>OX421321.1:4216807-14216807 GCA_949125395.1 Diaphora mendica
AATATCTCTTATGTACATCTTTAATCTATCTAAAAATCTAATCTAATCATATCTATATCTTTAATGTACAGAATTGGACCTGTTACATTTTTTTTATAAGTATAGATTATGTTCTATTTTCCTGGAGAATTCTACAATCAAATTAATATAATTTTTTTAGAGAATACGAAGAACTTACACCAAATAAGTATGTAATGATGACCACGAATAGTCTAACGTAAAAACTTGTGAATACATTTTCCTTGAAATTTTCATATGGCAACTGTTTTCGCTGAAATCGTTTTTTTGTATAATTTGTAAAGGTGCATAAGTGGTGCACAAAGTATTTTAACAGTTTCTTTTAATCGAGACACTACATTCGATACTAGTGCAGGTGGATGTTCCTAAAGAATCGTCCGAGTACAGTCGGCGACAAACATACTAAATTAACTCGGAAATGAACGATATAATACCATTTTTATTTTAATTAGTGAAGGAGAGAATCACAGAATATTTTTTTTTCTTTCCTTTGACAATTCCGTCGTTTAAAAACATAATCAATATTACGCATTTTTGAAACAAATGAATAATTTGTTTCTAAATATATATTATGTCGTGTACATTGCTGTAGTGGACATTTTTTTCTTGGGTGTGTCAGCCATAATAATCATGGTTGTTTCTATACACACGAATTTTCTTATCATCATCAACACATAATGTCCAACTGCTGGGCTCGGGTCTCCTCTCAGGAGAGGGTTAAGTCCATACGTCCTCACGCGGGCCGAGTGCAGGTGGGGGACTGGCAAGACAACGTTGTGGCTACGTAATCTTACCGTTGGATGTTTTTAAGCTGCCCAAAGGCCCCCAACTAAGCTTCACGAATTAAATTGAATTTTCTTATAAATCACTTATTTGCCCAGACTTTCATTACACAGACATTCATTACGATAATCATTTATAACAGATAAATGATTATCGTACTGAATTAGTTAAAGTTTTTATGTCCAAAATAATAGTAACATTTGTAATTTCTTTAACATCATTCTGAATTTGCTTAAAATTCTTTCGTAAATTCACTTAGGCTACTTGGTCAAAATCTATACACTTTTACTGAAATAACAACCAATAAAAATGTATCATTTATAATAAGCTCAACTGTACTCGACTGTACTTGACACTTCCTAACTTATTAACTAGGCGTTATTTTCATCGGGTCGGTCGGTTCTCAGTTCCCGGGATAACTTGTCACCCTACTTATGACATTTACCACATAATCGATTCTTCGAGAGAACAATTAAAGGACCACCTTCGACCACGTCGATTTACTAAGAATATAAAGAAGTATTATACAACATTTAAAGGATTTTTATCCGTTACAATATAAATTTATGAACTTGATTTTAAAGAAATAGAAATATGGGGGCACGGTGGTGCCCCCGCCAAGACAAGCCAAGCGAAGCGCAAGGGCACTACCTACCTTTTCTCGAAGCGTTTCGTCGTTTTTTTGAACCCTCATAACTTTGGTTCCCGATATACCAGATCGTTCAAATTCTCAGGATATGATGTGACTAATAGACTAATGAAACATACAAAGTTTCAATTGCATAGCTCTGATACTTTCGATTTTATTGATACCTAAAAAACACCGATTTCGTCACTGACACACTGATGATCATCAAAACTGTTAGGGTACTTCCTGAAGTGCTAGAAAGCTGAAATTTGGTATGTAAACTCAGTTTAGTATACAAACAACAGAAAAAATCATAAACCTATTACTTTTGCCCCCCAACCCCCAAATTTGGGGGGTGGAAGTTTGTATGAGACTTTCACAAATGTTTATGCTAGAGGTTTTATTTTTGGTACACGTACTTTTTCAAAAGAAGAAAGAAGATTTACAAGAAATGCAGCCCAAAAAAAGAAAAAAAAAACTGCCTTAATCAGCTTACAAAAAGAATTGAAATCCCACCAAAAACATTTTCATGTAAAATGTTGCCAAGACGACTGCATATGGCTTACCCTGTGAACAAAAATATCAGATCTCATGTAGTGCCAAGGTTCTGAATCTACACGCCCTAACTCTACCAACCCTAACTTCATTAACTCTACATCTCAGTAAAAATGTATGGCTTGGCTGTTTCGTCACTTCAGAAACTAAATATTCGTATAGCACATTACTTCAGAAACTAGATATTTGCAAACACAAAAGGCGTTCGTTTCTCCTTTGTGACGGTGTGGTAGCGAAACGGCGAAGCCATACTTTTTTACTGAGATGTAGAGTTTATGAAGTTAGGGTTGGTAGAGTTAGGGCGTGTAGATTCAGAACCTTGGCACTACATGAGATCTGATATCTTTTTCACAGGGTAAGCCATATGCAGTCGTCTTGGCAACATTTTATAGGAAAATGTTTTTGGTGGGATACTATTTCTAAAAACGTAATTTCGACTTCCAAAGATTTCATATTGAAAATCTTATATTTAAATTCTTATAATTTTGAGCATTCCTGTAAAATATGTATATTCGCTTTAAAAAAAAATCAGCAAAGAGATGTTTGAAATAACAGCTAGTAACTTTGAAATACAGTAAATTTTTTACTCCGATTTCAGATATTTTGTACCATCACTATTCTAAGATAGTGAATCTCCTTAGACAATAGATTGAAATACAACCTGATGCATGCATATAGTAGCGTATTTTTACAAACTTTTTCTATATTAAAACAAGCCTGCCAACTTTTTTTGTATGGAATAGGGGGCAAACGAGCAGACTATCACCTGATGGTAAGCGATCACCGCCGCCCATGCACACCCGCAACGCCAGAGGCGTCACAAGTGCGTTGCCGGCCTCGGGGATGGGGAGGGGGGGAGGAATGGGGGAAGTGGTTGGGATATAGGCCTCCGGTATCCTCACTCACTCGGTGAAACACAGCGCAAGCGCTGTTTCACACCGGTTTTCTGTGAGGCGTGGTATCATTTCGGTCGAGCCGGCCCATTCACTCTGCCTTTTTCGGTACGCGGGCAGCATAGGACCGACTGTCGTGGAGAATCTTGGGGGAGGTATGTCCAATAATGGATGTCTTTGACAGAGATAACGCGAAACGGTATCGCCTCTATGGCAGTCCTCTATCGCCTTTATCATGGGGAGAGTTTTGTAGAGCTTTTCTAACTGATCCCCCCTTCTCCCTTCCTCTACAGGTTGCCAGCGGCTCCGCTCGCGTGTATGTTGGTTATCGCGGCAAATAGTAGCCTTTGTGTTATTCTGATGTATAAGATATTTCACTGTAAAGTTTCATCCAAATCCGTTAAGTAGTTTTTGCGTGAAAGAGTAACAAATACACACACATCCTTACAAACTTTCGCATTCATAATATTAGTAGGAAGTGGGATTATAGCCTATTTATCGTAGAAAGTTATTTAACATCACGCCAATAGGAGCCGAGTATCATTGAAAAATGTTGCGAAAACGGGGAAATTCTACCTTTTGAAAAACACAAGTGAAGTTCTACTACTATTTTAAACATAAAAAAAAACTATAATAATGAATGAATCATGATTGGATTCAAAAATCGTTAACACTTCCGTTGCTCGTTTCTGGATCAGCATTAGTACTGACATAGATCAACTTAATCTATCTATATATATATATCTATCTATAAATATAAAAGAGTAAGGTGACTGACTGACTGACAGACTGACATACCCAGAGATCAACGCACAGCCCAAACCGCTGAAGCTAGAATCCTGAAATTTTGCATGTAGGTTCTTTATATAACGTAGGTGAGCACTAAGAAAGGAATTGTTGAAATTCCACCCCTAATGGTGTAAATCATGGAATGAAAGTCTGCGTGAGCGAAGCCGCATGTAAAAGCTAGTTATTTATATAACTGAACTAAATTTTGTTGTGTATCCATCGTCACTATCTCAGTAGCACAATTTCTAGATCTTACTTATGATCATTGTTCATTTGAAGTATCGCTGTAAGATTAAAAGTCGCATGTATGTATTTAGACAGCTATCACATGCAATGGAACGTCACGCAACTACTACATAGAAAGTCTCGAAACACGCACTGATTTCAATGATTGAGTGAATTGATTTTTTTGTTACTGTACGTTATGCTTTCCATCAGGCAAAGAAGAGTCGCTTTGGTAGGCCCATACATAAAACATCGCTTGATATTCGTCGTTGCAGCCTTGCTGATCATAGGTGAATATAAGAGTAGGCTACAACGGCTTTTTCAAACTACTACAGTCTCGTCCATTTTTATGTAATAACTAGCTGTTGCCCGCGGCTCCCCCCGCGTGTATGTCGGTTATCGCTGCAAATACACACATCAAAAGTGTCTAGGGATCAACATATATTTTTGCAATAACTTTTCTCCTGATTGATATTAATTAAAATTTTCTTTAAGGATTCATCAAATAAAGTGTTTTCGTTTGTCACAGTAACGATAAACCAAGTCACCTTTGCATTAATAAAGAAATTTGCCATTTTCCTAATAAAGGGATTATTGACATTTGAACCACTAACATTAAAGTTCGAAAAAAAGACTGAAATAACAGTTTTCTTTAAAATTTTATTAGGTAACTTAAACAATTAATAATCCGTGTTTCTACCGTGAACACTAACAACACAAGAACATCGGTTTGGCATACTCAAAATGAGTTCATCCAAATCACGCTGTGGAATGGCCGCCCATGTTCGTTGCAACAACAAAAAAAGGTCTTCTTGCGACTGGATACCCTCTATATACGACAGAGCTCTTCTCTGTAGCATATCCCATGCATGCTCAATCGGGTTCAAGTCTGGCGACTGAGCAGGCCAGGGCAGGACATTGATGTTAGCTGCGGCGAGAGCCTGTCTTACAACTCTTGCGGTGTGCGGTCGTGCATTATCATGCATTAACTGAAATAAGGGACCGATTTGCACTTGTAGAGAAACGATGACGTCTGATACAATCGTCTCAGCATAAATTTGAGCGTTGAGGTTGCCTCTGATCCAAATCAACTCAGTTCTTCCGCCGATCCAAATACCCGCCCATACCATGATGGTTCCACCACTATAAGGATGGACTTCCTGGCAGGATTTTAATCGCTGTTGGCGTCCAGGGGTTCTCCAGTATCGTATACGTCTTGTATCCGGTCTCATACCAAAACGAGACTCATCAAAAAATTTATTACAAAGCCACATCTCAATCTCAAGAAATCCGCATAAAAATGCTTGATCCCTAGACACTTTTGATGTGTGTAGTAGGCAATGTGTTATTCTGATGTATTAGCTATATTACAGTAAAGTTTTATCCAAATCCGTTCAGTAGTTTTTGCATGAAAGAATAATACCTAAACATCCATCCATACTTACAAACTTTCACGTTTATAATATTAGTAGGATAAATAGTGAACGCGCCAGGGCACCTGAAAGTTCAGAAATAAAAAAAATGCGTTGTATCCCTTTTCTTCCGTTTTTTATAAAGACAACACTTCAAAAATTCAAAAGGAAATAAAAATCATAAATCGATACAAACAGACGCCACAGCATTTACTGGAATAAAATGTATAACCTTCCTCGTTAAATGAGGTATTTAATACTAAAATGTAATTGATGAAGTTGATCCAGCCGTTCAGGCCTGATGCTGTAAAGTCTAATTTGGGACGGCAAGCACCTCTCCGTAGAATAATTGATGAGTATCATTCCCTTATTACAGTAATACCCGATATTGACGTGTTCCACGATAAGTTGCGTATATTTAAGAACAAAATAAAAAAGGCACCTTAATTTTAATCGTTAATTACTTGTTGTTTTTTTACTGACCTGTGTTGTTACTTGATATTATATTGACCTTTTTTCTTTTTTGACATGACATTTATTAGACATTCATATTAGTATTTCAACAATTATTACTGTATTATTTGTTATATTTGAATTCAAAGTATGTTTTCATTAGGTATTATTTTTATTTTTTTTATTAATTATTGTATACCATCTTCAAGCCGATGAATTGCCAATGTTATGTACGCCATTATTGTCACATGCATCAGGCCATAAATTAAATAATTCTCAATCGTCAAACTTAAAAAGAATAATGGTAAAATAATAGTTGATTTAGTTATTAAGTGGATATTAAAGTTTTTATATTGAACGAAGATTTAATTATGTTCGTAAATTTTAAAATAACCTCATTCTGTACCAAAAACTCCTGAGAGTTTTTGTCTCTAGGTGTATCAGGACACAGTTGTTGTCATAAATGGCCTAAAAGATTTTCAGCTAATCGCCCTCCATAAAAAACTTTTGCATGGAGTTAAAGTTTTTGATTTTTAACTTGTATATGCGTCTATTAAAATTTAATAACTTATAATAGGTCTTTACCTATAAAATTGCCGTTTTGTATGCAATAAGTGAAAGTACTTATTTTTTCAAACTTTTTTATTACTGTTATTCGAAGTAATCACCCATGCAATCGACGCATCTTTGCCAACGCATTGGCAGTTTATTGATGCCCTTCTTGTAAAAATCAGCTGGACGGGAGGCAACAAACTCTTCAAAGGCATTTTGTACTGCCTCTCGGGAATTGAAATGTTTACCCACTAAAAAGTTGTCTAAATTTTTGAAAAAGTAATAGTCGGTAGGTGCAAGGTCTGGTGAGTATGGCGGATGAGGGAGAGCTTTCAACCCCAGCTCTTGCAGCTTGGAGACTGTCTGAATTGACAACATCATTTGGTACAGTTCGCAACAGACAGTCTCCAAGCTGCAAGAGCTGGGGTTGGAAGCTCTCCCTCATCCGCAATACTCACCAGACCTTGCACCTACCGACTATTACTTTTTCCAAAATTTAGACAACTTTTTAGTGGGTAAAAAATTCAATTCCCGAGAGGCAGTACAAAATGCCTTTGAAGAGTTTGTTGCTTCCCGTCCAGCTGATTTTTACAAGAAGGGCATCAATAAACTGCCAATGCGTTCGCAAAGATGCGTCGATTGCATGAGTGATTACTTCGAATAACAGAAATAAAAAAGTTTGAAAAAATAAGTACTTTCACTTATTGCATACAAAACGGCAATTTCATAGGTAAAGACCTATTATCTAGGCCCGGCACTAAATATAATATCTAATAAATTAAATTAAAAGGCTTTTTAAAAACAATCTTTTATTGGAAATACTGGAATCAAACTAGTCCAAACTTGATGATGTTGCGACGTTTCGTTACAAAGTTCCTGTGGCCACCTTCCAGCTCCAGCATCAGATCAGCTCCATGTCATTATAAAATTGTATTGTCACGCTTTATACATATGCTTGCAAAATTTCAGCAAAATCGGTTGAAGATATCTACTTCAAAATTGAGTGGCAAGATTCCACCCGAACATACAAGCATACATACATTGCAAGTTAATAAAAAGCTTGTAAAATATAACTTATAAAGTTGACTAACAACAATGTGGATCAGACATTTACTAAGCTTATGTACTAAAGGCAACGAACCAACTCTTTCCCACCGCTTTCCGTACCTACGCAACTTTACGTGCCGGCAATGTTTCATTCGATTATTTCAAGACAATAAGAATAACGACCTCCAACTATTTTAAACATAATTTGTAACAAATAAGATTTATAACTTTGTCAATAAGGAGAAATGATCGTGCCACCGTCGGGAGCAAAACGAACAAAAGTGAACTCCATCTATTAGTTGAACTATAAATATCCGAGGACCCATAATTTTCCCCAAGATATGTATGACTCTATCCGAACGCTCCTGGTTTGGTGTGCGTACGCAGCTTACAAACAAATCGAGCTTTGTCGGAAATCTTCGTTTACGATCTACAGTAATTTGAAATTCAAATTCTGTATCTTAGTTTTGTAATCAATTTTATCTTATGTTATTTTGGTAGGTACTATCGTAATTGGAACCCTTAACCAATAGGCAAATGTGTTTGTATTTTTACGTCCTCATGCAGACTTATTCTACTGTAAGTATTAATTAATTACAAATTGTTACTTATATTTTACCGTAACTCGTTGTGATGGACTAAGATTAAGTGGGCACATAAGAATCGCCTCATGCCGACGACCTATATTGTGATCAAAATATATATTTTTACATTTTTTAAACATGTTTTAACTCAAAAAAGATCTGATATCTAAGTTTACTTAAGGAAGAGATTTCCAGTCGCAAATACTTACCGTTTCAATTTCACACTGGCAACTTCTTAAAATAAGCGAACTAATTTCGAATTTCAATTCGTCACGAACTAGCAAAATTCCTGGAACTGTCAATCATCGAGAATACGTTACAATTTTCTTAGAAATTTAAATTGAGAATTAGTCACGAACCACTACCGCTAAATAGAATTTATATAGTTTTTAAATATTCGCAGGCACTGTACACACACAGGCGAGGCTTTTTTAAACTGGTAACAAGATAGGATGTAAATCAAAGTTGCTGCGATCTGCATACCGCGGTGGGTACATTCGTTAGAACAGGAATACCTAAATGTATTAGAAATAATATTTAGTATACAGAGTTTGTAGAAATAATTGGATTCGTTATGCTTTTAAATTTATACAATCTACCGGCTTAGATATTATTTGAAATATTAAAATTATAAACTTGTGTCGACGTCTACGAGTTTGTTGTGCAAATTATATCTATAGATTATACAAAGACATTATACTAACTTCCGTGTTGCACGGTTCTTAAATTGAAATATTATGTACTAGTGGTTGCCCGCGGCTCCGGCCGCGTATATGTCGGTTATCGCGGCAAATAGTAGCCTATGTGTTATTCTGATGCATAAGCTATATTACTGTAAAGTTTCATCCAAATGCGTTCAGTAGTTTTTGCGTAAGAGTAACAAACATCCATCCATCCATCCATACTTACCAACTTTCGCGCTTATAATCTATACTAATATCTATATCTATACTAATAATATAAACGCGAAAGTTTGTAATTATGGATGGATGGATGAATGAATGGATAGATGGCATTTACGCGGGCGGAGCCGCGGGCAACAAATAGTATTAGTATAGATTTGATCTTTCAATTAACCGATTTCTACGTAAAAAAGTTAGATGTAGAATAAAAATATGCCTTATGCGCTATAGGTACTCAGAATGTTTTGTTCTTTTTTCAACTAGTCATAATACTTTTTCATTACTAGCAACATTGTCACCGCACTGTTTAACCATAAATTCACAACACTTTTTTATGCAGACGTGCGCATACTCTGAATCTGACAGCAGTGATGGACGTTGAATGAACGAACAAGTTAATTCAACCCGCTCAGTTTAAACGGTTGACTATAAAAAAGCTGCATCGGAATATTCTAGTAATTATTGAGAATGATTAATGCAATTTATATTTAGTAAGTAATTCGTCTTCCGTGGGGTGACAAACTAAGAATACAGAGTGTCGCAACCCTATTCATACGGTGAGTGTCATAAGAGGAGGGAGATCGTGGGAGAGCCACGCTTCGGCATGAATGGGCCGGCTCGGCCGGAGTGATACCACGGCCTCACAGAAAACCGGTGTGAAATAGCGCTTGCGCTGTGTTTCACCAAGTGAGTGAGGATACCGGAGGTCCATACCCACATCCCTCTCCCCATCCCCCAAAGGCCGGCAACGCACTTATGACGCCTCTGGTGTTGCGGGTGTCCAAGGGCGGCGGTAATAGCTTAACATCAGGTGATACGTCTGCTCGTTTGCCCCCCTATTGCATAAAAAAAACTCAGCGCAAGCACTATTTCACACCGGTTTTCTGTGAGGCCGTGGTATCACTCCGGTCATGCCGAAGCGTGGCTCTCCCATGGTAAAAGTGTTGTGCTAAGTCTATCAAAACGGATGAATAAATAGTGCGTGGAGTCATTCTGCGCGGAAGAAGTGAAGCTTCGTAATGTGGAATCTCTTCCCCCTCCCCAGGAGCGTTGAACGTTTAACGCAACAGTGCTTTCATACCCCCTCCATGGTAGCGTTAAACGTTTAACGCAACCTTGTTGGAAGTCGCATTAGAAGTTTCACTTCAATACATAGGTTATAAATCTTTGTTTCAACTCGTTAGGTATGAATTTTTGTCAGTTTCAATTTGCATTAAGTATGTGCGCGACAAATTAACGAATAACTCAATATTCCCTTATGATCCCATTTAAATTTGGTCCAGATTGAAGTCGGTTTTTTTTTGTTAAAATTTGTGATTATTTATGCTTAAACTTAAAGGAGTGCAGAATTTAGTTTAAAACAATTCGTCATCATGTGTGTGCATTGAAGACAATGAAACTTTAAAGAAAAATAATTTGTTTTGTTATATCTTTATACAATAAAACGAATAACCCAAATTGGTAGGAAAGTAACAACTGTGGAACTTTAATGTTATATAGCGAAGTTAAGAAAGCTATTTTTTAAACAAGTATGGCGTGTGAATCGAACCCGAGAACAAAAGTACAGGAGTCACATATACTACCACTGTGCCACCGAGGTAGTTAAATAAATATAATTTGTGAATGAAATAAATGCAATTCTTAATTATTTTTTGCCGTAATTCGTGATGTACTTTAGTCTTATATATGTGATTTTTTTAAGTTTAGCCCTGCCAAAATGACTCTACTCTGCCTGATGGTTAGCAGAATCCAAGAGTGGTGGTCACCATACTGCGAATGCAGACAATGCAATAATGCAGCATGGTGACCCACATCATGGCAGGCTAGTGATGCTTCTGCATCATTGGGCCTCCGGTCTCGCACTCACCATCATTTTTCGATGATTTTCTGTGAGAAGGTAGTACCGCCTCGGTCGAGCCGGCCCGTCCGAAATCAGCGTGGCTCTACTTGCAAAACCTTACCTTGATTATTCTGTATACAAACGTATAACTTTAAAAAATATTTCTTCTTTTCCAGATTAACAAAGACTTCTCGCCCCCTGAGGGTATATGACACCACAGAATACAAAAATATCTGGGACAAGGTAAGCTTGACTTTTACGTTAAATGAATTAATAAACTATTAAATATATATTAAACAATCATAATCTTTATTTTTAAGTCGTTATTAACGGGACTGAAACTGAAAAGTTTTATAAAAAAATATACCGATATTTACCGATATTTTGTATGTTTAACACAGAATCTAGAAAATCCATGGTCTTTTTAAAAAACAAAAAATTTATTGACATAAATAAATAGAAGGATTACAGAAGTTTTCTGATTAAAGCATTATAAGATATATTTTTTAAAAGACAAGTCCCGCATAAAGGCAGTGGTCCGACCGCCGGCGAGAAAACGACTACTAACTATCGGCGATTTTCTCGCTCAAGAAACGTACATTAAATATAAATTCCGTGTAAACGAAAGTGATGCATATAGTAATAGTTGCTCTCCGACTGTTCACACTGCCGGTGACGACTCACTTTACTAGTTTTGTCGCTGAGCGACAAGAGCTTTGAAAGATAAACTCGCTCAGCCATACTCGCTCAGCCATACTCGCTCAGCCATACTCGCTAAGCGATACTCGCTCGGCGATGCTCGCTCGCTTGATCATTTCTATACAGTGCGGCTTTGAAAGTACACGACGATGATGTATTTTACGATAGAGATATTGTCGGTCACATTCAATAAAAAACTCATCCATAGTGTCTTGAAATGTGGTGTGGGCGTGACTGTGCGAGTAATCGCTCATCGCACTTGAACACTCGCTTATAACCCAGCGACAAAACTATCGAAACTACACACTCGCTGCCCGCTGATCGCCAACTCGTTCATAGTTTCTAGTTTTACTCATTTCTCGTTCATCGTCGGCGGTGGCACCACTGCCTTAGGATGAAATTCTGTGTCGCGGAGGACTTTACAAACATACATGAAACGGATACAAAGAAGAACAAGCACAAATAAGCATTGGAGATACTAGGCTTGGAAAAAGGTCATTAGTTTTTATACAATACGACACTTTACACGCACTTACAACTTGAATTATGAAAAAACTATTAATCAAACCGTAATTAATCTTAGCGAGAAATAAATTTATACAATTAGACATCATCAATCATTTCTTCTTGACGCGAAACATTGATAAAGTGGTTAATTTATCAATGTTTTTGGAAAATTTAAAAAATGAGACGATAGTGACATTTGAACGGACTAAAGATACACTGTCGGGTGTAGAACTGATGTTCTTCTGTCTAACATAATAAATAGCAATTACTCTTTAGGAGACTAGCTAATTGTCATCAACATTTCATTTTTTATTGCAATTTGTTTCAAAGAAAATAGTTTTGCATATCCCCTTTAAGTTTATACACACATCAAAAGTGTCTAGGGATCAACATATATTTTTGCAATAACTTTTCTCCTGATTGATATTAATTAAAATTTTCCTTAAGGATTCATCAAATAAAGTGTTTTCGTTTGTCACAGTAACGTTAAACTAAGTCACCTTTGCATTAATAAAGAAATTTGCCATTTTCCTAATAAAGGGATTTTTGACATTTGAACCACTAACATTAAAGTTCGAAAAAAAGACTGAAATAACAGTTTTCTTTAAAATTTTATTAGGTAACTTAAACAATTAATAATCCGTGTTTCTACCGCGAACACTAACAACACAAGAACATCGGTTTGGCATACTCAAAATCAGTTCATCCAAATCACGCTGTGGAATGGCCGCCCATGTTCGTTGCAACAACAAAAAAAGGTCTTCTTGCGACTGGATACCCTCCATATTCGGCAAAACTCTTCTCTGTAGCATATCCCATGCATGCTCAATCGGGTTCAAGTCTGGCGACTGAGTAGGCCAGGGCAGGACATTGATGTTAGCTGCGGCGAGAGTCTGTCTTACAACTCTTGCGGTGTGCGGTCGTGCATTATCATGCATTAACTGAAATAAGGGACCGATTTGCACTTGTCGAGGAACGATAACGTTTGATACAATCGTCTCAGCATAAATTTGAGCGTTGAGGTTGCCTCTGATCCAAATCAACTCAGTTCTTCCGCCGATCCAAATACCCGCCCATACCATGATGGTTCCACCACTATAAGGATGGACTTCCTGGCAGGATTTTAATCGCTGTTGGCGTCCAGGGGTTCTCCAGTGTCGTATACGTCTTGTTTCCGGTCTCATACCAAAACGAGACTCATCAGAAAAGCACACGAAACGCCATTGTTCTTCTGCCCAATTTCTGTGTTCAAGAGCCCATTGATATCGAATCCTACGATTGTGCATTGCTATAGGTGGTACCCGTAGCGGTCTTCGGGAATGAAGGTTCACTTCATGCAAGCGGTTTCCGACTGTTTGGTCGCTAATTAAGTTCCCTGAAGAGTGATGAAGCCTCACGGCTAACATCATGGCGGGTTGGAGCTCTTCGAGTTAAGATTTGAATGTATCGGTCTTGTCTCCGTGTGGTGCAGCGATACCGTCCTCCATGGCGCTCAGCCACGGTACCAGTGCTTCGGTAACGTGTCCAAAGTCGACTGATAACACTCTGACTTGTATTCAGAGCTAAAGCCACAGTACGTTGCCGGGAACCAGCTTCTATCATTCTCACGGCTCTGAGCATTTCTTCCCTGCTTAAATGACGTCGCCGCTCCATAATAACGTTGGTTTTAATCAGTAGTAGGGAAACAGTAGCACTAATAATGTCTTCAATGCGTTGTATGTTTTTATAGGGAAAATATTGACAGCTGATTTTCATCTTTTACTCGAATTTGATTGACAGTTCCTGATTCAAATTATGAAATGCACCAAAAAGGATCCATATAAATTTATAAAATCATAAATTTATTACAAAGCCACATCTCAATCTCAAGAAATCCGCATAAAAATGCTTGATCCCTAGACACTTTTGATGTGTGTATTACAACTAACTGATTCACACAAATTCGTCTACATTTCTTTTCAATCACACCGTGGGAGAGCCACGCTTCAATATGGCACGCTTTTATCGTAGCGATAAACGTTTAACGCAACCTTTAAACGTTTAATGCAACCTTCGCATAAGAAGTTTCACTTCAAAAAGGTTGACAACACAAAAGTCGCCAGCTTTTGTCCGGTGGAGACTCGGTTTTACAGAAACTTTTATCACCAACACGTGTTGACAGCACAAAAGTTACAACCTTTTGTTCGGTGTAGGCTCGGATTCAAAGTTTATAAGGAGGAGCAGTGCAGAAAGCTAAAAAACCAAAGAAAAAAATCATAAATGAATTTATGGTCGAATTTCGACCACATGGCGACCGTTTGTTTAAATAAATAAACAATCGATATGTTTTCTGTGCTTCTACTACAATTCAGATATCAATATTTTGTCATTTTGATGACAACCTATTTGACATTAGTTTCATTGACAACTCTTAACAGTCCACTGCTGGAATTAGGTTTTTCTTTAAAAAAATGAGGTTTGAGTTTGTTTTTTTCTCTTTGCAATACTGGTCTTCGTAGTTTAGTTCCTCTTTCTTCTCTTTACGATACCCACAGCATGAATAAGGGTGGTGACTTTGTATTCTTAATCTGTCACCACAATACCACTCGAATAAGTCAGGGTCACTGTTTTTTTTTTTTTTTTTTTTTTTTTTTTATGTTTGGCCCGCCAAAATGACTCTACTCTGCCTGATGGAAAGCATAAGCAGAATCCACGAGTGGTGGCCACCATACTCATTGCGAATGCAACAATGCAGCATGGTGACCCACACTATGGCGGCCTAGTGATGCTTGTGCATCTTTTAGTCTAGTCAACAAGTATGGAACTTGTTGACTAGACTAATTGGGTAGGTAGGTAGGTAACTGTAACTCAAATTAGTTACCACACGGAGAAAATTAGAAAAGACTTAGCTTTTGCATGCCGTGTTGTTATTAAATATGCAAAATATTATATTATATAAATATTATTAAATTTTAAATTTAATAACAATTAATTTAATAACAATAAAATTTAAATTAAATATATAAATATAAATATTATAACTGAGGATGTGTTGTAAAAACAACAGTGGCTGCGCAAACTGCAGTTTCTATATGTCGGAAGGCACGAGAATAAAACCAGAACATGAATCACATATACATCCAATCTGGACTAAAGCCAAACACTAATCACTACTAAACGGATACGAATTAACTTAAACACTATCAGCAACCCCCACGAGGGGGTTGGGGCAACGCTCACTCCTCCGCGGTGCCCTATGGAATTCGCCACCTAGGCTAGTAATTCCCCCACTGGCGAATACCGCCTCGTACACACGATATAAAACACAGAGATACAATAAATCACAAATCAAATAATAGAAAACTACTACTACTCAAGAGTGACCTATGTCACAATCAAGAGATATGGTCGTCGCGAGTTCTGAAGAGAAACTGTGACCGGTTTCCGATCGCGCCGCTTTATATAGACTCCATTACTACCTCGCCCGACTCACGGAACCGTTCGATAGTGGCAAATGTTTGTAACACTTTTATTATTCGGATACCGTCATTCTGACTCGGCCAGTATTCGCACGTCCTCGTGTGATCACTCGTCTTTACAAGTCTTGTACTCCCCCGTTAATCTGCAAAGAGCAAACTACAGCAGATATAGCTCGTCCATCACTGACATATCTTGAGGACGATAGGCATCAAAATAACACAACGATCGCGACAAGCATCCCTTCAACCAGCTGTAATCTCCAATGACAACGTGGATCGGATAACTAGTCAGCGTCTATCAAACAAGGTACCATAACACTTAAGGACACCTACTCCACAATATCCACAGAGGCGTCCCTTCGTCAGCCATCATCAGTTATGATGACATGAACCCGACAACCTCCCAGACGCAATCACACACACAAGGCGTCTCTTCGATCAGTCACGTTAACCACACACAGGTGCTGCAATCAACTGGTTCGGAACGTCGACCCGTATAGGCCAGTCCCAAACAAATCTCTTGCCACCCAGCTCACACCAGAAAAGTCGTAGTCTGACCGTGGGCATCGACCCGGTTTAGGCCAGCCCAGGCGATCAACTACACTACATACCACGTAGTCTGATCAGAGGCATCGACCCGGTTTAGGCCAGCCCTTTTGAATAACTACACTACATACCACGAAGCTTAATCAGAGGCATCGACCCGACTTAGGCCAGCCCCCTTGATCAACTACGCCACTCCCAACTGCCTATCCAGTGCCGGATACCCTCATTCTGACATATATAATATTTAACGTTTAGTAAACATGCAAGTGAGACTTACCGCATTCCACCAGTTTCTACCCGACCACGGCGAAGTTAAAAGGTAGGGTAATAATTTTGGCAGTCCCGTAGCACCTAAACTACTGCACTGATTTTAATAAATGGGGTGACAAAAGATTCGTAATAAAGTCCGGGGTGATATGGCCAGGGGTGGTCAGCTCTTTAGTAAGCCAATGCCAACGGCGGACTTATTAGAAACTTGAGACAGCGCCATACAACAAAAAGAGATCGAATGTTTTTTGGTAAAATGACGTTTCATGTTGTTAAAGATGGCGACTTGTCTGTTTTGACAGCTCATAAAAGTTCAGCTATTTATTTTTCAAGTTTATTTAATCTGGAGTTTCTGCGTATCCTATTCTTTTTCGTTTGTTAAAGTTTAGTGCTGTGTGTGCTATAAGCTGCCAGTAATATTTTATGAGATAGAGACGACAGAGCGAAATTGACGCTTTTTGTGTTTTTGGATGTGTGTGCGAACTGATGTTCAATTCGGTATAAAGATTCATTTTGAGTGCGATATTGACGCTTTAAGTGCTTGTAATTTGTGACTATGGTGGGATGAAATACCATTAAATGCGCAAAATGCGGCATTACCTCGAAAGAAGAACCCTCATTTACTTTCCACAGATTTCCTCTCCCGTCAATGCATGGGCCGTTTATGTAAATAAATATTTAAAAATAATTAAAAAAGAAAAATATTATATCATGTCTAAAATGTCGTTTTATTTATTAGGGTTCCAAGTTGTTTATTTTGTCAATATGCATACAAAATGTGGCAGGTATATTGTCAAAGCTATAACATTACAATTTTACTAGTGATATTAGAATAAAACGGTAGATTCTTAATCGACTTCGTTTCTTACAATTTAACAACCTTGTTTTAATGACATTGTAAGGTTAGGTGAGTGTTATTTTTTGTTTTAAAAGAAATAATAAAAATAACCTAATTTAACCACTAGTTAAATGAAGTCGATTGACAATCTACCCTTTTATTATAATATCACAATATACCTGCGACATATACCTATATATATTATTTGGTGTAATACGTTTAAATTTGCCGCGCTTGATTAGCACCACGAAAGTTTTCAGTGGCATTAACTGTAGCGCTAGTGTGTTATCGTGTTAGCATTTTTTTTGTATGAAGTTGTACTTCTTCTCCGCTAGGAGTATATGTGTTCTGTGGATATGGCTATATAAATTTTATCAAAAGTTTTTACGGGTTGGGTTTTAGTTATCTTAAGTTTTTCTTGTTATATAATCAATGTTTCTCGAATATAAGGTACCTAAACAATACTGTTTTCTTAATATTCGTTTATTATACTCTGTCCATTTCTTTATTTTCTTTTTGACAGCTCACGCCTATAAATTACCTTATTTTTTTTCGGAATTATGTACTACAGTAATGTCGTACTTTATTGACGGTGACGGTACTTTAGTGAAGTGGTCTGTGCATAACAAACAACCACAGACTATAAAACATTACTTGAAATACGATAAATCCATCAAATGATAAAAATAATTTGACTTCATGTAAGTATTTTTTCTGTAAATTTAATAAAAAAAGGAAATAAAAATAGTATCTATGACTCCAAGATTGAATTTTTACAAGGAATCAAGTCGAAATCTTGGAATTTAGGATCAAACCAAGAGTAAAGAACAATAACTCTGTTCATTCATCTAATTTACAGATTTATTATTTATATTTTTGTTTATTTCTTACATAATATAAAAAAAACTAATAAAGGAATAATTAATATTTCAACAAAAAATATTTAATTAAATCGATTGAAAGTTCTTCTATACTATAAAAATGTAACAGGTCAAATTCTGTACATTGAAGATATTTTGAAAATTTTTTTTGGAGGGCACTCTGTTATCGATACTGAAACCAAAACTATTTTTTTTTCATTTTTGTCTGTCTGTCTGTCTGTCTGTCTGTATCTTGGCCGCGCATCACGCCGAAACTACTGAATGGATTCAAATGAAACTTGGCATGATTTGAGTTCATACTCCGAGGTAGGACATAGGATACTTTTTATTCCGAAATTCCGGACAGTTTCCCTGTGAGGGGGGATGAAAGTCAAAATGTGTAATTAATTGTAATTCATTAACGAGTAGTCCGATTGCAATAATTCTTTTTTTGTTAGAATGGAGATACTCTGAAGATTGTAGCATTAATTATTTAATTGATCACAATCTCTCTATCTATTGGAAAAAAAAATATAAAGAATTTATCATTACGAAATACGACACGTAGCGACATCTTTTGGAAGACATGCGTAATTAATAACACTTTGATTAATATATCGTGGAATAATCGTAGAACGTATTACGTATAATTCGGTGTAGCATTAAGTATTTGATTTATCGAAATCTCTCTATCCATAAATTCAGCACGGTTTCCTGGAGAGAGCGGATGAAAGTCAAAATATGAACTTGGTTGTAATTCAATGACACGTGATTTCATTCATTCTTTTTTTGCTAGACAGCAAGTACTTTAAATATTATTATATTTTTATTATTATTATTATTTTCATTTTATGAATCTCCCTGAGAGGGGTATTTTTTTCCTGATTTCACGGGCCGTAGCCAAGTGTAATCAGGTTTAAGTGATAGTGTATGTGGATGAACTTGAAGATGTGGTGAGGAATTTTCGAGTAAGTCTACATGTGTTTAATAAAACTGCTTTTTGAAGCAAGTGTAATGAGTGTTGTGGCATTTCTAAAATGTCTAAACTACGTTGAAGGCTTTTAGGTATTATTCCGGTTGCGGATATTACTATTGGGACTATATGGATATTTACTGCTTGCCACTGCCTTTTCAGTTCTATTGCCAGATCTTGATACTTGGTAAGTTTTTCAGCTATTGTAGATTGGATATTATGGGTGTTCGGGACTGCTACGTCTATGAGATATATAGTTTTGTTTACTTTATCGTGAAGTGTAATGTCTGGTCTGTTGAAATGAATGGTCTTGTCAGTTATGATAGTTCTGTCCCAGTATATTTTGAGGTTTTTATTTTCTAGTACTGTTTCCGGCTTATATTTATAATAGGGTATCTTTTTGTCTATAAATTGATGTTTATGGGCAAGGTGTTGGTGAACTATGGTGGCTACTTGGTCGTGTCGGTGCTTGCTTAAAACAGCGACATCTCTTGGAATCAAGTAACTAACTTTACAATAGGTACGTAATATGATTTTCTTTTGAACGTATAATAAAAATGTGATGTAACAGATCAATTCTGTACATTAAAGAAATTTAGATGTTTTAACGGGAGGGCTCTCTAATCGTTACTGAAGCAATGAAATTTTATTGAAAATTGTTTCTAAACTTAACAACGACATCTATTGGAATTAAGTAACACTAACTTCACAGTAGGATGTACCTATCCTATATACGAGTAATCCATATATGATTAATTTTTAAAGTAGGTATAATAAAAAAAAACATTAATTCTGTACATTAGAGAAATTTAGATTTTTTTTGGGAGGACGCTCTAATCGATTCTGAACCAAAAACTAAAATACCATAATAACGTTAAATGGTCATTGTAAAGGAGCAAGGTCCAAATGTATGAAGGAAGACGACTTTTCAGTAGACTGTATTTAATTTGCTGGTTTTACAGTAATAGATTACTAGAAAAAACTTGCAAAGTTGACAAAACAATTTGTATATCTTCTTCTTCTCTTATATCCTATAAAAAGCGGCCAAGTGCGAGTCGGACTCGCCCATGAAGGGTTCCGCAGCAGCAAGTAGCATAATACAATTTTTATTTTATTTTTATATTTGTGTTGATTGAATGAAAGGTAAATTGCAGTTTACGATTTATGACGTATTAAAAAACAACTAATTACTAGATTTCGTTCAAACCAATTTTCGTTGGAAGTTTGCATGGTAATGTACATCATATATTTTTTTAGATTTATCATTCTCTTATTTTAGAAGTAACACGGGGGGGGGCACATTTTACCACTTTGGAAGTGTCTCTCGCGCAAACTAATCAGTTTAGAAAAGTATGATATTAGAAACCTCAATATCATTTTCGAAGACCTACCCACACCCACACGTATGGGTTTGATGAAAAAAAAATTTTTGAGTTTCAGTTCTAAGTATGGGGACCCCCATAATTTATTGTTTTTTTTCTATTTTTGTGTGAAAATCTTAATGCGGTTCACAGAATACATCTTCTTACCAAGTTTCAACATTATAGGTTTTATAGTTTCGGAAAAAAGTGGCTGTTACATACGGACGGACAGACAGACAGACATGACGAATCTATAAGGGTTCCGTTTTTTGCCTTTCGCACGGAACCCTAAAAATGAATTGCTGTTTGTTTCGCTAAAACTCGAGAACCGCCGGGCCGATTTAGCTGATTTAGGTTTTGAAATGTTTGCCGTGGTTCAGGGAAGGTTTAAACGGTGAGAAAATATGGAAAAATTGCGGGGAAGATAATAAAAACAACAATTTCCTTTTGCCCATAAAAACTGTTCTACCAACTTTCCTGTCAAACTTTTGACTGTCAAATTGAAGCACTTATTAAATTAAGGGTTTTAAATAGGCATCATATATTATTACACGAATGAAATTAAGGGTTTTAAATAGACACCACATATTATTTATATATTATTATCGCGTATTTTAATATTATTATTTTGATGGTTGTTATTGTTGGTTCATTCAGAAACTGTCATTGTATTGACATATTTTGTTGGTTGTCACTGCTTAGAATGCAAATAAAAATGGTAAAGATATTAGATAATATTTTTAAAATTCAGTATCAACATAATATCTATTTATATAAAAATGTATCGCCGAAATGTTAGTACGCGCATAACTTCCGATCGGCTGCACCAAATTAAATGATTCTTTTTTTATGTGTAGGACCTTATTGTTAGGACAAGGTTTGTGTATAAGAAAAATTAAAAGATAGCGGGCAAAGTATTTTTTTTTGTCCGCGACGTCTATCTGTATCTTGGCCGCGCATCACGCTGAAACTACTGAATGGATTAAAATGAAACTTGGCACGATTTGAGTTCATACTACGAGGTAGGACATAGATTTTTTTTTAATTTTTTTTAATTTAATTTTTTTTTAATAACGGGAAAAGTCTTTTTCTTTGTCCGCGACTGTACACTGCCTGTAGGAAGCTGAGACCAGCTGAGACAGATATGTAAATATGGCGGTACGAAGTTTATTTTTATTCTACCCTTCCTGAATATTTTCGCTCCATTTCTATTCTTCTCTTCCTGAACATTTTCACCGTATTCCTATTCTTCCCTTCCTGAACATTTTCGCCCTAATTCTATTCTACCCTTTCCTGAATATTTTCGCTTTATTTCTATTCTTTCCTTCCTGAACATTTTCGCCCTATTCTTATTCTTCCTTTCCTGAAAATTTTCGCCGTATTTCTATTCTTCCCTTCCTATTCAAAGTGCTGCAGCTTTCAGAATTTACTTATAGACAAGTCTGTTCTGATTTCTGAGGACTTTTTATTTTTTATTCTGTAATTTCTGAGATCTTTTTATTTTGTCTAAATATGCCTAACCATAAAACTAGATAAGAATTTTTTTAAGTTATGTGGATTAGGATTTTTAACTCTTACCACAGTAAAAAACAAAAAAGGGAACGCCTCAAGACGATCGACGAGAGATGAGACCGCCTATGCTCAATTAAAGTGTAAAATAAAAATATAGTTTTGTGACTAATAAGAAACATTGTTTTTTATTACTTAAAAATATTTTTAAATTAAAATTTTTAATCTTCCTAGATGTACCTTGAACCCAAAAAGTTTGCGGAACACTGAATGTACTATGGTGATGTGTGTTACTTCGACCTGAATGCAGACCTCCTTAACAAGCTTGACCGTCTTCTTAATAACTGCATTCGATTTATTTTCAATATTCGAAAGTATGACCATGTAACTGCTTTGCGTTCCCAGTTAAAATGGTTACCTATTCGCCTACAGTGGAATCAGCGAGCACTTACCTTCCTATTTTCATTTCTCAACTCGCCATCCTTACCTACCTACCTTGCTCCGTATTTCCGATACCTGTGCTCTAATCACGATAGAAATCCTAGCTCAGTCAATAATCTGCTTCTCTCATGTCCGTCTCATTACTCCGACTTCGTGAACTGTTCCTTCTTTGTTCGAGCAGTAATACTCTGGAATGCGCTCCCGCTCGAAATCAGTATGTCCACTAACCGATATACATTCAAAAATAAAGTACATGAGCTCTTTCTCAATGAACTGGCAGAATTTTCTAATCTATAGCTTACCGTCCTTTTTAATCGACTACCAAAAGGAGGAGGTTCGCAATTTCATCGATTTTTTTTCTTAATGTATGTATGTACACGGATTACTCCTCCGTTAATTTATGGACCGATTTTGAAAATTATTTTTGTATTCGAAAGGGTATGCTCCTCATGTGGTCCCATGGCCACCATATCTCCTGATATGGCGTGACCTTGAGCGGGATAGCTGCTCTTCGCGTAGAACAAAACAACCGAAGCGTCGGTGACGTCGTTAACGTTCGTCTCGAAATATAGCGAGTGTGGTACCTACTATTACATTTGGCTTGGCACCGACTTCAAACCTATGAATAGGTAGCATATACAAGTTATTTGATACTTTTTAGTTTTTGAGTCGGTTTTTTCAAACGAAGTTTTTTTTTCTCTTATTTAGTGTATAAATGTTGTATTTATGTATACGTAATCTGTATATGTATATCTACTTATATATGTATGTTTGTATGTATAACGTTGAATATGATGTGATTATTGTAAATTTTAACGGACTTCTTATGTATATGAGATTTCACACACCTGCCTTATAAGATTTCTCCACCACCCGAAGGTCGACTGGAAGAGAATGCTCTGGGCCTTAAGTCCGCCGATGTACATTCTTAGTGCATAAAGTTAATAAATAATATATAAATAATCTACATTGTATTTATATTTCCAAAAAAGTGTGTGTGACCAGTTCCTAAAATTATCATCTCAATGTAACTAACACAACATCCACATCTGGTAGTTCTTAAACAGTTCCTAAAAGATACTTTACAATAGGTACGTTATATGATTACTTTTTTATCGTATAATAAAAATGTAAAAGATCAATTTTAAGTTTAAAATACTTGAATTAGGAGTTATAATTTTTAATATAAACAAACATATAACTTAATAGTTATGATAATTTACCAGAAACAAAAAACAAAGTGTGTGAGTGTGTGTGTTTGTTACTCTTTCACGCTAAAACTTCTAAACGGATTTGGATGAAACTTTACAGTAATATAGCTTATACAGGTTACTATTTGCCGCGAAAATCGACATTCACGCGGACGGAGCCGCGGGCAACAGCTAGTCATAAATAAAATCGCTATTCGTTTCAAATCGAATCGGTAATGGGTGAGGGCGTCACTAATTTCAAAATTTCTTGAACTGTCAAAAAGAAAATAAAGAAATGGACAGAGTATAGTTACCAACATGACGTAGATTTGATAAACAATACAAACTTGTGTAGTACAGAAACAAATGTGGCGGCAGTTTTTAAGGTTCCGTGCCCAAAGGGTAAAACGGGACCCTATTACTAAGACTTAGCTGTCCGTCTGTCTGTCCGTTCGTCTGTCACTAGGATGTATCTCATGAACCGTGATAGTTAGACAGTTGAAATTTTCAGAGATGGTGTATTTCTGTCGCTGCTATAACAACAAATACTAAAAAACTGAATAAAATAAATATTTCAGGGGGCTCCCATACAAAAAACGTATTTTTTTCTCGTTTTTGCTCGATATTGATAACGGTAACAGGTAGACCTTTGAAATGTATAGATAGTACGGAACCCTTCCTGCGCGAGTCTGACTCGCACTTGGCCATTTTTTCATTTTGAAATCAAGTTTTAGTTGTCGGGCAAAAAAGGTGTATAAGGATATTGTGGGTAGTAAAACAAGTTTAAATAGAGTTACGTCGTTTATCCCACTGTGACTCGACATATATGTTATGTATATTCATAAACATAAAATTTTGTTCATAATGCTGAATAAATAATATCAGAATGTCACATAAAATATGAAAGTTACATAACTATTATTTACATAACCTTCGTAGGAGGTCGTTTGACAAACGGTATTTTATAGACTTGATAAAATAAAACTCGACGATTGCTTACAATAAAATTTTCTATTCCACAATAATAATGCCTTATATTCAATCAAATACTTATTTATATTTTATTTTTGACTTATTTATCTTAAAATATACACACTTTATCATAAAAAAACTCAAGTCAAACGATTACAAATTAAATTTTACATACGTAAATATACCGGATTAGCAAGCTTGAGTGGCAGTGGGCTGGCCCTATTAGTCACAGAACTGACAACCGTTTTGTAAAAGAATGCTGGAGTGGAGCTGGATCACAGCTGGCAAACATAGTATAGGTCGCCCAGGTGCGCAAGATGGTTGGCAGGAGCTGGATCCGAGAATCGCAAAATCGATCATGGTATCATGGGACCCATTTTCGTTTCGTTTCGTTGCGATTCATTTCGTTCCGTTTCGTTTCTTTT
The DNA here is from genome assembly GCA_949125395.1 of Diaphora mendica. Classification (NCBI taxonomy): domain Eukaryota; kingdom Metazoa; phylum Arthropoda; class Insecta; order Lepidoptera; family Erebidae; genus Diaphora; species Diaphora mendica. Next base: position 4,241,535 of record OX421321.1, read on the forward strand.
CTTTCAATTCATTTAATTTCATATCGCTTTAACGACTTTAATGAATGAAGTGTCATTAGATTCGTTGTAGGGTTATAGTTTTTTAGACTTTATCTTGGTGTTTTATACAAACTTAACTTCATAAAGAAAACTTGATGTTGAGTAAATTCAGAGCTCCTAATGTAACTTTTGTTGTAACTAATGTAACTAAATGTTTTAGTAATAATACATTGACACAACTCATTAACGGCTGTCTCATTCTACATTAGGCATATTTGCATTGGTAACAAAACATACTTATATATTTTTATTTACATACTTTAAACAATGCAACAAAAATTCATGCTTATCACATAATTTTTTATCCTGTGTGGCAATGGATACTAGATTAAGCAATGGTGGTGATTCTGTGGTTGTCATCATTAAACTAAATTTCACTAAAATTTGTTGTTGGCAAATAAACTTTAACATCATCTTCTTACAGTCTATTTTTCGATATCTCACACACAGTTCTGTACCAACTAAAAATTGACCACATTAACGCTTGTTTATTAGTAAAAAAACTAAAGTAAACTCTAAATCTAAAAATATGAGTAATAATTACGTAAGTGATTTAGTCGGCATGTATTTAGACGACGTCAAAATTTAGTGCGACATATCAAGTTTTGCGTCACACGTTATACGTTCTAAACGTTCAACACAATAATAGCAAAATAAAAAATATGACCCGAGTTGAGTAGGTAATTTAACTAATTTTGGTTATTCCAAAGTAAATACTTTTTCAAGTAATAAAAAAGCGTGTATCTCTGAATAATGTTTATTTGATACTGAACTAAACACAGTGACAGCTGAGATGTGAGATATCGAAAAATGGACTATAAGCAGATTAGATTAAATTAAATATAACAACAAATTTTTGTGAATTTTAGTTTAGTGATGATGATAACAACAGAATCGTCACCAATACCCACCATTAAATTTTCTGTTAGTAGAGTCGGCAGTCCTTTATAAAACGATTAGTGCAATTACATTTCAGTGTCAAAGTATGCAGCAAAATGTCATGACGAATTCTTTTACATAAATAGTGAAGATACTTGTGGAATTTATGTTATTGTATGTGTGAATGCGATAAAATAGTTTAATTCTTGGTAGGAATGGGGAATAACTAATTGTATAATATCATAAGTACATTCTTGTTTCTTTTAATGGGTTTTTTAAAGAATGTTTGCAATTTTGTTGACATGAGAATGTAGAATAAATAAATTAGTGATATTTAAATGGACATTCCTTAAATTCTAGTCTGTTTAGTGCAATAATTTATTATTTATGTGTGATCCTTAGGTGCAATGCTTTAGCCAAGTTTTTATTGTTTTAAATTGTTCAATAAAATAATGGTCTGTATGAAATTGACCCGACTTTTACGACATGTAAAATACTTAAAGGTTTTTAAAGTTTCTACGTATAGGTTATCAGCGGAGCGGTCGCTTGCGCCTAATTCCCGTAAGGTCTAGTAGGTTCAGTTGGTCTAATTCCCCGAACGTCTTATTCCCCGTCTGTCTGTTCCGGCTAATATCTGGAACGGCTGGACCGATTTCGACGTGACTTACACTGTCAGATAGCTGATGATATAAGGAGTGACTTATGCTAATTTTTTTTAGACTAGATTCGCCCCGTACAGCTAGTAAATTATAAAATCAGTGATTTTTGCTGATAACTAAATAAGGAGTATGAAATCGTTGCATGTTTCAATTACATGGTTCTACTACCGTGTTATTATACTGGCTAGTCTGTAAGTAGGCGCCCGAATATCGTAGAGTCTAATAACAGTAATAACATAGCCTGCACGTAACATAGCACAGTTAAATCAGTAAGACAAGTGTGAAAATAATTTATTTAAAAATATTTTTTAAAACAAGCTTTTACTGGAATACCTCGAGATGAATCAAACGAGTCCAAACTCGATGATGTTGCGACGTTTCTTTACAGAGTTCCTATGGCCACCTGCCAGCTCCAGCATCAGATCAGCTCCATGTCATTATAATATTGTATTTTTACGCTGTATGCTTGCAAAATTTCAGCAAAATCGGTTGAAGATATCTGCTTCAAAATTGAGTTGCAAGATTCCACCCGAACATACAAACAAACACACGTACATACATTGCAAGTTAATAAAAAGCTTGTAATAAAATACACCGTCCACAACATATTGGAAGGGTAAAGTTTATTTTATAAGGATAAAATAGATGATCTCTCTGTTGAATGTCCAATTGACACATAAAATGATTTCTACAAAAATAACAGATTCATAATGCAGGAATTGCTTATCGAAATTTAATAAAGGTATGTTGATTTAATTATGCCTGAACAATAATAGCTTTAATATGGACCTAGAAGTAAAAGCGGATATCAATAAATTAGTTCTGAGTATTGTGTGAGAGTTATTCAAAAGATATTGAGAGTAAAGTGACTGCAGACGTGTTTTTTTATTTAGTAAATAATTTAGATTTTTTTTTCTTACAAATTAGTTAGTTTGATTTTATTAAAATTTATAAATTTTTCACAACATATAAAAAATGTTGGGCAATAGGTGCCCACTCCGATGTAAATCCAATTTACAAAAGATACAAGAAAGTCAATTCTATCCATACTAGTTTTCTAAATAACAAACTAGCTCACCCGTGCCCACATCCCTGGGCGGTAAACATTTTTTCTCTGACTTACTTTGCAAATTCAGCTACCACAAAAAAGTCTTTCCACTTTTCGGGTTATTATATAACCTATGTCACTCCCAATTAACGTAGCCTTCTATTGGAATTTTCAAAATCGGTTCAGTAGATCCAGAGATTACCCCCTACAACGTCACAAACTCACAAAATTTACCTCTTTATATATAACTAACTGATCCGGCAAACACTGTTTAGCCATAAATTAAAAAAAATGGGGTATAAAAATAGATGTTTTGGTCGATTCTCAGACCTACCCGATATACACACCAAATTTCATAAAAATCGGTCCAGCCGTTTCAGAGGAGTGTGGTAACTAACATTGTGACACGATAATTTTATATATAAGATTATAAAAATAAAATTTAAAAAAATTATTAAAGTATTGAAGGATAGATAATAGTATAGAAGTACAGATAATTGCTCCTCTCAAAGGCAAGGCGTGGGTAACTTATAAATAAAAAAACCTACATAATTCACCAAACTAAAGTTGTACCGACTTTACCTTCTGTCTACATGTATTGCGTAAATTCCAAAGCACCTAATCAGGGTAAACGTTATTGCACATTAATTGAGGATGTTATCAATATGAATGATCCTAGGAACTTGCTCTTATCTCTTCTTTGTACTTCGAGCAGGGAGTGTCCTCTTGCATTAAGTGGCAATTTTCTTTGGCTGCGTTCATATTAAGCAAATAGATATACTGCCTCGGTGGCGTTGTGGTAGTGTATGCGACTGCTATGCTGGAGGTCTTGGGTTCAAATCCTGGGTCGGACAAATTCTAGTCAACAAGTGCTTTTTGGGTCAACTTTTTTCAGCAGTCTCCGAAAATTATAATTGAGGTGTCATTCGATTCGGAATGGCATCTAGATGATTTTCTGAAAAAAAATAAGTGGCGCTTGCAAAAATTGCAAAAGTTATTAATTATTAACTAAAAACACAAAAAGGGGTTTAGTTTTTTGCAAATTTATCAAAAACTAATTAATTTTTTTTTTATTTTAAAAAAAAATCAAAAAGAGGACAAAATTTCCTACAAAAGAATGCCGACTCCCGGAATTGTAGGACCAATATTTGATATTACCAGAGGGTTGAAAATACGCCCGAAAATGAGTGCTCCGGCTTGCGCAAGCCACGCCTCCTTCGTTACTTCAATGAATAAATATTATTTAAACTTATTAAATATGACAATAAAAAATTGAAAAAATTTAGGCGTCTGCAGGATAGATCAATGAACAATAATCCGTGGTCCAAAAATTTTTATCGCGAATTTTCTATAAGTTATCCATTAATTAATTAACAATTTTTGCAAGCGCAACTTCTTTTTTTTTCAAAAATCATCTAGATGATATTACGAATCGAATGACACCTCAATCATAATTTTCGGAGACTGCTGAAATAAGTTGACCAAAAAAGCACTTGTTGACTAGACTACAAATGTTTGTGTGATCTACAAATATTTGTTTCGAAGTTTGGGTGTTTTCTATGTATAATATGTGTGTATTTACAAAAAAAAAAGCGGCCAAGTGCGAGTCGGACTCGCCCATGAAGGGTTCCGAAGCAGCAAGTAACAAAATATAAAAGTTCTTGTAGTTCGTTGTAACTTTGATCAATGTTTCAATAATAGTATATTTTTTTGCGGTTTACCATTTATTAAAAAAAACTACTTACTAGATCTCGTTCAAACCAATTTTCGGTGTAACTTTGCATGATAATGTACATCATATATTTTTTTAGTTTTATCATTCTCTTATTTTAGAAGATACAGGGGGGTTACTTAGAAAAAATGATATTCGAAACCTTAATATCATTTTTGAAGACCTATCCATAGATATCCCCGCATGGTCCCCATGGGTTTGATGAAAAAAAATATTTTTGAGTTTCAGTTCTATGTATGGGGACACCCAAAATTTATTGTTTTTTTCTTATTTTTGAGTGAAAATCTTAATGCGGTTTACAGAATACATCTACTTACCAAGTTTCAACAGTATAGTTCTTATAGTTTCGGAATAAAGTGGCTGTGACATACGGACGGACAGACAGACAGACATGACGAATCTATAAGGGTTCCGTTTTTTGCCCTTGGCACGGAACCCTAAAAAGTATATATATTATGTATTTATATCAGTTGTCTAGTACCCATAACACAAGCTCTGCTTAGCTCGGGACTAGATGGCGTTGTGTTAGATGTCAAAAAAAAAAAGTCGCAGCCAATACAAAGCGACACATATTCTGAAGGTATAAGATTAAATTATTAATAAGGTATAAGATTAAATTGTTTTTTTTTACATGTACATATTTTTTTAATGACAACCAGTTTCAGAGGTTACAATAACCAATTTAAAAGATTTACGCAAATGAAGTGACAAAAATCCTCCGGAACGATTGTTTTGCTTTTTTTTTGTTTTTTTTTCTGTATGGCCCTGCCAAAATGACTCTACTCTGCCTGATGGAAAGCATAAACAGAATCCAAGAGTGGTGGTCACCATACTCATTGCGAATGCAGACAATGCAACATACTGAAGATAACTTGAAAATGATTTTCTTTTTACTCAATGAAGTTTAGATTGTTTCATAATTGTTAGAAAGGTCTTCCTATAATTTGAATAAGTTATAGAAACTACGACATTAAACGTTTAGTAAACATAATAACGATATTGGCGACTATTAACTTAAGTAATCCTATGTAACATATATCCGGAAAAAGCCTACAAGGCATATAACTTATTTAAAATACCAAATTTCATTTGTATACTTAAAACTGCATATGAAATTCGAAGGCAGTCAGAATAAAAATAAAATTTTAACTAAAAATAACTGGACCAAATTAAAATAGGACCATATGGGAAACACTAGCTTTCATATGAAAAAAGAATCATCAAAATCGGTTCACCCAGTCCAAAGTTTTGAAGTAACAATCATAAAAAAATACAGTCGAATTGAAAACCTCCCCTTTTTTGTAGTCGGTTAAAATTATGATAATGAAATAACATTAAATTCGCTCTAATCAATCGATCGATATGACACAAATTGTATTTATAGTGAGGACGAGCCCTTAAAATATCTGCGAACCAGTTGAGATATGGAAGAAGATTTCATGTAATTTTTTTGTGATACTCTTCAATTACCTTTATAAGAGTGAAAAACGACTCTGAAAAAGTATGAAACAAGTTTCAAAAGCTGTAGTCACGCGTGGTTAAAGTGTTATGGACTATGGTACATTAAACTGCATGGACTTCAGCTTTTGAAACTTAGTAATGTACCGTAGTCCATAACACTTTAACCACGCGTGACTACGGCTTTCGAAACTTGTTTCATACTTTTTCAGAGTCGTTTTTTGTCGTAGTTGGGTTTTAGTTTTTACTTTTTTTTATTTAAAATTTTTGGTGCGTCATATAGGTACCATAGAAATATCGCAATTATCGAATAAATACGGACAAGGTCACGAGAAAATGCTAATAATATATATATTTTTGAAATGTACAAGTAACGCCCTATCGAATGATACCAAACACGGCATATTCATCTCAAATTATTTTTTTAATACAGTACTTTATGTCGGCTAGAGGGCGCCACATTAGATTCAGTGACACGTCATATAGCCTATAACCAGCGGACAATCAAGACGCTACTAACGATACCTCATTTGTCCAGTTCTAATAAGTAGTTAAGGAGCTATGAGGAAACAGATGAACATACATACATACTTACATACATAGCCTGTCAAAATCATAACCCTCCTTTGGCTTTGCCGTAGTCGGGTAATAAATACCAGTGCGAAGGCATGAAGGATAGTAAACATGCCTGGCATAGTACTGAGTACCGTGAACTAGTTATATTGCGTTACCACATTGTAAAGGGACATTGATTGCCGTTAATACTTGGCGACGACATTTTTATTAACATTGTAAAGCTAAACAGTTTGTTTTATTTGTTTTTTTTTGGTGTAGAACCGCGGGCTAAGCTAGTTATCTACATACATATGTATACATACAAAAATTTCTATAGAAGTTTTCATTTCGAAAATGTGCTACTTTAAAAAAAAAGCGGCCAAGTGCGGGCCGAACTCGCCCATGAAGGATTCCGCAGCAGCAAGTAACATAATATAATTTTTATTTTATTGTTATATTTGTGTTGCTCGAATGAAAGGTAAATTGCAGTTTACGATTTATGACGTATTAAAAATAAACTACTTCCTAGATTTCGTTCAAACCAATTTTCGGTGGAAGTTTGCATGGTAATGTATATCATATATTTTTTTTAGTTTTATCATTCTCTTATTTTAGAAGTTACAGGGGGGGGACACATTTTACCACTTTGGAAGTGTCTCTAGCGCAAACTATTCAGTTTTGAAAAAAATGCTATTAGAAACCTCAATATCATTTTTAAAGACCTATCCATAGATTTACACGTATGAGTTTGATGAAAAAAAAAAAAATTTTTGTTTCACTTCTAAGTATGGGGACCCCCAAAATTTATTGTTTTTTTTTTCTATTTTTGTGTGTAAATCTTAATGCGGTTCACAGAATACATCTACTTACCAAGTTTCAACATTATTGTTGGAAAAAAGTGGCTGTGACATACGGACGGACAGACAAGGGTTCCGTTTTTTGCCTTTGGCATGGAACCCTAAAAATGCAATTGATTAATTTGTTGACTATGATTAATGAATGTCATTAATTCTTCAGCTGATAGCTGGCAGTAGTAAATTCAAGATACACACGAACTATAAACGATGGGCAGACCCGGAAAATAATTAGCATTAAATTAAATTGTTTATTATCGTCTGCTTAACTGGTACCGCGTGTAATCGTCTAACGTATTGTATCCAACATGATGTATTCTCCCCTTATTATCAGATGCTACAGATTCAATGAGCCAGTGAAAGTGGTCAAGTCTGGACCGAGATAGCTATCAGCATTGTGTAGAGGATTCGAGTCATAAGTCATCACGGAGATACCGTTGGTCAAGTTAGTTGGTAATTAATTATATTGAACTACTCTTTTGCGTCATAGTTAAGATGTTTATAAGATTATTCTTACAAAATTGTCTGGCAGTAATAGAGTATTTTTGAAAAAGTTCGGGTAATCCAGAATGTATTCCATATTTTTTTTTGTTGCTTTTCACAGACAGTAAGTTAACTGAATCACCGTAATAAAAACAAACAACAAGAAAAACTTATAAAAACTATAACTCGACTACGTAAAAACCTTTGATAAAATTTATATAGCCTTGCATGAAGATGGTTTATTTATCGAATCTCGGAAATCGATTCTTGTATATTTTTGCAGACGATATACCTAATAAATAAAATTTTAACAAAATAAAAACCGACTTCAAGGTTCGACTCGATTTCTCTTGGATGCCATCATCAGATCTAAGTGTCCTTATCATGGTACCACCGTTGGGATATCTCCTTTCCATTAAAAAAAGAATCATCAAACATGCATAAAAAAATGTACGGTCGAATTGAGATACCTCCTCCTTTTTTTGAAGTCGGTTAAAATTTGAATTATATTAAGTTTTGATGTATTTCATCATGTTATTGCGTTACTGAAATAAAGAAAATAATAATATCTATCCTGAATATTACGAGGTTAGTAGAGTATCGATCCGAAAGGCTCGATTGTATTGTATTGCATAAATATAGGTTACCAGACAGGTTGTTGAAATGTATGATGTAGTGGGCTGCGACCTATGCCCTACAGCCACTGTTCTAGACTTATGATAATATATTAAACTTATATAGCTTTTACTTATTTAAGTATTGTATTTTAGGGATGGAACAAAATCACAATCACCTGTGATAAATAAATCATAGTCATTGTCACAAATATACATGGGAGAGCCACGCTTCGGCATGCATGTGCCAGCACGACGGGAGGTTACCACGGCCTCACCGAAAACCGGTGTGAAACAGCGCTTCCGCTGTGTTTCACCGAGTGAGTGAGGATACTGGTGGCCCATATCCCAACACCTCGCCCATCCCCCTCCTCACCCCTTAATGGCCGCCATGGCCGGCAAGGCACTTATGACGCATCTGATGTTTTTTTTCGACTGCAATTTCCCGAAATTTAAAAAAAGTTTAGCATTTAGAAACTTATAAAAATTATACTAGCTGACCCACGCAACCTCGTTTGCGTCTCCTATTGCACTTATGGTGATAATTTTATAAGATAATTTAACTGAGGCGTAAAAAAGCATCTCACTAGGCGGCCGTACTCTGGGTCACCATGCTGCAATGTCCTTATTCGCATTGAGGATGGTGATCACCACTTTTGGAATCTGCTCATGCCTTCCATCAGGCAGAGCAGAGTCATTTTGGCGCAGCTATAACATAAAAAAAGTTTTTGAAACGTTCTTCATTGGTGCTCTGCTCCTATTGGTCTTAGCGTGATAATATATAGCCTTCCTCAATAAATGGGCTATCTAACAAATTTTCAACATTTAACAAAATAAATTTTCAAATCGGACCAGTAGGTTCTGAGATTAGCGCCTTCAAACAAACAAACTCTTCAGCTTTATATATTAGTATATACATAGATTTATAAGTAGTGACCATAGACCTTGTGGTCTAACTAAATTGGGTTCAGGTCGTGTGCGCGCCTTGTCAAATTTATTATTATCATTATATCCATTCCATCCTCTTTATATACATCTCTCGTGTTGTTCATCTAAACGTTTACCAGATTTAGTTACATTGTGTTGAACATCTATTTTCGGTGTAAGGAACAATTTCGGTGTACGCTCAGCTAAGTATGTGCCTCAGCGAGATAACAATCTCCATTGTTATGTGTCGTAATAATTCATTTTTCTCTTATTTATTACCGCATTATCACGTCTTCTGGTACTAAATTTACGGACCACCGTTTACCTAAGTATGTACATATATCATTTTGAATAGATTCTCAGTTGTATAACTCGGGTTCTGTATGTGTATATTTATAAGTCATGTTTATGGGATGGTGATTGGAGTTAAGTAATGAAAACTTATCGATTTAGATCTGCTTTTCTTATTTATGGATAAGATTCTTTTATTAATTATTCTTCCGAGTTGTCAATATGTTCATTAAGTTTTATTTAAAATACCAGTGGTTGCCCAGTAGTCGAAGTTCCACCATAATTCATTTTTAGGGTTCTGTACCCAAAGAGTAAAACGGGACCCTTTAACTAAGACTGCCTCGTTGGTCTCGCGGTTGGCGTGTGCGACTGCTGATAACGAGGTCTCGGGTTCGATTCCCGGGTCGGACCAAATGTTTGTATGATCTACAAATATTTGTTTCGGAGTTTGGGTGTTTTCTATGTATAATATGTATGTATTCACAAAAAAAATAGTATTTATGTATTTGTATCAGTTGTCTAGTACCCATAACACAAGCTCTGCTTAGCTTGGGACTAGATGGCGTTGTTTGTTATATATCCCATAATTTATTTATTATTATTTAAAATACCAGTGGTTGCCCAGTAGTCGAAGTTCCACCATAATTCATTAAATGCTATGAAATATATTTAGCTTTAATTCCGCGAGACAAATATCCAGGTCTGAAAGCAGGGCACAAATCCCACCGTCATGCATATGTACACATACAAAACAAGTGAGAAATAATTAGCATGCCATGCAACCAAACCTATACTCGACACGTGTTTCGCCCCTCCACGGGGCATCCTCGTGTCAATCAATCGTGATTATACCGTCATCGAAACGGTATATAAAGGGCCGACAGCGGTGCGCTGCGCGCATTCGAGCTCAAACGCTCGACGAGTCAACATCTCCTGAGGATGCCCCGTGGAGGGGCGAAACACGTGTCGAGTATAGGTTTGGTTGCATGGCATGCTAATTATTTCTCACTTGTTTTGTATGTGTACATATGCATGACGGTGGGATTTGTGCCCTGCTTTCAGACCTGGATATTTGTCTCGCGGAATTAAAGCTAAATATATTTCATAGCATTTAATGTCATGGATTTCCGCAAAGTAACGCCTGATTCCATAACTTATCTTAAGTCAGCAAGTATAGCTGAGCAGGCAAAACTATACATCAAGTTGACAAAACTGCATCGCTTAGCAGCCCAAAACGTTTGGTTCAATCAGCAGTGTAAACACTTAAAAGTATTTCCCCATTATATTAATATACATACTAACACACACAGCCGGTCAAGTGGTTTAGCTGTGGTGAAGGCAAAACAAGTGTGGTTGAATGAGGAATGCAGGCATTGGTTTTCAGTTAGGGACAATATCAAGCTCCACCTCAAAGTTTTGTACTCAGAGTTAAGTTACAAACTGCATAGTGTGGAGTTTGATATTTTAGATAACAAAGCCCGGGACTTCGCCTCCCAAGTAGCGCATGTAAAATATTTGACACAGCGTAGGAAGTTGGAGCGATTAACTCGGGATAGCCAAAATAATAATAATAATATCACCAACTTAGAAAATAATCATTCAGATGCGGTTCATTCTTTCTACCCACGCGTTAAAAATTATACAAATACCCAATTTTCCAATTCAGAGATTTCTTTACTAGAGAAAGGCCTCAAATATAACATCAGGCCACGGTTATCCCAGAAATCGCTCGAAACTTTAATGGTAGATTCAGAAATGGCTTGTGTTAGAAGTAAAATGGATAGCGCCGTTAAACATCAGGTGGCATTTCAGATAAAGACAGCGTCCGCAACCACCATTACCCAAAATTATTCCGAAATACAAGTACATAGGTCATTACAAAACACAATTACTCAAAATGATTTAATAATTACTAAAGCCGACAAAGGCAATACAGTAGTCATTTTGGATAAAACTGCATACCACCAGAGGGTTAACGACGTTATCCAGGGGGAAGATTTTGAACGTCTTACTACCGACCCTACTAAAAAATTCACTCTAGAAATAAAGAATGCAATTAATAACACGTCGTACATTTCTCCAGGCCAGTTAAAATATAAAATTCCAATGAACCCACGATCTCCTTTTTTGTATGGTTTACCAAAAACTCATAAAGACAACATCCCAATTCGCCCCGTTGTCTCTTACATTGGTGCCCCGACATACGATTTAGCCAAATATCTAAACAATTTACTAAAGGCAAAGGCATCTTTTAAACCACAGTACAGTTTAAAAAATAGTTTAGATTTAACTAAAAAAATACAAAATATTAACACCCCCCACAATTCGAAATTATTATCACTAGATGTAGATAGTTTATTTACAAATATTCCATTTGAAGAGTGCCTACGTATTTTGGGGTACCTTTTGGAGAGGCAACGTTTACATCCAGGAGAAATAAATGACCTACTTAACCTCACACGTATTTGCATGGAACAAAATTACTTTCGATTCAATAACGAATACTACCGCCAAAAAGAGGGTCTAGCAATGGGATCACCTTTAAGTCCATTAATGGCGGAAATATTTATGGACTACTTCGAATGTAAATATGTGGTGGGCGAGCCCAACATTCTGTTTTATTATAGATATGTGGATGACGTAATTATCTGTTGGACAGGTACTAATCGTCAATTGGATATTTTCGTAAATAGGCTCAACACTCACCACCCCAAAATTAAATTCAAATTAGAATTAGAATCAAATCAGTCCCTTAATTTTTTGGATCTAACAATCACAAGAGTCAATAACAAACTCGATTTCCAAATTTATCGAAAGCCCACACACACTGACACAACGATTCCCGCTTCATCCTGTCACCCACTACAGCATAAACTAGCAGCCTTCCGCAGCTATGTCCACCGTTTAATGTCACTCCCACTGTCCACGGATAATTACGCAAAAGAACTCAAAATATTGTATCAAATCGCGACTTCAAACGGTTACACCAAACAAGTTATTGATAATATAATTAAGAAAAAGCAGAATGACCGGGCTCGCTCAGCACTTTATGCATGTACCCCCGAAAGAATTAACAAGAATGTCGGGAGTCTCACTTACATAGGCCCAATTTCAGATAGAATCGCGAATATTCTAAGAAAACACAATGTTTACGTAGCTTTTAGATCGGATCATAACTTGCGTAAACTATGTAACGGTAAAGATAAATTAGAGAATTCAAAAAAATCCGGAGTTTACAAATTAGTATGCAATGATTGCACCGGGGTCTATGTGGGTCAGACAGGCCGTAGTTTCGAAATTAGGTACAGGGAACATGTTGCCGCTCACAGGAATGGCCATCCAGATAAATCACATTTCGCAAAACATTTAATCGACACCGGCCACTCCTTGAGCGGCAACAATACCTATAACATTCTGCATGTTTGCGATAAGGGTTTCCGGATGAGTGTGTTGGAACAGTTAGAAATATCAAAATATAACAATAATAATGCATATACACTGTTGAATGACCAAACAAACTTAATTCCATCACCACTTCTAAGTATGATTGCGGGTAGTTCGGCACAGATGTCGTTGTGACATTGTATCGATCGTGATTATACCGTCATCGAAACGGTATATAAAGGGCCGACAGCGGTGCGCTGCGCGCATTCGAGCTCAAACGCTCGACGAGTCAACATCTCCTGAGGATGCCCCGTGGAGGGGCGAAACACGTGTCGAGTATAGGTTTGGTTGCATGGCATGCTAATTATTTCTCACTTGTTTTGTATGTGTACATATGCATGACGGTGGGATTTGTGCCCTGCTTTCAGACCTGGATATTTGTCTCGCGGAATTAAAGCTAAATATATTTCATAGCATTTAATGTCATGGATTTCCGCAAAGTAACGCCTGATTCCATAACTTACCATAATTCATTTTTAGGGTTCTGTGCCCAAAGAGTAAAACGGGACCCTTTAACTAAGACTGCCTCGTTGGTCTCGCGGTTGGCGTGTGCGACTGCTGATAACGAGGTCTCGGGTTCGATTCCCGGGTCGGACCAAATGTTTGTATGATCTACAAATATTTGTTTCGGAGTTTGGGTGTTTTCTATGTATAGTATGTATGTATTCACAAAAAAATTAGTATTTATGTATTTGTATCAGTTGTCTAGTACCCATAACACAAGCTCTGCTTAGCTTGGGACTAGATGGCGTTGTTTGTTATATATCCCATAATTTATTTATTATTATTAAAAATACTAGTGGTTGCCCAGTAGTCGAAGTTCCACCATAATTCATTTTTAGGGTTCATTCATTTGAAATTTTCAGAGATTTTGTATTTCTGTTGCCGCTATAACAACAAATACTAAAAAACAGAATAAAATAAATATTTAAGGGGACTCCGTTTTTGCTCGATATTGATAACGGCAACAGGTAGAAGCTTGAAATATATAGATAATGGTACGGAACCCTTCCTGCGCGAGTCCGACTCGCATTTGGCTTATTTTTTGTAGCTTTCTGCACTCCTCCTCCGTATAAACTTTAACTGTGACAAATATCATACTCCTCCGTTCGCATAATTTCGTAAAAAAGGGTTACAAAGTTTTTGGTTCACGTATTATTATATAGATAACTAGCTTTCTCTCGCGGCTTTGCTCGCATATAATAAAAAGTATCCTATGTTACTTCTAATACCTCCTAGAATATGTGTACAAAGTTTCATGGAGATCGGTTAAATAGTTTTACTGTGAAAGCGTAACATGTTAGCGGTAATTCTAAATACAGTTGTGATTGTGCAGTTGACTTCCGGAACATCTCATAGTTAGATGCAATGGAGTATTGAATACATATTATTGAACTTGTCAGAATGAGGGTATCTGAATAATAAAAGTGTGGTTCCGTGAGTCGGGCGAGGTAGTATATAAAGCGGCGCGATCGGAAACAGGGGAGTCTCTCTTCAGATCTCGGGACGACCACATCTCTTGATTGTGACATGAGTCACTCCTGAGTCGTAAGTAGTTTTCTATTATTTGATTTGTGGTTTATTGTATCTCCGTGTTTTATATCGTGTGTACGAGGCGATATTTACCTGTGGGGGAATTACAAGTCTGGTGACGAATTCCACAGGGCACCGCGGAGGAGTGAGCGTTGCCCCAACCCCCTCGTGGGGGTTGCTGATGGTATGTAAGTTACTTCGTATCCGTTTAGTAGTGATTAGTGTTTGGCTATAGTCCAGATTGGCTGCCAGGGAAGCAGGTAGTCTTGGTCGAGGAGTGAAACAGTAAATAAGTGTTTTATAACAAGAATATTAAGTGTTTTTATTTTGTTAAAACCTAAGAAGGTTTTAAACAAAACAATCAAACTACCGTGGAAGAGCCACGCTTCGGCATGAATGAGCCGGCTCGACCGGAGTGACACCACGGCCTCACAGAAAACCGGTGTGAAATAGTGCTTGCGCTGTGTTTAACCAAGTGAGTAAGGATACCGGAGGCCCATACCCCAACCCCTTCCCCTATCTCCCCCATCCCCCGCCTCCATTCCCCCCCATCCCCCAAAGGCCGGCAACGCACTTGTGACGCCTCTGGTGTTGCAAGTGTCCATGGGCGGCGGTAATTGCTTACCATCAGGCGATACGTCTGCTCGTTTGCCCGCCTATTCCATAAAAAAAACTCACTTTTACCTTTTTGTCACTAACAAGTTTAATTTGGGTTCAAACAGCCATGTATAAAATGTGTCAAGTATTTATTGTCGTAAACGGTATGAATATACTTAAATTGTAATGTTTTTATTTTGTGTTAAAATAATAGGTCTTTACCTATGAAATTGCCGTTTTGTACGCAATAAGCTGGACGGGAGGCAACTTTTTAGTGGGTAAAAATTCAATTCCCGAGAGGCAGTACAAAATGCCTTTGAAGAGTTTGTTGCCTCCCGTCCAGCTGATTTTTACAAGAAGGGCATCAATAAACTGCCAATGCATTGGCAAAGATGCGTCAATTGCATGGGTGATTACTTCGAATAACAGAAATAAAAAAGTTTGAAAAAATAAGTACTTTCACTTATTGCATACAAAACGGCAATTTCATAGGTAAAGACCTATTATCTTTGTGTACGTGTAAAAATCTCAAACTAAATTCTTTTAGAAATAAGTAATAATAAAAGCAATAGAGAGGTACCATTGTGTAACGTCATCATAACTCATAAGCGTTATTTATCGCCTATTATTGATACGACAAGCCGTTACAACGAGTTATAAAACGAAACAGTAGCTGTAGGCTCGCATTCGCAGTTTGTGTGACGCGAAAATTGTAGGAAAAATGTTGCAGACTGTAATTTATGTGCCTCGAAGAGGTGTTCACGCGTGGATAAGGTTTTGCCTTTTAAGTTAACAACTTTTTACAATGGCAGGCTTTTTACATTTTCTAATAGTGGTGTTACATGGTTGTTGTTGACGCTGTAATAATGTGTTTAAGGCCTATTAAAGTGTTGACTGCCAATTCAAGCGAAATCCTAAGTGTTGTATTAAAAAATTACTATGTCTAAAGAAGTACAGAATCAAAAATATAAATATCGTGGAATTATGATGTCGTTTAAGTAGTAAAATATAAATATATACGCTTGTGTTTTCAATCCTATTACCGAGTAACTAGTTTGATTGTAAAGCTTAAGAAAATATTTAGTTACCTCTTTAAATTATTCTCTCCCCTCTTTAAACTTATAAGGATTATATAAAACGATTGATTATAAAAAGTAGAAATCTTATAAAATATATATTTGAAGACGAATAGAAGATTATGACTCTATACTCGGTTAAATCTGATACTAAAAAGTTAACTTAAACTGTCTAGATTTCAGAATAGGCACTGTAGTGAATGTGGCACGAAAATATCTACAATATCTGTCACCAATAACGTCTCGCAAGTATGATATGTAAGTGTCGTACCGAACAATAATGACCGGCATAGTGTTGTACTTGTCATATCGTAACCGTTAAAGATTTATAGCCCACTAAACGACTAGTCACATGTCCTACATTAGAGTTGTAGATGAGTGATTATCGATATTTTTACTAACAACGTTATAACTGTGAAGTACATTTTATGTTTAGACTAATTTTTATTAACATTTATTTAAAGACTAGTTTTTGCTAGCGGCTCCGCCCGCGTGTATGTCGGTTAGTGCAGAAAATAGTAGCCTATGTGTTATTCTGATGTATAAGCTATATTACTGTAAAGTGTCATCCAAATCCGTTCAGTAGTTTTTGCGTGAAAGAGTAACAAACATCCATCCATCCTTGCTTATAAACTTTCGCGTTTATAATATTAGTAGGATAGGATTTACCAACAAAAATTGTTTACACCAAAATTTATATATACATGATACAGAAAAACAATCAACAATGTTATAACTAATTATACTTATATAAATACCGCTTCCGTTAAAATTATACATAGGTACATTGTATTTCTTAAATTGAAACTATAGCCGTAACATTTAACTGAGTCAGTTTTATTGTGTTACTATATTTGTTGTTTGTTTGTTGAGATTTAAAATTTTACTTGTTTAAATCGAAAATTCAAATATATGTAAAATTTATAAATAAAATTAAACAATATATTAGTTGGACATAGGCAATAACAACACAAAATGTAATTTTTGTTGTACAACACTTATATAACATCGAACATTCTCGCAAGCATACGTATCGATAGAAATCAATCAAACAAAGTTGTTTGATATACATTAACGCTTTGCCAGCACTGTAAACTGTCTTCTCGTACTACAGTTATGAATTATTGCATCGTAAACTGACACGCGTCATTCTGTGATGTACGAGTGTCGATATCGATAAAATACAAATATACTGACAGCGCCATGTGCTAAAATGTGTTGCACCTAACTTTGAACACCATCTTACTTCCTAATATAACTATTATGTTTTTGTCTTTAAGTTCAATAGTGTTTTTTTAATTTGAAAAGTACATATTATATTTCCTATACACAGTGCAACCACTGCATTAGCTACATCTGTCGTAAATCTCAATAGATAAACTGTGCTTATGATTTTATTACACAACTGGGAAAGTAAATTAAAACCTGTCTTTACTTAGTTTCGATAAATAACATAATGTTTTAATAAATTTTAAGTGTGGGGTTGTCTGTTTAAGACTCGGTGGCGTAGTGGTAGCGTATGCGACTGCTGTGCTTGAGGTCTCGGGTTCGATTCCCAGGTCGGACCAAAAGTTTGTATGATTTGCTAATATTTTTTTCAGAGGTTAGGTGTTTTCTAATGTATAATATGTATGTATTCACAAAAAAATGTGTATTTATATCAGTTGTCTAGTACCCATAACACAAGCTCTGCTTATTGCTGCTGATGTCCGAAATATTTATTTATTTATTTTGTTACTTGTGACACATAGTTGGTTGAAAGTAAAACAGTTTTTGATATGAATCATGTTTATAGACTAGTGGTAAGTGGTTGTATTACGTCGATAAAAATGAAGGAATACGTCACCATGTCCCATCTCTATAAATTTAACACCAATAGAGACATTGTCTGCATATTATCACTTCATTCCTACACATATAATTTATTGGGACAATGTCTAGATTTAGGGGTGTCTAATAACAGAAATATTATTTTGCAATAAACTACACCCTGTCGGATAAACATGTTAACAAAAAGTTGAGCCACAAGATAAGCGTCGATGTGAGCTGAGAGACTGATTCGAAACAGCGTCTACTGATCGAATTCTTAAAGTGAGAATTATTAATTCTAATATATGTAATTAATAACTGTTTTATAATAAGAGCTAACGAAAATTCTACTGTCCACAATCTCCACGACTTCCATTAATAATGTCTTTTGACTTGAAAGTAGCCATTACAATTTTGTGATTTGCATCCTAATTACAAGGCGATAGGTAGGAGGTTCGCACTAATATTGAAATTGGCTTAGTGAGTTGAAGATAAAAATCACATATTCTGATATGAGACAGGTATTAAAATTTTAGAAAGAACAAACGGATAAAATTATGTTTGTCTTGTCCTGATGGGGTCAAATATCATCGAACCACTCTTAATGAAACCCATTCCTCATCATCATCAACTTTCTTTGCTTTTAACTCTGCTTCCTTGCCTTTAATAATCCACTGCTGTACGTAGGCCTCTCCGAAGATAGGATTGTTTTAGCCTGGTACACCACACTGACCAGACGAGATTGTATACCTATAGCTTGTTTCAAGAATCACTTCACCACACGGAATTATGCACCCTTTTTTATGCAATAGGGGGCAAACGAACCGACGTATCGCCTGATGTTAAGCGATTAACGAACCGACGTATCGCCTGATGGTAAGCGATTACCGCCGCCCAAGGACACCCGCAGCACCAGAGGCGTCACAAGTGCGTTGCTGGCTTTTATAGGGATGGGAAAAACAGCTGGCACACTTGGAATATGTCCTGTGCCGCGGAGGACTTTACAAACATACATGAAATGGGCACAAAGAATATCCCAATTCAGAACAATAATTTGTACATATTGTCCCGTTTGGGAATCGAACCTCGGAACACTCAGCGAAGTAGTAAAGTGCGATGTGAAGTTTGAAGTCACGACGCCATCCGTACAGTCATCACTTTCACTCATAACTCCGACTTTCCATGAGATTTATTTTTAGTAATTTAAGTTTTTTATTATACTTTGATTATTATCGCTGCTTTTATGGCCCCAAACGCATTGGTGATGTATCGTACTGCCACATGAAATATGCCCAACACGTCTCTTGCCTGACTCGTCTCATGAATATTTGAAATATTACCAGTTACTTCGCTTTACTAAGCTAACTTATTTATTTTATAACTAAGAGATATTCTCACTCTATTGTTAAAAACTATTTAACAGTTGGCAGGGATTAAAGTATAATGTGTGTAAAATATGTCCTCTAATAACCTTCAACAACCTTTCGTTTTTTATTTTTCTTGTTATGTAGCAAAGTCAAACATGTAATATTGAACCAAATACAATTGAAAATCATAAAACAGCTGATATACAAACAAGGAAAAGTTTAATAAATAAAACCCGACTTTGTTAAAAAAAATATAAATTTCATATATCCAGCCTGTCACCCGAGCCACCTACAAATCTTTTGACACCTCATTTAGCTGTCAGTTCAGTTGCCAAATCTTTCTTTTGACTGCCTCGGAGACGCAGTAGTATCGTATGCGACTGCTGTGTATGAGGTCTCGGGTTCGATTCCCGGGTCGACCAAACCTTTTTATGATCTGCAGTTCATTGTTTCCGAGTTTGAGTGTTTTCTATGAACAATATGTATATTTATCAAAAATTGAATTTAGCTTGCTTAGTCTGAAACTAGATGGCGTTGTGTGTTGAATCTCCGAAATATTTATTTATATTTATCGTATATTTTAACTTCGCGGTATTTGAGTACAAAGCAGTTCATTTCTCTCGTGGTACTTCTCGTAGACCCCCTAAGGTCTCGGGGTAACCTTTCCAGGTTTAAAACCTGTCCAAGTCGTTTTCAGCGCCGCCTGCAACTACAGGTGGGTCACTAGGGTGGGCCCAATGGGCCTGTTGGTAATCCCGGAGTTTTAATCCGGTGGGGTGGGCGTAACTAACGGGGTCGTGTCTTCGTGGTTAAGCCCCACGGGGTAAGCGACCTGCTAGTAACGCCCGGGTGTTGTCCAGTGTGGTGACCTGTGCTTAGCGAGGTCGAGCTCCTAGGAGTATGGACCCTGAGGAGCGCCCGTCAGCCAGCACTAGGTCGGGTGTTGGGGATGGTTCGGGAGGGGTTTCGTAGTACGAGCGACTGCTGCGCACGCCGCGACCGCGGCGGTTCGTCTCGGAAACGAGCGCGAACCAGGTCGGAGCACCATAAGTAAGTCGGGTACGGATGTACGCCTTGTACACGCCAAGCTTTGCAGCAGTTCATTTATTGGTGGTATAGTAATTTTTAGGAATTTAAACTAAAATCAAAAAAAATCATATCCAACCACTACCATAGCAAGAGGCTTATAAGTTTATTACCACATTATTTTACACTAAACAGGAACAGAACTAGTTACACATAGTGTATGTTGGTAACCGAGTGAATCGCTTCGGAAATTACATATCAGGCGCATAAATGACGCCGCTTACTAATACGCTTATATTCATTACGCAAGCGGCTTAAGCGATAAGCGATTGCATTTACTTTAATGATTAAATTATGCGAATAAGTAGTATTTATGGAGAATTATATTGTTTGTGTTTCTTTTCAATCATGCTTGGCTCATGCTGGTCATTGAGTTCAGTAGTTCCTGAGATTATCGCGTCATCCAAACAGACAAAATCTTCAGCGATATAATATCATTACAGTATAGAATAAAATTGTAATTTCTTTTTTCCCGACTGCGTCAGAAGGAGGGTAATGTTTTTCGAGCGTTTGTATGTATGTGGGTATGTATGTCCATTTCTTTGGCACGCCCTACAGCCAAAACGGCTGGACGGTTTTTGACCCATGAGGTGTCGATGAATTCATCAGGATCGTGGTAGTGACATAGGCATCATACATTTTTAAAATGGCTTCCGCAAATGGGAATAAAATGTGGGTCATTACTTTTAAGCAGTCGAGCTTTTTGTTTATATAATAATTATACTCTTTGCGCTGTAGTATGGTGCGCGTGACAGTTTCAGTAACATTTCGTTTCACTCTTGAAAGTTGCCGCGATTTACAAATTATTACGTAGTATTTCAGCCGAACCACATTCGCAATATATTAAATAATTAATAACTGTAGTAAATTAAATTAAACCAACTAGAATGTTCTAGTCAACGTCGTACATACAGGCAACTGTCATCCGCACCAGGCTACAGCGCAAAGAGTATACCTAATATGTTTATTAACAGCTTGACATGATTTGACACTATTATAACAGTTGCAAGACAAGACTGTCACTATTGATGTAAAAATCTTCAATAAACGTAATACTTAAGTGTAAAACCCTAAGAAGCAGCAACATAAAGTATGAGGTAAGACCTCTTCATAAATCAACTAACGTCAAACGCTGCGCAGTGGCGCGTGACCCGGTAGTAATGGCCTATTATACAGAAGCAACGGTTGACACATGGAACGCAATCTAATGGGCGTTGAAATTATTATGTTACTGTCTCCCACCATCACTGGCTTGCACCACACGTGGGGAACGCACTCCCCACCACGCCGACGACACCTCCCACTCATTAAATGGTTTACGCTACCATCTGGGTTGGGCGTTTCTTACCGATAGACGGTAGAGGCTCAGTAGCCGTAACGATAGACGGTTTTAATAAATTTCAGTCGGTTTAAAAAGAGAAATGACTTGAGTCGACGTGTAGGGGATTTTTTATTGTATTTGAAAAATATAGCATACTGATTGTTATCAACGCATAGAAACAATTAAAACACTTATCTTTCTCTTATGAGTTCTCCTCAGCCCTGTAACACTAACTAAACTGTCTATTAGGTGAAACTTTCGATCATAAGGTAAAAAAATAAAATATATTAGGTATAATTCGATTCGAATTCAAACCAGTTAGTTGTAAACATACTTAAATGTAAAAATAAATTATATTTAACTACTATTTGCTGCTATGAATTTTCAAATTGGAATCATTAACCCTCTCTGTGTGTGTCTACTACGCTTCTACGACTAACTGCTGCACCAATTTCAATGAAATTTATAAACATACTTTGTTTTTTGATTCTAGAACTTCTTAGTAAACTTCCATTTAAATACAGAATAAAACACAAAAACAGTAGTGTTTTATATACATCTTTATCCTATTTAAAAAAAATATGTTCTTCAAATTCTTAAAACAATCTGTGATAACGATTACTTTTGGAAATGTATAGACATAAGAGTTCCATTTACAGTTTCAGTTTCTATTTATCTCGGTAATTGGTCTTCGATTTTTAGAAGACGAAAAGACAAAAGAGATAGAAAAAGAAGAAAAAGACTTTATTATTATTTAAGATAATAATAAAAAAAAAATAAAAAAAAATAAAGATAAAAATCTTGGAAATTAAAAAAAGGCAATATCAACGGTATGTGTTTGACTTTGTATTTGTGTTGTATTTTAGTGTTGTGTTGGATGTTTTATTATAATTAAATAAAAATTACAACCATCCAGCTCACGTCGATATGAAAGTGCTCTATCATATAAAATAACTGTTATTTTTACGATAGCTGATGGCTGTAATCTAGCCGTACTTTCTCGAAGAAAAGTATGATTTTCATTCTACCTTAATGCATTATGGTTAAACAAAATTGGACTCACTATGGGCTTTGGTCGTGTTGAAGTTAATTAAACGGAATTATGTGAGCTAGGCGTAGAGAAAATTGATAGCGAGCGTACGCGTGCTTTTAGGTATGAAGATATAGATATAGACGACCTATAGATGCTTATGTTACCGTCAGATTGTCAAAACCGTTAGATTGTAATCTATCTCGCGAGATTGCAAACAGTCAAAAGATTGTGAAATGGTATCGACGAATCGCAAGTCGCGCGTTGATTGGTTGAACAGCATATGTCCCGCGCCGCCATATTTGTTTGTTAATTCGTCTTTGTTGCCGAATGTAAAGTATTTTGTAATTGTAAATTGATTTCATATTGAAAATATGTCACAGCTTTAGAATTTGTTATATTAAATTGTTGTGACAGTAGAATTATTTTGAGATTAACCAAATAAGTTCTAACCTAACTTAACTCTATGGCCATTGAACGGCCTACTGTAAAACTGACCAATCAGAGACAGTTGTCAATTTGATGCGCGTAAGCAGTATATTACAGTTGACAATCTATCGATAGTTTGCAATCTCGCTAGATAGATTATAATCTAATCTATATAATCTTTGACTGCACGTTTGGCCTAGTGGTTTAACGGTCACCATGCCGTTTCCTACTTCGCCATGTGTCATGGGTTCAAACCCCACGTAGGAAAACACTTTGTGTGATCCACAAATTGTTGTTCTGAGTCTGGGTGTTCGTTGTGTCCGTTTCATGTATGTTTGTAAAGTCCCCCTCGACACAGGATTTATTCCTAGTGCGGGAGTTGTCTTTAAAAAAAAAAAAAGAGAAATCTAACGGTTTTTACAATCTTGCGGTGACACTTATATATCAACGGTTACAAAACTAAAAGTATTAAGCAACATCAACAATATAAAAGAATATTATCACAGATAGGAATCAAAATTTCATTGTTACACTTTTTTTCTTCATTGTTCGTTGGTTTATATTATTACTACCACTTTTAAATGAAATTTAGACGCATAATATAGTAAAATGAACAGTCGCCAAAATGCCCGAGCGGTAAAGTATTTATATTAAACTCATCGAGGCAAATAAATGGAATTTTAATGAGAAAATATTTTGAAATTAGATTGAACCTAACCTAGTTTAATTTTTGTTTTTTTTCATTGTTATTTATTTAAGTTTATTAGCAAAACTCAACCGTAACTCAAATATTTCTCAGCCATAAATTAAAACAGCAGGAATTATATTGAATTTATTGATAAAAGTAGTTTAGTAGTAAAAAGAAATATTTTCAAAAGTCAAATAACCAAATTTTTTTTAAAATAATATCTAAAAAAATATTTATTTTAAAAAAATGTTAAAATGATTAAATAGAAACGTGCTTTAAATCACAATCTAAGTTAACAAAAAAACTATAGTCCCACCAGTATTAAAGTGTACAAAATAGGACAAACATCATTGTATAAATATTTGACATCCTGTTTTAGATTAAAAAGACTAATTAATCAGCTGATAAAAACTCAAACGTGCTAAACGAGCTCTTTAAAGGCCATTGCTTGCAGATTCTTTATAAGATATGGATCAGAACGCAGAAATAGGAAAAAGGAGAATATAAATAAGGAGATAAAATTGTATTAAGAATTTGTGTATAGAGTCTAGAGAAATTTTCGATTGTCTCGGTGGTGCAGTGGTAGTGTATGAGACGGCTGTACTTGAGATTTTGAGTTAGATTCTCAGGTTGAAACAAATGTTTATATGACCTGCATTCTGCAAATATTTGTCGATAGGAGTTTGGATGTTTTCTGAGTTTCATTTAAATGTATTATATTATTAAATGTATTTATATCAGTAAGTCCCAATATATGTCCAAAATATTGTCTAGTACCCATAGTACTGGACAGGAATTTATTGAGCGAATATGTGTGGAAGTGTCGAAAGAGGTCATTCTCGGCAAATATTTACCGACTAAATTAGTGATGTTCTGAAAATGGACAATGTGTAAAGCACCAGGAACCGACGAGAATGCATGCAGCGGATAATGAATGTGAATGAAAATTACAAATTTTAACAAAAAAAAACCGACTTCAACCTGGACCAAATTTAATCATCAAAATTGGTTCACCCAGTCCAAAGTTATGAGGTAACAAACATAAAAAAAAAATAAAAAAAATACAGTCGAATTGAGAACCTCCTCCTTTTTGAAGTCGGTTGATAAAAGAGGTTTGTCAGGACCGTAGTAAGTGGAGATTATTTTTTTTCTGCGTGCCTCTCTGGGATTAAATAGGTATTTCTGTCTCTATGGATGTATTGTCTAGTACCCATTGTACATAGTAGTCACCCCGTATGGGGACTGACCGCCGCCCATTATCACCCATAAATCAAGAGTCACAAAATGAGTTTCCGCCTTTTGAGTGTCTAAGAATTAGTTTTCGGAAACCAGTCAAAAATTTAAATAGAAAAAATATATTCTTTCGACTACCTCCCAACCCTACAAAGATAAATAAATAATTAAAAATACATAGATTTTGACTGCACGGTTGGCTTAGCGGTTTAAGCAGTCGCCACGCCGCTTGCTACTGCGCCAAAGATTATGGATTCAAATCCCACATGGGACCCACAAATTGATGTTTTGAGTCTGGGAGTACTTAGTGTTCGTTTCATGTATGTTTGTAAAGTCACACACAGGTTTACTCCTAATGCGGGAGTTGGCTTTTTTAAATAAAAAACAAATAGATTAATTGATTGCTATCTAATTAATCACAACCCATATTTAGTATTTATTACCCCAGCAGGACAACTACTTAAATATTAATTAAAATTGATGAAGGTATCGTTAATTAGAACGTTAATTAGAACAACCACACGACGCTGGTCTTCAAGAATGCTCTCATGAATATCAACCGGTCGGAATCGTTTTAGATTCAATGGGATTCACACAATGTATAATTTTTACACTGTTTCACAAGGACTTTGGAATGTCTATTGTGAGATAATAAATCTAAAGAGTAGATCATCATCATCATCATCAACCTATTCTAGTCCTCTCTCATGACCATTGACCTCTCTTATGGCACGCCACTCTGATCGTCTTTGGACTTCTGTATTTTGCATAAACCCCTTATTAAATATTAGTATTAGGTAGGTTATATGATCATCATCCTAGCCTTTATTATTCTCAAAATTATTTGGGGTCGGCTACTAGTTCAACCGGTTTTATCTGAATATCAGTTTTTCCACGGAGCGAATGGCATCGGACCTCTGCACCCTGAGGGCAAACTGATTTCGAAGGTTGAACTAGTTGTCAGTATATTTGTGGGCACTGACTTCCGAATAACGATTGCCATAGATGTTCATGACAACCGGGACCGATGGGTTAACGTGCTCTCAGAGGCCCGGGCGGGAAACACCGCCATCTTCCATACTCCGGGCAGCTATTAAGAATTTCTTGTAAGAAAAATCCAACAGCCATCCGACCCAGGAATCGAACCCGAGACCTCTTGATCGGCAGTCGCTTACGCTAACCACTGGACCACCGAGGCAGGTAGATTATATGATAAAGCGAGAAAATCACTGAATTAAATAATTATTCTTGTCTTAATAGGTATGTAAAATATCACAAAATTACTGATCAGAGCATTGACTGTAAATTCAATAAACTGCGAAAACTATTAATAATATTATTGTTGGTCACCATGCTGCATTGTTGCGTTGTTTGCATTTGCAATGACTTTGGGAACACCACTCTTGGCTTATGTTTTCCATCAGGCAGAGTAGAGTCACTTTGGTAGAGCCATAAATAAAAAAGCAGAGTTCAAATAAATAAATTTGTGAAAAATGCATTATATATGTTATTTCAAATTGTGTTTTTATACTTAATTTGAAATTAAGAATCTTCGTCCTTTTGAAATAAGTTTGACAGGATATTGCGAAAAATTAACTATGAACATAGTAATGATTCTTTGTGTAAGCTATCAACCTGGCATAAACTAAACATTTTATATTAAATGTTCGTGTGTGATAACAAAATATTTTCATGCGAATTAAACGAATCCAAAAAAGCGGAACACCTTTTCCGATTATTATATGCAAAGATGCAGTAAGCTTTTTCCGCGTATTATTTTAACTCTGTTTTAAATCACGAAAGAAAAAATCTAGGAACTCTATTACATAATGCACAGAAAAATAAAAGTGAGAAAAAAGCTATGTTACAAAAGTGAAATCATCCAAACCCGAAATAGAAACGCTGTTTCGGGTCGCTCGGTCAAAAAAGCGTGACTGTGTTAGTCACGTATTTTTCACCGAGCGAGCGTCTTTATATTACATTTTTCATAAAAAACAGCGCTTCAAACCTTTGCTATATTTAGATTTTTGTTCTTAGTGTGATGAAACCCTCCTTTATTGCTATTTTGAAAATTACTTTGACATTTCTCTTAAGAAATGCTTTTTGGTTTCCGTTTGGTTAATTTTGTGTGGTGATGAATTGATGAATTAAGAACATAGTGTTAGTTACATAGTGTCACCACTCGTATTCTTTCTGTAAGAGGCCGATTAAGGGAGCAAATTTTATAGGACAACATAACAGTTAAGAGAATAAAAACTTGAATCAAACCCTTTATCTACCAACTAGTCTGGCCAGCGTACAGTGAGCCGAAATCTCCATTCTAGAAGAAGGATTATCCTTGTCCAACAGTGAATTAAAGCCTGTTAATGATACATTTGTGTGACCGTGGGAGAGCCACGCTTCGGCATGAATGGGCCGGCTCGACCGGAGTGATACCACGGCCTCACAGAAAACCGGTGTGAAACAGTGCTTGCTTGCTTGTTTCACCGAGTGAGTGAGGATACCGGAGGCCCATACCCAATCCCCTACCTCCCCCCCCATCCCCAAAAGGCCGGCAACGCACTTGTGACGCTTCTGGTGTTGCAAGTGTCCATAGGCGGCGCCAATCGCTTACCATCAGGCGATACGTCTGCTCGGTTGCCTGCCTATTCCATAAAAAAAAAAAAAACAATTGTGTAAGAAATACAGCTATAAATAAGTGAATAAAGATATCGCATAAATATATTGATGGTACTAAAGTTCATATAAACTCGAAGTAAGCCTATTGTTGTTTAAAAGTAATAAAGTATTGATGTAGTTTTATCATTAAATACTAAATACGCCCCTCGGTATTACCAGCGGGTTCTTGTTGTTTTTTATTAACGTTTACTATTTTATCGGTTTTAAATCTTTTTTGTGTAACCCTACTTTCTTATAAAAGTAGTAGTAGTAGGCTTACGCGGTAAAATATACTGCCTCGTTGGTCAAGCGGTTGACGTATGCGACTGCCGATCAAGAGGTCTCGGGTTCGAATCCCGGGTCGAACCAAAAGTGTTATTGAGATTTTCTGATTATAGAAATAAAATAATAATAATAAATATTTTAGACTATTTTACACACAACGCTATCTAGTCCCAAACTAAGCAGAGCTTGTGTTATGGATAGTAGACAACTGATACAAATACATATATACTTTTTTGTAAACGAAACAAATAGTTGTAGATCATACAAACATTTGGTCTGACCCGGGAATCGAACCCAAGACCTCATGATCAGCAGTCGCACACGCCAACCGCGAGACCAACGAGGCAGTCCGTGTCAGTGTTTATTGAAGTGTAAAAAAAGAAGCAGTAAACATTTTGAAGATATTTAAGATTAATTTGTTTTATTTTTAAATTAACGTGAACTCCTACTTTAAGGTAAAGGCCCCCTCTAAAGATGACCAGTAGTCTCTATCTACATCTTTTCTTCTTCATATTTAAGAGTGTCGCTCGCTTTAATAGGTCAATAAAACTTTGTAGGACTTTTAGAGAACTTTTTGTAAGAAAACCAACATCATTCTCATCCTGGTTGCTGCCAAGTCGTCTTATTTCCGATGACAATAATGTTGTATAATAGATATCTTTATGTTGTTTTAATGCCTACTGAAACCAGTACACATTAGTTTCTTAATAAGCCAAACAAGTAGAACAATAATTATACTATTATAGCAAGTCAGTAGTCGACTGGTAAAAACTAAAGAATCATCTATTTCTTATTACTTGTTCATGATACAGTGTATATACTTTATACAGCATACCCCGAGTGTCGATCTCACTCCTCATAATACGCCTATCCACCTTTAATTATAAGATTTAATGCAACGCGTATCGGCCATCTCGACCGTACAAGAACGGATGAACGCGTCCTGGAATATTTGTGGCGTGGAGCTGATTATAACGCAAAAAAACAATAATTGTTAAATATTAATAAACTATAATAATTTTTCATTAAAGTTGATGTGAGTGATAAAAGTACACAACATGAGTACAAAAAGTCGTCTTTGTTTGCCTGGGTGAATTGATTCTTAGGGCGATAAAGAGCAGCATTTTGCCTAGGTGATATCATCTAGCTCGGTGAAATACTTCCAAAGTGAAATGACGAAACTCAAAAGTCTACATTGTATCACCCAGGTAAACAAACTTGTTTAATACCTAAAACAGTTAGATTTTACGTTAAAAACGTCATACTATTCCTACATATCAAATATTAAAATTTGTATCTAAGATGTTAAATAAGGCTGGCTACTAGTATTTAGTCATTCGTAACGTAAATTGTTATTTAAAAAAAGTATTTTGTTATTAGTTTACTAGCCTTAAACGCCGCCGTTTCACCGGTTCTAGATAAATTCGGGATAGTTTATCTGACAAATGTTTTGACACAACTTATATGGAAGATACGCCAAATTATTTGTCAGATAATCTAAATGAAAGTTATCTGTAACGGTGAAATAGAGTTTAGTATACAGCCAGTAGCCACAGTAATATTGTATTAAATAAATATATCATCTACGCTAACTCTTTTGAGGTAGTTTTAGTTCCTATGAAAAAAATAAAGCTATGATCAAATCTTCAAATTAATGAATGATGGTGTTGGATTTCTAGTCAACTGACATATTTTTAGATCAATCTTATTTTCTTCAGTTGAAGATGTCAATTTAAAAAACCCATACGATACAATAACGGCTCCACAGCTTTCGATATTCAGGCCACAAAAAGTAACATTTTATAATGTTTTTCGTATCAAACACAAAAAGCCTATTGATATAGCCATCGAACACCGATGTGATTGAAATTTGTGAGCTAAATAGCTTTCTAGGAAGTAGAGTTCGTTGACATTATGTAATACCTTTGTCATGGACTCTTAAACCAACCAGCACGATTTATTTATAGAGCTAGGTATTTAAATAAACTGAAGATCCGCGAGTAATATTGGGCGAAGCTAGTCTATAGATTAGTCGAAACAAACAGACAGATACATACATACATACCGTAGTATGTATATTCATACTATTATGCATTAATTAAAAAGCTGTTAATTTGACATTACAAATAGACAATTCAGTTTTACTTAATTGTATAGTTGAACATGGAATTCTGCCTACATAGTTCTATCAAATACATATATGCTTGGACAATAACTACAATGATTTTGTTTTAGGAAGAGCAAATTTGATGCAATGAACATTTTTGACTTGTCTGTGGTAAAATAAATTTACTGACTAATTACGTTTGTATTTTTTATAATAATACTTGCTTTTGCCCGCGGCTACGCTCACGTGTCAGTTATTACGGTAAAGAGTGCCTTAGGGCGCCCACACAAAACTGCAAATTTGCAACGCATCGTAACTATATGCGAGCTCGCACATATCGCAAGTTGCTACGATGCGGCGTCGCATCGCATCGTAGTTATGTGTGGGTGCCCTATTGGTCCGAGAGCTGGTAACATTTTTTGAGTAGGTATTTGAGGCAAGCTAAAAACTTGTCACAGACCTCTCCTATTATACCCCAACACGGAACAGTCCTGGCTGGTGAGTAGCGGGGCTAAATCAACCCCTCCAACCACGTGGCGAGGTCACGTGACTTACAATAGCCGCGGTATAACGATATACTTCGCCAGTTATAGCATTCTGAGAAACAGTGCTCACGTGGGAGACACAAGTCTACGTCATCATCACTATCGCTGGTTGTCAAAAATTTGCCCCGCTACTCACCAGCCGGGTCTGCAGTTTCATGTTGGGGTATATTAGGAGAGGTGTGTGACAAGTTTTCAGCTTGCCTCAAATACCTACCCAAAAAATGGTACCAGCCCTCTTCTATATGTCCTCCCTCATGAATCAAAGTGTCTCCATGTCAAACTGCAGCAGTTTTTTATCAAAATTCTACATAATATTACGTGTATGGCGGACTATGAAATATATTACCCTCTTCTATCTCATCAGTGTGTGTTTTTACGGAATTTCGTGGTCTAGTTATGTCCCATGTATCACTTTATGTCCGTACAGAAAGTGTAAAAAAATAGTAATAATTTATAATAAACTAGCTGACCCGCCGAACTTCATACCGCCGTATTTACATATCTGTCTCAGCTTCCCACAGGCAGTGTACAATCGTGGACAGAAAAAAAATACTTTACCCGTTATCTTTAAATTTTATCTTGTACACAAACCTTGTCCTAACAATAACGCACACATAAAATAAATTAAACTAAAAAGATTTTTAAAAACAAGCTTTTACTGGAATGCCTCGAGACGAATCAAACGAGTCCAAACTCGATGATGTTGCGACGTTTCTTTACAGAGTTCCTATGGCCACCTTCCAGCTCCAGCATCATATCAGCTCCATATCATTATAATATTGTATTGTCACGCTGTATATCTGCTTCAAAATTGAGTTGCAAGATTCCAAGAACATACAAGCATACATACATACATTGCAAGCTAATAAAAAGCTTGTAAAAACGTAAGCCGTCACGCCGTCACAATGTAAAACAATTGCAGATGTGAAAAAAAAAATTGAATTAATAATGGAATTGAAGTAGCGAAGCTTGTCGCTCTGTGGCGAGGGTCTTCACGGCAATTCTCGCCACGCCAAAAATCTGGTTTACCCCTCGCCTATAGATGTTTCATTGAATTCAAAAATAATTGAATTGAATTCAGAATTGCCACGCCAAAATTCAGATTTACCCCTCACCTAGAAGTAAAGCCCAATCTAACCACGCCAAAAATCTCGCCATGCCAAAAATCAGGTTTACCCCTCGCCTATAGATGTTTCACATCAAAAAAAAAATATCCAATTTGGTGCAGCCGATCGGAAGTTATGCGTGTACATACATTTCAGCGATTCATTTTTATATATATATAGATTATGAAATATAAAAACAACGATGTCAAAACCAAATAAGATTAAGAATAAAGTTGTAATTTCTATTTTTTTTTATCTCTATATGTACCATCCGTAAATACCAACTCGGGAAGTAATTTACTGCCAACGCATTTATAACAATATTAAACAATTTATTTCGCTACGTTACTCTCAAATCCATTAATTACCAAGTACATAAACAAATAGTAAACACAAAATTAAATCCACTTTCAAATCATTCCTAAAAACAATATTGGAAATTGGTATCAAAACAGAACCTCGAAGCAATAAACCTTTCAATGTTCGACTAACAAATAGTGATCATCTGATATCGCTGTATTTCAAAGGAACAGTGGAGCCGACTCTATTCGGTACCGCCCAATAATTGCACCAACATGGGCTAAAGAGCATTTGATCCAAACTTGGTCATTCAGCTCATGTATATTAGATACAGATCGGTAGTTAATCTTGGTAATATTTATAAAGTATCTATCATATATCCATTTTAGTTTATCCGATCGTTCGGTTGCATCAGTCGAGATCACAGATGTACTTAAGGGTTCAAAACTGAATATAGCTTTAGGCAATTGTAGGTACGTAAACCAAGTTTTACTGTTTGAATCGTCAGATCTTTGTGGCGATTGTGGCGAGAGCACAGTCTTTTTTTTTTAGTTTTGGGAGTAGTATGAGGTAATATAATACTTTTTTTTTTTTTTTTTTTAACGTGTGGAAATCCCATCGGACCGTCGCCCCACCGGGGTTTACGGCGGGGCGGTGTGTCGGACTCGAACCGACTAAAACCACACGGTGTGCCACTCTGCGCCTGTGAAGGGAGGAATCCGGGAACTGCAGTTATTAACACATCCGGACCCCTCCCAGCGCTTGTTGCGTTGCGACGTAGGCGACGTACGGCACACGCGTACGTCGCCCCCTCGCGGGTGGCCACTAGAGCGGCTGGAGGGGAAAACCCGTCCCGACCATCAGCGGCCACACTCAGGGCGGCATGAGGCGCTGATAGGCGCGCCTCCGCCGCCCGGTTCGCCGGCGGCGGATTGGTTCCGAGTGGATGTCATCCTCCCGGGCTTTCTCCGCCACCTCCTTCTGCGAGATGACTTCTTCGCAGAAGGTTGCGACCGCGGTAAAACTGCTATCGCTACCGGCCATGGAGCGTATGACGGCCGGTAGCGAGAGATCTCCTCCGATGACTGCAGTGAGGGCCCGACGCTGTGGCGCCCAAGCGGGGTAAACCGCCAGCGTATGCTGGGCCGAGTCCTCACTGCAGTCGCAGTGGTGGCAGGCGGGACTCAATTCCCTCCTGGCGACCGAGTGCAGGTACTTCCCGAAGCAACCGTGCCCGGAAAGGACCTGCGTCATTCGGAAGGAAAGGGTCCCGTGCTGCCGCCCTGCCCACTCGAGGATGACCGGCTGGAGAGCCTCCACGGTGGCAAAGCCAGCACGTGGAGTCTCCAGCCGGAACGACCATCTAGCCATAGTGGCTCGACGGGCGGCTTCACGCCACTCGTGTACCTCTTCGGGCGGAGGGCGAATGCCACTCTCCGCCCGATATTCAGCCACCCGTCGATAAACTTCGGCGAGCACTTCCGCCTCCAAATCCCACGGGGGTATTCCGGCCAAAGGTAATATAATACTATAGGAACCCGTTTGACAGGCGTGGTTGAGGCTAAGACGTTCTTTATAATGAGAGCCTATGAGCCTATTTATTTTGCGTAAGATCGTTAATTGCTCTCAGCTCTGATACTTATTTAAAGTATTTTTCTACAACTTTTCGTTCTTAGGTAGTACCTTAACGTCTTAATTTTTTATAAAATGTTCTGGGAAATAAAAAATTACAACATTTCTACCACTTTAATAATAACTGAATTTATAAAAGAAAAGTTGTTTACGTATAAATATTCTGTGCGTAGCCTTACACAAACTTCTTATCAAAATCAAAAAGTTTTTATTTAAAGTAGCCTTTTCAGGCACTTTCGAAACGACATTAATGACTACACGAGTAGTTGCGTAAATCTAAAATGTCACTCCTATGGAGAAGAACCGACAACAAACTTCATAAACTTTGATCATCCGTTGAGTGCTGGTGAGTCATTTAATAAATGATATAATTATATATAGGTAGCTTACCCTACAGATGTAGAACGCAATTGTAAAGACACAATTGAGCTATACTTATTTAAAATATTGCTAATTAAAGAAACAAACGTAGCAGCATTTTTTTTCATATACGTATAATGAAAGAATTCATTTGAAAGGTTAATTTTAATATCATCGTCGCGATAACATCTCTGATAAAATGATACGCTGATAACGATCAAAGATAGTTGAATTTTAATTATATCATGTAATTACATGGAATTTCAACAGGGGTGACTTAAAAAGGCGCATTTAATTTTGATCAAGAATGATAATTGTAGACTTCGAGGTAAATGAAGATTTCAAAGTCTTCCATCAAGCTTTGACCTTTAATACAAATACACGCTAATGAAGCTTTAAAAAGAAATGTAGAACAAGAACCCACGATTAGCAGACCTAGCAGTTCCTACAAGTATATTTTTTTTGCTTATTGATCCAAAAGATCCGAGTAGCGACAGATAAAAAATACAAAGTGATACCAATCCTATTCTACCACCCGAATCTTGGGAAACTTAGAGGAGAGAGTTGCACTGTTGACTTTTGAATCCCCATGCCATTATGTTTGTAAAAAAATAAGTTGAATACCAACTGACACCTTGCAGTAAGAATGCGGAGCAATTTTTTTGATTTTAATCAACTATAATAAACTTTTCCTCTCTTGATTCTTATCTTAATGTCATAAATTGACATGCGTCACTCATAACTGTACATACTTGTGTACACTCTTTTTTTCATTTCGAACACAACTCCCGGTCATGGAAAATTCTAGTGTCGTGGGGAATTAGTAAACATACATTAAACGGACATAAAGAACAACAATTTTTGGCTCACATTAAGTTTTGTTCCTTGTGATTGTGGCGACTTCAACATACAGCGCCATCTACTGACGATACGTCGAACTATGGAGTAACGAAGGAAACGAAGAAACTACCAATCCTGAATCGCGCAGTGAAAGTTATCGCGCCGATTATTATATATACAACATGTTTAACCCATAACACACAGCGCAATAGTAAACGGCGTGAAGACAGCTTAACCCCCTACACCATCCATGCAGTCTTACATACCTATATTACCGCATACTAGTAGCAAGACTGAAAGTTCATAGTAATTTGTAAGCTGGAACATCGAGGCTCCGTTGCACAGGTTTCAAATTGTAACTATTTACAATATTAATAGCGTTCTTTGTAAGTAAACTGTTGGCAATAAATACAAGTTTTGTGCGCGTGAGCAGATTAATGTTTGTTTTGAATCGAGAGATCGGGAGCTGGCTGAAATTGCTTCTATTTTCAAATGTTGCTTTTATATTATAGTACCGCTTTAGTTTAAGTTTTAAAGTGCTTGTTTAGTAAGTTTTTTTAGATTGATAGAAAACGCTTTCATAGGCCTGGCTCGTGGTACAATGGTAACGTATGCGACTGCTATGCTTGAGGTCGCGGGTTCGATTCCCCAAATCGGATCAAATGTTTGTATGAACTGCAAATATTTGTTCCGGAGTTTGAATGTTTTCTATGTAAAATATTATAATATGTATTTATAAAAAGTATATATTTAATTATATCAGTTGTCTAGTACCCATAGAAAGTCTGTAGTATAGTCGCTGTTCCATACAAGCTCTGCTTAGTTTAGGACAGCGTTATGAGTTAGAAGTTTATTTTTTTATAATAGCTGACAACATGACTCTACTCAGCCAGATGGAAAACATAATATTGATCCTATCCAAGACTGGTTTTTTAATCATGTCACCTAGTGGTTAGTGACTCTAACTGCTTAGTCAGAAATTTTAGGTTTGACTCTCATCCAGGAAATATAAAGGCGCGTCTCCACCGAAATTTTATTCGTCTGTGAATCGGGTCTCAATCGCGATAATATCTATGAGGTACAATACCTTTTTTTTGATAGCCCGACGTTTCGATCGAATTGCACCGATCGTGGTCACGGGTAGACTGGTGAGAGCTTAGCGCCGCCTCCGTGAAGTGCGAGTTTCACCAACTACCCGCACTTGGTCTTCTTTATTTTCATTGTCTTTCGCACTGTCGGTACCTCGACACACCACACTCACGACGTCCGCTGAGTCCCGTCTAGCAACATGTATTCGCTGACGATTGCATTTGCTGATGACAGGATTCCAAGATGTTGACAAGCGGTACCCATCTTCTCTGTTGAAATGTTTATTTTTTTTAATTTCGACTGCTTCCCTTACTATTCTGGAGTAATAGTGACGGTCGGTGGAGAGGACCTGTGGTTGGTGTAGTTCTATCCAATGGTTTGGACCTGACTCCAGCAAATGCTCGGCGATGGCTCATTTGTTTATTTGACGGTTTTTCACAGCCGTGATATGTTCTTTGACCCGTTCTGCGATTGTGCGTTTGGTCTGACCGATGTACAGCGGTAAACGTCAAAAGATTACGCTTGTAGCAGATATTTATTGGCTCTGTGGAGACTCTTGGGATGTTTTTCAAATGGTTGGCGAATCGGTGTAGACACAATGGGAACAAAAGTTGGCGAATTTCTGAAGAGTTGTCAACAGTTGAAAACACTGAAATTGGCAACAATTTCGGTGGATACGCGCCTTCAAGATACCCATGGGATGAATAGGGGTGGTGACACTCCGTATTATTAATCCGACACCACACGGACAAAGGCATTGGTTCTGTATTTGGATTCATATTAAGTTTATTATTATTCTATAAACTATGGTATTGCCTCTGGTCGTTTGAAGACCACTAACTAGATTACGGGACCAAGAAAAGACACTAAAATTAATCCTATTATTATTGTTATTTATTGCTCATGTCAATTACTTCATTGATTGCAAGGTACTGCACGTTAATTTACAGCATACAATTTACACCGATATCAAAAACGAACGGGAAGCTTAATTTATTAGAAGATTTAATGCTACTTTAAATACCTAGTTAAATAAATCATATAATTGGTCCATAATAATATATCGCTTTAGTCTTTATACAGCCAATATCTAACTTCTGACTTAGCAGTTAAAATACATGAATTTAGAGTGTATAATTATAAATCACCAGCTTTTGCCAGCGGCTCCGCTCGCGTTTATATCGGTTATAGCGGTAAATAGTAGATTATGTGTTATACTAATGTATCTATACTAATATTGTAAATTCGAAAGTAACTCTGTATCTGTCTGCCTTATATCCTTTGTTGTTTACGTAATTTAGCATGAAGATACTTTGATTCTTGAAGATGGGTCACCGTGCTCTATTATTCACAATCGCAATGAGGATGGTGGCCACCACTCTTGAATTATACTCATGCTTTCTGTCAAGCAGAGTACAGTAAAAAACGTTTATTGTGGTTTACTCATACGAACTTAGTATGTTACTTATTCATCAACAACCCACAACGTCCCACTGCTGGGCTCGGGTGTCCTCTCAGAAAAGGGTTAAGGCCATACGTCCCCACGCTGACCAAGTGCGGGTTGGGGACTGGCAAGACAGCGTTGTCGCTACGTAATCTTGTCGTTGAATATGTTTAAGCCGCTCAAAGGCCTCCAACTAACAATCAAACAATTCAACCTCCAACTGTTATCCTACGATAACACCGGGACCGACTGCTTAACGTGATCTTCGAATCACGGAGACGCTCATGGTATAGTGCCACTAGCGGTCACCCATCCAGGTACTGACCACGCCGTCGTTACTTACCGTCGGTGATTGTTTCTAATCACCGAGTGCAACTGGGCTATGAGCGACTCATGTCATTTATTGCGTTAATCATAATCTAAATAATGTTCTCTTTATACGAAATGTTACAATCAAAGTAGCCAATTACACCGTCGGGTGTACATTTTAATAATCAGTGTAAAAATCTTGCAATTTACAAACAACAGGACCAGTTCGTGAGCTGCTAGATGCGGGATTAACGGCTGAGAGGGGCAAATGAAATTATTTCTGCCCTATCCGCCATCTTCATTCCGCGGTTCTGGTAGGGTTGTCCGCAGAATATTATTTAGAATTAATTTCAAATATTTTCTGGTAAATGTATTTCTATTTGCGATATCGATACTGACCCAGTAAGAAGTAAGATCATTGCTAAGAATGTGGGTGACCCTATGATGGCTAGTAGATTTTTCGGAACCCTCTTGAAGCAAAATAAATAGCTCTCAAGGTTCAGATTTTGCACAATGTTGACCTTAACTTGTTTTAACCAAAGGAAAAATTTAATTAAACTACCAGGATACCAGATATAGTCAAAGTACGACCTTAAATTGATAATTAAGTACGTTTTAAACGTATTACTGTTATAGATTTGTCTTTATTATATTTTTCTCTGGGCCTTAAACTTGAAAAAAATGTAGTTAAGTAGGGATTTATACGTATGTTTGCTCATATACTCTATCTTCTATATATATAAAAGAGTAAGGTGACTGACTGACATACCCAGAGTTCAACGCACAGCCCAAACCGCTGAAGCTAGAATCCTGAAATTTTGCATGTAAGGTTCTTTATATAACGTAAGTGAGCACTAAGAAAGGAATTTTTGAAAATCCACCCCTAAGGGGGTAAATCAGGGGATGAAAGTCTGCGTGAGTGAAGCCGCGTGCAAAAGCTAGTATTAAATAACATCTTAAGATAAGCATAAAACAGGGGACAAAGGAATGGTGAAAACTAAGCTAGAATTGTGATCCACAAATTGTGGTCCCGAGTCTGGGTGTTCTTTGTGTCTGTTTCTTGTATGTTTGTAAAGTCCCCCGCGACGCAGGATGTTTATTCCCAATGCGGGAGTTGTCATCTAAAAAAAAAAAAATTACTAGCTATTGGAATTATCTCCTACTTATAGTATAAAGTAAAGTTTCCAAATAATTTAAAACAAGTATTTTTTAAACTTAAGCAGTAATCGTTGAAAGTCACTAGGATAAGTAACGTAACGACCCTAACAGGTGCACAGATCGCTCATCGTCGGACACACCCGGATTTTCTTAGCTCTAGAACCGAAAAAAGACTTCAACTGATAAATCTATCACGAATCAGCTTCCCGTCCCTAAAACCAATTTATTTCATAGTAAACAATAACGGCCAATGCGCGTGCGCAGCCGAGTGGTTGCCCTGCCGACAATTTGTTCCGCGATCATACCAAGATCTCTTTATATCGACCGGCCGACGTTGCTCCGCTAAATTGGACTAACTGTACTACACAATAACATTGTAAATATTTGTTACCTTTTAAAAATAACTAGACCAGTTAATCTCTACTGGTGAAATGAGTTTACTGAAATTGAGTTCTATATATAGTTCGATAAATACTTTTTTTGTTCGACTAGTCTGATAGAGGTAATTAATTGCGGGAGCTGTTTAACAGATGTATTTATTCCGTGCAAAAAGAGAAGTATATTGTGTAGTCCTTTTTAGTTTGTGTTATTTGTCGTTCATACAGTTTTATGTAGGTAGAGACAGTAAGGGCTTATTTTTTTGTCTAATAAATCATTGTTTTGTTAATTTTCAGTTAAGGGGCCGGTCACTTCAATCTTTTTGTTCCGTCGACGGACAAAAATATTTTAAATAAAAGTTCCTTGATTACCCATATTCCCATTTTTACTGTAACTAAAAGCCTGTATTCACTTTGCTTAGTGCGAATGCAGGTGTTTAGTGCGAGTGATCGGTGATTGGTGGAAAGTACGTGTGGACAGCGAATTCGTGATCCACACGTATTTTCTACCAATCATTGATCGCCTCACTTCACACCTGCACTCGCACTAATCAATGTGAATACGGGCCTGTAGCTTTTGTATGTTCTACCGCAATGCCTAAACTAGTGAACCAATTTTAATGAATGAGGCGTCATTAGATTTATATATATGATAGGCGTTCGAGGATTTTTGGCAAAAATAACAAAATGAAAAAAAAGCGGCCAAGTGCGAGTCGGACTCGCCCATGAAGGTTTCCGTAGCAGCAAGTAACATAATATAAAAGTTCTTGTAGTTCGTTGTAACTTTGATCGATGTTTTAATAATAGTGTATTTTATTTAAAAGGTAAATTGCGGTTTACGATATAGGTAAGACGTATTAAAAAAAATACTACTTACAAGATCTCGTTACAATTTTTGGTGGAAGTTTGCATGGTAATGTACATCATCATTTTTTTTTAGTTTTATCATTCTCTTATTTAACTTATTTTAGAAGTTACAGGGAGAACAATGATTTTACCAGTTTGGAAGTTTCTCTCGCGCAAACTATTCAGTTTAGAAAAAAATGGTTCTAGAAACTTCAATATCATTTTTGAAGACCTATCCATAGACTGAAGATTAAATATTAGTATAGATACACGTATGGGTTTGATGAAAAAAAAATTTTTGAGTTTCAGTTCTGTGTGGGGAACCCCCAAAATTTATTGGATTTTTTCTATTTTTGTCTGAAAATCTTAATGCGGTTCACAGAATACATCTACTTACCAAGTTTCAACGGTATAGTTCTTATATGCACATAATTGTCATCGTTATGAAATTATCATGAAATACTTACATATTGGAGAAAGCATGTGATATATATGTATGTTATGATTTTTACACTTACTTGACGTCAATATTTCCAAAAAAAAATACTGCATAAATAAAAATAAATAAATAATTATAATTGCATAAGTTGATAAAAAATGCTATGCAATAGCGTTACCGCGGCAGTTCCCAGAGTGCCACCCGTTTTTTTTGGTAAATTTTCTGTAAATAAATCCTAGCTAGATCGATTTACTGCCCCCGAAACCCTCTCCTTATGAAATTTCATGAAAATCGCTGGAGCCGTCTCCGAGATTCAGATTATATACACAAGAATTGCTCATTTAAAGGTTTAGTACCTGGATGTGCGAGCTGTGGTCGGTCCAATAAAAATAAAAAGTTTAGTGCTGCTCTCGTTTAGTGGCGCCCTCTCTTGGTACGCCCTGGTACTGTTTATTCTGCACCTTATTCCAGTATAGTTTTGATGTAGTTTGCTTGAGTAAAAATACTATTTTCAGATTTTTTAAGGGTTCAACTAGACCAACAGCTTAAATTACTCTCCAAGACTCCTCTGTGAAGAGTCTCACAATGTTAAGATTGATCACCCTTCATAGACTCACAAGGATTGCTTAACTTTGCAAAGTGTGAACCACGAGCCCTCATTTTATTATAACACAATTCAAAAACTCAAATCAAGGAATAATTAGACCAGCCGAGGGCTGAACATACGATACTAAAGCTACAAATACGCAACTAAATATTACCCACATTACTTTTAGAGAACAAATATTTATATTCTCCAATTCTAACTAACCTAACATCTAACACCCCATTAAAGATAAAAGATATGACCAGATGTGTTCCGTCCTTCGTTACACTAAATGGGGTTTTGTCACGAAGACCTGGCCAAATTTATGATGGTCCTCTACCCTTGTTTAGATGAGAATGGAAGATTGTACTGTATAAATATCTAGTGGGTGATCTGTACTGGCTATTAACTGGTATGGATTTAGATGGTGCTAAAGGGATTCTGAGACTTTGTTACGTTATACTCGTATATCTGGATAAAACAATTAGACTTTTATTCTATTTTTATGTATCGCCAAAATGACTCTACTCTGCCTGATGGAAAGCATAAGCAGAATCCAAGAGTGGCGGTCACCATACTCACTGCGAATACAGACAAGTATGGCGACCCGCACCATGGCGGCCTAGTGATGCTGCTGCATCTTATAGTCTAGTCAACAAGTATGGAACTTGTTGACTAGACTATTTGGGCCTCCGGTCTCGCACTCACCAACGAAACACGACAGCACGAACGCTGTCATTTTAAATTGATTTTCTGAAAGACAATTTTAAATCGGGAACTTGTCAGGCAAAATTACATTAAAACTGAGTTTTAGACAAAGTAATAATCAGAATATCAACTATCGTTAGGGTAGTTGACACCTTAGTCAAATTAGATACTTTTTATCATCTGTCGAAACGATAACTTTGTATGAAAAATGTACAAAATACAAACTTGTGACGTCACTGTTTTACACTACTCAATGGAGCAATATATTTCAGTGATAGGCAGTGGTCCGACCGCCGGCGAAAAAGCGACTAACTATCGGCGATTTTCTCGCTCAAGAGACGTACAATAGATATAAATTCCGTGTAAACGAAAGAGATGCATATAGTTATAGTTGTTCTCCGACTGTTCACACTGCCGGCGACTACTCGCTTTACTAGTTTTGTCGCTGAGCGACAAGAGCTTTCAAAGATAAACTCGCTCAGCCATACTCGCTCAGCGATACTCGCTCGGCGATGCTCGCTCGCTTGATCATTTCTATACAGTGCTGGCTTTGAAAGTAAACGACAATGATGTATTTTACAATAGAAATATTGTCAGACACATTCAATAAAAAACTCATGCATAGTGTCTTGGAATGTATCGTATAATCTTGGTATAATCGCTCATCGTACTTGAACACTCGCTTATAGCCCAGCGATAAAACTATCGAAACTACACACTCGCTGCCCGCTGATCGCCAAGTCGTTCATAGTTTGTAGTTCTAATGGTTTCTCGTTCATTGTCGGCGGTGGGACCACTGCCTTTAATTTGTAATAGAAATGACAAGCTGTAATAACTATATTTTCCGAGATGCTTTGTAATATTCGTTTTAAGGAAAGACACATAGGCATTTATTTACGATACAGTCAACTACCCTATTCCAAAACACTATCGATCTCACAAATGTCATAAAAATAGTAGTAGTAACACCAACACCCACTTGACCCACCTGTCTTGTCTTCGTATTATACAAAACCTTCTTATGAAAGAAAGAAGTTAAGTTTTAATCATAATCTTTGTTGAGTGTTACATGATTGTACAAGATTAATTCAATACCACATTTTCATTTCAGATACGTGACAACTGTTAACCCATAAAAAGGTAAGAATCGTATTGCTAAGTAAAACAGCTACGTACATGCTTGGAATAACATTTTAATTACATACAAAAACGTTATACATAATATTGCGGCGCTTTGATATTAGTAATTAAAAACAGAAGTACCTTGAATACGGAAATTAGATCTAATTTAATAATTAATTTATCCCGTTCGATTAGTTGAAGCTATCAGCGTTGGATACGCGTTGATCTTTGTAGATATCAGGTAAAATAAATTTGAAATAAAAGGATACACGTTGTTATTTAGTACTTTTATTGAATAACAAACTATTCTATACTACTTTTCCTACACAAATATATTTTCTTTTTTCTTTCTACACGTTTGGGTGTGTTTCTTCAGGTACTTTTAATTATTACAACTACCTCTTACTGTGACAAATTCCATTAAATATAAATTTACATCTTAATATATATAAATTACGTGTCACGTTGTTTGTCCGCTATGGACTCCTAAACTACCGAACCGATTTTAATTAAATTTGCACACCATGTGCAGTTTGATCAAAATTGAAAGCTATAATAGTTTATATATCAATTTATATTCGCAATATTATTTCATTGCGAATTATTCGGATAGTTTCTGTCAGTCACAATTATCTGTTAGTTCTTTGTTAGTTAGATGGCAGTATAATATTATTTGTTGACTGGATTGAGTAAGTATCCAATAGATGGTGATAATATGTTAAAATTACTGTATTATTTATTTTTAATCATTCTTTATGCAGACGAAGTTGCGCGGGTCAGCTAGTACACATATATTAGATAGAAATATAATAGCGATGAATAAATCCATTGATTTCCAATCGCGTCCCAACACTACTAACTATTAAACCGTTTTTATAGTTACTGTGAGTTACTGCAACTATTTGCGAGTACGCTTTAATAAACATAAGGTAGTTTTTAGCTTCTGGTCAACATTAAACATAGTAATTTAGCATGTTAAAATTATGGGTAATTTAGAGTCACAAAGACTATGAACAAGAAAATTAGGAGAGATAAAGCATACTTCTTTGCTTTATTTATTTGTTTATTTTAGGAACATCAACAATATTCATATACAAGATCAGTTTACATTAGGGGCTTAAATTTATACATAATCGATGTATATCTATTATAGAAGTACACAACATTTTTTGTACACAATAAAAAATACAAAATAATTAGAACATGTAACATACTTAATGCAAATTTAACAAAAGATATCATTAAAATAAAATACAAATAAATGTAAAGACAAGAAAAAAAATTACTTTCACAAGAGATAACAAGATCTAACACTATATTACTTTTCGCTTAAATATTTTCAATAAATCTTGAAAAATGTCAAAATCATGTAAGCGTTCACATTAGGTATTTCGATTAATTGATTTAACGGTAACACGAACTTACTATACTCTTTGCGCTGTAGCATGGTGCGGGTGACAGTTTCAGTAACATTTCGTTTCACTCTTGAAAGTTGCCGCGATTTACAAATTATGACTTAGTATTTCAGCTGTACTGCATTCGCAATATATTAAATCATTAATAACTGTAGTAAATTAAATTAAACCAACCAGAATGTTCTAGTCAACGTCGTAGAGGCAACTGTCACCCGCACCATGCTACAGCGCAAAGAGGATAGTTAGTTTTACACATACTTCTGAATGTACATATATATATATATCAATTTTTTTCCTAATGGTATAGGGAGCAAACGAGCCACCTGATAGTAAAATAACATCGCTACATTCACTCTCTCGGAGTCTCTCCCCGCAGAATGAGTCTTGG
Organism: Diaphora mendica; assembly: GCA_949125395.1. Lineage (NCBI taxonomy): Eukaryota > Metazoa > Arthropoda > Insecta > Lepidoptera > Erebidae > Diaphora > Diaphora mendica. The sequence goes on from OX421321.1 coordinate 4,286,401, forward strand.
GGTTTGTTCTCCGATAGCAAAAAATAACTTGATGATATGCAATAATAAGAATGCTAAACACCTTATTTAATACATTAAAAGTAATAATGCCTAATCAAAGCCTTAAATATAATGAAAATATAATTAATAATCGATCGATCGAATGCACGTTTGGCCTAGTGATTTAACGGTCACCACGCCATTTCCTACTTCGCTAAGTGTCGTGGGTTCAAATCCCACGTAGGACAACACTTTGTGTGATCCACAAATTGTTGTTCTGAGTCTGGGTGTTCTTTGTGTCCGTTTCATGTATATTTGTAAAGTCCCCCGCGACACAGGATTTCTTCCTAGTGCGGGAGTTGTCTTTTTTAAAAAGAGAGAAAAAAATAATAATACTATAATTAACTCTTTAGAAAAAAATGCAGCGTGAATATATGTAGATATAATAATTGAATTTTTAGTCGTTGAACACTATATGAGTATTATACTTTTAAACAATAAAACTCTTGAATATTTAATGTGTACGTTACAATATACAATGTTGCATATAGGATTAGCATAAAGCATTTCATTAGAAGAAATAAATGTCAGTATTGTTGAACAGGTGGGCTACAATTGCGGTACAAATTTTTCCATGATAGCAATGTTGTAAGTAATCAAGGAGCTTGAACATAATGTTCCCTACTTGGGAACGATAAAAACAAACATATATTATTATCGCACTACACCAGGATGATATGTCTTTTTGTGTCTTAATATGTATAGGTACTAAAGCATTCTACCAATTTTTATTACCGACTACGGCAAAGCTGAAGGAGGGTTATGATTTTGACAGGATTTTTTATGTATGTATGTATGTTCATCTGTTCCCTCATAGCTCCTTAACTACTCATTAGAACTGGACAAATGAGGTATCGTTAGAAGCATCTTGATCGTCCGCTGGTTAAAGGCTATTATGACGTGTCACTGAATCTAATGTGGCGACCTCTAGCCGACATTAAGTACTGTATTAAAAAATACATTTGAGATAAATATAAAAAAAAAAATATGCCGTGTTTGGTATCATTCGAAAGGGCGTTACTTGTACATTTCAAAAATATATACATATATTATTAGCATTTCCTCGTGACATTGTCCGTATTTATTCGATAATAGTGATATTTCTATGGCACCTATTTAAAATATACTTTGCGAAGAAATTTTTTTTTTTTTTTTTTTTTTTTTTATGTTTGGCCCGCCAAAATGACTCTACTCTGTCTGATGGAAAGCATAAGCAGAATCCAAGAGTGGTGGTCACCATGCTCACTGCGAATGCAGACAATGCAGCATAGCGACCCACACCATGGCGGCCTAGTGATGCTACTGCATCTTTTAGTCTAGTCAACAAGTATGGAACTTGTTGACTAGACTAATTGGGCCTCCGGTCTCGCACTCACCAACGAAACACGACAGCACGAACGCTGTCATTTTACGTAGATTTTCTGTGCGAGGGTAGTACCGCCCCGGTCGAGCCGGCCCGTTCGTGCTGAAATCAGCGTGGCTCTACTACCTTCTAGCTACTCTACTATTATAGAGGCACCAAAACATTTTAAATAAAAAAAAAGTAATAACTAAAATCCAACTACGACAAAAAAGCGGCCAAGTGCGAGTCGGACTCGCCCATAAAGGGTTCCGCAGCAGCACGTAACATTTTTTTTTATATTTGTTTTGATTGAATGAAAGGTAAATTGCAGTTTACGATTTATGACGTATTAAAAAAAAACTACTTACTAGATTTCGGTCAAACCAATTTTAAGTGGAAGTTTGCATGGTAACAATACCATGCAAACTTCCACTTAAAATTGGTTTTACATTACATCATATATTCATTGGGTTTAAATCATATATTATTTTTAGATTTATCATGCTCTTATTTTAGAAGTTACAGTGGGGGACACACACATTTTACCACTTTGGAAGTGTCTCTCGCGCAGTCTATTCAGTAAAAAAAAAAAGATATTAGAAACCTCAATATCATTTTTGAAGACCTATCCATAGATACCCTACATGCATGGGTTTGATGAAAAAATTTTTTTTGAGTTTCAGTTCTATGTATGGGGACCCCCAAAATTTATTGTTTTTTTCTTATTTTTGTGTGAAAATCTTAATGCGGTTCACAGAATACATCTACTCACCAAGTTTCAACATTACAGGTCTTATAGTTTCGGAAAAAAGTGGCTGTGACATACGGACGGACAGACAGACAGACAGACATGACGAATCTATGAGGGTTCCGTCTTTTGCCTTTGGCACGGAACCCTAAATACGACGCTGAAAAAGTATGAACAAGTTTAAAAAGCCGTAGTCAAGCGTTGTTAATGTGTTATAGTACATTTCTACGTAACGTGTAACTACGGCTTTTGAAACTTGTTTCATACTTTTTCAGGCACGTTTTTTGTCGTAGTTGGGTTTTAGTTCTTACTTTTTTTAACAAAATCATTTTTCATATAAACTGAGCGTGTATAAGCTTTTGTTGTATGAGCATTATCTATCTCTCATAGTTGAAAATAAATTAATGTATATAAACATAGTATTTCTTATTAGTACTTATTACATATTATATCATGTTTTTTAGTATTAGTGGTAGTTTACTAATATATTGTTTCTAAGGAGTTCTAATAAATAAATAAATATTTCGGACATTCAACACACAACGCCATCTAGTACCAAACTAAGCAGAGCTTGTATTATGGGTACTAGGCAAGAGTGCACTTTTTAAATTTAGTGTCATTTTTTCTTCGTGCATGTGGCAACTCTGAAGTTTTGCAGGTGTACCATATGTTATTCCGATTATTAAAACTGGAGCACTTTACGAAAAAACAGCGCGCTTGTAACCCCTGAACTTGTCAGGTGGATTACTCACCGGTTAGACCCAGTCAGTCAGTAAGAGCATAAATCCCAGGGCGCCGTTAGAATTTTTAAGAAATTTAAAGTGAGGGTGCCTGTACTAGGACTCCACGGGAGGCTTCAGTGAAGCAGCTTGAGACACATACAACTTTTATTTATGTCTAACAAATTACAATTAAAAGTCACTTATTATAAGTAAATTATTTATAAATGTATACAAGGTAGTTAAGAAAATATAAATTATAACGTTCCTTAGATGTAATCAGGCCTGTTGCTGGGACAGCATTAGGTAGCTACCCTCAGGATCACCTTGCTGACTCGAGGTAGTCAGCCGAAGTCTCTCACCAGCTCAAGGTAGCTTGAGGAGACCTTTGTGAAATCTCAGGTGTATGAGAATAAACCAGAAACAATTCCTAAACTCAAATACGAGATCCAAAGCGTCATCGGTGAAATACAGCCACATCCAGAAATAGTCATTGAACATTTCAAGAAAAGAGTAATGACCTATCATCAGAGCCGTGTGAGGCATTTGACGGATATTTTATTCCATACTTAATCAGAACATATCTTCTTTACAATTCAATAAAAATAATAAATAAATAACTCTATAGAAGTGGGAGAGCCACGCTTCGGCATGAATGGTCTGGCTCGGCCGGAGTGATACCACGGCCTCACAGAAAACCGGTGTCAAATAGCGCTTGCGCTGTGTTTCACCGAGTGAGTGAGAATACCGGAAGCCCATACCCAACCACTCCCCATACCCCTCCTCATCCCCATCCTCATCCCGCTCCCCATACCCCAAAGGCCGGCAATGCACTTGTGACGCCTCTGGTGTTGCAATGCATGGGCGGCGGTAATCGCTTACCATCAGGCGATACGTCTGCTCGTTGCCCGCCTAGTACATAAAAAAAGTGGATACAGGTGGTCATAACAAAAGTTAATTCTTACCATGAGCGCCAATTTGTAGGTGCCTAGTAGTTTAACCGGCCGTCACGCCCCTTTCTACTGGCTTGGCCCAGTGAAATCAAATCCCACACAGGACAACACTTTGTGTGATCCACAAATTGTTGTTCTCAGTCTGAGTGTTCTTTATGTCCGTTTTATGTTTGTTTGTAAAGTATTCCAAAAGCGGGAGTTCTCTTTTTAAACAACATAAAAAAGAACTCGAAGTCGACGTGTGATCTTTAGTGCATAGTATACTTTTATTTATTAGATTAATAAAATGTTTACATGATAAATAAAAATGTTTCATAGGTTAAGGTCTTATTTACAATAAGATTTCTTATTTACTTTATAATGTTAGCTATGTTTATGTACAAATAGAGGACAATCTATCTATCTGTATTTAGCCTAAATGGTTTGATAATTTTACTAACAGTTTTTTACAGCAGTTAAATTCACCTTGATTATAAAAGTGACTACGAATGTATCAAAATAATAGATCTAATATAAGTATTTTTAAGTTAAATATAAACAGTTAAATATTCCATGTTATAAAACGGCGTACCGCACAAACAAACAGTTTTCTTCTTAAACATACTTTCTATGAGAAGGTATAGTTAAGAAGAACTTATAACTTTTCTTCTTCTTGGGGGAAACCTTCGTTCAATCGTGGACGGAGATAGTTCATACAAAGACAAATGCCTACAATTTGCCGTACCCAATTTGTAAACTAAAACAATAGCAACAATAAATCATCGTTGCAATAGATAACCATTCAATTCCTGTTTATCGAAAGGCTTTTCTTACCTTCAATATATTTCACATAAATTCTAAATGCCAGAATGCTGTAACACGTAAATGGCAGTAGACTACAATAGTTTAATGGCCAGATATGTCTGACCTTTGCTCCAATTACTATGCAATGGTCAGATTAAGCTTGCCTACTTTGGTTACAGAATCCGGTATTGTCGTATTGAACTGCGGCAAGGCGTGAAGATGTACTGCTAAGATATAAGGCCTGTAGAAATTAATAATGATTAAAATCTGTTGCGTAAAAACAGTTGCGTTTGAAATGCGCAGTATGAAAAGGATGTGTTAAAAACTAACTTTTTGCTTGCTGGCTTGCGGGAGCCCGCGTACATGTCGACAAAAGTAGCCTAATTACTTGCTGATAATGTTGCTCCTTATTAGTGAAAGAATTTTTAAAATCGATAAAGTGGTTAAGTTGTGAAATCGTAACAAATAACTCACATATGCATTAATTTGTTAGTTTAGATGTTTTAGCACTGATTTGGATGGTCAAGCCTACACTTATATCTAATATAAGTTCTATGCCAATAATAATAAATCTAACTTAGGGCCAGTTTTACCACATGCTAATTAAGTCCCTGATAGTCTTATGTCAATTTATCTATTAAATAACAACAGGTTTCGGTATCACAAGTCTTGGATAGAGATTTTAAAATCAGAAATCTATATTTATCAGCATGTTTTATCTGTTAAATCTATACTTTAATATTATAAAGCAGAAGAGTTTGTTTGGTTGTTTGAACGCGCTAATCTCAGAAACTATTAGTCCGATTCGAAAATTTTTTTCAGTGTTAGATAGCCCATTTATCGAGGAAGGTTATAAGCTATATACCATCACGCTAAGATTAATAGGAGCGGAGCACCAATGAAAAATGTTTAAAAAACGGGGGAAAATTATTACGCTACGGGCATTACGAGACGCAGACGAAGTTGCGTGGGTCAGCTAGTCGTGTTATAATGACAGGTAACTGAAACTTTTATCAACAAAAGGTGAAACTAGCCCTTAATGTAGTAAATGCGAAAGTTCGCATAAATAATTCCAAGCCAGAATTATAAATGAGGAAGTTTGGATGGATATTTGTAACTCAATCGTCTCATCCATCTTTTGACATTAAGAATGTAGAGTGTCACTACCCCAGTGCATCCCGCGGGTATTGTAAGTTCTGGCTAAGGCAGCAAACTTTTCAGGACAATAGTACTGTTAAGAGAAGGATAACTTAATAAAATAAACTTTATACCAACCCATTACACCATTGTGGGATAGTTTTTTTTGGCATACGAGCAGACGTATCACCCGATGGTAAGCGATTAACACCGTCCATGGAGACCCGCAACACCACAGGCGTCACAAGTGCGTTGCCGGCCTTTGGGGGATGGGGAGAGGGATAGGGGGAGGGGTTTGGGGTATGGGCCTCCGGTATCCTCACTCACTCGGTGAAACACAGCATAAGCGCTCCTTCACACCGGTTTGTTCTAAGGCCGTGGTATCACTCCGGTCGAGCCAGCCCTTTCATGCTGGAGATGCTCTATCTGTTTGTTGGTGATGATATAATTACTAAAAGCGAAAAATGTTTTGATAAAATGTTAATGATTACCTTCACACTGCATTCCGTTTTATCACCAAATGCGATACGGCTATTAAGCGACTTATGATTGCTCAGCATCGATTATTATTTTATTGTGTTAACTTTTTTATAATTACTTAATAATAGAGTGCTTCATAACTTTGGACTTAACAACCCTATCTTATTATAGTTTCGTATAAACTGGAGTTTATACGAAAGGATAAAAAGACAGGTAAGCTTAGAGGTAAAAATTGTGACCCTAATTTTCTAGCTGACCTAAGATCCGACAGGGCCGGCCGCTAGCCAATAAAGTCCTTGAAACACTAATGTAAGCTTATTTGTCTGATAACAACAGATTTCAGTTTCACAAGTCTAGGGTAGAGACATATGAGATGCAGAAGGATCTCAATAGGGCGCCATAGTGTGCGTCACCATGCTGCATTGTCTGCATTTGCAATAGGTATGGTGAGCATTACTCTGTGATTCTGCTCATGCTCAGGCAGAGTAGAGTCTCTTTGGCAGGCATGTAAAAAATATATACATACTAGTTGTTGCCCGCGTATATGTCGGTTATCGCGGCAAATAGTAGCCCATGTGTTATTCTGATGTATAAGCTATGTTACTGTGAAGTTTCATCTAAATCCGTTCAGCAGTTTTTGCGTGAAAGAATAACAAACATCCATCCATCCATACTTACAAACTTTCACGTTTATAATATTAGTATAGAAGTAAAGATTTATTACCAACATTTATCTATCAAATAATATTAAATGTCAGATAATTATCTGAATCTTTATCAGGAACTGGTAAAATAGGTTCCTTTAATTCCACGTCTTTACTACAGGTGCCTAAAGTTTTAAATAAATAAATATTAGTGTTAAATACATGAAATAAAAACCTAAAATCCGTTTTATGGCTTACGCTAAACCTCCTAACTATATAACCTAATAAAAATACAGAAAATTCATTAGAAAACAGACAAAAATAAAGTAATCATTTTTTGTTTTTCGTATTTCTCTAGTTTGATTAAGGCTATACTCGTATATCATCACGCTACGACCAAAAGGAGCAGAGGAGGAGTATAGGTAAAAAATATTGCAAAACGGAGGAAAATTATTCCTTTGAGAGCTTCCATTGCGTGCGTTCCGTAAATGGTTAAAGTTCTACAAAAACAATGTATAAAAGAATTGCCCCCCTTTTTCCCACTATTATAACATCTCGCCACGGGCAATAGGAGTTGTAGATGAGGTTTTGATGATATAATATAACTATATAAAAATGAATCGCCGAAATGTATGTATGCGCATAACTTCCGATCGGCTGCACCGAATTAAATAATTCTTTTTTAACCCCCCATGCAAAAATAGGGGTGTTATAAGTTTGACGTGTCTGTCTGTGGCACCGTAGCTTGCGAACGGATGAAGCGATTTCTTTTTAGTTTTTTTTGTATGCAAGGTGAGTTACGTGCGAGTGTTCTTAGATATGTTTCATGAAAATCGGTTGAGTCGTTTAAAAGTTATGGGGGTGAAAGTGGGGAAGAATAACCGAATGTCTGCAAAAACATCATCGAGTGAGGTCTCAAATGAAAGCGTGTTTTTTACTTTTTAAAGGGAACTCAGGTTATTATCTCGGGGGTTTTTTAAATTTTGAAAATTTATAGTTATTTATTGTTCATTTTTCATCTTGTTTGGTTTGAGTACAAGAAAAATTAAAAGACAACGGAAATAGTCTTTTTTTTTGTCCACGACGGGAAGCTGAGACAGATATGTAAATATGGCGGTACGAAGTTCACCGGGTCAGTTAGTTGTGTATATAAATATTTTTGTATAAACCATGACCTGTTTAAGAATTCTTCTACACATACGTACACACAAATGTAATGGTTAGACTGGAGTACATATTGTATAATAATTATTATTCTCTTCGGCCATTCGACCAACGTCCCCTCCCTTCTCCCTTCCACTAATTAAGGCGGGGCACTGAAAGGCTGGCAACACACGTTTGACTTTTGACTGGCAATGTGATACATCTGCTTATTTGCGGACCATAAAAAAAAACTGCTAAAATTCCCTATAGAGTGTCTATTATTTTCTACCTATAGTAAAATTGAACAGAATTGTATTAAACAGTAAAAAAATGAGTCGGTAAGTGAGAACCATGACCGTTGATTACAATAAATATACAATTAACACAGTAGTGAGTATTACATAGATAATTTATTGTTATGTACACAACAGCCAGTTAAAAGTTAACCTTTACAATAACATTACTTGTATTGAAACATTTTCAGCTGCTTTTTATGTTACTACGAGTATATTACTGCCAATTATTGTTGTTTAAGCGCTGAACGCACTATTGAGACATACAAATGAGTTTTAATCAAGAAGCTTTGAGTGTTAAGCGACACGTTTATTATCTTAACTTACTTGTAGTCTATTTAACAAGGAGTTTTTGTTTATAAAAATATAACATGTTGCTTATTTGCATTCAGTGTGAACCGACATCTCGACGCATTTATTATCGCAAACCATATGGTGATTACGGCCAATTAAGCCCCTTAGCACATCAACAAAGTGAGAAATAACACTAATACATGCATGCAAGATAAACGTACTTTTATCAGAAAGTTCAACATCTCAGCTAACATTTTGTAGTGATAAAATATGTTGTAAATAACTTGAAAAATCAGATAAGAGAGCATTAAGGTGAGCTGTATCTTGAATCGCTTAATTAAACGGCAGTAAATCTGTCTTTTGGATATTCTGTGGGGCATTACGGCGATTTCCACCGGGACTGTGCGTTTAAGCCCTTATCTGAGACACATTATATCACTAATAGTGGCCAGTTTATGTTAACCAATGAGCTAGGAAATAGTAGTGTTTGATGTGGATTGATCGAGTGTATGATTATAGGTAACCGCGTGGAAAGTTCTAGGCAATTGCAGGTTTCATTAGGTAAGAATGTAGTATTTTGTATAATTCAACGTTTTCTGTGATGTTACTACAGCGGGTACGTGTATTATCGTAATAATATTTACAAGTATAGTCCATTCGCTTAGATACGGTTACCTAGAACGCACCGCGCCGTCACACGTGCTGCAAGCCTCCACAAAATCAAAGGGCCGTACAAGCAAGTATGATTTGTCAGTTTACGCCGTTGTATGAATTAATATATCGTATTTCACAACAATAACCTCAATCGTTGCGAGTGCACTATCTAAACGAATGGACTATACATGTCATATTACTAAAAAAAGTTACATTCTCAATTTCACTGATTTTAATATACATACCGTTTTTAATAATCTCTTCTTCCTCTTCTTAATCGCTCATCTTCTTTTGACTGCACGGTTGACCTAGTGATTTAAGTAGTTGCCACGCCTCTTTACACTGCGCCAAGTGTTGTGGATTCAAATCCCACATAGGATTTTAGATGAAAAATATTATCTTATCTCCAGTTTGACTGCCTCGGTGGCGCGATCCTACATATTAATGAGTGTTGAATTAATCATATTGAAAAAAATAACTTCAGTTTTAACTAGAGATAAGTTATTGAAAACGGCCTTTATTCGATTACATTTGAAGATCAAAAAAGCTAAAAAGCTAAACTAAACAAAAAAAACGAAACGATTTTTTTTCTGCTAAAGACTGATTAGAAGTTTAGCAGAGCAACTTACTGAAAATAGATTAGTCTAATCTTCCTGATCCATTGAGGGTCCACTGCTCATTCTATACTTTTTTTAACTTACTTACTTGATTTTATAACTCTTTAATTAGCCTCTGGAAACCAAACTCAAACCGCAATAATTTACCACGCCTAAATGACCTATGCTCAAAACTACTCCTCCTTCATAGCCAATCGTTTCATGGTTTTCAGCCCGCGGACATAACACGCCGATTCGTGGATACCGATGCCTAATTTAGTTATTTCTACACTTTCCTCCTAAATATGGCACAGATTGTTCCGAGATCGACGATTGTCTCAATACGATTGTCGGTGTTATACCTATTTGTATCAATTCCCCTCAATTGCGTATCGTTATCTTGTTTAATGGGCTTCCCTGGATAATCATAAAAGATCAATGCCTTTGGTGCCTTTCGCATTCAAAGGCTACTGTTCAATTTATCGGAGTTATATATGGATCTATGAGGTAGGCGGTTTCTGTATAATTAGGCTGATATTCTGGTACAGATTAGGGTTTGTATGTTCTAACGATTTATGGGAACGGGATTTATTCTGAAACACGTTTATTGGTGATTTCAAAAGATATTTCATATGATACATGGACGATATACAAACAAGGAGATGGGCACCTTTTAAGCTATCGCATAGCTTTTATCGCGGCCTTTGAGCACGACGACCGAATTAAGAAATTCCGTAACGTAACGAAAATAAAACCTGACACCCGAAGCTCGCACGGATCGAGACGAGCTGCTCCGAAATCTCTCTGTCTCTGTCACGCACGAAGTCAGACAGACAAAACAGTCTGGGTTTGCGCAAGTATACTTGAACGTGTATGTCCGGCTTAAGCAGCTGTTTGTGAGAAACTATATAGGTGTATAGGTATCTATAATATCTTTATAATGCCACACTCACCGCATGTGCGCCCCGTAAGTATACATGTTTAAAGAAAAAAAATACTGTGAATAAAACAACCATGTGAAAAAACACAAGACATTTATTAGGAATAAATAAATAAATTCGTGCGGAAATCCCCTCGAATGCTACGGACTCGAACCGACTAAAACCGCATGCCATCTCGGATACTAGATGCCAGGGAATCAGATGCACCTTAGAAAGGAAAACCCTGGAACCCCGACGTACCTCGGGCCACCTACGATTTATAGATGGCCCCCTACTGTGAGGGAACCCCTATGTTCCCGTTACTGCAGCGTCCGCGCCTCCACCCGGGCACATGTAAGTTACTAGTTCTACCAAATAGCACATTCAACTCCAGGGGAGGAAGCCTCCTTAGACCCTCGGCATTAAAGATAGGATCGAGTCTTCGATGTATATATTAAACTGCTTCGGTGGCGCAGTACTAACGTATACGACCGCTGTACTTGAGGTCTCGGGTTCGATATCCAGGTCGGACCCAAATGTTTGTATATATGTATTTTTATCAGTTGTCTAGTATTGGACTACCCATAGTATATATAAGCTTTATTTACTTTAAGACTAGATGGCGTTGTAGTTAGATGTCGAAAATATTAATTAATTTTACTTATATTAATAAATACCTACTAGCTGACCCGGCGAACCTCGGACCACCACATTTTTTTTGCAGATATTTTCTTTATTTCTAAAAAACTTGTTTTAGTAATTTTGCTCACCTCGGCTCCCTACAGGGAGTGTACAAACGCAAATAAAAAATATTTCCGATAATCTTTTTTTTCGTACAAACCTAACCTAGCATTAACGAACTCATAAAAAAGAATAATCAGTTTAGTGCAGTCCATCGGGGATCCCGGACTAATCAATCATATTGAAAAATAAATATAGACTATCCCCAGTCTTAGCTAGAGATAGGTTATTGAAGATGGCCACAAATACAGCGCAAAACTAACACATACACAATCCATGTAGGTATATGAAACATAACACATGAACATAGTATAAAGTAATCGCTTACTTAGAGATGAATCGGACATTTATAGACCTTATAATGGAATCGAATGTAAAGTTAAGCTTGTTCATTAACATAGTCTATTATTGCTTGCACATTGAAAAAATAATCGAATACAGTTTTACGACATAATGGCAACACATTGAAACAGCATGTTGCAACATAATGTACCTACTTAATAATTTACCAACATACAGGTTTGTTTACGAATAACACCTTTGTCTATATCGGTTTAGAGTTCATTTTGGGAAATATTGAGTGTACTTTTTCTTTTCATAATTTGATGCTAGTTACGATAATATGTTCAGTACTACGTCGCACAGTGGATCCTGTACTAAGGAGAGCTTGGCCAAAAATACTTTTTTGAAAATGTTTTTTTTTTTTTTTTCGATTTAACAAATTGAAGGTATATTGCATTAAACTATGGTGAACTAAGTAGAATCAGTCGTCTAGTATTATTTATATGACACGTCAAACGTTACATATTTTCGGTTTTCCTTGTTGTTCATTGTTAACAACAAAGTTTAGTTCAGAGTTTAGACAAATATTTCTGTAAAAGTAAGAACGTATAGTTTATAAAAAAAATCATGAGTGGTGATGAAGGTATGTAGTATTTAAAACATATTAAAGTAATCTAATTTGATTGTCAGTTGTTTTGTCAAAAAATAAATATAAATGGCACTTTGTTTCAAAAATGTCCTAACAATTATTGGTTTCTGGTGACTCATGCAGTAATGTAGTATACAAATATGACTTGAATAGTTCGCCAAAATCCCCCAATTAAAAAAAAAAAACCTAATTGCATTTTTGAAACAAAGTGCCATTTATATTTATTTTTTGACAAAACAACTGAATATCAAATTAGGTTAGTTTAATATGTTTTAAATACTACATACCTTCATCACCACTCATGATTTTTTTATAAACTATACGTTCTTACTTTTACAGAAATATTTGTCTAAACTCTGAACTAAACTTTGTTGTTAACAATGAACAACAAGGAAAACCGAAAATAGGTAACGTTTGACGTGTCATATAAATAATACTAGACGACTGATTCTACTTAGTTCACCATAGTTTAATGCAATATACCTTCAATTTGTTAAATCGAATAAAAAAACATCAAAAATTAATTTTCAAAAAAAGTATTTTTGGCCAAGCTCTCCTTAGTACAGGATCCACTGTGCGTCGTGTCGAAGTAACGGTGGGTGACGCGCCCCTATATTCCAACTGATTAATGCCTATAACACATATTTGTTGCAAAATGATGACGTCTTTGCACTGTCCACCGCTGAGTTTAAGCGTACCATTGTCAATATTGTAATAACTATATTATCTTAGAATAAGACTTGCACAACAAAGCACAGGTGTATTTAAGATTAGTTTGTAAAACGTGGATTATCAGGTTGGTTGTGCATTGATTTATATGTTATGTACTTTATTGCTATTACACATATTGTATATACAACTGTTTATTATTCCAAATAAAATAAAAAATATTGAATACGAATAAAACAGTAGGAATGCTGAGTGTTCTTTGGCAATTTAAATTAATGAGTAATTATGAAAGTATCGTTTTTCTTATTATAAAATATCGGTAATTAAAAACTGTTAATCTTATTTGGTACATACAGTGTTCTGTGCCCAGTGTGAGGCCACAGGACGCTCTTTTTGCTTTTTGTTAGTTATATATGGTATATGTTCCTAAAATAGTTAAAGAAAGCTAAGCTTTATGATATTATACTAGCTGACCCACGCAACCTCATTTGCGTCTCCTATTGCCCGTAGCGTGATAATTTTCCCCCGTTTTGATACTTTCTTCATTGGTGCTCCGCTCCTATTGGTCTTAGCGTGATGATATATAGCTTATAGCCTTCCTCGATAAATGGGCTATCTAACACTGAAATAATTTTTCAAATCGGACCTGTAGTTCTTGAGATTAGCGCGTTCAAACAAACAAACTCTTCAACTTTATATCCTACTAATATTATAAACGCGAAAGTTTGTAAGTATGGATGGATGGATGGATGTTTGTTACTCTTTCACGCAAAACTACTGAACGGATTTGGATGAATCTTTACAGTAATAGAGCATCAGAATAACACATAGGCTACTATTTACCGCTATAACCGACATACCCGCGAGCGGAGCCGTGGGCAACAACTAGTATTAGTATAGATTAATAGTCACTTTTAGAGATTTGAAACGATAGCTAAATATATAGATTCTTCATTTGCTTGAAATAAATATGGTACATTATAGAGGCTAGTTTTCAGTTCTTTATCAAAGTATCTATAAGCCAAATTTCGTTAGGATAGATTGAACAATTTAGTCATTACTTTCGCATTTATAATCATCATTAGCCTATTGCTTTCCACTACTGGACATGGGGTTTTTTTTTTTTTTTTTTTTTTTTTTTTTTTTTTTTTTTTTTTTTTTTATATATATTTGGCCCGCCAAAATGACTCTGCTCTGCCTGATGGAAAACATAAGCAGAATCCAAGAGTGGTGGTCACCATACTCATTGCGAATGCAGACAGTGCAGTATGGCGACCTACACTATGGCGGCCTAGTGATGCTACTGCATCTTTTAGTCCAGTCAACAAGTATGAAACTTGGTGACTAGACCAATTGGGCCCCCGTCCTGTAGGAAAGACCTGGGTCTTTCATTGCACCCCATTCTGATCGAGTTTAGGCTTCATTTGAAATATTTGTAGGAATTACAATGCTAACTATATTTAATACTGATTACCAAGTCATAAAAGCGAATAAAAGTCATAAATAAAATGCACCGTGTCATGTAAACATGATTACGAATATACATCATGACGTAAAAAATTCATTGTTGGTTCCCAAATGACCATTTCTCTCAAAGCCACGTGGTTCAGGCATCTGCTATTCAAATCTCATATTCCATATCGGAATCTGCAATTAACCTTAACTTTGATCGTGGGAGAGCCACGCTTCGGCATGAATGGGCCGGCTCGACCGGAGTGATACCACGGCCTCACAGAAAACCGGTGTGAAATAGTGCTTGCGCTGTGTTTCACCGAGTGAGTGAGGATACCGGAGGCCCATACCCCAACTCCTCCCCCTATCTCCCCCCTCCCATCCCCCAAAGGCCGGTAACGCACTTGTGACGCCTCTGGTGTTGCGGGTGTCCATGGGCGACGGTAATCGCTTACCGTCAGGCGATACGTCTGCTCGTTTGCATTCCATAAAAAAAAAAAAAAACTTCTTTAAGGGCATTTCCAATATCGGGGGGCACGGCAGTGCCTCCGCCAAGTCGAGCGCGAAGCAAACACTGCCGTACCATCCTTTACTGGAACCATTTCACCGCAATTTCAGGCCCCTATTTGAGAACCTCTGGATAAGACCAGAACGCAGAAATTTTCGTCATCCAGTAAGCTATAAAATTACACTTAAAATAAAAAAATCAAGTCTATAGGTCATTTAGTTCCGAAGTTAAGCGAAAGCAAAGTTTCGCATTTATGACACTCACTCACTCATGATCATCAGAATAGAACTGGTACTTCCCATAAACTCAGAGAGCTGAAATTTGGTACAGAGTTAGCGTTTAATGGCCATATAAAGGGTAAACTATAAAAACTAGGATAATCGAAGATCTGGAGTACCTGGTTACAAAAAAAAAGAAAGATTTGTAATAATAAAAAAACTACTTCTAAAAAGAAAAAACATGTGTCAAATAAGAAAATCTAATAAAATAAATAAATATGCCCACGTTTCTACAAAAAGAAGTGAAATCCCACCAAAAACATTCTGTAAAAAACTAGCCAAGTCTCGATGGAGCTGCTTGTTTATCTCTAAAAAGTAATGAAATCTAGACAAAGTCGTGCCAAGTCTAAGGTTCCTTACTGCGATTTCTTTATTATTATAGTTAATGTTGTGTGACTTGGCCGTTGAAGGGTACACAAGGGTACAAAACCAGGTGCTCCATGACACCATTGCACCAATCTGTCGCCAGAACCGCTACCCATTAACGATGGGAAATTGCCACTTGGAAAACGTTGATTCAATAACCAGTCAATTGTAGGCTTGATAAAGCTGCGTATTTCAATAATACTTATGTGTAGGCGAGCCTGAAACAAACAGTATAAAAAAATATTTCCAGTACAGACGGACTTCTAATCATTGATAGAAGTTCGTCTGTACCGTCTGTACATCTATTTTATGTTAAATCGGTGGTCGATTTGACGCTCCAAAAAGAAGAGAGCAGAAGTCAGCATTGTCAATGCTGAATGCATGTGTTGCACAATCAACAACAGCCTAAAATGAGACACTAGCGTCCAATTACCAATACCAGTATGGGTTATTATCTTGCTTAACAAACATAGGTAGTTAAAATAGATATAACATTACGTGTAAACAAAATTGACTTGTACCCACTAACGTATAAAGAATGTTCAACGGCCAAGTCACACAACATTAACTATAATAATAAAGAAATCGCAGTAAGGAACCTTAGACTTGGCACGACTTTGTCTAAATTTCATTACTTTTTAGAGATAAACAAGCAGCTCCATCGAGACTTGGCTAGTTTTTTACAGAATGTTTTTGATGGGATGTACCTTAACTTATTTAAGGACATTTTTTTCTATAAATACAGATAGAAGGGTAGGTATTGTATCTTAACCTTTAAATCAGAATCTCGAAAACGACTCCAACGATTTTAGCAGGAGCTTAGTTTTACTTTTTATTACCGCAGTGCTCGATCGCCTCTAGATCGATTAAGTAAATGATACGAAATTACAGTGGACGAAAGCGAAAGGCGAGTGATAAAAAAACTTCTACCAGCTCTTTTAAGAATGAAGGCTTGGGTAAATGTGTACAATATGTAAGAAGTTTGATTAATTTGTGCTTATTCTACATTTTATCATTACAATTTTATTCTTAACATAAACTAAGCTACAGAAACAAGTTAAAACTTAATCACCTATTGAAATACAAACGTACTTACTAAGGTATAGTTTTGACCTTTTAGTGTAGTCACAACTTAAGATATAGCCAGATAAACCTACACGTGCCTATACAAATGACAATTAATTACAAATAATTAGTATTTCAATAGAACTCATTAGAAAGGTAATATTTATTAGAAAGCTTGTTTAAAGTAGTACAGTTCTTAGGCCGTTACATAAATATGCGACTCGGGAGCGTATAATAGTTAAAACGTGGCTCTGAGATCAAGAGTTTATTGGTTCAGATTAACTGTTTTTTTATAAGTGAGACTAGGTTTTGTCGCGGCTATACCTGCTTGTATGTCGGTTTTCGGGGTAAATAGTAACCTATGTTAAATAGTACTTCCTCAAGAATCAAAGGATTTCCATTGTAATTTTCATGCAAAAAAACAGGCACAAAGAGTTACTTTTGAATTTATAATATTAGACGTGTGAATTGAAGATGCAGCCATCTACCCTATTTTCGGTAGCACTCACAATCCAATCCAATCCAATAGGGTAGATGACTGTATCGTAAATAAATACCGATGTCTCCTTCATTAAAAGGAATATTAGAAAACATCTCGGAAAATATAATTATTATATCTTTTCATTTCTGTTACAAATTTTGATCAATCAAACATGATATAAATTGCTCAATTGTGTAGTCTAAAACAGTGACGTCACAAGTTTGTGTTTAGCATATTTTTCATACACATTTATTGTTTTGACAGATGATAAAAAATAACTAATTTGACTAAAGTGTCGTCTACTCTATTATGAAAATTCCAAAATGAACGAAATGAGAAATATTGAAAAGGTGAAAAGTATGAAATGGAAAAGGTCTCCAGTGGAACCGCGTGGTTAACGTTGTTCTACTCGAGAGCGTGGAAACTGTAATCTCATCCATCGTTTTACTAATGTAGATTTATTTATCAAATTCAAATTTATTGAAATTTAAACTTGACAGGAACTTTTAAATAAATTCTGGCAGAAACCCTGCAGACGCTTGTTTTTATACTACAGTAGTTATTCTTATTGTACCTCCCCGCATTTTATACTACCTTGATATATCTACCCTACAACAAGTCCTGGCTACGCCCTTGGTCATGTATAACTTAAAACGTAGTCATGGGCATTTGTATCCTGCGCCGTCTTAAATCATTATTACAATTGTCAATACGAGTACCTATATACTCTATGCCACGCACAAATAAGGTCGTTATTAGTTAAATACTATAATATCTTATCCTTACCGTTTATTATCAAGAATAGAATGTAAAATCATAAGTAAAATACATCGCGATTATATCAGAATCAATTCTGTAGATCTCAATCAGCAATTACGACAATCTGAGAGAATTTAAACGCTTTGTCTGAGACTAATTGGGCTAAATGCCTATTTGATTTATGATTTGGTGCAAAGGTATTTGTATTGTGACTCAGTATTAAGCGCCACTGTTGAATACCTAGACGATTTGTGGTATTGTCTCGTAATATGAGTGTGCTGGATCGCTTAGTAGATTATCCTTATAAAGGGTGCACAGAAAGGTGTACAGTTTAAGGTTTAATTAATTAAAAAAAGAACAAAGAATGTGTGCAGGAATTTTAATATCTTTCTAATTCCAAAGACTTTGTTTCTCATTCATGCAGACACCAAAAAAAATATACATTTTTGGTATTAAATACGCATAACTGAATCTCGCGCTCATCGTAATAAAAAAATATATTTCGAACATCTAACACACAACGCCATCTAGTCCCAAGTTAAGCAGAGCTTATGTTATGCTTATGCTATATAAATACATTATACTTTTTTTGTAATTATCATATCATATAATCATTATACTTAATATACATAGAAAACACCGAAACTCCGAAACAAATATTTGCAGGTCGTACAAAGTTTTGGTTCGACCCGGAATTGAACCCGAGACCACAGCAGTCGCATACGATAGCACTGCACCAAGGAGTCATAATATTTTGAGTTTGCTTAGTTAGACGCGCTCATATCAGAAACTACTAGTTTAAAATGAATAATTCATTTAGTGTAGGAAGTCTATTTATCGAGGCACAATAATATAATAATAACAGGAATATAACAATAAAGAACAACAGTAGTCAAAAATATTGATAAAAACCGGGGAAATTTAATTCAGTTTGAGATACGCAGGTGAGTAAGTACGTTTAATACATTTAAGTTATCTTTCGAATTCGTGACTAATCCTAAAATTGATCATCTTTAAATTTACCTACAGATCTCCCTTGGTGCAGGCAGAATTAGTATTAGTAATTTCCGTTCGGGAACTCTCTAAACTAAAAATCACCTAAAGGGTAAAGTTTTTGTCCTGTCAATCGACGTGCCATATATCAAAAATTGACTAAAACTAGATTTGTAGCACTCAAAATAGACGGTGTACCTAAATACATACATAAAAAAACATTTTGGAAATCATTTCTCTAAAAGAAAAAAAAATTAAATTTTTTTTTAACAGTTTTATTGAAAATAATGTACTAAAAGCTAAAAAAATATTTGTTAAAAATTATTCGAAATAAAATCGTTGGGCCTATGTTTCCATCCAGTCATCTCAGTTTACGCTACGCCCAACGACCTTATATAGAATATTTTTTACCAAATAATTTTTTAAATTAAAATGATTTTTTTAATTATTTTTTTTGTTTAAATTTTTTACATATTTTTTTATTTCAAGTATTTAGTTTTTAATTTCATTACATAGTACTTCTCATCTGTATTCTACTAGTCAAGCTCTTTTATTTGATACTCATATAGTGGTAGTCGTGACAAAATTGTAAACCACCATTTTGTAGCGGCGGCCAACTTGAATTTTAATTTTTCATAGTGAACTGTGTTCTACTAGTCAAGCCCTTTAATTTGATACCCATATAGATGTAGTCAAGACAAAATTTGTAAACCTCCATTTTGTAGCGGCGGCCATCTTGGATTTACAATAAAACAGAATTCATTTAATTGTATTGTCACCAGAACTAAGGATGTGCACCAAATTTCAGATCAATCCGTCAACAAGAAGGTGGTCTAATTTCAATTATTTGTTTTGGAGTTTGGGTGTTTTCTGGGTATGGGTTTATATCAGTTGTCGAATACCCATAATACAAGCTCTGCAAAGTTTGGGACTAGATGAGATTTGACCCAAACAAATAAATAAAAAATCAGGGCTAATAAGAGAATAGATATAATTTTAGAGAATTTTAGTTCAGTGATGCAACAACAGAATTAGCACTATTGTCATCTGTAACACGCTGTATAACAACTATAACTTCGATAATCGCTAGGGACACTATCAGCGCATACATCGGGTACTCCGACATTTATAATTAACTATTTGACAGTAAGGAATTTCTATGTGTCAAATAAATGTCAAAATTTACATTTAATTTATGTAGGTACTTAGTTGAAATTATAACCAATAAAAATTCCAGATGCCAAGTTATAATACTTATTTTGTAATTCATCGAAAAAAAGTGTGTAATTCTGACAACAAATATTTGTTTGTTCGATTTACAAGGAATCGATTTGTATCTTAACTATATTTGTTAAACTTTTTATAGCTCTAAGTTTCAATAATATAGAGAAACGTTGAGCAATGTAGTGCAGGCGTACCCCTGTGTCAAAGTGTAATCCCAAATGGGCCTACGCTTTACACTGTTATGACTCAGAATGTATTTATGTGTGCGTGAAGTTCAAACTGTTTTATTTTAATCGTTATGTGTGAGTTTGTAGTGACAGGAAATTGTTTTTGAATGTGAGTGTAAAGTGTGTATGTGTGAAGATTTCCCACTGCAATAATGTCAGACTGTTTGGTATGGGACAAACTCCTCTCCGTTCCGTGGCCCGTGTTGCTGGAGGTTCAATAATAACCACTACGCCATACATGCACTGCAAATTTTTAGAAATATCACTGCTTCGGTGCGTATGCGACTGCTTTGCTTGAGGTCTCTGGTTTGATTCCCGGGTCGGACCAAATGTTTGTATGATCTGCAAATATTTGTTTCGAAGTTTGGGTGTTTTCTATAATATGTATGTATTTACAATATATATATATATATGTATTTATATCAGTTGTAGTACCCATAACACAAGCTCTACTTGGTTTGGGACTAGGTGTTGTGTGTCAGATGTCCGAAATATCCTAATATTATTATAAACGCGAAAGTTTGTAAGTATGGATGGCTGTTAGTTACTCTTTCACGCAAAAACTACTGAACGGATTTCGATGAAACTCTACAGTAATGTTGCTTATACATCAGATATATAAATATAAATACATAGGCTACTATTTGCAGCGATAACCGACATACAAGCGGGTGGAGCCGCGGGCAACAGCTAGTTTAAAATATTTATTAATTAAAAGTAGTATTAGTAATATTATTTACTAACGCAATTAAAATCAGATCATCCGAAATTCGTCTTGAAATGCCGTAGGTATGTAAGATCATAATCGATATTATTATCGATAATAAAACTATACTTTACAACTAGATTTCTGCTACTTAAATTACCGTTGTGTATAAAACAAGCCATAAGATTAAATAATTACCTTTATCGCAGTTCCCGCCGTCAACATGGCTCGAGCATTTAATTATTCAGCCTAATTAAGTCTACCAAGCTTATAGACCGAGTCACGAACTAACACTAGCGCGCTATTACTGCATTACTGAGTTAGACTTATGTACCACATTATATTGATGTTATTTTTCTACCACATTCACGCAACGCCATCTAGTCCCAAACTAAGCAGAGCTTGTACTATAAGTACTAGACAACTAATAAAAATACATATACAATACTCTTTTATGATAAGACATACATAATAAACATAGAAAACACCAAAACTCCGAAACATAGTAGTAACTTTCAAAGGTAGTAGAGCCACGCTGAATTCAGCACGAACGGGCCGGCTCGACCGGGGCGGTACTACCCTCGCACAGAAAATCAACGTAAAATGACAGCGTTCGTGCTGTCGTGTTTCGTTGGTGAGTGCGAGACCGGAGGCCCAAAGGAAGCAGAAGAAGATCACTAGGCCGCCATGGTGTGGGTCACCATGCTGCATTGTCTGCATTCGCAATGTGTATGGTGACCACCACTCTTGGATTCTGCTTATGCTTTCCATCAGGCAGAGTAGAGTCATTTTGGCAGGCCATAAAAAAAATGCAGATCACATAAACGTTTGGTCCCGGGAACCGCACATGAGACCTCAATCATAGCAGTCGCAATCTCTACCACTGCACCGCCGTGGCAGTCAAATAACCTATAAATATAAATAATGATATAGCGATAGATATAGAATTGAGTCCTTCTTGAAGTCGGTTTTTTTTTAAATTAAACTTTTACTTGTTCCTCAATATCTTTAATGTACAAACATCGATCTCCTACATTTTTAACCCACTTCAAAAAAGGAGGAGGTTATTAATTCGACGGTTTTTTTTTATGTTTGTTACCTCATAACTT
The DNA here is from genome assembly GCA_949125395.1 of Diaphora mendica. NCBI lineage: Eukaryota > Metazoa > Arthropoda > Insecta > Lepidoptera > Erebidae > Diaphora > Diaphora mendica. Next base: position 4,308,655 of record OX421321.1, read on the forward strand.
TCGACTGGGTGAACCGATTTTGATGATTCTATTTTTATTTGAAAGCTGGTGCTTCCCGTGTGGTCTCATTTAAATTTGGTCCAGTTCTTGGAGTCAGTTCTTTTTTGTTAAAATTTGAAATTATTATGTACCTGAATGACCAAGTTTAGTTAGCTTTATTAACCGACTTCAAAAAAAGGAGGAGGTTCTCAATTCGACTGTTTTTTTTTAATGTTTGTTACCTCATAACTTTCGGCCGGGTGAACCGATTTTGATGATACTTTTTTTATTTGTAAGCTGGTGTTTCCCTTGTGGTCCACCCATTTAAATTTCAAAAGATTCAATTCGTTTTTTTTTAATATGTGATTATTTTCTGGTAAATTTTTCAAAAATGAATCCCAGCTAGACCAATTTATCTCCCCCGAAACCTGCATACTAAATCTTATCTATCTAATCTTATACTATCTTAAAGGTATAAGATGCATAGATTAAAATGAAAACTATATAAGAAAGCTATTCAATTCCAAGCCCTTCAATCAAAACAGCTTGTTGAGACAAGTGAAGCAAATGAGTTCGGAAGCGAAGCACGATTCTATTTGCATACAACAGCAATGAGATGACAGGTGGGCTCCATGATTGCAAGATGTGACCCTTGGCTTTCGTAGTACGCAGTAGTGGAAATTAAAATTATTGTTCTGTTATTGGAGATACTGCTAACTAATTCCTATTTTTTTTTTTTTTTTTTATGTATGGCCCGCCAAAATGACTCCACTCTGCCTGATGGAAAGCATAAGCAGAATCCAAGAGTATCGGTCGCCATACTCACTGCGAATGCAGACAATGCAGTATGGCGACCCACACCATGGCGGCCTAGTGATGCTGCTGCATCTTTTAGTCTAGTCAACAAGTATGGAACTTGTTGACTAGACTAATTGGGCCTCCGGTCTCGCACTCACCAACGAAACACGACAGCACGAAAGTGGTCATTTTACGTTGATTTTCTGTGCGAGGGTAGTACCGCCCCGGTCGAGCCGGCCCATTCGTGCTGAAATCAGCGTGGCTCTACTACCTACTACTACCTATAAACCTCTTATGTGCTATAAAAAGTTTTCGCAAACGCAAATAGTTCCTGTGTTGTCAAATGAACATGGTATTGCCGAGGTCCATGGGCGGCGGTAATCGCTTACCATCAGGCGATTAGTCTGCTCGTTGGCCATTTATTCCATTAAAAAAATTACAACCAAAATGTGCGAAAAAAATATTTTCATAACTTCTTTAAAACTTCTGACTTAAATTGCCTCATTGGCACAGTGGTAGCGTACGCGACTGCTGTTTGCTGAGTTTGGGTGTTTTCTATGTATAATATGTAGGTATGTATTTCCAAAAAAAAGTATATATATGTATTTATATCAGTTGTCTAGTACCCATAGTACAAGCTCTGCTTCCTAGTCTCTAGGACTAGATGACGTACCGTTGTGTGTTAGATGTCCGAATATATTCAATTCTTAAAACATAAAAAAAGATTTAGCGGACTACTTTACGAGTATAATATTTTAGGCTGGAAAAAAAAGTTGCAGTCTCGACGTATGAGGAGGTCAACGAACCGGCCCTTGATATGCATCGACAAGAGCGTATCGTTGAACAAATGATGATGAACATAGTTCGTAGTGACCTATAATTTAATGTTGATATCCTCGTAATGCTTACTGTTGATGAAAAACTCATAGCCAAATAGTCAGATAGATAACACAATCATTCAACCCTATTCGGCATTGATTCTACATTTCTTTTTTAGCAATTCTGCAATGACCGCACGGTTGGCCTAGCGTTTTAGGCGGTCGACACGCCGCTTGCCAAGTGTTGTGCGTTCAAATCCTACATGGGACAACACTTTGTTGTGTCCGTTTCATGTATGTTTGTAAAGTCCCCCGCGAAACAGGATGTATATTCCTAAAGCGGGAGTTGTCTTTTTAAAAGAAAAATAAATCTAAAACGGTACCTTTTTTGTGCGGAAATCCCATCGAATACCACCGACTGGTGGCTATCTCGGACTCGAACTGACTAAAAACCGCACTCCGTCTCGGTTACTAGAAGCCGGAGAACTAGGTGCACCCTCGAAAGGCAATCCCTGAAATCTTAAACGGCACCTAAAAGTCAATAATCTTTACTCAGTATAGAATGAAGTCGCTTACGCTATCTGTGCGCTTACATATTTTAAATCAGCTAACAGATTTTAATGCAGTTTTTTAGCAATAGATAGAATGATACAAGAGGAAGGTTTCTACGCTATATATTACAAGCATAGTATAGTAGAGGAAATCCGGGAATTTCGAAGACTTCCGTACGAATACGGGCAGGGTCGCTAATCTACACTATTACATAAAGAGGTAAAGTTTGTGAGGTTGTGACGTTGTGACAACGTACTGTAGGGGGTAATCTCTGGATCTACTGAACCGATTTTAAAATTTCTTTTACCAATAGAAGGCTATGTTATTTGGGAGTGACATAGGCTATATAGTAATCCGAAAAGTGGAAAGACTTTTTCGTGGTACCTGAATTTGCAAATTAAGTCAGAGAAAAAAATGTTTACCGCCCAACGAAGTGGGCACGGGTCCAGCTAGTCCTGAATAAATGTGAAAAAAAAACAAACAATTATTATATTTTAAGTTTTTTTTTTTGTATGGGATAGCGGGCAAACGAGCAGACGTATCGCCTGATGGTAAGCGAATACCGCGGCCCATGTAAACACCAGGAGCATCACAAGTGCGTTGCCGGCCTTTGGGGAATGGGGAGAGGGATAGGTTGGGGTATGGGCCTCCGGTATCCTCACTCACTCGGTGAAACACAGCGCAAGCGCTCTTTCACACCGGATTTCTGTGAGGCCGTGATATCACTCCGGTCGAGCCTGCCCATTCATGCCGAAGCGTGGCTCTCCCACGGTAAAAGTTATGATTAAACACGCTTAAGATACAATTATCTTATTACCGGTAAATCAGTCACACTCTGCATACGCTAATGATCTCGGCGGCGCGACGGCGGCTAGTCACGATATTTATACTGGTTTTGATATAGGCAGAACATGTACAGTTTTCTTTGCCTCTCATAGGCTCATTCTATGATACTGTCAGAACTGTGAAATTAATTTAAAAAGAAAAAATATTCATAAATCCGTATTTAAAAATAGAATGTTTATTGTGACGCATTTAGGTAGTAGAATTTTGAGATTTGAGTGAGAAAAAAATAATCTGTGTAGTCTGTGTACTAATGTCAGGTTTTTTGGCTTATTTTAAAGTTAGCTGTCACATTTTTAGCAGTTATTTTTTGTTCACAAAATGTAATAAAGTATTTGTTTTTGCAGCACAATAATTTTATCCAAATACGAAAGTTAATGACAAGCAATGCAAAACAATTGATATGATATGCTTTTCTCCTTAAAATTAAACATGGCTTTAAATTAGGATAAAAGGATAAAACGGGCGGCAAATACCGTATAAGATGTTTTTCTAAGATTTCTTTGATTTCGTTTTTTTTCTTCTTTCTATGCTTTGAAATCATACAAAAACCTTAGCCGATATTGGCTGCCCACTATGCTTCAATCAATGTAAGGTATAGATTAATATTAGATTACCAAGTACGCTTTTCTGCACTGAAAATAAAATCTGACTTTAATATTATTGATACCAACCACATCCACGCAAATATACGTCAGGGATGGTCGCCTCATCGCGTGTCCTAAGCTCTAACGTTGAATGGTATTAATTCTCTATTTAATTGCATACAAATTCCTTAAGCTGGTAGTAATTTAATACAATTTATTTATCGACAAATCCTTTTATTGTAAGGACTTGTTGGTGCATATTACTTTACGTATTAGCTATTTGAACAGAATATTGATCTTAAACACATCTCTTATAAAATATATACTTACTGTTACAACCTTATTGTTCACTTTACATATTTTGAAAACTTCTTTAGTCGTGTTGGGTACTTTATGGCTGAACAAAAATCACGAAACTCGCGTCATCGTCACTGAATGCTTTCCATGAGCTATATTTTTTTAAATCTTTTTATCATGCTTTTTATTTATAGATCAAAAGGGTTCATTTCAGATGAGCTTAAACAACTGTTTGTTAATAGTTTTGAGTTTTCATTTCTGTTAGCAGTCATCCTGACTGCTTTGTTTTTTTTTTTAATATTTATGAGCCTGCCACAGTAACCTTACACTGCCTAATGGAAAACATGAATAGAATTCAAAAAAGTGCACACCATAACTACTCATTGTTATGCAGACAATATAGCCTGATGACCCGCACTATGGCGGACTATTGAGATGCTTCTGCATCATTAGCCCTCCGGTCATGCACTAAGCAACGAAACACGACAGCAGGAATGCTGTCTTTTTAACTTGGTCTTTAGTGAGAACAGAGAAGGTAGTACTGCTCTGGTCAAACCGATTTTTTTTTTATTTTATTTTTATGTTAAAATTAGCGTGCCTCTACTACCGTAACTGTCTAGAAAAATGACACCAAGCTCACAATCACCGTACAGCCGGTTGCGTGGTTACATCGGATTCGAATTGGCTAAAGCAACATTTCACACTGTCTTGGGTAGATACCAGTAGCCGGGGAAACCAGCCCTCTCAGCCAAGATATGACTTTTAAAAAGAGTGGCCATGAGTTTCTATAACAGTATTCATAGCTCATAAGGCTCGACACAAGCAGGCAGTAGATTTTGGTGTTTTAACTTAATTTACTTTGACAATACAGTACATCTGTATCATCTGTTTGTGTCGATCTATGATTTTTAACGGTACCTTCAATTTAACGTTCAATATGTCACTTATTTATTGTCTTATTTGAATAAATGATTTTGAATTTTCATTGTTGCGTATTGTTTCTTTTTCTATAATCGTAAAAGCCTCTATTCTCTTGTATTATTCGCGACGTTGGGATGACGTAATTCTCATGTATTTTTTAGTTAACTGCCTCGGTGGCGCAGTAGTTGCTATGCGGTATTGAGGTCTCAGGTTCGATTCCCGACTCGTATAAAATGTTTGAATGATCTGCAAATATTAGTTTCGGTATTCTATCAGTCAATCTAGCTATCATCATACAGGCTCTGCTTAGTTTGTAGCTAGATGGCGATATGTGTGAAATGTCCGAAATATTTATTATTTAGAGTTATTGCGTTTGTAGAATGTGAATTTGGCTTGACATTGTATAAAATGTCGTAAGAAGGCAAACGGACTGTATAGAATAATAAATAAATATTTCGGACATGATGTTTACAGAATATGAAAGCATGCAGACAATTGCCTTAACTTTATTGCAGGCGCTCACGTAAATTTGAGGGTTTCCTACAATTTCCTTGGGATCCCATCATCAGATCCTGATATGGTGGCCATGGGACCACATGGGGAGCATACCCTTTCGAATACAAAAACAATTTTCAAAATCGGTCCACAATTGACGGAGTAATCAATGTACATACATTAAAAAAAAACCGGTGAAATTGAGAACCTCCTCCTTTTGGAAGTCGGTTAATAAATAAATATTTTTCGGACATCTACCACACAACGCCATCTAGTCCCAAGCCAAGCATAGCCTGTGTTATGAGTACTAGACAACTGATATAAATACTTATATACTTTTCTTTTTCGTAAATACATACATATTATACATACAAAACACCCAAACTCCGAAACAAATATTTGTAGATCATACAAACATTTGGTCCGACCCGGGAATCGAAACCGAGACCTCATGATCAGCGGTCGCACACGCCAACCGCTAGACCAACGAGGCAGTCCTCAAATCGGACATCGAACATGCAACGCCATCTTGTCCCAAGCTAAGCAGAGCTTGTGTTATGGGTAGGTACTAGACAACTGATATGAAATACATATTTACTTTTTTTTTGTAAATACATACATTAAAACATAGAAAACACCCAAACTCCGAAACAAATATTTGCAGATCATACAAACATTTGGCCAGGAATCGATTTTGTTTTAAAACCATGACATTCTAATTATAAACTCAGTCTTTTGTTTTTTGATTAGCGTTGTATTTTCATTACATTTGAACATTTTTCACATGTATGACACAAACGGCATGTAACATCAAAAAAGTTTACGGAAAGACTGTTCAAACGAACGCACAACCCGTTATTGGTTTTCCCGGTTCCGTTCTGGAAATTTTGACTTGAAAAGTGAAGCTCGTGGTCGTCCGGAGACTTTGGTTAACAATAATGAATTAAAGGCGATTGTGGAAGCTGACTAAACTCAATCTACAGCTGAGCTAGCAGCAGCTTTTAATGTAAGCATCAAAACAATATTGATCCATTTGCGACAAATTGGCAAGGTAAAAAGGCTTGATAGATGGGTGCCCCACGACCTTAACGATCGCCAGCGCAACGTACGCTTCGAGACCTGCCTTGCGCTGCTCAACAGGCAAAGAAATGAAGGAATTTTGAAACGAATTGTTACGTGCGACGAAAAATGGATTCTGTTCGACAATCGAAAGCGCTCAGCAAGTTGGTTAGACCCTGGTTCAGCACCAAAGCAATGCCCTAAACCAAAAATGACCCCTAAAAAGGTGATGGTCACTGTTTGGTGGTCTAGTGCGGGTGTGATTCACCACAGCTTTTTACAAAACGGCATGAGTATTAATGCAGATGTGTACTGAGAAGAACTGGAGAGAATGATGGAGAAGCTTGCACATCTGCAACCAGCTTTGGTCAATCGGTCGTCCCCACTGCTCCTTCACGACAACGCGCGACCCCATACTGCGCAACAGACAGTCTCCAAGCTGCAAGAGCTGGCGTTGGAAGCTCTCCCTCATCCGCCATACTCACCAGACCTTGCACCTACCGACTACTAATTTTTCCAAAATTTAGACAACTTTTTAGTGGGTAAAAAATTCAATTCCCGAGAGGCAGTACAAAATGCCTTTGAAGAGTTTGTTGCCTCCCGTCCAGCTGATTTTTACAAGAAGGGCATCAATAAACTGCCAATGCGTTGGCAAAAATGCGTCGATCGCATGGGTGATTACTTCGAATAACAGAAATAAAAAAGTTTGAAAAAATAAGTACTTTCACTTATTGCATACAAAACGGCAATTTCATAGGTAAAGACCTATTATTATAAATTCTTAAGTAACTCTATCGGTTTGTTACACTTTCATGGCTAAACCACTGCACCGATTTCAATGAAATTTGGAATGGGGATTATGCGAGTTTTTACGAGCCACGAGCGAAAGTTAGTAAATAATATGTACTTTAAAATTACGTCAAAGCGCTATTGTAACAGATGACGAGCGCTCAACGCGCGTTTTGCTAACGCGTGTTAACAACTACATGTAAAAACGCGCGTTAGCATGTGTACTCCTATTATAGAACAAATAACTTGTAGTTGTAAACGCGCGTTAGCAAAACGCGCGTTGAACGCTCGTCATCTGAACATGGGCTGAATGCTTTTTACATTGTAACACAGAGACACTTTTAAGTTTATAATCATAGAGCTATTATAGATAGAGTGAGGAAGACATACGGCTGACAGTAAAGGCGGGCATACACGATCCAGTGTACTTGCGCAAGTACGTCTGTCTGTCTCTGTTACGCACGAAGACAGACAAAACAGTCTGGACTTGCGCTAGTATACTGGATCGTGTATGCCCGCCTAAGCGGAAACGTCCAACGGTTAAAAAGAGAGAGAGGATCGAAGTACCCCGTCTGTCTTTCTCTACTAACGCATGTGCAGTAAAGGACGAATAATGATAATCCAATCACAACAATTAACCGTCGAATCATTCTGCTATGCGCATGCGCGAGTAGAGAGTGACAGATGGGTACCGCGATCGTCTCTCTCTTTCTAACCGTGGGACGGCTGGAGGCCTGGCTCCTACTCTATCTCTAAAACCTCTATGTTTAAAATAGTCGTATTATTTCCATAGTTGCCACAGATTATCTTAAATACACACTACATCTAAACCAGAGAGGTCGGTGCAATGTTTATTTGCCTGTCAAGTGGACCTGACTGTAATCCATCAAGTTAAAGCGAGCTCTAGATTGAAATCTATGTAAGACCGACTATACTTTGAATTTGAAATGTTGCAATGTAGTTTGAACTTTATGGCATTTTTGTTTTGGCTGGTATTAGTGTGACAATTTTTTTAAAAATAGGTCTTATTCAAATAGAGATCACCATTCAATTAATATGTTTTGTTATTTCAAAATGACAAAGCTAATTTTTATTGCCATGATAAAATTTCACTGTAGCAATACGGTCAATAATAACGGTATACATGTGTTTCTTCGAGCTTTTCTGTTAGTCAAGATTTTTTTTTTTTGCTTAGTTCAGTTAAGAAGACTTTTATGACAATTTTATCTACTTACACTAATCACATCACACTAATATATAAAAGCGAAAGTTTGTGAGTGTGTATGTTTGTTACTTCTTCACGCAAAAACTACTGAACGGATTTGGATGAAACTTTACAGTAATATAGCTTATAGATCAGAATAACACATATGCTACTATTTGCCGCGATATCACACTAATATATAAAGGCGAAAGTTTGTGAGTGTGTATGTTTGTTACTTCTTCATGCAAAAACTACTGAACGGATTTGGTTGAACCTTTACAGTATCATAGCATAAACGTCAGAATAACACATAGGCTACTATTTGCCGCGATAACCGACATACACACGGGCGGAGCCGCGGGCAACAGCTAGTATTATGTAAGAGGTAAAGTTTGTGAAGTTGTAGAGAGCAAATCTGAACCGATTTTTAAAATTATTTTACCAATAAGAAGCCACATTATTTGTGAATGTCATACCTGTATATTAACCCAAAAAAGTATGGCAGTTCGTCATTTTTAAAGTTGGAAATATGAAGACATAATCAAGCGAGCGAAACTGCAGGCAATAGCTAGTTCATAATTTAGTTATATTGACGGCAAAGCTAGCGTAGTGGTTTAAACGGTCGCCTCGCCGTTTTCTACTGCGCTGAGTGTAGTGGGTTTAAGCCCTACATAGTTTAAAACTATGTGAACTAGAATTGTGATTCTGAGTCTGGGTGGGTGGGTTCTTTGTGTCTGTTACATATATGTTTGTAAAGTCCCTAGCGATTTCCTGTTACGGTAGTTGTCTTTTAAACATATATCAACCCTAAGGAAAACAAAACTACCTAGCGTTATAATAGCTCCGTACGCTGATAACATTATAGCATTTGACAACCAACTGACTGCCAACTCTACTTCTGCTTCTCCTGCTTCCAGTTACACGCTTCTGTCTCTTATCTCGTAACTCTCTCACTCACACACAGGTAATTAAATAAATGTTCACTTTTGAAAAACACAGTAATTATGATTAATTTCGGAAACACAAAACTGTAAATGTCCCGAGACAGTTGTTAGATCTATTGAACCCTAAAAATAAATTATCTTACCGATATTTTCTATACAAAATGACACGACGAACAACTTTACCATGCCTACTTTAAACACAAGGCAAGCCGAATGATTGATTGCTATTTTAATTATAGAAAAGACACTTTTTCAAAACATTTCTCTTACTTAATACGCTCCCTGTGGTGTTAGGTTTACGCAATGTTGCCATTACTATAAATACAACCATAGACAACGTAATTAACGACAATTAAAAAGGACCGCCTAGTTTTTTTCTAGAGCTATTATAATAAGACCTCCTGGGGTTAACTAGCGATAACCACAGGGGGTTATGTTGTACTAATTTCTAAAAATACTATAGAACAAAAAGTTTTATTTTACAATTAAAATATTTGTAGCCCTAGATGTCTGTAGATCTAGATAGATCTATAAGGTGTCGAGCTAAAATATTTCAAACTAAAACAAAAACGGTTTTGAATTTTTCGAAGTAGAGAATATTGTACCTTAGATGTTGAACCTTTTACAAGCTTTTTATTAACTTGCAATGTATGCTTGTATGTTCGGGTGGAATCTTGCAACTCAATTTTGAAGCAGATATCTTCAACCAATTTTGCTGAAATTTTGCAAGCATATGTATAAAGCGTGACAATACAATATTATAATGACATGGAGCTGCTCTGATGCTGGAGCTGGAAGGTGGCCATAGGAACTCTGTAAAGAAACGTCGCAACATCATCGAGTTTGGACTCGTTTGATTCGTCCCGAGGCATTCCAGTAAAAGCTTGTTTTTAAAAATTTCAATACGATTCAATAATTCAAAAGCTTTTCATTAAGTTTTTTCCCTTAATTATTTTCTTTTTGCATTAATTACCGTGAATTTTTTTTATGTATATATGAACTTGAATTTTTGGACCCTAAAGCTATTTTATGAAAATCTCCAAAATTTTTAGTCATTGAAATGGGATAGGTTGTTCCTTTTTTATAAATATTTTAATTAAATTTGGCAAAAAATTACCATATATTAAATTAATGGGCATCATCATTAAGTAGATTAAGCATCAAGTTTAAAAAATAATTTTTAAAATAAGGTTTTCAAAGCGCTAAAAATAGTCTACAATCAACACTAAAACAATATCCCAATCATTGTTGAAACAATCCAGATAAGATAATCTAGGTAAATTTTGTAATTACCGTGCCAATATTATATTATATACCTTTCACTATAACTACAAATATAAACACACCGTCTTAACTTGTTCGAATTATCTGCTTTCGTTCATCGCATCGAATTGTGAATTAAGAAGATCATATCTGTTTCCAATACACCTGCTCATTACCCTGACATGTTGAGATGAATGGTAATTATTGGTAACTTTAAATAGATCTATATCATCCTAATGTACATAGGTTAACCACATTTGAGAAAACGAAATTACGGGCCTTAATTTATGTCCATGTAGTGACGCATTAAGAATATGGAGTATCACCACCCACCCAAGAGCTAAGGAAGAAAACTATACATGACAACAGCACTGCAAAGGGAAGAAAAACCTGACACAAACCCTTTAAGAAGGCTCCGTCCACTTGGATCCCCTGCTAAGATCCCCTGGGAGATCTATGTGGAATTTTCGTCCAAACTGATCCCCTAGGAAATCTTTTTGGATTTCAATTCCATATTGATCCCCCAGGGGATTCATTTGGAACATATTCGTCGACTTGGATCCGCTGCTTAGATCCCCTGGTCAGCTTAGTAGTAAACTTTTTCCAAGTTAGAGCTTGTGTCCAGCTCTTTACTATTAAGGACTGATGATGATATGAAGAGTTAAAGAGCCCTGAAAGTGTGGTTACCACCACATCGCGTTCATTCAAACCATAGATATTCCAATAACTCGGTACTAATACAACTCGGACAGGCGACCAATATTACTACTCCACAATCCACAAATATTACTACTGCACATTAATAAATTAATTTTAATTAATTATTACTAAACAACGAAACCCACACTCATAGCTAGTTGATAACCAAATACGTTAACACATTGCAAAGTTAAGCAAGCCTAGGTAGGTCAGTAAGTCATTTCTTAACATATCGAGTCCCCTCCATGCCCCATGCCTTGGAAAGCACGTTAAGCCCTCGTCCCTGGTTGCCAAATGAACATTTAAGGCAATTGTTACGGATAGTTGGAATCCTAAAAATACAGTCTTTCTATAGAACTTCGATATCGGCTAATACTTAGATTGTAGGAGTCTATATAAATGATGGCAGTCGCTAAACATGAAAAAATTGAAGTTCAGCTGTATTGCAGTAGACTTAAAATCGAGCCAATTGAGTTTTGAAATAAGGTTCAGAGAAAAAAACAACTTATTACTTAAGTGAACTGAAGCGACCAAAATCTGAAACTCACTACCAGCGCACATGTTTCCCTTCCACTATGATCCTGGGTCCTTAAAGCGGGGCGTGAAAAAGCAACTCTCTAGGCCGCCATAGTGTGGGTCACCATGCTGCATTGTTAGCATTCGCATTGAGAACAATGCAGCAGAGGATGGTGCTCACCACTCTTGGATTCTGATCATGCTTTCCATCAGGCAGAGCAGAGTCATTTTGCCAGCTGAAGCATAAAGAAAAAATTAATTGAATATTCAACTTAAAAAGAAATGTCTATTTAAGTTAAATTAACTGACTTGGGTCGTCGTCGTCTGTGTATCTTTTCAATCATGCTGCGCTCTGATTGGTCTAAACCTTAACTATAAAAATAATGAAAACTAATACTAGAAATATATTTCTTGTTGGAGACAATTTTTTACTAAAACTTGAAATCAGAACTTTCATCTACCTTACAAATCCTTACAAAGACGATAAAACAGACAACACTAGCCGATTTAAGAAAAAAATACCTTTTATGAATTACGTCACATTTTTTTTGTTTGACCATATTAGATAATCTGTGGTTTGACGTTGAAATTTCTCATACATTTTTAGTCATTTCTTAAGCAAGACTGGTGGGATGGTGTTGCCAAAGCAATAATTAAGAACTATAAGGATATTTAAGCAGCAAAATGATACTGATCTACATTGCTTAACTAATTTATATAGCAATTTGTGTAGTTGTTATCGTAAATAAGTATCTTTTCGGCAAACTTCAATCGCATAGTGATGAAGTAATTTGTCAGTAGCTTTTTTAAATTATACAGATAATAATAATTACTTAGATTAATATTATAGATATATAATGGCTGTCGTAATGTGATACCCATTTCTTATAGACTGTCTGTAGACTTTGGTGTAGCGATATTGTTCCACGCCCTGCTTACATTGTAAATTTAATTATTTATCCTTATCTATGAAACTATCATAGAATATAAATAAAATAGCTTAAAAAAAAGTGTTTTAATTAAACGTTACCCAGCAGCTACGCTCCGGGACTTTCCCTCAGCTGTCAATACTTTGCCATTTTATAATGGCGAACTCTCATGTGGATTTTATCTATTATAAAGTTTTAATAAGAAACTATTACACTGTTATTAAAATACACTATCGACGCAATAAATTTAAATATTCGTTTATCATAGTTAGACATAACATTTTATATTTACTTCGTTTAATAAATCGATTGTTTGAATAAAAAACAAAGTGTATTTAAGTACGGTAATGGATTTTAAAAGTTTATAACTTGACCTCTGTCTATGTAACGGAATCTATCATTTCATTAGGGTTCATCAAATAGTCCTATAACAGTCCATTCCGAACATAGGCCTCTCCTCAAAAAGGAGGTTTCAAGCAAATGCATAGCTTTTATCGCGGGCTTTGGGGCCTTTGTGCAGAAATTCCGTAACGTAACAAAAAACCTGACACCCGAAGCTCGCACGGATCGAGACAAGCTGCTCCGAACGACGAATCAACGTATGTTTCTGTCTCTGTGACAGAAACGAATCTGTGTCACTGTCACGCACGAACATACTGCTTAAATTTTTATTTTTATTTATAAACTTCTTGCACAAGTTGTACAACGGCGGACTTAATGCAATGAGAGAAATATAATTGCATAAGTTGATAAAAAATGCTATGCAATAGCTTTACACTGGTCAGGTGAGTTTAAATAGGGTTTGTGGCAAATTTTCTCTCTCTTTGCATAATTTGTTTAGATCCTACTTCCTACTATTTTTTTTTTCTGTAAATGCCATACTAATACAATATATATGTGACATTGCTATAACGATCTAGTCTGCTGACTAATGAGTAATATTACTTTGATCTAAATTAATGGTAGTATTTTGTTCACTTCGCACTGTAACTTAACTAACTCAAAGGGTGTTATCCTTTTAACTTACGTAACGTAACGTCACTACCTTTATCCTTGTAACATCCGTATTATCGAGAAGCTGGCTAGCCTCAACGTTTACGTGATGATGAAGTCGGCGTTCATGAGCTTCGGCGTACTTCGATATAATGTCTGCGACGAATTCTACTTTGAGGTCCCGATGGAGGTCGTTCACTCGAATGTACCACGGTGCATTTACAATACCCCTGAGTACTTTATTTTGAAAACGTTGTATTATCAGTGTATTAGATTGTTTGGTACATCCCCATAACTGGATACCATAAATCCATACAGGCATATGGACTTGTTCATATAATAGTATCTTATTTATATTATAAACCCTAAAGTTTGTAAGTATGGATGGATGGATGTTTGTTACACTTTCACGCAAAAACTACTGAACGAATTTGGATAACACTTTACAGTAATATGGCTTATACATCAGAATAACACATAGGCTACTATTTGCCGCGTTAACCGACATACACTCGGGCGGAGCCGCGGGCAACAACTAGTACTTACATAATACTTATATTCCGGGAATATAAATATCAAGTTCACGCGCGTTGCCATGGACGATCTACGAACCAGTACTAAACTCTTGTTCCTTACGCATTTTGAATCGTAAGTAAAATCAAGCACGATTTCTAGTATTCAATAATCACAAGAATCCCGCCCGTCAACGTAGGAAGTAGTTTTTTAGCTAAATCTACGATCTAGCAGATAACTAGATTAGAAATGTCTCAATGACAGCCCACAAAGTACTGGCCACATATCTCCATAGCTCGGGGCGCATTGCTAGGCCTTATTTACTCGACTATCTGACCAAAGACAATATTTATAGGGAACTGATCACATTGTTGATATATGTGGTGTGTGTCTCTCATTTGTTGCTGCTTGTCAGTACTAACCTGTAGTAGCACAGGATATTTTACTGGCAAAACGATAAAATTTGACAAACAACGCTTGATGCTAGTGAACAAAAAGTAGTTATTTTTAACACGCTTTTATTAGCTTGACCTGTATGTATGTATGTAACGGAATCTTTTAACTTCATTTTCACCTACTTCTAGAAATCTGATTAACTTGAAAATTTGCACAGGCGGCGACAATACAATAATTTGATAAAAAAATAGTTTAAAAATAATAGTCTAAAAAACTAAACAAACACGGTTTTATAAATTTACCAAACTAAACTAAAAAGTATTTTGAATTATAGTTTAAATAAACTATTATTGGCGACATTATTGAAATAATTTTTAGAAAGCACCCCGCGCTTTTTATATTAAAATTATTTTCTACTTTTTAGTTCGATTGCTATTAAAGCGTGTTTTTTTAGTTTTATTAAACTATAATTTATTTAAATTTAATGTATTACTAGCTTTTGTTTACAGCTCCGCTCGCGTGTATATCAGTTATCGCGGTTAAGATTAATCTATCGTAATCTTGCCGTTGGATGTTTTTAAGCCGCCGAGAGGCCTCCAACTAAGATTTACGACTGTTATCCTATGATAAAAACCGGGACCGACTGCTTAATGTGATCTCCGAATCATGGAGACGCTCATAGTAACATGCCCCTAGCGGTCACCCATCCAGGTACTGACCATGCCGTCGTTGCTTACCCTCGGTGATTGTTCCTAATCACCGAGTGCAACTGGGCTATGAGCGCCTCAAGCGCTTCACGTGTTTAACTTTAAATAATATTTTATCTGTGTACAGTAATTTCATTTTGCACTTGAAACTGTATAGCCAATATTAATTGCTCGTTAATAGTGATGTACCCACATAAAGTAATCTAGAACTCGCCTATATTCTATTTATCTTTAATTTTCCGATCAATATCTAAACTCTATGTTAAATTACCTACTTTATTTTTAATGAGTCAGCCTAATTCCTATAAAACATTACTAAGCTATTTATACAATTTTAGGATTTATAGAAAAGGAAAATCATTAAAAACATTAAAAAATGACTATAGTTTTGTTTATATTTACAACTCCTTCAGTTTTCTTCTGATTAATTTTGTTGCGGGTACCAAGACAGTTTAGGTTTTCCTGGGACTTCCCGAATGTCATAACTCAGTGTGTTCGTGGGTCACTGCTGTTGACCCTGGTGTACAGGAGTTACAGTGGTGAGCGGAATTAGTCCAAATAAAGTTTTGTTTACTTCAGTATTTTTAGTTTTTTAGTTACTTCATAAGTGTTTTTAGTTTTTTAGTGTACTCATACAAGTGGCGATGTTATTAAACCGACTTCAAAAAAAGAGGAGGTTGTCAATTCGACTGTACTTTTTTTAATGTTTGTTACCTAATAACTTTCGACTGGCTGAACGGATTTTGATCATTCTTTTTTTATTTGAAAGCTGGTGCTTCTCGTGTGGTTCCATTTTAATTTGGTCCAGTTCTTAAAGTCGTTTTTTTTGTTAAAATTTGTTTTATTTGAAAGTTGGTGCTTTCCATGTGGTCCCATTTCAATTTGGTCATTCTGGAAGTTGTGTTTACTGCATAAATGTTTTTAGTTTTTCAGTGTTTCCTACTCATACAAGTAGTGATGTTTTTTTTAGAATACAATCATTTTATCTATAGGTACTAATATTATAAGGACGTAAAGTATGTGACTATGTGAGTTTGTAAATTTGGGGTAATCTCTGGTACTAATGGTCTGATTTCATAAATTCCTTCACCGTTAGAATTATATGATAACACCGAGTGCCATATATAGGCTTTAAATTATATTTTTAATATTATTTTATTTTATTTGGAAAAAATACAGTATCTTATGATTAATTAACCTCTAATTAAATTACCATAAATCATTTACACGTTTTCACATTTATATATAAAGGGCTTGATTTTTAGAGAAAAAAAAAGATTTTAATTATATAACATTAGACAGACAAGTAAAATTTTAACAAAATAAAAACCGACTTCTAGGTTCTACTCGATTTCTCTTGGATGCCATCATTAGATATTAGTGTCCTTATCGTGATACCACCGTTGGGATATCTCCTTTCCATTAAAAAAAGAATCGTTAAAATCGGTTCATAAACGACGAAGTTATCCGCGAACACACATAAAAAAAACATATATACGGTCGAATTGAGAACCACCTCCGTATTTGAAGTCTTTTATAAATAGAAATAACAACTCAAAGAATAGTTAGAGACCCGATTCAAACCAGCGTTTAGAAAATACAAGCCTAAATACAGTTGGACTTGTATTAAATAAGTCCAATTCAGGTAAGTCACATATCTCGTTAACACATTTAGCGGATCTTCTGCAAGATGACTGACTTCTGTAGTTAGTGGTACTTCGGGCTACATGCAAGGTATAGGGAATTCTAGCAGACCTAGCAGGGACTTTTAGGTATAACTTATCTAGTAGGTAAGGAGAATCTATTTCTGACTGTGCTATTTTCACTAGGAAAGTGACGTCAGCAATGTTCCTCCTTTCATGTAGTGGTAATAAGTGCTGTCTTAAACATACTAATATGAAAAATTCGAAAGTAACTCTGTTTGTCTGTTATGTTTTCACGGCTAACGATTTCAATTAACTTTAGTATTTAAATTATTTAATTATTGAGGAAGGACATAGGTTAGTTTGGCCGCGAAAACCGAGATACACGCCGTCGGAGCCGTAGGCAAAAGCTGGTAGCCAATAAAGTTCCTTTTAATATTTTTTAATTTTCTTTATTTATGGTTGATAGAATCATCGACATATACAATTACTTCTTGTCACCATAGATTACAAAGTAATAATTTAATCGGTAGTCGGCTAGATATCATGCGTAACATTACCCTACCGGTTATTCACGCCAACATCGATTTATTCTTAGGTTATGATGCACCAAGACAGGGTATAACTAATCTAATAATCTAGATCCATGGGCGTACTAATTAAATACGGCTATGAAGAGCTATGGACGGCGAGGCTGAACCTCCAGGGCTTCAGGCAAAGCATTCATTACCAGCAGCTTAAGATACAAGACCCCTTAAGCGACTTGTAAGTAGGCATAAATTTATATGAAAATTGGAATTTATGATAGTGTAACGGTTGTATAATGACGGCTATTGGTCTTGTTGTGACCGAAATTTATTCTCTTGTTATCTCGTATTTAACCGTCTATCGGAAATGTAGTTTATTTCGTTCATCTTGAAATTGGTAAAATGCGTTTCGTTCGACGGTACTCTAAATGTCTGGATCCAAGGCTTTTAAACTTAAGTGCCTTGACTAAAGTGAGCCTTTTCAATTTACGTTTTTTTTCTCTCTTGTTGTTGTTCAATTTTATTTTATTCTTTAATTGTTGATTTTCATTTTGTTTTTTTTTTATTTAAACTGCTAGGTTAAATTACTGGTTATTTTGTAACTAGCAACCGGCAGATGGAGCTAATGCCAACTGATATATATTTTTGTTTTTATTTAACTGCTACAAATTATTCTACCCTATTACTATTTTATACTATTTTATTTACTACCGTTCTCATCTTATTCTATTTCTTCTTTTTTGCAATAGGTATCATTATTATTACTTGTCAAACCTTCGACCTGTACCGAAAGTATGTCGTCATGTTACAACAGTGACGATAGCGACGACTTTTTGTCAGCGTGCAGTACTTTCAGCTCCCAGAGGGACCCAACTATCCCTGAGACTCTCTCTTCTCAGTTCTCTGACGTCCCCAGAAATCTCAATCTTGTGCACATTAATGCACAAAGTATTCCGGCTCACTTTCCCGAAATGCTGGCTTCTTTTGACTGTACGAACCTACACGCTATCCTTGTTTCTGAATCGTGGCTTAAGCCCTGCTTACCATCTTCTGCATATTCACTTCCTGGATTCAACCTCATCAGGAATGATCGCGCTGTGGGCGGTGGCGGTGGTGTTGCAATCTATCTACGTTCTCAGATTCCTTACACTGTTATTAGTTTGTCGCCGCAGCCCCCCCCACCTAATGCGGGTGAACACCTTTTCCTGGAAGTTGAACTCCTTCATTTTAAAATTCTTCTCGGTGTCTTCTACTGCCCCTCCTTACGCATTGACTTCTTCTCATCATTTGAACTTCTCTTAGAACAATTCACTCCCTCGTACGGTCATACCATAATCATGGGTGACTTCAATACCTGCCTCCTTAAAAATGATACTCGTTCTACTACTCTCCGATCCATCGCCCAATCCTGCAATTTGTCTATTCTTCCTTCCAACGCAACACACTTTTTCCCACACTCTGCTCCTTCTCTTCTGGACCTTATCCTTGTTTCCTCCTCTAATCTCGCAGTTAAGCACGGACAGTGCTCAGCTGACGAGTTCTCCTACCATGATTTACTATACCTATCCTACCGTATCCGTCCTCTTAAACCTAAATCCAAGTCTATTCTGCAGCGGAACTTCAAGGCTATGAACATTGACACCTTAAAAAGTGATGCCAATAACACTGACTGGACATCTCTCTACAGTGCAGATAGCATCGACGAGAAAGTAAATTTTTTCAACGCCGAAATACTGTCTCTTTATGACAAACACGCGCCACTTCAAGAAATGAAAGTCAAACGTGTCCCATCACCATGGTTAACTGCAGACATCAAAACGCTAATCCATAAGAAAGCACTCGCTAACGGTATATATCCTTATTACTTTATTTATTTTTTCGTCTTATCTAGTTTTACACCAGACACTACCCTACACTATCTCATAATCCTGTTTTTCTCTCCATCCAATGGTTGCCTGTAAGAGATTGCCTCCGGGCGATAAGGCCGCCAATTGTACTTCTCTAATTTTAAACTTACCTTTGGATGCATCTGGTGTACAATAAAGAGATTTATTATTATTATTATTATTTGTGCATTTGTTGTTCTCGAAATTTAAATTTCGGTATTATAATGAAAACCACGGGCCTAGGCCAAGTGGAGTTCATTTGAGTGATTTGGGACTGAGGCTGTAATGTGTGATGTTGTGTCTTCCTGTAAAAACTTTCGAACAATACGGCAAGTGTTTAATATAGCGGCTTTTTGCATAGTAACGTATGTGTTAGTGGGGAGTTCAATCTGTCCTAGGAAGTGATGAAGATGTTTTGGTATAACTCCGGTGCTGGAGAGTACCAACGGCACAATGTACACTTTAGTCATTTTCCAAATTCGAACTATTTCTTCTTTTAATTCTGTATACTTGTGTATTTTGTCAGTAATTGTTTTTTGTAAATTGTGTGTGTTAGGAACTGCAATATCTATTAAGTATGTGTGTTTATTATGTTTATCTATAAGAGTTATGTCTGGTCTGTTATTGTGGATAGTTTTATCAGTTAATATGGCTCTATCGAAGTAAATCTTGTGAGTTTGGTTCTCCAATACCGGTTTTGGAGAATATTGGTAGTATGGTACTATTTTAGGTGGTATCAAATTATGTTTAATAGCTAATTTCTGGTGGACGATATGAGCGATTTGATTGTGCCTATGGGTATAGTCGTTTTGAGCTAGGGTTGGACATGCACTTGTGATGTGTTGAATGGTTTCTGCGGATCGGTGACATTTTCTACATTTATCATTTTGGATATTCGGGTCTTTCAAAATAAATTTACTATAGTTTTTAGTGTTAATAACCTGGTCTTGTATTGCAATCATAAATCCCTCAGTTTCAGGGAAAAGGGAACCTAACTGAAGCCATTTATTCGAAGACTCTAAATCTATGTGTATCTGTTCTAGGTCATGTAAATGTCTGCCATGTAGTTCTTTCGAACGCCATCTATCTACTTTTTCTTTTCTTAGTGATTCTGGGTTTTTATAGGTTACGTCTCTATTGCATAAATTTAATGGAGTAAAGTTAGCATCAACTTCAATAATGGCTGCATGTATATTACTTTTTGTTGCTTTACTATAAAAGAAATCTCTCAAAATTTTTAATTGTCCTTCCCATAACGTTGTCATATCTATGAGTCCTCTTCCACCCTTTTGTCTTTGAAGTGCGATTCTTTCTATTGCCGATTTTTGATGTAAATATTTGTGTTTTGTTAGTGTGGTTCTAGTCTTAATTTCTAAACGATTTATGTCAGTTCGTGTCCATTTCACTATACCAAATGAATACGTCAATATGGGTATGGCAAATGTGTTAATGGCTTTAAATAAATTTTTGGAATGAAGTTGTTTCTTGCATATTTGATTTAATCGTCTAGCGTATTCGGATGAGAGTTGTTTTTTAATTTCGATGTGATTGATGTTGTGAGATTGTTGAATTCCTAGATATTTATACGTGTCTGCTGATTCCATACTTAAAAATTGATTAGATTCTAGTGTGTTGTCAGTATTAGTTGCTATTTTCCCGTTGCGTATATGTAAAGTTCGACATTTGTCAAGTCCAAATGCCATATTTATATCCTGGCTATACTGTGTTGTTATTGTCAATAAATGATCAAGACACTTACTATTTCTAGCAAACAGCTTAATATCATCCATATACATTAGGTGTGTAATATTTGTGTTAGTGTCTAATTTATATCCGTTAGTGGTAGTTCTATTGAGAAGAGTGGATAGAGGATTTAACGCAAGGCAGAACCATAATGGACTGAGCGAATCTCCCTGAAAAATGCCATTTTCGATGGGTATCTCTTCTGAGACGATTGAATCTATTCCATTGGATAAATGTAATGTAGTACGCCAATCAGACATGGCATTTTTCAGGAAGTTAATAAGGATAGGATTAATTTTATAAATATGAAGAACACGAACTAACCAAGAATGAGGAACACTATCAAAGGCTTTTTTGTAATCAATATAGGAGATATTTAGATTCTTTTTGTGTTTATTTGAGTGTTTTAAAATTGTAGAGTCTATAACTAGTTGTTCTTTACATCCTTTATGGTTTTGCCTACACCCTTTCTGCTCTTCGGATAAAATATTATATTTTTCTAAATGTTTACTAATTTTCTTTGTGATTATAGATGTTATGAGTTTGTAAATTGTGGGAAGACATGTGATAGGGCGGTACTGTGAGGGATTGCTTGTATCGCTGCTCTTGGGTAACATGTAAGTGATACCTTTTGTTACAAATTTGGGTAGTTCTTGTTCGACTTTAATAATTTCATTTATATTATTTGCTAACTTATGATGGAGAGTAAAAAACTTTTTGTACCAGAAATTGTGTACACTATCTATACCAGCCGATTTCCAGTTTTTCATTTTTCTTGTAGCTATCTCTATGTCTTCTAGAGTAATATCATTTAATTCGATTATCTCAGTATTTACCATTTTATCTTCTTCTTCTGCTATCCATTTCGCACTGTTGTTGTGATCCCTTTGTTTTTTCCATAAGTTAGTCCAGTAGTTTGTAAGTTCGCTAGATTGAGGTATATCGTAACATGTGTTTTGTTGTGTATTGTGGCTATTGAATGATCTGTAGAAACTCTTTTCATTATTGGTAAATAACTTATTGTCTTCTTTTCTCTGTAATGCTTTTAAGTATCTTGATAAGCGTTGCGATTTATTATTATTGTTCTTGTTAATAACGTTCGTAATGTTCATTATGTAACTTTGTCTCCAAAACATAAAGAATAAAAAAAAATGTCATATCTATCATACATATTTAGCAGTTTAGTTTTGTTTTTTTTTTTATGTTTGGCCCGCCAAAATGACTCTACTCTGCCTGATGGAAAGCATAAGCAGAATCCAAGAGTGGTGGTCACCATGCTCACTGCGAATGCAGACAATGCAGCATGGCGACCCACACAATGGCGGCCTAGTGATGCTACTGCATCTTTTAGTCTAGTCAATAAGTATGGAACTCGTTGACTAGACTAATTGGGCCTCCGGTCTCGCACTCACCAACGAAACACGACAGCATGCTGTCATTTTACGTTGATTTTCTGTGCGAGGGTAGTACCGCCCCGGTCGAGCCGGCCCGTTCGTGCTGAAATCAGCGTGGCTCTACTACCTTCAGTTGTATTGATAAGTTCTTGCGTAAATGGTTTTGATAAATAAATGAAAACATTCAAAGAAAGAATGTTAAACTCTAGGTAGTGCAGTTGTAATGTTACAATGTATCTAGAATTTACTAAGAGGTCGGCTTAACTGCAGTGTTGCTATGCATGCACAGAGAAACACCCTTATTCTGGAGATGAGAGGGACTACCCAAAGGTGCGAACATACTTGAAACAAAATTTAGATATCCAGCTAACGAATAGATTAGCAATATTGATACTCTATTTTATCGTGGTTTCTACCCATCCCCACAAGGTACGCTACAATCAAACCTGTTACAACATTGTGTTACTATAAACATACTGAGTGGCAATTAAAGGATTCTCCAACCATTTTCATCACAAAAACGCATCTCTATCAGTTATGGCGTCACATAATTATTCATATTGTAATTAACGCCCTCTCGATGCCAGTTCTTGCAACGAAACCAGTGTTGGAATTTTAACAATTTCCATATGAGAAATATTTATGATTAAATGATTTCTATGGGGTGTAAAAAAATGATGTATTGGTGAGCCTTGTCTTGGATTTATTCGTCTATGGTTATACCATAATGAAGTGATATGACTCTCTGATGTATATGGCGTTGCTATGTGTGTAATATCGAATATTGTTATTGGGAGTAAATAAACATAATGGTGTTGGAACTTTTTGTTGGACGCTTGCAAGAATAGCAAGCTCATAAAGTTGTTTAATTAATTGTGTTATAATGGTTATACATAAATCGGATACTAATGCACTACATGCATGTATGCTTACTCGTAAGATGTATGCATATTGTATGACACTGCAGAGGATTAAGGAAGAAAATACCAATAAAAGCTAATGATTAGGTAAACTAAATCAACGTTAAACAACATAATATACTTTTTTATTGCGTTTTATGTAAAAAAGACATAACTCCTGCAAAAAGAATGTATGCCCTGACGTGGGCTAAGTATTTACGTTAAGAGAATCTTAAACGTACTGATATCTTGACTGCCTCGGTGGCGCAGTGGTAACGTATGCGACTGCTGTGCTTGAGGTCTCGGGTTCGATTCCCGGGTCGGATCAAATATTTGTATGATCTGTAAATATTTGTTTCGGAGTTTGGGTGTTTACTATGTATAATATGTATGTATTTACAAAAAAAGTATATATTATGTATTTATATCAGTTGTCTAGTACCTATAACATACTACAGCTCTGCTTAGCTTGGGACTAGATGACGTTGTGTGTTAGATGTCCGAAATTATATATTTATTTATTTATATTTATCTTAAGGGAGAATCCTTGACTAAAGGCGACTGTCAGCCACTAAACTATCCTCAAAATGCGTGAATGAGAAAAACTTTTAATACGTATATCATCCCTAAAACTAGTTTAAATATTTTATTTACAATGCCTATATTGAGAGGTTCATTATAAGAAATTCACATGTAAAAATCGTTGATATTCAGAGGGCGTGCGTGAGCAAAAATAAATGTTTAGATGTGATGTCGCCAGTATGCTATAAGTCAGCCGTGAGCGACTGACGCGCGTTAAGACCAACGCAAACTGATTTAAACGCACAAACGCCATGTACAGACAGCAAAATATATTAATTAAGGAACAAATTTTGGCCCCCGGCTCTACACTATCAATCAATTCAGTGACTTTAGGCGATAATGTAATTTTAATAATGTACACGCACAATGTAACTTCATAAATAATGTACACGCAAAGAGCTCAGTGCCATGTCGATTCTATATAATTATATATTTAACATAAGTTCTTAATATCTAACACTAATAAATCAATTACACGTCTAATTCACATGTACTAGTATCTATTAATATCTAATTTAAAGATCCGCTTGTATTTTTCGTCATGTTGCTGTTCTTACCAGTGCAAAGGTAGGCCTTATACGTTTAACAATGGTACTGAAAGACGTTTTTCACTGCCTAGTAATTTCTGAAGGAATAACCCCGATTACATTTAGATATACCCCAATTTCTGCAGAAGTTTCATTCCAGGTCTCAACCACCAGGAATAACCTCTATAAGATATTACTGTTTAATTTCTTTCGTCAGTAAGGTTAGCCGGTGTGTTTTCTATTCGGCGTTTTACTTTTATATTTATAGGTCGTTTTTGCTGTCCCTACACGACAAAGCACGACAATGCATTCCACCTCCCTTGTAATACATTTCAATTTAACCTGAAATCGCCGCATTACCTCAACTTATAACAGCTTAGACCTTTATTTAGTGTCAGACCACCTCGACCCTAACATTAAAATGATCACTAAAATACGAAAGTCTATTATTTTGCTTTAAAAGTAACTTGAGCAGCACGTGAGTTCTATACGACAATGAGGGGTTAAATGATTTATGTAGTGTACGTCCAAACGCCCTATTTATTGACTTGACTGTCCTGTTAATTTTGTGGTTTGCGTTCCTGAGTGCAGAGCCAGAAGTTATAGGTTTGATTCTAAGTCAGGATTAAATATCATTTGATGAGCATGACTGATGATTTGTAATTTGCTTGGATAATAATTATGTATAGCTTATCTATATAAAATATAATATTAACTAGCTGAACCCCGCGGTGTTACCTGCGGTTATTGTCGTACCGTGTAACGCGGTAAAAAAAATAGAAATATTTCATTTCAATGACAGAAAATTCGACTCTCTTCTGATATTTAATTCGGGGTTGCATAAAATGCTCAAGTCTACCTTACATGAGCAAACATTCTCTTTGGCGATATGTTGTGACGACCGTCCATAACATATCCCCAATCACCGAGGCTGGCCTCGGGGGACTTTATGTTTAAGTTGTTTGCCAATGTATACTGGAGAAAACAAATCTCTTTCAAAGTTACGGTTAAAATACGATTGGTTTGCAATATTTTGCACTAATGGAATTCAGAAAAATTACTGATATTTTACCGACGAAAGTAAATAAAATTCAAATGTTGTCGACTTGTCTTATAATTACCTAACATCGATAACGAAGAAAGGACCCTATTTTTAATTGCGGTCTAAGACTATATTTATGTTTCCCATTCGATAAATCTACTTTCTTTCTTTTTCTTATGAATGGCAAACTGTGCCGGTGTCGACAATTCTGCCAATGTCAAGTAGAATGGAGATACGTGGGTTATAATAAAAAAAAATTAGAATTTTGCAGCCATCCAGAATTTTCCAAAATTAGCAGTGGACTAAATGTGGGACTTTTTGTTGCGGTTAGTAAACTGAACAACAAAAACATATGTATTATTTCTAAATAAAAATAATTGGTAAACAATCACAAAACAACATTGTAACATCCATAGGGTCATAGGTTAGAATTTCATGTTATTACTTCGAATAAAAATCATTAGTGCTTGGAGAAGCTTAGGGGATGAAAAGGTTAATAGGGATGGGAAGTTAATGGGGATGGGGATTTTTAATTTTGGTAAGTAGGAGTAGAGGTCTAAGGATGGGTTATTATTATTACAATTGAAGAATATGTGGTCCAGACTGCCTTCATCCAAACCACATTCACATAGAGATGAATCACGTACCCTGATTTTGTGCAAGAAGACTGGTGAGCTACAGTGGCCTATACGGAGCCTGCATATAGAAGAGATGACTGGCTTGGAAGCCTTTTTAAATTTAAAATACCATGGTTTTGGGTTTAAGTATGGCTGTATTGCATAGTAATGCTGTCCCTTATGTTGAGACGAGCTGTCCCATTCCAGCTGCCAGGATGTGACCAAGTCTCTTTGTGGTAGCCTTAGAAGGTCATAGTGCTGATGAGTCAAGTGCTTCTGGTCAGACATATCGGAAGTAATAGCATTTCTGGCCAATGAGTCTGCACACTCATTGCCCACAATGCCACTATGGCTGGGAATCCACACAAGTTGGATCATGCTACCGTTTCTGTAACTTTTAAAAAGACTTTCCTTGATTTGCAGGATCAGGGGGCTATGAAGCTTGTTACGGAATGGGTCTTGCAGCAAGGCTTTTAGGCAGCTAAGGGAGTCCGTGAATATAACTGCCTTAGAAATGTTGTGGCACTCAGCATACAGGCATGCCTCTAAGATAGCGACGGATTCGCCCGTAAATACTGAGGCCTCTTTTGGGCACTTAAATTGTAAGACGATTTTGGAATTTTGGTAGTACACAGCGGCTCCTGTGTAACTATCACTAGACAGTTTGGAAGCATCTGTGAAAAACCTCTCAAACCCAACCCAGTGATCATCTATAAGAGAATTAAAGTCAGCAACAGCAGAGGCGGAGCCCTTAAGAATTCCAGCATCCAAATAAATCTACTATATACAAAGTAACCTAAACTTACTCGACTGACGTTTGACAGTTCACTTTAGTCAGGGTTTAGACTATAGAGTTATTATAGATAGAACAGGGGAGCCAGGCCTCTAGTCTTAACTCGGTTAGAAAGAGAGAGAGACGATCGCGGTACCTATCTCTCTTTCTCTATTGACGCAAGCGCAGTTAGCGCGGATAAACAGCATAGCAGAACGATTAATTGTTGTGATTGGATTACTATTATTAGTTCTTTACTGCGCATGCGTCAGTAGAAACAAAACACTAGTTTAAAAAACCGACTTCAAAAACTAAAAAGTATCAAATAACTTAATTTGTATGTGCTACCTGTTCATAGGTTTGAAGTCAGTGCCAAGCCAAATGTAATATTAGGTACCACACTCGCTATATTTCGAGACGAACGTCAACGACGTCACCGACGCTTCGGTTGTTTTGTTCTACGCGAAGGGCAGCTATTCCGCTCAAGGTGACGCGCGGTGAGTGCGGTACCTAATGTTACATTTCGGCTTGGCACCGACTTCAAACCTATGAATAGGTAGCACATACAAATTAAGTTATTTGATACTTTTTAGTTTTTGAAGTCGGTTTTTTTAAACGAAGTTTTTTTTTCGCTTTTTAGTCTTTC
Organism: Diaphora mendica; assembly: GCA_949125395.1. Taxonomy (NCBI): domain Eukaryota; kingdom Metazoa; phylum Arthropoda; class Insecta; order Lepidoptera; family Erebidae; genus Diaphora; species Diaphora mendica. Next base: position 4,336,235 of record OX421321.1, read on the forward strand.
TCAAGTCTCTCATCATCATTTCACCTAAATAACTTGAAAGAATACGACTAAAGGTAAGGTGTATAGAATCGAAAGGACTTCAGGTAATTTTTTGTAATAAAATCTCAAATGGACTATCTTCTATAGGTTACTATAATTCAAGTGATTTGAGGTAAACTGACTATCTGAGGTAAACTCTGATATCGTTAGGACCCGTTTTATATATTATGAAATTAAATGATGTCTTCAGAATATGAAGGCATGCAGACAATTGCTCGTAACTTAATTGAAGGCGCTCACGTAAATTTGAGGGCTTCCTTCGATTTCCTTCGGATCCCGTCATCAGATCCTGATATGGTGGCCATGGGACCACATGGGGAGCATACCCTTTCGAATACAAAAAGAATTTTCAAAATCGGTCCTCAAATTGACGGAGTAATCCGTGTACATACATTTTAAAAAAATAAAAAATACCGATGAAATTGAGAACCTCCTCCTTTTGGAAGTCGGTTAAAAAGACAGATAGAGTACCGTGATCTTCTCTCTCTTTTTAACCGTTGGACGTTTCTGCTTACAGGCAGCCGTATGTCTTCCGTCTCTATCTATAATAACTCTATGGTTTAGACACTAGTCTTAATTTCAGAATCCGTAATCGGACGGGCAAACGGCAGTTGATAGCCAGACCACGAGTTAAAGGCGTGCGACAGAAGGCAGACATATTTGAATAATTCTCCCATCCATTCATAAACACGACGTGTCATCTAGTTTTATCCTACATCTGATAGATTGATAACTGGTCTAATCCATCATGGCGGATTTTCAATCAAATGCAGATTGAAAATATGGTTATAGGGGCTGTTTATATATGAAATTACAATTTTCATTACAATTGAGACCTCCCTTCATGTTATTGGCAATATAAGAAATAATAATATACAATGAACATTTCTGAATATTGGTGAAAGACAATCGCATAAAAATTCAAATGTTCCTTCCTTTGACATCACTACCACTCAAAAGTGATGTTGTTGATAAGTTTTCCGGGAAACTTTGGAAGTCATTTCATCGAGTCAGGGAAACGAATTACGAGTACATGCATGTTAGATTGTCATTACATTTATTATAACAATAATCTAAAATTTTAACGAAAAATAAATGACTTCAAGAACTGGACCAAATTGAAATGGGACCACACGGGAAGCACCAGCTTTCAAATAAAAAAGAATTATCAAAATCGGTTTATCCAGTCGAATGTTCTGAAGTAACAAACAAATATTTCATGTCAACTTGAAACTGCGATAAATGCACGCCCGCTGATATGTTCGGCTTTTCCAGATTTCCAGATCCCTACTAATAATATAATTGCGAAAATTAGTCTTTCTTAACAGCTCTTCCATTCTAACTTTTAAACTTTCGCGTTCCATGATATAATAATTATTATTTTTTTACGGCCGAAATTTTTCTCGGCCCGAATACCGTTAAGCTGTGGAAGCGATACGTGGATGACATCTTCAGTATCGTTAAAGGAAATAAACAAGAAGTAGATCAATATATACAACATCTTAACTCTATTCACCCTAAAATAAGGTTTACATATGAAATGGAGACGGATAGGTCGTTGTCGTTCTTGGATGTTAAAGTAACCGTGAGATCAGATGGGTCCTTGTCACACTGTGTGTACCGTAAGCCTACTCATACGGATAGATACCTACACGCCACGTCTCATCATCACCCCCGGCACTTGCAATCTGTTATGACTTCACTCAAGAACAGAGCTTACGATCTCTGTGACCCTGAACATTTAGAACGGGAGCTAGAACATGTTCAGGAGGTACTCAAAGGTAACGGATATCAAGTGAATGGAGGACGGAAGCAACCGAAAATAAGACGCAAGTATCCAGAAGTGAACAGGCAACCAGCCTATATGCCTTATGTCAAGGGAGTTACGGATAAGATCGGGTCCGTGTTAAAGAAATACTCCATTCCGACAGTATACACACCAGGCATAAAGGTTCACAACATCGTCGGCACACCGAAGGATATATTGCCACTACAAACTCCGGGTGTTTATAAAATAGACTGCAGCTGCGGAAGTTCCTACATAGGCCAAACGAAACGGACTATTGCTGAAAGGGTCAAAGAACATATCGCTGCTGTGAAGAACCGATAGACGAGCAAATCGGCGATTGCAGAACATGCACTCGATGCAGGCATCAACCACTGGATTGAATTTCACCGCACGCAAGTCCTCTCCACCGAACGTCACTTTTATTCAAGAGTTTTACGTGAAGCGATTGAGATTAAAAAGCATAAAACTTTCAATCGGGAAGATGGTTTTAAATCATCTACAGCGTGGAATCCAGTATTAAAAAACAAACCACCTCGCTTTTCTGCGCAGTCGTATAAACACCAGAATAGGAACACGTCGGTTTGCTTACAGAATAGGGACCCTGTTAGTGTGGTATGTGACGGTACATGGCGAAACAATTTTATCAATAATATCGAAAATGTGCGGGTGGATGAAGAACCTTCGACTTCACGGATTCGACGACGGAGGGCGTGCGCCGCTGAGCCAGTCAGCCTGTGACCACGGCCAGTGCAACCTGGTCGAAACGTCAGGCAAAACAGAGGTATGGAGGCCCAATTAGTCTAGTCAACAAGTTCCATACTTGTTGACTAGACTAAAATATGCAGTAGCATCACTAGGCCGCCATGGTGTGGGTCGCCATGCTGCATTGTCTGCATTCGCAGTGAGCATGGTGACCACCACTCTTGGATTCTGCTTATGCTTTCCATCAGGCAGAGTAGAGTCATTTTGGCGGGCCAAACATAAAAAAAAAAAAAAAAAAATGTAGTACCTTGAAATAGTGATCGCGTTAATTCCCGTAAAAAAATAATAGCTCTTCCATTGATTTAATGTTAATGAATTTTGTTTGAATCTTGAGGAAGGACATTGGATACTTTTTACTGCAATAACCAACATTAACGCGTGAGAAATCACGGCCAATATCAATTTTTTTATCAAAATATCCTTTGACTAAGCTGTAGTAGGTATTACAATATTGTCCATATCTATAAAATACAAGTTACATTTCTCTAGAAACTAGCGCCAATTACACAAATTCAATCATATTCCAGATATAATCTATTGTCCTATTTATCTTGTTATTTAATTTATTGATGTTTTGCACGCGAGATGGCAATCTTGATCCCGGAGTTAAGTTTATTAATTAAAAATACTGTTTATGTACTAGTTTAACTAGTTACTATAGACGCCAATCTGGTGTAAAAATGAATGCAACGTATCCTTATAAGTACTACTTATTGATTTCGTTTGTTTTTAAAATACCGATTTGACTAAAAAATATATATCTGGGAACGCTGTTCCCAAATTAAAAAAAAACTGCACGGTTGACCTAGTGGTTTAAGCGGTCGCCACGCCGCTTTCTACTGCGGCAAGTGCTGTAGATTCAAATCCCAAACGATATAACACTTTGTGTGATCCACAAATTGTTGTTCTGAGTCTGGGTGTTCTTTGTGTCTGCTTCATGTGTGTTTATAAAGTCCCCCGTGACACAGGATGTATGTTACTAGTGCGGGAGTTGTCTTTTAAAAAAAAAAATGTATTGTGTTAGTCTTACGCCTACTAGTTTATATTAAAACTAGCTGAGCTCCGCGGTGTTACCCCGCGTTTGTAGTTATAACCGCGGGCAACGCCGCGGGGCGAATCTAGCCTAAAGTAATAACAGATTTTCACAAAACAAACCGGACCAAATTTAAATGGGACCACACGGGAAGCATCAGCTTTCAAATAAAAAAAGAATCATCAAAATCGATTCACCCAGTCGAAAGTTATGAGTACTTATGAGGTAACAAACATAAAAAAAATATACAGTCGAATTGAGAACCTCCTCCACTTTTGAAGTTGGTTAAAAAAGTAGCCTAAGTTACTCCTTATATCATCAGCTATCTGCCAGTGAAAGTCCCGTCGAAATCGGTACAGCGCAGAGATTAGCCGGAACAAACAGACAGACAGACCGACAGACAAAAATTCTAAAAAAAAATTTTTGGTATATGTGCCGTATATATACATACATATGCATTTAGTAAATAGCGGTTATTTCAATATTACAAACAGACACTCCAATTTTATTGACGGTTGGCCTAGTGGTTTAGGCGGTCGCCACGCCGCTTGCCAATTCGCCAAGTGTTGTGGGTTCGAATCCTACACGGGACAACACTTTGTGTGATCCACAAATTGTTGTTCTGAGTTTGGGTGTTAATTGTGTCCGTTTCATGTATGTCTGTAAAGTCCCCCGCGACACAGGATTCCTAATGCGGGAGTTGTCTTTTTAAAATAAAAAAATAAATAATAAGACTTGTAATATGCCGTTGTGCTGCTATAAAACATTCTCAATATTTCAATACCATGTAAGAAGAGACTATTTCTAATTCAAGCAGCATAGCGACAACGTACAAGCTTAGAGATTAGCCAATATGGATTCATACATGTTCAGACCACACACTATTATTAATACCATGATGATACCAAACTCAAACAATTACTTGTTACAAAGTCTGGTACAATTAAATACTCCTTATTTGGACGTTTCAAGTAAGTAGGTACACTACACAATGACAAGCCATGCATTTTAAAGTGTTTTGTAGTGAATTATTGGAAATAAACATTAACATGCTTTTAAAGTAGCTCTGTCTGTCTGTCAGCTTTCACGGCTTAACCACTAAACCGATTTGGAAAAATATCAATATAGATAGATTGGATCTTGGAGAAGGACATAGGCCACTTTTTGTCGCGATAACCGATATACAGGCAGGCGAAACCGTGGGCAAAATAAGTAATTTATAACTTACAAATCAATTTATTAGTTTGCATAATAAAAGTATACCAAAAAATCGATAGTCAAAAAAAAGTCTTGTATAAACTGAAATTTGTTTATATTTTTAATTTTTTTCTTTTTGTGACATCATGATAAGTAACTAAATATTTTAGCGTCAGGTAGATGGTCCCCATTAAGATATTGACATAGGAAAAAGGGCGGGAAAATGGGAAATCAATGACAGCAAAATATCACTCATAAAGTTTTAAAAAACTCTTTATTCTTAGGAAAAAGATTTCCCTGTTTCCTTCCTCCACTACAAAAGTAAACTATCTGCTCAAAATCTTAGCCTACTCTCTACTATACCCGATTACAGTTATAACTGTATTTATTGTTCTTAATAACATCTATGAATTGAGCTGCATGACAACATAAAAAAAAAGTTTTGTGTTTTTTTTATTACTGGAGCATAGACAACAATAAGCTCTCGATCACGAACTGTCAAGATGACACGTGCCTCTATTGAAAGGATATAAGGGTTTGGAACACACTATCACGACATGCGAGAATTTGAAATGTTCAGGTAGCCACACTAATACTATAAAGGGCTAAAGTCTATGACTGTGTGTGCTTAAGATTTTGATAATATTTGGTACTAGATTCGACGCATGGTCGGTAATGATCGGTGTTACCTTTACAACAACAACTGAGCGATTCAAGAAGAAGATTTATATGCGTAAGACATGCATATTAAGTAGAGGAAATTCTAGAATTTCAAAGGATTCGCTATTGCGGCATATTGAGATCATTCTGTCATTTCGTCTTTTTATTCAAGTCTGAACTAAGGTACAGGATTTTAATTGTTGAATAAAAATAATTAGATACTAGTAGGTAAATAAATAATCGCCTAGATATAGTGTTAAGCAACCCTAAACAGACTACGAGTGGTCCATTGTCTGATTTTAATCTAGAAAGCTTTCATTGTTCCGGTATAATGTTTTGCATTGTGTAAATAAGATCTGTTGTAAAATATACGACCTTCAGTGGCCTTTGCCTATGGCTATATTCGTCGTATTGGTAACTCCAAATTTTACTATCAATACCTTTTGCATGGAGTTCCGCCCGCCTTTAAGTCGGACATCACGGAAATATTTTTTCGGGGTTATATTGGTAAAAGAATTTTCATAATAGGTTCAGTAGATCCAGAGATCACGAACTCATAAACTTTTTTTTTTTATATTGTATATTTTGGTTAATATTTTGTATTGATTAAAAAATGCTGATTTTTTTGTCTAATTATTCTGAGCTAATATCCCGCGTTATTTTAAATAAAATGGTTAAAACTTTTGATGAATTAGTAAAATTAATTTTATTTACTTAATTATGTTTCATTTTTACCGACTCGATGTTGAAAACCAATCTTGTACAATCTCAGATCTAGACTTTTTTAATTTAAAATGTTATTATTGGTTAGGTTATTGTACTTATATTTTTTTTTGTAGTTTTTATAACATTCATTACCAATAATATCACAAATTTCAGATTCTTTTTATTCATTAATCGTTCCTTAGAAATCAAAAAAATATTTGTCTTTGATTCAATCTGTTTTTTTTTTCTCTTTGTTTCAGGTACTATTTTGTAGCTGAATGTTCTCTGTAAAGTAAGTATGCGATATATTTACCTATAAAATCAACTGATATCCGTTTATTTTTAAACAAAAATTTAAGCAACCATTGTTTAGTATCTGAAAAACAGAACACCTATCAATGTTCGATTTCCTTACTCAAGCAATACAAACATAATCACCACAGATGCAGTAACAAAAATGGTTTATAAAATTGCTGCCATAAGGACTGCCGATAGAAGTGAACATTTATAACTTAGAATGTTATTTGTAAAATTAATGTGTAAAATTAGAAATTTCATAATTTTTAAATTAAAATAATCAACATCAAACATTAGCATGTCATGTCGGTGACGCGAACCCATAAGATTTTTCCTTACCAAAAATTGCTCAACGCGGCTTAAGAAGTTTTCACTTAGAAAATGTCATGTCAGCATGTCGGTGACGCGAACTCATAAGATTTTCACCTACCAAAAAGTGTTAAACGCGGCTACAGAAGTATTCACTTCAATATTCTTAATTATCATAACAATTTTTCTTACATAGCTACATCAAACGCATACCATCAACTATAATGATTTACCGCGAAAACACTATACATCGTTACTAACTAACACGTAGTACAAAGAGAAACCATGTCGAACGCTCGAACCAGTCGTCAGCGATCAGATACGCCGTTTTGAACAGGAGTGAGCGCGGCACTTTTGATTTAGCACTCGACAAACCCGTGAATAATACTCTAACTCAACTAACACGCGTACATTAGGAATTGACACACCATGTAAGGGTGTGACTACTTAGGCTGGCAACACATCCACTTTTGTCGTATCTCTAAGTGGTATTTAACATCAAACTTTGGTGTTATACATTTTTTATCACGAGACTTTCTTTGCTTCCAAGCTAACCATGCTTTTACAAGAAGCCTTTGAAGTATAACGATTAGTATGTGTTATACTTTTACAATTATTGGCGGTTTAATTGATTTGATTAGCCGGTGCATAATGCGGGCCATTTACGGGTGGACATGTGCCGAGGTCCGAGACTTTTTGTTGGGCATTTAAAAAAACCAGAACATCCATAGTTGCTTTAAGGTGATGGTGTGATCAACGCGGCTTATGTGCAATACATAATAATTACTTACAGCAGCTTGTTATTCGAATTAGACTGTATAATTAGAGCTAGGTAGCTAGAGGTTCATGTGTATCTATACAAATATTATAAATGCGAAAGTTTGTAAGTATGGATGGATGGATGTTTGTTACTTTTTCACGCAAAAAAGTACTGAACGGATTTGGATGAAACTTTACAGTAATATAGCTTATACATCAGAATAACACAGGCTACTATTTGCAGCGATAACCGACATACACGCGGGCGGAGCCGCGGGCAACCACTAGTTTATTATATGTTAAAAAAATGAATCAAACAGTAAAAATATTTGTAGAACGTAAATGTTAACAAGTGCTTAGCGATTGAATTGTTACTTTGTATTGTTTTCTTAATATCACAATTAAAATCGTAATAATAAAAAAACTATTTTTTATTATTTTTAAGAGTAGAAAGATGCAGAAAAATTTATGAAATAAAAATATTATGATAAGTTAAATGAAAATTCTAAAAATATGTGTTAATTATAAATTCAGTCCGCTTGTAACAGTATTTTGCACTAAAGTATATATTTTGCTCAAAATCGCAGATGTACACGTTGCCTTCAAATACACAATGAAAGACAAATGGGTGCGATAGTAAAATGATATCGCTACGAGCGATTTAGAGGACAATGAGCTCTGTAAAATTTACGCCCAACTTACAACGGGAACGGAAGGTCTAGTGTAAATTTATTTTCGTTCTGCTCGATCGTCATGGTGACCGCATTCGGTGTTGTGATTGGCCCGCGCTAAAATCTCCACCAATCACGATGCTAAACGCGCTCGCTGTCGAAAGCAAGTTGATGTGGAACAAACTCGCACTAGGACCTCAGACGTGTAGACATAACTGTGGAATTTTGTAACCAAACTGTCGTGTTCTCTGAACTAAATATTGGGCTGCGGGATTAAGTAGGTGTTCTTGACGAGATTTATTGGTATCATGCTGTTTTATCTAATTTATTTAAGGAAGTGTTTTCAGGTGTTAGTAAATTGATAACAGAACATTGTTAACGGTAATTTTATGGGGGAAAATACTTATATAATATTTTGTCCAGTATGTATTGGAACATAATTCTACCCATTAATATTACAAACTACTGGTCCCAAAAACTTTCAAAACGTTCGAAAGTAGACTGACAGACACTATTTTAGACTGTATTAGAATTATTTAGAATTTGTGTGCAGAAATACACAGACCATGCAAATAGACATTTATGCATACTTATATTTGTACTGAGCGGGAAATGAAACTACGACCTCTGACATTGCAGTCATGAGATCGGATTTTGCGACACATAGGTCGTCAGTATTCATAAAGAAACCATATTTATTCATATAACTTGTGCTGGAGCTGAATAAATTTGCAGTATTTATCTAAACTCTTTGAACTCGCTCGGTACAAATATTTGTAGATGAATTCTATTCGTCTATTCCCTTAAATAGTTCCATAGTTCTAACGAAGATCGCTTAGATTTTTAAAAGAAAAATATATTTCCAAATTTGTCTCTGTCATAATGACCCAATTCATAAAGACACAAAAAATAACTGCCTTGCTTACCTTTACTTCGTAAAAATAAAACAAAATCCTTATGAACTCAAACTCAAAAAGTTGTTATATCCAGTAGGCCTTTTCAGGTCAGGACTCTGTTTGCTGTGACATTTGATGTCGTTTGATGTTGATTATTGTTGTAATTGGGAAGTCGGTGCTCTCAAATATACTCACAACTAGTTCAATCTTTGAATTCAGTTCACCCTCAGGGTTGCGGAGGTGCCCGTCGCTCCGTGGAAAAACTGATATTCAGGTAAAACCGGTTGAACTAGTAGACGACTCCAATTAATCTTGGGAATAATAAAGGCTAGGAAGATGATGATGATGATTTGCGCTGTTGATACATGTACAAAACAAACATACACACAAGAGCAGATAGATCATGGTTAAGATATAGGTATTATACATAGCTTTAAATATTCTAAATATCACTACATAGTATAAAACAAAGTCGCTTTCTCTGTCCCTATGTCCCTTTGTTTGCTTAAATCTTTAAAACTACGCAACGGATTTTGATGCGGGTTTCTTTAATAGATAGAGTGATTCAAGAGGAAGGTTTTTATGTATAATAAATGCATAATATAGTATGGAAACACTGTTAATTTTCGAGGTTTCTAATGTGATGTAGCAAAAAAACACATTTTTTTGCGCTTACATTGCAAACGCTGGTTGCACCCTACGAGATAGATCAAAATAATGTACTACAGTATTGTACACCTTAAAAAGTACTACAAAAAGTCCGCGACGGTATATATCTATCTCTTAGGGATAACCCACAACAACCATTTTTTATTCCTTTATTTTTACGAGAAATAATGGCTTATTTACGAAGTGATTTTAAGCAATACAGAATGAATCCCTATACAATTAAGTAAATTAAATACATTGTGCATTTAATATAGACCAAAATGGCCCTTTACAGTATCAGTACAGTAATTTGAATGAATATATTCGAAGATATTACAGATTTAAAATGCACGAATCGTGTCGTCGGCGGGGGCATCTGAAATCCACCCGTGCGAAGCCAGGGCGGGTCGCTAGTATTTAATAAATGGTATCAAAGTTTATCTGTATTCTGCAGTATCTTTTGTTTTGTCTTAAGGGGTGATTTTTAGGCTTTCAAATCCTCAACTTCACGATCCAAACTTTGAATAAAATTTGTTAATTAAGTTATACTAGCGATCACCAGGTGGTTGAAATTCAACCATAATTCATTTTTTGTAGCTTTTTGCATTCCTCCTCCATATAAACTTTAACTGTACCAAGTTTCATACCCCGCCGTTCGCATTATTTTTGTAAATGGGGGCACAAAGTTTTTACTTCACATAATATTTAGAATATAAGCATATTTGTACACAATACAATGATAACCATTATAAATCTTCTATCTTCTCTTCTTCTCGTTTATATGTAACAATTTAAAGTTGAGTAAGCTCTCTATATGTTTTTACGTGTGCTTGCTTAATAATATTGATACTAATCGCTCTTAAAACAATGATGTTAATTACCATAAATATCATATAAAGACTCTATTATGAACAGATAAAGCTCGCAACAAATTCTCATTATATTTGAATGTCCGTTAGAATGTTCAAAGGGAACCAATCGATTGGAGACGACGGGAGGTATATTATAGGCAGAAAAAACATAACTTGATGATTGACACTCCATTGCATTTTCATTTGGATTAAGACCTGGTTTATAAGTAGTAGAATTTCTTAAGCAATAATTTGTAAGGCGTCCTTGTAACTGAACTCCTTAGGGGGAGTTTGGGTTGTAACTATGGTAATGGGTGTACAAGAAATTAGGGATTTCAAAATGTATTGAATTGCTGAGCGTTTGGGTAATTATTCACAAAATATTTTTGTGTCCATGGTTCCTTCGTTTACTGGAGTATATTGCTTGTGTGTGTGCATCGCTAAATAATGAAGCGGAATGAATATATTTGCAATTCGCTCTCCGTTTATTTCTGTTTTTTTCTCGTTGCGGGGTCCAAGACCTTCTGGAGAGGTTAACAATAATATTCATGTTGAAAGACCTAAAAAAAAATGTTTTACTAATTTTGCCGCCGACGACTGTCTGCTATAAATTCATTACCATTACTTATTCTTTTACCTACAGAGATGTTTTGCAATTTTGCATATGACTGAACATAAAGAGTAGGTACTACTGTCCCAAAAAATATATAATATTCCAAATCTGTTCGAAAATGAAGGAGTTTTAATATCATCATCATAACTAGACATAGGACTCTCCCATTGTTCACAACTTTTTCGATATTGGACCTCTCGTATCCATCATAATTTAATATAAACTAACAGAAATGAAAAAACGAAACTGAATAGAGAAATCCATCTGTTTATAGCCATTTAAAAAACAAATTGCCATCAGGAAAAACTAATATGCATTATCCACCCTCTTAGCTGAAAAGCCTTCACACAAACGTATTGTGAAACTAAAATGGCATAATTTCTTCTCGTTTACATGATAATAACGATAACTGAATAGTGTACTAAGTTATCACCTGGGCACGCATTCAAACAGTTAGTAAGTTTGACTTCGTTTACCATACGATATAATTTAGTGCACTAGTCTCCTTGCACTAAATTATCTCTTTAGTCTGCCTTTTAGGTGCTTTGAGCATAATGGTATGTCGTGAAAGCAAATATATCAAGTTAATCTTATTTATTACAAAGCCACAGTGCAGGATAAAACGTTACTATTTGTTAACAGTAAACACACATAGGTCTAATAGAACGGGAGGCATTTCAAGAATTAGAATTTATATTACTAGAAACCAATAGTATTGAAGAGACATTACTTGTACGAACGGATTGGGAAAAGGTTACTCTGTTATTCTAAGTAGCTGTTGCCTTGCCTTTTTCTTTTGTTGGCAGGGTCGTATAGCCTATAGTGCAGGAGGTGTGGCGCAGTGATGTTAGGGACGCCGGCTGCGGCACTGCGCGCTTACTGGAGGGCGCTAGAGTAATGATTGCACACGGGCGCTTCACGGGTTAGGGACCGCCTCTGTTTGTTGACAGATGGAAAATTGGATCTCGATCTCGAAAATCGGAGAGAATTTGCACTAAAAACTGCAATTTCAGGCACCCTTCTCTGGGAACGACAAACGACTATGTGATTTATGATCATCACCGAATCGACACCACGCCTAACCAAACCCGGGTAAGCCAGCAAAATTTTCCCCTCCGTCACTTCAATTACGACGTGACGGTACGATCTCTTATTAATACCGCCCTATCTAATTCCCTATCACCTTGTTTGGTGGCCCATGTCCTAGTTACTGTTACCCTACAAACCGAGCCTACTAATCAATAGGTACTTCAAAAAAGCGTATGTTTCAAAAGTAAAAGTGACAGAAACCATTAGCTCATTTCGAATAATTGACCGTTTTAAGTATTACCGACTCCGTTAATATCATGATTAAATCAAATTATAAAAAACTATAATCTTGATTGATCAGTTTTTCCTGTGGAGACAGAATTTTATTTCTAATTTTAATAGGACGAAAAGGCAGAAAGCTGCAAATCAATACTCAATACTCCTTTATTTAAATAAATCAAAAGCAACATCAAATTCTAACTAGTTTCTGAATCACAAATTATTTAACAACCTACTCCTATCAAGCACCAAGTAATTCAAACAGTTGCCCTATCTTTAATCTACGATTACATATTAATTTGAAATCAACAAACCGTTTATAAACACTAAAATGTTTCATATCTCGTGTCACTTCAATATCAGCCGCTCAACTAGCCAGAGGGAATGGTACATGTGCTTATTTGTAGCTTGTCGCTTCGGGCTCTAATAAATACGTTTGATATAGCAAGATAGTTTTATTAAGGGGGTGCCTCAAGCCATGCCGCATATTCAGATTTGATTTTTTTGCGATAAAACTTTTCAGAAGGATCACACATTTATTCTGATTTAATCAACTATAGTGATAGGCATCTAAAAAAATCATAACTAGAAAACAAAAGAGTTCGAAATAAAAATCAATTCTAAATAAAAAAAAAACAAATATATTTTCAGAGTCCCTACAAGACAGTCACTTTATGCACAGGTGTCTCAGTTATTAAAGAGATTTAAATGAATATCAACTCTGTAACCCACACGATTAAGTATAAATTAGACGTATTTTACTCCGTCCTCATAATTGTGGCACCAGCGATGGTTACATACCGCAATTATTGTAGTTTTATTCTCCTATGATCTACACGTCGCATGTAAACATCAACTTAACCAGCAAACGAGCAGTTACATAAAATAAAACACATCACCATTTACGTCGACTAATAAAACATCCAGAAAGCTTATACCGCCACGTTCCTAGGTAATGCTAATTCTATACTGTCTAAATTATCACATCACTATTTAATATTTAGTTGGAATTTATTCCAAAGGTATCTGATAAAAGTAAGATCTCGGCAGATAGGCAAAAACTGGTACGTCAAGTGTCATCGTTTAGATAACCAGCGTCTTGGACTATAAACTATGCAAATGACGATAAACATAAAGATTATATATGATCATCTATATATAAAAGCGAAATACCACTCACTTATTAATCACGAAATCTCAGAACCTACAAACTTGAAATTTAGCAGGTAGGTTCCTTATAGGGTGTAGACATCCGCTAAGAACGGATTTTACGAAACTCCACCCCTAAGGCGGTAAAACGGGGGTTGGAAGTTTGTATGAAAGTCCTATGTTTTTGAAGTAAGAGACTTGAAATTTAAAATGTATGCTCTATAGATGGTGTGGAGGTGTACTAATAATGTATCTTTAGAAATCAACCACCTTTTGGAGTTAAAACGGGGGATGGTACGCAAACGAGGTTGCGTAGGTCAGCTAGTTATTAATAAGTACATACTAAGTGTAGAGAGAAAAATGAAAACGTAAAGAGAAAATTTAACGCAAGAGGCAGTGCAATCTTATCATTTCTTAACAATATGAGTGTTTATTTACTAAAGACAAAGCTAAAAACTAAACGAAACAAGCGTTTAGTTTTTGCATTTTATCTAGTAAAAAAGATGCAGTAAATAGTAACCACACCAAAAACATTTTCATGTAAAATCTTGCCAAGACGACTGCATATGGCTTACCTTGTGAAAAAGATATCGGATCTCATGTCGAGCCGAGCTTCTGAATCTACACGCCCTAACTCTACCAACCTTAAGTTCACAAACTCTACATCTCAGTAAAAATGTATGGCTTCGCCGTTTCGCTATCGTCACGAAGGCGAAACGAACGCCTTTTGTGTTTGCAAATATCTAGTTTCTGAAGTAATGTGTTATGCACATATTTAGTTTCTGAAGTAACGAAACAGCTAAGCCATATATTTTTATCTAGTAAAAAAGATGCAATATTGTTTAGGAATCAATTGAATCGCTATGTATTAAATGTTTTTTTTATGGAATAGACCGGCAAACGAGCAGACGTATCGCCTGATGGTAAGCGATTACCGCCGCCCATGGACACCCGCAACACCAGAGGCGTCACAAGTGCGTTACCGGCCTTTGGGGGATGGGGGGGGAGATAGGGGGAGGGGTTGGGGTATGGGCCTCCGGTATCCTCACTCACTCGGTGAAACACAGCGCAAGCACTATTTCACACCGGTTTTCTGTGAGGCCGTGGTATCACTCCGGTCGAGCCGGCCCATTCATGCCGAAGCGTGGCTCTCCCACGGTAAAAATTTGTTGATTGTTAAATTTGTTTCTGTTCTGTACGCTTTAAAACATCTAAAATGTCTGCCTCAATTGAGCGAAATTGTTGTAACGATGTAGAAGATGATAGTAATAGGAGTGGTGACACCCCGTATTCTCAATTTGTCAGAATACGAACTGTTGTATGCATAAAATCCTCAAACATAATAACCCATAGAAAGTATCCTGCCCGAGCACCTCTGCGTATAGTTAAACTTATAATAATAATAATTAATAAGTTAAAGTTATAATAATAAGTTTATGACATCTACTACTGTTTCCAAATTTAACGAACTTATCTAAATTAAATAAATAATTAAATAAATATATTTCATCAAATATTTACAAAAAAAAACGGGCTAAGTGAGAACACGAGGCTGAGAACGACCGAAAGCTAAACACTTAATGATGATGCATTTATATAAATAAATCAAATTAAAGTGTATTTTTGTAATTTCAAATTAACAGCTTTTTACTTAACGCATATGAAAATATATGCGGTACTTACATAAAAAAACAACTTTAAAAAATGTTATCTGTCTGTATGTTCCGGCTAGTACTGTAGTACTGTAGTTCCGGGAACGGCTAGGTTTTAACGGGACTTTTTATTACACTAGTTAGGCCCGCGGTTGTTTTTGTAAAGGCATATCAACAAACGCCGAAAACACTCCGGGGCTCAGCTAGTTTATAATATGATATTAATTGCTATAGAAAAAGAAAATACTAAGTAAAATTCATGGGCCCATGTAGCGAGGCGAGGACTGCCTGCTTAATTTATTCTAGTAATTGTAAGTTTTTTTTTTGTTTTTTTTTCAAAACATGCAATTACAATATAAAGTCTTAACCTAAACACAAAAACCTATCTTAGGTTTATGAGTGCTTAGCGAGTCGCCGCTAGTTAATTACATAGAATTATAGATATTTTATTACAATATGTGATTTACTTATTGCGATTACACAAATACAAGTCAAAAAGTCGCGTCTACCCTCCCTATTAAAAATGTCTTTAAGACATTACGTAATTTCTTTACGTTTGGAGCTATCAATAATCTATCTAGTATATAGTATATACTGTAGTATATAGTATAGTCTAGTATATACTGTTACTTACTTACTCATATTATTAACATGTTTAAATATTTTTAATTTATTGGAATTATAATTTATCTTCACTCGTAGATAAGTGACTTTATTAATTAGACTTTTTATAAAATTTTAAAATGATAAACACAAACTTTTGCATCTTTTATAACAACTTATGTACCACACTTAATGGCAAATAAATGATTCTATTTTATGATTATATTTATATTATGTGAATGGATCCTTAAACTGTGAATATCTTAAACACAAAATGTGAAGTGATCTTTAATAAACATCAGCGCAAAAGCATTCCATGTTAATAAATACTATTTATGATTGGATATTACGAGATAATCTCGATGTCTTTGAAAGTCAATGAGCTTTGCCATAGATTGCTAACGATTCTGAAGGGACATTGGATGAAATATTATAACTCTTTATTATAACATCTGATAGCTTTGTTCGGGACCTGGAATATAAAGTTTGCGGTTCGAGAATCGTGGAATTTCTTTACTTTTGAATTGTTGGCTTTCATGAGAATGGTTATTAGAATAGTAAAAATGATAAAACAAGGAGTGAAGCTGCCTTTTAAAGATTATGTTGTTCTTAAACAAGAAACGTTTAAAAGGAAGTTTTGCCATCTGTCTGCAATTTAGCTTTAAAAAATGTGTCAAGTTATTACTGATCCGATGTTTTAATACGAATTACAATACTTTATTATATTCCGTGATCTGAAATCAAAGTTTCTGACAAAATAAAAGGCGATACTTAACTAGTTAGTAGTTTTTAAAAGAAAAACAAGAAAGGCTTACAGTAGATGCATATCTGATGGCTTCCTACAACACTGCACGTGTTTTTTAGGGTTCCGTGCCAAAGGCAAAAAACGGAACCCTTATAGATTCGTCATGTCTGTCTGTCTGTCTGTCCGTCTGTCTGTCGTCCGTATGTCGCAGCCACTTTTTTCCGAAACTATTAGACCTATAATGTTGAAACTTGGTAAGTAGATGTATTCTGTGAACCGCTTTAAGATTTTTACACAAAAATAAAAAAAAACAATAAATTTTGGGGGTCCCCATACTCCCCATACTTAGAACTGAATCTCAAAAAAAATTTTTTCATCAAACCCATACGTGTGGGGCTCTATGGATAGCTCTTCGAAAATGATATTGAGGTTTCTAATTCATTTTTATCTTTTTTTATAAATACATACATATTATACATAGAAAACACCTAAACTCCGAAACAAATATTTGCAGATCATACAAACATTTGGGACCGAACCCGAGACCTCAAGCACTGCAGTTGCATACGCTACCACTGCACCAACGAGGCAGTCATAATATTAATAGATTAATATAATTAGAGCACAAAACAGTCGAGTGTAAGATGTGTAATCCGTTTACATAGGCCGTTTTATCTGAAGTACGATCGGTACATTTGCATTTACTATGCACGCGTACTTGTAAGATTAGTAAGATTTCTAAGCCAAGGATGTTAAATGTAATCGTGTGTTTAAGTGCTTAATTATGGACTAGCTATGCTGATACATTTTTAAAACTATCAGCCTAAATTTAACCTTCTAAAATGATTATATTACAATGTAGGTAGTATGTTTTTGATGCGCTATATCTATAGAAGTCGTCACATAAGAATCAAATAGCCTGAAAGAGCCCAAATTGACTGCACGGTTGGCCTAGTGGTTTAGGCGGTCGCCACGCCGCTTGCCAATTCGCCAAGTGTTGTGGGTTCAAATCCTACACGGCACAACACTTTGTGTGATCCACAAATTGTTGTTCTGAGTTTGGGTGTTAATTGTGTCCGTTTCATGTATGTCTGTAAAGTTCCCCGCGACACAGGATGTTTATTCCTAATGCGGGAGTTTTACATGTAGATTTATTTCGAAACCAATCAGGGACGTCTTTAGCTATAGTGCAGGGTGTGCAGCTGTGCAGTGCACACGGGCGCAACAGTGTTAGGGGCGACGGCCGCGATTCTTTTAATAAATCTGCGCACTTACTAAAGGGCGCTAAAGGAATGATTGTACACGGGCACTTCAACCAATTGAACTGTATCATCACTAACCTACCGTCGCAGCGACGTTCACAACTGAAAAGGAGGCATCCTTCAAAAAGCGTCAACTAGCCCGTTCTTGGGCAGTTCACATTCATTTATTCAATTTATATATATTGATTTAATCGAGATAGTTTAGTGAAACCTTCTACAATTTTTTTCTTGACGTAGGATATAATGCTTATGTCTTTATGTGTGTTATTATTGTCGATGCCTTTGTAGGTTTCTCTAAAATTTATACACACAATTTCTTGTCTTCCTCGCATTCTATGTACTATATTTTACTAAAAAAATAAATTTTATATTGATTAAGCTTTATTATTAGTTAAATATATACATTAATACTGATAATACATATTCTTAGAACTGACAACCTTAGCTAAAAGAATGCAAGTGTCTATCTAGGTATGTCGACGATATTTTTATCTTAAATCTTTCGTCCAACGATTAATTTAGTTTATGACCGCCAATAACTCATTGAGATGATCCTACATACCAATCGTTTTCTTTCTTACGTGTTCTAAGTGATTGGGTAATTTCTTGAGGAGTACCTACTTAATTAATATACTTGTATTTTTTTCTCAAAATGGGTTGAGGTGGTCTACATTGCCCCCATGGGTCCGGACGTGTTAATGTCAGGAGTTCCCGGATTCCTTCCGTCACAGGCGCAGAGTGGCACACCGTGTGGTTTTAGTCGGTTCGAGTCTCACACACCGCCCCGCCGCAAGCTCCGGCGGGGTGAAGGTCCGAGGGGATGTTACACACGTTAAAAAAAAAGTCTGCATTTTTTAGTTTAAGTTTTTATCATATTTATTTTATTTTTTTGTGCAAACTAGACCAATACCTAAGTAGATACGTATTTGTAAGGGGTGGTAGTGCAGAATTTGAAACTGAGAATTTTACTAACGTTTTTCCTCAAACGGAATGGAATTTATGACTTTTCAGCGTAATAAGTTTGTTATTATTATTATTAATCATTTATTTCGGACCGAGATCCAAATTGTATTGTTAGTTATAAAAGTCTTAACCTAAGGTTAGTAAAAGTGAGAAAAACATACAAGCAAATTGAACTTACACAAATTTAAGCTTACATTAGGACCCTGTATACGTATGTAAACGTATCCAGCGTCCCAACATAGTTGCTAATATCAAAATTTAAAAAAATACGTAAGTTTTGAGTCCCAAGTTCGTAGGTTTGCAAGATCTTCGTCAAAATACGTAGAGTTGGCAACGCTGTCCATAACCCAAGTTAGTACTAGGCGATATCGAAATTCTGAAGAAAATCTGTTGTCAGACTTTTTGGGTATCCAAGTCAAGCTTGTAGTTTTTTTTTTAATTAGAGATGAATTTATTTTATATATTATTTATTTAATAAACATATTTCTATAAAGATGAATTGATTACATCATAACGTCAATCTGTATAGAATTTATAACTGCCTCTCAGAGGTTTCCTGGACAGCTAATTTCAACTTAAATATAAGTTGCACAGACATGTCACGATTAAAACTAGAACCCTTTTAATTAACAGTCTATTTCATCCGCCATTAATTTGGTCCAACACATCATTATCGAAGCTTTTACTCTTAACTTGTTTCACATAAATCTGAGATAAATAGTTCGACGTATCAGCTGTTCGGTACTCTAGCAGCTAAAATTAATAATCTCTGGATTGGAGATAACAATTTCTGTGCATTTATTTTTTATTCTGTTAAACGGAATATGGCTAATAGTGCTCACGGGATTATTGAGGTTAATGGAATAAATAACAATAGGAAGTATATCAAATAAAGTTTTTTAATTTAAAAGAATATCAGTAAGGTCATTAAACGACGAAGACTCTAAACATCACGATTCAGGTTCTAATTATTACATCGTCATCCATCAACATGAATGTGAACTAAATTTATTAACTAAACTTCACTTCAAACAATGTATGACCCAGAAATTGCTTTAGAAACTCAGGAATGCGCGCATCTCTGCACTCTTTACAATCATTCTATCATCACTGAGCATCGTGGCTTCTTAAAAGGTCAGGTGCTCTTCTCCACCTGATACGGTCCGTCGTCTGATGGAGCAAAGCGCTGACAGGTATCTCTAGCTGTTCAGAGATCCGATCCAACCATATCTCTGGTTATTTTGCTTTCTATTTTCTCCATAATCACCAATATATTTAAATAGTTAGCCATTTAACATACAAATGATATTCGCTAGAAAAAAAAGACTAATAAAGTATACCTATCATTTATAAAGCAGCTTTTAAACATTGCTTTGCCTGATGAACACATGATGTCTTATCACTTGTAAAAATGCAACATAAAATAATTTATTCTTGTTTCTTTACCAAAAGCTACCTTCGTGGCAATTTGTCAAGTAAAATCCAAAAAAAATGACAAAAAAATTACCTACATTAAATTTATAAACTGAAACTTATATTTCTTCATTGCTATTAACTTATAATAACTGTATAATAATAGACTTTATTATATACCACATAAAACAGTTTACTTATAAAGATTAGATCAATTGAATGACCATGAAGGTACAAATGGTTGCCTTATCGCAAAAAAGCAATTACAAAGCTTACTACTATTTTCCCCAACACTAATAAAAACATACATATCAATCTACATGTACTGAAAGCCAGTTAAACGATTAAAGCTACAATAAACAATATAAATTAAATACAAAGTAGATTTAAGGATTTAGTCCAGTGTACCATTGGACAACTTGTGTCTGGCTCGTGTGACCGATACATATCTAGTTAATGATTGATACTACCGCCCATTTGCCAAACGAGTTCTCAATATCGTTGTACAGCCACTAAGGTAACGAGTTGCAAATCTACAAAGTAATAGAACACTAATTGAAAACATACCGCGATAACCGAAAAGAGACCCCGATATGATTGCAAGCAATCGGGTTTGCTGCCTTTGAATGAGGAAAACAGAAACGACCGGGTCAGTCAGAACCTGACTCGGCCGATGCTGGTCTGGTATATAAAAGTCTGAAGTAGTATATATGTTAACCGGCGCGAGAACTTCTATATCACGATACAGAATTAGTAATTACTCTGTAGTTTGATGTGTCTCCGGTAGATGGCATAGTTGTTTATTTCTGCTGTGCCATATGTGGCAATCGCCACAGGTACGTTAAAGTCAGTAACAACCATGGGAGAGCCACGCTCCGGCATGAATGGGCCGGCTCGACCGGCCACGGCCTCACAGAAAACCGGTGTGAAATAGCGCTCACGCTGTGTTTCACCGAGTGAATGAGGAAAACGTAGGCCCATAGCCCAACCCCTCCCTCCATCCCTCTCCCTATCCCCCAAAGGCCGGCAACGCACTTGTGACGCCTCTGGTGTTGCGGGTGTCCATGGGCGGCATTAATCGCTTACCATCAGGCGATACGTCTGCTCGTTTGCCCCCTATACCATAAAAAAAAAGCCAATCACGTTCAAACTTTTCCATTAATTACTGCCTGTTGTTGATTACCGGTCAATAACTCATTTGGTTATGTTATATTTAAGTTAAATATTTAATGTGACATAGTTAATTACAATTTATTATCATACTAGCTGCGCCCGCGACTTCGTCCGCGTGGAACAGTGACTTTGGGTACTGCTACCCAATTATTAAGGTTAATATTATTTTAAAAATAAGACACACTTTTCACTGTTAAAAACATATTTAAGTATTTATATAAGTACATAAAATAAAAAGTATTTTGTATGAGCTTATTTCGACATTCGACATGGCCAAGGCTTTCAACCTGTTCTTGCACCGTTCGCTTCTCTCCGACCTCTAAGCATTCGGTCTGCCTCCTAGAGTCGTCTCTAGATTGACTCTTTTCTTCATCAGCGCCTTCGCATTCGGGTTCTTTGCGACGGACGGCGTGGCTACTGTTTTTCTGGAGGTAAACGCTAGCGTACCTCAGAATTCGGTCCTGTCGCCCAAGATGTTTCTTCTGCATGTCAGTGACATATTAGCCCTTGGCAATATATATTGCTATGCAGACGATAGCACAGTGCATGGGCGATATTATGGATACCCTGCAGCCAAGATAGTAGACGTTGAGGAAAATGGATAGAAGCTTGTCGCTGAGCTTGACCGGGTTTTGAACCGCATTTAACAATGGAGTGATGAGAATCTGGTCCAGTTCAACGTTAAGAAAACACAGGTGTGCCCGTTCTCTACCAAAAAGTCTCCGTTTCTTCCCCTCCTCACTTTTCAGAGCACTCAACTGCCACTACGGGATAAGCGGATCGGTGTCCTGGGCATGGATATTTGCCGAGACCTCAACCCACGGGAGTACATCGAGGGCACCACTAAGGCAGCCTGAACAGGGTGAGACGGTTTTTCGCGCCCGAGCATTTGTTACTCCTTTATAAGACCCAGGTATGCTCGTCCGTACTGTTCTCATCTTTGTGATGGATCTAGGCATTGATTTTCTCGATATTTTGCAGCGGCAATCAGTCCGCATTATCAACAGTCCCAATACTACCGATTTCTTTGAGCCTCTGCAGTTGCGGAGAGATATCGCATCTATGGCAGTCCTCTACCGCTTTACCATGGAGAGTGTTCTGAAGCGTTCTTCCAACTGATCCCACCTTCTCCCTTCCTCTACAGAACAACACGTGCTGGTCTTGGAAGTCACCGCCTCAGTCTTAGAAATACCCTCTCGAACCAAACGGTTTGGTTCTGCATTGTCTGCTTTCACAGCGAGTATGGTTGCCTCCACTGTTGGATTCTGCTTGAGTTTTCTCTCAGTCTGAGCAAATTCTCAATTTTTTCAATTTTAAAATACTACGTTTTTGATTTGCCATCCTTTGTCAAAATATAGTGATTAAGCTGATTTGATACACGCGATTGTGCTGCCCATTTGAAAAACATGTTTTTTTTAAATGAACTGCAACTTTAACCGTCTGTCTTTGGGCTTTGATAATTGGTAGTGCAAATGTTGTTTTCAGCGGAAACTGCATTCTTTTAAATTGAAATTGCAAATAAGTTTGAATTATTGGAATACGGGGAATTGAAACATTTTCTTTTACAATGTTGTACCCCAGATGTGTATTTTGTAGCCGTGTACCATTACATATCTTTGTCGCTCAATATTTCTTATTAATAGGACTGGAACATTAACTTTCAGTCTTAACTTATGGGAATGCGCTCCTGATGATTCTAAAGATTTAAAAAACTTTATGCATAAGCTATGATATGACTGGTTCAGTTTCCCTTGCATTGTTTCCTGAGAGGTATTCGTTAACATCTTCCTCCACGTCTGACATGATCCGTTCGTTTATTTGATAACTGTCTCATTAGTCGGCGGATCAGAATAGATATTATTTTTAGATCATGTGTGCTAACATATACCAGAACTCACGTCTCAGTGTAATCATGTCGTTACTGTCATTTGGCATACAATCATCTCCTATTTTTAGAAGAGCATTTGCATATTGACACTGCTCATAAATCATTGTGAAATTGTACTCGCATAATTGTAGTAAGTAAGACAAAACTTTTTAACATGTACCCATAATACATATGTTTCATACAGGTATTTATTTCATCTTGCGGCGTACCCCTTTTGCTTTTTTTTGTGTTTAAATCCCGCCGGATACTTTTCCTTCGGTTTTTTTCACGAAGAAAATTATTTGAATAAACAAAAAATCATGTAAACAAATCGAATCCTAGTGAATAATAACGAATTTGTAGTAGCAAAATTCAACATCCGCATGCGGCACAGTCGTCTGCCCTCACATGTCTGCCCGTTCGGGTAAGCACTCTTAAGCATATTGTGATAACTCAGTAAATGTTACATCTGAATAGCTCTAATATTTTGTCTCCTGTCTCAAACTCATGAAGCATTTTCGCAAACCTTGCATCATCATCATCAGCCTATCGCAGTCCACTGCTGGACATAGGCCTTGCCTTGCCTTTCCTTCACAAACCTTGCATATTTCCATACAAACTTTCATCCCCTATTGCTATTTTACCTTGATCTTAAAATTGTATTTATTTTATTATAAATTTAATTATTATCTTATTATTTTATGGAAGCCTTTATGGCTAGCCTTCCTCGATAAATGGGCTTTCTAACACTGAAATAAGTTTTCAAATTGGACCAGTAGTTCCTGAGATTAGCGCGTTCAAACAAATAAACAAACTCTTCAGCTTTATATATTAGTATAGATGTATTTATTATACTCTTCTAAGATCTACTACTCATAATTAACAACACAATTATTTAGATAAAGATTAATATTACGCATTATGTTGATAAAAACTCTTTGGCAAATAACTCATTATTAGGTACCAACTCATAGCGTCTTATACTCGTGATAACTTCTAAACGAAATGTCGGATTGGGATGAAACAAAAAGTATTTTACTTCTACATAAATACCCTTGATAACATAAAGCTTAATTTGGATAAGGATTAATATTACGATACACATTTAACGTAGTTTCTTTCTTCAGACGATTTAATATTTTTTTCGAACACAAAAGCGGTTATTGTGACTAAACCATGATAGTTAGATATATGCTCTCGCGGACTTTTTTGTAGATCTTAATGGGCCCTACAAACCCGTAATACATTATTTTGTTCTATTGTCAATAGTCTTTGCAGCGCACGCAAAAATAGGTTTTCGATTTCACACCTTGGGTTAGAAAATAGCAATTTTCTTACGGATCCCTAATTTTTTTGAAAATAAAATATAGCCTATAGCCTTCCTCGATAAATGGACTATCCAACACTGAAAGAATTTTTCAAATCGGACCAGTAGTTCCTGAGATTAGCGCGTTCAAACAAACAAACAAACAAACAAACAAACAAACAAACAAACAAACTCTGCAGCTTTATAATATTAGTATAGATTTAAGTCATGGCGTATTACTTTGTAAACAAAATTTCACAGCAATCAAATAACGTGAACTATAGCAGTCTATAGTTCTTTTACGTCTTTAGTGACATGTGGCACTTTTAATGTAACGTTACTTATTAAACATTAAAACAATATATTTCGTATTTTTAAAACATTGTACAGAAATAAATAAATATTCAGAATTGAATACAGACATGAAATCAAGAGTGCTATTAATAATATTGATTCGCGAGTTTCATGGCCTCCCGATAGTACACACTGATGCTCTCTGCCTACCGGCCGCATCCAGTTCAAATCGTGATTAATGCGACAAACGGCGATCTTAACTCGTCCCGGAACACGACAGGCATGTGTCTATGCCACGATTATTTATTTTTGGCGTTAGACGCCTAATGAAGAAGATGCAGGCAGTTTTAAATCATTGCTCGAAAAACGGTACTGAGGAAGCTAAATAGAGTGAGAAATAATATGATGAACGCATTTTCATCAAAAAGAGTCTTCAAAAATTCAACTCTGAATATAAATAAGTCTACCTGAAAGGAGATTTTGTATTACTATGGCTTATACTGTACACATACTATTTTGCGCCATTTTTTATTTTAGAATTATTATCTTCTATATTATAAAATGAATCGCCGAAATGTATGTAAGTACGTATTTTTTTTTAATTTGTTCCTTATTGTTGGAAAGATTTGTGTACAAGAAAAATTAAAAGATAACAGGTTTTTTTTTTGTCCGCGACTGTACACTGCCTGTGGGAAGCTGAGACATATATGTAAATATGGTGGTACGAAGTTCGCAGGGTCAGCTAGTTATTTATAATCTTTACTAATGTGTATCTGTTGCGCTATCAGGGCTAACCTCATTTCAATGAAAGTTGGCATGGAGATAAATGATTTTTATTTTTGAACTAGCTGACCCGGCGAACTTCGTACCGCCATATTTACATATCTATCTCAGCTTCCCACAGGCAGTGTGCAGTTGAGAACAAAAAAACCGTTTCCCGTTATCTTTTATTTTTTTCTTTCTAGCAAAAAAAGAATGAATGAAATCGGACTCTGTGTTATTGAATTACAACTAAGTACATATTTTGACTTTCATCCCCTCTCTCCAGGAAACCGTGCTGAATTTCGGAATAAAAGTATCCTATGTCCTACCTCGTAGTATGAACTCAAATCATGCCAAGTTTCATTTGAATCCGTTCAGTAGTTTCGGCGGGATGCGCAGCCAAGATACAGACAGACAAAAATGAAAAAAATTACAGTTTTGGCTTCAGTATCGATTATAGAGAGCCCTCCAAAAATAAATTTCAATATATCTTTAATGTACAGAATTGGACCTGTTACATTTTTATTATAAGTATAGAAAGTAGGTAAATCTTTTACAGATATTTTCACACGTCGGACTTTATAGGTAGATAGAAGGCGCCGGCATTTCCTAAGAAATGCTGAAACAAACCACAGAGGTGTTTTTTGTTTAGTTACATAGATTAAACCAAAACTATGCGAACACATTCTAGGGTTTAGCTTGGCCTTTTGAAGAAATAACAGCTAGCATAGTTTAGAGTCGGCCTATCCATATAGACGGCATACGGGCCCCAGTTATCGTGTTACTTCGATCCTTGAAGAAAGTCCGCTTCTATTCTTCATTTGTCACTGTAGAAAATTACAAAGCTAAAATAAATCACAGTGTTTCGCAGCAAAACAAAAGGTAGGTATATACCATCCATTATATTATGCGATATTTATATGATTACCTACGACACTGACCGACAGCGTGTAATGGGGTGGACTTAAATGCTAAGTGCATTAAGTATTTTGGCTTATTGTTATTATACTTGACGGATATTTTCTTTTATAAGACAGAGTTGGCAACCGATCAGATGGGTCACCTGATAGAAGCTGACTGTTATAAACCTGCATGGACACCTGCATCTCGGAAGCTACCCCGATATAGATGAAGCTAAAGCTGAAAATGTAGAAACAAAATAATAGACTATCAATTTATATAAGTGGGCAAAGTCCAAATATTAGTACCTACTTATTTAAAACATTACAAATCATAAAAAAGGTAACCTTAAAAATTATGGTTGCAACGGAACGTCTTGAAAAAAAAAACATAGCGGGCGCAACTGTTAAAGAAATTTTCATTTAGGCATATTAAAAGTCGTCTTTGTTTGTAAATTGTCTATGGACTGTTATTTAATTTTCGATCTATTGTTTATGATCTGGCTATAATTGGAAACTGAAGAACCCTCTTACGATTGACCTACGCATTTTATCCTCTGTTTTGATCTGCTACTATAATTGATTATAACGCTGGCGGTAGGTATCCATCTTTGGAAAAATTTATATATGTTTTATTTTCAAATTTTTTTTATAAAAGGTAGTATAAAACTAAATTGGATATAAACGTTTCTAAACTATATCTATAATGAAAATCACCTTTTAAAATTTGTCTTAGCATTTGAGGTGCCAAGAACAACGGGTTTACTGATATTTAGACAATTTCAGTTACCATAATATCCGTACAAAGGTTGTCTTCAATAGATCCCCATGAGCGATAAGACCGCCAATTGTCACATTTGTTTATTGCAACTCTTTTTTTTTCTATTTGTTAAGTGTGTAGATACAATAAACATAAATATATAAATAAGAAATTTATAAATCTCTCTTAATTATGTAATCGTTAATAATAATAAAACTATGTTTCTTTTTATGGAGTAGGCGTGCAAAGGAGCAGACGTATCGCCTGATCGTAAGTGATTACCGCCGCCTATGGATACCTGCAACACCAGGAGCGTCACAAGTGCGTTGCCGGCCTTTTGGGGATGGGGGGGAGGTAGGGGACTGGGTTGTGGGGTGTGGGCCTCCGGTATCCTCACTCACTCCGTGAAACACAGAGCAAGCACTATTTCACACCGGTTTTCTGTGAGGCCGTGGTACCACTCCGGTCGAGCCGGCCCATTCATGCCGAAGCGTGGCTCTCCCACGGATTATGGAAAATGGATTATTACAAGCTTATTTATAAGACACTAGCTTTTACACGCGGCTTCACTCACGCAGACTTTCATCCCCTGATTTACTCCCTTAGGGGTGGTATTTTCAAAATTCCTTTCTTAGTGCTCACTTACGTTATATAAAGAACCTACATGCAAAATTTCAGGATTCTAGCTTCAGCGGTTTGGGCTGTGCGCTGATCTCTGGGTATGTCAGTCAGTCACCTTACTCTTTTATATATATAGATAGATTACAATTGTCAAAAGCCTTCAACAGTTCACTGCTGGATATAGGCGTCTCCTTAGCAAGGAGTTTTAAGCCTACTATTACAACGCTGGCCAAATGGGTTGGTTTCAAGTTTTCCTTCTCTTTGTGTCTCTTGATGATGTCCTGCATAGTTCGCTCCCATAGTTGCTTCTTGCAACACCCACGGGATGGATACGGTCGTGACACTCTGTATTCTTAAAGGCGCGTCTCCACTGAAATTTGACAACATAGAAAAGTTGACGCCACAAAAGTTTTTCAACTTTTGTTTGATGGAGACTAGGCTTTACAGAAACATTTCCGTCCCACTATGATCCCGGGTCCTTTAAGCGAGGCGTGAAAAAGCATCTCACTAGGCCGCCATAGTGCTGGTCACCATGCTGCACTGTCCTTGTTCGCATTGAGGGTGGTGACCACCACTCTTGGAGTCTGCTTGTGCTTTCCATCAGGCGGGGCAGAGTCATTTTGGCAGCTCAAACTAGAAAAAAAAAACTTTTATCATCAACACGTGTTGACAACACAACAGTTGACAACTTTTGTTTGGTGGAGACTCGGCCTAAACCTACTCCAAGAAGGGGACTAAATTGAAATGGGACCACATGGAAAGCACCGGCTTTCAAATAAAAAATAATCATCAAAATCGATACACCCAGTCGAAAGTTATGAGGTAACAAACCTCCTCCTTTTTTGAAGTCGGTTTAAAAGATAGAAAAAAAGGAATTTTACTTTCAATTTGACACAAAACATGCTTATACTGCGCATAGCAACAATAGACTAAGAATGTATGCCTGCAATCAGTAACTGAATAATTTAAAACGAATATTTTAATTATAATCACAAAAAGGCAATCAAAGCGATAAACGTAGCACTACTCGTTCCGTTGCGTTCTTAAACTCACATCAGTACTATATTCCATCTATCTCTATAGCTATCATCAGTTTACCAAGTTTATTAGAAAATTAGATTCACTAAATACTTAGCTATGTAATCAGTTTTTATCGCAATCAAGGATAAACTAACCTGAGTAATATTATAAATCTGAAGAGCTATACTTCTGCATATTAATCTGGCTCGAACTGACTAATAAAACCATCTCATAGAAACCATGTGGAAACCAATTCTGAGCGAGTCCCCAAAGGAGCAATCCCACAAACCCGGCTCTGAGCGCACTAGTGATTTTAGTCACCGTGACAATAAATTCTTTGACACTGTCACGTCACCCACCTTTTCGTGACTGCGCGCACCTGCGGTGACAGTGACGAAACTTTCTTGCAATCGATTCGATGATGCGGAAGACGACTAAAGTATGGAAACCGCGGTGGAGGAGGAGAGACGAAGTGACTAAGTGACATTTAGTTGCTAGTGCTATTCTCCGCGGACCAAAATGTCACCCAATTGTCACGTATCCAAATACGTGCACACGTGCACCTTCATTACGGATGATGTACACGGTGATAGTGACGCAAAAGTCACGGTGACAAATATCACTAGTGCGCGGCCTGTCTTTTTACCCGACTACAGTGAAGCTAAAAGGATGGGTAGTAGGTTCTGGCAGTCTATATATATTTGTATTAATACTGCGTCTAAACTACAGCACCGATTTTAATGAAACAGTTGTCAATAGATTCGTAATACTGGTCTGGCACAGGTGAGCTAGGCTATGTAAATTATATTAAAAGTATTTAATAAGTAGAGTTTTAGTTCATTAAACTTTCCAGCGTCGCCGGGGTTTGCGGTAAAAATGCAATCATCATCATCAGCCTATCGCAGTCAACTGCTGGACATAGGCCTCTCCCATTGCACGCCACTTAGTTCAATCCTCGGCTTGCAAAAATGCTCATAGTGTACTTTTAAATACTCGCATCTTAAAGACCCTGCGTGACAACCGTAATTAATTTACATAAACTTTACTGTGACAAGCTAAATGAGGCCACGCACGAAAATAATTTTTGATAAATTGTAAGCATATTTCTTAAGCATGAGTTACAATAATTTGTAAAAGTAATAAAACCTTAACCTTCATGGATGACCTTTTAAAAAAAACATAGTTCATAGAGCTGAGTGACAATACAACAATTACTTATCCATGTAAAACAAACACATTCATTAATGAACAGTTATTCAATGTCTTCTTCACAGCATGATATCAGCAATAAAATAAAAACATACTTAGACGACTTCATTTGTTCCTGTCAGTACACATTTTTCGCTGGTCAACTAATTGAATGAATGAATGGAAAAGAAACAAAAATTTTATGGTTTGATGGTTTTCGCGGCAAAAAGCAGATATACTGCCACTCATGAACACCTCCGACTCAAAGGTCACAATTGCCGCCTTTTCCTCACTCCCGAAAGCCACCGGTGTTCTGTGAGACCGATGATGTATCTACGTATATAGCTGGAGCATACCCTCTAGTGAATAGGTGGCTTTAGTCCTATGCATTTCGTGAAATACGAGGTAGCATGCGCTGCAATTAATTAAAAATTAAAAGCTGTTGAATGACTTTTGATGGACACAACTTTTGACAGCAGTGAATCAACTTTTAAGAAAAACTTTTGACATGTCCCGTGATCATTACGCGATACGTTTTTATAGGCGGACAACGTAACGACACAAAATTTTGGATTTTATGTTTTGAGATAACGACACTAAAAATAAAAAATAAAGTAGGTAATCAGATTACCGATAGACATACCTACCTATATGTTTCTAAATACATACATTTTAAAGATTAATAATATTCACACAGGAAAAATTATGGTACTCATCAAACAATACCTGTATTGGCTGCGAATTGAACCCACGTCCTCGGGCTTAACAGTCTGAGTCACTAACAGTATTTTAACTGTCACAAAAGTTAAATACACTGAGTGAAAAACTTGTTCCTAAAACTTAGAATTTGCACAATCCATAATAGTGCCATAGACAAAAATACAAATATTTTGTCTATGTAAGTGCTGAGTCTCACTCATACTTCACTGTAGTGTACAGTAAAATAGATACCTAATACAAAACAAGTAAATTTTTATAGAGACACAACACTAGCGGAATGTCGGTAAGGAAATAAATATCTACAGAAGACAAGCAAGCTCCGCTCTGATAATGTTATTCATTCATGGGCTGTAAGAAATGAGTGTAAGGCCTTGCTGTAATGTATACCTTTGCCTGACTTGTCTTCGGGTAACTTACTAGTTAACGCGCCTCCCGTCATTTATATTTTTTTGTGCATTTATTAACTTTTTAATTTGAGAAGTGGCGGGTAACTATTGAATTTGGTAACACCAAATTCATTTTTTGAAATTAAATAATTTATTTAAGAAGAAGTAAGAAGTATTTCATAAAAGTTTTACCTACTGTATTCATTTGTTGCTTGAGCTTCTGCGTCCTCTAAC
Organism: Diaphora mendica; assembly: GCA_949125395.1. NCBI lineage: Eukaryota > Metazoa > Arthropoda > Insecta > Lepidoptera > Erebidae > Diaphora > Diaphora mendica. Next base: position 4,367,789 of record OX421321.1, read on the forward strand.
AATTCTCCTGAGTCCGGAATGGAAACAATAATAGTAGGTACTTCTTTACAATCAGCGAACAAGGTAAGTACGGCAATATTTACTACAATTGAAATAGGACTGTGGAAATTATTATTAATATTAAGTATTGTGGAGACAGCCTGTATACAAACGTAGCGGGCACGAGTGACGACTTGAGAGAAACCGATGTTCGGTGGATGCGGATTGTCCAAGTCGGGGATAGTTGAAGCTCGTTGAGGAAGTTCTCAGTTGGACAGATGAAGATAAGCTGATGATTCAAGACGGGTTGTTTTGTTTTTTTATAGTAAATGATGGTCGTGAAAATATTGCGCTACAATAACTGCTACTGCCTATTTTGTATGGTATGTATATGGAATATTTATATAGTTATTTGACACGCACTTTAGGTGGGGCATACCATTTTGATATTGTTTTGTTCTTAGTTATCAAAGATCCAGGCTACATCTTTGATAACATTTCATGTCATGTCATTTTCTTCGAGTCCTGCGGCACGATGGACCGACGACTTGAAGAAAATGACTGGCAGCGGATGGATGCGGACTGCCCAAGACCTGGATAGTTGGCGATCTTTGGGGGATGCCTTCATTCAGCAGTAGACGGCAGAATGCTGAAAAGACTATCAAAGGTTGTAATAACTAAACATTTTAAAGATCTAGAGAGTCTACCGCCTCTTCAGGAATCATCGTGGCCAATTTGGAGGTCTTTAATTAGACTTCGGACTCAAGTTAGCCGGAGCAAGGGAAATATTTGGGAGATTTCTGGATGGTGCCAATCCACCGGTTGTTTGTGCGGTAAAATCGAAACGATGTTTCACCTTGCCTGGACGCCTGCACGCAGGAAGATCTGATGGCTGCCACCTACAACGCAGCAAAGGGGCACTGTTCTTGGCTGCTAATATATACAGTTATAATTAGTTATAGTATTATAGTTACACCGACACGAATTTTTTGTCGTCAAAATGCTAACACTAAAAATATTAGAACCTTTCCTAATTATCTATTACTATGAATAAAAACACGATAAAATCCCCAAAAAATCTTATCATAAATATCTAGAACACGATCTTTACATTGGTTTTGTATCAGACTTATATCTACAAAGGTATGTATGCTATAGTGCATCGATACGTAATGGCTGACGTGCTGAATGTGGCGATTGAGCTGTCAGAACGGTGCCCAAGAGCTGAAGACTTAACATACTATGTATTCAGCTGCACCTTTTAAAATACGCGCCATATTTACAGCTCAGGCGCTGCAAGTGTTGGGGATATTTACAGTATAAGAAAACGTTTGTTTATGGATTGTTTTCTGTTTATCAATAGCACCGCTGATTATTGAAACCGATGACAATAGAATAGTTGTCTATGGTTCAAATAGGTTGTTTAAAACTAGCTATTGCTCGCAGCATCGCTTGGTAATATCCTTTTTTCATCACAAACCACCAGAAGCGATGAAAGTTAATTACTTTAGCCGTTAATGAGTACCTATCTAACAAACTAGCAATCATTTTTGCATTCAATCATCATAATTAATATTAATTTATCAAGTAAGGATGGTGACTCGAAGTAGTTTTTTTTAATGTAATATTAGGTTTGTTTCCTTTTTTGAGTTTATTTTTCAGAACCAATCGCATGTGAATTTAATAAATACAAAATAAGTTTAATCGATATTTTATACGATCAGATCGATACGGATCTTACAATAGTCGCTTAATATGTAGAACATGTGATATCTTACCTTATATCACACGGCCAACTCTAGTGTCGCAGACTGTGCCACGTGTGAAATGTAAAACAAAAAAAATGACTTATTTAGTTTTCCGTTACCGTTTCCATTAATTTTACAAGTTAAGAAGTACCATATTGATTCTGTAAAAGAGCATAATGTATAAATACCTACATTTAAGGGTACAAATATATGTACCTATGCTTTTCTTGCCATGGCCAAGTTTGCAAAAATAAATCAGTTCAAAAAGGCATCCATCTGAAACAGGAATAGTAATGTTTATGTAAGTTGTCATATGGTAGACAGAATTATGACCCATCATTAATTTTATTGTAACCAATTGACTTGAATGGCGTTTGACTATCGACGCCATGTTGAATTTTTTCCGTGCAATGTTGACGCGAGCAGGTGTGCGGATGTTGAAAGTTGCGAAGAACTAAATTCATCATAAATAATGAATGGTTCGCGTTCGCTGATACGAACGCTTTTTTTTCTTTTTACACATTGAGAATATAAACACGTTAGAAGAGATAAAGCTACTGACATTATGATAAAATCAGTGACGGTCTAACTGTGCGTAAAACATTTTTTTCCGTTTTGATTACATTCCTTAAAAAATACGGGCTTCCTTACGACCAGTCAGTAAGAATACAGGTAAACAATGTTGCCAATCTACATGCTTGGTATAGCGCAAGTCTTTTATTCTACACTTACTATGGAGGGTAGAGGTAAGGAGAACCGTCTCACATAGAGGAATGGTTGAATAATCACAAATTTTAACAAAAAAAAACCGACTTCAAGAACTGAACCAAATAGAAATGGGACTACACGGGAAGCACCAGCTTTCAAATAAAAAAAAATCATCAAAATCCGTTCACACATTCGAAAGTTCTTTCCTTCTCCTTTTTAACCGACTTCAAAAAAAGGAGGAGGTTTCTCAATTCGACCGTATATATATATTTTTTTTTATGTGTGTTCGGGGATTACTTCGTCGTTTATGAACCGATTTTGATGATTCTTTTTTTAATGGAAAGTAGATGTCCCGGCGGTGGTACCATGATAAGGAAACTAGGATCTGATGATGGCATCCCAGAGAAATCGAGGGTAACCCTCATTTTTTTCAGGCACGTACTATGTTTTTCGTATATTTTCGGAAGCTACGCCGGTATTTGCGTCTGGTTGTGATCATTTAATGATGATGAGCTGATGATGAAAGGTAAAACTCCTTAACGGTTAGGAGTTGGAGGATAAATCTTTAAATGTCATATGTATGTATGTTACCTTTAGTCGTATACTTTTAAGTTATTTAGGTGAGCTGATATCACAAGCGCTATGATGACTAACCCCTTAATGTATTTTGCTTTAAGTAACTCGCCTGCTTCTATTTCATCACGACATTTAAGCTTGGACACGATTCTTATTGCCCCGTAGACCACGTTCTCGGTAACAGAAATCTTGCATCTCAGCATAATTTTGGAAACTGATCATACTCAGACTCAGTTTTAATACGTGTTCAAACCACTAAAGTTATTGGCATCAGCAGAAATTATATGAAATAGTTCAACTTACTGATAACCTATGATTGTTTGCACTAAAAATGGAAAAATAAAAACTTTTTATAAAAAAAAAACCGACTTCCAAAAAACCATCCGACGAAAACTCCCTGCCAAAAAACACTTAAAAGCGTAAAATAAACTAGCTCTTCATAAATTGCTATGTGCCAATTCTTTTCTATACCTAATTCTTTATTCATTTAAATAGTAGTATTATTGTGTATGCTAGGTACCTAAAATCTGTTTGAAGTCGGCGCCAAGCTAAAATGTAATAGGAGGTACCGCACTCGCCGCTGCCGGATAGCTAGCATAAAACAACCCAAGCGAGCAGACACGCGCGGGCTGACGCGACGTCTTTGATGGTCGTCTCGAAATAAAGCGAGTGTGGTAACTACTATTACATTTGGCTTGGCGCCGACTTCAAACAGATTTTAGGTACCTAGCATACACAATAATACTACTATTTAAATGAATAAAGAATTAGGTATAGACATAGTTTTCGTCGGATGGTTTTTTGGAAGTCGGTTTTTTTTTTATAAAAAGTTTTTATTTGAAGTTGGTTAAAAAGTATCAAGCCATATACTGAAAATTCAGGTTCCAGTACCTGCCAGAATAGCTGCATAAATGAACATAACTGCAGTAGACGGAGTGAAGTTTGTGGAGTTCAAATATTTAAAACTTTTTATGACTCTAAAATGTTTTGGTAAATATAATTAAAATACTGCTGTGAAACGTCATTTTACTAGTGTGATTTTTTTCAAATAATTATTAATGATTTTACTATGATGATTGTTATAAAACATTATTCTAATTGAGTACTTTTAGCGTTCTCTTTAAAATTAATCCTACCACAGCGCCACCCTTGTTGGACGCCTTTTTATGGACACTACCATCAATAACACTTACGAAATGATCACTGACACTTACAGCAAGTTTAAAGTCTGTGTGTTCTATTTCTCTTTCATTGGAACAGTAATTATTTCGCTCTCATGTAAGGTATTTGACTAACAAATTGTTAGAATTTTACTGATGAGATTTGCTATATCTTAAGTTCTTTTGAACATATACAACATAAAATTGTCTGTTTAAAAATTCTTTAGTTCTGTTTCAAAGATTGAAACTACTTTTCGCATACCTTGAAAAAATATTGCAATTACTAGATTTAGCAGACATTAACTTATAAATTACTATAACTTTCTATAATCAAACTGAGACCAATTTTAGTGTGAACTAGCCGAAACGTTGCGCATAAAAAAAATATTCAAAGTTTATCAGATTTTACCTAATCCGCCTGCCAATAGACCAGCTTTTAATACCGCTTTATAACTACTCAGATTATTCTTCTCTGTGTCTCTCTCAAACATCTGGATCCATCTTAAGGTTATCTGAAATAAATTGCTTTTAGCTATAATGCCGCCCTTTGTACACTACATATCGATCTTTTTAGGTAGCTATTCTCTTCTAACTTTGTAATATGGTGTGCAAATAAAGAATTTTATATTTACGTATCTATTTATGTATTCGTTGCCTCATTTTGAAGAGTTCTACTGTCATTCTTAACAACGACATAACATGTTAGAACATTACTCGTCCGTCGGCACTCATCAACCAGTCAGTCCAAGTTCAATACCGGAGCATGCAAAATGGCGACTTCCCGGACATTCCGAGGTCATTCTTGTACGAGATTGTTAAGGCATTATGCTTGTCTCCGCTCTTGAGAGTATTCTGCTTCCCATGGAGTATGTTCTAATTAATTGTTAAAATTAAGTTTGCTGGGAAACATTTAAAAGAGTAATTTAAAGTAAAAGTCATCTAGTAAAAAATAATATCAAATATTTCTACACAAAATAATGATCCAGGGCTTCCATCTATACCTATACAGTTAAATACTTGTATATCTATATAAATAAAAATGAATCACTGACATGTATCGTATGTATGTATCGACTGCACCAAATTGGATAATTATTTTTATGTGTTTGTTATTGTCACGGATCGTATTAAAGAAAATTATAAGAAAACCGGAAGCATAATTTTTTTGTCCACTACTGTACCAGCAGTGCGATACTGAGGCGAGCTAAATAATAAAAACAAGTTTTACGGAAATTTAGACATAATTTTATTACGAAAGAAAATGGCGATGCGAAGTTCGCCGGATCAGCTGGTAGAAGATATAACACAAGGAATTAAGGAAAATAATCTTTAATAATATTATCTACACTCGCTATGGAATTCCGGTTTGATTATTTAATAATCGATGTAAGAGCTAGAAACTCGATACAAAATCGATTCTGTATCGTATCTACTTGTGTAGGTGGAGCAGCAATCCTTGTAGGAGTACAAGGCATGAGTTATCTTAATTAATCGAACGGCATATTAATATAATGTATGCCTGACTGAGGTATGAAAATGCTGGTAATTAAGATGTCCGGTCGGATTTCAAAAATATACTTAGGTTTATTAGTATCCTAACGACGCGGTTCGGCTACGAAATTCTCGGATTTTTTCTACTATGTGTTACAGGAACATATTATGAGAAGGTCGGGACTTCCTCCGTCAAAATGGTGGACCAGTATGACCAAGGTCCTGAAGAAGGAGAATGTACCAAACCCGAAAACCCTTGGAAGAAGGATGTGTTACACATATAAATGTTCCTCTTGAATCACTATCTATTACTGAAATCCTCAAAGTAGTTTAAAAGATCTAAGCGAACAAACAGCGGCAATTACCTAATTTTATGATAGGTTAAGATAACAATTAACACACACAAATTGATAAAGAATAGACGGAAACAAAAATAATTATATTACATATTGAAATTTGAGAGGAGAACAATAATAACATGGATGCTCCATTTAACGATATTTTAATAAAAGCTAGATACTAAACTAGCGACCCGCCCCGGCTTCGCACGGGTGGATTTCAGATGCCCCTGCCGACGACACGATTCGTGCATTTTAAATCTGTAATATCTACGAATATATTCATTTAAATTAGATACTGTAACGGTCCATTTTGATCTATATTAAATGCACAATGTATTTAATTTACCTAATTGTATAAGGATTCATTCTGTATATCTTAAAATCGCTTCGTAAATAATCCATTATTTCTCCTAAAAAGAAGGGGATAAAAAGGGAATAAAAAATATACCGTTGCGGACTTTTTTGTAGATCTTTTTAAGGTGTACAATACTGTAGTACATTATTAGAAAACATTAGAAAACTCGAAAATTAACAGTGTTTTCATACTATATTATGCATTTATTATGCACAAAAATCTTCCTCTTGAATCAGTCTATCTATTAAAGAAACCCGCATCATAATCCCTTGCGTAGTTTAAAAGATCTATGCGTTTATAGGGACAGACAGAGAGCGGAAGCGACTTTGTTTTATACTATGTAGTGAAGAACAGGGATAAAAGAGTCTTCCTTACCTGTGCAAAGTCAGTAGCCTAATTTACTCCTTATATCATCAGCTATCTGCCAGCGAAAATCCCGTCCAAATTGGTACAGCTATTTATGTAAGTACCGTATAAACTTTCATATGCATTGAATGAAAAGTTGTTTATTTGATATAACAAACAGACACTTCAATTTTATTTTTTTGAATAGATGTATTAAAAAGCGGCCAAGTGCGAGTCGCACTCGCCCAGGAAGGGTTCCGCAGCAGCAAGTAACATTTTTTTTTATATTTGTTTTAATTGAATGAAAGGTAAATTGCAGTTTACGATTTATGACGTATTAAAAAAAACTACTTACTAGATTTCGTTCAAACTAATTTTCGGTGGAAGTTTGCATGGTAATGTACATCATATATTTTTTTTAGATTTATCATGCTCTTATTTTAGAAGTTACAGGGGGGGGGCACATTTTACCACTTTGGAAGTGTCTCTCGCGCAATCTATTCAGTTTAGAAAAAAATGATATGAGAAACCTCAATATCATTTTTGAAGACCTATCCATAGATATGGGTTTGATGAAAAAAATTTTTTTGAGTTTCAGTTCTAAGTATGGGGACTCCCAAAATGTATTGTTTTTTTTCTATTTTTGTGTGAAAATCTTAATGCGGTTCACAGAATACATGTACCTACCAAGTTTCAACGTTATAGGTCTTATAGTTTCGGAAAAAAGTGGCTGTGACATACGGACGGACAGACGGACAGACAGACAGACAGACATGACGAATCTATAAGGGTTCCGTCTTTTGCCTTTGGCACGGAACCCTAAAAATGCTATTCTTATCGCGACGAGTAAACCGACCGGTCCAACAGTATGCTGTTTGAATACTTTAAGTAGTCAGCTGACATTCATCCGTAATCTTTACATTACAAGTTTGAAGACACAGGGTCCAAGATTTAATGCGATTATTTTTTACTGTACGATGGTATTTACTTGAGCTCTTTAATGTTTAAGTTATAGGTATATGATCCTGATGTAACCTGACTGATGGAGTCACATTATTAACAACCTTTATCAGTCCACTGCTGGACATAGGCCTCTCCCTAGAAACGAGGTCTTGCAAATTAGTTTTGCGTGCATCTAGCAGAGTTTAATTCCCTCACAAATCACCTGGATTGTTTGTTTCCTTAACATTTGATTATATTAATTTACCTATTAAAAAAAATCGCCTCAAAGATAATTTTTGCAACAATTTTTTTTATAATGTTTTAAAATATAGGGGTTGTTATATGACTTCTACCCTCTAGGCAGTTCTGTATAAGGATACTATGAAAGAAGTATCTAATAAGTTTTCAGAATGCCTCAAACACCCTTTTTTAGGGTTCCGTGCCAAGCAAAAAACGGAACCCTTATAGATTCGTCATGTCTGTCTGTCTGTCTGTCCGTCTGTCCGTCCGTATGTCTCAGCCACTTTATTCCGAAACTATAAGACCTATAACGTTGAAACTTGGTAGGTACATGTATTCTGTGAACCGCATTAAGATTTTCACACAAAAATAGAAAAAAAACAATAAATTTTGGGAGTCCCCATACTTAGAACTGAAACTCAAAAAAAATTTTTTCATCCAACCCTACGTGTGGGTATCTATGGATAGGTCTTCAAAAATGATATTGAAGTTTCTAATTTCATTTTTTTCTAAACTGAATAGATTGCGCGAGAGACACTTCCAAAGTGGTAAAATGTGCCCCCCCTGTAACTTCTAAAATAAGAGAATGATAAAACTAAAAAAAATATATGATGTATATTACCATGCAAACTTCCACCGAAAATTGGTTTGAACGAAATCTAGTAAGTAGTTTTTTTTTAATACGTCATAAATCGTAAACTGCATTTTACCTTTTATTCAATCAACACACATATTAAAATAAAATAAAAATTATATTATGTTACTTGCTGCTGCGGAACCCTTCATGGGCGAGTCCGACTCGCACTTGGCCGCTTTTTTTTACGTGTGGAACGTCACCCCACCGGGGTTTGCCGCTGGGTGGTGTGACAGAATCGGACCGACTAAAACCACACGGTGTGCCACTCTGTGCCTGAGAAGGGAGGGATCCGGGAACTGCTGATATTAACATATTCGAACCCCTCCCAGCGCCTGCCCGCACGGAAGCGGGCACCATCTGCTGGGAAACTCTATTTAGGCGACGTAGGGCACACGCGTACGTCACCCCTTCGCGGCTGGCCACTTAAGCGGATGAAGGGGAAAACTCGTCCCTTCCATCCGCGGCCACACTCAGGGTTGCATAAGGCGCTGGCAAGCGCGCCTCCGCCGCCCTAGCTCGCCGGCGGCGAATTGGGTCTGAGTGAAGGTCGTCCTACCGGGCCTTCTCCGCTGCCTCCTTCTGTGAGATTACGTCTTCGCAAAAGGTTGCGGCCGCGGTAAAACAGCTGTCGCTACCGGCCATGGAGCGTATGACGGCCGGCAGCGAGAGATCTCCTCCGATGACTGCAGTGAGGGCCCGACGCTGCGACGCCCAGGTGTAACAAACCGCCAGCGTGTGTTGGGCCGAGTCCTCACTGCAATCGCAGTGGAGGCAGGCGGGACTCAATTTCCTCATAGCGACTGAGTTCAGGTACTTTCCTAAGCATCCGTGCCCGGAAAGAACCTGCGTCAGTCGAAAGAAAAGGGTACCGTGCTACCGCCCTGCCTACTCGACGGTGACCGGCATCATTCTCTCATACGCATAATAAGTCAAAGTCATATCTTAGGTAAAAGAAACATGAATTCGCACCTTTGCGCGTTGTTCGATAAATGGCGCTGTGCCGTCTAATTAGATCGCACTATGATTTGATCACCGTAGTAGTATAAATTAAATTGTTGTAAATCAATTTTCCTTTGGGATGTATTTTATACTATTTTGAATCTTGTTCCCTAGTGGAAAATATGTGTAACTAGTTATTAACAGTAGTTTCAATTAAGGCTCCGGGGGATACATTTGTTGAATGGCAATACAGGTAGCGTTGCTCTCTGGCGACAAATAAACCTTTAATTAAAGTGACGTAAATTAAATGCACGATCGTAATAAAATTACAGGCATTGAGGTTCAGATACTGCCAATTACTCAGTACGAGTACACTGGTAACATCTACGTAACTCGTTAGGACATCCTTATGTTCATACAAATGGCAACATTAGTTTCTTTTTAATTGCTCAGCTAACTCGTTTATGGATTATTGGCAAATGTGTTTTGAATTTGGCAGGAAAATGTCATAGATTAAAAATATATGTTATTTGTTAGCATAGTGTTTTTAACCGATTACGGCGTAGCCAAAAGGAAGGATAATATTTTTGGCAGTCTATGTATGTACCACCGTAGCGACTAAACTACTGAACCGATTTTAATGAAAGAAATGTTAATAGATCCGTAATATTGGCCCAAATAATATAAGTTTCGTCAAAAGGCTTTACGTAGTAGTAGTGATTTTAAAACGCTTTGTTTGACCAAACAAAAAGAATAAGGGTACCTGTCATTCAAAAATGAAAGATGCTTTAACGGTACACAATTGTTTAAACTTGGGCCAGAAAATGAAATTAACCATCAACATTGTGTGGTTAGAGATCTACAACTTATGGTAAATCGAAGCAAGAGCCGGATGCTGTCTATTTATTGTTTTTTGTACGTAGAATTGCTCTTAATACGACAAGAAGTTGACTACAGTGTATCATATCAGTGACTATTATCGCGACAATCGCAAGATTTTATCTGTTGAATACATTGGTTGCGAAATGTTGCACCACTACTAATAGTGTGAACTTGGCTAATTTTATTTCTAGCTAAAATGCAACAGGTAAACCGGCCGGCTTTCTCTACATTCCATTTTTTACCACATCTTACACACATTCACATATTACACACAAATTCAGAAGAGCAGCAGTGTGGTCACCGTAATACAAACCACGGTAACCAGACTAACGCTCGTTTCTTATTAAATTCATACATATTCTAGACAGAGTGCACCCAGACCCAGAAATATCATACTCACGGCAAGCGATCATACAATTATTTGTCCTGGATAGTAATCTACCCCACGAACTCTCGCTTAACATTCACACTTACTAACCATTCGATCTAAAGATTCAACCTTAATCTAAATGTCAGCCCAAATACAGTACCCACTTTTTTCGTGAAAACGGTCCGCCATATTTGTACTAAAAAAATGAGTTGTGGTGTCATGTTAAACTCGAACTGACTAAAACTGCAGAATATTCTATCAATAAGCCTTGTGGTAACGGTCAAGCTTGGAAGCTAGAAAGAAAATCTCATTAAATCCTGAATCATTTTGGAAACGCTTGTAGGATGCAAAAAAATTGAACTTTATAAAAACACTTTATTAGTATTTATTATTGCAAATAGGTAATTTACATATGTATGGACAAGACTCAAAACTGTCATCATCTCGTCAAAAGGCCAATCCACACCTTATTCTGTACTCGTACAGTTTTTATTTAGTCAATGTTCACGGACTTTAAAAAAAAGACACCTCTGTAGTTTGCTGCGGCATTTCTTCCCAGTGAGTCATAAGAAATTCCAAATCCTTCTAGCTGTATACGAGTAGTCCGATGTGTAAAAATATCTTTAAAAGATTTACTTAATTACGTTTTACTTTCTACATAATTGAAAGTCAACTGGTGTCCATTTATTAACCTAAGTCCCCATCATTGGTGGTCGTAGAACTAATGTAAATCAGTACCGGCACAGAATACACATTGTGTGTTAATATATGCCGATGTTTGCTAACGCGCACCATCTTTGAATAATTGGACTCGAACCACACGCATGCCAACAGTATTATACGCATATTTTACATATACTTTTGAATTTATTATAGTAATAGCTCCCTGTCTGTTATTATAAAAAGTAATTAAAAATTAACAAAAGCTACAATAGCAGTATCTGACACCTCAACTTGCTATAAATATATATCTTCCTACCCCTGGGACTAATGTCCCAAGATTATTTGAGTCGTCTACTAGTTCAACCGGTTTTACACTTTTACCTGAATATCAGTTTATCCACGGAGCGACTGACATCGGACCTCTGCAACCCTGATGGTGAACTAAATTCGAAGATTGAACTAGATGTCAGTATATTTGAAGGCACTGACTTCTTAATGACGATTGCCATAGATGTTCATGACAACCGGGACCGAAGGCTTAACGTGCTCTCCGAGGCACGGGCGGGAAACACCGCCATCTTACATACTCCGGGATGCAACTAAAAAATTTTGTAAGAAACCCGAAAATCAGTCTGATCCGAGAAATGAATCCGAGACCTCTTGGTCGGCAGTTGCTTATGCTAACCGATGCTGCTAGACTGACGAGGTAGCTATTTTCATGTAAACTAACTGTGCCAGGAGGGTGCACTTGAATAGGTAAAGACCTTATATGTTCCTATGTTTTATATTGATTAATAGTATGTGTTGATGAAGATACATCCCCCTGAAAATGATTCTAGCGGCGCCCATACACAGATAAACAAAAATTCTAAAAACTGTTGTTTTGAGTTCTGTTACTTAGATGAAGACCTCCTTTCTTAGTTTTTCTTCAATATCTTTGATGTACAAACATCGACCTCTTAAGGCGTGTCTCCTGCGGCTAAAATTAACTAAACAAATTAACAAAACTTGTTAACTAAACATGTTAGCGAAAAGTCGCAGGAGACGGACTTTTAAACGAACATCAAACACGATTACACGAAAAGCAAAAACATTTTATCTTCTCGACAAAATGACTTATAGTACACTTACTTACTTACTTTTATAGTATAAATATGAATAATATAAGTATTAATGTTAGTTCAGTTCAGTTTCATTATACGAGAAGTATACGCTGGGATGTTTTCAGTCCGCTTTGGATAACATGTTTGCTTGTTAAAATTAACAAAACAGTTAGGCCACGCCCATTTGACATTTGGTGTTTAAAAACATAAAACAGTGTCACAGGAGACCCGGCTTTACAATTACCGAACAGAAGACTCGGCGTGAAATTACCATAACATTTAAGAGAAAAAAATAACAGGAATACAAGTTTATTTATGTAAAAAATATAGCGAACTATAATATAAACAATCACAGACTTTAAGGAACAAATTAACAAAAAACCAAGGGTACTTTAATGAATGTTTGTTCGTGGAAATATTGAATATTCCAGCGTTAGTATTGGTTAGTAGATTAACCTATTACGTTCACAACCGTGCAACCGCCTACTTGCTCGAAATTCAGCTGTGTGAGACTTCCTCGAAATAGCATTATAATTAAATTCAATATGGCCGATATAAGCAAAGGAATCATTGCTAAGAGTATGAACAATTTAGTATTTGAGCAAAATATCGTTTTTTGAGACCATTTTTGGGCCACGACTGCACGTTTGGCCTAGTGGTTTAACGGTCACCACGCCGTTTCCTACTTCGCCAAGTGTCGTGGGTTCAAATCTCACGTAGGACAACGCTTTGTGTGATCCACAAATTGTTGTTCTGAGTCTGGGTGTTCTTTGTGTCCGTTTCATGTATGTTTGTAAGGTCCCCCACGACACAGGATTTATTCCTAGTGCGGGAGTTGTCTTTGTAAAACAAAAAAAAAAAAATGGTATTAATATGCATAAGTTGAGCATACGAAGATGCTGAGTAAAACAAACTTTCTTAAAAAAAAACAATTAATGATACACAGAATAGTACAAATTGCTATAAATCTAGAACAAGAATGGGACGACTTCGAAGAGTTTCTCGATTGTTTGGTTTTTGTATTATTTTTGGCTGAGTTGAGTCCATGTAGCTTTTTTATTGTTTACGGTTATCTATGGTTCATCTTTGCCTTCAAAACAAGCGGACAAGCCTCCGTCAGACCATATTTTTAGGTAAGCAACCTTCAACGAGCTGTTAATAGAATAAAACTTAGTTTATAATAAATTTAGTATCCCTTCCGGTTTCCTTCTAATTTTCTTCTATACAAACCTTATCCTGACAGTTAAAAGCACATACAAAAAGAATCAGCCAATATGGTACCGACGATCGTAAGTTATGCGCGTACTACATTTCAGTGATTCATTTTTATTTATATACACTCGTAAATATATGACTAGATTTGTATTTTTCTATTCGACAAACTCTGATTCCAAATAGGAAGTTTAATAAAGTAATCATTTTAATAAGTTTCCTATAAAACTAAAACACGAACGACAACTGGAAACATACTATATCAACTTAAAAACTTCTAAGATCATGTAGGCTATAAGTTCTATGCGCAAGCACAGATCGACAGAAATGTGTTTCTCGCACGCAAACATCATTTGATTCCCCTGTAATTTGCAAGGCAGGTGCAGCTGAGATTGATGCTTGTTGTTGGCAGATATATAATTCGTTGATCATGGTCTGGTCTGCTGTTAGTTGTGAAACCTTTAAAGATTATCACTTCACAGAGCCTCAAACCGAATACTAATTATACTTTCATGCTAATATTATAAATTGGAAAGTTAATCTGTCTGTCTTTTACGCTTTCGCGGCTAAACTGCTACACCGCTTTCAACGAAATTTAGCATGAAGATACTTTGATTCCTGAGAAAGGACATTTACTATTGTTTACCGCGATAACTGTGCTTAAAACTTGATTTGAGCATAATTTCACCGTGGGACAGCCACGCTTCGGCATGCATGGGGCAGCTCGACCAGAGTGATACCACAGCCTCACATAAAACTGGTATGAAACAGCGCTTGCGCTATGTTTCACCGAGTGAGTGAGGATACCGGAGGTCCATAACCCAAACCCGCCCACCCGTCCCCCTCCCCATCCCCCAAAGGCCGGCAACGTACTTTGCCCCCTATTCCAAAAAAAAAACTGTTCTTATAACTTGATTTTAGCATAATTTGTAAACAAAGCATTTGTAACTGTAAAAAGGGAGGCTTTAAAGAAAATGTAAACATTAGATAGACCTCCGCCCAAAGAGTGTGCGTGTGAACTGAGGGACCATAGTGATATTTTTGTTTGAAATTTTTATAAGATTTAGTAGTAGGCTCAAAACAATTGTAGAACAAATATGAGAATTTGTAAAAAGATATGTTAAAAACTACAGCCCTTTAAGTGTGGTCCCTCAATCCTCACATACCATCAGCCAGATCTCGGCAAGTATGTAAAAAAATAAGGTATTGTGACTCATTGTGATTGTGAATCATTCGCAGTGAGTATGGTGACCACCACTCTTGGATTCTGCTTATGCTTTCCATCAGGCAGAGTAGAGTCATTATGGCGGGCCATACATACAAAAAAATAAAAAATAAAAAAAATAAAAATATTATAAATTTGAAAGTGGCTTAGTCTGCTTCTCTATTACGCTTTCACGGCTAAACCAATAACAGTGCCTGCACTTGGTAAGGCATATAACTTATTGTAATACTTTTGTTTAAGTACGTAAAATTTGGTTATAACTTAATGAATGTAATAAGATTTGTTGGTCCGTACTGTAACGCCCTGGCAAAAAATGCGAATGACTCTGTTTTGTGAAAAAAAGTTCTATCTAGCTTTTTTTTTCACATACTTAAACACAAGTATTACAATAAGTTATATGCCTTACCAAGTGCAGGCACTGTTATTGGTTTAGCCGTGAAAGCGTAATAGAGAAACAGACTAAGCCATTTTCAAATTTATAATATTAATATAGATCGCGATAGGTACTATCGCGGACTTTTTGTAAATATTTTACAAAATCCTGTGTTTTTAAATGTTCAATTTTATGTGTTAATAAAACGTATAAAACTGAGCTGTATAAATAATACCACTATGTTACCATAATGGTTTGTAAAATACTAGGGTATTATAAGTACATAAAGCTTCCTTGAAACATAGCCTAAATGGTGATAAGCGTCTAAAAGCTACTTTATTTCATGCTTTGTAAAGATACGTAATATAACATAACACTAAATCAGCCGTACAACCTTGGGTTTCGACTATTACAATAAAAATTATATTGGTAGTCTACATTTTATTTCATTGTGTGGTCACACTACTCGTATATCTGTTCATAAGATCACTGAAATGCTATAATCTCATTTTAGAGGTAAGATACACACAATTGAAGATACCTATTATTTGTAGAAACTTTGTACAAAAAGTTTAATACACTACACTTTGTGATACTTTAGTCGCCTAGCAGCTAGACATGCAAGTATGTTTGAGAACGTGAGGATTGAGGGACCAGCTTTAATTATAAATATCTTCAAAGTGCGTCTATATTTTTTAATAATTTATTTTTTACAAATTGCTATAAGACTTATTCTAAAACATTATGTAAGAAAATAAAGATTTTATTCCGTTGATGTGATAATATTCAGTATAACAAAATCTTTCGTGTGTGGACTGAGGGACCACAGTATAGTCGTTGTATTTTTTTAATCGTTGATGATTTGTGCTCAGTTATTTGGTATATATCTTTAAAAATTCTATGTTACCATAATGGTTTGTAAAATACTAGGGTATTATAAGTACATAAAGCTTCCTTGAAACATAGCCTAAATGGTGATAAGCGTCTAAAAGCTACTTTATTTCATGCTTTGTAAAGATACGTAATATAACATAACACTAAATCAGCCGTACAACCTTGGGTTTCGACTATTACAATAAAAATTATATTGGTAGTCTACATTTTATTTCATTGTGTGGTCACACTACTCGTATATCTGTTCATAAGATCACTGAAATGCTATAATCTCATTTTAGAGGTAAGATACACACAATTGAAGATACCTATTATTTGTAGAAACTTTGTACAAAAAGTTTAATACACTACACTTTGTGATACTTTAGTCGCCTAGCAGCTAGACATGCAAGTATGTTTGAGAACGTGAGGATTGAGGGACCAGCTTTAATTATAAATATCTTCAAAGTGCGTCTATATTTTTTAATAATTTATTTTTTACAAATTGCTATAAGACTTATTCTAAAACATTATGTAAGAAAATAAAGATTTTATTCCGTTGATGTGATAATATTCAGTATAACAAAATCTTTCGTGTGTGGACTGAGGGACCACAGTATAGTCGTTGTATTTTTTTAATCGTTGATGATTTGTGCTCAGTTATTTGGTATATATCTTTACAAATTCTCTACTAAATGTCTGCAGTCACAATACCTTATTTTTTTACATACTTGCCGAGATCTGGCTGATGGTATGTGAGGATTGAGGGACCACACTTAAAGGGCTGTAGTTTTTAACATATCTTTTTACAAATTCTCATATTTGTTCTACAATTGTTTTGAGCCTACTACTAAATCTTATGAAAATTTCAAACAAAAATATCACTATGGTCCCTCAGTTCACACGCACACCCCAAAGACTATGTTCATGAAATTTGAATAAAGAAGAAAAAAAAAACATGAAAGAGAATCATTAGATAGACTATAGCATTAGATAGCTAGATAGACAAATATAATTTTATATTGAACCCCGCACGCTCTCTACTCTATGGTTGTACCGGGGTAGGGTCGGGAGCCTGCCTGTTAAATAAACAGGTGCTTTATATGTTACACAGACCCTGTGGGAGAGACAGTCATTAACTACAAGATCGGTACGAGCTGTCAGCAAGGTTAACATTTTTTCAACAGCTCAACAACACTCGTAAATCTAACATTCAATAAAGGCGGGAATTAAATCAATAAGATCAATGGATAAAGACCATGTAAGAAAAATACATTGCAATACTAGAACTGCTAGATAAGAATCACATTTTTTACGTACAATGTTGTTTTAAAATTATAAAAACTTAAATTATTCCCTTCATTACTATTAATTCATTTTTTCATAAATATATTAATTTATTATATAAAAACTTGTTTTATTGGTAGCTCATAAACGCATTTTTAGAAATAGCTTATAATATATTAAGTAATTATGCTTTAATTAGTATTCTAAGGATGTTACACAGACAGGGAACATAATGCGACGTTTATCGTCAAACAATTAGAAATAAAATAAAAATTAACAAAATAAAAACCGACTTCAAGGTTCGACTCAATTTCTCTTGGATGCCATCATCAGATCTTAGTGTCCTTATCATGGTACCGCCCTTGGGATATCTCATTTCCATTAAAAAAAGAATCATTAAAATCGGTTCATAAACGACGAAGTTATCCGCGAACACACATAAAAAAAAACATATATACGGTCGAATTGACAACCTCCTCCTTTTTTGAAGTCGGTCAAAAAATACGAATTGATGGAAATTAAATAGATTGGTTCATTTATGTTTTTTATGGAATAGGTGGGCAAACGAGCAGACGTATCGCCTGATGGTAAGCGATTTCCGCCGCCCATGGACACCTGCAACACCAGAAGCGTCACAAGTGCGTTGCCGGCCTTTTAGGGATGGGGGGAAGGGGAGATAGGGTTAGGGGGATTGGGGTATAGGCCTCCGGTATCGTCACTCACTCGGTGAAACACAGCGCAAGCACTATTTTACACAGGTTTCTCTGAGGTCGTGGTATCACTCCGGTCGAGCCGGCCCATTCATGCCGAAGCGTGGGTCTTCCACGGTTCATGTCTTTACTTTAGTGTGATAGGCATTACTTCTACATCTCTTCTCTTTACCTCCTTTGAACCATTTCATTTTTTTATTGACATTCAATTAATTACTTTAAACGGCTGCACCGATTTCAATGAAATTTGGTATAGAGATACTTTGATTCTTGAGGAAGGATATAGGCTAGGTACTCGTTACCGCGATAACCGACACACAAACGGGCGGCTCCGCGGGCAGGAGTTAGATTAACTTATATACTTTTGGGTTCCGTGATAAAATAACTATGTATGACCATTGGAATTAACACTATCAATGCATTAGATACATTTCATTTGGTGGATCACCCTCTGACCAAGGCCAGGGATGATAATATTCTTTCGCCAAATAATTGGAAGCCATTTTACAAATTATCCTTCTTTGAGCATAAGTCAATTAAATTTAACTCACACACTTTTTATCGATTCTTCGCATCCCTATCCTGACTGATTGAGTGGACCCATTGATAAAATCGATTCATTAGTTGGTTTATGTTAGTCGTAAATTAGCACAATGCGCACCATTGACCATATCGGTCTGAGCACGTTTCTTGCCTTTTCAATTAATAATTATTAGTATCGACTCTAATAATTTTTACAGGATCAATCGCTTTATTTAACAAAAAAACCTGGATATTTAAAAGGAAAAAAGTTTATTTTTCAGTGAACCTAGTTTTAGGGATGGAGCGACCATCATGGGATAAAATCTTTTTGCGTGTCTTACAATTTATATTTCAAGAAAACGTCTCAAACGTTCATGTTTTCTAAAATTATTACTTTCAGAACGGAACGAACCGAAAATCTGACTTAAATAATAACGAAATCTTAAAAAATGCATAAATGAAATCCCACCAAATCATTTTCATGTAAAATTTTGCCAAGGCGACTGTATATGGCTTACCCTGTGAAAAAGATATCAGATCTCATGTAGAGCCAAGCTTCTGAATCTACACGCCCTAACTCTACCAACCCTAACTTCACAAACTTTACATCTCAGTAAAAATGTGTTTTTGTCTGTCTGTCGGTCTGTCTGTCTGTTTGTTCCGGCTAATTATAAATTTTTTTTCGGCTGTCAACTTTGACTGTGGAAACATCGCGATTCATTGCTCTCGAAAACTTAATTAATATTTTCAGTTTAAAGTGGACGATCAAAGTAACGGTTATATTTAGTTTGGAGACTGGTGATTTTTCAAAGTACTGAACAATAAGGACCTAAACAAACTGTGCAAAATCGGTGATAAACAGTGTCTAAAACCTGTGTCTGACATTAGTAGTGAAAATTATAATTATTTGTATACCCACAAGTGTTTGATATTTCTTCTTCGTGTCAGTCTGCTGTCAGTGTTGGTAACTGTCAAAGTGGTGAAGTGACCATAGACAGTTTGGGGTTGCCATTGCTAGTTTTTTTTGTTTTCTCCCAAGTTGGAAACAAATAGAATGGCCGTGTGTTTTAAGTGTGATATTCAAGTTCAGGATGACAAGAATTGTAAGATGCAAAGGCTGTAACAGAGTAATATGTGCCAAGTGCTCTGGCCTAACTGCAACGGAAATGCGCGTTTTTGGCCTCCAAAACCC
Organism: Diaphora mendica; assembly: GCA_949125395.1. Lineage (NCBI taxonomy): Eukaryota > Metazoa > Arthropoda > Insecta > Lepidoptera > Erebidae > Diaphora > Diaphora mendica. The sequence goes on from OX421321.1 coordinate 4,387,662, forward strand.
CAAACTGTCGTACCTATGTGATAACTGCGAGGAAGGCTTAAGGCAGATTCCAGAGCTGCGTAAGCTGGTTACTGAACTCCAACACCAGGTGCTAGGGTTAAAGGAACAGGGTGCAAGCGCTGTTAATTTGAATGCAGTTATCAATGAAATAGAAGATCGCAACAATCGCAGTCGCAATGTAATCTTGTACGGAATACCTGAATCAACTTCAGCCACTACAGAAGACCGGATAGCGCATGACATAAACCTTGTCACTGATGCATTTGCACCACTACCAACGCCAAAACCAGAAATCGTGACTGCATTTCGCCTGGGAAAACCTAGACCGGGTGACGGAAAACCGCGCCCCCTAAAGGTAGTCTTAGTAAGCAAACAAAACGCAATAAAAGTCTTGAAAAATAAAGGTAAGTTGTCTAAAGCAGTAAAGGTTCAATCTGATATGACTCCCTATCAACGTGAACAACTTAACAAGCTACGCGAAGAATTGGTCACCAGAACTGATAACGGTGAGCAAAATCTAACAATCAAATATATTAATAAAGTCCCGAAAATTATCGCTGCTCCGCTTACAAAAAACTAAACACTGCTGTAATTTCCGAACTCCGTTTCTTATATACTAACCTGGCATCGCTAACGGCAAAATTTGATCTACTGCTCATCGAAATTAACAATTATAAACCTGCATTTATTTTAATAACGGAATCCCACCTTCACTCTGGAATAGCTAATGGTCTAATACAAATACCTGGATACACGCTCTATCGCTTAGATAGAAGGGACAGACGAGGAGGTGGTGTTGCAATATATGTCGCACATGCGGCTAATAACATTGCTATCATATCCAAGGTAGACGACAAGTATCACAGAGATAACGTGGAGGGACTGTGGCTGGATATTCAATTTGGAGAGCTCGACCTACTACTGGCATGTGTATACAGACCACCGTCTAGTTGCCTTTCTGAATCAGATGAGATCCTTTTTAGCACTATTGGCAGAGCTGCGGCAGAAAAAACAGTACTCATAGCGGGTGATTTCAACCTCCCTGGGATCAGGTGGCCCCTCCACAAATATCACAGCCATGACAAACTACATAACACATTTCTTGACATGTACAGCGGTAGCAGTCTTAGGCAACTTGTAACACAGATAACTAGAAAAAGAAACCAAGAAGAATCTCTACTAGATCTCATATTATGCAATGAGGACAGCTTGATAAGCGACCTAGAGTACCATCCACCAATCGGTAAAAGCGATCACATAGTCATCCTAGCTATGGCGCAAATCATCCATACTTCTAATAAAAGTAACGAGACACGAAAACAATATAACTACCACAAAGCTGATTTCGAAGCACTAAGTAGGGATTTGTTGAAGAATCTAACTTTTAATGGAAAATCAGTCAATGACATGTGGCTCTCTCTTATGAAGCAGATACACTCCTCTATTAAGATATGCGTGTCTATAAAATCTAGACATAAAAAGAACGTTTTCAATAAACCTTGGATTAATAAAGAAATAATAGACTTAACAAAAAGAAAGAAGGAACTATGGAACATATATAGGATTAATCGTAATGATAACGCATACCAAAAATACAGAAAAATTAACAATAAAATTGTTACAATCAGTAGAGAACGAAGAACAGCTTTTGAGTCTACAGTAATAGACTCTGACCCGAAAGCTTTTTATGGATATATCAGGAAACAACTCGGTTCAAAAGTGTGCATCCCAAATATTGTTAAGAACAAATCAAATGAACTTGCCACTAAAACTTACCAAATTGCCGAGGCATTTGCTGACCAGTTCGAGCAAACCTTTGTTAAAGAATCTGATGGTGCAATTCCCTCTATTAATTATCCTAGAGTTGCAAATACCAAAGATGATATAATCTTCACAGAGGAGGTTGTGCGAAAAACACTATTAAGTTTTGACGACACCACAGCCACAGGCCCTGATGAATTGCCTTCGATTGTCTTAAAAAAGTGTTCAACAGTGCTGGTAAAGAACATAACGATGATGATGAACAGCTCCTTGAATGATGGAGTGGTACCTGCTGACTGGAAAGTGGCCTATATTGTGCCAATATATAAAAAGGGAAATAAACTTGAACCAGCAAACTACAGACCCATCAGTCTGACGAGCGTGCTGTGTAAAACCATGGAAAAAATCATTACCAATCAAATAAGAGACTTTTTACTACAAGAAGGAATCATTATAGAGGAGCAACATGGATTTGTACCCAAACGATCAGTAACTACCAACCTACTTAAATGTTTGCATGAATGGACTAAAAGTCATGACGAAAGAAGACCTACAGATGTTATTTACCTGGACTATGAGAAGGCGTTTGACCGCGTGCCTAGACAACGCTTAATCCATAAAATAGAACACCTAGGTATTCGCGGTAATCTGCTAGCCTGGATTAGGGACTTTCTCACAAACAGAACTTTCCGTGTGCGTATTGGTGAAGCCTTATCTGAACCTCGAAATGTACTCAGCGGCGTCCCACAGGGATCGGTTCTGGGACCACTACTCTTTATCCTTTACCTGACTGATCTTAAAAGTGTCCTCAAACTGCCTTTTCCTTATTTGCTGATGACACAAAATTCTTTGGAAACCCCTGTAGCCAGTCACAGGATATACAAAGGGATTTAGACGCCATTTATAACTGGACCCAAGAATGGTTGCTGACTTTAAATGCTAACAAGTGCACAGTATTGCATATTGGAAACAATAATCCTCATAAAATGTATTACCTTGGACACCAACAATTGATTCCCGTTGAGTCCCAGAAAGATCTAGGCATCATTATATCAAACGATCTCAAGTGGGAAGCTCATATAACTGGCTTAGTCAAGAAAACAAATTCGATGCTGTACATCATAAGCAAGGCCTTTAAATGCCTTACGGCTGAGACTTTCTTGAAACTGTACAAGACCTATGTTAGACCGCTGCTTGAATATGCGTATGTCATCTGGGACCCATATCTCAAGAAAGACATTTTGTTGCTGGAGGCAGTGCAGAGAAGGGCAACTAAGATGGTTCACACGATTCGTAATAGCGCCTACGAACAACGGCTAAAATATCTAGGGTTAACCACACTAGAAGAACGCCGACAGAGGGGCAGTCTCATTGAGACTTATAAAATACTCAAGGAGCACTATGACGTACCCAGCTTACCGGAAATCTACATCTTGGATGATAATATGCACTTGCGCGGGCATCCCCTGAGACTGTGGCGAAATTCTTCTAAGAAAAACCCCAAGACGCATTTCCTGCCAAATCGAGTTGTGACAGCCTGGAACAGACTCCCGGAAGACGTAGTTGTGGCGCCCTCAATGAACTGCTTCAAGAACAGACTTGACAAACTCGACATCTCCAAACTATTTCAAACACACGCATCAGCTTTCTAGCTGCTAGTGTGTCATACCAAATAATAATAATAATAATCTCTGGAACGGCTGGACCGATTATGACGGGACTATCACTGATAGGTAGCTGATGATGTAAGAAGTAACTTAGGCTACTTAGGCAAAAGTAACTTAATTTAAAATTAAAAAATATCAGAATAATAACTTGTAAGTAATTAATTACACACGCTGGGTATTTAAAGCACTCGTTGATAACTTCAAAAGCACATTAATGCATTTGTACGTTTCCTAAATGCGATAACTTAATTAACATTAATCACTACTATTGTAATAAACCATCCTTAATTGTAATTTAAGATTGCACTATAATTTATTATCGACATTTCATTTATATTTATTAGTTATTTAAATCGTTGTAATCGTTTTTATTTATAAGTGGTGGGTCAAATTAAAATGAATTACCATTTCCTAAGGATTTCATTATTGTTTATTTATTTGAGGTTAGTTTATAACCGCGTAGGTGCTAGAGTCAGCTAAAGTTATTTTCAGTAAATTATAGTTTTCATGAGCGACAGTAGGTGCCTACGTGAACCAGGTGAACCCAATGTGAACGACTCATAATGGAAATTCGTTTAAAATTCAGTTCGTTTCTTCTCTGGATCTTATAAGTTTTATATGAGATATTCTTCTTATTTTTCTCTCTTCTCTTCATATTTATTATTTTTTTAATATAGTATTACTAAGACCAACAAAATAGCGATACAAATAACAGTCATATACCAGAATTTCTCGTCTAAAGGTATTATGCTAAGTACTCACATACAGTTTTACTCGATCGAGCAATCAATTGTCGAGTAAAAACCACGGCATGGGCTTTCGTCCACACATTCAGTATATTTTTTTTTTTTTCTCATATACCTCCAACGTTATCGGAGCCTGTTTTTATCTAGGTTTCACTTGCATGCTAGTTCTCACTTTTGTGCCTCTCGCACTTCCATGCCTCATACCAGTGTCTTATCTAGCATTCAGTATTGATCATTCAGTGAAGCATCTTTTGACGCGCCGTTCAGTATTCAGGGAACCGTTCGAGCCAAATGAAGTCTGTTCAACAAAGGAGACGGTGGCTACATTTAGCAAGTATAGCAATTCTTAATTATAAAAGAATTAAAGGCGGAAAAGGAGAAACGTTAAAGGAGATCGAGCCATCGAGCCAGCTCGGTGCGAGCCATCGAGCCAGCTCGGTGCGAGCCTTCGAGTTGTGAGTTTTGCGGTCCACACGTTAATTTTTATTCGTTTTGGAGTAAAACTATCGAGTAATACCGTATGTGAGTACGGACCATTTGATGACGACGTATCAGAGCAGTGGAGGTTTCTACGTTGTAGGTAGAGTTCAGATAAAACAGGAGTGTGCTGTGCGTAAACCCGATTTATTTGTACTAATAAATTACTTGTTACAAGTTGCCCAATCAGCGATTTTATACCTACCACTACGCGACGTGTGTTTAGTTCAATGATCGATATTGCACACCACATATAAAATGTGTTGTTATTCTATATATATTTTGTTAAGTGCGAAGTCATCAAATCATGTACGAGCTCGTACAATTGGCTAATTGAAAAATGTTGCGGCGTTGCGTGGTCATATCGGTACTTCTAGGTCAGTCATGGCATTTTAAACGGTAGAAAGAATTCAGAACAGTTTTATTTGTAGGTATTTAAAGCATATTTTGTATTATGACTATTTTATTGTCTTTTTTACAGTGATCTTCTTCCAGTGTTAACGAAGAAGGGCAAAAGAACGGCTCGGTTTGCCTAGTGGTTTAGGCGGTCGCCACGCCGCTTGCCAATTCGCCAAGTGTTGTGGGTTCAAATCCTACACGGGACAACACTTTGTGTGATCCACAAATTGTTGTTCTGAGTTTGGATGTTAATTGTGTCCGTTTCATGTATGTCTGTAAAGTCCCCCGCGACACAGGATGTTTATTCCTAATGCGGGAGTTGTCTTTTTAAAAAGAAAAATAAAGAAAAAGAAAAGAACTTAAAATACTGAAACCATTAATGAGTACATGAACTCACAATTTAGCTTAAGAGAGTGTGGCTGATACCTTTTCTAGCAAGGAAACTCGTAGCAGTAATATTGAGCGACAGAAAAAGTTCAACTGATGGCTTACCAGTCAGGGTTACTAACCCTGAACCAATAGGCCCGTCATAATATAATGTAAATGCCTAAATGGCGCTCATAGCCAAGTTGCACTCAGTGATTAGAAACAATCACCGAGGATAAGGACGGCGCGGTTAATACCTGGACTGCACGGTTGGCCTAGTGGTTTCAGCGGTCGCCACGCCTCTTGCTACTGCGCCAAGTTTCGTGGTTCAAATCACACGCGGTACAAAACTTTGTGTGATCCACAAATAGTTGTCCCGAGTCTGGGTGTTCTTTGTGTCCGTTTCTTGTATGTTTGTAAAGTCCCCCGAGACACAGGATGTTTATTCCTAATGCGGGAGTTGTCTTTTTAAAAAGAAAAAGAAAAGAAAAGATGGGTGACCGCTGGTAGCATGATACCATGAGCGTCTCCGTGATTCGGAGTCCGTCACGTTAAGCAGTCGGTCCCGGTTGTTATCATAGGATAACAGTCGTGAAGCTTAGTTGGAGGCCTTTGGGCGACTTAAAAACATCCAAAGGCAAGATTACGTAGCCACGACATGTTGTCTTGCCAGTCCCCAACCCGCACTTGGCCAGTTGGGGACGTGTGGCCTTAACCCTCTCCTGAAGAGACCAGCAGTAGGACATTATGGGTTGTTGATATTGATATGATATAAATGGCACTTACTAATCAAATGTGCTCTAAATTGCAGTAAGCATTCAAGGTCGATTGTTTTATCAACCGCTTCATATCCACGCTAGCAATGCGACATACCAAGGCAAGTTAAAAAATGCTAAAATTATGCTTTAGATATGCATGACAGGCCTAATGTCCTTTTGCCAATTATTATAATAATTTTATGACACACTATTTTTAAGTAAGGTATAAAAATGTACCTAATAAACCCCTCAAATTTGCACATTATGATTCATTTTGTCAAAATGTTCTGATGACGTGGCCAGCCAGGGGTGAATTTATTAATTACCATTCAACATAACTGCGTGATTTTTATTGGTACTAAATAACAAAAAAGCTACTTATTATTATTGTAAGAAGACTTTATTAACTGAGCAAACATTTGCAAGCAAGCACAATTATTATTGCCTCTGTAGCGCAGTGGTAGTGTATACGACTGCTGTGCTGAGGTCTTGGGTTCGATTCCCGGATCAGACAAAATGTTTGTATGATCTGCAAATATTTTTTGCGAGTTTGGGTGTTTTCTTGTATAATATGTACGTATTTACAAAAAATAAACATATAAAGATTCTAGCTACCATAGTACAAGCTCTGCTTAATTTGAGGCTAGGTTGCGTTGTTCCAAATGTTCGAAAACAACCATTGTATTTATACAGGTTGTATGTATATGAAATGATTTTCTGAGGGTGGTGACTGGTGACAGCCTGTATTCTTGTTCCGCTACCACACGGAATTCAAAACACAACAGTTTCTAAACGAAAAGAGATATATTGTTACAAAAAGATTAGATTATCTGGTAGCGAACTATTCATTGCACGCTTTTGGCGGATTTTTAAGCTCATCACAAACCACTTTGAATAAATCTGTATACCGAAAATGTTTGCAATTAATAAGGATATAAGGTACTCCACTGTAATGGATTCTTTGACTCACTTCACCGTAATATTTATGAAGTTTCTTGCCTCTTCGACCTTTGGCGCATCTTTTGATTGCTTCAGAATCTATATTCAATTTCCTTCCGCACTGAAAGAAAGTTTTGCACTGTTTAATTGCAATATTCAACGTAAAAGACGAACATATACATAATTTAATACACAAAGTAAAATTTAATGTATCTATGTGGTCTCAGCCTCAATTCTGGCTTTCTAAATTAAAGCTCTGTCAAAGGAGACAGTTTACATACATACTTCCTTCTGTTTCTATCATTATAATAGGAACAGAGAGAGATTATAAATCTAAGATTATAACTACTAACGTAAATGTATCATAAACATTATCAACCAGTTGCAGTCCACTGCTGGACAAAGGCTTCTCCCAAGGAATACCAAAGAGCCCTGTCTGTTGCTTTTTACATCCCGTCGCTGCCAGCTCTCTTGTGCTAGTCGTACCGCCATCTGATCAGAGGGCGTCCCACACTACTAATACTAACCACATACTAAATTTTATGTACATTTATGGTGCATTTATGTATACATCATCATCATCTTCCTAGCCCTTATTATTCCCAAGATTTGGGGTCGGCTACTAGTATTGTGTATACAAAATGGTGCATTTATGAATACAAAACTATAAAATTCTTGTCTCAAAAACAAGTATGACAATAAATGTGTTTATTAGCTACATTATTGACGAAGGCTTTAGGGTATTGTTAACTGCTAATCAGTAACGTAGTGAATGCAAACATGACTGAAAAGAGAAACAGTATAACCTCAAAAGTAATGTACCTTATCAGCCATTTTGTCATCCGAACCGGCTATTTCATGCAAGTCCATTAAACAAACATTGAAATTGAAGGCTGCCGTGTGATTCTTCACCACATCTATTGCGCATGCGTGCAACATATTTCCATAACATTCCTTAGGACCATGTTGACACACGAAATCGTACGTTCCGTCTCTGTGCACGATAGTCTGTTTTGAAAAAGTATTAATAATATTTAAATAAAAGAATAACAGATATCTATATTTTAAATAGAAAATAAAATAAATAAGTAAATACAAGATATCATGCAGTGACGGTCACGCTATGGCTATGGCTATAATGTCGGGCAAAGTCGTCCTGATCGCAAAGTGGCAAAAAATACACTTTTCAACCAGTAACTTACGCCACGATTCAAAGAAAACTTATGATTTGGATTTAATATACTGCTTTAGAAACATATTTAAACGGCCCTGGTAACTGATTGTAATAAATCTACATTAGGCACCAGTCTCCCACGCTAGTTTTGAGTGCTGAATTGTACATTAGTATGACCAAAAAAATATAACCATGACCATAATAAAATATAACCATTTATGAAAATATAACTAATTGTGAAAAGGAAATTTGTGTATTTATTAGGCGAAGATGTGGAGTTTTTTGACGCTTGTATGTAAATATTGTTATTGTTTTTTTAATTATGATTATGTACATAGGTCTCTATATTATGTAATAAATATATATCTTTATTAAAAAAAATGTTTACTAGATAATACATTTTTCAAATCTATACTATCACATCATCACATCACACTAATATATAAAGGAGAAAGTTTGTGTGTATGCTTGTTTCTTCTTCACGCAAATACTACGGAACGGATTTGGATGAAACTTTACAGTAATATAGCTTATACATCAGAATAACACATAGGCTACTACTATACTACGCGATAACCGACATACACGTGGGCGGAGCCGCGGGCAACAGCTAGTAATATTATAAAGCTGAAGAGTTTCTTTGTTTGTTTGTTTGAACGCGCTAATCTCAGGAACCGCTGGTCAGATTTGAAAAATTCTTTCAGTGTTAGATAGAACATTTATCGAGGAAGGCTATATATCATCACGCTACGACCAATAGGAGCGGAGCACCAATGAAAAATGTTTCAAAAACGGGGGAAAATTATCACGCTACGGGCAATAGTAGACGCAAACAAGGTTGCGTGGGTCGGCTAGTCTACAGTAAACTGATATTATTGTGAAAAGAAATGTATAAATTAAAAAAATATTTAAAATACTTCTTTTAATTACGCGTTCAGACTTGAGCTATATTTATTAGTAGTCCGTGACTTCGCTTGCATGATTATTTCTTTTCGTGTTCCTAACTTTGAAAATAAATTTTACTTTTACTTTAAATTCGTCTCCACAAGATCCTACGGTAGACTGGTAGAGAATACCTAAGGCATTAAGTCCGTCATTATGCTTTTTGTACATAAATATATTAAATAAATAAAAAATGAAAATGCTGAACTTTCATACATCTATTCATACCTTATTTCCCCTCCCCCCCAAGGGGAGAAATTTACAGAAATCCTTTCTTAGTACTTACAACATTAAAATTAGAAGCAACCGACAGCGGTTGAAAGTCTAGTCACCGTAATAATGTCTAGTGATCATTCAGGGCAAGTACTATTATATGTACGAGTATAGAACACTCAAAACGTCATTGTTCTTCCAATTACCTTTGCATTTCCGTACGGATAACTGTAGAGATCAATACGATCGCCTAACTTCTTCATAGTCTTATACAAGTCGCCTACCATGAAACGCCTGGAATATGGGCAAAGACTTTCATAGTATAATTGAACCTTGACTACATCATCTCCTTTGAAAGCCTGAAAGCAAAACAGTCATCTATTTATCATCTATACTAATATTTAATTTTATAAAGCTGCAGAGGATGTTTGTTTGAACGCGTTAATTTCAGGAACCGATGGTCCGATTTTAAAAATTATTTCAGTGTTGAATAGTACATTTATCGAGGAAGGCTATAAACTATATATCATCACGCTAAGACCAATAGGAGCAGAGTTCCAATGAAAAATGTTTCAAAAACGGGGAAAAATTATTACGCTACGGGCAATAGTAGACGTAAACGACGTTGCATGAGTCAACTAGTATTATCATATATATGAGAAACAAGTTTTCTATTCAAAAATAGACGGGTCACCTAGTAAGAAGTAACTAAACTCAAGAGTCAGAAGTTTTCAGAAAGTTTTTCAATTTGCTAGCCACCTCTACACAGTTAAGATTGGGGGATTGAGGAGGAGGGGCTTCAGTTGAATCTTAGGTAACCTCACACCGTCGGCGAAACGGAATCTAAATTTGCTTGGCACCAATTTTTAGTAGAATAAATAATGTGTTTGTGATGTACTCCTAACCGATTTAGGCCACGGCGGATGGTCTCAATGAAGACCAGCCAACTACACAGGAGAAATTATAGTGCACAAGTGTGCGCGCACACGTCTGTTCCCGCACTCGCACAGGTCTTCCACACATAACTGCGATGCGATGCGGCGTGAAGTTATTGCGGTGTATTCGTGCGAGCTCGCAGATATTTGCGATACGTTGCGAATTGGCAGTCAATCAATCAATGGGATGGGATGACAATCCGATGGGACGCGACCGGTGAGCGATCAAATGTCGTACATATAGGTTGTAGGTTTGGTTTCTACAACATTCTAGGGTTGACTGTCAAAAAATGTCTTACACTTAAAGTTTGTATAATATGCACATGAAGAAATAAATAAATAATACTATACCGGAGTTTTCTGAATATTTGGTTTCTCAACACTTGATTCAGCGTCTGTAAAATAATTAGCAGGTTTATTTATTACAGGAAGATTGTATTGATATGATCTCTTTGTCGAAAGCATTTCTGTCAAGGTGGAGATATTTTTCTTATCATAAGAAATTCAATTTAGTTAAATAGTTTTTACTGTTGCAATTTGATAATTATTGATTAATGTTACATTATAACAGTCCAAAAATAGAAATGTCTGCAGTGTTGAGCAATTTACATTCAAGATAATGCTTATATATCTCATACTATAAATCTCTAGAACACAAAAAAAACTAAAAACGACCAGTATTTTCCTAGTCTACGGTGTCGCGAGGGATTTTACAGACACACGTGAAACAAACACACTGCGACACACACATGAACGCCAGACCCATGACAACAATTTGTAGATCACATAAAATGGTGTCTTATGGGGGAGTCGGACCCACACCACTCAGCACAGTAGGGAGTGGCGTGATACTCCTTAAACTATTGGTTTTAGGAGTCGCCACGCATGCAGTTACGTACATAAAACAATGTTATCACATCACACTAATAATTTAAAGGGGAAAGTTTGTGAGTGTGTATGTTTGTTATTTCTTCACGCAAAAACTACTGAACTGATTTGGATGAAACTTTACAGTAATATAGGTAGCTTATACATCAGAATAACGCATAGGCTACTATTTGCCGCGATAACCGACATGCAGTCGGGCGGAGCCACGGGCAACAGGTAATAAAATGTAAAGATATATACCGCTATGCTGAACCCAGAACAACACTAAACTTAATATCCAAAACATCCCACACTGAAATGCTATCATTTTTTTTAAAAAAACAAGGTATTTGTTTTTATTTTAATAATATTGACTAGACTTGTTAGTACAGCCTTCACTTGTTCAAGAAAACCTCATAAACGATAACAACAGCTATATATTGTGTATATAGCCTGTTGATCTGTGAAAACATAAGGGTGTGTTCATAATGCAGCTATACGTAACACGCACAATTTATAAATAATAGGTCTTTACCTATGAAATTGCCGTTTTGTATGCAATAAGTGAAAGTACTTATTTTTTCAAACTTTTTTGTTTCTGTTATTCGAAGTAATCACCCATGCAATCGACGCATCTTTGCCAACGCATTGGCAGTTTATTGATGCCCTTCTTGTAAAAATCAGCTGGACGGGAGGCAACAAACTCTTCAAAGGCATTTTGTACTGCCTCTCGGGAATTGAAATTTTTACCCACTAAAAAGTTGTCTAAATTTTGGAAAAAGTAATAGTCGGTAGGTGCAAGGTCTGGTGAGTATGGCGGATGAGGGAGAGCTTCCAACCCCAGCTCTTGCAGCTTGGAGACTGTCTGTTGCGCAGTATGGGGTCACAGGACAACTTTTTAGTGGGTAAAAAATTCAATTCCCGAGAGGCAGTACAAAATGCCTTTGAAGAGTTGTATTTTTTTTTTTAGTTACAAGAAAAATAGAATTTCTTTGAAAATTTATACCTTTGAAAATTTATACCTTTCATGATATTTTGAACGACCACGATGACAATTTCTCAAATATGCTTAAGATTTTTTACACAGTAAGAGTACACTCATTAGCAGGTCTACCTTTAGGCGCACGCTTATCGTTGAATTTTGGGACACCCTGTATATGAGATAAAAACTACCGTATCTTCAAAGTTGGATCAAATTACAGATGCTTACAATTTTTTTTAAAAATGGGTCAGTAGTTTCGGAGTTTATCGCGAACATACATCGTGACACAAAATTTTTATGTATATAGAAGAAGATATCTTCGTTTCTACGGACACATAAATATATAGGTACATACATACAGAGATACATAATCTGACACCTTTCTCTTCTCATCATTCTAAACCTGCTAGTTTCATAAAATAATTATGCATCCAATATGGATGCATAATTTATGAATAATATGGATATTTTTATTGAATCATCGCTAGATCAAAATGTATTATAAAAATTACGTACGTAAGGTTCGTAAAAAAAATCCTTATAGCAAATTTAATAAAACAAATTACAAACTTCTTTATGTCAAACCTATTCGAATTAGAAATCAATGTAAAAAATATTTAATTTCTTATATCGAACTAGTTATCCGCCCCGGTTTCGCACGGGTGGATTTCAGATGCATCCACAGACGACACGATTCGTGCATTTTAAATCTGTAATATCTTCGAATATATTGATTTAAATTACAAACTGTAAAGGGCCATATTGATCTATATTAAATGCACAAATTATTTAAGGTACTTAATTGAACAAGTATTAATGCTGTATTGTTTAAAATTGCTTCGTAAATAAGCCATTATTTCTCGTAAAAAGAAAGGAATAAAAATGGTTATTGTGGGTTATCCCTAAGAGATAGATATATACCATCACAGACTTGTTTGTAGACCTTTTTAATGTGTACAGTACTGTAGTACATTATTTTTATCTATCTCGTAGGTTTCAGCCAGCGTTTGCAATGTAAGCGCAAAAAATGTGTTTATTTGAGACATCACTTTAGAAACCTTCAAAATTATCAGTGTTTCTCTACTATATTATACATGTATTGTACATATAAACCTTCCTCTTGAATCACTCTGTCTATTAAAGAAAACCGTGTTAAAATCCATTGCGCAGTTTTAAAGATTTAGGCATACAAAGGGATATAGGGACAGAGAAAGCGACTTTGTTTTATATTTTATACAATGTAGTGATAATGCTTCATCGGGCGCCTCTTGCCACCGTTGACGTCGTCGACGTCGTCGGTTCGGTAGAACGGTGACTGCAGCGTACCTAAGCATATTGGACGAGTGTGCTGTTGATAGCTAATACTGTCTGCGATACCTTTGGGGTTCCGTATGTATGGTAAATGTAAACATTGTATATTTTTTTCAAATAAATCTCTCTTATTTGGTGAAATTTGACTCCAAAAATAACAATAATTGTAGACACAAGAATATGTAATTCCCTTTTTTAACGTTTTAGTGCATTTTTGTTTTAAAATATTGTGTTTAAAGTCGTTTTTTATTACGAATCTTTACTTAAAACAATACTATAATATAAAAAATGTATGGAAAACTAATAGATGCCAACAATATTTTAAACATACCATTTGATTACAGTAGTTATTTCTTAATTACATTACTTGTAAAGCAAAAATAAAGACAGTTTTCTTTTTACTATGTTTTTTTTTTGTATGTGCCTGCCAAAGTTACTGTACTCTGCCTGATGGAAAGCATAAGCATAATCCAAGAGTGGTAGTCACCATACTCATTGCGAATACAGACAATGTAACAACGCATCATGGTGACCCACACCATGGCGGCCTAGTGATGCTTCTGCATCATTGGGCCTCCTTAATAAGTGTTCATTCAATATGAAGTCTGCCGCTAAATTTCAAGACATGCTTTATGTAATTGCCCAACAATGTTAATTAAATAAACACTTATTGGTTTCGGAGATATTATACTTGACTAGTTAAGGATTAAATGCTATGAAATATATTTAGCTTTAATTCCGCGAGACAAATATCCAGGTCTGAAAGCAGGGCACAAATCCCACCGTCATGCATACTCACATGCGTATCATGCATATGTACACATACAAAACATACTACTACAACATACTACATTACATACTAAACTATGTAACGGTAAAGATAAATTAGAGAATTCAAAAAAATCCGGAGTTTACAAATTAGTATGCAATGATTGCACCGGGGTCTATGTGGGTCAGACAGGCCGTAGTTTCGAAATTAGGTACAGGGAACATGTTGCCGCTCACAGGAATGGCCATCCAGATAAATCACATTTCGCAAAACATTTAATCGACACCGGCCACTCCTTGAGCGGCAACAATACCTATAACATTCTGCATGTTTGCGATAAGGGTTTCCGGATGAGTGTGTTGGAACAGTTAGAAATATCAAAATATAACAATAATAACGCATATACACTGTTGAATGACCAAACAAACTTATTTCCATCACCACTTCTAAGTATGATTGCGGGTAGTTCGGCACAGATGTCGTTGTGACATTGTATCGATCGTGATTATAGCGTCATCGAAACGGTATATAAAGGGCCGACAGCGGTGCGCTAGCGCATTCGAGCTCAAACGCTCGACGAGTCAACATCTCCTGAGGATGCCCCGTGGAGGGGCGAAACACGTGTCGAGTATAGGTTTGGTTGCATGGCATGCTAATTATTTCTCACTTGTTTTGTATGTGTTTATTTATTTATTATTATGTGTACATATGCATGATACGCATGTGAGTATGCATGACGGTGGGATTTGTGCCCTGCTTTCAGACCTGGATATTTGTCTCGCGGAATTAAAGCTAAATATATTTCATAGCATTTAATGTCATGGATTTCCGCAAATTAACGCCTGATTCCATAACTTATAGTTAAGGATTTGTTTCTCATCCAGGCAAATAATAACAATGTGTTTTAAAGTCTAGGTAGATTAATTTCGTTGCGGGTTTTAAAATAGTTTTATTTTTCCTGGAACTGCCCGAGTGTCATAACTCGGTGTGTTCGGGGTTGCTGTTGATCTTGGTGTACAGGAGTTACAGTGGTGGGTGTGATGGCGGGATTAGTCCCATTTAAAAAATAGTACAGTCACAGATTACTGAATAGTTACTACGTAACAGATACTTCACTCAGTAGAAATTTTCCAATACCTATTACGATAATTGCCTACTCCCTCGCGTCAACAACCACTGTATGCTAAAATGCGCCTAAATGCTCAAGCGTACAGCAGTGATTGCTTCGCACCGCGCGATTCCACAGTAATCGCAGGGCTGCCCTTCGATAAAATTAAATTAACATAACTTTTTCTCTATGTTATTGAGAACTGTGAATATGTTCTGACTTTTATGTGGCAGTTAAAAATTTTATCATTTATAAAATATTTAACAAACTTAAAAAAAAGGAGGTGATCAGACATACAGGCCAAACTGAGATGTTTGACTTGTATGGTTTTATAGGTATGTATGTTTGTGCGCGATAATCTCGCGTTTGGCTAAACCGATATCGATGCGGTTTTCAGAAAAGGATTTGTTAGGAGAACGTTTTAAAATAAGTATAATACTTCTTAGTTTGATGATGATCTTCGGAGATGTTCACTAGAAATGAAAAAAAAAGCCTTAAAAAAGAGAACCGACTTCAAATAAAGCACTAAGCCGTAAGAAATAATTTGTTTTTTTTTATGTTAGTGCTAACAGCTGGTAATTACGAATCGAAAAAGCACCGACATCAAAGAAGAAATTATTAAATCTTTCTTCATTCATTCATTGACAGGTAAATGGAAAAATGTTAGGTGTTTATCCCTTCTTTTGCTTGATTTACACCCATCTACAGCACATAGGGCACCACACGGCATCGTAATACGCGTACGAACGAACAGCACTATTAAAATTGAACGGCGTGCGCGCGCTTCGCTTGCGAAAACCGCACTGAATTTGATCCGCCGGCGGACTGAGACCGCTCGGCTGCGCGGTAGGCACTTATAGCGCGCAAGTACATGGAGTGACGGAGGCCTGGTACAGTGTCTAGCTAGATTAGTACCAAGCTGCCGTGCGTAAAATGTATGAATTTCACACATCTAACACACAACGCCATCTAGTCCCAAGCTAAGCAGTGCTTGTGTTATGGGTACTAGACAACTGATACAAATACAAATATACTTTTTTTTGTTGTAAATACATACGTATTATACATAGAAAACACCCAAGCTCCGAAACAAATATTTGTAGATCATACAAACATTTGGTCCGACCCGGGAATCGAACCCAAGATCTCATGATCAGCAGTCGCACACGCCAACCGCGAGACCAACGAGGCAAATGTATGAATTAACTATTATTATTATTCAAACTCTCAAAGAATTTGGCTAATAGCTTTACACTTTGAAATGATAATTACATTCAGTGTGAACAATTTTAAAAACATATAATAATATCATCTAGCCTATTGGTGCAGCTGCGTTTAATGTTCCTTATCGAAAACAGAGTTTGTATTGTATTCAGTATTTCAATATACCTACTCGTATATACAAATTATATTGTCTCAATATTTTTTTTATGTTAACACAGCATTGCAAATAAACACATGTGCAATTGTGCACACTTCAATTGTACAACTGGTACAACATCATAAATAATACGTCAAACGAACAATTAATTGTCAAAAACAGCAATAAATTACTATCTATTCAAGAATTTAATAATAAATAAAAGTAAAAAAGTAGTCTATACTTATATTATAAAGAGGTAATGATAGTGGATTGTGATTACCATGATATCCAACATAAACATGGGCTCCGCGGGCAAAAACTAATACATACTTCCATATTAATATTACAAAATTCGAAAGTAACTCTGTCGTTTAGTCGTGAACGCATTGTTACATCATCCGCTGCATCAATTTCAATGCGAAAATCGATATACATTAATTAAATTTGTAGAAATTTAATTTTTCTTCCCACAATCCCACAATGAACATGGTTATATTTAAACCCAGGACAAATTATTACGTGATAAACATTAGTTCTGTTGTCCTTTGCGGAGGGTCTGCCTGACCCTGTGATATATGTTAATCAAACTGCTGATGAACGCACTTATGTATTTCTAAACACACAAGACCGATATTTTTCTAAAGTGAACTCCCACACTCCCATTCCTGTGTCATTACAAACATACATAAATTTCTGTTTCTGTTTTTAATTATACATTTCCGAGATAACAAACATACAAGAGAAATACAACCAAATCACGAACCTCCTTTTTCAAGTCGATTAAAACTGTCAGCGGTTTATAAAGAAGATAGAATTAATGAAGTCTCTTACGTTCCTTTTGATCTAGCAACTGGCTCATAGCAACACTATTCTAATTCAAGAGTAGTGAATAAATCAGAGTTTGTATAAAATAATAAATAACATAACGTGAGTGGACAGCATCGCGAATAAATCGCTGGCGGCTAACGAGAGCCGCACAGCTTCCCGCGTGACAACCGTGGCCGACTGTAATTTCATCAACGCCTGCACTTATAAGACGTGTTGCAGTTTGACTTGTGTGAATAATTATACCGACCCTCAGTGTTGTATTGTGGTGCCGTTTATTCGATACGTATACAATAGCAATTTTTAAAACCAAAAGCGCGTATCCACAAATTGTTGGCAATTTGAGTGTTTCTAACTGTTTGCAACTCTTCAGAAAATCGCCAACTTTTGTTTCCATTCTACACTGAGTCGCCAACAATTTGAAAAACATTCCAACTAAGCTTCTCCACAGACAGAGTCAAAAAATATCTGCAACAAGCGTATTCTTTTAATGTTTACCGCCAAAAACAGAAACACGGTTCCAAACATTTGTTGACAATTTTTGTTGCAAACGCAAAGAAATTACAAAAACTTTAGTCACTAATACGTGTTGACAACACAAAAGTTTGCAACTTTTCTTCGGTGGAGACTCGGCTTACGCGGCTATTTCTAGGCCGTTATCGAACGGATGACAGTATAAGTATACGAAGTATCACTCATACTCGTCATGTTGGTGTCGTTAGGAGTGCGAAAAGAAAGAAAACTTGACACAAACCGCGTACGGATTGGCCGTTTGGGCAAAATCTTTGTTTTTAAGATCCTATATCCAGCAGTGGGATATTAAAAGGTGTTGATGTATGCTAAAATTATTGACTGTAATTTCATACATATTTCGTTGATACATACACTCATTTTCTCCCCGTAGATATACGTGGGTGTCTGAAAAGTTTCCGACCTAATACGATTCAAGACATTTTTTTCTTATTAACCGACTTCAAAAAAAGGATGAGGTTATCAATTCGATTGTTTTTTTTTGTTTCTTATTGTTACCTCATAACAATCAACTGGGTGAACCGATTTTCATGATTCTTTTATTATTTGAAAGCTGAGTCTTCTTCATTTTGGTCCAGTTCTTGAAGTCGTTTTTTTTTTGGTAAAATTTTAAAACTTATTTTTACTGCATAGTGTCACTGAACTCTATATATTTCTCTCAGTGATGCAAAATGCAAATTTAAAGATGCACAACTTCATTCAATAGTGTTTATTAACAAGTTCTACTATTTTCACGTTGACGTCGAAAACTTTTCAGACTATCTTGTAAAAAAAATTTTAAACGCTCATATTTTCCTGACTATAACTTATGGACCACCATCAACTGGACAAGTTAAGAACTAGATGAAAATATTAGCGGTATAAATATTGAAAGCATATTGCTAATACGGATGGATTGAGGAGTACAGGCAATAGCTCAAGCATTTGAGGGTCGTATACCTCAAGCTTAAACTGACTGTTGACGAAAAGTCTAAAGGCGCGTCTCCACCAAAATTGTTGGCAATTTCAGTGTTTCCAAATGTTTGCAACACTTCAAAAAATCGCCAACTTTTGTTTCCATTGTGTCTACACCGAGTCGCAACAATTTGAACAACATTCGAACTAAGCGTCACCATAGAGACAATTAATATTTGCAGCAAGCGAATTTTGACATTTACTGTCAAAAACGGAAACACTGTTCTCAACATTTGTTGACAATTTTTGTTGCCAACACAAGGAAATTACAGAAACTTTTGTCACCAACACGTGTTGACAACACAAAAATTGACAACATTTGTTCGGTGGAGACCCAGCTTAAGTCTTTTAACGCAAATTCTTTAAAAAAAATCGAGTTATCCGGTCAACTCCAGCCTTAAATCATATTCTACTGAAGCAACTCAGAGGTCATCAAAAAAAAAACTATAAAGAAAAGAAGTTCTCAGTCGCTGTGTTATTTAAAAAAGAGTAAACTATCTTTAATACATTATTCTCATGAAAGAGGTAAGCAAGGTGATCACACAAAATAAAACATAATGTTCTCTCAGATCTACATTTCACATGCTTTTGATTGCTACATTAACACACTCAATATCCAGAACCGTAAAACAGTGTTCCGCAAAGGGTGTGCCGCGGCACACTGGTGTGCCGTGGTCATCTGTTGGTGTGCCTCGAAAAAATACAGTTATCCCACAAACCTAAATAGACGACCTAAAGAAAAATATTCAGGTACACAGATGTTAATTACACGAAAACGTTCATCTCTACTAAGTGTGGGTTGGTCAAGAGAGTTAGCGTTATTCTAGGTTTAGTCTACTGCTCTCCTGCTATTAACTACTTCTCCGAAGAACCGAATTCAAAAACACTATAGATAGAATGATATCAATTGTCATTTCTCATCCACAACTACGCCGGATCTTTAAACTAAATATCCCGCTATTGACTCATTAGAATTTTCTTTATTGTCCTTTGAGGTCATCAAAAATATTATCCCATCTATCTATCTGTGAAGCATGATGCCAGTAGCGTAAGGCCTATGTCATAACTCTTCCCAAAAAGAGTACTCCCTCACTTCCTGAACATTTTCGCCCTATTTCTATTCTTCCCTTCCTGAACATTTTCGCCCTATATCTATTCTAACCTTCCTGAATATTTTCGCTCCATTTCTATTTTTCTCTTCCTGAACATTTTCACCCTATTCCTATTCTTCCCTTCCTGAACGTTTTCGCCCTATTTCTATTCTACCCTTTCCTAAATATTTTCGCTTTATTTTTATTCTTCTCTTCCTGAACATTTTCGCCCTATTTCTATTCTTCCCTTCCTGAATATTTTCGCTCTATTTCTATTCTTCCCTTTCTGAACATTTTCGCCCAATTCTTATGCTTCCCTCCTGAAAATTTTCGCCCTATTTCTATTCTTCCCTTCCTATCCAAAGTGCTTGAGGTCAGTGCCTATAAGCAGCTTTCAGAATTCACTTACAGACAAGTCTCCATACAAATACACACATCAAAAGTGTCTAGGGATCAAGCATTTTTATGCGGATTTCTTGAGATTGCGATGTGGCTTTGGCCCTGGCCTGCTCAGTCGCCAGACTTGAACCCGATTGAGCATGCATGGGATATGCTACAGAGAAGAGCTCTGCCGAATATGGAGGGTATCCAGTCGCAAGCAGACATTTTTTTGTTGTTGCAACGAACATGGGCGGCCATTCCACAGCGTGATTTGGATGAACTCATTTTGAGTATGCCAAACCGATGTTCTTGTGTTAGTGTTCGCGGTAGAAACACGGATTATTAATTGTTTAAGTTAACTAATAAAATTTTAAAGAAAACTGTTATTTCAGTCTTTTTTCGAACTTTAATGTTAGTGGTTCAAATGTCAAAAATCCTTTTATTAGGAAAATGGCAAATTTCTTTATTAATGCAAAGGTGACTTGGTTTATCGTTACTGTGACAAACGAAAACACTTTATTTGATGAATCCTTAAAGAAAATTTTAATTAATATCAATCAGGAGAAAAGTTATTGCAAAAATATATGTTGATCCCTAGACACATATGTTGATCCCTAGACACTTTTGATGAGTGTAGATAAGAAATATTTAAAGTAACGGAAGAATATTTCGTTGAACATAATTTGGAATGGAGCAATGACCTATTTATGTGAACTAGGATTTTTAACTCTTACCACAATAAAAACAAAAAAGGGAACGCCTCAAGACGATCGACGAAGAGATGAGACCGCCTAAGCATTAAGCACAATTAAACTGTAAAATAAAAATAAAGGTTTGTTGACTAATAAAAAACATTGGTTTTTATTACTTAAAAAATATATTTTTATTTATGGTGTACCTACCTCCAAAAATTTTTATATTCCTAGATGTACCTTGAACCCAAAAAGTTTGCGGAACACTGCCGTAAAAGATACGCTCATGCGCAATAATAATTCCAGGTTCTACTTATCAGCACTTATTGAAGCCATAACTTGTATTACTCTTGTACACGGATACTAGGTACATCTTGGCGGAACTTCAATTATATCGCACCTCTGTGGGTAGACACGTTGTTCAACCTCATATCGGGAACACGCTACCAACAGACAAGATTTATAACTATCTAAATAAATGTATTTCATTTTTCTAATGACATGTGTATGCGATTGCAATTGATTCCGCTCGTTTACGCTATCTACAAGATTTCACTTCGCCAATCGAACACAAAAACATACCACGCCATTTACGCGCCACGGTTCGTCTGGCGCCTTCAAGCACCCCCGCCTTCTCCATAACAAGCCACCAATCACACTCATCTATTCGAAATTAAAACTTCACGCGATTACAATCAAAGACTGTGGTTAGCGCAGGAAACCGCGACGTGGCGCCATATTTGTTTTTCTTGCATTCCGTGCATTCCATTTCACGCAACATCGTTAGCCGTTGAACGCGAAATAATATTTCAAACCTCAATTACACTATCCGTCAATTTGATTCCATGGGGGCAGCAATTTTGTCATTCAAAATCTCTGTAACTTGTTGGTGGCCCGTTATGGAATTAATTAATGGTCAGGTGGTTGCGAGGCAGCCATAAGTCGATGGAAACGACTTGTTACCTGTCTCTCAAGCATGAGAAAAACGTTGGAAGCGCGTGTCTAGATCGTGACTACATCAGTCAAATCTTCACTTGATATGCAGGGAATAGCATTCGTTACGACAGCGCGTGCTACTCTCATACATAGTATGGATTATTTGTTGAATGCATTATTGTAATGTACGTAAAATGTCAACTATCCAAATGACATATATTGGTTATGTCACAAATTGGTCTAGGATCTATATTTATTCTTGTTATAATGATTATTTCTTAACATCTAAGTTACGTTCTAACGTATGAAAGTTAATTGATGGTATAGTCGCCTGATACATGCAATCAAAGTGGGAGAGCCACGCTTCGGCATTAATGGGCCGACTCGACCGGAGTGATACCACGGCCTCATAGAAAACCGATGTGAAATAGCGCTTGCGCTGTGTTTCACTGAGTGAGTGAAGACACCGGAGGCGCATACCCCAACCCCTCCCAAAATCCCTCTCCCCATCCCCCAAAGGATGGCAACGCACTTGTGACGCCTCTGATGTTGCGGGTGTTGCTGGGCGGCGGTAATCGCTTACCATCAGGTGATACGTCTGCTCGTATGCCCCCTAATTAATAAAAAAACGACACAGTATAATAAATTGACCACGTTTTTGTTAAGTTTTAGACCGATCTTTGAGAATTTATAAAAAAACTAGGTCCACTAGAAATGATGTGCCTTTAAGGACTTAACACCTTTTTCGTTCATTACTTCGTAACTTTATTTAAATAAACTCTTGACCATAAATATGTCAGTTAAATATACAATCTATCATTCGATCTGCAACGGTTGTCTATTCCTTTACGTACGGTGTTTGACTAAGAAATCTACTCACGGACTGAGTAACTCTAAATGATACAAGTAACAACTTGTCTTTTTCATCTAGTTCTTTTCAGTCAAGACCGTGGTGGCCATGTTTTTGTACTACTGTACTTTGGAGACTTAAGGATAGGATCCATAAAATACACGCCAGTTAGATCGAGTTTCGGTTTCTCCCCTCAGCTCCTGCTCATTTTGGGCAAATCATCCTTCTATGGCCGTTGGGCCGTTTGACAAGACACGATCTTCAAATCTATACATGCATATAAATAAAATTGGAGTGTCTGTTTGTTATATTAAAATAACCGCTTTTTAATAAATGCATATAATATGTATGTATACACGGTACATATACTAAAATAACCTTTTATTTTTTAAATTGTCTGTCTGTCTGTTTGTTCCGGGTAATCTCTGGAACGGCTGGACCGATTTTGACGGGACTTTCACTGGCAGATAGCTGATGATCTAAGGAGTAACTTAGGCTACTTTTTTTAGACTAGCTTTGTCCCGTGGCGTTATCCGCGGTACGACAATGACCGCGGGTAACACTGCGGCGTTCAGCGAGCTTGAATACCAGTAAACCAATTTTAGATTCATTTAATTTCTCAACCTAATAAAGTTTCGATTTAAAAAATGAAATTTTTAACTCGTATAGCTTAACTGTACTGTTCTTCCCAGCAAAGCCTTCTTTGACACGGAATTCATCTTAAAAGCAGAAACATGCATAACATTTATCACAAAAAACAAAATATGACAGGACAATAAGACCAATAAAATATACATTTGTAATTAAGCCAAGAAGTACAATCAAAGCCTTTGTCCAACAATACACTCATGACAGCCACAATAGTCATAACAATTTTCTCTTAAAACCTGTCTTACAAATCTCATCCTTAACTCTATAGCTATTAGGTCATTTATCATTATTCTATAGCATCATCATTTTGTCTTTTACACACGTATAAGGCGTTCCAAATCACGCAGCCAGCGTGTTTAGACCACAGAGGCACAGACAATGGTAATAAGACAAGTAGGCTCGTAGAGCGGAACGCGGATGACATCGTCTGAACATTTAAAATATTATTCTATGGCAGCGTTTGCTACAATAATTTTATTGTATGTTTGATTTCAGTACGGTGTAGACTTTACAAGGAAACATATTTAACATTTTAGAAATAAAACCTTTATATTATTTAGTCAATGTCTAAAGTAAAATAACCGTTGAGATATGGCCATTTTCAATAATCTATTTCCCGTTTTAACTAGAAGTTACTTATTTTACTTTAAAAAGGGTATTTGTTTGTAAAAAAAACGATCCTGCCACATAAATCTAAGATTTCGGCATAGTAATGAAAGTATTAAATCAATAATATTGAAAAAAGAAGAGAAAAATATGCGGACTGTCTCTAGTTTTATCCTTTGTGAATAGATACTATTTTTAAACAGTGTATGAATAAGACTGCTATCACGAACATTGTAAACACGTTAATACTGCTATTTCTGGAAGGTATTTATATCTATAGTTTCAGTAATAAACTGATCCATTTCTGAATCTATACTAATATTATAAACGCGAAAGTTTGTAAGTATGGATGGATGGATGTTCGTTACTCCTTCACGCAAAAACTACTAAACGGATTTGGATGAAACTTTACAGTAATATAGCATAAACATCAGAATAACACATAGGCTACTTTTTGCCGCGATAACCGACATATACGCGGGCGGAGCCACAGGCAACAACTAGTATTCCATATAACATATAACATTGAATAAAAGTCGACACCACCCAACCCGTATGTTTTGACTCCCATATTACGAAACTCTTAATTCACTTCAGAACGGTTTTATTCTCTCCAAAATAAAGTTCAAAATGGCTGTTTATAGAAGTAGATATATTTGTAAATATGTGTTACAATGATGGAGCACTATATCAGAAGGCGGGACCGAACATGCGCTATTCGCGAACTCCATAAACAATTGCGTGATAATTCACCATTGTATGATTGTTACATTTAAAATGTTAAGCAAGATTATATTGTTGTGTTGTTGTCAACTCTATGATGTGATAATAGTTATTTGTTATACAAGAGTGCACAGTTGCTTTTTAACCGCGTGCTCAATTTTGATGACCGAGCAAGCGAAAGATTGTAAAAAAATAGAATCCTGAGCGTTAGCGAGCGAATCAAAAGAGCACGAGGTGAAAAATCTTTGCACGCGAGTGCAACACGTAACTTTTCATTCCACCTCAAATAAGGAAATGACTGAGTGCAAAAAAAGCATTTACAATCACAAGATACTCGGATCAGATAAAACATTCAGAATTTCACGCACACACGAATACATTCTGAGTCATAACAGTGTAACGCATAGACCAATTGTACTTTTTCACTAGGTGCAAAGTAGGTGGTGGGAGACAACGAATCTATCGCAGCGTGTATCGTGGCCAAAAAAGGAACTTTCAACCGACCAAATCTCACTTTTTACTTGCAAAATTTACGGATCCGTGCATTTTAGGTAAAAATAAAGTAAACATGTCACGAAACCTGCTGCGTAATAAACTTCAATAGTCCAGTCGGGGCAGACATTTAAATAGAAAAAATCCGGGGAGCAATTTTTTTTTTTAAACATCGGGGGGGATGGTTGGAAGTATAAATCTCGATTTTCTAACTAATCCCGGTAAATGATTGGCCGCCATCTTGTTTTAAAGTTCAATTTTTTCGTTTTTCTGAAATAACTCTTTAATTTTCAACTTAAGAGCAAAAATGGCAGTATTCAAAGTTGTTGTAAATTTAATTTCTCACAAGTTTGGTCATTGTCATTTTTACGCTAGGATCAATATTCGCAGAGTTATACTATCAAGTTTAACAAAAAAATCGTAATGGGTGGAATTTTATTTTCTTCAACTTTGGTTCTCGCACTTTTTTTACTCTACGATCAATATTTTCGGCTTTATACTCAATCGGAGGTGAAATTGTTTTTATTTAACATATAATTTGTTTATTATCTAGTTTATTTATAAAAAAATTGTAATGGAGAATGTAGAAGGGAATGTTGTGTCCTTTACATCTGGTTATGTATTTTTTATTTTTCAAATAATTTAAATACTGCTTACTACTACTATCGGGATTAGTTAGAAAATCGAGATTTATACGTCCAACCACTCCACCCGACGTTAAAAAAAATCGCCCCCCGGATTTTTTTCTATTTCAGGCTAGTTTTATGTCTGCCCCGACTGGACTACAAGAGCAATGGCAAAAATAGTGATAACATATTATATAAATTTCCACAACCAAGTAAGTTGGAAACAAAACAAACATTTCTTCAAAGTATTTTTGAGTACTTTTCTTTGGTGAACTGTCTGGCACTAGATCTGCTCCTTTGCTGCTCTTCATTTGTTTTCGAGAAGCTTATTTATGTTGGAGATAGTACCTATATCAGAACCATCTGTTTACATCTGCCACTCTGATTGTACACACAATCATATTTTCCACTCGTAACATAACGACTAGAATCAATCTGTAGAAATTAATTATTTCTCTACTTTCTATTACATTGAAATGGATCATAGTATGTACCTATTTATTTATTAACTTTATGCACAAAATATACAATGGCGGACTTAATGCCAAAGGCATTCTCTACCAGTCTACCGTTGGGTGGTGCGGAAATGAGTGCACTACACTTTTGTTATAACACTTAGATAGATTACTATGTCAAAAATTGCAAAAGACAGAAAAAACCACCTTACATTCAAGGATGTTTTGTACGAGCGAGCTTCAATAATGTTGCTCATATTGTCATTTATTTAATCATGGATAAATCATTGCAATACACGTTTATTAATATGATCTTCACATGGCTAATAAAAAATATGCAAACTGAAATCAAAACATTACAAATTCTTTTGCAATCAAGTCGTCAATAAAGTAACAAATAAAAAACAAAAATATACAAAAAGGAAATTATACTAAATACAACAAATAATAGTGAGCTTTGGCCATTTCCAAAGCACACAATCCATAAATCGTGAGCGGTGTTGGCGCAAGCGCGTCGGTGCGGTGCGCGCGCGCTTTTACCAACTCTGTACGCACAATGCGACGCATCACTTCTATAAATGGGAAACTGTAATAGAAGTTATCCGGTGGTCCAAAACCTTCGCTACGTAGTCAGACTCATTTTCCCACAAAACTAAAGTCTTTTGGGAAAATTAACTTGATTGATGATTGCACATCGACACTGAATGGAGATGCAATGGCCACTTATGGAGATCTAGTGTCTACCGAAGCTAAGGTTCTTGTGATACCTTAGGAGTCATAATGTTAAAGCATTTGGGGAAGACTTCATGGAGTCTAATAGTACAGGCTATTCTTGAATTTTCTATGCAGTTTTTAGCAATAGATTTGATCTCCAGCTTTGATGCGATAGGAAAACTTGCAACTCCATTATGACTCGACCCGTTATCAACCCCGCCTCGGACTAGTTGAGTGGTATGGTCAATTTTTTTATATTCTTCATTCAGAAACAAAAAAACTATAATTAAGTAAATCTAAAAGAAAAAAACTATAAACCACAAGAAAAATAAGTCCCATATCAGTAGGTTTTATTACCATTTTTTTTTATAAAACATGAGTTTATTATAATGTTTGTATGATCTGCAAATATTTGTTTTGGAGTTTGGCTGTTTTCAATGTATAATATGTTCACAAAAAAAAAGTATATAATTAGCTTGGGACTGGACGGCGTTGAGTGTTAGATGTCCGAAATATTATTTATTCCAGATAAACTACTGATGCTGAAAGAAAGATTCAAGGGATAGATGAAACGCCATCTTTTAAAACGTATATTTTTCGTTGTCAATAATAATATCAATTAGGTTGCAGTTGTTGCGAAAGTCGGTACCGCTTGTGACTTATTCTATAGTTGCTCGGTATGGTTCACCATCACGGGTCGCGCCAAATTGTTCCATTGGCGGCTTATTGTGGTGGACAATTTGATACCGCGGGGAATATCTCACATTGTTATACTGAAAATGGCCACCCTTTATTCCACACGCCAACTACTGTCGAAGCTATTAAATACACAATTTAGTATCATTTGAATATCAATTGTGTTTGTTTAAAGTGGAGGTATTTATTTCAATAGCGTATTTAAAATCAAGAAAATGGCCTTTAAGGTGCTGTGAGTGGAAAATTTTGATAGAAAAAGTTGAATGAATGACGATGTTACTAAAAAAGTTTTAAATCAATTTACAAGGAGCCGTCATAAAATATATTGTTCTTGGTAGGTGTACTAATGATTTTTTTTTTTAATTTATTAATTACAAATGTGATACATGTAGGTACATCTTAATTGATTTCGCCAAACTGCATGACAGTTTGTTGGCGAATACTGTGCGCTCATTTTACAATTTTAAATATGTAAACACATTTAAAACAATATGCATATTTATGTTTCAAATTAAATACACTATAATACTTTTTTAGAATCTAAGTAGGCTTTGAGATACATTTAATAGTAGGAATACTTTTAATCTTCAATTTGTTCATTAAACATTTGTGTGGGGTCGCGATGATGCAATACATTGTAATAATAAAATGCATGATCAGCTAATGTAGCACATCGCACCTCGGGCTCGACAGGGCTCCGCTGGAGTCTTTAGTCAGTCCGCACCTTCGATATGTAACACACGTTTGGTTGGACTAGTCAGTCCGCACCTCCGATAGCTAACACACGTTAGCAACAGTTAATCTCAGTCACCATCTGCTAAATTGGTGACCCCGCCCGAGAAGAATATGCAACCTTGGAGTGGAGAAGGAATCACTCGGTCCGCAGCGCAGCACCGATACGAGTCAGTCTGCATAGTGCATCGTCGATAGGGTACGTAACGTACATCAGATACGATATGGGCGTCTAATTAAGAAAAATGTAACCTTCAGATCACGTCGGGGAGTATAGACCTACTTATAGAGGCGACCACCGACGTGTATCATATGTAATTGGAATCAAGAGAGATTGCGGACTGCTCCCCATTGTTTAGAAATGGGTAATTAGTATTTATATATGCATTTTTGGATATAACGTTTAAAAAATGACACTAGTACTTCCGACAGATTAGTATCACAAGAACAGAGAGATATCACTACAGGTACGTCACCAGTACATTAAGAAGGCAGGAGAAAGGTCTCCGTCTTACTGGTGAGTGTATAAAAATGTGGCAAGAACGCCAAGAACATGTGAGTAACCGTGCAACTGGAACAAGGCAAGTACGTCATCAGTACAAAGAGGGCTGCAGAAATATGGAAACGCCTTACTGGTGAGTGTATTATGTGAAAGTATAGTGAGTGAATATAAATTATGTGCCGTGAATAATACAGAAATTAAAATGTGCAGATTAAGGACATTAGAATTTAACTTAGGGTTGAGCAAGGTCATTTAAGTATACCATTAATCACGTGACGTCAAGGTAATTTTGGGCGCAGATTCGAAGAACTCGTCAATTACTCTATTTTAGCGAATTTACTAGCGAATTAAGTATATTGGCAGTTTGAGGTGTTATCTCGCTAATCGGAAAGGTCACAATCACTCTAAGTTAACACAAGGAACATAATATGAATTGTAAGCACATCGACATCGGTAACAAAGTAGTATAGTATATGCATTGTGAAGTTTCTACTAAGTACGCTAGACCCTATGTACCTGACAATTCAGGGAATTAGTTTGTCATAGCATTCATGAAATACTTACAATTGTGATAACGTTATTATTAAATGGATTTTTGCTACATGTCGGATTAAAATCAAAGTCTGGTTTAGGAAAGAAATGGTTAATTTTGTCAATCAAGCTCAAGGCCAAGTGTAAAATTGAAAAATGTAATCGATTATTATTATGTTGTGTAATATGTAAACATTTTTATCATGTATTTTATCAGAATATGTATTTTTTGAACTTATTCTATGTTATGTAAACTATTGTGAAACAGCGTATAATATTTTAAATGAAAACTGTAATTAATGTTAAAGTGTAAATGAAACCATAATGTAACTTTGTATTCAAATCATAATTTAATTGAGTAATTTTTATATAAACATTGTAATACCTGCGACATGCATAAGAGCATCAGGTTACGCGCGTGGGCAAGCGCTTATTCTACGAATCATTATTGTTGTGACCAAGGCTTAATCAGTGTCAGCGCTTTCATGTGTGCCTTGCGCGCCCTAAGTAAGTTTAAAATTTTATTGTAATGATATATGATATTGTAACTATTTGATAGAATAAAATTTTTCTTGTAAGAGAGGGATGACTGTGGGGTCGCGATGATGCAATACATTGTAATAATAAAATGCATGATCAGCTAATGTAGCACATCGCACCTCGGGCTCGACAGGGCTCCGCTGGAGTCTTTAGTCAGTCCGCACCTTCGATATGTAACACACGTTTGGTTGGACTAGTCAGTCCGCACCTCCGATAGCTAACACACGTTAGTGTCAGGCAATCTCAGTCACTCAGCTCAAGTAATTAATGTATCCACTCCGCTCAACTAATTAATGTACAGATGAACGCGAAATATATTCGGTTTACTTATAGAACCTTTTATTTACAACTACAACAAATACAACATTACTATATTAGCTAAATATGCTAAAATTTGTAACAATAGTTCTTTTAACTTTTTCTTAAATATATTTAAGTTTAAACAATTTTCTTCAATCATTATTTTATTAAATAGCCTTGGTATTATATATATACGTGTTCGTTCACCATAGTAATTACATGAAACAGGCTCTTTGTATTTGTTTCTTACAGCTTGTCTGAGCATACAATGTGGAGCTTTAGGTATCTTAAACTCTGCTTTATTATATTGTTCGACAGTTAACATTAATTGGACTTTTTGATGCACCGGTAATATATTACATATTTTAAACAATTTCATATAGTTTTTATTACATTTATTTTTAGTGTTTTTATCTACCATAATCTTTAGGAACCTACTTTGTATATTCAAGACTTTATCCAGATACGTTTTAAAAGTACGCCCGTAAGCACTCAGACCATAGCTCAAAATTGCGTCAACCAGTGCATGATATAACATAAACAGCGTGGCTCGGTTTGTTACATATTTAAGTTGCTTGAATTTACACAAAACAGACCTCAATTTGTTACAAACAATATCGATGTGTAATTTCCAGTTAAAATGACAATTTATTGTTAAACCTAAGTATTTATATTGTTCCACAAATTCTATATGTTCACAATTCATACAGGATTGCATATTATTATGTAAGCATTCATACGAGTGACCAATAATGGATATTTTTCTAATCGATTTTCTATTATATGGTGAATGAAGGAGCATGCACTTAGTTTTGGATACATTTAATATAATGCCATTATCATGGGACCATTTGATAACATTTTCGAAATCTATTTGCATACATTTTTCTATAATATCTAAGTTGGTGTCTGCGTACATTAGGCACGTGTCGTCCGCGTACATATATACACTACAATTCTTTATTACTCTGCTCATTCTATTAACGTGCATAATGTACCCAACAGGCCCATATACTGATCCGGTTGGCACACCTGTGTTAACGACCGCTTCTTGCCCACTCTGTTCACATATACTGGTGCAAAGTGTTCTATTTTTTAAATAACATTGAAACCATTTGTTAAGAGGACCGCGAATTCCGCATTCTTGCATGGCCTTTAGAAGAATCTCGTGGTCCAAAGTTTCAAAAGCTTTTTTGAAGTCAATGAATAAAACAGCAACATACTTTTTATTATTTAACTGTACATTTATATCATCTGTAAATTTTGACAAGGCAGTCGCTGTACTACGTGACTTTCTAAAGCCATGCTGTGTGTCTGAAATTATGTTGTTGGATTCTAGAAAATTACTGATTCTTTTTAAAATTACTTTTTCAACTATTTTGTTAATTACAGGTAAAATGGCAATTGGTCTATAATTTGAGTAGTCCAAATGATTGCCTCCTTTGTAAATAGGCCGAATGATAGACTTTTTCAAGTAATCTGGATACACTCCCTTCTGGATACATAGGTTAATGAACTTGGCTAGTATGGGGCTGATTTTGTCCTTAATATATTTTACATCTTGTGTTCTTATACCATCTATACCGGGTGATTTCTTACTACTTAATTGGATTATAATTCTTTCGAGCTCACTGGAAGTCGCTTCCTGGTATCGGAGAGATATATCACAGGGCTTTACATAGTCGTCACGATTTAAGAATGATGACTTACAATGATGCTTGATTTTGTCTATGTCTTCAGTAAATGTTCGTGCGAATTTGGTGCATATGTTACTTACTGTGTCTGTCTTACCCAAAAACTGCATTATCACACAATCCAAGTTAGCTTTTGAGTTACCTATCCAGCTGTTAATGTTGTTCCAAATTTTTCTAATATCACCCTTACATTGTTTTAATTTCAATTGCGTATATTTATTTTTTTCTTTAATTATGATTTTATTAGTTCTATTTCTGCACCGTGTATACTCTAATCTGTAATATTGATTATGAGGACATGATTTCCATCTCCTAAAAAGGTCATCCCTACGATTCAACAATTGTTTTAATTCTTTTGTAATCCAAGGCTGTGGTTCCCTATTTTTCTTACAGGTTATAGTAATTTTTGATCGTTCATAAATATTACTAAATAAACAATGAAGATTTTTGTACATTACCAACGGACAGTCCAATTTATAAACACTCATCCAGTCGGCCTCATTAAGGTTTTGTTGCACTAGTTTATTACTTAACACGCTTATTGCACTATTTACATTTACGTTACCCGTTGACTCACTACACTTTCCATTAGCCGCTAAGTTCACGCCTATTAAATAGTGATCGGACAGCTTACAGGTGAGCATGTGTGCGGAGACGAGCCAGGAGCTACGCACCCAAACATGATCGATGCACGACGCACAGTATATTATTTTCCTTCAATTGAGGACACCCTTCTTTTATTGCTGAATAGTATACATATAACTGAAATACACCTTCATATGAAACACGACTTTAAATATATTTTATAATTTTGAAACTATAAGGCATTTATTGAAAGGTCAATGAACTTTGTCAAAAACATTTTTGCAGATAATTCACAAAATAACCAACACTTACTTTATTTAAAATTAGCAATAAATTTAAGAATATAAACATAAGTATTTTTATTAATAACAAGTCTTTATGTGCTCCAGAAATTGAGATAAAAAATATTTTATAATTTTCAGAAAAAAAAATATATAAAATTTCCTATGGGATGGTCGCATTTTTTTTTACCAACAAAAAATACTTCAGTCCTGTACCTTCCTATTCTGTAAGAATTGAATTTTTATAATGCAGGACTTCAGAGATATAACGATTCTAAGTTTTTTCGAACATTCTATGGAAATAGGGTTGTCAAAAAAAATGTGTATAGATGCTTTAGATTCCATATATCTATTAAGTTAGTTAAATAGGATACTTGTAAGACTGTGTTTGTGTTATTTGTTATCACAGTTCCTTACAGTAAAGCATAGTGAAAATATTTCGTTAGCAGATAAATTACTATACCTAGTTAAATCTTTGTGAATTCGTTTTAAGCTTTTGAAGTGGATTTGTTTCACAAAATAGAAAGCCCTATTGCTGTTTTATTTTCCGATAACATTTCATACAAGCCGAATAGGTCAGGCTCTAATAAAAACATACAAAATTATGATGAATTTATATAATTTCCTATAGATAGAGATAGATAGATAGAGATTACTCTATCTATGCAAAATATTACTTTAGGACAAAGATTTTTTTTGGATAATTATCACATATAATATAAAACTTAGAAAACTAGGATGACTGTCACTGAAATAAAACCCCGGAATTGAGTTGCAATCCTAATTCAAATTTTAAAATTAAATATCTTTGTAGTAGTAGCTATCATGATGAGATGCCTCAGACAAAAATTAAACCAAATGATAGAAAAATAAAAATCGCCAAAATAGATGAGGCTTTTCAAAATTTTGAAATTAAATTATTATGTAAACCTTTAGAAAACTGGGATGATTGTCACTAAAGTAAAACCACGGACTTGAGTGGTAATCTGAAACCAAAATTTTAAAAATAAATATGTCGGAAGTTCTGTGTATGAATCGTCTGTTTTTTTTGTGGTAATAATAGTAACTGCAACTTATAATCTAGGATTTAAAAAAAAGCGACCGTTATGATATGCCTCCGAAAAAAAATATAAGCAAAATATAGGAAAACATTATTTTGCCCGAATTAGATTATGTTTATATATTATTTTAGTAGATATAATATGTTTTTTCTTAGATTATTATCATAAAAATATATAAAGCTTAAAAACTTGGTATGACTGCCACTGAAATAATACCACGGACATGAGAGCCAATCCTAATGCAAAATTTTAAGATTCGATATCTTTGAAGTCCTGTGTTTGAAGCGTCTGGTTCTTTTTTGTGGTTATAGTAGTCACTACTACTTACAATCTGGTATTTAAAAAAAAAGCGACCGCGATGAGATGCATCAGAAAAAAAATAAAACAAAAATATATAGAAAACATTTTTTTGTCCGAAATAGATTAAGTTTATTATATATATCTAAGTACATATTTTTTTTTAAATAATTAAATACCAATTTTTTTATTACAATTCAGATGTATTTTAGGTACTCATTTACTTAAAAAAGTTTAATATCCAATCTTAATATAAACTTAGTCTTTTTCGCCCAAAATTTTTTATTTCTATATTTTTTTTTCTGAGGCATCTCATCACGGTCGCTTTTTCTTTGAATACCAGATTAAAAGTTTCAGATACCATAACGACTATCAAAAAAACCAAATGCTTCCAACACAGGACTTCAGAGATATTTAATTTTAAAATCTTGGATTGGGATTGCCACCCAAGTCCATGGTTTTATTTCAGTGGCAATCTTCTAATTTTTCTAAAGACTAATGTGACATAATAATTTATTTACAGATGTAGGTATTTGTATATAATACATCCGAATTGTTATAATAAAACATCCAATGGTAAAAATGCTTAGTTATAGATATAAAGTGGTTTTATAGTTTCTATAGGTATTTATATTTCTATATTTCTCGTTTCTAAATTTCTTTGACTATGCGAAATATTACTTTTGGAGGTGTAATAATTTTTTCCTTGGATTGTCACATCACATTCAAACTTAAAATCTAGGATGACTATCACTGAAAATAGAAACAGACATGAGTGCCAACCCTAATTCAAAATTTTAAAACTGAATATCTCTGAAGTCCTGCATTCGAAGCATCTGGTTTTTTTTGTGGTAGTTATAGTAACTGCAACTTATAATTTAGCACTTAAAAAAAATGCGACCGTGACTAGATGCCTCAGAAAAAAAATAAAAACCTAATCATAGAAATTTTTTTTTCTCCCGAAATAGATGTCATTTTTTACTCTTTTTAAATTAAATTAATGCCTGAAATACATCTAAATCTTAATAAAGAATCCTCCTCTTGAAAAAATGTTTTATTATGGAGATAAAGCGTTTTTCTGATTTCTATGGACATTTCTCGATTTTCTAAGTTTCTCTAAAACTATTAATAGAAAAATTTTGGGGATTTTAGTAGAAGTGTTGTTTACCTATTACCTATCTAAAACGCTAATAAAATAAGATGTCCGCAATTGAAGGGAAATAATATACTGTGCGACGTCACCAAACGGCCGGCTACTATTTCTTCGCGGGTGCATTCATTGATAACGCTTTGTAGGCCGCGTTCACACAGGTTGCTTTTATATTTCTCCGTAACAGTGTTATGACTCAATAGATCTAAGTTCATGTCACCTAGGCCGATCAGATGTTCTTTTTCTGGTATTTGCTTCAACAGGTTAGTTAGTTCCTCAATGAAGAGCAGCTTATTAGAGCTAGGCGGTCTATATATGGCTATAATGTGTAATAACTGTTTTCCTTGCATAATTTGACTCTGTATTAATTCCATGTAACGATACTTCTTATGTGTTGGAAACGAAATGTTATAGGTAGGTTTTGTATACATAAGTAATCCACCTCCCCGTCGATCTTCTCGAGTACTTCCATGCATGACATAGCCGTCAATCTTGTACATTGCTAATTCATCTTGTTTGACATTTATTTCACTCAGTATAATAATATCAATACTATATGAACACTGTTTCAATAAAATAAGCAATTCATTAAAGTTTTGTCTTAAAGATCTTATATTTAGGTGAACTATTTGTATCTCTCTATATGTATCTTTTAAGTATATACTCCATTTAGAAGTGTCCGTATACTTTTGGTATGTAATATTGTTATCTACGATGGATAGTATGTCATCGAATTTTGGTGAGAAAGATACCGCCCAGTGTGTACGCGCACAGCCTCAGATGGCTGCGACTTGTTTGCTTACAGCTCGCTATTGAAACATATTTTATTAATATCATCGTCCGATCGAATGACATGAATTTTTGCACCTTCATCTTTTTTTATTAAAACCTTATGGTCTTGAACCCAGATATACTTGTACTTGTCTTTGAGCATTTGTTTAGAACTCCATAGTACTTGACGCATATGCTTAGTTAGATGTTCATTGATGTAAATCCTTTTTCCATTTTTATTTCCTAAAATATCATCGTTAGTGAGGCATGATTGTCTACTTTTTGATAAATTAATGAATATTCTAAATGTTATGTAATTAAAGTATAGAGATCGCTTTCTCACTCTCGAATATTCTAGTTCATATTTATGAATTGTTCCGATATAAATTTTGCATTCACATATTTGTCAAGAGTACAAAAAAAAATCTTCGTTTAAAAAAACCGACTTCAAAAACTGAAAAGTATAAAATAACTTAATTTGTATG
The DNA here is from genome assembly GCA_949125395.1 of Diaphora mendica. Taxonomy (NCBI): domain Eukaryota; kingdom Metazoa; phylum Arthropoda; class Insecta; order Lepidoptera; family Erebidae; genus Diaphora; species Diaphora mendica. The sequence continues at coordinate 4,424,591 of OX421321.1, forward strand.
TGCTACCTATTCATAGGTTTGAATTCGGCGCCAAGCCAAATGTAATAGTAGGTACCACACTCGCTATATTCCGAGATGAACGTCAACGACGTCACCGACGCTTTTTTTTTTTTTTTATGTATGGCCCGCCATAATGACTCTACTCTGCCTGATGGAAAGCATAAGCAGAATCCAAGAGTGGTGGTCACCATACTCACTGCGAATGCAGACAATGCAGTATGGTGACCCACACCATGGCGGCCTAGTGATGCTGCTGCATCTTTTAGTCTAGTCAACAAGTTTGGAACTTGTTGACTAGACTATTTAGGCCTCCGGTCTCGCACTCACCAACGAAACACGACAGCACGATCGCTGTCATTTTACGTAGATTTTCTGTGCGAGGGTAGTACCGCCCCGGTCGAGCCGGCCCGTTCGTGCTGAAATCAGCGGAGCTCTACTACCGACTATACTACCGCTTCGGTTGTTTTGTCCTACGCGAAGAGCAGCTATCCCGCTCAAGGTCACGCGCGGCGAGTGTATTACATTTTGGCTCGGCACCGACTTCAAACCTATGAATAGGTAGCACATACAAATTAAGTTATTTTATACTTTTCAGTTTTTAAGTCGGTTTTTTTAAACGAAGTTTTTTTTTATTTTTCGCTTTTTAGTCTTTCTCAAGTCTCTCATCATCATTTCACCTAAATAACTTGACAGAATACGACTAAAGGTAACATACAACATACTGTATAGAATAATAAATAAATATTTTGGACATGATGTTTACAGAATATGAAAGCATGCAGACAATTGCCTTAACTTTATTGCAGGCGCTCACGTAAATTTGAGGGTTTCCTTCAATTTCCTTGGGATCCCATCATCAGATCCTGATATGGTGGCCATGGGACCACATGGGGAGCATACCCTTTCGAATACAAAAATAATTTTCAAAATCGGTCCACAATTGACGAAGTAATCAATGTACATACATAAAAAAAAAAAAAAAAAAAACGGTGAAATTGAGAACCTCCTCCTTTTGGAAGTCGGTTAAAAAGTACTTTAAACCTAAGAAATAGATCGAATCTTCATAACTATTACAAAAATTAATTTAACAGTAATAAAGTCGTGTTTGAAACCTTGGAATGCAATGGATCATGAGATTAGGCCAGTTGACATAATCTCATGATCCCATCAGCTGCTTTGCCAAAATGTTAAACCTAGATATAACCTTGATTTAAAGGTAGTAGAGCCACGCTGATTTCAGCATGAATGGGCCGGCTCGACCGGGGCGGTACTACCCTCGCACAGAAAATCAACGTAAAATGACAGCGTTCGTGCTGTCGTGTTTCGTTGGTGAGTGCGAGACCGGAGGCCCAATTAGTCTAGTCAACAAGTACCATACTTGTTGACTAGACTAAAAGATGCAGCAGCATCACTAGGCCGCCATAGTGTGGGTCTCCATACTGCATTGTCTGCATTCGCAGTGAGTATGGTGACCACCACTCTTGGATTCTGCTTTTGCTTTCCATCAGGCAGAGTAGAGTCATTTTGGCGGGCCAAACATAAAAAAAAAAAAAAAAAAAAAGTAATTTTACTCTAACTGCCCAAACATATGCACAATGATCTAGTTTCTACAATTATTAATTAGTACTCCACTGTACCGCCACCGCTAAAGCAACATGGAAGAGCCTTGCTTCGGCAAAAGCACACTTCTCCCACTCCAGTCGTTTTTCGGGGAAGACCGTAGGGTCGATCAAGCACTTGGGACTCTTTGCAGGTGTCCAGTGTCCACGAGCGGTTACGGTCCGCTTGTTTGCCCATATTACATTAAAATCAGCCCATTAAGTATACAACACATTTTCATTCTCATCCGTAATGTTATAGGTATTGCTTTCGCTGGGAGTACAACTAGAAATTAGTCTGGAGTACTATTTATTACTACTCAGTACATGCGTATTTGTCGAACGGCAAACACACTTATTTCATAATTGGTGCACTTATTCAATTTTCACTCGTGTTCCACGTAGGCTACAAGCGAATTACTCACGTGTTTTTACGCTATGTTGATGAGCTCTTTGCAATGTGTATTTAAGATCAAATACATGAGAATCTGATGTAGTTAGAGAACTAAGAAATGAAGGTTGGATTGGATTTAAAGGGCTTTGTTAGTTTATGTTATAAATGTTATAAAGAGCGAGATATGTGTCTCGCTAAAACTCGAGAATGGTTGGGCCGATTTAGCTGATTTTGGTTTTGAAATATTTGTTGTAGTCCAGGGAAGGTTTAAACGGTGAAAAATTCAAAATAACTTGAAAATCCAAATGGCACGTGTACGAAGTAGCGGGCATAGCTAGTGCTTTATAAAAATTGATCAGTATTTTGTCAGGTATCCATAGCAACAATTAAAGAAAAACTGATTTCTACTTCCAACCGTATGCACTGCATTTAAATTCGTTTATATTTTTAATATTACCTACCCCATTCACGTCACATAATAAAATGAAAGAAAACCTGACATTTTCTTTTCTTTAGGGTGTAGGGTATGTTCTAACTTTTAAACTTTCACGTTCCATGATATTATAATCATTATTTTTACGGGAATTAACGCGATCACTTATTTCAAGGTACTACATACCTCTATTTTTCCTGACGTTTCGACCAGGTTGCACTGGCCGTGGTCACAGGCTGACTGTCAGTCAGCCTGTGACCACGGCATTGTAGTACCTTGAAATAAGTGATCGCGTTAATTCCCGTAAAAATAATTATTATAATGTAGGGTATGTTGCCTTCGGATAGTATCTATTCTTAAGACTTGAGTTAAAACTGGAAGGGTTTAATAGGACGAATATTTTTTTTAAACTTGGTCTGAACTGATTTTGGATTTTGTAAAATATCAAACCTACCAATTGTTCTAAATAACTGAGATTAATATCTTTAGAAAAAGTTGACTCCTTAATATTTCCGATGTTCAGATTCTAGTTCTCATAAATTAATAGAAAATATATATTAATTCAATAATCTTTAAACCTGGCTAATAACAGCTGGAGATAGGATTCCAATGAATAAATTATTTCCTACGTGGACATTTGCACCATAGCATTAAATTGAACAAATTTGTAATTCATCGAACAGATACAGTTTCAACATTCACTGAATAAAATGATATTTAATATCTGCGTTTCCGCGCCTATTTTAATTCCAACTAAATAATGAGGTTATAAAATTTAATTGCATTTCTCACGACATAGTAAGAAAAAATAACAACGAAATTAAATCATTTACCCATATCCATTTATTCATCAACGTTATTTAACTTAAAGCAATGATTCTTGTTCTCTGTTGTCTTTAACTTAAATCTAAAGTCGGTAATAACACAGAACCACTGCACCGATTTTAATAAAATTTACCATTGAGATACCTTGATTCTTGAGGAAGGATATAGGCTATCTTTGTCGCGATAACAAAAGCGGTCAAAAGCTATTGTAATATAAATGCTAAAGCTCATATCTTAAGAATCTTTAAAAGAAATAAATTGTTGAATACCTACCTAAGTATTTTATCATAATAGAAATCGTAGTCTATGCTTGTTTTTCGTTCTGTTTTCACTTGCTTATTGTCAGGTATATTTATTTCAATGTCTATCCTATAATTCTGAGTTGTCTCTGCAATTTAAATCATCATGATCATCGTCCGCTTTTAATAGTCCACAGCTGGAATTAAGCCTCTCTTGCGAAAGGACGTTTTGGCCTTTGAAGGTTTGTTTCAAGATTTTTTCCATTTTCAGTGATATTGATCTATGCAGTTAAATAAGTACTTGAAAAAAAAATAATTTAAAGTGGTCCTACTTCCTAGACCTTAAACCTTAATTGTTTGAAGAAAGGTTTACGAACATTTTGCGTGTTTTCACTACTTAAAGACAGACTCTAATAAAACAGCAATTTGCAACGACAAAACTTACTACAATAACCATAGATAAAATCTACAATACTTATAAATTTAATCGTGGGAAACAGCTTTCAATTAATTTAAAATCACCTTTCTATTTTTAAAAATAATTATAAAATATAATAAATTAAATTTAGCTTTTTAATTGATTACCTGACTGTCTAGTTAGCGCTCCAAGAATTTCTACAATCTCTATGATCCACTTAACTTTTTTACGAGGGCAAAGACAGCAGAACAGCATTACTTTTTTTCAATAAACAGCTTCATCATCCAGGTACATCGTAATTGCCTTTATAAGCTTGTTTACTCAGTTCACATAAAAACTCCAAGCCACTGCATACGGTCATCGATTATATTTTCTAGTGTGCAACAACTTTGAACTACAACACATTCAAAATAGGGTATATTTTCATGTGATTAAACATTAAAATATTATTCCCGGCTACGAACATTCGTCTTTATACGCGTGATAAAAAAATATGTTTAAAATGAGCGTATAAAACAGAGGATTGCCGTACGAATAGCTCAGTGGTTTAAGCGGTCATCTCACCGTTTCCTGCTGCCCTGACTACAATAAGTTTGATCCCCGCATGGGAATATTTCGTGTGATCCACAGGTATTTTTTTTTATGTAATAGGCGGGCAAACGAGCAGACGTATCGCCTGATGGTAAGCGGTTACCGGCACCCATGGACACCTGCTCCACCAGAGGCGTCACAAGTGCGTTGACGGCCTTTGGGGGAATGGGGGGGGAGATAGGGGAGGGGGGTTGGGATATGGGCCTCCGGTATCCTCACTCACTCGGTGAAACACAGCGCAAGCGCTATTTCACACCGGTTTTCTGTGAGGCCGTGGTATCACTCCGGTCAAGCCGGCCCATTCATGCCGAAGCGTGGCTCTCCTACGGAAAAAGTTCTGTAACTCCGCACCACCAGGATCCGGCAGTGACCCACGAATACGTCGGATTATGTCACTCGGGTAGTCCCAAGAAAAATAAAACTGTCTTGGTACTTCGCTTCGCTTTGCATCTTCTACCGCATTTACTATGGGGAGTGCTCCGAGGAATTGTTCGGGCTGATTCCTGCCGCCTCTTTCCGCTATCGTCCTACGCGACAACAATTTCATCCCCATCACTTAGATGGCTGGCAGTCCACAACTGTGCGGTTCTCTAGGAACTTTCTGCCTCGCACAACAAAACTGTGGAATGAACTGTTGCCTGTGGTATTCCCGGACCCATACGACCTTCAAGAAAAGAGCGTACTCCTTCTTAAAAGGCCGGCAACGCACTTGTGACGCCTCTGGTATTGCAGGTGTCCATGGGCGGCGTTAATCACTTACCATCAGGTGATACGTCTGCTCATTTGCCCCTTAAAAAAACTCACACGGCAATTAATCAGAAGAAAACTTGAGGAGTTGAAATTATAATAAATCTACTTCCCTCCATAAAAATAGGCAGACCATTTTTTCAAATCGGGTAAATTGTGTACCTATTGTAAATGCTCTATGGTTATACCTATACTGTCAAAACTTGTATATACCCTCCCTACCCTATATTTAACACCTCAAACTTTATCAATTTCTTACAGCGTTGTTCCCAAAGTAAATATATGTAACGATGATCATAAAAGCGATGTAGAAGCTAGGAAATGAAATATCCTAACAAGGTACTTGCACAACAAAGAGGGCCCCGGAGCGCTTTTCATTATGTTACCCCAGTCGTAATGATACACCATGTTGTGCTCGACCTTTGAGCTCCGGGGAAATCTCCACAACTTACTAGTAATCACTTCGTTAGTCCATTAATATTTACCTCTTAGGATATGATTAGCTTTTTTGTTAATATTTTTTAAAAGGTATAGGAAATGAACGCCAATAGCTATACTAGAAAAAGAAAAATATAGACAAGAAAAACTTTAAAAAAACAAAAACGGATTATGTAAAGACATGAAAAAAAATTTTAGAGCATTTATGTCACCCGGGTCTTTATTACGAATCTGTTGACACCTCATTCATTTATTTTATTTAAATGTGGAAAATAGAAGATTACAGACCAATAATGTGGAACATATAGAAAAAATGGATCATCAAAATCGGTTCATCCAGTCGAAAGTTTTGACTTAACAAACAAAAAAAACAGTCGAATTGAGAACTTTCTCCTTTTTTGAAGTTGTTAAATAAAAAAAGCGAATTTAAAAAAAAAACAATGAAATCGAGACCTTTTTACAAGCTTTTTATTAACTTGCAATGTATGTTCGGGTGGAATCTTGCAACTCAATTTTGAAGCAGATATCTTCAACCGATTTTGCTGAAATTTTCAAGCATATGTATACAGCGTGACAATACAATATAATAGATATGTTACCTATATACCTACGCTCAATTTGTCGCCTTAAAATAGTGATTACATAAAAATCCTATGAGACCTGGAATTTAAGTAGAGTTTGAAAGAAATAGACTTTAATTCTTTCAAACGCTATTTAAATTCCAGGACTTCCAAACTCATTTCTCAAGGATCTACATAAGCTACCACATATGCTCCCTATTTTACCGTCCGTCCTATGTAATTTCAACATTAGTTCCCGTTACTGCAAGGTAATTCCGTAAGTATTTGCATAATGTGCCCGCGCCCTTATTACATGTTACCGGTAAACGGACTACGTACAGTAATTTCACCTTATTAAACTATCACATTCATACGGTGTTTAAATTAACTAAAGCAGTTTTTAGCTCAATAAAAAATATGTGTTGCCAGCTACATTCGAAGTTTAAATGTGGGCATTAAAATATTGACAAATACTACATACAGATTATATTTACACAAATAGATTTTTTTATTTGTATTTATTATCAGCCTGTTTTAAAGTAAACTGACACTTACAATACAATACATACTCCTTGCTATTTATTTCGTTTATAATCTTTAACTTCATTGAGTTATGGTGACAGAGAAAGAGTATTTTATTGTACCTATATTTATTTATTATCATATATTTGGTACATGTTTTAAATGAATTTAGTTAGTGTTTGTTCTTTACTATTACAACTTTATTCTTTTCAGGTATTACACACAAGCAAAGAGCCTGAAGGTAAAATAATCTTTTTAAATGTCTACTTGTACGACACACTGCGAGTAACGCCGCCGGGCGAAGCTAGTCTAAAATATGTAACCTAAGTTAGGTACCTCATATACCGTCAGCTATCTGCCAGTGAAAGTGCCGTCAAATCAGTTCAGCCGCAGTCGGAACAAACAGACAGACAAAATAAAATCATGGATGACTGATATAGCGAACTTATATAATGGTTTTTTTGACACGGTGATATAAGTGGTAGGTGGACTTGTAGGTGAGACGAATAACACGAAGGTTGTAGCGACTGTAGTATATTTATTGTCAGGAGCTCAAGGCTCCTGAATACTCTTGGTGTTACATGGTAACACGTGTGGAGAGTAAGTGACTAGGTAAGTAAGTAAGTGTGGTTGTATGCCCATTACAGTTTCCAGTTTACAGTATTATATATTCTGAAACCTATTGGTACAATGCATATAATCACGTGCTGTACTTGCAGACAATAACTACAAAAGAATTTCTAACTACGTGATCGATAACATCCTTACATCTGAGATATGCTGTTATGTATACATTCGCTTAGTTATGTATACATTCTATTAATTTAACTAATATGAGTATATAGGAATACTATATAGGAATAACTGACACTATCTGTAAAGGCGCGTATCCAATCTATTAATGTTATAAACGCGACTGTTTGTTGGGGATGGATGTATGGATGTTTGTTACTCTTGCACGCAAAAACTACTGAAAGGATTTATTTGTAACTTTACAGTAATATAGCTCATACATCAGAATAACACATAGATTTCTTTTTACCGCGATTTCCCGCAGGTGAAACCGCGAGCAAAAGCTAGTATTTAAACATTTTAAAGTTGCTTTTTCTCAATTGACCAAAAATACACACAAAAGTATAATACATACAGTCCAATTGAGAACTTTGTTGTTGAGTTTAAAATAACATAATTTAGTGTCTTATTTTCCAAACAGGTACCTACTTTATATTCAATATGTGTTAAACGTACGTACATAAATTTGATAAAACACGCTATCATGAAAATAAGTATCTAGAAATACACAAACTTAATACGACAGTACATATGTTCCGCCTATCGTGCGATAGTATGCGATAAGCGTGCGATGTAGATGCGATATCCAATTGGCGATAACATATCGCTACATAAGGTGCGCTCGCGCATTGGAATTAATTAAGGACACCAATAAACGAACTGTAATGTGTGTGAACTAATATTTGTATAACGCTGCACTAAAGTATGCACATTTAAAATGGTCTACGAAAATATGTAGATATGTATTTTGATGAGACTTTCTGGTGGTTAGCGGTATTTGCCTGTTTTTGAATCTCTTTTAATCCGACTGCGGAGAAGCCAACAGGAACGGTAATAGTTTTGAAAATCTATGTAAATGTGTATTTTCACCGTAGCATCTAATCTACAAAACATTTGTTTCGGAGTTTGGGTTTTTTCTATGTATACTATGTATTTACTAAATAGTATATATGTATTTATATCTAGTACCGTGATTCGGAGGTCACGTTAAGCAGTCGGTCCCGGTTGTTATCATAGGATAACAGTCGTGAAGCTTAGTTGGAAGCCTTTGGGCGGCTTAAAAACATCCAACGGCAAGATTACGTAGCCACAACGTAGTCTTGCCAGTCCCCAACCCCCACTTGGCCAGCGTGGGGACGTATGGCCTTAATCCTCTCCTGAGAGGAGTCCCGAGCCCAGCATTGGGACATTATGGGTTGTTGATGACCCATAGTAAAAGCAATGCTTACTTTGGGTATAGATGGCGTTGTGTGTTGGATGTCCGAAAATATTTATTTATTTATATAGAATGATATTTCTAACAAAATGAATTTTAAACCTATATATACGTGATGAATTAATACATGAAGCAAAAACTTTGTACCTCTTTACGAAAATTTTGCGAACAGAGGCACACCTCAGCAGATCTCAAGCAGTCGCATATGCTACAACTGTGCCAACGAGGCACTCAAATAGCAAAGTCCGAGAATGTAATTATCTCGGTACAGCATCGCTGATTATCTGATCGTGATAATGAAAATCTGATTTAAACTAACACGGTTATTAAATTGGCCTCCCCTAAAAGATACTTAGTAAAACGATTCTTATTCCTAATGGCAACATTGTATTTTGGTTCGATAATATATGCATTTGCCCGTGACTCCGCCGTCGTGTATGTCGGTTGTTGCGGTATATAGTAGCCTATGTCCTTTCTCAAGAATCAAAATTTCCATGCCAAATTTCATCCAAATCGGTTCAGCGGTTTAGCTGCGAAAGCGTAAGTAACAAATAGACAGACTATAGTTCCTTTAGAATTTTTTATATGAATTCATAGTGTGTTTATGTAGATAGTCTATGATCCTATAGAAATTATTATTAATTATACTTTCAGCTAAAACCTTTCTAACAATATAAATATATAAGTTTGAATGAAATACTCAACGGAAGTTACTTATTAAATAGTTATGAATTTTGTTACAGAGATAGATCATAGTCTGAAACTAGACTGGAACTCGAACATAGAGGAAAAGCGAAGCATTCTCTGAATCCAAAATAGCTATTTATAGTTCAATCGACAAATAATTCTATGCAGGTATTTCACGTACTTACACATCTAAACCTCTGTCGACCATGTTTTAGAGTTACAAACGGACACTTTAAAAAATTATTCTATCAGAACGATACGCTTGAAGTATCGTTATCGATAACTCGAACTAAGAAGAGATTCGATTGTCGATAAGACGCCGATCTCGATGCGATAACGTCGCTCGCTACATATGTTAGGTGCTGACATTATAAAGTAGCTTTTATACGATGCGCGTATCCGAACGTGGCTAGTTTATGGTTTGAGTCTTGTCCGTGTCACGGCGGGGGTTACACAAGTTGTTCGAAATTCAAAAATAATACGCATGGCTGTTAAACAATAGCGAACAACTTGCATTATACTAAATTATTTTTTTCATAAATACTGTGAAATAGTTTGTTGTTTGTGGGTTAAACCCAGCGGTCGAAATTTGATAATATTTTAGTCCACGATATACCTATATTATAATCATTTAATAACATCGTCTAATAAGCACACGTTTGAAATGCCCTATATTTCGATCAAGTCCAAACTTACCGGGCGTATACATAATAACGATAAACCTAATTTATTTTTATAACGCGATCTGACTGAAAACCGAACCTGCGGACCCTCCAGGCCACGATTAAGACCTGCCGCTATTTACACACAACATGGCTTTATTGAAATTGTAGTGGTTAGAACAGTTAATCGCTTATTATAATTTAAGTGGCTATTATTACGGCCGAGGTACCATACGTTCCGTATGGTTTATACCCACTATTTAAACATAGCTACTGTCTCTTGCCCGCGGCTTGGTGCACGTGACTAGTTCCAGACATTTCAAGAATTTCCATACAACGGTTTACTTTTCTAAAAAGACAACTTCCGTATTAGGAATATACACCTGTGTCCAACAATTTGTGAATCACACAAGGTGTTGTCCCATGTGGGATTTGAACCCACAACACTTGGCGTAGGTATTGAAAAGCGGCGTGGCGACAGCTAAAACCACTAGGATAACCGTGCAGTCTGTTTCATTCCTTATTCAAATCATCACCTTATTTAAACTCCATAAAAAGAGATATTTGAAAATTTTACTCCTTACTGGTTATCCACCACTCGTGTGTAATTCCAAAATTAAAAGCTTCAGCTGCCAAGTTTGCAGTTACAGCGGCTCTTACATCATTTACTCTTGATTTACGCTTGATGGAAAGTATAAGCAGAATCGCAGAGTGGTGGTCACCATACTCCTGGCGAATGCAGACAATGCAACATGGTGACCCCACACTATGGCGGCCTAGTGATGCTTCTGCATCATTGGGCCTCCGGTCTCGCACTCACCAACGGAACACGACACCACGAAAGCTGTCATTTTACGTTGATCTTCTGTGCGAGGGTAGTACCGCCCCGATCGAGCCGGCCCGTTCGTGCTGAAATCAGCGTGGCTGTACTACCTTGGAATGGAGTATTCTCTTGTATTATTTGCTAATTGCTAGCGTTGAGAGACATTATTGCCATACATTTGTTAGTTTTCTTTTAATCAGGTACTGACACTCTACTTCAATAAATACTCATATTCGGTTACCCGTGCTAGGTAATTATACTCAAGTTATAATAATTCTCCAGCAGCTTGCGAAGGCACACATCGCAAATCCTGGTGCGCGGCGGTCGTTATCGCATACCGAGCGTTGTACTCGCATCGACAATTAAACTTAACCGGAGGCAATAAGATACAGATATCAGGCGCTACCTTAAATTTATCTAGCGGCATTCTGCTACTACCTACTCGGGTACTTTTATACCGTCATCGTTGTCTGATTAATTATATAGCTACTGCCTCGTTGGTCCCGCGGTTGGCGTGTGCAACTGCTGATCACGAGGTCTCGGGTTCGATTCCCGGGTCGGACCAAATGTTTGTATGATCTACAAATATTTGTTTCGAATTTTGGTGTTTTCTATGTATAATATGTATGTATTTACAAAAAAAAAATGTATTTGTATCAGTTCTCTAGTACCCATAACACAAGCTCTGTGCTTAGCTTGGGACTAGATAGCGTTGTGTGTTAGATGTCCGAAATATTTATTTATTATATAAATACTTGCTTTCTACCGCTGCTTCTCTAGCTTTAACGGTTTAGGTGTAATTTTTTCAGGAAAACACAGTAGTAATCCAGATTATCATCTTTGAGTCCTTACTAGCCAGGCTGGTTATTAAAATTGGTGAGGAATGAAACTCCTACAGTCTATGAAATAATTTTGCACTCAGGACTCTTATTTTGTTGGCTGGGTGAAAAGTCCCTTCGGTTCTCATGCTGAGGAGCCAGGTATGTGGTGATTTCACTAAATCCATCCAACCATCCCAGGAGCTGGTCTCAAGCACCCTGCTTTGTCGAGGACCCGGACTATGTTATTTCAAGTTTCTCCCATGATCGACGCCGCACCTAATCAGACTCTATCCTGGAGGAAGCCTGGGCACTCGGTACCTGATGTTTTGTAATCCTTGTATAATTAGTAGTAGTAATGTATAATTAAAAGTAATTAAATCTTGGGAATAATAAAGGCTAGAAGAAGATATATATACACAAATTAATTAAAAATAAAATAAAACAGACTTTATTTCCTGTAACCTGTTTTACACAGTAATTTTTTAGTTGGATCTAGTTGATATTATATATGGTAATAATAACTTTAAATGAAATAATATTTCATCAACTAGCATTATCATTAACCAGGTCAGGTGGTCTTCTGACATAGGCCTCCTCTAATTCCCTCCACTTGTTTCGGTCACAAATTAATGACCTCACTAAAATCTTTAACATATTATTTTTATTCTATTGGTCTTTTTACATTAAATGATCGTTCGATTTATAATTATTTAATTAAGACCAAGACTGCTTGAAGGCAATACCGCTATAACGCTAACCATTGTGAAACAATAAACCACTAAAAACAATAATATTATGACACCAAACTCTATTAATCCTTTCATTTTCTACTGTATAATTGGCTCGTTTGTCGAGATTCTGATCAAGCTATGATTATGTTGGTATTAGTCACTTCTAAAACAGGCTGTATTTAATTTATCCAACTGTGCTAAATCATAAACTGCTACTGATTATTAGAAACTAACAATTCCTTTAACTATGTCCAGCAACATATACCGCGTGAACCACCGTTCATCATAAATTAGGTATCCGCAATACTCAATGGCCGGCTCTCTAATCAAGCTCTTAGCTGGTTGCCCATTAAAGAGCCAGATAATTTTGTTCATCGCTAAATATATAAACTCGCTTGTCACGAAGGCATTAGGTTCCACTTAAGGATAAGATGGTACGTTTGATTTTGTTAGCAACACTCCTGGTTTATTCACGTCGGTAACCGTTACAGACCTGCCATGTTTGACGAATGATCGTGACTGGTTGGAGAAGCTTTCTTTCATGAAAGTCTATTAGAAATATCATGACTATGCATTAGTATACAGATACTTTAGATTGTCTTTGACTAAGCAGGTTCTTTTACAAAGTTGCAAGATATTATCTCTACAAGAAATATAAGGATAGATAGGTAAATGGATTTAGTAATAATTTTTCTACTTTCTAGGTTCAATAGCAACTAATCTAACTAAATTAATCCCAAGCCCTATATTCGCAAACAATGTTAACGGTAAAATAATAAAATTGTTTTGGAGTTTCTTTCCAGAGTGAGTCTTAAGAAATTCCGGCGCCTTCTAGCTGTAAGTCCGACTTATGAAAATATTTGTAAAGATTTACATATTTACCAAAATTAATATCACTTATCACTTTGGATAAGGCGGACGTGTTAAACAATTCAAAAAGGAAGTAGTTTTTTTGTTGATCATCTATTTATGTGTAATAATCGTGTGAAAATCCGCAAATCCGATTCGAAATCAAAATCTACGGTCCATCCGTTGGTTAAACATAGAAATAGTAGTACGATTCAATCGCGACTGTCGTCAATCTGAAACATACAACAAACAAGGGTTTATTTTAGTTGATACAAGTATTCGCTCCACACTCGTAACTAAAGCTTAAATAAAATAGTAGTAAAGTGAAAAATAATATATTAGGGTTTTGAAATAAAACAAAAAAAAATGAGATCGCAATTAGGATCATATTATCCGAAGCTAGTAATATAAGTACTGAAACACTTACCGTAAGACAGATTATTTTCCCTTGTCCTGTTAATAAAATTCAACAAAATTACAAAGTGTCAAATAACCAATCAATTTGATTAGATAACGCACTCAAGTCGCGTCAGACGGAGTGCCGTCGCGTAAGCAAGTGGGAGGACGCAAAGAGCGCACATCACCACATGACGATCGAAGACAACTGTTTGTTAACTATGCTGTGATTGATGTTGTTGTATCACCGATTATGCTCGTTTCCATCTAACTTCACTCTTAACTTGGCTATTAGAGTATAATATAGATAATAATCTGTATTATATTGTAGAGACTACTGAGTCTAGGAGTTAACATTTTTTATTGTAATTTAAGATCTAAGTTTCTGTTGACAAGTACTATAATAAGTCGTAAGTATAATGTTGGATGTTTTCTACCCGATTACGGCGTAGCTAAAATATAGGATTATGAGTTTTGGCAGTGAATTTGTCTACAATACTATTATCAACAGCCCAAATAGTTCATTGCTGGAAATTGTGTCTCTTCTAAGAAAGGAGGTTTTGGCAGGGAATAGCAATACGCAGGCGTTCCTCTCTATCAAAGTATGACCAAATGGACCTATGCGTTACACTGTAATGACACAGAATGTGTTTATGTGTGAGTAAATTTTTGAATGGTTTGTTTTAATTTTTCTGTGTGAGTTCGTAGTGACAGGTGATTTTTTTTGCATGTCAGTCTAAAATGTGCATGTGTGAAGAGACGAGAGAGAGTCGAGTTGGTATAGGGTCTGTTTCAAGTTTTCCTTCTCTTTGCAGTTATGTTATCCTGCAGAGTTTGCTCTCTTACGTCTATGTGGTGATGGATTAAAAATACGGTGTATAAGTGGTAAGCAACGACGGCGCGGTCAGTACCTGGATGGGTGACCGCCGGTGGCATGATACCATGAGCGTCTCCATGATTAGGAGGTCACGTGAAGCAGTCGGTTCCGATTGTTATCACAGGAAAAAGCTTAGTTTAGCTTAGTAGGAGGCCTTTGGGCGGCTCGAAAATATCCAACGGAAATATTACGTAGCCACAGGCTTGTCTTTTTTTTTATGGAATAAGGGGCAAACGAGCCGACGTATCGCCTGATGGTAAGCGATTACCACCGCCCATGGACACCCGCAACATCAGAGGCGTCACAAGTGCGTTGTCGGCCTTTGCGGGATGGGGAGAGGGATGTGGGGAGGTATGTGCCTCCGGTATCCTCACTTACTCGATGAAACACAGCGCAAGCGCTATTTCTGCCGGTTTTCTGTGAGGCCGTGGTATCACTCCGGTCGAGCCGGCCCATTCATGCCAAAGCGTGGCTCTCCCACGGTAGTACCGTAGTACTGTCTTGCCAGTCCCCAAACCACACTCGGCCAGCGTGGGGACATATGGCCTTAACCCTCTCCTGAGAGGAGACCCGAGCCCAGTAGTGCGACATTATGGATTGTTGATGATGTGTCACTACTCCTATTCGTCCCGTGAGTGTCGTAAGAGCGCATGCCAAAATAAATCAGTTGTGGAACGTGGAACGCCTAACAACAGCTAGTTAGCATTACATTAACTTAGAAGTTGGCACAACCGGAAATGAATGTTACAGCATCGAGTTTATTAAGCGTTTAATATCTCTTATAAATTGTTGTAATCAAGTGCAATCGACTGTGTATTTCAGGTATAATACTGTGCTGTTAATCTTTTGTGCAGCAAGCATTGAAGAATCACGTGCTCCGAGCGCCAATTTTCCAAACACGGAATATTACGAGTATAAACTAAAAGCTGAAAGCATTTGTATTTGTCTGGTTATAACACGGTTTGTAAAGAAAGAGTCTTTATATCGTTGAAACTTTCTGTTACTGGCTTTATATTAAACGAGCTCCGCCCAAGTGTACTTATGTCAGATATCACGGCTATAATTTTTCGGGTACCTATGACACAAATAATGTGGCTCTCTATTGGCAAAAGAATTTTCAAAAGCGGTTCAGTTTATCAAGAGATTATCCCCTACAACCTCACAAACTCATAAACTTTACCTATTTACCTATAATATTAGTATTGATTTAAGTTATTAAGCGTGTACATTACACATTAAAATGGTGGATGTCTGTTTGAGAATATAATTGTTTTCAGACAGCATAGAAATACAATCGAATTGAGAACCTTCTCCTTTTTTGAAGTCGGATATAAAATAAAGAAAATTAATAGGGTGAGTAAGAACGCTTAAGGAAGCGATGGGCGCCTATCCGTAGGCTCTTGTCATGATTGGAGTCGCCATTAGATATCGGTAGGGGCTCCGGTTTCCACATTTGGATTCGCACTCCTTCCTGAAACACAGAAGCCTCTTGAGGCCTGTAGCTGTCTTCACATATTTTGTTTTTTAGTTTTTTAGCTTATATTTATTGTTTAAAATGTTGGCTTGAGAGCAAATTTTTCATTTTTTTTCAACGCCTTCTACTCCTAAACTAAACAGATCATACAAACATCTGGCCTGACCTGGGAATCGAACCTAAGACATCAAGCACATCAGTCGCATTCGCTACCACTGCGCCACAGACGCTGTCAGTCTCCCAAATAGGAGCCAGTAGCCTCAGTGAGCCATATTTTGACAAAAAAGTACGTATTAGACAATAATATAATGTCATTTAAAACCTGCATTTTCTTGAGACCCCTCCCAGTTTAAACAAAAGTCTCAGACAACTCAGTAATCAAGAAACAAAATATAGGATTCAATACATAGCGGCCTGTCGGCGGACATCGTGTACGGTCAGCAAGACAATTACGCCGCACGTTGTGCAGTTAATTGAGGGCCTTAATTAGTGAGGTGTCGCGTGGGCCCGACGCCCCCGCGCGTGCCTGCCTTGCATACTGTACCGCCCGCAAAACAAGTAAAGTAAAAGTTGCTAATGGTATACTATTTTATTTTGTTGGATACGATTTATTTTATTAAATACGATGTTCCTTTTTAAATAATCAATGTATATCTCATGTTCGATTTGTAACTTAAACTAGTTTTAAATTGAACATTTACGAACAATTCTGATGACAGCTGAATTGGAAAAATTGTGATTAATGAAAGCATATCTCCTTTAAAAACGGCGTGGTTTGAGACTTTGTTAATCAATTGATGATGCCCGGGAACAGTGATCATTTTCTGAATGGACGGCACCCTGCGTTATATTATCTGTTAACATGTGCGCATGCTTGTCTATTCATGGAATTTAACTTCAAAAGTATAAAAACAATGCATTTAAGAGACTAGACAGAAAGATAGGAAAGGACGAATTTATCTAAAAAAATCTTTATTACAATCAACATAAAGTAGAGTTACTATTAAAATATATATTCTGATTATGTTTATTTCATTTATTAGGGTTCCGTACCTCAAAAGGAAATAACGAAACCCTTATAGGATCACTTTGTTGTCCGTTTGTCTGTCTATAAATTTTTTTTTCAGAAGAGGGCGTAAAAGGGGCGTAAAAAAGCTCCTGGGGCGTAAAAAAGCATCTGAGGCGTAAAAAAGCATCTGGGGCGTAAAAAAGCATCTCACTAGGCGGCCATAGTGTAGGTCACCATGCTGCAATGTGCTATTCGCATTGAGGATGGTGATCACCACTTTTAGAATCTGCTCATGCTTTCCATCAGGCAGAGCAGAGTCATTTTGGCGCAGCTAAAACATAAAAAAAAAAAAAGAACGCGTGGAAGTATCAAGTTGAAATTCATATCAAATACTCAAGTCTACTGTCCCTTGGAGCTGTGAAAAAATCAAACTTCTAAGCCAATGCAATCTAAAGATACAGCCGTTTATGCTGCAAATTTTCGACACTCGCAAGGGAATCAAAACCTACAAGGTGCTTCCCGTAGGAAACCATCGGTGCCTGAGTCCAACTTGCACTTGGCCTGTTTTTTTATTATAGCTATACTGCAGTTAAAAAAAAAATACTCCATAGATTGAATACACACACACACAAATACCTACCTACTTAAAGTAATATTTAGTTAGTTTTTCGTATTTTTTAATCAAAGGCTACATTCAATATTCGAAGCAGCTGATCAAAAGCCTAATGATTTTATAATCAGTTTTTGATTAAATTATTTCAGCATTGATAATTCAAAATTTAAAACTACGATACAAACGTTTATGTTTTTGCTGACTCCATCATGTTTGAATTGAGCATATTCCATTGCGATGTGTTCGCGTGGCCGGGCCGTGTTTATGAAATGCTCTTGCATTGTGCGCCGGCGCAGATACACACAGTGGACAAGCATACTTGCATATCTGGCGGTTTCCTTTCGTTTCTTTTGGAAACCTTCTAATATGAAGGAAGGAAGATAGATTTATTTACTTAGCGCAGAGAGAAACTCACAAAGAGGTTTAAAGCGATAACTTTAACTAAATGAATTGACATTAATTTTGCCCGCGGCTCCGCCCGCACTGCCAAACCAAACTCCAAAACAAATATTTGCAAATCATACAAACATTTGGTGCGATTCGGGAATCGACCCCAGATTTTAAAGTCGCATTCGGTACCACTGGGCGTCGTTGGCATATTTTAGCAACAATACTACAATCTTCATACAATAATGATAGACGAAGATAAATCAACTGATGGTAATAAATAAATATTGTTTTTTTTTATTATGGTTAAATAAATATTTTTTAAATATTAAAGGTTTCTATATTACGTAATAAATTTGTTCACTGATGGTAATTATGTTTATGTCACACCTGATTTCGAAAAAAACATTTCAGAGTATTATTTACACTCCCATGCCTGCTCGCTTACCGATATTTACCTTAACGATATTAGAGCCACGCTAATTTCAGGCCAGCTCGACCGGGGCGATACAACCCTCTCACAGAATACCAACCTAAAGTGACAGCATTCGTGTTCCGTTGCTGAGTGCGAAATCGGAGACCCGAATCATACAGAAGCATCGCAATAGGCCGCCATAGTATGGGTCACCATGTTCCATTGTCTGCTGAGTATGGAGACCAAACTTGAATTCTGTTCATGCTTTCTGTTTAAATCCTTTCCCCTTTCCTTCGTTACTTGCTGTAAGTAATCCTTATACCAGCCTGTAAGGGCCCATCAATTAAAAGCCAGTTGTCGAAGAACTGCCCTATTGGGGAAAGCATTCAAAATTAGAGGCATTGCACCTCTTAAATTATTATTTGAAAATTTGGAGCTGTGTAGGCTTCATTGACGTCCGAAGCAGTGAAGGGGACCCCATGTACGCCGTCAAATGGAGATCTGGTACACTACACAATGTCCTGGTACATATACAACACTTCTACGGGGTCGGGCGGCTTTCCGATTCCTCATACACCCGTTGGCGTCCGACCGACAACAATGACCATTAACTTTTACGAAGGCCGTTCTGGCGCAATTCAAAACTCGTGTATATATTAATCAGTTTACCAGACACTAGGCGACACTAACAAACGCCGAAACTAATTCAATCCAAATCACGGCCCGCCCAAATATTTCGACTGTTCTCGATCAATTTTTATCCAACAGTGACATGACATTCAAATGTCAAACCAAAAAATGACAAACTATAATGTTGCCATTACAATTACATTTATATTACGTTTGGTTTTAAACACTTTCCACTAGGCAGAGTAGAGTCACTTTGGTATAAAAACAAACAAACAAACTCAGCTTTATCATATTAGTATAGATTTGTTAATTATTAACTACACTAAACTATCACTTTATGTCAATCATATAAGATTATCGTTTAAGGATTGACACAATGGTAGCATTAGAAATTAAAACGCCCGAAGTCCTATTGATAATAAAACCAAATCCCTTAGGCGTATTCGAAATTCCGAGAGAGTCGTGACCACTCCATCGCGATGAATGCTTCAAATGGACCCGGCCAATAAATCCTTGTTGGTTGCACAGAACATATTGAGCTTAGAATCAAGGTGCTACCTCTACCAAAAATAAGATAGACTTTGTTTCGTGAAAAGCTTTTTTATAGAGTTGACCGATGTAAAATTTAATTCTTGAGATTTCTACATCACCCAAAGATTGAGAGGTAGAGACTGGCCCCCAGGTATTAAGTCCGCCAATGTACAAAAGTGCATAAGGATAAATAAAGAAATAAAATTAAAAGTTTTTTCTAAAACAGTTACAAGTTAAAAAGCTTAAAATAAATAAAATTAAAAGTTTTTACTAACAAAAGTTACTACGAGAAATGATCTAACTACGAAAAATGGTCTCTAGTTTTTTCTTTAACAAGTGCAACAATAGGAATTTCTTACAAGTTTATACTCGAAGACAAATGTATCTTTCTGGTCTGTGGCTAAAGAAGAAACTTCATAATTCGATTTGTTAAGAAATAGTTTTGACCTAGTATATTTAACTATTCTAATTCTACAAAAGATATTAGGCTAAATGAAAACTAAAAGTTGAAAATAAAATCTATAGTCATCGTTTAACTCAGTACCTATAAATAATTACAGACAGAAAAAAATCTGATAAAAAAAAACTCGTTTCCAAAAAAAATTCAGCTTTTTTATTTTTTGCCTTTTATAAAATATAAAAAGAGGAGTGGTTCGTGCCTCAGTCAATCCTATCCAGGCCAATCTATGATGAATGACCAACTTATACTTCTATTATATACATACCTTATTTATTGGTAAACAAGAGCGTCAACATTAAATTGTGGATACGAATATACTTAGTAATTTCCTGAAATCACTATTTCATGAAAGTTCAATCTATTTAATTAAAAACAAATACTCTATTCATTCTAAAACAAGTTTAATTATAAAACTAGATTACAAGAAAGCAACTTCCTACAGTTTTATTTGCCAAGATATGTGCACAGATAACCACATACCTCAGCCAGATGCACACCTGTTTCCGAACGATGCGCGATCTGCAGTTCCCGCGCCAACAGGAAAAGGGGTCGAACTGCCGCGGGCACAACACTTGAACACTAGCATTCAGACCACTGATTTATATTAACGCTTTTGTGCTGATATTTTCTAGTAAAAGGTGTTATTCATACAAAATTATAGTCATATATTTTATAGGCTCATACGAAATCAGCTTGATTTTCTAGTTTGAACGTACTTATAATAATGAACTGATATAAGGAGAATCGTCTCCTTATACCAGTTCATTATTTTATAAATACCGATTTATATGCTTGCGATGCGAATAAATATGTGCCTGTGCTGAATATAATATCATCATCATCCACAGTTTTAACAGTCCACTGCTGGACATAGGCCTCTCCTTAGCAAGGAGCTTATGGCTATTAGAACCGGGAGCTGGTGACAGGTGACGTTCCACGATTTTGTCGTGCATGCCTTTTTAAGGCTTGATAACTAACCCTAAAATATCAATGATAGTCGGGGTATTAGCCCCCCCGCGCGGCCCAAGATGATCATAGGATTCTGAAAACCTGAACAAAATTAAAGGGCAATTCCGTGTTTTGAAATTGCATGCCGATATAAAGAATGGAAGTTTTTGTGATAAACACACTCTGGAAAAATTGGCATGCACCCCTCGTAAGACCAACGGTGGTCAATTTCCGGATAACTCTGTAAGATTTGAACACAGATTTTCCGTGATTCCAAAGTGCATGCTATTGAAAGGATACTTAATTTGTATCATTAATTAATAGTAGGAAAATTGGCATGCACACCAGGATGTTGCAAAATAGAGGCATGCATGATGAAAGTTGCAAAAAACACTGTGCAAATTTAGGTGACTTGTTTTTGCATGCCGTTTTGTATTTCGTGAATTTACATTATTTTAAGTCATGAAGGTAAATGGCATGCACGTAGCTACAGCCCAACATACAAAAATTGTGAAAAAATTGAATAAACTCAATTGAAAAAAAAAACTGAAAAATGCCGTGACTTCTTCCTGCATGCCGCTTTGTATTTTGTTAGTAGATACTATTGTAAGCTGAAATGCGCAATGGCATGCATGTAGCTTCATGAAAATTGTTTAAATAAATAAAAAAAGAAGGTCCGATTTTATATTTGTTTTTTTTTTATGAAAAATCAAAGTACGAAATTATTAGCAGCATCATTATTTTAAACATTAAGTATAATTAATTATCGTTATCATTAATCGCTTCATCATCATCATCGACATTATCATTATCATCATCACGGCTATGTACAGACTCTTCTTCCGTAGTGTAGCCAATATCGGAGTGGCAATCGCTGTCATCGTCATCATTTGATTCTTCATCCTCTTCATAATCAAAGTTTGCACACATCGATACGACTTCCTCGTCATTAGCGTCGCTATCTTTTGGGGCTACGAAAATAACAGATAAACATGTTTCATAAAAAAAATTAAAAGAAAATCTAATTATAAAATCGGACCTTCTTTTTTTGTTTATTTAAACAATTTTCATGAAGCTACATGCATGCCATTTCGCATTTCAGCTTACAATAGTATCTACTAACAAAATACAAAGCGGCATGCAGGAAGAAGTCACGACATTTTTCAGTTTTTTTTTTTTAATTGAGTTTATTTAATTGTTGTATGTTGGGCTGTAGCTACATGCATGCCATTTACATTCATGACTTAAAATAATGTAAATTCACGAAATACAAAACGGCATGCAAAAACATTGTAACATCGTTTTTTTAGTGTTCAATGTTTAGCAATTTTTTGTTTCAGCGCCCTCTCGTTCATTGTAGTTCGAACTACAATTGGATGTTGATCGCGATCGAAGTACCGGGCTGCTGGTACACCTAGGTGGCACTAGGGGGCGTATTTTATGAAGGATATTTAGTTGACATTATGACACTTAGAAATAGTGAGACATTATCATATGTGTATCATACGATTCTCATTACTTCTTAAATTTGATCTCAAATAAGCAAGGAGTATGGAAGTTGTACGTCCTGTTCTCACATCCCGAAATGTAGTAGGGGAATCATCTAGATTGTTCGATCAAATGTCTATATAGCAGGCTGCGTGGCATATTTCTTTTTATTTCTTAAAACCTTCTCTCGTTAACTCTGAGGAAGCTTTGCTTACAGTGTACATTAATATTCTTGTTGATAGTGTTTGTGAGTGTTCAAGTCCCACTGTCTGTGGTAAGTTAGCCTCAAAAAGGTTTTTCCTTATTATCTTATTGTATGTAGAATATGTTCTCAGGCTATTTAATTTTGTTTATAGGGTCGTTAGATTACCGCAGAAAGAATCCTACATCTTGCCTGTCTTGTGGTTCAAGATTTGTGCTGAGTACGGTTGACGATTGGCAGCTCACGGCTCACTCCTCAAGACCTATCTGCCCTACCTTGAGGGAAGTTCATATTATATATATGGAAATTAATTATTACTTTTTTACCTAGCACCCACAAGTTGGATCACTGGTGGACGTCTCTGTAAGCTACCTTGAGCTGGAGAGAGTCTACGGCTGACTACCGTGAGTCAGAGAGGTGACCAGAGGGTGGCTATCCTGTGTAGACCAGTCTACAGGCTTAAAGAGTGAAAGAAAAGACTGTATAATTTTATTTTTATTTTTAAGACTACCTCTTAAGTTTATTTGTCAATTTATTAAATTAATTAAAATACTTAAATTTATATGTAACAATAGCAGGAATTTGAATTAAAGTTTATTTAAATTGTAAGTTGTCTCTTTGAAGTTTTCCTTGGACCCTCCGCACCCTCACTATAAAACTTTTTCTAAATTCTTACGGCGCCCTGAGATATCATCTTCTATCCTGAGTCGAAACCGGTGAGTTTCCACCTGACAAGTTCAGGGGTTACAAATTGGCGCCCAACGTGGGGCTAACTTTTCGAACCTTGAGGGTGTGCTGAGTGTAGTTCCCGGGAGGACTTTGGATGAGACGCTTACTATCCGTCCGAGACTACCCAGGACGTTAATTGGTTTTGTGAAGTGCAGTTCACATGTAATAATTATCTCATTGCATTTTTCAGCACTTTATTACCATCTCTGCGGTGTGGAAAAGCATTGAGCAAAATTCAAAATTAAATCAAAATTTTAACTGCACAAATTTTGGTAAGTCTTTTTGAATTTATTTTGGCAAGAACATTTTTTTCTTTTTTTCTTTTCCTGTTGTTTCACAGTTCATGTGTGTGTTCCCTAAGGGATCAGCACATACATATAACTTGTATTTTGTTCAGGTTTTCCTTGAATAACTTTATTTTTACTTTTTATATTCCTACCTACTTACAACTTAAGTAAATAAATGTGAGATTAACTTTATTTTATTTCTATAAGTGGGTTTGCATAATATAATTAAAGGGATATTGTGCTTCCCTTTAACTTGTTTGTAATTTTAACATAATAATTTAACCTTTTAGTGTATTTAAATTGTGTATTTAATAGTGTAATTTAAATTTCAATCTAGGACACTTTGCATAAATAAAAGTAGGGTATACTTTTATCTATAGTAAAGAAAACTTGAATTTTTTGTTCATTGAATGTGGATTGTTAGCAACTACTTTATAGTTGTGGAAACATGAAGCAAACATAATTAATGTATTAGAAGTAAATTTATAATTAACTTAGAGTTTGAAAGGGGATTAAAAGAAAAAAAAAAGTTTTCTTTTGTTACCCCACAAATTAGGCAAAACTGCTTAGAATAATTGTAAACTTGAAATTAAAGGTAACATTTGAGAATAATTTTTTGTTATTGTGTTAATATAATAACACATTATTTTTATACAATTCAGTTAGATCTTATTGTAAGACTGAATCTTTTAATTTTTTCACTAAGAAGAACTTAGTGCTTTGTTTTAACTTTGTTAACTTGTCATTAATTTTAATTTTGAATTTTAAAACATTGTGTTAAGAAAGTAACACATTATTTTTATAACATTCAGCCTAATCGTTTTGTAGGACTGAATCTTTTACTTTCTCACTAAGAAGAACTTAGTGCTTTATATATAATTTTTTTTAATTGTCAACAAATTTATTTTTGAATTTTAACATCATGGCCCAGCTGATTAAATGTATTAATTATCTAAAGAAGGATGAACTTATTAACGAGTTGTCTGCCATAGGTGTTTCAGCGAATCCCGATGACACGGTGGTCAGTTTGAGGAGTGAGCTGCGCACTGCGTTGCGGCTTATCCGGCGTGGCAGCATTAAAGCCAGCACTTTCGTCCCTGCTTCTGCTGCTTCTGCTGCTTCTGAGCTGTCTTTCTGCGAGCCGAAGGTCCTGGAACTGGAAGGAGTCCTTTCTTCAGGTGATTTCGTTTCTAATAAGACTAGCCGCCTAAGAGTTTCCTTGAGGGCTAATTATCTTCTCGCTAGGTTAGCAAGGTGTGGTTTTGACTGTCCAGAACTAGTGGGTATCCGTGCCCGGTTAGTTAAAATGTTGTCTGTGTCAGAGGCTACTACCGACTCTGACTCTGATGGATCGGAGAGGGAGATGCTTCCTACACATACTGACCAGATAAATTACACCTCACCTGTGTCAAGGGGGGACCGTTCGACGCGACCTAACGCTGCCACTTCTGACTCACTTCCAACTGTAGTATGGAGGGATAAGCCTGTTAATTTAAATTCATTTAACTTAAAATTTGATGGCACTTCTTGCGTACGTGTCTTCATCGAAAGACTTGAGGAGCTTAGGTGTGCTCGGGAGGTCACCAAGGAGAAAATCCTCACAGCTTTCTCTGACCTGTTGGAAGGTCCTGCCTTGTCTTGGTTTCGCACCAACAAGGAGGATTTCACCTCTTATGAGGTCATGTTGGAGGAGCTGAGAGAGAACTTCGATCTTCCTGACTATGATTACCGCCTCCGCAATGAAATCAAACAGCGTACACAGGCCCGATCTGAAACATTGGGTAATTTCATTTCTACAATGCAGGCCATGTTCTCTAGACTCTCGTACAAGATGCCTAGTGAAGAACAAATGGACATTCTGATGCACAACATCAGACCTGATTACATGAAGGAATTGGCCCTTCATGACGTAAAGTCTATTTTAGATCTGAGGCGTTTAGGAAGGCGCCTAGAGCTTGCTCGTGCTAGAGCTGAGGCATTTCATGAACCGTCATTGGAAAAGCTTATTCTAACTGCGGATTTACACCAAGTTAAAAATAAACCACCACATAAAACTTCTCAACAGATATCTGGTGTGTCCCGTCCGTCCACCTCGAGCGATGACAAGTGCTTCCGATGTGGTGAGGGCAGCCACACTACTTACGGCTGTCCACAGTCAAGAGAGGTGGTGTGTTTCCGGTGTGGACAAAAAGGTGTCCGAGCACCGGAGTGTTCCCAGTGCAATGTCAAGCCAAAAACACGGGTAGGTCGGGGCCTTGTTAAGAGCTTTCCATGTGACAACGAGCGTTCTTCTCTGTCTGAGAATTGCTCTGATAAGGTCCTGTTTAATAATAATAAACGGGATAACGATATTAGACCGTATTTAGTAGTAAGGATCCTGAACTTAAATGTTTTGGGCTTACTTGATTCGGGTGCAGCCTGCTCTGTGTTAGGTAAGGGTGCACACCGCGTTTTTCTTGAATTAGGGTTTGATCTGGAAAGAATAAGCCCTAACTTTAGTCTAACAACAGCAGACGGATCATATCTGCATTGTTTAGGCTGTATTTTTCTTCCTATAGTATATAACTCTGTTGTCAGAGTTATTAAGTTTTATGTTGTCCCAGAAATCACTACTGCCATGATATTCGGTGTGGACTTCTGGCAACAGTTTCAATTAGGGAACAGATTGATCTCTCAAAATATCAATCTCTCCCACTTTGATGATTGTAATCCTGTGGAGTCATTGGCTCTCAACCATGGCCTAGAGGATTACGACAATTTAACCGTTGATCAGAAGCGGATTATTAATAGCATTATTAAAAAGTTCGATACGATCAACACCGACAGGGTAGGCTTAGGCCGTACCTCTCTTGTGCACCATGTCATAGATACAGGTAACAGCAAACCAATCAAGCAACGTTATTATCCGCTCTCTCCCCTCAAACAAAAAGCCTTGGAAGAGGAACTGGACCGGATGTTAGAGATGGGAGTAGTGAACCCATCTCAGTCTGCGTGGAACTCGCCAGTGGTGATGGTGGAGAAAGCGAATGGTGACTTACGATTGTGTCTTGATTCTCGAAAGCTTAATTCTGTATCCAAGAGCGATGCGTATCCATTACCATACATAAATCAAATCTTAGACCATCTGAATAATGCTAAATACCTAACTTCTATCGATTTAAGTGCTGCCTACTGGCAGATACCTTTTGACTCGCCGCAATCCGCTGAGAAAACTGCTTTTACTGTCCCTAGGAGGGGTCTATTTCAGTTCAACGTGATGTGCTTCGGTCTCATCGGAGCCTCTGCTTCGATGCAACGCTTAATGGACCGCTTATTTGGTCCAGAATTCGACAATAAAGTGTTCGCTTTCCAAGACGACATCATCGCAGTGTCTAGCAGCTTTGAGGAGCATGTGGATCTCTTACATAGAGTCCATCAGCGCCTTAAGGATGCGGGCCTCACGATTAACATGGAGAAGTCACACTTCTGTCGTAGTGAGCTGAAGTACCTCGGGTACTATGTTGACAAACATGGCTTACGGACCGACCCGGGTAAGGTTGAGGTTATTCTCAATTATCCGACACCTTCCAATGCTAAGGAGGTGAAGAGATTCCTGGGCATGGCCGGTTGGTATCGTCGTTTTGTCAACAATTTTTCTAAAATTAGTAAACCCTTGTGTAAGCTAACTTCTAAAAATGTTTCCTTTGAGTGGTCGTGTGAAGCTGAAGAGTCTTTCAACCTTTTGAAGGCCGCTTTGGTCACCGCACCTATTTTGAAAATGCCTGACTATTCATTACCCTTTAGGATTCTCAGTGATGCATCATCCTTCTCTGTGGCTGCAGTCCTCACGCAGACACACGAGGGAGTGGAGCACCCTGTCGCGTATTGCAGTCGTTCTCTTAACAAATGCGAGGTCAACTACAGTACCACTGAACGTGAACTACTTGCGGTGATCTTTGCATTAGAACAGTTCAGACAATACGTAGAGGGCCAGAAGTGCACCGTGGTTACAGACCACGCCTCGCTTCTGTGGTTCCACAAACTGAAGAATCCTACTGGTCGCCTAGCGCGCTGGAGCATGAGATTGAGTCAGTTCGACTTCGACTTAGAGCATAGAAAGGGTAAAGATCATGTTGTGCCCGATGCTCTGTCGCGAATACGGATTGATGCGATAGGCACCAGCACCACCAATGATTCGTGGTATCTCCACACCCTTAATAGTGTGAAGAAGAATCCTCGAAAATTTCCTAACTTTGATATTCGTAATGACTCCTTATACAGGTTATCTAAAAATAAATACTCTTTAACTTCTGATTTTAGTTGGAAGCTTGTGGTGCCTCTGGAGGACAGGCTATCCCTGCTCACCAAGTACCATGACCACGTTTTGAGTGCCCATGGAGGTGTTTGGAAAACCCACAAACGCCTGGCCCTAAACTATTACTGGCCTAAAATGTATAATAGCGTTAAGGAGTATGTGGGCAAGTGTGAAACTTGTAAGCAGTATAAACCTGTAAACACAGCCCGTCCTGGCCTAATGGGTAATCCAAAACGTGTGTCTAAACCTTTTGAAGCCATCTCTTGTGACCTGTTGGGTCCATTCCCTACTTCCAGCAAGGGAAACGTTCACTTAATAGTGGTCTCGGACTATTTCAGTAAATATGTCATGTTGTATCCTATAAGGATAGCTACAGGCGTTGCTGTTGCGAGATTCATTGAGAAGAATGTTTTCTTGGTACATGGTGTTTGTAAAACCATTTATATGGATAATGGCCCTCAGTTCATTAGCAAACCTTTTAAAGACTTATTAGTTAAATACAATGTGCCAAACATTTATTATAATCCCAGATATCACGCTCAGACCAACCAGGCAGAGCGTGCTATTCGCAACGTTGTTCAGGGAATTTCCTGTTACGTGAAGTCACATCACAAGAAATGGGACGAGAACCTCGTGGAACTACAGTGTGCCTTAAACACGGCGGTAAGCGAGGCCACTCGTTTCAGTCCTTATTTTCTTGTTCACGGCAGGGAGTTCATAGGGGATGGAGTTCTTTATAGACAGGAAGATATCTCTGCCCATCCTAACTCGGTCACTATTGACAACCCTGTGTCCTTCGGAGAAAGGTTGAAGGAACTTCATCGTATATACGACCAGGTGAGCAAACACTTAGATGTTGCCCACCGGCGTAACGAGAAGTACTACAATCTCCGAAAAAGACACGTGGAGTTAAAAGTAGGACAGTTTGTCTATAAGAGAACGCACTATCTATCCAACAAAGATAAGAACTTCACATCCAAGTTGGCCCCTAAATTTCTGAAATGCATAGTGACCGCGAAACGTTCGCCTTTGATCTATGAATTGTCAGATTTGGATGGTAAGAATCTGGGAGTCTACCATATTAAAGATATTTTGAAACATAGTGAGGAGGAACCACCTTCTGTTCTTTCTCCTCAATGTATTGGTTCTATCTTTAAGTCATTCGTTCTTACGTGAAGTTATAACCTTTGTGTCGAGCGGTTCCTCTTCGACACTCACCTTATACTCGGGTGCTCATATATGTGTGCATTTTTCCTTGAAATAGGGTGTGATGTCATTAGAGTAGTTTCATTAGGAGTTAAGTTTTTCTTTCTTATACTACCTATATTTTAGTTTAAATTTTCTTCTTATAAACTCTGTGTGTCCTAACATTTGAGGGCATCACAGCTTTTTCTTAGTTTGTTGTTGTTTTGGTTATTCCCTTCGTCCTCTACTCAGGGAACACTGTGGGGAGGGGGTGGTGTAACATCGTTTTTTTAGTGTTCAATGTTTAGCAATTTTTTGTTTCAGCGCCCTCTCGTTCATTGTAGTTCGAACTACAATTGGATGTTGATCGCGATCGAAGTACCGGGCTGCTGGTACACCTAGGTGGCACTAGGGGGCGTATTTTATGAAGGATATTTAGTTGACATTATGACACTTAGAAATAGTGAGACATTATCATATGTGTATCATACGATTCTCATTACTTCTTAAATTTGATCTCAAATAAGCAAGGAGTATGGAAGTTGTACGTCCTGTTCTCACATCCCGAAATGTAGTAGGGGAATCATCTAGATTGTTCGATCAAATGTCTATATAGCAGGCTGCGTGGCATATTTCTTTTTATTTCTTAAAACCTTCTCTCGTTAACTCTGAGGAAGCTTTGCTTACAGTGTACATTAATATTCTTGTTGGTAGTGTTTGTGAGTGTTCAAGTCCCACTGTCTGTGGTAAGTTAACCTCAAAAAGGTTTTTCCTTATTATCTTATTGTATGTAGAATATGTTCTCAGGCTATTTAATTTTGTTTATAGGGTCGTTAGATTACCGCAGAAAGAATCCTACATCTTGCCTGTCTTGTGGTTCAAGATTTGTGCTGAGTACGGTTGACGATTGGCAGCTCACGGCTCACTCCTCAAGACCTATCTGCCCTACCTTGAGGGAAGTTCATATTATATATATGGAAATTAATTATTACTTTTTTACCTAGCACCCACAAGTTGGATCACTGGTGGACGTCTCTGTAAGCTACCTTGAGCTGGAGAGAGTCTACGGCTGACTACCGTGAGTCAGAGAGGTGACCAGAGGGTGGCTATCCTGTGTAGACCAGTCTACAGGCTTAAAGAGTGAAAGAAAAGACTGTATAATTTTATTTTTATTTTTAAGACTACCTCTTAAGTTTATTTGTCAATTTATTAAATTAATTAAAATACTTAAATTTATATGTAACAATAGCAGGAATTTGAATTAAAGTTTATTTAAATTGTAAGTTGTCTCTTTGAAGTTTTCCTTGGACCCTCCGCACCCTCACTATAAAACTTTTTCTAAATTCTTACGGCGCCCTGAGATATCATCTTCTATCCTGAGTCGAAACCGGTGAGTTTCCACCTGACAAGTTCAGGGGTTACAACATGTCACCTAAATTTGCACAGTGTTTTTTACAACTTTTATTATTATTTATAATACGATGGGCTTATTTAACATGCATGCCATTTGAATTAGATAATTATTTTGTTATAAAATTAATATTCATTTTTATTAGGAGTAATTTGGAATCACGGAAAATCTGTGTTCCAATTTTACAGAGTTATCCGGAAATTTACCACTTTTCCACCACCAGCTTTTCGAAGCTAAATTCGGAGTTGCTAGCCATACCCACCAAAAGGCATACCTAGAGTTCGGTATACCAAATAATTAGAAGAGCAATTAATTTTTTTTTTGTTATATATTCAAATGACATTGAATGGCACTAGATAAAAGTTTGAGTATGACTTATAGACAGAGACGTAAAGACGTAAGTACTAGGTAAAATATAACTGCACTCACACTCCACATTATAATAACCTGCCTGCGAAGAAAACAGAAGGTACCTGAACCTACCATCTGTTTTCTTCGCATCAGTCAAACACGTGAAATTAGGCAAGTGAAGTTTTCTTTTTTCACTTTCCCAACTCCTAAAAATATTTCAAACCCAAAATTAGCCCGTTCGGTTCAGCCGTTCTAGAGTATTAGTGAAACTGATAAAATGTCAATTCAATTTTATATAGGTATATATAGATTTTAAGGTTAAAAAAATAAAAATAGGAACTTTGTACTATGGAATTCAAATGTGATCAAATTGAGATGCTTTCTATAGGGAAGGAAATCAATTGACTTAAAATTCCTGGCAACCTAGTTACACAATGTAGAACTACAGAAGATTACCTCTCATCCCGTTATATCGGCCCATAAATAATGCATCAGATAGTCCCAGTAATGATAACAAGCCCGGTCCTACGTTAACTGATATTATTTAAAACATTCCACCATTGTTTCTATACTAATGGTGTTTCTGAACGAGCGTTTTGATACTATCTGTGGTTTAAGGTTATCTGTGGTACGATGAGTTCGGCATTTCGCGGGCTATGTTGTTCGTTTCAATTAAATTCTCGACTATTATTATATTCATTGAAAAGGATATGCACTAATAAATTATCAAATATTTTTTTTACACCTTCATCAGTACACTGCTGGACAAATACCTACCTATCTTCTCTCTCCTTATTTTTACTTTACAAACAAACTAATCTCTTTGACACACAGATTTTTTAATCTCGACTTAGCCTATGAAATACTATGAAATGAAATAACATAAACCTATAAAATAAAAAATGTATACCTACCTCTTAGAATAATAACGCAATTTATTATTCTAAGACGTCATTATTCTAAGACCTGCCTTGTATTATTACTTAACTAATTATTGCCCGCGGCTCCTCCCGCGTATATGTCGGTTATCGCGGCAAAAAGTAGCCTATGTGTTATTCTGTTGTATAAGCTATATTACTGTAAAGTTTCATCCAAATCCGTTCAGTAGTTTTTGCGTGAAAGAGTAACAAACATCCATCCATCCATCCATCCATACTTACAAACTTTCGCGTTTATAATATTAGTATAGATATAGATAGTATAGATATAGATACTAAACTTTATACCTACAACATGCTTTGCATGCTTAACGTTTGGAAATTAAACCAACTTGAAACTTCGTAATTTAATAAATCTGATATAAGTAGATCACTGTGTCGCTCAATTTCTTAAAGGCCACGGTAACTTTAAGAGCAAACTATACTCATTTAAATTAGTCGATTCACCATTGTGTCAATGCTCAACACCTGATTCTAGCTGTGAACAGTCGGCTCATCATGGAAACATGGAAACATTGTACAAATATATTCACTACATCACATCATCTATCAAATACAATAGGCCCACCATGACGCTTGAGTAAATCCACAATAAGCATAGGTAATTGGCTTCCCTACTATGAGCTTTTAAGAATATTGTTTTAAAACCTATTGCGATTCGCATGTTACCAGTAACCGCCGTTTTGAAAGCCTTAATTTAAATTAGCAAGATAAGAACATGTTCCTTAATAAACAAGTCTAGAAGTAACACCCAATTCGTAAATAAATAATCGAATTCGTTAAAATTGTATACAACAAAGAGTATATTTAAGCTCGCCCGGGGCGTCGCATTACTTACAAACGAATAATCAATTCAACACTCTATTCACCGTCAGCACTCGATATAACAACAAAAGTTTCGATAACTGAATCGCTGGCGACTTCTCGCTATTTCTATTATTCAATTGAATCGATTTGCCCGGGGCGAGTAACGACGCGACATCTATTATACGAATCAGACGGGATTATTTCAGACGAATTTATAAATCGCCCATAAATCCTAAGATTTGCAAATCTATGATACATTTAATACTTGAATTTCGATTATTTATGAAGTGAGTAATAAAACCGATATTATGGTGCTCGAAAATGTTATTTATTACTTCGTTTAAAAGCAAGTAAACCTGTCTTAGACTTTACTGAGCATTGCGTATAGCTTGAAAGTATAAGCAGAATCCAAGAGTGGTGATCACCATACTCATTGCGAATGCAGACAATGCAGCATGGTAACCCACACCATGGCGGCCTCTGCTTCTGCATCATTGGGCCTTCAGTCTTGAACTCACCAACGAAACATGACACCATGAATGCTAACAATGACGTGTCCCTACTGCCTTTAAACAGTTAAAATCAGTTGAAAAAATTATCGCAAACCCCTTTTTCTTCCTAAAGTAATAATAGCCTAAGTTACTCCTTATAACATTAGCTATCTGCCAGTTAAAATCCCGTCAAAATCGGTCTAGCTGTTTTAAACTTTAGCCGGAACAAACAGACAGACAGTACCGTATATCCTTCCATATGCGTTTAGTGCAAAAGTTGTTAATATGAAACACAAACAGACACTTCAATTTTATTTGTATAGATTTAACATAATATGTATGGATATAAAGCGGCGCACATATGAGACAAACATTCTGAGCTATTCGCCTTAGGCGGTTCTACCGCGACAATTGCAATAATCGTATGTTGCGCTCTAAGTCGTGCGTGGCCTGCACAAGTTGGTTAGACTACCGTATTGTCTATTACATTTTGTAAACAATCTTAGAAATGTTAGCCTAAAGACTTGGGATCTTGAATATATTAGTCTTTGACTCAAAATCGATTCTCGTCTCTCAATATTATGATTTCAATTCGTTAAAAGGCCGGGAATTGGATTTTAAAGCTTGCACATATACTCCTAGCTTCTACTTATTATAACGGAGAGTCAGCACTGCGATAAAATCAAAATTACAAGAATGTATTCTTTTTTATTCTCATGTACCCCAGTTCTTATCTCAGACCATCTATCTTTTAAAAAATACTTATCCTAATACACATAGAAGTAGACTCGTTTGCACACAAATCTTTATCTATCCTTTTTTTTTATATTATAAATCTGAAGAGTTTGTTTGTTTGAACGCGCTAATCTCAGGAACCGCTGGTCCGATTTGAAAAAATCTTTCAGTGTTGGATAGTATATTTATCGAGGAAGGCTATAGGTTATATATCATCACGCTAAGACCAATAGGAGCGGAGCACCAATGAAGAATGTTACGAAAACGGGGGATTTTTTTACGCTACGGGCAATAGGAGACGTAAACGACGTTGCGTTGGTCAGCTAGTATATTATAAAATCTTCATTTTATAATATACTAGCTGACCAAATCACCAAATGACCAAAAAACTAAAAATCTAAGCCAACAGATAGCGGATGAGACTTCTCTCATCCGCTATCTGTTCGCTTAGATTTTTAGTGATTCAAGAGGCATATTTTTTCGTGTAAAACATGCATATTATACCTACCTAGTAGAGGAAATCCTAGCATTTCAAAAACTTCCTTGGGAACCTGGGCCGGGTCGCTAGTGAAATTATAAATGAATAAAATCTATCCAAATTAAAGTAAAAAACCGGCCAAGTGCGAGTCGGACTCGAGCACCGAGAGTTCCGTACAAACCTGTAGGTATATTATATGATGTAAGTTAAAAAAATATGCTTTTCGCAATTTTCCATTTATCTGTGCTATAAGATGTTGCTTCGTACGTAACAAATTTCAACATTCTGAGTTCACGGAAAGTACGAGTTCCCTGTAGGTTTTGATTCCCTTACGAGTGTCGAAAATTTGCAGCATAATCGGCTGTATCTTTTGATTGCGTTGGCTTAGAAGTTTGATTTTTTCACACCTCCAAGGGACAGTAGACTTGAGTGTTTGGTATGAATTTCAGATTGATGCCTCCACGCGTTCCTGAGAAAAAGGGTCTTGACAGACAGACGGACAACAAAGTGATCCTATAAGGGTTTCGTTTCTTCCTTTTGAGCTACGGAACCCTAAAAATGGACAACTGTTTTTATTAATTACATGTTTTAGATGATGGATATGTGTCTGAAATCTATAATATTTTATATACTCACAACATAACTTGGATGCTAAGGAAATGTATTTAAAACTATAGAACGAGGTATTATACATACATATATGTACGAAAACGTTTTATTTACTGTTATCATCGTACCCGTTTACAACAATAGGCATAAAACTGTGCCTATTTCTTGAAAATCTCACTAACACTTTCTAATTTTTCATAGGTAAACTACGCAAATGCGACTGGACTTGTTGCGGCGTAGCGGCACAATCTGTAATCGTCCCTCAAGGCGAACACGCGAGCCATTCTTCACCTGCCGACGATGTGCCTGATTAATCGCCGGTGTGCAGATACCCTAACGCCTACGGTGAAAACCCCACTTCAAATACGATTCTAATAAGCTTGTCGAAATGTAAGTGTAAAAACATTTTTATTTCTATCGTTACTTACATGCGAATGGCAAAAATTGCGGATTTACATTCATCGTGGCAATTTTTCAATCAATCATCCGAAAGAATAACTTATAATCTCTAAGATACTTCCTCACTGCAGAACATCATGTTTCATGATTCTTTTAGCAGAATTTGTCAAACAACTGTCTCCGTTTAACTGTGAACTCACTACCGATGTTTAGAACCTTCTATATAGGTAAAGTTTTTAATTTTTTCCCTTCAACATCAAGCCGTAATTTAATATCTCTATGCGTGCCTATAAAAATATTAAATTAACTTGAAGACTTTGTAAACCTAAATTCTTTTAAGTTAAACGAATACATTCAGTTAAACGAGTCAGATGTCAATATTCCTTCCTTACACAACTGTTTTGCCGAGTAGGTATGTCATACCATCTCGGAAATCCCAAGCGTGCTACCCAAAATAAAAATAAATTTAATGTAAGAAGTAGTATTATTTTAATCTTTGTAGTGTTTTAGGCCTAAGGTCTGCAATAAAGAGTATTTATATATAAAATTAAATAGCAGCATCCGTGTTCTTGTAGTCTTAACTGCAGGCTTCTCCGTAATTTATACTTCATCTACTAGCGTCTATATAGGGTTTTGTAATATTACCAGAAGCTGTATTTGTTCATTTGCTAACCGTTTGATATTGTCAATGAAACTACAGCATCTAACAATTTTGCCTTTAACTTACATAAAACATAAACAATGCTATTTTCCTATTGGGTATCATTTTAATAAATATTATATCATTAATTATATTAATGAAAGAATAGAGATAATGTGGAAATCAGAATACAATTTGAAATTTGACCTGAACGGTGGTGTTAAAACGAATAATAGGTTGCCTAACTATTCAACATCTCGTGAAAAACTTCCAAAGTGATATTTTTAAAAGTGTTCCGTTGCCACATCATAGAACAGTTTAATGACAATCAGTTTCGAGCAAGTTTGGCACGAGAAATTTATGAAAACTAGTCTTTTATCCTGATTGTAGTAAAAGCATTTCATTGCAATGAATAAATCGTACCTATGTCTTCTTAAAAACTTACTCTTGAGATTTATTCCTAACAAACACAGTTTGTTGTAGTTGTAAGTTGATATTAATGGTGAAACATCTTCGGGATCCCCGGTAACAATGGGCGTCCCACAGCGTTCCATTCTAGGGCCATTTCTGTTTCTCATATATATAAATGATATAGCTTATTATGTGAGTGACAATCATGAGATTGTATTGTTCGCGGATGACACATCCTTAATTTTTAAAGTTAGGCGCCAACTTGACAGTTTTACTGAAGTCAACAGTACACTCTTGAAAGTGGTACATTGGTTTACATATGTACCACTTTCAAGTGTAGTATATGGTTACAAATAACCTTCTCCTTAATGAGAAGAAAACTAAATTCATTAAATTCTCTACACCAAACGTTAGGCATGTTACAACCAATGTTCGATTGAATGGACTAGAGTTGGATCCTGTGGAATCTACTGTATTTTTAGATATTACTATTGACGCTAAGTTACAATGGGGTCCCCAAATAGAAAAACTATCCGGTAGGCTAAGCTCAGCGGCTTTTGCTGTAAAAAAAATTCGACATTTAACTGATTTTGATACAGCTAGAATAGTTTACTTCAGTTACTTTCATAGCATAATGAGTTACGGTATCCTACTCTGGGGTAGCTGTGCAGATAATTATGCCATATTTGTTTTACAAAAACTCGCCGTACGAGCCATTTATAAATTAGGCCCTCGAGTTTCTCTCCGTTCCAAATTTAAAGAGATAAATATTCTGACTGTATCTTCACAATATATATACGAAAATTTATTTATATATATATTATATATATTTATTATAATATATATATATTATTATATATAATATTATATTATAATAATATATTTATTTATGTTCAAAAAATATATCAAAGTTTCATAAATCAGTGATGTTCATTCTGTAAATACCAGAAACAAACTGTTCTTCGTGAAAAAATCCGACAGAAAAGGATCTGGGGGGTTTATGCACAAAAAAAAGGAAAAGGGGTACGCCGCAAGATGAAATAAATGCCTGTATGAAACATATGTACTATGGGTACATGTTACAAAGTTTACCTAATCTTAGTGTTCACGTCACTCGTCTCCACAGAGTAGGCAACAACAATGTATACGCTTTTACAATAAACTCCCTATTGATATTAGGAATTTGTCATTAAAGAAATTTAAGAATACCATAAAATCTAAGTTATCCGCAAAGGGGTATTATACCATAGCAGAATATCTTGATGATAAAACCGCCTGGGATTGAGCTGCCCATTCTGCACATGCTGTTTATTTTGAATGTTTAAATTTATTTTGATGTGACGTTAATTTATAGTTTGAAACAAATTCATTTTAAATTACTTAATGCTATTGATGACATTTTTTTTAAAATTATTATCTTTACTGATTATTGTAATTGTGACTCAAATTGTAATTATCGTATTTCTTTTATTGAAATAATGTCTTTTGCATATTGTCTGGACTTTAAAAGAGACTGTGATCCCTGAGTTTGTTTCGCCCTTTCTTCTCAGGGCTAGTCCAGTTAGGAAAGGCCGAACTCATCTGCTCAAAAAAAAAGTTTAACTTGCAAAAGTGTTCATGTAACCTAATTGCAGAATAACATGTGGCAATATTGTGTTATGTATGTCTTTTAGTTTAGATCAGGGACTAGTGAAAGATGGATACAGCTCTACTTAAAAAACAATTTTAAACCATTTATGAAGTCTTATCCTCTCAAATGTTGAACAAGATGACGTCATAATTGCTATGGTGTCCAGTGGCTTTATGTATGCACTTGAAGTGCACTTCAGATGCACTTCCGGGTCTCATTAAAATGCCGATTAGCAAAAAAACTTTCTTTAGGCTATTAAATATGTTGGTATCATTAAAAGGGTTACTAAAAAGCCTATCAGATAATGTATAATTGATTAGAATTGTACATAGAATTAAATTAGTAAATCGATGATGAAAGTAGGAAAAAAGCTTTTTTTTCTCTATGTACAGTACATAAAAGGTTATATGATTGTAAATAAAGCATGTCACGTAGTGGCTTTAGGAGCCCTTGAGGTGGTGGTGAGGCCACGAGGTTCTGAAGATGGTGAAATCAGACGCTTCACAACAACAATTTAAACGTTATTTATTTACTGAAGTATAACACAAACAGATAGATGTACAGACAGGGTGTGGATTTAAGAGATTCGACCAGTCAGTGCCTCCAGACAAGGAGCACTTAACTGTCCGTTCGCAGCGATGAGAAAAGGGCTCTGTGACGCCGCGCGCTTGCTTTTATGTCCCCATGAGGCTTGAGGTGCGGGGTGTTCTCGGCAGTAGACGGTCCTCGTAGGCGCGCGCGGGGTGAGGCTTGGAGGGCGTGGAAGCGGGCATGTGAGTGCCGCGTGACACTCCCCCCATTAGGGCAGAATTTTGCGTAGAGAAATTCGCCTTGATCTTCTTAGAAACTCCTTGAAGTCCTCGCAGGCACCCTGTAAAGAAGTTTAGAAAGGATCAGAACTTTTTTAAAAAAAAATTAGGCAAAGTAGAAGGGTTAAGAAAAAAACTGAATAGGAATTGTGAATGAAAAACTCGACCGGCAGACGACGACTCATTCATACGAACGTAAACAAGATAAGAGTTAATGGCTTGCGGATGAGTCATCCGCATTCCGATGTTTGTTCGAAAAGATTTTACATTTAAATTTGTTAAGAGATTTTCCATTTTTTTTTTTATTTAATCGTGACGTGTAAAGGTGATGGAAAAAAAAAATTTACATTATTTATATATATATCGGATAGGATGCGTGTGCGTAC
This sequence comes from Diaphora mendica, assembly GCA_949125395.1. NCBI lineage: Eukaryota > Metazoa > Arthropoda > Insecta > Lepidoptera > Erebidae > Diaphora > Diaphora mendica. The sequence goes on from OX421321.1 coordinate 4,463,957, forward strand.
GAAAGAAAAAGAAACGGCCGGGAATCGAACCTGTGAGTCAGGTTTGACTCGAGTTTTTTAACTTTTGAACCATGGGTTAGGAAAAGTAATATTTGTAAATTATTAATGTTTACTAGTAATGCGACGTTTATTCAATGATTCAGCATTTTTTTCGAAAAATTAAGATGTGTAAGAACGAGAAATGTTGATTTACGACGCAGGAAATAATTTTTAGAGATATATAAAACAGAAGCACATCTGTAAAAAATGTTAGTTATGGAATGAGCGAAACAAAATTTACTGTTTATTAATTTGGTTAACTAACTTTGGCTAATTTGCCGATCAACGAGATACTTTAGATCCAATTTAGATCGCGCTAAATCATTGTTTATAGTTTATTAATTTAATGTCTTTGATGTGCCATTCACCCAACGGTTTACCTGAGATAATATCAGCTAGTTTGTATACTAAGGGAGATTTTTTTGAAGTGATTTTACATTTAACGTATTTAGGGGCTAATTTTTTACAAAAGTATTTGTTTTTGTCACTGAGATAGAAAGTTTTACGCCAAACTATATCACCAACGTTAAAATCTGCTGGTTTTCGACGAAAATTATATGATTTGCAGTTTCGTTGATGAGCCTCGACTAATGCTGCCTGTACCCTCTGGAAGACAGAAGATAAGTAGCCTAATGTCTCGGCATAATCGTCGCGAGGTTCGTGAACTATATTAGGGTCGGAACCCGCGTCAATATAGAAGGAACCACAAGTCACGACTTCTCTTCCGTAGACTAGAAAGTTCGGGGTGAATCCTGTAGTTTCATTTACAGAGCAGTTTAGAGCGAATTGAATTTTTGTTATTAAGTTATCCCAGATTCTATGGTCTGTGGTTATAAAGGTAGAAATGGCTGTTATTATTGTTTTGTTATATCGTTCTACCGTGTTTACGTGTGGTGTGTATAGTGGTGTGTAGTGTATGTTGGGAATTTTGTATTTAGATAATAGGCTTTTAAAAGTTTCGCTAATAAATTGTTTACCGTTATCGAGTACTATGGAGGACGGAACTCCGTGGACGAGGAAGACATTTTCTTCTAGGATTTTCGATATTATCTCCGACGTGGCCCGTTTAATGGGAAACAACAAACAATATTTAGAAAAACAACAAGATACTACGAAAATGAAAGTGTTTTGATTTCTAGTGGGTGGTAGCGGACCAATTAAATCTATGCTCAACATTTGAAATGGTTTGCTACACGATTTAGGAGTGCCCATATGCCCTAAGGTAGAATGATTTTGGTGTTTATGAGCGATACAAGTGTCGCACGAGTTTATGGTTTTAACTACGTCTGCGTACATTCCGGGCCAGAAGTAATTTAACGCCAATCGTTTAAATGTTTTAAAAATACCGAAATGGCCGGCAGTGGGCGCTGAGTGGCCCTCTGCTATAATATTAGGTCTCTGCTCAGACGGAACGACTTCCTTCCATTGAAAATCTCTGGTTAGTGGATTTAATGACTTTTTAAAACGGTATAGTTTGTTATTAATTATTTGATAGTCTAAAGAGGGGGTTGGGGAGTTTTTACACCGGTTATAAATGTTTAAGTACCATGAATCGTTAGTAGAAACTGGTAAGTTTATATTAGAATTAGATGAGACATTAGGGTCATTAATAATAACGGAAACCGGTATAGAACGAGAAAGAAAATCAGGTAGAACATTATCCGCACCACGACGATGTTTGATTTCGAAGTTATAACACGATAGACGGACTCCCCATCTGGCTAAACGACCAGTAGGGTTGTTTATTTTTAAGAACCACTTTAGTGCGGCGTGGTCGGTGTAAAGTAGGATTTTCTTTCCATTTTCGACATAACAACGCCAGTGCTCAACAGCTGATAGAACTGCTAAAGCTTCGCGTTCGGTCGCGCTATAGTTTTTCTCCTGACTAGTGAGTGATTTGCTATAGTAAGCGATCACTCTTTCCTCTCCCTTTAGGACCTGACAGAGAACAGCACCGATACCGTAGTCGCTAGCGTCGGTGTGAATTTCAAAAGGCTCCGAATAGTCGGGGCAAGATAGTACAGTACAGGAGATTAAACAGTCTTTCAATTTGTTGAAGGCTTCATTAGCCTCTGAAGACCAACAAAATGGAGGGGACTTTTTGCTTTGAGAGGTTAGTTTATTTAAAGGGGCCGCGAGGGTACTGAAATTTGGGATAAAACGTCTAAACCACGACACCGCGCCTAAGAAACGACGGACCTCTTTTCTGTTGGACGGGGTAGTATAATTTCTTATAGCGACGACCTTCTCGGGGTCGGGGTGTAGACCCTTAGAGTTGACGACGTAACCCAAATACTTTAATTGGTCTTTAAAAAAATTACATTTTTCGAGGTTTATAGTGAGGTTAGCCGTTTTTAATTTTTCTAACACGCGTGATAACAATGTGATATGGTCCTGAAAGCTAGAAGACACGCATACGATGTCGTCTATATAACAGAACACTTTATTTTCGAACTCAGGGCCACAGAACAACATATCCGCGAGTCTTTGTTGAGTTAGCCCACTGTTGGACAACCAGAAAGGCATGCGCTTAAATTGAAAAGAACCACGCGTGGGAATATAGAATGCGGTTTTACAACGATCTTCCTCCTTAATCAAAGTTTGCCAATATGACTTAGATAAGTCTAAGCTGGATAGGAATTTAGCGTCTCTCAAGTTATCTAGAATTTCCGAAATATAGGGCAAGTTATAGGCGTCCTCTTTGGTTACAGAGTTTAATTTACGACTATCCAAACAAAAACGCATTTCACCATTTTTCTTGGGTACCAGAATGACTGGGTTCGACCAGGGGCTTTCTGAAAGCTCGACAATGTCCTCTCTTAACATCTGGTCTAAGTGGGTTACTAGAACGCGCTGTTTATCGGGAGACATACGATAATAACGCTGGCGGATTGGTGGACTGTCGCCTGTATCGATACTGTGTGTAATTAGGGACGTGCAACCGAGACCACGCTTTTGGTATGAGATATCGGAAAAATTCGCGGTGAGTTTGTCAACGGTATTTTTCTGTTCGACTGTTAGATTGCTATACGGAACCAAGTGTCCACCGTCGTCCGCCTGTATTGTGGTAACGCGTGTATCAGACTTACTCGAAAGTAAAATAGATTCTAAATGGCTAGGGAACAAGTCGAAACCCCTCCAGAAATCCATACCGAGAATCAACGAATTTTTTATATTAGGTATGATGTGGACGTTAAGGTAGATTGATTTATTTTGAAATTTAAATGGGAGTGTAATTGAACCCAACGAATGTAGTTGTTCTCCACTCGCGGTGATTAATTTTATTTGTTTGGAGGTGTCGAGTTGATAGTTTTCATTTAGAAAATATATATGAGAATTGTTACCTAGAATTGTTACGGCAGAACCCGAGTCAAGAAGACCAATGGCGTTTTTGTTATTTAACGAGAGAGAAATGTTCGGAGTGTATTTATTATCAGATTCTCGGATTGAAGACAAATGGTAGTAATTAAAAAATTTAGGAACGTACTTAAACCGATTTTTCCATTCCATTTTATTAAAGTTTGAATGGTTGGTTTTTCTCCAATCCTTGTTATTCAGTTTTTTGAGAGCGAGGTTCTTGGTTTATTATTGCAATTAGGACAATCGATACTACGAAAACCTTTTAAACCGCATTTAAAACAAATCAAATATCTAGGCTGCCGACAATCAAAAAGTGAATGAGTTGTATTTCTACAACGAGGACAGAATTTACTAGTAATATTAGAAGCGGCCTGTACGACATTTACCTGTGCCGTTGTACCAATAGGTTTAAAAAAATGTTTACCCTTATAGTTGGGAAAATTATTGTACGAGTTTTTGTTATAGAAATTACCTTTAAAGGGGTTAGAATTACTAGAAGAAGGGTAATTATAGGCGAATTCCGGTGCTAGGGTATTAGCAGACGTCCTAGGGGGTTCGCGGAAATCTTTATTACGACTATCGTATTTTTCGAAATTTTTACACACACTAATTAGACTAGGAATGTCTACAACATTTGCTGTTAGAAAAGAATTTGTGTAACACGGCCGAATATTATTCAAAAGTATTTCTAATTTATCCGGTTCGCTGATAGGTACGTCGAGGCGAGAAAATAATCCTTGCATTTTTGCAACATATAATGTTATGTTCTCGTTCTCGCCCTGCGAGCGAAGCCTTATTTCCGATAACAATTTGTAGTCGTAATTATGAGGGCTAAAATCTCCTTTTAGTAATTTACATAGTTGACTCCAAGATGAGACACTATCCTTTATGCTACGATACCACGTTAAAGCGTCTTCTGAGAATATTTCAAAAGCGAAAGAAAGAATCCTATCCTGAGGTATATCCCTACTTGACATGAATTCATTTATTCTTTGAATAAAGGCACGCACACACGTCCTACCGTTATATTTAAACTTAGCTAGTTCCGAAAAAAGTTTTCGTTCATAGGTTAACGAGCTAACAGGTGAGCTCTGGTCACCCCCGATCGAGTCTTCCGTCCGCGATTCATTTCCGCTGGGCTGAGAAGTTAACCGTTTAAGCGATGCGTAAAGAGTGTGGAATTCGTTCCACGTGGTTTTAATGGGGTTTATATCCGGAAGTGAGTCTATTCTCACACGATTTAATCTGTGGTAGACGTGATGTAAAAGAGACTCCGTTCTATTAAATAGATTTTTATCGAAGTTAGATTTTAACATTTTAATGTTATTATCAACTTTAAAGAGCGATAATTTTAAAGCCTTGAAATCTTCCTCGGGGGGTAAATGGGACTCCGCTACGTCCTCGGAAGGAGAACTTGACGCGAGTTTGGAAATTTGTTTGCGTAAATCTTCTACGGTGTTAGACTTTACGCCACCCCTCAGATAGACCTCGTATTCTAATTCTGGTTTTTGTAAACACGAGAATTTAATATCGTAGGCCATTTTGTAGAATAAATGTTCGATGTAAGTTAATAGTTTTTAAAAGTAAAAGAAATGAAGTGAAGATACGTTAGTTATTGCTATTAGACGTATTTTCAAAGAAAAATGGAATGAATTGAATTGCATCCAGGTTGTTATAAAGATAAGATTAAGCGAGCCGCCGAGAGTGGCGCAGTGTTGATTGCGGTGAAACCGGTTTTACTACGATGCTAATCTAACGTACGCCAGCGACGCATATGTGAAAATGTTATTTATGGAAGCTGGAAGCGAACAAAATTGATATTAAAAGTAATAAGCAACGTGTAAAAATGCACGTGGTAGTAGCCGGTATGTATCTAAAGCGATTAAAGAAAAAAAAGCGGTTAATTAACCCGTGATGCGCACGTGGTTTTGGTCCACGCGGTATACGTTCGCGAAAAAATTATAGGAAAAGCGGCTAGCAATATGTGATCGTACATGCGGTCTCGCCTAGCACGTGCTCACAGCGAGAAAAGAGGCAAAAAAACACTAACCTGGATGGGATTCAACACAGAACACGAGAAAAATACATAAATTATGCACAATAAAAGCAAAAAGAAATACGAGGTAAATCGTGGTCGAATCTCTTAGTTCAGCCGGGCGCCATGTGTCACGTAGTGGCTTTAGGAGCCCTTGAGGTGGTGGTGAGGCCACGAGGTTCTGAAGATGGTGAAATCAGACGCTTCACAACAACAATTTAAACGTTATTTATTTACTGAAGTATAACACAAACAGATAGATGTACAGACAGGGTGTGGATTTAAGAGATTCGACCAGTCAGTGCCTCCAGACAAGGAGCACTTAACTGTCCGTTCGCAGCGATGAGAAAAGGGCTCTGTGACGCCGCGCGCTTGCTTTTATGTCCCCATGAGGCTTGAGGTGCGGGGTGTTCTCGGCAGTAGACGGTCCTCGTAGGCGCGCGCGGGGTGAGGCTTGGAGGGCGTGGAAGCGGGCATGTGAGTGCCGCGTGACAAGCATTTCATTTATTTATTTCAAGTAATCGTTATTTTTATTTAAAACTACAAAGTTTAAGTAACAATTTACTCTGAAAAAAAGGACACTTCTCCATACAAATTTTTTACACAATAATTTATCAACAACAGCCCATTGTTCCCAATATTCCCGCTTCGAAATCCCGGCAAAAAATGTGTTTGTTTACACTTCAAATGTCGGCTCAACTTTTGTTCGAGTGGCTTGGCCCATACATAAGTATATGTTATTTTTAGTTGCAAATCTAAACAAAACATTAAGTTTACGTTACAAGAAGAATATTTAACGTTAGGACAAGATTAATAAACAATAACTGAACTTACCTGAGGTTATAATGTAACCTTGAACATTACCTAAAATATCAACTTCTATACAATTTATTGTTCACATCACTTTATATTTATGAAATTGAATATATTTCTTCACGTAAAAACACAAAACAAACAACGAAAATAATATATTCTCATACAAAAACATTGTTAAAAACATCACAATCACAAATACAAGTACTTCACGTCAAGGTCATAAAACCCACTTGCCGTGTTCGCCTGCTGTGAGTGAACTAGATGACGCGGGGACAAATAGTAACGTCTCATTGCATCTCCGTTTCATTCGTTCCACGATAGTGAAGCGAAACGATGCAATAAGCAATATTATTAAACTATAATTAAATATAATTAAACAGAACAAAAGGTAAACAAAAAACGTGATCGCGCATCACGTGACCGACCACTGGGTGGCTTTGGACACCCAGGCCATTATTGACAATGCCCAATTTTCGGTTTTGGACATCGGAGAGGTACACGTTGTTATAGTGAATTCCGCTAGAATACGTCAAGAAGCTTAATAATTAGGACTAAAAGTTGTCTACAAGCATTTATAACGCAAATTTCCTCAAATCACACTGCTAAAACTACTGACACCAAGACGGTTCTCAGGAAGCATCACGATTTCATAGGGTAATTTAATGTAGGTACCATAGTTATAGTGACTTCAGGTCTTAATTAATGTACCTAAATGTAACTTATTCTTATGCAGATGATAAACAGTATATTCAATTATTATTATTTTTTGAATAAATGGCAAACGAGCAAATGTATCGCCTGACGGTAAGCGATTACCGCCGCTTATAGGTTTCATTATAATAATACGGTGTATATTAGTGGACTTGGTGGTGATGATTTTATAAACACCTAAATAGTTTTCTCACATTTTCAAATACTGGTGGTCGCCCAGAGTTCGAAATTCGACCATTTTTTTTCAAGCTTTATACTTTTCCGTTCGCATAATTTTCCTGAAAATGGGTTCAAAGTATACTTACGTATTATTAAATTGATCAAAAATTTATATTTTTGTAAGATATGGTCTAATTTCTACCAATCTCTTGTGAATAACTAAGTAAATTAACTAAAGAGAAAAAGACTACTTCATTCTCTACTACCTTTATTCCATTTTATTAACCAAGTCATCAACTCAATGAGTTCCGTATAAAAGGTTAGTATGTTTTATTGGATTCAATATAAACGTTGCAGTCAGTTGGACAAGATCAAGCGTTGTGTGACGTATTTATCACATGTCAACTCTGTGTACAAAAAATGACAGACGTCACCATATGACATCCATTGTCATTAGCGTCAAATATTTTTTGTCTTTTGAAGATGATGGAGGGAGAGAGGACAGTTGCAGACATTTTGTTATTACTTACCTAATAAAAATGATGGTTTGCTAAGATATTGCTGTTGTTAAGTACTTATACACTAATCATGTTTTGGCTTCCAGAACAGGTTTACAGATTTTAACTGAAATTGAATAAAAAATGCAGTATATTGTTAAAATAAATTGTTGGTATGTAATAATTATGAATAAGTGTTCTAGTATTCTAGAAACTGAATTAATTCGCACGATAAATCTCCAATGAGATTGTATCAACTGTAAGCACTTTTGTAATATGAATAAATAAATAAAAAATACTAACAAACATTTAAAAGTTAAATAATACATTAACGGCAGTTACCGTTGGTGTAAATAAAGTTGCCCTAATATATATTTGTTTAAAAAGCTAGAGGAAATTTCGTAGTCACATCAGTCTAACTTCGGCGAGGGTCTTGGCGGTCTGGTCAGTGTATATCTTACTGGCCTGCTAAGTCCCAAGCCGAGGTGGACTATGCCAACATGCGAAGATCAACGACTTACCACTGGATGGACGGATTCTATTATGTAATGTGAAATTATATGTTCATCGTATGATCATTATGTATGTATTTATATGTTAAACATTGTAGGATCACAGTGATCACAGAACAAAATGCCTGCAAGTAAGGCTGATGTTTTTGACGAAGTAATATCAGTTACAAGTTACAACAGCTTTAACGTCTATATTCCTTTCCTCCTATTGAACAACAGTAGTAGGTAGTTTATTAATGCAATATTAGGATTTAGGCTCAACAACCGCTTTCGGTGCGTTTTAACGTGTTTTTGACAGCTGACATGTGTTACATTACTATTTCAACAAATTAAAAAAAACAAGGAGTGCGTGTGCGAGTGTGTGTTGAGTTCGATTGTGTGTACGTGATCTGTAGTATACCTACATAATTTAAAAATCCCATACATTTGCCTTGTCGTATTCGACATGTACACGATGCCAGACTTATTAATGTAAAGCGGACCTTTGTCACTTTATAGCTGAGATCAAATAAAAAGGGTAGATAACGCACCGCCTTGTTCTTGTTGAAGCAGAAAAAAGTAGCGTAGTTCCAAGTAAACACACGAACAACAACAACTTGTACGATATTAACGAAAAGTAGCGTAGTTTATAGCATAGTTAGTGCGTAACGCGTGTTTACTTGGAACTACGCTACTTTTTTCTGCTTCTACAAGAACAAGGCGGTGCGTTATCTACCTTTTTTTATTTGATCCGAGCTTTATAGTTACCTTTCCATACTAAGAATCCCTGACAAAAACGATGAACACAAGTTCACGAACAAACATATTAATTGGTTGAATACCCACAGATGTCTTCTCTAGTACCAAAACAGCAGTTCAACACTAATTGTTCCATAGAATGTCAGTTTAAGTCACAGTAGCTCAGTGGTTAATTAAGAGCGGTCAGCGGAGTGCTTTCATGTCCCCGCGTATTGTGATGTAGCTCACAAGTTCATGTGGTCGTGTCACGAATCACTTGCGAGCCTTATATATCTTTACCATAAAATATCTCTCGGAACAATGTTGTTGAAATGTAGGGTATTGTCATATATTATGTATACGGGTAGAATATGTGATGGAAATTCCTTGCAAATCAATTTTAGACAAACATGCCACACAAACATATATTTGGAATACGTTGTAATATATTATCAAAATTATCATTATTTTAAATATAATTCGCTTTGTCGCTGCAACACGATCTCTCCCAAGTTAGTTTCTTTAATGTAGGTAAGTTTCAAAAAATGACGAATCTCATCACATGCAGATTTTGAATTCTCAAACATTTTCTTAAAGAATGAAAAAAATCCCTTTAGATTACTAATCATTTGCCAGTTTTTTTCTATTACCTATCATAATAACTTTATAGTTATGGCGGTGTTTCCCACTCTTCAAGCCATCGGTGCCGATTGTCATGAACACTATGGCAATCGTTATTGGGCAGTCAGTGCCCTCAAATATACTGACAACTAGTTCAAATTTCGAATTCAGTTCACCCTCAGGGTTCAGTCAGACAGGGTCAGAGGTCTGAGCCAGTCGCTCCGTGTAAAAACTGATATTCAGGTAAAACCGGTCGAACCCCAAATCTTGGGAATAATAAAGATGATGATATCATAATAACTTTATAGACCATACCGTCACATGAGCTTTCTGACTGAAACGAAAGCCACAAGCAGCTGCTATCCAATGGTCACTTTAATCCCTAAAGTTAAATTGCCCTAAAATGTCCTGAAGACGCAGATATTTATTTATTTACTCATAGATACCGTTTTTAACCCCCGACACAAAAAGCGAGGTGTTATAAGTTTGACGTCGATGTCTGTCTGTCTCTCTCTCTCTCTCTCTCTCTCTGTGTGTGTGTGTGTATGTCTGTGGCATCGTAGCTCTCAAACCGATAGACCGATTTCGATGGTTCTTAGCTACGTTCAGTTAAAATCGGTCAAGCAGTGTAAGAGTATCAGCTCTTTTTCAAAATTATGTAGGCATTTTTGGCGTAAGATTACTCGATTAAGTGTTTGCATAGGGGTTTTTTAAATTATTTTTTATTTTAGCTTATGACTGTATCTGCCAGTATTTCTTTCATCTGCGATACGAAAGACGAAAATAAATCATTTCGTATTTATTTATATGTGAGATAGATAATACATTGATTGCATAAATGTCGCCGTATAGCTGGGGTTTCAAAGCGGCACGTGCCTCCTGTTAAGCAATGCCCTTGGAAATCCCAAACGTGCTGGCGACAACACCAACAATCGCAACAGAAGAAGAAAAGAAGACCTCACCACAGAAGACATTCTGCGTTTATATCTGTACTTATTTTAAAATATTTTAATGTTGTGTATAACTTTTTATTACGTTGCAAATCACGTTCTATGAGCGTTACATCACATCATACTAATATTATAAAGGTGAAATTTGTGAGTGAGTATGTTTGTTACTTCTTCACGCGCAAACGACTGGACCAATTTAGATAAAATTTGGTATGCAGGAAGCTGACACCCTGGATTAACACATTGCTACTATTTTATGGGAAAACCAATATACATGCGGGCGAAGTCGCGGGCAACAGCTAGTTATAAATAAAATATGAAAGGTGTTCCAAAACGTGCCTTCAGAACAAGCGAAGAAAAAAGAAGACTTCACCATTTATATCTTGTACTTAATATAACTTCATGTTGTGTAATTAATTGTTTATTATGTTGCAGATCAGGTTTGATGAGATATTCAAAATAAAAAAGTAAAATATGACAAGTGTTTAAAACATTTATTTCGCAGGCACAGAATAAAATTATTCAGAATTATCTTAACCTGCTGTACATCACTATCATCATAATAATATTTCGGACATCTAACTCACAACGCCATCTAGTCCCAAACTAAGTAGAGCTTGTACAATGGGTACTAGACAACTGATATAAATACAATAAATACACCTTTTATGTAAATACATACATATTATACATAGAAAACACCCTAATTCCGAAACAAATAGATTTACAAACACAGAAACAAGCATTTCGAAAGATTTTGACCAAAATTAAACCTAAAAAAAATCAACCTAGTAGTGTTGAATACCTCGGAATGATTTCTAGAATTATTATATTCAGACTATTTTGTAAATTTAGCATAAAAACTGCGATTTTAACCCGTTGGATAAATCATTTCTGCTCAACGCATTGGACCGTTTTTGCTCAACACAGTCCAATAAATTATACATAAGGGCTCCCATACATAACAACGATGCGATGCGATGCGGCGTCGCACGATGCGAATCAGATCGGAAGTTGTTGCGGTGCATTCGTGCGAGCTCGCAGACGCGATGCGTTGCGAATTCGCAGTTATGTGTGAGAGCCCTATGTGCCGATTCTATTGTGGATCGCACTTTTATTAAGACTATCTCTAAAATTATCGTCTTGTTAAATAGTTTTAAACATACTGCTATTCCACTGTCTTTGAATATATATTTCATTATGTACAAACTTGATTTTTCCATTCATTAACGTACAGTTGTCCACGGCTGAATTGAAGCCTCCTCAAGAAGAGCTGACTATTTACATTTAATCATTAATTAATTATTATATATTAATACCATCAATTTATATTTGAATTATGATTTTTTACATAATTATTGAAATATAAGTTTGTTTGTTACTGCTTCACGTTTCAACTACTTAACCGAACATTATTATAAACACGTCGTCGTGTCACTCAGAAAAAATACTTACTACTATTGATCGCGAGTGATACCTGAATTGATTGACTAAATATACATTGACACAAAAAATTATACTAAGCCGTACCCACCTTACGAACTACGTGCGTTGCGATGCAATGCGTTCCTCTGCTGTCCAGCCATCAACTCCCTTATTAAGAATATTTCCTGTGTGACGGGGTATTTTACAATCATACATGAAATGACACAAAGAAAATCCAAACTCAGACCAATCTGTAGATCACAAAAAGTGTTCTCCCATGTGGGACTAGAACCCTCGGCGCAGACAACCGCTTGAACCAAAGTTTCATGAAAATAAAACAACAATTACCAACATTAATCTTACAGTAGTCTATAATTATTCATTACTTAATCCCAACTTTCACTTTCTTTAAAAGCCGTCACGCAGTTCGACTTGGCTTCACTGTCAAACTTGTCCGCTACTTTTAATTTCTTCTTCTCTCTGATGTTCTCTTTCTTTTCCATGATCTGTTCCTTCTTCTCACTCTTCTCCCTAGCGGTGGTTTTCTGGCAGCCATTCGCGACAGCTTCGGACTTCTTTCTTGGGCTGTCAGATAGAGATCGGGTTAGCTCGGTCTTCTTTGGCGCGGGTTCTGTTTCGTCGACCTGTATAAAATAGTTTATGTTGACGCTGAGAATGAGTATCTCTTGTATGTCTTTAGATTCTCGAGACAAGTAGCGATGTACTGTTATCTCGAGAATGGTTTATGTAAGTGACCCAGACTGTTAGTACATAAAATATGATATGAATTTTAATGTGATTTTGACAGGTAAGACATTTTTATTTTTAATGCTAACATATAATAATATATCATTTCAGTAATTTGTAAAAATAGGTACACTTTAAGAAGAAAAAATAAATGATTTAGTCTTGACTGAATTTGATAAAAATTACATTTCTCATGCTGGCAATGACAAAAATTTTAATATCGCCACTGAATTCAAATTGATTCTACTCATTTTTATTACTTAGTTATAGACAAGTTTTAGTGTTGTCAGCAGCAAAAAAGAGGCGGCAGCTTTAAATAAAAAATTGAATGAAACCGAACGAAACAGAACTCTGAAACACTAATTTTTTAATAATACATTTTTATCACTTAAAATTGTACTAGGATGCATATACTTAATCACACCTGTAGCCCTGAAGGGCTAAGCCTATTAAACGCCCACATTTTACCAATTATGTAGTTAGATAATTAGCATGAAATAAATGAAAACTATGACATATGGCCTTGCTCTAGGGCGAATTTTCACAAATTTTAATGTTAAACGAACTCTAAAAGTCTTGTATGTAGGTATCTTAAATGCTGAGAATAAAAAAAACAATATATGTATTCAATAATGATTATTTGTTAGTCAGTGTAAAGAGAGATTTAGCTTTAACGCCCTCCTAAAAAAAGTCAAAATATCTGTTTCGTTTTTTTAATTATTTCAAATCGGTTTTTTTTTTCAGAGACAACTCCCGCATTTGGAATATACATCCTGTGTCGCGGGAACTTTACTGACATACATGAAACGGACACAATGAACACCCAGACTCAGAACAACAATTCGTGGATCACACAAAGTTTTGTCCCATGTAGGATTTGAACCTACACCACTCGGCGAATTGGCAAGCGGCGTGGCGACCGCCTAAACCACTAGGCCAACCGTGCTGTCAAGTTTTATATAGGATTCCAAAAGATTGATGCTATTGTGTGAGAAATCAATACACACAATATGCACTTTACAACCTGTCCAATATTTAGCAAAATAAATGCAATATATCTATCCTATGCCGATCTACAATCGCCCTTTTCTAACGGGTTAAGGCGGGAAGGAAGGGCCAAAAAACTCACGGTCCTTCATTAATTTTTTGCCAGATAGATGTTCTAAAGAGGTAATTATTCCTTACCTCAAACACTCCGGAGGAAGTTCTCTTCCTAGCAGGCGGTGAGGGCTGCGTTGGAGCCGCCATCGATGTGCTGTTGGAGCGTGGGCGGCTTACTTTCACTGGCAGCGGCTGCGACGAGCGCGGCGAAGACACGTTACTTAACACTGCCAGAGTTTAAATTACGGTGTAAAATACTGATGATGGTATTTTGGTATTTGGTATTTTATTTTTCATTTACAGTTCCAAATAAATGAACTACAGTTAGTAGTTATAAGAATAGTTACAAACCTGGACGTGGTTTTGTCTCAGTTGTGTTCCTGAAACAATAATAACTTTACTTAATATAGAATTGAGAAGTCATCATCTTCCTAGCCTTTATGATTCCCAAGATTTGGGGTCGGCTACTAGAAGTAGAATTGAGAAGTATTACTCTTTATTAAAAGTACAAAAATCCCTACTGCCGCATCTTAAACTGGCAAAACCCATGCGCCTCTTACAGTTTTATAAATACTGGCCATTGGTCAGCGACTATAGACAAAATGAATTAAAAAATCGAACGCATCACTTTTTTTTCCAATGCGACGATACCAGAGCGCAGGATTTGTCGCGTTAGAGGTTTAATTGGTATCCGATACTAATTGTAGGTGAGGGCTGGTCGACACTAGCGCCGTATTCACCTGTCGCCTACGGGACACGCCGCCGGCGAACCAAATTACTCCAACGTAGTCACGACTTTACTTTTTTCTTTTATTTCCTGAGAAGTGTTTGGATTTGTCCTCTATTTTCTCTGGTACTGAATTCTAAGGTAATTTAAAGACGAAAAACGACGACTGCGTCTTCTTTACTTTTTATTTTTTACACTGAAGAGGCTATTCCGTGGATACGGATGAAAAAATCTTTTAAGAATCAAGTTTAGACATAGGTAATATCGACACACAATCTATAAGTTATTAGATTGCCGACACTGATACTATCAATGGTAAAATATTTTTTAATTACATTTGTATTAAATTATAGGAATATCTAAAATAATTTATTATTACTACTAGCGAACGGGAATTAATATAACTGGTAGGTATGACAGAATTTGGATTGCCTGATTTTTAGAAAAGGTTGCAAGAGCCGTGATGGCAAATGGACCGTTCACCTCGTCAGTTAATATAGTAATAACTTAAGATACCAATTTGAATCACTACTATGCCATATCCCATAGTAGAAATAGTTTTTTTTTATGGTCAAGCTACCAAAATGACTCTACTCTGCCTGATGGAAAACATAAATAGAATCCAAGATTCCATTATAAAGCTATTCATAGCTCGTTTGGACAACATTTAAAATAGTATGATGATGATATAAAGAAAAAAATCTTAAGTGATATTCTAGGGTATCTCCGTTGCGGCAAACGTAGTGTATGAATGGCTACTAAGATATAGGACCTTAATGATACAATGTTGTCATCATTATAATAAAGACAGCAAAAAATCCTCGTTATTTTTTATGGCTGTCATAATATCCTACTTGCATTTTAAAGCGGCAACCCTCATCAGAGAAATACTTCAACTGTAAAATAAAGATCCGCTAAAAGACGTATACTTACAATTTTCCAATTCAATTCATACTTGCATTGAGTATAAATTGACTTATTTTAAGTGTAATATAGGTACTATAGAGGAAATAAATCCATACTGGCAATACAGGCACCATAGAGAATATGTCAATTATAATGGCACCGCAAAACATAATTCAATAAGAAGTTGTACGAGAGTAAATTTTAAAGTTATATTTTGATTTAAAAATGTTATATAATCGTTAAAGATGCGGACGTGAGGGTCCAAAGCCAGCGACGGTTCATCTATCAACCGTATGCCCGTATAAGGCAAGTGGCGCGCCGCCAAGATGATACACCACAGACAACATTTGATTGACTTGTAACTTTTTATTTTTTGTTGTAACACTCGCTAATAAGCAATGTTCCCGCCGTTCTCATCAAATGAACGGAACTTATCTAGCTAAATCAGAATTGCACGTTGTTAATCGATCATAAACTAGTCTTCGACTGATTAAATAGATAAGATAAATATGGATGATAGCATTTTCTAAATTCTTTAAACTTGGTCGGTATATTTTTTATTAAAGAATTAAAATAAAGAAGTTCATTTCTGAACAGACGTAGAGTGAATAGATCGTAGAATGGTCATGGTCGTGAGAGCAGAGTGTACTTTAAAAAAATAAATAAAAGACATTGGCCTCGTCTGTTAGACGAACGGGACGGGACGGGAGACTGCCATATTTTGATAGAAATGGTAAGGTTGACTTGTACATGTTGCCATGTGGGATTAAGCCCGACTCGTGCAGTTGTAATGCAGGAAGTATAAATAAAATGAAAAAAAAACAGTTTACTAACAGACAGGATGTAAGTAGGTAGACCTACCACTGGAAAATACTTTTAAAAAGGTGAAATAACAACCTGGTTATTTTACATTTTTAACCGACTTCAAACAAGGGAAAAGGTTATCAATTCTACTGTTTTTTTATGTTTGTTACCTCATTACTTTCGATTGGGTGAACCGATTTTGATGATTCTTTTTTTTTTATTGAAAGCTGGTGCTTCCCGTTTGGTCTCATTTCAATTTGGTCCAGTTCTTGAAGTCGGTTTTTTTTGCTAAAATTTCTGATTATCACAATTATTTTCTAGTGGTAAATTACTGATATTTTCCATTTTTCAAATTCATTATCATTAGACTTAACTTTCTGATTAGTGAGATTAAATGCTTAGCTAGTTTGGACTTTAAAGTTTAGTGGCAAAGTCGCTATTTACTTTTTACTTTTACAAAGTAACACTAGTACGAAAGTGTCATTTGTTGGTCTGTATTTTAAAAGCTTTCTTGCGGTTATAAATAAACGTCAAACGTCACAAAATAACAAATATGGCGTTCATTTTCATAAACAAACGGCATTAAAATGGCGCGCGTTCGTTATAACGCGGATGTACCGCGTTATACCAAAACGTTTGTTTTCAGATGAGCACCGTCATCATACTAACAATATGTCCTTAGGCACATGTGTCGACAATTTATCTCGATTCTGCCGGACGCGTAGCCCATTTCTCTCAATAAGGTTGTTATTAGCACTGTGACATGTCCAAATAGACAGGGAATTGTATAGTTTATATCAAGGACCTGAATCGCCAAAGAGACTTGTTAGACACTGTAGAACATCAACTTTACCTAACATGACAGTGCTCACATGAGAAAGACAGCACATATTTTTAATTGTTACGAAACTATTTCAAGCAATTAAATGAATATAAAAAAAACTTCGTTTAAAAAAACCGACTTCAAAAACTAAAAAGTAGAAAATTTAATTTTTGAAGTGGGTTTTTTTAAACAAAGTTTTTTTTTTCGTTTTTTAGGGTTCCGTGCCAAGCAAAAACGGAACCCTTATAGATTCGTCATGTCTGTCTGTCTGTCCGTCTGTCCATCCGTTGTCCGTGTCCACATTTTTTCATCCAACCCATACGTGTCCATCCAACCCATAATCTATAGATAGGTCTTCAAAAATGATATTGAGGTTTCTAACATATTTTTTTCTAAACTCAATATTTGCACGAGAGACACTTCCAAAGTGGTAAAATGTGTGTGTCCCCCCCCCCCCTGTAACTTCTAAAATAAGAGAATGATAAAACTAAAAAAAATATATGATGTACATTACCATACAAACTTCCACCGAAAATTAATAAATAATAATAATAATAAATATTTCGGACATCTAACACACAACGCCGTCTAGTCCCAAGCTAAGCAGAGCTTGTGTTATGGGTACTAGACAACTGATACAAATACATATATACTTTTTTTTTGTAAATACATACATATTATACATAGAAAACACCCAAACTCCGAAACAAATATTTGTAGATCATACAAACATTTGGTCCGACCCGGGAATCGAACCCGAGACCTCATGATCAGCAGTCGCACACGCCAACCGCGAGACCAACGAGGCAGTCAAATTGGTTTGAACGAAATCTAGTAAGTAGTTTTTTTTAATACGTCATAATTCGTAAACTGCATTTTATCTTTTATTCAATCAACACACACATAAAAATAAAATAAAAATTATATTATGTTACTTGCTGCTGCGGAACCCTTCATGGGCGAGTCCGACTCGCACTTGGCCGCTTTTTTAGTCTTTCTCAAGTCTCTCTTCATCATTTCACCTAAATAACTTGAAAGAATACGACTAAAGGTAACATACATACACATGACATTTAAAGATTTATCTTCCAATTCCTAACCGTTAAAAAGTTTTATCTTCCATCATCACGAACTGATGACTACCAAATGTAAATACTGTAAGTAATAGCTTTAGAAAATATAGATTTCCTTCGATTTCCTTGGGATCCCATCATCGGATACTGATATGGTGGCAATGGGACCACATGGGGAGCATACCCTTTCGAATACAAAAATAATTTTCAAAACCGGACCACAATTGACGGAGTAATCAGTGTATATACATAAAAAAAAATACCGATGAAATTGAGAACCTCCTCCTTTTGGAAGTCGGTTAAAAATATTGTAGTTAATACATATAATTAAGTAGACTACATAAAAAGGATGAATTGTCGAACTAAACTGAAGATTATATAAAAATTCGCGTCATTTTTTTAACTTAATTTATTCAGGATAACTGTAAACTATTTCAGGTTTCAATTTTTCTATTGGTACACGTGAAGCAATATTTGCAAACTTTCGATTGTATTTGCAAACCCACTTGAGTCAACATAAACTACTACAGAATTATAAAGTACAGAATAGTACAGTATATAGTACGGTTAAAGAATGATCTAAGAAATTTACCAATAACAACTGTAACAGAATACGATAATGCCTTTTAATAGAATATCAAATTAGTATTTATTTCTCCAAAATTTCAATATTACCTAGTGCCGTTAAAAGCAATTTAATCCGAAATGTCTGAAACAATCACTAGGTAACAGTATCTTGAATACAGATTAGCCTGTACCTAACACGAGCTTGCGGTTTTTATTTCAAATTTGCAACTTCAAGAATGCCGGAAATTTTTAATGTTATTAATATTTACCACAAAGGAATGAAAACTATTTTGCATTTGTACTGAAACTTCGCACAGTTTAAACGAATCAGTACCGTAGCATAAAAGCAAACAGGATTGCTTGATAAAATACATCTCTGTAGTCAGAACGGTACTTCAATTGCTTGGAATGGACGTTCTTGATACTTTTCATAGACATAAGAGACGAGCGAATATACAATCTGTGACAACTAACAAGTTTTTTATGACTCCTGTCACCTGACCGGTCTACATCATCGACATTTTCACAGATTTTCTATGAAATAATTACATTTTTATAGACGACGGACTTGTCGCGGCTGTTCAGTGTACCCTTAGTTAAATGCTAATAGAAAGTATAGGACAAGGATGGGTGATTATCGGGAACATAATCGTTTTTAGTCGGAACCACTCGGTGTTCTGTCGTCGCAGGGCTGTTAAACGTGTTTTAAGGGATATTGTAGCTGTAGCTAACGTCTCGTGTAGTGTTTAAAGGATAATGGCTAATTTAGACTGTGCTCGGAAGTAACTTTGTTTTATAGACATGACAGTTAATATCTACTTGTGCCTGTTTACTACAAAGTAAGAAGATTATTATATTTTTCTTCATTTCAATAACTAAAATAAATATTTCGATTAAAGGTAAAACTGATGTCGAACGGTGAAACAGTTGCGTTATATTTTAAAAAAATAAGTGGTTGACACTTTACGGTTATTAGGAAAATAGTTTCTCAAATGAGCTCAAAGCCCTTATCAGCACCCTAGAAAATGATAATATTCAACACTATCTCTCAAATCTAGATCCAACGATAGACACAAACTACTCGCTGTGGAAGGCTACCAAGAATCTAAAGCGCCCGAAAATCCACATATCACCTATCAGAGATGAAAAAGGAGGATGGGCTAGATCAGATAAAGAGAAGGCAACAATCTTTGCGGAACATCTGAGAGCGGTTTTCCAACCGCTCCCTGAAAACTATCCTAAACATGCTATGGAAATCAAGGAATACCTGGAATCAGCGAATCAAATGTGTCTTCCACTAAAAAGTACCAGCCCCAAAGAAATTGTTAAAGAAATAAGGAACCTCAAGGATGGTAAAGCACCTGGCTATGACCTCATTGATGCCACATTACTTAGAAACCTGCCTCATAAAGGTGTAATGAAATTAGTTAACATCTTTACTGCCAGCTTAAGACTTGAACATTTCCCTGGGCATTAATTTTAATCCCGCCCACACGCCCACCACTGTAACTCCTGACACCATTAGCAGATGCCTTGAAAACAAATTTTATTGCTCTGCAGTCTTTTTGGATATCAGCCAAGCGTTTGATAAGGTATGGCATGAGGGCCTCCTGTTCAAGCTAAAGAAGCATCTCCCGCATTGTCTATTCTGAATACTTAAATCCTACTTAGATAAAAGATGCTACCAAGTGAAGTACAACGATGATCTCTCAGACGTACACGAAATAAAATCAGGTGTCCCTCAGGGCAGTATCTTGGGCCCTGTACTTTACCTCATTTTTAAAGCAGATATCCCAACAACTGGCTACACCACGACTGCAACATACGCCGATGATACGGCGCTATTGTCGGCTCATAGTAACCCAGAAACGGCATTATCACAGTTGCAAAACCACCTGACAGAAGTTGAGATGTGGCTGAAGCGTTGGAGAATAAAAGCCAATGAGAGCAAATCGGTACATGTAACATTTACACTTAGGAGAGAAACATGTCCACCGGTAACGCTAAACTGCAAAGTTATCCCTCAAGATAATAACGCAAAATACTTGGGCATGCACCTAGACAGGAAACTTACATAGCAGAAACATATTTGGACAAAGCGTAAACAATTAGATGGAAAACTGCGGTCTCTGAACTGGTTATTGGGACGCCAATCACAGCTAAATCCTAACAGCAAGATGCTAGTGTACAAAACTACCATAAAATCAACCTGGACTTACGGAATACAACTGTGGGGAACGGCCAGCAACAGTAATGTGGATATCCTGGAGGGATTCCAGACCAAAGCTCTGAGAACAATGTTTGGCATCCCTCATTGTATAATTAATAGATACATATACCTCGACTTCGGCCTAAAAACAGTTCGACAGGGAATAGCCCAAAACAGCCTGAAATACCAAGAGAAAGTGACCGTCCACGTAAACAAACTGGCACACGCTCTGAGTGGAGAAGGCGCTCTGCAGCATACCCGGCTAAAAAGAAGTGACATACCGAGCCTACATAAGAGATTTACCACTTGACATCAGGAGAGTCGTGTCAAAAGAATTTTCATACAAGTATGGCTCTTGAGGAAATCATAAACCGAGTAATCAAACAGAGAAGTGGCTTATTGTTGGAAAACAGATTGCCATGAAGCAGTAAAACCAAAAAAAAAAAAAAAATAGGAAAATAAGATTAAATTAGAAGTACCAAAGTGACTCTCTGCCTGATGGAAAGCATGAGCAGAATCAAAGAGTCGCTGGCCATACTCATTATGAATGCAGACAACTCAGCATATTGACCCACACTATGGCGGCCTATCGAAATGCTTCTGCATCGTTGGGCCTCAGTTTCAGCCTCAGTTATAAGATATAAATAACAAAGGCGTAATGTGATATGTATATATAAAATACTAGCTTTTGCACGCGGCTTCGCTCACGCAGACTTTCATCCCCTGATTTACCCCCTTAGAGGTGGAATTTCCAAAATTCCTTTCTTAGTGCTCACTTACGTTATATAAAGAACCTACATGCAAAATTTCAGAATTCTAGGTTCAGCGGTTTGGGCTGTGCGTTGATCTCCGGGTGTGTCAGTCACCTTAATCTTTTATATATGTATAGATAGATAGCTAGATAAGGATTGTAACGCTGTTTTCTAATACTAACACTATCATATTTTCAAATAAATTTCTCTTACTTTGTTGAAATACAGCATTACTTTTTTTTTCTTCTAACTGCTACTGCTACTGCTTTGATACACCTTCTGTACCTACTAAAGTTTTTAATTCTTGAATTAAATATGCTGGCAGCCTGGCAACCCTGAACATTACGCGACTGGTGCGTGTGAGCACGCGCCCACGGTGTCGTTTTGTGAGCCAATAACGCGATAACTGACTAATCGCTATTTAGTGGAATACTTGGTATTGTCGCCGATACTTATTAAAAGTTACAACATTGCTCCTAGAACACGCTATTGACGTAATGAAGCACTAATAAATATTGACATTGAAATTAGTGTTATGTTACAGTGTACAATAAATACAAATATATATTTAATAAAAATACAAGAAAAGTGTTATCGTTAACGATCAATAGTATGTCTATCTTAGTATATCTGAGAACAAGTTAGGTTAAAGTTACAAGTGTTTTTTAAATACATTTCTATTGAAAATATCCACGAAGATTGACATTTTAAGATCATAAATTAATTATCTTGTTTTTGTTTTGGTTTAGTTTACAAATCTATACTAATATTATAAACGCGAAAGTTTGTAAGTATGGATGGATGTTTGTTACTCTTTCACGCAAAAACTACTGAACGGATTTGGACGAAACTTTACAGTAATATAGCTTATACATCAGAATAACACATAGGCTACTATATGCTGCGATAACCGACATAAACGCGGGCGGAGACGCGGGCAACAACTATGTGTTCATAATTTAAAGGGTTTAAATATAATCTCTTTTTTACCGAAAAAAATGTGCTCCTTTCTAGTGTTGTTGTCAATGTATCTATGTATAAAATCAACACTTAGCTTGCTACAAAGTAAAGTCCACCCGACGTCGTATGGCAACACCGGACCGAGTTTTTTGTGGCGTGTCGATTTACCAATCAATTATTGCATCTTCTCATAATTGCATCTTACAATCGGTCCTGTCAATTTATAATTATATAAATGCTTGTGGCCATACTGCGTGAGGCAACTTCGTGGAATTAATAACATGTTACATTACGAAACTATTGCAATGTACTACAGAATTACATAGACGTCTGCCGAAAATACCTATATCAATCTATATTATATACAAATGAATGGCTGTAATGTATGTACGCGTATAACTTGTGATCGGCTGCACCAAATTACATAATTCTTTTTTTTATGTGTTCGTTATTGATATGACAAGGTTTGTGTATGAGAAAAATGAAAAGATAACGGGAACAGTCAATTTTCTTGTACGCGACTGTACACTGCCTGTAGGAAGCTGAGACATATATGTAAATATCGCGGTACGAAATTCGCCGGGTCAGCTAGTATGTAGATAATTGAAAGAACTGGAGTTTGAAACACTATGAAACGTATTTTTTTTAACATGTTAATAACATACAATGATATAATTTTTTTACATGTACGCGTATAAAGGCAGTAAGCCTCATCACCTTGGGCTACCATCAGACGATTCGAAGATCTGTTATACCTGTTACGTGAAAGTGGTAATCCATATATTAATACGTGAAGCAAAAAACTCACCAGAAAGCTAAAAAAGGTAAAAAACAAAATGAATGAATTATGGTCGAAGTTCGACCACTGGGCGACCACTAGTTCCTGTAAGTTTCTTTAAGTCAGTGGAGGGGTGCGAGTGTATGAATCACCTGATGACCAACTTCATACATGTATGAATTAGGTATTATTAATAAAAAATGAACTGTCTAGCACTGAACAGTTTTACAAATCCTTCATCGAAAATAGTGAATAAAAAAAAATTGGCACTCATAGGGTCTGTCGATAGCAGTGAAAACTTTGAACAATTAACATTAGCTTCCACTTCAAAAAATAAGAGTTACCAACCAAAAATCAGACTTGCTCCATAACAGGAAACCATGCCCTAAACCTATCAAATGTAACCCTATACACAGTGTACTATGGATTAACGTTTAGTCGCGTCTTTAAATCGCTACCAGTATTTATTAGTGGTGTCGACACCGCGGCGACACGGCGCTCTTCGGGTAAATCACCCGTAACGGCTGAGCGTAGGGTTACATGTCGCTGCACCAATTTTGGCGTTGTCAGCCTGTAATGGACCGACACAAGACATTGTTTTGTATCGTCCATGTTTTGTTTATATGGTTACTCAAACAAGCGTACGCGTTGTTTTAATATCGCGGTGTAGATTGTAATTTCTAATTTATCTCATTAATCTTATATATAGAATCGATTAAAATTGTAAGCATAAAAACCTAATAAATGAGCCTATAGCTATCCTGCTAACTGCTAGAGATGGGTTTCTATCAATTCGGTTTCTCCTGCAAGGGGCGAAATAGAGAACTCGAAATAACGCTTTTTAACCAACCTGGTGACAGCAAGCTAAACATATTATGGCCTTGCTAGGAACAAGGCATTTTTTCGCACGAAAATTTTATCCAACCTGGTAAAAGGATGCTTTAGTTGTACATTTAAGTTGGTAAACAAAGACACTTCCTTTTTAATTTGGAGGGCAAAAATAAACAATGATGATGTAGAAGCATCTCACTAGGCCGCCACAATGAAGGCCACTACGCTACATCGTCTGCATTCGCAAAGAGTATGGTGACCACTCCTCTTGGATTCTGCTCATGGTTTCCATGAGAGTAGTCACTTTGGCATTCTAATATATATAAACACTCTATTTATAATACACTCGCTATATTTCGAGATGAACGTCAACGACGTCACCGACGCTTCGGTTATTTTGTTCTACGCGAAGAGCAGCTATCCCGCTCAAGGTCACGCGCGGCGAGTGCGGTACCTACTATTACATTTTGGCTTGGCACCGACTTCGAACCTATGAATAGGTAGCACATACAAATTAAGTTATTTGATACTTTTTTGTTTTTGAAGTCGGTTTTTAACCGACTTCCAAAAAGGAGGAGGTTCTATGTTCCACTGTATGTATTTTTTTTTATGTATGTTCACCGATTATTTTAAACGAAGTTTTTTTTTTCGCTTTTTGTCTTTCTCAAGTCTCTCATCATCATTTCACCTAAATAACTTGAAAAAATACGACTAAAGGTAACATACATACTGTATAGAATCGAAAGGACTTCAGGTAATTTTTTGTAATAAAATCTCAAATGGACTATCTTCTTTAAGTTACTATAATTCAAGTGATTTGAGGTAAACTGACAAGTTTACTCGTTAAGACCCGTTTTATATATTATGAAATTAAATAATGTCTCCAGAATATGAAGGCATGCAGCCAATTGCTTTAACTTTATTGCAGGCGCTTACGTAAATCTGAGGGTTTCCTTCGATTTCCTTAGGATCCCATCATCAGATCCTGATATGGTGCCCATGGGACCACATGGGGAGCATACCCTTTGGAATACAAAAATAATTTTCAAAATAGGTCCACAAATTGACGGAGTAATCCGTGTACATACATAAAAAAAACCGATGGAATTGAGAATCTCCTCCTTTTGGATGTCGGTTAAAAACAGACAAACTTGCAACAAAATGGTACAACTTTCGACCTTTTTCCCAAGACTCGGGACAAGACAGAGTTACGATTAAAAATGTCTACTTTAATCGTAATTGTATATTGACGATACAATTATCTTTAGTTTGTCAGTTGAGGTACACGATGACATTTGACGTAAATTAAATTCCACATAACCTTAATCGTCTAGTTTTGAAAGGTCCGCTATATATAATGAATTCTACATAGCCGTTAGACATGTTATATTGACGGATTAGGACTCATTAAATAACTACTGACAGAATAAGTGAAGTTCATCAAGTTACTCTGTGTCTTGTCTTGTACAAGAAGTGTCTTATTTTAATACTAGCTGTTACCCGTGGTTGTTGTTGTACCTTTACAACTAGTCTAAAATAAAAGTTGATGTGAGTACCGTATACTTTCATACGCATTTAGTGAAAAGCTGGTAATTTGGAATTACAAACTGACCCTTCAATTTTGTTTAGTTGTAGATAAAAGCTATTCTAATATCCGTTAAGTGCCATTGGAGAATTTAATCTTATTTGAACAAAAAAGTCCACCATTTAAATTTTGCCGTCATGTACGCCTATCATTCGGTAACAAGGCGCGCTAATCGGGCGCGGGCGTGTTCGACCGACAGCGTCGCGTGCACCTCGATCACCTTGCGGTACACAAATCTCACGTTGTTAGCGCGTTTTTACGCCACACGCCTGATGCATCGCACTTTGTAATTCTCTATACTTGAACTTGGTTCCGAATGTTAATTAGTATTATAAAATTAGATCAATTTCTGTTAATGATTGGAGGCTGTGGTCTAAATTTCAACGCTAAATTTAAATATTGATAGACTTAATAGTTATAATATAATAATAGAAACAGTACAAATCTCACAGACTGCCGTCTGATTCAGAACTAGGCAGCGCCTAATAAACATACTTTTATAAACTACTAGGTTTTACACGCGGCTTCGCTCACGCAGACTTTCATCCCCTGATTTACCCCCTTAGGGGTGGAATTTCCTTTCTTAGTGCTCACTTACGTTATATAAAGCACCTACATGCCAAATTTCAGGATTCTAGCTTCAGCGGTTTGGGCTGGGCGTTCATCTCTGGGTATGTCAGTCAGTCAGTCACCTTACTCTTTTATATATATAAACAGATAGATTTAAATGAATAAAATTTGACTCAAAAACAGATTTACGCGATTCAACAAATGAATGAATCTAAGTTATTTCGAATTTTATGTGATTACACAGCATCGGTACGCAATTTGTCTAACTCTAGGCAATTTTTGCAATTTATCAATTTAAACTAATAACTCTACAATAATAAAAGGTTTATAAAAACCTAAAATGAGGTTTATGTTAAAAAAATACTGCTCTGATTGTACTCGGTCATAATATACAATTAGATTCACCTCCCTTCATATTATTGCTAACCGATGCAACTATAATGCGCCATATGTTGCATTGATCTAGTACCTATACTATAAATTATGAAAAACTAAAACCCAACTACGACAAAAGCGACGCTGAAAAAGTATGAAACAAGTTTCAAAAGCCGTAGCACAGAATAACTAATAGTAGCCGTAGTCACACGTTACTAGAAATGTACCATAACACATTAACAACGCGTGACTACTACTACTATTAGTTATTCTGTGCTACGGCTTTTGAAACTTGTTTCATACTTTTTCAGCGTCGCTTTTGTCGTAGTTGGGTTTTAGTTTTTACTTTTTTTTATTTAAAATGTTTTGGTGCCTATCTTTGCAAAGTATATTTTAAATAGGTACCATAGAAATACCACAATTATCGAATAAATACGGACAAAGCCACGAGAAAATGCTAATAATATATATATTTTTGAACACGGCATATTTATCACAAATAAATTTTTTAAAACAGTACTTTATGTCGGCTAGAGGGCGCCACATTAGATTCAGTGACACGTTATATAGCCTATATCCAGCGGACGATCAAGACGCTTCTAACGATACCTCATTAGTCGAGTTCTAATAAGTAGTTAAGGGGCTATGAGGGAACAGATGAACATACATACATACATAGCCTGTCAAAATCATAACCCTCCTTTGGCTTTGCCGTAGTCGGGTAAAAAGTGACTGAACCACGCAACTTCGTTGATTGATGATGATAGTTGCGTGGCGTGATATTACATATTACAAAACCGCGATAATCGGTTAGATAATTGTTTTTAAACTTTCGCGACTATACATTTTATTCGACTGTAAATCGGGACTTCATCGCACGTGACTACGATCGGTGTAATTCGATCGAAACGTCGGGAAACCAAAAAAGGTATTGTACCTTATAGATATTATGGCGATTAGGTTCCGATTTACAGTCGAATAATCGGTTAGATAGTTTTGGAGTTCAACGTGAGCTTCAACGTGACACAAGAATTATTTATATCAAACATCAAAGATGTGGTAAGAAACTGTTCCGTTTTTGAAATCGGTAAAATTAAAGTTGCATTCAAACGACATTCACACCAAAAAGGTTGAGTTGATCCTAGTGACCACGGTAATTGACGACTTGACGAGTGTCGTCACGCTTTATCCCCAAACACGGTTAGGAAATGTTATTGACAAAATGGCCCGGACGCGTCACTCCACGTAATTGGCTATTAGCTAATGAGATTGTAAGATGGTTATCTGTCGAATGTCGGCATGGCAAAGCAAATATCGGATCGAAGGCACCCGTTAGGTGCAGACGATGACAGGCGGCAGGCGACAGCACGGGTCGATTTATTCGATGGGGAGATACGATGTGCGAATGTTGGATATATGTGCGAGTGGTACACGCCCACAGTTACCACATTCCTCTTAGGTATGCAAACGATCGGTAAAAGTGAAAAGACAGCTTTGTGACCCCTAAAAGATGCAGATAAAACAAGGGGTTGAGAAGTCAATGGACGCATGACAGGTTACCTTCTTCTTATTTAACAAACCCTCTAGCTGGGGTTGGGTTTCCTTGTACGTCAGCGCTATCTCTGTTCATTATTGTCTGTGGTTTCAGGTTCTCTCTCTGCACACTTGACCACCAGGTTGCGGGCGATCTTCCTCTTCCTGGTGGGAGGTCAGGGATATTTAGAGCCTTTTCGACCGAGTAGTCATTTCCCCCGCCCCCCCTCCACGCGTCTTTGGACATGGCCATACCAACTCAATCGGCTTTCCATTACTTTTTCGGTAATTGGTGTTAGACTTTTAACTATTCGGTCACTTTGTTTACGATTTTCACAACATCGTAAGCTTTTTTGACGGGACTGACGATATTTGCATTAGATAAATTACGCCACAGACCCATCGAATATGATCACAAGAACATATAGCAATATTTAGAATAGTATGGGCCAGAGAGAACATATCTCATTAGTCAAAAAAAGGAAATCGGTCATTTCACGTATTCATTTCTTATGAAGTTTGAGCTTTTGCACTTTGTTAACACAGAAGAATAACTTTTTTTAAACTTTATTTTAGATCAGTAACCATATATCATATTATAGTTCTAATTTTATTAGCTTAGAAAAGGTTAACTTTTACGGTCCTGTGTTTTCCATACAAGACCCATACTTCGTTTCTTCGTCATAAAACTAACACTGTCTTCTTAATACCTATGTTCTAAACCAAAATACATGTAGTATTTTGTGAACTTTATTTCCTTACAAAAACCAGCATGGCGTAATCATAGTGCAATTTCAAGTGCATCAGTCTTCCTGCCAGGTAAAGAACAGTGATTGAACCGGCGACCTTTAACGAGGCGTAAATTTTACAACAAAACTAGCTAACTATACGTTTAGGTAACATTTCCAGATTGAAGAGCGATCGCTAGAAGCAATTTAGTAAACCTGCGCTAAAATAAGTAAACAAGCAAATACTTAACAAATGATGCAAAGGGCTTAGCGCAAATATAACGCATAAATATCAGTACTTTGGCTAGAGAACTTTTGCGTGCTTTTTAGGGTTTATTTTATCATTAATATTTTCCCAACAAACAGAACCTGTAGACATCAATTTATTATACTTTGTCCATTCATTTATTTTCTTTTTGACAGTTCACGCCTATAAATTACCATATTTTTTTTCTGAAATATGTACTACAGTAATGTCGTACTTTATTGACGGTGACGTTACTTTAGTGAAGTGGTCTGTGCATAACAAACAACCACAGACTATAAAACAGTACTTGAAATACGATAAATCGATCATATGATAAAAATAATTTGACTTCATGTAAGTATTTTTTCTGTAAATTTAATAAAAAAAGGAAATAAAAATAGTATCTATGACTCCAAGATTGAATTTTTGCAAGGAATCAAGTCGAAATCTTGGAATTTAGGATCAAACCAAGAGTAAAGAACAATAACTCTGTTCATTCATCTAATTTACAGATTTATTATTTATATTTTTGTTTATTTCTTACTTAATATAAAAAACTAATAAAGGAATAATTCATATTTCAACAAAAAATATTTAATTAAATCGATTGAAAATTCTTCATAAATAAAATCGCTATTCGTTTCAAATCGAATCTGTAATCGGTGAGGGCGTCACTAATTTCAAAATTTCTTGAACTGTCAAAAAGAAAATAAAGAAATGGACAGAGTATAGTTGCTTGTATACACGTTATTTTCCGTCTGACAACATTTTGAAGGCCTGTCTGTTAGCGCGCGTGAGACCTATTCAAAAACGTGATTTATTTTTTTAAGATTTTTTTTAAACTTTTCCCCATTTTTTTAACCTATTTATATGTAAAAGTGGTTGCCCAAAGGGTTGAAATACGATCATAATTCTATACGAGTAGGTGAGCTTTAATTGTGCCAAATTTCAAACTACACACATCAAAAGTGTCTAGGGATCAACATATGTGTCTAGGTATCAACATATATTTTTGCAATAACTTTTCTCCTGATTGATATTAATTAAAATTTTCTTTAAGGATTCATCAAATAAAGTGTTTTCGTTTGTCACAGTAACGATAAACCAAGTCACCTTTGCATTAATAAAGAAATTTGCCATTTTCCTAATAAAGGGATTTTTGACATTTGAACCACTAACATTAAAGTTCGAAAAAAAGACTGAAATAACAGTTTTCTTTCAAATTTTATTAGGTAACTTAAACAATTAATAATCCGTGTTTCTACCGCGAACACTAACAACACAAGAATCGGTTTGGCATACTCAAAATGAGTTCATCCAAATCACG
This sequence comes from Diaphora mendica, assembly GCA_949125395.1. Classification (NCBI taxonomy): domain Eukaryota; kingdom Metazoa; phylum Arthropoda; class Insecta; order Lepidoptera; family Erebidae; genus Diaphora; species Diaphora mendica. The sequence continues at coordinate 4,494,442 of OX421321.1, forward strand.
CTGTGGAATGGCCGCCCATGTTCGTTGCAACAACAAAAAAAGGTCTTCTTGCGATTGGATACCCTCCATATTCGGCAGAGCTCTTCTCTGTAGCATATCCCATGCATGCTCAATCGGGTTCAAGTCTGGCGACTGAGCAGGCCAGGGCCCAAGGCCACATCTCAATCTCAAGAAATCCGCATAAAAATGCTTGATCCCTAGACACTTTTGATGTGTGTACTTCATTCGCATAATTTTCGTAAAAAGGAATGCAAAGCTTTCGCTTCATTTATTAATATATAGATACTTTTGTTATCAGTCCCAAATAAAGAATGTAATATTAATAGGAGATAAATATCCCGTTGCATGTAGAAATCATATCGTAATCCCATTTCAGAGAATTAATTATTAGCTATTCGGTATAAACAAGCAAAATAGATAGTAACATTAAAAGCAATTCAGCAGACAGTTGCACAAAGACGCTTAATAAAGCTAAAAGCTCTTTATACAAAGATATTTGTCTTCTAACAAATTCCCTAACGTGCTTATGAAACAAAAGTTTAATAATAGCGGTGCGCACGCGCCCAGTGTTGCCGCGCTAAGAACACACGGGGTTTATGATCAAGATTTAGCTCATTTACTCGGTATATGACAAATTATTTTGTAGTTATGAAATTATTTGTTTATAATAAAAAGCATTACTGAGGTTCAGTCTACAGTGGCCTACCTAACTGATGGAATTTAATTTAAGCAAACTAATGTGATTAGTTTTTAACCGACTTCAAAAAGGAGAAGGTTATCAATTCGACTGTATTTTTTTTTTGTGTTTGTTACCTCAAACTTTCGACTGGGTGAACCGATTTTGATAATTCTTTTTTTATTTGAAAGCTAGTGCTCCCGTGTGGTCCAATTTCAATTTGGTCCAGCTCTTGAAGTCGGTTTTTTCTTTTTGTTGAAATTTGTGATTATGATATTTACGATGAATGATGTATGATTTACTATGAAATAACAATGGAATCTAAATATATGAATTATTTTGACCAATTTCGTGAACGATTAAGGTGATGTCCGTCTTGGGGGGACTTAAATTTTCCCTACTAATAATTAAATTCTACTTGAATGCAGATTCACAACATTATGATAGCATTTAGTTTTGGCATTATTACCATTCTGCAGAATAAATATACATTCTGACTAAAATAAACTGTAAACCTCATAACCATTCCACAAATTAACTAAAGTGAGTTCAAATAGTTTCAAAACGTAGCTCTTTCTTAAAATAGATAATTTAACATTTTGAAATAACAATCAACGTGATGAATAACGAAGTAAAGAAGTAAACATTTTAAAGATATTTGTTTAAAGTAATCTTCGAGTGCTCTCAAAAGGCTACAAAGTACACACATCAAAAGTGTCTAGGGATCAACATATGTGTCTAGGGATCAACATATATTTTTGCAATAACTTTTCTCCTGATTGATATTAATTAAAATTTTCTTTAAGGATTCATCAAATAAAGTGTTTTCGTTTATCACAGTAACGATAAACCAAGTCACCTTTGCATTAATAAAGAAATTTGCCATTTTCCTAATAAAAGGATTTTTGACATTTGAACCACTAACATTAAAGTTCGAAAAAAAGACTGAAATAACAGTTTTCTTTAAAATTTTATTAGGTAACTTAAACAATTAATAATCCGTGTTTCTACCGCGAACACTAACACAAGAACATCGGTTTGGCATACTCAAAATGAGTTCATCCAAATCACGCTGTGGAATGGCCGCCCATGTTCGTTGCAACAACAAAAAAAGGTCTTCTTGCAACTGGATACCCTCCATATTCGGCAGAGCTCTTCTCTGTAGCATATCCCATGCATGCTCAATCGGGTTCAAGTCTGGCGACTGAGCAGGCCAGGGCCAAAGCCACATCTCAATCTCAAGAAATCCGCATAAAAATGCTTGATCCCTAGACACTTTTGATGTGTGTATTTTCTAACCGTCATCTACCTGCTATAAAGCAAAACACAGCGAATTCCTTTCATAATCAAATGCATCTCCAAGGCTAATACACAGTCAAGTCGTTTTATTCCTTAGTATGCATGTTAAACCGTCTACACAAAAACGTCCCAGGGGGTCAGTAGTTTCGCTGACGTCGAGAAGGGTCTCGTGTACCCCTAGCCTTATTCGTAGACGTGGTACTAATGGCACCACCCGACGACGCCACTGATTTATTGTCGACCGCAGCTTCTCAGCAGCTCCGTACGTTTCAGTTGCAAAGTGTAGATTATAAGCTTTAGAAATAGAAATGGTGGAGCACGGTTGCATTTAATTTATGACGTCTAAAGTTACTTTGTATGGAGATCGTGTATGAATTCTTCTTGTTCAATTATGAACAGGAAAAACATTTATTTTTAAGGAAAAAACTGCAAAGTACTGTGGCGCTTGAAGCCTTCGCGGTACCTATACAACCTCCACGTCATAATACTGGCAGATGAAAACTCCTGTTTGAAGCAAATGTTCTAAAACTGATTTATATAATTTGAAACTTTGATTTTTTGGGATGCTGAAGAGAAGATAGACTGCAGGGCTCGTGGAGTCAAGACCTACTAGCAGTGAAATATAAATAATTGTATTCCGAGATTGTAAATTCTTATCTTGCAGTAAAAGCGTATAATACGTTTAGTCGTGTTGTTATTTCCCAAATTTCAGGTACATTAGTCCACTGACTACACATAACCCCCAGGGCTCGTGTTTGAGGAAGTATGAGTACCACAGTACTACGCCAACAACCGAATAGAATGGTAAGGTATGCCCTTCATTATATGTAATAAAGCACCTTTGTAACCAAGCCGCAACGGTTGCTCGAAAAATCGGTGCAGCGGTTTAATCGGACAAGCGGAACAGACAGACTGAGATATTTTCGAATTTATATTTTTTTTTCTTTATTTATGGAACTTAGCCACAGCTATGACTATGTCGCTCCATCATAGCCACTTTTCGTTTTATATAAATAATATTAGTTTAGATAATTAATGTTAATTGAGTAAAATTATACGCACACGTCAGGTTTTGGTTATTGCTTCTCTCCTAAGACCAACTGGTCTTAGGAGAGAAGCAATAACCAAATGGTTAGTAGTAGTAGTAGTAGGTCTTGGTAGGTAGTAGAGCCACGCTGATTTCAGCACGAACGGGCCGGCTCGACCGGGGCGGTACTACCCTCGCACAGAAAATCAACGTAAAATGACAGCGTTCGTGCTGTCGTGTTTCGTTGGTGAGTGCGAGACCGGAGGCCCAATTAGTCTAGTCAACAAGTTCCATACTTGTTGACTAGACTAAAAGATGCACAAGCATCACTAGGCCGCCATAGTGTGGGTCGCCATGCTGCATTGTTGTATTCGCAATGAGTATGGTGGCCACCACTCGTGGATTCTGCTTATGCTTTCCATCAGGCAGAGTAGAGTCATTTTGGCGGGCCAAACATAAAAAAAAAAAAAAAAAAAAAAAAAAACCTGAGGAAAACCTAGTTTAGTATATAAAGTAAAGAACTGCAGTAGTTCTCATCTTAGCATTCTATCTCAAAATCGACCCATAATGAAGAACAACTAGAGACTACAACACATTTTTTAAGTCTTCATACAATTCTTGTAACTACTGTGGAGCAACCGAAGATAATTTACCTTCAGAATTAAAGTGGCCATAATCATCATAAAGTTGCAACAAAAAACGTACAGCGTAATACTAGGCAGAACCTGTATGACAGATGACCAGCTTCTCCCAGCTCAATACTAGATTCTAAGGTAAGTGTCCTGTTAAAATGTAATTTGTTATGAAGCTTAGATTTTTATTGCTGTCTATGACCGATGTATCCGTTGTCTCTTTCTCACTCATAATTAGCACTCTTTTTCACACAGAGTTTCAACGTGTATATTGCCTTTGAAGTCTGTTCTAAGAGATAGATCAATTCAATGTAAGATATTCTTGTGCCCGTTGCATTTCATGCAGCCAATCCCAACGCTGATAGTCTGATCGACGTCTTTTCCTTCCACTCACACACGATCTACTAAGTCACGTTAACAATTTATAAAGTACAATGTGCAACTACCGTCATCTGTATCTACGAGGCGCGAGCGGCCCAGTTCAGCGCGTGCGCAGCCAACAGATCCACTGATTAATGACGTAGACCGCACACGATTCACGGATAGAACCAGCTTTATGAGACTTGTTATTGTTAGTTTAGTGTGTTAGATATCAGTTGGTTGTAGTGAGGTACAAGAAATGCACTAGATTTGCCAAAAACAGTTTCTGCAAACCCTTAAAAATCATTATGAGAGCAAAAGAGCATACCACTACTTGTATGAGACAGAAGCAGTTTTCTTAGACCTAGGATATTTAATTTTCGGGGTTGTGGGAGTGTCCAATGGTTATAAAAAATATTATTTAACGGTCTTCGGGGAGTTCCAGTAATTAATATGTTCATTACTCTTTACACGTTTAATAAAATTATTGATATATATTAAGAAATTTTAAAAATTTTGCTTTGTACTAAAGCTTGGAATTTGATTGGTCAGGGCATCACTATTTTCATATATTTTTTATATTCAGGCCTGCCAAAATGACTCTACTCCGCCTGATGGAAAGCATAAGCTGAATCCAAGAGTGGTGGTCACCATCCTCATTGCGAATGCAGACAATGCAACAATGCAGCATGGTGACCCACACTATGGCGGCCTAGTGATGCTTCTGCATCATTGGGCCTCCGGTCTCGCAGTCACCAACGAAACACGACAGCACGAACGCTGTCTGATCTTCTGAGCCAAGCTGATTTCAGCACGAACAGGCCGTTTTGTTGTTTGCCTTGTAGTTTCATAACGTGAATGGTCACCTTTATTTACATCTTTTACGTATATCCAAAATTAAATAGCTTATAAAATAATATACAAATTTTAACAAAAAAAAACCCCGACTTCAATCTGGACCAAAGTTAAATAGGGACATTCGGGAAGCACCAGCTTTCAAATAAAAAAAGAATCATCAAAATCGGTTAACCCAGTCGAAAGTTATGAGGTAACAAACATAAAAAAAAAACAGTCGAATTGAGAAGCTCCTCCTTTTTTTGAAGTCGGTTAAAAAAACCAGCCAAAATACAGTATCCTTTTAACAGCTGGTTTAAGGTATTTTTCGACGTGTCGGTTCTGCATCAAATGGCATTATTGTATGGCGAGCACGAGCGACGTAAGACAGCGGCGACGATAGGATCGGCACGAGCGATGAAACGCGATGCTTTACGAGTTACCGAGCGAGATTGCAAATGTACACATTTTGCAACTAAGTTGTTAGGAGTATATAGAATGTATGGAATCTTTGGAAGTATACTAAGTGCTTAGGTGCTAGGTAATTTAATATAATTAAAAAATCACAAAGAGGACTACGACAGAAGCGAAAACTCAAAACTATAAACAAACAGTAATGGCTAATCTGTAATGAACCTCTTTGCTCTTTAAATAAAATGCGCGATAAAAAGAAATAGCTAAATAAAGCGTTCAGTTACGATGACGCGAGTTCCATGGTTATTGTTCACTCAAAAAGCGCTCAACGCGCCTAAAATAGTTTTCACTTCAAAAATCTTCATAGTAGTCACTACGATGGGAAAAATTGCCAAAAAAACAAAAAAAAAGTTCAGCAGTGCCAGACTGCTGAACTTTTTTCACCTAGGCAAAAACGAAAAGCAATACACAAAGCTGACTGATATTTGAATTAAATAAAAATTTAATTACAATATACATCAAAATCCCTAACAATGACATTCCATTATGGAATTTCCATCCAATCCAAAGACGTCTTGACATTATTATGTTGCATATTTGCAAAAAGTAGTTCGGGTTTCAGTCTGGAACCACCATTGTATTAATCATCACAATATAGCAGTATCTGAAATTAACTTTCTACCTTACAGGGTGTTTGGGAAACGCTAACAAACTATTAATGATAACTTTGATGATGGGTTAGATTCACGTAGCAATTAGCTTCATGACACAAGAGTATTTACTACTTCTTGTCTTTTATGATCCTGATAACCCTTTCTTCTTAAAGATGTCTTGAAAATTTCGCTAAGATACCGCATACGAAACAAGCATTCTACGAACCTAATTTCTAAACATCAAAGTCGGTTAAATTATCTACCATCTATCAAAAGATGTAGCCTTTTGGAGAATAACACGTTTCAAGTATAACTTCACAGCCGACGTCTTTAAAAGGACAAAAAGATTTGGCAAATGGACATAAAGCTCAAAGTACAGTGGGTGGGAATCTCCGAATCTCTCAATGTACACAGTCGCATACAAATAGCTCCAGCAATTTATGAACCGCGGTTCAAAATGTTAATAGCGGTTGACATGAATAGATACCGACTGTGAGGTACTACTACCTGTGTTACATGAATGTCTTTAGTCTTTACATGGCGTGGGTGGCAACACTGATTGTATTAGACATTCAGAAGCTACTTGTAAGTTCTGGGAGCGTTCGCAAAAAATGTCTATGAAATAAATGTATGTTTAAAAGAGAGACATTAACTAGTGGTGTCTCCTTTAGTTTTGGAATATTATCTGCCTGAAGACTGGTTTAGTTCAGATCAGACACCACAAGTTCTACATCATGTTGGCAATGTGTTAAATTGACTGAGTTACTTCCTAAAGAAATATTATCTGAAAATTGAAGTTAATAACGTAATAACGAAATATATCGAATAGGTATATATCGTTTATAATAACATATCATTAATAACGAAAAATAAACTGGAGTTAAAAGAATGTAGGTGCGGTTCCGGCCATATTAATTAGATATATATCCTGTATTTTAGAATATTTTTCTGTTTAAAAACAAATAACGTACGCATTGGTAATAAATCCTGTGTCGCGAGGGGCTTTACAAACATACAAGAAATGGACACATAGAACACCCAGACTCGGACCAATAATTTGTGGATTACACAAAGTGTTATACTATGTTTGAAACCACAACACTCAGCGCAGCAGAGAATGGCGTGGCGACCGCACGCAAATCGTCAAATCAAAGCAAAAGTAATCACATAACTTCACCTGCTATGCAATATGAATGTTTTTTAATATCTTAACAGTGGTGGATTTACCACTAGGCTGAGTAGGCTGGAGCCTAGGGCGGCGAATTTTTGGGGGCGGCAAATTTAGACGATTTTTATTATAATTAAAAAATTGAAAAAACAATTTTAAAGAGAGAGAAAAGAAGTCTTGACAATTTAACAAAAAGAAACAACAATGTTATATGCAGTGCACCAAATACTCTCAAACTTATTTACAGTTTAAATTGCTATAAAAATCATGGAAAAGTAATTTTTTCTCACAAACACTACTAACATAGTTAACATAGTATGAATTTCGACGCCGATAATTTCGATGAAGTGCCCAACGATGTCAGATTTCGTTTCGACCAATATTGCGCGTTTTGTATGTTTGAATTTCCCTCCCTTAATTTTCACTTTTTTATTAATATTTTCTGGGTTTAAATAATAAGTAAATAAAAAAAATACCTTTTTTACATATTGTAAAGAAGAATCTAGAAAAAATATTTGAGACAAATAAAAATTTTATGGATATTCGCTATTAACACTAGTTAGCAGCAGGGATCAGTTTGTATAAACGTATTGAGGGTCACCCAGCATTTCAACTAGGTCCTGGAAACTACTATCTATCAACTGAACTGGAATCAACCAATACTGGTCGGCCACAACAGTACTGTTGTGGCCGACCAGTATTGGGAATAAATCACAAAAAAAAAAAAACTTGGTCAGTCATTCTTCTGCTTCTCATTTAATTTGTATAGAATAAAACAGTTTCCTACCTCGATGAATTGTATTTTTTGAAGCGTACCTACCAAGAAAAATAATTATATCTCTAAAATAGGCATCGTCGTATTTTCATTCAAAACGTAAACGAAGTAAAAGCAACATGTTTTACAATTCAACGTAGAAAGCTCTAAAGTAAATGACAATAAAATATCATCGCACACGTCTCGGGTATGCAAATGCGCAAGCACATTAAAATGCAAGATGGCGGAAGCGCGCACACGAGGTCGAAGGGTCGCCGGTATCGCCACGCGCCATTGTCCGAGCTACTGAGTACAGGCACCATAAGTACCGTAACATTAGGACAACTACTTATATTTTGATTTCGCAATTTTAAATCAAGATAGAATGTTTGTATGTAAATATTGTTATTGTTCTTTTTATTATTTCCTAGTATTTAAATTTAATTCTATAAATAATTTTATTGTGTTATTTTAACACATATTATGAATTTGTACCTCGAGTAAAGTATCTACAGATAGAAAATAACTTAAACATCAGCATATAGGTTACAATTTATCAAGATTTTGTGTAATTGGTCATAATATAACAATAAATATCAAGTGAGTCAGAAAAATTTCTGCCGTTGGACAACTATCCTGACGTGCGCTGCCTTAAACGTTGCAGTTACACGACAATAATATACTGTAGGTTTATTAGTTGTACACATTTTAGAGTATTTAGCAATTTTATGAAAATTGATGTATTTGTCGCTTTTGCCATTTAATTTAGATGAACATTGTCTTTTACACTGTGGGGGAACGGGTGTCATGTTCCTCCAACTCAAAGGAACGATCCTCCGATCAGGCGAGGTGGCCATGCCTGGCGGGCCACTGCCCAACGGTTGATGCTGGGATGTTGTATGTATCTTAATTGGCGCGAGAACTTCCACTGCGGGATTCAGGATTGGTAGTTTCTTATTCGTTACTCCGTAGTTCGACGTATCTTCGGTAGATGGCGCTGTAGTATGTTATATTGTTGTTGCGCTGTATGTGGAAGTCGCCACAACACTAAGTAATTTAGACAAATGGTTTCAAAGTTATCCATCAAGCTCCCAACACGAAGGAGATGACGCGAGGTTGGAAGGGTGGTTGAAATGATTTTATTATAAGTATGGACACGAAAGTAACTGTGTGTTACGCTTTCATTTATACACCGCTGCACTAATTTCAATAAACTTTGATTCTTGTGGAAGGACATATCGACAACGGATATACACGCAGGCGGAGCTATGGGCAAAAGCTAATTAAAAAAATGAGAAAAGTTTCAAAAGAAGAAATCTATTTTCCTAATAAAATTACCAACGAAAGAGTCCTACAATCGACACACGCATGGTATCAATACAGATATCCCCTCACGATCCGTTAAATCGCGTCGTACAATAGCGGCGGCTGGTTTGCCTAACAAAATAGATTCACAGCTAAAACAATGTGTGCTGAACAGTTACTTTATTTATAGTTCATTTATGTAGGTCGGTAACACGGTCACTACGTAGTTTCTTGCAACTTTAACCACCTGTTTAAAACCTAAAGGATCTATAGATATTGGCTTTGTTTTAGACCTTATTACATTTGATTATCTTTTAAACTTTCGAGATTTTGTACTCGGAACTCATGTACATTATATTCGGTAGAATGATTGATTCACGAACATACCGAATATGGTACTCGTGAAGTTCCAAGAAAAGAAAATCTTGAAACCCGCCACGAAAGTAATGGAAAATATCTGGGTATCATTGATACCATCCTTAATACCATTTTTAGTGTCAGTTGCAATTTCTGTACGTTATTAGCAATGGTCATATTATCAGCAATAATCATATTAATCAGACTGTAATATATGGGAATACTTATTCTTTTACTATTTATAAGTGTAAAAAATATATAAATATTATACCTTACACAAGCGGAAGAAAAGTGTTACGAGTTTGGGCTTTGGGGATTCCCCAATCCATAGACATTTTGCATGTGTAAGGGCAGTGTTGCCAAGATTTTATTACAAAACATACCAACGCATTTGAAGAAAAACGGGTTAAGAAATAAGTTAGTACCTAAATTGATGAAATAAATATATAATTTAATGATTTACAGTAGCCTAAATATTTAATCTAAGCAATAAAATAAGTATGATTAATGAATACTCATGCGTATGATCTACATTCATAGAATTTGAAACAAAGAAAATCTACTTTTATTTTTGTGTACTATTATACCCCATACACACAAACTAGTAATGAACTGTAAAGAGGATTAAAAAAGGTATATAAATGGCAACAACTAAGAGATATGAAATAAAAAAATCGTTCATTTATACATTCATCTTGATGGTAGCTTTCTCATTTTGAGAGAAGGATTCATTATGTTTCACAATTCATCATTAATCATTATCATATTCATATAATTGGAACGGTTGTTAACCGACTTCGGAAAGGAGGAGGCTCCACTTTTTTTTATTATTAAATATCCTTTCTTACTTGCAAAATCTCATTGTAAGTTCTTTCAGGTGAAAATTTTATATAGTGTATTTAACATTTTGCCTGTAAGGAAACAGCCCCTGTACGGTCAGCAAAAAAGCTTTGTAATATTTAAATTTATCAGAAAAAAACCATTTAAGCCATCCTCGTTCATTGCTCGTGATTTTCGAAAAATGTATCGACTCTTCAACACTAAACTAAACCTACACGAGAAATACCAGTAATACAGTTTAATTTATTATAGTCTCTACTCTAAGTACTGTAGTTGCTGACCGTACAAAAGGCTACTACTGTTAAGCCAAAACAACATTTAAGCTAAGCAAAAAAAAATGAAACTAGTCGAAGCTATTTTATCAACCAAAAGCGCTCTGAAAGAATTAATATGGAGTACGAGACACTTCACCAGCAATAAATTCTGCTTCGTTCTTTTAATTACATTATTTAAATATACTTATAAAGTTATAACATAGAAACAAAAATACCTACCGTGTGTATGGGGCATAATGGTTTATAAAAACAAAATATATTTAAAATCAATGATTTATTCATATTTTACTTTACACACTAAAACTATGAGATTATATGTACTAAGTACTTAAAATAATACAGATGCTTTGACGCATACAAATATCGTGCATGCATACATGCAAAGTATATTCTTATCAAACTTATTTTATTGCTAAAGTGGAGTGAATCTAGCACAAGATTTATTAATCGATAATGTTATGAGTAAAAAGGAGTAGATGAATGGTAAATAAAAACTAGTCCAATTTGCCCATGACGATACTTCAAGTATCTCGTCACATCTACCTTGTTTTACTTGTAACATTATTGTGGAAAATGTATAAAAAGGTCACGCAATTCTTAAAAATGCTAAAGTTGATTAAATACTAGAATCTTTCTCAGTAAAGGAGAAGTACTGAGTTAAGTAAATAAACGACTTTAGGAAACACCCGATGTTAAAAAACTATAATAAAATATACTAACAAAAAAATGAGGAGGAATATAAAAATGATTGTGATGAGATAAATCCCTTGAGCCAGTCATACACTGTAGGGTGTACCTGACAGATTTGGAGAGAGTGTAGAGGACATACCTGCACAGTTTTACAACATACACGCTCCGGTTTACCTGTAAAGTTCTACTGTACAGGCAAACCTGACAAGTATAACCTAAAGTGTACAGCTACATTTAATGTCCTGGATGTATCTCATGCTACACAACACCGGTCTCATTTAGCTACTAAAGTCTTTGTCCAGTATACTTAACCTAAGCTTGCGGTGTCCTTTGCCCCAAGTTCATTAGTTCAACCGTCATTTACCAGCCAAAGCCTACTTTAATGATGGTGATTACTTTAATAAGTTTTGAGTCACACATTAGAATGATCTTAAAATATGAGTTCTGATAGCAAAAATAATACTGTCTGTATAGAGCCCAAAAATAAATGATATCAGCGATAACATAATAAATTAGATAGCGTTATATAATAAGAACCGACATTTAAAATATTTTTTTGCAAAGAATATGAAACTAAAGTGACGATAGAGGAACAAAGTGCTAAAAAACCACTAGGTCATCCGTGCATTAGTAGTTGGACTATAGCATCATGATGATGGTACGAAAACTGACGGACAACCATGGTGGTTGAAGCAAAACAATAAAATAGAAAGCGAATTAAAAAATATTTAAGTGATGTTACGATTTATTCATAATTACGAGATTCATTAAGGTCTAAAAGAGTCTTTGCGTAGCTTGTGTTTGACAGTTACGACTCAGGTGTTACCAACCTTTTATATAAGGTAGCTATGGTAGAAACGGGTTTATCAACAATTTTAGTTATTTTTGGATTAACTTATCTACAAATTTTAACATACAATCGACGTCTGTCAATTCAAGGAGGGCACGAATATTTTAAAAATCATTAATAGTCACTTTTATGAATAAAGCCTAAAATCTTGTGTTTGCAAATTTAGCCAGGTATAACGCAAATTGGTATTCATAACGATATGACTATTCGCTTTTAACGACACTTCACATTATACCACTACAATGTGAGTATTTAAAAGTTAGTAGCGCCTAAGACATAGTTTAAAACGGTCACATCAATTTATCAGGCACTACTGCTCGGACTTGAGCCTATATAGGATTTTTAATTTGCATCATCACATCACATTTTAGAGGAACAAGACACGATTTCGAATTTGATCCGAAATGTATGATCTTTGAAAGATCACAAATTTATTATCCAAAAGTTTTTTTTTTATTATTGTGAGTAATTTTCTCTCCCGACTAATTCGTCATCATATTCATTATTCATATCTCGTTTCATTTATTATAAATTTATCAATTTAGCTGAAGTTGTCTTCTGTTTACTTCCATTAAGTTATCAGTCTATTTATACTTTGGAATGTTTAATGCTAAAAATTTTTATAGTAAATGTTTGTTAAAAAAAAACTTTAATATTAGTCTCGCGACTCTTTCATACAGAATAATAATACTTTCTTACATTCAAAACACACTAAGGTTAAAATTCGATATTCGAACAGTCAAGATATCTTAGTTTTTAAAAAACAAATGCAAAAAAAGGTACTATGTACCAAAGATAAAAAAAAATGCGAATCAACACACATCTAAAAGCACATCTAGTAAATAACTTTAAAAATCTTTCGTATTAATACCAACACCAACCTAGCCCTTTTAAGCTTATTAAACTTAAACAAAGACACATTAAACATTCACAAACGATTAACATAGATAATAAATTATCATTGTCAAGATATCTACCCGAACACACATTAACACCAAATACCTACCTGTTTTAAATGAAGAAAAATAAATCAGTTAAAAAATATTATTAGTTTAACATTACTTTTGTTCAACTAAATAATAAACAGTAGCCCATTCGCGTTAAAAAAATAGTGACGAATCAACTTTCGTATGAAACGATAACTTCTCGGGATTTGATAGGTCAGAAGGCGGTCTAGATCGATGCATTACTATTTTTATAAGACGAATAGACTATATAGTCTGGGATCCCTGGAACCAATTTTATAAGTTATTACTATCAAGCAATTTTTTCGTGAGTGGCTTAATTTTGATGAGACCCCTTTTTTCCTATTACAAAAATTCTCGATTGTGGTAGACAAGAGGCAGCAGGGACAAAAAAAATTGAGCGTAGGACCGGGATAACGTACCACGCAATTTGTAGGACAATGTGGCTGTTAAATTAAATAAATATTAACTTAAAATATAAACTAATAAACTGTTAAAAAATCAGCTAGTTAGTATCATTTTTGATGACCTCCTTATCGATACATGTTGAAAGGATCACACCATAAAATTTTTAGGGCAATTTCTTTTTTCCAGTAAGTAATAAAGTTAGTTAATATTTATTTAATTTAACAGCCACATTGTCCTACAAATTGCGTGGTACGTTATACCGGTCCGACGCTTTAAAGTTTTTTGTCCCTGCTTCTCCCTGTTAGCTACCATAATCGAAAATGTTTGTAAAGTGAAAGGTCTCATCAAAATGAAGCAACTCTCGAAAAATGAACTTGATAGTAATAACTTGTAAAATTGGTTCCGGGGATCCCGGACTAATAATATCAAATAGACAGATCAAATAAAAGGTTGGTCTCCTCGTATGTAGGCCGGCTAAAAGCTTACCTTTACTCCCGAGGGTTAGTTTACAGCTCCTGTTTCTTAGATTGTACAATCATTACTTCTACCATATCATTGAACCACTTAGACTTGTCGAATGTACAGTAGTATAAAAATAGTAAGACTAAAATAAACACTAATACGAACGTCAGTTTGTATGGATCTTGTCGCGGTGTCTCCGCGCGTTGCGACGATTTCTGTAAACAAAAGTTTTCGTAAAAAAAAAATAATTGCAATTTTGCTAGAGATTATCGATACGATCGCTAGTAAAATTGCAGTGACAAGAAGGGCTGTTTAATATTCAATGCAATTCCATTGTCACATATACAATACTTTTCAAAAAAATACGATTTAGCTATGGTAAATTTCCAAAGGCGTTGGACTGCGTCAACCATACAATTACAGTACTATTAGTATTATTATTATTGACACATTGATAAGTAAAGCACTGCTATGCGTCAGTTTTATCACAATTCCAAGTGAGTAATGAATAATATTACTGTTATAAAGTATAACAGCTCATGGCTAAAGTTAGGTGTGTCGCAAGGTTCTATTGTAGGTCCACTATTATCATTAATTTACACAAAACCTTATTTAACTAGGTTACTATTTGTTACTATAAATAATATTTATTTTTGTACATAAATCTTTTACAGGTTTTGTTACAAGTCGGACTTTACAGATAGAAGGCGCCGGCATTTCCTAAGAATCACTCTGGGAAGAAATGTCGAAACAAACCACAGAGGTCTCTTTTTTTAAGTCTTAAATGAATTAAAGGTTTTTAGATCTGACCACAGACAAGATTGGATCAATCTTAAGCCGAGTCTCCACCGAACAAAAGTTAGCAACACGTGTTGGTGACAAAAGTTTCTGTAATTTCTTTGTGTTGGCAACAAAACTTGTCAACAAATGTTGGGAACCAAGATTCTGTTTTTGGTGGTAAATATCAAAAGAATACGCTTGTTGTAGTTATTTATTGGCTCTGTGGAGACGCTTAATGTTCGAATGTTTTTCAAATTGTTGGCGACTCGGTGTAGACACAATGGTAACAACAGTTGGCGATTTTCTGAAGAGTAGCAAACAGTTGGAAACACTGAAATCGCTAACAATTTCGGAGGATACGCGCCTTTACTTGTTTCATAACTAAATTCTATATTTTTATTATTTACTTCTCATACTTTTCCCTATGCGTATGCGTCTGCACACCATTCCCAGCAAATTTATTCTGCATGATATATTTTACAGGAAAGTTCTGAAGAAAAACAACAATATCTCCTTTTTGATTCCAGAAATCTATCAAGCAATTTACATTATCCTGCTTCTCAGATTTCTTAGAAAAAGCCTGATTTGATATTATAAATATTTCGGACCTCTGACACACTAAGCCGTCTAGCTTCAAACTAAGCAGAGCTTTTACTATGACAGCTAGATTGACTGATAATATGTTCAAATATTTTTTTATTGTAAACACGTATACATAAAAACACCCAAACTGCCAAACAAATATTGGCAGATCATAAAAAAAATTGGTCCGACCCGGGAATCGAACCCGATACTTCAAACAGCAGTCGCATACACTACCACTGCGCCATAGAGACAGTAAATGTAATGAAAAATAATACAAAATCATAAACAAAAAAAATTGACTACAAGAACTAGAAGAAATTGAAATGGGACCAAATAAAAAAAGAATCATCAAAATCGGTTTACCCAGTCGGAAGTTCTGAGGTAACAAACATAAAAAAATACAGTCGAATTGAAGACCTTCTCTTTTTTTGAAGTCGGTTAATATATTACCTTGTAGTGATGATATGGTGTAAGAGTGACGCGGGAATGGCGGGAAAGCATGCGCACCACATCGCTCGCTTGATCCCTCCTATCTAGCGCCACTAGAGCACTTGTGTCATCTAGGAACTGGACTATTACACCTCCTTTAAAAAAAAACATATCACATTAATACTTTTCTTGTACCAAAAAGTATTTTTCAGACAAAAAACATTACATAATATGTAGCAAATTTGACAGTCTTTCTAATACTAAACTAATTTATTTTAGTAAACTTTCAGTTTTTATTGATGCACGTAAATTATACTTAGAGTATGCGAGTTCTTTTCTCCTAACCGCTTTATCTGACTTACTACCATCTCGATTAGTACGGCAATATTAGTACCATGCAGTCAACCATCTTACAGATGCTAAGTGGTATTGTAACCATACAGCAACAGGCTACTGAACGGAGGGAAGTAGCCATACCGGCTTTTTCCGATACAAAACAATCTGTCATTTTTTGCGAGGGAAAATCCTGACACATACACATTTTAGAATTTTAGACTTACATTCAGAAACAATCGCCTGTCAATACGAACTCACACATAGCAATTAAAACCAAACATTAAGAATGAAACGCTAACATAAATAAATTCTGTGCATAGGCCCATTTGTATTTATACTTTGGCAGAGGGGAACGCCTGCGTGTGTGAAACTGTGTTACTCACCAAATGGGCTGAACAATTGATTAATTTCGTTCCGCTGCCATTCTCGAGGAAACACTAGATGGAACACGTGATCTCTAGACGGCGAGGCTGGAAAAAAAATATTTTATTAATTTTATGTTATTTATTTTAGCAGGTTATCGATTAATTTTTAAATATAGTACACTGGGTTACCCACGCAAATCGTTTCGTTGTGCCGTACGTTTTATTTCAATCAATCTCAGCTCGTATTGGTATAAGCCTGATTTTAACTATCCTATGTTAAGAACGCCAACAAAACACATGGAAAAAAATTGAGTGTGTGCTTAAGACCGCACGGCAGAAGTGAAAACTTCATTGGCAATCGCAATCTTATTACGTACCGATAATAACTATTAAATTAATAATGACAATTATTACGTGAGTCGCCTAGAACTGCTGTCACGCCAAAAATCGGGTTTACACCTAGCCTGGAAGTGCCGTGACGACGCTCTCCACGCGAAAAATCAGGTTTACCCCTCGCCTAGAATTGCTCAGCAATCGTCGCGGCGTGACGGATCAGCCTAACTATACCTACGAAAAAATGTGTGCGGTGCGCCAAATCTCGCAAAAGACGTTTTCAGTTCACCCGATCGAGCCTTCCACCTCAAAGCGTGACGAATCACCAGACTTTCACCTCAGAACGTGATGCGTGACGGATCAGTCTAACTTACTACCTACGAATAAATGTGTGTGCGGTGCGCCAAAAGAAGTATTCACTTCAAAAAATTGGAAAATTGATTAGTTAGCTTCAGAGTTCATCGTGAGCAATATACACTAGCTTTAGCTTGTTTTTTATCGCAGTAAAGAGTAGCCTATGTCCTTCCTCAGGAATCAAAGTATCTCATTGAAATCAGTACCTTGAAAGCGTGACAGATAAACAGAGTTACTTTCGCATTTATATTTATACGAGTATAAGTATGGAAGTATGAATTAAAATGATTCGCCACTGATATGCAATAATGGATTACTAGTGGTTGCCCACTGGTCGAAATTCGATCATAATTCCTTATTTTTTATTATTATTTTCTAGTTTTCTATACTCTCCATTCACGATTCTCTTTTTACAAAAGTCGTTCGCGTAATTTTCGTAAAAAGAGGTATAAAGTTTTTTCTTCACGTATTAATGTATAGATACATGGCATTTTTACAGCACTATGGGAGCGGGTCAAATGGAGTAACCGTAAAATCACAGAAAACTGGTCGTATAAGCAATCGTTGCTGGCTTAAGGAACGAGGTGTACTCTAGAAAGGAAATGCCTGGTACCTCGACGTAACTCGGCCCTCGGGCCATCTCCGGCTTACAGATGCCCCATTCCTATGTATCCCTGATTGTCAGTATGTAGCCACTGGCGGTGGCATAGGCACTGACCCCTCATTTGATGGAAAGTTTGTAATTCATACTAATATTATAAATTCGAAAGTAACTCTGTCTCTCCGTCTGTCTGTATGTTTCATGCGCACACCTAAAAAATAAAGTCGTTATACAATACTTACGATCTTCTCCAGAAAGATTGATGTACGGCGAATCCTGGCGAGCAGTTTTGGCCAAAAACAATTTGTTGAGGAATGGCTTGAGGGTAGCAGAGCTCGGCACTACCCTGGACCCTTTCTCCCCGCGCATGCGCTGCAGATGCTCGTGCATGCCCAGGAAGCAGAGGCCGGTGATGTACGCGTCGTAGCCCGCCTCGTGGACCTTGTCGTCTCGCCGGCAATAGCCTCGACCCTCGCGACTGCCTGGGTTACAACACAATTACATATAAGAATAATAATAATAAATACTTTTGAACATCTAACACACAACGCCATCTAGTCCCAAGCTAAGCAGAGATTGTTTTATGGGTAGGTACTAGACAACTGATATAAATACATATTTTTTTTTTTTGTAAATACATACATAATTATTTTCACATTCACCGTGGGAGAGCCGCCCATTCGCTTCGACATGAATGGGCCGGCTCGACCGGAGTGATACCACGGCCTCACAGAAAACCGGTGTGAAATAGTGCTTGCGCTGTGTTTCACCGAGTGAGTGAGGATACCGATGGCCCATACCCCAACCCCTCCCCCTATCCCCCCCCCTCCCCCCCCGCATCCCCCAAAAGCCGGTAACGCACTTGTGATGCCTCTGGTGTTGCGGGTGTCTATGGGCGGCGGTAATCGCTTACCATCAGGCGATACGTCTGCTCGTTTGCCGGTCTATTCCATAAAAATAAAAAAAATAAAACATAATATACATAGAAAACACCCAAACTGCGGAACAAATATTTGCAGATCATACAAACATTTGATCCGACCCGGGAATCGAACCCGAGACCTCAAGCACAGCAGTCGCATACGCTACCACTGCGCCACAGAGGCAATCAAGCACAGATATGACTTAATTCTGAAAAAAATATCGGGTTATCAATATTACTACACTAAACGTGAGCTTATAGGCCAGTTTCACTACTTACTGTTAAAGACCCTGACAGACTATTTTTAAGTTATCAGCTAAATAACTACAACTTTAGATTTCACAAATGTTCATCTATATATATATAAAAGAGTAAGGTGACTGACTGACTGACTGACATACCCAGAGATCAACGCACAGCCCAAACCGCTGAAGCTAGAATCCTGAAATTTTGCATGTAGGTTCTTTGTATAACGTAAGTGAGAACTAAGAAAGGAATTTTTGAAATTCCACCCCTAAGGGCGTAAATCAGGGGATGAAAGTCTGCGTGAGCGAAGCCGCGTGTAAAAGCTAGTTATTTATAATGACTTACCAAGCTTTTGTCGTAGACCGATGTTTTGTAAAGTGTTAGTGATATTTGAATGTGTGTAAATATTTGGAAGAGTGCGATTCGCTCGCAGCGTCCTCTACAGGAGCGAATTGACTACCCACCTAATAATTACCGAACAACAAGTCTCGGTTAGAGACAAATATGTCAGATAATGTTATTTATTTGCGATAGATAGCGGCAGATAATTTGAAACTTTATCAGGAGCATGTGAAACGGGCCCTAAACCAATTAAATAATGTGCTCGCCCCAACCCTTATGTATGGTAGCGAATCTTGGGTATGGCAGAAGAAGCACGAAAGTAGAATAAATGCTGTGGAGATGTGGCCCCTAAGAAGTATGTGTGATGTGAAAATTAGTGACAGAGTCAGGAACGTCGTTATAAGAGAACGTTGTGGATTGAAAGCAGATGTAGTGTTAAGGATTGAAAAGGGCATGCTTCGATGGTTTGGCCATTTAGGCTAAAACCAAACGAGCGTAATTTTGTGAGTCGTGAGTCGCAGAATTTCGGTAGCATAAATTCTGCCGCATTCGGTTTCATACAAAAATGCAGTTGGTGCCACACGACGACGCAAAATAAGTTGTCTGCCGACTCAATGCGCGTAAATTCGACCGAATTTCGGTCATGGTGAGGGAAGTAATATAAAGTATGGAACTGTCCCCATATCAGCCTCTGACTATTGAGTTTACCCAGCTTCTTTTTCTGGCCTCATCTTCTGAATATGCTTCGTAAATACACAATATTTTAATGGATCCATCGTGCTCGACGACACAAACAGCCCGTACCAACGCTCAATACCGAATAAATAAATTAAGTTCGTCTGGCAACTCAACCGAAATTCAGTTGAACGTAAAATTAGTGACCAAAAATACGCGACTCACGACTCACAAAATTACGCTCGTTTGATTTCACTCTTAGAGAGGATGAGACTGATTGATGAATGTGGACGAAGCAAAAGAGGTGTGTCAGGACCGTAGTAAGTAGAGATCAATTGTCTCTGCCTACCCCTCTGGGAAAAAGTCGTGACAGTATGTTATTTTAATTGTACGTGTGAAAAATGAGTAAATATTTACGTTATCAGCCACAGGCGTATAATATAATTAAAGAAATATATTGTTGGCTTACATAACTTTCTATTGTTCGGGTTTTAAAATAACGTCATAAAACCAGGCGCGGTTCCAGGTCACAGGGGACACGACCCCCCCCCCCCCCCAAAATCGTACCCATGTAACTTTTTCCCTGCTACTAGAACCTGATTACCAAATATTATCATCCCAATAGATTTACCAATAAAAAACAAAAGATATCTATTTGTTTTTAATGTGAGCAATAAAATTGTGTATTGTGCAATACAGTCTAATTTACTCGACTTAAATTGATTATTATATTAGGTCTTTACCTATGAAATTGCCGTTTTGTATGCAATAAGTGAAAGTACTTATTTTTTCAAACTTTTTTATATCTGTTATTCGAAGTAATCACCCATGCAATCGACGCATCTTTGCCAACGCATTGGCAGTTTATTGATGACCTTCTTGTAAAAATCAGCCGGACGGGAGGCAACAAACTCTTCAAAGGCAAGACTGTCTGAACTGACAACATCATTTGGTACAGTTCGCAACAGACAGTCTCCAAGCTGCAAGAGCTGGGGTTGGAAGCTCTCCCTCATCCGCCATACTCACCAGACCTTGCACCTACCGACTATTACTTTTTCCAAAATTTAGACAACTTTTTCGTGGGTAAAAAATTCAATTCCCGAGAGGCAGTACAAAATGCCTTTGAAGAGTTTGTTGCCTCCCGTCCAGCTGATTTTTACAAGAAGGGCATCAATAAACTGCCAATGCGTTGGCAAAGATGCGTCGATTGCATGGGTGATTACTTCGAATAACAGAAATAAAAAAGTTTGAAAAAATAAGTACTTTCACTTATTGCATACAAAACGGCAATTTCATAGGTAAAGACCTATTATTAGTGACCCCCCCCCCCCAATTTCAGGCTGCGACCGCTCCTGCATAAAAAGCAGGTGAGTGTCGAAAGACCCACAACTTACCGACTTTGGGGATTGTGAAGGGTGGCTCCACTAGCGTCGCCATCAGTTCTTGTAGCACACTTGAATTCAACTTGTCTTTGAATGGTGGTAAACTCGACATGTACTTTGTGTCTATTAACCTGAAATATACACTTTTTGAATACCAGAAAATCTGTATTAACTGATGTTTTTAACCGACTTCTTGTATTATATTTATTACTTTTGCATTACTATCAAGTTAAACTTCTAAAATGTTCTGTTAGTGTTTTTCATGGATTCAAAGGTGTTTTAAAATCCTTTTGGTTTTTAATAACTGTTTTTTTTTTCATTTCTGACATTCATGCCTTTATCTTACCCAATTGGTAAGGCAAAGCTCAAGCTATTCTTCGATACAAATAAATAAAATTGGTGTGTCTGTTTATAATATTAACATCACCGCTTTTTACTAAATGCATGTGTATGTATACACGGTACATATACCAAAAATGTATTTTATTATATATATATTTATGTACATATAAAAAACTAATTCAATCAGTAAGAAACGAAAATGTACAGGCAATCTGGATGCCACGGCTACTAGTGACTACTCCCTTTGAAAAGCAACTCAAAGACTCAAAAGACCCACTGTATCCAATCCGCCGATACGCAGAAAGGACGGATCCTGGGCAAAAAGTGACTTAGAGAAGGGTGAAGCCTTTGCCTCTCACCTAGCTAACGTCTTTCTGTCAAACCAATCGAAAGCCAATAGTGAAGAACTCACTGAGTTCCTTAATCAACCTTACCAACTTGACTCGCCAATTAAAAGGATCAAGAAGTGCGAGGTCATAACAACAATTAAAAATCTAAAACAGAAAAGGCGCCGGGATACGATTTAATTACTGCAAAGATACTCCATGAATTACCTGAAATAGCAATACGCTTCTTGACGCATCTATTCAACTGCATACTAACCAGAGGCATCTTCCCAAGTGGAAGGCCTTCGAAAACAAGAAGTTTGGCACAGGCGTTTGATAGAGTTTGGCACAAGGGGTTATTATACAAAATAAAAAAACAACTACCAGTAAGCTATTATATTTTCCTCAAATCGTATCTTACTGACAGATTTTTTTGCGTTAAGCAAGGAGAAGAAGTAACTAAACTGCACAGGGTCCACGCGGGAGTACCACAAGGAAGTGTGCTTGGACCGATCCTCTATCTGGTCTTCACTGCATATTTACCAACAACAGATGGCGTCATAATTGGTACTTTCGCTGATGACTCGGCGGCTTTAACTGTCCACGATGAACCAGCACAAGCAAGTAACATGCCACAGCGCTGTCTAAACAGCATCACGGAATGGCTAACTACCTGGCGGATAAAAGCAAATGAGACTAAGTTGGTGCAGGTGACCTTTACGACCTTACTCGAACCTAGAAATACTCCAGAGATTCCAGTCCGAAATGCTGAGGATAATCACAGACGCTCCATGGTTTGTAACTAACCAACAATTACACCACGACCTTAAAATCAAGACAGTTCAAGAAGAGATTAAGCACTCAATGAAATCCTACAGGAAAAGACTGGAAAACCATCCAAACATACTGACTGTGCAATCAATGAACAACGCGTCGTTCAAAAGGCTAAAAAGAAAGTCCCCTAGAGACTTATAGGGATTACATTTAACATAAAGGGTGATGTCGTTGGACTGACTACCCTGCAAGACAAAATGCATAAATTCATAACCCTATGCTAAATGTTCACACGAAACAGATTGCATTAAAAAACATCAAAAAAATAAAAATGTGTATGTATACACGGTACATATACCAAAAATGTATTTTTTACAATCTTTGTCTGCCTGTCTGTTTGTTCCGGCTAATCTCTAGAACGGCTGGACCAATTCTGAAGGGATTTTCACTGATTGGTAGCTGATGGTAAAAGGAGTAACTTAGGCTACTTTTTTAGACTAGCTTCGCCCCGCGGTGTACCCGCGGGACTCAGCTAGTATATCATAAATCTAGTTTCATAATTTTCAATTCCATTGATACGCAAAATCGAACTCAAACCTTGCAAAAACAGTACCTCTAATCACTGTGCTTTAGAAATTAGTATAGTATGCCACAACTTCCTTTCTAAGGAGAGGCCTATGTCCAGCAGTGGACTGTTAATGGTTGCTGATGATATACAATTAATTTAATGGAAATTAAACTTACTTTGGGAACATACAGTGCGAGAACTCCTTGAAAGAAGTATAATCAGACGTTAGCGGTTGAAAGAAGTGATTTAGCGTGTGTATGACGTCTAGCAGCATATTATGCCCGATCACAAGCTTCTGCTGTGGATACAAAATTGTACTAATGTTAAAATGGAAAATTACAGTAAAAGAATTGGTTTATCTCTTTAATATGCTACATCTTTCCCCTGTCTACTGCATACGGGAGTCATTTCGTGACATGGGAATAAAATATTGGTTTCTAAAACTGGATAAGAAAAAAACCTTATCCAAATCAGTCCATCCGTTTAGGAGCTATGACGATATATACCCAGGGTTGATATGATATTCACTTGATTTAAATCAGTGATTTAAATCGAGATTTTAATCAAATGATTTATTTATAAAAATCAATGATTTAAATCATTAAATTTTTACTGCAACCAAATTAGACTACGGCGCGCACACGTGCACAATGCCGTGCGAGCGAGTGATTACTGACCAGTTCCAGTATTCTAAATCCTATACAGGACATTTTTTAAAAGTTATCAAATATTTAAGCAAACATTTCGCGCATGCTATTCAATTTTAATGCAAAGCGACAAGCGACAAGTATCCTGTTTCAGATAGTGTACTCACTGGAAAGAATTAGAATATGTACTTTAATGAGTTGCTAAGTTTTTACTTTCCTTGTTATTTTTTCAACACTTATTGTTTTTTAAATGGTTGATTTTAGTAGAACTTGTTAAATTACCTTTTTTAATTTTTTAAATTAAATTAATAAATCAATTAATGATTTATTAATTTAATTTAAAAAATACGTTGTTTTTATATAATAAATAACTGACCATTAGAGTAATAAAAAAGACAAGAAAGTAAAAAATCAAAAAATCTGATTTAAATCAAAAAAATCCGATTTAAATCAAATTAATCCGATTTTTATGATTTTTTTTTATCATGATTTTTATCAACCCTCTATATACCTATGACACTCGGTTGTCTGTGTTTTGGCGAGGGATACAAAGTTTCGTGGGACTGAGGGAGCAAACTACGCAAGACAAACTGCATTGAAAAGAGAAGGAAAGATTGATACAACTCCTATATCATGCCGTTTAGCCAGCGTGGTTGTTCGATACCAAATCGCCTATTTGGTATATGCTCTGAGTAAAATTATATCTAAGTGAAGGTAATCTGTGGTGACATTCTAGGTTAAGTCAAAGGTCGGAAAAATGTAACCTCACAATTTAACTTTGGGACGGTGTCATGGCGCGCCGGTATAATTAATAAAAAGAGTTTATGAAGATTGATTTGCTCCCGCGTTGAATTTGATACGCCGCGAGGGTTTTTGTTGGGCTGATTAATCTATTAACCGAGTGTTTTGCTGTCGCATTATTACTTAGGTCGGAAGTAATAGCGATACCTCGTGGTTCGGAACATAGATAGAACTCTCTAGAAACTAAGCTTCGGTGTGAATTGTACGGCCACGCTGATTGATAAGCTTTATTAAATACCGAGTGTCTTGTAACTGCGGCGTAATTGTATTTACGTAATGTAATTATCGTGCGATTCCTCGCGAAGTGATTGTAACCGGTCGTTTAGTACGGATTAGGGAATATGCCCCGGGCTTCGAATGTGTTTGAATTGTAACTCAGAATCCTTTGTGTGCTTGAAAGAAGCAGTGTACCCCTCGCGAGAGTCGGCGGTTATCTACCACAAGCAAAAGGTGAGTCAACATAAATTATAACTTATTTTAAAACGGGTGTAAGCGCCCTAGTTGAAATCCTTTCACCAGGTGGATTGGTCTGCGATTGTCTGGCTATACTATGGACCCTATAGACTAGTACAAGGCTTCCTCGGGGAACGCTAGCCCTGGTGGTTTGGACATTGATAGTAGGACAAAACCTCCTTTCGAAGTAGAGGATTTGTCCAGCAATGGATTATCAAAGGCTGTGAATGTGATTTTGTGATGATTTGCCTCGCTGTCTCTATAATTTACTTGTGAAAACACTGGTCACACTACACTAGTTTTCTTTCTGACCAGTAACGATAAGTCTGAACTTAAGTAATTGGTGGATAAGGAAGGACATGGATGCCTGTAGTGACCGTTGACACTATCATATTCTACTACTGTCGTACTAAAAGAGACAGCGGAACCAACCCGGTTGGAAGAAGGCAGATTCGTTTTAAGTAAGGCCACGGGACAAATATCCTAGACTCACAGTAAAACCTCACTATGATGGTAATATTCTTGTTTTTTGGACAACGCTTTGTTAAAAGAGGGAACCGATCACTTCGTACACTAGCTCTAAATGAATCATAGGGGACATTTCGTAGTATCGACGGGTCTCACACACAAAAGAATGGATACTTACAGAGTCACTGATCATGCGTGCCACTCTAGAGAAGCCTACTGCATCTTCTAACTCATCCCATTCCCGCCTTTTCCTAACGGCTTCGTGGTCCTCGATCTCCATGTCTGGTTTCTTTCTAGTTATTTTTAAGACTCTGAAATATTTAAATTATATATGATACCTACGATTCACTTGAGTTCTATGAGGTATTCGGGTTAATACAAGTAACAAATTATAACAAAAAAAAACTGACTTCAATCTGGACCAAATTTAAATGGAACCACAGGGGAAGCACCAGCTTTCAAATAAAAAAAAGAATTATCAAAATCGGTTAACCCAGTCAACAGTTAAAGAGGTTATAAACATTTAAAAAAATGAAGTCGAATTGAGAACCTCCTCCTTTTTTTGAAGTCGGTTAAAAATAGTGACGACCTGACGAATCCGATTCTAAGCTTTTGTACGATACCAAAATTTATTTTTTTGCTGTAATTTAATTTTTTAACAAATGGTCCTGGGGCGGGCTTTATCGATGCGCCACTACTGCGTCACTATTTATACAAATTAAAGATCACTTTTTGTGCCGCAGTAATCGAGAGCGGAGTAAGTCAAAAGCGTGCATTTTTTTTACTGCTTATTTGGAATACTCGTAATACGAGCTTCTTCCTATCTAGATTTCATATGTGTACGTAACTTAGGAATGCATTTTCTTAGATACAGAGCGGTAAGAAACAAGTTCGGTAAGAAAAAAGTTGCGCGTTCTTTTATTGACTCCGCTTTTTCTGACTTATGGCCCTTTCGATTAATACGGCTGTCTTATACACCAGACAAATAATGAAGATCGGAAAATTTAATATTGGCTTTTTCTTGTTTAACAGTTATGATGAATGGTAACATTTCTTTTTAGCCCCGATTTAACAAATAAATCTTTAGCAACACATGGACACAAAGAAGACCCAGACTCGAAACAATAAGTTGTAGATCACTCACGGTGTCGCACTATGTGGGATTTGAACCGACAACACTAAGCGCAGTAGGGAGCGAGCGTGGCAACTATTTAAACCACTAAGCTATACATGCAGTCATATCAAAAGTAAGGTCAAAAAAGGTATTTTACCTGTTCTTGTTGTCTAAAATTTTAGTGTCCACGAGTATTTCATCATTGAAGCGCCCCCTCAACTCTTGGAAGAGTAACAGTCTTATAAATGAATTGACTCTATCTATCTCCATCTCATCCGATGTTTTGTCATCTATGAAGGTTTTAACCTTCTTGCTGTGGATTTAATAACATTCATTTATTTGTTGCATAGGACTGTGGTAGTTTGTTAAATACAAGGTAGTAGAGCCACGCTGATTTCAGCACGAAAGGGCCGGCTCGAACTGGGCGGTACTACCCTCGCACAGAAAATCAACGTAAAATGACAGCGATCGTGCTGTAGTGAAAGTATATAGTCGGTAGGTGCAAGGTCTGGTGAGTATGGCGGATGGGGGAGAGCTTCCAACCCCAGCTCTTGCAGCTGCTTCACGACAACGCGCGACCACATACTGCGCAACAGACAGTCTCCAAGCTGCAAGAGCTGGGGTTGGAAGCTCTCCCTCATCCGCCATACTCACCAGACCTTGCACCTACCGACTATTACTTTTTCCAAAATTTAGACAACTTTTTAGTGGGTAAAAAATTCAATTCCCGAGAGGCAGTACAAAATGCCTTTGAAGAGTTTGTTGCCTCCCATCCAGCTGATTTTTACAAGAAGGGCTATCAATAAACTG
Organism: Diaphora mendica; assembly: GCA_949125395.1. Taxonomy (NCBI): domain Eukaryota; kingdom Metazoa; phylum Arthropoda; class Insecta; order Lepidoptera; family Erebidae; genus Diaphora; species Diaphora mendica. The sequence continues at coordinate 4,522,064 of OX421321.1, forward strand.
CCAATGCGTTGGCAAAGATGCGTCGATTGCATGGGTGATTACTTCGAATAACAGAAATAAAAAAGTTTGAAAAAATAAGTACTTTCACTTATTGCATACAAAACGGCAATTTCATAGGTAAAGACCTATTATTATAAGTATATAGATGTTCATAGATAAATTACACGCTAACATTGAATAAATGATCGCGCCTATTAACAATTTTTTGTCTTCGGTGGAAATCTAAGCTACGACTATCGCTATCGACGACGCTATCAGTTACAGTGACTAATGGCTTTTTTTACCTTTGGAAACCGTGCCGTCACCCCACCGGGGTTTGCGGCTGGGCGGTGTGTCGGAATCGAACCGACTAAAACCACACAGTGCGCCACACTGCGGCTGAGACGGGAGGGGTCCGGGAACTGCTGTTATTAACACATCCAGACTCCTCCCAGCGACAGTGACTAATCCCTAGTCCAACAGTTAAGACATTATTTTTGACAGTTTTTTATATAAATAGGTAGTAATAATTTAAGTCCTTGAATAGAAGTGAGTACTAGTGTAAGTATTTTTATTATTGTGTTAGTTTTAAGCTGGCATGCAATATGCAGGATCTAATTCAACTAAAATATAGTTTTTCTAAACATACGAAGTACACATACGAAGAATATTTCTTAGTATTTTTTTTGCAAATTCGAAATATTTATTTCGGGCTCATATTGTTCATATTGTGTTAGTTACAGTGTGAATCAGTTGGATTTAATGTTAATTTTATTGAAAAATACTTAAAATGGAAATAAAACTAAACTCAATGAGAAATATATCATGTAAAGCAATAGGAAGAGAGGTTATTTCATAAATGTGACCATCTCTCAGACCACGATATTTCATTTTTTTTTAAGACATCTGGAGTAAATCCTGTTTTTAGAGGATTTTACAAACATACATGAAACAATAAGATTCAGAGAAGAAGAAGATCACAAAGAACATCTAAACGCAGAACAACAATTTGTGGACCAAACAAATTGTTTTCCCTTGTGGGATTTGAACCCAGAACACTTCATGAAGTGGAAAAGTGCATGGCGACCACTTAAACCATTACGCAATCAGTGCAGTCTAAATTGGTATGACCAGATGGCCCGTAAGACAAAAATTCAGTAATCTATATATATAAAAGAGGAAGGTGACTGACTGACTGACTGACATACCCAGAGATCAACGAACAGCCCAAACCGCTGAACCTGGAATCCTAAAATTTTGCATGTAGGTTCTTTATATAACGTAAGTGAAGCCTCGTGTAAAAGCTAGTTGATAATATTAAAACCAAAGTTACAAGAACAATAAACTATGCACCACATCTACTAACATATAAAATACAGTCCATGCACTCAATACCAAATGCTTTTACCAAATATCTTCAATCTGTTGTTTGTTATCATCGGGTATTTTGAGAGGCTCTTTCTTGTTTGAATAATTGGTTTGTCTCTCGGTCAAATTATCTCTAAGTCTGTTTTCCGTTGGCTCTGTCATGTATGAAATACCTGTAATGTTTAAGGATTGTTTAATTAGGTTTATAAATATTTCGGACAGATGACGGCACACAACGTCAACTAGTAGGCAATCCTAAATGGATCGAATTATTCAGAAAACAGCATCAGCTAATCGCTGTTTTGCTTAAGTAGTAGGGCCACGCTGATTTCAGCACGATCGGGCTGGCTCGACCGGGGTATAGTCCATTCGCTTAGATACGGTCACCTTGATCGCGCCACCTTCGCGTTCAGTAGTTTTTGTGTGAAAGAATAACAAACATACACACTCACAAACTTTCGCCTTTATTATATTAGTGTGATTAGTGTGATGTGATGTGAAGTGTGATATTTGTTTGGATATCATTTCCTGTGTGCAGTTATACATTTACTAAAGGGTGTAAATACCCACATAATTATGTCCGTTATGTAACTTCTTAACTGTCTCTTTTGGTGAAAATGATGAAAAATAGTATTCATTGTGCCTTGCTTAAGTTCTACGGTTATTATTACAATATTAGATGTAAGACAGGAAAACTTTTTGTAATTAAATAGGAGCATCTAAATAAATTATAGCAATTTGATTGACTGCCCACTTCCTTTTTCCTCAATGTCGTATATGATACTAGCTGACCCGGCGAACTTCGTACCGCCATATTTACATATCTGTCTCAGCTTCCCACAGGCAGTGTACAGTCGCAGACAAAAAAAAACACTTTTCCCGTTCTATCTAGCAAAAAAAGAATGAATGAAATCGGACTATGTGTTATTGAATTACAACCAAGTACAAATTTTGACTTTCATCCCCTCTCTCCAGGATACCGTGCTGAATTTCGGGATAAAAAGTATCCTATGTCCTACCTCGTAGTGTGAACTCAAATCATGCCAAGTTTCATTTCAATCCGTTTAGTAGCTTCGACGTGATGCGCGGCCAAGATACAGACAGACAGACAGACAGACAGACAGACAAAAATGAAAAAAAAAATTGTTTTGGTTTCAGTATTGATTACAGAGTGCCCTCCAAAAAAATTTTTATGCGGATTTCTTGAGATTGAGATGTGGCTTTGGCCCTGGCCTGCTCAGTCGCCAGACTTGAACCCGATTGAGCATGCATGGGATATGCTACAGAGAAGAGCTCTGCCGAATATGGAGGGTATCCAGTCGCAAGAAGACCTTTTTTTGTTGTTGCAACGAACATGGGCGGCCATTCCACAGCGTGATTTGGATGAACTCATTTTGAGTATGCCAAACCGATGTTCTTGTGTTAGTGTTCGCGGTAGAAACACGGATTATTAATTGTTTAAGTTACCTAATAAAATTTTAAAGAAAACTGTTATTTCAGTCTTTTTTTCGAACTTTAATGTTAGTGGTTCAAATGTCAAAAATCCTTTTATTAGGAAAATGGCAAATTTCTTTATTAATGCAAAGGTGACTTGGTTTATCGTTACTGTGACAAACGAAAACACTTTATTTGATGAATCCTTAAAGAAAATTTTAATTAATATCAATCAGGAGAAAAGTTATTGCAAAAATATATGTTGATCCCTAGACACTTTTGATGTGTGTATCTTCAATGTACAGAATTTGACCTGTTACATTTTTATTATAAGTATAGATAGTATAGATATATCTATACTAATATTATAAAGCTGAAGAGTTTGTTTGTTTGTTTGCTTGAACGCGCTAATCTCAGGCACCGCTGGTCCGATTTGAAAAATTCTTTCAGTGTTGGATAGTACATTTATCGAGGAAGGCTAAGCTATATATCATCGCGCTACGACCAATGAAGAATGTTACAAAAACGGGGGATTTTTTTTACGCTACGGGCAATAGGAGACGTAAACGACGTTGCGTAGGTCAGTTAGTATGATATATATATAGAATATTTATGCAAATAAATATAAAGCTTTATTTAAGTAGATGTAATGTAATGTTAAACATTACGTACCTATTTTAGGTATGCTATACAATGCCTAGTTTGGTATTGTAGGTATAGTATTTTGCTGGTAACATAATCTACTATACTAATTTACAAAGCTGAAGTTTGTTTGCTTGAACGCGATAATCTCAGGAACTACTGGTCCGAATTGAAAAATTCTTTCAATGTTAGATAGTCTATTTATCGAGGAAGGCTATAGGTATAGGCTATATATCATCACACTAAGACCAATAGGAGCGGAGCACCAATGCAGAATATTTAAAACGAATGTTAAAAAATTATCACGCTACATGCAATAGAAGACACAAACGAGGTTGCGTGGGTCAGCTAGTCATTTATAAAATTAACAGTGATATGTAATTATTTGACTTTATAAATAGACTAGCCTTTGCACGCGGCTTCGCTCACGCAGACTTTCATCCCCTGATTTACCCCCTTAGAGGTGGGATTTCAAAAATTCCTTTCTTAGTGCTCACTAACGTTATATAAAACACCTACGTGCAAAAATTTCAGGATTCTAGCTTCAGCGTTTTTTTTTGGGCTCTGCGTTGATCTCTGGGTATGTCAGTCAGTCAGTCAGTCACCTTACTCTTTTATATATATAGATAGATAAAGCTTAAGTTATTGATTATTTTAGTGTTGGATGGGTCTGGGTGGTGCGTCTGAATATATGAAAACTAGCTGACCCACGCAACGTCGTTTACAGACGTAAATTACAGACAATTACAGACGCTAGGGGCAATAGGAGACCCTATTGCCCCTAGCGTAATAATTTTCCCCGTTTTTGTAACATTCTTCATTCATGCGCCGTTCCTATTGGTCTTAGCGTGATTATATATATATAATATATATATATATATATATATATATATATATATGTCGGAGACACAAGAATAAACGAGAACACGAATCACAGATACAGCCAATCTGGACTACAGCCAAACACTAATCACTTCTAAACGGATACGAATTAACTTAAACACCATCAGTAACCCCCCATGAGGAGATTGGGGCAACGCTCACCCCTCCGCGATGCCCTGTGGAATTCGCCACCTAGGCTAGTAATTCCCCCACTGATAAATATCGCCTCATACACACAATATAAAACATAGTGATACAATAAATCACAAATCAAATAAATAGATATGGTCGTCGCGAGATCTGAAGAGAACTGTGGCCTGTTGCCGATCGCGCCGCTTTATATAGAGTGTTCCGTAGTGTTCGATAGTGACAAATGTTTGTATCACTTTTATTATTTGGATACCCTCACTCCGACACGGCCGTCCTGACGTATTACACGTCCTCGTGTGATGTTGAAGGCATCATCATCATTATCCGCAGAAAATAAAGAGATTTTTTTGTATTGTTCGGCCACTCCTGACCAAGGACATTGGGTACATTATTACATTTTTTCTTCTGTGGAACAACTTCATTTAGGACATTCTCATAAAATAGGCTTTTTCGTTATCAAATCTGAATGCTAATAGACTTCTCGCTACATACTAAATTAATAACACCAGTAAGTAGTATCGCAACAGTCACCTCACCGTTTATCGCGTTACACATTTTTGGATTATTAACAATATCTAGATGGCCTCTTATTCTACTAATTTCACTTTTCAATGGCCACCTCGCCTTTCAGTGGCCACCTCGCCTTTCAATGGCCACCTCGCCTTTCAGTGGCCACCTCGCCTTTCAGTGGCCACCTCGCCTTTCAGTGGCCACCTCGCCTTTCAATGGCCACCTCGCCTTTCACAAAACTTAACTAAACTTTAACAACCACCACGCTGTTAGGATATCTCATATCTCATTATAGAGACTACTCGCCACACAATTACAACGCAATTTCATTCCATTGCATCAGCATTAATTAACCCTTGATTATCATCATCAACATCAATAGGGACTTGATCTACGGGGATTTTCCTCACTATTATCAATGCGAGACAAATCTACCTCCTCGGGTATAACACATAAAGGAGACTCTCGTGTGCGATCGCGAGCGCATTTATAGGTTCTGTTACCAGTTAAAGATTTCAAAGTATAACGATCGCCATCGAGCAACTCTACAATTTTAAACGGTCCTTTATACTTAGGATTTAACTTTGTCTAATTTCTTTCTTAACTTTGAATCAAAACTAAGTTACTGAGATCAAACTTTACTAATTTACACTTTCCCTATCAAATGTCACATACGTGTACACACAGTATCTCTCTCACTCTGCCATATCTGACCTCACTGTCTATTCTGTCTCAATAAAACAGTACACTACTGAACAGCAAAAGAAAACAGTAACATCATTATTAAAATCAAAACAACATAAAATAGGAACTTTAGTAATTGACTACTGCTGCAAATTCTCAAAGCAATCAAAATAAATAGTATCGTAGGTCATCCCTGTGACCACCACAAGTGTAACAGTTAGTTATCCCTTGTGACTCCCACACGTGTATCTGCCAACTACATAGACATAACAGCTACAATCACCCGCTGCTGGTGAGATAGCTGACACCAAATAGAAGTCCGACCAGTTTTTTTTATCTTTACTGAAAATATCGACATTTCATCACAAAATAAAAAAACGGTAATTATAATTCGAGTCACAACTATCTCAAATTGGTCAAAATAATAATTAAAAAAATGTTAATAGCTACAATCAAAGATGAATCCGCCTCAAACTAAAAATCACATCACAATCATAAATTTAAAATTGAATAAATAAAAAAACCCCTTATGCAGCATCAGGTCGAAGTTATCAATTACACAATTGTCATTTAACGATTATACTGGCACGTTTTGCAGACATTCGGTTATTCTTCCCCACTTTTACCCCCATAACTTTTTAAACGACTCAACCGATTTTCATGAAACATGTCTAAGAACACTCGCACGTAACTCACCTTTCATACAAAAAAACTAAATTGAAATCGCTTCATCCGTTCGCGAGCTACGGTGCCACAGACAGACAGACACGTCAAACTTATAACACCCCTCTTTTTGCGTCGGGGGTTAAAAATAAGAAATAAATTTAAACAATAAACAAACAGCATGTGCAAAATCGGCAGCTCAATCCCAGGCAGCTCCATTTCTGACATATTTCTGCTATGGTATAATACTACACTCTAAATTTCCTAAATCGACTACCTTTGTACCGATGCCACCAATAGAAACGACCTTATTATTTTTAAGAACAAGATTCTTTTCGAAAATTGCTGCTTAAAACCCTAATGCAAGCAGATCTCTTCCATAATTATGTCGTTTGAAATACAGTAATCGTGTACTACATGAAACAATAACCGCAATGAATAAATCTGGATTAAAACTGTACATAGAATTTCGATGCTACAATAAGTGCGGGCATTACCTACCCTCAATAATTAGTTACTGCACAATATTGTCCATTTTTGAATTAAAATCACTTTTACTTATTCCACTATTTTATTTTTGTTTACACAAAAATCAACAATCAATCAAACAATCGAGAGTATAAATTACACAATATTGTCGTTTGCCTAGAAATTCATCTGACAGAACTTATCTTATTAAAGAGCACTCGGCACAAAATAAAAATAGTACGACTCACCGGATTGTTGGAGTTGTCCGTACATACCGGTTACTTCCCAGTTACCGATGCGTTGCTTTTACTACCGCACGCTGCCTCTGTTGTAGGCCGCACGTCTCATAAACCGTTCGTACGCGAAAAGGCTATACCGACACTTTGACACTATGTGAGCGTTCTCGCTTACAAAAATTTAATAAATGACACCTCGTACGATTTTCGAGCGGCGGGTAGTTCGACAGCTCGCCGCGACTGACGATCCGTTACACTCTCAAACGTTGTGGGCAAATGAGATTCAGATCCCACTTCTGATGTCGGAGACACAAGAATAAACGAGAACACGAATCACAGATACAGCCAATCTGGACTACAGCCAAACACTAATCACTTCTAAACGGATACGAATTAACTTAAACACCATCAGTAACCCCCCATGAGGGGATTGGGGCAACGCTCACCCCTCCGCGATGCCCTGTGGAATTCGCCACCTAGGCTAGTAATTCCCCCACTGATAAATATCGCCTCATACACACAATATAAAACACAGTGATACAATAAATCACAAATCAAATAAATAGATATGGTCGTCGCGAGATCTGAAGAGAACTGTGTCCTGTTGCCGATCGCGCCGCTTTATATAGAGTGTTCCGTAGTGTTCGATAGTGACAAATGTTTGTATCACTTTTATTATTTGGATACCCTCACTCCGACATATATATATATATATATATTTCTAACTCCTGCAGTTTTCTTCTGATTAATTTCGTTGCGGGTTCCAAGACAGTTTAATTTTTCCTGGGACTTCCCGAGTATCATAACTCTGTATGTTCGTGGGTCACCGCTGTTGATCCTGGTGTATAGGAGTTACAGTGGTGGGCGGGATTAGTCCCATAAGACAGAAATAAGGGACAGCGGAAGTAAATTGAGGTAAGGAAAATAGGTACTAAGATACTTCAAGCCTGGGGTAGAAAACAGGACTGTAACCAGGGTTTATATGATTTAAATCACTGATTTAAATCAAGTGTTTTTTTTTATAAAAATCAATCATTTAACATTAAATTTTTAATGTAACCAAATCGGCCAAAAATTGTCTAGGGACTTCCCCCGACATAGACTACGGTGCGCACACGTAACCAATGCCATGCGAGCGATCGATTACCGACCAGTTCCGGGATTCCAAATGCTATACAGGACATGTTCTAAAAGCTATCGATTCGCGCATACTATTCAAATTCAATGCAAAGCGACAAGTATCCTATTTTAGATGGTTTACTTGTCTGGAAAGAATTAGAATATGTACTTTAATGAGTTGCTAAGTTCTTACTTTCCTTGTTATTTTTTCAACACTACTGTTTTTTTAATTGTTGATTTTAGTAGAACTTGTTAAATTACCTTTTAATTGATTTATTAATTCAATTTAAAAAATATGTTGTTTTCATTTAATAAATAACTGACCATTAAAGTACCTAATAAAATAAAGAAAGTAAAAAAATCAAAAAAAAATGATTTAAATCAAATCAATCTGATTTTTATAATTTTTTAAGAAAATCATGTTTTTTATCAACCCTGACTGTAACTGAGGCTAGGGTAACTCGCCTCTATGTCCATCCTATGATGGGTGAAGCTACTACAGGAACAGGAACACCAACTAATATTGACATTACATACAATACAATCTAGTTGTAATGTTATTATCGCAGCTTTTAATAAATGCATTTAAATGTCTACAACGTCATTTTTATTCTTGTATATGAGTAAAACAATTAAAATTATTAAAAGAAAACCATGTGACAAAATCTTTATGCTAGTCTAGTTATTTCTGTAAATTTTTGGATGGGATGATTTCACTATGCCAGTGATGATATCGGATGGTACAAAGAGTAGCCTAGACTACTTTAATTTTGAAAAAGAAATTAAGGTACTTAATACTTTTTTTTTAACTAATTATGTGCATATGATCGTAAAAGCAGATGGTACAGTGAGTTGTTTAAATTAAATAGTACTGTATAGACAGAACTCATAAAATCCTACTCCCTATCCTACTAGTCCTACTAATATTATAAATGCAAAGTTTGTAAGGATATATGGATGTTTGTTACTCTTTTGCACACAAGCTAAAAAAAAAAAACCCCCCTATGTAAGCACTTAATCGTGTAATCATATGCCAAAAATGCCTTACATCATTTTGGAAAAAAGCTGATACTCTTATACGGCTGGACCAATATTAACCAAACATAGCTAAGAACCACCGCTAGGAAACTGGCTTTAAAATGCAATAAACCGCATCAAAATCAAACAGAGCTAATCAAACACTAGTCAGTTACATACCGAATGTACGGATAAAACATTATTTTCAATTAAAAATCAAAAGATTACACTGCAACAATAAGTCGCATTGCTACAAATCAAACTATTGCAACAAAAAATAACAAAAAGTCTCTTAAGTGGTTAAGATCACTATCTATTGTTAATCTATAACACTTATCATAAAAAAAATCCCAGATAGTTAATAATTGTATCAGAAAACTACCGCTCTGTTATTCGAATCTATACTAATATTATAAAGCTGCAGAGTTTGTTTGTTTGTTTGTTTGTTTGAACGCGCTAATCTCAGGAACTACTGGTCCGATTTGAAAAATTCTTTCAGTGTTGGATAGTCCATTTATCGAGGAAGGCTATAGGCTATATTTTATTTTCAAAAAAATTAGGGATCCGTAAGAAAATTGCTAATTTCTAACCCAAGGTGTGAAATCGAAAACCTATTTTTGCGTGCGCTGCAAAGACTATTGACAATAGAACAAAATAATGTATTACGGGTTTGTAGGGCCCATTAAGATCTACAAAAAAGTCCGCGAGAGCATATATCTAACTATCATGGTTTAGTCACAATAACCGCTTTTGTGTTCGAAAAAAATATTAAATCGTCTGAAGAAAGAAACTACGTTAAATGTGTATCGTAATATTAATCCTTATCCAAATTAAGCTTTATGTTATCAAGGGTATTTATGTAGAAGTAAAATACTTTTTGTTTCATCCCAATCCGACATTTCGTTTAGAAGTTATCACGAGTATAAGACGCTAAGAGTTGGTACCTAATAATGAGTTTTTTGCCAAAGAGTTTTTATCAACATAATGCGTAATATTAATCTTTATCTAAATAATTGTGTTGTTAATTATGAGTATTAGATCTTAGAAGAGTATAATAAATACATCTATACTAATATATAAAGCTGAAGAGTTTGTTTATTTGTTTGAACGCGCTAATCTCAGGAACTACTGGTCCAATTTGAAAACTTATTTCAGTGTTAGATTGAGGAAGGCTATCCATGAAGGCTTCCATAAAATAATAAGATAATAATTAAATTTATAATAAAATAAATAAAATTTTAACATCAAGGTAAAATAGCAATATGGGATGAAAGTTTGTATGGAAATATGCAAGGTTTGTGAAGGAAAGGCAAGGCAAGGCCTATGTCCAGCAGTGGACTGCGATAGGCTGATGATGATGATGCAAGGTTTGCGAAAATGCTTCATGAGTTTGGGACAGGAGACAAAATATTAGAGCTATTCAGATGTAACAATTACTGAGTTATCACAATATGCTTAAGTGTGCTTACCCGAACGAGCAGACATGTGAGGGCAGACGACTGTGCCGCATGCGGATGTTGAATTTTGCTACTACAAATTCGTTATTATTCACTAGGATTCGATTTGTTTACATGATTTTTTGTTTATTCAAATAATTTTCTTCGTGAAAAAATCCGAAGGAAAAGTATCCGGCGGGATTTAAAAAAAAAAAAAGCAAAAGGGGTACGCTGCAAGATGAAATAAATGCCTGTATGAAACATATGTATTATGGGAACATGTTAAAAAGTTTTGTCTTACTACAATTATGCGAGTACAACTTCACAATGATTTATGAGCAGTGTCAATATGCAAATGCTCTTCTAAAAATAGGAGATGATTGTATGCCAAATGACAGTAACGACATGATTACACTGAGACGTGAGTTCTGGTATATGATAGCACACATGATCTAAAAATAATATCTATTCTGATCCTCCGACTAATGAGACAGTTATCAAATAAACGAACGGATCATGTCAGACGTGGAGGAAGATGTTAATGAATACCTCTCAGGAAACAATGCAAGGAAAACTGAACCAGTCATATCATAGCTTATGCATAAAGTTTTTTAAATCTTTAGAATCATCAGGAGAGCATTCCCATAAGTTAAGACTGAAAGTTAATGTTCCAGTCCTATTAATAAGAAATCTTGAGCGACAAAGATATGTAATGGTACACGGCTACCAAATACACATCTGGGGTACAACATTGTAAAAGAAAATGTTTCAATTCCCCGTATTCCAATAATTCAAACTTATTTGTAATTTCAATTTAAAAGAATGCAGTTTCCGCTGAAAACAACATTTGCACTACCAATTATCAAAGCCCAAAGACAGACGGTTAAAGTTGCAGTTCATTTAAAAAAAACATGTTTTTCAAATGGGCAGCACAATCACGTGTATCAAATCAGCTAAATCACTATATTTTGACAAAGGATGGCAAATCAAAAACGTAGTATTTTAAAATTGAAAAAATTGAGAATTTGCTCAGACTGAGGGAAAACTCAAGCAGAATCCAACAGTGGAGGCAACCATACTCGCTGTGAAAGCAGACAATGCAGAACCAAACCGTTTGGTTTGAGAGCGTATTTCTAAGACTGAGGCGGTGACTTCCAAGACCAGCACGTGTTGTTCTGTAGAGGAAGGGAGAAGGTGGGATCAGTTGGAAGAACGCTTCAGAACACTCTCCATGGTAAAGCGGTAGAGGACTGCCATAGAGGCGATATCTCCCCGCAACTGCAGAGGCTCAAAGGAATCGGTAGTATTGAGACTGTTGATAATGCGGACTGATTGCCGCTGCAAAAGATCGAGAAAATCAATGCCTAGATCCATCACAAAGATGAGAACAGTACGGACGAGGGTACCTGGGTCTTATAAAGGAGTCACAAATGCTCGGGTGCGAAAAACCGTCTCACCCTGTTCAGGCTGCCTTAGTGGTGCCCTCGATGTACTCCCGTGGGTTGAGGTCTCGGCAAATGTCCATGCCCAGGACACCGAGCTTATCCCGTAGTGGCAGTTAAGTGCTCTGAAAAGTGGGGAGGGGAAGAAACGGAGACTTTTTGGTAGAGAACGGGCACACCTGTGTTTTCTTAACGTTGAACTGGACCAGATTCTCATCACCCCATTGTTAAATGCGGTTCAAAACCCGGTCAAGCTCAGCGACAAGCTCCTATCCATTTTCCTCAACGTCTACTATCTTGGCTGCAGGGTATCCACAATATCGCCCATGCACTGTGCTACCGTCTACATAGCAATGTATATTGCCAAGGGCTAATATGTCATTGACATGCAGAAGAAACATCTTGGGCGACAGGACCGAATTCTGAGGTACGCTAGCGTTTACCTCCAGAAAAACAGAGGCCGCGCCGTCCGTCGCAAAGAACCCGAATGCGAAGGCGCTGATGAAGAAAAGAGTCAATCTAGAGACGACTCTAGGAGGCAGACCGAATGCTTAGAGCTCGGAGAGAAGCGAACGGTGCAAGAACAGGTTGAAAGCCTTGGCCATGTCGAATGTCGAAATAAGCTCATACAAAATACTTTTTATTTTTAATATTTTTTTCGAACACAAAAGCGGTTATTGTGACTAAACCATGATAGTTATATATATATATATATACATATATATATGCTCTTGCGGACTTTTTTGTAGATCTTAATGGGCCCTACAAACCCGTAATACATTATTTTGTTCTATTGTCAATAGTCTTTGCAGCGCACGCAAAAATAGGTTTTCGATTTCACACCTTGGGTTAGAAATTAGCAATTTTCTTACGGATCCCTAATTTTTTTGAAAATAAAATATAGCCTATAGCCTTCCTCGATAAATGGACTATCCAACACTGAAAGAATTTTTCAAATCAGACCAGTAGTTCCTGAGATTAGCGCGTTCAAACAAACAAACAAACAAACTCTGCAGCTTTATAATATTAGTATAGATTTAAATATGTTTTTAACAGTGAAAAGTGTGTCTTATTTTAAAAATAATATTAGCCTTAATAATTAAAACTGCTACCCAAAGTCACTGTTCCACGCGGACGAAGTCGCGGGCGCAGCTAGTGTTTTATAATATTTAATATACATTTTACCTGTTTTATTCATTAAAATTAGAGAAACCAAAACAAATATGATCAACTCACATTACATTTCGGAATTTGATTGATTTCTAACTTTTTTATTTACAGTATATTACCTACTGCATCTGAGCATTATTGAAAATGATATTTTATTTTAAATAATTACTAATGTAGTAGTCTTCCAAAACAACATTTAGAATCAATAGGTACTGGGAAGAGTAATTTCAGTAGTGTATCAAAATTGGGAGTCACTCGGACCAACTAAAGAGATTCTAATAAGAGTTAGAAACCTTATTTTCAATGTAATAAAAATATGTAAATATTCCAGACTCATTCAGATCTTAAATATCAGAAAGGTACAAGCATTTGATGCTACTTACCTTCTTTAATTAACTTGTTAAAGTCGAATCCATTAGAAGCCAGAAAATCTAAGCTGGAACTCTGACAAAGAAACATTCTTTCGGGTGCAGGCCGCCCACGCGGGAATAAATAAAAATTGTACGCATCGTTCATGTAATGCTGCCTCTTCTCGTCCCAGTAAAATGCACACAAACCAAACTGTATCAACATAAATTCACTGCATCCAGCCAAAAGACGAGTATAGTACTCCTCGGGTAAGTCGAATAGCGACACGTCCCGACCATTTATAAGTCCCGTAAACTCAGCATCAATAGCTATATAGTCAGCTTTTTCTATAGATTCACTTACTAGTGGTAAAACATCCTTAAAATCTGTAATAAATATTATTATAGTCATAAACATTTGCCGCGCAAACATTGATAAGGTGTTTTGACGAAATATACTCACTCTTTCTTACTACTTCCATATTTTTTCCTTTTAAATATTATTTTTCGATGAGAAGATTGAAATATTGAAACAATTCAATTAAAATCTTTGATAAAACAGTTATTCATAGCCAATAAATAGTGCAACAAATAGAACGTGCAAGTCGTGCAACATTGACAATTGACAATTGACAATAAAACATTGTTTTTTTTAAATAATTTTTGTTCAACACCATAGACAAAGAGAGAGTAATTAGTATATACTGCAAAGTAGACATAGATGGTTGGTGGTGATGGTGGAGAAACCGAATGTGGACATTTTTAAGACCCTAGGCCGTTAGGGTGAAATGAAATTTGAAATGGTTAAATTATGTTGTCTGGATACAAAAATTATTTATTTGTAATATTATATAGTTGGATGTCTAATTGGCACACGATTCAAGTCATTCAATTAAAATCTAATTAATTGAAAAAAATATAAATGCATTTTTTTGTATTTGCTTACTTTGCCTTTAAGGGTGGCATGCGGATCAACCGCCCGGAGCCTCGATACTCGCCACCAGCCAAACAAAATATTTATTTGAATTTGCGCCTTACGGCACGCATTTTATATGTTACTCGCACTCTGTTGCCGCTTGCGTAATAGTGGTATATTAACGATTTACGTTCGGGGGTTTCCCGTTGTTAGAAATCGTACGTCATTATAATGGCAACATTTTTTGATTGTCATGTTTTTTGTTTGACGTTTGAAGTTAAAATAAAGAACTTACGAGAGGCTTGGTGTTACGGTCGACCAGGGTGGTTGTTTGAGTGCCGTTTAATGGAAATTTAGCTGATTGTTCATCAGACTCGGTGTTTACGTTGTTTACCGTTATGGTTGGTCTGGTTTGGACACGCGAGATTAGTAGTCGCGTCAATTAGGCGCGATCCGCGACAGTTAGAACGGGTGTATTATAATTAGAATACTTTGGAACCTGTACTACCACTAGGAGTGGTGAAGTGTGAAGGAGCAGAGGGCGTACCACAGGTACTCAAGGAATACACAAATCTCCAGTAAGTGCTTGATATTACATTAGCTTAGAATAAGAACCGGGTGAATCGCCCTGAGGTTGAATGCTTTTGCCAGTGAACTAGCTTAGCGATTGAATGCCTGTACAAATTGGCCCTGCAAGCATTACAAACTTCACACGGTGAATGCTACATTGGCCAAAGGATTGAACACCCGTGTTTCATTTCGCCTACGGCCACTGACCTCTATTATACAAATAAGAGGTCAGTGCCTACGGCCTATTATTTAACAGGCTTTCAGTATCAACTTTCTTTGGATTATGCTTTTATGTTCTAGTAGAAATCATCAAAATGAATTCCACAAAGACAAAGATCTTACAATGATCTAACCGCCCATGCCTCGCAATGGATAAAGCTGCCACTAAATTACAATGAAAATTATAAAACAAAATATGCTTTAAAAGTATTGGTAACGAGAAGATTTCCCTAGTGGCAGTTTGCGGAACTAACGTGTGACAGATACTTCTACCTGACAGTTTATTAAACAGAGCGAGTGCATTGTTATTTTAAATTATTTCTACAATGATTTCATTGATAGACGTCTATGGAGTAGTAAAAAATATTATATGACCACTTCGTGAGGGTGATCAGTCTTTTAAAAGTGGAATGTTAATGTGTATACGTATTTTTATCTGTCATACGTTAATTCTGCGACTTGCCGCTAGGGAATCTGCCAGTTTAATATACAGAGCGAGTGCATTGTTATTTTAAATTATTTCTACAATGATTTCATTGATAGACGTCTACGGAGTAGTAAACAAATTTTAACAAAAAAATAAAAACCGACTCCAATCTGGACCAAATTTTAATGGGACCATACGGGAATATTGAGTTATTCGTTAATTTGTCGCGTACATACATAATGCAAATTGAAGACTTATATGGTTTTCTCATGGATGACATGTCAGAACTGGACCAAATTTAAATGGGACCATTCGGGAAGCACCAGCTTTTAAATAAAAAAAGAATCATCAAAATCGGTTCACCCAGTCCAAAGTTATGAGGTAACAAACATAAAAAAAAATACAGTCGAATTGAGAACCTTCTCCTTTTTTGAAGTCGGTTGATGAAGTAACAAACATAAAATAAAATACAGTCGAATTGAGTCAGTATTTTAAAAGTGGAATCGTAACGTGTATACGTATTTTTATCTGTCATACGTTAGTTCTGCGACTTGCCGCTAGGGAATTTGCTCGTCACCAATAGTGTTTTTATTTTGAGAACATAAGATAACAACTCGTTTTGATTTCTCCATTGAATAAACCCAATCGCTTTGAACTCTAAGCGTGAAGTAAGGATAATATCGCAGTATGAGAGTACCTAACGTTCTCCTGTGACGATTCTCATTGCAGATGAAATTTTTGAATTGAGGTCATTTGTTTTTTATATAAAAGCAAATAGACCGGGAGCTGGTGACAGGTGATGTTCCACGATTTTGTCGTGCATGCCTTTTTATGGCTTGATAACTAACCCTAAAATATCAATGAGAGTCGGGGTTTTAGCCCCCCGCGCGTCCTCTTCTTAAGGAAAAGTGAAAAATAAAATAACAGTTGATCATAATTTCCTTTAAGAAATACATACCAAGCACTAAAAAAACATTTCATAATATTTTAATTTAAATAAACCAATATTTCTATAGATTAAAATGTTCACTTTGTTATTTTTCTGCTGTACACACTTGTACACATTTAATATTTTCTCCCATAGAGCAACACTGACCATAGAGCTGTTAAACCCATAGAGCTATTATTATAGTAAGAGAGCTACTGAACCTTTCGACCAACGGTGTGTCTGTAAGGCTAGAAACTCTCGTAGTGATGAGTCATAACGTGCTAAGTATGTAACCAAAAATTTCGGCCTTACAGGAACAAGATTTTTCGTCATTTTTTTACACTTTCAAAACCATGAAAGATGATGATGTGCAGGGCTGAGGCCTGCCAGGCGATTACATGCCTCGTTGGCACAAGTGGTAGCGTATGCGACTATATATCAATTAGTTGAAATGTATATTGCTTTGATTTGGATGCTTCTGACGATTTAATGTTATTTATGACTAATAATGAGAAGTTTGTCGTGTTAGGACCGACCAAGTGTTCTCAGGCACATTTTTAATTGCACTCCAGTGCTATCTTTCTCCTCACCTGTCAAGGAAATATGCTAGCCAGCACCGCCGGTCATTGTTCCTACTTGCTTTAAATCGCTCAGACAAATATATAGTATTATTATAGTACTAGATTCTTGCATCATAGACCCAACTTTTGTCATCTTCCTCCGAAGAGTGGTAGTTTGACAGAATAGGGGGCAAACGAGCAGGCGTATCACCTGATGGTAAGCGAATACGGCCGCCCATGGACACCCGCAACACCAGAGGCGTCACAAGTGCGTTGCCGGAATTTGGGGGATGGGGAGGGGGAAGTGGTTGGGGTGGGCCTCCGGTATCCTCACTCACTCGGTAAAACATAGCGCAGGCGCTTTTTCACACCGGTTTTCTGTGAAGCCGTGTCACTCTGGTTTTCTGTGAAGCCGTGTCACTCCGGTCGAGCCAGCCCATTTATGCCGAAGCGTGGCTCTCCCACGGTTAATTCGGATTCGAATTAATATTAGACAAGCAAAAGAGACATTAGGATGGTAAAAAATTTATTTCAACGCATGTAAAATAACCAAGATTCTTCCTCAATCATATGTAAATGTGAAAATAACCTATTGAATTCTTCACACTATTCAAATGAAAATCAACCAAATGCATTTCCTTTAAAACAATAATTGTTGACTTAAACTTTGTAAGTGCAGATTATAAAAATAAATATTGCATTTTTTGATGAATCATCTATACATCTAAGCATAGTGTGTACATTTTATTTATTCCTTGTGGAAAGTCACACACGAATATAAAAATAGTTATAATTACTTAGGAATTACTAGACCTAGTAAGGAATAACTTTTCTAGGTGACTGGATAATCGTTCATAGGCCGCTTTGTTCCTGTAAATATGAATGTTTGCCTTCACTTTCTTCATAAGTAGCGGCGGGTCTATGTCGCTGAGCTTTATCAGACCCTCTGTAACATAAAAAATGTAATGTAAGCAAAAAATGCACAACAAACTGCCTTCTTTTTTAATATTTTATTTGGTTCACAGGCTAACAGCTGATGAAAACTACTGTGTTCATAATATGCATCGAGGGCGAGAGTACCATAAGAACAGTAAACCGTGTAACCAGAGGCGGATTAACCCTAAGGCAAAGTAGGCACGTGCCTAGGGGCGCGAGGTTGCTGAGGGGCGCCAAACTCCGACTGACTGACTGAAACCGGCGGAGGCGTGCCTTTCATCACTTTATGCCACCCTGAGTTAGGTCACAGGACGGGTTTTACTGTCAACTGTCACAAAGGTCTACCGCGAGAAAGTGACGTATGTGTCTCGTGACTTCACCTCAATGAGAGTGTTTCCCCACGGGTGGTGCCGATGCTTTTGAGAAGCTTTTAGGGGCGTTCCTGTGTAAAATCGGCTACGACCGAGTGTGTGAGACCTTCTTGGATGGCCGTGGCCGCCGTGTGCGACAACTCTACGGGCTATACCATGATTGCAAGTTTCCTAGGGTCTTTCTAGTGTCAAGATCGCGAAGTAGCTCTGCAGAAACCTGAAACCTTATTCTTGGACCTCGAAGGAACCCATCCGAAGCTAGTACAGGCTCGGAAACCTGCGACTCGAGAAGTCGAAACCTCGAAGCACCCAAAATTTTAATTTCGCTGGGTCCTCGTTGAGGAGTAAAAGGCATTTAGGCAAACAAGCGACGAGCAGGCGGCGGTAGGACCCGTTATAGAAAATTTGATCGGGTAGAAACACAGAACCCTCTCATATTAGCTGACGCAGGTGTCGAGAAAGGATACTTCGAAGATCAGCTGTGTCGGATCTGCACAGTGCCAATGCCTGGATGCCAACTATAATGGTGGTGGTGGTGAAGTGGCGAACCACAAGCACTCAGATTGTTAGGAGTTGGTGGAGCAGAAGCGTGGCCTTGTGATGGCCATTGGAGTTTGGATTCTCTCGCTGAATTCCATGATTGCGGCCATGGTATTGAGCAAGAATGCGTGAAACTCGCCTTCTCAATCAAATTAAACCCGATAAGGAGCGGGTAAAGTGTGACTGAAAATAGTTTAGAACTATCTCGGTTCGCCAGGCCCTGGAACGGTAGGTAGGTACTACCGATGGTTCCAACATAAGTGCAGGTCTAGGTGCAATAGATGAGGCCATCTGTCACCAAAAAAAATAAGGCTGTTGATCATCATACGATAAGCGTATGAATAAAAATAATTATTTGTACGATAATTTAAAAAAAAACTTTACCAAACCTTCTTTAAAAAACCTAACCTAACTTTTTTTAATAGTCTACTCATACGCCTAGTTTAAAAACAATAAAAAATGATTTAATAATCTTATTAACATTTTTTGATTAATTTAAAATGGATCGTACGAAAACAATTTTTTATTATGGAATCGGGGACAATCGAGTAGATGTATCACCTGATGGTAAGCGATTACCGCCGCTCATGGGCATCCGCAACACCAGTTGGGGGAGGGGTTGGGTATGGGTTTCCGGTATCCTCACCCACTCGGTGAAACACAGCGCAAGCGCTGTTTCACACCAGTTTTCTGTGAGGCCGTGGTATCACTCCGGTCGAGCCGGCCCATTCATGCCGAAGCGTGACCCTCCCACGGTGAATAAAAAATATTATACGATTGTCGGATTAATAATAAAAAAGAATAAATTTTCCGATAATAGTATGAATAGACACTTCCAAAAAATAAAGATATTTTAATAAAGCTGTCATCTTCTATATCCGGGAAAGTTTTACGCATTGTGTGGTTTTAGTCGGCTCGATTCTGAATACCACAAACCCCGGTGTAGTAACAGCTCAAGAGGGTTCCACACATTAAAAAAATAGGAATATTATAGTAGAGGAGATATGCCAACTGCCATGATAGTTATATTACATTGTATGGATCCTAAAAAGGTGGGGGGGGGGAGGGGCGCCGATGGGATGGCTGCCTAGGGCGCTTTTGATACTTAATCCGCCTCTGCGTGTAACTGTTGTGTACTTTGTTATGTAATATCAGTAGCGAGCGACACACCAACAACAATCATCTGGTTTTCTTTTTTTATGCAACTCTTCTTTTTGAAGTCAAAAACGAAAAAAAAATATAGTAACGTTAGTCGTCGCTAAGAGGCAACGTGTAGACATAGTCAAAGTTCGTGAGACAAAATTAAAATTTACATGAATCTGGCCGGAGCCCACCACCAATACCTATTATATCGAAATAAAAGAACATGTAAACTGTTGTACCAAACAAATGTGGTGATGGACTCCATAACACTTAGCGCTATCACTTTTTTATTTATTTTTTATAGAATAGGGCGCAAACGAGCAGACGTATTGCCTGATATTAAGCGATTACCGCCGCCCATGGACACCCGCAACACCAGAGGCGTCAGAAGTGCGTTGCCGGCCTTTGGGGGATGGGGAGAGGTGTTGGGGTATGTGCCTCCGGTATCCTCACTCACTCGGTCGAACACAGCGCAAAAGCGCTATTTCCCACCGGTTTTCTGTGAGGCCGTGGTATCACTCTGGTCGAGACGGCTCGTCCACGGTTATCCTATACGTGCCGTATTTTTACTATGTATGTTTTATTATCCGTGCATCCACAGATGACGAAATAGCACCACTTACCAAGCATTTGTTTCCTGAATCCTTCGTCAGTATCATCGAGGTGTATGAGCATGGCGCTATAGACTGCGTCAATGTGGGCTCCGTACAGCGTTGTGTCGTAGGGCTCGGGCCTGCGGCTGAACAACTCGCATAGAGTCTGTACGGCGTACGACCGAACCTTGTCGCTACTGTCGTCCAAACGTTTTACGACACCTAATAATTATTTAGTAGATTAAAAATATTATAGTACTACTATGAGTCCGGAGTACGTGACTCCATCAATGCAGGAACTTGTGGCGACTTCCACATACGGCAACAAAAGCATATTACAGCGCCATCTAACGGAGACACACCGAACTACGCAGTAACTGCTAATCCTGTAACGCGATATGCATAATTCTGGCGCCGAGTAGCATGTACAACTTCCCAACGCCAACCGTAGGGACGCAGCCCGTCAGGCAGGATCACCTCGCCTCGTTGGAGGGTCTTCCCATTGTATTGATGGGACATGACACCCGTTCCTCGACAGTGGGATACACGACACACGATTAGCAGTTACTCCGTTGTTCGATGTGACTTCGTTAGATGGCGCTATAGTATGTTTTAGTAGCCGTGTGTGGAATTCCCAAAAACTCGAAGAGTCACAAATTCGTTATCACCCTTTGAGTAGACAACACAAAAGTAAGATAGCAACAGAACGTATGAAGAGGAATGAATTGAGCTTTACACATTATGATGTTACAATTCACAAATAATTAAATTTTAGCACTTACAAGGTTTTGCAATCGCTAGAGGGATGGTTGGCGCTTCTTGGAGATAAAGAAATAAAGTTATAAGTATGTATACAAAGTTATATGCTCACCAAAATATAGCTTGTGCAGTATTTCAGCAGTGAAACAACCTCGCCTGGAAGCCAATGTCGCGAGGCAACAAATAGCCCTAAGAGCATGCTGTCTAGTCAACGTCGAATTATCGTCCACGAGACCAACCAGAAGAGGCACCATTTTGTCCAGGAACGGTGCCAGAGATTCCTTCGTTGGAAATAAGTTTACTTCCTGTATGTGATGAGAAATTTAAGATAAATAAAAATGAAATACAAAAATGTATGTACGCGCATCACTTTCGATCGACTGCACTAAATTGGATAATTCTTTTTTTTATGTGTTAATGTTTGTATAGAAGAAAAGAATACGGAGGTATTCTATTTTCTTAGTCCGCTTAGTTAGTTAGTATACACTGCGGCCCTGCAGGAAGTTAACACGGGCTTAATAAAATAAGTTTTTCGGTAATTCAGAAAAATTTCACAAAAATGAAAATGGCGGTACGAAGTTCGCCAAGTCAGCTAACAGCAACTCAACCATTCTCAAAATGTTCATCATCGTAATTAACAACAGCCTTTCACTACTAAAAGGGAGTTTTAAGTCACCACATAGCACGCTGGCCAGACGGGTTGGTATAAAGTTTAAATTAAGTACAAGTGTTGTTGTTACTGACTCGTTGGTCTAGATAAAACCGGTTAAACTACTAGTCGACCCCAAAATAATTTAGGTATAATAAAGGCAAAGGAAGATGATGATTGGTATAATGGTACCGGTCATGAAACCAGTCGGATAAGACCGATGTTGACCTTAGACCATATGTACCTACAAGGGCAGCCGAACGGGCGGAAAGCGTGATCGGACTAGAAAGAGAGAGAGAGACTGAGTTTGGGTAGTGTCTGTCTCTCTCACGTAAGCTTCTGATTGGTTGGTGTATTTCCCGCCAAATCTGTCATGCAAATTGGTATGTGCGTCCACCAATCAGAAGCAAACTCAAAAAACTCAAACTCAAAAATATTTTATTCATAAAGGCACTTATTTTACAGGCACTTATGAATAGTCAATATTTAATATAAAAAAATCGAGTGATTCTAGTCGCCAGTTCCAAGTGCAGCCTACCCTTCATGGAGAAGAATCTGGCAAGAAACTCCATTGTTGCTCCTTTTAAAAAATAATAATACGTTTTACAATATTTTTTTCACTAAGAGACTTGAGACTTTTTTTCACTAAGCTTGCGTGAGAGAGACAGACACTACCCAAACTCAGTCTTTTTCTCTCTCTACTCCGATCACGCTTTCCGCCCGTTCGGCTGCCGCTGCAGGTATATATGCTCTAAGATGTTGACAGAGTATTTAAATACCATTCACACGTCAATATCATAACGTAAAACAGATGGCAACATTCAAAAGTTATAATAAGAAAATGATCTCACCTTGTCGCCAGTATCCCCATCACCACCTTGCTCAGCTACGAGGACGTCATCAATAGGCGGGTTGTCCTGGAGAGCAGAACACAGGCAAGCCACTGCGGCAGTTCTGATAGCCTCTGCCGTCCGACCAGCGGTCCACACCAGGTTTGGTAGTATCACCTCTGTGGGTAGAAGATTTAGTAAATTATAGTACAAATTGTATGGTTACATCTCCTACTACTTAATCATCCTGTGGTGGATCACGTATTCATCTCGTCTCATTTTTGTCTTCCGCTTTGCTACGAAGACAAGTGGATTTTTCTAAATCCTCCAGTTTTCTTCTGATTAATTTGGTTGCGGGTTCCAAGACAGTTGATTTTTCGCTGGGACAACCCGTGTGTCATAATTCGGTGTTTTTGTTATTGATCCTGGTGCACTACAGTTACAATGATGGAAAGGATTAACCTGGTAAATTAACCAGTAAGTCTCATACCTTCAATAACAATTTTCAGAAACGCTTCCAATTTATCAGTGTCACACTTGCTAAAGTTGGTCTGCCGTTGCACTAGTACCGTGGACAGCGTCGTGAAGATCTTTAACTTCACTTCCGGGTCTACCTTGGGAGGTGCCAAGGATTCCTTCAGCAAAGGCGCTATTAAATGTAGTTGAGCACCCATGGCTGATCCTGAAATGAACACGATTAAAAGTCAGATTATTATAGCTTCAGAACTATGAAGAATAATACTTTCTCACCGATCGAAGTCCTATTTAGGAATACGACTTCGACCGTTTAGAATACGATTCAGTAGGTGATTAAAACCGATTTTGGATTTGGCATCGAATCTGTCTTGTCTTCTTTCTTCTTCTTTGAAGCAAAACGGAGTTATCCCATGGCCTCTAGCATGCCTTGCCTTGGCTTTAGCAATAAGAGACATTAGGCTAAACCTCCGCTACCCGTTCTTCTCCTCGAAATTGTGTATTTATATCTATACTAATATACAAAGAGGTAAAGGTAAAGGTTTGTGCGTTTGTGAGTTTGTGACGTTATAGGGGGGAATCTCTGGATCTACTGAACCAATTTTGAAAATTGTTTTCCCAATTGAAGGCTACGTTATTTGTGAGTTGACATAGGATATATAATAAAATAACCCGAAAACTGGAAAGACTTTTTCATGGTAGACGGATTTGCAGAGTAAGTCGGAGAAAAAAATGTTTACCGACCAACGAAGTGGGCACGGGTCAGCTAGTATTAAATAACCTCCTAGACTATGTAACAATGTTAAGTCTGTAGTCAAACCATAAACGAAAAAAAAGTTCGAAATGAAAACAGGTAGTAGGTAGTTATTTACCGCTAGGACACCATTCTATTCATTTATCCTATTTTAATTTAAAAAACTTTTTTTTATATGAGCCTACCCAAGTGACTCTGCCTGATGGAAAGCATGAGCAGAATCTAAGAGTGGTGGTCACCATACTCGCTGCGAATGCAGACATTGCATGATGACCCACACCATGGCGGCCTATTGAGATGCTGCATCATTGGGCCTCCGGTCTCTCACTCACCAACGAAACACGACAACAGGGCCGTACCGAAATACATTCGTGCTGAAATCATCGTAGCTTCTACCACTTTACTTCCTTCTTACCTAAAGAAAAAGTGTAGGTACTGACCAGAATGCAACATCGCGCACTCCAGCAAACATCTATCTGGTGTAAGAATACTCCATGTGAGCGCGTCACTGGTGATTCCCGCCAGTATTCTGCCGATATGCTTCTCGTATAAAGTGGTCAGGGTCTTCCCGCACTTCTCTATATAGCGCAGCTTGTCTAAGTTAGCTGAAACATATAAGAACTCTTTGGGTTCCAAATTTATTTTCTCAGTTTGCCTGTCACGCCTACCTACTGATTTCATAGTTTTAATATTCAAAACTACCGAAATTAAAGCTTTTACTGAAACTAGCCATTTTTTATTAGGTATTTCAATTGCTTTAAAGCGTTTTGAAATTCTTGGAGAAAATTTACTTACATATCGCCATGAACTGTATCTGATTATCAAACGGCATGGCGTAGACGGTAAAGTTTATTGTGAAGAGTTCGTTTGCAACCGCCGTACAAGCATCGCCGCACACATCCATTAGTGCTTCGCAAACGTGTAGCAGTTCAGTTTGGTATTTAGGCTGTAAAGTGCGAACTCATTTTGTAATTGTATTTGAACAGCATAAGCATTAAAGATAAGCGAGTTTGATTATTTTTAACGCGTGAAACCCCCTCGAGCCCTTTTCCCACTGGGGTTTGCGGAGGGGTGATGTGTTGGAATCGGACCGGCTAAAACCACACGATGTACCACTTTGCGCCTGAAATTGGAATTGAGCTGAGAGTTTTTACGACATTCAAACCCCTAGCACCTGTCTACTAGCGTGGACATCTTCAGGTAAGCGAGTCTGGCCTGTTCTAGCTATTTCTAATAGCTTATAGTACCTATTAATTGTACAACAAGCACTTAACTGTGGGAAAGCCACGCTTTGGCACGAATGGGCCGGCTCGACCGGAGTGATACCACGGACTCACAGAAAACCGGTGTAAAATAGTGCTTGCGCTGTATTTCACCGAGTGAGTGAGGAAACCGGAGGCCCATACCCCAAACCCTTCCCCTATCTCCCCCATCCCCCGCCTCCATCCCCCCCATCCCCCAAAGGCCGGCAACGCACTTGTGACGCCTCTGGTGGTGCAGGTGTCCATGGGCGGCGGTAATCGCTTACCATCAGGCGATACGTCTGCTCGTTTGCCTGGCTATTACATAAAAAAAATATATAAAATTCACCCTTTTAATTATGTTTTTTTTTTCAAAGACAATAACAGACTTCATTTCGTACCATGTGTATAGGGAAATAGAAATCCAGTTGCGTCAATGATAAATAATCGAACAGCATCTAGATTCATATGCTAGTACGAAGAAGAGTACTATGTATTAGACAGTTACTTACTTTTCTAGTCCTGCACCTATCAGGGTCAGCCAGTTCTTTGCACAATTCCCCCAAGACTTTTTCCTTGAGCATTTCCGCCTGGGATCCTTTTATGATGTTGGCGATCACCAATAGTGCAGGCCAAGAGTCCACGTCAGCTTCCAAAAGCGGCCACCATGTTAAAGGACTTATAAAGTAGCCGAACAGCTCACCTGTACGTTTGATCTGGAAGAGTACATGAAACCTTGTCACCTTATACAGCTATGATACAGTTTACAAAAATTATGTATATTGTCTGTGGAATTGGAGTTATACAAGATCCATACCAATGTGCTTAACAATGTTTAAGGGTCACATTTTTTTTTGTATTAATTATCTGTCAAAATGAGTCTACTCAGACTGATGGAAAGCAGAAGTAGAACCTAGGAATGGTGGTCATCATCCTCACTGTGAACGCGAGCAATGTGGCACGGTGATCCACACTATGGCGGCTTCAACAACCCATAAGGTTCCACTGCTAGGCTTGGGTCTCCTCTCAGGAGAGGATTGAGGCCATACGTCCCCACGCTGGTCAAGTGCAGGTTGGGGGCTGGCAAGACAACATTGTGGCTACGTAATCTTGCCGTTGGATGTTTTTAAGCCGCCTAAAGGCCTCCAGTTAAGCTTCACGACTGTTATCCTATGATAACAACCGGGACCGACTGCTTTTTTTTTTTTTTTAACTTGTGGAAATCCCCTCGGACCTTCACCCGCGCCGGGGCTTGCGGCGGGGCGGTGTGTCGGACTCGAACCGACTAAAACCACACGGTGTGCCACTCTGCGCCTGTGAAGGGAGGAATTCGGGAACTGCAGTTATTAACACGTCCGGACCCCTCCCAGCGCTTGCCCCCACTGAAGCGGGCACCGTCTGCTGTTAAAACTCTCTATTTAGGCGACGTACGGCACACGCGTACGTCGCCCCTCGCGGGTGGCCACTAGAGCGGATGGAGGGTAAAGCCCGTCCCGACCATCCGCGGCCACACTCAGGGCGGTATGAGGCGCTGATAGGCGCGCCTCCGCCGCCCGGTTCGCCGGCGGCGGATTGGGTCCGAGTGGATATCATCCTCCCGGGCCTTCTCCGCCACCTCCTTCCGCGAGATGACTTCTTCGCAGAAGGTTGCGACCGCGGTAAAACTGCTATCGCTACCAGCCATGGAGCGTATGACGGCCGGTAGCGAGAGATCTCCTCCGATGAGTGCAGTGAGGGCCCGGCTCTGCGACGCCCATGCAGGGCAGATCGCCAGCGTATGCTGGGCCGAGTCCTCACTGCAGTCGCAGTGGTGGCAGGCGGGACTCAATTCCCTCCTAGCGACCGAGTGCAGGTGCTGCCGCCCTGCCCACTCGAGGATGACCGGCTGGAGAGCCTCCACGGCGGCAAAACCAGCACGTGGAGTCTCCAGCCGGAACGACCATCTAGCCATAGTGGCTCGACGGGCGGCTTCACGCCACTCGCGTACCTCTTCGGGCGGAGGGCGATAGCCATACTCCGCCAACTATACCTACCACGCTGGCCAGACGGGTTGGCATAGGGTTTGTGTCAAGGTTTTATTCTCTTCGCAGTACTATTATTCTTCATAGTGTGCTCCCTCGTCGGCTCCTTAGAGCATATATACCTGAAGGGGCAGCCGAACGGGCGGAAAGCGTCATCGAAGTAGAGAGAGAGAGACTGAGTTTGAATCGTGTCTGTCTCTCTCACGCAAGCTTCTGATTGGTGGACGCACATACCAATTTGCATGACTGATTTTCGGGAAATACACCAACCAATCAGAAGCCCAATCAGAAGTTTGCGTGAGAGAGATAGACACTACCCAAATTCAGTCTCTCTCTCTCTCTCCACTCCGATCACGCTTGCCGCCCGTTCGGCTGCCCCTCTAGGTATATATGCTCTAAGGTCGGCTCTTACGACACCCATGAGAAGAATAGAGTTAAAGACACTCCGTATTCTATTCTGCCAGCACACGGATTTGCACATTTATTTTAAAGCATTGATTAATGACTTGGGTTTACCTCGAGAATAACTCTATTATCTTCGTCACCAGCCCCTCTTAGCATCGCTTTAACGATAGTTTGGGCATGCTGAGTTGCCCCCTCTTCAGCACATAAAATCAACCAGCACATTAACTGTGCCACGCGAAGCCGGGCATCTGCTTGCCATCCTTCCATTTCTGAAGTAAAACGATGATTTGTGTTTATCTAAATATGTAACGTGACAAAGCAAAAATAGTTATCTTTTTTTCATGTTTTAGCCAAAATTACTACTCTGCCTGATGGAATGCATGAGTAGAATCCAAGAGTGGTGGGTCACCGTCCTTAATGCTAATGTAGACAATGCAGAATGGTGACCTTGTCTAGGCTATGGCGGTCTAGTGAGATGTTTTTTCACGCCCCGCTTAAAGGACCAGTGATTACAGTGGGAGGGAAACACACACATGCGCTGGTAGAACTAGAGAGTAGTGTTCTAATTTTTAAATATTTAATTTTTATTTAATAATATTTTCAGTTCCTTCAGCAGATATGAAGTTCAGTATTTTTTTTAATCAACTCCCGCATTAGCAATATTCATCCTGTGTCGCGGGGGACTTTACAAACATACATGAAACGGACACAAGGAACACTCAGACTCATAATAATTTATGGATCACACAAAGTGTTGTCTCATGTGGGATTTGAACCCTCAACACTTGGTGAAATAGAATGCGGCGGGGCGACCGCTCAAATTACTAGGCCAACCGTGCAGTCAACCATGTACCATTCAGATTTTAGATGTTCCAGTTACTATATTTATCAGAATTATTAATCACTACTTGTTGCCCGCGGCTCCGCCCGCGTGTATGTCGGTTATCGCGGTTATTAGTAGCCTATGTGATATTCTGATGTATAAGCTATATTACTGTAAGGTTTCATCCAAATCCGTTGAGTAGCTTTTGCTTGAAAAAGTAACAAACATCCATCCATCCATACTTACAAACTTATAAACTTTCGCGTTTATAACATTATTATGAGTATAGATTAACAGCCTTTAAGATGTTAAAGGCTGCTGGACATAGGTCTCTCCTTAGAAGGGAGGCTTTGGCATATTATACCAAACTGGCGAGACAGGTCGGTATACAGTGATGTTGGCCTGCGCAGTTCGCTCCCATAGTCACCTTTTACGACCCCCGTGGGATCAATAAGAGTAATGACACTTTTTTTTATGAGACAGGTGGCAAACGAGCAGACGGATCGCCTGATGGTAAGCGATTACCGCCGCCCATGGACACCCGTAACACCAGAGGCGTCACAAGTGCGTTGCCGGCCGTTTTTAAGCGACTTCAAAAAATAATAACAAAATAAAAACCGACTTCAAGGTTCGACTCGATTTCTCTTTCGATGTCATCATCAGATCTTAGTGTCCTTATCATGGTAGGTACCACCGTTGGGATACCTCCTTTCTATTAAAAAAATAATCTTCAAAATCGGTTCATAAACGACGAAGTTATCCGCGAACACACATAAAAAAAAAACAAATACGGTCGAATTGAGAAACCTCCTCTTTTTTTTGAAGTCGGTTAAAAAGGAGGAGGTTCTCAATTCGACCGTATTTTTTTTTATTTTGTTTGCGGATAACTTCGTTGTTTATGAACCGATTTGGATGATTCTTTTTTTAATGGAAAGTAGATATCCCAACGGTGGTACCATGACAAGGACACTAAGATCTGATGATGGCATCCAAGAGAAATCGAGTCGAACCTTGAAGTCGGTTTTTGTTAAAATTTTACTTGTATATTCTAACTCCGTCAACACACATACACTCTAAAGTTTAGTTATTAGGATCCTCGTATATGTAAACTAAATAAAAAATTACCTTTCACAATAGCAGGTACAATCTTCCCAATATTATGCTGAGCAAGTGTCCTACATCCCATATTAGGCCGTGTAATATTAGGAGGGTAGTGAGTGGGTACGTCTTTGAGGAAATCAGCCTTCTTCTTAAGGTCTTCTTCATTTTCTTCCATATATTGTAGTCCGACATCCCTCCAGAAGGAACTGGCAGTTTCTCTGATATCTTCCATTATGTCACTTAGGCTGGATAATAATTACATATATTATTTACGGTGTCTATGTATTGCTAAGTACGGTAAGTGTAAGTGGATAAGAGTTCGCCAACACATTCTTAAAAACAAACCTCACGAATTCCCTAGTCCTACATGTTAAAAGTTACTCAAACCAGCCTCCTAAGCCAAATGGCAAGTGTTTCGCGTCAGTGGCGCAGTGGAAGCATATGTGACTGTTCTGTTTGAGTCCACGGGTTCGATTCCCGTGTCGGACCAAATGTTTGTATGATCTGCAAATATTTGTTTCAGAGTTTGGGTATTTTCTATCACTACATAGTATAAAACAAAGTCGCTTTCTCTGTCCCTATGTCCCTTTGTTTGCTTAAATCTTTAAAACTACGCAACGGATTTTGATGCGGGTTTCTTTAATAGATGGAGTGATTCAAGAGGAAGGTTTTTATGTATAATAAATGCATAATATAGTATGGTTACACTGTTAATTTTCAAGATTTCTAATGTGATGTAGCAAATAAACACATTTTTTTGCGCTTACATTGCAAACGCTGGTTGCACCCTACGAGATAGATCAAAATAATGTACTACAGTATTGTACACCTTAAAAAGGACTACAAAAAAGTCCGCGACGGTATATGTCTATCTCTTAGGAATAACCCACAACAACCATTTTTTATTCCTTTCTTTTTACGAGAAATAATGGCTTATTTACGAAGTGATTTTAATCAATACAGAATGAATCCTTATACAATTAAGTAAATTAAATACATTGTGCATTTAATATAGATCAAAATGGTCCTTTACAGTATCTAATTTAAATGAACATATTCGAAGATATTACAGATTTAAAATGCACGAATCGTGTCGTCGGCGGGGGCATCTGAAATCCACCCGTGCGAAGCCGGGGCGGGTCGCTAGTGTAAGTATAATATGTGTATATTTACAAAAAAAAAAGTATTTAAGTATTCTATCAGTCAATCTAGCTTTCATAACACAGGCTCGGCTTAGTTTGAAACTAGATGGCGTTGTGTGTCAAATGTCTGTTATGTGTGTGTGTGTAATGTAATTTATTTTTTATTTTCTTTCCACAATCATTTACGCCTCTATTGTATTGTATTGTTTATAACATAATTTTAAAATGTTGTACTTACCTTGTCAGAAGAAGAGGTATCATCTTATGCCAGAAAGAGTATCTATCCCGGTAATTGAGCATCCAGTTGCCCACTTCTAGTGTGACCTGCAGACGCACCTGGTTGTTTTCATCAAACAATTTCTCTGCCATTGGTGTGATGGACATCTCGAAGCACTTACCATTACCTGCGTTGACTACTGCTCCTGAATTAAATATTACTTGTTAATTATATGGATTTTAGAGTTACAATTATAAAAAGCAAAAAATTAAATTAAAAAGCTTTTTAAAAACAAGCTTTTACTGGAATGCCTAGAGACGAATCAAACAAGTCCAAACTCGTTGATGTTTCTTTACAGAGTTCCTATGGCCACCTTCCAGCTCCAGCATCGATCAGCTTCATGTTTTTCATTTTTATTGAATAGGGGGCAAACGAGCAGACGTATCACCTGATGGTAAGTGATTACCGCCGCCCATGGACACCCGCAACACCAGAGGCGTCACAAGTGCGTTGCCGACCTTTTAAGAAGGAGTACGCTCTCGTACATGTCATTATAATATTGTATTGTCAAGCTATTGCCTATTTGCCTATGCTTGCAAAATTTCAGCAAAATCAGTTGAAAATATCTGCTTCAAAATTGAGTTGCAAGATTCCACCCGAACATACATTGCAAGTTAATAAAAAGCTTGTAAAAAGAAACATATTTGTTCATAAAAATAAGTTCCTAAAATAATAATTATAAATACCAAATATAAGTTACAAACCTATAGCCTTGACAGCAGACACCCTGACTCTATAATGCTGGTGCGCAAAGTTTGATATAATCGGCTTCACATAATTCTCACATTGGAAGTGAAAATCTCTCTGTAAATTCTTTGTAACTGCTATTATACATTCACAGGCTTCAAGCTTTACTTTAGAAAACGGATCAGTGACCGTCTTAGTTAGAATACTTGTTAAATCATTGATAAATGGACTCAACAGATGAACAACTTTGTATTTTTCTAGAATTCTATGGACTAATTGTATAAGTGTCAGACGAACTTCTTCAGATTCTTCAACTATTTCAGGGCAACCAATACGTCGGACTATTACCGGGAGGATGTAGGTTAGATAATAGTCATTTAAAGGCAGTTTTTCTATAAAATTAGAAATAATGGCCGCGGCAACATCTCGGCATGCTTCGGAGGGATCGGAAAAGCTCTTTAACACGTAAGCATACACTTCTGGGAAGACGGTGGTCAAGTCACAGTCACTGTTATCTGGGTTTTCGAATATTTCCTCATTTATTTTTGCGAGCGCCTGTTTTCGTGCCATTTTCGATTCACTTTGTAAAGCAATTATGTATTGTTCTAGCGCTCCTCGAGGATTATCCTTCAAAATTGGTTTTACTTCACCCATTTTTGCAGATTCAACGAGGTATCAATAATATCGACGAAACAAATTAACAGTTATTGATAAACACAAGTAGTTTCCATGACAACCGTGACAACGTAGTGACAACATATTCTTATCTATGGTAGACCTGTGGACCCACAGACGTATAAAGAGGACGTACGTCTGTGTGTGGACCTATATTACTATCACAGAGTACAATTACTATACTCTATGCCTGTGGACCTGTGACCTTAGAGTATCTATAGGTATACCTACAGGAAATAGATACTCTTTAGCCTATAACCGAAAGTTGAATCGGTAATCTACTATTTTTATTATTTTACGAAAAACTTTTCATGACATTTGTGAGATTGAGAGTAGATAGGTAATAAAGTACTTGATTTTATTTAGATTGCGTAATCAAATTAAAAAAATAATAATTTCACAATCTTGTTTCTAATATAATTAAACAACTAATTAGAACATCATTTTTAATGCTTTGCCGAGCTTTGCCGTAGTCAGTGGACAGCCGACAGTAATGAAATAATATCTACATTAAATAGACCTGCCTACTTGTCCATTTATTAGAAAATAATACAATGAAATGTTCAATTGTGATGTTATGTGTCGTGCTAATTATTAACATTATTGAATGCCGTTATAATATTGTATCAAAACGTAAATCACAACCAATCAACACATCAACTGAAGAGAATAAAGAAATTAGGGCTTCGAAGCATTACAGGATGAGAGCTATTGACTTCGATTCGAAAAAACTAGTAAACACCGGAGATAGTACGATGGACTACAGAAATTCTAGAAGATTATCGCCACTAGCACAGAAAGCAGCGTTTATTGGCAATGATTGTGCTACTGGTAAAACAAGAATTAAGGAAATGTGTTTAGATGTTGATTAATAAGTTATGTGGAATAAACTCCAATAAATTATGTCATACGTAGGTAGGTACTTTATATTAATTACAGATCATTAGGTAAGTAATTAAAATGATAATGAGATTGGATTGAGTTTCGAGTGTTATCTACAAGGCAGCCAAGGTAAGTTTGCACCGCGCGTCGATACGGTATGCAAAAAAGGAATTCGCCAAAATTCGACTTTAAAAAATAAACAAATGTTCGTTAAAAAATGTCAGCGTCAATTTTCTGTAATAATTTGAATGATGTCCTCTGCAATAATAGTTATTTAAATATTTTCCTCGACGCGAGGTGCAAACTTAGCTTGGCTGCGTTGTACCTTTGATTTTGGATATAATGTGCGATATTATTGTGATACAAATTAACGGCAATAAAAAATTGTAATAAAGAGTTTTATTATTACCTAGTGACCAGGCCCGGCTTCGCAAGAAAGTCATTAAAATTCTCGGATTTTCTCTACTATACATAATCTATACTATAAAACTGAACTGAACTATGAACTACTGGTTTGTTTGAAAAATTCTTTCAGTGTTAGCCCATTTATCATCATCAATGAAGAATGTTACAAAAACGGGGGGAAATTATTACGCTACGGGCAATAGAAGACTTAAACGACGTTGCGTGGGTCTGCTAGTATTTTATAAACCTTTCTCTTGATTCACTCTTATCTATTGCTGAAAACTGCATTACAAGTAGGTAGTTTCAAAGATCTAAGCGAACCTTAGAGCTTCTGATTGGTGGACGCACATACCAATTTGCATGACTGATTTGGCGGGAAATACACCAACCAATCAGAAGCTTACGTGAGAGAGAAAGACACTACCTAAACTCAGTCTCTTTCTGCTCCGATCACGCTTTCCGCCCGTTCAGCTGCCCTTCCATATATGCTCTAAGAAGCGCACAGACAGCGGAAGTGATTTCATTTTATCGATGTCGTTCGTTCTTCGTACTCTATTTAAGCTTCTACGAAAAGTACTAAAAGGATTCAAATACCACTCACTTTTTTTTATTCTCAGAAACTATAACACCTACAAACTTGAAATTTGGCAGGTAGGTTCCTTAAAGGGTGTAGACATGTAGACATCCGCTAAGAACGGATTTTACTAAACTCCACCCCTAAGGGGGTAAATCAGGGGATGAGTCTGCATGAGCGAAGCTGCGTGCAAAAGCTAGTATTATATAAGTCTGATTTCAGGTTTACATTTTGTAATTCGAATATCTTTTGGTTAGCCTCCACATAACTTACTGCACCTGATGATAGCACCTGTGATGGTACCCTTCAATCTTTGTCACGAAACAAACATTTTAATTGGAATTCAAAGCTAAACTAGTTGTTGCCCGCGGCTCCGCCCGCGTTTACGTCGGTTATCGCGGCAAATAGTAGCCTATGTGTTAATATGATGTATAAGCTATATTACTGTAAAGTTTCATCCAAATCTGTTCAGTAGTTTTTGCGTTCCCGCTCTTCTTGGGATATAGTTAAGAGGCAGTAGTGATGTAGGGGCAGTTTCATTTCTCCAAGTTCCAGGTATAATTTGCCCCTCTTTTCCTTCACTATTTAAAATAAGTGTGAAATCTCAGTGTGTCTCTTGCATTTTTGCAGTGCTGTTGTTATGTTAAGAGTAGGTACTACTTACTCAGACTCCTGAGTTATTATTTTAAAAATCGGTAAATATTAAGTTTTAAAAAGTCAAAAACACGAACCTGTTCTAATCGAAATAATTTATGATGTAATTTTTAATTCAAATTAATATTGAAACCTCCATTCAATAGATCAAGTCGATATTTCGAATTAAACAGGGTTGGCACACGTGGACAACTACGCTTCACTACGCCCCATAACGTGCACCAATCACGGCTCGCCAAGTAAAGCTGTCAACGTTTTCATTTCCATGAATGGACGAGATTGTTCTTTCACCCAAATCCCAGACTATTTTCTATTTATTCTGATATACGTTACGGTGTTCAAAGCAAGTGTATTAGTGTAGTTAATTTTAGCATCTCACTAGCAAATATTAGTGCAAAATGTATAAACTAGGCCTGTTTCAGTTATTATTCTTGGCTACAGTAACACAAGTAGCGCTTGCACTCAGAGATGGCGAGTGCGAAGTTTGTATTAAAACTGTAGAGAAATTCGCCGCCACGTTATCAGATGATGTCAAATCTAATCCAAAATCCATCGAAACTGAGTTCAGAAAGTTCTGCAAAGTTTCCAAAAACAAAGAGAACAGGTTTTGTTATTATTTGGGCGGCTTAGAGGAATCTGCTACAGGTATTTTGGGTGAGCTATCGAAGCCGCTCAGTTGGTCTATGCCAGCCGACAAAATTTGTGAGAAGTTAAAAAAGAAAGACGCCCAGATCTGTGACCTTAGGTTCGACAAACAGATAGACCTGAACAATGTCGATTTAAAGAAACTTAAAGTAAGAGATTTAAAGAAGATCCTCAATGACTGGGATGAGGTGTGTGATGGTTGTATCGAGAAGACAGATTTCATCAAGAGAATAGAAGAGTTGAAGCCTAAGTATATGGGAAAATCTGAGTTGTAAATTAGCTGAATAATATAAGTAAGTAAAAATAGATGTTTAGAGGTTAATCTTTTATTTAGGTTATGTCTAGTTAATAATCTGAAAGTATATGTTAAATATAACAGAAAATTCTAATTTCAAACTACATAGGATGATGTAATTTATGGAATTATGATGTGTGACATTTTTATAAGATTCTTAATGGTAAGCTTGAGGTTTAATATGTTCTGCACAGGTCATTCAAGTTCATAGGTAGATGATTAAATAATTTTAAGTTAATTTAGGTTTATCACACACATTATCAGTCACATTTGTTTAGGAGTATTAAAAACAAATCACATAAAGAGCATAGGTTGCCCTCATTTCATATGATTTTTCAAAATCTTGAAAACTTAAGTCAAATAAAAAAAGGTAGATAATGCACAGCCTTGTTCTTGTTGAAGCAGAAAGTATCGTACAAGTTATTGATATTTGTACAATACTGATGAAAAGAGTAGCATAGTTTATAGAATAGTTATCGCGTAACATGTTTGTTTACTTGGAACTATCATACTTTTTTCTGCTTCAACAAGAACAAGTAGAGCGTGAGAGAGACAGACAACTAAACTCAGTCTCTCTACTCCGATCACGCTTTCCACTCGTTCAGCGCTCCCTCCCATGTATGTATGCTCTTAGTTTAATACAGAGTGACTGCCATGACACCTTTACAACCAGGTGATATCAAAGTTCTGTAGGTAGACAGTTGTTAGACTTTTTAGGACTCTCAACTACCCATAGATGTTTGTATGGCAACAGGGACCAACAACTCTCTCAACGCATGGAAAAGTCTCAATTTGTTAAGAGTAGTTATCCATCTACAGACTGTCATAAGATTTCTTAGCTATTTCTAATCCTTATCCAGCAGACCAATAGTATAAAAAGATATTAAATATTCTAGAGGCTTTGGCATCTCACAAGGCAGCCATAGTGTGGGTCACCATGTTGCATTGTCCACTTCGCCATGAGTCTTGACCACCACTCTTGGATACTACTGATGCTTTCCATCCATGCAGAGTAGAGTTATTATTAATTACATAAAAAAAATACTGAAACAAAGTAATTCATACTTTGGTAAATGTTAAAAACAACAATAATGAAGCCATTGAAAAAGTAAAAAAATTGTGTTCCTTTTTACTATATTGAATTTTGTAAAATTTAACATAAATAAATAATTCTTATATATAAAATTCTCGTGTCACAATGTTAGTTACCATACTCCTCTGAAACGGCTGGACCGATTTGTGAAATGCAACTTTTAACAATAAAGTTTATTTTCTACTTAAGTTTTAAATAAAAAATATGTAAAAAAGGTTTTTAATTTAAACGGTTTTATCGAAAATAATGTACTAAAAGCTAAAAAATAATTCGGTAAAAAATATTCGGTATAAAATCGTTGGGCGTAGCGTAAACTGAGATGACTGGATGGAAACACGGGCCCAACGAAAAAAACAAAAAAGGGGAAATCACAAAGAACTACCATCCAATGAGAAGAAAAACTAAACAAACTATAAGGCCCTGTCCGCACTGCGAATGTTCACCGCGAGTTATTTATTCACGCGAATTATATTCCGTGCTCGAAATTACGCGTAGTACGCACCACGAGTAAAATTTTGCGCGACTTTGGTCAGTTCGATGCAGTTCCCGGCTGAGACGAACGTCTAAAATGGACATCAGAAAAATTCTGATTTACCTGATATTATGGCGGTGACGTAGCAGACGTATAAAAAGATGTCATGAATACTGAATACACCCATTTACGGCCTTGAGACCCATGAAAGGATTTTTCTACTTAAAACATCAAGAGCTACGAAAATACAGTGAAAAGTTTTTCAGATATTATAGAATGAGTAAGAGACGAAGCGCGCGACATCTTGTCAATACCCTTGTCAGTTCACGACTGAGCGAATTTTATTTCGCCGTGCGGCCATAGTCATACTACTTCATGTTGCACAAAATTTTCGAGCGGAAATAAATCCATTTCAATTTGCATCAGATCATAGATTTTTTTATCGCCAGTGCGGATACTCATATAAGATTTAATGTAAGATAAAAAATCCGCGCGGTCAAAATTCGCACTGCGGACAGGGCCTAAACCTTGAACCTTTTTTAAAATATTAAACTTTGATTATAAAATGTTCTGTTCTGTTCTGTTCTGTTAATGTTCTGTATTTCTTTGTTCCAGATTAATTAATAGGCCATCAATGTGATAACACATCTCAGAGACGTCTCGGAGGTTGGCGAGTCCTAGAGATCAAGGAAATACCGCATTTGTACTGTAGTCAGTGTGTGCGTGGAGAATGCATGTGTTAAATAAATTATTATTGCATTAAGTAATTATAATATTTTTTTCAAGAAACTTGTTTTATTACTTAATTATCTGAAGGATTTTTAAAGTTATATGGACCTTTTGTTATCTTTTTATCCGACTTCAAAATAGGAGGAAGTTCTCAATTCGACCGTTTTTTTATTTTATATGTGTTTGCGGATAACTTCCCCGCTTATGAACCGATTTTGATGATTCTTTTTTTAATGGAACGGTGGTACCATGATGAGGAGTAATAAGGACACTAAGATCTGATGATGGGGCATCCAAGAGAAATCGATCGATTTGGTCGTTCTTGAAGTCGGTTATATTTTGTTAAAATTTTACTTGTATAATTTTCCTATTGGTAACAATTACAAAATTGACTTCGAACCAGTAGTAGTGATTAGCGCGTTCATATAATCACTTCAGCTTTATAAAAATAGTTCGTTTGCACGCAAACACGCTCGATGAATACATCTAGAGGTCACAGACACAATCTAACGGTCCTCGTTCCTAATCAAGCTTGTACGAAAGTTCATTTAGTGATAGTCATGTAACGGTCATTCTCGAAACACTGATGCAATACGTTTCCTTATACTTGGCAAAAGTCAAATTAAGCAGCCCTACAAAATGGTCATTCATCATATTATT
The DNA here is from genome assembly GCA_949125395.1 of Diaphora mendica. NCBI lineage: Eukaryota > Metazoa > Arthropoda > Insecta > Lepidoptera > Erebidae > Diaphora > Diaphora mendica. The sequence continues at coordinate 4,561,061 of OX421321.1, forward strand.
TGCAGCATTTAATTTCTAGTTCTAGTCATTTTTAACCGACTTCTCAATTTCATCGGTTTTATTTTAAACCATCGAAATCTCAGTGTGCAGGTCCTGCAATAAAATGTAACATTATGATTGTTATGATCTATCCTTAAATGGATCTGCGTTATATTTTAGACGCCACGCTACAGGTAGGTAGTAGAGCCACGCTACGGGTAGGTAGTAGAGCCACGCTACGGGTAGGTAGTAGAGCCACGCTACGGGTAGGTAGTAGAGCCACGCTACGGGTAGGTAGTAGAGCCACGCTACGGGTAGGTAGTAGAGCCACGCTACGGGTAGGTAGTAGAGCCACGCTACGGGTAGGTAGTAGAGCCACGCTACGGGTAGGTAGTAGAGCCACGCTACGGGTAGGTAGTAGAGCCACGCTACGGGTAGGTAGTAGAGCCACGCTACGGGTAGGTAGTAGAGCCACGCTACGGGTAGGTAGTAGAGCCACGCTACGGGTAGGTAGTAGAGCCACGCTACGGGTAGGTAGTAGAGCCACGCTACGGGTAGGTAGTAGAGCCACGCTACGGGTAGGTAGTAGAGCCACGCTACGGGTAGGTAGTAGAGCCACGCTACGGGTAGGTAGTAGAGCCACGCTACGGGTAGGTAGTAGAGCCACGCTACGGGTAGGTAGTAGAGCCACGCTACGGGTAGGTAGTAGAGCCACGCTACGGGTAGGTAGTAGAGCCACGCTACGGGTAGGTAGTAGAGCCACGCTACGGGTAGGTAGTAGAGCCACGCTACGGGTAGGTAGTAGAGCCACGCTACGGGTAGGTAGTAGAGCCACGCTACGGGTAGGTAGTAGAGCCACGCTACGGGTAGGTAGTAGTAGAGCCACGCTGATTTCAGCACGAATGGGCCGGCTTGACCGGGGCGTACCACCCTCGCACACAAGATCAACGTAAAATGACAGCGTTCGTGCTGTAGTGTTTCGTTTGTGACTGCGAGACCGGAGGCCCAATGATGCAGAAGCATTGTCTGTATTCACAATGAGTATGTATGGTGACCACCACTCTTGGATTCTGCTTATGCTTTCCATCAGGCAGAGTAGTCATTTTGGCAGGGCCATACATAAAAAAAAACCTATTTTATTTGCCTCGAATAACATTTCAGAATTATTCATTCTATTTATTGCCGTTAAGAACGGTAGGGACCTAATGGCCCTATTCATATTTTTGGGATAGGATATTACACATATGCAACTACCATACTACAGTCGATTGTGATCGGCACATTGTTACTTGACGAAGATACTTATTGTACATGGAATGCAATAGAAATAATAAAACACCTTCGTTTCACGCTAATAATTACATTTAATTGCAGTAAAGTGTTCTTTTATAGATTCTCTTGATCTTGCTGCATGCATAAATAACATGATTAAACATCTTGATGATCCAGATTAGTGGTATTTGTAGTTCCTGTGGTGCTCTGAAAAGAGAAAAATAAAGCATTTTAACCTCGTCGTAATATGGATTAAAAGCGACCATGCCGCAAAGGTGCAGTTATCTGAGAGCCTAGTGTGAGTTTATTTCACGTCAACTATATCGTCACGGTATCCGCGTTCGGCGTTGCGATTGGCCCACCACACTGAATTCTTTACCAATCACAACGCCACACGGGCTCGCCATGTAGAGCGAGTTGCTGTTAAATAAACTCAAACTAAGCCTTCTTTTGAGGATTGTGTGTGACGTAAAATAAATAATGCGAAATGATTTTTAATGCTATGTTTTCATCCCTATGATGAAAACATAGCATTAAAAATCATGAAAATTCTGCTAATTAGTGTTTCAGTTCCGTTACTCTATTTTATTAATATTTGAGTACCTATGTACTATTTAATTTCGCATTATTTATTTTACGTGCTATGCATGTGTATGCATTACGTGCATTCTCCCTGGCAACCTATGTATGTACATGTATGCAGGCAACAGCGGTAGTTGTAGGTGTACACACAAACATACATACATATGTAAATGTAAAAAAGTGGCTGTGTCATACAGACAGACAGACAGATATAACGAATTCACAAGGTTTCCGTTTTTTGCCATTTACTACGGAACCCTAAATATGGCAGCTAAGACTCCAAATCGAAGAAATATATATAATTCCTCACTCATCTAGCATGTAACCTTTAAACGTTTGGCTTCAATATAGACTAAGTTTTTGTTTGCCCGTCTATAAAAGTACTTTAATCGGCTTAATCAAATTAATGATTAATTATATTAATCGCGATTACGATTAATATTTTAATCGCGATTAATTTAATCACGATTAAGTTCATTTCGATTAAAATTAATCAAATTAAGTAATCGGTTGAAAAATTAATCGAGTAATGCTAACACTGGTTCCATGTAGCTAATTCCACATAAAACTGATTTAACATTAGATATACGATTTTTGTCTCATTTGTTTTATGTGACTTTATACTACTACTAGATGCACGCTGCGGCGTTACCCGCGGTTGTGGTTGTTAAATACAAGAACAACTGGTAATATATATAAAAAATGTGTGTGCGTCGGTATTCTTGCTGCTATTGATATGAATCTTACATTGAAATACCTTAGTCTTATATATTTTTTAATTTCTTTGTTAAATATCTTTATACATATTATATATTTTTATTTTTGCAAGCACCAACAAGCATACAGCCTATAGAAAACAAATTAAGTAATGTCAGCTATATAGTATAAAATGACATGATAGATTCATGATAGGAAAAAAATCGAATGATTAGAGGTTGCAAAAGTTTGGGGAACTGTCTGCATGGAACTACTCGGAATAAACCATACAAACATACAATCACAACAAAACTTAATTAAGGATAAAAGAACCTTCGTATAAATTATGATTATAGTACTTTTCTATTATTACACCAATAATAGAACAGTTTTGTAGTAAGTGTAGCATTGATAGTGTGCCATCCTACTAATACACACATCAAAAGTGTCTAGGGATCAACATATGTGTCTAGGGATCAACATATATTTTTGCAATAACTTTTCTCCTGATTGATATTAATTAAAATTTTCTTTAAGGATTCATCAAATAAAGTGTTTTCGTTTGTCACAGTAACGATAAACCAAGTCACCTTTGCATTAATAAAGAAATTTGCCATTTTCCTAATAAAGGGATTTTTGACATTTGAACCACTAATGTTAAAGTTCGAAAAAAAGACTGAAATAACAGTTTTCTTTAAAATTTTATTAGGTAACTTAAACAATTAATAATCCGTGTTTCTACCGCGAACACTAACACAAGAACATCGGTTTGGCATACTCAAAATGAGTTCATCCAAATCACGCTGTGGAATGGCCGCCCATGTTCGTTGCAACAACAAAAAAAGGTCTTCTTGCGACTGGATACCCTCCATATTCGGCAGAGCTCTTCTCTGTAGCATATCCCATGCATGCTCAATCGGGTTCAAGTCTGGCGACTGAGCAGGCCAGGGCCAAAGCCACATCTCAATCTCAAGAAATCCGCATAAAAATGCTTGATCCCTAGACACTTTTGATGTGTGTATTTGCCGCAATAAGCGACATATACGCGGGCGGAGCCGCGGGCAACAACTAGTATATAACTATTTATGGTACTGTATATATCCACACTAATTCATATTAATAACATAAATTCGAAAGTAACTATCTCCCTGTTACGCTTTCGCAGCTCAACTGCTATACTGGAATTGGATAAATGTTGGTAAAGAGTTAAACTGTGGGGAGAAAGGCATAGGCTTTGGTGCGATAACTAATGTATATATGGGCAAAAACTAGTTCACTTTGTATAAGTGTCTTTGATCAGCAGCATTTCAATTACTTACTCATTTTGCCGTAGTTAATAACATAGAAGAAAGTCATGCTGCCCGCCAGTAACTGGAAGAATGGTGCCATGCCGACTCTCTTGGGCTGCACATACTTGTGTTGCCACCTCCACCACGCTGAAATGTTAAAGAGTGGCAATGTTTGAAAATTAAATGCTCCTAATGCTGGGGCTACAATAACGAGAAACGCCATTAATTATCGCGATGATAACCGTTTGATGTTGGTGTAGCCACAACTTATTGCGGTAAATTTACAACGGCATTCACATTGCCATTTCCCGTTTAGCGATAACTCGAGTGGCGGTACATCAGAGATTGATGCGTTGAAGAGACCACACTATGTTTGTCGCTGTGAACAGAATTAATGTAATAATTAACGCGGTATTTATCACGATGATCATCAATCATCATTGATGTTTCCCGGTAGTGTGGCCCCAGCATAATAATGTTGCTCCTCTAAATTGAACTCCCATACATTCACGTATATATACATTGTAGTATTGTGTAGAGTTTGCTTAGTTTTTTACCAGTTTGTTAAGTGTGAGTTCTGTCAAGTAATTATTACAATGAATATGCAGCCTTGATAGTCTGTGGGATTAAAAATCTATATAAACTAAAATATTAAGTTAGTGTCTATACAAAAACTGCAAAATTTCTGCACAGATTGAGCTCAATCTCTGCCACAAATTCCAGACTGCCTCACAGATTGTTATTATTTTTTGTTTTTAATTGTTCTTCAAGAAAAGAAGGACCGACAAGTGGATTCACCAGGTATTTAATAAATAAAGAATTTTCTGAATAAACTGAAGATGTCCACAACCATTAACTAGATGGTAATCTTAACTAATATTTAAAGCAACTTTTAAAAAGTTATGTGTTATAAAGTGCAATAGTAATGAAATACTGAAATATGAAAAAAGAGGCAAGTAAATTATTGTGTACTAAGTTTATATTTGTATTGTTAATATACCCTCCAAAAATGAAGTATGCACATTTTGTTCCTTTTTTCTACTTGACACTTCTTTCAACAAAAAAATGTTCCTACAAGAGCAGAATACATTCCAATTTATACTTAACTTTAAACTACATTTGTTTACAATAGTTACAGTGTAATATTTTTCGTATTTTTTTCTAAAATACAGTCAGTGTCTGCATAATTCAAACGCAATGCTCAATTTTTACTAATTTCAGCCCTGTTACTAACCTAAAACTATGTTTATGCAATAAATTTTATTTAAGAGAATCATACCTCGGCTGCACGCGCCAAGCAGAGCCGAAGGGCTCTTGTTCCTGCGAGCCAACCAAGAGCCGACTTCATTCAGCTTCACCTGACTGAAAGGAGAGTCAGCTGAAAACGAGATTCAAAATTACATAATCGGACATGGAAGACTCAAGGATGAAATTTTCATTTTTTTATCTTACGTTTGCCATAATAACGAGCCGGGTCGTACGGCCCATGGACAGCAGGATTATATTCCTTAGGGTAATCACCGAAACCCATGATTACCAGGCAATTCACGAGATTTTAGCAAGGTTTTAGTCTATTTAATCTCGTCCAAACGAACTGTCAAGTCAAGTCAATCGGCTCGATCGAGTATTGCCAGTCTGGCAATACGAATCGTTCGAATTAGTCTAGTTCGATTTAAAAAAATGTATTCTGAGCAATCACTACCTACTTATTTAAAGTTAATTTCATTAAAAACCCACCAAAATAAATATTTACTCAATGTAAATACACAGTTTTTGTTTGTAAATACAAACATATACTAGAAAACACCCAAACTCCGAAACAAATATTTGTAGTGAACATTTGGTCCGACCTGGGAATCGAACCCAAGACCTCATGCAGTCGCACACGCCAACCGCCAGACCAACGAGGCAGTCAACAATAATTTAATGGAGAGAAGCCACCGTCTTTATCTTTTCAGTTTGAACTAACCTAAACAAACTAACTTTATCCTAACTGTTAAACAAAATTTTCATTAGGTACTTGTAATACTTGTTTCAGGATTGCATTCAAGAACACTCCCATTGAGTCAGCTCCGAATTGTTTATTCAAAATTAATCACTGATCACTGCTATCATTACCATACTTGCTCAATAAGATCTGGAATTCTAATAATTATCATCACGCGATTCCGAGTATGCAAAAAACACGGTAGAACGTACGTACATACCTATTTGTCTATTTTACCAAATGTCAATTTAAAATTTTCTCTTTTCTTGTCTCATTTTTTCTAAAACTAAAAAATAATAAATACTTTATATAGCATATAAATGTTTCGCGCTTAGTATTACTCCTAATAGGCTAAGTACTCACATACGGTTTTACTCGATCGAGCTAACATGTCGAGTAAAAACCACGACATGGTCTTTCGTCCACACATTTCAGCATTCATCTATCGAGTGACGCGCGCCGTTTAGTGTTTATCGAACCGTTCGAGCCAAAAGATGCCTGTTCAACAAAGGAGACGGTGGCTACATTTAGCAAGTCTCGTAATTCTTAATATTAAAAGAATTAAAGAAAAATATAATGTCGTTAATAATTTTTATTATTAAATAACGACGATCAACAACGGCGAACTGACGCTCGTCTCGCGGTCACGTACAACGTTTGAGTCAAGCTCGACGGCTCGCTTCGAGTAGGTTCGAAGGAAATAACTTTTATTTAATTCCATCGAGCCGGCTTGATGCGAGACTTCATGTTGTGAGTTTTGCGTTCCACACTTGATACTTGAACTCGCGGGCTGGGTTTTCACAACTCGACGACTTTCTTGCGCCTATTTTGTATATATAAACGGGCGGAAAGCATGATCGAAGTAGAGAGGGAGAGAGACTGAGTTTGTGTAGTGTCTGTCTCTCTCACGCAAGCTTCTGATTGGTTGGTGTATTTCCCGCCAAATCAGTCATGCAAATTGGTATGTGCGTCTACCAATCAGAAGCTTGCGTGAGAGAGACACTACTCAAACTCAGTCTCTCACTCTCTACTCCGATCACGCTTTCCGCCCGTTCAGCTCCCCTTCTAGATATATATACTCTAGGGTTATCACAAACAAAATATTTTTATTTTCTTTCACTACAAAAGGTCCACAATCATGCTCTAAGCCACAATTTCACACTTCACAAGCCTATATTTTGTTACAAAACAATTTCAGGATGATAATTTTGATTAATTATTAATCTAACTTTTAAAAGGATTTGCAAGTAAATGTAATGAGTCATTTTTATTGCTTTGATTTTAACTTTATCTGTGTTAGTGTTTTGTCTGTACATCAAAATTAATCAAAATTATTTGTCTATGATTATTATACAGCAAATTTCGATCTTTGTGAGGTCGTCACAATTATTATATTCATAAAAAGTTACAAAATAATACTTCAAGATGGTTTTAGAAAGTACTATGATTTGTGTAGACAACAGTGACTTTATGAGAAATGGAGACTTTCTACCTACGAGGCTTCAGGCACAGCAAGATGCTGTAAACCTGGTATGTCATTCCAAAACACGGTCTAATCCTGAAAATAATGTCGGTTTATTGACTCTTGCTAACGTTGAAGTACTGGCTACTTTAACGAGCGACGTGGGACGAATTATGTCTAAGTTACACCGGATCCAACCCAATGGAAACATCAACCTTTTGACTGGTATTAGAATAGCGCACTTGGCTCTTAAGCACCGTCAGGGTAAGAACCACAAGATGCGTATCGTAGTCTTTGTTGGCTCCCCTGTCGACTCTGACGAGAAAGAATTAGTAAAACTTGCTAAGAGACTCAAGAAAGAGAAAGTTACCTGTGATGTAGTATCATTTGGTGAAGATGCTGAAAACAATCCCCTCCTGACCTCATTTGTTAACGCTTTAAATGGGAAAGATAACAATAGCGGAGGCAGCCACCTTGTATCAGTGCCTGCTGGTGGATGTGTTGTGTTGTCAGAGGCTTTAATCACCAGCCCATTAATTGGTGGTGATGGTGCAGGTCCTTCAGGGTCTGGTTTATCGCCATTTGAATTTGGAGTTGATCCTAATGAAGATCCAGAACTTGCTCTCGCTCTGCGTGTGTCTATGGAAGAACAGAGACAGCGCCAGGAAGAAGAATCACGTCGTCAACAAGGCACCACTGAAGGGGAAGTTGGTAAAACTGGTGAGACACAGAACAGCGGTATGGAACGAGCACTAGCCATGTCACTTGGTCAAGAACCTATGGAAATGTCAGAGGAAGAGCAGATTGCTCTGGCAATGCAAATGAGTATGCAACAAGATGCTCCAGCAACTGAAGAAAGCATGGATGTGGCAGAAGAATATGCTGAAGTGATGAACGATCCTGCATTTCTTCAGAGTGTTCTGGAAAATTTGCCAGGTGTAGATCCACAGAGTGAAGCAATACGCAATGCAATGTCTACCATTAAGAAAGACAAAGATGAGAAGGACGATAAAGATCAAAAAGACAAAGACAGCAAGGGCAGTTCCACTTCTAAAGATAAAAAGTAGAATGGTCATACACTGTCCAATGTTTTAATTACTTCTTTATACTATATACTTAAAATGTTAGAATAAATTTATTAATTACAGATTTTTTGTAAAATTACCATAAGTTGTGTTTATTTAACACTGTTAGTTTACAACACCAGATTTGTTTTTAATTTTGTCATTCTGATTAGTCATATCTTATAAGGTTAAAATATAATAGAAGTAAATAAAGATATCTGTTTTTCTCTATAATGGGTTTGAAGTTTTTTGCAGTAAAACCATACTATTACATATTTCATAGCTCAATGAATGGTTTATTTGAAAAAATAATATAAATAAAAGCGGCCAAGTGCGAGTCGGACTCGCGTATGAAGGGTTCCGTAGCAGCAAGTAACATAATATAAAAGTTCTTGTAGTTCGTTGTAACTTTGAACGATAAATTGTGGTTAACGTTTTATGACATATAAAAAAAAAACTACTTACTAGATCTCGTTCAAACCAATTTTCGGTAGAAGTTTGCATGGTAATGTACATCATATATTTTTTTACTTTTATCATTCTCTTATTTTAGAAGTTACAGGGGGGGACACACACGGACGTCTCTCGCGCAAACTATTCAGTTTAGAAAAAAATGATAGTAGAAACCTCAATATCATTTTTGAAGACCTATCCATAGATACCCCACAAGTATGGGTTTGATGAAATTTTTTTTTTATATTTCAGTTCTAAGTATGGGGACCCCCAAATTTTATTGTTTTTTTTGTAATCTACTTACCAAGTTTCAACAGTATACTTCTTATAGTTTCGTAAAAAAGTGGCTGTGACATACGGACGGACAGACAGACAGACATGACGAATCTATAAGGGTTCCGTTTTTTGCCTTTGGCACGGAACCCTAAAACCTATAATCAGACTATGTAAAAACTTTAGATAAAATTTATTTAGCCTACTAGCTGTTGCCCGCGGCTCCGCCCGCGTGTATGTCGGCCAACCAACTCAGAAACCTTTCTATAAAGGACATACAGACAAAGATAAACATTCATTTTTATATATATAGATGTCACGTGGGCCATTATTACGAATTGATTGACACCTTATTCATTATAATTGGTTCAGTAGTCTAAGCTCTACAGTTGAACACACAAACATACACTGCCAAGATACCCTTCCATTTGGCTTCGCCGTAGTCTGGTAAAAAGTTATTAATTGACCAACTTCAAATGATTTGCATTAAGTTGTACTCACTGTTGATTCTGGTACAAACCCTAATCTATATACATATATAAAAGAGTAAGGTGACTGACTGACATACCCCGAGATCAACGCACAGCCCAAATCGCTGAAGCTAGAATCCTGAAATTTTGCATGTAGGTTCTTTATATAACTTAAGTGAGCACTAAGAAAGGAATTTTTGAAATTCCACCCCTAAGGGGGTAAATCAGGGGATGAATGTCTGCGTGAGCGAAGCCGCGTGTGAAAGCTAGTAAAATATGAAAGCCAATTTTTAGAGGCCATGACATTTATTTTTAGCTATTTGTCCCTGTGTCTACGCTTGGTCTTTTACCCAGAATAACAAGCTCCTTTGCATCCATATCTACCATTGCTGTCATTTGCTGTGTTCTTTTAACAGTGTTATTTATGTTGTATGTCAGAAATGGTACAATTGTGCACACCAATGAATGTATACAACTGCACCATTTTTTTCTTGAGACTGAAATTGAAGGAAAGACGAAAGACTTGAGACCTAAATATCTTTGTATGGTATACTAGTGGTTGCCCGCGGCTCCGCTCGCTTATATGTCGGTTATCGCGACAAATAGTAGCCTATGTGTTATTCTGATGTATATAAGCTATATTACTGTCAAGTTTCATCCAAATCCGTTCAGTAGTTTTTGCGTTAAAGAGTAACAAACATCCATCCATCCATACTTACAAACTTTCACGTTTATAATATTAGTACAGATATAGATTAAATGAAGTTGCTTCGGTTGTCTGTTTGCTTAGATCTTTTCAACTATTCAAAGGATTTTAATGCAGTTTTTAGCTCTAGATAGTGATTGAAGAAAAAGGTTTACGTTACGTTTAATCTACACATATTAAAGAAAACCCGAGAATTTCTGAGACTTGCGCGCGAAGCCGGGCCGTGTTGTTAGTTATGTACAAAAGAAAACTACTTGAGCCTCTAGAAGACCACGAAAGTTTAGTATTAGGGACATTGCTTGTGTTGTTTGCCTCGGTAGCACAGTGGTAGCATATGCGACTAGTATACCTGAGGTCTGGGGTTCGATTCCCGAGTTGGACCAAATGTAAATGTATGTATATGTCGGCTCCGATATCGGGCTGGACAATATGAAAGACAGATACATTTTTCATACATTTTGCTTTCTCCGATGTCGTATCGGCGCCCGACACCGATATCGTATCGGCGCCCGCACCGATATCGCATCGGATAATCTGAAAATGATATAAATGTTAAAAAAAAACTCTGCCACGTCTATGTTTGTCTTTTAAGGTGGGCTCACAATAACCTTTTATAAGGGCAACAATTTTTTTTCGTAACGCTACGGGCAATATAAGACCCAGACGCGGCTGCGTGGGTCAGCTAGTATTATTATTAATATAGGTATAATATTAGCTTGCCGTTGCTTGTGTTTCGTTCATACCGATTTCATCACTCAGTTTGTCTGGGATATAAAGCAACATGTGGTGTAATCTATTTCTACAACGCATCAAGAAATTCATCTCCAACATTAGCAGGTACACGAATGCGTAGATATGCGTACCTAAATATTGGCGTAAAAAGCAAAGAGACTTCTCTAAGGAAAACATCAAAAAGTTAGTTAGTTGTTTAGAAAAATTAACTTTTTCTAAAATACATGAGACCAATGACGCAAATTTAGCTTATGATTTATTTATGCAAGAATTTAAATTATTTTACGACCTATGCTTTCCCTTACGACATATTACTATTCATATCAATAAAAAGCCGGCTTGGATATCTCGTATAGTAGTAAGAAGAAAAGACGTCTTCTATGGACATATAGGTGTAAACGTTCACTATTAAATTATAATAAATATAAAAATTATGCAAAGCTATATAAAAAAATCATAGCACTAACTAAACGTGCCCAAAATTGCTACAAAATTAAAACATCTCTTAATAAGAATAAAGCTACTTGGCAAATTATTAATAATAATAAATTGAATATACCTAGGAATATAGAAAAATTACAGGTTGGCAATAGATGTATAACTAATCCCATAATGATTGCAAATACATTCAATGATTATTTTGTGGACAAGGTAGTGCCAATACAACATGACAAAAACAATATAACTACCAAATTGAAACACAGCAAAGATTCAATGTTCATGCAGCCATGCTTACCAATCGATATCTTCAATATTATAAATGGTCTTAAAAACACAAACAGTGTGGGCAAAGATGAAGTAACCACTAAAATAATCAAATCGATAGGCCATCTAATATGTGAACACCTTTGTTTCATTTTAAATTTATGTATAGTTAACGGTGTATATCCGGAGAATTTGAAAATAGCAATAATCAAACCTCTATATAAAAAATGCGATAAGGAACAAATTCAGAACTACAGACCTATTGCACTAATATCGATCATATCCAAAATATTTGAAAAATACATATACAAACAGATATACTCTTATTTAGAAAAAAAATCAATTCTTTGTCATGAACAAAAAGGATTTAGACAAAATATGACAATAAATATGGCTATATACGACTTTCTCCGGAATATAATGATAAATGTCGATAAAAAGACTCCCGTATGTGCTGTGTACTGTGATATGACACAGGCATTCGACTATGTTGATCACAATATCCTAAAAAAAATATTTGAATGTTATGGGGTGAGAGGAAACATCTTAAATCTGCTTGAATCTTACCTATCAAACAGAAAGCAAGTAACGGCAATCTCGAAAATAGATATAAAGAGGAAAGAAGAATTAACGCACTTATCTAGTGAACGCTATGTAACATATGGGGTGCCACAAGGAAGCGTACTGGGCCCTCTACTATTTATTATATATATTAATGACTTACCAAATTTCATTACACACCCTGTTACCCTTTTCGCTGATGATAGTACATTGACTATAGCTTGTGAAAATATTGACTCCTATGAAAATGACATAAATAATTGTATATCTTCAATGATCTCATGGTTAATTAACAATAATTTGAAAATCAATTTAAATAAAACTAATATAATGCATTTCAGTCAGCGCATAATCCCCCCATCACCTTTAGATATAAACTACGATAATAATAAAATAGAAGAAGTTAATACGGCAAAGTTTCTGGGTCTTGTGATAGATTAAAAAACTTAATTGGAAAGCTCATATAGAATATGTTAGTAATAGAATAAGTAAATCCTCATATGCACTGTATAAACTTTCGCCATCAGTTAATACCGATACACTGCTCACGGCATATCATGGCCTGGTTGCGTCTGTTTTAAGGTATGGTGTGATTTTATGGTGGTATGGTATGGTATGGATAATTTAAATTCAACTAACCAAGACACAGTTTTTAAATTACAAAAACGCTGTATCCGTGCTATGTTTGGACTAAGAGTGACGGACAGTTGTAGGCCATACTTCATAAAGCATCAAATTTTGACACTCCCAAGCCTATATATTCTAGAAGTATGCATGTTCGTGAAAGCAAACCATACACTGTTCCCCCGCCTGGCAGACGTTAGTCAAACGTAACAGGCGTGATGACAGTAAGCTTTGTATACAGACCGCTAAAACTGCTCTAATGAGCAATAGTTTTTTTGGCATGGCACCTAAATTTTTTAATAAAATACCAGCACAGTATAAAGACCTCAAAAAAAACAAATTCAAATATAAGCTTAAGGAAATATTGATGCAGAAAGCCTATTATAGTGTTGGGGAATTTTTGACAGATACTATAAATTAAGCCTTGTGTATGTGTTCAAATTTTGTGACTTTTAATTTACTTTTATTTTTTAATTATTGTTTTTTATTTAATATTTGTCAGTGATGTATTACGACGACATGACATTTTTATTATTATAAAAAAAAATTGTACGCCAGCTATGGCAAAACATGTTTTTAAGTACTGAACTATATTTTATACTATGACATCTTGTTAACACATGTTTTATGCAAATAAACTTATCTTATCTTATCTTAATACAATTATTCGCATTCGATAGGTCGAAATAACACAAAATAAATAATTATGAATTCACTTTAATAATTTTGTTTCTTTAATTTCTGTTAATAAATAATCTTCCGTTCTTGCAACATACGCATTAGTAAAAATAAATTTAAAAAATTGTATCTTCCAGATTAGTGGTATTTGTAGTTCCTGTGGTGCTCTGAAAAATATAATACATACCTATGGGTACACGGGTTTTTATTCCTTTGAAGTCTAAATAATTGACTAACGTTTGAGTTTCAGTTCATAACACGCAATATCTAATACAAGTACATAATTCTTGTATATGTACTCGTAGATGTATAATCAGAATCTCGAAAACGGCTCCTACGATTTTCATGTAGTACGCAGGGGGGTTTTGAGGGCAATAAAGTATAGCTAGAATTTATTAAGTCTGTGAGAAAATGTGTGGACATGACTAAATGATAAGGGTTCCGTTTTTGTTATTTTGATTGTTTCTTTTCAGACGATTAATATAATACTTACTGATTTTGCCATAGTTGATAAAATAGAAGAAACCCATGCAGCCTATTAATAATTGAAAGAAAGGAGCACTGCCAACTTTCCTGGGCTGCATGTACTTGTGTTGCCATCTCCACCATGCTGTAGGAAGATTGGATTAGTACTCTGAACCTTGTGATCTGGAGTAAGAAGAGCACTGTAGCAAATGAACAGGCGCTGGCAAATAAGGGCAGATGACAAGCGCTGAGTAAAGTTGCGTCTTTGAAACTAACTTAGTAGTGTTTGCAATTGACACTGCCTCAGAAAGGAGCACTACAATGGCAATAGCTGCTAAACAATACTAATTTGAGATGCTTTAAAGCCGATAAAAGCGCCCATGGACACTTGCAACTCAAGTCACATGTGGGTTGTCCGTCTCTCGAGTTTTCTCTCTGCAAAATGCGAAGAAGAAGAGGTAGAAGGAGCGGGAGTTAAAGAGTAGGTTTGGGCTTCAGTAACTTCACTAACTCATTAAAAATAACGGAATAATTGCAATACCAGTTTTTTTAGCAGGCTGTTATCACTCCGGTCGAGAAGTCAGAATTATTTGTACTTAGGGCGTTCGCCCACGGCGACTTTTTGCAGCGCTGCAGCAGCGAGGCTCTCGCGCGTTAGCAGCAATACAGCCGCGATGCGGTCGCAAGCTACGGGCCCTCGCCCCTCGCCCACATAACCACGATTCAGTCGCGCTGCAAACGCCACCCTCCCTCCATTCTTCCCCCGATGTCGGACGACACGCTCGCGCATTGCATCGATATAGTCGCGATGCTGTAGCGCGTTGCAAACGCGACTACAGCGCGTTAGTAGCGCTGGCGCTGCAAAAAGTCGCCGTGGGCGAGCGCACAACTTTAGTCGTTCCGCCCGAGCATATGTTGGTTTTTGCGCTAAAGAGTAGGCTATGTCTATCCTCAAAACCAAATTTCATTGCGATCGGTGCAGCGATTTAGCCGTGAAAGCATAGGTAACAGATAGAAAGAGCTACTTCCGAATTTATAATAGGTAATAGTATGGATTATCATAAGTGATTGAGTGTACTTAGGTACTTACTGTCATTATCCCAGTTACAGTGTACTTACCCATTATGTCGGATACAAGCAAAGATGTTTGAAAAAATGGGGCCGAATGTTATGTTTGTTAAGGCCGGCTACGCACTTGTGATGCCTCTGGTGTTGCGGGTGTGCATGGGCGGCGGTAATCGCTTACCATCAGGTGATACGTCTGTTCGCTTGCCCACTATTCCATAAATATATTTATATATATATATATATTAGGTATATATACTAAACTTCAGTAGGTACCTACTTTTACAACATTTTTTTAAAATTATATTAAATAAGTTAACAGTACCTACAGTTTCTGCTAAAAACCTGTTACGGTCGGACACTACTTTCCGTGCATTATTAGGTACTATCGTTTTATTGACAGAGATCATACCTCGGCTACAAGCACCAAGTATAGCAGAAGGACTCCTATTCCTGCGGCCCAACCAAGCACCAAGGTCTTTCAGTTTGACATTACCGAATGGAGTATCAGCTGTAAAAAATATAATATTAGAAAATGTCAAAAATAATATTTTCAAAAATATAAAAATTTTGACTGACGTTTGCCATAATAACGTGCTGGATCATATGGTCCGTGAGTCGCTGGATTATATTCCTTAGGGTAATCACCATACGCCATGATTACAACCTTAGAATATTAATAATCTAAGATTACAACATATAGAATTTTACGAAAGTTGAGCTTTATTCAGTCTGACAATCAATTGCTATGTTACCAGATTATGAAAACCGGAAGCAGTAACGTAATGAATATAAACTCTTTGTTCAAAAAGTCATTATTTTTTAAATGCGGGCTAGAAATTATATAAATAAACCATGAAACAAATATAATAATAAATATTTTCGGACATCTAACTAACACACAACGTCATCTAGTCCCAAACTAAACAAAGCTTGTATTATGTGTGCTAGCTAGACAACTGATATAAATACTTTTTTTTTGTAAATGCCTACATAAATTTTATACAAAGAAACTCCGAAACAAATATATATTTGCAGATCATACAAACATTTGGTCCGACCCGGGAATCGAACCCGAAACCTCAAGCACAGCAGTCGCGTACGCTACCACTGCACTGCGTCAACGATGTCGTGTGTGATGATTAGACATCGGATTATATGCACTATCAAAATGCCGAAATATGCATGCAAATATGCACTAAAAAAGGCAAAATATGCACAAAATATGCACAATCAAAAAAACATTGATATTGGTTCCCACCGTGTTTATGTCGGTTCTGGGGGTAGTGCTACGTTTGGTAGTTTCTCTTTATATGCTTGTACTCGCAATGTTGCTGAAAAACACTTTTTTTGTAGAAGAAATCAATTTATTGACTATCCCAAACTCGTTTCTGATCTCTTCCGCAACTCGATGTAATCCGTGGGCTAGACAGGTGATGTGAAGCAATTTTGGGTAGAATAGTTTCAGAGTTTGACCAACTCTTTCATCATATAAAGCGCACCATCAAAAACAAATACACATATTTTCTCGTCTATAAACGAATAGGGAAATAGTGTTCTGATGGAATCATTCATGAACCGGGCGATACTTGAATGGTTTCTTTTTTTTAGGACCTTGCAAGCAACCAAATGGGGAGTAGAGGGCTCTTTAGATAATTTTCCAACAATTATAAATATAAATACAACACGCCTAGCACGCATAACTACTAAAATAATCACTGTCAATGAAAAAGTACCAAAATATGCAATAACGCTAAAAAAATAGAGTTTTATGCATTTGCATATGCAAACATGCAAATGCATATAATCCGATGTCTAGTGATGATCTACGTGATTTTTTCTCCTTTAATATTGTATTATTAGGGTTCCGTAGTTCACGTCTCGAAACTCTTATAGTTTCATCACGCCCGTCCATCCGTTCGTCTGTCCGTCCTTCCGTTCATTCGTCCTCAGCTTACCTTCCAAACGGTTCGTAATAGAAATATGTATAAAACTTTTCACGGAAATGTGTATATAACACGTCAACAAAGAGCTAAAATGAAAAGGCGAATTTTTTTTGGGTACCTCTCCTACTCGTAAAGTAAGGTTTGTTTTTTTTCGCATCTACGTGTGGGGTATCCCCCCCCGCTCTGATAAATGGCTGACTCGAAAAATCTGAATAAATTCATGATGGTAGTCCACGTGATGAACTTTGAAGGAAAACAATAACGGTTAAGATAACTTTCTTAGTTCAGGAGTTAAAGAAGAGGCCATACTTGTAAAATGCGCTTACTTGGAAAACTTCGTAGAAAAATTTAATAACGAATTAGTAAATACTGTTCATAGTAATAAATATCAACCCCGCGTTATAAATCTACTTGCCAATATGGGTAACTATTCAAGCATTTCGCTACATACACGTACCTCTTTTGTGGGCAGTCTTATTAAAACAAAATGTTCTACACTTGCTAACTCCTTAGTCTGCGTGTAAGACAAATGTCTACTACTACAAAGACAATGTACAATTTAGGTGCTAGAGTCTCTCTTCGAGAGTTGTTTAAAGATATAGGTATTTTAACTGTTGCATCACAGTATATATTCGCTAATATTATGTTTGTTAGACACAACATTAATTACTATAAGAAAAACAGTGATGTACACAATATTAATACTAGAAAGAAATCTAAACTCATTGGTACCTATCATCGATTACATAAGGTACACAACTCGTTCGAAGGTCTTGGTGTACGTTTTTATAATAAAATTCCTATACATGTAATCGACCTTCCTGTAAATAAATTCAAGCTAACTGTAAAAAATCACCTTATTAGGAAAGCCTACTATACGATCAACGATTATCTAAACGACAAACAGTCATGGGCTTAAGGTGTCATTAGAATTAAGATAGAAACACACAAACTTCTTTGTCTTTTAATAAAGCTAAATATTAACAAACCATTGTTAGTTGAAAGTAATGCGTGGCGATTATTATGGTAATTTAATTAGTAGTGATTTTTATCAGTATCTCGACTATGGTTTGTCATGCTCACTAAAATGTCATTGCTTGCGGTGTCGTCGTGGGGCGGGTCGTTTCCTTCCCTCTGATATGGCGAAGGAGATGATGGCTGGTCCATGCGTCATATTCGTGAACGGGTGCTGCTTGGGGTGACTGATCGGCCTAGTCAGCGATTCTTTACACAATACTATTATTCTGGTTCGTTCAACTGCAACCCTAGCCTCTTAATCCAGTCACGAATTATTTTCAACAGTAGATTTTGCAACTGAATGTAAGTGGATGTGCACCTTGTTTCTATTTTGTTCTATGTTTAATAGACTCAAACCTTCAACGTTATCACTGGTGTTTTTTTTTGTTTGTGCGTTAGATTTTGGAGCTTTTTAATAAAAGGAATTTCAGGTGGCAACAGCTTGCATACTGTTTACCTTACATGTAATACTAACACTATCAGGGGCGTCGCCAAGGGGGGGCAGGTAGGGGCAGCTGCCCCCCCCCTAGAGATTTGATTTGATGCATATTTGAATTTAAAGAAACATATTGAGCATGGAAAAAATAATGCCAGCTATCTATCAATCGATATTCGAAATCAGATCATCCTAACAGATCTACGCTATAAAATTATTATACCACAAGACCATATTTTTTATTACTAACCATAGGACAAAAATATTAATTTTGTATTAAGTGTTCTTTGTCTAAATAGTCCTAATTAACCTATCCTTTGATTTCTTCTCTCGATTGAACAATTACGAAAACAGAAGAGAAAAATCCGGTTCTAGTAGCATTTGGGAAAAATTACATGTGTACGATTTGGGGGGAGGGGGGGGGGTTATGTCCTCTGTGACTCCCCCCGACTGCAATGAGGACCCAACAATTTGCCCCTACCTAGGCCAAGGGCTGGCGACGCCCTTGAACACTATTGTACCTGAAAATCAGATTTTGAAAAAGAGTAGCCATGAGTTTCTTTGCCAGTATTCTTCTCATGAGCTCTACGCATTTTGGAACTCTACTTTTTTCAGACTAGCTTTACCCCGCGGCGTTACCCGCGGTTGTTGTTGTACCGCGGGGTTCAGCTAGTAGTAAAATAAATGTTGCATTGTTTTTCAGTTTTAGACCATTAATTTAGCATAGCTTAAACAACTTTTTACCGTCATTGATTTGACTATACATCGTCATCTGATTGCCTTTGTGGGACAATGGGCAGTTGTGGGTGCAGCGGTTAGCGTATGCATATTTCAGATTATAGAAATGTTTAATAACCTTATTCCTCTGCGCTGTTATTAAGCTAAGTTATGTGTTCTAATGTTGGGGTCGTAACCTTCGTGCCTCTTAAAGCACGCAAACTGTAGGTCCGGTGCCTGATCTCTCCTCGGTCGTATCTGATAGCCGTCCCATCAGATAATGAGAGTGAGAGAACAGTGAGTGAACTTGTCTTTGCACAAATACTTGTGCACTACAATATCTCCTGCATTACGAGTAATTACTTACACCCTTATTCATAAATTCCTTTAACTTTAAGCAACGGTTCTGTATTATTTTGAACTTTAAGGTTTGAAACTGTGAGTTTTAAGTTGAAAATATCACGGACACAAATCAAATCGGTCTTATATTCTGAGAACAGATACGACACAAGATCATTTTTAAAAGAATAAATACGAGGATTTCAGAGAATTAAAGATTTAGATTTAGGTATGAAGAAAACTGCAACAGATTTTTCTATTTTTTTATTGATTCTCTTGCTCGTAAACTTAAACATTAAACTTTACACTGTATTGATCAATAACACTAATAATTAATTAATTTAAACATTTTTCTAAGCATTAAATTGTTTTTATTTCCAAGATATCCAGTTCAGGCCTTCTATTTTGTCGTATCCTGAAATTTAAACAATTATCTTTAGTATTTATTGCATTTTTTTTAAATTTCACTTATTTCATTATAAGTATTATTTATACTTACTTGAATCACTGATGAATCTCTTACTAGAAAATTTACATTTCGCTTGAAGCAGTTGCTTCTGTCGCAATTCTTCGTTGAGGGGAATAGGTTTGGAGAGTTTTGGCAGACGCGCCTTGTTTTCTCCTGCGAAACAAAAATGATAAAATTTATCCCATAGTTTTTTTTTACATTGAAGTTTTAGTATTTGTGCAAAACCTTTAGTAGTTTTTCATTAACCGACTTCAAAAAAGGAGGCGGTTCTCAATTCGTCTGAATATTTTTTTGTAGTTTAAAAAATGAATTAATTATGATCTATTTCAACCACTTGGTAACCACTAGCTCTTATTAATCTGTGATACTTTATGTATTATGAATTCTTTCCTTTCTTTGTAGGTACCTAAATTCAAGGTACCTTTAATAGTTTATTACAAATAATAACAAAAATAAACAACGTACGTAGAACAGCGTTTGTTGACAGTCGTGTTTTACCTGAAATAAATTAACATAAACATTTAATTAAAACCTTCACAGTAGGTACTTTAGTACTTACCTAACGAATAAAATTTAAAAATAAAGATGTATCAACTTTTCATCTTTAGGTATCTCAGTTAAAAGAGACATTAGGCTTAGGCCTTCCCCAAGGCTTCCACGGCAACCGGTTCTCTGTTGACCTCAGCCAACTCAAATATACCTAACGTTAAATTTTACAAAATATATAAAGTAATTTATACTCTCGATTGTCGGCACTCGATGGTCATCAACAACCCATAATGTCCCACTGCTGGGCTCGGGTCTCCTAACCTACTTGTAGGTACTGCTAGGGCGAAAGCGGTCAGGATTTAAGTAAATTAAAATAGTGGAATAAGTACCTACAAGTTAGTTTAATTCTACAATGTATAAAGTAATTTTACAAAATAAATAATTATAAAAGTAAATTATAATTAAGAGACATACCGGTTTTTAATTGAGCAGCTTGTCCGTGTTTGTTCAATAACAAGTATGAGCTCTTTATGTCTTCTAATTGGGGTTTGTAACTTTTAATGCTGCTGTGCATTATCGCTGAAATCAGTTTTAATGTCGACATCATTTATTTTAAATTACACTTTTTTTTTTCTTTTTGACTCAAAGGGCGGCAACGCATTTAATATTTTTTCTTGACTTGCAGATGTCTATGGGCGGCGTAGTTTTTTGCCATTATGTGAAGTAGGTATCTGTCAGTATATGTCTGATACATGAATAATTGTCGAATAGTTTTGAATTTGGAAACCCCAGATTTTTTTTACTCTCTTTGAGTCGGTTTACGTTGAATTTAAATTGAAAACATGAGCAGAATCCAAGAGTTCTGGTCACCATACACATGGCGAATGCAGACAATACAACAATGCAGCATAGTGACCCACACTACGGCGGCCTAGTGATGCTTCTGCATCATTGGGCCTCCGGTCTCGCATTCACCAAAAAAACACGATAGCACGAATGCTGGAATTTTAGGTTGGTCTTCTGAAATCAGTGTGGCTGTACTATCTTGAAATGGACAAAACTTACTGGCTCTATTAGGTAGGGTAGGAGCAATGTTCCTTAGTAAGATCTCTCTGGTTTCTTCACAACTTTTAGGTGGATTTCCAAAGGGTTTTTTCACTGTATCTAAACAAAAGCGTAATCAAAATCAAAACGTTTTATTGGCTCAGCATAAGGTAGGTACTTTGATTAAAATATGACGGAAGTTTTTTACAGATATTTAAAAATATCGTAAATTAAAAATACCGAACAAATACATGATTATTTCGTATTAAAATTAGGTTTCAACCGCACGACGGTGTCAATACTTACCTAAACTTGTTTTGGGTAAATTACATTTACTTGGAGTTCTAATAGAAGTTTGAACTGTAAAGAGAAATAAAAACAATAAGCATACAGACTTTACCTACACTTTACACTTTACATAGGTTATCGTGGTAAAAAGTAACCTATGTAGGTATGTCCTTATACTCATGAATCAAAGTATCTTCAAGCCAAATTTCATTGAAATCGGTGCACCGGTTCAGTCATAAAATCATAACAAACAGACAGATATAGTTACTTTCGAATTCATAATAATAGTATGAATATTAGCAAGTTGAGATAAAATTGCTCACCTGACAACACCGGTTTTTTAATCTCCTGTGGAGTGTCCTTTAAGTTTTTGGTAATTAGTGTTCTGGACTCTGGAAAAAATTAAACATTTTCAATTTTAAGGCCAAAATAACATCCGTGGCAATCGTTAGGGGTAGCTGGAGACTTCAAAAGTTTAATAATAGTCTATTTATAGAACTTCGATATCACCTGGTATATGGATTGTAGAGGATTAAAGATTGCTAAATCGAAATTCATCCGTGTCGTAGTACACTTAAAGTGATCCTAACATATTTGGCAAAAGGGTTAAAAGATATTTAAATAAAATGAAATGAAATCATTTATTTTGAAATTGGTTACTCTGCCTGATGGAAAGCATATGCAGAATCCAAGAGTGGTGGTCACCATACTCATTGCGAATCCAGACAATGCAACAATGCACCATGGTGACCCACACCATGGCAGCCTAGTGATGCTTCTGCATCAGTGGGGCTCCGGTCTCGCACTCACCCACGATACACGAGCTACACGACAGCACGAACGCTGTCATTTTACGTTGATCGTCTGTGGGAGGGTAGTACCGCCCCGTGGCTCTACTACCTTGTAACTTTTTCTAAAATTTTTTACATGTTAAAACTTTTTCTTAAAACAGATCAGTTCGGCCTTTCCTAACTTGACTAGCCCTGAGAAGAAAGGAATAACAAACTCAGGGATCATCGTCTCTTTTAAAGTCCAGGCAATCAAGGCAAACAAGGATAAGTAATACCTCTGACTTTGTTCACGTCGCATCTTGACGAGCCTGTCGAGCCTCCAACAGGTTTAGGTATATTTTGAGATGTGGTAGAAGCGCTGTAAGCTGTATAACAAATCACATACCTATATTATTTAATGTTCAACATCACCTGGAAAGAAACTGGCTGGCCGGTTTCATAGAGGGAAAAATAGAATGAAAAAGAGGAAGAGAAAGACCGAGACATGGTTATATCGACCAGATTCAGGAAAAAGCGACGTTCGCGACGTATAAGGAGGTCAAAGAAATGGCTCTTGATAGGGAGAGCTGGATAAAGCTGCATCGACAAGAGCGTAGCTTCAAGTAAGAAAATGATGATGATAACCTGGAAGCAGTCTGAGTATTTCTATGTACCTACATAATATGTCTGTATTTATGTTTATACGTGTCTGTACTTATCACTACATCATCACTACATAGTCTACATACATACCCACAACAACCATTTTTTATTCCTTTCTTTTTACGAGAAGTAATGGCTTGTTTACGAAGTGATTTTAAGCAATCCAATTCTCATACAATTAAGTAAATTAAATACATTGTGCATTTATTAAAGATCAAAATGGCCTTTTATAGTATCTAATTTAAATGAATATATTCGAAGATATTACAGATTTAAAATGCACGAATCCTGTCGTCGGCGGGGGCATCTGAAATCCACCCGTGCTAAGCCGGGGCGGGTCGCTAGTTTAGGTACAATAAGTAATGTAATGTATGTCTATTTGTGTGATATCTGGCTGCTATAGCAGAAGTCACTTGTTCGATTAGTCTGAGAAATAAGTTTGATGACGATAATTAATTTTGTGTCTGAGTGAAATGTAATTATATGTATTTACAAATATTGTAGATTATCAGCAGGCTGCTTACCGTAGTACATTCGATACTTCATTTAGAATGAGATGACCGCATGTAAGATGTGTCTAGTTTTGTTTTAAGAATCACTACGATGAAAGCTCTACAGCTTTCTGGTTAAATACAAAATTTTCACCTATTCCTTATATCCATACCCGACATATGAGGTTGATCGAAAGTTGATGTTCAAAGGATTCAACTGCCTAGATCTAATAATTAGAAGTGATTAGACCGATTAGTGGGTGGGGGGGGAATCTTGCGGCTTTTCCCCAGGATAGGGTCTGGATATGTGTGCTATTGATTTCGGGAAAGATCTTAGAATCAGATGGTACTAGTCTTTTCTAGGGTGTCTGAAGGTGGCTGTCAGGATGTTTTTTAGTGGCCACATACTCCTGGCTCTTGCATCACCGCGATAGCATTCCGCGGGAACTAGTCAGAGATCTGAAGGAATTTTCTACGCCGTCGTTCCGTGTTAAGGTGTAGCTACTTACTTTCAATTGTGTATTTAATGTATCAAAGATTTTATACCGGTAGGAATGGATGTAAAATCGTTCGTAATATAAGGATATAATGAAAAGGTGACGCACGCATTGAATAAGGCCGCCTTAAAATCGAGTCACAAAGATCTACGTCCACTCTGAATGTGTGTATGCAGATAGGACGCAAAATTGCATAAGACAGCATCATGCTGTTAATCCTCAGGGCGTATAAGTCGGTCTTTCATCCAAAGTGAGTCAACACTAGTCAACAGAGGGTTGTAATTGAAATATGTATAGGTTCCACATACCTTTGAGTTTGTAGTTTTTCTTCAACACGGGGATTTTAGAAACTGAATTCAGGTTCGAGCTACTGTTCCAAACAGGATTGCTCTTGAATAGCTTGCCTTGGGTAGCTGTCCGAAACAAAACACCAAGTGCTATTATTGAGAAAAGCAAACATCTCCATTTTGGTTTGATGATCGACATGATGTATGCTATTCGCCAATATATTATGTGGTGTATTACAGCAGCAATTTCTTTGCTAGACATTTTTTTTACTGAAATAAAATCGGTTGACTTTTGTAGAAAGTTCGTATGTAATTGTTGTGCTACAGTTGCGCGACTTTGTTGCCTCGTAAAATAATTACCGAACTGTTTAACCATAATATATTTTTGAACGCAATCAAATTACGCGCCTAAATTTGAGTGTTACACTTATAACAGTTAAAAGCTACGTACGTTATATAATTGCTTCTGTCCGCACGATGTTTCAGATTGGATTGGTCTTATACTACAAAATTCTTTCTTTTCATTTTTCTTTTCTCTGACTATTGAATGGGTATCGTTAATTATTCGCAGAACTGAAGCTCAACACATTTAGTAAATATGTCATATGTGTGTTTAACCTTTGGGATAAATATTTAATTCGTAACTCACGTAATCTTTCACACCACTGCGCTGCCAAAGATCTTGGTTGATGGACGCACGGTGTTAGAACTTTGCTGTTTCTCCCTTTAAAATACAAATGAATGAGTATGGTAATCACTATTCTAGGATTTTGCTTTTGCTTTTCATCAGGCAGGACAGAGCCACTTTGGCGGGAAAAAAAAGATCGAAAAATTTAAAACAATTTTTTTTGCAGAGATCAAAATGTATATGTTTGAAACTCACGTATCGGAATATTAGGTAATCCATCTCTCCTGATGACCAACTTCTTATGTATTGGTGTAACTAGGGGCTTACCATAGCCATTATTCTCGCACTCCAGAAGTTCTATCGATTGCATAGACATCGATGCTGTAAATAATGAGTGGTACAATACCGTGGATATATATTATAGAATAGTTTGCGCCCAGTTTAGTAGTAAATTAATAGGTATTTACTATTACCCACTTTAATTTACTGTTTGGTATGAAATAAACACGAATGGTGTCTACGTAGACCTTCAAAACAGGTCTAAGTTTTCCAAAAAAATATTACTTCTTTTTTTTTTCTTATAACAATGAATTTATCCAAATATCACATGCTTCCGTGCGCTATATTGTTTCCCACAAAGTATTTCTTTCACGTTAATATCATCTATATAGACTACGTTTACGTTACGTCTTTGGAACACTTATTAGAATCGACAGTTTCAGTGACAAAATTATTTAAAGAAGACTGATATTTTGTCAAAAACAATAATTTAAATGCATTATACTGTAACATAGCTTTTACATATAAATACTTACCTACCGGTGTAGGGTCCATTGGTGCTCTTGGTTTACTTAAATGTGGCGCATTCTCGATTCTTGCTTCTAAAATGGAAATTAATTAAAAAAGTAAACGGACGCAAACTCGATCGCAATGATCCGGATCACATCCGTTTATCACAAATCCGAAAAATCTCAGAAGCATAGGATGTTTCGGGACAGCTGAGGGGCTTGCTGGTCCTTAGCGTCATAATGATTACTGGGCCCATACTATGTTAGCTGACTGATATACCTAGGTACTTGGGATAGGTGTGTCGGCCCGCCCAATATATCAGCTTTCGTACCTTAGCCTTAGTATCGCCACAGTTGCTTGATGATTTGTGGTAGAAAGCCAAGCTGATTGCAGCACGAACGGGCCGGCTCGACCTGGGCGATACTAGCCTCGCACAGAAGATCAACGTAAAATGACAGCATTCACGCTGTCATGTTTCGTTGGTGATTGCAAGACCGGAGGCCCAATGATGCAGAAGCGTAACTAGGTCGCCATAGTGTGGGTCCCATGCTGCATTGTTGCATTGTCTGCATTCGCAGTGAGTATGGGGACCACCACTCTTAGATTAAATAAATAAATAAATATTTCAGACATCTAACACACAGCGCCATCTAGTCCCAAGCTAAGCAGAGCTTGTGTTAAGGGTACTAGACAACTGATACAAATACATATATACTTTTTTTTTTTTGTAAATACATACATATTATACATAGAAAACACCCAAGCTTCGAAACAAATATTTGTAGATCATACAAACATTTGGTCCGACCCGGGAATCGAACCCAAGACCTCATGATCAGCAGTCGCACACGCCTACCGAGAGACCAACGAGGCAGTCGCTGATTCTGTGTAAAATAAACTCACACTAGGCCCTCAGTAGTTAGGCTAAATATTGTACAGTGTATTGACTGGACAACAGTAATTTATCGTTACTCATTTCCTTATCTGCTAGAGACTTCTTGAGATATACTATTATTTATCTTATTTTGTCTTAAACTTCTATATTTAAGTTCTCTTGAAGATCATAAAGGCATACCTATAGCAGTGACTACACTAAAAATGGTATAATTTGTTCCGGGAGAACGGACTTACGGGACAGGTTCCGCCTATTGCTCGGGGTCAATGAAGAACTTCGGCTTCGCGGCTGTTTAGCTACAGGTGATCTGCTCATCGTGTTCGATTTCATTCTACTCTTCATTTCTTGGTTCAGTTCTGTAATAAAGTTTTTTTTTTATATTTCATCACCAGTCGAAAAGTCTTAGGTCTCCCCTCAAGGCTCTCCAGAATAACGGATCATGTGTTTCCTACTCCAACGGTTTCCGCGACCTTCAGGTCGACCAGGTCGACGGACTTAATTACTTACTTACTTATTTTTGCTGTTAATTGTTTATGGTCTGGACTATGGAGAAATTCTTGCGGTGCTGTGTCTTAGCGAAGTTAGCATCATTATATGCAATCTGCATATAATCATCATCATGAGCCTACCGCAGTCTACTGCAGAACATAGGCCTCTCATATTGCACGCCATTCGTTTATTACATATATTCAACTATCCACTTTAGTCAATGACTACGTACGACATGTGCTTCCATTGTTGCTATTACTGGAGAAATCGGTCTGTTGCGATAGAATTGCATGCACTGAAGGCGCTGGCTTCGACTTGTTTGATTTAATCCCTACAGTTTTATCTAAGATAGCCTGCCTTAGACCTGTAAAGTTAAGTATAATTAGTATGTTTAGTAGGGTAGCCTACTAAGTACTCACATACGGTTTTACTCGATCGAGCAAACATGTCGAGTAAACAGCACGGCATGGACTTTCGTGCACACGTTCAGCATTCATTTATCGAGTGACTCGCGCCGTTCCGTATTCACCGAACCGTTCGAGCCAAAAAATGCCTATGATGTTATATGACATAAATGTAGCCATTTCACAAGTCTCGCAATTCTTAATTATAAAAGAATCAAAGAAAAAAAACTCGTAAATCCATTTTTTTATTAAACACGTGTTTTTAGACGATCAACAAC
Organism: Diaphora mendica; assembly: GCA_949125395.1. Lineage (NCBI taxonomy): Eukaryota > Metazoa > Arthropoda > Insecta > Lepidoptera > Erebidae > Diaphora > Diaphora mendica. The sequence goes on from OX421321.1 coordinate 4,589,060, forward strand.
GGCGGACTGATTTAAGCCACTCGCGGTCACTTACATAAGTTGAGTCAAGCTCGACGGCTCGCTTCGAGTAGGTGGAAGGAAATTACTTTTATTTAATTACATCGAGCCGGCCCGATGCGAGCCTTGTAAGTTTTACACGAAATTTTTTACTTGTTTTGGAGTAAAACTTTCGAGAAATACCGCATGTGACTACTCACATGCGGTATTTCTCGAAAGTTTACTAGGACCATAAAACTAGGTGAGTCATTTAAATATGTAGTGGTATTAAGGTACACAAAGTCTCTCATGGAATATTTCGTGGACTAAAATACATTGCAGAAAGAAGAACGCTTGCAACTTGGCTAGAGGGGCTGATATCGAACCTGTGACAAAATGACTTATTTGACATTGCTGGTTTGTTTGGCTTCATCATCATTATCAACAGTATTTCTTCTTTTTGCAGTGATGTTGGCCTGCGTAGTTTGCTCCCTTAATTCGAGTTTACGACACTAACAGTATGAATAAGGGTAGTGACATCTCTGTTTTCTTCATTTGTCACATTTGGACAGCTGTTTATCTGTCTTAGCTAAAATATTAATTACGCGCTTGGTTCTTGCTTCTTGTTACCCAAAAGACAGTCAAAAAAGACCTTCATTTGACCCTACTGCATATCTAATGGCATAGCATGGTTTTACTTTGGTAGATCTCATTGTTTAGAACATGTTCGCATTTACGTACCAGATACATTTTGGTTTTGCTGCGTAGCCTGTTGTGTTAACTGTTTTATTTTCTGTGGTAATGTGTGATCTGTGTGTTTCTGTTCTACAGCTGAAAACAATAATTTTTTAACTAAGAGCTTAGTAAAGTATCTAAAAAAATTGTTTCTGTTCTACAGCTGAAAACATTTTTTTTTATCGTTTTAGTCGGTTTGAGTCCGACTTAACTACCCCACCAATCCTTCAGTTGGGTTCCCAGAGGATTTTTATACAAAAAAGGCTAGTAGTTTATGCCTCTACAAATGTAAGTATTTACATACGAAATGGTCCTCGTACGGTGCTGTTGAAGTAGGTCGGACTTCGAGAGCGCGATCGTGACCGCGGCTGGGACAAATCACGTCTCTGTTCTGTATACAAACATGTCAGCTTATATAGTGTTAGCTCGTGTAGTAGGTACCTACACGTGTTTTATTCTAGTAATTATGTAAATATATACGTTATATAAGTGGATATAGTTAATAAAAAATAAGTGGTTTGTTTCGGCATTTCTTCTCAGAATGAGTCTTAGAAAATCGCCTTCTAGCTGTAAAGTCCGACTTGTAAAATATCTTTAAAAGATATACTTACAAAAATAAATTTCAATTACCTCGTTTTTGAAATTGGAATGAAATGGATAATTATTATTGTTCCAAAATCAGTCTGTGTTAGTTTAAATTTTTCTAGTGTCCTAAACTTTATAAAAATACCTGTTATTCGTTGTCTCGCTTAGACTCGAGGAGGAACGTCGACTCGATTTGGCTCATTCTCATTCAAGACAAATTAAAATGAACTTCGCAAATAGTTTAGGATCTTCTGTACAAAAGTAATGAGATATTTTTGGGGTAATTCCGATTTCTGTTCTGCATTTTTACTGAATAAAAACATAAAACCATTTTGGCTATTTCACATTTTATCATTTAGACGATTCTATAAAATTTTAATTACTTTTTAGTTGTTTACGGTGCCGATAAATAATAGGTTGTCAGTTGTCACGATACTTCTTATCAATGACTGATCTTTCTTACTTGTTGGAGGGCCCTTCTTGAATGCAGCCGGAGGTGCGGAGATAATTGTGCGACATGGAGATAAGCGTCTGTTGAAATTAACTGGAGTGCTGCTATTCCCAGAAATGCCTACAAAAGATTACCACAGATATTGGAACCAATCAATTACCTGCTCTTTGTCGCTGATTCCAATTGGTGCCGAATTGTGACACCTTAGAAGGTGAAATTTGACAAGAATTTTGGAAAAGATGTGTGCACTTTGGTAGTAGATATATATTTTTTTTATATAAAGACAACTTCCGCACTAGGATTAAATCCTGTGTCCACATACATGAAACGGACACAAAGAACACCCAGACTCAGAACAACAATTTGTGGATCACACAAAGTGTTGTCCTAAGTGGGATTTGAACCCTACTTGGCGAAGTAGGAAACGGCGTGATGACCGTTAAACCACTAGGCCAAACGTGCAGATATTAGGTAAATGAACAAGCTAAGAAATGGTAAACCGTGATCAGAGACGTCTCTAGCTCTTATGCACCCGTGTGCAATCATTACACTAGCGCCTTTTAGTAAGCGTAGCGCCGTAAGCGCCCCAACACTGCTGCGCTCGTGTGCACTACACTATAGGTAAAGACGCCCCTGACCGCTATCGATAACTTCCTAAGATAATAGTAGCTAAATGCCAAATAGCGTTTCCCTTATAAACATTTCCGACACGTTTTCTTAAGCACGGAAACGACAACTCAAAATCTCGATTAGTGTGACTTATTGTACTGCTTCGGTAGCGCACTGGTAGCGTGTGCGACTGATATACTTGATGCTTCGGGTTCGGGTCGGGAGTCGGACTAAATGTTGGTGTCAACAAATATCTGATTGTTACGTGTTTTCTATATATTGTATATGTCACCGTAAGATTGCAAAAACCGTTAGATTTTAATCTACCTTGCGAAATTGCAAACTTTCGATAGATTGTCAACTGTGATATACTGCATAAGGACGTCATATTGTCAACTGTCCCTGGTTGGTCGGTTTTATAGTAGGCCGTTCAATGTCCATAGAGTTAGGTTAGAACTTCTTTAATTAATCACAAATTAATTTTACTGTCACAACAATTTTATATAACTAATTCTAAAGCTGTGAGGTATTTTCAACATGAAATTAATTTACAATCACAAAAATACTTTACATTCGGCAACAAAGACGAATTAACAAACAAATATGGCGGCGCGCGGGACATATGCTGTTCAACCAATCAGTGCGCGACTTGTGATTCGTGGATACCATTTGACAATCTTTCGACTGTTTACAATCTCGCGAGATAGATTACAATCTAACGGTTTTGATAATCTTACGGTAACATATATATCAATCTAGCTTTCATAGTACAAGCCCTGCTTAGTTCGAAACTAGATAGCGTTGTGTATTACATGTGCAAAATTTTTATCGTTCTGTGACGACTGTGACGAGTATCATCAGTGTAACCCACACTTACCATGGCGGGAAATTATGTAGTGCACCAGATTTTTAAATGTCAGCTACTTGAAATGACAATCCAAACTGTTTTCAAAAGAGCTATAACAATTTCTACACTATTATTAGCATAATATGTGTGTTACTAGTGGGCTTTTACTAGATGGCGCTAAGATTCATTGTATGTAGAGGTCGCTTCAGTACGTTTTTCACCGGTTGGTGTATAACCTATTTTGTAAACAGCTTAGTAACTGTACGATCTAAAAATTAAGGTAACCAAAGGCACTAATAATGATATTAATGAAACAAAGGATTACAACATTACATTATTTATTTATAGCATCAACATACATAGCTACAACTTATTTAAACATAGCTAAAATTACTTTAATATAAGTCTAATGCATTCTATGCAATTCAACCAGTCTATCTGTTCATAGCAATAACTGTAAATAAGAGCATACCCATTTTCTTTTTAATTCTCTTTGAAATATCGATTGCTTTTGACAGATTTCAACGATTAAAAAACAAATGTATAGCAAAACAAGGATCTATGGTCCCCTGATTAAAATTTAAAGTACGAACGACTGTCATTAAAACGGCACTACCTTTTTTGATTTTTATACCACTTTTCGAATAGTGAATCAGACAAAAGCGACTCGAGCTATATACTCGACTAGCTTTTACACGCAGCTTCGCTCACGCAGACTTTCATCCCCTTATTTACCCCCCTTAGGAATAGAATTTCATAAATTCCTTTCATAAAGAACCTACATGCAAAATTTCAGGATTCTAGCTTCAGCGGTTTGGGCTGTGTGTTGATCTCTGGGTATGTCAGTCAGTCAGTCAGTCACCTTACTCTTTTATATATATATATAGATAGATAACTGAAAGCTCACAAGCGTATTTAGTCTATTATCTATATATATAACAGAGGAAGGTGACTGACATAGAGAGAGATCTACGCACAGCCCAAACCGCTTAATCTACAATCCTGAAATTTTGCATGTAGGTTCTTTATATAACGTACAAGTGAGCACTAAGAAAGGAATTTTTGAAATTCCACCCCTAAGGGGGTAAATCAGGGGATGAAAGTCTGCGTGAGCGAAGCCGCGTGCAAAAGCACTAGCTTTTAGGTAGCTTAGGTACTATATATATTTGTCGAAATAAATTGATTAATAACATATTTTGAGGTGGCAAGATTGTGTTACTAAAACCAATAAGCGAAATTCTTTTCTTTCTTTCATTGTCATCGATACATGAAAAGATCCTTGTTGCACTACAGGTATATTACTTACTTACAGATAAGAATATCGAATAATCTTGTTACTAATATGACAATCGAGTCGATAATATAATAAATAAAGCAACAAGCTCACCTATATTAAAATAGTGATGGCTGGATACGCCCTTAAAGGCACACTTAAAGAAAAAATGAGAACAAACTAAAACATAAAATCGACTAACTACCACTAGTTTTGACACTATCCTCAACACTAGTATTGTCTTTGGACACATCAGCTGTTTGGTCTGTGTGTGTGAGTGTCCCTTCACGTTTAATAGCTTCGAGTGCGTGTGTGAGTATTCCGGATGTTGAATGTGTGGGTGCTTCGTTCTCAACAGTTCTCTCAGTACTATGATTTCTGGAACGTTTGTTGGCATGGCTACTGTCACCTGTATGATACGTGCGGTCTTTATTGTCTCTCAATCGCTTGGGCGTGTTGGTCCCGCCCGGGGAAGCGTCTCTCTTGTCCCGGAGCTGTCGGTGAGCGGCTTTAAGTTCCATCTCGACGCAATGGTCAGCGAACATCAGCTGTAGTGGTGCGTACATGTGGGGAAGTAGCTCGAGATCGTTCATAGTTATCTGTCGAACAACAAAGAGAAGTTTTATGGAGATTATTCGATTCGTGAAATCTCGGCATAGCCGTTATGAAGGTCAACCTGAGTATAGGTTAGATAAAAATTAGTAATTTTTTGTATAAGATTTATACATTCCGTGCCATGGTTAGGCAAAATTAATTTCATTATTCAATTATTATTAAATCTTTCGTAAAAAAATAATTAAATTCTATAGTGCTAATAAACCACTAAAATACATATTTTTTCTCAATAATTGCTTTAGAGATGTATTTAATTTTAAAATTTGATGAAAACGTTTAAGGGAACAGACGCCATATTACTGTCTGGTCATGACGTCACTCGGATATGTAAACAAACAAACTAATATTTGTAAAAATTAAAAATTAGTTGGTGTGCCGTTCCTGAAATTCAGTTATTTGATAAAAAGTAAAGTTGTTAACTGACCTGCATATTATCAAAAGCGATGCCCACAGTGTTGTTGTTGTTGAGTATGTTGGCGTTGAGGCGAGGCAAGCGCGCGTATCGCTGGCTGAAGTGAGTGAGGACGGTGAACCGCGCGTTCATCCTCCGCCCCATGTCTATCGCTTGAGTCGTGGTCGAGTGCATCTTGGTGCGAGCCTCGTCCGCCAGCTCGTCTTCCATCGTCGCTTCGTGGATCAGAAGAGTTGAGTTCTCGCCTGACGGAATATCACCAATGGTAAGATGTTATAATACCCATGGTAAGATATAGTGTACTCTGTCATAGAACTGGTTATGATGACATATGATTTACTTATAATTATTTCATAGACTTTTAGAATCTTTTATTAAAATGTAAAATCAATATTTTATGATGTTTTCCTAGCCGATTTCGGCCACGGCGGCCAATCTCAACGGAGACCAGCCAACTAGCAGGTGATATTATAGTGCACAAATGTGTGCGCAAACACGGGTGCAGTCTCTGTCTCAAGTAATAATATTCTATAGTGTAGTGGAGTAAACTCCTAAAACACATTTTTCTATTCAATCTTTTATGTGTCATGAAAATGCATTTATTGCACAAAATTCTGGACACCATTTTGTCTGTGGTCATGACGTCATTTGGCTATGTAAATAATGAATATCAATTGGCAGTTTGTTTTTTATATTGCCATGTACTAAATAAATTGAGGCAAACCCCAGTACGTTATTGGAAATACTTGTATGGATCTTTAGTTCACAGTTGACATTCCTCTATTATATTAATTACTACTAGAAACTAATCAGTTACGATATCCAGTGGGCTGTGTCCAGTTGGCCACGCTGATTTCAGCACCAACGGGCCGGTTCGACCGGGGCGGTACTACCCTCGCACAGTAAATCAATGTAAAATGACAGCGTTCTTGCTGTCGTGTTTCGTTGGTGAGTGCGAGACCGGAGGCCCAATGATGCAGAAGCATCACTAGGCCGCCATGATGAGGGTCACCATGATGCGTTGTTACATTGTCTGTATTCGTGGATGAATATGGAGACCACCATTTTTGGATTCTGCTTATGCTTTCCATAAGTCAGAGTAGAGTCACTTCGGCAGGGCCATACATAAAAAAACCTTGTTGGAGAAATATACTTAAAAATACGCATAAATAGGAATTAGAAGAGAAAAAACGCAAAATTAGCCCCAGAGCCGCCTGCGAACTAGCAGTCTTCAAATAATAGACGAATCAGTTGAGAGTTTTTTCCGACCCAGATGTATTAATAAAATAAGCATCCTTACCAAGTTTAACCAGGTCGTCACAGGGTAGAGTATCCCCGGAGTACGTGATCTTCTCCCCGTTGACCTGCAGGGCTACTCCAAAGGCGTTGGGGCAGTGCGCCACGCGGCAAGTACGAATACTCTGAATACCCATCGCGGCCAGAGCAGCCGACGTCAGATCCGAGCTCGACTTATCTGACTCTTCCAGCTGCGGGGAAACAAAATTACATTCGTAAATTTGTCTTCATACAAGTGATTGTGAGAACTTTTATAATCTGTGTGGCAATTTAATGAGAAGTGATATTTATTTCTGTGAGTAAATCTTTTACAGCATTCCCTAATACTCACTCTGGGAAGAAATGCCGAAACAAATCACAAGGGGTCTTTTTTAAGTCCGTAAACATTGATTAAATATAGCTATGCGAGTCTTGGTTGGCTTTTTAAAGAAAAAACTATAGTTTTGAGTCGACCAGTCATCATAACCTAACCAGTAATTGGTTTTAAACTATTTTTGGATAGAACTTTTTTAGGATGGCAATAAAATGATGCTTATTTTTTCAAAAACAGAACGGTTTTTTATAGGGAGCAAACGAGCATGTAGGCTTTGATAAATGACTTCCCCTCTTGGACACCTGCCTGAGGAATTTTGCTCGCCTCCTATTGGTCGTAGCGTGATTGCTATTTAAACTGTGCGTTCTTCGATTAATGGGCTGTCCAATATTAAAATAACTTTTCAATTGAAACCAGTGGTCGTAATATTACTGGTGCAACTAAATAAACTGAGACTGGCTCGACCGGAGTGATACCACGGCCTCACAGAAAACCGGTCTGAAACAGTGCTTGCGCTGTGTTTCACCGAGTGAGTGAGGATCAGGCGATACGTCTGCTCGTTTGCCCCCCTACTCCACAAAAAAAAAAAACTCTTCAGCTTTATAATATTACTATGTATGCTAGGTGGTATGAAAATTTCCACGTGAAGATAGTAAGTAGCACTCGTTAATAAAAACTAGATAATGTAGTTGTGCATCTTTGATTTTGCATTGTGCATCGCATCGCTGAAAGAAATGTATAGAGTTCTAACAGTACTAAGTTGAAAAAAAAAAATAGTCTTGTGTCAGACCACCCACGTAACTACTAGTAGGTAACTCACCAGACTTTGGTTAGGTATCAGCGTGTATTTGTCCTTGATGTTTTCGAACTGATTGTCGTACAAAGTGAGCCAGGTGACTATTTGTCCTGGGGCGAGCAGGTACACAGGTAGATGGTGTTCATCTGAAGATTCTTCGAATGCTTGCCGCCTGGCTTGTAGGACACCAATTAAGCCTGGAAAAGGTAAATTAACCTGTTCGAATTCAATGTTAGATTTTTTATACATCTAGATATTTTAAATTGCTGACGGTGGCCAGCCAACTACGTATGAGATATAGTGCACAAGTGTGTGTGCAAACAGATGCATGCACTCTCACAACCCAATAGGACCGACGGTTTATTCCGGTGTTTTCCGATGATAACAGAAGAATGTAACATTGTGTGACTTTAACTATAGATTTGACTTAATGTTGATTTTCTTTCCTACTTTTAAAAAAGAGACAACTCCCGCACTAGAAATAAATCCTGTTTCGCGGGAGACTTTACAAACATACATGAAACGGACACAAAGAACACCCAGACTCAGAACAACAATTTGTGGATCACACAAAGTGTTGCCCTACGTGGGATTTGAACCCACGACACTTGGCAAAGTAGGAAGCGGCGTGGTGACCGTTAAACCACTAGGCCAAACGTGCAGTCAATGTATATATGTATAATTTTATTAGACTACTTAATAAATATGTTAAAAAAATCAAATTACTGTTTTTTTAACCGACTTCCAAAAGGACTTCTCAATTTCATCGGTTTTTTTTTTTTTTTTTATGTATGTACATCGATTACTCCGTCAATTGTGGACCGCTTTTGAAAATTCTTTTTTTTATTTCTAGATACATGCATAATATTTGCAAATGTGTGACGTCACATCAGGGGGATGGTTGGTTGTTGACTGGAAATCCTAACTTAAGACATTCTTACCAATATGATGATCAGCATGTAAGTGAGATACGTAAACAGCTTTCAGAGTCTTGAGGAAAGCGTTCACTTTCTTCGGTCCGTAAAAGCGCACCATTTGACCGTAGGTGCCCTCACCGCAATCCAAAAGTATGGAGCGGGATTCACTGAAATATATCTTTGTTTTATTTCAAGTGCACTCAAACGGGAATGATATTTGGTTCATTAAACGTTTAAGTATATTAATATAATAAAAACATTAAGTGGCAAAGTAAAATATTATGTTTGTTTTAATAGAAAATGGACTAGGTTCATCATCACCTTCCTAGTATTTATTATTCCCAACATTATTTGGGGTCGGCTACTAGTTCAACCGGTTTTATCTGAATATCAGTTTTTCCACGGAGCGACTGGCATCGGACCTCCGCACTGAGGGGGAACTGAATTCGAAGGTTGAACTAGTTGTCAGTATATTTGAGGGCACTGAATTCCCAATAAAGAACGAAGGCACGGGCGGGAAACTCCGCCATCTTAAGGTGCGTCTCCACCGAAATTTGACAACACAAAAGTTGCTAACTTTTGTTCGGTGGAGACTCAGCTTTACAGAAACTTTTGTCTTCAACGCGTGTTAACAACACAAAAGTTGCCAACTTTTATTCGGTGGAGTCTCGGCTTTACATACTCCAGGCTTGCTATTAAGAATTTCTTCTAAGAAAATCCAACAGCGGTCCGACCAGGGAATCGAAAATGAAGATAGAAAATGAAGTTACTTTTATTTATTTTATATATTATTTAATACTTATTGCACATAATGCACATGTTGCACAAAGCCGGACTTAATACCTAGAGGCATTCCCTTCCAGTTGACCGTTCAGGTGATGTAGAAATAAGATCTTTTACAATTTCTTTTATTCATTGTATCATTAAGTTACCGGCGCCGTATTAAAAATATATATTTGTAAAACAGAATGGCAAACTTACCTATATGATTTTTATTTAAATATTTTTCACTTTAACTTTTTTTTCTGGATCTGCCAAAATGACTCTACTCTGCCTGATGGAAAGCGTAAGCAGAATTCAAGAGTGGTGGTCACCATACTCATTGCGAATGCAGACAATGCAGCATGGTGACCCACACCATGCTGCACTGCTGCAAAGAAGACCAACCCAAAATGACAGCATATGTGTTGTCGTTTTTCGTTGGTGAGTGCGAGACCGAAGGCCCAATGATGCAGAAGCATCTCAATAGGCCGCCATAGTACTGGTCACTATGCTGCATTTGTAATGAGTATGGTGACCACCACTCTTGGATTCTGCTCATGCTTTCCATCAGGCAGAGTAGTCACTTTGGTAGGCTCATAAATAAAAAATAAATACAACAAAAATACTTATTTCTGATACTCACTCAACATGTATGACAATAGCACTAGTATTCCTCGTCTTGCTAGGTATGCAAGACCCAGTCCCAAGGAATACCACTTTGGGGTACTCCACAGTCTCGCTCTTGGCATATCTTATGCCGTCCACGACGCGTCTGAACTGCTCCAGGCTACCCCCAAACCCACTCACGTCCATCGTCTCCTGGATGTAGTCTTGTATGTGGAGTTTTGGTTCCATTGATCTAGTGGCAAAACAGTGGTAAGTGTTTAAATACATGAGATTGGTTTAGAACTTTTGGGTTTGATGAAGCTTTGGGTTGCCTAAACCGCAGCCAAGAAACTCTAGTTTAATCTAATTTGGCAATTTTTTTTGGAACATTTAAATTTTATTAAAAAACCGTATATGTTGTGAAATAAATAACAAAAATGAATAGTTTTTCTTTGAGTACAACCGAGTTTTATTGTTTAATAATAACTGCTCTGAACACTTATATGATGTAACATAACCCATTTAACGCCAATCTTTAAGAAATACTTCACAAAATACGATAAATATTTTTTTCCAGTCTGACAGATACTTAAACAGATTAGCGCGTTGCAACGAAAAAATATTGAAATGTTACTCTCTAAACGACGACTGTTTTGAATAATGAAATAATTACGTTACGATTCCATTTTCACACGTTCAGATTATTATTCACAAACAAATTAATTTATGAAAAGGAATAAGGACCTTAAAAAATAACAAAATAACCATCTCACAGATAGTGAAAACAATTAATTGTAAAATATAATAACGACTACTACGAATACAGACATACATTAAAAAAAACTGTACAAACCTGTCAATCTGCCTCTTAGGTCTCAAATGGTACATAGTGAGGGTTCTACCAGCGAACTGGTCCTGCTTGACCAGCGACTCGCCATCTTCCTGGACGTGGTGAGCGTCTCCCTTGACCGACCCCTCCAGGTTAAAAATATTCTGGAACTGCGCGCAGGCTATCTATAAATGACGATTAATCATCGCACCAACACCACACATGCAAAGCTAAGCTACATGGTTTTTGGATTAAATTTATAGGGAGGGGATTGAACATGCCACGTTAGGGGATTTTCATTAATCACGTGAACGTGGGCGTTAAATTGGGAGATTGGGAAGTAGTATAGGTATCACCGTGACATATATGAAACAGTACACATAAAAATCTACCATAGACATTTCATACAATTTGTTAGTACACATTTAGGTTAAATAGGGATAGGCGAGGGACATCATTCCAAAAAGTAAGGAGTAAAATTATCATTCCGAGTTTAAAATCGTTGGTATTACGCATTATTCCAGTGAATTTCATATTTTTTATCATTTGAAATTCTTCAGTTAAAATCAATATTTTAGCCCTATAAATTAAAATTTGACGAAACATTTAATCATAGACAGTCAAATTTAAATTTCTAAACAATTCTATTTTGAAAGTGTCTTTGGAAATTCCAATTTTAGACTTTTAATCATTTAAAAATACTAAAATCCCGGAGGCATATCCATATTAACATAAACATTAAGTTCCATCACCGTAAGGCACTACTTCATTTTATATTTTACAACCTATGGCGTTTCTATATAAGAAAGTAGCAAATAGCCATTAGTATCACAGAAGATATCGTTAATATAATAACCAACCTTACCTTATTCTTAAGTTCTTCTAAACATTTAACTTTTATGGGGCTGTCGGCCTTCGTTAGCGAAGACTGTGAGGTCCACACGGCCGGGACGCTCACGTCTCTGAGTAGAGGAAATATGTCAGGGTCTAGGAGATGCAGCTTGTGTTGGGTGCGGTGCACAGCCTCCGAGCCGAGACACGAGTTCTTTCCATTGAGAATGAGATGCTGAGTCGTTGGTCCAAACTTTGAGATTAGAGCCGTGTACCTGGGTAGAGGAAAGTTCGATGATTACTGTTGTAACACCGTAATTTCAAAATAAGAATTATATTTTTTTTACTAGTAGAGACCTCTGTGATCGCAGAGTGTAGTCAGGCTCTGTAAGGAACTTCGATGTTAGTTCACTGATTGCACGAGAGATGGCAGTATGTTATACAATATATAAATTCGATATGATTTAGGTTTTTTGAACGAAGTAGGGACTGGTTTCTGGACGAAAGATTAAAAGTTACTTTTAGCTGTGGTGGGAGAAAGCAGAAAGTAGGAAAAGTTCTCGAACAGTCGATGGAAGGAATATAAAAGGAGATTCTTCCAATTTGGGAGCCCTTTTCTTTCCTGATCTGATCGAGAACCAGTTATTTACTTATGCGTCATTAGTTGATAGTATTAATATATTTAGTGATTTCATCCCGTGTGAAGCGGTAAGTGAGAAAATGTATTTTTATTTTGTTGGTTGTTATTTTTTAGTTCTTAAACAATACTGAGTTATTCCATTCTTTCTTAGGGTTGAAGGTTACGGCTCGATGGTTACTGCAGAATAATACTGCAGTCACATTATTTTGAGGATGCCACGAATGTGATGTAGCTTATGATGGAGCTGCCGGTAGGCGGAGGATGGCCTGACCGCTGATGTTTATGTATAAGGGTACTTAACCCATTATTAATTTTAGGAATTAGTTTTAAGATGTAGATAATTTATTTAAGGAACTTGTATGATATTGTGATAATGTTGTTAATATATAATGTGTGTATATTTTTTTTTATGAATATACAATGTGAATATGTGTAGTTGAGTTTCTCTGAAGTGACCTAATAGGGACCTACCCACACACACAATTATTTATCTCTTAGTTTTTTTAGTATTTTTTTGATGAGTAATTTTTCTTTGATGAGTAATTATGTATTATGAATATTTATTTGTTGAACGGCGCCCTGGGACTTTTGCTCTTCTGACTGACTGGGTCGTGCCGGTGGTAGCACCCCCTGTTCAGGTTAGGGGACTGCAAGGTCGAACCCGCCTCCTAGGTCGGTTGATGGTTGCAACATGTGATCTGCATGGTTGGACCTGCCGCCTAGGTGGGCCATTGGTTGCGACTTGCGAACCTCCTGACAGGTTTGGGTGTTACACTGTGTGTTAGGTCAAAATCGTAAAAATATTAAAAAAAAAAATCTCTTTTGACTAAGATACTTTCAATGCAAATGTGTTCCCGTAATTCAATCTTATTTGCAATTCAATATTCATCTTATTATGGCCGAATATCAAATATGTACCATACTGTCTCCCACAATATTGTAAGTAATCTATATACAAGGTGGATACCACAAAGCAAGTGTTTTTTAACTAGGTATACCTACACACGTTACAAGTCCACCTACAAAGTTTCAATAAAATCGGTTCAGTAGTTTAGCCACAGGACACTACTTTTCGTTTTTGAAATTTACTACACGATGTGTTCAATGTAATGCAATTATCAAAGGGTTAACGACCTTAGGTCTAACTACTCAAATAATTGTCACTCTAAAATATACCTTATGTCTGAGCAATAAGACTCTCACACACGTGATCACAAAATAGTTAAAAACAATAGGTAGGTATTGCTGGAAGAAATCACCCGGGAGAGTAAAAGGGTCAACCGAAAATATATTTTCTATCCTTTTCTAATTTCAAACGTAAAAAACTGCATTTGATTAGTGGGTCAGTGTGTCGCAGTACGCGAACCTGTGACGTGTTGCACATTTTGGCAGTCGATCACGTCGTTGCACGTTTGAAGTAGCCGGCGCTAAAGCCCTATGTCCTGTTTGTTTTGATTATTAATAATAGGTATTTTAAAGTGATAAGTGAAAATAATGAAAAACTGCTTTTATAGTGACAGGACGCATTAGTTAGGTTTGTTACTTTACGTAGTACTTAGTTGTTATTTAACGATTACTTTGTGTGAGTGTAAATGAAACAATGCCTTGATTTGGTTATACGGCTAGTGAATACTCGGATATGATATTAATTTATGGAGAATGCCGAGGAAACGCCGCTCTGGCTTTACGTACCTACACTGATATGTAGTTTGCTCGTCATTTTCAAGTAAGTAAGCCATAGATCTATTCACAAAGTTCTAAAAAAACGAGCGTAAACCTTTAAATACAAGTAAGTACAGGCTTTATTAGATCGACGAGATATACTTTTTGTAAGACATTGCGCGTAAGACATACTTTTTGTTATTACTTATTTGCAAAGCTATATGTTAGTTACTTACTAATTTGCAAAGTTGCGAAAAAATTACATTATTAAAAGATACGATCTGTGTATTTATTGAGAAATGAAAAATTCAAATAATAATTAATTTAATTTCATGTTTTGTGAAATATTGTGATTGTGTAAATACATGTAAATTATTATTACAATAAGTAGGCGCGCGTGCACGGCAGCACCGCGCGGGCGCTCAGCTGTACTCTTATGCACGCAGGTTAGTGAACTTAAATTGCAAATGGTGTTCTTATCGGTTTTAATATTTTTAGGCATTTAGTTTGTTTGAAAATTTCATTTTTTTAATTTCAATTTTCAAATAAATTTAACAATATCAAAGTCAACAGACATATTTGAATGGCCCGCCGTTTCGTCAAATGTCGTTTTGTCATATCCACCCTGTATATAAAAGAGGAAGGTGACTGGCTGACATACCCAGAGATCAACAACCAGCCCAAACCGCTGAACCTAGAATCCTGAAATTTTATATAACGTAAGTGAGCACTAAGAAAGTAATTTTTGAAATTCCACCCCTAAGGGGGTAAATCAGGGGATGAAAGTCTGCGTGAGCGAAGCCGCGTGTAAAAGCTAGTGTTATATATGATACAAAACATTGTATTATTAACAGTTACGACAAAGGGTTAAATGAACTTACGCGGGATGATGAAATACATGAGGTGGTGTGTAATGTACCACAAGAGCGGGAATATTCTCTTGAGGGTTGATTCCGTTGTCGAAGTGAGCTTTGAAATCTGACTCTTGAATGTATGACGGGTGTGGAACGTCCAACACTGACAACAAATGAGATTAAATTATTAAAAATTAGTTTTTTTTTATTCAAGAAGGTAGCAAGACAAGGATTTTAGATGAGTTTCCACTCCCCAGGGAAAACCTACATGTTTTTTTGTAAAGACAACTCTCGAACTATAAATAAATCCTGTGTCGCAGGGACTTTAGGTACTTGAAACGGACACAAAGAACACCCAGACTTGAACAACAATTTGTGGATCACACAAATGCTGTCCTATGTGGTGATCGAACCCCACAACATACCGTGGGAGAGCCACGCTTCTGCATGAATGGGCCGGCTCGACCGGAGTGATACCACGGCCTTACAGAAAACCGGTGTGAGATAGTGCTTGCGCTGTGTTTCACCGAGTGAGTGAGGATACCGGAGGCCCATACCCCAATCCCCTACCTCCCCCCCCCCATCCCCAAAAGGCCGGCAACGCACTTGTGACGCTTCTGGTGTTGCAGGTGTTCATGGGCGGCGGTAATAGCTTATCATCAGACGTCTGCTCGTTTGCCCGCCTATTCCATAAAAAAAAAGTCATCATCATCAATCATTTTACAGGATATATTAATTCAATGGCATAGGTAAGTGAGCACTTGTGACTCCTGAGTTGGACGTGTCCATGGGCGGCGGTGGTTGCTTACCACCAGGTAACCCATCGGCTCGTTCGCCCCCATACACAAAGCAGTCACGAGGACTGTCGATAGAAGCATTTTTGGATATTTATATTAATTGTTTGATCTTAAATTAAAATTTTATCGCCCTATGCTATGTGTACTAGCTGCGCGCACACCAATTAGTATTTAAATAAATGTATATCTATACATTCACAGCTGGTTCAAGCGTTATCACGTCACGTGACTATGTCGATGACGACTTTCATGAATTTTCACAGAGTTTCAAACTACTTTTTTACCCGACTGCGTCAGAAGAAGTGTAATTAGTCTACAAACATGAAGAAACTCACCAATAAACACAGGTCCCGGATCATCCGGAGTCTTAACATCCTTAGACAGTACGAGATTCCCATTAGGCAAAACCACATCCATACCATTCTTTAGTTGTCCTAACAGAGGACCGGGCTTCACTCCAAGCTCAACACACTTCGCCAAGTCGAGAGTGCCGAGACGTTTCTGAATAAAATACCGAAATTATAAAAAAAAATAGCAAAAGATTAAAATAGTCTGACAATTGTAAAAATGTTTTATTGACGTGTTTACTACCCCACATTCACATTTTCTCAAAGGCCAGTGTATAAATATTAACAATGTCATTATATGATAGGTCTATGGATTTAGTAGTATAGTCCAGTCGGGGCAGACATTTAAATAGAAAAAATTCCAGGGAGCGCTTTTTTTTAAACGTTGGGGTTGGGGATGTTGGGGTTGGGGGGTGTTGTTAGTATAAATCTCGATTTTCTAACTACTCCCGGTAAAGGATTCGCCGCCATCTTGTTTTAGAGATTTTTTTTTCGTTTTTCTGAAATAACTCATTAATTTTAAACTTTTGAGCATAAATGGCAGTATCCAAAGTTGTTGGAAATTTAATTTCTCACAAGTTTGGTCATTTTCATTTTTACGCTAGGATCAATATTTACAGAGTAATACTATCAAGTTTATCGGATTTTTTTCTATTTCAGGCTGGTTTTATGTCTGCCCCGACTTATTAATATCTAAATATAATATACTAATATAAATCTAACAACACAACGCCATCTAGTCCCAAACCAAGCAAAGCTTCTACCATGGGTACTAGACAACTGATATTAATACTTATTATTTTTTAAATACGTACATATTACACATAGAAAACACCCAAACTCCAAAACAAATATTTGCAGATCATACGAACATTTGGTCCGACCAGGGAATCGAACCCGAGACCTCATGCACTGTAGTCGCGTACACTACCACAGCGCCAACGAGGCAGTTTAATGACCGTAGAGTCAAATGTTGCGTCAGAAATACTGTTTACTTTGAGCTCACAAAATGCTGTGCGAGTTGTCTTAATTTATTAATGGTAACCCGAAATTAAATTTTACTTGCGTACTTTACAATATCAATAAAACGTTACCTTTAATGTACATATATAGGCGACAGAACAGTCCACATGTTTCTGTAGGTTTTTCAGAAATTTCTCAGCTTTAAACTTCATGGTGTCCACTTGAAGAAAAATAAAAAACAAATAGTTAGATGGACACTTGCTTATAAGAGAATTCGGGAGTTTGAATCTAGAATAATTGTATAATGTAAGAAAATGTGAATTTTCTTTGATCAAAATAAATAATTAATAACATTATAGTAGTGATTAGAAACAATCAACGAGGGTAAGCAACGACGGCGCGGTCACTACCTGGATGGGTGACCGCTAGTGGCATGTTACCATGAGCATCTCCGTGATTCTGAGGTCACGTTAAGCAGTCTGTCCCGGTTATTTTCATAAGATAACAGTCGTGGAGCTTAGTTGGATGCCTTTGGGCGGCTTAAAAACATCCAACGGCAAGATTACGTAGCCACAACGTTGTCTTGCCAGTCCCCAACCCGCACTCGGCCAGTGTGTGGACGTATGGCCTTAACCCTCTCCTGAGAGGAGACCCCAGCCCAGCAGTGGGACGTTATGGGTTGTTGATGATGATGATTGATGATTATTAAAAGAGTTATATAAGTGACTACGAATTTCCTAAAAAAACATTGACGTTATTATAGCGCGATGCGCCTGTGCAAAATTCTATTTCTTTTTATTGTGTGTGTCTCTGCCTAAATGACTCTACTCTGCCTGATGGAAAGCATAAGCAGAATCCAAGAGTGGTGGTCACCATACTCATTGCGAATGCAGACAATGTAACAATGCAGAATGGTAACCCACACCATGGCGGCCTAGTGACGCTTCTGCATCATTGGGCTGAACTAGAAATCGAAAAGAATGATTTACGTTAAGCAAAACTAGGTTTATTTCTAAACATACACATTTATTGTTAAAAATTGATAAGTTTTTTAGTAGACTTTCTCAACTGTCTTTGCTACTTTTTATTAACCTACTTCAAAAAAGGAGGAGGTTCTCAATTCGATTAAAAAAAAAATATATACGATTTTTTAAAAATTGTTTTTCGCGGGTAACTTCGTCGTTTATGAACCGATTCTGATGATTATTTTTTTAATGGAAAGGAGATATCCCAACGGTAGTACCATGACAAGGACACTAAGATCTGATGATGGCATCCAAGAGAAATCGAGTCGAACCTTGAAGTCGGTTTTTATTTTGTTAAAATTTTAATTGTTAACTTCATAAATCAATAAAAAGGTTCATTATAAATACCTCTTTCAGTATAGTTTATCATATTTTGGTACTTCTGCTTTTCTTTGTGATTCACAACATTCTTGTTTCTATTATAATAATCAGTGTCATCATGGATAAATTCTTCAAATTCTTTCTCTGTGGTAAATTCATGTTTGTTCTTCTCTACTGTTGTTTTTGGGGGATCCACATTCAGTAAGTTGTCCAATGGACCTCTGTAGAGTAATAAATTAATAATTAAAGTATACATAAGGGCAAAGTAGACTTGATTAATGGAGTTCCAGGACCAACAGCAGCTTTTACTAATACTAGGAAATGTCATCGTCATAATCATAAGTTGACTGCCTCGTTGGTCTCGCGGTTGACGTGTGCGACTGCTGATCATGAGGTCTCGGGTTCGATTCCCGGGTCGGACCAAATGTTTGTATGATCTACAAATATTTGTTTCGAAGTTTGGGTGTTTTCTATGTATAATATGTATGTATTTACGAAAAAAAAAGTATATATATATTTGTATCAGTTGTCTAGTACCCATAACACAAGCTCTGCTTAGCTTGGGACTAGATGGCGTTGTGTGTTAGATGTCCGAAATATTTATTTATTTAATCAACAGCCTTTAGTGGTCATAGGTTTTTTTTAATGGTATAGGCGGGCAAACGAGCAGACGTATCGCCTGATGGTAAGCGATTACCGCCGCCCATGGACACCTGCAACACCAGAAACGTCACAAGTGCGTTGCCAGCTTTTTGGGGATGGGGGGGGAGGGGTAGGGGGATTGGGGTATGGGCCTCCGGTATCTTCACTCACTCGGTGAAACACAGCGCAAGCACTATTTCACACCGGTTTTCTGTGAGGCCGTGGTATCACTCCGGTCGAGCCGGACCATTCATGCCGATGCGTGGCTCTCCCACGGTAAAAAAAAATCCCCTTAGGCCTATTATACCCCATGGCCACATAGGTTGAGTTAATGACTTTTATCGTGTGGGGATTCCTTAAGGAATGTGACTGTCAAAATCTATGTATGATTATATTTAAGATTTTCATATTTTGTTCCTTCCAGATGAGTGATTTTTCTTTGTTGTGTGCACTTTTTTAAACTCTGTGTTGCCATTGATTACAGTAAATCATAAATAATATTTATTTCTGTAAGTAAAGATTACAGTAAAAAAACACAGGTTGCATATTTTTTTGTCTGTGATCAACGTTAAAGTAAACTTTGCGAGTGCAGTAACTGTATAGGGTCTGGGTTTGGTATTTTAAAAAAGGACCATTGTTTTGAGACATTCCCTGTGGTTGACAGACAAGTATCAAATTCAATATACTTACAGTATAACATATTTGACCGTCATGACATTATCTTCAAAATCTTCTGTTGGACTAGACTTGGCCATTGTAATATTCATATCTTTCATTATGACAAACCTTTTTGTTGCATTGTATAACTCATCCTGAATCAAAAAAATAATAATAAGGGTCATCATACATGAATCATGGTTTCATAATTTTAAAGCTTTGATACTTTAAATGACATTATTATGTATAAATGACAGAGGACTTTAAATAAGTGATCATGTTAATTCCATTGAAAATAATTATGTCATGAAATGCGAAAGTTTAAAAGTTAGTTTAAATTACATTCATTATATTTAATTTCTTATTGCAGAACTGTTACTAGTATAGTAAAAGTCTTGATATTGCAAATAAGTAAATAAATAAATAAATTTATATAGCTTCTATAGCTTTGCTAGCTAGCTATTACACCTCTACAATAAAATACCTAAATATTTTGAACATCTTACACATAACGCCATCTAGTGCCAAGCTAAGCAGAGCTTGTATTATGGGTACTAGAGAACTGATATAAATGAATATATAATTTTCTTTTTGTAAATACCTATATATAATACATATATATAATACATAGAAACCACCCAAACTCCGAAACAAATATTTGCAGATCATACAAACATTTGACCCCAGGAATCAAACCTGAGACCTCAAGCACAGCAGTCGCATATGCTACCACTGCACCACAGAGGCAGTCAATAGTTGTAGTAAATTTGATTAAAATGAATGTTTTCTTTAAAAATATATCAAAAATATTACCAATCCTTCTGGTCCATGTAATGTAATATTTGGTACGCCAACATCTTGCAGTGTGAGCGACAACCCTGGCAACCCACCAATATTCTTCCAAGTTTTGCTAGTGATGAATATGTGATCAAGTTTTGATAACTTCACTTTGTGTTCATGGGCCAACCGTTGTGTACATTCACCGCAGTTGAACATGTATCTGTAATTCGGTAACCCAATGTTTAGATATTGTTAGAGCTCAGTACAAAGTGAGCGAGTGAGTCAGCCTTTAGGCTCTGGTTAGCAAGGAGGTTGTGGTCTATACTAATCTCGTGAAACGGATTATACTTTGTCCATTCGTTTATTTTCTTTTTGACAGCTCACTCCTATAAATTACCGTTTTTTTTTCTCGGAATAATGTACTACAGTAATGTCGTACTTTATTGACGGTGACAGTACTTTACATAATATAAAAAACTAATAAAAGAATAATTAATATTTAAACTAAAAATATTTAATTAAATTGATTGCAAGTTCTTCTTAAATAAAATTGCTTTTTATTTCAAATCGAATCGGTAATGTGTGAGGGCGTCACTAATTTCGAAATTTCTTGAACTGTCAAAAAGAAAATAAACGAATGGACAGAGTATAGTGTAAGGTTTGTTTCAAGTTTTACTTTTCCTTGCCTTCTCTTGGCATCATCACTGCCAAGAGCAGGGAAGGAAAAGCTATTTGCTCCCTTAGTAGTCTCTTATGACACCTATAGGATCAATAGGGGTGGTGCATCCCCTACTTTTAATCCGGCATCACAAAGACACGAGAATGAGTATCAAGAAGACATTTTTAACATCTATATTTCTTATTACATTCAGGACAGGCTTATTATTTCATCCCATTTATTATTTACTAGTTGTTGCCAACAGCTACACCCATATAGTGTATATGTCCATTATTGCTGCAAATAGTAGCCTCTGTGTTATTCTGATGTATATGCTATATTACTGTAAAGTTTCATCCAAATCCATTCAGTAGTTTTCGCATGAAAGAGTAACAAACATACACACTCACAAACATTCACCTTTATATATTAGTGTGATGTAATACTTCCAAACCAAGATTCAAAAGAATGTCTATTTTGGATAGATTTAAGATGAGCTAGTAAGCCTGGTGATAAAACATTGTTCTTTTTTTGATTATTGCATGTGTCTGGTTTATGTAAAGTAGTGGTTATTGGGGGATTTAATACAAAAGAGATAAAATTTAAAGTTTCTGTAGAATAAGGTCATTGTTAGATAACAGCAGTAATCCTCATAATCAGCCTATTGCAGTCGACTGCTGGACATACGCTTCTCCCATTGCACAATAATAACAAGATTTATTATATGTAAAGTTGTAAGCCTAAAGATTAAACATTTCTTTAGAAATGCATTTAATGTATATCATAACTACTAAGGGAGTAAGTGATTAATAAGAATATCTTATTAAAAGAAATCTTAAATTAATTTATTTTTAATGAATATCACTTAGTTTAAGAGAAAATATGTTTTGTACATAAAATAAATTATGATGCAATCTAATGATGACATTTATGCATTTATTATACAATTAAATTGTTGAAATTAACAGTTATTAGTGATATTATACATTTCAATTATACAACAAAATTATGTTTGAAGTAAATCACTAAACAACAAGCTTTTATAGAAACTACTTAATTCTAATATAAAACAATCAGACATAAGTAATACTAAGAAAATCAAAAAGAAATTACTAACCGTTTCTGGTCTGTGAAGAGGTACAAAGTGTTCGGTGCTCCTTTGGCTCCAGAGCCTAGAACCTGTAAGTATACTGTGCTGGGGCCATACTTTTCACCCTTTTTGGAGATCTGCTGCCTTTGTCGCTGGGCAGA
This sequence comes from Diaphora mendica, assembly GCA_949125395.1. Lineage (NCBI taxonomy): Eukaryota > Metazoa > Arthropoda > Insecta > Lepidoptera > Erebidae > Diaphora > Diaphora mendica. The sequence goes on from OX421321.1 coordinate 4,611,510, forward strand.
CGCTATTCTCTCTGAATTGGCTTTCGGCATATTGGCTAGAATTTCCAATAGCTTTTTAGGACTACCAGATGAATATGAACGATTACTAATACTAGCTACGCGGTAACTAAACAATACACTAAGACCGTACATGTGTTTTAAGGTTATATTATGATTTTAAGTTATGTTTACGAGCATCCGGTTAATATTTTCAGGAAGAACTATTGTTTTGCTCTGCATTACAGATTTTTATGATAAAATTTTAGATTTGGAATCATAGTTTAAAACTATGAAAGTCTTGGCGAATTTTTGTATTTCAGATACTTTTTAATATTCAGTGACATTGACGTTTGGTACTGAAGAACTGACTACTGAGTACTGATATTCCCAGTTCATCAGATAATCAAAAATTCAATATCCTCGATGGTCCTAAAGACACAAAGAATTAATAATTTTTATATAATTTTCATTTTCATGATTCCTTTTTCTTTAGTAATGATATTATTTTCTTTGCTTTACTATTTTTTTTTAGTAACGATATCCTTTGCTAAGTTATTAAAATACACCCTTCGGAAAACATTACTGAATGTTGCCTACGTAGCCTGTAACTTGAACAAAACACATATCACGGTATATACCACAGAACACATATAAGTATATACAGCAACACTGATTCATAAAAATGGCGTTCTGTACAGCTGCGGGTTGCGCAATTTTTTTATAAATGTGCACGAAATTTACTAGAAAAATTAAGTTTTAAGTGCTACAAATATTTCGAACCATTGTCATGATCTATTAGTATAATCTATAAGGTGATTAACGAATTGTGTGTTAGTAATTTTAGTTCGGTGCAAACCCGTCATGGACCGTGTATTTTTTGTGTTGTGATGTATGAAAACGATAAATAATGAAACGGAAAATAATTCGGTTGTGCAAATAATGTGACAATGATGGGTATGTTATGGGTGGTGTTATTGGTGGCCTTGACCGGCTCACATTTAGGACACTGTTCGCCTCTCCGATCAACGCCGCAAACCTACCCTCATGGTGAGTCATTTTGTGGAAAAAATACATGTTTTTATTGATAACATTACGGTAGTAGCATTTAAGATGTAGACTTTATGGTCAAGTGAAAGGAACATAACAGGGATTTTTATGTCTGTTGTTCTAAAAACCAATTAAAAATGCTAACATCTGGTTAGCCTGAAGACAAGTTTGAAGCCAACCTTTGGTAAAGTTTTACAATATTGATAGTTTACATATATTTTTAATATATCAAACAACCTATTAATTAAGTAATTCTAAAAGAACAGAAAATTATTTAGGAAATAAACTTATTTTTTTAGGTCTCTATTAGTACAAGAATATAAAATCATTTAGAAGATATTTCAACTTTGACTCCCAAGTTATCACTCTTAAAAATAAATATGAAGAATAAGATCACATGTAAATAAACAATCATATCTGAACATCTACTATCTTTATGAATGTTATCAGTTTCTATTTATTGTTAATTGAAAAATTAAAATATCATTCAAAGGAACATAAGAAACAATAAAAACATAAAGTAACATATCATTTAAGTTTTTATTTGTTTTTTTTATTATATTTTAAGTTACATTTCAGTATGCATATACTTAATAAAGAAAAGCTACAAAAAAAAATATCTTGTGTTTGTGCTACTATAATAACAAAAAAGGTTTTGTTAAAATAATTAAAAAATAATGTTGGATATAAACCTCTAATTGTAAAATAAATTAATGCCTACTACAAGGCTACTATGGAGGTTATCATAAAAATTATATTTATAATTGATTAATTAGAAAAGAAAATACAATATATTAAATAAAGTTAAGGTCATAAAACCTAACTCTTTTGTGTGGCACCTTATTATTTGTTGTTTAAAATAATAAATAGTAAGTAAGGATGTATGAATGACATTAAATAAAAAATCTATTCAAATTTTGCCAAACTTTTACTTTAAAATCAGATTTTTCCTTCACCGCATCCAAATCAGTTAAGCCAATTCTGATATTAGCACGCACACAAAAGATTTCAAGAACCCCCTACGCAAGCACTTAATCAATTATGCATAAAATGCCTTACATCATTTTGGAAAAGAGCTGATACTCTGACACTGCTGGACCGATATTAACCAAACATAGCTATGAACCACTGCAAGGAAAAAGGCTTTTAAAAAAAAAAAAAACCACCTAAATTGGTCAATTTGTTTGAGCACTACGATGCCACAGACAGACATAGACGTCAAACTTATAACACCACTCTTTTTGTGTCGGGGGTTAAGAAGACCCTTTTCAATAGTTTTTCTTCAATATTTTTAATGTTCAAACTTCAACCTCTTTCAATTTTATTATAAATGTATGTACCTAGGCATACATTTACCTACTTATAACATTTACAGTTATTTCAGCTTAACAAGTTTTGTATAGAATTATTATTTAACAGTAACAAATTATGACTATAAATGGCTTAAATATAAGTAATACTGTGTGATAGACAGTTGAAGAGTAAAGAGAGTTGAAAATATTAATAGTTATACCAAAACTTATTGTAGACTATACAAATAAATAAAATTGAAGTTTGAATGCACTTATAACAATTGTCTTGTAACATTTGTCTGTCTGTCTGTTTGTAGCGGGTAATCTCTATAATGGCTGGACCAATTTCGATGAGACTTTCACTGCCAAATGCCAGAGATGCCTCCATAGGGCTCAGCTAGTTATAGATACATTGTATTCATGTAAACGGTCTAAAATTGTCAAATGAAATGATAGTTAGTAAAATATTCTGGCTATAATTAATTAATCAGGATCATGAACATGACAGGTATTTGTAAAGGCCAATAATTCCACTGAGAATTTAAGTCATTGAGATAACTGAACCGCCTAGTCCTAGACAGTCATAGCATTGCTAGATCCCACCAATGGCTTCTTGCCATGACAGGGTTATATCTTTCAAGATAATCTTTCAAGAGTGTCATTGATGTAACTGATGAAAACGATTGTCGAAAATACTAATGAATTCAGAATAGCACCTTGTTTATTCCAGACTTCTAAATTAAATAATAAAAAGTTATACTAAAAAATATAGATAGCAGTGTTAGAGCATTATAATTTGCTATGAATTATGCATTACAGGACTAGAAAAATCACTATCATCAAAACTAACTTTTCCCCGAAGCTTTGGTTGTTGGTTATAGCGGTAAATAGTAGTCTATGTGTTATTCTGATGTATAAGCTATATTACTGTAAAGTTTAATCCAAATTCGTTCAGTAGTTTTTGCGTGAAAGAGTAACAAACATCCATACATCCATACTCACAAACATTTGCATTTATAATATAAGTAGGAGGCAGTAGGAAGCCTAATCAATTCTTTCTTGTCTCTTACAGATATACCTAGACCACTTGAGGGTTGGGGGTCAGAAGGTGGTGTGTACGCGGTAGTGCCGGCACTCGCGTTCGTCCTCACCGCCGTGGGTTTGCTCTTCGGCTGCACCTGGTGTTACAGGCACAAGGATTGCAAGGTATGTTATGTTCCTTCAAAGTCTTCCCGCTACCTTACCCTGGAATTACCCTGTGTTGGGTCTTCCCATGCAGCACAGGAACCATTCGTTGTCGTGAACCTTGGGTACTGAAATGATAATGTTTCAAACCCTTATCTTATACATTTATTAAGTACACAAGGTTTTCAAGCATATTCAATAGAAAATTTTGATAATACACATATGATGTTATGCTAGGTACATCTATAAAACTTATTAAACTAGTAAATGATGTGTTCATGTATGGTTCAGCATATGGATTAAAGATACATATAATAAGCAAGCATACTAACTCTGCACTGCAGTTTCGCTCGATTTATAATTTTCCTCAATAGATACTACAGTATATAATATAACTTAACACATTTTATCAAAGCAACTAACATCTGGGCTTTTAGCATTGATACTTGTTGATCAGACATTCTCTTCCCTCCACATTGTATTTTGAAATATAAATATATCTTTTTTTTTATGTATTGGCCTGCCAAAAATGACTACTCTGCCTGATGGAAAGCATAAGTAGAATCCAAGAGTGGTGTACACCATACTCATTGCAAATGCAATGCAACAATGCAGCATGGTGACTCACACTGTGGCGGGCTAGTGATGCTTCTGCATCATTGGGCCTCCGGTCTCGCACTCACTAACAAAACACGACAGCACGAACGCTGTCATTTTACGTTCCGGCCCGTTCGTGCTGAAATCAGCGTGGCTCTACTACCTTAATAGTTTTATGAAGTCACAAAACTGGGTATTTCATTTAGATTAATGTCCGTAGATTAATAGAAAGTGTAATGTCTGACTAAATGTAATTACGTAGTTTCTTTTGGCAATGGGAAGAAGGTTAAACATAATTTGTAAAAACAATGGTAATAATTTACAATAAACAAGCACGCCTATTGTTTTTTAGAGATCCTCGGTAGGTAAAAGAAACAAAAAGTTGTCTTGGTAAACATCAGGCTATTGATAGCGTCAGTCAAGCTGTGAATTTAATTTACAACTTATGTAGGTGTACAATGGAATTGTAATTAACTACTATTTAATATTTTTTTATGGCAATTCTCAGACGTCCAAACTAAAAATATTATTAATTCGAAAGTAATTCTGCCTGTCTGTTTGTTAAGATTTCACGGCTAAACCACTGCACCGATTTTAATGAAATTTAGCATGAAGACACTTTGATTCTTGAGCAAGGACATAGGCTACTCTAAACCGCGATAACCTATAAGCGGGCAGAGTCGCGGACAAAAGCTAGTACCTATATAAATGATGAAAGTGAATGAAGTATTTGGCTGACTATTGTTGTGTAGATTTAATTATTTCCTCAATTGTATGTCTATCTATAAAACCACATGTTTTATAAGTGCATTGAGATTGTAAACGTAGGTACTATTTTTAGGTGATTGTTTACATCTCCTACGTAGAAGAACATACAATAGATACATTATTATTTCACACTTATAACTTGTTGACCCATTTTTGTTTAATTTTGAGCTATGTTATTAATAGATCACTGACAAACATTTAATTTTATCCCACAGTGAGGGACAATAATTCAGTACATTGATGAAGTAACTTTGTTTGGAGATTTCTTTGTGTAATAAATGTCTGGCGATTGCTAGCCGGTTCAGCTCCGGCCATCAGCTATAGCCCAAGCGCGCACTAGCGGCCAGGTCGCAGCGGACAGTATTGCGCCCAAGCCGCAAGTGTCGCGAAGCCAAGCATGTAGTCAGAACTGCGGGCAAAATTGTCAGGTCCGAGTACAGAGTGCTTCGAAATGGCCGACCTGCGGCTGCGGCGCGCACTGACGATACAATGCATACATTTCGGTAGCCGCCGCGGCCTGACCGCTGCGTCGTGGTCGCCAGTGCGCGCTTGGGGGTAGTTCGTAGCCTCAGCGGTTTAGGCTCTACGTGGATAAATCAATTAGGACAAGTAATTTATAATGTAGAGTATAGAAGATAGTTTTTTTTATTTGATGGAGTGCCAACAGTGGGGGCCTACTCACTGCGAATGAAGACAATAGTGGCCTTTTCACGCCCCGGTTAAAGAACCCGGGATCATAGTGGAAGGGAAACACGTGCACTGGTAGTGAGTTCTAGGTTCTGACTGCTCGGCACAGGGAGAACCGAATCGTTTAGTTCTTAGTTCTAGAGCGTATTTCTGCGTTGCATATTCGTGTCTAGTTTTCTTTAGAGTATGTTTTCTTTCTAGATTGTAAGCAATACACATCCGCTGGCAGCAAGTTGTTGACGGAATCGTTACAGGAATAGTCTGTTTTATACTAGGTCATCTTTGCGGCTGAACTCTCGCCCATGTTAGTGTTGTAATGACGAAGTGTTTTCTTAGTTGATTTGTTTAAACCGTCGATATAAAAAGAAAATCTCAGTTTATGAATACTCGATTCGTCAAACTATTTTTGTTTGTTGTTAAGAACTTCGAGAGAAAGAGAAGAGTTTTGATTCCGCTACTACGTGACGTTGTTCGTAAACTTACCCGTTGGGTCTCATTTTTAACCGACTTCAAAAAAAGGAGGAGGTTTCTCAATTCGACCGTATATATGTTTTTTTTTATGTGTGTTCGTGGATAACTTCATTGTTAATGAACCGATTTTGATGATTCTTTTTTTATTAGAAAGGAGATATCCCAACGGTGGTACCATGATAAGGACACTAAGATCTGATGATGGCATCCAAGAGAAATCGAGTCGAACCTTGAAGTCGGTTTTTATTTTGTTAATTTTTTAAAATAATCCATCCGTAAGTAAAACCTTTTAAATTATTGCAAGGAACACACTCCTTTTAAATTTTGACAATGGACAATATACTCTACATCCATACTAATATTAAAATTCGAAAGTAAACCGCTTCAGTTCACCGATTCACCACCGATTTTAATGAAATTTGATACCTAATTTGGGTCTTGAAGGAGGAGATAGACTACTGCTCTTTACCGCGATAACCGACAAACACGCGGGCGGAGCTGAGTGCAATAACTAGTATACTAGGTGGAACTTCGTAAATAACTCATTAAATAAAAAAAATGTACTTAAGTATTAATCCATTGACCTATTTGTAATATACAAGCAATTTATTCCTGGTATGAGTTAAATATAGATTTTTAGTACTGTGACAGGTACACGCATTATGTCTGCTAGACGTGTCCCGCTTTTCCTAGTTGTGCTCGCATTAGCTCTTAAGTTTATTACAACACATTAATTATGGTTATAAGTTGTATTGCACTTCTTTGACACATCGAGTGTCATAACTCGGTGTCTTACTGCTGTTGATCCTGGTGTACAGGAATTACAGTGGGCGCGTGTGGGCGGGATTAGTCCAATAATTCTTTGATTTGACACATAATAAACTTTACGTATTTCAATTTTTTCCGTCCAAATTTCGACCTTGTGGTGACGGATTAAGAATACGAAGTGTCACAACCCCTATTCATCCCATGGGTGTCGTAAAAGCCGTCAGAGTTGTGTACTATGCAGACCAATGTTACTGCAAAGAGAAGGAAGCCTTGAAACAAACCCTTTAACAACTTTTGTAGGCCAAAACCTTCCCTTCTAGTTCTGAGGAGAGGCACATATTACTGCAATTAACTGTTAAAGACTGTTTATGATGATTGATGGTAAAATTCCTTTTTCCTACGTCCGCAAAATCGAATGAATGCTGGACATGGGATATTGTAAAAATTTTAACAAAATAAAAACCGACTTCAAGGTTCGACTCGATTTCTCATGGATGCCATCATCAGATCTTAGTGTCCTTATCATGGTACGACCGTTGAGATATCTACTTTACTTTCTATTAAAAAAAGAATCATTTAAATCGGTTCATAAACGACGAAATTATCCGAGAACATACATTAAAAAAGAAATTGGTCGAATTGAGAAACCTCCTCCTTTTTTTGAAGTCGGTTAAAAACTCTGTTTGTTACCTAGAAGCACTTGCGTTGACTATATTATTAGGACACTCGCTTATTATCGTCTATTACCTATAGGTACTTATATGAGTTTAAGATAAAGACAATTCATAATACGTTTGTTATCACAGTGTAAATAAACAAAGTTTATATTGATAGTACCCACCGTATTTTAGGGCAGCTAAATTAAATAAACCAATACAAGTGTTAGTCAGCCAAAAGATAAGGTTATTGATGCACTTTATAATAGCAATGAATGAAACATGAGATTAAAAATAAAAACTTTATATCGTATTTAGAAGTACTTCTATTCTCTAGGCGGAATTGTCATCATACGATTATTGACGACTTGATCAACTGTTATGATCACCGAACAGGAGACCGGCCCATTTCTTTTATTAAGGTCATGTTCAGATGACGAGCGTTCAACGCGCGTTTTGCTAACGCGCGTTTACAACTACATCTAGTTTCGCTCTAGGTGTACACATGCTAACGCGCGTTTTTACATGGAGTTGTTAACGCGCGTTAGTAAAACACGCGTTGAGCGCTCGTCATCTGAACATGGTCTAATACTCAGTACGGGCGTAGCCTAGGTTTAGTTTCCGGAGGGGGGAGGAAGGGGGGGGGGAGTTCAAGATTATAAAGTAACTATGACCCTTTAACCGTAATATAATTATGAAAAAAAATGAGAGAGGTAAAAATTATTATCAATGGAAACATTTCGGCGAAGTGGGTTTGATCTCCAAAAATCCCCCCTATATACGCCCTTGATACTCACGTAGAACAGTTATCACACTCGTGAAGTTTGAAGCAAAGATGGAGGTTAACTACTTGTCTCAGAATGGTGGGTTTGTATAAAAGGTTATACGAGTATGCCAGTGATGTATGTAAGAATAGAAGGAAGTAGCGGGCTGTTGTTTCTATCTAACCCGAAGAGAGAATGTTCAATATATTATGTCTATAAAACTCCTTTGTTTATGACCTAATTAAGTACATATTAGTACACACGTAGATAAAATCCAACCTCACCAAATGTGGATCAACGAACTTTATCGTAACGTAAACAAAAAACTAATAATACAGCGCTGTTTTAAGTTGAACCTTGATTTATTGAATCTCGCCACTACAACAGAGGTCAACTGGTTTGAATACGCAACGATGCCTATATTAGAAACCTCATTGATATTGGAAGTGATGCGATTATAATAACTGAATCATAATTAAGGTCAAACACAAATTGTAGAGAAACTTTATTGCAATATCGATTTCGTTTTACTAAACAAAGATAACCTAAATTATTTTCAACAAAACCCTCATAATGTGTTACGCCAAAATGGGGAACGTGTCTGGTGTACGCTACCTACAAGAGTTAACAATATTTATAAGATGATTTGATTTATGAGGATTTGAATTTAGGGTTTCAATTCCCCCGTAACAACGCCAATAGTATTACGCTTGTTCTGTAAACTAACTAATTCTGTTATAACAGTAACTGCAGAAACCTTGGAGAAGAACAAGTATTCATACTTGGCACGTTCACAATTGCAGAATCTTAATTATAATTATTTATCGTTATACAGGTGCCTCATTTGTTTAAAATCATCGTATCTTAGGATGTTTGTAAGTGGATGTTGCATTAGAGTTATTGTTTTCATAAAATAAGCCTGTCATCGGCTTAGGCAGACTTTACTGAAAGCTTGGATATGGGCTGAAAAGATTGGATACCATTCCAAACAGGCACTTGACACTTCAGATTTCTTTTCTATTTCCTTACAAGCTTGACGATGTTGACATTAATATTGTTTTATATTAAATAATTCTAATGTAAATTCAAATAAAAACAACAGTAAAAAATTTTTAATTGTGCATGTTCGACTAAAAGACATTTTATTTTTCAAATCACGAAATCTTGTTTAAATATAGAGTAACTAAACGGAGTTGAAGGCCACAGTCAAGAACGTTTTATAATACTTTATTCATTGCTGTTTGTTCAGGCATCATAATCTTGCTTCCATGTGACTCGACTAATAAAAGTTGCAGTTGTGTATCTAATCAGTGCCGGACGGGCGGGGTCGATGCACTCGGCACGCCCTGCTCGTTTCGTACACTACGCTACGTAGCTGTAAGACAATAGTGTAGTTCCAGTGGGCCCTTCGAATGAACAGCTGTGTGCACCATGCTTAAGGTCCCCCATTACCGAGCATCAAGTAGTAAATACTCAAAGCGAGCTTTGCATATACGAGGGAAATACACTAGAAGCTATGTTAAAACCAGCACAAAGGAGGCTGGCTTACAATTTTTTAAAACTCTGTAGACTGCCAGAATACCTCGCGCGGAATTTGAATTACGTACTTCCGCTCCGTATTTCCTACGTTCTGAAATTAAACTTCTGCCTTTATTATTCTTTTGCTGTGTCGTGGGAATGCTGGCCATTGTGTCGTACAGATTTAATAAAATATCCGCAAAACCTTTAGTTGAAAGTGTGTCTGTTGGCGACTAGCTATGACGTACAAAGATTTCGTTAAGAACCCCTTCAAAGTAATAGGAGACAATAACTGTTTGCATTTGGCGTGGGTCGTCGATGACGTCATTGTTATGCTATTCTCGGCCTTCTAACTGTCTCTTTCATGACGTAATTTATTCTGCATTATCGTGTACTTTTATGTGCTTCTTACTATAAAATATGCCCACTCTATAAATATCTATTGTTCTGATAAGGTAAGCTGTAAAATGTACATGGATATTTTTTGCTGTTAATCATACTTTTTTTAGATGAAGCCAGTTATTTTAAGTCGCAATGGTAAAGCAAACTAAAAATACCAATCAAATTTGGCATTATGCTGCAAATATTCCTTTACCTATGTAACAATTTACGTAGTGGTAAATCATCAATCACTCATTGAAAACCAACAGCCTTAGTCACTTTATGACGAACAACTCTTAAGTCACCGTCTTAACAAACGCAAAGAGCGGCCCTTAACAACTCCTACACTCGCTAATTACCACGAACATGCTATGTGCCACTCATTAAACTAAGAAGGGGCAACCCAGTACTTACTCACATCTTGGCAACGCTATTGTTTCTATTCCTCGCGATGATTCCTACACGATACATGCGCTGCATACATGTAATATGCTCATTAGTCACTCTTATTTATTTCTGGTTTTATTGCCGTGTTTATTGATCGTAGTATCAGATATCATAAATAGCTGTTTGGGATATGGCGAGATACGTATCGCGCGGGCAATCATTTACAGATTTACTACAACAATAGCACTGCCAAAAGAAGGAAATGGAAAACAAACCCTATAACAACTCGTATAGCCAGCCTGGTATCATCCATAATGTCCCACTGCTGTGCTCGGATCTCCTCTCAGGAGAGGGTAAGGTAGCCTGGTATATCAGGTCATAATCTCCTTTTTAAGGAGAGACCAGTGAACTACTAAAGGTGGTTAAAGATGAAAAGTAAATCTGTCTTTTAGTTGATTACATTCTTCAGGTCTAAATTTATTCGTCTGAATAGCAGCCACATCTCATTCAAGGCTATCGATTAACATCTACTCATGTTGTTAATATAGTTGTACAAATACCAGAATCGCACGTACAAATTGCGCAGTAAATGCTTGGTAAATAAATACATTGCTTGTCTCGGAAATACGATTGTATATTTTGCAAGAAACATAAGGAAGGTAAACTTATTGTTACTGCGCTATTCGATTAAGACACGTGATTTATTCTATGTAGAGAGGGCTCAGCGTTTTCAACGTCAGGTCTACCAACCAAACTAGACCCAATGATAAATATCAATTGGTATCCGTTTTATTATTTTATTTATGTCAGAGATGAGAGAAGATGAAATTCTCACTAGCTGTCGATGAATTCGGGACTCACTACATAGTTGCTAAGTGACAGTTGAAGTGCCACAAGCAAATGAATAGAATAAAACTATGGTCTCTCAGGAGAATACGACAGACCGGGGCCATACTTTGAGTCTTTTCTATCACATAGGAAACTGCCATGTTTTCTCTTCCTTCCTCAAAGGAAAGTTTCTAAATTGTAATTCCAAATTAAAGTAAAAATTTATTTTAAAACAGTTTTCTTGCCAAATAGTACTTCATCATCAATAAGACGCTTATTGTGTACGATAGTTAACAAAATCCTAACTCGAGAAAGTACCCCAAACTACTGTTTGTTTTTACCTTGCAAAAACAGTCTTGTTTACTTTGATCTCTCCTGTAAACAACCAAATATTGCTGTATTTTATCCAAGTTTTGCCAATAAATTGTTGTCACAATCCATGTAATTTTTATTAACTTCAACTTTTCGATGTCACTTAAATAATTTTAAATAACTATCACGTAAATTGGAATAACTTATAAAGTATATCAATTCTCTTATCATAATAAATTTGAGTCGAGAGTTACCCGAATACCCAAACCTTAATAACCTTTTTTTTGTACGGAAATCCCCTCGGGCATCCCCTACCACTGTTCGGTGGGAGATAGGGAATTGAAACGTTCACTTTTTTCTTTGTTTATAGCTTGGCCTATTTCGATTTAACTGATAGACGATCGTGAAATAATTGTAAAAACATCTAGTTACTAAAACTCATTTAGAAGTATAGGTATCTAACTGAATTGGCTACACCAATTTAAAAAAAATACTTTTTTAAAATTGCATTAAAATTGAAAAAGGTGCTAATTAAAAAAATAAAACCTAATCAGTGCTAATTGTAGAACAGTTTTGATTTTTAGATTCTCTAAATTATTTCGTTCGTATACTCGTATTAACAATTACTTAACATCTCTACCTACAGCACAACAAAAAAAAAGTAGGTCACACTAAAAGCCTATGTGGAAGCTTCCTCTTTGTTAAACGCGTCGCGTTTAAACATTTTTGTTGGACGACTAACTTCCGCTCGCCTGAGGTATTAAGGACCAAAATATCCTAATACAATACAAGGGTGCTTAGAGCTTGCTACATTGTACGAGTATAAACCAGAACCATCCGCTTACCATCCGTTTAGTCTCTTGTGTAAGTAGCTTGGATGTCAACGTTAGATTCTCTTTTCCTTTATGAATAATTCTTCGACTTAAACGACTGCTATGAAAATGAGGTCTTAAATATTTGCAATATCTTTTTGTTTACCCGCAATCGAACGGTTAGCGGCTTAGTGATTTTCCATGTTAACAAAAGGAAAACAAACGCTTGTGGAGATCAAGACGCTTACAATGACATAGCATAGTCGACCAGTCTTTAGTGATATAAGAACAAACTCTATACGTCGATAATAGTCAGTGAAATTTCATAAAAGAAATTGATCACATCAGAAGTAATCGACGATGTCTAATCACATCATCACCATCAATCGATGCTTACGAAATCGTGTGAGCACCATTAGTCTATATAAGTCATCCGGCTCTATTAAATGATAGTCGAACATGGGTGTAAGGCAATACTACTTTGCCATAAGAACAAAGAGCGTATAACAACCGATGTAACAGAACCTTTGAGGCCTAATAGCAACTGTAATAGGCTAATAAAGTAAATTAATTTGCTAAAGAGGACGTAGGCTGTGTTGTACAGCTATAATTGATGAATAGACCAATTACATTAGAAACTACGAAATTGAAACCAATTTTCGTATTACGTTAATGGGTTTTCCTTGTATACGTCAATAGTCTGGGAGTTTCATTCGCGTTCTGCTTCTAAAGACTATGTATTTTTCTTCAGGGCTGTGTATAGTTCTTTAGTATTTTCAGACCACCACTTAAAGAAAGTCCAGCAATGTTACATGATAAAACGATGGTTATGCGTGATATAGATTTGCCGTAGACCCAACAAAAAGGGGGGTTTGAAAACTTGCAAGATTAGGAAAAAATAGTAAATATTTTAGTACAGTCAAAAATTCCGAAGTTTGATTCAAAACTGTTCTCAAAGTAATTTTCCATCATGGAGTATTTCTAACGTTTATTTTAAATGTCAAGGTCAATATTCAATTATGTAACTCGTTTACAAAATTTAGGACAAGCCTAGAAATAGGTGGATTGAGTGAAAGCTGAAAATTGGAAACGGAAAAAGATGACGCCTTCGAAGTATAAATCGTTCCATAAATTTGATATTTTCTGACAATTTCCTGTGGCGAAATTCCGAGATTCTTATATTGTATCTAAATTGGTAGTAAGTTTGTGATAGAAATGTAGCTACGATTGTTTGGATTAGGATTCTGCCGAACCCGAACAATCATTCGCTTTGTATTCAGCTTGTCCTTCAGACTTATCGCCTGATAGAGGACTACCCCTATTACTGAAAACTCATCTATATAAACCCTGCTAGTAACTTAGAGATAAGTTTGCAGTGAATCAAGGTCTTAAATAAACTTATATATCATACTTCGATTGCTTGTTCAAATATACCCCTCTGAAATGTTGGATTTACAGGCTCTAATAGATTGCAAATCATGTAAATATTTTTATCGTAAGCCATCTATCGTAAACTCTCCTAACTATTCCTAAGTGAGGTTACTAGAGCCCTCTCCCCCTCTCCACTTATTTCTAATAGGAGGGATTCAAAGGATGGGAATGCATTTGTGATTCTTTAGTTCCAGGAGTCAATGTTTTTAGTTTTTTAGGCATTAGTTTATGCGGCTTTAGTTACCATGATTTGCCTGGTCGTTTGTCCCCTTATTTCAAAAAAACTTAACTAAACTAGCGTAGGGCAAGGCTACATTCTCAAAACATATTGCCCAAAAAGAAAAAGGCCGAACTCGTGTCAAGCCCGAGTCTCGACCTAACGAAAGTTGGCAACTTTTGTGTTGTCAACACGTGCTGATGACAAAAGTTTCTGTAATTTTCTTATGTTGGTAACAAATGTTGGGAACCGTGTTTCTGTTTTTGGCGGTAAACATCAAAAGGATACGCTTGTTGCAGTTATTTATTGGCTCTGCGGAGAAGCTTAGTTCGAATGTTTTTCAAATTGTTGGCGACTCGGTGTAGACACAATGTAAACAAAAGTTGGCGATTTTCTAAAGAGTTGGAAACACTGAAATTGCCAACAATTTCGGTGGATACGCGCCTTCTGATCGTCAAAGCATTAATAAACCGATAGCAACACTGCGTAGTATCTATTTTGGGGCACTATCTTGTGAGACAGTCATCATTGACCTTGTAGGAAGCCTTAATTGCATCGTCCCAGATAACGCAGCGATAGTAGTAAACAGTGTTATTCATACATTACTTGGTTGGTGTGAAAAAACTGTCTGATATCGTTATCTTACTGATGTGACTCAGCTCACAGCCCGCCCACCTGTTTAGACACTGCAATAACGTAAACATAGAATGTCTTGTAGCCATTTATTTGTGAAATATTCGATTTACGCAACTTCGTCTTATTTCTCTAAAGTTATGCCGTTTTTGCGAATTTTCTCATTGAGACCTTATCTTTTTAATCTTAATCCTAATCTTTTTAATCTCTGTATCCTTTTAATCTTGGTATGACGTCATACAGCCTATGACCTATCGAACACTAAAATAATTTTTCAATTTCAAACAGTAATTCCTGAGATTAGCTCGTTCAAACTTTCAGCTTCACGATATTACTATAGTTTACAGATATTGTACTATATATTTCGCAAAAACGTTTTGTGCTTGTGATGCAGAGCTGACTCAATATTATACCAAGTATTCATTGGTAATGTGATGACGTATTTGCATATTGTCAAGGTCGCAGAGGTCACTTGTTTTACGATCCGTTTTACTTTTAATTAATATCTGCAGCAGTTTTAGTAGTTGTTCTACTGGTGGGTTTCACTGCATCTTACATTGATCTTAATCGAAATGAAGATGAATTTTATGTTTTCATGCATTCATGATTGAGACTATACGAGTATAAGTATTAGAATGTAACTATGATACTAGAGGTATCCAACATTTTTATTCATTACCGTTTTAATGGTTTTTTTCGTTGGATCTACTTTTTGATCTCTTTAATATTTTTGTCGTTGGATTCCACAAAATCCATAAACCAAATCCACCTATGAATTTCCATTGGATCTCAAATTAAGATAATAGGGTCATTACATGGCTGTTTATATTGTTAGTCAATTGTGTCACCAGTGCCTAGTCTCAGTAATTTGAAGAAATGTTTATACATAAAATAGGTAAAATTGATGTAAAGATGACGAATCCCTATAAACATTTAAAATTTCGTCGCAATAAAATATTCTCAATTATTTCTCGGGTAGGTACATTATATAAAAGTATGTTGATGATATCAGGCTCAAGGAAAAATGACAATGAAAGACGCCAAAAATACATTAAAATGTCTTACAATTCGCTACAACAATTCTACGCGAATTCTTTGCACGTTGGCCTTTGAGACACTTTCATAAAAACCCTAGACTACGCGCGAGACATTCATACAGCGAAACAACAATATTTTTCACACATATGTTTTTGAAATGAACCCTATTTGTGGGCGATTACGATTTAAAGTGAATGTAGATAGTGCAAATAAAATGCTAATCATCTGACGTTGCAGTGGCGCTTCTTCTTGGCATGGAGCCCGCGGCGCACCCTACGGCCGAGCCCCACCCACGCCGTCATCGCTTCACACCTCTCTCATCGCTCGTCTGATTAATGTACTCAAATATGAGCCAGCCGCAAACTCGGCAATGTACTGTCAAGAGTTTAAAACGTGATTTAGATTGTTTGTAAAGTAATACGAACACCTGAGTAACGCGTGGTGTGCGCCAGCATCATTTGTTGTAGTTCTCCCCGATGGATCTGTCCGGGTTGTATTTATGGCTACATTTATCGAGACCTAACTTCATTCCATTCCATTTTTATCACGCGCAGTTTTTTTTTCAAATGTTTTTATTTAATCTATTTGGACGTTGAAGCATACTATCGTACAGAATTTTCAATGATCTGATATCATGGATTACGAAGTTTAGAAATAATTTAATATACTACTATTAGAGGACCTTCTTTATGACACAACTGGATGCCAACAAGGCTTTGCTCACTCAACCTTTGTTATTGAGTTATTTATGACAGGTCGATCATAAGACGTACCTACTGAGTAAAGCAAAGAAATCGGTTTATGATATTTCCAACTCCTCCAATTCACTTCTGATTATTGTTGTGGGTTCCAAAACTGTTTACTATTCCTGAAATTTTCCAGGTGTAACTCGTCTGTTCTGAGTTCACTGTCGTTGATTCTGGCTACAGGGACTAGTACCTACTTATAATAATAATAATAATAATAAAAGCCTTTATTCGCTGACCTTTTAACTTACATGCTATTCTTATAAAACAGTAGTATTCTTAAATCTAATTTACCTAGCAAAATATAAGAATAAATTTATTTATTAGCAACCACTTTGGTCAGGTTGTCTGTCGACATAGGCCTCCCCCAATTGTTTCCACGTCTCTCTATCCTTGGCAGACCTTCTCCATCCTTTTGGTAAATCGTCCTCCCATCTTCTGATTTGACCTCCTCGTTGTCTTTTCCCGTTCCTCGTATACCACTCTATTACATCCTTAGTCCATTTTTCTTTGTTAGTCCTCATTATATGTCCAGTCCAGTTCCATTTAAGTTTTCTTATTTTTTGTAACACGTCGCTGACCTTTGTTCTTTTTCTTATTTTCGAAATTGTCCACCGATCCCGTAGTTTTATGTTAAGCATGCTTCTTTCCATGCTGCGTTGACAAACTGCTAGTTTTTGGTTGTTTTTGCTCGTCACAGGCCAAGTTTGACATCCATAAGTAAGACATGGTAGAATACATGTGTTATATAATTTGCTTTTCATTTCCATGGGAATTGTTTCATTTTTAACTATTTCTTTTAGAGACCAATACCGTTTCCAAGTGTTGCATATTCTTCTATCTATTTCTTTAGAATACTGGTCTTTTATTGAAATAAGTTGTCCTAAATATATATATTCATCTACATATTCTATAGTTTCTTGTCCTATTACTATATTTTCTTTTACGGCATTCGTCATCACTTTAGTTTTCACTGGGTTCATTGATAAACCTGCTTTCCTGCTTTCAACATCTAATTGTTGTAGCATAGTTTGTAGTATGCTTGGTTTCTCAGCGAATACTACTATGTCGTCGGCAAATCTTAAATGGTTTAGGTTCAATCCGTTAATATTGATTCCGAAATGTCCCCAGTCTAAGTTCCTGAATATATTTTCTAAGACTGCTGTGAAGAGTTTTGGGGAAAGTGGATCGCCTTGCCTAACGCCTTTTTGAACTCTAAATTCTTCGCCTTGTTGTTCTAGTTGGACTGTTGCTGTGGTGTTTTTGTAAATTTCTTTTACGATTTTTATGTACTTTCCTTCTACTCCTTGGTTTTCTAGCGTTTTCCAGATATAGGTATGACTCAGCGAATCAAAAGCCTTATTGTAATCGACGAATGCCATATAATACAGTTGTCCATATTCATTGAGCTTTTCAGTTACTTGCTTCACAACATGAATATGGTCGATGGTAGAATAATCGGCGCGAAATCCAGCTTGTTCCCTTGCTTGGTTTTCCTCCAGGTGCTTCGATATTCGTCCGAGTATTATTTTAGAAAACACTTTATATAAATTGGACATAAGGCTTATAGGTCTATAATTATTTATTTCATTTTTGTCACCTTTTTTGTGTAGTAGGATGATGGTTGATTTAGTCCATTGAATGGGTATTTGTTCAGTTGCTACTACTTCATTAAAAAGATGGGTCACATATTTGGATATCGCAGGTAAAGATTGTTTTAGTAGTTCGTTGGATATTTTATCGTCTCCAGCAGCTTTTCCACTTTTTTGTGATTTTATAGCCTTTGTGACCTCAGATTCTAGTATACATGGTATTTCTTCTTCTTCGTAAGCTTCCTTTTCTTTTTCTTCTGGCGTTGTTCTGTCTGTCTCCGTGTATAAGTTTTTGTAAAAATCTGTCGCTACTTTTGCTATTGATAGTCTCTTTGTCGTAATTTTCTCGTTTTTCTTCTTATTTTTAGTTCTCATGTTGGGTATCCATTGTGTATATTCTTTTAACTGTTTTATACCTCTCTTAATTCCGCCTGTTCTTTCTATTTGTTCTTTCAAAACATCCAGTCTTTCTGCTTTTTTATGTTTTCTTATTGTTATGTAAACAATAAGTACCTACTTAGTGATACGTCAATGTTGAACCCTTTAAAAAAAGGTTTTAGTTCTCCCAATTTATTAACGTTATATGAATTAAAAGTGCTGTTTAATCCTCGCAAAACCCGCAAAGTTTGTCGCAACCGGAAGTATGTCAAGTTTCAAAAAAGAAAGGTGCTTCAATTGCACGATATTTTATAACCAACATGTCTATCTGCATATTTATTTGGAACTCATAATGCGTAACAATATTATATACATATATAACAGTTACATCATACCGCTACAGACAATTAATTTTGTTTTTTAAGTAACTGTTATTAACACAAAACGCAACAATTCGTCTAACAATTGCATTGTATTATGTTTCCGAGCTCAATTGAGAAGGACGCAAAAATGTGTGAAACTGACGTTTGTATGTTATCTAGGACATGATGTCAGGCCTAAAGGACATACTGCACTATAGTTATGAAGCAACAGAGTTGTTGAATTCATATACTCAGCGAGTAAAGTTGAATAAATTAATCTGCCATTTTAAATGTTTTTGTATTGTTAAAACTTGCAAAAAGTCACTTGTTTATGGCATAACAGATTCCTGATCTTTGTTTCTTTATATAATTATGTACCTACAAGAATAGTTTACTTTTGTTCCAGATACATTACTGCAAATAGTTATATTAATTTAACGAACTTCAAAAAAAAGGAGTTATCAGTTCGACTGATACAGTTTTTTTTTTGTATTTGTTACACGATTTCTCCGTCAATTTTGAGCTTATTTTTTAAATTGTTTTTATAATCGAAAGGGTATACTTTAGAGGTGGATGAGACTACCTGTCACCAAGTCGGGATCAATCGAGACCAGAGAAACTGAGAGAAACCCTAAAATTTTGTAGGCCCTTCCTCTTTTTGACAATCCATGTATGTTCGTATGTCCACCGTAGCGTCTAAACTACTGAACCAATTTTTTTTTTAAAGACAACTCCCGCACTAGGAATAAATCCTGTGTCGCAGGGGGGGGACTTTACAAACATACATGAAACGGACACAAAGAACACCCAGATTCAGAACAACAATAATTGAATCACACAAAGTGTTGTCCTACGTGGGATTTGAACCTACGATACTTGGCGAAGTAGGAAACGGCATGGTGACCGTTAAACCACTAGGCCAAACGTGCAATTTTAATGAATGAGTTGTCGAGATCGATGGTTGTCGAAAGATACGTAATAATGGCCCGGGCGACATTTGGCTGTACAAATAGTACAAGACATAAAGTACTATGTATCGGTTAAGAAGGGAAATAAAGGCCAAAAGAAGTTAAACAAATATAAACATTAAAATCCTGTAAATAATGTGTAAGTATGTTCAGACATTGTACAAATTTCGATGCAGAATCATTTGATTTTAATTCTTCACTCTCTTCTTCCACGATCAATAGATAAATGTGACATAATAATTTAAGGATGTTAAAAAAAAAATGTAAAACAAGTATTACGTAAATGTTCTCAGCTCATTCTTCCTAATTTCTGTCATAACATAATTGTGGGTAATGCCATTGTTAATGTAACATAATCCTTTATAACATTCAGACGTGGCTGTGTTAGATGTCAAACGACATGCGCCAGATAAAAGCGAATGTAGTTTATTATGCTCTTGCTTGTGCATCTCCGCGGTGAGTCATATGAGCACGCTAATTACAATGTCCCGCAGCCGGCTACGGAGCACGTGTTCGCCTTGAGATGACCGCTTGTTGATAACAAAGAGTTAATGAACAAGTATTGTACCAACCACCGTTAAACATAATCTTTGTGTACAGAGAAATTGCCATTCTATTTTAAAATATATCGTCATAACTGCATAATTATGATCAGTTATATCGTTTGTGTAATCGACTAAAAGACATTCACACAGAAGAGAGATAAGGTTGTGATTCACTTAGAAATGTTAATTTGTATCAAGTTTTATCTTTCTCCGCGGTGGGCAAGCTCTCCAAGTATTATTTCGCGTTTTGTTAAGCGAAATTTCAGAGATTTATTGTTGTTCTAAGTGACAGGCAAAAGTATTCCTACAGCTACGATATGAAATGCTGAACTTTGATACATGCACGAATACATCAAAAAGGTGAGCCTGAATTTTAGTGTATTTATATTTGATCATTACCACAGAACTGTGTTATGAATGAACCGAATTGGATAATTCTTGGTTTATCTGGGAGGATAGGCTTCCGTTTGGTATTTTTAAGAAAAAACCACTACCCGAAGGAAAATTAAGCAATGCAGAGCACATTTTCCTTCCTCCTCCTAGCCTTTATTATTCCCAAGATTTGGGGTCGGTTACTAGTTCAACCGGTTTTACCTGAATATCAGTTTTTACACGGAGCGCCTGGCATCGGACCTCCGCAACCTTGAGGGTGAACTAAATTCGGAGGGTGAACTGAATTCGAATATTGAACTAATTGTCAGTATATTTGAGGGCACTGACTTCCCAATAACGATTGCCATAGATGTTCGTGACAACCGGGACCGACGGCTTAACGTGCTCTCCAAGGCACGGGCGGGAAACACCGCCATCTTTCATACTCCGGGCAGCTATTAAGAACTTCTTGTAAGAAAAACCCAACAGCAGTCCGACCCGGGAATCGAACCCGAGACCTCTTGATCTGCAGTCGCTTACGCTAACCACTAGACTCACGAGTGTCCTTCTGGACTCTCTCTCTTTGCCTAGCCTTATCCCGTTTCAATAGGGGTCGGCTCTCCTCGTCATTCTTCGCCAGACAGTTCTGTTTTGGGTCGTCGAGACGTTGATTTGGGCTTTCTTTAGGTCGTTGTTGATGACGGACATCCAAGTTAGGGGGGGGGTCTACCGCGCTTCTTCGCATCGGTGTTCATAGCTAGGACTTGTCTCGTCATGTGCTCACTGGACTGAGGGCCCATTTTTTAAAAATTTTCGAAACGATATAAAATTCAAATATTAATTATCTAACTGGATTGGTGACGGAAGACGGTTGCTTTAGTTCGTCATAGAGAACAGTGGACTACAAATGTCTTATTGATGTTTGATTTACCACGAAAATGTCGGTACATATGAGTCTCAAGTTCATTCACTAAGAAGAGCATGCTATAATCCTCTTTAAATCATATCCGTAAGCTAGCGCCTAACTTTTTAAATATTTGCTGTTTTTTCTCTTATATTTAATTTCCAAGAATGTCAATGGCCACATTGGTATTCGGATTATTTTGGCACGGACACGATGTCATTCATTTTAAATCTATTTTTGTTTGGAATTCACAATGTTATACATCAAATGTGAAATGCAAGTGTTGTTAATTTTGCCTGTCATTTTCACTGTATTCAACGGTGCAATTACCGACGTGATTTGATGCAAATTTTTGCGAACTGGAGCATGTTGGTCGTTTAAATCATTTTGCTGCTAACAATTTTCATTTATGTTCTCGATAAGTTATTTAAACCATCATTATTGGTATTTTTTCTGATCTTCAACCAAAAGGTTTTGGTTGATTATTTTTATGCCCAACTGCTTACCTTATGTCGAAGTCGTGTTAAAGAAATTGATACGTCTAGAGATCTCTAGAGTACGGAATTCTGAAAGTCCTTTTTTTTTTTTTTTTTTTTAACGTGTGGAAATCCCCTCGGACCGTCACCCCACCGGGGCTTGCGGCGGGGCGGTGTGTCGGACTCGAACCGACTAAAACCACACGGTGTGCCACTCTGCGCCTGTGAAGGGAGGAGTCCGGGAACTGCAGTTATTAACACATCCGGACCCCTCCCAGCGCCTGCCCGCACAGAAGCGGGCACCGTCTGCTGGTATCCTCTCAATTAGGCGACGTACGGCACACGCGTACGTCGCCCCCTCGCGGGAGGCCACTAGAGCGGATGGAGGGGAAAGCCCGTCCCGACCATCCGCGGCCACACTCAGGGCGGCATGAGGCGCTGATAGGCGCGCCTCCGCCGCCCGGTTCGCCGGCGGCGTATTGGGTCCGAGTGGACATCGTCCTCCCGGGCCTTCTCCGCCACCTCCTTCTGCGAGATTACATCTTCGCAGAAGGTTGCGACCGCGGTAAAACTGCTATCGCTACCGGCCATGGAGCGTATGACGGCCGGTAGCGAGAGATCTCCTCCGATGACTGCAGTGAGGGCCCGGCGCTTCGACGCCCATGCAGGGCAGATCGCCAGCGTATGCTGGGCCGAGTCCTCACTGCAGTCGCAGTGGTGGCAGGCGGGACTCAATTCCCTCCTAGCGACCGAGTGCAGGTACTTCCCGAAGCAACCATGCCCGGAAAGGACCTGCGTCAGTCGGAAGGAAAGGGTCCCGTGCTGCCGCCCTGCCCACTCGAGGATGACCGGCTGGAGAGCCTCCACGGCGGCAAAGCCAGCGCGTGGAGTCTCCAGTCGGAAAGACCAGCGAGCCATCGTGGCTCGACGGGCGGCTTCACGCCACTCGCGTACCTCTTCGGGCGGAGGGCGATAGCCATACTCCGCCCGATATTCAGCCACCCGTCGATAAACTTCGGCGAGCACTTCCGCCTCCAAATCCCACGGGGGTGTTCCGGCCAGGGCGCACGCCGCCTCGGTCGACACCGTGCGGTATCCGCGTATGGCTCTGACTGCCAATACCCTCTGAGGCCGCCAGAGGCGGGCCTTATTTAGGGCAGTCAGAGCCGCCACCCACACCGGTGCACCATACAGCGCCATCGACCGGACAACCCCCGTGTATAGGAGTCGCGTTGCGACGCTGGCTCCACCCAAATTGGGCAAAAGTCGCCCAAGGGCGGAGGCAGCGTCGACCAGCTTCGGACCAAGCTGTCGGAAGTGCTCGTCGAAGAGCCACCTACCGTCGAGTATCAGGCCCAGATACCTCATCTGGGCCCGAACCGGTACGAGGACCGAGTTGACCTCTATGGAGGCGCCGGCGGGTGGACCACGACGGGGCCCATGGAACAATAGGGCCTCCGTCTTGTCCAGGGCCACCCGTAAGCCCAGCGCCTCGATGCGCCCGACCACCAGAGAAACTCCCCTGGTGGCCAGGCACGCCGCCTCTTGGAAGTTCGCTCCCCGGGCCGTGACCAATGTGTCATCGGCGTAACAAATTACGCCCAGCCCGGGGGGCAGACGACTTCGAAGGACCCAGTCGTACCCCACGTTCCACAGGAGTGGTCCAAGGACAGACCCCTGCGGAACGCCGCACGACATGGGTCGCCGTCTCAAGACGCCCTCTCGGTCCTCGTACACGACGGTACGCTCCTCTAGATAGTCTGCCACTAGCCGCCTCAGGTACTCTGGCACCCCGTGGTAGTGGAGTGCTTCCCTGATGCAACTAAATGGCAGACTATTGAAGGCGTTGGCGATGTCCAAGGACACCGCCAACACCACGCCGCCACAGCTCACTGCCTCTTCGGTCACGGCCCTAAGGCGCATCACGGCATCGACCGTCGAACGCCCCTCTCGGAATCCGAATTGGGCGTCCGACAAGTCGGGCCCCACCTCGCAGAGGTGCCGGACGATGCGGGCAGAGAGTATCCTCTCAAAAAGTTTACCCGCCTCGTCCAGCAACACTATGGGCCTATAGGCCGCGACCGAATCAGCAGGCCGTCCCGGCTTCCTTAACAGGACCAGCTTCCCGCATTTCCAGCACTCGGGGAAGCGTCCGGACGCCAAGCTAGCGTCCAACACTTCCCTGAGGCGGTCCGACATATGGTCGAGGGCTCGGGCCATCACTCGGGCTGGTATCCCGTCCGGCCCGGGGGTGGTGTTCTTAGAACGGATCCGAAGAACAGCCGCCCCAACCTCTGATTCCCTAACGGGCGGCACATCGTCCTCTCTACCCCCGTCGTCTCCGACCGCGTAGGCCATCGACGGGGGTGTGTGCTCCGCCCTCGACCACTTCCTGCAGGAAGCTGGGCTGGAGAGTCTCGGTAAGAGGGGGGCCTGACGTGCGGAGCTTCTGTCGCACCGCACGGTATGGGCGACCCCAGGGGTCACGGTCGAGACCCTCCAGCATCTCCTTTCTCTTCTCCTCCTTGGCGCGGCAAATGGCCAGCTTCAGAGTCCTCCGCGCCTCGCGGTACTCCTCATGAAGCTGGTCCCCGCCACCATCTCCAAGGTGGCGTCGCCGGCTGCGGGTGTAGGACCTCCGGGCACGAGTACAAGCCGCACGGAGGTCCGCCAACTCCTGGGACCACCAGTAGACCTCCTTCCGTGGAGGCCGACGACCTTGGATGCGGGGCATGGCCGTATCGCAAATTTGCGTAATCGCATCGCGAAAACGGCCAGCCCCCACGTCCACGCCGACCTCCTCGGTCGGGGCCTGCGGAGACAGCCAAGATTGAACAATGGCCGCCTCCTCTAGTAGGTCCCTATCAAGCTTGGCGACAGCCCACCGCGGAAAGCGGGATCTATGCCGCGCCGTGTGACCCCTACTGGGGCCCTGGGACCGGGAGAGCTCCAATCGGATATAGAGATGATCCGAGAGCGTCTCGACCTCTTCCAGGACACACCAGTTCTTTACTCGTGCGGCAACAGCAGGGGTAGCGAACGAAAGGTCCACTATCGACCCCCCTTGCTGTCGCACGCACGTGTTGGTGGAGCCTCTGTTCAGCAAACAGAGGCCCACCGAAGCCGCCCACTCCTCTACGGCTTCGCCCTTGGCGTCCGTCCTGGGGGACCCCCACGCAATGGATTTTGCGTTGAAGTCCCCCAGCACGAGGACGTGCCCAGACGCTAGTCGCCGCATCGAGGCCTCCAAGCTGTTAAGGAAGACCTCGAAGTCGCTCAAACTCCGGTTGGGGGAGAAGTAAACACCGTATACGGTGATCCCCCCCCACTCGGCGGCAACATATCCAGAGCCCTTGTCTCTGAGCGACAAGGGCGGGGAATGAGCCGCCGCGGAACCGACGACTGCCACGGAGCCGTCCCAGTCACCCATCCAGTTTGGACGGGGAGGAACGAAGTAGGGCTCCGCGACTACGGCAACACCGATCGACCACTGTGCCATGGTTTGCAGGAAGAGATCCTG
Organism: Diaphora mendica; assembly: GCA_949125395.1. Lineage (NCBI taxonomy): Eukaryota > Metazoa > Arthropoda > Insecta > Lepidoptera > Erebidae > Diaphora > Diaphora mendica. Next base: position 4,637,144 of record OX421321.1, read on the forward strand.
TGCTGCGGCACAGTGGTTTAGGTTCGTCTGGACAAGGAGGTTGCAGATTTGATCCATTACTGAATCGTTTCTACAACCCCCTCCATGGGCGTCAACGTTGACGAACGGGCAACGTCAGAGGCAGCCTGGGTCGCTAGGCTAGCCCCCGACGTCTGCCGAGAAGCACGGGGAGGCCTGCAGCCCCCTTGCCCCATCTGGTGATTGGCGGGCTTATTGCCCTCCGCACACACAGGGCAGTGAGGGGCGGCAGAACACTCTGCAGCAATGTGCCCCGGTCGACCGCAGCGGAAACAAAGTCCGCTGCAGTCAAAACAACTGTCACACTTGACGCGTGTGTGTCCCGATGCTAGGCATTTATAGCATCTCATCGGCCTCGCCGCCAGGACTGTGATCCTGGCGCTAACGAAGCCGACGAGCAGCCTGCCGGCGTCGCCCAAAACTTTGGCCGACGCCACGGGACAACTAACCCACACAGCGCCAAGCCCTCCTGGACCGGGGCGGATGGTGCCGACCTTGATATTGTCCGCGTTGCATTTCGTCCTCTCTTTGATAGCAACGCGGACATCATCTACAGTCACGGAGTCGTCCAGGCCCGAAATGCGCAGCTCCGCGCACTTCGTGGGCCTGGAGATCTTTACACCATCCGTGGCTGCGAAGACTCCCCTCAGCTTCTCGGCGAAGGTGTCTGCCGTCTTTGCGCCATCGGCCCCAGGGAACTCGAGTATCCGAGCTCCCGTCTGGGCGAGGCGCAAGCGGACCCCTGCCGCTCCAAAATCTGGGGCGAGACAGTCCCGGGCCGTCTTAAAGACGGCCGCGTAGGACAGTCCCCCACTAGCCCCCTCCGGTGACACCGTGACCAGCCGCGGTCTTAGGCGGCTGCAGCTTCCGCGGCTTCTTCGGAGTGGCCCGGGCTACCGACGACGATTGCGGGCCAGAGGCCGCCTTTTGGGCAGCCTTCTTGGCCCGCTGTCGGGACTTCTTTGACTTAGCCCCCCCTACTACCTGCCAACCCTCATTGGAGGGGGCAGATGTGGAGGGGCCAGGCAGAGGTGTTGGAGTGGGGTGCGGAGGACGTTCCGCTTCAGCCCTTGCCACCGTTTTGGGCTTTGTCGCAGCCGTCTTGGCTGGAGCCTTTGCCCCCTGCTGCGGCTTTCGGGCAGCCACAGGAGTTTGTGCCGACGTCGTCGCCGCCGCGTACGACACGCGACCCACCACCACTGGGAGCGGGGTCAGTGTCGACGCAGCCTTCTGCTTTGGCGCCGCAAGCGGCGGCCGAACAACAGGGGCTGGAGGCAACCTCGCCTCAAGACCTGCGATCCGTCCGTCCACCAAATGCCCCATCGCGTCGAGCATCTGCCGCATTATTTGCTGCAGGACGGCGTCGGATACCCCGGGGATGATGGGAGCCACCTGCGACTCAGGTGCAGACGGGGCCGGCTGGGACGCAGACGCGGCCGGCCGGGACGCAGACGGGACCGGCTGGGACGCAAACGGGGCCGATTGGGACGCAGACGGGGCCGACCGGGATGCAGACGGGGCCGGCTGGGTTGTAGGGACCGGGTCCTCTCGCCCAGGCCGCTCCGCCCGGAATTGGGCGAACTGGGCGCTCAGCTCCGCCACCTGCCCCGTCAGGCGGTCGTTGGCCGACTGGAGGCGAGACACGTCCCCGATTAGGGTCTCTATCACCCCTGCCACTGCGGAAGAGGAGTCCTTAAGGGCCCTGACAAAGGGACCCTTAAGGTTGACGGACTTGGTGGCCACCTTGTTTATGATGGCCACTGCCGCCTGCGCCCTCTCCTGCAATGAGGCCGATGATTGGGGCACTGAACCCTCTTCCACCGGCTCTCCGATCTTCAGCAGGAGACCGCTGATCTCCTCCTCCGCCTGAATTCTGAAAGTCCTGGATTAAGGAAACCGAAACTAACTGCAGAAAGACAGGATTTGCGTACCTGTGATGGTGTGCCCAACCGCCAAAAATCGACTAGAGTGGAATGCAATGGGTAAGGCCTATGTCCAGCAATAGACTGATGATAATGACGTAAAATGGATAATGTCTTCTTAAAGATGAACCTTAAAGATTATTTATGGTCACTGATTAATTATAGATATGATATGAAGCATCAGGGGAGGGGAGAATACGAGATTTATGTTATCGTGAGAAAGAGTAACAGTTATCGGACAGCATGTGATTATAACGAGTAGTCTTTACATCAACATTCTTGGATAATCTTCGTGATGAATTTAAAGGAAATGGGCAATTAGTTAACAAATAACGAATGCATGAGTAATTGTTAATTCCTATCGACTTATATCACTTCGAAGACGGAAACGAAATCAGGTTTACAATACATTTTTCCTATAATCACACATCCTCGAAAATTTTACGTGACAACGTTTAATAAATTGATGAACGCCGGCTGCATGCACGAAAAAGGATTACTCATTGTCCCGTTACGCTCATTGTACATCATTATATGATTCATTTTATCAATGTTTTGTTATGACGTTGTCACGTTAAACTATCGTCCTACGTCGGACCGCCTCAGGGAAGTGTTGGACGCTAGCTTGGCGTCCGGACGCTTCCCCGAGTGCTGGAAATGCGGGAAGCTGGTCCTGTTAAGGAAGCCGGGACGGCCTGCTGATTCGGTCGCGGCCTATAGGCCCATAGTGTTGCTGGACGAGGCGGGTAAACTTTTTGAGAGGATACTCTCTGCCCGCATCGTCCGGCACCTCTGCGAGGTGGGGCCCGACCTGTCGGACGCCCAATTCGGATTCCGAGAGGGGCGTTCGACGGTCGATACCGTGATGCGCCTTAGGGCCGTGACCGAAGAGGCAGTGAGCTGTGGCGGCGTGGTGTTGGCGGTGTCCTTGGACATCGCCAACGCCTTCAATAGTCTGCCATTTAGCTGCATCAGGGAAGCACTCCACTACCACGGGGTGCCAGAGTACCTGAGGCGGCTAGTGGCAGACTGTCTAGAGGAGCGTACCGTCGTGTACGAGGACCGAGAGGGCGTCTTGAGACGGCGACCCATGTTGTGCGGCGTTCCGCAGGGGTCTGTCCTTGGACCACTCCTGTGGAACGTGGGGTACGACTGGGTCCTTCGAAGCCGTCTGCCCCCTGGGCTGGGCGTAATTTGTTACGCCGATGACACTCTTGTCACAGCCCGGGGGGCGAACTTCCTCGAGGCGGCGCGCCTGGCCACCTGGGGTGTTTCTCTGGTGGTCGGGCGCATCGAGGCGCTGGGCTTACGGGTGGCCCTGGACAAGACGGATGCCCTATTATTTCATGGGCCCCGTCGTGGTCCGCCCCCCGGCGCCTCCATAGAGGTCAACTCGGTCCTCGTACCGGTTCGGGCCCAGATGAGGTATCTGGGCCTGATCCTCGACGGTAGGTGGCTCTTCGACGAGCACTTCCGACAGCTTGGTCCGAAGCTGGTCGACGCTGCCTCCGCCCTTGGGCGACTCTTGCCCAACTTGGGTGGAGCCAGCGTCGCAACGCGACTCCTGTACACGGGGGTTGTCCGGTCGGTGGCGCTGTATGGTGCACCGGTGTGGGTGGCGGCTCTGACTGCCCTAAATAAGGCCCGCCTCTGGCGGCCTCAGAGGGTAATGGCAGTCGGAGCCATACGCGGATACCGCACGGTGTCGACCGAGGCGGCGTGCGCCCTGGCCGGAACACCCCCGTGGGATTTGGAGGTGGAAGTGCTCGCCGAAGTTTATCGACGGGTGGCTGAATATCGGGCGGAGTATGACTATCGCCCTCCGTCCGAAGAGGTACGCGAGTGGTGTGAAGCCGCCCGTCAAGCCACTATGGACAGATGGTCGTTCCGGTTGGAGACTCCACGCGCTGGCTTTGCCGCCGTGGAGGCTCTCCAGCCGGTCATCCTCGAGTGGGCAGGGCAGCAGCACGGGACCCTTTCCTTCCGACTGACGCATGTCCTTTCCGGGCACGGTTGCTTCGGGAAGTACCTGCACTCGGTCGCCAGGAGGGAATTGAGTCCCGCCTGCCACCACTGCGACTGCAGTGAGGACTCGGCCCAGCACACGCTGGCGATCTGCCCCGCATGGGCGTCGCAGCGTCGGGCCAGTCATCGGAGGAGATCTCTCGCTACCGGCCGTCATACGCTCCATGGCCGGTAGCGATAGCAGTTTTACCGCGGTCGCAACCTTCTGCGAAGATGTAATCTCGCAGAAGGAGGTGGCGGAGAAGGCCCGGGAGGATGATATCCACTCGGACCCAATCCGCCGCCGGCGTACCGGGCGGCGGAGGCGCGCCTATCAGCGCCTCATGCCGCCCTGAGTGTGGCCGCGGATGGTCGGGACGGGTTTTCCCCTCCATCTGCTCTAGTGGCCACCCGCGAAGGGGGGGACGTACGCGTGTGCCGTACGTCGCCTACATTGAGAGTCCATTAGGTGACGGTGCCCGCTTCTGTGCGGGCAGGCGCTGGGAGGGGTCCGGACGTGTTAATAACTGCAGTTCCCGGATTCCTCCCTTCACAGGCGCAGAGTGGCACACCGTGTGGTTTTAGTCGGTTCGAGTCCGACACACCGCCCCGCCGCAAACCCCGTTGGGGTGACGGTCCGAGGATTTCCACATGTTAAAAAAAAAAAAAAAAAAATCGTCCTTAAACCGACTTTACAGACAACCAATTTTTTTTGTAGGTTTGCTATCTAAGAACTCTTTCATTTATATAGTCATTTAGAAAATTGATTTATTTTTAATTTGCTTAGGCATATATCATTTATTCCCATTTTGTCTCAAGAAATGGAAGTTTTGTGTCAAAAGAAACGACTTCAAACTGTAACTGCAATAAAAGCAAAACACGTAAAAACTAGTACCTACTGCATTAATGATAAAAGAAAGACAATCACAAGGTTGAATACAACTAAGTATAAGAAGTCATATCATACAATAATTGTTTTCAAATATTAATTAACTTGTTATGACTGAACGTATCAAAGGAGTTATCTAAACATTACACTTAAAATCATAACATAAGCAAAATGAATGAAGTAGTTTGTAGTTAATACTTTAAATGTAGAGATAAATATGACGGATTTTAATTATCGTTGGCAAAATTTTAGATTAGATGTAAACACGATAGTAAGAAAATTTAATGAGAGTCGCCGAGATTCAATACCAGCCGCTCCGTGGAAAACCGATATTTGATTGCATTGACTTCCCAATAACTTTGAATGGTTAGAATGAATGCGATCACATAATAGGTATTAGGCTCCCACACATATCTGCGATGCGGCGTAAAATTCTTGCGGTGCAGTCGTGCGAGATCACAGATATTTGCGATGCGATTTCGCAGTTATGTGTGGGAGCCCTTACATACTGTTGAAGTATCATTCATACTAAGGACCTATCATGGCTAATGCTACATTTACGTCCAACCAACCCAAGGCGATCTTATTTCTTCTACACGTTCAGATCACGTTTATACTTTATTCCCTGCACGTTTGGCCTACTGGTTTGGCGGTCACCACGCCGTTTCCTACTTCGCCAAGTGTCGTGGGTTCAAATCCCACATAGGACAACACTTTGTGTGATCCACAAATTGTTGTTCTGAGTCTGGGTGTTTTTGTGTCCGTTTCATGTATGTTTGTAAATTCCCCCGGGACACAGGATTTATTTATGTTTTTGTAATGTATGTAATGGTAAAAGGATGTAACTGTGCGGGAGTTGTAAAAATTAAAGTAAAAAAAAAAAGTACTCCAGATATTTTTATTCATGAACATGTAGAAAATGCTTGTGGCTCTCGCCATTGTTTTGAACTGAATTTGTCTAAATATCTAGGTATAATATGCGTGTATAGATTGTGAAAAGATTTATTATGCTTATCCGTGTTTTAGAACCCATAGCACAGGTACGGCTTAGTTCGGACTTAGATAACCATTTGTAATATGTGCCGTAATATTAATTTAAATAATTTAAATTGTTTTTATTAATACGTGAATTGAATACTTTGTATACATACTAAGAAACTTTTGGTGATACAAATATATAATTACTTCAAAAATGGCTATGCCAAACCACACACATTATCATCAACTGCTTTTTAACCCCCGACGGAAAAAGAGGGGTGTTATAAGTTTGACGTGTCTGTCTGTTTGTCTGTCTGTCTGTGGCACCGTAGCTCGCGAACGGATGAAGCGATTTCAATGTAGTTTTTTTTTTATGAAAGGTGAGTTACGTGCGAGTGTTCTTAGACATGTTTTATGAAAATCGGTTAAGTCGTTTAAAAGTTATGGGGCGGAATAACCGAATGTCTGCAAAAATATCATTGGCGTATGATTACACGATTAAGTACTTGAGTAGGGGGTTTTTTAAATTTTGAATTTTAGCTTGTTATAGTCCACTGCTGTTCATAAGGTACTCCTTCGAAAGGAGGATTTGAAGTACTATACCACGCTGCTCAGACGAGTTGGTGTGCGATTTGTTTGAAGTCCTTGTTTTGGACTCCCACACATAATTACGAATTCGCAACGCATCGCAAATATCTGCGAGCTCGCACGAATGCACCGTCAAGTACTTCGCATCGCCTCGCAGTTACGTGTGGGAACCCTTTTGCAGTGATGTTGTCTTGCGTTGTTTGTTCCCTTAGGCTTCGACTCTTACGAAACCCATTGGTTTAATGGGGGTCGTGACTCTCTGTATCTTAATACTTCACCACATGACTACACACGTCACTTGTAAAGTATAAAACCCAAATTGAACGAATTTTGGTCGAAGTTGGACCATCAAGTAATTTCTAGCTGATGATGATCTTTATTTCATGCACGGTTGGCCTAGTGGTTTAAGTGGTCGCCACGCACGTTTCCTACTGCACCAAGTGTTGTGGGTTCAAATCCTACATGGGACAATACTTTGTGTGATCCACAAAAACTATTTTAAATTAAAAATCTTGTGTTTAGGTTCAATTTGGATCATTCATGCATATTTTTTCAAACATTACCATATGATTTTATAACTTATTATGCTACATCATCGTGCAATTTTGCTCAACTCGTCCTAGTAACAAATATTTTTTGCTCCAAATTCTTACATTATGATGTAAAATGAATTTTTATACCCAGATTACGCCTCGGTACTAATCTAGCATAAAATATTTTTTCTCGTTCATTAGCTTTTATATCTCAAAAGCACGCAACACCAGTTACGATACCGATCGGTAATACGTTTATCTAGTTTTCGGCGCGTGATGAAATATTTTGCACAACCGTGTGGGTGTTACAATTTAGACCTCTTGTATGAATATAATCCATACTAATATTATAAACTAGTTGTTGCCCGCGGCTCTGCCCGCGTGTATGTCGGTTATCGCGGCAAATAGTAGCCTATGTGTTATTCTGATGTATAAGCTATATTACTGTAAAGTTTCAGCCAAATCCGTTCAGTAGTTTTTGCGTGAAAGATTAACAAACATCCGCCCATCCATCCATACTTACAAACTTTTGCACTTCCTACATTTGCTCACCTTTACGCATCACTTTTCCATATCACGAATTTATTTTCTTAAATCTCCTCTGATTACCAGAGAGTATTTCAAAATCCATGTAGGATAGGCAAACTTTTTTGCAGACATTGTTTTACAAGAATTCTGAACATATATGCATATACTGTGGGAGAGCCACGCTTCGGCATGAATGGGCGGCTCGACCGGAGTGATACCACGGCCTCACATAAAACTGGTGTGAAACAGCGCTTGCGCTGTGTTTCACCGAGGGAGTGAGCATGACGGAGGCCCCTACCCCTCCCCCATACAACGCACTTGTGAGACCTCTGGTGTTGGACACCCCCATGGGCGGCGGTGGTTGCTTACCATCAGGCGATACGTATGTTCGTTTGCCCCCTTATTTCATAAAAAAAGGCAATATCTTATAAAACACAACGTTTTGCAAGGTTTGCCCCTATTTAATCTTATAGATATAATCTGTTTAATAAATAATAAATATGCTGTTTATTTTGTACAAAAGATGAAAAAGTCTATTGAAAACTATGGTAATAAGAATTCTCTGAAATACATTCAGTCAAATAAGTGTATACTGATTGACTGTATGTATTTCAGAGAACAAATGTGCTTTGTCCATTCATTTATTATCTTTTTGATAGTTACTAGAAAACTTAATTGTGACAGAATGGACGGGATTGTGTATAATAAACTACAATAACTAAATGGCATAAAGAATGCTTTTAGAGAACAACTTTCTATTAACACTTAGTTATACATACATACAATATTAAGTGAAACTTTACAATCTATAAATCTAGAATACATGTGTATGTATACACGGTACATATACCAAAATATCATTTTTGTCTCTCTGTCTGATGTTCCGGCTAATCTCTGGAACCGCTAGACCGATTTTGACGGGACTTTCACTAGCATATAGCTGATGTAATAAGGAGTAACTTAGGCTACTTTTTTTTAGACTAGCTTTGTCCCGCGGCGTTACCCGCGGTACGACAATAACCGCGGGAAACACCGCAGGGTTCAGCTAGTATTGCATATAATAACAGGGATGTTTTTGATTCTACGAACAAAAGTAGACAGGCAATTTACTTATTGTTTTAAGTAATTAGAGGGCGCGACTTTAATTATGTGCGCCTCTCATACATATTGCTATTTTTAATATCACTAAAAGGTAATGATAAATGATACAAAATTTTGACTATATTGCTATTGCTCGCATGTGACACTCAGTAAATAACGTGGAACCTAAAGCATTCTATAAAATTAAATGACTGCTTTAAAACCTTCCAAAATTGTCTATAATTCTATATAGACATTTTAAATTAATTTTAATAATCTTCCTCAATGCGGTTCAGACACTTTCTTCAAAGCCTCCTCGAACGCAGCTGGCGGATCATCCGGTGTTGATAACTTCATCTCGTTATGTATATTTCTTATTTTTAAAATATACACCACGCTGCCATATCAGAGCTATAGGATAGATGCTGTCTGAAATTTGCTTTTTTTTTGGTACACTTGTTCTAGTATAAAATATATGTGAGCCGTAATAAATAATTCGTGAACTGGTCCACTTGTTACGCGTTCATCAATTTATCCGGTAAATTGCCTTTTTGATTGTATCCTGTATCTTATGGATTTTTGCGTACTTTTTTATTCCATTATGACACGGTACGTCCATGTTTAATTATCATATCTCAATGCAATATTTTTTTTGTATTAGGCTCAGGAATATTGGCAGCAGGAACTTTCATTAATATACGAATAAAATCTGTGCTAGAATTTTTGACAATGATTGTATGACAAAAAAATTTTTTTTATCGAGCGCGTCAGATTTTCAAAGGGGGTGTTAAGTGAACCTAAAATAAAGCACTCATTCAATAATCTGAAGATTTGGATGTGACGCAAACTCACGGCCGTTATAAGAATGTGCAAAAAAAAGTCGTCATATTGACATACTCAAGCGCGTCAGATTAAGATATATATGGTCCATCTTTATGTCCTGGACGTGCTGTCACATAATCTAACGATTATCTGGAGGGGTTCGCTTAATCTGACAATTAAAAAAAAAAAAAACCCAAATCCAGACGTGCTTTTTAGAAAATTACCACAATATGAGTATCAGAAGTTCTGATAGTGATAGTAGAATCTTCATTTTGTTGGCAAGCAATAAATGCGATGTTCGTCTTCGCTTCTTCATGATCAGGGCATGACAAATCATAATCAATTTATAATTAATTATCAGTAACTGAATATTTATGACACAAATCGAGGTAATTACATAAAATTACCTTACTACCTATAATCGTTGCCATCTCCTGATCAGCCCAATGATCGATCAACAACTTAGTTACTTACAACTTTTACTTAGTTTGAAAATTTTAAACAAAGTCAAATCAAGTTATTTCAATTACTTCCTTACACACAGGTAAATCTCGCGACAAGCCTTTGTATTCTATAAATTGTATAAAGGCCACCTTCCGGGTCCATCATAAGACCCTGGATACTATCAAAACATAAAGTACTTGTCAAGATGAATCAAACCATTTCAAACTCGATGGTATTGCGACGTTTCTCTACAGCATTCCTATAACCACCTTCCGGCTCCATCATCAGACCCTGGATACTATGAAAACATAAAGTACTCGTTAAGACGAATCAAACGAGTCCAAACTCGATAGTGTTGCGACGTTTCTTTATAGAGTTCCTATGACCACCTTCCAGCTCCAGCATTAAATTAGTTCCATGTCATTATAATATTGTATTGTCACGCTGTATACATATGCTTGCAAAATTTCAGCAAAATTGGTTAAAGATATCTGCTTCAAAACTGAGTTGCAAGATTCCACCCAAACAAACATTATATTGCAAGTTAAATAAAAAGTTTTAAAAAAGAACCCATCTACAATTATAAGGTCAAATTAGGATGGCGGTTGCTCCATATCTTCGACTTATTTCTCTAACACATGAATTAGTACTGACTTATCAGTGTGAATATAGGCATCACCATCATCAATATACTAAACTTTATCGACGAAATTTTGTTATTTCGGCTTGTGGCTATTGTCAGATTATATATTTTTCGTTATCCCTGAATGATTTCCCACAAAATAAAAAAAAATTAGCCACGCTCGAGAATGTCGAGATGACGTTTTTTTTTACAACTTTATAGCCCTCCCTTTTCCTTACGTCACTCTCAAATTGTCAGATTAGTGGAATATACACTTTTTAGCGTGTAATTAACTCACTCTGCCTTAATCTGACGCGCTCGAGAATGTCTGATGATCAATTTTTTTTTACTAATCTGATCCTTTATTCCTGACTGGCGGCCATATATACAGGGCTCATATTTGGTGGAGGTACTTAACCGGGTATAAGGTATCCCCCAGTATATTAATCTGCCGCGCTTGAGTAAATCCCGAAATTCCTTCTAGGGCTCCCCTACTAATAAGAGAATGATAATACTAAAAAAAATAATAGGTCTTTACCTATGAAATTGCCGTTTTGTATGCAATAAGTGAAAGTACTTATTTTTTCTAACTTTTTTATTTCTGTTATTCGAAGTAATCACCCATGCAATCGACGCATCTTTGCCAACGTATTGGCAGTTTATTGATGCCCTTCTTGTAAAAATCAGCTGGACGGGAGACAACAAACTCTTCAAAGGCACGACAGTCTCCAAGCTGCAAGAGCTGGGGTTGGAAGCTCTCCCTCATCCGCCATACTCACCAGACCTTGCACCTACCGACTATTACTTTTTCCAAAATTTAGACAACTTTTTAGTGGGTAAAAAATTCAATTCCCGAGAGGCAGTACAAAATGCCTTTGAAGAGTTTGTTGCCTCCCGTCCAGCTGATTTTTACAAGAAGGGCATCAATAAACTGCCAATACGTTGGCAAAGATGCGTCGATTCCATGGGTGATTACTTCGAATAACAGAAAAACAAGTTTGAAAAAATAAGTACTTTCACTTATTGGATACAAAACGGCAATTTCATAGGTAAAGACCTATGTCTTTGTACATGATGTACATTACCATGCAAACTTCCAACGAAAATTGGTTTGAACGAGACATAGTCAGTAGTTATTTTTAATACGCCATAAATCGTAAACCGCAAAAAAAAACACTATTATTAAAACATCGATCAAAGTTACAACGAACTACAAGAACTTTTATATTATGTTACTTGCTGCTTCGGAACCCTTCATGGGCGAGTCCGACTCGCACTTTGCCGCTTTTTTGTTCATTCTATAGTGCATTAGACGAAGAAAGCTTAGCTCTAATTGTTTTGTCTTGTTTACTATATTTCAATATCAAACAAAAACAACGACAATGTACTTTTTTTAATACGAAAGCAATTTGATCCACGGCTTTGTCGCCGTCCGTCGAGTCGTGCTACATTCCACACTGTTATAACTTTCCTTCAACGTGTTATCGAAATATGTACATTATGAACAACTATAAATTTTTCAACTTAATTGTGTACCTTGTTCTTTAGAATTGTCAGTTGTTGATGTGATGAACACCGTTTTTATGCGAGCGTTATTGAGAGTCAAGATTGAAAATGCTTATTTACGGCACAAACTTTTTATTTATGACAGACCTAATAATTGACTGACCTATGCCATCGTTATTTTGGCTTAATATTTTTTTATTGAGAAATGGCAGTAGAGAATTTCATTCTTTATAGATTTTATCCATCTAGTTTTTTTATTAACCGACTTCAAACAAGGAGGAGGTTCTCAATTCGACTGTATATATGTTTTTTATGTCTTATCGCGGATAACTTCGTCGTTTATGAACCGATTTTGAAGATTCTTTTCTTAATGGAAAGGAGATTTCCCAACGGTGGTATAAGGACACTAAGATCTGATGATGGCATTCAAGAGAAATCGATCGATTTTGTCGTCTTTGAAGTCGGTTTTTATTTTGTTAAAATTTTACTTGTGTGATACAAAAAGATTAAAAGAACTCTAGACGAAGCAGTAAATAATCGAGAATAACACATAACAGTCAAAGTTTCATCTTATTCTTTCCCACTTAAAGAATCCCCAATCGCCAACACTTCGAATTCGTCTCTTTACCTAAAAAAACATCACCTACAAAAGTAACGTAACGCATGGACCGTTCGTCGAAGACGCACCTTATTTTCCAGCAATGAAATCATTCAGAGCTAATAATAAATAAGCTATCATTGATGATATGACAACAATGTACGGAAGTGAGCTCCGGTACGGTGAGTGCAAATAAAAATAAACCGGCTGTGCTAACTTGACGTAATTTGCGTATGAACTGCGTAACATGAATTGTAATATAATCCTTTGACAAATACATGTAACCACAGACACACACATATGCACTCTTGAACATACCACCTGTCGTTGACCGCATCCTGGCTTAATATTTGGGTGGTAACGTCTCTGTAAATCGATCGTCAAGACATGGACGAATATATTATCTATCTATATATATAAAAAAGGAGGGTGACTGACTGACTGACATACCCAGAGATCAACGCACAGCCCAAACCGCTGAAGCTAGAATCCTGAAATTTTGCATGTAGGTTCTTTATATAACGTAAGTGAACACTAACAAAGGAATTCTTGAAATTCCACCCCTAAGGGAGTAAATCAGGTGATGAACGTCTGCGTGTGCGAAGCCTCGTGCAAAAGCTAGTTTGATATAAGCGAAGGAAGACATATCATTATAATATGTATAAAGAAATAATATATATAAAAATTAAGCATCGGTTAGAAATAAAGATCTGACTAATTCCGAATAAATTTCACATGATTTCATTGTCGTAGTATATTATCTAACCTATTTTCTAGCTTTTTTATCACGAACTTCCTTCCTTCCACAATCGTTTCCTCTAATTATATTAGCTCTACAATTTTATTTATAGTATTTATAAGAAATGTGGCATGATAGGCTTTTAATCTAATACACTGCCAATTGTGACAGTAGAAATTTTTTATGTGCTCTCCAAGGCCCGAGGTCCGAAGTTATTTAGGCAACTGTCTCATGGTACCCTTTTTTAAAGTGTTAATTCGAAACTCGAATCAGGTTTATAAATGCCCTTTTAAGAGTGGACTGACCTAAAGAATTGTAACAAAAGATCATATCAACGAACCCATTATAGTCTATTGGTAGATGCAACAGCGCTGGATTTGGTAAACAGTAAGTGCTACTATTTGATCAGATAATCCTACCCACGATTAGAGACATAGAAACTGTATTGATATTAGAAACTGACCTCTTTAAGTACATGGAGATTGAGTAATTAAAATACAAAGGAGTAAACATAGCTATAATGATTAAATGATTGTGCCAATTCACACGACCTAGTGCGTGTGACACCTTACGACATGACTTGAAAATAAAAAACTGTGCTTCTATCTTGTACCCAAAGTCCAAACAATGCTTGTTCTATAGATTCATATGGCTACTTCTGCGCTACCCAACTATTTCGGTTTATCATGTCAGTTGACTGACGTCGAATATAAACATTCTAAGACACGTAAACTCAGAAATTCTCTTTAGTAGTTTTAATTAAAGGGAACAGTCAGTCAAGGTATAGTACTTTATCAATAGATTATTAATAGACTGCAATCAAATATAGTATGAGCTGTTTTTGTTTAGACAGAAAATAAAAATGAATAGAACGAAAACTGAAATCTATATCCATACTAATATTATAAACTCGAAAGTTTGTGAGTATGGATGGATGGATGGGTGTTTGTTACTTCTTTCACGCAAAAACTACTGAACGGATTTAGATGAAACTTTACAGTACATCAGAATAACACATAAGCTAAAATTTGCCGCCATAACCGACATATACGCGGGCGGAGCCGCGGGCAACAACTAGTGCTAAATAAAATTTTATGAAAATGTATGTTGTAAGGCAACATAAATCTTTTTCTATGAAACTTTAAAAGTTAAGTAATATTGCCTTTGTTGAAACATGGAAATTGGATTCCGTTGGCAATACTCAGAAGTTTAACATAAACGCAAGATTGTGCTACTTGGACAGTCGTAGCGAGAAATGCAATTTGCTTTTGTTACTAGTGTCAGATTTAAAACACGTGAAACAAGCATACGGCTCGCCTGATTATAATCGGTTACTAACCATAACACCTGTATTGGCGTACATTACTAACTTTACTCTTGCAAAGCTTTCTTCTACGAATCTATCCGACACGACAGTATATTAAACTTTTCATTTCAACATTTCTGATGAGTATTATGCTCCCGTGGGAATCGAGATCGCATTAAGTCAAAAGCTGACATTTTTTATTACTTAAAGTGTACGTGAAACGAGCTTCTTCCTATCTTGGCTTCATTCGTGTACTTAAAGAGTGCATTTTCTTATTAGATAAAGAGCGCGGTCTTTTCTCAAAACTCTTCTGATTTTATTGGCTCTCTCGATTACCATGGCATGAAGAAGAAGCCTGTTGTTCCATATTCAAAGCATTACTATAGTTTCATTGTTTAATAATACCTAAATTATTAGCAGCCAGCCTTCGAGAGAAATGTCAACAGAATCTATGCATCTATACACATCAACTGTCATTGATTGACTTGTTTATATTTATTACATAGGTACTGTTAATTCTATATTGTTATCCACGTAATAATAGTGTTGTTGTGAGATATGAAAACATATTCTAATTCATAAGGGCAAACCACAGGATTCGTATGAGTATAGTTAAAATAGCATTACTACTAAATAGTTTCGCGAGTTAAGGTGTGTTGATGTCAAGGTTGGTGCAAGCTAATGCATAGTACCAATCCATCCTCATTAACCGTCTTCCTCACGTGACCCCTTAGACATTCAGTGACACCCACAGGAAATGATTGGGCCGTCTATTTGTGGCCAAATTGACCGTACCTATAATAGGTACCGACTTCTAAGGAGAATGATATCGACCGCGCCAATTTGATACGTACTAGATTGTCCTCGACACGCCGTTTTAGGTGATTGGTGACATCGATTTTTTGTGAAAGCAATTGTTTATTAATACTGTAAGTGATTATTTATCTTGAATCGTTCAAAGTACGATACGATATGCATACAATTATGTACAAATTATAATTTCTCTTTTACCATATAAATTTTCTCTTTTGCACTCCCCCGTGTGGTGATTAAGAATACAAAGTGTCTCCACCCCGATTCATCCTATAGTACGTAAGAGGCGACTAGGAGAGCAAACTACGTAAGACAACACTACTGCAAAGATAAGGCAAACTCGAAACCTACCAACCCGTCTGCCCAGCTTGGTATTGTAGGCCAAAACCTCCTAAGGAGAGAGCCACGCATCAAGGTAGTTGAGCCACGCTGATTTCAGCACGAACGGGCCGGCACGACCGGGGCGGTACTACCCTCGCACAGAAGATCAACGTAAAATGACAGCGATCGTGCTGTCGTGTTTCGTTGGCGAGCGCGAGACTGGAGGTCCCATGATGCAGAACCATCACTAGGCCGCCATAGTGTGGGTCACCATGCCGCATTGTTGCATTGTGTGCATTCGCAATGTGTATGGTGACCACCACTCTTGGAAGAATCCAAGAGATGCTTTCCATCAGGCAGAGTAGAGTCATTTTGGCAGGGCCATTCATTAAAAAGGCCTACGTCCAGCAGTGGACTGTTAAAGGCTGTAGATGTGATATAAACTAGTGCATTACAACCTCTTCACGTTTCGTCTGTACACTTTAAGTACCAAGCTACCTACTTCTTATCAAATATTATTTGGAGAAGTAGTTTGAGCTCCATTTAAAGTTGGCAACTTTCAAATCACGTCTTAACTCTTGCGATGGTTTAAATTAGAGTCATGCCTTGACAGTTTAATGTTAAAAATTTGTCCAAGATAACAGATACGCTACCTTACTTTTTAACCGACTTCCAAAAGGAGGTTCTCAATTTCATCGGTATTTTTCATTTTTTATTTATGTACACTGATTACTCCGTCAATTGTGGACCGATTTTGAAAATTCTTTTTGTATTCGAAAGGGTATGCTCCCCATGTGGTCCCATGGCCACCATATCAGGATCTGATTACGGGACCCCAAGGACATCGAAGGAAACCCTCAAATTTGTTAGGCACGTATTATGTTTTTCATATATTTTCGAAAGCTATTATCTAATTTAATTTAGTTCAGACCACCCCCAGTACAGCTTGACTACCTTTTCCCACAACATAATTGAAAAAGCCATCCATTATCAATGGGACTGAATACCCCTTTGTATTTTGAACGAATCTACGGCCACTGGGCACGGCTCTTCGTCACCACTGGGCGAATCAAGGTCGCGTTGACCGCACAAAATTATTGACAGTTATACACCTAGTTACCTTTTTTTCTTATAAAAATAATAAATGACTCAAGTTTTCCTTTGTGATACTTAATTTAAATAGTACTGACTAGGTTACGTATATAAATACATGCTTAACCTATTATTGCATTGTACCTAGTTAAATATGATTATTTACATAAGATATTTTTGTTTGCTTCTCCAATTTCATTATTGTATCAAACTTGACATGGTTTTGATGACACGATTTAGAGTAGAAAACTGATGAAATAGACTGACTACACCCTATTGCCTTTTGCTGCTGAATGAAAGCCTAGCCCCAAAGAACGCCAACCAGCTGACGGACTGATAAATTAGGGCACAGAAATATCTCGTTCGAAAATGCTTACGTGAAATGCTTATTTTCTACCTATTCATGAGTATCAATTTCAAGCGTGGCCTACGCTTGAAATTGATACTCTATTCTGTATTAGTACAGTATAAATTTAATTAAAATTTCAATTAAACCAGACTAAGGCGTGCCCCTGTCTCATATATATTATATAGATATAGTCTCGTAATATTGTATAGATGTAGTTTTAGCTCACATGTACCTACTATTATCATCAGTGACGGGTTGTTAAAGTAATTGTTGGTTTGGGTTTTGATCTTAATGTCCCAGCGGAAGCAACCATGACCTTGAGTGCTACCGATACCGAAGTATTGATCTTCTGCTTAGTAATATAGCTACCGGCTTTTGTTAGGCGCTGACAATGCGAAATCTTATCAAGTGTGCACATACATTGTACTAGCTTTTGCTCGTGCCTTCGCCCTAGTTTATAATAGTAATCGCGGCAAAAAGTAGCCTACATAATTCGCTGATAATTTAGTTATCCATTGGCAAAGGAATTTTAAGAATGCCTTTTTAAGGCTTGAAAGCGTAACAAATACTATATACTTTCTATCAGTTCTTGTAAGATTTAATACCAGAAACCTTAAAACCTTATCGAAGACAATTCGAGACTCGTCAGTGATAGACATAATAATAATAAATAAATATTTCTTAGGTATTCTTATTAGGATGTACTGAATCGATTTTGAATATTCTTTTATCAATAAAGAAATACATTATCTGTGAGTGTGATATACTATATATTAACCAGAAAAGTATGGCAGTTCAGTAAAGTTTAAGTGCGTACGAAACTGCTTAAAAGGTAGGGAAAATCTGTACCTACGCGAATTAGTGGCAAATAAGTATATTAAGTTATACGTTTTAAAGGTTTAAAGATAGTTAGTAAATATAATTCAAACAGTGAAAGTTAAAGAGTTCGTTGTATGTAAACCGTGCGAATTTACCTCAAAGTGAGCATCGGTAATGTAGGTTTCTAGATTTTAGAGCAACAATTACGTTTTCTTTCCTGTTTTAGAATGAATGACAACGGACTGAACTGAATTTAGATGCAGTGAAAATATTCGAAAGGAAAAACAAAGTTCTTTAAGTGATTCCAATCCTCTCTAGGAGGTTATACTTGAGTGTTATTGTTTATGTTTATAATTTAACTAGTGGTTGCCCGCGGCTCCGCCCGTATATATGTCGGTTATCGCGGTAAATAGTAGCCTATGTGTTATTCTGATGTATTACTGTTTACTGTAAAGTTTCATCCAAATCCGTTCAGTAGTTTTTGCGTGAAAGAGTAAAAAACATCCATCCATACATCCTTCCATCCATCCATCCATACTTAGAAACTTTCGCGTTTATAATATTAGTATGGATAACGACTGCAATGATGGCTTGAGCGGTTACATCGCCGCTTGCTATTAAGCCGAGTGTTGTGGGTTCAAATCCCATTGTTCATGTTCATGGGTCAACACTTGACTGCCTCGGTGGCGCAGTGGTATCGTATGCGACTGCTGTGAGGTCTCGGGTTTGATGCCCGAGTCGGGTCAAATGTTTGTATGACTCGCAAATATTTGTTTCGCAGTTTGGGTATGTATTTACAAAAAAAGAAGTATATATGTATTTATATCGGTTGTCTAATAACCACAAATACAAGTTCTGCTTAGGTTGGGACTAGATGGCGATGTGTGTTAGATGTCCGAAATATTTAGTGTGATCCACAAATAGTTGTTCTTAGTCTAGTTGTTCGTTGTCTTCGTTTCATGTACGTTTGTATATTCCTCTACGATACAGGAATATTCCTAGTGTGAGAGTTAGAAGCCGATGATTGAACCAAGTGGCGTGTAAATGGCATATTGGACATAGGCCTCACTCGCAGTGGACTGCGATAGGCTTATTATGATGATGATGACTCATCTCTTTTAAAAAGAAAAGAATAATTACTAGTTTTTTTATGTATGGCACTGCCAAAATGACTCTACTCTCCCTGGTGGAAAGCATAAGCAGAATCCAAGAGGTCACCATACTCATTGCGAATGCAGATAATATCAACAATGCAGCACGGTGACCCACACTATGGCGGCCTAGTGATGCTTCTGCATCATTGGGCCTTAAGATGAGAAAGGTACATACAACACGTTTCAACTCAAAAAGAAGCTTCATATTACGGGATATTGTTAAGACAGAGATGTAACGAGATATACACGTTCGAGATTTGTTAACATTTCACTTGAGTGCCAGATGGCCCAAAATCCGACACTGTGCAAAGACTGCTAAGTAGTTGACATGGCTTACATGCATAATATTGCTGATGGCTTGGACGCTTTATGGATATTTGTTTTGCACAGATCAATTTTAATTTGTGGACTACCTTTTTTTATAAATGTTTTCAGGGAAAGAAACCTCGTTTTAAATAGAATTATAAAGAATTATAAACAGGTATTGTCTGTAAACGCATAATAAAAGTTTCTATAAAATATATGTTTGTGTTGCTATTTGTCATTATACAAATATTTGTAGTATCCAAACAAATTATGTTTAGACATTTTTGGACAAATACCGTCTCGAAAAGCCTCGTTATATTTACGAAAATAATAGAATTAGAAAAATTTGGTCATCTACCAATCAGTGAAACAAATTAATTAAGTACAACACATATTCTAGTCAGTTCCGTCAGTTATTCTAGTCAGTTCCGTCAATTGTTCTAGTCAGTTCCGTCAGTTACTTTAGTCACCCTGACCACTCCTTTATATCGCAATAGTGTTCAAACACCTTATCCCCGTTTCTCATAATCTAATTATTATAATTATGTGTATGGAAAAGTGAAAATTGTTTCCCTCTCCGTGTCTTATTAGAAATGGCACCGACCTCCTACTCATTAACGCAATTTACCACCGCTCGTGAGCAGAGCACCTGCATTGGAAAAAATAAATTATGACGTATTAGTTTCTACTAAGTACCTAGACATTGTGCATATAAAATATGTTTTAAGGTAAAACAGAAGCTCCTTTTTTAAAAGATACAATTTATATACGGAATAATTATAACATAAAATCCTGTTTTTTCGCAAAATTACTTTTTTCACTGAAACAGGCTTTCCTCCTTTTTTTTTATGGAATAGGGCGCAAACGAATAGACGTATCGCCTGATGGTAAGCGATTACCGCCGCCCATGGACACCCGCAACACCAGAGGCGTCACAAGTGCGTTGTCGGCCTTTGGGGGACTGGGGGGGGAGATGGGGGGAGGGGTTGGGGTATGGACCTCCGGTATCCTCACTCACTGGGTGAAACACAGCGCAAGCGCTGTTTCACACCGGTTTTCTGTGAGGCCGTGGTATCACTCCAGTCGAGCCGGCCCATTCATGCCGAAGCGTGGCTCTCCCACGGTAAAAATCCTAGAATAAAGATACCTACTTAAACGGTTAAATCTATAATTTTGAAATAAGCGTTACTTAGTATTTAAACTATGTATTAAGGAAAACTAGTAGCCGACCCCAAATCTTGGAAATAATAAAGGCTAGGAAGATGATTAAGGAAAACAAATTTCATAACTTACTTTATATACTGAGGATCATTAAGGATAAAACATTGCCCAAATCAAATTTTAGTACACCCATGGTAGACCAATCAATGCTAAAAGCGTCCCCGCACATATTGCAGAGTTTCTCAAACATTGAAATTTCAAATTTTGAAATGTTTTACAGATTGACGATGATTGAGATACGTTGTTTGAATTGATTTCAGGCTGGACTAAATGGGAATTGTAACAAATAGCCTTAGTACGTATTGTTTATAAATTTCTAGGGCCTCAAACATTTTTTTTTGGTAAGAAATAATTAAAAGGCAAAAAAATAATCATGAGTTTGTCTTGTTTAGGCATCACCTCTTTCCTGCAAACAAACAGTTTACAATATTGAATATGAGATGTTATTTTTGACAGTGTACTACATCAAATTGAAATTATGTTTTCTCATTCACATTGTTTGAAAGTAACATCTAGGTATTTACAAAGGGGGTCACTTATATTGTAACTTTGAGAATCCCTGACATAATGAATAGAGCTGTACGATGACATCATGTCGTTTTGACTGAGATTGTGTACGCAATATGATGCGCATTTAGTCCCTTTTAAACAATCAACTATTCTAACCAGCTATGATATAATGTCTTATGCATTGTTTTCTCTTGTCTCCAGCCTGACGAAGGAGCGGACAATCAGGTACTTGATGCTGTACTTGTTTGTGTTTAGTTTCGTTGGTGGTGGAAGATTATATGTCCCGTTTTATGCATGGCGTTTTTGTTATATTTGTTTCTTAATAAATATTATACTTTGCATGTCCAGACTCGACTCCCTATTTGATTTTATTGATTTGATAATAGCTATTCTGGAAGATTTAAGAAATTTACAACATCACGTGTCTTACATTTTTGCTAATCTACTGATTTCGACACTTTCTTTCAAACTTCAATTTGAACAATTAATTATTCACATGTAAAACCATGGTAGAGTGGACAATCTCAACCCTCGACAGCAATGGGCTACCAATGGAGCATTTTACTTTATAATCTGGACATGTTCATAGTAAATTGATTGATTTTGTCAGTTTAATTAGATTCTCCACTCGCCTTTGATAAGATTTTATAAAGCTCTAATTCTTTTTCAGTTGTTCACTGCAAACGCAACACATCTCCACGATGGTAGGCGAGCGCATCCGCCCGATTCGGGTTTTTCCGAGCCCGCCAACAACAATATCAGTGAGGACAACAACAATGGGCCGATCTCACTGCGCGAGATGCAGAACATCGCAAACAACAATGCAGCGGCTTACATCGTGAGCGAGAATGAGGAGAGGAACAGAGTCAGCAGAGAGTCAGTTGTGGAATTCGAACCTCTGCCGTCGGGTATAAGGGTGGTTGATCCTTTAGAATATTGCGCTGATTGGTTCGGTGAGTACTGCTTTCATCATCTCATCATCATGCTTTTAGTAGGCCATATTAGACATAGCTTTATCCTTTGAAAATAGATTTTGGCTCAGTCGTATTAGTGTTAGTAAAGGATTTGTATCAAGTACTGCTTTATTGGTATGAAATGCGTAGATTGGTCAAAATATATTTTCTACATATAGATCTATACATGTTTACAGAGGCCGTTAAATATATGATATGAATATTCAACAAAAGTGATTTATATCATTTTAAGTTATCAGATGTTGTAAGAATTTATAATTTTGTTTGCATTTTGTTGATACAAATTTAATTTTCTCACATATAAATTTGTATCAACAAAATGCAACCGTAATGTTTTTAAATTGATTGATAATTGCCTATTATATTGTACTTAACTAATGATGATCAGTGACATTATATGGACTCGATCGGGAAAGGCAATCACAAATAAAACAATGTTTTATTGTATTCCATGTAAAGATAGATAAGACAATCTAATTCTAACATAACACATCTAAATAGTAGTACTATAGCCTAGTACTATATACAATACTAGCTTTTGCACGCGGCTTCGCTCACGCAGACTTTCACCCCCTGATTTACCCCCTTAGGGGTGGAATTTCAAAAATTCCTTTCTTAGTGCTCACTTACGTTTTACAAAGAGCCTACATGCAAAATTTCAGGTTTCTAGGTTCAGCGGTTTGGGCTGTGCGTTGATCTCTGGGTATGTCAGTCAGTCACCTGCCTCTTTTATATATATAGACTAGTACTATATAGCCATCATAGCGTCACAATCATTTTTATCTTAATAACATCGCTAGACTTTATAAAACAGAAATGGTGACAGTCATTCTTATTATTAACTGCCTAATTTATTTTCTCGGTTTATTGACTTCGTATTCCGGGCAGTGGCAATAAAAACTTCACTCTGTTTACGATTATCGTTTATTCTTTTGCCCAAAGCGACTACTACCTCCCCCTTGATATTACAGATTAATCACACTAATCACATCACATCACACTAATATATCACATCACATCACACTCACACTTATATATAAAGGCGAAAGTTTGTGTGTATGTTTGTTACTTCTTCACGCAAAAACTACTGAACGGATTTAGATGAAACTTTACAGTAATATAGCTTATACATCAGAATAACACATAGGCTACTATTTGCCGCGATAACCGACATACACGCGGGCGGAGCCGCGGGCAACAGCTAGTATCTTAATAAAATGATAAAAAAAACTGTCAACTCTGCTTTTTCTTCATTAAAATATTAAAAGGCTGAAATTGGGGACGCAATGCCGTAATCTCAACAAATCTATCAGCAGAATATGTCTATTCAGAAATATTTATCTAAATTTAGATCTTAGAACCTTGAAATTAGATCTTTTTTCGATTGCGACATAATGCGTTGTTAAGTGTTTCTCAGCGAGTTGGCACTATTGTATTCATTCGTCCATTGCTAAGTTCCCATGACGGATGTCTATTACTACTTAACTAAGTATAGAAACATACGGATAACTATCTTACCGGTAGGCACGTGCGGTTGTTTAATCATTTGTCTACAATAGTTTTTTAACTGAGGTTTAATAAAACCTCAGTTAAAAAACTAAAAATAAGTTTTGTTCTGGTGTGACATGACGTTCTAAATTTCAAAAATTGACTAAAATTATCTTTCTAATTATGTGTCTAAAAATAAGTATTGTCATTTAAATAAAATTAAAAACAACATTTTGTAAATGGCTTCACTAAAATAAGCAAATAGACTTTATTTAGTTACACTATCCATTATATTTATAATTAAACTGTTTAAAGAAATAAATATTAAAGATACAACATTTGAATATATAGAAATACCGTTTTTTATGTAAATTAAATGACAAGTTTATGTATAAGCTGACCAGACGCAGATATAGGTAGTAAACACGCCACTAAGTCTAGCCAATACATAGGATATGATTTAATTATACAACTTGTAAATCAATAACAGCACGTGTAATGTTTATTGGGTACAATGAGGTTTAAAAGCGTTTATTGGACATGGAGATTGTACAACGTCATATTGCTTAAGAAGTAGTACGTAATTATTGTCCATACTATAATACCATAGATTTGAAAGTCTGACTGTAATGCTTTCACGGTTAAACCGCTGAACCGTTTTGTTTTTTTTTACGGGACTGGGTGCAAGCGAGCAGACGTATCGCCTGATGGTAAGCGATTAAGCGATTACCGCCGCCCATGGACACCCGCAACACCAGAGTCGTCACAAGTGCGTTGCCGGCCTTTTAAGGAGTACGCTCTTTTCTTGAGGTTTGAAGGTCGTATTGGTCCGGGAATACCGCAGGCAACAATATGTTTACACTGTAGGTCGTTTGATTCCCGAGGAAGGACATATGCTACTATTTACTGCGATAACCGACATAGATGAACGCGGGCATAGCCGCGGGCAATAGCTTATTCTTTATAAATATTTTCTACGTTGCCTAATTTATCCTAATTTTTCTATCATCGGGCAAAGTCTAAAGTAAGCCTTAATAGTAAAATGTCAATTTTTACGCAAACGACTTACCTCGTATATCTGAAATCTGACATATTATGACACCTTCAAGGCTAATATTACCCAATTTGTTTTACGAAAAATTAATACTAATCTTGCTAAACATAAATACTTAACATCGTGCTATGAGAACACAAAGTGTCAAGAAATTACACGACTTAACATTAAAGCCGTATGTAGTCAAAGGTTTTCCTTGAAAACAGTATCAGGAAAGTTATGGAAAAAAAAAATGTACGAGTATATAAAAAAATTAAAAGAAATATATCGGAACATCCTTACTCCATGCTTATAATATTGTAAATTCCATATTAACTCTGTCTGTTGCGCTTAAAAAAAATCAATTAACTTTGCCATGGAAATACTTTGAGTCTTGAGCAAAGACATGGCTACTTTTTACTTCAATAACCGACATACACGCAGACGAAGCCGCGGGCAAAAGCTATCTTTAAATGTTCTATGATAAAAGAGTTGACCTTGACCTCTATATTTGGCCACGAAGACCCTAAATAATGTGACCACATTAATTTCAAAATAAATGTTTAGATTTAATATTGTTATACACGACCAAATCCGCCCTTCACCACCAATGCTGTCCGTCACGACCAATGCCGTCTTTCACGACCAGAGCCGCCCTTTACGACCAAAGCCGTCCTTCACGACCAAAGCCGCCCTTGTTCATTGAAGCCCTCTTAAATTCTGGCGTTATTAGGATTGTTTTGAATCAATCGTTAATAGTAACACCGACTTTTAATGTCAATAATCGTATTTCAATTCAGAATTCAATAAACTCGCAACACTTGATTCAGGGCCATCCCATCTATTGTTATTAACAATCGCAGTGTGTTTCTGGACATCATTAGTATCGCTTTACAGACTATGCAGGTAGATAGATGTTGCATATAAATTGTATGCATATACAAAGAAAGCTACGACTTTCATATTAAATCACAAAGATAAGGCTCACGAGCTATGCATACAATACAATACAACCTAGTTTTACATTCCTCTACGCATTCATGCGTCGAGCCCGCACATTCGTAGCAGAATGTCTTCATCTACCCGCATTTGATGCATTTTTCAACTTGTGTTTTTTTTTAAATTGTGTAATACTTGATTACAGGTGATGATGACTTCCCACGTGATAGATTGCAATACCTACGAGAAATTGGCAGAGGATGGTTTGGAAGGGTTAGTATTATTTGTATTCATACAAAATAGTAAAACCCGATGCATTCCTCGAACCTTCTTAGGTTTTAAGAGAATTTTCATGTACAAATTATTAATTAATAAAAAAATTGCCTATTTTAGCAACACTTGATTGTATATCTAGTCAATTATTGTCTTAGAAAATGACGTTAGTCACAGCATCCTATTGAACTTCTAAGAATTACAATTCACAATTAATTTATGTGCATAAAATGGATTAACGAGAACTGATGAACCATTAATGAGTACTTACGTTAAATCGATGATGTAAGCAAATACATTAACGTGCAATATTTTAATTGCGCTAATAGTCCCTTAGGCTGAGTCTCATAACCTCAAAACATCAGGGAACTAAAAGTGATGGAATTGGGACTGAATTATGAATTGTCAAGAGTCCTGATGATCGAGTTAATGCAGACAATCGAATTAGTGTGAAAGAAACTCACGTTAGGCCCTTTGATCCCAATTTCATAGAAACCGATTTGTTCTTCAGGTTGTGGAAGGCGAAATCGAAGATTCTGGAGAAACATCTTCGGTAGCGGTGAAAATCCTCAACCAGAATGCAACCCTGGAGGACAAAGCACGGTTCCTTAACGAAGCCAAAATGTTCAGGGATTTGCGACATGAGAATGTACTCACATTTATTGCGAAATGTCTGCAGGAAGAACCTTGGATATTACTGTTTGAGCTCTGCACTATGGTAAGTTAAGTAGTCAGACAGTAGGTCCATAGAAAATCGCATGTATACATCGGTGAATACAAGACAAATGTTTAGAACAATATCTTCTAGGCAACCTTAGGAAGAACCAAAACTTTTCGGAGGGACACTATGTCTCAGATGCCATAATACTATTTTTGCCAAATAGTTTTCATCATTATAATGTTTTTATTTAGGATCCGTGCAATGTTTAATGTTGCATAGTGCTTTAACTGTTTTCTGTGTTTCTTGAGTTCTTTTAAGCAATTGGAAACGATAAAATAATATTTGTACTGGTATATTTACTTAATATACTAAAAATGCTATGAGTTTTACGATTTATGCAAATGTGAAACAATGCAAATCTTTATATAGTATAATATAAAGCGCTTCCGCTGTATGTTCTCTTTGATCTTTTTAGTACTCGACATATTTCAGTGCAGTTTTCAGCAATAAATAGAGTGATTCAAGAGGGGAGGTTCATATGTATAATATATGCATATTATAGTTGAGGAAATCCGAAAATTTCAAGAATTTCGAGCGAAGCCGATCCAGGTCTGTAGTATGATAACCATACACCAATCGCTCTTTGCAGGACCTCCAGCAGTACTTAGCAGTAAACAGACCCAAGATGGCGATATTGAACGAAAGTGGTGTACCTCTACGGCTGATGTGTGACGTCAGCGCTGCGCTTGCCCACCTGCACTCACGAGGTTACTTGTACGGGTTAGTATCATAGGTTTTATTATATTACTATTATCCGTATATAATAATAAATACACACATCAAAAGTGTCTAGGGATCAAGCATTTTTATGCGGATTTCTTGAGATTGAGATGTGGCTTTGGCCCTGGCCTGCTCAGTCGCCAGACTTGAACCCGATTGAGCATGCATGGGATATGCTACAGAGAAGAGCTCTGCCGAATATGGAGGGTATCAGTCGCAAGAAGACCTTTTTTTGTTGTTGCAACGAACATGGGCGGCCATTCCACATCGTGATTTGGATGAACTCATTTTGAGTATGCCAAACCGATTCTTGTGTTGTTAGTGTTCGCGGTAGAAACACGGATTATTAATTGTTTAAGTTACCTAATAAAATTTTCAAGAAAACTGTTATTTCAGTCTTTTTTTCGAACTTTAATGTTAGTGGTTCAAATGTCAAAAATCCCTTTATTAGGAAAATGGCAAATTTCTTTATTAATGCAAAGGTG
The DNA here is from genome assembly GCA_949125395.1 of Diaphora mendica. NCBI lineage: Eukaryota > Metazoa > Arthropoda > Insecta > Lepidoptera > Erebidae > Diaphora > Diaphora mendica. Next base: position 4,664,939 of record OX421321.1, read on the forward strand.
ACTTGGTTTATCGTTACTGTGACAAACGAAAACACTTTATTTGATGAATCCTTAAAGAAAATTTTAATTAATATCAATCAGGAGAAAAGTTATTGCAAAAATATATGTTGATCCCTAGACACATATGTTGATCCCTAGACACTTTTGATGTGTGTATATCCGTAATCAAATTTACTGTTTTTGCGTGGCGAGTGGTCACGCTACGCGGAGCGCCGCGATTTCAAATTTTGATTTAATTTTTATTTGTTTTGTTATATGTAATTTTATTTGAATTTTGTATTTAATAAAAATGAATATTAATGTAATAAACAGTCATTTTATTTATACAAAACAATTTCGATGTTCCACATCTGCCAGGCGTCCCGTGACGGCTCTTTATTATTTTTTAAATTAGTTAAGTATTATCAAAGATTTCTTAAAATTTTAAAGGGTGTAATAAAATAAAATACATAACATCTCTTTTTCATTAAAAAATAGTTCTTCAGAATCGTTTAACTAATTAAAAAGCTTTTCAACTTAATAATAAATAAATAAATATTTCGGACATCTAACAGACAACGCCATCTAGTCCCAAACTAAGCAGAGCTTGTGTTATGGGTACTAGAGAACTGATACAAATACATCAAAAATTTTTTTTTGTAAATACTTAGATATTATACATAGAATACATGTTAGTACCTACCTATTATCATCATCACATAGACCTCTCCTTGGAAATATTTTATATAAGATTAGTTGAATATTGTGTGTTGTGCAGCAGCGTATGGCCGGGCGCGGTACAGACGCGCGGTTCCGCGGACAGTGCACGCGGCGTGTTGGGGCGCTACGGGGAGGAGCCGCCCCCCCCGCACCACGCTGCACCGGAGTCACCCCCCTTCACCGTACGTACACACCTTTAATAGTCCACATACTAATCACCAGCTACTATTTTGAGCTGTACTAGATACCAAAAAAAATTACTTTTTTTAAAGGACTTCAAAAAAAGGTGGAGATTCTGACTCGATTCTCATCGGGTCGGATTTTTAACTGTTTTATTAACTTCAGAAGCCTGTAGTTAACTGAGTGATTAAAAAAAATACACTTTTTTAATTTTAATTTTCAATTTATTTTTAATCAAAAACATTACTCCTAAGTGTAAAAATTAAGGAGCGAACAGCTATTAGCGAGCTTATTAGCTTATTACTATTCATCCTGAATGAAGTCTGCAATCTTTATTTTTGAATAATTGTTATTTATGTTCATATGCATTTGACAAACCTGATCCACTCCATAGTACAGGTATGAGAATACAAGAAGTAGCGACGTTGTCGGGTCGGCCCTGTAGTTATATGACAACCGAACTGAGAATTTAGTTCCCAGAAATGTCAAATATTTGCATGTGTTTCTATTAGTTCTAAAAATTAGCTCATTAATAGCCGTGTTCTTTAATTTGTCTGTTATATTCCTATTGAAAAACTTTCAGGCCAGCACTGACATTTGGTCCTTTGGTATGCTGGTGTGGGAAGTATGTGCTTGGGGAGCGACGCCAACTCAACACCCACCGCCATTACCTGACCTCCCATGTCCTTATAGAAACCATTTGTAAGTACCATTTTTGTTTAATCAATTTTAATATGAAAAATAATTTCATACAAAACTGCATTATAAGGTATATTATTATAATAAAAACGCCGCCCGTTTTCTTCTACCTAATGGCGACAAACTTCTATCTTGGGTTTTCATAAAATACATTATGAATTGCATAAAAAGTAATCCTACTAATATTATAAACGCGAAAGTTTGTAAGTATGGATGGATGGATGTTTGTTACTCTTTCACGCAAAAACTACTGAACGGATTTGGGTGAAACTTTACAGTAATATAGCTTAAACATCAGAATAACACATAGGCTACTATTTGCCGCGATAACCGACATACACGCGGGCGGAGCCGCGAGCAAAAACTAGTAAAAACATGTTAACAAAAATTATTGTCATTCATGCTCTTTTAGGCGAACAGGGCGGGTTGCTTGATGTTTCAATTAATATGCTCACAAACAATAAAATGTCAGTCCAGGAAAATATCAGTCTAGATAATAATTTTGAGTTAGTAATATTTTGTGTATTATGGATTTAAAGTTGTACTTACTATAATTTCTATAATATATGGGTATCCACCAATTTTAAAATTAATTTTTATTAACTCCAGATACCAAGTAATGCAACTGTGCTGGAACCCATCCCCAGAAGCCCGTCCGACCTCAACCCAAGTACACGCCCTGATCAACCACTTGTACTCGACACATCGTGAAACTGCTCCCGATGCTACGTCACGACACTCCGCAGACTTCGAACAGCGCTGGCAACGACTCAAGCCTAACTCGATCCCCACGCGAGATGAGCACCGAGCAATAGTGCATGCTCCTTCGACATCTATGACTTCCCACTTCACCGGCTCAGACGACAATGTACAGACCATACAAGATTCACTGAGCATCGATATGGATACGGCCGTCTCACGATCTAGTAGCATGATGTCTGATAAGGATCCATTATCTATACAGATAAAGTCAGAGAGCTTGACTAATCTACACGGATCCCTGGAAGACGTCAGGAACATATACCTAACGCACAATGAGACAGCTGCCCTTGAATGCCACCAGGGCAATATTTGTCTAGACGATAGTAGAGAGAAGGAACAGGATCGTTCAGATGCGTCTATGGATCCTTGGTTAAAAGAAATCATAGCTGGAAGCCAGGATGATGTCAGTTATTATAAGGATGTTAGTGATGTTATAAAGAATCTCGATAATATACTAAACTCGGAGAAAACCTCCAGTTCAGAATCCAGTCATCAAGCAAGCCCGTCCAGGGATAATTTAAGCCTGGATTGCAAAAAGGATTATCCAGTTCAGTCCAGCATGGTAAAATCCCCTGGTATTACGAATTTCCAGAACCTTCTAGACACAGGTTTCAGCAGTAAAGACGACGATGCGACTTGCGAGGACGATGATATCGATCGAGATACTATAGGTACATTGAGCCACTCGTTTGAACGTCACAGTGAAATTGATACAACCAGTCAACACACACTAGAAAACCTCACCCCTGATACGCCAATCAAAGATATAGATATTGCGAAAAACGTCGAGATAACAGTTGAAGTGAATCATCTTAAGAATAGTATAGTTGATAATGTTCAAGATACTGAATTGCCAAATGAAATAGTGAGTAGTTTAAGTGAAATTCCCAAGCTGAAGGAATTATGTGAATTGTCAATACCTAGTGATAGTGATGAACAATGTGTTAGAAAAGACTGTCAATCATCTTGTGATAATAATCTAAAAAGTACTGATCTTAAGAGGGAAACTAAGTCAATAGATGATATAGGCAAAGTGATTGTTACACCTGAAGAAGTAGAAAATAAGGTAACTAAATTTGATCTGAATACAGAAGTAGCTGAAAGTATAGTCTTGCCTCCACCAATGGAACAAACCCCTAACGATGTCAAAGCATTAAAGAAAGATGTTGCATCGATAGCTGGCGAAACTTTGACAAATGATGTTAGTATAAAAGAAATCCTAGTTAGTGATCTCATGAAAGAAAAATCTGAATTAAGTAGCCCGGTAGAGGATCGTCTAGAAATAGCGAAATGCAAAGAAGAAAATCTAACTGAATCAGTACAAAATAACGAAGATGGACATATTAACCTGACTATAAATGAGACTGAAATGCCAATGTTGTTAGAGGAAGAAAAATCTAAGCCCTTGCCACCTGAAATAGTACAAAATATATTTAAGGACGAAAATCATATAGAAAAAGAAACATTAATTAAAACCATGTCAGAAAAAAGCTTTCCTAACGAAGCTGTTGTTAATGAAATAGAAAACAATGATGGTCACAATGATGCGTCAGATAATAGCAATGTTTTTGAAGAACAAACTAATTTAGTTCTAGCTGGCAATGATTCTGAAGAAAAAACATTGTCTGAGGTGAACGAATACACAAAATGGATAAACTGTGGTAGTTTCCCACAAACTATTCAGGTTCTTTCTGATTTTCTCCATTCTGAAAGAGCACAAGCGTGGCATGCTAATGCTAGAAACATTCCTGAGAATCATTTTTTCAATACATATGATGACGATCTTGAATCTATCTCTGAAGGAGAATGTTTAGAAACTTCTCTTCCTGAAGCACAAAAAAATGAGCATGTAGCAGCCACAAGTCAGCATTTTTTGGAGAATCTACCTATGGAGAACCCTTTACCAACTTTCAGTAAAGAAGTTTTAGAAGAAGGAAATAATGAAATTCCTACTTCTTTAAAAGGCACAGAACCAGTTACTAACGCTATACTTGCTCTAAATCAAAATGAAATAGACGTTACAAAAGTGAATGAAACGAAACAAAGTACAGAATGTTTAAACACTTCTGATATACTTGAATTAAATCCGTCAGATATTACAGAAACAATATCTGAAATTAGTGACAATGTTCTTACAGAAGTTATAGATGTAAATGCAACTAAGAAAGATCTTACTAAATTAGAAGATCAGAAAGAATTATCTGTTGATTTAGTTTCAGAAATTAAGGTAGCAGTTGATGAATTACCCATTGAGAGCCAAAATAATATAAACCTTCTAGATACACAATCTAACAATTCAAACATAGAGAACATTTTTTTAGCTAAAGAAGAAAATGAAGTCTGTTTAGAAATAAACTCCGCTTTTAATCTCAATCAATCCATATCAGATCTTGGCAAAGATCCCAATGTAGAAGATAAAATGTTGGAGCCTTCTGTTAAATTTGATGATTCCCTAGAAAATTGTTTTGAAAATGAAATGAAAAATAATGGTCGGCTTGATGTGCACTCACCCAATGAACAACGTTTAGTTAAACATAGTTCTTCAACTGAATTTGCTGATAAGAGTCTTCCAAAAGATATAAGTTCACCTAATGCTGGTCATTCTAAAGAGAAAGATAATGCTGATAAAGATACTCCTAGATCTGAAGAAGTAATAGACGAGAGTACCGCATATTTGGATCTCAGTAATAGTACTAATAAGGCCAATAATAATGTAGATAATACTGTTCGTGACATAATTAACACATATCATGAAAACTCTAATGCCGAAACGTTATGCGCTCTCGACAAGAACGAATCTACAGAGTACTTAGATCTGCCCAGCTTTGGGATCAAAGAAGTAGATACTTTCTTGCAAATGGAAAGAGCTTTTACCAGTAACAATGCAGCAGTTACGTCAAGTACACCTTTGGCAAGTGATAATTCTGCTAATGCTGCGAATAACACTCTTGAAAGTTCAACGAAAGACAATAGTGAAACACAGTTATTCGATACGAAAGTAGCTGACTTTGGTCCAGGGGTTACTCTTACTAAGTTAGAACAGAAATATGTTCCTGACAGCCTAAGCCCTTTTGAATCTCCCACTAAAAGCCACCCTACTGATACATATGATGAAAATAGTTCGGTTGTTTTAGGCCCTTTTGAAAATTGTACATTAGAACTATTTAAATGTGTGAAATCTTCGGAACTTGTAGATTTTCCTAAAGAAGAACTTTTGGCTTTCTCGTCGAACTTCAGTGATATAAATCTAGAAACGCCTTCTCCGTTACGCGACGGAAACTTCCTCAATGAAGTTCCGGACATTGTCCACGATGATATACAGTTCGATGACATTCAGAGTGTGAGTGAGAAACATCCTTCTGATCCGACTGAGAGTGAAAGTGGAAACTCTGGCACCGAGAAACATGTTTCTCCTTCAACACCGCCTAATTCGCCTGGTTTATTTTTAGCTTCGACATCTCAACAGAAATATCTTGTAGATATTGACCTAACACCAGAGCCGGTTTTGCCACCGCCAAATCTCTCTTTACAAAAAGAGATAGAATTGAACCAAATAGAGTTGCAGATCACTTCGAAGTTAGCGATGGCAGAGAATGAGAACAACATGAATATCGAGTACTCTGGACCTTTAACGGTTGAAGGGCTAATAGTTTCTGATGAAGGCATGTTGTTGCGAGAAAGTGATGAGTTGCCAGAATCCTATTTGGCTGGGAATGGAGGTTCGATGGAGGACCTTAGAGAAGATTTGACTTTAGATGAAGAGTGTGTGAAGGCGTTGAGAAATGAACTTGAACTAAAATTGCCATTAGCACAGGTGAGTTAAGGCAATGAATTGATTTATCTCACATTGTTGGTATAGATAGTTTATTGGAAAATAAAAGTAGGGGTTTTAGAACAAAATAATATTTTCCCCATCATTAAATGTTGTTATAATTCTGTTGAGGGTAGCCAATCAAATTAAAAACCTCTATAGATTTTTTTTCTCTTTTTATACATATAAATCACGAGATTATTTAAACATATAAGAAGCAAAAGACAAAGTACACCTTTTTTAATGATTTAAACTAATTTTCTTCTCGTTTGTACACTTTCTCAGTTATATTATTTTAAATTAATATTTGGTTTGTTAATTTTAGGTAGCAGCAATAGAACCGCCATGCGAAAACGAAACCGAATGGTCGGCGGAGTTACCGCCGCCTCCGGAACTAATTGTGAGCTATCCGGGCGCGCTCAGCCCTATCGCCGAAGAGACCGGACAGCAACTATCCGCCTACGAAAACGATATGCAATGTAAGTAGCCACTTTTGAATTATAGACTGCACTGTTAGCCTGCAGTGAGTGTTATGGGTTTAAATTCCACACGGGACAACAGTTCGTGTGATCGTCAAATTGTTGTTCTGAGTGTTCTTTATGTCCGTTTTATGTATGTTTGTAAAGCCCTCCGGGACACAGGATGTATATTTCTAATGTGGGAGTTGTATTTAAAAATAAAGAAAGAAATTTACTGTTTAAAAGTAAAACATAAGGTGCACCCACACAGCAGTAATAATATATAATGTTAGAGAATGTTGGATATTTTTTTTTTAACAAATTGTAACAAAAGTTATAAAATGCTACTGATGTTTTTTTTTATGTGTGTTCGCGGATAACTTCGTCGTTTATGAACCGATTTTGATTATTCTGAGGATTTTTTTAATGGAAAGGAAATATCCCAACGGTGGTACCATGACAAGGACACTAAGATCTGATGATGGCATCCAAGAGAAATCGAGTCGAAACTTGAAGTCGGTTTTTATTTTGTTAAAATTTTGGTATATGTACCGTGTGTACATACATATGCATTTAATAAAAAGTAGATATCCATTTAATAAAAAAAAAACATATATACGGTCGAATTGAGAACCTCCTCCTTTTTTGAAGTCGGTTAAAAATGTTACTGATATTATACAACATCATGTAACAACATATAACATGTTGTAGCAAATGATATAAAATGATATCGTGTTACACAATGTTTTATAACGTTACTAGCTGATACGGCAAACGTTGTTTTGCCAAAAAAAAAAATTGGTGTATAAAAAATAGATGTTGGTCGATTCTCAGACATGCCAGATATGCACACCAAATTTCATAAAAATCGGTCCAGTCGTTTCAGAGGAGTATGGTAACTAACATTGTGACACGAGAATTTTATATATAAGATATAACTGCTGTGTGGGAGCACCTTTATACACATAGCTTATTTAAGGGAAAGTATTTATAAAAGAAATAAATTGTGACCACATTTATCTCTTATACCAAGTAGCTTTAGCGGTCTACTCAACGAAAGAAACACTTGATATCACACAAAATCTGTTAGCGTCGCTGCAGACGTTTTCGTAAATACGAATTTTAAGATCGAGGCAATTAATAAGGTACATATTAACCTAATAGGCAATTTTTTTAAAACCACTTAAACTTGTATAATTGGAATAATATTGCTATATGGCTATTACTGCTCAATAATCTGTTTGTTTTTCTGTGTGTGTTTGTAAAAGCACCAGCACAGATAAAAAAATATGAGTGATAACTTGCTTCCTTACTTACAATGTCGTTAAATATCGTATACGTACATTAGGGAACGTGTCTATCCGCACGGACTCGTCAGAGAGCTACCCAGAGCCGTGCAACAACAGCACGGACGAGGTGACGGAGTTGCCCACGGCCGCGCCCAGCGCTGGGCCAGACTTCGCCACCTACACGCTGCACTCGCACGACCACTCGCAGAACAACACCTACACCTTGCACAGGGACCTCGCCAGCAGCAGAGAGTGAGTGTGCCTGCATTACCTTCGGAAAATAATGCTCTTTCTAAATGTCCGCCTTTATAAGGACTGTATGATGAGTCGCTTATGTAATCTTTCACAGATTTTAGTGCAATAGAGAATATGCATAAAATTTTAATTTGTCTCAAATATTTTTTTCTATATTCTTTATTGTCTTTACAATATACATAAAAAGTATTTTATTTTTTATTAATAATTGTTTAAACCCAGAACATATTAAATATAAATTGAAAATTAAGGGAGGGAAATTCAAACTTACAAAACGCGCACTATTGGTTGGAACGAAATGTGACGTCGACGGTCAGGTTATCAAAATTATGGGCGTCGAAATTCCTACTGTGCTAGTAGCGTTTATGAGAAAAAATTACTTCTTCCCTGATTTTTATAGCATTAAAACTGTAAATATGTAAAAAGTAACTGAAACATTGAATAGTAAACAAACAAGAAAAATAACAATTACGCCATTACAAAAGCGCGCGCAAAATGGCGGCGTTTGAATGGCTCAAATTTAGTCAGTGTTTTAAATTTCACTTTCAAGTTTCAATATTTTCAAGCCTATTTATATTTTTTCTATGTTAAAGACACGTAAATTATCAGAATATTTTACAGAAAATGAAGAAATAAAAAAAGTCATGTAAAAATTCCGACGTGTAAAAATATCTGAAAAGATTTACTTACAAATAAATGGCATTTCATTTCATTTCATGCATATTCCCTATTATTTAAGAATAGAAGATATATAAGAAAGATATAAAAGAATATGTTAGCCTCACGTTGTCAATTTTATGTTACTTTTGAAAACGTTTTTTTTTTTATATCGATTAGTTTCGACACAAATAATAAACTACGTATTAATTATAAAAACTTAACCTATCATTAATTATTACTATAAGTAATGAGGCTATTTATAACTACTAAGTAACGAGACTAATAAAGTGTGCGACAAAAAATTATTGATTTGTGCAGATTCTTGCAATTGGTAACACGTTTCTTGGTTTCCCCAGAATAACAATGAGCGCAGACAGCTTGAACGCCAGTCCATACAGAAAACCGATACCCGACACAACCGACGTCGAATCACCGATCGACGACAAGACTTACATAAAAGAAGAGGAGAAAGAATCGCTCGAGAGGATATCTCAAGTATCGCCCTTTCTTGTAAGCCCCACAACCGACACCTCCGCACCCGATACTTCTGACAACTTCGACAATGGCACAGGGCTGTCGACATTATCGAAAACAACCCTGCCGACAGACGCGAAGCTGTCAAAACCGTCCGAAACACAGTGTCTTTCTAAAGCCACGAGCATCGACTCGTGGTGTTCCAATGACACTCTCTATAACGTTGAAGAAAACTTTGACGACCTGGCCATGGATCCAGACGTGCCAGATTTCGAACCCGAAAAAGATGAAGGAAACAGTGAGAGCACTGATACTTTAACTCACAACGAAGACGAAAAGGAAGCAAGCCATTGTTCCACGTACATCATTCACGATAGTAAATCAGAAGCTTGTGAAACATTCTCACCCGACTCGATTACAGCTAATGATAACTACACATATACAAAAGCGAAGACTGATAACGCTGGTACCACACCTTCAGTGTTGACAACCGAGATCAACGACTCTACTAAAAATTCGCAGACTAAAGACCTCGCTTATGGCACCTTGATGTCAGGACTGCCATCCTACTCTAATTGCACAACAGAAATCATTTCAGGATTAGACGATTGGAAAACGCTGCAACCAGAGTTGGTTAGAAAATCTCCAATGACTAACGATGAGAGCGTTACACCGTCTAATATTTCAGACGATAAAGTAGGGGATGTCACAAGTCCTCAGCTTGCCACAGAGCCTTCCATAAAGAAAATGGAAAGTGTAGAAATATCTTGTCTGCAAGATAATTTAACAGACAGTCATAAATCGGATACTTCAGAAACTCAAGGTGTTTTAGTCCACGTCGAGAGTCCGAACTATAACTACAAAAATATGGCTCCGTCTGTTACAAGTACGCCTCTAAACGGCCTCAATGAAGACGCTAGTGTAGAAGCGATCCCGATGAAACTGCCCGAAGTTAACACAGAAGCAACTGAAAATAGTGTAAGCCTGCCTAACTTCCAAACTTTCCTACAGTCTGCAGAGGTCAGGCCGCAGGATCTGTCCTCAAACGCCAGCAAGGACGTGAACCAAGAGACAGAGGTACTGTTAGAAGGAGAAAACAAGACGTTAAGTACGAACAGTAACAGAGACAGTCTAGTTGTATCTGAACGCACGCCGACTTACTCAGACTTTGAAAACTCGGCGGTATCGAAACCACAAGAGGTCAATGCGAGCAAATCTAGTCAGAGCAATGAGAGTGGGATCAGTTCCGAGGATTTTCGGAGGTTTGAGAACTCTGTAAAGAGCCGACCGCAGGACCTGTCATCGTTGATCGACGCCAGTTCCTTACTTTTGAAAAGCGAAAGAATATCGAGTGAATTAGCCATGGCTTTCGTTTCCACGGCCCACATCCAGACTAGTCAGGACAAATACAAGGAATCTCAACAGAGTCCGCCTAAAGTTACGAATTTAAATGAATCTCACAGCTTAGTTAATTTTAGAGAACCCAATTTTTTATTAAATTTTGACGCTGACGACGAAACGGAACAGCCTCATTCTATCATCATTACTGAAACTACAATGGAAGCTTTTAAAGAGTGTCCCAATAGAACTTTCGAGACAGATACCAGAATAGTAGATATAAATCATGCTTATAATGCTCATTCAAGTAATTTTCAACCCCATGAAAATTTGGAGAAATACTTGGAAGAGAAAATCAATAGAGAAATTACCAAAACTGAGAAAGGAAACCTGATCAGCACCGAAGTGTCTCCGATAATGGAAACTATGACAGATAAAACGAGTGTAGATGTATTGTCTCCGAAGGAACAAGAAACATCGCACATGTCTTTGCCAATCGACATCTTCAAGAATTCAAACGTGGAAAAGTGTAATGGTGGTAGTGAGAAATTCGCCACCGTGAACTTTCTCAACGAGACATTTGAGGAGTTGATTGAAAGTAATGTTGACGATGGTGAAACTAAAGAAAATGATGAAAAAACCGAAAGTGTGAAGTCTGAAACTCCGCTAGAAGTACCAGAGAGTCCAAAAGAGTGTAAAAGTATAAAAGATGAGTTACACGAGATTGGCGTGATGAATGGTGACTCTGAGGAGAACTGCAAGTTGACCCTGGTGACGGAAAACTTTCTGCAGAACGAAAAAAAGTACTGTCAACTTGAAGGATACTTGCCTCTGCTAACTGACATTAGGTTCTCTGGTGAGTTTTGTATTTTAATATCTTGTATTATGATTAATGAATGATTGTTTAATATCAGATTTTTCCGTATTAGACTTATGATTTTGCAGTCAGCTACTATTTGTATTTTGGTTAATTAATAGTACCTTAAAAAAAATACGAAACACTATTAATTAGGTCCCACTAAGGGGAAAATTTAAATAGAAAATGTTAGTATTCATGACTACACGGTTTATCTAGTAGTTTAAAAGGTCGCCACGCCGCTTTCCACTAAGCTGCGTGTTGTGGATTCAAACCCCACACGGGACAACATTTTGTGTGATACAGTTACCTTTTTAAATGAAAGAAAAAACTCTTCAAACGACTACTAGTCTACGAAAAGCTTAATTTATTACGAATATGTAAGTATAACTTAAGACAGTTTTCTTTTATACAAATCAGATTAACACTGATTTTAGGGTTATTGAATGCAATTCAAAACTTTTCTATTATAATATATTATAGGTCCAGCAACAGAGATAATGAGTACATCGTTCACACAAGACTCTCCCACGGAACCCACCTCGGGTGAGTGTGTGAGAATGGCGGCGGCCGACATCATCAAGGAATGGGACAGCGACACCGACTCGCACACCAGCAACTCATCTAGTGGAGAGTTCATCTGGAAGGTAAGTGCGTTAGAAAGAGATGGCTGTATCTAATGGGAGTTGAGGGTAGAAAGGGATTGTTACTCGCCACTTGACTGAAAGATAAAAGAGTTCGGTTTTATTTTATTATGATGTCTATTAGTACAAACTTCCTAACTATAGACCTCTCTGTTTGGGTTAACTGATACTTTAGTGTTAAAGAAAGCGACAGGAACAAAAGACAGATAGTTTCTTAACATTAGACTGTATAATTCTAAAAATACAAAATAAAGCCATGCGGCGTGTGCACATTACAATCAGTTATTTGGGAATTGTTCCAGAACAAATGGTTGTCCGTGGAAGCGTCTCGATTGGTCGGTAGTGTATCTCATCATTTACTTGTTTCTGATTGGTTGCACAGTGGCGCCAACAGACAGTTTTACTATCAAAATTTCGAATGTGTTAATCAATATTTCCATTGCAATAAAGAAAACTAACTGCTGTAACAGAGTATGATTATACTCCTCTGAATTCTGTTATAAATACGAGTTTATTTAATTTGGATGTATATTTGTTATTCATTACCAGACAGATTGAACTGATCTTTTAAAAAAAATATCAGAGACAGACTCATCTATATGTTCAACATCCACCCTCGCTCATCAAGAAAATGATTATAACATATTTAATAAACACTATCTAAATAGTTGTAAACTTTAACCATTTCAAATTACAAACTCCCTCAAACTCAAATTGAATTATATAAATAATACTTCGAAATCTCAAAAAAATATCTCTTTTATCTATTAGTCAAGAGTTCGATAAAAAAATGTTTGCTTTATACAGGTGTGAGGATTGTCGATTGTAACTAAATTATTTGAAGATGTGATTAATGTTATGGTGTGGATTCTGCTCTGTACCCGCTTTTTATTGGTGTATTACCGTGTGTGCACAGTTTGCTGGTCCTTTAACTTGATAGCTTAATAGATTTTGTTGTATAGCGGGACTTATTCGCTATTAATTTTTTTAAAAGGTCACGACCATCTATATATCGACGATTCGAACGGGTTATACCGCTCGTGGTCACGTTTAGACCGCTCGTGGTCACCGTTAGGCAGTCTACCCGTGACCACGAGCGGTATCATCCGTTAAGTCCCGCTATTCAGCAAAAACCATGTGTTAAAGTCACGCAATTCCTAAATCAGTTATTGATAGTTTTCATATTTAACCCGCGGTCTAAAATTTAATGAACAGTAAAATTGAGCGTTAATTTAAAATGAGGCGTTACGCTGCAGAGATTTGTCGTTAGTTATGTCGTCTAACAAACTAATAAAATAAACAGCTACGCTTAGAACGCTTATTTTAATCTCCCAGGTTATTAATTGACTTTGATAAAAAGGTAAACGTTAAAACTCCTTCCCGGGTTCGGTTACATTTATAAATTTTAAGAAAAAATACCATTCCTGGGGTGGCTATTGAAGCATTAATTTAACATGATATTATAGTCGGTGTTAATATCTAAAAGGTAATTATACTATAGCTATTAAGAAAAAATACCATTCCTGGGGTGGCTATTGAAGCATTAATTTAACATGATATTATAGTCGGTGTTAATATCTAAAAGGTAATTATACTATAGCTATCAAGTTAAAACACACTGTGACATAAGTAACGCATCTTTAAATGTAATAAAAACTGCTCCCCGCTTTCTCTCTAAAGTATATAAATATTTAGTACCCCTGTAATGTATTTATGCATATGTACATTGAAGCACTTTATACATTATAGTTGGTACATTGAATTATGGAACTGAGCTGTGACGTCAAAAGTTGTATTTTAAGAGATTTGGGCTTAATACCCCATGAACTATCCGGATTCGTTTTTATTTTATGGTTTACTCCTTGGACGCATTTCTTATTCTTGTATTACTACCCACCAGGTGAATCATTCACTTGTTGTCCTCATATTTTAAAATAATCACAAATTTTAACAAAAAAAAACCGACTTCAATCTGGACCAAATTTAAATGGGACCATACGGGAATATTGAGTTATTCGTTAATTTGTCGCGTACATACATAATGCAAATTGAAGACTTATATGGTTTTCTCATGGATGACATGTCAGAACTGGACCAAATTTAAATGGGAAATTCGGGAAGCACCAGCTTTCAAATAAAAAAAGAATCATCAAAATCGGTTCACCCAGTCCAAAGTTATGAGGTAACAAACATAAAAAAAAAAAAAAAAAAATACAGTCGAATTGAGAACCACCTTTTTTGAAGTCGGTTGATAAAGAATACATGCATATGTGTATTGTATATAAATATTTAACTGTATATTTGTATATCTTAGTTCATGCCAAATATTTCTGTTTCTGGGCATCTGCAAAATCACCACCTGGCTATATCTCTACAACCCCCCAAAGGTTGGCTGGTAGAGAATACCCGAGCATTAAGTCAGGCGATGTACATAAGTGCATGAAGTTGTAAATAAATAAAAATAACTTTAAAAATAATTATACACTGCAATAGAAGTATCGTCTATCCTTATTTGGTCTGAAAATATACCCCCGTGTTATTAGAATGAATCATTATAATCACAAAATATTTATATATAGAATACAGATACATATCCTTCTTTGGTTATATTCAGTCAGTGTGTATGACGTCACAAGCATGCAGGTAAAGTCAAAATGTACATATGTGTAAATAAGGTAAGGTGTCGGTGTGCTTGCATGTATGTGACATGTGTGTGTCGCGTAGGACGGCGACGGCCACGAGACCTCGGTCGTGCCAACCACGCACTTCGATCATGTAAGTTGTACATATGTTTATTTATATGTTCATATAGTGTAAATAATCGTTACTGAAACACAAAACACCTTATTCATAAGCGTTTTTTAACTTTAGGCTTTAGGATTCTGTGCTATTTTCAACTTTATGCTTACAGTCTTAAAGTTAAAGTTGGATATAGTACAGAACCGTTGCTTTAAGTTATATAAAGTTTCTGAATAACGCTGTAAGACTATAATAATAATGTACCTCAAAGTGTAAGGCTACTGGAAACTAATCCTGTCCCCTGGTTTTGGATGGAACGTGGAGTTGCAAGTATCCATGTACGGCGGTGTACACTTACCATCAGTAGCATCCTCGCGTTTGCCCTCTATACGATAAAATAAAGAAGTATTATTATGACCAAACTTGCGCTCAATAATTGGTTATAGTTTTGCATTAACAAGTATTATGGGGCTAGTACAATTGGGTTGGATTATTGTAGATTTTGTTATGTGTTCAACCTTCGAATTCAGTTCGAACTCAGGGTTGTGGAGGTCCCATGTTAGTTGCTCCGTAAAAAACTGATATTCAGTCAAAACCGGTTGAACTAACCAAACCAAATAGTCTTGAAAAAATAAATATATATTGTACATATATATATAATAAATATGTACATGTCATCTTTCCCCTTACAACAAACACAACTCCTAACAATTTCATTTTAATGAGTTAAGTAGTCATGGCTGTCAGTGAAGTTGACAAAGTCACTAATTGTAGTTCTGATTTGCATCAAAGATAATTTCTGATAGTCATACTAAGATAGGAAAAGTATAAATTGGCATGGAAACAGTGGCGTTGCACTAAGTGTTGCCTTAACTAGATACCGTAGATATAGATATTATAGATGCTACACATATTCATAGCCTCTTTAGATCCTCTTAGTAAAAGCTACTAGACTTTTGCAAATAATAAAAAAAAAACACTAAAACCTTTTTTTATTTGTGTCAATTAATATATTATTTATATTACGTATGAGTCACGAAATATAACGCCTTCTTTAGAGATTTATATACAAAACTTATTGTAAATAATTGCACAAGGTTTTTTTTATTTGATAATGCATTTGTTAATAAAAAAAAATAGTTTTTATTTGTGGAATGTAGCGATTGTGTATTTTTCCTTGTAGTAGAGAAATCATTGTATTGTTTCATGCAAACCCATATTTTCCCATATAGATTTGTTCCTTGATAGTGATGTTCGTTGATGTAAAACCTTTAGTGTACTGTTTATTGATTTTTTCACGTGCTGCTTTCCACAATCATAGCAATTCATTGTAATCACATCGTTTCTTGTACAACATTTGAATATTTATGAAATCATTTGTATTAAAATTCATAAGGCACAAGCCCAGGGCACTAAATTAATGCCACTAACTAGCCTAATGTCTCTGCAGCAACGTACAGGTGAATCTCAAGGTAGCGGGTGCACCCAACGTGAAGGGTCAGAAGGTGGCGCGGGTTCCGGGGCTTCAGACGCATCTGGTGACTCCGGGTCGGGCTCGGAAGGTGACGAAGTAGAGTTTGTGCCGTCCTCGTGGGACTGTCGTGCTGCTCCTGCGAAGTCTTCGTTGAGGAGCTTAGAGCAGGCAACACCGGTGGGTAGCAGTTTGACTAAATAGGTTCTGATGTGACTTGTCTAATCACGTCTCCGAATACAATGTGTTAATAGGAAGTTGGTGTTCCCGAACTGAATGTAGAACATAGCAACGACTGCAAAATAGGTAGCTTTATCTATTCAAATTATCCTTTACCATGTTGCTATGAGGATAATTAAATTGATAAATTTATTACAATACAGTAGCGAATTGTAGACGCGATTAGTAACTTAAACATTTTTTTATATGAGTATGTAGTCGTCTTTCTGCAGATCTAATGTAAATAATTAAATTAAATCTTTATTGCTATTTTATCCGTATACCGCCATACTTTATTTACTGTAAATGGTTTATATTTGTCATTGATTTCTTTTACTACTACTACTTGAAACATTGAGGTCCACAAATACCTAAACATGTCAAAAAAAGTGACGGAGAAAATAATGGCATACGCAAAGCAATATAAAGCGAGAGTGGAAAACCGCCCGCGGTTGATTGAAGCGGAAAATTGAAACTTAGCAATATAGAATGAGCCACTATATTAATATACATGATATTCTATGAGGAATACACCTAACCGCAAAATATCCCAAAACCTCAACTGTTCATAGTCGAAAGAACTATACTAACCGAGATCTTGCTATCCAAAGATAATCCTAATAATTCCTAAATAAATTCTTTAAGCGGGGCCTGAAAAAGAATCTCACTAGGCCGCCATAGTGTATGACGCCATGCTGCATTGTCTGCATTCGCAGTGAGTATGGTGGCCCCCATTGTTAGATTCTACTTGAGCTTTCCATCAGGCTGAGCAAAGTCACTTTGGCAGGCTCTCAAATAAAAAAACAACATTGTGCGTCTCGGGACGCCCGACAGAAGTGGTAACATAAACTAATCTAATTTGAACTAATTACGGCGCTAGCGCTGTGGGTTAGAGTGAGAGAGGAGGAGCTTGTCTACCGCTGCCGTATGCGTGAGAGAAAGGGAAGCCAGACAGACTGGCTCCGTAACGCGTTACGTAACGAAGCGGTTTACCCTCCCATAAGAAGTTATCACTTCAAAAATGATTTTAAATTGACAATTAATATACCTTAAGGCGCTTATCCACCAAAATTTTTGGCAATTTCAGTGTTTCCAACTGTTTGCAACTCTTCAGAACATCGCCAACTTTGGTTTCCATTGCGTCTACACCAACAATTTGAAAATCATTCCAATTAAGCGTCTCCACAGAGCCAATAAATATCTGAAACAAGCTTATTCTTTTGATGTGTACCACTAAAAACAGAAACACGGTTCCCAACATTTGTTAATAATTTTTGTTGCCAACACAAGGAAATTACGGAAACTTGTCATCAACACGTGTTGACAACACAAAAGTTGCCAACTTTTATTCCGTGGAGACTGGGCATTATATAATGGTTATGAATTGTGTAGGACCACAAGAAGCGTGTGGTGTTCAAGCGCCAGAAGTACCACTGTGTGTACGAGTACCCGCGCGAGGCGCCCGACATCGAGGCTCACTCGCCCGCCGCATACCTGCCGGACTTCTCCACCTACTCCGGTAACTATACCTACATCGTTTTTATTTTTAACCGACTTCAAAAAATGAGGAGGTTCTCAATTCGACTGTATTTTTAAGTTTGTTACCTCAGAACTTTCGACTATGTAAACCGATTATGATGATTATTTTTTGTTTGAAAGCTGGTGCTTCCTGGGTGGTCCAATTTCAATTTGATCCAGTTCTTGAAGTCGATATTTTTTTGTTAATATTTCATTAATTTATTGTTTACTAGCTGCCCAGACAGACTTCGTTCTGTCAAAAATGATTGGCCTGTAACAGTACAATAGAAAAAATAATATAAATAAAACGTTTTTACGTTGCTTCTCTCCATAAGAACCTTCCCTGTACCTTAACGGAAATATATAACCGAATTGGTCGAGTGCACAAAACAAAAAGATATAAGTAGAAATGACTAGTAGGCGTGGCGCGCTTGCCACTGATAAGCGTTGCAACGCATACCTTTATGAGTTGTAGGTATTTTGTATCATAGTCGTGTTACAACGCTGCGTTGAATAGGTCGTCCAATGAAAGTTCTCTTTTACGCCACAATGCAGTACTGTTCTGTTTTACAGTGTAAAAATGATAGCAGAAGGAAAAAGATTGATAATTGAGGTGTTTCTTACCATCTGTAGGTACAATTTTATAAGTTTTATCAATAAAATCTTAAAATTTTATTTAACTGATAATTGACTAGAGATTTAAGCTAAACTCTTCCTTATCCCATTCACATAAATCTCAATCTGGTATGATCGGGTCTTATCAGTTTTCAACGTTATTCTCGTATTTTCTATTCTACTCGATTAGTGATGTAGCCAGGTAGGATGTTAGCTTAATCGATTTCCATACTTTTAAACGTGTTATATTTACTTACTATAATAATTATAAATATTAAATTTTGCTTGTTTGTTTACGTGGCCTTGAAAGAAAAATAATAATAATAAATCTCTTTATTGTACACCATATGCATCCAAAGGTAAGTTTAAAATTAGAGAAGTACAATTGGCGGAAAAACACTTGTTTTAACCATTGAATATCTATACAAATAAGTATATAGTAAGAATATAATATATATAATAACAGTGTCTGTTTGTACTATTAAATATTTATATCCGCTTTTTACTAATTGCATCTGCATGTGTAGGTACACGGTACAATTTTTTTTTTACGAAATAGGTGGCAAACGAGCATCACCTGATGATAAGCGATTACCACTGTCCATGGACACCCCCGCAACACCAGAGGCGTCACAAGCGCGTTGCCGACCTTTGGGGGGTGGAGAGGGGGAGGAGTTGGGATATGGGCCTCCGGTATCCTCACTCACTCAGTGAAACACAGTGCAAGCGCCATTTCACACTGGTTTTCTGTGAGGCCGTGGTATCACTCCGGTCGAGCCAGCCCATTTATGTCGAAGCGTGATTCTTTTCTCTGCGAAATTTGCAGGCACGGGCCGTATACCAAAATATCATTTTTTTTAATTTTGTCTGTCTCTCTGTCTGTTCCGAACTCTGACTCAGCAGTCAGGATCGCTAAACACTATACCAACGGTTAAGTGGCTTAACAGTCTTTATTAAATATAATATGATTATAATACAGATTCTTAAAATTAATAAACATTATTATGCAAGTACTTATTTTTTAGCTTCTTCACCTTTATAATGTTACCTCCTCAGATATCCTTCAATTCATGTTTTTTATTTTGCTCCGTCCTAACAACAAAAGTTAGGTATCGATATTATTGATAATATTGTAATATGTGCCACAACACTAAGCGAGTAGCGGTAAATATCGAAGAATGACACGAATATCGAATTTATTCTTATAGTGGTTAATGTTATAATTGCGTGCATTTAGAATAACGCCATCTGTTTTTGAATAGCTTGCAATGAAGTATTCTTACTTTCAAGATTACGAAACGTTGTAAGTTCTTCTTAAGCTATGGCAAAATAACTGTTAAAATTACGTGATAAGATATATTATCATACGTGTGACTTTATGTATTGTAGGCTAGTTTTGAGCAAATAAAAACATCAAATCAAAACAATTCGTTAGTAGTGTGCAGTAATAAAATAGTGCTTTCATTTGTCTGAGTTTGGCGACAGTCGTTCCGTTGTAAATTATGACACATAACATTTCTACCTATTCTTTATGTTCTGTGGTCGAGTGGGTCTCGAGTTATGCGCTTAGCAACACATTTGATGATTCATTTGCATTTAGATATGTATATTTATTATACAG
Organism: Diaphora mendica; assembly: GCA_949125395.1. Taxonomy (NCBI): domain Eukaryota; kingdom Metazoa; phylum Arthropoda; class Insecta; order Lepidoptera; family Erebidae; genus Diaphora; species Diaphora mendica. The sequence continues at coordinate 4,685,247 of OX421321.1, forward strand.
AAAATAACAAACAGAATCACAAGCTTTGTCCCCCAAAACCTGGTTGATGGTTTGACGGGGGATTATAACACGGTTTTACTGAAGTTTATTATCTCGCTTGCTCATTAAATGTCTTGTGTTTAATATAGAATTGGAAAATGCAAAAAGAATTAAAGAAGACTGAAAACCCTTAGAAATTCAAAAAATGAAATAATTTAAAACCGCAATTCTTTTTTTTGGTAAATAGTTATGTAACTATTTCCTTACAATACTTTATTATATATATATATATGTATTATGTTGTACCAGCTAACCCGGCAAACTTTGTTCTGCCATAAAAATAAAATGAAAAATTTAGGGGTAGAGTCACCTTTATCATTTAGGGGTATGTTTTTTTTTTTTTTTAAAGACAACTCCCGCCCTAGGAATAAATCCTGTGTCGCGGGGGACTTTACAAACATACATGAAACGGACACAAAGAACACCCAGACTCAGAACAACAATTTGTGGATCACACAAAGTGTTGTCCTACGTGGGATTTGAACCCACGACACTTGGCGAAGTAGGAAACGGCGTGGTGACCGTTAAACCACTAGGCCAAACGTGCAGTCAAATATATGTTGGCTCAGACCTGCCCAATATGCACACAGAATTTCGGTCCAGCCGTTTCAGAGGAGTTTGGTAACAAACACCGCGACACGAGAATTTTATTAATTAGATGTTACGAGTATGTATTATTATCAAAATGCATTTCAAGCCTTAGGGCTTTAAGAGGATTTATTCGGTATTTAAAACCTGTATTTTTTGACAGAATGGGACGCTTCGAGCGCTGAGGAGGCGGAACTCGGCTACGGGCAACTGTTCGGCGGCCCCAGCCCTCTCGACCTCTACCCACTGAGAGCTGGCATCGCCTTCGGACCTGGTATGAAAACCACTACACATTATGAACATACAAAAGACCCTTTCTTAAAGTTAAGTGGTTAATATATGCTAGAGGCAGTCGCAACACTGGACGAGGGCCGGCGTTCAAAAGGTTATTAACTTCCATCAGAGAATTCTACGTTGCTACGTCATTGATGTATATTAAATTCAATGGGCAAATATGATAAAACATCTGCCTTATCACCATCGGAAATTAAGTTTTTTTTTCCTAACCTCATAACAATGAAAAAAAATCTTAATATTTCATCTTACTAATATTATAAACGCGAAAGTTTCTAAGTATGAATGGATGGATAGATGTTTGTTACTCTTTCACGCATAAAACAACTGAACGGATTTGGACGAAACTTTACTTAATATAGTTTATACATCAGAATAACACATAGCTGCGACAACCGACATACACGCGGGCGGAGCCGGGGGCAACAGCTAGTATATCATGAAACTAAGTTTCTCATCATAAAAATTGGTTATTTCAATATAAATTTTCGTGTTGCAGATTACGACGAAGACTTCTTCATATCATCGTCAGCTCGTCCCTTTGAGAGTTTAGGCATCATGACGAGCCAATTCTTTCCCGGCAAACACATCAAACCGTCCCTTTTAGAGCGAGACCTCTCGGATGACGTCACGGAGGAGTTCCCTCCTCCCCCTTCGCCATTACCCACCACCACGTTAATGCAAACACGAACACCATCTTTAGACTTCACTACTCCAGACTCAGGAGTTGAAGACATAACACCTGGGTCGACTACGGACGAGGATTTCAAGAAGAAAATGCCGGAAACTGAGTTGACCTGGAGACCGGTTGACAGTGGAAGCTCTAGTGAATCCGTCAGCCCTAGTTCCCCTGGAGGCGAAGCTTTGGGAGGCCTCAGACATACGAGAGATAAATTGAAGTTAGACCTACCTCCGAGCCCACATATACCGTCGCCACGGCACAGTAGAGTATTCAACTTCGTTTTAGACAAGCCCAAGCGACGGGATGAACGACCCGAAATAGGAACCACTCCCTTAGTGATGACGGACGATACTCCCATCGTCACCACATCACTCCCGTTACAGAAAGATTGCGAAGATTTGCCGGTCCCAGAGCCGACGTTCTCGACATTCGGCAAAAGCGTCCCAAAAGCTGAACCCGAACAAAAGTTGATATTAACAGATGAAGTAGAAAAGACTACAGAAGTGAAGGATGAAAGTCCTAAGGTCGTAGAGCCAGTGAAAGGTGAAGGAACAGTGCTGGACAGCGGCGACGAGGACTCAGGCATCGAGAGCAGCTCTAAGGCAACTCTTGAGCGGAACAAGACGAACGTCTCGTAGAACAATGTAGTTGTAACTAGTAGTTGTGTATCGATATATATGTATATGTGATGGTGTACGTCCTAACTGACGCTTTGTTGTACGAACAAAGTTTGATGTTACGGGAATTTTGTGTGAAATTATTACTAATTTTAATCAGAAAATTACAAAGAAGTGTAGTTCCGTCTTTATCTACTCGCCTTGTAAGAGAGAGATAGAAATACAAGATTAAGTAAAGTTCTAATTGAAATGAGTACTTGATTCATGTAATATGAAACCAGTATCACAGAAATCGTCGAAACCGAGTGAAGTCGATGAAACGATTGCCATTAATAATAAATAGTATTACAAGCAGCAAAGTATTACTGCTGAATATACTTGTTATACATATCGGAGCTAACATTTTATAGCCGATAGCGAAAGAACGTCCAGTTTGGAAGTTTTAGTTCAGAAAAAGTATCGATAAAAAAATCGATGCTGCCATTCCACTCGGTAACTTCTCAAACACTGATGATAAAAAAAAAACAGTATTCATTAAAACACCGTTTATTTTAAAATAGCTTGATATTGTTGACTAAACTCCCAGACTGGACGTTTCGAAACAGTATTGAGGAACACTTTCGTCCGCCTGGCTTGTCTGTAGCAACGCAAGCGAACCTTACACGTTCACTCACTAACGTACAAATAGCCATCAATAGCTGTAACACAATTATTTATCTTTAAGAGTTACTTGCTGTTAACACGCAAATACAGCCTAATTTTGATAAATCGCGTCTATTTCTTTCTTCTCTTTTAGGCACTTTATATTAGAAAATTGATCTTGAAAGAATGATTGTTTATTTGTGAAAATAGCTAATCTAAATTGTATTGATGCATGTGTTTGAAATTGATCCGTTGTTCTTGATCACATTATGATGTTTTTTTACATGACCAGTGGTCAACTTCACATCGATGGTTATTACGCATAGTGAGTCATCTGAGAATAAAAAAACTTCTTTTGGATGACAAATTTAAAAAAATCGAACCAGAATTAATTAGTCACATAATGGCCACATATAAATTAAAATTTTACTGGAGAGAGTGTCAAAGATATTCCTTATAACTTTTTATACTCTGTGCACTGTAGCATAGTGCGTGGTGGTTTAATTTAATTTACAACAGTTTATGGTTTAATTTAATTTACTACAGTTATTAATTATTTAATATATTACGAATGTGGTACAGCTGAAATACTAAGTCATAATTTGTAAATCGCGGCAACTTTCAAGAGTGAAACGAAATGTTACTGAACCATGCCACGCACCATGCTACTGCGCAAAACGTTTCGTTACATATATTTATTTACTTTTTTACTGTTTTAATCAAAACTAAGTATCGTGATTTGAATTTATACAATCTATTTATATAAATAAGTTATAACAATTGTAGAATCCATCAAAAACACATACCAGAAAAACATCTATTACATGTTTTTTTTTTACCTAAAATGTCACTTGATTCACTATACGTAGGAGCCATCGACATTCATTACAACCTGTCATTGTAATAGTTCCCTCTGTAAATAACACACAGTCATGTTACATACTAATCGTTCATAATTTAGTTATTGTAGAGTAAATGGTAGCGTAGAGGTCGCCTCTCAAGATTAGCTACAGTAAAGCAGCCTCCCTATACACTATAGTTTTCATACGTAAATATTTTTTTAATCTTATTTCGTACTCATAGTGTTACAATGTGGAGCGAATTAAAGGCTCTCACACACACGTGTGTTATTGTCGATGGATTTTATCGACGGAGAAACGCAAGCGTCGTACTTCGTAGCCGTCTTGTTCAATAATGCACTAAAACATATTACGCATCCATCGACCGATAATAACGCGCCTGTGTAGGGGAACCTTAAATGTTTCGCATCCACATTCATGAGTCCTATATAATTCCCACCAACTTTCTGTTCGATGTTGATTATTTTGTGCGGAATATATAGTTGTTATGCGTAACGTCGGTTGAACTGTGACGATGGGCGAATATTACGTAACGCACAAACGAGTACGCATCTTCAAACCTCAAACTATATATAAATTAAAAAAGTTTCGGTCTACGATTGAGGTTAAACAGCCAATTGTTAGTTAAGTGAAAGTTTATATTAGTTAAGTGTAGTGTTAGATATAACAATCTGTGGTGATAGATCGACATTGCGTACAGCCTGCGCCTGCGCCGGTGACGTCACCACTGCGGTATGCAATACGTCCAAGTGTGAACCTAATGTGCAATTCTTCTCATTTCCATATCATCGCGTTTTAGTTGTTTAATTATTGCTGTAAATATAATTTAATGTTATTATGTATTGAAGGAAATAATCTTTTCGAATATTAAAATTTATTGATTGTACTACACGTTTATTGTTCTGAACATTATTTTTTACAGTTTTAGAATGTTTTCGTTAATGTACAGTTGTAAATAAGTGATAGATGTTCATTTTGTTGAGTGCGTAGTGGTCTACATCGGCCTTCTAGTGTAACTTATACATTTCTACTCGTTATTACAAATCTTACTCAAACAATTAGGTTACTCCAAGCTAATTATAAAAATAAGAAATTAATTTGAATGAATTGTCCAATTAATTACGGTATTTATTGAAAGTAAGTTGTTAATGATTTGTATGAGTTGTCGCCAGTATTTAGTGAATGTGAACGCATTGGAAGTCTTTTCATATTGTGACTTTGTCGAGTCTTTTAAAAGTATTTCTATGAAAAAAAATAATTAATAAAACTTGTGAGTCAATATTATAAGCCTTTTATTTACAATATAATAATACTTTACATGTAATTTATCTACTTAAAAACCGCATAAATAAATATTTCGGACATCTAACATACAACGCTATCTAGCCCCAAACTAAGCAGAGCTTGTAATGGGTACTAGACAACTGATATAAATACATATATACTTTTTTTGTAAATACGTACATATTATACATAAAAAACATCCAAACTCCGAAACAAATACATATTTGCAGATCATACAAACATTTGGTCCGACCCGGGAATCGAACCCGATACCTCAAGCACAGCAGTCGCATATGCTATCATTGCGCCACCGAGGCAGTCAATAAATACAAAACTAAAATTGCAACAAAAAGTACCAAGTAACAACAAGTACCTAAGTCCAAAATAAATATAATATGAGATCCCTTCCATTTCCCTTTTACTTACTAGTTGGAATATACATAACATATTAATTAGTGATTTACCATCTTATTCTTAAACAACAGGTTGTGCAACAGTTCCGTGTCATTCTCAACTTTAATGCTGTAAGTTTTAAAGTTGAAAATAACATGGACCGTTGTTTAACGTTAAATTAATAATTAGAGTGTTCAATGTTTCTATCTACATTTTTTTTAAAGTACTCCACATTAGGAATATACATCCTGTGTCGCGAGGAACTTTACAAACATACAACACTTAGATTCAGAATATCAATTTGTGGATTACACAAGTGTTGTCCCGCGACAGCTTAAACCACTAGGCCAACGCGCAGTCCACCGTTACAAAGTTTTCGCCGCCATATTACACGCGAGTGGTCAACTCCGTCGCCAGATAATAACGAGGCCGGACACGTCGCTGGTGGCCAGCAGACTCTCATCGTAACTGAAACTCACACCCAACACCGGGGAAGCATGACCTGCAACATGAAAGCAGATAAAAAAAATAACTCATCAAAGTTCTGTTTGGCTTGTTCAAAGCGAGCAACTCTTTGGTCTTTAAGTTAACTCACTATTATTTTTATTAACTCATAAAACGATGAGATATTCGCCAAGCGAATATGCGAACGATGGAGGACGCGATTGCTCGAAATAGAGGCTCAAAAGTCTTTGCCAAGACTAAAGTTTCCTGTTGTCACCTGTCCAAGCTCCAAACAGCACAAGGCACCACCGTCACCTCTAAAACAGAGATTCTCGCTGAAGTCGAGAGATTTTATGAGGACCTATACACCTCACGAACCTGCCCACCCGAAACCCACAGCGCGGATGACCCGCGTGCTAGATTAACACGCCACCTCACAGACGAGCTTCCTGATATCGATCTGGACGAGATTGTAATAGCGCTCGAACAACTTAGCAACAATAAAGCTCCGGGTGAAGACGGATTTACAATAAAACTCCTTAAAGCCGGAAGAACTCCCATATTAGTAGAGCTCTAAAAGTTATTTAATTCCGTCATTCACACTGGCACTACACCGGGGGCATGTAGAACGGACGGGGAATCAATGTCAACGGTCAATGCGTCTCACACTTGCGATTTGCAGACGACATTGTGATTCTCGCGGAGTCTCTGGCCCAGTCTAGCCCAGGACCGGGATGGTTAGCGCTCTTTGGGGGAGGCCTTCGTTCAGCAGTGGACGGCAATAGGCTGAAGGTTAACTCATATAAATACGCCATGTATTCAACTTAAATAACATGATTTAAATTCATGACAAAGATACTCTGGTGCATGTCATTTGCCATTTTAATATATGACGACTTTTTCAGTGACATTTATATAAAATACCTTGTAGTTTGTTCACGACGGGATGTTCTGCGTGTCCCTCGATGTCCAGGAAGTAGACGCAGGAGTCCTCGCTGCCGGACACCACGCACACGCCGCGCCGGAACGACATGATGGGGCAGAACGTCGACCTCACGCTGTGGCTCGTGTGCAACACATCGAAGCGCTTCTTTAGAGATAGATTTCCTTCACGATCTGCAATCCTGATTAAAAAAAAAAACCTAATATAATTAAGTCCAGTTATTTATTCTTCTATCATAATTGGCGAGACATTAATTCGAATTTCCTTTTACACACAGGTATTTCCTTTCAAAGGAGATTTGGCTTATCAAGCCGCGCTGGCCAGACAGAATCGCTTAGGGTTTATTTATAATTTTCTTTCTCTTTCCGTGTTGCTGTTCTGCAGGGTTTGCCATTTTAGGTGGCTTACGACACCAACGGGACGAATAGAGGTGGTGAGACTTTGAATTCACCAAGTGTTTCTATTCACCCCGTAAATTAAGTATTTAATTCGTCATCACACAACATTATACAAAATCATAATCTATATATATATATATAAAAGAGGAAGGTGACTGACTGACTAACTGACTGACATACCCAGAGATCAACGCACAGCCCAAACCGCTGAAGCTAGAATCCTGAAATTTTGCATGTAGGTTTTTTATATAACGTAAGCGAGCACTAAAAAAGGAATTTTCGCAATTCCACCCCTAAGGGGGTAAATCAGGGGATGAAAGTCTGCGTGAGCGAAGCTGCGTGTAAAAGCTATTACATACATATAACTCAATGATAATTACGACGGGCATAATATGCCTGAGATAATATTATTATCTCAGCTGTTAGAAAATAACGTTTTACGCCTACATCTAGAATTAACACATGTCAGACACTTTATTTGTTCATGGTTGTTGTCGGCGCATGGCATCAGGCAGCCATTCACTACGCTACGGGCACTTCTTTTGTATATAACATATCAAGGAATATATATATATTTTAAGTACAGTCCATTGTCTCATTCAAGTACCGTAAAGGCCTATTCAGTTGTGGAGGAACGGATGTCATGTCCCTCCAACACAAAGGGAGGATCCTCCAACAAGGCGAGGTGATCATGCCTGGCGGGCCAACTGCCCAACGGTTGATGTCGGGATATTGTATATATATGTTAATGTAATAAATAAAATGTAAATGTGTTATCCACTGCGCGATTCAGGAATGGTAGTTTCTTAGTTTCCTTTGTTGCTCCGTAGTTCAAAGTATCTTTGGTAGATGGCGCTGTAGTATGTTATATTGTTGTTGAGCTGTATGTGGAGGTCGCCACATTACTCCCCTCCAAGACCGGAGGTCGATATCTAATAAGTCAGCTGTCTGTGCTCTGTTGCGGAGCTTGCTAGGAGTGAGTAGTTCCAGTGAGTCGGAACTGAGTGCCGCAAGTTCGTAAGTCAGAACTGAATTCCGCTAGTCCCAGTGAGTCGGGACTGTAGTCCGCTGATCCCAGTGAGTCGGGATGGCAGGCGGTGCGCGGTGCTGCGGTGAGGTCCCCGCAGTGGTTGCTGCGTAGACGGGAGAGAGATGCTCTGGACCGTCCGTCTTACATGGACCGTAGGTGCAGTGTGCTGTGCCTAGACGCTGATGAGGCCGTAGGGGTAGCCAGGCTGGAACCATCGCTTCCTGCGTGTGGTGTATCCCTGTTGAGGCCGAGGTTGCTGGCTGGCTGTGAGACTTGCTGTGGGAGTGAACATGATGGTGGCGTGCTGATGCTGCTTCGAAAGCTGCTTCCAATCGCGTTGGGGTCACCACTGTCCTCCGACCAAGCGAGTTCATCATGCCTGGCGGGCCAACTGCCCAATGGTTGATGTTGAGATGTTGTATGTATGTTAATCGACGCGAGAACTTCTATTGCGCGATGCAGGATCGGTAATTTCTTTGTGTAGTACATTACTCTATAGTTCAGCGTATCTGCGGTAGATGGCGCTGTAGTACATTTCTGTTGCGCTGTATGTGGAAGTCGCCACAATGGTCATTCGGTTCTCATTAAGGGTAAACCTTAATGCGTATCCAATGATAAAACATCGAATAGCTGAAATTTAAGGTATTCCATTTAAATCAAAATCGACAAGAACTGAGACGTTTTGTATTTCAAGAATTCTTGTGAAGGTACACCTCGGCTACTGGCAGAAAGGACTATAAAGTGCAAGAAGTGTGTAACCTGAAGAGGTAGAGCGAGTTGTCTGCTGCGCTGACGAGTAGCGCGGGGTGCATGGCGAGCCAGGGGCTCCAGCCCAGGCACGTGACTGCGCCTAAGGTGGTAAAGTGAGTAACCTGAAGAGGTAGAGCGAGTTGTCAGCTGCGCTGACGAGTAGCGCGGGGTGCCTGGCGAGCCAGGGGCTCCAGCCCAGGCACGTGACGGCGCCTAAGGTGGTAAAGTGTGTAACCTGGAGAGGTAGAGCGAGTTGTCTGCTGCGCTGACGAGTAGCGCGGGGTGCCTGGCGAGCCAGGGGCTCCAGCCCAGGCACGTGACGGCGCCTAAGGTGGTAAAGTGAGTAACCTGAAGAGGTAGAGCGAGTTGTCTGCTGCGCTGACGAGTAGCGCGGGGTGCCTGGCAAGCCAGGGGCTCCAGCCCAGGCACGTGACTGCGCCTAAGGTGGTAAAGTGAGTAACCTGAAGAGGTAGAGCGAGTTGTCTGCTGCACTGACGAGTAGCGCGGGGTGCCTGGCGAGCCAGGGGCTCCAGCCCAGGCACGTGACGGCGCCTAAGGTGGTAAAGTGAGTAACCTGAAGAGGTAGAGCGAGTTGTCTGCTGCGCTGAAGAGTAGCGCGGGGTGCCTGGCGAGCCAGGGGCTCCAGCCCAGGCACGTGACTGCGCCTAAGGTGGTAAAGTGAGTAACCTGAAGAGGTAGAGCGAGTTGTCTGCTGCGCTGACGAGTAGCGCGGGGTGCCTGGCGAGCCAGGGGCTCCAGCCCAGGCACGTGACGGCGCCTAAGGTGGTAAAGTGAGTAACCTGAAGAGGTAGAGCGAGTTGTCTGCTGCACTGACGAGTAGCGCGGGGTGCCTGGCGAGTCAGGGGCTCCAGCCCAGGCACGTGACGGCGCCTAAGGTGGTAAAGTGAGTAACCTGAAGAGGTAGAGCGAGTTGTCTGCTGCACTGACGAGTAGCGCGGGGTGCCTGGCGAGCCAGGGGCTCCAGCCCAGGCACGTGACGGCGCCTAAGGTGGTAAAGTGAGTAACCTGAAGAGGTAGAGCGAGTTGTCTGCTGCACTGACGAGTAGCGCGGGGTGCCTGGCGAGCCAGGGGCTCCAGCCCAGGCACGTGACGGCGCCTAAGGTGGTAAAGTGAGTAACCTGAAGAGGTAGAGCGAGTTGTCTGCTGCACTGACGAGTAGCGCGGGGTGCCTGGCGAGCCAGGGGCTCCAGCCCAGGCACGTGACGGCGCCTAAGGTGGTAAAGTGAGTAACCTGAAGAGGTAGAGCGAGTTGTCTGCTGCACTGACGAGTAGCGCGGGGTGCCTGGCGAGCCAGGGGCTCCAGCCCAGGCACGTGACGGCGCCTAAGGTGGTAAAGTGAGTAACCTGAAGAGGTAGAGCGAGTTGTCTGCTGCACTGACGAGTAGCGCGGGGTGCCTGGCAAGCCAGGGGCTCCAGCCCAGGCACGTGACTGCGCCTAAGGTGGTAAAGTGAGTAACCTGAAGAGGTAGAGCGAGTTGTCTGCTGCACTGACGAGTAGCGCGGGGTGCCTGGCGAGCCAGGGGCTCCAGCCCAGGCACGTGACGGCGCCTAAGGTGGTAAAGTGAGTAACCTGAAGAGGTAGAGCGAGTTGTCTGCTGCGCTGAAGAGTAGCGCGGGGTGCCTGGCGAGCCAGGGGCTCCAGCCCAGGCACGTGACTGCGCCTAAGGTGGTAAAGTGAGTAACCTGAAGAGGTAGAGCGAGTTGTCTGCTGCGCTGACGAGTAGCGCGGGGTGCCTGGCGAGCCAGGGGCTCCAGCCCAGGCACGTGACTGCGCCTAAGGTGGTAAAGTGAGTAACCTGAAGAGGTAGAGCGAGTTGTCTGCTGCGCTGACGAGTAGCGCGGGGTGCCTGGCGAGCCAGGGGCTCCAGCCCAGGCACGTGACGGCGCCTAAGGTGGTAAAGTGAGTAACCTGAAGAGGTAGAGCGAGTTGTCTGCTGCACTGACGAGTAGCGCGGGGTGCCTGGCGAGTCAGGGGCTCCAGCCCAGGCACGTGACGGCGCCTAAGGTGGTAAAGTGAGTAACCTGAAGAGGTAGAGCGAGTTGTCTGCTGCACTGACGAGTAGCGCGGGGTGCCTGGCGAGCCAGGGGCTCCAGCCCAGGCACGTGACGGCGCCTAAGGTGGTAAAGTGAGTAACCTGAAGAGGTAGAGCGAGTTGTCTGCTGCACTGACGAGTAGCGCGGGGTGCCTGGCGAGCCAGGGGCTCCAGCCCAGGCACGTGACGGCGCCTAAGGTGGTAAAGTGAGTAACCTGAAGAGGTAGAGCGAGTTGTCTGCTGCGCTGAAGAGTAGCGCGGGGTGCCTGGCGAGCCAGGGGCTCCAGCCCAGGCACGTGACTGCGCCTAAGGTGGTAAAGTGAGTAACCTGAAGAGGTAGAGCGAGTTGTCTGCTGCGCTGACGAGTAGCGCGGGGTGCCTGGCGAGCCAGGGGCTCCAGCCCAGGCACGTGACGGCGCCTAAGGTGGTAAAGTGAGTAACCTGAAGAGGTAGAGCGAGTTGTCTGCTGCACTGACGAGTAGCGCGGGGTGCCTGGCGAGTCAGGGGCTCCAGCCCAGGCACGTGACGGCGCCTAAGGTGGTAAAGTGAGTAACCTGAAGAGGTAGAGCGAGTTGTCTGCTGCACTGACGAGTAGCGCGGGGTGCCTGGCGAGCCAGGGGCTCCAGCCCAGGCACGTGACGGCGCCTAAGGTGGTAAAGTGAGTAACCTGAAGAGGTAGAGCGAGTTGTCTGCTGCACTGACGAGTAGCGCGGGGTGCCTGGCGAGCCAGGGGCTCCAGCCCAGGCACGTGACGGCGCCTAAGGTGGTAAAGTGAGTAACCTGAAGAGGTAGAGCGAGTTGTCTGCTGCACTGACGAGTAGCGCGGGGTGCCTGGCGAGCCAGGGGCTCCAGCCCAGGCACGTGACGGCGCCTAAGGTGGTAAAGTGAGTAACCTGAAGAGGTAGAGCGAGTTGTCTGCTGCACTGACGAGTAGCGCGGGGTGCCTGGCGAGCCAGGGGCTCCAGCCCAGGCACGTGACGGCGCCTAAGGTGGTAAAGTGAGTAACCTGAAGAGGTAGAGCGAGTTGTCTGCTGCACTGACGAGTAGCGCGGGGTGCCTGGCGAGCCAGGGGCTCCAGCCCAGGCACGTGACGGCGCCTAAGGTGGTAAAGTGAGTAACCTGAAGAGGTAGAGCGAGTTGTCTGCTGCACTGACGAGTAGCGCGGGGTGCCTGGCGAGCCAGGGGCTCCAGCCCAGGCACGTGACGGCGCCTAAGGTGGTAAAGTGAGTAACCTGAAGAGGTAGAGCGAGTTGTCTGCTGCACTGACGAGTAGCGCGGGGTGCCTGGCGAGCCAGGGGCTCCAGCCCAGGCACGTGACGGCGCCTAAGGTGGTAAAGTGAGTAACCTGAAGAGGTAGAGCGAGTTGTCTGCTGCACTGACGAGTAGCGCGGGGTGCCTGGCGAGCCAGGGGCTCCAGCCCAGGCACGTGACGGCGCCTAAGGTGGTAAAGTGAGTAACCTGAAGAGGTAGAGCGAGTTGTCTGCTGCACTGACGAGTAGCGCGGGGTGCCTGGCGAGCCAGGGGCTCCAGCCCAGGCACGTGACGGCGCCTAAGGTGGTAAAGTGAGTAACCTGAAGAGGTAGAGCGAGTTGTCTGCTGCACTGACGAGTAGCGCGGGGTGCCTGGCGAGCCAGGGGCTCCAGCCCAGGCACGTGACGGCGCCTAAGGTGGTAAAGTGAGTAACCTGAAGAGGTAGAGCGAGTTGTCTGCTGCACTGACGAGTAGCGCGGGGTGCCTGGCGAGCCAGGGGCTCCAGCCCAGGCACGTGACGGCGCCTAAGGTGGTAAAGTGAGTAACCTGAAGAGGTAGAGCGAGTTGTCTGCTGCACTGACGAGTAGCGCGGGGTGCCTGGCGAGCCAGGGGCTCCAGCCCAGGCACGTGACGGCGCCTAAGGTGGTAAAGTGAGTAACCTGAAGAGGTAGAGCGAGTTGTCTGCTGCACTGACGAGTAGCGCGGGGTGCCTGGCGAGCCAGGGGCTCCAGCCCAGGCACGTGACGGCGCCTAAGGTGGTAAAGTGAGTAACCTGAAGAGGTAGAGCGAGTTGTCTGCTGCACTGACGAGTAGCGCGGGGTGCCTGGCGAGCCAGGGGCTCCAGCCCAGGCACGTGACGGCGCCTAAGGTGGTAAAGTGAGTAACCTGAAGAGGTAGAGCGAGTTGTCTGCTGCACTGACGAGTAGCGCGGGGTGCCTGGCGAGCCAGGGGCTCCAGCCCAGGCACGTGACGGCGCCTAAGGTGGTAAAGTGAGTAACCTGAAGAGGTAGAGCGAGTTGTCTGCTGCACTGACGAGTAGCGCGGGGTGCCTGGCGAGCCAGGGGCTCCAGCCCAGGCACGTGACGGCGCCTAAGGTGGTAAAGTGAGTAACCTGAAGAGGTAGAGCGAGTTGTCTGCTGCACTGACGAGTAGCGCGGGGTGCCTGGCGAGCCAGGGGCTCCAGCCCAGGCACGTGACGGCGCCTAAGGTGGTAAAGTGAGTAACCTGAAGAGGTAGAGCGAGTTGTCTGCTGCACTGACGAGTAGCGCGGGGTGCCTGGCGAGCCAGGGGCTCCAGCCCAGGCACGTGACGGCGCCTAAGGTGGTAAAGTGAGTAACCTGAAGAGGTAGAGCGAGTTGTCTGCTGCACTGACGAGTAGCGCGGGGTGCCTGGCGAGCCAGGGGCTCCAGCCCAGGCACGTGACGGCGCCTAAGGTGGTAAAGTGAGTAACCTGAAGAGGTAGAGCGAGTTGTCTGCTGCACTGACGAGTAGCGCGGGGTGCCTGGCAAGCCAGGGGCTCCAGCCCAGGCACGTGACTGCGCCTAAGGTGGTAAAGTGAGTAACCTGAAGAGGTAGAGCGAGTTGTCTGCTGCACTGACGAGTAGCGCGGGGTGCCTGGCGAGCCAGGGGCTCCAGCCCAGGCACGTGACGGCGCCTAAGGTGGTAAAGTGAGTAACCTGAAGAGGTAGAGCGAGTTGTCTGCTGCGCTGAAGAGTAGCGCGGGGTGCCTGGCGAGCCAGGGGCTCCAGCCCAGGCACGTGACTGCGCCTAAGGTGGTAAAGTGAGTAACCTGAAGAGGTAGAGCGAGTTGTCTGCTGCGCTGACGAGTAGCGCGGGGTGCCTGGCGAGCCAGGGGCTCCAGCCCAGGCACGTGACTGCGCCTAAGGTGGTAAAGTGAGTAACCTGAAGAGGTAGAGCGAGTTGTCTGCTGCGCTGACGAGTAGCGCGGGGTGCCTGGCGAGCCAGGGGCTCCAGCCCAGGCACGTGACGGCGCCTAAGGTGGTAAAGTGAGTAACCTGAAGAGGTAGAGCGAGTTGTCTGCTGCACTGACGAGTAGCGCGGGGTGCCTGGCGAGTCAGGGGCTCCAGCCCAGGCACGTGACGGCGCCTAAGGTGGTAAAGTGAGTAACCTGAAGAGGTAGAGCGAGTTGTCTGCTGCACTGACGAGTAGCGCGGGGTGCCTGGCGAGCCAGGGGCTCCAGCCCAGGCACGTGACGGCGCCTAAGGTGGTAAAGTGAGTAACCTGAAGAGGTAGAGCGAGTTGTCTGCTGCACTGACGAGTAGCGCGGGGTGCCTGGCGAGCCAGGGGCTCCAGCCCAGGCACGTGACGGCGCCTAAGGTGGTAAAGTGAGTAACCTGAAGAGGTAGAGCGAGTTGTCTGCTGCGCTGAAGAGTAGCGCGGGGTGCCTGGCGAGCCAGGGGCTCCAGCCCAGGCACGTGACTGCGCCTAAGGTGGTAAAGTGAGTAACCTGAAGAGGTAGAGCGAGTTGTCTGCTGCGCTGACGAGTAGCGCGGGGTGCCTGGCGAGCCAGGGGCTCCAGCCCAGGCACGTGACGGCGCCTAAGGTGGTAAAGTGAGTAACCTGAAGAGGTAGAGCGAGTTGTCTGCTGCACTGACGAGTAGCGCGGGGTGCCTGGCGAGTCAGGGGCTCCAGCCCAGGCACGTGACGGCGCCTAAGGTGGTAAAGTGAGTAACCTGAAGAGGTAGAGCGAGTTGTCTGCTGCACTGACGAGTAGCGCGGGGTGCCTGGCGAGCCAGGGGCTCCAGCCCAGGCACGTGACGGCGCCTAAGGTGGTAAAGTGAGTAACCTGAAGAGGTAGAGCGAGTTGTCTGCTGCACTGACGAGTAGCGCGGGGTGCCTGGCGAGCCAGGGGCTCCAGCCCAGGCACGTGACGGCGCCTAAGGTGGTAAAGTGAGTAACCTGAAGAGGTAGAGCGAGTTGTCTGCTGCACTGACGAGTAGCGCGGGGTGCCTGGCGAGCCAGGGGCTCCAGCCCAGGCACGTGACGGCGCCTAAGGTGGTAAAGTGAGTAACCTGAAGAGGTAGAGCGAGTTGTCTGCTGCACTGACGAGTAGCGCGGGGTGCCTGGCGAGCCAGGGGCTCCAGCCCAGGCACGTGACGGCGCCTAAGGTGGTAAAGTGAGTAACCTGAAGAGGTAGAGCGAGTTGTCTGCTGCACTGACGAGTAGCGCGGGGTGCCTGGCGAGCCAGGGGCTCCAGCCCAGGCACGTGACGGCGCCTAAGGTGGTAAAGTGAGTAACCTGAAGAGGTAGAGCGAGTTGTCTGCTGCACTGACGAGTAGCGCGGGGTGCCTGGCGAGCCAGGGGCTCCAGCCCAGGCACGTGACGGCGCCTAAGGTGGTAAAGTGAGTAACCTGAAGAGGTAGAGCGAGTTGTCTGCTGCACTGACGAGTAGCGCGGGGTGCCTGGCGAGCCAGGGGCTCCAGCCCAGGCACGTGACGGCGCCTAAGGTGGTAAAGTGAGTAACCTGAAGAGGTAGAGCGAGTTGTCTGCTGCACTGACGAGTAGCGCGGGGTGCCTGGCGAGCCAGGGGCTCCAGCCCAGGCACGTGACGGCGCCTAAGGTGGTAAAGTGAGTAACCTGAAGAGGTAGAGCGAGTTGTCTGCTGCACTGACGAGTAGCGCGGGGTGCCTGGCGAGCCAGGGGCTCCAGCCCAGGCACGTGACGGCGCCTAAGGTGGTAAAGTGAGTAACCTGAAGAGGTAGAGCGAGTTGTCTGCTGCACTGACGAGTAGCGCGGGGTGCCTGGCGAGCCAGGGGCTCCAGCCCAGGCACGTGACGGCGCCTAAGGTGGTAAAGTGAGTAACCTGAAGAGGTAGAGCGAGTTGTCTGCTGCACTGACGAGTAGCGCGGGGTGCCTGGCGAGCCAGGGGCTCCAGCCCAGGCACGTGACGGCGCCTAAGGTGGTAAAGTGAGTAACCTGAAGAGGTAGAGCGAGTTGTCTGCTGCACTGACGAGTAGCGCGGGGTGCCTGGCGAGCCAGGGGCTCCAGCCCAGGCACGTGACGGCGCCTAAGGTGGTAAAGTGAGTAACCTGAAGAGGTAGAGCGAGTTGTCTGCTGCACTGACGAGTAGCGCGGGGTGCCTGGCGAGCCAGGGGCTCCAGCCCAGGCACGTGACGGCGCCTAAGGTGGTAAAGTGAGTAACCTGAAGAGGTAGAGCGAGTTGTCTGCTGCACTGACGAGTAGCGCGGGGTGCCTGGCGAGCCAGGGGCTCCAGCCCAGGCACGTGACGGCGCCTAAGGTGGTAAAGTGAGTAACCTGAAGAGGTAGAGCGAGTTGTCTGCTGCACTGACGAGTAGCGCGGGGTGCCTGGCGAGCCAGGGGCTCCAGCCCAGGCACGTGACGGCGCCGCCCACGCAGCAGCGCCGCAGCTTGCTCAGCCCGCCGCCCGCCACGTCCATGCGGTAGCTGATGATCACGCCCTGCAATTAAATAATGAACTTATACTAACCGTCACCACCCCTATTCATCCCAGCCGACTAAGAGTAAACTATAAATAAATTAATAAATATTTCGGACAACTAACACACGACGTCATCTAGTCTCAAGCTAAGCAGACCTTGTTAGAGAACCTATCCCCTTAGATATAGTATATTTTATTGAAACTTAAATAAAATTAACTTAAGAAATTAACTTAAATATTAAAATAACTATGTTTATGTATGTTTGACACAAACCTCAAAAAACTCATATGGCAACAACAATGCGTGGAGTCACTCCGCGCGGAAGAAGTGAAACTGCGTAATGTGCAACAGTGCTTTTATACCCCTCCATGGTAGCGTTAAACGTTTAACGCAACCTTGTTGGAAGTCGCATTAGAAGTTTCACCTCAAAAATATATTTTTCCGCCATGGCATTTTAGCACTATCTAAAAAACGCGTTATAATTATGCCCAATCTGGTCGGATTGGTGATAATACTCGCTGAATCCGGTCCGACCATAATAGTGATATTACTTACAGGCCGGATATGGTCTGATTACTCTAGTATTAGATGGATGGAAATAGCTGCCGGATTGCATTCCCTACCCTGATTGACACCCTTATTACATCACAACTACAAGACGATTTTTTTAGATAATTTTGACTAGTTAAGTGGTACGATAGTAGGTATATATGAATTTGAAGTCATTTCGTAAGAAACAAGATCTTGCACTTACTTTATCGTTTGCAGCCCAGAACATTCTACCGCTGGATTCACAAGCTATTGATAATACCTTCCCGCCGAGAATGCTACTCCCTCCTGGAAAAAAATTAGGTATATAGTTAGGTACACTCAGTTTCCGAAAATTCTAGACAATTCGAAATAAAACTTATTGTGATTCCTTCAAACTCTTAAAGTTGAACAAATCTTAAGCGTCAAAGAAGTTACCAGTAAAGTGTTAAAATAACATGGTAAAACCTTACCTCTAGGATATATGCCAGTGGATATGTTGAGTACTTCAACCATGCCTCTTGCGTTGCCCGCCTTATTACATGTTCAGGATATTACACTAATTGTTTTAACTGTACTATTTTTTTAAAAAGACTATAGACATTCATGAAACGGAACACAGTATTTTGACAAAATATTATGGGTTTGATGTGTGCGCGCAGTAGCAGATCTTAAATCACCACGCCATTGATGCGGTTGATCACTCTTTTCGTAAAAGCACTAAGTATAACACAAGCTTGTTCCAAGAGCAGACAATCTTGTAATTTATATGTTGCTAAAGGATAATGATTATCATAAACATCCTTTAACAGTCCACAGGTGAATATAGACTTCAAAATCAAATACCTGTATTTCAAGAAGGCTTTTCCAGGCACTTTCGAAACGTTACATTGTTGACTAGTTTAGTGCTCAGTTCCAATATGTAATTTCTATGAGGAGCAACCCCCAAGATATTTCACTTTTTTGTTTTTTTTATGGTATAGGTGGCAAACGAGCAGACGTATTACCTGATGGTAAGCGATTACCGCCGCCCATGGACACCCGCAACACCAGAGGCGTCGCAAGTGCGTTGCCGATGGGGGATGGGGTAAGGGATGTGGGGAGGGGTTGGGGTATGAGCCTCCGGTATGCTCATTCACTCGGTGAAACACAGCGCAAGAACTATTTCACACCGGTTTTCTGTGAGGCAGTGGTATCACTTCGGTCGAGCCGGACCATTCATGCCGAAGCGTGGCTCTCCCACTATAAAACTTCTCAGGTTTTTGCCTACTATAGCACGCTAGCCAAGTTAGGGATTAGTATCAAGTTTTCATTCTCTTATTTTGTCACCACACAATGATTTCGTAACGTATAAGTTTCCAAAGGATACAATGACCATATTATTGTTAGCGGGCTGGAACACGCAGCACAGGAGCGGTGCCCCGAGCTGGTCCGGAACAGAACGTAGACGCCGGCCTCTTGCCACCTCCCACAGGCTCAGCGCGCCGTCTAGACCACATGTCACCAGCAACTCGTTCGACGCTGACCAGTCACAACCTATTAAGTACCACGTATTATGTACAGTTACCTTGTTATGTTTCTCGTAAAAAAAGACAATATATCCTGTGTCGCGGGGACCTTACAAACATATATGAAACTGAGACAAAGAACACCCAGATTCGGGACAATAGTTTGTGGATCTCGCAAAGTGAGATCCGAATTGGGATATCACGGAGTGTTGTAGGTTCAAAGCCAAAATCAATAGAAATAGCGTGGCGAGCACTTAAACTTCTAGGTACGCCATTTTTTGATTTGATTGATACTCGCTCCTATTTCTCGTGGCGTGATGATATATAGCCCGTATCATTTCTCGATAAATGGGCTTTCTAACAGTGAAATAATTTTTCAAATCGAACCAGTAGTTCCTCAGGCAAGACAAATATAGGACTTCATTCGTAAAGTAATTTAAAGAGATCAGTTTTATTACAATCCTGAATATTGATAATGTAGGTACTTATATATGTGTGTATGTACGTTTATAATATTTTGTTACGAATGGGGAGTTTTTATGTAACAGATATTTTTAATAGGATGAACTCACATGAAAAATATGTTGATGACCACGTATCTCAAACTATTCTCACGGAAGCAGATATCCACTGATGAGTTTCCGTTTCCGAACAAACTCTTTTCTAGTAAACGGATGATAAAGTTATCGGTAATAGATTATTAGGTAGGTATGCATTTAACTTCGTCATGACAAGTAAACTATACTAATATTATAAACGCAAAAGTTTGTAAGTATGGATGTTTGTTACTCTTTCACGCAAAAACTACTGATTTGGATGAAACTTTACAGTAATATAGCTTATACATCAGAATAACACATAGGCTACTTTTTGCCGCGATAACCGACATATACGCGGGCGGAGCCGCGGGCAACAACTAGTACAGGATATATTTTAAACATCATAACGAGCTGTTAAAATGTAGAATAGAAAATAAAGTAAGGCGTACATTTCTTTAATAATAATATTTCGGACATATAAAACGACATTTAGTTTCAAACTATGCAGAGCTTGTACTAAGATTAATAGACAGACAACTGATATAAATACACATATTTACTATTTTTGTAAATACATACCTATAGAAAACACCCAAACTCTGAAACAACTATTTGCAGATCATACAAACATTAATCGGACCGGGGAATCGAACCCGAGACCTCAAGCATAGCAGTCGTATACGTTACCATCGTGGCACCGAGGCAGTCACTATAGGATCCCTGTTATGATGTTGGTACTTGTCAACTTACAAAATTCAAATGTGTACCTAATAATTTGGAGCCACCTTAGTTGTGTTATTTTCACACCTACTTCGAACAATAAGTGATTTTTAATTAATTTACGTAATGCACTGACTGGCTTGTTGGTCTGGCGACCCTAACTGCTACGCCGCAGCGTTTAGTTGCATGATGGGCGAATTGCTTTGGTTTTTAACCAACTTAAAAAAAAAGAGGAAGTTGTCAATTCGATTGTTTTTTTTTATGTTTGTTACCTCATAACTTTCGTCTGGGTGAACCGATTTTGATGATTCTTTTTTTATTTGAAAGCTGGTGCTTCCCATGTGGTCCCATTTAAATTTGGTCCAGATTAAAGTCGCTTTTTTGTGATTATTTAACGACAACTCCCGAATTTTGGATAGATACTGTGTCGCGGGGGACTTTAGAAACATACATTAAACGGACACAATGAACACGCAGACTCAGAACAACAATTTGTGGATCACACAAAGTGTTTTCCCATGTGGAGTTTGAACCCACAATAATCAGCGTAATAGAAAGCTGCATGGCGACCGCTTAAACCACTAGGCCAACCGTGCAGTCATCCTTACTTCTTCTGGGTCTGGTTGTAAATGTTTAAATATTATTATCAGAACATTAGACACATGACTTGAATTCGCGGGCTGGGTTTCCGCAACTCGACTACTTTGATGCGCCTATTTTGCGTAGTGGGTCGGCACTAGTGGTGCCAACCCAGTTCTTCCAGGAAGCCTAGCAAACCCCTTGCGTTGCCGATGACTTCCTGAAGTGACCTCGGCCATCCGAGGTGTTTCGCCCGGTATTATACATTAGACACATACCAGTAACCGCTTTAGTGTGACCTTGTAGCACGAAGGAGACCTTAGGTGGCGTGGCGGTCACGTCGCAAATGGAGACGGTACCGTCGTGCGATGCACAGCACAGCTTCGAACGGTCATTGTTCGCAAACTTCACTACGCTTACTTGATCTGTGTGCTGAAGGAAATAGTAATTTATACATGAAAATCGTAGTATATACACATATCAATATTATTATGTAAAGAAGATCCTTAGTATCTATAGATGGATATAAAACAAATCGTCGTATTTACACCATTTTTCTTTTCTTTTTTTACACAACTCCCGCACTAGGAATAAATCCTGTGTCGCGGGGGACTTTACAAACACACATGAAGCGGACTTAAAGAACACCCAGACTCAGAACTACAATGTGTGGTTCACACAAAGTGTTGTCCTATGTGGGATTTGAACTCACGACACTTGGCGAAGTAGGAAACGGCGAGGTGACCGCCAAACCACTAGGCCAAACGTGCAGTCAGTCATTTATAACTCAAGAACTGGCTGGACCAATTTTTTTGTTTTTTGGATTTACCTTTGTCCGGAATAGGATAATAATGTATTAAAATATAATACCTACTCGCCAATAAAAAAAAATCATTAAAAAACATCTGCTCATTAATTGATTGTTAGGCGGAAGCAATTTCGCCGGGTCGGCTAGTCCTTTATAAAAAGATCCATCATCATCATCAATGTGCGAATAATAAGTATCATCAATGTGTGCAAAATACACAAAACATACTCAACTTTCCAAGCCTAAAAAACAATGGCCTCTATCTATTATCATCATCTCAGTCAAAAAACGTCCACTGCACGGACATAGGTATCCCCTAGATTCTTCATAACAGCCGGTTCCGTGCTGCCCGCATCTAATGACTATGACAACGACGATGTTAAGACACTATCTTTTTATCCTTATTTAATAAGGGCTGTTACACGCATAAAATAGGACATTAGAAAAACTAACAAATGATGCATTTGATGATGGGTCAGAAAAAACTCGATCCTTTTTCATTACCACTACTCACACTCACTCATATAGGAATTCACAATTGAAAGAGGGGTGCGCCAGGGGGACCCGCAGTCTTCAAAGCTATTCATAGTTGTACATGAAGATATTCTCAAAAACATTAATTGGGAAAACAATGGCAAATGGATACTTAATAACAAACTAACATACCTAAGGTTTGCAGACGACATTGCTCTTTTTAGTGAATACGCGACAGGTTTAGAATCAATGCTACTAAAAGTAAATTCAAAACTATAACTATGTCAAACAGTCAAAAGAAAACAATTAAACTAGAGGAAAAATCGATGGACTATGTAAATAAATATGTGTACCTAGGTAAATTGGTATCCTTTGACGCAAAAGACTTTCTAAAGATTCTAACTTTCTAAAGATTCGATTTCTAAGGATTAAATTGTTAAAACTGTGCACGCGTCCGTGAGATGTCATGTTGGGCTGCAGCTGAAAATCAGCGCTATGGTCACCTTCAGGACCGTAGCATAAGCTGAGCTGTGGCCTTTTAGTCACTATCTCACTATTGTTATTTTGGTTGTTTTGTATTATGTTGTTTTTGTTTAGTCTTAGTGTCTTAGTTTAATATATTTTTATTTTTTTCTCTTTTATGTCTATTTCGTGGAGTGTGACTAATAAATGTATTTCTTTCTTTCTTTCTTTTCTTTCAAATAGCAACGAAAACGAAATAGACAGAACACTTGGAACACTTGGAAAAAATACTGGGCCCAAAAAGAAATTCTAAAAGGGAACTACAGCCTTAATGTAAAAAAGGCTATAATGGATTTTTGCATTATCCCAAGCTTAACTTATACCAACCGGACATGGGTCTTCACAGAAATAAAGAACAAAATTTCATCATGCCAACATGCAATGGAAACTGAAACTGAGGAAAGTACGGAAAATAAGAAACACAGACATCCGCATGAAAACGTCGAAATGGGCACCGCTCCTGTCAAGATACGAGAATAACAGATGGACTTACCAAACAATGAGATGGCAGGGCCCAAAAGGCAAAAGGAAAGTAGGAAAACAGAAGAAAAGATTGGCGGATGACATAATAATGAATATAGCTGGAAAAAGTTGGATGCGTATGGCCAAGGACAGGGAAAGGTAGCAAAGCAAAGAATTGAGGAGATAACAATGAAACGGGTATTAAATTACTATAATTGCATGTATATTTGTAAGGTAATAAAGCTGTAATAATAATAATAAAAGATCGATTTTCTTTGAACCATCTGATTATACATATCATTAATACTATTGTCTGTCAGTCTTTTCATTTCCAGGAATATTTCCCTAATACAGTGTATTTAAATCTGATATTTTCCTTGTCAGCGTTCATTACCTGATCAAATATGTGATGAACTCCCGAGAACGCATAATTTTCTGATATAGTCATGTCATTCTTCCTCTTTGAGTTGGTGTTTAGTGGACTTTCATCTACAGCCATGCTAGTCTGAAATGAACAACAATTTTATGCAGTGACAACATTTTACTAATGTTCATTGTGGTGTACTCACTCTGTTCATTCATGCATGTTATGTGTTATCATGTCTATTCTCGATCTATAGGAAACCGTAAACTTTTATTTTAAACAAGCAGTCAGAACACCTAATAGAAAGTCAATACCACACCGCGTTGATGGCATGAATGGTAACAAATGGTGGAGTTCAAAATTATCTAGCTATCTAAGTAATTAAAATAAACACTATTATGTAATTTTTAACCGACTTCCAAAAGGAGGAGGTTCTCAATTTCATCGTTTTTTTTTTTTTTTTTTTAGTAAATGTAAAGTAAAATATACATTTCATTACCTTGCTGCTAGACCTGGGTCGTGATGAGGCAGAGCTGATAGATATGTTGTCCTGCACTCCATACCGGCGTTGGAGCAGCTGACTTCTAACATTTATATATTTCTTTATTGTTTCTATATCCTATGATCATTAAACATTATGTAAAAGACATTATTCAATAGGCACATAGACATACATACATTAAATATTGCTAGAGCAATTACTTGCCTTAAACTTAGCGTTTTCTCTCAATAGTTGACTTCGACGACGTATATACAGCGTCTCTGAACAAATTATATAGTTATTAGTTACTCAAAATGAAGAAGCGTTTTCTTTTGTTACAATAATTATAGATACAAAATATTAAATCACAAAAAAGTGTAGCTTAAGTAAATTAAGTAAACACACTTACTAAAGTTAGGATTGTTTGGCGCCCTATATGCGTTGAAGCGCGCATCAAGTGCAAAAATTTGCTGTTGAAACGCTGCTGCCATTATAATTGTTATCAGAGTTAATATATTATTCTGAAATTTTTCTTTTTATCTTATTTCTCGTATCAATCAAACAACAACACAACATTACATTGTTTATTTGACATTGACAATATTGAATGACAGTGACGTCATTACTTTACGACAGCACACAGCTGGCCTAATTGCGTTTCGTGTTACCACTATCTACATTGTAATAATTATTTTAAAAAAAGTTTAAAACAAAATATGGTCTTTAGACCTGATTGACCTGAAGGCGAATATTCAAGTCAAAATTCAGTTTAAATTTATATATATAAATATACTCTTAATCTCACAACTGCTATATAAGATATTTTTGTACTAAAGTATTAAACTGCAACCGGAAGATTAAGATCTGGAATCTGCTAGAGACCTAATAATATTTTACCCCACAAGGCGGTCCTACTATCTCGAGGAGGTCGCGGGAAGCTGTTAGATTCAAACAGCACAGAACCGGTTGTTGAGGTGAACAACGTGGAGTGGGCTGGCCATATTAGCCGTAGAACTGACAAATGTTGGGGTAGAAGAGTTTAGGAGTGGAGACTTGGCAAACGTAGTCCAAAATCGATCAGAGTGACGTGCAATTAGAGAGGCCTATATCCAGCGATGGACTGCAATAGGCTGGTGATGATTATAATAGTGATTCTACCTCCTGTCTCCATGAACCTATATGAAGACATATATATATATTAATCACATATTTTGATTTTGTGAATTCATAGTCGATTTAAGTCACACGTAACTTGACTTTTATGTTAAAAGTTTTATGAGCAATAATGAAAGATAAAGGTGATTTAAAAATTTTACCGTAGGAGAGCCACGCTTCGGCATGTATGGGCCGGCTCGACCGGAGTGATACCACGGCCTCACAGAAAACCGGTGTGAAATGGCACTTGCGCTGAGTTTCACCGAGTGAGTGAGGATACCGGAGGCCCATACCCCACCCCCCTCCCCCATCCCCCAAAGGCCGGCAACGTACATGTGACGCCTCTGGTATTGGGTGTGTCCATGGGCGACGGTAATCGCTTACCATCAGGCGATACGTCTGCTCGTTTGCCTACCTATTCCATAAAAAAAGTCAAAGTGATTCAACATTGAGATGTTATTATATTTATGACTGAATATCTATGTTAAGCTACGCGCCCACTGGGTCGGTACTGGATCGGGCGTTCCGCCGTTCAGGCGTTCCGCACTGTCCGAACTTTTTAATGAACTAATTAAACATCAATGTGAGTTGTAATAGGTAATGTGTATACGTTTACCTTAGAACCCTGAAAACAAGTAAAAAGCGCGAATCTTAATATTGAACAAAATACTAAATAGAAATAGTTTTTATATCAGAAATATAGTACACTAAATGAATCCCGCGGTGTTACCCGCGTTTATTGTAGTACCGCGGGTAACGCTGCGGGACAAATTAGTCTAAAGTAAGTAAGTAACCTAAGTAACTCCTTAGATCATCAGCTATCTGCCAGTGAAAGTCCCGTCAAAATCAGCCCAGCCGTTCCAGAGATTACCCAGAACAAACAGACAGATCGACAGACAGACAGACAAAGGTTAAAAAAAATTTTTTTGGTACATGTACCGTGTATACATACATATGCATTTATTAAAAAGCGGTTATTTTAGTATTGCAAACAGACACTCCAATTTTATTGACTGTCTGTTTGTAATATGCTAACTGCCTCGTTGGTCTCGCGGTTGGCGTGTGCGACTCTGATCATGAGGTCTCGGGTTCGATTCCCGGGTCAGACCAAATATTTGTATGATCTACAAATATTTGTTTCGGAGTTTGGGTGTTTTCTATGTATAATATGTATGTATTTACAAAAAAATATATAAATGTATTTATTAAATATCAGTTGTCTAGTACCCATAACACAAGCTCTGCTTGGCATGGGACTAGATGGCGTTGTGTGTTAGATGTCTGAAATATTTATTATTATTACTATCTCTCTCACGCAAGCTTTGGATTGGTTGGTATGGTATGGACAGAGTATAGGATTTCAACTGACCACGAGCACAACAGACAGCAGACTGCGTAGAACGCTGAAAATGCCGTTCCGACCGTCCCGAACGCCCGAAGTGCGCGCGCACTGGATCGGTCGGGCGGATCCGCCGTCACGGAAATGTCCTACAGTTCGTAGCTCCAGACTTTCTATCGGACGTGCCGAAGGTGCGGAACGCCGTTGACGGCCGTGCCAACGCAGTGGGCGCATGCTCATACAATTCAATACTTTGAACTTTTTAAAAATCCCGTACCGACCGTCCGTGACGACCCAGTGGGCGCGCAGCTTTACTTATCATAATTATTCAGTCTATTTGCATAAAAGCGCCAATAAATACTCTGCATATTGATTACGGTCACGTGTCACGAGTAGATTAGTTCATCGACTGCTTAATTTATTACCCGACTACGGCAAAGCCAAAGGAGGGTTATGATTTTGACAGGCTATGTATGTATGTATGTTCATTTGTTCCCTCATAGCTCCTTAACTACTTATTAGAACTGGATAAATGAGGTATCGTTAGAAGCGTCTTGATCGTCTGCTGGTTATAGGCTATATGACGTGTCGCTGAATCTAATGTGGCGCCCTCTAGCTGACATATAGTAACGAATAAAAAAATAAATTTTAGATAAATATGCCGTGTTTGACGTGTTTGGGATCATTGGAAAGGGCGTTACGTGTACATTTCAAATATATATATTATATATTATGTATTAATAACGGCACCAAAACATTTTAAATAAAAAAAAGTAAAAACTAAAACCCAACTACGACAAAAAACGACGCTGAAAATGTATGAAACAAGTTTGAAAAGCCGTAGTCACACGTTACATAGAAACGCACCATAACACTTTAACAATAACAAAGTAACAAAAACTGTGAAACAACTAGCAACCGGATACATTGTTACTAGGTAATAATCCAGTTTCTGATCTTATTTTAAATTACGATATTGAGATGTACCTACCTATCGTTTTTTTTTAAGCGGGGAATGCTTTTCGCACCATACCCTCCGTAGGGGAGACGAAGAGGGTTTGTGGGACTACCGGAAAACCTACCCACTGTTTAGTGGGTAGGCCCGCGGCAACTACCTCGGCAGTCGGGAGAAGCTCCAGGAACGCATCAGCATTCTAGAGTCCTCCTGCCTCACCGCATAAACTGAGGTACATCCCGGGATGACCACGGTCACCTCAGGGGCAGGCCACTATTGCACCTCTCACTGTTCTACACAGTAAGAGGCGTCACAGCGCCCAGTCCTAGACGACATCCCCCAGGCCGCACCAAGTTCGTGACCGGTGTCACGTTGCGTTGTTTGCAGTGGTCACGTCACCTCAAGATGTGTCCGCAGCGACCCTTAGGCGGCGATGAGGGAGCTAGCGACCTCTTCGCCGCCTCTTTCGGACGGCATCGCCCCTTTACCCGATCCCGCTTTGCGGACTCCTTCTGAAGCAAAACCTCCTCACAGAAGGAGATCAATGCTGGCGGTGACAAGTTTCGTCCCATCTGCCGACCAGGACTCAACGCTCAGACTCCCATGCAGGCCAGTCCTCCAGTGGGCGTAGGCGGCCAGGGCGGCGGAGAGACACATCGAATACGATGTGCCGATATCGGAGAGGCTAACTACTTACTCCATCTCTCGTCATCCTGACACCATGTTCACTGCTGAGGGAGCGCCCACGATATGTCGACAATCGGCTCCCCCGGGTGTCACCCCACTTTCTTGAGTGGGCGTTGAAGTCACCCGCGGCGGAGAGAGAAGTAGCAGCCTACCACCACGGCACTGTTATCCCCCACTCCACTGCCACAAAGGCCGCACCCTTCCACAGGAGAGACTAGGTATGAACCTTAACCAAAAGTGCTCAATCACCGATTTAGAGTTTTTTTTTATTATACTTGAAGAATTGATCGAGTTAATTATTTGAACTTTTTTGTTTTATTAAAACAATAAAGTAATAATTATAATGTGTTATAAGTAACGATTCCAACCTCGTATAAATGCCTCATTTGTTTAAATCTTAATAATTACTAGGCATACAATAAAATATATTATAAACTTATAATTCAATTGGTGATTTTATAAACAAGTACATAGTTGATTCATATTAATATCTTGGCGCCTTCCGCTTGTCAGCTTCCGGCGCGACTTATATTTCATATCAAATCTTTAATGTTACACAATCCTGTATTATCAAATAATAATTGTATGCTAATAATCATTAAAATATTTATGGTAAACAATATTTGATATTATCTACTAAATATGTGAATTTAGTATTGAATTGGGTCAAGCCTGTCAAATACTATAAAAATACCTTCGTTCGAGTAATTTCACGCATTCATATCCCGAACGTTCTACTTGGTGCTAATCGACCGTTACATTTCAGAAGTGGGATCTAGCATTCTCGCGCGTCCTATTTTGAAAATATTTAAAAGTTAACGAAATCTTTATTTGGATACCCTACGAAATTTTCTCGTTTTCGTTCGAGTAATTGGTGAAGGTGCAGTAAAGTATATCTGTGTACATCTGGTGAGTACGTTCCAGTTTATTTATAATGAAATTTAAAAGTGTAAACAAAAGATCATGATTTCCATTTACCTATACTTGTCTGCAATTATATAGTACCTACACTGTGTGATAATACTAAGTAAACAGTTATTTACCGCTGTGTGTTAAATCTTACCTGTAAAGACGGCTGTGTGATCAAGTCTATTTACTTAAATTAAGCTATGTTTCCAAATTCAAGTACTACATGTGAATACGGGCGGCTATGTGATCAAGTCCGTGTAACAACTATAGATGTAGTACAAAATAAAATCTGTGTGATGTAGTAAAATCAAAAGCTGTGTGATGTAGTAAAATCAAAAGCTGTGTGATGTAGTAAAAACAAAAGCTGTGTGATGTAGTAAAAACAAAAGCTGTGTGATGTAGTAAAAACAAAAGCTGTGTGATGTAGTAAAAACAAAAGCTGTGTGATGTAGTAAAAACAAAAGCTGTGTGATTTAGTAAAAACAAAAGCTGTGTGATGTAGTAAAAACAAAAGCTGTGTGATGTAGTAAAAACAAAAGCTGTGTGATGTAGTAAAAACAAAAGCTGTGTGATGTAGTAAAAACAAAAGCTGTGTGATGTAGTAAAAACAAAAGCTGTGTGATGTAGTAAAAACAAAAGCTGTGTGATGTAGTAAAAACAAAAGCTGTGTGATGTAGTAAAAACAAAAGCTGTGTGATGTAGTAAAAACAAAAGCTGTGTGATGTAGTAAAAACAAAAGCTGTGTGATGTAGTAAAAACAAAAGCTGTGTGATGTAGTAAAAACAAAAGCTGTGTGATGTAGTAAAAACAAAAGCTGTGTGATGTAGTAAAAACAAATACGAAACTGTGTGACGTATGGCAAATACGAAACTGTGTGACGTATGGCAAATACGAAACTGTGCGACGTATGACAAATAAAAGCTATGTGATCTAGGAAAAATAAATAAATTGGTTAGTACCAGATTTAATTAAATTAGTGGCAGCTCTGATCGCCGTGGGACACGACATGCACAGGATGGCCGAATGTTAAAAGTAACGATTCCAACCTCGTATAAATGCCTCATTTGTTTAAATCTTAATAATTACTAGGCATACAATAAAATATATTATAAACTTATAATTCAATTGGTGATTTTATAAACAAGTACATAGTTGATTCATATTAATATCTTGGCGCCTTCCGCTTGTCAGCTTCCGGCGCGACTTATATTTCATATCAAATCTTTAATGTTACACAATCCTGTATTATCAAATAATAATTGTATGCTAATAATCATTAAAATATTTATGGTAAACAATATTTGATATTATCTACTAAATATGTGAATTTAGTATTGAATTGGGTCAAGCCTGTCAAATACTATAAAAATACCTTCGTTCGAGTAATTTCACGCATTCATATCCCGAACGTTCTACTTGGTGCTAATCGACCGTTACATTCTAGGATACCTGCTGAATAATTTTGTAGGTACCTACTGACTCTTTTCTGTTTGTAAAATGTCCAATGTACTAATATTCTGATAAAGGTAGGTACTTTATTGTGTCTCAACTCACAAAATTAAAAGAAATTTTTATTATTGCTTATAAAGAAAACGATAATAGAGAGTGTCATAATATCGCGGTTTGCTACACCCACACACGCGCAGTCGGCTCATCGGCCGTCCTCCACACGCGCCGGTGCCGGCCGGCGGAGGCCAATGATTTCCCAGAATCCTTATTTCCGATTCCGAAATACCCGGCGCAGTGATACCGGGAAATCTCAACGGCGTTATTGTGGGGCAATGCCGTGTAATACCCGAAACACGTATCTTTCTAGTGAGGCACCTCTCGCCCGCCTCTCGCCACCAATATAAATAATCTGAATGCGTAAAAAGAGTCGCTGACCTGCAATAACATTCATCACTGTGTTTCTACACCGAGACGAATCTTTCGATTAGTCCAATTGTGCTTGAATGAATGATTGATGATTAGATGAGTTTGAAGCACAACGGATGGGTTTCGGAATAAAACTGCGTAAATTAAATTTTAAAATTTCATTTATAATTAATGAATGACATAGCATACATCGTAACATGTAAAAACCAATCATACAAAAACCGTACGTATTTATGACGACATGATAGGTATAATCCATTGAACAGGTCGACAATATTTACAAATTACAACTACGAAACGGATTAGTGCAATGCAAGGTATTGGCTCAGATTCGCGATACATTAGTTCGGTTACTATAAATAACATACAATTATATTTTAAACATGCGCATGAAATAAATTAATGACTTACTCATCGATATTGATAAACAAATTACACTAATCCATATTAAAAAAATTGTTGACTATAGTTTCTTGTACGTACATATTAAAAAAAAAATCGAGTAGACTTAAAATGCATGGAGTGTAAAAAAGTAATGTTATACAAACGATCAGTCAAAACTTAAATAAAACTATGAAGGCAAGCATCAATAAAGACCGTTGTTCACCGAGACGTAACGCTCACCCGTCACAGGAATCGCTCAATTTAAAATATTTAAAACTATAACAGACGAATCAACTACACCTCAGTGGACAAACACGTACACTAACATTTCTTTACACAAATAAAATACATTAACTTATGTAACTATGTATATACATATTTTTTTAACAAATTCATTATAATATCAACATAATTTTAGTTCATTTTGCGGTTAAGCTACATAAATATAGTCGGAATCTATTTAAACTTATTAACTACTCAGATTTCGTTTAATGTACAAGTTAGTGGGCTGTAAGATGCGATGCACATCGACATATAAGTACACTCGTTGCATCAAACTACAAGGATAATATTCGTTGTTTTCAAATGTAGCTAGCTAATGTGTCTAAGCTCTGTTGTGCCTGCTTCAGTCTTATCTATTCCTCATTCACATTAAGTAGAGCGATCAATACGTGCATTATTTAACCCTATAGCTTGCATTGACAATATAAAATTATTACAATAAAATATTGGCGGATTGAAAACTTAATTTTTATTAATATTTAAGCTAAAAACAATGGCATTACCTAAAGCACCCACTTCTGGACAGCTGCGTTATTTTTTTTAATATACTTTTACTTAATCTCTGACGTAACCGTGCAATCTTCCTAAATATACCTACTCATCCAATAGACTGGAATCGACACAGATTGAAAATAACTAAAAACTTTTTACTCAAAAAGCCATGTGATGGAGATTCGCATGTTTGTCTTTAATCGGGTAGATTTTAATAGTTAAAGCGTAAAATGCACCCTAAATTTTCAACACGTATCGATTATGTCTCAAAGGAGGCAAAAAACTGCCGGTTTTTTTACTTACATAACTAATGTTAAAACTATAGGAAATCGCACAGAACCATTGTGTGTTGAGGTCTGACGTGTCAAATGACGTCAGCTGACGACGGCAAGACCCGGCTCCTAAGCTATTACGGGGTGTACACACGCCGTGTTTTATACGACAATATTGACAAACTCGAGTAGAACACAAAGCAAATGTTCGTGTTAAAATTAAGGAAAATCTATAATATTTTACTAGGCAACATAATAAAGCATCTTGAATTCTCTGAAAGTAGACAAATGTTTTTCTGGACTGTTGTGTACTGACTAATGATCCATCAGCAAGTCTGGACTGTCTTCGTTCAGCAATTATAAGCGCTACTGCGTTGTTCGGTACTGTTAGATAATAACCGAACAAAATGTATTTTCATATTCCAATGGCTTAAGCGGAACGTTAATTTCAACTCATAGCCTAGCAATATGCACCATAAGTAGTACTGTGAGCTTTGACACGTTTCGTTTAAGGTTCATGATTCCGTACGTAATGCACGTTATGTGCGTATTGATTATTCGAGGCATGTCTCCGTGTTAAACAAGGGATTATTGTATGAAGGTGTTAATAGGTCGCTGATATTCCACTGTTGTGGGAACTATGGATATATATTGTATGTACGTTTTTAATTTATTTATACGCTTTAGTCTTTAAAACAACTGTCTTAGACTTTATCTTTACGTTAATTACGTTAGGTAATTGCAAGTTGTGTCATCCATAACATCAAAAATATAGAAAACGTTTTTTTTTCTTGAAATATAGTTTCATCTCAATTCTGTGACACTTAAGAATATACTAAAAAATATTTAAAAAGTACGTTTTTGACCTTAATCCGTGTAACAAAATGTAGCTAACAGCTATTTCGTTGGAATAACTGTCGACAGTGTGCGCCCACGACGCATACTGATGACCAAAACAGAATAAGACGCGTCAAGTACTTATACGATGTCTTAAGTCCGTCTGTCTGTCTCAACAGTCTGGATTTGCGCAAGTATACTTGAACGTGTATGGCGGCCTTTACCTTATTCAACAGGTACCAACAAACCGACACTTCAAGAGGTGCTTAGATAGAGGTACAGTATTCCCTGTTGGTACTAACTACCAAGCTAATAGTCCCATTGGTACCGAGAGATGTATTACATCGTAACATGCGATTTTCGTTTATTTTAATTCTTAAATATTATATCCTAAACTTAATTTACTTCAAAAACATTTAAATACAAATATTTATTCTTTATAACATTCAAACACATATCTAGATTATATTCTTTCGTACCTATATAAGGTTTGAAATTCATTTACCAGACTTTTATTTAGTTATCACTAACAATTCAAAGTTTTGAAAGTATTTTTATTATTTACATGTTTTATGAATGAAAATGATAAGATAATTGCTCTCTGTTAGATGTGTACATACATTTTGGATGATAGAAACCAAATTTTGCGGAAATATTTGTACATACCTACATTTAAAACACATACATATTCGCATTGAAAAACTAAGAAGTTTTTGACTTATTCCATAAATTAAATTAAATCAATAGATTTAATTTATTTTATGGAAGGATTAACTTGACAGTTAGCAAACTATAAACTTAGACGTTACAGTATACATGAAGAATCCTGAGAACTGTTTTAAATTTAAAGAAAAACGTTGAAGAGTTTACCTCATAAAGTAACAGTTCGCCGTATGGTCACAATAGGCTTTGTGACGCTATTATTACTGTAGCTTGATTATCCTATTATGGATCTTTCATTTTACAACTTTGGCTATAACGAAGAGCTCTAGGCAGTCTAGTTTTTTAAATATACGGGCATCCTCAAGAAAATTTAATGGTTCTATTTTTAAATAATTTAAAAGCAAGCGAAGGTGTATTTAAAAAAATGTTGTTTAAAATTCGAATAAAAATTGAATAAACCAACGGCTAGCTCTAGAAAATTCTGCGTATTGTCGACGCGCCGATATCGGACAGGCTCGGTTGTTGTCAATCGTAAACATTCACAATAAACAACACATACGCGGTATCATTCAATGCCAATATACGGAGTCGTGTGTAAAATACCGCTGCCATTACCATATTTCGGAACAAGTTCGCCAATATTCATAACAAGTCTTTGCCTCACTTTTAACACATATACCTCTACACATTTAGAGTGACCACCAATATAAAAACAAATGTTTTCTCTTACCTCGTTATATATTTAGCACCTGTCGCTTGTAGGCACGATCATCACGCTCTTAACAACCTAGATTCCACACTACTTACTCCGCTTGTTAGGTGTTAAATTTAGAACTAAAGTCATTATATAAAACTTACAAATTTCCTACTCTCAGAATACATCTCTATTCAGATCTAACGTGATAAAATATCTATCTATATACAGTTTATATTCTTGTATAATTATTTGTCACGCGTGAACAACACAACATTGAAAAGCGATCCGCGGTGGATTGGTAGCTTTTCCTCAATTTTAGAAATGCTAATGGAGCGGACTAGTTGATAGTTTGCGGGGAACAGTGTTAATGTGGCCGAGCCATCTTCCTAGAAACGAAAGCGAGATAGTCACTAGTGAGAAATACGATTATCGTAATAACCTCCCGGAACGAGAGGGCCCTTTTCCAATCTCTGTTTGTAAATAGAACCAGACTATTAAAAACGTTCACGGAATACTACCGGCAAAATGGCGGAGTTTCTAATATACCGCTTAATTGCTCTGGTCAGACTATGTTTCGTACTATACAAATAGGTCATGTTAATTTACTTAAAATACATTTAATAGCCAATATTTACTTTTTAAAATATATAATATATTTAACAATGAAAACATTTACTTATTAGAAGTCTAATTTTAGTTACGATATACATAATAAACCCGAAGAATAAAAAACAGTATTATTGTAAGTCAACTAACCTTGTTACATAACTGATCGCAGTGATAGGTCAAGGTACGCTTAGATGACGTACAACGTTCGCAGCGGCATATCCAGATGTTCCGATATGCCGAATATTTAACCGCCATATAAAAGCAATAACAATTGAGCGTAGTTGTATTTAAACAACGCCAATAATATAGAAGGATAACATACTGTAATCTCAAACTTCATTTGTTATTCAATTAGCATAACATACAGAAATAACACACGTAGGTAGTTAAGGAAAACAGCACTAAATATGATAACCGTATTAAACTACATCGGAAGCCACGAGAACGTGATGTAACAGAGAATAAGAGAACATCTATACTTAAACCAATATGATTTGTACATACGTCCATGTAAATTAGCCCGTCAGTTTTTGTTGCACCCGCCCCGCTCGCTACGTAGAACAAAAACGTTTCATTAGGACGAAGAATTAGTTCGTTCGAGGTATTCGGAAGCGGGCGAGATAAAGACACACATTAATCGATTCGGAATTATATGTACCGCGATTCCGAGAAGGTATGAAGATTAGACTTACATAAAAACCTAATACGGAATGATCATAAATATACCTATTATACGAGCAACAATCGATAACAAGTTTTCGGAGAACAAATTAATGTTTTTACTTAGAACGTACAAACGGTACCAGGAAAATTATCTTAAGTTATTAGTCGCCTGGTTAATTGAGGAGCCCACGGGGAAAAATCACGAGTTTGTATATGTATGTTGCAATTATATATTATTATAATTATATATGTGTCCTTTCGAAATTTTGAAGTGAATACCCTAAAACATCTTGTGTTTAATAAAACAATGTTATTAAGCATCTTATTTTTTCAAGATTCGTGATTACGTAGGTAATTGCTTCACAGCAAAAGTATGATATTCTCGCCTTCTTGACTTGCAGCTTGGATATGAGGGAGAAAAATCTGGAGTGATAGCCATTTCTGTTTAATCCCAATCGTCGTCGCTCAAAGACCTCGGAGGTGTTGAGAGGTCAGGCTCGGGAATGATGCTGGCGAGAGTGTGGAGGACAGAGCCTCCGTGACGTTCGGCTCCAGAGATCCCTCGACGTCGCATTGACAGCTTCGCGTGGAGGTCAGCCATCAAGTCACCGCCACTCGGTGTTTTAGCGCCCTGGGGACAAACATACTTCATTGCAGCAATTAAATTAGCTATAAGTAATTGGAATGTCAGCTGTAATCAAGATAAGAAGGTAGGTATGTTATATCACTATACTCGTAGTGTATATGATTTCGTTCAGCTAATTAATGACTTAGTCCTGCTTTTGACATAAATGCCACCTACTTTATTTACTTTTAAGGTAAAAGCTGTTTATTTAATCAAACGAATGAATTACCGAGTAAGTAAAACCAAATTTAGTAGTAATTTTCTGTTCAACACTAATTGTGTACAAACTTACAGATCCTTGTATGGTTTAATTTTATCAACTATGACATAATTAAATTCTTAACCAACTGCACAATATAAGCATAGAGTTTATAGGAGAAAACGAGTATATGGTACCTCTGGTAGTAAGCGGTTACCAATAAGAAGAAGGCCAATGAGTTTAATCCGGGCCGAGTTGAACAGTTCAATTAACGCATATCGATATCAATCGATAACGGTAGAACATACCACCCGTGGGGAGTAAGGACCTGTTGCCAGTTAAGTGGGTAGTATTCCGGGAAATCCTATGCTCTCTGTTTTATCAAATATCCCTCCTCCTATCAAGAACTAGTCACTCTTTTAGAACGACTATATCGAATCGTACCGAATTTAAAGTGTTTTTAAAAGACAACTCCCGCACTAGGACTAAATCCTGTGTCGCGGGGGACTTTACAAACATACATGAAACGGACACAAAGAACACCCAGACTCAGAACAACAATTTGTGGATCACACAAAGTGTTGTCCTACGTGGGATTTGAACCCACGACACTTAGCGAAGTAGGAAACGGCGTGGTGACCGTTAAACCACTAGGCCCAACGTGCAGCATTTGGTATCGTGGAAGCATTTATTTATTTTTAATTGGTTCCTATCACAGAATAAATAATAGTTTTCCCAAAGACGTTTTTTTGTCACCTCTAGTGATCGACCATTATCCAGCCAAATTGTTGACTGAACATAACAACCAAATATACATAGTTTGGAAATACCAAGGTACCGCATACTGAGCTTGAATACATACCTTTTTATTGCATTTATCATTCATTCAGGTCGTGATTCACTATTGGCATAAAAAACTGCACTAAGTTCTAGGCCATTTTTGTGTGTCAACGGTCAAGATTCGATCAATTAATAGTAATTAGTGGCTTCAATTAAACCTGCACTAGGTTATCTTAGAAAGGTGAATAAATTCATTGTTTGTTTATCCAGGCTCTAATCTCAGGATCTTGGCTGAATGATACCAACAACAAAAAATTGGCGACATTAGAATATTAAATAATTCGGGCGGTACTGCGGAGAAGAGTTTGTTTACACTATTAAGACGTATACGAGAATGATGATTAGTGTGATGACAGTTCATCGTATCGAGTACAATTTGGCCAATTGTTAGAGGGGCCGCCGACTGTGGGCGCGTTCTGCGCTGATGCCAATAACCTCGCTTCACAGGACCTCGCCAAACACCAAACAACATAGAACACGTTACAATTACATTTTGTAATTTACTAATTAATCTTCTATATTGTTGTTGGTTAAGTTATTTTTGAAAGCAAAGAGAAAACCTTCTATGTTCAATGCAGGACTTCTATGTTAGCCGTTTCCCAAGACTATTATTATTAAGTACGGCGTGTAAGTAAGGAAATCACAATACAGTTTTTTAACTAACTACCTATGCCCCTAAAAACAGCCTAAGTTACTTCTTTTAACATCAGCTACCTGCCAGTGAAAGTCCTGTCAAAATCGATCCAGCCGTTTCAGATCAGGAAGACATATTCATAATAAAAGAAAAAAATTTTTTTTACTATTTTAATCAACGTGACAACTACGAGTATCCATACTAATTTTGTAAATTCGAAAGTATCTCTGTCTGTCTGTCTGTTAAGCTTTCACGGCTAAATTGATTTCAATAAATTGTGGAATAGAGATGCTTTGATTCTTGTAGAAATATATAGGTTACTCTTTACCGCGATTACCGACAAAGATGCGGACAGAGCGGGCAAAAGCTATTTATTTGGCTGCATTTTTTTTGTATGTGTTCGTTTTTGTGAGGACAAGGTTTGTGTACTTGAAAAAATAAAAGATAACGGGAAAAGTTTTTTTTGTCTGTGACTGTACACTGCCTGTGGGAAGCTGAGACAGATATGTAAATACGGTGGTATGAAGTTCGCCAGGTTAGCTAGTTTAATCTAAGACCTGCGTCACTAACTTGTTTTCTTAAACTTAAGTAGCTGACCAGAGTAGATGAAAAATTAATTATTGTATTCGCTATCTCGTCGATAAGCGAGAAGTCAGCTTTACACTGATTGCCTTTCCAAGAAAACTATGAAATAAACATTTATCAATGGTACCAAGTAGAGGTCAATGGCAGACAATTATCTGTAATTCTCTCTACCAGATAACAAATTGTGATATTTTTAACTGCGAGAAAAATAGGAGTACAATAATTTATATGATAAATATACCTACTGTAGGCATGTTTTGAGTATTCCATATTCATTAGGTTAGAACAGAAAAATATTTGAAAATGCAATTTTAATTAGAACTTGTATCGGCATGTTTAAAGTTTCTAAAGTGTTGAGTTTCTATTCGTGCATGTGTTTGTTATGTGACTGTGTGAAAGTATATTAAAAACATAGACATAGGTACCTAAGCCTGCCTCACGTTGCTCTAAATATGAAAATAGTGACACAAATAATAGAGAACTGGTGATAGAGACATCTAAAGAAATTAAACCAGGCATAGTTTACGACACTTTGAAGGGTAACAAGAATATTTTTTTTTCTTTGAAATCCAAACGGAATTGTAAACCGGTTCACTGAAACCGCGTTATATTGAATTTACCAACAAAAACAACGTTTCTCGAAACATACACATATCAACGAATTCAGTCCGTTTCACATTGTCTTATTTTTTGAACAGTAGCTTCTGAGAAAATAATATTTCTCAAAACCCCTCATTCTATTATTGCTACGTGGTTTTATATAGATTTATTGTATAATTTCACGATAGCGCGCCTGCGGTTGTGTGGAATTCGCTAGTAGTTTCAAAGTGCTTGAAGAGGACTTGAGTTAACGATCGTGTCAGACGCGACACATTGCTTAACATTTCGCTCTTTGAGCTATTTTAACCAACCGATAATCGTGATACCTTTGTATCTTATTTCTAATCATCTTTGATGTATGTACACCACTTTAAAATAATTTTCATTCGAACTACATACTTTAATATAGTTTCAATTATTGATCTCATTATTATACATTACCATTAATTCAAAGTCAAAATAGGCTCACAAGAAAGTGGTTGCAAGTATGGCACTGGTCCATCTGCCCCATTACGCGGGCCGGAGTCTGCGAGTGACAGATATATTATGACCTTATCTTACTCATTACCTTTACTAAAACGAGTTCGTGGAACGCATCTCCTTTCTTGTATCATTGTCAACCTTGCGCGGATATTTTACGAGGAAAAAATTCATGAGTCGGAATGTTCTGAATAAATTCTACTCGTACTGTTGGCAACACAGTTATGTTCGTATCCTGTAACTAAAATATATGGATGAATTTTGTCTAGGATGTGCAGCTAACTTTGGAACTCACGTCGTATATTACCATGATGAATTAATGTAGTGCACTAAATAATGCCAACACTAATTTGAACGACTTCCTGGATACTCTACAAGACCGCTCGCAAATCGTAAAAGTAATAATACCACAAAAATTCTTCACGTTTCATTTCAGTTAGTAACTATTGTTGTGTTTATTCAAACATGCCGAATTCACACAGAATATAGCAAAAAAGCAAGTTTAAGGGTAGGGTAAAATTAGGCGAAATTTCAAGAATTCCAGCTCAAAGGTGGCAAGTCCAGAGACTCTATTGAGCGCTACGGGATGCGATAAGTTCCACAGAAGTGTAATACAATGGACTCGACCCAAATTCAAACAGACCGAAATTAAGAGTCTATTGTCAAAGTTGGTAAAAAAAAACTATATTATATAAACAATTTCTATAGATTTACGTTTGAATAATAAAGAGTACTTTGTCACTAAACTTTAAAACATAAGACTAACGATATAACAGGTTAAAATACAAAATTTTTGGGTGGCATGCATTCAAGTAACGTTTTTGCATAAAAAAAAACAACATAACATATTTATTATGAAAACGTGATATTTAAAGTCTTTATACGCTTTAACGCCTACTTAATCACGTTCAATTCTTCGAAAAAGTTTTTTCAAAACTTCAGATTCGTTTTTGTAACCAAATTTGAAAGGGTAAAATAAAACTAAATTCTAAATGGATAACAAATCAATATTTTAAAGGATTTCAGGGTAACTTTACACCTACAAAAGCCCACGTTCCAACCGCAAACTTTATATGGCAGATACAAATATAAGGGCATTTATATCCTGTCGCTGTACAAGGCTCAGCGATGGTTCGTTCGGAGAGCGCTTGAGCGTGGCAAATCAAACATCTGAATTGTGTGGAGCCGTATAATTGGCCGGCCGTACCAGGAATGCCGTCGTGTCCACGAAGAGCTTGTGGCGACAACAAAAACCACTTTAAAAACATTTCATGTGCAACCACTATATATTATTATTATTACTTGAGAAATAATTGGAACTAGATAAATATTTGTGTAACAGTTAAAGCGTGTGTTTCGGAGATAGTTTTTCTTCAGTGATCTATCCAATATCCAGAAACTTCAAAATAAACAAACAGATGATTAGTCAGACACTATATCAGACTGACGTTTTAAAATATTGAATTTTAAACATTTAAATTACTGATTACGTCCTTGACTGCACATTGCGACGATTTAAAGCGTTCTTTTAAATTAACAATTCAAATATCATTTATCTTGGACTAAAAATCTTTAAATAGCTAGAAACAATTAACACGATTTAAACTGCCAACTGGCAATGTAGAATCTATTCAAAGAATAGACACTGAACTAATATTGCACATTAGAACTGAAATAGTCATATACAAGGAAAAGTAGTAGTTTTATATTCATTTCAAAAGAGTAATGATAATTAAATTTCCAAAATTCTCTTAATTAATTTAGTTGGTTAAATAAATTACAGATTATACTTTATTAGTCACAAGTAACAGGAAAGGTTAAGTCCCAATACATGCGCATACACATTCTGTGAATCGGATTGTGATTGGCTTGCGATTCTATTCTGTTACCGAGGCAGTGACTGGAACTAAATATTTTATTAAAATCAAGACTTTTCCAAGTCTGACAAGACATAAATTACATTACCGTTATTCGATGATAGTTTGGTATAATGAGATATTTAAGCCTTTCCGTAACATTTTTTTTTTGCATGTTTTAAGTAACCGACACAATATTGACAGTGTAACATTTGAGACACATAATAACATGCTATAAATTTCGTGAAGAACTGTAAAAATAAAGTGTTAATTATCAATTTGAAGAGTTTTTATTCAAATTAGGACTGGCCCGAGTTGTTTATTTTTTAACATTTCATTAAAAAAGCGACTTAAATTCGGTTGTATTTATTTTTAGAACTCCGTTAGTAATTAATCGATTTTGAAACTTTCCTTTGGAGATTATTTTTCTCGTCTTATGTTCCTAGCAGATATTATTTAGAGCCCTGAGGGTGAACTAAATTCGAAGATTGAACTTGTCAGTATATCTGAGGGCACTGACTTCCCAATAACGATTGGCATAGATGTTCATGACGACCGGGACCCACGGCTTAACGTGCTTGAAGTACGGGCGTAAACCACCGTCAAACTTCCGCACTCTGAGCTGTTACAAAGAATTTCTTGTAGGAATAATCCAATTACACTTTTGGCCCAGGACTCAAATCCGAGACCTATTAATCGGCAGCCACATACCCTAACCGAAAGACCAACGAGGCAGCCTTTTCAAGTATGTATAAGAAATAAAAAAATACTAAGAACCGGTATCTGTAACAACAGTACTTTATATAAATAACTTAGCTGCTTTATGGATACCATCATTTTAACACACAAACCATACTAAAAAACAACTTACGAACATTAATTGCCAGCTATATTTACTTAGAAAAATCAACAATTCTTCTGAGAACCTGTGCATAATGTATAAATATAGCATGTAAGCGTTACAGTTGTTAGCAAAAAGGCTCGTTGATTACGAAACTCAGTGGGCCGTACAAAGCCTCAATTTTATTTCAAATGTCAAGTACTTACGTCACAATAACCTACGTAATTACAAGCTTTTTATTAACTTGCAATATTATGTATGTATGTTTGTATGTTCGGGTGGAATCTTGCAACTCAATTTTAAAGCAGATATCTTCAACCGACTTTGCTGAAATTTTGCAAGCATATGTATACAGCGTGACAATACAATATTATAATGACATAGAGCTGATCTGATGCTAGAGCTGGAAGGTGGCCATAGGAACTCGGTAAAGAAACGTCGCAAAATCATCGAGTTTGGACTCGTTTGATTGTTCTCGAGGCATTTCAGTAAAAGCTTGTTTTTAAAAAGCTTTTTAATTAAATTTATTACTCGTACGTAGCTGGACCATTATATCATCTTTTTGTCTGACAGTATATCGTGAAAGTATCTGAGCTAAACCTAAAGTATGAGTAAAAAAACTACTTCAAGGACTGGACCAAATTCAAATGGTACCACACGGGAAGCACCAGTTTTCAAACTAAAAAATAATCATCAAAATCGGTTCACCGAGTCGAATTAAGAACCTGCCCGTTTTGAAGTCGGTTATAAACAAAAGTTTTTTTACCACTTAGATCGATAATGCAGTGGAATTGATAAAAATCTGATCAAATCTTTGGATATTTATCAGTTCTACTGCATTATCGATCGTTAATTGTTCATTGAAATATAAATGAAATAGGAATTTTATATATGAACTCTAAATGGTCAGTAGTAGTTATCCCTGGTGTGGGCCATAGTTAAACAATAAGAATCGATTTAGACTCCATTCTGTAAGCGCTTATTTTAAAAAGTTTTTTTTAACAAAGTTGTTCAGTTCTATTGAAAAAGAAAAATAAACTATCTCCTGTAAAATGAACTTGAATTTAAATGTAGAAGTATTAATACCTAATATATTTGATACTAACTTTTGCGCGCGGCTCCGCCCACGTGTTTGTCGGTTATCGCAGCAAAGAGTAGCCTATGTCCTTCCTCAAGAATCAAAGTATCTCCATGGCAAATTTCATTGAAATCGGTGCAGCCGTTTGGCCGTGAAAGCAGGACAGACAGAGTTACTTTCGCATTTATAATATAGGTATGGATTATGCGGAGGTTTCACCGCCGCGCCGTATCGATTAAATATTGCAGAATTAACCGGAGCGGCATAGGTATATTGAGTTTCGAAGCCCACACACTGATATAAAAATTGACTACATATATAGTTGTTGTATGAGGAACTTAGCTTAAGCATAGTTTTAGAAAAAGAATACCAATAATTAAAGTAAGTCAGTAGAAATGGTATGTAATATACCTTTAAATAAGTGATCGTGTTAATTTCCGTAAAAATAATAATTATTATATTATGGAACGCGAAAGTTTAAAAGTTACTAAGTCAGTAGAAGTTACACATGAAGATCTTACTCAAGGTTTGAATTAGTGAATTGCAGACAAAGTTTCTGTACAAACTAGCTATTTGTAACAGATTTAATTTTTAACGCGCTATTTCATATGTTTGTTTGTAACGGACTTTTGTAAAGGTCGTGTTTTTTTTTTTTTTTAACTATTTTTATTAACTTAATAGTCTAAATAGAAAAGCTTTGATATAATGAAGAAGCATTTGTTTTCTTCTTACATGGTTCATGAAAGTTACCAATCTCGGATATTTCTGACCCATCCGTTACTTATAGATAGTGTGTTTGAATGGAACGTGACCGGCATATTAAAAAAATGTTTAATGCAATTTATAAAAATAAATATTAGGCTGAATAGAAACAATCCTTTGCCTAAAATGCATTGTAAAAACATAAGTTTTCCCTCAAGTTTTTCTTGTTAATAATGTTATTTTTTACCATAAGTGCCGCGTACGCTTCCCGCTTTGAAGCGTTGTTTCTCAGTACTCATCCGAAAGAACCCAAAATATCCCGCGACCCGGCCGCCCGTTATATGACAAAGCCTTCGTGAGTGGGCGAAGAGTTATTCACAAACAAAATCCGTCAATGACTTACCAGATTGTGGCAAATCAAAAAAGACGTCTGTCGCAGAGGATAAACGGATAGCGCAGCTGTTTGCCAAGAATCCTTTATTATATCACTTCACTCTGGCAAAGAACAAATGAAGAAAAAGGGTTTAATAATATCACTTGACACCATCAAAAGGCGTTTAGTTGTAAATGGCGTGAAATATCGAAGATCTGTGAAGAAACCTCTCCTTTCTGAAAAGCATATCGAAAAAAGGCTAGATTGGGCGTGCGAAAACAAAGACCGTGATTGGGACAAGATCATTTTTTCTGATGAAGCTTCATTTTGGGCAGCTAATTACTCGACTCGAGCTTGGACTGCGGTTGACAATAGACTGATGGTACAAACCGTGGAACATCCTTTAAAGGTGCGTCTTTAGGGATGCTTCTCAAAAAAGGTTTGGGAAATTGCCACTTGTTTACCGATACTTTAGATGCTGAGAAGATGACGAAAATTTACGAAAAAGCATTATTGCCGGCGTCAGCTAAGAAGATGTTTATACACCAAAATTATTTTTGGATTCTGCAAGAGGAGATCCTA
Organism: Diaphora mendica; assembly: GCA_949125395.1. NCBI lineage: Eukaryota > Metazoa > Arthropoda > Insecta > Lepidoptera > Erebidae > Diaphora > Diaphora mendica. The sequence continues at coordinate 4,730,136 of OX421321.1, forward strand.
AACACCAAAGTCGGTACCCGTAGCGTAATAATTTTCCCCCGTTTTTGAAACATTCTTCATTGCTGCTCCGCTCCTATTAGTCTTAGCGTGATGATATATAGCCTATAGCCTTCCTCGATAAATGGGCTATCTAACACTGAAATATTTTTTCAAATCGGACCAGCGGTTCCTGAGATTAGCGCGACAAACAAACAAACTCTTCAGCTTTATAATATTAAGTATAGATATTTCTAAGGTTTTCATTCAATTTTGCCGGTCACGTTCTTTTCGTACATAGTGTATGTTACTTCGTTCAACCTTAACTTTGATTAATGCACATAAACAGGAAGATAATAAACAACTCATTATTTTGTTGACTCATCAGTCATTGATACAATAAACACTATGACATCGTATAAATCGGGATGAATCATCACATTGCTGACAAATTACTTATCGATTTTCCTCGATTTTCATATTGTGTATATATTTTTTTATCTAACATTTAATTCCAATAAAAAAAAGATAATGTAAAATAAATAAATATTGGTTAACTTTGCTGTTTGAGTTGGTAGCATCCAATGACAAAATTTTATCTTTGCGCATGCATCTGTTGGCTTACGGCCGTTTTCAATAACCTATCTATCCTTAGTTCTCATTACTACAGTTAAACAAATCTATCTTTTTACTCTTACTTTCGTTTCAATAACCTACCGGCAGATAGCATTTCCTATCGAAGTTGTCTATCTATCATTGGGAGGACGGATAGGCAACTAGAGATAGGAACTCTCATAGTAATCGGACTAACTTGCATTTCAATATAAGTTTCGAGTTACTCTCCGATAGGTGTAGCTAACTCTAGTAACGTCAGTTGCTTATCTGTCAATATCGGCCAGTTACGCGCCAACCCGGCCAGATAGAATTTCGAAAATAATTAAATTTTTATGTAAATTTAAAAAATGGAAGGTTTTATCAGTGATGATAGCGACATGGAATTATTATGGATTATGATCAAAGCAGTGATAGTGATACTTAAGAAAACATACCTTTACAGTTACAGAAGGAATATAAGCCGCGTGTGAATTATATGAATAAATTATATGACTACGAATTTGCATATAAATCTAGACTAAATAAAAGTGCTGTGAATCAGTTAATAAATTTGATACAACCATATTTAAGTGTAACATCTAAAAGGTAAGTTAAGTTATCGTTTTAAATCGCAACTTTATACTTCAGCCAAATTTGATAAAAAAATATAAAGAACAGATAGGTATTTAACTATTCTTTAATTTGAAAATTACTAGAAATTGTATTATATTTTCTTCATTGGGTTTGGTTCAAGTGTAGACTCATAATGGTGCTAGTATTGCCATAATATCAAGTTTTAACAAAGTTCTTATTTTTCCAGAAATCATGGTATATCCACCCTCCATCAGATACTTTTGGCTACGATTTTATACATTGGGCACTATGCTAGTGTCTGTTGCAGATTTTATCGGAGTATTAATAGCATCTGCATAGACAATACGACTGTATTGTCTATGCAGACGTATCCAGAGCCATAGCAAGATTATACCCAAACTTTGTTGTGTTACAAAATCACACTCAACAAGAGTTTTATAATATTGCTAGATTCCCCAGAGTACATAGTGTCATAGATGGCACCCATATATTAATACAATCACCAAGTAAGTACCTCATCTCATATTGAACTATCTCATACTTCTATTTAGGTGCTGGTCTAACTTAATTTTTTGATGCTTTCATACTATCTGTACATACATATTAAATACTGTTTTCATATTATTTGCAGACTCAAATATTGGAGAAGAATTTAGAAACAGGAAAGGAATATTCTCTATCAATGTACAAGTTGTGTGTAATATTGTTCATTAGTGTTTCTAAATGTTGTTGCCCGATGGCCAGGGATGTCCACTCAGGATGCAACTATATTTAACCACTCTATTTTAAAAGGTCACTCATTTAGTTGTTTATTCTGTTAATAATAAATTTTTAGAAGCGGCTGTAGCCTAGTGATAAAGGTATTGGACTTGCGAAAAAGAATTAAAGAGGTTGTTGGTTCTAATCCTGACCGGTACACTACCGACATGAACCCACTCCTAACACAAGCAATTTAGCTTAGCTGGAGGGGTTAAAGAGAATACTAGTAATTTCCTTTTAAAAAAAAGAAATAAGTACACTGTTCCTATTGCTTAAAAGACTTATATAAAATATTAAACTTGCAGATTATTGTGAACAAGGTGGACTTGGAAATCGCTGGCGGCTTGGTGATAGCGATCCATGTACACCCTATCTATTGACACCCCTACTCAACCCAAATACTCCATCAGAGCAATGTTATAATGAAGCGCACATTAAAACAAGAAATACTATAGGTTTGTTTTGTTTACTAAATATTAGATGCATGGTAAATGGTTTAAATACACTATTAATACCTACTGTAATATTGCAGATGCATTGGAGTTTGGAAAAGAAGATTCTCCATACTATCTTTAAAAATGAGGCCAAATTTAAAAAATATGCAACATACAATATTGCCAGGAACATGAATTTGGCAAAGATAGAGCCTAAAATATCGATTTCAGAAACAACACAGGAGGAAAATGTAATTATTCATGACAATTCTCCAATTTTAAACATGTCAGAACGGCAATTGGTAATAAATATATACTTTAATGTGTAAAATAAACAATAATTAATCATATTTTATGTAATTTTTATTACCTTTCACAAATTTGAGATCACAATACAATATAAACTAATCACACAATGAAAATGTAATGATAAAAATTTAAATTAATTTAAATCCTTTTCTTCACTTCACTTGTGGTGGAGGTCCCAGCTCTTCATAACTTCACTTCAATGTTTTCTGTTTCATCCATCATCAAATTAGTATCTTGCACAAGTTATCATCAATGTAGATACTTATAGGATTCATTTTGATTTACAAATATATATCAATAATTTAAATAATCAATATCAATATTTAAATAAATATCACAAGATACGCGCGCACAAACAAACGTCAATTCGATATGTCGAAACGTTTTATTTCATTTTGAATGTGGTAAACAAATAAAAAAAATCAAGTTAATGTTGATTCACTATAAAATCTTTTAAAAATACAAACAACAAGTACTTTTAATAAAAATAAATAAATAGTGAATATTTGTTTTTAACATTAAAGATTTGTGTAGCAAAGCACTAAACGTGTCAAGAGGGAAAAAGCTATCCGTCGTTGGTAAGAGATAGATAGCGCTTATCCTTGATTGTGAAACGCAAGTTATGGATAGATAAGATCACGCTGCAAATCTGAGATAGCGATCTATCCTTAACTGGCGATAGGTTATTGAAAACCGCCGTTAGCCATTAAGTAAATCACGTATATCGATCGCCTTTAATCGTCGTTGATTAGATTTTGATGTTATCAAACAATATTTCGAAAGTGACAAAATTTAAACAATTAAGTTTACCGATTTAGCACTTAACTTCGTCACTCGCTATCGTAAGAAAAAACGACCCGCTTGATGTAACTGACATCTGCAGTAGAAAAGTCGTATGTAGGTTGCCGCCATTTTAGTTACTCCTAATTGAGGAGAGGAAAGGGGGGCGGGTGTATCTTATTCATTTGGGAAACAGAAACGCAAGAAATGTTTCGTCAATAAAGCACTTGGCTTCGTAACTCGCTATCGTTAGAAAAAACTGGTCGGTTTATGTAAGGGATACCTGCAGTAGAAAAGTCATAAGTGCGTTGCCGCCCTCTTAGTTAGCCCTAATTGGAAGGGGGGAGGGAGAGGGGAATCTCATTCATTCAGGAAACAGCAACGCAAGAAATGCTTAACACCGGGGTTTCCGTGAGATCTTATTATGACACTATTGTTGAGCAGATCAATATGTGCCCAAGCATTAATTAATTAAACTGTACATATTTCCAATAGCAACTTGAATTAGTCAAAGACGTAGAAGAACTAAAGCCTAAAATAAATGTTGAAACACTCCAGTATTGAATGATTTTATAATCCATACTAATATTATAAATTCGAAAGTAGCTGTCTGTCATGTCAAGGCTACTTTTTGCCGTGATAACCGAGATACCTGTGTGAGTGTATGAGCACCTTGTCGACTATGATTATTATTAATTATTAATTTCTTTGATATTGACCTGATGATTTGCCGTGCGGCCTGAGTACGCAGCTCAACTATGGTTGAATAGGTCGATGGCTGATCCATGCGTCTTACTCTATTTTACATTTGTGACATTTATTGATTATTTTATATTTGGACATATTACATCTTTTTAAATTTGACTGTGAGTGAAAGTGCTATTTGGATTTTATTTTCCATAAGTGGACCTCACAATATAACAATACAATGTCACAATATAACAATGTAAAAATCTTGCAGCTATCAGTAAGAACGGCGCATGATTGGTTAGCTCATGGCTGTGCAGCAATGACTCCAAACCTTTTATTTTGTTTTCTTTGGTCGACTTCGTTCTCATTCAAGTCTCTTAGTGAAAAAAATATTGTAAACCGTATTATTATTTTTTAAAAGGAGCAACAATGGAGTTTCTTGCCAGATTCTTCTCCATGAAGGGTAGGCTGCACTTGGAACTGGCGACTAGAATCACTCGATTTTTTAATATTAAATATTGACTATTCATAAGTGCCTGTAAAATAAGTGCCTATATGAATAAAATATTTTTGAGTTTGAGTTTGAGTTTACATGCGGAAGGAACCACGCGCAAAAGCTTGTTGTAATATACTCTTATATTATTAGGACATAATTAACGGTCACTTATTTAAGGACCACATTTAGCGGTTCCTATTATTACGTGAATTTGATAGTTCGTATCAGCTGTGCTGTGGCTCTTGTTAACGAAGGATGTGGTCGGAATATCAGGCCATTAGTAAAAATATCATTAAAATTGATAAGGATTCCACATATTTTTACGTGACAAGAAAAACATTGACATTTTTAGAGATTCCGTAATACTGGTTCTGAATGATTCAGTCTCTACGTAAATCAGATAGTGGCGTTTTTTGACCTTAAGAGTACAACCATTTCAAAAACAAATATGAAGAAATATACAGTTTCCATTATATTAGAGCAAAAAAATAATATCAAAAATTGTTTAAAATGAAATTAAAGCACAAGACTGAACAAACGTCAATACATTCAACATCATTTGTTATTTGCGTCGGTTTGAATAAACGGGATGCATACATACATGAGTTTACTCCGAACTTGGAACATTAATTCGCTGGAAACGAACAACAAACTCTCGTCATGAGAAGAGTGAGTTCCGTTAACTGTCGGATGATCGACAAGATATGATAGCGGTCAACACGCCTTGGTATGCTTACGTAATGTTGGGGAACTTTTCAGTTGAGAACTTGGCAGAAAATTGGGTGATAATCTATATATATAAAAAAGTTGACTGACTGACTGACATACCCAGAGATCAACGCACAGCCCAAACCGCTGAAGCTAGAATCCTCAAATTTTGCATGTAGGTTCTTCTATAACGTAAGTGAGCACTAAGAAAGGAATTTTTGAAATTCCACCCCTAAGGGGTTAAATCAGGGGATGAAAGTCTGCGTGAGCGAAGCCGTGTGTAAAAGCTAGTTAATAATATTTATTGAGTAGGCTTAAGTTGCTTCAGCTTATTGGGGCGTGCTATCTCCAGCTGTAGACTGTTTAATGATCGAATGATTGAGTAGGCCTAGTTACAGTGCATTTTCAGTTAGTAGTACATAAAATCACAACGAGACAGACAATAGAGATGAGATGACAAGACAAAAGAGCCCCACAGCAAATGTAATTATACATCTGCCGGCACCAGCTTACAACTAAATTCGTGCAGATCAAATATTTTGGAAGAAACACTGATGGTTAACGAAGATTTCACAAAACTCGACCAATTCGAAGCAATATTCAACAAAAAAAAGGCCCTTATAAACCATTGTCTTTACAGCTAGTGGTTAGAGTAAATCCGTTGAAATTTTGATAAAAGAATATAAAGAAAATGTAAATGTTTCTGCGAATTTCAACAGCAAGGAACAAGGATAAATATGAATATGAGAATTTAATATTAGCGCTTTAATGCGTTTCATATCCCACTCATAATTATAAAAAAAGCGGCCAAGTGCGAGTTGGACTCGCCTATGAAGGGTTCTGAAGGCGCAAGTAACATAATATAAAAGTTCTTGTAGTTCGTTGTAACTTTGATAGATGTTTTAATAATAGTGTTTTTTTTTTGCGGTTTACTTACGGTTTAAAAAAAAACTACTTACTAGATTACGTTCAAACCAATTTTCGGTGTAAATTTGCATGGTAATGTACATCATATATATTTTTTAGTTTTATCATTCTCTTATTTTTGAAGTTACAGGGGGTTGGGACACATTTTATCACTTTGGAAGTGTCTCTCGCGCAAACTATTCAGTTTAGAAAAAAATGATATTTGAAACCTCAACATCATTTTTGAAGACCTATCCATAGATACACGTATGGGTTCGATGAAAAAAAAATTTTCGAGTTTCAGTTCTAAGTATGAGGACCCCCAAAATTTATTGTTTTTTTTTTATTTTTGTGTGAAAATCTTAATGCGGTTCACAGAATACATCTACTTACCAAGTTTCAACAGTATAGTCCTTATAGTTTCGGAAAAAAGTGGCTGTGACATACGGACGGACAGACAGACAGACATGACGAAACTATAAGGGTTCCGTATTTTGCCTTTGGCACAGAACCCTAAAAAAGACGGACGAGGTTTGTATCATATTAATATAATGAAATTGGAGAAGTTTAGTGTTTAATCTGTCTCTGTGTCAAGAATAACAAAATATTTTCTTTTTTTTCTTTTATAGATTGCACAGATTTGTCAACAAGCTTAGGTAATTACCTAGCTTCCTCCCTTCTCAAGTAACATAAAGGTTACTAGAACTATTTTTTTTACCTTTCACCTTTATTACAATAATTGTTAGAAATTTAACGTCATTGTAATGGCAACATTTTGATCGTCATTTTTCTTGTTTGACGTTTTGACGTTGACAGTTAGTACATTGAGACGCTTGGATCGGTCGAGCTGGAGCTTCGTAATTGACGGCCGGTTTTAAGTTAATTGAATAAAATTGTATTTTAACTTATTTTCCAACGACTCGGTGTTTCGTCGGTGACCGCTATGATTGGTCGGGGTTGGACTCGCGAGTGTTAGTAGTCACGTTCAAAGGGGCGCGATCCGCGATAGCTAATAAGAGTGTATTGTAATTCGAATTCCTTGAAGATTATACAGCATTCTGGAGCATGTATGTGTGAACGTACCAGGACAGACCAGGCGGTGGGGTACCCCATCAAAGGCGCCGAGAACAAGGAAGCCACACAACTCCAGTAAGTGCTTGATGATTTTAGTTTAGATTAAGAACACGGTGAAACGCCGTCGTTCATTGCTCTTGCCAATGAACAAGTTTTAGCGATTGTATGCTTATAACATGGGCCTATAGGTATTTCAAACGTCACAAGGTGATCGCTGCATTGGCGAGAGGAATGAACAATAATAATATAAGTTGTTCTTGACAAATAGTCCAAGCTCTTTTGAAGCAGAAAGAAGATCAGACACAAAGTGAAAATTATAACTCAAAATTTATGTAAGAAGATAAGTTTACAATTATATTTTTTACAAACATTAAAATAAAAGTGAATTACAATGTTTAAAAACAATTCTCTTGCTTGAAATACATGTTTTATACCATAATGTTATATTAGGAGTGTAATGTATCTACTGTTGGGAACGTCGTTATTGTGGCGGCAAGACCTATTAGCCCATGTTCAGATGACGAGCGCTCAACGCGCGTTTTGCTAACGCGCGTTAACAACTCCATGTAAAAACGCGCGTTAGCATGTGTACTCCTAGAACAAATTACATGTGGTTGTAAACACGCGTTAGCAAAACGCGCGTTTATGGAGAATTGGCTCAAGATGAGTCACGTGATCCTCTCATACCGAAATGGCACCGGTGATCATCTCTCATGACGCAGGTGATCACTGGGAAAAGATGCTTCAGAGATCACCTTTCTCTAATACATCAGAAGCCAATGTCTGAGTGTCAGCACTGCGATGGAGTACCGTTGATATGGCGCTCCACACGCTGGCAGAATGCCCAGCGTTTGGTCTGTTCGAGTCCCACATAACCATCAGTAGGTGGTATCCGGAGGGATATCCGCACAGACAATAATCACAAATTTTAACAAAAAGAAACCGACAACAATCTGGACCACACGGGAAGCACCAGTTTTCAAATAAAAAAATAATCATTGAAAATCGGTTTACCCAGTCGAAAGTTATGAGGTAATAAGCATAAAAAAAAACAGGCGAATTGAGAACCTCCTCCTTTTTTCGAAGTCGGTTAAAAAAAGAAAAAACGAAGTATCTACTGTAAAGTAAAATTTCAAGTCTCGTCTTTCAGTTGTTTGTTGATTTTATTGTACAACCATTAAAATAATGTTAAGAGAGATTTAATTAAGGCATTAAAGAAAATAATTCAAAGGTAATCAATCAGTCTCGTAAGTAAATCAATATGCACCTGGGATCAATAAAAGTCGATACCCACTAGTAAACATATTGCTCGTTATCAACCGACTTCAAAAAGGAGGAGGTTCTCAATTCGACTGTTTTTTTTTTATGTTTGTTACCTCATAAGTTTGGACTGGGTGAACCGATTTTGATGATTCTTTTTATATTTGAAAGCTGGTGCTTCCCGAATGGTCCCATTTAAATTTGGTCCAGATTGAAGTCGGTTTTTTTTTTGTTAATTTTTTTTTTGAGAAAGGCATTCGTATTCTCATTATTATCGCAATAACATTTTTTACGAAGTAACTCTTTTAATATCATACCTGTTTCTTATATGTAATTACGATCAAACTGACAATGTAGTTTGATTGAAAGTATATTAGTACAACATGCGTACAATCTTAATTTCTAATCCACGTTGTCGTTGAGTAAGTCCTGGTAAGCTTATATATAGATTGCAAATGCTAGCAAGCTATTGGTCGAAAAAAATATGTCACAAAAACCGTGGTCTATTGACAAGTCAGTTACATACAACTTTTTACAATGGTGCGATTTCTGAATAAAAATAAAACCGTCTGTGTGAATAACACATCCAGATGTACCATTAAATTCCACACACAGTGGAATTTAGTCCCTTATCCCTTTTAAATCTACCTATTCCATTGAGCACTGACGAAATATAACTATAGACTTACATCGCATGAACTTAGAGTTGTACGCGGATGTATAATAAGCTTAATGTTCACTAGATGTCACTAAGTGTATCAAATTGTAAATTTCAAAGATATTTTCTGAGCTTCTACTCCGATACGAATCCGAGAGTAAACTGTCAAGTTTATTTGTTTTTGTATTAGTGCAAATGTCCCACTAGATGTCGTTTTCCACATAATTACATTAGTAATTTATGTGATATTTTATTAAATCGTCCAAGAGCACACAAATAAATAAAATTGAAATGTCTGTTTATAATTTCAAATAAACAGCTTCTTAATAAATGCTTCTCAGTAAATACGGTACATGAATATATATTTTTTTATTAATTTTTGTATGAAACTTTTTAAATTTTCACATAAAACTCTGTATGTAGGTCTAGCTACTTAATTGTGTTATAATAATCAAAATTTGTTGAAAAAATCCATATCTTAATATATATAAATCTCGTGTCACAATGTTTGTCCTCAATGGACTCCTAAACCACTTAACCGATTATAATAAAATTTGCACACCATGTGCAGTTCGATCCAAATTGAGAGATAGGATATATATTAGGTTATATTATTCAGTGATAAAAGCTCAGTAGGCTGAAGCCTAGGGCGGCTTCTTTTAGGGGGCGGATAATTAAATGATTAAAAAAAACTACATTACTGTAATAGAAATGGAGAAATTAAGTCTTGGCAGTTTAACAAGAAGAAATAATGTATTAATAGTACTGTTTGAGAAATTCTATATGCTTGTTAAAATACATCTTTGTAAATATCTGTTTATAAGACATCTCAATAGCAGTTAAATTTTACAATTTCAATTAGTAATTTTAACTAAACACTTTCTTAATTACCACTGAAGGTGGCATGAGTTGCTAGAATGCACTGCTGCGTCCGTTTCAGCGGCTGGCGGCAAATTAGGTCCAAGTAGAAATTTTCATCCTTGGTCCTTTCCGCCACCTCTTTCTGTGCAATGTCATCTTCGCAGCAGATAAAACTCTGTTGCTATCCACTATGGAGCATAACATGGTTGGCAGCGAGAGATATTCTCCCATAACTGCATTCTATATCCAACGCTGCGATGCTCAAGTAATGGCACAGGGAATCGGCTCAATACACTGGACAGGCAGGATTCAACTCACTTCTAGTAACCGCGTGCAGGTATTTCCGAAGCAACTGTGACCGGAAAGAACCTGCGTTACGCGGAACCAATCTCACATGGATATTCCTCACAACGCGCATTCTGCCTCCGTAGACATTATGTGATAAACGCGTGTGGCTCAAACCAACAACACTCTCTACTGTCTTCTCTCTACTCTCCTGTGGCGCACCCTACTCTAGGCGGTCAGTGCTACCGTCTACACCGGGTACCGTAAAGTGTTATTAACCGGAGAATTCTGCGTTCCATCTTGTCGCAACACTCAGTTTACCTAAATTCGGCAAAAGCTTTCGAGCAAACTATTGAAAGTGTGTGTGTGAAACTGTCGTCAACCTACTGTTAAGGAACAGGCCTAGATACATTATTTGGGATTAATACAGTACGAGAACTGAATTGAACAGGATTGAGGCGCCTTAAAGTGGCCTCAGATATTCATCTTGGAACGACACGTATATTTTATTATGTAACAATAATGATATCTATGTCGATTACTGAAAGAAAAATAATGTAACAGCTCATAATCTTCACTTTTTAAATATTTAAGTAAACTTAATCTTTATTAAGTTGATTTTTTTTTTCGTGGGTAGGTGTTGAAAAGTTCACACGCATTTGTAAAAGCTCCTTGAATATTTTAATAATTTACTTAGTATTTGCAAGGCCTTCATTGTTTACATGTGTTCACTGAAGTTTCTAAGCCACCTGCCAGCTTTTTTTTGCACAAATATAAACATCTGCTAACCAACTCTTACAAGTTCATCAAGTTCCTCAAGTAATTTTATTGTTCTGAGTATACAAAATGTACCTATTTCTTATTTCACGCAAAATTCAATTCACTATGATTGAAATACTAATATACAATCGAATCGAATCGTCAATTGTCAAGAAGTTTCAATTCGGCTGGAATCTCTGGCGCTGCACGCGCTGTGTGGAGACGTGGCTCCGTTACGCATCTGCTATCGTATTTACAATGGGGAGTACTCCGAGCAATTGATTGAATTGATCCCTGCCTCCTTTTTTTGCCATCATCCTACGCGACTGCAGTTTCATCCTCATCATTTAGGTGTCAACTGTGCGCTTTTCGAGAAAATTTCTGCCCTACACAACAAAACTGTGGAATGAACTGTCGACTGCGACCAATACGACCTTCAATCAATCTTCAAGAAAAGAGCATACTTCTCCTTAAAAGCCTTGTGACACCTCTGGTGTTGCGGGTATTCATGGGCAGCGGTAAATAATAAATAAATAAGTTGCCGTTCATGAGTGCATTGTTTCTCGTTGTTTACTGCGTGTTTTGGTGATAATGATGGTTTTGGAGAGAATTATTTGCTTTCTCCAACGGCTAACTGGATTAAATCACCATCTTCATCCTCACAGTTTTTTGTTATGGGGACTCTTTAAGAAATTAACTAAATTACTCCTAAATATGGTCCTTAGCAACTTTGCTGTTGGATTTTTGTTGCTTTTGCCAAAATTGCGCAATTCTATTACATCCTGATTCAATTTTTAACCGACTTCAAAAAAAGGAGGAGGTTTCTCCATTCAACCGTATATATGTTTCTTTTATGTGTGTTCGCGGATAACTTCGTCGTTTAGAACCGATTTTGATGATTCTTTTTTTAATGGAAAGGAGATGTCCCAACGATGATTCCATGATAAGGACAATCTGACAATGGCATCCAAGAGAAATCAAGTCGAACATTGAAGTTGGTTTTTGTTTTAGTTAATTGTGTAATTTTTCAAAAAAATTTTGCCCGTCTTTATCGCATTTAATGCATGTGTTACTTTTTTTAAACAATGCGTGTTTCTATGGCATCTCATATTTTTTTTATTACTGTTCAATGGGCCTATCTGTCAATTTTATAAGTGATCGATTCAAGTTTTAAGTTTTGTCTATTTCGTATGGTTTGGTAACATCTTGAAACGAAATTTGCTCATTGCCGTTAACATAGTTATTGTTTAAAAAATGATTTTGAATACTTTTAATTAAATGTGGTACATCAAAAAACACAAATAATTTTACAAAACGTTGCAAAAGAAAAAGGGAAAGTTACTAGATATTCCTGATTTCTTGCATGTATTTTGGTTTTTCGTAGCCCGACCGCAAAAAACAGCTTTTAGCAGAAGCCCACTTATTATCAAATAGTTTATTTATAGTAGCTTTTAAAAGAGTTGTAACAATTCTGCTTTTACTGCTGATGGAATATTATAAGTTACACATTATTGCGATTTCATCGAAAGTGATCACACAAGCTTTATCTTTAATTAATGCATTTCGAATTTCTGTTATTCTTTTTTTAATAGATCAGGGCAAAACAATCGGATTTTGCTAGCCACTTTCGGAGTTTCGGATTGTGGTTGGAGCGGCAAGTACTACACCTTGCCGCCTTAGAAAAAAATACACTTTAGATTTGTAAAATAATGACAAGCTGAATTTATTTTCGTCTTCTGTCCAATTCATAACCTTTATTTTCGTAGCTGCATCAATGTCAATTCTCTAGAAACCTCTTCTGAACTCTTTTAGATTTTAAAATGCTGTCATCAGATTTTGGTTTTTGCCGTAATTTAAATAATACGATAAAAAAATTGTTAGAAAACTGTTTAAAGTGTATGTATATGAAATAATATTTATTTGTTAATATCCTGACTGATTTAATGCGATTTTAATATTACTTGTTGTACAAATTAAAATATGTATAATAAAAACTTGAGAGGTGTCAAGGAACACCCGGATGGAACGAAGTTTATATATATATTATATTTGATATGCTCCTACTAATAAAAATGCGCATAAAATACTCAAATTATTTTAGTAATAATCAAGCTTTACAAAATATACTATAAAACAATATATTTTATGTAAATAAATGCAAAAACCCAACATCACGTGGTGTTCCCAGGCGGTCACCTATCCAAGTACTAACCACGCCCGATGTTGCTTAACGTCGATGATCGGACGAGAACCGGTGTATTCAACATGGTATGGACGTTGGCAATCAGTTTGTTATATTTAACGTTGAGTATCCAGCACTATGACGTCAATTCAATGTTAAAAGTGTCATTACAACTTTTGGCACGAAAAGTGTCGTTACATTTTTTTCCGTCTAGCCCCCTTTCGCGACGCGCGATAAGGAACTTCGTTCCAAAATAAAGATTGTACTTTGCAGTTCAATCATTTATTTTATATTAAAATGACGTATAATGACCTAAAATTTATTGATTATGCCATATCAGACAGGAAATAAAATCGCTCAACATTATTATCTACACCATAGATTTACATGATTGAATAGAATATATTTAAATTAGGGGGCTTCCATTAATTACGTAAGGTGTTTTAGGGGGGAGGGGATTGAGCTAAATCTTTTCAAATCTCACTTAGGGGGGTCTTGGCAAATATCACGTAATTATTGTGTAAAATTGCGTGAAAAATTATTTCCGAATATAATATGGCCAAATCTGACACAATAGTGTTTCTCGTATTCGTCCGAACTCCGCAGAGCAGCGAAGTAGCATTCGATTTTGCTTTGCTAGTCTTCAATAGAAGTAATAGAACAAGTTCAATAATACAACACGTTTACAGCCAAAACATAAATTTGAAGAATCTCGCGTGAGATTTGGGGACGGGGGAGGGAGTTGAGGAAAATCTTACGATATCTCACCAAGGCGGGAGGGGAGGTCGAAAAATTCTCAAAAATGCCTCACGTAATTAATGAACGCCCCTTTACGATATTTCGTTGAAATAATTTGTTTGTTTACTTACTCTTCGTAAGACAACTAACCATTTGACAAATCAAAGCCCGACGTAATCGTAGCCACTTGGTGGCGCTATCATCGCGCATCCAGCATATAATATTCTATATGTCATATCAATAACTTATAAATGTGACATCTAGCGTAGTAAATAGGTCAATAAATTCAAGTTTATTTAAATCGATTGCAACGACATCTCCTAAAAATAGGTGATAACTTATAGTTACGCAATTGAAAATTATTTTTTTCAAACAAGCATTAGAAAGTAAGATTTATATTCGAAAAATAATAAAATAATGACTATAATTGAAGCATATCAATAAAATAGTGATAGAGTTTGTTAAACTATTTCTAGTACCTTATTTTTGCGCGCCATCTAGATTTAGGTGAATTTTTCTAGCTTTTATCGGTGTACAGTTTGGGCCAGGGGAGGGTCGGTCTATTTAGTATATTGTGTCATTGCATTGAGTAACTTTTTAACATGGTGAGGTTTAAAAGAAAACACTGCATTGATAATTAATGACTTCACAGGTTTAAATAATAGTTTCTTCATTGGACAATCAGGAGCCAAGTGAAGGAATGCCGTTGGCCAAGGAGTAATTAGGTGAATTTTCTATGGACAAAGAATCCCAGATATTCTTTAATTGACAGCCAACATTGCCATGTAATATATGATCGTAGAGTGGGCAAAAGCGATTAACGCACGAATTGCAAAAACACTGATTAGCGGTTAATTAGATCAGGAGTAGCCAAGGTTTTTTAGTCTGTGCATTTGAGTTTCTGTAGAGATATGATTATTATTTATACATCACAACATAGGCAATAGAAGCGTCGTTCGTCCTGTGATTCTAAAAGTAATTTTAATGTTTTGTAGGTATGTAGTTTTCTTGCACTTGGTACATTACCTCTTTCTTTTTCTAACAATGTTAGAGTCAGCTGCACGCAAAAATGTCATATCACTCGATAAATTCTCATAGTAGTTTTAAAAACAACTATCCTGTTCAGATTCAAAATGGTATTGGCCTCAAAAAAAAGTACAGCTTTTTATCTGAAGACAGAATTGCAGATAAGGTGTCAGGAGATGGCTGAATACATTTGTCTCGGGCCGATAATTACTGCGTTTACGACGCTCCAGACTCTTGCGCAAGAAACACATGATCATGAATTAACAATGTGCATTTTATACGCATGGACTGTAGCACATCTCATTAATATTATAAACAATTTACATAAAAATATTTTTTTATAGCTGTTTTATATCACAGGAATAATGCATATATATATATATATATGCATTATATATATATATATATATTTTTTTTTTTTTTATGTTTGGCCTGCCAAAATGACTCTACTCTGCCTGATGGAAAGCATAAGCAGAATCCACGAGTGGTGGCCACCATACTCATTGCGAATACAACAATGCAGTATGGCGACCCACACTATGGCGGCCTAGTGATGCTTGTGCATCTTTTAGTCTAGTCAACAAGTATGGAACTTGTTGACTAGACTAATTGGGCCTCCGGTCTCGCAATCACCAACGAAACACGACAGCACTGCTGCTGTCATTTTACGTTGATTTTCTGTGCGAGGGTAGTACCGCCCCGGTCGAGCCGGCCCGTTCGTTCTGAAATCAGCGTGGCTCTACTACTCTCTGATCTATAATAATAATCTCTGATCTCTGAATTATAATAATAAAACAATAATAAAATGTAAGAAATGTAATAAATCGGTCACATAAACTGAGATTGAAATACGAATCTATTTTCAATAAATTAAAATCCATACTAATATTATAAACGCGAAAGTTTGTAAGTATGGATTGATGGATGTTGTCACGCAAAAACTACTGAACGGATTTGGATGAAACTTCACAGTAATATAGTTTTTACATCAGAGTAACACATAGGCTACCATTTGCCGCGATAACCGACATTTACGCGACAACTAGTAAAATAGATAATAGGAAAATGATTACTTAATTCAATATTGAAACTAGGTTTATTTCTTGTAAACCCAGTTTTAGTTAAAACATGGCTGGTATCTTGTTACAGTCAAGAAACTCACTAATTTGTTAATCGTTTAGAGAAACAGTAAAATGCCTTATTTCCATTTAAGTGCATGAGTACGAGAATGTTACTGTTAATTAGTTAAGTATTTTATCGTCGCGTCGTTGCATAAAATAAGGTAATTTAACTTAGTTAATACTTAAAGTTTAATTACCTTTTAAACATGTTTGAATTATTTATCATCGCCAAATGGCGTTTTAAAGAATGTTTTTAAGTAAAAAAAAAATGTTAATAATTAATTAAAGCTTTAAGTTTAAAACAGATGTTTGAATTATTTATTAATTTTGTCCAAATGGAGGCGAATTAGATCATAATTAAAGAAAAATAATATATTACGAGGCAGAACACGTAAAAGATGGCGCGACGATCTTGACGCCTATCGCACTCGCAGAGACTGGCCGGAGCTGGCCTTAGATAAATGGTAGTAGCTTGTTGCAGGGGAGGCCTATTCCCAGCACAGGGACACAGTAGGTTCATAAAAAAAAAGTTAATAATTAATGCTTAAAATATAATAAATGCACATATTTCAATTATTTATTTGTGCGAAAATGGTGCGAAAAAAAAAAAATTGGATCGGGGCGTTTTTACATAAAAAAAAAATCTATTATCTTGCGTCAAATATTGCAAGTAATTAACTAATTAAAGGGTAAATAAATATGTTATAAAAGTAACACAAAATTACGAACATTTATAGCGAGTTGCTACTGGACTTTCATTGCAGACAGTCAATGTAGTAAAGTTAAACGAGGCACAGAGAATAGGTGCATTTTACAACCCACAGAACACTGGAACCCCGCTGAGAGCACAGTTTACTCTATGGGTCTGAGGGCTTCTTTATGGCAATACTTTTTTATTTGCAGGTAACAACTAATGGGGGAAGGGACTTTACTTGTGGTCTACCTTAGCATGTTTTATTGTGATTTACTGTGATACCTGTATACTACCAGCGAAGGTAATTCCTGATAGTTGTTATTGTACACAAACACAAAGTATGCATAACAATGGCAGTATCTGCTCAAGATACGCTACTTATTATTTATTAACTATGGCAACTTTATTAAAATAGAAAGAATATTAAGGGCTAGAACCCAGAGCCGTAAAACCTAGTGGGGTAGAAAGAATATTTTATGGCATTGTTTTAAGTGTAAAGACGTTGAAAACAAGAATACCTATATGTTCAAGTTGTTTCGAAGCATTTCTTTTCAACCGACTTAAAAAAGGAGGAGATTCTGAATTCGACTGTATTATTATTATTATTATTTTATGTTTGTTACCTCATAACTTTGGACTGGGTGAACCGATTTTGATGATTCTTTTTTTATTTGAAAGCTGGTGCTTCCCGAATTGTCCCATTTAAATTTGGTCCAGTTCTGACATGTCATTCATGAGAAAACCATATAAGTCTTCAATTTGCATTATGTATGTACGCGACAAATTAACGAATAACTCAATATTCCCGTATGGTCCCATTTAAATTTGGTCCAGATTGAAGTCGGTTTTTTTTTGTTAAAATTTGTGATTATGCAAGATGCGTTTAGCTTGAGCTTTCAATATAAGATTACGAGTATAATATGGAGTCCACAGAGTTTTTAGGTGCGAGAGATATTTTTAAGGACTAGCTTTTACACGCGACTTCGCTCACGCAGATTTTCATCCCCTGATTTACCCCCTTAGGGGTGGAATTTCAAAAATTCCTTTCTTAGTGCTCACTTACGTTATATAAAGAACCTACACGCAAAATTTCAGGATTCTAGCTTCAGCGGTTTGGGCTGTGCGTTGATCTCTGGGTATGTCAGTCAGTCAGTCACCTTACTCTTTTATATATATAGATAGATAGATAGATAATAAGCAAATGTGAAAGATAGCCTTCATCATAATTTTAAAGCGGCTAAAAGAATAAGACAACTCGATTCACATAGGTTATGAAAATTTACATTGTTAAAATAATCGATCCTTCATTAATTACATTTGCTGAGTTTACGTATATTTATTTACATAAATCGTAATCAGAATCGTGAACGAAAAATGCATTAATTATATTATTAATGGAAAGGACTTTAGAAAAAAAAATTGTAAACAGTGTATCAACCACGTGTATTACACACAATAGCTGCTGATACTATTATCGTGGCGTTATCAAGCACTATAATGGCCTTTCTTAGAAGCGAAATAGCCCGACATACAATTATCGCTGATTCTGTGAACCGACAGTCTGTGCTCGTAGTGGCTACCAACGTTACGTTGTTTTATTTACAAAAAATAAAAGATAGTTCAGATAAGAGTAAAGTCGATTAACTAGAAGTTTTGCTAGAAGGCACCTTATCTGTACTATTTTTATATGAGTAAGCGGGTAAGGTTTTGTGCCCACCTTATGCAATATACAGAATACTTATAATATTCCAAGAAAGGACTCTAGATACTACGCAGGAAGGTGCAAAGTAGCTTTAACATAAATAAGCAATCATCGACCATTAATGGTGTTAGCCTATCATTAGCTCATCTCAGTTATTAATGTGTCGAAACTCCGCAGGCGAGTTTCTTTCGTTTTGAATTGTAAAAGAGATGGCATTTAATGATGAATGCGTTTAGTCAGTCTACTGTACTTGCAACCTAAGACGCGTTTTAAGCTACAATTTGAACGTTTTGTTCGTTGCAATTTTAAATAATATAAAAAATAGTGCATACGACAAAAATACACACATTACTATTTTTAGACAGAAAGCGCGAAATGAAACGTCATATTTTCGACTTCGATATATAGTTCTTTCATTTTAAAAGCTAGACGCATATCTCTGGCAACTAAAACCTTAAATATGGTATAAAAAACGATTGAGTTAATATTATATGCCTTTCTCCATACAGATTTTGTATTTTGTGTATGTCGGCCTGGTGACAAAAACCTCTCGCTATGGAAGATCTGAACGTAGTATCTGTATTAACGTACGATTTCTCTTTAAATAAAAGGTTTTCTTTCAGTTTACAAGTGGAAATAGGATAAGTTTCAGCTTTAATATTTATTTTATTTATTTATTTATTTATATCTTTATTGTGTACATAAAAAAAATATATAACAAAAAATGAATAACAAATTTGTATAATAATATGTAACAATTGGCGGTCTTATCGCTCACGGCGATTGATGTTTGATGCGATGTTTTTTTAATTCCAAAAAGTAACACAAAAAGGTTTAATTAATCCACGTGCGTTGACATTTTTAACTTGCCATTTTGTTTATTATATTGCTTTATTATTCATTTATTGGTTTTATTCATAGAAATTTAGTATAGGAATGGAATTTACCAGAGATCTAGTCGTTTCAAAGCACTAAACGACTTCCTAATTAGCATGTTTAACGCATTTTTACATAGTATAAAATGTAGTCGCTTCCCGTGTCTGTCCGCTTAGATCTACTTAACGGAATTTCAATGCAGTTTTAAGCCAAGTTTAGAGTGAGTCTAGGTATAACTAACTGAGCCTCGCGGTGTTACCTACTTTCTTTTTGTCCCTGTTCAATACCAGTCGCGTGCTACACCGCGTGACGCAGTTAGTCAATAAAAAATATATAGAACCCAGGCGTTGCACTATTAACCAATAAAAAGAGCTTGTTGAAGAACATTTTCTTTTACTGAAAAGAACTTTGTACCTCAATAAGAAGTGGTGATATTGAAAAAGAAAACTTAGGAAGGAGGCAATTGTTTGGGAGTCGAACTGAAGCTAGATGAAGATATAAGATCTATCTATAAGATATCTATATATATATATATATATATATATATAGATAAGGCCTAGATTTTATTTACTTAGGTGAAAATTCTAAATTATTATTACCAGGTCATTATATCGCTTTCACTTAAAACGAAAGGATAGCGTCGGAAGTACTCCAAATAGTTGGCAGTTGAATTTTTGAGTAAAACATGATCTCTGATCTAAGTTCTCAACAATCGTAGTGGTTTACGGGTATGATGCTAAAATTCTAATAAAATATTATTAATGCGAAAGTATGTGAGGATGTAAGGATTTTTCTTAGTATTTTACGCAACATGCGAGCACATACACACACAGGCCGTGTTATCACTCCGGTCGATCCGGCGTTTGTCGAAGCATGGCTCTGCAAAGTTGAAACACTGAGACAATAGTTATGCATGCGAAGCAGAACCATTAAACTACGCCATATATTAGCATTATTACCTATCAAGTCCGCAGTGATGCCTTCTGCATACATTACAATTCATATCACTTCAATTCTTTTTGACAGTAAATTTGAGAATGGAAAATTATTTTCGATTTCTTTTATTTACTTGTTTTGTAATCTGCACTGATTAAATTGAGCAAATCAAATCTTACTCCAAGTACCCGCTTCATATTTTTTTTTTTTTGATCTACAATTCGCGTTGGTTTTGTTCCTCATTACTTATCAATCACTCACACTAATACATAAAGGCGAAAGTTTGTGAGTGTGTATGTTTGTTACTTCTTCACGCAAAAACTACTGAACGGATTTGGAAGAAACTTTACAGTAATATAGCTTATACATCAGAATAACACATAGGCTACTATTTGCCGCGATAACCGACATACACGCGGGCGGAGCCGCGGGCAACAACTAGTGTAACCATAATTTTCACATTGTGTTGCATTGATAAGTTATCCATACTTCCATATCAATATCTATAGTAATACTAGCTGACCCGGCGAACTTCGTACCGCCATATTTATATACAATAATTAGCAATAAATTAAAATTGCGACTATAATTTGAGATTTAAACTATCCTATCTCTCAATTTGGATCGAACTGCACATGGTGTGCAAATTTTATTATAATCGGTTAAGTGGTTTAGGAGTCCATTGAGGACAAACATTGTGACGCGAGATTTATATATATTACTAGCTGACCCGGCGAACTTCGTACCGCCATATTTATATACAATAATTAGCAATAAATTAAAATTGCGACTATAATTTGAGATTTAAACTATCCTATCTCTCAATTTGGATCGAACTGCACATGGTGTGCAAATTTTATTATAATCGGTTAAGTGGTTTAGGAGTCCATTGAGGACAAACATTGTGACACGAGATTTATATATATTAAGATTAATATTATTAAGATTATAATTTCGAAAATAACTCTGGCTGTCTGTCTGTTAGGCTTTCACCGCTAAACTGATGCACTGATTTCAATGCAATTTGGGGTGGTAATATTTTGATTCTTGAGGAAGGATATACGCTACTTTTTACCGCGATAATTGCCATATATACAGTGGGCGGACGGTTGTTTTTTAATTTTTTTATGGAATACACCGGCAAACGAGCAGACGTATCGCCTGATGGTAAGCTATTATCGGCGCTCATGGACACCCGCAACACCAGAGGCGTCACAAGTGCGTTACCGGCCTTTGGGGATTGGGGGGGGGAGATAGGGGGAGGGGTTTGGGTATGGGCCTCCGGTATCCTCACTCACTCGGTGAAACACAGCGCAAGCACTATTTCACACCGGTTTTCAGTGAGGCCGTGGTATCACTCCGGTCGAGCCGGCCCATTCATGCCGAAGCGTGGCTCTCCCACGGTGTTTGATATTGTGTCGGCGTTCCTTTGACAATGAACCGCACGCGCGGGGGCTGCACGATCAAAATGACACTATGAAAATGAACAAACTATACGGGGGCTGTGCCGCGTACAAAAGCTAGTTATTTATACATATTATACAGTTTAGAGAATTTATTTACTTACTTTTTAACGAATTTCGTGAATGGAGTAATCTCAAAGTTAATTAAACAATTTCGCTACATACATAACTAAAGCTAAATACAATTTCAAAGAATGTGCTGTAAAATAAAAGGTTGAAGCGAAATTCTAATACTAGGCGACGTTAACTTGTTTTTCAAACTACCAAAATGACTCTACTCTGTCTGATGGAAAGCATAAGTAGAATACAAAAGTGTTGGTCGTTTTAACTAAAGAAATCAAAATACAAAATAGAAAGTTTAGTTTATTGCAAACTGCCTCTATAATATCTTATTACCATTTTCGTTTTCAAATATATGTTATACTAGCTGTTGCCCGCGGCTCCGCCCGCGTGAATGTCGATTTTCGCGGCAAATAGTAACCTGTATAAGCTATATTACTGTAAAGTTTCATCCAAATCCGTTTAGAAGTTTTAGCGTGAAAGAGTAACAAACACACACACTCACACACATTTTGTGTTTTGTTTCTGGTAAATTATCATAACTATTAAGTTATATGTTTGTTTATATTAAAAATTATAACTCCTAATTCAAGTATTTTAAACTTAAAATTGATCTTTTACATTTTTATTATACGATAAAAAAGTAATCATATAACGTACCTATTGTAAAGTATCTTTTAGAAACTGTTTAAGAACTACCAGATGTGGATGTTGTGTTAGTTACATTGAGATGATAATTTTAGGAACTGGTCACACACACTTTTTTGGAAATATAAATACAATGTAGATTATTTATATATTATTTATAAAATGTATGCACTAAGAATGTACATCGGCGGACTTAATGCCCAGAGCATTCTCTTCCAGTCGACCTTCGGGTGGTGGAGAAATCTTATAAGGCAGGTGTGTGAAATCTTATATACATAAGAAGTCCGTTCAAATTTACAATAATCACATCATATTCAACGTTATACATACAAACATACATATATAAGTAGATATACATATACAGATTACGTATACATAAATACAACATTTATACACTAAATAATGGAAAAAAAAACTTCGTTTAAAAAAACCGACTTAAAAACTAAAAAGTATCAAATAACTTGTATATGCTACCTATTCATAGGTTTGAAGTCGGTGCCAAGCCAAATGTAATAGTAGGTACCACACTCGCTATATTTCGAGACGAACGTCAACGACGTCACCGACGCTTCGGTTGTTTTGTTCTACGCGAAGAGCAGCTATCCCGCTCAAGGTCACGCCATATCAGGAGATATGGTGGCCATGGGACCACATGAGGAGCATACCCTTTCGAATACAAAAATAATTTTCAAAATCGGTCCATAAATTAACGGAGGAGTAATCCGTGTACATACATTAAGAAAAAAATCGATGAAATTGCGAACCTCCTCCTTTTGGTAGTCGTTTAAAAAGGACGGTAAGCTATAGATTAGAAAATTCTGCCAGTTCATTGAGAAAGAGCTCATGTACTTTATTTTTGAATGTATATCGGTTAGTGGACATACTGATTTCGAGCGGGAGCGCATTTCAGAGTATTACTGCTCGAACAAAGAAGGAACTGTTCACGAAGTCGGAGTAATGAGACGGACATGAGAGAAGCAGATTATTGACTGAGCTAGGATTTCTATCGTGATTAGAGCACAGGCATCGGAAATACGGAGCAAGGTAGGTAGGTAAGGATGGCGAGTTGAGAAATGAAAATAGGAAGGTAAGTGCTCGCTGATTGCACTGTAGGCGAATAAGTAACCATTTTAACTGGGAACGCAAAGCAGACACATGGTCATACTTTCGAATATTGAAAATAAATCGAATGCAGTTATTAAGAAGACGGTCAAGCTTGTTAAGGAGGTCTGCATTCAGGTCGAAGTAACACACATCACCATAGTACATTCAGTGTTCCGCAAACTTTTTGGGTTCAAGGTACATCTAGGAAGATTAAAAATTTTGGAGGTACACCATAATTTAAAAATATTTTTAAGTAATAAAAAACAATGTTTCTTATTAGTCACAAAACTATATTTTTATTTTACACTTTAATTGAGCATAGGCGGTCTCATCTCTCGTCGATCGTCTTGAGGCGTTCCCTTTTTTGTTTTTTACTGTGGTAAGAGTTAAAAATCCTAATCCACATAACTTAAAAAAATTCTTATCTAGTTTTATGGTTAGGCATATTTAGACAAAATAAAAAGATCTCAGAAATTACAGAATAAAAAATAAAAAAGTCCTCAGAAATCAGAACAGACTTGTCTATAAGTAAATACTGAAAGCTGCAGCACTTTGAATAGGAAGGGAAGAATAGAAATAGGGCGAAAATTTTCAGGAAAGGAAGAATAAGAATAGGGCGAAAATGTTCAGGAAGGAAAGAATAGAAATAAAGCGAAAATATTCAGGAAAGGGTAGAATAGAATTAGGGTGAAAATGTTCAGGAAGAGAAGAATAGAAATGGAGCGAAAATATTCAGGAAGGGTAGAATAAAAATAAGCTTCGTACCGCCATATTTACATATCTGTCTCAGCTGGTCTCAGCTTCCTACAGGCAGTGTACAGTCGCGGACACAGAAAAAGACTTTTCCCGTTATTAAAAAAAAATTAAATTAAAAAAATTAAAAAAAAAATCTATGTCCTACCTCGTAGTATGAACTCAAATCGTGCCAAGTTTCATTTTAATCCATTCAGTAGTTTCAGCGTGATGCGCGGCCAAGATACAGATAGACGTCGCGGACAAAAAAAAATACTTTGCCCGCTATCTTTTAATTTTTCTTATACACAAACCTTGTCCTTACAATAGGGTCCTACACATAAAAAAAGAATCATTTAATTTGGTGCAGCCGATCGGAAGTTATGCGCGTACTAACATTTGGGCGATACATTTTTATATAAATAGATATGTTGATACTGAATTTTAAAAATATTATCTAATATCTTTACCATTTTTATTTGCATTCTAAGCAGTGACAACCAACAAAATATGTCGATACAATGACAATTTCTGAATGAACCAACAATAACAACCATCAAAATAATAATATTAAAATACGCGATAATAATAGATAAATAATATGGTAATATAGGTGTCTATTTAAAATCCTTAATTTCATTCGTGTAATAATATATGATGCCTATTTAAAACCCTTAAGTTAATAAGTGCTTCAATTTGACAGTCAAAAGTTTGACAGGAAAGTTGGTAGAACAGTTTTTATGGGCAAAAGGAAATTGTTGTTTTTATTATCTTCCCCGCAATTTTTCCATATTTTCTCACCGTTTAAACCTTCCCTGAACCACGGCAAACATTTCAAAACCTAAATCAGCTAAATCGGCCCGGCGGTTCTCGAGTTTTAGCGAGACAAACGAACAGCAATTCATTTTTAGGGTTCCGTGCGAAAGGCAAAAAACGGAACCCTTATAGATTCGTCATGTCTGTCTGTCTGTCCGTCCGTATGTCACAGCCACTTTTTTCCGAAACTATAAAACCTATAATGTTGAAACTTGGTAAGAAGATGTATTCTGTGAACCGCATTAAGATTTTCACACAAAAATAGAAAAAAAAAACAATAAATTATGGGGGTCCCCATACTTAGAACTGAAACTCAAAAATTTTTTTTTCATCAAACCCATACGTGTGGGTGTGGGTAGGTCTTCGAAAATGATATTGAGGTTTCTAATATCATACTTTTCTAAACTGATTAGTTTGCGCGAGAGACACTTCCAAAGTGGTAAAATGTGTCCCCCCCCCCCTGTTACTTCTAAAATAAGAGAATGATAAATCTAAAAAAAATATATGATGTACATTACCATGCAAACTTCCAACGAAAATTGGTTTGAACGAAATCTTGTAATTAGTTTTTTTTTAATACGTCATAAATCGTAAACTGCAATTTACCTTTCATTCAATCAACACTAATATAAAAATAAAATAAAAATTGTATTATGCTACTTGCTGCTGCGGAACCCTTCATGGGCGAGTCCGACTCGCACTTGGCCGCTTTTTATAGGATAT
This sequence comes from Diaphora mendica, assembly GCA_949125395.1. NCBI lineage: Eukaryota > Metazoa > Arthropoda > Insecta > Lepidoptera > Erebidae > Diaphora > Diaphora mendica. The sequence goes on from OX421321.1 coordinate 4,756,100, forward strand.
AAGAGAAGAAGAAGATATACAAATTGTTTTGTCAACTTTGCAAGTTTTTTCTAGTAATCTATTACTGTAAAACCAGCAAATTAAATACAGTCTACTGAAAAGTCGTCTTCCTTCATACATTTGGACCTTGCTCCTTTACAATGACCATTTTAACGTTATTATGGTATTTTAGTTTTTGGTTCAGAATCGATAAGAGCGTCCTCCCGAAAAAAAACTAAATTTCTCTAATGTACAGAATTAATGTTTTTTTTTTATTATACCTACTTTAAAAATTAATCATATATGGATTACTCGTATATAGGATAGGTACATCCTACTGTGAAGTTAGTGTTACTTAATTCCAATAGATGTCGTTGTTAAGTTTAGAAACCATTTTCAATAAAATTTCATTGCTTCAGTAACGATTAGAGAGCCCTCCCGTTAAAACATCTAAATTTCTTTAATGTACAGAATTGATCTGTTACATCACATTTTTATTATACGTTCAAAAGAAAATCATATTACGTACCTATTGTAAAGTTAGTTACTTGATTCCAAGAGATGTCGCTGTTTTAAGCAAACTCAACGTCTACAGATTTATTATACGGGATATATGTATAAATAGAACACGGAACGATATTTAAAGTACTTGCTGTCTAGCAAAAAAAGAATGAATGAAATCACGTGTCATTGAATTACAACCAAGTACATATTTTGACTTTCATCCGCTCTCTCCAGGAAACAGTGCTGAATTTATGGATAGAGAGATTTCGATAAATCAAATACTTAATGCTACACCGAATTATACGTAATACGTTCTACGATTATTCCACGATATATTAATCAAAGTGTTATTAATTACGCATGTCTTCCAAGAGATGTCACTACGTGTCGTATTTCGTAATGATAAATTCTTTATATTTTTTTTTTCCAATAGATAGAGATATTGTGATAAATTAAATAATTAATGCTACAATCTTCAGAGTATCTCCTTTCTAACAAAAAAAGAATTATTGCAATCGGACTACTCGTTAATGAATTACAATTAATTACACATTTTGACTTTCATCCCCCCTCACAGGGAAACCGTCCGGAATTTCGGAATAAAAAGTATCCTATGTCCTACCTCGGAGTATGAACTCAAATCATGCCAAGTTTCATTTGAATCCATTCAGTAGTTTCGGCGTGATGCGCGGCCAAGATACAGACAGACAGACAGACAGACAGACAGACAGACAAAAATGAAAAAAAAAATAGTTTTGGTTTCAGTATCGATAACAGAGTGCCCTCCAAAAAAAATTTTCAAAATATCTTCAATGTACAGAATTTGACCTGTTACATTTTTATTATAAGTATAGATTTTAATAAATCTTATCAGTTGTATTATCATACCATATCTTTATAAAATATTTTTTTCAAACTAATATTTTCTGCCAAAACTTCTTGGGTTTTAATGCCTAAAATTATGCGAATATTCACGAACGCGAAAGTGTTTATTCGATACATCACTACTGTTTTTATTATTTTTTATTTAATGTTACGCCTTTAATTCAATAGCACATGACATAGGCATACTATACTATTATTAGCTACTATTTATAGCAATAGACGTTTGTAGGTACTATTAGTTATTCTGTGGCAATAGTGGCAACCCTAAATATCTGCACGCGGACTTCACTAGTACCGACCAAATGAGGTGAGACTATAAACCAAAACATAATAAAAAAAAACTACGTTTAAAAAAACCGACTTCAAAAACTAAAAAGTATAAAATAACTAAATTTGTATGTGCTACCTATTCATAGGTTTGAAGTCAGTACCAAGCCAAATGTAGTAGTAGGTACCACACTCGCTATATTTCGAGACGAACGTCAACGATGTCACCGACGCTTCGGTTGTTTTGTTCAACGCGAAGAGCAGCTATCCCGCTCAAGGTCACGCGCGGCGAGTGCGGTACCTACTATTACATTTTGGCTTGGCACCGACTTCAAACCTATGAATAGGTAGCACATACAAATTAAGTTATTTTATACTTTTTAGTTTTTGAAGTCGGTTTTTTTAAACGAAGTTTTTTTTTATTTTTCGCTTTTTAGTCTTTCTCAAGTCTCTCATAATCATTTCATTTAAAATTTAATTATGTCTACAGAATATGAAGGCATGCAGACAATTGCTCGTAACTTCATTGCAGGCGCTCACGTAAATTTGAGGGTTTCCTTCGATTTCCTTAGGATCCCATCATCAGATCCTGATATGGTGGCCATGGGACCACATGGGGAGCATACCCTTTCGAATACAAATTGAATCGAAAAAATTTTCAAAATCGGTCCACAATTGACGGAGTAATCGATGTACATACATAAAAAAAAAACCGATGAAATTGAGAACCTCCTCCTTTTGGAAGTCGGTTAAAAATAGAAAATACTTACATACAAACTTTTAAGTTATAAGCATTATCAACTTAGCAACAAAGACGCATTTCGAATAACTATTTGTAGATAAGTGACAACAGTCAGGGCGTACAACCTACTTCCTGTACAACAAAGTAATGCTCAATTAATCTCACCTTGTGTGGTGTGGGCTCAGACGCGGATCGGAGCTTGGCTCGGCCGGCGCCGCCTGCGTTTCTTATCGCCTCCATAAGGTTGGCATGTGAATCGCCGACCACAGGCGCAGGCTTAGGCTTCGACGCGGGCCTTTTCTCCTCTCTGGTTGACAAGAAAAAAAGAACTATAGCACATTTGATCTACAAGAATCTTTGTGGAAAAAGTTTTAAATATAGGAAATCATTTTTATAACAAATAATGAAAAAAAGTAAAAACTAAAACCCAACTACGACAAAAAACGACGCTGAAAAAGTATGAAACAAGTTTCAAAAGCCGTAGTCACGCGTTGTTAAAGTGTTATGGACTACGGTACTTTACTAAGTTTCAAAAGTTGTAGTCCATGTACTTTAATGTACCATAGTCCATAACTCTTTAACAACGCGTGAATACGGCTTTTTAGCAGGGATCGGAAAACCCATGCATAACGGTATTCGTTATAAACGGTTACCGAATCAATCTGTAACCGTTTCAAAGGGTTACTCATCGATTCGGTTAACAGATTATATATGTAATGTTTTAACCCAAACAATAAGGGTTAACCCAAATTAAAGGGTTTATGTTTTTGAAATTGTTAACCCAAATGATAGATGTTAACCCAAGATTTCGGTTATTTTACGACGTGACGCGATTCGAAAATTAATCAATTTTACTTGATCTCTTGTGAAAAAAAATTAACTTGTTATCCCCTTTTCCCATTCCACGCAAATAATGAACGTCACCGACGACTGTAACGAAAAATGAATGACGGACCTACAAATATCCAGAAACCTATATCAAATTCGGTTAAGGTTAACCGTAATTATCCTGTATTAGATTATTCCTGTTAACAGTTATAATTCGGTAACACATATTTAGGTTAATCCCAAATTTAGGTTAACCCATTTCCAAAAGGGTTAATAACAGATTATTTCGGTTAGGTTAACCCTAACCGGAATATCCCTGCTTTTTAGGAGTTAACAGATGAACATACATACATACATACATATCCTGTCAAAATCATAACCCTACTTTGGCTTTGCCGTAGTCGGGTAAAAAGAGTTGTGTAACTCCAAGAAGTGACTATACGTAAACATATTAACAAGTTATAATAGCGTATTGAAACCCATTAAAAATCCAAACATCCTAATGATGGATCCTAAGAATCACTCGTAACACTTATTTTTGTTATTGCGTGCCCGATAACGATTCCTTATAATCATTACATTAAAAATAACGATTAATTTGTTTACTACCTCTTCTTTAATGATACATCTTTTTGAATGTTTCTTGTGGTATATTTTAATGATTCCCTCTGACAATGAAATTATACATCGTTGACTGTGGTTCAGACCTCACTTTGTTTGACCATACAGGAAAAAAACATAGATTTGTTCCATATATCCAAGTGTTTTGATCATGGTTAATCAGAATAATATTGTTTACTTTATCGATTTTTACTACTAATTGAAATTTTATACCAGTTTTTGTTCGACCAATAAGATATCTTTTTATTTTTTAACATAATTTCTGAGAAGTAAAAATATAGTACGACTTAGCCTTGCTTTTGTAATTAAGCTCACTGTGTTAAAAATAACATTACTTATCAAGCCGTCACGGAAGGCCCAAATGGGCGATGGATGGCCTTAAACGACTATTAATAACATATTATTTAATGTTAACTTTGTTCTTTAGTCATGTATTGCTGCTGTATCCTAGAGCTTATAGAAGTCGACTAGCAACCGAAAGAAATAACCATGGTTATATGTAAATTTGGTTAATTAATCACATAGAGTACCCAACAGATATCTAAACAGGTGGCCTATTTAGATACGTAATGTAGGCCACAGTAGCTACACCACGTTGATCGATAAGCAAGCTTGACACGTTGTCCCTAACTCATAATAAAAAAAACTAATAAGCGCGAAGCAAACTCGAGCTTATTAATGTAGATTGAAGATAGATTCAGTCGTGTCAGATATCGATTCTCGAACAACCGTTTTTCGTTTTTTTTTCTCAAATGATGAAAGCTTTGCCACTTCAAAAATAGAAAATTAATGCGCAAATTATGATCTTTTGAATTTCTGCTTTACTTGTCCTGTGAGAACTATGTTAGGTTCTATTCTATAGGTTATTCACTTGCAAAATATTCAAAATTGTAATGTCCCTTGAAATATAATACTTTAAATGCCTGCTTTTTTAATTGCCCTACTTTAATAACTTGATTTCTTTATAGCTTTAAGGGAAAGTATTTGATGTTATTTATAACTTGTTTATATACGAGAAAAAAGTGTCAAACAAACAGTTGGACAAGTGAACCCAGGGCTCCGTTATCTTTCTTAATGAGATCTTAAGTCGTAAAACAAATTAATAAAAGTGAAATTGCTTTTCAATGTATAAGTAAATTCTAGTACATATTATGAATTCGGAAACAGATGTAATTACCTATGTGTTATGTAGTTATTAATCAGCCGTAGTGTTGGAATTCAACCCAGCCCAGGTACGTAAATAATGGAATCTAGTCATAATGCAGACGTGATTACTGATGAGAGAAAACCTCTGGCAAAATTAATTTTATAGTGTTTCAATGAAATTATTCTATGCAAAGATGTTTTAAATTAATTCATTGTCTATGGTTCAAATCTTCTAATAAATAACTCGAATTTTTCTCGCAATGTTTAAATCGATTTACCAAAAGGCAGGTATTTGATCACGGAGCTATCTTGTCACCCCCCTAAGGAACTACTATCTCATTAAAACCTAAATAATTATTTTTGTATAACATTCGTTTCATCTAAAACAGACAAAAACCAATGCTGTAACAAACCCCAACAAAAGTGTTGATTTTAAATTATGTACCAACTTCTAAGCGTTGGAAGTTTCAAGAATACCTTGTAAAGTTCTAAAATATTGGTGAAAACTTTAAAATATTAAGATAACCTAATTTTTAAAACCAAGCAGTTTTTATAACAACCACTTGTTTTTACTGACTCAAAACGTAAATTACTAAACATTATTTGTGATTTAATTTTAAATAACTATCATCTACGCCTTCAATATATTTTTATTGATACTGTATTCGTTATTTCTTAACTATCACCTTAAATGAAGGTATTTTTACTTTTAATTTGAATTAAAAGTTAATATACCGCCCATATGCTGCCCCCATTTGAAACGACCAAACAAACCAGACCAATTGGGTAGACATACCGTCTACCCAATAATGCCCTTCAGTTAAAAATAAATATTCCCAATCACGTCATAAATGACGGAGTTCTCGGTAACAAACATAAAAAATAATACCTCTATTTTTGAAATCGTGTATCAAAATATTTACTCAAGAATTATCAGCAAATGGCGCACAAAATTTATACGTAACACATCAAAGCTGCTACAAATTATTTTTGACCTTTATCAGGGGCGCCGCCAGTATTGATTGAGCTAGCATCTAGTCTAGACTTTAGTCATTATTGTTTTAAATCTAAGCAGTCGCAATTACTAAAATAACTTTTAGGTGACTTTGTAAAATTCTCACTGAATGTATATTGAATAACTTAACCGATTTTTTGGGGGATTCCCCGCCCCTACTCACTCCCATTAGCTTCACTACACTGATCTTTAGCCTTTTCAAACCATCGAAGCATTCTATTCAAAGGTAGTAGAGCCACGCTGATTTCAGCACGAACGGGCCGGCTCGACCGGGGTGGTACTACCCTCGCACAGAAAATCAACGTAAAATGACAGCATGCTGTCGTGTTTCGTTGGTGAGTGCGAGACCGGAGGCCCAATTGGTCTAGTCAACAAGTTCCATACTTGTTGACTAGACTAAAAGATGCAGTAGCATCACTAGGCCGCCATGGTGTGGGTCGCCATGCTGCATTGTCTGCATTCGCAGTGAGCATGGTGACCACCACTCTTGGATTCTGCTTATGCTTTCCATCAGGCAGAGTAGAGTCATTTTGGCGGGACAAACATAAAAAATAATAATAATAATATGAAGTCTCTGTTGTTTTTTGTTTGTATTGTGGTATAAGATCACAAACGAGTAGACTGGTTTCCTACTGGTAAGTGACTACCGCTGCCAATGGACACCTACACCTCAAGAGTCACAAGAGAGATCCCATCCTTTGTGTATCTCCCTGAGAATCAGGTTGTCGAGCCAGTCCCATGGCACTCCCACGATATATTTTTTTGAAATAACTATAAAATTATCAGAATACCTAATTTCAATTCTTTGACCTTTCTTTACTGTAAGCATTTTCTATGAATACATTAAAAAACTTTCCTACAGTTTGTAAACCTTCCGCAATAGTGTCAATTTCACTCTGACATTAACACATTTTCCGATAATTTATTTCTTTTTTATAGTTTCTTGGATGTAAAATAAATAAATTAAATAGTTGTTAACATTTTCGAGAAGCTTTAAAATAACAGGAAAGATAGTTATTTGTAAAAATCTCTCCCTATTTTACTGTTTTGACGAGCGAATAATTTACGACTTATATTATTTGCTTATACATGATGTTGTAAAAATGTATGATAGTATTTGAGTGCGTACTAGATTCTGTAAATAAGCGTGAAGACCTAACGATTCTACTAAAATTCGTGACTAATTCAATGAGATGAGAGCGCCGACATAATAATGACATAAATAAAGATAGTTTATAGAATTTTCTAAAAATGTCTTTGTAAAAATATAAAATACTACCTAACCCGGCGAACTTCGTACCGCCGTAATTATTAACATTTTTTTTTCATTTTTTTTATGCATGCCCGCCAAAATGACTCTACTCTGCCTGATGGAAAGCATAAGTAGAATCCAACAGTGGCGGTCACCATACTCACTGCGAATGCAGACAATGCAGTATGGCGACCCACACCATGGCGGCCTAGTGATGCTTCTGCATCTTTTAGTCTAGTCAACAAGTATGGAACTTGTTGACTAGACTATTTGGGCCTCCGGTCTTGCACTCACCAACGAAACACGACAGCACGAACGCTGTCATTTTACGTTGATTTTCTGTGCGAGGGTAGTACCGCCCCGGTCGAGCCTGCCCATTCGTGATGAAATCAGCGTGGCTCTACTACCTATAATATATATAGGTCCTATATATACCTATAATATTATATATTTTATAGGTATATATACCTATAAAATATCTGTCTCATCTTCCCGTCGCGGAAAAAAAAATAATGACTTTCCAGTTATCTTTTAATTTTTCTTGTACACAAACCTTGTCCTAACAATAACGAACACATAAAAAAAAATGGTGCAGCCGATCGTAAGTAATGCGCGTACATATTTCGGCGATTCATTTTTATATAAATAGAAGATATATATATACTATTATTTTGAAACATACATCTTTCGGTAAATCATACATTAAAATATACCTTTTTTAAATGCATATCTTTCTTGTTAAGTTGATTTTTTTAGCTATACAAAACGCTCACCAAAAGTTATCTCCACATTTCTGTAACATCCTGTATAAATTAATTACGTACCGCTACGTACCGCTACTAGTGATTATATTTCATAGATATTAGATCTATCAATTTATAGTGGTTATCGGCGACGATCTGATAACCTCACGATCCATTTCTGCGATAAGTCCTAACGAGGATTTTGACCTGAACGGAACTTGTTTGTACCTTATCTTAACTGGAAAGTGTTGCCAGAAGCTATAAATTCCTTTGTGGTTTTGATGTTGCGCAAGATGCTTATAGTTAATGGTTATGTGTTTACGTGTTTTCCATAATTTCTGTATATAAATTACTATTTTTATATTAAGAACGATAATTGATAAAAAAAAATCTAGAACATGATTAGGGAAGAAACAAAAAAATATAAACGTTTATAGTAAATTAATTAAAACATGATTAAATACTGTAAATAAAATTGACCCTAACTTTAATTTAGTAAAAAACCCATAAAAGTTTGGCATTTATTTACAAAAATATTTGTTAAGCGCAATCATCTATATACAAATAAATAAAATTGGAGTGTCTGTTTGTAATATTACAATAACTGATTTTTGCTAAATGCATATCTATGTAGGTATATACGGTACAGTAATATACCAAAATATGTAACATTTCTTTAAATTTTTGTCTGTCGGTCTGTCTGTCCGTCTGTTTGTTCCGGCTAATCTCTGGAACAGCTAGATCGATTTTGACGGGACTTTCACTGATAGGTAGCTGGTGATATAAGGAGTAACTTAGGCTTTTTTACTGGGGTATTATAAGTACATAAAGCTTCCTTGAAACATAGCCTAAATGGTGATAAGCGTCTAAAAGCTACTTTATTTCATGCTTTGTAAAGATACGGAATGTAACATAACACTAAATCAACTGTACAACCTTGGGTTTCGACTATTACAATAAAAATTATATTGGTAGTCTAAATTTTGTTTCATTGTGTGGTCACACTACTCGTATATCTGTTCATAAGATCGCTGAAATGCTATAATCTCATTTTAGAGTAAGATACACACAATTTTAGATACCTATTATTTTGTAGAAACTTTTTACAAAAAGTTTAATTCACTACACTTTGTGATACTTTAGTCGTCTAGCAGCTAGACATGCAAGTATGTTTGAGAACGTGAGGATTGAGGGACCACCTTTAATTATAAATATATCTTCAAAGTGCGTCGATATTTTTTTTAAATTTATTTTTTACAAATTGCTATAAGACTTTTTCTAAAACATTATGTAAGAAAATAAAGATTTTATTCCGTTGGGGTGGTAATATTCAGTAGGTATATCAAAATCTTTCATGTTTGGACTGAGGGACCACAGTATAGTCGTTGTATTTTTTTAATCGTTGATGATTTGTGCTCAGTTATTTTAGTATATATCTTTACAAATTCTCTACTAAATGTCTGCAGTCACAATACCTTATTTTTTTACATGCTTGCCGAGATCCGGCTGATGGTATGTGAGGATTGAGGGACCACACTTAAAGGGCTGTAGTTTTTAACATATCTTTTTACAAATTCTCATATTTGTTCTACAATTGTTTTGAGCCTACTACTAAATCTTATAAAAATTTCAAACAAAAATATCACTATGGTCCCTCAGTTTACACGCACACTAGTTATCATAGTAAAGGCTTACCACAGTAAGTGCCTAGTTTGAAATGGCCGTGTGCGAATTTTTGATTATTATTTGTTACTAGCTGACCCACGCAACCTCGTTTTCGTCTTCTTTTGCCCGTCGCGTGATAATTTTCCTCCGTTTTTAAAACATTTTTCATTGGCGCTCCGCTCCTATTGGTTGTAGCGTGATGATATATAGCCTATAGCCTTCCTCGATAAATGGGTTATCTAACACTGAAAGAAATTTTCAAATCGGACCAGTAGTTCCTGAGATTAGCGCGTTCAACAAAATAAACAAACTCTTCAGCTTTATATAATAAGTATAGAAGTATAGATTAATAAGGGATATCGTTTACCTTCAAGATTACGTAATACAGACATAAACTACAAATTATTTGTAAAAAAGAGTTGATTTAGGTAATTATTACATAAAGGGATAATTTTATGACGTTAATTTAATGATATAAATGGATAGAGACATAACTATGTCTTTACTAAAGTTAATTGTATCGATTAGCCCAGTTTTTCTTAAAACCATACACAGGGCCGTCTAGAACCAGATCGAAACAGATATATATATATTTTAATCGCTATATATGTATGATCATATTTGTATATAATAACTTCGTGACAAAATCATAATTAACAAAAAAAATGACGGCACAATAATTTGTTGTCCGGGGATGACCACCACTTCTTGATCAGGACTACTTTAGTGTCGCCGCACACGGGCCACTTGGGGTCGGTCAGCCACTTGTGGCCGGTGGTCGACACATAAAATATATAAAAATTACAGGAAATATGCCGGTGGCGGCGTTTTGTGGCTTTGGCCGGTGGTCCGTGTGCGGCGACCCTTAGATCAAAAATTAGTAAGGGTCACCACACACGGCCCACCGGCCACAACCACAAAACGCCGCCACCGGCATATTTCCTTCCTTCGTCATTATGATACTGCCACCGACCGCAAGTGTCGACCACCGTCCACAAGTGGCCGTCGCGTGCTTCAGCTACCTTTGTAGGCGTCTCTAGCTTCTCCTGGCGGCGTTTGTGGCTGTCACGTGTGGCCCGTGTGCGGCGACACTTAGCCGTGTGGTGCCGGATTAAAAAGACGGATTGTCACCACCCCTATTTATTCAGTGGGTGTCGCAAGAACCTACTAAGGGAGCAAACTACGCAGGACATTACTTCACAGAGAAGAACAACTCGAAACAAACCTTCTACCAACCGGTATGGCCAACGCGAGCGTTGTTTGGTAGGCCAAAACCGCCTTTCTAAGCCCATTCTCAGCAGCGGACCATTTAAGGCTGATGATAAAAACAAAAAGTCCGTCGAAGCCAAAATTTTGGTTCAAATCGCGGCCGAATGAAAGCACAAGTGAATCAATTATAAAAACTAGAAATCTTTATTACGTGTAATTAACGGCCTATACTTTTTAATGTCATTTCTCTAGATCATATCTATCAAGACCTAAGAAGTATTAAATTGGCCTAATGTATCAACTACACTCACTCTCGTTTCTAACTGTGCATTTATTTACATATATATAATAACAATCTGGGACATATTAAGCAGAGTTTTTGCATGGGTTCTAGAATACTAGAAACTTTCATTTACCTACGCTACGCTACTTTTCGTCAGTATCGTACAAGTATCGACAACATAAACGATAGTGACGATAAAAAAAAAGTAAAAACTAAAACCCAACTACGACAAAAAACGACGCTGAAAAAGTATGAAACAAGTTTCAAAAGCCGTAGTCACACGTTGTTAAAGTGTTATGGTGCGTTTCTATGTAATGTGTGACTACGGCTTTTGAAACTTGTTTCATACTTTTTCAGCGTCGTTTATTGTCGTAGTTGGGTTTTAGTTTTTACTTTTTTTTTATTTAAAATGTTTTGGTGCCATTATTAATATATAATATATATATATATATTTGAAATGTACAAGTAACGCCCTTTCCAATGATACCAAACACGGCATATTTATCTCAAATTATTTTTTTAATTCATTACTTTATGTCGGCTAGAGGGCGCCATATTAGATTCAGCGACACGTCATATAGCCTATAACCAGCAGACGATCAAGACGCTTCTAACGATAACTCATTTGTCCAGTTCTAATAATTAGTTGAGGAGCTATGAGGGAACAAATGAACATACATACATACATAGCCTGTCAAAATCATAACCCTCCTTTGGCTTTGCCGTAGTCGGGTAAAAAGTACCCCAGTTTATAGCATAGTAAGTGCGTATCGCGTGTGTTTACTTTGAACTACGAGCCTTTTTTCTGCTTCAACAAGAACAACGCTGTGCGTTATATACCTTTTTTATTTGATCTGAGTGTACGGCCTGCACCCTGATTATTCTGAAAGGACATATTTATTTACACATATAAATATTTACTCAGAGCGAGATTAAAATCCTCAAGCCCCGATGTGACAGTGGAATCCACAACCGCCGCACTACCGAGGCTTTTGATGTTTGTTGTCAGATTGGAACCAATACAAGTTCTAATACCTTCAAGAGTATTTAAGCAACACCACTTTTGATCACAATGTTTGAAGCTTGTCTTATCATTATACAGACCGAATACTAAAGTAGTAAACATCAAATAGAATTCGCATTTGAATAGAACAGACGTCTACAGAAATAGATTTTCGTGGTACAGTAATCAATGACGTGCGTTCATTATACTAGGCCACAGATTACATTGAGAAAGATTACTCTAAATATACCCGCATACGTGTGAACAAGTTCTTCAGAACTAACTACAGATTTCTAGCTTGTGAATGTGTGTGTGAATGTTTTAATTATGCACGGGTCTACAAATGTGTTTTTTGGGTTTTTTGTAGGCATGGGCACTTTTAGTTGCAGTTAATCGCATTGGAATCGTAGGTTCGGTAATATATATATATAAAAGCGAAATACCACTCACATATTAATCACGAAATCTCAGAAACTTTAACACCTACAAACTTGAAACTTAGCAGGTAGGGTGTAGACATTCGCTAAGAACGGATTTTACGAAACTCCACCCCTAAGGGGGTAAAACGGGGGTTGGACGTTTGTATGAAAGTCCTATGTTTTTGAAGTAAGAGACTTGAAATTTATAAAATGTATTTCTATAGATGGTGTGAAAGTGTACTTATAATGTATCTTTATAAATAAACCCCCTTTTTGGATTAAAACGGGGAATGGTAGTTTGTATGAAAGTCCAATGTTATTGAAGTAAAAGTAATTATGGCAGAAGGATTTTAAATGGTATTTAAGTATAATAAAAATGTGCAAATAACTAACTCCATGGTGGCTAGTGGCTAAAGATACCGACTGGCTATATCATAGTTCGCACACAATACACACTGGTCCGGGGTATACGGTATACGTATAATCGAACTCACGAACGTTTGATATCACGCCCAGATAAATTATTATTATTTTGTTGCGAGCACCATCTAGTTACGTCTAGTTATAATTAGTGTAGTATAATAGGTATGTATGTCTTTAGATTTACACAGTATGTTTAAAAACACTTCTTTTATCATGGCAAAAGGCCCGTATTCACTTTAATTAGTGCGAGTGCAGGTGTGAAGTGCAGGTGTGAAGTGCAGGTGATCAATGATTGGTAGAAAATACGTGTGGACCGCGAATTCGCTGTCCACACGTATTTTCTACCAATCATGGAAGACCTGCACTCGCACTAAGCAAAGTGAATACGGCCCTATAGACTCAGTCTAGTTTGAGCTTAATCAATGTTTTTTTTAATCCGAAACTGGTAATCTATCTATACAAATAAATAAAATTGGAGTGTCTGTTTGTAATATTAAAATAACCGCTTTTTACTAAATACATATGTATGTATGTATACACAGTACATATGCCAAAATGTAATTTTTTACAATTTTTATCTGTCGATTTGTAGACCGATTTTGACGGGACTTTCACTGACAGGTAGCTGATGGTATAATGAGATTTTTGTTTCTAGACTAGCTTAGCCCCGCGGCGGTACCCGTGGTACGACATTGACCGCGGGCTACACCGCGGGGTTCAGCTAGTAGACAATAAGAACATACTCTCTGTTGGTCATTTTTAATGTAGAAAACTATCAGCTGATATACAAGGAAATAAATTATGTATTTCTATTGACACCAATAACAATATAAATAAAGCGATGACTTCATCAAAGTTACAACCTCTAGTGTGGTATGTACAATATTATTCTCAGTTGGTACGACACAAATTTACTGACAACGTACGTCTGTTTTCATTTGAAAATGGTCTGAATATACCTTAAATAGTACTTGTTTTCTTTTTTTGACAACTTAACTTGTCACTAAAAAGAAAAAAGTTGCTATGATAAATAAATATGTTTATATGGACTATGTTCAGTTTTAATTAGAGACAGGTTATTGAAAACGGGCCTAAGTATACCCTATTAGAAAATACCTCAGATACAAGATTGACAGCTGTCAATTCTAATCGGTTTTACATTACAATCTATTAAATAGTTGATTATTATTCTGTTCTATGATATTTTGAGTACAAGGCTTCCAGTGAAAGGTCTACCAAATATTGGTGGCGTATTTTGTGTTGTAACAACAGAGAGCTTCATTATTTCTCACATAAGTAACTTTAAACGGTAAAACATTTTGCGAGTCAGATGCGACGATATCGTGTGCGTGTGAACTAAGGGACCATAGTGATATTTTTGTTTGAATTTTTTATAAGATTTAGTAGTAGGCTCAAAATAATTGTAAAACAAATATGAGAATTTGTAAAAAGATATGTTAAAAACTACAGCCCTTTAAGTGTGGTCCCTCAGTCCTCACATACCATCAGCCGGATCTCAGAAAGTATGTAAAAAAATAAGGTATTGTGACTGCAGACATTTAGTAGAGAATTTGTAAAGATATATACTAAAATAACTGAGCACAAATCATCAACGATTAAAAAAACACAACGACTATACTGTGGTCCCTCAGTCCACACACGAAAGATTTTGTTATACTGAATATTACCACATCAACGGAATAAAATCTTTATTTTCTTACATAATGTTTTCGAAGAAGTCTTATAGCAATTTGTAAAAAATAAATTTAAAAAAAATATCGACGCACTTTGAAGATATTTATAATTAAAGCTGGTCCCTCAATCCTCACGTCCTCAAACATACTTGCATGTCTAGCTGCTAGACGACTAAAGTATCACAAAGTGTAGTGTATTAAACTTTTTGTAAAAAGTTTCTACAAAATAATAGGTATCTAAAATTGTGTGTATCTTACCTCTAAAATCAGATTATAGCATTTCAGTGATCTTTTAAACAGATATACGAGTAGTGTGACCACACTATGAAACACAATGTAGACTACCAATATAATTTTTATTATAATAGTCGAAACCCAAGGTTGTACGGTTGATTTAGTGTTATGTTACATTACGTATCTTAACAAAGCATGAAATAAAGTAGCTTTTAGACGCTTATCACCATTTAGGCTATGTTTCAAGGAAGCTTTATGTACTTATAATACCCCAGTATTTTACAAACCATTATGGTAACATAGTGGTATTATTTATACTGCTCAGTTTTATACGTTCTATTAACACATAAAATTGAACATTTAAAAACACAGAATTTGGTAAATATTTACAAAAAGTCAGATTTCACATACTTAAAAGAAAGTATTACAACAATTTATATGCCTTACCAAGTGCAGGCACTGTTATTGGTTTAGCCGTGAAAGCGTAATAGAGAAACAGACTAAGCCACTTTCAAATTTATAATATTAATATACATATACATATTGTAAATATTTTACAAAATCCTGTGTTTTAAATGTTCAATTTTATGTGTTAATAGAACGTATAAAACTGAGCTGTATAAATAATACCACACACGTATTTACATGTAAATATGTAAAAACTCGATAAGTCTAATCGCGGACGAGTGCCGCAGTACATCATGAATTATTTATTATAAATAAAATGTAGGTATCTACGCACAATAATAGCGGAAAACACTTGTGTGTAAAACAACGCAATATGCTTATTTCCACCCATAAAATGTATCACCAGCACTTTGTAGAAAGCTCTATTGAAGGTTACAGGAAAATCATTCTCGTGCACTTCTAGATCTAACAGGTCATGCTTCTGCATTGGTCATTAACGAAAAATCGTTTTAAATTTTGCGATTAAAATAAATAAATAACATAGCTTTTTTTCTTAATTATTTCAATTATCGGCAACTGGATGTTTGTCTGTAACAGCTTGTCTATCGACAAAGGCCTCCTCCAAAGCTGCCCACGTTTTCCTGTCTCTAGCTAAACGGGTCCTGGACCAGCTATTTTCTTTAAGTCGTCTTTCCATCTTTTTATTTTTCTACCTTTATTCCTTTTGCTGTCTCTTGGATACCATTCTGTTATTACCTTTGTCCATTTTTCTTCTATCTTTCTCTATCTCTATCTCATATTCTTTCTTCTTATACCTAAAATGTTTCTTTCTAATCCGTCGTGTCATACTTTTACTTTGTTTTCTAGTTGTTCTGTTAGGGCCCAAGTCTGGCACCCGTATAATAAGCACGGCATAATGCATGTTTCGTATAATTTCTTTTCTCCTTTTATAGGCATATCTCTATATTTCATTATTTCGATTAAATAACATTAAATTCGAAGTTTCGGAATAAATAGTTATAAGTTGTCCACTTTAGTCGAACACCAAAAGGATCACTTATACACTTATGTAAGTAGTACTTCAAACCAAACTCATTGTTCTATGCCAATTTCTAGTAATCGTAACATGCAACGTCATTTCAATAAACAGTAAGTAAATGATTAATATGAGCGGATACTATAAATATATTAAAATTACGTGGGGATTTACGTCACACGGTAACGAGAATTCGCGTAAAATGGGAATTACTAACCATACAATACGAAAGCAAAACTAGACTGAGAGTATGGCAAGGTCTAGTACGTGTCGTCCATTTGTTTATACATATTGTAACACACATAGTTATGTGTGTGTACATTATGTACACGTGTGACATATGTGTTTAGTTTGTTGTATATATTTTTCGAACATGCTGTATAGTCCAGTCGGGATAGACATAAAACTAGCCTGAAATAGAAAAAATTCCGGGGAGCGATTTTTTTTTAAACGTCGCCAGGGGGGGGGGGTTGGTTCGAAATATAAATCTCGATTTTCGAACTAATCCCAGTAGAGGGTTCGCGGCCATCTTGTTTTGAATTAATTTTTTTTTCGTTTTCGTTTTCAACTTTAGAGCAGAAATGGCAGTATCCAAAGTTGATGGAAATTTAATTTCTCACAAGTTTGGTTATTATCATTTTTACGCTAGGATCAATATTTGCAGAGTTCCGTAGTCTATACTACACGGGCCCGTGTCGAAAATTGATGGGTCATGTGAACCACCAGGAGACCTTTTTAGAAAGATGCAGGGGCATAAAACAATAACATTCAGCACTATGCTCACTCGTAAGCTGTCCAACTGAGTACTGGTGACGGGGAGGGGGTAGCAACCTTCGATTTTTCTCCCTTGTGACATGATTTTTGTACGGCGTTGCGTAATAATGGATTAGAAAAGGTAGTTAAATTGTATGGAACCTGGAATGGTAGTTCACATAACCCATCAATTTTCGACACGGGCCCGTAGTCTATGATGCATCTCTTTAGCTCATTACTTTTCAAAAACTACTATACATTTGTAAATAAACAATAAAATTGATACGAACCTTGAACGTATCTATAGCGTGTTTAACAAAATGGAAATGAATGCAAATTTATTCCCATTAAATACATTGTAAAAAACATAATGAAATATATTAAGTTTTTAAACACTACAAAACAAAAGCCAGAATGGCAGAATTAGGGTTCAGAGAGATTTAAAAAACAGTTTAGTGATTGTTTAGCTAAGTAGACATTTTACCAACGAAAACGGAGTGACGACTCTGAACGCTAAGTTACCTGGTCAAAACAAAGTATCAGGCAATAGTACAGGGGATTAGAGGCATTAGCGACTGTAGAAATAGAATCGACGAGAAACACTTGCAATCACTTACCAAAGAGCAGTACGCAGGAGATGGGAATAAAATGGGAGTTGGAAATTTAGTGGGTAATATTCCATACATCCCAATTTTCCGTCCAAGAAATGCGATTTAGTGAATATAGCTCAAATACACATAATTATATTTCTTTTATTCAGAGTACAGACTAAATGACCTACATAAGTGTCCTAGATAAATTGTCATTAGCTCGTTGGTCTGGAAAAATTTCACTTTTTCAAAATTTCACTACTAATTCTAGTCGGAATTAATTGTGAAACGTCCAAAGTTAACAAGAAAAGAGCACACGGCATCCTATTTCTTTGATCTACTATTTAATATATATATTCTACTAGCG
This sequence comes from Diaphora mendica, assembly GCA_949125395.1. NCBI lineage: Eukaryota > Metazoa > Arthropoda > Insecta > Lepidoptera > Erebidae > Diaphora > Diaphora mendica. The sequence continues at coordinate 4,774,166 of OX421321.1, forward strand.
ATCCGGCCCTGCTTCGCACGGAAGTGTTTGAAATTCTCGGATATCCACTGCTAAAAAACATGTTTGTATTATATTTATAAAACTTTTTCTCGAATCACTTTATCTATTGTTGAAAATTGCATTAAAATTCGTTGAGTAGTATAAAAGATCTTAGCGAATGGACAGCGGAAGCGACTTTATTTTATACTATGTAAAGATTCAAAATATTTATAAGTACGTCACTTAATGTACTATCAGTTATCTATGGACACTTGCAGTACATTAAAACAATAGTTTACACATAGTTCACCTACATATAAGCGCTACCCACGTGTTTCAGCTAATCGTAAGTGGATACCTTTATCAATGCCCCGACGGGTCACGACACTGAATACTTTCAATGTCAATGCAACAATTCTTTCTCATTCATTCATTCTCAACAAGCCTAAAAGTAAAAAAAGCATTGTTGTTGAGGCTCACAGTTTGTTGTACAGACGTACAAAATATATACTACAAATGGTAATTGCTGGCAGAACTTCTTTAACAATAGCTCTGGCAGCAAGGTATCTTCCGAACTTTATTCTTTAGCAGCACATGTGTATTAAGGTGGCCATACACCATGCTTCCTATCTGGACGATATACCATCAAGTTTAACTGTAATGACAATCCACGCACACACACGATCGCTTCTAACTGGTTGCTTACATGACGCTGCCGATTGGACGATAGGCAGTATGGTGTGTGCCAACCATTAGGTATGGGTTTAATAAAATAATATCTTATACTTAATCGAATGTTTTCGCACGTGCGTACTATAATTTAAACGACATCGAACTCGCTTTAGTTATCTATACCTAGAATAATAGAGAAGCAAAATACGTCATCATCATCACGTTATTAGAATGGGAAATGTCACAAAAAGTCTCAGCAACCTCAGATGTAATATTTTGTTTTTTGTCCAAGCCAGCGTGCCAGTGTTTTGAACGGCATCTGTGTCGACCCCATCTGTGACGTCTGGATTCCTCAAGTAAATTTTTTCCTAAGCAAAAAGAGGTACCTTATAATTAGTATAGTACTTTACTGTGTTTTTGTTCTATGGATTTACCATAACAGATTACGGTATTTTAGGTTAATTGCTGATTCGTGACCAAGTCTGCTAATGATCTCGGTTTAAAAAATACTAGAATAGATATCAAAACTTGTAGTATTGATGCATTAAAGTCTTTTATAAATCTTTGGTTTGTATAGAAGAATATTCATCTTACACAACACATATCAATTGTAGTATTTAAAAATGAGGACAATATATCTGTCATTATATTAAATTATTTTTATATTAGCGGAATAATTAAATCAAAATTACAAAAACTATTTCCAAGGTGTAGATTAAGTACACATTGACACAAAGTTTGACTGATCGCATGTTCTCCACTTTCAGCGAAGCCATTCTATAACTGGTATCACTACATTGTATCAAGTTATTAATGCAACTTAAGCCATAGCGTTTGGCAATATTCCAAACATGTTAATTTCACGTTCTGATGGTAATGAATTCTCGGTTTTCCGCTCTCTACGAATAACAAAGTCAAAAGCCTTATAAAATTCTGCGTAGCCGTAAAATGGAGACATCTAAGTTTGGACGCAATTAATAAGTAAACATTGTAAATGCAAATGTAATATCGTTAAAAAATGCAACGTTTCGTGTTACAGACGAGAACAATAGATGGTTAGTATGGAAGCGTTAATTTGTTTGAGTGAGCTTGTTGACGCTAAGTTTACCGGTAATGACTTTAATAATTTAGATGGTGATGCAATATAGTAAACTAAAGGAACGAGATTTAGACTAAGCTGAAAACTATATGAAACGATCAAAACAAATAACACAGTTTCACATTAAACGAATAACAAGGGTATCCCCGAGATACTACTAACATCTGGCAACACTGTTACTTGGAATGCAAGGGACGTTAGGCAATCAATCAGCTGTCATCGCTTTAGTGCTAAGTGTTTGACGTGAGATATTTAGACAATCCACGTGCCCCTTACATATTGAATAATAACAAATTCTAAGTATTCGATGATATGAAGGAACTTGATGTGAACTTAAACATTAATTTAATATGGCTGTGATATTTCAATGACGAAATGTCACAATGTCGTTTGACAAGGATTTAATATCAACTATTTTATAATCAAATATTTTCATGATTAAACGAAAATTTGGACCTAAACAAAGAGTATTGTCTGTAAAATGTGCCTCTACAGATGTACTTATATAGACAGTAGACTAAGTAATGACAACTTTTTGATGTTCTGTTAAAATTACTTTGGTATCTTAGTGGAAAAAAGTCTTTCTTTTCTCTACATTGGACGGGTTAAATAGATCATTTTTCTGTGAAGATAACGTTCCTACGTGTGTTTAGTGTGACCCTTTTCTTTATCAGCACATACATAGTATTATGAATGGGTACTCGTACAACATTGTTCGAAAAAACATTCCACCTGCGATGCGCCGCTGTAGAAAGCGTCTAAACGAAGTTGTCAAGTTCATGAGAAATCTATAAATAACATGTTGAAGTCCGTACATTCGTATCACATTTAACCAAGAAGTGATATAAATTACGAAGAAGCGAGAATAAGAATAAAAAAACTCAAACGTGTCAACTGCTCTGCGACATTGCTGACTTTCCGGATATCAAGATTTACTGCGTAAGATTTATGCAAATACTAGACCGCGGACTAAATTCTGAGGTCACCGTTACAACATAGAAGACTGAGAACATAAGGAAAACCCTTTACGAAAAATAAAATTACCAGTATGTATGAACTAATACATGTCATGTATGCAAATGTACGATTACAGTACAATTATGGAAAGTCATTAGCATGTGGACACACATTGGGACGCACCAAGGTCGTTTGCATAAACAATTTCAATGTAGATGAAGATTTATCTTTGGTCACCGCCGTGTACGGTGTGAAGTTTAGTGTGCTAATACCTGGAACGCACATTAACGAGGTCCTGATAATAACAAATAACGTACGAATTCATAGTAAAAATCAAGAGGCGTAACGAGTTATCAGATTGCAAGTAAACAACTAAACCTTTGAGACTGGTCTTTTGGTAATTTTGCAAAGGAAGCATAAAATATGAATAAATCTACATAGGCAGGAATAAAATAACTATACTTACACGACGCTATTAGTATCGTATACGTCGACAGTTACTATATTAGCATAATTTTAAGATATATTTTTAAATATTCACGCTTCACAACATGCATATATTTTATTAATTTGTTAGCATTTACATTAAAACGCACTTTATTAGAAAAGACAAAAATATTGACGGCTTCGCAGAACCTTATCTTAATGTTTTAGTTTAGAATGAGGATTAGCGTGGCCGTCTAATAACGAAGTAGTTTGATGATAAACTATACTAATAGATAGTAATAGGTAACGATATGAAAAATTATAAGAAATTATGATCTTATCAAATTTATTAGATTAAAATGTAGAACGGGAATTATGATTTTCGAAATGTCCGAGTTTCTAGGAATGTGATAGATACGTGGGCGTAGTTATGTGTCTTAGAAAGAGAGAAAAAGATTTCTTTAAACATTTATATTGCTACAAATATTGGTAAGTTCATAAATGCACAAGCATAGAACCCATAAATGGTAGGATATAAAAATTCACGCGGCGAAAATGTTACTTTTTTTTCGACCAACCGTTCCAAATCTGTTTTGTTGATCATTTTACCTCCAACATAGCCTTCTACGAGTCTGGCGTTTGAACAATGTACTAAATAAAGTTATAACGGTATTATAACATTTATTTAGGCATATATACATATTTACATTTTAAGGTAAAAAAGCTAACCAGATGCCGTTTACGTGTCTAGAAATTCAAAAAAGGCTAGTCATATAATTAAAAAAGATATAAACGGAGTAGAAACAACTATTTCCTCTGTATTATTCAACTTAATTCGGCACGTCTAAGTTTAGTTCATACAAAAGCAAACGCGAGGCATACTAATGCACTTTATTGTCGCTTTTGGGTTTGTTTGCAGGAACATATACAATAGAAGGTAGAATATTCCTTACGATTGCTCTATTGGCAAAGGAAGGATGCAGTTACGGCCTGTCAGATGGCAGAGCTAATGGAAAAATATATGTCAATGCACTCTTGCTGGCCGTACAAATTGGAGACTTGATTGAATAATTTCAGAACAGCGATTGTTCGGTTCTCGGTTGGACGTCGAGGTGTCACTTGACTTTATAGAGGCTTAAAGAAAAAATATATATATATTTTAATAAACTCGAATGACTTGTTTAGTGTTATATACATTCTATATAAGATATTTTTATTATAATAATGTTAGATTGATTGTTACGATAGGACTTAAAAAAACTAGTTATAATAGGGAACATTACAGAGTATTGTTTAAGTTGTGTTTAAATATATTTTATTTAGTCTAGTTTTCACTGTAAAAACTACATTATACATAATGTATAATTAGATATAAAATTTGTGTTTATTTATATAGACTCTTCGGCAATTGATACAAAATTTATATTCTTTTTGTATTTTTATTGTTTGAGGAATACATAATTATTTATTATGCTTTTCCAAGACTGGCAAATTGCCAACCGAAAAATTGTAAAGAAGCTTTGAAGTAATTTATTATTCTTTATCTACCTCTTCTAAGAAATCAATGATATTATAATTATAAGAAATAAATTCAACGACCTTTTTACGAGTATTTTTAGTTTTATAGAAACACATTTGCTTAAACAGAAATTCGTAGAATAGTTTAAATTTAATTAAGATTTATGTGATTTACCTTGAAATAATAATATTAGCCTTGTATTGTTACTGGCCATTACCATAAAGTTACAAACTTGTGAAAAACATTTCTGTACAACAGTAGTAATATTTGCAGAAACTAATAAAACAATAAAAATTTAAAAAGTAACCTGAAAACTATCTAGTGATTGGATCATCTTTTGTCACTTTAGTACATTTTTTAAGTTATTGTATGTACCAGTGAAAAAAAAACTGCAGTTTATTTCAGAGAACCTCAGTTCTTAAACAACGAATTAATTGTATCAATCGCAATAATTTCATCGTTCAATTTGGAATAATAAACAGATTTTTATTTATTCCTTAATTCTGTTTTTTTATCTTATGAATAAATTGCCAAATTACTTCTACGTAGAAAATGTTTTATGTCTTTTCGGTTTCTTTATTACCAGCCTTTGGAAGTCGATCGCTGGACATAGGGGTCCTTAGAAAGGAGGGTTTGGCCTGCTATACCACACTGGCCAGATGGTTGTAGGGTTTGTTTCAAATTTTCCTTTTCTTCTTCTCTCTCTTCTCACGGCTTTTACGACACCCACTTATGAATAGAAGTTAGTTATATATGAATATTATTAAGCGGTAAGGTTTGTGAGCTTGTAGCGGGTAACCCCAGGATGTACAGAACCGGTTTTGAAATTTCTTGTACCTACAGAAAGCCATATTATTTTTTGACACGAGCAAACGCAAGTCTATACTAATATTATAAAGCTGAAGAGTTTGTTTGTTTGAACGCGCTAATCTTAGGTAGCGCTGGTCTGATTTGAAAAATTCTTTCAATGTTGGATAGTACATTTATCGAGGAAGTTTATAGGCTACTAGCTTTTACACGCGCCTTCGCTCACGCAAACTTTCATCCCCTGATTTACCCCTTTAGGGATGGAATTTCAAAAATTCCTTTCTTAGTGCTCACTTACGTTATATAAAGAACCTACATGCAAAATTTCAGGATTCTAGCTTCTGCGGTTTGGGCTGTGCGTTGATCTCTGGATATGTCAGTCAGTCAGTCACCTTACTATTTTATATATATAGATATATCATCACGCTAAGATCAATAGGAGCGGAGCACCAATGAAGAATGTTACAACAACGGGGGACCATTTTTACGCTACGGGCAATAATAATAATAATAAAGCCATTTATTCCATAACCTGATTTACATTTCAAATGATGTTAGTGATCTATTATATTTAATATAGATATACTTACTAGCTAGTGTTAGTTTAGAGTTATAGTACTTAAATCTATTTAAGGGTATGGACCCCTTCTTGGGTATAGGCCTTTTTTTTTTTTTTTTAACGTGTGGAAATCCCCTCGGACCGTCACCCCACCGGGGCTTGCGGCGGGGCGGTGTGTCGGACTCGAACCGACTAAAACCACACGGTGTGCCACTCTGCGCCTGTGAAGGGAGGAATCCGGGAACCGCAGTTATTAACACGTCCGGACCCCTCCCAGCGCTTGCCCGCACAGAAGCGGGCACCGTCAGCTGTTAAAATCTCAATTTAGGCGACGTACGGCACACGCGTAACGTCGCCTCCTCGCGGGCGGCCACTAGAGCGGATGGAAGGGAAAGCCCGTCCCGACCATCCGCGGCCACACTCAGGGCGGCATGAGGCGCTGATAGGCGCGCCTCCGCCGCCCGGTTCGCCGGCGGCGGATTGGGTCCGAGTGGACATCATCCTCCCGGGCCTTCTCCGCCACCTCCTTCTGCGAGATTACGTCTTCGCAGAAGGTTGCGACCGCGGTAAAACTGCTGTCGCACCGGCCATGGAGCGTATGACGGCCGGTAGCGAGAGATCTCCTCCGATGACTGCAGTGAGGGCCCGGCGCTGCGACGCCCAAGCGGGGCAAATCGCCAGCGTATGCTGGGCCGAGTCCTCACTGCAGTCGCAGTGGTGGCAGGCGGGACTCAATTCCCTCCTAGCGACCGAGTGCAGGTACTTCCCGAAGCAACCATGCCCGGAAAGGACCTGCGTCAGTCGGAAGGAAAGGGTCCCGTGCTGCCGCCCTGCCCACTCGCCTTGGGTATAGGCCTCCCCCAACCTCCTCCATTTTTCTCTATCCTTTCCCTGGCTACGGGCAATAGGGGACGTAAACGACGTTGCTTGGGTTAGCTAGTATAATGTAAATGGGCAATATAAAAAACAATGCTATGAAATTATTAACATAACAAGTCAATACATACTCTTACAAGGCTTATTTAGAAATTCTCACCACCACCACATCCACCTCAAACACGTAGGTAAATATTATTTATTATAGAATACTGATCCAAGGAAGCAGCGCAAATAATAACATAAGAAATACGTAAAGTTTATATTTAATGTTAGGAAAATATGTAAGTATGTATTTACTTCGTGTTTTAATTTCGTTCAAACATGTGTTGGCATATGTAGTTATTGATGCATTCTCTGCATAACTGTTGTGTTTATATTATGTTTCTATAAGTGTTTTGGTAAATTAATTTGGTTTATTTATAAGATAGATACACTATAACGAGTATCCTACTGGAACCCTAAAATTTTTCAGGATAAAAGAAACCTATATGTGTCAGTTCCTAAATGCACTGAGGGTCAGTTTTACTAGATTCCGATAAAGTTTCAGATACTTATTTGTCATATTGACCACACGGTTGGCCTAGTGGTTTAAGTGGTCGCCACGCCGCTCTCTACTGCGCCAAGCGTTGTGGGTTCTACAAATTGTTGCTCTGAGTCTGGGTGTTCTTTGTGTCCGTTTCAAGTATTTTTGTAAAGTAACCCGCGATACAGGATGTATATTCCTAATGCGGGAGTTGTCTTTAAAAAAACACTACTAGCTTCACCCCGTGGTTGATCCACGGTTGTTATTATACCTTTATGTTTCTATCAAAACTTGTTAAATCTAAATCTGTCGTTATCTAGTATACAGTATACAAGTTCAGAATATTTGGAATTTTGCACACAATTTCCTTGTTTTGATACTTTTCTACATGGCAAAATTAACAAAGTTGCCATTGAACTTATATTGTGAAGTGATGTGGGTGATTGTTAAAGATACAGTATCAGTAAAAATAAACTTAAGTATAGATCATTCTATGTTTTAATGTTAGTATACCGTGCTTTTAAGGCCATTTGATCACTTTGTTTTTGCTTAAAAATTGTAAATTAAGCTCTTCTGTATGGGTAATCGTGTCCGGATCCGTTTTTATGTAATACAATAAACGCTGACAAGTCTTGACACGGTGGCAATATTTATGAAAGTCCCGGCGAGTGTCATGGTTCGGTTCCCGATCAATGCAAGTATTTGTATATAAGAATACGACTGCCTCGGTGGCGCAGCGGTAGCGTATGCGACTGCTGTGTTTGAGGTCTCGGGTTCGATTCCTGGGTCGGATCAAATGTTTGTGTGATCTGCAAATATTTGTTTCGGAGTTTTCTATGTAAAATATGTATGTATTTACAAAAAAACTACATATGTATTTATATCAGTGGTCTAGTACCTATAACACAAGCTCTGCTTAGCTTGGGACTAGATGGCGTTGTGGATGTCCGATATTTAAAAAAAAAAGTCTGGATGTTTATGTGTAGGTATAACAGGCGTTTATCACAAAAAATTAGAAAGCGTATTTGTGTCCATGTACTAAAAGATAAAAGGTGAACTCGGCGAGTATAGGTCCTCATAACAATGTCCCAGACATGAAATAAATACTCGTATTTTGGAAGAATTACTCAATAACCATAGATAATATAATATTTTGGATCACAAATCTTTGTGACGTATTAGAAGAAAGTACTTAATAAAATAAACTAATCCCGCCATCTTGGCGACGGATTGTAATGTTAAGCAAGGAAACTAGCGTTGGAATAAGGCCCGCTTAATATCTGTCTAGACTTGGAATATAATCTTTTAAGTAGACTGCGATCGTAACCCTGTCTAACTTAACCTTCAAACACCGTAGGATATGCGAAAAGCTTCTACTGAAGTGATGATTAGTGAACTCACACTCACTATGAGATAAAATATAAAATAGTGGTGGTGATTCTCTTGTTAACACGAAACTAAAATTCGCTAAAATTTGTTATTGGATTATATACTCTAATCTCATCCACTGACAGTCCATTTTTCGATATCTTACAACTCAGCTGTCAGTGTGTTTAGTTCTATACCAAATTCCTTTTTTATGGTATTGGCGGTAAACGAGCATACGTATCGCCTTATGGTAAGCGATTACCGCCGCTCATGGACACCCGCAACACCAGAGGCGTGACAAGAGCGTTGCCGGATATACACATTAATCAGAAACATACGCTTGATTATTAATATTTCTTATAATTTTTACATGTAGAGTTTTTTTATTAATTAACAAGCGAGTACCTCTAATCAACGTTTAGTCAGTTACTGAACTAAATATAGTGAAATGAAAGAAATATGAGATATTGAAAAATGGACTGTAAGCAGATGAGATTAAAGTTAATCCAACAACAAATTTTAGTAAATTTTAGTTTAGTGATGACAACAAGAGAATCACCACCAGTGGTGTGGTATAATTGGCCAAAACCTCTTTTCTAAAGAGAGGTGAAGAGATGAAAAAAAAGATACAATTTATGTGAGTAAATGTCACATGAATTTATTGTAATGCAGATAGCCAATGCACAGAGCACTGATAATCCTACTAATATTATAAACGCGAAAGTTTGTAAGTATGGATGGATGGATGTTTGTTACTCTTTCACGCAAAATCTACTGAACGGATTTGGATGAAACTTTACAGTAATACAGCTTTTACATCATAATAACACATAGGCTACTATTTGCCGCGATAACCGACATACACGCGGGCGGAGCCGCGATCAAAAACTAGTTATTAAATACATATAAACACATTGTTACTGTTCCACCTGGCTATTGTCTAGTATACTACACCTAATATTTTACGAAATAGGGCAACAATAAAGCTAGTACACGGAACAGGACTGTGTAACTGTAAAATAATCGTATTTCAAGACATTTCTTTGAATGGGCTCTTTTTGCACATTCCTAGAATCTTACTCTTAGTACCCCCACAGTTCGCCGATAAAAGTTTAGTTTCTGTGTATTTATACATTGTTTGTTTATATTTATATATTCGCCAACGTGGATATAAAGTAATAATAAACTATTTAAATTCCAACATTACTAGCCAGACACGATAATGATTTTATTTTATTTTTAAATCACGAAAATCAACGTAAAAAGACAGCATTCGTGCTGTCGTGTTTCGTTAGTGAGTGCTAGACCGGAGGCTCAAATAGTCTAGTCAACAAGTTCCATACTTGTTGACTAGACTAAAGGATGCAGTAGCATCACTAGGCCGCCATGGTGTGGGTTGCCATACTGCATTGTCTGCATTCGCAGTGAGTATGGTGACCACCACTCTTGGATTCTGCTTATGCTTTCCATCAGGCAGAGTAGTCATTTTGGCGGGCCACACATAAAAAAAAACATATGGGTAATGCATTTATACCCTCTTAAAAATATAACAATGCCCTAAAATACGATAAGTTTCAACTACCAGAAGTGTCAAGGTGGTAGTGAAAAGTTCGTTTAACAGAAGAAACCAACTCGGTAATCTAAACGGTCTCAAAAATCGCCAGCAAACAAGGTTCTTCAGAACGGTTTTCTACTACCCACTGTAACTAACAAGTCGGCCCACTGGAGAAGTGTGAATGCGTGAGCGTTTTTTCTTGCTAATGATAAGTAAAGACTTAATAGGAAAGGGCGATAGAAACAAACAAGGGACGTTACAGGTGTTGCTATTCACGGTTAAACTGGTAAATACAAAGAATAGAAAAAATACTTCTGTGGGTAAACAACTACTCCATACTAATATTATAATTTCGAAGGTAAACTTATGCTGTCTCGGATAAACCGCTGCACCGATTTCAATGACATTTCACATGGAGATACTTTGCTTTTTAAGGAAAGTCATAGGCTACTCTTTACGATGAATACCGACATACAGGCAGGCTGAGCCGTGGAGAAAAGCTAGTTATAAATAAATAAAGAATGTCTTTTTTCTGGTAACACGTTAACTCGTTAAATGTGATGCAAAATATTTTCATAACTCATTGAAATCAGTTCGGCATTCGTATATTTTTCCTCAAGATTAGAGTTGAAACATAAGTATGTAAACAGCATTATTATTTGTACAATACGTCGTTCTGGCGAACATGCGTTGTTGTTTTCAAAACGGCTGTTTCTGGTTACGAACACGGTACTGGGAAAGCGGGCCGTTTGTAAATACTCCCCTACACAACAAGTATATATTTATACTGGGGATCACTAATTAATATTCCGGGTAGTTTAAGTTTTTTCACATAAACTTTGGAGGGTAATTACAAACTGTTTAATATCAATACTACTCACTCACTCACGTTTAATTGGTATTGTTATGTTATTCGGTATTAATGTTTTCGGGCACTTAGGTGAAGTTATAATAATGTATACAAACAAATTAATAAAATAAAAGTCTCTTTTGTAATTTTAATTAACTATAATCTCTGGAACGGCTGGACCGATTTTGACGAGACTTTGACCGACTGCTGCTTTCAGCAGTAACTTAGGTTACTTTTATTTTAGGCTAGTTTCGCCCCGCGGTTGTTATTTTGAAGGTACAACTTAGTACCTACTATAAGTTATTCTGTTGTACAACCACTGCGGGTAACACAACGGGGCACCGCTAATGTGTCATATAAGCATTAAATAATTAGTCTCATTATGTAAATAAAATCAAAAAAAATATACATTCTTCTTTCGTTCAAACTATTTTTTACTTTTTATAAATGTGCTTATTTATATAACTGGTTAATTTACTTAATTCAAAACACGCTTTAACGTTTTACTTAGATCAGATTAAAAGTCTAAAGTTATATAATAAAAACACTATTTACTTTTCCATTATTCATTTGGTTATTAATAAGCTACTAGAAGATATATTTTTGTTTCTGAAACACCTCTTAACCTCTTTAACTTAGTTTTAGAATATGTAAATTTGTTTAAAAGTTTAAATAGGTAATCATTTTCGATATTTTTCATATCAACGTCCATGCCTGATAGTTTTTATTTTTCTAAACTTATAATTTTATCCAAGAAAATCTAAATGTAAACCAAAACTTACTATCGCAAGTAAGCAGTTTTGAATCCCAGAACCTACCTACTACTTTGTTTGCAAGATCGTGTATAAGAAATCGTTTTGTTACTTGCCCTGAGTGACTCAAGTCATCAAGGTTGTGTCTTAGACTTGAAATTTTGTCAGATGATAAATATATGTATGTCGTTATCACACTCACTAAGAACGGATTTTTCGATACACCCCTAAGGCACAAAATAAAATAGGGATGAAGGGTTATAAGTTTGTTTTTTAAATTAATAACACGAAAAATGAAATAATCGGCGCTAGCTTGTTACTATTGGGACGAAAACATCAATAAAAGCAGCCAAGTGCGAGTCGAACTCGCGCATGAAGGGTTCAGTAGCAGCAAGTAACATAATATAAAAGTTCTTGTAGTTCGTTGTAACTTTGATCGATAAAATGCGGTCTACGATTTATGACGTATTAAAAAAAACTTACTTACTAAATCTCGTTCAAACCAATTTTCGGTGAAAGTTTGCATGGAATGTACACCATATATTTTTTTAGTTTAATCATTCTCTTATTTTAGAAGTTACAGTTACGACACATTTTACCACTTTGGAAGTGTCTCTCGCGCAAACTATTAGTTTAGAAAAAAATTATAGTAGATATTTTTTGAGTTTCAGTTCTAAGTATGGGAAACCCCCAAATTTTTTTTTTTTTTTTTTCTATTTTTGTGTGAAAATCTTAATGCGGTTCGCAGAATACATCTATCTACTTACCAAGTTTCAACAGTACAGTTGTTATAGTTTCGGAAAAGAGTGTTTGTGACATACGGACGGACAGACAGACATACGGACGGATAGACAGACATACGGACGGACAGACAGACCTGACGAATCTATAAGGGTTTTTTTTTTGGCACGGAACTCTAATAAAACCCACGGAATAATGACTATGACTGATAATGACAAAGAAGTTTAAACGCTATCATCAAATCGAACCATGACAGTTCTAAATAGAACGGTATTTCTATTATTTACGAATAGTTGTTGAGTTGAATACTTATGTACTTTGGTAGATATATTATTTCCGTATTATTTTTGTCAAAGTCAGCGTGATCAGAACAATGCACAGTGGCTTCGTTTGGTCTAGAACGTGACCATTATCTATTATATAATACATAACTACGTCTGTGAGATCTAAGAATCTTTATTTATCAAACTGATATGAATTTCATGTAAATATTTCCTTGTTCATGAATACATATGAATCAGTCTATCCTATTCCGAGTCTTGGAACGAGTGCCAAAATCGTATACGAATAAATAAAATGAACGCAAAGGAACGGACACTTTTTGCTCGTTGAATTGTTTCTAACATTCGCTTGCCTTGCTGTACCCTGTCTTGACGGATTAAGAATTCGGAGTGTTAAGACCCCTATTTATCCCATGTGTCGTTAAATTTATACTCTCGATTGTCGGCACTTGATGGAACTTGCTGCAGTATATTGCGTGGTGTCGTTAAAGCTCAGGGAATGAACTACGTAGGACAACAGCAAAGATAAGGAAAACTTAGGACTAACTACGAGTATAACAGTCTGGCCAGAATAGTACGCCAATACCTTCTTTCTAAGGAGATGTCTATTGTCCAACAGTGGGCTATTAAAAGCTGTTGATGATACTCGCTTATGCTATATCGAATATCTTGATACTCGTAACACTCGCAACATGATAAAAAAAAATATTTGGCTAACGCGAATATTATCAGGTTATTCTAATTTTGCGTTTTTCTGTGGCTCAGAATTCAGATATGGTGAAATAATTATGTAATTTTGTAGCAAGAACAGGCAATGTTGGTATAGTGGTGATGGAACTAATGGTTGAATGGTGAACATAATGGACTGCTAGCGGACTACTCAGGATGAATAAATAACAGTCTGATGAGTATAATCATTATGTCACAACTTACGTATATGTAATTTATTTATTTTTAGTATGTAACATGTATGTTTAATCGGTTAGATGTTACTAAGTTCATCGTGAGCAACAGCGTGACACGAGAATTATATATAACTAGCTTTTACACGCGGCTTCGCTCACGCAGACTTTAATCCCCCATTTACCCCCCTTAGGGGTGAAATTTCAAAAATTCCTTTCTTAGTGCTCGCTTACGTTATATAAAGAACCTACATGCAAAATTTCAGGATTCTAGCTTCACCGGTTGGGCTGTGCGTTGATCTCTGGGTATGTCAGTCAGTCACCTTACTCTTATATATATATATAGATAGATGTTGTTTGTTAATGTTTATGAGCAGTCACATCTCTATCACAGATTCTGCTTGGTTTAGCTTCAAACGGTCGTGTGTGAAATGTTTCAACTTTTATTTCCTCTTAAGTTCCTTAAAGAACATTGGCGATTGCCAGAATTAATTGGCATTCTACAAACCTATATATGAAATCATTAAGTGTACAGGCTGTCGGTTATATGGAATGCTCTGCCGTTATCAATGGAACGTGCTTACTCACACATATTAAATTGTCAAAGAAAATTAATTAACCTCTTATAGTCTCCTTTTACTAGAAGTTAGTGGAATAATGTTTTTAAGATAAAAAGCAGTGTGCAGTAGTACATTACCTATACTATAACCAATTTTTTTTAAATATACGAATGTTTATCTAAAGCGTTTCAAAAGTTTTTTGGAAATTTGGTTTAGTTTGTCTGCTTTGGACATTTGGTATCTTCGACGGGATAAACTAACCCATGCATTGAACAGGTTGCTCTTTTTCCAATCATTAAGATTTCGTTGAAAGGGACATTTCTTAGAAAATGGCCTGTTTAGACGTCCAAAAAGAAATATTGCAGGGCATTTCGTATTACAGGTTTTATGCATGACCAAATGCGGGAAATGAAGTTAAATCCATTTTTGTAATATTGAAAATACAACAGCTATCTTAAAAAACTTTTATGTTAATCCCTATAAATCACAAACGAAAAAGTTGTTTATTTATTTATTACACGTATATGTATTTTTATTTATTTTAATCTAAGGCCATGTTCAGATGACGAGCGCTCAACGCGCGTTTGCATGTGTACTCCTAGAACAAATTAAATGTAGTTGTAAACGCGCGTTAGCAAAACGCGCTCGTCATCTGAACATGGGCTAAGAATAAGCACCTGAGTAGTTCACATCGAAAAGTAGATCATAAATCTAACCGACTTCAACCACTCGTACATAACTAATACGTTAAACTCATAACGTTAAAATAATAACTCAGTATTTGGTGCACACATACGGTTCTGTATGCGAGCGCAGGGAACACATCAAATATTTATTTTATTGAGGAACTCCTAAAACAGTAGAGCATGTTTATCCAACTTAAGAGCTATTTAATATTCCATAGATGAAGTAAAGAGGGGTCAAATGACCCATAATTCTAATCCGGACGTGTGGAAAACACAGGAATTTACATTTTTCTACGAAACTGTATCTATTATAACGCCTTTCTTTCGTACGAGCTGCTTACGATTCATGTAATTCACCTACTGGGAAGCGCTGGCGGCGTAACCTGAAGCTTCGGACAGTCGGTGTCGACTTAATAAGCGCTTCACCTAACATAAGTAGACAACTGTTCGCCTTCATTTTGTTTTGTTCCCACAATACAAACTAACATGAAATGAACACAATGCAGGAACCTTCATGCATTCAATGAGGACAATAATTTTAGAAAAGGCTGGGAAGCTTCACAATGCGGATCTGCAGGATTTTCAGATAAGGAAAAGTAATGTAAGGTAGTATGATGCAAAGTAAAACTATTTATTACAGCTAAAAATGTAAATATAGCATCTACAACCGCTACCACTAATTAAAACGAGGCAAGTCCCTTATTGGCGTTACACTGAAGATAATATGTCGGTATTAGTAACACAAGTTTTTATTTCGCTCCGAGTATTTATGGAAACGATAGCACGACTAAGTACTCTGCATTTCCAAACACAGGCTTGCATTTGTGGGTCCACCATTGAGATGGCCGTCCCGTGAATAATTTAAAGATAATAATGCCGTATTACTGAATTAATTGGGTAATTGATCCCTATCATAGTTGTGCCATGAACAGTAAAGTAATTATAACTAGAGAACCTGCATTACACAAACTACTTTTTTAAAAATCGGATCTATTAAAAGGTTTAATTACACAAAATCCCATAGCGAATCAGTAGATGCGTCTAGCACTATTAGCATTAATGTATTAAGCATAGTTTGTGGCGCACCTTGCGACTCGCAGAATGACTTTTAAATATTTATATTAACGCTTCACCAAGGGTAAATAAAAAATCTGTACAAACCCAGCACATATGGTTTGAGGGTAAGATACAAAAAATCAGGTAGATGTTTGATAACGCTAGTTTGGCTTTTCGGGGTTAGTCAAAGTGAACAGATGTTTGTAAAACAGTTCAGCACTTTCTACTTGGTTATCGGCAATCTAGTCGTTGATTCGTGCAACAAAATAAGTGAAAAACGTATTTTTGTTTTAATTACTTAACTATGGAAAACAATGATTGGCAATGAACAACGGAGAGTTTGATGTACAGACAATAACACTGCGTGTTTGTTTTCTTTGCAGAATGAGAATGAATGCAACGTTGCATATTTGATATAAAAAACAATTGTAGGTATTACAAGAAACTATTGACGGGAAAGTGACGTGATATTTTTTTGTAACGTAAGCACTAATATAAAAATTCGAAAGTAACTCTGTCCGTCAATCTGTACCGATAAGCCGCTGCACCATTTCAATGAAATTTGGCATAGACATACCTATTTTGATTCTTGAGCAAGGACATAGGCTACTCTTGATACCTATTTCTAATTCGGCAGGATACTTATGAATATGACAAACTAGACAGATTGCTATAAGGTGCAGTACAGTACAGCGAGCCGACCCGAGCGGCGCGTGCTCCACCCGGTACGCCGTAAAGGTGCCGACTGACTTTAAACATTTCGGCGTAAGGTATTGTTACGTTACTCCGAAATGTTTTTGATCAGTACAGCGAGCCGAGCCGCTCGCTGCGAGCGCCGCGTGCTCCACCCAGTTGTCGGTATTTTCGCACGCTCGCCACGAATGTTACGTTACGCCGAAATTATTTAAAGTGGAGACTGGCCTAAAACATTTCGGCGTAACGCAACATGCGTGGCGAGCGCCGTCGCGTTACGTTGCGTAACATTACTTTACGCCGAAATGTTGTAGGTCAGTACAGCGAGTCGAGCCGCTCGCAGCGAGCGGCGCTTGCTCCACCCGCGTTCGTTAAATCATGTTCGCGACGGCGCTTTGGGTTTTACTGACCTAATATTAAGGCTTAACGTAACACGCTCGCCACGAATGTTACGTTACGCCGAAATGTTTTAGGTCAGCCCCCACCTGTGCAGTGGCGGATTAACCCTAAGGCAAAGTAGACATGTGCCTAGGGGCGCGAGGTTGCCTAGGGGCGCGAGGTTGCCTAGGGGCGCCAAATTTTGAATAGTAAAAATATATGCCTCACATATTAAAGAAAAATTACCAATACTTCTAGTTCGACTAGTGCTGTTTCCATATAAAAATGTATTAGCTACAACTGCAGCTGTAGTTGAGATTGTTTTATAAGTTTTAGTAAGACCAGATTTGTTCATTGAAAGGCATATGGTGCACCCGAGTTGGCGGCGGCGACGACCGCAAACAATAAGGCGTGGACAGGGCGGCAGAATAGGACAAATTGCAGGAGGAACATTGCGCCTGTAACAATTTGCGTGATTTCCATCACTTCATGCCACTCTGAGCGTTCTCACAGGACGGGTTTCAATGTCCACCCGCTACAAAGGTGTGAAAGGTCTACCGCGAGAAAGTGACATTCGTGTGCCGGACGTCACTTCAATTAGAGTTTTTTTAAACAGGTGGTGCCTATGCTTTTGAAAAGTAGGCGCTAGGAGAAATCTGGCTGGAGCTGTTATCTACACAAGTAGTTCCGCAAGGGTCGGTGTTAACACTCCTACACACTATGCGGGTTGCCTGACCGTCGGGTAGGTATGTCGTCAACAAACCGGGCGGCAAAACTGGTATCTAATTGAACTGTTTGCCGTGCAAAGTAGCCACCGACCAAAAAAATTTGTGCCGACGGCCATTATTATGCTAAAACCTTTTTATTAGTAATCCGTTATAGGCCTTTAGGGCCGTTCCTGTAGATCATCAACTAAGACGCCGTCTCGAGCTACCTGGAAGATATGCCTATGACGGCGTGGAGAAAGGTACTGTGAGACAACTCTGAGGGCCACGGCCATGATTGCAAATGTTCTAGGGCGGATCCAGTGTCAAGGTCGTGGGATGGCTATACAGAAATATGTTACATTGCTCTTACATCGACCTTGAAGGGAGCCACCTGCAGCTTGTATTTTTTTTATATATAAACTGTCGTCCTCTTGCATGACAAGAGCTCTTGTTTTTCGTTTGTCTATTTTTGAAGTGATAACTTCTTTATCGGAGTTGTGCACTTTTCTAAGATGGATAAAAAAATGTTAAACTCGCGTCAGGACACCTGACCTGATTGAATATTTGTAAGACGGAGGCGTGGCGTAGGAGAGGAAGTAATATGCTCTCTCTTTCTACCGCGCTGCGAATGCCATCGATACCGGTGGGCCTTGATCCAGTACAAGGTTACATCTTTACCATGGGTCAAGGCCTCGCTAAGGTTTCGGCGCGCCTTGGTCGCAACAGGATCCACGGTCCCGGGGCTCGTCACCGTCTCCAGCGCTGCCCTCGAGTCACTGTAGCTGCCGTAGCTCCCCGCACTTCAGTGATTTCGCTCGAAGCACTGCATATGGCTAAGAGCTCGGCCTGGTACTCTGTGCAGTACGCTGGCAAGCTCAGTTTCCAGCTCAGCAGCTCCGCCCGACTGTCCCATATAGAGAGCGCGAAGCCGACCTTGCCCTGAAGCTTGCTTCCGTCGGTGAAAATACGGAGCGACTGCACGTTGAGCTGGTCTACCAGGCTTTAGTCCTCCAGACTCTGGAACCTCAAGTCCATACGCAGAGCCGAATGCGGTAGTTCCGCAAATCGCACGCTCTATCTCTCGGTCTCCCAGTACTAGCCGGGTCGACCCTTTGCGAGCTTCGCGCTGAAGCTAGAATTACCTCGGAAACCTAGGGCCAAGCAGACGGCGGTAAGATCCGTTATGGAGGATTTGATCGGGAGGAAACACAGAACTCTCTCATACCGGCTGATGCAGGTGTTCATCGAAAAAGGATGCTTCGGAGTCAGCTGTGTCTGATCTGCACGAAGCCTGGAAACAGCCAAGCCATACATTTTTACTGAGGTGTAGAGTTTATGAAGTTAGGGTTGGAAGAGTGAGGGCGTGTAGATACAGAACCTTGGCTCTACATGAGATCTGATATCTTTTTCACAGGTTAAGCCATATGCAGTCGTCTTGGCAACATTTTACATGAAAATGTTTTTGGTGGGATTACATTTCTTTTTGTAAGTTGCTTGAGGTAGTTTTTTTTTTCTATTTTGGGCTGTATTTATTGTACATCTTCTTTCTTCTTTCGAAAAAGTCCAAATATAAAACCTCTAGCATAAACATTTGTGAAAGTCTCATACAAACTTCCACTCCCCAAATTTGGGGATTGGGGGGGAAAAGTAATAGGTTTATGAATTTTTCTGTTGTTTGTATACTAAACTTAGTTTACATACAAAATTTCAGCTTTCTAGCACTTCAGGAAGTACCCTAACAGTTTTGATGATCATCAGTGTGTCAGTGACGAAATCGGTGTTTTTTAGGTATCAATAAAATCTAAAGTATCAGAGCTATGCAATTGAAACTTTGTATGTTTCATTAGCCTATTAGTAACATCATATCCTGAGAATTTGAACGATCTGGTATATCGGGAACCAAAGTTATGAGGGTTCAAAAAAACGACGAAACACTTCGAGAAAAGGTAGGTAGTGCCCTTGCGCTTCGCTTGGCTCGTCTTAGCGGGGTCACGACCGTGCCCCCAGATATAGAATAAATAGATATAGATAGTACAAAAATATTTTTTATAGTGATTTTAATTAGATTATGAATTCCAAAGACAATGACACTTTAATGTAGTTTAAATTTATGTAATGTTTATGTTTAACTAATTATGAAAACATTATTTGGAAAATCCTTATTTTTAATTATAATATTTTTATTTTTTTACAGACTTTATAATATTAATAATTAATTTGAGTTACTTTAAAAAAAACTGTTCTCCATTCATATTTTATTGGTTAGTATAACAAATATGAGATTATGTAAAAATAAAAAAGAAACAATTTTTGTGCGATCGAACGTACATAAGTGGGTCGTATCAAATTGGGTACATATTTCAATTCTTCACCTCTTCCATTACATTTTCACTACCTAAGTCCATTTTGCCCAAACCATACCACTAGTATTATCACCACGGTTAGCTCCTAATGCAAACTGGTACCTACTTCCTTCTGGCAAATTTATTAAATAAGTGTTTCTTTGAGGCTCCAACCTAATAAAATCCATTGGCCTTATACAACCACCAGGGGAATAGTTGCACCAAAACAATGTATAGCAATCAACATCTGCGACTTCAGCCCACGACAATTTGTAGGTGCCATTGTCATAGCTAACTTTTGAAAATGAGTACACCTGTAGACTGTCAGTGTCTCGTTTTGGCGGGATATAAAGATGACTACTATTAACAGAAGATCCGACTTCATTTACTGCCCAAATGTAAACATCTGCAGCTTCAAGCGACACATCACTTACTGTGACAGAATTTTTGTTCTTCTCAGATAGTGCCGTCATTTGATTCTTGGAGTCTTGTTTGAAGACAACCTTATAGGTGAAGTTATCACCAGTTTCTTCATTTTCATCAAGCTGTTTCCAGTAAATATTTAATATTCTCTTATCATTATATACTGATTGGTCAAATGCACCGACCATGGTATCCGGTGGCCTTTGAGGTATTTCACTAGCTGTAGTAAACAGCGAAGAAGAGGAGTCAGACCAAAATCTGTCATCTGCATCCTCAGGTTTTATATAAACCCTTACTTCATATGACATGTGAGCATACGGCAAATTTGAGAGTAAAAATGTATATGATTTCTTATTAGGATTTGATTTATTACTAATATTAGATTTCAGAATTGAAGTATCTACACGGCGGAAATAATCTGTTCTGTCGATTTTAGTTATTCGGTACTCTATTCTATGAATAATGGGGCAAGCAAGGAAATCTACTATGTTATTTGAAATATTCCAACTCAATAGCACACTGTATGGCTCTTGTCTAACCACTTTTAGATTTCCCGGTGGATCAGGTTTGACACTAGAGAAATGATTTATCGTGAATATTTGATTATTACAACCAAAGTAATTGCATGATGTCAACAGAAAATTAAACTGCTCCTCCATTGGTTTGTATCTCGGTCTGCTTGTTGTATTCCAACTGCATAGGTACCTTTCGCCGTCTCTCTTTATTTGACATGGAACTCCGGCCTTGTTGTTAACCAAGAATGCTAATGAAAAGTTTGTTTTGCTAAAATTCTCTCTAGATATCCAAGAACAGGCTAATTCTTCAAAATTTCTCGATATGCAACTAAAATCTGTGACGTTAGATGGTGGCAAATCAACCAGCACTCTGCTACTACACACTTTATTATTCACATTGTTCTTGCAGTAATAAAATGACACTTGCTTCTCTAAATGTTCAATGTATAGTCTTCTGGTGGTTCTATTTACTATTTCTGAGTCGACATGGTTGGTCCCTCTAAAGAAAAATTCGACGTCGTTGGCAGTGTAATTGTTTTCAGCGACACAAAAAATCTCAAGGGGCTCGCCATAAGGAACAATAATCAAACCCTCAGGATACAGAGAGACTGAAATATTAACCCCTTGACAACCGGCAAGTATACACGGCACATTTATAAGAATACAACACATCCATAGTATTACTTGAGAAGTTCTCCAAATCGATCTGCACTGGCAATTTTTCGGACACTGTTCCATGATTTGTACAAAATATCCAAAACTGATGTAATATTTCTTGCTATTCGAAAGTTAAATAAATTTTATTATTAGGTGTTTGTTACATTGCACGAGAAATTGCGCACACACTATCGTAAAATGTAGTTACACACTGACCAAACTATAAAGACGCGGGCAGTTAACTAAGATTATTTTATACAGTTAACATGTCAAATGCTATCATTCATTTGACCCGTTACTGGGAAATTTCTTATGATACCTGATTACGTTTTTTTTTCAACCGACTTCAAAAAGGAGAAGGTTCTCAATTCGACTGTATATTTTTAATGTTTGTTACCTTATAACTTTGGACTGGGTGAACCGATTTTGATGATTCTTTTTTTATTCGAAAGCTGGTGCTTTCCGAATGATCCCATTTAAATTTGGTCTAGTTCTGACATGCATCCATGAGAAAACCATATAAGTCTTCAATTTGCATTATGTATGTACGCGACAAATTAACGAATAACTCAATATTCCCGTATGGTCCCATTTAAATTTGGTCCAGATTGAAGTCGGTTTTTTTTTGTTAAAATTTGTGATTATTAAATGCTTAGTTTTTTTTCTTGTATGATACTTAGATAATCTAAATAATAGAGTAGGTGAAATAATTTGCGTAATCATTGCAATATATCTTTAAGGGCATTGTTTGTTACCCTTACTTAAGGCGCCACTATCGCAATAGAAATTTAATATCGTGTGGAACATTCTCATAGACGGCTACTGTCAAAATTTCAGTCGGATCGGACTCGTACCTTTTGTTTTGACTGCGTGTGGAAGCGGAAGTGTCCGCGGATATTAGAAAAATAGAAAAAGAGCAATATCGGTCTGTGATTCGATTCTTGTTTTGGTAGGAAAATCGCGCAGCAAAATCAAAGAACGCTTTAATGCCGTGTACGGTGACTTTCCTCCTTCGATCGCAACCGTCAAAAATTGGTTTAACGAGATTCAACGTGGTGGCACGTCGGTTTATGATGAGCCACGCCCATGTGCTTCGAAAACGGCTATCTCGGAGGATAACGTAACAAAAATCCACCGCAGACCGTCGATTGAAGGTGCGCATGATCGCTGAGACGGTAGACATCTCAAAAGACCGCGTGGGTCATATCCTGAATGAAATTTTGGGCATAAGAAAGCTGTCGGCGCGATGGGTGCTGCGTTTGCTCACTCCGGACAACAAGCGCAGCCGTAAGACCACTTCAGAACAGTTATTGACTCTGTTTAAGCGCAATATGAAGGAGTTACAGCGTCGTTTCGTAACGGTCGATGAAACATGGATTCATTGGTTTACACCAAGACCAAGGAACAGTCGAAATAGTGGACTTCGCCCGGCGATCGTGCTCCGAAGAAGGCGAAGACTATCCTATCGGCCATTAAGGTGATGACCACCATTTTCTGGGATTCACAAGATGTGATCTCGTGATCGACTACCTGGAGAAGGGCAAAAAGGGCTCTACTATGCCGAATTATGGGGCCGATTCAAGTTCGAATTGCAGAAAAACAACCCCATTTGTCGAAGAAAAAAGTGATCTTCCACCTTGACAACCCACCGCGGCTCACATCTTCGCCGTCTCCACGGTCATATTGGTCGAATTGGGCTTTTCCCGGTATGGTTTTCTCCCGATTTGGGACCGTGCGACTTCTTTTGTTTCCAAACTTGAAAAAATCACTCGCTGGGCAGAAATTTGAGTCGAATGAGGATGTCATTGCCGCCACGAAGACTTACTTTGCAGACCTCGAAAAAACGCATTTTTCAGACGGGTTAAAAAGTTGGAGCATCGCTGGGTCAAGTGCATCGAGCTTAAAGGAGAGTATGTTGAGAAATAAATCGCCACTTTCCCAAAAGGAGTATGGCAGATCCTGTACCGCTAGTAACATGTGATGGCTAGTCATGAGATCTTGGTGACAGCTAGCTTTCATAGATTGCAACTTCATCACAGATATTATATGAATGATTTTTGTGAATTTAAAACTGAAATGTCTTTTGAACAATTTCATTGCAAATGCATTTGAAAAGTCCCATACAAACCTGTCATTGTTGTCCTTTCGGTTTTCTTTTGTAGGCTAAGTACTGATCAGACTGCCCTCGTATGTATAATATGTACGGATTTACAAAAAAGTACCTAGCTTGCATAGTACTAGCTTTGCTTAGTTTGAGGCAAAATGGTAACGTGTGTTAAAAAAACGAATGTCATGTTTAGATAAATTTAATTATTATCAACACTAAACACAATTTACAACATACTATCATCGAACAGTAAGCTCATTTCTTTTTGATCTTTTGCAGCGCTATGTTCTACCTAGACATATCTGAGGTTTTACATGTAAAACTTTAGCGCATTTTAAGACAATGTTCGAAACAAATAAAAAAAGTGACTGGTTTCCATTTCCGGTTCCAACACAGAATAACTAATAGTACTTAGTTCCAATACGTAGAATGTCAAATTTTAGCTCAATTTGAGAAATACACCTACGAATCTTAACTATATTTGTTGAATACAACATGTAGTTGTACGTGTAACATAATTCTTTAAAAAAGAGAAGGAATTATTCCTATTTTTAAAACGATTAACCGTTCCGCCCGCGTATATGTCGGTTAAAAAGTATGTCCTTAGGAATCAAAGTACCTCCATGCCACATTTCATTGAAATCGGTGCAGAGGTTAAGCCGCAAAAGCGAGACAGAGTTACTTTCGGATACATTTGTAATCTTAATCTAACATTCTCAGTATGGCTTACAGAAAACCACTAAACATCAACCGCCAAATCACCGTTTTAAATCAGTCAGACTAAAGTGTTGGATTTTTCACTTTTTTGTTTCACAAATTGCAGGAGCACATACAATGATGTTACTGGTGGGAGTGCCGGAACCGAAATCTTGCCCAAACCATACCACTAGTATTATTACCACGGTTAGCTGCTAATGCAAACTGGTAATTATTATCTTGTGGCAAATTTATTAAATAAGTGTTTCTTTGAGGCTCCAACCTAATAAAATCCATTGGCCTTATACAACCACCAGGGGAATAGTTGCATCAAAACAATGTATAGCAATCAACATCTGCGAATTCAGCCCACGACAATTTGTAGGTGCCATTGTCATAGGTAACTTTTGAAAATGAGTACACCTGTAGATTGTCAGTATCTCGTTTTGGCGGAATATAAAGATGACTACTATTAACTGAAGATCCGAATTCATTTACTGCCCAAATGTAAACATCTGCAGCTTCAAGCGACACATAACTTATTATGACTGAATTTTTGTTCTTCTCAGATAGTGCCGTCACTTGACTTTTGGAGTCTTGTTTGACGACAACCTTATAGCTGAAGTTAGCACCAGTTTCTTCAGTTTCATCAAGCTGTTTCCAGTAAATATTTAATATCCTCTTATCATTATATACTGATTGGTCAAATGCACCGACCATGGTATCCGGTGGCCTTTGAGGTATTTCACTAGCTGTAGTAAACAGCAAACAAGAGGAGTCAGACCAAAATCTGTCATCTGCATCCTCAGGTTTTATATAAACCCTTACTTCATATGACATGTGAGCATACGGCAAATTTGAGAGTAAAAATGTATATGATTTCTTATTAGGATTTGATTTATTACTAATATTAGATTTCAGAATTGAAGTGTCTACACGGCGGAAATAATCTGTTCTGTCGATTTTAGCTATTCGGTACTCTATTCTATGAATAATGGGGAAAACAAGGAAATCTACTATGTTATTTGGAATAGTCCAACTCAATAGCACACTGTGTGGCTCTCGTTTCACCACTTTTAGAGTTTCCGGTGGATCAGGTTTGACACTAGAGAAATGATTTATCGTGAATATTTGATTATTACAACCAAAGTAATTGCATGATGTCAACAGAAAATTAAACTGCTCCTCCATTGGTTTGTATCTCGGTCTGCTTGTTGTATTCCAACTGCATAGGTACCTTTCGCCGTCTCTCTTTATTTGACATGGAACTCCGGCCTTGTTGTTAACCAAGAATGCTAATGAAAAGTTTGTTTTGCTAAAATTCTCTCTAGATATCCAAGAACAGGTTAATTCTTCAAAATTTCTCGATATGCAACTAAAATCTGTGACGTTAGATGGTGGCAAATCAACCAGCACTCTGCTAGTACACACTTTATTATTCACATTGTTCTTGCAGTAATAAAATGACACTTGCTTCTCTAAATGTTCAATGTATAGTCTTCTGGTGGTTCTATTTACTATTTCTGAGTCGACATGGTTGGTCCCTCTAAAGAAAAATTCGACGTCGTTGGCAGTGTAATTGTTTTCAGCGACACAAAAAATCTCAAGGGGCTCGCCATAAGGAACAATAATCAAACCCTCAGGATACAGAGAGACTGAAATATTAACCCCTTGACAACCGGCAAGTATACACGGCACATTTATAAGAATACAACAAATCCATAGTATCACTTGAAAATTTCTCGTAATCGAACTGCACTGGCTATTTTTCGGACACTGTTCCATGATTTGTACAAAATATCCAAAACTGATGTAATATTTCTTGCTATTCGAAAGTTAAATTAATTGTATTATTAGGTGTTTGTTACATTGCACGAGAAATTGCGCAGAGACTATCGTAAAATGTAGTTACACACTGACCAAACTGCAAAGACGCTGGCAGTTAATTAAGATATGGATTATTTTATGGATTTAAAATGTCAAATGCTATCATTCATTTGACCCGTTACTGGGAATAATACCTGATTACGATTGTTTTTTATATTCTCAGTTTTTTTTTCTTGTATGATACTTAGAAATCATTAATGCTAAAGTAGAAGAAATCATTTGCGTGATCATTAATATAAATAAAAATAACTTAATTTAATTAAATATGATAAGTATTAACTTTAGCGAAATTAACTTTTTGATGATTTTTAGGGTTCCGTGCCAAAGGCAAAAAACGGAACCCTTATAGATTCGTCATGTCTGTCTGTCCGTCCGTATGTCACAGCCACTTTATTCCGAAACTATACGAACTATAATGTTGAAACTTGGTAAGGAGATGTATTCTGTGAACCGCATTAAGATTTTCACACAAAAATTAAAAAAAAAACAATAAATTTTGGGGGTCCCCATACTTAGAACTGACACTCAAAAATTTTTTTTTCATTAAACCCATACGTGTGTGGTATCTATGGATAGGTCTTCAAAAATGATATTAGGTTTATAATATCATTTTTTTCGAAACTAAATAGTTTGCGCGAGAGACACTTCCAAAGTGGTAAAATGTGTGTCCCTTCCCTCCCCTGTAACTTCTAAAATAATAGCATGATAAATCTAAAAAAAATATATGATGTACATTACCATGCAAACTTCCACCGAAAATTGGTTTGAACGAAATCTAGTAAGTAGTTTTTTTTTAATACGTCATAAATCGTAAACTGCAATTTACCTTTCATTCAATCAACACAAATATAAAAATAAAATATATTATGTTACCTGTTGCTGCGGAACCCTTCATGGGCGAGGTCCGACTCGCACTTGGCCGCTTTTTATAGGTTGTCACATCGTAAACTAGTCTATTAATATTCAGAGTTGAGTATCTGTATGATATTTGCATTGAATTATTTTAAAACATTAACCATAACATAACCAGGCCATAAAGCGTTGTTCTGTCTGTCTAGTACGTTCCATACAAATAATGGTAAAATATTCCAAAAAGTAAGAATACCAATTGACTAGTTGCGCCCGCGGTTATTGCTGTTCCTTATATATTATATGGCAACACAACATTTTTCAGGATAAAAAGTAGCCTATGTGCTATTTATTTATTTATGCAACATACTTCCTGCAAACATATTGCCCTAGGCCAATTACTTAGACTTAATGCCACAGGCATTTTCTTCCAGTCAAACCTTTGGGTGTTGCAAAACTGTGTTTGGCAGGGTATTGCAAAACTGTGTGTGGCAGGCTATTCCAGACAGTAATCTATTTCTGTGCCAAATTTAATCCAGATCCGATCATTAATCCAGATCCGATCAGCTATTTTTGCGTGGAAGAATAACAAACATCATAAACTTAAGGACAGAAAGCTCCGCACAAATTCTATTGGTTATTACTTTGGGGGGATGTT
This sequence comes from Diaphora mendica, assembly GCA_949125395.1. Taxonomy (NCBI): domain Eukaryota; kingdom Metazoa; phylum Arthropoda; class Insecta; order Lepidoptera; family Erebidae; genus Diaphora; species Diaphora mendica. Next base: position 4,802,249 of record OX421321.1, read on the forward strand.
TTTTTTTCCCTTGAGAGGCGTAGACTATGTTACGCAGGTTAGTGTTAGCTTAGTTTAATATTATAAGTACCTGGATAACCAAGCTCTGCTCGGTATTTTATTTTTTTGGGAAACTTTCCGAAAATAAATCCTAGCTAGATCGATTTATCGCCCCCGAAACCCCCTGTACACAAAATTTCATGAAAATTGTTGAAGCTGTTTCAGAGATTCAGATTATATTAATACAAGCATTACTCGTTTAAACGTATTATATAGATAGACTAGCTGACCCGGCGAACTTCGTACCGTCATATTTTCATATCTGTCTCAGCTTCCCACAGGCAGTGTACAGTCACGGACAAAAATTTATATTTAAATAGTATTATTTCTCGTAAAAAGAAAGGAATAAAAAATTGTTATTGTGGGGTATCCCTAAGAGATAGACATATACCATCACGGACTTTTTTGTAGACCTTTTTAAGGTGTACAATATTGTAATACATTATTTTCATCTATCTCGTAGGTGTCAGCCAGCGTTTGCAATGTAAGCGCGAAAAATGTGTTTATTTACGAAACCTCTAAAATTATCAGTGTTTCTGTACTATATTTATTATACATATAAACCTTCCTATTGAATCACTCTATCTATTAAAATCCGTTGCGTAGTTTTAAAGATCTAAGCATTTATAGGGACAGACAGACAGCGGAAGCGACTTTGTTTTATACTATGTAGTGATCAATCTATTACAAAGTATGATATTAGTTTGTTTCTTTATATCTTTGTTACGCTTTCACGACTACTACTAAACCGCTCATCATTAAATTTTGCAAACACATTTTCACACAGAAAAAAAAACAGTGACTCATTCAAAAGTTTTCAAATAATAGAATTAACACCAATGTGTAATTTCAATAAGGATTAAAAATCACTAAAAATCATTCTCATCCTATAAAATGGCGTGCTAAATGTCAAAGATTGACTAAAATTAGATACATCACACAAAAATAGACATCTAAATACATTTATACACAAAAAATCTTTTGTAACTAACTTTACAAAATAAGAACATAGAAGATAATTTTAGAGTTAATTTAGTTTCGTAATAGGCGGTACACACTACAACGATTTATAGTAGCGATTTAACTGTGCAGTTCGTTTGTGCAGTTTCATCGATAGTGTGGACGGAAATTGGCTCAGATATTTCTCAAAAAATCTCCAACAAACCAATTTCCGTCCACAGTATCGATAAAACTGCACAAACGAACTGCACAGTTGAATCGCTACGATAAATCGTTGCAGTGTGTACCGCCTATAACGGAACAACAGAATTAGCATTATTGCCAATTAGTAGTAAATACTTTTGATAAATGTAGGTAATACAAATATGTAAAAACACTTACCTCTTTGATGTGTTATTGGTTTCAATAACGTCTGCTGGCGGCGGTGGTGGTGGCGGGGGTGGGGGCGGAGGTGGCGGCGGAGGACCGCTCACGGGCGGTGGAGGACCGCTTAATGGCGGCGAAGGACCGCTTACGGGCGGCGGAGGACCGCTTAAGGGTGGCGGCGGAGGTGGTGGCAACGCTTGAGCTGGTGGCGCGTCCGGTATATCAGGCATTTGTATATCGTGTTCTACTTTCAAATCTGGTAGTTCTTTTAGATCAGGCAACTCCGTTTCCGGTACAGCCATAACCGCCGTTACTGGGGATGTGACGACCGATGGCGCAATCGAACCATCGCTCGTTATGGAGAATTGTACGTCGCCCGCTATGCCCGGTAGGTGTGGCAGGTCAAGAGGCATCTCTAGCTCGGGTACCTAAATGAAGACACGCTTTTTTACTTTTCAGTTTTGATGGTTACTCTATGTATATGTATTGAAATAAACTAAATCCTAATAATTATATTACTATCACAGATTACCCTCATTTTCATTTACATCTGTTAAATATAATCCTCGTGACACTTATATGTACGTACGGATATATAGAATGGACATATTAAAACAAGACAACTGAAAATATACAACAGTTTGTATTAATATCTGCTATTTTTAACTCTGTAGCATTAGAAATATAAATAAAATCGTATTCCATAAATATCAACCCATCCCGCCTACTAGTATTTGAGTGTCTTCCTTACTAGGTATTACTGATGTTATCTATACTATAATATTATAAAGCTGAAGAGTTAGTTTATTTGTTTGAACGCGCTATTCTCAGGAACCGCTGGTCCGATTTGAAAAATTATTTCAGTGTTGGATAGTACATTTATCGAGGAAGGCTATATATCATCACGCTAAGACCGTTGCGTGGGTCAGCTAGTTTATGAAATATAAATAGTATCATACCAAAGAAGTAATATACTTTCAAGTAACTGTTATTAAAGCTGAAAAAAAAGGAATTTAAAACAGATGTATGTAGTGTAGTATATCATCTCTAGGCTTTTCAAAACACGTTTGCGTCTCATATTGCCCGTAGCGTAACAATTTTCCCGTGTTTTTGAAACAATTTTCATTGGTGCTCCGCTCCTATTGGTCTTAGCGTGATGATATATAGCCTATTCCTTCCTCGATAAATGTACTATCCAACACTGATTTTTTTTTTTAAATCAGACCAGCGGTTCCTGCGATTAGCGCGTTCAAACAAACAAACTCTTCAGGTTTATAATATAAGTATAGATTTTGTACGGAAAGGCCCATTCTTTATGTAGAGAGAACATTTTTTAAATTACCCACTACCTACAAACGTTTGGCCTCCTTGATAGTATAGTATAGTCCATTCGTTTAGATAGTGTCAGTGCATCCGCACGCAATTGTGGTTATTGTTGTGAAATACGAATATCCATACAAACGTCGTAAACTGACAAGTCATACTTGCTTGTAGGTGTACGCCGCAGGCGGGCACTTTGATATTGTGGCAGCTTCAGTGGTGGATTTACCACTAGGCTGAGTAGGCTGGAGCCTAGGGCGGCGAATTTTAAGGGGCGGCAAATTTAGACGATTTTTATTATAATTAAAAAATTAAAAAAACAATTTTAAAGAGAGAAAAGAAGTCTTGACAATTTAACAAAAAGAAACAACAATGTAATATGCAGTGTACCAAATACTCTCAACTTTAATATTATTTAAAAAAATACTAAACGATTGGTAAAATATATCTTTTTTTTTAAATTTAAAACATCTCATCAACAGTTTAATATTACAATTCAAAATAGTAATATTTTGTATCACCACTGAGGGCGGCATGATGTTCTAGAATACGCCGCGCCGCCCCTTTACACCTTTACTTTATAGGTATGAGCCTATACGACGGTGGCGAATCAATTTTGAGTAGAAATTTTCAACCCTTGATCCTTTCCGCTGCCTCTTTCTGCTCAATGTCATCTTCGCAGAAGGAGGTAAAACATCTGCCGCTACCGACCAAATCGACACAGTTGGCAGCGAGAGATGCTCTCCGATAACTGCAAGAGTATCCAACGCTGCCATGCCAAAACACTGGCACAGCGAATCAGCTCAGTAAACCGTATAGGCGGGATTCAACTGACTGCTAGTAACCACGTGCAGATAATTCCCAAAGCTTCCGTGCCCGGAAATAACCTGCGGTACCCGGAACAAATCCCACATGAATATTCCGGCCGACGCGGACGCCGTATCCGTAGACAGGATGTGAAACCAACAATACTCCCTAAGGGTGCCAGAGGTGCACACTACTCTGATCGGTCAGAGCTACCGTACTCACCGGAGGCGGGGTATCGTATAGTGTTATGGACCGGAGAATTTCACGCACAGCCTTGTCGCGACCAGTCAGTTCACGCAAATTGGGCAAAAGTCGCCGAAGGGCAGACCAGCCACTAGCTTTTGTGCAAGATGTCGAAAGAGTCCGTGAAAAAGCTACCTACCGTTAGGGAACATGTCTAGATACATTGTTTGGGATTGATTCGGTACGAGAACCGAATAGAACACGATTGAGGCATCATAAGGTGAATCACGACCGGACTCATGAAATGAAGAGACTGAGGGCGTGTTTATATGACATGGAAATATTTCACGCCCACACAACATAACCGCAGCGTGCTTGCACGATCCACCAGGACTGCGGACATCCTATTGGACAGCGTAGGCGTGCAGCGGATCGGTTGCTTGTGTTCTTTCAAAACAAAGAAAACTCGAGCAAGATTGACGGGTCAACGGCGGTTTTGGTCACTGCTAAGAATTTGTATGTTGAGGACTAGTCAAAAAAGTTAAAATTGGTATAAAAAGAAATAAGTACGCGGCCAATACACGGCTATCGCGCGGCGGCAGCAGGAAAATTATCGCGTCATCTAACTGTTACTTAACTGACCTTAGGTTTTTGTTCAGGACCACCATTAAATCCACCGATCACTAGAGAAACATCGCTGGTGACCACCTTTTTAAAGGTTGCCCCTCGGGCTGAAACCAAACTTTCAATGGCATAACAGATTACGCCCAGGCCTGGTGGCAAGTCTCCTGCGAGGCACTAGTACCCTATGTTCTACAGGAGGATGCCGAAAATATCCCCCTGTGGAACACTGCACGACATAGGTCGACACTTCAGATATTCATCTTGAACCTCGTACGTGACGGTACGTTACTCTAAATAGTCTGCCACTAGTCGCGTCAGGCACTCTAGCACCCTGTGGTAGTAGAGGCTAATAAATGCGTTGGCGGTGTTAAACAACAATGGCAAGCACGGGTGGGCGGAGCGCACAATGCACACGATCGGAGCTAACCGAGGGCCATCCGTAAACCGTAGATGGCTCGAGATCTGTGAGGGTACCAGAAGCTTTTTTCTAGGCTTCTTCCTCGGCTACAAGTACCCAAACCAGAGTGTGATATAACTACATCACGTTCGTCCGGTAGGAGATATGTGAATTCATTGAATTGAAATGTATTTCAACTTTGTTGACATTGCACGTGGGTGCTCAAACTAACACACGGGCCGTTTAGTATGGGGGCAGTGGTCTTGCAACGGATCAGTATTACAGCTGCACCTACCGCCGCATCCGTGACGGGCGGAACATTATCCACGTTCTTCTCATCGATTCCGACCAAGGAGGCCATAAACGGGGACGTGTGTACCACCTGTGTAGTACGGAAACGCCTTCAACAACTTTCTGCCTCTGCGAAGCGGGTCGAAGGCGAACTCGCAAGTAGAGTTCGTAAATAGGGGCCTGATGGCGCGCATGACGATTATTGTAAATTCGTGCAATTAAGGCGATAACGGAGACTGAGCCACAGGTAAGACACAATCCTCCCCCCCCTGCCTCCCTAAACACCGTATAGCCTTACTCGGTTCAATTTTAACACACTACACGCAAACCCCTGCAGAATGTAAAAGAAGGGTATTGAATTGCAGGAGTTAGAAGGGGCGGCAAAAATTTAAAAAGCCTACTGGCGGCAAATATGTAAATCCACCACTGGGCAGCTTGCCGCGCGTGTGACGGCGGCGCGATCAATGTGACCGTATCTAAGCGAATGGACTTTATATTTGGCTTGGACGATGTCTGACGCATGCGTCACTCCCGAACTGCTATTACTCAAATGCAATAGTCATTTTTTCATAAAGTTCATATTTCACAACAAAATGTTGTATTGCTCTCATATTTTAGCGCTTAAACTACATATCAAGTAATTTGTAAAACAGTGTCCATAGAGGTGCCTGTACTATAGAATCTAGGTATTTCAATAGGCAACTACTATGTATTTTCATATCTACCCATCAGACTTCTATACCTATACTCTTTGCGCTGTAGCATGGTGCGGGTGACAGTTGCCTTTACGACGTTTTTACGACGACGAATTTAATTTACTTCAGTTATTAATGATTTAATAATATACATATTGCGAAAGTGGTACAGCTGAAATACTAAGTCATCATTTGTAAATCGCGGAAACTTTCAAGAGTGAAATGAAATGTTACTGAAACTGTCACGCACACCATGCTACAGCGCAAAGAGTATAACAATTTTAAAAATTATGTATATTGAAATTAGTGATGTACCGGATATCTGACTAAGAAAATACATTTGTAGACGTATATGTTACTTTTTTGAGAAGTTTAAACTGACTTGAGACTTGAAAATTTTACTTTTGGTTAATTAAACAAAATGTTCTGAGTTGTTAATAATATTATTACCAGTAATAGGGAATATGCATAAAATTTTTATTTGTCCTAAACATTTTTTTCTAGATTCTTTATTGTATTTACAATATACATAAAAAGTATTTTTTTATTTAGTGATTACTTAAACCCAGAAAATATTAAATAAACAGTGAAAATTAGGGAAGGAAAATTCAAACCTACAAAACGCGTCCTATTGGTCGAAACGAAATGTGACGTCAATTGTTACATTATCGAAATTATCGGCGTCGAAATTCCTACTATGTTGTAGTGTTTGTGAAAAAAACTTAACTTCTTCCATGATTTTTATAGCAATCAAAACTGTAAAAAGGTATAAAATAACTAAAACACTCAATAGTAAATAAACACGAAATGACAATGACGTCATTTGTTATGTCAATAGCGCGCGAAAAATGGCGGCGTTTGAATAGCTCAAATTTAGTGGGTGTTTTAAAATTCACTTTGAAAATTAGTTTGACTATTTTCAAGCCTATTTATATTTTTTCTATGTTATGGAGACTTATATGATCAGATTAAGAAATAAAAAAGACATGCATATTCCCTATTAAGTGCCATAAACTATCTTTATAATGGAATCAAAGAAATATTTGAATTTGAAGTGTATTTAAAAAAATATGCTCAGTGCACATCGAAAAATGTAATATTATCGAGTCAATTCAATCGTCATTTTAGGGACATGCGATTGGCGCAAAGTAGAGATAAAACTTTTTAACAATCTGACGCATCACTAACAAAAATATGGAAAAAAAGGGTAAGTAATCTATGATAGTTAAGGATAAAAAACTTTTTATAAAAAAAAAACCGACTTCCAAAAAACATCCAACGAAAACTCTCTGCCAAAAAAACACTTAAAAGCGTAAAATAAACTGGTTCTTCATAAATTACCTATACCTAATTCTTTATTCATATAAATAGTAGTATTATAATGTGTGCTAGGTACCTAGAATCTGTTTGAAGTCGGTGCCAAGTGACTATCGCTTAGACTTTTGTAATTCTTCGTTTGTATTCTTTTTGGCTTAGCACCGACTTCAAACAGATTTTAGGTACCTAGCACACATTATAATACTACTATTTATATGAATAAAGAATTAGGTATAGGTAATTTATGAAGAACCAGTTTATTTTACGCTTTTAAGTGTTTTTTTGGCAGAGAGTTTTCGTTGGATGTTTTTTGGAAGTCGGTTTTTTTTTTTATAAAAAGTTTTTATTTTTCAGTTTTTAGTGCAAACAATCGTAGGTAAGTAGTAAGTTGAACTATTTCATCAAATTTCATCATCAAGAATACAAATTAAGGTCTATACGTACCTACGTGTAATATTAAAATCATCCTCTAATCCCTAACTGTTGAAGAGTTTAACCTTCTATCATCAGCTCACCTAAATAACTTAAAAGTATACGACTGAAGGTCTTTAGATACGTATGAAATTGAAAGAATTATCCTCCAACTCCTAACCGTTGAGGAGTTGTACCTTCCACCTTCCATCATCAGCATACCTAAATAATTTGAAAGAATACGATTAAAGGTAACATATGTACATAGGTATGATGTTTAAAGATTTATCCTCCAACTCCTTACCGTTAAGAAGTTGTACCTTACATCATCAGCTCATCATCATAAAATGATGACTACCAGACGCAAATACCGGTGTAACTTCAGAAAATATACGAAAAACATAGTATGTGCCTATAAAAAATGAGGGTTTCCCTCGATTACCCTGGGATCCCATCATCAGATCCTGATATGCTGGCAATGGGACCACCTCGGAAGCATACCACTTCGAATACAAAAAAATAATTCAAAATCGGTTCACAACTGACGGAGTAATCGGTGAACATACATAAAAAAAAAAAAAAAATACATACAGTCGAACATAGAACCTCCTCCTTTTTGGAAGTCGGTTAAAAATACTCACCATTCCCATTCCAGGTGCATAAAGGTATTCATCAGCATCTCTCTTCAATTCATCTCTAGTCATAATAGATGATGGTGCTGCTTCCAGTAAGCTCTTATTCTCGACTTTTGTTTGCACGAATGGGACATATGCCGACGCCCGTCTCGTGGTACCAAGATAGGGACTTTCGTCTGTGTTGAAGATCAGTAGGTCACCTACGCTGCATAGGTTATCTAGTACTGAGTTTAAATTGAAGTCCTGTTTGGGTATCTGCTTCTTAGGCTCTGCTACCTTCACATGATAGAAGTGCAGCTTCTCCTAAAATATAATGCACAAGTTTAACCTATAAAGTTTTTAACCCTCAAATCAAAGACGTTGAAAATTTTATATAATTACCAGCTAATACAGCAAACGTTGTTTTGCCATAAAAAAAAATTGCGTTATATAAATAGATGTTGGTCGATTCTCAGACCTACCCAATATGCACACAAAATTACATAAAAATCGGTACAGCCGTTTCAAAGGAGTATGGTAACTAACATTGTGACACGAGAATTTAATATATAAGATGAGCCTGCTAACTTTAGTACTAAAGGTCTTAAAATACCAGTTTCGGTGAAATTTCGCTTCTTTGAAGGTGATTCTTAAATTCTCTAAAAAAGACAATTTTTACTAAAAAAAATATGTAGTGTATAGTTAAGTTACTTAGAAATCGGCATAAAGACTTCTGAAACTATTTAAATTCTTTGACACTTAATTAAAAGGCAAAAATATGAAATTGAGATTTAACAGTAGGTAAACAAAATAAAAACAGGTAAAAAATAATGCATCTTTCTCAAATTAAAATCTCTCAGAATGGACTTGAATTACGACAACTTAGCTTATTAGGTACTTTATAAATCTATATAATATAAAAATGAATCGCCGTTATGTATGTACGCGCATAACTTTTTTATTTACTTATTTAAAAAAAAAACTTTAGATCGGCTCTACCAAATTAAATAATTCTTTTTTATGTGTTCGTTATTTTACAAGAAAAATTAAAAGATAACGGGAAGTATTTTTTTTCGGCGACGGGAAGCTGAGACAGATATGTCAATATGGCGGTACGAAGTTCGACGGGTCAGCTAGTTATTAATACAATTATCATGTTAGAGATACTAAAAGACATTGTTAAAAACACAAATTAAAAAGTCTCACCTGTAATTCGTTCTCACCAGGCTGCCCCTGAATCTTTCCTTTCAGAGTTACTTCTTTAGGTTTGTGCTCATAGTTGTCTTGGTTAAAAGTTGACTGGTAATGTTCATGGGTTATAGAGCCCGGGTACTTTGCGCTCGAGAACACCTTGATTGCCTTCTGCATACCAGTCAATTTGTCTACTTTAAATCTAGATGTTTCTATTCGTTCGTACAGTTTTCTTGTCTTATCTGTGTTCTGCTCGATTCTCATCGTGAGCCGTGCAAACACGTCGTCTACAATACCGTTGAGATTATCCAAAGTATCTGCTATTTGCAGAATCGTCTCCTCTACACTCAGATCACTTGGTACTAACTTTATCTGATATATACCTTCCATAATTAAATAATCTTTCTTACTTGCATACTTTATATCTGTAACAAACATTGTTCCATTGAAAACGGTGTTGAGAACAATGTGAGCAATACCAACTGGTCCAATCCAGACTTTATTATTATTAAATAGCTTTCAATGTTTTCTTACCTACAATTTTTTTTTTAATCACCTAAAATAAATTAATAAGGCACAAGAATTATCACTAGACAACACATCCATATTCTTGTGTGTATTAATATTATGTCCAATAATTGTATAGCACTTTGTAAAGCTTATAGTTCATTATTTACAATTTCATCATTAAGTCTATTTTGTCAGTACTGTATCACTTATAGTATTCTTAACTAGGCTCAATTTTTAGACGACTTTAACGTATGGGAATCGGCGAGTAACGAGTGAAGATTATCGTTGGCGGGATCAGTACTCCATGAGAACCTGCAGTACGCATCAGGCGACATAGTCGGGTCCAAAATCGCCGACTCTTCTGCCAGCTGTCCGCCCGACAACATGTTGTTTAGATGTTTGTTGATGACTGCGTCTCCTGGGCTCACGTAGCCACTAGACGCCACGGGCTTCAATGGCACTGCAGTTCGCACAGGCTGCTTATGACTAGTCAAGGCATCCAATGACTGTAGTTGAATATAACTACTGTCAGCGCCATGTTTCACAGGCTGTGGCAAGGTAGGCATACTTGGCAAGCTCTCCGAACCGAACACCATAGTTGATGATGGATCTAATTTGGAGAAATTCATAGACCTAGGCTGAGCCTCTTCAGGTCTCACATACCCGGAAGATGGTGAATGAGATTGTATGCTGGGTGGCGCGACGCCAGTCGTAAATATCGGTGGTGATAATGCAGCCATTACATAGCTTGAGCTAGTGGGTAGTGCTGTAGGCTTCGCAAGAGGGCTCTTGTGTGGAACAGGTGCCGATTGTACATAGCCAGTGCTAGGGTTTACCACAGGTTGAACATATCCACTAGGATTCTTTTTGAAGGCTTTATCACCAAAGCAAGGTGAGTTCTCTCGAGAATTGTCTGTTTCCGAATTTGAAGATTCTTCATCCTGTATTACATTGGTTTCATCAGCTTGCACAGGTTCCCCTTCTAAATGTAACGAAGTTTCAGAGCCATCATCAGATGTGGATGCATGTCTCTCGGACGCTGGACACCGTGAGGTATCTGACAATGCAGTGCTGTCAGTGTGGTCACTGGAACCACAATTATTGTCAGTAGTTTGTTTATTTTCTGTAGTTGATACTGGAGTCCTGCTGTTGGGCAATAATAACATTTCATCCGATGATGGTTTATCATCTTTATTAGTTGAATATAGTCCTCCATATGCATATTTGGAGATATCTTTTTCAGGTATCCCTAAGCCACTGGGCAGAACAGGGTCTATGTCTTCCATCTTTCTAACTATCTTAACCATCTTTATAGAACCATACATGACACCAATTAATGCAAATACTGCCACAAGAATAAGTCCCATAGTGATTCCACCCCTGCTTCTACATGTCACTGTACTGGGATTACTCCACTCACCAGGAAATTCTTTATGTCCATTTTGGTTTTTAGGCATTTCAACTTCAATTCTGTCTGCTAATATGCCATGATATGGGTCTTCATCTATGTTTACAGCTCTGACTTGATAATACTCAGAGAGTTCTACTCCTTCACAATGTATTAAAGAATATGATGTATTGGATGTATTGAATATTTCAACCGTATCAGGGTTATCATCTTTGATTCTTCTTATTTCGTAACGATGTACAGTACCGCCTGGCAAGCTCGGAGGGCCCCACTTAAGAAGGCCTGAATTAGTCTTAACAATTGGTGGGTTTAAAATGCTTGGAGGTCCAATTCTCGTCCTCACAAATATGGCATCAGATGCTTTTGGCTTCGAGCAGCTTCTAATAGCAGTGTTGCAGGCCTGAACACTGATGGAGTAATTAGTATAAGGTTTCAGTCCAGTTACTTTGATTGACCTCCTACCAATATCTTTATCTACATCAGGTAATTTAATTTCAAAAAGCTCTTCCTCCTTGTCTAAAATAACATATTTGCCTATTATACCATTTTTATGTGCAGGCGGATCCCACGAGACCACAAGTGAATCAAACTGAATGTCAGATAGTGTGACATTATCAGGATTTGTTGGTGTGTCTTCCGTAGTAGTTACTCCTGTAGATGCATTTTCAATAGTCTTTAATCCATAGGCAGTATTCAATGCTAATGTGAATTGATATGTCCTGTAAGGTTTTAAATTGGTTATATTTACTTCCTTTTGGTTTGCGTTATCAATATAAAGTTTAGATTTTTTTCCAAATGAAGGATCACAGTCACTACTTGTATTTACCACGGGACAATATGATATTTGATAGCCTGTAATAATGCCTTCTTGAAGAGTACAAGACATAGTCCAAGTTATTCTTACATGTGTCTTTCCAGGAGCATCATGGTTTACTTGTACTGGAAAGCCATACATAGGTATTGCATCTTTTGATATGTCGCATGAGGCCCAAATCATACCACTAGTTTTAATACCGCTATTAGCTGATATTGCAAACTGGTACCTAGTTCCTCTCGGCAAATCAATCATATGAGTGCTTTTTCCAGGCTCCATAACAGTAAAATTCATTCGGCCTGCACAAATTTTTGTAGTATTATCTTGACACCAAAACAATGTATAGTTGTCAAGATTCTCTGCTCCGATCCATGACAACTTGTACGTACCATTGCCATAAGCCAGTTTAGTGAATGAATGTACCTGCAGAGCCTCAGTATCTTGTTTAGATGGGACATAAAGATGACTACTATTAGTAGATGACCCAACAGCATTAGTTGACGAAATTGAAACATCAATAGCTTCAAGAGACGCATCATTCAGTATGACATAACTTAAGCTCTTATTCTTATCTGGGAATATAGTCAGCGGATTCTTAGAGCCTTGTTTGAGTATAACTCTATAGGTAAAGTTTGCACCAGCTTCTTCATATTCTTCAAGTTGCTTCCAGTAAATATATATTACCCTTTTATCGTTATATATTGATTGGTCAAATGCCCCAATAATGGTGTCTGGTGGCCTTTGAGGTCTTTCACTAGCTGTTGTAAAAAGCACATAAGAGAAATCAGACCAAAATCTGTCCTCGGCATTTTCAGGTTTTATGTAAACCCTTACTTCATATGACATGTGACCAAATGGCAAATTAGAGAGCAAAAATGTATATGATCTCTTGTTAGGATTTAATTTATTACTAACATTAGATTTCAGAATTGAAGTATCTACACTGCGAAAATAATCTGTTCTGTCAATTTTAGCTATTTGGTACTCTATTCTATGGACAATAGGACAATTAAGGAAATCCACTATATTATTTGGAATAGTCCAACTCAATAGCACACTATGTGGCTCTTGTTTCACCACTTTTAAATTTCCAGGTGGATCAGGTTTGACACTAGAGAAGTGATTTATCGTGAATATTTGATTATTACAACCGAAGACATTGCATGATGTCAACTGAAAATGAATTTGCTCCTCCATTTGTTTGTATCTCGGTCTGCTTGTTGTATTCCAACTGCATAGATACCTTTCACCGTCTCTCTTTATTTTACATGGCATTGAGGCCTTGTTGTTAACCAAGAATTTTAATGAATAATTAGTTTTACTTAAATTCTCTCTAGATGTCCAAGTACAGTTAAATTCCTCAATATTTTTTGATATACAGCTAAAATCTGTTATATTTGATGGTGGCAAATCCACCAGCACTCTGGTAGTACACAATTTATTAGTCACATTGTTCTTGCAATAATAGACTGATACTTGCTTCTCTATATGTTCAATGTATAGTCTTCTGGTGGTTCTGTTTACTATTTCCGAGTCGACATGGTCCTTTCCGATGAAAAACTCGACGTCGTTGGCAGTGTAATTGTTTTCAGCAATACAAAAAATCTCAAGGGGCTCGCCATAAGGAAGGTTAATCATACCCCCAGGATACAGAGAAACTGAAATATTCACCCCTTGACAACTCGAAAATATACACGGCAAATTGATGAAACATTTGATAACAATGCACCACATCCAGAGCCCGAACTGTGGCCTCCTCCGGAACCCTAGGCACTGAGTTTTTCGGGTACTTGTACATGTATTTTCCATAACTGCTAAGTTTATCTTTCACTCCATAACGAACTGATACACCGTTTTAAACTAATTCAAACGCGGCGAGAAACACATTACTTGTTTTTTTTTTAACTAGTAAGCTAAATGGCGCACCGACGATCCCAACACGATGACACACACTGACTGAGCTCCGTCACTGCACGCACATGATTGTCATGATTATATTATCTATTTTACATATAACGTTTAATACTATCAGTCCTTACTATGTTCCCGAATGAATAGTATTTAACAATAGTTGGAACGAAAGCACAGTACTCGATAAATTTACGCTGCATCGAAACGCTGCAGTTACAGTACTTACATAAAAAATAAAACAGAAGAAACTTCGCGTTCGCGGAGTAAATTCTCAGAAAAGCAAACTTCACTTTGGAGTGAAGTTAGCAGTTATCATAAGAAAACAAATCTTTTTTTTTTTAACAAAATTATACGGCTCTGGGTTCTAGCCCTTTTAAGCCAGTCGTTGATATTTGATTGTTATCAGTTTGATGGAGAGTTTTCTTTCAAGCTTACAAGTTTTTTTTACAACATTTCATGCTACGTTCACACGCGTGCGAGGACATGGCAGTCGCTCACAAACTACAAGCGCTCGCATGCACTCACACACTTTGGCAGTGCTGCCAACTTAGTGGATTTTTCACTAAAACTGGTGGTTTGAATCCTTCATTTAGTGACGGAATATTGTTTTTTGTAGCTGGTGGATTTGTCTAGCGGTTTTGAAAAAATCAATTTTAATTACTATAACTGTGATCACTCAGCCACTAAGTATCTTACATTCAATTCAATTGAATATATCTTTATTGTGGATCATAGATAGGTACATAATGAAAGATGTATCGTATACATTGCGATCAGCATGTCCCGCCCAGTGTGCATACAGTAATTTCATTTCTGTCAAGTTAAAAATAAGATTATTATCGAATGTCTTATTTATCAAATCTTTACACATGCTATCCGTTAATAACAATAAGTTAAATTTTGTAAATATCTAGTTATATTTACTTCTTTTAATATTCAGCTTTTTTAAATAATTCAGGTAACTTCTGACAAGACCCGGCTACACTGCACTGAGCGGCACCAACCTCGCGCCAACGTGTAAACACGTCGCAAGCGGCGAGCGCACGCTTCCTTTGATCTATGTTCAAAAACCGACGCCGACTCGGGTCGGCAACAAGCTAGGTATCACAACCTCACGCAAGTTCACGCAACCCAAGCCAAACAGCCCGTTTACACGCGTGTGCATGAGGCGTGCCACGCATGTAAACGCGGCATCACAGTTCACTTTACACGCGTCACTCGGAATCAATTTAAGTCTGTTCAGGACTGCTCATTAAAAATAGCCGGGCGTCCCGTGACGGCCAACTTTTTTTTGGATTTTATTCTTCAACATTTAATCCATCCTGGCGGATTCACATTTTAAAATTCCTACCTTAAATACTTAATTATTCGCAAACAACTAAAATTATTTATGTTATTGATATTTTTTCAATTTAATAAATATTTTGGTTCAATATCAATTTTTTTTTCAATATTTAATTATTATTCTCTTTATTAAATTATTATAACATATTATTTACATTTTTAAATCTTAATATATATATTTCTTGTGTGCGTGTGTATGTGACTGAACTCCTCCTAAACGACTGGACCAATTTTGATGAAATTTTTTGTGTGTGTTCAAGGGGATCTGGGAATGGTTTAGATTCACAAAAAAGACTGGACCGATTTTGATGAAATTTTTTGTGTGTGTTCAAGGGAATCTGGGAATGGTTTAGATTCACAAAAACGTAAACGATGTTACGTGGGTCATAAATATGGCGATACGAAGTTCGCCGGATCAGCTAGTATACATATAAAAACAAATACATTTAAAAATATAAAAATAGTAGACCACCGACTTCGGGTGCAGGGACCAAGACACCGGTGGTTAGGGCTCCAAAGACAAGAACCTCCTCACAATACGAGCCGTGTCAAGTAGGACTGCCTTCTTCATCAGACCCTTGATCCAGCCGTCTAACGTGAGCCTCTTAAGGTGTTGGTCGAGGCTCTTGGCAATTAATCCGTGAACAGATATGACTATCGGAACAATGATCACCGAATCAACATTCCTCATATCGACAATCTCGTGAGATAAATCCAAATATTTTATTTGTTTATTTTTTTCAACCTTAACGAGATTCTCGTCATGAGGAACGGCGCTGTCGACAATCATTGCGCGGCGCTTCAATCGATCTATCAACACAATATCAGGCTTATTGGCAACAATAGTCCTGTCTGTGATAACAGATCAATCCCAATATAATGTAGCACGACCATTCTCGAGAACTGGGTCGGGCACATACCTATAGTATGGCACCTCTGAGTTCATAAGATGGTATTTAAGGGCAAGTTGCTGATGTACGATCCTGGCTACTTGGTTGTGCCTGTGCAAGTACTCGCCGTTAGCAAGACGAGAACAACCAGAAATAATATGCCTAATAGATTCTCCAGGACGGTGACATGCCCGACAGAATTATATTTATTATTATTATTTATATCGATATTGACATTTCGAATCACTCTACATAGCTGCTTACGTACAACTAAGGGTATAGGCCGCACCAAACTTTATGACTTCTCGGAACATCGTGCGAGTCGCTGCGCAGTAAACAGTTGTTGGTATCAGCGGGACGTAAAGGGGTGCGAGGGGAAGTCGACACACGCCGAGTCTTGCTTGTGTGTGTGAGCTGTGTCCCTACACTACAAACACAGACACAAACAAGCATATTCATATCCAAGTACATTCGAGTTGTTAAAAGTTTTTAATTGTTATTTGTTTCGTAATATAATTGTTTTGTTAAGTTTACTTAATTTGTTTTGTGTAAACTTCTCGATGGTTACACACACACTTATTTGATGTGTCGATTAAAATGCCACACGAACTGTATAATCTTCTAAGTCCAAGTTATTTATTTATGTAAACAGATTTTCACAAACTCTTTTACAACGCCTACATCGATAATAGTATTATTTAAAGATTAATATTTGAAGTTTGAATTTTATTTGCCTCGAACAACATCTTAGAAATCAACCTTCTATTTATTGACGGTTAAGTTTGGTATGTACCTAATCTCTTCGACGAGCACTTCCGACAGCTTGGTCCCAGGCTGGCCGACGCTGCTTCTGCCCTTGGGTGATTTTTGCCCAATCTGGGTGGAACCAGCGTCGCAACGCGACTCCTGTACACGGGGGTTGTCCGGTCGATGGCGCTGTATGGTGCACCGGTGTGGGTGGCGGCCTCATGCCGCCCTGAGTGTGGCTGCGGATGGTCAGGACGGGCTTTCCCTTCCATCCGCTCTAGTGGCCGCCCGCGAGGAGGCGACGTTACGCGTGTGCCGTACGTCGCCTAAATTGAGAGTCTTTAGTTGACGGTGCCCGCTTCTGTGCGGGCAGGCGCTGGGAGGGATCTGGATGTGTTAATAACAGCAGTACCCGGGTCCCTCCCGTCTCAGGCGCAGAGTGGCACACCGTGTGGTTTTAGTCGGTTCGAGTCCGACACACCGCCCCGCCGCAAGCCCCGGTGGGGTGACGGTCCGAGAGGATTTCCACACGTAAAAAAAAAAAAAAAAAAAAAAAAAAAAAAAAAAAAAAAAAAAAAAAAAAAAAAATGGTATGTACCTAATCATATTTATAAATAATGTAGCCATAAAATAAGTACGTGTATATGTTTATATACTCATCTTATCAATTTTGACTTAACCGTTGACTGTATATTTCAATGCAAATTCGATATTGAAACAAAAGTGTTAGGCATCAACGGGACACAGTGAGTACCTATTCATATTTTTATAAAATAAATTGTATCTATAAAATAAGTACCTACAATCTACATGCAATAATAGATTTCATATTTTATATAAATCCACTCGTCTAACTATTTTCGACTTAACTGTACCTGCGCTTAATTTTCGAAACGTCATAAAGTTTGGTTCAAGTTAAACAACCCTGACGGCAGCCATTTTATGTGCCAACTTCTTGTGTAGGTAGGCACGATAATTTTGTAGGTATGGCTAGTCCATGTACTTTAGGTCAATGTACAAAACTAACATGTGACATTGACAAGTATTAGGCCGAGGCCGCACTACGGCTAAACCGCCGTGGTTTTTAACCGCCTGATTTCGTGACTAAAGGAAACGAATGGAAGCGGCAGCGGTCGCACTGGCGGTTTTTTACCGCGACTGATTTTAAAACCGCGACAACCGCGGGCGGTTCTGACAGTGTTGCCAGAAGGTTACTTTTGTAATGTTTCAGGTGATTTTTCATCTCTTGGTTACTTTTAGGTTATACAAAAAATGTTGAGAGACTATTTAGCAGTATTAAAATATTAAAAAAACAAGTAGAGAAATAGAATGAGGTTAAATCTTTTATCTACTATATTTGGAGTACGCTGTGTTTTTTTATGGAATAGGGGGCATACGAGCAGACGTATTGCTTAATGGTAAGCGATTACCGCTACCCATGGACACTCGCAACACCAGAGGCATCAAAAGTGCGTTGCTTGCCTTTTAAAAAGGAGTGCGCTCTTTTCTTGAAGGTTCGACGGTCGGAAGGCAAATGCTGCTTTGATTATAAAATTCCAGACCATTGTATTGTATATTTGATGGTGGTTTTCTGGTGGTTTTAGAAGTTGAATCTAGTGGGGAGCTAGTTTATCTGTTGGCAACACTGTTCGCGGTTTTTAACCGTAGTGCGTGCGCTTCGGGCGGTTTTGGGGTTTGGCGGTTTAACCGTTAGCTGGAAAAAACCGTAGTGCGGCCTCAGCCTTAGTACAACTTAAATTGCACGCGTTCTTAAACCATATCATTATAATATTATGTATAATTTAGTTTTTTTTTTGTTAATTATTTAAAAAAAGCAGTAAACAGGTTATTTACATTTTTTCTTGTTTTTGTACCCACTCAAAATGTAAACTGGCCACATTTATTACATAATATACTTTGTTTGATTCAGAACGCACTCTGTTGCTTGTTCGCGTTCTTGAATGTTGATAAAAATAAAAATACTGCATCTCGTTTATTTCAGAAACTAAATTAAAGTAACTATGTGAATGGCATATTCTAAAATGGATGAAAGTTCTCAACACTCTTTAGGTTTTACAACTAAAGCAGCACTTGTTAAACTTCGTAATGATGTAGATAATGTAATAAAGGAACATAAAAAGAAAAACCCCATCGGGTAAGTTCTGTTATGATTAGGCGCTTCTTTTGCAAAATTAATAGATCTCTGAGTTTAATCATACCTTTCTTTTAATATAGAGCCATGTAAAGTATATACCATGTAATTTAACTTTCAGATATGGCTTGATAAGAAATATAATTTCGTTTTCGTCAGAGAAAGTGCTGCTGTCGGGTGTCGCTTATACAATAACACTAGTTTATATTATATGCTTGATACTTACATATTTACTCGGCGAGTCTGTTCAAGCCCATGAGTATTTACTTTGGGAAGCATTTTTCTTATTTATTATATTGGTGATAAACTTTTTGGTGGCATTCAACGAAGAGTATTTACACAGGAACGAAATACCTCATAGAGTAAGAAAAGTTTTAGGTGAGTGCTGTAAAATAGTAAGTTAATATTGCATTGACAATTACTTCTATATGCATTTAGGATAAATATTGCATTGACATATTGTAATCAGTTACTGGAATCAATTAAAATTTATTCATTTATACATCTATTTTTACGTTTTGTATACTACTCTATTTATATAATACAAGATTGGCGCTCGGTAAATAACGCTGGAGTTTTTAAAAACCCATGTGGTTGCTATTTTTTAAGAGTTGAAGGTAGTCTGGATATTTTGTGTATAATGTTTATGTGCCTAAGTGAGTGTTACTCTGAGAACTGTGTAATTGAAGAATGTTGCATTCTCTTTTTAAACAAGACCATAGACTTGTTGAACTCCTCATACTTGAATCACATTTTAATATTGACCTCTAAATAAAATTTCTTTCATCTTTCTTCTAAAAAACTTACTTATAAGTTGGTGGTGGTAACTGTTGATACATAGAGATATTACAATATAACTTATCTTCATTCTGTCCGCTACATGACTTTACTGCTAATGACACCTACCCTTAAGAAGAAAGGAGATTTGTGTTTGCTCTTTTAACTATGGATGCTCAGATCAATATAAAAAAAGGTAGATAATGCACAGCCTTGTTCTTGTTGACGCAAAAAAAGTAGTATAGTTCCAAGTAAACACATGCGTTTTTTATTGGATCTGAGTATGGACAGCACAGGTAGTTTTAAGTGGTTGCCATACTGCTTTCTACTATACTGACTGTTGTGGGTTCAATTACACAGATATTTCTAATGCTAGAGTTGTCTTTTTTAAAGTTCTATCACTTTCAATTAAAATGTGTATTTCTCACTGCTGGAGGGAAAGCATATCTATAATAGATATGCTTTCCCTCCAGCAGTGAGAAATATACATATAATTTTTGTATCACATTGTTGCTTACTTTAAACTAATTTTACTGATGTTCATGTTTTTTTAAGTGTGTGTTTTGGTATGATGTAGTTTTTTTTTGTTGACAAAGTTCGTTTTTTGAGACTGGTGTCTCAATGATGCAGACTCTTTATTCAGAACCATAATTAGGGCGCCATGGTGTGGAGTGGTGATCACCATGCTGCATTGTCTGCATTCACAATGAGTATGATGGTCACCACTCTTGGATTCTGCTTTTGCTTTTCATCAGGCAGAGCTGGCAGAGTACATTCATTTTGGCAGGCCCACACATAAAAAAAGGTGTAGGTCAGCTAATAATTGTATAAAATTAAATCTCACATATATTTGTGTACCTTTGGACTAGAATGAACATGTTTGGTTTACTTTTATCAATCTTATAAAATAAAAGCCAAAGTAATTTGTTTTTATTTTAACCTTTCAGAAACTGTTGATCAAGCTATTGCGAATTCAAAATGGACAGAGATACATTACCCACACCTGTGCGCTCCCTATTCGCCTTGTGTCATTCTACAGTGGACCTACAGAGATTGTAAGAAAAAATTGCTTTTATAAATGGAGGTTTTTTTTAAATTTCCTAAGGAACTCAACGGCAATTGAGAATTTAACTGTAACTCTCTCTAATATATTCAGATGTTCCATTGATGTCACTAATATTGAAATACCATAGGAGAGTATTAAAAAAAACATGGCAATAAAGAATTAATAACAAAAAACGGTACAGTATTTCTACTTTTAAATAAAAAATAATATTACGGCACAATGGAGTAAATTTATTTTAAGAAAGTATATAAAACTTCTTTGCTCCTTTATCATGATTCGAAAACTGAGATAGTAAACTCGAAATGAACTCTATACCAAACCATCTGGTTAGTGTCATATAGTAGGTAGACCACCATTCTTTCTTTCCAAGGTAGTAGAGCCACGTTGATTTCAGCACGAACGGGCCGGCTGAACCGGGGCGGTACCCTCGCACAGAAAATCTACGTAAAATGACAGCGATCGTGCTGTCGTCTTCTTGGTGAGTGCGAGACCGGAGGCCCAATGATGCAGAAGCATCACTAGCTCACCATGGTGTGGGCCACCGTGCTGCATTGTTGCATTCGCAGTATGGTGACCACCACTCTTGGATTCTGCTTATGCTTTCCATCAGGCAGAGTAGTCATTTTGGCAGGCACAAACATAAAAAAAAAATGACGTGTGGCACTCGGGGACAGCCGCGCTAAAGCTATTGCATAGCATTTTTAGCAACTTATGCAATTATAATTATTTATTTATTTTTTATTTATGCAGTATGTTTAATATTGTGAATGAAAAATACTAAACTACTAAATTAGTACTAACATCGTCACTAGATGGCGTTGATCCCTTTTTTAAGTAGCTATATAGTTTTGTTACACAGCATGGGTACTATAAAAGGTTTAAACTATTCCTAATAAATGTCTTCGTGACAGAGACAGACAGATTAGTTGATTCGTTGTTCGGAACAGCTCGTCTCGATACGTGCGAGCTTCGGGTGTCAGATTTTATTTTCGTTACGTTACGGAATTTCTTGATTCGGCCGCCGCGCTCAAAGGCCTCATAGCCCGCAACAAAAGCTTTGCAAAAGCTTTAAAAAAAAAACTAAGGAGAGGCCTATGGCCAGCAGTGAATTGTTAAAGGCTGTTGATGTAATGTGAATAAACTGTTTTCCTCATTCTTTAATTTCTACACATAGGAAAATTTTAACAGCACATAGTTTGAAGTATACCCTCCAAAAATAGAAAGGAATGTTTAAGAATATAATATGACTCTAATTACAGCGACAATAGTAAATCTACCGTGGGCGTTGCTGGTAGAAGGCGATGTGATAGTCCTAAGGCCAGGTCAGGAGGTGCCTGGTCACTGTCGTGGACTGCAATCTGACGACCCTGAGTTGTTCTTTGGCCAGATCTTCCAGCCTAGTGCACCGGTAATTAACATCATTTTACGCATACAATCCTACTAATATCATAAACGCGAAAGTTTGTAAGTATGGATGGATGTTTGATACTCTTTCACGCAAAAACTACTGAACGGATTTGGATGAAACTTTACAGCAATGTAGCTTATACATCAGAATAGCACATAGGCTACTTATTGCCGCGATAACCGACATACACGCGGGCGGAGCTGCGGGCAACAACTAGTTAAATAGAAATCATAACTTTACATAGAATAGAATTTGTTTAAAGGGAGAGCCACGCTTCGGCATGAATGGGCCGGCTCGACCGGATTGATACCACGGACTCACAGAAAACCGGTGTAAAATAGTGCTTGCGCTGTGTTTCACCGAGTGAGTGATGATACCGGTGGCCCATACCCCAACCCCTTCTCCTATCTCCCCCATCCCCCAAAGGCCGGCAACGCACTTGTGACGCCTCTGGTGTTGCGGGTTGCCATGGGCGGCGGTAATCGCTTACCATCAGGCGATACGTCTGCTCGTTTGCCCGTCTACTACATAAAAAAAAAGGTAAATTTATTTAACCTTGTAAATGTGGTGACATAATTATTAAGAATAAGGAGTGTCACTACATCTATTCATCAGTGGGTGTCGTAAAAGACGACGAAGGGATCTACTATGCAGGCCAACATCACTGTACAGAGAAGGAAGGATGCTTGCGCTGTGTTTCACCGAGTGAGTGAGGATACCGGAGGCCCATACCTAGGGACACGAAAAAAGTATCGATACTTTGTGGTATCAAGTACTATTCCTTTCGATACCGATACTTTTGTACTCGATACTTTGCGTTCGATACTTTTACTCAACGAGTACTTTTGGACAGGTATCGTATCGATTAATAAATAAGGTATCAATACTTTTGTTAAGATACTTTTATGAGTAAGATACTTTTTTTTCGATACTACTCATGAGTACAGTATCGTAACTTTCTTTTCGCTACCGTGTCCCTACCCATACCCTAACCCCCTCCCCCTATCTCCCCCCCCCCCAATCCCGCCAAAGGCCGGCGACGCACTTGTGACGCCTCTGGTGTTGCAGGTGTCCATGGGCGGCGGTAATCGCTTACCATCAGGCGATACGTCTGCTCGTTTGCCCGCCTATACCATAAAAAAAAAAGGAAAATTTGAAACAAACCCTATATCGACCCGTCTGGCCAGCGTGGTATAGTAGACCTTCTTTCTAAGGAGATTCTAAAAAACTTTTGATTATGATGATTATATCACCACATGTTACTTAATTACCTTATTGCGCGTCTCCACCGAAATTGTTGGCAATTTCAGTGTTTCCAACGGTTTGCAACTCTTCAGAAAATCGCCAACAATTTGAAAAACATTCTAACTAAGCGTCTCCACAGAGCCAATAAATATTTGTAACAAGCGTATTCTTTTGATGTTTACAGCCAAAAACAGAAACACGATTCCCAACATTTGTTGACAATTTTTGTTGCCAACACAAGGAAATTACAGAAACTCTTGTCACCAACACGTGTTAACAACCAAAAAGTTACCGACTTTTGTTTGGTGGGGACCCGGTTTTAGATATTTCTTCAACAAATAAAAGGCAAAAATTTGAAATATGCATATAGGATCGACTCCACACTTTATGCTTGTAAATTTAACTTGTTCACTTTAGTTTGGGAGATCACAACTTAAGAAAACGTACTTATTGTTTTGCATTAATATTAATAATATTAACTTGACATTAATATTTTCAGCAAAAAGACAACTGCAGCGCTCCTCGGATCCGAACACCCCATCAGAACAAGGCATACAGAATGTGCGAGACGCCGTACCTTAAGAACCTGAAGTTGGCACTTGAACAGGCCATTATGAGGCCTGTAACCGTTTTTGAAAAGCAAAGGTATTTGGTAAGCATCTCAAAACTATTTAACCTCTTTGTCTCTCTTTGGTTCGATTCCCGGGTCGTACCAAACGTTTGTATAATGGTTGGGTGTTTTCTATGTATGATATGTATGTATTATGTATTTACCAAAAAAAGCGGCTAAGTGCGAGTCGGACTCGCCCATGAAGGGTTCCGAAGCAGCAAATAACATAATATAACAGTTCTTGTAGTTCGTTGTAACTTTGATCGATGTTTTAATAATAGTGTTTTGTTTTTGCGGTTTACGCTTTAGGCGTAATAAAAAAAAACTACTTACTACATCTCGTTCAAACCAATTTTCGGTGGAAGTTTGCATGGTAATGTACACCATAGATTTTTTTAGTTTTATCATTCTCTTATTTTAGAAGTTACAGGGGATGCGATACATTTTACCACTTTGGAAGTGTAAACTATTCAGTTTAGAAAAAAATGATAATAGACACCTAAATATCATTTTCGAAGACCTATCCATAGGTATCCATAGGTTCTAAGTATGGGGACCTCCAAAATTTATTGTTTGTTTTTATTTTTGTGTGAAAATCTTAATGCGTTTCTTAGAATACATCTACTTACCAAGTTTCAACAGTATAGTTCTTATAGTTTCGTAAAAAAGTGGCTTAGACATACGGATGGACAGACAGACATGACGAATCTATAAGGGTTCCTTTTTTGCCATTGGCACGGAACCCTAAAAAGTATATGTGTAACTATATCAGTTGATGTCCTAAGTGTTTATTTATTTTATTATCCTACTAATGTTATAAACGCGAAAGTTTGTAAGTATGGATGGATGGATGGATGTTTGTTACTCCATCACGCAAAAACTACTGAACGGTTAGGTTATGGAATCAGGCGTTACTTTGCGGAAATCCATGACATTAAATGCTATGAAATATATTTAGATTATTTAGCTTTAATTCCGCGAGACAAATATCCAGGTCTGAAAGCAGGGCACAAATCCCACCGTCATGCATACTCACATGCACATATGGGTATCATGCATATGTACACATACAAAACAAGTGAGAAATAATTAGCATGCCATGCAACCAATGCTATACT
Source organism: Diaphora mendica (assembly GCA_949125395.1). Lineage (NCBI taxonomy): Eukaryota > Metazoa > Arthropoda > Insecta > Lepidoptera > Erebidae > Diaphora > Diaphora mendica. The sequence continues at coordinate 4,827,464 of OX421321.1, forward strand.
CGACACGTGTTTCGCCCCTCCACGGGGCATCCTCAGGAGATGTTGACTCGTCGAGCGTTTGAGCTCGAATGAGCTAGCGCACCGCTGTCGGCCCTTTATATACCGTTTCGATGACGCTATAATCACGATCGATACAATGTCACAACGACATCTGTGCCGAAGTACCCGCTATCGTAAATAGGCTCAACACTCACCACCCCAAAATTAAATTAGAATTAGAATCAAATCAGTCCCTTATTTTTTTGGATCTAACAATCACAAGAGTCAATAACAAACTCGATTACCAAATTTATCGAAAGCCCACACACACGGACACAACGATTCCCGCTTCATCCTGTCACCCACTACAGCATGAACTAGCAGCCTTCCGCAGCTATGTCCACCGTTTAATGTCACTCCCACTGTCCACGGATAATTACGCAAAAGAACTCAAAATATTGTATCAAATCGCGACTTCAAACGGTTACACCAAACAAGTTATTGATAATATAATTAAGAAAAAGCAGAATGACCGGGCTCGCTCAGCACTTTATGCATGTACCCCCGAAAGAATTAACAAGAATGTCGGGAGTCTCACTTACATAGGCCCAATTTCAGATAGAATCGCGGTTATTCTAAGAAAACACAATCTTTACGTAGCTTTTCGATCGGATCATAACTTGCGTAGACTATGTAACGGTAAAGATAAATTAGAGAATTCAAAAAAATCCGGAGTTTACAAATTAGTATGCAATGATTGCACCGGGGTCTATGTGGGTCAGACAGGCCGTAGTTTCGAAATTAGGTACAGGGAACATGTTGCCGCTCACAGGAATGGCCATCCAGATAAATCACATTTCGCAAAACATTTAATCGACACCGGCCACTCCTTGAGCGGCAACAATACCTATAACATTCTGCATGTTTGCGATAAGGGTTTACGGATGAGTGTGTTGGAACAGTTAGAAATATCAAAATATAACAATAATAATGCATATACACTGTTGAATGACCAAACAAACTTAATTATATCACCACTTCTAAGTATGATTGCGGGTACACATGTCGTTGTGACATTGTATCGATCGTGATTATAGCGTCATCGAAACGGTATATAAAGGCCGACAGCGGTGCGCTAGCTCATTCGAGCTCAAACGCTCGACGAGTCAACATCTCCTGAGGATGCCCCGTGGAGGGGCGAAACACGTGTCGAGTATAGGTTTGGTTGCATGGCATGCTAATTATTTCTCACTTGTTTTGTATGTGTACATATGCATGATACCCATATGTGCATGTGAGTATGCATGACGGTGGGATTTGTGCCCTGCTTTCAGACCTGGATATTTGTCTCGCGGAATTAAAGCTAAATATATTTCATATCATTCAACTACTGAACGGATTTGGATGAAACTTTACAGTAATATAGCTTATACATCAGAATAACACAAAGGCTACTATTTGCCGCGATAACCGACATACACGCGATCGGAGCCGCGGGCAACAACTAGTTATATATTATGAAAGATGATTATTATGTATGCTTGTGTGTTTGTATGTTCAATGGCCATACGGATCGTATGGGGCTACCGTACGATCTCGTACGAGGCGGCGACGATCCTGACGCGATCCTTCGACATTCTGACCGACATGGACACAATGTTCTACGACGAAATTCGTTCTGTTGAATCGTGTCGGAATGGTGAAATGACAGGGCCAATATGAGCGCAGAATCTTTCCTCAGAACACACATATGCAAGCCCTACGGGTTTAGCGGTCCGGTATATTTTTTTATTCAAAAAATTTGTAGGTCCATAATAGTCTTTTTTTAGGGACCTACAAACATACATAGACAGCCAAAACTATACTTTTTGGCTTTGGCTTGTCGGTATAAATTTTACTAGGCAGTGCTGTAATTATCAGTTTTAATAACTTAAATATTATTGCAGTGTATGGTGAAAATAATGGAAGGTTTGATACTACCGTTGGTGATCTCCATCGTGGTGATAGCATCGTTCGTCCGCCATGTATACCACTTGCCAGGAGTCACACACTGGACCGAGATCTACTTCCTCCAGACCATGGCAGCTTCACTCCCCTTGTTGCAGATCATATTCCCAATAGCTTGGGTTACGCTCAATTGTTACGGGTTAGCCAGGTATGTAGTAACTTGACCAGATTCCAGATTTGACCAGCCTAAATTAAACATAATGAAGACTAATAATTCTCAATATATGGTGAGCGAACAGATGGTTCACCTGATGTGACAACCTCCGCTCATGGACACGTCCTTTCCTTGGGCCCTTTAATTTTCCCCAGAGTAAAAACAAACATCATCATTATCAACAGCCCATAAGGGCTCGGGTCTCCTCTCAGGAGAGGGTTAAGGCCATACGTCCCCACGCTGGCCAAGTGCGGGTTGGGGACTGGCAAGACAACGCTGAAAACACTCAATGTCAAATGAAGTTTATCTCAATACATAAGAGAAAACTGCATCCAAATAGTTTCAGGTACTTCTGAAATTATTAGACAAACACAAAAAATCTAAAATCTGTTGTTTTGATTTCTGTTAGTTTAAAGACCCACTTCACTAGTTTGTCTGCAATATCTTTAATGTACAGAAATAATTTCTTATAATCTATACAAATAAATAAAATTGAAGTGTCTGTTTATAATTTGAAGTCAACAGCTTTTCACTAAATACATACGGTACTTTAAAAAAAAACATTTTTTTTTATTTCTCTATTTGGTAGATAGCTAATGATATAAGGAGCAACTTAGCCTACTTATTTTAGACCAGCTTCGCCCGTATCGTTAACCGCGGGTAACACCGCGGCGCTCTGCTAGTTTTATTATATGTATAGATTTAATAATTTATCCATAATTCCTTTTTCAGATTCAAACTGTTGTCGGAGACCCGTCAGAAATATATCCGTCCAAAGTCGTGTTCCATATCAGAGGAAGCCAGCGATCCTCTAATAAAAGCCATCAGCGAGTCTAACCTCCAGCCTGAAGGCATCAAGACCCTTGGCAAGACATTCTGCAACATACTGACCGGCAGAGAAGACATGGTGTCTAGAACTGCTAAGATTGTGCACGTCTTAGGGTCTTTATCGGTAAGTTATTAGATGTTATTGACTCGGTGTCGAAATATCGCTGTTGTACTTAATCTGTATATATAACATTATTAACTTAGTATCTCCGCCTCTCACTGTTGTCTCGGTCAAGCAATTAGCGTATGCGACTGCCGATGAAGAGATCTCGGGTCCGATTCCCGGGTCGGGCCGAAAGTTGTTGGGTTTTTCTTCCACACAATAGAGAATATGCATAAAATTTTTATTTGTCTCAAACATTTTTTTCTAGATTCTTTATTGTCTTTACAATATACATAAATGGGATTTTTTTATTTAGTGATTATTTAAACCCAGAAAATATTAAATAAAAAGTGAAAATTAAGGGAGGGAAATTCAAACCTGCAAAACGCGTCCTATTGGTCGAAACGAAATGTGACGTCGATTGTTACATTATCGAAATTATCGGCGTCGAAATTCCTACTGTGTTAGTAGTGTTTGTGAGAAAAAATAACTTCGTCCATGATTTTTATAGCAATCAAAACTGTTATAAAATAACTGAAACACTCAATAGTAAACAAACACGAAATGACAATGACGTCATTTGTTATGTCAAAGCTCGCGAAAAATGGCGGCGTTTGAATAGCACAAATTTAGTCGATGTTTTAAATTTCACTTTGAAAATTAGTTTGACTATTTTGAAACCTATTTATATTTTTTTCTATGTTATGGAGACTTATATGATCAGATTAAGAAATAAAAAAAAGACATGGATATTCCCTATTCTTAATAACAGCCCGGAGCTGTGGAAGTTTGGCGGTGTTTCACGCCCGTGCCTGGGCGTCACATTAATCCGTCTATCCCGGCTGTCATGAATATCTTAGGCAATCGTTATTGGAAAGTCAATGCTGACAAATATACTGACAAATAGTTCAACCTTCAAATTCAGTTTGCCCACGGCGCTTTTAAGGTCCGATGCCGAAAAAGTAACATTAAGGTAAAACCGGTCGAACTAGTAGCCGACCCCAAATAATGATGAAAATTATACATCTTAAACTCAGAAAATACTACCGTAGCCAGTAGCTCTAATATCCTCACACCATAGAACTTTTATTAAGTACAACGATATACTTATACGATAAACTTAGAGAAGCAAGTATGTTTGTTACTATAAGTTTAGCAGAATAAACATTATTATTATAAAATACTGTATCCAAACTATTTTGTTGCCTATTTATTACCTGTGACTATGTGTTACTTGTATAGGCGCTGACTTGCATAGACAAAAAGGGTATACTCTCATGGCCCAATCCGACCGCAGAGAAGGTGTTCTTCTTACGTAACTCCAGTCCAGCTTCGAACAACTCGAGTAAAACGAGCCTTGTAGGGTCTATCGGGCACCACAGTGACACTGCAGAGCCTGACGGAGTCCGCACTGATGGGAAACCAGTTTCAGAACCCAGTACTATTGCAGAGGTTAGTTTAAAAAATGTCTATGTAAATATATAAGTTTATGTAAATATATAATAAGGGTTTTACACACTTATGACAAAAATTAGTTTATAACGTAAAGGAAGGTAAAAAGATATGTTTTTCGCATTTTAGTCGTTTTATATTGAAGAACGTATAAATATTAGTAATGACTAGATAAAAATTGATTATAGTAAGTGTTATATTTATTTATTTATATTTAAATGTTATTAGTATAAAGAAGAGTCTTGAAAAATGTTTGGCTAAAAGATTGAGACGCATGTAAAAAAGAAATTCCTAAAAAATAATTCACTCATGTTATTATGTTATATGACATAGAAATCATACTTTTCATCAGACAATAATTTTGACAGCTAAAACACGAAAAAAATGGTTGTCTGTAAAGTCTGTTTACTGACGATAGTTTAACGTGACCACGTCATAACGAAACATTGATAAAATGATGAGAGATAGATGCTCGCTTACACTTCAAGCCTTAAATGGAACGCCTAAGAGCGAGGTAACGCCGAGTCATGTTTTTTCGTGTGTGCAGCCGACTCCATCAATTCATAAGACGTTGTCACGTCAAAAACATGAGAAATATTTTAACTCGCGTACGCACAACGTGCACGGTCCGTGGCGGTACGATGCATGCACGTTGACGTTACGTTAAACTCGCGTCATTTCAAACCTCCCTTGTCTTCTTAGCGGTGGCCTTCGCTTTGCCTCCGCAATATAAAGGGTAATAGTTGTTGCGACATCTACAAGCTGATCATCGGCGTTCGCGGCGCAACGGTGATGCGGCGTGCAGCGGAACGAAGCGGAGGAGGGGGCGAGCGAGGGGTCGACCCGGACCGTTGCAACATTACAAGGACTCTTCCCTGGTTTACCACTATCGACGGTCAGGCCTTTGTTAATTATTGTAACCTTGATTAAGCGAGTAAATACCAGTAAAATACAGTCCACTGCCTTTTATTACGTCCGCCTGGACCCTTAACATAGTTGTTGTGTTTGAACCAGGTGTTGGACCTGACGCACGACCAGAACGCGCCGTTCTGCGTGGAGTTCGACGACCAGCGCTGGCGCCAGCACCTGGCGCGGCTCAAGCCGCTCGGCCTGGCCGCGCTGCTCAACACGTGCGCGCCCTCGCCCCGACACACTTATGCACACTTTTGTGCACACTTGACTTGCGAAGCGCAGTACAGGTAACTTACTAAATCTACCTATCTCACACGATGTTTCTTTTTTCTTTATAAGAGAGCAAACAAACTGACTAGTCATTTGATGATAAGACAACACTGCTGCTTGTGGATACCTCCAACTCTAAGAGTCCCTTCCCCTGGAGTTAGGGAGAAGGGGGTTTGACCTCCGGACTCCGGTAATTCATTCGGTTAAGAGCACTGCAAAGATAATGAAAACTTGAAACTAGTGTCCGACCGAAACTGGTTTTTACGACCGAAACCGAAACTGAATTTCGCCAACGGTCTCAGTTACGGCCGAAACCGAAACCGAAACTTTCTTATAAGGATCATGTTTTCAGAGAAAAATAAAGAAAACGTATTATAATCAGTCAGTTTTAATTTTCTCTCACACACTAATCACACAATATAATTTATTGCACTGTTTGCACTTGGCTTTAGATGAATCAGACGAACTGTTCTCGAAAAATTGCCAAATGCTGTTTTTTAACGACATTGTTCTTTCATAATAGATGATTCAATACTACAACAATAGAAAGGTTCTCTATTAGGTTTAATCAGTAGGTACTAAATGTATTTTTAAATATTTATTTATATTCGTGAACTATTATGGATAAGGTTTTAAATTGAAAAACAGAAATAAAATAAGTATAAGTGTTAATTTTATACGGATAACCAGGTAGGTTACTCGTTTAATTATAAGTGTAAATTAGTAAAAAAAAACAATTATTATATTGATACCTACTTAATAATCATTAAATTGAACGCGACACTCTAAATCCTTAATATTATCACCACTTTTTTTTTTTTTTTTTATGTATTTGCTGCGCTATGGCAATCTGTTCGAAAACAATAAGCCACTTGTTTGGCTGGAACTACATGTCCTGTTTTTTTTGTTATTGTTGTCATCGAGAGCCAATCAATTGCTGAACTTTCCAGCAGACCCTCTTCTTGACTCAGTCTACAAATCTTTGGGCGAGACTGGGGATGCCTTGTCTTTTCAGTCGACTGTACTGTAGTCCACCCTCTCCACTTAAGGCCTGTGCGAGTTCGTTTGCATGAGATGCTAGTTTCTCCTGGTATTTCAGGCTTGCCTGGACTATTTCCTCACGAACAGTGTTTATGCTTAGGTCAAGATACATGTATTTGTTGCTAATACATTGGGGTATACTGAACATGGTTCTTAGTGCTTTACTTTGGAATCTTTCCAGTATGTCGACGTTACTGTTGCTAGCTGTTCCCCATAATTGTATTCCATAAGTCCAGATAGGTTTCAAAGTTGCTTTATATACCATCATTTTGCTGGTGTTATTTAGTTGCGAGCTTCGTCCGATTAACCAGTGAAGACCACGAAGTTTTCCGTCCAGTTGTTTTCTTTTAGCCCAGATGTGCTTCTGCCATGTGAGCCTTCTATCCAGGTGTATTCCCAGGTACTTTGCATTGTCTGTTTGAGGTATTTCTCTGTTGTTAAGCATAACCGGAGGGCAAGTGTCTCTCCTAAGAGTAAAGGTTACATGAGTGGATTTGGTTTCGTTTGCTTTGATCCTCCATTGCTTAAGCCATGATTCTATTTTATTTAGATGACTTTGCAGAGTGTGTGATGCAGTGACTGGGTCGCTACGAGAGGACAGCAAGGCGGTGTCATCAGCGTATGTCGCTGTAATCGTTTGGTCATCTGTTGGAATATCTGCAGTGAAGATAAGGTACAGGATAGGTCCCAATATGCTACCTTGGGGGACGCCCGAGTTGATTTCGTAGAGCTCAGAGTTGTCATCATTGTATTTTACCTGGAAACTTCTCTTGACGAGGTATGATTTTAGTATCTGAAGAAAACAGTGTGGCAGTGACTTTTTGATTTTGAAAATAAGGCCTTCATGCCATACCCTGTCGAAAGCTTGGCTGATGTCTAAAAACACTGCAGAGCAGTATAATTTATTTTCTAAACATCTACTAATAATGTCAACAATACGGTGAACTTGTTCGACTGTCCCGTGACTTTCACGGAATCCGAATTGGTGCTGTGGTAGTACGGCATTTAAGTGTACTTTAATTCTTTTAAGAAGTATCCGTTCAAACAGTTTTCCAATGACTGGTAACAGGCTGATGGGTCTGTATGAATTTGTTTGTTCTAGAGGTTTACCAGGCTTAGGAATCATTATTACATGTGCTATCTTCCACTGTCCAGGGAAGTGTTCAACTCTTAGGCAAGCATTAAATATGTGGGCAAGTTTCATTACTGCCTTGTACGGAAACTTCTTTAGAAGTGTTGCATCTATATGATCATACCCTGGCGCCTTCCCTTCCTTCAGATTTTTAATTTCCTGGAAGATTTCTTTAGGACTAGTACTTTGTAATGGTAAGCATATTTGATTTGGTGATTCTAAGTAGTGTCTTATTTCCTCTGTATGTTCACGACAGTTCTCTGGGTGTGGATTAAATACATTGCTCAAGTGTTCTGCAAATGTTGTCGCTTTCTCTAGGTCAGACCTAGCCCATCCTCCTCTATTATTATTGACGGCAGGTATATGTGTTTTTGGCCGCTTCATGTTTTTGGTGACCTTCCACAGCGAATAGTTTGTGACAGCTGTCGGATCGAGGTTTGAAAGCATGTTTTGGATTTTGTCGTTCTCTACATTGTTGATGAGATCTTTAAGCTCATGAGAGAATTTATTAAATGCAGTTTTATCATTTGGATATCCTGTATTTTGCCAACCCTTTCTTAATTGTCGCCTCTTCATGATTTTTTCCTTTATTTCTTTTGGATAGTTATTATTTTTTGGTGGCTGACCCTTTCGTTTAGTGGTCGCTAAGTTGGCTGCTCTATGTATAAGCATGTTCAGTTTCTCAATCTCGTCCTCTATACCCTCTATTGTGTCGATTTTTATTTTAAGATTGATTTCTGATGTTATTACATCTCTGTATTTTTCCCTGTTCGGAGTCTTAGTGTTATATATTTTTGAGGAAGGCTCTACTAATTGAATTGTAGAATTAACGTTCAGAATTACAGGAGTGTGATCTGAGGTGAGATCGGTACAGGACTCTATTGTTATGTAGTTGCCATCCATGTTTTTTGTTATGAAAAAGTCAAGCATGTCAGGTATTCTATCTCTATCTGTAGGCCAGTAAGTGGGTTCTCCTCCAGACCAGTAATCCAGTTTCATGTCTTGTGTTACTATGTGTAGTTGTCGTCCTCTTGTAGTAGTCAGCCTGGAGCCCCAGTGCAGATGTTTTGCATTCCAGTCGCCAGCACTTACAAATCTTGTACCAAGAGTAGAGAAGTAATCTTTGAAACCTCGAACTGAGATTGTATGTCTGGGGGGACAGTAGACAGCAGAGAAAACTGTCTCACTGTGTTTTTCTAGGACAGCAATGGTTGTGGCCTGGATTTTCTCTGTGCGATATTCTTCCATCGAATAGTGTTTGATATTGTTTTTAATGATAACTGCACTTCCTCCGTGGCTGTTTCCGGAGGGATGGTTTGTTGTATAGATTTTATATCTATTAAAAGCGATGTGAGACTTAGATGTGAACCTAGTTTCTGAAACTAGTGCTATGTCAATCTTTTCCATTTCAAGGAAAGTTTCAAATTCTTGACGTCTGTCCGTCAAGCCGTTGGCGTTCCAAGTAACTACTCGGAGGTTCGGGATCTTTTTTTTATGAGGCTGCTGACTAACTGGACCATGCCGTCCAACATTTTGTCCATCATTTTTTCCACCATTGTAACAATTGTATGTTGTAATTTTTCTAGCATAGTCTCCATAATATTAATGAAATTATTGAAATCGTTGTTTGTCATGTTATTCAAATCATAATTTTTTTGTGCAGGTAGAGTTTGTGGTCCTGTTTTAGTAATTTCTGCATAGGTTTTGTTTAATTTTGTTTGTTGAAATTGATGTTGTGATTCGGAATTATCTATTTTGTTATTGTCGAAGTTCATTATTGTTTGTTTTTGTTTAGGTTTAGGAGCAACTTTTAATATTCTTTCTTTATATTGCTTGTAGATGTTGCATCCTTTGTAGCTGGCAGGGTCTTTTTCATTGCAATTTGCACAGGTAGCCTCAGTATCAGGTTTTTTTATACATTGTGTTGTAGGATGTTCATAACCACATTTGACGCATCGAAAAGGTCTGAAACGTTGATTTTTTGTGTGGCCGAATCTTTGACATCTTTTGCATTGTACAATTTCTTTTTTCTTATAAGGTGCTTCAAATTTTATTTTCATTTGGTTTAAATATCTGACGTCAAATATTTCTTTGTTGTTTTGCTGTGGCTCCAGGTCTACATAGAATATAGGAAGTGGTTCTTTTGTAGATCTATGTCTGATGTTGACTATTTGTCTTATTTTATGCCCAATATGTTCCAGTTCTCTAGTTATTTCTGTCGTATCTTCTGAAGCGTGAAGTCCTCGTAGAACCACTCGGTAAGCTTTTTCACTTTTTAACTGGTAAGTGTAGTGTGAAATATTGTTGTCGATGAAATGTTCTCTGTTAATTTTGTATGTTTGGATGTCTTTTGGCATGATTTTTATTATGTGTCCAGATCTGAGTGTGGTCATGGTATAAAGATCTAGACCTAGAATTTTGTTTAGTATTTCCTTAAGGGATGCGATGTTAATGACACCTGTAACAAATATAGGTTCGGGTTTAGGAACATAAACTTTTTCTTGTTTGTTTGTTTCCTGACCACAAATGGTTTCATCATCAAGTATCTCAAAACTGTTCCGAGTTGGTATAACAAATTCAGATATATTCTTTTGTTTTTTGTTTGTGTTGGTTATTGGACTGGTCTCTTTCCTTTTTTTCGGTTTAGCAGGGATTTTATCTCTCTGCCACTCATTTTTGTTTGTATCTTCCTGGTCACTGGAGACTGTTTGAGTTTCTATTGTTTGTTCAATAGGTCCTGTTTGTTTAACAACAGGCTTTTTGATTTCTGTAGGTATTGCACCGAGAGAGTTACTTCTTGTTCTTTCAGACATACTGTGATATAATGTTTGTTGTATTAAATTGTGTGTTTTATTTGTGTTAGGGGTTTTTATATTTTTAAAGTTATTCATATGATTCCCACGAGTACGGACGAAAAGAGGTCGCTCACAGGGTGACGCCTTTCCTGTGAGAAGGCTATATACAATAGTGTTCGCCAGGTTCACTAAGGTTGGCGCTAGTACCTGCCTCCCGCAAGCCATGCATCCTGTTGGCACGTGTCCCACCTTAGGATTAGGGTAACTTTTTATGGAGGTTTTCTACCTCTTGGTCCGGGCAATTAAGCCAAGACCACCGCTTCTATGACAGAGTGACGGGTGGTGAAGGTCATTTCCTACCTTCAGCGGGTCAGGCTGGTGAGGCCGTCTATTGTCGGGTTAATTGACCGTCGCCCAATGCTCGACGTTGACCTTTTTTACAGCTGGTGGGGTCCTTCTCCTCAGCCAACCCTCCTCCTTTCACATACGGGCTTGGGACCGTCAATGGCGGAGTATATATTATCACCACTAATGCACTATAGTAAATACCATGTACCTAACTAATGTTTGTTTACATATAGCATTAGCGAAAGAGTTAAATTAACCACAAAATGTTTAGATTTTTATTTTTTTATGGTAAACTTGATTCTACTATAATCTAGCTACTCCTTTGTTATATTAAATTACTTTTTGAGGTACTCTTACATTATATCACATGATAAAACTTACCGAATTCAAAACATATCACACGAAAACTCACAACAAACAAAATGCACTGCAAACAAACAGGTTACGACATGATTACGCAATTGGACGAGGCCAAATGTCATCGTCGCTTGGATGTCATTTACCGCGCCGAACACACCCGAGCACACCGCGGAAACTCCCGAATGCAGTTTCGGTTTCGGTAGTAGTTTCGGCAGGTTTGCTGCCGAAACCAAAATATAACCGAAACTCGTTTTTTTGCCGAAACTCGACCGAAACCGAAACCGAACATTCGGTCGGACACTACTTGAAACAAATCTTACACCAAACTAACCTGTCTGGTATGACATATACAATAGGCCGAAATCTCTTTTTAACCGACTTCAAAAAAAGGAGGAGGTTCTCAATTCGACTGTTTTTTTTTTTATTTTTGTTAATTACCACATAACTTTCGACTGGGTGAACCGATTTTGATGATTCTTTTATTATTTGAAAGCTGGTGCTTCCCGTGTAGTCCCATTTAAATTTGGTCCAGATTGAAGTCGTTTTTTTTTTTTTGTTAAAATTTGTGATCATTTAAGGAGATATTTATATCCAAAAGTGGGCTGTCAAAGGCTATAATTAATACAAAATAAAATATGCTTCAACTAAGTTTTAAATTTTTGTGACATTCCTAAGTTTACAGACGTTTCTTATCTATATGCTAATACGTAATGCAAAAACTTTGTACCTCTTTTAAGAAACAATATGCGCACGGAGGAGTATACATTTGACACAGTTAAAGTTTATATGAAATATGGACTAGCTCATATAATTAGCTGTACATAAAGCTAAAGAAAATAAAAGTTCATTAATTATGGACAATAGAGTATTACACCCATTTTTAAAAAGTGTCCTAATTAGATTCTATAGAGCTATTAAACCACTAAAAAAATACAAAAAAAAAAAATTCAATCGATAAGTGCCTTATAAAGGCATTTTTTTTCAAATTTCGCGCCTAATTTGTCAAAAACGCTGGACGCAGTGGACGCCATATTGCTCTGTTGTATTGACGTCAGTTGGCTCTGTAAACAAATGCGCTGATCAGTTGACAGTTGACAATTTAGTTTACAAAGCCGTTTGACATAATAACATGGCGGCTACTATTTCATGGTGTTAAAGAAAACAGATTAAAAAAAACTGAAAACTTTGAAATAAATTATAAAAAATATTTTATTATTTTATGAACTAAAACTAACTTTTGCCTAAGGTATCTCAATAATATATTTTTAGATTTATTCTTATACAGGGTGGATATGACAAAACGACATTAAACGAAACCGAGGGCCATTCAAATATGTCTGTTGACTTTGGGATTGTTAAATTTATTTAAAAATTGAAATTTAAAAAAAAGGAATTTTCAAACAAACTAAATGCCTAAAAATATTAAAACCAATAAGAACACCATTTGCAATTTAAGTTCACTAACCTGCGTGCATACAGCTGAGGCCAGAGGGGCATGGCGGCAACGTCAAACGGCGCCCGCGCGGTGCTGCCGCTACTTATTGTAATAATAAATTACATGTATTTATACAATCACAATATTTCACAATAATATCATAAAACATGAAATTAAATTAATTATTATTTAAATTTTTCAATTCTCAATGAATACACAGATCGTATCTTTTAATAATGTAATTTTTATCAGCAAATAAGTAATAACAAAAAGTATGTCTTAAGGGCAATTTCTTACAAAAAGTATATATCGTCGATCTAATAAAGCCTGTACTTACTTGTATTTAAAGGTTTACGCTTGTTTTTTTTAGAACTTTGTGAATAGATCTATGGCTTACTAACTTGAAAATGACGAGCAGCTACAGTACGCAAACTAAATGTCAGTGTACGTAAAGCCGACATACCACCAGGAGGTGGTATCCGAGAGGATTTCCGCACGAGAAAAAAAAAAGTGTACGTAAAGCCAGAGCGGCGTTTCCTCGGCATTCTCCATAAATTAATATCATACCCGAGTACCTACTCACTAGCCTAAGCCGTAGGTATAACCAAATCGAGGCATTGTTTCATTTACACTCTCACAAAGTAATCGTTTAATAACAACGAAGTACTAACAAACCTAACTAATGTATCCTGTCCTGTCCTGTCACTATAAAAGCAGTTTTTCGCACTAATCACTTTAAAATACCTAGTATTAATAATCAAGACAAACTCGACATAGGGCTTCCGCGCCGGCTACTTCAAACGTGCAACGACGTGATCGACTTTGCAAAAATGTGCAACACGTCACGGGTTCGCGTACTGCGACACACTGACCCTCTAATCAAATGCAGTTTTTTACGTTTGAAATTAGAAAAGGATAGAAAAAATATTTTCGGTACTCTCCCGGGTGATTCCTTCCAGCAATACCTACCTATTGTTTTAACTATTATGTGATTACGTGTGTGAGGATCTTATTGCTCAGACATAAGGTCTATTTTAGAGTGACAATTATTTATACTTTGTCCATTCGTTTATTTTCTTTTTGACAGCTCACGCCTGTAAATTATCGTTTTTTTTTCGGAATAATGTACTATGTCATAATGTCATACTTTATTGATGGTGACGGTACTTTAGTGAAGTGGCCTGTGCATAACAAACGACCACAGACTATAAAACAGTACTTGAAATACGATAAATCGATCATATGATGAAAATAATTTTACTTCATGTAAGTATTTTTTCTGTAAATTTATTAAAAAAAGGAAATAAAAATAGTATCTATGACTCCAAGATTGATTTTTAAATTAATTAAGTCAAATTCTTGGAATTTAGGATCAAACCAAGAGTAAAGAACAATAACTCTGTTCATTCATCTAATTTACTGATTTATTATTTATATTTTTGTTTATTTTTTACATAATAAAAAAAACTAATAAAGGAACAATTAATATTTAAACTAAAAATATTTAATTAAATCGATTGAAAGTTCTTCATAAATACAATCGCTTTTCATTTCAAATCGAATCGGTAATGTGTGAGGGCGTCACTAATTTTGAAATTTCTTGAACTGTCAAAAAGAAAATGAACGAATGGACAGAGTATAATTAATTAGACCTAAGGTCGTTAACCCGATGATAATAGCGTTGCATTGAACACATCGTGTAGTAAATTTCAAAAACGAAAAGTAGTGTCCTGTGGCTAAACTACTTAACCGATTTCATTGAAACTTTGTTGGTGGACTTGTAACGTGTGTAGGTATACCTAGTTAAAAAAACACTCGTTTTGTGATATCCACCTTGTATACATTAAAATACCTTTTTTTCGACCACAGGGCGACAACTAGTAAATATAAATTCTTTATTGTGTTTCAGTGAAGACTTAGTTCCAGTGACGAATAGGCGGTGCCTGTGCGAGTTAGCCAAACAAATAGGATTCACAGACTCCGTCACAGATTCCTATGAAGTCAAAGAATCGTTAGCTATATTTAGACATCTGGTAAGTGATTATTTCAAACCTTTTTTTTTGTGTGTGCCCTGACTGGATATTTTTATTGCTGTTGCAATTTAACAAATGAGATTACTGGAGGTTCAAACGCCCCCATCTTCCCTCGTAGCTAAAGGGAAAAGAGTCGTTCTGAAATGCTCTCAATTGTGATATTTGAGTTATGTCGATGATACAAAGTATTGACCCATTTAGGGGAAAATCAATAGCACTTAGCGCAGTAAGAAGCGTCGAGTCCAACGCTTAGTCCATGAACGGAGGAAGACGTTACTTGTATGCCCTCTAAACACGGGCGTAGCCAGACATTTTATTAAAAAAAAAAAGTTCTCAATTCGACTGTTTTTGTTTTGTTTGTTACCTCATAATTTTCGACTATACTCTTTGCGCTGTAGTATGGTGCGGGTGTTATTTGTAGACTAGAACATTCTGGTGGGTTTAATTTAATTCACTACAGTTATTAATGATTTAATATATTGCGAATGTGGTACAGCTGAAATACTAAATCATAATTTGTAAATCACGGCAACTTTCAAGAGTGAAACTCACCCGCACTATGCTACAGTGCAAAGATTATAGGTGAACCGATTTTGATGATTATTTTTTTAATTGAATGCTGGTGCTTCCCGTGTGGTCCCATTTTAATTTGGTTCAGTTCTTGAAGTTGGTTTTTGTTAATTAACTTGTTTTTTTTTCAGCAAGCAGATACGATAAGGCGCGAGACCCGGTTCGTGCGGTCGCTGCACCTGAGCACGCGCGTGAAGGTGCCGCTGCCGCACATGCTGGCCGTGCTCGTGCGGGACCACGCCAACCAGCTGCAGATGCTCACACAGGTCACACATCTATATTGCCTGCCTCCTTGGCCCAGTGGTAGTGTGTGCGACTGCCGTGCTTGAGGTCTCGGGTTCGAGACCCGGGTCGGACCAAATGTTTGTATGATCTGCAAAAAATTTCGGAGTTTCGGTGTTTTCTATGTATGATATGTGTATTTTCAAAAAAAAAGTTTATATGGATGTGTATCAGTTGTCTGGTATCCATAATACAAGCTCTGCTTAGTTTGGGACTAGATGGCGTTGTGTGGAGGATGTCCGAAATGTTTATTATTATTATATTATAAACCTGAAGAGTTTGTTTGCTTGAACGCGCTAATCTCAGGAAGCACTATACTACTAGTACTATTTGAAAAATTATTTCAGTGGTATATTGCCTAGGTATCGAAGACTGCAATAAACTATAGGTATATCATTACGCTACGACTAAAAAGAGCGAAGTATCAATAGAAAATTATTCCATTTGAGAGCTGCCATTGCGTGCCCTGCATAAACGGTTAAAATTTCACACATGCGATTTATGTAAGACTAGCTGACCCACGCAACGTCGTTTACGTCTCCTATTGGCCGTAGCGTAAAAAATTATCCCGTTTTTGTAACATTCTTCATTTGTGCTCCGCTCCTATTGGTCTTAGCGTGATGATATAGCGTGGTGAGCGTGAGGTCTTAGCGTGATGAGCCTATAACCTTCCTTGATAAATGTACTATCCAACACTAAAATAATTTTTCAAATCGGACCTGTTCCTGAGATTGATGATGATAATGAAATTAGCGCGTTCAAACAAACAAACAAACTCTTTAGCTTTATAACATTTTATGTATAGATTTAAAAGTTCTTAAAAAAAAGTCTGAGGCAGCATATGCATATCTTTTAAAACTTTAAAGGATATGCATATGCTGCCTCGGACTTTTTTTTAGATTATTTACCATAAAAATGATTATGGTAAGCCAGTCTGCTTTCACAAGTTCACGCTGTTATAACATCACGCTACGGGCAATAGGAGACACAGACGAGTGCGTGTGTCATCTAGTACTACATATAACACTAGGTTTTGTTCACGAATTCTTTTTTTTTGTACCATGCCTTACCTATCTTTCACAATATATTATCGTATCATTTTCATCATGAAATAAGGCAAATTACATAACAATCAGTGTAGTAATAAAGATGTAAAAATGTAACAAACTAGCTTTCGCATCGATTCATCACAATTTTTTAACGTTTTTTTGTGACTGCCGCGTATTAAAGTAGAATACTAAATGCTAAAAACTATATACAGGGCACAGCCGACATAATACTGGACTCTTGCGTGGACTATTGGAACGGTCGAGACCTGACTTCGATCTCCGCATCTGACCGCAAGAAGATCATCGACTTCTACCAGAGAAATTCTCTCACGGCCTATTGCACTGCCTTTGCTTACAAGTACGTATGCATATCATCATGCTACTTCTTGCACTTCACTGCTGTCACGTGGTCGGTGTCAGCTAGTTTATACTTATAAAATAAAAAAATGTGTGGCACTCGGGGACTGCCGCGGTAAAGCTATTGCATAGCATTTTTTATCAACTTATGCAATTTATTTATGCAGTTTTTTTTTGGAAATAATGACATCAAGTAAGTGAATAAATCATAACAGAAAAATATATCACATGATATCTCCAATATATAATCTCAAATGTATTTCATGATATTTTAAGTAGTTAACGACACGGCAAATTTCATAACGATGACAATGATGTGCACATTATGTGTTATAATTACATTTAAATACGAAAAAGATATGATTGATACCTATACACCTATATACTTTCTCACAAGCAGCTTACGTATTGGTCCGATTTCGGAGCAGGTCGTCTCGATCCGTGCGAGCTTCGGGTGTTAGGTTTTATTTTCGTTACGGAATTTCTTGATTCGGTCGCCGCGCTTAAAGCCTGCGATAAAAGGTATGCAATAACGTAAAAAAAAGAAATTGATAAACAAAATTATTTATCAATCTGTATTATATTAACGACAACTCTTCTGTTCTACTCAATCTTGTATCACTTAACACTCAGTGACTGACTTCTTCTTCTACATTCACAGGCCTCTTACTCGCGGCATATCACCATCACTATCACCGCTGTACCTGGAGCTGCCGGCCGACAGTAGACAGCTGTACGTCCCACACTCCCAGCACTGGGCAGACACCCCCGCACTGCATTTCCACTCTACAGGTCAGTTTTATTCTTATCAAAGATACTTTTTACAAAAAAAAAAAAGAATACTGAGTAAATTTTTGTTTTTTGACTTTTGCGACTTTTAAACATAGTTTTTTTTTTATGGAATAGGCGGACTGACGAGCAGACATATCGCCTGATGGTAAGCGATTACCGCCGCCTATAGACACCTGCAACACCAGAAGCGTCACAAGTGCGTTGCCGGCCTTTTGGGGACGGGGGGGAGGTAGGGGTATCCTCACTCACTCGGTAAAAGACAGCGCAGGGACTATTTCACGCTGGTTTTCTGTGAGGCCGTGGTATCACTCCGGTCGAGCCGGCCCATTCATGCCATTCATGGCTCTCCCACGGTATTTTTTTGTACAGCGTGACTAAAATTGTTTAAAAGGTTACGTTACCTTCTATTAAACCGCTCGTGGTCTTAGGTATTACCGACGCCTTCGTGATATGCAAAGTGTGACTAACCCACACTTGGTCACGTTGATTATTTGTATCGGTGTTCAAATATTCAACAATCCACGGCGACGAAGTGCAGAACATGTATGAATATAATTTCTCTTTATGTTATAAGTGGTAAACGAGCAGTTGCGTCACCTGATTGTTAAGTGACCCCCCCCCCCCACCACCCCTTTTACCTCAGAGTTAAGGAGAAGGGGGTTGTGACTACGGTAACCTCACTCGTCTCACCGAATGGTGATCAACCACGGAAGAATTGTTTGATATGGGTTGTCTGTGGGGTTATGTTATTACTACGGTTAAGCAGACCAATTTGTAGCGAAAACAATTCTTTTTTCTTATAGAAAAAGACAACTCCCGCATTAGGAATATGCATTCTGTGCCGCGGGGGGCTTTACAAACATTCATGACACACACACTCGGAACAACAATTTGTGGATCGTACAATATGTTGTCTCAGTTGGGATTTGAACCCAGATTACTCAACACAGTAGAAAGCTGCAGACCGACCTTTTGATATTTTGTATTTTTCAGACTCTCTGCTGTTTAATGAAGTGACAGAGGAAGATGTGAATGATGCTGAAGGATTCTTTGACATGCAGTGTAACCAGGTATTTACGTATAATAGAGATCGCCTGACGATGGATATTAAACAACAAATATAATATATCATTATATTTGTTGTTTAATTGAATTGATTTGAGACTACCTCGGTGGCGCGGTGGTAGCGTATGCGACTGCTGCGCTTGAGGTCTCGGGTTCGATTCCTGGGTCGGACCAAATGTTTGGATGATCTGCAAATATTTGTTTCGGAAATTGGGTGTTTTCTATGTATAATGTGTATGTATTTACAAAAAAAAAAGAGTATTATATATGTATTATATCAGTTGTTTAGTACCCATAACACAAGCCCTGCTTAGCTTGGGACTAGATGGAGTTGTGTGTTCTGAAGTCCGAAATATTTATTATTATTATAATTTATATAACATTAATTACCAGAATGGTGATTTTCAGGTATTTATGGGAATGGTGACGATGCAATACCAGGCCCAGAGCGATATGGTGGAACTTATAGAGAGGTTAGAACGAGCCTGCATACGCTTTGTGCACTTCAGCAAAGAGAACGAACTACGGTCCAGGGTATTCAGCGAGAAGATGGGCCTAGAGTCAGGCTGGAACTGCCACATCAGCCTCATTAGTGATGATAATGCCAGGTAATCATGGAGGGTATACCTGGTTGATGAATGCTAGGAGATGACGGGATGTCTCTGAATGGAAACTAAAAATAGATAAGAAACGCGGTGATGACAGTGTCATCATTATAATAATGATTAGTCAATGATAGTGACAATGACTTATAGTAAAAGCCATAAAATACTATTTACAGAATTTTAACATTCATTAGATACAAATTGAGATTTTATTTAGGGTACCTGGTAAAACTGTCGTGTACTCTCCGTACATATAAAGACAGATATATATTAGACACATTTCCTTTAATTTAAAAGATAAATCAAGATAATAGACAGGTTAAATAAAACAATGAAGTCTCGATTAATATCTAGTCGATTGATATACGATTATGCAAAGTTATTTCGTTATACGATTTGACTTGCGTCATGATAAAAAAAAACATCGGTCTGATCTGTGAACATTCTTGCCTCTCTGGTGAATCTAAATAATTGGGATTTGATTTAACCATAAATTAATCATACTGTAACTATATGTGTCGTGTTAAAACGTAACTAATGTTTGAAATCTATATTAATTAAAAATGTTATGAATTTTAGTATAAAAAAAACGGTCGATAAGGGAAATGCACCTCTCCTATTCTGCTTATAGAGTCCAAATTCAATTGACATTTAAAAAAATAATTAGAAGTAGCCTAAAAGCCCTTCCACGTCCTAAACTAGACTTATGTAATTTAATAACTGTTCGTTTCTAGTCCATCACCACCATATTTGTATTTAGTCCAAATATTTGTTTTTAGGGTTCCGTGCCAAAGGAAGGAACCCTTATAGATTCGTCATGTCTGTCTGTCGGTCTGTCTGTCTGTCAGTCCGTCTGTCCGTCCGTATGTCACAGCCACTTTTTCCGAAACTAAAAGACCTATAATGTTGAAACTTGGTAAGTAGATGTATTCTGTGAACCGTATTAAGATTTTCACACAAAAATAAGAAAAAAACAATAAATTTTGGGGGTCCCCATACATAGAACTGAAACTCAAAAATTTTTTTTTCATCAAACCCATGCGTGTGGGGTATCTATGGATAGGTCTTCAAAAATGATATTGAGGTTTCTAATATCATTTTTTTTCTAAACTGAATAGATTGCGCGAGAGACACTTCCAAAGTGGTAAAACGTGTGTCCCCCCCCTGTAACTTCTAAAATAAGAGCATGATAAATCTAAAAAAATATATGATGTACATTACCATGCAAACTTCCACTTAAAATTGGTTTGAACGAAATCTAGTAAGTAGTTTTTTTTTAATATGTCATAAATCGTAAACTGCAATTTACCTTTGATTCAATCAAAACAAATATAAAAAAAAATGTTACTTGCTGCTGCCCTTCATGGGCGAGTCCGACTCGCACTTGGCCGCTTTTTTTAAAGCTAGCACAGAATCGTAGCAATGATTAAAGTTAAATCTATCTATTGTCGAATAGGATGGGACGTCGAAAAGGTCCAGCCTATATTCTACTAACCAACCCGTCCGGCCAGCGTGATATAATATGCTAAAACCCCCTTTCTAAGCATAGGCCTATTTCTAGCAGCGAGCTTTTAAAGGCTGTTTATGACAAAGATGTGGAGAGGCTTATAGTCTATATAAATAAACATATACCTTCTTTTCCCACCTATTTTTCTCTTTTCCCACCTAATTTTTCTCCTTTCCCACCTATTTTTTCTCTTTTCCCACCTCCTTTTTTTATTTTCCACCAATTTTTTTTTTTTTCCACTTATTTTTTTTCTTTTTCCACCTATTTTTTTCTCTTTTCGACTATTGTTTTATACATAAATAACTTATCATCAAGGTGATCACAACGCTTATATTGGCAATTAATCTGACATTTAACAAATCATCACATGATCACAACACAAGCACACTTTAGAAAATTTCTACTGTTTTTGATTTCCCTATTTGATGTTTACAGTGTATAAATGCACAGTCAAGGGTCAAAAGTGCAGTCACACCGTAACGTTGATATTTTTACGTCAGTTCTGTGCATATCTTTGTGTGTATGTTTCAATGCCCACACAAAATTTAGAGTATATGTGTGTGCATTGAAACACCACATATGTAATGATCTACACAAAACTATGGACTATCATACTAATATTATAAATGCGAAAGTTTGTTAGGATATGTGTGTTTGTTACTCTTTCACGCAATAGGCAATAACTGCTGAACGGATTTGGATGAAATTTTACAGTAATATAGCTTATACATCAGAATAACACATAGGCTACTCTTTGCCGCGATAATCGACATACACGCGGGCGGAGCCGCGGGCAACATCTTCTACTAAATATGGACTTCACGGTGGGACTGCACTTATGACCCTCGACTGTACATCATTCATCTTATTATGAGATTTTTGATAACTATAGATATAGATGTTGTGTCCCTTTTACTAGATTTTATACCTTATTCTGTTTGGCCTCGTTTGTTTTTTTGCGTGAAATCCTTTCTTAACATATTAATTTGTGTCTGTGTTTAAAGACCATATCAAACTTCCTCCTTTGAGGTAGTTTCCGAGTAGAGAGAACGTTAACCCATTTGTGCATATATAACTAAATGTGTATCTTCATATTATTTCTCAGGTAAAAATATTCTACGAAAAGAATATCTAAAAAAAAATCTTTGATACTATTTTCAAATAGGCTTTTTCTAATAATAAATCAGAATATTAATAATAATTATCATTTTTATTAATCTGCAATATCTAGAAGTGCAGTGCTTTTTAAACAACCTTAGTAAGCTAGTATTACAGACGTGGCTTAACAGTATCTTTCACCCTCTTTTATAAATTTTAAGGTTTATCGATATTGTGATGTAGGCATATAGACTAATAATACCTAATGTTTCTCAATGTTGTTTCTTTAGAGTTACGATGGACCGCACCCATTGCTATCTGCATATTTCTAGATGTTTTAAATTAACTCCTAAATAACACAATATTCTTTTTCGGTTACTTCTCTTATGTAACGTCAGCAAAATAAGTCATAAAATTGAAATTTGATTTCTCGAGCGCACTTTCGACCGCACAAGTTGTGGTAGTTGAAAGGAGCTGTACATTTGAACATGACTATGTAAGTGGGTGTGGTCCACGTTGTAAAGAGCGCGTTGTTCGGCAGTAAGAGCGTGTCGCCGCTGTCGTCACAAACCTTGGTCCCCGGCCGGGATCGCGGCGCGGCTGCCTCGCGCTTCACTTATGACGCGCCCTCCCGCCCCTTGTACTATAGGTTTGTTTCTATCTCGCTCTATCGCACGCGTCCGCATCTTGTTGTCTCACGTCTTACTTTATATTGATGGCGCCATATAATAGATATATCGTTGGTATAATTATGTACATAGCTTGCGTTATAACAAAATAAAATGAAAATATTGTTACGAGCCGGGTATTCAATAATTAAAAATAGTCGGTTAATTACCAAAAAAATAACACACTGTTTATTTACAACCCTTTTTACAACAATAATTCGCTATGTCACTTGTTAATCGCACTAGAAGATCGCTTCGATGTTAACTCCGCTGTATCGTGAAACAATACTGACTCGTACGGGTAACCCAATCTGCTTATATATGGCTTTGAAACCCCTAGAAAGATCTATAATATTCGATAGAACATTCTCCACTAAACAGAAATTACCAGAGTGAGTAATCTAGCGCCATCTAGCGTCGAATATCAGAGTTACTCCACAGTTGCACGCTACTTGACACTAGATGGCGCCTTCAATTCAATTCTCGCGACTGGTAGATTGTTCTAGACTATTTTTCTCGAAGGCGCAACAATATAATACTGTCCTAACCCTACGCATAATACGAAATTTTTATTGAGTATGGCCCTAAAGCTCACCAAATTTGTTTGTTTAGAACTCTGTAGACCCTCCTGCGTCCCGTGGGAGTGTTAAAACCTGTAAAACAAAAGAAAAAATTAGCAATTTGGACTTAGAATTTTTAAATTTCTTAACTCTGAAATGTTTTGAGGTTATTATCGAATTACTCGATAACCCTTAATCCTAAAGTTCACATAGTTACAGATTTAGATAGCGCTCATCTAGTCCTATCTAACAATACCTAATTTATAAAGATTCAGTACATAAAAGTTTAAATAATTTGACATTTAAACTGAAATTTCGGTAATCATCGGCAATTCTTGACTTTTTTGGTAAATTTTTAAGCAACCCTTATTTTTCTAACTGTACATATTCGGATAGGGCTCGTCTGGACCTATGTGACGACATCTTGTTTACTTAATTGTGATACATAGAAGTTTAAGAAATTCGTTCTTCAAACTTCAATTTTTGCCATTTTTAAGGTTTTTGTCGAATAATTCGATAAACCTTATTTTGGGAATTATCTACTATACATATTTAGATAGGCCTCCTCAAGACCCGTCTAACGACACCCCATTTGTACGGATCCGGTGTATAGAAATTCGAAAAATTGTACTCCCACCCCCCCATTCTTCACGGGCTATATAGGTCTCGAGGAACAGGGATCATCAACCTTTGGTCTCGACAAAAATTTATATAGAAAAAATTTCCTTTCTGTTTTCATTTTTAAGAATTTCGTATCTGTTTTAGTTTAGTGACAGAGGCATTTTACACCTCCAAAATAAATAGACCGGCTCAAATTAGAGCATTAAATATTATTGATTGTAAACTTTTAACATTTTAAATTTTAACTAGGTAGAATTGTATTTTACCTAAAATTCATTTTAAGCTAAACACAAATCGACACACACCCCCCTATACAGGGTCAGACAAACACATTTACTTGACACACACCCCCCTTTACAGGGTCAGACAAACACGCTTATACACTCAGACAATTTTCCCTGTCTACTAGCAGTACACATTATACATACTCTCGCACACACATACACACATATCCAACATGTTCCAGACACCACCAACGTCTGGCGCTGCCAAGAAACCCACCACTCCCGGCGCCTCTACCTCGCCTTCACTGACGCTAGATGCTGCAAGAACCTTCATCCGAAGACCCGGAATGAAGAGAAGGTCGCTCGACAACATGGACCACTACATGAAACAGCAAACCACCTACGCTGAGCAGTTGAGCGACCAACTACTCCAGGAGGTCATGAGGACCTTCGAAGACATACCCACGAAGGTCCAACAGTACCCTCAGATGAGGAGAGACATAAAGACCTTCCTGGAGGTACAGTCCGACAAGGGTCTTCGAGTTCTCTTTGAACTAAGCAAGCGAGTGAAGAGCTTGGAGGCGGAGGTGTCCAGGGTTGCTGGTGCGGCTGCGGTCCTTGTGTCCCCTACACCCGCTGAAAGAGATGAGGAGGTCCTGAACAAAATTGCAGGTCTGAAGGACCAAATAGGGGACTGGTTCATTGAGTCGCATCACACGCTCAGACGGTTGATCCAAGACGTGGATAGGAAGCTTGATAGCCGAAGCGCCGAAATAGTCGATAGGGTCTCCGAAAAGATCGAGGAGACCCAGGTAGACATCGACAAGGCGACCGAGCTCATGATTGTGCGTGCGCAGTCCCAACTTGAAGACCTGGTTGGGACTGTCGCCAAAGACATAGTCGTCGAAACGCAAACGCACATCAGCGCAACCGTCAAGAGCCAAACACCTGAGAGCGACCCAGTCCCCAAGACCTATGCCAGCGTAGCTGCAACCAGACCCGGGCGCCGACCGGCGCTTCACTCGGTGGCGGTGACTTCAACCGACAGCCAGGAGACTGCCGATGAGGTACTCGCCAGGGTGAAAAAGGCGGTCGACGCCAGGGGTACTGGTTTAAAGATTAGTAAAGCCAGAAAGGCAAAAGGCAGCACGGTCATCCTGGGCTGCGACACGGAGGTGGAGCGGGACAGGGTGACCGAGAGGATAGGGAGCAGCGATAGTGGGCTTGTGGTAGTGCCCATGAAAAACAGGGATCCTCTCGTCGTCCTCAAAGACGTTTTTGTCGATGGTGACGACGAGGACATGATCGTGGCCCTATACACCCAAAACGCTGATGTTTTCATGGGACTACCACAAGAGGAAAGAGAAATAAAAATTAAGTTCAGGAAAAGAACCAGGAACCCCAAGACGTCTCACGTCGTACTACAGGTGAGGCCAAGAGTATGGCAAAGGATGACGGAGGCAGGAACCCTCTACCTAGACTTGCAAAGGGTCAGAGTGGAGGACCAGTCTCCGCTCATCCAGTGCACAAAGTGCCTGGCATTCGGACATGGCCGTAAGTTCTGCACCGAGAGTGTGGACAGGTGCAGCCACTGCGGAGGCCCGCACCACCGCGAGAAATGCCACGGGAGTCGAACCGCGGTGCTGCAACTGTGCGCACTCTGGGCTGAAGAGCGTCGGCCACAACGCCTTTAGTGCCGAATGCCCAACTCGCCTTAAATGGGACTATCTAGCGAGATCCAACACCGCGAACTTATGACTTAATCACTCACGTACACACACGACACAGAAACACATACATACACACACACACTGATTTGGTAAATATATTTAAATAATTAAATATATAATAAATTTTGACTGCCTCGTTGGTCTCGCGGTTGGCGTGTGCGACTGCTGATCATGAGGTCTCGGGTTCGATTCCCGGGTCGGACCAAATGTTTGTATGAGCTAAAAATATTTGTTTCGGAGTTTGGGTGTTTTCTATGTATAATATGTATGTATTTACAAAAAAAAAAGTATACATGTATTTGTATCAGTTGTCTAGTACCCATAACACAAGCTCTGCTTAGCTTGGGACTAGACGGCGTTGTGTGTTAGATGTCCGAAATATTTATTTATTATTATTTATTTATATACTAAGCATATATGGACATATCAAGACACGCACACAACATTAGACATACACGTAAATAAAAAGTAAAATTTTAGACAATACACAACGAAGTTGTAGCAATTATACATATTTGAGTATATTTATACATTGTTACCAAAGATAGGAACAACATTTTATGAATTAGGTAGAAACAAGAAACGCACATAACACCGGACATGCACACAAACAAAACACACAGAGTCATAAGTATCACGATCGAGCGATGTTGGAAAGTAATGGCTGGCTGAGACGTCTTGGAGGGACTGATTGGAAAGAAATTAAGATCAAGGATAGATACTTAGAACAAAATAGGAGACAAATTTAACTGTAGGAAAATGTGTAATTAGAAACTAATAGAAATAACGACAGAAAGTGGAAAGAATTCCTAGTCCAAAATTATCACTCACAAACAAATTGTAAACAAATGAAATTAGATAATTAAAAAATTGTTAGATATCATGAAAACCAGTAACATAAGAAGGAAAATATACAACTAGATATAAGAAATATATAAGAGTTAACAAAGAGTAATCGTGTAAAATATAAGTATAGTTAAGTAGATATTAAATTTGTAAAAATATATTTTAGTAAGTAAAGTAAAAATAGCAATCAACGGGAAGTTTACCCGACGAACTACACAAATAACTGACAAAATAAAACTTAAGAATGACAAGGTCCTGTCGTTATCATGGACGGGGAAAAGCAGAGAGGTCAACAGGCCTCAAAAAAAACCCTACGCATAATTCTTGTTTAAACTTAGTAAAATATATTTCTTAGAAACCAATATATACTTATTTATTACAGTAACTTAAAATTGAAAACAGTTTTATGCTTTTTCACAAATTATTCTAGCCTTACAGCTATAACAAAAGAAACTGACTCGTTGGTCTAGCGGTTAGCATAAGCGGCTGCCGGTCACGAGGTCTCGGGTTCGAATCTCGGGTCGGGCCAAACAATGTTGTGTTTTTCTTGCTATATATTATATACTTATATTAATAACAGCCATGTCATGAACACCTATGGCAACCGTCATTGGAAAGTCAGTTCCCCCAATATTCTGACAACTAGCTTCCTTAGAAACTAACTACTTGAATTCAGTTCGCGCTCAGGGTTACGTAGGTCCGATGCCAGCCACTCCGTGGAAAAACTGATATTCAAGTAAAACCGGTTGAATAATGGGAATAAGGCAAACAGTATCTTCCTTCTTACGCAGTCGGGTAATAAAGGCTAGGATTATGATGCTAACATGGGGAGTCATGTAGGGATGACATACATGGGGATAAAAAACATATCATTTACTGCATGCAAAAACTTATACCATACTTTGGTACCATCAATATATTCTGTAATAAAAATATCTTAGCTTCTAGTTTAAAGGGTCGGACTATCTCACTCATTCTCATATTAAATATTTTGAGTGCAACTGCTACAAATATTTATAAATAGTTTTTATTGTATATATGGCAGTACTTATTTGCTATAAAATACATAATTTAAAACGTTACGAAATCTTCTATATACCGACGTTTCGAACGGGTTATATGGCTCGTGGTCACGTGGACTGTGGCGCTATAGAACAAAAACTAAATATGAAAGTCGCTAAAGTCTAAAAACATTCGTAGATTCGTAAAAAATAGACGTGATATGACAAAGATGCTTTAATTTTAATTCACCTTATAAAATGGTTTCGCATGCATTCTATAACTTTAATAGCACCCTTTGATATGTACATAACGCTCAAAGTATTATAACTAATGTGTACGGAACCATGACCTGTTATCATAAGTTACGCTTCGCTTTACAGCTTCAGCATTTCGCATTTTGTAGTGACTACTACATACACTTCACAATAAACAGCGGGCTTTGGTAACTAATAAGAAATGAAAATTTAAAGTCGTAGTAAACTAGCTGCGCCCCGCGGTTGTTGTTCAACCTTTGCAACAACATCCGCGGTAGGTATAAAAGTAGCCTAAGTTACTCCTTATATCATCAGATATCTGCATGTCAAAGTGCCGTCAAAATCGGTCCAGCTTTTACAGAAATTATTTATTAAATAAATATTATTATTATTATTTATTATTTTACAGAAATTATCTAGAACAAGCGACAGCTTGTCTGTATGTCTGATAAGACATACAGACAAAAATTTTATAAGTAGACTTTTGATGTAAGCACCGTATGCTTTTATATATATTCAGTGACGTCAGAGGACTCCAGATGACGTCACAACCCATCTCTAAACGAACAACAAATTAACAGACAGTCCCTCAACTAAACTCTTGTTTAATTATTTTCTTTTTAACTGAATAACTTTGCTCACTTATTACAGTGCAACGAATAATTATACCAAATTATATAGGGTTTGTAAAGGCGGTTGTTTAAATATAAGCATAAAGTCATATTTCAAGGGAACCTGTATGTAATATATTTTGTCCAAAATTACGTCAGCAAAAACATAGCTACATCCAAGCCGCTGTCGATGTCGGCTCCGGGTGCGATCAACCTTGAACACAACACAGTGAAGTTCGACAACGAAATCAAGAAGGCGCGTCATTCCATCACTACACACACTAACCTGAAGGTACGTCTTCACGGTCTATAAATTATGACTGGCATGCACCTTTCTACTGCGCCTAGTGCTGTAAGTTCGCGCAGAAAGAGGCGTTGCTACCGCCTTTTACTACGGCACCTAGTATTGTGAGTGCAAATCCCACATAGGACAACATTTTGCTATCCACAATTTTTTATTCTAAAGGACTCTACCCACTACAACGTATCATACTATGACCGTAACAGGAACGTGTCAGGCCAAAAAAAAAATTGTATTGAAAAGTATAAGACTATGCTCACTAGATCGTTCCGTCACCGATCAGCACCGTCACGTGGCATGCACGGAGCGTCAACAACTTTCGGCGAGAATATTTAGCCGGTGGCGATGCTCCGTGCATGGCACGCGACGTTGCCACACCGGTGCGCGCAGGCGACGATGGCCGTTATAAACGCGTCAGGTGACGTAATCAGGTGAATTACTACAAAGGCGACTATAGGGACCGCTCGGATTTAGCACTCTGATGATACGGAGATGATATGCGGACGCTCCCGTCACTAAAATCGTTAAGCACGGGTATGACACGCGTATGATAATGAGATGATATGCTGACGCTCCCGTCATTAAAGCCGATACATACGGCTTTGAAACGTAATTGATACGCTCTAGTGGGCATAGTAGAGCATATCGTGTTGCTTTCCGATCCTGACACGTTCCTATTACAACATAGTATGATACGTTGTAGTGGGTACAGTTCTTTAGTCTACGTGTTCTACCCTGACTAACTGATTCATCAACGCAGAGTCCAAACCGCTATAGCTTTAAAATTGAAAGGGTTCCGACCAATCTTAACCCGAAAGAGGAAAACTGATTTGTTAATAAAATAATTTTTAGATATTTAATAATCTGTCTGCCTGATGAAAAACATTACAATACCTATTTTAAAGTGTAATCTCATTTCGGACAGAAATCTATGAAATCACTATCTATATCAACCTTCCTCTTGAATCACTCCCTCTGTTGGTGAAAACCACACTGAAATTTACTTCGTAGTTTGAAAGATCTAAGCATACATTATTTTTTATGTATGGCCCGCAAAAATGACTACTCTGCCTGATGGATAGCATAAGCAAAATCCAAGAGTGGTGGTCACAATACTCATTGCGAATGCAGACAATGCAGCATGGCGACCCACACCATGGCGGCCTAGTGATGCTTCTGCATCTTTTAGTCTAGTCAACAAGTATAGAACTAGTTGACTAGACTATTTGGGCTTCCGGTCTCGCACTCACCAACGAAACATGACAGCACGATCGCTGTCATTTAACGTTGATCTTCTGTGCGAGGGTAGTACCGCCCCGGTCGAGCCGGCCCGTTCGTGCTGAAATTAGCGTGGCTCTACTACCTGTACATGAATTTGAGCGACAACATTCTCCTTATTTAAAGCAGTTATAAAAACAAAAATACAATTACAGCGACCCAGTATAACCACCAGCCACCGCTCAGCTGACTCTCTTCTCGACGATGAAGAAAACGAAGAAGGCTCTCCGGCAGACGCTTGTCGCTCGCTCTCCTGTCTCACAGACTCCACGGACCACTCCGCGCCTGTCAACTTCGACATGAGTAATAGGGTATGTGTTCTAGAAAAAACTTTTTTTTTTATGTGATAGGCGGGCAAACGAGCAGACTTATCGCCTGATGGTAAGCGATTACCGCCGCGCATATGGACACCTGCAACACCAGAGGCGTCACAAGTGCGTTGCCGGCCTTTGGGGGATGGGGGTGGAGATAGGGGGAGAGGGGTAGGGGTATGGACCTCCAATATCCTCATTCACGCGGTTAAACACAGCGCAAGCACTAATTCACACAGGTTTTCTGTGAGGCCGTGGTATCATTCCGGTCGAGCCGGCCCCATACCACGGAGCGAGCCAGGATCATTTTCAAGGCAGTGAATATACATCTACAAATACATAAAAGTACTATTACCAAATGATGTACAGAATTATATTAGGTCTTTACCTGTTTATGTGAACCCCCTTTTGATGGCGAAATGAATTTGAAGGTTGAACTTTTGAAGGTTGAAAGCTGTTGACGTTATAAAAATGGTTATTACTGAAACATCATTATTTTGTAAAATACACGATCGTATCGGCCGATTGTGCCTCTCTATCGCTTGTTCCGCGCTCTCGCTTGCACGCTCGACTCAGCAGAACGTGACAATAAGTCATTCTTTTTCGTGCGTGCAGCCGGTGTTCATCCATTTATAAGACGTTATCACGTCTAAAACACGATGTAATACACAAGTTAACATGCTTTTTTGATTTTCAGGCGAAACTCCCCCGAGGCATAGAGAATATTCGTCCTCATATAGAACAAGTGGACAACGTTCCTCTACTCGTGTCGCTGTTCACCGACTGTACGCCGCGCTCTGTGCAACAGATGATACAGATCATGCAGGTCGGTGAACACTCTCATCACCACCTATTCAGCATTTTTACCTTTATCTCTTTTTGTTTTTTAAAGTGATTATGTTGTTTAATTAGTTGCTAATGTCAACCCTCCTAGGGTCCATTCGCTTAGATACGGTCACATTGATCGCACACGTGCGGCAAGCCGCCATAAAATCTAAGGGCTCGCCTGCGGCGTACACCCACAAGCAAGTATGATTTGTCAGTTTACGCCGTTGTATGAATTACTATATTCGTATTTCATAACAATAACCAGAATGCACCGACACTATCTAAACGAATGGACTATAACAAATTTGACTAAGGTGTCATCTACCCTATTGTATTTCAGGACTACGGCGAAGTTGTGTGCGTAATGGGCTCAGCTGCGAATTGTCTCAATATGGAAATATTTATGCAAGCGGATGCTAGGTAAATTCACTACGTATTAAATTTACAAAAATTATGTATTATTGTTTTGTTACGTTTATCGTTGCGTTGGCAAAAGATCATCAGGAAATATCAGTTAAAATTTCCAGCTATTCCAACGCAATAAAATTTGTGATAATTGAAAAAATAGCTCAGTTTATTTATGTATGGACCTGCCAAAGTGACTACTCTGCCTTATGGAAAACATGAGTAGAATACAAAAGTGGTGGTCACCGTACTCATTGCGAATGTAGACAATGCAGCATGGTGACCCACACCGTGGCGGCCTAGTGATGGTTATGCATCATTACCGTGGGAGAGCCACGCTTCGGCATGCATGGGCCGGCTCGACCGGAGTGATACCACGGCCTCACAGAAAACCGGTGTGAAACAGCACTTGCGCTATGTTTCACCGAGTGAGTGAGGATACCGGAGGCCCATACCCCAATCCCTCCCCCCATCCCCCTCTCCATCCTCCAAAGGCCGGCAACGCACTTGTGACGCCACTGGTGTTGCGGGTGTCCATGGGCAGCGATAATCGCTTACCATCAGGTGATACGTCTGCTCGTTTGCCCCTAAAAAAAAGACATTCGACCTCTGGTCCGGCCAATTTCTGAAAAAAATATGTCATATCGTCATTATAATTCGGGATTATCATGACGATATGACATTTTTTTTTTATATTATACTATATAAAAATAAGTCGGGTTTTCCTTCCTGACGCTATAACTCCAGAACGCACGAACCGATTTCCACGGTTTTGCATTCGTTGGAAAGGTCTCGGGCTCCGTGAGGTTTATAGCAAAGAAAATTCAGGAAAATTTTCAACAGAAAAGCGGGAAAGTGTTACATAAAACGAAGCCATCTGGTGGCGAAACGAAGTTCGCCGGGTTTGCTAGTTATATATATATATAAGAATATGCTGATAATAATTAACTATTTCATAATTAATTTAGCTGTTGTTTTCATGACTGTTACATGTGTACAGCATAGCAGTAGAGCCGCTGTACCCAGTCCTATGTCAAAAGATGCCTCCGTACCAGGTGCCGGAGTCATGCGTCGGTCCCATCGACCTGGCCAGGGCACTCAATTCAGTTCCTTGCTCTCTATCTGTAAGTATAGCTAAATAATTATAATGAATATTTTTAGGCTGTGGTCTCCTATAAACGCCGTCGATCGCGTACAACGTTACGCCGTACTCTGCTTCACAATGCTTACTATAGAAATGTACTGTTGTGGTCTCTTTCACACGCCGACGTTGGCGTGTGGACGTCGTACGCGGCATTCAATGCTTTGCGCCGCGTCTCTAGTTATTTCGAACCATTGCAGCGTAAACGTCGTATTTGGCATCAATACCAAATGTCGAAATTTAATAATGAAAACGACGAATTATTATTTGAAGCAGTCCAATGTTTTAGTGCATTATATAATAAAAATAAGGTGCCGCCAAAAGTATCGAATTTTTATTCATTTTATATCACATGAGTACAAGCGAGCATTGTTTGTAGGGTACCGTTGTGAACGAGACGTCGTCGTTCGCATGAGATATATTGACCGCTGACGCTTTGCCTGGCGTTCAGACGTCGATCGGAACTTTTATGCTGAAGTCGGACGCCGCATATAGCATTTAATAGGAGACCGAGGCCTTAGACATTTTATACACAACGCCGTCTAGTTTCAAACTAAGCAAAGCTTGTATTATGGGTACTAAACAACTGATATAAATACATACCTTTGTTTCTTGGTAATACACACATCAAAAGTGTCTAGGGATCAAGCATTTTTATGCGGATTTCTTGAGATTGAGATGTGGCTTTGGCCCTGGCCTGCTCAGTCGCCAGACTTGAACCCGATTGAGCATGCATGGGATATGCTACAGAGAAGAGCTCTGCCGAATATGGAGGGTATCCAGTCGCAAGAAGACCTTTTTTTGTTGTTGCAACGAACATGGGCGGCCATTCCACAGCGTGTTTGGATGAACTCATTTTGAGTATGCCAAACCGATGTTCTTGTGTTGTTAGTGTTCGCGGTAGAAACACGGATTATTAATTGTTTAAGTTACCTAATAAAATTTTAAGGAAAACTGTTATTTCAGTCTTTTTTTCGAACTTTAATGTTAGTGGTTCAAATGTCAAAAATCCTTTTATTAGGAAAATGGCAAATTTCTTTATTAATGCAAAGGTGACTTGGTTTATCGTTACTGTGACAAACGAAAACACTTTATTTGATGAATCCTTAAAGAAAATTTTAATTAATATCAATCAGGAGAAAAGTTATTGCAAAAATATATGTTGATCCCTAGACACATATGTTGATCCCTAGACACTTTTGATGTGTGTACATACATATTATACACTAGTTGTTGCCCGCGGCTCCGCCCGCGTATATGTCGGTTATCGCGGCAACTAGTGTTGCCTATGTGTTAGTCTGATGTATAAGCTATATTACTGTAAAGTTTCATCCAAATCCGTTCTGTAGTTTTTGCGTGAAAGAGTAACAAACATCCATCCATCCATCCATCCATACTTACAAACTTTCTCGTTTATAATACACACATCAAAAGTGTCTAGGGATCAACATATGTGTCTAGGGATCAACATATATTTTTGCAATAACTTTTCTCCTGATTGATATTAATTAAAATGTTCTTTAAGGATTCATCAAATAAAGTGTTTTCGTTTGTCACAGTAACGATAAACCAAGTCACCTTTGCATTAATAAAGAAATTTGCCATTTTCCTAATAAAAGGATTTTTGACATTTGAACCACTAACATCAAAGTTCGAAAAAAAGACTGAAATAACAGTTTTCTTTAAAATTTTATTAGGTAACTTAAACAATTAATAATCCGTGTTTCTACCGCGAACACTAACAACACAAGAACATCGGTTTGGCATACTCAAAATGAGTTCATCCAAACACGCTGTGGAATGGCCGCCCATGTTCGTTGCAACAACAAAAAAAGGTCTTCTTGCGACTGAATACCCTCCATATTCGGCAGAGCTCTTCTCTGTAGCATATCCCATGCATGCTCAATCGGGTTCAAGTCTGGCGACTGAGCAGGCCAGGGCCAAAGCCACATCTCAATCTCAAGAAATCCGCATAAAAATGCTTGATCCCTAGACACTTTTGATGTGTGTATTAGTAGGATAGAAAACACCCAAACTCCGAAACAATTATTTGTAGATCGTATTTTTGCTTGGTTTGTCTATGCTTTAATGTTATTTCACTGATGTTCCACGCTGCTCAGTTACAAAATAAATGGCAGAATCAGCCTTATATCAACTACTGTAGTGAGAAGGTATGTATCCTTGTATGTTTGTCATATTAATAATAATAGTCATTTATTTATCAGTCCATAGCATGCATCATAAAAATACCTATATAAAATGGTATGTATATGATCACAATATAATTAAGAGCCTTACAAATATAATTTCATAATACAATTTCAAAATAAACTTCGTTGGACCGTAAACATTTTTTCTCCGACTTACTTTGCATATCCGGCTACCACGAAAATGTCTTTACACTTTTCGAGTTATTATATATCCTATGTCGCACTTGTGACGCCTCTGGTGTTGCATGTGTCCATGGGCGGCGGTAATCGCTTACCATCAGGCGATACGTCTGCTCGTTTGCCCGCCTATTCCATGCTTTTTATTAACTTGCAATGTATGCTTGTATGTTCGGGTGGAATCTTGCAACTCAATTTTGAAGCAGATATCTTCAACCGAATTTGCTGAAATTTTTAATTTAATTTATTTATGGTAACGATCACAGAGACAATATTGACTTCTAAATGATGGTATTCTTTCAGATGACCCGCGATGCGGACGTGTCGCTATTCACTTTGATAACGATGTCCCGTCACTACATGACGTGTCTGTGGAACAGCACCCAGTTCTGGATGTGCAGCGTTTGTTTCATAGCGTTCCTGCAGGTATATAATTGTTGAGTATTTTGTGGTGGTTTGACTTAAGAATTTTCATGTGGTCCTTTTGATTCCAAGTCAGGAGGAACATCTATATAGAAGTGTTAGGGTTCCTACACAGGAGGGGGCCACCTACAAATAGTGGGTGGTCCGAGGTACGTTGGGGTTCCAGTGATTTTCCTTTCGAGGGTGCACCTGGTTCCCCGGCTTCTAGTACCCGAGATGGTGTGCGGTTTTTAGTCGGTTCGAGTCCGACATAACCACCAGCCGGTGGTATCCGAGGGGATTTCCGCACAAAAAAAAAAAAAAAAAAAAGCGGAACATCTATGTGTTGATAAACACACATACTCGCCTACATGCATGTCT
The DNA here is from genome assembly GCA_949125395.1 of Diaphora mendica. Lineage (NCBI taxonomy): Eukaryota > Metazoa > Arthropoda > Insecta > Lepidoptera > Erebidae > Diaphora > Diaphora mendica. The sequence continues at coordinate 4,863,588 of OX421321.1, forward strand.
TTCCTTAGGATTAGGTGGTTGTTAAATTAAGGGCCTGCTCAGACTTAGGATAGTGGCGGACTCTATGTCCGTAGTGTGCTTTTATTATTATTTTAATTAAATTGTCTGCGTATACTGTCAGGCGACACGTGAGGTATTGCCGGACAAAGTGCAGTCTTAAGCCGAGTCTCCAACGAACAAAAGTTGGCAACTTTTTTGTTATCAACACGTGTTGGTGACAAGTTTCTGTAATTTCCTTGTGTTGGCAACAAAAGTTGTCAACTAATGTTGGGAACCGTGTTTCTGTTTTTGGCGTTAAACATCAAAAGAATAAGCTTGTTGCAGATATTTATTGACTCTGTGGAGACGCTTAGTTCGAATGTTTTTCAAATTGTTAGCGACTCGGTGTAGACACAACGAAAACATAAGTTGGCTATTTTTTGAAGAGTAGCACACAGTTAGAAACACTGAAATTGCCAACAATTTCGGTGGAGATGCGCTTTTATAACTGTACTAATAGGAGCACTATAGAACTATAGTCTTCTTTTTTAAAGAAGACAACTCCTGTATTAGGAATATACATCCTGCGTCGCGGGGGACTTAACAAACATACATGAAACGGACTTAAAGAACACCCAGACTCAGAACAACAATTTTTGGATCACACAAGTGTTGTCCCGTCTGGGACTTGAACCCACAACACCGCTTAATTAAACCACTTTTTTTTTACGTGTGGTAATCCCCTCAGACCGTCACCCCGCTGGGGTTTGCGGCGAGGCGGTGTGTCGGAATCGAAACAACTAAAACCACACGGTGTGCCACTCTGCGCCTGAGACGGGAGGGACCCGGGAACTGCTGTCATTAACACGTCCAGATCACCATGTCATTTTCCCACTTCTGCGCAGAGTGTAACGGTGTGATATTTGGTTAGGTGGGTTCTCTGTGCGGGTTCCTGCCGCTGGCGCTGAGCGTGGGCGGGTGTGCGTGGGGCGGCTGGGTGGCGGTGGCGCCGCTGGCCGGGGCGCTGGCCTTCGCCCCACCAGACCGCGCGCTCATGCAGCGCGCCGCCACCAGGCCGCAGCGACCCGACGCCAAGGTAACACCCCCCTACACTTGCTAACTCAAACTCAAAAAGATTTTATTCATATAGGCACTTATTTTACAGGCATTTATGAAAAGTCAATATTTAATATTAAAAAATCGAGTGATTCTAGTCGCCAGTTCCAAGCTACTTCCTCTCATATCGATATCAATAGGGTATTACACCCATTTTTGAAAAGTGTCTTAATTAGATGCTATAGTGCTGTTAAACCACTGAAAAAAAACCAAATTTTGATTCAATCGATAAGTGCCATAAAAATGCATTTAAATTTTACATTTTCAAATTTCGCGCGTAATTTGTCAAAAATGCTGGACGCAGTGGACGCCATATTGCTCTGTGGTATTGACGTCAGTTCGCTTTGTAAACAAAAACAAATGCACTGACAATGTAAAGCATACGCTGATCAGTTGACTGCTTACACAGCGGTTTGACGTAATAACATGGCAGCTACTATTTCATGGTGTTATAGAATAGATAAAAATCCTGAAAACTTTGAAATAAATTATAAAAGATATTTTATTATTTTATGAACTAAAACTAACATTTTTCCGACTGCTTTTTGCCCAAGGTATCTCATTTTTTTTTTCTCGTATACAGTAAAATACCCTATACTTACAACACTACAGGTGTCAACGACCTATATAAACTTAGCATAGGCATATAGGCACCGGCACGTAACTTGGCCAGAATTCGGCGTAGTGGGGGTAGTTCGCGCATAGTACACTTAGTGCAACAAATCAAAACAAACGAAAGCGAAGTGTATTCGACTGACGCTCCAATCACTTGCTCGGAACGGTGCTACTACAATCCCCGCGTCCCTTTATCACCAAAGGAACCTAAAAATGCGTGGAGTCCCTCCGCGCGGAAGAAGTGAAACTTTGTAATGTGCAACAGTGCTTTCATACCCCCTCCATGGTAGCGTTAAATGTTTGAAAACTTCGTAATGTGCAAAAGTGCTTTCATACCCCTCCATGGTAGTGTTCAACGTTTAACGCAACCGTTACACGTTTAACGCAACCTTGTTGGAAGTCGCATTAGAAGTTTCACTTCAAAAACGACTTCTTCGCATGTAACTAATCTGGCCAAGTTACGTGCCAGTATAGATAGTGCCATACATAGTATAAAATATAGTCGCTTCCCGATCTTGTACGTTTAGATCTTTCGACAGACATGAACGTGGTTTTCACAATAAAGAGAGTTATTTAAGAGGACGTTTTATAAGGCCGGGGCGGGTCGCTAGTGATCTTTCATTTCTAAAATATTTATACAAATAAATAAAATTGAAACATCTGTTTGTAGTTTGGTGATATAAGGTTAACATAAGTTTTTTTCTATTAGAATAGCTTCCCTCCACAGCATTAACGCAGCAGTTGTCTTTATAAAGGTACAACAACAACCGCGGGTAACACCGCGGGGCTCGGCTAGTTACACATATAAATTTTATATGAGAACTAGCTTTTACACGCGGCTTCGCTCACGCAGACTATCATCATAAAAATTCCTTTCTTAGTGGTCACTTACGATAACGTAAGTATTATATAAATAAAGAACCTACATGCAAAATTTCAGGATTCTAGCTTCAGCGGTTTGGGCTGTGCGTTGATCTCTGGGTATGTCAGTCAGTCAGTCTATCAGTCAGTCAGTCAGTCACCTTACTCTTTTATATATATAATATATAGATAAATGTAATTTTCCTTTGTTCTTAAAAACACACTAATATCTTACCCTACCAACTACCCTCACCTAGAAAAAAGTTGAACATCAGCTTAATTCACATTATACCCAACAGATGGCGTTATTCGTATTCTGGTGCTACGTTCTAAAGTTCCTACCTGCTGCAATATCTATACTAGTGTTATACGGGATGACCTTACGAAGTTTCTGCGAACAAATCAGCCAAGTTACCAACGCGACCGGCTGCTGGATCGTGTACCCCATCAACGTGGGCCCGTTCAACCAGACCCATGACTTATCGCTCAGGAGTTTCCATGGATGGGGAGACGACTTCTACGACGAGTTCTACCTCGCTCAACATATCACTTTGGCATTAATTACTCTGCATTTAAGTGAGTGCCCACTTGTTTATTTCGCGATTTCTTACACGACTCTTCCGTTTTCAACCGACTTCAAAAAAGAAAGTGGTTATCAATTTGATTGTATTTTTTATGTTTGTTACCTCGTAACTTTGGACTGGGTGAACCGATTTTGATGAGTTTTTTTTATTTGTAAGTTGGTGCTTCCCGTCTGGTCCCATTCCAATTTGATGGTTTCTTTTGTTTTCAGTTGTAATATCGATATCATTCGTTCACCGACAATCTTCTGTGTGGCAGAAGGGCTTCTGGACGAACAAGGTGTGGACTGTTACTGTGGTGATCATGTGAGTATAGGAAGCATTTGAATAACAGTTTAATACTATTGATAGTATAACGTATAACAAAATATTCTCGTTATATTATTTGTGCTTATAACCATTCTCCTCCATTTCCCATCAACGGTTTATTTGAGGCAACATAAATAGGCTAGCAACGTTATGTTTTCATTTTAAGGCAATGCCAAGCTTGTATTTTACAATATTTGTGTTATTCCAGTTGTGAGATCCTATTCAGAAAATGTTGCTAATTAAATGTAAATTTACGTTTCAAGGTAATCCTCAATTAGTGTTGAGGGTTACTTCTAGTAGACTTTTTGTACATTCTTCTAAATAGGATTATTCTTCTTATTATATTATGGGTTCGTGTGGTAACATACACACATCAAAAGTGTCTAGGGATCAAGCATTTTTATGCGGATTTCTTGAGATTGAGATGTGGCTTTGGCCCTGGCCTGCTCAGTCGCCAGACTTGAACCCGATTGCGCATGCATGGGATATGCTACAGAGAAGAGCTCTGCCGAATATGGAGGGTATCCAGTCGCAAGAAGACTATTCCTATATAGTATTCCTATATACTCATATTAGTTAGATTACGAGAAGGTATACATAACTAAGCGATGACAGCATGAGGATTTTATCGGTCACGTAGTTAGAAATTCTTTTGTAGTTATTGTCTGCAAGTACAGCACGTGATTATATGCATTGTACCAATAGGTTTCAGTATATATAAGGAAACTGTAATGGGCATACAACCACTCATACTAAGGACTTACTCTCAACACAGTTACCATGTAACACCAAGAGTATTCAGGAGCCCTGGGCTCCTGACAATAAATATACCACAGTCGCCACAACCTTCGTGTTATTCATCTCTCCTACAAGTATCTATACCGCCTTCATCACCGTGTCCTTAATCATTAAATAAGTTCGCTATAATTGGTGACCCCGACAATTAAACAAAAAAAAAAAAAAAAAACAACTAATCGCACCTTTTCAAGGAGAAAATATAGTAAACTTGTATAGCAGTATTGCGGAAAAAGACTATCGTCAGGATGTCGCTGCTTGGAGCTAGAAGTGCTGCAAAAGCCGGAGTTCAAGCAAAATGGCTCACGCAAATGGAGGCTATCGTCGCTCACCATCGGAGGACAAGGTATTTAACCATTCAAAATCATCGTCAGTAATCCAACCATTAAACAATATCAGTGTCGTCACGAAGCTCACCGCACAAATAGCAAGCATGCAGTTACAGATTACGTCGCTAAGTGCAAAATTGCAAAATCAGCATAGCAGAGTTATACAAATGGCAGTTTCACGGTCGCAGGCAATCAAGAGCGAGGTCACGTTTGCCATCGCGTCATATATTGTGTCTTTATAGAATCTGCACTATATTCCCCTCTAACCGCCTCATAATTACCTACCGTTAAAGTGGTTCCGAGGTTTCGGTCAATACGAGGGTCAGTATTAGTTTGTTGCCGCATAAGGACAAACGTATAGTGCAGCTATCAGACTACAGAAGCACCTGGAAGTGAAAATTAAGCGCCTGAATGAATATGGAATCACAATTAAATGTGATAAAATAAATTTCTTGAATCCGAGCTTGATATTCTTGGTTATCATACAACGAGCCAATGGATAAAGCCGACAAGAAACCAGAAAACCCCAAAGCCTTAATAAAATAGCACAGCTCGCGAATAAAAAGGTATGGTCTACGGTAATGCTATGTGCTATTTTGCTGCTGGGAAATACGTGCCAACCATCATATAGGCAAAAGTCTGCTGAAGAAAACTGACGCGTTATCACGAACAATCGGAGAAATATCTATGCCCTAATTGCTAGATTACTTACAATCGGAGTAATGTATATGCCATAATTGCTAGTTTACAACGAACCTTGAATGATTTTGCTGACGAAGAAATATGGAATGTGATGACAATGAAGTGTAAAAATTGCTGATACATGAAGGTCGCGACTCGAGGCCAGATCATGTTGTTTTGATTCGTATGTTTATGTTCATATTGTAAATAAGTTGTTATGTCTTGTTTCATAGTAATGTTTGCATTGTGCAGTAAATTTTGAACCTGACTGACTATATCATATATCGTAAATAAGTTATATAATTGTATTTACATGTTTAATAATGTTACCATAGGGCAGTTTCATAATTGTAAGTAGCATATGAAAACGGTTGTCTGAATTTACTACCGTAAATTTTTGTTTGGGGGGAGTTATATTCCTATATAGTATTCCTATATACTCATATTAGTTAAATTACGAGAAGGTATACATAACTAAGCGATGACAGCATGAGGATTTTATCGGTCACGTAGTTAGAAATTCTTTTGTAGTTATTGTCTGCAAGTACAGCACGTGATTATATGCATTGTACCAATAGGTTTCAGTATATATAAGGAAACTGTAATGGGCATACAACCACTCATACTAAGGACTTACTCTCAACACAGTTACCATGTAACACCAAGAGTATTCAGGAGCCCTGGGCTCCTGACAATAAATATACCACAGTCGCCACAACCTTCGTGTTATTCATCTCTCCTACAAGTATCTATACCGCCTTCATCACCGTGTCCATAATCATTAAATAAGTTCGCTATAAAGACCTTTTTTTGTTGTTGCAACGAACATGGGCGGCCATTCCACAGCGTGTTTGGATGAACTCATTTTGAGTATGCCAAACCGATTCTTGTGTTGTTAGTGTTCGCGGTAGAAACACGGATTATTAATTGTTCTTTTTTTCGAACTTTAATGTTAGTGGTTCAAATGTCAAAAATCCCTTTATTAGGAAAATGGCAAATTTCTTTATTAATGCAAAGGTGACTTGGTTTATCGTTACTGTGACAAACGAAAACACTTTATTTGATGAATCCTTAAAGAAAATTTTAATTAATATCAATCAGGAGAAAAGTTATTGCAAAAATATATGTTGATCCCTAGACACATATGTTGATCCCTAGACACTTTTGATGTGTGTATTTAGAAAAGTCAGTGTTACCATCCCTAACCGTTTCGCGTCGTAGGTGTCGTAAAGGCGCGTCCACACCAAAATTGTTGGCAATTTCAGTGTTTCTAACTGTTTGCAACACTTCAAAAAATCGCCAACTTTTGTTTCCATTGTGTCTCCACCGAGTCGCCAACAATTTGAAAAACATTCGAACTAAGCTTCTTCACAGAACCAATAAAAAACTGCCACAAGCGTTTTCTTTAGATGTTTACCGCCAAAAACAGAAACACGGTTGCCAACATTTGGTGTCAATTTTTGTTGCCAACACAAGGAAATTACAGATACTTTTGTCACCAACACGTGTTAATCGTGTTAAAAAAATTTACAACTTTTGTTCGGTGGAGACCCGACTTAAGATTCGACTGAGGGCGCTAACTACGCATGACAACAGCACTGTAAATGAGAGGGAAACTTGAAACAAACCTACCGACTCATCCAGTGATGCTATAGTAATCCAAAACTTCTTTTCAAAGAAGAAGCTGGAAGTTAAGCCAAAACTCCACAGAACAAAAGTTGTTAACTTTTGTGTTGTCAACACGCGTTAGTGATAAGTTTCTGTAAAGCCGAGTCTACACCGAACAAAAGTTGACAAGTTTTGTGTTGTCAACCTTTTATTGTGTTGTCAAATTTCGGTGGGAGAGCCCGAATGAAACTGCAATCGTATCGTTTTTAAATGTGTCGCAGAGTGTGCAGCCAGGTAGCATTCAGCTGCGGCATGCTGAGCGCGCGCTACGGCTCGTGCGAGCGCTGGGCCACGTGCGCCCACAGCGTGCGCGTGCCGCAAGCGCTGGGCGCCGGGTACGGTCTGTCGCTACTCGTCGTGTTCGCACTCAACGAACTCATCAAGTGGCAGGAGATTAAGTGAGTCGCATTATCTTTCATTCATCCCATGGGCCTTGTAAGAGGCGACTAGAACTACGCAGGACAACATCATTGCAAAGAGAAAGAAAACTTGAAACAAAACTTATACCAAGCTGTCTAAAAACCTCCTTTGGAAGACAAACCATATGTTCCAGCAATGGACTATTAATGGCAATGATGATTAAAATCTCTGTTATTAAAACATGTTTTTAGTAAACATTGTAACTTTGGACTGATGTGGTCCAAAATTACACTGAGTATGAGACACTTATTTGTGTTTCTATTTATTTAAATTTGTTAATAGCTAAGTCCACACCAGACGATCCAAAATGGATCTGCGATCGCGCGATCTGCAATCCAGGATCGCGGATCATACTAGGCCGATCCCGTTGGTTGAAACTGCGATCCTGAACTACGCTCCAAGCAATCCTTGGCGACCCGTGATTCAGTGGAACTCTTGCTTTAATGGAGTTACACGTACAGCGGCGGCGTCGAATTGCCGTGGCAGCAACAACCTTTACCTTGTTTATGATTATGGTGGATTGCGCGAACCAAACACAACCGACTACACCGCGCACGCCACGCAACTGAGGCACCTTTGAGGCAGGCAAAAAATCGACAACGTACGGATCGCGCGCACCAGAGAGCGCGCGCTCCAAATCGTGCGCATGGATCGCGCGCGGCACGTCCACACTGCCTGCACGTTTGGATCGCGCTGTTGCCGCGCCGCTCGGAGCGCGGTGGATCGTCCGGTGTGGACCCAGCTAATTACCAAATAGCATCAATTACAACCGTCTCTTAAGTGGTCCAAAGTTACCCAGAGTACAAGAATTACTAGCAAAACTACTATTTTTTTATATTTTGTACATATGATGTTAATTTCTTTATTTTGTTGGCAGGGCGGACGGGCGCAACCAACGCCGCGCTCGCTTGGACTTCGGTACAAAACTGGGAATGAACTCTCCATTCTAACCATATCTAGTCAATTACGCTTTTTTAACTATGTTGTATACCATAACTTAATATACTGTAACGACAGCCATTGAGGCAAAGTAGTGATAAGAGAAATGTGACTTGTACTTCGTACGTATTTTGTACTTACATTATTTTTATGATGTTTTAATGATTTTTGAATAAATTTTCTTAAAATTTTTTTTCCTTTCTTCCTAAGTCGTATCTCGAGTAACTCGTATGCAAGTTCTCAAGGTGATTCGATTAACGTTATATTAGGAGCAAAAAACAAACCGATAGATAATATGCTCAGAATTTACAGACTCGATAGAAATTTAAATAAGTTTTTTTTATGGAATAGGGGGCAAGCGAGCAGACGTATCGCCTGATGGTAAACGATTACCGCCGCCCATGGACACACGCAACACCAGAGGCGTCACAAGTGCGTTACCGGCCTTTTAAGGAGTAAGCTCTTGAAGGTTTGAAGGTCTTATTGGTCCGGGAATATCGCAGACGACAGTTCATTCCACAGTTTTGTTGTGTGAGGCTGAAAGTTTCTGGAAAAGCTCACAGTTAGTAAACATTGTAGCAATAGTGCGCCTAGAGGTACCAAAACCTAGTTATAACTCCTTTCGCCGTGTTCGAATCAGTTCAGGCGGAATCGTTCTTACACTGTCACATCTGTAACTTTGCGTGTAAGTGGGAACATAATTTACTTAAATTGAATTTTAACCATCATGTAACATCATAGTCATCTTCTACATAATATGTGTATATGGTTCTTTCTTACATAATGTATGTTATACCGTTATAATACCGAGTAAGGTATGTCTACAAATTAGGAAAAGTAAGATAAAAGTAGATGTTTCTTTTATAATGTTGTCGCAGGTAGTCTAAAATAAATCAACAATTGAAAACAATGTTTTTATTTAAAACTAAATTATGATAAATTTTGTGATGCTTATTAGATGTTGCCAGTCAGTATTTTTTGTTACACAAATTTCTTTGTTCGCGCGGAAGTCAACTAGTTTTACTCCAAATAAACCCTTACTACGATAGTAGTTACTGCACGCTCATCGACTCGTGGTCTGACGAACCAAATATGTCCATTTAAATCAACGCCGTAATTTGAGGGCGAACTGTCGCCACTAAATACATAATTTAATTTTTTTATGGTTAATAACATTACTTTATATCTTTTATATAACTACATTATGGTTAGTCGGTAAACGCTTGTACTTAGTAGGTAGGTAGAATAGGTTCCTATCACTAGGAGTCATCTGGTAAGTCTAATATTTCTTGAACAAATGACGCTACGTCTGTTTCTTTTTGACTGTGCTCTTGACAGAATGGATGCGCGAGCAGAGCATCGTAGTTTGGTCTTTGTTTGTAGTCTTTCTGAAGACATTTCACTATCAAATCCTCGAATTCCGGTGAGAAAGTGCCGCTGGGCAGTCGAGGAGGATCATCCTTGACGACTTGCTTCAATTGTTCAAAGGGCGTTCCCCAAGTGCTGTAGGGGAAGGTACCAGTCGCCAGCTCAATCATCGAAATACCGAGTGACCACACATCGCTGCGGATATCGTACTGTCCTGGGTTGCCGCTCGGGTCGATTCTTTCCGGCGCCATGTACGGTTTGCAGCCGGCATCAATAGTTTTAGCAACCGAGTCTACCAAGTATCCGGAGATACCGAAGTCACACATCTTGACCTCACCTACTCTGTTGATCAAAATATTCGATGGTTTCACATCCCTGTGAATGACTTTGAGCTCAGAGTGTAAGTAGCGAAGGGCACATACGACGGAGAAAACAATTTTCCCAAGGATGTTCTCAGGAATGGTGCGATTATTTTTGTACACTTTGGTGTAGAACTTGTCAAGACTCATATCCATGACCTCCATGCAGATCCAAACGTCGCCTTCGCGAAACATAGCGCCGTAGAAGTGTACTGTGTAGGGGCAGGCGCTCGCTCTCATCGACACGTCCAGGTCCATCAGCAAACGTTTCAGCTCCAGGGATTGGTTGTTGAAGGTTGCTGTGATTCTCTGCAATTGACAGCAAGTAATGAGATTTTGGAAATTGGCAATAAAAAATAAATAATGGACATAACTGGAGTTCAGGGCAAAAATATTTCTACTACATGCTATATTGGCACTACAACTACTAAATGCAGCGGCGATAATAAGCAGTGACGTGGCAATAAGTATGAAAGGTAAATAGGTTAAAATGAGCATGAAAAGAAATAAAATTACGCGAAAGTAGTATTTAGAACAGATAAGTTCCATAAAAAATAAAACTTCCGATGGGCAATCCAAAGTACCTACTGACTTTATGGTAGTTTGAAAGTCTAGGTCTATAATAACTTCCAACTACCTACTTGAAGGTAGTTAGTAGAATAGTTGAATTGAATGCTAGGTTTAAACCATGGTATAACAATACAGGTATGACATTCCGAAAGCTACCCAGGGTGACGTCAGTATCCAGTTACCACTTTATAGCAACATAACATGAAATGATGGAAACATTTTCAGTCACCATTCTATTTAAAAAAATATAAAATGCATTTAAATTGTTGTTTTGCATACATAATCAAAAAAAATTGAATTTAAATATACGATAACGTAAAACTTCGTTGTTCTATCGAATTCACAAAGGGAATAATGATGGTTGGGGAGTTATTATTTCACACTACTGGTAACACTGAACCAGCGATAGTGATGATGACGTCATCTCGTCCTCTATATCGGAATACGATATCTGTATTTTTATACCATGGTTTAAACCGTCCAAAACAGAAAAAAAATGTTATTATTGGGATTATAGGCATGCATAGGATGCATGCCTCGTGACCCTTAACATATTATTTGAAACAATTTCTAAAACTTGACTGCACGTCTGGCCTAGTGCTTAAAGCGGTCGTCACGAGGCTTTCTAATGCGTCAAGTGCTGTGGGCTTAAATCCTTACAATGCTTTGTGCAATACACAAATTGTTGTACCGAGTCATCTTTGTGTTCGTTACATGTATGTTTGTAAACTACCCACAGACACCACTCTTAAAACTTAAGTTAGAAAGTGTTTTTCGCTAACTCTGGCACCTCGTCCGTGAGATGGACCATATGGTCGAAAAAACAAAATCATTAATAAAGCCACAATACATAACAGTTTTGATAATGTAATCAGTGAAAGCACTATTTATCTAATCAATTTATTAAAAGAGATGGAAGAGGATCACAAGGATAGTTTAAAAATATAACTAAAAGTACTTTTTATTTCTAGTTCAAAGTAAGCAGAGATGGCAAACGTAAATGATAGTGCATTAAACTATTACTTGGGCGGCACCATCTAGCAAACATAAATAAAGTACAGCTTTTATTTGTTGTAACAGTCATTGCTGCTTTAATGTCATTTGGTATTCTTTTAGAATTATGGATGGTAAAAAAACCACTTTTTTCTGAAGACATTTTAGATATAAAATAAATATGTTGGCCTTAACTTATTTGTTGTCATGAACATTCGTTGCCGTTTGAGATGTATGAGATTTTTTATTATTATTATGTATGGCAATCGTTAGAATACAGTGACCTAAAATATACTGACAACTAGTTCAACCTTCGTTTTCAGTTCGGGCCAAGAGGAGGAGGCAGAGGTGCAATGCCAGTCGCTCTGTGAAAAAAACTGATTTTCAGGTAAAACCAGGTGACCTAAAATAATCTTGAGAATAATGAAGGCTGTGTAGGTGCCTTAACAGTTTTTTAAAGGTTTAATAATATACATTATCACAATTTCTTAGATGCTGAGAAATTACCGCCCAAATAACAAATTTTGACAATGGCAATAAGTAATTACTTCGGGAATTACCCCATATTTAACAAATTTTGTAAAAAACACTAAGTATTTATGGTATTTATGCCTGAAGTAATTAATTATAAATGGGAATGTTTTATAGTTAGTATAACTTTGCTGTTCTTAAGTAACCTAAGAAGCCAATAACTTATAAACTTTATGTTATAAACAATTTTTCGTTACCCCCATAGCGTTAGGTCCTGTCGAGTAGCAGCTTTGCCGCTTGCAAATACAATTTTCAAATTGGGTTATTAAGAACTACTATTTGAAAAAACAAATCAGATTTAGAAAATTACTTTTGTTGCATGATAAAAATTGATAATATTAATGAATGATCTGAACTAGGTAGGCTGGCAAAAGTGATGCTGGGCTGGAAAATGCTGTACATTTTAGAGAAGAGAAGCAGTAATGTCACTACTCTTAAGACTGGGTGTTAATGCGAATATACTGCTAAATGCTTCTTTTTCTTTAAATCACTAAAAAAGGAGGTTCTCAATTCATTGGAATCTTTTATTTTAGGTATTTTTAGGAATATTTTCATTCTTTATGAACTGATGTTAAAAGTTCTTATAGCATTGAGTTTGGTGTAGCTCCCAGGTGGTTACATCATCACCATGTCAGGATCTGATGATGGAATCCCAAGGAAATCTAGGGCAACCCATTAAATTTTATAGGATGTGCCTACAAAATTAGTATGATTTTTATATATTTAACCGACTTCAAGAAAGAAGAAGGCTTTCTTTTGAAGGCTGGTGTTTCTCGTGTGGTCCCATTTCAATTTGGTCCTGTTCTTGAAGTTGTTTTTTTTTTGTTAACTTCCGTTCCTTAACTTTGAGTAGACAACAATGTACTTAAAACTTATTTAATCTAAAGTCATGATTAAGATGAATATTTAACTTATTCCTCTGCTATAAATATACAAACTGTAGCCGAGATAAAATTAAATTCGTAGAAAATATGGCTCTAATAATAATAAATATATACCTTCACAGCCATAGTTGTGTTACTGGGGATGTGTTTCATCTTCTCCACGATGCCATAAGCACCTCGTCCCAAGTCACTAATCTTGACCAAGTCATCAGCATGAACAGTGAATGTTTTATCACCAACTGTTATTGTAGTCTGTTTATCCAAATTGCCTGGAGGTTGACTGTCAAAGATAGAGTTTTATGTTTATTGCTGTTTTATGAACATTTCATGGATTAGAGTCCATTCTTACTTATTCTAAGAAAAAAAGCCTACAAATGGTAATAGCGGTGATAATTACATCTAAATTTTGTAGTTTTTAAATGAAACTAATCAATAGTCATTTTCTTGATGAAATGATTTTTTTTGTAGTGCATAATCAAGTTATATCAAAATACATGTAAAAGATTAAATCAATCACGTATCTTTTACAATTCACGTTGCAAATTAAAAAATTTTACAAAAATCGAGCTTCTCGAGTTCGCGCCAGCGGGTATGAACAAGTGATACTTACACGACCTGTTCCTCTGGAGGCTTGAAATTAAAGCCTGGTGGTTGTTTCCTTGGACGCCTAGACATTATATTAATGTCTTTTAACACTAAACTTTAATCTGGAGGGCTAGGAATCCTCTGTTTTTCACAGAATTCCTTTGGCAACACCTTTCAAAAATGTAGTCGTTGAATTATCAACTCCAAATACGAATAAAGCCTCAATACTGCCCACACATGCTTAAAAGCATTTCTGAATTGATTTATTGTAACAGTTTAAAGAATAAAGATAAATATTATATTTTTCGGTAAATATTATCCATAAATGTAAGAGGCAGCTAGTTTGACATTACTCTGATTGATATTGACATTATTACCACTTCTAAAAATCAAGACGAATCTAAGAGATTTGTTACATTATTGTTTGTCCAAAAAAATAATACATAATCAAAAAAAAACACAGAATTGTCGTTTTAATAATTGAAAAAAATTACTACATCAAGAAATCGGAAGGCACCATTGTCAACCCACCTACGAGTAATCCTAATCCCTAATAATCCATACAAATAAATAAAATTGGAGTGTCTGTTTGTAATCTATACTCTACCTAGCTGAACCCCGCGGTCATTGTCTAACCGCGGGTAATGCCGCGGGGCGAAGCTAGTCTAAAAAAAGTAGCCTAAGTTACTCCTTATATCAACCTACCAATCAGTGAAAGTTCCGTCAAAATTGGTTCAGCTGTTCCAGGAGATTAGCCGGAACAAACAGACAGACAGACATAAATTGTAAAAATTATTATTTTGGTATGTGTACCGTGTATACATACATATATATTTAGTAAAAAGCGGTTATTTGAATATTACAAACAGACACTGCAATTTTATTTATTTGTATAGATATAGGTATCCAAATATGTATTAACATTCATCATTTACAGCCAGATACAACAAATGATCTTGCTCATCATACAAGAGTTGTCATAATATATGGGAATTGAATCAGCGACCTCTGGCTCAGCAACAAGAATTGCTAACCATTTCATTGATTGGTTTACCCTATCGTACGTAAGTAAAACAAAATAAACTAGATGGAAGATAATATATTTCTTGAACAGCGATTTAAAAAAATTGCATCACATAAAAGTTATTTAGATGAATGTCTTAAAGCTCTTACTGCATCTTTAGCTTTTTTAACAGCTTCCTCTTTGATTTTATAATGTTTCTCTTTTTCTGCTAGTCCAACAACAACATCATGTTGTAAAGCATTCTTCACACTGGCCTTCGCAAAAAGTTTACTTAACACATAATCATCATCATTTTTTTGTTTCTTATCTTTCTTGCGTTTTTTCTTTTTAACTTTCTTAATAGCTACTAGATTTTCTACTACATCTTCTGAATCACTAGAAACTTTCCTTTTACGAGATTTTTTTATTTCTTTAACAATATTACTTTTTTTATCTACCTTATCTCTTTCAGGCTTCATTTCTTTCCTAGGTTCTTCTTTGTTAATTTCTTCAGAGTCTGAGATTTCCCCTTCACTTTTATGATTCAGAACATTGTCTTCACAATTACTTTTCTCTTCACCATCAACATTTTCTTGACTATTTAATACATTCCTAATTAAATTCTCTTCATAATCTTGTTTAGTGTGCATATTAACAATGTCTAATTCAGACAAAACACTTTCAAAGCCCACATTGGTAACTTGATCATTGACTATATTTATTTCAGGTACTTCAACTTTAGGAGGATTTAATAAAATAACTCTTTTTTTCTTGTACTCCTCTCGAGGATCTTTTTCTATCTTATCTTCTTTAGAAACACTTGAGTTCTTTGATATTCTTTTACTTATTTCCTTAGCCATTCTTTTCATTGCTTCTATTCTTTTCTGGGAAACTGTAACATCTTTATCATTAGTTTTACTTTTATTATCAAGAGTTATTTTTGTATGTTTGAATAGAGATGCAGTCTCTGTGTCTCCATCACAATTTGGTTCTTCTAAAACAAAGAGACCTTGAAGTGTGCTTGTGGTGAGAACATTTTTTTGATTAGGGTCTATTAATATTTTGTTACTTAGAAAATGTTTAAAAATTTGTCTTTGATAAATTTTTTCTTCAATTGTGCCTGCTGAGAGGAGTCTGTAGACTGTAACATTTTTGTTTTGACCTATTCTCCAAGCTCTTTCTTTGGCTTGGTCATCAGTAGCAGGATTCCAATCAGGATCATATATTATCACTCTGTCAGCACCAGTTAAATTTACTCCTAGCCCACCTACTCTTGTGGTAGCTAAAAAAACATCATACTCTGGATTTTCATTAAAAGTTTTAATCATGTTCTGTCTCTGGCCTACATTAACTGTACCATCCATCCTCAAATATTTAAACCCTTGCATTTGTAAATACTGCTCCAACAAGCACAGCATGCCTCTTGACTGGGAAAATATCAATGCTCTATGACCTTGCTTCTGCCAGATTTTTAATAAAGAATTTACAACAAGCATTTTACCAGATCTCCTGTAATTTCCAAATGTATCAGCATCAATTTCTTCAGACTCTTCATGGGCTTCATACAGATATAAATCAGGATGGTTACAAATCTTTCTTAGAGTTGATAAGGCGACAAGTATTCTAGCTCTAATGGGGTTCCCATACCTACTTTCTTTATCTAAAATACTTCTTACAGTATTACTCATGAGATAACCCATGTACAAATCTCTTTGTTCTTGAGTGATTGCACAAAATAAGACCTGTTCATTCTTGTCTGGGAGATTTATGTGCTCTTGGACCTCAGCCTTTGTTCGTCTTAACATATATGGGGTAATTAATTGTTTCAATGCCTTGGCTATTTCTAAAGCAGTGGCTTCTTGATATTCAGTAGCATTTGCATATCCACCTTGTGTTATAGGTGTTGCAAAATGATCCATAAATGCATTGTAAGTTCCCAATAACCCAGGTCTCATAAAATCAAAGAGTGACCAAAGTTCTTGTAAGCTGTTTTGCATAGGAGATCCTGTTATAAGTATCTTATGAGGTGTCTGGAACTTCTTCACTAGCTTACTGACTTGAGTGTCTGGATTCCTTATTTTGTGACCCTCATCCAAAATTACATAATGCCATTTCCTTTCGGTCAAATCTTTAGTATATTTCACAACACCAGCATAGGTAATTAATAAGATTCCATGAGAGGCATGTAGATCTCTGATAAGTTTATTATGATTTCCAACATGGGAACCAGTATGGTGAAGTACTGCAACTCTTAAATGTGGACACCAGAAATGAAAATGGGACACCCATTGATAGATGACTGTTGCCGGGGCTACAATAATAGATGGGCCAAGGCCATTCCACTTGCCAGAGTCAATTTTGGACAACCCAGCCAGAAATGCAATTATTTGTATAGTTTTTCCTAAACCCATCTCGTCACCGAGTAATCCTCCTGAATCAACTTGATGAAGTTCCCACAACCATTTCACTCCAACCCTCTGAAACTTGTACAGCTGTTTCCATATATAGTTTGGTACACACAAGCCA
This sequence comes from Diaphora mendica, assembly GCA_949125395.1. NCBI lineage: Eukaryota > Metazoa > Arthropoda > Insecta > Lepidoptera > Erebidae > Diaphora > Diaphora mendica. The sequence goes on from OX421321.1 coordinate 4,880,700, forward strand.
TTTTGTAGTTCATGAAGTTCTTCAGGGTCTTTGTTACCTTCTAACAAATATTGGATGTCAGCTGTCATGTTCTCTCCTGAGTACTTACCAGCTTTTACATCAACCAAGTTTTTTTTCCAAATTTCTATTCTTTCATTGTAAGAGTTAATGTCACCATCGTCTACAATTCTTTTAACATTCGGTTTAATACGAGACGATGATGGAAGAGAATTTATGATTTCGTCATCACCCTCTTCTTCGGAAGGCAAGTATTCATCATCAGAATTCTTGCAAGGGGAAACACTTGTGTTTTCTTGATTATTTATTTTAAAAACCTGATCAGGAGAACGCTTTCCCAATTTTTTAGACTGTTTTTTCCCAATGACTTCGGCCGCAGTTTTACTTTTCTCGGAAACACCATCATCCTTCTTATTTTTCGTTTCACATCTCTGCTTTGCAAGAGCTAATTGATTTTCCAGATATTTATTTATATCAACCATCGCAGTAATAGTTTAAAACATTGTTTATAAACTTTCACAATATTGCTAAATAATTGCACAAGTTGATACTTGTTTTTTTACTAAACCATATCAACTTTTATTACAGGTTTACAGATCTGGACTAAAACTGTGGTGCAATTTAGTTATAAGCACATTGTGTACTCTCTAAGATATTTAAATGTTTTCTTTACTTCATATTACAAGATACAAGTCTACAAGAAAGTACAACAAAAATACAATGAGTACAGACAAAGAGGAGTACACATTATTGGATGGAACAGTTTTTTTTTTTTTTGGGATTTAATGACCTGGTAACTAAGACCTTTAAGTCGATGGAACAGAATGCCTTGCGGGCTTGTTTCAGTTTATAGAGTTGACTTAATTTTTTTTTTGTTTTCTCGGTTTGTCAAAGTGATAAAATAATTTATTAAAATTAAATAATGTAAACAAGCTTGAGTATCATATCATACTAATATCCATGTTACAAAAAGTTTTTTTACGTACCGGATTCTATTATATTTTATAGCATGTGTTAAAAAAAGTACTAACTCAACATCACTTTAAATTTCACACGTCTAACACTTGACATTGGCAGAAATAGCTGATCCGAGAGATCCGGCTGGTTGCCATTTCATCAAAAGAAGAAGAAGAAGCCTGAAGCAAAAATGTCACTGAACTGTCAAGAACTTATGACATTCGCGGTAACCACCAAAACCAAAACACATGGTGAGGTACCACGGTGATATCTGTTTATCGCGTCAGTCGAAGTTTACTGCATTTAAAGATGTAAATGTAAAATCTAAGTTAAAAATTATTTAGTTACCCACGAAGAACAGTACATAATTATTGTAATTGTTTCCACTGGACAAGTCATCAAGTGTAGTCAGAACTTGATTTTTATTTCATAACCTTGCACGTTGTTTTAACTTGTAAAATGCAGAAAGTTAAGAGAAAAAGTGACGATAGTCTTGATGTTTCACCTAAGAAAAAGAAAATCAGCGAAAAAGGTAAACCTAATGGTAGTAATGACCAACCAGGACAAAAAGATAATGAAAAAAAAAAGAAATTTAACAAAGATTTCAAAAAGGACGGATTCAAAAGTCCCAATAAAAAAGTTAGTTTTAAAAGTCCAGATAATAAAGATGGTTTTAAAGGCCCAAACAAGAAAGATGGATTTAAAGGTCCAAACAAGAAAGATGGATTTAAAGGTCCAAACAAGAAAGATGGATTTAAAGGTCCACACAAGAAAGATGGATTTAAGGGTCCAAACAAGTTTGGAAAACCTGGTACGAAGCCAAACTTTAAAAAAGATGATTCTCAAAGTGAAAAACCAAAGTGGTCTGAGATGAAGAAAGAAAAGAAAGAACTAAGACTAACTAGGCGTAAAGCCAAGGCCACAGCTGAGGTATTCGAAATATCACACAAAGCAAAGACACTAGCTGCACAGATACAAAGGTAAGCCTACAATAACATCATATTATTCAAATCATCACATAACAAAACATCACACAGTTCCCTGCTGGGTGCCATATTGGCCATAATATATACATACCATACAGACAGGCAGGTATAGGGTTTCTGTCAAGTTTCCCTTCTCTTTGGCTGTTACAGCATCTATGTGATGAATAGGTGTGTTGACTCATCAATTATCAATCTGTCTATGTTCTCAATCCATAACAACATAAAGTTTTTTTTTTTTTTTTGTAATTTCATCATATCAGCCGTAAGAAGTCCACTGTTGATTTCCATTTTGACCATTCGGAGCGGCCTGCATCCAACGAGTCCCTGCGATCTTAACCAGGTCGTCCATCCACCTTGCGGGAGGCCTTCCTAAGCTGCATTTGCTGTCACGTGGTCTCCACTCAAAGAACCTTTCTATGCCATTGGCCATCGTAACTCTGTAATGTACCGCTTTATGTATATACCATGTGTCCCAAAATTCAACGATAAGCGGGCGCCAAAAGGTAGACCTGCTCATGAGTACATAAGGAAAAAAAAAATATATATATACCTAGTTTTTTTTTTTAGTTACAAGAAAAATTTTGAATTTCTTTGAAAATTTACACTCTTCATTTTTTTTAATTCATTTATTACGTAAAAAAAAAGTATGGACACCACGTCCATACTTTTTTTTTACAAGACCATGAGTCAAAGTACACTAAGAGTAAAAATATTTCAAAATTGTAGGGAAAAAAATTATTTTGAATGTTTTTTGTGTAAAAACTGAGGGCAATTTGGTGTTTTTAAGAGTTGTGGTGAATAGTAGCAATATCATGAAAGGTATAAAATTTCAAAGAAATTCTAAATTTTTCTTGTAACTAAAAAAAAACTAGGTATTTTTTTTTTTTTCCTTAAGTACTCATTAGCAGGTCTAGCTTTAGGCGCCCGCTTATCGTTGAATTTAGGGACACCCTGTATATATATATATTATAATCATATTCTTCTTTTTCCAGAAAAGTCATCAAAGATGATGCTAGACTGAAAGCCTGCAAAGAATTGCACAAATTGCTGAAAGGCCACTATAAATCCATAGCACTAACACATGACCTAAGCCGAGTTATCCAAGTCCTACTCAAGCACAGCGCAGAAGATATTAGAAATGAAATCGGTGAGGAATTACTAGATATCATGGTTCAAATGATGCAGTCAAAGTATGCACAACACGCTGTTAAGCGAATAATGAAGCATGGCACGGATTTTATCCGACATGAAATATTGAAGAAGCTTTATGGGCATATAGTCTCTTTAGCCACCCACAGCATCAGTGCTCCGGTGCTGGACTATGCTTATGGGGAATTTGCCACCAAGAAAGAGAAGTGTCATATGCAGCAAGAGTTCTATGGTGATATATATAAAAATGTAAGTGCACATTTACTATTAGTTACAGATTTAATATAGTCTAGTTATATATTAGGACTAGCGGGCAATAGGAGACGCAAACGAGGTTGTGTGGGTCAGCTAGTATAATAGATGATCAGCAGTACTACATATTATCATAAGTGTTAATGAACTTTTTGTTTCAGTCAAAAGATGACAAGGTAAAAACTCTCAGTGACACATACAAGGACAGTCCCGAAATGAGAACAGCAATGCTCCAGTCTTGTAAAGCAAACATACAGAAGATATTGGATAAGAACCTACATGATGGAGAGTGAGTTTTTAAATTATTTTTTGTAATTTGATACAGCTCACATTGTGCTCTCTGGTCCCAGAATAGGCAGAGATTGTACTATAGTCTATGGTAACCAGTTCACTACTAAACATAATTATATATTTCTAAGTATGTACTGTCATTTATATGTAATACATACATAATGTACATTTTATAGATAGACTAGCTGAGCCCCGCGGTGTTACCCGCAGCACAACAACAACCGCGGGTAACGCCGCGGGGCGAAGCTAGTCTAAAAAAAGTAGCCTAAGTTACTCCTTATATCATCAGCAGCAGCGTCAGTGAAAGTCCCGTCAAAATCGGTCCAGAGATTAGCCGGAACAAACAGACACACAAAAATTGTAAAAAAAAACTTTTGGTGTATGTACCGTGTATACATACGTATGCATTTAGGAAAAAGCGGTTATTTTAATATTACAAACAGACACTCCAATTTTATTTATGTGTATAACTAATTGATTTTTACAAAGAAGTGCTTTGTTTGCTTCTGCATATCAAAATTTGATAGTCATGATCCTTGTGGTCCGACACCAAACTACCAAATTCTAAAAGCATAAATCAATATTTTCAGATTATTCCATTCAATCCTGTACGACTACATTCGTGAATGTAGCCCCGAGGACCGCGCCGAACTGATCTCCGCACTCAGCCCCCTCATAGTGCCACTCAGCAACTCACTTCCTGGCGTAAACGCTGCAAGCATGTGTGTTTGGCAAGGCACTAATAAGGATAAGAAGGTAAGAGATGTATTGAATTAATCTTTTAGGTATAAGTAGTTAAACGGGAAATCATCTGGACTATTATTTTGACTATCATTATATATAACAGCGGGAGTCCATGTAGCGGCGAATAATAATAATGTGTACTTTGTATAATCTCACTTTATTCTCTGTAAACACGATTTTTAAAGTAAACAAGGTAAACCGACAGTTTCGTATTAAATAAATAAATAATTTCGGACATCTAACACACAACGCCATCTAGTCCCAAGCTAAGCAGAGCTTGTGTTATGGGTACTAGACAACTGATATAAATACATATATACTTTTTTTTTGTAAATATAATATATTATACATAGAAAACACCCAAACTCCGAAACGAATATTTGCAGATCATACAAACATTTGATCCGACCCGGGAATTGTTTGAATAGATATGGTAAACGTTGTCAGCCGTACTAGTATGGACTGTGTGACGGCTTTCAGCGCCTTCCTTACATTTTAAGTAATTAAGATTGTACTATGTTTTAATAGAAACGCCTAGCACATGTTATAACAATTATAAATGCTGTGACTGTAAGATTTATTACAAGGAAACAACTAAAAATTTAAAATTAAAATGAAAATTTACAAATTAAATCAACATGTATGTATGTTGTGTGTGTGTGGTGTGTGTGTGTGTGTGTGTGTGTGTGTATGTGTGTTTGTGTGTGTGTGTGTGGAAGAGTTTGTGTGTGTGAATACAGTCAACTACCCTGTTATAAGTTAGTATTGTACTTCTTACTTCCTGTTTATTATATAAGGCATTTTCTTATTGCAAGTGGGATAGAAGGGCTATAGTACTTAAACTTAGTACTTAAAAGATCAACTAACATTTTCTTAAAAATGCTTTGTTCACAGACAATACTAAAAGTCGTCAAAGAGCATGCAGTCTCCCTCAGTAAGCACAAGACTGGCTACAGGCTACTGATCGCCATATTCGACTCTGTCGATGATACAGTACTAGTCAAGAAAGCGATCGTTTCTACAATCGCTAGTAATTTGAAGGATATCGCCAAAGATCATTGGGGTAATATGGTAAGTTACTCTGGCAATACTGTACTAAAAATAGGCTGCACGGATGGTATAGTGGTTTAAGCGCTAATAGTTGGTTTTTTTTTTTCTTGTGTGTTCGCGGATAACTTCGTCGTTCATGAACAGATTTCGATGATTCTTTTTTTACTGAAAATGAGATATCCCACCGGTGGTACCATAATAAGGACACTAAGATCTGATGATGGCATCCAAGAGAAATCGATCAATTTGGTCGTTCCTGAAGTCGGTTTTTTATTTTGTTAAATTTTTATCTCTAATAAGTTTGAATAGTTTCGAGCGCAATTAAAGTCGTTGGTTCCGTTCACCATAAACTGTGGTAACATGCGATATCGCGTCGTAGTAAAAATCGAAATTCATCCGTCATTCATCTGACTCCAATCTATTTGGAGAACATATTCAAAGGTTTTTTTTTTCTATGTATTAAAACACTTGTCTTCTTTCACAGACATTACACTGGTTAGTCAAGCCAAAAGACTCAAGCGCATTCCATCCCAGCTTTATTAAGTTCCTAGAAGAGGGCGCCAGCAGTGGTACTTCAAAGAAAGACCCAGAACTTCGAGTGTCGGAACTAAGGGAGGCTATACTACCCGCTTTGAAACAGGATATGCAGTCAGACCCTGAGGCTTGGCTTAGCAGTAAGAGTAATATGTTGTTGGCGGTCGCGGTTCTCTCTATTGGTAAGCTACAAGATAAAATATATTTTTCAGTTCATTACTTTAGCCTAATTAACATTCATCTTGAATTAAAAAAAAGATTGTCATACAAGATTTAGGCCCGTATTTTAAAAGGTGTACCAAGTATCCGTTGAACTCTGATCAGCTGAAACTAGTTTCAAGTTCAAATCAAATCTGAAGCGTCACTCTTATTTTAGAATGTGTTTTAAGTTCTACTCAGCTGAAACTAGTCTCATTAACCAATCTCAACTCAACAGTCTGTTCTCAATTACGTTTCTGCATTATCGTGTCACGCATCAAATTATATTAAACAAATTTATTAGTTTATATATAATACACTATTGGCTAGTGTATGAATGTAAACATAATAATAATAAGAAGCAACTCGCCCTAAATTAAATATTATAAATATTAAAATAAAAATGACTAGATATACCGGAACCGGACCTATAACGGAACATTCAAATTGATGTCATGTCGAATTGTCTATGTTTTTGTTTTTTTTTTAAATTAATGTTATATTTTTGTCAGAAACCAAAAGCTTGAGGGTGATATTAATTGAAACAGATCACATCTGTCAAAATCTAATCCTGAGAGGAGATTTTGACATAAACGTCGTTTTAGAATAAGCTTTAAACAGAGATTCATTGATCTTTACTCACTTGATTAATTATTAATGAATCTTGTCTCAAGAGACGTTTAATAATGAAATCTCTTCTTAAAACTAGTTTTAACACTAGATTCACGATTGAGACGCCTTTTGAAATACGGGCCTAAACTATAAAATATTTACATAGTAGAGTTAGCACTAACACTATTAAGGTTACCCCATGTTACTAGAAATCAGAAAATCTTAAGAAGTTTTGTATAATATTATTAAGTCTGTAATACAGATACATTTACAAACACAAAAAAATCATAACCCTCCTCTGACTTTGCCGTAGTCGGGTAAGAAGCTTGCTACTTTAACTGATCATCGTGAAACTTCATCAGCATACACACTCAAGGATAGGGAACAAAACGTAGGTACATTTAGAGAGGCTGGTTTACACATAATGAGTTGTGTGCTCTCAAATCCTCATAAGCTTCTGCCATCAGTTATTTTTAACAAAGTCTTGTACTTGGAGAAACCAATTTGAGGTCAACTCCTACAAATTTCAGAGCAAAACCAAAAGAATATCTTAGGTTTTTCTAGTTATCAATTTTCTCTAGTTTATTAGTCCTTTAGCAACTAACCAGTTTTTATTTGCCATACAGAATCAACAAAGGAGATTTTAGAAGCTTTCGCAAACGTGATCTGTAAACCAGACTGGCGAATCACTGCTGCCGATGGTAAAGAGCTATCCGCTGTAGAAGATGCGGGAATACACATGTGTCTAAAGAAACTGGCTATCTTGGACAAAGATAAAGATAGTGATACTCTGGGAGAAGCTGTGGCTGAATATTTGGAGGATGAAACGGTGAGTTTAAAACAACAAAATTTTAATAATTTCAATTTATGTTTTCTAATACCTACACACGTGACACGATGCACACAGCCCCAATAAACTCTTAAAAATATATATAATATACTATATCTATACTGCTGAAGAGTTTGTTTGTTTGAACGCGCTAATCTCAGGAACCGCTGGTCCGATTTGAAAAATTCTTTCAGTGTTAGATAGCCCATTTATCGAGGAAGGCTATAGGCTATATATCATCACGCTAAGACTAATAGGAGCGGAGTACCAATGAAAAATTTGAAATAATTTTTCAAATTGGACCATTAGTTCCTGAGATTAGCGCATTCAAACAAACTCTTCAGCTTTATATATTAGTATAGATGTATTTACTATACTCTTCTAAGATCTAATACTCTTAATGAACAACACATTTATTTGGATAAAGATTAATATTAGGTATTATGTTGATAAAAACTCTTTGGCAAATAACTCATTATTAGGTACCAACTCTTAGCGCCTTATACTCGTGATAACTTCTAAACGAAATGTCCGAATGGGATGAAACAAAAAGTATTTTACTTCTACATAAATACCCTTGATAACATAATGCTTTATTTGGATAAGGATTAATGTTACGATACACATTTAACGTAGTTTCTTTCTTCAAGCGATTTAATAGTTTTTTTGAACACAAAAGCGGTTATTGTGACTAAACCATGATAGTTAGATATATGCTCTCGCGGACTTTTTTGTAGATCTTAATGGGACCTACAAACCCGTAATACATTATTTTGTCCTATTGTCAATAGTTATTGCAGCGCACGCAAAGTTTTCGATTTCACACCTTGGGTTACGAAATAGCAATTTTCTTCCAGATCTCAAGCGTTAAGCTTTTAAGCAAGCTCAAAGCGCGTTCAAATAAACAAACTCTGCAGCTTTATAATATCTATACTAATATATAAAGCTGAAGAGTTTTTGTTTGTTTGAACGCTAGCGCGGGTTCTCAGGAACTACTGGTCCAATTTGAAAAAGTTCTTTCAGTGTTAGATAGCCCGTTTATCGAGGAAGGCTATAGGCTATATATCATCACGCTATGACCAATAAGAGCGGAGTACCAATGAAAAATGTTACAAGAACGGGGGAAAATTACTACGCCACGGGCAATAGAAGACGTAAACGAGGTTGCGTGGGTCAACTAGTCTAATAAGTAGTTCAAATCGTTTCAAAACAGGCCTAGTTTATCAACTTGCAGAGCTATGCTACGATTATTAAGATCGAAATACTGAAACGCATGTTGGTCGATATTTCTGTATTATATGATCTTAAAAATTTGCAGTGTCAAGTTTGGCTGCCCACAAACAGAGGGTGCTTTTTCCTTCTGAAGCTGATGGAGAGCAATAAGGATAGTGTCGCTAATGCCCTAAAGAAGAAAATTAAGCCTCACGCCAATATCTTGAAGCAACAATCATCAGAAGGTGCAAAATTATTGTTGCAATTTGTTCAGAAAAAATAAATTTAAAATTTATCATGAGCATTTTTATTTATAGTCTCGAGACACTGTTAGCAGTGTAACCTTCTATAACATAGATTTCACAACAGCTTTTAATAGTCCAATGCTGGACATAATGTGGGTCACCATGCTGCATTTGCAATGAGTATCTCTTAATCTTGGATTCTGTTCATCCTTTCCATCAAGCAGTCATTTTGGTAGGCTCATGATGTGCTCCTAGCCAATTACGGCCATGGCAGCCAGTCTCAACGCAGAAGAAATTATAGTGCACAAGTGTGTGCGCAAACAGGTGCACTCTCTGTTCCCTCACTCTCATAAGCCGATGGGACGGTTAACCGATACGATCGGGGAAGCTCATATTATATGCCTGCACCGTTGGCATAGTGGTTTCAGCGGTTGCCACGCCGCTTCCTACTGCGCCAAGTGTTGTGGGTTCAAATCCCACATGGGACAGTACTTTGTGTGAACCACAAATAGTTGTTCTGAGTCTGGGTGTTCTTTGTGTCCGTTTCATGTATGTTTGTAAAAGTCCCCCGCGACACAGGATGTTTACTCCTGACGCAGTTGTCTTTTAAAAAAAAACTTAAAAAAAAAAGTCACTCAATAAATAATTAATTATTACTCAATAATTAATATAAAATAAAACCCTTCATAAACATTTTTTGATATGCGTATATTTCGGTTAGATTAACTAGATGTTTTACATCCAAGGTATAAACGACGATGAAATTCGAAACTTAGTTACTTTATTTATTTGTGTGAGGTTCACTGTGAGAATCTAGAAACTGACTTATAGCCACAAAATCACGTTATACAGACAACTATAAAACCTATAAAATGAGAATAGCTACGTTTTAAAAATATTTTCTTACAATAAAACACTTCATTGCAAACAGATACGACTTATTATTAGGAAACCCATATCTTTCCTATATCTTTATCTTCCAACTGATTGATTACGTTCAAAGATCTTTGCAGTAGGTCCTCCTCGATACTTTCTATTGACCTAAAATAATAAAAACAAAAAATATAAAAATTCGAAGTACTCAGTAGTAAAGTAGATAATTATTCGAAGTACTCAGTAGTAAAGTAGTCGATTATTCGAAGTAGTCGGTAGTAAAGTAGTAGATTATTCGAAGTAGTCGGTACTAAGCTAGTCCATTATTCAAAGAAGTAAGGTCATAATAAGGTCATAGTCCGTAGTAAGGTAGTCGATTACATAAGTATTACATTAATTTATTAGAACACTTATGGTTTACCATGTGTTGCTGCCACTACATTGTGGTTATATTGACAAGAAATGAGAAACAAAACTAAGGTGAAAAATCCTGTCAAAATTTGAGTTTTAACGGTGCAAAACTTTTAGAGTTTTCAAAACAAACGAACTTAAAATATTATTAGCTGTGTCTCGCGGTCTTGCTCTGCAGCTGTTACTATTCCTTACTCAATCCATGAGAACACTACATTTTTCAGGATTAAAAGTATCTATTGCTATTCTAGACTTTTTGAATACAATTTGTCACAGACAACTCTGTGACAAAATTTATGTAAATCGGCGTAAACGATTTTTTTTTTGTGTGAAAGTGTATCAAACATCCATTCGTCCATCCTGAAAGACTTTCTCATTCTAAATAAACACATCAAAAGTGTCTAGGGATCAACATATGTGTCTAGGGATCAACATATATTTTTGCAATAACTTTTCTCCTGATTGATAGTAATTAAAATTTTCTTTAAGGATTCATCAAATAAAGTGTTTTTGTTTGTCACAGTAACAATAAACCAAGTCACCTTTGTATTAATAAAGAAATTTGCCATTTTCCTAATAAAGGGATTTTTGACATTTGAACCACTAACATTAAAGTTCGAAAAAAAGACTGAAATAACAGTTTTCTTTAAAATTTTATTAGGTAACTTAAACAATTAATAATCCGTGTTTCTACCGCGAACACTAACAACACAAGAATCGGTTTGGCATACTCAAAATGAGTTCATCCAAATCACGCTGTGGAATGGCCGCCCATGTTCGTTGCAACAACAAAAAAAGGTCTTCTTGCGACTGAATACCCTCCATATTCGGCAGAGCTCTTCTCTGTAGCATATCCCATGCATGCTCAATCGGGTTCAAGTCTGGCGACTGAGCAGGCCAGGGCCAAAGCCACATCTCAATCTCAAGAAATCCGCATAAAAATGCTTGATCCCTAGACACTTTTGATGTGTGTATTAGTAGGAACGATAGGTACGATATTTAAATATTAAAATGGATAATAACGTTTCCTTTGATTTAAATTTAAAATAAGGTATAATAATTATTAGATATAAGTATAAGTTTTCCGTATGTATGTGAACTATGCGAATTAAACGTATATAAAAATTTTTATTTACCTGTTGGCGTCCAAGACTTCCCAGTTGTCTTCTTTCAATTCCATATATAGCTTGGATACTTTCTCCTGGAAGTTCAACACCTCATATCTAAAATATATAAAATAAGTAGGTATACATTATTTACTTTAGGAGACAAAAATATAAAGATTTCTAAAATTTCTAGTGAGTCTTTTCAGATCGAATACATAATAATAATAAATCTCCTTATTTACTCTCACAAAAGTTCCTAAGGTAAAATACAGAATGCCACGTCATATTCAAGCAACTTTCTGAGAGTCTGGTTCTGGTCTCAAATTTAAATTCATAAAAACTATGGAACTGTAAAATCATCTTAGTTCTTTTTTTTGTTTTTGTCGATGCCAACAATGAATTGAGGATACGTTTTACGCTAACGCTACGAGTGTGGTAGGCTATTAAATTTTGCCACCCCTACTAACCCTTGCAATTCAAATCAATTTTTCTACGTGTGGTAACCCGAAGGGGTTCTACAGGGCATTACGGCTAAGACCATACAGATGGCCTCCTTGGCTGGAAAGAACATGTACTTATGATATTCCTCCCGTCACAACTAAGCTGCCCTCTTTTCTGGTCTGCTCTGGTCAGCACATTCTGTATTAATGCGTATTATAGAAATAACCGTCAATAATATTTACTATCTTTCTCCTCACCTCAAGGGCGAATCCAGCTTTGGCGCCAGGGGGGGGTCATGAAGTCGTGGTCAAGTCACAAGAAGTTATCATTTAATTTTGATGATAAATAGATACAGAGAAAAAGTAGGTATTTTAATCATGTATCTAAGTGTAATAATGTAAGTAATGTACTTGGTTTTCCAGGTCTGTTTCCGCACTTGAGCTTGGACTCCCAGGCAGCTCCTTGTATTATTTTGGTCAAAATTGCGCTCAATTGTGCCCGGGGTAAGAGTAGAAATAACATGGCAGTCATAGCACCTTCTACCACCTGGTCGTGGACCTTGGCAACATCAGGGGATTGTATAGTAACCTTAATGCTGTCCATCACAATCTTCAGACTGTATAGCCAGCCTTGCCTTTCTTGACCGAGACGCAGATATCGTCTTCAGTGAACACTCCTACCTCACTCACCCTGGGTACACTACGAACACTCCTTCATGTCTAAGGCCGGAATGTGCGTGTACGTTTGAGACGATATCAGTTTTCGTCGCCTCAGCAATCTTGAAGGTAGGGACTTCTCAATGTTACGGATCCGTGTAGGCGACCTTGTCAGCGACGACCACTCCCGCGTCTAAACGTGCCTCTGTAGATCCCATAGCGGTTATGCCTAAAATGACCGACTCATTGAGCATATCCAGATGGCTACAGCAGCAGCAGATCTCGTCCGCAAATATTGTCTTACTTAGTGATTTTAACGCCCACCACGCTGACTGGCTTAGTAATAAAATGGATCATGGGGGGAGATCTGTTCATGACTTCGCACTGGTATATGGCCTGACACAACTGGTTATCACGCCCACGCGAGTCTCAAACGTGGAGGGTCAAATTCTTCATTGTTGGACCTCATGCTGACTTTCATCCGGACGGTTACCACTTATCCTTAGACACTCCACTTAACTCCTCAGATCATTGCCTTGTCCGGAGTACAGTGCCTATCACACCCTCGCCGCGATCGCGAGTCACACGCAGCCCAGGTCTGCTTCTCGCCGGATGATCCCAACACCGCTGCTGATTCTGTTGCTGATGTGGACCACCACATGCACCAGCAGGGTATGGAGCTTTTCATTCCATCCTCTGTGGTCCCCAAATGTCGAGCTTGGTTTGGTCCATCTTCCAAAAAGGCTTCTCGTAGGAAGCAGAGCTTGAAAAAGACAACACAACTTTGCCTCCAGGTTCTTCAAGCGAGACATTGCAAGTTGCAAGGGCGAAGTCGGACCCCATTGCTAGGATTCGCGAGAAGCTTGGGCTCTTCCTCCGAGAACTCGGGCGTTCTGGTTCTTGCCAAGGCTATCGAAGACAATTTCTGTAAGCCATCCTTTCCACCTCTACACATAAGAAATCACAAAGCGCTTTGTTCGAAGCTCCCGTCCCACGGGCTTCCTATGAGATGATGTCACAAACTTTTTAGCAGATAGAAGCATAAAGGTCTGCCTATCTGCCTCAGCCAATATTGAAATACTTGGTGTCGACACATCAAGTGAAGTCCAGTTTCGTGGACATGTGGAGGGTAAGGCCAAATTGGCCTCAAAGTAGCCTCAAGACTGTATTTCACTCCGGCCCACTGCCTTCTGCTTTCTAAGGCGCAGGTTCGACCTCATATGATCCAATCCCCAAAAAGAAAAACCCCGGATCCTTTTCCGATTACCGCCCCATTTCTATCCTCCCCTTACTGTCCAAAGTCCTTGAACGTTTAATTCATACTCAATTTTCGATTTTCCTTTCCACAAACCTGCTCTTAAATCCTCTCCAGTCCGGTTTTAGACCCGGCCACAGCACCACGACATCTCTAGTTCACATTACAGAAGACATCAGATCCGCTATGGAGAACAGTGAGCTTACTGTTCTTACACTTCTAGACTTCAGTAATGCCTTCAACACCGTCGACTTTGACATACTGCTATGTATACTGCGCTCTCTTAACATATCTCCAACTGTGATTGACTGATTTCACAACTACCTGTTTAGTCGCCGGCAGCGCATCAGCAACAACACTGTCTCTTCTTGGTGTAGCACTAACACTGATGTACCTCAGGGTGGTTTACCCTTACTTTTCTCCGTTTTTATCAACACCATCACTCATGATTTGACTCCATCCTACCACCTTTATGCAGATGATCTCCAGATCTATACTACGGCACCACTGGCTAATCTGGCTACTGCAGTTAACACTACAAATATCGACTTGGAAAAAATATGTAAGTTTAGCATTCACGGTCTGAAGATAAACCCAACCAAGACTCAGGTCATTGTCGTTGGAAGTTCAAGAATGATATCCAAGATTGATTGGAATTCACTGCCTCAGGTCTCTTGCACACCTATGCCGTATAGTGACAAGGTAAAGAGTCTGGGCATCTATATCGACAGTACCTTTTCCTGGGGTCCTCAACTGCCGGAGCTGAGTCGCAAAATGTTTGCCGCTGCAGGGTCCTTGCGCAGACTACGCAACTTTCTACCTACCTCTACTAAGATTGCTCTTACATAATCCGCCTTCTTTTCCCTATCCTTGATTATGCTGATGCCAGTTATTTATATCTTAATGAAGACCAATTAAATAAGCTTGATAGACTCCAAAACCTTTGTCTAAGATTTTTATTCGGTTTACGAAAATATGATCATGTCTCCTATTATCGTAAAAAGCTTAGGTGATTACCCATCCGCCTTCGCCGGAATGCACACGTCCTTTCTCTTCTGTATAACATTCTCTTTAATCCTCTTACCCCACGCTACCTCAAATCACGGTTCACTTTCTTACACGACTCACATCCCAAACTACTGAGGTCGTCAGAGAACCTGAAACTAAAAATGCCTGGCCATTCTACTAAATTTCTCGACCACTCCTTTTGTGTCCTAGCAGTTCGGTTGTGTAAATGCCTTAACAGTCGTAATTAGACGTGCACAAACACTAACTGCATTCAAGAGACTTGTAGAGACCTGGGAGATATCAATGTCCCTTAACCTGATATTTTTTCATTTTTTTTATTTTATTTACTCAATTGGGTCACACTATTACATTTATGTATTTAATTAACTGTATATATTTATCTCATTCCCATGTATTTCATTCCACACTATGTATTACTGTAAAGGTTTGAAACAATCTTTATTAACTTTTTTTTTTATTGTCTTACTCAGTTTTACCAGGGGGGGTTTCACTTCTCGGTTAAGGTATGTTCCGCCGAGCGCCTTCCGAGAAGGACTACTAGGCAATGGTTGCCACTCGGCGCTCGGCTCGCACGCTGCGCACTCTAGCCGCGTCGCGTCGTGCGTAAACAAGTTGAATATTACGTGTACTTACTGCGAAAAATGACTACGAAACGAACTAATTATTATGTTTGTAGGTAGTCGCTTGCGAGGTCACAGAGTTGAAATTTTTTTATGCCTAAACTTGACTTTTGTTCGACAGTGGAACTTCTGTACGTAAGTACTATTATTTATTCTGTGGTTTTACACCAGACACTACCCTACTACACTATCTCATAATCACGTTTTTCTCTCCATCCAATGGCTGCCTGTAAGAAATTGCCTCCGGGCGATAAGGCCGCCATTTGTACTTCTCTAATTTTAAACTTATCTTGGAATGAATCTGGTGTACAATAAAGATATATATTATTATTATCATATGGAACACTGTTCTCATCTTTGGGCAAAGGCACCCTAGTACCAGCGCGTCCCTCTGGACCGCATCAAACGGAGAGCGACTCGAATCGTCGACTGCCAAGATGTTTCAAATCGGCTGGACACTCTGGCGCTGCGTAGACATGGGGCCTTGTCATCTTCTATCGCATTTACTATGGGAAGTGCTCCGAGAAATTGTTCTAACTGATCCCTGCCGCCTCTTTCCGTCATCGTCCTACGCGACAGCAGTTTCATCCCCATCGTTGAGACGGTTGACAGTCCACAACTGTGCGCTTTTCTAGAAACTTTCTGCCTCACACAACAAAACTGTGGTATTCCCAGGCCAATAGGACCTTCAAAATTTTAAGAAAAGAACGTAGGTACTATTTTTTAAAAGGCCGGCGACACACTTGAGACGCCTCTGGTGTTGCGTCCATGTGTCCATGGGTGGCGGTAATCGCTTACTATCAGGCGATCCGTCTGCTCGTTTATCACCTTCGATCAATAATGTACTATTAATGTACTATTATTGATCGAAGTTTATCACATAAAAAAAAACTTAGCCTCTTGATTGGGCCATTGTGCATTGGTATAGAGGTACGATGCTAAAAATACCTATATTTAAATAAGAAAATCAATTTTTCTTTCACGTTTTCTCCCAAAACGCGTCATCACTTCTATTGTTACTTCAGTGTCAGTCCAGTTTGACGTTCTTCAACCATTGAAGCCCTAAGCCACGATAAAATTCTATTATTGTGTACGATTAAAATCTATATTGTGACAAAAAATATAAAGAACATTATGTTTGACAATTTAATTTAGGTCATGGACACAGCCCAGGGGGGTCATGACCCCCATGACCCCCCCCCCCCCTGGATCCGCCCTTGCCTCACCTGTCAAGGAAATATGTTAGCCAGCACCGCCGGTCATTGTTCCTACTTTCTTTAAATCGCTCAAAAGACAAACATATATATGAATTACAACTTTACAGAATAAAACTTATTTACATTGATGATGTAATTGAAGAAATGTGTGGATTTCTGTTCGCCTGGCAAGTACTAGTGCTCATCGGAATCGCCTGACATTTTGTTTTTGAACTTCCTAATGAATGAACTAAATCCTATAAAAAATTCAGCCTTACAGGAACAAGTTTTTTTTCTCTTTTTTTTTACACTTTCAAAACCATGAAAGATGATGATTTGCAGGGCTGAGGCCTGCCAGGCGATGGTTACGTACTTAGCACGTTATGACTCATCACTACAAGAGTTTCTAGCCTTAGAGACACACCGTTGGTCGAAAGGTTCAGTACCTCTCTTACTACTGGAAACTTCGAGAACTAAGTGCTACATATTAGACTGAACCATATTTTTTTCTGGAATATTAAACTTTTTTTAGGTTCCTTCGTAAAAAAATATATGATACATTTAACAAACCTTTCATTGCCGAATCCACCTCTTTGTGTAATCATGTCTAATGGCATAGTGAGAAAGAACACCTTATCTGGTTTAGGCAGTCCAGCATCGCATGCCTTACACCATTTGATGTCCAGACCTGTGCATCCAATAACACGTTACAAGTGTTTTTAGTATTATTTTCGTCATTTTCAATGGTAAACAGTTATCAGTGTTTACCTAAGAGGAAATTCGATTTTCTACAATAGTATTACTGTTTCTTTTAGAGAAGTTTGAGATGTTTAAAATACCAAAAGTTTTGATGAAAGAGAAATCAAATGTTACCTTTCGCAGCTGAGAATGCTACACCAGAATAACAATATCTGTCTACGATTACTGTAATTCCAGCTTCTAATGCTTTTACTAACGTTTTGGCTCTCTCCCATCTATTTGCTGAGAATAACAAGTGGATGACCTCATCTGGCAGCTCGCTCTACAACGATTTTAAAAAGAAAACATATTTTATTTCATATATCTACCTACCTACATATATCTTATATGTTTATTTATTTATTCAAAATCATATAATTATAGTCCATTCGCTTAGATACGGTCACCTTGATCGCGCCGGCGCCGTCGAACGCGCGGCAAGTCGCCACAAAATCAAAGGGCCCGCCTGCGGCGTACACCCACATGTAAGTATGATTTGTCAGTTTACGCCGTCGCGTTGTATGAATTAATATATTCGTATTTCACAACAATCGCCACAATTGCACCGACACTATCTAAGCGAATGGACTATACACATTTTACATGCTTTAGTCTGCCAAATTGTAAGAAAAAAATGTTAAAATAATTTCAATAGCGTATTTAAAATTGAATGCAATAAGAAGGACTAATCAAATGGCTGGATAATTTTTGTTAAATAGTTTTTATCTATATTAATATTATAAAGCTGAAGAGTTTGTTTGTGTGAACGCGCTAATCTTAGGAACCGCTGGTCCGATTTGAAAAATTATTTCAGTGTTTAGATAGCCCATTTATCGAGGAAGGCTATAGGCTATATATCATCACGCTAAGACCAATAGGAGCGGAGCATCAATAAAGAATGTTTCAAAAACGGGGGGAAATTATCACGCTACGGGCAACAGGAGACTCAAACGGGGTTGCGTGGGTCTGCTAGTTAAAAATAAATTGAAACACCGCTGTAAAGCATCAGTTTCGTAAACAATTTTCTCTTTAGACTCTTTCTAGTAAGAGTGAACAATTTACTTTTACGACACAATCATATATTAACGTATTTATAAATAAAATATTAGTAAATAAATGAATATTTCGGACATTTAACACATAACGCCATCTAGTCCCAAGCTAAGCAGAGCTTGTGTTATGGGTACTAGACAACTGATATAAACATAGACAAATATAAACTTAAGAAACAAATACATAAACGCCGAAAAAAATATTTGCAGATCATACAAACATTTGGTCCGACCCGGGAATCAAACCCTAGACCTCAGCACAGCAGTCACATACGCTACCCGAGGCACCAGCGAGACAGTTAGATAAATAATGGCCTAAGTTTATTTTTTTTCATTTAAAGACAACTCCTGCATAAGGAACATGCGTGTGACAGACACTAAAAACACCCAGGCTTAGAACAACAATTTGTTGATCATACAAAGTATGTTCCCATATGAGATTCGAACCTACACAAAATAAATTAATAAAAAAAATTAAGCTTAAATGTATAAAGCGATGAAATTTCGCAAACGTATTAATTCATATATGTTCAAAAAATTTCACAACTACAATTAATTTGCTAACTATCTAACAATTAAATAGGACTGTTATGAACTTATGACTAAGTAATCCAAAGATTTTATTATAATTTCCAAACACATTTTAAACCAGAGATTAAAGCAAAATTATTTCAAAAAATACTAATACAATAATGTGGGAGACGAAAGTTGTGTTACCGTTGCACTGTATATAAATTGCATTTTTTTGTTCTATTACTGCGTTATTCACCTTAATATCAATATATAAATAATATTTATACTTGCAAAAAGTATTTCCGGTTGATTTATGATAGTTTTGTGACCTTGAATCATATTCGTTCACTACGCACTTTACCCATTTTAATGATTATTGTTGTCACTATGCCCGTTTGCTTTGATCAAGAGAGTCTCTTTAGTGTTTTTGTCCGTGATTAGTAATTATTATTAATCTAGTGTCTAATAACCAATTATTGTTTCAGTTAAAGAGATCGAAATATGACTATTTACTATTCTTTAATAAATATTTTTTTACGTAGCAGGAAAGTATTTTTTTTTTCATTTAATCATAATATGTATGTAAATGCAGTATTACGCTAAGACTCCTGTCTCACACTATTTCCTTCTGATATATCTGGTGTTTCCAATTCCCTTTAATTTTGATAACCATAATTTTTAAATTCTGTTTTGGAGGTACGGTATTATGAACCGCCAACACAAGAGTTCTTTCGACTAGACGAGGTGATCAAGACTGGCTGGCGGTTGCTCAATGGTTGATATTATGAAGTTGCATATTCACTATGAGAACTTTTCGTATTGCGATTCAAGATTAGCAGATACTTTGTAATTCGGCGTGTCTTCGCTAGATGGCGTTAAGTGTGGTTTTGTTTCGTTATTGATGTTGCCATACTGTCATTATTTTATGACTTTGTCTTTAACATTCATACCTTTGATTGTAAATAGCTGTTGATCACTTTCCCAACCTCAGTGTCTCTGGCTGGAAAATTTCTGTACTCTGCAGGAATATTTTTATTTTTGAGGTTCTCAACTGTAAAAAAAAAAGTTTAATTTTATTATTTTAATTTAATTATTTAGGTTTGAAAGTTTTCTTAATACAATTAATTAATCGTAACCAAACAAATCCATCGTTATAATTGTACAAAATCTTGTTGAAACGCAATAAATATTAGAGATTTGATAGATATTAGAGAGAGATATATTAGAGATCATTACTTTTGCCGACTAGCCGATTAGTCGGCCCTAAAACGGCCGACTAATCGGCCAAACCGATCAGGGTTTCGGA
This sequence comes from Diaphora mendica, assembly GCA_949125395.1. NCBI lineage: Eukaryota > Metazoa > Arthropoda > Insecta > Lepidoptera > Erebidae > Diaphora > Diaphora mendica. Next base: position 4,900,952 of record OX421321.1, read on the forward strand.
CATTTCCGTAACTCTTCGTTTACAGCTGATTCGCGCCCCAGGCGCCGCCTGCGAACCTTGTTTCTTCATTTTTGCTTCTGTAAGGGTCGGAGTCGGAGCGCTGTTTTAGTGTAAAAAATATTTTTGTTCAAAGATATTATTGTTGATTGAAGTGAAGAGTTAAATGAAATATAAAATCTCTTGTGCCGACGTTTTTTAAAGAAGTGGACAATGTTTTTTTTTTGGATTTGATAGTCTGCCAAAGTGATTCTGCTGAGCAAGATGTAAGCTTGAGTAGAATCCAACAATCCAACACCATACTCACTGCGAACGCAGACAATGCAGTATAGCGTCTTACACTATGGCGGCCTAGTAAGATGCATTTTCACACGCCGCCTAAAGGACCCGGGATCATAGTGGAAGAGAAACATGTGCGCTGTTAGTGCCGAGCAGTTAAAAACTGCTCGGCACAGGAAGGCAGAACGGAATCGTTTAGTTCCAGAGCGTATTTCTACGACTCTGAAGCGGTGACTTCCAATGCCAGTACGTGTTGTCCTGTAGAAGATGTGAGAAAGTGGGATCAGTTGGAAGAGCTCTTTAGAACACTGTCCATGGTAAACACACTAGAGGACTGTCACAGAGGCGATATCTCTCCGCAAGTGCAAAGGCTCAAGGGACTCGGTGGCATCGGGACTGTTAGCGGACTGCTGGCCGCTGCAATCGATCAAGAGCATCAAGCAAATTCTGCGTGGATCCATCACAAAGATGAGAACAGTCCTCCACGAACGAGCGAACCTGGGTCTTATAAAGAAGACACAGATGCTCGGGCGCAAAAAACCGTCTCACCATATTCAGTACGCTAAGTTTCCGCGAGGCCGCTTTAGTGATGCTCTCGATTTTTTTTATGTATTTGCTGCTAAAATAACTCTGCCCTGCCTGATGGAAATCATGAGCAGAATCCAAGAGTGGTGGTCATCATCCTCAATGTAGGTAGTAGGTAGGTAATAAGAACAATGCAGCATGGTGACCCACACTATGGCGGTCTGGTGAGATGCTTTTTCACGGCCCGTTGAAAGGACCCGGGATCATAGTGGGAAGGAAACACGTGCGCTGGTAGTGAGTTCCAGGTTTTGACCGCTCGGCACAGGAAGGAAGAACCGAAGGGATGAGTGCGAGAACCTATGTCTACCACTCTGAAGCGGTGACTTCCGAGGCCGGCACGTGTTGTCCTGTAGAGGAAGGGAGAGAAGAGGACCAGTTGGAAGAGCTCTTCAGAACACTCACCATGATAAAGGCGATAGAGGACTACCATGGGGGCTATATCTGCCGCTGTAACCGGTCGAGAGCGTCAAATAGATACTGTGCGACACCATCGCAAAGATGAGAACAGTACTCTACACGCGAGCGAACCTTTTTTATTCTTTTTTTTTACGCGGGGTATGCATTGTGCACCATATCCTCCGTGGGGAGGACACACGAAGGGCGTGTGTGGGACTTGACAAATCGGTCTACCCAATAAACCCCGCGGCGGCCTACCTCGGCAGTCGGGAGGAACTCCAGGAACGCATCAGCGGCTTCTGGAAACCCTCCTGCCGTATCTCATGACAGAGGTGCATCCCGGGGTAACTATAGTAACCCCCGCTGCGGGTCGCTGTTGCGCCTCCTACCGCTCTACACAGTACGCGTTGGAACACCGACCCGCCTTAGACGCCTCTCCCCGGCCGCACCGGGGTCTCACCGGTCTCGGGTCTTTTGTAGGGGCCACATCTCCCCTAGATGTGGCCACAACGACCCTTTAGCGACGATTGGAGAGCTAGCGGGGTCTACCGCGTCCCCTTCGTCGCCTCCGAGCGAGTGGGAGGTCGGCCCTTTCCCGATCCCGCTCTGGGGACTCCTTCTGAAGCATAACGTCTTCACAGAAGGAGACCGCGGCCTCCCATCCCTCTCTACTCGCCAGCATTTCCCCAATCAACGCTGGTGGTGACAGGTTTCATCCGATCTGTCCAACCAGGACTCGACACTCGGACTCCCACGCAGTCCTCCAGCGTGTGCTGGGCAGAGTCCCGGTCGGACCCGCAGTGATGGCACTGTGCCGTAGCCTCACGTCCGATTCTGTTCAGATACTCTCCGAAGCAACCGTGCCCGGTGAGTACCTGAGTGAATCGGTAGGTGACACAGTCGGTCCTCCCTATCCAAGCTTCGAAGCTCGGCAGAACGGCTCCGACACACACGAGTGAACCTGGGTCTTGTAAAGAAGACACGGATGCTCGGGCGAGAAGAACTCACTTTGTTTAAAACACCTAGCTTCCGTGAGGCTGCTTTGGTTACACTCTCAACGTATTCGTGCAGGTTAAGATCTCTGCAGAAATCCATGCCAAAGATATCGAGCATACCTTGTAATTGCATTTGAGTGTTCTGAAAAATGGAAGTGGAAGGAATGGATACTTTTTGGCAGATAACGCGAACACCTGTTAATCTTGGCATTGAACTCGACCAGATTCTGACAGCCCCATTGAGAAATGCCGCCCAGAACATGGTTGAGCTCAGCGACAAGCTCCTGTCGTTTTTCCTCAACGTCTGCCGGCTTGACTGCAAGCTGTCCAAAATATTGCCCATGGCCTAACAATTATCATGTTGCCATGGGCTAACATTGTGGGCTAAAGAAGAAACAGTGTGGGCGACGGGACGGAGCCCTGAGGTACGCCAGAACGCCAGTTACCTCTAGAAAATCAGAGGCCACGCCGTCGCATTGGACCCTAATGCTGTTATGTGTAATCAATGACAATGATTATTTCTCGTGGTGGAAAGGAAAAAAAGTGCAAACACTACAAGCAAACATTTTGTTTAATAAATGTCAGATATGTTTTTTATCAGCAAGTAATTTTAGAAACTGGTTACCAAAAGAAAGATTGCTTTGTTTTACATTTAAAATGTCTAAAACTGATTATAAAATAAAAATTGAGAAATATATTATTGAGAAATATATACAAAGTAATAAGCCGAATAGTCGGCGCTTTTTGTAGACTATTCGCCGACTAATCGTCGACTACGATTGTTGCCGGATAGTCGGCTTTACCGACTAGTCGTCGACTAGTCAGCACATCTCTAATAAATATGTATACTTTTATATGGTTACACCTTGTATTTTAGATAATTTTCTCAAAGTCACTATCATAATTATTGACTTTGATAACTTACTTTTTTCACTAGTGAAATAAATATTACATGTATGATAAGGTACATTTATGTTTGCACTAGCTGTTACTTGTGACTTTGTCTGTATGAAATTTAACAAAAACCTATATGTATTTAACCATTTATTCACTCGTCCTAAACTCTCATACAAAACATCTAAGTTATTGTCAGGTAGTTGATGGTTTGAGGAGTAAATAAGGCTACTTTTACTTTAGAAAAAAAATTACACAAAAACCATAATTAGAACCAATATAACTATAAAGTGTAAAAATAAAAAAAAACCCCCGATATAATAACCTGAGTTCCCTTTAAAAAGTAAAAAACACGTTATGCACTTTCATTTGAGACCCCACTCGATGATATTTTTGCAGACATTCAGTTACTCTTCCCCACTTTCACCCCCATAACTTTTAAACGGCTCAACCGATTTTCATGAAACGTGTCTACTCGCACGTAACTCACCTTTCATAAAAAAAAAAGTAAATTGAAATTGCTTCATCCGTTCGGGAGCTACAGTGTCACAGACAGACAGACACGTGAAACTTATAACACCCCTCTTTTTGGTCGGGGGTTAAAAATAGTGAACAATGTCGGATTCAAAACAACAAAACTATTAATAAATACCATGGCCATGGGGCACAGTTAGTACTAGAGAAATTAGTAAATTATGTAAAAAGTGCATCTACATTACTAGTTAACTGATTTTTATCAGCTGTACAGTTTTGCAGTACATATATCACTGTGAGGTGATCACAAGATTAGATTAGATTTTAACACGTATCAATCACAGTGCTGTTGATAAGACTATAAGTCTGGTGCAGACTGGTATGTAGGTGTGACTTGGTAGTAAGTATGAGGCAAAAAATTTATATACGGCAGAGACCCTTGTATTATTATTGATTTTTAAAAATCTGTTTGCGGCTTTTGTCATTTTCTTTTCTTAATCATATGATTTTGGACTATAATTCATTTGATTGAGATCTATCTAATCACTGACAAGAGCTATGATGGCCCTTAACGAACCCTTTTGTTGAATTATTTTATTTGTTTAAAAATTTACACTTTACATTTTTAGTAGGACTTTTACAATACTTTTTTATTCTGTTTATGATAACTTTTAGCTTGGAGAAGATAATTTTTTCTATGTTTATGAAGAAATTATGAAGTAATTAATAGGAGCACAAGTTCTTTCACAAAATGTATCGAAAATAAAGTTTGATCAGAATATTATTAAAAAATAATGCACTCCGCCATCGTGAAATTAACCCTCATTATATAAATCTAATCTAATTAGATCTATAATTTATAATTTAAACAAGTATTTTTCAGCACAAATTTTTATTTAAATTACATTTTTTTTGAGCAGAGAGCTCAGATTTTGTATTCTTATGCCGCCTTCTTGGACACCGGCTATAAGTTAGCGGTACTTTAAAAATTATTAGGTACACTTGCAAAGAAAAAATTGTAGTGATTTACCTAAAACTTTAGCTTGAGTCGATTTTCCTGTCCTGTCCACTCCTTCGATTACTATAAGAGCACCTCGTTTCATTTTCAGACGCAATAACGTACACGCTGCAATTTAAAAAGTCAATTTTAAAAATATTGGTAATGTGCGTATCGTAGGTTAAATCATACTCCAGTCTCCATTTAACTGAGCGTTATGAATAGTTTCTATTAAAATATCAGCTCTGCACAAATCAATTAATCTTACCTAAAATTTTCAAAATAACACTTTCAAAGGATGAAATTATTAAGCAAGCACTACATATTCTTATCTATGGCAAGCGCACAACAAATTTCAACAAAACAAACAAAATTTAGTGTTGTGCACAGACTAATAAGAGATACTAGTGTTGTACTTGTGGTCTCGTTGACAGCTTGACACTTCATACCCCCTCAGCGACTAAACTAAATGCAAAAAGAAAATGGCGCTGGCAAAGCAAATAAAAAAAAGAAGTACACCAAGAAGCTTCCGAGTCAGAGTTTTTAACAAATTAAAAAAGGTTGTTTATAGTTGTATTGTATGATAAATTCGGCATCATAGAGGTAGACGTAAATAGTATAACATTTATATTGTACTCTGTGGTAATTATGTTATAATGATGTTTTAAATTCACAAACATATTGGACACGATGCAGATGTTCTAAATTCAATTTACTTTATCCTCTAGTCGCTAGCAGATAAAAATGGCTTTTGCATTCAGATTTCGAAGGACAAAAATACTCTTTCCGAGATGGGGGGATGAAAAATATCATCTTTTTATCTATCAATCAATGTGTTAGCTTGTTGAGCTTAGAGCAGATGAAAACTTAGAAGCGAGAAATAAACAATTCTATTAGAAGGGTGATTTGGTGAATGATTGTTGGACAATACTTTCTGATGAACAATTTGTTGGTTTCTTCGTATGACATTGGAAACCTCATTTTTTAAATTCATTCTTGTAATAATTATGAAAAAAAATTAGCAAGGCATCATTCTTTCGTCAGGATTTATTTAATTTCCAGGATGAATTTGGACAGGGCAACCTTCTTATCAAATGTCAAAAATGTCATGTACACGAACTTTATGTAGCGAACGCGAATACGCGGAACTGGCGGAACATCTGTGCGCGGAGCACAGAACGCAGGAAGAGGAAGACGCATACATATTCTTATCTATGGGAAGACGGACGGAACGGAACGGCACAAGTCGCTGCTTTTCGCGCTAGACAGTAGTTAGGCCTACTTTGTTTATTAATAATCTAAATAAATGTAAACCAAATACATTGTGAATTTATTTTTAATCATGAAACGAGGATACAAAGTTACGGACGTGAAAAGGGAGAAGAAAATAGGTGTTGCAGCCGAGAGTCTTGAAGAATTAATTGCAAAATCCTGCAAAAAGTTAGGCGTAAGTACTAGATTCTTTGTTTATGAAAGTTTTTGTTCAAAATAACGTTTTTTCAGCTATTTAATTATGTTCAAGGTCTAGTTTTAGTCAAACGAAGTGTGTTTATCATTGAAATAAATAGGTCAGGGGTAATACCTTGACCGACATTTGTATACCTTGACCTAATTTTGCGACTCTGGATTTCCAGTTCAATGTCAGCTGCGCGGAGTGTCGGCTATGTGTGGCGGAGGACGGCACGCAAGTCGACGACGACGAGTACCTTGTCACTCTGCCCTCACAGACCCTCTTTATATTATTGAAAAACAACGAAAACATGGTCACTGGTAGGACATTATGATAATTATACTAAATCCTTTTATTAAAATATAAAAAAAATACTCTAAGAAAATGTAACAACCTGTATAAATCTTTTTGTAATCAACTTATCCATTATTTAGTTTAGTTTATCCATTTATCTGAGTTGCACTTGTGGTTGCACTATTAGATACTAAATGCTCCTTCAAATGTCCTTTGTCTTGTCCTTTGTCTATCTTAATATTAAAGTTTTCAATTAGTTTTTATTTTAGTAGTTACAATAAAAAGCTTATTATTTAAACCAATATGTTTGTCAAAATAAATTGTCATTTCAGATTTTGATTACTACTATGATCTCATCCGGTCTCATAAGAAGGACTACATAGACACCGGTGCTGCAGCCAAGGAGTTCCTCAGCACCAACATTAAGGAGAAGTTCAAAGTGTTCCAAAAGTATATTGAAGCTGCCAATGATGCACACACCATGCTCAGTGAGAGGGCTCAAGATCCTAAATGGTTTGAAGGTAAGCTTTTTACCTGACTACGGTGAAAAGGAATTGTAATATTTTTGGCAATCTAAATTACTGAACTGATTTTAATGAATGAGTTGTCAATTGAGATGTGATAATGGCCTGGGTAACTTAAACTATTACCGTGGGAGAGCCACACTTTGGCATGCATGGGCCGGCTCGACCGGAGTGATACCACAGCCTCACAAAAAACCGGTGTGAAAAAGCGCCTGCGCTGTGTTTCACCGGGTGAGTGAGGATACCGGAGGCCGGGGTCGGGCCAGAGGCCCATACCCCAACCCCTACCCCCTTCCCTCTCCCCATTCCCCAAAGGTCGGCAACGCACTTGTGACGCCTCTGGTGTTGCGGATGTCCATGAACCATGAACTTTTTGTTTTATAATATAGAGGTCAAAGGAGGGAAGAACCTTCGACTTTTTGAACCCAAAGGTTGGAAGGGGTGGAGTTTATTTTTCGCTGGACGTCCCGGCTGTAGAATCCACGCGCTGACTTTGCCGCCGTGGAGGCTGGTCACCGTCGAGTGGGCAGTCAGGCAGCACGGGACCCTTTCCTTCCGGCTGACGCAGGTTCTTTCCGGGCACGGTTGCTTCGGGAAGTACCTGCACTCGGTCGCTAGGAGGGAACTGAGTCCCGCCTGCCACCAGTGCAATTGCAGTGAGGACTCGGCCCAGCACGCGCTGGCGGTTTGCCCCACTTGGGCGTCGCTGCCGGCCGTCAATTGCTCCGTGGCCGGTAGCGACAGTTGTTTTACCGCGGTCGCAAAGTTCTGCGGAGACGTAATTTTGCAAAAGGAGGTGGCTGAGAAGGCCCGGGAGGATGACCTCCAATCGGACCCAAATCGCCACCGGCGAACCGTGCGGCAGAGGCGCGCTTACCAGCGCCTCATGCCGTCCTGAGTGTGGCTGCGGATGGTCGGGATGGGTTTTCCCCTTCAACCGTTTTAGTGGCCAGCCGCGAGGAGGCGACGTTTCGCGTGTTCCGTACGTCGCCCAAATTGAGAGTTTACTGGTAGAAGGTGCCCGCGTCAGTGCGGGCGGGCGCTGGGAGGGGTCCGGATGAGTTAATAACAGCCAGTCCCCGGATCCCTCCCTTCTCAGACGCAGAGTGGCATACCGTATGGTTTTAGTTGGTCCGATTCCGACACACCCCGCTTCGGACTCGCCCATGTAGGGTTCCGCAGCAACAAGTAACATAATATAATTTTATTTTTATATTTGTATTGAATGAATGAAATGTAAATTTCAGTTTACGATTTATGACGTATTAAAAAAAACTGCTTACTAAATTTCGTTCAAACCAATTTTCGGTGGAAGTTTGCATGGTAATGTACATCATATATTTTTTTTAGATTTATGATGCTCTTATTTTAGAAGTTACAGGGGGGGGGGGCACACATTTTACCACTTTCTCTCGCGCAAACTATTCAGTTTAGAAAAAAATGATATTAGAAACCTCAATATCATTTTCGAAGACCTATCCATAGATACCCACACGTATAGGTTTTATGAAAAAAAAATTTTCGAGTTTTAGTTCTAAGTATGGGGACCCCCAAAATTTATTGTTTTTTTTCTATTTTTGTGCGAAAATCTTAATGCGGTTCACATAATACATCTACTGACCAAGTTTCAACATTATAGGTCTTATAGTTTCGGAAAAAGTGGCTGTGACATACGGACGGACAGACAGACATGACGAACCTATAAGGGTTCCGTTTTTTGCCTTTGGCACGGAACCCTAAAAATGATGGAGAATTTATTAGTACCCTAACTTCCTTGGTAAAAAGTAATGAAAGAAATGCTTTAATCTGGTTCTTTTTAAGGGAAGTGTGTAACTACTAGAAGTAGATTTAAAAAGTGTTTACCATACCAGCACTCTTTATAATACTGACCTTATAATATAAATCTACTGAAACAAAACTTATACTAGTAGCTACCACCTCTTTTAATAAAATACGATCAAGAAAATTGGTTGATAAATCGGCGATTTTGTTGCGATATGTCCGATTTTGAATTTTCTTTATATAATACTAGCGACCCGCCCGGCTTCGCACGGGTGGATTTCAGACGCCCCCGCCGACGACACGATTCGTGCATTTTAATCTGTAATATCTTCGAATATATTCATTTAAATTAGATACTGTAAAGGGCCATTTTGATCTATATTAAATGCACAATGTATTTAATTTACTTAATTGTATAAGGATTCATTTTGTATTGCTTATAATCACTTCGTAAATAAGCCATTATTTCTCGTAAAAAGAAAGGAATAAAAAATGGTTGTTGTGGGTTATCCCTAAGAGATAAACATATACCGTCGCGGACTTTTTTGTAGTACTTTTTAAGGTGTACAATACTGTAGTACATTATTTTGATCTATCTCGTAGGGTGCAACCAGCGTTTTCAATGTAAGCGCAAAAAAACGTGTTTATTTGCTACATCACATTAGAAAACTCGAAAATTAACAGTGTTCCCATACTATATTATGCATTTATTATACATAAAAACCTTCCTCTTGAATCACTCTATCTATTAAAGATACCCGCATCAAAATCCGTTGCGTAGTTTTAAAGATTTAAGCACACAAAGGGACATAGGGACAGAAAAAGCGACTTTGTTTTATACTATGTAGTGATCATTGATGTTTGCGATATTTTTTTTAAGTTCAACCTGAAATACTGACAGTAGAAAAAAACAGCTAGCTATTTCATTTGTTTTTCGCGTATCGACCAAAGAATACTAGATTTTTGTACCTACATTTCGAGCGTATTCAATTTGAAAAAATACTAAACGAAAGAAACTTTATACTAAACTGTCTGGCCAGCATGGTACAGTAAGCCCAGACCTCCTTTGTAAGGAGAGACAGTCGATCAAAAATATATACAATTCCCGTGTCGCGGTGTTTGTTACCAAAATCCTCCGAAATGGCTAGACCGATTTTAATGAAATTTTGTGTGCCAATCCGGTAGGTCTAAGAATTGGCCAACATCAATTTTTCATACCCCTAGGTGATAAGGGTAACCCACCCCTAAATAAAAAAAATATGGCATTTTACGGGTCAGCTAGTATAATACTATAAAAATGTCCCAGATTAAATACATATTTTGAATATAATTTTTCAGGTCTGGAATCATCAGAAAAAACAAAAGAGCATTCCATGGCAAAACGCGTCAAGGATCGCATGAGAGGATACTACTACAAAACCAAGTCAGCGCTCCAAGCATCCGAAGTCTACATCCACTCTAAGAACGGATACGGTAAGAAGCTCATAGACACATTCCTAACAGATTTGAGAAAATTACTGGAATCTCACAAATACAACGAGACTTACTTTAACCGAAAAGCTTCAAAAAACTCACGGCTGTGCGACGAGTACGGTCAGTTTGAGTGCGGTGGGCTCTGGAGTTCAGACAAATGTCTATATGAGGGTGCACACGTGATCAATCCGTATCGAAGCCGCGAGGAGCGCATCATATTCCAAACTTGGAATTTAGACCACAAGATTGAGCTATCAAGGTCAATAATACCAAAAATTCTACAAGCAATAGAAGGTCTGTACAATGGTGATATAAAATGTATGGTATGTGATAAAGAATCGAATATAGGAGGTATTGAGGCAGACAGATACTATCTGCAGATATTTACACGGGCGAACCTTAAATTGGTTCATATTGTGTGCCATTACAAGGGCAAGCACGATGCTCAGTCTGATGTTTACACCGTGTGCAAGAAATGTTGCGGTAAGCAGAGTATTGAGTATAACTAGTTATACTCAATGTTGCACAGATAAATTATAAAGGTGTCGACACAGATTTAGAACTTAGTATAGTAAGCAAACACAGTTTGTCTTTGAGGATTTGTGATATCTCGTTTAATCCTCAGACGCGAGAATACCTATTTTATGAAATTTAAGCGAAATGTTGTATCAAACGGACACTTATCTATTGCTTGACCAAATTAGCAATGATATTACATGTTACTGATTAATATTAGTCAAGATGATATGATACAAGTTCTATATCTGTGTTTGTATGTTATTAATCAAATTATATTTATATACGACATTGGGCGAGATATTTACTATTTTCTGCTATATTATACGCTATTTTAGTGAAGATCTGTGATCATTTTTAATTATGTGTATATGACCTTATTGCATTTATTATGTGTAGATAATTATACATATTTGTTTTTAGAGATATTTAATTAATTGTGTATCTTTTTTTATGTTGATTAGTTAAATCTATTTTGGATCTCGGTTGTCGTATAAGTACATAGGTTTATAAAAAGGCTCTATATGTAAGAAAAAATACTTAGCCTGTAAAGTAGCGATTGTTCCTTTGATACAATTATATCTATGAGGGTGTGTCCGCATCTAGCGTACATTTAGCTACAAATTTATTAAGCATTGTGATATACAAATTGTTGGAATGGTATAGTGATAGTGAGCCTTTATTGAGTGGGGAGGGCTAACTTACGCTAGATGTGACCTAATCCTTGTTGTTGATATTTTAATCTTAAAAGTTTTTTCTATTCCTTAATTGAACTCCTTTCCCCTTTGTAACGTAGATTAAGACATTATTGTATACCTGTTTGTACTGATTGTATTATTTTTATATTTTATTCTATTGGTGCATACTATATGTCGCTGGGATACCGTATTATTTTTGGAAACTAATGAACTACATGTACCTAACGTATTGAAAAAAAAAATTAACATTACTTTATTTTCAACCTTATGATTAAAAGATATAATTGAAAATTCAAAAACAGAGCAGGTTAAAAAAATAAAGCTTTTTAATTGCTTCGTCAAAGTACCACAGGAAGACATATTTTTTAATTCGCCATGAACCCTTACGGTTTTAAAATAAAATGTCAATAATTAACTATACCTATACGAACTGACTGATCATTCGCCTATCCTATTGCACATGGACTACGCATGCACGCAAAAGAAGAGGGTGTCTCTTACCAACATTGATATTAATATGGATGGTATAAATCAGTTTTTAGAGAAGGAAAAGTGGTACGACCTGTACTCGACTCCAGATGCGAATGAAGCTGCTCATATAATTATAACAAAATTAGGAAACATCATAGATGCCAATACAACAGTTAGAAAAATTAATAAGCGTATCAGACCATTAAAACCGTGGATTACAGTAGGGGTAGTAAAATCTATAAAGAAAAGAGACAAGATGCATAAGGCTGTAAGGAAAAATCCAGACAATCCGGTATTTTTGAACCAATATTTAAACTACAGAAACACTTTAAAAAGACTACTTAAAACATTAAAAAAGAACTATTATACTGAAAAATTCAATAGAAATAAAGGTAATATAAAGGAAACTTGGAATACAATAAAAGATCTATGTAACATGAATAAACCTGATGTACCAACATCTACAGAATTAATGAAGTTAAAAGCCACAGTCACCGAATCACTGGACGAAGTTAATAATTTTTTTACGTCGGTGGGGTCAGACCTTGCCAATCAAACACTCCAAAAGCTTGGCACGGATGAGGTTACCTTAGCCAAAAAAGCTAAAAGATCTGATGCACCCTTGGATACTATGGCCTTACATTTAACGGATGCTGCTGAGGTTATAAATGTAATATACAGCCTTAAGACCCACAGTGCTCCAGGGTTAGATAAAATAACAGCAAAAGTTTTAAAAACATTTCGTTACCACCTCGCTGATCCTATTGCTCATTTAATTAATCTCAGTTTTGAATACGGCACTTTCCCTAAAGTATTTAAATATGCTATTGTGTGTCCCATTTATAAGTCGGGTGACAAGTCTTTTCCAACAAACTATAGGCCAATTTCTCTGCTGAGTACTCTTTCCAAAGTAATAGAAAAAGTTATGAACAAACGCTTGATAAAATACTTAGAAGGCAATAAACTCCTTAGTCCTAATCAACACGGGTTTCGTGCAAATCACTCCACTGACGGTGCCGTCTTACAATTAACCTCCACAATCACAGAACACTTAGATAAAGGAGACAAGTGTGTAGGGGTATTCCTAGACCTACAGAAGGCATTCGATACCGTTTCGATACCAATCCTCCTAACTCGCTTAGAAAACTTAGGTATTAGGGGGAATGCGCTTCTGTGGTTTAGGGACTACCTAACTGATAGGCACCAGTGTGTAAGAGTCGGTAATCATGCCAGTGATTTCAGTGTGAGTACCTACGGGGTGCCGCAGGGCAGTACGCTGGCTCCCTCTCTGTTTTTGGCATACATTAATGACCTATGTAAACAGCAAATTAAAGGTGCTGAAATACAAATGTTCGCCGATGACACGGTTATATTATTTTATAGCAATACGTGGGAGAATGTAAGAAAACTGACTGAAGAAGGCATGTCTTTTGTCACTGCATGGCTCGAAGACAGTCTGCTAACTTTAAATGTCAGTAAAACCAGGTTTCTTTGTTTTAGTAAGACCATAGTATCCAGTCCAAAGAATTTTCAGTTCCGCACACATTGCTACCCTTGCAATCGATCAAGAGATGTGTTTCTTTCGTGCTGTGATTGTCCCACTCTAACGAGAACTTCAGACATCAAATATTTAGGAGTAAATATAGATGACAAACTAAACTGGAAGAAGCATATAGCTATCGTTAGCAATCGATTAAGGAAACTTATTTATATTTTTAAGGAATTACGGATAATACCAGACACTACTTTGCTGATACAAGTATACAAAGCACTGGCCGAATGTGTAATTACCTACTGCATCTGCTCGTGGGGCTCATCGGCTAAAACACATATACTTGGACTCGAAAGAGCACAGCGAGCGGTGCTCAAAGTGCTACTAGGTCTACGATTTCGACATCCTACAAATTTAGTCTATGAGAGAGCTGACGTTCTAACAGTACGAAAATTGTTTGTATACCAGTGTATTCGTAAGTATCACAAAACCATTATACCCTTTCTTCACGACTCAGGTAAAAGACTAGATAGGTGCCCAGTACCAAGAGCTCAAAGCACATTTGCCCAACAACAATACTATAATGCTGCACCTAGACTGTACAACAAACTCAATATTGTATACAAAACGAAACATCTATCTAATTATCAAATTAAAAACACGATTAAAATGTGGCTTAAAGATTTAAATTACAGTGAGGTGGAAAATTTATTACTTATTATAAAATGAAACTGATAAAACAAAAAATGGACATTCTCTCCACACACACGCACACTCACACACACACACACACACACACACACACACACACACACACACACACACACACACACACTCATTCATACACACACAGAAGGAAAACATATCACTCAGAAGTATTATTATATTGTTATTGTTGTTAATGCTAGATCTAATGTGGGAATCTACTGCTTATATTTGGACCACTTTGCAACAAACATATTTGTAACAGTGTAATTTATACTTGGGAAGACACTGGCTCCCAACATACAGCTCACGCTAGTTTGGGAGTCAGGGCTCATATCTATATTGTTAAATGTAATTTGCTGCAATAAAGAATTTATTATTATTATTATTATTATTATTATGTACTGTAACTGCTTTAAATATATATTTATTGTTGACGTTATCAATCACTGCGAGGACAGATCCAAATAAAATATAAACAGTTGAACTTTCGGGAATAATAGGAATTGGCGGGAAAATAATTATTATTGCTGAAAGTAAATTGTAAGAGTGCGCTACTCACGATCGACATAACCGATTCTATATTTACTTTTAATACAGCGATTTCAATAGTATTTTAATTTAGCTTTTGACAATTAAAGGTAAACCTTTAAATTGATGAGAAATTTAGAAAATTGAGGAAAAATTAAACTGTTTTTTTCTCCTCTAATACGACATTTTAAATCTGTGTATATCTGAGTTCTGCTCGCACTCTTTTATATTTCGCGACTGCTAATTTTGCTTATACCCGACTACATTGAAAGCCAAAATTATAAGATAAGGAAGTTGTGGCAGTCTATGTATTTATATAAAAAACATGCAACGAAAACTCTCTGCCAAAAAACACTAAAAACCGTAAAATAAACTGGTTCTAAATCTATTTGAAGTCGGTGCTAAGCCAAAAAGAATACAAACGAACAATTATTTTACAAAAGTCTAAGCGATAGTCGCTTGGCACCGACTTCAAACAGATTTTAGGTACCTAGCACACATTATAATACTACTATTTAAATGAATTAAGAATTAGGTATAGGCAATTTATGAAGAACCAGTTTATTTTACGGTTATTAGTGTTTTTTGGCAGAGAGTTTTCGTTGCATGTTTTTTGGAAGTCGGTTTTTTTTTGTAAAAAGTTTTTATTTTTCAATTTTTAGTGCAAACAATTGTAGGTAAGTAGTAAGTTGAATTATTTTACCATATTTCATAATCATCATCAAGAATACAAATTAAGGTCTATACGTACGTTTAATATCAAAATCATCCTCTAATCCGTAACTCTTGAATAGTTTAACCTTCTATCATCAGCTCACTTAAATAACTTGAAAGTATACGACTGAAGGTCTTTAGATACGTATGAAATTGAAAGAATTATCCTCCAACTCCTAACCGTTGAGTAATTGTACCTTCCACCTTCCATCATCAGCTTACCTAAATAATTTGAAAGAATACGACTAAAGGTAACATACATACATATGATATTTAAAGATTTAACTTCCAACTCCTAACCGTTAAGGAGTTGTACCTTACATCATCAGCTCATCATCATAAAATGATGACTACCAGACGCAAATACCAGTGTAACTTCAGAAAATATACGAAAAACATAGTATGTGCCTAAAAAAACGAGGGTTTCCCTCGATTTCCCTGGGATCCCATCATCAGATCCTGATATGGTGGCAATGGGACCACGCATGAGCAATGAGCATATCCTTTCGAATATTAAAATAATTTGTCAATGGGTGTCAATGGATTCGTAATAATGGCCTGAGTGACCAGTGTTACAGGAATATTTTTTTCTCGAATAGCCTTGCCGGGGCACGCGTATAGCCCCGAGATAGCCCCCCATCTAGTGACGTCACTAGTACTCAAGATTTAATTAAATTATAATTGTGTACCTTTATATGTATTGCGAGATAGTTAACGTTTTAAAATTCATGCTTAATATACACATAAATTATTGAAACTGATTGTTGCTGTAAAACTTCTTTTTTTTGCATAAAAAGTTTGTTTGATAATTTAATATTTCTGAAAAAAAAGATAGCCCTATCGGCTACATGTAGCCAGCGCATAAAATGTAATAGCCGCTCGGCAAGGGAGATAGCCCCATCGGCGCTAAATAGCCCCATCTGGCTATTACAATAAATTCTACAAAAAAATGTATGTAGTCGGGTAAAGTTTTTAATCTTTTTCTTGTAAAATACTATAATAAATTAAATTTCAATATTTTAAACTCACACACCTAGGCTTACGTTCCAATTTTTGATAGCACAGTGTTTAGTTAAATATTATAGGAACTAAAATGTCGTGTGTCAAACATAGAAGTAATAAAATACAGTAAACATTTGTGAAATTACGCGGTCTGTCCTCGTAACTCATTTATTGAACTAAAAATCTAAAATAATAAAACGGGATTTTAACAATTAACCTCTATATTAATACAGGGTCGTTAGATAGCATGTACAATTTTCTTGTAAAACAAAATAACCTTCATCAAATGGAGCGATTCATAGAAAGACGAACAAAGGCAATGAAAGTATTTTAAATGAAAAACATTTCATTATTATTATGTTCCTCAATATCTTATTATCTATCTTCTGATAGTACCTTATTAAAAATAGTTTTTTTTAAATAGTCTTCAATTTGTTATTGATAATTGTTAGTGGTTAATGAACAAGGAAGTTCAAATTCAAACAGATACAAAAAAAAAACGCATGCGTCTCGGGACGCCCGACAGAAGTGATAACTTAAACTAATCTAAGTTGCACTATGACAAATACGGCTAGCGCTGTGGGTTAGAGTGAGAGAGAAGGAGCCTGCCTACCGCTGCCGTATGCGTGAGAGAAAGGGAAGCCAGACAGACTGGCGCCGTAACGCGTTACGTAACGAAGCGGTTTACCCTCCCATAAGAAGTTATAATATAAAGAACTTGCTTGTAATTTAAGTAGATCGGTGCTAATTATATTTTTCATACTTTAGTCTTATCATTTTGTTTAAAATATTATATCCGGAATGAATATTAGGGCTTCTTAGTCCCGTTAGCATTCCCCAGAGGATTTGAAAAGAAAGCTCCTTAATTTTTTTAGAAGATTGATATAATTTAAATTTTAGCTTAAAAAAGCTCCTTAATGCTTTATGTTCAGTAAATTTTAATTATTTAGGTACTAAAGCACTTTCTACTACTATTTAGGCCCACAGGCTTCGATCATATGGCTTATGCCACTGTATAGTGCCAAAACAGCCTATTTTTACAAAAATGTATTTTTTCTATACACCTTCATTGTTAAAGATTATATTTTTGTGTTTTATAATTTAAATTATTAATATTTATGTATTATTATTATTGTAATTGTAGATAGGAGTTATGAAATGGAGGGCCTTTCATATTGATAATATTTTTTTGTACCTAAATGGTGTATTAAATAATAGATAAGATTGGGTAATTTTCTCAAATTTGTTGGTGCTGATGAGACATTTTACCATCAGTCCGTAATTTGTTCTTTCCATAAATAATTTTATTTAAGTATCTATTAAATAGATACTTAAATAAAATTATTTATGTTATTTTTGACATATACATACAAAATTAATTTTAAAAAAGATTTTATTTGTTAATGAATTTTTTCAGAATATAAAATGAACACATCTAAGACCATCTCTTATTTTATTTACTGACACGAAAAATGGAATTAATTAGGCGCGAAAAAAGTAATGAGCATCTCTCTTCGTCGATTCTTAATTATGCGGGTAACTTGAGCGACAATTACCAGTCTTATCTATAAATGTTTTAATTCTACACTAAATTGTGTTATATGATATTACATAATTATTCGATAAAATTAAATTGTATGCCTAATGTTATTGAATAATTGTTTAATATTTTACGACTTACCGTGTGTGAGAGTCCCTTGAAGGAAGGTTGTGTTGTACTCGTCTCTAAGTATTGTTTCATGTCACTTATTGTAAGACAATTCTATCGACCTTTCCTAGTCTTATCTTAAGCTAAATATATTTTTCATTACTATACTACATACTGTAATGCGTAATAGCTGACCCACAATCGCGCAATAAGTAGTTTTTATCTTATCTGCTATGTAACTTTCAGGCCCAATCGATAATTCATAGGCTGACTAAATATAATTATTGAAGTAAGTTTTTTTTGTTTCCATAAAATGAAATTATAAAAATAATTTGTTTATACATGTATTTACATGAAGTAGTAGGTAATTTTAATAGTAAGTTATTTTATATACGATTACCATGTTTATTTTTGTTAGTTCAATATCAAACATTGTTAAAGAAAATGCATTTAATAAACTTTCTGTATACCTGACATGTGTGTGTGTGGATTGGTTCCAGTTTGCGTAATAAAATATTATTACTTAAAGTATACTTAAGTCGCGATTGTGGGATAGAAATGTTTATAAAATATAATAGAGATATAAAGTAATATATGAGATAATATCCTATTTTGTGACAATCGTTTACTAACTTATTTAGATAGAACTAGTGATAGTGCGACGGATAGCAATACTAATATGTAAGTGATTAGTACCACGGCGGTGCAGCTAGGACAATGACTTAGTCTACCCTAGGACTAACTGTGAATTCCTCTCGCTGGTTAGGCTCGCCCTTATTACGTGGGACCAAACAATATTTGGTGATGTCTGGTGTGTAATAAACACGTCTCTGAAAGGTATTTCGACAATCCGGTATTCGGCTGACGGGCTAAATAATCCGCTACCAACTGCTTTCATTTTTACTCCCTCTTTGCTAAGGAGGTAAGTGGACTTCTTATATTTCCAACTCCTCCAGTTGTCTTCTGATTAATTTCCTTGCGGGATTCAAGACAGTTTATTTTTGCCTGGGGCTTTCCGAGTGTCATAACTCGTGGTGTTCATGGGTCACTGCTGTTGATCCTGGTGTACAGGAGTTACAGTGGTGGGCGGGATAATATTACCTTTTTTTTTGTGAATGGTTAATGAATTTAGATATTTAAATCGCCATCGTGATCACTGCCCTGTGCATCACAAGGATAATGCTGGTTTTATATAACCTTCTGGCTTCTGACTGTCTAAGATAAACTGTTCTTAAGTATGACATATATTACAGACGAAACAAGTAAAATATTAACAAAAACCGACTCCAAGGTTCGAGTCAATTTCCCTTGGATGCCATCATCAGATCTTAATGTCCTTATCATGGTACCACCGTTGCGACATCTCCTTTCCATTAAAAAAAGAATCATCAAAATCGGTTCATAAACGACGAAGTTATCCGCGAACACATATAAAACATTAAAAAAAAACATAATATACGGTCGAATTGAGAACCTCCTCCTTTTTTGAAGTCGGTTAAAAATAGCAAATTGGTGATGTTAATGTTACCCAACTATGACCCAATTTATAAATGTATTGTTTTATTTCTGTTAATATAAACATTACTGTTAATATACGCTTGTGATTTATTATAAAACTAGCTGACCCGGCGAACTTCGTACCCCCATATTTACATACCTGTCTCAGCTTCCCACTGGCAGTGTACAGTCGCGGACAAAAAAGACTTTTTCCGTTATTTTTTTTCTTTCTAGCAAAAAAAGAATGAATGAAATCGGACTATGTGTTATTGAATGACAACCAAGTACATATTTTGACTTTCATCCCCTCTCTCAAGGAAACTGTACTGAATTTCGGGATAAAAAGGATTGTATGTCCTACCTCGTAGTATGAACTAAAATTATGCCAAGTTTCATTTGAATCCGTTCAGTAGTTTCGGCGTGATGCGCGGCTAAGATACAGACAGACAGACAGACAAAAATGAAAAAAATTACAGTTTTGGCTTCAGTATCGATAATAGAGAGCCCTCCAAAAAAAAATTTCAAAATATCTTTAATGTACAGAATTGGACCTGTTACATTCTTATTATAAGTATAGATAAACTTATATAGTACGTAGGTAACATACTTACTGATGGTCAAACTTGGCCGTAAAACTGAAAAATCGCGCGGAACTTTTAGACTGATCGGAGAGCGAGCTTTTCCCACTCTGTTGCAGTACAATGTCTAGTCACATGTGGGTGTGAGGTAATCGCAAATATAGGTATGACGTTAACACTTTCTGCTTACGTTACTACGACGTTAAGACTGCACGTTTGGCCTAGTGGTTTAACGGTCACCACGCCGTTTCCTACTTCGCCAAGTGTAGTAGATTCAAATCCCACGTAGGACAACACTTTGTGTGATCCACAAATTGTTGTTCTGAGTCTGGGTGTTCTTTGTGTCCGTTTCATGTATGTTTGTAAAGTCCCCCGCGACACAGGATTTATTCCTAGTGCGGGAGTCGTCTTTAAGCACTATATTATGAGTTATCTGTTTAGACGCCCTGGCCCCGAGTGTTAACTACTACGATAGAAACGCAACGGATCCGCGCTTCTATCGTCGGGTAATGTCCACAAATTAACGTGTCCCTAGCGTGGTAATATTCCCCCGTTTTTTAAACATTTTTCATTGGTGCTCCGCTCCTATTGGTAGTAGCGTGATAGCCTATATATAGCCTTCCTCGATAAATGTACTATCCAACACTGAAATATTTTTTTAAATGGGACCAGGGGTTCCTGAGATTAGCGCGTTCAAACAAACAAACTCTTCAGCTTTATATAATAAGTATAGATATGATAGCTTCGAACCTGAGTGGTCAAGGAGCTTGATCCATACGTCACTATTTTCATAACGCGAATGAAATAATATACGATGTTCAGTCCTCTCACTAGTGGAGCGACATTTGAGATGTCTTAGGACCCATAGTTATCTTAAATTATTTTTATAAAAAGTAGGTACCAACTTCAGGAAAGCAGGAATCCATGACAACAGACTCAGCCGCATCGCCGCGGTTTAATGTCAATATAATAAATAAACTTATGGTAGAAGCTTCCATATATAGCTTTATAGTTGTTTGCAAGTAGTTGAGTATTTGTTAGGTCTCGGTATACAGTATTATACCTTCTCCTTATTAGCCTAAGTAGGTGTGTAATCAGTAGAGAATTAAGACATAAATATCATTATATTTAACGTAGACCATTGATACCAAGGTAGAAAACCAAATTGTTGCATTGGTGTTTTGTACCGGCACTAAACAGTATAAGTGACACATTTATATGTTCAAAATAGTATTGTAATTGTGTTGTTTTAGAGTATATTTTAAAGTAAGCACTTGTGTAATGCATATATAGATATAATTAGGACTATTGATGTAAAGTAAATTGTTCCTTCCAATGCGACTATTAACTAAATAAATAAATAGACAGAGTTGGTACAAAACACCTGTATATTTGTTTGTGGACTAGGTGTAGAACTACATGATTTTAAACAAATTATAACTAGTCCAAAGTATAGTTCAATGAAATAAAAGATAAAAAAAACATATCGATGTTATTTATTAAATCCTTTTTACATAAATATTTATAAGTCTGGACATGTTAAAAGTATCTTATTTTACTAAATATGTTTATACATATATTAAAAATATATAGGTAGACAGGCAAATTTTAAACAGAGTTCCCAACCCCAAAAACTAAAAAACGGATACTCACCAATAAAAACAGGAGAAAACAGTAGGTATTATGAAAAAAGGCAGGTTTCATCAAATAATTACCTACGCTTATATTTTTTTTTTTTATTATTATGGACAAAGCATTACAGTATACAATTTTATACAGATCACAACCACTCGCTTAAACCGTGTAGGTTTTTATGCGAGAGGGGTTCGTTTACTCAACATACTATTGTTATTTATTACACTATTATATATACATTTGTAGATTACAATCTATTCCAGGATGTGCTTGTAGTCTACCTGTGTCAAGAAATATTGTTTAACATTTTTTAGGTGAGTTTGGCCTGCGACGCACGCACACACAATCTCATTCGGCAGCTCGTTAAGAATTTTGGGCAGGATATATTTGTACATTCTAGTGCCATACGTGTTGTTATAATGAGGCATTATATAGCGCTTTATGTTTGACAGCTTTCTCAGATTACCTTTTCGCTGGTATTTAGTTAGTTGTGCAATGTGCAAATACTCCGCCCGCACAACGGCCATTCTTGTTTTGTTCTGTATAGGCAGTACCTTACAGTAATTAAATAGTTTGTTATAGTACCCATTACAGCTAGCTCTTACATGTTTAGGTACGATAGTTTTTAATAATCTGATTTGCAAAGTATATATTTTATTCAAGTAAGTGCTATAGGTGCGACCATAGGTACATAGACCATATCCTATGACAGAATCCGCCATTGCCAGATATAGTAGGCGGAGTGCTTTAAATGTCATCTTATATTTTAGTTTATATAATTTACTGAGTATAGCTCGTAATTTGTTACAAACATGATCAATGTGAGGTTTCCAGTTAAAGCGGTTGTCTATTATGAGACCTAGGTACATGTGTTCTGTTACTATTTCTAGTTTATTACAGCTATCATTAGGCATGCAGATAAGACTGTCATGCAAACATCGGTGGTCATGGGCCATTATACTAGGTGTGTAGTCCGACCTATTATGTGATGATTCTATACACATTAATTTAGTTTTTTGGGAGTTAATTAGTAGTCCGACGTCATGTGACCACTTGCACATGGATATTGAAATTTTCCTGCAGTTTTCTTTCAGCAGTTTTTAAATCTTTGTCTGCCACCATTAGACAAGTATCGTCTGCAAACTGGTACACAGAGCCATGTTCAAAAATATTACACATTTGGTTGACATATATAATATATTCATATGGGCCTATTATGGAGCCTTGAGCGGTGCCTTGGTCTGTGTTTATGCTAGCACTGTACATATTTCCCACTTTTACTTTAGTGTTTCTATTTGTGTGGTAATTTTTAAGGAGCCGTAGAAATGGGCCTTGAATACCAGTCTGCTCAAGACGTTCATACAACACTTTATATTGTAGCATATCAAATGCTTTGCTGAAATCAACGAAAATAACGAGCACGTGTCGTTTTTCATTCAGGTGCTCGTTAATCTCGTTGCTAAATTGACACAATAGTTGAGAGGTACTCTTCCCTTTTTGAAAACCGTATTGTTTGTTATTTATTATTTTGTTAGAGTGTAGAAATATACTTAATTTGTCACCTATGTACCTCTCAATTATCTTATCAACGCAGGACAATATGGTGATGGGACGGTAGTTGTTACAGTCTCCATGACTACCTTTTTTGTAAATAGGTCGGACCACGCCCACCTTCAACTCCAGTTACATTAGACAGTAGGACTATACTGACAGTAGTTTTTATCAAAGTAACATGCACTCTGCTACTGTGAAGATTTTGCACAATGACTACCAAGCAGCGATTACCCATGATCTGAAAAGGTTGTGGCATGAACAGTGCCGTCTTTACCATAAGGGCACACGGGGCCAGTGCCCAGGGCCCCCATCATCAGGGGGGCCCCGAGGAACCAACAATTTTGTGTCAGACATATGTTCTCGTTATAATTTGTGTACACATTACACTTTTTTCACAAAAAAAATTGTACACTAAGTGTTGTCCGCGGTATGTATTTAATTAAAAATTGTAAGTACGTATGAAAAAATTATTCATGTTTTTAAACGTTTTATTTATTAACTAGCGATCCGCCCCAGCTTCGCACGTGTGGATTTTAGATGCACCAACTGATGACACAATTCGTGCAGTTAAAATCTGTAATATCTTCGAATATATTCATTTAAATTACATACTGTAAAGGGTCACATTGGTCTATATTAAATGCACAATATATTTAAGGTACTTAATTGAATAAGGATAAATGCTGCATTGCTTAAAATCGCTTCGTAACTAAGCCATTTTTTCTTGTTAAAGAATATAATAATTGTGGGTTATCCCTGAGAGATAGACATATACCATCACGGACTTTATTGTAGCCCTCTATATGTTGTCCAATACTGTAGTACATTATTTTCATCTAACTCGCAGGTTTCAGCCAGTGTTTGCAATATAAGCTCAAAAAATGTGCTTATTTACGACATCACATTGGAAATCTTTAAAATTATCAGTGTTTCTCTACTACTCGTATATTATACATGTAAACCTTCCTCTTGAATCACTCTATCTATTACAGAAAACCGCTTCAAAATCCGTTGAGTAGTTTTAAATAGCTAAGCATTTATAGAGACAGACAGACGGGGAAGCGACTTTGTTTTATACTTTGTAGTGATGTTTATTATTCAAAAGCCCATTAACAAGGATTTTGCATACAAATTGTCGAAGGCCGATGGGGCCACATCTTAAGAGATGACTGTAAACATGTTATTGCAGCGTTAGTAGGTACAGGGTAGTCCGAAGACCTGGTACCAGGGTAGTGAAGATCACGGGACGTCGTGAGATGTCGGCCACATTGAAAATGCGGGTGGAGTAAGGAACAGTGCCTGACTGTCGTAACTGTTTCTCTTAGGGGGTAAGCGTTGTCACTCTTAGAAGCACTACCTCGTTCAGGTAGCGGATATAAAGAATTGTTAGAAGCGCTCGAGTCGAGAACGCCATCTAAAACACGTATTCCGCTCCCAGATATGTGATACAGCCCAGTGCCCAAGAGAAGGCCTGCAGCAATGAACGTTGGAAATTGAGAACCTCGTACGGAAAGCGTAGATGATAAAAAAAACCGACTTCAAAAACTAAAAAGTATAAAATAACTTAATTTATATGTGCTACCTAGGTTATCATAGGTTTGAATTCGGTGCCAAGTCAAATGTAATAGTAGGTACCACACTCGCTATATTTCGAGACGAACGTCAACGACGCGGCGACGTCACCGACGCTTCGGTTGTTTTGTTCTATGCGAAGAGCAGCTATCTCGCTCAAGGTCACGCGCGGCGAGGGCGGTATCTACTATTACATTTAAATATACATATATATTACATTTACAAATTAAGTTATTTTATACTTTTTAGTTTTAGGAATCGGTTTTTTTAAACGAAGTTTTTTTTTTTTTCGCTTTTTACTCTTTCTCAAGTCCTCATCATCATTTCACCTAAATAACTTGAAAGAATACGACTAAAGGTAATATACATACTATATAGAATCGAAAGGACTTCAGGTATTTTTTTGTAATAAAATCTCAAATGGACTATATATGATGAAATTAAATGATGTCTACAGAATATGAAGGCATGCAGACAATTGCTCTTAACTTCATAGCAGGCGCTCACGTAAATTTGAGGGTCTCCTTCGATTTCCTTGGGATCTCATCATCAGATCCTAATATGGTGGCCATGGGACCACATGGGAAGCATACCCTTTCGAATACAAATATGATTTTCAAAATCGGTCCACAATTGACGGAGTCATCAATGTACATACATAAAAAAAACGATGAAATTGAGAAGCTCTTCCTTTTGGAAGTCGGTTAAAAAGCAAACAACATGCAGATTTCCATAAACAGCATCAAGTACTTGGAAGTAAGAACTGCAGCCTGCGGTGGTGGCCACAACGCTTCAATAAGTGAAGCACTGGCACACGCCCTGGAGGTCCAAGTGGTTCGACAGGATATCCGGCCGACCCACAAGTGAAGTCTCAGAGGAAATAAAAGAGATCAAGTATGGTTCTAGGATCATGGTGTGGTGTCCAGGTTTAAAAAAAGATATGGTACTGGCTGGAGGAGCTGTTGAGGAAACGATGCGAAAAAAAGTTTGTTGATCTAAGATGCACGTTCCAAGGCACCGATCTAGGAAAACCTGATAAACAACATATAAAAGGTGACTTCATGAGTCAATCCGAAGAATATGTTTCGATGAGAAAATGTACTCCGAGTTGACTGTACTTTTGGGTCCCTGTAAAGATGAAACAATGAAGTTAGCACAGGGGGATGACATAGACCTAAATAAACTTATTACATGGTAAGCATCTAAGGTTCCGGAAGTTCTCCGTGAAGTTCACGATGGAGCTTCAGGAGGCCATCCTAGTGTCAAGAAATGTCGGCAAAATGTACCGGGTTTGTGTCGTAGTGGTGCCGTAAATGTAGTACTTGTATACTGTTGTAAAAAGGCCCACACATGCGAAACCTAGATTCCAGCAACTTTATAATGGACTGGAAACTAATTGCAGTTGACATCGCGAGCGGGAACGAGAAAATTCGATACGGCTGGCGCTCAAACGGTTTTGATAAAGGTGCACTGGTTTGGCTGAATAACTCGACGCGTATGCATAGAAAAGCCCCAAAACTACAGACCAAGTGGGAGGTTCCGTAGAAAGTTAACAGGATTAACGACATGACCCACAGGATTCAGCGACAATCGAGTTCAAAGTAGTGCATATACACCACCTGGCTGAATATACAAGTGGCTAAATATAGCAGCAATATGGCGTGGTAGCAATAGCGATGCAATGTTAGCCGAGAAAGTTCTAGTCGAATTCTTGAGGCACAGAATAATGAAACTTAAGGAAATATAGACTGATTGTCGCGCGGTTGGCTGGTTTATATTCGACAGCGCTTTTTCGGAACCGGGCGTTTCGAGAGGCTTTTGAACTTTCCCAAATAATCTAGTAATAGCGGCATCTAGTATAAAAAGGCAGTTTACTTTGAGCTACAGTGCGACAAATATCTGAGTGATATAAGTGATTAACAGAGCGACCTAGGCGGTCATTAGGGACTATTATTCTAAGTTGTACTGTGGTTTAAAGAGCGTTTGTAATAAAGTCTCTTTTACACGTCAAAAGGCTTAATTCTCCAATTCGTCGAATCCGAACACGTGATAATAAATAGAAGGTTTTGCTTACACAAACCCTGAAACAAACCATTAAGGTAATTGTAACCAAAAAACTAACAGCATACACGTTTACTCATAATAAATGTTCATAGTAGAAAAATGTTAGCTTATTACACTTTATTTACTTTCCAAAAGGGCCTCTAATTCTTATGTGCCCAGGGGCCCCCGCTTAGGTTAAGACGGCCCTGGGCATGAATACTGGAATATGCAAGTTAATGCAAGTACACAAAAGGGACAATGGTACGCGACGATCCAGGGAAGCCCGCCCGCCAAACCTTGGTACTTCTACTGCTTCTACAAGAATGAAAACATAGACAGCAGAAAGTTCATTACCATTGTGAACAGACTAAAGTTTGGCCATTGCTACATTCCCACTCACTTGAACAGACTCAACTTAATTCCGAGTAACGCGTGTGAGTGAAATGTTGAGAAAAAAACTAGTAAACTTGAAAGCAAAACTCCATCAAACTGTTTCCAATCAAATAACAACGACTGGCTTAAAAGGACTAGAACCCAGAGCAGTTAAATGTAGTTTAAAAAAGTTGTATTCATTTATTTGTGTCAATCATTGACCTACAGTACATGGACTACGCATACCTACAAAATTATCGTGCCTACCTACACAAGAAGTTGGCTAGTAGTAGTGTGACTCGAAATGTCGATATTGATATTTAACTGAAATATTTAATAAATTGCAAAAATAACGATAACATTAAATAATTATAGTTAATTCCGATTGTTTTTTATTATTTATAATGGATATAATGGATGGATTAAATTTTGAATGATGGACTTAAGACTAAAATCCAAAAATGAAAGCTGGCCATCACGGGACACCCGGCTAGATATGATATGAGCGAAATATTACTTAAACGATTCTTGGGCTTCTACCCAAGAAACCGTAGGCCATTAGGAGTGCTACAGCGTTTGGTGAGTCCATTGTGGGATAGGAGAGTGCTAGTCCTCTCCCTTATCCCACCTTTTAGGCGTACATCACCTCCTCCCAAAATGAGGCCGTGGATTCCTCTTGGAATCCCTAAAATCCTGGTCTTTTGGTAGTCTGGGAATAGATGATCGTAGGTGAGGTTTCTCAAATTATTATTTTAAAACCATTTGTCTATGAAAACAGCCCTATCCGTTCTATCAGCAACAAGACTAAAGAAAGCACAGAATACCTCGCCATTCAAACCAACGAGAATGTATATCGTTGTTTACCTATTTTTTCGTAGCTCCGACGGTTCTGGGATACCGATATCAACATAAAAAGTACTTATATTATGTTGAAATTGAGCGAAATAACAAATTGAGTAAATAAAACACGTTTTAAATAGTTGTAATATTTATTCATTTATTCACACATTCAGGTTAGGGCACTGCGCAGTCACATAATCGCGTCACGTCAAGAGTTCTGTTGTTGGATGTTTCATGGAAGTGCATCGAGCAGACATACCACATTTTATGTCGAGGGTTTATATTTTCCAAACCAATGATTTCGATCCATTTCTTTCTTAAAATTTCATTTACAGGAAATCTGATGAAGAAAACACCATGTTAACATATTTTTTATATAATAATATAAGTATCGACACTTTAACTCTACCATCACTATCCTTAATCGTATGTAAACAAATTAAAGTGAAACAAAGCAATTAATTGGTGACGAGCAGATTTCCCTAGTGGCCGTTTGCGGAACTAACGTAAGGCAGATACTTCTACCTGACAGTTTAATATACAGAGCGAGTGCATTGTTATTTTAAATTCTTTCTACAATGATTTCATTGATAGACGTCTACGGAGTAGTAAAAATTTTTTTAAGACCACTTCGTGAGGGTGATCAGTATTTTTAAAGTGGAAATTGGTGACGAGCAGATTTCCCTAGTGGCCGTTAGCGGAACTAACGTAAGACAGATACTTCTACCTGACAGTTTAATATACAGAGCGAGTGCATTGTTATTTTAAATTCTTTCTACAATGATTTCATTGATAGATGTCTACGGAGTAGTAAAAAATACTTTAAGACCACTTCGTGAGGGGGATCAGTATTTTATAAGTGGAATGTTATCGTGTATACGTATTTTTATCTGTCATACGTTAGTTCTGCGACTTGCCGCTAGGGAATCTGCTCGTCACCAATACCATTGAGAACCTCAAAAAACTAACAAACGTCTTCGGAAATTATAATAAGAATATGTTTAATACAATACAATAAACAAAATCGTAAAATATTGAAAAATTTCAATGCATTTTTGTACTAACCTGTAAAGAGTCAATGTACAATGATTCTTGTTTTTTCTTGCACCAGATTGTTTAATGGAGCACTAAGGCATGATTTTCATGTCAAGGGCAAAGCCTTGGATACAATAAAAACCAATTTAAAGCCGTAATTGGCACGAAAACAAAAACAAAATTTCCAACGCCAACCGCTTGACAGCAGATCTACCTCAGAACTTGGTGCTTAAAATGGCGTCGCCGGTCACGAATTGACAAGTGTGTGGCGAATTCTATTTCCAAAACGAATTCTCTTTGACACTGACAGCGGTCGGACGTTTTGAGATGATTAGAAAGAAAAGGATTGTGATGTGAATAATATGTGTTTTGAATTGTATGTGCTTTTAATATTAAAGACCTTGATACTGGTAGCAGTTATTGTTATTGGAGTCCCTCAGTGAAAGAATCAGTCCCCAAACTGGTGACCCCGACGTGATTACAACACATTGCGTTTACGCGTCAAACGAAGACTTTGAGTTGATTGGTGGACATCATCTGACCTGAGGCGACTCGCTACACTGCGGAAGCTGCCTACCGAACCAAGATTCATCACCTGCTTCTTATATTTCAACCGTATTCAAGTGCAAGGAAGTGTAACAGATTGACAAAACCAGTGTATTTTAATGCTGAAAGTCATAAAATAATAAGCTTTTCGTCATCGCACGTAGGTTTGCCAATTGCAAGAATATAATTTAAACCGTTAATTTTCTTCCAGCAATTGGTCGTCAAGCATGTAAACAAGAAGATAACTTTTTGACATTCGACCGACGGCCCTAACTGTCATCGACCGGTGACACGTCCCGATTCACTCAAAATCTAAAGAAATATAAAAAGGAGTTTTTATTAATTTTTTTGTAATTAAATTTAGTCTTAAAAAAATGTTATGTAATGTGGCAGATTTATTTAAATTTACTACTTATCAATCAACCAAATAAGTTTAAGGTTGATTATTTATTACTTTTAATTGTCTACGACTACAACAAATTCGTGATTTAATTACTTTATTTTTTTTTTCTTTTCTTGTTAGCTTTGTACCTTGCATTATTGTGTGTCCATTTAATGTTAGGTTGCAGTTCCTGTTTTAATATTTAATTACATCGTAAATACGTGTAACTACTGTCATAATTATTAAATTTGTCTGCCAGCATCATTTTCCCACGGTTTAGGTCTCACAGTTTCCGGATACAATTAGTTTTATGTGCCCGTTTGGTTTGGTATTTGTGTGTGTGTCTTTCATCATCATCATCATTCTACTTACATTTCTCTCTCTCTACTTTACTATTATTTGTTACACTATGGAAGACCTACAAGCACGTCTCGCTGTCCTTGAAGCCGAAAATGCTGCATTACGAGCTGGACCTTCGCAGCCTAAGAATGAGATTATTCAGTCAAAGCCTGAGACTACTCTGCAGATTTGCCGGGTCGCTATTAAACTACCACCTTTCTGGCCTGACAGAGTTCATGTTTGGTTTGCTCAAGCAGAAGCACAGTTTCTTCTTGCAGACATTACCCAAGACGCTACGAAATATAGTTATGTCCTCAGCCAGATAGACCATAGGATTGCCGGGGAAATTGAAGATATTGTTATTAATCCACCTGTACAAGGAAAATACGAAAAACTGAAAGAAACTCTCATCAACAGGCTGTCCTCATCAGAGGAGCAACGCCTAAAGAGACTGCTCAATGACGAAGAGCTCGGGGATAAAAAACCATCCCAATTCTTACGTCACTTACGGTCACTCGCAGGCACTACGCTTTCTGATGAAAACATCTTGCGTCAGCTATGGCTTCGTCGTTTACCGCAGCACGTTCAGGGCATTCTTGTCGCCCAAGCTGATTTGAGTTTAGATCGAATTGCAGATATTGCAGATAAGATCGCCGAAGTGCAAGCTGGGCCGGCTAATGTGTACGCCACAGCAACATCTCCGCTCACGAGTATGATGGCTCAAATCGAAGATTTAAACAAACAGGTAGCTGCCCTAACAACAGCATTTTCTGAGAAATCCCGGCCACGAAGCAGATCTGTCTCCAGGACCAGACGTCCTCGCAGCCCTACTACTGAGCCCAAAATTTGTTGGTACCACATGCGCTTTGGAAGTAATGCCAGTAAATGTACCAAACCCTGCAGCTGGAAGTCGGAAAACTACCAGAGCACTCAGTAGTGGCGGCAGCTGATTGCAAACCTAACCCAAGCCGTCGTCTTTTTGTTACCGACCGAGTCACCAAACGGCAATTTCTTGTTGACACTGGATCGGATTTATGTTGCTATCCCCACCGCTGGCTTACAGATCACAGGAAACCCTCTGATTACGAGCTCAGTGCGGCTAACGGAAGCAGTATTAAGACATATGGATCAATAACAATGTCTCTTAATTTTGGTCTCCGGCGTAATTTTATTTGGCAATTCGTCGTCGCCGATGTCACGACTGCTATTATCGGCTCTGATTTCCTGGCGCATTACCATCTTCTGCCAGATTGTCGTGTAAAGAGACTGGTTGATGGCGTCACAAACATATCAACACCGGCCTCTACAGCGTTTTCGGAACAGCCTAGTGTTAAGGCCGTAGTTTTGGATAAGTCTGCTTTTGCACAAGTGCTAGCAGAGTTCCCAGAGATCACTCGTCCTCCTGGTCTCCCCAGGATGATAAAACATGATACTGTTCACTTCATTAAAACAACCGATGGTCCCCCAATTTCATGTCGTCCTCGTCGCTTAGCCCCTCAAAAATTAAATTCAGCCAAAAAAGAATTCGAGAATATGGTGCAATCCGGTACAGCGCGACCATCCAAGAGCCCCTGGTCGTCTCCTCTTCATATGACGTTAAAAAAGGATAACACATGGCGTCCATGCGGCGACTACCGCGCTCTGAATGCAAGGACCATACCGGACCGATACCCTGTTCGCCTCATACACGATTTCGCACACAACCTCACTGGTACCAAGATCTTCAGTACCATCGACCTCGTGAAAGCCTACCATCAAATCCCAGTGGCCGAAGAGGATGTTCCGAAAACGGCTATCGTTACTCCGTTTGGCCTCTTCGAATTCCCTTTCATGACTTTCGGTCTCAGAAATGCTGGTCAGACATTTCAAAGGTTTATTGATGAGGTCACTCGGGGTCTCGATTTCTGTTTCCCATACGTGGATGACATTTTGGTCTTTTCGGCAGACGAGGTCCTCCACCGTGAACATCTAAGAATCTTATTCCGCCGACTACAAGATTATGGTGTCGTGATAAACCTCTCCAAATGTGTTTTCGGTGCACGTGAAGTTACTTTTCTGGGATATCGTATCAGCCCTGAAGGAACTCGACCCCCTCAAGATCGTATCCAAGCCATTTTGGACTTTCCCCCTCCTAAAACCGTTCAAGGGATGAGACGTTTCCTCGGTATGTTGAATTACTACCGTCGTTTTATTCCTCACGCTGCTCAGTTTCAGGCTCCGCTAATAGACGCAGTAGTCTCAGTTGATGGCAAAGGTGCAAAGCCATTTATATGGTCACCCGAGCTTTTGCAGCAATTTGATGCCTGTAAGAAGAGTTTGTCCAATGCTACGCTGTTGCAGCATCCTGTAAATGGTATGCGTCTCGGATTATTTACAGACGCCTCCAGCGTTCACATCGGGTCTTGCCTTCAGCAGTATAGGAACGGTCAGTGGTTTCCCCTTGCTTTCTTTAGCAAGAAGTTAACCACCAAACAATCACAATGGCCTGCTTATTACCGCGAGCTTCTAGCAGTGTACGAAAGTGTACAACATTTCAGATATATCCTTGAGGTCCAACATGTAACTATATTCACGGATCACAAGCCGCTGTTATATGCCTTCGTGCAGCGTCGGGAGAAACTCCCTCCAGCTCAACTAAATCAGTTATCTTTCATTAGCCAGTTTACCACCGATATTCAGTACATAAAAGGAGAGGACAATGTCGTGGCTGACGCAATGTCTCGTATCGATGCCATTACTCTTGAGCAGGATTACGAAGCTCTTGCTAAATCACAGGAAGCAGACCAAGAGTTATCGCATCTACGACAACAACGCTCTTCCAGCTTACAGTTGACTAATCTGTTGATACCTGGTACCAATATCTCAGTAACTTGCGATGTGTCTACTGGGAAGCCGCGGCCATATCTGACGCTTGCTTTCCGTAGGTCCACCTTTAAAAAGCTTCATGAATTAAGCCACCCCGGTGCACGGGCTACTACGCGCCTCGTTACTGAGCGTTACGTTTGGCCATCGGTGAATAGAGACTGCAAAGAGTGGGCCCGCACTTGTCAAGAATGTCAACGAGCTAAAGTATCGCGCCATAACTCCGCTCCTCTTGGAAATTTTGACCTGCCCTCCGGGCGGTTTCAGCATGTCCACATAGACATCGTCGGGCCCTTGCCAGTCTGTAATGACTATCGTTATTGTTTAACCGCAATTGACAGATTCACCAGATGGCCTGAGGTTTGGCCCATGCGTTCCATCACTGCTGAAGAAGTAGCTGATACTTTCACACGTGAGTGGATATCTCGTTTTGGAGTACCGTTGGTTATCACTACGGACCAAGGTACTCAATTCGAATCCGATTTGTTTAAACGTTTAATGATTCAATATGCTACGAAACGCATCAGGACAACCTCGTACCACCCTTGTGCCAACGGCATGATTGAACGTGTTCATCGACAACTCAAGGCCGCGCTTTCATGCCACTATGATTCCTGGGTTCGCGCGCTACCTCTTGTACTTCTCGGCATGCGGTCAGTTTTCAAAGAGGATATTAAAGCTACTGCTGCTGAATTAGTTTTTGGAGAACCTCTCCGTTTACCTGGTGAGTTGCTAGTTCAAGAATCCAATCAAGATAATTTTAGTGACCCGGCAGACTTTGTGGTACAGTTACGACATAAAATGTCCATAGTTCGCCCCATTCCCGCATCCCGTCATTCCCAACCAGCACCCTTCATCCATAAAAGTCTTTCATCAACCACACATGTTTTTCTTCGGGACGATACCGTTCGACGTCCCTTACAGCCACCATATATGGGCCCGTACCAGGTTATTGATCGCGCCAGAGACGGAAAGACTGTGACCTTGGAAATTAAGGGAAAACGCGTCGTGGTAAGTGTTGATCGAATCAAGCCTGCCTTCATCGATAATTTCAATTGTTCATCTCCCGAAGCTCCATTACCGCCATTACCCATTCCTTCAGTTCCCCAACAAATTTCTAAGCCCATATCACCCTCTTCAATCATACCTCCTGCTTCCTCTCCTTCGTTGCCATCAAATACTGCAAACACCAAACCCCTGTCATACACAACACGCTCAGGCAGGCGGGTCAAATTCAAGGAATATGCCGATTACTGCAGCTAAAGCTCATGTTTTATCCTTCTCCGTGGGGGGGTGGTGTGGCGAATTCTATTTCCAAAACGAATTCTCTTTGACACTGACAGCGGTCGGACGTTTTGAGATGATTAGAAAGAAAAGGATTGTGATGTGAATAATATGTGTTTTGAATTGTATGTGCTTTTAATATTAAAGACCTTGATACTGGTAGCAGTTATTGTTATTGGAGTCCCTCAGTGAAAGAATCAGTCCCCAAAAGTGCATGACGTCACTCAAAAGTGTTGCCAATATTAGTGCTCACTAAACTATGTTTATCTCTCTTTTCACACCAAGGTAAACACAAGTTAAAAAGAGACAAAATGCTTTTTTGTATATATGTGTCGATCTTATATATATTTGTATAATGAATTGGTCGTATAGTAGAATAGGGCATCTCCTTATATTTTCTTTACTCATTGGTGTCAATACTGTCAATTCAAGGCAATTGTCAAAATCAAAGACCAACGTGCGCTGGTGCATGTCGTATTTTTGTGTTTTATTTTGAATATTTATAAGAAAGCTTTCGAGAAACAAGGAACATGTCTTCTTCTTTCTTTTTAAAAGGGAAATCGAGACAGGTTCATAAAAGACAAGGCGACAATGTAAAGAAAAAGAACCCTAAGAAACAGAATACACATAACCTCGAAAATGGCAATGAATCCTCTGGAAGTGATCTAGATATACGAAAGTTCTCAGAAGCCGAAGAATCTGACAGTGATCACGAGACAGCTGAACAAAAGAAGTTACGGCTAGCTAAAAAGTACTTGGAAGAAATTGAAAAAGAGGAAGCCAAAAGAGCAGAACTGAAAGAAATTGATGATGTGGTTGGTGATCGTCTTAAAAAGGATTATTTAGAACTGAAAGGTAAATTAAAGTATGAAATCGCAGAGAAATTCGAAGAACCACTTAATGAAGATTTACGGTTCATCCGCGCCAAAGAACATCGGTTAACCCTAACAAGCGTGTGTATCAGTAGCGATAATAGTTTAGTGTTCACCGGAAGCAAATGTGGAACTATAATTAAATGGGGCATCAAAGAGAAAAGGAAACTCGGGAGTTTAACACGTTCAAACTTCCTGAAGGGTGGTATAGTGTCCTTGGCGATATCAACAGATTCTAAATATTTAGCATCATCTGATGAGACTCCAAATATCCAATTGTGGGACCCGCACACACTCAAACACATGCACACCTTCAAAGGTCACAAGGACTTCATAACGGGACTTGTTTTTAGAAAAAATACACATGATCTATACTCAGCTAGTAAAGACAGATCTGTGAAAATTTGGTCACTGGATGAAATGGCATATGTCGAAACATTGTTGGGTCATACGTCACCTATCACATCTATCGATGCGTTAACAAGAGATAGAGCTATCACCTCAGGGGGCAGAGATACATCAGTAAGAGTATGGAAAATAACTGAAGAGTCCCAATTGATATTCAATGGGCCAATAGGAAGCTTAGATGAAGTTAAACTGTTAGATGAGGAGCATTTCGTTTCAGGTAGTGACAATGGTTCTTTGTGTGTGTGGAGTATACTTAAAAAGAAGCCGTTGTGTACAGTTACGGAAGCCCATGGTTCTGAAAATGGTGTCTCCAGGTGGATTACCAGTTTGGCAACTCTGTTGAACTCTGATGTTTTTGCATCTGGTTCATATGATAATAATGTAAAACTGTGGCGAGTTTGTGAACAGTACAGAAAGGTGTTACCGATGTTTAGTGTCAATGTGTGTGGTTTCATGAACTGTATGCAGTTTACTAGTGATGGCAGGCAGCTTTATGTAGCTGTTGGACAAGAGCATAAAGCTGGTAGATGGTTTAGAATGGGAAGTGCCAAAAATGGACTATTAATAATTAACTTTAATTTTAAGACTTAGCTTTTAAAATAAATGACTTATTTTTAATTTACTGCTGCTTATTTTCTTTTCTTACATTGTATAAGGTATGGTGCTCCTAGATACTCTCCATAATAATCAACAAAGTAAAAGTTAGTTATGAAAACAGAATTGTATTGAAATACTTGGCGAAAAGTTTAAAATATTATCCTAAACATACCAGCTCTTGAATCTTAAACACTTCACAAGATATGCCACCAAGAAAATAAGCTGAATCTTGAATAAATCATGTTCAAATACATTGTGATGTATTCATGGTACCCAAAGCAAGGTTTTATTTTGATAGATAATACTTATTTGTGTTCCATTACAAACATGGAATAAAATATAAGACAAAAGTAATGTAACCTTATCAACCAACTTTGAAGAATGGATTCCTTTTTTTTCAAAGGGTGATACTTAAATAAAAGATTGAGTAATAAATAAGGCCTGGACTGGGCCTTTATGTGGTTATCAATAACATTCTAATTTTTTTGCCCATACTCGCTTCTTACATATTCCACAAAGTAGACAGCATGTTTATGTTAAACATACTTTCATGATTGTTTTCTTTTTATTAAATTTATTTTAATTTTCATTTAGAAAAGTTGTGCATGGTTTAGTAATTTATTTTTCACTAGCTGACCCGACGAACTTCGTACCGCCATATTTTTCTTTCGTAAGTATTTTCTAAAATTCTGAAATACTTGTTCTTAGTAGGTAAAGCCCACCTCAGCTACCCGCGGTGCAGTCGTGGACAAAAAGAAAATTTTCTTCTTATTACAAACTTTTTGATTTTCTTCATTACTAACACAAACTTTGTCCTAACAATAACGAACACATAGAAAATGAAGAAAAATGATTTATTATTTTTTATTATTATTATGTAATGTAAACCAGAATCTTGAAATCGTAGTTCGCAATTTCAGGGAAAAAAAAATTGTGAAAGGCAGTGTGAGACAGGAAATTGAAGCTCTTGGAAGGGACCTTCGGGTTTGATACTCTTTCGATTGAAGATCGACCGAGTAGAATCGAAGGTCAATAGTACTATTAATAATAATTATAGTCTGGCGACATGTTGGATAGAAATGAAATGAAATAGATAGATTTTAAGAAGGCCAATGAAATGCTAATGAATCGGGTCCACTTGTTGAAGGTGCTAGAGAAGACGGTTGTTGAAGGTGCTATAGAGTTGTATAAAATTTATACAATTTTGTGCACTTTCCTGAAGTCATGCATGGTGCAATGGATGACAGTATTTCGCTATCCAGGATGACTGCGGTAAACGATGCATTAACAAATCTAGCGGGGTATAAGTTTCAAGGTGAAAGTATGAGTCAATTGTGGACTGTGGTTTAGTCTCTCTCCTCTTAAGCGGCTATTACATTACACGATTTCTCGGGCCCTGCCCGCAGAGACAGGGCAATGTAATAAGAAACAGGGAGGCAGGGTTCCTAAACAGGGCGGTCGAGTGGTTCCGATCTCCCTGCCGATTGGGTAGTGTAATAAGCAGGGATCGGAATTGGGTGTGTGAAAATGCCTAAAGTTTGCAGCGGGACATAACATGGAGCTGTTACAACCACTTACGTTAAACCGGTTTTGGATTTTACCGGTTTGGTTTCGGTTTTTTTTACATGTTCCTTACCTTTGAAACACCAAACTATAAACATTTAAAAGCTGCTAATACAGTTCTAAATTAATTTTTGTTTTGTACTTTTCCGGTTAAAATTCAGTCTTTTAGTCCCAATTGATCTTTGTCGGTCAAACACAGAATTTTATATATCTGCAAAATGCTAACGCGTTTTTAATTTCTTTTTTTGAAATGTATCTTAAGTTAAAAAGTTTTGCTACAGGTTGATGCAAGGAAAACGAACATTTTCGTGTCTTTACATAGTTTTGAAGTCGGCTTTTTTTTTAATTATTAAACCTGCACTGCATCAAAAAATAAATTAAAAACATTTATTTCAATTGCAAGAAAGTTATGCGTAAACTACTTTCCACATTCAGAGTTCGGAACATGCAATAATATTTTTTTTTCCTAGAAATGATAAATATTCTTCAAATGTTAAAAAAGGCTTTGTGTGCGGTACAAAAGCCCACGCTAATCCATTGTTTAACAGGTAAAAAAAATCAGTCTGCCGCTTTCCTCCTCCGCGCGCCCGCGCCGCCTCGTGGCTGTCATTGCTTTAACCGACCGATAAACAGGTGCAGTCTTTCAGCGCAACTTGTTGAGTTAACACGTGTTATATTCTCGATATTTTGGTCAGTCGCAGATTTGAATCCAGCTTATTTTTGGACTTACGCTTATTTTTAAGTGTGCATATGTGACTTTGAAGATTACCTGTATTACCTCACCACGCACAAGTGTACCAATTGTACACTAATGTGTACAATTGGTATGTGTATTGTTAGTACCCACTGATTGTTCACAATCCAGCTCTGGATTAATTCTGGCCTCACTTTAGACATTTTAAAAGTACTACTACGAAAACGTAGTCAAACTTAAAGTACCTGTTTATTTTTTGATGCAGTGCAGGTTTAATATTTTTAAAAAAAAGCCGACTTCAAAACTATATAAAGACGCGAAAATGTTCGTTTTCCTTGCATCAACCTGTAGCAAAACTTTTTAACTTAAGACACATTTCAAAAAAAGAAATTAAAACCGCATTAGCATTTTGCAGATTTTAAAATTCTGAGTTTGACCGAAAAAGAACAATTGGGACTAAAAGACTGAATTTTAACCGGAAAAGTACAAAACAAAAATAATTATAGCTGTATTAGCAGCTTGTAAATGTTTATAGTTCGGTGTTTCAAAGGTAAGGAACATGTAAAAAAAAACGAAACTAAACCGGTAAAATCCAAAACCAGTTTAACTTAAGTGGTTGTAACAGCTCCATGTTATGTCCCGCTGCAAACTTTAGGCATTTTCACACACCCAATTCCGATCCCTGGTAATAAGAAACAGGGAAGCAGGGAGCTCAGTCGCTGCGGCGCGAGCCATAGATAAGAATATGTACTTACGTCGCGAGCGAAGTGTTCACACGTTCGTCTTTGGATAGAAGAGGTTGAGATATCTAGAAACTAAATTTTAAATCTTAATAGGAGTTTCCAGTGGCTAAGAATCGTAAAGTAACAACTATACTATGTTTTGCACTCACGCTATCTCTTATGATAGTTTTTTTTTCTATAAAAGGAGCTACTAAGCTTAATAGTTCGTCAAATTGGTCTGTAGTTTCGTAGATCTGTCAGGTCCAAAACACTGAGTATTTGATAGTTAGTTTCTAAGGAGCAAAATATTCCTTCACCCACATCCTCCTCTTCTTCCTTTTTGAATACCTCATGGTAGTAAGTGCCAAAGTCACCGCTAAAGCAACTTTCAGACTACCTCGTTGGTCTCGCGGTTGGCGGGTGCGACTGCTGATCATGAAGTCTCGGGTTCGATTCCCGGGTCAGACCAAATGTTTGTGTGATCTACAAATATTTGTTTCGGAGTTTGGGTGTTTCCTATGTAGGTATAATATGTATTTACAAAAAAAAATTGTATCAGTTGTCTAGTACCCATAACACAAGCTCTGCTTAGCTTGGGACTAGATGGCGTTGTGTGTTAGATGTTCGAAAATATTTATTTATTTATTTGATGTTTCGATGAAGTCCGCGCCATAGCGACAGACGTGCACAGTCATTCACGTTCACCTTAAAACTGAGTAAAGGTCACACAGGGCGCGATTTCCAGCGTAGTGTAATAAGCGGCACCCTAACTGGTAGGCAGGGCACCCGAGAGACAGGGCCCGAGAAAACGTGTAATGTAATAGCCGCTTTAGCACTGTATTAGAGGGTTCAAGGTTAGGATTTAGGTTGCAGAAAATGCTCTAGTTATATCTTAGAGTATATTTACCTGGAGGTGCGAACGGGCGAAAAGCCTGATCGGAGTAGAGAGAGAGAGACTGCGTTTGGGTAGTGTCTGTCTCTCTCACGCAAGTTTCTGATTAGTGGATGCACATACCAATTTGGCGGGAAATACATCAACCAATCAGAAGCTTGAGTGAGAGAGAGACAACCCAAACTCAGTCTCTCTTTCTACTCCGATCATGCTTTCCGCCCGTCGGCTGCCCCTTCACTACTATGCTCTAAGAGTTATATCTCACCTCCTTTATATGGATGATTTGAAACTTTTAGCCCCCACCAAATTATAATTACCACCGCTACTGAAAACTTCAGTAATCCTTTAAGATGGAATGTGTGATTATGTGTTTCATGTATACAAAGAAATGCTCGATTGTAGAATCTGAAGGAATTGAGCTTTCAAAGTCAACAAAAGTTAGATCTCTGTCTGCTACCGAAACCTACAAGTATGGTGTTTCACATTCCTTGGGAAACGTTACGGGAATGCTTCTTTCTCCGCCTGACAAAAGTAGGTAGGTACTTACAAATCTTTTTTGAAGAGGTAACGAGGTGCGAGCCTACAACGGTTGGGTCGTACCGGTCTGATAAACTCCTTTGGTGTATACATGAACTCGGATTCAGACCGAACAACCGAGTTTACTACAGGTACCTATGTGCTGGCCCCAGTTCGGGTCATGCTACGTTGTATTGGCATTAGTCTAGCTCTAGCCCCAACTCTACCCCTAACTCACTAGTTTTATAAACGAGTAAACTTTGAAAAGATTCCGCTATGTAGTTCACTATCACCGGTGTAATTTTGGTATTTCAAATTAGGAGTAATTTAGGCTACTTTTATGAGACCCGCGGTTCTTGCGATCCCTTTACAAGTCTATGTTACTCCTTATAATCAGAGATTTCCCATCACATAATAAGATAAACTTTTGAGAGGCAAAACTGATTTGTAGGTTAAAAAATAAAAAAAACATTTTTTTTACTATTTAATTTAATCAGACAAAACCTATACTATCCAGTCCACGCCGTCTGCACCCGAGTCGTAGGACCATCTTCTATCCTCAAGTAAAAAAATCCTTCCATAAATTGATGATCATGCTAAAAAAAACTGACAACGGCTTAGTGTACTTAGATCGCTCGTTAGCAGGGGAGCAGGGAGAGCGTTCCATTAGCCGATAAACCTATCCGGAAATCTGCAAATCAGCACAGGATACTGCCACAGCAAACAGGCCAGCGAGCAGCACCGGCCTGCCAAACAAATGTATACATTAGTTCGTAGTCTACTGGTAGCCGACCTCCACCTATGTTCGCGTTTTTGTTTAAAATGCTGTTTGGCCCCATCGTCATACATACAATAAGTCATGTTATTAGCCGTATGAATTACTGTACTTACAATGATG
The DNA here is from genome assembly GCA_949125395.1 of Diaphora mendica. NCBI lineage: Eukaryota > Metazoa > Arthropoda > Insecta > Lepidoptera > Erebidae > Diaphora > Diaphora mendica. The sequence continues at coordinate 4,942,570 of OX421321.1, forward strand.
GGGGTTGTGTGTGTAGTTTTACGAATGGTTGATTAAATATTTAAGAATGATATCTCTACTTAGTTTCTAACGCGGACTTATATAAAAACTAAAGAGCTGGATGCTCTTAAATCTGTGTAAAACCTGATGTCGATATTTAAAAAAAAGAAATACAAACTCGTTTTTTTTTAGATGTGTATGCGTAAACGTCAAGTACCTACGTAATGCGTAACACAGGTGGTCAATAAATATAAAAGTTTTACTCATAACTTATGAACGGCAACAACAGCAATTCAGCAGTTGTCAGCACAGCAAACCCACCCCTCCCCGCAAACGGCCTCGCTCCCCGCGCACTCCACACGCCCTGAGCATACCAACATAACGATTAATATTACAGAATTAGATTTAATTACAATTTGCAACAAATACTGTACTTAATAATATTTTAAGCAACAGGCCAAATACTATGTTCATTAAAACCACAAGTAAATGGACACTTCATAAGTATATACTAGGCCTACTACTTAATATATTGACAATGTTAAAAGTAGTACACTGAAATTTAAACAAAATTAACTAAAGACCGAGGCATCACATTCTTACAAATCTATTTACCACAAATCATGTATGATGATGTCCCACATAATGCCCAATTTAGCCCAATAACCACTTGTGGCAGTGGTAGGGTACATGATCTTCCAGTATTTTTGGATTATTTAGACCTGAAATTACATCTAAGACCGCACTGGTCTCACACCTAATGCTGATTAATTACATTAGTTAGCTAATACAATACCAATACTGAGGCTCAAATAGAAGCGACACAAAGTTTTTGTGCTGAATTCCAGCTTACAGTTAACTAATTTAAAGTATTTGAATATTTTTTTTATAAACAGTAAATTTAATTCATATTAAAGATGTGTTATGAAATAATGAACAGTACTAGTTCTATACAAAAAAAGAAAAATATTGTACATTTACAATTCTTACATTAAGTAGTTAACCTATGTTAAAAGATGAAATCTTATATTATTTGCTACATTGCATGTTTTGCCACTATGTTGATCATAGTTAGGTCTGTGGATGGCTTATAGTAACTGATGAGTTCTAGTACCTGGGCTGAAGGCTGCAGGCATGTAGGGACAGCACTTCAGCTCACAACTGGTACTCTCAAACCTAAGAAAAAAAAAAAGAAAATCTTTAATCCTACTAATATTATAAACGCAAAAGTTTGTCATTATGGATGGATGTTACTCTTTCACGCAAAAACTACTGAACGGATTTGGATGAACCTTTACAGTAATATACCTTATAATAGGTCTTTACCTATGAAATTGCCGTTTTGTATGCAATAAGTGAAAGTACTTATTTTTTCAAACTTTTTTATTTCTGTTATTCGAAGTAATCACCCATGCAATCGACGCATCTTTGCCAACGCATTGGCATTTTTTTTTATGTCCTTCTTGTAAAAATCAGCTGGACGGGAGGCAACAAACTCTTCAAAGGCATTTTGTACTGCCTCTCGGGAATTGAATTTTTACCCACTAAAAAGTTGTCTAAATTTTGGAAAAAGTAATAGTCGGTAGGTGCAAGGTCTGGTGAGTATGGCGGATGAGGGAGAGCTTCCAACCCCAGCTCTTGCAGCTTGGAAGCTCTCCCTCATCCATTATATCAGAATAACACAGACTACTATTAGCAGCGATAACCGACATACACAAGGGCGGAGAATTTTTAGAGTAAGACACGCTTTTATAAGGGTGTCTAAAGAACAGCAGCAGACTAAGTGAAAAGAGTTAAAAAAGTTAAGTTAAATAATAAACAACCGTTTATCGTACAAACATTTATACAAGCAAGACTCATGCCTAGTTTATGATAATACAACTGTATTATCATAAACTAGGCACACATTGTGTCTAGTTTAATGAGTGAGTCTTGCTTAATACAATAGCATCTTAGTACATGGTTATTAACTAATTTTGTTATCTCATTTATCTTATCTCATTTCTAAACGATGGATAATTTCTAAATTACAGATGAGATAAACATGATGATTAACTAATTTTGTTATACAACTCTTTTATATTTTCTAATTTATAAAAGATGGGTCATTCTTAAATTATAGATTACTAACTTTTGTTTGCGGCTCTGCCCACGTGTATGTCGGTTATCGCAGTACCTAAAGAGTGGTCTGTGTTCTCAAGAATCATTTCTCCATGGCTCTCTCTCAAATTTCATTGAAATCTGTGCAGCGGTTAACAGTGAAAGCATAACAGACAGAGTTATTAGCGTATTTGTAATATTAATCTGGAAGTATTAATTTCTTAGTGATAAATTATGGATATTAAATGTTTTTTTAATAATGTAAATTGTAATGGATGCATGTGGTGTATTTTTTTTATTTGTACTTAGCAAAAAGATGAATTTTATAGTAATTGGAGAACTTGGGTGATTTCATTGGAGAAATCTACAATACAACTGACCAACATATTTCCTTAAGTTTTAGAATATACTATGATTATATAGATAGATATTAAAGAAATAGATAAATATTAATTTATCTTCAATAGTACAAAAATTGACAAAAAGCATATATAAAGTGACGCCTATTTCCCAGAGGGGTAGGCAGAAACAATTGATCCCTATTTACTACAGTCCTGAGACACCTCTTTTGCTTCAGCAACATTCATCAATCACATGGAGAATATTTTTAGGAGAGTTACTACATTTTTTCCTACTTCTTTCAACCTTATTTAATATACAACATTAAGGCAAATTGAAGAGTTAGTTGATTTCTCACATCAGGCAAAAGTATACTTACTCAGCACAGTTCAATGCCTGGAGCGGGAACGGGAACGGCTGCGACTGCGTGTCCTGCCACGGGAGCTCTTGGAGTCGGAGCGTGAACGAGAACGGGAGCGAGAGCGGCTGCGGGTGTACGACCGCTTGCGAGAGCGGGAACGGGACCTGGAGCGACGACGTGAACGAGACCGTGATTGGCTAAAAGAATAACGATGACACAACACATATCAACCTGTGTATCACTAATGATAGGGAAATATAGTTAACTTTTGTTAAGATTTATATGTATCTTTTTGTTTAATTATATGCAATAGTAGATTTATAATAATTTGTTTTTCTGACGAAAAACCGTAACCACAAAATAAAAGGAACTTTTATTTTGTATTCATTTCCTTTTATCACATTATTATCATGATTTTGACTCAAGTTTAGTAAAAACTATGTGGTATTTAGATAATCAATTCTATCTAATTATGAGAAAAGATCTTGTCTTGAAGATTATAATAAAATTTGTTGGGAATCCTCTTGTAGCTTTATATTTGATCAGCATGCAATCCAGAGGTGTTCTACACGAAAGCAGCACACACACCACCTTGGTCCGCAAGCTGAACAGGTTCAATGATACATTATTGACAAAACTAGCTAACTAGCTGGCCGCAATTACAGTTTAGGTTAATTTCATTGTATGATAATAAAAATAAGAGCATTGAAATATTGACATTCAAATTTGATGTGTTTGGAGTTTGGAGAGTGAAGAGTTTTAAGTTCTTTGATTACATCATAGCTCACCAGGTTTAGAGCAAAACATGAATAAAGACTAATTATTTAGCTACTGGTAATCAAAACAATCAGAATCTGTAGCCAGCTAGTATATCAAAAAATCTCGACATTCATGGCAATAAGTGAATTAAGACCATGTTTGTTACCTGCGGCCACGACGGTCATATCGGCTTCTATAAGGCGACGAGGGACGACCATAGCGCGCCATTTGCACACGGAGCTCCCTGCCATCCAGCATGCGCCCATCTAAAGAATCCAGTGCTTCCTCAGCGTCACGGCGGTCGTAGAATCTACCAAGGTCAATCAAGTATTGAGTACAGACAAAAGACTTCATAAACAGTGAAGTTTTAAAAGTAAGCATAATCTTCAGTTTATGTGCAATTTTAGATGAATCAGAAATCAACAGGTTGCGATTATGGGTTAGTACACAATTTGGATACAATAAGACAATATTCCCAGCGCCCGACACTAATATAGCCGGGTGTGGTATTTAACCGGTAACTGGGAGTGACGTCACTACGGTTAAAAGTTGATATGTGTAATAAACTTACCTCACGAATGCAAATCCTCGACTTTCTCTTGTATACCGGTCTCGTGGTATATATATATCACCAACTTCGCCACATCTTTCGAATACTCGACGCAAATCTTCAGGCGTAGTGCGGTACGTTAGATTATCCACTTTCAACGACACCATGCCGTCGATACGCGGCGGTGGCCTTCCGTAACTCATTGTAACTTATATTTTTAACAACTTCACCGTAAGCAAAAAATAATTAAGACTCACTATTTATTAAAATCACGATAAGTGTGAAAGCGTCAGCGTTACTAAAACGAATGAGCGACATGAGCGTGCAATGCAAGCGCTTTACCAATATGGCTACCGGATGCAAAGAAGAGAAATGTTGCCAGATGAACAATACACTAACCGGAAGTAGAAGAAATGTGACCAATCTAAAAAATAATTTTACGTCATATGGAGAATAGTAGATTCTATATCGTGGCAATATTTAATGGAGGGTTAAACCGTTTTAATTTATTAATTTTTTTATGTATAATAATATTTTTAGAACTGTACTTGAAGAATTTTGATTCTGCTCAAAAAGTTGTTACAACTGCATAAACAAAACGTATTGCTGAGTTTTCTATTATAATTCTAAACATGTCATGTTTATTTAGCTTCAAAACTAGATGGAGTTGTGTGTCAGATTGCCGAAAATATGATAACTCATTTTTGTTCCATGTACCTATTTCATTGTTGTAATTTAAAAGTTAGAATAACTTTTTACTGGGAATTTAAAATATTATTGTCGATGATATTAGCCAAATAAATACCAAAACAATCCCTACATGAGATACTCCATCCAGGCGCTATTTTTTTCGAACCAGATTTAGGACATCCCTGATATATTCATGATTTCTTTAGTTTGAATTTGAACCAATACAAATACGAGAGTGGAATACTCGCGACTCAAATATTCATGGTATCTCGTTGAAAAAAAAATCTGAAAATGATTTTTTTTTCGGATAAATAAAAAAAACAATATTCATAACAAAGAGTATATAAATCACTATTCTTAATATCAACTCAACTATGATCTAATGATCAGTGCGCATATTTTTAAGATATGTCGTAATATTTATCTTCATTTTAATTTAAATTATTGCCATTTTCAGTTATTACTTTTTTACTCTTAAGAGCCCGCCGTATTAGGATGCGATATTTCACAAAGTTGTTGGTTAGGTCCATGCGTTGGATCGTTTGGGAATAGAGATAAAATAGCAGGGTTGCATAATACATTACAACCTAGTCAATCAATTATATTGAATAAAACCCGTTGCTATGGAGAAAAATATTTGTCAAAATTTTCAAACAGTGAGTTATCAGATAAGATAAATTCGTGTAATTTTGGATTTTTAACAAAACTAGTTCAGTATACAACATTATTTTTCGCTTAAAAATGTCTGGTATTAAACAAGTTAGAAATAAAAGAGTTCTCCCTGACCTAAGAAAGGAGGGTTATCTTTCTAAAGAAATATTGCTCTCAACAAAAGAAAAACATGGTGTTTCCACTGGATCACGACTATTTTCCCACCATACTTTAGCCAGTGTTAGACGACTAAGTTTCTACCATCCTTTCTTGTAAGTACATATCACACTAGTGCCGTTTTTCCCCACATACGTTGTAATGCATCCCCTCAATTTCCAAAAATTACGTTTATCTATAAATATTCAAATAAACATAACAAATAAATAACAAAACATAAACAACCTATAACAAGATGATATATTTTCTGTGTTACAGCATACCAGAGGATAGTCTTGACTTGGTTTTAGCAGCTACTTATAATCAATCCACTGAAAAATTTGCTGACAGGGAAGATTTATACTTACAGCCAGAGACAATCGGTTGTGACACCTGGCGAAGACTCAGAAACACTTACGACAAACATCCACCTATCGCTATACCTTCGGTAAATTTAACTAGATGCTATTGGGGTGTCTTTTGTAACCTCTTAGAGAAATTGGCTACGTCTAGCCTTCTGTCAGAACATCTATTTGAGAAAATTCACACGATAAGCATTTTAGCACTTTTTTGTCTGCATTATGCCTGCCGGCGCAGTGGTAGCGTTCCTACGCGATTACTGTGCATGAGGTCTAGGGTTCGATTCCCAGGTCGGAACAAATGTTTGTATGAAGTGGTCTTGTGTGTCAGTTTTTTTTCATTATTTATTTAATTATGGATCGGATGGGAGATTCATACGTCTTCTGTAATATTATGTAGTGTTGTTTCTCTTGTAACATGTCGTGTCACTCCTAAATTTACCAAATTTTTATTATCAGTAGGTTTTACATATTAAAATATCTTTGATTTTACACAACAACCTGCTTGAAACATTTTGAAAATAATAAAGCAATTTTCTACTTAAGTGTGTAGCTTTAACGTTCCTTGCGTAGAAGCAATATAAGAGATTAGATATTGAGTAGTAAGCTGTTCTCTTTGGTAGTAAGTTTAACTATACCTACTTCAACTTTCTCTTTACTAGCGCCAAAAAACAAACGGTATACCTACTAGTAGACTTCACCACAGATTACGCTTATATAAATAAAATGTATTTCAGGGACACCCAATGAAACGTGGCGGTATTCGTGAGCATCGTTCTCCGTTCAGTGTGAAACTAATGAACTCGGGAGTACATTCTTCCCAGACCAATCCTGGATACAGCAGACAACCAGCTGGCGGAGCCATATTCTTCTATTAATTGTTCTTCAGAAGACCTACGACCCCAGTTTAGCATTAAAATTTTTTTTTTATGTATTTGTACTTTTTTTTAGATTTAACTGACTTTGATTTAAAGTAGATTTCAACCAAACATCCCCATTACCTTGACCCATCAAAATAACAGTAGGTACTTATATTTTTTTTGATTTCTGTGTCTTTTCTTTTCCCGCTTTTCCTTTATTATATTAAATTCAAATTTGTAAAGATGAAGATCCAGCAGTTTTTATTATCTTTCAAATAATGTTATGCGAAGTTTAACTATTGTAAACGCGAAAGTTTGTAAATATGAATGGATGGATGAATGTTTGTTACTCTTTCACGCAAAAACTATTGAACGGATTTGGATGAAACTTTACAGCAATATAGCTTATACATCAGAATAACACATAGGTTACTATTTGCCGCGATAACCGACATATACGCGGGCGGAGCCGCGGGCAACCACTAGTCAATAATAAATATTAAGTTTTATAATTGACAGCGTTGTTTTTAATTTAGCAACAGTATTCTCAAAGCATTCAGTCAGTCCTGTATGCAATATTAGATCTTATAACTTTCGCAATAGCATCATTATCGCTTAACGATAGGGAAAGTTGCAAGATCTTTCATTTAAAAAGACCTTTCAAAAAGTAATGTAGATTGCCCCCAACTCATGACAGTAATCAGGATTAGGTTGCTAAGGGGTGCGTCAGATGGCCTAGAGAAAAATAAAGCATCGAATACCACGTCCCCGTATGGGTCCTAATACAAAACACTCAACAATGAATGCATGACATGCGATCCCTAATGACTAACGCGCTGATTTCAGCACGATCGGGCTGGCTTGAACGGGGCAGTACTACCCTTTCACAGAAGACCAATCTAAAGTGACAGAATTCGTACTGTCGTGTCGTGCATTGTTGCACTGTCTGCATTCGCAATGAGTATGGGGATCACTACTCTTGGATTCTGCTCATGCTTACCATTCAGCAAGGTAGAATCACTTTCATCAACAACCCATAATGTCTCCTCTCAGGAGAGGGTTAAGGCCATACGTCCCTACGCTTGCCGAGAGCGAGTTGGGGACTAACAAGACAACGGTATGGCTACGTAATCTTGCCGTTGGATGTTTTAAGCCTCCGAAAGGCCTCCAACTAAGCTTCACGACTGTTATCCTATGAACCTATACCCTACCCTATTCCTACCTAGGAAATATCCTACAACCGGGACCGACTGCTTAACGTGACGGAGACGCTCATGGTATCATGCCACCAGCGGTCACCCATCCAGGTACTGACCGCGCCATCGTTGCTTACCCTTGGTGATTGTTTCCAATCACTGAGTGCAATTGGGCTATGAGAGTCACATTGGCGGCCTTTTAAAAAAACATTAAAAAGTACTAAGTACAGCAGAGGTCCATAGTTCGAACCCATTTGACACTGGCCTTCTATATCTGTACAAGTCATTGATTAAAAAATAAGTTTTAGTAACATCTAGCAAAGCAGAAATCTAATAAATACCATTTAACAATCTATGAAACAAGCTAGCTCAAAAATTTCTGAAAAATTCCACTTGAAATATGTAAAATATTCACTTGTAACAGCTAATTATTGTGTAACGAATAACTATATATTATTTAATCCTGCACAGTTTATGTGATATGGATGTTTTGGATTCTCTTGGTGAGTTATGGTTTAAAATCTATCATCATCATCACCTCAGCCAAAAGATATTTCACTGCCGTACATTAGACCTCCCCCAAGGCCATGGGCATAGCCAGCCATGGGCTCAGGGTGGGGCAGCATTCTAAAATAATATTTAACTAGCAAACTATACCCGCGGTCTTACCCCTACTGATTCAGTTGCGGCCTATAGGCCCATCGTGTTGTTGGTCGAGGCGAGTAAATTGTCTGAAAGGATACTGACTGCCCGTATCGTCCGGCACCTCTGCGTGGTGGGGCCTGATCGTTTGGACGCTCAATTTGTATCCCGAGAGTGGCGTTCGACGCTCGAAGCCGTGTTGCGCCTGAGGGCCGTGACCGAAGAGGCAGTGGACTGTGGCGGCGTGCTGTTGACGATGTCGTTCGACATCGCCAACGCATTCAATAGTCTGCCATTTAGCTGCATCAGAGAAGCACTCCACAACCACGGCATGCCAGAGTACCTGAGGCAACTAGTGGCAGACTATTTAGAGGAGCGTACGTTCATGTACGAGGACCGAGACGTCCGTCTTGAGCCGGCGATCCATGTCTTGCGGTGTTCCGCAGGGGTCTGTACTTAGACCACTCCTGTGGAACGTGGGGTATGACTGGGTCCTTCGAAGTCATCTTCCCCCCAGGCTAGGCGTAATTTGTTACGCCGATGACACTTTGGTCACGGCCCAGGGGGGCAAACTTCCAAGAGGCGGTGCGCCTGGCCACCAGGGGTGTCTCTTTGGTGGTTGGGTGCTTGGCCTACGGATGGCCATAGATAACACAGGCCCTGATGTTCCATGGGCCCCGTCGTGGTCCGCTCCCCGATGCCTCTATGTGCCCGAACTATTACGAGGACCGAGTTGACAACATCAGGCATAGATATGCCTGTTCGTCGACGGTAGGTTGCTCTTCGACAAGCACTTCCGACAGCTTGCTCCGAAGCTACATGGGGTTGTCCGGTCAATGGCGCTGTATGGTGCACCGGTGTGGGTGGCGGCTCTGACCGCCCAGAATAGGGCGCACCTCTCGTTTATCCAGAGGATATTGGCTGTTAGGGCCATACGCGGTTACCGCACTGAACTGAACCGTGCGCCTTGGCCGGAACTCCCCCGTGGGGTTTGGAGGTGGAAGTGCTCGCCAAAGTTTATCGGTGGACGGCTGACTTCCGGGCAGAGAACGGCTTTCGCCCTCCGCCCGAAGAGATACGTGAGCTGCGTAAAGCCGCTCGTCGAGCCACCATGGTTCGCTGGTCGTCTCGGCTGGAGACTCCACCCGCTGGCTTTGCCACCGTGGAGGCTCTCCAGCCGGTCTTCCTCGAGTGGGCAGGGGGCAGCACGGGACCCTTTCTTTCCAAACGACGCAGGTCCTTTCCGGGATTGGTTGCTTCGGGAAGTACCTGCACTCGGTCGATAGGAAGGAACTGAGTCCCGCCACCACCAGACTCAGCCCAGCACACGCTAGTGGTTTGTGCTGCCTGGGCGATGCAGCGTCTCCTGCGTGGGGCCCTCATTGCAGTCATCGGAGGAGATCCCTCGCTAGTGGCCGTCATACGCTCCATGGCCGGTGGCGTCAGCTGTTTTACCGTGGTCGCAACCATCTGCGAATACGTAATCTCGCAGAAGGAGGTGGCGGAGAGAGTTCAGGAGGTCGACCTCCACTCGGACCCAATCCGCCACCGGCGAACCGGGCAGCGGAGGAGCGCTTGCCAGCGCCTCATGCCACAACGGGGCGGGTTTCCCCCACCATCCGCCGCACGTCACCTAATTAGAGAGTCCATAAGCAGACGGTGCGCATGGAACTTGTTGACTAGACTAATTGGGCCTCCGGTCTCGCACTCACCAACGAAACACGACAGCATGCTGTCATTTTACGTTAATTTTCTGTGCGAGGGTAGTACCGCCCCGGTCGTGCTGAAATCAGCGTGGCTACTACAGGATCCGTGTGGTTTTAGTCGGTCCGACTCCGACACACTACACCGCCGCAAACCCCGTTGGGTCCGTGGGGTTTCCACACGTAAAAAAGGTACCTTACAGGTCAGAGCCAGGGTGGGGCAAGCGCCCCACCCTGCCCCACCGTGGCTACGCCCATGCCCAAGGCTCTCCAGTACAGCCGGTCCTGCTGTCCATATCCAATGACTTTACCGAAATAAAAATTTATGCTAAAGATTCCGAGTAAATGAAAATGGCACAAAATATTATCTGTAGTAATAATGTATTATTATTTGAGCTTGAAAATAATGTCGCGGTATTATAATCTAAACAGTATTCTGTCTGACAAACGGTTAGTACCTGCAATTTGTAAAAAAAATATTGTACAAGAACTTTAATATAACAAAGAGCAAGTAGGTATATTGTTACAAGTTATAGTGTGCTGTTTTTAGTTGCTTGAATTCTTTAATATTAGTCATCTAGCAGGTAACATTTTTTTAATACCTGGATTTAATATTACTGTAACTCAGAGGGGTAAAATTTCAACCACTCACCTGATTCGTAAGAAATAACTTTTTTTTTAGATCTTGACACAAAGGACAAAAAGTCCCTTCGTGTTCGGTCTTGGTACTTATACGAGCAATATAAATCTCTGGAGAAACACCAACTTGATGCTGCACAGAAGTTAAAGAATAGATCGTATCCGGATAAAATTCTTCGCCAAGAGTTATCAGAAAGGAGAGCGAGACGTAAGTTGTGCGACCAGTTCGGACTTTGTCAAAGCGAGTCCAGCATTCAAAAAACAATAAGTAATCACACCGCACACGCTCCAACGCTTAGTGCTAGTAACGACGATTTTTTTGAGAGTTTCAGCGAGCAAGACGATAAACATGTAATTAAAGAAATAGGGTTTGACTATGGTGACGGGATAAACCAAAATAAATGTTCTGTGGAAGATTTTAAAAGTCTAGAAGAACGGAATGACAATGTAAGCAATTCGGCCAGTATAACTAGCGTTGTTGAAAATATCACAACAGTTAATATCGCCGAGATTAATAGTGACTGTAGTGCATATTCAGAAAACCCAATTTGCGAAGAAGACAATTATGTTACTTCATTTAATGAAAGTAATGAATATGAAAACCTAAGTGACAGTCCGATTACACCAGTAATCATAGCACAAGATATAAATAAGCAGCTAGATTCCGTTCGAGAAGATATACAGCGTTTGGAAGATATTACAAAGCTCGAAATCGATTCCAGCAGAGATGCTATTCAATGTTTGGAGGACATTACAAAAATCGAGGATGAAAGTTTAGATAATGTGAGCCATTGCTCGGAAGATGCTTGCCATCATCCAAAATTTATTCGTAACAAAGATAAAGAGAAGGAAAACTACAAAGAAATAGTTCCAATATGGTCTAAGCTAGTTAACTACGCATATCAAATTGTACAATTGAATCATGGTACGTATGCTTAGGTACTTAAAACTGGTTTTAGAAAGGTGTTATATGCCGAAAATAAGGGTTAAAAGGCTCGATTTCACTGGCAATTAATTTGAGCCAAAAGGTTAGCGCCCCATTACGAAGATGACGTAGCCTTTTTTTAAATCACAAATATCTATGCAATTAGATCGATACCTACATCTTAGGTAGGACACCTAAACTGTTGCATTTTAAGTATACTCTCCATGTATACTTACGGTTACAAAATTAATCGAATTAATCTGTTATAGACAGATTAATTCGATTAATAATTATAATAATTATAATAAAAAATTAACAGGTCCAATTCTGTACATTAAAGATATTTTGAAATTTTTTTTTGGAGGGCTCTCTATAATCGATACTGAAACCAAAACTGTAATTTTTTTCATTTTTGTCTGTCTGTCCGTCTGTCTGTCTGTCTGCCTGTCTGTCTGTCTGTCTGTATCTTGGCCGCACATCACGCCGAAACTACTTAACGGATTCAAATGAAACTTGGCACGATTTGAGTTCATACTACGAGGTAGGACATAGGATACTTTTTATCCCGAAATTCAGCACCGATTCCTGGAGAGGGGGGATCAAAGTCAAAATATGTACTTAGTTGTAATTCAATAACACATAGTCTGATTTAACTTATTCTTTTTTGCTAGAAAGAAAATAAATAAAAACGGGAAAAGTCTTTTTTTTTTGTATGCGACTGTACACTGCCTGTGGAAAGAAAGCTGAGACAAATATGTAAATATGGCGGTACGAATTTCGCCGGGTCAGCTAGTAATGAATAATACAAAAATTTTGATTGCAGGTAATTGCTATTGTGATTATAGTTCACAGTTCTTGACTGCTGTTCTTGCGTGTGACATACTGCGTCGATGCGTCAACAGAATGTGTAAGTAGGGTAGAGTGGGCAACAGTGGCATTATCTCTTATTTATTTTGTCGTCCCGGCAATCAAAATGAACTGTAAGGTGATTTGGTTTCAAAATTAAGCGAAGAACTATTGAAATGAGTGACATGAGTGAGAGGCAAGATGGCGGTTGTAACACAGTAAAATAAAGGAATTCTAAAAAAAAGATACCAAAATGTATTATTTTGCAACTCGTTCAAAAATTTTTGTACATCATTTATAAAGAAATAATTTCGGAATTAAGGTACACCCGCCACATTGACATAATATGACGGGAGTAATTATTCTAATGTTTAAACATTATTCATGAAATATAATTAAACTAAAAGTTTGCACCTAAAAAGTACCTACCTCAAGTAAAACACATACCTGGTCAGTTGAATAGTTTCCGAGAACTAAATCAACCGTATTATTCTTTTATTTCTTTTCATTTGTCACAATTCCATTTATTTAGGTATTAAGTAGGTGATTTAATTCTAGGTAATATTTTGCAGCCTTACGTCTCACCAATAAGTTTTGTTACTGATCATGATCAATTTAACTCTTCTAAGTTTGGAAAACCTAAAAAATTAATACACTCAAGAAAATCCAAGAAAGTAATTGACAATAAGGTTAGGCACCTTACCAATTCATATCTGTCTGTAGCTGTAGCTTCTGTTGATATTCCGAAATTAAAAAAAAAACATAAATGATTAACTGTGTGTATTTACTCACTGGTTTTTGTGTTTAATATGCATAGAAGATAAAATTAGTTAATAAATATATTTACGAGAATATATCCTTAAAATACACACATCAAAAGTGTCTAGGGATCAAGCATTTTTATGCGGATTTCTTGAGATTGAGATGTGGCTTTGGCCCTGGCCTGCTCAGTCGCCAGACTTGAACCCGATTGAGCATGCATGGGATATGCTACAGAGAAGAGCTCTGCCGAATATGGAGGGTATCCAGTCGCAAGAAGACCTTTTTTTGTTGTTGCAACGAACATGGGCGGCCATTCCACAGCGTGATTTGGATGAACTCATTTTGAGTATGCCAAACCGATGTTCTTGTGTTAGTGTTCGCGGTAGAAACACGGATTATTAATTGTTTAAGTTACCTAATAAAATTTTAAAGAAAACTGTTATTTCAGTCTTTTTTTCGAACTTTAATGTTAGTGGTTCAAATGTCAAAAATCCTTTTATTAGGAAAATGGCAAATTTCTTTATTAATGCAAAGGTGACTTGGTTTATCGTTACTGTGACAAACGAAAACACTTTATTTGATGAATCCTTAAAGAAAATTTTAATTAATATCAATCAGGAGAAAAGTTATTGCAAAAATATATGTTGATCCCTAGACACTTTTGATGTGTGTATTTACTCTCAGATTCATCGTAGTTCTAGCCAATGCATCTTCTGAAAGTGTACCATAGAAGAACATGTGCTGATGGACAATTTCGCCCCTATAAAGATTCTTTTTGACGTTACCGTGTCATATTTGTACTATGCCACCCCCTCTTATAGTCCGTACTATCCTTACTTAATCCATATTAAAATTAAAAATTCGAAAGTAACTCTGTCTGTCTCGCTTTTACGACTAAACCGCTGCACTCACTCATGGTATAAAAATACAGGTATGGCATTCCGAGATACATAGACGACGAGATGACGTCATCATTACTATCGCTGACATAGCACGTTTCAGTGTTACCAGTAGTGCGAAATAATAACTCCCCAACTACCATTATTCTCTTTGTGAATTCGATAGAATAATAAAGTTTTACGTTATCATATATTTAAATTCAAATATTTTGTTTGATTATGTACACAAAATAAAAAAAATTATGCATTTTACATTTTTTTTAAATAGAATGGTGACTGAAAATGTTTGAATCATTTCATGTTATGTTTCTATAAAGTGGTAACTGGATAGTGACGTCACCCTGGGTAGCTTTCGGAATGTCATACCTGAATTGTTATACCATGGCTGCACCGATTTCAAGTAAATGTTTTTCCTTGTAGTATATTAAATTAGACACTTATGTGTGTCGGAAAACGAGTATTTTCGGTGCACAAAACCAAGTAGGTACAAACACATAATCTTCATTATCAAGTAGACAAGTAGGTAATTTAAAATGGAAAAACGATCCGAAAGGTGTTTCTAGATTTGTTGTCCGCGCGGTGGCCGAGTGCACAGAACACATATACTCCTAGCGGAGTGGCCGATCGCTACATAGATAATACACTATGTGAGCTCTGCCCGGCCCGCACGAACACTTATCTAGACTCTGCCGAAGCAATGACGTTTCATCGCTTGCGTCTCGCTGTCAAATCAGCTCCCGTACTATTGACCGTTCCGACATAAATATATATGATACTGTTTTTCTTTATAATTTTTAGCCTAAACGAAGAATAAATCGCCATAAAAATTCTTCAAGGCTTGCGCATAAAAACTATTCGGAAAATTGCTGGGACTCGTTTAGAAGACGGGCATCATTTGAGAACCGATCAAAATCGCAGTACCCTCGGCGTTACAGCGAACCTTGGAGGAGCGTCGTCAAGAACCCTTATAGAGAAACCTTATACACATCAGACAGCAGCATTTGGTCACAAATTTCTAAAAATAGTATGTCTAGAAATATGTTCAAAGGTTGCACGTGCTGTAAGAAAGTGGTCAACCCAATGTTGAAAATTGCACGATATATAGACAGCATATTGAAGGACATCAATGATTTGTAGTCCAGCGAAAATCTTGTTGAACAATAAAAATTGTGTGTAATCCTTAGACTGTTAGTTTTTCTTTGTTGGAAAAAAATATATTGGACATCTGACACAGAAGGCGTAGTGCTTTAAGCGGTCACCACGTCGTTTTCTACTGCGTTGAGTATTGTGGGGTCAAACCCTACATAGGACATCTTCTTCTTCAACTTCCGATATAAGTAATATCATAGTAAGATATTTTACACACGTTTCAGCTACAAGAGTCAACTGGCAAATAATTCAATAGCACTGCTGTTGATGCCCATTACTACACGTAACGAATACGCGCACATTCGTGCGGCTTCGCTTTAGTTGTAGTAGTGCAATAAGATATAGGTGCGGTGAGTTGAAAATTACAACCGAGGCGATATAGCTAGCCCGAGCCGCAGCCGAGGGCTACAAGAAAGCTGAGGCTGTAATTATCAAAGCGCACGTATGTCATACGACTTTTTATATAACATATTTGCGAGGAAATAAATAAAACTCGGACTTTCTTGATCGAATAAATCTTTAATTACTTGTTAAGGCAAAAAATTTGAACAATTTGTAAAATTGATTATTACGTTGCCAGTTGGCATTTTAAGCTTGCCAAGTTATTATTATTAATTAAAATTTCACCAGTCTCTCTCACTCTCTTGAGTGAAAGTAGGAGAAACGAGACCACAGAGTTCCGCAAGGTTCCGCAGCCGCCTCCGCCGACTGCTGAACGTGCGTTGTGTTCTAATGTTGACCACTTTTCTGACATAAAAACTCGTTGCTAATATTTAAAAGAGTATTGTTCGAGCATCTTGATAAACCGGCACATCTTAGGTAGGACACCTAAACTGTTGCATTTTAAGTATACTCTCCATGTATACTTACGGTTACAAAATTAATCGAATTAATCTGTTATAGACAGATTAATTCGATTAATAATTATAATAATTATAATAAAAAATTAACAGGTCCAATTCTGTACATTAAAGATATTTTGAAATTTTTTTTTGGAGGGCTCTCTATAATCGATACTGAAACCAAAACTGTAATTTTTTTCATTTTTGTCTGTCTGTCCGTCTGTCTGTCTGTCTGCCTGTCTGTCTGTCTGTCTGTATCTTGGCCGCACATCACGCCGAAACTACTTAACGGATTCAAATGAAACTTGGCACGATTTGAGTTCATACTACGAGGTAGGACATAGGATACTTTTTATCCCGAAATTCAGCACCGATTCCTGGAGAGGGGGGATCAAAGTCAAAATATGTACTTAGTTGTAATTCAATAACACATAGTCTGATTTAACTTATTCTTTTTTGCTAGAAAGAAAATAAATAAAAACGGGAAAAGTCTTTTTTTTTTGTATGCGACTGTACACTGCCTGTGGAAAGAAAGCTGAGACAAATATGTAAATATGGCGGTACGAATTTCGCCGGGTCAGCTAGTAATGAATAATACAAAAATTTTGATTGCAGGTAATTGCTATTGTGATTATAGTTCACAGTTCTTGACTGCTGTTCTTGCGTGTGACATACTGCGTCGATGCGTCAACAGAATGTGTAAGTAGGGTAGAGTGGGCAACAGTGGCATTATCTCTTATTTATTTTGTCGTCCCGGCAATCAAAATGAACTGTAAGGTGATTTGGTTTCAAAATTAAGCGAAGAACTATTGAAATGAGTGACATGAGTGAGAGGCAAGATGGCGGTTGTAACACAGTAAAATAAAGGAATTCTAAAAAAAAGATACCAAAATGTATTATTTTGCAACTCGTTCAAAAATTTTTGTACATCATTTATAAAGAAATAATTTCGGAATTAAGGTACACCCGCCACATTGACATAATATGACGGGAGTAATTATTCTAATGTTTAAACATTATTCATGAAATATAATTAAACTAAAAGTTTGCACCTAAAAAGTACCTACCTCAAGTAAAACACATACCTGGTCAGTTGAATAGTTTCCGAGAACTAAATCAACCGTATTATTCTTTTATTTCTTTTCATTTGTCACAATTCCATTTATTTAGGTATTAAGTAGGTGATTTAATTCTAGGTAATATTTTGCAGCCTTACGTCTCACCAATAAGTTTTGTTACTGATCATGATCAATTTAACTCTTCTAAGTTTGGAAAACCTAAAAAATTAATACACTCAAGAAAATCCAAGAAAGTAATTGACAATAAGGTTAGGCACCTTACCAATTCATATCTGTCTGTAGCTGTAGCTTCTGTTGATATTCCGAAATTAAAAAAAAAACATAAATGATTAACTGTGTGTATTTACTCACTGGTTTTTGTGTTTAATATGCATAGAAGATAAAATTAGTTAATAAATATATTTACGAGAATATATCCTTAAAATACACACATCAAAAGTGTCTAGGGATCAAGCATTTTTATGCGGATTTCTTGAGATTGAGATGTGGCTTTGGCCCTGGCCTGCTCAGTCGCCAGACTTGAACCCGATTGAGCATGCATGGGATATGCTACAGAGAAGAGCTCTGCCGAATATGGAGGGTATCCAGTCGCAAGAAGACCTTTTTTTGTTGTTGCAACGAACATGGGCGGCCATTCCACAGCGTGATTTGGATGAACTCATTTTGAGTATGCCAAACCGATGTTCTTGTGTTAGTGTTCGCGGTAGAAACACGGATTATTAATTGTTTAAGTTACCTAATAAAATTTTAAAGAAAACTGTTATTTCAGTCTTTTTTTCGAACTTTAATGTTAGTGGTTCAAATGTCAAAAATCCTTTTATTAGGAAAATGGCAAATTTCTTTATTAATGCAAAGGTGACTTGGTTTATCGTTACTGTGACAAACGAAAACACTTTATTTGATGAATCCTTAAAGAAAATTTTAATTAATATCAATCAGGAGAAAAGTTATTGCAAAAATATATGTTGATCCCTAGACACTTTTGATGTGTGTATTTACTCTCAGATTCATCGTAGTTCTAGCCAATGCATCTTCTGAAAGTGTACCATAGAAGAACATGTGCTGATGGACAATTTCGCCCCTATAAAGATTCTTTTTGACGTTACCGTGTCATATTTGTACTATGCCACCCCCTCTTATAGTCCGTACTATCCTTACTTAATCCATATTAAAATTAAAAATTCGAAAGTAACTCTGTCTGTCTCGCTTTTACGACTAAACCGCTGCACTCACTCATGGTATAAAAATACAGGTATGGCATTCCGAGATACATAGACGACGAGATGACGTCATCATTACTATCGCTGACATAGCACGTTTCAGTGTTACCAGTAGTGCGAAATAATAACTCCCCAACTACCATTATTCTCTTTGTGAATTCGATAGAATAATAAAGTTTTACGTTATCATATATTTAAATTCAAATATTTTGTTTGATTATGTACACAAAATAAAAAAAATTATGCATTTTACATTTTTTTTAAATAGAATGGTGACTGAAAATGTTTGAATCATTTCATGTTATGTTTCTATAAAGTGGTAACTGGATAGTGACGTCACCCTGGGTAGCTTTCGGAATGTCATACCTGAATTGTTATACCATGGCTGCACCGATTTCAAGTAAATGTTTTTCCTTGTAGTATATTAAATTAGACACTTATGTGTGTCGGAAAACGAGTATTTTCGGTGCACAAAACCAAGTAGGTACAAACACATAATCTTCATTATCAAGTAGACAAGTAGGTAATTTAAAATGGAAAAACGATCCGAAAGGTGTTTCTAGATTTGTTGTCCGCGCGGTGGCCGAGTGCACAGAACACATATACTCCTAGCGGAGTGGCCGATCGCTACATAGATAATACACTATGTGAGCTCTGCCCGGCCCGCACGAACACTTATCTAGACTCTGCCGAAGCAATGACGTTTCATCGCTTGCGTCTCGCTGTCAAATCAGCTCCCGTACTATTGACCGTTCCGACATAAATATATATGATACTGTTTTTCTTTATAATTTTTAGCCTAAACGAAGAATAAATCGCCATAAAAATTCTTCAAGGCTTGCGCATAAAAACTATTCGGAAAATTGCTGGGACTCGTTTAGAAGACGGGCATCATTTGAGAACCGATCAAAATCGCAGTACCCTCGGCGTTACAGCGAACCTTGGAGGAGCGTCGTCAAGAACCCTTATAGAGAAACCTTATACACATCAGACAGCAGCATTTGGTCACAAATTTCTAAAAATAGTATGTCTAGAAATATGTTCAAAGGTTGCACGTGCTGTAAGAAAGTGGTCAACCCAATGTTGAAAATTGCACGATATATAGACAGCATATTGAAGGACATCAATGATTTGTAGTCCAGCGAAAATCTTGTTGAACAATAAAAATTGTGTGTAATCCTTAGACTGTTAGTTTTTCTTTGTTGGAAAAAAATATATTGGACATCTGACACAGAAGGCGTAGTGCTTTAAGCGGTCACCACGTCGTTTTCTACTGCGTTGAGTATTGTGGGGTCAAACCCTACATAGGACATCTTCTTCTTCAACTTCCGATATAAGTAATATCATAGTAAGATATTTTACACACGTTTCAGCTACAAGAGTCAACTGGCAAATAATTCAATAGCACTGCTGTTGATGCCCATTACTACACGTAACGAATACGCGCACATTCGTGCGGCTTCGCTTTAGTTGTAGTAGTGCAATAAGATATAGGTGCGGTGAGTTGAAAATTACAACCGAGGCGATATAGCTAGCCCGAGCCGCAGCCGAGGGCTACAAGAAAGCTGAGGCTGTAATTATCAAAGCGCACGTATGTCATACGACTTTTTATATAACATATTTGCGAGGAAATAAATAAAACTCGGACTTTCTTGATCGAATAAATCTTTAATTACTTGTTAAGGCAAAAAATTTGAACAATTTGTAAAATTGATTATTACGTTGCCAGTTGGCATTTTAAGCTTGCCAAGTTATTATTATTAATTAAAATTTCACCAGTCTCTCTCACTCTCTTGAGTGAAAGTAGGAGAAACGAGACCACAGAGTTCCGCAAGGTTCCGCAGCCGCCTCCGCCGACTGCTGAACGTGCGTTGTGTTCTAATGTTGACCACTTTTCTGACATAAAAACTCGTTGCTAATATTTAAAAGAGTATTGTTCGAGCATCTTGATAAACCGTGAGTTTTCCTTTATTAAAAAAAAAAACGTGCGTTTACATTACAATAACGCACAAGTACGTAATGAGATACCTTACGATATTAAAATTGGTGAAATAAGAGACCCTTTACGAGCAAATATGTTATAAAGAATTTGACGCTTCGATGCGCTTCGACTCTGCGCTAGTATAAATCGACCCTAAAAGTAGCCCAAGAGTGGTTCTGTACTTAAAATACTTTTTTTTATTAGGACGAAATGTGAAAAAATAAAACAAATAATGACAAATATGTAACACTTTAATACACATGTCGCCTGTACAACAGCGAATTTAAGTTAGTTACAATATTTATTTGGATGTCTACATAGAAGATTTACACCGAAATATAATTTTATAAAAACTCACCCCTTCACCTGTCTTAATTCTTATAGTAAGCCCAAATTTGTAACTCACAAAAAATGTTCTTTGAAAGTTATTATTCAATAAACCAATTAATTACCTACAGTATAATTGAGGACAGACAGCTATTGAACCAAGACCAACCCAAGAAATCAATTACCGTTTGGTGAAATTGAAATACATAATATCAGTAATGTATAAATACATATGCCAATGTTTTTGAATTTCAAAATAACTAAAGAAACAATATAAATATTCTTAAAATAACAATCGAATTAAAACTTTGCCATATATTTTGTGTGGTATTTAACCTGCATTTGTCGCCATAGAACCGAATTTATTCTCTGTTGATCATTCTCTTGTGTTTTCTGTTGTCCTTGTGGACAACAGCTGTCAATGAAGTGATGTTAGAAATAAGGACTGACCAATAAAGTATAACAACATCATTCTTGTTATCATTCAAAATCGTTCCTTTAATATCAAACTGCAGCAAAGCAACAAGCAAGCAATCGTCAATGAATAGCGCCGGCGCTGAATATAAATAACACTTGTATCAGTTAGTGCCAATATTCATTTTGATCGCTTGGTTAATTACTCCGATAAACTTGTTAACAGATGACCACTATGATAAATAGAACATTAGATTTGATACAATGTGTTACATCTGCGATTACAAGAACAATCATTTAAATAACCAATTTCAACAGAGATATCTTACTTAAAATGACGTTTTCCTTTCTCCTATTGCTGTGAATGACCAAATAATTTTGTTATGTAAGAGAAAACCACAATCTGATAACCAAAGGCCTGTAAATAAACAAGTAATAACGCAAGTCCAGTCCAGACAAGTAAATAACAGCACTTATCAATAAGCATTTAAAAAAAAAAACAATCAAATTGGAATCCTTTTGGAAGTCGGTTAAAAATAGAAGAGATGGATGGACAATTTTTTTTTCATATTTTTATGTAAACGGGCGAAAGTCGTTGTTTTTCTTGCTTATGTCTAGTCTATGTAAAATTATGTTTGTATTAAGTACATAATATACTATTTCAGTATATATATAGATATTCTACTCATCATATTACGTTGACGATTATTTTTAAGGCATGTAAGGCATGTATATTGTTTCAATCCTTCACAAAATAATAATTAATTGTAATAAAAAAATAAAAGGGCATAGACAACACCTAGTTCGGTAAAGGGGAGGTTATAGTGCTCCACGTTTGTGCTACATTATTATATTAGTTTGGCGATTACACTTTTTTATATTTATATTTTATGCAAACTCAATAATGTCCGTTGCCGTGCGATTAAACAACACATCAAATATACTTGCCCCATAAGACTAACTAATTTAATATTTTGATTTAGTTTGTTACAATAAGAATAATAATAATTATAAGTATATTAAATTGACAGTATTGTCACATGTTGTACACTCAGTGCATGGCCGTTCAAACAGCGCTTTATGATAGTAAATGTGTATTACATTGTTAATAACATAATACACTTTTAACCACTCAATTTACAATAGTCTTCCAATTAATTTAGAAACAACACAATGCCCGCATGTAATGAAATGTAAATAAAGTTTACTTATAAATAATAAAAAAAATGAGTAGCTTAAAAGTGCAAATGTAAATTTTAATTTATTGAAAATATTTATTTCATTAGTGCCAAAAAACGTTCACTTGCCAATATATGGGTAACCGGAAGAGAGGGACGCAAGTGTGTTGCAAGAAGAGTGGGAAGTGCACGCTCATTAGCCCATGTTCAGTTTACGAGCGCTCAACGCGCGTTTACAACTACATGTAATTTTTTTCTAGGAGTACACATGCTAACGCGCCTTCTTACATGGAGTTGTTAACGCGCGTTAGCAAAACTCGCGTTTGCGCTCGTCATCTGAACATGGCCTTAGTCTGTCAAATATCGTGTCACCGTGTGGTGATGGAAGAATATGGTGTAACCACCATAGAGTTATTGTACATAGAGCAGGGGAGCCAGGCCTCTAGCCGTCACTCGGTTAGAAAGAGAGAGAGACGATCGCGGTGCCTATCTGTCTTTTTCTACTGACGCATGCGCAGTTAACGCGGAAAAGCAGCATAGCAGAACGATTCGACGGTTAATTGTTGTGATTGGATTATCATTATTAGCCCTTTACCGCGCATGCGTCAGTAGAGAAAGACAGATGGGGTAACGCGATCTTCTCTTTTTTTTTCCGGTGGACGTTTCCGCTTACAGGCAGTCGTATGTCTTTCTCTTTCTGTCTATAATAACTCTATGGTAACCACCCCTATTCATCCCATGGGTGTCATAACCGTCTGTAGTAGGCCAAATTCTCCTTATTATGTAGAGGCCTATCTCTAGCAGTGGACTGTTATTGATTTTTATTGTAATGTGAAATAGCGTCCGTCCATCTCTTTACCCACGAAAATGCAAGTAAGCGAGAGAAAATGTTACACATAAAAATTATAATATCAACAATAATATCATACAATTACAGTTTGATTCTGTTTCAAACAAGTTCCATTTAAAAGACGAATTCATTTTGGAAATTATTATGACATTTTATTACGAATTAATAAATTTATTAATTATGCAACACTCTTATTTATTAAATATATTTTAAGGAACTGTTAAATATTTCAAACATGTAGTATGAAAGGCGGCTCAGTTGCACCAAGTACTAATGTATTTGTTTTTGGGAATAGTGCATTATTTGAGGTCTCGGGTTCGATTGCCGGCTCGGACCAAATGTTTGCACGACTTGCAAATTGTTTTTCTGAGTTTGGATGTTTTCTAGGTTTATATGTATGTATTTACAAATAAGGTATATATGTATTTATATCAGTCATATAATATCCATAGTACAAAATCTGTTTAGTCTAGGACTAGTCGGCGTTGTGATAATTACATATATAGTTAAATTAATTATTTAGTAGGGCTCTGACTGTGATGACCTGAATTTGTGCACGCTAATCTCAGGAACAGCTTAACCGATTTGAATGCAGGTTTCACTAATGCGTTGAGGTTTGCTCTACTAATATTTAATGTTTGTTTTATTTCAATTAGTTCGTAAATTAAATAGTCATATCAGTTTAAAGAATCATCGACATATACGCGGGCGGAGCCGCAGACATAAGCTAGTACACAATATTAAGGTTAAATCGGTGTAATTGGTGCAATTGAACCACCTATTTTCGTGTTACTTTCACAATAATTTCATATAATATGCACTGAGTGTACAAAGTTTATTTATGCTATAAATTGAGCTAACGTTGTTAGTTGTCGGGCGGGTTATCGAAGTAGTCGATCTTCTCGGCCGGTGGTTGCTGGCTCAGCTTCGGTTGGCTGCGAGCCGCCCACGCGTTCGTCGATGTTAATGTAGCCCAACCGCTCGCTGATCTAAATAGAAAAGGTAATTTAGTATACGGTAACGGTAGCTTTCGATTTTTAATGAAATTGAAATTGAGAGTGTCCCGGTTGTCATGATATCTATGGCAATCGTAATTGGGAAATCAGTGTCTTGAAGTGTACTATATAACAACTAGTTTAAAACAACAAAAAATGTAGTTCGAAAAAATTTATTCGAAAAATCTAAATTTATAGGTAAGGTGGAAGGTGGGTTGGATGCGAGTCGTGATGGATATGAGTCGTGATAGATGTGAGTCGGGATGACTGTGAGTCAGAATGGCAGTGAGTAGGGACGGATGTGAATCGGGCTGGGTGTGAGTTGTGATGAATGTGAGTAGGGATGGATGTGAATCGGGATGACTGAGTTGGGATGGATGTGAGTCAAGATGAATGTGAGTAGAAATGGATGTGAGTAGGGAGGGATGTGAGTAGAAATGGATGTGAGTAGGGAGGGATGTGAGTAGGGAGGAATGTGAGTAGGGAGGGATGTGAGTCGAGATGAATGTGAGTAGAAATGGATGTGAGTAGGGAGGGATGTGAATCGGGATGACTGAGTTGGGATGGATGTAAGTCGAGATGAATGTGAGTAGAAATGGATGTGAGTAGGGAGGAATGTGAATCGGGATGACTGAGTTGGGATGGATGTTAATCGAGATGAATCTGAGTAGGGAGGAATGTGAGTAGGGAGGGATGTGAGTAGGGAGGGATGTGAGTAGGGAGGGATGTGAGTCGAGATGAATGTGAGTAGGGATTGATGTGAATCGGGATGACTGAGTTGGGATGGATGTGAGTCGAGATGAATGTGAGTAGAAATGGATGTGAGTAGGGAGGGATGTGAGTAGGGAGGGATGTGAGTCGAGATGAATGTGAGTAGAAATGGATGTGAGTAGGGAGGGATGTGAATCGGGATGACTGAGTTGGGATGGATGTGAGTCGAGATGAATGTGAGTAGGGATTGATGTGAATCGGGATGACTGAGTTGGGATGGATGTGAGTCGAGATGAATGTGAGTAGAAATGGATGTGAGTAGGGAGGGATGTGAGTCGAGATGAATGTGAGTAGGGAGGGATGTGAGTAGGGAGGGATGTGATTAGGGAGGGATGTGAGTCGAGATGAATGTGAGTAGGGAGGGATGTGAGTCAAGATGAATGTGAGTAGAAATGGATGTGAGTAGGGAGGGATGTGAATCGGGCTGACTGAGTTGGGATGGATGTAAGTCGAGATGAATGTGAGTAGGGAGGGATGTGAATCGGGATGACTGAGTAGGGATGGATGTGAGTCGAGATGAATGTGAGTAGAAATGGATGTGAGTAGGGAGGGATGTGAGTCGAGATGAATGTGAGTAGGGAGGGATGTGAGTAGGGAGGGATGTGATTAGGGAGGGATGTGAGTCGAGATGAATGTGAGTAGAAATGGATGTGAGTAGGGAGGGATGTGAATCGGGCTGACTGAGTTATGATGGATGTAAGTCGAGATGAATGTGAGTAGGGAGGGATGTGAATCGGGATGACTGAGTAGGGATGGATGTGAGTCGAGATGAATGTGAGTAGAAATGGATGCGAGTCGAGATGAATGCGAGTAGAAATGTATATGAGTCGAGATGGATGTGAATCATGATGCACGTGTCAGGCAGGTGTACTGACTTGTTGAGCGGGTGGAGCGCGGCGGTGGGCGCGGGCCCCGACGGCTGGGGCGCGGGCGCGCGCAGCACGGGCCCCGGCACGCGCCGCTTGCCCGCCTCGCGCGCCAGCACCTCCAGCACGCTCATCGCCGGCAGCCACGACTGCACAATACATACAGCATTACACATCGACAGCCTGACACACACATACATAGGCCTCTCATTAAAACCGAGGTTTTGGCCTACTGTACCACGTTGGTCAGGTTGGTATAGCGTTTGTTTCAAAGTTTATTTCTCTTTGCAGTGATGTGTCGCTTTTATGACACCCATGGGATGAATAGGGGTGGTGACATTAGGCATTCTTAATCCGTCACCACGCACAACATGATGGCACTCATTTCACAGGGTTTATAAAACTCTTGAGCAACATTTATACAAAATCGTTAGCGATTTCGATTGCTACAACAGCAGTCGAGGTGCAAGGAGAACAACATTTGTTTTGTGTCCGAGTGTAATTTATCTATATTTCTATGTTCATTTTTTAAATATAACTTCTGCACTATACATATGTAAAATAGACACAAAGAACACCGAAACTTAGAACAACAATATGTAGATCTCACAAACTACCGTGGGAGAGCCACGCTTTGGCTTGAATGGACCGGCTCGACCGGAGTGATACCAAGGCCTCACAGAAAACCGGTGTGTAACAGCGCTTGCGCTGTGTTTCACCGAGTGAGTGAGGATACCAGAGGCCCATACCCTAATCCCTCCCACCATCACCCTCCCTATCCCCCCATTCTCCTCCACATCCCCCAAAGGCCGGCAACGCACTTGTGACGCCTCTGGTGTTGCGGGTGTCTATGGGCGGCGGTAATCGCTTACCATCATGTGATACGTCTGTCCGTTTGCCCTATTTTTCATTAAAAAAAAACTGTTATCCCATGTGGGAATCGAAGTTAGAAGATACCCGCTTCAACCACTACGCCATTCGTGCAGACAAACGTATTTAGAAATATATTAATTTAGAATTTGATGATAAAATAGGTTCTGTTTAGTTTAGGATCAGACGACCATTATTGACGTGTAAAGTTACTACTTTTTACAAAAAATATTGATTTATTGTAAACCAACCTTCTCTTTATCGGCGGTAGCGACTACATTTCTATTGGGCTCGGCGTCATAGGCCACGCCCTCGCATCCGAAGTGTTCGCACATCTCGTGGATAAACTGACGCTTTTGCCAGTTCATTGAAGGGAATGAGTGTGCACGCGTCTTCTGCTTTGACTGACATAAAAAAAAGAAACTATTAGTGTACAGAAACCTTTACATGATGAATTTATATCGGTACAGAACCTTCATATCGGTTGACGAGATTTGAGGTTGTTACGGAATTAGAATTATTCAACAAGACTGTAGAGTCAATAAAAGAGAGTGAATCGGCGCTAGTTTGCATGGCGACGTGTCTCCAGATCACATTATATAAATGTAAAATAAAAGATGTTCTATATACTGTTGCATGGCGTGGGGACGCGTCGCCATACTATTAGCTGATCGACTGATGTTTCACAACAACTATATACTTAATCCTACTAATATTATAAACACGAAAGTTTGTAAGTATGGATGGATGTTTGTTACTCTTTCACGCAAAAACTTCTGAACGGATTTGGATGAAACTTTACAGTAATATAGCTTATACATCAGAATAACACAGCGATAAGACCGCCACTTGTATCTACATACGTAGTTTTAAGTCCATTTTAAACGACCTAAAAAAAGGAGGAGGTTCTCAATTCGACTGTTTTTTTTTGAATGTTTGTTACCTCAGAACTTTCGACTGGGTGAATCGATTTTGATGATTCTTTTTTTTATTTGAAAGCTGGTGCTTCCCGTGTTGGCCCATGTGGGATTTGAACCCAAAACACTTGGCGCAGTAGAAAGCGGCGTGGTGATGCCTCTAACCACTAGGCCAACCGTGCAGTAAATATGTATTTATAAAAAAAGTTTGAGACTAGATGACGTGGTGTGTTAAGTCGGGTCTCCACCGAACAAAAGTTGTCAATTTTTGTGTTGTCAACACGTGTCTGTGACGAAAGTTTCTGTAATTTCCTTGTGTTGGCAACAAAAATTGACAACAAATGTTGAGAACAGTGTTTCCGTTTTTGGCGGTAAACGTCAAAAGAATACGCTTATAGCAAATATTTATTGGCTCTGTGGAGACGCTTAGTTGTTCAAATTGTTGGCGACTCAGTGTAGACACAACGGAAACAAAAGTTGGCGATTTTCTGAAGTGTTGCAAACTTTTGGAAACACTAAAATTGCCAACAATTTTGGTGGAGACGCGCCTTTAGATGTCCGAAACATGGTTATTCTGACCTTCTTGGCGAGCTGCACGAGGTCGGTGAGCTTGTCGTGCACGAGCTGCGCGAAGGCGGGCTCGCGCTGCGCCGTGGCGCGCACGTGCTCGGAGTAGCGCGGCGCCAGCTTGGCCGACACGTCGGGGTTGCGGATCTGCAGCGCCAGCGCCATCTGCCGCGTGCGCGCTTCCACGCGGCACTCGTCATCGCACTCCAGCCTGACACACACACACACATGCGCACCGTTAGCTCTCCCCGCCCGGGTCGGATAGTGAGAGTGAGGGAACAGAAAGTGCAACTGTGGTTTTGCACTTGTATGCTACCTACTACACATTATACTATACACTCACCATATTTCACTATATTGGAACTTGTAATCAACGCTGAACGCACTCTTGCTTACCTAAGCGTATATACTTTGTGTCAGTGCTTATATGCTGCTTATGTACTCAAGTTATTCCGTGTATTATTCTCTGATTGCCTATCTTCCTGCCTTAAATTGTTTATAGAAGATACAGCACACTGTGCTTGTATCTTCTACCTACTGCATCTTCTATTATTTTCTTGTGCGTTTAGACCGAATACAAAAAAAAATGCGTGGAGTCACTCCGCGCGGAAGAAGCGAAACTTCGTAATGTGCAACAGTGCTTTCATACCCCCTCCATGGTAGCGTTAAACGTTTAACACAACCGTTGAGCGTTTAACGCAACCGTTAAGCGCTTAACGCAACCTTGTTGGAAGTCGCATTAGAAGTTTCACTTCAATAACCGTAAGTTGAAATTTTTTATTGAAGTGAATACTTCTAATGCGACTTCCAACAAGGTTGCATTAAACGTTTAACGCTACCATGGAGGGGGTATGAAAGCACTGTTGCACATTACGAAGTTTCACTTCTTCCGCGCGGAGGGACTCCACGCATTTTTGACGTGAAACTTCTAATGCGAATTCCAACAATTTTGCGTTAAACGTTTAACGGTTACGTTAAACGTTTGTCTGTCCGTCCGTCCGTCTGTCTGTCTGTCCGTCTGTATGTCCCAGCCACTTTATTCCGAAACTATAAGAACTATAATGTTGAAACTCGGTAAGTAGATGTATTCTGTGAACCGCATTAAGATTTTCACACAAAAATAAAAATATTTTTGGGGTCCCCATACTTAGAACTGAAACTCAAATTTTTTTTTTTCATCAAACGCATACTCTATGGATAGGTCTTCAAAAATGATATTGAGGTTCCTAATATTAATATTTTTTTCTAAACTCAATAGTTTGCGCGAGAGACACTTCCAAAGTGGTAAACTTGCAAAATGTAAACTTCCAACGAAAATTGGTTTGAACGAGATCTAGTAAGTAGTTTTTTTTTAATACGTCATAAATGGTAAACCGCAAAAAAATACACTATTATTAAAACATCGATCAAAGTTACAACGAACTACAAGAACTTTTATATTATGTTACTTGCTGCTTCGGAACCCTTCATGGGCGAGTCCGACTCGCACTTGGCCGCTTTTTTAACCTCTTGTATACAAGACAAGTAGTTACTACCTCAGTACCACACACTGTAATATCTCCTGCGCAGTTGGCTGGTCAACGTTAAGACCGGCCACCGCGTAAGAGCGTGTGCAAAATGAGGGACGACGGCAGACAAAATTTCCGCGGTGTCTCTTATTATTACTCTCATTAGGTTGCACTTGTGTGCGTATGCCGCTAGGTGACGTAATTGCGCGGACAAAGTGCAACTGAAGAAATTCTGTCCGTCGCTTGCGCAGGCCATAAGAAGCGGGAGAGTCAAATTTGAAGTAGGAGGCAATAATAGGCTTGCTTAATTTTATGAGTGTAGGACCAAAATGTAAGTATACAACACGTCAACACACTATTATATCGGAAATTCATAGATACATACAGAGCGTTTTAAAGTGCACTTATCTATGAAGTGTTATGTAAGCCACGCTTCGGCATGAATGGGCCGGCTCGACCGGAGTGATACCACAGCCTCACAGAAAACCGGTGTGAAATAGTGCTTGCGCTGTGTTTCACCGAGTGAGTGAGGATACCGGAGGCCCATACCCCAATCCCCCTACTTCCCCCCATCCCCCTGCCCTACCTCCCACAAAAGGCCGGCAACGCACTTGTGCCGCTTCTGGTGTTGCAGGTGTCCATGGGCGGCGGTAATCGCTTACCATCAGGCGATATGTCTGCTCGTTTGCCCGCCTATTCCATAAAAAAAAAGAAAGTGTATTATTAGCTGACAAACTGAGACGGACACTCTAACGTCCGTGGCAACACGCGTTGCCAAAACAAAAACCCTCTCAAACGTCCGTGGCAACACGCGTTGCCAGCGCGCGCAACGGCGCACAGTTGAATTTAAATCGTATCCTCTGAGAAACAGGGTACTGTTTGGTAGATTTTCATTGCTTCAATGTGTAGCTAATAAACTAATTCGAGTATAGAACACCAGAGGGCCGTGGATTTAATTTGATTGGACCATGAGATTTGGCCGCTTCAGTTGACCCGCGTTCCGCTTGAGTGTCGTGCGCGAGTGTTGTTGTGCGCTAAGGACCACCCGCAGTTAAGTCGTAAGTACTATAGTTTTATCGTATTTAACTTCCAAGTGTTATGCATTAAAACAAACTAGATGAATTGGGCTTCACGATGATGTTTACATATTACAGTTGTATGTAATAAATCTATATTAATTTTAGCTTTAAACTATTGATGCTTCGAACAAAATGAAGATGATTTTCGTTTTGACCAATTTTAGTATTGTTTGCACATATTTTATACACAACTATATACAAAATATCAAATTAGATTTCGTAATAAGCAAAATAATATCTATATTTCATAAAAACATGTTAAATTCATTGAAGATTCCTCAATAATATATATGTGTTCGTCAGAATTTAGGCGTGGCAACAGTTGTTGCCACGGACGTTTGAGCAAACGGTCTAAATAAGGTTCGCTATTAACGTTAAAATTGTATTTGCAACATTTTTTGTTTTTTGTTTTATATTATTGCGTGTAGATAGGACCTTTTTACCGTTTAAAGTCATAATATATATATGTTATCGATCTTCTTTCTAAAATAATTCTGTTTAAAATACACACTGTGACTTTTTTCAACAACAGATTACGGGAGTAGGACGGCCTTAGGTGCGGCCATTTTGGTATTATTTCGCTTTAGCGAATAAGTCGAAAGCGCTAAAATTTGCACCCAAAAAATATGAATTATTATATAATATAAAAATATTATTTAAATACTTAGAAATAATTAAATATAATAATTTATATGCCATTAGAAAGGGAAATAAGTCTAGTTTGTTGTGAAATTATTTTATTGACAAAAATATAACAATCCTCCTTGTAATGTAAAAAGAAAGTTTTTTTTTTTTTTTTGTTTTCTGAATACTACGTTTAACCCGACTTTACGCATTATATATAGAAATTTGCTATTAAACAATGTAGATAAGTTTATTCTATATACTTTTAACTTTCTTTTCGTATCTCTTTATTTATTCTAGCTTCTACGGTTAAGTAGCCATGTAGGTTTTTATTGCGGTTCAGCTGCAGGGGTCAAAGGGGGTTAAGTGCCGCGAACGACTGGACGTTGGAGGTGTGACCTAGGCGCGCGCGGGGGACGTTGAAGTGGTTAGAACTTTAGTGATCTTTTGATTATTTTGTGTCAGTGTCTTTTTGTGTACTTTTGTTACAGTTTACTGATAATAAATCTTAAATCTTACGTCTTGAGCATATTTCCAGGTCTCTGAACATCTGATAAATCGACGGAACCGCCTTCTTGAATTTTTGTAGCTGCCAGAGCGCTCATCATCCTATAAAACAGTCAAAGGATTTGTTTAAGTAACTAGACTTTTAATTAAAAATCAATATTTTGAAAATAAGTCGCTGAAAAATGCAAATATACTATATATATACAATACATATATATATACAAATATGCAACATTATCTAATTTTAAACAAGTGATACAAGGTGGAGTTAGAAGTGAGTGTGGTAGGCGTGCGTGCGTGTGCGTTACCGTGCGTAATCCCGTGCGTTGTCGCAGCAGTAGCGCTCGGCGTGGCGGCGGTGGCAGGGGCACGTGGCGCGCACGAGGCGGCGGCACGGCGCGGCGCTGGGGCACGAGGCCGCGGCCGTGCCCGGGGCGGCAGCCACGTGACAAGCCGCCGCGCACGGGTGACCGCACGACGGACGCTTCTCCGTGCACGCTTGAGTGCATCTGTGCACGCACATTATTATTGTCTTAGTAAAATAATATAACAATGGATTTTTTCAAGATAAATACCGCCAGTTTTTACACACTGAAATTATTGTGTTTCTAATTAAAAGTATTTACATTTAACAGTTTTTGTACAAAAATCACATTGTACAGTTTCGTGAACTGTACACTACTATAAGTTTGGTAAGTAAGGTGTGAGTGTGCTGGTGAGAGAAAACTCTTCACGTAATATTAAAAGGTTTATTGTTCACTAGATATAAATTTAAGTGATTCTTACAACGTAGCGAACGTTACCGAGTTAAAGCGCACACTGACTCGAAAAAGATTGTTACGACGGAAAGGCAAGGAATCGACCGATTTGCGTAATCAGCTAAATAATAGTTGCCTCAGTGTACGTAAACCGTACACACATTGAGGATGATATTTTTTAAAAATAATACATTTATCGTTGCTATATTACATAAAGCTTTATGGTAGTAAATATATTTCTAATGTTAATTATTGTAATAAATAAATAAATATTTCGGACATCTAAAACACACAACGCCATCTAGTCCCAAGCTAAGCAGAGCTTGTGTTATGGGTACTAGACAACTGATATAAATACATATATACATTTTTTTTGTAAATACATACATATTATACATAGAAAACACCCAAACTCCGAAACAAATATTTGTAGATCATACAAACATTTGGTCCGACCCGGGAATCGAACCCCAGACCTCATGATCAGCAGTCGCACACGCCAACCGCGAGACCATCGAGGCAGTCAAATAATTATGTAAATGTTAAATAATTGTGTAAATTAAAATAAATGTAAGTTATTAATGTGGGCTATTTTTCAAAAATATGATGCGAAATCATAGTTTTGGTTATAAAGAAATAAAAAGTTCTATTTAACATCAAATAATTTATAGTTAACCTCAAATTATTTATTACTAGCTGTGCCCGCTACTTCGTACACGTGACATTTGGAATTTTAAGTTATTTTAAAATTTTTCACCGTTTTAACCTTCTCTGGACTACGACGAATATTTCAAAACCGAAATCAGCTAAATCGGCCCAGCCGTTTTCGAGTTTTATGAGTTTGAGACAAATGAACAGCAATTGATTTTTATACATAAGACTAGCTTTTACAGGAGGCTCTGCCCGCCTGTATGTTGGTTATTCATCAAATTACCTCCATGCCAAATTTAATTAAATTTAGTCCAGCAGTTTACCCGTAAAAGCATAATAGGCAGAGTTACTTTCGAATTTATAACATTAGCATGGATTTAAATAGTAAATATAATGAGTACTCACTTGCCAGTATCACAAGGTCCTTTATGACAGGTCTTGATACACGTGTGTTTGCCGCAGGGCAGAGGTTTGCCACAAGGCAGACCGCACGAGAACTCCTCTTGGGAACAAGGTATCGTCTTACGCTCCTGTGAAACAGCAATAGTTATTTCTTATACAAGAGTGCAAAATTGCTTTTTAACCGCGTGCTCAATTTGAACGTTGCATCCCACCTCAGCGAGGAAATGCAAGAAAACTACATGCAAAAAAGAAAATGGCGCCGGCAAAGCAGATTAAAAAAACTACACAAAGAAGGTTCCGAGTCTGAGTTTTTAACAAATTAAAAAAAGTTGTATGATAAATTCGGAGGAAGTAAGAAGTAAATAGGTTCAATGATGTTTTGAATTCACAAACTTAGTGCACACGATGTTCTAAATTCAATTTACTTCATCCTCTAGCGGATACAAACGGCTTTTGCACTCAGATATCGAAGGGCAAAAATACTCTTTCCGAGATGGTGGGATGAAAAATGACTTATTGCACTGCTTATTTTTATTATATTATCCGTGATGTTTGAAAAATACGAAATGTCAGCACCCCTTTTCATGATGGATAGATGTTGTAAGAGCCAACAAAGTAAGCAAACAACGCAAGACAACAGTACTGCAAAGAGAAGAAAACCTTGTCACAACCCCTATTTAGTTCATTCGCTTAGATACGGTCACTTTGATCGCGCCAAACCGCGATCGACCTGCGGCGTACACCCGTATATAGGTAGTAGAGCCACGCTGATTTCAGCACGAACGGGCCGGCTCGACCAGGGCGGTACTACCCTCGCACAGAAAATCAACGTAACGTAATCAACAGCGTTCGTGCTGTCGTGTTTCGTTGGTGAGTGCGAGACCGGAGGCCCAAATAGTCTAGTCAACAAGTTCCATACTTGTTGACTAGACTAAAAGATGCAGCAGCATCACTAGGCCGCCATGGTGTGGGTCGCCATGCTGCATTGTCTGCATTCGCAGTGAGTATGGTGACCGCCACTCTTGGATTCTGCTTATGCTTTCCATCAGGCAGAGTAGAGTCATTTTGGCAGGTCATATAAAAAAAAAAAAAAAAAAACAGTGTAGTGAATGGTTGTGTTTGTTGACTCTTCTAACGTGTTAACTGAAAATGTTTTAATGAAAGCTAGGAAGATGAGATGTTTTTATTTTTCATGTAATTTGTCTTTACTACCTAGGCAAGCATACTTATACTCGTATGAATTACGTATTTCACAATAATAACCACAATTGCGTGCGTGTTACATCACAGTGTACAGGGAGGATTTCTACTACTAGATCACAGTGTATAAGTGTCCCAACGCGGATATGCAACCGCGGAAGCCTAAACGCGACCGCGACACGAAGACCGAGTCAGCAATATTCACAATTTGAATCGACACAGAAGTGCTGAATCATCGCAACAGCCGTGCACCACGCGCTACGAGAATATCACGTCGCGGCTCCCTTCCAAAGAGACCTTACCAAGATATAAAATGATACGAGATACAGTTAACTTTACTCTCGGTACTAATATCGTCCGATTGTCACTATTTAGTTGTAGATTAGTTTAACGTGATTGTTGGTACTCACATCGTCCAATATCACCCACTAATTATAGTTAGTTCTGTAATATTTAAATATTAAATTAAATTTAAGGAGTAACTTGGTTTTCTTCGCAACCTCCGGCTCCAGCCTACGTAATTTGCGGGTGTACCCACACTCAGAACAACAATTTGTGTTCCGAGTGTACGGTACACCCGCACGCAATTGTGGTTATTATTGTGAAATACGTAATTCATACATACATATATATGTTTTTTGTGTCCGTTGCATTATGTTTGTAAAGTCCCCCGAGATACATGAAGTTGTCTTTTGAATAAAGAATGAAAGAAATAAAGAAGCGTTGTTGTGTGTTGTAGTGAGTATAGTTACCTCGTGGTCGCCGTGGCACCTCTTGGTGGTGAGCACGACGCAGGGGGGGCAGTCCCCGGAGTGGCAGGAGTGGTGGGGCGGGTGGCCGCACGGGCGCTGGCGCACGCACGGCGCGCTGCACGTCGGCGGCCGCGTGCCGCAGCGGATGGGTGGCAGCAGCACTTCCGCTCCACACTCGCAATTCAACTCTTCGAAACCTTCAGGGAAGTTCGGAAACTGAGTTTGTGGCCGTTTAGTATATTTTAATAGTAATATTTTATTAGATAATTGGGTTTTTTCTATTCAATTACTTTATAGTAGTTCAGAAAATAGAATGTCTCAGAATATTTGTTTGTTAGGTTTAGCAAATGGGCTCGTTACTTTGTTTCTATAAGAATTAAAAATAGTATTTTTTTTTGTAAATAGTTATCATGTTCCGATGTAATATTCAATATAATTGAAGTTAATGGATTATGCCTATTTTCAACTAATTTGTTCAGTCTTCGCCGTCCACCCCGTGCGTGGGCGCTGACCCCAAGACTATGTGCAGGAGGGGTATATAGGTAAGTGCGTGGGTACTGACTGACGCGCGGGCAGGGCGCGCAGTGGCCCGTGTGGCAGAACTCCTCGCAACGGTGCGTCTGGCAGGCCAGCGTGCGCGCGCACACCACGGCGCAGCGGTGCATAGAGTCCACGCAGCACACCGTGCGGCAGCGGTGACGCCCGCACGACAGCTTCTGCGCACACACAATACACATTACACTTTAATATCACTCGATGAACCACTAACATCATCGACACCTTTGAACAGTGCAGTGCTAAACATAATAGAACGGCTAGATGGTACAGAGCAGTACAGTTTCTAGTTATCCTTCTGTTTACAGTGAAGTTGCCTTCTTAGATTATTCCCTTAATCGCCTCTTACGACAGAAGAGTTTGTTTGCTTGATGGAACGAGCTAATCTCAGGAAATACTAATCCGAATTCAAAAATTCTTACAGTGTTAGATAGCCCAGTTATCGAGAAAGGCGATATACTATCACACTACGGTCACAAGGAGCAAAGTACCAACACCAATGTTGCAAAAACGGGGAAAAATTATTCCTTTCGACAGTCTCTATTGTGTGCGCAGTGGAAGCGATTTAACAAAAACATTTTATGAAGGCTTATTCTCCTTTTAAAATAGGTTATTTTACTGTATATGAGAAAAAATCTAAAAATATATTATTGAGATACCTTAGCAGTCGAAAAATGTTAGTTTTAGTTCATACAATAATTATAGTTATTTGATACAAGAGTGCAAAGTTGCTTTTTAACCTCGTGCTCAATTTTGATGACCGAGAAACGAAGGATTCTAAAATAAGAATCCTGAGCGGTTGCGAGGGAATCAAAAGAGCACTAGGTAAAAAGAAATTGCACTCGAGTGCAACACGTAACTTTTCATCCCACCTCAGCGAGGAAATGACTAAATGACGTGAAAAGAAAATGGCGCTGACAAAGCAAATCAAAAAAAAAAAGTACACCAAGAAGGTTCCGAGTCTGAGTTTTTAACAAATAAAAAAAAAAATGATAAATTCGACACCATGGAGGTAGAAGTAAATAGGTTTAATGATGTTTTGACTTCCCAAGCTTAGTGCCCATGATGTTCTAAATTCAATTTTACTTTATCTCTAGCGAATAAAAACGGCTTTTGCACTCAGATATTGAAGGGCAAAAGTACTCTTTACGAGCTGGTGGGATGATTTTTTTTTTCATTTCAAAGTTTTCAATTTTTTTAAACGGTTCTTTAACACCATGAAATAGTAGCCGCCATGTCAAACGGCTTTGTAAACTAAAGTGTGAACTGTCAACTGATCAGCGCATTTGTTTTTGTTTACAAAGCTAACTGACGTCAATACTACAGTCCGTGTGGCGTCCACTGCGTCCTGCGTTTTTGAAAAATTAGGTGCGAAATTTAAATGCATTTTTATGGCACTTATCGATTGAATTTTTTTTTTTGTTTCTTTTAGTGGTTTAATATCACTATAGAATCTAATTAAAACACTTTTCAAAAATGGGTGTAATACTCTATTCCTAAAAAAAGTGCGGTAGCCTATGTCTATCTTATAAGGTCAGCTTACTATACTACCTTTTGTATGGTAAACTTTGTTCGCGATGTATAACATCACGCTACGGGCAATGGAAGACGCAGACAAGGTTGCGTAGGTCAGCTAGTCATTTAATAACTGTTTAACATCATCAACAAAATTTAACAGTTCACTGCTAGACATAAGCTCTCCTTAGAAAGGAAGTTTTGGCTAGGGACACGATATCGAACAGAAAGTATCGATTATTGTAAGTAAAAAGTATTTGAAATATCGACGAGTGAAGCCTCATGAGTAGTATCAAAAAAAGTATCGATACTTCAAAGTATTGAGTACTTTTCTTACCGACGCCTAATGGCGATCTTTTTTTTTAGTTGACAGGTGAAGAATGAATCGATCCGATACCTGTACAAAAGTACTCATTGAGTAAAAGTATCGAGTACTTTTCTAACCGAGTACCACAAAGTATCGATACTTTTTCGTGTACCTAGTTTCGGCCTAACTTACGACCTATTTTGCGACAGACAGCTACAGAATTTGTATAAAGTTTTCTTTTTTATTTGCAGTGATGTTATCTCGCGTAGTTTGTTCCATCAGTCGCCTCTGACGACATCTGTATTCTTAATTCGTTACTACACGAAATGACATATTTCACTTCAACATCTCTCCATCGTGGGTACTAAATTAATTAAAATCGCAATTCATTTAGCTAAACAAAACAAATAAGTACCGCACACACATAAAGAACCTCACAAACACACAGTCGTTCACATTTTGTTTTGCTTTTCTCTTGTCTATCTTATATTATTTACTAGCTGTTGCCCGCGGATCCGCCCGCGTGTATGTCAGCTATCGCTGCAAATATTAGCATATGTGTATTCTGATGTATAAGCTATATTACTGTAAAGTTTCATCCAAATCCGTTCAGTTGTTTTTGCGTGAAAGAGTAACAAACATCCATATTTACTAGTACATGCTACAACAGTTAACTTTATTATAGTTAAATAGTCACTTGGTTATAGTTATAAGTTTACCTTATTACATTTCTTCTGGCACAGCACATTGTTGTACATCTGGGGTAAATCAGCGCAGGGTACTTCTCGACTGGAATGACCGCATCGACACTGGAGCACTGTCTTGTCGGGGCAAGTAGGGCAAGCACCTGTATAAAGGGAATGATTGTTTAAGAACATACATATTCTCCTTAGAAATGATTTTTTGGTGTACTATAGTTGGCCAGACTGTCTATCGCACTACAGAGTTTGCCCCCTTACGATACATTGAGGTAAGTAGGGAGGGGTTATATAATATATATATGTTACGGTCAGATTATAATCTATCTCGTGAGATTGTAAACTGTCGAAAGATTGTGAACTGTAGCATACTGCTTACAATTTAACGTATTATTTTTAGTTCGATTATGATCCATCGAAGTGAAACCGTCAAATTGTGATGTGGTATATGACGTATCGCATCTCGCGCGCTGATTGGATGAACAGCATATGTCTCACGTCTCTGTTTTTACAATCTTACGGTGACATATACACAATTACAATTCATTTTTTATCAGAACATATTTTTATTATAGAAACTTTAGTGTGATGATAAAATGAATATTTAAGTGTAATAATGTTATAGACTGTCAACTCACTATCTCATGGTAAATTTTCAACCATAATGCATTAAGTTTTAAACTTATTTAGTATAAATGTACAACTTTTTTTTTTAAAGACAACTCCCTCACTAGGAATAAATCCTGTGTCGCGGGGGATCTTATAAACATACATGAAACGGACACAAAAACACCCAGACTCAGAACAACAATTTGTGGATCACAAAAAGTGTTGTCCTACGTGGGATTTGAACCCACGACACTTGGCTAAGTAGGAAACGGCGTGGTGACCGTTAAACCACTAGGCCAAACGTGCCATAACAAATTAACACACACCAAACCCTGTACATTTCATAAGTTGTTTTTCACATAATTTTTTGATTTAACATTTTAGGTAGCATTTGTTTGCCTTTATGAAACATTCTTTTTCACATAACAATAGATAAGTATAAATATTTACCTTCATGACAATTGAGTTTGCAGAAGTGTTTGTCCCCAGCAGGTCCGCAGGGGAGAGGTTTGGCGCAAATGTTACCGCACAGCGGTATCGGGTCGGTGCAAGATTTGCGCGATTCTGGCTTCAACCTGTGCAAACAGTGACATTATTGATTAAACAACAGAGGCTGGTTAGAATGCAAAACGATATTATATAAAGTGGTGTAAAAAGAAAACTAAAACAATATACAAATCAGAAAACTATTATTAACGCTTTTGATGTTTTTGCATTAATTTCAGTGGCGAGCTTTTTGCCGTTAATTTTTGAAGTTTGGACTAATGCGACTTCCAACAAGGTTGCGTTAAACGTTCAACGCTCCTGGGGAGGGGGAATATGAAAGAAACAATATGATTTCACTAAAAATCAATTTCTAGCCCTTCCTATTTTCATTTCCACATTACGAAGATTCACTGCTTCCGCGCTGCACTTCTGCAGCTGCACACAGAAGTTTTTAGGTTTTTTTTTATTATATTTTGAATTATAATTAGTTATTAGGTAGGTTTCGCGTGAGAGCGTAACAAACACACTTACATTCACATTTAAAGTAATAGATATTAGGATGGGATGTTATTATTATTATTGCAGCAAATAAAAGGATGTTAAGAAGAAAAAAAGATTCGATGTATGAGGTTTACTGACTTGGTCTTCCCGCAGGGGCAGGCGTGCACGTGTTGGGGCAGCAGCTGGCAGGGCTGGCAGGGCGGCGCGTGGCACTGCGCGCGGCACACGTGCGCGCCGCACGCCAGCACGCGCCCGCAGCCCGCGCCGCACGACCAGCGCTCGCCCGCGCCGCGCGAGCACGCCACCGTGCGCGCCACCGCGCCCGGGCAGTAGCACACTGACGCACACACCAACAACATTATATACATCTTTATCTATACAAATAAATAAAATTGGACTGTCTGTAATATATATATTTTTTTTGGAATAGGCGGACCTATCGCCTGATGGTAAGCGATTACCGCCGCCCATGGACACCCGCAACACCAGAGGCGTCACAAGTGCGTTGCCGGCATTTGGGGGATGGAGGAGGGGGGAGATAAATGAAGAACAAAAATAGCGGGATACGACGTGAACTCGAATCAGTTCTTTTTTCAAATGCGGCGCGTGGTAGTAAAAAGCG
This sequence comes from Diaphora mendica, assembly GCA_949125395.1. Lineage (NCBI taxonomy): Eukaryota > Metazoa > Arthropoda > Insecta > Lepidoptera > Erebidae > Diaphora > Diaphora mendica. Next base: position 4,983,786 of record OX421321.1, read on the forward strand.
CGTGTCTGGCATGGTTCTTTTTAAAAAAAATGAGTTGCATTATGAAATTTAGTACAACATTATAACACTCGTTTGGATGATATTATGGTTATTATGACACAGGATGTTTTAATGTGGGCAATAAGCTAACTGTTTCAGAAACTTTTTTTAGAGGATTTATAGCATGGGTGTAGATAAACAGATAAAAACAGTTTTCGAATCATATAATGACAAGAAGATTGACTGGAAGCGATAGTTACATAAGAAATGCCCACTAGCCCCCAAATATATTTTTATACGAATGATTAAAAAAAAACTTTTAAAACTTGAAAACATTAAAATATTTACTTGAATTATGGTCAATTCAACCACTGCCTTGTTTATGAATGAGGTGGTCATAGATAAAATTAAACTGTTCTTTAACTCAAAATAGGTAAACTTTCCTGAAAACTACGAACCTTGTGCGACAGTCTCCTTGCATTCTTCACAGGGTCCCTCATGACAGTCTTTATCGCACGTATGCACATCGCATTCTAACATACGCTTGCATGTACGTCCACATACTTGCGGTAGTTTGCTGCTGCACAATATTGATCGCGTTTCTGCTCCACAGCCGCATTGTCTACATAACAAAAATACAATATGATTAACCCAAAAGAATCACATACATATTCACAAGTGAGTCTGCTCGACCTCGAAACTAAGGCATAGATTTTCTTTGAATTTTTTCCTGTACAAGCTAAGAACCAATATCTTCATCAATATTACCTACACATTTTAATGCCGAAAAAATCATAAAGTTTTGCTAAATACAATAAAGAAAAAGGCTAAATACAATAAAGAAAAAGTATTATAATTCTCATACGTACTTAGTAACAGTAGCCTGACACGGTGGGCATGGTCCGGGATGGCAGAGCAGTGTACAAGGATGAGGACAGGTTCGTGTTCTGCGGCAAGCTTTGCCACAGGTGTGAGCACTAGCGCCGCCGCGTTGATATTCCGGTGAACGGATGGCACCGCACATGCATCGATACTCAGTTGGGATCGCCTCGTTGGTGTTTTGACAGGCTGGACAACGCCATTTGCCCTCTAGTAAAAATTTTATGAATGTTAACAAAATAAACGAAACACTTCTGATAAAATTTAGCAATGGATCTGAATGCCAAGAAATAAATAGATATCTACATACTCACACATCTCTATGATGCCCTTCAGCCCTACTGATGTCAAGTCTATTTCCGTGCATTAGGTTAATCTATACAAATAATTAAAGTTGAAGTGTCTGTTTATTTTTCAAATTAACAGCTTTTCACTTACATCAAAAAAATTCTTATGAAATTTTTTGTGTCTGTCTGTTTGTTCCAGATAAATCTCTAGGACAGCTGAACCGATTTTGACGGGATATATAAATGGATTCAGGAGTCTTAGCAATAGTTTAACGAAGTCCGAGTTGTATAAACCTGTTAAATTATTAGGCATTCTGATATCTACCTTATTTAGTTACAGTGTGCAGTCAGTAAACTATATTTTCTTTTGTAATGTATACTCTGCATTGTCGGCACTTGATGTAAAGCATACAACCAGTAACCTTTAGAGTGAAACCGGTCAGGATTGAAGTTAATAGAAGTGAGTTTAATTCTAAAATGTATCTTTTGTTAATCTGATGTATGTTTTAGTGGTTAACGACACTGGCTGCTAAGCTAACAGGGTCGGGGATTTGCCAACCAGGAAATAATAAATATATCTATAATAGGCATGTATTTAGAAATATATGAGTAAGTTAACCAGCTATCTGGTTACCATATCAAGTTGCCAAATAGTTTAAGATCAAACTGCCATGTATGTAATGCAAGTGAAAAAAATATCAATTTACTCACCAACCATACTACTCATAGCCCACTTTCGGATGCAGCGTAGATGCAGCACATGGTAGCAGTTGCTGCAAGACCATACTGGTTCTGTCTGCTTTACACGTTCACAACAAACTAGGCATTCTAGTGTGCCCTTGTCTAGTTGTTCTGTTAGACGTTCACGTTGTGTCATGTCAGTATTGGCTGGAAATAACAATTTTATTGTTAACAGTATGGTTGGTAGCAGAGTTTTTAACAAGTTATAAAAGGTTGTATGATAAATTCGGCACCATGGAGGTAGCAGTAAATAGGTTTAACGATGTTTTGAATTCACAAAGTGCACAAATGTTCTAAATTTAATTTACTTCATCCTCTAGTGGATAAAAACGGCTTTTGCACTCAGATATCAAAGGGCAAAAATACTCTTTCTGAGATTGGGGATGAAAAGATAGTTCATGTACTATATAGACAGGCACTTAGAGACACATTCTTAACCCCTCTCTTCTTTCATGTGTTTATAAAACACATTGGGATTTAATTTTTGTTAGGCCCAGTTTCATGTAAAACCTCTAGTCTTTGAGTATAGATGTGTTATGTGTCCATACATTTAATTCAGTATTGCTAGTATTGGGCTCATTATTCACAGTACAGGGTGTTGTTCTTTATGCCTTAGAAAAAGTGTTTTTTATTAGTAGGTATTCTAAGCATTGCAAGTTAAATGTCTTTATTACATGATAGTTCTAGTCATAAGCATTGAAAAATAAACATACCTTGATCTTGTTGACCATACTGTTTTCTGAATCTTTGTGGACTAGCAACATGTTCCGGCTTTTCTCTTCTCTCTCTTTCCTTTTCAATTTTCTCCTCTTTAGGTTGTAAATATGTGTTAGCATATTGTTCATCTTCCATAGTGCTACGATCCACTGCACGAAGACGTTGACTCCCTCCATAGCTCTTATATCGGTTAGATCCTTCTTTAGATGCTCTTACGTCTTGGGTGTCTTTGCCCATACCACTGTTGTAAAATGTCCTATTATCTGGCTCCTTATTTTTTGTCTTATAATTAGCTTTGTTTTGGCCCCTTTTGTTGCTAGAGTCATATCGATTAGAATCATAGTTCCGACTGCCGGAGTCACGATAACTAGAATCACCATATCTGCCATTTGATTCTTGATTACGATTGCTTGTATCATTATACTGGCTATTTGCTTCAGAGTTTCGGCTACTTGTTGCATTGTATCTAGCGGCTGGTTCTTGGTTGCGGTTATTTGAATCATATTGGCGCCTGTTAACCTCTTGATTGTAATTGTTTGAGTTCGAATAATGACCATTTGATTCATCTTTGCTTGAAGACGATTCATAATATTGGTGTTGGGTAGCATTTTGTGTATGACCTGCACTTAGTTGTTGGCTATTAGTTTCTTGAGGACTTGTATCATTGGCTTCTGAATTACTATAGTTAGAGTACTGCTCGTTACTATCCTGATAGCGTTTACCTTTATCATATTGTTTGCGGTTAGAATCATTATAACGGTTACGGTTTCTGCTGTTGGATTCATAGCTTTTTTGAACTTCCTGAGGACTGTGGTTTGTTTCAGATCTACTCACTTCTGTATTTATAGGAGTAATCTGAGGTCTTTCCCTCCAATTAGTATCTGATGATCTACCGTAAGTATTTCTAAATTCACTTGTATTACTATAATGATTCCTAGATTCATTTGTTGCACTATAATTATTTTTAGCTTCATTTTCCTCATTTTGAGTTTTGTTTTCTTGTTTACAAATATTCTGGGTGCTGCTAGAAGGCTTCATCACAGATTTAGGCACGAATTCTGTAGCTGTTGCAGTAAGATTAGACTTGAGAATCATTTCATTTGAGTAAGTGTTTTGTTCAGGTGGTATTGTATTAAACTGACTTTGTGTGTTAACTTGGTAGGAGTCAGTATCATTAGATATGTTCGATGAGGTGGCTGGATAGCTATAACTATTTAGTTGAGGATTTTGAGAGGTAGAAGGTACATTTTGATAACTATACTGTTGTCTATTGGGGTAGTTTTCATACTGAATGTTACTATAATTGGGTGCATTAACCACAACACCACCACTGGTATTCTGCATTTGTGATAAAAATTCATTAAAGCTGACATACTGATTGGATGTTGAATTTGCTCTGTTGGCATAGTAGGCCTGGTTTACATATTGTTGGCAATTAGGGTCACCGTTCCAGGTTTGATATTGATTGTTAAAAGAGTATGTATTGTTCCACTGCGACATGATTATTGGCAAAAAAACTAATTTGTTGTGAAATAATTATCTATTACTCACTACACTATATGGCAAAGTTTTAACTTCGTTACAAGTTTTTTTTGATAGCTACAAGGTGGTAAAGACCACAGGCCGAAGCCCGAGTCTTAGATATTTCGTTTTGGTCTACCTGTAAGCAAATAAAATAGTAATTTGTTGTCAAATATGAAGGCAACCGACATGTGCCACTTTCTAAATTATTTAGGATTCTATGAACTTACCACTCGCTTGTTTTATTTGTTGAATTACTTCTTAATAAAAACAACTATAAATTAACAAAAAGAAACTAAAATAATTGAATAACTTAGGAAATTTCAATAACTTTAAATATATCACAAGGATGATTCGGAATCGGAAGAAGGGTGAAGGGGGTAGGTCGACGTTGACAGTAGGTTTTTTTTGCAAACGTTCTGAGCATTCATAGTGTTTGTAGAACTTCAAATCCATAAACTAAAGACCAAAAGAAATATTTATTTTTAACAAAATTGTAAAACTATAATTTTTTTATTGAATAAAATATCCTTATTCATATATTTAAAGATTATTTCAAGACTCTACGGAGAAACAGAAATTCTAATCTACATAAACTGACAATAAACAGATTACGTTAACTTTTATTACAACGAGCATTATTATGGGATTGATCCTGGCGGGAGCTTTAAAAATGTTGACAGAGTCTTGGGCCCCTTTGTATTTTCTTGTTGTATGGTGCCATACGGGGTTTCCTTTAATATTTCATAAATTAAGCGATGAAAATCAATAAAGAGTGTTTGGATACACAAAAAGTAAAAAAAGAAAATCGAGTGAAAAGCATTTTGGTTGACTTCGGAACCCTATTCACACGAACATGCTCTTGGCCGGCTTGGCTTTGCTCGATTCACTTCCATCCTTGAGTTAGTGCACCTGGGCAAAATCAGTCTTTCAAAAACCATGATAAATACAATTAAATGGCCAAGTTTACTGGTAATTAAACCCAATGAACATAATACATGACAATTTTTTTTCATTTCAAGTTCTTTTCAATTACACCATTGTTGCGTGTCACAAATGCTGATAAAAAGCTAATAATGGAGTAAGTAGGTAAATCAAGAAAACTGTCCCGACGAAAATGATGCTGATGTTGATATGAATCTTGTAGCTGTACCAGAACCAATAAATAATACAGCACAAACGATTGATCATATTGTAATAGATGACAGGCAATAGAAAATGCTAACAGATTGTTCAATCCCTTCGCCAATGTAGCGTTCACCGTGTGAAATTTGTAATGCCTATAGGGTCCATGGTGCAGGCATTCAATCGCTAAGCTATTTCACTGGCGAGAGCATTAAACCAGGGCGTTTCACCCTGTTCTTATTCTAAGCTAATGTAATATCAAGCACTTACTGGAGATGTGGGAATTCCTTGATATCGGCGTTCTGAGGGGCCCCTCTGTGGTAGTCCCTCCGCATCTCCACACATTCAACACTCCTAGTGGCTGTACAGGTTCCCAAGTATTCTAATTATAATACACCCATTTTAACTGTCGCGGATCGCGCCTAATTGACGCGACTACTAAACTCGCGTGTCCAAACCAGACCAATCATAACGGTAACCAACGAAACACCGAGTTGGATGGACAATCAGCTAAATTTTTTATTGAACGGCACTCAAAAACGACAATGGTCGACCGGTGACACAAAGCTTCTCATATCTTTGTCACGTAGCGGCTTTAGGAGCCTAGAAGGTTGTGGTGAAGCCACGAGGTTCTGATGATGATTAAATTAGACGCTTCACAACAACAATTTAAAGAATTTATTTACTGAAGTATAACACAAACAGATAGATGTACAGTCAGGGTGTGAGTTTGAGAGATTCGACCAGTCAGTGCCTCCAGACAAGAAGCACTTAACTGTAGGTTCGCAGCGATGAGAAAAGGAAGAGGTGCAGTCCTGGGTCGGCTTTAGAGGCCGACCCCCGTAGAGGCGTTGCAGGCGACTGGCGTGGTAGACGCCGGCCGAAAGAGGTGCAATGCTGGGGCTCCGGCGTAGGCCGGGCAGCCCAGCCACCAGGCGTGGTAGACGCCGGGCGAAAGAGTGCAGTGCTGGGGTCGGCTTTAGAGGCCGACCCCCCGTAGAGGGCAGCGCAGCCGTCCGGCGTGGTAGACGCCGGGCGAAAGAGTGCAGTGCTGGGGTCGGCTTTAGAGGCCGACCCCCCGTAGAGGGCAGCGCAGCCGTCCGGCGTGGTAGACGCCGGGCGAAAGAGGTCGAGCTGTAGTGTGCTCGTCCTTTTATGTGTCCCTGCGGTGGCAGGGACAGCGGCTCAGCGGTGGGAGGCGAGCGCCGATGACGCGTGACACCCCCCTCATTAGGCGAGAATTTTTCCTAGGGGAAATTCGCTGACCTCGGGGTCGCCACTGTCGGCAGCTCCTCGCTGGTACCCTGGGAACAAGATTAAAGCAGGATCAGAATTTTTTTAGAGACAAAAAAAAGTTTAAAGAAATAAGAGGGAAAAGACAAACTAACAGGCTAAGGTCATATCAGCTTAGTTCAATAGCAAAAATATAGTGAAGTTAAAAGTTTAAAGGTTTGAAATAAAATTTCAAATAAAAAGTTCAATTGAGAACATAAACAAAGTGAGTCATACATTCCGATGCTCCGTTAGAAATGTTTAAAGAATTTAGTATAATAGTTGCAAACTTGTTTAACTGTTTAGGTAGATGCAGTAATAGAAAATTGTAGTTATAGTAGGTATGCTAGCTAAGACATATGTGCGAAAAAGAAAAACAAACAACCAGATCGACAACAACAACTGAGAATCGAACCTGTAAGTCGGGTTTGACTCGACTTTTTAACTACCAAGCCATAGGTTAAAAAAAAGGTAAAAGTTTTTGTAGATTATAGTTAGATTTTGATAGTGCGATATTTATTTTGTTTTTATTGTTTTGTAATGAACAATAATTTAGTTTTTTTTTTAAAAAGTTAAAGTGTGTAAGGACAAGAAATGTTATTTGATTTACGACGCAGGAAATAATTTTTAAAGATAAATAATACAGAAACCCATCTGTAAAAAATGTTAGTTATGGAATGAGTAAACAAAATCACTGTTTATTAATTGTTTTAACTAACTTTGGCTAATTCGCCAACCAAACGAGATATTTTAGAAACGACATTAGATTTGACTTGTTTAGGGGCCAATTTTTATAAAATATTTGTGTTCGTCACTGAGAAAATAAAATTATCGAGCTGCCAGTACCTTCTCAAAGATAGAAGGTTGATAGTCTAAAGTCTTGGTGTATACATACATCTCGTGGTTCATCAACTATATTGGGATCAAAATCCGTAGCAATATAGATGCGACCACAGTGACGACTTAAATTTCAATATACATTGTAGTATTAGATTTAGTAGTTTAGAGAAATGAATGATTTTAGTATTTAAATTGATGATAGATTCTCTGGTCGCGAATTATCAAGTAGAAAAAGTTGTTTAGTAGTTTTTGGTAGTCTTTAGTAGCTTTTAGTAGTTTTTAGTAGATATAAGTAGGTAATTGTAGTTTAGATGTATCGTTTCACCGAGTATAGTTTAGGGTGTATACAGCGGTGTGTCGATTAGGGTATTTAGATAAGTTTATGTGGTCATTTTCAATGAAATTGAAACGACTGTTTAGGAGAATAAGGGAACAAAATTACTGTTTGTAGTAAATTAAATATATATATATGTGGCTTTAAGGCTTGTTTAGAGAGTTACCGACCGCTCTGTTATAAATAAATAAATCCCCAATAATAATAATAAGTTTGGCTTTAAGGCTTGTTTAAAGAGTTACCGACCGCTCTGTTATAAATAAATAATTCCCTCATCAATGATAAGTTTTAGTACTAAGGCTTAAGTTTTAGGAGTCACTAACCGCTCCAAAGAGTATTAAAAGTACCAAGAATCATTAGTAGAAACTGGTATGTCCAAGTTAAGAGTATAAAGATTTCAAGGGTTAGAACCTTGAAGGTCTTTTAGAAGACATGATGACGCAACATCATAAGAGTTACAAGTAGTAATCTATCAAGGGGTAGGGCCTTGAGTCTTTCTGAAGACATGATGTCACAACATCATAAAGGTTACAAGTAGTAACTATCAAGGGTTAGGGCCTTGAGTGTCTTTCAGAAGACATGATGTCGGACGTCATTAAGGTTAGAGGAACAGGGTTTATCACATTTTGGTGGATGATCAAGTGCTTAGCACAGAGCGATACCTGCCACCGATAGAGGCGAACAGTCAAAGCTTAAATTCCAATCAAAACTGTCAATAAACCTTTTAGAGTTAGTTAGTTAAAGTGGCAGTATAGCCGGTTAGAGATAGAAAGAGATTAAATAAGTAGGTATATTGGTTTAGACCAAAATATACACAAACGAACATACAGACCAGAAACATACATGCCAATACGATACCCACATTATGTGATTATTTTTGTGTAGTCGTATTGCAACTTTATATAAATCCACCTACATCTCAAGCATCACTAGTTAAAATTGTCTCAAGTTGAGAATAGTGCAAGAATGTTGTAAGAACAACATGTTTATAGATATATTTTATATGTAGCTATAGTGGAACATCTGTATAGTGAATTCCAAAGGTCGATAGAATATGATATAGTAGATTGTAGCTTTAGTATATAGTACTGTAGTAAGTTGCAGCGGTCAATAGTATTATATTATTTATTAGTAGACATTTAGAATGCGTTTCGAAATTTATCGAACGAAACAAAGTAGAAAAGTTGGTACTAAATGTACACGAAGAAATCAAAAAGTAGTATTTTAGAATACAAATTTTAGAACAAGGATCCGAGACGATTACATTGTGCAGAAAAACTATGGTAGCCATTTTGTTTAAATAGTAGCTATATGGTTAAGTACCTTTTGAGGTTATGTCGCCACGAGGCTTTAAATTAGCCCAGAACAATTTAGAGTGAAAGATCGACGACGATACTATTATCAGCTACTTAGTCATCAAATTAATTGTTTTAGTTTAATTTGATTTTGGCCCACTCCTTACAAAATAAAAAAAATTGTGGCTAGAAATATTTGAAGATTTAATTTTATAGGTTTACGCTTCTATCATTGTTAGAATGCATTTTTAAGAGAATACGTAAACAATAGATGGGCAAGAAACGACAAGACTCAAGGTGTTTTGTCAAATATATATATGTAATATGTAATCGATGCTACACCGATCGACATCATTTATAGCATATTTTTAAGAAAATATCAAGCAACAAATGAACGAGAAACGACAAGACTAAGAACAACTGTGTTAGACATTATTTAACACATATTTAATATAGTTTAGAAAAGTATAGTTTAATGTTAGTAACCTCATTTAGAAAACAAATCGCATCCATTGTACCTACCAGAAAAACAAGTTATAGGAATTAGTTTTAGAGAGGTATCAACATGTACCATTTTTGAGTTTTAGATAGTAAATGAAATGACCATAGCCGCAGATGTATACAGAAGTTGAAAGAAAAAAAATTACGCGTTAGATGAATAATACGAGTATGTAGTTTAAGTTTAGATAAGTTTAATAATGACTCAAAGTAATAATTAAGTTTTTAGTAATGAAGCCAAGTTTGGTCTAGTTAGATATTTGAACAGAATTAATTAAGTTAGATATAGCTATCGAACCCATTAAGGTGTGTTTGAAAGAAAATTAGAATGTATCGAATTTCATCCAGGTTGTTACAATAAGATTAAGCGAGCCGTAGGGCGTGGCGTGGTTCTGCGCGTGCGAAACCGGTTTTCGTTTGCGACTCAACGCATTCCAGCGACTTGCATTAAAATTGCGGTTTATATAAGCCACAAGCGAACAAAATTTAAGCGAAAGTAATTAAAAGTATTTTTTGCACACGCGGTTCTAGCGAAAAAATATGAAAAAGCAAATAAAAGTGCGTGAATATACACGCGGTTTCGACTGGCACGTGTTTTAATGAAAAAGAATATATAGAAAAGCAATTAGAAGCACATGAATGTACACGCGGTTCTGATTGGCACGTGTTCACAGCGAAATAATAGAAAAAAACACTTTCCTGGATGGGATTCAACATAAAACAAGTAATACACACAAAATATACACAATAAAAAGAATATGAGGTAAACCGTGATCGAATCTCTCAGTTCAGTTGGGCGCCATGTGTCACGTAGCGGCTTTAGGAGCCTAGAAGGTTGTGGTGAAGCCACGAGGTTCTGATGATGATTAAATTAGACGCTTCACAACAACAATTTAAAGAATTTATTTACTGAAGTATAACACAAACAGATAGATGTACAGTCAGGGTGTGAGTTTGAGAGATTCGACCAGTCAGTGCCTCCAGACAAGAAGCACTTAACTGTAGGTTCGCAGCGATGAGAAAAGGAAGAGGTGCAGTCCTGGGTCGGCTTTAGAGGCCGACCCCCGTAGAGGCGTTGCAGGCGACTGGCGTGGTAGACGCCGGCCGAAAGAGGTGCAATGCTGGGGCTCCGGCGTAGGCCGGGCAGCCCAGCCACCAGGCGTGGTAGACGCCGGGCGAAAGAGTGCAGTGCTGGGGTCGGCTTTAGAGGCCGACCCCCCGTAGAGGGCAGCGCAGTCGTCCGGCGTGGTAGACGCCGGGCGAAAGAGTGCAGTGCTGGGGTCGGCTTTAGAGGCCGACCCCCCGTAGAGGGCAGCGCAGCCGTCCGGCGTGGTAGACGCCGGGCGAAAGAGGTCGAGCTGTAGTGTGCTCGTCCTTTTATGTGTCCCTGCGGTGGCAGGGACAGCGGCTCAGCGGTGGGAGGCGAGCGCCGATGACGCGTGACATCTTCTATATTTTAACCTCAAACGTCAAACAAAAAACATGACAATCAAAAATGACGTTCGAAATCTAACAGTCACCCGCCCGAACCTGTTCCCTAATCTACAGGCAGGCGAGATAACGTTGCTACCGCTCGTTTGATAACTGAGTCCCCAACTAGAACCTCTGCGGACCGGGGGGTCCCATCCTTACCAGGGAACAAGTTAACAATGCGCCCCCGGCGCCAACGCAGTGGCGGTAGGTTAGCATCCTTAACCAGCACGAGGTCTCCAACATTAGGTGGATTAGTTTTGCCAGTCCACTTAAGGCGCTGTTGCAGAATGTGCAGATACTCTAGAGACCATCGTTTCCAAAAATTCTGTGAAAACCTGCTGCAACATCTGATACCGAGACAACCGAAACAATTTCACCCCTTCGTACGGGTGTTCGGGCAGCGCGTTAAGTGGCTGACCAATTAAGAAATGGCCTGGAGTTAACACCTCCAGCTCATTTGGATCCGAGCTGAGCGAACACAACGGTCGCGAGTTGAGAACGGCTTCGATCTTACAAAACAACGTCGCGAGTTCCTCAAATGTCAGCGCGGTCTGACCTACAATACGCCCTAAATGCGTCTTAGCTGACTTAACTACGGCTTCAAAAATCCCGCCCCAGTGGGAGCAACCTGGTGGACTGAAGGTCCATTGTATACCCCGACGGGAGAGGGCTGTTCCAATATCCACTTTGTTTTCATTTAAAAACTTAACTACATCTCGCAAGTATCGTTCTGCACCTACGAAGTTCGTTCCATTATCGGAACGAATCAGTGCTGGCAGTCCCCTTCGGGAAACGAATCTGTCCAAGCACGCTATAAAAGCTTCCGTCGTGTGGTCAGCAACGAGCTCGAGATGCACCGCCTTGGTGGATAAACAGACGAACACACAAAGGTACGCCTTGTACTGTTTCGCGTTCCGCAGCCGCGAGCTTTTCACCAAGAATGGGCCCGCAAAGTCTGTACCAACACCAGCCCATGGCCTAGCCTCATTCACCCGACAGGGGGCAGATCCCCCATGTGAGGCTGCATCGTGGCAGCCTTGTTCCGATAACAAGGCATGCACCGAAGCACGATGTTCCGTATGGTTCGACGCCCAGACAAAATCCAAAACTCCCTCTGGAGTGTAGCCAACAAGGCGTTACAACCTGCATGAGCGTTTTTAACATGCCGGTCAGTCACCAACAACTCAACCAACTGCCCTCCCTTGGGGAGTAGTAGGGGGTGACGAGCCGAATACGGTAGATTCGCATTGCGCAATCTTCCTCCTACCCGAAGCAACCCGGCCGAATCTATAAACGGGTTGAGACGCGCGACAGCACCCTTCAATTTAGAACGCCCAGTTTGTAGACTCTCCAATTCTGCTCCAAAGTTCGAAGACTGTACCAACCGGATCAAATTCAGAAGCGACTCATTTCGCTCTGCCGGTGACAGAATTGGGCTCAACGTTCGCTGTTCGCGGGAAGTGCCACAATTCCGAACGAATCTTCTTATCCAACAATTGACATTGATCAATTTATTAAAAGAGCTATACCGCTCAATCAGGAAACTTGGGTCAGTCTCCTGGACCTCCTGGGTCACATACACGGCTGCTATTATACCACAGTCCATAGACAACTTCGCATTGTTAAGGGGCCAATCTGATTCCTTCCTTGCCAGCCAAGGAGGGCCCCACCATAACTGATGGTTAACTAACTCAAGAGTCCGGCATCCCCTGGATGCACAATCCGAAGGGTTCAATTCTCCTGGCACATGTCTCCAAGTCAACGAGACTTCTGATGCCTGTATTTGGGAGACACGGTTTGCTACAAAAATCTCCAGATTATGAACTGAAGCCTTCAGCCAGCACAACACTATCTGACTGTCAGTCCATGCATACACCGTGTTCTCCAACTCCAATGCACCGCGGAACTCCGATACCGCGTGGTTCAGGAGTCTGGTTAAAAGAGCTGCCCCGGACAGTTCCAGCTTCGGAATCGTCAATCTTGTCCGTATGGGAGCCACCTTACTTTTAGCCAGAACCAGTCGAACATCAACATCCCCAGCGGAAGTGACCGTTCGCAAATAAACCGCTGCCGCGTATCCCTGTTCAGAGGCATCACAAAACCCATGAAGGGTAGCCCTGAAATCACCAGCAGGGAACAATTTCCGTGGCAGTGCGACGTTATTAATCTCCGTGAGCGAGTAGAATATCCTTGTCCAATTCCTCAACAACTCCTCTGAGAGGTGGGTATCCCAGCCTAGCTGCGCCGTCCATAACCGCTGCATGAAACATTTTAACAAAAATGTGACTGGAGCGATCCAACCGTTCGGGTCGAACGTTCTCGCAATCGTCGATAGCACAGTTCTCTTCGTCCAGGTCTTCGGGATGTCCAAAACACATCCTGGACTGGCCGATATTGTATGCCGAGCACTGACAACATATTAGGGTTGTCAGGATTTTCAAAGACGTACGGATCCTGTTGGAACTCATCCGGCAACCCCTTCACCAACTCGGGAGAATTGGACATCCATTTCCGCAACTCATAGCCTCCACGCTTTAAAAGCTGGATGAGCTCGTCCCGGAGAGCAAGCGCTTCCTCGACACTGGCTGCCCCTGAGCAGACATCATCTACATACAGATCCTGCTCTAGGATAGCAGTAGCCCTAGGGTAGTTTAAGCGGTCCCGTACCGCTAACTCCCGCAGTGTACGAATCGCGAGGAAGGGACTAGAACGCAAACCGTACGTGTTTGTGTTCAACTCGTAAACCTTTATCGGTTCGTGGGGCGACTCACGCCATAGTATCATCTGATACCTCCTGTCTTCCGGATGAATCACCGTTTGTCTGAACATCATCCTTATGTCAGCAACAAAAACCACCTGGTGTTTCCGAAAGCTCGTGAGGATTTCCGACACGTCCCAATTCAACTTCGGTCCCGAATGCAAACATTGGTTCAGGGACATACCGTTCGAAGTTGGAGCAGACCCATCAAACACTACTCTAATTTTTCCAGTAGGGGTCTTTAGGACAGCATGATGTGGAAGGAAGCAATAATCCTCGGATCTCCAATCCACACGCGACACAGACATGTGTCCCAAAGATTCATACTCCCTCATGAACCGAACGTCCACGTATTTGGTCTTAAATACAGCATCCCGGGCCATACGACGCTCCATCTACAACAATCGAGTCTCGGCTGTCTTCCGAGATTCACCCAACAGTGGCCTATTTGCCCTGAAGGGGAGCCGAGTTACAAACCGACCAGAACGAAGGCGACCAGTATTATTCTAGTAAAACAACTCGCACTCTTCTTCGTTTGGGTCTACTCGACGCGCGGTGGGGGGCTCCTCGACCACCCAAAACCTTTGCATCGTCTCGGATAATGCTGAACCTACGAGTATACCATCCGACTCAATAGGTCTAACCATGGGTAATACCGGTCCCATTATCGCATAGCCAAACTTAGTCTCCACAGCCATGAGTCGATCATGCTGCAAGACTCGCCGATCCGACAGCAAAAACTTACCCAGAACGTCTACTCCCAGTAGCACGTCAACCGTACCTGGGGTGTCGAAATCGAGATCCGCCAGTTTCAGATCCTATGGGCCCCAACATCTTCCCTATGGGGGCCCTGGTCCCGTGGATCCAGGTTCCAAGTCCGGCCCTGTGTACGTGACCCCATCTGTCCCTGAGTCCTGCCCTGTCCATCTTCATGATGTTGGCCGGGCCTATTCAGGCAGAGCAACTCATGATGGTGGCCTCCACAAAACTTACACATTGCGGACCGAGCGCAATCCCTTACTAAATGGGGACCCAGACACAAAAAACACCAGCCACGCTGCTTGGTGATCTGGCGTCGCCCTTGGACTCTCTGGTCCCTAAATCAAAGGCAGGCGGCCACACCATGGCCATCCTGTTTACAATATAGGTAGGCATCCCGTTCAGGTGTTGAGGCACCCATGTGCCCATACAACTTCCTTGGCCCTCTCTGCGGAAGTCCCCTCCTCACAGGGCTCCGAGTAGCCTTCTGTGGTTCCGCAGCGGGCTTCGAGAACGAACCCATGTTCTCTGCCCTCCGACACTTTTCCTCCAAAAACTCCATGAGTTGAGAAGAGGTGGGCAAGTTCTCTGCACTCTGACCGTGATGCTGCTCAAATCTGGTCTGCACATCAACTGGCAGCCGGGACAGTACTATGTATACTAACATGTAAGATCACTCTTCAACCGGCAAGCCCAAATTTCCCAATGCCCTAGTGACACTCAATAACGGGTTCAACACTTCTGCCTGTATGGCAGAGACCCGAGTCACTGTAGGGATGCTAAACAGCCTCTTGAGCTGCGCATCAACCAGCCTTCTTTTGTTGTGGTAGCGCCTCACCAACATTTGACGGTGACAGAGGACAATTATGAGATTGCTCATAATTGTCCTCTGTCACCGTCAAATGGGCTACCAGTTCCCTAGGCTCTCCCTTTAAAGCTGACATTAGTTGTGCCATCTTATAGGATTTAGGCAAATCCTCCCTTAAGTGGACCAAACTATCAAATAAATTGATGAAGCTGACCCACTCACCGAGCTCTCCATCAAAACTGGGTAGTTGTATCTGAGGCAGTTTTGATACAACCCCGCGAGAGTGTGGGCCTTCCACAGCTTCTTCATTGCGGCCAGTTCTGCGCTGGCGCTTTATTTCTGCTATGCGCTGCTGAATGTCATCAGCAATTGAGAGGCACTGGTGAACATCAGCCTGCATCGCGAACCTTGTCTGATCGC
This sequence comes from Diaphora mendica, assembly GCA_949125395.1. NCBI lineage: Eukaryota > Metazoa > Arthropoda > Insecta > Lepidoptera > Erebidae > Diaphora > Diaphora mendica. The sequence continues at coordinate 4,999,492 of OX421321.1, forward strand.
TGACCTTCTCCTCCTCAAGGGCCTCGACTTTGGTAAGCGTTTCCATCATTACCTCCAGCCGGGCTGGCGCATCCAAAGCTCGAGCCAACACTGCATCTTGTCTATCTGGTCGGCCTAGGAGGCCTTGAACCGATGTAAACCATCTCAATTCCGTTCCAATCTTAGCCCGGTACAATGACAATGACATAGCGGCAGAACTTTACTTACAAGTTACAATATCTTATGTATGTAATAAAACTATTTAGTGCTTGTGCACTCACTTAATCTCAGGTATATATCTACCTACAAGTTTCAACTTTATCAATGCCCAGTAACTCATAATAATTGAATTTAACAATAACAATAATAGAATAATATAACAATATTATTCTAGTAATAATGTCTGTGGGCTAGCAAATCAAATATTGGATTAATATATTGGACCAACTGTCCTAAACAATTAATATTAAGTTTTACAATTTAACCAATAATTTAATGTCACCTACCTACATTTAATCATTATGCTAATAAATTGTTTTAAATACTATTTAAACAACTATTTCAGTGGAATCAAGGATATGTGGACACTGGAACAGTATAGTGACCTACCCAATAACGAGGTATTACCTTCTGAAGCACTACGGAGTGCTCACAGCTCAGAGGTCTTAACCACGCTTCTGCTACCAAAATGTTCAATCCTTTCGCCAATGTAGCATTTACCTTGTGAAATTTGTAATGTCTATAGGGCCCATGGTATAGGCATTCAATCGCTAAGCTTGTTCACTGGCAAAAGAAGTCAACTTCAGAGCGATTCACCTACCTAGCGGGGTTCCCCGGGTTGGCCCTCTTAACAACGCGAAGTTGCTACAAAGCTTCTCATATCTTCTATATTTTAACCTCAAACGTCAAACCAAAAAAAAACACAATCAAAAATGTTGCCATTATAATGACGTTCGAAATCTAACACAGATCATAATCTATTATAAGTATAAAATAAGTATTTGAATGTGAAAAATATACACACTTTTTATTAAAAGTTTTATTTAATAAAAACTCCATATATTTTAGAACTTAATCAGCTGTAACCTGTAACATACCATGTCTGTATGAGTGTGGGGACGGTATCCATATAGGTGTACAATAAAGCGATTTATTATGTTGCACGAGTCAATATCATCTAGTTAATACTTACTCATAATTTAAATGACTAATCATGCACATTACTATCGCACTTAATAATGAGCCTGTCGTGCTACTGACTAATAATCGTGAAATATCAGAAGCATAAGAAAACAAGTTTTGGATATGCCATTACAGTTTAACAATTGATATTAATTATTTACATTTGTTTTTTTCACTAACTGAGCTTATATGCAGATATTACCCTTAACAAACATAATTAAAGAAAGATAAACAGATACCAGATACCAGATAAACAGATAGAATTTAAGGTAGTAGAGCCACGCTGATTTCAGCACAACTGGGCCGGCTCGACCGGGGCGGTACTACCCTCGCACAGAAGACCAACCTAAAATGACAGTTTTGATGCTGTCCTATTTCGTTGGTGAGTGCGAGACCGGAGGCCCAATGATGCAGGGGTGACAGTTATCGTGGTAAGTGTGTGAGCAGTGGAATGCTCGTAGAGTCATGTTGAGGATGACGTGGATCGAACCGTCGGCCAGGGAGACCTGTAGAAACGGTGGTGCCGCTGGCCGCCCGCGGCATAGAGAGGGGCCCAACCGCGGCTAACCACCCTGGGAGGCTGCCCCGTCAGGTCGCGCATAATCCACGGAGTGGCTCGTCGTGCCGGTTGGTGACCGGACGGTGGGACCAGGCGACCACTTCCGGGAGGGTATGGGTCATGCCGCACTATTGTACGCCCCCACTTCTCTCCCTCACTTTTAAATCATGGCAGTAAGAAAAAGGAATAAGCGTTCAACAGCGGCACGCCATCCTCCCACCAACCCGCTTTTTGAGGTAGAGTTCACTAACATCCGTGGACTCCATGCAAACCTCAACGCCGTCCACCAGCATCTTGAGACGGCTCGGCCGGCCATGCTTTTCCTAACGGAGACACAAATACGCCGCCCTGCCGACACGACATATCTTCACTACCCCGGCTACGTGCTTGAGGAGTGCTTCCTCGCGAAGGCTGGGGTATGTCTTTTCGTTAGGGCGGATGTTTGTTGTCACCGATTACGCTGCCTTGAGGACCAATCCTTCTCCACTATTTGGCTACACGTGGATATTGGCTCTATGAGCCGAATCTACGTATGCCTATACCGATCCCATTCTGGAGACTCCGAGACAACTCGACTTTTTGATCATCTCAGTCAGGCAGCGGACAAAACGCTGGAACAGTTTCCGACCGCCGAACTGGTGTTTCTTGGAGACTTTAATGCCCACCATGAGTCCTGGTTGGGATCTTCCAGAACAGACCACGCGGGTCGGACTGTCCACGCATTCGCTCTCACGCATGACCTCACCCAGTTGGTACTCCAGCCCACCAGGATACCAGATATACTGAGTCAAGCGCCTTCCTTGCTGGACCTTCTGCTGACGACTCACCCAGTGCAGTACAGTGTATCGGTGCTCGCCCCTCTGGGATCCTCCGATCACTGCCTGGTATCCACCACGGTGCCTCTAGTTGCCCCCCCACGACCAGTGGCAGCTAAAAGACGGTTATGGCACTACTCGTCAGCAGACTGGGATGGAATGCGGGACTATTTCGCATCCATCCCTTGGGCACAACGCTGCTTTAAATATGGAGATCTGACGCAAAGTGCGGCCGCCGTGGCTGGCGAAATCACTCTAGGAATGTAATACTATATTCCCTACAGTGAGGTCGCCAGGGCAACTACCCGGCCCTGGTTCAATCGCGAATGCGCTCAAGCTGTTGCCCAAAAGCAATCGGCCTACAGCGCATGGACCAGGGCCCGCGCTCACGCGCAGGGCACGGCCACCCCGACGTGGATCGACTAAAAGCAGCGTTCAACAAAGCCACCAGGGAATGCAAGAAGGCTTCCCTAACAGCGGATGCCCAGCGCATTGCACGACTTGGCCAAGAACTCGTCGCATACCCTACAGGTAGCCGAAAGTTCTGGCGATTGGCTAAAGCCGTGCAGTCCAACTTCTGCCAGGCCTCGCTACCACCGCTGAAATATCCTGACGGATCACTTGCCCACCAGCCGCAGGAGAAAGCGAAACTGCTTGTAGATCTCTTTGCGGCTAACTCCCGAATCGATGACCGTGGCATGCACCCGCCTACCATTCCGGCCTGCGACGCTACAGTGCGGGATATTCGCATCCGGCTGAGTGATGTCCGAGCGGAGCTTCGGTCACTCGACGTCCGGAAAGCTAGTGGACCCGACAGTATCCCAGCGGTGGTTCTTAAGAACTGCGCACCAGAGTTGTCTCCGGTATTGACGCGCCTGTATCGCCTGTCATATTCCTCGGGAACTGTTCCGGATGCCTGGAGAGAGGCGAATGTTCAACCCATCCCCAAAAAACGCGACCGCTCCAACCCGGCCAACTACCGCCCGATAACTGTCACCCCCATTATCTGCAAAGTGTTCGAGCGGATCATCAATAAACAATTGATCCACTACCTGGAGGATCACTCCCTACTTAATGATCGTCAATATGGTTTTAGGCCGAAACGATCCACGGGTGATCTTCTAGCGTACGTCACACACCTTTGGAGTGAGGCTATTGACAGGCACGGAGAATCTTTGGCCATCAGCCTCAACATGGCCAAGGCCTTTGATAGGGTTTGGACCCGTTCGCTTCTCTCCAAACTGCCGGCCTTCGGCTTGCCCCCCAAACTTTGCAACTGGGTTGCCGCATTCCTGCACCAGCGCCGCATCAGAGTCCTTTGCGACGGTGCGGCCTCCGACTTTCAGTCGATTAACGCCGGAGTGCCACAGGGTTCCGTCCTGTCCCCCACGCTGTTTCTTCTGCATATCAATGACATGTTAGCCCTTGGCAACATTCATTGCTATGCAGACGACAGCACAGTTCATGGGAGGTACTTCGGACGTCCTGCAGCAAAGTCAGCAGATATTGAGGAAAATCGACAGGAGCTTGTCGCTGAACTCGACCATATTCTGTGCCGCATTTCTCAATGGGGCTCTGAGAACCTGGTCGAGTTCAACGCTAAGAAAACACAGGTGTGCGCGTTTTCTGCCAAAAAATCTCCATTCCTTCCCCTTCCGACTTTTCAGAACACTCAACTGCCACTACAAGGCAGACTCGATATCCTGGGCATGGGCATCTGCCGCGACCTAAACCCGTGCGAGTACGTTGAGGGCGTCACTAAGGCGGCCTCGCGGAAGTTATGTGTTCTAAACAAGGTGAGACGGTTCTTCTCGCCGGAGCACCTGTGTCTTCTTTATAAGACCCAGGTTCGCTCGTGCGTGGAGTACTGTACTCACCTTTGCGATGGTGCCGCGCAGTATCTGTTCGACGCTCTCGACCGGTTGCAGCGGCGAGCAATCCGAATTGTCGGCAGTCCTGAAGCCACCGAGTCCTTTGAGCCTCTGCAGATGCGTAGAGATATCGCCTCCATGGCAGTCCTCTATCGTCTTTATCATGGGGAGTGTTCTGAAGAGCTCTTCCAACTAGTCCCGCCTTCTCCCTTCCTCTACAGGACAACACGTGCCAGCCTCAGAAGTCACCGCCTCAGAGTGGAAGACATACGCTCTCGCACTCATCGATTCGGTTCTTCTTTCCTGTGCCGATCGGTTAAAACCTGGAACTCACTACCAGCGCACGTGTTTCCGTCCAACTATGATCCCGGGTCCTTTAAGCGGGGCGTGAAAAAGCATCTCACTAGGCCGCCATAGTGCTGGTCGCCATGCTGCACTGTCCTTGTTCACATTGAGGATGGTGACCACCACTCTTGGATTCTGCTTGTGCTTTCCATCAGGCAGGGCAGAGTCATTTTGGCAGCTAAAATATATATATTAAAAAAAAACCTATACAAAAACTGTAAATATTGGTTTTTTGTAGTATACCTAAGCCATTACTCTGATCCAGAGGCGGATTAAGTAACAAGAGTGCCCTAGGCAACCATCCCTTCGGGCGCCTTCCCCCCCCCCATGATTCTAGCATCCATATAATGTATCTATCTTGGCAGTTGGCATATCTTCACTATATTTATTTTTACGTGTGAAACCCTCTTGAGCCATAATTACACCGGGGTATGCGGTGTATCGGAATCGAGCCGACTAAAATAACGTAGTGCGTAAACTTTGTCGGATATAGAAGACGGCAGCTTTATTAAAACGACCAGACTGTTCTGTTTTGGTGCCAGTATAGTTGGCGCCCAGCCGTTGGCTCTGTGCAGATCAGACACAGCTGACTCCGAGGCATCCTTTCTCGAGTATGTAAATCATCCGGTATGAGAGAGTTCTGTGTTTCCACCCGATCAAATCTTCCATAACGGATCTTATCGCCGTCTGCTTGGCGCTAGGTTGCTTAAATATTTCCTTTTGCTCCTCAACCAGGACCCAGTGAAGTTGAAATTTCGGATCCTCGATTTCTCAAGTCGCAGGATTCCGAGACAATACTAGTTTCAGCGCGAAGCGCGCAAATGGTCGACCCGGCTAGTTCTGGGAGGTAAGATAGAGCGTTCGATTTGCGAAACTACCGCATGCCGGCTCTGCGTATGGACTTGAGGTTCCAGAGTCCGGAGGATTAAAGCCTGGTAGACCAGCACAACGTGCAGTCACTCCGTATTTTCACCGACGGAAGCCAGCTTCAGGGCAAGGTCGGCTCCGCGTTCTCTATATGGGACAGTCGGGCCGAGCCGCTGAGCCGGAAACTGAGCTTGCCAGCGTACTGCACAGAGTACTGTTGCTCTTGGCCATATGCAGTGCTTCGAGCAAAATCCTCAACTGCAGTGTGGGGAGCTACGGCAGCTACAGTGACTCGAGGGCAGCGCTGGAGACGGTGACGAGCCCCGGGACCGTAGATACTCTCGCGACCAAGGCGCGCCGAAACTTCAGCGAGGCCTTGACCCGTGGTAAAGATGTAACCTTGTACTGGATCAAGGCCCACCGGTATCGATGGCAACAAGCGCGCCAACCAGTTGTCTAAGGAAGCGGCACTTTCGTGCTGGAGGAAGCCCGACTACGACCTGTATCCGGTTTCATTCGTCAAGCGTCAGATATGCAGTGACTCGCTCGACGAGTGGAACCGGAGATAGCAGTCTGGCCACACCGCCTCCGTCACGCAAGTGTTCTTCCCTGACGTGAAGAATGCGTACTGTTTGGTGCAGAAAATCCAACCCCAGGGCGTTGTCACGCAGATGCTGATGGGACAAGGGGGGTTCTCTCGTCGGGAGAGCCATATTTCTCCTGCAATTTGTCCTATTCTGCCGCTCTGTCAACGCTTTATTGTTTGCGGTCGTCGCCGCCGCCAACTCGGGTGCACCATATGCCTTTCAATGAACAAATCTGGTCTTACTAAAACATAAAATAATCTCAACTACAGCTGTGGTTGTAACTAGTACTTTTTTTTTTTATCAACTCCCGCACTAGGAATAAATCCTGTGTCGCGAGGGACTTTACAAAAATACATGAAACTGACACAAAGAAAGACATTTGTATGGAAACATCACTAGTCCAACTAGAAGTAGTGTTAATTTTTCTTTAATATATGATGAGGCATATATTTTTGCTATGTAAAAAAATTTAAGCCCCCTAAGCAACCTCGCGCCCTTAGGCACATGCCTACTTTGCCTTAGGGTTAATCCGCCTCTGTTCTGATCCTTATAAAGTCAGAAGATATTTTAATAATTGGAATAGTAATATATATTTATACAGGGTGTTTTTTGTTTTTTTTTTTTTTATGTATGACCCGCCATAATGACTCTACTCTGCCTGATGGAAAGCATAAGCAGAATCCAAGAGTGGTGGTCACCATACTCACTGCGAATGCAGACAATGCAGTATGGCGACCCACACCATGGCGGCCTGCTACTGCATCTTTTAGTCTAGTCAACAAGTATGGAACTTGTTGACTAGACTATTTGGGCCTCCGGTCTTGCACTCACCAACGAAACACGACAACATGAACGCTGTCATTTTACGTTGATTTTCTGTGCGAGGGTAGTACCGCCCCGGTCGAGCCGGCCCATTCGTGCTGAAATCAGCGTGGCTCTACTACCTACCAAATTCCCAAACGGTGTCCCAAAATTCAACGATAAGCGGGCGCCTAAAGGTAGACCTGCTAATGAGTACATAAGGAAAAATAATAAAAAAATATACCTAGTTTTTTTTTTATATACAAGAAAAATTTAGAATTTCTTTGAAAATGTATACCTTTCATGATATTGCTACTATTCACCACAACTCTTAAAAACACCAAATTGCCCGCAGTTTTTACACAAAAAACGTTCAAAATAATTTTTTTCCCTACAATTTTGAAATATTTTTACTCTTAGTGTACTTTGACTCATGGTCTTGTAAAAAAAAGTATGGACACCACTACGTAATAAATAAAAAAAAAATGAAGGGTGTAAATTTTTAAAGAAATTCGAAATTTTTCTTGTAACTAAAAAAAAAATTGGTATATTTTTTTTATTATTTTTCCTTATGTACTCATGAGCAGGTCTACCTTTTGGCGCCCGCTTATCGTTGAATTTTGAGACACATGGTATATAACAGATAAATTTACATAGACTGCTAAAACTACCGAAACATACCTGATAAAACTGTTACCTTCCTTTTGACTTTGCAGTAGTCGGGTAATCCCAGAGCATAGCAGGGCAGAGCCAATACTATTGTTACTGATAAACATACATTTATCTATACTATACAATAGTATTTTAAATGCGAAAGTTTGTAAGTGTGGGTGGTAAGTATTACTCTTTCACGCAAAAACTACTGAACGGATTTGGATGAAACTTTACAGTAATATAGCTTATACATCAGAATAACACATAGGCTACTATTTGCCGCAATAACCGACATACACGCAGGTGGAGCCGCGGGCACCAACTAATATTTTTATATAGAAAAACTAACCATCACACAATTATCCTGGGAAGGAATCAAATCTAGAACCTCTAGCTTGTCAGGATCCATAACTACTATAGTATTAGGTGCGTCAAAAATATTAGCAGTTTTGATATTTTCTCACCTAACTTAAATATTTTTTACTATTAAATCGACGCATCCATGCTTTTTATACTTGCACGGATCGAATGAAAAGCGTCACTGTAGGGTTCACCACGGAGCGGTACCGCGCCGAGCGTTGCTCGTATTGTTAACTTCAAATGATCCTTTTGATGTTTGCAATTTCGTAGTAACCTTGGCCTGTTTAGATTGTGTTTAGCTTTGAAGTTAGTAGTACGTTAGTGTAGTGATGGTACTGGGATGGGGTGCATGGCGAGCTCGCAGGTCAGCGCACGTATAGTTCCGTCCGTGAGTGATCAAGATTATTATTTTATAAATGGGCCTGCCAAAGTGACTGTACTCTGCCTGATGGAAAGCATGAGAAGAATCCAAGAGCGGTCATCATATTAATTGCGAGTGCAGACAATGTAACAATGTAGCGTGGTGACCTACACTACGGCCTATTGAGACGTCTCTCCCTCATCACCTAACTCTGAAATCATCGTGGCTCTGCTACTAAGAAATAATTTGAAATATTTCATTAAAGTTTTCCATTTTTAGGTTCCACAAACATTCTTATTATATTTATCATTAAATACTTTCTAATGAATCCAAAAGACAAGATAATCTAAAGTAATAAGAATTGAGTCTGCCATGTCACATACGGATTAAATTTATTTTTGTCAACAATCGTTACTTTAAATTTACTGGTTTTTGGCTGCGTCTTATTTCGCGTTCCTATAGACTTAGTGAATTTAACGCATTCACCAAGATTGCTACTTTCTGTACCACAGAACAAAAAATATAGGTAGAAATGTTATGTAGGCGGGGCAGGCGCGCCGCGAAATAAGTCCAAATACCTCTATTTTGTCTGCTGGCATTAACTGAACGGTCGCATTCGCATTTTACTTTCAACGGGAAAAAACAATAAAACAATCATACATTGCGTATTAAATTCGATTACTAACTACATTGTTTCCACAAGAGTACGCAATGAACTGCATTTCCTGCGTGAATATTTCGATTTATTTCACCCGAACAGATTTAGTGTAAGGCATAGGGGTGTGCCCAAATATTTATAATGCAATCGATACCGCAAAATTGTGGATGTCGATGATATTAGTTTGTGTTTTTCTTAAGTAGAAAGAGTTGATTTGTTTTTAACCGACTTCCAAAAGGAGGAGGTTCTCAATTTCATCGGTTTTTTTTTTTTTTTTGATGTATGTACATTGATTACTCCGTCAATTGTGGACCGATTTTGAAAATTATTTTTGTATTCGAAAGGGTATGCTCCCCATGTGGTCCCATGGCCACCATATCAGGATCTGATGATGGGATCCCAAGGAAATTGAAGGAAACCCTCAAATTTACGTGAGCGCCTGCAATAAAGTTAAGGCAATTGTCTGCATGCTTTCATATTCTGTAAACATCATGTCCGAAATATTTATTTATTATTTTATACAGTATGTTGTATGTTACCTTTAGTCGTATTCTTTCAAGTTATTTAGGTGAAATGATGATGAGAGACTTGAGAGAGACTAAAAAGCGAAAAAAAAAAAAAACTTCGTTTAAAAAAACCGACTTCAGAAACTGAAAAGTATAAAATAACTTAATTTGTATGTGCTACCTATTCATAGGTTTGAAGTCGGTGCCGAGCCAAAATGTAATAGTAGGACTCGCCGTGCGTGACCTTGAGCGGGATAGCTGCTCTTCGCGTAGGACAAAACAACCGAAGCGTCGGTGACGTCGTTGACGTTCGTCTCGGAATTTTTTTTGGAAAGCTTTTTGATGAAATGGAATAGGAATAATAGAAATATTTCTTTTAAAACTTAAAACATATTTTGAAGATTAACATTTTCAGGCCGTCCGACGTCTATACATTGTTTTTTGTATTTAAATTTTGATATAAAAAATGTACATCTTGTGAGGATATAAAAATAACCTCATAATTACTGTTGACTACAGGGTTCTACAGACAAATTATTAAGGTTATGTGTGTTACGTCTATAGAAAGTTGTGTCGTGTTGATAAGTAGGAAAAGTCAAACTCCAAAATTAGATGTACAATATGTACTTATGTTTTGACAAAACAAATGTCTTATTTTGATATTAACACAAGAAACTAGTACAATTTCACTCAATCAATTTCTAAGACAGTGAATTTCATATAAAAAATAGGATAGCGATATTTAAAAGTAAGAACTATTTCATATAGAAATTAAGCAAATTTAATTATTACAATCGACAGGACCACATCTCTACGGTGGGTGGGTCATAAAGACGAAGATCCACCTCTAAACACAAAATTGCACGTAAAACTCTACTTAATGCCAAGAGCATAAGGTTGTAGTTTAATATTATATTCATTAAATCCCTTGGACGAATTAGAATAGACTTAGTTATGTGTGTATAATATTATTAATCGTTTATGTGTGCGTCCCGGCGACAAAAGATTACTAACGAAATTACGTCAAAGGCTTTTCTAGTAGTTCTGTGTTCTGTACCTTTGATCAAAGTCAACGAAAAGTTATATATTCATACAGATAAACACAGTATCTCATAATTTATGAACTACACTGTGTGGTGTTTTGCAAAATTGGTACAGAACTTTTTATTTTATTTAAGTATTCTAGTTCTCAAACAATTCCTCATCATCAACTGTCATAATAGTCCACTTGACTTCTGCCTCTACGCCTTATGCTAAAATTAGCCATCTTTATTCGTACTATTATTAAAAGCTAACTAGTTTAATAATTTACAGCAAAAGACGTGTGGCTAATAAAAAAAATGTAATTACAATGTATGTACTTAAGTCTAAAGGCTTACTGCACGGTTGGCCTAGTAGTTTAAACGGTGGCCATACTGAGCCAAGTGTTGCGGGTTCAAATCCCACATGGGACAACACTTTCTGTGATCCAAAATTGTTGTTCCGAGTCTGGGTGTTATTTGTGTTCATTTTATGTATATTTGTAAATTTCCCGCCACACAGTATGTATCTTCTAAAACGTGAATTGTCTTTTAAAAAAAAATTGTAGAGTCAAATGACACTTTTTTTTGTATGTTAAGAATCCAATGCATTCAAAGTCTCTATCGGAGAGACGCAAGGGCGAGACGGTGCTGGCGGCGTTGACCAGATTGGACCAGGAGATCGCTAGCAGTGAAAGGACGCACCCAGTGGCTAGACTGGCAGTCGTCACAGCTGAAATGGATAGCATACAACAGGTGGGTTTGATCTTAGACCAACGGAGTGGACATCCAAGCTGGAAATCTTATGAGGAGCCCATTCCCAGCTATTATGACATTGCAGAATCACGCTATTTATAGGCAAGACTGATCTTTTTGCCCGATTGATATTTTGCAGGAAATCCATCAGTTTGAAGAGACCACAACTGTGACCAATAAGGAAGTATACGCTAGGACAATCCATGAGGTGAGTAGACTTTTTATGTTGATTTTATTTATATCTAACTAGCCTTTACCCGAGGCTCCGCCCGCGTTTATATTGGTTATCACGGTAAAGAGTAGCCGTAATTCTTTTACATGAATCAAAGTATCTCCATGCCAAATTTTATTGAAATCTGTACAACAGTTTAGCACACAACAAATAGATAGAGTTACTTTGTCACCTGGTTTATTAGTATGATTCTAGTGATATATCATTTATTAAAATTGGTTCAGTAGCTTAGGCGCTATGATGGAACAGACATACACTATAAAAATATTACCCTTCTTTATCGACAAAGAGAAGGGAACCCTGATACAAACTCTATGACACCACCCCTATACAGTCCAACAAGAGAGCACGCTACGCACAACAACAGCGCTGCAAAGAGAAGGGAACCTTGATACAAACTCTATATATAGAAGTCGGTTAAAAACAAAATATCGTCATTTTTGTAAAATGACATTTTCATTTCAGCCTTTTTGTCTCTGTCTCTCCCTTTCTTAATGTTTACCTCTCTATTATCATAATTTTATAAGATGATTATAAATAAATAATATTTCTTTCTTTCATTCTAGTTATTCATAAATTTAGACCTATACAAGCGGCCAATGTTAGCGTCTGAAAATGAAGATTTTGTCGCTAATGTGAACAGAAAGGTTTGTTTTCACAGTTCCTTTACTAGATTTAGAACTTGTTTTAGTAGAGATCACAATTAAACCTAACTCCAATCAAACATGAAGTAAACAAACTTTTAAACTTTTGTGGTCCATCATATAATAATTATTATCTTTAAGGGAATTAACGCGATCACTTCGCGAATAAACGTCAGGCAAATCAGGGGTATGTTATACCTTTAAATAAGTGATCGCGTTAATTCCCGTAAAAATAATTATTATTATATGAAGTAAACAGTTGTTTATAAGTGATACTCATCCGATCCATATCCGTCCTATAGCGTGTCCGTGTCGTAAGAGCCAACTAAGGGAGCAATGTATGCAGGACAACAGCACTGCGAAAAGAAGGAAAACGAGACACAATTTATGTACCTACCCGTCTAGCTAGCGTGGTAGAGAGGTTTTTTCTTTATATAGGCGCGTCTCCACCCAAATTGTTGGCAATTTCAGTGTTTCCACTGATATGTCTATAGTTATTTGTCATTTTTGTCTGTACCCGAGACTTGAGAAACAGAACTTACTTAATCAGTAAGTGGTGAATTGGCCCTTAATTGGATATTTAGTGAATACTTAAGTATCTACAAGAATATTTATTAGTATAATGTTCACCTTTAGGAGATGCGTCGCCTAGAGCTGAGTTGGTTACGAAATCGCTACGGAGAGCTGGCACGAGAGCGGAGAGTTTTACACGCACAAATATTGCGCATACGTTCTTTGTACACACAGTTGCAGCAATTACTAGGTAATATTCTAATCAGTATTTAGTTGTTTATGGACAACCCTCGCACTAGGCGCTGGGGACTTAACAAATATTCGTGAAACCGACACAAAGATCAACAATTAGTGAATCATACAGTGTTCTCCCATGTGGGATTTGAACCCACAATACTTGGCGAATTAATATACATACTATAGTAGTCAAAAATAGCTTCCTTAGTAATGCACAAGTGAGGCCCTTTCCAATAAACACACACAAAACACGGCAAATTTATTTCAAATTTATTTTTAACACAGTACTTTATGACCGCTATATATATATACTAGCTGTTGCCCGCAGCTTCGCCCGCGTGTATGTCGGTTATCGCGGAAAATAGTAGCCTATGTTATTTTGATGTATAAGCTATATTACTGTAAAGTTTCATCCAAATCCGTTCAGCAGTTTTTGCGTGAAGAAGTAACAAACATACACACAAACTTTCGCCTTTATATATTTGTATAGCTGTAGCCCGCGGCTTTGCTCGCGTAGAAGTTGATTATATGTATTTAATTAAAACTGTGTAAGTATCTATTAGGCACACCAAAATTAGAGACATAACCAAGGCAAAAGATGGATTGACACACGCTCAATCATTAAAATGGAAGTGGGCCGGACATGTAGCGCGTCTACGAGACAAGAGATGGACGAAAAGGGTAACCACATGGGCGGGTCCACAGGGCAAGAGAAAAAGAGGTAGACCATTAGCAAGCTGGGAAGATGAGATCAAAAAAACAGCTGGCCCCAACTGGATTCAAGTAGCCCAATCTAGAGAGGACTGGCTATCTTTGGAGGAGGCCTTCACCTACAGAGGGGTTCTTACAGACTATTGAACATGTGTAATAGTTATGTAAAATTAAGTAAACATTAATGTAAAGTCATAACAGTTTTTAGAAGCAAATTAAATTTCTAACAAAACTAATATGTACACTAACTTAACATAATATAACTTTTTATTTCTGGAATCTGTAAGAAATAAAGGCTTTTTTATTTTTTTATTTTTATTTTTTATAAGTATCTATTAATAATTTATTCATGCTTTTAAACGTATTTATTTATTTATAATCAATAAATAGTCCATTAAAGTCGACTTTCATACACACTTTCGCCATTCTTTTAACCCATTTAGGAATAAAATTCCCATATGTGCTGATATAAGTATTCATTTATTTGTAATCAAAAGCCTGAAGACAAAGTTTCAGGCTACTAAATAAAAAAATGACGGACTTCCAGTCTAACCTAGGGATAGTATATCCCGAAACGCTGAAATACGTATCTCATCATCATCATCGCAGTCCACTGCTGGACATAGGCCTGCATCTCGAATTGCACGCCACTTGGTTCGATCCTCAGATTCTCTCATCCAGCTCCTGCCAGCCGTCTTGGGCAGATCATTATTCCACCTGGCCTGTGAACATTCTACACTATGTTTGGCGAGACGCGGTCTCCACTCAAGAACCCGTTTACCCCAACGGTTATCAGTTCCACGGCTAATATGGCCAGCCCACTGTCACTTCAGCTGGCTTATCCTGTGGGCTATGTCAATGACCTTGGTTCTCTGCCGGATCACCTCATTCCTGATGCGATCCCTTAGATAGAGAATCGTTGAGCATAGCACTCTCCATAGCAAGCTGAGCGACTTTAAACTTGTGAACCAGCCGTGTCCACGTTTCGGCACCGTATGTCATGACAGGTAGGACGTACTGATTGAAGACTTTGGTATTTAGGCACTGTGGGATTGATGATGAAAAGACCTGACGAAGTTTCCCAAACGCTGCCCAACCCGGCTGAATTCTCCTGTGCTCCTCTTCCTCGAAGTAGTTTCTACTTAACTGCAAAGTCTGTCCGAGGTACCACATATATTTTTGAACAACTTCGAGAACGGCACCGTGTACCACAACCGGTTCCGGTAGAACATGTTCGTACATACGTATCTACTCATTTTTAATCAGTAGCCTAAAAATAAAGTTGCATGTTTCTAACTTTAAGAATGACGGACTTCCAGACTAACCCATATTCGAAATTTCAACCCCTATTTCACCCCCTCAGGGATGGAATATCCAGAGCAGCTGAAATTCGTATCTACTCATTTTTAATCAGCCAAAACAGAATTTTTCATGTTTCTCACTTAAAAGATGACGGATTTCCTTACAAATTTTCAACCCCTATATCACCCCTTAGGGGTAGAATATCCAGGAACGCTTAAATACGTATTAACTCATTTTTTATCAGTAGCTCAAAGCTAAATTTTCATGTTTTTCACTTAAAAAATGACGGACTTCCTTACAAACTTTCAACCCCTATTTCACCCCTTTACAGGCATAATATTCAGAAACTCCGAAATATGTATCTAATCATTTTTATTTAGTAGCCCAAAAATAAAGTACCATATTTCTTATTTAAAAAATTACGGATTTCCGTACAAACTTTCAACCCCTATTTCACCTCCTTAAGGGTAGAATATCCAGAAACGCTTAAATACGTATCTACTAATTTTTTATCAGTAGCCCAAAGCTAAAGTTTTCTGATTCTAATTTTTAAAATGACGAAATTCATACAAATTTCCAACCCCTATTTCACCCCCTTAGGGGTATAATATTCAGAAACGCTTAAATACGTATCTTATCATTTTTATTTAGTAGCCCAAAAATAAAGTTTCATAATTCTTATTTAAAAAATTACGGACTTCCGTACAAACTTTCAACCCCTATTTCACCCCTTAGGTGTAGAATATCCAGGAACGCTTAAATACAATACATATCTACTCATTTTTAATCAGTAGCCCAAAACTAAATTTTCATGTTTCTCACTTAAAAATTGACGTACTTCCTTACAAACTTTCAACCCCTATTTCACCCCTTTAGGGCATAATATCCAGAAACTCCTAAATACGTATCTTATCATTTTTATTTAGTAGCCCAAAAATCAAGTTTCATATTTCTTATTTAAAAAATTACGGACTTTCATACAAATTTTCAACCCCTATTTCACCCCCTTAAGGGTAGAATATCCAGAAACACTTAAATACGTATTAACTCATTTTTTATCAGTAGCTCAAAACTAAATTTTCATGTTTTTCACTTAAAAAATGACGGACTTCCTTACAAACTTTCAACCCCTATTTCACCCCTTTAGGGGTAGAATATACAGAAACTCTTAAATACGTATCTAATAATTTTTATTCAGTAGCCCAAAAATAGAGTTCCATATTTCTTATTTAAAAAATTACGGACTTCCATACAAACTTTCAACCCCTATTTCACCCCCTTAGGGGTATAATATTCAGAAACGCTTAAATACGTATCTATTCCTTTTTAATAAGTAGCCCAAAAATAAAGTTTCATGCTTCTAACTTCAAAAATGTCGGACTTCCAGACTAACGTATGTACAAAATCACAACCCCTATTTCACCCCTTAGGGGTAGAATATTTAGAAACGCTCAAATACGTATTTACTCATTTTTTATCAGTAGCTCAAAAGTAAAGTTTTATGTTTCTAACTTAAAAAATGACGGACTTCCATACAAACTTTCAACCCCTATTTCACCCCCTTAGGGGTGGAATTTCAAAAATTCCTTTCTTAGTGCTCACTTACGTTCTATAAAGAACCTGCATGCAAAATTTCAGGATTCTAGCTTCAACGGTTTGGGCTGTGCGTTGATCTCTGGGTATGTCAGTCAGTCAGTCACCTTACTCTTTTATATATATAGATAATCAGTGACACGTCGTATAGCATATAACCAGCGGACGATCAAGACGCTTCTAACGATACCTCATTTGTCCAGTACTAATAAGTAGTTAATACATAGCCTGTCAAAATCATAACCCTCCTTTTAGTCGGGTAAAAAGAAAGAACACTTGAAACAAACTCTATACTAACGCTTCTGATAAGCGTGGTATGGTAGGCCAAAACCTCCACCGTGGGAGAGCCACGCTGCAGCATGAATGGGCAGGCTCGACCGGAGTGATACCACGGCCTCGCAGAAAAGCGGTGTGAAACAGCGCCTGCGCTGTGTTTCACCGAGTGAGTGAGGATACCGGACGCCCATACCCCAACCCCTCCCCCAATCCCCCTCCCCACCCCCTATAGGCCGGCAACGCACTTGTGACGCCTCTGGTGTTGCGGGTGTCCATGGGCGGCTTCTCATCAGGCGATACGTCTGCTCGTTTACCCCATATACCATAAAAAAAACCTCCTTTTTTTAGGGTTCCGTGCCAAAGGCAAAAAACGGAACCCTTATAGATTCGTCATGTCTGTCTGCCTGTCTGTCTGTCCGTCTGTCTGTCCGTCCGTATGTCACAGCCACTTTTTTCCGAAACTATTAGACCTATAATGTTGAAACTTGGTAAGTAGATGTATTCTGTGAACCGCTTTAAGATTTTTACACAAAAATGAAAAAAAAACAATAAATTTTGGGGGACCCCATACTTAGAAGTGAAACTCAAAAAATATTGTACATTACCATGTAAACTTCCAATGAAAATTGGTTTGAACGAAATCTAGTAAGTAGTTTTTTTTTTAAAACGTCATAAATCGTAAACTGCAGTTTACCTTTCATTCAATCAACACAAATATAAAATAAAACAAAAATTATATTATGTTACTTGCTGCTGCGGAACCCTTCATGGGCGAGTCCGACTCGCACTTGGCCACTTTTTAAAGAAAGGCTTATGACTATGTCCAGCAGTGGATTGCTGGAAGCTGTTGATATGTCAATCAGTATTTATTTCAAAGACAACACCCGTGCTAGGAATATATTATTATCCCGTGTGACTTTACAAATATTCATGAAACGAACTCAAAGAAAATCTAAACTCGGTACAAAATTTTGTGGAAGACAAAGTGTGGGCCCATGTGGAGATCGAAACCACAACACTGAGATGAGTAGGAAACTGCGAGGTAACCGCTTAACCCTACTACAACTAGGTACGTCATCTGTGCAGTGCAGTACTATCTAAATTAGAGTGTGACATATTTCCGTTTAACATCTGTACAAATAAATAAAATTGAATTGGATGTTTGTAATTTCAAATTAACAGCTTTTCAAATTTACAATGCATATGAAAGTACCTATATACGGTACTTACACCAAAAAAGCAATTTTGAAAATTTTGTCCGTTAATTCCAGTTAATTTCTGGAACGACTGGACCTATTTTGACGGGTCTATCACTGGCAGATAGCTGATGATATAAGGAGTAATTTAGGTTTCTTTTTTTTTAGACCAACTTCGCCCCGCAGTGTTACCCGCGATTGTTGTGGTACCGAGGGTAACACCGCGAGGCTCAGCTAGTTTTTTTTTTTATGGAATAGGCAGGCAAACGAGCAGACGTATCGCCTAATGGTAAGCGATTACCGCCGCCAATGGACACCTGCAACACCAGAAGTATCACAAGTGCGTTGCTGGCCTTTTGGGGATGGGGTGGGAGGTAGGGGTATGGGCCTCCGGTATCCTCACTCACTCGGTAAAACACAGCGCGAGCACTATTTCACACCGGTTTTCTGTGAGGCCGTGGTATTTCACTCTGGTCGAGCCGGCCCATGCATGCCGGAGCGTGGCTCTCCCACGGTAGTATGTAAATACCTAGTGTATAAGTATGTATAAAATATTATGTTAGAAAGTATTGTACTGTTTAGAAAGTGTGTGGGGCACTGATACTCAGCCCGGCACGCCTTTAGAGAGTGTTCTAACTAAAGCGTGCGCGTTACGAGATGCGCTTGCGCAAGTGAGCGCTCGTTTGCGAGCCGCGGCCGAATATGCACATGCGGCGGTGAGGCTCATGGATGATGCTTTGCCTGCATGGAAGCTTACCACTGTTGGCAAGTGAGTATTATATTAACTGACTTTAAATAAGTAGTTGGTAATTCGACCCAATATTTTTAGTTTCCGTATGTTACTGGATGGCTTTAATACATTTAGATTTTCTATTGGGAATTAAATTTGGAAATTCGGGGAAGCAAAATGCAGCTTATCGTTGGTTCCATTATAAAAATATATATATATATTTTTCTGATATCAAGTAATGTTATTAAATTGCTACATGAAATTCTACTGGGGATCAGTGAATATTTAAATACTCAGTTATGCATGTATAAAGTAATTGCATGAATTATCGTACATATTCTAGGTGGTCTGAAAAGTTTCCGACAGACAGACGATAGCAGCATTCGTTAAAAACTAGTGAATGTAGTTGTTCAACTTTGCATTTGCATTGAAACGCGCCAGGTGAAGTGTACAGAGTTCAAGGAGCCTATGTAGAAAAAAAAAGAAAACATGTCTTCTATCATCGTTAGGCCGGAAACTTTAGGCCACACACGTATACTAATTTCAAACTTGTTTGTGTTAAATGTAATGAATTTATATTAAAAACCTCATGTCGTATGATTAGAAGTGGTTGGGAGCGTAGCACGTCGTGCGCAGACGCATGTCGCTTGCTGGTCCAAGCGCGCTGCGCTGAAAGAGGCGCTCGACGCGTTCTGGCCGCTCCAGCTGCGCCCAGGGCCGCCAGAGCGTTACGGCTAGCGCTAGACTACGCTTTCACAGACGCTATACATGACCACAAGTAATTATTTAGTTTTTTTTTAAATATTTATTCTGAAACGCAACATCGTTTACGTCTCCTATTGCCCGTATCGTAATAATTTTTCCCCGTTTTTGTAACATTCTTCATTGATGCGCCGCTTCTTTCAGTGTTGGATAGTACATTTATCGAGGAAGGCTATATATCATCACGCTAAGACCAATAGGAGCGGGGCTTTATAATATTAGTATAAATTATGAAAGCATACCGTAGGATGTCGCCTATAAAAGGTGTGCACCTTTTATCTGTATAGATGACCTTGTTAAAATTGCAGAGACCGCTTACAAAATTGAAAGTCATTGAAAAAGGTTTTAAAACTGTCCTAGATTGACCTCCTGTGGCTGTTATGGTTTTAAATCCAAATACACACATCAAAAGTGTCTAGGGATCAACATATGTGTCTAGGGATCAACATATATTTTTGCAATAACTTTTCTCCTGATTGATATTAATTAAAATTTTCTTTAAGGATTCATCAAATAAAGTGTTTTCGTTTGTCACAGTAACGATAAACCAAGTCACCTTTGCATTAATAAAGAAATTTGCCATTTTCCTAATAAAGGGAATTTTGACATTTGAACCACTAACATTAAAGTTCGAAAAAAAGACTGAAATAACAGTTTTCTTTAAAATTTTATTAGGTAACTTAAACAATTAATAATCCGTGTTTCTACCGCGAACACTAACAACACAAGGATCGGTTTGGCATACTCAAAATGAGTTCATCCAAATCACGCTGTGGAATGGCCGCCCATGTTCGTTGCAACAACAAAAAAAGGTCTTCTTGCGACTGGATACCCTCCATATTCGGCAGAGCTCTTCTCTGTAGCATATCCCATGCATGCTCAATCGGGTTCAAGTCTGGCGACTGAGCAGGCCAGGGCCAAAGCCACATCTCAATCTCAAGAAATCCGCATAAAAATGCTTGATCCCTAGACACTTTTGATGTGTGTATTATTGTGTAAAAAAAACTATAAAAGAAAAAGAATAGGAACAACTTACTTTTACGAAATGATGAATTTATTTTGTTTACAGATATCAAAGAGCAAGTGAAATATTTTTTCAGTTTAAGGAAGCATTGGTATTACTAATTGAATCCATACATAAGGTAAGCTGTATACAAAACTGTAGCACACACTTAAAAAACACATTCGCACATTTCACATTTTGTACAGTTATCTAGATACGCGGCAGCGTGTCAAGCCAAGTTCAATCAAAGGAACTGGCTAGCCAGCGCCGAGTGTAATCAAATCAAATCAAATCATTTATTTTGCGAACATGGGTATACAAATTCAGATTTTAAGTGAATTACAAATGAGCAGCCACATTCTACATCAAGGCATGCAAAAATATCTGTCATTTAATACAATAATCATAATAATATGTTAACAAAATAAGGCTTAATTATTACTATTACTATATTATTACTATATTACTACTATATTATATTAAGATAAAGAACAAATAAAATTATTAAGATAAACAAATGTCAGAAATTTCATGACAAAACAATTTTTATATAGTATTGTCATTCATAAAGTCAATTACACTATAATAACATTTTGCAACCAATATATTTTTTAATTTATATTTAAATAAGTATATATTATTATTTTTAATGTTAGATGGCAGTTTATTATAAATTTTTGGCGCAATACATAGCAAACTTTTACTCATCATCGTTGTTTTAGCACTGTGTAAGCACAATGTACTATCGTTGCGCCTGTTTCTTTTTACAACATCAGATAGGCGCTGAAATAGCTCAGGATGTTGTAATATTACACGAACCACTTGGTGCCACATTTGACTTTTCTATAACTCAAAACTTCTTTAACGTAAACACATAAAACAACGTGTTTTTAATTATATCTATAAGAACATCTAGAAGCCCAAATTTCATGAAGCTAGCTCAAACGGTTATAAAGATATGAAGGTCAAAAAGTCGTATATTTTAGCACTGACTGACATATATATATAGTACCTAAACCTAACCTACTTCCAGATGACCTAGAAGGATGAAATTTGGAATCCAGCTCGATAATTGTGTGTAAGCGTAGGAAAAAATCTAAAATTTAAAAAAAGTAAATAAAAAAGGGGGGTCGCCATACATTTTTTTTTTCTAATTATAGCGTTGGAACCGTCTTTACAAGCAGATATTTGAAACTATCTCAATATATGTTTTATTAAATCTCAATACCTGGCTAGTTGCATTTACAAAAAGTAATGATATCCCACCAAAAACATAAATGTAAAAAAGGAGAGCCAAGTTCAATACAAAAATTATGCTTGGCTGTGGGCTTCGCCGCAAAAAGAATGGAGATCTAAATGAGTGCCAAGTGAATGCAAAATCCAAATATGTATTTATAGGAACAAAATAAAATTCTGAACAAGTATTAAACCCTATTTTTTTGCTTTATTGGATACCTATACCAATTGCTGTTATTTAAAAATGTGAGATCTTAAAGAAGGTTAGATTTGATTTGGCCAGTTTTTATTAGAATTAAAATATATAATATGTTCAATCCTCTCGCCAATGCAGCGTTCACCTTGGGAAGTTTGCAATGTCTATAGGCCCATGATATAGGCATTCAATCGCTAACTATGTCACTGGCAAGAGAATTCAACTCTCACGGCGTTTCACCGTGTTCTTATTCTACGCTAATGTAATATCAAGCACTTACTGGAGATATGTGAATTTCTTGATCTCGTCGGTCCTTGAGGGGTACCCCACTGCCGTTCCTCGCACCGCGTTCACACATACATACTCCAAAGTGGTTTACAGGCTCCCGAAGTCTCGTAATAAGACACCCGATTTAACTATCGCGGATCGCGCCTAATTGACGTGACTACTAAAACTCGCGAGTCCAAACCAGGCCACTCATAACGGTAAACAACGGAAGGAACGGAGTCGGATCGACAATTAGCTAAATTACAATTAAATTCCACTTAAAACCGGCATTCTTTCACGAAACCTTGCTCGACCGGTCAAAGCGTCCATAAGTACTACCTGTCACTTCAAAACGTCAAACTAGAAAAATGACAATCAAAAATGTTGCCATTATAATGACGTTCGAAATCTAACAATATATATTTTAATTCTAATAGTTTTAGTTTTAATTCTAATACATATATTTTAATATGTTGAATAACTTTATAAAATGACTGATGTTATGAAAACTGGCTAAGTCAAATCTAACCTACTTTAAGATCTCACATTTATAAAAGACAGCAATTGTTATAGGTATCCAATACAGCTAAGAAATAGAGTTTAATACTTGTTCATAATTTTATTTCGTTCCTATAAATACATATTTGGATTTTGCATAGAACTTGGCACTCATTTAGATCTCCATTCTTTTTGCGGCGAAGCCCACAGCCAAGCATAATTTTTGTATTGAACTTGTTGCTCCTTTTTTACATTTATGTTTTTGGTGGGTTTCCTATTTAACATTACATGTTATAATAGGTATTTACCTATGAAATTGCCGTTTTGTATGCAATAAGTGAAAGTACTTATTTTTTCAAACTTTTTTATTTCTGTTATTCGAAGTAATCACCAATGCAATCGACGCATCTTTGCCAACGCATTGGCAGTTTATTGATGCCCTTCTTGTAAAAATCAGCTGGACGGGAGGCAACAAACTCTTCAAAGGCATTTTGTACTGCCTCTCGGGAATTGAATTTTTTACCCACTAAAAAGTTGTCTAAATTTTGGAAAAAGTAATAGTCGGTAGGTGCAAGGTCTGGTGAGTATGGCGGATGAGGGAGAGCTTCCAACCCCTGCAGCTGCTTCACGATAACGCGCGACCCCATACTGCGCAACAGACAGTCTGCAAGCTTCAAGAGCTGGGGTTGGAAGCTCTCCCTCATCCGCCATACTCACCAGACCTTGCACCTACCGACTATTACTTTTTCCAAAATTTAGACAACTTTTTAGTGGGTAAAAATTTCAATTCCCGAGAGGCAGTACAAAATGCCTTTGAAGAGTTTGTTGCCTCCCGTCCAGCTGATTTTTACAAGAAGGGCATCAATAAACTGCCAATGCGTTGGCAAAGATGCGTCGATTGCATGGGTGATTACTTCGAATAACAGAAATAAAAAAGTTTGAAAAAATAAGTACTTTCACTTATTGCATACAAAACGGCAATTTCATAGGTAATGACCTTTTTTTTTTCTAAGAGTAGGTATGATCTTAAAAACCTACTTAATTATTACATTTATACAAGTTCATAGGTGTTATTAACCAGAGGCTCATACCTCAACCTCTCCCCTCATTCCCCTGCCCATCCCCCAAAGGCCGGCAACGCACTTGTGACGCCTCTGGTGTTACGGGTGTCCATGGGCGGCGGTAATCACTTACCATCAGGCGATACGTCTGCACGTTTGCCCCATAGTCCATAAAAAAACAAAATTGTCGTAAAAATTTAGTTAGGTATCTATCTAAAATATTCGTGTTTAGTTATGTTAAGATCAAATTAAGCTAAAAATATACATAGTATAATATAGAGAGATGTAAAAATAAAAGTAATACCAAAGAAGAAGTAGATAATCAGATAAAAGAAATAGACAAAGGCTAAAACAGAAACTGAATACAAAACAGGAAGGAATAGCACTAGAAAATAAAACAAGCAAATAAAATTATTCCAATTGTATATAGTAGAACTAGCTAAAGCAGCGGGAAATTTACCCGTCAAAATTAAATATAAACAACGATTATATGTACTATTCTGAGTAACAAGATCCTGTCGTGCTATGGACGGGGAAAAGCAGCGAAGTCGATAGAACTCACAAAAAAAAAAAAATCGTGTTAGTCGGATTAAGATGTATCCGAAATATCCAAATATTGAGTTTAAATTAGCTCTCAACACTTTTTAAGTGACGAATATTTTTGTAAATCCAACCATCTATCCAACCAACCTCCTTTTTAAAGAAAGGGCTATGTCCAGTAGTGGACTGTTATAGGCTGTTGATCATGATGATGGAATGTGTAGATGTAGCCTTATCTTTGCGGTAGTTACTCATGAATTATTGTAAATTGTAACTTCAACTTTTGATTTGATGTTATGGCATTGTAAATTGTAACACAGACTCTCTCTGATATTTTTTTTAATGACGATTATTTTTGACATCTGGTTAACTTGTCACTTTTTTACAAAATTCTTCTGTACGAGCCTTAGTACGAGCATAGAAGTTGACTGTGAAAATGTTTGCAAACATCCACAGAAAGCTAATAAAATGTCATAATATACTAAAGAGAATGCAAATAAGAATGCAATCAGGCACCGTTGATATATTTATAAATGGTACGCCAGCCAAAGTACCATCTTTCTATAGTATAGGACAAGCTCTGAAGACTGTAAATATAACTATTCCAGGGTTTTGCTTTCATGGTCGGCTCTCTGTTGCTGGCAATTGTCGTCTTTGCTTAGTAGAGATTGAGGGCTGGAATAAACCTCAGTTATGTTGTGCTGTACCAGTGTCTAAAGGCATGAGGATACGTACGAATTCACCTGCCACACTTCAAGCTCAGGAAAGTGCTCTGGAATTCTTACTAACCAATCACCCACTAGATTGCCCTATTTGTGATCAAGGTGGTGAATGTGATCTTCAAGATTTGACTGTGAGATTCGGCAGTGATCGTTCTAGATTTACAGATATACACTTCGACGGAAAAAAAGCTGTTGAAAATAAAGAACTGAGTCCACTCATATGTGCTGTCATGAATCGTTGCATTCATTGTACCAGGTGTATACGCTTTGCATCTCAAATTTGCGGATTGGATATTTTAGGAACAACGGGCCGCGGCGAAGAGATGCTTGTTGGTACATATGTAGACAAAATGTTTTTTTCAGAACTATCCGGCAATATTGTAGATCTCTGTCCTGTGGGAGCTTTGACTTCAATTCCTTACATGTTCAAAGCCCGGCCTTGGGAATTAATTAAAACCAATTCAATAGATGTTACAGACGCCACTGGAACAAATATTGTAGTTGACTCTAGGTACAATCGAGTGATAAGAATTCTACCTCGGGAACACTTAGAAATAAATGAGGAGTGGCTTTCTGATAAGGGCCGCTGGTCAGTTGACTCACTGGAGATACAAAGATTAGTGACACCCATGAGTAAGACGAAGGGATGTTGTTTCTCCATTGAATGGGATGAGGCCCTGAGGGTAGCATGTCAAATGATAAAAGGAGTTAATCCAAATAATATAGTAGCTGTTGCTGGGCCTCACACTAATGTGGAAACGCTTGTAGCTTGTAAAGACTTTTTAAATATTTTAGGATCTGAAAATACGTACATAGAGCGTGGCCTCGCGTGTGTTAAAACAGTCGCTGACATCAGAGCAGGATACTCATTAAATATAAAAATGTGTGATGTAGCTCAGGCAGATAAAATCTTGTTCGTTGGCACAAATCCTCGCTTTGAGGCTCCTATTTTGAATTCTTGGATACGCCAAGCTTATTTAGGTAATGAAGCAGATATTTATGTTGTCGGTCCGAAATGTGAATATAATTATTACGTCACATATTTGGGTGACACCATCGAATCATTATCAGAGGCTGAGAACGCTTTGAAAAGTGGGAAGAAACCCCTAATATTTGTTGGAGTTGAGCAATTGAATATAGCAAATGGTGGAGCAATTATAAGTGCATTGGTGAAACTAGTCAAATGCCTTGGTTGCTTTAATGATTGGGAGATATTGCATATTATACCTTTGGAAGCGAGCTTTGCTGGTGCATTAGAAGCAGGTTGGAAACCTGGAGCGAAACATCGCTTAGCTCAGTCAAAAGACGTAGAGCTAATCATATCACTAGGTGCAGATCAAATCTTTTATAATTGGTCACCACCGTCTGAAGATAAACTAAAGATTTTGTATATTGGTTTCCAAGGCGATAGAGGTGCAGAAGTTGCAAATTTAATTCTACCCGGAAGTGCCTACACGGAATCTGGTGGACTATACTTAAATATGGAATGTAGATCACAGTTCGCTTTGCCAGCTGTTTCACCCCCGGGGAAAGCGCGTTCTGATTGGCATTTAATACGTGCTATAGCAGAATGCTGTGGAGTTAACTTACCATATAGCGATCATAATAGTTTATGCTGTAGATTCTCAAATATAAGTCCACTTTTCAATCATTTAGGGGATTTTCAACCCAAGCTTTTTTCGGAATTACCTTGGACGATGACGGAAACTGGAGATGATAAATCACGTAGTACGTGTTGCGAGTTGGAAGTAGATATGAAAACCATGCCAGATTATTATTGTTCTGATATTTTCACATACAATTCACCCACAATGGTGAAGACTAAAAAAGCGGCAATAGAATTCGCAGACACATGTTATGCTCAAATTTAGTGATTAGTTTTATTTTTTATACCTCTATGTTTTTAAATACTTTATTTATTAAATCGTTGTATAAATATATAAATGGTAATGTGGTTGGATTTTTTCAATGATATAATTAATTATTAAACTTGTCTTATCTTTGGACAATAAATGACATATTTCGTGTTCTTACAAGCCCAGGTCTAGCAGACTATTAAAGGCTGTTGATTTAAGTGTGAACACATAATATTTGTTGAGTATTTCTATATTTCAGGTATTGCTAAACAATTTAGAAAATTTAGCATCAGCTGAGAATGATGTCGCTCGGAGCAGGAAGGAGCTTCGTGCGGCTAGAGTGAATGCGATCGTGAAAAAAGGCTTAGGAGAACTAAAGTATGAACCGAAGGTGACTAATGTAAAATTTAAATAAATGGATATACATAAATAATTGTTTTTTTGTGTGTTTTGTATACAAATTATACTACAATAGTATAGCCCATGTGTTGACCGATTACGAATACGAAGTGTTACTACCTAACATCACTGCAAAGGGAGAAAAACTTGAAACCAATGTTATCAGCGCCCGAAAAGTGAAGACTCGAATACCATCCAATTGACTTATCTCACAATTACAGTACGTAATGAAATTAAAGAATACATTTGTAATGTGAAATATAGCTATCTTTTTCTCTTACGTGCTGCTTCGTATCTTTCGTCCGTCGCTTACAGCACGGCCGCAACCGGCACGGCACAGATTTAGGCTCAAATTATTACGTACGTAACATATCTATGGTTTTAAAATATCATTGCTTGAAACAAACTCTATAGCAACCCGTCGGACCAGCGTGGTGTAGTAGACCACAATCATCTAAGAAGAGATCTAATTAAAGCAGTAGACTGTCAAATACTGTCGATGATGGTTGATGATGACGATGATAGTTTTAATAATATCCTAGATATTAATTCTTAACAATTGTCTTACTAGAACTACAAGTAGTTTTGTACAATACAACATAAATAGAAACACTTTTTTTTATGGAATAGGGGGCAAACGAGCAGACGTATCGCCTGACGGGAAGTGATTACCGCCGACAATGGACACCCGTAACACCAGAGTCGTCACAAGTGCGTTACCGGCCTTTGGGGGATGGGTTGGAGTATGGGCCTCCGGTATTCTCACTCACTCGGTGAAACACAGTGCAAGCGCGCACACCGGTTACCTGTGAGGCCGTGGTATCACTCCGGTCGAGCCGGCCCATTCATGCTGAAGCGTGGCTCTCCCGCACGCACATACGATAATATATTTGAACTGTAACATATCTAAATCGGTTTAGTGAATTGTAATAGTAAATCTAAAATGAAATTCATGATATTTTATGCAAACAAGAAATGACATATAATCCTTCTTTGGTTTTAGGTACGAGATGTCAATATAATATGTCAAGAGTATGATATGACACATTCGTTTGTATTTTTAATAATAACAGATAAATTGATTTTTATGAGCGGAATTATTTTTGGATTGCAGTATTTGTTTGTTAAAGGGAATTGTAAAAATGTTGAGAGCATTCAACAGCAAATTCATGAAATTCCGAAACACATATCAGCAAATACAAATCAGAAGGCAAACAGTAGACTTGTTTATTAATGGCACACCTGTCACAGTTCCTTCGTACTTCACTATAGGACAAGCATTGAAAAGAGAAAAAGTGGTGGTGCCTAATTTTTGTTACCATGAGCGCCTCTCGATAGCAGGCAACTGTCGAGTTTGCTTAGTGGAAGTAGAGGGCTGGAATAAACTCCAAATTTCTTGTGCTATGCCAGTAGGGAAGGGAATGAAAATACGTACAAATTCACCGGCAACACTTAGAGCTCAAGAGGGAGTTTTAGAGTTTATTCTTATCGACCATCCTTTAGACTGTCCTATCTGTGACCAAGGAGGGGAATGCGATCTTCAAGATTTAACAATGAGATTTGGTAGCGACCGCTCAAGGTTCACAGACATTCACTTCGATGGCAAAAGAGCTGTCGAAGGTAAAGAGCTAAGCCCACTCATACGTGGCGTCATGACGCGCTGTATTCATTGTACCAGATGTATACGCTTCGCTTCTCAAGTTTGTGGATTAGATATTTTAGGAACAACGGGCCGTGGTAGTGATATGTTAGTTGGAACGTTCGTAGAAAAACAGTTTTTTTCGGAATTATCCGGAAATATTATAGATTTATGTCCTGTAGGAGCGTTGACTTCTATCCCCTATATGTTCAAAGCTCGTCCTTGGGAACTAAGAAAAACAAATTCAATCGATGTAACAGATGCTACAGGCACAAACATTATAATAGATAGTAGGTATGATCGAGTTATACGTGTTTTGCCTCGAGAACATGAGGAAATTAATCAAGAGTGGCTCTCAGATAAAGGACGATGGGCAATAGATTCACTGGAAATGCAGAGGTTAGTGTCGCCTATGAAAAAAATTAAACAGGGTTGTTGTACATTCGAATGGGACTCGGCACTGAGAGAAGCATGTCAAATGATCAAAAGTGTTAATCCCAATAAAATATTAGCTATCAGCGGTCCTCATACGAATGTGGAAACGTTGGTAGCATGTAAGGATTTTCTGAATTTACTAGGAAGCGAACATACTTATATCGAACAAGGTCTATGTTCTTTAGGAACAGGTGCTGACCTAAGAGCTGGATATTCTTTAAACATAAAAATGTGCGATGTCGCTCAAGCAGACAAAATTTTATTTGTCGGTACAAATCCTCGATTTGAGGCCCCTATTCTAAATACTTGGGTTCGTCAAGCATACAGAAACAACGAAGCTGATATTTTTGCTATCGGTCCAAAATGTGACTTTAATTACCACGTTACATATTTGGGTGATAACCTTGAAGCGTTGTCAAAGGTTAAAGATGCTTTAGAATCCGCTAAGAAACCTCTAATTTTTATTGGAGTCGGGCAACTAAATACTGCTTGTGGTGGTAAAATCATAAGTGATTTATCTAAATTAGCAGACTGCAAAAAAAGTGAAAATTGGGAAGTTTTGCACGTTATACCAGTAGAAGCGAGTTTTATTGGTGCACTAGAAGCAGGTTGGAAACCTGGTGCGAAAAATATGCTAAAGAAATCAAGCAACATAGAACTCATTATTTCATTAGGAGCTGACCGTTTATTTTACGACTGGCAGCAGTCAAGTGGCACTAAATTGAAAATTATTTATATTGGATTCCAAGGTGACAGAGGTGCAGAAGTTGCGAATTTGATTCTACCCGGGAGTGCTTACACAGAATCTGGTGGGCTATATTTAAATATGGAATGTAGATCTCAGTTCGCGCTACCGGCCGTTACGCCACCAGGTAAAGCTCGTTACGATTGGAAAATAATACGAGCCATAGCAGAGTGCTGTGGAGTTAACTTACCCTATAGTGATCATAATAGTTTATGCTGCAGGCTCGCGGAGATCAGTCCTCTTTTCACTTATTTGGGCAATTATGAACCAAAGTTATTTTCAGATCTAGCTTGGTCTATGGTGACAAGTGGCAGTAACGTTCGTGATAGCGATGTGAACGTGGAGATGGTTAACATAACTGATTATTATTGTTCTGATATTTTTAGTTACAACTCACCCACAATGGTTAAGACTAAAAAGGCGGCAAAAAATTTTAGAAGCTCATGTTATTCAGCATTATAGTATCATATACAGACACTAATTGACTTACCGAATATGTGTTTTAATGGTAAATTGATTTATAACAATCCCATACTTCAGCACACACGGCCTGGCTAGACCGTAGTGATACCACGGCCGTTAAAGTAATAGTAAGCAATTTTTATGTTCTTTTTCAACGGGTGATTGAGTCTGATGAACGCCCAAGCCTCTCCGGTTATTCCTTGATGAGCATCAAAGGTCGGTAAGACACTTATGTCTCTTCAGCTCCTCTGCAGCTCCATGGGTGGAGGTAATAGTTACCTACACGTGTCATGTGCGCTCGTGGGGACAAACCACCATATTATAACCGAATATAATATAAGAAATCATAACAGTTTTTATTACCGTGAACTTTTATGTCATGATATAGACACCATGCTGCATTGTTCACATTCGCAATGAGGATAGTGACTACCACTGTTGGATTCTGTTCATGATTTCCATCAAGCAGAATAGAGACATTTTGGCAGCTCTTATGAGTGTACATTACATTTTTTAACCCCGACGCAAAAAGAGGGGTGTTATAAGTATGACGTCGATGTTTGTTTGTCTGTCTGTGTGTGTGTGTCTGTATGTGGCATCGTAGCTCTCAAACGGATGGATAGATTTCGATGCGGTTCTTTTTAATTAGAAAGTCAGTTTCCTTGCGGTGGTTCTTAGCTAGGTTAATATCGGTCCAGCAGTGTAAGAGTATCAGCTATTTTCAAAAATGATGCAAGACATTTTTTGCGTATGATTACTCGATTATCGCTAGCGTAGGGAGTTTTTTAAAGTTTAAATTTAAGCTTGTATAAAAAAGGAGATTATAAGGTCATCGCGGTTTTGTTTTAGGCTAGGAGACGAGTAATCTGTCGCTAGATATTTGTGAGGTTTTAAAACATCTAATGTCCTTTTTAAATAATTTTGTAGGTATATATATCGTTATTTAATTAAGAACCACATTTTATTATATGACTGTATTCTCATATTTATTTATAAGTTATTGAAGTATATTTAATATCTTGGAGCCACTATTTCTTTTAAAGTTACTTAAATAGACGGAAATCAGAAATATACTTTTGTAAATATTACAATACTAGCTGTTGCCTGCCCACGGCTCCGCCCGCGTGTATGTCGGTTATTGCGCCAAATAGTAGCCTATGTGTTGTTCTGATGTATAAGCTATCTTAATATATATAAATCTCGTGTCACAATGTTTGTCCTCAATGGACTCCTAAACCACTTAACTGATTATAATAAAATTTGCACACCATGTGCAGTTCGATCCAAATTGAGAGATAGGATAGTTTAAATCTCAAATTATAGTCGCAATTTTAATTTATTGCTAATTATTGTATATAAATATGGCGGTACGAAGTTCGCCGGGTCAGCTAGTATTACTGTAAAGTTTCATCCAAATCCGTTCAGTAGTTTGCGCGTGAAGAAGTAACAAACATACATATGGTCTGATGAATCATCTGAAAAGGTATAAAGCTTATCGAGGAACTATTGCCTATTGCTTTGAATTCTGAATCCATCTACAAAGTAAAATTACTTTTCTACTATTACTTTTATATCTATCTTTCTTCCTAACACTTTACAAAAAGTAAAGGTAAAAGAGTGGACTATTACAGGCAGATGACAATGACGAAAGTATGAAGAAAAAAGGTTTATATCCGACCAATATTCCTTTAAGACTTGTGGCATGGGAGCCCTAGAATGAATCTCTAAATCTACCCAAACGTGGCAAAGGAGATTCACCTTACACTCTGTTGAATACCTCTACCATACATGAGCCACACATATAGAGTCCAGCGTTTAGAGTAGCCAATTTAATTATTTAAAAAAAATCGTTGGTAAGAAACAGAAAAATATACTGGAGCTTGAAAGATCTAGGTAAATTGTATTACTTACATGCCGAAAAAGCTGTATTTCTATAGTCTGATGATTTGCGCGTAACAAAAGACAGTGATGGTAGGCTCATGAAGTTCCAATAAAAGACATGATATTCTTGAAACCATTTTTTTTAAGGAATTCGCACATCCCTTCGGTTCTTCCTTCCTATGCCGAGCGGTTAAACCATGAACTTACTACCAGCGCGCGTGTTTCCGTCCCACTATGACCCCAGGTCCTTTAAGCGGGGCGTGACAAAGCATCTCACTAGGCCGCCATAGTGCTGGTCACCATGCTGCATTGTCCTTATTCGCATTGAGGATGGTTACCACCATTCTTGGATTCTGCTCATGCTTTCCATCAGGCAGAGCAGAGTCATTTTGGCAGCTAAAACATAAAAAAAGGCTAGAAATTGAGCGACTGCCAATCTCCACAACCCTTATTTAAAATTATATAATTCCCAATTTATTTCATTTCACAAAAATGAAATAAAACTGGATAGTTAATTCAGATGTACACAAGTACTAGGTAATATAGAAATACTGTTGGACTAATCCCGCCCACACGCCCACCACTGTAACTCCTGCACACCAGGATCAACAGCAGTGACCAACGAACACACCGAGTTATGACACTCGGGAAGTCCCAGGAAATAATTAAACTGTCTTACTGTCTTGGAACCCGCAACGAAATTAATGAGAAGAAATACTGGAGGAGTTGGAAATATGATAAGTCAACTTCCTTCCTTAGCAAGGCGGGAGACAAAATGAAGTCAAAATAGGCATACACCTTTTTCAAACCGGGAAGCATCCTGAATTAAATACACACATCAAAAGTGTCTAGGGATCAAGCATTTTTATGCGGATTTCTTGAGATTGAGATGTGGCTTTGGCCCTGGCCTGCTCAGTCGCCAGACTTGAACCCGATTAAGCATGCATAGGATATGCTACGGAGAAGAGCTCTGCCGAATATGGAGGGTATCCAGTCGCAAGAAGACCTTTTTTTGTTGTTGCAACGAACATGGGCGGCCATTCCACAGCGTGATTTGGATGAACTCATTTTGAGTATGCCAAACCGATGTTCTTGTGTTGTTAGTGTTCGCGGTAGAAACACGGATTATTAATTGTTTAAGTTACCTAATAAAATTTTAAAGAAAACTGTTATTTCAGTCTTTTTTTCGAACTTTAATGTTAGTGGTTCAAATGTCAAAAATCCCTTTATTAGGAAAATGGCAAATTTCTTTATTAATGCAAAGGTGACTTGGTTTATCGTTACTGTGACAAACGAAAACACTTTATTTGATGAATCCTTAAAGAAAATTTTAATTAATATCAATCAGGAGAAAAGTTATTGCAAAAATATATGTTGATCCCTAGACACATATGTTGATCCCTAGACACTTTTGATGTGTGTATTATGGGTCCTAAGTGAGCTATATTTGATTACTATAGTATGTATGGCAGAATCGCCTAAACACACGAAAACTCATCGCAGTTGTCACAAAATCCTCATAGTATACCGCCCCAGATGTCATTTCTAAGCTATTAAGTGCTGTTACGTTCATTGTACCAAAGACTACATTCGCAGAGGATATGATGAGCCGACTGTTCACAGCTAGAATCAGGTGTTGAGCATTAAACACAATTGTGAATTGACTAATATAATTTAAATGCACTTATTTAAATTGGTCGATTTACCAGGCCACGATAACTTTAAGAGCAAACTACACTTAGTTTGCACTTTGCCATGTCCTCGACAACCTTTCGCGACATTCAGATTCCATGTTTTCTGGTGTGGAATAGTACTTGTCTGCACGTCTTTGCACCTCGAGACCGACGGAAGAACACCCGCCAACACCGGTGAAGCCTCAGTGCTATCTGTCCTATATGCCTTGCATTAGAAAATCAATGCTTCATAGATTAGAGAGTTTAGGATTACGACTACCTATAACGATTGCCAGATATTCGTAAGATAACCGGGGCCAATGGTTAAGTGCTCGCCGAGGCACGGAGGGGTCTCAACTTGTTAGGAATAGTTATTCGTCAGAGACTGGCCTAGCTAACATTGTATAACTTTGCAATTTGTTTACCTACGCGATTACCTTTGAGCCACCAGCCCTTCAGCAAATCTATATTGAAATATGACATGTGTAACCACGAAGCAAATACAAAGAGGAGATGCCCTAATGAAATTTTTGTATGAAACAATGCGTGACAATTTGCGGGGGTGAGGGGGGGTTACTTTGCCCTTTGCCATCTACCAATCAATAGCAAAACTACTTGCATCGTTACATGTTGATGTTGCTATGTAGTTTAGCTATTTGACACTAAAGCGTACGATGTAAGGGACATACAGGGACGTACTCAGAATTTTTTACCAGGTAGTTATTTTTTTAAAGTCAATTTTGTAAATCATTTTGATGCATGTATCGCAAAAATATTATTAGTAAAAAACATCGTACATAACATCTATACTAATATATTCTATACTAATATATGAAGCTGAAGAGTTTGTTTGTTTGAACGCGCTAATCTCAGGAACTACTGGTCCGATTTGAAATAAAAAATGTGTAACATTTTTTTTTTTTTTTAAAGTGTTTTTTTTTCAAAAAAAAAATGTTTCAGTGTTAGATAGCCCATTTATCGGGCAAGGCTATAGGCTATATATCATCACGCTTAGACCAATAGGAGTGGAGCACCAATGAAGAATGTGGCGAAAACGGGGGAAAATTATTACGCTACAGGAATTAGGAGACGTAAACGAATTTGCGTGGGTCAGCTAGTATAGTATAAAAGTGAAAGTTTGTGTGTTCTTTATATCTTCCCCGTAACCTATGTATTTGATTTATTACTTATTTAAATATGTCACCGTAAGATTATAAAAATCGTTAGATTATAATCTACCTAGCGAGATTGCCAACTATCGATAGATTGTCAACTGTGATATACTACTTACGCGCGTCAAATTGTCAACTTTCCCTGATTGTTCGGTTTTATAGTAGGCCGATCAATGCCCATAGAGATAGTTTAGGTTATTATTTCTTTGATTAATCACAAATTATTTTTTCTGCCAACAGCAACTTCAGCAACTTTATATAACTAATCCTAAAGCTGTGAGGTATTTTCAACATGAAATCAATTTACAATCACAGAAATACTTTACATTTGGCATCAAAGACAAATTAACAAACAAATATGGCGGCGCGGGGACATATGCTGTTCAACCAATCAGCGCGCGACTTGCGATTCGTAGATACCATTTTACAATCTCGCGAGATAGATTACAATCTAACGGTTTTGACAATCTGACGGTAACATATATATTAAAGAGAGAGAACAAAAACAAAGAAATATAGTACAACAACAAACACATACAATAAAGAGAACAATAACATACAAGTAGTAAAAATTTTTCTACAAATTAGTTTTTCATTTATTATATTTTCAAATTCTTCAGTTTTCGTTTGATTAATTTCGTTGTGGGTTCCGAGAAAGTTTAATTTTCCTGGGATTCCTGGGATAGAATTTTAGTTAATTAGAAAACCTATCAAATAATCAGTATAAGTAAAATTTGTTTCATTTTCAAGTACTTTAAATTCTAGATTAATATAGATATAATTTGAATATAGATAAAAAAAAAATTCTAATTACGACCCTGTCTCTTTGTTCTGTTGATGTTTGTTTTCCTAGTTGACGATAGACGTCAGTGTTCACAAAATGATTACAAAAAATACAAAAAATAATACTTTTTCGATTAAAAATTCTTTAGGCAAGAATGCAGAACATATTTCAATATTTTTTTATGATTTACTTTATAAATACTCAGCTCTACGAACCTTTGTATTTTTATTTCCCATCACACAAAGTTTTTCCATCTAGTGGCGAATAGATTTAACTATATTTCAACGACACACTGAGAGATTTTTCTAGAACTATTTTAAGAAATTAAGTATAAAATTACTTACAAATGAAATATTATGCCATTCATGGCACCAGAACATCTATCCAAGTTATTTGTACAAGATAAAACACAACACTTCATCTTTTACTTAATTGTACCGAGAATATTCAAGGATTGCGATTTTTCGATAAAGTTCTAGAACATTGACGTTGACAGTCTAATTTGTAAGTCGCGATAACTGCGATGACGTCAGGACCTGTATTTTGTCACGGGACCTATGCGCTTATGCCATCTCCTCTTTGTATTTGCTTCGTGTGTGTAACGGTGGATTAGCCAGGATGGCGGCAAAGCAAACTAGCACCAAGTAGAACGTCTAGGAAATTAATTATTTAAACACCATCAGCAACTCCCGCCAGGGGGTTGGAGCAACGCTCAGTCCTCCGCGCTGCCCTGTGGAATTCGCCACTAGACTAGTAATTCTCCCACTGGCAAATATCGGCTTACGCGGATCAAAGGCAGAGATTAAGGACAAATTAGCCGGTACTAGCACACACGATATAAAACACGAATACAATAAATCATAAATCAAATAATAGAAAACTATTATAACTCAGGAGTGACCCATGTCACAATCAAGAGATATGGATGTCGCGGGATCCGAAGAGAAAACTATCCCCTGCTTCCGATCGCGACGCTTTATATAGATTTCATCCCCACCTCGCCCGACTCATGGACCCGCTCGCTAGTGGCACATGTTTGTTATACTCTTATTCGGATACCCTCATTGCGACATATAACACATGCTATATTTCAAAATGGCGATTCATCAACTATTGGCGATATCTGGAGTTATAACTCAAGAGACGTGGGTCATAAATAAAAATACCAATTTATAAAAACACAATCAAATTTTATTAAATATCAAATATTGTATTGTCTAACACGATTCCTTAACTATCATGTTTCACATCAATATCTCGTAATGACGTAATAATAATACGGTTACAAATACATTGGGTAGTAAAGTATCGACAGAAAGGATAGTAGACGACAGACAGAGAACTAACAGTGAACATATCGCAATACTACACACCGATATAGAATACAATGTAAATAATGTTATTATCAATATTGTCATGAAGGAACAAGAAGTAGTTGAAGATAATAAATATAAAAATAATCTATACAAAAATATAAATGAACAAATAACTACTGTAGATAAGGAATTAACAAACAAACATACAGTGATAGTTGATGAAACGAAATACAATCATCATTCTCAAATAGTATGGAAATGTCCAAAAGCTTAAGATGGAAATAATGAAACGTATGAAGAGACTCATGTATGATGAGACTTAGAACACACTCACATTATAAATACTTGTCACAATACATGGGCTTAAATGCAAAATCTACAAAAAAGTGTTATACACGATTATTATCTCAAAACGGTATGATCAGTTAATAATAGGTCTTATAACTATTCATATTAGGTAGTTTTTTGTGCGCCAAAGCTCTACTTGGATGATAAAGCGTTATATAGAATTTCTTCTGCAACTGAGGATTCTTCTTCCTCTTTTCTTTTATTCTGTATTTGAAGAATTTTATGTGTGAGTTGCGAATGAGTCTTCTGTTCATTTGCAGAAGAAACCTGACTGTAATTACGACGACTTTTTATATTAAACACTGATATGTGGTATGATGTGTCACGTCTAACTTGGTCGCTAGAGTACTCGACTCTACACAAGTCTAAAACCGCACAGTACCATTCAACCTCGTCATCGACTCGCCTTACTGTACCAATATGATATTAACTGTAAATGAATTCAATCAATTGAAATGCTCACTTAAAATTATCAGTATTTGTGCGAAAAAACCATTACCATAAAATATTTGTTTTATAAAAATAGTAATCACTGAAAAACTCCTGAAAATAGATTTGCTGATTTCTTACATAAGTTGTAATACAAAATTAATTGATAATTGTATTCTTTTAAGGACAAACAACTGTAAATCGAACTATCTTTTGAGATTCAATTTCGGTTTTTGATAATATCGACGATTCTGCCAAAATCGTTTATGTTTAACTTACAATGCCAATCGTAAAGTAATTCGCCTATTAAAATGGACGGCTCTGTGTTATTCACATTGCCAGTTACCGACGGTTGTAGAGGTCAGCGTTCCTATATGGGGCTAATTTCTTATAGAGTAGGTCCCGACTGGGCCACAGAGACTCGGCTGGGCTTGACGAGAATACCGACATTAGAAGCCCGACCAACGCTGCAGCTAATCATTTAGCGTGGATTTATATAAAACCGTCTAAAGCGTTACTTTTATATACGTAGTAAAAACATGGAAGCACTCCTGCGGACAGACTCTTTGCTGGCTATCATATGTAATATTACTAACATTGTAGTTGACGTGGTTATACTTGTAAATTACGCTATTGGTCTATGTAAACGTTATAAAATTCGCAAATTAATTGACGCGAATCAAAATTAGCGTTAATACTAGGTACGTAAACTTAGATAATAGTAAACTCAACAATAGACTAGCGAAAGAGATCAACGTAACGGTAGAGATCAATAAATAGACAACAAAAGTACGTCCGTTGGACGCGAAGGGCCTGACGTCATCACGGTGACGTCATCAGGCGGCGAGCTGTCACTAATAATGCGCGAGCTTGGTTTACACTTTGGTGACCGTCTTCAGTTTTCTACTTCTCAGGCACCTTTGAAAGGAAAATACAAGTAAAATTATTTATTAGTAACATAGTCGGGTAAAAAAATCCGACTGCGTCAATATCTGCCATCTTTATTAAATTCATTTTTTTTATAAAATATATAAGTTATATATATATTCGTAATCACCGTTAAAAATTATTTATTTTGATACCACACTCGATATATTTTGAAATCAATATTTTTTTGATTACTTTTGCCACCAAAAATCATTAGTTCTGTTTTTTTTTTAATTTTGATGTGCCCAGTGTCACTTTCACGACTAAGTCGAATCTATTGACACCACTTACATAAATTTGGATTTAGGGCGTGCCAAAGAGATATATACATACATTACCCTCCTTCTTCGCAGTCGGGTCAAAATATTTTTTTAATAATGTGTGTAAGAAAGTAAAAATTATGAAGAATTGGTTTCATAAAACTGTCGGCGTCCCAGTTAAACTGATCAGTGAAATAGGACATATCTAGCAGTAAAAATGCCTTAAAACAATCTGCTTCGGATTCTAATCAGTTTGTAATGTCATGAAACATTGCATTCAAAATATTTTAAATAGTTTTTTTTAGAGTTACCTACCTGATAAAGCCGCGGTACAACATAAACCCTCCATACACGCTCAGTATAATGGTCGCCGTCCAAACAACTGCCAGGACTGAACTACTGCCCTCTGAAACATTTACAATACAAGTATATATCAATATTTATACACAAGGGTTTTAAATAGAATATAAACGAGCAGACGAGTGAAGCACACACTACAGTAATTCAGAGTCAAAAGTGCGTTGAGGAACAGACAGACATACAGTTATTGGGTAGTTCTTTGTTTTAGTACCCAGTGGCCGAAATTTGACAGTAACTATTTTTTTTTTTAACTTTCTGTACTCGTCTTCCTTATGAACTTTAACTGTGCCTTGTTTAAATTATTAATATCGTGTATTAGATTATTTAATAATTCAAAGATTTTCCAGACAGTTTAATAG
Source organism: Diaphora mendica (assembly GCA_949125395.1). NCBI lineage: Eukaryota > Metazoa > Arthropoda > Insecta > Lepidoptera > Erebidae > Diaphora > Diaphora mendica. Next base: position 5,039,576 of record OX421321.1, read on the forward strand.
CCTATTTCGGAATAATTCTGTGTAAGTGACATGAAAATAACAAAGTTTTATTCCAAAATAATAACACAATTTCTAGGGATGAATTTTCTATGACCAGTAAATGGAGAACTCTGGTGGCAGATTGAATACTGTTGTCAGGATAGTGGCATTGTTAGAAATCGAACGTCATTATAATGGCAACATTTTGATTGTCATGTTTTTTGTTTGACGTTTGAAGTTTGACAGTTAAAACGGGTGTATTATAAATTAGAATACTTTGGAACCTGTACTACCACTAGCAGTGGTGAATGTGTGAAGAAGCAGAGGGCGCACCAGAGGGGCCCCTCAGAACGCCGATATCAAGGAATTCACATATCTCCAGTAAGTGCTTGATATTACATTAGCTTAGAATAAGAACAGGGTGAATCACCCTGAGTTGCATTCTTTTGCCAGTGAAATAGCTTAGCGATTGAATGCCTGTACATATGGGCCCTGCAGACATTACAAACTTCACACGGTGAACGTTACATTGGCGAAAGGATTGAACAGGCATGATTACATTATTGTGCAATCGGCCTACCACCCTGGGATTGAGGGGGGGGGGGGAATTCCCCCCGGGACTGGGTCTGATAAGGCACGGTGTCAATTCGGGGACGACCTGAAATAACATAGTCCGGGTCCTCCCAGAGTAGAGCGCCAGAGGCCGGTTGTCGGGGTGTTTTTTAGTGAAAATATCACATACATCCTGGCTCCTGTGTCTCTGAAAAGCCGGAGGATTTTTTCACCCCGTCAAGAAAAAAGGGATAAATTACTAAAATTTGTATTTTAACATATTTAAAACTGAGTCGAATAATAATGTGCAGTGCCGTGTGGAGTCTAAAGCCGAGTCTCCCCGAACAAAAGTTGGCATCTTTCGTGCTGTCAACATGTGTTGGTGACAAAAGTTTCTGTAATTTCCTAACAAATGTTGGGAACCGTGTTTCTGTTTTTGGCGGTCAACGTCAAAAGAATAAGCTTGTTGCAGATATTTATTGGCTCTGTGGAGACGCTTAGTTGAATGTTTTTCAAATTGTTGGCGACTCGGTGTAGACACAATGGAAACAAAAGTTGTCGATTTTCTGAAGAGTTGCAAACAGTTGGAAACACTGAAATCGCCAACAATTTCGATGGATACGCGCTTTAAGAGAGCAAACTAAGTAATACTGTACTACAAAGAGAAGGAGAACTTGACGTAAACCCTGTTAAGACGCGCCTCTACAGAATAAAAGTTGTCCACTTTTGTGTTTTCAACACGCGTTGGTGATAAAAGATCCTGTAAAGCCGAGTCTCCACCGAACAAAAGTTGTCAACTTTTGTATTGTCAACACGCGTTGGTGATAAAAGTTTCTGTAAAGCCGAGTCTCCACTGTACAAAAATTGTCAACTTTTGTGTTGTCAACTTTTTTTTGTGTTGTAAAATTTCGGTGGAGACGCGCCTTTAAGTGTGATGATGTGAGTGTTACCGATGTATCCGTCGTGGTAGACGTCGGCGCTGGGCCAGGCGCGGCGCGGCGGCTGCACGGCCAGCAGGTCGGGGATGTCCTCCAGCTCGCCGCTGCAGTTCGCCCACTCGATTGTCACGTATCTGGTGCAACCACCAAACCAATCAACGAAGACAAAGTTGTATATGCTGTATCTTGGACAGATCAGAGGCAAGAGTCTAAACGTTTGGGAGAGCGTAGTAGGTTAAACCGTTTCAGTCATTCTAGAAATTAGTCAAAAAAAGCAGTCCGACAAAAAAAAATGTAGTACCACAAAAACTTCGATATGCATTTAATGAAAAGCTGTTAATTTAAAATAAAATAAATATTAAATAAATATTTCGGACATCTGACACACAACGCCATCTAGTCCCAAGCTAAGCAGAGCTTGTGTTATGGGTACTAGACAACTGATATAAATACATATATACTTTTTTGTAAATACATACATATTTTACATAGAAAACATCCAAACTCCGAAACAAATATTTGTAGGTCATACAAACATTTAGTCCGACCCGGAAATCGAACCCGAGACCTCAAGTACAACAGTCGCATATGCTACCACTGCGCCATCGAGGCAGTCAATTACAAATAGACATTTCAAATTTATTTGTTGTATAGATATACATATAAGGATACTAGGTTTTGCTCACGTATCCTTCCGTGTGTATATCTCTTGTTCTTGCGACAAAAAGTAGCCCAATGCTTCCCTAAGGGCCAATATATCTATATACCAGAATTCATACAAATCGGTTCAGCGGTTTACCTGTGAAAGCGTAACAGACAAACAGATTTACTTTCGAATTTATAATATTTGTACAGACACACACACTTCAGGCGAGAGTGTGGTCGTGGACCCCTCCACTCGCCAAGGCGCGAGGCGAGGCGCCTTGCGAGTGCCTGGATGGGGCATAATGTATGTTAAGCAGATGCGTGTTACCTGGAGGGCGTGCTGCAGGCGCGGCGCGCGGGCACGAGCAGCTGGCGCGTGCGCGAGCGGGCCCCGCCGCGGCACGGGGCCCACGCGCCCCAGGGCCCCGGCTGGCCCCCCTCCGACTGCTTGCACCCACACTCCACCTCGCACACTTCCTCTTCCTACAACACCAATATACGAGATGTTATATTCATACAACAAAATGTTATTTCATCAATAACATTTAATACATCATCATACATTTGGAGAGGCCTATGTCCAACAGTGGACTGTTACAGGCTGTTGATGATCATACATTGAATAGTTCAGTGCTAGGCCTCTCCTTAGAAAGAAGATTTGACCCACTATACTGTGCTGACCAGACCAAGTTAGTATAAAATTTCTTTCAAGTTTTGCAATGATGTTATCCCTTGACTGTATTTTTAAAGCTTCTTAATGGCCAAAGTTATTTGATTAAAATGTAAAGTTATGAGAACAAACACACGCAGGTTCCTCTTTTTAACTGACTTCAAAAAAAGCCTCCTTTTTTCAAGGTTCAAGGTTTCAAGGTTCTCAAGTGTTCGTGCTGTCGTGTTTCGTTGGTGAGTGCGAGACCGGAGGCCCAATTAGTCTAGTCAACAAGTTCCATACTTGTTGACTAGACTAAAAGATGCAGCAGCATCACTAGGCCGCCATGGTGTGGGTCGCCATACTGCATTGTCTGCATTCGCAGTGAGTATGGTGACCACCACTCTTGGATTCTGCTTATGCTTTCCATCAGGCAGAGTAGAGTCATTTTGGCGGGCCAAACATAAAAAAAATAAAAAAATCGACTTTTTTTAAATGTTTGATACCTCATAACTTTCGACTGGGTGAACCGATTTTGATAATTCTTGCTGTATTTGAAAGCTGGTACTTCCCGTGTGGCCCCATTTAAATTTGGTCCAGATTGAAGTCGGTTTTTTTTTTGTTAAAATTTGTGATTATATTTATTTAAGTAAGCAAAATTTAAGTATTTCTGTAATTTCTGAAATTACTAATGTTATTAGTCTTTATTAAACAAAAATAAAAAAAAAGCTATAAACAAAAACAACAAAAAAATGCTCAATAAACGGCTTTATTGTTAAGGACTGACCAAGATAAATTTGAATATTAATTTAAAATAGAAAGTTCATGGTCATACAGCTTTGATCCTAGATTGAGATATACCTATTTATGTTCTGGATCGGGGTTAAAGTATCGTCGTAACGTATCTTAGGAGAGGCCTATATCCAACAGTAGACATTTCAGATAAGATGATGATAGTATAGTATACCTGGTAGTGGATGGGAGGTGCTACGATCCTGCCGGGCAGTACTCCGGCACAGCGCCAGGGCTGCAGGAAGGTGTCCGAGGAGTCGTCCCCAACGCTCGTGAGCTCACACCGAGCGTGAGACACCTTCACTCCCCATCCACAAGCTCCGTCTGCCTCGTCGCCTGATGACGTCTAAATACCAGATTTTCATTTGTTAACCGACTTCAAAACAGGAGGAATTTCTCAATTCAACTGTATTTTTTTATTTGATTCGATTTTGATGGTTCTTTTCTATTTGAAAGCTGGTGCTTCCCGTGTCGTTCCATTTCAATTTCGTCCAGTTTTTGAAGTCAGTTTTTTTGTTATAGAGAATATGCCAAAAAATATTGGAACTTTTTTGGCACCAGAATGAAGTCCTGGTTTGACTGCAGCATCAGGTCAAGGTTACAATATCATGGAAACAGTACTAAAGTATACTTATTTAAAAATAAATCAAAATTGTTTGAATTATTGAGATCCCTTCATCAACTAAGAAATGAATTGATTGATGATCTTCACAAACTATGTATAAAAAAAACAAAAAAACTTACAAATAAAAAAAATTGGTCAGCTTTTAAACAAAAAAGTCTGATCATAATTTTTTAGAGAAATAAAATAAATAAATTAAATTAAAAACCTTTTTAAAAACAAGCTTTAACTTGAATGCCTCGAGACGAATCAAACGAGCCCAAACTCGATGATGTTGCGACGTTTCTTCACAGAGTTCCCATGGCCATCTTCCAGCTCCAGAATCAGATCAGCTCCATGTCATTATAATATTGTATTTTCACGCTGTATACATATGCTTGCAAAATTTCAGCAAAATCGGTTGAAGATATCTGCTTCAAAATTGAGTTTCAAGATTCCACCCGAACATACAGGCATACATACATAGCATGTATGCATGTACACAAAGAATACAATACTTTCTATTTATTAGCAAGAATAATCTTTTTCTGAATATATAAAAGAATAGGTCTGAGTAAATAAATAAATCTGTATGTTTTAGTTTTGGTTTTTTAACAGACCTGAATATGGCATCCAAGAGAAGGTCTGGCGACGAGCCTCATGCAGGGCTCCCGCGGGCACGGGGCCCGCTGCTCGGTGGAGGGACACGCGCGGCCCGGCCATACCGCCGCCGTCAGGTGTTGCCTGAGGGGTGAAGGAAAGCTTACAATGCTTATAGCATTATATAAAAAAATATATACATTTAAACACACATCAAAAGTGTCTAGGGATCAACATATGTGTCTAGGGATTAACATATATTTTTGCAATAACTTTTCTCCTGATTAATATTAATTAAAATTTTCTTTAAGGATTCATCAAATAAAGTGTTTTCGTTTGTCACAGTAACGATAAACCAAGTCACCTTTGCATTAATAAAGAAATTTGCCATTTTCCTAATAAAGGGATTTTTGACATTTGAACCACTAACATTAAAGTTCGAAAAAAAGACTGAAATAACAGTTTTCTTTAAAATTTTATTAGGTAACTTAAACAATTAATAATCCGTGTTTCTACCGCGAACACTAACAACACAAGAACATCGGTTTGGCATACTCAAAACGAGTTCATCCAAATCACGCTGTGGAATGGCCGCCCATGTTCGTTGCAACAACAAAAAAAGGTCTTCTTGCGACTGGATACCCTCCATATTCGGCAGAGCTCTTCTCCGTAGCATATCCCATGCATGCTCAATCGGGTTCAAGTCTGGCGACTGAGCAGGCCAGGGCCAAAGCCACATTTCAATCTCAAGAAATCCGCATAAAAATGCTTGATACCTAGACACTTTTGATGTGTGTATATATATATATATACAACAACCTTATAATAGTAGTACTAATTTACTGTACACCAGAATTTTAGACTTTTTTTATATAATTGGGACAAACGAGCAGACGTATCACCTGATGGTAAGCGATTTCCGCTGCCCATGGACACCCGCAACACCAGAGGCGTCACAAGTGCGTTGCCAGCCTTTGGGCGATGGGGAAGTGAATGGGAGGATGAGTTGGGGCCTCCGGTATCCTCACTCACTCGGTGAAACACAGCGCAGTCGCTGTTTCACACCGGTTTCTATGAGGTCGTGGTATCATTCCGGTCGAGCCGGGCCATGCATGCCGAAGCGAGGCTCTCCCACGTGACTTTGGCAAGACTTTTCGACTGCACGTTTGGCCTAGTGGTTAACGGTCACCACGCCGTTTCCTACTTCGCCAAGTGTCGTGGGTTCAATCCCACGTAGGACAACACTTTGTGTGATCCACAAATTGTTGATCTAAGTCTGGGTGTTCTTTGTGTCCGTTTCATGTATGTTTGTAAAGTCCCCCGCGACACAGGATTTATTTCTAGTGCGGGAGTTGTCTTATAAAAGAAAAAAAAAACCTTCTCACTCTTACGACACCCACTGGATGGATAGGAGTGTTAAAGGTTACACTCTGTATTCTTTGGGTGACAAGAGAAGGAAAATTTGAAAGAAACTCTTGATACCAACCCATCTATATCGGTATAGTGGACCAAAACGTCCTTTGTAAGTAGAGGTCCATGTCTAGCAATGAATTAGTAAAGGCTGTTTGAAATCGCATATTTCTGTTGTTCCAGAAGTGGTGTTTTTTTTATAGTTCTGAGCCCACCACTGTAACTCCTGTAAACCAGGATCAACAGCAGTGACCAACGAAGGCACCGAGTTATGACACTCGGGAAGTCCCAGGAAATAATTAAACTGTCTTACTGTCTTGGAACCCGCAACGAAATTAATCAGAAGAAAAACTGGAGGAGTTGGAAATATGATAAGTCCACTTCCTTCCTTAGTAAGGCGGGAGACAAAATGTAGTCAAATTAGGACGTGATGTTATCAGAAAAGAAGATAATAACTTTAGAGAAGATAGTGTAAGTTAGAGGACTGACCTGGTCCTGCGCATATGGCGAGCAGTGGAAGCATCCCCGCAGGAGCAAGCTGACGAGTCCCAGGGCCCCCACTGGCTCAGCTCACAGTCCACACCGCATGGCACGTAGCACCACGACTCCTTAGCTTCTGTTGCTGTTGTATTCTGTAAAGACAAGATTCTTCTGTACACATCTGTACTACTGTCCGTACTGTTTGGGCAATTCAAAAAGTGATGCTTGCCTTAAATAAAGATTTTTCATTGAAGTCTAAATCCAATTATTGAAATGAGTCTCATCAAATAAGCTGTATAATAAAAACTTTTACTAGCGATATTATACTGTAGTTTATAAATATGTATCTATTTTATATTATATGTTTATGAGAAGCCGAGGATCAAACCAAGTGGTGCGCAATTGGAGAGGCCTATGTCCAGCACTGGACTGCGATAGGCTGATGATGATATGATGTGCTATATTATATAGTTCTCGTGTCACATTGTTGTTCAAAATGAACTTCGAGACAATTTAATCAATTTCCACGATTTTTTAAAATCTTGGCTGGCTTGCGTAAGATTGAATATTTAACATCACATTTAGACCAATACGAGACGAGTATGATGGAAAAGTATATGATTGAAAAGAAAGTGCGCGGGTCAACTAGTGTATTTATATGCACTTACTGGACAAAAAGTATCATTGACAAATATTCCATCACTTCGTAGACATCTGACAGCTCTCTTCTTGGTACCTTCTCCGCATGGAGAGCCTCCTAGAAAACATGTTGAAGTTAATCAAAATCGGAAACTGGTGCTATGTTTTACAGAATCAGTACAAGCTATGGCTAGTTTGAGATCAGACAGCCTTGTGTAAAAATTGTAAAGTTCTTATTACTGATTATGTATGTATTCACCTAAGGGCTGGCAGTCATCCCACGGAGCTACATGCCAGGAGTAGATGTGAGGGGAGCAAGGTTCAGCTCCTACGAGATGAGGACAAGCGGCACCACCATCGTCAGCAGGACGTAACACCACACGAGTCCGATCGCGACGACCTCCCCATTTAGTCTGTTAAAATATTTATATTTTTAATTACATCTTTATATTATTATTAATCTATCAAAGGTAGTAGAGCCACGCAGATTTTAGCACGAACAGGCCGGCTCGACCGGGGTAGTTCTCTCGCACGAAAATGAACGTAAAATGATAGCGTTCGTGCTGTCGTGTTTTGTTGGTGAGTGCGAGACCGGAGACCCAATGATGCAGAAGCATCACTAGGCCGCCATAGTGTGGGTCACCATGCTGCATTGTCTGCATTCGCAATGCAAATGGTGACCACCACTCTTGGATTCTGCTTATGCTTTCCATCAGGCAGACTAGTCATTTTGGCAGGGCCATACAAAAAAAAAAATTCAAATAGACAATTTGTAGTGGTACATAGTTAAGCTTTTGATAGAGTTTCATCAGAATTAAGACTAAAAGAAATTCTAATAAGTTAACAATTAATTATTTTAACTACTATTCGAAACAATCAATGATTATTTATGGCTTCCAACTTAGTTAGTAAGTAATTTGCTAAGAAACCAAAAATTGTTATGATACAGGGTATACCACAGGGTACTAATCTTGGTCCAAATCAAAACACTAAGGTAAATTACGTATGACGTATTAGCGTAATAAGTACCTGTTCGCAGGGGCTCCAATCAGACCAAGTGCTTACAACACAGTCAGCAGGGCAAGGGGCTCTACATGTAGCATCACGTGATGGAGCTGGTCCAGCTCCGGAAGATTCGCATGTCGCATCATCTAGCACGTGCCCTTCCGCATCTACACAACTAAAAAGAAAAAAAACGAAGTCTTTTACAATTTTTAGTTATTAGCTGAACCTCGCAACGTCATCTGCGCCTCCTATAACCCGTAGCGTGATGTTATAACGGTATGAACAAATTTGTTTACCATAAAAAGGTTATAATGAGCCAATCTTAAAAGATAGACAATTGATGCAGACTTTTTTTAGAACTTAAAGAGGTACAATTCTTTCAAATATTGTTTTTGTCAAACTACAACCGTTTACGAAGCATGGGAAGCTCTCAAAAGGAAAAATTTTTCCCTGTTTTTGCAAAATTTTTGTGTTACGTTAAAATTTTGATTCCTTGGTAAAGAGTTACAAAATTATTGAAGTTTTTTATTTATACTTACGTCACTGTTCTGTTGATGATGGCTCTACCGCAGAGTGACCTAAGAGGCGCGCACACGCTCCAGTCGCCGAGAGACCAGCGCGGCTCCGACACTGCGCACGTCGAACGTTGAAGAGTAGCACCACACTCGCGGCCACCGCCTGAACCTTCCTCTATCACCTCTCTAACAATACAATAGATTAATGAAAGAACTTTTGAGTAAGAATTTGTTTTGACCAAACCTATTTAGTATATTTTTTCAAGCCTAATATTTTTTGCAGAGCTCAATTTTTTGTATATACGAGTATAAAGTATTTTTTTTAGATTTCTGGCAAAATATGTCCAAACAACTAATAAAATTCCCCATTACGTTTACATATGTAATTTCATGAACGATTAATCATTAGTGACAGATCAAGAATATGGATTTTCACCATTCCTATAAAAGGGAGTAAACTATATAGGACAGCATGTAAGCAAAGAAAAGGAAGACTTGATACAAACTCTATGCGAATCTGTCTGGCCAGAGTGGTACAATAGGCCAGAATTTCTTTTCTAAGGAGAGCTCTATTTCCAGCAGTAGACTTTTAAAGGCTGTTGATGTGACGTGCTCACCGAGTGCGGAAGCGGAAAGCAGCTCTGGAGCCAGGTTCTGCGGCGCAGGGTCCCCACTCGCCCCACGAGCCCACGGCGCAGTCGCGCGCGCAGCGCACGGTGCAGGCGCCGCGAAGTAACGACGGGAACTCCATGTCGTATGTGAACCCGTCTGTTGACGCCTCACGAACGCGACTCGGTCCTGGACACATTTAAAATGTTTTATTTATTTCATTAGGACAACCAACAAGTCATACTCGTACACTAGTACATTCTGGTATAATCTCAGTTGAAGTAAAAATAATGCGGACATGTTATTTGAAATGTTTCAGCAACACTCACATAGTAGATACTAAGGAAACTAAGTTTGATTTCTTTACAGGTAGGAACTATTTTGTTATACAAGCCGTTTAAAAAAAATAGTGGTATATCATGCTGTCTTTAGTCTGCAAAGAGAGAAAAAACAATTGGCCTAATTCAGCTTACATGGTTAGGGGATCTTAAAACAGTATTTACACTATGAGCGTATCTCATCTGTTCCAGTCTCAGGTGAGAAAAAATCATTATTGATTTTGGTACAAGAAACTATAAAGACAGCAAAAGAATAGTTAATTGTTATACAAGAGTGCAAAGTTGCTTTTTAACCGCGTGCTCAATTTTAATGACCGAGCAAGCGAAGGAGTCTAAAATTTTCTAAGGAGTCTAAAAATTAAAATCCTGAGCATGAGCGAGGGAATCAAAAGAGCACGAGGTAAATAAAAATTGCACTCGAGTGCAACACGTAACTTTTCATCCCACCTCAGCCAGGAAATTAGTAAATGACGTAAAAAAATGGCGCTGGCAAAGCAAATAAAAAAAAAAGTACGCCAAGAAGGTTCCGAGTCTGAGTTTTTAAGAAATAAAAAAAATATGATAAATTCGGCACCATAGAGGTAGAAATAAATAGGTTTAATGATGTTTTAACTTCACGAGCTTAGTGTACACGATGTTCTAAATTCAATTTTACTTTATCCTCTAGCGGATAAAAACGGCTTTTGCACTCAGATATCGAAGGGAAAAAATACTCTTTCCGAGATGGTGGGATGAAAAATGTATTTATTACGTCATGAACTTAAAAATCAAGATCAAAGCAGATGTGTGTCAAGGATAATACTGACTTATTCTGTCCATAATAGTTTTTCAGCGATATGTAACTAGATAGAAAGAGGTCTGCTTCACTGTGGTAAGACACAATTAAGTTAGCTTAGAACTTTTCTCAGATAAATTAACACATGTGATAAAATTGGATTGATGTCTACCTGTAAGTGGATGGTATTTCTTGCAAACATCCATTGGCACATCGCGCCCACCGACCATGCAGCGAGCTGCTCGTAACGATCTGCCTTCACCGCATTCCGTTCTGTCACAAGATTGTAGACGTTATAATGTAATCTATACGTCTTAATATATATTAAACCAAAATAAGTTAGTTATTAGTTAATCTTATGTTGCTTTATTTTTTGAATTCGTCTCTACGCCGAATACCAGAATAACTATTAAGATAGAAAGCATGAAACAAATATGAACAAAATTCATTTTCACTAATTGTATATAAGTCAAAACTGCCAAAATTTCAGATTGGCAAATTTACTAGTCCAATAATAAATTTGCCAATCTGAAATTTTGGTACTTATACTTAAGATTTCATTTTCATATTTGAGAGAAGGTTTGACCTTATATTACGCATTCTACTAATACGTGCTACTTAAATATGTAGTATTTAATATAATTATATTTACTGTAATAAATTAATGGGTTTTTGCTTACCCACTAGGCAGGATACAATCGGAATCAGCTGGCAATAGCTCCAATGATACGTTTTTGCAAACGCAATTTGGAATATCAGGATCTGAGGCGTCTAGATATCTGTGAAGTAATTTTTCATTTTTAAATATTCTTGAAATTAAAACGTAAACGTATAACGTTTGTATGTATGGGATGTGGTGTGTGGCGACGGAATTAGAGTGTCACCATCCCTATTTATCCCATGGGTGTCATAAAAGGTGACTAAGGCAAATTCTGCAGGACAATGTCACTGCAAAGAGAAGGAAAACTCGAAACAAACCCTCTATCAACCCATCTCATCAGCGTGGTATACTCGTAGTAGGACAAAGCCTTTTATCTATAGAGAGGCCTATGTCCATCATTGGACTGTTGAAACCTGTTGAAGGACGAGATCTGTCAAGTATATTTCGCAGGATCACGAATCCTTTTTTATGGTATTGGGGGCGAACAGGTAGACGCCGTAATAGACGAAAAGTGACTAGACACATGTAACTGAATGGTCAAAGTGTGTTAACACTCTTTGTGTGCTCCCTTCTTCCAGTATGGGTCGTGGGGTTGTTATTTGAACTCCTGTAACTTCACACCTATTCAAAGAAAACCATCAAAAGAAACGAATAAAATAGGTTTTTCTGACAGTGGTATTGCTGCAGTCGATCTAACCCGTATGGCTCTCACTGGTTATATAAAATCCAGTTTAACTTATAATTTAGAAACAGTCCAGTGTTGGTGATATAGAAGGTCTCACTTGAGAGGGTCAGCACAGATGGTGTTGCAGGTGAGAGGCTCGAGGTGGTCGCAGGTGACGATGCAGGCGGCGACGCTGCGCGGGATCAGCTGACCTGCGCACGCGCCTGCCTCCACGCGGTGAGATTCAGAACCGCACCAGATACCTGTAGTGATTATGTTATGGAGGGTTATGTTTTTCAAGTGAATGTATGTAAGTATGTATGTATGTATATTTCTTTGGCACGCCCTAGAGCCTAAACGGCTTGTCGTATTTTTATGTGAGTGGTGTCAATAGATTCGTCTTAGTCGTGAGAGTGACACTGGTTACATCAAAATAAAAAAAATAAAAAAATAAGGATTTTTGGCGCCAAAAAGTATTTTTTTAATGTTTTCAAAATACATCGAGTGCGGTATCAAAATAACGAATTTTTTACGGTGATTACGAATATATAAAAACACTTTTGTTTTTATTGTTAAATATTGACGCAGTCGGGTTTTTTAATTTTTAATAATTTGTACTTGTTTTAGTAATTTATTACTTTAATAATTGAGTGCACGAAAAGTGTTTGTGTGGTTTGGACGGTTCAAACCCCAAACCCCCCTTTCTACACCTAATTTCCCCGAGTGAGTTCTGCCTCTACATGGAATAGCGTTTAAATTTTAAAGCCGAGTCTCCACAGAACAAAAGTTGTCAACTTTTGTATTATCAACACGTGTTGGTGATAAAAGTTTTTGTAAAGCCGAGTCTCCACCGAACAAAAGTTGGCAACTTTTGTGTTGTCAAATTTCGGTGGAGAGGCGCCTTAATAATAGGTCTTTACCTATGAAATTGCCGTTTTGTATGCAATAAGTGAAAGTACTTATTTTTTCAAACTTTTTTATTTCTGTTATTCGAAGTAATCACCCATGCAATCGACGCATCTTTGCCAACGCATTGGCAGTTTATTGATGCCCTTCTTGTAAAAATCAGCTGGACGGGAGGCAACAAACTCTACAAAGGCATTTTGTACTGCCTCTCGGGAATTGAATTTTTTACCCACTAAAAAGTTGTCTCAATTTTGGAAAAAGTAATAGTCGGTAGGTGCAAGGACTGGTGAGTATGGCGGATGAGGGAGAGCTTCCATATCCAGCTCCTGCAGCTTGGAGACTGTCTGTTGCGCAGTATGGGGTCGCGCGTTGTCGTGAAGGAGCAGTGGGGACGCCCGATTGACCAAAGCTGGTTGCAGATGTGCAAGCTTCTCCATCATTCTCTCCAGTTCTTCATAGTACACATCTGCATTAATGCTCATGACGTTTTGTAAAAAGCTGTGGTGAATCACACCCGCACTAGACCACCAAACAGTGACCATCACCTTTTTAGGGGTCATTTTTGGTTTAGGGCATTGCTTTGGTGCTGAACCAGGGTCTAACCAACTTGCTGACCGCCTTCGATTGTCGAACAGAATCCATTTTTCGTCGCACGTAACAATTCGTTTCAAAATTCCTTCATTTCTTTGCCTGTTGAGCAGCGCAAGGCAGGTGTCGACGCGTACGTTGCGCTGGCGATCTTTAAGGTCGTGGGACACCCATCTATCAAGCTTTTTTACCTTGCCAATTTGTCGCAAATGGATCAATATTGTTTTGATGCTTACATTAAAAGCTGCTGCTAGCTCAGCTGTAGATTGAGTTTCGTCAGCTTCCACAATCGCCTTTAATTCATTATTGTTAACCAAAGTCTCCGGACGACTACGAGCTTCATTTTTCAAGTCAAAATTCCCAGAACGGAACCGGGAAAACCAATAACGGGTTATGCGTTCGTTTGTACAGTTCTCTCCGTAAACGTTTTTGATGTTACGTGCCGTTTATGTCGCGTTGGTGCCACGACGGAACTCATATTCCATAATTACACGAATTTTTAAAGTCTCCATTTTGACGAAAACTGTTCAAATGTAATGAAAATACAACGCTAATCAAAAAACAAAAGACTGAGTTTGTAAATAGAATGTCATGGTTTTAAAACAAAATTAATTTGAATTTAGAATACAGAGCCATTACAAACTTTTTTTTATTTGAAATGACCAGTACTGAAGAACGGCAATTTCATAGGTAAAGACCTAATACTATTCAAAAATTGATTTTATCTATTTTTTGTGATAGTTTTGTTCCTTATTTCTCATTAAATCCACCACAATATGACACAGCGCAACGAGGCTGAGTACATTTACTCGTAATATCTTTATTCCATTCTGTTCAATTTCAGTATCAAGGTATTATCTACTTACTCCGAACTCTATACCCGACGCCACATCGTTGCACGGGCGGCAGTCGACACGTGCTCCAGTCGCCGGCGACCCAGGCAGCGTCGCGCGCCCGACACGAGCGCGACACGGGACAGTCGCGCGTCTCCTGCCGAGAGCCGCAACTTGCCCCGCCGTGCACCACCCGCACGCGCACCTGCTTGCCTGGTTCTGTGCAACGAATACCAAGTGTTATTTAAATAAATTAAACTTTTTTTTTAAAATAACTAGGAAATGTAGGTATGTGAATGACGACTCCCAATAATATAAGATACGTGATCAATAATACAATACAAGAGAATGGCGGTGTTAGCGATTTTTGGAAGAGAATCGTCGCAAAACGCCTGTGCCTTGGGCTGTAGTCTTTAGGAAACAGAATAGTAAATCTGAATTTTAATACATCAAATTTTACCACGCTTCTTTAAATTCTGCTCATATATAAAAAAACCGGCCAAATGAGAGTCGGACTTCCGCTCCGAGGGTTCCATACAAACCTGTAGGTATATTATATGATGTAACAAAAAATTTATGCTTTTCGCAATTTTTCCTTTATCTGTGCTATAGGACCAAATTTCAAGACTCTGAGTTCACAGAAAATGCCCTGTAGGTTTTGATTCCCTTGCGAGTGTCGAAAATTTGCAGCTTAAACAGCTGTATATTTTAATTGCGGTGGCTTAGAATTTTAGAAAAAAAGCGTCTTGACAGACAGACGGACAACAAAGTGATCCTATAAGGGTTCCGTTTTTTTCTTTAAAGGTACGGAACAACCCTATAAATGAAAAAAAAAATTGCTGAAGCTAGGATCAAAACTCATAGTGAAATAACAATAAAACTTGTCAATAGCTATAATAAAAATCTTAAAAAATCAGGCTACAGAACAGAGGATAAAATAGCACATAATATATACACAAAAATAGATTATCAAAGGTTTATCAAAGAATTATACAGACCACAAGTATTAGGGCAGGGCGACCACGGCATCCAAGCCTCAACTCTACATCCGCGGCGACACCGTACCGTGCACGCGCGACGAGACGCCGGTCGACGTAGGGGAGCACATCTAAACAAACATCAAACCTAATGAAGGTGACATTGGAAAATACCGATACTTCATCCGCAATGACAATGCTAGCAAAAATACAGATACCAGAAATCAAGTTTATTGGTCTGAGCTGGCATTCTACTGTCGAAGGTCAAGATACACTTTGGGTCGCTGAGCAAGAGAAGTAAATAAGTAAGAAATCAAGTTTACGTTTATATGTCCTTAATCGCAATATTTTTCAGCTAAAAATACCGGTACCGTAAAATTTATATCTCTAACTCTGTATGTCTCGATGCTGCATGTCATTATCCAACCGTATGGTACTGATATCGAAATAAGTGTACATTGAATACGATCGACCCTCTACTACATAGTTAGTTAATGCAAGTACTTGGTTACTTGCAGTGGATCAAAAATTAAAACAGATTTCTCAATATTATCATTTTCATTCAATTCCTACCAAAGCAGTATGAACGATACTTACAGAGCTTCGCGAACAACATCCGCGTTGTTCTGCACGCACATAACATCTCTGACCATATCACCTTCTTCTATGCATGGTTCCTCATCATCACTCTCGTTATAGGTCTCTCCATCCTGTGGCAGTAGAAAAAAAAAGTAAAGTTAATTACATAGTTAGACATAAATTATAAACCACAACTTATATTTTATTTGGATGGACTTCCAACTAATTTTGATCTTGTTCTGGAAATCGGAAAAATTTACTCAAATCTAAAAAGAAATAGTAACATAGTACCAGGAAATGAATATCTACAAATGTATTAATTTAGAACGGATTTTACTTTGCAGAAAGTAATAAAAAATTAAGGATTTTTATTTGATTTTTCTAAAGTTGCAAGTTAGACCAAAAAACATTTTTGGACTGAATGGAGTATTCATAGAGATAGCTACATGCATTCATGAAACGTATGCTACAAGTAATAACAGCACGGCAGTATATACACGGGTTTAGCTCGAGGGAAATTGATAAAATATAGCTTAAATGATAAAAGCTTTTAAATAAATTCTAAAACAAGATTACCAAAAAAATAAATAAAACAGATGGAGATTTCCAGAATCTTATAAAATGCGAAAGTACTGTTGTTATCGTAAAACTAATCCAACTGACCAATAAGTCGGTGTAGTTGTTGGGGGGTATGTAGTCCTGTCTCCGTCGCTCGCAGGGTCCCCAGGGCGTGGCCAGCCAGGAGTAAGTGGCACACGCGTGGGTATTGCAAGTCTCATTTTGGAGTAACTGATCGTCCGAAGGGCACGGCCATCCATCTGCAGGGATGAACATTTATTAAATGGATATTGGTTAAATACGGCTCTTGGAAAGTGGAACTTAGATTATGTATTATGTTATTGCTGTCGTGTTTCGTTGGTGAGTGCGAGACCGGAGGCCCAATGATGCAGAAGCATCACTGGCCCAGCATGGTGTGGGTCACCATGCTGCATTGTTGCATTGTCTGTATTGGCAGTGAGTATGGTGACCACCACTTTTAGATTCTGCTTATGCTTTCCATCAGGCAGAGTAGGATCATTATAAAAAATGTTGGTATCTAGAATGTAGGGTATATAATATAATTTTGGTTACTTTCTAAACTATTTCATATTAACTGTTTTAGTTTAAAAGACATAGGCTTGAAAAAATAACGCCAATGTTCAGCCAGTTTGTGTCATAGACTTTGCGTAGTCCAATGAATGAGCTATATTTTTTTGCATTAGTAATAATTCTCATTAAATATGACCTTGTGTAATGATAATCGGAATACGTATTGCACTTTAGGGTAAATGACCTTATACATTGTATTAATTGTAGTTTGTTCCCTTAGTCGGCCTTTTCGACTCCGACTGCATAGTAGGCCTAAACCTCCTTTTTAGACTTAGGACGCACTATGGTTTTTTTCCGCAAGCAGTAAACCGTCAAACCGCAAAACCGCCATAAACACACACACCATGGTCGCGGTTTTAAAATAAGTCACGGGAAAAAACCGTCAGTGCGGTCCTATTGGTTTCATTTACTCACAAAATCAGGCGGTTAAAATCCGCGGTGGTTTAGCCGTAGTGCGGCCTAAGCCTTAAGGAAAGGCCTATGCCTATGTCCAGGATTGTACAGTACACTCCTGGACATAGCTGGATAAAGACTATTGATGAAATAATAGTGTGTGGCGTGTCTCACTGGGCGCGGCGTGTGCGAGCACGTGTCGGCGGCGGGTGCGCGCGGGGGGCGGGGTGGCGGGCGCGGCGCAGGGCGCGGAGCAGCGCGTCCAGGCGGCCCACGCCGACACCACGCAGTCGCCCGCGCACGCGATGCGACACCGCTCTGAATGCGCCGGCGCACCTGTGCCGCTGCACCACGCGCGCTGAGCCTCTTTCTGCACGAATTTAAAGGTAGTAGAGCCACGCTGTTTTCAGCACGAACGGGCCGGCTCAACCGGGGCGGTACTACCCTCGCACAGAAGATCAACGTAAAATGACAGCGTTCGTGCTGTCATGTTTCGTTGGTGAGTGCGAGACCGGAGGCCCAAAGATGCAGATTGCAGAAGCATCACTAGGCCGACATGGTGTGGGTCATGCTGCATTGTTGCATTCACAATGAGTGTGGTGACCACCACTCTTGGATTCTGTTTATGCTTTCCGTCAGGCAGAGTAGAGTCATTTTGGCAGAATCATACACAAAAAAAACAATACCAATAATGTTGTTTTACAGTTATGGAGTGATTGACTGAGTATGAAATAAACTTAGGTAAATTAAAATGTGTTTTTGGAAGAAATATTGAAAATTTGTTTTGAACTTTCCAACCATAAATGTAAAATGTCATATAAAACATTTTGTCCATATTTCTACTCAATGTAATTATAATGAAAATCTTTTCTCTTTCTGTTATTACTTTTTGATTAAGTTATGTCTTACACCATCATGTCCAATACATCGCAGCTCTCTAGTCCTTCGTCCCGGCCCGCAGCTGGTGTGGGGCTGGTTGAGCACGCAGGGCCCCCACGGCAGAGCCCGCCAGGATGCACAGCGCGGCGCACTGCACGTGCGCTTCTCCTCGAGCGGGGGACACGGGGCCCCGCCGCCCGACGCTGCTGATATTACACGACGTCGGCGGACACTGTAGCCTAGGAAGTTAGCACTTTCAGTTAATTCTCAATGTTCATTAATATTTAAAATCAGAAATCACAATTAACAAATTTTTTTTTTATTATAAACAAGTTTTACCGTACAAAAAATTACACTATAAGAAACATAAAAATTGAAATAATCACAAATTTTAACAAAAAAACCGACTTAAAGAACTGAACCAAATTGAAATGGGATCACACGGGATGCACCAACTTTAAAATAAAAAAATAATCATGAAAATCGGTTCACCCAGTCGAAAGTTTTGAGGTAACAAACATAAAAAAAATCTTTGATATTGGTAAAAGAAACATAAAAATTGAAAAAATACATATTTTAGTTTAGATAAGCATTCGAATTCTAGTTATGCTTAATATGACTGAGTGACTGACCTGTAGTGGTTAGTTGCTGTACAGGATACAAGGGACATCCATCAGTTGGTTGACAAGCACCCCACTCGCTCCATTCGCCCACTTCACAGTCTCGTGGACAAGGGACCTGGTATATAATTTAATTCTGCAGAGACTCTGACGCAAATCATTGTGTATTTTATTTAAAAAAAAAATTATTTCTTTGACACTTTATAAGATATATTTCCTATAAAAAAGAACTTAAACATGTATGTTTTAATTAGTGTTTTGGTAAACGATTTAAGTAATTTCATTGGCGCTAAATTCAATCATTAAAACGTAGTTTTCCAACTGTAGGTGCGTGAGTGTACTCGCGTGCTGTTAAATCAGCTCAAGCTAGCACTAGCAAAAGAGGCTGATTTTTAGAAAACGGTATTTTAGATTCATAAAATCTTTTTTATTTGTATTTAAGGTCTGATATTTTACTTTGGAATAGAACAATTGTTTTATAAATTCTAATAGAACTTCTTAAAAAGTCGACATTGAGTTGCACAAATTGATCGATGAAAACACAAGTTGAAAGAATACATTGTAATACAATAGACCATATGTCCGAAAAAGTGACCAAAGTTGTAACTTCATTTTTGTTCAAATTGGATTTAGGCCATAAATGCTCAACAGGTTTTCTTAATAAGGATCTGACTTATAGTAAAAAGATTAGACTCGAAAAAAAAAAAATATCACGTTAAAACGACTACTATAAAAAAAACAAATATCCTATGTCACCCGGGTCATTTACCGCGGTAAACGACAAACACAGGGGTGGAGTATGAAGTATGGTCGTTGTTTGATCACAGATATCCATGAAATGAATATTGAAATATAAAAAAAAAAACTAAAGGACTTGATATAGTAAAAATATTCTTCAATCAATAAAAGTGTTTTCCAACAGAAGGAATACAAAAATATTTTATCACATTATTTGTCCAAGGACAAAGCAGGACAAGGAACTATCTGCTGTTTTTTTTTTTAATAATTTTTTTATTCTCTTTTGGAACGAAGTTCCTTATGGCGCGTTGCGAAAGGGGGCTAGACGGATTAAGTTGTAACGACACTTTTCGTGTTTTCGACACTTTTAACATTGAGTTGACGTCATAGTGCTGAATAGTATATTTATACATATATATAAACTTCGTTCCATCCGGGTGTCCCTTGACACCTCTCAAGTTTTTTTTAAAAGGATTATACATCCTGTCACGGGGGACTTTACAAACATACATGAAACGGACACAAATAACACCCAGACTCAGAACAACAATTTGTGAATTACACAAAGTGTTGTCCCATGTGGGATTTGAACCCACGACACTTGTAGCAGTTGAGAGCGGCGTGGCAACCGCTTAAACCAACAGGCTAACAGTGCAGTCAAATCTATATGTATAAAAGAGTAAGGTGACTGACTGACTGACATAATAATAATAATGTCCTCCTAGCCGATAACGGCCACGGCAGCCAGTTTCAACGGAGACCAGCCAACTACGCAGGAGATATTATAGTGCACAAGTGTGTGCGCAAACACAAGTGCACTCTCTGTTCCCTCTCTCTCAGAATTCGATGGGACGGTTAACCGACACGACCGGGGAGAGATCAGCCGCAGGACCGACAGTTTTATGTGCTCTCCGAGGCACGGGGGTTCAGACCCTATTTATTTATTATTTATTTATAATCAGAAAAACTCTAACACTTTTGGCCCGACCCGGGATTCGAACCCGAGACCTCTTGATCGGCAGTCGCATACATGCATACTGACTGACATACCCAGAGATCAACGCACATCCCAAACCGCTGAAGCTAGAATCCTGAAATTTTGCATGTAGGTTCTTTATATAACGTGAGCACTAAGAAAGGATTTTTTTAAATTCCACCCTTAAGGGGGTAAATCAGGGGATGAAAGTCGTGCAAAAGCTAGTTTTATTATATCACATATATACCTCGCAGGGTTGCACTAGTGTCGGCATGGGCGCATGAGTGCACTGAGCCGGGTGTAATGCTCTGCCATCTGCTCTTACACACGTAGCATCTCTTCTCTGTACTCCTCCTCCGCATCCTGCTTCTCTTGCGGCTCGATTATCATCTTCGACGTCATCATCTTCATCGTCATCGTCGTCATCATAAATAGCATCATTGTCGTCCGCGTCATCATCGTCATCAGTGTTTGCTGCGAGATAAAATGGCACTTACAGTTTTAGAACTAGAGTATAGTAAAAATTCAAAATTTAAAAAACCCCCTACTCAAGCTCTTAATCGAGTAATCATATGCCAATGATATTTTTGCAGACATTCGGTAATTCTTCCCCACTTTCACCCCCCATAACTTTTAAACGACTTAACCGATTTTCATGAAACATGTCTAAGAACACTCGCACGTAACTCACCTTTAATACAAAGAAAACTAAATTGAAATCGCTTCATCCGTTCGCGAGCTACGGTCCCACAGACAGATAGACAGACAGACACATCAAACTTATAACACTCCTCTTTTTGCGTCGGGGGTTAAAAAGTTGTGCTTTTTAACACGCTTTTATTAGCTTGACCCGTATGTATGTACGTAACAAAATCTTTTAACTTAATTTTCCCCAACTTCTAGGAGTCTGTTTAACGTGAAAATTTGCACGAGGGTCAAGGGCCGATGACAATACAATAAAGTGAAAAAAAAACTAAAAAAATATTATTTTAAAAAACTAAACAAACACGCTTTTGTAAATATACCAATCTAAAAAGTAGAAAATGAATTTTAGTTTAAAAATTTAAAAATCAGAAAAAAAAAATCAATAATGTCGCCCCACGCTTTTTACATTAAAATTATTTTCTACTTTTTAGTTCGATTGCTATTAAAGCGTGTTTTTTAGTTTTTTAAACTATAATTTATTTTGTTTATGAGCCTGCCAAAGTGACTCTACTCTCATGGTAAGCATAAGCAGAATCCAAGACCACCATACTCATTGCTAATGTTAGTGAGGTCTTTTACTCAATAACCCTTAGATAGAATATATAGTTTCTGCTTTGAGTGTATAAGTGATTTCTTTATGTTTGACTTCATTCAATGTGGTTGTATTATTAACAAAGAAACCTAAAAGTTTCATTATTGAACTCAAGCCCTTCGATCTAGCTTCATAATAAAAATGATATCGGCACTTAAAATTTTGTAACGGGAAATTGAATTAAAATTTCAGAAATGAGAACGGTAGTAGAACTGTTGTATCTACGAATATCGGTAACCACTTACTATGCACCTGGTTTTAGTTTTAAACATATTTTGTGCCCCTAGAAACCTCCTTCTTAAATATAATATGTTTTAATTTCAGTACGTCGTGTAGTTATGTACATATTTAGAGAAAATATGTATATATATATATATGTATTTAAATCAGTTGTCCAGTACCCATAGTTCAAGTTCTGCTTAGTTAGGGATAGAAGTACAGTTTCTGAAGTTCGGGCCTTGGTTTGGTCCACCTTGACAATATCGATCTCTAAAAGCATAAGGCTTTAATATAATTTGCATTACGTACCGCCGACGAGCGGTTTGATGTAATGTAAAAAAGCTATTCATAGCATACTATTCATCTAATCAACAGCTTGCTTATTATTAAGAACGAAATCATTACAAACTTACATCCAAGCTAATTTTAGCTCATTCGCTTAAAACAGCTAATAATTCCTAATAATAATATGTTCCACCTTGATTATTAAGTTTATGAATATGGATTTGCAGCCAACATGATCGATGATGTAGTATATGGCTCGGGTCCAAGCGCCATATTCGCCAACGAGGATATTTAATGTCATGACCGTAATTAATGGATCTTCTGGCTACGGAACTGTACGTTATTTTTCATGAGTTGCTGAGGTATCATCAGTATTGCAGATGAGTAGATTAGCATAATTTCTAGTAAAAGTTACAAGTTATAATACAATTTATTGAAAACCTTGTCTCTAAGTTTAAATAAGTAAACATGATATAGATAAATATACACACATCAAAAGTGTCTAGGGATCAAGCATTTTTATGCGGATTTCTTGAGATTGAGATGTGGCTTTGGCCCTGGCCTGCTCAGTCGCCAGACTTGAACCCGATTGAGCATGCATGGGATATGCTACAGAGGAGCTCTGCCGAATATGGAGGGTATCCAGTCGCAAGAAGACCTTTTTTTGTTGTTGCAACGAACATGGGCGGCCATTCCACAGCCTGATTTGGATGAACTCATTTTGAGTATGCCAAACCGATGTTCTTGTGTTAGTGTTCGCGGTAGAAACACGGATTATTAATTGTTTTAGTTACCTAATAAAATTTTAAAGAAAACTGTTATTTCAGTCTTTTTTTCGAACTTTAATGTTAGTGGTTCAATAGTCAAAAATCCTTTTATTAGGAAAATGGCAAATTTCTTTATTAATGCAAAGGTGACTTGGTTTATCGTTACTGTGACAAACGAAAACACTTTATTTGATGAATCCTTAAAGAAAATTTTAATTAATATCAATCAGGAGAAAAGTTATTGCAAAAATATATGTTGATCCCTAGACACATATGTTGATCCCTAGACACTTTTGATGTGTGTAGTTATAAAACACATTCGAATTGTGTTAAAAATTTGCGTGTTGATGTAAAATGTTTAACTTTAAGAATATCATTTAATGCAATTTATTTGCATTAACAAATAAAAGCACTTTACTTCTTTGATCGGGTTGCTTGTAAAAGTTCAGCCATCTTTATTACATGTACAATCTCGGCCTTCTAGATTTACTGTAGTGTTGCTCAAAGAAAATAAAGGTTTTATGTATGCGCACGCCCTCTAAGTTTAAATTTAATAAAAAAAACGCCGAAACGTCGAGCGTGGGTCAAAATCAAAAGTTGTAATTCTATCTTTTAACCTTCAACTGCTTTGTTTTGACCTTTGCTTCTGTGATACTCATTTAAATCAGATTCTAAAATAAAATATCCAACTTTTAATGACATAACCATAGACAGTGCTAAGTGTCACAAGAATTTAGACTAAAACAAATTACATAAAACTTTTAATTAATCGTACAATATTTTTTTGTTCCGATTTAGTCGAAAATTTAACAGTTCTAAGTTGTGCAACTTAAGTCTATATTCATAGAGCCAATTCTGTGGAACTTTATCGCAAACTTAAGTAATTTAATATTGATGTTTATCTAAGCAATTACGAAGGCAATCAATCAATTGACAGGATAATGATGCGGTAATGGCGTGGGCCCCATTACCCGTATACATTAACTTGATTATTTTAGCTTCCTCTATCCAAAGACAGACAATGGTTACAGACATTACTCGGAATGGAGATATATAAGAAAATGTGGTCTTTATTTAGAATCATTGTTTTGGTTCAAAATTAGGAGCACCATTTTGTAGGTGGGTTTAGGGAGATTACTGAATTGGTTCCAACGCAATTCAATATAAATCTAAAAGAACTCTAGATGTATGCTGAATAAATATTGGCTTAAGGATTAAAGGAACCTTAATTCTGGATAGATCACTCGATGAAAAGTGATTATCACTGTCCAATCTGTCCATGGGGCTGCAATGCCGAAGTTGCAATTGTGTTTGTAGTAACCTTTTATAGGTTTGTTGAGACTGCAGTGTCGGTTTTGGAGTTGGTCGTCCTTGACGAATGACGAGACACTGCACTTGGTATCGAATACCTAGATTTATTTAATATGGTACTTATACACACATTGACATGTATGTGATACGTAGTAACCCTAACACTTTCTAGGAGTTGGATTTGGGAGCTAAAATATTTTAAAAGATCACTTTTTTAACTCAGAGAAGTTGATGGACTGAATCAATGAAAGAAAAAAATGAAGTACATATATTATGTGAATACCAATGACCAATGTATACTCACATGGTAATGGAGTGCTAGTGGTCTCGACCGCGACGCGGCACTGTCCCCACGGGCCTGGGGTCCAATGAGCGCTGGCTTCCAACGTAGCTGGTCTTACTTCTTCTACCACGTCACATTCTTTTCCCCCACCTGTTAAAGTATTTTTATAAAGTAATGCTTTGTGCAATATATTTTATACCATTTTTGTACGTACCGTACAGATTAAATATTTTCGAGAGCAGATAAAAATCGAGTACTCCACGCTTTTTTAACAACGATACTTATATTATTTGTTAAAGCGTTGTTTTAAAGTAGATTTTTTAAGTTAGTTATTTTATAGCATTGTAGGTAGTAGAGCCACGCTGATTTCAGCACGGATGGGCCGGCTCGACCGGGGCGGTACTACCCTCGCACAGAAAATCAACGTAAAATGACAGCGATCGTGCTGTCGTGTTTCGTTGGTGAGTGCGAGACCGGAGGCCCAAATAGTCTAGTCAACAAGTTCCATACTTGTTGACTAGACTAAAAGATGCAGCAGCATCACCAGGCCGCCATGGTGTGGGTCGCCATACTGCATTGTCTGCATTCGCAGTGAGTATGGTGACCACCACTCTTGGATTCTGCTTATGCTTTCCATCAGGCAGAGTAGAGTCATTATGGCGGGCCATACATAAAAAAAAAAAAAAAAAAAAAGCATACAGTTTCTATTTGAAATATTTAACCGACTTCAAAAAAGGAAGAGGTTATCAATTCGACTGTATTTTTTTATATTTGTTACCTCTTAACTTAAGACTGGGTGAACCGATTTTGATGATTCTTTTTATTTGAAAGCTGGTACTTCTCGTGTGGTCCCATTTCAATTTGGTCCAGTTCTTGAAGTCGGTTCTTTTTTTGTTAAAATTTGTGATTATAAGAATTTTTGTCCTTTAAAATATAAACGAGTTATGAGATATAAACGTAACGTTTGAAGAAGTTTACTTGAGGCTGTATAATTAAATCTGGTTAGACTTGTTTTTGAATATTATTTACTTCCCGTCTACCTTGTATCTATGTTGAATAGTCTTTGAGACAAACTTGTGAATGCTTGGATCTCTGCGAAGAGTCGTTACTTTTATCAACGATATGGATGTTTCTTTATAACTTACTCCCTATTGAGTGTGTCTACTGAAGGAAGCTCTTGACATTTCATTTTGAATCATGTTTTTTAAATAATAGCTGAATACAACGAAACTTTTGTTTAAATAAAAAGTAGGTAACTTACAATTTAAAAATAGTGGAAAAAGAATATCTTGTTTTCTCCTACTTTTTAAATACTTGTTATTTTTACAAATTTTGATTTACATTTTTATTCATTTTGTTCATAATGTTTCGGAAGGAGAAGTATAAGAATAAGTCATGGAAATTAAGAGTAGTAATTAATACTACGAAAGTGACTTCAATTAATAGAGAAAATTTACTTATCTCTTTAAAAACGAATGAATTTAAAACGACCATTCAACATGTTTTTCTGCGTTGCCTTAGATGTAATTACTTTAACTTAATCTTCAATTAAGTAAGCAAATCCTTACATTCCTAACAGGATTAAGGGTAAATAAATTCGGAGAAAGTAATTTCAGCAATTCCTTGTACCTTGTGAGTGTATTACACTTTCTCGTAGTGACGTAGTAAGTTACTTCTAATGCCGCGTGTGTATGTCGTAAGCCGCATGAAATGTTATTTGGCCAAAATAAAATAATATAGGCAAATAACTCACTTTAACTAAATTTTATATACACGTAAAGATTCGTTTATATGTAAGTATCTAGGATTATCAAGATTAACTACATTAATTAACTAGTTGCCAAAATCTATATATACATTTAAAAGAGTAAGATGACTGACTGACTGACATACCCAGAGATCAACGCACAGCCCAAACCGCTGAAGCTATAATCCTGAAATTTTTCATGTAGGTTCTTTATGTAACGTAAGTGAGCACTAAGCAAGTAATTTTTGAAATTCCACCCCTAAGGGGGTGAAATAGGGGTAGAAAGTTTGTATGGAAGTTCGTCATTTTTCAAGTTGGAAACATGAAACTTTTAGGCTACTGATTAAAAAAGAGTAGATACGTATTTAAGCGTTTCTGGATATTCTATCCCTAAGGGGTTAAATAGGGGTTGTTATTTCGTATATAGGTCAGTCTGGAAGTCCGTCACTTTTGAAGTTAGAAACATGAAACATTATTTTTTGGCTGCTGATTAAAAATGAATTGATACGTGTTTCAGCGTTTCTGAATATTGTACCCCTAAAGGGGTGAAGTAGGGGTTGAAAGTTTGTATGGAAGTTCGTCATTTTTTAAGTAAGAAACATGAAACTTTATTTTTGGGGTACTGATTTAAAATGAATAGATACGTATTTCAACGTTTCTTAATATTCTACCCCTAAGGGGGTGAAATAGAGGTTGAAATGTTTTATGGAAGTTCGTCATTTTTTAAGTTAGAATCATGAAACTTTATTTTTAGGCTTCTGATTAAAAATGAGTAGATACGTATGTACGAACATGTTCTACCGGAACCGGTTGTGGCTCACGGTGCCGTTCTCGAAGTTGTTCAAAAATATGTGTGGTACCTCGGGCAGACTTTGCAGTTAAGTAGAAACAACTTCAAGGACGAGGTGAACAGGAAAATTCAGCCGGGTTGGGCAGCGTTTGGAAAACTTCGTCGGGTCTTTTCATCGTCAATCCCACAGTGCCTAAATACGAAAGTCTTCAATCAATACGTCCTAACTGTCATGACATACGGTGCCGAAACGTGGACACTTACGACACGGCTGGTCCACAAGTTCAAAGTCGCTCAGCGTGCTATGGACAGGGCTATAATATTAATAATGATTTATTTTTCTCATCACAAAAGCTCAACGTTTCTCTAAGGGATCGCATCAAGAATGAGGTGATCCGGTAGAGAACCAAGGTCATTGATATAGCCCACAGGATAAGCAAGCTGAAGTGACAGTGGGCTGGCCATATTAGCCGCAGAACTGATAACCGTTGGTGAGTTGTGAGGTTGTGAGGTGTGGGGTTCGTCAGTGGTGACCGCCTCTCGGCAAACGTAGCGTAGAAAGTCCACAGGCCAGGTGGAATAATGATCTGATGATCCCATGACGGCTGGCAGGAGCTGGATGTGAGAAGCTGAGGATAGAACCAAGTGGCGTGCAATTGGAGATGCCTATGTCCAGCAGTGGACTGCGATGATGATGATGAGATACGTATTTAAGCGTTTCTGGGTATTCTATCCCTAGGCTAGACTGGAAGTCCGTCATTTTTTAATTTAGTAGCCTGAAACTTTGTCTTCAGGCTTTTGATTATATATAAATGAATACTTGTATCAGCATTTATGGGAATTATATTCCTAAAGGGGTTAAAATAAGGGTCGAAAGTGTGTATGAAAGTCAATTTTAATGGACTATTGATTATAAATAAATACGTTTAAAAACATAAACACAGTATTTATAGATACTTACACAGTTTTAATTAAATACATATAATCAACTTCCACGCGAGCAAAGCCGCGGGCAACAGCTAGTCAATATATATTTTTCTTTCTTTCATCTATTTACTACACGTAACTGACTCATTTCACTTTATTTTTTTATTTTAAAGCCACTACCAATGTACTGCCTTTTTAAAAAAAAAGTTTTAAAACTATAACCCAACTAAAACTTTTATTAATTTTATATAGCCTATGTTATTCGGGCCACGAATTATATGACGCAACGTTATTACAAATCTAGTGACACCGCATTCATTGAATCTTTTCAGTACTTTACACGCTATGGCGGAATATAAAAACATATGTAGGTACATAGACTGCCAAAACTATTACCTTTCCTTTTCTCCGTAGTCGGTTTAAAAAATGTGTAATCAGCTATATATCGCTTACTATTGGTTCCCTATACATCGACCATAGCCCATGCTTCTTACTAAATCACCCAGATATTAGCAGGTATTTAGTATCCCGTGCAATGTCAAATGCAAAAAAGCACAAAATAACATATATGTGAACTCGAATAACGCATGTTTTCCTTTGTCTTCTTTCATGATTTTACGCTCAAAGTTGTGGGACAAGGCAAAGAAAGACGTTGCCGATCACTACTATATTAATATAAGACTATTGGTCAGGTTTTTAAAGGTCATTTTATACATACCCTGTGGTAATTTTTTCAGACGTCTAGTTCTGACTAGTGCACCATCAGCCCGTGGCCTCCACGGCAGCCATTCGGCCAACACGCAGTCTTCGCGGATCACACATACGCGTGTTGTGCCAATTTTCGACAATCTTGTGCCACAGTACCTTAAAAAGATAGATAGATAAAAAGGTAAATCTCTTTAAATCACACCAATAATTGAAATATACAATGAAGACAATCTATACTTATAATAAAAATGTAACAGGTCCAATTCTGTACATTAAAGATATTTTGAAAACTTTTTTTTGAGGGCTCTCTATAATCGATACTGAAGCCATAACTGTATTTTTTTCATTTTTGTCTGACTGTCTGTCTGTCTCTCTGTAGCTTGGCCGCATCACGCTGAAACTACTGAATGGATTCAAATGAAAATTGGCATAATTTGAGTTCATACTACGAGGTAGGACATGGGATACTTATTATTCCTAAAATTCAGCACGGTTTCTTGGAGAGAGGGGATGAAAGTCAAAATATGTAGGGTCGGTTGTCGAACAGTGAACCAACCAGATACAGTGAACCACCGTCATATTACTAAAATCGCGATGTTGCTCACCTGCACGATGGTGTCAAAACCTGTGCCATGTACCCCCTTCCCTTCTCCCGTAGTGAGCCGACGACCTCGGCTTGAGTGAAATGTGTGATATGTGCTTGTTTGTTTCCCGCCGAAAAAACGTACTATTTTCAAGTAAGTGAATCGATTTTTGTATTTTTTGTTTTTAATTATAAGAACAAAAGTGGTGTGGTGTACATATTTTTATAGCTTTGTATGTATTATGAGCATATTGCATTCTGAAAATTTCAGATAAGACTTATTATTTTTTATCTTGAAAGTTGAATAGTACCTATATTGAACAGTGAACCAGGTCTGCATATTACACAGTGAACCGATGCACTGTTTACCTTACGATCCTGATCCACTGTTTCTTAAAGTGTAATTTGAATTATTTTTTTGTTTTAGGATGCCAAGGCAAAAAGATAAGGAGTTAAAGATAGAAAAATATACAAAAGATTACATGATGTCAACTTTACGTATGGAACTCCATTAGAGCGGCGGCAAAAGTTTGTAATATCCCATACCCCACATTGCGTCATTACGAGAAAAACAAAATTGAACATGGGACAGTTATATCACAAAGTTTGCCTAATGATGCAGCTTCTGCAATTTTCGTCAGAAATAATCAAGAGATTCAACTTCTATGAAAGAGACATGACGTTTAAATTTAGGGAACCAACTAGACCCCAGATTGAGAAAGTTCATCTATAATTTCGTGTTATTATACATCTATACGTCTTATTAATATTCATTTAATGTAAACTTGTCTTTGCATAATATGACTTGTCTTTGATGAATTTGAAGTATTTTGATTTCATTATTTTGTCTCTGATTTTGCAGTGATAGTTAAATTAATGAAGATTGGTAGCTTTTGTTGGCAGAAATTTTTATTTGTCATTTCTATAGTAAGAATAAAAAATGATTATTATGGCCCGGGAGCCAGGTACAAATTCGGTCAATTATTTCCTCTCTAGCAAAACTTCGTAAAAGGCATTAGGAATGTATATTATGAATACTCGTGACCGTCAGCTGCGACTCCGTCGGTGGGGCAGGCAGTGGCAGCCCAGCAAACAGGCATGTTGGATTTCGAACGTCATTGTACTGGCAACATTTTGATTGTCTCTGGTTCGTGTTTGACGTTTTGACGTTTGAGGTTATGTAAAAAAGATTGTGATAGAATTCGTGTACGAATGGCGGGCAGTGAATAATTTGATTGTTAATTTGGTAGTACTCGTATAGTTTCCGCGTGAGATTGATAACACCGTGAAGTTTGTTGAGCTAGGGTACTTGTGGGCTCGCCGCCCAGCGTGAGACGAGATTAATATCGAAAATTGTTGAGAAGGTTTGATCGGCTAGTAGACTTGGAACAGTTAAGTCAATTGTGATTAGACTCGCGAGAATTGTAATACGTGATAGGCGCGTCCCGCGAGAACTAAAACGAGAGTATTGTAATTCGAATATCTGTGAAAAGTTGATTATTGAGATTAATTCGGATACCTTGAGAAATAACCAGCACCTGGAAGCAATGTTTGTGTGAAGACGCAAGAGCAGAGAAGATTCTACCCAAGAGATATCTCTTGGACGCCGAGAACAAAGAAGACACACACTCCAGTAAGTGCTTTAGATGAATTTAATTTAGATTAAGAACACGGTGACACAGGCCGTGGGTCATTCTTCTTGCCAGTGGTATTAGTAGTGATTGTATATCCATCTATGGGCCCGTGGGTATTATAAACTTCACAAGGTGATCACTGCCTTGGCAAGATTGGCAAGGACTGATCAAGGCAGAAAAAAAAAAATTTTTTAGTCACAAACTCCCGTTTTAAAACTTGTAGGATTATAGTTTACCTAATATCTTGAAGGAAAAATAAAGTCAGCTAATCATAACATGGTGGATTATACGTCAGCTGGGCACTTGAACATGACAAAAAAAAAATATTTTTCAATGTTTTCCTCTCATCTAAATTTTTTTCTGGTGATAGTTCATATGCTACAACGAATAAAAATTCATGTCAGCTTGCTCTATCCCAGTGGAAAGTGAGTCAGCTGGCACCTTGAAAGGTGTAACGCAGCTGCATCTATCACCTAATGAATCTTATCAGCTGACGACTTTTCCCTTGACTTACAGCTAGCTGATTCTTTTCAATATTTACTAGAGCATGTTAAAAATCCTCTTATAAATTTTCATCCCAAAGGAAATCACGTTTCTTAAGTGATTCGGTGGTATACTTGATTTGAGAGTGTTGATAACCAATATGAAGTTTAATAATGGAGCAAATTTTGGTATAAGTAAATTAATTAATAGCATAATTTTTCAATTAACGAACTCCACAGCGTCTTTTTTTTTTTTTTTTTTTTTATGTTTGGCCCGCCAAAATGACTCTGCTTTGCCTGATGGAAAACATAAGCAGAATCCAAGAGTGGTGGTCACCATAATCATTGCGAATGCAGACAGTGCAGTATGGCGACCCACACTATGGCGGCCTAGTGATGCTACTGCATCTTTTAGTCCAGTCAACAAGTATGAAACTTGTTGACTAGACTAATTGGGCCCCCGGTCTCGCACTCACCAACGAAACACGACAGCACGAACGCTGTCATTTTACGTTGATTTTCTGTGCGAGGGTAGTACCGCCCCGGTCGAGCCGGCCCGTTCGTGCTGAAATCAGCGTGGCTCTACTACGTCTGTCTGTCTGTTCGTGATAAATTTCAAAATCTACTGCACGGATATTGATGCAGTTTTAACCAATAGATAGACAGATTCTTGAGAAATGTTTTCGTATTTGAATTGTATTTTTTTTTTAATATTGGCTTAAATATAACTATTTTTGTTGTATTATATTGCATTATATTAATGTCGCCCGCTCATAATGCAGTGAGATTCACAAGTGTTTTTTCCTTAAAAAAAAAGAAAAAATCTTATTTCGCGTGGGACTTTACAAACACACGATTGGCTGTGTAGGAAGCACAGTATCGTAATTAGCTAGATTATTAGCTTTTCGTATTGTAAATACATATCTACACTTATTTAAATTATCTTCGTTAAATAATTTGAAGTGACCATTGCTTTTCTTTTGAAAAGACGCACTAAGGTATCACGTTAGCAATTTTTATTATATACTAGCTGACCCGACGAACTTCGTATCGCCTTATTTATTTATGTAAATATATTCTAAACTATCGAACTTATTACTTATATCTTTATCGAAAGTTATGGGCGTACATACATTTTTGTGATTCATTTTTACCGATTTTGATGATTCTTTTTTTAATGGAAAGGAGATTTCCCAACGGTAGTACTATGATAAGAACACTAAGATCTGATGATGGCATCCAAGAGACAACGATCGACTTGGTCGTTCTTGAAATCGGTTTTATATTGTGTTAAAATTTTACTTGTATAGATAGATTGAACCGTTACCATCACAGAAATATATTAGGATAGAAGATGACGAACATACTTTTGCCTATAATTCCTGTGTGATAAACAAACAGCAAGTCACACCCCCTCAAACGCACACAACTGGTCAATGCGCGAGCGCCGACTAGTGAAGTGTCACACTTTCTTGTTTATGCTACGAAGTAAATTTGTTTACATAAATCGTTTCTTACACAAATCTTATTTTAAATAGACAGTTTAATCTTGGGATAATGAAACGTTTAAGTAGTTTACAAAAATACTATAGTAAATTACGTTAAGAAGAAAAGAAGATTGAAAATCATTGTCCTTGAAACAGCATATACTTATTCAATTTTTGCCGTTTGGAAAAAGTGAACCGCATAGTTCTTAAATAGTGAAATCACATTCACATCTACATATACTTTGGTAATTTTAAACCACAATCTAGCTGCAATGTGGAAAGGGCTTATGTATCTAGCTTCAATCTGTAAAAGGAGAATAACTTAAGAAACTTGATGTCCTCTCGGATGAAAATGTATAAGAGGATTGTTAACATGCTCTAGTAAATATTGAAAATAATCAGCTAGCTATAAGTCAAGGGAAAAGTCGTCAGCTGATAAGATTCAGTAGATGATAGATGCTACCGCGTTACACTTTTCAAGGTGCCAGCTGACAAACTTTCCACTGGGATAGAGCTAGCTGACATGAATTTTTATTCGTAGTAGCATATAAACTATCACCAGAAAAATTTGTAGGTGAGAGGAAATCATTGAAAAAAAATTTTTTTTTGTCATGTTCAAGAACCTAGCTGACGTATAATCCACCGTGTTATGATCAGCTGACTTTATTTTTCCTTCAAGATATTAGGTAAACTATAATCCTACAAATTTTGAAACGGGAAGAAGTGACTAAAAAAAATTTTTTTTTCTGCCTGTTTGCTGGGCTGCCACTGCCTGCCCCACCAACGGAGTCGCAGCTGACGGTCACGAGTATTCATAATATACATTCCTAATGCCTTTTACGAAGCTTCGATTGGGAGGGACTTGGTCATAAAAATCTGTTCCTGGCTCCTAGTCCATTAAAGATTCTGTGTTCTTTTTCTACAAAGAAATGTCCTATCAACTCAATGATATTATGGTTCACTGTTGAAATAAGGGTGGTTCAGTGTAAACCATCCATAGTACACAGTGAGCCAAATTTCTTTTTTATTTAAACCTCTATACCATCTTAGTTAATTCTTTGGTCTTTCATTGGTCTTTACTTAGAAACCTAATAAAATTACCTAAACGATGACACCAAAATCAGACTCTTATCTTTATTTTCTAACAAGTTATACGAGTTAGAAAAACAGGTGGTTCACTGTTCGACGACGCACCCTACTTAGTTCTAATTCAATAACACATAGTCCGATTTATTTCGTTCTTTTTTTGCTAGAAAGAAAAAAACGATATATGATAACGGGAAAAGTCTTTTTTTTGTTCGCGACTGTACACTGCCTGTGGGAAGCTGAGACAGATATGTAAATATGGCGGTATGAAGTTCACCGGGTCAGCTAGTAACAAATAAAACAGTGGTACAATGGGCGGCCTTATCGCAGACTGCGATTTCTTCCAGGCCACGTTTCGATGGACTATACTAGTGATTTGTAAAAGCCCTATGCATATATATATATATACGTATATATACATATAATAAGTATCTCAAGGTTTAAACAACCGTATTCTGTTAATATGTAGGAGGTGTAGAGTAAAAACATTCCAAAATGAAAAAAAAAATTTACAGACAAAATCAAATTTACTGAAATCCACTGAACTAGTATACTGTCTACTAGCATAAATTAGATAGTGGTTACATGGTAAAAATGTAGAATAATTGCTCGCTAAACTTAATTGTTTAAATAGATTGACTTGATTCGCTTTGAAATTCAATCTTACATGAAACCTAGCATGTTGAAGCACATGTGTTTATCCCTGTTTGAAGTTATAATATTAATGTATTTTATTTAATCTAAGTAAAGCTTTACTATTAGTTTTGTCATCAGTTTCTAGACCTTATTACGTCAACGATACTTAACATAATCGATTGCTTTATACGTTGGCTCATCACTGAGATACGGATACAATTTATACCTTTTCATATCTAAATTTTTACACACATCTATAAAACATGTCAGCACTTTAGATCACAAAGTTATGGAAGGTAAATGAGGTGCGTTTTACTGAAGCACGTACTGGCGTGATGTGAGACGAGGATGGTATAATTTATCACGTAAAGTTTTTATATGGACGACTGGTGTTAGATCAATAAGGCACGATGGCTGACCCACTTTGCAAATGATTCATCATCAAAGTGCACGTCTCGTGTGACAATGATTCGATAACATTATGAATACAAAACTGAAGGATAATCTTATTTATCACCTGTGAAAGTTTAAGGAGAATTTTTGCATGTTTTAGAAATATCCCAAAAATATAATAAAGTATCCCACTTATTTCCAATTAATTCCAACTTATCGAGAAGCATTTTGTGGTGTGTTATTTGTGGTGGTTATTTGGGATTTTAACCATGTTTATTTCCAGTTTTAGTATGACTTAGTTCACACAATATATCGTGAGGCTTTTGTTTCGGAATATGAAAGTTACATTGGCTTCGTTTTCTCATAGCAATCACTTTTTCCAAAACCCTTTTACGATTTCTTTTCTGGTCGAAATGGACTTTAAGGTTTATTACATCCAAAAAATTAATCATATTCGATTCTTAGATCGATTAGGTATATCAAATTAGATATAAGCATAACCGCAATCGTTATGATATATTTGAATGTCAGTGAAATCTAACACGCCGCAGTAGTGAATTCGATTTGAACTAGATTTTTTTGATAAAATATGGCATATATACAACTTAATAACAGTAGATAAATAATTGAAACTTACATGGCTTCCACAAAGCGTCCATCTTTCTTACGGCACTGAACCTGTCGACGTTGTAGGCCAAGCCTTGGGGTATGTACTAGCGAATCCGTCTCAGTTCTTATATATCTGAAAAGAGTACCTATATTAACATACAAATAGATTTATATTAAACTTGACTTCATGAAAAAACCTTTTTAATATCGCTCCACTCAGAAAAACCTACTTTAGTTTCACAATAAAAAAAAAGTTTAGAAAATATATAAACAACCCGATCCCATGATTGTGTTTCAATCACATCAGTAATGCTATTTTGTTCTTGTTTTTTTTTAAAAAACATCAAATCTATTCTAAAATTAAAATAAAATACAAACTACCGAACTATTCATAAACAGTTTTTGCGTAAACTTTATCACCATATTTTGTTATATAAAAAACCGCCAAATCAGAATATCAAAAATGTTACTGACTTTGATGACACGTTCATTTTTGCCATAAAAACCGTTATCAAAGCTATGTATTGCTCTTATAAAAGTACCTTTCAATGGACCTGGCAGCATGCTCTCCTGCTCCCAAGGGATTGCAGTCAGTCCACCGACCCACGTAGATAGAGTATTCCGCATCGTTTGTTGACGGTTCTGAAAAAGAAAACTCAAATAAAAAAAAATACATTGTTTTATGCCATTCTTTTGATTCAACTCGAGTTGAGTTGAATGAGAGGAATGAAAGAATGGCCTATCGTTATTTGCAATGGGATTGGAATTCATAAGATTCGAAGTGAATAAACCTTTTTTAAATGATAAATGTGTCTGATTGTCGTTCAATAACAAAAAACACAGTGCAAGAGTTCATAGATAATAACTTAATAATAACACAAATTTGTGCGCTAATTTTTAAAAAAGGAATTCATAACCCTAATGCGTTGTCTTTTTCTTAATATACGCCAACATCAGTTAAGGTTAAGCCGGGTCTCCTGCGACACTGTTTAATGTTTTTAAACACCAAACATCACATATTTATCAAAATATGGGCGTGGCCTAACTGTTTTGTTATTTTTAACAAGCAAACGCGTTATCCGAAGCGGACGGAAAACATCCCCGTGTTCGCCTGCAAGGGGGGAGGGCGATTTCATTTGCTAACATAGGGTTGTGACTTTACCCCATAACATTCTTCATTTTAGTCGTTGCGGAGGTAAAGATTAATCGTTTTGATTTACAAATCGGATGTTATCGACTTGCTAACCAGTGATCTATTTCGTTATAATTAAGTAGCTGATACTTATTTATACATTTTTTTTATTTTCATTTTATGCTTTTACTAATATTATAGGACAATTTAAATAATATTAAAAGGTTACCTAATATCAGCACTATGAACCATTCAATTATTTCCAAAATTAAATAACTATTTTGTTAGTCATTTCGGTCATCTGTAACGACATTTGTTTTTTATGTCATGTTTTATTATGGAATGATTTTCCAATCCGTCCAAAATTAAAAAGCGGCCAAGTGCGAGTCGGACTCGCCTTTGAAGGCAGCAAGTAACATAATATATTTTTACCCGACTGCGAAAGGAGGGTTATGTTTTTCGAGTGTATGTATGTATGTATATTTCTTTGGCACGCCCTAGAGCCTAAACGGCTTGTCGTATTTTTATGTGAGTGGTGTCAATAGATTCGTCTTAGTCGTGAGAGTGACACTGGGTACATGAAAACTAAAAAAATAAAATAATTCAAAATTTTAACAAAAAGAAACCGACTTCAAGAACGACCAAATTGAATTGAGTTATTCGTCAATTTGACGCGCACATACATAATGCAAATTGAAGATTTATATGATTTTCTCATGGATGATAAGTCAGAACTGGACCAAATTAAAATGGGACCACATGGGAAGCACCAGCTTTCAAATAAAAAAAGAATCATCAAAATCGGTTATGAGGTAAGAAACATATTTTTTTTTTTAAAATACAGTCGAATTGAGAACCTCCTCCTTTTTTTGAAGTCGGTTAAAAATAAGGATTTTTGGCGCCAAAAAGTAATATAAAAAAAAATGTTTTCAAAATACATCTAGTGTGGTATCAAAAGATTTTTTTTTTAACGGTGATTACGAATATATATAAAACTTATATGTTTTTATTGTTAAATATTGACGCAGTCGGGTTTTTTATTTTTAATAATTTATACTTGTTTTATATTATTTTTATAAATGAGTTGAACTTTCATTCAGAAAGACAAATTGCGGTTTAGGATGTATGACGTATTAAAAACTTACTAGATCTCGTTCAAACCTATTTTCGGTGGAAGTTTGCATGGCAATTTACATCTTTTTTTTTTTTTAGTTTCATCATTCTCTTATTTTAGAAATTACAGGGGGGGGGACACGTTTTACCACTTTGGAAGTGTCTCTCGCGCAAACTATTTAGTTTAGAAAAAAAAGATATTAGAAACCTCAATATCATTTTTAAAGACCCATCCATAGATACCCTACATATGTATGTAAGGTGGTGTGGTGTGGGTATGTATGTACATATCCACACCGGGCTTGATGAAAAAAAAAATGCTGAGTTTCAGTTCTAAGTATGGGGAACCCCCAAATTTTTTTTGCTTTTTTCTATTTTTGTGTCAAAATCTGATTGCGGTTCACAGAATACCAAGTTTCAACATTACAGTTCTTATAGTTTCGAAAAAATGTGGCTATGATATACGGACGGACAGACAGACAGACATGACGAATCCATAAGGGTTCCGTTTTTTGCCATATGGCTACAAAACTCTAAAAAGGTCGCCATTAGGCCTCGGTAAGAAAAGTAATTAAAAATACTTTGAAGTATCGATACTTCCGTTTCGATACTTTTATGAGTACGATACTTTTTATTCGATGCTACTCATGAGTACAGTATCGATACTTTTTAATCGACACCGTATCCCTATGTTTGATGTTCGTGTGTGACGTTTGTTTAAAGTCGCAGGAGACGGCAATGGTCTGCTAACATGGTTTGCAAAAACATTTCTTTAGTTTGTTTTGTTATTTTTGGGAGCAGGAGACACGACTAGTAGTAATATAATTTGATTACATGTTATTTTGCGTATTCACTGGCCACTTAGTTTAGTAGAATCCATTTGCATTAAGTATTAAAATAAATAAAAAAACAATTGGTATATTTTGGTCACAATTACAAGTAAAATAAATAAACTATATATAAAATAAATTAAAATTACTATAAGGTAATGCAGTAAAGTTCATTATTTGAAATCAAGAGAGTATTGAAACGCGAATAGGTGTTTTAAAAATATAGTTGTGTTGCATTCAAATAATTATAATTTGAATTTTACACTTGCATGTAATAAAAGAGATTTATGCGGCAGTCCGTGAGTGTTGAGGTTAGGAGAGCAATATGAACGTTGAATATAATGAACTTCTGAATTTAATCGCCCCATTATGTGGTTAATGAACCTACATTTTGTACGACGTATTTTACTAGTTTATTGTTCAGAGATATGAGTATATTTCGTAATATATGGTGTATTTTAAACAGCTAAATAAGATTTAATTTTTTTCTGCAGGAGATAAAATATTGTCAATACAATAATATGAAACAGAAGAAAAAGGTCTAATCTAGCTAAATGTTAAAAATGTGATATTCATTTTTTATTAAGTTCTGTTTATGATACCAAATGCAAACTTTTTCATGTTTTAGTCAAAAACAGTTAAATATAAGTAAATAGTAGTAGAGATTGTTGTTTACACATACGGGACTATTTACAATTCAATTCCAATCAATTGCACAGCAAACTTTACAATGCAATGACCTCTATACAAAAACAATCTTTTGCCACCAAATAGGTAAAAATATTAGACACGTTAGAAAAGGATTTTAAAAATATTGGAAATGATATAAAAAAGAAATAATAGACTTGTAAAACCACAATAAATAAAATAATATGCGATTCCTTTGTTACGAAAATTAATTAATTTTAAGAAGTAGATGAAATCATAGATAAAAAAATGCGTGGAAGAGGTGAAACTTCGTAATGTGCAACAGTGCTTTCATACCCCCTCCACGGTAGCGTTAAACGTTTGAAAACTTCGTAATGTGCAACAGTGCTTTCATACCCCCTTCATTTGCAAGGTAGTAGAGCCACGCTGATTTCAGCACGAACGGGCCGGCTCGACCGGGGCGGTACTACCCTCGCACAGAAAATCAACGTAAAATGACAGCGTGCTGTCGTGTTTCGTTGGTGAGTGCGAGACCGGAGGCCCAATTAGTCTAGTCAACAAGTTCCAAACTTGTTGACTAGACTAAAAGATGCAGCAGCATCACTAGGCCGCCATGGTGTGGGTCGCCATGCTGCATTGTCTGCATTCGCTGTGAGCATGGTGACCACCACTCTTGGATTCTGCTTATGCTTTCCATCAGGCAGAGTAGAGTCATTTTGGCGGGCCAAACATAAAAAAAAAAAAAATGTTACCGTTAAACGTTTAACGCAACCGTTAAACGTTTAACGCAACCTTGCTGGACGTCGCTTTTAGAAGTTTCACTTCAAAAAAGTAGAAGAACTATCGTAGAGTATAAATAGACTTTTAATAATAAAAACCACAACAACACGGGACATTCCTTTTTTAAATATCTGTGTAATCACGTTAAAACAGTGAAACTCTGTGGGAAGTGAGTAGAGAGGTAGAGCGTACAGTCTAATTAATTAAGTAAGCGATATTGAATTAGCTCCGAAGAGCGATTTGTTTGCTCTCCGACCCATAATGGAGGCGGTTAAGTGAATGTTTGAAGGACCGTGTAATTTTCAGAGCAGTATGTTCTGTCTTTGAAATATAAGTAAATATTTTTAAAAACAGTTTTGTGTAAAGAGGATAAAAAGGAAAAAGGTTATGTACAGATACAAAAACAATTATAAAAAATATTTAAAACTTTTACATAAATTACTATGATTTTCTTCAACTTCAGTTAATATCAAGGTAGTAGAGCCACGTTGATTTCAGTAGGAACGGGCCGGCTCGACCGGGGCGGTACTACCCTCGCACAGAAGATCAACATAAAATGACAGCAGTCGTGCTGTCATGCTGCATTGTCTGCATTTAATTCGCAATGAGTTTGGTGACCACCACTCTTGGATTCTGCTTATACTTTCCATTAGCCAGAGTAGAGTCACTTTGGCAGACCTATACATTAAAATAAAGAAAACTTCGTTTAAAAAAAACCGACTTCAAAAACTGAAAAGTATAAAATAACTTAATTTGTATATGCTACCTATTTATAGGTTTGAATTCGGCGCCAAGCCAAATGTAATAGTAGGTACCACACTCGCTATATTTCGAGACGAACGTCAACGACCTCACCGACGCTTCGGTTGTTTTGTCCTACGCGAAGAGCAGCTTTTATTAGCTTACTTAGCTACCGATGAAATTGAGAACCTCCTCCTTTTGGACGTCGGTTAATAAAACATTTATCAACAAAAATGTATGAGGTAGTAAATTTAAGTTAACTCAATGTGTTCATTTAATTTTGTTGTTCTTAGGAAGTTCTTATTGTGTTAGTTATGTCTGTGTGATCATTTTTTTCGAGTTTTCCTTAGTTATATTTTGAACATGTTATATTTAACATAATTTAGAATTCGGGGAATCTACAAAATAAATTTGTATATCAAGATTTTTTAGTTCCACCATTTTCCCTATAACGTTTAAATAATTACATTTCACTTCAGTAATAATCAACTGCAAAGAAAAAAATAATTTATTTCGGTAACCCTCAAATTCGAACTTTGAGGTTTGACGTTTCGACATTTCGATAGAATTTCGCTTTAAATACAATTCTATTTTAGTCTGTTTCATCTCTGATTATAATAAGGACAAGTAAATTGACGTCAAGGAAACCTACTACAGGTATGCTCTATCTTTCACTGTGAAGATCTCAAACATTTTAGCGACCTACTTTTTTGCCATATTTATTCCGAACTTGCCTAGAGGCGATGGTATCTACTTATGCAGCCTTGTTAACTTTATCGTTTTTGCATTGACACAAGGGTGCTAGTGTTACCAGCTGCTTGTTATTTTTTGCTTCGAGAATTTTCCAGACATATACGTGATTTCGTTGTTTATGCGTCTAACCCCATGGTACAATTTTAGCAAAAGGTTACATGGCGTATAATGAGATTGCTTTTCGGATATTTTTTTCAGTAATATTAGTCGACGAAGATAAGGCATATGTCTTTACATTAAATTAAATATTAAATAATTTGTATCTAACCTTTGTAAGTCTAATCTATTCAATTCAAGATTCCAGAACAATTGTATCTACGTATAAAGTAAGAGGTAGATTTTAATTACGCTTTTAATTTACGTATCTTATATTTTACGCCTCTAGACAATAGAGCAAGAGTTCTTCTTTTTTTTTATCAAAAACTGGCATTTCCTGAAAAGTACTGCAACTGAAAACAATCTAAATTATATAATTACTTCTAACAATTACACACTGAAAAACGTGCAACCTTATTATAATAACTTAAAAAGAAACTCGCCCAATAAAAATCCAGAAGTCTGTCTTGCCAAAAAAAAAAAATTTTGTGTTGGTAACGATAACACTAAGTTTGATAACTCGTTCAAAACTTTTCGTTGAAAACCGAAGTAGATTTGCTAGAAATGAAATTATTTGTAACTTGGATAAGTGATTCTAATATCAATATATAATACCCCAGGAGGGTACCAACTGCGCTAGCGTTGGAGAATCCCTCTCTGGGCGTCCGCGCTCAGGACACAACGCGCCTGAACGTGGATGCCGAGGCTGCCCCTCGTATTCTGGGGAGGGCAAAATTGCGCTAGATCACGCTCGGGGTAAGAGCAGTAACATCACGGCACCCCCTACCACGCTGGTCGTGGACTTCTGCAACGTCAGGTGATTACATAGTAATCTTGATGCTGTCCATCACCACCTCGAGACAGCAAAGCCAGCATTGCTCTTTTTGACCGAGACGCAGATATCGTCTCCTGCGGACACATCCTACCTCACCTACCCGAGATACGGACTAGAACATTCCTTTATGTCTAAAGCCGGAGTGTGCGTGTACGTCAGAGACGATATTAGCTCTCGCCGCCTCAGCAACCTTGAAGGTAGGGACCTCTCCATCTTATGGCTCCGTGTAGACAGCGACGACCATCCCCGCGTCTATGCGTGCCTCTATAGGTCCCATAGCGGTGATGCCGAAACTGACCGACTCATTGAGCACATCCAGATGGCTACAGACCTTGTGCAGCAGCAGATCCCTTCCGCAGAGATCATCGTACTTGGCGATTTTAACGCTCACCACGCCGGCTGGCTCAGCTCCAGTAAAACGGATCATGCGGGGAGATCTGTTCACGACTTCGCCCTGGCTTATGGCCTGACACAATTGGTTACCACGCCCACGCGAGTCCCAGATGTGGAAGGTCAGAATTCCTCTTTGTTGGACCTTCTGCTGACTTCTCATCCGGACGGATACCACGTATCCGTAAACGCCCCACTTGGCTCCTCAGACCATTGCCTTGTCCGGAGTACAGTGACACTCACATGCTCACCGCGATCGCGAGTTGCACGCAGTCGCCGTGTGTGGCACTACAAGTCAGCAGATTGGGATGGGATGCGGTCCTTCTTTGCGTCCTACCCTTGGAGACAGTTGTGCTTCTCGCCGGATAATCCCAACACCGCTGCTGGTTCTATTGCTGATGTTGTGCTACAGGGTA
The DNA here is from genome assembly GCA_949125395.1 of Diaphora mendica. Classification (NCBI taxonomy): domain Eukaryota; kingdom Metazoa; phylum Arthropoda; class Insecta; order Lepidoptera; family Erebidae; genus Diaphora; species Diaphora mendica. The sequence goes on from OX421321.1 coordinate 5,083,044, forward strand.
TGGAGATTTTCATTCCATCCTCTGTGGTTCCCATTGGTGGCAAGTGTCGGCCCTGGTTTGGTTCATCTTCCAAAAAAGCTTCTCGCAGGAAGCAGGAAGCTTACCAAGCCTGGGCTGACGCAGCGGCGGTACGGGATCAAAACACCAGCGCTCTAAAAAAGGAGTACAACTTTGCCTCCAGGTCCTTCAAAAGAGACATAGCTAGGGCGAAGTCGGTGCACATTGCTGGGATTGGCGAGAGGCTTGAGCGTCTTCCTTCGGGGACTCGAGCATTCTGGTCTCTTACCAAGGCTATCGAAGGGAATTTCTGTAAGCCATCCCTTCCACCTTTGCACTTGGGAAATAATCCGTTGGCCTATGACGCAAAGGAGAAAGCCGATCTCCTGGCAAAACACTTTGCGTCCAACTCGACCTTGGATGACGGGGAACAGGAGCCGCCTACCATACCGCGGTACGAGAGCCGTATGCTGGATATCCAGTTTCACCAACGCTCAGTGCGTATAGCACTTTTATCCCTGGATATCCATAAGTCGAGTGGCCCGGATGGAATCCCCCCTATAGTGTTGAAGATGTGCGCTCCAGAGTTGGCACCGGTCTTAACGCGTCTTTTTCGGCTCTCCTACTCTTCTGGCGTAGTTCCGACAACATGGAAGGCAGCATTAGTCCACCCGATCCCAAAAAAAGGCGATCGCTATATATCCGTCCAACTACAGGCCGATAGCCATTACTTCCCTCTTCTCGAAAATAATGGAGTCCATCATCAACTATCAACTCCTACGGTATCTAGAAGATCATCATCTGCTTAGCGACCAGCAGTACGGCTTCCGTAAGGGTCGATCGGCTGGTGATCTTCTGGTATACCTGACACATCGCTGGGCACAGGCGATTGAGACTAAGGGGGAAGCCTTGGCAGTTAGTTTGGACATCGCGAAGGCCTTCGATCGGGTCTGGCACAAAGCGCTTCTTTCGAAGCTCCCTTCCTATGGGCTTCCCGAGAAATTATGCGATTGGGTCACTAACTTTCTAGCAGATAGAAGCATTAAGGTCGTAGTCGACGGTGAATGCTCTGATTCCATATCTGTGAATGCTGGTATCCCGCAAGGCTGTGTGCTATCGCCTACTTTGTTCCTCCTCCATATCAATGACATGCTGCAAAATTGCGGCATTCATTGTTATGCGGATGACAGCACCGGCGATGCTTTTTACACCGGCCGCGCCAATATTTCTCGGGAAAACGTCATTGAGAGTCGAAACAAACTTGTGTCTGAAGTCGAGACTTCTTTGGAGAAGGTCTCAGATTGGGGTAGACTTAATTTAGTCCAATTTAACCCCACAAAGACACAAATTTGCGCGTTCACCACTAAAAAACTTCCGTGGGTCGTATGTCCTCGTTTCGAAGGCACTCCACTATCTGCCTCAGCCAATATTGGAATTCTTGGTGTCGACATGTCGAGCGAAGTCCAGTTTCATGGCCACCTGGAGGGTAAGGCCAAATTGGCCTCGAAAAAGCTTGGTGTGCTCAACAGATCGAGACAGTATTTCACTCCGGCCCACCGCCTTATACTTTATAAGGCCCAGGTTCGGCCTCACATGGAATACTGTCCCCATCTTTGGGCGGGCGCACCCCAATACCAGCTCCTCCCTTTGGACCGCATTCAACGGAGAGCGACCCGAGTCGTCGATTGCCAAGAACTTTCAATTCGGCTAGACTCTTTGGCGCTGCGTAGAGATGTAGCTTCGCTGTGCATCTTCTACCGCATTTATCATGGGGAGTGCTCCGAGGAATTGTACGGACTGATTCCTGCCGCCTCTTTCCGCCATCGTCCTACGCGACAGAAGTTTCATCCCCATCATTTAGATGGTTGGCAGTCCTCAACTGTGCGCTTTTCCAGGAACTTTATGCCTCGCACAACAAAACTGTGGAATGAACTGTCGCCTGCGGTATTCCCGGACCAATACGACCTTCAAACCTTCAAGAAAAGAGCGTACTCCTTCTTAAAAGGCCGGCAACGCACTTGTGATGCCTCTGGTGTTGCGGGTGTCCATGGGCGGCGGTAATCGCTTACCATCAGGCGATACGTCTGATATATAGCCTATAGCCTTTCTCGATAAATGTACTATTCAACACTGAAATAATTTTTCAAATCGTACCAGCGGTTCCTGAGATTAGTGCGTTCAAACAAACAAACTCTTCAGCTTTATAATATCATAGTATAGATAATAATATAATATAAGTATAGATAGTATAGATATACTTTCTATCGTTATTTTAGTTTTCGAAGCAACTTTGAAAGATAGATTTACATAAATACAATGAAACTGACGCAGATGACCATCATGGCCAGAATTGAAAATCGTAAATTAAATATTAAAACAGTGCCAGGGAGGGTTGGAAGGAAATTAACGAGTAAAGTCATTTTGTCGAGTTCCGTTTGGGTTTCATCAAATTAATACCAGCCGCCGTCGATAAAGTAATTTATTATAAGTGCTTGTTGATTGAAAACTGTAAATCTACGTAACATTTTCATTAATTTCGAGTATCCTATTAAATTTTATTTAAAAAATTTGATTATAAAATTTATTATTTACTATAGGGTTTATTTTTGATGTGAAACATCTACAGGCAAGGGGTAAACCTGATTTTTGGCGTGGCGAGATATTTGGCGTGGTAACATTTCTAGGCGAAGTGTAAACCTGATTTTTAGCGTGGCAATTCTCAATTCAATTCAATTATTTTTGAATTCAATGAAACATCTATAGGCGAGAGGTAAGCCTAATTGCTGGCGTGGCGAGAATTGCCGTGGCGACGCGAGCTTCACTGCAATTCAATTCTCAATTCAATTATTTTTCACATCTGTAATTATTTCACATCTGCCAGGCGTCCCGTGATGGCTCACTTTATTTTTTTACTAGTGTTTCGTGTCTATTAGGTTTATTTAAAAGTAGGTTTCTTTTATTAAAAATGAGAATCACATGTAACTATTTATTTATTTTATATTTTTAGTGGAAATACCTCACCCAACTAGGATATTGGCTCTGTGACACTAATAAACTTGAGATGTTTTTCTTGTGACCTAGTCACGAGTTGAAATGTCCGAGACATACAAGGCGTCCTTTAGACAACAGACCGACGATCGCTCTAATAGATAAGAATTTAGGGTACTTTTTCTTACAGAAATTGCTATTCTCTGCAAATAATGAGGTACTCAGTTATCTCAGATATTATATTACAGTTCTAATACCGTTTACTTCACACACAAGGACCATCATATCATATAACTTCTATTGCTCGTAGTTACCAATCAGGTGATTTCTCAAAGAAAGCTTTTTTTTATGTATGGTCCTGCCAATTAGTCTAGTCAACAAGTTCCATACTTGTTGACTAGACTAAAAGATGCACAAGCATCACTAGGCCGCCATAGTGTGGGTCACCATGCTGCATTGTTGCATTCGCAATGAGTATGGTGGCCACCACTCGTGGATTCTGCTTATGCTTTCCATCAGGCAGAGTAGAGTCATTTTGGCGGGCCAAACATAAAAAAAAAAAAAAAATTTACTCTACTCTGCCTGATGGAAAGCATCAGTAGCATCCAAGAGTGGTGGTGACCGTAGTCATTGTGAATGCAGACAATGCAGCTATGCAGAATGCGGCCTATTGAGATGATTCTGCGTCATTAGGCCTCCGGTCTCGTAGTCGCCAACGAAACACGACTCTCATTTTCGGTTGATCTTCTGTGCAAGCTCTTTCTTTCGAGATCTTTCGCTCGAGCCTGCCCGTTCGTTCTGAAATCAGCGTGGCTCTACTACCTTCTCGACTTGTTAACTTATAAAGAATAGAAACTAGTTTAATAACTTTCATAAATTTTTTTTTAAACTTTACATAAAGCAATTACTTCATAACAGCTCTTATAATTGCATTTGTGGTATAATATAGCCAACACAATATTGCCTGGTAGTGGGATATTATACACAACACATGAGTTTAAACATGCATCCTGAAGTTGTAAATAATATTTAGATTTTTTATAGAAACTAATGCTAACTAATTGAAGCAAATTGAAGCTATGTTTTGCAAATTGAACTAGAACAATTACATACCTAATAACTTTAAATACACAAATAATGTTATCAGAACTAAAAAAATATTTTGTCGATTTAAAAAAAAGTAAACAATACTACCTAAATGTAATAATAGTTTAGTGACTGCACTTAAAAACTTATTGATTTAAAATTTTACTAGCATTAGCTTCTAAACTCAATCAATATCAATATATATATAAAAATCAATGCCACTTTTCGTTGTAATTTTATAACTCATGAATGGGCTCACCTATCCAAACCAAATGTTTAGGCTTTGTTCGGACTATTTAGTAGATGGTTTATGTGAAGTTTGCACAAAATCGGTCAAGCGGTTCTTCATTTATCACATTTTTTGTAACAAATAAACGGGCAATAGGAGACGTAAACGACGTTGCGTGGGTCAGCTAGTTAATTATAAGTTGACAAGACAAATTTTAAATAATTTTAAGTCGTACTTTATAAGTATACTCGATTGTCGGTCCTTAATGGAACTTGTTGAAATACATTCTAAAATTAATCTTAGCTCACTAGCAAAGATAAATACGTGTAATTTCAACCTACACCTTTAATTCATTTTTTTCTAAATTCGCTCAAATAAACTTCTAAAGCTACTATAAAACAAGACTTAATCCAAATCTTCAGGTCAATACCCAACAGTCTATGATACATAAAACAAAAACCGCTACGATCATCACCTCGCCCGAGCAGTTAAGCCGGTGTTATGTCGGCTTCTGACCTATAAAACTACACAGCATCCATCACAAGTGATTGTAGCAATCGTAGAGCCCTCGGATATACAACAAGAAGGAAAACAAAACATAAAGAAATCATACAAAACTAAATCCTAATCAGAAAATATATATTGAAATTATTTCAACCAAGCTTCTCATTACTCACTTTAATCTTAGACATTCTTCTGAAACCTTAAAGATGCAAGTAAGCTCGCAGACACTGATAGACTATGTTCGATTAAAGTAGTCTGCGGAGTTATGTCTACGAGACATGGCTAAATGTTCTCTCGAAGTATAATCCCGTGTTTCGAATATTCAAATAACTGCGTTCATTCCTGAGATTCAAATTTCAAGATGGAATATAACTGAACGTCTTTGCACAGGCTAAGAACATGATTTAATTAACATGTATTGTGAGGAGTAATATTCAAAATCATGTAGTTAATAAGACGATGAGTGCAGATCACCAATAGCAATAAGGAAGAAGAATGTTTTCTCGGTTTACCTGGGGTTAAAATTGTAAGAATTTCCGGTGACTAATATTTTTTTAGTTAGTTAACAAGATATTGATTTGTAAACGGTAACATTATTTGTATTTTGACTATTCAGTATTTACAGTACCATGATACGTAATGGAGTACGTATTATGGCTCTCATAGATATATTTTCTATTCTGAGGCCCTGTTTTACCGGTTACAGATAAGGATTTCGGATAGCTTATCTGACAGATAATTAGACATATCTTTCATATAAAGTGTGTGAAATCATTGTGTTTTGGTTATTTTCATAACACACAGTAGATATATTTCCATACTATCCTCAGAGTATTTTGTAAATTATGAGTTTTTCTTCAATATTTTCAATTATTTTTAAACATTGCATTCTCTTTCTAAAAGTTATTTGAAAAATACGTTTGTAGCTGTTGTACTCGTCAGAAAAAGTATTTCAGTATTACCCGCTCTCCCCTTCTCACCAAATAATAAACGTACATAAACATGGCAATATAACATGTGGCAGCTACAAATTTCTGTGTCTGACAGTTTCACTTGGTATGTATGAAGTGACGACATTGCGAGGTCATTGCCTCTCAAGTGGTACAAACGCCACCCTTCCTCCAGATCAAGTTTTACGACTTCTTCCGAGTTATACAAACTTTTATTTTTCTTGGAAGACATGGCATACAGATGCCACAATGCCATGGCATACAACAAGTAAAATTAGTAGTTAGATAAATAAAAATATGAAACTCCTTAAATGGTCGTTAGCTAAGATACAAGCGTTTCGATTCTCTTTCTACCGTCGTTCACGCTTCTATTCTCATGTATTACTGGCTAATATTTGGTTTATACCACGTCACTTATCGTTGAATGACGTCATTTCCATACATTGTTAGTTAACCTATTTCCAAAAAGGAGGAGGTTCTATGTTCCACTGTATGTATTTTTTTTACAATATCATTTATTTATTATGGTTTAGAATGTCAAACTGACTAGGGGGCAGCTCGGTTCAGATATGGTCTTGTCATAATATATAGCAGTCCATTTCTTGAGTTGTTTTAACATTTTAGCATACAGCATGTTAAGGGGTTGGTTTTTCAACATTAATACTAATAATAAAAAGCTCTCAAGCGTTTTAATATTTTTTAGAGTTTGTTTATTTTTATATTTGGTTGAGCGCACTAATCTCATGATCTCAATGATACATTTAGACAGTGAATATTTACGTACGTCCATTCTCTATTAATCGAAGAACATAAACTTTAAAAACATATAAAATGTAATCTATATATATAAAAGAGTAAGGTGACTGACTGACTGACTGACTGACTGACATACCCAGAGATCAACGCACAGCCCAAACCGCTGAAGCTAGAATCCTCAAATTTTGCATGTAGGTTCTTTATGTAACGTAAGTGAGCACTGGTGAAACAGGGGTTGAAAGTATGTATGGAAGTTCGTCATTTTTTAAGTAAGAAACATTAAACTTTACTTTTGGGCTACTGATTAAAAAAGAGTAGATACGTATTTCAGCGTTTCTGGATATTCTACCCTTAAGGGGGTGAAATAGGGGTTGAAAGTTTGTATGGAAATTCGTCATTTTTTAAGTAAGAAACATGAAACTTTATTTTTGGGGTACTGATTTAAAATGAATAGATACGTATTTAAACGTTTCTTAATATTCTACCCCTAAGGGGGTGAAATAGGGGTTGAAAGTTTGTATGGAAGTTCGTCATTTTTTAAGTAAGAAACATAAAACTTAACTTTTGGGCTACTGATTAAAAAAGAGTAGATACGTATTTAAGCGTTTCTGGATATTCTACCCCTATGAGGATAAATAGGGGTTGTTATTTCGTATATAGGTCAGTCTGGAAGTCCGTCATTTTTGAAGTTAGAAACATGAAACTTTATTTTTTGGCTGCTGATTAAAAATGAATTGATACGTGTTTCAGCGTATTTGAATATTCTACCCCTAAGGGGGTGAAATAGGGGTTCAAAGTTTGTATGGAAATTCGTCATTTTTTAAGTAAGAAACATGAAACTTTATTTTTGGGGTACTGATTTAAATGAATAGATACGTATTTAAACGTTTCTTAATATTCTACCCCTAAGGGGGTGAAATAGGGGTTGAAAGTTTGTAGGGAAGTTCGTCATTTTTTAAGTAAGAAACATGAAACTTTGCTTTTGGGCTACTGATTAAAAAAGAGTAGATACGTATTTAAGCGTTTCTGGATATTCTACCCCTATGAGGTTAAATAGGGGTTGTTATTTCGTATATAGGTCAGTCTGGAAGTCCGTCATTTTTGAAGTTAGAAACATGAAACTTTATTTTTTAGCTGCTGATTAAAAATGAATTGATACGTATTTAAACGTTTCTTAATATTCTACCCCTAAGGGGGTGAAATAGGGGTTGAAAGTTTGTAGGGAAGTTCGTCATTTTTTAAGTAAGAAACATGAAACTTTGCTTTTGGGCTACTGATTAAAAAAGAGTAGATACGTATTTAAGCGTTTCTGGATATTCTACCCCTATGAGGTTAAATAGGGGTTGTTATTTCGTATATAGGTCAGTCTGGAAGTCCGTCATTTTTGAAGTTAGAAACATGAAACTTTATTTTTTAGCTGCTGATTAAAAATGAATTGATACGTATTTAAGCGTTTCTGGATATTCTACCCCTATGAGGTTAAATAGGGGTTGTTATTTCGTATATAGGTCAGTCTGGAAGTCCGTCATTTTTGAAGTTAGAAACATGAAACTTTATTTTTTAGCTGCTGATTAAAAATGAATTGATACGTGTTTCAGCGTTTTTGAATATTCTACCCCTAAGGAGGTGAAATAGGGGTTGAAAGTTTGTATGGAAATTCGTTATTTTTTAAGTAAGAAACATGAAACTTTATTTTTGGGGTACTGATTTGAAATGAATAGATACGTATTTAAACGTTTCTTAATATTCTACCCCTAAGGGGGTGTAATAGGGGTTGAATTTTTTTATGGAAGTTCGTCATTTTTTAAGTTAGAATCAAGAAACTTTATTTTTAGGCTACTGATGAAAAAAAAGTAGATACGTATTTAAGCGTTTCTGGATATTCTACCCTTAAGGGAGTGAAATAGGGGTTGAAATTTTGTATGGAAGTCCGTAATTTTTTAAATAAGAAATATGAAACTTTATTTTTGGGCTACTAAATAAAAATGATTAGATACGTATTTAGGAGTTTTTGGATATTATGCCCCTAAAGAGGTGAAATAGGGGTTGAAAGATTGTAGGAAAGTCCGTCATTTTATAAGTGAGAAACATGAACATTTAGTTTTGGGCTACTGATTGAAAATAAGTAGATAGGTACGTATTGAAGCGTTTCTGGATATTCTACCCCTAAGGGGTGAAATAGGGGTTGAAAGTTTGTAAGGAAATCCGTCATTTTTTAAGTGAGAAACATGAAAATTTGTGTTTTGGCTGATTAAAAATGATTAGATACATATTTAAGCGTTTCTGGATATTCCACCCCTGAGGGGGTGAAATAGGGGTTGAAATTTCGTAAATAGGTTATTCTGGAAGTCCATTATTCTGAAAGTCCGTCATTCTTGAAGTTAGAAACATGCAACTTTATTTATGGCTACTGATTAAAAATGAGTAGATACGTATGGATGAACATGTTCTACTGGAACCGGTTGTGGTTCACGGTGCCGTTCTCGAAGTTGTTCAAAAATATGTGTGGTACGTCGGGCAGACTTTGCAGTAAAGTAGAAACAACTTCGAGCACGAGGTGAACAGGAGAATTCAGCCGGGTTGGGCAGCGTTTGGAAAACTTTGTGGGGTCTTTTCATCGTCAATCCCACAGTGCCTAAATACGAAAGTCTTCAATCAATACGTCCTACCTGTCATGACATACGGTGCCGAAACGTGGACACTTACGACACGGCTGGTCCACAAGTTCAAAGTCGCTCAGCGTGCTATGGAGAGGGCTATAATAATAATAATGATTTATTTTTCTCATCACAAAAGCTCAACGTTTCTCTAAGGGATCGCATCAAGAATGAGGTGATCCGGTAGAGAACCAAGGTCATTGACATAGCCCACAGGATAAGCAAGCTGAAGTGACAGTGGGCTGGCCATATTAGCCGCAGAACTGATAACCGTTGGGGTAAACGGGTTCGTGAGTGGTGACCGCGTCTCGGCAAACGTAGCGTAGAACGTCCACAGGCCAGGTGGAATAATGATCTGCCCAAGACGGCTGGCAGGAGCTGGATGAGAGAAGCTGAGGATCGTACCAAGTGGCGTGCAATTGGAGATGCCTATGTCCAGCAGTGGACTGCGATGATGATGATGAGATACGTATTTAAGCGTTTCTGGATATTCTATCCCTAGGCTAGACTGGAAGTCCGTCATTTTTTAATTTAGTAGCCTGAAACTTTGTCTTCAGGCTTTTGATTACAAATAAATTAATACTTATATCAGCATTTATGGGAATTCTATTCCTAAAGGGGTTAAAATAAGGGTCGAAAGTGTGTATGAAAGTCAATTTTAAAGGGCTATTGATTATAAATAAATACGTTTAAAAACATGAACACAGTTTTCATAGATACTTACACAGTTTTAATTAAATATATATAATCAACTTCCACGCGAGCAAAGCCGCGGGCAACAGCTAGTACAATATAAACATCTCCGCGATTTAAGATCATAACATTACCTGTATTTTATCTGTAGAAGTAAAACTGAGTTACATTTTTTCTCATAAATATGGTCCATTAAGGTCCAATGGTAGACGTTATGTGGACATTATATCCCACCATTTGAGATTTAAGCAAAGGTAAAAAAACCTGCGTATTAGGATAAGTATGATTTGGTAAAACGTTGAAAAGTCGCTTCTGTCTATATCATGGATAATTTAAATTTGTACAATGTCAGCAAGTTACAGTATAATGTTATAAATGTGTTTGTATGATACTCAATATAAAGAATATGATTAATACATTCGTCGTTCCTGGAATATGTCCTGTGGGTGACTTTACAGACAAAAACAGCATCAGACTAACAATTTTTGGAGCACAAAAAGTGTTGTCCGAAGTGAGGATCACACTTACAACACTTGGTAAATTAGAGCGGCGGGGCAACCGCTCAGAGCAATTCATCATCAGTGAATTTAATTAAAGTTAATACTAGTCAGCCCTATAAGAAAAAAAGTATCGAAATTTTGCGTCCATTTATTGTGAGATTGGGCCATATTCTCGTTTTTCACCTTATTATAAACAAAAAACCATATTCATCATAACTTTATAGAGAGAAATACATATACACACATCAAAAGTGTCTAGGGATCAACATATGTGTCTAGGGATCAACATATATTTTTGCAATAACTTTTCTCCTGATTGATATTAATTAAAATTTTCTTTAAGGATTCATCAAATAAAGTGTTTTCGTTTGTCACAGTAACGATAAACCAAGTCACCTTTGCATTAATAAAGAAATTTGCCATTTTCCTAATAAAGGGATTTTTGACATTTGAACCACTAACATTAAAGTTCGAAAAAAAGACTGAAATAACAGTTTTCTTTAAATTTTTATTAGGTAACTTAAACAATTAATAATCCGTGTTTCTACCGCGAACACTAACAACACAAGAATCGGTTTGGCATACTCAAAATGAGTTCATCCAAATCACGCTGTGGAATGGCCAACCATGTTCGTTGCAACAACAAAAAAAGGTCTTCTTGCGACTGGATACCCTCCATATTCGGCAGAGCTCTTCTCTGTAGCATATCCCATGCATGCTCAATCGGGTTCAAGTCTGGCGACTGAGCAGGCCAGGGCCAAAGCCACATCTCAATCTCAAGAAATCCGCATAAAAATGCTTGATCCCTAGACACTTTTGATGTGTGTACTTACAGCATACATACAGTCAAATAGAAATGCGCGCTCCGCATTACCATACATAATAGATATATGCACATAATTTATCCTAATTTGCTTTGGAATTTACATGTGTAAGGGATGTCGAGACTGGAGCATTGTGCTACTAATTTATGTATAGCTTAGATTGCATTCACTGACAGAACCGGCGCCTATGTTTAATCACTTTTGATTAACAGAGTTCTAAATTAATCTTTCACCATATTCGCGCTAATTTTTCTAATGCTAGTTGATAATTAGAAGAAAGAAATATATTTTTTTTAACTACCAAAGTACCTTGATATTTAGTGCAACAACTTCGTCTCCGCCTCTCAAAACAATTTGCTTTTTTTCTCGTATTTTCCAAAATTTTTCATTGTTTAAACTTTCCCTGTACTTCCACAAAAATATTTCAAGACGGGCGACTTTACAGATAAAAACAGAATCAGACCAACAATTTTTGGATCACAAAAAGTGTACTACGTGTACTACGAATAAATAATTATTTATTCGTAGTCTTATTGCACATATTGGTGCTAGTTCTGTTGTTCGAAAACTCTCTAAACTAAAATATCAATCACTAAAAATGATTATTGTCCTGTCAAACGACAACATTCTAAAAGTAAAAAAATGACTAAAATTAGGTATGTGACACTGAAAATGAACGTTATCTAATGACATACATACAAAAGTTGTATTGTGGAGCCTGCTACACTAAAATAGGAGACCATAAGATTATTTTAGAGAAATTTTAGTTTACTGTAACAACAACAGAATTAGTAACATTGTTAAATAAATAAATTAAAAACAAGATGAGATTCAGTGCGCTCGTGATTATAAAATGTAATACCGGACATGTTTAAGTATTTTTGTATTAATTTTCAAAGAAAATAAGCGCAATGTATAAAGCGGTTAATTTACGCAGGTGGCCAAGAATAAACCCCATCAAAGTAGTACATAATATCGTATTCAAATCAATAGCTACCCTAAAGGCTAAATTTACAACCCATTTCAGTTATTCAATGAGCATCGGATGAGGCAGATGGTGCTAGCTGAGTGAACTTGGGGATATTTAAACAATTGTACCAAATTTTGTTCTAATGAGGCAGGAAAAGGATTACACGGGGTACTTTGTAGCCTTGGGAGTATGGAAATGCCTTCAAGTTGCCCGCTTAGTTGTCTAGGCAACTGTTAATCACACTGTAATAGTTGTATTACTTATTTGTCAAGATCTTTATATACTTGTTAGTCAAGACCGCATAATGAGAAGTAGAATTAGTCTCAGTTGGCGTTACGTGAATGAATGAGAAGATTTTCTTTTATTATTTATTCAGAATGCTAGAGAATTGCTTGGAAAAAAAGCCAGGTAGTTAATGGGTTAAAAATGACTGTAATAAGAAAAAGTTTTATACAATACTCATTTAATATTTTGTAAATGTTACCTAGTAGGTGAAGCACAACTAATAGAAACATTAATAATAATTTACTTATAAGGTATTTTATTAACCGACTTCCAAAAGGAGGAGGTTCTCAATTTCATCGGTATCTTGTTTTTTTTTTATGTATGTACATTGATTACTCCGTCAATTGTGGACCGATTTTGAAAATTATTTTTGTATTCGAAAGGGTATGCTCCCCATATGGTCCCATGGCCACCATATCAGGATCTGATGATGGGATCCCAAGGAAATTGAAGGAAACCCTCAAATTTACGTGAGCGCCTGCAATATAGTTAAGGCAATTGTCTGCATGCTTTCATATTCTGTAAACATCATGTCCGAAATATTTATTTATTATTCTATACAGTATGTTGTATGTTACCTTTAGTCGTATTCTTTCAAGTTATTTAGGTGAAATGATGATGAGAGACTTGAGAAAGACTAAAAAGAGAAAAATAAAAAAAAACTTCTTATAAAAAAACCAACTTCAAAAACTGAAAAGTATAAAATAACTTAATTTGTATGTGCTAAGTCGGTGCCGAGCCAAAATGTAATAGTAGGTACCGCACTCGCCGCGCGTGACCTTGAGCGGGATAGCTGCTCTTCGCGTAGGACAAAACAACCGAAGCGTCGGTGAGGTCGTTGACGTTCGTCTCGAAATATAGCGAGTGTGGTACCTACTATTACATTTGGCTTGGCGCCGAATTCAAACCTATGAATAGGTAGCACATACAAATTAAGTTATTTTATACTTTTCAGTTTTTGAAGTCGGTTTTTTTTATGTTTAAGATAGAAGAATTCTTAGACTTATGATTTGATACAAGACGTCGTAGAAGGTGCTGCCTTGAGAAGATTCATAGAAACAGCTACGTTCAGTCGTTGGGGCTACGGATTACGTAGGCCTCTACAAAGTTCGTAGACAACATGTAATCCTAATTTAACTCAATATGACTGTTTGTGAATAATATATGAGGCATCAAGTTCATATAATATTTAGGAATGTGTGTAATTTTTGTGTCTTTTAATAAGAAGACATTTGATAAATTAGAGACAAAATGAAAATTAAATTCCTGTAAAGTTTATTGTTATACTCTTTTACTATTTCTGTTCTAACTACTACTTAACCGAAAATAAATGACGACTCTAGTAAATGATTGATACATATCGATAGTTTAACAACTTTAATATTTTTAGTAACTTACATATTTATTATTATCAATTGGTGAGGTCTATGCCAAGCAGTGGACTGCGATAGGCTGATGATGATGATGAACAGGAAATACCCAGCTACTTATACTCTTTTCGCTGTAGCATGGTGCGTGTGATAGTTGCCTGTACGACGCTTTTGCTTGGTTTAATTTAATTTTCTACAGTTATTAATGTTTTAATATGTTGCAAATGTAGTACAGCTGAAATACTAAGTCATAATTTGTAAATCGCGGCAACTTTCAATAGTGAAACGAAATGTTACTGAAACTGTCACCCGCACCATACTACAGTGGAAAGAGTATAGAACGATTAAAAGGTTTCAAAGTTATTTAAACATAATTATTAGTATTGTTTATATTTAAAAACTCGATAGTGATAAATGTAAAATTATTATGCTACAAAAACTTGCTTTTAAGAGTAGTGTATGCAGTTTAAGGATAAGGTCATACAAATTAAGGATCAATTTTAAACTCAATTATCACCTAAACATGAAATTTTATAAAAAAAAACTACATTGCATTCTAAAATTATACGATCCTAAAATAATCACATGCTTTCGAAACATCCTTTAAAAATAAATTTCCATAAACAAAATATCAACATTTTAGAGTATTCCACATTTAGGTGTCTATTTCGATTCCATTAAAACTTTTGAGAGCATCTCTATGATTTCACTCCGAGAGTGATTACTAAGCTTGTAAACTTTTCCAATTTGGGTTAGGCTAGTACTCTGCCGTGCCCCAGAAGCCAACGGTCATTGACCTCTGCCAAAAGAGGATTTATTCACAAATACACGTGTACTAAAGCTGCTCAGAATATGTCCCTTGTCAATATTGGTAGCAATGGATTACAAAAGGGTAAAGTGATGATATCGATAAAATATGCTTTGTTTTTACCCGACTGCGAAAGGAGGGTTATGTTTTTCGAGTGTATGTATGTATGTATATTTCTTTGGCACGCCCTAGAGCCTAAACGGCTTGTCGAATTTTCATGTGGGTGGTGTCAATAGATTCGCCTTAGTCGTGAGAGTGACACTGGGTACATCAAAATAAAAAAAAGGATTTTTGGCACCAAAGAGTAATAAAAAAAAAATGTTTTCAAAATACATCGAGTGTGGTATCAAAATAAAGATTTTTACGGTGATTACGAATATATATAAAACTTATATGTTTTTATTGTTAAATATTGACGCAGTCGGGTTTTTTATTTTCAATATTTTATGTTCTAGTTATATTGTAGGTAATGTTAATGCACACTTTCTTTGGATATTGATATTTTCTCAGAATGTTTAGTGTTGTATGACGATTCTTCGTGCTATATTAGATTCACATCTTTGTGAGTCCAAAGTTAAAAGATAGTGACAGAATGATTATAAAATTGCACATTACGAAACAGCTAATAGTTTTTCCAATATGTTCAAATTAATACAGATACATAATATATATTTTTTTGTTTGGGCCTGCCAAAACGACTCTACTCTGCCTGATGGAAAGCATAAGTAGAATCCAAGAGTGGTCACCATACTCATTGTGAATGCAGACAATGCAACAATGCAGCATGGTGACCCACACTATTGCGGCCTAGTGATGCTTCTGCATCATCTGATGCGCTTCACCCATTAGGTAGGGTATACCATGGTAGGTATAGGGTATTCTTCTTCAAGGTTCAATCTATCTCTAAGTCTAAATTTATCCAAGTCAGACAGACAGGCAGTCAAAATCCCGTTTAATCTAATTTATAACATAAGTATGGATGGAAATACTCGTAGATGCTACCACCATCAATAGTTATCTCTCCATTGTTACAAAAATAATCACTCAAACAAAATACAGTACATGCGAATATTTTTTGTATTCAAAAAGCTGGTTAAATCAAAATAAAAACGGAGATTAATCAACTCCAGCCACAAAAAATATTCGCAGAAATCTGTTATGAATATACAAATTTTCAATTAAAACCCTTTAACGCGTACCTACCTATTTATGTAAATGTATTGAAAGTCGATGCCTTTTCATGAATACCATTACAATGTCGTCGACCACAGAGGACATTTACCCGTAAATTCTATTTGAAATTAGTCGATATTGGTGAATTACTCACAATACAAATGATAAGAAAGCGGCCAAGTGCGAGTCGTACTCGCCCATGAAGAGTTCCGTAGCAGCAAGTAACATAGTATAAAAGTTCTTGTAGTTGGTTGTAACTTTGATCGATGTTTTATTAATAGTGTATTTTTTAAAAAGTAAATTGCGGTTTACGATTCATGACGTATTAAAAAAAACTACTTACTCTCTCTCTCTAGATCTCGTTCAAACCAATTTCGGTGAAAGTTTGAATGGTAATGTACATCACATATTTTTTAAGTTTTATAATTCTCTTATTTTAGAAATTACAGGGGGTGGGGAACACACATTTTGCCACTTTGGAAGTGTCTGTCTAAACTTTTCAGTTTAGAAAAAAAGATATTGGAAACCTCAATATCATTTCTGAAAATCTATCCATAGATATGGGTTTGATAAATATGGGGAACCCCCAAAATTTATTGTTTTTTTCTATTTTTGTGTGAAAATCTTAATGCGGTTCACAGAATAAATCTACTTACCAAGTTTCAACAGTATAGTTCTTATAGTTTCGGAAAAAATGGTTGTGACATACGGACGGACAGACAGACATGACGAATCCATAAGGGTTCCGTTCTTTGCCATTTGGTTACGAAACCCTAAAAATGTAATTTGTGTAGTGAATATTTTATACTACAT
Source organism: Diaphora mendica (assembly GCA_949125395.1). Lineage (NCBI taxonomy): Eukaryota > Metazoa > Arthropoda > Insecta > Lepidoptera > Erebidae > Diaphora > Diaphora mendica. The sequence continues at coordinate 5,099,647 of OX421321.1, forward strand.
TTTTGGTCAAGGACTCGAACATTCCATCAATAATCACTACGAGCAATTTCTGTATAGTTGTTGCAGGTGATATTCCAGCTATTGTTCGAATTGCCCGATCAAAATAAAGTAGCTTTTATTTCAAGTAGCCATTTTCTGGTACTTTCGAAACGTAACATTACTGACGTTAGTTGCACGGTTCTAGTCAATCCTATGAAGAACCGGCAACAAACTCCCTAAATTACTTTTTCAAATGGCAGATTTGCCAATTTACTTGTAAGTTGTACATTGTTATTTATATATATGTAATGACAACGTTTTGACCACGCCCGCTCTGCCAAGAGTGAAGCGAGTGAGAAGAAGAATAACTTAATGTAGCAAAATTAGAAATTGAAAACCAATATCTATACATCTATACTCTATTCAAATAAATAAAATTGGAGTTTCTGTTTGTAATATTAAAATAACCGCTTTTTGCTAAATCTGTAACACCGTAATTTCAAAATAAGAATTATATTTTTTTTACTAGTAGAGACCTCTGTGATCGCAGAGTGTAGTCAGGCTCTGTAAGGAACTTCGATGTTAGTTCACTGATTGCACGAGAGATGGCAGTATTTTATACAATATATAAATTCGATATGATTTAGGTTTTTGAACGAAGTAGAGACTGGTTTCAGGACGAAAGATTAAAAGTTACTTTTAGCTGTGGTGGGAGAAAGCAGAAAGTAGGAAAAGTTCTCGAACAGTCGATGGAAGGAATATAAAAGGAGATTCTTCCAATTTGGGAGCCCTTTTCTTTCCTGATCTGATCGAGAACCAGTTATTTACTTATGTGTCATTAGTAGATAGTATTAATATATTTAGTGATTTCATCCCGTGTGAAGCGGTAAGTGAGAAAATGTATTTTTATTTTGTTGGTCGTTCTTTTTTTTTAGTTCTTAAACAATACTGAGTTATTCCATTCTTTCTTAGGGTTGAAGGTTACGGCTCGATGGTTACTGCAGAATAATACTGCAGTCACATTATTTTGAGGATGCCACGAATGTGATGTAGCTTATGATGGAGCTGCCGGTAGGCGGAGGATGGCCTGACCGCTGATGTTTATGTATAAGGGTACTTAACCCATTATTAATTTTAAGAATTAGTTTTAAGATGTAGATAATTTATTTAAGTAACTTGTATGATATTGATGTGTTTTTTTTTTTGAATATATAATGTGAATATGTCTAGTTGAGTTTCTCTGAAGTGACCTAATAGGGACCTACCCACACACACAATTATTTATCTCTTAGATTTTTTTTAGTATTTTTTTGATGAGTAATTATGTATTGTGAATATTTATTTGTTGAACGGCGCCCTGGGACTTTTGCTCTTCTGACTGACTGGGTCGTGCCGGTGGTAGCACCCCCTGTTCAGGTTAGGGGACTGCAAGGTCGAACCCGCCTCCTAGGTCGGTTGATGGTTGCAACATGTGATCTGCATGGTTGGACCTGCCGCCTAGGTGGGCCATTGGTTGCGACTTGCGAACCTCCTGACAGGTTTGGGTGTTACAAATCTATATTTATGTATACAGGGTACATATAGCCAAACAATTTTTTTTTCAATTATGTCTGTCTGTCTGTAGCTCTGTCTGTTTGTTTGTTTATTTCGGCTAATCTCTGGAACGGCAAGGCCAATTTTGACGGGACTTTCACTGATAGGTAGCTGATGATATAAGGAGTATTTTAGGCTACTTTTTTTTAGACTTCCTTCGCCCCGCGGTTTTACCAGCGAGACGACAATAACCGCGGGGAACACCGCAAGGTTTAGCTAGTTAAAAAAAAAACATCTTAGAATCATGGGAGAGAAATCCATACATTTATTAAGATTTATGCTATTGATACATGTACAAAGCATATAGCACCAATAAGTAATCACTACATAGTATAAAACAAAGTCGCTTTTTCTGTCCCTATGTCCCTTTGTGTGCTTAAATCTTTAAAACTGTGCAACGGATTTTGATGCGGGTTTCTTTAATAGATAGAGTGATTCAAGAGGAAGGTTTTTATGTATAATAAATGCATAATATAGTATGGGAACACTGTTAATTTTCGAGTTTTCTAATGTGATGTAGCAAATAAACACGTTTTTTTGCGCTTACATTGCAAACGCTGGTTGCACCCTACGAGATAGATCAAAATACTGTAGTACAGTATTGTACACCTTAAAAAGTACTACAAAAAAGTCCGCGACGGTATATGTCTATCTCTTAGGGATAACCCACAACAACCATTTTTTATTCCTTTCTTTTTACGAGAAATAATGGCTTATTTACGAAGTGATTATAAGCAATACAAAATGAATCCTTATACAATTAAGTAAATTAAATACATTGTGCATTTAATATAGATCAAAATGGCCCTTTACAGTATCTAATTTAAATGAATATATTCGAAGATATTACAGATTAAAATGCACGAATCGTGTCGTCGGCGGGGGCGTCTGAAATCCACCCGTGCGAAGCCGGGGCGGGTCGCTAGTAAAATATAAACATAAATAAAAACCCTAAACCTGTACTTACAATAAATATGTAGTTCAAATCAATTCCTGACCAGAATGTCAAGGCATGTCAAAGCTTAAAGGAACAGAACCTGCTGGGAATACCACACCACCAAGGAGCCCACATGTATGGAGATGATACTAAGTCCACGCGCGCTTATCCTCTACGTAATTCTTTTTTAAATATTTTTTTCACCTTTTAGATACTTTTTCTTTTAAATACACAATCCTATTATGTAATTCTCGTCTAATCCATAAAATTTTAATTTCCTCTTAACACTTGAGTAATACTAAAATTATATAAATACACTCATTGCTTTTGATAGTCTGTGTTCAAAGACTTACGAGTAAATTAGTTTAAAAACAACAACATGTGGTATTAAAATACAATATGAATAGGTATTTAGCGAAGCATTGAAACAAGTTATTCATGTGAGGTCTATGTTGAAACGGTTATCATAATTTACATTCAAATTCAAAGCTTTATTCGCAATCAAATGAATAGATTGTAAACCTTATTTGGTTTATGACAAAAAAAAACGAATTTTAGCGACGGAATTAACTTGTGTTACACAAATCCTGAATTGGAATCAAAAATACAACTAAAAGTAATAGTACAAGTAGTTATTTGTTAGTAAATCATATTTTTTAAATATAAATGCATTAATGATTCAAATAATTTACAATAAAAAAAAAAACACAATAAGAAACTAATAAAATATTGAATTCAATATTTTATAAAGCTCGATTTTAAACTAACAAGTAGCAGAAAGTAGGCTAGTTGAGGTCCGAAATAAATAATATTAGTTATTTAAAAAAAACATATATGAAGCTATCACATTTCATCAGGGTGTCGAAAATAATCTTTTTATTTTTGCTGTTCATTTAATTTCTATACTAGGAAGCATTGAAACCTATAACTATTACTAACAACAGAATACAACACTGACGTAAATTACAGAGTAGAACTACTAATTTAGAATCAAATTACTACTTAGACTAAATTTTAAAAAGGACTCTTAGGTAGAAATTTAGCCGCCATGTATCTACACACATCAAAAGTGTCTAGGGATCAACATATGTGTCTAGGGATCAACATATATTTTTGCAATAACTTTTCTCCTGATTGATATTAATTAAAATTTTCTTTAAGGATTCATCAAATAAAGTGTTTTCGTTTGTCACAGTAACGATAAACCAAGTCACCTTTGCATTAATAAAGAAATTTGCCATTTTCCTAATAAAGGGATTTTTGACATTTGAACCACTAACATTAAAGTTCGAAAAAAAGACTGAAATAACAGTTTTCTTTAAAATTTTATTAGGTAACTTAAACAATTAATAATCCGTGTTTCTACCGCGAACACTAACAACACAAGAACATCGGTTTGGCATACTCAAAATGAGTTCATCCAAACACGCTGTGGAATGGCCGCCCATGTTCGTTGCAACAACAAAAAAAGGTCTTCTTGCGACTGGATGCCCTCCATATTCGGCAGAGCTCTTCTCTGTAGCATATCCCATGCATGCTCAATCGGGTTCAAGTCTGGCGACTGAGCAGGCCAGGGCCAAAGTCACATCTCAATCTCAAGAAATCCGCATAAAAATGCTTGATCCCTAGACACTTTTGATGTGTGTACATGCCGGTTAAATTCTTCATTTCGTATAATCCGTATTTTGATTTACAAAAAAAAAAGAAACCTTTGTGACTTTCGGAATTTGAACGATTCCACATGATTTATTCATTTGTCCATAAATTCAGCCCTAAGCCGGACATATTTATTTTGTATGAAATATCGCTTTTACTCGTGGCCGGTAATGCGATATTTTCCCCATTGTTATCCGACCATTTCGACTTGACCCTTGATATTTTTGGGTCTGACGTAACATTTTATGGCAGCGATCGCATGTGAATGCAATTGTTGGGCTAAAAATTCGGCAATCTCTGCGTACATTTTTATACCAATATACGGCACAGAAAAGCCTTTTGAAGACGAAATATTTGATTGCATTCCGAGCTTTAACTGTCATAGTTAAAGATTGCTTTTAACTCATAACAAATATCTATAAATGTAACAAATACTGTCCAGGATTAAATAAAACTCACCTTTCAAGGTTTAACTTGCTGAAACACTTTTTTCAATTGGAATATTTTTTACTTGTTACTGCCCGCAGCTCCGCCCGCGTGTATGTCGGTTATTGCGGCAAATAGTAGACTATGTGTTATTCTGATGTATAAGCTATATTACTGTAAAGTTAAATCCAAATCCGTTCAGTAGTTTTTGCGTGAAAGAGTAACAAACATCCATCCTTACAAACTTTCGCGTTTATAATATTAGTAGGATTAGATTAAAGAAATATTTTATTCCATTCCATTCATACATCCATCATAAATATTTTTTCTTAACATGTATATTTATCTTTACACTATCCATCATCAATGATGACTGTCTGAGAGGTCTAAGATATAAATAGCAGATCCTTCTGACACTCGTATAAAAATATGAAAACACATTTCTTACCATCCAAGCATCATATATATTTACATTATGTCATGGGTTAAAATTTGTATTTAGTCTTACTTCCAAAAAGACAACAGATATTTCATAACAGGATAACACGAATACCGATCTCAATAATCGAATAACCCAAAATCGATTTGGCAGTATTCGATAAAAAATTCAAGAATCGATTTCATTGTGCATGAAATGAAGAGAAAATATTTGTTCATTGTCAACTTTTAGTGGACACCGCACAATGAGGTGCTATCACACCGAGTACACAGAATATATTTCAAAAGAAAATGGTCGTAATAAACTTGGTATCTATCAAGGAATCTCAGTTGTTTACTTCGCTTGACTTCTGTAGCACTTATCCACTATTGTCGGTATCCACCGAAACAGTGAGTTGTGAACTTTACGAGTCCTTTTGTGATCGCTAGGCGGAATTTAGTGCGCGGCAACAAAAGCATTTTACTTTTAGTAAAACGCATTTTCTTAGAATAGTAAAACGAAAACTGGCATTTTACAAAGGTTTTACGGCTGGTAGTAATATCCTGTATGATGGTTTCTCACAAACTGAAAAACCTATATGTTTCAGTTTTGTTTTCCTATTTTAGACACCATAGCTTTACGAGGTGCTAAAAATCTAACTGTAACTTACTGATAGTCGAGAGCAACCAACTAACATAAATAATAATAATAAAAACCTTTATTCGTTGACCTTTTTAAGTTACATGCTATTCTTATAAAGCAGTAGTATTCTTAAATCTAATACACATAGCAAAAAAAAGTATTAGCCACCACTTTGGTCAGGTTGTCTGTCGACATAGGCCTTCCCTGTTTCCACGTCTCTGTATCCTTGGCAGACCTTCTCCATCCTTTTGGTAAATCATCCTCCCATCTTTTGATTTGACCTCCTCATGTCTTTTCCCGTTCCAGGGATACCACTCTATTACATCCCTAATCGCTAGTTCATTGTTATTTTGCGATTGTTTTCGCAACAAGACCAACTAACATACGAAGGTTTCAATTAAATATTTACTTCCAGTTAAAATATTAAATACTAGTTTTTGCTCGCGGCTCCGCCCGCGTGTATATCGGTTATCACTGCAAATAGTAGCGTATGTGTTATTCTGATGTATAAGCTATATTACTGTAAAGTTTAATCCAAATTCGTTCAGTAGTTTTTGCGTGAAAGAGTAACAAAGATCCATCCATCCATACTTACAAACTTTCGTGTTTATAATATTAGTAGGATTCTTCTGTGAGAACTACTTACCTACCAACAAATATACATATTTGGGACTAGCTAGAATAGACCACGCATATTCATTTGCGTCTCTCTAACGGGATTAATTATTCTCATTTTAGCAACATTTTTCAGTGATACTCGGTTCCTATTAGTCATAGCGTGATGTTCATAGCCTATATATATACTCATACTCCTTGATATTTAATTATATAATGCTTTCATAAATTAATGCTTTTAACCAAACGGAAAAAACCTTTAAACTTTATATCTATACTATAATCTATACTTACTAATATTATAAAGCTGAAGAGTTTGTTTGAACGCGCTAATCTCAGGAACCTCTGGTCCGATTTGAAAAATTCTTTCCGTGTTAGATAGCCCGTTAGATAGCCCGTTTATCGAGGAAGGCTATAGGCTATATATCATCACGCTAAGACTAATAGGAGCGGAGCACCAATGAAGAATGTTTCAAAAACGGAGGAAAATTATCACGCTACGGGTAATAGGAGACGCAAACGACGTTGCATGGATCAGCCAGTTATTAATATAGGCATTGAAAAATCGGAAAGATGTTAACGAGTTTTTAAACTCCGCTTTCTACTGCGCTAAGTGTTGCGGGTTCAAATCCCACATGTGACAACACTTTGTGTGATTCACAAATTGTTGTTCTGAATCTGGGTGTTCTTTGTCTCCGTTTCATGTATGTTCGTAAAGTCCCCTGCGGTACAGGACTTATATTCATGATGCGGGATTAGTATTTTTATTAAAAAAATGTGTAATCCATTTCACAAGTGCCCCTAACATTTTTCTGTATAGCCTACGTTCTTTCAAATCAGATAATTTATAATTTCGTAAATACGGGAGTATTCCTAAAATGTTCGAAACCCAACTATGATAACTACATATTTACTAATATTCGTCGTTTAAATGTATGGTACATAAACACGGTCCACAAGCAATCTTCTTTATCGGTTCATTAAATAGGAAATACATTTATAAAAGAATAAAGTAACAAGCCCCGACGTCAATCATTCGATCTATTTTAGGAGTGAAGCGCCTTACTTTGTACACCACTCACAATAACTTTAACAACTTTTCAACCTTATTATCGTATGAAATAAGGTTCAAATTACTTTGTCAATTGAATGTTGTTTATTTTCCAATTGTACTAAGAAACAGCTTTGAGATATACTTTGAGAGACTTTCGTGTACACGTGTCAGCATCTCAAATTAGGCCCATTATCAATTTACATAAGAATCCGATAGCCGCAATTACATAGGTCGTTAGAGATTCGGGTAATCGAATATGTTTATCGAATAAAGTCTCGGGATAATATTACAAATTAGAATGAAACTTTTATCAAACGTTTTGTTTATATAAATATGTATTTTGATTCTTTAATAATATGCGCATTGCAGTGGCCGTTTTAAAACATTTTTGTATCATAATTATTTGAAGCAATGTCTAATAATTACAGACTGGAATTCATCTAAGTGCGAAGTGAAACTTATAAAGGCAATATTTTATTCGTCGCAATATTTTTTTTTTCCTATTGAAATTATCTTATTTATTTAACCTTTTATTTCATGCATATCGGAAAATAGTTAAGAATGATTAAATTGCATGTATTTATAATCACCAAACAAATTAACATTCTGTTTATTTCTACACGTACAATGCAAAAAGCAACTTCTCTAAAAATGATATAAAAATATGAAAGTTTTAAACTCAACACATAGTTATGAATAGGTACTTTAAAAATGTTTATGAAGAATTGCGAGCCACCCCACGGCTTCCAGGAGTTATCTATAAATAGCCGCTGGATGTTTTGCTAAGTGAAAAATACTGTCTGGAGCCGTCACCATAGAGATTACATTCATAAATCAGTTGCGGGAATAAATATCACTCGGGTATATAATGTGACTGGTGAAGTAATAGGTAAATACTGGTTTTTTCTGGTATACTCGTGTGTTGGTTGAAAGTTTACTTTAGATTAATTAGAGAATACTTCTGCTAAAGAGTTAACAATACGAGGAATAGATGGATAAAAAGACGAAACTAGTTACCAGTAAAATACATTTTTCTCAATTATAATCATCTAAATATACAAATGTTAAGTTTTCTTGTATACGTTTTCAAAGGCTCAAAAACTTTTACACTGATAGAACTCAAATTTTGACGGGATAAAATCAGTCAGTCACCTTCGTCTACACTATTATATAAAGAGGTAAAGTTTGTGTGTTTGTTAAATTGTAAGGGGTAATCTCGGGATCTACTGAACCGATTTTGAAAATTCTTTTACCAATAGAAGGCTACGTTATTTGGGAGTGACATAGGCTATATAATAACCCGAAAAGTGTAAAGACTTTTTCGTGGTAGCTGAATTTGCAAAGTAAGTCGGAGAAAAAAATGTTTACCGCCCAACGAAGTGGGCACGGGTCAGCTAGTATTTTATATATAGGTATAGATAGACTATTAGCTGATCCCGCAAACGTTATTTCGCCATAAAAAAATTGGGGTATAAAAAATAGATGTTGGTCGATTCTCAGACCTACCCGATATGCACACCAAATTTCATAGAAATCGGTCCAGCCGTTTCAGAGGAGTATGGTAACTAACATTGTGACACGAGAATTTTATATATAAGATTATATTTTCATTGGTGTTTCTAGGTTGATTATTTCGGGAGTTTCCTCACATCCCTTGGGTTCATATAAGACGACTACGTGATTAAATAAGGGTTTGAGAGCAAAGAGAATGCGGTTACCAGGAATACCAACATTCTCCCAAGAGATTGCACCTCCAACAGTAGAGAAATGGCGCTTTTACTGTAATATAAAAAGTAACCGTTGCAATGTAAATGCAAAGCTTTGTAACATTCCTGAGTCTAAACTTTCGGTATTTTTGTTATTAAAATTAATGTTGGGCAATGTTGTGGACCTTTGACCTTTTTAAATGTTTTAAATGTAAAAAAAAGTGTAATGTTAGAAATATCATGTTATAAATCGCAGTGTATTTATTAGAAAGCTTTTCAAATTCAGATAAAGATTTCATGTTTAAGCATTAGATTACGAACATACTTTTCTTTCTTTTGCTTTCTTCGCTAATAAGATTTTTTTGTAAATTCATCTTGAAATAACTGTTACTGTTTTTACTTGCAGCATTACTTTCAGAGACATTAGTTAGAAATGTTTCTTTCTAATTCTTCTGAATATATGGTTAAACCAGTGTTGCCTATAAAATAGAAATACAATATTCACTGAACCAAAATATAGAAATACGTAAAATCTACACTACCTACACCGTATCTATAAAAATAAACTAAGAAGTACTATTTCTTTTCGAAACAACATTTCAACGTGACAGTAAATTATATCTTATATTCAGATCTCCGTTCGTCTTTCGTACACTTTTATTATTTGTACGAGTGTTTGAATAATGCAAAAGTGATAAATAGATGTTAGGCATATAGTTCCGGATCTCTTTATCATTCGTCTTTGACGTTCTGAGAAATGGATTTCGTTTGTCACAACTGCGTCTATCTTCCCTCTATTCCGAGAATCGGTTCGATCTTTTTGAAGATATAATGTACTATAGAGAACCTCTAAGACGTATAAGTTTAACGCGCAATGGGATATAAATATATTGATTTTCTTGGTGATGACTTTTATTTATGTCGTTCTTGCAGAAAATTAAGAACTTACATTTTACCGTGGTAGAGCCACGCTTCGGCATGAATGGATCGGCTCGACCGGAGTGATACCACGGCCTCACAGAAATAAACCGGTGTGAGTGAGGATACCGGAGGCCCATCCCCCAAAGGCCGGCGACGCACGCATGCGGGTGTCCATGGGCGGCGGTAATCGCTTACCATCAGGTGATACGATCAGGCGTATCCATAAAAAAAAAACAATGCAGTACATTGAGTATTTTGAGTTTACATGATGGTTTCGTTAAATTCTGACTGAAATCGAATTCTATTTGTTTGAATAAGTCAAAATTATGTGATGGCTTATACATTTTCTTTCTTTTCAGTTCATGATATATTAGTCTACTCTACATGAGCATGTTGACGTCATGTATGCTTGCCAAGTACTTATATTAAATTCATTAAAATGTACACACAATTTATTAAAAAAATCATTTTCCTTCCAAAAGGAGGAGGTTCTCAATTTGATTGGTATTATTATATTTAGCAAAAAAGAAAATGCATTTTAGAGAGCTTTATTCAGTAGAAATACAAAAGTATTTGAAATTCGAACTGTTCAAAGGCCTTCCTGTTCATTCAATCACAGTTAAAAATACCCACAGTTTGAGAGGTGAAGGTACCTTTACAGTCGGCAAGGCAGCTCCGTAGTTCCGTCATCTGAATGCAGATCTGCCTAATGAATTCCGTCGATTAACTCTGCTCGCCCTGAATGAATCTTATCTCAGAATCCCTTTTTAAAGGTATCTAAGTAGAGGATTTTATTTTACGGAGATTACGTTACTTGTTTTAGGAAAAAAGCTTGAAAATGCTTGATTAGCTATTTGTATTATGGATTATATCTGGGAGTTACAATAACATAGTAAACCAATTTAAGATTTAGAGACAAATAAATATATTAGCAATGTTTTAGCAAACTGACATTCAGATATTTAAGGTTCGCAAAAAGACGAGTGTGTGTGTGTCTGTCTGTGGCATCGTAGCTCTCAAACGGGTGGACCGATTTCGATGTGGTTTTTTTCATTTGAAAGCCAGTTTCCTTGCGGTGGTTGTTAGCTATGTTCGGTTAATATCGGTCTAGCAGTGTAAGAGTATCAGCTCTTTTCCAAAATGATGAAAGGTATTTTTGGCGTCTGATTACTCGATTAAGCTTGCGTAGGGGGTTTTTAAATTTTTAATTTTAGCTTGTTCATCCTTCAAAAAGCTGTAAAAGGTGCAACTGTTAACTAGAAAATTAATGCTTTTTCATGGTAAAATAAAATGTTATATTTTGAAATACTTAAAATTACTTCATAAAATCTGTAAAAATCACAACACCATACATTACATTACTAGACCAGTATTTTTGATTTTTATTTTGGGGGAAGAGAAGAATAAATACAGTGGAACCTCCTCTTTCTTGAAGTCAGTTGAAAATGTGATTTATGATATTGTTACCATCATTGTGTATGTAAAGATCCATAATAATCGTTGGATCACTTTTTAATTTTGTGAGCAAGGTTATTCGGCACTCATTTTTATTCATGCAATACAAAGCATGGTGAACAATGAACATAAAAAATACAGTTGAATTGTGAACTGTTTTATGTTTTTTGAAGTTGGTTATTAAGAAAAGTAAGTTCTCAGTAAACTGGTTACTATCTCTTAGAGAACTGTGATCCTCTTAGAGAACTGCGACCAATGGGCGATGGTCGTAGGTAACTGCTGACTGGACTCGTCTGGGGTGAGACAGGTCTTGCCTGACACTTAACAATGCCTTCGAGAGTGGCGGAAGAATACACGAAAGATTCTTTCTCCCCCGGTCTCTAGTTGGTAAGAGTTCGACAGACTCCTTCACTCCCCCCAATAGGCAAAGGCCATCCATGAGGAGCTTCCACCCCGTGAACAAAATAAAAACTGGTTACTATAGAACATGTTTTACTGAATTTGGGATCAGATGGTTGAAATGACGATGTAAAATGTGTCACTTTATAGTTTTAAGATTCGATTCAATAATTTTAGTATTCAAAACTCGTGTGTTAAATAAGGTTAAATTAACAGAATTGAAAATATTCTTGTTTTTTAAGTTTTTTCAGCACAGTTTACACGAAAACAAATCTAGGTAAAAATTAAAATAAGTACTTTTGTGACTAACGTGTAAACAGGTTTATACAAAAGACAGTTTTTTATGTAACAAAGGCTTTGTTAGCAAGTTTATTAGAGTTTGATCCAAAGATTTCTATAAGCATCTAACTATTATTAGATAAAAGATAGAATGTTGTACTCAAGTTCAGTCGACAACAAAGGAAAACTGTTCATTCAGAGAGTTTGATCTTCATGAAAGAATTTTTAAAAACATTTTACGAAGGTATTTGTACCGTTGACCTTCCAGATAGGCATGAACATTCCACAGACAAAGGTGGTATGATTTAATGAATAATTTTTTTAGGTCTTGAATTATTATCTAGATCGCGTTGTGAAAATTTTAAATATCATGTTTTATCTTCAAACTGGTATTATTAGAAATTTTATTGTGTAATTTTTCGATAACGTTTATATATGAGATTTTAAATTATTTCATCTTGAAATAATACAATTTTAAAAAGTCTAGGTTTATGTAACCCAATATAAAAAAGTTTACCCAACTTATTCAAAAATCTGTTTTAAATCTATTTAAGAAGGCCTAGTCACAGTAAACTCTAAGTGGACTTAACTTATCTACTAAAAAATATAAAAATTGCAGTAATTTTATTATTGCCTACCGACATTTTTATGGTAGGCGGACATTAAAATTAATATTCAATAGTTTTATAAGAATTGATTTTATACAAATTTTCTTCATGATATTCATAGCTGGGAGGAGATGGATTCGAGAAGCTAAGGATCGAGCCAAGTAGCACAAATAATGAAGCCTATATTCATCAGTGGACTACGATAGACTGACTATGATTGGTTACTCGTATATATCACCGTAAGATTGTAAAAACCGTAAGATTATAATCTACCTAGCGAGATTGCAAACTATCGATAGATTGTCAACTGTGATATACTGCTTACGGGCGTCATATTGTGAACTGTTCCTGATTGATCGGTTTTACAGTAGGCCGTGCAATGGCCATAGAGTTAGGTTAGAACTTCTTTAATTAATCACGATTTTTTTTTATACTACTAGGAATAAATCCTGTGTCGCGGGGGACTTTACAAACATACATGAAACGGACACAAATAATACCCAGACTCAGAACAACAATTTGTGGATCACACAAAGTGATGTCCTACGTGGGCTACTTGGCGAAGTAGGAAACGGCGTGGTGACCGTTAAACGACTAGGCCAAACGTGCAGTCTGTTTTATACTGTCACAACAATTTTATAAAACTAATTCTAAAGCTTTTAGGTATTTTCAACATGAAATCAATTTACAATCATAAATATACATTTATGATTGTAAATTGATTTCATGTTGAAAATACCTAAAAGCTTTAGAATTAGTTATATATTAGTTATATTCAGCAATAAAGACGAATTAACAAATAAATATGGCGGCGCGGGACATATGCTGTTTAACCAATCAGCGCGTGACTTGCGATTCGTCGATACCATTTCACAATCTTTCGACTGTTTGCAATCTCGCGAGATAGATTACAATCTAACGGTTTTGATAATCTTGTGGTAACATATACACAGTTAAATCAAACAAACATTATAATAAATAAATAAATATATTTTTACTAGACAACTGATATTAATACATATATACTACACGAGGAAAGGGTTAGTAAGTTTAAAAATTTTAAAACTATTTTTATTATATGATGGAACGAAAAATTTATGGTTTTCGAAATTTTTCCTTTATCTATGCTATAAAACGTTGCTTCGTACCAAATTTCAAGATCCTGAGTTCATGGGAAGTACCCTGTAGGTTTTGATTTCCTTGCGTAGTTGCGAGTTTCAAAATTTGGGGCTTAAATTGCTGTTTCTTTTAATTGCGTTAACATAGAAGTTTGATTTTGTTACAGCTTAAAGGTATTATAATAAAGGTATTATAGTAGTTGATATGATTTTCAATTTAATACCTCTACGCGTACACGAGGAAAGGGTTAGTAAGTTTAAAAATTTTAAAACTATTTTTATTATATGATGGAACGAAAAATTTATGGTTTTCGAAATTTTTCCTTTATCTATGCTATAAAACGTTGCTTCGTACCAAATTTCAAGATCCTGAGTTCATGGGAAGTACCCTGTAGGTTTTGGTTTCCTTGCGTAGTTGCGAGTTTCAAAATTTGGGGCTTAAATTGCTGTTTATTTTTTTTAAATTTTTTTTTAAAAGACAACTCCCGCACTAGTAATAAATCCTGTGTCGCGGGGGACTTTACAAACATACATGAAACGGACACAAAGAACACCCAGACTCAGAACAACAATTTGTGGATCACACAAAGTGTTGTCCTACGTAGGATTTGAACCCACGACACTTGGCGAAGTAGGAAACGGCGTGGTGACCGTTAAACCACTAGGCCAAACGTGCAGTCAAGTTTTGATTGCGTTAACATAGAAGTTTGATTTTGTTACAGCTTAAAGGTATTATAGACCTGAGTAGTTGATATGATTTTCAATTTAATACGCGTACATGAGGAAAGGGTTAGTAAGTTTAAAAATTTTAAAACTATTTTTATTATATGATGAAACGAAAAATTTATAGTTTTCGCAATTTTTCCTTTATCAATACTATAAGATGTTGCTTCGTACCAAATTTAAAGAAGATGACTTTACGGGAAGTACCCTGTTGGTTTTCATTCCCTTGCGAATGTCCAAATTTGCAACATAAACGGCTGTATCTTTTGATTACGTTGACTTAGAAGTTTGATTTTTTTAACAGCTTCAAGGGGCAGTAGATCTGAGTATTTCATATGAATTTCAGCTTGATACCTTCACGCGTTCCTGAGAAAAAGGGTCTTGAGAGACAGACAGACGGACAACAAAGTGATCCTATAAGGGTTCCGTTTTTCCCTTTTGAGGTACGGAACCCTAAAAATGTTTATTGCGATTATAAACTTATATTTTGCGCTCAGAAAATGTCTGTAACGTATACCGTTATCTATAAAGGTGTATTTCGACTGCCTCGTTGGTCTCGCGGTTGACGTGTGCGACTGCTTCGTGTCTTCCTTCCTTCTTCTACGAAAAGATTACTATCCGAAGCTTAGTGGAGTCTTGAAAGCTGTAGAGGCACGTATAGTGTTTAATGCAACTAACCGCTCTCAGTTTGTACTTTAATTTTGTTATACTGTATTCACAGTACATAACCTGCCTCGTTGGCGCAGTGGTAGCGTACGCGGCTGCTATGCATGAGGTCTCGGGTTCGATTCCCGGGTCGGACTAAATGTTTGTATGATCTACAAATATTTGTTTCGGAGTTTGGGTGTTTTCTATATATAATATGTTTGTATTTACAAAAAAAAGTAATCCCACCAAAAACATTTTCATGTAAAATGTTGCCAAGACGACTGCATATGGCTTAACCTGTGAAAAAGATATCAGATCTCATGTAGAGCCAAGGTTATGAATCTACACGCCCTAATTCTACCAACCCTAACTTCATAAACTCTACATCTCAGTAAAATTGTATGGCTACGCCGTTTCGCTAACGTCACGAAGGGGAAACGAACGCCTTTTGTGTTTGCAAATATCTGGTTTCTGAAGTAATGTGTTATACGAATATTTAGTTTCTGAAGTAACGAAACAGCCAAGCTATACATTTTTACTGAGATGTAGACTTTATGAAGTTAGGGTTGGTAGAGTTAGGGCGTGTAGATTCAGAACCTTGGCTCTACATGAGATCTGATATCTTTTTCACAGGTTAAGCCATATGCAGTCGTCTTGGCAACATTTTACATGAAAATGGTTTTGGTGGAATTTCATTTCTTTTTGTAAGTTGCTTAAGGCAGTTTTTTTGTCTTTTTTTGGGCTGTATTCCTTGTACATCTTCTTTCTTCTTTCGAAAAAGTCCGTGTACCAAAAATAAAACCTCTAGCATAAACATTTGTGAAAGTCTCATACAAACTTTCACCCCCCAAATTTGGGGGTTGGGGGCAAAAAATAGGTTTATGATTTTTTTTGTTGTTTGTATACTAAACTTAGCTTACATACCAAATTTCAGCTTTCTGGCACTTCAGGAAGTACCCTAACAGTTTTGATGATCATCAGTGTGTCAGTGACGAAATCGGTGTTTTTTAGGTATCATATAAATCTAAAGTATCAGAGCTATGCAATTGAAACTTTGAGTGTTTGATTAGTCTATTGGTAACATCATATCCTGAGAATTTGAACGATCTGGTATATCGGGAACCAAAGTTATGAGGGTTCAAAAAAATGATGAAACACTTCGAGAAAAGGTAGGTAGTGCCCTTGCGCTTCGCTTAGCTTGTCTTGGCGGGGGCACGACCGTGCCCCCAGACATATGAATTTGTATCAGTTGTCTAGAACCCATAACACAAGCTCTGCTTAGTTTGGGACTAGATGGCGTTGTGTATTAGATGTCCGAAATATTTATTTATTTATTTTGGAATGGCAAAGTAAGGTTTTGACCAGAATATCACAGCATCAATAAATATCTGAGGGTACAGACGATCTTCTAAGCTATTGCATAGCTTTTATCGCGGGCTTTGAGCGCGGCGACCGAATCAAGAAATTCCGTAACGAAAATAAAACCTGACACCCGAAGCTCGCACGGATCGAGGCGAGCTGCTCCGAAATCGGACGAATACGTAAGCAGCTGTTTGTGAGAAAGTATATAGGTGTATAGGTATCTATCATATCTTTATAAAGCCACACTCACGGCATATGCGCGCCGTAAGTATACATGTTCAAAGAAAAAAAAAACTGGATAAATTAAAATTAATTAATAATTATTAATGCATAAGTTGATATAAAATGCTATGCAATAGCTTTACCGTGGCAGTCCCCGAGTGCCACACTTATTTTTTTTATACAGACTATCTACTTGTATACATATTTGTACGAAACCGAGGAAACAGATAAAACACCACCCATACATGAAAATCTAAGGTAGGTACATTCAATCACTGTTAATACATATTCAACACTCTTCAACTCTGACATCAATCAAACACAGCAGGCTTATTTTAATACATTTTATAAGCAAATTCAACATTCGCCTTAATACAGTTTCCGACACGGAGAGACGATCGATTATACCGGGGTGCTATGGGGAGGATTAACCCCTACCTCACTCTGTAGGGGATGCGAGGGTATATTATTATATCTGTTGCTTTACAGGCGTCCACTGAACGATCAAATTCTCCAGACTGAGATACAAATAGGCGGTAACAGAATATGTACGAGTTATGGTAGTTTTCGTTTTACATTTAATGTTTGATGTATTCGTTTCTCTTTGAGTATTAGTTTACACACTGACGTTACTACAGATTTAGCTGATTGCGTTAGCGTTGCGATTGTTACATCGAGGGTTGTGCATTGTGCATTTGTAAATATCTACTCGAATGTATGAATATAATGTACCTATTCTTGTTTTTCTTCTATACCTACATATATATGAGCCTGGCAATATGACTCTACTCTACCTGATGGAAAGCATCAGCAGAATGAAAGTAGTGGTCACCATACTCATTGCGAATGCAGACAATGCAACAATAAAGCTTGGTGACCTATGGCAGCCCATTGAAATGCTAGAGAGAGGACTGGTCTACCCACTAAATCCCGCGGCTGCCTACCTCGGCAGTCGGGAGGAGCTCCAGGAACGCATCGGCGGCTTCTGGAGACCCCCATGCCGTACCCCACTACTAAGGTATATCCCGGAGTGATGTTATATATTAGCGGCTCACTTCGATTTCATCCAGATTATTTTATTACTACAATCAAACAGGCTATATAGCCTGTCTGTAGTAATAACAGAATACAAGTCATAGGAGAGCTACGCTTCGGCACTTATAAGTTGTCTCCACCAGATGAATATCACAACCTCATAAATGAATTTTAAGCAATTCGTATGTATCACGGAGAGTGCTGCAAGGAATTGAATTATGCTCTGCGTGTATTTTCGGACCGATACAACCTTCAAACCTCCGAGAAAAGAGTGTTATCTTTTCTCAAAGGTCACCAACGCGCTTGTGACTCTTTATTTGCAAGTGTTCATAGGCCCAATGATGCATAAGCATCACTAGGCCGTCATGGTGTGGGTCACCATGCTGCATTATTGCATTCGCAATGAGTATGGTGACCACCACTTTAGGATTCTGCTTATGCTTTCCACAGCCAGAGTAAAGTCAATTTGGTAGGCCCATACATAAAAAAAGGTAGCGGCTGTCACATTCCATCATGTCTCTGATAAGAAAAAAAACTTTTATTGTACTTCATTCAATGAGTTACAACTAGAGGTTACTAAAGGTCAAACTCCCCGACGACATTGTAGGAGGGCTCTAAGTTCCTTGACTTTAAGGTTTCCAGGTATTAGTCACGATCTATCTGGAGATAAAAAATGTGATTTTGTAGCCTTTTTAACCGACTTAAAAAAAGGAGGAGGTTCTCAATTCGACTGTAATTTTCTTTTTTTTATGTTTGTTACCTCATAACTTTCGACTGTGTGAACCGATTTTGATGATTCTTTTTTTATTTGAAAGCTAGTGCTTCCCATGTGGTCCCATTTCTGGTCAAGTTCTGACATGTCATCCATGAGAAAACCATATATGTCTTCAATTTGCATTAAGTATGTGTACGACAAATTGACGAATAACTCAATATCACGCTAACCGGTTTCGATGATTGTCTTTTTATTTCAAAGCTAGTGCTTCCCGTGTGGTCCCATTTAAATTTGGTCCAGATTGAAGTCGATTATTTTTTTATTAACATTTGTGATTATATAGTTTACACTGATCTGTTCAGGAGTCTTCGAAACGGTATAATAATATGATGAATTTTAATAGACGTTTACCACTGTTTCTTTTGGTAAATATTTTAATTATGTTAAACTGTAATTTAGTTAAATGAATATAACACTTTAATAATGATTATAGGTGGTACTTATATATATATTTTAAATATACAATATACTTTTCTCTTAGAAAATCAAAGTAGTAGTAGAGCCACGCTGATTACAGCACTAACGGGCCGGCTCGACCGGGGCGGTACTACCCTCGCACAGAAAATCAACGTAAAATGACAGCGTGCTGTCTTGTTTCGTTGGTGAGGCCCAATGATGCAGAAGCATCACTAGCCCGCCATAGTGTGGGTCACCATGCTACATTGTCTGCATTCGCAGTGAGTATGGTGACCACCACTCTTGGATTCTGCTTATGCTTTCCATCAGGCAGAGTAGAGTCATTTTGGCAGGGCCAAATATATAAAAAAAGTGTACCAAGAAATAACAAACCATGTCACGTTTTTTTTTTCGACTAAAATGACTATTCCTCGCACTAGGAGCAATTCTTGAGTCGCGGGGGCCTTATAAACATACATGAAACGGACACCAAAACCATTCAGAATAAGAACAACAATTCGTGGACCACACAAAGTGTTGTCCCATGTGAGGTTTGTACCAACAACAATCAGCGCAGTAGAGAGCGGGTAGGCGAGGCGACCACTTAAACCTCTAAGCCATCTGTGCAGTCATGCATATTTTAACATCCAACATTAAAGTGTTTCTACCAAAGTAAGCTGCCCAAAATATTGTAAAAGAGAAATGTCTAAAGTAAAACGACTGAAAACAGGTCACCCGATCAAAAATCTTTAATGGACGTCCTACAATGATGTAACAGTTGGCCACCCTACTGCATCGTCTGTTGTACGCGGTAAATACGTGAAACCTTTTCGCAATTTAATTTTATGTCTATAGAAGCGTAAAAATGAACGCCACCTCCAAATGGATTTTCGTTGTAGGTCAAAATGTACGATTTCTTTTTTATTTTATTTTATACATCACTGGTTTGCATATTAGATAGAATTCATTTTTATTGCGAGAGACATTATCTACTTCGAGAGGTCAATAAATAATAGTTACTGAAATTGATTTAAAGACCAGTCGCCCCACGGAAAAAATCGGAGTTTCGCCGTATCGTAGTAGATTTCAAGCCGACGATGGAGAAAAAGCTCGAAGAAAGTCTCAAATCGATTTAGAGGTATGGTCGATAAATTTACGTATATATATATCTATCGTTTCCGTAATAAGAGTTCACGATCGAAGCGAATAAGTGTTTTGGAAAGTTGTACAAAAGAGATCGGAGTATTGTAATATAAAGGCCTATTACAATACTCATTGAAATTGAAAAAAAAAATGATATTTTTTATTGCAACAAATCCTTACGACTTTCATGAATCATAAAGCGTCTCTAAGTACAATTACCAATTATTACCTTTGATTAGTATAAAGACTAAAACGTTAGTTTGCTCTATTTGGGAAGCAGATGGGCTATTTTTTTGTTATCAAAGCTCAAAAAAACGATGTCGCAAGAAAAATTATTCGATTTATTGTTTGCAAAATATTACTGTTTTTCAATTTCTCAAACACGGTTTCTTCATAAAAGTTTATTTTCTACTTAAGCACAATGCCTGGCCTAGAAGCCATTTATTCTTGAATTGCAAAGCTTTTATTCTTTGATTTGAACTTATAAGAAAAAAAAAATCTTGAGGTATTTTTAGTAAAGGTCAGCTGTTTCCATCTATTTCTCATTTGCACGAGTCAAGCAAGTCAGTCTTATATGTTAGTTACCAATATTCTACTCATTTAATTACTTTGCATATACTTAATTCATTTATTATGTCCATGCAAAGTCACTTTGATACTCAAGAAATGGGAGTTGGTTTGTTTGTTACGCTCTTAATTCTAAACCAATTTTGAAAATTCTGTTACAGATGGAAAGCTAGATTATCAGCAAGTAGCATGCTACTTTTTAACGTGATAAATGACATACACGCCGCGGCGGCGTTGCAGGCAAAACCATGATTTTAATAAAGCTAGTATTAGATATAAATAAAAATATAACGCATGTGTGCCCTGGTATATAGACGTCCAATGTATGTGGAGTATATAGAGGTACTTATTCATTCACATTATGCCCATACTTGGCCTATTCAAATGCAAATATTTGTAGCGTTATAAAGGTTCCTCTCAGGTCCCATGAGAGCAGAAAATGTCGAGTTGAATGAACGAAGCCGTACAATGAGCTTCCTAGCATCCCTTCAATGTATTCTCAGTAGGAAGAAGAAAGCATATTATGCAACCACGGAATACGTTTTATTACTTCAGTTGAGGTGTTCTTTAAATTTTTTACATCTTTTATTAGTGAAATAATGCCATCTAAATACTGATATATCTAATGTAGCCTTAAACACAGAGATGTGTAACTTTTTTATTTTATAGGGTCAATCATCTTACTTGAATTCTGCCAAACATGGACTGTGTAAAGAGACAGATATGATATCTCCACTTGTGGGCGACCGCATAGTTGACCGGGACTTCGAGTACGTTTCGAATCACAGGCAAGTTGGCTACGGAAATTTGCTAAATCCAAGTTTTCTGTAAGGTCGTAGTACTACTCTGGTTAAACCGGCCCATTTGTGACGAAGTATGGTTCTCTCACGGTTGAAAATATTGATTATGTTAGTTGTGGAGCCAATTCGGTATAAGGTCGCCTTTTATGTAACGTAGGCAATAAGTCTTAGGCCGTTATAAATTCTTATCATGAAATTATTTACAAACTGTAAATAATAAATATAATAATCTTGAAAGTATTAAATATGTCCAGCTTTGTAACTTGATTATAATAATACGTATGCGACTGCTGCGCTGAGGTCTCGGATTTGATTCCCGGATAGGATCCGTAGGATAGGTAGTACCGTGGGAGAGCCACGCTTACCGTGGGAGACCCACGCTTCGGCATGAATGTGCCGGCTCAACCGGAGGGATACCACGGACTCACAGAAAACCGGTGTAAAATATTGCTTGCGCTGTGTTTCACCGAGTGAGTGAGGATACCGGAGGCCCATACCCCAACCCCTTCCCATATCTCCCCATCCCCCGACTCCATCCCCCCCAAAGGCCCTTGGGACGCCTCTGGTGTTGCAGGTGTCCATGGGCGGCGGTAATCGCTTACCATCAGGCGATACGTCTGCTCGTTTGACCGCTTATTACATTAAAAAAAAAATGTATGACCTATAAATATTTCGGAGTTTGTATTTTCTGTATATAATATGTATGTATTTACAAAAAAGTATACAAGTATTCTATCAGTCGATCTAGCTTTCATAGTTTGGAACCAAAAAAAACTATTATCTCTGAAAAGATAACTCCAACTAACAGATAAGTACTATGCGTTGAGTAAGCTTTCAAGTAGTAGCCGCATAATATTACTTTATAATTTCTCTTTGTGAAATCTTTGGTGTATAATAACTACGTTTATATTATCATTATTAAAACTTCTCAACTATGCAAAGTGTTGTGAAGAAGATAGAATGAAGAAGTAGTCGAGTTTACATTGCCATGTTTCGATATTATCTCATCGTGAAGGGTTCTCTTTGAAGTTGTACAGATTGTTTGCGATACAATAGCAAGTGAATTAAGTTACGTAGGCGTGGTTATTGTATACTGAAATGCTCGAACAATGCACAATAGTTTTGCAAATCGTGAAGTATAGTAGCCACTTAGTTTGAAGAGAAAATTGTCCAAGGAATAAGCTTTATAAATTTAATCATCAAACATTCTCTTATTAAAACAGTTAAAGGGTTTATATTTTTTATGTGATAGCAGGCAAACTCACAGATGTATCTCCTGATGGTAAGCGATTACCACCGCTCATGGTCACCCGCAACACCAGAGGCATCACAAGTGCATTGCCGGCCTTTTAAGAACGTGCACGCTCTTTTCTTGGAGGTTTGAAGGTCGTATTGGTCCGGGAACACCGCAGGCGACAGTTCATTCCACAGTTTTGTGGTTCGAAACAGAAAGTTTCTCAAAAAACGCACAGTTGTGGACTTTCAACTATCTAAATAGGATGAAATTGCTGTCGCATAGGACGATGGCGGAAAGAGGCGGCAGGGATCAATTCGAACAGTTTTTAAACACCTTTTCAGATGTACATTCTTTTGTAAAGCAAATGTGACCGACTAATGAAATCACAAAATATATGAGTTGTGAAAAAAGGAGATCCAACTAACATATTAGTAAATTGAAGTGGCAATTTTCAGTGGCCGAGGTACATGAAAAGTGAAAAATGTCGATGATAGAGTCTATGCAATGTTAAATGTCCAAATACAAATAAAAATTTGTGAGGCTTATGAATGGAAAGCTGCTTTGAATCGACAGATTGTATGGCTCGGAGCTATGGTAACCTCAACGAATAAAAAAATATTCATTTCAAGATTTTGTCAGTGCCATTATCATCTTTAAAACAAACTGAACTTAAAAAAATTTGATGTTGGGACGTGGTTTATACAAATGCCACTTAAAAAGCTTTTCATTATTATCTAGGAAAATTTTATTTTATTTAAGCCTCACGTAAAAAAGCTCTATATTTAACATCAAACTAATCCTATTAAGCTTAAGCTTTTGCACTTTCACAACTGTTAGGCCAATGATGTTAAAACAAGATTTTCTGTGGTTTCATAAAATTCTTTTCTCCTTAAAGTCCTTTGAGTATAAAGGTCTTGTCATGTAAAATAATTAACTTGTCATGTCTCAAGGGTGGCTCGAAGGACCAGCTCTTTTAAGCCTGTTTTATGACTAAGAGATAAGAATCATATTCTAGAGATGACAATTTTCAGAGTTCCATTAATCACTCGTTGTGTATATGGTAGTTAGTAGTTAGTAGATAGAGTAGTACTTAGTAGGACAGATATTTATGTCTGTGTCGCTGAAGACAGAGATGTATTAAACACCCAAATTTTATCAACTACATATTATTTGATTCCTCGTTTACAGTTGGGCCGCGAGTACTTTGAGAGTAAAATAAGATTAAATTAGGAATATCTAAAAGAAAGATAATTCAATTTAAGTTGCACTGATGTTGGGAAGTACGATTCTATAGTTTGATAACTTGTATATAATTATATGATAAACGATAAAGTACTTATGGTTGAAAGTACAACGAAACAAAGTACATTTGCATTTATACCAACTGTAAGTATTGTTTTAATTGTAAGTTTACTTAGTTTAGACCCAGTCTTTAACTTGTATAGGATTGGAGTCACTAACACTACGACCTTTTTGACCTTAAGTGTTATTGGAACGGGCGCTTTGTGCCTCAATGGCCTACAAACTAAAGTTATGTTACGTCATTACCAATTAAATTACCGAAATAATTTGCATTCTTCGTGGCTTTGAGTTCATGATACGATCTCAGTTAATTAATTACTAAATTACGCTTAGCTATTTAGTAAAAGGATAGCTTTTGTGGTCAAACGTAGTTATTGCGGTCATGTTATGTGAAACGATTTTAGTATAATTATTTAATATAAATTAATACGCGAAGCAAAACCTTTGTACCCCTTTTCACGAAAATTATGCGAATGAAAAAAATATTTAATAAGTCAAGTTTAAAATATGATGCCAATTTCAATAGGTCTACATCGTGAATTGTAATAATTATAATAAACTGTGTTTTTCAGTGCCTATTTGTAATCTAAAATTATATTTTCTAATTTATGTGAGTGGAGGAGAACTGAAGGTGAATGGGTGTTATTTTTGTGTATAAATGTTTTATTATTATTATTCATATTCACGTAGAAAATTCAATGTGTTACTTGTATGTAAACTACCCAAAAAATATGGTTTGGATTTTATGGTTGTCTGGAAGAGATCGTCGTGATATGACCAGTTGGCCCGCCAGGCAAGATCACCTCGCCTGGTCGGATGATCCTCCCTTTGTGTTGGAGGGACATGACACCCGTTCCTCCCCAGGTGTTTGTTATTGGCCCTCTTCGAAAGGATAACTTATCTATGGAAGCCAAGCAAAGAAACTAGTAAACTGTGACTAATATAGTCTCTATAAAATTATATCTTATTTTATATGAACAAACCACGCGTGCAAGTTGTCAATCTAAAAACAAAACTCATGAAAATGATCAACTCTTCAAAAAATAAATAATAAATGTCTTGTACCCACATCAGCTCATATGAAGGTGGATTGTTGTGACCTAATATTGTGATCGTAGGTCACGACCGGGCCTTTGATGTCACCTTGTAGGCTTTATATTTATAGTCGAACCCGCTCCATCGGAACTTTACTACCTATGATTTGAACATGTTCATAAAATTAGGCTTCGTTCACATTGATATTGTTTCATTCTATGTAATTTGTTGGTAACGAAATGTTAAGAACAATACAAGTTAATTGTGACAATATCATTGGCTAATTTATAGTGGGTTTAGAAGTGTACGGAGTAGGTTAAGAAGACAGTTGTAGATAATAAAAGAAATTTAGAAGAACATACGTACACAAACCTTTAAAAACAATAAATATATAAATATTCCAGACAACTGACATACAACGCTATCTAACTAAACTAAAGAGAGTTTGTGTTATGTAATACATATTAACTGATAGAATACTTTATACCTTTTTTTGTAAATTTTACATATAGACACCCAAATTTCGAATCAAATTATCTGTAGATGATGCAAATATTTAGTCTGCCGGGAAGCGAACCCAATACCTCAGCATTTTTGGAGGCACAAAAATCCAAAGTCCAATGACTAGAGACTGACCGAACTGTTAAAAGCGAGCATTCATCAGATGTCGATAGCTGTTATTATGAGGGCAGAAAGCTCCACCTTAAGGGAATTAATAATATCCCATACTGGTAAAACAATTCATAGGACGAAGCATAATATCCAAATACGTGTAAACAATTCCTATGAATAAAATTTTAGTTACACTTCAAAAACTTTATAGTTTACAAACAATACAATCAAAAAGCTCTTAACCTGTACCCCTGGATTTGTCCAGTTACCACTCTATTATGTTCTGGATACAGTCAGACAGCCACAATTTAATTAACAATAGGAATCCGAGTACAGCGACATATAACCGCACATAAACTAAGATGTTATAGCGACTGGTTGCCGGACTGTTATACGTAGTTTGTCGTAGCGAACTTCTTTAATTAAGTTAAGTAAAGCTTCGGTTTAAATTTCTGGTCAGAGCTTGAAAATTGGATAAGGATCTTTTCAATATAATATGATTGGTTTGAGATTACTTTGCCAAGTTACGCTCTCTCTTGACGATACTTCTTACATTGACTTTTGTTCTGAATTCTGTGAAGCATCATCTTTATTGTTAATAAATAAATTTAAAAGAACTATTTCCATTCCATCTAAGTCTATTGTCCTAATAAACTCAGGTTCCTGTATTTTACTGTAAAACGTGATTTCACATAATTTCTTGGTCTACCTCGCGGACAGATAAAAAATATTTAAAATGACGTATTTCGGTATTTACATCATAGAGGTATTATTGATAGAACAGCCGTCCCTCGGTTAGAAAGAGAGAGACGATCGCGGTATCTATCTGTCTCTCTCTACTCGCGTATGCGCAGCTAGCGCGGAAAAGCAGCCTTCTCTGTGGCGGAGAGCGTATGTGCGTCCGTTACCTAAAATATCAAATCCGTCTCTTCCTACTCACTTTCGTCCAATCTCCATCCTTCCCTTCCTCTCCAAAGTGCTAGAAGCCTGTGTCCATAAACAGTTCTCACATTTTATTTACAGTAATAACTTACTCAGCCCTCTTCAGTCAGGTTTTCGACCAGGCCATAGCACAGTTTCCGCCCTTCTTAAAGTGACTGGCGATATTAAGTCGGGGATGGAGAATACTAAGGTTACTACCGTAGTATTGGTTGATTTTTCCAATGCCTTTAATACCGTCAGTCATGAACTTCTACTTGCCGTCCTATCCCACTTCTCGGTCTCTCAGGAAGCACTGAACTGGTTTTCTTCCTATCTTCGGGATCGTCAGCAATCAGTCAGTATGGAAGAGTCTTCTTCTAACTGGTGCGGTCTTGTTGCTGGAGTCCCTCAAGGCGGTATTCTCTCACCCCTCCTGTTTTCCATCTTCATTAACCTTATTACCTTAAGACTTCAGTGTTCCTATCACTTATACGCTGATGACTTGCAGCTATACTACCAAACAGAGCTGTGCAATGTATCGTCTGCTGTTTCGGCTGTAAATAATGACCTGGCAACTATTAAACACTGGTCCGACATGTTCGGTGTATCAGTAAATTCGAAGAAATGTCAGGCTATTATCATTGGGAGTAGCCGTAGTATGAGCCTGCTAGACCTAACTTCAGTTCCACCACTTACCTACGATGGCATGGTTATACCATATGCTGAAAGTGTGAAGGACCTCGGATTATACATTGACACGACCCTCAGCTGGCGAAAACAAGTCGCATCCGTGTGCCAGAAAGTCACAGGGACGTTGCGGGCCCTTTACAGACTTAAAAACTTCCTTCCATTGAAAACTAAGGCAATGCTTGTTCAGACCCCAATAATTCCAATAATCGATTATGGTGACATGTGCTACTTTGACCTGAATGCAGATCTGCTCAATAAGCTTGACCGTCTTCTCAACAATTGCATTCGATTCGTTTTCAATTTACGTAAATATGATCACGTTTCTCAGCATCGCTCCCATTTAAATTGGTTTCCAATTCGCATACGCAGACAGATACGAGCATTAAGTACCCTTTACTCTTTACTCTTCTCTCCAACTTCACCTTCCTACTTAACTACCCAACTTCAGTATTTAGGTACAAACCACTCTAAAAACCTTAGGTCTTCAAACAATCTACTCCTTCACTGTCCCACTCACCGCTCTGACTTTGTACATTCTACTTTTCTGGTTCAGTCTGTCCTGCTATGGAACGCGCTCCCTCTCGGGATCAGGAGGCAAAATCTCGGCAGAGTTTTAAATATCAGCTGCGGAAACATTTTATAAACACGCTTTCGGATCCACCACAATCTTAGCCTCTCCCCTTCAAAATTTTATAGTATGTAGTTATATTTATCTTTATGTATATATAAATATATATGTATTTGTGTTATATAGCAGTAGTTTATAGTATATAGTAGTAGTATCAATATTTTATATTATATTCTGTACATATAAGCAATATTTAATAAATACATTCTTTTTAGCATATCATTTAGAATTTTCGTGCATCTACCATATTTAGCTCTGCATCGCCCTAAGGTTGACTGGCAGAAAATGCCTACGGCATTAAGTCCGCCTTTGCAACATCTGTGCATAAAGCTTAAATAAATAAATAATAGCAGAACGATTCGATGGTTAATTGTTGTGATTGGATTACCATTATTAGTCCTTTACTGCGCATGCGTCAGTAGAGAAAGATAGATGGGGTACCGCGATCTTCTCTCTCTTTTTAACCGTTGAACATTTACGCTTACAGGCAGCCGTATGTCTTCCCTACTCTATCAATAATATCTCTCTATGATTTACATTGTGATTTAATGGTCTACTTCTGGACAAAGCCTGTCCTTAGAAAGACGTCACGTTAGCCAGATGGGTTTAATTATCTTCTTTTTGCTTGTTTGCTTGCAGTGCTGTTATCCTGCATGCAAACTGTGCAACTAATCTTAGTCAGCTCTTGCCATAATCACGAGAGGAATCGGAAACCTTTTTAGCGAGAATTGTTAGTGAGGCGTAAGCGGGGAGACTAATTAAAACACTTATGTTTTCACTAGCACTATAATGTTCCGGAAAGTTACAATAGAGTTTACACAGTAGAAGGATACATAAAGACACACATGAAGAATAGAAAAAGCTAATAGTACATAAGCAAGTAGCGGAAGTAAACAACGATTAAAAGGAAATACATTAAATACTGCGCGGTGCGTATACATAAAGGTTCGCGGCGAGTAACGTGCGCGCAGCCTCCCGGCGTCGGTTCGCATTCTCGACTGGCGAGGCGGGGAAAACCGAGCGCGCACGACGGTGCGTTCGGGTATCCTCGGTGCGGCGGCGCCGGCGGCGGTCAGCGTCATTCGTGAGACGATATAATATGCTGCCGCCACATCAGCCCCCCCGGAGACCGTTAAGGTCGAAAAAAATCGGGGAATCGCACACGGCGTCCGGATCTACACACATCAAAAGTGTCTAGGGATCAACATATGTGTCTAGGGATCAACATATATTTTTGCAATAACTTTTCTCCTGATTGATATTAATTAAAATTTTCTTTAAGGATTCATCAAATAAAGTGTTTTCGTTTGTCACAGTAACGATAAACCAAGTCACCTTTGCATTAATAAAGGAATTTGCCATTTTCCTAATAAAGGGATTTTTGACATTTGAACCACTAACATTAAAGTTCGAAAAAAAGACTGAAATAACAGTTTTCTTTAAAATTTTATTAGGTAACTTAAACAATTAATAATCCGTGTTTCTACCGCGAACACTAACAACACAAGAATCGGTTTGGCATACTCAAAATGAGTTCATCCGAATCACGCTGTGGAATGGCCGCCCATGTTCGTTGCAACAACAAAAAAAGGTCTTCTTGCGACTGGATACCCTCCATATTCGGCAGAGCTCTTCTCTGTAGCATATCCCATGCATGCTCAATCGGGTTCAAGTCTGGCGACTGAGCAGGCCAGGGCCAAAGCCACATCTCAATCTCAAGAAATCCGCATAAAAATGCTTGATCCCTAGACACTTTTGATGTGTGTAGTTCGGTGTAGGGCATCTGGAGTAACCGGTGTTGCCGGTTTGATTCCTTCTTGGTCTTGTGGCGTAAGATCGACGAGCAGGTAAGCTGGCTTCAGTCTATCAATGGTTACAGTCATCTCTTTACCCTGTACGTCAATCTTGAAGGTTTTCTCGTCTCGCTTTAATACTTTGTACGGCCCTGTATAAGGAGCTTCGAGTGATCGTCGCACAGCGTCTTTTCGCAAGAACACGTACTCTGCAGTGGCGAGCGTCTTGGGTACATAGAAGGTCTTCTGGCCATGATGGCTTGCAGGTGTTGGAGAGAGGCTCGACATATGGGAGCGCAGTTGAGATGCGAAATCAGTAGCGTCGGCGGTTCGCGTAAGTGACGGTCTCATGAACTCTCCTGGCAGCCGTAAGGGTTCGCCGTAAACAAGTTCTGCCGCTGACGACCCTATATCCTCCTTCCAGGCTGCGCGTATTCCCAGAAGAACTATGGGAAGGACTTCAGACCACTTCTCGTTCGCATGGCACATTATCGCTGCTTTTACTTGTCTGTGAAACCTCTCAACCATTCCGTTTGCAGCTGGATGGTATGCTGTGGTTTTTGAGTGGTTAAAACCGATCAATGTTGCAAGTTCTTTGAACAGATGTGCTTCGAACTGTCTCCCCCTATCTGTTGTTATTGTCTCCGGACAACCAAAGCGTGATATCCAACCGGTAACGAATGCACTCGCTACCGTGTCAGCCTTGATATCTTGGAGAGGAATTACCTCTGGCCAACGCGTAAATCTGTCGACTGCCGTAAGACAGTATTTGTATTCGTTCGACGGTGGCAGAGGTCCTACTAGGTCGATATGTACATGGCTGAATCTGTTCGTTGAAGGAACAAATGTATGTACTGGGGATTGAGTGTGTCGGGCAATCTTAGATCTTTGGCATGGTATGCAGCTCTGCGTCCAATTTTTGCAGTCTCTCTTAATGTTAGGTTAGGCCAAACATACTTTTGAGTCATCAATTTTACTGTAGCCTTACTTCCTGGGTGACTTAGTCCATGTATACAGTCGAAAGCTTGTCTACGGAAAGATGGTGTCAGGTAAGGTCGAGGTGATGAACCAGAAATGTCGCAGTATATCTCTTTACTGGAACCAGAAATTTCTACTTTCTGCAAGTTCAGCGAAGAGGTACCTTGTAGAAGTTGGCGGAGCTCGTCGTCTTCCTGCTGTGAACGGGCTAGGGCATCAAAGTCTATTGCACTTGTAATAGCTTCGGTACGAGAAAGAGCATCCGCGACTACGTTGTCTTTACCAGCGATATGTTGAATGTTCGTAGTAAACTGCGACACGAAATCGAAATATCGAAATTGCCTAGGTGAGCAACTGTCTGAAGCCTTCTTAAAAGCTGACACGATTGGCTTGTGGTCCGTAAGAATGGTAAACGTTTTACCTTCAAGCATGTGTCGGAAGTATTTCACAGCTTCGTATATAGCCAACAGCTCTCTGTCGAACGGGCTGTACTTTTTCTGAGCTGGACTGAGTTTTTTCGAGAAGAACCCAAGTGGTTTCCAACCAGATTCTTCTTTTTGCTGTAGTACGCCGCCGATTACATGGTCTGAAGCGTCGGTACACAGTATTAAATCTGCAGATGGATCAGGGTGGGCTAGAAGAGTAGCTTCCGCTAAGCTGGTTTTACAGGCGGTGAATGCTTCTTCGAGTTCTTGTGACCATTGTATAGGTGTACTAGGTTTCACGTTTGTACCAGACAAGAGTTTGTGCAGTGGGGCTTGTAGTTTGGCTGCCTTAGGTAAGAAACGCCTATAAAAATTTATCATACCTAGGAATCTACGGAGTTCTCGGATGGTCCTAGGGTGTGGAAAGTTCTGTATGGCGCTTACCTTTTCAGGAAGGGGCTTCGTACCAGCAGACGATACGCTGTAGCCTAAAAATTCGACTTCCGACTCACCAAACACGCTCTTAGAAGTGTTTATAGTGAAGTGTTTATAACCACTCCATGGTCTTGTAGTCGTTTGAAAACCACTTCCAGGTGTTCCAGGTGCTCACTGGTCGTTCGGGAGGCCAGTAAAATATCATCTATATAGGGAAAACAGAAATCCAGGTCTTTGAGAATTTCATCCATGAACCGTTGAAATGTTTGAGCCGCGTTGCGTAGGCCGAAGCTCATAAATGGGAACTCAAACATTCCAAATGGGGTTGTGATCGCAGTTTTTGCTACATCCTCTGGATTTATGGCTACCTGATTATATGCCCTAATCAGGTCGATTTTACTGAATACGGTACAGCCAAGAAGATTGTGAGAGAAATCTCCGATGTGCCGAACCGGGTATCGGTCAGGTATGGTGCGAGCGTTCAAGGCACGATAGTCACCACATGGTCTCCATTCGTTATTTTTCTTTGGGACCAGGTGTAGCGGAGATGACCAGGGGCTATCAGACCTTCTAGCAATACCTGTTCTAACCATTTCTTCGAACTCTTTCATTGCTATACGGAGTCGGTCCGGTGCTAATCGGCGAGGGCGGCTAAATACAGGTGGGCCTGGTGTAGTGCGGATATAATGGAGCGTGCTATGCTTCATCTTGCGCGTAGACAGGTCTCCAGCAGGACGAGTGATGTCTGGAAACTGTGAGAGCAAGTCATGGTAAAGCGACGAACCAGAGACAGATTTTATTTGGCATATTGCAGATGATGCAGGCCTAGCAAAAGCGCTTAGCGAGGTTAGGCTGTCCACCAAGCGATGGTGTCTAGCATCAACAAGCAGGTTATAATGCGATAGAAAGTCTATTCCTATAATAGGTTTGGTGACGTCAGCTATCACGAAACGCCATACGAATGCACGCCTGAGTCCAAAATCTAGCGATAGATTAATCCAACCGTATGTATTTATCGTAGAACCGTTAGCAGCAAATAGTTTTTAGTCTGTTTTAACGCACTGCCTGTCGCGGATAAGTTTCACTGGATAAACACATAGATCGGACCCGGTATCTACTAAGTATTGCACTTTTGACTTACAGTCTGTTGTAAAAACACGGCCACTCACAACACTATCGCAGTCGCATGTTGCCGCCTTCATTGACTGCTCTGTCCATTTCCCTTATGGAACGTACACGGTTCGCGGCACTTCGTTGACGCATCGCCGAAGCGTCGGTGGTACCAGCAGTGCCCCGGGCCAGCACTTGAGCGGCTCCGGGACCGTTGACGCCAGCGCGGTGATTGGGCTCGACCACGTGACCGAGAACGGGATCGATCAGCTGATAGCGCGGCCACTTGCCGCGTGAGGTCATCGATGCGGCGTGTCAGTGTCTCGATTGCAGCCGAGGGACACGAAGCCGCCGATGTCGATGGTGGGGCGGCTGCAACAGCCACCTGAGCGTTGGGCTGGACAGCAATTTCGTGGATTTTGTCCACAATCTGCGCCACGGTGTCTAAGGGGAGGTCCACTTGCGCTGCCATAATCGCTTGTATGTGGGCAGGTAATCTGCTTGTCCACAAAGACCGAATAAAGTCATCTGGAACCTCCGATCCAGCCAGGCTACGCAGATGTCGCAGAAATTGGGATGGCTTCCGATCTCCCAGCTCCTCCAGAGTTAACAGCTGTCTCACGCGCTGTTCTTGTGACGCCGAAAGACGACAAATAAGCTCCGATTTTATTTTGTCGTATTTATTTTCTAATGGCGGTTTGTTAATAACATCTTTCACTTCACTCACGTATTTTAAGTCTAAGTTCGCGATAACATAATAGAATTTCGTGATATCGGCCGTTATATTCGATAGTACGAACTGACTTTCCAATTGGGTGAACCATAGCGCCGGTTCATTTGCCCAAAATGGTGGCATTTTTACACTAACGCGGCACACCTCACCCGATTCGTCTTTAGCACTAGTGTAAGGCATTTTCACGCGTATAATACACTGCGAGTGATCACGTCGGGGTCACCACTTTAGCGAGAATTGTTAGTGAGGCGTAAGCGGGGAGACTAATTAAAACACTTATGTTTTCACTAGCACTATAATGTTCCGGAAAGTTACAATAGAGTTTACACAGTAGAAGGATACATAAAGACACACATGAAGAATAGAAAAAGCTAATAGTACATAAGCAAGTAGCGGAAGTAAACAACGATTAAAAGGAAATACATTAAATACTGCGCGGTGCGTATACATAAAGGTTCGCGGCGAGTAACGTGCGCGCAGCCTCCCGGCGTCGGTTCGCATTCTCGACTGGCGAGGCGGGGAAAACCGAGCGCGCACGACGGTGCGTTCGGGTATCCTCGGTGCGGCGGCGCCGGCGGCGGTCAGCGTCATTCGTGAGACGATATAATATGCTGCCGCCACACCTTTATTGCTGTTTGTGGAGTGCATAATTATCTAAAATGAAGTTGTCATTTTTGTGTTGTGACCAGCTAGCTGTGCCATGCCATGAAATAAATAAAACATTAGTATGGAAATTCAGGGCAAGCTTTATTCACTAAAATGCAAATATGGTCAGTGTCTATGCAGCTTTAGAGTAAAAAATATTCTCATTCATCAAGTTATTCAAATTTTCATGTTACTGATATACGTGGAAATTGTAATAATGATTTGAGTTCTAAGACCGGTAAGTAAGATTGACTGACCTGTCTAAGACTCCTATATATACAAAAATTTATTCCTAAATATTAAATATTGAATCATATCAAGTTAGCGAATAGATTAAATTTCAAGTAAGTGAATTGGAAGCACTGGAACGGTTGTTGTGAAGAGTCTTGGGGAGGGGGGCCATGCCCAGCAATGGACATCCACCAGGTAGTAGAGCCACGCTGATTTCAGCACAAACGGGCCGGCTCTACCGGGGCGGTACTACCCGCTCACAGAAGATGAACGTAAAATGACAGCGTTTGTGCTGTCGTGTTTCGTTGGCGAGTGCGAGACCGGAGGCCCAATGATGTAGAAGCATCATTAGCCCGCCACAGTGTGATTCAATATGCTGCATTGTTGCATTGTCTGCATTCGCAATGAGTACGGTGACCACCACTCTTGGATTCAGCTTATGTTTTCCATCAGGCAGAGTAGAGTCATTTGGTAGGGTCATACATAGAAAAAATCATTAGACTGAGATTCTGATGATGAAAAGTAGTAAAGTAGAATGTGTTTCCAATAAGTTTCATATAAATGCCTAGTGTGTTTTAGCGATCGTTTTTGTTTTTTTTTTATGTTTGGCCCTGCCAAAATGACTATTCTGCCTCATAGAAAGCATAAGCAGAATTCAATAATGGTGGTCACCATACTGGGAACGCAGACAATAAAACATGGTGACCCAAACCGTGGTGGGCTAGTGATGCTTCTGCATCATTGGGCTCCCGGTCTCGCACTTACCAACAAAACAAGACAGCACGATCGTTTTGGTAATTGTATTTTTTTTTCGTACCAAGAAACATTTAAAATTTAATATAACTATAATAAACAATTCTTGTCTCACGTTGCAGTTGTTGCTCACGATGAATTGATTTTCGAGTTTTTCAGAGAATGGTTAACATCACGCTTAGACCAATAGGGGCTCAACATGACTGAAAGAGACGCAGCTAATTATTATTTACAATCAGAGACTACCTCTTATGCTATTGTTTACTATCTAAATAACTAAATTACACTAAATCTAAAATCTCTATCTCTAAATTTGGCATCTACTCGGTATAGTTTAAATATTCAGGATCTAAAGGTACCCAGCACATTGGTCTCAGTTGTGTCTGTGCGACAAGGCTTTAATGCTCGCTAATGGAAGCAATTTGCCGTGTTTTGCCAAACTACAGCCAAAGAGGGAGGGTAGAATCTGTCTGCGATGAGGAGCCGGGAGGGCCGTCGCTAATTTGTTTTTATAGAGGGTACTTGATAAGTTGTTTACTGCGGTAGAGTGTGCAGAATTATGTTACACTTGTACATGTAGTAAGATTTCCTCAATTATATTATACGTTTGTATTAAGTTTGGGTAATATAATATCAAATCTGTGAACATAACATTAAGTTATGTTATTTCTATAATAAATATG
Organism: Diaphora mendica; assembly: GCA_949125395.1. Classification (NCBI taxonomy): domain Eukaryota; kingdom Metazoa; phylum Arthropoda; class Insecta; order Lepidoptera; family Erebidae; genus Diaphora; species Diaphora mendica. The sequence goes on from OX421321.1 coordinate 5,135,335, forward strand.
TTCATTATCAAATTTTTCGTTTGAAGACGTGTGGTCACTAGATGATATACGGACATTCCTACTTCCTAGGAAGTTATAAATTTTAAAAAATGTTATATATACAGTATAATGCACGCTTATAACAAATTACAATATTTAAACACTAACTTAATAATTAAAATATCAAACCTAATAAAAGTGCCTATAACATAACGCAGCCTTTTTTTTATTTCAATATATGTATATATTTTTATTTATAACTTTATGCACTTTTGTACATGCGCGGACTTAATGCCCAAGGCATTTTCTACCGGTTTAGCAATAGCACCTTTGGGTGGTGTAGAAATCTTGTGAGGTAGATGCACATAAGTTACGTACTTAAACAACTAAAGTATACATAAAAAAAGCATTACATATACAAGCTTATATACAAAAAAGTCGTGTGGTGTCGTGGGACACCAGATAGGGACTTCGTTCCAAAAATACAATAAATAAATAAACGCTACATACAAATACATAACACTATAACTATATATATAATTACGAGTACATACACAATAAAATAAATTAAATATTTACATTATATTCGTACACTATGAGTATTAGTATATGGTTATTAAAAAACAATTCTTGATTATCTAAACCCTAATATTAATTAAAAGTAATTTTATAAAACTGTTGTATTAGCTATTATATTGCAATTTCAGCTATAAAACGTGTCCTCAAATTATCATAAATGCGGTCGTCGCCAATTTACGCAACCATAAAATGAGTGTTAAATAAAACCTCTCGATACACAAAGCCTTATTGTAAACGCCTGTGTCTTGTAGATAAAACTCGTAAAAAGTTATCACAGTTCGGTAGATAGTTATACCTTCATAACAAGGCTGTATTTAATGCTTTGAAGGGAACAGCGAGCTTAAAGGTCGATGTCCATAGATGTACGGCTTTTTGCCCGTAACAGTTATTTTATTCTCCTCGAACAAAATACTTTTTTCTTGAAAGAATAATATATTTTGTCTATCTTTTGTAATGTGTGTAAATGTAAGGAGTAAAGAGCTGTCGAGTAGGGGACTATTCGAGGCTGATGAAATGAAGATGAATGTGTATGGGTTTCAAGACGATCAGTTGAGTTTCGTGAAATAACAGAATTGATATTCAACAACATATTGGTAATAATAGGAAAAAACATATGATTACAAATAAACAACTATATTGACATATTGGCTTTTCAGGAGGTTTATCTCTGCTAGAATTCAATTTGAGATTTGAGATTACCAAATGCTCCAAGCCTCAAAAAATCAGATTTTTTTTTCCTTATTTTCTTTTGTTTTTGTACTGAGTTTGAAACACTGAATTTTAGTTTGTAAACTATGTTTTTAAATAAAGATTATTAGTATTATTAAATATCTTATAGAAACTCGCTTGAACATAAAAGTAAGATAAAATAGTAATATTTGAACAAAGCTAGAGAATTTACTGGTTATTATTATAACTATATTTATAGTTTTGGTATAGTAAATATACGATAAAATTCAAATAAATAATATCTCTTATTGTACTTTAATCTCTTTTTAATAGCACAAAGCCATGATTTACTCTGTTTCTTGTTCAATGGGTTATTTTGTTAACTCACAGGGGAGGGCTAGTATTATCTGTAAAGTATATGTCGGAAAACGAGTATTTTCGGTGCACAAAACTAAGTAGGTACAAACAAATAATCTTCATTATCATGTAGGTAACTTAAAATGGAACAACGAGCCGTAAGGTAGTTATTCCTAGACTTGTTATCTAGACTCCACCGAAGCAATTGCTTGCGTCTCGTAGTCAAATCAGCTCCCATACTATTGACCATTCCGACATATAAATAAATCTTATAGACTTTATTTTAATATCATGCTTTACGAATTATTGAATTAATTTATTTGTATAAAACATTAATTTATCCATACTAATATTACGTATATATAATTTTGAAAATCCCTGTCAGATCCACCTTGATTTCATCATACTCTCTCCTTGAAGAATTTATATTGAGTATATTATAATAAATAGTAAGAATATACAGATAAAGGGATCTATAAAAGCTGTGATGATGATGATAAAAACATTACACATTACACGTGTCTGGAACATTATTCTTATTCTAGAGACCTACTAAAGGTAGTAGTGACTCTTCTGAATTTTGAATTTGTGAGTTCCGTTTCCACTAAGGACAAGGAGTTGTGTTATGAGCACCACCATTTGTTCTCAGTCTGAATATAATTTATCTGATATGTATACATATTATTATAATTAGTAAAATAGGTAATAAGGTATGTTTTTTTCAACAGCGAGGGTACCAAGGTGTGAAGGCTCTGTCTGAAGGACTTTTGTATGATAATGAAATGAAATGAGTGCCTGGCAAGACAAGTATATTTCCTTCCTTTTAGATCTTTTATGGATCTTTTATTAATGAGAGTCTTTGCTGGGACACATTTCAGCGACCCCATACCTTGCTTTGATTTTCAACTAAGAAATGGAATTAAATAAGTAACACAATAAATAAACCAATGCCAGAACAATCCCTGATTAATAATGCCCGCATCCTGCCAAATTCGATACGCTATATTACCCGACTAAGGAAGATTGGCGCTCGCATATAACCCGACTAAGTGGTATTGGCAGGTGTTGCATTCTACAATAGCTATGCGGGCACAGCCAATCAGATTACCGCTCGATCGGATTATTCAAGCGCACATACTCCATGATAGGGGTGTAATAAAATTATCTCGAGATTTAACCCTTTTTGTTGTAGTGTAAACTTTGTTAAGTGTTAACTTTGAAAGTGTTATTTTGTTTATTTTAACCAAATCTATACTAATATTATAAAGCTAAAGAGTTTGTTTGTTTGTTTGAACGCGCTAACCTCAGGTCCGATTTGAAATATTCTTTCAATGTTGGATAGTACATTTATCGAGGAAGGCTATAGGCTATATATCATCACGCTAAGACCAATAGGAGACGAGCACCAATGAAGAATGTTACAAAAACGGGGGATTTTTTTTACGTTGTGGGCAATAGGAGACGTAAATGACGTTGCGTGGGTCAGCTAGTATTCTAATATTTTGAGCTAGCAGCCCTGTCTCATAACAACACTATTCTATACCGACTACGTAACTGTAGACCACTGTATTAGTTACTAGAGACATAAATATTATTAGCTCGAAGAAGTAAACGTTTTTAAACATGTTTTAATACTATTATTTTTTTAAACCATTCGTCATTGATGCGTAAGTTGTCAACCTGTCGCAGAGCCATGTTTGATACCATTTCCTGTTTTGTTATGAATACCCAAAAACATTTTAAGAAATATATAAGGGAAACTGTTGCTATCTTCTGAGTATTCTTGTATGCAAGATACGCTATAGTTCGCAATGTTACGTCATTTCGAATGTCACTTGTGTTCGGGGCCGATATCCACCGGAAGCGGTAGGTGCCGCTGCGGTCGCTGGCATGTCTTCATTTCCTCTGTTTCCGCCGTGACTTCGATCGGAACTGGCCTTATAGCTACACAACCTAGTTTTTACAACTGGATATATATTTTATTAAATTCGTGATACATATTCTAATATATCAATTGATGATAGCTATGAAGGAATAATAAATTTATGTTATGCAGACGACAACTAAAGTCGACACGATATTGATAACTGAACAAGTTGACAGCTGTCAATTAGTAATATTATTCACACATTTTTTAAAGAACTGTCTATTAGTCTGTTATTCTGAGAAGGCAATTTTTTTTTTGGGTTTATTTTTAATTTTTATTTTCACTCATATCAATTAATCGTCATTATAAACCTCAAATTGTCCGACTGTTGGGTCAGAGTGTAACTGAGAAATTAAATAATAAAAAAATGAAATACTTAGTAGCTTAAGCTTCAAAAACTTATAAGCTACAGCTGACGCAGGCAATTTCAATTTCGTCTGTGTTTTTTTTCAATTAAGCTCGGCTTCTATTGGTCCATGTTTTTTTTGCACTAAATCAAATTAAAACCAAGTTTCTTATACAAATAATTACAGTATTCGAATCCATATCGTGACAACTTACACGGGCGTGGTTTCTCTACTTTTATTTGCAGTCGAGAGCGCCGTGATATTCGAATGCTCGATGCCTGGAACGCAAAGATATTACTGAGAACGACCTCTGTATACTGCCTACAATTTTGCACTAGGTATATGTTACAGATCATGTACGCCAGAGATTGTAATTTCGCTCTTGTGAAATGTACCTAGAGTATAAAATTAGATTGGATAATGAAAAGTAGTTGTATAAAATATGAAACAAAGAAAGTGTGCCGTCACGGGACGCCTGGCAGATGTGAAACATCGAAATTATTTTGTATAAGTTTAAAATAATAAAAAAAAACATTAATATTCATTTTTATTAAACACAAAATACATATATTCAAAAATTTTCAATGTATTTGAAATCGCGACAACTCAATTATTTTCGTCAGTGACTTCGGTAAGGTGAAGCGGCGAGCGTCGCTACGGCAATTGTCGCCACGCCAAAAATCAGGTTTACCCGCGCCTATAAATGTTTCACATCAAAACTAACTAATTCAGATTGATTCAGTTACAGAATATTTTAATTTATATACAAACAGTGTTCAAGTTCGAATATTACGCCACTGTCTCACGAAGTAGTAGTATTTATGTAGATTAATATTCAGGAAACGTTGCGACGGTTCTTCTTAGTTACGTGAACGAATGGCGGAATACACTACTTTCAAGATAAACTGAAGTAAGAATGGTCGGCCTCAGACATTTGGTTCACTGATTACTAGTTCAAATCATTCTTTAATTGCTAAACTAACTGCGTATATCTCAAGAATCTTACCGAAGATGCATAAAATAGAGGTTTATGAAGGTTCTAAATGAATGTAATTTGTCAAAATATTGTTTAACTAGCTGTTGCCCGCGGCTCCGCCCGCGTGTATGTCGGTTATCGCGGCAAACAGTAACCTATGTGTTACTCTGATGTATCTTCTATACTTATAAAATAACATGTCCTGACTGACTGATTCATCATCGCCGAGCGGAAACTATTAAACTTGGGAATACAAAATTTGGTGTGTATGATCGTTTCATTAAGTAGATACCCATTAAGGAAGGAATTTTGGAATTTCTACCCCCAAGGGGTCGAAATAGGGGTTGAAAGTTTGTATGGAAGTCCGTCATTTTTTAAGTTAGAAACATGAAACTTTATTTTTGGGCTACTGATTAAAAATGAGTAAACACGTATTTAAGCGTTTCTGATAGATAGAGCGGATATTCTACTCCTTAAGGGTGAAATAGGGGTTGACGTTTTGTATGTAGGTTAGTCTGGAAGTCCGTCATTTTTGAAAAACATGAAAGTTTATTTTAGGGCTATTTAAGAAATATGAAACTTTATTTTTGGGTTACTTATAAAAATTTGTAGATATGTATTTCAACGTTTCCTAATATTCTACCCCTAAGGGGGTGAAATAGGGGTTGAACTTTGTTTGGAACTTCGTCATTTTTAAATTAGAAACATGAAACTTTTCTTTTGGTTAGGGCTACTGATTAAAAATGAATAGATGCGTATTTAGGCCTTTCTCGATATTCTACGCTGAAGGGATGAAATAGGCATTGACATTTCGTAAGCGGGTTAGTCTAGAAGTCCGTCAGTTTTGAAGTTAGAAACATGAAAATTTATTTTAGGGCTATTGATAAAAAAATAGGAGATGCGTATTTAAGCGTTTCCCAATATTCTACCCGTAAGAGGGTGAAATAGGGGTTGAAAGTTTGTATGGAAGTCCGTCTTTTTTAAGTTAGAAACATGAAAAATTATCTTTGGGCTAATAGTTAAAAACGCGTAGATACTAAGTGTCTCTGGATATTATATCTACCCCTTTTTTTGTGCGGAATTCCCTCGGATATCACCAACTGGTGGTTATGTCGGACTCGAACCGACTAAAAACCGCACACCGTCTCGAGTTCTAGAAACCAGGGAACCAGAGCGCCCTCAAAAGGAAATCCCATAAATGATATTTCTACCCCTAAGGGGTGAATAAGGTGTTAAAATGTCGTAAGTAGATTAGTTTGGAAGTCAGTCATTTTTAATTTAGTAGCCTGAAACTTTGTCCTTAGGCTTTTAAGTACAAATAAATTAATACCTATATCATCATTTATGGGAATTCTATTTCTAAAGGGGTAAAAATAAGAGTCGAACGTTAGTATGAAATCCTTTTTAATGGGCTATTGATTAAAAATAAATAAATAGGTACGTTTAAAAACATGAATAAATTATTCATACATACTTACACAGTTTTAATTAAATATATTGTAAATAATCAACTTCCACGCGAGCAAAGCTGCGGGCAACAGCTAGTAAGCTATATTACTGTAAAGTTTCATCCAATTCCGTCCAGTGCTTTTTGCGTGATGAAGTAACAAACATACACCCTCACAAACATTCGCTTTTATAAATTAGTGTGATGTGATAAAATCGAATACGAAAAACAATGTTAAATTTATCACTACAGTTAAATGAAAAATTAGACATAACGAATGAAGCTTATTTTCAAAGCGTAAATAAAACTAAATTAATTAAGTATTTACAACTAATTCAACGAAAAAAATGGAAGGTATCTACAACTTAATAAAAGAAATTAAAACACCAACAAATAAGGCTAAGTAATTAAATATTTGCAACGAAAAACATCTGCTTACCTATGCCTATACCAATAACGTAACAAAATCCTATAAAAAAGTAAATTATAGGTACCTAGGTACCTATGCTATAACCTTACAAAATTCTAAAAATACCGAGAAAACCAATTAGTATCTACAAAAGACTATTTTAAACTATTTAAAAATTATTTAAAAATCCTAAAAAAAACTTCGTTTAAAAAAACTGACTTCAAAAACTAAAAAGTATCAGTTAACTTAATTTGCATGTGCTACCTAGGTTTGAAGTCAGTGCCAAGCCAAATGTAATAATAGGTATCACACTCGGTACATTTCGAGACGAACGTCAACGACGTCACCGACGCTTCAGTTGTTTTGTTCTACGCGAAGAGCAGCTATCCCGCTCAAGGTCACGCGCGGCGAGTGCGGTACCTACTATTACATTTTGGCTTGGCACCGACTTCAAACCTATGAATAGGTAGCACATACAAATTAAGTTATATGGTACTTTTTAGTTTTTTCGGTTCGGTTTTTTTAAACGAAGTTTTTTTTATTTTTCACTTTTTAGTCTTTCTCAAGTCTCTCGTCATCATTTCACCTAAATAACTTGAAAGAATACGACTAAAGGTAACATACATGCTGTATAAAATCGAAAGGACTTCAGGTATTTTTTTGTAATAAAATCTCAAATGGACTATCTTCTATAGGTTACTATAATTCAAGTGATTTGAGGTAAACTGACTATCTGAGGTTAACTCTGATATCGTTAAGACCCGTTTTATATATTATGAAATTAAATGATGTCTACAGAATATGAAGGCATGCAGACAATTGCTTTAACTTCATTGCAGGCGCTTACATAAATTTGAGGGTTTCCTTCGATTTCCTTAGGATCCCATCATCAGATCCTGATATAGTGGCCATGGGACCACATGGGGAGCATACCCTTTCGAATACAAAAAGAATTTCCAAAATCGGTCCACAAATTGACGGAATAATCCGTGTGCATACATAAAAAAATATATACAGATGAAATTGAGAACCTCATCCTTTTGGCAGTCGGTTAAAAAAAATATACCGATGAAATTGAGAACCTCCTCCTTTTGGAAGTCGGTAAAAATACAGAAAAAATATTATAATACCAAGTAATATTTATAGAATCGAACTATTTAGATGAAATTGTGTGTGACCTATATGGCTCCCCTAATATACAACACAATACCCAAGTGGACAACTGACCTACCACTCAATAAGTTTTGTGTTGTTCTTAGAAAATGGTTGGTAGAAAACAGTTATTACTCCGTTAAGGAATTCCTACAAAAAAATTCGTGTCCGTCTTATCATTTTAGAAATGCATTGTAGGTGTGTATTGAATTTATTAAGTAGTTCTTGTATGTATTTTCAAAGTGTTACACGTAATCTTTTTAAATTGATTCTGATTTAGTTAATTCGTTATTGCTAATTAGCAATTAATACAGTTTTAGCAATTTAATAACTATTGCTGAAATAGTTATTAAAGCAGTCTTTCGTACAAACGAAAGACTTCAACACTAAATTTGCATGCCTATTACTGGTGAAATGTGTTTCGTGCATATTTTATTTTTATTTTTTACCATCTTTTTGTACCACATTTAAGCAAATAAAAATTATATTATTATTTTTATTATTATTATAAGTATTTTAAACTTAAAATAAATATCATAAATATAAATGACCATTTAACGTTTATGGCATTCTAGTTTTTGGTTCAGTATTAATAAGAGCATCCTCCCAAAAAATTCAAAATTTCTTTAATGTACAGAATTGATCTTATAGACTTTTCTTATGCGTTTAAAAGTAATCATATTACGTACCTATTGTAAAGTTAGTTACTTGATTCCAAAAGATGTCGCTGTTTTAAGCACAGATACAATTTTCAAGAAAATGTAATTGCTTCAGTATCGATTAGAGAGCCCTCCCAAAAAATCATATAAATTTCTTTAATATACAGAACTGAACTGTTACATTTTTATTATACGTTAAAAAGAGTAATCATATAACGTACCTATTGTAAAGTTAGTTACTTAATTCCAAAAGATGTCGCTGTTTTAAGCAAAGAAATTTTTCAATTAAATTTAAAACAACCCTTTCTATGGAAAGAGAGAACATAAAACAAATACCTACCTATCAAATACTAACTACATACCACATTAATCACAATGCTTGTGCATAAAACGTTCCCATGATTATTTTGAATATTTAAGTCATGCGGGCACAACCAAACACACAGATTCGACGTCTACAGAGAGATATAGATATTCTTTTTCCTATGGATAGAGAGATTCCGATAAATCAAATACTTAATGCTACACCGAATTATACGTAATACGTTCTACGATTATTCCACGATATATTAATCAAAGTGTTATTAATTACGCATGACTTCCAAAAGATGTCGCTACATGTTGTATTTCGTAATGATACATTCTTTATATTTTTTTTTCTAATAGATAGAGAGATTGTGATAAATTAAATAATTAATGCTACAATTTTCAGAGTATCTCCTTTCTAACAAAAAAAGAATTATTGCAATCGGACTACTCGTTAATGAATTACAATTAATTACACATTTTGACTTTCATCCCCCCTCACAGGGAAACCGTCCGGAATTTCGGAATAAAAAGTATCCTATGTCCTACCTCGGAGTATGAACTCAAATCATGCCAAGTCTCATTTGAATACATTCAGTAGTTTCGGCGTGATGCGCGGCCAAGATACAGACAGACAGACAGACAGACAAAAATGAAAAAAATTACAGTTTTGGCTTCTGTATCGATAATAGAGAGCCCTCCAAAAAAATTTTTCAAAATATCTTTAATGTACAGAATTTTACCTGTTACATTTTTATTATAAGTATAGATACCTTTTAAGCGGTAAAGAGTCGCCTATGTCCTTTCTATAAAATCAAAGTACCTCTATGCCTAATTTCATTGAAATCGGTGTAGTGAATTAACCGTAAAAGCGTAACAGACAAACAGATAAGTTACTTTAGATTATATAATTTTAGTATGGATTTCATTGAATTTTTAAAGTTTCAGTGTCCAACAAGAAATGTTTTAAAATTGTAATACATAAAACAAGTTTTTTTTTATAGAATAGGCAGCAAACGAGCAGACGTATCACCTGATGGTAAGCGATTACCGCCGCCCATGGACACCCGCAACACCAGTGGCGTCACAAGTGCGTTGCCGGCCTTTGGGGGATGGGGAGATGGATGTGGGGAGGGGTTGGGGTATTGGCCTCCTGTATCCTCACTCACTCGGTGAAACACAGCGCAAGCGCTATTACACACCGGTTTTCTGTGAGGCCGTGGTATCACTCCGGTCGAGCCGGCCCATTCATGCCGAAACGTGGCTCTCCCACCTAGATTGTTTATACAGACCCGTTAAAATCAGAACTAATTCACGATACACATATGTTCAAGAACTGGTTATAGACACGAAAGAGGTTTAGCGAAAAGACGGTTCCAAAAATACCTAAATTAAAAGGAATTATCCACCAAAGTTCTTTCAATGTAAAGTATAAGAGTCCTCTTGGAATTACTTCATACGCTTCAGTATTTACAGAGAACGAGTCATGCCTAACCTAAATCTACTTGAGCTGGGTATAACCGGGTCAGGGTCAGATAGGATCTGCTATTCTTCACGTTTTAAAAGGCTTTTATGTTCCAGTTCAGACTCCAGCGGGTTCGGCTTGGGTTATTTATAGAAGAAAATTGATCAATTCTTACAATTCATTTAGTTTAAAATGGTTTGTCATTTTTATAAGGTAATTTAACTTTATAGATAATTTGTTCCTCATATACTCTACTTGCCAAACGCGTAGAATGTGTCTTAAGCAAACATAACTCTTTAGTGTTAAAATTTGAGCGCAATCGGTGCAAAAGTATTCAGTGCTTGAATCAAGCTTACTCAATATTATTCTATATTTGTAAATTTGTTTAATTTAATTTCAAATTTAACAGCTTTTAACTATGGCATTAATATGGGAGTATTATAGTGCTTACATAAAAAAATCATAAAAAGTTTTGTCTGTCTGTTTATTCCGGCTCATCTCTGGAAGAGCTGGAATAAACAAACAGAACGATTTTCTAATTTTTTTAGACTACCCGTAGTTTTTCTTGAATAGGTACAACCGCAGCTAGTGTAGGTATATATATTAATTGAAAACGCGACTAAGATAGAACTCGAAGCGCGAGATTAATGTGATGAAGAGTTACACTATTATTTACTCCCCCGTGTTTCGAAGCTATACGTGCGAATGAAATGCGACCTTCAGTTAATTACAGTGTCTTTGGTTTAGTAATGGTTAAAATACGAGTACAATATAGTCAACTTAATTAATATTGGAGTACGGAGTACATCGCGTTTTAACCGAAGATAATGTTGGTTTTGCATAACATAAAAATGTTAGCAAAGAGAAAACTTTCATAATGTTTTTAGACTTTTTAGTAATCGTATTTCGTCACAAGTTTTAAAAGCAATGAAAATTGAATGGTATCCTATCTTTATTTTTCTTTAACAATTTGACAGCGATACATTTTACGATATTACTAGCTTTTACTACTTTTATCCCCTGATTTACCCCCTTAGGGGTAGAATTTCAAAAAACCTTTCTTAGTGCTCATTTACGTTATGTAAAGAACCTGCATGCAACGTTTCAGGATTCTAGCTTAAGCAGTTTGGGCTGTGCGTTGATCTCTGGGTATGTCAGTCAGTCAGTCAGTCTGTCAGTCAGTCAGTCGGTGACCTTACTCTTTTATATATATAGATAGATAAGTTTCGATCCTATACCTGATCTCTCCTCAGTCGTGGTGAATAGCCCTCCAATCCGATTATTTGAATAAGGGAACAGAGAGTGCACCTGTGTTTGCGCAGACACTTGTGCATTATAATAGCCCCTGTGTAGTTGGTTGGCCTCCGTTGAGACTAGTCGCCGTGGTCGAAATCGGCTAGGAGAAAGAACGTCATCATTATATAACAAGCTTTTACCTTTCAATCACTTATTCAGAGATAAACCTGCCATTCAAGACCATCCATCCGACACCTTTAGTTATCCATCTATTTCCTAGCCAAATCTCCTTTAGATACCTTCAGTTTTTCTGTCTTGATTGAGTTACAAATATTCACTCAAACTTTTGCATTAATATAATAAGGTTTCCATGCCTACTTCATGAGGTAATAAAATATAATATTATACTATAATACGAAACACAATAAGTTCTTACAGCCGTAATACCAATCCGACTCAATCTTATTTGTTCTCGTATCGCAGTATATTACAATCCGGGCTCATTCGTGTTCATGTAATACCACATAGTGAATATTTGCGGCTGGCAATAATGATGAGCGTGGCAGTGTGTTGCCAGTATGATTCGGCTTATCGTTGGGAAGCACGCGGGACTTAGAAACGAGAATTTATATTTTTAGTACAAATATTTTAGTATTATATTTTATGTTGAAATAATTTAGTTCGTTTTATAGTGTCATTTTTTGGGATTTAATTTTACTTGTAATGTTGTTGTTATTGTTGACTTATTTGGTTTAAGTGGTTCAGTTGTCTATATGCATAATATATTAATACATGAAGGAAGTACCCCTTTTTAAGAAAATTATGAAATTTGGCACAGTGTAAGTTTATACGAAGGAGAAGTGCAGGAAGCTTTCAGAAAACCGGTGTGAAACAGCGCTTGCGTTGTGTTTCACCGAGTGAGTGAGGATACCAGGCCCAAACCCCATCTCCTCCCCCCATCCCCTTACCCATCCCCCAAAGGCCGGCAACGCACTTGTGACGCCCCTGGTGTTGCGGATGTCCATGAGCGGCGGTAATCGCTTACCATCAGGCGATACGTCTGCTCGTTTGCCCCCTATTTTATAAAAAAATACCAAAAATTCATTTTTTTTACTATTTAATTTATGATTTGTGGTCGAATTCCGACCGCTGGGCGACACTAGTTTATTTAAATTATAAACAATCTCGTAAAACAAGCAAAATACTTACTTCCCGTTTAAGACACGACCTAGATTTACCACGGTTCAAAAAATGTGTTTGGTGAAATAAACATTTTGTTTTTTTCAAATCCGATGTATTAAGATGTGTTACATTTGAAGATATCCTACAACTTTTATTGATATTTCAGCTCCCAACAGTATCGGATACACGGTCCGCTGTCAAAGAGAAACAGTTCTCGCCTATTCGATCTATATATTTGTTTAGTACAAGTTTGTAATACATAAATGTAGTGTTTGTAACCTTTTGTAACACCATGTTCTATAGAGTCGCAGCGTCGGGCTGCCTCCGTCGCCGTCGCGCGCGATGACCTACTTACAGACATATGACTAACTTGGGTGTAATTGTTATTGTACGATATTTTTAAATAAATTTAATGATGGCTAACGTTATGCAAACAACAACCATTAAAATAAAAACTCAAAATGAACAATTCTTATACGATAAGTATATGAATGAGAAAAAAATCAGCGAAAGTCTTCAACTTATGGTGCAAGACTTGCGTGTACAATTAGAGAACCTCCAGAGTCAATTGGAAAAGATCCAAAACGAAAAAAAACAAACTTTGAAAGAAGAGTCGTCTGAACCAGTCCAGTATGAAACTGATGAGGACGAACTTGCAAACGAAACCGAGTGGATTCGTCAGCAGACTCGCAAAAAACGGAAGCTGAACGTATCGTTGACACCACCGGCCAAACAGCAAGGGATAGGATCCAGCGATGAAACCAAGACAACTAAAATTAAGAAGGCTCCACAACCGCCGCCCATAATCACTGAAAATATAAAGGACTACCAGAAATTTTACGATTTCTTATCTGAAAATGTCACTGGTGAGTCATTTTTAATAAAAATGCTGAATAATAACAGCGTTAAAATAAACTGCCGTAGCGAAGACGCATACAGAACTATTTCAAAGTTACTGCTTCAAAACAATTTCCTTTGGCACACCTACGAAAACAAGCAGGACAGACCCATCAGAGTGATGGCCAAAAACTTGCCTTCTTCTTGTGTACCAGCTAGAATAACAGACGACCTATCAACCAAAGGTTACAAAATCCTAGAGGTGGTAAACAAGCTAAGTTGGCGTGACAAAACGCCTCTTAATATGTTCATGCTCTCGTTTAAAAAGGATGAAGACATTAACAATATTTACAGCATTAAGACTATCCTTGGCTGTAAAGTAGACATTCAGCCACTGAAAACTAGTAAATTAATTGCACAATGTAAGAGGTGTCAGGCTTATGGACACACACAAAAATATTGTTCTAAGGAACCCCGTTGTGTGAAGTGTACAGGTAAACACCTAACCAAGGACTGCAAAAAGCCAGCAGAAGCCAAACCAAAGTGTGTTCACTGCGGTGAACCACACCCTGCCAGCTACCGAGGTTGTATGGTAGCTAAGGAATTACAAAAATTAAGAAATAAAATTCCCAAAGCAAAGACCGTCTCCTCAAGTCAGGGTCCAAAGGCGATCGTTGATAAAAAACCTGTTATGTCTAAGGTTGTTACTAAAACACACACATTTGCTCAAGTTACAAAGGGTGCTCAAGGACAACCACAAATGCAAACACAACCCAGAACAACTTTGGATGGAAAGCTAAACCAAATATTAAACATTATATCAACGTTCGATGAACGATTAAAGAAACTAGAACACAACACTAGGGCTACTTTACCGTAACACTCATGAGTAACAAACTTAAAATCATGACTTGGAATGCTAATGGACTCCTCCGCCATCAGAATGAGCTACTAGTTGTCCTAAATATAGAAAATATTGATGTGTGCCTTATATCGGAAACTCATTTCACTAATGAATCTTACATTCAAATGAAAGGTTACAAAATTTATCATGCTTTACATCCGGATAACAAAGCCAGAGGTGGTAGCGCAGTTATAATAAAAGATAACATATCTCATTACGAGAAATTCAAGCACGAAGAGCTTGAAATACAAGCTGTCGCTGTATGTGTTATGACCGAAAGGTATGCCATAACAATTTCTTCAATCTACAGCCCACCAAGATATTCTTTAAAATCCATCCAATACCAAAACCTCCTAAAAAAAATGGGAAACAGATTTATTATTGGAGGCGATTTTAACGCTAAAAACACCCACTGGGGGTCTAGACTTACTACATCAAAAGGGAAAGAATTGTTATGCGCAATTAGAGATTTACAATGTAACGTTATATCTACGGGAAAACCCACATATTGGCCAACTGACCCGCACAAAGTTCCTGACCTCATAGACTTTTTTATCTATAAGAACATATCTGACTTCTTATGTATAGAAAGCTGTTCTGATATGAATTCGGATCATTCATCGATCATGTTAACAATAAATGAAAAAACAACACAAAGAGAGATCCGCCCAACGCTAGTAAATAAATTCACTGATTGGGAAAGTTTTAAGTATGACCTACAGTCTACTGTTAATCTCAAGGTCCCATTAAAGCTCCCACAACATCTGGAAACAGAAATACTCACCTTTGTAACTAACATTCAAAGTTGCGCTTGGCAAAATACGCCAGAGTTAAAACGTAAAATTAGAACTACTAATTATCCAATCGAGATTAGAAATTTAATCAGCGAAAAAAGAAAACAGAGACAAAGGTGGCATCAAACAAGGCACCCTTCGGACAAAACCTTATTAAATAATCTCACAAAAAAGCTCACTCGAGTAATACAACAGTTCAAAGATGAATGTATGTGTACTTACCTAAACCAACTAACCAGTGACCGCAATACAGATTATTCGTTATGGAAGGTCACAAAGAACTTAAAAAGACCCGTTACGCAGATACCACCCATTAGAGAAGAAAGTGGGCAATGGGCTGTAAGTAATGAACAGAAAGCTACCAGATTTGCTGGTCATTTAGAGCAAATATTTCGTCCAAATGTAGCAAATACTGTGGTCGAAACATGCCAAGATGGAATTGAAAATTATGAAGAAGGTATAAGACTTATAACTCCAAAAGAACTGTGCAGAGAAATTAAATTGCTGAACCGTAAAAAGTCTCCTGGTTATGATCTAATAACTGGGGAGGTTTTAAAGAATTTACCACGAATAGCAATAGTTAAGCTTACTACGCTTATAAACGCAACATTTAGATTAAAATACGTACCTGACATGTGGAAAGTGGCAGAGGTAATAATGTTACCAAAACCTGGCAAGCCACCTCATGAAGCAACCTCATATAGGCCTATTTCTTTATTACCAATAATATCTAAATTATTTGAAAAGCTATTATTACAAAGATTGAAACCAATAATAGAATCAAAGCATTTAATACCCGACTATCAGTTTGGCTTTCGAGAAAAACATTGTACCATAGACCAAGTTCACAGAATTACTAATGTCATAGAAAAAACTTTAGAAGAAAAGAAAGTGTGTTCCACAGTCTTTCTAGACGTAGCACAAGCTTTTGATAAAGTATGGCATGATGGACTTGTGCATAAATTAAGAAAAATAGTACCAAAACCCTTTGCAGACATCTTAAAGTCCTATATATCTGATAGAATGTTCAGAGTAAGAGAAGGAAATGCATATTCTGATCTAAAACCTATCAAAGCTGGGGTACCACAAGGAAGTGTCCTAGGCCCGGTCCTGTACCTGTTATACACCTCTGACATGCCAGAATTAGACGAAAATATCATTGCAACCTTTGCGGATGACACGGCTATAATGGCCATTGGGTCTACACATAAGGAGGCAGTAGATAAACTTCAAGTAGCAGTAAACACCGTTTGTGATTGGACGAATAAATGACGAATAAAATTAAATGAATCTAAATCGGTTCACATTGACTTTACAAATAAAGCGCCTAACTATCACCCGGTATATATAAATAGTCATATAATACCCTATGTCAATACTGCCAAATATTTGGGAATGACACTAGACGCCAAGCTTCGCTGGAAAGCCCATGTCAAAAAAAAACGCGACGAGTTGGATCTTCGCTACAAAAAAATGTAAACACTCAAAAGTGTCCGTACATAATAAGATACTGTTATATAAACAAGTCCTTATGCCTGTATGGACTTATGGTATCCAGTTATGGGGATGTACCAAACAATCTAATACACTGATGATACAACGTTTCCAAAATAAAGTACTCAGGGGTATTGTAAATGCACCTTGGTACATTCGAGTGAACGACCTCCATCGGGACCTCAAAGTAGAATTCGTCGCAGACAGTATATCGAAGTACGCCGAAGCTCATGAACGCCGACTTCATCATCACGTAAACGTTGAGGCTATCCAGCTTCTCGACAATACGGACGTTATAAGGAGACTTAAAAGGATAAAACCCTTTGAGTTAGTTAAGTGACAGTGCGAAGTGAACAAAACACTACCATTTTAGTGCAGTGTAATATAAGAACACGCGAACAGAGTGTCCTCAATTAATTAGAGACAATAAGAAAAGTGTTATTGGACACAATCTTATTATAGTTTTGTATTATTAATTTAGGTCAAAGTAAAATTACTCATTAGTCAGCAGACTAGATCGTAATAGCAATGTCATATATATATATATATATTGTATTAGTATGGCATTTACAGAGAGAAAAAAAAAAAAAATGTTCTATAGAAGAAGAAGTATTTTGTACTCTACGTAAAGTTTTTTTGACATATGGTGACGGATCTTATAGTTGTCACATGCGGAGACTTTATGCTCTAATAAGATTGGCATTCCATATTTAATAAACCTTAAGCTATTTTTGTATTTTTGCTTTGAATAATCTTATTTCAGCACAGAAATCGATTTAAATATACCATTCTTACACTTCTTTTACACTTAAGGGGATAGAAAAAGACACAGATTTTACCGACTATATTTTTTTCACAGAGGTAAGTACGTATTATAGATTAGTTACACCTCAACATAAAACAAATGAATGTGCTCTTTACGAAATATTTGTACCGGATGGGAATCGAATTCACGACCTAGCAGTTAGAATCGCTATTTTTTTGAATTAAGATGTACAAAGAAAAACTATTATTTATTTGATATACATAGGTAAATTAATTTTAATTAACGATTCGGTGATGGGATATAACGCGCAACAGTATCAATCCTTTAAATAAATGAATTATCCTAGATTCAATATGGGCGGATGGCAGCAAATCCGATTAAACAGTAATCAAGTTAATAAAATTGATAGGAACTTAATGCTGGTTTCATTTGTATACTCGGTTTCCTTTAGTTTGTGATTAATCTCCAATACTTTAAACATATAATCATAAATTCACTAACTGTACATTGCCCCGCTTCGGTGTGACAAAATTATGGTTGCAAGAGAAATGAAAAACCAAAACATGTCACAAGGACGTTAAAGTGTGGGTCACCATGGCTTTGAAAGACTCATATGTACATAAAAAATCAAAACTAATGCAAAAAAATAGATGAAACAAACCTTCAAACAGGTTGTTTATCATGACAACATTTGAGCTGAATTGGTGCAGCATTTTTAGTTTTTGAAGCGAACACAAACGAAATTAATATTTATTTATACAATTGGTTAACAAAATCAACAAAAATAAAAGATAAAGTAGTCTTATAAATATATATATGTCGGAGTGAGGGTATCCAAATAATAAAAGTGATACAAACATTTGCCACTATCGAACACTACGGAACACTCTATATAAAGCGGCGCGATCGGCAACAGGACACAGTTCTCTTCAGATCTCGCGACGACCATATCTATTATTTGATTTGTGATTTATTGTATCTCTGTGTTTTATATTGTGTGTATGAGGCGATATTTATCAGTGGGGGAATTACTAGCCTAGGTGGCGAATTCCACAGGGCATCGCGGAGGGGTGAGCGTTGCCCCAATCCCCTCATGGGGGGTTGCTGATGGTGTTTAAGTTAATTCGTATCCGTTTAGTAGTGATTAGTGTTTGGCTTTGGTCCAGATTGGCTGTATCTGTCATTCATGTTCTCGTTTATTCTTGTGTCTCCGACATCAGAAGTGGGATCTGAATCTCATTTGCCCACAATGTTTGAGAGTGTAACGGAACGTCAGTCGCGGCGAGCGGTCGAACTACCCTCCGCTTGAAAATCGTACGAGGTGTCATTTGTTAAATTTTTGTAAGCGAGAAAGCTCACATAGTATCAAAGTGTCGGTATAGCCTTTTCGCGTACGAAGGGTTTGTGAGACGTGCGGCCTACAACAGCGGCAGCGTGCGGTAGTAAAAGCAACTGGGCAAACAACATCGGTAACTGGGAAGTAACCGGTATGTACGGACAACTCCAACAATCCGGTGAGTCGTACTATTTTTATTTTGTGCTGAGTGCTCTTTAATAAGATAAGTTCTGTCAGATGAGTTTCTAGGCAAACGACAATATTGTGTAATTTATACTCTCGATTGTTTGATTGATTGTTGATTTTTGTGTAAACAAAAATAAAATAGTGGAATAAGTAAAAGTGATTTTAATTCAAAAATGGACAATATTGTGCAGTAACATTATTGAGGGTAGGTAATGCCCGCACTTATTGTAACATCGAAATTCTATGTACAGTTTTAATCCAGATTTATTCATTGCGGTTATTGATTCATGTAGTACACGATTACTGTATTTCAAACGACAGAATGAGAATCTGTTTGCATTAAGGTTTTCAGTTGCAGTTTTCGAAATTAATCTTGTTCTTAAAATAATTAGATCGTTTCTATTGGTGACATCGGTACAAAGGTAGACGATTTCGGAAGTATAGTGTAGTATTATATCATAGCAGAATATCTGTGATCGAGGTGGATTGAATTACCCGTTCTGCACATGCTGTTTCTTTTCGATTTTTAAATTCATTTCTTATTTTGATGTGATTTTTTTATTTGAAGCGGGTTCATCTTTAATTGTGGCTGTTAACATTTTTTAAGATTATTATTTTTACCACTTTGTCATAGTTGTGACTCGAATTATAATTACCGTTTTGTTATTTTGTGATAGAATGTTAGTGATTTCAGTAAAGAAAAATTATTTTAAAAATTTCATTGAGGGTATATTACCCACTGGTACGATTATCACTGGTCCGCCTTCTATTTGGTGTCGGCTATCTCACCAGCAGCGGGTGATTGTGGCTGGCATGTCTATGTAGTTGGCAGATACACGTGTGGGAGTCACAAGGGATAACTAACTGTTACACTTGTGGTGGTCACAGGGATGACCTACGATACTATTTATTTTGATTGCTTTGAGAATTTGCAGCAGTAGTCAATTACTAAAGTTCTTATTTTATGTTGTTTTGATTTTAATAATGATGTTACTGTTTTCTTTTGCTGTTCAGTAGTGTACTGTTTTATTGAGACAGAATAGACAGTGAGGTCAGATATGGCAGAGTGAGAGAGATACTGTGTGTACACGTATGTGACATTTGATAGGGAAAGTGTAAATTAGTAAAGTTTGATCTCAGTAACTTAGTTTTGATTCAAAGTTAAGAAATAAATTAGACAAAGTTAAATCCTAAGTATAAAGGACCGTTTAAAATTGTAGAGTTGCTCGATGGCGATCGTTATACTTTGAAATCTTTAACTAGTAACAGAATCTACAAATGCGCTTGCGTTCGTATACGAGAGTTTCCTTTAAGTGATATACCCGAGGAGGTAGATTTGTCTGGCATTGATAATAGTGAGGAAAATCCCTGTAGATCAAGTCCCTATTGATGTTGATGATGATAATCAAGGGTTAATTAATGCTGATGCAATGGAATGAAATTGAGTTGTAATTGTGTGGCGAGTAGTCTCTATAATGAGATATGAGATATCCTATCAGCGTGGTGGTTGTTAAAGTTTAGTTAAGTTTTGCGAAAGGCGAGGTGGCCACTGAAAGGCGAGGTGGCCACTGAAAGGCGAGGTGGCCACTGAAAGGCGAGGTGGCCATTGAAAAGTGAAATTGTTAGAATAAGAGGCCATTTAGATATTGTTAATAATCCAAAAATGTGTAACGCGAAAAACGGTGAGGTGACTGTTGCGATACTACTTACTGGTGTTATTAATTTAGTATGTAGCGAGAAGTCTATTAGCATTCAGATTTGATAACAAAAAGCCTATTATTTTATGAAAATGTCCTAAATGAAGTTGTTCCACAGAAGATTGTCCTTGGTCAGGAGTGGCCGAACAATACCAAAAATGTCTCTTTCTTTTCTGCGGATAACGATGATGCACTGCCTTCAACATCACACGAGGACGTGTAATACGTCAGGACGGCCGTGTCGGAGTGAGGGTATCCAAATAATAAAAGTGATACAAACATTTGCCACTATCGAACACTACGGAACACTCTATATAAAGCGGCGCGATCGGCAACAGGACACAGTTTCTCTTCAGATCTCGCGACGACCATATCTATTATTTGATTTGTGATTTATTGTATCTCTGTGTTTTATATTGTGTGTATGAGGCGATATTTATCAGTGGGGGAATTACTAGCCTAGGTGGCGAATTCCACAGGGCATCGCGGAGGGGTGAGCGTTGCCCCAATCCCCTCATGGGGGGTTGCTGATGGTGTTTAAGTTAATTCGTATCCGTTTAGTAGTGATTAGTGTTTGGCTTTGGTCCAGATTGGCTGTATCTGTCATTCATGTTCTCGTTTATTCTTGTGTCTCCGACATATATATAAATATATATAATTTAAGGAAAGCATAGCAGTATTATCATCAAGTTATATTGCGTTCAAACATGTAATTGAACACAAATTTTTTACTCTGTCACCATAAAAACGGTCTCTACTACAAGAACACAGGGGGAAGTCGCATTATCTATGGTCCGTTACAATTCATTGACAATCAGATATATAATATTTCCTCTTTGCAAAAACATCCTGATATCTTTTCATAGAGTAGACAAAAGATTAAAGATTAAACTGGTCATATTTTCTTTCGCTTTCACTTCAATCTTTGATAAGACCATTTCTCCTGTATAAGCAATATCGATTTTGGAACATAAAATTTGTACTCTATGAAATATATCGAATTTCGTATGTGTTGCCTTACCTCAATGTTTATTTAGGTTTGTAATCCCATGTGAGGTCCTCGCGTTTAGTAATCGAAGTTTGGCTGCCATTTTTTCAGCATGAACCGTTATGAAGAATATTTTATACATATATATATATTCTTATCGGATATTCACGATTTTTATTTATCGGTTTCTGTCGGTGTTAGTTTGCCTGACCTTCGATATGTGGTACATTTATGGTAACCCTTTTTTGAATTTGGTTGGGACAAAATTTTGTATGAATTTAGAACAGAAGAAATATGATTTTTCAAAGTATAAGCTCGGGGAAGAATGCAAAATCAAAAAGCATTAATTTCAAGTACGTCTTTTCAGGCACTTTAGAAATGTTGACTCTAGTTGTCAAAATGTCATTCCCATGGATAAGATCCAGCTAGAAACTCCATAAATTACACTACACTATTAGAAAGAGCGTAGAAATAGAGTTTTTTTTATTTATATTCATACATTTTCAAAATTTTATTTTAACTGCAGATACATGTACAAAGCATACATAACTAATATATAAACATAAATGAGAATTATAAGAAATAATAGAGTGAGTATAGAGACGACTATAATCACCATTCAGAGGACGTTAGTGTTTCTCAACTGTGTATGTTTGTAAATTGCTAAATATATCGTCAGTATATAAAAATTGTCATATTGATTCTTTTGGACCCTTTTTTTAAATGGAATTAGCGTGCAAACAAGCAGACGTATGCGTATACCTGATGGTAAGCGATTACCGCCGACGATGGACACCTGCAACACCAGAAGCGTCCTAAGTGCGTTGCCTCCCTTTTGGGGATGGGGGGCGGGGTAGGGGATGGTGGTGTGTGCCTCCGGTATCCTCACTCACTTGGTGAATCACAGCGCAAGCACTATTTCACACCGATTTTCTTGAACCCTACTTGAATCCTAAGCATACGCACAGGAAACACAAGTAAGAAAGTCAGAAACTAATCTTAATAAACAAAACAAGTGTGTGTGTGTAATAAATCTATTCTCCAACATTTGCGTCTAACGCAATTTCCAAAATTGAATACACCGCCATATTCCGGAAAGCTGCTTAAACTCGTAATATGTGTGTAGTTCCCCGTTGGGTGAGAGTGTTAATATTGATTTAACGAAGTTAAACCCATCTGCGAAATTCGCAGTACACGGTATCAGTACACATGGAGTCTGTGGTACACTCTACGTGATGGTCTATAGTACAATATATATATATAGTGGTACACTTATAAGCTTGCTTGTCTATGGCTGCTTACTATGCTGTTAATGTCCGGACACGCGCGAATTGCGTTGTGTGAAAGAACGAATGTGTGGCGTTATTTGATTAAAAGTTTTTAGGGATATGCGTGGAATTGTAATGTCTTCGTGCGAGTTAGTAAATGTATTTTATTTATTTTCGTATTTATCTGCTACTATTACAACATGTTGATGAATTAAGATGAAGATACATTAGCGTGCCACGAAGGTACATAATGTTTCCTAACAACATCTCACCCATCGATTTTTAAATTAAATTACAGTAAAAGTTGTGTAAAATGCTATATAATAGGGCTGGTAACACTTCAGTGACCTGTTGTGGTAGAAACATTCACAGTATATCTCACTTAGAAGTGAAGACAATCGAAGAATATCCGTAGATAATGAAGTGGGTATTACAGGTTATTTATTTGAGTATTCGGATGATTGATAAAATAAATACATATTAATCTCAATATTACATGTAGTTGAGTTGTTTTTCCTAACCTTGTCCAGAGATTTCTGAGATTCAGAAAAAAATCTCATTATTAGAAACATCTCCTGAGTTTGAGGGTTAAGGATCTTGTTTTAAATTAGAAATGCTACAGGTTTGTCGCCAAATCAGTAGAACAATAGCTATAATCATATTTTGTACTCTACAGTAAAACAGGCTCAAACAGTTGAAAATAAGCCTATTTTAGTAAACAAAACCCGACTTTGTTACCTAAAAAAAGATAAAACACAAGTGCATCACAACTTAGTTCTGTACTGTTTTACTTAGTTAGACTTAGTTCTGTAAAAGCACGAAACTATGTTTAATGGAGATCAAAATAGTTCTCCTGAATTCCAGCGAAAATTCAACCGTTCAGCTAGAGTTCTTTATGCAGGTACAAAGGTAGAAATTGCCTTTAACTTTTATCTAGGATTTCGTTTGGAGGGTTTTATTGGAAATATTTTTTATTCTTGGATAAAACCTGTTTAGTGTCCTGGAAAGAGTTTTATTTGCTTTACGTATTTTTTATCGTGATACACCATTGAGATAAAGCTGTAAATTATACTGACTTAGAGGCGTTTTCCAAGTGGTTTTGGGAAGCGTCGCAGTATTTATTACACACATGAAAATACAAAATGTTAATTGGAATCTGTTTATAACCCTGCCTCCCCCCAAAAGTACTGTCGGGGACACTCCCCATTTGATGTCACACTCAAAGAAGACTTAAAAAACTATTAAGTCACAAGTGAGTCCAAAGCTTTAATACTAAGATGCCGGCGAGGCAGCGTAAGCGCCGGTAGTAACTTACAGTGGTGACTTCCACATACAGTTCAACTGAAAACACACTACAACGCCATCTACTGTAAATACACCGAACTACGGACTAACTACTAATCCTGCATATAGAAGCTCTTTCGTCGATTAGCAAAATTTACAACTTCTCAATATCAATCGTGGGGCCGTAACCCGCCATGCATGATCACCTCACCTGACTGGAGGCACCTCCCTCCTTTTTGTTTGAGGGACAAGCACACACACACATGTATCATCAGGTAACCTGCTTGCTCATGAACCTTTTATTTATAAAACAATTAATAAACAACTATAAATAAATATTTTTGACATCTGACACACAACGTGATCTACTTTCAAACTAAGCAAAGCTTGTACTAGGGCAGTTAGATTAACAGCAGTACCCGGATCACTTTCTTCTTAGGCGCAGAGTGGCACACCGTGTGATTTTAGTCGGTCTTATTCCGACAAAAGGACAGTTAGATTTACTAATAGAATACTTTGAAACTAGTTAAACCCAAACTCCATAACAAATATTTGCAGATCATACAAACATTTATTTTGATTATCCGAACCGAAAATCGAACCTGAGCATTTAAGAAAAGCAGTCACGGACGCAGGCAGCCATTATTAATAAATCGAAAGAAATAGCAGTACAGAAAATACTTCTAATTCTCGTGATCTGGAATTTGTAAGTACCGGTATAAAAAATAAGAATTTACATAATCTTTAAAAGTAACTGTAAAGCTGAAATACTGTTTAAAAACTAATTTTGCTGGCCCACTGCTCAGTCGAGTTGCTTGTTTTAAAACATTTCCTCTTGGTAACTTTAATCTGGGACGAAGCAAGGAGTGTTTACCCGCAATTATTCGAGAAAACCGTAAAGCTGTAAGCTCGGTTTTTCACTCTTCGCACAGAATATTAAACAGTTTGTTAATTAAAAATAGTTTTAAAGTTGCCCGATGGCATACTGATGCGATTGCCAATGTAATGAGGCTAAATATACAAAATTATATATTTATATCTGGTTTATTTTCGGTAAACATCAAAATGAGTTCTATAATTTATTATTTATCTTTATTGCATACAAAAAATTAAATAAAAACAATAGAAAAGAGAACAATAGAAGAGAAAGAGAGGGACTGCACGTTTGGCCTAGTGGTTTAAAGGTCACCACGCCGTTTCCTATTTCGCCAAGTGTCGTGGGTTCAAATCCCACATAGGACAACACTTTGTGTGATTGTTGTTCTGAGTCTGGGTGTTCTTTGTGTCCGTTTCATGTATGTTTGTAAAGTCCCCCGCGACACAGGATTTATTGCTAGCGGGTGTTGTCTTTAAAAAAAAAGAAAGTTACATAATATGTAAATATTAGGTCTTTACCTATGAAATTGCCGTTCTTCAGTACTGGTCATTTCAAATAAAAAAAAGTTTGTAATGGCTCTGTATTCTAAATTCAAATTAATTTTGTTTTAAAACCATGACATTCTATTTACAAACTCAGTCTTTTGTTTTCTGATTAGCGTTGTATTTTCATTACATTTGAACATTTTTAGTCATAATAGATACTTTAAAAATTCGTGTAATTATGGAATATGAGTTCCGTCGTGGCACCAACGCGACACAAACGGCACGTAACATCAAAAACGTTTACGGAGAGAACTGTACAAATGAACGCACAACCCGTTATTGGTTTTCCCGGTTCCGTTCTGGAAATTTTGACTTGAAAAATAAAGCTCGTGGTCGTCCGGAGACTTTGGTTAACAATAATGAATTAAAAGCGATTGTGGAAGCTGACGAAACTCAATCTACAGCTGAGCTAGCAGCAGCTTTTAATGTAAGCATCAAAACAAACAAACAATTTATGGAGTTTCTTGCCAGATTCTTCTCCATGAAGGGTAGGCTGCACTTGGAACTGGCGACTAGAATCACTCGATTTTTTTAATATTAAATATTGACTATTCATAAGTGCCTGTAAAATAAGTGCCTATATGAATAAAATATTTTTGAGTTTGACAATATTGATCCATTTGCGACAAATTGGCAAGGTAAAAAAGCTTGATAGATGGGTGCCCCACGACCTTAACGATCGCCAGCGCAACGTACGCGTCGAGACCTGCCTTGCGCTGCTCAACAGGCAAAGAAATGAAGGACTTTTGAAACGAATTGTTACGTGCGACGAAAAATGGATTCTGTTCGACAATCGAAAGCGCTCAGCAAGTTGGTTAGACCCTGGTTCAGCACCAAAGCAATGCCCTAAACCAAAAATGACCCCTAAAAACGTGATAGTCACTGTTTGGTGGTCTAGTGCGGGTGTGATTCACCACAGCTTTTTACAAAACGGCATGAGCATTAATGCAGATGTGTACTGTGAAGAACTGGAGAGAATGATGGAGAAGCTTGCACATCTGCAACCAGCTTTGGTCAATCGGTCGACCTCACGACAACGTGCGACCCCATACTGCGCAACAGACAGTCTCCAAGCTGCAAGAGCTGGGGTTGGAAGTTCTCCCTCATCCGCCATACTCACCAGACCTTGCACCTACCGACTATTACTTTTTCCAAAATTTAGACAACTTTTTAGTGGGTAAAAAATTCAATTCCCGAGAGGCAGTACAAAATGCCTCTGAAGAGTTTGTTGAATCCCGTCCAGCTGATTTTTACAAGAAGGGCATCAAAAAAATGCCAATGCGTTGGCAAAGATGCGTCGATTGCATGGGTGATTACTTCGAATAACAGAAATAAAAAAGTTTGAAAAAATAGGTACTTTCACTTATTGCATACAAAACGGCAATTTCATAGGTAAAGACCTATTATAACAATCGGCGGTCTTATCGTTCAAGGCGATTTCTTCCAGACAATCAGGTGTTTACAAATTTGATTTCATTTTGTCTGAATACATGTTGATTGTTCGATCAGCTCGACTTTTTTATTGGATTTCCTAATCTAGTATAGTTTCTAGTCTAGTATAAGCAATATTCTCATTATTTTCGGACGGGTTAAAAGAGAAAAAAAAACACTCCATTGTAACGTGATATTATCGATCTGAAATACTTCGAAATACGTTTGTTATGACTCAAATCATGGACTTACTTTAAATTAGATATTTAAAAATAGTCTCACCCTTCTCTAAGAATTCATCTTTCCTTTCAGACGAACTAATTTGTGTAAACTTTAAATAATGTTGTTTAAATTGATTCCAAGTGAGTTAACTACACATTACTTGTAAAGAGGAAAACTATCTATAACTATATATCTTATACGAAGACTAAAGGATATTAACATTAACAGCCAAGCTATACATCAAAAGTATAAATGTACAAAGTTAGTTATAATATTATTCATTGCGAGTACTGTCATTTACTCGTATAAAACATGTGAGGAACACCTTTAAAATATTAATTATAAAATACACGGCAGATATACGTATTACAAGATAGCTTCAAAAAAACTGAAGTATCTCATTACGCCTTTTGAACATATTTTAAATATGGCTGTAATACTGTCAGCTTACTTCGTTATCGTGTTACATAATGGCCAGGATAATAGCTACGGACATGCAGAATTATGTGCTTCAAAGGAGCGTAGACAGCTACGCAAGTGCTACGGAGTCTACGTGCTGTAATTAAAGGATGTTTTATTAAGGAAGTAATCTCTAGATAACAGTTTTGTACGTTTTTATGATGTATGTTTTTATGAAACATTTTTTAAATTGCAAATTTAACCGTAGGCTTTGCGTGATATCGTGAAAATTTATTCCTTTTGAGAAATGCAGATAAAACTACCTGAGTCAGATAGGGTCAGGTACGGTAGGTAGGTGGGTGTATCATTTTAGGTATCTACGTTAATCAAGATTTACCAAAATGCAATGGAAGTTAAATTATACGCTAGTACATTTCCTCGTCAAGGCTCGGCAAGAGCGTACTTACAATTGCAACAGTATTCAGTTCAAGTATTCAAGTATATCTGTACAACCCTACAAAGATTAATCAGTTCTTCCTTAGCATCAAGGTTATAAAGACTTATCTAATACGAGCCGACCCACGCAACCTCGTTTGCGTCTCCTATTGCCCGTAGTGTGATCATTTTCCCCCCTTTTTGAAACCATTTTCATTGACGCTCCGCTTTTATTGGTCGTAGCGTGATTATATATAGCCTATAGCCTTCCTCGATAAATGTACTATCCAACACTGAAATAATTTTTCAAATCGGACCAGCAGTTCCTGAGATTAGCGCGTTCAAACAAACAAACAAAATCTTCAGCTTTATAATATTAGTATAGATTTATACGTGCAGCATACACTTTGTACCCTTTTTAAGTTAATTATGCGAACGGAGGAGTATGTTGGCACCATTAACGTTTATATGGAGGATCATTACTTTTACAGAAATATCTTTGTTACTAAATAATAATGCAAGAGCGAGTAATGAAACAAAATAAACCAAACAATAAGAACTGAAGAGACCTATTTCTTAGCGTTCCATGGATTCACCGTGCGGGTGCCGGGTCCATCGCGTGATAGATGGGGGCAACACATGCGACTTCGACAGTGCCTGGGAATTGCGACCCAGGTTTAGGTTTAAGGAGCACTCCTTACGACGCGTCAACGCTCACCTCCACTGTCCGCCGTGTTACCCCCTCTACCTAACCATATTTGAAGTGAGCCTAGCAATGCCGCTTTGGATATTCGTTCAAGAAAAGAGCTTACTGAAGCTCTTGGCAATCCAAGGTCTTTAAGCAGGTTATAGAGGGATTTAGCTGGTATACCCCTCGCACCCACTTCCACGGCATACAGCGCAACGACATAACCATTTTTAGTTATTTCGTTGGTTAACTCAAAGTACTTGTTTCTTTTTAAAGCGTGGTCTTTAGGGATGTTCGTTTCCCACGGCACCGTGAGTTCTACTAGTACTACACGCTTAATTGACATTGCATAAAGAAATATGTCCGGTCTGGACGCCGAGGCACAGATATCCTCCGGTATTCTGTAGTGATTTTCATACGTGTCCACTAATAATGTCCAGTCACTGGCGGTATTTATAATTGAGTACGGCTTTTGTGTGAGTGAAATCTTTTTTGTTGAGCCTTCCTTTACAAACGCGATGTTAGTTTTTATGTTTGTTGTTGTTCCTTTTTTCGCTCTCGCCAGTGATAAACTTATAGCTTCGCGTATGATGAGTAATACCCTATCATGGCGACGTGAATAATGACCCCGGTCTAATAGCGCCTTACAACCTGTCAGTAAGTGCCTGGCTGTACCTATTGCCGCATTGCACATCGTACAAGCCTTTTCTGTAGCTTTTCCCCACCTTACTAGGTTGCTTTGATCGGGGAGGGTTAATTGAAAGGCGTTGAGGTAGAATTTTAACAGGGCGGGTGACCAATCATATAAAAGTGTGCGCCATTTCAAAGCTGGTGGGATACAAAATTCTCCTAGAGTTAACCATTCATTCTGCATTTCTAGGTTCATTGCGTGCACCTTGTAGGTCTCGTTTTCATCTTGTTGTATGAAAGATTTTGTTATCTCTTTGTCGGTCTGTCTTCTAGTATTTCCCAATCCAACTCTACTGGACTGCGTACCCACCATGAATTTTTTGTGGAATTGGAGCCGTGACTCTAGCTCTGATGAATTTTTGTCTTTTGGAAGGGATCTAACGATTTCGTCTTGGGATTTTGACAAGACATGCATTTTGGTAACTCTTAGGTGTTTGTAGAGTTCCGAAGGTTTTTTTAATTTCATTCCAAAATTATTCGAGCCCCTGTACAACGTTGACGGGTCTGCAGATGGTGCTAGCCCGAGCCACAACTTCAATGTCTTAGTGACTTTCGCGTCCAGTGTTCTTATGTGGTTCTGGTTTATATCATATACTAGAAACGGCCAGTTGAGACGTGATGTTAAGTAGTTGTCGTAAATCTAAGCTTTTTTTACGTTACTAATTGGCTGTTGGTCTACCTTGTCAATGTCTTTTACGAAGTCATCGACTATTACGTTTATAGATGGAGTACGACCTTTGTAGTCTATCTTTCTTCCAAGGAATTTAAAGGGCACGGTTTCTGATATTATTGAAACACTTTCCCCACCAATAGTAATCCCGGGGTCATATGAGGTATACCTGGTGCCTCGCCGGCCCAGACAAAGGCAATAGCATTTGCTAGGTTTTGTCCTCATTCCCTCCGTCCAGGTACAGAAGTCATCTACCTTACGCAGTAGTTCTTGGCACTGCTTTGGATTACGTGTAATGATCGCAAGGTCGTCTGCGAACGCTAAGATGGATTCCGTATATTTTCCATTGACCTTAAACCGATAGCCCCACCTCTTTTCGCATGTTGCGATATTATCTATTAATATATTTATAACTGTATTAAATACTACTGGCGATAAGCAGCAACCTTGGAACAACCCTACTCTGTATTCGAGGGGTTTCGTATGTCCCTCTTTTGCTGTGATTACAAATTTTAATTTACTGTAGTATGATGCAATTATTTCACAAACTGTTGGCGGGAAGTTATACCATTTCAAAGCAAATAACATAAGCTCGTGCTGTACTGAGCCAAAGGCATTTTCTAAATCTATCCAACAGACTGTTATTTGCCTTTCATTTTTCCTAGCATCTTTGAGGCTTTCCGCAAGTAATGAGTTATGTTCCAGACATCCAGAGATTCCGGGCATGAACCCTTTCTGGTAATTTGGTCTGAAGTAATTATTGTTGGACATATACTGTATTATTTTTAATTGAAGACAGGAGAAAAATATTTTAGAAATTGTATTGGTTAGGGCTATGGGTCTAGTGTCCCTGGGATCTACTACTTCACTTTTCTTAGGAATGAGGACAAAATTAGCTTTGCCAAAGGTTGCTGGTATTTCCTTGTTCGACCAGATCTTGCTGAATATACTTAGAAGGTGTTTACGCACTGATGGACATTTTTTATATACTATATATGGTATACCATCAGGCCCTGGAGCTGATCTTGAATTTTTCCTCCTAATTTGGATTTCTATGTCTTCTAAGGTTGGCGGGTTACAATCAAATTTAAAACGAGGGCTTGCTGGGTTTTGTGCACTTGGTTCATGATAGGTCTTCTTATGTGTTTGCACCTCGTACGTAGTTTTATAGTGTTCGTAGATCTGGTCGGCCGTTAGAAGCAGTTGTCCGCGCTTCTCTTTGAAAATATTTCTGGAATATTGGTAAGGGTTTCTATCGAACTCTACTTCATGCTTTGCTCTGTTTAAGTTATCAGTTTCGTAAGCAATTTGTACTGATACTCCTTGAATTAGTTTTAGTATTGATCTTAAAGCCCTGGCCAGTTGGTGGCTCAGGTGGATATCGCCCATGGCTTTAGCATTCCGTAGTCGTTTGACAAGGTCTCTCTTTCTCTTTCTCAGTTTAGTCTTAAATCTGTTTTCATTTCCTTTATGAGCATAGTGTGTTGAGGGTGGGTAGTGCTCATGGAAATATGTATATATTACTTTTTGGAAAGTTTCGACTTGACTATTTAGGTCTTGTTTTGCTCCAGGATGTTCTAGGAGAACTGCCAAGTTCTGGTTGTGTGCTTTCCAAGTGGTCTCTTTTTGGGAGGGAATGCTAAGACGGGCCCAGATGTGGATGGGCTCCTGGTTCGGGTCACTCTCTGGCCTGCCTTGAGATATATGAGGGTCAACTCTATCCGTAGCAGCAAATGACGAACTTACAGACGTCTGTCTTGCATCATTGCCATCGTGTGTTTTCAAATGTTTTAGGAACCAGGCTCTTTTCTTGTACTGTTTCCCGCACGTGGGGCATCTCAAATCCATTATCTCGCCAGGGTTGTCGGTGTAATCTCTCGGTGGACAGTTCTTCCGCCCCCCCTCTCGGACTGTCCCAGGGGTATTTTTCTTTACCGGACTTTTAGCGATATTTATCCCGAGCATGGCTTGCTAGGCCATTGCTCTCGGCTGTCTTTCCAGCAGTCCACAGTCTTTCCTGTTGTCATCTGTCTTTCCAGCGTCATCCCGTCTATCCGGGCTGTAGGGTTTGAAAAGACCTATTTCTTAGCGTTCCATGGATTCACCGTGCGGGTGCCGGGTCCATCGCGTGATAGATGGGGGCAACACATGCGACTTCGACAGTGCCTGGGAATTGCGACCCAGGTTTAGGTTTAAGGAGCACTCCTTACGACGCGTCAACGCTCACCTCCACTGTCCGCCGTGTTACCCCCTCTACCTAACCATATTTGAAGTGAGCCTAGCAATGCCGCTTTGGATATTCGTTCAAGAAAAGAGCTTACTGAAGCTCTTGGCAATCCAAGGTCTTTAAGCAGGTTATAGAGGGATTTAGCTGGTATACCCCTCGCACCCACTTCCACGGCATACAGCGCAACGACATAACCATTTTTAGTTATTTCGTTGGTTAAGTCAAAGTACTTGTTTCTTTTTAAAGCGTGGTCTTTAGGGATGTTCGTTTCCCACGGCACCGTGAGTTCTACTAGTACTACACGCTTAATTGACATTGCATAAAGAAATATGTCCGGTCTGGACGCCGAGGCACAGATATCCTCCGGTATTCTGTAGTGATTTTCATACGTGTCCACTAATAATGTCCAGTCACTGGCGGTATTTATAATTGAGTACGGCTTTTGTGTGAGTGAAATCTTTTTTGTTGAGCCTTCCTTTACAAACGCGATGTTAGTTTTTATGTTTGTTGTTGTTCCTTTTTTCGCTCTCGCCAGTGATAAACTTATAGCTTCGCGTATGATGAGTAATACCCTATCATGGCGACGTGAATAATGACCCCGGTCTAATAGCGCCTTACAACCTGTCAGTAAGTGCCTGGCTGTACCTATTGCCGCATTGCACATCGTACAAGCCTTTTCTGTAGCTTTTCCCCACCTTACTAGGTTGCTTTGATCGGGGAGGGTTAATTGAAAGGCGTTGAGGTAGAATTTTAACAGGGCGGGTGACCAATCATATAAAAGTGTGCGCCATTTCAAAGCTGGTGGGATACAAAATTCTCCTAGAGTTAACCATTCATTCTGCATTTCTAGGTTCATTGCGTGCACCTTGTAGGTCTCGTTTTCATCTTGTTGTATGAAAGATTTTGTTATCTCTTTGTCGGTCTGTCTTCTAGTATTTCCCAATCCAACTCTACTGGACTGCGTACCCACCATGAATTTTTTGTGGAATTGGAGCCGTGACTCTAGCTCTGATGAATTTTTGTCTTTTGGAAGGGATCTAACGATTTCGTCTTGGGATTTTGACAAGACATGCATTTTGGTAACTCTTAGGTGTTTGTAGAGTTCCGAAGGTTTTTTTTAATTTCATTCCAAAATTATTCGAGCCCCTGTACAACGTTGACGGGTCTGCAGATGGTGCTAGCCCGAGCCACAACTTCAATGTCTTAGTGACTTTCGCGTCCAGTGTTCTTATGTGGTTCTGGTTTATACTGTTCAGCTCAAAAGAACGTAAAAAATATAATAATTCACTTACCAAATACTGGTTCCAGGAGACCTTCAGGGTCAGAAGCCTCGTCAGCAGCAGCGATGGTCAGCGTCGCTGCTATCACCACCCACCACGCGCGACTCATTTTGTCTGCAACAAAAACAGACATAGTAGTACATTTTAGGGGAAAGTTTTTTTTTTATAAAACACAACTCCCGCACTAGAAATAAAACCTGTGTCACGGGGGACTTTACAAACATACGTGAAACGGACACAAAGAACACCCAGACTCAGATTTGATTTGATAGAAATGTCGACATAAAGACAGCAAGAACTCCATAAAACCATCAGTCGCTATAATTTCCTCTCATTTCGTAATCAGAGCCATTCGATACAAAATGACCGGCTCTACTAGAATGATACTGTAATCTTTGCTTTTCACCCTGGAAGGTTACTAAAGCCTACAATTTTCCTCCCTAGAACTACAAGTAGAGGAAAGAGGCAAATAGTGGCGTAAAAAAACGTAAAATAAAATAAATATTTTTTTTAACCTTCAGTATTATGACTTAGGTTATAGGTGTCCATAGGTGGTGGTAGATAATAACCACCCCTGCACCACTACTATGTAACTGATTGGCTGAACTGGAGGCGCTCATTGCCGTTGGTCATTAGAAAAATCATCGAGAGTAAGCAACGACGGCGCGGTCAGTACCTGGATGCGTGATCTCTAGTGGCATGATGAAGCAGTCAGTCCCTGTTCTTATCATAGAATAACAGTCGTAAAGCTTAGATGGAGGCCTTCTGATGGCTTAAAAATATCTAATGCCTGTCCCAAACCCGTACTCTGCCAGCGTGGGGACGAAAGGCCCTAAATTTGAAAGTAACTATTTAGTTACATTCCACTTTATAGTATTACTAGCTTTATCCCGCGGCTTCGCTAGCATTATATAATAAGTATATTAAGTTACTTCTTATACCTCCAAGAATATGTGTACAAAGTTTCATGATGATCGGTTTAGTAGTTTTCCCGTGAAACCGTAACAAACAAACTTACTTTCACCTTTATAATATTAGAATGATTATGGACAAATATGTTTATACATTGTATACTTATTCCTATGTACAAAGTGTGTAGCCAAATTACTAGCCCTTTTTTCGATTAACATTTTTGGTCTAATGTAATTGAGGCAATCTCACGACTATATAGCCTCCATGCATATCTAAAAACAATTTGTCGTCAATTTACGCCACGCAATCATTGAGGCAACATTTATAAATTCGAATACATTTAAATAATAATACAGAATTTACTTTTATTAGATATTCACGAGAAACAAAGTAAGAGATTGTTTTTCAGATTCATTTTACAAGCTTATTATTAACTTGCAATGTATGTATGCATGCTTGTATGTTCGGGTGGAATATTGCAACTCAATTTTGAAGCAGATATCTTCAACCGATTTTGCTGAAATTTTGCAAGCATGTGTATACAGCGTGACAATACAATATTATAATGGCATGGAGCTGATCTGATGCTGGAGCTGGAAAGTGGCCATAGGAACTCTGTAAAGAAACGTCGCAACATCATCGAGTTTGGACTCGTTTGATTTGTCTCGAGGCATTCCAGTAAAAGCTTGTTTTTAAAAAGATTTTTAAATAAATTATTTCATGTCATACTAGCTTTTGCAGGTGATTGCACCCACGTGTATATTGTTTATCGCGGTAAAGAATATCTGTTAGAAATCGAACGTCATTATAATGGCAACATTTTGATTGTCATGTTTTTTGTTTGACGTTTGAAGTTAAAAAATAGAACTTACGAGAGGCTTTGCGTTAACGGTCGACCAGTGTGGGTTTTGAGTGCCGTTTAATTGAAATTTAGCTGATTGTCCAGCAGACTCGGTTTTTTCGTTGTTTACCGTTATGATTGGTCTGGTTTGGACACGCGAGATTAGTAGTCGCGTCAATTCGGCGCGATCCGCGACAGTTAAAACGGGTGTATTATAAATTAGAATACTTTGGAACCTGTACTACCACTAGCAGTGGTGAATGTGTGAAGAAGCAGAGGGCGCACCAGAGGGGCCCCTCAGAACGCCGATATCAAGGAATTCACATATCTCCAGTAAGTGCTTGATATTACATTAGCTTAGAATAAGAACAAGGTGAATCGCCCTAAGTTGAATTCTTTTGCCAGTGAAATAGCTTAGCGATTGAATGCCTGTACATATGGGCCCTGCAGACATTACAAACTTCACACGGTGAACGCTACATTGGCGAAAGGATTGAACAATATCTTAAGTCCTTCTTCGAGAATCAAAGTACCTCAATGCCAAATTTAATTGAAGCTGATGCAACGGTTTGACCTTGAAAGCGAAACAGACAGGTGGAGTTACTTTTGAAATTATAATGTTAGTATGGATCACGCAAACCCAACAGGCAGGTCATCTGGCGGTAAGGTACATTAGTATAGATTAAACAATAATAAACAGATAGTTATTTCTCACATGGTATGGTAAGGAGTTTGGTTTTGAAGAAAACGAACTTTAACTGCTTAAGATTGTACGTGCTTTGTTATGATGACTTTATCAGAAACGCTACTTTTAATATCAAATTCAATTGTGTACTCTTAATTTCTTATTTTAAGGAATAGTTCTTCTTCAAATATAAATAGGAATAAATGAGAAGAATACATACATAGAGTAACGGCTATTTCCCAGAGGGGTAGGCAGAGACAATTGATCCCCACTTACTACGGATCTGACACAACTCTTTTGCTTCACCCACATTCATCAATCGCTGCATGCATGCTCGTCGTTTCCTAGTGCTCCTTATATGAAACCTTTTCAGAACATCACCTATTTAGTCGGTGAATGTTCTGCCGACACTTGTCTCACTATACGCTCTATAAATTTCTTCTTTTATCATCTATAATCTCTGAGTGGCCAACCATCGAAGTATGCCCTTTTCAACCCTTGTCGCTACATCTTCTTTCAAGAATAACCTAAAGTTCTATACAACAAACAAGTTCAACTTGATCGTAATATTATTCTAGTGATCAAGTACCGAAGCACCTAATGTGCACACATGTCGCGGAAGCTTAAAAACCGGCATCATGAGAAAATATATTACACATTTATCATTAAAACATACCCAGATGTCTCACAGCGACCCCAGAGCACGTTTCTCTAAGATGAATGTATGTAACTTTTTAACATTACCCTACTTTCAAACACTCTCACAATGTGTTGAAGGGATGAAGGGCTTGAGGGGTAGTTACCCTTTGTCCAAAGATGGGTCTTTTAGCCACACCCATTATCCTGCATAAAAATATGTCAAATATTTTGTTTTTTACCCGACTGCGGAAGAAGGAGGGCTATGTATTTCGAGAGTTTATATGTATGTTTGTATATTACTTTGGCCCTAAAGCCTAAACGGCATGTCGTATTTTTATGTGAGTGGTGTCAATAGATTCGTCTCAGTTGTGAGAGTGACACTGGGGACATCAAAATAAAAAAAAAATAGGTCTTTTGGCGCCAAAAAGTAATCTTAAAAAAAAATGTTTACAAAATACACCGAGTGTGGTATGAAAATAAAGATTTTTTTACGGTGATTACGAATATACATATATATAACTTATGTTTTATAAAAAAAAACTGAATTTAATAAAGATGAGAGAGATTGACGCAATCGCGAAATAAGTTTACTTGTTTTTTTCATATTATATTTTGGTAGTGATGTTTATAAGGTAAATAATTTGTTTATTACCTTCTAGTATACGATAAACTATAATTTTGAAAAGGCACAGCTGTACTATTAACTAAGAAGGAAGTTATGGATCGACACAGGCAGGCAGTAGATTTTGGTGTTTTTTTCTGTCTACGTTTTCACCGAATTTACTTTGATAATACAGCACAGCATGTGCTGTATTGTCAAATTTGGCGTCTGTTTGTATCGATCTATGATTTTTTACTGTAGCTTTGACGTTCATAAGTGTCGCTTGGTGTCTTAATTGAATAAATGATTTTGAATTAAATTGAAAAAGCTTCGTTGAGGATTATTCGTTTGTTCATGTGTTTATTGTATGTATGCTAAAGAGGTATTGTATGTATGCTAAAGAGGTATTGTATATGTGTACATTAACCAAAACAATAATTACACGTACACGAGGGCGACACCACGAGCACAAGTTATCATTTAATAAAGTAAAGCTTTCAAATTTTACTTTAAATCACTTCAAAATGTAAACGTATTTTATTTTAGGATGAAAACCAACTCTGCAAACTGCGAGTGACCAACTCAACTCAGCAATCACACCCCTTTCACAAACGCAGCGAAATTTTTGCCTCGACAGTTTCACTCGGTAATCAAAATGAATTCATAATTCATTCATACTCGTATATTTGAATTTCTTGCCATATTTGTAACGCTTAGGAAATTTACTTTGTAAAGTCAGATGTAGATATTACTTTTTAAAAAAGCTCTAATGAATAATACAGTAATGTACGTTACGTTTAATTCTATCCCTTTTCTAATATACCTGGCACTACCCCATATTTTCCATTCTATGGTTGCCTATAAGAGATTACCTCCGAGCAATAAGGCCGCCACTTGTACTTCCTTAGTTTTAAGTGAATGTTTTTATTAATCTGGTGTACAATAAAGATATATATATTATTGTAGAATACTATTGTTCTTTGCATTTAGGTGGTTAAAAGAAATTGTCTAGTTTTATATATTTACTAGCTGAATCCCGCGGTATTACCCGCGGTAAAACAACTACCGCGGGCAACGCCGCGAGGTGAAGCTAGT
The DNA here is from genome assembly GCA_949125395.1 of Diaphora mendica. Taxonomy (NCBI): domain Eukaryota; kingdom Metazoa; phylum Arthropoda; class Insecta; order Lepidoptera; family Erebidae; genus Diaphora; species Diaphora mendica. The sequence continues at coordinate 5,173,816 of OX421321.1, forward strand.
CTAAAAAAGGTAGCCTAAGTTACTCTTTATTACATCAACTATCTGAGAATGAAAGTCCCGTCAAAATCGGCTCAGCCGTTCCAGAGATTACCCGGGACAAACAGACAGACAGACAAAAATTGAAAGATGTTATTTTGGTATAAAAGCGGTTATTTCATTATTACAAATTCACTTCAATTTTATTTATTTGTAAGATAAGATTTGTTCATAATAACATTTACGAATTAAATACGCAAAATAAATGTTAAAACAGTGATTTAAGATACAGAAAGTTAAAAAAGTGATTTGAAGCCAGGTGATCCATGGGAGGCAATGAAGTCAGTGCTATATAGTTACAGGCAATTATAAAAAACTCGAAAAACAAAATTGAGATACAGTTTTCAGTGTTATTGTTTTGCTGAACATTTGCCGCGTTTCTTGGACGATAAATCTAAAGTGAACTATTCCTTCTCCTAGACCGTAAAAACAACAAGTTTGGTGAAGATAAATCGTTTATCCATAAAAAAAATGTATTGTATCTACCCTCAATAAAAATAAACCAATTCAATATTTTTATAAAAGGTATACACAGCGCCATCGGTTAATATAACGATATATATTAACATTGCCATATCGAGTGTCGAAACTTTATTATCAACCCGGTCACTTCATCATCAACATAAAAGTCAAGTTTAAATTATTAAAAAAATATAGTTCCAAAACACACCAATAGATGGTAATAGAAGTTGCATAGCTGTCATTGATCTATGCAGATAGAAAAAGTAGCCACTTGACTTAGTGCAGAAATACACCACTAGAGACCGGCACAAGTATCAAAACATAAAAGATGAATGTAACACCGCAAGCATTAGCAGAAATAATGAACACACTTAAGCTAATTCAAAAGGATTTAGACAAACAAAAAATAACAATTCAAGAAAGTGGACAAAATGTAACGGAACAAGTTACACAAAACATTAATAAAATGCTGGAACAAAAGTTTATTGTATGGGAGGAAAAACATGAAAATCTTAAGGCGTTAGTGGAAACTCAAGAAAAAAGAATTTACTTCTTGGAAAAACAAGCACGGAAAAGAAATATAGTTTTTTTCGGTATTGAAGAGGGCATACTTTCATCATATGACAACTTAGAAAGGAAAGTGATTGAATGGATGGAACGATATCTCTCTATTAAACTGACCTACAGCGACATTCAGGAGGTTAAAAGACTGGGGAAGAAAGGGGAGAGGCCACGTCCAACTGTAGTAACGTTCACAACCCTGGGAATAAAAATAAACATATTGAAACAAAAAGAAGCCCTGAAAAATACACAATACTACATGAAAGAAGACTATCCTAAATATGTAATTGAAAAAAGGAAAGAACTTCAGGAACAATTGAAAATAGAGAGAGAAAAAGGAAATACAGCTATACTCAAATATGATAAAATTATTGTTATAACAAAAAATCACAGCAAAAGGAAACTTCCATCATCACCAGAAAACAGCATGCCACCTAAACAAGACAAATACACTCAAGCTAGTAAAAAAAATAAGAAACAGCTGTCTGAGAATAAAACCAATAGGTCGAATAGTATCTCAGAGGAAGTTTCAAAACCTAGCATGCCTAGCTACTTGGTTGATAAAAATGCAACAAAAATTAAAAACAGTCAAGAAGGTAAAAAAAAGTAAGAACACAGCAATTACGCCCCTCCTACCACTCGGATGTTAAGAATGAACAAAATTATAAATTAATTATAAATATAGTAAAATAAATCTTCCAACCCGGTTGGTCACCGTGGAAGAATAAAACCAAAACCCTCCAATGAGTACACTAAAAGAGATGAACCAGTCTTTTATGAGCGTAAGCTTATTTACATATGATCGCTAGAACTTCAAGATGTTTTTTAAGAATAAGAATTAAACTCGTAATTTACAAGATAAAGATATGCTATTAAACAAAGCTGGTCCAAACTGGAGACAAGTCGCACAAGACAGAGTCAAATGAGCATCACTGGAGGAGGCCTTTACCCATTCTGGGGTTCCTGTAGATAAAAACAATAGTTATATTAGTTTAAATAAATATAGGTATCCAAAATAATCATAGATAGAATAGATATTTATGATACATAGATAGGTATACATATATGTTATATAGGTACTTTTTGGGTTTCAGTTTTTTTTCCATTTTTAGAATATATTACTTAGTGAGTGTGAGTAATGTTTAAGAAATAGTATCTAGTGTTTACATTAATATATTATTATATACATACAAATAGTTAAGATGCCTACCGATACACAGTTAGATTAAACAAAATAAAAAACAAAACTTATATCATAGAATAAAACCAATACTAACATATGCATAGAATGTAAAATTAACAGGAAATTAAAAGGCTTTTTTATTTTTTTATTTATTTACTACCCGGGAATCGAGTTCGAGACTTCAGCACTGCAATCGCATACGCTACCACTGCGCCACCGAGGCCGTCAATATATTTACGATAAGAAGGCGGTGGACCAATAAATTGTTGAGAATCGTTGATTCAGAGCGCTCGCTTTAAGCTTGAGGAAACATACTTTACGGTATCCTGGTTTGAGAAAGGGCTCGATGCTTCATTGGTTTTGATTAATATTTATTTATTAGTAATTGGAAATGTAACCTTCATGTTTTACTGTAGACATTTATTAAAATATTTTTTTATTATTTTAAATGTGAGTACCTAATTGTTTTAATTACGTTCATCATAATTTGAATAAATAAATTACTTTATAACATATTTGCTCGTAAAGGGTCTCTTATTTCACCAATTTCAATATCGTAATGTATCTCATTACGTACTTGTGCGTTATTGTAATGTAAAACGCACGTTTTTTTAAATAAAGTAAAATTCACGGTTTATCAAGATGCACGAACAATAAATTTTATGAGTGAAAGTAGGAGAAACGAGACCACAGAGTTCCGCAGCCGCCTCCGCCGCTGCCGCCGACTGCTGAACTCTGTGGTCTCGTATCTCCTACTTTCACTCAAGAGAGTGAGAGAGAGAGTGGTTTTGATTAATATAATAACTTGACAAGCTTAAAAATGCCAACTGGCAACGTAATAATCAATTTTACAAATTGTTAAATTTTTTATAATTGCTTTAACAAGTAATTAAAGATTTATTAAGGACAGCGCGGCTTTACTGCGCTGTCCACAAAGAGAGTTTTTTTTAAATGTATGGACCTTCCAAAGTGACTCTACTCTGCCTGATGGAAAGCATAAGCAGAATCCAAGAGTGGTGGTCACCATACTTTACACAGTCACTTTGGAAGGTCCATACATAAAAAAAAAAACTCTCTTTCCAGCATTCTGTGTAAGTACCTTCCTTTTTTTTAGTTGCCGCACATTTACATCAATATGTTTCAGAACAATGTCCTTTTTCAAACACTGCTAAGTTAGTTTAAGCTATGAGAAATAATGCCACCCCATTTATTTCTATTACAAAAGTTTTTAAACTATTCTTTACATGAAGTTTCTCGCTGCAGTTGCAAGGAAACTTTTTTAATTGTGCCTCGTGGTAAAATAGTGGTCGTGTTTCGAGGGTAGCATGTTCGAACGGGTAAGTGATTGCTTAGAAGCTTCTGGGGTGGTTAATGATGTCAAGCCACGCCACTTGAAAGATTTTGTGGTTTCGTTGAAACGTTAAAGAGTTTAGTGTGCATCACTTCGAGTATATTAAGATACTACTATCTTTTCTATTCAACTACTGATTAGATTTTAAAATAAAATTAGTACCGTGACCATGTCATGTGTTTTCATAACCTTGTTTAAAGCCGAGTCTCCACCGAACAAAAGTTGGCAACTTTTGTGTTGTCAACGCGTGTTAGTGACAAAAGTTTCTGTAATTTCCTTGTGTTGCCAACAAATGTTGGGATCCCTGTTTCTGTTTTTGGCGGTAAACATCAAAAGAATACGCTTGTTGCAAATATTTGTTGGCTCTGTAGAGACGCTTACTTGGAATGTTTTTCAAATTTTTGGCGACTCGGTGTAGACACAATGGAAACAAAAGTTGGCGATTTTCTGAAGAGTTGCAGACAGTTGGAAACACTGATATTGCCAACAATTTCTGTGGAGACGCGCCTTAAGATCAGGAGATTTACTATGTTACTAGTAAAACTTATTGCAGAGTGGAAAATTTTACATGATGATAATAAAATGTGTTCACAAGAAAATGTTTAATATAACCCGACTACATATTTTTTGATAAAATTTATACATCTCATGTTACTCGAGTCATTATTACGAATCTATTAACGCCTCATTTAATACAATCGGTTCAGTAATTTAAGCACTACGGTGGAACACACATACAGACATACTTAGACTGGCAAAGCTCCACCATTTGGCATCGCTGCAGTCAAGTAAAAATAGGTGTTCGTTTCCAATTTTGTAAAAGTTCATTATATTATAGTCCTAACTATTTCAACTTAATCATTGTTTCACAACCTACAACATTATTCGACTTTCATTACACTATCATTATTATTTATTGTGCAAATTGTTAGCCAAACGGACCCGGGAGGCAATTATTAACTGTTTGACAAGGGTTAGACGTAGGACCGTGTGTACCGCCTTAATGTGTTCCATTTTACGGTATATCGTTCATTCGGTAGACGTAGTGACTACCCACTTTGTTTTTTGTTAGGTAGTGGAAATGATTTAATGCAAATTGATGTTCGAAAATGTTAAGGCGCGTCTCCACTGAAATTTGACAACACAAAACTTGCCAAGTTATGTTCGGTGGAGACTCGGTTTTACAGAAACTTTTGTTACCAACACGTGTTGACAACACAAAAATTGTCAACTTTTCTTCGATGAAGACCCGGCTTTAGGTCTGTTATACATATGAAACGGTTCGGTTTTCGTATCAGCAGCCAAGAATCTTTATTATTTATTTTTGTTGCTTGTATTTTTAAGGTTAGTAGACCATGCTTTGTATAGATTTGTATCTGATTTCCTAAAAATAGCTTATTTTAGGTACAGACCTACCTCTATTTTTATGTAGTGCCCTGCCAAAATGACTCTACACTCTGATGGAAAATAAAAGCAGAATCCAAGAGTGGTGGTAACCATACTCATTGCGAATGCAGACAATGCAGCATGGTGACACACCTACGGCGGCCTAGTAAGATGGTTCTGCATCATTGGGTCTCCGTTCCTCGTTAGCCAACTTGCAACTGTTTTATGTGGATTCTCTTTCTACAATCGCTAACTCCTATCCTATTTTGTTTTGATCACGTGACTTAGCGTTGAGTTAACGTCATTTTCATACATTGGTTAGCTTTCTAATAACGTTAATGTTTGTAGAATGTCAAATTGGCTAAGGAGACTGTTCGAGCTATTATTTACAACTCCTAATCGATCCATACAAGCAATTTTCTTCAAGTATTATTGTCTTCAAATCTTATCTGCCTCTTCTTTCATTCAACTCACAACTTTTACAAGCCCGAAAGCGTCCAGTTCAGAAAAACAATTGCGGAAAATTTGTCGATATTAAATTAACTTGTGCTTATCTCTGTGGGAAATGTTATAAGATGTTTATACTATCCTTCCATTCTTGGATGAGGTTCAATGGAGCAGAAGCATCTCAATAGGCCGCCATAGTGTGTGTTATCATGCTGCATTGTTACATTGTCGTATCGAGTATCGTGACCATTCTTGAATTTTCAAAGTCAGTTTCGCAAGCTCATATATGAAAAAATAACCTATAAGTTCCAATTATATTCTCATTCAGCATTTGCACCAATTGTCTATAACTTAACCAACTTCTTTTAGAGTATAACACTTTAGATCGTGTACCATTCGCATGGTTTTAAAAAAGGAAAAAAAAGTATTTTAAATATCTGGCGAGTTTCAGAGGCACAGCGACAAGTATCGCCTCCACTACACTCTATCAGCCCGGCTACTTTAGAGACTCTCTTGTTTGTGCCAATTTCTACGCGACCTACTTGGCGACCCACCAGACGTTTTGGAGTATACCGGCGCTTATTACTTTCCCAAATTTTGTAATAATAACAAAATTTAGGCGGTAAAACTCTCGTTAACCATTCCATTCTTATTATGGATAAAGATGATTATCTTTATTCATAATAAGAATGAGAATGTCATTAGCCCGGCGATGTGTTGCGCGATTGTTTACAACGAGTTCGCCGGCAGGCTTGTCCTTGGTATGGGTAAAGCCCTCGTATGTTCGAGACGTTTCTCGAAAGCGCTAGTAATAGTAAAAATGAGCATAAATACGAAATCGCGCGGGCCGCAGGGTAGTTCAGTTTGAGCTACAGTGCGATAAACATCGAAGTGATATCAGTGATCAACCTAGCGACCTCGGCGGCCATTATTTATTGTTATTCGGAATGATATTGTGATTGTAAGTGTTTTTTTTAATAAAGTCTATTTTACACGTCAGAAGGTTTATTTCCCAAATCCATCGAACCCTTATACGTAACACTAATAGAAATTTATCGTTATATCAAATGAAATAATAATCTAAACTTCCCATAATACGACTACCAAATCCTCAGCAAAATTCCAAAACACCCCACTGAATATAGTAATTACAAAACCAAACGCTGGAATAATCCAAACTAAATATGAACGCAGGAGTAGAGAGAGGCTTGCGAAGTATCCCGATAATAATTTGGCACGGTATCAAGTTGGGACCAACTTTGATTAAACAGGCATTAGTGAGTTCCTGAAGTGGGAGATAACTTCATGTTTTGTACTGGCCGCTGTCTAACTGTAGTAATTTAAATGATTTATGGTGTTAGTAATATTCCAGGTAGAGTTTTAAGAGATATAAATAATTTTGCCTAAGCAGAACAGTCTAAAATAGACTGAGTGACATAACAATTGTTTTAAACTTTACAAGGAATAAATGGAAGAATAAAAAAAATACCGATGAAATCAAGAACCTCCTCCTTTTGGAAGTCAGTTAAAAATACACGGATGGCGTAGTGATTGAAGCGGTCACCTCTTTGCTTTTAAATGCGCTGAGTGTTATGGGTTCAAACTCAACATGAGACAACACTTTGTGTAATACACAAATATTATTTTTTTGAGTATAAGTGTTGTTCGTGTTCGTTTCATGTACATATGATACTTCCCCGTATTATATATATATATATATATATATATATATACCCCGTATACGTAAAGTCCCCCGCGATACAGGAACTTAGTCTTATATTAGCCTTTTAAAAAATACATATCTATGGATTTGTTAAAAAAACTACTCATGTTTCTAATTAGCAATTTAATCTTCCAAGCAACCAAGCATATAGCTGAAAGTTTAAGTTTTAGCAGTGAAAACACTATTTAAAATATAAGAAACGAAGATTTATTTAAAATGAGGAATCGGGCTTAAGAACACAACAAGTTTCATTTTGTGTATGCCAAGACTTAGATCGTCTTAATAATGGGTAGGTCTTGATTCCCGCTGATGGGGCATTAGTCACAAAAGACCAGTCAACTGTTCCTAACTGTACCAAAATTTTTATAAATCTACTCTTTGTCACTTCAGCAAAAAAATAATTCACAATCTTTATTTTAAATTTATGTTTTACACTAGACATGAATAAAATAGCCAACAGCATACAGCCTACGCAACAAATGTTACAAGCGAAATTTTTAAATGTTCAAATTGTTGCATATTTCGTAACATGGAGCAAAAATGTTTATAGTATGTAGGCAAAATACTTTTGCGACCGCTGAACATTATAAATAAAGCGGACATGATACAACAGCAGAGGTTAAATATTTTGTGTACTTTAAAACATTTTATTTTTGTAGCAATTATTTCAAAAACGACGTGTCTGAATGTTCAAACGTGAAAAGCTAAGCTTAGATTGTAATTATTATTTTATATTAACACTAGCTGACCCGGCGAACTTCGTACCGCCATATTTACATATCTGTCTCAGCTTCCCACAGGCAGTGTAAAGTCGAGAACACAAAAAACACTTTTCCCGTTATCTTTTCTTTCTAGCAAAAAAAGAATGAATGAAATCGGACTGTGTTATTGAATTACAACTAAGTACAAATTTTGACTTTCATCCCCTCTCTCCAGGAAACCGTGCTTAATTTCGGGATAAAAGTATCCTATGTCCTACCTCGTAGTATGAACTCAAATCATGCCAAGTTTCATTTGAATCCGTTCAGTAGTTTCGGCGTGATGCGCGGCCAAGATACAGACAGACAAAAATAAAAAAAAATGCAGTTTTGGCTTCAGTATCGATTATAGAGAGCCCTCCAAAAAAAAAAATTTCAAAATATCTTTAATGTACAGAATTTGACCCGTTACATTTTTATTATAAGTAATAGATTACTATAATTTTCTTAGAATAAACAATTAGAATAACTTCTTTATATCATTTTCCTTTTACTGTACCTATATTAAATTAAATCCGTTACACGTGCCGTCTTTCGACGTTTAGAAGGAAAAAGTGCTTTTTGCTGTTTATACCTATATTGTACACAACTTAACTTTTTGTAGTACCTACCTAGCTACTACCTACTTAGCTACTACCTACCTAGGTAGCTTATTATTAATGAGCGAACAGGAGTGAGTTATATTTAACGATTATGTGCTTCCTGTGGGGAGGTGACACGTGTCGACGTGTAACGAGTTGGGAGGTAAAAAAAGAGATTTTTTTATGATGTAGGGGGCAAATGAGAGACGAGTTACTTTATGGTAAGTGACTATTTTTCCTGTTAAATAAACTATTTAATATACTTTTAGTACGTTTGTAGGAAAAGCGAACAATGCTGAAATCGAATCAAACCTTTTTACAAGCTTTTTATTAACTTGCAATGTATGTATGTATGCTTGTATGTTCGGGTGGAATCTTGCAATTCAATTTTGAAGCAGTTATCTTTAACCTATTTTACTGAAATTTTGCAAGCATATGTATACAGCGTGAAAATATAATATTATAATGGCATGAAGCTGATCTGATGCGGGAGCTGGAAGATGGCCATAGGATCTCTGTAAAGAAAAGTCGCAACATCACCGAGTTTGGACTCGTTTGATTCGTCTCGAGGCATTCCAGTAAAAGCTTGTTTTTAAAAAGATTTTTAATTTAATTTATTACACATGAAAAGAGAATATTAGACGTCTGATGTTTAAAACATGGTTTTATTAGCCGCTGGTAGGCATAATCTGTGGCAGATGGCAACGAAATCGATGAAGTAACTTTGAATACATATTTGTATCATCTACATTTTCATTATTTACGTACCAGCTCTATCACAAATGAAGTGCAAGTCATTAAATATAAATCTAAACATTCACACCTAAAATTTATCTCGTAGTTTCTAAAATGACACTAGTGACAATTGTTACAGAGATTAAGCTATATTTTATTTAAGGACTATAGTACATATTGTTAAATATTGGTTTGTTTTATACATTTATATTTTACTTCGTAAACGTGCTAGTATAATAAGTAACCAGATCATGCTTTGTAAACGCCTCTTCCCTTTTCCTCCAAGATGTCTGCCCTGCATAATGTACCGCATTACTGTATCTAATTATAAAATAAACCTGAGTAAGTACCAACCTTTCAAGTGTTTTAATACATATCTTGGAATAAGTTGTATAGATAATTACCTGATGTAAAAAAATACACTCTAATTGAGAATCTCCTCCTTTTTAAAGACGGTAAAACATAGATAAATATGTTACTTGCAATGGTACCGGTACATAATTTTTTGGAATTTTTTTTTTTCAACAGTCATAGAGGAAAAAAATCTTATTCTTATTAGAAGCAATTTATCATACTGTAAATTAATAAAACGACAATCAAAAGAAAATTAAATGTAACATTTATTATAAAAAAAAAATACAAAAACATAAACCGACTTCAAGGTTCAACTCGATTTCTCTTGGATGCCACCATCAGATCTTAGTGTCCGTGGTACCACCGTTGGGATATCTCCTTTGCATTAAAAAAAGAATCATCAAAATCGGTTCATAAACGACGAAGTTATTCGCGAACAAACATAAAATAAAATATATATATACGGTCGAATTGAGAACCTCCTCCTTTTTTGAACTCGGTTAACAAATCGTTTAATTTAAAATTTCCTATTTCGGTTTGCATCTACGTAATTGAAGCGTTAAAAAAACTCGAGACTGTTGTGTGTGACAGATTGTCTACATTGTCTCTGGTAATGTTTGCTTTTAATTAAAACCATACTGTTTTGTACATGGACCCACCGGGGATTAACTTTAATTAATGAAGCTTCGGATTATATGAGAACACTTGTATTATGACTACTTATTGTTCGTGTAACTTTGATCTTTATATATTAGTGTTTATGGTGAAAATGCATCTCATTTCAATACCTTGATACAACACACGGCTATTTCATCCCATCATCAGATCCTGACATGGTGACCATGGAACCACATGGGGAGCATACCCTTTCGAATACAAAAATAATTTTCAAAATCGGTCCACAATTGACGGAGTAATCAATGTACATACATAAAAAATAAAAATAAAATAAAAAAAATACCGTTGAAATTGAGAACCTCCTCCTTTTGGAAGTCGGTTAATAAAACTTGGCATGATTTGAGTTCATACTACGAGGTAGGACATAGGATACTTTTTATCCTGAAATTCATCACGGTTTCCTGTAGAGAGGGGATGAAAGTCAAAATATGTACTTAGTTGTAATTCAATAACACATAGTCCGATTTCATTCATTCTTTTTTTACTAGAAAGAAAAAAAAAGATAACGGGAAAAGTCTTTTGTTTGTCCACGACTGTACACTGCCTGTGGGAAGCTGAGGTAGATGTGTAAATATGGCGGTACGAAGTTCGCCGGGTCAGCTAGTGAATTAAATCAGGGGTGTACAAATGGTACATTATAGACATCACGCTACAACTATTAGAAGCAGAGCAGAACAAACATACTACAGCCGCAGTTAACCAACTATTTAGAATTTATATATAAGTGAATAAAATTATCCTAGTGGTTACTTGTAATACTAAAAATACAAGAATACTCCGAAACCTCAACCACGCTGGTTTCAGCTTGATCAAGTTCTCTCACAGAAGACTAACCTAAAATGACAGCATGCGCATTGTCGCGTTTCGTTGGAGAGTACGAGTTCGGAGGCCCCATAATGCAGAAGCACCTCAATAGGTCGATATAGTGGGGGGTTGCCATGCTGCATTGTCTGAATTCGCAATTGGAGTATGGTGATTTTGGATTCTGCTTAAGCTTTCCATCAGGCAGAGTCGAGTCACTTTAAAAGTCTCATTTATAAACAAAAACTTCTAATTCCGTGTTCTAGAAATTCTATTAGGATGACATTTATATTATAAATAAATTAAATATCCTCGCAGCTTGTAATCATCTATACATATAATAAAATCGTAACTGGTCGCTGTCTGTACATGGAAGATATCTCAGGAAAACTATTATAGGGGGGCTTTATGAACGCAATAGAACCCAAAACAATGATTTTTAGAATTTTTGTCTGTTTATCTGTTTGTCTGTTTATCTGTTTGTCTGTGCGTTTGTGCACGCTAATCTCAGAAATAGCTTATCCGATTGAAATGTGGTTCTCACAAATATATTGTGGTTAAGCTTCACTTAACATTTAGTGTTTGTTTCATGTCAATCGGTTCATAAATAAAAAAGTTATGCCAATTTAAAGAATCACGTAGCTGGACGTTTGTAGATTGTAAACGGCTGCGCGACCACGCCGGTATATAAAGCGCGCCGAGAGCATTATTTTCTTTTCTTGATTTTTTTTATTTCTTAATTTTATGTGTAAAAATCTGAAAGTACTTACAATTTAGTCGTTTCTAATAAGGACATATTTCTTTAGGGTTTATAGGGTTTGTAAATACATATACGAGTAGTATGTTTATTTTGTATAGGTTAGTTTGATTTCAAGTTCTTGATTCTTTTATAAACCTTATACCTATTTACTTATTTAGTTTAAAATATTTTCTAATTTTTATGTTTAAAAAAAACTATTTTATTTAGTAATTAACCGACTTCAAAAAGGAGAAGGTTCTCAATTCCACTGTATTTTTTTTATTTTATTTTTATTTTTGTACCTCATAACTTTCGACCGAGTGAACCGATTTTGTTGATTCTTTTTTATTTGAAAGCTGGTGCTTCCCGTGTGGTCCCATTTTAGTGTTATCGTCGGGCCCAGATGAGTTATCTGGGCCTGATACTCGACGGTAGGTGACTCTTCGACGAGCACTTCCGACAGCTTGGTCCAAAGCTGGTCGACGCTGCCTCCGCTCTTGGGTGACTTTTGCCCAACTTGGGTGGAGCCAGCGTCGCAACGCGACTCCTGTACACGGGAGTTGTCCGGTCAATGTCGCTGTATGGTGCACCGGTATGGGTGGCGGCTCTGACTGCCCTAAATAAGGCCTGCCTCTGGCGGCCTCAGAGGGTATTGGCAGTCAGAGCCATACGCGGATACCGCACGGTGTCGAGAGAGGCGGCGTGTGCCCTGGCCGGAACACCCCCGTGGGATTTGGAGGCGGAAGTGCTCGCCGAAGTTTATCGACGGGTGGCTGAATATCGGGCGGAGAGTGGCACTCGCCCTCCGCCCGAATTGCGCGAGTGGTGTGAAGCCGCCCGTCGAGCCACGATGGCTAGATGGTCGTTCCAGCTGGAGACTCCACGTGCTGGCTTTGCCGCCGTGGAGGCTCTCCAGCCGGTCATCCTCGAGTGGGCAGGGCGGCAGCACGGGACCCTTTCCTTCCGACTGACGCAGGTCCTTTCCGGGCATGGTTGCTTCGTAAGGTACCTGCACTTGGTCGCCAGGAGGGAATTGAGTCCCGCCTGCCACCACTGCGACTGCAGTGAGGACTCGGCCCAGCACACGCTGACGGTTTGCCCCGCTTGGGCGCCGCAGCGTCGGGCCCTCACTGCAGTCATCGGAGGAGATCTCTCGCAGCAGTTTTACCGCGGTCACAACCTTCTGCGAAGATGTAATCTCGCAGATGGAGGTGGCGGAGAAGGTCCGGGAGGACGACCTCCACTCGGACCCAATCCGCCGCCGGTGCCCGCTTCTGTTCGGGCAGGCGCTGGGAGGAATTTGGATGTATTAATATCAGCAGATACCGGGTCCCTCCCGTCTCAGGCGCAGAGTGGCACACCGTGTGGTTTTAGTCGGTTCGAGTCCGACACACCGCCCCGCCGCAAACCCCTGTGGGGTGACGGTCCGAGGGTATTTCCATACGTAAAAAAAAAGGTCACATACATATAACTTACGTTATTTTTCTTGACTTGCTTTCGGTATTTTTCTAAAAACAGGAAGTACTTACAGTTAACACCTTTGGTTGTTTTCGATAGTTCACACCTTTGGTTGTTTTCGATAGTTAATAGATTGGGTTGACACGTCATAATAGTTATTAAACTGTAATAAATGAAACTGTGTAATAATCTGTAAGTATTTAGAATTTAGTTGTTTATGATAAGTACGTGTTTACTAAACTATGGTGTGTTAGTACACAAAATAGTTTAGTAAACACGTACTTATCAAAAACAACTAAGAAGATCCAACCTCGAAAAAGATCCAACCTCTCCCAGTGCAGCAGGAATGCTAAAAGGATGAGATTAGTTTGATCACAGGAATCTGAAGAAGATCATGAGGCTCTCACTGCATCTCAGGAACGTCAGGCCAGGTTTCGTGCTACAGAAACTTCGGCTCAGCGAGAATCTCGATTCAGTTCACATCGTTCTCGAATGATGGCCACTCGAATTAGGTAGAACAGGGAACAGCGTGAGGCACGTTTGTCCATCGATCGTGAATCTCATGCATTATCGCGTGATCCCTCAGTGCTACTGGACTACCAGCTCATAAAATAAATTTAAAAGTCGGCGTACCCATAATGCCCCTTAAATATTTAAGCCCGCCAAAACGTTGCAACGGTACCAGATTAAAAGTGACCAAAGATTTTAACAGGGTGCGGCAAAGGTGATAGTGTTTTTATTCCTCGGATTCCTCTCATCCCAAACCACTTTCCGTTTAGTTTTAAACGAGTCCGGTTTCCAGTGAGCCTGTGTTTCGCGGTGACAATAAATAAAGCTCACTGTCATAGGTACGCTAAAAGTTGTAGGTGTAGATCTAAGTATTAACTGTTTTTCACACGATCAGCTTTATGTAGCTCTGTCACGTTTTAGCAATCCTAGCAACCTCTATGATTTGATCCTCGATGGCTATACGTCTAATTATTATCTGCCCAAAGTCATTATTCCACGCGGACGGAGTCGCGGGCACAGCTAGTTATTTTAATAAAGTTTTAATGAATAGACTTTACTTCAAAGAGGCACGGGTAGAAATTATATTGAAAAATAAACAGTACCTTCGTACACCTACCTGAGAGTAATAAAAGTCAGCTTTTTCTCAATTTAGAAATTTCATATTAGGTGTGTTTGTAATATTTCGCAAAATTCAAAGCATACAATGTGACATTCATCGCTGTCAAAAGATTTAATTAATAAAAATCCTTGAACATTTTCCTAAAATGTCGTGTAATGATTAAGCGAAAATTGTCTCTATTCTTAGTTAAACACTGCGTCCCTATTTATGAGATGTCGGGGGCGAAAGAAAGCGTCGCTTTTTAATTAAAAAGCTTTTGATTAAATCTTAGGACAAACGTGGCGATGGATAAATGGACCAAAAACGACATAAAGTTATTTTCTTAAGGAATAAAGAAATTTAACTGTAGGCATAGTTACACTTAGTTTACAGTATTTTAGATGACTTGTTTGATATATGTAGGTGATTAGCTGTCTAGCTTTCGCTATTTGAGTATATTTGCATTATAAAATGAGATACCTGTTTAAAAAATAACTTCAAATTTACTTTTACTAATTTTTTTAAAGAAAGACGTATTATGGTCCTATTCTGGAAATGTCACTGCAGATGTGATACATTTCCATGTATTCTTCCACTGCTTTATTAGGACGGCATAAAATTGATTTTCTTTTTCCTTTACTTAAACAGACAAATTTAAACACTGTGCTTAAAATGTATTGCTTTATATTACAAATACCTATCACAAGTAAATTCAAATAGATCTGAAATCTATTAACCTTATATTAGAAATCAGTTCACGTTGGAAATGTATCGTCTAGGGTACAACCCTCCAATCTTTCCTTATCGCTACTCCCATTTATACTAAGGCTCTCATTTTATTTGCTTGGAGAATAACCTTCGATTCCAATTCGAGTAAGTTTAAAATAAGAAAGTAGGTATTTATTGACACTAAAATGAAATCAAAAATTAAAATAAAATTTGTAAAAAGTCTATAACCGGACTACATTAGTACTTTGATAAATATAGAGCCTATTGGTCTAAGATACGTAGAAGAACGACCTTAACCCATCTGTTTAAGGATGAAAAGTATTTTATATCAAATTTAATATATAAAATAACATATTACGGGTGGGTTGGCTAAAAAATTCCTGGCCAAGCTATTTATTAATTAACAATTAAAAAGTGACTTTTTATTACACAGTGTATAACGAATATATTTAATACCAACTGAAAGCATAAAGTCTATAGAACATATAAACCTTGGGTTGTCTATTTGTTTCCTGGCATAGCTACTGGTTGGCAGGTATGAACAGGTATGTCGATATTAGTTATTTTCACCCATTTGTTTAATAAATAAATTTTATATCAAAATAAGCGCTGTTTAATTGCGAATACGATGATATAGGGTTGTCTGCAAAAAACCTGGCCGGAATAACGGTTGTCAAGTTTTGAAAGGGAAATTTTGATGCGAATGGAAACTTGCGACAAAGAGGTCATCGTGTATAGCGATACACTAGTAAGGTATGTGATATTAGTTATTTTCACCCATTTGATGATTAAATTAATTTTATATCAAAATAAACACTGCTTAATTGCGAATACGATGATATAGGGTTGTCCGCAAAAAATCTGGCTTGAATAACGGTTATCGAGTTTTGAAAAGTTTTTTTTTTATAAAATAATAGTATTATATGTGGCATTACAGTATATAATTAAGACAACTCTCGCTCTATGAGCATACATTCTGTGTCGCGGGGGACTTTACAAACATACATTCAATGGACACAAAGAACACTCAGACTCAGAACAACAATTTGCGAATCACACAAAGTGATGTCCCATGTGGATTTGAACCCACAACACTTGGCGTTGTAGAGAGCGGCGTGGTGACCGCTTAAACTACTAGGCCAACCGTGCAGTCAAATTTAAATTATTCACTTTGTTAATTTTTATTTGCTTTCTGGAAAAACAAAAAATTTATTAAGCCAGGTTATTGGCAGACAACCCTATATCATCGTATTCGCAATGAAATAGCGATTAATTTGATATAAAACTTATTTATTAAACAAATGGGTGCAAATAACTAATATCGACATACCTGTTTATACCTGCCAACCAGTAGCTATGCCAGGAAACAAATAGACAACCCAAGGTTTGTATGTTCTATAGGCTTTATACTTTCGGTTGGTATTAAATTTATTCGTTAAACTCCTGGGTACACTGTTTATTAAAAAGACATTTTTTTATTTTTGATTAATAATAGTTTGGCCAGGAATTTTTTAGCCAACCCACCCGCGATATATTATTTAATATATTAAATTTGATATAAAATACTTTTCATCCAATAAACAGATGGGTGAAGGTCGTTCCTTATTGTATCCTCTACTATATGTCACCCGGGCCATTGTTACGAATCTATAGACACCTCATTCATTAAAATCGGTTCAGTAGTTTACGCGCTACGGCCGACAAACATACATACATATATTGCCAAAATTAGCACCCTTCCTTTTAACTTCGCCGTAGACGGGTAAAAAGTTTTTTTTCTTTTGTGAAATAGGGTGCAAACAAGCAGACATATATATCGCCGGATGGTAAGCGATTACCGCCGTCCGTGGACACCCGCAAGACCAAAGGCGTCACAAGTGCGTTTGGGGCATGGGGAGGATGGGGGGGGGTAATGGGCCTCCGGTATCCTCACTCACTCGGTGAAACACAGCGCAGGCGTTATTTCACACCGGTTTTTAGTGAGGCCGTGGTATGTAGTAGTAGTAGTAAGAAAATAATGATACATAGATTATATTTTCTAATTTTCTCAGAGCCTTTTTTACGTAAACTAGTTTGGGGTCGCCTTTTTAAAGCTACTATACAGTTGATCTTCGATTTTTTACGTGGACTAACAACAGACCTCCACAATCCCTATCCTACTACACAATATAGAAGAGCTATAGAATTTTTTTTATCAGATTTTGAAGGCCTTCAGTACCCGTAACGATTGCCAACGATGTTTGTATGAGAACTGGGCCCCACGACTTAAAGTGCCTTCGGAGGAACGGTATTATAATTTTGAAAACAATATTTTTACTTCTTCAAAGAATTCTTCACAATTATTTCTTCAAAGAGCTTATTACATTTTGATATACTTATTGGTGAGTTTAAATTGTGTATTTTTTTCTAAAAAACTGTGTATGTGTGTCGTTCAAGTAATATTAATAATACTAATATTTATAAAGCGTTAGTATATGAGTCATTTTCAAATATTATTTCCTTTTGTGTAAACAAAATGTTTAACTTAAATACTAATTTCAACTCAACAGACAGTGTTTACTACCTTCAAACAATGTATACTTTTGTAAACTATTGTTTGTAAACCAATTTTGTACGAAGCAAAGTCAATTTAAATATCAGCCATCTTCTACTACCATAGACTATCGTATAAACCAGTCTGACTGTATCTATTTATAATAATTGGCAGCTTAGCAATCTGTGGCCACATGAACTATCAAAGAAAGCTTTGACGCCAGGCTTTGAGGCTAACAAAAACTAAAAAAGGTGTTCATAAAGTTCAATATTCCGTCGTTTATTGCTAGTTTTATAGTAGTTTCATGTAATAAATTGCAAATGTTAGAAGTAAATTACGAACACGAATCATAAATCTACGGAAAGACTGTTAAACAATAATTATAAACAGATTTACTGGTTAAGGCGACCTAGCTGATTAAGACGGTTATAACTGCCATCGTCGGCCATAGATATTAATATGGAATACCATATCTCAAAGCTAACCACTTTTGAGATGTTTGATGACTTTTCAATGTTTTTTTATAGAAACTATGGAAGTTTAGATTATAACAATTTTTGGTATCAAGGTATTTATTATCATTTCACACACATAGTTTAACACATTTTCAAAATTTTTACGTTTTGTGGTGTTTGTGTCAAAATACGTTGTCTACTAATCACAACAATTGCAGTTAACTTAACAAATTGGGCCGAAGAAGATGGTTTAAATTCTTTAAATCAATGAAAAGAAATAAAGTATTTTATAAGACTGAGCTTAGCTTTTATATCGAAGTCTGTGAGTTATTTGAGTAAATCTCTTAAAAATATATTCAACCAGACACTAAATTAAGTGAACACAGGGAACAATTTAAACTAGTTTAATTACACCAGTTATTTTCAAAAGAAAAATCCTATCAGATTTGTGGATTGGAATATTCCATATTTCTGTAGCAAATTGAGTCACATAGATCGAGCAGATGTGCTCGAAGCGTATCAAAAATACATGAGCTTGTGGAGCGCAATAAAGGCCGCAGTCTGATAGACATAAATATAAATTTAAACTTAGTTTCCAAGTAGACTACTTTGAAGAGTATAATCGTTGTTTTGGTAAACATTTACGAGAATTTGTTGTGTTGCTTAGAACTTGGTTTGATTGTTTTTTAAGGCATAGTATGCAAAAGAGCCTCAATAAAAGTCATACGTGAAATCCTCCTTTGGGCACCCAGAATAAAGAAAAAAAGACGCGTGGCACTTGGGTACAGCGCTGTAAAGCTATTGCATAACATTTTTTATCAACTTATGCAATTTTTAATTTTTTATTTTGCCAGTTACTCATTTAATATTGTTCAAAAAGTATTTAAATAATAGAGGACGTTAGTGTACCTCGTAGTTGCGAAACAGCTCAACAGATGGCGCTGACCAGTTTTTATTTATGCAGTTTTTTTTCTTTGAACATGTATACTTACATGCACATGCGGTGAGTCTGACATTATAAAGATATGATAGAATACCTATACACCTATATACTTGCTCACAAACAGCTGCTTAAGCCGGACATACACGTTCAAGTATACTTGCGCAAACCCAGACTGTTTTGTCTTCGTCTTCAGACTTCGTGCGTGACAGAGACAGACAGATTTCGGAGCAGCTCGTCTCGATCCGTGCGAGCTTCGGGTGTCAGGTTTTATTTTCGTTACGGAATTTTTTTGATTCGGTCGCCGCGCTCAATGCACGCAATGCAATAGCTTGATAAATATTTCAGACATCTGACATAAAGTCATTTAGATTCAAAAATTTCGTCTTACCCGGGCATCGAACCCGCGAGTTAATGAAATTTGGCAAGGATATACTTTGGTTCTTGAGAAAGGGCTACACAGGCTACTTTTTACCGACCATTTATACGGATAACAAAAGATAATGTTTATTTTAAAGTTTAATTAATATAAACCCAAACCAAGGTTTGGGTTTATATATTACACTTATTATGGAATAAATTTTATATTTAATTATAAAAGAAGCAGAATATGATGAATAGCACCAGAGTAGTGAGTGGACGATTTTTCAATTTAAAATATATATCGTTTCACTTGGCAAGACTATTTACGTTGAAGAATCACTCTAAAACACTACTTAAAATTAAATAAATATCCGAATACAGTAAAAGCAAACTCAGACTCCACAATTTGCATGTAGGTACTCGTAGTAAAAGTAGTGGAGAAAAATAAATATAACGTGTCATAAAAAGTATATTCCATTCATAGAATAAATACAAGTTCAAAGTAACAAAAAAAAATTGTACTCATTCGCTATTGAAAACAAATAACAATTTAAGTTGAAGAAGAAGAGTCAAATTGTAAAAAACGTAGTAACTTTTTATCTGTCTATGTCTAAATTATTTAAAAAAATTCTAAACGTGCAATAAATGTGTACAAGAGTTAATGCTCTTTTATCTCTGCCATTGATAACAATGATAAAAATATGAATATGACACAAAATGGTCGAAATAACATTATACATAATCCCTTATGATGCTCAAAATAAAGAAGTTGACAAGTATTGCGTGAAAAACATAACCCTACTTGACAGGCCGTGGGGCGAAAAGATCATTTATCATGCTTGGGTTAAAAAAAACATTTTACTTGTTTATGCTTTTTTGTTTTGAGACTCTTTGGTGGTTTATGGTTTAAACTCTCCCAGAAATGAGAAACAAGTTAACGTCACTTACTTTCATAAACATCCTACATCAATCATCATAAACTAGTCCTCTGTTGGACAAAAGCTTCTTCTTAGAAAGAGCTGCCTCGGTGGCGTAAGCGACTGCTGTGCTTGAGGTCTCGGGTTCGATTCCCGGGTCGGACCAAATGTTTGTATGATCTGCAAATGTTTGTTTCGGAGTCTGGGTGTTTTCTATGTATAATATGCATGTATTTACAAAAAAAAAGTATTTATGTATTTATATCAGTTGTTTAGTACCCATAACACAAGCTCTGCTTAGCTTGGGACTGGATGGCGCTGTGTGTTAGATGTCCGAAAATATTTATTTAGAAGGAGATTTTGCCTACCATACCACACCGAATGAAATGGCGTGCAATTACAGAGGTATATGTCCAGCAGTGGACTGCGATAGGCAACTATGATGATCCCGAGCTGTCCAGACGGGTTTGTGTCAAGTTTTACTTCTTATTGCAGCGCAGTTGTCCTGTATAGTTTAGTTTGATCCCTTAGTCGGGTCTTACTACACTCACAAGATAATTAGGGGTAGTGAAACTTTACCCTTTTTTTTTTCCGTGCGGAAATCCCCTCGGACACCACCTCCTGGTGGCATGTCAGACTCGAACCGACTAAAACCGCACGCCTTTTAGGATATAAGAAGCCGGGGAACCAGGTGCACCCTTGCAAGGAAAACCCTGGAACCCCGACGTACCTCGGGCCACCTACGGTTCGTAGGTAGCCCCCTACTGTGTGGGGACCCCGATGTTCCCGTTACCATCCCCGGGGCGCGCACGCTCCGCAGCGTCCGCGCTTCCACTCGAGCCTGCTTCTGTTAGGGTGACGGATGGCCTCATCTGAAACTTTACCCTAACAGAAGCAGGCCGGGGTGGCAGCGCGAACTCTACATTGTGCTCGCGCCGTTTTCTAAATAGAAGTGGAGCATCATGGTCATACTACACAGGAGGGGGGCCCGAGGTACGTCGGAGTTCCAGGGATTTCCTTCCGAGTGTGCATCTGGTTCCCAGGCTTTTAGTACCCGAGACGGTGTGCGGTTTTTAGTCGGTTCACCTCCGACATAACCACCAGCTGGTGGTATCCGAGAGGATATCCGCATATAAAAAGGGGGGGTAGTGAAAGTGACATAGTCACTGAACATGGTGATATCCGGGGAACAAAAAGAAAAAAAGGGGTAGTGCAACTCCGTCTACTTGATCAATCACCACACGGATTAAAAAACAAATAAAAATTATATTTCTAAATTTAAAATTTTATCATCAATAACCTACTCTTATTTGCGTCTTTCTAATAATAACATTATAATTTATTACATTTTGTTCTACACTATAATTTAGTAAAGTCTACTGACACCTACGTATATTTTAAGTACACACATCAAAAGTGTCTAGGGATCAACATATGTGTCTAGGGATCAACATATATTTTTGCAATAACTTTTCTCCTGATTGATATTAATTAAAATTTTCTTTAAGGATTCATCAAATAAAGTGTTTTCGTTTGTCACAGTAACGATAAACCAAGTCACCTTTGCATTAATAAAGAAATTTGCCATTTTCCTAATAAAAGGATTTTTGACATTTGAACCACTAACATTAAAGTTCGAAAAAAAGACTGATATAACAATTTTCTTTAAAATGTTATTAGGTAACTTAAACAATTAATAATCCGTGTTTCTACCGCGAACACTAACACAAGAACATCGGTTTGGCATACTCAAAATGAGTTCATCCAAATCACGCTGTGGAATGGCCGCCCATGTTCGTTGCAACAACAAAAAAAGGTCTTCTTGCGACTGGATACCCTCCATATTCGGCAGAGCTCTTCTCTGTAGCATATCCCATGCTTGCTCAATCAGGTTCAAGTCTGGCGACTGAGCAGGCCAGGGCCAAAGCCACATCTCAATCTCAAGAAATCCGCATAAAAATGCTTGATCCCTAGACACTTTTGATGTGTGTACTTCGTTTACGGTAGAGTTAATTAATGTTCTGTTAGTACTTTCGCCATCCAAGTTTTAGAGAAAATTTTTAAAATTTAATTTAATCTGTTGCCGTCGTTGTATTCTTTGTCCATTGTAGACCATTTGTCTAGATTACTGGCTTCTGTTACTGATGTTCGTGATAGCTGGGGACAAAAGGGTACGCTTTAAGCCGCTCAGTGGCACAGTATTACCTGTTTTTAAATAATGTTTATAATTCAACTTAATAATGAATTTTACAATGTTTTTACAATCTATATAATATATATATAAAAGAGTAAGGTCAAATCAAATCATATTTGTTTATTTCTCTCAAAAAGGTACACAATAATATTAATACAATACATAAAAGCTGAAGCTAAATCAGAACCTTTATGAGAGCTGGAGTCTGCACTAGGTTCTAGACCTGTATGACGGATCTCCAGGCTCTCACCCTCCGACGGTATACAAACTTATTCAAACTATACATACTGTTTATATACTCGTAATAAGAGAGAAAATGTGACTTAAAAATAGAGGAAAAAAGAAAAGTGTTCTTTGTATAATGTGCTTGTGTGTGTGTGTGAGTGCGTGTGCGTGTTTGCGTAGGTGTGTGTATCTGTGATGTTGTTTTTATTTTATTGTGACATATATTGATGGCAATTTAGACAGGCATTTACATATGATTGTACTGCTAATCTTATTTTACTACGACAATAAGGTTTTCTGTCTGCTCGTAGTTTAAGTCGAGGAGCCAGATAGTAACACTTTTTTTGCATTCGAGTCTGCACATTGAGTATATACTAAGGATTTTATTAATTCTATTATAAATAAATGGGCTTAAGAAATTAAAACAACGTTGGGCCAAACTAGTATTGACCAAAACTGGCGAGCATACCCTGTATGTTCTCCTGGAACTCATTAATCTTTCAGGGTTATAGGGAGTTTTTGAGTGTGTGGTTAGGATGAGATTCAAAATGAAAATTTTCCTAACCGAAAGAACGTTGCAGATTTTGTACAGTTCTACGGTGGGAAACTGGTATGGCAACCTCCAGCCAACTTTTAAGATCGCCCTTTGGGCACGTTCCAGTTTTAGTATGTGTGTTTTAAAACATCCACCCCAGGTGACAATGCAGTATTGGATAAGTGGTTGTACCAGGGCTAGATATACCATTCTGAGTACATTGGTATCAGATACATGGCGAAGATTCCGAAAAATAAATATTAGCTTGCGCAGCCTACAAGTGAGTACATTTATGTGAGGGTGGAATGTAAGGCGGTCATCAATTTCAACTCCCAAATACCTAATGCAATTGCTACGACCCAGATAAGGACATTCACACAGATCCATTTCTGACCGAACACAGGAGTGGGCAGTCAATGAAAACGAAGAGGAAGACTGTATGCCAGTATTTGATAGGGAAAACGTAAGATATGTCGTTTTATTAACGTTAAGGGTAAGAAGATTCTGACCAAGCCATTCAGTGACCAGATCGAGGCCTATTTGAGCGTGGCCGAAGACCGATTCCCAGGAGTCACCATGGAATATCAGGGCAGTAT
The DNA here is from genome assembly GCA_949125395.1 of Diaphora mendica. NCBI lineage: Eukaryota > Metazoa > Arthropoda > Insecta > Lepidoptera > Erebidae > Diaphora > Diaphora mendica. The sequence goes on from OX421321.1 coordinate 5,197,664, forward strand.
CGTCTGCATAAGTGAAGACGGATGCATTAGGGATCTTCATTTGACATAGGTCATTGAGGTATATCAGGAATAGCGTGGGTCCGAGGATACTACCCTGCGGGACGCCGTAAGATATAGGAAGCTCATCACTAATCCAATGGTTTACCTTAAGACGTTGGCGCCTTCCTGACAGATAACTCCTAAACAGATCAAGTTGAGTACCTCTGATACCAATACCTTCGAGTTTCATTATAAGTGCAGGGACAGAGATCGTATCAAAGGCCTTCGCCAGATCCAGGAAGATTCCAATGACCCTCCTCCCCCATCCAAACTCGTAACTACACTATTGGTTAGGTCCAAAACAGCATTACTTGTGGAGATTCCCGAGCGAAAACCATATTGAGATCGTGATAAAATTACATATTGTTCTAAATATTTAGTTAATCTAACGTTTATGAGCCTCTCAAGCAGTTTGGATAATGTAGGTAAAATAGATATAGGCCGGTAACTATCCACTCGAGCCCTGTCCCCGCTCTTAAAAATAGGATGTACGATAGCCAGCTTAAAAGGATCCGGAAAAGTTCCTGTTTGAAATGCCATGTTACACAAAAACGTTAAGTGGGGAATCAATAAATGTTTAAATTTTTTTAGAAATGAACCTGATATATTGTCATGACCCACGGCGCAGTCTGTTCTGAGATTCGCTATTAAGTTATTGACTTCTGAATCATCTGTTTCCATCAAAACAAAGGTATTAGGGCAAGAGGGACTGTGGGTCGAAGGGGATTTTGTAGCAGTTGGAATTTTTTCAGCCAAGGATCGTCCTATATTAACAAAGTAAGAATTTACTTCATTAACTGAATTTATGGGATCTTCAAGCGACAAAAGATCACTCGCCGATTTTTTTTGCTTTGCAGTATAAGTAATAGTTTTTATAGCCTGCCAAAGCTGTTTATTATTATTACGTGCGTCATTTATCATGGTCCTATTATACTCTATTTTGGCTTTTTTAATTAACATTGAACAGTAGTTCCTATACCTCTTAAATGTTACAGTAAGTATGGCATCCTCTGGTGATTTCTTTGACTTTAGGTGAAGATTATCCCGATTTCTCAAGCACTTAAGGAGCCCAAGCGTCATCCAAGGTTTCCTGATTCTCTTACGATAGGGAACCACCCTCAAAATAGTATTATTTGCAATAATAGAATTAAGGGTATTTATAAAATAGCTTGTAGCTTTGTTTACGTCAGAGGTTGCATACATTTCGGTAAAATCGGCTTGAAGGAGGTCCACATCAACCTTACCATAGTCGATTTTCTTAGTTGTTTTTACGGGATGAGTTGTGCTGGTAATGGCATCTGTCGTGTGAAAAAATATTACAGTATCATGATCCGTAATGGAGGTCTGCGCAATGTAACAAAAGGAAGGTTTGTACGATTTTAAAATAAGGTGATCCAGACATGAGCGGTTTTTACGAGTGGGAAGGGTGTGAGCCGGTAGCATACCATGGAAAGCAAGCAACGTAAGATAATCGGTTGACCGCGAGTCCTCACTGTTACAGGCAATATCAATATTGATATCTCCGGTTAATATAATATTATTGAAAGAGGCAAGTTTTGTTAAAATTTGATTTAAAGAATCTAAAAATAAAGTTACATCACGAATAGCAGGAGGACGATAAATAGCGATCACAATTGTGGCTTTATTAAGCGTTACTAAAAGGCAGTTTGCATTTTGAACAAATAGCTCGGAAACTGAGATTTGGTGATGCTGTCTATAATAAACAACGATACCCTCATTCTGTGTTGAGTGTTTTTTGGTAGCAGCTAAGCTATAGCCATCCATTTCAGGTAGGTTAGGAGCCTTGAGTAACCAACATTTCGTTAGGATTATTAAATCCCATAGCGTTTCACTTCGTTCCAACAGTGTCGTTAAGCCATCGAAATTTTTAATGATGCTCCTGATGTTTTGGGAGAGTAGTGAGAATATGTTGTTGTGTGATTTTGCAATCTTTTTGCTATCTTCTATCATACAGGTCATCGACTCTGCAACCGAGATGAGGTCGATATCCTCATGCAAATATGTGGACTTATCGAAAACCATTATTTTGTTTATAAATGGTGAAGGTTACTGAGGTGACTATAAATAGGGTGATAATATTATTACGTAAAAACCCAGGCGTACCATACCAATCGACTGTTACGGTGCCCAAAAATAAAATCAAATATTCTCTGTGAAAGTTGTTGCTGTCGTGTTTACATTTAGTTAATGTCTCTTTATGGGTGTGAGAATAAAAATAATAGAAATAAATTATTGCCATAATAATACAAGTGTAATTATTTGTGATGTTTGAGTGTAATGTATATATGCAGATAACCTGATAGTTTTGGATAAATAATAGAAATAAATGCGAGTGTGTAATGTATGTGTTGAGTAAATGATAGATTATATCTAATATTTGTTGTATTAGAAATCTATCAAGTTTGTTTTTGAGAGTGTAACATTGTGAGAAATAAAAGTTATTAATTAAACATGCAATTATCTGAACAAGTGAATACAAAATAACTATACGATACATTTTTGATAGTCACATCGAGTTTTTGAGATTCTCCAATACCTCTTCACTATCGACGAGTATGCGGGGTGCTCCTTTGTTACGTCGAAGATACACTCTGCCGTAGGATGTCCAGCAACTCTCATAATTATAACTCTTCGCGAAGGTTCTAGCCAGGTAATGTAGATGTTTTGCCTGTTTTGTCAACGATTCCACTACATAGGTGACTGACTGACTGACTGACATACCCAGAGATCAACGTACAGCACAAACCGCTGAAGCTAGAATCCTGAAATTTTGCATAGGTTCTTTATATAACGTAAGTGAGCACTAAGAAAGGGATTTTGAAAATTCCACCCCTAAGGGGGTAAATCAGGGGATGAAAGTCTGCGTGAGTGAAGCCGCGTGCAAAAGCTAGTGTTTAATAATATGTGTTTAATCACGTATTCAGTCTGTATACATCGATATAGCAGACCTCCTTTACATATTGATAAAGTATACCTATTCGGTCAGAAATGAAATGAACATCCCATTAAATATGACTTTACAATCATACATGAAACAACAAAGAACTCCTAGATTTTAAACAATGTATCACACAAAGTGTTGTTCCACGTTGTGATGTGGCGACGAGAACGTTTCAACCACTACGCCATTCATACAGTCGTCTTCGAAATAGACGAGTTAAACTAAAAACCTAAATAAGTGCAGTGTGTACGGATAAATCCAAAACTGGATGAGTAATTTCAATTTGTACCCGGAACACGTAGTAAAAGAGCCCTAAAATAAATACCAGTTACTTTACAGTAACAAACTTCGAAAGCCATTCTCAAAGAATAACAAAACACCTTGTCTAAGTCGCTAACGCAAATATGTCTTGCAGCGGGTCACATTCCTATGTGAAGATATTGTACTTTTCTCTACATGCACTGCAATATAAATGCGGGTTTATTATGATAAATTATTTAACTCGAAAATCTAGAGATATATTGTACTTTGCAAAAGAAAATACAGGCTAGATATTCCAATTACTATAAATAACAGAAAGGAGCTAACGAAACCATAGCTGATATGTAATCCCATTCTACTGTCTTACTTCCTACTAATGCGGATATTATTAATGCGGAAGTTTCTATGGATATATGGATGATTGTTACTCTTTCACGCACAAACTACTGAACACATTCAGGTGAAACTTTACTACTGGCTGCAATGGGTGAAGACGCGGACAAGAGCTAGTAAACTATACCTAAGACAAAGTGAAAGCAAAGTCGTATATATCGTATGTATTACTTTAATTTTTATTTATGTGTGATAGCAGCTCTAACTATTATTTACAACTAGCTGCCCAAACAGACTTCGTTCTGTTAAAAAGCTATTAGCCTGTCGGGGTCCAATAGAAAAAATAAATGACTGTATTATTACTTTTCTCGCCATTTTTAATTTTTTTCTTTTCATAAGAAACTTTCTTGTGCCGGAACGAAAATATAAAAAAAATATCCGAATTAGCCTAGCGGTTCTCGAGTTTTGTGCTTAGCAACACATTTGGCGATTCGTTTTTATACATATAGTCGTCTGACATTGATGTCAATACTAAAGCTAATACTCTCAGATCTATTTCGTCTATCTCAGCTCCCAACTACTCACCTTTCGTCTTTGATCAATTGCTTCCTTGTGATGTTAGGAAGACCATTCTGGCAATTTCATCGAATGCTGTAGGAAGTGATTGTATCAGCCGCAACATGATTCTGCCTATCCTTGATGAAGTACTTCCCATCCTGTGCAATATCCTGAATCATTCTGAGTCGAGTGGTGTTTTTCCATCTGCGTGGAAAGATGCTCAAATAATCCCTCTCCCTAAAAAAGTTAAGCCCTCTTCATTTTCTGACTATCGGCCCATATCCATTTTACCTTTCCTATCTAAAGTGCTTGAACGCTTCATCCACTCCCAACTGAGTTATTTCCTTTCCAAAAATTCTTTACTGAACCCCTTCCAATCCGGTTTCCGTCCTGGTCATAGCACGACTTCTGCACTGATACACATTACTGACAGCATCAGACTAGGCGTGGATAGTGGAATGATGACAGTACTCACCTTACTTGATTTTAGCAACGCCTTTAATACCGTTGATTTTCACATCCTGCTTGCTATACTACGCTCTCTTAACATATCTCCAAGGACAATTGATTGGTTTCTAAGTTACCTGTCTGGTCGCCGGCAACGTATTTGCATTGAAGACTCAATGTCTTCCTGGTGCAGTATTACTGCTGGTGTACCACAGGGTGGCGTTCTATCTCCTCTACTCTTCGCTGTTTTTATAAACTCAATCTCAAACCAATTAATTTCGTCCTACCATCTTTATGCAGATGATTTACAAATATATACACAAGCTCCGATTAACTTGTTATCCGAAACATTCAACACAATCAATGCTGACCTATTGCGTATTGGAGATTGGAGTCATAACTACGGACTTAAAGTTAATCCTGTGAAGACGCAGATATGTGTTATTGGCAGTCCCGGGATGGTCTCAAGAGTTAACTGGACATAACTACCCCAAATTAAATTCAACGGGAACACCCTTGAGATCAGTACGACCGTCAAAAATCTAGGGATCTACATAGATAATACTTTATCTTGGGGTACATATATACAGGAAATCAGTCGAAAGATATTTGCTTCTGCCGGGTCTTTGCGCAGACTGCGCAACTTTCTCCCGATTGCAACTAGGACTGAACTTGCACAAACACTTCTCCTCCCAATTCTCGACTATGCCGATGTCAGCTATCTGAATCTCACCGAAGCACAACTTGATAGGCTTGAGTGACTACAAAATCTTTGTATACGATTTGTATTTGGACTACGAAAATATGATCACGTCTCTGAATTCCGTCAAATGCTCAAGTGGCTTCCGATTCGCTCTCGCCGGAATACTCATATCCTTGTTTTCCTTTATAACATCTTGTTTAATCCTAAAGCCCCTCTCTACCTCAAAGAACGCTTCAAGTTCCTTAATGACACACATGACAAATGTCTAAGGTCATTTGAAAATTTGAGACTGGGGATTCCTCTGCATTCCACAAAATTCTATGGCCAGTCCTTTACGGTTGAAGCTGTACGCTTGTGAAATGCATTGCCGATAAATATCAGGAAAGCGAAAACAGTAAATAGTTTTAAGACAATGGTTCATGAATTTTATAGGTCATAACTGATTTAATCACGTAATAACTGTATGATATGAACAGTTTTTATTTTCATATGTGATATAATTAAATAATTATGGTAATTAGTGTTTTTAAATATGTTTGTAACGTATGTCATGTATGGTTATATTTATAATGTATGTATGACGCTATGTAAAGTTATATATATATTTTGTATGTATAAATGGATATGTGGAGATATATGTATTTATTATTATTATTATAGCCTTTTTATTTCCTTAATATTTGGTTATTACATCATAATTTCAGTTTTCTTAATCATATAAAATAATACAATACAAAAATAAAATTATACATTGAAAAAAAAAAAAATAATTAAATTCAAAATTGCACAATATTATATAATTTTTATGTTAGATAGTTATTTAAAATTGCTTATATATTATATTTATTCCATTGATTTCATTTTATGAATTATTTATTAATTAAGGACCTCACAACGAGTAAAGGCCTCCTCCAGTTCTTTCCAATATTCTCTATCTTTTGCTTTAGTAAACCAGTCCATGCCTGCCGCCTTGTTTATTTCATCTATCCATCTTTCTTGTGGTCTTCCTCTACTTCTCTTACCAACGGGTCCATTCCAAACTGTAACTTTTTTAGTCCATTTTTGTTTGTTCATCCGAGTTATGTGGCCAGCCCACTTCCACTTTTGTTTTTTACAATGTTTTAAGGCATCTATAACATTTGTTGACTTTCTTATATCTGTACATCTAATCTTGTCTTTCCGTTTTATATTTAAAATGCTGCGTTCCATTGACCTTTGACATACTTGTAGTTTACTTTTCGTTTGCATGTTATATATCCAGGTTTGGCAGCCATATGTTAGACATGGTAGTATACAGGTGTCCAGAACCAACTTCTTAAGTTTTATGGGGAGATTTGATTTTAGAATTTCTTTGTGGCTCCAGAACTTACTCCATGAATTACTGATTCGCCTGTTTAGTTCGTCCTGATGTCTACTGCTCTTAAATGAAATTAAGCTACCCAAATAAATATACTCTTGTACGTATTCTAGTACTACATTGTTGACTGTAATAGGCGTCGGTTCAAAGTTAGTCATAACTTTTGTTTTTATGGTATTTAATTCCAAGCCGATTTCTTTGCTAACAGTAATGAGTTCATTCACCATGCTCTCGAGCTGGGTTGCTGTTTCTGAAAATATCACAATATCATCAGCAAAACGCAGGTTACTTAGGTATTCGCCCTGTATATTGATACCTTTCGTGTCCCAATTTAGGTTTTTCATAATATTTTGGAGTACGGTCGTAAAGATTCTTGGTGAGAGGGGGTCACCTTGTCTAACGCCCCTCTGTATATTTATATCCGGCCCGAATTTCTCCATTTTCACACGACTTATACTTTGCTCATATATATTTTTCATAAGACAAATGGTCTCTGTTGGCACATCACACTCATATAGAGCTCTCCACATGCTGTTGTGAGAAATAGAGTCAAAAGCTTTTGCATAATCAATAAAAGCCAAATAAAGTGGTCTCCTAAACTCTATATATTTTTCTATGATGAGATTAAGTGTGTGAATGTGATCAGTGGTAGAAAAGTTCTTCCTAAAACCTGCCTGTTCTGGGGGTTGTTCTTTTTCAGTGTAAAATGCAATACGTTTTTCTAGGCATGATGCGAACAGTTTGTATAAATTAGATTGCAGGCTAATAGGTCTATAATTGCCAATGTCAGCTGGATTTCCCTTTTTGTAAAGGAGTATTATGTATGATTCTCCCCATATTTTTGGTATTTTCTGTTCATCCAAGATTTTATTAAATAATGTAGTTAAGGGTGATGCGAGTAAAAATCTGCCTATTTTGATTGCTGCGTTTGAGATTTCATCAGGCCCAACACTTTTATCGAGCTTTAAGGTTTCAATTGCTTTCAAGATGTCTGTAGTAGAAAATCTTTTCAAACAAGTCAAGTTCTCTGGTAGCATTGGGGTTTGTTGGTCACTCTCTTTTAATGAGTATAAGTTTTCATAAAATTTAGTTGCTGTTTCTATTATTTTGGGCCTTGAGTAAGATTTTTCGCTAGTAGAATCTTTATTTAAACAAGGTATCCATTGTTTCGTGTTACTGAGTGCCTTATATCCTTTTTTTAGACTACCTGATTTTTCCAATTGAGCTTTTAGTACGTTTATTCTATACTCTTGTCGTTCTTTCTTTAAAAGTCTATATATATGCTTATATAAAAAGCTTCGTTCTTTCTTTTCTTCTTTTGTTAAATTTTTCTTACTTTTTAACTCATTTCTTCTAGAGATCAAATTTTGAATATATCTCGGGATTTTGTTCTGTTTTTCTATGGACTCTAATTTAGTACAACTCAAGCTATCAGATATTACATTATTGATCTCATTACAGAGAGTTTCTACATTATCGTTTAAATTTAACAAGTTTATCCTGGATTTTAGAGCTTCAGTGAACGAATCTTTTTTCTCTGTTGTAATTAATTTTATGTTATTTTTTCTGTATTTTACTCTACTTCTTCTAGGTTTAACAAATTTTAATGTACTTCTTATAAATTGATGATCGCTTGGAAATGATAGATTGTTTAAAATTTCCATGTTTGTAAAGATCTTTTTGTTGTTGGTTAGTACATAATCTAATTGACTTTTATTCTCCTTTGGTGAGAGCCATGTCCATAAATTCTTTTTGTTCTTTTTAAATAAGGAATTCAAAATATATAGATTATTTTCCCAGCAAAATTGGAGCAAGGTTTCGCCTCTTTTATCTCTTTTTCCGTAGCAATATTCACCTAATATATTTTCTTCGCCAGACAACCGTTGACCAATTCGAGCATTGAAATCACCCATAATAATTAGATATTTATTAAAATATGTTTGAGCTTGTTGGATTTGGTTGTAAAACATTTTAATCTCTAGATCGCTCGCTTCAGTAGTGGGTGCATGTACTTGAACGATTGTTAAAAACATATTTTCAAATTTGAGGTTTAATATACATATGCGTTCAGATATTCCGATAAAGCTCTCAATATTCAATTTATATTTCCTTTCTACAAGGAGATATATGTATATATGCATGATTATATTCATAACAATTGAAATAATTCTTTAAAATTAATTGCACCGTCAACTGCTACTGTCTCTCCGATACATTTTGATCCATCCTAAGGTTGCCTGGAAGAAATTGCTTTTGGCAATAAGGCCGCCCTTTGTACATTACATTATTATATTGATCACCTTATGTACTCTCTTGAAAATATGTAAAACGGTGTACAAATAAAGAGTTTTCTATCTATCTATCTATATAGATTCACTTTTAACCCGATATCAGTGTCTTGTAAATAAATATTTAAATAAATAACGTGTCATTTAAAAAAACCCGTAAAATAGAGTGTCATACAAACTACTAGACCTACTTGCTCAAAAAAAAAGTACATATAATGTTATACAAAAGTGCTTTATGTGTGGGAACCTAAATAAATTGTAACCATCAAAACGTGTCGCGTGTTTCAAATAATACCCTATCTAACAAAGAACTCACGGCTCTAATCGTCCATAACTGCTGAAGGTAATCTTGCAAACCACCTTTGAATTCTATTATAGCTATGAACAAATCGATAGCTTGACGACTCATATCCTCGATGTCATTCAATACGACATTCTAATATTCCTTACCCCAATAGGGCCACGCAGGGGAAAGGGGGTAATGTATACGCTTTTTCCTGTTGAAGGAAGAGGGTATAAGCGTTCATAAGAGGGTAATTGTGTAGAAAACCTTTTAAATGTAACGATGATTAAAGTCAACGATGATGATGATTCAAGTATATAACAAGATTTTTTAAACAATGAAAATACTTAAATTAGTAGTTAGTATATATTATCTTTTTAACACAATCTTAGTATTCTAGGTTATTACTACTACTAAACGGTAAAATTAGGACTGTAATCGTCAAATTGACATCTTAATTTGCATTCGTTCCTTCATTAATGAGTGCATCTACATCTACTGTACTATTAACCAATATAAAATATAGAATTATGTTAGGTCTTGCCTGAAATTGCTGTTTTATGGGAACTATCTGTGCCACCCCCTACTCAACACCCGGCGCCCATTTTACTAGCGGTAAAAAAGGTTATAAATTTTTGCTTCACGTGTTAATACAGATATCAGTAGATATCTTTGAGATAATGTGTGTGTGTTTGTGTCAGATGTTTCTCACTTCTGTCAAATTAGTAACTATATTTCTAACTTCTTTACGCTCAATACAACTATGTCTGTACATTTAAGGTTTTTGTCATTCATATTTATAATACAAAGGTATATCATCAAAAGAGACCCATTCAATTCGGGTTCGATTCCCGGGTCGTACCAAATGTTTGTATGATCTACAAATATTTGTTTCGGAGTTTGGGTGTTTTCTATGTATAATATGTATGTATTAACAAATAAAAAAACAATATATATATATGTTTGTATCAGTTGTCTAGTACCCATAACACAAGCTCTGCTGAGCTTGGGACTAGATGGCGTTGTGTGTTAGAAGTCCGAAATATTACATTTTTTTTTTATTTTCCTAATATAGGTATAACATGAGTAAACCAATATTTCTTCTGTTAATTAATGATCAACGACTTCATTATAAACCTTAATACAAAACAAAAAATGTTGCTTTTATCTTGAGCAATCACATGGAAGCATAAAATCTCTTGCTCAATTGCAAGTAAAATTGCAATCAAATTGACATATTTATTCTATCCAGAACCATCTAAAATTTAATATCGATTCTTGTGCTGGGATTAAAACTTAAACATATTCACTGAAGCCTTATTCGAATAGTAGAATCGTAGGTAGTACAGTGGAGTACTCTCGAGACTCCTACGGGAGGCAAAATTCCGTATAATGAACGGCACAGTTGATGGCTCTCGATCTCACGGCGTGCTGTGTTTGCAAAACAATGACGTTCAACCATATTGTAAAGATTCATGATTCAGTTCAAGATTTTTCAGTCGGAATTTTGTATTTGTGGTGGAATATAATTTTCTTTTTACTTGATTAAGTTGTTCTAAAATGATGAAAAGAAACTTGGATTTCTTTTTTCCTAGAAATGAATACTGTGTTACGGGGGACTTAGAAATATACAAGAGGTGGTCACAAAGAACACCCAGACTCTAAACGACAATTTGTAGATTACACAGTTTTATCCCTTGTATGAATTAGACTCGCAGCTCCTGGCTCAGTAGGAACCAGAGAGGTGACCGCAAGGTAACTCCATCCGTACAGTCAATTATTAAACACAATGACAAATAGTTTTACTGCAACGTACCTGTTCTTTTGTCTTCTGCCTTCATATTCTCATCTTGGCTATAGGCACCTTAAGAAAGGTTATTAATTTCGCTATGACTAATAGGAATCGAGCGTCTGCCTGATAGAAAGCATGAATAGAATTGAATAATGGTGGTCACCATCCTCATTGCGAATGTGAACAATGCTGCAAGGCACATGTTGCAAAAATGGTAAACATTTATTTATTTTTAGAAACCCAAAAGAAGTTGCGCGGGTCAACTAATCTCTTGCATGAGTAAACAAATTTTTACAAAAAAAGAAACCTTCATTTTAACAAGAAAGAAGACTTCAAGAACTAGATCAAATAGAAATGGGACCACATGGAAAGCACCAGTTTTCAAATAAAAAGAAGAATCATCAAAATCGGTTAACCCAGTCGAAAGTTCTGAGGTAACAAACAATAAAAAAGGACAGTTGAATTAAGAACCTCTTCCTTTTTTGAAGTCGGTTAAAAATTATAATATAATCGAAATTTCATTTATATGTTATACTAGCGGCCGCTTGCGACTTCGTACGCGTGGAGCTAGTTATTTGCAAATAATTTTTAATTATATTCGGAAAAGCCAGATACATTATTAGTACACCTCCACACCATCTATAGAGCATACATTTTAAATTTCAAGTCTCTTACTTCAAGAACATAGGACTTTCATACAAACTTCCAACCCCCGTTTTGCCCCCTTAGAGGTGGAGTTTCGTAAAATCCGTTCTTAGTGGATGTCTACACTCTATAAGGAACCTACCTGCCAAATTTCAGATCTGTAGGTATTATAGTTTCTGAGATTTCGTGATTAATAAGTGAGTGGTATTTCGCTTTTATATTAGATTCTTATTTCCAAAACTAAATTATTAAATGTTGTACTCGTATTACTGTCTAAAGAGGTGTGGCGACTTCCACATACAGCACAACAGAAATATACTACAGCGCCATCTACCGAAGTTACACTGAACTACGGAGTAACGAAGGAAACTAAGAAACTACCAATCCTGAATCGCGCAGTGAAAGTTCTCGCGCCAGTTTACATATATACAACATCCCAACATCAACCGTTGGGCATGATCACCACGCCTGGTCGGTGGATCCCCCTTTGTGTTGGAGGGACATGACACCCGTTCCTACACAGAGGGAGTCGTAGTTACACTTTGCACGTTCTATATTTTATTTTATATGTATGAGAAATTATTTATTTTGCAATAAAGAGTTCTGGGTTAGAAGCCTGCCCTAGACGTCAATCAAGGTGAGATACTGCCCACATAGGACCCGCTATTGCCTATTAGTATAAACAGGCTTCACCTTGAAAAGGGCGCATTAACCTCCTGCAAATACTTGTAATTTCAGCCTAGATGGCACATAAACCCTTGTATGATGTTGTTTAATGATATACTAGCTCTGTCACGCTTCACTGTATTAGAATGTGTTTTAAAAAAATGTTTAAAACAATATTTAAAACGTGTTGTATATCGTTTCAAAATTGGGGCTCAATTGGTGCAGATTTTTTTTTTTTTTCGAAATATACAGACGAAATGTATTTTTTTTTTAATTCTTAACACGACTTCGGCCAAGTCAAAAGGTAGGGTAATGGTTTTGACAGTCTACGGATGTTTGTATGTTCCACCATAGCGCCTAAAATACTGAGCTGATTTTAATAAATGAGGTGTCGATAGATTTGTAATAATGATGTAGGCTACATTTATGAAGCTTCAACGAAGCGGATTTTAAGACAATAATCTGTTTTAACTTTTTAGCTTACCTGCTATGAATTTCATAACACTACTTTCTTTGTGAGAAATAGGCAGTGGAAATGAATGTTTTATTAATTAATAATCATCAAAAATCTTTAACTCTCAGCATAGTTAAAGATTCTCTCCTAATTTGACATTAGCGTCTCTACAATTCTTCTTAGATTTATTATTCATTTTTTTTATTTCTTTAACATATTAAGCATAGTACAAGCTCTGCTTAGATATGGACTTGATGGCGTTATGTGTCTGATGTCCGTAAATATAATTATATGATAGGTAAAAGCGTAAAAATGAAAACTCTAATGCACTAATTTTATAAATACCTAAAGATCGAATATACTGTACAGAGAAGAGAAACAAACTACAATTTAATGAACGTTGCAATCTATTTCTCTCTGCAATACAGTTATTTGCAAATGTAACCAGATATTACAGTATAATATCTCCATTACACTTCCTAACCTAAATTCACATTCAGTGTTTCCACTCATATCGTTCCACTGAGCGCACAGAACACGAACCCACTGCAAACAAAACTAACAATAACCCTTGTGCAATAATTTTAACCAACGCTTAATGCTCACAAAATGTAAATGTACCGCAGCAGGGCTCAACGGTAGTTCTAGGTACGTAAATACATACATTCTTTATCTCTCAGGCGAGGCATTTGAAAATAATTGCTGATGCCAACAAAAGAATGTAGGGAAACTACTGTAACGTCACTGTACACGCTCTTTTGTTGGCTAAACGTAGTTTTAGTACAACATTTTTTAAATTCCAGATAGCAACATAGGTAAAAACCGAGATATACGAGAATGACGTCATACTGCTCCAGTTTTAACTAGTGATAGGTTTTTTAAAAAGGGTCTGAATTTACCTTAAAGAGAGTATTTGTTCCTTTTTGACAAATAGAACTTAAAAAGAAAATGAATAAAAAACTTTAAAAAAAAACCATTTCAAGAACTGGACCAAATTAAATGGAACCACACGGGAAGCCCCAGCTTTCAAATAAAAAAAGAATCAATAAAATCGGTTCACCCAGTCGAAAGTTCTGATGTAACACACATAAAAAAAGCGGCCAAGTGCGAGTCGGACTCGCTCGGACACTCGAAGGGTTCCGAAACTTCCGTAGCAGCAAGTAACATAATATAAAAGTTCTTTTAGTTCCTTGTAACTTTGATCGATATTTTTCGGTTTACGACTTATGACGTATTAAAAAAAACTACTTACTAGATTTCGTTCAAACCAATTTTCGGTGGAAGTTTGTATGGTAATTACAATTGGTGGGGAAAGTGTTTCAATAATATCGGATACCGTGCCCTTTAAATTCCTTGGAAGAAAGATAGACTACAAAGGTCGTACTCCATCTATAAACGTAATAGTCGATGACTTCATAAAAGACATTGACAAGGTAGACCAACAGCCAATTAGTAACGTAAAAAAAGCTTGCATTTACGACAACTACTTAACATCACGTCTCAACTGGCCGTTTCTAGTATATGATATAAACCAGAACCACATAAGAACACTGGACGCGAAAGTCACTAAGACATTGAAGTCGTGGCTCGGGCTAGCACCATCTGCAGACCCGTCAACGTTGTACAGGGGCTCGAATAATTTTGGAATGAAATTAAAAAAACCTTCGGAACTCTACAAACACCTAAGAGTTACCAAAATGCATGTCTTGTCAAATTCCCAAGACGAAATCGTTAGATCCCTTCCAAAAGACAAAAATTCATCAGAGCTAGAGTCACGGCTCCAATTCCATAAAAAATTCATGGTGGGTACACAGTCCAGTAGAGTTGGATTGGGAAATGCTAGAAGACAGACCCGCAAAGAGATAACAAAATCTTTCATACAACAAGATGAAAACGAGACCTACAAGGTGCACGCAATGAACCTAGAAATGCAGAATGAATGGTTAACTCTAGGAGAATTTTGTATCCCACCAGCTTTGAAATGGCGCACACTTTTATATGATTGGCCACCCGCCCTGTTAAAATTCTACCTCAACGCCTTTCAATTAACTCTCCCCGATCAAAGCAACCTAGTAAGGTAGGGAAAAGCTACAGAAAAAGCTTGTACGATGTGCAATGCGGCAATAGGTACAGCCAGGCACTTACTGACAGGTTGTAAGGCGCTAGTAGACCGGGGTCATTATTCACGTCGCCATGATAGGGTATTACACATCATACGCGAAGCTATGAGTTTATCACTGGCGAGAGCGAAAAAAGGAATGACAACAAACATAAAAACTAACATCGCGTTTGTAAAGGATGGCTCAACAAAAAAGACTTCACTCACACAAAAGCCGTACTCAATTATAAATACCGCCAGTGACTGGACATTATTAGTAGACACGTATGAAAATCACTACAGAATACCGGAGGATATCTGTGCCTCGGCGTCCAGACCAGACATATTTCTTTATGCAATGTCAATTAAGCGTGTAGTACTAGTAGAACTCACGGTGCCGTGGGAAACGAACATCCTTAAAGACCACGCTTTAAAAAGAAACAAGTACTTTGACTTAACCAACGAAATAACTAAAAATGGTTATGTCGTTGCGCTGTATGTGTGCGTATGCCGTGGAAGTGGGTGCGAGGGGTATACCAGCCAAATCCCTCTATAACCTGCTTAAAGACCTTGGATTGCCAAGAGCTTCAGTAAGCTCTTTTCTTGAACGAATATTCAAAGCGGCATTGCTAGGCTCATTTCAAATATGGTTAGGTAGAGGGGGCAACACGGCGGACAGTGGAGGTGAGCGTTGACGCGTCGTAAGGAGTGCTCCTTAAACCTAAACCTGGGTCGCAATTCCCAGGCACTGTCGAAGTCCCATGTGTTGCCCCCATCTATCACGCGATGGACCCGGCATCCGCACGGTGAATCCATGGAACGCTAAGAAATAGGTCTCATCATTAATTTTTTTTAGTTTTATCATTCTCTGATTTTAGAAGTTACAGGGGGGGACACACTCATTTTACCACTTTGGAAGTGTCTCTCGCGCAAACTATTCAGTTTAGAAAAAAATGATTTTAGAAACCTCAATATCATTTTTGAAGACCTATCCATAGATACCCCACACGTATGGGTTTGATGAAAAAAAAATTTTTGAGTTTCAGTTCTAAGTATGGGGACCCCTAAAATTTACTGGTTTTTTTTGTGTGAAAATCTTAATGCGGTTCAAAGAATACATCAACTTACCAAGTTTCAACATTGGAGTTCATATAGTTTCGGAAAAAAATGGCTGTGACATACGGACGGACAGACAGACAGACAGACGGACAGACGGACAGACGGACAGACGGACAGACAGACAGACAGACGGATAGACAGACAGACAGACAGACAGACATGACGTATCTATAAGGGTTCCGTTTTTTGCCTTTGGCACGGAACCCTAAAAATACAGTCAAACTGAGAACCTACTCCTTTTTTCAAGTCGCTTAAAATTAGTAACTGGTACATGGTAGCTGTATAAGAAAAACTATTATAGGGGCTTTATGAAAGTAATATTCTCAGAAACGGCTTAACCGATTAGAATGCGGTTTTCACTAAAGCGTTGCGGTTTACTCCACTTAGCATATAGTGTTTGTTGCATTTCAATCGGTTTATAAATAAAAAAGTTATATCAGTTTGAAGAATCGCCGCAGGAACAAGCTAGTGTTAAATGAAAGCTGTGTACTTGTACATAAATTTTATAAATAAGTAATAATGTTATGTTATTTTGTAATTGTTATAGTAGGTTCCGTTGGCACTTCAATAAACAGGTTAGTAGTTTTTAATCTAAAGTAATTTCTAGCGAGACATGCGAATTTTGTACAGAAGTTTATGGTCGGTAGTCTAGGCTACCTTTCCAAGGCTACACTCAACAATTGTTAGTGAATATTGTTAAGCGTACTATATTGTCTTGTCGAATTCGTGTGAATTCATGTCTATAATTGGTAATTATAGAGGAGTTCGACAAATGTAACTTTGAATAAGTGTTTGCTATACTCAATGACACAATATACTAAATAGACCGACCCTCCCCTGGCCCAAACTGTACACCGATAAAAGCTAGAAAAATTCACTTAAATCTAGATGGCGCGCAAAAATAAGGTACTAGAAATAGTTTAACAAACTCTATCACTATTTTATTGATATGCTTCAATTATAGTAATTATTTTATTATTTTTCGAATATAAATCTTTCTTTCTAAAGCTTGTTTAAAAAAAATATTTTTCAATTGCGTAACTATAAGTTATCACCTATTTTTAGGAGATGTCGTTGCAATCGATTTAAATAAACTTGAATATAATGACCTATTTACTACGCTAGATGTCACATTTATAAGTTATTGATATGGCATATAGAATATTATATGCTGGATGCGCGATGATAGCGCCACCAAGTGGCTACAATTACGTCGGACTCTGATATGTCAAATGGTTAGTTGTCTTACGTAGAGTAAGTAAACAAACAAATAAAATTATTTCAACGAAACATCGTAAAGGGGCGTCCATTAATTACGTGAGGCATTTTTGAGAATTTTTTGACCTCCCCTCCCGCCTTGGTGAGATATCGTAAGATTTTCCTCAACTCCCTCCACCGTCCCCAAATCTCACGCGAGATTCTTCAAATTTATGTTTTGGCTGTAAACGTGTTGGATTATTGAACTTGTTCTATTACTTCTATTGAAGACTAGCAAAGCAAAATCGAATGCTACTTCGCTGCTCTGCGGAGTTCGGACGAATACGACAAACACTATTGTGTCAGATTTGGCCATATTTTTTAGGAAATAATTTTTCACGCAATTTTACACAATAATTACGTGATATTTGCCAAGACCCCCCCTAAGTGAGATTTGAAAAGATTTAGCTCAATCCCCCCCCCCTAAAACACCTTACGTAATTAATGGAAGCCCCCTAATTTAAATATATTCTATTCGATGATGTAAATCTATGGTGCAGATAATAATGTTGAGCGATTTTATTTTCTGTTCAATTTATTCCTGGCATAATCAATACATTTTAGGTCATTATATGACGTTTTAATATAAAATAAATGATTGAACTGCAAAGTATAATCTTTATTTTGGAACGAAGTTCCTTATCGCGCGTTGCGAAAGGGGGCTAGACGGAAAAAAATGTAACGACACTTTTCGTGCCAAAAGTTGTAACGACACTTTTAACATTGAATTGACGTCATAGTGCTGGATACTCAACGTTAAATATAACAAACTGATTGATAACGTCCATACCATGTTGAATACACCGGTTCTCGTCCGATCATCGAAGTTAAGCAACATCGGGTGTGGTTAGTACTTGGATAGGTGACCGCCTGGGAATACCACGTGATGTTGGGTTTTTGCATTTATTTACAGAAAATATATTGTTTTATAGTATATTTTGTAAAGCTTGATTATTTCTAAAATAATTTGAGTATTTTATGCGCATTTTTATTAGTAGTAGCATAACAAATATAATATATATATAAACTTCGTTCCATCCGGGTGTTCCTTGACACCTCTCAAGTTTTTATCATACATATTTTAATTTGTACAACAGGTAATATGAAAATCACATTAAATCAGTCAGCAGTAATATGAAATAATATTTATTTGTACAAATAAATATTATTTCATATACATACACTTTAAACAGTTTTCTAACAATTTTTTTATCCTATTATTTAAATTACGGCAAAACCCAAAATCTGATGACAGCATTTTAAAATCTAAAGAGTTCAGAAGAGGTTTCTAGAGAATTGGCATTGATGCAGCTACGAAAATAAAGGTTAAGAATTGGACAGAAGACGAAAATAAATTCAGCTTGTCATTATTTTACAAATCTAAAGTGTATTTTTTTCTAAGGCGGCAAGGTGTAGTACTTGCCGCTCCAACCACAATCCGAAACTCCGAAAGTGTCCAGCAAAATTCGATTGTTTTGCCCTGATCTATTTAAAAAAAGAATAACAGAAACATTACTTACAACAGAATTACAACTCTTTTAAAAGCTACTATAAATAAACTATTTGATAATAAGTGGGCTTCTGCTAAACGCTGTGTTTTGCGGTCGGGCTACGAAAAACCAAAATACATGCACGAAATCAGGGATATCTAGTAACTTTCCCTTTTTCTTTTGTAACGTTTTGTAAAATTATTTGCGTTTTTTGATGTGCCACATTTAATTAAAAGTATCCAAAATCATTTTTTAAACAATAACTTTCTTAACGGCAATGAGCAAATTTCGTTTCAAGATGTTACCAAACCATACGAAATAGACAAAACTTAAAACTTGAGTCGATCACTTACAAAATTGACAGATCGGCACATTGAACAGGAATAAAAAAAATGGGATGCCATAGAAACACGCATTGTTTAAAAAAGTAACACATGTATTAAATGCGATAAAGAAGGGCAAATATTCTTTGAAAATTTACACAAAAATTGAATCAGGATGTAATAGAAAATTTGTTTGCGCAGTTTCGGCAAAAGGGTGGCTGAAACAAAAATCCAACAGCAAAATTACTAAGTACCATATTTAGGAGTAATTTAGTTAATTCCTTAAAGAGTCCCCATAACAAAAAACTGTGAGGATGAAGATGGTGATTTTCTCCAGTTAGCCGTTGGAGAAAGCAAATAATTTTCTCCAAAACCATCATTATCATCAAAACACGCAGTAAGCAATGAGAAACAACGCACTCATCAACGGCAACTTATTTATTTATTATTTACCGCTGCCCATGGATACCCACAACACCAAAGGTGTCACAAGGCTTTTAAGGAGAAGTATGCTCTTTTCTTGAAGATTGATTGAAGGTCGTATTGGTCCGGGAATACCGCAGTCGACAGTTAATTCCACAGTTTTGTTGTGTAGGGCAGAAATTTTCTCGAAAAGCGCACAGTTGACACCTAAATGATGAGGATGAAACTGCAGTCGCGTAGGATGATGGAGGAAAAAGGAGGCAGGGGTCAATTCAATCAATTGCTCGGAGTATTCCCCATTGTAAATAAGATAGCAGATGCGTATTGAAGCTACGTCTCTACACAGCGCGTGCAGCGCCAGAGATTCCAGCCGAATTGAAACTTCTTGACAATTGACGATTCGATTCGATTGTATATTAGTATTTCAATCATAGACGAATTGAATTTTGCGTGAAATAAGAAATAGGTACATTTTGTATACCCAGAACAATAAAATTACTTGAAGAACTTGATGAACTTGTAAGTGTTGGTTTGCAGATGTTTATATTTGTGCAAAAAATAAAGCTGGCAGGTGGCTTAGGCAAACTTCAATCAACACATGTAAACAATGAAGGCCTTGCAAATAGTAAGTAAATTTATAAGTAGTAGTAAATTTGTAAGTAGTTTGCTCGAAAGCTTTTGCCGAATTTAGGTAAACTGATTGTTGCGACAAGATGGAACGCAGAATTCTCCGGTTAATAACACTTTACGGTACCCGGTGTAGACGGTAGCACTGACCGCCTAGAGTAGGGTGCGCCACAGGCACCCTTAGAGAGTGTTGTTGGTTTGAGCCACACGCGTTTATCACAAAATGTCTACGGAGGCAGAATGCGCGTTAGCAGGAATATCCATGTGAGATTCGTTCCGCGTAACGCAGGTTCTTTCCGGTCACAGTTGCTTCGGAAATACCTGCACGCGGTTACTAGAAGTGAGTTGAATCCTGCCTGTCCAGTCTATTGAGCCGATTCCCTGTGCCATTACTTGAGCATCGCAGCGTTGGATATAGAATGCAGTTATGGGAGAATATCTCTCACTGCCAACCATGTTATGCTCCATAGTAGATAGCAACAGAGTTTTATCTTCTGCGAAGATGACATTGCACAGAAAGAGGTGGCGGAAAGGACCAAGGATGAAAATTTCTACTTGAACCTAATTTGCCGCCAGCCGCTGAAACGGTCGCAGCAGTGCATTCTAGCAACTCATGCCACCTTCAGTGGTAATTAAGAAAATGTTTAGTTAAAATTACTAATTTAAATTGTAATATTTAACTGCTATTGAGATGTCTTTTAAACAGATATTTACAAAGATGTATTTTAACAAGCATATAGAATTTCTCAAACAGTACTATAAATACATTATTTCTTCTTGTTAAACTACCAAGACTTATTTTTAACCGACTTCAAAAAAAGGAGGAGGTTTCTCAATTCGACCGTTTTTTTTTTTTTTATGTGTGTTCGGGGATAACTTCGTCGTTTATGAACCGATTTTGATTATTCTTTTTTTAATGGAAATGAGATATCCCAATGGTGGTACCATGATAAGGACACTAAGATCTGATGATGGCATCCAAGAGAAATCGAGTCGAACCTTGAAGTCGGTTTTTATTTTTATTTTGTTAAAATTTTTCTCCATTTCTATTACAGTAATGTAGTTTTTTTAAATCGTTTAATTTGCCGCCCCTTAAAAGAAGCCGCCCTAGGCTTCAGCCTACTGAGCTTTCATCACGGAATAATATAACATATATAATATATGGATATTTTTCAACAAATTTTGATTATTATAACACAATTAAGTAGCTAGACCTACATACAGAGGTTTATGTGAAAATTTAAAAAGTTTCATAAAAAAATTAATAAAAAAATATATTCATGTACCGTATTTACTGAGAAGCATTTATTAAGAAGCTGTTTATTTGAAATTATAAACAGACATTTCAATTTTATTTATTTGTGTATACTCGTAGATGGCTCTTGGACGATTTAATAAAATATCACATAAATTACTAATGTAATTATGTGGAAAACGGCATCTAGTGGGACATTTTGCACTAATACAAAAACAAATAAACTTGACAGTTTACTCTCGGATTCGTATCGGAGTAGAAGCTCAGAAAATATCTTTGAAATTTACAATTTGATACACTTAGTGACATCTAGTGAACATTAAGCTTATTATACATCCGCGTACAACTCTAAGTTCAGGCGGTGTAAGTCTATAGTTATATTTCGTCAGTGCTATACTTGTTTGGAAGTTTCAACTGAAACTGTTTCAGACGTTATAATGGTAAAGTTACGTGTTTACATGTTTTAGAGAGGCTCTAATATCAAAATATAATTACTTTTAATAAACTTTTTTTGAGTTTTTTGTTGTGTGACCAAACCAAGTGTGATTCGGACTCGCGCACCGAGGGTTCCGTACAAACCTACAGGTTTATTATATTAATATACGTATAAATGATGTAACTAAAAATTTATACTTTTCGCTTTTTTCCTTTATCTGTGCTATAAGATGTTGCTTCGTACCAAATTTCAAGATTCTCAGTTCAAGGAAAGTACCCTGTAGGTTTTCATTCCCTTGCGAGTGTCGAAAGTTTGCAGCATAAGCGGCTGAATCTTTTGATTACGTTGGCTCAGAAGTTTGATTTTTTCACAGCTCCAAGGGACAGCAGACTTGAGTATTTGATATGAATTTCAGCTCGATACCGATATTCGCGTTCCTGAGAAAAATGGTCTTGACAGACAGACAGACGGACAACAAAGTGATCCTATAAGGTTTCCGTTTATTCTTTTGAGGTACGGAACCCTAAAAACAAAGTCGTGTTAGTGACATCATTTATAACTCAAGAACGGCTTTACCAATTTTTATGATTGATGTGTTTTTGGATTGGTTTTAGGATAAAAATAAATAATAATAAATAAATATTTCGGACATCTAACACACAACGCCATCTAGTCCCAAGCTAAGCAGAACTTGTATTATGGGTACTAGACAACTGATATTAAGAGAACACTTTTTTTGTAAATACATCTATACTTATAATAAAAATGTAACAGGTCAAATTCTGTACATTGAAGATATTTTGAAAATTTTTTTGGAGGGCACTCTGTTATCGATACTGAAACGAAAACTATTTTTTTTTTCATTTTTGTCTGTCTGTCTGTCTGTCTGTCTGTCTGTCTGTCTGTATCTTGGCCGCGCATCACGCCGAAACTACTGAATGGATTCAAATGAAACTTGGCATGATTTGAGTTCATACTCCGAGGTAGGACATAGGATACTTTTTATTCCGAAATTCCGGACGGTTTCTTTGGGAGGGGAGATGAAAGTCAAAATGTGTAATTAATTGTAATTCATTAACGAGTAGTCCGATTGCAATAATTCTTTTTTTGTTAGAAAGGAGATACTCTGAAGATTGTAGCATAAAGTATTTAATTTATCACAATCTCTCTATCTATTGGAAAAAAAATTATAAAGAATTTACCATTACGTAAAACAACATGTAGCGACACCTATTGCCAGCCATGCGTAATTAATAACACTTTGATTAATATATCGTGGAATAATCGTAGAACGTATTACGTATAATTCGGTGTAGCATTAAATATTTGATTTATCGCAACCTCTCTATCCATAAATTCAGCACGGTTTCTTGGAGAGGGGGGATGAAAGTCAAAATATGTACTTGGTTGTAATTCAATAACACGTGATTTCATTCATTCTTTTTTTGCTAGACAGCAAGTACTTTAAATATTGTTCCGTGATCTATTTATAAATATATCACGTATAATAAATCTGTAGACGTTGAGTTTGTCAGTTTCTTTGCTTAAAACAGCGACATCTCTTGGAATCAAGTAACTAACTTTACAATAGGTACGTAATATGATTTTCTTTTGAACGTATAATAAAAATGTGATGTAACAGATCAATTCTGTACATTAAAGAAATTTAGATGTTTTATCGGGAGGGCTCTCTAATCGTTACTGAAGCAATGAAATTTTCTTGAAAATTGTTTCTGAACTTAACAGCGACATGTATTGGAATTAAGTAACACTAACTTCACAGTAGGATATACCTATCCTATATACGAGTAATCTATATATGATTAATTTGTAAAGTAGGTATAATAAAAAAAAACAGATTAATATAATTATATTATAATTATAATAATTCTGTACATTAGAGAATTTTTTTGGGAGGACGCTCTAATCGATTCTGAACCAAAAACTAAAATATCATAATAACGTTAAATGGTCATTGTAAAGGAGCAAGGTCCAAATGTATGAAGGAAGACGTCTTTTCAGTAGACTGTATTTAATTCGCTGGTTTTACAGTAATAGATTACTAGAAAAAACTTGCAAAGTTGACAAAACAATTTGTATATCTTCTTCTTCTTTTATATCCTATAAAAAGCGGCCAAGTGCGAGTCGGACTCGCCCATGAAGGGTTCCGCAGCAGCAAGTGGCATAATACAATTTTTATTTTATTTTTATATTTGTGTTGATTGAATAAAAGGTAAATTGCAGTTTACGATTTATGACGTATTAAAAAAAAAAACTACTTACTAGATTTCGTTCAAACCAATTTTCGTTGGAAGTTTGCATGGTAATGTACATCATATTTTTTTTTTAGATTTATCATTCTCTTATTTTAGAAATTACAGGCCGGCTCCCCCCCCCCCCCCCCCTGTCACTTCACACATTTTACCACTTTGGAAGTGTCTCTCGCGCAAACTAATCAGTTTAGAAAAGTATGATATTAGAAACCTCAATATCATTTTCGAAGAACTATCCATAGATACCCCACACGTATGGGTTTATTGAAAAAATTTTTTTTGAGTTTCAGTTCTAAGTATGGGGACCCCCATAATTTATTGTTTTTTTTTTCTATTTTTGTGTGAAAGTCTTAATGCGGTTCACAGAATACATCTACTTACCAAGTTTCAACATTATAGGTTTTATAGTTTCGGAAAAAAGTGGCTGTGACATACGGACGGACAGACAGACGGACAGACAGACGGACAGACAGACAGACAGACATGACGAATCTATAAGGGTTCCGTTTTTTGCCTTTCGCACGGAACCCTAAAAATGAGTTGCTGTTCGTTTGTTTCGCTAAAACTCGAGAACCGCCGGGCCGATTTAGCTGATTTAGGTTTTGAAGTGTTTGCCGTGGTTCAGGGAAGGTTTAAACGGTGATAAAATATGGAAAAATTGCGGGGAAGATAATAAAAACAACAATTTCCTTTTGCCCATATAAACTGTTCTACCAACTTTCCTGTCAAACTTTTGACTGTCAAATTGAAGCACTTATTAAATTAAGGGTTTTAAATAGGCATCATATATTATTACACGAATGAAATTAAGGGTTGTGTATAAGAAAAATTAAAAGATAGCGGGCAAAGTCTTTTTTTTTTGTCCGCGACGTCTGTCTGTATCTTGGCCGCGCATCACGCTGAAACTACTGAATGGATTCAAATGAAACTTGGCACGATTTGAGTTCATACTACGAGGTAGGACATAGATTTTTTTTTAATTTTTTTTAATTTAATTTTTTTTAATAACGGGAAAAGTATTTTTCTTTGTCCGCGACTGTACACTGCCTGTAGGAAGCTGAGACAGATATGTAAATATGGCGGTACGAAGTTTATTTTTATTCTACCCTTCCTGAATATTTTCGCCCTATTCTTATTCTTCCTTTCCTGAAAATTTTCGCCCTATTTCTATTCTTTCCTTCCTATTCAAAGTGCTGCAGCTTTCAGAATTTACTTACAGACAAGTCTGTTCTGATTTCTGAGGACTTTTTATTTTTTATTCTGTAATTTCAGAGATCTTTTTATTTTGTCTAAATCTGCCTAACCATAAAACTAGATAAGAAAAATTTAAAGTTATGTGGATTAGGATTTTTAACTCTTACCACAGTAAAAAACAAAAAAGGGAACGCCTCAAGACGATCGACGAGAGATGAGACCGCCTATGCTCAATTAAAGTGTAAAATAAAAATATGGTTTTGTGACTAATAAGAAACATTGTTTTTTATTACTTAAAAATATTTTTAAATTATGGTGTACCTCCAAAATTTTTAATCTTCCTAGATGTACCTTGAACCCAAAAAGTTTGCGGAACACTGAATGTACTATGGTGATGTGTGTTACTTCGACCTGAATGCAGACCTCCTTAACAAGCTTGACCGTCTTCTTAATAACTGCATTCGATTTATTTTCAATATTCGAAAGTATGACCATGTGTCTGCTTTGCGTTCCCAGTTAAAATGCAATCCTATTCGCCTACAGTGCAATCAGCGAGCTCTTACCTTCCTATTTTCATTTCTCAACTCGTCATCCTTACCTACCTACCTTGCTCCGTATTTCCGATACCTGTGCTCTAATCACGATAGAAATCTTCGCTCAGTTAATAATCTGCTTTTTTTTTATGGAATAGACCGGCAAACGAGCAGACGTATCGCCTGATGGTAAGCGATTACAGCCGCCCATGGACACCCGCAACACCAGAGGCTTCACAAGTGCGTTACCGGCCTTTGGGGGATGGGGGGGGGGGAGATAGGGGGAGGGGTTGGGGTATGGGCCTCCGGTATCCTCACTCACTAGGTGAAACACAGCGCAAGCACTATTTCACACCGGTTTTCTGTGAGGCCGTGGTATCACTCCGGTCGAGCCGGCCCATTCATGCCGAAGCGTGGCTCTCCCACGGTCTCTGCTTCTCTCATGTCCGTCTCATTACTCCGACTTCGTGAACTGTTCCTTCTTTGTTCAAGCAGTACTACTCTGGAATGCGCTCCCGCTCGAAATCAGGATGTCCACTAACCGATATACATTCAAAAATAAAGCACATGAGCTCTTTCTCAATGAACTGGCAGAATTATGTAATCTATAGCTTACCGTCCTTTTTAAACGACTTCCAAAAGGAGGAGGTTCTCAATTTCATCGTTCATCGTCAGAATGTACACACATCAAAAGTGTCTAGGGATCAACATATGTGTCTAGGGATCAACATATATTTTTGCAATAACTTTTCTCCTGATTGATATTAATTAAAATTTTCTTTAAGGATTCATCAAATAAAGTGTTTTCGTTTGTCACAGTAACGATAAACCAAGTCACCTTTGCATTAATAAAGAAATTTGCCATTTTCCTAATAAAGGGTTTTTTGACATTTGAACCACTAACATTAAAGTTCGAAAAAAAGACTGAAATAACAGTTTTCTTTAAAATTTTATTAGGTAACTTAAACAATTAATAATCCGTGTTTCTACCGCGAACACTAACAACACAAGAATCGGTTTGGCATACTCAAAATTAGTTCATCCAAATCACGCTGTGGAATGGCCGCCCATGTTCGTTGCAACAACAAAAAAAGGTCTTCTTGCGACTGGATACCCTCCATATTCGGCAGAGCTCTTCTCTGTAGCATATCCCATGCATGCTCAATCGGGTTCAAGTCTGGCGACTGAGCAGGCCAGGGCCAAAGCCACATCTCAATCTCAAGAAATCCGCATAAAAATGCTTGATCCCTAGACACTTTTGATGTGTGTATGTACGTACACGGATTACTCCTCCGTCAATTTGTGGACCGATTTTGAAAATTATTTTTGTATTCGAAAGGGTATGCTCCTCATGTGGTCCCATGGCCACCATATCTCCTGATATGGCGTGACCTTGACCGGGATAGCTGCTCTTCGCGTAGAACAAAACAACCGAAGCGTCGGTGACGTTGTTGACGTTCGTCTCGAAATATGGCGAGTGTGGTACCTACTATTACATTTGGCTTGGCACCGACTTCAAACCTATGAATAGGTAGCATATACAAGTTATTTGATACTTTTTAGTTTTTAAGTCGGTTTTTTTACCATTATTTAGTGTATAAATGTTGTATTTATGTATACGTAATCTGTATATGTATATCTACTTATATATGTATATTTGTATGTATAACGTTGAATATGATGTGATTATTGTAAATTTTAACGGACTTCTTATGTATATGAGATTTCACACACCTGCCTTATAAGATTTCTCCACCACCCGAAGGTCGACTGGAAGAGAATGCTCTGGGCATTAAGTCCGCCGATGTACATTCTTAGTGCATAAAGTTAATAAATAATATAGAAATAATCTACATTGTATTTATATTTCCAAAAAAGTGTGTGTGACCAGTTCCTAAAATTATCATCTCAATGTAACTAACACAACATCCACATCTGGTAGTTCTTAAACAGTTTCTAAAAGATACTTTACAATAGGTACGTTATATGATTACTTTTTTATCGTATAATAAAAATGTAAAATATCAATTTTAAGTTTGAAATACTTGAATTAGGAGTTATAATTTTTAATATAAACAAACATATAACTTAATAGTTATGATAATTTACCAGAAACAAAACACAAAATGTGTGTGAGTGTGTGTGTTTGTTACTCTTTCACGCTAAAACTACTGAACGGATTTGGATGAAACTTTACAGTAATATATCTTATACAGGATACTATTGGCCGCGAAAATCGACATTCACGCGGGCAGAGCCGCGGGCAACAGCTAGTATATAATAAACATAGAAAACACCCAAACTCCGAAACAAATATTTGCAAATCATACAAACATTTGGTCCGACCCGTGGAATCGAACCCGAGACCTCAAGCACAGCAGTCGCACACGCTACCACTACGCCACCGAGGCAGTGAAAGTAATTTCAAAACACACACATAAAAGTTATACATTATTTAGTGATTTAGTTCAATGATACATAGTCCAGAGTAGTTCGTTTTGACAATAAAAGACCGCTAACGGTCCGCGACACGCGAATGCCACCACTTACATATGTATGTACTAGTACATGTATATATACACATACATATATAGTACGATTATGTTGTGTTTAGAAAGCTAATGATAGCCTAACGTGTTTGTTTATTTACGTAACCATTTTACTACAATTGTTTTTGATGCCTTACAAATGCTATAACGGAATGCTTGAATAAGTTGTAACAAAAGTTCAAAAAGTTCTGCAAAAGCGTGTTTGCAATGTTGTATTAAATTTTTAAGGTCAGTACTCTGACATACGTCTTGGAAATTTAAATAAAATCGTTTAGGTAGGCATACTACCCCTATTCCCATCGGGAATAGATAACAAATTAATCTAGTGTGCCTAAACAGGCTACGACCATCTCTCATTAACAATGCTAATTCCTACTGGTTTTTAACCGACTTCAAAAAAAGGAGGAGGTTTCTCAATTCGACCGTATATTTTTTTTAATGTGTGTTCGGGGATAACTCCGTCGATTATGAACTGATTTTGATGATTCTTATTTTAATGGAAAGGAGATATTCCAACGGTGGTACCATGATAAGGACACTAAGATCTGATGATGTCATCCAAGAGAAATCGAGTGGAACCTTGAAGTCGGTTTTTATTTAGTTAAAATTTTACTTGTCTCTATCCATATTTAATATTAAAAATTTGAAAGTGACTCTGTCTGTCCGTTACGTTTTAACGGCTAAACTATAGCACCAATTTCAATGGAATTTGGCATGGAGATACATTGATTTTTGAAGCAGGAAATAGGCTATTTTTCACCGCGATAACTGACATACACGCGGGTGGAGCCAAGGGCAAAAACTAGATATGTATAAATATCATTCAACTTCTTTTGCGTCGTTTTCTTCTTTGTTATTCACGGAAAGTGCTTCTCAATGGTAAAAATACTAATCTTTATATATTACGTCTCATCTAAAGTATTTCATTCTACTGACGCTGAAGGCTTCCAATTCCCGAATCGAAGAAAGTAATATAAAATGTATTGAAAGTAATGACCTCGATTTGTAATATTGCAAGCCTACTAAACCAAGTTAATACACGCCAGATTATCGAGAATGATTGCCTTTATTTGCCGCTCCATTTCATTATCGATTTACCCCAACAATGGTAATAAGTACGTTACGTGAAGCCATTAATTTTCGTTACGGTAACATCAAAGTCACGTTCGGGAACAATATAAAGTTACGTAATAAAATCGTTACGAAGCCATATCTGTCTGTAATTATAATTATTAATATAAAGGTCATGTACTTAAAGTTTTCATAATGAGTAATTATAGCTGATATGTTTTGTTTCTGGCAGCAAAATGTATTTTATTATATGCCTATCAAAGTGACTCTACTCTGCCTGATGGAAAACATGAACGGAATTCAAGAGTAGAGGTCACCATACTCATTGCAAATACAGTTAATGCAACAATGCGGCATAGTGATCCACATTAAGGCGGCCTATTGAAATGTTTCTGCATCATTGGGCCTCCGGTCTCGCACTCACCAACGAAGCACGACAACGAGAATGCTGTCATTTTAGGTTAGTTAGTTAGAGGGTAGTACCGCCCCAGTCGAGACGGCTCGTTCGTGCTGAAATCAACGTTGCTCTACTACATATATTTTGCCTTTGTGCCTTATGTTTTAACGGCCTTAGTGGAGCATTTAGTGTACTTAACTGCTGCCTAAAAGCCGTTTAACCTTATTTGGTTTATACCAAATATGTTTTGAAAGTCGTGGAGTTTGAGATTTTGCCTGAAATATGGCAAGTAAGTTCCATCTATCTGTGGTACCTATGTGAATATAAATAAATAAATATTTTCGGACATCTAACACACAACGCCACCTAGTTCCAAGCTAAGCAGAGCTTGTGTTATGGGTACTAGACAACTGATACAAATACATATATACTTTTTTTTTTGTAAATACATACATATCATACATAGAAAACACCCAAACTCCGAAACAAATATTTGTAGATCATACAAACATTTGGTCCGACCCGGGAATCGAACCCGAGACCTCATGATCACCAGTCGCACACGCCAACCGCGAGACCAACGAGGCAGTATAAATACATATCGCATATAAATATAATATCGTATACATACTGCTCTATACTGTTAAAGTAGTCGTTAATCAAGTTATATGTTATAAACATCATTCTTTAAACTTCTTTTGTCAATGCTATTTGACTAAGGAAAGTAGAAAGTAAACAAACTTTAAAAACAAATTCGTTTCTTCAAATCGAATTGTTGTTCTGAGTCTGGGTGTTCTTTGTGTCCGTTTCATATATGTTTGTAAAGTCCCCCGCGACACAGGATTTATTTCTAGTGCGGGAGTTGTCTTTTAAAAAAAATAAAATAAATAATTTTAAAAAATCAGTACCTTAGAGATTAATTTTCTCTTATCCTAAATTAAATTGCAATTTATAAAAACATATAAAATATATTAGTAAACATTAAAAGTAGTATAAAAATTGCGATGTATTTCGAAACTTGTAAAATATACTCACTATAAATATAAAATTCTCTCAACAATAATATTCTTCTTATTGCAGACTTCACTTCCACCCCGTCTCTTAGCGATAATTTCTTCGCTATCTTCATTACGGCTAAGCGGACTGTGAAAGCGGAAATCCTGTTCTATTAATAACCAAACAACAAAGAAACAGATGTTCCTTTGTTACAAGCTTTTTATTAACTTGCAATGTATGTATGTATACTTGTATGTACGGGTGGAATCTAGCAACTCAATTTTGAAGCAGATATCTTCAACCGATTTTGCTGAAATTTTGCAAGCATATGTATACAGCGTGACAATACAATATTATAATGACATGGAGCTGATCTGATGCTGGCGCTGGAATGTGGCCATAGCAACTCTGTAAAGAAACGTCGCAACATCATCGAGCTTGGACTCGTTTGATTCGTCTTGAGACATTCCAGTAAAAGCTTGTTTTTAAAAAGTTTTTAATTTAATTTATTCTATATACATACGTCCTTGGTGTATACCATGGTCTAAGAAAACAAGGTCTCGCATTCCGAGAGCGGCTCGATGTGACGTCACTATCCAGTTACCACGTGATAGCAAAATAACACGAAATGAACCAACCATAGCAGATAGATACAGATTGATAGCGATGATGACGTCATGTCGATCGTCGGAATGCCATACCTGGCGTAGTATATTATTATACCATAGTGTATACAAACTAGAGTACTACGTCTTATTTATATATTCAGACAGTTATGATATTAAGTCGCTAAATAATGTGGTCTGAACACGATAGTGCCTACACAGCATACAACGTACTATTATTTAATATGTTAGTACATTACTATTTAATTACATTATGCTGGGAGTATATTTAATTAATTATGTGTGTATTTACAAAAATAAAGTATATTTTAACAAGGTTGTTGAACCCGTAATGTAAGCTACTGAGTTTAGTTCTAGATAGCATATAATAGCAATGTGTAATGTAATCTACGCTCAACGGTAGAGAGAGAGTAATACAGTCAAAGTGCCGGCGGACTTAATTATTTAAACCTAACCTTTACTTATACATATATATACTTATACTATATACATATATACTTTTCACTTTATTTATACCATTAGTACAAAACAAAATTATCGTATCAAAAAAGTAAATGTGAACGTACGAACATCAATATCATCACTTTCCTACGTCTTTTCCAAGTTTATTTGGGGCCCGCGTCATGTGTCTAATACGTCTAAAATTTGCTCAAGTAGAAACGTATTAACAATTTGCAAAATGAACACTGGCCAAACTACACGATATGTTATGATTTATCTTATTTTTACGTCTCAAGAATGCGTTCTTATATTCATTTTTTTTTGATCAACTTATGGATATAAAGTACGCTTGAAATCGAGAAAATAAAACTCTAAAATTTATTGTGAGGACGTCTCTCAACGCTAAGTCATATAGTCAAAACCAAATATTACCCAATAATACAAGAGAACAGAGGTGTTAGCGATTGTAAGAAGAGAATTGACGCGAAACACATGCAGCTTGGCTAGGGGGCAGATCCCTATAAAGAAAAAACATACTTTTAAGAAAAGTAGTGAGACGGCTGGCAGAAGTCCTGTTAAGGTGTGTAATAAAAACTTCATCTCATAACTTCAACATAACCAAAGTAAAAGTATAGAACACCGTCCCAGCTATACATTCGATTTTTTAAAAATCCAATATCCGT
Source organism: Diaphora mendica (assembly GCA_949125395.1). NCBI lineage: Eukaryota > Metazoa > Arthropoda > Insecta > Lepidoptera > Erebidae > Diaphora > Diaphora mendica. The sequence continues at coordinate 5,230,243 of OX421321.1, forward strand.
TAGAACCACGTGGTCCGCATACGGGAGAAAATGAAAAATGAAAATCGAGAGCGCTTAACAGTGTACTACCGTCATAGTGCTGCGACATGAAGGGCTCTCATCTCACAATAGTGTTGTGCCCTTACAGCCCTCAATGTTCCCACAATGACCATCGATTGTTTACGGGAATAAAGGGAAGTTTTGTTGTTTATTTGGAAAACTCCCTCTTTGCAGAGAAATGATATTGGTTTTATGAAAGCATAGTTGAATAGTACCTTATTACTTCCTTGTATTGTTTCTTTTTATTATTTATGTCCGAAGTTTCTACACCGAATTTTACTTATATGAGATTCGAATAAAACGTTGATACTAAAAAAAAAGATGAAATCAATGACAAGCCAAAATAGTAAATTATATGTGAACAGAATTTTGCGATCTTACTAGCTTTATTCGCAACTCCACACTTGTTTATGAAGGTTATCACGGTAACAAATTATTAAAAATAAAAAACCCGACTGCGTCAATATTTAACAATAAAAACATATAACTTTTATATATATCCAAAAAAAATTCTTTATTTTGATACCACACTCGATGTATTTTGAAAACATTTTTTTATATTTCTTTTTGGCGCCAAAAATCCTTATATTTTTTTCTATTTTGATGTACCCAGTGTCACTCTCACGACTAAGACGAACCTATTGACACCACTCTCATAAAAATACGACAAGCCGTTTAGGCTCTAGGGCGTGCCAAAGAAATATACATACATACATACACTAGAAAAACATAACCCACCTTTCGCAGTCGGGTAATAAATAGTAGCCTATATCTCTCCTCAAGAATCAAAGGATCTCCATTTAAATTTTACCCAAACTGGTCCAGCGGTTTAGCAGTGAACGTGTAACAGAGAGTCAGAGAGACAGACAGACAGACAGAGCTACTTTAAAATGTGTAATATTAGTATGGATTAAGTATATTTTATCCCATGTAACTGAGTGACCATGCTTGTATGTTTTAGACATACTTTATTATATTAACAGTAATATTAGTATGAGCATTGCATTAGATAATTAAGTTTATCTCTAACTAGCTGAAAATCGCAACTTTACGTCTTTAAAAAGGAATCATACGGCTCCTATCAGTCCTTGTGATATTATGTAGTCTATAAATTGCCTTGATAAATTGGCTATACAACACTAAAATAATTTTTCTATTCGAACTAGTACTTTCTGAGATTAGCACAATCAACCCAATAAACCAAAAATGAACTCCACAACTTTGTGATGTTATTACTGATTTTATTATAATAAAGTCCACAGTTACAAGAAGTAGTAAAAAATGATTTTGTCTATTACCCAAAAAACCAAAAACATCCCGTATAAATATTCCAACCAGACAATGGCTATTGATTCTTTGTGGAATACCGAATTCGAGTCGATTTGTTAGGACCCCTCTTTGTATTGTACAATACAGTGGAACTCATATTCCAGGAGCTTTGTTTCTGTGCGACATTCATTTCCCTTTCATTGTTATCTGTTAAAAGATAGGATATTTTATATGCTTCATTCCAGTACAACTTAAGTAAACACAATGAAAGTTAGGTGCACTGCCCAAGTACATCTATTAATTCTTGTTTTATTTATAATATATTTTTTATATATAATTTAAATATAATCTGAATCTCGAAAACAGCCGATTTTTATGAAATTTAATATGCAGGGGTTTCGAGAGCGATAAATCGATCTAGTTTTTGAAAATTTACCATAAAAAAAACTGAACAAAGCTGGGTCATTCAGGAACTCCTTAGAAAGTGAGAATATTTAAAACTGCTAAAATATATCTATTAACATGCTGATTAGCTGATTACTTGGCTGTACCGATTGAGAATTTTACTGAACAACATAAATATTTACAGCCACATAAACCAATGCGTTTAAATAATGTCGCAAATTGCATCCAAAAAACAAAAATTTGGTGTGTGTTCATTAGTAGGCTATGTATGATAATGATAGAAATGTTAGAATAACGTGTTACATTAGCAATTGGGCATAATCATCAGTGTCAGCAACAATAATAATATAATAATATTATTATAGACATTTAAATAATATAAATTTAATCAATATTCCATCCACATAAATCTAATTGATAGTTCAAGAAATTAACGTGTTGTACAAGACGAACAAAAAACTATTGAACTTTGTTTTATTAGCTTTTAAAGTAAAATTTAATAACATAACTAATTAATTATAATTAAATTAAAGTTGGCATGCTTTCTTTACTTCCATGTGACGTTGCAATTAATATCATACAAGGTTTCAGTGTTACTATTTGTCAAATTAAAAACGAGGCCACTTGCCAACCTATCTAAAAATAGCATGTAAAAACGTTTGCTTTCGTGAAAAAATGATGCCAAAAATTCCACAAGTGCAAATTAGACGGAACGTTTTTTATAGACAATTTTGCGTTAGTTGTAAACATACATGAAACGGACAAACAACACAAGACGTAAAACAACAGCTGTTGATCACACAAAGTGTTTTCTTATGAGAGGTTCGAAAACACAAACCTTAGCGCAGTAGCAAAGCGGCGTGGTGACAAAAAGTTTGTTATAAGAAAAAATATCGAAGCAGTTTAATTATTGTCTTCGATTTTCTGTACCAGTGAGGGTAGAAATAGGTGGCGAGGCTTGAAGCGGTATAACTCGATTGCTCCCAACGTCCCGCCATAACTAACTTAGCAGCTGGAACCATTTGTGTGTAAATTGTGTACATTATTTGCGCTTATAAGGAGCGTTGGGAACCTTTCAATGAGAACAACTATTATAAGACAAATTTGTATATATATTAATGTTAAGCTAGTTTGTGTACGTTTCAAAAACTCCAAAAGCTCTGCACTGATTGAGATCAAACTTTAAGACGATATGCAAACATCTTTTCTATTTGTTTTCACGTCAGTATTGTTCCATACTGTCCACATTTTGACTGCACGGCTACCCGAGTGGTTTAAGTGACCTCTGTACCTCGGGACCTCCTGTGCCTACTCCTACCCACATAGGACAACACTTTATATGATCCACAAATTGTTGTTCTGAGTCTTGGTTTTCATTGTGTTGTAAAGTCCCCCGCAACACAGGATATTTTTTTTTATGGAATAGGCGGGCAAACGAGCAGACGTATCGCCTGATGGTAAGCGATTACCGCCGCCCATGAACACCCGCAACACCAGAGGCGTCGCAAATGCGTTGCCGGCCTTTGAGAGATGGGGAGGGGGATGGGGGGGGCGTTGGGGTGTGGGCCTCCGGTATCCTCACTCACTCGGTAAAACACAGGGCAAGCACTATTTCACACCGGTTTTCTGTGAGGCCGTGGTATCACTCCGGTCGATAATATTCCTAATGTGACTTCACAAACAAACATGACGAGGACACAAAGAGCAACCAGACTCAGAACAACAATTTGTGGATCACACAAAGTGTTGTCCCATGTGCGATATAAACCCACAACACTTGGAGCACAAGAAAGCGACGTGGCGTCCACTTCACCTACCAAATTCAGTCAAATTCATGTCAGAACTGACTGTAAGTCATGTAAGGCATGATAAAGTTCTTAGAAATATAGTTTTAGTTTCGGTCAATGAATGTAAGATAAAGTTGTCAGAGAAAATAATATTACATCGAATTTTATATTAAATTCAACGTCTTCATATTTTAATATTGTGTACTCGCCGTGTGGATACCGAGTATTCTGCTAAACTTAACTTTATTATTGTTTCATGCCAAGGAGCTCTCAAGGTAAAAGATAAGTTTTATGGTAATAGATGAAATAATTTCATGAAGAGTATTTATTTTCTTTGTCTAAGAATGACGACATAAATCTCTATTTATTCAGAATACTTAAAATGATAAATAGTAACGGTACTAATTTCTTGGAGACATTAAGCTAACTGTATTAGGAGACCAGTGCAAAGAGTTTTTTGGGATCTACTTGAAAACTAGAAACGGAATGACTAGCCCTTTCTCAAGAATTAAAGTATCTCTATGCCATATTTCATTGGAATCGATCCAGTGATTTAGGGGTGAAAGCGTGACAGGCAGACAAATATACAAAGTTATTTTCGAATTCATGTTAGTATAGATTTATCTGTAGTAAGGATTAACCTATAGTCGAGGCAAATTACGACCTAAATTTTAAGCAAAAACATGTGTTAGAGAAACTTATCAAAAAGTGTTTTAAAGTGTCTTGTTTTAGATTGGGCACAGAATACAAACTATTAAACTAAAATTCATAGCATTATTTGCCAGAATTTATAGACTTCAAAAAGAAAATATATTAGAAATACGAGTCTTATTATTTTTTCGTGTATAAATAGACAAGTAATATTTTAATAAAAACAAAAACTGACTTCAAGGTTCGACTCGATTTCTCTTGGATGACATCATCATATCTTAGCTTAGTGTCCTTATCATGGTACCACCGTTGGGATATCTCCTTTCCATTAAAAAAGAATCATTAAAATCGGTTCATAAACGACGAAGTAATCCGCGAACAGACATAAAAAAACATAAATACGGTCGAATTGAGAACCTCCTCCTTTTTTGAAGTCGGTTAAAAAAGAGGTTATACAAAAACGGTTTAACTTTATACTTACGAGATAAAGTTTAAGACCAGTTTCCAGCGTCCGTTGCCTCATGGAGTTAAGGGATGCCAAGTTTGCCGCATGAGTCGGTAAAAACCTTGCCGACGTATATTACTTGTTAACTTCTTAGAACTTCGTAGAACAAGATGTTAGATTCCTAAAAGTTATTTGACATTTTATCCTTAGCGGATACAGCTTTGTAATGTTTGTTATTTATGTGAAAATGGAAATATCTTGTCATAACCAATACATAATTTTCGTAAATCGCTTAGTTTCACTTTTTTTGTCTACGAAATTACTATATCAATTAACATTCTATTTACCCATTTAATGGTGAGAGATATGTATTCCATTATACCAACAGAAAGAATATGAGTAGTAACGGTTCTGATTTTGACGGGTCTCTCACGGACAGATATAATTGATGTTATAAGAACTAACTTAGGCTACTTTTAAATAAGAAAAATTATTACATTAAATAAAATTAAAACCAATGAAATATTGAACAATATCCGATTCAAAAGCAACCAAAACCTCGGGGCACAGCTAGTACTTATATACAATTACAGCGATATTAATATACTCATCAACACGGAATTCTTAATTTGCGGGAGAGGTCAAGTAGCGAAATACAGGGCTAGGGCCATTCGTAATGAAAGGGCTTGGAACGGCTCAGTGCCATGCTGAAGGGTCATTCACAACGCTCGCTCACTTGCTGCATTCATGTCATTTCTGGCTGCGAAATTGCGGCTGGCATTTCGATCCCCTGAATTGTCGGGAGAGAATACAAGGGAAGCTTGGGTAAGGGTGGTTACACATGTGTTTCAAATGCAAAGAAGTAGTGAGTGGAAAATTTGTATAGTCTCAGTTTTATCTGAACATAATGTTGTTGTTGAACTGATGGTATTAAATTGTAATTTTTATCTCAGTTCTTTATTTCTCATTGACGAAAATTTCTTGATTCAATTTTCTTTATAAAACTATATCTATATAAGCTACTGTTTGGAGATGAATGTGTAAATTAGTTGGTCTTTTTGAAATAGTAATAAAACAAGTAAGTATAGATTTCTAGCAGAAAAAAAAACCACATTTGCATCTAAGAACGGTTGCTTTACGGAAAATACAATTAGCTTACGTTACCCTGAGAAGATATGTGGCTTTATTTGATCCGACGTCTTCAACAAATATCGGTATATTTTAGCTAATATACTCAAAAATTTAACAAATTATATATCAAAACCTTCCTCAAGAATCACTCTATCTATTGGTAAAAACCGCATCAAAATCCGCGCATTATCTTTTGAGCTTATCGTGAACAGACAGACATACGCAATGGACCACTTTGTTTTATAGTATGTAGTGAAATGCATTTGCGAATAGCTGTTAATTTGAAATTGCAGACACTTAAATTTTATTAATTCGTATAGACAGCTCACTGTGCCAATTCTATTTCTGTGATTTAAAGAATTTAATCATTTTAGTCACATATCACCGTTTAGTAATTTACTTATAATTTTCGAGAATAAAGTAACTGTGTGTTCTGGCCCTTATAGGTACTCACAAAAATAATACATTGTTCGGAATAATAACGGACAATGAAAGAACGATAGAATTGAACTGACAGCTGTCGCCTGAGCCTCGGACTGATTGTGAAACTTTCATCGGTATTGAAAAGGCTATTTACTTTACCATATAAATACGAAGTATAATATAATAGCTACTGCACGTACTATATAACTGTTTATCCCTTGGTGTATCTTCTTAATTTACTGTATAAGAGTATAGCTAAGATAGATGAGCGCGAATTCAAATTAACCTAATCTTAGTTTCTTACCCGACTACGCCAAAGCCGAAAGGAAACCGATGTAAAATAGTGCTAGTGAAAAAATGCTATGCAATAGCTTTACCGCGGCAGTCCCCGAGTGCCACACGACTTTTTTTTAAACAATCTTATTAAGCCTTACCTATATTTTCATATAGGTAAGACTTAATTTTTACTAAGGATTGTTTACTGTTACTACGAAAATGAACTTCAATAAATTCTATAAATGAAAAAGTTTTGTTCGTTTCAAAAGTTTACAACATTTAGCTTAGCTTTAATAACTTAGCTCCATTTAAGACAATATTTGTTGCGAAAAGACAGAGTTGTCCAATACATTTGTACTCACTTAACAACAAAGGTTTAATTTACTTCAAAACAAGCTCTGTAAATATCTAGGCACCGTTCTATGATTGTTTATACTGACCCCAACATAAATAAGTAGATTCTAGGTTTGCCAATTCTTCAACTTTTGAAGGAAACTTCCCAGTTTCCATTTTGTTGCTTTGATCCCATATATTTTTCTATGCGGTTTCAATTCACAGGTTCGGTTTAATTGACAAGTGATAATAATAATAAATATTTCGGACATCTAACACACAACGCCATCTAGTCCCAAGCTAAGCAGAGCTTGTGTAATGGGTACTAGACAACTGATACAAATACATATATACTTTTTTTTTTGTAAATACATACATATCATACATAGAAAACACCCAAACTCCGAAACAAATATTTGTAGATCATACAAACATTTGATCCGACCCGGGAATCGAACCCGAGACCTCATGATCACCAGTCGCAAACGCCAACCGCGAGACCAACGAGGCAGTCAGTGACGATGTACTGTCCCAGGTATTTCTAGTTCTACCTTTACGAAGCTATAGCATTAGAACCAGTTGGACTTAGGACCTTCTAATAACATAATTAAATATGGTAATGAAATGTAAATCAAGGTGGGACTGGACCTATTACCGTTGACTATACATACGATACTATCTGACAGCTTCTCGTGTGCAAAACCATCAAATTCGTATTTGAGTATACACTTACAATACATATACATTTTACATAGAAAACATCCAAACTCCGAAACAAATATTTGCACATCTTAAAAACATTTGGTCCGACCCGGCTATCGAACCCGAGACCCTTTCGCCACGCCCAAGGCAATCTTTAGTATCTATATCTATACTAATTTTATAAACGCGAAAGTTTGTAAGTATGGATGGATGGATGGATGTTTGTTACTCTTATACGCAAAAACTGCTGAACGGATTTGGATGAAATTTTACAGTAATATAGCTTATACATCAGAATAACACATATACGCGGGCGGAGCGCGGGCAACCACTAGTACTATATATATATATATATTTTATGTCATTTTTTCAAAAACATTTTCCCCCTCCCTTGCCCTACATCTACGAGGGGTGTAAAAAGCGATTTACTTATGACTTGAGTTGTAAATGTCCATGGGCGTTGGTATACATTTACCATTTGATAACTGATTTTCTCAATAGCCCCCTGTACCATAAAAAACAACTTTTCTTTTCAAAAAACACAAAAAAAACTGAACTTTAAATGACAAAACCTGCCCGCCTCTCTCTTCTCTCCTCCACTAATTGGCCTCCGACGCTCCCGGTAATTCAGTTACTAATGGCTGTCTCTCGGTCTGTGTACCAACAATTGCATTAAATTATAGACTTTCATGTCATGTCTTCATCATTCTATGTGTAATTTAATTGAATTTTCTCGAAAGGTTTGCTTTAAATGCATGAATTAGTGCAGTTGTCTATGAAAAGACAACTCCCGTACTAGAAATTTATCCAGTATCGCAGGGGACTTTACAAACACTTATGAAACGGACATAAAGAACAACAATTTGTGGGTGACGCGCTACATGATGAACAACCCGCAACACTCAACGCAGTAGGTAGCAGCCAGTTGAACGCTCAAACCCATTCACCATCAATGCAGCCAGACACTGGCCGATAATGTTTATTCCTTAACACAATTTCCTTAAGTTTCTGTACTTATATATGAAACGTTATATTGGTATAATACTGTTAGATTTTATTACTTACAACTTTTGTTACAGTTAGGCTTTCGTATTCCTAACAAAGAAGGCATATAGTTTCGCTATGTTTATGTATCTCTGTTCATCTGTCTGTTCATAAATCAGCTGTTATATTACTAGAATTACCTGTTAGCTTGCGTATTGAATACGCTTAAAAAGCTTCAAAAACTGGGAAAGATTTTTTGTCTCTCCCATTTTATAATCTATGTTACTAATTACTAATATATAAAGCTGTAGAGTTTGTTTGATTGAAAGAGCTAATCTCAGGAACTACTGGTTCGATTTGAAAATTTATTTCAGTGTTAGATAGCCCATTTATCGAGGAAGGCTATAGGCGGCTATATATCATCACGCTAAGACCAATAAGAGCGGCGCATCAATGAAGAATGTTATAAAAGCGGTGGAAAATTATTACGCTACGGGCAATAGGAAACGTAAACGACGTTGCGTGGGTCAGCTAGTGTATGATATTGTAGAAACAACTAAACAGTAAAAGAGTGAAGATTCATTTGTGTCGGTTTTCAGAATGCTTTAATATTATTAATCTCAAATACTGAATTTCTTTTTTATTCATTAGCATTAAATGTACCAAAAATTATACCCATGGAAACTACAAAATGACATCTATCTGCATTATAGAAGAAACATACGATACAATTAATAAAAGCTATTGTCACTTAAGTTACTTTATTGATTAATTAAACGTCTTTGTTTCAAATAAAATATTCCTACAGCAGAATAAAGAGGGCAACTGAAAGAAGTCATTAGTGTGATGATTATATTACCAACAACGGCTCATTCTCAAATTATCTCTCTTGAATATTTTATGAGTAGACGTCCCTTCACTCCACTTAATATCAGTTTTGAACCGGTCATTGATAATAACAGGTTTATTACTGATAGAAAACCGTTGATTCAATATTAAATAAACAATAGTTTGTTTGGGGAAAACTATTTTTGTTTGTAGTAAACAAGTTTAATGTTGTTATGGGGACAAACAGAGAGACTCTCTAATAACTAAATAGGCACACGACTTGCTATACATATTAATGTAGATACCAAGGTAGTTGAGTCACGCTGATTTCAGCACGAACGGGCCGGCTCGACCGGGGCGGTACTACCTTCGCACAGAAGATCAACATAAAATGACAGCGTTCGTGCTGTCGTGTTTCGCTGGTGAGTGCGAGACCGGAGGGCCAATGAAGCATCACTAGGCCACCATGGTGTGCGTCACCATTCTACATTGTAGCCCTGTATGCATTCGCAATGAGTATGGTGACCACCACTCTTGGATTCTGCTTATGCTTTCCATCAGGTAGAGCAGAGTAATTTTGGCAGGCCCATACATAAAAAAAATGTGTTAAGTTGATTTGTGGACTCAAATTTTAACAGCATGAATGTAAAAACTGCCTCAAAGCTTGATTGTTTTTATCTATTTTTACAAGCTTTTTATTACCCGAATACTTGTATGTTCGGGTGGAATCTTGCAACTCAATTTTGGTGGTGGAAGGTGGTCATAGGTACTCTGTTAAGAAAGGTCGCAACACCATCGAGTTTGGACTCGTTTGGTTTATTTTTTTTAGGGCATTCCAATAAAAGCTTTTTTTTTTAGTTTTTTAATTTTATTTATATTTTTTTAAACGGTTTTATTTAGCTTGCCCTGTTTGTTTGTTTGGATCAAATCTAGTAATTCAAATTTGACCTCCTTCTTGTTGATAGATTGATCTGAAATTTGGTACACGCCTTCAGTTCTGGTGACCATATAATTAAATAAATTTTGTTTCATTGTAAATCCAAGATAGCCACCGCTACAAAATGGTGGTTTACAAAATTGTCACGACTATCTCAATATGGGTATCAAATGAAAGGGCTCGACTAGGAGAACACGGATGAGAAGTACTGTGTAATGAAATTAAAATATAAAAACTTGAAAAGAAAAATGACAAAAAAATATTTAAATTTCAACGGTTTTATTCAAAATAATGTACCAAAAGCTAAAAATTAATTCGGTAGGTCTCAGGTTCCAGTCATCACACCCCTCTCCTTTATCAGTCTAAGGCATTGATCGGACAAAAAAAATAAAATCGTTGGGCCCGTGTTTCCATCCAATCAACTCAGTTTACGCTACGCCCAATGATAGTCAAATAGGTAACTTAAGCGGATAAATTTCGGAAAAAAAGTTATAATATATAGGGTCGTTTCACGTTTTCTAGTATTACGCCTACCTAGTATTTATTAATTTTGTCAATATCAATCATACTTCACAACATATTAAAAAACAAAGTACTTCGGCGCGTATGTCTGTCTGTCTGTTCGCGATAAACTCAAAAGCTACTGCACGGATTTTGATACGGTTTTTACCAATAGATAGAGTGATTTTGAGGAAGGTTTTCGTCTATAATTTATTAATTTTTTGAGTATATAGGTTAAGATATAACGATATTTGTTGAAGACGTCGGAAAAAATTAAACCGCACATTTTCTCGGGGTAACATACGCTATATTATATTTTCCGTAAAGAACCCGTGCGAAACCGGGGCGGGTTGCTAGTATACTATAATTCCAAAATAACTATGTCTGTCTGTCTGTCACGCTTTCAGTACTAAACCGTTACAGTTAATTTAACGAAATTTGGCATGGCTTTGATTTTTGAGGAAGGACATAGGGACATACTTTTACCGCAATAACCGAGATACACGCGGGCGCAGCCGCGGGTAAAAGCTAGTTTTATATTCTTTGTTTCTAACGTAAAAAACGCTCTTTTTTGGAGCGAAATTGTTAATTATCAAAAATAGTTTTAAGTTCTAAATTAAGTGATTTTTTTTCTTATTATTTTGTGAAATAAACGTAGAGTACCTATCATAACTTATTTTTCTGAAATGGTTATGTCAGAAAGAAACTTACATCCACACGATGTGTACAACACCAAACCCATTAACCATTCAGATTAATCTCTACTCAGTATAAACGTCTGTGACAGACCCAAGTCGGAAACAGCATCTGCTTCCGTCCATTTTCGCTCAGGATTACAGGTACAGCTTATAATAGACTGTCTCTATTGTTATAAGTGAATCAAAACATTTTGAGCTTATCTATCTGTTTACTGTTTACAATATAATTATTAATTACCTACAAATTTTAACAAAAAAAAACCGACTTAAATCTGTTAAAATTTACTTGGGACCATTCGAAAAACACCAGCTTTCAAATAAAAAAAGAATTATCAAAATCGGTTCACCCAGTCAAAAGTTATGATGTAACAAACATAAAAACAAAAATCAGTCGAATTGAGAACCTCCTCCTTTTTTGAAGTCTGTTAAAAATTAAAAGAGAGAGCGACAGATATATTCAGTTCATCTAACTGCTTACTGTTTACAATACGGAATTGAGAGAAGTTTAAGTTGAATGCAATCGAATGAACGTTTTATAAGATATTGGAAAGCGAAGAAGCCTTAAAAAATAAATCAAATAAACGTAACTTGAGTGAAAAACTTGAATCTTTTTAGATGTATTTAATTGTTTAAACAGAATATCGCTGTATTATCATCATATAGCTAAAAGACGTCCACTGAAGATTCGCCGTAACAACCGGTCTGGTCGTTTTATTAATAATAGGTCTTTACCTATGAAATTGCCGTTTTGTATGCAATAAGTGAAAGTACTTATTTTTTCAAACTTTTTTATTTCTGTTATTCGAAGTAATCACCCATGCAATCGACGCATCTTTGCCAACGCATTGGCAGTTTATTGATGCCCTTCTTGTAAAAATCAGCTGGACGGGAGGCAACAAACTCTTCAAAGGCATTTTGTACTGCCTCTCGGGAATTGAATTTTTTACCCACTAAAAAGTTGTCTAAATTTTGGAAAAAGTAATAGTCGGTAGGTGCAAGGTCTGGTGAGTATGGCGGATGATGGAGAGCTTCCAACCCCAGCTCTTGCAGCTTGGAGATTGTCTGTTGCGCAGTATGGGGTCGCGCGTTGTCGTGAAGCAGCAGCAGTAAAAAAATAAGTACTTTCACTTATTGCATACAAAACGGCAATTTCATAGGTAAAGACCTATTAGTTATTTGTTATACAAGAGTGCAAAGTTGCTTTAACAGCGTGCTCAATTTTGATGACCGAGTAAGTGACGGGTTCTAAAATTAGAATCCTGAGCTTTAGCGAGGAAATCAAAAGTGCCAAAGTAAAAAAAAAATGCACTCGAGTGCAACACGTAACTTTTCATCCCACCTCAGCGAGTAAATAAAAAAAAAGTACACCAAGAAGGTTCCGAGTCTGAGTTTTTAACAAATAAAAAAAAAGATAAATTAGGCACCATGGAGGTAGAAGTAAATAGGTTTAATGATGTTTTGACTTCACAAGCTTAGTGCACACGATGTTCTAAATTCAATTTTACTTTATCCTCTAAAGGATAAAAACGGCTTTTGCACTCAGATATCGAAGGGTAAAAATACGCTTTCCGAGATGGTGGGATGAAAATAGTATTTTCTTACACGAAATACTACTCACTCATCAACTCATCAATCAAAAGATAAATTTTGATGAGTATAGGATAAACAAAATTACAATATGTCACAAAAAACGTACAACGAGAATCATCAATTCAATCGTTATGAATAGATTTTAGTATTTTTTTCAAATCAAACAATTTAATTCAATAATGTTTAATTTTATTACACAATATTATCTCATTAATATATCCATGAAGATATACACAAAGGTGTATTAGAAACCATTAGCGACGACCGTGGAGTAAATAACCAAACAGAAAATAGCAATTCTTTCGTTGGCTCTTCTGTCAGTCGTTGGCATGTCTACGGGCTAGCATTAATCTCTCAAATAGGCATTTTATATAAACAAAATAATATTATAAAGCTTCGTTCTTAGCTTTTCTTTAATTTGTGATACAACGCTGACACAAAACCGATTACATCTCGTAGATGTCAGGCGCTGTAGCATTCGTAACTCGTAGACTACTAGCTACGATTGCTACGACAGCAAAATTCGTAGTGCAAGTTTAGTAGTAAGTAAAAACATCAACTGCAAAATTAACGTGACTTTAAGTAACTATCATGTTCATCGTCGTTATCAATTATTTATCTATATGCAGTATTTAAACACGCCATCTATTCGAAGTACTTCCAAAATTACAATATATACACGTAAAATATTTACAGGCAACACGACTCAAAACTTTGTACTCACCTCTGTCTATCGATTTTTTTGTAATATGCCTATTTATTTATTTTAAAAATATCGTATCCCTACTTTACATAAATAGTAATATTAGTGATCGCTAGTTGATTGAATTTCAATGTCTTCATTAATTTTTTTTTTTTGGTTTATGTCTAATGTAACTTGAACCATCATTATGTAGAATTACTATTTGTTGTAGGTCTACATATACTGGATTCAAGTCGTTGTATGCAATATATCTAACATTTTATTTTTCAGCATTTTACATTCAAAAATTGTAATTTCACGATCAATTTCTTATGCATGTAAGATCTTATCAATTCAAAATTTATTCATTTCATGTTCTTATTAATAATAAATATAATATAAAATCATATAACTACTAAATATGTTTGTTTTATTATCTAAAAAACTAATGATTTTATTAGAATATTTTTAGAACAAACCTGCATCTCATAATGAATAAAACTAAAATGGGCAGACGTAACTTTTTGTTATTCCACGCACGGCAAATGTATAAATTATAAAGCCTTACGATCAATAATTTCACAAAGAAGCAAAAAACAACCCATTACCAGGCACTATTAGGTTAAATAAATAACTTGTTTTATTGCTTTGTTCTCTCTAACTATAAAAAGAGGTTTATTTTGTAAAAAAAATTGTTATTTTTAACATAAAACCTTTACTGTATCTTATTTTTTAATACCAACTTATTTTTTTATGAAACAGCCAGTGTAAATTCTTTACGTTTTCGAATTTGGCAATGTAACAACACGTGCCGGTTTAGAGAAACGTTAAAAACTCAAACTTACCTTAAATGTCCTCTTCAGCCGAATTTCCACATTCCATTCACTTTATATCGAATGTTCTTTAAAAAAATCGAATAGTATTAAGTATTTTAATATTATGAAATTGTAAAATGTAATGTAGGAGTGTTGCGAACGTGTATTATTCGATACGCGGCGCGCGGGGCACTGACCACACTGCGCCGCGCCGCCTCGCACAACGCGCGAATACCAAACGACTATACATTGCAGATGAGAACGTAGGCAGAATACCAAATGACCTGAGGATCGGTAGAATGTCTTATATTTTTCTTCAGAGAGTAGTATTACTACGTTGTAGAAAAGACGTCTTGATTGTTGGATATTATAGTTGGAAGGTACTAAGAACGTTAATTGTTAATTGATCGTGCTGTTATGGAGTCGAAATTCAGTGAGGTGTTTTTTGTTATCATATAGCTTTATTAAACTACTAGCTGTTGCCCGCGGGTCCGCCCGCGTGTGTGTCGATTTTCGCGGCAAATAATAGCCTATGTGTTATTCTGATATATAAGCTATATTACTGTAAAATTTCATTCAAATCTGTTCAGTAGATTTTGTGTGAAAGAGTAACAAACATACACACACAACCTTACAAACTATCGCATTTATAATATTAGTATGAAATATGATTCCACTTCAATGACTTGTCATTAAACATGTAATTATTATACCTATATTGAAATGATGAAAATAACATTTTAAAATACTAAAAAGTGAATTTGTGAATTTAATTTTATGAAAATTTTATACTTAAATACATTTTCATTACTCCTACAGTTTGCAATTGACATTCTGCGTAGTGTTTAATCTGTGGTGTTCGCGCTGCTGGGCGGGCGGGTGTACTCGATACTCGTACGAAGCACCCGGAAGCTTCGCTCGCCCTTTTCGGACCTTTGTTTCACATAACTGCCTCAGCCAATTATAATTCCTCATCATTCAACCCTTTAGTCGCACATATTTCTGAATTTCCTCTCAACATTATAAAGGTTTATTTGGAATGCAAAAAAAAGTAAAAAGAGAAGTGATTAAGTTAAACTCATTAAAAATTTCGTATTCTAAGTAGATTTATTTCGGGTCCAAATGGAGCAAAACGTAATAATATAAATAAAGGTAACTGAATATTTAACCCTTCAACACTTTTTGAGAAAACCCTCCCGAGGTAACTGTAAATGTTCAAATGTGATTTTATTAAGTTATTTTTTTCTTTTTTCAAAGGCAACTCCCGCACTAGGAATAAATCCTGTGTCGTGGGGGACTTTACAAACATACATGAAACGGACACAAATAACACCCAGACTCAGAACAACAATTTTTGGCTCACACAAAGTGTTGTCCTACGTGGGATTTAAACCCACGACACTTGGCGAAGTAGGAAACGGCGTGGTGACCGTTAAACCACTAGGCCAAACGTGCAGTGTGTTGGAACTTACAAACATTTTATTAAATGTCTGATTGTTTTAAATAAATTAATGAAAGTACTGTGCTAATTTGATATATAGGTATCTTTGCCTATAGTATAGGTCAGATTATAGAAATAGCTACACAGTATAGATGATAGCAGTACACCCACGCGACTAGTACAGTATTATTTCTTTGTAAAAAAATTAGGTTGTTTTTTGTTTGCCATTTCAATTACAAAGAAAATCATCTTTCTGGATGAATACATAGGACTTCATCTATTTGCTTTGTAAAGGCGACTCAAAGGGCCAAACAAATAGTCTAGCCTGAAATAATTAGAAAGGTTCGTATATAAACTGGTTTTGTTAATTTATAAAATATTTTTCGGGAATGTTATTTTTTCTTGATGCAATATTATTTATCCAAGACTACGATTGTTTAGACAAAATGCAAGACGACAAGTAAAATTTTAACAAAATAAAAACTGACTTCAAGGTTCGACTCGATTTCTCTTGGATGCCATCATCAGATCTTAGTGTCCTTATCATGGTACCACCGTTGGGATATCTCCTTTCCATTAAAAAAAGAATCATCAAAATCGGTTCATAGAATCAAAAAGAATCATAAAAAATAAAAATAAAATATACGGTCGAATAGAAAAACCTCCTCCTTTTTTTGAAGTCGGTTAAAAAGACCTTTTCTGTATTTCTGACAACATGTACTTAACTCAATCTAACCTTATAATGATCGGCTTGATAGGTAAGACTTGAAATTGTAAGAAATCAACAAAGAAACAAACCAACTCATGTTTGCATTAGTAATGGCAGTTAGAATAGTAAATCATAAGCTAAAACTGTACCTAGAATCACAATTTATGATTCATATAGAATTATCCAAACCATGAATTACAGATTTTTGTCGCATGAGTGAGTCAATGAGTGTATTTACTCGACTGCGAAAGAAAGAGGGTTATGTTTTTTGAGTGTATGTATGTATATCATGTATATTTCTTTGGCAAGCCCTAGAGCCTAAACGGCTTGTATTTTTACGTGAGTGGTGTCAATAGATTCGCCTTAGTCGTGAGAGTGGCACTGGGTACATCAAAATTAAAAAAAAAAACAAAAAAAAAACACCTGAATTTAATAAAGATGGCAGATATTGACACAGTTGGGTTTTTTAATAATTGTTACTTGTTAACTATTCATGTTTAATAAAAATTGCTTATTAGGATAAGTTCTATAATTTGCCATCAAGCCAAAAGCTTGACCATCGCTAACCACCAAAGTATTGCTATTAAATTTTGGAAAAGGAACGCTACCTATTACGTGGCTTGAAAAGAGTTTCCTCTTGCCCACAAATGTGGAACAACTTGCATGCTATGGTCTTGAATACAAATTATAGTATTGGGTACTTCAAAGGCGTCTTTTTTACTAAGTCAGCAAAGCGTGGTAGCCTTGACGATGTGAATATATTTATTGAAATGGTAATACAAATTGATGCTTAGAATGTGCGATAATTTGTTGCCCTCTGGATAGGTCAAGGACCTCTTTATTCGTGGTAACCGTCATATCATCACAGTTAGTAAACATAATCATTTTTAATGAAATATATTTAAAGTAAGTGAAAATAATGCCTCGGTGGCGCAGTGGTAGCGTGTGCAACTGCTGTGCTTGAGGTCTCGGGTTCGATTCCCGGGTCGGACTAATTGTTTATATGATCTGCAAATATTTGTTTTGGAGTTTGGGTGTTTTCTATGTATAATATGTATGTATTTACAAAAAAAATGTATATATTTATTCATATCAGTTGTCTATTATCCATATCACAAGCTCTGCTTAGCTTGTGACTAGATGGCGTTGCGTGTTAGATGTCCGGAATATTTATTTATTTAATTTATTATTTAATAATAAGACAAATTACTCCAAATGAATCCATAACAATATTTAACTAACTATATTTTCTAAAACATTACTACAATTTGAAACTAACTTATAACATTAGAGTACCTATATCTGGACCAATCAGAATAATGTTCTCGTAATCTTCACCTGAGTATCACTTATCTCTTTCTATATACACCAAATAGAAAGAGAAAGATAATATTTCTGCTGAATAGAAGGTTTACCGATCGACAAATAATGGAAGCTTTTAGGGTGAAATCAAAGAGCCGTACTGTGAAAGTTCCGCCGATAACTGCCGGGACTTAATATCTGCGACAAACGGTAGGGAAGTTGGGACTGTAAATATCACTAATAGTACTGTTTAATTTATGTAAGGTCTCGATAAATCTTCAAAGCCCAATAGATACGTACACTGTGTTCATAGTTACGGTTTTTGGTCACTGATATATTTGCCTTTGTCTGTCAATATTGTACGACTTCGTTTTATCATGATCTGTGTTTGTAGTTTATGGGCATCCTTTGTCTGTGGTTACTCTATTGATCAATAGCTTACAGCTGAACGTAGATCAATCGTTTGCAATGTGGTTTTGGTCTACCATACCCCACTGACCAGAAGGGTTCTGATAGGGTTTGTGTCAAGTTAAGGAAAACTTTTGCAGTATTATTGTCGTGCATAGTTTGCTGCCTTCGTTGGTTCTTACGACATCCACGGGATGAAAAGGAGTCATGACATTTCGAATTATCGATCTGTTACCTCACAGATGTTAGTTTAAATTAGTCTGTTAAAAAGCTGTGTTTCACCGAGTGAGTGAGGACACCCGAGGCCCATACCCCAAACCACCTCCCCCTATCTCTCCTCCCCCCATCCCCCCAAAGGCCGGCAATGTACTTGTGACGCGTCTGGTGTTGCAGGTGTCCATGGGCGGCGGTAATCGTTTACCATCAGCCGATACGTCTGCTCGTTTGCCCGGGTATTCCAAAAAAAACGATAAAGAATAAAACATAATGTTGCAGAAACTTATGTACATAAAACCTTACCAATGATTCTTGCAAGTCATGACTATTCGGCGAGTGAGCACTTTATAGGCACTTCATTAGGTGCGTGCCCTTTTTCTTGTAAATTAACTCAGAGTTTAACAGATTTTTGTTATGTATCGATTCCGATCGTTACATATTAATATTGATTGTAAAAATTATCTGATTGTTTAATGGTTAAAGTTGACATAAAGCAATGTAAAATTATTAATTGTTTTGAGATAGAGATAGGGAGGACCCTTTTGAGTTTTGGATATTCTCAAGAAAAGTACTGAAAGAATTAATTAACACAAATTTTCTGTGAAACCATCTTATCACTCTGTTTGTACCAGTCCATCCGCAAGATAACATTACTATTCCACGATGATATAGCTTAGAAGTTGAAGACAAAATCTATATAAAAAAAACAGAAATAAACTTATTGTGCAAACGTTTGACTTTTCTAATTGTTAAGTGTAAAATTATTCAAAAGTCTAACTGGTTACTTCTAAAAATATTTATCTGTGATTTTTTATCAGAGTATGGAAAAAGATATACTGTAGGAAAAGTTCCTTTTAAACTTTCAATACTACAAGCTACCAACAAATAAATTTGAATTAAATTGAACCCAGTAGAAAGTTAATTTGTGATTGACTAATTGACTGCACGTTTGGCCTAGTGGTTTAACGGTCACCACGCCGTTTCCTACTTCACCAAGTATCGTGGGTTCAAATCCCACGTAGGACAACACTTTGTGTGATCCACAAATTGTTGTTCGGAGTCTGGGTGTTATTTGTGTCCGTTTCATGTATGTTTGTAAAGTCCCCCGCGACACAGGATTTATTCCTAGTGCGGGAGTTGCCTTTAAAAAAAATGGCTTATGTACACATACGTAAAAATATGTTAAGGGATAAGTTTCCTTTTGAACTATCCATGCTACGGGTTAACAATAAATTTGTATTTGTATTGAACTCGGTAGAAGGCTAATCTATGAATTGGACTTATACAGGGTGTCCCAAAATTCAACGATAAGCGGGCGCCTAAAGGTAGACCTGCTAATGAGTACATAAGGAAAAAAAAATATATACCTAGTTTTTTTTTTAGTTACAAGAAAAATTTAGAATTTCTTTGAAAATGTATACCTTTCATGATATAGACCATGAGTCAAAGTACACTAAGAGTAAAAATATTTCATAATTTTAGGGAAAAAAAAAGATTTTGAACGTTTCTTGTGTAAAAACTGCGGGCAATTTAGTGTTTTTAAGAGTTGTGGTGAATAGTAGCACTATTTAGGTATAAGATAAAAAAAACCTTAAGCATAGAAATTCTAAATTTTTCTTGTAACCTAAAAAAAAACTAGGTATATTTTTTTTTTTTCCTTATGTACTCATGAGCAGGTATACCTTTTGGCGTCCGCTTATCGTTGAATTTTGGGACACATGGTATATACATCCACTTACATACCGGTATATTGTTAATGATATTCTCCTAGCCGATTACGGCCACGGCGGCCAGTCTCAACAGAAACCAGCCAACTACCTAGGAGATATTATAGTGCACAAGTGTTTGCACAAACACAGGTGTACTTTCTGTTCCCTCTCTCTCATAATTCGATGAGACGATTAACCGACACGACCGGGGAGAGATCGGGCGCAGGAACGACAGCTCTACGTGCTCTCCGAGGCACGGGGGTTTAGACTCCAACTTCCAAACTCCGAGCTGTTATTAAGTATTTCTAT
The DNA here is from genome assembly GCA_949125395.1 of Diaphora mendica. Lineage (NCBI taxonomy): Eukaryota > Metazoa > Arthropoda > Insecta > Lepidoptera > Erebidae > Diaphora > Diaphora mendica. The sequence continues at coordinate 5,250,833 of OX421321.1, forward strand.
AATTACAAAAACTCAAGAATACTTTTTGGCCCGACCCGGGATTCAAACCCGAGACCTCTTGCTAGACCAACGAGGCAGTTATACCGGTATATACACCGGACCAGAATAGATAATTTCATACTGTAAAATAGTGTCGTTCCAACTTAGTAGTACAAGTAAGTAATTGTACTAGCAAGCCTTGAACAATTTGAAATTTGTTGTTGGGAGTTGGAAATTCACTATTTAAAAACAAAACAAACGTGACTTTGAACACTTACATTTTTACTTCTTGAATGAAAATAAATTCATCAACAAAACGGATTAGATTCAATGTAAAAATATGCGAATAAATCACTAGCATTTGCCCGCGCCTCCGCTCGCGTGTGTGTCGGTTATCGTATGCCTATGTCCTTTCTCCAAAATCAAAGTATCTCCATGCCAAATTTCTTTAAAATCGGTGCAGCGGTTTACCCCTGAAAGCTAACAGACAGACAGAGTCACTTTCGAATGTATAATATTAGTATGAATAGTTCGAGAAACTATTAAAGTTATTTTTCTACACTAGCCTACACCCAAATAACCTTCTTAGGGCGTTCTGACTTGGCAAAGCCTCACTACCGGAGTCGATTTTGTTTTGAGAGCGTTCGCCTACGTGACTTTTTTGACGTGACGTGACTACGTGAGCTTTCGCCCGCGGCGCATTTCGCATCGCATTTAATAAAAAGTATCCTATGTTACTTCGATCGGTTAAGTAGTTTTCACGTGAAAGCGTAACAAACAAACTTACATTTACATTTATAAATAATTAGGATCTTCTATGGAAAAATAATTTGTTTTTCTTGGAAAAGGTTTTTGTATTTCCACAATTGTATATTCCATTTTGTTTTATGGTACATTTTTCTGTGTTATTTGTTTTACATACAATATTATGAACATATTTTTATGGGATTATGTTCTTATAATGTGAAGGGCGCTTTCGTCTGGAGATGAGATGTTGAATTTTCTGTTTCTGTATCTTGTGATGTTGATGATGTTTATTACACAGGTTGGAGTTTCTTCTAAAACAAATTTAATTTTACTTATTTTGACTTGACAGGAAGTAATTTCATTTTCGATTCACTTTCACACGTTACTTCATGATTGTGTATTTTTTACGTAAGTTGCCTTTTGCTAACTTTTGCACCAATAATACCTGTTGGTAGCGTGAGGCATTTAGCTTTAATGGGTAACTAATTTTTTCATTGATTTTATCAGCTAGATTGTGTGATACTTGTTCTAGGAGTGCAAACCGAGATGGAGCCTAGAGCATCAAATATATCTTTTTTATTGTTATTTACTCCTAAAACTCACCTATTATTAATAAAAAAAAGCTATTATAAGCCATACATTTATAAACCTAGAATGTGAGAAACGTTTTGGGAATTTTGTAATTTTACTGACTATAAACTATGCTTGCTTTAAAAGCTGCAACATACTAAATTATAATAGTTACAAAGTGGTTTTTATTAAAATTCTTTGAAACATAAATTTTGTAACAACTAAAAATAGTAGAAGTTACAAGAGAAACTTAAAGTTATTATTGCACTAGGCGTCTTAAACGGCAAAATTGCCTTAAAATTATATTAAAGAATGCTTCAAATATTTTTATTAAATAAGAAGGCACTTTAAAATGAAAGAATTTAAAGTTTACTAAAGAAATACCTCTATAAAAGTTCCCTAGTATTTTTGAGTGGGCCAGTCCAAGTGAGTGTACTGGCTTCACAGGCAATATTGTTTGATGAAAATTTTTATGAGAGTTCACCGAATGAGTAAAGTTACCGGGAACACTCTAAGCCCATCAACGCACCTGTGCCTCTTAGGGTTAGGGCCGATGGACAGAGTGGCGGCAAGGAGACTAATTAAGTGACAATTTAAAATCAACCTAAAGTTCTTCAGAATACAACTGTATTTGATGCAATGAATTTAAATCATCCAGTGCTCGCCGTCATTTTCTTTCGTTGCAATCGTATTAAATTGCAGGTGTTCATGGCCAGTAGTCACTACTCGTAAGTGACCCGTAGGTATGCTTACGTGCCCTGTGTGATAAATAAAAGAAAACGATAATTCTACTGATTCTTCATTCATAGTAAAAGTTGTTGTGATAATTAGCATAGGTAGGTAACTATTTATTGTACAAGAAAATAAAACAAAGAAAACAGTAGTACACATTTGTGAGTTTGTGATCTAAGGACAGAAAGTTGTACAAATAGCAGCTTTAACGCTTTATGTGATCTCGTCCAGGCAACTGATGGATGGAGTAGGAAATTGAGGATGACAGTTGAATATTTATACAACTTCTCAATATCAAACCTTGGGATGTGATTCACCAAAAATGATCACCTAGCGTAATCCCTGAATCCCCCTCTGTGTTAGAAAAACTTCACTAAACAACCTACATAAGTATCGCGTATGTAGGTTTTTTATGTCCATATTTATTATGGTAAGAAACAGTTATAATATAACCGCTTCCGCTAAAGTTTTTTTCTCTAATGAACTCCGAACGTTAAGACACACTTCTGATCTCTAACAGGGTAGTTAGCTAGAGTTACAATTACTCTGGTAATTTTACGCCAAATTTGGCTTAAGTGTGGAACGTTTGCACATGAAGAAATGTCTATGTGGGTTTTACTTTGAAAAATTTTTATTTGAATTTCATTTACTCTTCCGATCAAACAAATTGCTAAACCGATACCGATAAAATTTAAATTATCTACATATCATTCAAAATTTATTTAAAAACTCGCAATTCGGCAACTAAAACGGCAATTCTCACGGTCTGGGGAAAAGAAAATAACGCTAGACCGTATCCATTCAATTCTAATTCGAAGACTGTGGTTTTTTTAAGCGCCACGGTCATCAGTTCCGCCGTTCAGGCGATACCTGAAAAGAAATTAGCTTTCCATCTATTGTTTAAAAGGAACTAAAACTTTACGGCTTAGGACTTTTCCTAATCCATGTAATGTCAGAAAATATGTATTTATGTTCACATAATTATAATACACATACTTAACAAAGCATCGTGTCGAGACAGTTCATTAAAAATATAAAACTTATCTCGATTGAGTTTTCCCCGCATCCTAGACAGTAAAAATACAGTCGAATAAAACAAAAAGTTCGTGATAATTATAGAGAAGAACAAAAAGGCGGTCGTTCCATGCCACATGGCTCTAGTCGAGGGTGCTCGATTTAACAATGCGCTGAGTCTAACCTCGACCTGCCAACCCATACCACATTTTCGGACACATTTGTGTCAAATACTAATATCAATTGGAATGAAATAAAATATTGTTATTTTGTACAGAATGCAGACAGTACCTGGTACTACATAGATGGTCTTGGAATAATAGCATAATCTACTTTGGATATTCAACTGTACTACCAAAAGACATTTAAATACTATACGTTAAGTTATCCTACTAATATTATAAATGCAAAAGTTTGTAAGGATGTGTGTGTGTGCGTTTGTTACTCTTTCACGCAAAATGTACTGAACAGATTTGGATAAAACTTTACAGTTATATAGCTTATACATCAGAATAACATATAGGCTACTATTATCGCGATAACTGACATACACGCGGGGGGAGCCGCGGGCAACAGCTAGTATTATATAATACCTACATATTAATTAAATTAATAAATTAAATTAAAAAGCTTTTTAAAAACAAGCTTTTACTGGAATGCTTCGAGACGAATCAAACGAGTCTAAACTCCATGATGTTGCGACGTTTCTTTACAGAGTTCCTATGGCCACCTTCCAGCTTCAGCATTAGATCAGCTCTATGTCATTATAATATTGTATTGTCACGCTGTATACATATGCTCGCCAAATATCAGCAAAATCGGTTTAAGATATCTGCTTTAAAATTGAGTTGCAAGATTCCACCCTAACATACAAGCATACATACATACATTGCAAGTTAATAGAAAGCTTGTAAAATATTTTTAGAAGACTATGTCAGGGGCAGAGTAGTGTATAAAAAGTATATGAAGAGAAAGAAAAACTATTACAAACAAGAACTATTCTATGAAGGGAATCACCTAACAATAGGTTCTCAAAATAGAAGTATCGCTGCACAAAACTAGTTTATTGGAAACACACTCCGGCTTCCATTCGAGATGCTTCCGTTCAGTCGCGGTGAAATTGGATGCACGTACATTGATTTCGTAAGCGCGTTACCACTGAAACTCGCTGTATTTTCGCTTTACCAATATTGTTTCTTTCGTCTGAGCTGGAAGAAGCCTATTTCTGGATATTGGCCTCCTCCATGTTCACACAACGACCGCCTTTTTCACGACCTTTATCAGATCGTTACACAATCTTGTGGGAGGTCTACCCACCCGTCCCTTTATTTTTTTTATACAAAGATAGCCTGTCAAAGTGTAAGTGTATTTGTAACCGATTAATTAAGGAAATGAATTTATTGATTGAAACCCTAGTAAGGTCCCAAAAGGGTCCCAACTACTCTGCTACCTTATACGGCTTTATTTATTCAACCGTGTAGCTGTGTCAGTCAAGGAAATTAATAATAAATAAATATTTCAGACATCTAACACACAACGCCATCTAGTCCCTAGCTAAGCAGTGCTTGTGTTATGGGTACTAGACAACTGATACAAATACATATATACTTTTTTTTGTAAATACATACATATTATACATAGAAAACACCCAAACTCCGAAACAAATATTTGTAGATCATACAAAAATTTGGTCCGACCCGGGAATCGAACCCAAGACCTCATGATCAGCAGTCGCACACGCCAACCGCGAGACCAACGAGGCAGTCATTATGGCCAATGAGGCATCAATAATGCATTTATATATTGAGTATATGTTATATCGTCTTACATAAAAGGATTAGGACTAAAGGGTGACCAATTACCAAGATATGTTATACAGCGCGTTCAATTCTATAGAGGAATAATAATTAATTTATACTAGGATTGTCTGAAAAGTTTTCAACCTCCTCGTAAGGACAGGCACTAGCAGGTGTCCGGATGTCTTAATAACAGCAGTTCCCGGATCCCTCCCATCTCAGGCGCTGTGTGGTTTTAGTCGGTCCGATTCCTACACACCACCACGCCGTAAACCTCACCTCAGTGGTGACGACTCGTGGGGGTTTCCACACGTAAAAAAAAGGATAGCAGCGCTCGTTAGTAAAAACTAGTGACTGCAATTGTGCATCTTTGCATTTGCTTTGTGAATCATTGAGTGTGTAGAGTTACAGAGAGATAGTCTCCCTGTAACTCTACACACTATGAAACAAGTACAAATTATTAAAAATAAAAAACCCGACTGCGTCAATATTTAACAATAAAAACATTTAAGTTTTAGACCTATTTCTTAGCGTTCCATGGATTCACCGTGCGGGTGCCGGGTCCATCGCGTGATAGATGGGGGCAACACATGCGACTTCGACAGTGCCTGGGAATTGCGACCCAGGTTTAGGTTTAAGGAGCACTCCTTACGACGCGTCAACGCTCACCTCCACTGTCCGCCGTGTTACCCCCTCTACCTAACCATATTTGAAGTGAGCCTAGCAATGCCGCTTTGGATATTCGTTCAAGAAAAGAGCTTACTGAAGCTCTTGGCAATCCAAGGTCTTTAAGCAGGTTATAGAGGGATTTAGCTGGTATACCCCTCGCACCCACTTCCACGGCATACAGCGCAACGACATAACCATTTTTAGTTATTTCGTTGGTTAAGTCAAAGTACTTGTTTCTTTTTAAAGCGTGGTCTTTAGGGATGTTCGTTTCCCACGGCACCGTGAGTTCTACTAGTACTTTATTTATATATAATAATAATATAATAATAAATAAATATTTCGGACATCTAACACACAACGCCGTCTAGTCCCAAGCTAAGCAGAGCTTGTGTTATGGGTACTAAGACAACTGATACAAATACATATATACTTTTTTTTTGTAAATACATACATATTATACATAGAAAACACCCAAACTCCGAAACAAATATTTGTAGTTCATACAAACATTTGGTCCGACCCGGGAATCGAACCCGAGACCTCATGATCAGCAGTCGCACAAGCCAACCGCGAGACCAACGAGGCAGTCTTTTTTTTTTACTTTACTTTTCTTCTCTATTTTTCTGTAAACCATACAATAACATATTGTTGTTTGTTTACTGAATTTCTCTTCAATGAAATTCAATTAATATATTGTTAAGGATAGTAAATAACTGTTAAGGTATATGAATTGTCTCACTTCTTATAATTTAGCAAAATGCGAATTAATGAAACGGTTAATGAATTCTCAAAATGTTGATTCTCTTTTTCACAGATAAAATTATAAGCCTACAAAGACCACAAAGGAAAAACATTTCAGCAAAAAGCTACAATGTTATCTCTCTCCAGATAAGAGTTCGAGAGGACCACCTTAATTGCTGTAATTAACGGCTAACAATGGGAGGAAAAAGCGGCCTAAATCTGTTTTAGTAACCTACTTACTAAGCGAATATGCTTGTGTAAATCTCTGTTTTGGCAGAACTTTTTATTTCCCGATGATTTCCTTGTGTCAGTTTCCCGGGAAACAAGTTTGGTTTAAGTCGGTTTGAAATACTACTTTACCTTCAGCTCTGGTAAAGTCTGACCCGGGAGGATTTCCACAAGAAAAAAAAAATTTTTATTTAGCTTTATTTTACTTTTATGTTATCACTTAAATATATTTATCACAATTCTATATATCAATCAAAAAAATTTATAAAAACGGTTTAGAATTTAATGGGTATCTTGTAAACATATGTTTTGAGGTAGAAACTACTAAAGGGGGCCTCCACGAGCGTGAGAATCGCAGCGAGAGAATCGTGGCGATGTTATCGCGATGTAACTTGAGGCTGAGTGCGAGCGAAAAGTACTCAACGATAGAAGTGCAGAGCCGTGGTGATTTGCAACTTTACTGTACTACTAGTAACTCGGTTGGACTCATATTTGGAGATGCCCAACTAATGTCAGACTCGTTAAAGTTAGTGTCGATTAAAGTTTTTTTTATGTTATAGAGGGCAAACGAGCAGACGTATCGCCTGATGGTAAGCGATTACCGCCGCCCATGAACACCCGCAACACCAGAGGCGTCGTAAGTGCGTTGCCGGCCTTTGAGGGATGGGGAGGGGGATGGGGGGAAGGATTGGAGTGTGGGTCTCCGGTATCCTCACTCACTCGGTGAATCACAGCGCAAACGCTATTTCACACTGGTTTTCTGTGAGGCCGTGGTATCACTCCGGTCGAGCCGTCCCATTCATGCCGAAGCGTGGCTCTCCCACGGAAAGCCTAATTTTTTGTTACTCTTATGACTTAAAAGTAACAAAAAATTATCAGCTGATCCATCAGCTGCTACATCGAAATAATATATGAATAAAACCGATGCCTAAGCATATACATCTAATACAAACACTAACAGGAATACTGTTCTTGAAATATTTTGTTCTAATTAACAATTTTTAAATGGGCAAAATGCTGAGATTTGAAAAATTCGTCTTCAAGAATGATCCTCCGATTTGCTCTAGCGAGCACAAAGCTGCAGAGTTGGGAAGGCGACCTTTTGTGCGGTGATATTAAAAAGCGAGCGGGGGTGAAGGAGAATTGATTAGCTGTCAGCCGCGGCAGTGGTCGACCAGTCTACTGGGGCCAGGAAACTAGCGAGACGTTATGTTATCATAAAGACAATTCATTAAGAACGCGCGCACTAGGAATAATTTCTGTTGTAGGACTTTACGAACACATCTGAATGGTACACAAAGAACACCGAGACTCCGAACAGTAATTTGTTGACCATACGCAGTGTAGTCCCATGAGGGGAAACGCGAGAAACCCATAATATTCAGCACCGTAGGAAGCGGTTAGATGACCGTTTAAGCGACTAAGAGATTCATAGAATCAATGGCAAGTAGCAAAGGCATTTTATTTCATCTATTATATTTTAAGTTCATTTATATTAATTTGTTAAGTTAGCTATTTAGCTTAGGAAAAGTCTTTAGAAGTTGTTGAAGTCAACTCAACAACTACGAGCTACGAAAATCACTACGCCCGTAGCAACTCTACGAATTCGCTGACTTAGTAGCTACGTCTTGAGATTTTTGTTGTGAGGACACTTTAACTAACGAGCTACGACTGCGTCACTCCTTCTCTGCTTTAAAGTCGTTGAACAAGTCCGTTCTAGTGATGAGAATTATAATTATACGTCTTTGAGTGTATTGCTTTCCAATCGGCTTCCTTTGAATGTAAAGTTCAAATTAATATGTTAATTTCTGAGTTCCGTGACTTATAAAGGCAGAGTATACTTTCTATTTTAGATGTAATAGGTTACGGTATTGTATGTAGGACCTGCTATAAATACGAAAATGAAAATCCTGAATAGTTTACGTCTGACGATCTATAGTTTCGCCTTACATGTTTCTGCATATAAAATAAACAAAGTGTCTTACCTAGGAATCATCATTATGTCTTGTACAAAAAAATGCGGAGCAGTCTTTGGGGACTGCTGATAGAAATGAAAACTAAGTAACTTGTGCAACGTGCGGTGATGATGACGTGAGTATCACGGTCTTTGTTCACCTAAAAAGTACACATATACACACAGCACACATATAGCTCATGGGAAGCGTTCGGTGACGATTCCATGATTTTTGTTCACCCAAAAATTGCTCAACGCGCCTAAAGCCGAGTCTCCACCGAACAAAAGTTTGCAACTTTTGTGTTGTCAACACGTGTTGGTGACAAAAGTTTCTGTAATTTCCTTGTGTTTGCAACAAAAATTGACAACAAAAGTTGGTAACCGTGTTTCTGTTTTTCTGCGGTAAACATCAAAAGAATACGCTTGTTGTAGTTATTTATTGGCTCTGTGGAGACGCTTAGTTCGAATGATTTTCAAATTGTTGGCGACTCGGTGTTGAACACAATGGAAACAAAAGTTGGCGTTGTTCTGAAGAGTTGCAAACAGTTGGAAACACTGAAATTGCCAACAATTTCGGTGGAAATGCGCCTTAAAGAAGTTATTACTTCAATAAGGGATGACTCAATTTTTGTTCTGAGTGTTGACCTACATAGACTGCTGACACGACATCAGTACCAAAGGAATGACTAACATAACATTTATTTTATCTGTGACAATGTAATTCACAGATAAAGATCATAATGCCACATAATCACATATGTGGATTTACAGCAACAAAAGCGAGTTTATCGATGGTTTTATTTCAAGCAATATTTAGTCACAGACGTTACTAAACTAAAATGCTCTAAATTAATCTATTACTAGCTGATCCGGCAAACGTTGTTTTGCCATAAAAAAAAAGAAAAAAATGGGGTATAAAAAATAGATGTTGGTCGGTTCTCAGACCTACCCGATATGCAGACCAAGTTTCATAAAAATCGGTCCAGCCGTTTCAGAGGAGTATGATATCTAACATTGTGACACGAGAATTTTATATATAAGATTTTCTTGTTTTAGCTAAGCGATTTTCAAAATATTATTTTTGTATGTGTTCAATCCTCTCGCCAATGCAGCGATCACCTTGTGAAATTTGCAATGTCTTAGGGCCCATGAGTAAGTCATTCAATCGCTAACTATGTCACTGGCAAGAGCATTAAACCACGGCGTTTCACCGTGTTCTTATTCTAAGCTAATGTAATCAAGCACTTACTGGAGATGCGTGAAGTCCTTGATTCTGCGGTCGTTGAGGGGTACCCCTCTGCTGATCCTCTCACCGCGTTCACACATTCATCCTCCTAAATGGCTTACAGGTTCCCGAAGTATCGTAAATTACAATACACCCGATTTAACTATCGCGGATCGCGCCTAATTGACGTGATCGTTTTTGATATTTTAATTGTCATTTGACGGAATTAAACTTAGTTTTTGTGATATTTAGATTAGTTTAGGAAGTTTTTGAACAACGGAATTAGCACCATTGCCAGTTTTATTTCAAAGAAACAGCATTATTATGGAAAATAATTCGTTTGAAAATCTACTGGTTGACTGTGGCAGCGTTTAACAGGCTTATTTCGGTTTTGCGTAATACAAAACAAAGTAAATTCTCGGTATGCCGATTTGTCACGTTCCCGTTCCTGCGCATAAATTTTGTAATTAAATACCTACTCTATAGACACTTTGTGATTCGATCCAAGAAACAATTGCAAATTGAGTTTCAAAGTCATTTTATCTTTTGAAAAATTATTTTTAGGTTTTTTTTTTGTAAATCATGTATTGTTTTAAAAATAGAAGATTCTGCATTTTTTCTACTCATAAAAAATAATTACTTTCACATTTTGCGCTGTGTTTCAGTGTGCACTTTTATTTTAAAGCTGCTCTGTAGCCTACAAACAACTTTCTTAACGTATAAATATTCAGATGTTTTTCTAATTAATTTTTTAAAGAAAAATTTAAAAACATAATATTCCTCTCTAAATAGGTCTTCCATATCTTTCATTCAGTTAAGTTTAACTGACGTATAATTCCACGTAAGTAATAAGGCAACTAAAAGATTGTGCGAATTGACAATATTGTAATTAAACACGTTAGACAGAAAGGATTCCTAAGAATAGGAGTACGAACTAAAATATTCATTTTTCACTAGCTGCCCCGAGAGACTTAGGCTTGTCGCGGTCTAATGGAAAAAATAAATAAGTGTTCTTTTTACCATTTTTCTCGATTTTTTTACGTATTTTCTCTCATGTCCCATGCATGCCGAAGCGTGACTCTCCCACGGCAAAAATTTAGTGCAGTGTGTGTTAGCATTTAGTGAAAAGCTGTTAATTTTTAATCACAAACAGAGACTACACATCAAATTTATTTATTTGTATAAATAAATATACTTGTCAGCAGTCTGCCTAGTTTGGTATTAGACAGTCGTATGGAAAGAATGAGATATTTTTATCATGAAAATTTCAATGAAAGAGTAAGTACTAAGAACAAAACAACTCTTTTAAGAAGCTAGCAGCTGTTGTAACTGTACCAAAGATCAGTGAAATTTCTTAATTTCGTAACTTGCACAGTCTTTGTTCTGGTATATATTTAAATTTTGATCCTATAATTCATTTTAATTAAATTACATCTCATTCAAGACTTTAATATTTTACGCTTACGATGCAAATTTTAGATGCTTTGTAGCGGGGCTTGTGATAATATGTTACTTCTCTTTCCTCTCAATCTGTACTTTTCCTTATTAGTCACCAATCATGTAGGGTACGCAAATTTTTTAAATCGGACTAATCCCTCCGACACGCTCACTACTGTAATTCCTGTAGTTATACTAAGATTAAGAGCAGTGACCAATAAACACCAAGCTATGGCACTCGAGAAGATCCAGGAAAAGTCTGTCTTGAAATCTACAATGAAATTAATCAGAAGTTAATTAATCGGGTTGGTAATATAATAAATCGACTTCAATCCGTCACAAAGCAGAAAACAAAAATGAATTAAATAATTTAAATTAAAAAGCTTTTTAAAAACAATATTTTACTGGAATGCATCGAGACGAATAATATGAGTCCAAACTCGATGATGTTGCGACGTTTCTTCACAGAGCCACCTTCCAGCTCCAGCATCAGATCAGCTCCATATCATTATAATACTGTATTATCACGATGTATAGTTGTATACATATGCTTGAAAAATTTCAACAACATCGGTTGAAGATATCTGCTTCAAAATTGAGTTGCACGATTCCACCCGAACATACATGCATACATACATGGCAAGTTATTAAAAAGCTTGTAAAAAAGCCTCTTCGAATAATATTAATCGACTTCCAAAAAGAAGGAGGTTCTCTATTCGTTGCGTATATCTACTATCTAATATATGTGTAGTTACAGAGTAAACTTTATCTACCTCGCTCCACAAGCAATTTTTCTAACTCACTGTAATGTTACACCACATACCTACTATATACTATACTATACGGACGATAAATCCTGTCTAGAAATGTAGACTAGTCCGTAAAAAGAACAACGAAAGCTGCTTTTATACTTAAACTCGTTTTACGACTGTAAAAAGGATAAAGGTACGTATTTATTTTATGGCCAGGATTAATAAAAAATGTTTTAGTAGTTCGTTGTCATATTAACGACTTTCAAAGAGGCGGAATTCACCCAAGTACAAAATATATACTCTTGTTTACATTTTTAACAGCAACTTAAAGTATAGTCCAGACTAATATTATAAATTCGAAAGCAACTCTGTGTCTGTTATGTTTTCACGGCTTAACCGGCTTTTTAAGCTATTGCATAGCTTTGAGGCCTTTGAGCGCGGCGACCGAATCAAGAAATTCCGTAACACAAATAAAAACTGACACCCGAAGCTCACACGGATCGAGACGAGCTGCTCCGAACGACGAATCAACGAATCTCTCTGTCTCTGTCAGAGACAGATAGATTCGTTGACGAGCTGCTCTAAAATACAGACTCAGCGCCCTCTGTTGTTTGTTGTGAAGTTTTCGTATCTTTTTTGTTTTGTGTAATTTTGTATTACTTATTTAATGAATACCTATTTACCATAATATCCAGGAAACATTTACAAAAAGACGACGACGCCCAGTTGAGATTTGAACTCGAGGCACCTTCATGATAAATCATTCATCTACAATTCTACACCTTCGAGCCAATAACTCATTTTACTACTAAATGTTAAAATTGTTGTTTTTATGCTACTTGATAAATTCTAACGGTCCGGCAATTCCAAACATACATTTGTTTGTTGTCAGTATGGCACCAATTATATAGATGGCGGTGTACTTCGAATGCGATTGAGCATTTGAAAAATAGTTTAGTATTTTTCATTCACAATATTATACATACTGCATAAAGAAAAATAAATAAATGATTTTAATTGCATAAGTTGATAAAAAATGCTATACAATAGCTTTACCGTGGCAGTCCCCGAGTGCCACAAGTATTTTTTTATTTAAAATTTACAATGGACATCAATTTCAATTCTTTAATTTCACTGAACAGGTCACTGCTTGCTCCTTAAACTACATCCTCTTTCGCGCAATTTTTCATTTCATTAAATGGTTTTGGTGGTAAGTATGTATTTGTTCTTTAAATAGTAGGAAATGCATTCTACAAATGTAAATATAAAATCAATATCTGTTTTTATGTTCATTACATGTTACCCAAAGAATGTACTTTTGGGATTAAGGAAGTAAAGAGTAAAAACTATTGGCCAAAAATATTTCAATATTAGCAAATAGCTGAGTGAGTGAAAATCTGAATCTATACTAATATTATAAAATTGAAGAGGTTGTTTGTTTAGTTGAATGCACTAGTTTCAGAAAGTAACCGGTCCAACTTGAAATTTTTTGAAATGTTAAATAGTCCAGTTATTAAGAAGGGCAATAGGATATTTATCATCACGCTACGACAAAAAAAGCAAAATTTTAAACCTACGTCTCAGATCAAATAAAAAAAGGACATACTCGTAGACGGCGATGACGACGGATTAATTCGGGCTCTTTACACCCAAAATTCCGACGTCTTTATGGGTCTGCCGCAAGAGGAGAGAGATATCGCCATTAAGTATAAGAAACGCACCAAGAACCCAGAGGCGTCTCATGTCGTGCTCCAGATAAAGCCAAGGGTGTGGCAGAGGATGACGGAGGCTGGAGTCCTCTACCTGGACCTGCAAAGGGTCAGAGTGGAGGATCAGTCTCCGCTCATCCAATGCACGAGGTGCCTGGCCTTTGGACACGGCCGCAAGTTCTGCACCGAGAGTGTGGACAGGTGCAGCCACTGCGGAGGCCTGCACTTGCGTGATAAGTGCCCCGAGTTTACCACGGGAGCCGAACCGCGGTGCTGCAATTGTTCGCACTCTGGACTGCAGAACACAAACCACAATGCCTTTAACGCCGGATGTCCGACCCGCTTAAAGTGGGACTACCTGGCGAGACAAAACACATCCTATTTATGACTCATACACTCATGCACACATACAACACAGAACATACAAACACACATATGATTTAAGGAATATATATTAGATATATATGAATATATCATAACACGCACACAAACACTTACACGTACATGTAAACAAACAACAAATAGCTGAAAGAAAGAAAGAAAATTAATTCGTAAAAAGACTGCAATAATTATGTATATTTTGATATATATATATATTGTTGAAAAGAAGGATGAAACAGAACTGTACGAATTAAGGTAGGAAAAACACGCACATAAACATCAGACATATACACAAAACAGAATACACGAGTCATAAATATTGCGATCTCACATGTCGGAAAACAGTGGTTATATGGGACGTCTTGGAGACATTGCACTTAAAAATAAACACAAAACTGAATTGAAGACATGTTGTATAAAATAAGAGATAGAAATTGTAAGTATTGTAAAATTATAGTATGTTAAAGATTAAATTATAATAGTATAGTAAACATAGTAAAATAAAATTAAATATAGTATAGAGAGAAGTAAAAATAACAGTATTATCAAAAGAAAAAGTAGACAATCAGACATAAGAAACAGACCAAGGCTCAGAAAAATAAACTTAGTACAAAAACATGAAGAAATAGTTAAGCACCAGAAAATAAAACAAGTAAACAATATATCAATAGTACATAAGTAGAATTAGTTAGTTGCGGTAAATTTACCCGTAAAACCTAATATAAAAACGATTAAATGTATAATCTGAGTAACAAGGTCCTGTCTTCATGGACTGGGAAAAGCTGCGAATAAAAAAAAAAAAAAAAAAAAAAAAAAAAGGTAGATAACGCACGGCCTTGTTCTTGTTAAAGCAGAAAAAAGGCGCCTAGTTCCAAGTAAACACATGCGTTACGCACTAACTATGCTATAAACTACGCTGCTTTTCGTAAGAATCGTATAAGTTGTCGATACTTGTACGATACTGACTAAAAGTAAGGCGGTGCGTTAGCTACCTTTTTTATTTGATCTGAGACCTACGTACAAACAATCAAGACAGAAAATCAGGTTCTCCGGGCTATCAAAAAATTAGACATCACCAAGGGAGCTGGCCCTGACTGCATACCTCCATTATTTGTGAAACGGTGTGGCTCAGCTTTATCATTGCCTCTGACTCTTATATATAACCGCTCACTCACTGAAGGAAATTTCCCAAAAATTTGGAAAAAAGCACGTATCCTACCGATTTTTAAGAAGGGCAACGAAGCGGAGGTACAAAACTATCGACCAGTTTCAATCCTTTCGTGTTTTTCAAAACTGTTCGAAGTTCTTATATACCCTCTGTTATCAAATTTGGCTGAACCATATCTCTCTGATCATCAACACGGTTTTAGAGCCGGTCGTTCAATTGAATCAAACCTTGTTCCTTTCGTTTCAGACCTATGTCAACAGGTTGATAAGGGCTTTCAGGTGGATGCTATTTACACCGATTTTAGCAGCGCGTTCGACAGGGTGGACCATGAGATACTTCTTCAAAAATTGCAAAGTTTTGGAGTGGGTGGCATTTTATTGGAGTGGTTTAAATCATATCTCAATGATAGACTGTTAACCGTTGAAGTTTCTGGATATGCATCTAAAACTTATCTTGCCAAATCCGGAGTCCCGCAGGGATCTCATTTGGGCCCAATTCTTTTTCTAATATTTATTAACGACATTACTGACTGCATTAGGCATTCAAAATATTCACTGTTTGCAGATGATTTAAAGATCTATAGGGCCGTGAACGATAACAGGGATGCTACTCTGATTCAAAGTGACCTAAATAGTATTACGGCATGGTGTTATGGCAACCGTATGACTCTTAATGCAGAGAAGTGTTTCTTTATAAAATATAGCAGAAAAGTAAAACCACTTGATACTAAATATGACATAGATGGGGTACAATTAACAGAGGTTCATGAAATCCGAGACCTTGGCGTGATACTCGATAGTCGACTAAGGTTTCATACTCATGTCGATGTAGTCGTTAGAAAGGCGGCCCAGTTGTTGGGTTTCATAAAAAGAAACACTAAAGACTTTTTCCAATACCAAACTAAAGTAATTCTTTATAACGCCTTGGTACGTAGCCGCCTGGAGTTCGCCTCAGTCGTGTGGTGTCCTTTTTATAGTACTCACTCTCAACGAGTAGAGAGCATTCAGAGGGCTTTCACTAGACACCTTGCTTTTCAGGCCAGGGATTTTTCACACAGGAGCTCGTATGACCGTCGTCTTGCTCATTTTCAAATGAATAGCTTACACGAACGGAGGCGAGTGCGCGATGTTTGCTTTTTGCATAGGGTAGTAAACGGTCAGTTGAGATGTAATGAATTGCTCGGAAGGATTTCACTATCCGTTCCTCATCGCTATCCCAGACAACCAATAGTCAAACTGTTTTATACGCCAGTGTGCAGAACAAATCTTGGCTTGCAGTCGCCTTTGACACGAGTTTGCTCTAACTACAACAGAGAAGTTATCAAAAATAATAACCTCGACATTTTCCACATCAGCTTAGTTAGTTTAAAATCAGGGTTGTTGCCTGGTTGTGATGGTGTGTAGGCGTTGAGCGGGTATATTCATGTTTGCTTGTTGAAGTTGTTCTTTGGTGTTTGTAATTCTTATTATTGCCACATAATTATTGTTCTTATTTTTACTTTTTTTCTCTTTTTGTTGTTGTTTTTTATTTTATTTTTTATACATGTAGTTATATTTTTACTTTTTCTTATTGTAACTCATAAATTTTATCTCACTGTACATATACTTTTGTGAATGTTATGTACACCGTAATTGTTGTATATATCAGAATAAATACTTACCAACAACTAATAATACTAAGTGAATTGTGTAATATATACAATGTGGTTGTACTAATAAATAAATAAAAAAAAAAAAAGACATTACAAAATCTATACTAATATTATAAGTTTGTAAGTATGGGTGGATGGATGGATGGATGGATGGATGTTTGTTACTCTTTCACGCAAAAACTACTGAACGGATTTGGATGAAACTTTACAGTAATATAGCTTATACATCAGAATAACATATAGGCTACTATTTACCGCGATAACCGACATATACGCGGGCGGAGCCGCGGGCAACCACTAGTATCCAAATAAAGTTTTTAGTCATTGCCAAGAAATGTTTTTACGTTTTCCACAAGACGACATTTTTTACGAAGCTGACTAAACGATTCTCAAGAACGTAGCTATTTAGATAAATTTTATCTACTTACAAAGGAAAGTTATTTTAGTAAAATAGAGTACAGAAGTATTTTCAATGGTAGTGCGAACAGGCAGACATCATTTTCGGCAACCACCTTCAACTATTGACGAACGGAACTAACGCTTTAAGATTAACGTCAATCGTCTTGTTAACTGGAGTGCTTTCAAATCACACAGTTGAGAGCACGGCCCAAGGAATGGAAGTGAACGAATGAGAACTATTTGACTTTTTCGTTCATTCATTCACTCACACATAGCATTCAACTTCTTTGCTCTGTCTCTAAGCTCTTAATGGATTGATGCCAGCTGTCTTAAATTTGCTAGAAAATAATTACAGAGGGAAATTTCAGAATTGTTGACTTTGTCCGAATGTAGCCACAAAGTTTTCATATTGCAATATAGTAGTATTGAATAAAAAACAATAATGAAATCAGTGTTTTTTAAAAATTAATGCGCTCAAAATATGTTTTTGCTGTTTAGAAATCGTTTATCTTGAATGTCTGCTTTAAATATTCATAAAATACTTTAAAATATTATACACATCTTTCAATTAATGGAACTAAGAAACTAATATACTTAAAATAATGATTGGTTCATCTTCATCCGTGGAGTATACAATATTGTGTTAGTGAATAAAATGTTACAACTAACAACACGGTGTCTGCAAATCAAATCGTAACATAAACTTTATTACCTATCCTCGAATCTTATGGAAACTTTCATTTTCGATGGAAGAGGGTAACAGCAACACAAAATCAAAACAATGACAAAAATCTGCTATTTACTTGATAGAACAGCGCTCCATTAGTTAGTTGTACTTACTATATTTTTGATTAGTATTTTTAAATCCCTGATTTGTTTCGATGAGTTTGCGGACCGACTTTCCTTTGACTGAAGGGCGCCTACACAAAACTGCGACTTCGCAACGCATCGTAAATATCTGCGAGCTCGCACATTCGTGCGTAGTTGGGTTTTAGTTTTTACTTTTTTTAGATACTATGTAAAGACTAGATTATTTTAATGTAGCATTAGATATTGTAAAAATATATGCAAACCTATTCCAAGTAATAATGTATATAACTCAGCATACATTGTGATTGCGTGTGCGTCTAGTTTACAGATTTTAAAATTCAAACAAACAAATATAGTCCGAATATGAATTCATGTATACATTTGTATTGCTCATCTAATTCCGCTGAGCTTTTGTATAAACTTTGGTCTTGTCGTAACTACATTGGTCAGATACCTCATCTGGGTCATTTTCAACTTTAGACTAACAGCCTTTAAGTTGAAAATAACACAGAAGCGTTGCTCAAAGTTAAATAACGTTAATGAATAGGGGGTTAGATATTTCATTTATGTTTGCTTATTATCTATACTTCTATCTATTACTTATAATAAAAATGTAACAGGTCCAATTCTGTACATTAAAGATATTTTGAATTTTTTTTTTGGAGGGTTCTTTGTAATCGATACTGAAGCCAAAACTGTGATTTTTTTCATTTTTGTCTGTCTGTCCGTCTGTCTGTATCTTGGCCGCGCATCACGACGAAACTACTGAATGGATTGAAATGAAACTTGGCATTATTTGAGTTCATACTACGTAGGATACTTTTATCTACATAAATCGGGATTCCCCATCGGGAGCACCCAGTCGTATCCAATGTTCCACAGGAGCGGCCCTAAGACCGACCCCTGCGGAACACCGCACGACATTTCACGTCGACCGAGACCGGTTCTACTTGGGTAAACAACGGCTCTCTCTGACAAATATGCCCCGACTATGCGGCGGAGGTAGAGAGGCACTCGGTGATACACTAGTGCCTCCCCGATGCAACTCCAGGGCAAAGTGTTGAACGCGTTGGCGATGTCTAAAGACACCGCCAACACCACTTCGCCCCGGGAAACTGCTTCCTCCGCCAGGGCCCTCACGCGCATGATCGCATCCACGGTGGAGCGTCCCTGACGGAACCCATATTGGTTGTCCGCCAGATCCGGCCCCGTCCTGAAGAGATGCTTGACGAGGCGCCATGCAATCACTCTTTCAAAGAGTTTGCACACCTCGTCAAGCAACACTATGGGCCGATAGGCGGATGGTGAGTTCACCGGACGCCCCTCCTTTTGGATGAGGACCAGTTTCCCCGTCTTCCACAATTTTGGAAACTGGCCTTTCTCGAAGCATGCGCTGAACAACCCTCTCAGTCGGGGCTCAAGAGCCGGCGCCTCATCATCTAGAGCCAGGACCCACGCTCGGCCTGGAATGCCATCGGGTCCTGGGGCGGTGTTTTTGGCTTTAAGCCGTTTCACCGCCAGCGCTAGTTCTGCCCGAGTGACCTCAGGCACGTCGTCATCATCCACGTTGGGCGCCTCAGGCGTCGGAGGCGGAGCCATCTGTGGTGGAGTGTGCTCCACCAATCGCGATGGAAACAGGGTGCCGACGACCCCCTCAAGCAGGTCTGGCTGAAGACACCGGGTCAACGGCGGGGCCCATGGACGCATCTTGCCTCTAACCACGCGGTAAGGGCGCGGGCCCTTCCGGCGCAGGGGCCCAGGCCTGTACTATGGCGGCTTCCAGGAGGAGCTCCCGATTTATTTAGATGGTGTCGCCGATGATATATGTCATATATTATGTAGATGGTGTCGCCGTCACGTGTTACGCGGACGACACGCTTGTGACGGCGTGTGGCAAGACGCATCATGAGGCAACCCTGAGGGCCACGGCCGGGGTTGCCCAAGTCGTGGAGCGAATCCGGCAGCTGGGTCTCGAGGTGGCTTTACACAAATCCGAGGCCTTGTTCTTTCATGGACCTCGGAGTAAGCCGCCTGATGGACTCAGCCTTATAGTAGGAGGAACTCGCATCGGCATCGAGCCCTCTATGAGATATCTGGGGCTCGTACTCGACGGCCGATGGGACTTCGGATACCACTTCCGAAGTCTGGTCCCCAAGCTGGTTGGCGCAGCGCGTGCATTATCACGGTTGCTGCCAAATATTGGGGGGCCCGATGACTCCTGCAGGAGACTATACGCAGGGGTTGTGCGGTCCATGGCCCTGTATGGGGCCCCAGTATGGGCGGAGGTCCTGAAGGCCAGCAATATTGCGTTATTGCGACGACCGCAACGGGTGCTGGCCATCAGGATCATAAGGGGTACCGCACGATCTCCTTCGAGGCGGCAAGTCTCCTGGCCGGAACCCCACCATGGGACCTGGAGGCGAGAGCACTTGCGGCTCTTTATCAGTAGCGCAAGGAGGCGTAGGAGTTGGGTAGGAGTCCTGAGATTCGAGAAATCGAAGACCAGAAATCCCAACTCCGCCAGGTCCTCGTGGAGGAATGGAAGGAACGACTTGGGCAACCGAGCGCTGGGCACGCCGTCATTGCGGCGGTAAGACCCGTTATGGAGGATTGGCTCGAGAGGCATCACGGGAGCCTCTCATACCGGCTGACGCAGGTGCTCACTGGAAAAGGATGCTTCGGAGAACACCTGTGTCTTATCCGCAAGGAGCCAACGCCTGAGTGCCACCATTGCGATGGCCAGACTGTGGACACGGCATTCCACACGCTGGCAGAATGTCCGGCGTGGGGCGAGCCGAGGCGTGATCTCGTGGCGGCCATCGGAGTGGGGCTCCTCTCGCTCGGTAACATGATTGCGGCCATGTTACGGAGCGAGAGCGCGTGGAACTCTGCCGTCTCTTTCTGCGAGCAAGTTATGCTTGCGAAGGAGATGGCGGAGCGGGACCGGGAGAGGTTTAGAACTCTCCCTGTCCGCCAGGCCCGGGAACGGGCCAGGTACCGCAGACGACTCGGGCGTCGGAGATCGCTAAACGATCTCCGTCCTCCATAAGCGCAAGCCTGAGGGTGACAGGTGAGGCCACCAGCCACCCTAGCAGAAGCAGGCCGGGGCGGCGGCGCGAGCTCTATAACGTGCTCGCGCCTTATTCCGAATAGAAGTGTTAGGGTTCCTACACAGGAGGGGGCCACCTACAAATAGTGGGTGGTCCGAGGTACGTCGGGGTTCCAGGGATTTTCCTTTCGAGGGTGCACCTGGTTCCCCGGCTTCTAGTACCCGAGATGGTGTGCGGTTTTTAGTCGGTTCGAGTCCGACATAACCACCAGCCGGTGGTATCCGAGGGGATTTCCGCCCAAAAAAAAAAAAAAACAAGGATACTTTTTATCCCGAACTTCAGCACGGCTTCCTGGAGAGAGGGGATGAAAGTCAAAATATGTACTTAGTTGTAATTCAATAACACATAGTCCGATTTTATTCATTCTTTTTTTTTGATAGAAAGAAAAATAAAATATAACAGGAAAAGTCTTTTTTTTGTCCGTGACTGTACACTGCCTGTGGGAAGCTTAGACAGATATGTAAATATGGCGGAACGAAGTTCGCGGGGTCAGCTAGTACTTATAATAAAAATGTAACAGGTCCAATTCTGTACATTAAAGATATTTTGATTTTTTTTTTGGAGGGCTCTCTACTGAAGCCAAAACTGTAATTTTTTTCATTTTTGTCTGTCTGTCCCACTGTCTGTATGTCTGTCTGTGTCTTGGCCGCGCATCATGCCGAAACCACTAGACGAATTCAAATGAAACTTGGCATGATTTGAGTTCATACTACGAGGTAGGACATAGGATAGTCTTTATGCCGAAATTCAGCATGGTTTCCTGGAGAGAAGGGATGAAAGTCAAAATATGTACTTAGTTGTAATTCAATAACACATAGTCCGATTTCATTCATTATATTTTGCTAGAAAGAAAAATAATAAAAGATAACGGGAAAAGTGTTTTTTTTTGTCCGCGACTGTACACTGCCTGTAGGAAGCTGAGACAGATATGTAAATATGACGGTACGAAGTTCGCGGGGTCAGCTATACTTTGTCCATTCGTTTATTTTCTTTTTGACAGCTCACGCCTATAAATTACCGTTTTTTTTTTTCGGAATAATGTACTACAGTAATGTCGTACTTTATTGACGGTGACGGTACTTTAGTGAAGTGGCCTGTGCATAACAAACAACCACAGACTATAAAACATTACTTGAAATACGATAAATCGATCATATGATAAAAATAATTTGACGTCATGTAAGTATTTTTTTGTAAATTTAATAAAAAAGGAAATAGAAATGGTATCGATGACTCCAAGATTGATTATTTGCAAAGAATTAAGTCGAAATCTTGGAATTTAGGATCAAACCAAGAGTAAAGAACAATAACTCTGTTCATTCATCTAATTTACTGATTTATTATTTATATTTTTGTTTATTTCTTACATAATATAAAAACTAATAAAGGAATAATTAATATTTAAACTAAAAATATTTAATTAAATCGATTGAAAGTTCTTCATAAATAAAATCGCTTTTAATTTCAAATCGAATCGGTAATGTGTGAAGGCGTCACTAATTTCGAAATTCCTTGAACTGTCAAAAAGAAAATAAACGAATGGACGGAGTATAGTATATCATATTATAAAATTCTCGTGTCACAATGTTAGTTACCATACTCCTCTGAAACGGCTGGACCGAATTTTATGAAATTTGGTGTGCATATCGGGTAGGTCTGAGAACCGACCAACATCTATTTTTAAACCGATTTTTTATGGCAAAATAACGTTTGCCGGATGAGCTAGTAATAATATAGTTGTAGTATATTGTAAGAAAACTTGAAACAAGCAATATGCCAACCCGTACGGCCAGATCAGGTGACCCATCTAGTCATTTGTTTCCTGTACCAAAAAAAAGTAAATTATAAAATAAATACTTTCGAGCTTTTTCCCGCGGCTCCACCCGTGTACATGTCGGTATAAAAAGAAGCCTATATCCTCCTCATAGGTCCAATCTATCTCTATACCGAAATTCATCCGAATCGATTCAGCGGTTTAGCCGCAAAAGCATAACAGAGTTATCAACAACCCATAATGTCCCCCTGCTGGGCTCGGGTGAGGGTAAGGCCAGGAGAGGGTTAAGGCGATACGTCCTTACGCTGGCAGATTGGAAACCCATCCAGGTACTGACCGCGCAGTCGTTGCTTACCCTCGGTGATTTTTTCTAACCACCGAGTGCATCTGGGCTATGAGCGCTTCCACAAACAGAGTTACTTTCGAATTTATATAATTAATTGTTTTTAAACTTTCGCGACTATACATATTATTCGAATGTAAATCGGGACTTATCTACAAAGTACATTTATATAATTAGTTAGTATTATTCACAGGATATGAAAATACTATTAAAGGAGCATTATTCCTTAGTCTGATATCAAGATAACAGTATAATCACAGTATAGACCACGTATGGACTGAGGTAAGGGTCCTATACTGCCTTAACTAACATCTACTACCATCAATAACTTGGTTATTTTCATCAGATAGTTATCGAACCTTCACAGTTACCAAATACATGCAAAATTAAGTACCTCTGAAGCTGTAAAGGCCAACCCGATAGCATACCAATTAGTTTGGCAAACGTATTATAATGATGGTAAAGTTCCGAAGGTATGAAATAAAGCTGTGTGCCGACCCGGAACCTTAAAGTTTAGGGTGAATGGGCGAATGCCCCAACTTTCCTTATTCACCTAACTTTGAATGGTGAGTTGGATCGGTGCTTTTGTTTTTCAGCTTTTTATTTTTAATGTTAATGTTGTCTGTAAATTCGGTTTACTGACGATAGTTGAACGTGACAACGTCATCAAGTAGGAGAGAGACATATGTCGAACGCTGCCGAATGCGGAGGCCGATGGTGCCTCTTTGTCGCTCGTTCCGCGTTCTCGCTTGCACTTCAAGCCTTAAATAGAACGCCTCAGAGCGAGGTAACGCCGCATGACGCCTTTCCGTGCGTGCAGCCGGCTCCATCGAAATGAAATGAAATGAAATCATTTATTCTGCAATTAAGTTACATGAACACTTTTGCAAGTTAAACTTTTTTTGAGCAGATGAGTTCGGATGAATTCGAGATCGAATTATAAGACGTTATCACGTCAAAAAGGAAAAAGTCTTGATGAATTTGATTCTCAGTTCAGTCGACTGTTTATGAGGTCAGGGGTTTATTACCGTTTCAAAATTTTTGATAATAGGTTGATAGATTTTTCTTAGAGACTGGAAGTTATCTAATAAATATATAATATAATTCTCGTGTCACGTTGTTGCTCTCGATGAACTCCGAAACTATCTAACCGATTTTCACTTTTTTTTAAATGTGTGTTTTGCTAGCATGCGTAAAATAGGATAGTTAATATCACGCTTAGACTCATAGGAACTAAGCAAGATTGAAAAAAGACCCAGACGAAATTGCGTGGGTCAGCTAGTTTAAGTATATTTTATACCAATTATGATCTGGTCACTTTTATCCCAAAATTTCTCCTAGTCTTTTTACACGAAATAGGTTGAGGTCGTCTTTAAAACGGTCATTAAACAAGAAAATAAATAAATAAAGATTGATCTGATGTCATCCGTGTAAATAAAATATATTCATACCTATATCAAAGGATTAGACAGAGTCTGCACGATGGGCTTCCCAATTCTGGTCGTCCATGTCCCGAGGGAAAACCCTCGCATTTGGACGTACTTTCCTTGTTCGCTGAATTCCTAAAAGCAAACAAAACCGGAATAATAATATAAAAACCAAATATGAGACATTTATTTCCAGGAAAGATGGCTGACATTTCTGTGACACAAAAATTGTTCAAAAACAAAATTTTTACTGAACTTTTTTTCGTGAAGGTATTTGAAAAGGGTACCTACATCTGAATTCGTTCGTAACTAGTTTTTAAGTTATGACACAGTTCAGTATATCACACATTTATTTATTTGGAGAACCAGTTGTTTTTATATTATATCTTACTAGCGGCCGCTTGCGACTTTGTACGCGTGGAGCTATGCAAATAATTTTTAATTATATTCGGAAAAGCTAGATACATTATTAGTATTCCTCCACACCATCTATAGAGCATACATTTTAAATTGCAAGTCTCTTACTTCGAAAACATAGGACTTTCATACAAACTTCCAACCCCGGTTTTGCCCCCTTAGAAGTGGAGTTTCGTAAAATCCGTTCTTAGCGGATGTCTACACTCTATAAGGAACCTACCTGCCAAATTTCAAGTCTGTAGGTGTTATAGTTTCTGAGATTTCGTGATTAATAAGTGAGTGGTATTTCGCTTTTATATATATAGATGTAATAAGAAACAGTAAGTTCATTAACTCTAGTTTAAGTGCACAACATTTCAAGGTGTCACAACATGCACCAATAGAAACAAGTGATAATAAAAACAATATAAAATAAAAATAGATAAAAATGAACCAAAAAAACTAAAAAAAAGTAAAATAAACAGAAATCAAAAATACAAACATATTTAAGTAGGAAGATTGATACCACCTATATTACCATTGACACTAAAACGAATGCTTCAACAATCTCGAAACGTTTATCTTAAAAGCGGGAACTTTGTCGGTACAACAGTACTTATTTAAAATCAACAATAGTTCACATGCATGTAATGTTTAAAAGCCATTTCTTTTAGGCAGTTTTAGATTAACAAATCTAGTGTAGATAGACAAATTCATGCGTAGTTTGTGCGTGAAAATAATGTCCATAAATCATAAAACAAAAGATTTATAATATTTTATGTTTAATAAATAATTAGCAATGTTTTAGGCCCTAAAACATAGTATCCCCTAAAATTTAGGGGATAGGTACTATTTTTATAACTTTCACGGGAACCGAATCTCTTCTTCCCCAAAGGTGTCGGGGCGGAAATTCGATATCAATCCGTATTAAAAACTCGAGCTGAAAATCTATTTCAAATATAAATTGATAGAAATGACTCAAGTCAAAGTAGTAGAGCCATGCTGGTTGGGCCGGCTCGACCGGGGCGGTACTACCCTCGTAAGAAGATCAAAAAAGAAAAATACCATTTAAGTTCGACGTGTAACTTGAACAAACTAAATAAATTTAATATCCGGTATCCGGCCGGTACTCTTCTCTGGATACTAAGTTTGTACCGGATAGATATAAGTAATAACTATATTAATTAGCGTGACTAACATCAACAATGTAATTGTAATTGTATATGTAGTTTTCAAACTTCTCCATGCTTCTCGACAAGAGAAAATGTAAATGAAAAATTATAAAAAAAACACCAACAATAACAACGTAAGCAAAATACATACTGATAATCACATTTATTTTTTAGTCCTACATTTTAAAAATAAATAAAAAAAATACTTTCATATTTCCCAATTAGCTTTGTTAGAAGTATCTATTGACGCTCTAATTGTATATCACTGGCTATTGGTTCACAGGACAGTCAACTACGAGTATACCGTGAAATCGTAAGCGAATCGTTTTTTGTTTTTTTGAAAAAACGTCCCTATTTCATGTCATCCACATTTTTATCATTAATTTCATCACGACGAAGACTTTGAAGACTTTAAGGCTAAGAGTAAGTACTTTGATAGAATGTTGTTAATGTTGTCAAAAATGAGCGTTTATGTTTATGTTTATTATTTTAAATCTATATACTTATAATAAAAATGTAACAGGTCAAAATTCTGTACATTGAAGATATTTTGATTTTTTTTGCGGGGCACTCTGTTATCGATACTGAAGCCAAAACTGTATTTTTTTTCATTTTTGTCTGTCTGTCTGTCTGTCTGTCTGTATCTTGGCCGCGCATCACGCTGAAACTACTGAACGGATTAAAATTAAACTTGGCAAGATTTGAGTTCATACTACGAGGTAGGACCTAGGATACTTTTTATCCCGAAATTCAGCACGGTTTCCTGGAGAGAGGGGATGAAAGTCAAAATATGTACTTAGTTGTAATTTAATAACACATAGTCCGATTTGATTCATTCTTATTTTGCTAGAAAGAAAAAAATAAAAGATAACGGGAATTTTTTTTTTGTCCGCGACTGTACACTGCCTGTGGGAAGCTGAGACAGATATGCAAATATGGCGGTACGAAGTTCGCCGGGTCAGCTAGTACTTATAATAAAAATGTAACAGGTCCAATTCTGTACATTAAAGATATTTTGAAAAATTTTTTTAATCGATACTGGTGCAAAATTGTATTTTTTTTCATTTTGGTCTGTCTCTCCGTCTGTCTGTCTGTCCGTATCTTGGCCGCGCATCACGCCAAAACTACTAAACGGATTCAAATGAAACTTGGCATGATTTGAGTTCATACTACGAGGTAGGACATAGGATACTTTTTATCCCGAAATTCAGCACGGTTTCCTGGAGAGAGGGGATGAAAGTTAAAATATGTACTTAGTTGTACTTCAATAACACATAGTCCGATTTTATTCATTCTTTTTTTGCTAGAAAGAAAAAAAATAAAAGATAACGGGAAATTACTTTTTTTTTGTCCGCGACTGTACACTGCCTTTGGGAAGCTGAGACAGATATGTAAATATGGCGGTACGAAGTTCGCCGGGTCAGCTAGTAAACAATATAATTACAAAGTATTCCAACCACGGGAGAAGCATGCTTCAGCCCAAAATGGGTCAGCTCTTTTTCTATTGTTTCTTACTCAGGGAGAGAGGTTACCGGAATCCCAAGCAGATCTTTCCCTGATTCTAGAAAGAGGTAATCAAAAGGCGGTGCTTTTGTGTTTTGGGTTGCTTTTCTGTTAACCTTTATTATTCCAAGATTATTTGAAGTCGTCAACTAGTTTAACCGCTTTTACCTGAATTTCATTTTTTCCGGAACTGAATTCAAAGGTTGAACTAGTTGTCAGTATATTTGAGGGCACTGAATCCCCAATAACGATTGTCATAATGTTCATGACAACCAGCACCCATAGCTTTTTTTTTGTAAAATACCACCAATTTTATATTTATTACTTGATAAAAGTAATTTGTAATCTTTAAATGAATTCTTATCGTATATTTTATAGTCTAGTTTTTGACATAGTGGAGATTTATGCTAATATCCTAACCCACTTACCACACCAATGTGTGTAAAAGTAAAACGTATAGCTTAACTAAAGTTCAAAACTGTACGTTCACCCTCTTAGTAAGTTGTGACAGTTTGTAATATTATTTTCTAGTTGGCTGGAACATCTGAAGCGTCTCTCTATATCCTGTCTAAAAGGCTAACTTAGCCGTATAACATCCCTTAAAATGTTGGGACAAGTTTGAACAAAGCTTTTCACACATGTAATTCTTTGGAAGAGATTTTCAAAATGAACAAATAAAACTACATAGTTGTACTAACTATGATGAAAGATTTCATTTGTAACTCACGCTAAGACTGTATTCTACTAACTGAGCCCCGCGGTGTCGTTGTACTTTTATAACAACAATTGTGAGTAACGTCGCGGGACAAATTCGTTCTAAAAAAATGTTGACTTGGATTAGGCAAATGTGTACATTAGAACAAAATAATGCGTGATATATTTTACTTAAAACCGTTTTAGCGTCTACACTGTTGTAAATTCAGAATACAACTAACAGAAACAATTATATTATATAGGTAAAAATATATATATATATAAATATCGCTACTAATATTATTAATTCAAAACTAACTCTGGTTGTCTGTCTATCTGTTACGTTTTCAATAAAATTTGCCCTGGAGATTAATGACATGTATTACAATAATTCTTGAGGAAGAAAATAGGCTACTCTTTGCTGCGATTACCGACAAACACGCGCTCTAAGCTATGTTCTGTAGGTGCGATTGTAATAATAGGCAGATGCCTCTTTTACAAGCAGTAATCTGCTATGAAATCCTTTATACAAGTCTAATATCATACTAAGTTTGTGTGTGTTTGTTACCTCATCACCTTTTGCCCCAATTTTCATAAAATCTATACTATTAAATAAAGCTGAAGAATTTGTTTGTTTGTTTGAACGCGATTCCGATTTGAAAAATTATTTCAGTGTTAGATAGCCCATTTATCGAGGAAGGCTATTGGCTATATATCATCACGCTGAGACTAATAGGAACGGAGCATCAATGAAGAATGTTTCAAAAACGGGGGAAAATTATAACGCTACCGGTATAGGAGACGCAAACGAGGTTGTGTGGGTCAGCTAGTTTAGTTTATATAGGTAGCCGATACCCTGAATTAACACACTACTACAAACTACTGTTTATCCTAAAAATATATAGCGATCCCGTTTGATAAGCCCCACAGCCTGGGTGCATCGGATAATAAAAACAAAAGTTGTTTTCTCCCGTATAATTTAATCATTTAATTTAATTGGACGTTTTAAGTGTTGTTGACCTTAATATTATAATAGATTTAGCGATGAAAATAAAATTTCATAAGCATCTACTTCTAATCAATTAGGAGGATAAACTCGAGAGAAAATATAACAACAGGGTCGGATACATTATTCAATTATTGTTTAATAAAGGGACGATTTTCCTTCTTCATTTACCTTTAATTTGAACTCGATAGCTTTCGTACTTCAATAATATTTATATCGTTAGTAAACATCTTGAGCAATATTTGAACGTGGATGTTTTATTGCTAATATTTATTTTCCTACATTAATCAAGTTTATTATTTCGAAGTCGATATAAATTAAACTTTTGCCATTCGTAGCAGCGGATTCATTCGGATTTTGATGTTTAGAAATTTGTTCGTTACTGTGCACCGATTGGATAAGGTTATCCAAGCCCAAATAACTCAAAAACATAACTAAAAATGTTAAATTAGGTCGTGCTTCAAAATTGCAAGCAATTCTGTGCCGGTTTTGCTCATATTTCATATTCATAGTATTTTAAAGATATTTACATATTTTTTGCATAATTTTTGTAACTCATTTATCACCAAATACAGCTCCCGCATTAAGAATTAATATCCTGAATCGTAGCGGACTTAATGAACATACATGAAACGGACACAAGAAACACCCAGACTCAGGATAATAATTTGTGGATCACACAAAGTGTTGTCCCATGTGGGGTTTAAACCCAAAACACTCAGCGCAGTAGAAAGCGGCGTGGTGACCGTTTAAACCACTAGGCCAACTGTAGAGTGAAACAAGTCAAAAGGGTTACGGCTATTAAAAAATAAAATGTTTAAAACTATATATAAATACGAGGTACAGATGCAAATACATCCAATAAAATTTACTTTACCTGTCATCACTTCACTGACAAAGTCTTCCCCTTTGCGTTCGTCGGCTTTGACACCAACAAACTAATCCCCAATACTCCGCCCGTAGATATTTTAAGGAAGCGTCTACAATGGTTACTTATTTAAATTAAATTAAATAAGTATCGATCTGCGTTT
The DNA here is from genome assembly GCA_949125395.1 of Diaphora mendica. NCBI lineage: Eukaryota > Metazoa > Arthropoda > Insecta > Lepidoptera > Erebidae > Diaphora > Diaphora mendica. Next base: position 5,281,250 of record OX421321.1, read on the forward strand.
TTTATCAGTATCTTAATAAATGTTGTAAACTAGTACTCTGATATATACGTACCTACATTATGTATATGTACATTTACTAAGTATTTTAATAACACTAGCCCGCGGCTCGAACCGGGTGTATGTAGGTTATCGCGATAATGAGCCTATTTCCTTCTTCAAGAATCAAAGTGTCTCCATGCCAAATTTCATTGAAATCACTGTGGCTTTTTTTAAAATTTATTTTATTTAAAAGACAACTCATACATTAGAAGTAGGTATACGTCCTGTGTCGCGGAGGACTTTACAAACATACATGAAACGGACACAAGGAACACCTAGACTCAGAACAACAATTAGTGGGTCACAAAAAGTGTTATCCCGTGTAGGAGTTGAAACCACAACACTTGGCGCAGTAGAAAGCGGCGTGGCGATTGCTCAAACCAGTAGGCCAACTGTGCATATTTATATGTTATGTACAGGCCTGTAATCATATTGGATACATGTCTGATTTAAAGTCACATCACTGATTTAAAATTAGCATAGTTATGGTTGTTTATGTTCTGATATACTTTTGTATCTTGTGAACCACGAATAAATATACTCTAGCTTCTAGCACACTGCTGCTGTTCTCATTATTCAATAGGTTATGGGCCCAGGACGCTTCCACTGCGAGAGATGTCAAGTTTCTGGAGAACGTTTTTGTACAAAAGGAAAACGCGGAAAAATCATAAACATGAATAAAGATTCTGTTCTTTCCAGTTTACCCAACGAATCTAGAAGCAGATCTGAACCGCTTGCAGGCTCACTATGATATGTGTCGTGATACTGTAGACGAGAACGTAGAAGTATCGGAGGAGATAAGACATGAACCTATACTACCGGAGCAAGTACTCGATGACGTATTGACTGCAGAAGAAGTGACAAGACCTGAATCAGAACGAAAGTTTCCAGTAAGAGAACGCAGACAAGTAGATTGGTATGGATACAATGTTATCTATGCCAAAAAGAGCAATCTTGATGGTGAACCATTGACTGTTAATAAAGCATAGGCGACACCAGATGGTGACTTATGGCAATAAGCGATAGATGATAAACTTATGTCAATAAAGGAGAAACAGACTTGGACGTTGGTGGATCGAGGCAGAGTACGTAGGATTAAGTCAATCTTAAAAGAAAGCTCTTTAATTACGTAGTTTACTGACCAGTTTGACAGCTGTGAATAGTAAAGCGGTAGTAATTTATCATGACAATCAGTCGGCGCATAAAATTGCAGCTAACAAAATGATGCATAATAGGACAAAGCATATAGACATCAAGTATCATTTTATTCGTGAGTGTGTACTGGCAAACTTAGTTGAAATAACGAACATGTCAACTGATAAGATGATAGCAGACATTTCAACTAAAAGTGTTCATAGCCCGAAGCTTAGAATTTTTTTAAATGATATCCTTGTCAAATTATTCTATTAAGTGGGTGATAAGTAGTTAAATGTTTTGATGTTTTAGGTTTTCTAGAAGTACTTTGTGTAATAGATAATTTTCAAATGTAGTTTTGTTTTGAATATTTTATTTTGTATATTTCTTCTGTTTTTGTACTATACTTATGGATACGGCGTAGTACAGTTGAACACAGAAGTGTTAGTGATTTACTTGGTCTTATGTACCGAGTACTGACAAGTACAAAAGTAATGTTACGCATGTGTAATAGATTAAGGGGGCGTATTAGAGGTCGCACATTCATATGTTATGTACTGGCCTGTAATCATATTGAACACATGTCTGTCACTGGTTTAAAATTAGCACATTTACGGTTGTTTATGTTCTGATATACTTTTGTATCTTGTGAACCACGAATAAATATACTCTAGCTTCTAGCACACTGCTGCTGTTCTCATTATTCACACAATATAATCTTCTGACCTATCATGGGATCGAGCCCGTGATTTCCAAGAGCCCTTACCTACCTAGGTCTGCCTAGTCTTATATATGTACTTTCTATAAGTAGGTAGTTAATTAAGAAGGCACTTAATAAATACCTTGGTAAAGAACGTGTTTTATTGTGAGAACTTATAATACCGAACCGAAGCCAGGCAGAGTTTAAGAGGTCGCTTTTTGTAGCCATTGCCTTTATTTCTTTTAAGTAAATAAAGTCTTTAACTTAAAACTTTAGAGTATGTAAACACGACTAGTTTTTAACTCATCAAGAGAATAGTATTGGCTTCTTAAAAAATAATAGTTTTGTTATAACTAACATAACAGTTGATGTTATCTGGTCAAAAAAAATTGTCGTACATTTACATTTTTGAGAGTTTAATTAGTAATTATATGTAAATAAAGCCCGTTCAAAATCTTATTTAAGATAAATAAGTGCCAATTTGGTGACAAAATATAAATACATATTTAAATTTATCGTAACCAATGTATACGCGCCCCCTGGTTCTGCCGAATAAGTTTCCGATGGCGGTATTATTCAAAACATGGCAGAGCAACGAAATTAAATTCCAACAAGACGCTGTCTTCGACAACGTTGAATAAAAAATACCTTTACGTAATCCTGTTAAATTAAATCAAAATTTGACATTTTCTTTGGCGCAACTTTTCGGTTAGTTACCTACAGTGAAACGGGTTTATGAAAATATTTCATGTTGAACGCTAAAAATTTTGTTTTGGTATAAACTTGAAATACCTTAAACAAGTTTGTCTACTCCAGTATTAGGCAAGTCTGTATTATGGTATCCCAACAATTGCTGGCTACAGAAAAAAATATAACGTAAATATCTACAATACGTATCATCTAGTACAAGAAATAATGTTTTTAGGGTTCCGTACCTCAAAAGGCAAAAACGGAACCCTTATAGAATCACTTTGTTGTCCGTCTTTCTGTCTCTCAAGATCCTTTTTCTCAGGAACGCGTGAAGGTTTCTAGCTGAAATTCATATGAAATAGTCAGGTCTACTGCCCCTCGGTGCTGTGAAAAAATCAAACTTCTGAGCCAACGCAATCAAAAGATATAGCCGTTTATGTTGCAAATTTGTGACATTCGCAAGGGAATCAAAACCTGCAGGGTACTTCCCGTGAACTCATAATCTTGTAATTTGGTACGAAGCAACATCTTATAGCAAAGATATGGGAAAAATTGCGAAAAGTCGCTTATGATGCATATCGATTTACGACACTCGCAAGGAAATAAAAAAAAACCTACAGGGTAATTCGCGCAAAACTCAGGATCTTGAAATTTGGTACAAAGCAACGTCTTATAGTACAGATAAAGGAAAAATTGCAAAAAGCATAAATTTTTAGTTACATCATACAATAAAGAAAAAATTAAAATTTTGAACTTAATGCCTCATGAACGCGTAGAGTAAATTGAAATTCATATCAAATACTCAAGTTTATAATACCTTTAAGCTGTAACATAATCAAACTTCTATGTTAAGGCAATCAAAAGAAACAGCTATTTAATCCCCATATTTTGAAACTCGCAACTACTCGCAAGGGAATCAAAACCAAAGAGTATATAAATCACTACGTTACAATCAAAACCTACAGGTTACTTCCCGTGAACTCAGGATCTTGAAATTTGGTACGAAACAACGTCTTATAGCACAGATAAAGGAAAAATTGCAAATAGCATATTTTTTTAATAACATCATATAATAGGTTGTTAGGCTTTGTGCAACTGCACTAGTAACACCTCTTTTTATAATTTATGATAAGTCGTTGAGCGAGGGTACATTTCCTGAACTTTAGAAAATCGCTAAAATTACACCAATTTACAAATCAGGCAATAGAAACGATATTTCTAATTACCGCCCCGCTTGTATTCTAAACTGGTTCGCCAAAATATTTGAGAGTTATATATACAAACATATGTACAATCATTTGAAACACCAACTAAGCCCTTTACAACATGGGTTCATCACTGGCAGGTCAACCAATACGAACCTACTGTGCTATACTAATTATATATGTGAATCATTTAACTGTAAAATGCAAGTAGACTCTATTTATATCGATTTTTCTAAGGCGTTCGATCGTGTGGATCACTTCAGGTTACTAGCAAAGGCCCAGCACGTAGGAATCCACGGCAACCTATAAAGATGGCTTCCGTCTTACCTTGAGAATAGAACACAACTAGTAGCACTCAATGGCTATGAATCTGTCCCTTTTTGGCCAAATCTGGTGTTCCACAAGGATCGAATCTGGGTCCCCTGCTATTTTTAGTATTTATTAACGATTTGCTAAATGAAATTGAATGTGAGTGTTTGGCTTATGCAGATGACTTGATAGTGTTTAAAAGAATCTCGAATTACAAAGTTTTTGAAAGTCTTCAATCTGACATTACTAACTGGTGTGAGAATAACTCTATGTCCCTTAACATAAAAAAATGTCAGGTCATTACATTCACAAAAAACAAAAACCCACTTAGTTACACGTATCAAATTAAAGGTGTTGCACTGGAGAGAGTTGGGATGGTTCGAGATTTAGGGGTAATTTTCGACTCCGCCATGTCGTTTAGACCTCATTACGATTACATTTGCAGTAAGGCAAGTCGAATGCTATCTTTCATACTTCGGAATGCGAGACCTTTTAAAAAAGTTAGCTCATTACTAACGTTATACTACTGCCTGGTAAGAAGTATACTCGAGTACTGCTCGTCTGTATGGATGCCTATCTACAGTGCTCACAAAGATCGAATAGAAGCAATACAACGACGGTTTGTGAGAGCACTGTGTTCTAAGTTTGGCTTAAAACGAAAATTAAAGGATTATAACGATCGACTCAAGAGTTTAAAATGGTCACGCTGGAGAAAATGAGGTGGATGAGTGATTTGTGTACCCTGCACAAAATTGTAAAAGGTTCCCTGGATTGTCAACTTACTGAAATTTTAAACTTTAAGACGCCAACGCGATCTGTGCGCACACCACAAGTGTTTATTGTGCCGGCTAGCAACAACAATGTTTCACCTAATAATCCAGTTTCGCGAATGTGTAGTCGTTACAACGATATATGTTCACAAGTAGATATTTTTAAAGATAGTATAAATGTATTTAAGAGCTTCTTGTATAAAACTGAAATAATAAACCTATTAATGTAAAATTATAATGACACATTGTAGATATAACTAATTAGTCCAATTACTGTATCTCAGTAGGGACAGTAGTCACTTATTGTCCATTTGAATTTTTGTTCTCTTTTTTCTTTATATTTGTTTTGTTAACACTTAGATGAAGCTTCATTACTGCGATTGGGAATGATGTGTATAGTTTTAATTGGACTTCAGATTTGAAACTGTATATTGTTACTTATTATTGTGTGAGGCATGATCTGTTGTCTGTAACTATACCTACTGTGCAAAAAAAAAAACTTACTACCCTTTTCCTAATGAACTCGTATGGGTATTAAATTGAAATTCATACCAAATACTCATGTCTATAATACCTTTAAGCTGTTACAAAATCAAACTTCCCATTCTAGGTTTTGATTCCCTGCGACTACTCGTAAGGGAATCAAAACCTTAAGACTACTTCCTGTTGACTAACTAACTAAACTATCGGTTGAAGATATTTACTTCAAAATTGAGTTGCAAGATTCCACCCGAACATACAAGCATACATTGCAATTTAATAAAAAGCTTGTAATATAATTGGTAACTACCGAACTGACGTAATTGTGAAATCGGACTATACATTTGATTCTCAGATTGGATTTAATTACATCCATTCCGCCACAGAAACTAACAGTTACCAAATTAAAATTAAACCTTACCGTGACCACCTATCGCATTTGACCATATTGGGATAATTCCCGATATGGTCAAATCAAAGGTACTTACCTACTTTAGTACATAGTACAACAACAAAACAAGTATTACCTTTAATTGGGTATCTTGAGACTCTATATGTATGTACCTATAACAAACTTTTACAAAACCAAATCTCTTTTTACGTAAGTTTTGTGCGAAAACTACGATATTTAAGTGTACAACCAAATTGTTCTGTACATTTAAGCTAAACTCACTGAAAAAGCTATATGTAGTACTGTCTCTATCTATAAAATTACTCATCTGTATGTTATATTATATTTAATCAATACAAGAATACATAATGGAAGGTAGATATACTAGCCGTAACAGTCTGTAACAAAGCCTTATGTTGTGTTATGCACGGTGCAAGATGCGACCGGCGTCAATCGATGTAGGTAACCATGGCAACGCCAGCCCACAACCCGAGCATTTTATACTAAACGACAGGTTCACGACTTTGGTTCGTATCTGATATTGCATTATTTTGTTCATTTCTTGATATTTTTTTAATTTACCAGTTTACAATGTGATGTGCAAGTTAATTTATTATTTAATGATTTTCACATTTCACGGCGACCAACTAAAGCAGTAACTACCTACTGATGTAAATGGGAAGTTTTTGCGTAATCGGTTCATTGGTCATTGATTCGCCATTTTGACTTATTGAAGGAACTTGACACCTGTTCCTCCAAAGATGTGATTACAATGTGATAAAAAACAGTCTAGCCTAACAGACTGATTAGAAAACTCATTAGCGACTTAGTTTATAAACGCGTTTCTATTTATGCATTACTATTTAATATTTAACTCTGTACTGGGCGTAGATATATTGGGCGAATCATTTGACGACTGTTTTGGGCGAATAAGTAATATTTATTGAAGATAAAACCAATTCAAAAGACGAATTAAGTTTTTGTTTTTTCGAAAGACGGTCCCCATTTCATCTCATCCACATTTTATATATTTTTTATCATTAATTTCATCGCCACGAATACTTGAAGACTCGAAGACTTATGATTTAAAGACTTTAAATACTTGACATTGGCAGAAATAGGTGATCCGGCTGGTTGCCAGTTCATCAAAAGAAGAAGAGGAATAGCAAGTAACAAGACGTCAGAAGGTATAAAATCTATACAAAGAGTATCAAAAGAGTTGTGTGTATAAATAGGTCTAACAAGATATAACGTAGAGTGAAAGCCATTTTGTCATTCCAAATCTATTTTCTCAAGCGTCTTTAAATGCCAAAATTAAGTAAAAGCGTGCTGCCATATGCATTAATCTGACATGAGTGTTCTACTGGTTTTGGTTTCTTTTTATGACAGAACGGATAAACTGGTAGACGGGCCACCCGGTGGAAAGTGCCCACTGCCAGTCATGAAATACAACACTTAGGAGCAACAAACACGTTGCCGGTCCTTTGAAGGTCGTATCGGTTAGTAAATATCACAGATGCTAATTTGTTTCACAGAATAGTTGTGTGAGCCAGAAAGTGTCTTAAAAAGCGTAGGTATAGTGGATTTAAATAGAAGAGGAGTGAGACGACTAAAACCAAGTAAAATTCTATTATATGATCGCTAAAGTTTGGTCCTGATATGGCCCAGTCCTTATAGATGCACAGTACAATAAGTTTAAAGTTCATTCGTTTAGATAGTTTCGGTACACCTGCCCGCAATTGTGGTTATTGTTGTGAAATACGAATATATTAATTCACACAAGTTAGGTGCTTGCCCCTAGGCAACCTATAGTAATAAGTATAGTATAGTAAAGTATAATAATAGTATAGTTACTACCTATAGTAAAGACAGATTACTTGAAAAATAAAAACTTCTCATCTTCCTAGCCTTTATTAAAACATTCTCAGTATACACGTTAGAAGAGTCAACAAAGACAACTATTCACTACACTGCTTCGGCGTACGTACACAGACAAATTATACTTACTTTGATTTTTCTTTGACAAAAAGCCGCACTTGCGACGGCGGCAATTAAAGCGACCGTATCTAAGCGAATAAACTATAATTGGAAAAGCAGTGTAATTAAAGTACCTATCAATATGTAGATACGTTTTGGCAGGTTTTTATAAAAAAAAATCTGCCTCGTTAGTCCAACGGTTAGTGTATGCGACAGCTGATTTCGCATGTCTCGGTCTCGGGTTCGAAAAATGGCGCATTCTACTGTCGGAGGCCCTGACACACTTTGGGTTACTGGGCCAGCGAAGTAAGTAACCATAAACTCTTTCAGTTTAAATTCGATTTCATTGGCTGCAGTATAAATAAAGGCACATGTATGGCATCCCCTAGACGCTACAATAACATTGTATAATATATTTTATTCTACAATAAGATTGAAAGGCGCTTTAGATTACAAACGATCAATTATATTGCGCAATATTACGAATTGTGCAATGTTTTCCTTGCCTGTGGAAACATATCTTTGTATTTTTGCATCGCTTGCTTGTGTACTACGTCAAGATGAAACATTGATTAAAAAATAATGCTCAATATTGACCCTATACAATTCAATAGAAAAATATTGCGCAATAAAAATTAAACTCGTTTAAACTTTTGTTCAATCATTGCACAAACTTCAATATTAACCATAAACGATCAATAATATCGCACAATTTGTAATATTGCGCAATATAATTAATCGTCTAGGGGCCGCCTAAGTTTAAAATAAAAATTTCAACATCTTTATGGTTTTTTGGCAATGGAAGTAACCCATCACTTTATTTTCTTAATATTAGGTCTTTACCTATGAAATTGCCGTTCTTCAGTACTGGTCATTTCAAATAAAAAAAAGTTTGTAATGGCTCTGTATTCTAAATTCAAATTAATTTTGTTTTAAAACCATGACATTCTATTTACAAACTCAGTCTTTTGTTTTTTGATTAGCGTTGTATTTTCATTACATTTGAACATTTTCGTCAAAATGAAGACTTTAAAAATTCGTGTAATTATGGAATATGAGTTCCGTCGTGGCACCAACGCGACACAAACAGCACGTAACATCAGAAACGTTTACGGAGAGAACTGTACAAACGAACGCATAACCCGTTATTGGTTTTCCCAGTTCCGTTCTGGAAATTTTGACTTGAAAAATGAAGCTCGTAGTCGTCCGGAGACTTTGGTTAACAATAATGAATTAAAGGCGATTGTGGAAGCTGACGAAACTCAGCTGAGCTAGCAGCAGCTTTTAATGTAAGCATAAAAACAATATTGATCCATTTGCGACAAATTGGCAAGGTAAAAAAGCTTGATAGATGGGTGCCCCACGACCTTAACGATCGCCAGCGCAACGTACGCGTCGCGACCTGCCTTGCGCTGCTCAACAGGCAAAGAAATGAAGGAATTTTGAAACGAATTGTTACGTGCGACGAAAACTGGATTCTGTTCGACAATCGAAAGCGCTCAGCAAGTTGGTTAGACCCTGGTTCAGCACCAAAGCAATGCCCTAAACCAAAAATGACCCCTAAAAAGGTGATGGTCACTGTTTGGTGGTCTAGTGCGGGTGTGATTCACCACAGCTTTTTACAAAACGGCATGAGCATTAATGCAGATGTGTACTGTGGAGAACTGGAGAGAATGATGGAGAAGCTTGCACATCTGCAACCAGCTTTGGTCAATCGGTCGTCCCCACTGCTCCTTCACGACAACGCGACCCCTAAAAAGGTGATGGTCACTGTTTGGTGGTCTAGTGCGGGTGTGATTCACCACAGCTTTTTACAAAACGGTATGAGCATTAATGCAGATGTGTACTGTGAAGAACTGGAGAGAATGATGGAGAAGCTTGCACATCTGCAACCAGCTTTGGTCAATCGGTCATCCCCACTGCTCCTTCACGACAACACGCGACCCCATACTGCGCAACAGTCAGTCTCCAAGCTGCAGGAGCTGGAGATGGAAGCTCTCCCTCATCCACCATACTCACCAGACCTTGCACCTACCCACTATTACTTTTTCCAAAATTTAGCCAACTTTTTAGTGGGTAAGAAATTCAATTCCCGAGAGGCAGTACAAAATGCCTTTGAAGAGTTTGTTGCCTCCCGTCCAGCTGATTTTTACAAGAAGGGCATCGATAAACTGCCAATGCGTTGGCAAAGATGCGTCGATTGCATGGGTGATTACTTCGAATAACAGAAATAAAAAAGTTTGAAAAAATAAGTACTTTCACTTATTGCATACAAAATGGCAATTTCATAGGTAAAGACCTATTATAATAACCATTGTAAACTAAACTACGTTAACATAAATAAAATAATGAATTCATAACACAAAATATCGCATACTATAAAAGGTTTTCCGTCTATATACAAATTGGCAAACTCTGTACACAGATGAATTATCCATCCATACCTCGTCCCGCACCCCATAACTGGTGGCATTCTTTCGTCAACAGTTTTTCTCGGCGATTTCAGCGCAACGATTCGGAGAGAATAAAATTACTTTCTACACAATTATTTTTAAAGAATTTCAAACAGTTATTTCTCATATTAGAAGGTGGTAACAATACATATCTACTGAATTAAACGGTGCTGTGACTGTTTCATTTACATATTTCTTAATACGTAGTAGTGGCACGCTGATTTCAGTATGAACCGGCAGGTTCAACTAGCACGCTGATTTCAGCATGAACCGGCAGGTTCAACGTAGGCGGTACCACCCTCTCACAGAAGACCAATCTAAAATGACAACATTCATGCTGTTGTGTTTTGTTAGTGAGTTCAAGACCGGATGCCCAATGATGCAGAAGCATCTCAATAGGCCGCCATAGTGTGGGTCATGCTGCATTGTTGCATTGTCTGCAATCGGCATGACGCTGCCGATTGGATCAGTTAGAATTGATCGTGTGTGGGCGTGGATTGGCATGACAGTTAAACTTGGTGGCATGATGAAATTTCAATTCCTTTGGCTTGATCATGCTGATTGGATCATTCCGGTTGGAACGTGTATGGGGGTCGGCGTATTTGATTTCAGTAGGACAAGAATTTCGTCGGTGGTAGACGCACGCGCTCATTAACATGTCGCAAAATACTGTAGACCTTTTTTTTGTTTCTTCACCATGAGTAAAATGCCCAGAACGGCTAAAACATCGTCGTCTGTCACTGGTGAGGCCATGGCTTCAACTGAACGTCGCTGCTGATTGGACAGTTTAAACTGTTCGTGTGTGGTGTATATGGACGAACTGCAAATTGGATCAAGCCTGAATCGTCATGCCGATTGGACGATGGGCAGTATGGTGTATGGCCACCTTCAGGCAGAGTAGTCACTTTGGTAGGCTCATGTATAGGTATAAAAAAAAAACTAAAGTTTATTACCCACTTTTACGAAAATTATTACAATTAATTACGATGCAGCTTTATTCAGCTCTCCCTATTCTTCCTTGACCTCCTTAAACGTGGCAACGGCCACTTTTTCCTTAATCTGGTCGATATAGCTACGTCTCGGTCTTGCTGTTCCTCTCTTTCCTTCTATTTTTCCCTCTATGATGTTACTAATGAAGTTATCGTGGCATACAAAATGGCCTACCATCTTGCCTCTAATAATTCCTATAGTAGGTAGATATCAGCGGCCTTTTCTCTTTCTTCAGTAGTATATGGAAAAAATAAATAAACTATTCTGTTCGTAAAATCCCAGAGTGTCCAAGACGTTCCAGCTAATAGAAATCATAATAATATATTTAGTGCCTAAATAATCATAATCTTAAAGAATATGTATACAAAAATACAGGTAGTTAATACTTTTAAACAGTATGTGCTATGAAGTCAAATAATTTATGTAAAAATGGCCATTTAAAGGTATAGGCTGAGCGCTGTAACTATATGTAATACGAGTTTATACCCGCGTCTCCAACTACGTTTTTTTTTTTTTTTTTTTTTTTTATGTATGGCTCGCCAAAATGACTCTACTCTGCCTGATGGAAAGCATAAGCAGAATCCAAGAGTGTCGGTCACATACTCACTGCGAATGCGGACAATGCAGTATGGCGACCCACACCATGGCGGCCTAGTGATGCTTCTGCATCTTTTAGTCTAGTCAACAAGTACGGAACTTGTTGACTAGACTATTTGGGCCTCCGGTCTCGCACTCACCAACGAAACACGAGAGCATGAATGTTGTCATTTTAGATTGGTCTTCTGTGAGAGGGTGGTAACTTGTTGACTAGACTATTTGGGCCTCCGGTCTCGCACTCACCAACAAAACACGACAGCACGATCGCTGTCATTTTACGTTGATTTTCTGTGCGAGGGTAGTACCGCCCCGGTCGAGCCGGCCCATTCATGCTGAAATCAGCGTGGCTCTACTCATGGGCGTAGCCAGCCCTGGGCTCAGGGTGGGGCAGCAGTCAGTGGCGAACCCAGGGGGGGGGATATAGGACATATATCCCCCCCCCCCCCGAAATGTTTATGTTCAATAAAAAATGTAACGTAACGATTGTTGGCGACGACACGACTCGAATTAGTGCCACGATTCCTGTAGGTAACAACTGCAACATGTGAGCGTTCGTTTTCAACTCTAAGAAGAGTGAAATCCTACTTGAGAAGCACCACAGGACACCTAGTGGTTTCGCAAAAAGCGCCGACTATTCGGGTTATTACTTTGTATGTATTTCTCAATAATATGTATGTCAATTTTTAATTTATAACCAGTATTATACAGTTTGAAATGTAAAACAAAGCAATCTTTCTTTTGGTAACCAGTTTCTAAAATTACTTTCTGATAAAAAAACATATCTGACATTTATTAAACAAAATGTCACACTAACAGCATTAGGGTCCAAAGCGACGGCGCACCTCTGATTTTCTAGAGGTAAACGCTGGCGTACCTCAGGGCTCCGCTCCGTCCTGTCGCCCACACTGTTTCTTGTGCATATCAATGGCATGTTAGCCCATGGCAACATAATAAATTGCTATGTAGACAACAGCATAGTCCATAAGCGATATTTTGGACAACTTGCAGTCAAGCTGGCAGACGTTAAGGAAAAACGACAGGAGCTTGTTGCTGAACTCAACCATGTTCTGGGCCGCATTTCTCAATGAGGCTGTAAAAATCTGGTCGAATTCAATGCCAAGATTAACAGGTGTGCGCATTCTCTTCCAAAAAGTCTCCATTCTTTCCCCTGCCCACTTTTCAGAATACTCAAATGCCATTACAAGGTAGGCTCGATATCCTGCGAATGGATATCTGCTTACCTTGTAATGGCATTTGAGATCTCAACCCGCGCGAATACGTTGTGAGTGTCACCAAAGCGGCCTCGCGGAAGCTAGGTGTTTTAAACAAAGTGAGACAGTTCTTCTCGCCCGAGCATCTATGTATTCTTAACAAGACCCAGGTTCGCTCGTTTGTGGATTATTGTTCTCATCTTTGCGATCTTGCCGCACAGTATCTGTTTGACGCTCTCGACCGGTTACAGCGGCGAGCAATCCGCAGCAACACCGAGTCCCTTGAGCCTCTGCAGTTGCGTAGAGATATAGCCTCCAAGTTCTCTATCGCCTTTATCATAGAGATTGTTCTGAAGAGCTCTTCCAACTGGTCCTCTCCTCTCCCTTCCTCTACGGGACAACACGTGCTGGCCTCGGAAGTCACCGCTTCAGAGTGGTAGACATACCTTCTCGCACTCATCGCTTCGGTTCTTCGTTCCTGTGCCAAGCGGTCAAAACCTGGAACTCACTACCAACGCACGTGTTTCCTTCCCATTATGATCCCGGGTCCTTAAAGCGGGGCGTGAAAAAGCATCGCACCAGCCAGCAGTATGGATCACCATGCTGCATTGTCCTTATCCGCATTGAGGATGGTGACCACCACTCTTGGATTCTGCTCATGATTTCCATCAGGCAGGGCAGAGTCATTTTGGCAGCAAATACATTTTAAAAATCGAGAGGTTCACTGAGGCGGTCTCGCGGAAACTTGGCGTACTGAATAGGGTGAGACGGTTCTTAGCGCCCGAGCATCTGTGTATTCTTTATAAGAAACAGGTTCGCTTGTTCGTGGATGACATTTCTCATGTTTGTGATGGATCCACGCAGTATTTGCTTGATGCTCTCGATCGGTTGCAGCCGCTGCCCGCTAGCAGTCCGCATTATAAACAGTCCCGATGCCACCGAGTCCCTTGAGCCTTTGCACTTGCGGAGAGATATCGCCTCTATGACAGAATGACAGTCCTCTAGCGTGTTTACCATGGACAGTGTTCTGAAGAGATTTTTCAACTGATCCCACTTTCTCCCATCCTCTACAGGACAACACGTACTGGCATTGGAAGTCACCGCTTGAGAGTCGTAGAAATACGCTCTGGAACTAAAAGGTTCCGTTCTGCCTTCCTGTGCCAAGCAGTTAAAAACTGGAACTCACTACCAACGCACGTGTTTCCCTTCCACTATGATCCCGTGTCCTTTAGGCGGCGTGTGAAAATGCATCTCACTAGGCCGCCATAGTGTAGGACGCTATACTGTATTTTCTGCGTTCGCAGTGAGTATGGTGTTGGATTGTTGGATTCTACTCAAGCTTTCCATCAGGCTCAGCAGAATCACTTTATCAGGCTATCAAATAAAAATTAATAAAACAAAAAACATTGTCCACTTGTTTAAAAAACATCGGCACAAGTGATTTTCTTTTTCATTGAACTCGTTCACTTCAATCAACAATAATAACAAAATTACACTTTTTTTTTTTACACTAAAACACCGCTCCGACTCCGACCCCTACAGAAGCAAAAATGAAGAAACAAGGTTCGCAGGCGGCGTTTGGGACTGGGGCGCAAATCAGCTGTAAACGAAGAGTTACGGAAATGTCCGAAACCCTGATCGCTTTGGCCTATGAGTCGGCCGACTAGCCGGCCTCTTTAGGGCGTAGTCGGCAAAAGTTCTGATCGGCACATCTCTAATTTTAAAGGTTTACAAAAGATGATATTCGGATAAAACATTTCTGAATGTTTTACCAGTTCTGCCACTTCCATGTCTTTCAGAACATTCAACGCCATATACTTTTCTTCCCACAAGTGGTACCACAGTTCAGCCTCGCTGTGGAAACTATCACTTAAGTTATAAAACACGCGAGAGGCATCTGTTTTTTAAAAAAATTCTTCGAATGTCATTTGCAACATGTTATATGGGTGCAATGAGATCAAAGAATATGCCGGTAAATTGTTCTCCGAGAAACGCTCTTCCAATGATATAATTAGCGAGTCTAGATAGGGAATAATCAACGATCGTTTCCAAAACTGAGTAAGACTCTCTGCAGGAGGATTTGCACGGTGCGTCTGTCTTTTCGCTATGCGTGGCATTGTAAAATCAACTTCTAGAGCGTCAGCGATCACTTGAGCTTCAGCTATGAAACTGCCGCTGTGATCGTCCACATTTTCACGATGTTTTTTTAATGTGTCGATGATTCTTTTAATGTGATTCGCACACTGGATCAAGTCAATGCTTTTTGACTGTAACACATTTACGATTGGTTGAAGCAGTGCGGAATATTTCGCAATGAGGCAAACAGACACAATAAATTCTGAATTTGTAGCAGCGCAGTGTAGTTGAAAAGCTGCTTTTCTTGTAGCATTGTTGCTTTCTTTCGAAAATGTCAAAAGGGCCGTGGCCATCTGGATGTAATTTTCTTTGAAAATAGCAATACACTTATATTTTTGCGACCAGCGCGTTTCACATAGCATCGGTATGTTAGGCACGAGCTTACGACGTTGAGCCGATTCTCGAAAGAATTTTATGATTTCCTTTATTGTGCCGAGTGTATTACGTACTGCGGGGATTTGATTTAAATCATGAACGACCAAATTTAATCTGTGGCTAGCGCAGTGGAAAAACAGGCCTTTTTTATATTTTTCTCTTAGTATCTTTTGAACGCCACCATCTTTTCCCGACATTGTCGAGCACCCGTCATAGCCTTGCCCCACACACTTTTCTGGATCCATATCCATGTTCGTTATAAAGTTATCTATTGCAGAGGCAATAGACTTGGCATTCATGGCAATTAGTTCGACGAAACCTGGAAATTCTTCGCGAATCAACATTGCTTCTTCGTCAAAAAATCTGACGCCGATGGACAGCTGCTCCTTGCCTGCGATGTCGCAGCTCTCATCTGCTAAAATACTATATGCATGTGCTTTTTTCACACCGTCTATAAAATCATCCCTGATAACATCTCCAGAAATATTTATTATTTCATTTTGAATCTGAGGCGACATATATGTTGCATTCTTTGCACATGATTCTGAGTGCTCCTTTAATGTTTTATCGCCAGACTCAATCTTAAGTTTGATTAGATCTTCGAAAACACCTTCATGAAGGTCCTTGCCTCTTAATGGGAGATCGTGGGTACCACAAAAAAAAACTGTATCTATTACAGATGCAACAATTTTTTTATGGTCTTGTATGATTTTTTCATGAGCACTAACTAACTGCACATCCACAGGCATATTCTGTATAAATTTTTTTGCGGACGTGGTTGAGGTCTTGTGACACTGAGACGCTGCATGTATTTTGGCGAACTCGTGCATATCTTTGTATCTAACGAATGGTCGCAGTGTGAATGAACCCATTGTGTTACTTGTTGCTGGAGGGAATAATACACAGTAAACGCAGAGAGCGCCTTTCAGTTTGGCAATATATGCCAGCCAAGGAGCATATTCCGCGAGCCAGGTATGCTTGAATTTTCTTTTTCGAAGCACAGCATCCTTGCCGAAGTCGTAACTTGGAGGAGGCACCCAACAGTTTTTTTAAATTTCAAGTTTTTGTCCTGAACTCATAGAAAATGAGTGACCTAGGAAATGTCCCACGTCATTTTCAGCGTAGTTCTGTTGCTGTGCAGTGGAAGAAGTTTGGACTGAAGCTGTAGGTCCTGTGTCTGTAGGTACAGTAGTACTGGTACTGGGTGTGGCAGTGTCGCCGCTAGCCGCTGCTAAGCTCTTTTGTTTTAACCCTTCTCCATCGCTATCACTTTCACCACTGCTTTTTTCTGGTTTCTTCCTTTTCTGCTTGGCTAAAAAATGAGAAACGAAAACTCGGTAATAAATAGACTCATCCAACATATCTGTCACGATGAAGTCACGGAGAGACAAGCTAATTAAACCATTCCCAATCCAAGAATTTGATCTATTCTATACGTTGTTTTGTTGAAAACTACCTCATAATCGGTCAAGCCCAATGACAAATCAGCATAAATACATACCAACTACATAAAAATATACATAGATTGGGTAAGAGAACCAAGTTCACAAACTTCAAAGTACGTATCAACCAACCTACATAAACTAGTTCAGGGTTTTACGCAGATATATCTAGAGGATAACGGATAAACAGGTCAGATAGTAAAGTAAATGCAGATGCAGATTTAAATGTCTAGTGGCTAGTGGTGGTTAGAGGGCGTTAGAATATACCTACCTAAAATATTTTATCAAATCAACCAAAAAGCGCGTGTCACACGCTCAAGCTTTAAACGCGTGTAACGCCGCGGGGCGAAGCTAGTCTAAATAAGTAAAATTTTAACAAAAACAAAAACCGACTCCGAAGGTTCGACTCAATCTCTCTTGGATGCCATCATCAGATCTTAGTCAGTCTCTTTTTCATTAAAAAAAGAATCATCAAAATCGGTTCATAAACGATATATATACACGGTCGAATTTAGAACCTCCTCCTTCTTTGAAGTCGGTTAAGAAGTAGCCTAAGATACTCCTTATATCATCAGCTACCTATCAGTGAAAGTTCCGTTAAAATCAATTTCATTTAAAATCCAGCCGTTCCAGAGAGTAGCCGGAACAAACAGATAGACAGACAGACATACAAAAATTGAAAAACATGTAATTTTGGTGCATATACATATGTATTTAGTAAAAAGCGGTTATTTTAATATTACAAACAGACACTCCAATTTTATTTATTTGTTTAAATGTTACCTATAGATGATTGGCATAACAAATGGGAATAGTAATAGATAGATACGTACGTACCTCTCGCAGCGCTAAAAAAAGATCTAATATCCATTGCAGGTCAGGCAGGATAAGTTGGTATTAATTAAAGTTGTCGGCACTTGGTTTCTGCTATTAAGTAGTATCAGAAGCAATTCACCCAACCCAATTTCAAAATGTTCACTAGATTTAGATGCGGTAGATGCCTACTGAAGTAAATGTATAGGTAGATAGCTTGAAATCACAACACTGGCACACTAGCTAGGCACAACAGTCAGTCTGTAAATTCTTCTCCAAACATGTCTCTTTCTTGTCCTTTTCAATTAAGTATACAAAAAACACCGACCAGCACAGTTCAATAATATTTAGTAAACTTGAAAGTAAAATATTAAACAAGCTAACAATACGAATCACGCCGCAATAGAAGTAGCTCTGCTCTGCGTCTGCGGCTCTGCGCTGCGCTGCACCTGCGCGGGCCGGGGGCGGCGGGCGGCGGGTCGCTATCCCGCTCAACTCAACCACTCACACAAATGAAAAACAAAAGTATTGCGTTTGTGTACTTTGTGTAACACATCGTGCGACCGACCAATTTTTACGCATTTTTTTGTGTAGACTAGTCGAGTGTGAACTGTGAACTTTCTTACGAATATTAAGTATTATAGTTAGTATCTAGAAAATTTTATTATTTAGGTTTGGTTAGGTATGTACCTTACAGGTCAGAGCCAGGGTGGGGCGCTTGCCCGTGTGCGTGTGAACTGAGGGACCATAGTGATATTTTTGTTTGAAATTTTTATAAGATTTAGTAGTAGGCTCAAAACAATTGTAGAACAAATATGAGAATTTGTAAAAAGATATGTTAAAAACTACAGCCCTTTAAGTGTGGTCCCTCAATCCTCACATACCATCAGCCAGAACTCGGCAAGTATGTAAAAAAATAAGGTATTGTGACTGCAGACATTTAGTAGAGAATTTGTAAAGATATATACTAAATAACTGAGCACAAATCATCAACGATTAAAAAAATACAACGACTATACTGTGGTCCCTCAGTCCACACACGAAAGATTTTGTTATACTGAATATTATCACATCAACGGAATAAAATCTTTATTTTCTTACATAATGTTTTAGAACAAGTCTTATAGCAATTTGTAACAAATAAATTTAAAAAAAACATCGACGCACTTTGAAGATATTTATAATTAAAGCTGGTCCCTCAATCCTCACGTTCTCAAACATACTTGCATGTCTAGCTGCTAGATGACTAAAGTATCACAAAGTGTAGTGTATTAAACTTTTTGTAAAAATTTTCTACAAAATAATAGGTATCTTTAATTGTGTGTATCTTACCTCTAAAATGAGATTATAGCATTTCAGTGATCTTATGAACAGATATACGAGTAGTGTGACCACACAATGAAAAAAAATGTAGACTACCAATATAATTTTTATTGTAATAGTCGAAACCCAAGGTACGGTAAGGTACGGTTGATTTAGTGTTATGTTACATTACGTATCTTTACAAAGCATGAAATAAAGTAGCTTTTAGACGCTTATCACCATTTAAGCTATGTTTCAAGGAAGCTTCATGTACTTATAATACTAGTACTTAAACAAAAGTATTACAATAAGTTATATGCCTTACCAAGTGCAGGCACTGTTATTGGTTTAGCCGTGAAAGCGTAATAGAGAAACAGACTAAGCCACTTTCAAATTTATAATATTAATATAGATCGCGATAGGTACTATCGCGGACTTTTTGTAAATATTTTACAAAATCCTGTGTTTTTAAATGTTCAATTTTATGTGTTAATAAAACGTATAAAACTGAGCTGTATAAATAATACCACTATGTTACCATAATGGTTTGTAAAATACTGGGGTATTATAAGCACATAAAGCTTCCTTGAAACATAGCCTAAATGGTGATAAGCGTCTAAAAGCTACTTTATTTCATGCTTTGCAAAGATACGTAATGTAACATAACACTAAATCAACCGTACCTTACCGCACCTTGGGTTTCGACCATTACAATAAAAATTATATTGGTAGTCTACATTTTTTTTTCATTATGTGGTCACACTACTCGTATATCTGTTCATAAGATCACTGAAATGCTATAATCTCATTTTAGAGGTAAGATACACACAATTAAAGATACCTATTATTTTGTAGAAACTTTTTACAAAAAGTTTAATACACTACACTTTGTGATACTTTAGTCGTCCAGCAGCTAGACATGCAAGTATGTTTGAGAACGTGAGGATTGAGGGACCAGCTTTAATTATAAATATCTTCAAAGTGCGTCGATATTTTTTTTAAATTTATTTTTTACAAATTGCTATAAGACTTGTTCTAAAATATTATGTAAGAAAATAAAGATTTTATTCCGTTGATGTGATAATATTCAGTATAACAAATTCTTTCGTGTGTGGACTGAGGGACCACAGTATAGTCGTTGTATTTTTTTAATCGTTGATGATTTGTGCTCAGTTATTTAGTATATATCTTTACAAATTCTCTACTAAATGTCTGCAGTCACAATACCTTATTTTTTTACATACTTGCCGAGTTCTGGCTGATGGTATATGAGGATTGAGGGACCACATTTAAAGGGCTGTAGTTTTTAACATATCTTTTTACAAATTCTCATATTTGTTCTACAATTGTTTTGAGCCTACTACTAAATCTTATAAAAATTTCAAACAAAAATATCACTATGGTCCCTCAGTTCACACGCGCACCGCTTGCCCCACCCTGGCTACGCCCATGGCTCTACTACCTATACGATACTCTACTACCTATATGATTTCACGATAGGTAATCATTTTTCGGGTTAAAATATAGCTCATGCATGACACAAATAATGTGATATATGTGGAAATTAATACTTTAAAAGAATTTTCAAAATCTATTTAGCCCAACAACCTCACAAACTTGGTAAAGTTTTGAAATTCCACCACCAGATGATGTCTTGTTCTATTTAATAAGATGGTATGCCATCACTAAAAGATAATCTTAAAAATATATTACTAAAAGCTTGATTATTTTTAACAATGATCAACTTCTCTCTAGATCTATAACTTTATAGATAGAAAATCTATAACTGTATTTAAAAATTCTTGTCATATTAAAAACCTAGAATACATTATACTAGATGGAGCTAAATGTATAACAGAACTGTGGGTACGTATTGTTCAAAACCTTTCACTAATGGAGATGTTTTAAGCTCCTTCAACCGCTTCTTAAAGCTTTGGGTTTCAACGGGCTTAACCATATGAGTTTCCAAATCACCGAGTTGGGTATTATTTCCTGGTCTCGTAACTCTAGTTTCCACTCGAGTTCTCATTTCAAGATGGCTGCCGCACACATTCGAATGTGTCGTCGTGGCCGTGGCCAGTCGTGGACGTTGAAATATTTTTTTCTGTCGGTTGAAGCAATCTTTTTGGTTAACATATTTTTATACTGGTATTTATATGTAGGCAAAGCTACTGTAGTTGTTCTGTATTTAGTAGTTCTATTAATAATAATAATTGATTTATTGAATTAATTAAGCACTTATTTTTTTACATTTCGTAAATCTGACAAAATCGTAACAATTTGTCTTTCTTTCATCATAATAAAAATGCTTTGCGTGAGCTGTTCTTGTCGCCAGATTTGTGAGGGTCGAGCCCGGCATAGCGTGGCATGCTTGATGGGTACCCTGCGGAGGTATGTAGGTATATATTGATGAGCTGACCCCGAGTAGTGATGGGGTTTGACCACTAGCTTCTGAAAATTGAGCTGGTTGGTTATACATACCGATTGGTTGTGCATTCTCTACGCATTTGGATCGTTTATACACGATGACCACAAATAAGCTGAAGCATATCCAAGTAACTTTATAATAGTCTCCGTCGGAGAATAGCTGGGTAATTTTGTCATGTACCCAATTGATTCACCGTCACACTACCTTACCTCCGAGCCCTGGAGACAAGGTCACACATACTTATTTGTAGCTGATCACGTTGATTAAGGGCACAAAAGTTGCCATACGTTTTATCAGTATGCGCTAAAGTGGCGAAAGGAATTGTAACTCTTTATTTCCTCATTACCCTCCAGTTCACTAAAAACAGGTGTGCGGTCGGAAAAAACGTGTGATTACACGTTTCCTGTATCTCCGAGTACCTAACCTCATACCATTCACTTTTGTAAGGATTCGTAATAAAAATTTGTGTTGTTGCCACAAGTACCTAATCTTAAACTCCTTACGGATTGTTTTCATTACTATAAAACCAACACTCTTCCTCAATGAAAACGATTAGTGTCTAACTTATAAAACTTTTACAATATACCTACATATTTACCTACCTAAAATTCTTTCCCATTTAAACATTAGCCAAACATTTTTGAGAGCTATCTATCCGTACACACACAATTCAATATAGATCGTCTTACAAAAGATGTCCCACGTAGAGATGGGCTTATGCCCGGGCAAATTGGGCATATTGGGCAATAAGCGTTGCTAGCAATAGAAATCTTAAACTCCTTACTGATTGTTTTCATTGTTAAAAAACCAACACCCTTCCTCAGTGAAAACAGTCACTTATGCAACTTTTACAATATAATATCTAAAATTCTTTTCTATTTAAACTAGGCTTGCAACGTATATTCGGTTACTATTCGGTATTCGGCCCATTCGGCTGCTTTTATTATATTCGGACGAATCCCGAATACTTATGCAATATATTTTGTTATAGGGAGATAATAGGGAATATGCATGTCTTATTTTTATTTCTTAATCTAATCATATAAGTCTCCATAACATAGAAAAAAAAATGGCTTGAAAATAGTCAAACTAATTTTCAAAGTGAAATTTAAAACACCGACTAAATTTGAGCTATTCAAACGCCGCCATTTTTCGCGCGCTATTGACATAACAAATGACGTCATTGTCATTTCGTGTTTATTTACTATTGAGTGTTTTAGTTATTTCATACCCTTAGATTATTAATATGTCTAGATGGACTGTCAAAGCTGTAAAAACACACGAAAAAATAGGCTCTAACTGTTGTCGCCTAAATGTTTTTCCGCGTTTAGTTTAGTACCAAACACAGAGTACCAAATGCACTGTCAGTGGATACACACATGTTGCTGTCATTTTTGTGTTGATAAAAATGGCGAATTGTGCGATATAAGTGTGTAGAAATTACAGAGTACGATCTAAATTAACAAAGAAAGTTACCTATTATCGTTAAGTACCATTGACATGTATCTTTTACAGCAAACAAAGCCATTAAATAATTTCTAAAATAATTAATTATTGTAGTCGCCATTTTGGGTGTTGCTAGTTTATGAAGTCAAAACTCCCTCATAAAATGTGGCAGGCGGAGTTGTGTTGCATAAAATACTTCATGGTAGATAATAGATACGCTAAGAATTTCAAATCATTTTTGTAATTCAATATGGCCGCCGCATCATTTTTGTAAAATGACACTATGGGTATCGTGTAAGAGGTTTTTAGGTATACCGAGTCAAGATTTCATATCATTTTTTAAATCCAATAATTATGGCCGCAGCACCATTTTTGTAAAATGTCACTACGGGTATGGGTATCGTGTAAGGGATTTTTAGGTATACTGAGTATTAATTTCATGTCATTTTTTTAATCAAATATAATAATAATAATAATAATATTTTTATTTACGCAAAATCAAATACATATTTCCTCATACAAATAACATTTTCATTAGTTTCACAGTAATAGTCAGGCTCTGGTATCCACATTAAGATTAAACTTGTGTTGTGGATACCAGTCCCTCTCTCAATTAAAACATAGGTACATTTATTACGTACATAAATATTTCAACCAATTTATCGTCATTTCTACGTTTGAGCGTGCATGCATGTGTGAATTGGTGTAAGCCTGTGTAAGGTATGTGTGTAAATGTGTGTGTGTGTGTGTGTGTTTGTGTGGATGTTATAGAATTGTAATTCTAAGCAGCATTTCCGTTTGTTCATAGTCCTGCTCGAGTAGCCAGTCAGTCACCCTAATTTTAATTTGGAATTTTGAGAGGTTGTATATACCACAGTGCTTGTTAAGGGTGTTGTAGAGATGTCCTGCTATAACACGAAAGTGGCGCTTTGCAAGTGCGCTTCTGAAAGTGACATTCGGGCAAACTCTGTACGGTCTGCGTGTGTTCAGGTTTTCCGGAGTATATTGTAGGGTGTTGTGTCTCCGTAGTACCGTTTGGAGCACAAAGATTTTACGAACGCTGAGGAGTTTACATTCGTTGTATAATCGAGTGGTAGGGTATCTAAAAGGTTTACAGGTCATGACTTTTAGTACTGCTCTTTGCGCCCTTTCAAGCGGCAATAAGATTGTTTTGGCAGCACCCCCCCAAACAGATACACAATAAGCCACAATAGTCTGGCAGAGCGAGCAATAAACCAATTTGAGAACGTCAAATCCAGCCGAGTGGCGAAGTTTTTTGAACACACATATGAGCTTGCGAACACGGGACGTCAAACTATTTATATGTGCATACCAATTTAAATGGTTGTCAATTAAAATGCCGAGGTATTTAATGCAATCGGTCCTAACTAGAGTTGGACAGCTACAAGATTCTTCAGAATTAGGTTGACAGCTGTGAGCCCTTAATGTAAATGTCTCCGAATCAGGTTGCGTACCAGAGGTGGGTGTAAAGGCCAGATACATGGTTTTATCTACATTAAGAGTTAGGTGATTGGCCGAGAGCCATGCCATCACACTCTCCAAAGCAGACTCAGCAGAAGAGAACGTCTCACGCCAGCTAGAGCCGTGGATAAGAAGGGCTGTGTCATCGGCGTATGTATAGATAGAACAATTTGGTATGCATAGGTTGCAGAGTGAGTTTATGTAGATTAAAAAGAGTGTTGGGCCAAGAATTGAGCCTTGAGGGACGCCGTAGCCAAGGGAAACAAACTTACTAGTTATTGAACCAATCTTGACGCACTGTGATCTGTCACTGAGATAACTCTCAAAAATTTCCAGAGATTGTCCTCGAACACCCACACCACTCATCTTCGTTATTAGTTTGGAAACAGAGACAGTGTCAAATGCTTTGGCGAGGTCAAGGAAAATACCAATACACCTCTGCTTATTATCCATCTTGTCTATCAGATTGTCTATAAGGGATGCAACGGCATCCTCTGTAGATTTCGCTTTTCTAAACCCAAACTGGTTGCTTGCTAAGATATTTTGTTTTGTTAGAAAGTTTGTTAGTCTTAAGTTCAGAATTTTTTCTAAAATTTTTGAAAGAGCAGACAAGACAGATATAGGTCGGTAGTTGTTAACACTGTCTCTGTCTCCAGTCTTGTAGATGGGATGCACGATAGCCTTTTTAAAAATTGTCGGGAAAACACCCGTCTCGATTGCAACGTTACACAAATGGGTTATCGGAGGAACTAAAGTCCGAGAGCATCCCTGTATCAACTGCGAGGAAATACCATCAAAACCCACTGCTGAATCCTTACGCAGGCCACGAATAATGCTCTCTACCTCGGGCTCATCCGTAGGCAACAACACAAATGAATTTACGGCGGTTTTCAATAACCTATCGCCAGTTAAGGATAGATCGCTATCTCCGATTTGCAGCGTGATCTTATCTATCCATAACTTGCGTTTCACAATCAAGGATAAGCGCTATCTATCTCTTACCAACGACGGATAGCTTTTTCCCTCTTGACACGTTTAGTGCTTTGCTACACAAATCTTTAATGTTAAAAACAAATATTCACTATTTATTTATTTTTATTAAAAGTACTTGTTGTTTGTATTTTTAAAAGATTTTATAGTGAATCAACATTAACTTGATTTTTTTTATTTGTTTACCACATTCAAAATGAAATAAAACGTTTCGACATATCGAATTGACGTTTGTTTGTGCGCGCGTATCTCGTGATATTTATTTAAATATTGATATTGATTATTTAAATTATTGATATATATTTGTAAATCAAAATGAATCCTATAAGTATCTACATTGATGATAACTTGTGCAAGATACTAATTTGATGATGGATGAAACAGAAAACATTGAAGTGAAGTTATGAAGAGCTGGGACCTCCACCACAAGTGAAGTGAAGAAAAGGATTTAAATTAATTAAAATTTTTATCATTACATTTTCATTGTGTGATTAGTTTATATTGTATTGTGATCTCAAATTTGTGAAAGGTAAT
The DNA here is from genome assembly GCA_949125395.1 of Diaphora mendica. NCBI lineage: Eukaryota > Metazoa > Arthropoda > Insecta > Lepidoptera > Erebidae > Diaphora > Diaphora mendica. The sequence goes on from OX421321.1 coordinate 5,307,144, forward strand.
AAAAATTACATAAAATATGATTAATTATTGTTTATTTTACACATTAAAGTATATATTTATTACCAATTGCCGTTCTGACATGTTTAAAATTGGAGAATTGTCATGAATAATTACATTTTCCTCCTGTGTTGTTTCTGAAATCGATATTTTAGGCTCTATCTTTGCCAAATTCATGTTCCTGGCAATATTGTATGTTGCATATTTTTTAAATTTGGCCTCATTTTTAAAGATAGTATGGAGAATCTTCTTTTCCAAACTCCAATGCATCTGCAATATTACAGTAGGTATTAATAGTGTATTTAAACCATTTACCATGCATCTAATATTTAGTAAACAAAACAAACCTATAGTATTTCTTGTTTTAATGTGCGCTTCATTATAACATTGCTCTGATGGAGTATTTGGGTTGAGTAGGGGTGTCAATAGATAGGGTGTACATGGATCGCTATCACCAAGCCGTCAGCGATTTCCAAGTCCACCTTGTTCACAATAATCTGCAAGTTTAATATTTTATATAAGTCTTTTAAGCAATAGGAACAGTGTACTTATTTCTTTTTTTTAAAAGGAAATTACTAGTATTCTCGTTAACCCCTCCAGCTAAGCTAAATTGCTTGTGTTAGGAGTGGGTTCATGTCGGTAGTGTACCGGTCAGGATTAGAACCAACAACCTCTTTAATTCTTTTTCGCAAGTCCAATACCTTTATCACTAGGCTACAGCCGCTTCTAAAAATTTATTATTAACAGAATAAACAACTAAATGAGTGACCTTTTAAAATAGAGTGGTTAAATATAGTTGCATCCTGAATGGACATCCCTGGCCATCGGGCAACAACATTTAGAAACACTAATGAACAATATTACACACAACTTGTACATTGATAGAGAATATTCCTTTCCTGTTTCTAAATTCTTCTCCAATATTTGAGTCTGCAAATAATATGAAAACAGTATTTAATATGTATGTACAGATAGTATGAAAGCATCAAAAAATTAAGTTAGACTAAATAGAAGTATGAGATAGTTCAATATGAGATGAGGTACTTACTTGGTGATTGTATTAATATATGGGTGCCATCTATGACACTATGTACTCTGGGGAATCTAGCAATATTATAAAACTCTTGTTGAGTGTGATTTTGTAACACAACAAAGTTTGGGTATAATCTTGCTATGGCTCTGGATACATCTGCATAGACAATACAGTCGTATTGTCTATGCAGATGCTATTAATCCTCCGATAAAATCTGCAACAGTCACTAGCATAGTGCCCAATGTATAAAATCGTAGCCAAAAGTATCTGATGGAGGGTGGATATACCATGATTTCTGGAAAAATAAGAACTTTGTTAAAACTTGATATTATGGCAATACTAGCACCATTATGAGTCTACACTTGAACCAAACCCAATGAAGAAAATATAATACAATTTATAGTAATTTTCAAATTAAAGAATAGTTAAATACCTATCTGTTCCTTATATTTTTTTATCAAATTTGGCTGAAGTATAAAGTTGAGATTTAAAACGATAACTTAACTTACCTTTTAGATGTTACACTTAAATATGGTTGTATCAAATTTATTAACTGATTCACAGCACTTTTATTTAGTCTAGATTTGCAAATTCGTAGTCATATAATTTATTCATATAATTCACACGCGGCTTATATTCCTTCTGTAACTGTAAAGGTATGTTTTCTTCAGTATCACTATCACTGCTTTGATCATAATCCATAATAATTCCATGTCGCTATCACCACTGATAAAACCTTCCATTTTTTATATTTACATAAAAATTTAATTATTTTCGAAAATCTATCTGGCCGGGTTGGCGCGTAACTGGCCGATATTGACAGATAAGCAACTGACGTTACTAGAGTTAGCTACACCTATCGGAGAGTAACTCGAAACTTATATTGAAATGCAAGTTAGTCCGATTACTATGAGAGTTCCTATCTCTAGTTGCCTATCCGTCCTCCCAATGATAGATAGACAACTTCGATAGGAAATGCTATCTGCCGGTAGGTTATTGAAACGAAAGTAAGAGTAAAAAGATAGATTTGTTTAACTGTAGTAATGAGAACTAAGGATAGATAGGTTATTGAAAACGGCCGTTAGTGGGCAAGTGTCCCGTAAAGATGTATTAGAGGTTAGAGGAATTTTAGCATGTTTTTCGGCTAGATCTCGGCCAATACTTGCAAAGAAGGTGTTTATCTTGTTAACTGAAACTTCCGGATCTGATTCAGCCTTGAGTAGCTCATTGGCAGGACTTGCTTTAGTTTCTGTGTTAATAATACCTTTTACTACATTCCAGGTGGCTTTAATGTTAGACTTAGCTTTATTGAATTCATTTTTTTGATAGGCATGCTTAAGATTTTTCAGCAGCTTATTACAAAAGTTACGATATCTAATATACGTTACTTTCAAACTAAAGTTATCTTTGTCTTTCCTTAGCAAACGACCCATGTTATCCCTGTTGCGAATGCAGCGAAGCAATCCCGATGTTATCCACGGTTTTAAAATTCTAATTTTGGAGGGGATATATACTACCGTAGTATGATGTTTAATAATACTCCCAACAATATCAACCAGGCGCTCTGCGGCAATATTAGCATCCCTTGCATTTAGAACGGAACTAAAATCTGACTCATTTATAGACAATGACACTTGTTTATAGTCAACTTTCATTCGTGATGTTTTCGCCATTCTGGGAGTTCGTACAGATTTAATGTTAAGAAGAATGGGGGCGTGATCAGTAATAAAGGTGTCCAAGATCAATGCCGTACAGCTTTTGTCTGACTTCAATAATACATGATCAAGGCAGTTTTTGTCTCGCGTGGGCAGAGTGTGTGCTGGGAGCAATCCATGCAAAGCGGTAAGGTTCAAGTATTCGTTGGCGTTCTGAGTTAAGTTAGTAGGCGCAATATTAATGTTTAAATCACCCACAATCACCACGTTCTTAAGATCCGAAACAGTTGTTAGGACATTATTGAGGCTACAGAGAAAGGGATCAAGTTGCCTACTGGATGGTGATCTATATAGTGAGATTATGGCTAGATCACTGTGAGGCAGTCTTGCAACCAGACAGTTTGAGTCATTTGTATATGGTTCCTCTATACTATGTTCCAAGTGCGATTTTATATATATTACAACACCATCATTTTGACTCCTATTACACTGTGTACAATGTGTAATGTAGCCCTCTAGGGGTGAAATAGTTGAACACTTACTAAGCCAACACTCAGACAATACTATCAAATCAGGCGTAATGTTTATAGTACACAATAGCGCGTGTAGATGATCGAAGTTTTTACTTATGCTACGTACATTCATTTGCAAAATACTAAAATAATCTTTACAGTCTCCAATATAAAGCGAACATTGTTCCGCTTTACAAATAAAAGAATTAGCACAGCGATAGGAGTCTAGTTCAGTGTTTATATTATTAACCAAATTTAAATCGAATGTTATGTAATTTTTTCGAACTCATAGGAGTATACACATTTAGTTATTGTGATTTGTAAACCATAAAATGCAACACTTTGTAGATGTAATCTGATAAATTCCCTTATGGAGATAACATTTAATTTGTAATACTGTGCAGTATTTTTCAAAGGAGCACGTATTTCTGAATCACCAGGATAAACCAACACAAGGGTAGTAACAGTCCAGATCGGTTCATGTAAGTGTAAAGTAAGTATGTGATGTGTAGAAGTAGTTGGATCTAGTACTTTTAACCATGTGAATTGTGCATAATAAGGTACGATCATATCTTTAACTAAGATATGGAAATGGCAATTTTTACTATGCGAGGACTGAAACGTGGATGACGGACCATCACAGGGTGTGTTTTTTGTAAATATGTAAATATGAGAGTTTACACAATTTATTACATGCATAATATAAAAAAACAAATTAAAAAATAAAAAGATAAGAAAAACAAATAAAATAAATATCTTTACAAAACTGTCATAACAATTATTTTGGTTTCGCAAGATTGTTAAGAGTAGCCAAAGACGTAACGCATATAGGCGCCACACCCTCACGTTGGCGAAGAAAAATTTTGTTATCTTGCGACCAACAGAATTTGTAGTCGTGTTCGGCAGCAAATTTACGACTTTCAAAATATAACTGACGCACGCCACTTGGCAGGTGGTCCGCAATATAGACAGGTCTGCGATCTCCTTTAATGCCAATAGCTTTCGTATTAAGTTTCTCCTCTCGGGGGCGCGCCTGGTTAAACTCACGATTAGCGACCAGAACTCGTTTCTTCAAATAGACATTCACCGTCTCAGCCACTATAGGTCTGTTGGATTCCCTTTTACCTGGCAGTCTGTAGACATCTCTTAAATCTGTGTTCTTGATTGGCAGCTGAAGAGTTTCACATGTCCGCAATACCACAGACTCCAAATCCTCCGTGGTTTCTTTCTCCGCGTATGGTATATTTCTTATCTCGAAAGACGAGGAGCGTGAATACTGTTGTAGATCTATGACTTTCCTTTCTAGCTCAGCGATATATGCACGTTGTTCTTTACGTTCATTTTCTAGTTTCTCAAATGATTTTTTTAAGTTTTCATAGGCCTGGTTGATGAATTCTATCGACCTTTCCACTTCTGTGTTTGTCTTTTGAATTTCTATGTTCTGTTTCTTAATGACTGTAATATCTGATATCAGTTTATTTAGTAACACATTCTGGTCACTCTTCCAAGTATTTAGAAGATCCATAATTTTTTCTTCAAATTCGACAAGTCCAGGAGACCGTTTATCGGACGAGAAATCAGGCCTAGCACGTTTACTTCGTGAGGTTTTGTGTGTCTCAGTTTCGATAGAAGAAATGTCGGGAGAGGACATCACCCGCTGTCTAGCACCCTCAGTAATTTTGGCGGGTGAGCGTTGAGCCTTTGGCATTGTAAAAGGAATCAAAAAAAGATAAAAGCAATAAACCTTCACGCTAGCTTAATGTTTACATAGATCGCAGTATCTACATATGTTTGAAACACATAAGCCGCTCAATTTGTTGTAAGTGGCACACATGCGAAGCTTTCAACTATCAAGACTGTCAGCCTTCCGCGATCCCCGCTAGCAGTCGGTATATTTATTGTTACCGAAGTTATTGAGAATATTTTTGCACGTTGATAAAATCACAAAAACAAGTTTCAACACTAAGGATCGGTTCCCGACACCACAAGACACGACAGTCAGCCGTATTACAGCCGGGTTAATCTTGTGTCGAAGGATACCGATGAATTAATTGATCTATTTACACATGTAGTGCAATGAATGTAATGAGGGTAGGAGTCCTTTGAACTCGTTAGTAGTCACACGGTTAATAGTTATTTTTTGCACAACGAATTCACACACTGTAAACTTTTTCCTCAATAGATTGATTTGTACTGTTCACTGTTTACTATAGTTTTTATATATATATGGCCGCCGCACCGTTTTTGTAAAATGTCACTATGGGCATCGTTTAAGTGTTTTTAGGTATACTTACTAGATATGAGCTCCTCTGTGTTTTAAAAATACAACTCCCGCATTACGAATATACATCACGAAAAACACCCAGACTCAGAACTACAATTTGTGGATCACACAAAGTGTTGGCCTATTTAGGATTTGAACCCACAACACCTGGCTTAATAGAAAGCGGCGTGGCGACAACTTAAACCACTAGACCAACCGTGCAGTCATGCATTTTTCAAGTCCAGTTTTTATGATTTCAAAACAAGTATATCTTCGAATGCTCTTATCAACAGATAAGAATTGAGACAATTTAACTTAAAAAGTACTCGTCAGATCTTATTCAGATAAAAGAAATAGATTGTAAATCTAATAAAACAAAGTGAAAGTCCAAGGTCTAATCCCCATAATATTAATACTGAGCTATCTTGAAGATGTCCTAAATCTAACACAAAAAAAAAATAATTAAACCGGTCCATTAAAAAAGTAATGTAAACAATTTTTTTCTTACTTTTCTTCTTTTTTAATTTTGGTCAAAAAGACAATTAGATGGGCTACTTATATATCTTACATATTTTAAAAGGTTAAAAAATCGTTAAGTACTGCTTTTACAATACCAGACCAAAATTAATATCTAGTACGACATATTTTTAATCATCACCAGCAACCAACAACAGCCTTTAACAGTCCACTGCAACACGAGACATATTATTAGGTTGTATCACATTTTGTTTTCCTAGCATATCTTTCTAGATAGAAAAGTTTTTCAACACTATTATAATTGTTTCCCCATTTTCACAAAAAAAACTCAACAACTGGTATCATTTACGCACTCACACTAGGAAATTTAGAATGACATGGCGAGTGTAAGACGTACCTGTCACGCACACAAATATCGAAAAGTTGTGTCATTTAATTTTGTTCTTTTGTATCGCGATGCTTTATTATTTATTATATAAATAATCAAAGTTTATACCTATTTACAGTTTTGATTGCTATTAAAATCATGGAAGAAGTTATTTTTTCTCACAAACACTACAACATAGTAGGAATTTCGACGCCGATAATTTCGATAATGTAACAATTGACGTCACATTTCGTTTCGACCAATAGGACGCGTTTCGTAGGTTTGAATTTTCCTCCCTTAATTTTCACTGTTTATTTAATATTTTCTGGGTTTAAGTACTGTAAAACTTAGTGTTTCAGTTAATATTTTCTGGGTTTAAGTACTGTAAAACTTTGTGTTTCAGTTATTTATTTTATAACTATTTACAGTTTTGATTGCTATAAAAATCATGGAAGAAGTTATTTTTTCTCACAAACACTACAACACAGTAGGAATTCGACGCCGATAATTTTGATAATGTAACAATCGACGACGACTACCAATAGGATGCGTTTTGTAGGTTTGAATTTCCCTCCCTTAATTTTCACTTTTTATTTAATATTTTCTGGGTTTAAATAATCATTAAATAAAAAAATACTTTTTATGTATATTGTAAAGACAATAAAGAATCTAGAAAAAAATGTTTGGGACAAATAATTTTTTTATGCATATACCCTATTGGTAAAATGAAGAAAAAAACGATTCATTACGTATATATTCATCTTTTCATTTCTCTTATAATCATTTAAGTAGTCATTGGTACATAAAACAGGTACGTAATCATCTTCTATATTAGAAAAGTTTATTTCGCACAGTTTACACAAGTCAATTTTAATCATCCTCGAAGTATATCCATACAGGCGATTTCTTGTTAAAGGCCATAATCGATTTATTATTATTATTAAAGTACGTACGTAATTATTTAATTGTTAAATTTTACACTATTACACTTACAAACAAATCAAAACTAAAAGAGCACGATAAACTGTACATACTCAACGTAATACGATATCACCGAAATAAACTTATCTAAACATGCAGTGCGTTAAGTTAGCAATAAACCGCGCAGAGCAACTTCGGGCGCGCGGGCGTTGAGTTGGTACATTAGATCAAACTAGCGCGAAACAATCACGTAGGTATAACCCCGAACCAAACTTTATGACGTCTGGGAACAACGTGCGAGTCGATGCGCAGCATACAATTTTAGGTATCCGAGGGAACGTACAGGGGTGCGGGTGTAGACCAATACATGGCGCATGTTCCTTGTGTGTGTGACCGTGTCCGTACACTACACATGCACTCATAATCTTGTTTACGTACAGTCGAGTTGTTAATAGTGTTACATACGAGACCACAAAGGCCTATTGTTAGATCACGCACTCGTCCAATATGCCAACGCTGCAGTCTCCATGACACAAGGTGCCGACGCAGAATTACGAGAACACACCACAAAGACCTGTTATGAGATCAACGGTGCCACGAAGGCGATGACAGCATTACGAACATGGACAACAAAGGCCTGTTATAAGATCAACACCGCGTCACTGGCACGAGGCGCCGACGCAGCAATATTATAGTATATATATTTAAGATTTGTCATTCTACGCACACCTACTTTTAAGCCAACATCGCGTTAGCAACTTAGACTAATTAGTTATAGTTTAAATGTAATTTTTATAATCTTTTATTAAATAACTTCAAGTTCTATTTCGTTTCTCTAAAACTCCTTCGGCTGTGGCAAATACGTAATTGGCGCAGTCGGTAGGATACTCGCGGGTCGTTTCGCGAGCTATAAAGATCTCTAATATCGAAATCCGCGTTCGCGAGCAGCCCGAGCGGCCTTCAAGCCACTGTACGAGTATCCAGAATCTACGAGAGCTGCAGCCACTGGGAAGAGTATCCGAACATTGATACGCGGCGAAACGGAATGAAAGGGTGAGTGCACAGAATCGTTCTTGTGTTGCTATTCCTTTACCTTGAAGTTTTTATTTCCCAAAATTTTCCACCCATAGTAACTCCCGTATTAGAGAGTCTGCATCGAGCCAGATTCGTCGACGAGTATAACTAGATAGTGGTAGGAATTTGGATTTAAAAGATTATAATTATAGTTTAGAATTACTTAAATCAATATTTTTTTATTCTTCAAAATTTTCCACGCTAGTAACTCCCGTATTAGAGAGTCTGCATCGAGCCAGACTCGTCGGCGAGTACAACTAGATAGTGGTAGGAATTTAAATTTAGAAGACTATAGTTTAGAATTAAATCAATTACCTAGAGTTAAGATAATGACGGAGCGCACCCCGGACATAATTTTTAAGGCTTTACGCCCTGTACCGGAGTTCGACGGTAACCCACATATACTTACCCGATTTATTAAGTTATGTGACCAAATAGTATATACCTACCTTAGTACGGAACCCTGTGATCAGTTATCGAACCTTTGCTTGATAAATGGAATTTTAAATAAAATCACAGGCCCCGCCGCTAGTATTATAAATTCAAATGGCATATCTGATAATTGGCTAGACGTTCGGAATGCATTAATCAATAATTTTGCAGACCAAAGGGATGAAACTGCCCTTTACAATGACCTCTCTTTAGCCAACCAGGGACAAAGATCACCACAGGAATTTTATTACCACTGTCAGACACTATTTAGTACAATTATGACATATATTAGCCTTCACGAGACAATATCCACTACTATTGAAGCCAAGCGCACTTTATACAGAAAACTAACCATGCAAGCGTTTGTAAGGGGTTTACAGGAACCTCTAGGTTCACGCATTAGGTGTATGAGACCTGACACGATTGAGAAAGCTTTAGAATATGTTCAGGAGGAAATGAATATATTGTATTTGCAGCAGCGCAATGACATAGCTAGTAAATTACAGCCGACCCCTAAGGTGACCCACCACTCTACTCCTGTACATATCCCGAAACTTTCAAATAACTATAGCCATAGCCCAACCGCATCATATTGGCCTGAACACGTAGCACATAGGCCACCACCTCAGCCGACGCAACCTTTTAGGTTTGCAGAAAGGTTCAGGATGAATCCTATGCAACATCAGCCCTCACCACAGGTACGTATGCCCATACACACAATACATGTTTAGTGCTAGGCCTCCAAATTATAATCTTCGAAGTAATACCTTTGGGTTGCCACCTAGAACTCAACCCAGTCAGCCACCTGGCCCCGGACCGATGAGTGGTATAGAACACTTTAATCCCAGGCCGATGCCACCTCCAGGAGGAATCCGCAGACATGACTGGCGTACCCAGGGCAATCCACCACCTAATAATTACTTTAAATCTCGTGAGATAAACTTTAATGAGTGTTACGATGATAGCTATTATTACGACCACAACTATGACCCTGACTATGACTACTTTTCACAAACCAATGATGAGACCTATGACTATACCCCCTATGATGACTATGACACGACTCAAACATAGTATCAAGGCCATGATCTTCCTTTAGAGTACTCTTATAACAATTCAAACGATAACCTTAAGAGTGCCAATTCAAATTCGGACGGATCAGAAATTAGAAAAGCTAAGATAGAAATAAACTTACAAGCACAGAGACAGTTACCATTTATTCAGATATCAAATCCTCCTTTAAAATTACTTATCGATACCGGTGCTAACCAATCATTCTTAAGCCCGGAAGCCGTTCAAAACTATTACCCTGATATTCCTTTAAATTACGATCCATTTGAAGTAACTAATGTACATGCTACTACGAGAAACAACTACTCTATAACACTACCGTGCTTTAACGAATTTAATGACCCGGATAATATACGTTTCTTTGTCTATAAGTTCCACGATTATTTCGATGGTCTTATAGGACTTGACTTAATGACCAAATGGGAAGCTAAAATAGACCTTAAAGGCAAGACCTTGACTACACGACATACAGTAAACCCTATTAAATTATACAACTCCCAAAATGTGAATTTATACGAGGATATTATCCCTGCAAAGAGTTATAAGGTAGCTACGTTACCGATAAGTGCCCCGGATGGCGATGTAATTATTCCAGAACAATTAATTTGTAACTGCACTATAGCTGAATGTGTAACTACTGTAAAAGATAACCATGCTCTTTTAGAATTTTTTAACCCTACTGATAACGATGTTGTATTTGCACTTGAACACTCAATTAAAGCAGACGCCTTATCTAGAATTGAAATTCATAACCAGGAATCCAGTTCGACCATTGCAAATCCCACCAAGAAGACTCCCACTATAGATAATTCAGCTACTAGTACAGCCCACACAAATCAGGAAAATCTAATTTTGGAAGTACCTAATAAAGACGAACCAATAACATATCTTGTACCCTACGCCATAATAGCTTACAACAGCTCTATTCATGGTTTTACAAAATGCAGACCCTATGACATATTAAAAGGCCATTTTGACCCCAGGGACCATATTGACATTGACATAAACGAAAAATTACTCCAACAATATGTAGTGACTCATAGAGCACAGATGAAGACTGTCCATGACATAAACGAGACTTCGTTAGCCAATAGAACTGCTCTTATAGAATACCGTAATAAGTCTAGACAACCTGAAATTGACTATAAGCCAGAACAACAAGTTTTTATAAAAAAAAAAGAAAAAAAAATGCTTTCTGAAAGACCTGAAACGAAAACCCAAGAGTAACCAATTGTTACAGGTTACTACTACTGACCTTGATGCTGGAACCACTTCTAATACGACCTTAAGAGATAAGACTTGACAATTTAGATTTATTACCATTTAGGCTAGGATAACCTATAGTAACGACACATTATTATACATTTTTACAATACATCGTACGTACGTACGTAAGTACTATCTAATTCTACACTTAGATTCGAAGTACAGGACTATAAGAATAGACTCACTAACGAAACCTACTTATTATACGAAATACATTTAGAACACCTAGTAAAAAAACCAATATCCTTAATCATCTATACACCTTAGAGCCTGGCAGGACAAAAAAGGTCTACTTGACGGATTAGTCTATAATTAAAAGCATTACCGGCAATCTGGATTATCAGGATGCACTTAAATACACTCAAGCTTTAGGTACCGTAAAAAACAAGATAAAAAAAAACTGTAGAGTTTAATTATCGCGCTAGTTTAAACAAACTTATAGATAGTTTAACTTATCAAAAACAAAAGTAATATTAATTATATCATTCAGGTAATCTTAAATGAAAATGCTTACAGAGCCAATAACATTATTAATTATGGGAAATTGAATTTGTTAGAATAAAAAAAAAATCTAGCCTTTACTAAAACCTGGACAAAATAAACTTAGATCTTAGTTAGTTAGTACTTAGGAATACTATGATATTATAAGATCAGGATCGTATTTTGTAGTTTAACAGATAAATTATAGTTTTCAAACTCCCCGTACTTTACAAATATCTATGATTTCTGTAAACTATCCCTAGCACCACATAAATTTTACCAATTCCTTATTCCTTCTCATCCTTATATAGCAACTGATAGAAATGAATTTGTGTACATAGAGGCAGAATGCCCGAAGTATAGTAAGCACATATGTCTGTGAGAAAAACGTAGCCCAGCAGATCCGGACAGAACCTGATTGCACTCAAATACTACAGAACTCACCATCATTAACGACAACAATGAAATATAAAGTCAACCTTTGAAGTAAACCTTTAAGATCTTCACAGCATCCAGAATAAAGTATCCCAGGAAACACCGATAGAAAACGACAACGTCCAGTCAACAAACCTGTACCATACGACCATTCCATTCTATGTATTGGTATTAGTTACAACTGCAATTATCACCTACGTAGTAGGCCATAACTACAAGATCTAGCACCTAAAACTAAATAGTTCAAAAGAGAACCCAACACTCCAGATACACACTATGGAAGATCCAGCCAACCCTAAACCATAAGAATTTTCAGCAACATTTTCCATTAACATGACAAAATAGTTGCTGAACTGAGGGTGGAGGTGTTACATACGAGACCACAAAGGGTTATTGTTAGATCATGCACTCGTCCAATATGCCAACGCTGCAGTCTCCATGACACAAGGTGCCGACGCAGAATTACGAGAACACACCACAAAGACCTGTTATGAGATCAACGGTGCCACGAAGGCGATGACAGCATTACGAACATGGACAACAAAGGCCTGTTATAAGATCAACACCGCGTCACTGGCACGAGGCGCCGACGCAGCAATATTATAGTATATATATTTAAGATTTGTCATTCTACGCACAATTACTTTTAAGCCAACATCGCGTTAGCAACTTAGACTAATTAGTTATAGTTTAAATGTAATTTTTATAATCTTTTATTAAATAACTTCAAGTTCTATTTCGTTTCTCTAAAACTCCTTCGGCTGTGGCAAATACGTAATTATAGTTTTGAATTGTTTCGTACTTGTTTTGTACTTTTCAACCGACTTCAAAAAGGAGGAGGTTCTCAATTCGACTGTTTTTTTTTATGTTTGTTACCTCATAACTTTGGACTGGGTGAACCGATTCTGATGATTCTTTTTTTATTTGAAAGCTGGTGCTTCCCGAATGGTCCCATTTAAATTTGGTCCAGTTCTGACATATCATCCATGAGAAATCCATATAAGTCTTCAATTTGCATTATGTATGTACGCGACAAATTAACGAATAACTCAATATTCCCGTATGGTCCCATTTAAATTTGGTCCAGATTGAAGTCGGTTTTTCTTTTTGTTAAAATTTGTGATTATTTGTTAACTTGTTTTATTATTGACTGTTGTAGTTTAGTGTATTTTACGTTAACTTTTCAATGGTTACATATTTGATGTGTTGATTAAAATGACTCGCGGACTGTATAATCTTCTAAGTCAAGGTCATTTATTTCTGTAAATAGGTTATCACAAAATACTTCAACTTGCTAGAAAACTTTTAGTATAATTAAATAGAATTAGATTAATATTTGAGATCATATTTTATTTGCCTCAAACAACATCTCAGAAATAATTATTCGGTTTATAGTTGTATAAGAACGGCCTACCAACTATACTACTACTATAAATGTTCTACTACTATACTATACTATCTCATCCAACTATAAATGTTCCCAGAACCTACTCATGATTTACAAAATTAATATGCTAAAAAATAAGTCGTATATTATTAAATTTCATAATTAATTATATCCAGTCATCTAATTATTTTAGACTTAACTGTACCTGCGCCGACCTGCTTGCGCAGCTAACTTCAGAAACGTCATAAAGATTGGTTTGGGCTAGTTTTGGCGCTAAAATCCGGCCGAATAAATACTTTTGCGGAATATTCGGTTTACTGCCGAATATATTATTCGTTGCAAGCCTAATTTAAACATTAGGCGGCCCCTAGACGATACAATAACATTGCACAATATATTTTATTGCACAATAATATTGGAAGGCGCTTTGACTACAAACGATCAATTACACAGAGTACATTGTTAATATAGAAAATCAATTAAATTGCACAATATAATAGTGTGCAATGTTTTTGTGTTCAGTCGGAGAATAGTGTTTCAATAGTTACTTCTCAAAGAATTGAACTTTTTCTTCACATCGTCTTTGCTTGCCTGTGGAAACATCTCTTTGTATTTCTTTTTATGTAATAGTTGGCACACGAGCAGGCGTATCACCGCCGCGGTAAGCGATTACCGCCGCCCATGGACACCCGCAACACCAGAGGCGTTACGAGTGCGTTGCCGGCCTCTGGGAGATTTGGAGAGGAATGGGGGGAGGGGTTGGGGTATAGGCTTCTGGTATCCTTACTCACTTGGTGACACACAGCGCAAGCGCTGTTTCACACCGGTTTTCTGTGAGGCGGTGGTATCACTCCGGTCGAGCGATCTCTATATCATAGACGGTCAATAATATTGCACAATATTCCATATTGTGCAATTGATCGTCTAGGGTGCGTCATAGGCAAACATTTTTGCCAGATATCTATCCGTATATACCTACACAATTCAATGTGATAAGAATGTGGTTACCCGTCCATAGAGCTGGCTGAAATTGTCTTAATCTACTCGATAACCACATAGCCACGAAAACGTACGAAAACTACTCGTAAGTACAATGCTGCTAATAAGTTTATTTATTTAATTGTTATCAATCTTTGCACTCTTTACAATAATGTACACTAAGGTATTACAACTTTAACAAAACCCTCAAAAGACAATATGACAATCTACAATTTAAAAAATAAATCCACCCCTCTACATAAGGGTGGTAACCACAGACTAAATAGGGCGGAGTAAGTCGGCTAACATCGATTTTGCTAAGGCACATCCAAATCCAAGATACAGGCGTGTTATGTGACATCAAGATATCATTTTAGTTAACGAAAATGAGTGATACAACGTCTATTGAAGAGGAACCAGGGGTGCGTCTTTTATGACAGTGCTTTACCATTTGTGTTTGAAAAATGTTTGGTTATAATAATAAGTAGCTAAGATTGCGATGTTCGCAAATTTATTACCTACTACAGAAATTCCACTCCAGGTTTGAATAATGCTTTATATTTAAGTAAAACGCTCAGTACAAGTAGCACTATTACATTCATGCGAATACGTCAATGTATACCATAAAATATTTTTACTTATAAGCGCCTGTAAAAAAATAAAAGCAAATTTTCACACAAACTCCACTGCTTTTCATTCTATACTACGCTATGCTTAATTCACGTTCACGTCTAATAATTTCTTATTCATATCAAATTATTAGGTAAGTCATAAAAAGTATATATAATAAAATCTATTTCGTTAAAATGTTAAACGAAAAAAAGTTCATTGTCCATAGGCAATTTATTTATATATATGCGTGTACAAACTAATGGTGGCTATATCTGCGCTTAGAGCTTTGCTACTATAAAATAACTGTACTAAGATAATAACTTAAAATGTTTTTAGTCGAGTAGTTTTTATCCTAAATTATTATTTTCTATTTCTTTAATCATGATCGATCCCAAGAACAAACTTCAGAACGCAACATTTAACAGTCTTGCCATAGCAAATAAACGGTACTTTAACAGGACAAAGAGGGTAAATTACAACATTACAATTCAGACATTAATTTATTAATGTAACATTAATTACAATTTAATATAAATAAAGTAAAAAAAAAAATGACGAATCACTCGAGAATAATGGCTCAGAGATATCATTATGAGTTCTTAATAGAAATCTGTAACAAGAAAAATGGAAGATGTAGGTAGGGAGTAAGTTAAGTCTTTTCGAAATTGCCTAAGTTGAATATTTTCTATTAAAAATTGGAAACACATGACACATGAACAATCATTAATTTTTATTCAATGACACCTTTTGGGGAGAAAATGTGTTGTTGATGGCAACACCTAAAACCAGTCACGTCACTTCGTGGCGTTAGTGTGGGTGCGTTGTGCGTGCGTGCGTCCATGAATATTTGAGACTCGAGTGATTTTTCATGTTTGTGTGTATTTCTGACGCCGTTTGTGACTTGTCTGTCATCCCTCTAATTTTGGATTTTATCACTAAAACTCTTCAAACTGTCGTGTTAGGGTATGTACATTCCCTTTATTTACAGCCGCTTGTTCATACGTTACACAAAACTTTGTATTATTGTTGTACGTGTAACCTGTTTGGCAGGCGTTGTCTCTGAGGGCAGTAGCCATAATTTCAAAAAACCAGGTAAAATGGTATAAAGTTCATAATTCGAGGTATTTGGGCGTATCGATCGTGTTATCTTGAAGCCGGTTATCTTGCGATTCGAAGTGAAACTTGTGTTATTATCTGGGTGCGGGGGCTAGGCGATCGCATATCGGCGGGCCTGAGCTAACGAGCTATAAAACTCAGTCGGCTTTTCGATGCCGGTCGGTGTACAAGTGTTGGTGCCCACTAGTATGATATTATAATGGTGGGGCGAGTGTTTTGTCTATCTTGTTTGTTTTTGTGGTGTTTGTGAAGTGCGCTAAGTGGTTGTTTTGTTGCAGGCCGGCAGAATGCTAAAGTTTATACGAGGCAAGGGGCAGCAGCCCTCTGCTGAAAGGCAGAAACTTCAAAACGAACTGTTTGCTTTCCGCAAGGTATGTAATTAGTACTAAATCTTTTAGACTTACACCTATAATACAGAATGTTTACAAAATTAAGTCTAAACTTCAATAAACTTGTAGGAACTTACTGTAACTGTATATGAATAAAGGCTGTGCTATAGTTAATTAGTCATCATTATTTAGTAGTGTTATGTCTCATCAGACAGTAACTCAGTCATGAAGCTTATCAAATACAGGAATGTTTCCTTAAACACAATTAAAAAAAAATTAACCATTATCTGTGTGTCAATTTTTTATCTATAGGAAATTCCTCAAGATATGCATTGCTTAAATTTCTAAATGGTTTTTATGGTTTTTACATTTACACCAACATAAGTTACTTTTGCTAAATTACTAGCAATTTTGTTACATTATATAGTTCTCTTCACTTATATAGTTAGATATTTTTTGAATTCACCAGAAAAGTTTTACACATGATTACAACTGTTACGAGTAGAGCAGTAACCATTAAATTGTCTTAAATCAAAGACACGGCTAATACTTTACGTTTCTGAAAATTGGAAACCAATCATTCTAAAATAGTTGTAAATGTCAGGCGCCAGGCGTTACCCGCAGTACGACAATAACCACAGGGTACACTAGTACCCTTTTTCAGCTAGTACACTTTATAAGTAGGTTGTATATTGTAGTAGGTATCTAAACAAAACAGATAAAATTGAAATATTTTATGGGTTTTGTTTATTGAGTTTCAGATTCCGACTATCTTATTGATAAGAGTGTTAAACAGAGTAGACAATACATATCTTTAAATTTATTTATTATATCTATAGCATTTCTTTCATATTGACTTAAGAAATACTAGTTTTGACCAAGAAAATCTTAAAAACATTATTTATTGGACATTTTTTTTTTCTTTACTACATAGTTCATTGGATTTTTTTTCTTATGTAATATGTATTTAGCAATAAGAAACTACTGTAATCTATACTAATTTATAAAGTTGAACGAGCCAATCTCAAGTGGTAATGGTTCCAATTGAAAAATTCTTTTGGTATTGAACAGACCATTAATCAAAGAAGGCCATAAAAACTAACATTACGCTACGACCAATAGGAGCCGAGTGTCAATGTAAAGAAAGAAAAAATATATATGAGCTAGGTATATTTCAGAAAAGTTTCAGACTGGCTTGGTGGCGCAGTGGTAGCGTATGTTACTGCTGTGCTTGAGGTCTCGGGTTCGATTCCCAGGTCGGACCAAATGTTTGTATGATCTGCAAATATTTGTTTCGAAGTTTGGGTGTGTTCTATGTATAACATGTATGTATTTACAAAAAACAGTATATATGTATTTATATCAGTTGTCTAGTACCCATAACACTCTGGCTTAGCTCTGCTTAGCTTGGGACTAGATGGCGCTGTGTCCAGAATATTTATTTGTTATTATTTATATTCTATAAACCCCTTCAGTAGTTTTTGCGTGAAAGAGTAACAAACATCAACATGCATAATATTAATTAGCAGTTCTATAGAACTTCAGTAAATATAAAATGTTTATAATTTTCCTTTATTTTATTTGCACTAGGTAACAAGCTATGACAAAAACGTGTTTGCTGAATGACATAATGATATTCTGTGGGAAACTACTACAATGAGTAATTATGACACACTTTTTTGTATTACTCAAACATACAGTTGCTATTAATGACCAAGATGGTGCCATTTCTTTTATTTATCTGTGCCGCACAGAAAATCAACGTAAAATGACAGCGAACGTGCTGTCGTGTTTCGTTGGTGAGTGCGAGACCGGAGGCCCAATGATCACTAGCCCCCATGGTGTGGCTCACCATGATGTTGCATTATCTGCATTCGCAGTATGGTGATCATTACTCTTGGATTCTGCTTATGCTTTCCATCAGGCAGAGTAGTCAGTAGTCTGCAGGTAGTAGAGCCACGCTGATTTCAGCACGAACGGGCCGGCTCGACCGGGGTGGTACTACCCTCGCACAGAAAATCAACGTAAAATGACAGCAGCGTGCTGTCGTGTTTCGTTGGTGAGTGCGAGACCGGAGGCCCAATTAGTCTAGTCAACAAGTTCCATACTTGTTGACTAGACTAAAAGATGCAGCAGCATCACTAGGCCGCCATAGTGTGGGTCGCCATACTGCATTGTCTGCATTCGCAATGAGTATGGTGACCACCACTCTTGGATTCTGCTTATGTTTTCCATCAGGCAGAGTAGAGTCATTTTGGCGGGCCAAACATAAAAAAAAAAAAAAAAAAGTCATTTTGGTAGGGCCAAAAAAAAAAAAATTGGTACTATTTTTCTGTATGTATTAATGGAAACCCAACATTATTGTTTTTGAATTTTGATTTTGTTTTCGAAAATGTTTCTTTTTCCCTTACCAATTTATCTGAATGCGTGTGTTTTAACATATCAATTACTCATAACAGTCGACGACCTTCCCAAGTCCACACCTTAGCAGCTAATCTATTGTGCCTGATTCATTAACGCAACATTTGCCCAACACTGAAAACCCATTATTGTGACACATTTTTTTTTTTTCCTATATTTCATTACTTTTAAACGTATAAATTCATATAATATTTTATTAGTATGTACCTATGATTAGCTACTTCTTTTATCTTATTGAACTTACAATTATTTTATTGCTCGTTTTGTCTATATGATATAGATAATATTCTGAACTTTAAGCCATTACAAAGTTGGAATCTGTAAATTCTAAATTTTTTTTTTTTTAAAGTTAGGTAAATTCTCGTGTGATAGATATTACTTTTCAAATATTTATATCGTATCGTTTTAATCAATGAATAGCTACATAGAAAACGAAGTTAAGAAAACATATAACCCAAAACTTTATACCCTTTTTACGAAAATTATGCGAAAGAAGGAGTATGAAATTTGGCACAGTTAAAGTTTATGGAGGAGAAGTGCAGAAAGCTAAAAAAGTCGTGTGGTGTCGTGGAACACCAGATAGGACCGAAGTTCCTTATCATATAATAATATATGCAACTTACAGATGGCGCTGTACTATTTTTTTAAAATCTTACGCTTTTTTTATTACGCTTTTTACATTTAACGTTACGGACGCTTTTTGCCGGTTAGGTTACCTCTCCGCAACGCCCCATATGGAACTTCGTTACAAAAATAACAAAGAATTATATAAATTATGGGCGACTTTCGACCACTGGGCGACCACTAGTCTATCTTATGATACTTACATAAAACCTAACTTCGTAATACGATTAAGTGTATTCAGACAGTTAACTCGATTACAAAACTGTTTGCATTCTTTATCATTGCCTTATTATTTGTTTTCAGATTATAATTTATAACTTTTATGGTAGATACCAACCTTTTTGGGTGGTCAAAATAGGCCATGGTTATATTGCGACAGAGTTTTATCATGATACATTGGATTATAGTGTGCAGAATAAATTTACACGCCTACGAAATAATATTTGTTTACTTTACGATAATTTTGATATGTCTTGCCTGAATTATCTTCATTGGTAGTACATGGTATTACAATTAATATGCGTCTTTATTGGTGTATAACTGACTGTTGTCAAATCATAAATTAATCGAACAGCTATGTGGATATTCTTAGGTACTTTTACAATTATCCACAGCCTTTACTAGTCCACTACTGGACATAGAAAGGTGGTTTTGACCTTCTGTACCACGAAATTAATCTTAAATTATTAATTTACCAATCAGACAATTCCAAATTCCTAAAAACTTTTGCAATAACAATCAAATAGTTGGGGGAATCCCACATGCTCACAACGAAACTTTTTCCATTAATACTCTACGTCCTACGAGTTCTGGTGTTAATTACCAAACCATATTCTTTTGAAAGATGATGTCGTAGGTTATTACCAGAATATTTATTATTCAGAGCAGTGCTAACATCAGTGATAGTACCACCAACAGAGTACCACATCATAGAGCATTATTGTACTCAATGAACAATCCAGATAGGTCATAAGGCAATATTAATGAAGCCTGTCATTCATCACAAAATGCGCCTTTATTGGATTCTATTGTCGCTCCCAATTGTACCGAAGATGGTCGTAGATTGAAATCAAGGCCTTAATATTGTTTGAAATAACATTTACAACTATGCCAATCGATAACATCTATAAAGCAAACAGGTTTTATGAAGTTATTGAACTTATAAACTTTATTTAGAGATGATTCCGTTAAGAAAAGTTGATTTGTTTGAGATAAACTGTTTCTCTAGTTGCTTTTTGTCCTTATTTTTTATTAAAATGATGATATTCAGTGGAACTTCTGTCTAGTCACGTCAACAGCGTTTCAACAGTCCACT
This sequence comes from Diaphora mendica, assembly GCA_949125395.1. NCBI lineage: Eukaryota > Metazoa > Arthropoda > Insecta > Lepidoptera > Erebidae > Diaphora > Diaphora mendica. The sequence goes on from OX421321.1 coordinate 5,327,909, forward strand.
GCTGGATATATGCATCTCCTTAGAAAGGCAGTTTTTGATCTCCTACCATGCTGGCCAAACAGGTTGATATAAACTACGAAACAAATGTTTGCAGATCATGCAAACATTTGGTCCGACCCAGGAATCGAACACGAGACCTCAAGCACAGCAGTCGCATACGCTATCACTGCGCCACCGAGGCAGTCAATCGAGGTTTATTTCAAGATTACTTTTCTCTTTGCAATTATGTTGCCATGCGTACATTGCGACACCCGCGAAATGTAGGGGTGATGAATCTCCGTGTTCTTAATAAGTTACTACGCGAAGAACAATCGTTTACTGTCTGTTATAACTGTGTATAGTACCTACAGTCATGTGTTTCGTGGTGCAATCCGAGTCTAACAACGGTAATAGGCTTGTTACTAATTACGTACCAATGGCAGTCAATCGTAATTACAGGCAAGTGCGGCAGTTCGCTAAATATACGACCTCTAACTTCCAAAGTACAAATCTTCGAGTAGAAATGGTCACATGTCATTTTAAATAATAAAAGCTGTACCCCGTCAAGCTTCGTTGTGGTACATTGGATGTATTTGAATTTGATTTAAACATCTCTTTATAGCTTCCCTGATACCCCCGTATCTATCTACCTATAGGGTTCTCAAGTCTCTAGACGTAAGAGGTCCCCTAAATCAGCGCCGCGCGGCATAAACCTCTAGTTTGCATACACGCAATACGTTGATAATGGAATGAAGCTATTCGCTTACAAATCTACACAACCAGCACGGATATGACTATAATATAAGCCGTGTTCTGTTCTGTAAAAGCACATTGGCCTGTCTTGAGGTTAGTGAACCTGAATTTTAAATCGGAGGCCGTGGGTTCGATGCCAGCCTAGAACAAATATTGTATGATGAGTATTTACGATCATTAATTTGTTTTGTGGCTGGGTGTAATTTATCTTACTATAAATGAAATATCAGCAGGCTGTAGTACACACTACCTATTTTCATATCAGATTAAAGTGTGTGATATGTGTGAATTTATATTATAGCAAACATTGTGGAACAAATCTGTTAGATTTATCAATTAGAATCATCCTAATAGTCTTATTACACAAAACATGTGATAATGATGCAGAAGCATCACTAGGCCGCCATGATGTCACAATGCTACCACTGCGCAGCCGACTTGGACTCTGCCCCGCATACGCAGGAGGACTGCCCCGCGTGGGCGTCTGATCGGGAAGTGCTTGTCGGCCAAATCGGACGAGACCTGTCCCCACCAGCAATCATTGCCGCCATGCTGGAGGGTGAAGAGGGCTGGGACGCAGTGGTCTCTTTCTGTGAGGCTGTAATGCTCCAGAAAGAGACCGCTGAACGCGGTCGGGAGAGGGATGACGTCGCCGGCGACATCAGTCGCCGACAGGACCGCAAGCTGCCGGAGAGTGGGGACCTCTGGTAGCTGATTAATTGATGCGGTCAGCGATAGGGGGGCGCAAAACTGCGGTCATGCCGCAACATATAACGGTTGAGCCGTTGAACTGTCGAGATGGTCAGGATATAGTCTATAGACGCGGCGTCGTTCCTGGGGGGGACCTGAAATAATATGGTCCGGGTCCTCCTCAGAGCCAGGGATCGGAAAACCCATACATAACGGTATGCGTTATAAACGGTTACCGAATCAATCTGTAACCGTTTCAAAGGGTTACTCATTGATTCGGTTAACAGATTATATATGTTATTGTTTTAACCCAAACAATAAGGGTTAACCCAAATTAAAGGGTTTGTGTTTTTGAAATTGTTAACCCAAATGATAGATGTTAACCCAAGATTTCGGTTATTATACGACGTGACGCGACTTAACCCAATTCGAAAATTAATCAATTTTACTTGATCTCTTGTGAGAAATATATTAGCCGAGATCCTCTCTTTCCATCTCACGCAAATAATGAACGTCACCGACGACTGTAACGAAAAATGAATCATGGACCTACAAATATCCAGAAACCTATATCAAATTCGGTTAAAATTAACCGAAATTATCCTGTATTAGACTATTCCTGTTAACAGTTATAATTCGGTAACATCTATTTATGTTAATCCTAAATTTAGGTTAACCATTTCCAAACGGGTTAATAACAGATTATTTCGGTTAGGTTAACCCAAACCGGGATATACCTGCTCAGAGCAGGGCGCCTGTGACCGGCCACCGGGGTGGTTTTAGTGGAATCACCACAAACCTGACTCCTCAACCCCCGAGGATCCTGAGATTCGAAGGGATTTTCTGCCCCTTCAACAAAAAAAAGCCCGCCATGATGTGGGTCACCATGCTGCATTATTGTATTGTCTCCATTCGCAATGAGTATGGTGACCACCACTGTTGGATTCTGCAGGCAGAGTAGAGTCACTTAAGCGGGCCCATACTTAAAAAAATCCATACTATAATTATAAATTCAAAAGGAGCTTTTGTCTGTCTGTTACATTGTCACGTCTTAACCGCTGCACCGTTTTATAATGAAATTTGGCAGGGGGGATACTTTGACGCGTTCAAAAGTATAAAGATCTTTTTATTTGGCATCTCTTGTTAGTTTTAGGCGGCAGAACCACTGCGTCAACACATTAATTAAAAGTAATTCGTTTCTATTGCCAGAATGTATTTAGATTTCTTATTATTATTAGAGGTCATTGCGAATGCGCTATCGAATTCATGTGAATTATTATTGTGGCAACATTGTTCAATTAAAAAACCTTTTGTATTAGCATTACAATAAGAATTTGACACGTGTGATAAATATGTTATTTAGTAAGTTCTAGGAATTCTTCGAAGAGACCTGTCTTTTATGCTAATATTAAATAAATCATGTAAATAAACTGTCTCCAACACGTATTACTTCTGATTAGATATCTCTGGATAGATAGATGCCTAAAATAACTTTCTTTCTTTTTAATAAAAGACGAATAGATCCTGTTTCGCGGGGAACTTTACAAACACACACAAATGGACACAAATTATTTGTGAATCACACAAAGTGTTGTCACATGTTTGGTTGGTTTGGTTTAGAAGTTTTGAATCCACAAGACTCAGCGCAACAAAAATCGGCCAACCGCTTCAACCACTGCGCCATCCGTGCAGTCTTGTAGAAATGAAACAGTAAATCAACCACAAACTTTAAAAGGTAGTAAAGCTACGCTGATTTCAACACGAACGGGGAGGGTACTACCCTCGCACAGAAGACCAACCTAAAATGACAGCATGCGTGCTGTCGTGTTTCGTTGGTGAGTGCAAGACCGAAGGCCCAATGATGCAGAAGCATCTCAATAGGCCGCCATAGTGTGGGTCACCATGTTGCAATGTCTGCATTCGCAATGAGTATGGTGACCACCACTTTTGGATTCTGCTTATGCTTTCCATCAGGCGGAGTAGTCACTTTGACGGGTTCATACATAAATAATAATAATAATAAAATTGCGTATTAACTAGCCAATTCGTAGAGCACAACTAGTTCATTATTCAACTCAAATTTAGTTTAATTTTACTTTACACTGAAAGCTTAAAACCTCGGGAATGCTCTTACAAGAAATCTGAGTTCCATTAATTGGTACACGTTGAAATTACGTCAGTTTTACAGCAAGTTCTTGGCAAATTGCCTTGTAAAATAAATATTCCACAAATGTCTTAATTATTTATACATGTTTATTAATAAAAGTATGTATATATATATATATATATTTATTACTGCTGAAGTGCTGACCCACGCAACCTCGTTTGCGTCAACTATTGCCCGTTGTTTGATATTTTCCCCCGTTTTTGAAACATTCTTCATTGGTGCTCCGCTCTTATTGGTCTTAGCGTGATGATATATTAGCCTTTATAAATGGGCTATTTAACACGGAAAGAATTTTTCAAATCGGATCAGTACTTCCTGAGATTAGCGCGTTCAAGCAAACAAACAAACAAATTCTTCAGCTTTATATATTAGTGTAGATATAATTACATAATTATTTATGAATGTATTTGTAGGTTTAATTACGAAATATAATAAGTGATTATCTTTATTATTACCTATTTTAATTACACACCTGTCATAAACTAACTAGATAATAATCGAAAAATACATTTAATAGAATCTATTTACAGAAATGTTAGGTAAATAAATCGATACAAAGTTCGTAATTCAATTATTTCATAGTTCTGCTTTTGGATATTTTTAACCCCCGACGCAAAAAGAAAGGGTGTTATAAGTTTGACGTGTCTGTCTGTGGCACCTTGGCTCGCGAACGGATGAAGCTATTTCAATTTAGTTTTTTTTGTATGAAATGTGAGTTACGTGCGAGTGTTCTTAGACATGTTTCATGAAAATCGTTTGAGTCGTTTAAAAGTTATGGGGGTGAAAGTGGGGAAGAATAACCGAATGTCTGCAAAAATATCATTGGCGTATGATTACTCGTTGGTTTGTTAAATTTTGAATTTTAGCTTGTGTAACAAACACTTCGTTTAGTGGAAAATAAACAGAAAAGTTTGTGTCATAAACTTAGCATTAAAACCATATTTCTTGATAAAGTTAGTCTTTAGTGTAATTCAAACAAAACATTTAGTTTGTAAATTTTGAATTTATTGCATAGATACTTAACCAACTTAGTGTAGTGTGGCCCTGTGCATGTTATCGAACTCTATCCGATAAGGGTTGATAACGGTGTACAATCGATATCTGCTTGTCCTCGATGCTTTAAGACCGGTTGACGCACGTTCACACTTGTTGGTGCATTTGTTTTAGTTCCAACTTGTTTGATGTTCATTTCAGTAACCATGTTACTGTGTTGGATTCTATTTTATCTAATATCGGTTATCAAGAATTTGACACACGCTTAATAGATAATAATGTGTCGATAGATAAATTATTGGTTATTTAATTTTGTTAGCCGACTTAAAAAAGGAGATTCCAAATTAAGAAATATTTATTTTGGCAGTTAATAAGTTTCGAAAATGACTTGCATAATTATTTTCCTTAAATATTAAATAAGAATCTAATCATTATCAGGTCTTAATTTAACAAATATTTCAGACATGAATACCTATCTATTTCTGTTTATCTACCCTAAATCTTTATTGTGGTTCTTTTAATGACAACTCCCGTTCTTATAATATTCCTGTGTTACTTTACCAGCATATATGAAACATGGATCGCACAATGTGCTGTCACATGTGAGCTTTGAACCCACAACACTTAGCACAGTAGAAGGCGGCAATGTGACTGGTTAAACCATTACGCCATCCGTGCAGTCTAATTAGCTCCACACCTAACCAAGTTGCATTTTACAAGAGTTAACGTTAATAGAAAATTAACAAATGTATGAAAATGCCATCACTCAACGCTAAGTCAAAAAATAAAATAGTAGCCAATAATACAATAGAATATAGGTGTTAGCGATTATAGAAAGAGAATCGACTCGGACACTTGCAAGTTGGCTAAGGGAGCAGAAACATTTAAGAACAATATAAGACCAAAATACTATAAAACACACCTGAAACCTAGATAGTTCCATTTTATCATACTGTATCTTCAATAGTAACACTTAAATGATTAATGCCTTTATTTCTCATAGTCCTTAGTACATTGAAAGTGCTATCTAGAGCCAATAAACGCCACACCCAGGCTCGCCCGTGCCGTGTTATATTATCAATAACCGTCGATAGATAACTTTTCGTAATAACTGTCCTATCACTGGTTTGTACAAATAGGATAACGCCTGTTTCATGATATTGAATTTTACATTAAACTGTTTAGTAAACCCAAACTTTTCTACTATCTTGATAATGTGACCACACTTCCTACCACTGCTACAGTCCTAGCGATATGATAGAACTGAATTATGGTCCATTTGACTGGTTCATTAATGAACCACAGACCAGCGAGACACTATTTAAAATTCAGGAATATGTGATCTGTAATGGAATGGATACACAGTTTAATCAGTAACAGGCATATTAATTGGCTGAATCTTAAAAATATTATATACTAGCTTTTGCTCGCGGCTCCGGCCCTATTTATGTCGTTAATTATTTTTCAGGTTAATTTACTTAAAGCCACACAATAAACCGATTTTGAAAGCCACACAAATAAAATTGCACTAAGGCAGACTTAATTCTCTTTCAATATTCAGGTCAGGTATACTTCGCCGCCCCTTTCTTGGAAGAACCGAGGTTACCTTAGCTTAAAAGTATCGCAGGTAGAACTTTTAGTCGATTTCGTGGTCTATACTTTATTTTTTACATAGTACTCTTTCAGAATATAGAGTTTTTAGTAAGTACTCGTAGTACAGTACATCAACATAATCTAAGTGCATAGTAAACTGAGTCCGATTTAAGTAAAGCATTAGTCGATTATACAGTCAATTATCATTAATCTATTGACAATCAACAATCGTGTATTAATGTTTGATTGCTTTATAACTAACTAGCGACCCGCCCCGGCTTCGCACGGGTGGATTTCAGATGCCCCCGCCGACGACACGATTCGTGCATTTTAAATCTGTAATATCTTCGAATATGTTCATTTAAATTAGATACTCTAAAGGACCATTTTGATCTATATTAAATGCAAAATGTATTTAATTTACTTAATTGTATAAGGATTCATTCTGTATTGCTTAAAACCACTTCGTAAGTAAGCCATTATTTCTCGTAAAAAGAAAGGAATAAAAAATGGTTGTTGTGGGTTATCCCTAAGATATAGACATATACCGTCGCGGACTTTTTTGTAGTACTTTTTAAGGTGTACAATACTGTAGTACATTCTTTTGATCTATCTCGTAGGGTGCAACCAGCGCACAGTATATTATTTTCCTTCAATTGAGGACACCGTTCTTTAATCGCTGAATAGTATACATATAACTGTAATACACCTAAATATGAAATACGACTTTAAATATATTTTATAATTTTGAAACTATAACGCATTTATTGAAAGGTCAATGAACTTTGTCAAAAACATTTTTGCAGATAATTCACAAAATAACCAACACTTACTTTATTTAAAATTAGCAATAAATTTAAGAATATAAACATAATTATTTTTATTAATAACAAGTCTTTATGTACTCCAGAAATTGAGATAAAAAATATTTTATAATTTTCAGAAAAAAAATTATATAAAATTTCCTATGGGACGGTCGCATTTTTTTTTACCAACAAAAAATACTTCAGTCCTGTACCTTCCTATTCTGAAAGAATTGAATTTTTATAATGCAGGACTTCAGAGATATAACGATTCTAAGTTTTTTCGAATTTTCAATGGAAATAGGGTTGTCAAAAAAAATATGTGTATAGATGCTTTAGTTACCATATATCTATTAAGTTAGTTAAATAGGATACTTGTATGACTGTGTTTGTGTTATTTGTGTATGTTATCACAGTTCCTTAGAGTAAAGCATAGTGAAAAAATTTCGTTAGCAGATAAATTACTATATCTAGTTAAATCTTTGTGAATTCGTTTTACACTTTTGAAGTGGATTTGTTTCACAAAATAGAAAGCCCTATTGCTGTTTTATTTTCCGATAACATTTCATAGCCGAGTAGGTCAGGCTCTAATAAAACATACAAGATTATGATGAATTTTAATAATTTTCTATATAATCTCTATCTATGCAAAATATTACTTTAGGACAAAGATTTTTTTTGGATAATTATCACATATAAAACTTAAAAAACTGGGATGACTGTCACTGTAATAAAACCCCGGAATCGAGTTGCAATCCTAATTCAAATTTTTAAAATTAAATATCTTTGTAGTAGTAGCTATCATGATGAGATGCCTCAGAAAAAAAAAATTACCCAACGATAGAAAAATAAAATCGCCAAAATAGATGAGGCTTTTAAAAATGTTGTAAATAAATTATTATGTAAACCTTTAGAAAACTGGGATGATTGTCACTAAAATAAAACCACGGACTTGAGTGGTAATCTGAAACCAAAATTTTAAAAATAAGATGTCGGAAGTCCTCTGTATGAATCGTCTGTTTTTTTTGTGGTAATAATAGTAACTGCAACTTATAATCTAGGATTTAAAAAAAGCGACCGTGATGATATGCCTCCGAAAAAAAAATAAGCAAAATATAGGAAAACATTTTTTTGCCCGAATTAGATTAAGTTTATATATTATTTTAGTAGATATAATATGTTTTTTCTTAGATTATTATCATAAAAATATATAAAGCTTAAAAACTTGGTATGACTGCCACTGAAATAATACCACGGACATGAGAGCCAATCCTAATGCAAAATTTTAAGATTCAATATCTTTGAAGTCCTGTGTTTGAAGCGTCTTGTTTTTTTTTGTGGTAATAGTAGTCACTACTACTTACAATCTGGTATTTAAAAAAAAAGCGACCGTGATGAGATGCATCACAAAAAAAATAAAACAAAATATATAGGAAAACCTTTTTTTGGTCCGAAATAGATTAAGTTTATTCTATATGTGTACACATATATATATATATATATATATGTGTACACATATATATATATATATATACTACGGACATTAACACACAACGCCATCTAGTCCCAAGCTAAGCAGAGCTTGGGTTATGGGTACTAAACAACTGATACCAATACACATATACTTTTTTTTTGTAAATACATACATATTATACATAGAAAACACCCAAACTCCGAAACAAATATTTGTAGATCATACAAACATTTGATCCGACCCGGGAATCGAACCCGTGACCTCATAATCAGCAGTCGCACACGCCAACCGCGAGACCAACGAGGCAGTATATATATACTAAGGATTATACATTTTTTTTTTTAATAATTCTATACCAATTTTTTTATTACAATTCAGATGTATTTTAGGTACTTACTTATTTAAAAAAGTTTAATATCTAATCTTAATATAAACTTAGTCTTTTTCGGCCAAAATTTTTTATTTCTATATTTTGTTTTTTTTCTGAGGCATCTCATCACGGTCGCTTTTTCTTTGAATACCAGATTAAAAGTTTCAGTTACCATAACGACTACCAAAAAAACCAAATGCTTCCAACACAGGACTTCAGAGATATTTAATTTTAAAATCTTGGATTGGGATTGCCACCCAAGTCCATGGTTTTATTTCAGTGGCAATCTTTTAAGTTTTCTAAAGACTTATGTGTCATAATAATTTATTTACAGATGTATTTGTATATAATACATCGGAATTGTTATAATAAAACATCCAATGGAAAAAATGCTTAATTATAGATATAGTGGTTTTATAGTTTCTATAGGTATTTATATTTCTATATTTCTCGTTTCTAAATTTCTTTGACTATGCGAAATATTATTTTAGGAGGTGTAATAATTTTTTCCTTGGATTGTCACATCACATTCAAACTTAAAATCTGGGATGACTACCACTGAAAATAAAAACAGACATGAGTGCCAACCCTAATTCAAAATTTTAAAACTAAATATCTCTGAAGTCCTGCATTTGAAGCATCTGGTTTTTTTTGTGGTAGTTATAGTAACTGTAACTTATAATTTAGCACTTAAAAAAAATGCGACCGTGACTAGATGCCTCAGAAAAAAAATAAAAACCAAATCATAGAAAATATTTTTTTTCTCCCGAAATAGATGACATTTTTTACTCTTTTTTAATTAAATTAATGCCTGAAATACATCTGAATCTTAATAAAGAATCCTCCTCTTGAAAAAATGTTTTATTATGGAGATAAAGCGTTTTTCTGATTTCTATGGACTTTTCTCGATTTTCTAAATTTCTCTAAAACTAATAATAGAAAAATTTTGGGGATTTTAGTAGAAGTGTTGTTTACCTATCACCTATCTAAAACGCAAATAAAATAAGATGTCCGCAATTGAAGGGAAATAATATACTGTGCAGCGTTTGCAATGTAAGCGCAAAAAAATGTGTTTATTTGCTACATCACATTAGAAATCTCGAAAATTAACAGTGTTCCCATACTATATTATGCATTTATTATACATAAAAACCTTCCTCTTGAGTCACTCCATCTATTAAAGAAACCCGCATCAAAATCCGTTGCGTAGTTTTAAAGATTTAAGCAAACAAAGGGACATAGGGACAGAGAAAGCGACCTTGTTTTATACTATGTAGTGATGTTTAAATTGCTTTGGTTTCATAATATCTTCAGACTAAACCAACACAGCCTTACAACTAAAGTAGCAAATAAAGTGGTCAATAATTACGAATTTATGCTCAATGGTGGTTATTGACAAATTGGTCCATAATTATACATAAGTAAAACTACTGCATAAAGGTGTTAATGTAGTATTTTTAAAACTCAAACAATACTTAATGTATTACAACAAACTCAAATCTAATATCTAATACCTCTTTTAAACGAGCAATTCTTGTATATATATAAATTTGTAATCTGAATCTCGGAATCGGCTCCAACGGTACATTTGTAGAAAATGTCGTTTTATTCGTGTTTTTAACAATCAAATATATAAAAACTTTTTATATTAAAAAAAAACCGACTTCCAAAAAACATCCAACTAAAACTCTCTGCCAAAAAAACACTTAAAAGCTTAAAATAAACTGGTTCTTCATAAATTACCTATACCTAATTCTTAATTCATTTAAATAGTAGTATTATAATGTGTGCTAGGTACCTAAAATCTGTTTGAAGTCGGTGCCAAGTGACTATCGCTTAGACTTTTGTAATTGTTCATTTGTATTCTTTTTGGCTTACCACCGACTTCAAACAGATTTTAGGTACCTTTAAGGTAGGTATTTAGGTATTTTAAGCTTTTAAGTGTTTTTTGGCAGAGAGTTTTCGTTGGATGTTTTTTGGAAGTCGGTTTTTTTTTTATATAAAAAGTTTTTATTTTTCAGTTTTTAGTGCAAACAATCGTAGGCAAGTAGTAAGTTGAACTATTTTATCAAATTTCATCATCGAGAATACAAATTAAGGTCTATACGTACGTGTAATATTAAAATCATCCTCTAATCCCTAACTGTTGAAGAGTTTAACCTTCTATCATCAGCTCACCTAAATAACTTGAAAGTATACGACTGAAGGTCTTTAGATACGTATGAAATTGAAAGAATTATCTTCCAACTCCTCACCGTTGAGGAGTTGTACCTTCCACCTTCCATCATCAGCTTACCTAAATAATTTGAAAGATTACGACTAAAGGTAACATATGTATGTATACTGTATGTACATATGAAATTTAAAGATTTATCCTCCAACTCCTAACCGTTAAGGAGTTGTACCTTACATCATCAGCTCATCATCATAAAATGATGATTACCAGACGCCAATACCGGTGTAACTTCAGAAAATATACGAAACACATAGTATGTGCCTATAAGAAATGAGGGTTTCCCACGATTTCCCTGGGATCCCATCATCAGATTCTGATATGCTGGCAATGGGACCACCTCGGAAGCATACCCTTTCGAATACAAAAAAAAAAATTCAAAATCGGTCCACAACTGACGGAGTAATCGGTGAACATACATAAAAAAAAAAAATACATACAGTGGAACATAGAACCTCCTCCTTTTTGGAAGTCGGTTAAAAATCAATGTACATCTATCGCACCTCGAGCGAACTACATTAAACTATACTGGAATAAGGTGCAGAATAAACAGTATCAGGGCGTACCAAGAGAGGGCGCCACAAACTTATTTTTTTTATTGGAAGAAAAATAACAAGAAGGTGGTGTTTGGGTAGCCTAATATTGCCACTTAAACAGAAAAATATGACTCTTTATTAAAATATAATTTCTAAAAAACACAATTTATCAAAAAAAAATACCGACCGAAGCTCGTCATCCCGGTACTGTATACTTAATATAATCAAGCTGAAGACTATGTTTGTTTGGTTAGTTGATCGCGCAAATATCAGAAACTACTGGATCGAAATGAAAATACGCACTTGTGACGCCTCTGGTGTTGCGGGTGTACATGGGCGGCTGTAATCGTTTACCATCAGGCGATACGCCTGCTTGTTTGCCCACTATTACATAAAAAAAACATGCTTCGACCAATAGGAGCCGGGCATCAATGAAAATATTTAAATATTTTGGTACACAGACAAAGGTGCTTAAAATTTTAACTATGGTAAGATTTTTATTGTCCTAGAGTTCGTTCAAACACAAGATACGTATGTGCATCACAATTGCCTTTTTACTACTCGCTGTACCAGTTATTATATTGTAATGTGTGTATCAATTATGTGGTCTGACGAAACCACATTCCACGTGCCAGCAGTTGTTAGCCGATGGACCACATTTTTTGATCGCTTTGTTGTGTGTACATACTAACCACTCATCTCGAGTTACGTCGCTCAAGCCTCCCATAAAAAAAAAACTCTTCGACATAAAATACATTGATCAAAATGTTACGGCCGTTTTAAATAACTGCGTTCTTAGAAATAGATTTTTGATGTATGTTGATACGAAAACAGAAATAACTCGTTAAAAAAGAAAGATTTGAAAATGTTTTACATAATGAAATGAATAAAATGATTGATTTTTTTGCATATTATTATGTAGATCACACAACATCGTATGATCCTGCTTCTTACTTTAATATTGTAAATGCGACAGTTTGTGAGGATGAATGTTCGTTGCTCTTTCACGCAAAAACCGCTGAACCTATCTGAATGAAACTTGGCACTGAAATAGGTTATATTCTGGAATAACACATGACTACTTATATATCCCGAAAAATGTAGTGTCCCCATGGTATGAATAAGGAACAACGGTAACAGCGCGGGGCTCAACTGTTTTTTCTATATTTACAACTTGTAAGATCCCTTTTTTATTGAAGACAAGATGTATGTTTACAATTAAATATCATCAGACAGTTGCAGTGCGACGAAAATAGGCATTGCCTAAATATCTGCCAATCCAAACACGGCGGAGTTCGGTGTGCCGAAGATCTGTTAAAGATACAAATAAACATTTAAAAGTAACACCACGTACGTGTATTGTGTGGTATCATTTTATAGCCCAGTGATGCTATCCAGACTCCCTGATTATACCATTTGGTATTTTTATTCGATGATATAAAAACATCGGTACATGTGGCTCCATACCTTCGAGATTGAGTAACAGCATACGTCACTTACTAAGAGTTATTTTGTAAACTATCCTCGAAGCTCCATTCAATCTTTCGTTTATTTTTAATACTATCAGCGTAAAGGAAATTCTTGTGACATAAAACGGCTACAAAATATTAATTTATCTTATGCATATCTTAATATATATATTTCTTGTGTGCGTGTGTATGTGACTGAACTCCTCCTAAACGACTGGACCAATTTTGATGAAATTTTTTGTGTGTGTTCAAGGGGATCTGGGAATGGTTTAGATTCACAAAAAAGACTGGACCGATTTTGATGAATTTTTTTGTGTGTGTTCAAGGGGATCTGGGAATGGTTTAGATTCACAAAAACGTAAACGATGTTACGTGGGTCATAAATATGGCGGTACGAAGTTCGCCGGATCAGCTAGTTTACTATAAAATTGATGGAAACAGTTTAGATTTGATATTAATATAAACAAAATTATTAACTACACTTCTATCTGAGTTATGGAAGTAAAGCGTGTAATTTAATATTATGATACGATACGATCTTATACTAATAAAATGTCTAATGATAAATTTTATATTGTAACTTGTAACCCATAATAATATAAAATAATCAAATTACATTCTATAAAGAGAAACTGAAAGCGCTTTTCCAATTTGAATCTGTAATATTTTTCTTTACTCCACCGATGTTCTAGCATATTAATTTCTATTACTTATATAATCTTTTAAATTACAGAGTTTTACCCATACAAATTTCTCTTCCAACTATATTGTGTTGTCATGCAGCCAGTTATTCCAATTTGTCTTCCCGTATAGAATAGTTGCGTCAAACAAGGCGCGATACTCGTTATACGGGGCAACACATCTTAACCTCTATTAAGCCGCGTCATTGCTTAAAGTGCGCGCCTCCCACGGTTGCTTCTCCACCAATTCAGGCTAACCATTATAACACACATTTGAGAACATATTCCAACGAGTTGGACAATTCCTCGGACAATTCCCGAGGGTGGTATTTCCTATTTTGGTCGTCTCGTTTGAGTTGATTGGCTCTCGGCGTGTTTCGCCAATTCAGACTGAGGTCATGATCTGTTAAAATAAGTTTGACTTGATCTTGTTGTTCTATGATTATTTTTGTCAGAAGAATGTTACTAAATTGAATATATTAAGTTTTTAAAATATTATAAACATAGACTAACTGCCTCGTGTGTCTAGTGATTAGCGTAAGCGACTGCAGATTAAGAGGTCTCGGGTTCGATTCCCGGGTCGGACTGCTGTTGGGTTTTTCTTACAAGAAATTCTTAATAGCAGCCCGGAGTATGGATAATGGCGGTGCTTCCCGCCCGTGCCTCAGAGAGCACATTAAGCCGTCGTCAATCTCGGTTGTCATGAACATCTATAGCAATCGTTATTGGGAAATCAGTGCACTCAAATATACTGACAACTAGTTCAAGCTTCGAATTCACTTCACCCTCAGGGTTGTGGAGCTCCGATGCCAGTCGCTCCGTGTAAAAACTGATATTCAGGTAAAAGCAGTTGAACTAGTAGCCGACCCCAAATCTTGGGAATAATAAAGGCTAGGAAAATGATGATGATGATATTAAGCCCGCCTTACGCAATGTAATTGCAGGAAGATTAAATAAATAAATAAACACAGACTTATTTATATCCTCGAACTCAATTCTTGAAATCCAGATAATTTGTAGTACCATGTCAGATATACATATACAACTAAAACAAATGTCGTAAACTGTACAATGTCACTACATTCCACCACAATTCCACACAAAAATTAAATACAATATATTTGTACACGACTTGAAGGTTTTGTGTATTCTGAGATACCATCCTGTACATATTTGCATTCGAATATATTTCCGCTAAAGTCGCTGTACGATAAGCCGTACGAAAAGGTTCGTTCACCGTTTTTACTAACGGTCTTTTGCAGTTGTTATTAGGAATTTATATCAGATTTGAAAGTAAAGCGTTGTTATAAGATACAGCAGATTGATGTCCAGCTACTATCTACAATAGATCGTAATCATAAAGAACTTCTGATCGTGTGTTATATTTCTGGTGGAGAGTCTGTCTATTCGTTGATCGAAAGAGGTTTAATCAAGGGGGTTCTGCAACAACAGTAACATCACTGACGATATTTTGGAATTAGAACCGATCAGAAACAGCCTACAAAGCCGACTAAATGGTTAATCTTTTCTCTGCCTCACTCATAGCTCTGAAGTCTCAGTGAAATACTTCGTTTGTGCTCTGTACTCTCGTAATTTATTGTTTTCGTCTATGCTTTATAAAGTTAAAACATGCGTATGTGCGACGAGAGCCATCACTTTAATGCTGCCAATCAATGCACTGTCACGTAGCAGTCTGAACGTAAACAAGTACGGAGCAATTGATGTGGGGGACTTGCTCATTCACGCATATTATGATTTATGAATAATGTCGGCGCAATCACAAAAATGTTGGACTTTACATTAATTAGCTGAATGTGGGCTTCTACCTGTTTTTGACATTTTGAAATTTCAAATTAGTTAACGTAGTATCATAGTAACTGCAAATAGTCACTACTCCAGTGAAACACTTGTTGTTTCATTAACATCATACATACATACATTAATCAAACATATCATTGCCTAGTTATCGAAATTTCTGCCTTTTATAATACTCTCGATTGTTGGCACGTGGTGGAGTAACCTTTGATAATCCTATGGGGCGTCCAAGTGAGTTTAATTTCTAGAATGTGTTGTTCCATATAAGCCACCTTGTTGCGTTTTTTTAAATCGTTTGCCACAGTTCCACGGCTGCAGACAAATAGTTATCAGATGAATCTATTGAAATAAAAATTAATCTCTAAATGTGTTGCTTAGCTCAAAACTCGAGAACCGCTCGACCAATTCGTTTTTTTTTATAGTATCGTTAAGGCACAAGGAAGGTTCTTATGGAGAGAAAAACTGAAAACTTGCGAGGAAAATAATAATATTATTTTCTTTTCGCATACAAACTATACTATAGTAAATTAACAATGTGTTGATAATGTATTGTCTACAGAACGAAGTCTGTCGGAGCAGCTAGTAACTTATAAAATGTATCCACTTGCCACTTGAGCGTCATTACACTACCAATTTAAAATCAAATCTTCTATAACAAAGAATGGCAGTATTAAGTAACAACATGGCTTCCGCTTATTTTTTCCGTGCAGCAAAAACTTACTCTACATTCGATTTTTTGTATCCTTATACGAATGATTAATAAAACAATTTTAACTACTTGCTGGACTCCTACAGACTGGTCAATAACTTTCTAAAGATCGGGCTACTCAGACCTTGTGTCATTCATCACGTTATTTCTAACATTATATTATTGTTATGACGAACCAAAGGATCATTCGGCATGCTTCTTGGCAAAGAGAACCAATAAAACATTGAGAATGATTTATTTAACTTGCTCTAAATCACTAAGAAGTTGGTGCATAAACGTATATTATAACTACGACATTAAGCTGGAAGAGAAATTATTTTAACCACCTCTTTGATAAATGTTTGCATTTGTAACAGTTTTCGAATTTTTCAAGTTGTCCTAATCAAAAAGATACATTTTTTGCTTAATACTATCAAGTTTGTCCCTTTGTAATCAAATCAGGGTCTGAGGAATGGTTCTTGGAAAGCTTAACTCATTTTTTAACTATTGTGTCTACACAGACTATGTCTACTATATCGATTATGGTTTATGGTTTAAGATCTTTATTTCTCACTAAGAATTAAAATATATTCACTTACACACTCACAGGTAGTAGAGCCACGCTGATTTCAGCACGGATGGGCCGGCTCGACCGGGGCGGTACTACACTCGCACAGAAAATCAACGTAAAATGACAGCGTTCGTGCTGTCGTGTTTCGTTGGTGAGTGCGAGACCGGAGGCCCAAAAAGTCTAGTCAACAAGTTCCATACTTGTTGACTAGACTAAAAGATGCAGAAGCATCACTAGGCTGCCATGGTGTGGGTCGCCATACTGCATTGTCTGCATTCGCAATGAGTATGGTGACCACCACTCATCGATTCTGCTTTTGCTTTCCATCAGGCAGAGTAGAGTCATTGTGGCGGGCCATACATAAAAAAAAAAAAAAAAAAAAACATGAGAAAAAACACGTTAGACACATGAGAATAAACACATCAGATTAGTGGGTATTTATATAATAATAAATACCTTTAAACGAGCAATTCTTGTATATATATATTTATAATCTGAATCTCGGAAACGGCTCTAAAGATTTTCATGAAATTTTGTATACAGGGGTTTTCGGGGGCGATAAATCGGTCTAGCTAGGATTCATTTTTAGAAAATGTCGTTTTATTCGTGTTTTTAACAATCAAATATATGAAATGAATGTACATCTAGCGCCATCTATCGCAACTCGAGCTAACAACATTAAACTATACTGGAATAGGGTGCAGAATAAACAGTATCAGGGCGTACCAAGAGAGGGCGCCACTAAACGATTGGAAGAAAAATAACAAAAATGTGGGGTTTGGGTAGCCTTGCTTTTGCCACTTAAGCAGAAAAATATCAAAAAAAAAAAATACCGAGTGAAGCTCGGTCATCCCGGTACTAATAATAATATATATTTGCCCGCTCTGTGCCACAGATTAGTTTTTCGTTACTAGTAGAAATTATTGAACTGATTTTCCTGATAATTTTATTAACTTCTTATTAATTCTGATAACTTCTTATTATTTTGTACAGATTTCACGGACACATAGAAACGAATTGAATTGAAAATCGCTGAAATCGAGTAATATCTCAGGTCATAAAATCAACTTTCTCAAGTATATCTCGATGAACCAGTCAATCGACTAAGTCAACCCATTAAACAATTATCAGACAACATAATTGCAGTAACTGCATATGTTTACATGATTTATGAAGCCGTAACGAAAGAGTATCAGAATTCACCTGAGGGGCTTAGAAGCCCTACTTTGAGTTCAATGGACATTAACAGTTTTATTGCTAATTGAAATACAGTTGCAGTGGAATGCATGAAAAAATATAATGTTATGTTAAAGTAAAATTATTTTTTCTGTTTCTCCGATTGTATTCATTCAAGGAAGTTAAACAAGTCATTAATTTTATTTTTTAAGTAAAGCCGCTGCTTGCATTGAGAATAGACTTTTTAGTTTTTAACCGACTTCCAAAAAGGAGGAGGTTCTATGTTCCACTGTATGTATTTTTTTTTTTTTTAATTTATTTCGTTCTTCAATAATGGAAGTAGTGTCTGTGAGTTTTCAAACGTTTGCAATTACTAATCTACGTTGTCTTACATATCTTGAAAGTATTTTAGTATTTTGGCAATTCGGTGTTTCTAGATTTGTATTTTCTTTAAACTTTTCTTTCGATTGCTGGTTGCAATGACCGAAAGATGGCCCATGAGTAGGTAATTAATGACTTTCATCGTCATGATTCCATTGAATGTTGAGCCCAGAGAATTATCACGTATACTTCTTACCAAGAAACATCGTAGCTAAGAATATGAAGTACAGATACAGTAACGCTACGTATATTACTCAATTTTAAAACGAAATATCTACGGTTAAAATTTCTGATTTTCCTTTTCTCTTGACTGTGTTCTTTTACACAACAGATATGAAAATACGCACACGTGTGTGTGCGATGGTTCTCTCATCATCAAGATAAATTCCTATGCTTTACGATTATTTTACGATTCTGGTATTAGCTAATACGAGGTTATACGGCTGGATATTTTTATACGCTATATTATATATGGTATACATATAAGAATAGACGAATATTTAACTGTCTATACACAATATCAATAGTTTAAAAAGTCAAATGAATACGTAAGATCCCTTAGTTGTATCACAAGACAGGAATAGGATGTGAACTTGTGGAAGACCTTCGTTCAGCAGTGGACGGCGATAGGTTGATTTAATTAGAACTTATGGAAGTAGTAGAGCCTTGCTCATTTCAGCACGAACGGGCTCGCTCGATCGGGGCGATACTAACCTCGCACAGAAGATGAACGCAAAAGACAGCATTCGTGCTGTCGTGTTTCGTTGGTGAGTGCGAGACCGGAGGCCCAGTGATGCAGGAGCATCTCACCAAGAATTTGTGAAAATAAAGAATATTTTGTTGAAGTTACAGTGATTCATTGAGTTTAAGCTTTTCAAATGCTATATCTGTTGTTTCCAAGCTATGTAATCTCTGTCCTGACTTTGCATCACGGTTTACTTTTATTGCGATAGAACAAACAATTTAAACATACGAGTATAATAGGTGTTCGAAGTAGAAAAAAAATTACGGTTATAATAGTTATCAAACTTCAGCACCTCAACAATGGGACTTATCTTTCAGAAGCTGTCCTAACAATTCTATACGGATTATTGAGAGTTCATAGAGAGAACGAGAGAAGACAAATGTAAAGGTTCTCTCTAATGACCATCGCTAGAAATCATCGCAAAGGACGCATATCACACATGCAACTAACACTGCACGGTTGGCCTAGTGGTTTAGGCGGTCGCCACGCCGTCCGTGTGTCGTTGTGTCCGTTTCATGTATGTCTGTAAAGTCCTCGCGACACAGGTTGTTTATCCCTAATGCGGGAGTTATCTTTTGAAAAAAAAAAAGAAAAAACTTTTCTTTGAAAAGACAGCTGTTTCAAATTAGTAACACGCAATTTTTTTTTACTATGCAGCCCTTATTTATGCACTCTCAAACGTCAGTAAGATAGAAAATATTAATCATAGTAAGAAAAAACACATGACATTTACATAGAATTATAGTATTTCAAGGTAAATATATGCATCCTGTTTCAAATTCAAATGTTATCTGTCACACAGTCATGAGTAAGTTTATGAGTAAAATTATTTGTTTTTGTCATACAGGCGATTCCAAAAAATGCGATTGCTTCTAGTTATCGCAACGATAACGGTATCACGCAGCAATCGATAATGTGCCCTTCTTGGAGGAGACATATTAGACAAAAGGATTGATATCATGTACGATTAGTGGTTAAATATTTACTTTATATAGTTTTATCATTGTCTGGATGGGTTAGCACACGAAGTTGTCCAAGTCTATAAAAAAAAGTTGACAACAAAAACAGTGTTGTGTACATTTGCGCGCGAAAGATATTTTGCCTTCAAGGAATGTCAGGTCTTTACTGTAAGAACAGGAGAATGAAATTTGATCAAGATGCAAAAATTAAACAACACAAAAACTTGATAAATCGGGATTGAAAACGTAGCTGAAACCATAACTTAGCTTATCTTACTTTATATAAAACTTAATACGTTTAACTTAGTATGTCACCAACTGTAATTTATTGAACCAGAGTAATTTCTACCATGATATGACATAATAATAAGCGATTATGTAAATTTCTTATACTTTAGCATTTTAATACCGCAGGTTCCCTCATTTGTATGATAATGGACACATAAAATATTGGCATAAAAATTTATGCATTCTATGAAAGACTTCTAAACTTTACAATGTAGGTAATAGGTGCATCCTAATGTAATAGGTGCATCCTATATTTGCGTGGTTTGTGTACGCAAGAATAATCACAAATTTTAACAAAAAAAAACCGCGTTCAATCTGGACCAAATTTAAATGGGACCATACGGGAATATTGAGTTATTCGTTAATTTGTCGCGTACATACATAATGCAAATTGAAGACTTATATGGTTTTCTCATGGATGACATGTCAGAACTGGACCAAATTTAAATGGGACCATTCGGGAAGCACCAGCTTTCAAATAAAAAAAGAATCATCAAAATCGGTTCACCCAGTCCAAAGTTATGAGGTAACAAACATAAAAAAATAAAAATACAGTCTAATTGAGAACCTCGTCCTTTTTTGAAGTCGGTTGAAAATACAGTCGAATTGAGAACCTCCTCCTTTTTTGAAGTCGGTTGAAAACTAAAAATCTTTGCACCGATTGAGATCATACTTTGACACAACATACTAACTGCTTTAATTATTGTTTTTATTTATTATCGCTAGAAGTACACCACTAAGAACTGGCATATTGTAAAAGGCAGCGCAGTCATAAATTCGATTAGATGATATCAAATTAGTACATCGTATTGTGTAGATATAGCAAGCCACACCTGCTCCTCGTCCCGCAAACATCAGGAGGGCCAAGCTTAAAGGCGTCGCGTCTTTGCGACTATAAGTCATTGACGGTAAATACATTAATGTGCTTGTATACTTCTAATGCGTGTACGACAATAAACTATTAAATTGACTTAGCCTCTATCGTAAAATCTGGTTTGGCGAGGTCTACTAACTGTCTACAATGTATAAACATTCTAGCTATTATAATAAAAGCATACGTTTGAACGCTTAATCTGAGATTAATCAGGATTAAAAGAATGTTTTCACGATTGTAAGTTTGCATATCGAGGAACATTACAAACGATACGATGTTACGATCCATAAGAGTTTAGCGCTAACCATAATCGCAATCAATCTCGGAAACTAGACAAGTAAGTACGCGTTACCAAATTTAATGAGGTTTGAAATTGGAACATAGCTTGTCTTACTTATTAAAGGTGTTTTACATATAAAAGCTGTTTTTAAAGAATCATTCAGTTATTGATCATATCAGCTGAAAATATAAGAAATCAGAAGTGGCATCAACTGCAGTGTGTTCGAAATCCAAAGACTTTAGCATGGAAACAGTTTTATGTCTTCGATTAGTTTTTGTTTGGAATACATAAAATAAATATTTCTTATACACAATGGCCATATTCACGTCAACATTACTAATGTCATTCAACGGCTTACGGTTCTTCTTCTCAATCGAAAGACGTCCACTGTTGGGCCTAGCGGTGTAGCCTCACCTAAGTTTTGCCAAAACAACCGATTCTGTCCTACCCGCATCCAGCGACTTCCCGCGACCTTCACCAGGTCGTTTGGCCACCTTGTGGTTACTGAATACCAAATAACATGTATAAAAAACCTTTTTTTTTATTTCGGGACCCTTGTTTGATAACAGAAGGTAATAAAATAAATAACGGATAATGAATTAGTCGTAGTAAAAGTGTAAAGAGCGGCGTCGTAAATCACGCTTTGGTTTTGGACTCGAGGGTTTATTGACCGCAGTCAGGAAGGAAGCTGGCGTACGGTTTGTATTATATATTCGAATATAATGTGTTATAACCTTATTTTATACAGACACTTGGAAGTCGTAAATAAAGGTGTAATCCAAACAGACAGACTTGGTTATTAAACTTTGAACAAGTTTATCTTTGAATGATTGAACGTCGACATTCTCGTCAACAGAATAGGTTACGGTTTTCTTTCTTGAACATAAGTAAGCGAATGGAAAAAGAAATGTTTCTGTTATTTCTTTTTTTATTAAATTACTGTTGGTACAGTATGCCGAGTGCAGTATTAACATATGTTTTTTAAGCTATTGCATTGCTTTTATCGCGGGCTTTGAGCGCGGCCGAACCAAGAAATTCCGTAACGAAAAACCTAACACCCGAAGCTCGCACGGATCGAGACGAGCTGCTCCGAACGACGAATAAACGAACCTGTCTGGCCCCTAGTGCCACACGTATTTTTTTTTATAATCAGTAATGGACTCGAGTATAGACTCCTCGGCAAAACCTGCGACTGTATTGGCTTTTCCGAAATATTACATTATTAAGGTTTCACCCCTACACGAAAATTATAATTATAAACTTACTAGATGACCCAGCGAACTTCGTACTGTCATATTTACATGTCTCAGCTTCCCACAGGCAGTGTACAGTCGCGGACAAAAAATAAGACTTTTCCTGTTATATTTTTCTTGTAAACAAACCTTGTCCTAACAATGAGGAACACATAAAAAAGAATTATTTAATTTGGTGCAGCCGATCGGAAGTTATGCGCGTACATACATTTCGGCGATTCATTTTTATATTATAGATGTTTCTATTGAGTCTTTAGAAACTGCTCATTTCACTCTGTGAATAGTCATTTTAGGTAAAGATATAGTGAAATTTCTGTATAGTTGTAAATAGTAAATATATCCATTAAGCAAAACAAAACAACAAAATTGTTCAAATCACTCACACTCATACTCATCAAACAATAGTTATTGCTGTTTTACTACCCTTTTCTGAAAAAGTTGTGTTTTCCTAGATAGACAGCCGAAGTCTAAACTATTCAATTACACGAGGATTTCCTTCACCGTCTTGCGTAATCTCCATTAACAGACGTAGTGCAGACCTAATACGATCATTGAATATCAACACAATTTCTATAGAAACGAATGCATGCGAAAGTGAAAATCGATAGTATAAAATACGATTGTATTATGCAACTGTAGGAAATGGAGCACGCACTGTGATCTCAATATTAGCGAGCGGAACGAGGTACGGCTGTCATTGAGAATTCTGCAAGATGTATGCTGGTGTGGTTTGAATACGACATAGCATAATTCGAAATAGCTTGTACTGTATCATCAACAGCTTTTATTAGACATACATACAACGTCGTTTACGTCTCATATTGCCCGTAGCGTGATAATTTTCCCCCGTTTTTGTAACATTCTTCATTGGTGCTCCGCTCCTATTAGCCTTAACGTGATGATATATAGCCTATAGCCTTCCTCGATAAATGGGCTATCTAACACTGAAATAATTTTTCAAATCGGGCCAGCGGTTCCTGAGATTAGTGCGTTCAAACAAACAAACTCTTCAGCTTTATAATATTAGTATAGATAGACCACTCCTTGGATAAGAAGTTAGGCCTATTATACTTCGCTGGCCAGACGGGTTGGCATCCAGTTTGTTTCATGTTTCCCTTCTCTTTGGGGACCAGTTTTCCTGCTTATTTTGCTTCCTTAGTCTTACAAGACCCTCGCTATGAATTGGAATGGTAACACTCTGTATTCTTAATTCGTCACCACATGAGAGCCACGTCGTGGGAGAGCCACGCTTCGGCATGCATGGGCCGGCACGACCGGAGTGATACCACGGCCTCATAGAGTGAGTGAGTGACCGGATATCCATACCCCAACCCCTCCCACATCCCCAAAGGCCGGCAACGCACTTGTGACGCATCTGGTGTTGCGGGTGCCCATGGGCGGCGGTAATCGCTTACCATCAGGCGATACGTCTGCTCGTTTGCCCTGTATTACATAAAAAATAACCTGATTTGTCTGTTTTTATTAGTTCCTTCTGCCATCGTAAATAATGTAAAATTAAAATTTCTTCGAACATTAGATTTTTACTTTCGCGTGCATTTGTTGCTATGGAAATAGTGTTTGCATTCAATGGACGTATTAAGTTTATAGCTACGTAAACGCGTTCATAGCTACGTCCATCTATTTAAAAATAAGTACTTCAAATGTATTTTTAACGCCGTCTAGTTATCGACCGAACGACTTAAACTCCACCACTTGCATAGTCATTTTAAGGCAACGTATAAGTAACGTAGGAAGATAGGTCACCTACGTGATGATTCTTATGCAAATCATCTGTCAGATTCACGAAATTACAATTTTAAAACAAATAATTTATTTTGTAAAGGTAGTCAAAAGAACTTTTTTGTTTGATAGCTTCATATTTCAGATTACGTACTATTTCCCATTGGTTTGGCAAATAATATACATATTATTATGTTGTTGTTATGTGCACCATTTGTAGCTTTTCATTTTGTTTATATCTCTGTCTTTATGTGTGATTGGAGAGGCCTATGTCCAGCAATGTACTGCGGTAAGCTGGTGATGATGGTGCCTGATGAAATCATGATTGCTCATTTACTTTTAAAACACCGTCTCGTATTATTAATTCTATACGGGGAACAGCCACTAATACAAGAGACAACATATATTTTCTTAGATAAACCAATTTATCATCGACAACCCTCTTTGTCAGACAATACTAACAGTTGTCTCAAAAATAAAATGAACACAATACACGACCGTTAAGTGTTCATTAGCTTATGAAACGTCTTTGCATAGAGCACACTAGCAAAGCTATGTTTGTTATTGTAGTTTGAGTTTAAGTACTTTAAAATAAGGTGCTTATATAGATGATAGAAAGCCGGTTCAAATGTTAAAGTTACCGTTAGCTGGTCCGCCTCCATTGCACGACCTCACGATGTTTCGCTATTGCATTGTGGCGCCAACCTTATATGGATGATCTCGCGTGTTCGTAATTTAAATCGAGATTTTGTTTATAGCACCAATCTATCCAAGAAAGGAAAGTTTTAAATAAACCTGTCTTAATAAAAGAAAAGTTTTTCTTCTGTATGCTAAATACATATATTGATCGAAACCTGAATTGGATTAAAAAATCCATCGTTACCATACAGCAATGAATTAAATTAGGCTAAATGTATATAAAAAATCTTACTACGTGTCGGTTGTTTTTTAATTCAGAATCTCATAAATCGAACACTTTTTTTACTATTATCAACATTCATACATTTTTAAGGTTAGTCACTTGCAGAGTATGTGTAGTAACTTAACCTACTTTAAAATTCTTTAGAATTAATGTACGGCGTGCCATAGAGTTCATTATACATGTCAGCTGTCAAAACAAAAATAACTTCATCGAAGCCAACAACGTAGATTACGTTACGCAAATATGTTTACTATGACAAGGCTCTACGAGTATTAGCATTCTTCTTTGTTTATTAATTCCATAACGTCACTAAAAACAATCAGTTTTTTTTAGCTTAAATTTTTTATCCTTAACAAACTTGAGGCAAAGGAAACCACTATACAATAAGCACCACGGCCTGTTCTGAATGTCAATGGATGATCTGAGTCATGCATACCTCCGGTGGCTTCGCAATCACCTGCATGCTTCAACACTACATGCCAACTTTTATCTGTTAAGTAGTAACAAACTAATTTTTTTTATTTTACTTTGAAGTGCTGTTTTGAGTAACTAAAATAAGAGTATTTTATTTCCATGCTGTAAATGAATAATATGAACAGTTGAACTGTTTATATTCATTTACAAGATAATTCGGCCGCAATCCGTTGGTAGGTTTCCTTTGATTGCGTATTTTTTTTTCATGTTTCTTAATTATTCATGTTACAATTTTAACTTCAAGACGTTAGACGCATTTGTCAGAAAATTCTGTAATTTTAAATTGAATTTTTCTCCCTGAATGTCGCTATCCATTTCTTAAATGAGTGTAGCTCGTTATAAGAATAAATCAAGTTCCACCCATTTATTTTCTTTTTAATCCCTGGGGGAATATCTGATTAGGGGTACCTTTTCTCGATGTATGATTTATAGCAGTTCTCGAAATGACGATCGAGAGTAAACTTCCTTCTTCAAACTAGGCCCTTTTATGACATTGATATTTTCAGAAAGATATAGGTATTTCAGATGAGGAAAAGGCAACGAAATGCTGTATTCACGGTAATACACTTAATGAGAATATTTACAATTGTGATGTTTAAACGCGATGTTGAATCAGTACTCTATCTGTGATAAAATAGTTTTATTATCAACTGTATCCGTGTTTTATCATGCTTTGATCAGAGAAACTCACTTTTGCGTAAATAATGAATATAAATACAATTGTAACGTCAACATAGTATGAGCTATTTATATGGAAAGACATTGTTATCTGAAAGCCTACCGACTATTGCATTGTGCCAATTCTCTTGAACCGATAAAGATAATTTTAATTCAAAAAATAGAGAACTTGACACTCAACAATATTGTAGGTACACAGCGTTATGTACCTAAGAACTGAGCTTATAAACGAGAAGCTATCAGTTTTTTTACTTGATTACCTTACCCAGTATCACTTACCCAAGCCGTAACTATTCATCCACTGTTAATGACCAAAAATGTGTTACGTAAATATATCAAATCAACCACCCACTACGTTTACCTAATTGCTATATATATAAAGATATATGTAAATAACGTACATATGTTGTTTAATGTGAATGTTAAGATTGCACAGATGATGTTTAAGCGATAACCTCACCACTACTTGCTGCGCAAAGGATTGTGGATTCAACTTCCACATGATACAACAGTTTGTGTGTTCCAAATATCGTTTCGTTTGCAAAGTCATTATTTTAATTTCATGTTTCTTCTTCCATATCTAACTCTCGATGCTCTCCGTGCAATATATATATATGTTAACGGAAATGTATGTAATCCGTCATTGTATACAATTCCTAGGAAATGTATGTAATTCCTAAAATCGCACGGAAATGTGTGAAATAAATTATATTATACTTACACATTACACATTTCCTAGGAAATCTATACATTTCCTAAATAGCAATCGGAAATGTAAAACATTTAAGATATTGGTGGGTTATTATTTTTAGGTTAGGTTAGAACATATTATTATTATTTTACGGTATTAAGATAATATGAGTGCTATAATAAAAAAATATTATTAACAACGTGTTTTATTACAGAAAGCATTTACTTTATACATTTCCTAATACGATATTGGAATTATTACAATTCCGAGGAAATTTATACATTTCCTAGGATATCTATGTATTAAATAGTTTTTCAAACAATATTTTATACATTTCCTAAATAGTATCGGAATTCTACACATTTCCTAGGATTTGTATACAATTCCTTGATTTCATACATTTCCGAAGACTGATTGATAGAGGAGTAATGATGTAAAATATGTGGAGTAAGTCTTTACTTACTCTGCCTACCCGGAAAGAGAACTGTGTGTTTACACCATTATTTACATTTAAGTACATATTAATAAGGAAATACCTCACATGGTCTTATACTTAAATAACCTGTTGTCGTAGATATCAATAATAAACAAGAACCCCCCTATCCACCGTGAGTGACAGACAAGCGCCGGCGCAACTGACTCATAGTTACATAATCAATGGCGCATGCCTTCGGTATGGTCATGGTAGAGGAAATCTCTCCGTATATGGCCCGAAGCCTGTTACTTGTATCAGTCGGTCAACTGAACTTGTGATTATATAACACTGCAGTTGTTATTCCAAGTATTTATTGAATGGAATCTGTTCTTATGGATTTAAGTTTAAGTTTTTTCTTGTAAGAAGTTTCTATAGGTACAGATCTCAAGTTTTGTTTCGTTTTTATTTAAAAAAAGCTTTACTGGTGTTTTAAGCAGGACATCACATCTTTCCAATTCAGAACAACGTGATATGAAGGAATTGCTGATTTGGCAACGATGCGCTTCCTACAATTTCTTGACAAATCCTACCAAGGGAATAGTGACTTCGTTCGGATGGCTGACGTTACTAATCCCTCCCATACGCCCACCACTGTAACTCCTGTATTCCAGGACCAACAGACGCACTCGAGATACTCCAAGTACAATAAACTGTCTTGGAACCCCAACGGCTTTAGACCTCTCACATCACACCTGTGGACTTAATGTATTCTGGCCTGGAAACACGACCAGTGAACACACGAACTGCCACAATGAACTCCGGAAGTTGTGCAGGAAGTCGTCGGCTTATGACACCTCCACGCGGCGCCTACCTCAAATGACGTCATACTCAGTCATGGCAATTATTGTTGATATTATGCTTCGACTATAACTGCTATGCCATGTCAACTATCGAAAGAAGAAGTTGACACGTGTCGATTGCAAGGAGTGGTATCACACATGTGCACCGTTTAAATTTACATTATATAAAAATACAAACTAATTCAAACGCTTTTGCTATTACTTGGTATGGTATACGTCAGTAGTGTGCTAAGTGGGGTTAGAATCCGCAACCACTTGATCACAATGCCGACGCCTTTGCCATTACGCTACCGCCGCTAATAGCTTTATAACCCGTTTGAGCTTCGAGTGGTACTATATAAAAATTACATCTTCCAGATTCGATATGAGCCGAAATACTGATGTGTCACGTTTATGCTAAAAAAACCTACTAATGTCACTATGGAGCATTACCTAAGTTTTTTATCACTCTTATCTCGGGAACGACAGTGACTTAAAATGCAGATGCAACCATAAAGCCGCCAATATTTTACTGATGTTCTTGATACCTGAAAATAGTATAATAAAACCGGGGTAATTTGTTTTAATCTAAGTACTAGATTGTATGCCCATTGGGCGGGACATGGCTGATCGCAATGTATACCTACGAAACATCTACATTATATTATGTACCTACCTATGATCCACAATAAAAATATATTGAATTGAATTAAATGTACCTATATCGGCATGTAGAATTAAAAAAAACTCAACAATAATTTTAAGAATTTAATTTAAACGATCAATGAACGGTAATAATGATATGTTTTCAATGTTCTGATCAAATCGTTAAGTGTTTAATGAACTCTTCTATTAGACTCTAAAAACATTTTTTTAATATACACAACTGGCTTTGAGGGCCTTTGACATTGTCGCCAACTTCCTAATTTGAACATATATCAGTGCCTTATTCTCGTTTTTCTGACCTAAAATGACGTTGTTCCACAATTTTTCAAATTAAAATGATCACGATAGTGACACGAAATGCGTATGTCCTAGTTCGTATTACCTGATTAACCTAAAACATGATGAAGGTGAAACCGACGTTGATTTATGTTGCCATAATTATATAGCACAGTTACAGTGTAATCACATTGTATCACAGAGAAGTCGTTGACACTGTAATATACACATGAATTCGCGCTGCGTCGACCGACAAGGTTTCCGTTTCCTCTCGAAGCCATACATGTACCGTGTGAAGTTTTACAATACTTTTTAACAGTATGAATGCAAGCCTACTCTGTAGCCATTTATCACGTATCCTTATCTTCACATACTAAAACTTAAAATTAATTAGAAAAGACACATCTATTGTCATAATTGTGTCTTTTCTAATTCATTTTTAGTTCATTGTTGAATATGCGGCAGAATCGCAGGCGCATCTCTGCTAATAAAATGCCTCCTGTGTTATAAAAATAGGATAACAGAGTATAAATCATCTCTGACGATTAAGCTTAATCTTTTATTGAAATATTTGATATAGTGTGAGAATCACAGAAGCTTTTAAAGATAATTCTTTAGTGTCCAAAAGTAGCAGGAATCACTACACAGGAAGACTGCACGTTTGGCCTAACTGTCACCACGTCGTTTCCTACTTCGCCAAGTGTCGTGGGTTCAAATCCCACGTAGGACAACACTTTGTGTGATCCACAAATTGTTGTTCTGAGTCTGGGTGTTATTTGTGTCCGTTTCATGTATGTTTGTAAAGTCCCCCGCGACACAGGATTTATTCCTAGTGCAGGAGTTGTCGTGTGCGGGAAAAAAAAAGCAAAAAAATATATATATACGACTGGAATGATTTACAACGTTGTAACTACGAACTCAGCTTTCTGCAATTATCCTTAGTTCTATAGCGCGCTTAAGCTCTCAGCTTTTTTTAAGAGCTAGTCCTGTTTAATTTACAACTACATATTTAAAAAAAGTTTCCGCGTATGAGTAGTAACACTGTTATAGCAAAAATCTCGCGTTCTTCAGTAATTAACACACGTTTGAATAAATACATACGTAATGAAATGATTCATAGCGCATTTATAATTGTTCTGGTGTCATTTATGTTGCGTTATCGACACGCCTACGATTTTGACGGTCACGGCCGTGTATTGCTGTAACCTCGAAACTTAATAATGACTTCATAGCAAAAATATTACATAATTTCGGAGTACATATTCACATTTTGTTAGAAACTTTAGTAAGGCTGGGCTTTCATGTTAGCTAGCCAATCTTTCAATTGTCAAAAACTTCTTAGGAAATCATGTATACCTAATACATAATTCTCTAATGAGACTGCTCATCTCATTGATCCTGCGGTGCAGCGATGGCATAACAATATGTACACTATGACATAACAATAGTAAGGCAAGTACAATAGTAAGATGCGATTGCCATTACGTGACTTTATAATGGTGTTTCTGTTAGAAAATTTGCCCATTTAACTACACACATCAAAAGTGTCTAGGGATCAACATATGTGTCTAGGGATCAACATATATTTTTGCAATAACTTTTCTCCTGATTGATATTAATTAAAATTTTCTTTAAGGATTCATCAAATAAAGTGTTTTCGTTTGTCACAGTAACGATAAACCAAGTCACCTTTGCATTAATAAAGAAATTTGCCATTTTCCTAATAAAGGGATTTTTGACATTTGAACCACTAACATTAAAGTTCGAAAAAAAGACTGAAATAACAGTTTTCTTTAAAATTTTATTAGGTAACTTAAACAATTAATAATCCGTGTTTCTACCGCGAACACTAACAAGACAAGAACATCGGTTTGGCATACTCAAAATGAGTTCATCCAAATCACGCTGTGGAATGGCCGCCCATGTTCGTTGCAACAACAAAAAAAGGTCTTCTTGCGACTGGATACCCTCCATATTCGGCAGAGCTCTTCTCTGTAGCATATCCCATGCATGCTCAATCGGGTTCAAGTCTGGCGACTGAGCAGGCCAGGGCCAAAGCCACATCTCAATCTCAAGAAATCCGCATAAAAATGCTTGATCCCTAGACACTTTTGATGTGTGTAGAAAAGGGTTATGGGTTTAGTGTATGCTGCAAGAGTGGACATGCAACATACCTTATAATATGTAGTCAATAAACCAGTGTGAAAAAGATGCTCAAACCGTTTTAGCAATGGAAACGCTTTTAAATGGAGCTAATAGATATTGCAATGGTATGACATGAAATGTTGACGACGCGCGACGCCAGCGGATGTAAAACAAAATATTGACCCTTTTTTAACCATACCTGTGAAGACTGCTCATTGTGATGGGAATTCGGCAGTGATGCAACTAAATTACATCACGTACCCATCACCACTATCTCTCTATTATTTTCTGTTAATAGCTTTGTTCGGAGGCTTTTGACTTACTTTGTTACTAACATTGGTTAACTACAACGCTGTAGTCATAATTATTGTACAGACATGTTAATACATTAGTGAATACAGCTCTAAAAGTCAGGTCCAAAAGTATAATGAACCGTTTTTGGACTTGCGCGACTTTTACACATGCACTTAGTTTTTGTTATACCGCAGGATTTATTCGCGATGAAATTATTCAAAAGTTTACGATTATTTCTATAATAGCCACTAAGGGTAATTAAGTTTCTGTATTTCCGCTTTTTATTAAGTGTTAATATTTAAATTAGATCTGCATTCCTTCGGAACTTGTATTAGACTTGGTTTGAGGAGGTTTTTAAAGCATCGATTATGCAGAAAATGTATACTTTATACTATTATGTTAGGAAGAACTGGTTGGAATTGAAAAAATACTTTAATGTTGAATAGCCCATTTATCAAGGAAGACTCAAGGTTATAAAACATCACGATACCACCAATAGGGGCCTAACATCAAAGAAAATATTGCAAATCAACGGCTAGACTTTATCTATCTATACTTATAATAAAAATGTAACAGGTCCAATTCTGTACATTAAAGGTATTCTGAAAATATTATTTGGAGGGCTCTCTATTATCGATACGGAAGCCAAAACGTATTTTTTTTTCATTTTTGCCTGTCTGTATCTTGACCGCGCATCACGCCGAAACTACTGAATGGATTCAAATGAAACTTGGCATGATTTGAGTTCATACTACGAGGTATGACATAGAATACTTTTTATCCCGAAACGGTTGCAACGGTTGCGGTGCACGGTTTCCTGGAGAGAGGGGATGAAAGTCAAAATATGTACTTAGTTGTAATTCAATAACACATAGTCCGATTTTATTCATTCTTTTTTTGCTAGAAAGAAAAAAAAGGTAACGGGAAAAGTCTTTTTTTTTGTCCGCGACTGTACTCTGCCTGTGGGAAGCTGAGACAGATATGTAAATATGGCGGTACGAAGTTCGCCGGGTCAGCTAGTTACATATATGAATCTGTCTTTCACTCGTGCAAATCTACTAGGATCCCGCGTCCTTTAAGCGGGACGTAAAAAAGCATCTCACTAGACCACCTTAGCTGCCGCCGCCATGCTGCATTCGCAAAGATTATAGTGACCACCACTTATGGATTAAACTCATGCCTCCCATCAGGCAGAGTAGTGTTACTTTGGCAGGCCCTATTTAAAAAAAAAAAAAAAACTTAGTAAGATGCTGATTGTAAAATTGTCGATCACAAAACCGTTGTGGTTTCCAAGAAAACATATATTATGCAATATACCAACGCCAACAGCGTTTCCTATTAAACTTAAACCGCCATGAAATGTCTAGACTGGTCTGGCTTAAATCGATATTGCACCCTAGCATATGCGACGCTTGAACGAATTGGACTTCCTTCCGTTTGCAAATGGTTTCTGCATGTCTTTTGTTGCAGAACTTTTGTATTATTACGGAATAGAATTAAAAACTTACAATTGCGGTACTTTTTGCATCTTATGGGTACCGGGTGGGGTACCTTTGTTATAACTAAACAAGCTTCACTTGTTGCTCATTAGCACACTTGCATAATCCATTCTACATTATAAATTCGAAGGTACCTCTCAATTTGATTTCAATGAAATTTTGGCATGGTGATATTTAGATTATTGAGGAAGGACATATATTATGTTTTAGGACTGGTGATTAATGTCGGAAAATCATATAGTTGTTGAAGATCTCGGTGTATGAATAATATAACGACATATAAGTGTAAGTCGCTACCAGTTGAAGTAGCGATTAATACATCAATGATCAGCATCATTGAGGAGCAGAGGCCAAATGCGAGTGCGGGACTTTCGGAGAACCGGTCGACCGACTAAATCCCGCGGCGGCTTAGCTCGGAAGTCGGGAGGAGCTCCAGGAACGCAAGGACGCTGTCGCACCTCCCACCGCTCTAGACAGTAAGAGTCGGAACACCGAACCGCCTTACGGCGGTTTTCAATAACCTAGTTAAGGATAGATCGCTATCTCCGATTTGCAGCGTGATCTAATCTATCCTTAACTTGCGTTTCACAATCAAGGATAAGCGCTATCTATCTCTTACCAACGAAGGATAGCTTTTTCCCTCTTGATACGTTTAGTGCTTAGCTACACAAATCTTTAATGTTAAAAACAAATATTCACTATTTATTTATTTTTATTAAAAGTACTTGTTGTTTGTATTTTTAAAGATTTTAAAGTGAATCAACATTAACTTGATTTTTTTTATTTGTTTACCACAACCAAAATGAAATAAAACGTTTTGACATATCGAATTGACGTTTGTTTGTGCGCGTATGCGTATCTTGTGTATGTATTACAAGTAAATCAAAATGAATCCTATAAGTATCTAAATTGATGATAATTTGTGCAAGATACTAATTTGGTGATGGATGAAACAGAAAACATTGAAGTGTTAGGTTATGAAGAGCTGGGACCTCCAGCACAGGTGAAGTGAAGAAAAGAATTTAAATTAATTAAAATTTTTATCATTACATTTTTTTGTGTGATTAGTTATATTGTATTGTGATCTCAAATTTGGGAAAGGTAATAAAAATTCCATAAAATATGATTAATTATTGTTTATTTTACACTTTACAGTATATATTTATTACCAATTGCCGTTCTGACATGTTTAAAGTTGGAGAATTGTCATGAATAAATACATTTTCCTCCCGTGTTGTTTCTGAAATCGATATTTTAGGCTTTATCTTTGCCAAATTCATCTTTCTGGCAATATTGTATGTTGCATATTTTTTTAAATTTGGCCTCATTTTTAAAGATAGTATGGGGAATCTTCTTTTCCAAACTCCAATGCATCTGCAATATTACAGTAGGTATTAATAGTGTATTTTAATCATTTACCATGCATCTAGTATTTAGTAAACAAAACAAACCTCTCAAACAAAAGTATTTCTTGTTTTAATGTGCGCTTCATTATAACATTGCTCTGATGGAGTATTTGGGTTGAGTAGGGGTGTCAACAGATAGGGTGTGCATAGATAGCCGCTATCACCAAGCAGCCAGCGATTTCCAAGTCCACCTTGTTCACAATAATCTGTAAGTTTAATATTATATATCAGTCTTTTAAGCAATAGGAACAGTGTACTTATTTCTTTTTTAAAAAAGGGTTACTAGCAACCGAAATTACTTGTATTCCTGTTAACCCCTCCAGCTAAGCTAAATTGCTTGTGTTAGAAGTAGGTTCATGTCGGTACTGTCAGGATTTGAACCAACAACCTCTTGAACGTTGACGTTGAACCAACCGTGAACCGCACCAGGTTATCACTTCAGGTCATTTGCAGCGGTCACATCTTCCCAAGACGTGGACGAAGCGACCCTTAGGCGATGATTGGGGAGCTAGCGATCTCTACTGTGTTTTCTTCGCCGCCGTACTCTTCTGAACGAAGATCTCCTCAAAATACCGGCAACTATCCCTTTGGCAGGGAGCCAGGGGAGCAGATTGATACAGAGTACAATCTGCTCCCACTTCAATCATCAAATTACTTAAAATGTCATCTAAATATATACACTATTAAACATGTGTAAAAAACAAGTCTGCTTCTTTCAAATGATGTAATACCAGAACTGGTTTTGGTGACATCATACCAAATGCGTAGGCATATCAGTGCACTGTACAATCATAGTACTCCAGTTATTGCTGCTAACTCGGATAATGCGATATGAGAGGTTTACGACCAATTGTGTTACAACTTTAAATTGTTAATGACGATGACACATACATCTACTGTGTGCATTACATTTTATTATGTTTTTTTTATATAAAACTGTTTCAGGTGATATAAACCCCAACATTATAAGACCTCATAGAATAGCATAAAAGTTTATAGATAATGCCGAAATCAAGTTCCGTAGATATACAGTTATTAAACTTACTGCCCGTAAAGATTGACATGACAACGGGCACCGATAACTTAACGTAGTCTCCGAAGCATGGATGATTCTCAAAATGCTATGAATGGTCACCCATCTATAAACTGATTAGAAAAGAATTGCTTAACTTTGCAATGTGGTACAACTTGAAGACAATAATTTTAATCTTGACTACCTTGTTGTTTATTATTTATACCCCGCGGTGTTACCCGTAATTAAACGGACAGACAAAAACTTTAAAAATTGATTTTTTATGTAAGTACCATATATAATGCCATGTGTATTTAGTGAAAAGCTATTGATTTGAAATTGCAAACAGACACTTCCATTTTATTTATTTGTACAGATTTATCTATGTGGGTTAAATGAAACGGTCGTTATGAAACCTTAAAGTAAATAGACCTTTCCACACCATCAAGCAAGTTGACAGATAACAAACACATCAAGTAACTGCTAAGTGATTATAATGACTGTTGACAAACATGCGCTCTAATTGCCAATATAGTTAGCTGTGATTACATTCCGAGTCATGAATATGAATGAACCATCTCCATTTACCTTAATGAGTAATTGATGGACAGACGCATAATTCATTTACAGATTTTTAATGTTATTATGTAGTCATGTGTTGGGAATACACGAAAAATTACTTTGATGTGGTTTGAAACAGTAAATGAATTTGGACATGAACGCCTTTTTGCTAGCCTTTTGTTACATTATCAAGCCTCTATAAGACTACAACGGTTATCTTCAAAATACATTTACGACATAAGAATCAAATTCTAAACACATCAAGTTTTTATAATCCAAAAAATGCATTTAGCATAAAGCATGCACCAAAAAAAAGAAGGTTCTGCACCATCGCTGTCTAAATTAGAAATAGAGTGAAAACTTAATTACTTTAGCAATAATGTCCTTTATCCTTTGAACTGTAACCGTAACGGTATAACCGGTTGAACTCGCAGTATACTGCTATAGTGCACACGTGGTTTACATTTAGCCAGTGCTCGATACTTTCATGCAAACTAGACGTGACATTCTAAACTACAATATTCATCTTGACCTACGATTAATCAATGTTCATGAAAATAGCTTTTAGAAGCAGCTCCGCTTGCGTGTATGTCGGTTATCGCGGTAATGAGTAGAATATTCCCTTCCTAAAGAATCGAAGTATGTCCATGCCAAACATTGAAATTCGTGCAGCGGATTAGCCATGACAGCGTAACACAGTTTTTTTTTATGGAATAAGCAGGCAAACGAGCAGACGTATTGCCTGATAGTAAGCGATTACCGCCGCCCATGGACACCTGTAACACCAGAGGCGTCACAAGTGCGTTGCCGGCCTTTGGGGAGATAGGGGGAGTGGGGTTGGGGTATGGGCCTCTGGTATCCTCACTCACACGGTGAAACACAGCGCAAGCACTATTTTACACCGGTCAAGCCGCCCATTCATGCCAAAGCGTGGCTCTCCCACGGTTAAAGTTAGTTTACGGTAAAGAGTTAATTTCCAATTTAATATAATATTAGTATGGTTTACGTCCTTTATTCCCATAGACAGGAATAAATGCGTCATCTACTGTCAGAGATTTACGCCAATTCATTTAATTTAAAGAGGGAAAACATATTTCATTAAGGAAATGTCGTCATATGCATTGTTATTAATAAAGTTGTGTTAACAATATTTTGTTGTATGTTTATCTATCACATTAAGATTTAAACTATTTTAATTTGTTATGATGTATATTTATATGATAGAATGAATAATTAACTTTTTCCCGCGGCTTCGCTCGCGTGTATGTTGCGGTAATTATTTCTTGGGTTAATATACATAATTATGACTAGCTGACCCGGCGAACTTCGTACCGCCTTATATACATATCTGTCTCAGCTTCCCACAGGCAGTGTACAATCGCGTAAATTTCCTGAATTTTCTTTGCTATAAACCTCACGGAGCCCGAGACCTTTCCAACGAATGCAAAACCGTGGAAATCGGTTCGTGCGTTCTGGAGTTATAGCGTCAGGAAGGAAAACCCGACTTATTTTTATATAGTAGATTATGACACAATCCTATGTCACTCACAAATAATGTGGCTATTGGTAAAATATTTTTTTAAATCGGTCCATTAGATCCATTGAATAACCCCAACAAGCTCAAAAACTTTACATCTTTATAATGTAAGTATAGATGTATAAATGTTCATGTATGTTATTATAGACATTCAAACGCTGAATAATAAGATGACGTTAAATCTCATTCTATGCATATAATACTAAATAACAGCATAAAACTTGACGTTCTCTATTTCATATTTTTATTTTTCTCCATTTTAACTAAAATTATTTTATAATTTAACTAAAATAATTCGTTTATAACTAAAATTTTAAGCAAAAGAGAGACTCTTGTAGATACTATAAAGGTCAAACTGAAATCAATATAATCGTTATGATGGACGCTTAAAAAAACCATCAACTGAATTTGAAGATGTTATTTAGTGATATTCTAGGATTTCTAAACCAAAACACTAGTTACGTTGTAAGCATTCCATCCGTTTGATTCACACATGTATGGTAAATTCCCTTTGACTTAAGGAAACTGTTCTTATTTGTGACAAGGCGCCTTTTGTTCTTAGGAACTAAACATATTTTCAAACAAACAGTAGCTTTTTGTGTTACAACAACTGAACGAGTTTAGTCATCGACCTATCTACCTTTCTACTTTCACAGTGCTTTGGTTTGAACCTGTTCGCGCACGCAGCAAATACATTTTACTAGGATTAACACAACATTACAATCTAATTCCATTATTTTAAACTAGCGACCCAGCCCAGCTTCACAGGGACATAATTGAAATTCCCGGATTTCCTCTACTATTGGTAATATTCATTTATTACACAAATATAAACCTTCCTCTTCAATCACTGTATCTTTTGCTGAAATCTGCATTGACATCCGTTGAGTAGTTAAAACGATCTAATCAAACAGATACCGGAAGCGACTTCATTTTCTACTAAGTAAAGATGTATTAATATTAACATAATATGACCTTTGGGAATTACATTTTTGTCCTTTCGTTCATCTCACAGTAAACCCGCGTTTTTCAAGACTGTTGATCGTCTCCTAGTGGTGGCAAATTTAAGTAGATTTTAAACCATTCTCAAGAATTGTACAGATCCGAAAAGATTTGCTAGTTTTTAATCTTTCTTTAGACAGATATATTTAGGCATATTTACATAAATATCATACTTAAAAATGCGTGTAATCTCTTCCATAAAACCTTAGGATAAATCAAAGTGAGAGAGAGAGACACAAACAGTGGTAGTTGAAGTTACATAAGTGCCTTGAGTTTTAAATAGATAAGCGATCCACTGTTTACGTTTACAATCAGATTTCTATAATACAACCTCTCCGAATCAAATCTTTATGAGTAACTGGTGATTCAGGCTACCTGACCTGCTTCTCATCTTTTTAATTAGTACTTGTGAAGAATTACTTTTACTGTTACTATGCACATTGGTTTCGTTAGACCTTCAGATGGCGGTGCGACTCAGGAATGCGGCATCGTTCCGATTCAACAGGCATTGAACTTTTTGTCTTTGAACAATCGAAATTCGACCTAAATTATATGGACATAAAATAGGAAACTGATTATAGTTTAATACGTTTTTGTATGCTTAGGTGTATGTACAGTGTAAAATATGTATGTTTAATTTCGTTCTAGTTGACCTGCAATAGGTTTATTAGATGTATTTACATAGAGTTAGTAAGTTCTAAAAAACATGTCCAATTAATTTTGCATTGTATATCTATAATTTTCTAATAGTGAATAAGCTTTGTCAGTTGCTGCTCTGTACACGTGAACTTGTGAATCTTTATATCTATTATTTTCATAAAGAAAATAAAATAGGCCGGCTCCACCAGAGTGATACCCACGGCCTCACAGAAAACCGGTGTGAAACAGTGCTTGCGCTGTGTTTCACCGAGTGAGTGTGGATACCGGAGGCCCATACCATGTTAAAGTAACTAACAAGTATTTGTCCATTATTAATCGAACCTATTAAATTACCGCAAAGGATGTTTGCACTGGTGTTCTAACTTTTAACAGGAACCTTTTAACACGTGAAGAATAATATAATGAATTAACCATGAAACCTCCCATCGGCAATAAAGTATTCATCACCAACATTTGTGGATTTGTGACACGGATTAAAAATACGGTGTGGCACCACCCTTATTAACTGGGATTAATAAATACAATAAATATAACTTCTAAGTGAGGTTTATGTCTAGCAGTGGACCAATAAAAGCTCTTGACCATGATGATTGATGATGTAGTTTCTATTGTGAGTGAAAAACTGTCTAAAATATCACATAAGACTCGGATAAAATGAGACTTTAAAGGTATTCAAATAACAGTCCTTATTGCACTTTCCGGAACCACTACCTAGTATCCATTAAGGCAAGTACATTAATATCATGAGTCACTCCACCGCACGGTCTATGACGTCATCCTATTGTAAAACTAAAATACGCTATGTATACTCTTTGCTGTCAATTCGTATACAAAAACTCCCATTCTATCACTTAATTACCCACCTATTCACACTGGTTATGTAATTGTCCTATATTACATTAAAAAAACTGTCTGAGAACGAATTGTTTAGATGTACAAGCATATTTTGTAATGGTGAAGTTACTACGTTGTCTTTTTTTATAATCTGGCAACCCTGTATGACTATACTAACTTTTAACTAATTTAGGTACCTGTATGACCAGTTTAGGTATATAAAATACCTAACTTAGGTGTGGTTTATACGAAACTTCTTCATATTCCGTTCTTTATCGCTAATAAACATTCTTAAAGATGCACATCAATGGTGCTTTTAAACCAGACTAACTTGACCTTCTCTTTAAAACAGATTCTAGGTAAACTCGAATCATCATCATCGGCTATCGCCGTCCACTTCTTTACGAAGCCCTGCTTATAATATACTGGTCTACTAAGATCTAACTACACTGACACAAATCGTTTGCCATCGAAACGCTAAATTACTGAAAATTACATTAAATCCATTGAGTGAGTAGTTTAAATGATTCCAATAAAACCCTACCAAAAAAAACCCAAAGATTCCAGTACTTTAAGGTTAAACTTGAG
This sequence comes from Diaphora mendica, assembly GCA_949125395.1. Lineage (NCBI taxonomy): Eukaryota > Metazoa > Arthropoda > Insecta > Lepidoptera > Erebidae > Diaphora > Diaphora mendica. The sequence goes on from OX421321.1 coordinate 5,368,918, forward strand.
AAATTGACGTTATCTGTCGATTACACTGTTACTGATTGTTTTATTCCATGTCAATATCGTAATCGGAATACGTTTTATTACAGTATTTTTCCAACCAATCGATAGTCACACTACTCCTCGAATCGTAAAATGCAATAAAAATTTATAAATACTTATGATATTGTAGAAAGCGACTGATATAATCTGTCGGATATGCAGTCAACTTTTTCTTGAAACTCTTATACTGTTAATTTAAAAACATAAAACATAATCTTCATTTATACGTTCCTCAATTATACTGTTAATTTAAAAACATAAAACATAATCGTCATATGTAAGTTAATTGTTATGGAATAAAAATGTTTTTTTTCCTTTTTAACATTATGACATGTTTGGGAGATTACAACTTTCTAACTATAAGTTATATTTTTATCAAATGCAGTCTAAGACTATGCTATTTTTATCGTAACAAACTGTTGAATCGATTGCTAATTACACAAAAAATTAGAAAGATAGTATCTCACGATTTCACGACTCACGTAAGCTTCAGTGACGTTATAACTTATTATAAAGAACCTCTTATATTGTTTGTCCACAGACAGTCCAACACGGCTTCCCCCACAGAGCCTCAGCACTAGCATGGGATCCACTCCTCAGGATCGTCGCTCTCGGCACTGCCACCGGCGCGCTCAAGGTGTATGGCAGACCAGGCGTCGAGTTATACGGACAACACCCCAACTCAGAATCCAGCATCACACAAATACACTTTATACCTGGTAAGCTATGTCCTTCTCCATAAAATATTTCACGTTTAATGTCTCATTACTTTAACAGTTTTCAGTTTCAGAAAATTTCACTTGTGACGTAGTTATAAGCTTTTCATTTAATGTAATGACAGAAGTAATTAGTGCAACAATTGATAGTTTGTGCGTAGTTTGATTAAATTTGCAATGAGAGAAAAGTGAAAAAAGTTCTGAAATAGTCCTACTAATATTATAAACGCGAAAGTTTGTAAGTATGGATGGATGTATGTTTGTTACTCTTTCACGCAAAAACTACTGAACGGATTTGGATGAAGCTTTACAGTAATATAGCTTATACAACAGAATAACACATAGGCTACTATTTGCCGCGATAACCGACATATACGCGGGCGGAGCCGCGGGCAACAACTAGTAATTATTAATTAAACTAAATAAAAAACATGTCTACAAGAGTCGGTTACAAACAATCATTCATAAAGCTTATAAGATAATTTTAAAAACCCTAAGGTCAACTGCAAAAGCTGATATTAAGACAAGCTTAGAAATGACAATTCAGGGACAGTATTATTAATAGCTGTTAAAACTCATGTCAGTATAGTCGATAGTATTCAGAGTCAAGCTATTTTTAACTTCAGCAGCTCATCTTGATTAAACGAGTAGTGGGTTACAGGCCACAGTAGGCTTAATTGGCCACTACCGTTCCCACAACGACGTGTCTCTTCCATAGTCTATCGATAGCAGATTAGTAGGTACCAGTATCTTCGCAAAGACTTCGTTGCAAAAATCGTAGAAGAACCATCTGCTTGTTTACTCCCTAGGTCTTCGGTCATAACAAAGACCAATATTTTTCACAATCGACAAAACTGGGGCAATAGGCTCTTGAATTTTTATGACTTTGTTTTTTTCTTAACACAATTCGAAAACCGCTATCAAATCATCAGCTATTACGTAGGCATGAAATGGAAGGGTTATAAAAAGTATTGAAAGACGTTAATACGAAAATAAAACATGATTTTTATTAGGGATACGTTAAATAGAAATATCTGGCCGAATGCGCCCACGCATCGCTTATTATGAATCGTTTAGTCACCAGCTTGCTACGATAACGAACTATTTTAGAATATTATTCATAAAAGACATTGGATATATACACCATTTTTGAAATAACTGTTTGATATTATTTCTTGGGAACGTAACCATGGAGATAACATTATTATTTTACTGTTAAACTGCTGTAAATTTGTTTAATGTATACCAAGTTACGTCGAAGAGAGTCGAAGCAGATTTTTACTGACGCCCTGATCAACGAAAGTTATGATTATATTTATAACTAGTTTTTGTCGACTATCGCAGTAAAGAGTAGCCTATGTCCTTCCTTAAGAATCAAAGTATCTCCATGACAAATTTCATTGAAATCGGGGCACCGGTTTGGCCGTGAAAGAAGGACACACAAACAGACAGAGTTACTTTCGCATTCATAATATAAATGTGGGCATCTAAAAAAAATACAGTGTAATGTTTGTTTGGGTCTACGAATTTATCTATTTATTCGAAAATAAGAAGAAAAAATCATAGTATGAATAAATTTAAATGTCTGAATAGGTCGTTGCAAACTTTACATGATCTGAAGTGCAATTGTATTATTAATTTTAGTTTACAAATTAAATATTTAGTTTTTTTTTTTTTTTTTAATTCTAGGTACAGGCCGTTTAATATCATTATCAGACGACAACAGCCTCCACTTGTGGGAGATAAACGAAAAGTCTCTTGTAGAGCTCAAGACGTACATATTTGAAGGGAAAAATAAGAAGATTTCAGCTCTATGCGTGGAGTCCTCCGGCAAACACTTACTGATCGGCACCGAAGGTGGTAACATTTACAATTTGGACCTCAACACCTTCTCAGTCACCGAAGATGTGATTTATCAAGAAGTTGTTATGCAAAAGTAAGTAACAGTATAAATAGTGCTATACCATTTTTCTCACGGTTAAAGCTAATCTTACTTTTTTTTTGGGTATACATTTACTAGAATAAGGTCGTTATTTGAAGGGAAACTTATGCTCATGTCTATACACATCCATCGGCTGCTACTGGAACAGCTGGATCCATTTTGATAGGAATTTCACTGGCAGATATCTGATAATATAAGAAGTAACTTTTATTTTAGACTAACTTTGCCCTGCGGTATTACTCGCGATTATAGTTGTACGACAACAACCGCGGGTAGCACCGCGGAGCTCACCTTTGATAGTTTGCATAATTAAACAGTAATACCGCAGTTTAGGGTATCTATAATTTGAAGATAGAGAGTAGAGGATGGATTGACCACGCCAATGTACAGTATCTAGCCTTTGTCAACTCCAATAGTAATCAAACTAGCAAAGAAAATCAACGTAAAATGACAGCGTTCGTGCTGTCGTGTTTCGTTGGTGAGTGCGAGACCGGAGGCCCAATGATGCAGAAGCATCACTAGCCCGCTATCCATGGTGTGGGTCACCATGCTGCATTGTCCGCATTCGCAGTGTGTATGGTGACCACCACTCTTGGATTCTGCTTATGCTTTCCATCAGGCAGAGTAGAGTCACTTTGGCAGGGTCAAACATAAAAAAAAACCTTACAGTAGCTGCAAATGTGTAATATCCGACATTTCACCTACCATGATATGCTTAAATGTAGAACTGCACGCGCTCATTGGTCAAATGAAATAGCGTGCGCTACTCTGAGTTCCTGTTACATACTGCCGTCCCTTTTCACGTAAATACTCCAATCGACTGTAAGAAATCTAATTGAAGGTGTTACTCATAAAGAAACAAAAAGTATGTGCAATAGGGAATATGCATGTCTTTTTTTATTTCTTAATCTGATCATATAAGTCTCCATAACCTAAAAAAATATATAAATAGGCTTGAAAATAGTCAAACTAATTTTCAAAGTGAAATTTAAAACACCGACTAAATTTGAGCTATTCAAACGCCGCCATTTTTCGCGCGCTATTGACATAACAAATGATGTCATTGTCATTTCGTGTTTATTTACTGTTGAGTGTTTCAGTTATTTTATACCTATTTACAGTTTTGATTGCTATAAAAATCATGGAAGAAGTTATTTTTTCTCACAAACACTACAACACAGTAGGAATTTCGACGCCGATAATTTCGATAATGTAACAATCGACGTCACATTTCGTTTCGACCAATAGGACGCGTTTTGTAGGCTTGAATTTCCCTCCCTTAATTTTCATTTCTTATTTAATATTTTCTGGGTTTAAATAATCACTAAATAAAAAAATACTTTTTATGTATATTGTAAAGACAATAAAGAATCTAGAAAAAAATGTTTAGGACAAATAAAAATTTTATGCATATTCCCTATTAACAAGTATTTTTAACCGACTTCCAAAAGGAGGAGGTTCTCAATTTCATGGGTTTTTTTTTTTTTTTTTTTTAATGTATGTACATCGATTACTCCGTCAATTGTGGACCGATTTTGAAAATTCTTTTTGTATTCGAAAGGGTATGCTCCCCATGTGGTCCCATGGCCACCATATCAGGATCTGATGATGGGATCCTAAGGAAATCGAAGGAAACCCTCAAATTTACGTGAGCGCCTGCAATGAAGTTACGAGCAATTGTCTGCCTGCCTACATATTCTGTATAAATGATTTAATTTTCAATGAAATGATGATGAGAGACTTGAGAAAGACTAAAAAGCGAAAAATAAAAATAAAACTTCGTTTAAAAAAACCGACTTCAAAAACTAAAAAGTATAAAATAACTTAATTTGTATGAGCTACCTATTCATAGGTTTGAAGTCGGTGCCAAGCCAAAATGTAATAGTACTCGCCGCGCGTGACCTTGAGCGGGATAGCTGCTCTTCGCGTTGAACAAAACAACCGAAGCGTCGCTGACGTCCGTCTCGAAATATAGCGAGTGTGGTACCTACTATTACATTTGGCTTGGCACTGACTTCAAACCTATGAATAGGTAGCTCATACAAATTAAGTTATTTTATACTTTTTAGTTTTTGAAGTCGGTTTTTTTAAACGAAGTTTTTTTTTATAACAAAAACAAAAACCAACTTCAAGGTACGACTCGATTACTCTTTGATGCCATCATCAAATCTTAGTGTCCTTATCATGGTATCACCGTTGGGATATCTCCTTTCCATTAAAAAAATAATCCTCAAAATCGGTTCATAAACGACGAAGTTATCTGCGAACTCACATAAAAAATAAAGTTAAAAAATTATATATACGGTCGAATTGAGAACCTCCTCCTTTTTTTAAGTCGGTTAAAATCGGAATTTCAAGAACTAATATGTAAGGTATTACGCGTTTCTTAATATTTTATTTATGGAATGCTTTGTATTGCACTATATTAAAGGTTGATGTGGCTTAACCGATTTGAATGCGGTTCTCTTATGTATTGAGTTCGAATTAGTGTCTCTTAAGTGTTGTGATAAATTTTACTTAATTTAAAGTGTTTGTTTTATTTCAATCGGTTGACTAATAAGCCCCAAGCAAAAGCCACTTATTACTTAAATTATTTTATATTACTACTTCTATTTTAACTAAACTACCAAGCAAAATATGTGTTCTGTTTGGGAACAATAGCTTAAACAATAATTTTTTCATCCCACCAGCTCGTAAAGAGTATTTTTGCCGTTCGATATCTGAGGGTAAAAGTCGTTTTTATCCTCTAGAGAATAAAGTAAATTGAATTTAGAACATCGCTCGGGTGCACTAAGTTTGTGAATTCAAAACATCATTAAACCTATTTACTTCACCTCCATGGTGCCGAATTAACCATACAATATTTTTTAATTTGTTAAAAACTTAGACTCGGAACCTTCTTGGTGTAGTTTTTTTTATTTGCTGTGGCCGCACCATTTTCTTCTTAAGTAACTATAGCAACATAACTTAATTTTTTCTTAATTTATCTATACATCCACACAAATAAATAAAATTGAAATGTCTGTTTGTAATATTAAAATAATCGCTTTTTACGAAATGCATATGTACATATACACGATATATATACTAAAATATATTTTTTTTACAATTTCTGTTACATTGTCTGTCTGTCAGTCGGTCTGTCTGTCTGTTAGTTTGTTCCGGGTAACCTCTGGAACGGCTGGACTGATTTTGACGGGACTTTCATTGGCAAATAGTTGATAATCTAAGCAGTAACTAAAGCTACTTTTCTTAGACTGGCTTTGTCCCGCGGTAACTCGCGGTACGACAAAAATCGCGGGTAACACCGCGGGGTTGAGCGAGTACCTAAGTATTTTTGAAATAATTTAAAAATAAATCTGTAATATTTACCTATCATAATGTAGTACCTAATAAATATTAATACCTAAACTGAAATAAAAGTATCTTGTGATTGTTAATGCTTTTTTTGCATTTAGTTGTTTCCTCGCTGAGGTGGAATGAAAAGTTACGTGTTGCACTCGAGTGCAGATTTTTCACCTCGTGCTCTTTTGATTCCCTCGCTGACGCTCAGGATTCTAATTTTTGAATCACTCGCTACGCTCGTGATTCAATTTTAGAATCCTTCGCTTGCTCATCAAAATTGAGCACGCGGTTAAAAAGCAACTTTGCACTCTTGTATAACAAATAACTATTAATTTGTTCAGTGAACTGTAAACTAAATCTTATGTTTCTTCCTGTTAAACAATACAACTAAGTTGCTAAAGAAGGTATACACATAAATAATGTACTAAATAAAACTGTTGTATCATACATTCCAGGTGATTTATATACTCTTTGCATTCCAGTTTGTAAACCTAACTACATTGTATTCACTATCACCGTTTTGTATATCCACCTACCTACTTATACTGTTAGGTATGGGTGAACACTTTGTTCTTGTTACGGAAGGGGATAAATAAATTCCAATGAGACACAACAGTTTATTTCAAATGGTATCTTTGTATATGAAAAATTCATGTATTGGCCACGTTTTTAACCGACTTCTTAGTACCATAATAATAATTTGTTTATTTTTCTCCCATATACATTACTAGCTGTCCCACGCAACCTCGTTTGCGTCTCCTATTGCCCGTAGCATGATAATTTTCCCCCGTGTTTGAAACATTTTTCATTGCTGCTCCGCTCCTATTGGTCGTAGCGTGATGATATATATATATATATATATAGCCTATAGCTTTCCTCGATAAATGAGCTATCTAACACTGAAAGATTTTTTCAAATCGGAGCAGTAGTTCCGGAGATTAGCGCGTTCAAACAAACAAACAAACTCTTCAGCTTTATATAATAGTATAGATTCATTGTACAATACACATTGCTTATTGGGAGACTGGTTTCCAAACTAGGTGAGAACCTGTAACATGGATAACCAGGCTTCCATTACACAGACAAAACATAGAAAGTGAAACACTGTAAATTCATGTAGGAATCAAGAAACAAAAGAGGGAAAAAACAAACAAAAATATACATCTCTAATTTGGTGTGTGTTTGAGCGCGCTTTTGTGTGTGTGTGTGTGTGTACGAGTGCTCACGTGTGTGTGCATTAGGTGTGCGTCATATCTAGGCTATTATTTTTTTACCATCACCATTAAGCCTTTAATATTCCACTGCTTGGCAAAAGTATCTCCTTAGTCCTTAGAACGGACGTTCTTCCCTTCTATACGACCATCGTCACTTATCACACAATGGTTGGTTTCATTTCGCATGGCCGTTGTCCTCTGTAGTTTCTTCCGTTAGTCGAGTATTACCACACCCCCGGATGAATAGGGTGATGCAGGGATCGGAAAACCCATGCATAACGGTATTCGTTATAAACGGTTACCGAATCAATCTGTAACCGTTTCAAAGGGTTACTCATCAATTCGGTTAACAGATTATATATGTTATTGTTTTAACCCAAACAATAAGGGTTAACCCAAATTAAAGGGTTTATGTTTTTGAAATTGTTAATCCAAAATATAGATGTTAACCCAAGATTTCGGTTATTTTACGACGTGACGCGATTCGAAAATTAATCAATTTTACTTGATCTCTTGTGAAAAAAAATTAACTTGTTATCCCCTTTTCCCATTCCACGCAAATAATGAACGTCACCGACGACTGTAACGAAAAATGAATCACGGACCTACAAATATTCAGAAACCTATATCAAATTCGGTTAAGGTTAACCGTAATTATCCTGTATTAGATTATTCCTGTTAACAGTTATAATTCGGTAACACATATTTAGGTTAATCCTAAATTTAGGTTAACCCATATCCAAAAGGGTTAATAACAGGTTATTTCGGTTAGGTTAACCCTAACCGGAATATCCCTGGGGTGATGATTCGTGAACGATATAGAAACTGTCAATTTAGTCGATACTAACGTTTCGAAATACGGTAATATTCTTATAAAAAAAATATAATATAATCTCACAGAATTCACAAATGACTGCCTCGTTGGCACAAGTGGTAGCGTATGCGACTGCTGTGCTTCAGGTCTCGGGTTCGATTCCCGGGTCAGAACGACCGATTGTTTCGGAGTTTGGGTGTTTTCTATGTATAATATGTAAGTATTTACAAAAAAAAAAGGATATATGTAATTATATCAGTTGTCTAGTACCTACCCATAACACAAGCTCTGCTTAGCTTGGGATTAGATGGCGTTGTGTGTTAGATGTCCTAAATATTTATTATTATTATTACCTATTACTGTCCCACACTAGTCAAAACCAGTACTATGGTAACCAAACTGCTTACATGATAGTACTTATGGTAAAGGGCAACGATGTAACACATGTACTGACTAATTCATTATGTTTTTTATATTACGTCATGTATAAAAAAAAAACCGACTTCCAAAAAACATCCAACGAAAACTCTCTGCCAAAAAAACACTTAAAAGCGTTAAATAAACTGGTTCTTTATAAATTGCCTATACCTAATTCTTTATTCATTTAAATAGTAGTATTATAATGTGTGCTAGGTACCTAAAATCTGTTTGAAGTCGGTGCCAAGTGACTATCGCTTAGACTTTTGTAATTGTTCGTTTGTATTCTTTTTGGCTTAGCACCGACTTCAAACAGATTTTAGGTACCTAGCACACATTATAATACTACTATTTAAATGAATAAAGAATTAGGTATAGGCAATTTATAAAGAACCAGTTTATTTAACGCTTTTAAGTGTTTTTTTGGCAGAGAGTTTTCGTTGGATGTTTTTTGGAAGTCGGTTTTTTTTTTATAAAAAGTTTTTATTTTTCAGTTTTTAGTGCAAACAATCGTAGGTAAGTAGTAAGTTGAACTATTTCATCAAATTTCATCATCAAGAATACAAATGAAGGTCTAAACGTACGTGTAATATTGAAATCATCCTCTAATTCCTAACTGTTGAAGAGTTTAACCTTCTATCATCAGTTCACCTAAATAACTTGAAAGTATACGACTGAAGGTATTTAGATACGTATGAAATTGAAAGAATTATCCTCCAACTCCTAACCATTGAGGAGTTGTACCTTCCACCTTCCATCATCAGCTTACCTAAATAATTTGAAAGAATACGACTAAAGGTAACATATATATATCTGATATTTAAAGATTTATCCTCCAACTCCTAACCGTTAAGGAGTTGTACCTTACATCATCAGCTCATCATCATGAAATGATGACTACCAGACGCAAATACGGGTGTAATTTCAGAAAATATACGAAAAACATAGTATGTGCCTATAAAAAATGAGAGTTTCCCTCGATTTCCCTGGGATCCCATCATCAGATCCTGATATGATGGCAATGGGACCACCGCGGAAGCATACCCTTTCGAATACAAAAAAAATAATTCAATCGGTCCACAACTGACGGAGTAATCGGGTAACATACATAAAAAAAAAATAAAAGAAAAAATACATACAGTGGAACATAGAACCTCCTCCTTTTTGGAAGTCGGTTAAAAATGAGTAACCTACAGTGACATTTTCCAGTAGTAGTTTTTACATTCTCAGAAACCAGAAATTTATTTTAACGTCATAATTATAAAATCTTTTTTTTTTGTTTATTTCTGTTTGTTCTTACGTCAGAACTCCAGCATTTATAAACTGATTTAGAAACTTGTTTTTTTTGAGGGGGGTGGGTTCGTTTGTCGTTTGTCGAATCGTTTGATTCAATTCAAATTGAAAGGAATAATGCCTCTAATTTTTTGGCTCGAACAGACTAGAAACCACCCCTAAGGTTGAAAAAAGTGAGATTAAAAGTAATCATATTGTAGTCCATGATACAAAAATTAATTATGTAAATTCCAATTCCAGTTGTCCAGAAGACTTCAAAATAAACCCAGGTGCGGTTGAAGCTATGTGCGAACATCCCAAAGTACCCAGTCGGTTGTTACTCGGCTACAATCGAGGTCTGGTGGTGTTATGGGACCGAGTCGCCACAGCTCCTACACACACATTCGTCTCCAACCAACAGTTGGAGAGCTTATGCTGGAATGACGACGGTAAAGATCCTCCTTATTTCATTAATAAAGATCATTATCTTCCTAGAATTTTTTATTCCCAAGATTAATTGGGGTTGGCTCCTAGTTCAATCGGTTTTATCCGAAAATCAGTTTTTCCACGAAGAAACTGGCATCAGACCTCCGCAACCCTAAGGGTGAACTGAATTCGAAGGTTGAACTAGTTGTCAGTATATTTGAGGGCACTGAGTTTTCAATAACGATTATCACAGGGGTTCATTACAATCAGGACCGACGACACGAGAATTTCTTGTAAGAAAAACCCAACAGCAGTCTGACCCGGGATTCTAATCCGGGACCTTTTTGATTGACAGCCGCTTGCGCTAACCGCTCGACCAACAAGGCAGTCATTTCATTTCATTAATGAACTAATAAATACACACCACGCCATGTAGCTTCAAATAAAGCGGAGCTTGTACTATGAAAGCTAGAGTGACTGATAAAATACTTAATACTTTTTTTGTAAACACATACATATTATACATAAAATACAGCTAAAGTCCGAGACAATTTTATACAGATCATACAAAAATTTGGTCCGATCCGGGAAAAGAACCCGAGACCTCATGAACAGCAATCGCGTTCGCTACCACTACACCAGCGAGGCAGTCAAGAGATAAGAGATGTTATTTTTTTTACATGTCTAATCCTAGATACTATAATGAATACACTGTCATAAAATAATATGTAATGAAACTGTCTCTCTCTTCAGGAGAACACTTCACATCATCACACAACGATGGATCATACGTGACATGGGAGGTGGCCGGCGCGTCCAGCGACCGTCCGCTCAAGGAACCCATCACACCGTACGGACCCTTCCCCTGCAAAGCCATCTCTAAGATCTTGACCAGGACCAGCGTGGATGGCGATGAGCTTACTATATTTACCGGTTCGTATTAATTTATTTCGTTACATACCTATTGTCTATAATACTATCTTTTTTAAAATTTTCAAAACCTACCGTCTGATCTCTAACAATGTGCTAAGGTAACAAAACTACTGGTAAACATATTTATTTATTTCTAAATCAATAGAAATAAATAAAAGTAAAGTGTCTGTCTGTTTTTTCCGGCTAATCTCTGGAACATCTGAACCGATTTTGATGGAACTTTCGATTACAGATAGCTTACTGCTTACTTAGGCTTTGTTTAGACTAGCTTCGCCCCGCGTCGGATCCACGGTTACGCTACAACAACCGCCGGTAAAACCGCGGTGCTCAGCTAGTATATACATATTATACGTAAATTACATCTAGACCACAAGTATTTGTCTTGAGTTGGAATCAATCCCAAACAGTCTGAGAAAGCATTTAGACTAAAAACACGTTAACCCCCTTATAACCCTGGAATATTAATAATTTTGAATAAGCATGTTACGTTTTTGAAGAAAATGTCTCCCACTTATATACGATATTGCAACGTACAAGTAGAACAAAGTGCTATCATTATTTATGTTGATTACAGGCGGTATGCCGCGAGCTTCGTACGCAGATAAATACACCGTCACAGTACAACAGGGAGAAAAGCATGTTGCTTTCGATTTCACAAGTCGAGTAAGTAAATAATCTATACTAATATTATAAAGCTGCAGAGTTTGTTTGTTTGTTTGTTTGTTTGAACGCGCTAATCTCAGGATCTACTGGTCCGATTTGAAAAATTCTTTCAGTGTTGGATAGTCCATCTATCGAGGAAGGCTATAGGCTATATTTAATTTTCTTAAAAAATAGAGATCCGTAAAAAAATTGCGATTTTGTAACCCAAGGTGTGAAATCGAAAACCTATTTTTGCGTGCGCTGCAAAAAGTATTGACAATAGAACAAAATAATGTATTACGGGTTTGTGGGTCCCATTAAGATCTACAAAAAAGTCCGCGAGAGCATATATCTAACTATCATGGTTTAGTCACAATAACCGCTTTTGTGTTCAAATCAAATTATTAAATCGTCTGAAGAAAGAAACTACTTTAAATATGTATCGTAATATTAATCCTTATCTAAATAAAGCATTATGTTATCAAGGGTATTTATGTAGAAGTAAAATACTTTGTGTTTCATCCCATTCGGACATTTCGTTTAGAAGTTACCACGAGTATAAGACGCTAAGAGTTGGTACCTATTATTGAGTTATTTGCCAAAGAGTTTTTATCAACATAATACCTAATATTAGTCTTTATCCAAATAAATGTGTTGTTGATTATGAGTATTAGATCTTAGAAGAGTATAATAAATGCATCTATACTAATATATAAAGCTGAAGAGTTTTTGTTTGTTTGAACGCGCTAATCTCAGGAACTACTGGTCCAATTTGAAAAAGTTCTTTCAGTGTTAGATAGCCCGTTTATCGAGGAAGTTTATCGAGTTTATCTATATCATCACGCTCTGACCAATAGGAGCGGAGTACCAATGAAGAATGTTTCAAAAACGGGGGGAAATTATTACGTTACGGGCAATAGGAGACGCACACGACGTTGCGTGGCTCATCTATACTAATATATAAAGCTGAAGAGTTTGTTTGTTTAAACGCGCTAATCTCAGGAACTACTGGTCCAATTTGAAAAAGTTCTTTTAGTGTTAGATTACCCGTTTATCGAGGAAGTTTATCGAGTTTATCTATATCATCACGCTATGACCAATAGGAGCGGAGTACCAATGAAGAATGTTTCAAAAACGGGGGAAAATTATTAAGCTACGGGCAATAGGAGAAGCAAACGACGTTGCGTGGGTCATCTATACTAATATATAAAGCGGTAGAGTTTGTTTGTTTGAACGCGCTAATCTCAGGAACTACTGGTCCAAATTGAAAAAGTTCTTTCAGTGTTAGATAGCCCGTTTATCGAGGAAGTTTATCGAGTTTATCTATATCATCACGCTATGACCAATAGGAGCGAAGTACCAATGAAGAATGTTTCAAAAACGGGGGGCAACTATTACGCTACGGGCAATAGGAGACGCAAACGACGTTGCGTGGGTCATCTATACTAATATATAAAGCTGAAGAGTTTGTTTGTTTGAACGCGCTAATCTCAGGAACTACTGGTCCAATTTGAAAAAGTTCTTTCAGTGTTAGATAGCCCGTTTATTGAGGAAGTTTATCGAGTTTATCTATATCATCACGCTATGACCAATAGGAGCGGAGTACCAATGAAGAATGTTTAAAAAACGGGGGGCAACTATTACGCTACGGGCAATAGGAGACGCAAACGACGTTGCGTGGGTCAGCTAGTCTATAGAATAAAATAAAATTGGAGTATCTGTTTGTAATATTAAAATAAGCGATTTAAACTACCTAAACGCATGTGTATGTATACACGATACATATACCAAAATAACATTTTTTAACGATTTTTGTCTGTCTCTGTCTGTCTATTTGTTCCGGCTAATCTATGGAACGGCTGGACCGATTTTGACGGGACTTTCACTGGCAGATCGCTGATGATACGAGGAGTAACTTCGGCTACTTTTTTTAGACTAACTTCGCCCCGCAGCGTTAACCTCGGTTGTTGTTGTGCCGCGGGTAACACCGCGGGGCTCAGCTAGTGTATTATAACATTCAATGTTTGGTAACGGTGACCGCTTGCTATCCTACACGTAGTATGTTTATTTTTTACCTACCTATGACATTTTTAATTTAACTAACAAGCTTTTAATAAAATATCAATACTTTGTCTTTTTCTTCACATACATAGACACATACCTAGTGCTATGTATGTATTTATTTTGTGGCGACCTCCACATACAGCGCAACAGCAACATGCTACAGCGTCATCGACTAAAGATACACCGAACTACGGTGTGACGTCACGACACGGAGTACACAACAGTACCAATCCTGAATCGTGCAATAGAAGTTCTCGCGCCCATTATCATATATACAACATCCTAACATCAACCGTTGGGCAGTGGCCCGCCAGGGATGATCACAACGTCTGGTTGGAGGATCCTCCCTTTGTATTGGAGGGACATAGAACCCGTTCCTCCACAAGTTGTTTCCATAATTCAGTACAACTACAGCACTAAGACTATTTTGCTGTAAATCAAACAATGTACGTACAAAAAAGTATAGAAAGTATATTAAAGTAGGTATATTATAATTCAATAATATGTCATAATTTGTTCTAGATCATCGATTTCATAACTACGACGCCAGTACCTCCCGACGGTGTTCCATTACAAGAGGAGAGGCCAGACACTCCTGCGCAGATTCAAATACAAACAGTCAACCAAGTCGCTGCTGCATTGGTTAGTAAAAAAAAAAATTCACATGCATAGTATTTGCTGCTAATAGAAATCAAAAATGATATTATTAGGAAGATGTTTTACAAATTTTAGTAGATAATTCAATTAGAATACTTAGACGGAGCGGCTGTGCCCCTGCCGGATCCACTAGAGGTACCCATTGTTTTATTCTCATGACGTATTTCCGCGTGGTGACGCATTAGAATACAGATTGTCGCCACCCCTATTCAACCCGTAGGTGTCATAAAATCTTCTACCGTGGGAGAGCCACGCTTCGGCATGAATGGGCCGGCTCGACCGGAGTGATACCACGGCCTCACAGAAAACCGGTGTGAAATAGTGCTTACACTGTGTTTCACCGAGTGAGGATACACGAGGCCCATACCCCAATCCCCCACCCCCCCTTCCCCAAAAGGCAGGCAACGCACTTGTGACGTCTCTGGTGTTGCGGGTGTCCATGGGCGGCGGTAATCACTTACCATCAGGCGATACGTCTGCTCGTTTGCCCCCTATTCCATAAAAAAATAGAACAAACCACTTGTATTGTTCTAGTCCAGTTTCAACTACTGAAATTAATTAGAATATTTGTTTAAAACGTACTGCACTAATTCATACGTTTAAGTTTGATTCTCAAAAAAACTTGTGATTTACAGATTGTGCTGGCGGAAGAGGAACTGGTTGTGATAGACTTATGTGACGAACGCTGGCGGCCATTGTCCCTCCCGTACTTAGTGTCGATTCACGCGTCAGCTGTCACCACTGCACAGCTGGTCGATAACGTCGCCTCAAACGTGTACGACAATATTGTCGCAGCAGGTGAGTTATATAAGCATTTCACTTATAACTAGACTAGATGAACCTTGTTTTGAACCACTTCAAATCGCGAATTAGAAATGAGTGTTCTCAAGAGCTCTTCCAACTGTTTCCACCTTCTCCCTTCCTCTACAGGACAGCACGTGCTGGCCTTGGAAGACACCGCCTCAGAGTGATAGAAGTACGCTCTCGAACTAAACGGTTCGGTTTTTCCTTCCTGTGGCGGGCAGTCAAAAACTGGAACTCACTCCCAGCGCACGTGTTTCCCTCCCACTATGATCCCTAGTTCTTTAAGCACTAATGATGTCAATTATACTCGCCTACGTTAAACAAATAAATTCCACAACCCGTAAATTTTTACTGCTAAAAAACTTAATAAAAATCTCTCTTACTTCGACATCCAATGGAAAGACAAACAATGGGAAAATATATTTATCTGTATATTCTACGCGGTCGTTAATCTTTGAAACAATACTTCAACTGCAGTGTATGTGTATGATAATTACAAATTTTAACAAAAAAAAACCGACTTCAATCTGGACCAAATTTAAATGGGACCACCAGGAAACACCAGCTTTCAAACAAAAAAAGAATCATCAAAATCGGTTCACCCAGTCCAAAGTTATGAGGTAACAAACATAAAAAAAAAAACAGTCGAATTGAGAACCTCCTCCTTTTTGAAGTCGGTTAAAAATACATACTTATAGTTGAGACCTTAACTGCACCAATAATTACCCAATGTTTAAAATGTATAACGGAGGGTTTCGAGCATCACGATAATCGTTCTACATGAGTATAATGTAATGTTATGCTGACATGATACTATATTAAAATTATAATATATAAATTCTTCATTTAATTTTTCTCTAGGTAAACAGCAAAGTGAAAACGTTTACTCCGAAAGCCAGTGGCCTATATCTGGAGGGTACCCTGACACCCCTGATACCACAGAAAAACAGCTCCTGCTCACCGGTCATGAGGATGGTTCCGTGAGGTTTTGGGATGTCACTGGAGTGGCAATGACTCCTCTCTACAAGTACACCACTTCTCAACTATTTAGGTGAGCTTCTACTTTTGATACTAAAGGGAAAGAATGATTTGTTTCTTTATACCCTTTAGTAAATTAAGACAGTTTTGTAGGAATTGATATTAATTAGGCAACGATTCGCTATTTACTTGAAATAGTATTAATTTTAGATTAGCTAATGTTATGAAAATAATCAGAATTGCTGTCTAATCGAGGTTTCACTACTGTTTATGTTTTATGACATATGACATGAGTGCAAAGGGGTTATGTTGATGTAATATTACATTTACGTCTCTCGTAGCTTGAACAAATTCAAAATTTTTAACGAATATCTTTTACAATGTCATTAAGTAATTTAATATCAAGTTGTAAAAGTATTTTATTAAACATCCCACTAAGTTTAATACCAAACACAGACAAATGAACCACTAGGCCAACCGTGCAGTCAGTCCAAGTGCTATAAAGGGTATACTTTATAACACTGACTGACTGCGCGGTTGGCCTAGTGGTTTAAGTGGTCGCCACGCTGCTTCCTACTGCGCCAAGTGGGTCCACAAATTGCTCTAAGTCGGGTGTACTTTGTGTCAGTTTCATGTATGTTTGTAAAGTCCCCCGCGACACAGGATATATATTCCTAATGCGGGAGTTGTCTTTTAAAAAAAAAAGTAAAGATGATACTGTGATCCTTAGTTCTAAATTCAGAGGGCCCAGTATGAGTTTATTTTGTATCAACTCGGGTTTCGACTGCGACCGTGTCTGGCGTTGAGGATGGCAGATTTTAGTGCCGGCCAATCACAACGCCGAACTCGGTCACAGTGACGATCTGGTTGATTTGATTTAAATCTTATGGGCCTACCACAAGCACAAGTATCACCACAGGCCGGCTTGTACACGGAACACCGTGCGTGTGGTTAGTAAAACTGTATCACGCGCCAACCAACGGTATCACGACAGTTTTACCTGCGCAGTTATAACTTTGGTGATACTTGCGCGTGTGATAGGCACTTTATACTAGAGACTGAAATATAGTTAAAATTCAAACTACAATCGTATCTCATTTTACAAAAATGCTATTCTCTAACTCCGTATGCGACGTACATATGTGTAGCCAAACATTAGCTAACAATTTCGTCCTCTGCTTATTGCTTGCTCATTGTGAAGTGGGCTCAAACGTTCGACCACAAGGTAACCCGACGTTCTTTATGCATGCTAACACAGTTATACTATCAGCTGCATGTTTATTTTTATTTCTTAAATTTTATTTTGCACACAAATGTGAATAAAATTACTAAAGATAATAAAAAAACAATAAAAACCGACTTCAAGAACTGAACCAAATTGAAATAAGACCACACGAGAAGCACCAGCTTGCAAATAAAACAAGAATCGTCAAAATCGGTTCACCCAGTCGAAAGTTCTGAGGTAACAAACGTACAAAAAAGACATGTGGCACTCGGGGTCTGCCGCGGTAAAGCATAGCATTTTTTATCAACTGATGCAATTATAATTATTTTTTATTTATGCATTATGTATAATATTGTGAATGAAGAATACTAAACAACATCGTCACTAGATGGCGTTGATCACTTTTTTTAAGTAGCGATATGGTTTCGTTACACAGCATACTATAAAAGGTTTAAACTATTCCTAATAAATGTCTTCGTTATTGAACGGGTTGTTTTATTCACAGTATTTTTTTTCTTTGAATATATATTCTTACGGGGCGCTCATGCGGTGAGGGTGGCATTATAAAGATATGATACATAGAAGTGCGTGACAGAGACAGACAGATTTCGGAGCAGCTCGTCTCGATCCGTGCAAGCTTCGGGTGTCAGGTTTTATTTTCGTTACATTACGGAATTTCTTTATTCGGTCTTCGCGCTCAAAGGCCTCAAAGCCCGCGATAAAAGCTATGCAATAGTTTAAAAATAGAGTCGAATTAAGAACCTCCTCCTTTTTTGAAGTCGGTTAAAAATTAAATAATTAGTAAGTCGTAGTTTACACTCACAGGTTTAGTTTTAGTATTTTTTTGTGTTATTAGTACTTATTTCTCTCTCTATTTTTATTTACACTTTCTCTATACTTTTTCATAATAATTCCTATAACTCTAGTATTAGAAAATAATTTTCTTTTAAATATTTAGAATATTGAACATGTCAAAAAGAAGCAGATTAAATAATTAGTCATATCTCGTTAACTTTGTAGAATAAATGAATTGTCAGTAAATAAAATCAATTTATTGTTGTTGTGTAGTGGTGAAGAAATAGGAGAGAACAATGATAGCCAAACGGACGAAGAAGAATGGCCTCCATTCAGAAGAGTCGGTACCTTCGACCCTTACAGCGATGACCCCAGGCTTGCTGTCAAACGGGTAAGTGTACACTTCAATAAGAGATTTAAAAAAAAAACTAGTCAATAAAACAATAATCACGAATTAAAAAAAAACGACATCAAGAAACGGACCAAAAAAAGGTAACAAACATAAAAAAAAATACAGGCGAATTGATAACCACCTCCTTTTTTGAAGTCGGTTAAAAATAAAATTTATTTTAATTCTACTTTAGTCGTAGCAATTTCTTCTTCGTAGAACTGCTTTAGACAATAGTTTTGTTACTATACTAGCTGACCCACGTAACGTCGTCTGCGTTTCCTACTGCCCGTAGGTGATGTTATAACAGCGCGAACAAATTTGTTTACCATAAAAACGGTTGTAGAAATCCAATCTTAAAAGAAAGACAGCTGTCGCGGAACTTTTTTTTAGGACTTCTAAAGCCGAGTCTATACAGAACGAAAGTTGTCAACTTTTGTGTTGTCAACACGTGTTGATGATAAAAGTTTCTGTAAAGCCTAGTCTCTACCAAACAAAAGTTGGCAACTTTTGTGTTGTCAAATTTCGGTGGTGACGCGCCTTAACAGGCGAACAATTCTTTCATACATTGTTTTTGTGTAACTTTAACCGTTTACGCAGCGCGCGCAATTACTCAAAATAAATAATTTACCCCCGTTTTACGCAAAAAAAATTTATTAATACTCCGCTCCTTTTAGTTGTAACTTGATGATATTTAGCCTATAGACTTCCTCGATAACTGGGTTATCTAACACTGAAATAATTTTATAAATCGGACTAGTATTTCTTGAGATTAGAGTGTTCAAACAAACAAACTCTTAAGCTTTATAATAAAAAAAATATTTTGTTACTACATAAAAAAATGCGAATATACGTCTACCCATCATAATTATCCATTGAGTAAAAAAAACTGTTGAATTTATAATGTGTTTTTTTTAACGTAGGTGATCCTCTGTCCGCTATCTGGAATGTTGACCATCGGTGGTGCTGCCGGGCACATAGTTATCGCCAGCCTCAAGACTTCGTCGAACACAGCTGAAGTGAAGGTAAGATCATTTTTGTACTTGGTACTTTTTTTTTTTTTTTTTTTTATGTATGGCCCGCCAAAATGACTCTACTCTGCCTGATGGAAAGCATAAGCAGAATCCAAGAGTATTGGTCGCCATACTCACTGCGAATGCAGACAATGCAGTATGGCGACCCACACCATGGCGGCCTAGTGATGCTGCTGCATCTTTTAGTCTAGTCAACAAGTATGGAACTTGTTGACTAGACTATTTGGGCCTCCGGTCTCGCACTCACCAACGAAACACGACAGCACGAACGTGGTCATTTTACGTAGATTTTCTGTGCGAGGATAGTACCGCCCCGGTCGAGCCGGCCCATTCGTGCTGAAATCAGCGTGGCTCTACTACCTCTACTGCTACATAAGTCAAAAAAAACTAAAATTATACACATAAACTTGAAAAAAATATGTTTTTCTCACAAATGTCACATACATCTCGTAAAAAAGGGACGGCTTTTCCTTGATTTTATTTCCTATTAGACTTCTGTGAATTAAATTTGTCATCAAGTGCATAATATTTAGGAAATCTTGTAAATTATGGTCATTACTAATATGAGTATTAATTATAATTTTTATTCCACAGTCTGTGACAGTAAACATCGTCTCGGATCGCGATGGATTCGTCTGGAAAGGACACGGCCAGCTCACTCTAAGATCTGGCTCGCTTACTTTCCCACAAGGCTACCAGGTCAGTTATACACAACCTTTGTGTTTTTTTTTTCAAATCAAACATCAGCCATGCGATCATCGCCAAATAAAGCAGGACCCCGGGTCATACTAAATCTCTTAATAAATATACTTGTTACTTTACAGTTTCCTATTGTTCTGATTGTTGCTGGTTCGATCTCCGCATTCTTGATGTCTCTTATATGACCATTTGTTAAGTCTTTTTGTAAAGAAATAAAGATCAATTGTATTGGGGGTTCTATCTACACAACACAACAATACTTTGTGTGATTTACAAATGGGTGGTCCGGTTTTGACCGTTCTTTGCATCCATTACCATTAATAATAGGGAATATGCATGTCTTTTTTTTTATTTCTTAATCTGATCATATAAGTCTCCATAACGTAGAAAAAAATATAAATAGGTTTCAAAATAGTCAAACTAATTTTCAAAGTGAAATTTAAAACACCGACTAAATTTGAGCTATTCAAACGCCGCCATTTTTCGCGCGCTATTGACATAACATATGACGTCATTGTGATTTCGTGTTTGTTTACTATTGAGTGTTTCAGTTATTTTATACCTATTTACAGTTTTGATTGCTATAAAAATCATGGAAGAAGTCATTTTTTCTCACAAACACTACAACACAGTAGGAATTTCGACGCCGTTAATTTCGATAATGTAACAATCGACGTCACATTTCGTTTCGACCAATAGGACGCGTTTTGCAGGTTTGAATTTCCCTCCCTTAATTTTCACTTTTTATTTAATATTTTCTGGGTTTAAATAATCACTAAATAAAAAATAATACCATTTAGGTATATTGTAAAGACAATAAAGAACCTAGAAAAAAATGTTTGAGACAAATAAAAATTTTATGCATATTCCCTATTGTCTGAATATGTTCCTATTTTTAAAAATAACAAAAATTATAGTGTAAATATTTATGAAGTTATAAGTTACAAACGCGATGTATAAATAAGTAACCCAAAACATTACAATATTATTATGAATGTCGCTAGGCGAGTTCAGTGGTGCAGCTGGTCCCTCCTGCTGCAGTGACGGCGCTGGCCGCTCAGTGGGAGTGGGGGCTGGTGTGCGGCGGTACAGCTCACGGCCTGGCCGTACTCGACGCGCTCAAGCCCGCCCCACTGTTACACAAGTGCACGCTCAACCCACACGGTAAGACACCTTATCATAACATATTATAAAACAAAGTCCTCCGCCGCGTCTGTCTGTTCGCCATAAACTCAAAAACTACTGCATGGATTTTGATGCGATTTTTACCAATAGATGTGATTCTTGAGGGAGGTTTTCGTATATAATTTGTTTTTTTTTTTAGTATATTGCCTAAAATATAATAATATTTGTTGAAGAGGTCGGAAAAAATTAAGCTGCGCATATTCACGCGGTAACATAAGCTATATTATATTTTCTGTAAAGGACCCATGCGAAGCCGGGGCGGGTTGCTAGTGCTTAGATATATACTTACATTACAAGTGGGTTTGATAGACTTCATGACAGGATTCAAAATTCAGGAACATTTCAAGACACCTAGGTGATTAACAGAGGCAGTGACGCTTCGTGTTCCTCATCCGTCATCACATGAATAAAAATATTTAGCCAAAAATGTCTCCTTTACACTTTTATGCCTTAACACATACGAGGGTTACATTCTGACCTGTACAATCTAATACATGTAATTGTCTATCTTATTTTCTTTTTCAAAAACTGTTAACTTTAGATAAGTAAATTTAATTCACCTACAGATTCCGGGTCGGGCGACACACCTATATCAAGAAGAAAATCATTTAAAAAGTCGCTCCGGGAATCGTTCCGAAGACTCCGAAAAGGCAGATCACAACGACGACAAACCACTACATCCAGTCCCACCTCACCCACACAGGTATAAATAGAGTATGCTATATAATTTTACATAAATTGAACATATAACCTTTAAAATGAATTAATATTAGTTATGTAGCCATCTCTGTATACAATTGCATACTTTGATTAAAGAATTTAAAATAGGTATAATATAATGTAAAATGTCATGTAATGGTTTTTTTACTATCGAATTAAAACTACTCATTAAGACTGTAGTCCTTGGGCGTGGGAATTTGTGATTGAACACCCACATTAATATTTTACATGCACACAAACGCATCGGGCACTGTTGCATACTAACCCTGGCAACTAATAAATTTACTTTCGGTTTTTTCTTCTAGTTACATATTCATTAACTGTTCGCCTTTGAAGAATGTTTAGAATGTCCTACAAAGCACGCAATGTATCTTAGTCATATCGGAAAGCCCGCGGGCTTTAAGTAACTCGTCAACGGCCGAGTGTAGGTTTCAAGTGTAATTCATTTCATAGACAACAAATAATAAATTTTTATACAGTATAAAATTAAGTCGCTATCTGTCAGCTTAGATCTTTTAAAGTAATCAACGGATTTTAATGCTATGTCATGAAATAAAATTTGTATGCTATGTTATATTAATGGAACATAATGTTAATGTTTCTTAAAAATATAATTTTTGATCGCTTTTATTGCTCATATTGACTAAATTTTACTACATAGATGTACGCCCCACTTTTTCACTTTTTACTTATGAAACAAGTTTTGAAAAGCCGCAGTCACGCGTTTTTAAGAGTTATGGTACGTTTCTATTTTTTTACTTTTTTTTATTTAAAATATTTTGGTGTAGTGATAATAATAATTTATATGCAGAGTATATTTTAAATACCTAACATAGAAATACAAAAAAATAATAATAAATACGAACAAAGTCACCAGCAAATGCTAATAATACCTACATATTCCGGTTCCGATATTACCAAACACGGCATATTTATCTCAAATTTATTTTTTAATACAGTACTTTATGTCGGCTAGAGGGCGCCACATTAAATTGAGTGACGCGTCATATAGCCTATAAGCAGTGGACGATCAGGACGCTTCTATACGATACCTCATTTATCCAGTTCTAATTAGCAGTTAAGGAGCTATGAGGGAACAGATGAACATACATACATACATAGCCTGTCAAAATCATAACCCTCCTTTAGCTTTGCCGTGGTAGGGTAAAAAAATAAAAAAATACAGTTAATCCTTCTTTTTTTAAGACGGTTAAAAAACAAACAGTTTGTCTTAAAATTAATATTAAGAGTGTAAAACTTTGAAATGGAAACTTCCTTAAATATATAATACTAGCTTTTACACGCGGCTTCGCCGACGCAGACTTTCATCCCCTGATTTACCCCATTAGGGGTGGAATTTCAAAAATTCCTTCCTGCTCACTTACGTTATATAAAGAACCTACTTGCAAAATTTCAGGATTCTAGCTTCAGCGGTTTGGGCTGTGCGTTGATCTCTGGGTATGTCAGTCAGTCAGTCAGTCACCTTCCTCTTTTATTTATATACATTACAGATATCAGATAATGTAAGGGATAGGGCATCTATTGTTTTACAATTCACCAATTGATTAAATTCGAACTTAAGGGATGAATAATAATGGAAATGACGTAAAGTGTAGATGGGACCCTTTTTTACAATTTTTGTCTGTCTGTCTGTTTGTTTGTGCCGGCTAATCTCTGGAACGGCTGGAGTGATTTTGACGGGATTTTTACTGATAGGTAGCTGATGATATAAGGAGTAACCGCGGTTGGTGTAGTATCGCGGGTAAGACCGTGGGGCTCAGCTAGTATTTTTTTTCAAAAAAGACAACTCGTATATATCCAATAAATCCTGTGTCGCGGGGGACTTTACAAACATACATGAAACGGACACAATGGACACCCAGACTCAGAACAACAATTCGTGGATCACACAGTGTTGTCCCATGTGGGATTTGAACCCACAACACCTGATACACTTTTTTTTTTTTTTTTTTTTTTTAACGTGTGGAAATCCCCTCGGACCGTCACCCCACCGGGGCTTGCGGCGGGGCGGTGTGTCGGACTCGAACCGACTAAAACCACACGGTGTGCCACTCTGCGCCTGTGAAGGGAGGAGTCCGGGAACTGCAGTTATTAACACATCCGGACCCCACCCAGCGCCTACCCGCACAGAAGCGGGCACCGTCTGCTGGTATCCTCTCAATTAGGCGACGTACGGCACACGCGTACGTCGCCCCCTCGCGGGAGGCCACTAGAGCGGATGGAGGGGAAAGCCCGTCCCGACCATCCGCGGCCACACTCAGGGCGGCATGAGGCGCTGATAGGCGCGCCTCCGCCGCCCGGTTCGCCGGCGGCGGATTGGGTCCGAGTGGACATCGTCCTCCCGGGCCTTCTCCGCCACCTCCTTCTGCGAGATTACATCTTCGCAGAAGGTTGCGACCGCGGTAAAACTGCTATCGCTACCGGCCATGGAGCGTATGACGGCCGGTAGCGAGAGATCTCCTCCGATGACTGCAGTGAGGGCCCGGCGCTGCGACGCCCATGCAGGGCAGATCGCCAGCGTATGCTGGGCCGAGTCCTCACTGCAGTCGCAGTGGTGGCAGGCGGGACTCAATTCCCTCCTAGCGACCGAGTGCAGGTACTTCCCGAAGCAACCATGCCCGGAAAGGACCTGCGTCAGTCGGAAGGAAAGGGTCCCGTGCTGCCGCCCTGCCCACTCGAGGATGACCGGCTGGAGAGCCTCCACGGCGGCAAAGCCAGCGCGTGGAGTCTCCAGCCGGAACGACCAGCGAGCCATCGTGGCTCGACGGGCGGCTTCACGCCACTCGCGTACCTCTTCGGGCGGAGGGCGATAGCCATACTCCGCCCGATATTCAGCCACCCGTCGATAAACTTCGGCGAGCACTTCCGCCTCCAAATCCCACGGGGGTGTTCCGGCCAGGGCGCACGCCGCCTCGGTCGACACCGTGCGGTATCCGCGTATGGCTCTGACTGCCAATACCCTCTGAGGCCGCCAGAGGCGGGCCTTATTTAGGGCAGTCAGAGCCGCCACCCACACCGGTGCACCATACAGCGCCATCGACCGGACAACCCCCGTGTATAGGAGTCGCGTTGCGACGCTGGCTCCACCCAAATTGGGCAAAAGTCGCCCAAGGGCGGAGGCAGCGTCGACCAGCTTCGGACCAAGCTGTCGGAAGTGCTCGTCGAAGAGCCACCTACCGTCGAGTATCAGGCCCAGATACCTCATCTGGGCCCGAACCGGTACGAGGACCGAGTTGACCTCTATGGAGGCGCCGGCGGGTGGACCACGACGGGGCCCATGGAACAATAGGGCCTCCGTCTTGTCCAGGGCCACCCGTAAGCCCAGCGCCTCGATGCGCCCGACCACCAGAGAAACTCCCCTGGTGGCCAGGCACGCCGCCTCTTGGAAGTTCGCCCCCCGGGCCGTGACCATTGTGTCATCGGCGTAACAAATTACGCCCAGCCCGGGGGGCAAACACCTGATACACTAGACCAACCATGCAGTCAAAAATAAAACTGTAATTTTAAGGTCTTTTATTATTTCAGTAGTAGTTATTCAATTCTAACAGAAATCATTAAAAAATATTTTTTTTACTTTTTTAAAAACAATTTCTCAAAGTGTCTCGGTCTGTCAAAGTGTCTTCAAAGTACTCGTCAAGACAAATCAAGCGACTCCAAACTCGATAGGTTCCGTCATAACAAAGTTCCTATGACCACCTTCCAGCTCCAACATCAGATCAGCTCCATGTCATCATAATATAGCTTTTTTTTTTTTTTTTTTTTTTAATGTTTGGCCCGCTAAAATGACTCTACGCTGCCTGATGGAAAACATAAGCAGAATCCAAGAGTGGTGGTCACCATACTCATTGCGAATGCAGACAATGCAGTATGGCGACCCACACTATGGCGGCCTAGTGATGCTGCTGCATCTTTTAGTCCAGTCAACAAGTATGGAACTTGTTGACTAGACTAATTGGGCCTCTGGTCTCGCACTCACCAACGAAACACGACAGCACTGCTGCTGTCATTTTACGTAGCCGGCCCGTTCGTGCTGAAATCAGCGTGGCTCTACTACCTTGCAAACAATGCATTGTGACAATGCATTGTCACGCTATATACATAAGCCTACAAAAATTCAACATAATCGGTTGAAGATATCTGCAAAATTGAGTTGCAAGATTCCGTCTTAACAAATATAGTTAGATATATACATACATAGCAAGTTAAAAAAAAAACATAAAAATAAGTTCTGTGTTAATAAAAAATACTAATATTTTTCTTTGAAATTATTCTTTAAAAAAATGAAATTAAATTCAAGAATACAAATTAACAGTTACAATTCGACACTCACTATCAACCCACCCTAAAACTTGTCATTTACGTATTATGGAGCTCAGTGCGAACTACAAACGGACGTGGTGTCACCTTGAATATTCGGAGGACACTGAATTTTTTGAGCGCGATAAAACTTATTTATTGCAATTTACAGGAGACGATATCTACGTACTAAAATGTATGGAACTTTTGTCGCTAAAAATGAATGATGTTTAGCCTTAGATTATGGCTTTTTGGTGAGAATTAATAAAAAACTAAAACGGGAAATCTTTTTACCATACTTTCTTGTCGCGAAATAAGAAAAAAAACATTTAAAATAGAGCACGAAATAGGACAAAGTGTGCTAATTAAAAAGGTCGATTTCGATGATTTTGATCTTTGTTAAGGCTTTTTTTTCACAAAAATAAAGAATTATTTTATAAATGTGACTCGGTAGATTGGTAGACTGATTTATTAAACTACTGAGATTTTTTTTTAGTGTCAAATAATGAATCGAGTTGTTTGTGTTTTGCAAAACTGCAAGTGCCTTTTCGCGCGTTTTTAGGGACGCGCCCCTTAAAAAAGACTGAAATATATTATAAAGGCATTGAAGGTCTATTAGGGTTCCGTGCCAAAGGAAGGAACCCTTATAGATTCGCCATGTCTGTCTGTCTGTCCGTCTGTATGTCACAGCCACTTTTTTCCGAAACTAAAAGACCTATAATGTTGAAACTTGGTAAGTAGATGTATTCTGTGAACTGCATTAAGATTTTCACACAAAAATAAGTAAAAAACAATAAATTTTGGGGGTCCCCATACATAGAACTGAAACTCAAAAATTTTTTTTTCATCAAACCTATGCGTGTGGGGTATCTATGGATAGGTCTTCAAAAATGATATTGAGGTTTCTAATATCATTTTTTTCTAAACTGAATAGATTGCGCGAGAGACACTTCCAAAGTGGTAAAATGTGTGTCCCCCCCCCCTGTAACTTCTAAAATAAGAGCATGATAAATCTAAAAAAAATATATGATGTACATTATCATGCAAACTTCCACTTAAAATTGGTTTGAACGAAATCTAGTAAGTAGTTTTTTTTTAATATGTCATAAATCGTAAACTGCAATTTACCTTTGATTCAATCAAAACAAATATTTAAAAAAATGTTACTTGCTGCTGCGGAACCCTTCATGGGCGAGTCCGACTCGCACTTGGCCGGTTTTTTTTTAGTATAGAAAAAATAAATCTCATCTTATTTTACAGCCAATCCCTAAAAAGCCAATAGACAAGGCTTCGTCGGACACGGATGCAGAAATCAAGCCGATTGAGCGAGCGGTCGAAGCGAGGTCTACTGACGACGCTTTCGGTACTATGGTACGGTGTTTGTACTTCGCGAGGACCTTCCTTATTAATAGTAAGTAAATATAATAGTGGCCATAAAATTGTAATTCTAAATTAGGTCTCATTCTGTTTTTTCTTTTACAATTTATTTTAAAAAATAACTTTTCTACAATTTATAGGAACTTAGAACATAGTTATGTACTGACACCACGTTTCTACAAATTACCAAACTATGTCGTATTACTAGTAGCGCCCGTAACGCACAGAGTCAACGACTCTATCATCACGCCCCGCACTTAAAATCTAGTGTGAGTTTATTTCACATTAACTGCATCGACACGGTTATCGCGTTCGGCATTCCGAGGACCCCACTGAACTCTTACCAATCGCAAAGCCAAACACGGTCACCGTGACGGTCCAATTGATGTTATACTAAGTCACACTAGGCCCTTAGAGGAGCTTCAGAACGATTATCTCAACATACCAAAACGATATCAGTGATTCTGTCTTATCTTGTTTTTTTTCTTTGATTCCGATTAGGTAATGAACTACAGGCAAATCTATCCAGGTCTCCTGATAACTATTATTATTTACAGCACAAAATTCAACGCCTACTCTATGGGCGGGCACCAACAACGGTACAGTGTACGCATTTACATTAAATGTGCCAAACACGAACAAGAGGAAAGACGAACCGGTATGTTAAACACCTATCCAAAATTCACACTGGTCATTCGCGATAAGAAAAAAGTGATGTATTGAATAAGCCCCGCCCCTAGGCCAATCAGGTTCCAAGAACTTATCATTTCATACAAACTTGGATTCTGATTGGCCAGGGGGCGGGAATTGATCAATGCGTCAGTATTTTCTTAACGTAAATAAACTAAATAATTTATCCTGAATTTGCTAATCATGTGAATGTTTTAATTGCAGGTAACATGCCAGTTAGCAAAAGAGATACAGCTAAAGCATAGAGCTCCCGTTATAGGTATCACAGTGTTAGATGGAGCGGCTGTGCCCCTGCCGGATCCACTAGAGGTAGCCATTGTTTTATTCTCATGACGTATATCCGTGTGGTGACGTATTAGAATACAGATTGTCGCCACCCCTATTCAACCCGTAGGTGTCATAAAACCTTCTACCGTGGGAGAGCCACGCTTCGGCATGAATGGGCCGGCTCGACCTGAGTGATACACGGCCTCACAGAAAACCGGTGTGAAATAGTGCTTGCGCTGTGTTTCACCGAGTGAGTGAGGATACCGGAGGTCCATACCCTACCTCCCCCCCCCCCCATCCCAAAAGGCCGGCAACGCACTTGTGATGCTTCTGGTGTTGCAGGTGTCCATGGGCGGCGGTAATCGGTTACCATCAGACGATACGTCTGCTCGTTTGCCCGCCTATTCCATTAAAAAAAAATCCGACTAAGGAAGCAAGAAGGATACCAGAAACAGATAATACCCATCCATCTTGCCAGTGTTTTATGGTAGGCCAAAACTTTTCTAAAGAGAGACCTAACAGTAGACCATTAAACTTTGACTGCCTCGACGGTGCAGTGGTAGCGTATACGCCGCTGTGCTAAGGTCACGTGTTCGATTTCTGAATTGGACCTATTACCTTGGGAGAACGACGCTTCGGCATGAATGGGCCGGCTCGACCGGAGTGATCGACCGGACCACGGCTTCACAGAAAACCGGTGTGAAACAGCGCTTGCGCTGTATTTCACCGAGTGTGTGAGGATACCGGAGACCCATCCCCCAAAGGTCGGCAACGCACTTGTGACGCCTCTGGTGTTGCGGTCGTCCATGGGCGGCGGTAATCGCTTTCCATCAGGCGATACGTCTGCTCGTTTATCCCCTATAAAAAAAAACTAATTAATCTAAAAATATGTATTATGAAGTTGGAGTGTTTTTTATGAATAATATGCATATGTATTTACAAAATAGTGTATAATACATAAATATTCTGTCAGTCAATCTATCTTTCATAGCACATATAAGTTTTGTTTAGTTTGAAACTAGATGGCACTGTGTGTTAGTTGTGTGAAATATTATTATTTGTCCCGTGTAGGTTGAGCGCGGAGTATCTCCTCTGCCGGAGTCTGGTACACATCGCGTGGTGATCACGTCTGAGGAACAGTTCAAGATATTCACGCTGCCATCGCTGAAGCCACACAACAAGTACAAACTTACGGCTCACGAGGGTGCCAGGGTACGTTTATTTATTCTATCACATTTTACATCAGTTTGACGATAGTTATATTTGACGTTTTTTATTTGATTTCACTACAAAAGCAAAGTAGCGCGATTGCATGTCTACTATATTATACCTTTTCTTCTTATGTAATGCATATTTCTGTAGGATCTTTCACTGTGATCTCTGTAGTTAAACTGAGTGGGCTAGATTTAATAAGTTTCAGATAACCACATTATCTTAAATTTAACTATGTGAATTAAATAAAGTTAGTTCATTGAATTCGATCCTTTGCAAATCGTTCCCGTGGGAGTACGGGAATAAAATGTAGCCAGTATAAAATATGTATGTCACTCAGGGATAATGTAGGATTCTAATGATGAAAATTTTTTTGAAATCGGTCCAATAGTTTTCAGTTTATTCGTTACATACAAAAATACAAATCTTTCCACTTTACAATAAAAGTGTAAATTATGAAATGCTGTCTTGCTGGGACATATACATACATAGTTAAAATGGTATTGTGTTCAGGTCCGTCGCACGGCATTCGCGTGGTTCGAGTGCGGGTCTGGTGGGGAGCGACACCGCGAGTGGTGCCTGCTGTGCCTCACCAACCTGGGCGACTGCCTCGTGCTCAGCCCCGAGCTGCGCCGCCAGCTCAACGCCGCCGCCGTGCGCAAGGAGGACATCAAGTGAGCCCACATAACCCCCCCAAACACTCCACCCATATAACCCCCTCAACACACAAGAACCTCACCCTAATAACCCCTCACCACACCAGAACCCCCTCCCCACACAAGAACGCCCTCCCCACAAAAGAACCCCCTACCCACACAAGAACCCCCTCCCCAGACAAGACCCCCATCCCCCAACAAGAACCCCCTCTCCACACAGAAACCTCCTCCCCACACGACAGTCTCACTTTCACAATCAGATTAGAGCATCAGGAATATATCCTGTGTCCATGTCTATAAAACAGGCACAAAAAAGTCAAAAAACACACTCGGAACAAGAAATTTATAGAATTGTAGATCATACAAGGTGTTGTCCGATGTGGAATTTGAACCCACAACACTTGACTTAAAACTTAACTGTAACCAGTGAAACTGGGTTTTTATAAACTCACACTAGTCCCTCAGAGTATGACGTAACATGTATGAGGTTTTAATATTGTCTTTTTCTTTTTCAGTGGCATTTCAAGTTTATGTTTTTCGAAGAGAGGCGAAGCTCTCTATTTGCACTCTTCGTCCGAGTTACAACGAATCACGTTATCGGCTACAAAGGTTAGTTTAGCTATCAGTTATCTGCCGTACGTCGCCTAAATAGAGTTTTTACCAGCTGACGGTGCCCGCTTCAGTGCGGGCAAGCGCTGGGAGGGGTCCGGATGTGTTAATAACTGCAGTTCCCGGAATCCTCCCTTCACAGGCGCACAGTGGCACACCGTGTGGTTTTAGTCGGTTCGAGTCCGACACACCGCCCCGCGGCCAGGGATATTCCGGTTAGGGTTAACCTAACCGAAATAATCTGTTATTAACCCTTTTGGAAATAGGTTAACCTAAATTTAGGATTAACCTAAATATGTGTTACCGAATTATAACTGTTAACAGGAATAATCTAATACAGGATAATTACGGTTAACCTTAACCGAATTTGATATAGGTTTCTGGATATTTGTAGGTCCGTGATTCATTTTTCGTTACAGTCGTCGGTGACGTTCATTATTTGCGTGGAATGGGAAAAGGGGATAACAAGTTAATTTTTTTTCACAAGAGATCAAGTAAAATTGATTAATTTTCGAATCGCGTCACGTCGTAAAATAACCGAAATCTTGGGTTAACATCTATCATTTGGGTTAACAATTTCAAAAACATAAACCCTTTAATTTGGGTTAACCCTTATTGTTTGGGTTAAAACAATAACATATATAATCTGTTAACCGAATCGATGAGTAACCCTTTGAAACGGTTACAGATTGATTCGGTAACCGTTTATAACGAATACCGTTACGCATGGGTTTTCCGATCCCTGCCCGCGGCAAGCCCCGGTGGGGTGACGGTCCGAGGGGATTTCCACACAAAAAAAAAAAGCTATCAGTTATCTAAGTTATATCTAGATACGCAGGATAGAAGGGAAAAATTGAAATAGCAAGCGTGGTAGTATAATAGGGCTAAACCTACGTTTAAAGGAGGAGAGACTATTAAAAACTGTTGCTCCATTAAGCTACTGTTCGTATGGTGACTGATTAAAAATACTAGTGTCACCTATTCGACCTATAGGTGTCTAAGAGGTGACCAACCCAGCAAACTATGAAGGTTGACATCACTGCAATGAGAAAACTTTAAAACATCAACCCGTCTAGCCAGTGTGGTTTAATATGCCAGAACCTCCTTATATGATTATAGAAATACTTAATAACAGCTCGGAGTTGGAAGTTGAAGGAAGTTGGGGTCTGAACCCCGTGCCTCGGAGAGCACGTAAAGCTGTCGGTCCTGCGCCTGATCTCTTACCGATCGTATCGGTTAACCGTCCCATCGGATTATAAGAGTGAGGGAACAAAGAGTGCACCCGTGTTGCGCA
The DNA here is from genome assembly GCA_949125395.1 of Diaphora mendica. Lineage (NCBI taxonomy): Eukaryota > Metazoa > Arthropoda > Insecta > Lepidoptera > Erebidae > Diaphora > Diaphora mendica. The sequence goes on from OX421321.1 coordinate 5,401,646, forward strand.
CACATTTGTGCACTATAATATCTCCTGCGTAGTTGGCTGGTCTCCGTTGAGACTGGCCACCGTGGCTGTAATCGGCTAGGAGAACATCATACTAAACAATTGTTCGTCATTTAGTATTTCATCGTTTAATTAACTGTATTTTACAGGTAACGATTGCGCAATGTCATATAATCCTATCACCTTGGGCGGTAGCTCTGCGAGGCGCTACGGAAGAACCTCCACTAACTAATGGAGAACACAAGGTAATTAGTCATTTACAATATATTAGTTAAAAATGCTTATTCCACTAACTTTAAAACTTCGCTTTGCATGACTTATAATAGGGTAGATGACGCCTTGTCAAATTAGTTGCTTTTTATAATAATCTGTCAAAACGACAACTTTGTATGAAAAATGTACTAAAATACAAACTTGTGACGTCACTGTTTTAGACTACTCCATTGAATTCGAGAGGTTTTGTGATGTTTGTTTTAATGAAGGAACTATCGGTATTTGTTTATGATACAGTCAACTACCCTATTATGTTATACATTCGACCAGGTAGCACTGGCTGCCTGTTAGCCACGGTAATTCCTACCAGAAAGTTAATCACGCAATCATTTAAAAATCCAGTTTAGATTTTGCAAAATTTCATAAAAAGTATTCAATATTAAAAGACTAGAGAAAGTATTGTATAGGGAAAAAAAATTTGCCTTGTAGACATATACTGCAACTTTTAATAGTCTTTAACAGAAAAAGTTAAAAAAAAAACTGTACTTAAAAACTCTTCATAAAATGTATAATCACCCAAGTAGTCACCCATGCCATTATTACGAATCTATTGACAACTAATTCATTAAAATCGATCCAGTAGTTATATACATAAACTGCCTAAACTGTTATCATTTGGTAAATAAAAGCGAATTCCCACCTAAGGAGCTGTCAACGCATTCATGAATCTAAAGGTTCAACAATCTACGAGGGTAGTCGCTTACTAAAAATTGTAATTTATTGTTGAATCAATTCATCCTCAAGATTTTAATTCTCTTGGTATGCTTCTTATGCATTCATGAAATGAAGGATGGTTTGTAGGTACTGAACTAATACTAATATTATAATTTTTAGTTAGTTTAAATTAAAAACAATTGTATCTCTATCAATGATATTTTAAAACCATAGATATGTTACGTAGGTATGTACGTAGTATGAAAGATACAAAGCAGCACGTAAGAGAAAAAGATAGCTATATTTCACATTACAAATGTATTCTTTAATTTCATTACGTACTATAATTGCGAGATAAGTCAATTGGATGGTATTCGAGTCTTCACTTTTCGGGCGCTGATAACATATCTGCTTTTTTATATAATATCATTGATCTCTATATAATAATATAACTACTGACACTTCTCTTATTAATTTGAAGATAGATATTTGTAGTAATAGTCAGAACTAATAATAAAAATGAAATACTAAATAGAGCCACACAGGCCGATGGACCTTAGGGGAGTCATCATGGCGTCTTTTTCCAATAGAAAACAGTCATTGTTGTGGGGGGAAATCTTCACGCATACACATTTTAGACTAACATACAAGAACAATCGCAGTCACTACGAACTCACAACAATTATAGCGTAGGCCCATTTGAGCGTATACCTTGACAGGGCCGAACGATGCGTATGGCTTCTTCCTAACTTGTTGGTCTATGAAATACTATAATATTAAACATATAACAACTATTACTAAACAAATAAATAATAAATAGGTTGATATAAAATGATTAAATAATAATTAAAGTTAAAATAAAATTGTAACAACATCAAAACGCTTCTCGGCAAGCTGGTACGTGATCGCAATCCTCAATTACTGACCATCCAGGAGGAGGCTTCCGAAACACCTCATGACGTCACAGCTGCCTCGGCCGATATCACAGTGGACTCTGTTCGCGACCACACCAACGCTCCGTCCGACCAACAGGCCCAGCCGGAGCTTAATATTAACTTACAGGTAATTCTGACTTCACTTTTCTAGGGTTCCTTTTCTTACTTTATCTAATAAATAATTCTAGTGTTACTAGATAGATAATAATACTTTTTACAACTTGGAGGTAGAACACGATCCTAGGTGCACAAATCCAATTCTGATAAGGAATCTTGATTTAAGAAGTTATAAAGGACTTGTCATTATCTTCCTTCTCCCAACACAAAACGTGACGTCGACGTGACATTACAATCGGTTCTGATGCACTAAATAATGTAAGAATAAGGTACTTGGCTCTTCATGCTATGTCTGACTTAGTTATTAGTATTTATAAAACACAATAATCAAATTGTTGTATATCATACTAGGACAATGAATGAAGCAATCTTAACGTTTTTTCTTACCACATTCGTACTCACAATTTCTACTACAGAACTCACAAGTGAATACCAGTTCGATGGTAGTGAAGACGACCACTCGTACGACGATGAACGACAACGGCCCTGACGGCACGACTACTACTACTACTACCACCTCAAATTCCATCTCGGAGAACAGTAAGTACCATTCGTTGATTTTCACCGAGTAAGGTACCGAGACAACAATTTTGAAGTGATAACTTCTTATGGAAGGGTAAACCGCTTCGTTACGTAACGCGGTACGGCGCCAGTCTGTCTGGCTTCCCTTTCTCTCACGCATACGGCAGCGGTAGGCAGGCTCCTTCTCTCTCACTCTAGCCAACAGCGCTAGCCGTATTTGTCATAGTGCAACTCAGATTAGTTTAAGTTATCACTTCTGTCGGGCGTCCCGAGACGCACAAGTTGTATAAAACTCGTCTCACATTGTTGCTCACGATGAACTTCGAAACTATATAACCGATTTTGACGTCTTTTTTTAAATGTGAGAAAACTTAAAAAAAAAATCTATACCAACCCATCTGGCCAGCGTGGTACTACTACTACAAGGCCAATACCTACTTTCTAAGAAGAAACCCATGTCCAACAGTGAAATGTTAAAAACTGTTGATGGTGATGATATATCTGATGATCATCATCTCAGCCTGAAGACGAGAAGATTAAAATGATTAGTTCTTGACTTTCGGTTGAGAAGATGATGATATTTCACGATTCAATATTACTACATAACCCCATAAAAATCACAAGAAAATTATTGCAAAAATCATCACAAAGTTATATGCTCGCATGCAAGTATAAAAGCGCTATGAATTGGCTTTCGATTACAGAAAAATAAAATAATGCAAAGCTTTTGCAATACACGAAATTATATTTTTATTGTAAATGGTTGTAGCAAAATTGTTGATTCTGTTGTTGCAAAATTGCAAACTTTTAATTTGCAAAGCTTTCTACTGCGCAAAGTCTCTCGCGACAAAAGATAAATTCCTAATACGGGTCGTCTTTAAAAAAACTTAAAATTGTAATCAGGGACTTGAAATTATCTAAAAGATTTAGTTAGAGACATAAAAATTGATCATCTAGTTCTTTTATTAGAAATTCTGAGGCATGACGTGTGACATTGCGTGTTTTGTTGATGAGTGCGAGACCGGAGGCCCAATGATACAGAAGCATCTCAATAGGCCGCCATACTGCATTGTTGGATTGTCTGCATTCACAATGAGTATGGTGACCCTTACGGATTCTACTCTTGCTTTCCATCAGGCAGGGTAGTCACATTGCGAGGCTCAAATATAGTATAAAATGAAATTTACATAATATAACAACATTTTTTTTGCTCAACCATTTCACAATACACTATCAAAATTTATTACGTAATAACAAATTGTTGTTAATTGTCGCTTCACACACCATTATTATGTGTTAAATGTTTTCCGTTTGTATGTTTGACGGGCGCTTAATGTTTTTGTTTGTAGTCCTAGAGCACAGTCGCGAGGAAGGAGTCATCACCCGTATCGAGGTACCCTATACTTTGCTTTCATAATACCTACTTACCTTATCTACATGACGGTAATATCTCAAAAGTATATTTTAATTCAGAACATTTCTTGTATAATATGGCAAAATAAAACCTCTGTTTTATCTGTGCTTTTTACTATTTATTGGTATAACAATATACATTTTATCCAATATAACTGTATATTTACAAAAAATATATCTGAATTCGATGAAATTTGAGATTCTTCCGTCAACCTATACCTTATATAGTTTTAACATTTACCTCGCATGACTCTATTCAAGTATATTTGTACTTTCTATCAATTATATAGCTTCCTACGCCTAAGAGATTGTTTATATTTCACCATGTATTACACACAAAGGTTTGAAAAAATTTAAATTGTACTAATATACTATTGGGTGGAATACGTGTCGTATGTGAACTATCTTTAAGTGACTAACAAACTCTTTAGTTCCCTAGGCTCTAATTTCTTTATTTCCAATACTAACAAGTTGTCTTAAAACTAACAAAAAAAAAAATCGTCTGCAATGTTGTGGCGTCCGCTCGTTGTTCGTTAAAGGGTTCGATCACAGTTCTAGTCAATTTCGAACATAAAAATATATCGTCTACAAGGTTTTCTTTGAATTGATGTCTAGTTGAACCCGCAAAAAACTTGCGATCGCCACGCACTGCGCAGAAGAACGTAAGGTGGTACTCATAAGCGGTGTTCACACAGACGGGCACGGTCACAGTTCCAGCCGGAACTGACCCCAAGCTGATCCTCGAGATGTTTGACCGTCAGCGCTCGCCGCTCACCGTGCCGTCGCCGCCTCAGCCAACACCCGCCGAGACCAACTAACCGAGGCCATGTCTACACCCGTCTCAATACTGCTCCGATATTTCACCTGAACTGCGTTGTGCCACCGGTATCCACACCACCGACATTACATTGCTCAGATACCGGTGTTTTTATCATTTGACAAATAACTAAATACGTTTCATTTTTAATAACGTTTTCGTTATGTATTTTATTGCTATTTCGTAGACTGTAAAAATGGAAGTGTAGAGTGGGATTTCTATAGTTAGCTATGGAATTTACATAAAAAAATATGCTAGACAGCATAGATATCGTCATGTTCACTTTATACGGCCATGTTTATAGCTAGGCCCACTAAAGCCACTATACCATTTTGTTTTTAATGTCAATTCGGTTACTCTAGTTATACAAAAATAATTATTTAGAAATAATATCTTTACCTCTAAATAAATTCCTTCTTGTTTTAAGAATACTTGCATTTTATTATATTCACGTAAAATATTATTTTACTTAGTTTGCATGTTTATATAATTGTGACATGAATATGGGTGTAATTTTTGTTGTGTATTATTTAGCATAAAATACAAATATATGCTTGTTCTGTACTTAACAGTATCGAAAGAATTACTATTTAATGAGATTATTTTGTATAAAACAAAAGAAAACAGTGTATTATTTTTTTACTCTTAAAAAGTTTTGTTAGTTAATATTGCAATTTGAAACATTGCTAACTTGATAAAATATAGTATTGACTCGACCATTATGTTAATTTGCAAAAGTTTGTTTATGTTAGTACAAAATACGGACGCCATAGCAACGGTTGTTGTACCAGCAATACTGCAATATAATTGTGGATTGTTTAAAATAATTTGTAGTTAAGTAAACAATGTGAAATTAATATTCGAATTAAGCTTGTTAAGTTAATATTCCGTACATTCGAAATGAATGTCATTGTGCCTATTTATTTCTTTTTTATTAGAATAAAGATTGTATCTAGGTAATTAGAATTAGACCTTTTGACAATTAGTAATGACTAGAATATATTTTATTATGAATAAATAGCATTTAAATTTCCACGTCAAAGTTGGAATAAATGTTTTTATTGCCAATTTTTTTAATAATATAATGAAAAATTGTTGTATTACTTTGCAGTGTATCACTTGAATTGTATATTCAGTAAATATTATTTTAATAAATTATAATGTTGTACGAATGGAAAGTTTTATGCAATATTTTTTTAGCTTTTTAATACTTCTTTTTTAATTTTATTTAACCGTTTCCAAGATCATAGCTTATTCGGATACTCTGTTTAGTTAAAGATGGCAGCTAATGAGGACGTATTTAAGCACTTCTTACTACACATCACAATTCGTGATATAAGGGGATTGATTTATTGTTATAGACATATATTTTATTCATAGATATAAGTTATACGTGCCTGTCTTTTTTTAATAAATAGACCCTCGGGTCTATCAAAAAATGTACGGTCAGAAGCCTCAAGGACACTCGCATGATGTCCTAAATGCTTCTATTTATATTATATACAATTTTTCTCCTTATACTGTGCATTTTAAAAATTTGATACGAAATTATCAATTTGTATCCAACATTCTTACAAGAAAATAAAAACTAAGACTAAATATTGTGTATTTCATTCGTTCTTCCCCAAACGATTATTTATATATTTGGAATACTCCTTAGGAGTCAAACAAGTATATTATTATTATTTTTTCTTACGCGGGGAATGGTAGTCTCCCCACTAAAACCCGCGAAAAGAAATTATTATTATTTATCGGCAACTTCTAGAGTGAACTCTATGAGCTGTAGTTAAGGCGAGTAGTAGGGTAAGATTTTTAGTGTTTCATTGGGATACCAAGTGGCCAGCGAGTTTAATACCTTAGATATATCCTAAGTAAAATTATATTTGGGTAACGGAGGCCTTAGTCTAAAGATGTCTTTGAAAAAACGCTTTACACAATTATCATTACCTAAGTCCTGGCATAGAATTAATGACAACTCGGACCTACGACTATTTAAGGTGCCGTACTAAGCACATGCCTCGTACAATTGAGTCAGGAAAGTAATAACAGTTGGCACAGAGGCTTCATATAATGATATACCACTCTTGCAGAATAAGAACATTTTTTGAGGCAAGTGTCGTATTGCTTCAATGAACTGTCGGAAAGCGAGGCTAACATAACGGGGAAGACAAGGGAATATCTCTTCTTAAGAAGGCCGTTCTGATACTACACCGGCAACCAAGGTAATCTTCTGGTGTATATCTCGATTGCTGCAGTGAGAATTCATTAGATTTTTTGAAGGCTTAAGGACTAGGGGCTTTGATATTAGAATATGAGTGAATCAAGGGTACCATGGTTGCGTGGGCCATAATGGCACTACCACGATTCCTTTTGCATTGTCGTTGACAATTTTTCTAATAGCCTCTAATAGCTTTTAAAATTACAGCAAAAGGTGGAAAGCTTTAAAAGTAAAAGGCGGACCACGAGATCGTAAAGGCGTCTATAACGTGTGCATCGGGGTCTCTGTGCCAAGCAACGTACTTTTTTACATTCTTTGTTAATTCTACTTGCAAATAAGTCTATATCAGGCACCCTGAAATGTTTGACAATCCTACGGAAAGCCTGATCTGACAGTTCCCACTCAATGTCTGGGTGAATACGCCTAGATTCTGCATCGGCAATGATATTATCAGCAGAGCTATGTAGGAAGCAAAAAACAATTATATTGCGTTTCTCACACCACTACCACAATAATTGACTTGTGACACTAGTGAGATGGGGAAATTGGACCCCTTCCAGACGGTTTATATAAGAGATAGCTGTAGCAGTATCTATTCGTAATAGGATTTGGCAGTTGTAATGGGACTTAGCAAAAAAAACTCAAAGCAAAAAAGCGGCAAGAATTTTTAGATAATTGATATGTCGCGAACTTTCTTTGCTTCTCCACATGACACTTGCTAGTTCCTCACCACAGGCAGCACCTCATCCCGTACTTGAGGCATCGCTTTATATTTCTGAAATATACTCGTTGAGTTTGATTGTCAAGTAGGATTATTTATTGCTCGAGACCACCATTCGGGGTGCAACCGATGCGTTACAGTCATTTAATAGGTTTAGGTACTTAGATCGCTCGAGTTCTTTTGTTTAAAGCCAGTTGTACTCCACGGCTGGACAAGCGGAGGTAAGTAGTCCTGCCAAACGAGCGACCCTTCTAACTTTACAAGGACTTACATTGCGGAACCCGTCAAACTCGGCTTTAATTATTTTTTTTGTCAAGCTAACGTGGAAGCTTTCAGAGTTGATATCTGAAAGCCTACAATTCTACAACTTGTATTTGGAGTCAAATTGCTCTTTTCAGAATTAATAATAAGACTGTAAGAGTCGGGTGGTATCTGGTATGTTTGGTAAACATGATTCGAACGAGTTTGAAATGAGTAAGTTTCATCAAGGTATACCGTTGACAAGTTTCCGCAAGATCTAAGCAACGTAAACACTGGCTTCATGATTTTTGTGAATACAGAGGGTGCCGTATTCAGTCCGAATGGTAAACCATTGAATTCAAACAATGTTTTGTCAAACCGAAAGCGGAGATACTTTTGTGACTCCTTATGTACGTGAATTAAAAAATAAGCGGCCTTTTTTAAATTTAATATGAGTCTTGATTTACCATTCAGTTTTTGCATCGGAAAGATAAGCGATACGAATTGATATTTGCAGGGTTCTTGTTTTCAAAAACCCTGTTGGTTCTTCAAAAGTACTTGAACAGATTTTTCGAATTGAGATTTCTCAGAAGGAAAATAATATTTTTCTTTGGAGCTAATTGTCTGTGTCACATATCGAGACAATGTGATTTTAAGTATATAATTTTGTTATGGGTTATAAACTTATAATAGACCACTACTTATGAAATAAGATAACCTGCCCACATACTTTACCGCATCTAGTTGCGGTTGCGAGTTGGTGCCGTACGCTACGACTCTTTCGAGGAGTTCACTTGGCGATGCTCGTAGGCAGGCTCCTTCCTCCTCAGATTCCCCTTCTGCCTGTATTGACGTGGGGGAGGAGCTCGCCAGTTTTCGAATCTTTTGGAAAATTTCTAGCCTTCTCTGAAATGGCAGCTTTCACCTCTGGTGTGTCAATTAAGTGGTAAGTAAAGAGGTAATTACCTGTCCATTAGCTCCTTGCGGACTTCTTTAGACAGCCCACAAATGGCTATATGTTCAAGCCGAATAGCAAGATTTGGTTGAATCTTGTAGCCATAGGCTCTCAGTTGAGGGGTCGTCTCCTAAAATTTTTTAGGAGGTCTGGCCCGGCTATTTCCCCTACTCGCCCCTGCGCCCCTAGCTCGCCTGGAACAGCAATGTCAAACTCTCAGTGACAGAATAATAATGTGACATTCCCAGGAAATGCCCGCATTATATTATTTTAGTGTCAATATAGCAAAGTAGAATTCCCACTGAATACTCGCAATTGCTATTGTTCACTTATTTGCCAAGATTTTAATTTTCATGTGAAAATGTGGGTACCCAATAATAAAGTGACATTCCCAGGAAATGCCTGCATTATATTATTTCAGTGTCAATATAGCAAAGTAGTATTCCCACTGAATACTCGCAATTGCTATTGTTCACTTATTTGCCAAGATTTCAATTTTCATGTGAAAATGTGGGTACCCAATAATAAAGTGACATTCCCAGGAAATGCCCGCATTATATTATTGGAGTGTCAATATAGCAAAGTAATAGGTATTCCCACTGAATACTCGCAATTGCTGTTGTTCACTTATTTGCCAACATTTTAATTTTCATGTGAAAATGTGGGTACCCATTGGGCATTGATAATCTACTTTTTCTGTTCTGATAATTTTTATAATATTATCATAGTAATAATGGCAAAGTGATATTCCCAATGAATATCCGCAATGCTATTTTTGTACAATAAATAATAACCCAAATGGATATCTGCAATATTATTATTGACATATCATGCAATTATTTCATGTATTTTCCATGAGGGAAAAAAGATAACCCACATTGTCTGTCTCGATAATTTTTATTATTATCTTAGTAATAATGGCAAAGTGATATTCCCAATGAATATCCGCAATGCTAGTTTCGTACACTAAGTAATAACCCAATTAGTTATCTGCAGTATTATTTTTAACACTTGTGCTTTGAATGTTTCTACTAACCTTGAATTGGAAACGGCAGTAGTGGAGAAGCCGATCCAGAACTTGACGAGTCCTATGATGAAGACTCCGAGCTCAATGTTGATGAAGGTCGATGTTTATGATTGGCGCGCATTAACATTTCGTTTAATTTTTGCACTTTTTTAGCAATGTATTCGTAATTGTCTGTAATAAGACGTTTACGTTTTTCCCATCTTTTTAGTTAGTTAAACAGTAGGGATAAGACGCGCGTCACAATCACACGTGCAAAGTGGCGGACTCCGCTAGGAGTATATGTGTTCTGTGGTGGCGGAGCACTGAAATGTGAATGGTGGCCGCCGACCGATGAGGCGAGAACGGGCGGCTGGCAGGAGTTACCAACAAATAAAAAAAAAAGGAGGTAGAGAAAGATGAATTCTCTCAAAAATCAGTGAAGATGGCGACACCGACGTGTGTACTACAAGTGTTCAAAACTAATCTAAGAGTACAAAACACGAGCATAATCATCACTGTTAAGCGCTATCCACATATTTCCGGGTCAGATCTATCCGTGTTCCGAGTTGTCCGTTTCAGTGTTCCCGTCAGGGACGTGCCATCAGTCACCCGTGTTCACACATATCAGAGAAATCGGTACCAGTGTAATCGGTTTCTTTCTGATACGCACACTTCACGATGTCTTTGTTTAACCAAGAAGAGTTAGCAATGATTGCAATAGCGCTAGATGAAGAAGAAGCAGATGACCAAGAAGACTATCAGCAGGCAATAAAACGTATTTGGGTATGTGAGCTGTGGGAAGATAGAGAAACTGCAGGAGAATATCACACATTATGCCAGAAACTCACGAGACACCCTAAATATTATTATGATTACTTCAAAATGACAGAATCTACTTTTCACTTGCTACTACAAAAGCTACAAGATGGTTTGAGAAAAAAAGATACTTACTGGAGACAATCTATATCGCCAATGGAAAGACTCGCTGTTACGTTAAGGTAAGTGTAAAAATAAAATAATTTTATTTTAAATGATTTATTTTTAGTTACTGATCAAAGGGGTTTTACATATAAAATTATATTTAAAAAGTATATGTAATTACTTAATTATGCTTGAAATTCGGAAATGTACTGTGCTAAGGTGGAGTCATCTTCATGTACATTTTTGTTTTCTGTATCCTTAGAAGAATTTCGATTATTTGTAGGATCCAGAATACTCTCGGATAAAGTTTCAGTCTCTGCTGATTCTCCTTGCATACTCGTTGGGGCACTTGTAGATGTAGATGGACTTGGATGTGTAATTTCTGGTAATTCTTCTTGCACTTTTAAATTACGTCCTGTGCCGGCAGATGGGGTACTTGTCTCAAAAATTATTTGTACATCATTTTCAACATTTTGTACTTCCATATGTCGCTCAAACATGTTTATTTCATACTTTTGTACAATATTAAATATATCAGTCTTAGCTAAGTTTTGGTAATACGGTGTAAGATTTTTAAGAGTGGGAGCAATACCATGCAGAAACTTGTCAATAGGATGTTCCTCTGCAGTGTTATTTCGATTTTTCTTTAATACATACTCCAACAAAGTAGCAGCAGCAGATTTTGGTTTGTCTGTTGTTTCCTGAGCAGATGCAAGAGAACTTGAAGATGCTGCTGGTGAAAGTGATCCTGTTCGATGGGATGTATGAACTGGCGATGGAATAGATATTATCACTTCTTCGACCCTCAAAACTGATGGAGACTGTGCAGAGTGTGGAGAACCACTGTTTAAATCCGTATCTAATGTACTATCTTCACTTTGAGCACTTATATTGCTAATTGTTTCTCTTTCTTGAAAATACGGCCGAAGAAATGACAACTGGTCGTGATATTTATAATGTTTTTGTGATTCACGTCTTTGGCCACTTCTCGTTGCTGTATTCTTTATGGATTTACGGTATTGATCCCGAATATTATTCCACCGCGATTTGCACACCGTTGCTGGAAAGATAATAAAACAGATAATTTAACATTATTGTTTGTTACAGATTCCTGACAACAGGAGATTCATTTAAAACAATTGCGTTCAGCTATAGAATGGGGTTTAGTACTGTGCAAGAAATTGTAACGAAAACTTGTAAATGTATAGTTGACACAATGATGAGTGAAATGCTACCTAGGCCAACAAATGAGACGTGGAAATCAATAGCAGACAACTTCAATACACTTTGGAATTTTCCAAATTGCATCGGAGTTCTTGATGGAAAACATTTTAACATCCAGTCACCGCCCAACAGTGGATCACTATACTTCAACTATAAAAAAACATTCTCAGTTGTGCTTATGGCGTTAGTTGATGCCAATTATAATTTTACAATTGTCAATGTTGGTTCTTATGGAAAGAATAGTGATGGAGGAATTTTTGCTAACTCTAATCTGGGAAAAGAACTTCAAAGAAACAACTTGTCTTTGCCTGAAGCTTCGTATCTACCAGGCAGTTCAACAACAGCTCCATATGGTCTTGTAAGAGATGAAGCTTTCCCTCTCAAAACTTATTTAATGCGACCGTATCCAGGGACCAATTTGAGCACCGATAAGCGAATTTTCAACTTTCGTTTATATCGTGCAAGGAGGGTAGTGGAAAACACATTTGGACAGTTGACATCAAAATTCCGAATTTATAATAGACGCATTCAAGCTTTACCAAAAAATGTTGATAATATAATACTTTCTACGTGTATTCTTCATAATTTTATAAAAAAATATGACAAAGAAACAAATTTGTTTCCAGAAGTTGCAAGCACAAACGAAACTCTTGCAGCATATACGACGATTTACCAGCTGTCGGTTTAAATGCTTCAAGAGAGGCTTTTCATGTAAGGGATACGTTCAAATCTTATTTTATTTCTCCGGCTGGCGCAGTGCCTTGGCAAAACAATAGAATTTAAGTTGTTGTCCCTCAATAAAAGTGGGAAAAAAAATCAAGTACATATTTCATACAAAGTGGTAAATAACGGATCAAAATGTATGAAATAGCTGGGTTTTTTTTCGCGATTTGACATGGATCCCCAAAGTAAAAGTTATTCATTTTGATGAGTACTACCACAGAATAACTAATAGTACTTACGTACAGAAGCTCCACTCTTGAACAAAAGTCAAGTTTAGGCATAACAATTTTCCAACTCTGTCACCTCGCAAGCGAAATTGAGTCTTGTCGTGTGACTCGAATGTTCATATTTCGTTAAACACCGCTCGATTTACAGCAAGAGCCCAGGGTTCCCACTTGCTGTCAATTAGGTAAATATAATTAGAATAAATAATAAAGATAACACCTTTAGTAACGAAGTAAGTAAAATCTTTTAAACAAACATGATAATTTTGTCTACTACTGGTCCTTTCCTATCCTACCTGTCGTACTAGGTACCTATTTGATATTTTATTTACTTATTAATTTTTATTTTATTTATTTATTAACTGAATTACAATATTTGTCCTCCAAAACGTGGTTGATGGTTTGACTTGGGGATCGAGTCTTTGTACAATTATAAACTTATAAAATAGTATTACTAAAGAAAACTAACAATTTGGAAAACAAAACTTACAATTATGAAATTACTAGCGACCCGGGGGCCGGGAAGCCGGGGCCTTCGCACGGGTGGTATCAGATGCCCCCGCCGACGACACGATTCGTGCATTTTAAATCTGTAATATCTTTGAATACATTCATTTAAATTAGATACTGTAAAGGGCCATTTTGATCTATATTAAATGCACAATGTATTTAATTTACTTAATTGTATAAGGATTCATTTTGTATTGCTTAAAATCACTTCGTAAATAAGCCATTATTTCTCGTAAAAAGAAAGGAATAAAAAATGGTTGTTGTGGGTTATCCCTAAGAGATAGACATATACCGTCGCGGACTTTTTTGTAGTACTTTTTAATGTGTGCAATACTGTAGTACATTATTTTGATCTATCTCGTAGGGTGCAACCAGCGTTTGCAATGTAAGCGCAAAAAAATGTGTTTATTTGAACCACCTTTCACATTGGAAACCTCGAAAATTAACAGTGTTTCCATACTATATTATGCATTAATTATACATAAAAACTTCCTCTTGAATCACTCTATCTATTAAAGAAACCCGCATCAAAATCCGTTGTGTGGTTTTAAAGATTTAAGCACACAAAGGGATATAGGGACAGAAAAAGCGACTTTGTTTTATACTATGTAGTGAAGAAATTATTTTAAAACTTTTAGAGGCAAAAATGTATTATAGTGAATCTAATGAATACTTTGTTAGTTTCCTTCTAAAAGTATTTTAATTTGGTTCCTCCCTGATGTCTGTCAGCAGACGACATTAGATTGTAAGGATTTTTATGAGTTTTGTCACCATAATAATTATGCGTTCTTCGAACAATTAATTGCCGTCACTAAGCGAGTGATTTTTGTATTGTATTAATACATGTCTGTCTTATCATAGTTTTTATACAACAAATTAAATAATTTTATTGCTAAGTATCTACAAACATAATAATTAGTTCGTTTCGTAGTCACTTTTCGCACTAAGTACACGTAATATTCAACTTGTTTACGCACGACGCGACGCGGCTAGCGTGCGAGCCGAGCGCCGAGTGGCAACCATTGCTCAGTAGTCCTTCCCGGGAGGACATTCGGCGGAACATACCTAAACTGAGAAGTGGAACCCCCCTGGTACTACCCACCATTTTCATTCAAACCACCTGTATTTCAAATATTCATAAACAACCTGTATATCAGCTATAAAGGCTAAATAAACAATAAGAACCTACATAAATGTCTACAGAATACAAAACATATAATAAAAATGTTTAATACCTACCTTCACAATTTAATTCTTTTCCTATATTATCCCATATGATATTTTTCTTCTTAGAATTCAAATAATGTGGATTAGAAAGATCGTAAAGTATAGCATTCTGCCGTACAAGTTCTATCAACCTTTCTGTGTTCATGTTGCACTTGCAGATAAATCGTCAACTTTAAGACTGTAGTCCCTGAGCGTGGGAATTTGTGATTGAACACCCACATTCATATTTTACATGCACACAAACGCATCGGGCACTGTTGCATACTAACGCTGGCAACTAATAAATTTACTTTCGGTTTTTTCTTCTAGTTACATATTCATTAACTGTTCGCCTTTGAAGAATGTTTAAAATGTCCTACAAAGCACGCAATGTATCTTTGTCATATCGGAAAGCCCGCGGACTATAAGTAACTCGCCAACAGCCGAGAATGGGGTTCAAGTGTACCTATTCATTTTTAATTCATTTCATCGACAAATAATATATTTTTACACAGTATAAAATTAAGTCGCTCGCGCTATCTGTCAGCTTAGATCTTTTACAGTAATCAACGGATTTTAATGCTATGTTATGAAATAAAATTTGTATGATATAATATATGTTATATTAATGGAACATAATGTTTCTTAAAAATATAATTTTTGATCGCTTTTATTGCTCATATTGACTAAATTTTACTACATAGATTACTTACGTACTTTTTTCACTTTTTGTCAAAAAACGACGCTGATAAAGTATAAAACAAGTTTTGAAAAGCCGTAGTCACGTGTTTTTAAGAGTTATGGTACGTTTCTATTTTAATTTAAGTTTTTACTTTTTTTTATTTAAAATGTTTTGGTGTAGTGATAATAATAATTTATATGCAAAGTATATTTTAAATACCTAACTTAGAAATATAAAAAAAAAATTGAATAGATACGAACAAAGTCACCAGCAAATGCTAATAATACCTATATATATTTGAAATGTACAAGTAACACCCTTTCCGATGATACCAAACACGGCATGTTTATGTCAAATTCATTTTTTAATACAGTACTTTATGTCGGCTAGAGGGCGCCACATTAAATTGAGTGACGCGTCATATAGCCTATAAGCAGCGGACGATCAAGACACTTCTAACGAGACCTCATTTATCCAGTTCTAATTAGTAGTTAAGGAGCTATGAGGGAACAGATGAACATACATACATAGCCTGTCAAAATCATAACCCTCCTTTGGCTTTGCCGTGGTCGGGTAAAAAAATAAAAAAATACAGTTAATTTATAAACTCCTTCTTTTTTTAAGACCGTTAAAAAACAAACTATTTGTCTTAAAATTAATATTAACACAGAACACTTTTTGTTTTGTGAATATTAAGAGTGTAAAACTTTGAAATGGAAACTTCCTTAAATTTATAATACTAGCTTTTACACGGGGCTTGGCCCACACAGATTTTCATCCCCTGATTTACCCCCTTAGGGGTAGAATTTCAAAAATTCCTTTCTTAGTGCTCACTTATGTTATATAAAGAACCTACATGCAAAATTTCAGGATTCTAACTTCAGCGGTTTGGGCTGTGCGTCGATCTCTGGGTATGTCAGTCAGTCAGTCACCTTCCTCTTTTATTTATATAGATTACAGATATCAGATAATGTAAGGGATAGGGCATCTATTGTTTTACAATTCACCAATTGATTAAATTCGAACTTAAAGGATGAATAATAATGGAAATGACGTAAAGTATAGATGGGACCCTTTTTTACAATTTTTGTCTGTCTGTCTGTTTGTTTGTGCCGGCTAATCTCTGGAACGGCTGGAGCGATTTTGACGGGATTTTTACTGATAGGTAGTAGTTGGTGTAGTATCGCGGCGGGTAAGACCGTGGGGCTCAGCTAGTTTTTTTTTTTAAAAAAGACAACTTCCGTATATATCCAATAAATCCTGTGTCGCGGGGGACTTTACAAACATACATGAAACGGACACAATGGACACCCAGACTCAGAACAACAATTCGTGGATCACACAGTGTTGTCCCATGTGGGATTTGAACCCACAACACCTGATACAGTAGGAAGCGGCGAGGCAACCGCTTAAACCACTAGACCAACCATGCAGTCAAAAATAAAACTGTAATTTTAAGGTCTTTCATTATTTCAGTAGTAGTTATTCAATTCTAACAGCAATCATTAAAAAAAAATTTTTTTACTTTTTTAAAAACAATTTCTCAAAGTGTCTCGGTCTGTCAAAGTGTATTCAAAGTTCTCGTCAAGACAAATCAAACGACTCCAAACTCGATAGGTTCCGTCGTTACAAAGTTCCTATGACCACCTTCCAGCTCCAACATCAGATCAGCTCCATGTCATCATAATATAGCATTCTCACGCTATAAACATATGCCTACAAAAAATCAACACAATCGGTTGAAGATATCTGCAAAATTGAGTTGCAAGATTCCGTCTTAACAAATATAGTTAGATATATACATACATAGCAAGTTAAAAAAAAACATAAAAATAAGTTCTGTGTTAATAAAAAATACTAATATTTTTCTTTGAAATTATTCTTTAAAAAAATTAAATTATATTCAAGAATACAAATTAACAGTTACAATTCGACACTCACTGGCAACCCACCCTAAAACTTGTCATTTACGTATTAGGGAGCTCAGTGCGAACTACAAACGGACGTGGTGTCACCTTGAATATTCGGCGGGCACTGAATTTTTTGAGCGCGATAAAACTTATTTATTGCAATTTACGGGAGACGATATCTACGTACTAAAATGTATGGAACTTTTGTCGCTAAAAATGAATGATGTTTAGCCTTAGATTATGGCTTTTGGTGAGAATTAATAAAAAACTAAACCGGTAAATCTTTTCTCCATACTTTTTTCTCGCGAAATAAGAAAAAAACATTTAAAATAGAGCACGAAATAGGACAGAGTGTGCTAATTAAAAAGGTCGATTTCGATGATTTTGATCTTTGTTAAGGCTTTTTTTTCACAAAAATAAAGAATTATTTTATAAATGTCACTCGGTAGATTGGTAGACTGATTTATTAAACTACTGAGATTTTTTTTTAGTGTCAAATATGAATTGCGTTGTTTGTGTTTTGCAAAACTGCAAGTGCCTTTTCGCGCGTTTTTAGGGACGCGCCCCTTAACAAAAATCGGATAGCACTGACAGAGCGTCCGTGCGACCGAGCGTGCTCCGGGACACTGACCATTGTACTCTGTGACACTGACGCCTGACACAGAGCTGTGTGAACAAGTTCATACAATTTGTACGTAACCGATTTTTTCCCCGTCCCTGACGGAACACGGCCGGGACGAGTTCCCGGAAATGTGTGGATAGCGCTTTAAAATGGTTCAGTATATACTTAAATGGCTTTATAAATTGTATAAAGATTTATAAAACAATCTGTAAATATTCAGCTGCAGCTGATGTATTCTTATGTTGTAAACATTTTACCAATTCTTTAAAATTAGAATTTTTTTTTCCTCTTCTCCAACTTCTTTTTTTAGCAACTGTTATTTGACTATTTTTATATCTCATAAGTTTTATGAAACGTCCCCATGCTTCATCAGAAACAAAATCTTGTCTTGAGATATGAGAAGGTTGACATCCGTCCATAAAACAAAACTTTTTCTTTGGTATAATACTTTCATCAGTTATTGATTGTTTTCTGAAAGCATTAAATATTTAATACTAATATTATTCCAAATAATTAGATGATATCACATTGTTGGAAATATCTATTTACCTTTTTGAATTCATACTATTATTGTCACTTGTTGTCTCAGTACCTCTTGGTTGAGGAAATAAGAGATCAGTATCTTAAACAATTCCAGTAACCAAATCTTTCGAAACATCACGTTCATCAATACAATTAGAAGTGTCAAGTTGAATACTAAAATCATTAACAACATTTTTCGTGTTACTCGATGAGTCTAATGAATTACTTATAGAATATTCATCTATATCCATTGAACGAGTTTTATGAACAGTTTCTTCTATTGAACTTGGTGTCACATTATTATCGGTAATTTCTTTTAATATCGAATTTCTATAAAGAACAGGTACTGCTGTTGATAACAGCCTTCTAGTTTTAGTGAATTCATTGGTTTGATGATACGAGTCATACTCAAAATGGTCACTGCAAACAGTTGATATTTTTTTTATTTTTTGTATGCCAATTGCTTTCATCCACATCTCCTTCAGCTCATTATTTGCAGGAAATCTGCAATTTAAATAACATAAGTTCAAAATATTGACACCAAAAACATTTTTAACCGACTTCCAAAAAGGAGGAGGTTCTATGTTCCACTGTATGTATTTTTTTTTATTTTTTTTTATGTATGTTACCTGATTACTCCGTCAGTTGTGGACCGATTTTGAAATTTTTTTTTGTATTCGACAGGGTATGCTGCCGTGGTGCTCCCATTGCCAGCATATCAGGATCTGATGATGGGATCCCAGGGAAATCGAGGGAAACCCTCATTTTTTATAGGCACATACTATGTTTTTCGTATATTTTCTGAAGTAACACCGGTATTTGCGTCTGGTAGTCATCATTTTATGATGATGAGCTGATGATGTAGTAGTTTTTATAATAAACTAGCTGACCCGGCGAACTTCGTACCGCCATATTTATATACAATAATTAGCAATAAATTAAAATTGCGACTATAATTTGAGGTTTAAACTATCCTATCTCTCAATTTGGATCGAACTGCACATGGTGTGCAAATTTTATTATAATTGGTTAAGTGGTTTAGGAGTCCATTGAGGACAAACATTGTGACACGAGATTTATATATATTAAGATTTCACTTAATTGACATCAATAGGATTGCCTATGATAATGTTTTTTCGACAACAGATAGTTATTATCTGCCGTATTATTATAAAAGACAAATAGCTGTTTCGCTATCTTATTATTTTAGAATAACAGCCAAGAACTTGGCTAACCAGACAGCTCCTATAGAGCACCCCTTAGTATGTAAGAATACTGTAGCCAAACATTTGGCTTCACATAGTGCTCCTTCTGAGCTTATTAATAATGATTTTATTAATATTAATTCAGCCAATAGCTTGGCACATTGTGACAATAATCCTGTAAATTAATTGTTAAGACAATAGAGCCTATCTCTTGCATATCACATCAGTTACTCAATGATGGTATCAATAATAGAAATATAAAAATAAATAAAAAATGTAGTAATATAGTAAAAAGGTCAATGACCATAAACATAGTTCATCAAAATATTCAAGGATTATCTAGGAAAGACTTAGAAGTAGAATTATTTTTTGATAAATATAATGTTGATGTGCTCTGCATCACAGAGCATTGGCTACAGGCCCACCAGTTAATACTTGATAATGAACTTTATTCTGCTAGAAGTGTGTATGTAAGAAAGAAGTCAATCCATGGAGGGTCTTTAATTTTTGTTCGTAATAGTATTAAGTCTAAAGAACGGAAAGATGTCGTTAGTTTGTCTACTGAGCGTACTGTGGAACTTTCTTGTGTAGAACTAGAACACCATATTATAGTTAGTGTGTATCGGCCACCACAGAGTGACTTTAGCATATTTGAGATAGTTATGGAAGAAGTTTTGAAACGTTTATGTGTCAGTAGTAAGGTCTTGGTAGTTTGTGGAGATTTCAATATTAATTTATTAGAAAAGTGTCCTATCAGTATAAGATTAGTGAGCCTATTTGAGTCATTTGACTTGAATTATTTATTTTCTGAGCCTACAAGAATTACTTCTCACTCAGCAACTTGCTTAGATAACATATTTTGCAATGGGGAATATTTAAATAGGTCAATTTTAAGTGATTTAACATCTGATCACTGTGGGCAATTTGTGACATTTCCTTGTATAAAAGAAAATATAATAAACAAAATTATATGCAGGCCCATGACCAGTAACCGATTATTGAATTTTAGTAATAACATTAGAGATAAGGTTTCCAATTTAGATTGGACTCAAAGGGATCCGGATAAGCTTTACGGCTGCTTATTCGGTATGATAGAATTCGAATTTAACAGTATATTTAAGTCAAAAACAATTATGCAAAGGCCAAAAATGACGTTCTGTGATTGGGCGACGCCAGGAATATACAGAAGTAGAGAAAGGCTTTATGGTTTGTATGCCTTGAGGCAGAGTAATTTTGACCCAAAATTTCATGATTATGTTAGAAATTACTCTATGATTTTTAGGAGGACGTGTCGCGTGGCGAAGTCTTTGTGCATAGGTGATAAAATTAAGTCTTCAAATAATAAAATAAAAGCTACGTGGACCATTATTAACAATGAAACTGGACGTAGTAAACCTCGAGACAATGATTTAAAATTAAATATGAATAATAGGTTTTTAACAAACAACTTAGACATAGCTGAATCTTTTAATACCTTTTTCACAAATATACCAGTTAGTACAACTAGTATCTTGAATTCTTGTGCGTCCGGGTCTGAACTGTTGTTAAAGGCCAATGTAAATGAAAGTAAGAATTTATTTGCATTTGAATACATAAACCCTACAGATATTATGAAAACATTTAAGTCTCTTAATTCTAAAAAAACAGGGGACTTATGGGGGATTTCTGTTAAATTAATAGAAACTATTATAATTGATATAGCACCATTTTTAGCTATAACTAATAACTTTCAATAGATGTGTTGATTCGGGTGTTTTTCCTAACCTCATGAAGTATAGCAAAGTAATACCTTTATTCAAGAAGGGTTGTACAACTGAACCAAGTAACTTTAGGCCAATCTCAATCTTACCGGCTATTAGTAAAATTTTTGAAAAAGTCATTTTGCAACAACTAGAAAGCCATTTTAATCTAAATAATTTATTTCACAAAGAACAATATGGCTTTACAAAGGGTCGTTCAACAATTGATGCTGGTGCAACTCTTTTGAGACATATATTTAATGCATGGGAGAATTCGCAGGATGCGATAGGTGTATTTTGCGATCTTTCAAAAGCTTTTGACTGCGTAGAACATAGCACGCTTTTTCTTAAACTTAGGCATAATGGCGTTAATGGTATTGCTTTGGAACTAATTGTTTCCTACTTGAAAGATAGAATTCAACACGTAGATGTCAATGGTGCGAGGTCTTCTGGACTACCTGTTACTATGGGCGTTCCGCAGGGCTCTATACTGGGTCCTCTACTTTTTCTCATATATATAAATGATTTACCATATTATTTAAAAGATATCTGTGATATAGTTCTATTTGCTGATGATACGTCACTTCTTTTTAAAGTCGATCGTAAGCACACAGTTTTTGACGATGTGAATAGGGCACTAAATGATGTATTGATTTGGTTTACAACAAATAATCTCCTACTTAACTCAAATAAAACAAAGTGTGTGAGATTTACTATGCCAAATGTAAAACAGCTAGGCACTAATCTAACTCTAAATAGTGAAATCATAAGTATTGTAGACTCAACAGTATTCTTGGGAATTACATTAGACAGCAAACTACAGTGGGGAGCCCAGATAGATAGCCTTGCAGGTAGACTTAGTTCGGCAGCTTATGCAGTATGGAAGATACGTCAGCTCACTGATACGGACACAGCTAGGCTAGTTTATTTTAGCTACTTTCACAGCGTCATGTCCTATGGTATACTACTCTGGGGCAAGGCGGCTGATATTGAAACGATTTTTATTCTACAAAAACGAGCCATCCGCACAATATACAATTTAGGTGCTAGAGTCTCTCTTCGAGAGTTGTTTAAAGATATAGGTATTTTAACTATTGCATCACAGTACATATTTGCAAATGTTATGTTTGTTAGGCAAAACATTAATGACTATAAGAAAAACAGTGATGTACACAATATTAATACAAGAAATAAGTCTAAACTCGTTGGTACCTATCATCGTTTACATAAGGTACACAACTCGTTCGAAGGTCTTGGTATACGTCTTTATAATAAAATTCCTACATATGTAATTGACCTTCCTATAGATAAATTCAAGCGTACTGTAAAAAATCACCTTATTAGGAAAGCCTACTATACGATTGGCGATTATCTGAACGACAAAGAGTCATGGGTTTAAGGTGTTATTAATGTTATTATATACACACTAACTTCGTCTTGAAATTGAGATAAAAATATTTTTTTTTTGAATAATGTATAAATTTTGACATGTTGGTGTTCCGGTATGAATTGTTTGTATACTTTAACCTAACGACATCTAATTCCGACATTTAATTAAGTTAAGATTTGTTTGTAACTATTTTCTGTATAATTTTCTTTAATAATTTCCTTTTTCTCTTAATTAGTTTGTTCTTGTTTAAATTTTCCTTTATTTTATCTCTTTCTTGTATCAATTCTACTTAATTTTCATCTTTATTTTTTTTTCTTAAATACAAATTGTTGATTGTTTTAGTTGCAACTTATAAATGAAAACATACACACATACTTGTATAATGTAAATGAATACATGATGGTACTTTGGTACTTATCTAACAATGTTTCCCAATTTATTAAATACGCACTTGTTATTGTATGAGCACCTTGTCGACTATGATTATTATTAATTATTAATTTCTTTGATATTGACCTGATGATTTGCCGTGCGGCCTGAGTACGCAGCTCAACTATGGTTGAATAGGTCGATGGCTGATCCATGCGTCTTACTCTATTTTACATTTGTGACATTTATTGATTATTTTATATTTGGACATATTACATCTTTTTAAATTTGACTGTGAGTGAAAGTGCTATTTGGATTTTATTTTCCATAAGTGGACCTCACAATATAACAATACAATGTCACAATATAACAATGTAAAAATCTTGCAGCTATCAGTAAGAACGGCGCATGATTGGTTAGCTCATGGCTGTGCAGCAATGACTCCAAACCTTTTATATTGTTTTCTTTGGTCGACTTCGTTCTCATTCAAGTCTCTTAGTGAAAAAAATATTGTAAACCGTATTATTATTTTTTAAAAGGAGCAACAATGGAGTTTCTTGTCAGATTCTTCTCCATGAAGGGTAGGCTGCACTTGGAACTGGCGACTAGAATCACTCGATTTTTTAATATTAAATATTGACTATTCATAAGTGCCTGTAAAATAAGTGCCTATAT
Organism: Diaphora mendica; assembly: GCA_949125395.1. Lineage (NCBI taxonomy): Eukaryota > Metazoa > Arthropoda > Insecta > Lepidoptera > Erebidae > Diaphora > Diaphora mendica. The sequence continues at coordinate 5,425,436 of OX421321.1, forward strand.
GAATAAAATATTTTTGAGTTTGAGTTTGAGATGTAAGGTACCACTCCTTAACGGTTAGGAGTTGGAGGATAAATCTTTAAGTATCATATGTATATAAGTTACCTTTAGTCGTATTCTTACAAATTATTTAGGTAAGCTGATGATGGAAGGTGGAAGGTACAACTCCTCAACGGTTAGGAGTTGGAGAATAATTCTTTCAATTTCATACGTATCTAAAGACCTTCAGTCGTATACTTTCAAGCTATTTAGGGGAGCTGATGATAGAAGATTAAACTCTTCAACAGTTAGGGATTAGAGGATGATTTTAATATTACACGTATCTTAATTTGTATTCTTGATGATGAAATTTGATGAAATAATTCAACTTACTACTTACCTACGATTTTTTGCACTAAAAACTGTAAAATAAAAACTTTTTATAAAAAAAAAAAAAACCGACTTCCAAAAACATCCAACGAAAACTGTCTACGATAGTTCTAGTAGGGTCCTATTACTTAGGTAAATGTAAATAAAATAGAGTGAACTGTATAAATAAGCTTGGCTCGTCTTGGCGGGTGCACGACCGTGTCTCCAGATAGAATACGTATATAATAGCAATATACTTCGCCAGGTTATAGCATTCCGAGACACAGTGATCACGTGGCTAACACGAGCCCTATGTCATTACCGCTATCGCAGGTTCTGGTTGCATTTAAAGTGGTAACTGGATAGTGACGTCACACTGTGTCGCTTTCGGAATGCGAGGCCTTCTTTTCTGATACCATGGTTCTGCTTTTACCCGCAAACTGCGCAAGCGCGAGTAGAGCGAGACAGTACGAGGTACCGCCACGAAGCATGTATTTGCTTCGTGGGAACCGCGATGTCTCTCTCTTTCTAACCGAGGGACAGCTGGAGGCCTGGCTTACCCGCTCATAAGTCATTCTCTTAAGCTCTTACTCTCTAAGTAAGTGTACATAGATAGTACCCAGATACTTACTGTCTACTCTATACCAATGGTCTATATATATTATTAGCCGTTGCCCGCGGCTCCGCCCGCGTGTAATTCGGCCATCTGTCAAAGATTGGTCTTACCAACTCAGAAACCTTTGTGGGCTCATGCATAACACTTTTGCTGAAGATCATAACATGATAAATTACATAGTTTGCGATTCTATAAAGGACATACAGACAAACATTCATTTATATATATATAGTTATGTACAATCTTTTATACTAAATAACAATTAAAGCTGAAGAGTTTTATTTGTTTGGTTTAATCTTAGAGCATATATATCTGAAAGGGCATCTGAACGGGCGGAAAGCGTGATCGGAGTATAAAGATTGTGTTGTGTTGTCTACAATTTTGACATTGACATTTCGAGTTGTCAAGGCTGTCAAAGTCAAACTGTCAAAGCTGAGTCTTTTTTATTTGTTGTCAATCATTTGTATTTAATTATTTGGTATTTAGTTTATTTGGAAAGTTATGACTGCCTGTAGGATATGCCTTAATAAAAAACCCGACAAGGATATATTAGAGTTACAAGTTAACGAAAAGAAAGATGTAAAGTCATTCGCGGAAGTCATAATGTTTTGTTTAGACATACAGGTAAACATCTAGTTTTTACTTGAATAATTGATTTTAAAATTAATATCAATATATTACTACAAAAAATTATGATAATTTTTCGCTACAGGTTGAACATGACTCAAAAGTTAGTACAAAACTGTGTTTAAAATGCTACAAAAAGATTGTAGCTTTTTACAAGTTTAAATCTTTAGCTCATAATAGCGACGCCTATTGGAAGTCAGTAGATATTAAAAATGAGATATATCTTAAAGAGGATGATATCAAAATAGAAACTGAACCTGTAAGTGGTGATGAAGGGGAACTTGAGGAGGAATTAGATGATGACAATTGTTTGAAAAGAGAATCTCCAGAGAACGACTTCAATTCAGCGTCAGAAGATGAATTCCTTAGTGTAATTAAGAAGATTAAATATGAATATGTTGAAGATGTTAAAGAGAATGGTATGTATGTATGTTACCAAACAAGATATAGCGAGGACCATGATATTTTCATGACTTGCCTGACCTCCCTCCATAGTATAACTGTACAAGATTAGCTAAGTGACCAAATCTGTTTTTTTTTCTGTGCAAAGCTACAATTATTTTTACATGCTATAAAATAATATACAAATTTTAACAAAAAGAAACCGACTTCAATCTGGACCAAATTTAAATGGGACCACACGGGAAGCACCAGCTTTCAAAAAAAAAGAATCATCAAAATCGGTTCACTCAGTCCAAAGTAACAAACATAAAAAAAACAAATATAATAAAAAAAAACATATCGACACCAACAATTTATACTACGCTAACTCGAATTTTAGGTAAAATCGTTTTTTTGCGCTAAGTTGCTTAGAATTTTGTATTTTATATGTAATAAAAAATTTATAAAGAAATAAGCAAAAATGACGGAGTTACAAATCTTATACAACGCTAAGTGAAGGTACTTTTTAAAATCCTACGATCTAAAATACGCTAACTAATATTGGCGGAGTGTACGCGGGGAGGGGACACACCGCTTGGTGGTTTACATTAATCTAACGACACTTAGCGAAGTGTTACACGTGATTGCGCGATTTTAAAAACTTTCTAAGTAAACATTAATTGATAGCCTTTTGTTGCAAGTTCTTCAAAATATTTCGAGTGTTATTTTATTATAAGACAATCGTCTCTTAAAAGAGCAAAATATTTAGTTGATTTAACTAAGAAAGCGGAAAATTCTTTGAAAAGCTCTGATGAAAATGATGAGATGACGCTTCGTAGTGTCGAGAGAGGGAAGTTTTATGTATTATTAAAGATGATAATCTAGGTTAAAGTACATAAATATGTTTCATAGCAATACTCTACGTTATTTTGAATATTTGAGCCGCTTCGCTCAAGGTCCGCGCAACACTACGCTAACACTTAGTTAGCGTAGTATAGTGCGTTCGTGTATACTTGGGTACTTGTAAAATGCACTACTTACTTGGCGACTTTTACGTTTAAATTATATTATTTATTTTATAATATTTATTGTATTATATATCTCTTAACTAATATAAACATACTTATTGGATCTATAATACGATAGATATCAATTTAAAAGGATCTTAATCAGATTTTTGATGATACCTTGGCTTATTTCTAATGTAAAGAGTGCAAAATAGTTAAGTATATAGAGGCACGTTTATTAGGAAGTTAAGAGGAAATTTATTTTAATTAAACTATTGGATCGTGTCTACTGACACAAACATATTTTACAAAAATCGGTTAAAGCTTTCTGAAAAATCTGTATCTGTAAATTGTAGCCTCCATACTTAACTCCTTATTACCTTAACATATTTTTTTGTAAAAATAATGATACGATTTGTTCAGTCAGTATGTAATACATTATACCCACCGAAGTCGATTCTCCTGAATTTGTGGCCTTGTATAATCGTGTCATGTTAATGAGCCTTTTCAAGAAAATGATTTTTCCAAAGCTAGTTCTGCAAGCTGAGAGTTTTCGGTGGAACAAAAACAAAAAAACAAAGATTACGGTACCGATTTGTTTCGGTTTAGACAATACCCCCCCCCCCCCGTGCCTTCACCGTATTGTTATTTTTCGTAATCGTCGCAAAGGTAGAACGATCATTTAGTGTCAACTTCTTGTTATAATACCAGAGAACAAACACTTACGCCTAAAATATTTACATCCACTCAGGAAAGTCTTTCTAATTTGCATATGAATAACGGCCTCAGCAAGAATATAGATTCACTATCAGCAATATCTACGCCTTGCAATTCAATTTCCTCATGCAACAATCAATGACAGTGACTATTCTGCAGTATCGACCCCAAAAACTGCGGTCTAACTTCGGTCTAAAAAAGATCTGATGTACGTCTAAAATGTTTTGAACTTAAAGATGAGTGGATATTTAGAAGGAGAAAACGTATGTGGAACAAGGGACTGGAGTTTACCACGTCAATAGAAAAAACTAAAGCAGCAAGAAGCATTAAACTCAGTTGTATCAATTGTCGTTTGCAATGCTTTAATAAAATAAGCCAAGAAGCTCGTATTGCCCTGTTTGATAAGTTTTGGGGTACTAGCAATCACGCGAGCAATGGCAAATAATTATTCCTTCCTGCAGATACTGACAAAATTTGCAAGACATTGCTCTTGAACACATTTTTTAACAGTATAAATTTTCTATACACTGCAATACGAAAAACCCAATCAAAGAATGACCCTACTGATGTTACTGATGATAGAGGTCGGCATAAAACCATAAGATCATGTTATTTCCTTTACCCCTGTCGAGTCCCACTTTGTTAGAAAACATACGAGTAAAAAATACTTAGATCCTTCTTTATCTTTTTCAAAAATGTTTAAGTTGTATCTTGGAATACAGACAGACAATATGGAGATATTGTTAACGCCAATTTAAAGATAGGTTCTCATTTACCCAAAACTGAACAATGCGACCTCTGTCATCAATACAACTAGCCCTACAGAGCAATTGAAAGAAAAGTTCACTAAACATCAAGCAGAAAAAGAGATTTCACGTAAATTAAAATTGCAATGTAAATAATTATCTGCTTCTAGTGACAACATAGCTGTATTGTATTTAATGTTGAAAAAGTTTGATTATAACTGAACAAAATGAGGAGAATGTAAGTGATGATGAGGTTTGAATGTAACTGTTAATGAGGTATGAATGTAAGTGGTGATGTTTAAACGTAAGTAAAGATTTTTGAATGTAACTGTTAATGAGGTATGAATGTAAGTGGTGATGTTCGAACGATGTAACTGTTAATGAGGTATGAATGTAAGTGGTGATGTTCGAACGTAAGTATAACATTCAATTGGATTTATTTTTATAATACTAGATAACAAATACCTACTGTTTAAATATAAGATTTATAATTAGTTATTATATACGAAGTCCAAGTGTGATTGATCAGATCTCTTGTAATTAATTATGAGTACTGACCTATACCTGAAATTTTAATAAACAGTTGAATATTACTATTTTGTTTTAATTTTATATTTGTCTACATAAAATCTATACAAATTTATCTGGACTTTACAAAAAAAGCAATACGTATTAAAGTTCAACAGAAAGCTAAATGATACGCTAACTTGTGAGGCAGGCCGATGTACCTACTGACGCGTGTACCGATAAAACAAAGCTAACTTTATTTTTTTGTTATTTAGCATAATAATATACAATCATATTTCTTGTAAATATATAAACAAACCTAAGGTTACAATTTTTGCAAAAAATATTATCAAATTAATATGGCAACATAATAAAAATTACACTTTTTTAGCCACATGATCTCCCGTAATACACTACGCTAACATTAGTTAGCCGTGTATAAGTTGTGAAATCTTATTGAAGAATTACGTGTATATACGGCTAACTTTTACTAAATAAAAAACTATTAATAATTAGGAAAAAGTAAATATAGGAAATTAAGAAGAATATAATAACAATTAAGTGTACCAAATTTCAAAAAAATATATTTATTAACATAAAAGTTATCGCGTTATTTCCTTTAAACGCCTGTACTGTAAAGTACACTTTTCTGAGTTAGCTTAGTATAAATTGCTGGTGACGATATATTATATAATATAATAATAAAAAAAAACAATAAGGTAACAAACATAAAAAAAAAAAATTGTCGAACCTCCTCCTTTTTTTTAAGTTGGTTAATAATAATGATCTAGCTAGCATTAATTTTTAGAAAATGTATAAAAAGAAATACCAAATAAATCTTGGTCATCAAGGTGCTATATTTAAAACATGCATTATTAATTATTATGGTAGAGAATTTCAAAGATTCTCACCTGAATGTGTAATACAATCTGTATTTAACAAATATGAATAAATGTTACCTTCCAGAACCAAAACTTAAAAGACGAAAACGCACCAAAGGTAATTCTAATGGGACATCAAACTTAAAACAGATGTGTGAGGAATGTGGGAAAACTGTTTCAGATTTAAAAGCACATTCATATTTACACCTGCCCATATCAGAACGGAAACGAATCAAATGCCGTTTATGTGATAAGACTTTTTCTAGTCACAGCGCAAGATATAAACATAATAAAATAAAACACTTAGGAGTAAAACAAATATGTACTATATGTAATAAAGGTATGTATAAAATATTTGTAGGGCAGGGCCCTACAAATATGTCTTTAAAAACTAGTTTTTAAAGACATGTTTGTTTCATTATACTACCGGCACGCTATGATGGCCGGTTTGACATATTACAAAAGTGATGTGAAATGTCAATTAAAAAGGTTTAATAAAAGGTGTAATTTTATGACTAACTGCACGTCACTATTGACAATAAAGAACAGCAATTTGCTCCTTGATATGTAATCTATATATATAAAAGAGTAAGGTGACTGACTGACTGACTGACATACCCTGAAATTTTGCATGTAGGTTCTTTATTTATCATAAGTGAGCACTAAGAAAGGAATTTTGGAAATTCCTCCCCTAAGGGGCTAAATCAGGGGCTGAAAGTCTGCGTGAACGAAGCCGCGTGTAAAAGCTAGTTACTAATAATACGAAACTTCATGATTTTACAAACGTCAAACCGGCCATCATAGCATGCCGGTAGTACGAGTATAGTCTGTTAATGTTAAATACTTAAGTAATCTTAAGCTTCTGTCTCTTGATTGTAACGCACAACACAGAGATATATGGCTCAAGTGGAGCATCAAGGTACTGTGTGTGTAGTGTCTCTGTGGAGAAGTGCTCAGCTGATTCTGCTGCTGTCAAAATAGACAAAAAGTTCATGGGTTGCTTTCGGGTTTCAAGGCCTCAAGGGAAATCTTAAATAAGATGTTATTACTGGCTCACAGCCTAGAACTAAAAAAACAGAATCTTGCTATAACTGCACTAGAAAAACTATATTTAAATCGATTGTCAACCCGTTGATTGTAGATGTTTTAATAAGATTGTGGCCGTGTGTTCATTGACTTGACTTGAACTCGCGGGCTGGGTTTCCGCAACTTGACGACTTTAATGCGCCTATTTTGCGTAGTGGGTCGGCACTAGTGGTGCCAGCCCAGTTCCTCCAGGAAGTGTGTGATTCCAATGGCGCTGAATGAGACAGCGCCATTGAAATCAGATTCCTCCGTTGCCATGTCCTCGTCCACGGCTCCGCTCTCCTTTTGGATGGCCAACCTGCGTAGCTCCTCCGCGCACCCACCCCCACTGTCCGTGCGGTCGCGAAGAAAATCTTCTTCTTCCGCATCGGAGGCGGGGGCGGACCGCGTCGGAGCCTGGGACTCAGGTGCCGCGAGTATATCGACAGCATCTTTTGCCCCCTCCGCAGTGTCCATCGTTAGGGTGCAGGCACTGTTTTCTGCATCCCTGGAGTCGGCTTCGGCTGGTGAATGCTCCACGAACTTGACGTACACCGTTCCCAGCATAAAGCTGAGCCGGCGTCCGTGCTCGACCAGGGGTTTTACCACCGTCTCCAGGATGCTGACAACAGCAAACGTGTCCGTCGCTTGCCTGTCCATCTTCAGTAGGAGCCATCTTTCGATGTCTGCCCACCGGTTTTGGAAGCGCAGCATGTGTGCTACCTTCCTGTGGTCCTCAGGGACCCCAGCAAAATGCCGCAGCGGACCCGCTTCGCCATCTCGCTCGGGCGCTTTACCACTAACTTCTCCCCCGTGGGAAGGGTGATGCTGGCCACGCTGCGCTTCAGCGATTCCTGCGTAGGCTGGTTTTCGCACCAGAGTCTCAGGTAGCCGTCGGTCAATAACGGCCTTCCCCGAAACGCTGGGCCATCTGAATTGCTGCTGCCCGGCTTCATCGACTCCTCGAACAGCAGTTCTTCAATGCGTTTTTGGACCTCTTCAGACTGACTAAGGCTTAGGTTTTCCATGGCCGCAGTAGTTACCGCCGCCATTAGGTCCGCCTTGACAGCGCTCGCGTAGTCAATCTGAGCGGCTTCCCCTGGTGGTCCGGTCCTCCGCTTCTTTGGCTCGCCTCTCGGAGATATTGTCTCGTCGAGACGCGCCCTTTTGGCGGAGTACCGCCCCCCCTGGGTACTACCACCCTGAGGTCCTGCTTGCGCCCCTTTGCCCTTGGGAGGAGGTGGGCGTCGCGGCGCTGAGGGTTCAGCGGACGTATCACTCCCCCCCTGCGGACGGGTACCTTGCCTTGGGGTAGGCAGTGGAGGCGTGTCTGTGTTTAAGGCAGGTCGCCTCTCCCTGGACATGGCGACCTGCCATCCGGACAGGCTAGGGTCCGTGGCTGGTTCGCCTTGTTGAGACCTCCTCCCCGCGGTCTGCTCCAGGTTTGTGGGTCGAGCCACATCCGGAACAGGCTGTTTGTGTTTGCCTTCCTGGGTCGCCGAAGCTTCCCTGAAGGCTCGTGTTAAGGAAGGAGGTCCTACTGGACCTCTTCCTTGGGTGTCCGGTCCAGCTGCTGCCGTACCTTCCACCTTTGGGGTGTCCGGTCCAGCTGCTGCCGTATCTTCCACCTTTGGGGTATCCGGTCCAGCTGCTGCCGTACCTTCCACTTTTGGGGTGTCCGGTCCAGCTGCTGCCGTACCTTTCACCTTTGGGGTGTCTGGTCCAGCTGCTGCCGTACCGTCCACCTTTGGGGTTTTTTTTGTTTTTGTGTTGTCCATTTTATGTTTATGTATGTATTTCATCTCTCGAGCTTCCCACCCTCCGAGGAGCCCGCACCTTTGGGGATGTCCCTAAGGACACCAGGAATACCCGAGAGGTATAGGGTCGTTGGGTTGGGACTCATGCGTGACATCAGGAACTGCAGACATGCGGCCCCCAGATGTGCCGCCTGTCCTCGCTCCGTCAGCATGGCCGAGTCCCAGTGTTCTCCCGGAGAACACCCCCCCCCCCCCCCCGAACCTCGACTGCGGACCGTACCACCTCATTCGTACGGGACGCGTGTCCATTTCCCTGTGGTGGCCAGCTACAGGGCTACCGTTTCGCCTGAATTCCGGACCAAAGAGGGCGTGTTGCTTCATGGAGGTATCTAACCCCGACCCCAATCAGCTCAACCCTCCAGGTTTCCTTCATCCTGGCTTACGGCGCTCGACTGCGCAAGACTAGCACAGGCAGGCATGATACTCCACCGAGGTCGCCTGCTGGCCTTGCTAAAGGTCCTGCGTTATACCCCACAGGACAGGGTCCCTGCCGAACTCCGCCACCTGCATACTCCGGCCTACTGAAGCATGTGGTGCCCACCCCCGCGACGAGGACGCGCCGGTCAGGACTTACCCAAGTGAGAAATAGAGAAGAGGACTCTATTTCGCCTTGGGCCGGGTTAATGGACGTCCTTACTAAGTCCGCCCAAAAGCGGCAGTGTGTTCATACTGCAGTGTTGTGCGTATCTATCAAGAGACCAATACTTTATACATAAAAATATTATAGTAACTCATCTGTATATAGAATATTCAAGTTAATTATTCGAAATCGAGTGTATATTGTTTGCTCAAAATTAGAGTTTATGACTAGGTAAGGTAGCATAAAAAATGGACAAAATACAGGCATGAGTTACTCACGCAAGCAAGAATGAAGTTTATTACGTAGGTATTAAAGTCGCTATTTATTTTTCTTTAATAAGTGAGCCCTTGTACAAACTTTTTGCTTTCAGTAGTTTCACTCTATGGTTACCACACGTACGTAGTGTAGGTAACATTAATAGATATTTTTTAATAAAACTTTTCAGCTGTAACCCATTTAAGACAACACAATCGTGTGATGCATGATAAAGAATCGTTGCCCTGGGAATGTGTTGAGTGCGGACGCCGTTTTATAAGTAAGTCAAACTTGGACTTGCACATGAGGTCACACACCAAAGACCGACCTTTCGGCTGCGATATCTGCGACAAAAAGTTCACAACGAAAGGTCTTATGCATCAACATATGTGAGTGTTTTATCTTAATACTTGCCTAATCCACAAAATTACGTCCCTTAAAATCATACAGCAACATAGGCCCGCGGACCGGAGGAGAGTAGCAATAGCGTCTTTTTCCGATACAGTACATTAATTACGATACATTTACCGTGGGAGAAAGCTTCGGCATGTATGGGCCGGCTCGACCGGAGTGATACCACGGGCCTCACAGAAAAGCAGTGTGAAACAGCGCCTGCGCTGTGTTTTACTGAGTAAGTGAGGATACCGGAGCCCCATACCCATACCTCTCCCCAATCCCCTCCCCATCCCCCCAAAGGCCGGCAACGCACTTGTGACGCCTGTGGTGTTGCGGGTGTCCATGGACGCGGTAATCGCTTACCATCAGGCGATACGTCTGCTCGTTTGTCCCCTATTACATAAAAAAAATATGTACCTAGTCATTTTTTAGAAGTGCATTCTTCGCGCTGTAGTCACGTTTGCAACGCGCTACAGCAAAGCGCGAGCGTGTCGGACGGCATCGGGGGAAGGATGGAGGGAGGGTGGCACGCAGCCAGGGATATTCCGGTTAGGGTTAACCTAACCGAAATAATCTGTTATTAACCCTTTTGGAAATAGGTTAACCTAAATTTAGGATTAACCTAAATATGTGTTACCGAATTATAACTGTTAACAGGAATAATCTAATACAGGATAATTACGGTTAACCTTAACCGAATTTGATATAGGTTTCTGGATATTTGTAGGTCCGTGATTCATTTTTCGTTACAGTCGTCGGTGACGTTCATTATTTGCGTGGAATGGGAAAAGGGGATAACAAGTTAATTTTTTTTCACAAGAGATCAAGTAAAATTGATTAATTTTCGAATCGCGTCACGTCGTAAAATAACCGAAATCTTGGGTTAACATCTATCATTTGGGTTAACAATTTCAAAAACATAAACCCTTTAATTTGGGTTAACCCTTATTGTTTGGGTTAAAACAATAACATATATAATCTGTTAACCGAATCGATGAGTAACCCTTTGAAACGGTTACAGATTGATTCGGTAACCGTTTATAACGAATACCGTTACGCATGGGTTTTCCGATCCCTGCACGCAGCTTGCGACCGTATCGGGACTGTATTGCTGCGAACGCGCGACAGCTTTGCTGCTGCAGCGCTGCAAAAAGCCGCCGTGGGCGAGCACCCTTAGGCGGCTCTTATAACACCCACGGATTGAATAGGGACGGTAATACTCCGTATTCAAAATGAAAAAATGTAATGTACACAAATATAAAAACCTTCTAAAGAGTATTGATAAGAGAATGTTATGCTCCTTTATTTTGCAGACGGTCTGTACACGAAAAAGAAAAATCGCATTTATGTCAACTTTGTTCGAAGAGTTTCTTTAAGAAATATCATCTACATATACATTTGAGGTAAGTTTACTTTTTATTAGAGGTAAATATGACTTTACTAACGGTGTATGGAATCATTACATAATATCCAACAATTGTCGTGCTCATAATAAAGTTACATGTAATTAGCAATGTCTCGAAAGGTAACTGGACTGAATCCCACGACACAGGGAATCCTAGTGCGGGATCCAGACATCAAACCCTGTATATTCCATTCGTTTAGATAGTGTCGGTACACCCGCACGCAATTGTGGTTATTGTTGTGAATATATTAATTCATACAAGTTAAATGCGTGCCTAGGTAGTAAAGACAAATTACATGAAAAATAAAAACATCTTATCCTAGCCTTTATTAAAGCATTTTCAGTTTGCACGTTAGAAGAATCAATAAACACAACCAATTCATATTTTACTTGTGGGTATACGCCACAGTCGGCTTCTTTTATTTTGCTTTGAAAAAAAAGCGACCGTATCTAAGCGAATGGACTATATCTATTTAGTTTTTTAAGACTATAATTAAATTTCACATTTGTAAAGTTACATTATCAACGAGTAACGTAGGCTACTTTTTTCGAAATAACTGATATATACGCCGGTAGAGCCACGTGCAGAAGCTAATTATAAATGTCTTCTTTCCACAGGAGTCATTCCAAAGAAAAGACGTACGAGTGTCCCGACTGTGGCAAGTTCTACAAAACAATTTCGACGCTGAAGAGTCATCGCGAGACACACGGCGACGTTCGTAACTTTGGTTGTGAGCTGTGTACACAGACCTTTATGAAGAAAGAGTGAGTGCCCTTTGGGGCATTTCACGTGAAGCGGACAACGAAAAAAGGGTCAGGATTCCGATTTCATTTATATTTTAGTATGTTATACCTGTACATATCCTCGACACAGATACGAAATATTTTTGCATTTGCAAGCCTAGTTTTGAAAATATAGGTCTCTGAAGATTTCAGTAAACGTGAGGTATGCACTACTTCGGATGTCATTATCAGTTCAAATATAATAATTTTGGAACAAATTGAACACTGAGTTATATACTACACACATCAAAAGTGTCTAGGGATCAACATATGTGTCTAGGGATCAACATATATTTTTGCAATAACTTTTTTCCTGATTGATATTAATTAAAATTTTCTTTAAGGATTCATCAAATAAAGTGTTTTCGTTTGTCACAGTAACGATAAACCAAGTCACCTTTGCATTAATAAAGAAATTTGCCATTTTCCTAATAAAAGGATTTTTGACATTTGAACCACTAACATTAAAGTTCGAAAAAAAGACTGAAATAACAGTTTTCTTTAAAATTTTATTAGGTAACTTAAACAATTAATAATCCGTGTTTCTACCGCGAACACTAACACAAGAACATCGGTTTGGCATACTCAAAATGAGTTCATCCAAATCACGCTGTGGAATGGCCGCCCATGTTCGTTGCAACAACAAAAAAAGGTCTTCTTGCGACTGGATACCCTCCATATTCAGCAGAGCTCTTCTCTGTAGCATATCCCATGCATGCTCAATCGGGTTCAAGTCTGGCGACTGAGCAGGCCAGGGCCAAAGCCACATCTCAATCTCAAGAAATCCGCATAAAAATGCTTGATCCCTAGACACTTTTGATGTGTGTACATTTAATAACCTTTATATCCTCATAATTTGAATTTTTATTTTTCTTTTTAATTGCTAAAAAAAATTTAAAATAAATATTTTTTTTTCATTTTGACAAACTTCGCATTTTTTTTAAATTTTTTTTTTGATCATAAAAAGAAAGCTTATATTATGCTTAAACTTCATGCCAATGCTTCGTTTCATAGTGGGCCGCGCAGTCGTTTAGGAGCTACATGTAAAATAATGACGAAGATCGGTAATGGCCGCCTTCTAGCGTCTAGTCAGTTAGCGAGACTTACTGAATTATTTCTTTAAAAACATATAAATAACACTGTCTCTGGTTTATCTTTGCTTGGATAAGGCAGTAGACCCACCGCCAGCGAGAAAACGACTAACTACTGCCTATTTTTTGCTCAAAAAACAAACAATAGATAAACATTTCGTGTAAACAAAAAAGATGGCACACATTAATAGTTGATTGCTGACTGTACTGCCTAAAAGTAAAGAAATGTAATTAGTTAGTTGGTCTCTCGGCGTGAGTTCTGACCGCCGTCGTGAGAATCACTGAGCAAGTATCGCATAACGAGTATTATCTATGATAGCTTTTGTCGCTCAGCGACAAACTAGTACTAGCATAACATATAAATACAGTGTAAACAGTCAGCGATCAACTATTAATGTGTGCCATCTCTTTTGTTTACACGAAATGTTTATCTATTGTTTGTTTTTTGAGCAAAAAATAGGCGGTAGTTAGTAGTTTTCTCGCTGGCGGTGGGTCTACTGCCTTATCCAAGCAAAGATAAACCAGAGACAGTGTTATTTATATGTTTTTAAAGAAATAATTCAGTAAGTCTCGCTAACTGACTAGACGCTAGAAGGCGGCCATTACCGATCTTCGTCATTATTTTATATGTAGCTCCTAAACGACTGCGCGGCCCACTATGAAACTTGGCATGAAGTTTAAGCATAATATAAGCTTTCTTTTTATGATCAAAAAAAATTTAAAAAAAATGCGAAGTTTGTCAAAAATGAAAAAAAATATTTATTTTAATTTTTTTTTAGCAATTAAAAATAAAAATAAAAATTAAAATTATGAGGATATAAAGTTTATTAAATGTAGTATATAACTCAGTGTTCAATTTGTTCCAAAATTATTATATTTGAACTGATAATGACATCCGAAGTAGTGCATACCTCACGTTTACTGAAATCTTCAGAGACCTATATTTTCAAAACTAGGCTTGCAAATGCAAAAATATTTCGTATCTGTGTCGAGGATATGTACAGGTATAACATACTAAAATATAAATGAAATCGGAATCCTGACCCTTTTTTCGTTGTCCGCTTCACGTGAAATGCCCCCTTTATTATTATTATTAGGCAGTAGGCCCAATGATGCAGAAGCATCACTAGGCCGCCATAGTATGGGTCACCATGCTGCATTGTTGCATTGTCTACATTAGCAATGAGTATGGTGACCACCTCTCTTGGATTCTGCTCATGATTTCAATCAGGCAGAGTAGAGTCAGAACAGACAGAAAGAGGCAGTTTGGCAGAATGCAGCATGGTGACCACACTATGGCGTTCTATTGAGAGGCTACTGCATCATAATAATTTATTTAATTTTTAACCGACTTCCAAAAGGAGGAGGTTCACAATTTCATCGTTTTTTTTTATGTATGTACATCGATTACTCCGTCAATTGTGGATCGATTTTGAAAATTATTTTTGTATTCGAAAGGGTATGCTCCCCATGTGGTCCCATATCACCATATCAGGATCTGATGATGGGATCCTAAGGAAATTGAAGGAAACTTTCAAATTTACGTGTGCGCCTGCAATGAAGTTACGAGCAATTGTCTGCATACCTTCATATTCTGTAGACACCATTAAATTTTAAATGAAATGATAATGAGGGACTTGAGAAAGACTAAAAAGCGAAAAATAAAAAATAAACTTCGTTTAAAAAAACCGACTTCAAAAACTAAAAAGTATAAAATAACTTAATTTGTATGTGCTACCTATTAATAGGTTTGAAGTCGGTGCCAAGCCAAAATGTAATAGTAGGTACCGCACTCGCCGCGCGTGACCTTGAGCGGGATAGCTGCTCTTCGCGTTGAACAAAACAACCGAAGCGTCGTTGACGTTCGTCTCGAAATATAGCGAGTGTGGTACCTACTATTCCATTGGCTTGGCACTGACTTCAAACCTATGAATAGGTAGCACATACAAATTAAGTTATTTTATACTTTTTAGTTTTTGAAGTCGGTTTTTTTAAACGAAGTTTTTTTTTGTATTCTGAATCCGATAGGTACCTAATGGCGCACATGCTATCTCACACGAAGATAAAGCGCTACTCGTGCCAATACTGCGAAGTCAAGTTCCACCGCTCCGACCACCGCAAGCGACACGAGTACACGGCCCACCAGAAACATCTCCTTGCCTCTACCACGACATCCACGTGACACCGTCATCGTAAAACTACCTCGAATTAAAGTACTAAGCCCTTAAAATTTAAACTAGACACTTATATGCAATTTTTTTGCAATAACTTTTTAGTTTTTAAAACTTTATTAAAAGAAAAATCTCGATGAAAGAACTGGACGATTTCAAAAATTTTAGGTAATAGAGCCTGATTGTAGCACGAACGGGTCGCCTCGACCGGAGCGGTGCTACTCTTTCACAGAAGACCATCTTTAAAATACCAACATTTATGCTGGTCACCATGCTAAATTGTGTGCATTCGTAACGAGTATGGTGACCCTTTGATTCTACTCATACTTTCCATCAGGCAGAGTAGAATCATTTTGGCAAACCCATATTATAAAAAAACATTGTACAAATTCAACATTGTGGTAAATTACTTTCTACGTATTCAACATAAGTCCAGAATGAATAAAATTATACAAATGAATTTTTCAAAGGCGATGTCAATTTTTTTTGTTGTCAATATCTAAAAGTAAGTACACAAGTACATCATCTAAATATTTGATGAGAACACATTTTTATACAGTTTAATATTTTTATAAGTTTTATGGTGCTATTGTAGTTGATGCTATAAATATTTTATTTTTAATGAATTCAGGGCGAGTGAGAGCCAAGACCCATGGGATTTGATGTCGGGAAATCTTCACATAAATTCAAAGCTCTTGTAAAAATTAGTTTTGTTTCTATGTTATTCATATTTATCAAGAGGGATGTAGCAGGGTGGGGCAAGTGTCAATTTCAAAACCATTCTTATTCCAGTGGCTTGTCCGTCCTATCTAAAGGAAATAGGACGGACGAGGCAAGCAAGACAAGGTAAGGACCGATCAAATTTCAAATCACAACAAGTCGACAACTTTTTTCCTTTCTTCCAAATGATCACCGCATTTAATTAGTTTATTATTATTGTTATGTGTAAAATTATTTACTGCCATCGTTTTTGTCTGGGAAGTATGGCCATTCTGGCACGTTACATTGTACATAGGTATATATATTGTAAGTTTAGGTTCGGTTGTGTTTTTAGGTTCATAAAAATGTGCTTGGTTATTTGTAATTTGTTAGTTATTCAACAAATAAAGCCGAAATATATATTTTAAAAGACATACATCTTATATCTTAAGTATAGCCCAAAAATTACAGGTTAATGTGTAAGAAAAACTATTTGTTAAGTTTTCTAAATAATTACAAAAGAGTTTTTTGTTGAACCTTGTTTTATTATTCCCAATAAATAAATGGCAAATAGTACAAATTCAAAGAAGTATTACTGAATATATAGTAATTATGCTATCGAATTAATGTAATCTCGGTATGTGCTTTTCTCTACGTGTCCCTATCTCAGATATGTTCACATGTACACAACAGGGTTAAGGCCGGCTGACACACACCTTCAAGTATACTTGCTCAAGTCCGTGTGTCTGTTTCTGTCACGTATGACGTGCGTGACAGAGACAGACAGATAAAACAGTCTGGATTTGCGCAAGTAATCTTGAACGTGTATGGCGACCTTTACATTTCTTAATACTGACAAATGATCCTGTTGATCTAAACTGAAATAAAGAACCTGAATGCCAATTATATCTGCATTTCTTTCTGATTTTACATTATGCGCTGAAATCACGGATACATGTATGTTCTTACTAAGGAAAGGGATAAAGATTATAACCCTGTAGTGCAACATAGTACACGAGAAGCTGTTTTGAGAATGGAACATTTCGAAAAAGGGCATTTTGAGATGACACGGTATAAACTTCCTCACATGTTTAAGGAAGTGTGACAATTGAATGTGAAGAGTAAACTCGCTGACAAATCTTTATAACCTGAAGAAATCTTCTATCATCAGTATTTAAAGTACTTATTCAGAACATAGAGGCTTCTCAGCAATATTCTCAGACTTTTCCAACTGTTCCCTCAATCCGGCTTCAAACTCTTCATTCTCAATACAATCTCCACCTTCTTCGGTTAACCTTGGGGAGTTGGACGGAGAGTAGATGTCCAAAGTATTGTGCATGATTTGAAGTTTGTGCTTCAGATGAGGGTACTCTTTTTCCAAAGTATCTACTATGAATTTCAGGGTCTCGTTTAAAGTCCTGGCTTGGTTGTATTCTTCTAGAACAACGTTCTTCGGCTTTCGAACTCTGACTGATTGACGTTTGACAGCAGTAGATAGTTCACTGCCAAGACGCTGGCTGCGTACTACACGCTCAAGGAGCTAGAACAGAAATGTTGAATAAATTACTACTTCGTCAGGTTGTCATATCTGATTTTTGATAATTTTAACGTACCCATTGCTTCATTCTGTCAGTCTCCTGGCACTCGCGTATTAAATCCGCCACGTGTTGTTCTAAATGCACATTCATGTTACTGGTTTCTATTACCTCGCGGTCTAGACGCTCCTGTTCCTTTTGAAGGTGTTCCATTTGACTTTTAGCAGCAGCCAAATCCTGTCGGAAAACAAAAATAATAATTAAAGTAAAACCCGTGGATATATTTTTTTATTTATACTTTACGCACATTAACAGTGACAAAGGTGGACTTAATGCCGTAGGCATTTATCTATATAAAAGTAGGCATTTATTAACATAAATTTTCAATTGGGATTTGTTAATAAGAGAAAAAATCTAATCTGGATACATTTATAACGCAATAAAAATCTGTATGTTTTTGTTTCACCAACAGCACAGCTTGAGCAGTGAGACAAGTTTAAAAACAAAAACTCCACAAACTCGAGAAAAGTATAAGAAACATTTATTATTTATCTAGATTGCAAAGAGTTCTGCCCCCCCCCCCGTCAATCATTAAACAGTTACGACAAATATCTACTGGACCCATCTTAACAATTAAAAAAAATATTAGGAACCGACTTAATTTAATGTTATAGAAATACCTTAGTAACCCGAGCAACGTCGGCTTTCGCAAGCCTGAGCTTGTGATGGTAAGAAGACTGCGAGGTGCCGTGGCCACCGTGAGCTTTCTCCACAGCGGCAGCCGCTCTCGATTTATCCATCGCCGTGTCGCGACGTGTCACATACAGAGCTAGGTCATCAGCTAACTTCTCGCTGGTACGGCGCAGTTGCTCACGCCGTACCTGGTGTAAAGGTTCTATTTTTATAAAGATATTTTTTTATGGAATAGGGAGGCAAACGCTCAGACGTATGGCCTGCTGGTAAGCGATTACCGCCGCCTATGGACACCCGCAACACCAGAGGCGTCACAAGTGCGTTGCCGGCCTTTGGGGGAGGGGTTGGGGTATGGGTCTCGGGTATCCTCACTCACTCGGTGAAACACAGCGCAAGCGTTGTTTCACACCGGTTTTCTTTTTGAGCACCAAATGACTATACTATTTCGATATTCGACTGTGTTCTTTCTCAATGAATATTGCTGTTTTCGACTGTTACTTACACTAGTTTACCCCACATAAATAAAGAAAAAATCATAAAGGCAGGTATCTTTTTCTATAGGACATTGTTCATCGGAATAAAAGACAAGTTAAAAAGTATAGAAGAATTGAGTAACATAAAACTCTTCATGACGTACCAGATCTTCCAAACCTTTCTCCATCCGAAAAAACAAGAATATTTATTGAACATCGAATTGTATATAGCTGCTTCGTCGCCATTAAATTACATTAACTTTCATAAATATTCATAATGGTGTTTTAATAGGTAATTCCTTTCACACGCCCACCACTCTAAACCAAAACCAGTAACCCACGAACACACCGAATCGTGGCAGAAAATTGGAAGAGTTATAATAACTCCTTACATACCTCCATTCTGTGGATCTCGGCTCTCATTTGCCCTATTTCGCCGGCTGCAGACTTGGCATTACTTATATTCCGCTTCAACTCCACAGCCAATGTACCCTTCCTCTGCCATATGAGCGCTTCCCTCTGAACTCTGTCTAGGTCTTGTGTAAGATTCATTTTTTCTTTGTCCAATTCCTCAATATCATCTTCAAGTTGAATTATTTCACTTTCTGCATCCTTTAAAATGCAAAATAACAATTAGAAAATTCCTAAAGCCATATGCATGTTGTGGTGACTAATAAAAAAAATCATACCCTTAGTAGTTGTTTAGTTTCAAAAATCTGACTGCCCTTTCCAATTATAGAATTTTGTTCAATATGACTTATTTCTCTTTATGTACAGTTCAGGGCCCTAGCAAAACTTCAAGTAGGTATAGATACTTGTCAGTTACTAACATTCACGTGCTTCAAAATAAATTAAGCGTGAAGTAGCATTTCAAAAATAATACTCACCTTTAGATTAGCAGCATACTCATGCGTCATGGCTACATTAGTTTTTTGTGCATTTTCATTGCGTTCAAACGCATCCCTGCGCGTGCGCTCCAGCACCTCGAGACGACCGCGCAACTCACGCAGGGAACGCTCGACGCGTGCGCGCTCCATTAGCACAGTCTCACATTCAGCTTGTGTGTGCACAATCTTTTGCTCGCAGATTTGGATTTCTATTATTAAATAGGAATAAAAATATCTTTACAACTTTACAATTTTAATAAAATCCAGTATTTCTTAACAGTGAAAGAGGGGCCTAGTTTCTGTGGGGAAGTTTTTTTTCGGCTTATTGCCTAGAGCTAAAATTACAGAAAATGTCGTAATTAGTCAAACTAATGTCTTACGCTTATTAACGAGGTTGATGTCAGCAACCATCTTATGATGCTGTTCCGTGAGTTTGACGACGTGTCCTTGCAGCCGCAGCCACTCGTGCTGCATGCTCTCGGTGCGCTCGCGGTAGCTCTTGACCTGATTCTCAAATTCGTCTATACGACGCTCTTGCGGCGATTTCATCTGGTATAATGTGAAATTTGACGATTAGAATACGGACGGCAGTAAACAGATCACTGTCAGTTATTCAGGAGAACCTGCGTTTAAAGCAATTAAATTTTTAACATGATTTTAATAAGTTGAACACACATTTATTCCGTCTAGTTATATAATATAGTTTTCCAACAAACTTATTTTCAAGTGAATAGTTTACTTTATTTTTAACGAGTATTTTGAAATTCAAAATACTAGTCGTAGATTAAATAATCACAAATTTCAACAAAAAAAAAAACAGACTTCAAGAACTGGACTAAATTAAAATGGGACCACACGGGAAGCACCAGCTTTCAAATAAAAAAAGAATCATCAAAATCCGTTCATCCAGTCGAAAGTTATGAGGCAACAAACACAAAAAACAAACAGTCGAATTGATAACCTCCTCCTTTTTTTAAAGTCGGTTAAAAAAGAAGAATATAACTCCTGTTACTAACTTACATCAAAAAGCTCCTTTAACGCAATGAATTTCTTCGTAACAATATCCAGCTCTCGTTGTTTCCTAGTAAGCACCAGCATCTTCTGCTCATAGACCTCTTGAAGGTCATCGATCTCCTTCTCCCGGTCTTTAACCTTCGCCAACTTTTCTTCCATCAGGAGGTTGTTCTTTGCTTGGCGATTGCGGTAGACCTCGATGTCTAGCATTACCTTGGCGTGTTGATTTTCCATAGTCATCAACGCTAATTCCTGAAAAAGGTGTACACAGAAATGCATTTTTGTAACTTAAATTATACCTGTTATTACTGCTGCGCTGTTGAATTGTAAATGTAACTAAAACCTCAGCTCACCTGTTTCTTGGACATTTCTCTCATCTTCTTGATACCATTTGCCATAGATTCGACCGCCTTATCGTTGAGCAAACAATCCTGCATGTTCGCCAATATTTCATTTTCTAACTTCATCTTCAACTCAGTCTTTCTCTGCAACTCTTTTTCCGTACTCCGCAGTATGTTCGTCATAGCGTTGTTTTCCTAAAACATGAGAAATGAGTATAGAAACTGATGTTGAATTAACGAATTCCACAGTTTTCAGGTAAATGGCACATCAAGATAATGTTGCTGAAGAAGTTTTTGGGTACAGGACATACTTTTGATTGTAGTAGGTAATATGCCAGCCTCTACAGCCAAGTTGACATTCCTAATATTTCCTAATAGAATTCTAGCCAGGTTAATAAAAAGTAAACTAAGGCCCTGTTTCACCGGCTACAGATAAGTTTTGGATAGCTTATCTATACTTATATTATAAAGCTCAAGAGTTTGTTTGTTTGTTTGAACGCGCTATTCTCAGGAAACGCTAGTCCGATTTGAAAAATTCTTTCAGTGTTAGATAGCCCATTTATCGAGGAAGGCTAAAGGCTATATATCATCACGCTAAGACTAATAGGAGCGGACCACCAATGAAGAATGTTTCAAAAACTAAAAAAAAATTATCACCCTACGGGTAATAGGAGTCGCAAACGAGGTTGCGTGGGTCAGCTAGTCTAACATATAATTTGACGCATTTTTCAAATAAATTGTGCCAAACAATCTGTCAGATAAACTATCCGTAACTTATCTGTAACCGGTGAAACAGGGACTAAATGTATGGGTATTGACGACTCTCAACCCTAAGTAACTTAGTCAAAACAAAACATAATAAAGAATTAACGCGAAACAATTTTATTGCATCTTGGCCAAGGAGGAGGCCAAGGGTAGACTTCTGTTTCACGAAAACACATTCTACCTACACAGTTTAACGCTCAGTGGCGGATTTACCCTAAGGCAAAGTAGGCATGTGCCTAGGGGCGCGAGGTTGCTTAGGGGCGCCAAATTTTTAATAGTAAAAATATATGCCTCACATATTAAAGAAAAATTACCAATACTTCTAGTTCGACTAGTGCTGTTTCCATATAAAAATGTACTAACTACAACTGCAGCTGTAGTTGAGATTGTTTTATAAGTTTTAGTAAGACCAGATTTGTTCATTGAAAGGCATATGGTGTACCCGAGTTGGCGGCGGCGACGACCGCAAACAATAAGGCGTGGACAGGGCGGCAGTATAGGACAAATTGCAGGAGGAACATTGCGCCTGTAACAATTTGCGTGCTTTCCATCACTTCATGCCACTCTGAGCGTGGTCACAGGCAGGGCCGTCTTAACCTAAGCCGGGGCCCCTGGGCACATAAGAATTAGAGGCCCTTTTGGAAAGTAAATAAGGTGTAATAAGCTAACATTTTTCTACTATGAACATTTATTATGAGTAATCGTGTATGCTGTTAGTTTTTCGGTTACAATTACCTTAATGGTTTGTTTCAGGGTTTGTGTAAGCAAAACCTTCTATTTATTATCACGTGTTCGGATTCGACGAATTTGAGAATTAAGCCTTTTGACGTGTAAAAGAGACTTTATTATAAACGCTCTTAAAACCACAGTACAACTTAGAATAATAGTCCTTAATGACCGCCTAGGTCGCTCTGTTAATCACTTATATCACTCAGATATTTGTCGCACTGTAGCTCAAAGTAATCTGCCTTTTTATACTAGATGCCGCTGTTATTAGATTATTTGGGAAAGTTCAAAAGCCTCTCGAAACGCCCGGTTCCGAAAAAGCGCTGTCGAATATAAACCAGCCAACCGCGCGACAATCAGTCTATATTTCCTTAAGTTTTATTATTCTGTGCCTCAAGAATTAGACTAGAACTTTCTCGGCTAACATTGTATCGCTATTGCTACCACGCCATATTGCTGCTATATTTAGCCACTTGTATATTCAGCCAGGTGGTGTATATGCACTACTTTGAACTCGATTGTCGCTGAATCCTGTGGGTCATGTCGTTAATCCTGTTAACTTTATACGGAACCTCCCACTTGGTCTGTAGTTTTGGGGCTTTTCTATGCATACGCGTCGAGTTATTCAGCCAAACCAGTGCACCTTTATCAAAACCGTTTGAGCGCCAGCCGTATCGAATTTTCTCGTTCCCGCTCGCGATGTCAACTGCAATTAGTTTCCAGTCCATTATAAAGTTGCTGGTATCTTGGTTTCGCATGTGTGGGCATTTACAACAGTATACAAGTACTACATTTACGGAACTACTACGACACAAACCCGGTGCATCTTGCCGACATTTCTTGACACTAGGATGGCCTCCTGAAGCTCCATCGTGAACTTCACGGAGAACTTCCGGAACCTTAGATGCTTACCATGTAATAAGTTTATTTAGGTCTATGTCATGCCCCTGTGCTAACTTCATTGTTTCATCTTTACAGGGTCCCAAAAGTACGGTCAACTCGGAGTACATTTTCTCATCGAAACATATTCTTCGGATTGACTCATGAAGTCACCTTTTATATGTTGTTTATCAGGTTTTCCTAGATCGGTGCCTTGGAACGTGCATCTTAGATCAACAAACTTTTTTTCGCATCGTTTCCTCAACAGCTCCTCCAGCCAGTCCCATATTTTTTTTCAACCTGGACACCACACCATGATCCTAGAACCATACTTGATCTCTTTTATTTCCTCTGAGACTTCGCTTGTGGGTCGGCCGGATATCCTGTCGAACCACTTGGACCTCCAGGGCGTGTGCCAGTGCTTCACTTATTGAAGCGTTGTGGCCACCACCGCAGGCTTACTTCCAAGTACTTGATGCTGTTTATGGAAATCTGCATGTTGTTTGCTTTTTAACCGACTTCCAAAAGGAAGAGGTTCTCAATTTCATCGTTTTTTTTGTGTATGTACATTGATGACTCCGTCAATTGTGGACCGATTTTGAAAATCATTTTTGTATTCGAAATTGCTTCCCATGTGGTCCCATGGCCACCATATCAGGATCTGATGATGGGATCCCAAGGAAATCCAAGGAGACCCTCAAATTTACGTGAGCGCCTGCTATGAACTTAAGAGCAATTGTCTGCATGCCTTCATATTCTGTAGACATCATTTAATTTCATCATATATAGTCCATTTGAGATTTTATTACAAAAAATTACGTGAAGCCCTTTCGATTCTATATAGTATGTATGTTACCTTTAGTCGTATTCTTTCAAGTTATTTAGGTGAAATGATGATGAGAGACTTGAGAAAGACTAAAAAGCGAAAAAAAAAAACTTCGTTTAAAAAAACCGATTCCTAAAACTAAAAAAGTATAAAATAACTTAATTTGTAAATGGAATATATATGTATATTTAAATGTAATAGTAGATACCGCCCTCGCCGCGCGTGACCTTGAGCGGGATAGCTGCTCTTCGCATAGAACAAAACAACCGAAACGTCGGTGACGTCGTTGACGTTCGTCTCAAAATATAGCGAGTGTGGTACCTACTATTACGTTTGACTTGGCACCGAATTCAAACCTATGAATAGGTAGCACATACAAATTAAGTTATTTTATACTTTTTAGTTTTTGAAGTCGGTTTTTTTTATCATCTACGCTTTCCATACGAGGTTCTCAATTTCCAACGTACATTGCTGCAGGCCTTCTCTTGGGCACTGGGCTGTATCGCATATCTGAGAGCGGAAAACGTGTTTCAGATGGCATTCTCGACTCGAGCGCTTCTAACAATTCTTTATATCCGCTACCTGAACGAGGTAGTGCTTCTAAGAGTGACAACGCTTACCCCCTAAGAGAAACAGTTACGACAGTCAGGCACTCACGACATCTCACGACGTCCCGTGATCTTCACTACCCTGGTACCAGGTCTTCGGACTACCCTGTACCTACTAACGCTGCAATAACATGTTTACAGTCATCTCTTAAGATGTGGCCCCATTGGCCTTCGAAAATTTGTATGAAAATCCTTGTTAATGGGCTCTTGAATAAACATCACTACATAGTATAAAACAAAGTCGCTTCCCCGTCTGTCTGTCTCTATAAATGCTTAGATCTTTAAAACTACTCAATGGATTTTGAAGCGGTTTTCTGTAATAGATAGAGTGATTCAAGAGGAAGGTTTACATGTATAATATACGAGTAGTAGAGAAACACTGATAATTTTAAAGATTTCCAATGTGATGTCGTAAATAAGCACATTTTTTGAGCTTATATTGCAAACACTGGCTGAAACCTGCGAGTTAGATGAAAATAATGTACTACAGTATTGGACAACATATAGAGGGCTACAATAAAGTCCGCGATGGTATATGTCTATCTCTCAGGGATGATAACCCACAATAATCATATTTATTATTTTCTTTAACAAGAAAAAATGGCTTAGTTACGAAGCGATTGTTAGCAATGCAGCATTTATCCTTATTCAATTAAGTACCTTAAATATATTGTGCATTTAATATAGACCAATGTGACCCTTTACAGTATGTAATTTAAATGAATATATTCGAAGATATTACAGTTTTTTTTTTTTTTTTTTTTTTTTTTTTTTATGTTTGGCCCGCCAAAATGACTCTACTCTGCCTGATGGAAAGCATAAGCAGAATCCACGAGTGGTGGCCACCATACTCATTGCGAATGCAACAATGCAGCATGGTGACCCACACTATGGCGGCCTAGTGATGCTTGTGCATCTTTTAGTCTAGTCAACAAGTATGGAACTTGTTGACTAGACTAACTGTACGAATTGTGTCATCAGTTGGTGCATCTAAAATCCACACGTGCGAAGCTGGGGCGGGTCGCTAGTTACTAAATAAAACGTTTAAAAACATGAATAAATTTTTCATACGTACTTACAATTTTTAATTAAATACATACCGCGGGCAACACTTAGTGTACCATTTTTTTTGTGAAAAAAGTGTAATGTGTACGCAAATTATAACGAGA
Source organism: Diaphora mendica (assembly GCA_949125395.1). NCBI lineage: Eukaryota > Metazoa > Arthropoda > Insecta > Lepidoptera > Erebidae > Diaphora > Diaphora mendica. The sequence continues at coordinate 5,451,441 of OX421321.1, forward strand.
ACATATGTCTGACACAAAATTGTTGGTTCCTCGGGGCCCCCCTGATGATGGGGGCCCTGGGCACTGGCCCCGTGTGCCCTTATGGTAAAGACGGCACTGGTCACAGGACGGGTTTCATTGTCCACCCGCTACAAAGGTGTGAAAGGTCTACCGCGAGAAAGTGACATTCGTGTGCCGGACGTCACTTCAATTAGAGTTTTTTAAAACAGGTGGTGCCCATGCTTTTGAAAAGTAGGCGCTAGGAGAAATCTGGCTGGAGCTGTTATCTACACAAGTAGTTCCGCAAGGGTCGGTGTTAAGACTCCTACACACTATGCGGGTTGCCTGACCGTCGGGTAGGTATGTCGTCAACAAGCCGGGCGGCAAAACTGGCATCTAATTGAACTGTTTGCCGTGCAAAGTAGCCACTGACCAAAAAAATTTGTGCCGACGGCCATTATTATGCTAAAACCTTTTTATTAGTAATCCGTTATAGGCCTTTAGGGCCGTTGCTGTAGATCATCAACTAAGACGCCGTCTCGAGCTACCTGGAAGATATGCTCATGACGGCGTGGAGAAAGGTACTGTGAGATAACTCTAAGGGCCACGGCCATGATTTCAAATGTTCTAGGGCGGATCCAGTGTCAAGGTCGTGGGATGGCTTTACAGAAATATGTTACGTTGCTCTTACATCGACCTTGAAGGGAGCCACCTGCAGCTTGTATTTTTTTATATATAAACTGTCGTCCTCTTGCATGACAAGAGCTCTTGTTTTTCGTTTGTCTATTTTTGAAGTGAAAACTTCTTTATCGGAGTTGTGCACTTTTCTAGGATGGGTAAAAAAATGTTAAACTCGCGTCAGGACACCTGACCTGATTGAATATTTGTAAGACGGAGGCGTGGCGTAGGAGAGGAAGTAATATCCCCTCTCTTTCTACCGCGCGGCGAATGCCATCGATACCGGTGGGCCTTGATCCAGTACAAGGCTACATCTTTACCACGGGTCAAGGCCTCGCTGAGGTTTCGGCGCGCCTTGGTCGCGAGAGGATTCACGGTCCCGGGGCTCGTCACCGTCTCCAGCGCTGCCCTCGAGTCACTGTAGCTGCTGTAGCTCCCCGCACTGCAGTTGAGGATTTCGTTTGAAGCACTGCATATGGCTAAGAGCTCGGCCTGGTACTCTGTGCAGTACGCTGGCAAGCTCAGTTTCCGGCTCAGCAGCTCCGCCCGACTGTCCCATATAGAGAGCGCGGAGCCGACCTTGCCCTGAAGCTTGCTTCCGTCAGTGAAAATACGGAGCGACTGCACGTTGAGCTAGTCTACCAGGCTTTAGTCCTCCAGACTCTGGAACCTCAAGTCCATACGTAGAGCCGAATGCTTTAGCTCCGCAAATCGCACGCTCTATCTCTCGGTCTCCCAGTACTAGCCGGGTCGACCCTTTGCGAGCTTCGCGCTGAAGCTAGAATTAGCTCGGAATCCTGCGACTTGAGAACTCGAGGACCCGAAATTTGAACCTCACTGGGTCCTGGTTGAGGAGCAAAAGGAAATATTTAGGTAACCTAGCGCCAAGCAGACGGCGGTAAGAACCGTTATGGAAGATTTGATCGGGAGGAAACACAGAACTCTCTCATACCGGCTGATGCAGGTGTTCATCGAAAAAGGATGCTTCGGAGTCAGCTGTGTCTGATCTGCACGAAGCCAACGGCTGGGCGCCAACTATACTGGCACCAAAACAGAACAGTCTGGACGTTTTAATAAAGCTGCTATCTTCTACAAAAATGACAATGTTTACGCAATACGTGGTTTTAGTCGGCTCGATTCCGATACACCGCAAACCCCCAATGGCTCAAGAGGGTTTCACACGTAAAAAAAAAATAGTGAAGATATGCCAATTGTCAAGATAGAGATACCGTGGGAGAGCCACGCTTCGGCATGAATGGGCCGGCTCGACCGGAGTGATACCACGGCCTCACAGAAAACCGGTGTGAAATAGTGCTTGCGCTGTGTTTCACCGAGTGAGTGAGGATACCGGAGGCCCATACCCCAACCCCCCTCCCCCTATCTCCCCCCCCCCATCCCCCAAAGGCCGGTAACGCACTTGTGACGCCTCAGTGTTGCGGGTGTCCATGGGCGGCGGTAATCGCTTACCATCAGGCGATACGTCTGCTCGTTTGCCGGCCTATTCCATAAAAAAAAAAAAAAAAAAAAATTATATGGATGCTAGAATCATGAGGAGGGGGGGGGAAGGGCGCCGAAGGGATGGTTGCCTAGGGCGCTTTTGTAACTAAATCCGCCCCTGTTAACGCTTACCGATTTTATCATTTCCCGATCTCTGTCCGTCATTTCAATGGATTCCTCCAGCTCGGCTATGTTTGATTCCAAGGTTACTTTCCTCACATCCTCGTTTTGCACTATAAACAACAAAATAAGTTCCAATACAAAAAACAGATATTTTATAAACAATACTTTATAATCATATAAAAATCGAAATACGTAAAACGTTTAAAAAAGGTACCTATAGAATTAAGAAGACTTATTTTATTAAAATCCGTGCAGTGGTTTTGTTGTTGAGATTGATTGCGGGGATAAGAAAATATTCTAGATCCATAATTATTTTATTTATTTAAAAAGACAACACCAGCATTAGGAATATACATCCTGTGTCGCGGGAGACTTTCCAAACATACATGAAACAGACACAAAGAACACCTAGACTCAGAAAACAATTTGTGAATCACACAAAGTGTTGTCCCATGTGTGGGATTTGAACCCACATTGACCCACAACACTTGGTGCAATAGAAATCGGCAACCGCTTAAACAACTAGGCCAACCGTGCAGTCAAAATCATAACTCGAAACTATTTCCATACCAAATTCCGATTCAAGCGGTTAATAATTCCCCATATAAGCTTTCAACCCTTTCACTCCCATAAAGGATGATTTCTGGGATAAAAAGTATTCTGTGTCCTTTTCAGGTAACATACAGACACACTTTTGCATTTATAATAGAATAAGTAACAGACAAGCACACATCCGTCATCAAATATTAGAACACAATAGATTTATTATAGGTACCAACTCACCTTGTTTACTGGCATGTTCAATGTCGTAAAGAAGTTTGTCCTTGTTCATAGCGAGATGCTTGCCCTCATTCATCTCCTCCATCAAAACTTTCTTCGTTATTTCCAAGTTGTTAATCAGAGTGCGATAGTTTTCCTGCAGCATTCTGGTAACGTCATGGCGATCAGATTATGTCGTATCAAAATCTTCACATGACAAATATTTTATGATGTGATGTAAATGTGAAAGCTTCAAATTTTTGGATCGTAAAAGGTCTGCACAGGTGATCTTTTACGAATGATTAACTAATACTATAATCCTTAATGTGTAATAATGTATCTGATTTTATATTAATTTTATAGAATACGAAGCGAAAAAATGTGTTTTTTTAAGACGTAACTACCGCCGATCATGAGATACCTGCAACGCAAGAATCACGAGAATCTGAAGGTAACATCACTCTGTGAAAGCAATGTAAAAACTGCTATTTGTTTTCAGTGAAGTCATACAGGTACATAGTATCACTACGCTCGAGTCTAGCAAGATATTTGGTGGAGTATGGCTAACCCACGACAAAAGATACGACGAAAACTTTGATTTGAAAGATTGTAAATATCCCTTACTTATAATCATCTTGCACGGAGTTGTACACTTTATCCCTTTGCTTGATGTTTCCTATGACAGAGTTCCATAAGCTCATCAGCCGCCGCTTGTCAAGCTCCAAATCCTCCAATTCAGTGGAGTATGCAGTCACCTTGTCAAATTAAGGGGTTTATGATATACAGTGAAATACAATATTATATTGGGAGCACAGTTATACAAAGGGAATAAGTTTACATTTTTAATTGATACTCGTATCTGGTCTGAATAGTTATCGGAAACTCGCTGACTGCTGAATAGCCGAGAGACCGGGGTTTCCACATCTGACGTTTTCAGGGTGTTAAGTCTAAATACATTTTCATTCCTACTCTGTTCTATTCCTTGTACGCTAATTTTAGACCAACGGCATACCGAAACTCCAACTAATTTATTACTTTGATACCCTTAGACCTATTAAAAACAAAAAAAATCGTAGGTATACCTTATCGTTAATTTTTTCCATCTCCACATTCTTTATCTCCATTTGTTTCTGGAAAGTCTCCAGTTTTGTCTCCAGCTTCCATACCTCATTACTAAGTCCAAACAAGAGCATATCCTGAAAGAGATAAAGACTATTTTGATACACTTACTTCATACAAATATTTGAACGTAAGTGCAATCAAAAGTAAACAAACAGTGCTTTAAACGAAGGAATCGTTTAATGCACTGTCTGTTTTATCAAGTAAGTGAGCGAAATAGCTAAACAGGAAGAAGTTAAAGATACTAGTTACACTTAAAGCAAAATCTGATAAATGGCAAAGTTAGACCAAGCAAACATTTTAATAACGATTTGAAAAGTTCGAAGCATTGTAATTTAAACAAAATTAACCATCAAAATCCATAAACACGACTTGGATCCCTGAATGAAATTTTGTCTAGGTTGTTTTCGAACCTTTTGGACAATTACTTAATGTTTCAAAAAAAACGCATACTCAATTCTTAATGGTAGTCAACACAGTCGTGACCCTTGACTTGAAGATGTACTGATGACTCTACATCACGTCATAAATAACAAAATGTAGCATATACAACCTCAGTTCCCATAAAAATATATTATTGTCTTACCAGTTGACGTTTTTCATTGGCCAAGGCCAGCTTTTCTGCTCTCATTTTGTCAGACATGCGCTGGCTGACAGTCAAGTCAGATTCCGTCTCCTCACGCCAAGACTCCAACTGACGACAGAGGGTTGTGAGGGCCTCTAACTCTTCTATGGCTTCACGTTCTGTACAGTTTTAAGAGAATATATATATACATATATATATATGACGGAATGAGGGTATCCAAATAATAAAAGTGTTAAAAACATTTGCCACTATCGAACGGTTCCATGAGTCGGTATCTCTGTGTTTTATATCGTGTGTACGAGGCTATATTTACCAGTGGGGGAATTACTAGCCTAGGTGGCGAATTCCACAGGGCACCGTGGTGGAGTGAGCGTTGCCCCAACCCCCTCGTGGGGGTTGCTGATGGTGTTTAGGTTGATTCGTATCCGTTTAGTAGTGATTAGTGTTTGGCTTTAGTCCAGATTGGCTGTATCTGTCATTCATGTTCTCGTTTATTCTTGTGTCTCCGACATATATATATATATATATACATATAAATTATAAAGCTGAAGAGTTTGTTTGTTTGCTTAACGTGCTAATCTCAGGAACTCCTGGTCCGATTTGAAAAATTCTTTTAGTGTTAGATAGCCCATTTATCGAGGAAGGCTATAATTTATTATGTCATCACGCTAAGACCAATAGGAGCGGAGCACCACAGAAGAATGTTACAAAACCGGGAGAAAATTATCACGGGCCGGGTCACTAGTTATAGAATAATTACACGCAGTATTCAGAAAGAATGACCGTCCTTATCTCACGATTATGATATGTCCTGAGTGGGAATCGAATTCACTACCTCTGATATAGCACTCGGGGCCACTCGTTCCTGCACAACTATATTAAGATTCTACCTACTAATCATTATATTAACTAAGAATGCAGCTTGCCTCTCATAACGTCCTGTTCGAGCTTCGCTTTGACTTTTTTGTATTTTTCATTCGACTCCTGCGCACGTTTCTCAGCCGCTTGGCGCTCTGCTGTGCGCTGAGACAGGGTCGACTCGTATTCTAATATCAGGGCCTAGTAACAGATAATATAAAAGTTGAGATAATACTTACAGCAGACAAACTGTGGCTGTACCAAGCTATATATAAGTTTATATTTGACATACCCTTTGAGCATTCGTATCGTGATCGCGTGTGTAAATAGCTGACAGATCTTTCTCGTAACTCTGCTTGCTTAACCGCAACTCCTCACGCTGAAATAGAAAATAATTATAATGCAATCATTTTTAGAGCAACTTTGTTTTTAATGGACAACTCCCGCATTTGGAATATACATCATGTGTCGCAGGGGACTTTAAAAACATACATGAAACGGAGACAAAAAACACCCAGACTAAGAACAACAATTTGTGGATCACACAAAGTGTTGCCCCATGTGGGATTTGAACCCACAACACTTGGCGTAGTAGAAAGCGGCGTGGCGACCGCTTAAACCACTAGACCAACCGTGCAGTCTAACTTGAGTGTCGTAGATGTCGTATAGTAGACGAAAACCTTATTTCTGATAAGAGGCCAATATCCAGCAATGAACTACTAAAGGATGTTGATTAAAGATGATGATCACCATGGCTTTGATTTAATCCAAATCATTTGGTAAAAAATAAACGCACAGACGTGTTAGCCATACGCGTATCTGTTAGGATATTGATAGAAATAGTTACCAAATTAAGTATTTCCTCTTCAGCGATGGCATTTTCCTTTACAAGGAACTGTTTAAGTGTCTCCTGGAACTTTTGCATTAGCGGATGAGTTGATTCCAGAACTGCAGGCATCGCGCCAACTGGCCGATTTGCACGCCATCTACAAATCATAGTTGTAGCTTGTTAGTTGGTTTTAGCCCTTTTAAATTAAAAGCATAAAACTACTCTACAGGAAATCTGATACTATCATAAGACAATGTGTTTTTATTAATATCGTGTAACATAACTCACGCATGCCTTTCACCAGGAATCGAACTCGATACCTCTTGATAGGCAGTCTCAAACGCTAACTGACAAAGTAGTACGTAGTGATACAACGACATGAAGAATGTATATATCTTTGAAATAAAACCTCTATCTAAATCATAAACTTACCAAAGACATATTGCACAAACACACTAAAAAAGAACTGAATTTCTTTTGAATTGCGGACATTTTCACATACAGTGTAACAAAAATATATAACAGCCCCATCTACCGAAGGCACATGAACTACTGAGTAACTGCTAGTCCTGTATGGCGATATGAAATATTCTCATGTTCATTATCATAAAAATATTTTTCATTATCAACCATGAGCTACGCCAAGCATAATCCGATTAGAGGGTCGTGATAGGTATCCGTTAACAAACAAACTTACACTTATTACCTTAAACATATAAGCTATTCCTAGAAACAGGTCTTACAAGCCACCTAATCCAAGAAACTAAATGTTATTAGAAAAATGGTACAAACTCGTCAAAAGCTTCCCTGCCGGCTGGTTTTATGCAACGGCATTTTATCCGTGGGCACTTGCACACGTCGCACACCACCTCAATCTGAGAAAGAAAATTGTCAAATAAAAAAAAATACATCAACTTCAATGCGCCACGGAATAACCTGTATTCTGGATTAATTAAGAATAGGGGTTGTTAGATATTGGCAAACAGCAAGACGGGTCAATTGAAGTTAAGTGACAACCGCCGCAGATGGTAGGTACCTGTAGGTACTCAAAAGGCACAAGTGTGTTGCCGCTCTTTAAATGCTTTCTCCCAGAGTCAATGGGGCGAGGATGGGTGCAGGATGGTTAGGTCTCTATTAATTTCACACTGTTTTTAACCGACTTTGAAAACGAGGAGGTTCTATGTTCCATTGTATGTATTTTTTAGGTATGTTCACCAATTACTCCGTCAGTTGTGGACCGATTTTGAAAAGTCTTTTGGTATTGTATTTGTCCCATATCAGGATTTGATTACAGGATCCCAAGGAAATCGAGGAAAACTCAGTGATAACAAAGAGATAATTACCATTGTTTTTCTGTTAGGCCGTTGTATAATCCGGTTGAGTCAACACGTATGTCCTGAAGAATGACTCAAATACGACTCTTAGGGCTGAAATAAATATTTTCGCAACATCATCAACATCAACTTAACGCAGTCCACGGCTGGACATAGGCCTCTCCAATCGTACGCCACTTAATTCGATCCTCGGCTTCTCGCATTCAGCTCCCAGCCGTCTTGCGCAAATCATCATTCCACCTGGCCTGTGGACGTCCTACACTACGTTTGCCAAGACGCGGTCTCCACTCAAGAACCCGTCTACCCCAGCGATTTATCGGTTCTACGGTAAATATGGCCAGCCCACTGCCACTTCAGCTTGCTATGTCGATTACCATGGTTCTCTGCCGGATGACCTCGCTTCTGATGATGATATGATGATTTTTACGGAACGGCATGATGTAAATGTTAATGGAACACTAAAAAATGGTATGAGAATGACGTCTCTCAACGCCAAGTAACGTGGGTTATACAAAATATTAGTCAATAATACTAGGGTATAGAATCGTTAGCGATTGTGGAAAGAGAATCGACGCGGAACACTTGCATCTTGGCTAAGGAGCTGTGCTACTTTCCAGAATCTACTGGTTTGTATTGAACATCGTTAAAAATTAAGGGCTAAATAAGAGTTATACTAACGGGTGGAAAGATTACCGTTTCATGCTTGTACATAAGACAATTCTCTTTGTGCATGACGATCTCATTCTGGTCCCTAGGGCACTCACAATTCACGCTCAGGGTAGATTCCTCTGACGTGTCGTCCCCCGGACATGGGCAAGGTCTTGAATGCCCAGACATTTCTATTAACTTTTAGTTATGAAAAACAATATTTATTTAAAGCTCTTGATTTGAAAACGGTTTAAAAAAATTGATTACTAACTCGCTTGTTTGTTGCTAAGCGACTAATGGGTAGTTTATTTTTTAACTTTATATGTCGTAGTGTTTATTGATAAAATAATCGTTTATGTTGCCAAGGAGGAGTTTGTTCTCTCAAAATTTCTTTATAGGCTAAACAGGGAAATTAAACTCGGGCAGGCGCGTGCCTCTTTTATGTTTTTTTCCTTTGGTCATAACCATGTAAAACATTAAAGATCTGTGCCACATTCCACAGATCGATAGGTACACTAATTCACATATTATAACACCTCTCCTTTTTGAAATTCAATTATAGCGACTACAAACTGTATGTTCAAACAAGGACATAGATTTATTCTAATTAAAAGTAATTAGAGGCAGAAAGCGTAGCTGGATGCGCAAAGCCAACTAACGAAGCAAGTCGTGGCGTATGGTGAAGCAATTTAGAAAGGCCTAAGTCTACCAGTGGACTGCTATAGACCGATAATTATGATGATGATGATGAATCGAGTTTGTTATAATCTTCTGCGGTATGGCATAGAGCACCTAAGTTTTAAATAATTAAATTAAATTATGTGGTATAAGTACCTACATTGATCTTAGTTCTCATAGTTTTGAGTTTTGTTCCTATCATCCAATGTTGTTTTTGTAACTCTCTCGATACTCATCTAAGAGAATGAATACTCATTCGAGTATAAATATTGACATAGATTAAAAAGGCAATGACTATATTATTACAATTTCGTTACCATAGCAACAGTACCGTCAATAAAAGTGCGGTGTGGTTCCAAAGTAAATAAAATTTATAAAAACAATTGCAGAAGGAATATTGAAGATATTAAAACAATAATGGTACGTTAAGTGTGTATTTTAAATAATTCATTACCATTTGAAAACTTTATCAACAGTATACTTTTGCCTTATTATACCAAACTCTCCATAAAATCACGACAAATTGGCCGAACAAAGCATTCCTCCTGACTTGTAAACAAAGCTAAATATCCTGTTTTGAACCTGCTTGTAAAAAAAAATCTTGTTGTAGATTATTTTTATCATTAAATTCGTATATATACCTAGTTCATTTCTAGTCGACTGTACTGAATAATAATTATAACTGAGGACGGTTCAATATGCATAATTACAAATTCAGTAGGATTAAAAACGAAGTCTGTAAAATTAAAATAACTCTAAACCTACAAGATTACAAGGCAGTGGCGTAGCGTGCCTTGGCGGGGCCCCGTATAAAAATTTGTTTAGGGGCCTTTATGAAGCGTAAAAATTTCTCACAAAAAAAAAAAATGTTTGCATTTTAAAAGAAATATTTATTCATCATAATTATCTGTCTGTCACTTTTTCCAAAATTTTTACAAACAATTCAAATAAACACTCTCCTTGCCTTTTTTCGGCAAACTGATTTATTAAATCATTTATAGCTGATGATGACTTTAGTTTTTCTTAAGTTTTTGCCTCTATGGACAATAGTGACAGGTCTGACCGGCGTTCATGTCCCATCGAAGTTCTTAAGTAATTTTTCATCAGTTTTAATTTTAAAAAACTTCTCTCAGCAGTTGCGTAGAAGAAGAAAAGAAATTGCTTTTTTGGCTTTTGGCATTTCTGAAGTAAAAAAAAATGGGAAGTCTATTCATTTTTGCTTACGCACGTCGGGGGGCCCTGTGGCCCGGGGCCCCCGTATAATTGATGCGGCAGATACGGCGGTAGCTACGCCCCTGTTACAAGGGCATAAAACGATTACTAAATAGATGTATTCTTGATGTGTTGTTCTAGATTCTGTCTCGATCGAAACCAGCGACGGAGAGTCGCCTTAACACAGGCAGTAACTCCGCTAAGAAAAACTTTCCGGAGCTTGAAGATTTCATAGTCAAACGGGACTATGTCGGAGTGTTGACCATGCTGGAGGTAACAGGATGAACATTATCTATTGATATTATTAATTATGTAGCTATTTAGTATTATAGTTTTCACGCGAGTGCCTTCAATAAAAAAAACAAAATTATGAAAATATAACAGAGACTGCGCTATCAATAAATCACGAAAGTGGGAGAGCCACGTTTACCGTGGGAGAGCCACGCTTCGGCATGAATGGGCCGGCTCGACCGGAGTGATACCACGGTCTCCAGAAAACCGGTGTGAAACAGCGCTTGCGCTGTGTTTCACCGAGTGAGTGAGGATACCGGAGGCCCACACCCCAACCCCTCCCTCTCCGTATTCCCCAAAGGCCGGCAACTCACTCGTGATGACTCTGGTGTTGCGGGTGTCCATGGGCCGCGGTAAACGCTTACCATCAGGCGATACGTCTGCTCGTTTGCCCCTATTCCATAAATAATAAAAAAGTTCTCTGAGTTGACTTATAGACTGTCTTAACTGCACAACCTTTTTGCCTTTGCTTAAACTTAACTTAATCAAGATTACGTTTTCAGTCCCAAGAAATTAGAACAAATATTGAGATACAAACTAAATTGGAAAATGGGCAAAGAAATTATGATCCATCTATTCGTTTATCGTTAGGTGATTAATTCAAGCCCTTCTGCTTTCTTCCCCCAGTTCCTCAAGCACGAAGGTAATACCGACGTGTGGGCTGATGTTTGGGCTGCGTGGTGTTGGTTCCACCTCGGCGAGTACCGACGCTCGCTTGACGCGTACCTCGTAGTGCGATCAAGGGACAAGCTGGACTCAAGAGTGGCTGATAATATCGCAATAGACCTCGCCGTTTGTTATTTTTATTTAGGTTGGTTCTTTTATAATACGGTCACTGGTTAATTTTTAACGTTAAAGAGCCATCCTTCGTTACTTAGGTACGAGAAAAAACTCAAAATGTTTACACACTGATTAAGCTCTAATTTTGAGACAGTATGCAACCGCTTCAGACATTTTTTTAACTGTTTCTAGCGTTAGTTTTTTAACCGACTTCAAAAAAAGGAGTAGGTTCTCAATTCGACTGTTTTTTTTTCTTTTTATGTTTGTTACCTCATAATTTTCGACCGGGTTAACCGATTTTGATGATTCTTTATTTATTTGAAAGCTGGTGCTTATCGCGTGGTCCCATTAAAATTTGGTCCAGATTGAAATCGGTTTTTTTTTGTTAAAAATTATGATTATTTCTTCTTTTCTTGTTAATGCAACCACAATATGCAATAGCGTGGCAAGGAGAATTCATCTAGTGTTTATTAAAAAGTGTGCAACATATTTGTCGGCAGGTATGTACAAAGAGTCGCAAGAGATTGTTGAAGAAGCACCAAAATGCTCCTTAAAGGTAATTTTCTTTCATTTTTACCTAAAAACGTTCCATCTTCATTATGTTGGTGTACGTGACAGCTTCGTTACACACATAAATATACACACTCTGTATGTCACAATCCTGTCCTACTTGTTTGTGTATGGTATCCAACGGATAGCCACTAATTTTGCGAATGCCGACTCTTTCACAGCTTCAATATCTAAAGAGATTTATAAGAAATCGTTACCAAAAACGTCAATATACCTTTTTTTTTCTATCTGCCTTTTTCTTTTGTATAAAATATGACATACTTTCCAGACACGCCTGTTATTTCATCTTGCTCACAAGCTCGGTGACGAGGATTCCCTGATGAAATCCCATGCAGCACTACGCGATGTTCCTGAGGACCAGTTGTGTTTGGCATCTGTACACTATATGAGAGCCCACTATCAAGAGGCTATCGATGTTTACAAAAAGCTCCTGTTAGAAAGACGGTATAAAAAATTAATCAAATTTGTACCACGTTTACCAATTAATCAAAGTTGGAACTAAAATATTCAAGAATTATGTATTAAAAGGAATTTTGAAATTTATATTGAGGCTATCAACTGAAATTCATCCCATTGTTAACCTGAAGTAGCGCGTTCTCCAATGAAATCTTTTAGATACATGAATTAAACAAACTTCAATTATTATTTAGATATCGTATCATTGATAAAATATTGAGTAATTGACAATAATGCTAAGAAAATAATAAAATAAAATATGTAAAGCCCTAAAAATGACAATGGTGGTCAGTAGTTACTTAGTAGAATATTGTCTCCTACACAAGCTACATTAGAAAGTCTAAGAACGTTTACACCTACTTACAGATCCAAAAGATACGACAATGATGATACCGAATGGATAAAGGCCTTGCCCCATTGCAATGGGTAATTTTAAATTAATAAATGTCCGTAAAAATAGTTTAGTCGACATATTCATAAAAAGTATATATGTATACATATTTTATTGTATGAATGTAATGAGAGTAACCGATTATGGACATATTACTAGTACTTATATCGTGTTTATTAGATATAATACGGATACATAAGTTCATCAATTTATTATTTTAGTATGTAGTAGTAGTGCGTAGCCAAAATTTGAATACCCCTACCCTCCAAATTAGGAAAGAGGGGAGGAGGCTTCCTATAAACTCTTTCAGTCGAAAAAAACAAAACAGATGCTTAACAATTTTCCCCTTAATGACTGTGATAGCCCTCCGTTTAAGCCGGCCCATTGTGAGTAGCATCTGTCACGGTAATACATTCAGTAATTAGATGGGTGACAATCGTACGCAGTTGCAGTCTTTTTGCACACACTTTGTGTGATCCACAAATTGTTGTTTTAAGTCTGGGTGTTCTCTGTATCTGTTTCTTCCTATTTGTAAATTTTCCCGCTACACAGGTTTTTTTAAATGCGGGAGTTATCTTATAAAAAAAATACAAAAAAATAACAGAACGACCAAATTGAAATGAGCCCACACGGGAAGCACCAGCTTACAAATAAAAAAGAATCATCGAAATTGGTTGTCGTGATATTGAGTTATTCGTCAATTTGTCGCACACATACTTAATGCAAATTGAAGACTTATATGGTTTTCTCATGGATGACATGTCAGAACTAGACCAAATATAAATGGGATCACATGGGAAGCACCAGCTTTGAAATAAAAAGAATCATCTAAATCGGTTCACCCAGTCGAAAGTTATGAGGTAACAAACATAAAAAAAAAATAGTCGAATTGAGATCCTCCTCCTTTCTTGAAGTCGGTTAACAAAAAAAACAGAGGCTGTGTTTAAACTAATAATAAGCCATTATTGAACATTTTCTTATTAGCTAATGTTTTTCTTAAAATTTGCTTAGCACGCATATGGCACTAAACGTGTACGTGGCTTTGTGTTACTACAAACTGGACTACTATGACGTATCCCAAGAGGTGCTCGGCGTCTACCTCGCCCAGCATCCCACATCCACTATCGCGGGAAACCTGAAAGCTTGTAACCTTTTCAAGTAAGTATCTTCAGAGACTACTTAAAATGCTTACAAACAAGCCCCCTACTAGGTGACATCCCACAAACGCTAACGTTATTAGAAAACGAACAAATGTTTATGAATGACATCATCTAAACACTAGTCACGTGTTCAAAACAAAATACTAGCCAATAACGCAAGAGAATAAAGGTGTTAGCGAAGGTTAGTGATTGTAGCAAGAGAATCGACGCGAAACATTATCATATTGGCTAAGGGCCTGATTGTCGAATGATAAAACCTCAGTATCTGCTGTCTGATCGCAGCAGAGTTTATTTTTATTTTTATTGATTTGTGTTATAGAGCACTTACAGCTAACATAATAAGATTTGCAATGAAGTAGATAACAGTGAGCCAGTTACAAGTCCTCACCTGCCACTCTAGCCAAGTTGCAAGCGTTCTTCTTTCTGCAATCGTTAACGCCTAAATTCTCATGTGTCTTTTGCTAATCTTAGACAAAGTGTTAGCCAATGACACACAATAATTTAGGCGTTAACGATTGCAGAAAGAAAAGCGCTTGCAACTTGGCTAGGGGGGCTGTAGTGATATGCTAAACATAAAGATGTGAGCTATATTTGTTTGCTTTATGGATAATTGTTTGCAGACTGTACAACGGCAAGGCAGCTGAAAATGAACTAAAACAAATTTCATCAGATCAACACACTTTTGGACAAGATTTGGTCAAACATAATTTGGTTGTATTCCGAAATGGCGAAGGCGCATTAAAGGTAAATCTCTCCATTGCTATTCAGCCCCGCAAGCCAAGTTGCAAGCGTTCTTCTTTCTGCAATCGTTAACTTCTAAATTCTCGTGTGTCATTGGCTAATACTTTGTCTAAGATTACTTTGTCTACGATTAGCCAATGACACACGAGAATTTAGGCGTTAACGATTGCAGAAAGAAGAACGCTTGCAACTTGGACTTTCAACAATCCTATGAATGAAAAAGAATATCAATTGCAAAAATTGTCAACAATTGAAGCCGATAAACCAACTCAATAAATAAACTTCTTTTGTTTTAGGTGCTACCAGAATTAGTAGACGTGGTCCCAGAAGCTCGTCTAAACTTGGCAGGCTATCGCCTTCGCAACAGAGAGCCACTGGAGGCGAGGTCTCTGTTGGAACCCTTACAGCCGACTTCTCCTCTCCATTACATTTTGAGGGCAGTGGTTGCTGTAAGACTCTATAATGAGTCTAACGATGTAAGTCTTCAATTACTGAAATGATAATATTTTCTTGATTCATATTTAACTTCTAGCTTTTGCGCGCGGCTCCGCCCGCGTGTTTGTCGGTAATCGCAGCAAAGAGTAGCCTATGTCCTTCCTCAAGAATCAAAGTATCTCCCTGCCAAATTTCATTAAAATCAATGCAGCGGTTTGGCCGTGAAAGCAGGACAGACAGACAGAGCTACTTTTCGTTTATAATATACTAGCTGTGCCCGCTACTTCGTACACGTGACATTTGGTTTTTTTTTTTTCACCGTTTAAACCTTCTCTGGACTACGATCAACATTTCAAAACCAAAATCAGCTAAATCGGCCCAGCCGTTCTCCAGTTTTAGCGAGACAAACGAACAGCAATTGATTTTTATATATGAGAAGATATGGAGCGTTAAAGGTTCAATGGTGTTGTAGTAGACTTAAAGCCGAACTTAACCTAGTTTAGGAAGAGGACGAGGATATGCCTTTGGAAATGTAATTAGACATGCGTTTCTTTCTAAAAGATATGTTAAAGCAATCACAAGGGCGCCAAGTGAGATGAGAGTACAAAATTGTGTTAACTCAGTTCGTAGAGTAAACCTTACGCTAAGACCAAGACCATTTTGTCTTTTATTATTAATTTTAAGTATGTAATAAAGAAGTTAAAGTCTTCAACTTTAAAAGACTGCATACTGAATTTTATGAAAATCGTTGGTGCTGTTTGCAAGATTCAGATTTTATAATATAGAAGATTTGCTCGTTAAATTAATAAATATTGAAGTATTAGAGTAGAGAGATAGATTTCTAAATACTTATTAAAACACTTAACATTGATAAATACATACACATGAAAAATTGATTAAATAGAGGTGTATATTACGCCTCTGTCTAAGCCTTAATAATAATCACAAATTTTAACAAAAAAAAACCGACTTTAATCTGGACCAAATTTAAATGGGACCATACGGGAATATTGAGTTATTCGTTAATTTGTCGCGTACATAATAAAATAAATAAATAAAATAAATAAAATAGCCTTTATTGCTGTTCACTTTCTTACAATATATTACAATAAATGCCTACTATCTAGTTTTTTTTTTTTTTTTTTTTTTTCCTTCTTAATTAATTCTATTATCGGCAACTGGATGTTTGTCTGTAACAGCTTGTCTATCGACAAAGGCCTCCTCCAAAGATGCCCAGGTTTTCCTGTCTCTAGCTAAACGGGTCCATACTGGACCAGCTATTTTCTTGAAGTCATCTTCCCATCTTTTTATTTGTCCACCTCTATTCCTTTTGCTGTCTCTTGGGTACCATTCCGTTATTACCTTTGTCCATTTTTCTTTACTTTCTCTTAGCATATGCCCAGTCCATCTCCATTTTAGTTGTCTGTATGTTTTGGATGCATTTTTAAATTTTGTTTTACTTTTAATTGTTTGTAGTTTCACTCTATCCCTTCTTCTTATACCTAAGATGTTTCTTTCCATTCCGTTTTGGCATACTTTTACTTTGTTTTCTAGTTGTTCTGTTAGGGCCCAAGTCTGGCACCCGTATAATAAGCACGGCATAATGCATGTTTCGTATAATTTCTTTTTTCCTTTCATAGGCATATCTCTATCTTTCATTACTTCGCTGAGAGACCAAAACCGTTTCCAAGTATTAGTAATTCTTCTTTCTATTTCTTTACTCATGCAATCCTCTGTAGATATAAGCTGGCCCAAATATATATATTCATTTACGTGTTCTATTTTTTCGTTATTTATTATTAATGTCTCTTTTTGTTTGGAATTCGTCATAATTTTAGTTTTAGTTAGATTCATTGTCAGGCCGGCTTTAGCGCTTTCAACTGATAGTTGTTGTAACATTAATCCTAAAGTTCCCGCATCTTCTGCGAATAAAATTATATCATCCGCGAAGCGCAGGTGGCTAAGAATTTCACCATTAATGTTTATACCATTTTTGGACCAGTCTAGATTCCGGAAGATCATTTCCAATACCGCTGAAAATAATTTAGGCGATATAGGATCTCCCTGCCGCACACCTCTTTTGATGGAAAATGCATTACCAGTGGTTTCAAGTTTAACCTGTGCTGTGCTGGCTGTGTATACTTTTTTAATTAGGCTGATGTATTTTGATTGCACCCCTTGCCTTTTTAGTGCCTCCCATAAATACTCGTGATCTATTGTATCGAATGCTTTGTTAAAGTCCACGAACCCTAGGTGATATATTTTATTATATTCTCTATATTTTTGTAGAATTTGCCTCAGAGCATGAATATGGTCTACAGTTGAAAATTTGCTTCGAAATCCAGCTTGCTCCTTGGGTTGATTCTCTTCTAGTGTATTATTCATTCTGCTTAGTATGATTTTTGAAAATATTTTATACATGTTAGACATTAAGCTGATCGGCCTATAATTTCCTATATCGCACTTGTCTCCTTTTTTATGCAGCAGTATTATTGTTGATTTAGTCCAGTCTTCCGGGATGATTTCTGTTTCTAAGATTTCATTGAACAAATCTGTAAGTGGGGGGGCTATCACTGGTAATGTAGTTTTTAATTGCTCATTTGTGATTAAATCAGATCCAGGTGCTTTGTCTAGTTTTTGTGTGTTAATAGCTTTTATCGTTTCTTCCTTTAGAATCGGCATTATCTCTTCTGTATTTTCTGAATAGGACTCTTCTATCATTTGTTCGTTTTTTCGACTTTGGTATAGATTTTTGTAGTACTCCGTAGCAATTGCTAAAATGTCTGAACGTTTGCTGGTTTTCTCAGATGTTTATTTCTCATGTTTGGTATCCAGTCCTTTTTACAATTTAGCTCTTTTAGCGCCTTTTTTATTCCTCCCGTTCTTGCTATATGTTTTTTTAGTGTTGTTAGTCTTTTTGTTTTTCTTTCCCTTCTAAGTTGTTCGCTTATCTTTTTACTTATTTCTGCTATCTTTCGACCATTTTTATTATTACTCTTTCCTTGTCGTAAAAGTTCTTTTCTTTCCTGTAATAGTTGCTTACTTTTGAGTGAAATTGCTGTTTTACTCGTCATATTCACTTTTATAGTTTCTGTTTTTATTTTCTTAAGTAGTCTATTGTATTTTTCTTGAGTCGATAAATGTTCTTTTTCCGTATTTTGTAAAGAAATTTGAAGGTTTTTAAGCAGTAAGTTCGTGTTACCCGTACAGTCAATAGTTTTCAGGCAACTTTGAAATTTCCTTGCTCTTTTTGCATGTGTCCCTGATAGTTTTCCTCTTACCATCCTATGGTCTGAATTGAAATTGAAATTGTTTAATATCGACACATCTTTAAAAACTTTGGTATTGTTTGACATAATATAGTCAATCTCGTTTTTGTACCAGCCGTTAGGAGAGATCCATGTCCATTTCTTTGATGGTTTCTTTTTGTAAAAACTATTCAGTATGCTTAATTTATTTTCTATAGCAAAAGATACCAGTCTTGAGCCGTTCTTACTTCTAATACCAAATCCATGCCTTCCTATAGTATGTTCCTCTCCTTTTTTTTGTTTCCCAATTTGACCATTAAAGTCACCCATTACCATTACGTTTTTGGATGCATTTCTAACAGTGGATCGAAGGTCTGCGTAAAATTTTTCTATGTTGGTTACGTCATCTTTTTTATTTGATTCGGTGGGTGAATATGCTTGGATTATGGACCAAATTTGTTCTTCTTCTCCATCTACGGGTAGCTTTATGTTAAGAAGTGCAATCCGTTCCGAGATGCCCCTTATTTCTAGTATATTTTTAGTAAGGGTTCTTCTTATTATAAATCCGACTCCATGTAATCCAGGCGTCTCCCCTATATAGTGTAATATAAATTTGCCATGGTCTTCTATTTTTTCCCCAAATCTTCTTACTTCACTTATACCAATAATGTCCCATTTAATCTCATCTAGGGCTAATTCTAATTCTTTTAATTTTTCTGTAGTTCCTAGTGATCGACAGTTTATAGTTGCTATATGAATATCTTTATATTTCTTATTTTGGCTATTTTTCATCTTTAGAGGGTCATGGTCATTTTCCCCCACGAGGACCAGTCGGCTTGGGGGAGGTTGTTGCTTTTTTGTTACTTTATGTTCTATGTTCCTATGTTGAAGTGTTTTCCGGTTGCCGATATCTAATTGTTATTGTTTATTTCCTGTCGTGAAAGACGAGAGGGAGCTGGATCTACCCCTCATAACATCAAAAGCGTTCCGTCTGTTATTTTGTAACGACATACCGAGTTGTTTTTTTGTCATGGTATTGTCTCGCGGTGATAAAGATATCTCTCGTTTTTTTCTTTCATTCATTGTACTTTTTCCTTTTACTATTAGTTTGTCATATTTGAGATATGCGAAATTACCTTTATTTCTTTCTTCCTGTAGTTTAGTTTGCAGCATTTTTCTTTGTTCTAGAACTTCTTTAGAGTAGTCTTCTGAGATATGAATATCTTTCAGGTTTTTTCGGGATTTCATGATTTCGTTTTTCTTCCACATGTTGATAAAAGAAATCAAGATTGGTCTTGATTTTCCATCTACTCTGTTCTTCCCAATACGGTAAATTTTGTTTATCCCATACTCTTCAATATTTACATTCAAATCTTTTTGAAATATGTTTAACACCTTCTCCATTAGTTCTGACGTAGATTTTTCTTCTTCTTTTAATCCAAAAATGATTATGTTATTTTGTTTTTTATCTCTTTTCAGATATTCTAACTCCTTCTCACTTTTTTCTAATCTTATCTTTAAATCTTTATTTTCTGCAATAATAGGCTTTATTTTTTCATCAATTTTTTCCATTATTGTTTTAGTTATAGACTCTTTCAGTTCATCTGTCTGCTTCTTCATTTCAATTATCATTTTATCGAATAACATTTGAAATTGTTCTTCCATTTTTTTTTTTTTTTTACTTTTGTGAAATCAACGCAATGGCAAGCGTCCCGATTTTTACTTTAATTTGACAACACCAGTAAAATGAATGGAGATGACTAACTGTCCATTGATTTAGCAGCAAAACTTTTTAATGTCATTCAGTTCTTATTTAATTGTAATCTGTTTTAGTATCACAATTATAACACTAAAATTATTTCTTCTACAGTTTCAAAACACTAATCGTTATATTTTTACGCTATTCACCAAATCTACCAATATAGTTGTTTTATTTTTCGTGTGGTATCCCTTTTAGTTCCGCTACTGCCCGCCTATGGAAAGCACAGCAGCAGGGAACATATGCAAAACTGTAACAATGTCGTTTATATGGCAACACTTTAGTTCGTCTATTTACCGCTAGGTGTGGAATTCAAATTTTTTCTTAACGACAAATAAAATTTATTATTTTGGTACTAATTATTGTTATTTTGTTTATTTCTTTTTTGATTATGTTTAGCACTACACTTTATAGCTGTTTGTAAGTCACTGGAGTATTGTTATAGAAATAAAATCACTTAATTTCAAAATTGCTTGTTCATCATTATGCTTTTAGTAGTCTTCAAGCACAGGATAAAAGTTCTCACCAACAATACCACCCGATCTTCATATGTTTACCACAAATTTCTCACTGTTATTTTACTTATAGGTGTCAGGTATACTCGTAATTTATTTTCAAAATTATATACGTGTGCAGTGTAAACAAACCCAGGGTTGCCACCGTCGCGTACATACATCAAATTGAAGACTTATATGGTTTTCTCATGGATGACATGTCAGAACTGGACCAAATTTTAATGGGACCATTCGGGAAGCACCAGCTTTCAAATAAAAAAGAATCATCAAAATCGGTTCACCCAGTCCAAAGTTATGAGGTAACAAACATAAAAAATAAATAAAAAAAATACAGTCGAATTGAGAACCTCCTCCTTTTTTGAAGTCGGTTGAAAAGGTAAAGGCGTGAATTAATTATATACTTGTATGAAATTTTCTTATTTTTTTTTTTTGCGAGTAGCCCAAAATCGATCAGAGTGGCCGAGATACGAGTGGCCTTTGATCGCCTATGTCCAGCTGTGGACTGCAATAGGTAAATGATGATGATGACGATGAAATTGTTTGCCAAATGACAATAACAACGTCGAGCGAGCATTTATAGCTTTAACTGAATATTTTTTTATTTCTTAGGAGGAGCAAATGAAGCTAGCCCAGCAGAGCTTCCATCTCGTTGGTAGTTCCGCATCAGAATGTGACACGATCCCTGGCCGGCAGTGCATGGCGTCATCCTACTTCTTAGCGGGGCACTTCGAAGAAGTCCTGGTCTATCTCAACTCTATCAAAAGTTTCTTCGTCAACGATGACACTTTCAACTTTAATTATGCACAGGTTTTTGAGTATTAACATTTATGTTTTATTTAAGTTTCTTTATTCGCTTCAAGATAATAATTCTGAAATACAGCAAACAGTTTATCCTAAGTATAAGGCCGCCACTTGCACAGTGTTATAGAAATTGTACGCGGTCAAAAGCCACTAAAGCTGTCATACACAAAAATGTATTACTAGCTTTTCTCCCTCATACCGCACGCGTTTTTATTTTTAAAAAAATGTATGGCCCGCCAAAATGACTACTCTGCCTGATGGAAAGCATAAGCATAATCCAAGAGTGGTGGTCACCATACTTATTGCGAATGCAGACAATGCAGCATGGCGACACACACTATGGCGGCCTAGAATGCTTCTGCATCTTTTAGTCTAGTCAACAAGTATGGAACTTGTTGACTAGACTATTTGAGCCTCCGGTCTCGCACTCACCAACGAAACACGACAGCACGATCGCTGTCATTTTACGTTGATCTTCTGTGCGAGGGTAGTACCGCCCCGGTCGAGCCGGCCCAACCGTGCTGAAATCAGTGTGGCTCTACTACCTTTGAACTATGTTGGTTATTGCGGTAAAAACTGACTTATGTTACTCGGTGATTATTTAGCTTTACATCGATGAAATGTTTTGTTTGTTTGACGCATTTATGATACTAATTAAGTACTAACTGTGGCCTGCAGTGTTACCCGCGGTTCGAATGCCGCGGGTCGAAGCTGGTCTAAAAAAGTAACCTAAGTAACTCCCTATACCATCAGCTATCTGCTAGTGATAGTCTTGTCATAATCGGTACAGCCATTACAGAGACTAGCAGGAACAAAATGATCTGTCTTTGTTTTGGCTAATCTCTGGAACGACAGACAAAAACATAAAATATTGTTTTTTTATGTAAGTACCGTAAATATTATGCATTTAGAGAAAGGCTGTTGATTTGAAATTGCAAACCGACTTCAATTTAATTTATTTGTATTGATTAGTTAGGATGTAGGTACCAAACTGGTATACAATAAAAATTCTATTCTAGAAAGTTTCTCGACTATCTTCTAATAATGATCATTTATTATGACAGGCTAAGGTCGCAACAGGGTTCTACCGCGAAGCTGAGGAGGTACTCCTGGGGATCCAGGACGAGAATATGAGGTCTACCTTCACATTTCTCGCATGTTTGTGCAGATGTCATGTGATGAATAAAGATGCTCATCTTGCGTGGGAGATATGCATCAAGGTAACTTTGGTGACATAAATTTTATCACCTTGTTTTATTTGATACTGATACGGCGAACTGTGTTCGGCCATATTTTTTGTGGATATTTTCTAAATTTCCGGGAATCTTTTTTTATATTTACAGCCGCCACAGCTGCCCAATGGTACTCAATGTACATTCGCGGACTTATAAAATATAACACTACCGGTTGTCTTTTATTTTATTTTCTGACAATAATAAACACGTAAAAAAAAAACAATTTAGTGCAGTCAATTGTAAGTTATGCGCGTACATAAATTTCGGTGATTCATTTTTATTTATATAGATAAGGACTTCTCGATGCATAGGGAATGAAATCATATACACACATCAAAAGTGTCTAGGGATCAACATATGTGTCTAGGGATCAACATATATTTTTGCAATAACTTTTCTCCTGATTGATATTAATTAAAATTTTCTTTAAGGATTCATCAAATAAAGTGTTTTCGTTTGTCACAGTAACGATAAACCAAGTCACCTTTGCATTAGTAAAGAAATTTGCCATTTTCCTAATAAAGGGATTTTTGACATTTGAACCACTAACATTAAAGTTTGAAAAAAAGACTGAAATAACAGTTTTCTTTAAAATTTTATTAGGTAACTTAAACAATTAATAATCCGTGTTTCTACCGCGAACACTAACAACACAAGAATCGGTTTGGCATACTCAAAATGAGTTCATCCAAATCACGCTGTGGAATGGCCGCCCATGTTCGTTGCAACAACAAAAAAAGGTCTTCTTGCGACTGGATACCCTCCATATTCGGCAGAGCTCTTCTCTGTAGCATATCCCATGCATGCTCAATCGGGTTCAAGTCTGGCGACTGAGCAGGCCAGGGCCAAAGCCACATCTCAATCTCAAGAAATCCGCATAAAAATGCTTGATCCCTAGACACTTTTGATGTGTGTATTTTTCAACCTGTCAAATCCTTTTTAAAAGAAAGTTGAACCGACTTCAAACAATACTAACGAAGAGCAGGTACTAAAATTTAAAAAAATAATGACAAATTTACCTAATTGAAAAATCTGAATAAGTGCGACCGTCAATGTAACATAGATAATATCTTCTAGTCTATTTAAAGTCGGTGCCAAGCCCAATGCACTATAAGTAATAATGAGGGGCTTTAGCGATTTATATATAGGTGTATAGACTATGTATATTAATAGATATGTATCTTCTACAGTCTGCTGGCACGCCGGACAGCTTCGCGTTGCTACAGCTGGTTGCCAACGACAGCTATCGGATGGGCCAGTTCCTGGTGGCTGCTAAAGCATTCCATATGCTTGACAGGTTAGTCGTAACAAAATAAACACTATACAAATTATATTAACACGATAGAGCGGACTATCAAAAGTAATATTAAAGATTACTAGCTGACCCACGCAACTTTATCTGCATCTCTTTTCTATTCGTCTAAGCGTGATGTTAACTATCCTATCTTAGGTACGCCACTCAGATTAAATAAAAAAAGTAGATAACGCACGGCCTTGTTCTTGTTGAAGCAAAAAAAGGAGCGTAGTCCCAAGTAAACACACGCTTTAACGCACACACATGCTAAGAAAGTACGCTACTTTTCGTCAGTATCGTAATAGTTGTCAGCAGAATCGCCAGTAAAGTTAATAAAAGAACGTGACAATCAAGAGAAAGAGTTCATCGTTAACGTGACAGGAGAATTTTTATTTAAAGGTAATAGATATCAAAAAAAGCTTTAAATACTCGATAGTTGTTTTTACATTTGTGTTACATATCTCTGACAAAACATACACAATTTGTGTAAGCCTTATAAAAATAAGTTGATACTAATGACAGGTTCATCCTGAGTAAGGTCTTGTGGCTCTTG
Organism: Diaphora mendica; assembly: GCA_949125395.1. NCBI lineage: Eukaryota > Metazoa > Arthropoda > Insecta > Lepidoptera > Erebidae > Diaphora > Diaphora mendica. The sequence continues at coordinate 5,475,970 of OX421321.1, forward strand.
AGTTACTGGTGTCCATGGGCGACGGTAGTCGCTTACCATCAGGTGATCCGTCATTATTCTCCAAATATGTAATATAATAAAAATAAATCCTGATTTCTCTTGGTCAAGGCATCACGCGTGAACTGCTGTTCCAATTTCGCTAATTCTTTTAGTATTGGGTAGCCCATTTACCGGGGAAGGTTAAAGGCAAAATAAAATAATAAAACATCACGCTAAGACCAATAGGAACCGAGCATCAATGGAAAATGTTGCAAAAACCGTGAAAATGTATCATCTTTAGACAATTATTACCTTAAAATTAAGATAAATTAGAAGACATAAGTTAAATAAATTACATTTACGAACAGATTAGACGGTGGTCCTGAAATGTGGGAAGGTTTGAGAGGTGCTGTTTGTGGGTGCGCTCAAGCGGCTGCAGCCAATAAATCTGGAGCTGCTGCAGACCTTCGAGACGCTTTGGCCTTGCTCAAAGGTGCGAGGGTCCACAACAGAGCTGACAACATTGTGAAAACTATCACAAAATGGGCTCAGCAGAACAGAATACCTGTTTGATTGGAGACTAAACAATGCTGCTTAGGTTAATGTGAAGATGATGTATATGAGTGAAAGTGACGAGAAAATAATTCTTATAAATCTTTTAATAAAGTTAATGAAACTTAGCATAGACTTTTGTTTTACTTTGATGTAAAACATCTAAAGGCGAGGGTAAACCTGATTTTTGGCGTTTCGCGAATTGACGTGGCGACGCTCGCCGCTTCTCATACCGAAGTCACTGATGAATATAATTGGGTTGTCGCGATTTCAAATAAATTTAAAAATTTTGAATTTTTGTATTTTATATTTAATAAAAATGAATAATGTGATAAACAGCCATTTATTTTATGGAAAAAAAAGTGAAAAAAGGCACTCTTATTATTATATAACTTACACACAACAATTTCGATGTTTCACATCTGCCAGGCGTCCCGTGACGGCACACTTTTCTTTTAATTCACATGATGGTATGACTTTGAAAGTATTTTTGAGAAATGACGATTAGTGTCGTGTTTTAATAATAGAAATTCGTTGTATTTAGCTCTCGATGAGGATTTTAATGGCCATCGTGGTTTGACAGGCTAAATAAACTGTTAAAAGCCGTTGGAACGTCAATTGTATAAACTCGGTTCAGGGAACGCGGAATGTCTGCAGGCCGTTTTAATTGCAAATTGTGATAAGTCTAGGATAAATCATCCGCTTCGGAAGCGTGTGATAATCGGTCAGAGCGACCTCGTAGGATCGAACAAGCGCGAATGGTCAGCCACTGTTTGATTGTATAAACTTAATGTAGGTTAGGATTGGGAATCCTCGCGATACTCGAAGTGATTAACGGTTGTGTGGTGTGTGCCAAGATCTGCGTGGCATCAAAAGAGGTACCTCTTCTCCACTGCGTAGCGAACACACCAAAGAAGACACATAAAGGACACTCGTGAGTACCTTCTGATTAATATAAACATCTTTGTAACTTAAACGGGTGTATCGCCCTAAAGTTGATTTCCTTACCAGAAGGACAGATTTTCGACTGGTCTGGCTATTGTCTATGGGCCCGCAGAGGCTGGTGAAGATTCCTTACTTCAAGAATCGAAGCCTGGTAAGGAAAATAAACAATTTGTATTACTTTTTTGGAAATCAAATTTAAAAAAAGAATTTATTCATTTAAATAAAGTAGTATTGCTTCGTGTGTATTGCCGCTCACCGAGTGATAGCTGCATACGCACCGGTGATACCTATCTCTACACACATTCTCTTCTCTACGTAACAAAAAATGTTTACAAAAATTTGTACAAAATGTCCTAATCTAAAAAGCCTTGTGTGAAATCTGTCAGTACTATTCGCAGGTTCAATTAAAACTCGAAGCAAGTCTGGGTTCGTCCTTATTCGGAACTAATTATTGAATATGTTTAAAGTTAATTGACTGCATATGTGTTTCTATATTTCTTCATCGCAATCGTACCGATGCTTTATAAGGGCCTCGTACGCCAGATCTAGACACTTAATTTAGCACTTCCTTTCGATTCTCTGATAATTTCATCGTCACTAAACTATTGACTATTTGGTTCAGTTCATTAGATCGGCCCATAGAGCAACAGATAGAAACTAGAAGTATGAAGGCGTCCCCGTCTGTCAAAGTATAAGCCCAAATGGGCCTGTGCGGGGCTGTGCGTTACACTGTTATGACCTGTTATGACACAGAATGTTATATATAAAATTCTCGTGTCACAATGTTAGTTACCTACCATACTCCTCTGAAACGACTGGACTGATTTTTATGAAATTTGGTGTGCATATCGGACTGATAATCGACCAACATATATTTTTATACCCCAATATTTTTATATTCCAAAATTTTAACAAAAAAAACCGACTACAATCTGGACCAAATTTAAATGGGACCATTCGGGAAGCACCAGCTTTGAAATAAAAAAAGAATCATCAAAATCGGTTCACCCAGTCCAAAGTTATGAGGTAACAAACATAAAAAAAAAAAAAAACTTCGTTCAAAAAACCGACTTCAAAAACTGAAAAGTATAAAATAACTTCATTTGTATGTGCTACCTATTCATAGGTTTGAATTCGGCGCCAAGCCAAATGTAATAGTAGGTACCACACTCGCTATATTTCGAGACGAACGTCAACGACGTCACTGACGCTTCGGTTGTTTTGTCCTACGCGAAGAGCAGCTATCCCGCTCAAGGTCACGCGGGGCGAGTCCTACTATTACATTTTGGCTCGGCACCGACTTCAAACCTATGAATAGGTTAATACATATTAAGTTACTTTATACTTTTCAGTTTTTGAAGTCGGTTTTTTTTAAACGAAGTGTTTTTTTTTTTTATCTTTTTAGTCTTTCTCAAGTCTCTCATCATCATTTCACCTAAATAACTTGAAAGAATACGACTAAAGGTAACATACAACATACTGTATAGAATAATAAATAAATATTTCGGACATGATGTTTACAGAATATGAAAGCATGCAGACAATTGCCATATCTTTATTGCAGGCGCTCACGTAAATTTGAGGGTTTCCTTCAATTTCCTTCGGATCCCATTATCAGATCCTGATATGGTGGCCATGGGACCACATGGGGAGCATACCCTTTCGAATACAAAAATAATTTTCAAAATCGGTCCACAATTGACGGAGTAATCAATGTACATACATCAAAAAAAAACCGATGAAATTGAGAACCTCCTCCTTTTGGAAGTCGTTTAAAAAATACAGTCGAATTGAGCACCTCCTCCTTTTTGAAGTCGGTTGAAAACAACGTTTGCCGGATCATAGTATCTTTATATAAGTATGAAATTCAGAATGTATTGTTATAATTGTTGTGTGTGTGAGTTCGTAATGACAGGTAATTATATTTGTATGTGTGTCTAAAATGTGTATGAGTGAAGGTGAAGATATCCCCCTGCAAGAAATGAGAGACTGTTTTGTATCGAATAAAGACGGTGTGGCTTCTCTCTTCCGGCCTGTGTTGCTGTATAGTTCGGCCAAATGTTTTTCACACCGCTAGACATATAAATGATGCTTAGCTCACAATCATTTCGCCTGGGTGGGTAAGTCAGGACAACGCCAATTCATAGTCTGCTTGCAACTTGCCCGTTAAATATAACAATAATAAATCTCTTTATTGTACCAGATTAGTTGCAAGGTTTACTTAAATAGGAAAAATTAAACTAGGGAAGTACAATTGGTGGCCTTATCACCCGGAGGCAATCTCTTACAGGCAACCGTATATATTTTTAGCCGACTTCAAAAAAAGGAGGAGGTTCTCAATTCGACTGTTTTTTTTAAATGTTTGTTACCTCATAACTTTCGCCTGGGTGAACCGATTGTGATCATTCTTTTTTATTTGAAAGCTGATGCTTCCCGTGTCGTCCCATTTAAATTTGGTCCAAATTGAAGTCGGTTTTTTTGTTAAAATTTGTGATTATTTACTTTAAGGCTATGTTGCTATAAAACTGTTAAAAGATACGTGTGAACGAATCATAATTGATACAGTTTTGCCATTCATCATTGTCAATAGCTTTTAGTAGTGTAACCACTGCATGTCATAAACCTTTCGTTAAAAGAAAAGTTTTGCCTTACTATACCACGCTATCCAGACGGAATGGCATGTAAAGTGGTGCTTTTGTAAAGATGTAATATAATCATTCAGTGCGAGTTTTAAGAGCACCCGTTACAAAAAGTTGATTTGAGGGTACAGGGGAGATTATAAATAATACTACTCACTTCCACATCTTAATATATATATTTCTTGTGTGCGTGTGTATGTGACTGAACTCCTCCTAAACGACTGGACCAATTTTGATGAAATTTTTTGTGTGTGTTCAAGGGGATCTGGGAATGGTTTAGATTCACAAAAAAGACTGGACCGATTTTGATGAAATTTTTTGTGTGTGTTCAAGGGGATCTGGGAATGGTTTAGATTCACAAAAACGTAAACGATGTTACGTGGGTCATAAATATGGCGGTACGAAGTTCGCCGGATCAGCTAGTAAATCTCTATAAATAAAAAAGGAAGGTGACTGACTGACTGACATACCCAGAGATCAACGTACAGCCCAAACCGCTGAAGCTAGAATCCTGAAATTTTGCATGTAGGTTCTTTATATAACGTAAGTGAGCACTAAGAAAGGAATTTTTGAAATTACACCCCTAAGGGGGTAAATCAGGGGATGAAAGTCTGCGTGGGCGTAGCCGCGTGTAAAAGCTAGTATGTAATAAATATTCAATCACCTCAACTTATTAAAGTTACCAATCCCAAATATGTATCGGTTTGTTTCAATTTTTCATTCTCTTTGCAGTGTTGTTGTCCTACGTAGTTTGATCCTTTTGGTTCTTGATGAATAAAGATGATGACAGTCCGTATTTTTCGTCATCATATGTTAAGTGCGTCCTTTACTAAATTAGTAATACGTATTTCTTGCAAAGGATAAATTACATTAAGAATGTAGTCGTGAAGTAATAGTAACATTTCATAGTAGGATCGAATAACTTCAATTAAGAAATGTCATGCCAAATCTAAGCGGCTATTGGTTCGTCTTAACGGTTCTAGGGTTTCAACATTGTATTTTCGACCTCAGATCGTTAACACAACACATAGTTTGAGATCAAACTAGCATCACCACGGAATCGCAGAAAACTAGTTATGTTTTGTTACTTTTAACGGAACAAGTGAGGTTCCCAAAGCCCAAAACCAACTTTAACTCTGTTTTCTTTGGGAATCCTGCTCTTTACTTTAGTAAATTGTCTAAGGCACTCTAAGGTATTCTTACTTCAATACGTGATAATAATGATAAGAAATAATCTTGTAGTAAACTTTAACAATAAAATTATTTAGATTCCAGAATATTTTCCTGTTATAATAAACAAAATTAATTAAGGTTGCCTGGAAGAGATTGCTTTCGGCAATAAGGCCGCCGTTTGTACATTACCTATATTTTTTATTTTCTGTACACTCTTTTATCTTTTATTTATCTTTTTCTTTAAATCTGTAATACGGTGTACAAATAAAGAATGTTCTATCTATCTATCTATTTTTTTTTTTAAATGAGTAACTAAATAAGTTGAAAAGTATCAAAACAGCTTTGGTGATACTTCTTACATCAGATAATTATTTATCAGTCTATCAAAGGAAAAGCATTTTTTTATTGTTTTTTTTAAATTTCGAAGCCTTTTTTGCTGGGTACATAATTTGATTTACTCTATTCTGATGTCTGTCTACTAGGCTGTACATAACTGTAGACTGCACGTCCTTTGCTTGCACATATAGGTATCTAATATTCCATCTCGAATTTAGCCTAATTCTAAAATAGTCCAGTGGATTCAAGTATGAAAGTTGAAGTTCATTTAAATTAGTAAGAGTTATGTCCGGATCGGTTCAAGCCCTTAACATGTATTCAATACGAAAAACACGTATTTCATCATGAAACTGTTAATTTACTACTCGTTCATGTCTTACATATATTAACAAGGTTCACTCCAAGTAACAGACCAGTAAAACCACAAAATAGTGCAAAATTGCATTTATTTTATAAACTACATTATATTTACATGTAAGTAAATAATACAACGCGTCAATATCTAGTCCGTAGGCAACAGTCAAAGCAGTTCATTATAAATAGTCACAAAAACAGGCGAGGTCGTCGGGCTGCCCTAGTGTTGCTGAAGATTTCACACTTAAGACCGTAGCTAGATTGCAAAGGCGATAAGCACTAACAGAAACAAACTCCTTTTCCCCCAATTGTAAGACATAGAGACGCCCAATGGCATATTTTGACGATCTATGCCATAACATGTTAAAAATCAAATAAAAAACGCCTTTACTATGTAGCCGCGGTCTATGATTTCTATCCAAACAAAATAAGTCACCATAAAACATTGTCACAATTCTTAGAATAACAACATCTACGTATATACAGACTACAGTTCTCATGAAATCTGTTCTACAAAATCGCGTCATTTACCTCAGAAAATAAACTCTGAGAACGTTGGTTTTGTCTACTTTATCCCATAAAATATTTCCTACAAAGCAATCGTTCATCATTCATTCAGCTAGCACTAGAGCATGTGGTCATGATGGTGGAGTTTAGCCCCAAGGATGGGCGACGTGAGCGACGTGGGCAGCCGGGAGCGTGTATCTGGCGACTGGGGCTGCGACAGCAACGTGTGCTGGGGCAGCATAAACTTTGGCTACAGGCGCAGCTACCGCTACTGGGGCTGCCACCTATGAAAAATAAATGAGTAAACTTATTACTATTCAAAGAACTCAACCCAGAGGAAGCCACACTTCAATTTAAGGAGCGCAATTAAAAAATCCCTTAGTGATTTAGCAATTTAGATTCTGCCAGAATCTTTTTATGACAAAACATACGTTAATTTGGTTGTACTACTTCCAAAGTAATTGTTGATAATAAATTTACGCTTAAATGATCCATTTACTTGAATTCTCACATTATGAATGAAATAAAAAAGCAACACAACTTTTTTTAAATGTTACTACGACAATGGAACACACACTTTTAAAATTCATGTTAAGCTAGCCAGCTGAGCTAAATGCTTATAATATAAGCATATAATGCTTCGCCCGCGTGTCTGTCGGTTATCGCAGCAAAAAGTAGCCTATGTCCTTCCTCAAGAATCAAAGTATCTCCATGCCAAATTTCATTGAAATCGGTGCAGTGGTTTGGCCATGAAAGCAGGACAGACAGACAGAGTTACTTTCACATTTATAATAAGTATAAGTATGTATTATGTCTAAGTTCTAAGTTTTCCCTAGCATTTTGCAGGCAGCAACTATTTTCTGCTCTTTATCATAGGTATTCAGAGTTAAATATAATTTGAATTTTACCGCATGTGCTGCATCGCCAGTCCTTTCAACGACTGCGTTGAAGCCATTAATCTTGTCAGCGGTGTAAGTAACCTTGCGGACATGACCATCGGGCTCAACCAGGCTGTAGGAGCCATGGACGACGCCATTTTGCAGTGTTTCAGAAGCATCCTTGTGATCACCGGTTGCAGGATCGGCTACGCCGTATGAGAAACTGTAGGCGGGGTTGGGATCAACCGGCTCCGCACGAACAATCTAATTACAGATAAGGCTTTACAAATCAAAGTATAATTTACTTTTACACACAGATATATTGACTTTTAAAATATTCAAGTTTAGGTCCCACCCAGTAAATTATTATACACCACCAAATATTACTACAAGAGACATTTTCGACATCTTAGCAGATTTTGTCGTGACGAAAACATGAATTTTTTCTCCAGTCTTTTTATGGTATTATTTTTGAAATATTCCAATTGTTGTCCAAGAATTCTGTACAAAAAAGTTAATCGGTAGAATTACTTTATATTACATTACCGTCTATCCAAAAATTAATAAACCACTAGAGACAAATTACTTCCCTCCCCTTACCATTTGATTTATTTAGAAATTAGGACCAGAAGACCAGAACGTAAGGGGTATCAATCAAAATACTTACCGGAGCTGCTGCAGCGTATGTATGGGCAACCGCTGGCGCCGCGTATGTATGGGCAACCGCTGGCGCCGCGTATGTATGGGCAACCGCTGGCGCCGCGTATGTATGGGCAACCGCTGGCGCCGCGTATGTATGGGCAAAGGCTGGCGCCGCGTATGTTTGGGCGATAGCAGGTGCTGAGTAAGTCGGCGCATAAGCCGTGTGAGCGATCGCAGGCGCAGCGTAACCGACGTCATACAATCCAGGACGCGCCACCGCCAATGCGCAAGCGCAGCAGAATAACAATAACTAAAAATATTGATAACGGTAAGTTTATTTCGTAATAATCGTGCTTTTTTTTAATATGATTAGACATACAATATTTTCCACTGTGAAAATCACAGGTTAAGTCTTAATTTGATAGTAACATTACAATAGTGATTTGAAACATATTTTTTTCTACATGTGATCGTCCGATCATGACTTTTGTTTTTAGCAATAAAATGGTCTGGGGGTTGAATCTGTTACCAATTTTCAACCTCATTTTTAAGGAGACGACTGATAAAAGTTGATGCAGTGGTCTGGCAAAAGTTATGTGATGAGTGTTATCAATTTAAACTTTCCATTCCAATTATTTAAGTCATTTTAGCCGGCGCTGGTCAATAACTACTTTTTTATCACAAAAAAAAATCGCAAACAGTGGCCGACCTGTTGATCACCGGGGTTACAAATAAAATTGACCATTGTTTTAAAAATAAATGTAACTATGGTAAATTGTTATTTGGCTATGCAGCGATAAGAAAAAAAACATTTATTTATTTTATATTTTAATATTTAAAATGATCAAAATAATATGTTCTACAGTTCGTACCTTAGCCAACATCTTGGTCAGTGGCGTGCGCTCCTTGTGTGATTGTAAGCACGTGTGGTGAACTGTGGTGTTCCCTGGCCGTGCGCAGTATATAAAGGCCAGCCCTTGCGCAGGCGCACTGATACACTTTCGCAATATAATGCTGAAGTATGTTACCAGGCTGTTCGGAGAAATGAATATCTTTAACATGTGGATTAATTTCAGTTATCTATATACCAATCTATACAATTATATAAAATTAACGTGTCTGTTTTTACTTTTAAATAAACAGCTTTTCACTAAATTCCTATGAAATCATATAGGTACGGTATATTATTACGGTTTTCAATTTTGAAAAGAATTGTCTCTCTGTCTGTTTGTTCCGGGTAATCTATGGAACGGCTGGACCGATTTTGACACTTGCTTATGGTGTACAATGAGTAACCAGCTAGTTCCTGTAATAAAAATTTGGTCGTATTGGCTTCCGATTTACTCATATCAACAGGTTTTAATAATTCACAACCACTGGATATAAGCTTCTGTTTCGTAAGGTGATTTTGAAAAAAAAATAGTCTCACGAATGTCAAATAAAAGTTAAGTCTGCCACTCGTAGAGACAAAAAGTATTTTCGTAGTAAAGTATTACACATCCAATGTTGTCAGCAATTTCGTTAAAGCGTATTGTAATCGAAAATTGAATCTTTAATACGAGTAGGTATAGGCTAATCTTAGTAATCCTTGTAACAGTTGTAACCGTCAAACTTTTCTTTATTTGTTTTACTTTAAAGCTTGTTTTTAAATTAATCACTTGTTATTCTTAAGGAAGGACATAGCCTGTTCCTAATACCGAGATAACAGACATACACGTGGACGGAGGAACAGAAAACCAATTATATAGGTACATAAAATGGATTATAGAGTCAGTTGAAACAGAAATAGAGTTTAAGCTGTCATGGGGCCTACTCAAAATACAAGTGTTTCGTCTCGAATCTCTTTCAACAATCGCTACCACTTCTATTATTCTGTTTTCACTACACAACTTAGAATTGAGATGAGTCATTCCCATATATAGATTTGATTAGTTTTCTAATAACGTCGACGTTTGTAGAATGACAACTTTGCGCACTGAATAGGGCGATTATCATCAAAGACATTTCAAGACCCTGCTTTAAGAGCCTTTTCTGTACCAGGACGAACATACGAGTGCGCTACCTTGGTTTCTTTCTTCACTCATTTTCACAAACCGCCCCCGCTCTCATTATTTAATTGGTCAATTTCTCTATTTGTACTCTAATTTACAAAACACAACGTTTAGAATTTCAGCAGATCTCCCTCTGTTCCATAGCAATCCTCGAATTTGTGTAAACTACCTAACTAGATTAAAAGAGATCCTCGAATTTGTGTAAACTATAATAATAATTATTTATACGGAAATTAACCCAATCACTTATTCAAAGGTAAGCCTGTGATCCCCGCCGCACACTGGGGCAAGATTATTTAAATGTGTCGTTTATTCATAATGCTATTTTGGAGTGGATATTTCGATATGACAAGATAGGTTTAGTAAAAAAAGGTAGGCAGATATATTTTATCACGTTTATTTACAATTATTTACATTTAATAACATAGCATGTACAATATGACATTTAAATATCTATATTTAATCACTGTCATCGCTATAATCATCTTCATCATCGATTTGGTTATCATTATCTGTAGAATCACCACTTGGCTCTATTGTTGGAGCAGTTAAAAGATTTATAACTTCTTGAGGAAGGGAAGTTAACTTTTTTTTTGGCAGTTTCCGTTTACTTGTTATTACTGGATCTGATGATAACAGCAAGAGGTTAAAAATGTCTGCGTTTGATTTTTCGCGACTGCACTGTCGAGAATGGTGTTCTCTGTATTTTTTAAAATCCTTATTGCGGGCTTCTTGGGCCTCTTCAGTTAATTGCCCTATCGGTAATAGTGCATGTCTTATTATTTCAGGCCCGTGAATAAAAAATTTGTGCACAGTGGGCGGCATATCATACCACGGGTACTTGTGCACAAAATACTTGGCAGTTTCAATTGCATATGTGCGGAATTTCTCCACATCAATCTCATAGCCAGATGACATGGCAATTAATATATTGTGCATTTTCTGTATTAATTGTATATCCAGGTTTGTAATTTCTGCAGACACAGCGGCATTTTTAAAAAATCTCCTTGCTGTGTTGCCATCATTCGAATTTCCGAATCCTGGCTTGGGTTTGTCCACTATCAAGCCTAGCCTTTCTCTAAACTGAGTCTGAATTTTTGTCTTAGTTTCTTCAACCTTTTCTTTATCTGAAACTCCTGCGGCACCTTTCTTGTTTTTCCGTGCCTGTTTTTTTTGGATGGGAAGTCTGTATGCCAGATGCAAGAGACATTCAAAAAAACGTATCCATCCGTGTAAGACCGAAATGCCGAATTCCAAATTTTCTGTTTTGATTGGTCTAGAAAGTACTTTGGCTATATCATTAAACTCTTTAATAGTAGCTCCACATATATAGCATTTCTGGGTTGAAGTTGTATTCGTGACCGCATTGCACACTTTTCCATCTATCATGGCAAAAATCAAGCTATGTTTAACTTTTATATTATGTCCGTCAAGTTGTACGATACTGGGTTGAAGATCTTTTATTTGATCGTCTATCCTTTTCTTTTCTTCCACGGACACTGCGGTGCTTTCCTTGATAAATTGTATTTTTAAAGGTCTGCAATACCTTGTTGAACTTGGTCTAGGGTTTTGCCAAATGATCTTCGACCCAGATATCAAACGAAGGGGTACAAAACATGTTATAAAAACAGCTGCATCACTGGCTCCGGATCCATAAAAAGCTTGCTTGTAAGAACTATGACCGCTACTGCCATCAAATCCCCATTTTGAAATTAAGCACATATTTTCTAACTCGTCACTGTTCAGTGTCAACAACACTTCTCTCTGAACGTTGATCAAACGTTCAGTTGTAAGGTCAAGCATTATCTGCAGATCAGCATGTACGGAAGTTTCACTTACAATGATTTTATTTGGCATTGGATAACTTTGTTTTTTTTGCAGCCTGTACGATTTTATAAGATGGGTAGATTTTTGGAGATTTTGATCTCAATACATTATATTGATGACGAGATAAATTCGCTTCCACTAAAAGAGCTACAGCATCTTCTCCTGACATCATAGTAATTGGTTCAAGTGACTGCTGATAGGCTTTTGAATAGTCACTAGGCTTTGACGGATCAGACAAAATATCTTTAATTATTTTGGAAGCCACACCTTGTCCCGAAGCTTTTAATTTCATTTGTGTAGCATAAACGAGCTTAGGCAGAGGCATAGATTTTCTCAAATCTTGAGTCTTTTGTCGCTTCATCCTATCAGTGCTTTCCTCGAAGGGTATTGCTGGACGACCGGGAATGCTTCTTTTTATTTTACGTGTAGGAAATGAAATTGACGAATCTAGCCACGTGGTATTTTTGTCATAAAATCTTTCTTCCATACGCTTCGCTGCTTCCCATCGTGACTTGTAGTCAGACTTAAAACGATTTATCGTTTGCGAAATAGTTGTCCGAAACTCAGCATCGACACATCCCGTCTTTTTTTCTATTTCCTTTTTAAGCGTGTCTATCTGATCTTGCAAATTATGTCCAGAGTTCTTCATTATCATAACCAACTCACGCCTGGTCACAAATAAGGTATTGGAGTCCGTACCTGTGTAAAAAAGTTAAGACAATTATTTAATAATAAAAGTGATTAATTTCTATTACAGTGACCATCTTGTTTAAATAAACATTTATTTTATTTCGGGCAAACATGGGCAAAAACTTCAAATGCTTTCGTAAACTATAATAGTTACATGTCCTAAAAACATCTGAAGGTAAGCCCGATCAGCCACGGAACATAACTAATTATCTAGTAGTTGTATAATGTTTTTAATTCTGACTTCCTTTTTCACGTAGTCATTTACTCAACAGTTTTATCCAATTAAACAAATATAAAATATGAATCTATAGCTTTTAATAATAAGTTACATACCTGAACTTGATGAATCCATATTTATTTTTGAGTTTATGACACGTTTATTAAACAAAAAACAAGGTATGCCTGTAACTTGCGCTGACGCATGAATCTCACGTGTACGTCCCTCGAGCGTTCGGGTCAGACTGATCGCTACGGTACGGAGTGGGGGCGGGGCGGATCACGCCCGTTTACCTGCGGTGTTGTGCCACAGCTATAGCATTATATTATAGCACACTAAATTACTTGCTAGCGTAAAATTTTCATTTTTTACTTTTTGTATACAATTAACTAATCTTGCCCCAGTGTGCGCCGGTGCAACCTAGTCGAAACGTCAGGCAAATCAGATGTATGTGATATTGACTTTGAATACGTGATTGCGTTAATTCCCGTAAAAATAATTATTATTATATCATGGAACGCGAAAGTTTAAAAGTTGTGTAAACTACCTAACTAGATTAAAAGAGATCCTCGAATTTGTGTAAAGTACCTAATTAGATTAAAAGAGTTTTCTTAAAAACCAACAACGAAAGCATAAGTAAAAGCGACACAGAGCTTGACATTTAAAGTAGATAAGAATATTAAATACTCATTTTCCCTACACGTTAAAGACATAGGAAAATTGTACGCAGTTCGTTTAAGATCGGTCGTGTTACACATTCAGAGTGGGTCATATATAAATAGACTAGCTGACCTACGCAACCTCGTTTGCGTCCAAACTACCATCCCCCGTTTTAACCCCAAAAGGGGGTTGATTTCTAATGATACATTATTAGCACACCTCCACACCATCTATAGAGCGTACATTTTAAATTTCAAGTCTCTTACTTCAAAAACATAGAACTTTCATACAAACTTCCAACCCCCGTTTTATCCCCTTAGGGGTGGAGTTTCGTAAAATCCGTTCTTAGCGGATGTCTACAACCTATAAGGAACCTACCTGCTAAATTTCAAGTTTGTAGGTGTTATAGTTTCTGAGATTTCGTGATTAATAAGTAAGTGGTATTTCGCTTTTATATATATAGATTATGCCAAATCCCCTATGTCCACATAATAGATTAATTTAATTAAATATACTAAAGTTATATTTTATATTATTTTAGAACACTTCAATCGAGAGTACTAAAACCAGATTTTAGTATGCATTTAATCAATACAATATATCTTTTGACAAATTATTAAGTGTTCATGTTTTCTTCAAATTGACAACGTAATTGTTGGCATTTGTCTAGATTCTAATATTTACGCCTTTATACGCTTAGAGGAAGACATAGCCAAGCACGTAATACTCAACTGTACACCGGTTGCTTTACGAAGTAGGTGGGCAGTCAGAAGTTTAATATAATAATAATAAATATTTCGGACATCTTACACACAACGCCATCTAGCATCAAGCTAAGCAGAGCTTGTGTTATGGGTACTAGATAACTGATATAAATACTTTTTTTTGTAAATACATACATATTATACATAGAAATATATATTTAAATAATATTTCGGACATTTAAGACACAAACACCATCTAGGCCCAAGCTAAGCAGAGCTTGAGTTATGGGTACTAGACAACTGATACAAATACATATATACCTTTTTTTGTAAATACATACATATTATACATAGAAAACACCCAAACTCCGAAACAAATATTTGTAGATCATACAAACATTTGGTCCGACCCAGGAATCGAACCCGAGACCTCATGATCAGCAGTCGTACACCCCAACCGCGAGACCAACGAGGCAGAAAACACCCAAACTATTGCAAATATTTGCAGATCATACAAATATTTGGTCCAAACGCAGTCGCATATACCACTGCGCCCTAGAGGCAGTCAGTAATATAAAGGGAAAAGCAATTAAGAAAGAATAGAAATGGTAGAAAAGGGGTATTGACTATGAGGTCAGATGATGGAGTGTTGGGAGTAGCTCAAGCAGGCATTCGACTTGGCTAACTTGCTGTTGCTGGGAATTTCAACTATCTGGTTTAGATTAAAAAAACCGGCCAAGTGCGAGTCGGACTCGCCCATGAAGGGTTCCGCAGCAGCAAGTAACATAATATAATTTTTATTTTATTATTTTCATATTTTTGTTGATTGAATGAAAGGTAAATTGCAGTTTACGATTTATGATGTATTAAAAAAAAACTACTTACTAGATTTCGTTCAAACCAATTTTCGGAGGAAGTTTTCATGGTAATGTACATATCATATATTTTTTTTAGTTTTATCATTCTCTTATTTTAGAAGTTACAGGGGGGGGGGGGGTTACACACATTTTACCACTTTGGAAATGTCTCTCGCGCAAACTATTCAGTTTAGAAAAAAATGATTTTACAAACCTCAATATTATTTTTGAAGACCTATCCATAGAGACACGCATGGGTTTGATGAAAAAGAAATTTTGAGTTCAGTTCTAATTATGGGAACCCCCGAAATTTATTGTTTTTTGTCTATTTTTCTGTGAAAATCTTAATGCGGTACACAGAATACAACTTACCAAGTTTCAACATTACAGTTCTTATAGTTTCGGAAAAAAGTGGCTGTGACATACGGACGGACAGGCAGATAGACAGGCGGAGAGACAGACATGACGAATCTATAAGGGTTCCGTTTTTTGCCTTTGGCACGGAACCCTAAAAAGCAGAGATGGTGTGGTACTAAGAAAGTTTATTGATACAATGCAACTTTTCTTATAAAAGACAACTACCACACTGGGAAAATATCCTGTGTCGCAGGGGACTTGACAAACATTTGCGGAACGTACCCAATTTCTTTTTCTCTCTCAAATTTCACTTATGATCTTATTTTTGCATATATAGTCATGTGTATACAGAAAGAGTGTAATTGTAATTCAGATTCACATATATGACTGAAAACTGCCACCCAAACCACAAGTATCTGCTTAGTTTGGGAGACAGTATCAGTACCTAAAGTGTAATACGAGTACCTATATTTACTTGTTGTATCGAATTATAAGGCAACCTATAAGTGTAAACTTTTTTTTTTAAAAAGCAACTCCCGCACTATCCGGTCGCGGGGGACTTTACAAACACATATGAAACGGACACAATTTGAACCCACGACACTTGGCGAAGTAGGAAATGGCGTGGTGACCGTTAAACCACTAGGCCAAACGTGCACTCATTTGCGACAGTAAAGATTATTATTATTATTAAATCATCATCATCAACAACGATAGCTTTTAATAGTCCACTGCTGGACATAGGCATCTCCTCTGAAAGGAGATTTTGGCCTAGGTACTATACCGCGCTGGTCAGACGGGTTAGTATAGGATTTGTTTCTGGTTTATATCGGGCGGAGTATGGCTATCGCCCTCCGCCCGAAGAGGTACGCGAGTGGCGTGAAGCCGCCCGTCGAGCCACAATGGCTAGATGGTCGTTCCGGCTGGAGACTCGCAAGTGCTGGCTTTGCCGCCGTGGAGGCTCTCCAGCCGGTCATCCTCGAGTGGGCAGGGCGGCAGCACGGGACCCTTTCCTTCCGACTGACGCAGGTCCTTTCCGGGCATGGTTGCACTCGGTCGCTAGGAGGGAATTGAGTCCCGCCTGCCACCACTGCGACTGCAGTGAGGACTCGGCCCAGCATACGCTGGCGATCTGCTCTGCATGGGCGTCGCAGCGCCGGGCCCTCACTGCAGTCATCGGAGGAGATCTCTCGCTACCGGCCGTCATACGCTCCATGGCCGGTAGCGATAGCAGTTTTACCGCGGTCGCAACCTTCTGCGAAGAAGTCATCTCGCAGAAGGAGGTGGCGGAGAAGGCCCGGGAGGATGATATCCACTCGGACCCAATCCGCCGCCGGCGAACCGGGCGGCGGAGGCGCGCCTATCATCGCCTCATGCCGCCCTGAGTGTGGCCGCGGATGGTCGGGACGGGTTTTCCCCTCCATCCGCTCTAGTGGCCACCCGCGAGGGGGTGACGTACGCGTGTGCCGTGCATTGCCTAAATTGAGAGGTATACGAGCAGACGGTGCCCGCTTCAGTGCGGGCAAGCGCTGGGAGGGGTCCGGATGTGTTAATATCTGCAGTTCCCGGATTCCTCCCTTTACAGGCGCAGAGTGGCACACCGTGTGGTTTTAGTCGGTTCGAGTCCGACACACCACCCGCCGCAAACCCCGGTGGGGTGACGGTCCGAGGGGATTTCCACACGTTAAAAAAAAAAAAAAGGATTTGTTTCTGGTTTGCCTTTTCTTACATCCTTTTTATTAGCCTTACATGTTTGTTTATAATATGGATGTTTGTTTGTAACCGATTCAGTGGTGGATTTACCACTAGGCTGAGTAGGCTGGAGCCTAGGGCGGCGAATTTTAGGGGGCGGCAAAATTTTGACGATTTTTTCTCGACAATTGAAAAAAAAAACACTGTACAATGTACATATTATGCAGTGAACCAAATACTCTCAACTTTAATATTAGGTATTTGAAAAATTACTTAACGCTTGGTAAAATATATCTTTGTAAACAAGGTTTTTAAAACATCTCAGTAGCAGTTTAAAATTAAAATTAGCAATTTTGACTAACATTTTTCTTAATAGCCACTGACGGCGACATGAGTTCCTAGAGTGCGCTGTGCCGCCCGTTTCACCGGGGACGGCGAATTAGGTTCGAGTAGAAATTTTCATCCTTGTTCCTTTCCGCCTCCTCTTTCTGTGCGATGTCATCTTAAGCAAGGAGGTATACCGGTACCGTAGGACCGTCACCTCACCGGGGTTTGCGGCGGGGCGGTGTATCGGACTCGAACTGGCTAAAACCACACGGTGTGCCACTCTGCGCCTGAGACGGGAGGGATCCAGGAACTGCTGTTATTAACACATCCAGATCTCTCCCAGCGCCTGCCCGCACGGAAGCGGGCACCGTCACCCGATGGACTCTCGATGTATAGGCGACGTACGGCACACGCGTACGTCGCCCACTCGCGGGTAGCCACTAGAGCGGATGGAAGGGAAAACCCGTCCCGACCATCCGTGGCCACACTCAGGGCGGCATGAGGCGCTAGTAGACGCGCCTCCGCCGCCTGGTTCGCCGGCGGCGGATTGGGTCCAAGTGGACATCGTCCTCCCGGGCCTTCTCCGCCGCCTCCTTCTGCGAGATTACATCTTCGCAGAAAGTTGCGACCGCGGTAAAACTGCTGTCGCTACCAGCCATGGAGCGAATGACGGCCGGCGAGAGATCTTCTCCGATGACTGTAGTGAGGACCCGACGCTGCGACGCCCATGCGGGGCAGATCGCCAGCGTATGCTGGGCCGAGTCCTCACTGCAGACGTAGTGGTGGCAGGCAGGACTCAATTCCCTCCTAGCGATCGAGTGCAGGTACTTCCCGAAGCAACCGTGCCCGGAAAGGACCTGCGTCAGTCCGAAGGAAAGGGTCCCGTGCTGCCGCCCTGCCCACTCGAGGATGACCGGCTAGAGAGCCTCCACGGCGGCGGCGGAGTCTCCAGCCGGAACAACCATCTAGCCATCGTGGCTCGACGGGCGGCTTCACGCCACTCGCGTACCTCTTCGGGCGGAGGGCGATAGCCATACTCCGCCCGATATTCAGCCACCCGTCGATAAACTTCGGCGAGCACTTCCGCCTCCAAATCCCACGGGGGTGTTCCGGCCAGGGCGCACGCCGCCTCGGTAGACACCGTGCGGTATCCGCGTATGGCTCTGACTGCCAATACCCTCTGAAGCCGCCAGAGACGGGCCTTATTTAGGACAGTCAGAGCCGCCACCCACACCGGTGCACCATACAGCGCCATCGACCGGACAACCCCCGTGTACAGGAGTCGCGTTGCGACGCTGGCTCCACCCAAGTTGGGCAAAAGTCGCCCAAGGGCGAGCAGAGAGCGCATTAAAGAGTCCATCAGCAGACGGTGCCTGCGTCCGTACGGTAGGTGCTGGGAGAGGTCCGTATGTCGTAATAACAGGAGCTCCCGGGTCCTTCGCATCTCTGGCGCAGATTGGCACACCATGTGGTTTTAGTCGATCCAATTCCGAAACACCGCCTCGCCGCAAACCCCGGTGGGGTGACGGCCCGTGGGGGTTTGCACACGTAAAAAAAAGGCTTTGAGTTCCCAAATGAGAGGTGATGACAATAATTGTAAATCCGTGCAATTAGAGCGATAACGATGACTGAGCGAGAATTGAGACAAAGTCCCCCCCACTCCCTCTTCCCAAACACCTTATAGCTTTACTCGGTTCGATTTCGACACACTACTCGCCAACCCCTGTAGAATGACGGCTTGAAATGGTTTCCACATATAATAATCACAAATTTTAACAAAAAAAAACCGACTTCAATCTGGACCAAATTGAAATGGGACCATGCGGGAATATTGAGTTATTCGTTAATTTGTCGCGCACATACTTAATGCAAATTTAAGACTTATATGGTTTTATCATGGATGACATGTCAGAACTGGACTAAATTGAAATGGGACCACATGGGAATCACCAGCTTTCAAATAAAAAAAGAGTCATCAAAATCGGTTCACCCAGTCGAAAGTTATGAGGTAACAAACATAAAAAATAAAAATAGAAACAGTCGAATTGAGAACCTCCTCCTTTTTTTGAAGTCGGTTAATAAAGGGGCGAAGGGGCGGCAAAAATTTCATAGCCTACTGGCGGCAAATATTTAAATCCGCCACTGAACCGATTCCTTTGAACTTGATTTTGACTCACTTCAAGCGGTCAGATTTCATTTAAACTTGGCAGACTCATCGAGGACCGATGACAATAAAAAATAAAATAATTAATAGTTTAAAAAAAAACACGCTTTATAAATAAACCAAACTAAAAAGTAAAAATAATTTAAATGTAAAAAAGCGTGGGGTGACATTATTGATATGTTTTCAGAAAGCACCCCAATTATTTTCTACTTTTTAGTTTGGTTTATTTATAAAGTGTGTTTTTTTAGTTTTTTTAACTATTTTTTTTTTTTGCAGAGATGTTGTCCTGCTTATTTGTTCCCTTAGTCGCCTCTTATGACACCCATGAGATGAATAGGGATGGTGAGACTTTGTACTGTTAATCCGTCACCACACGGACTAATGTGCAACTTGTACAATTAAATTAAAAATTTTAACAAAAACCGACTTCAGGGTTCGACTCGATTTCTCTTGGATGCCACCATCAGATCTAAGTGTCTTTATCATGTTACCATAGTTGGGATATCTCGTTTCTATTAAAAAAAGAATCATCAAAATCGGTTCATAAACGACGAAGTTATCCGCGAACCGCGATAAAAAAAAAAAACAAAAAAATATACGGTCGAATTGAGAACCTCCTCCTTTTTTAAGTAGGTTAAAAATTAGTAACTTGCTTCTACAATGTTAAAAATAGACATACTAAATTCCTTAAAGTTATTTTAGAAAATTATACATAAGTCTTCCCCTTGACCCTTTGAATACTAAATTATACATATAAATCGCCCTACTCTTTCTATCTATGATTCATACCTAGATGTCTAGTTAATCTCACAAATTAGTTCATTTTATCACACTACATTACGCTTCTACTTAGATCGTATCTATCTAGTAATATATACGTTCGTGCTTATTTATATTCAACTAATCAAGCTTAATCACCTGAAAGTAATAATCCCAAGTAATCCCATATAATAATAGTCTTATAAAAACTTACTAAAAAGTTAAATTACAAAAGTTATAGGTAACTTAATAATACGTCAAATGCAATAAATATCTATGATATATCTTTTAATTAAGTAGTGGTCCTACTGTAAGCGATAAGCGTATCTGTTCCTTCATTTATACATCATCATCGATAGCTACGATCAGTTCACGGCTGAGCATAGGTATGCCTCTTGGGAAGGAGGTTTTGCTCCACTAGACCACTTTGACCCGGTGGTTTGGTTTTCAGTTTTCTTTCTCTTTGCCTTGCTATTGTCCTGGGCAGTTTGTTCGCTATTGGATATTTTTAGTTCTGTAAATATAATACTAAAACTACCGTTTAATAGTGAACCGTAAACCACAGTTTCAAAACCAAAGTTAAGTACGCGTAGATTAATTTAATTAATGTTCACGGACTTAAAAACGAAGACACCTATGATTCGTTTCGGCACTTCTTCCCAGAGTGAGTCTTAGGAAATGCCGACACCTTCTAGTTGCAAAGTTCGACGTGTTAAAGATTTAACTACAAAAATAAAATAAAAAACATTTCATTCACAAGCGATTATTCAATTTCTTTTCACCTTTCTTGGAGGAGGAGAGTCATAAGATGGCAACGCACATGACAGTCTTGAATTGAAGATGTCTTTTGGTGGCGGTGTTTACTGACTATCATGTAAAGACCGCCAGTTGTACTGACCTAGCTTTAAGTGTACTGAGTTATCTGGTGTACAATAAAGCGATTTATTATTATAAAAGGTAACTCATCTACTCGATTACCCACATCAGATAAATATATAAATGGTATTTTGCCTGCGACTCCGCCGGCGTGTATGATTGTTATCGTGGTAAAAATAGCCTATGTTCTTTCTCAAGAGTCTAAGAGTATCTCCATGCTAAATTTAATTGAAATCGATGCTGCAGTTATGCGGTCAACGCGTAACAGACAAACAGACGGACATAGTTAAGTGTGGATTATATTCCTACCTATGATCAGAGTTAACGCTCCGCTAAACGCTTTCAGTTAGACCATAGATCACACAGCCTACTTTGTATCAATATCCTAAACCTAGACTGCTTAGAAACGTATTTCGGCGTAAAGTAGGTCACACTTGGCTATTCCGGTACTCGTGACCGCATGTGCAAGCCAGTTTTAAATTCATATCTAGCCGCGCCCTTACCTGCACGCATAATTCTCTCATGTGGATTAGTGGTATGTCGCAAGGACATGCTCTAGTCTAGTATGAAAGTCGGTTCCACATATTATGTTCCGTGCTTGTACATGAAATATCTATTACCGTATTAATAAAATTTAGTGCAAGGGTTAAGCAATGATGATAAAAAACAGTACCAAGAGGAATTCCGGATTGTGTACTTGAGTATACTGAATCGATAGCTTTTTGTAATGGCGTAAGAACTCCTAAATACTTCTATGTAAAGAACGTTATGTTATGTGGTATGTAACAAAGGGGCATTTAGATACAAATAAATGAAAGTGTCTATTTGTAATTTCAAATTAATAACTTTTCACTAAATGCGTATTTAGGTTTGAAAGTATATTAATGGTACTATCACCAAAAAAATTTTTATATTTTTGTCTGTCAGTTTATTCCGGCTAATCTGAGGAACGGTTGGATCGACTTTGATGTAATTTTCACTGGCAGATAGCTCATGATAAAAGGAGTAACTTAGACCACTTTTATTAGACTAGGTTGGCCCCGCGGCGTTACTCGTGGTTATTCTTATAAAAGTACAACAACAACAACGTTAACATTATGTATTAATAATAATATGAAACAAGAGAAATCGTGCCATTGTTTCAACCCTAAATAGTTAGGGCTGCGACGTGCGGAGTGGAGTAGAATAGGTGCTCGCCTGGATGAGGAGTGCCACATTCAGATATTTTTGATGTTCGTCTTGCCAGTTATTTATACATTTTAAATTGTTAGGAAATCATTTAAAAATACACTAATAGATCTTAGTTAAACAATCTACTTAATAAAACTAAATTAAAAATTAACGTAACAAAAAGAATTTATTCTTGAAATAAAACCATTTAACTTAAGACAAACTTAAATTATTGCTTCTTAAAATAAAATAAAATTCATCGCATTGAACTGTGATAACTTGCCCTAAAACTCCATAGTTACTTTAAGCAGAGAGAAGGTATGGCCAATGTTAATATCTACTAAAATGAATCAATTGACTCTAAAACTAATGTTACAGAAAGTATAAAAAGTGAAACATGTGGACACCGTCACTAACAAAGAAAGTATGATTATAAAATAAACAAATAGAAGTACAAAAAAGAGCTTAGAACTTCCATTACGGGTTATCCGGTTATAATTAAAGTTCGTTGCAACTTAGGTACGGTACTGAATAAAATCACAATGTAGGTAGAGATACTAACAACATTAACATGGAAAATAAGGAGGAATATATTATATAAAGTAGCCTCATTTGAATGCTCAACAACACTATCTAATAATACTAATTTATAATCAGAGTCTCTCCTAAGAGTAACACTACAAAAGACTGTGCATATCTTTCTTCTAATAAAATAAAAACAATTCATGTAAAAATCCTTTTAACGTATAAATCAATTCATACCTCTAGTAACAAATTAAAAGTACAATTAATTAAAAATATCACTACTGCTTCTAACATTATTATAATAAAATTCTTAAAGCTAGATATTTATAAGATAAATAGCAATTATTCAGTTGAAGGAATTCTCACATTAGTTACAATAAAATACATCATCATCGTCAATAACGAAATATTAATAGTAAGTTTCTTTTTCAACCCATTTAGAAATATTATTCCTTATAAGATATCGTCTTAATTCATCACCAAATATCATTAGAAACATAAAAGGCCACGCTAAAATAACATCATACCATGACAGCGGCTCCGTACCGAATATTTCATTAAAAAAAGGCACATACGTGACAATCGACGCTGCAATTAAATCGACAAGAATACTTACGTTGAGTACTTGATTGCGCATTCCTTTCTTCACAAGGGATATTCGTCTAGTTTTACAAATGATTACATCAGATATCTGGGTCCAGCAGACCGCAACAAAATACGCGGTTTGAGCCTTTCGTTCAACCCTTTTTCTAGCCTTAAAGTCCCACTCACGACCTAAAGTATCCTTCACCAATAATTTTGTAGTTTCCCATTGCTTACGAATGAACATCAAACTTGAAGGAAAGAAACCATCCTGTGCGAATACTACAAAGTAAGCATACAAACCAGCAAAGAATTGAATCAGCCCCACTTGGAAGTACGCCATGAAAATCAGTACTTTATTAACAAGATGGTCGGTTGGTTTCCGTGGAGGATGAGACATTATATCTTCCTCGGAATCCTCGTACGCTAAACTCATAGCAGGAAGTAGATCTGTACCCACATTGATAACTATAATCATCATCAGTGTCATAGGCAATGGCATGCCCACGCCAGCGTATAGTACGAAAGGTAGCATCTCAGGGGTGTTTGAAGTAAGGGTGTAAGCGATCGTTTTCTTTAAATTGTCGAAAATTCTTCTACCTTCTTGTACCCCCAATACAATGGAAGCAAAATTATCGTCAAGTAAGATCATATCGGCAGCTTTCTTAGAAACTTCAGTTCCGGCTATCCCCATAGCTATGCCAATATCGGCCTTTTTCAGTGCTGGTGAGTCGTTAACGCCGTCACCCGTTACAGCTACGACGTGTTTTAGTGATTGAAAAGCCTCAACTATAAACAGTTTTTGTTGCGGACTAGTTCTTGCAAATGTGATTTCAGCATACTTTTTTTGTGCTGCTTTTAAATCATTAACACTCATTTTACGAAGTTCATCTCCAGTTATGACTGCCGCAGCGAACATATTTTTAACGTGATTCGGTACATCAGCTAGTTCAATATGATGTTCAAATGCATAATCGTACGCAGTGGGCATAGTGATAGTACCACACAGCCGAGATATAGCTAAGGCTGTTACAGGATGGTCTCCAGTAACCATCACTACTTTTATTCCCGCTTGTCTGCATAAGGCAATAGATTGTGCGACGTTTTTTCTCGGTGGATCAATCATAGATATAGCCCCAATAAAATTTAGATCTTCCACTGGAAAGTTACGTTTTTGAGTATCAAATGCGTAGCCTATTGGGTACGATTCTTTTGGTAACTGTAGGTCACAATATCCAATCACGCGTTCGCCCATGTTTGCCATTTTAATAAAATGAGCCTTAAGCTCTTTCTTAGTTATAGGTGTGAGCTGTTGAAGATCGCTGTCAGTGTGGAGTTTAGAGCAGTACTCCAAAACAATTTCTGGTGCTCCTTTCATGATCAAATAGTAACTCTTTGTCGATTGCATGTTATGTATGGTGACTTGATATTTATAAGCTGAACTGAACGGTATTTCAGTAACTTTAGGATTCTCATTACGAACTTGAGTTGCTGAGCGATTAGCTTCCATGAACCGTAGTATTGCAGATTCAGACGCATCACCAAGTATTTTCCGTTTTTCAATAGGGTCGTTCATAGAGTCATAAGCAAATTCAGCTTTTAAATTTAGTGAAGCGGCTAAACATAATGTAGCATATGTTGGGTGAGATACACGTGTATGATCATCTTTGTCTAGTATTTCGAAATTGCAATATAAGTGAGACACTGTCATCTGGTTTTCGGTCAAAGTGCCAGTTTTATCAGAACAAATGCATGAAGTAGATCCTAATGTCTCCACAGCTTGTAATGTTTTGGCTAAGCAGTTCTTGGACTTCAGTGCTTTGGCCGATAATGTCATACAAACTGTTAATGTTACTATTAAACCTTCGGGCACATTGGCTAAAACAATACCCAGCATATACTGCAGAGCTGAAAGCCAACTTCCTTGAATAAAATATACCATAAAAAAAAACATTATCCCTAAAACAAATGCTACACTGCATATTAACTTTATAAAATGTGTTATTTCTTTAGCAATGGGGGTTTCTTCCTTCTGCAAACCTGTTACTAAACCGGCAATTCTTCCCATTTGAGTATTTTCTCCAGTCGCAACAACCATGCCTTTAGCTGTACCTTCAATGATGGGACAACCAAAGTACACCATATTTTTCGATTCCAGAGGATTGGAATGAGTGCATTCAGGTCTATGTTTGATAGGTTCGGATTCTCCAGTCAAAGATGACATATCAGTATTAAAGTTAGAGCAATTAAGAATCCGGATATCAGCCGGTACTATATCTCCGGCTTTCATTTCAACTATATCGCCTATGACAAGGTCGATGTTAGGTATCACTCTCTTAATTGACTCCCTTATTACAACAGCATTGGGAGGTACTAATTTCTCGAAACCACTCATAACAGCTATATTCTTTGCTTCCTGATAAAATCCAAATAGACCAGTACCGACTATTGTAATAGTTATGACGATTCCTAAATAGAGATGTTCTTTAGCAGTGTGACCACCTTCCTCTTTTCCTGTCTTAACATATTTAGCCACAAAATAAGCTACAAAATTCAGAATTACCCCAGCCCAAAGAACACACTGAAACCACCCAAAAAGATTATGACGAAAGATTTTCCACATACTATTGCCATGGAGCTCTATAAGAGCGTTGGGCCCGTGAATTTCTAGGAGTTCAGCGGCAAAGCTTTCAGTTAGACCAGTGCTCACGTTGGAACGATATACGACTTCCAGTTGGGTTGGTGTGAGAAAGTGGTCACCAGTGTGACTCTCTTCCTTTAAGATGTCCATCTGGGAAGTGACGGGTGCACTGCCCACCATTAGACTCGGAAGTCGCTGTAGCGTGGACGAGTGGACCGCGTTACCCGACAGGGACATCACGCTGGACCGCGGGTGGTTAATCCGGCTGCCGTGCCCTGCGTGTGTCGGCATTTTTATATCCTACTTTCTTTAGCTCTGGAGAATAGTAATAGTGATGTAAAATACAACAGAATAATTAATTAGAATAATATTACTGCAGACTATAATCGTCTAAGATTGTCAATATGTTGACATATTTGTCAGTAAGACACAAATTTTCTTCGAAGTTATCTATTATAATTATTCTTTATTATTCGATCTCTAAGTTGAAGGTTGTTAGCAAACTCCTTTATAGCGAGATAATTCATGAGAAGTTCAGTATGTTTTCTCAATCTACACACATCAAAAGTGTCTAGGGATCAACATATGTGTCTAGGGATCAACATATATTTTTGCAATAACTTTTCTCCACTAACATTAAAGTTCGAAAAAAAGACTGAAATAACAGTTTTCTTAAAAATTTTATTAGGTAACTTAAACAATTAATAATCCGTGTTTCTACCGCGAACACTAACAACACAAGAATCGGTTTGGCATACTCAAAATGAGTTTATCCAAATCACGCTGTGGAATGGCCGCCCATGTTCGTTGCAACAACAAAAAAAGGTCTTCTTGCGACTGGATACCCTCCATATTCGGCAGAGCTCTTCTCTGTAGCATATCCCATGCATGCTCAATCGGGTTCAAGTCTGGCGACTGAGCAGGCCAGGGCCAAAGCCACATCTCAATCTCAAGAAATCCGCATAAAAATGCTTGATCCCTAGACACTTTTGATGTGTGTATTTTTAACCGACTTCAAAAAAAGGAGGAGGTTCTCAATTCAACTGCTTTTTTTGTGTTTGTTACCTCATAACTTTTGACTGGGTGAACCGATTTTGATAATTCTTTGTTTATTTGAAAGCTGGTGCTTCCCGAATGGTCCTATTTAAATTTGGTCCAGATTGAAGTCGTTTTTTTTTGTTAAAATTTGTAGATAATTATTATCTTCTTTTTAGCAGTTTTTATTAGCTTAGTAAGTCTGTGCATCTGTGTATCGAAATCTTTGAACGTGATATTCATCCACTCTAAAGCATCGGATTGAATTGAAATGCCGGACATTTGCCAAGGATCGATGGCAATACGTTTCACACTAATATTGTAAATTCAAAAGTATGCATATATGTCAAAGCGTTTACGGCTAAACTGCTGGACCGATTTCAAAGATACTTATATTCTTGAGGTAGGACATAGGCTATCTACACTTTACCGCAATAACTGACATATACGCGGGCGGGGCACTGCCCGCGTTTATGTCAGTACAATATAGGATTTTGTATGGAACGTCCCCCTCACCACCAACAGACATGGGATGCATATCAGTTTGTTCATTTCTACATACAATCAGTAAATATAATGAAATAAAACTGTTAGACAAAAGTGTGTTTAATTTTTCACACAAAGTCTTAACCATTTAATTCGATGGGACTTTTTCTTCTTTGGTTTTGGAACATAACACACAAACAAACAAAAAGTGCAAGTGTTAAATAAAATATTCTGAATTTCCGCAAAGTTCAATTTTCGAATGTATTATATCTAACCAACTATTTGGTGTGGGACGCATCTTGCGTTGACACTCTCGCGCCATCTCATCTTCCAAGTACAGCTGGTTATGCCGGCGCTGTTGCTGCTTCTGCGGAAAGCTTCGAACGGCGTAAGTACCAAAATTTAATAGGTAATTACATTTTTTAACCGTTTGGGGTAGGGACGCTAGGTTCATGGGGTCCGAGTGCTCGCGCTATGTTTAAACAACTAGCTAAGCAGCTGATTGACGCTTCTGGCGACCAGAAGGTTATCCTTTTTCTAGCACAGAGAATCAGCATTGCCATTCAACGTGGTAATGCTGCCAGTCTTTTGGGAACGCTAACAGTAGGCGAAGATGTGGAGTTTTTTGACGCTTGTACGTAAATATTGTTAGTTTTTTAATTATAGTATGGTTATGTACTTAGGGGTTTCTATATTATGCATACATGTATTATATGTATGTAAACATGTACGCTGTTTGGATAATACGAAAAATATAAATCGCTAGTTGCTTATTAGATTCTGCTTAAAATGTTAAATGTCTAAGTCAGTAGCTACTATTATAATCTTTCACCTATGGCCGTCCACTGCTGAACGAAGACTACCGACAAAAAACACAAGCTACTATTATTTAATTTTACTCATGAACAAGACCACAACTGATTTTGAATAACTAAACTACCGAAGGCACAAGTTCTGTACGAGTCTCAGAGTTAAATCACAGCGATTTTTAGATAATCCTAAAGCTGTTTTCACTGAATACAAAAGAAAATTAAGCCATCTGGCAAATTTGAATCATCGAAATTATTTTGTAAAAGTACATTATTGATCGAAGGCGAGACGTCGTCGTTCGCGTATGAGATATATTGACCGCTGATGCTGTGCTGGACGTTCAGACGTCGATCGGAACGTTTATGCGGAAGTCGGACGCCGCTTAAAGCAGTTAATAGGAGACCACTAGGCCAACCATGCAGTTTATGTGACACTTGGAATATTTTCTTGTTAAAGTGATGGATACTAATAGTACAGGTCATGTTATAAAAATACAGGTATGACATTCCGAAAGCTACACGGGGTGACGTCACTATTCAGTTACCACTTTATAGCAAAATAACATGAAATTATGAAAATATTTTCAGTCACCATTCTATTTAAAAAAATGTAAAATGCATTTAAATTGTTGTTTTGTGTACATAATCAAACAAAATATATGAATTTCAATATATGATAACTTAAAACTTTATTGTTCTATCGAATTCACAAAGGGATTAACGGTGGTTGAGAGTTATTATTTCACACTATGTCAGTGTTTTTCCGTATGTCGTTATCTTCGTTACACGCATAAGTCTGTCTCGTTCAGTGCTAGTGTATACAGCTATTCTCAAATATTTATTTGTATGTATCTATATTAAATAACAATATGGTTTGTTGTTCTATTCCGAACTGTTAGAGCAGAGCTATAAAAGGCGGTTCAATAAGTTTTTTGATTGAAGCAAATGCTTCTAAAAGACTATGGGCAGAAGCAATACTACATAATCAATAGAACCGCTTCCAGAACTTTAAAAGGTGAAACACCCTTTTAAAGAATGGATTAATAATTAATATAATACTATCAGGTAATCATCTCGACATTTTAGGTATATAGGCTACGGAAATTACTACGATAACCGATATACATGCGGGAGGAACAGGCAAAAAAGAAAAAACGGCCCCTCTTTCAGCTTAGACAGTATCCATTCCTTTCTGAGTGTATTTATGGCTAAAGACCCTTAAAATTTCATATTTCCTAAAATAACGTAATTCTGGGCTGACTCTTAGTCTATATAGTTTGTCCCTCACAATCAGGATCATAGCTTATGTATTCAAATTATTTACTAAATTTTAATTATTGACTAAATTAAGTAGGTTGTAAAATCTCCCCAAAAGTATAAAGTTTGAGAGCCAGCTATAGTGATGATACGTCATCATCACTATATCATCTCGTATTCTATGTATCTCGGAATGTATACCTGATATAAAAATCATGATGTGACCTACATAGACAATGCCTATCTAAAATATATACAAGCTGACCTACCCGGTATTTTTTTCTGCTTCTGTTGTTTCTGCAGATACTGTTTCATTATCATAATACAGATCGTTGTTAGAAAACTGTATGTCTGTTTAGACAATTGTAAATACAATAAATCTGACGATATACTAAATCTAGCTTAGTAGGTACTCCACGCAGTTAACTTGCACCACTGAGAAAACATTGCAATGAAGAACCGTGGCTATTCGCGGCTAAATTGGTCCAGAATAATTTCTATGTATTTTACATTTTGTCATCGTATTCGTTACAATAGTAACCGTATATGTTCATGTTTAGTCAAGAACTTCAACAACACCTTAGCAGACTCACGATAGATGACGGGATCTACGGTCTTATAAAAAGGTCAGTTTTCCTCGATACCTGTGTGCCTGTGTTTAGCCCTAATCATCGGTTTTTCGGTCCCAGCAATAAATATCCAGTGATCTACAATTTTTTGTAAGTTTAAATTTTTGTCATGCATTTAAAATCTAATTTTTATAAAATAAATAGGGATAATTAATTTTTTTTTTTTTGAAAACGTGATAAAGTTACACAAGAGAGATACAATTTTTGGAGGCATTTATTCAGGAATACTATTAATATCTTGGGATAAATGCAGACTGCCTAAGACCGGTGTAGTGTACCTTTGCGTCTTTTCAGTCCGTTCACTCAGTAACGCCAGTAACGCATTCATATATTCACCAACTCATTGTACTCAGTTACCATAAGGTAAAGACGGCCCTTATGGGCACACGGGGCCAGTGCCCAGGGCCTCCATTCTCGAGGGGGGCCGAGGAACCGAGAATTTTATCTCAGACAAATGTTCTCATAATAAATTTTCGTACACTTTTTCACAAAAAAATATAAAGTAGGTACCTACATTAAAATATAAAATAATCGGAAACTAGGCTTTCAATTTTTATATTTTTTCAGTTAAAAAATAAAAGCGTACAATAGAGTTGTGACTCTTTCACCTTCTTTACGATCGTTTAATAAAATATTTGATTAAAATTCAATATTTTATCTGTCTTAGGACTCGCTTAATTGTAGTTGAAAAATCTTTAAATCATTAAATATTCATCATTGAGATTACGTGCTTGATGTATATACAATTATGCTCTATCGCTAATGTTATTTTATTATAATTATAAATTGTGTAAGAAAATAACTAACTCAAGTGTTGTGGGTTGTGGGTGGTCAGACGACCTGGCGAAGGTCGCGGGAAGTCGTGAGATGTGGGCCGCATGGAAAATTGCGGGTGGAGTGATGAATAGTGCCTGACTGCCCTTACTGTTGCGCTTAGGGAGCAACCGTTGTCAGTCCTAGAAGCACTACCTGGTTCAGGTAGCGTATAAAAAACATTGTTAGAAGCGCTAGAGTCGAGATACGGGAAACACCATCTGAAACACGATTTCCGCTCCCAGCTACGCGATAGACCCCATGGCTCAGGAGAAGACCAGCAGCAATGTGCCTTGAAAATAGAGAACCTCGTACGGAAAGCGAACTTTTCGACTGACGGGAAGACGATAAAAGCAAACATCGTGCAGGTTCTCATAAACGGGATCAAGAACTTGTAGGTTAGAGCTGCAGTGAAGCTTGGCCAACATGCTTCACTAAGGGAAGCACTGGCATACCCACTGGAGGTCGAAGTGTTCCACAGGATATCCGGTCGACCCACAAGCTAAGTCTCAGAGGAAATCAAAGACAGTCAAGTCTTCTTTTAAGAGGGGATCTGGGATCATGTGCTACAGAATGATGAGAGAGGTCATCTACAGCTAAGTTGCCCGCTAATGAGTTCGCAGATGTCCAGGTTGAAAAAAAATAAAGGACTGCCTGTAGGAGCTCATGAGAAAACGTTGCGAAAAGAAGATGCACACAAGACGCAAGTTCCAAGGCAGCGATCTGGGAAAACATGACAGCAAGATAAAAGGTGACATCATAAGACAATGCAAAGAATATGTCTCGCTGAGAAAATGTACTCCGACTCCAAACTTGAAATCGACAGGCTTGACTTTTGGGACCATGTGAAGATGAAACAATGAAGATAGCACAGGGGGATGACGTTGACCTTAAGAAACTTAATCACATGGTAAGCACAGGATGATATAAACCTGCTTGAAGTATTATCTCTTCAATATGCAAGCGCTATTACTAAAGTTTACTGGGCGCAATGGGATAGTCTAGTTCTACAAAACGGAAAACTGTACCTACCGAAAATGGGAGAAGTTCAACGGATGAGAGTTCCACCTGCAGATAATTGTGCCAAGAGCTAAGGTGCCGAACGTTCTGCGTGAAGTTTACAATAAAGCATCAGAACGCCATCCTAGTGTCAAGAAGTGTCGGCAAGATGTACAAAATTGGTGCCGTAGTGGTGCCGTAAATGTACTACTTGTACTGTTGTAAAAAGTTCCATGGATGCGGAACTGCGGAAAACCAGCAACTTTAAAACGGAATGTAAACAAATCGCAGTTGACATCGCGAGCAGGAACGAGAAAACCCGATAAGACTGGCCCCTATACTACAGACCAAATGGGAGGATCCGTATAAAATTGTGCATATCGTGCTAAATATCGTGGTAGGAATAGCGTTGCTCGGGTCGAGCAAAATGGCAGTGTTACGAAAAATGAGCATTTCAGAAAAAGACTTGTCAATCGGTGTAGCCGAGAAAGTTCTAGTCGGTTTCTTGAGGCACAGAACAATAAATCTTAAGTGAATATACATAGCGCCGAATATAGACTGAGTGTCACGCGATTGGCTTGTTTACAAACGATAGCGTTTTTTCGGAACCGGGCGTTTCGAGAGGCTGTTGAACTTTCTCGAATAATCTAGTGATAGGCATAGGCATCTAGTATAAAAAGGCATTTTAGTTTGAGCTACAGTGCTTCAAATATCTGAGTGATGTAAGTGATTAACAGAGCGACCTCGGCGGTCATTAAGGATTATTTTTCTGAGTTATTCTGTGGTTTTAAGAGTATTAGAAGTAAAGTCTCTTTTACACGTCAGAAGGCTTAATTCTCAAATTCGTCGAGCTCGAACACGTTATAATAAATAGAAGGGTTTGCTTAACAAAGAACCTGAAAGAAACCATAATTGTAACCAAAAACTAACAGCATACATGATTCCATGATCATGAGTGATCATAGTAGAAAAATGTTTGTATAATAAGCTTTCTTTACTTTCTAAAAGGGCCCCAAATTCTTATGTGCCCAGGGGCCCCAGCTTAGGTTAAGACGGCCCTGATTGTACTATCTGTGAATGAATGAGAAGGAAGCATTGTGTCGAATTTTTTACCCACTAAAAAGTTGTCTTAATTTTGCAAAAAGTAATAGTCGGTAGGTGCAAGGTCTGGTGAGTATGGCGGATGAGGGAGAGCTTCCAACCCCAGCTCTTGCAGCTTGGAGACTGTGTGTTGCGCAGTATGGGGTCGCGCGTTGTCGTTAAGCAGCTGCAAGAGCTGGGGTTGGAAGCTCTCCCTCATCCGCCATACTCACCAGACCTTGCACCTACCGACTATTACTTTTTCCAAGATTAAGACAACTTTTTAGTGGGTAAAAAATTCGATTCCCGAGAGGCAGTACAAAATGCCTTTGAAGAGTTTGTTGCCTCCCGTCCAGCTGATTTTTGATTACGTCGAATAACAGAAATAAAAAAGTTTGAAAAAATAAGTACTTTCACTTATTGCATACAAAACGGCAATTTCATAGGTAAAGACCTATTATATGGATATACTACAACCGGGATAGATGGCGCCCCTTTGGGAGACCTTCGTTCAACAGTGGACGGTGATTTTTTGACATAATTCAGACAATATTCAGCAATGGAGAAATGTCGGAACTAGGATGTTAACAAGCTCAGGGTGACGACTCCTTCGACGAATTGCGTTTGATCCTGAGGAATATTGATAATTGTGTTTGTTAGAAATACATAATTGGAACGAGAACTAGCCGTTTTCGTATAGTGCGAGCCCTTTAACGTACAACACACGTACACTGTTTAGTCCGGCCACCAGTGGTGCATTCCTTTGGAGTGGAAGGAACCTTGTGAATAGCCTTATACGGCCCATAGATATAAGCTAAGTACTCGAAGACCGATTACTGGTGAACGGAGGTCAACTAGAGACAAAATGTCACTTTGACATGACCTAGTGTTACCATTACAAATTACATTTTATACTACACTAGCTGACCCACGCAATCTCGTTTGCGTCTCCTATTGCCCGTAGCGTAACAATTTTCACCTTTTTTTTTAACATTCTTCATTGGTGCTCCGCTCCTATTGGTCTTAGCGTGATGATTTATAGCCTATAGCCTTCCTCGATAAATGTCCTGGATAAATCTAACACTGAAGGAATTTTTCAAATCGGACCAGCGGTTCCTGAGATTAGCGCGTTAAAACAAACAAACAAACTCTTCAGCTTTGTAATATTAGTATAGATACCACGATCGGTTTCGAAAATACACATAAGTATCGGTAACTTTTAAGCCATCAAAATGCTACCAGTCATACAGCAAAACTGATAGGGTTAACAAAAAAAAAAACAAATTGAAACAGTGAAAAACTTTATAAAACATTTTTATTACAAAAAATACCTTTTCTACATTAACATACGTAATTACAACAGGTCGTTCCTGGTTTGAAACAAGACAGAACATGCCTGGACTCACTTTTATAAAACTGTTGAAATATATAGTGTGTGTCAATAGATAGATTTCTTTTGAAGCTTAATAGAGAATTTAATAGGCTATAATATTTAAGACTATAATACTTTAAGAGACCACATTCCAATATTGACTTATATAACCACTCTAATGTCGGAAAAACTGTTTTACGTTCTTTAAGGATACTTTACCTGCCTTGATGCCCATATGTTAAAGTGTAAGTCTTAAATTTTTCATTTCTCTTTTATGGCATAAGCTATATTTTTCAAATGTGTTCCAGGATTAATTAGTTTATCATTACAATTTCATGGAATACTTATAGTAACGATTAAATTTCTTTGAGCCAATACATCGCTAGCAATAAAGCGCCGAATATTTACACTAAAATACAACCTAAAACCTCTTTTTTAAATAATTTATATGATGTAATGTGTAATGTACATATTTTTAGCACAGGATAATTTGTGACATTAAAATTAACACTGCGTTGTCTTTTTATATATATATGTTTGTTTAGATAATGGTCTATAAAAAATGAACTCAATCATAATGGCATAGAGCAAGAAATGTGTTTAGGATTTTCCTTAGAGCATATATACCTGAAGGGGCGGAAAGCGTTATCGGAGTAGATAGACTGAGTTTCGATAGTATCTGTCTCTCTCACGCAAGCTTCTGATTAGTGGACGCACATACCAATTTGCATGACTGATTGGGCGGGATATACACCAAACAATCAGAAGCTTGCGTGGGAGAGACAGACACTACCCAAACTCTCTCTACTCCGATCACACTTTCCGCCCGTTCGGCTGCCCCGCCAGATATACATATATATATATATGCTCTAAGGGATTTTCAGAGTACCTCTCTATGAAATAGGGTTTATGAGTATGTGAGTAAGAAATAGGGTTAAAGATTATGACAGTAAAGAAAAGGGTTTATAATTTTTTGTCAATGTTGGTGGCACCAGGCAACTTGGAGGGTAGGTACATCATTTTAGTAAGTGCCATCAAGTGTGATCATCAGTGGTAGATTATTTACGATTTAAGTACAAGTTACAAAAAGCCAATTACTTTGTGACTTACTTAAATCTACGAAAGCCAAATACAGGAATTTAAGGAATAGAAGTCGCACCTGATATAAGCTAAAATACCAATAAGAATCTAGATTTTAAACTTAAAAATGAGACTTCAAGAAAATTCTGGAAAGCGTGAAACATGTAAATTGTTTTAAAGAAATAATTAGTGTAAAAATCTAGATAATAAAAATAAAGAAATAGCAGTAGGCACAATAAAAGATGTAGAAACACCACATCACATGTTATATAAAATTTCATGGCGTGAAGACGCATCCCGTGGTGACGCGTTACCACGCCAGCAGTCGACCTGACCTGCATTAGATGTTTTAAATTAAATTTCAAAGAGTGAAGCATCCTGCCGCGTACGTAATTCTTAAAATACAGGCCATGTTGAATACTTAATTCTTTAAATATAGGGTTTTTTTTTTAAATATACACGTGACTAAAACGTACATTTCCTTTTTTAATAAACTCATGACCATTCATGAAATTGATTTTAGTAGACTGGAAATAGAATGGTTAATAGATGACCAGCTAAATATAAGCAAAGCTACTATTAGAACTGAGAAAATACTATTTACTTATAGCGAACATTTACTAAATTAATAAAAAAAAATCTATGAACATCATAACAGTAGTTATTTATGCTAACATGAAATGGTTACTTAAAAAATCCTAACAGATAATACGTTTTTTTTTAAATTAAATCAATCAAATCAAATTAAATATTGTTTTACACAAATAAATGAAGTGAGGGGAAGGTCGTTACGTCATAAAAATTACAAACCCGAATATATTACAAGGCATTCCAATCGGATTCTTCAATCAATTGTAACTGTTTAGCAACAAAAGTAGGTACATTAAACAAGTTTTTTTTATTCTAACCTCATATTGATTAATTATAGTTTCAAGAACTAATATGGTACTCCTTGTTTTTTATAATAAGAAGAGTTACTAGACATTTTATTTTGCTTTATGGTATACTCAAAAATTAAGATGAAAGAATTGTCTATGATATAAGGGACGTGACCTGAATAGTTTAGAGTGCTTAGTGTGGGTTTCTAAACAAATACTATGAACACTTTCATTAAGTTACTGTACTAACACGTTATTATTAATTTGGATACAATACTTACATTTTTAAACAATAATATTGGTCTTTGCTTAACGGAATAATTAGACAATGCACTGACATTTCCACCAATGGCAACACCGAACGCGTTCGCCGATGAGAGCGAGTTGATATTAAATAAACTCACACTAGGCCCTCATAATATATAGCTCAGGCGAGTTCGTAAAACTAAATTATATATTATTCTTAGTTAACTAGGTACATTATTCCTATAAGAAACTACAAATTACTGTACAAATATACATATACATGTGTACTTAAATAAACTTAGAAAATGTTAAGGTATTTATCACAGTAACATAAATTGCAAAAAAAAAGTGTTTTTGATATCAACAAAATTTACTATTATCAGGCAAACGAAAGTATATAAGCCAATAAGCGATCACAACATAAGGTATTATTACATCAAGCAAACAAGCACAATAATGCAAGTAGCAATTATAAAACCTACATTATGTCTTTTATAATACAATATTATGCTAGAAACTAAACAATTAGTTCATATATCACAATTAAAAGATAAATTAATTTCAACAAAGATGTATACTGCAACAGTTAATTCTCTGGGTAATGAAATGATAGTTAACAAGGTCGTTACTATGGAAATACATATTAACGGGAATGTCGACCTAATTGTATTTAAATGTCTGTAAGAAAGTAAGCTTAGGGTGGGTCATAATTAAATTTGTCGATAATACATTCAACCAAATCGACTACTTGGAAATGGATATAAAAAATGGATGCGTGCAATAGGATATGGGAGGAGGAAAGTGAGTAAGCAGTGTCAGCAGCAGTAAGCCATGAAAGTGATAGAGGAGAAGGAAATTCATTGCACCGACTGCAAATCAATTTGGGAATAGTGTAGGGTGATGATTATACCGGTACCAGAAAACCGGTGTGAAATAGTGCTTGCGCTGTGTTTCACCGAGTGAGTGAGGATACCGGAGGCCCATACTCAAATTCCCCTACACCTACCTCCCCCCACCAAAAGGCCGGCAACACACTTGTGACGCTTCTGGTGTTGCAGGTGTCCATGAGCGGCGGTAATCGCTTACCATCAGGCTATACGTCTGCTCGTTTGCCCGCCTATTCAATAAAAAAAATACAGAATTCGACTAATTTAGTTGTTTATGAATGTGCTACGAGCAAAAAAGACCTGATGTAGTCGGCACACATGTTTACCTGTACTTACTATGTCTGGATCGATGTGTGAAAGGTTTAATTCTCTTTAAATATAAAAGCGTACTTTAGAAGTTAGATATTTTATATAGCATAAGTAACTACCGCCAGATACTACAACTTGAGCGTCAAAAGTGCATTACCACCCTTTTAGTAAGGAACAGGGGGGGTTTTGGGTTTTTGTAACCTCACGCAAGACCGCACCGCACGAAAGAATTGAACTCCTGTCCCATTGGCTTCTTTGACCTGAATCAGGGCCATTCCCGAAGTAGAATAATTGCGAAAAATAGATAAAAGATCGCAAAGAAAGAAATTGGAGTTCGATAAAAGCCACAATCTAAATCTTTTCTTTAAAAAAACACTAGTATTGAAGCTTCTACGATTTTTTAAATACCACATTCTAAGACCAAGGGTTCTATATTTTGGATTAATATTTATTTTGTATTTTTAACACTTACTAATTTTGTTAAAACTAATGCCATAAAAAACTTATAAAAAATACAGTCATTAAACTGCTTTTTCTGGTGTGATCATAAGAAGGCATAGTTGGTGAGAATATTTAGCTAAACCTAACCGGATGAAATTTGGAACAAAGATAGCGATTAGAGACAGGAAGACAGTTTATTAATGTGTAAAAATGATTGGTAAATTAAATGTGTAATTTAGAAAAAAAAAATGAATACAATGATATTAGAATGTGGTATTGAAATTTTATAATTTATTAGATGTATTTTGTCCACAAAATAAACCTAATAATATTATTGTTTTTTACAATTTAAAAATAATTATTATGTATCAAAACTCTTTGGTGATAATATAACTACTTTGTACTTTTGTAATGTAAGTAGGCAGAACGCATTTTATTTATGAAATTCCAGACTTGACGATTATAAGGCCGTGACACTTCTTAAATATCAGACCTGTTTGAGCAGTATAATGGATCAGACATGCTTGTTGGGCTAGGAGAATTCGTGGGCGCAATTTACGAATGTTTTAAATCTATTTTTGCAAAAAAAGAAATGAAATTGATGTGCACACAAACTTAGCACACGTTATAAATATGACCACGATTATGTCTTAAATTAAAATACACAAACGTTTAAAAATGATTACTCAAAAAAACATTAAATCTACACCTCAACTCAACTTATTAAACAACTAAATAATACTTTATAATCAAACCTAGTAATTATTGCACATACCTATAAGGTTGATTTCACTTTACAAATTTAAAAGCATGCGATTATTAGTTGCCAGTAATACAAAAAGCGGATATCCTGAAAAACAGAAACAGAAGAATTGAGAGACATATATGTACGCAATTCAAATATAATCGACCTAGACCGAACTGGATTTAAACCGAACCTAAGCTTGGATTGATTTTGGCCCTAAAAATGGACCGATCGGGCCTAAACTTACGAGTGAACTGGGCCATAACTTAGACCGAAGTGGTCCTAAAATTGGACCGAGCTGGATCTAAATTTGAACCTCAGTAACAATTTCAAACTCATAAAATTATATCTTTTAATTATAAACTTAAATAACTTTGTATATTTTAAACTCAAAATATATGCTCTAAAAACTAAATATGTACTTATAAAACATTAAAATATATTTATAGGCAAATTTTTGAGTTCTTGTAAAGGGGAGCGTGATCTAAGAATCCATGTTCAAGCACGGCAAAGCGCAATTCATTTTACTGAACTATAATTCCTAATAATAATAATCGAAAAGGCCAAAATAAGGGAATCAAGCTCTATATATCTATAATGTTATTAATACATCAGATAAGTAACCCTCGTGTGTAGAGATAAGGCACAAATTAGCTTACGCGAAGAAATATACGTTTTTTTTTAAGGAATGTTGTTTTCTTTTCAAGCTAAATTGTACTTAATAATGAAGTCATCAAGGTCGCTATTTATTTAACTCTTTTCGACGAGTGACCATTCTGTTCAGTACCGCACTACAATATAAAGCGTAATAGTGGTAAGTCATCGATTTATTTTGTTGTTAGATCTATTTTCGACTTCCCACTCTTTCTTTCGGCCTATAACAAAGGGAGAAAGGAGATCCCTTTCTGTCATTGTGATCCTCGGTTACTTCAATATTCATATTAACAAAAATTTCGCTCCTTTAACAAAAAATGTTATGTTTCGTTGGTGGGTGGGAGACCGGAGACCCAAGGATGTAAAAGCATTTCAGTAGGTGCCATAGTGTGGGTCACCATGCTGCATTCGTAATGAGTATGGTGACCACCACTCTTGGATTCTGCTTATGCTTTCCATCAGGCAGAGTAGAGTCACTTTGAAAGCTCAAATACATTTAAAAAAATGACAATTATAAAAAAAAATAGTATAAAAATGGTACCTATAAAATGAATTATCTTTTATCATTTTTATTTAACTGAGCAATTTATACGAAATACAGGAACACAAGACATTAATGCGTACACTCATCTCTTTTGAACTTTACTTAATGTGTATTAGGTATTTTATACAATATTCTTAAAGGAAAAAAAATTACACCCCGAATATCCATGTAATCTGAAGCATTGTTAAAAAAGACGAATATACACATTTTGATTTTTTTAAATTAATTTGCATTGAACAATATAATACATGCCTTAACTTAAGACCCTTAAATTAATATTTATGAACTCTAAGTATGTAACAAAGTTGTATCATCCCACCTCGCAATTATCACTTCTGTGTGCATCAACCTTTACACTCGAGGAACAATACAAATTATTACCTAAATAATAAATATACAATTAAAATCAGCATAGAAGGCTAATACTACCGTTATCACTGCCTAATAAGAGTAATCTATTTAATGGTAACACTGACATGCAAGTAAGAACTCCTTTGAAGGTATCTGAACGGAGTTTGGTGCTTGAGAACGATGCATCCTGGTCTAAGGATGTGTGGACACCGATGCGGTTGTTCGTTGTCCCTGATATTAGCTCGTTATAGTACACTGCGAGGCAATGGACGGGCTCTGTGCTGCCTCTGTTAAAAAAGTTGAATATTGATAGTCAAGCAGATTTAGTCCTTAGCTGGTAATAAATAAAGTGGTTGATTGACTATCAAGTCAGGACTGCACGTTTGGCCTAGTGGTTTAACGGTCACCACGCCGTTTCCTACTTCGTCAAGTGTCGTGGGTTCAAATCCCACGAAGGACAACACTTTGTGTGATCCACAAATTGTTGTTCTGAGTCTGGGTG
Source organism: Diaphora mendica (assembly GCA_949125395.1). Taxonomy (NCBI): domain Eukaryota; kingdom Metazoa; phylum Arthropoda; class Insecta; order Lepidoptera; family Erebidae; genus Diaphora; species Diaphora mendica. The sequence continues at coordinate 5,517,191 of OX421321.1, forward strand.
TTCTTTTTGTCCGTTTCATGTATGTTTGTAAAGTCCCCCGCGACACTGAATTTATTCCTAGCGCGGGAGTTGTATACTAAAAAAAAAATGTTCCTCATTATACATTACCAGCGGACCCACGCAACCTCGTTTGCGTCTCCTATTGCCCGTAGCGTAATAATTTTCCCCCGTTTTTGTAACATTCTTAATTGGTGCTCCGCTCCTATTAGTCTTAGCGTGATGATATATAAGCTATAGCCTTCCTAGATAAAAGGGCTATCTAACACTAAAATATTTTTTCAAATCGAAACAGTAGTTTCTGAGATTAGCGCGTTCAAACAAACAAACAAACTCTTCAGCTTTATATATTAGTAAGTATAGATATAGATTTAGAGAAACTTGTAATAACTTCTTTTAAACGTACTTTAGTTATATTTTCAAGTCTGTACCGAAACGAAATGTTAGGATACTATCATCATCAGAAACAGCTTGTAGCAAAAGTCCTAGTTTGTTTCAAATTTTCCTTCTCTTTGTGTTGTGGTCCTGAGTAGTTTATCCCTAAGTCGGCTCTTACGACAACCACATAATGAACAAGAGTGGTGACACTGCATATTCTTAATCTGAATAAAACCAAATGGGTAGAAAACTTACTTCAAATGTGCTATAAGCTCTCCATCATCTGGTCTCCATAGCGCCGTAACTTGATCCAACCCCGAACTCAATAATCGGTGTTCGTCAACCGTCGCCAGTCGAAGCACCTGCATATCATCACAAAAAAACATTTAAGGAAGTCTTCAAAAAAGAAAACAATGAAAAAACCCCACTCTTTTAGAGGAAGACGTTGGAGGGTTTAATCAATGGGTAAGTAAGAATACTGATTAAAACGGTTAAGTTCATTCAGTCACAGTTTACCAATAGCGATCGGCCGCACACATACAGCAACACGGGCTAACAAACAGAGGGGGTAGCGAGGGTAGAGGGGGATACAAATATCGGAAAAAGACGCTATGGCTGTCTGTAAATTTTTGCGGTGGGAAATCTTCACACATACATATTTTAGACTCAAATACAAAAACAATAGCCTGTCGCTAGAAACTCACACATAACAATTAAAACAAAACATTCCGAATTTCACTCACACAAATACTTTTTGTGGCATAATAATGTAACGCGTAGGCCCATTTGGGCTTATGCTTTAATAGATGGTAACGGCGTATGGTTACTCCCTACCGTGATGCTTTTTGGCCGCAAATCTAAGGTAAGGTAGATAGGTAATACCATGGTCTAAGAAAACAAGGTCTCGCATTCCGAGAGCGACACAGTGTGACGTCACTATCCAGTTATCACTTTATAGCAACATAACACGAAATGAACCAACCAGAACCAGCGATAGCGGTAATGACACGCCCCACATCATCTAGCTCGTAGCTAGCGACGTATAGTGTTATACCATGGATAATACCTATTACAATCGGTCAAGTTGTTGGCCACGAGAACATTGACACAAGATATTTATATATTAGAAGTGTAGGTATAGGTATAGGTACCTCTCCATCGTGAGCCTTCCAGGTGGCGAGCGTGAGGCCGGTGCGCAGGTCGAGCACGGCCACGTGTCCGCTGGCCAGCCCGCACGCCGCCCAGCCGCCGCTCGAGCACACGCACATGCAGCGGATGAACGTCGTCGCGCTCATCGGCAACTAACACACACATCATCATCAGCCCGTCTGTAGTACACTGCAGGGTTTAGGTCAGTAAAGGCGTGTCTCTGCCAAAAATTGACAACACAAAAAAAGGTTGACAGCACAAAAGTTGCCAACTGTTGTTCAGTAGAGACTCAGTTTTACAGAAACTTTTATCACCAACACGTGTCGACAACACAAAAGTTGACAACTTTAGTTCGGTGGATACGCGCCTTAACATGAAGCGGATGAACGTCGTCGCGCTCATCGGCAACTAACACATTTACAATCATATCACATCAACAGCTTCTAATAATTATAATCCATTACTGGACATAGTTCTCTCTTAGAAACGAAGAAACGGATTGACACACACTTTGTCTTTTCTTAACAGTGTTGTTGTCCTGTTAAACAGGACAACAACACTCACTCAGGGACTCAGTGTCGGAAAATGAAGAAAATGATGCCGAGCGACGGGTGGTTTTATTTCGTTGCATGAAATACAGTTGTATTCTGAAGAACTTTAGGTTCAATTTAAATTGTTACTGAATTAGTATCGCCGTCGGCGCTGACCCTAAGTCGGCTCTTACGACACTTACAAGATGAATTGCACCACACAGAAGAGGGATACTAAACTTTTATATTTAATCCCCATTGACGTCAATTGGACACCGGGAATTAACATGTGTTTTTTAAGGCGAACATCCTTTCAAAACACGCAAAGCAAAAAAAGAATCATCAAAATCGGTTCACATCGGTTCACCCAGTCGAAAGTTCAGAGGTAACAAACATAAAAAAACAGTCGAATTGAGAACCTCCTCTTTTTTGAAGTCGGTTACAAAATATTTACCTTAAGTTCATATGAGTTTTGTGGCGCCCTCGCGTCAATAATCCGCAAGGTGGCGTCAGTGGTAGCGGCTAAAATGACCGCCGACGGGCCTGCCAATGTCCGGACAATGCTTACTGGTGACTTTATATTATCCAGCTATATAAAACACAAACAAATACATTCAAAGACCAACATTTTAAAGAGCATTTTAACAATAAACGTCTCAATAAAGTTCAAAGGGTCAATTATTATTCTCATACTAAAAACCGGAACTTAATTTTGAACTATTGTTCAAAATTAAGTTCCGGTCTCGATCTCACATCCATACTATTCCATAACAATATTATAAATTCGAAACTAAATCTGTCTGTCTGTTACGATTTCACGGCTGAATCGCAGCATCATTTTTTTATGTTTGACCTTGCCAAAATGACTATACTCTGCCTGATGGAAAGCATAAGCAGAATCCAAGAGTGTGGTGGTCACCATACTCACTGTGAATGCAGACAATGCAGCATGGTGACCCACACCATGGCGGGCTAGTGATGCTTCTGCATCATTGGGTCTCGCACTCACCAACAAAACACGACAACACACCTTTGGCTTTTCAGTTCTGATTATTAGATCTGCATCAAACTGATTCCGTTTTCAGGCTTTTTCTATTAAACGAAATTCATTTTTTTTCTTAAATTTTTCTTTATTAGATCAAATGTAAAAATAGTTTTATAGGGTAGTTATACATACCTGAGAAACAACACTTTCCATGAACGGATCCCAAATATGTACGACGGAATCGGTGGACACAGCCAAGCGGAGCGATTCTAGGAACGTGAGCGATAGAACGCCTTTCTTATGGCCCGTGTACGTCCAGTTGCACTGAGATGTAGCATTACCATCGCCCTGTGGTACAAGCATTTGCTTATCAATAAAAAAATAAACGAAAACAACAAAAATGTTCTATGTTTCGTTCGCGTTTAGAAAATAGGGACGCATAGATCAAACCCCGCCCCTTAACCAATCAGGTTCCAAGAAATTCGAAAATATTGTAAGATATATGAATCAATATTTTGGTTTAGAAATAAATAATAAAAATATTTTCAGACATCAAAAACACAACGCCATCTAGTTTCAAACTAAATAGAACATAAATACTAGATAGACTAATAAAATACTTATATATTTTTATTTGTAAATACATACATATTAACTACTTGCTGCACCACTGAGGCAATTAATATTAAAAATACCCTAAAAAAACTAAATTCTAGAAACCATTATTTATTCATTTACTTAGCTAAATATTCAGATCACAATTATATGTATCAGGACGTATTTTCAATCTTGCCAAATTATTATTATTAGAATTCAAATTGTTCAACACTGACCTGGTTCCTCAAAGACCACAGCCGCACTGTCTTGTCCTTGGAGCCGCTCATGAAACTATTCTCATTGTCCAGACAGTGAATACTTTTGACAGTATGTGTGTGCCCAGCAAATGATTGCAATTTGATCTGTTTTAAATTAAAACGTGTATCCTTATCGGGCCGGCCGATTTCATGCTCCCAGTAAATCAGCCAGTCGCCGCGTAAATGTCTACAAAACATAAATTATTTATTTTAATATATTATACAGCAATTATCCCATCCCCCAGGAATAGTACGGTTTTATAAGTGAAAGGTTATTTTTATATCAAACTAGCTGACCCGGTGAACTTCGTACCGCCATATTTACATATCTGTATCAGCTTCCCACAGGCACACTGCCTGTTGTCGGACAAAAAAAAGGCTTTTCCCGTTATCTTTGATTTTTTCTTGTACACAAACCTTGTCCTAACAATAACGAACACATAAAAAAAATATTATTTAATTTGGTGCATTTCGGCAATTCATTTATATATATATATATATATATATATATATATATATATATATATATATATATATATATATATATATATATATATATATATATATATATATATATATATATATATATAGATTACAATCAGCATAAACCATACTGTTCACCACTACTGAACGAAAGCCTCTTACAAGAAATGCCAACGACCCCGGTCCTGTGTACGTCAGTCAGTTAATACGCATTCATCGGCTGCCAGCTACTTTTCTTTTTTATGATGGACAACGTAAAATTTCATCAAGATCGGTTCCGCCGTTATGTTATGAAAGCGTAACAAACAAATTTACGTTCCCCTTTGGTGTCTATCGTCTGAAAAGACGCTTCAATTTTATTTATTTGTATAGATTAGATGAAAAATAAAGTCTCACCTATTACTTTTAACGCCATTATCCATTTTATAAGCGACCGCATCGAACCCGCTACCCTGTGCAGCGTGTCCAACATCGCACGCATCACTAGCGACATCTATCCTGTTGCCAACCAAAGTGACGTTGGAGCCAAAGCTGTTGGAACTAGATATATGGTCCATGACTACATCCGATTTGGTTGTGGCGTCTTTTCGGCTCAGTGGTTCATCGCTGAATGACATTTGGACTCGTTTGTCTGGGCGGATTTGTAGAGGAGAGCTGTAATAATAATATAACTTCACACATCTCACATAAATGCGCGTCTCCACCAAAATTGTTGGCAATTTCAGTATTTCCAACTGATTGCAACTGTTCAGAAAATCGCCTACTTTTGTTTCCGTTGTGTCTACACCGAGTCGCAAACAATTTGAAAAAAATCCAACTAAGCGTCTCCACAGAGCCAATAAATATTTGCAACAAGCGGCTCCCAACATTTGTTGCCAATTTATGTTGCCAACACAAGGAAATTACAGAAACTTTTGTCACCAACACCAACGTGTTGACAACACAAAAGCTGCCAACTTTTGTTCGGTGGAGACTCGGCTTAAGGCAGTCTGATCGCAAACTAGGCATCGCTTGCACGATGGTAACCAAGTGATTAAGAACACACTTATACAACGTGTCCCAAAATCAGCGATAATTGATGTGATCCGGAGCGTGAGTGATTCTTTGACGAAACTCGTCCAATGTGACAACGGGTTTTGAATAGATCCTGTCTTTAAGATGACCCCCAATAGAAGAAGACCAGGGGGGTTTAAATCGGGTGGCCATAAAATAGGATCAAGTCGCTTCCATCTACTCAGAAAGTAATTGGGCCCTTTGAGTTACAAGGAAACTTTTCCTTGTAACTCAAAGGGCCCAATTACTTTTCCATTTAATATGCCGGTCCATAGATTATCAACAACAGAATATTGCATATAGCAAAACAAATTAAAAACTCATTTTCCAGGCGATGACCTGCATGTATGCTGCTGCTGGCAAACAATATATGATGATGAGCAATGTTATTTTTTTTCCTTTTTCACCTTTCTCACCTTCCCTTTGCGCTGTAGCATGGTGCGTAGTGGTTTAATTTCATTTACTACAGTTTATGGTTTAATTTAATTTACAACATTTATTAATGATTTAATATTTTGCGAATGTGGTACAGCTGAAATGCTAAGTCATAATTTGTAAATCGCTGCAACTTTCAAGAGTGAAACGAAATATTACTGAACCATGCCACGCACCATGCTACAGTGCAAAGAGTATAGTAGTAGGCCGGCCTCCAATATTGGCTTATCGTTGAATTTTAGGACACGTTGTATATTTCAATAAAACATACTTAGACCAATTATAATGAATCACATACCTGACAGAATAGTTCTGTTCATACTTCTGACATAACCCTCTTATGGTGTCGATATTCTTTAGGCAACGCTCCATAGTATCCGCACCTATGAACTTCGCAAATGTAGTGTAGGCTTTAAAAGCTAGCTCCTCGTCGAAAACCATTAGAAGTTCTTCTTGAGCCTGTGAGAGATAATTTATTAATTCATTCATAGCCCAGCAGTGGACTAATATAAGCTGGTGATGATGATAAAATATATTTTTGTAGAAAAAAATAGGTAAACAACGTACTGTCAATCTAACTGTGTCTTGTGAAGGTTCGACATCAGGGGGCGTGCAGGCCAGGTCGGGGAGGTCCGTCCGCACCACGCGCCCGTCCTGGACCCTCCACTCAGCAGTCGTGCCATCCCGACAGATTTCTAAGAACCCTTCTGGCTTACCCTCGTTCGATTCTTGTTCGGCTAACTGTGAATAAAACAGTTTTATTGAATTTAATTTTAACCTAGCTGACCCGGCGAACTTCATACCGCCATATATACGTATCGCTCTCAGCTTCCCACAGGCAGGGTACAATCGCGGACAATTTTTTTTTCTGCTGTGGTTTGATTGACTGTTCCCGTTATCTTTTAATTTTTCTTGTAAACAAACCTTGTCCTAACAATAACGAACACACAGAATAAAAAATCTCGCCATCAAACGTCAAAGTTTGGCGAGACTAGTATTTAAGAAACTATTGTTAAAAAACCTCATTACTAAATAAATAAAAAAAAAAAAAAAAAAAAATGTGGTGTAGCCGATCGGAACTTATGGGCGTACATGCATTTCGGCGATTCATTTAATATATAGATGACAACTCCCGCAGTAGGAATATATCGGGCTATATTTCTACTGCGGGAGTTTGTAAAATCATAATGTGTATAAAATCACCATGATTTTACGAACATTCATGAAACGGACGAAAAGAACACCCAGCGTCAGAAAGAAAATATGTAGGTCGAACAAAGCGTCATCCCATACGGGAGTCAAATCCTCAACACTCAATAGGACGAAGCGTAGTCTTAATTAGTGCATAATGTTTTGGTGTCTGTGGTATGGTACTTCCCTGTTTATGGTAAGGTGTATGTCTATTTTTATTTTTTGTCTCCCACCTTTCTAAAAAGGGAAGTAGATTTATTACACTTCCAATTCCTCCAATTTACTGCTGATAAATTTCATTGCGGGTTCGAAGACAGTTTATTTTTTCCTGCAACTTCCCGAGTGTCATAACTCTGTGTATAGGAGTTTAGAGTAATTGGTGAGATTGATTAGTCCTTTAAAATGTTATTATTAAGATTACCTTTTCTGCTGTAACTTCATCTTGCTTCGGCCAGTTGTCTATCTTGCCTGTTGCCTTATCAAACGCCAGGAAGAATCTGATACGGTAAAGTTGAATATTAGTTTAGGTTAGCATCGATAAAAAGTTTTTGGTTTTTAAAAAATAAATTCGCACCAAAGTACTGTATTACATATTATGGCATGTTACCATGGGCGTTTTCGTGATTCGGAGGTCACGTTAAGCAGTCGGTCCCGGTTGTTATCATAGGATAACAGTCGTGAAGCTCAGTTGGAGACCTTTGGGCGGCTTAAAAACATCAAAGGCAAGATTACGTAGCCACAATGTTGTGTTGCCAGTCCCCAACCCGCACTCGGCCAGCGTGGGGACGTATGGCCTTAACCCTCTCCTGAGAGGAAACCCGAGCCCAGCAGTGGGACGTTATGGGTTGTTGATGATATTATTTTTAATCAGACTATAATTAAACAGCCATTTTTGTAAATAAATAAATATTTAAGACATCTGACACACAACGCCATCTAGTTCCAAACTAAGAGGAGCTTGTTCTATTGTTACTAGACAACTGATATAAATAGGTATATATTTTTATTTTGTAAATTAATAGAAAAGAACCAAACTCCAAAAACAAATATTTGTAGATCATACAAACATTTTGTCCGACCCGGGAATCGAACCAGAGACCTCAAGCACAGCAGTCGCATACGCTACCACTGCGCCACTGAGGCAGTCATATTATATTAGAGAAAGCACCCTGTAAACATATACACTTATCGTGGGAGAGCCACGCTTCGACATGAATGGGCCGGCTCGACCAGAGTGATAACCACGGCCTCACAGAAAACCGGTGTGAAATAGTGCTTGCGCTGTGTTTTACCTAGTGAGTGAGGATACCGGAGGCCCATACCCCAATTCCCTACCCTACCCCCCCCCCCCCTCATCCCCAAAAGGCCGGCAACGCACTTGTGACGCTTCTGGTGTTGCAGGTGTCCATGGGCGGCGGTAATCGCTTACCATCAGGCGATACGTTTGCTCGTTTGCCCACCTATTCCAAAAAAATAAAAATATGATAGCAAAGTAGTTACCTCTGCAGAGCTGGTACGCACACGTGTCGCTTGGTCATTTCTCTACCGATACGTAAGGCGATAGCGTAAAGAGCATCCAGCAGTTTCCTGGTGAGGGAAGTACGAGCTGCTGCACCGCTGGGGTACGAACACCGGGTTGTGGAAGCCAGGCGAAGAGCTGGCTGAAGAATTGTCTTCAAGAACGTATCCTACAATAGTGTGCTATAGTAAATAGGATGCTAATGTCTTTTTAGAGTTTTTACACAAATGTTTGTATTTCGATAAGGTGATTTATTATGGTGCCGTACAAAAGGGTTGGGATGTATGGCCTAAACCCTCTCCTGAGAGGAGACCCGAGCCAAGCAGTGGGACATTATGGGCTGTCGATGATGATCCAAAGGGTAAAAAGGGAGACCCTATTACTAACACTCCACTATCCGTTCGTCTGTCTATCACCAGGGTGTATCTCATATACCGTTGATAGCTAGACAGTTGAATTTTTTACAGATGATGTATTTCTGTTGCCGCGTTAACAAATATTTAAGTGGGGCTCCCATACATCAATCATGATTTTATTCACGTTTTCTGTTCGATATTAATAACGGCTGGTCGTCGCTTGAAATATATAGAATCCAACTCGCACATGGCCGATTTTGTTTATTACGATCCTTTGCAAGCAGGTCCGACTGAGTGTATGTCGGTTTTCGCGTTGAATTAAAAAAATATGGATATAGGCGAGGGGTAAACCTGAATTTTGTCGTGGCGAGTGGCGACGCTTCGCCGCGAAGCGGCGTAAAGTCCGATTTCATTTTTTTTATTTTATTTGTATTTGTATTTCTTTTGTTAATTGTATTTGAATTTTGTGTTTAATAAAAATTAATATTAATGTAATAAACAGTTATTTTATATTATACAAAACAATTTCGATGTTTCACATCTGCCAGGCGTCCCGTGACAGCTCACGTTTTTTATAATAATATTTATATTTTTTAAATAGAGAGCCTGCCGAAGTGGCTTATAATCTGCCTGATCGCAATTATAAGTACAATCCAAGAGGAGTGGTCACTATAATCATAGCGAAAGCAGACAATGAAGCATGGTGACACAATATGGCGGCCTACATAAAATATTATTTCCTACATCAGTCGAACTGTTTATGTCGTCAAATCATCACTGTCACTGTTCACTCACCTGTAGTTGCTCCATCACTTTAACATCCGACATGAAAGGTACGAGGTATTTGACTAGTTGTAGGCAAGCGACCACACCGCCCTCTAGCGGTGACGACAAGCGACGGCGGCACGAAGCGATCAGCTCACCCATGTGAGGTAGATATTGGAAAATAATTAATTGTTCGCCATACATTGCTGCAAAAGTACCAACACTTGAATTAACGTTTATAAATTGCATGCAATATAATAAAGGCAAACAAAACTTTTCGTTTTGAATTCGTTCAGCAATGGACGGCGATAGATCGATTTGTAAACATACAACCGAAATTCTCAAATGTGTACCTTCGATCTAAAGGAAATTACAAAACTAATTTTATAATACTTATATGTTTTCTCCAACAAATGAATTCCTAGTAATTTACTTTTTATTTCATTTTAGACGTTTTCACGACAATTTGAGCAAAATAAAATATGAAAAAAGGCAAATTACAATGTTCAACTGAAAATAAACTACTCACCAACTATAGAAGTGAGGCACTTTATAACCTTCATAGCATTCTTATCTCCTACGACTCTACTATTTATGATAGAGATCTCATCAAATTCATCCTTCTCTTCACTCTCGCACGGCGCCAAATTATCCTTCCCAATATAACACAAGGTCAGCATTTTGAGCAAATTCCTAGTAATATATCTACAAGTAAGTACAGGGCCTAATCTATGTGCTAACCATATTAAACTCTCTAAGCTCATATCAGATATTTTACAAGAACCCGAATCTTTGTACCCAAAACAATCTTCTTCATTAATACTTAAGGGATTAGCACACTGAACATCTGTATTAAATTCTAAGCTACGTCTTTCGTGTGATTTTTTCCTTATTTCTTCATCTTCAGTATTATCTTCTGCAAAATGTAGATAGCTTGTAAACATAGGTTTGGTTGGTATTTCTATTACAGGAGACGCAGGCACTTTAATATTGTGTGTTTCTTCATTATCTTCTCTATGTATTACGACGTTGATTGTCGATGTGAAATGTTTTGTCGATATCGGTGACATTTGGTCCTTGGAAGGCGAAGGTGTAGGTAAATTGCTATCTTGAATGGTACTAGATGTGTATGAGTCTATGGATTCTGCAGGTGACTTGCTGCGACTACTACGACTAGGCAGTCTATCTTTATCAGTTTCGAAATGAAACAATTCGTTTTCGCTTCTATTATCTATATCTCTTTCTTTCCCTTCACTGCCGGTTTTCTCAACAATTGGAGTAGTTACATGCTCAGACCCATAAGACGTATCAGGAGAAAATATATCTGTGGTACTTGATAAAGCATTTTTCATATTATCGTCCGAATATCGCGGCTTCTTGTTTAGCAAAGCTTTATTATGACATAAGTGGCCAGGGGAGCCGACGTCTTCAGTCGCATCTTTGTAACCACCGACAGCTTCGACTAAATGCTGAGTAAAGTTGTCCAAGAAACATTGGAGATCGAGTCTAACTATCAACTGTAGTAAAAATATATTATGGTATAGTTTAACGAACTTTTGTTTGTTGGTAGCTGCATTGTTAACAGTTAGAGAATCCATATCTGTTAGTTTGTGTTGATCTGGTTTATCGATAGCGAAGTCGTCGTCTTCGTAAAGATTCAATATATGTTTGAGTAGTTTTTTTTTCGTCTGATATGGACCGAGGGCTTTACTAACAGTGTCGAATAAGTACCAAGCGGCTAATACTGAAGTATCTTTATTACTAAGTAACTCTATATAATGTGATAGAAAAATATCCAAAACGTCGAACTGGTTGTAACAATTGACTTGGTTCAGTAATACGTCTAAATGAGTAACACAAGCTTGGATTTTGCCTTCAGCTATCTTTTGGCTGAAATATAACTTAGTTTTGTCTACGTTTTGGTACTTTTCACATTGTATTCCATCGCACTCATACATGTAGAGAATGTTGAGCTCATTGCTTGTTAGTTCGTACTCATGTAAAGTATTCAACAATTTATACAAAACATTAAACTTTGGAGGAAATGGAATTAAATGCTGCATTAGTAAAGGTTGCAGTAATTGTGCAGGTGTAGGTGCAGGCAGACCTTTGTCTGTCACTGCAATCTTTTTCACATGCTCTTCCTTCTTAGGACTTAGTTCATTTTTCGCACTCAAGCTGGGTGGTTGAACATTAAGAAGCAAGGAAGCTATGTAGCTTACGCTTTTTGGCAAAACGCTAAAGTTATGTTTTAATATTATTCTACAGTTGCTATATCTTTCTGAGAAATTTCCATTGGCCATTCTTAACGGTCGCATGTATGTATGCAAAAATATTTCTACTATCAAACATCCTATTACTAGCATGTCTTGCCTTCGACTCTCTGTTACGAATTGGTTATAAACCGAAGCATCAGTAGTATATCTATTATTGAAAGATCTGTTCTTCCTCTCTTTTAATACACTTTCTAAATGTACATCTTGGGTGAATTTCTTTAAGTAACTCTGATCGTATGAGGCTAAGAACATGTGATTAGTAAAAGCTGTTTCGTCTAACACTTCTTTAGACATTGTGTTTTCTTTGATTTCCTGTTGAACAGGGTATAAATTAAGTGTAGAAACATTTTCTTTGTGTTTTTCTCTATCAGCTGCTTTGCTAAAGAAGCATTTGGTACGGAAATTATCTAAGGCTTCTAAAGCTTGAATGGACGCTACTGGATTGAATTCCTTTGGGAGGTATATGACGCCTTTCCCTAATTCTGATCTTTGAACTCTGTAGTGTCTTGAATTGGAAGATGCCCTTCCTTCACTGGTAGAAGATTGGGCATCTTCAGCACCTACGCTCTTGGATAAAGAACGAGCTCTACTGCTACTTTTGTGCCGAGATCTAACTCTTTGAGGTGGTACGCTTAATCGTGAAATGTGTTGGGGAAGAGTGGTAGATTCCTCTTCTTCATCTGATATTTCGTCTGAGCTTTCATTTTTTAGGGATTTTTCTGTAAAACAAAATGTTATATTGATAGTAATACTCTAAGTAGCCTATGTAGTTTTTTTACCCCTAGGCAATATAAAACCCTAGTCTTAGTGAACAGCTAAGCTTAGTATTTTGAACGAGCCTTGAAAACGATCTACTACAAGGCGTTACAACAATTATATTTTTTTTGTATAATTTCCATGATTTCTAGAACCAGCTTGCCAAACCTTTACTATACTCTGCTTAAGTCACCATTCAGTTACAGGTTATTAATATTAAACCTATTTAGAACAAGTTTCTAACACTTTGGAATTCCACAGGGTTGCATATTGAGACCATTGGGTTACAATAGTTGGTCATTCACTTACTGGCATCTTTAGGCGCCGTCCAGTGCAGTCTAGGTGGCGAAGGTGGTAACGCTCGTACTGACCGAGGCGGATGTGGAGCCGTAAATAACTGTACAGGACCACCGCGTCGTATATTAGTGTGTCCGTCAATCAAAGAGAGGCATACATTCTTTGCTTTAATAGACGCGGAGCCTGATAGCCTGGAAAAACATGTGGTTAAAATACACTATAATGAAATCAATCAAAACACAGGTCTTTATTTATTACAAGCTTTTTATTAACTTGCAATGTATAAATGTATGCTTATATGTTCGGGTGGAATCTTGCAACTCAATTTTGAAGCAGATATCTTCAACCGATTTTGCTGAAATTTTGCAAGTCTATGATACAGCGTGACAATACAATATTATAATGACATGGAGCTGATCTGATGCTGGAGCTGGAAGGTGACCATAGGAACTCTGTAAAGAAACGTCGCAACATCATAGAGTTTGGACTCGTTTGATTCGTCTCGAGGCATTCCAGTAAAAGCTTGTTTTTAAAAAGTTATTTACTTAAAACTTTTTGCACATGACGCACAAAGGCGGACTTAATGCCATGAGGCATTCTCTACCAGTCAACCTTCAGGTGATGTAGAAATATGATGCGGAAGGTGCAAAGACAAAGTACTGAGTTTGACAAAGATCACAATAATAGTTACGTAAATAACAGATAAACTTACATCAGATAAAATTAATATATACAAATGTACTACCATACAAATTTATACATACATACATAAACACATTTAAGCATACGCATACATATACTTAATATTACACATACTGGTACTAGCGTTGAGTCTGTACTACCAATTCTCCCTAAAGGAATTCGCGCACTTTTCTCTTAAATGTAGGGCGGTTTGTGGACATCCTACCGTGGGATAGCCACGCTTCGGCATGAATGGGCCAGCTCGACCGGAGTGATACCAAGGCTTCACAGAAAACCGGTGTGAAACAGTGCTTGCGCTGCGTTTCACCGAGTGAGTGAGGATACCGGAGGCCCAGACCCAAACCCCTCCCCCATTCCCATCCCCCAAAGGCCGGCAACGCACTTGTGACGCCTCTGGTGTTGCGGGTGTCCATAGGCGGCGGTAATCGCTTACCATCAGGCGATACGTCTGCTCGTTATCCCAATATTGCATAAAACAATTTTATAATTTGATTTGATGAATTTTACAGAAATTTATGATTTCGGCTGGAAGTGCATTCCAAAGTAGAACTAACTGCACTTAGAAGGAAGAATAGTTTCAAAAAAGTAAAAATTTTAACCCAACTACAACAAAAACGACGCAGAAAAAGTAAGTTTCAAAAGCCGTAGTCACACGTTACGTAGAAATGTACCATAACACATTAACAACGCGCGACTACGGCTTTTACATTTTAAGTTACATACTTTTTCAGCGTCGTTTTTTGTCGTAGTTGGGTTTTAGTTTTTACTTTTTTTTTTATTTAAAATTTTTGGTGCCCTTTAATATTAATTTCTCTGCACACTATATTTCAAATAAATACGGACAAAGTCACGAGTAAATGCTTATCTATATATATAAAAGAGTAAGGTGACTGACTGACTGACATACCCAGAGATCAACGCACAGCCCAAACCGCTGAAGCTAGAATCCTGAAAATTTACATGTAGATTCTCTATATAACGTAAGTGAGCACTAAGAAAGGAATTTTTGAAATTCCACCCCTAAGGGGGTGAAATGGGGGTTGAAAGTTTGTATGGAAGTCCGTCATTTTATAAGTTAGAAACATAAAACTTTATTTTTGAACTAATGATTAAAAATGAGTAAACACGTATTTAAGCGTTTCTAAATATTCTACCCCTAAGGGGTGAAATAGGGGTTGTGATTTTGTACATAGGTTAGTCTGGAAGTCCGACATTTTAGAAGTTAGAAACATGAAACTTTATTTTTGGGCTACTAATTAAAAAGGAATAGATACGTATTTAAGCGTTTCTGAATTTTATACCCCTAAGGGGGTGAAATAGGGGTTGAAAGTTTGTATGAAAGTTCGTCATTTTTTTAATTAGAAAAATGAAAATTCAATTTTGGGGCTACTGATTAAAAAAGAGTAGATACGTATTTAAGCATTTCTGAATATTCTACCCCTAAGGGGGTGAAATAGGGGTTGAAAGTTTGTATGAGAAGTTCGTTATTTTTAAATAAGAAACATGCAACTTTATTTTTGGGCTACTAAATAAAAATGATTAGATACGTATTTAGGAGTTTCTGGATATTATGCCCGTAAAGGGGTGAAATAGGGGTTGAAAGTTTGTAAGGAAATCCGTCATTATTTAAGTGAAAAACATGAAAATTTAGTTTTGAGCTACTGATAAAAAATGATTAAATACGTATTTAAGCGTTTCTGGATATTCTACCCTTAAGGGGGTGAAATAGGGGTTGAAAATTTGTATGGAAGTCCGTAATTTTTAAAATAAGAAATATTAAACTTTATTTTTGGGCTACTAAATAAAAATGATTAGATACGTATTTAGGAGTTTCTGGATATTATGCCCCTAAAGGGGTGAAATAGGCGTTGAAAGTTTGTAATGAAGTACGTCATTTTTTAAGTAAGAAACATGAAAATTAGGTTTTGGGCTACTGATTAAAAATGAGTAGATACGTATTTAAGCGTTTCTAGATATTCTACCCCTAAGGGGTGATATAGGAGTTGAAAGTTTTTAAGGAAATCCGTCATCTTTTGAGTGAGAAACATGATAACTTCTGTTTTGGCTGATTAAAAATGAGTAGATACGTATTTAAGCGTTTCTGGATATTCTACCCCTGAAATAGGGGTTGAAATTTCGTATATAGGTTAGTCTGGAAGTCCGTCATTCTTAAGTTAGAAACATGCAACTTTATTTTAGGCTAATGATTAAAAATGAGTAGATACGTATGTACGAACATGTTCTACCGGAACCGGTTGTGGTACACGGTGCCGTTCTCGAAGTTGTTCAAAAATATATGTGGTACCTCAGACACTTTGCAGTTAAGTAGAAACTACTTCGAGGACAAGGTGAACAGGAGAATTCAGCCGGGTTGGGCAGCGTTTGGGAAATTTCGTCGTGTCTTTTCATCATCAATCCCACAGTGCCTAAATACAAAAGTCTTCAATCAGTACGTCCTACCAGTCATGACATGCGGTGCCGAAACGTGGACACTTACGACACGGCTGGTTCACAAGTTTAAAGTCGCTCAGCGTGCTATGGAGGGCTATAATAATAATAATGATTTATTTTTCTCATCACAAAAGCTCAACGTTTCTCTAAGGGATCGCATCAAGAATGAGGTGATCCGGTAGAGAACCAAGGTCATTGACATAGCCCACAGGATAAGCAAGCTGAAGTGACAGTGGGCTGGCCATATTAGCCGCAGAACTGATAACCGTTGGGGTAAACGGGTTCGTGAGTGGTGACCGCGTCTCGGCAAACGTAGCGTAGAACGTCCACAGGCCAGGTGGAATTATGATCTGCCCAAGTCGGCTGGCAGGAGCTGGATGAGAGAAGCTGAGGATCGAACCAAGTGGCGTGCAATTGGAGATGCCTAAGTCCAGCAGTGGACTGCGATGATGATGATGAGATACGTATTTAAGCGTTTCTGGATATTCTATCCCTAGGCTAGACTGGAATTCCGTCATTTTTTAATTTAGTAGCCTGAAACTTTATCTTCAGGCTTTTGATTACAAATAAATGAATACTTATATCAGCATTTATGGGAATTCTTTTCTTAAAGGGGTTAAAATAAGGGTCGAAAGTGTGTATAAGAGTCAAATTTAATGGACTATTGATTATAAATTAATACGTTTAAAAACATGAACACAGTATTCATAGATACTTACACAGTTTTAATTAAATACTCTTTTATTTTTTTTTAATTAAAATAATTAAATAATCAACTTCCACGCGAGCAAAGCCGCGGGCAACAGCTAGTAATATATATTAGGTCTTTACCTATGAAATTGCCGTTCTTCAATACTGGTCATTTCAAATAAAAAAAAGTTTGTAATGGCTCTGTATTCTAAATTCAAATTAATTTTGTTTTAAAACCATGACATTCTATTTACAAACTCAGTCTTAAATTTTTTGATTACCGTTGTATTTTCATTACATTTGAACATTTTTCGTCATAATGGATACTTTAAAATTCGTGTAATTATGGAATATGATATCGATCGTGGCACCAACGCGACACAAACGGCACGTAACATCAAAAATGTTTACGGAGAGAACTGTACAAACGAACGCACAACCCGTTATTGGTTTTCCCGGTTCCGTTCTGGTGACTTGAAAAATGAAGCTCGTGGTCGTCCGGAGACTTTGGTTAACAATAATGAATTAAAGGCGATTGTGGAAGCTGACGAAACTCAATCTACAGCTGAGCTAGCAGCAGCTTTTAATGTAAGCATCAAAACAATATTGATCCATTGGCGACAAATTGGCAAGGTAAAAAAGCTTGATAGATGGGTGCCTCACGACCTTAACGATCGCCAGCGCAACGTACGCGTCGAGACCTGCCTTGCGCTGCTCAACAGGCAAAGAAATGAAGGAATTTTGAAACGAATTGTTACGTGCGACGAAAAAGGGATTCTGTTCGACAATCGAAAGCGCTCAGCAAGTTGGTTAGACCCTGGTTCAGCACCAAAGCAATGCCCTAAACCAAAAATGACCCCTAAAAAGGTGATGGTCACTGTTTGGTGGTCTAGTGCGGGTGTGATTCACCACAGCTTTTTACAAAACGGCATGAGCATTAATGCAGATGTGTACTGTGAAGAACTGGAGAGAATGATGGAGAAGCTTGCACATCTGCAACCAGCTTTGGTCAATCGGTCGTCCCCACTGCTCCTTCACGACATCGCGCGACCCCATACTGCGCAACAGACAGTCTCCAAGCTGCAAGAGCTGGGGTTGGAAGCTCTCCCTCATCCGCCATACTCACCAGATCTTGCACCTACCGACTATTACTTTTTCCAAAATTTAGACAACTTTGTAGTGGGTAAAAAATTCAATTCCCGAGAGGCAGTACAAAATGCCTTTGAAGAGTTTGTTGCCTCCCGTCCAGCTGATTTTTACAAGAAGGGCATCAATAAACTGCCAATGCGTTGGCAAAGATGCGTCGATTGCATGGCTGATTACTTCGAATAACAGAAATAAAAAAGTTTGAAAAAATAAGTACTTTCACTTATTGCATACAAAACGGCAATTTCATAGGAAGACCTATTATATTTGAAATGTACAAGTAACGCCCTTTTGAATGATACCAAACATATTTATCTCAAATTTATTTTTTAATACAGTACTTTATGTCTGCTAGAGGGCGACACATTAGATTCAGTGACACGTCATATAGCCTATAACCAACGGACGATCAAGACTAACGATACCTCATTTGTCAACAAATGAACATACATACATAGCCTGTCAAAATCAAAACCTTCCTTCGGCTTTGCCGTATTCGGGTAAAAATTGGAGGTGTTGGAGGGGCACAGAAGAACCATATTGTTTGTTGACCTAAGACTTTGGTCGTAAATGGAGCATAAGAAACCTTTACAAGTAGATTGTTTATGGAGACAGACTTACTTGTATCCAAAAGTGATGTCTATCCAATGGTGTAGATTTTCAGAAACATGGCTGCTTTCTAGCGCCTCCCTGTGCTTGGTAATGAAATCTTCGACGCATGTCGCCCATGAAGGTATACCTAGGTCCTGGACAAAAAAAGTCGTTGTTAAATCCTGGGATGTAGTGACGTAATATATGTTCTTTATATGCGATTGTATGAGTACTTACAGGCAAGTCCTCGTGTATACTTTTAAAAACTGAAGGATCAGTGTAGAATTCAGGTATGCATTCTTCTGGCGTCCACTCTTGCATCCGCTGGATTGAAGCCGGATATTCCGCAGGTACCCACTTGTTTCGAACATATTTGCAGAGAACTTCTTTAGGCGTTCTAAAAATCAATATTAAAACTAGACAAAGTAAACTAGCAGTTGCTTTTACCGTGGGAGAGCCACGCTTCGGCATGAATGGGCCGACTCGACCGGAGTGATACTACGGCCTCACAGAAAACCGGTGTTAAATAGTGCTTGCGCTGTGTTTCACCGAGTGAGTGAGGATACCGGAGGCCCATACCCCAACCCCTTCCCCTATCTCCCCCATCCCCTGCCTCCGACCCCTCCCCCAACCCCAAAGGCCGGCAACGCACTTGTGACGCCTCTGTTGTTGCAGGTGTTCATGGGCGGCGGTAATCGCTTACCATCAGGCGATACGTCTGCTCGTTTGCCCGCCAATTACATTAAAAAAAAATTGTTAACCTGTGGGCTAGTGCCGTGGACACAAGGTCCAGGAAAATAACGGCCTGAGGTAAAAAAAAAACACACAGTCATAGAAGCGGAGCGGATTAAAGGGGGAACATCTGCTAATATTCACAGCATGCACATAGACCGTTAAAAAAAAAGGGACGCATCTCGATTAGTCTCGTATCCTGACGTATCAGCTCCCCAGCCAAGTTGCATTCTACAAACGTAAACGTTAATAGAAAACAAACAAATGTTCGGGAATGAAGTCTCTCAATGCTAAAACACGTTGGTCAAACAAAATATTAGCCAATAATACAAGAGAATAGAGGTATTAGCGATTGAAAAAGAGAATCGACGCAAGATACGGCTATAGCTTCTCGGGACCTGATTGGTCAGAAGGCGGAGCTTGTTAAATACGTCACTATTTTCATAACGCGAATGGACTAAATGCACTTACCGTCTGGCCAGGTACACGTAACAAGTAATATCTGACAGTGCGTCAGACACATGGTGTGGTGTCTGATCATTGCTACTGCTGACGTCATATGTCATATCCAGCTGTCTGTCTCCTTTGTTCAAACGGTACTTTGATTTACTCAAGTCACGCCAGTTTCGGCCTAAAACATAGCATTTATTTATGTACAATGTACATCTACATCTATTATAGCTCTGCCTCGCTTGGGACTAACTTGATGGCTCTTGTGTTAGGGATTGCAATCCGGTGTCATTTTCTATCCGGCCGGATCCGGACCAAATTTCATAAATCAAGCCGGATCCCGCCGGATCCGGTCGGATTGATTTAACCAGAATAAATTCATTTCCTTGTGCGTTTCAACATAAACCGTTAATGAAGTGTAAAGAATAAACGATAGCTATAAACGAAGTCGACTTTATTTTAAAACTTATCGTCGTTCATCGCCAAAACAAATAAAATCACAAGCTAAAATTAAAAGTAATTAAATTTTCCAAAAATACTAATAATTTACTTATTGAAATAAATATTTTCAATACATAATGGGATTCCCTTTACCTGCGCTAGTACAGACTGTGTTGCAGGAATTAGTATCTTCCCCAATTCTATAGTGACAATAGCGTTACGTCAACTTGATTTTGAAAATATAATAAAAGTAAAATAATAATGGCTTTATTACCTAAATAACGTAGCTGGTGACACAGTCTTCTTTTTACAGATTAATCAGAGATCAATACTATTAATCAACATCATTAAACTAACTAAACATGAAGTAATTATTAACCTTAACTGAGATCAAAAATTCGTAATTGTAATATTTGAACTCACTGATCTGACATCTAAGTAGATTTTTCAAGTGTCAAATGGTATGACGAAAAATGGAAAGCAATCGTTTTGATTGCGTTTGAACTCAAGTTTTAACATGGAAAATTTATGTCTAGTTATATGTCTGTCATGTTTGTGTTCGAACTCTTTAGCTTGTAAACAAATATTGTTTATTAACTGTTGGTTTGGAACAACGATCTTAAGAAACAGATGGTGTTATTTGTGTCATCTCCCAATCGACTTTTAATAGAGCTGCAATAGTAACCTACGGGATGAACAGGCAATGTCAACAGCATACTCTTAAAGTGCTTTCATTCGTGACATCACTATTATTTTGCCAAAATATACGTTTACCGGATCCGGTTTCCGGATCCGGAGTAATGGTACCGGATCCGGTAGACGTATATTTATGCCGGATCCGCCGGATTACCGGATCCGGTTTTCCGGATTGCAATCCCTATCTTGTGTGTTAGATGTCCGAAATAAATATTTATTTAATACCAGCTGACCCGGCGAACTTCGTACCGCCATATTTACATATATGTCTCAGCTTCCCACAGGCAGTGTACAGTCGCGGACAGAAAAAAAATATCTTTCCGTTATCTTTTTACTTTTCTTGTACACAAACCTTGTCCTAACAATAACGAAAACATAAAAAAAAAAATTATTTAATTTGGTGCAGCCGATCGGAAGCTATGCGCGTACATACATATAGCATAGCATAAGCTATATTACTGTAAAGTTTCATCCAAATCCGTTCAGTAGTTTTTGCGTCAAAGAGTAACAAACATCCATCCATACTCACAAATTTTCGCGTTTATAATAATAGGTCTTTACCTATGAAATTGCCGTTTTGTATGCAATAAGTGAAAGTACTTATTTTTTCAAACTTTTTTATTTCTGTTATTCGAAGTAATCACCCATGCAATCGACGCATCTTTGCCAACGCATTGGCTGTTTATTGATGCCCTTCTTGTAAAAATCAGTTGGACGGGAGGCAACAAACTCTTCAAAGGCATTTTGTACTGCCTCTCAGGAATTGAATTTTTTACCCACTAAAAAGTTGTCTAAATTTTGCTGAGCTGGGGTTGGAAGCTCTCCCTCATCTGCTATACTCACCAGACCTTGCACCTACCGACTATTACTTTTTCCAAAATTCAGACAACTTTTTAGAGGGTAAAAAATTCAATTCCCGAGAGGCAGTACAAAATGCCTTTGAAGAGTTTGTTGCCTCCCGTCCAACTGATTTTTACAAGAAGGGCATCAATAAACAGCCAATGCGTTGGCAAAGATGCGTCGATTGCATGGGTGATTACTTCGAATAACAGAAATAAAAAAGTTTGAAAAAATAAGTACTTTCACTTATTGCATACAAAACGGCAATTTCATAGGTAAAGACCTATTATTATAAACGCGAAAATTTGTGAGTATGGATGGATGTTTGTTACTCTTTGACGCAAAAACTACTGAACGGATTTGGATGAAACTTTACAGTAATATAGCTTATGCATCAGAATAACACATAGGCTACTATTTACCGCGATAACTGACATACACGCGGGCGGAGCCGCGAGCAAAAACTAGTTTATATATATATATAGATTTTAAAATATATAATTCTCGTGTCACGT
This sequence comes from Diaphora mendica, assembly GCA_949125395.1. Classification (NCBI taxonomy): domain Eukaryota; kingdom Metazoa; phylum Arthropoda; class Insecta; order Lepidoptera; family Erebidae; genus Diaphora; species Diaphora mendica. Next base: position 5,539,469 of record OX421321.1, read on the forward strand.
TATTGCTCACAATGAAATTGTCTAACCGACTTTCACGTTTTTTTTAAATGTGTGTTTTGCTGGCGTGCTTAAGATAGGATAGTTAACATCTCGCTAAATGACAAGAAATGAGAGGCAGACGAACTTGCGTAGGTCAGCTAGTGTATTTACAAAGAAAAAAAAGGTTGTCTGTATTTATCTCAGTTGCCTAGTACCCACCAATAGTACCAGCTATGCATAGTTTGGGACTCGATAGCATTGTGTCAACGTACGCAAATATTAATATTACTATTATTTATATGGTAAGTGGCATGCAATAGAGAGAGGTGTACTCAAACAGAGGTGTAACAGATGGAACTTTTTTTGTTTTCTTATAACATAAATTTCAATTCTACCCTCAGACATAAATGTTAAACATAGTAGCTATATTCATTCCATTCCAAAATGATTTGCAACTGCTGTATATTTTATACACAAAAACTATGAGTGCATCACACTCTGTGTACATATTTATTGTTAGTTAAAGAAGTTATGTCTTGCTGCAACCATATTATCATCATCATCATCAAAAACATTTAATGGTCCACCGTTATACATAGGCCTGTCGTTTGAAAATATTTGTTGATCTGCTATACCTCACTGGAAAGAGGTAATGGTAAGCTCTTTGCAGTGATGTTGTTCTGCCCCCCTTATGACACCCATAGGATGAATAGGAGGACACTGTATTTTTAACCCGTTACCAAACAGAAAAAAATACATTTTACTACTTAAAAGGTCTAATACGAGTATTAGACACATTTAATACTTCTTATCACGGTTATAACATGTAGTAACATTATCTTATTATGTCATTAGCTTTTTAATATTGATATATTTGCTGTTCAAACATTAATGTTGTACGCCCATCAGAAAGATAGCAAGCTGAATCACACTTGGCTTTTGTTGTACAGTTCATTAGACCTTGAACTCATTATAATCTGTTACTATCTAATATTTACAGTACAAAGGGCTGTATTTTCATAACTATACAAATCTTAATATATTACTATAGAATACTTAAACTTAATTAAACCCTTATATGAGTGAACAAAAATAATTCAGTTCAATGAAGCAACTTAAAGCTGGTTAAAAATGAGTAACATTAAGCTTATGAGCACCATCTTAGGGTGTACTGTATCATATGTATTTTTTACAAACATACCAAGAAGCATAGAATTGGCTTTACTTAATGAAGCTTTGTTGGATGTTCTAGTCACATGTAAAGCTTTACAATACTTTTTCAGTATTCATATCTTCATTTATTTTTTTATATGGAATAGCTTAAAATAGACCTTACAAGCACTTTAATTTTTTAACCTATTTTTTATTTTTGGATTTATTTAATATGCCATGTTTTCGTTAAAGTTAACCATTAAAGTAAATGTCAATATACACTTTACTAGTAGGTACTTACCACAGCCATATGAAAAATCTGTAACCCACGGTACCATGAAATGTGCTTGCGGATCATTATTACTTCTCCCTGTGAGTGTATTCAAGTGCAAAATGTAATCCAAGTTGGATATTCTCCCTCTCATCCACAACATACACAACTTCTCTAGCTCAACTGCATTCTTCCTCCAACAACTCTCCTCCCCTCTCTTCCCCTGTATATTTGTTGTGGAAGCAGCCTTAGATCTGTTCTGTTCAAATATCAGTGAGGCATCTAAGCAGTGAACATTATTCGTTATTAACGGTAACACTTGCAGCCACAGATTCTCCGACAAGTAAATATCTTGCAAAGTCAGCATGCCCAAGCTTAAACCTCTATCGCTCATGGCTTTTGACAGATTCAGTAATTGATAAATTACGAATAAACCTCGGCTGTAATTCATATCTATTAAATTTGGACTGAAATTTAAACAATCTAATAATGAATTTTCATAATGCCCCGAGTATATTATAAAGAAGTTATTATCCGTTTCTAAGGTGAACAATGCTGATAATAAATTGCCATGAGTTTCATATAACTTTAGTATATTCTTATTAGGTATCACATCCATGTGTTTTCCTGCTCCATCACCCTTAATTTTAATAATATTACATCCATACATACGCAGCACCACTTCGGACACCAACTGATCATGTTCCAGTAAATTGACTATGGTACTTTCCTTGCTGTTATCATTGTTTTGACAATATTTCTTATAAGATTCCTTCCACAAACTTCTATGGTTACTTTGAGAGACATATTGAAGGAGCTGAGAAAATGTAAGAGGTGTCTCATTGTTGTTCTCGCCGAGCTTGTAACGAGGTAGAGGAAGAACCTTGGATACCTTTTTATTTAATATCTGCAATGTAAACAAAGTAAATACAAATTTTATATTCCTATATATAGATTTAAGGGTATACAAAGATAAAGTTTAATTACCTACCCTTATAAATATTTTACGCCAAGGATAAGGCACGCTTTCACCAGGTTGTAACGTGAAATCTGCATTATTCGATGTGTTATCAACATCAACGTTTTTTATCCACTTTTTTAACCAACTTGTGTGGACCACGACCGTGAATAGGTCAGGCCAGGCAGTCGGAAATATATTTTTATTACTTATACTTAACTCCTTAACAATACTATCCATGTTTAGATTAATTACAATATTTTGTTTTGTTTTGTTTGATTGTGAACAAAACTGGAGACATTATAAATTTTGACATATGTAGGACTAATTTGACAGCTCAGTGGTTATGATGCCTATGGCATTATTTCAATCGTTCAGAAGTCTTTTTGGATTTTAATAAGTTCAATTTACATTAACCATTCGATAAATGTATATATGATTCAGATTTAGAATTAATAAAAATAAACAGAAAACTCCAACCAACCAATTTAACAAAAACTATATGTCGGTAATGCTTTTAGTATAAAAAAAAATGTGGGTAGTAATCTGAATTTCTTTACTCCCGAGCGAATCGTATCCGATCGTAACTGGCGCATCGGCCTCGATACCTGTACAATGTAGGTAACTCACTCACTCACTCATTCTGTAACTTTTCCATGCATGCACATTGCATTTAATTGTAAACGTTACTGTTACCAATTATATGTATGCCATGTAAGTGAATCCCTAAAATAAAACAGGTACCTACTACATGAGAGGCCCATAGCGAATTGAAGATTGTCGTGAAATTCATGAGTATTTAATTAAAGGTTGTTGCGCTACGAACCATCAAATATTCTTTGGAGGATAATTATTTAAAGCTGCTAAACACTTATAAACAATAGTTTGTTTGTAAAACATTACAAACAAAATCATTTGAAAGAAGATGCCGGAGCTAAACTTTGTCCCGATTCTTCCGACATCGTGTACAAACCAAAACTGCGACGATCTAACATGTCTTTACGGTCACATTGATTTGAACATCAAACCTCGTTACTGTACCTACATGTTTAGGTTCAGATATAGGTCGCTAAATAAAATCGTTCAGTTACAAAAAATGTAACATTGAAATTTATGGATGAAGGGAGATCAATAACTCCCAATTTACTAAAACGTACATGAAACGGACACAAAGAACACCCAGACTCAGAACAACACATTGTGTAGCACCCAAATCATTGTTCCATATGGGGGTTTTAACCCACAACACTCACTAGAAAGCTGCGAGGTGACCGCTTAAACAACTACACCATCCGTGCGGCCAGTTATATATTGCAAAGTAAAAATAAAACAAAATTTGTTATAACTTAAGATTGAATTTATTTTAAGGAATAAGATATCATGTCAGTATGTATTAATAGTTTTGATACGATAATGCAGACAATTAATGCAACAATACAGCATGGTGACAAAGACTATGGCGCCCTATTAATGCTTCTACATCATTGGGAGGGCCTCCGGTCTCGCTCGCACCAACGAAACACGACGACAACACGAATGCTGTTTTTTTTTTTTTTTTATGGAATAGGCGGGCAAACGAGCAGACGTATCGCCTGATGGTAAGCGATTACCGCCGCCCATGGACACATGCAACACCAGAAGCGTCACAAGTGCGTTGCCGGCCTTTGGGGGATGGAGGGAGGGGTTGGGTATGGGCCTCAGGTATCCTCACTCAGTCGGTGAAACACAGCGCAAGCGCTATTTCACACCGGTTTTCTGTGAGGCCGTGGTATCACTCCGGTTGAGCGGGCCCATTCATGCCGAAGCGTGGCTCTCCCACGTATGAATTTATATTTGTTTATTGCTGCTTATTTATAAACCTTACACAATCAAATTCACATCTTTTTCATAAAGGTAGTTAACACTCGGAACTCAATAGGTAGGTACACTTAGACTATATTGATATGTCAGTTTGTAAAGTTAAAATTACCTAATTAAAGTTTATGACACAAACTTATTAATCAATATCCACACACTTATCTTTTATTCTTGTTTTACCAGCAACACAGTCATTCCCCGAAAAGGCTGCGTTCTGTGCTGTTGACTGTAATTTATCTTTAGAATTACCGTCATCCATCTTGTTATCTCCCGTTCGTGATATTCTTATCCAATCGAAGTTAATAGCTTTCGGCAAATAGTACTTCAAGGACTCTTCACTTTTTTTAGTTGATGTGTTGAATGTTTCTGGTTTCGATACAACACCATACCGGATTTCAATCGTATCATTAATTACCACGACACACAACATCACAATTAAACATTTCATTGTATTTTTTCTAATAAACGTCTAGGTATATGTAGATAGTATTTTGCTACTGGCTACGAAGTGTAGCATAAAAACTAGGTTTTCTATGTTTTTATTAAAACAGAATGTTGTAATTATTATGCTCGGTTGTTGATTTCATAATCTGAATTTGTTATCACAACCAATTGCCTTGAATTTGAGAGCAAGGTTATTGTAATAATTTACCTAATGTTTGTAGATAACACTAGCTTTTGCCCGTGGCTTCGTCCGTGTATATGTCTATGTATTATTCTGATAAATTTTCATCTACATCCGTTTAGTAGTTTTTGAATAAAAGGGTAACAAACATCCATACATTGCGTACTCTGCGTAAACGGTTAGTTTCATAAAAACAATGTATGAAAGATTTCTTGCTTAAAGCTGCTTGAATCCCCTGAGTGTTTTAATTAGATTTTTTCTAAACATCCATTTTGGTTCCCAAATGAATTTCATTTGGAAGTTTTGCTGGCGTGCCTAAGTCAGAATAGTTAACATCACACTTAGTCCAATTAGAGCTGAGCATGATTGAAACGATATGCAGACGAACTGACGTGGGTCAATCAGTACTTATATGTGTATGTTGTTAGTCACCAGGGTTTTGGCACAAAATGATAAATAATTGTCATTTCAATATTTCATTTATTTTCATAATATAATGCTTTTGATATGTCATATAATAAAATTTATCTACAATAATGAAGACCCTCATGATGGCTGAATTTCGGTTAACGCTAACCTTTTTAACCAACTACAAAAAAGGAGGAGGTTCTTAACTAGTCGGAATCTTTTTTTTTATTCAGCTATATTTTCATCGTTCTTGAACCGTTAGGAATGAATATTTTGATATACATAATTAAATATAGAAATACAACAATTAGGAATGTCCGAATCACATATCACTACAGTCATTAGAATTTAGCTATACTAGCACCAAAATGTATTAACATTTTTTATAATTCTTGTACAACTAAAGTATATTGGTCACTCATATAAAATTTATTATACACGTATGTATAATATAAATAAAAATAAAGCACCGTTTTCGTAGCTATCAATGTTGCCAGTAAAAATGTCTGAAATATTTACCCTAACTTATTGATTACTTCTTTGCTTTAAATAATTAAAATGGCTAGTTGTAAAATAGCTTCTATTAAAATTGTTATACTTACAATGTACTATCATTAGCTGTATTAGATTTTTTAAACTTATTTATAAAATGTAACAACTGTTTCAGGTTAACAACAAAGCAAACGAACATACAGTTGTTTGTGGACTAACCAGCTTTAACTGATGTAATACTTACAAAGTTTTATCTTTAGTTTTGTGAGTTTTTTTTAGTTACATATTTTTAAAATGTAACAACCGTTTCGGGTCAACAACAAAACTCACTAACCCACAGTGGTTTCTATCAAGTAACCAGATTTAAATTATTTAATACTTACAAAGTATTAAATTTTACAACAGTAACTGTTTTGGGATCATCAACAAAATTCTCAAACAGTATGTGAATTCACCAGCTTTAAGTGGTGTAATGCTTTTTTTGTGTATGTAATGTAATGCTTGATCTTTAACTTAATATGAATTTCTTCAGTAATGTACAAAATGTATTAACTGTTTCAGGTCAACAACAAAATTCACAAACAAACAGCGCTTTTTGTTGACTAATATAAGTGATAAAGGATTATCAAACATTGATATATATAATTAACCTTTTACAGAACATAATTGCTTGCAGAATTAATGATTACCAGATACTCTTTTACTATAGCACTTCCATAGAGTATCCCTATATAAGACTGCTTGTGTTTCTGGACTTTTTGCAGCTACAATACCCCTTCCCACAACTATGACGTCACCGCCATTTTCTATAATAACCTTTTCAGGTGTGTTGTACACCTGTCCAAGATTATCTCTGCTACTCTCAAGCTGTACTCCAGGTGTTAACTGTATGAGTCCAGGATCTGTGAAGGTGTCCTTGTTCTGGCATACAAATCCTGTAATCAGCTCAGGATACTTAGATGCCATGGTAACAGTTGAAGCTTTGTATTCGGGTGTGATTAAGTTGCCCTGTAAATACAACATATAGTATTAGTGTGCTTTCTGTTGTGACTGAGAGATATTAATTTTTTTAGGAAAAAAATGATTTTAGTGGGACTTTAAAACTATTTAAAAGACTGTTGATTCACATTTCACATTGATGATTTAATTTTGATTGTCTCAGTGGCGCAGTGGAAGCGTATGCGCCTGCTGTGCTACTTTTTATTTACTACAGTATCCTTGAACTCTCCACACTTCTCACAGGGATGCAAAATACAGATGCAAAGATTCATAGTTACATTCACTGGTATTTATTAACAAGTGCTGCTATCTTTTCGTTAAAGTTGGAAAATTACAGACACTAGACATTAAATAAAATTTAATAAAGGCTGAATTTTGTTTATGCTTTTTTGTAACTATAAGGTAGTTATTCAGTAGCTTGATGGTTCATTCACTTCGTAATCAATTTTCCTTTAAAAATTTTACAAAATTCCATTTTTTTTATTTTATTTAATAAAGGAGAATGGCAGATCCTGTACCGCTGGCAATATGTTATGAATGGTTATGAGATTTATACCGTTTATTAAGTGAATCATTCTAATTATTTTCATGTATTTATTATATTTTTAGAACTGTGCTAACAGAATTTTAATTTTGCTCATAAAGTTGTTACAACTGCATTATCAAAACGCATTCCTACGTGTTCTAAACACGCCATGATTAAAGTCTACTTAGTCTGAAAACTAGATGGCGGTATGTGTCAGATTGCCGAAAATATTTTACATTATTTTAAAATATTTATTACGTAAAAAACTATTAAATATTTAAATATAATCGTTATAAATCAAATAAATACATATTTATCAATTAGGTTACTGGTGAATTTAGTAAAAGAGTAACATTTTAATGACAGATCGCGAAAATCGTAGACGAATGATTTTGATTTCAAAAATATAATATTACGCCATCTTGTTGACAATAATGACAACTCATTTGTGATCCATGTATTTTGTTGTAATCTAAAAACTAAAATAACTTTTTAATGCTATGTTGTAAAAATCTAGGAATTTAAAATGTTATTGTCGGTGATATTAGCAGCCAATTAAATACAAAAATAATCCCTACCATTACAACGCCAAGCGGTATAAAACTCCCATACAAACCTGCCATTGTCCTTTTGATTGCCTCTTTATCTTAACTGCTGAACGGATAATGGCTTAGTTAACTTTGTTTAACGGATATCATTTTCCTTAATCACACACAAAAATAAAAATATCTCACCTCACTGCTCATTTCCGCCAGCAAGAAAACGCCATGATTATCACCGGACGCATACAAGGCTTTCAATATACCTTCTCCTGGTATTGAATGCGCTGTGACACAATCCGCCCATTCACTTATTTTATGTATTCCTTTCAAATACTGCAACGATACCGTGTGACCAATGTCGGCATATTTTCGATCTTCTAATATTAAGAAATTGAATCTATTTGCCAGCTGCTTCATCCTAGCAGTGAAATCATGACTGAAGTCTTCTATAATATCAGCATGAGTTTTAACTAAACAAATATGTTCTCCGACCTTTTCTAGAAGGTTCAGAATTTGTGTGGTAGATGTCAGATCGACTGAAAGGCACAGATTCGTTTTCTTAGTCGCCATTATATTGAATAACTGTTTTGCTACAGCATTCTTTGCAAGCTCTGCACGTTGTTCGTATGGGAGTACGATTCTCTCTAAGGGTTTTTCTGTAAATAAGTAAATGGTCGATTATAATGGGTATACAACATGTGGTTTTGTTAAATATCTATAATAGTATAGGATCCCGCTATACAACGACCTTCACCGAGATGTTTATTTGATGAAACGTATTTTATATTTAATTTAATATGTCAATAAATATATTGCATATGGGTTGCCTAATAAATTTCAGTCCATGATATGATTAATTAATAATTAAAAAACATTTTTTTTTTACATTTCACCGGTTTAATTATTAGATAAATTCAATACCAATCGAAAGTATGAAGCCCATAGAATATGCAAACGTTAGGTTGCCTAACGTGCTACTATTTATTTTTGAAAAAAAATGGCAAAAAAGTGTTTTTTGTGTGATTCGGACGATGGTGTAATTGATTTTAATGATGAAACTTTTAAAAACTGTATATTAAAGTTAGCTTTTCGTAAAAGAAAAAACTTTAAATACAATGTTGATGAGCTACCCAGTGCGTTTGGCCTAGTGGTTTAACGGTCACCACGCCGTTTCCTACTTCGCCAAGTGTCGTGGGTTCAAATCCCACGTAGAACAACACTTTGTGTGATCCACAAATTGTTGTTCTGAGTCTGGATGTTTTTTGTGTCCGTTTCATGTATGTTTGTTAAGTCCCCCGCGCGACACAGGATATATTCCTAGTGCGGGAGTTGTCTTTTTTAAAACAAAAAAAAAGCATGCGCTCTCTCTTTCTTTAAATGGGCGGGCTTTCATTTAATTTTAATTCAATAATCAGACCGGTGCAAAATGCTAGTATAGATTACCTGTTTATACCTGGCTACCCGAGAGTTGTGACCGGAAAAGAATAGGCAACCTAACGTTTGCATATTCTATGGGCTTCATACTTTCGATTAGTATAGAATTTGTCTAATAATCAAACCGGTGAAATGTTAAAAAAAAATGTTTTTTAATTATTAATTAATCATATCATGGACTGAAATTTGTTAGGCAACCCATATGCAAAATATTTATTGACATATTAAATTAAATATAAAATACGTTTCATCAAATAAACATCTCGGTGAAGGTCGTTGTATAGCGGGATCTTAGACTATAAATAGATAGTGCCTAATGAGTTAATGAGTGTGGCATCTTCAAATAACTATAAGCTTTACGGAAATGGTACTTGCAACACTTCTTATTTTAACGCAAGTTTAGTTAATCGAAAATGTATACGATACTGACGAAAAGTAGCGTAGTTTATAGCATAGTTAGTGCGTATCGCGTGTGTTTACTTGGAACTACGCGCCTTTTTTCTGCTTCAACAAGAACAAGGCGGTGCGTTATCTACCTTTTTTTATTTGATCTGAGGCCACACTACGCAGGATAACTGCATGGCAACAAGAGAGAAAGCTTGAAACAAACCAATTACCAAGCTGTCTGGCTAGTGTGATATACGGCCGTTTTCAATAACCTATCTATCCTTAGTTCTCATTACTACATTGAAACAAATTATCTTTTGACTCTTACTTACGTTTCAATAACCTACCGGCAGATAGCATTTGCTATCGAAGTTGTCTATCTATCTTTGGGAGGACGGATAGTCAACTAGAGATAGGAACTCGCATAGTAATCGCACTTACTTGTATTTCAATATAAGTTTCGAGTTACTCTCCAATAGGCCTAGCTAACTATAGTAACGTCATTTGCTTACGGCCGTTTTCAATAACCTATCTCCAGTTAAGGATAGATCGCTATCTCCGATTTGCAGCGTGATCTTATCTATCCTTAACTTGCGTTTCACAATCGAGGATAAGCGCTATCTATCTCTAACCAACGAAGGATAGCTTTTTCCCTCTTGATACCTTTACGGCCGTTTCAATAACCTATCTATCCTTAGTTCTCATTACTACATTTAAACAAATTATCTTTTTCCTCTTACTTACGTTTCAATAACCTACCGGCAGATAGCATTTCCTATCGAAGTTGTCTATCTATCTTTGGGAGGACGGATAGTCAACTAGAGATAGGAACTCACATAGTAATGGGACTAACTCGTATTTCAATGTAAGTTTCGAGTTACTCTCCCATAGGCCTAGCTAACTATAGTAACGTCATTTGCTTACGGCCGTTTTCAATAACCTATCTCCAGTTAAGGATAGATCGCTATCTCCGATTTGCAGCGTGATCTTATCTATCCTTAACTTGCGTTTCACAATCGAGGATAAGCGCTATCTATCTCTAACCAACGAAGGATAGCTTTTTCCCTCTTGATACGTTTACGGCCGTTTCAATAACCTATCTATCCTTAGTTCTCATTACTACAGTTAAACAAATCTATATTTTTACTCTTACTTACGTTTCAATAACCTACCGGCAGATAGCATTTCCTATCGAAGTTGTCCATCTATCTTTGGGAGGACGTATAGTCAACTAGAGATGTGCGTTGCCGGCCTTTATGTGTGGCGGTGGTGTGGGCAGTGTTGGACATGTATCAATTGCTTGTTGCAATGCAATGAACCAATTGTTATAAAATGTTATCGTGTTACACAATGTTTTATAACGTTATATAACTTTTGTGTGGGAGCACCTTAAATGGTTTAAATACACTATTAACACCTAATGTAATTGCAGATGCATTGGAGTTTGGAAAAGAAGATTCCCCATACTATCCTTAAAAATGAGGTTAAATATAGAAAATATGCAAGCCGTTATTATGCCACTGCTGTGTTACACAATATTGAAAGGAACATGAATTTGGCAGAGATAGAGCCTGAAATATCGATTTCAGAAACAACACAGGAGGAAAATGTAATTATTCATGACAATTCTCTAACTTTAAACATGTCAGAACGGCAATTGTTAATAAATAATTACTTTAATGTGTAAAATAAACAATATTTTTTTCTTATTTTATGTAATTTTTATTTCCTTTCACAAATTTGAGATCACAATACAATATAACTAATCACACAATAAAAATATAATGTTGAAAATTTAAATTAATTTAAATCCTTTTCTGATCTAGCTTTTTCTAATTCTAACTTTAGTTTAACAATATGTAACTCCTTTTCTAATTCTATTTTTCTATTTTCTAATTCTATTTTACTATTTTCTAATTCTATTTTACTAATTTCTAATTCTATTTTACTATTTTCTAATTCTATTTTTTTTTTCTTAACAACTAAATACTCTGTCAGAGCATATTCCCTCTTTATGCGGGCCTTACACTTTTCCTCTTCCATCTTCTGTTTCCGCTTGGCTGTAAAAATAATCAAAGCTATTAATATGCTGCTCTTTTCTCTTTAGATTATTGAATTGATCCATTAATGAATTGGTGATAATCTTTTTAATACATAACATGGACTGGGCATGAAAAGAGATGATATATATAGCTTGGTATACAAATATTATTACATATATTTCATAGCATTTAATGTCATGGATTTCCGCAAAGTAACGCCTGATTCCATAACTTACATATAAAGTTTCAGTGTGTGTCATAGTCCACTGCTAGTATTTTTGAGAGAACAACTATTTAATAAAGGTTCAAAACAAAAATTACAGCCTATAGCACCACTGCCGCTGGCTTTACTTAAATAAAAAAAATTGTGTTGAGGGGGAGGTGTCTCAAATACTTCTGTTTCTTGCAACACCGCCCTCTCAGGTACTTGTGGTGGAGGTCCCAGCTCTTCGTAACCTAACACTTCAATTTTTTCTCTTTTATCCATCACCAAATTAGTGCACTAATTGCTTGCACAGTGACATCCTCACCAAACTCCACAGAAAAACCTATGCAAGCACCTTTGTTATTTATGGCATTTGTGGCTTTCTTATTTATAACGGTACTTCCCGCCACAGGCTGTACGAGGAGCATCGTCTCGTCTTTGGTCATTGGCACCGCTTTGGTAGACTGAAGAAACTATTTTTTTTCTTTTTTTAAAAGACAACTCCCGCACTAGGAATAAATCCTGTGTCGTGGGGGACTTTACAAACATACATGAAACGGACACAAAGAACACCCAGACTCAGAACAACAATTTGTGGATCACACTAAGTGTTGTCCTACGTGGGATTTGAACCCACGACACTCGGTGAAGTAGGAAACGGCGTGGTGACCGTTAAACCACTAGACCAAACGTGCAGTCAAGAGTCAAGCTTTAAAAGATTAAATGGATAGAATGTAAAAATTATCATCAATATACTTACAGGATTCATTTTGATTTACTTTTATTATATATTTATCACAAGATGACAAGATACGATTACGCGCACAAACAAACGTCAATTCCAATGTCACATGCACAGACTGACTAGTCCGTAGACAGACTAGTCACATGGTCGTCATGCTCTTTGTCATGTCAAAACGTTTTATTTCATTATCGAATGTGATAAATAAATTAAATAAATCAAGTTAATGTTGATTCACCATAAAATATTTAAAAAAATACTAACCACTAGTACTTTTAATAAAAATAAATAAATAGTTATATTTGTTTTTAACATGAAAGATTTGTGTGGCAGAGCACTTAACGTATCAAGAGGGAAAAAGCTATACTTCGTTGGCAAGAGATAGATATAGTGCTTTTCCTTGATTGTGAAACGTGGTGAAACGCAAGTTAAAGATTAGATAAGATCACGCTGCAAATCGGAGATAGCGATATATCCTTAACTGGAGATAGGTTATTGAAAACGGCCGTAAGCAAATGACGTTACTATAGTAAGCTACGCCTATCGGAGAGTAACTCGAAACTTATATTGAACTACAAGTTAGTCCGATTACTATGTGAGTTCCTAAGTGTCTCTAGTTGACTATCCGTCCTCCCAAAGATAGATAGACAACATCGATAGGAAATGCTATCTGCCGATAGGTTATTAAAAGTAAGTAAGAGTAAGAATATAGATTTGTCTAACTGTAGTAATGAGAACCAAGGATAGATAGGTTATTAAAAACGGCCGTAAGAGATAGATAGTGCTTATGCTCGATTATGAAACGCAAGTTAAGGATAGATAATATCACACTGCAAATCGGAGATAGCGATGTATCCTTAACTGGAGATAGGTTATTGAAAACAACCTATATTGGCAGACAGCAGACTTGTCTGCAAACTATACCACATATATCTATGATGAAATTTATTTACCTAATTTGCAATATATGATGATAAAATAACAGGTGCGAAATGCACAAACATAATAATTTCAAGAGGCATTCCATTTTCTCCTAATCCATGACTGGATGGACTTGACTAGGACTGATACCAACTTTTCAGAGTACTAGTGCCGCCTGATCATCTGATTGTGAGGAAGATAAATGAGCCGAGAAGGAATAATAGCAGAACTAAATTGTGCATCGAAAATATTAAGCTCCCTGGATTGTTTATGTAGATGCATATGTACAGATAAAGACTAATATAATAGGTCTTTACCTATGAAATTGCCGTTTTGTATGCAATAAGTGAAAGTACTTATTTTTTCAAACTTTTTTATTTCTGTTATTTGAAGTAATCACCCATGCAATCGACGCATCTTTGCCAACGCATTGGCAGTTTATTGATGCCCTTCTTGTAAAAATCAGCTGGACGGGAGGCAACAAACTCTTCAAAGGCATTTTGTACTGCCTCTTGGGAATTGAATTTTTTACCCACTAAAAAGTTGTCTAAATTTTGGAAAAATTAATAATCGGTAGGTGCAAGGTCTGGTGAGTATGGCGGATGAGGGAGAGCTTCCAACCCCAGCTCTTGCAGCTTGGAGACTGTCTGTTGCGCAGTATGGGGTCGCGCGTTGTCGTGAAGGAGCAGTGGAGACGACCGATTGACCAAAGCTGGTTGCTGAAGCTGTGGTGAATCACACCCGCACTAGACCACCAAACAGTGAACATCACCTTTTTAGGGGTCATTTTTGGTTTAGGGCATTGCTTTGGTGCTGAACCAGGGTCTAACCAACTTGCTGAGCGCTTTCGATTGTCGAACAGAAGCCATTTTTCGTCGCACGTAACAATTCTTTTAAAAATTCCTTCATTTCTTTGCCTGTTGAGCAGCGCAAGGCAGCTCTCGACGCGTACGTTGCGCTGGCGATCGTTAAGGTCATGGGGCACCCATCTATCAAGCTTTTTTACCTTGCCAATTTGTCGCAAATGGATCAATATTGTTTTGATGCTTACATTAAAAGCTGCTGCTAGCTCAACTGTAGATTGAGTTTCGTCAGCTTCCACAATCGCCTTTAATTCATTATTGTTAACCAAAGTCTCCGGACGACCACGAGCTACATTTTTCAAGTCAAAATTTCCAGAACGGAACCGGGAAAACCAATAACGGGTTGTGCGTTCGTTTATACAGTTCTCTCCGTAAACGTTTTTGATGTTACGTGCCGTTTGTGTACCGTTGGTGCCACGACGGAACTCATACTCCATTATTACACGAATTTTTAAAGTATCCATTATGACGAAAAATGTTCAAATGTAATGAAAATACAACGCTAATCAAAAAACAACAGACTGAGTTTGTAAATAGAATGTCATGGTTTTAAAACAAAATTCATTTGAATTTAGAATACAGAGCCATTACAAACTTTTTTTTATTTGAAATGACCAGTACTGAAGAACGGCAATTTCATAGGTAAAGACCTAATATATACAACTAGCTGAAACCAGCCGTGCTACCCGCGCACAGTATATTATTTTCCTTCAATTGAGGACACCCTTCTTTAATCGCTGAATAGTATACATATAACTGTAATACACCTAAATATGAAACACGACTTTAAATATATTTTATAATTTTGAAACTATAACGCATTTATTGAAAGGTCAATGAACTTTGTCAAAAACATTTTTGCAGATAATTCACAAAATAACCAACACTTACTTTATTTAAAATTAGCAATAAATTTAAGAATATAAACATAATTATTTTTATTAATAACAAGTCTTTATGTACTCCAGAAATTGAGATAAAAAATATTTTATAATTTTCAGAAAAAAAATTATATAACATTTCCAGTCCTGTACCTTCCTATTCTGAAAGAATTGAATTTTTATAATGCAGGACTTCAGAGATATAACGATTCTAAGTTTTTTCGAATTTTCTATGGAAATAGGGTTGTCAAAAAAAATATGTGTATAGATGCTTTAGATACCATATATCTATTAAGTTAGTTAAATAGGATACTTGTATGACTGTGTTTGTGTTATTTGTGTATGTTATCACAGTTCCTTAGAGTAAAGCATAGTGAAAAAATTTCGTTAGCAGATAAATTACTATACCTAGTTAAATCTTTGTGAATTCGTTTTACACTTTTGAGGTGGATTTGTTTCACAAAATAGAAAGCCCTATTGCTGTTTTATTTTCCGATAACATTTCATACAAGCCGAGTAGGTCAGGCTCTAATAAAACATACAAGATTATGATGAATTTAAATAATTTTCTATATAATCTCTATCTATGCAAAATATTACTTTAGGACAAAGATTTTTTTTGGATAATTATCACATATAAAACTTAAAAAACTGTCACTGTAATAAAACCCCGGAATCGAGTTGCAATCCTAATTCAAATTTTTAAAATTAAATATCTTTGTAGTAGTAGCTATCATGATGAGATGCCTCAGAAAAAATTTTTTTACCCAATGATAGAAAAATAAAAATCGCCAAAATAGATGAGGCTTTTAAAAATTTTGTAATTAAATTATTATGTAAACCTTTAGAAAACTGGGATGATTGTCACTAAAATAAAACCACGGACTTGAGTGGTAATCTGAAACCAAAATTTTAAAAATAAATATGTCGGAAGTCCTCTGTATGAATCGTCTGTTTTTTTTGTGGTAATAATAGTAACTGCAACTTATAATCTAGGATTTAAAAAAAGCGACCGTGATGATATGCCTCCGAAAAAAAAATAAGCAAAATATAGGAAAACATTTTTTTGCCCGAATTAGATTAAGTTTATAAATTATTTTAGTAGATATAATATGTTTTTTCTTAGATTATTATCATAAAAATATATAAAGCTTAAAAACTTGGTATGACTGCCACTGAAATAATACCACGGACATGAGAGCCAATCCTAATGCAAAATTTTAAGATTCAATATCTTTGAAGTCCTGTGTTTGAAGCGTCTGGTTTTTTTTTGTGGTAATAGTAGTCACTACTACTTACAATCTGGTATTTAAAAAAAAAGCGACCGTGATGAGATGCATCAGAAAAAAAATAAAACAAAAATATATAGGAAAACATTTTTTTGTCCGAAATAGATTAAGTTTATTCTATATGTGTACACATATATATATTTAATATATATATATATATATATATATATATATATATATATATATATATATATATATATATATATATATATATATATATATATATATATATATATATATATATATACTACGGACATTAACACACAACGCCATCTAGTCCCAAGCTAAGCAGAGCTTGGGTTATGGGTACTAAACAACTGATACCAATACATATATACTTTTTTTGTAAATACATACATATTATACATAGAAAACACCCAAACTCCGAAACAAATATTTGTAGATCATACAATCATTTGATCCGACCCGGGAATCGAACCCGAGACCTCATGATCAGCAGTCGCACACGCCAACCGCGAGACCAACGAGGCAGTATATATATACTAAGGATTATACATTATTTTTTTTAAATAATTCTATACCAATTTTTTTATTACAATTCAGATGTATTTTAGGTACTCATTTATTTAAAAAAGTTTAATATCTAATCTTAATATAAACATAATCTTTTTCGGCCAAAATTTTTTATTTCTATATTTTCTTTTTTTTTTCTGAGGCATCTCATCATGGTCGCTTTTTCTTTGATTACCAGATTAAAAGTTTCAGTTACCATAACGACTACCAAAAAAACCAAATGCTTCCAACACAGGACTTCAGAGATATTTAATTTTAAAATCTTGGATTGGGATTGCCACCCAAGTCCATGGTTTTATTTCAGTGGCAATCTTCTAAGTTTTCTAAAGACTTATGTGTCATAATAATTTATTTACAGATGTATTTGTATATAATACATCGGAATTGTTATAATAAAACATCCAATGGAAAAAATGCTTAATTATAGATATAAAGTGTTTTTATAGTTTCTATAGGTATTTATATTTCTATATTTCTCGTTTCTAAATTTCTTCGACTATGCGAAATATTATTTTAGGAGGTGTAATAATTTTTTCCTTGGATTGTCACATCACATTCAAACTTAAAATCTGGGATGACTACCACTGAAAATTAAAACAGACATGAGTGCCAACCCTAATTCAAAATTTTTAAACTGAATATATCTGAAGTCCTGCATTCGAAGCATCTGGTTTTTTTTGTGGTAGTTATAGTAACTGCAACTTATAATTTAACACTTAAAAAAAATGCGACCGTGACTAGATGCCTCAGAAAAAAAATAAAAACCAAATCATAGAAAATATTTTTTTTCTCCCGAAATAGATGACATTTTTTACTCTTTTTTAATTAAATTAATGCCTGAAATACATCTGAATCTTAATAAAGAATCCTCCTCTTGAAAAAATGTTTTATTATGGAGATAAAGCGTTTTTCTGATTTCTATGGACATTTCTCGATTTTCTAAATTTCTCTAAAACTAATAATAGAAAAATTTTGGGGATTTTAGTAGAAGTGTTGTTTACCTTAAACGCAAATAAAATAAGATGTCCGCAATTGAAGGGAAATAATATACTGTGCCGCGGTCATAGTCGTACCGTGGGTAACGCCGTGGGACGAAGCAATTTTTAAATAGGAGCTTAAGTTACTCCTTGTATCATCAGCTACCTAACAGTGAAAGTCCCGGTGAAAAAATCGGTCCAGCCGTTCTAGAGATTAACCGGAAAAAACAGACAGACAAAATTTGAAAAAAATACATTTTTGGTATAAGTACCGTGTAATACCTATGCATTTAGTAAAAATTGGTTATTTTAATATTACAAACAGACACTCCAATTTTATTTATTTGTATAGATAAACATAGTTACTACAAGTTCCTTGGTCTAGTGGTTAGTTAAGTGACAAAACAAACTTACCGATTACTGGAGCTTGTATCTCTTGAAAATATTTCTGTAGTTTATCAACCATTTCTTGATTAATTTTTCCATTCTTTTCTAAAATGTCAATAAAAGTGGATATTGTATACAAAGATTTAACTTGAACATTACTTTTTTCACAGTTCTGGTAACCACCCTGCTCTCGGTCTAATATAATAACCGCATCGGTAACTTCTAATCCCTCATTACGTAAATCTTTGACAGTTTCCAGGACACTGGACCCTGAGGTCACGACATCTTCTACGATTAGGCAAACTTGACCAGCCTTATAGAATCCTTCTATAGATTTTTTCGTGCCATAAGCTTTCACTTCTTTGCGCCTCATCAACATTGATTTTTTTGTCTGGACACTAAGTAATGTGGCAATCGGTAAAGCAGTATAAGGTACACCACAGATATGGTCGTATTTTAAGTTTTTCATAGTCATTTGAAGTAAGAGGTTTGATATCATCTCCTGTAACAAAACAAAATACTAGATAATTTTTGCTTTTGGATAGTATGTTATTTATAAGTTAGGTATGGGATATATAATGGTGAGTATATTATGGACTCAAGTCCTCCTACTGCTGTCAGTCCTATAATGTTCTAGCCGATTAAGGCTACGGCGGCCAGTCTCAATGGAGATCAGCGTATTACGCAGGAGATATTACAGTGCACAAGTGTGTGAGTAAACACAGGTGCACTCTCTGTTCCCCCTCTCTCATAATCCGATGGGACGTTTAACTCACACGACTGGGGAGACATATAGCGCAGGACCAACACCTTTACATGTTCTCCAAGGCGCGGGACATTTTTGGCCCGACCCGGGATTCGAACCCGAGACCTCATGATTGGCAGTAGCATACGTCAACCACTAGAGCAATGAGGCAGTCCTATATAGCATGAAGAACAACTTTTACTTAAAACAGTGTGCATTCAAAAACTGTGACAATCTATCAAGACAATAATTAATATCATTTGAAGTATATTGGAGCTCTATCCATATGGAAGTCAAAAGAAAACATATGTTTTAGACAATAACTTGCACATTAACACATACACATAGTTGTATAGTCAATCAGCTTCAAAAATAATCATTACCAAATTATATTGTCACACTAAGTGTTGTGTGTGTCCTACGTGGGATTTGAACCCACGACACTCGGTGAAGTAGGAAACGGTGTGGTGACCGTTAAACCACTAGACTAGAATTGTGTCTAAAAATTGTATGTACAAACTTTCGAGTAGAAGAGCAGTTTACGACAAACCTAAGTAAAATGACTTATATAATATTTTAGTTGCTGTCAGCTATTGAGGTGTTTATTGGGTACTTTAAACATGTACTGCTACCAACAATACTTGATTTATAAACTTCGCAAACATGTGGTGTTAACGCATGTTACATGCCAAGCAAAACAAATATTCTATCAGCATTACTACTTAAACTAAAACAACATGTACTGCTAACAACAATAAGTACTTGATCTATAAACTTCACAAACATGTGGTGTTAACGCATATTACATGCCAAACAAAACAAATATTCTATCAGCATTACTACTTAAACTAAAAACAACATGTACTGATAACAACAATACTTGATTTATAAACTTCACAAACATGTGGTGTTAACGCATGTTACATGCCAAACAAAACAAATATTCTATCAGCATTACTACTTAATTAAACTAAAAACAACTTAGGTACATGCATAAAACTTCAATAATTGCTTACCATAACCTCAGGATAGCTAACTATAACCCTCAGGTCAAAATATACCGGTGTTTTAAGGCCAATCTTAGTTGTAAACTCTCCGAACTTAACGGCATTTATAGAAAATAGCTTAATTGCTAGCTCTACAAGGTTTTTGTCATACGTCATGTTTATTATGTAGAAAATAGAGGAAATTAATGTCGGAGCACGGAGCACGTGAAAAACTTGTTTGGAAAGTTAAGTTAACCTGTCACTAAGCTTGGATATAATCTGACTGTTTGATTGATTTGATTGATTGATAGCGAGCGAGTGCGACTGCGACTGCGACAGCAGAGGAGTTTAAGCAAGTATATGTGTTCTATGGACAGCAGTGTTCCCAACTCTCATTTTTTTTTCCCCTAAGCACAAAACTGCCTCGTTGGTCTCGCGGTTGGCGTGGGCGTGTGCGACTGTTGATCATGAGGTCTTGGGTTCGATGCCCGGGTCGGGCCAAATGTTTGTATTATCTGCCAATATTTGTTTCGGAGTTTGTTTGAGAAGATAAATTGAACAGATAAATAACCAATAACAATCAACGTATTTGTAGTAAAGATAAACGCAGTTTAGCCGCAAATTCTTACGAGTATGTTTATAATTGTGTTAGACAACAATACAACATGCTGAAATGTGCGTCACGTTTTATTTAACTCTGCACTCTTAGTAACCAGCAATCGCACTAGAAATCGGTAAGGCGGTTTGTATAAAAGTTAATATGATTCGCTGGATTAGATTATCCCAGGGCTTATACTATTACACCTTTATTTTGCTTAATTTAAAATAAAATATAAATACTTCAAGTTATAAAAATCCCTAAAAAAACCCCTACCAAAATAACACACCTAAAAAATCCCAGTACACATTTCCCCTCCTAAATTTAGGGGGAAATCCCCTAAGTTGGTAACCCTGGTGGACAGCAGCAAGCGACAGCGAAGTGCGAGTGCGACATAGTGCTGCCTGCAGTTAAAATAGCTCTCCACTAGATTCAACTTATAAAACCTCCAGAAAACCACTAACAAATATGGTACTAAATTAAAAATACACCATCTTTAGGTAAATCAACATAAAATGTTTTCAATAACAACTATTCTATATTAAATCATTTTTGTCTGAACCTTAATCGTCCATTTCAGATTGATATGACTCTTTGATACCGAATTTGTTACGACTTCTGGAAATTTAAAATAATTACAGAATTTTCCTTCCAACTTCAAACCTTCTACCGTGGGAGAGCCACGCTTCGGTATGAATGGGCCGGCTCGACCGGAGTGATACCACGGCCTCATAGAAAACTGGTGTAAAACAGTGCCTGCGCTGTGTTTCACCGAGTGAGTGAGGATACCGGAGGCCCATACCCGAACCCCTCCTCCCCATCCCGCAAAGGCCGGCAACGCAGTGGTGACGCCTGTGGTGTTGCGGGTGTCCATGGGCGGCGGTAATGGCTTACCATGAGGCGATACGTCTGCTCGTTTGTCCCCTATTCCATAAAAAAAACACACACACACTGCGTAATACGCAAAAACTGCACGTTTGGCCTGGTGGTTTAACGGTCACCACGCCGTTTCCTACTTCGCCAAGTGTCGTGGGTTCAAATTCCACGTAGGAAAAAACTTTGTGTGATCCACAAATTGTTGTTCTGAGTCTGGTTGTTCTTTGTGACCGTTTCATGTATGTTTGTAAAGTCCCCCGCGACACAGGATTTATTCATAGTGCGGGAGTTGTCATTTTAAAATATATATATATATATGTCGGAGACACAAGAATAAACGAGAACATGAATCACAGATACTGCCAATCTGGACTATAGCCAAACACTAATCACTACTAAACGGATGCGAATTAACTTAAACACCATCAGCAACCCCCACGAGGGGGTTGGGGCAACGCTCACTCCTCCGCGGTGCCCTGTGGAATTCCCCACCTAGGCTAGTAATTCCCCCACTGGTAAATATGGCCTCGTACACACGATATAAAACACAGCGATACAATAATCATAAATCAAATAATAGAAAACTAGTACCACTCAGGAGTGACTCATGTCACAATCAAGAGATATGGTCGTCACGAGATCTGAAGAGAAACTGTGTCCTGTTTCCGATCGCGCCGCTTTATATGGACTGTTCCGTAGTGTTCGATAGAGGCAAATGTTTGTATCACTTTTATTATTCGGATACCCTCATTCCGACACGGCCGTCCTGACGTATTACACGTCCTCGTGTGATGTTGAAGGCAGTGCATCATCATCATCGTTATCCGCAGAAAAGAAAGAGATATTTTTGTATTGTTCGGCCACTCCTGACCAAGGACATTGGGTACATTATTACATTTTATCTTCTGTGGAACAACTTCATTTAGGACATTTTCATAAAATAATAAGCTTTTCGTTATCAAATCTTGATTGCTAATAGACTTCTCCCTACATACTAAATTAATAAAACCAGTAAGTAGTATCGCAACAGTCACCTCACCGTTTATCGCGTTACACACTTTTGGATTATTAAAAATATCTAGATGGCCTCTTATTTTACCAATTTCACTTTTCAATGGCCACCTCGCCTTTCAGTGGCCACCTCGCCTTTCAATGGCCACCTCGCCTTTCAATGGCCACCTCGCCTTTCAATAGCCACCTCGCTCTTTACACTCTCAAACATTCTGGGCAAATGAGATTGAGATCCCACTTCTGATGTTGGAGACACAAGAATAAACGAGAACATGAATCACAGATACTGCCAATCTGGACTATAGCCAAACACTAATCACTACTAAACGGATACGAATTTTTTTTTTTTTTTTTTTTTTTTTTTTTTAATGGAATAGACCGGCAAACGAGCAGACGTATCGCCTGATGGTAAGCGATTACCGCCGCCCATGGACACCCGCAACACCAGAGGCGTCACAAGTGCGTTACCGGCCTTTGGGGGATGGGGGGGGGGATAAGGGGAGGGGTTGGGGTATGGGCCTCCGGTATCCTCACTCACTCGGTGAAACACAGCGCAAGCACTATTTCACACCGGTTTTCTGTGAGGCCGTGGTATCACTCCGGTCGAGCCGGCCCATTCATGCCGAAGCGTGGCTCTCCCACGGTCAAATTAACTTAAACACCATCAGCAACCCCCACGAGGGGGTTGGGGCAACGCTCACTCCTCCGCGGTGCCCTGTGGAATTCACCACCTAGGCTAGTAATTCCCCCACTGGTAAATATGGTCTCGTACACACGATATAAAACACAGCGATACAATAATCATAAATCAAATAATAGAAAACTACTACCACTCAGGAGTGACTCATGTCACAATCAAGAGATATGGTCGTCACGAGATCTGAAGAGAAACTGTGTCCTGTTTCCGATCGCGCCGCTTTATATGGACTGTTCCGTAGTGTTCGATAGAGGCAAATGTTTGTATCACTTTTATTATTCGGATACCCTCATTCCGACATATATATATATATATATATATATATATATATATATATATATATATAAAAGTTGCTAATTCACTCAGTGTAGAGACAATGGAAACAAAAGTTGGCGATTTTCTGAAGAGTTGGCAACAGTTGGAAACTGAAATTGCCAACAATTTCGGTGGCTACGCGTCTTTCAACTATGCCCTTAAGAGCGTCTGAGAACGAGGGCGGTGGGTTTTTGCTAGAGACGACCTTATTGTAGGCGTGACCTCCATTTTTAAACCAGACAGACGCCCCAACCCCCAGTGCTACATTTATAGGACTAGTACCTAACCCACACAGGCTACGCCTAAATAGCTCAGATTCTTTGACCGTTTCTTGGTTTTGTAAAGACGACTCTCATGTATAACGTCTTAAGGTTCGAAATGGATTGTAAAAATACTTTTATACAAGTGAAACCGTGAGAGAAGCTAGTTAATAATAAAAGTAATTATTTACTACAGACTTTAAATATATTTTACACATTCTTATCTAATGCTTTTCTTCTTGTTTTTAAAGAAGATTTGTTAAGAACTTCTTAAAACTAACTAAGTACCTACTATTTGAGTTTGTCTATTACGCTTTCGCGGAAAACGGTACTTATTTCAATGAAATTTAGCATGGAGATACCTTGATTCATGAAGAAGGACATAAACTACTCTTTACCGCGATAAACGACATAAACGCGGGCGGAGTCGCTGGCAAAAGCTAGTAATTTTATTCAAATGCGAATTCGTTTGTTTTTACCCGACTGCGAAAGGTGAAGGGTTATGTTTTTCGAGTGTATCTATGTATATTTCTTTGGCACGCCCTAGAGCCTAAATGGTTTATCGTATTTTTATGTGAATGGTGTCAATAGATTCGTCGTTTAGTCGTGAGAGTGACACTGGGTACATCAAAAGAAAAAAAACCTTTTCTTTTCAGTTCTTTCTCTTTTCAGTTCTTCATTGAATTTAATAAACATGGCAGATATTGACGCACTCAGGTTTTCTTTTTTTCTAAATAATTCGATACTTGTTTCACTTTTTTCTTCGTGAAACGGTATGTTCCCTAAATGAAAGCTTTATTATCAACGAGTAACAAAGGCTACTTGTTGCCGCGAGATTCAACATACACGCAAGCAAAGACATCCATAAAAGTTAGTAACTTAAAATTTTAAGTCTTTAAACAAAACACACTGAAATAATATAATAGTTTTTTTTTTTTTAATTAAGAAATCTACCTCATTAAGTATTTCTTCATGAATATCCTCATCCATCCCTTCTTCAGGTTCCTCTTTGATCTCTAAATATGCCTTGTATATATGTGTACATATATATAGATATAGAGTATAGAGTATATATAGATATATATATGTATATATATATATAGCAATATAGCAAATAAAGAATTTTAATCTCTTTCTAAAATAGTATCTCAACATCAGCATTAGAATGAGGCGGGGTGTGCTAAGGGAGTATTAGGAGAGTAATCGCAAAAGTTGCTAATTCCTGCACCTCGATTCTTTTTGAGCGTTTTTGAAGTATTATTATACAATAATTTCATCCAAAATTTTTCATTCGTCATCCTCTCTTAGTCTCTTACATCCTAAAAATTAAATATAGGAATTTTTAAACATGCAAGTTAGATATTGCTGAGTGATCGCAGTTATAGTTTTTTTTTAACCGCTAGAAAAATCCACCAGCCACTAAAACCATTATTTCGCCACTAAATGAGGGATTCAAACCACCAGTTTTAGTGGAAAATCCACTAAGTTGGCAGCACTGGTGCGACGGCTGGGAGCGAGAGGGGAGCGGAAACAATCGAAGTTAACATTGATGTTAGCATCGATAGCAATATCGATGTTTTTCTAAAATCGAGCGTATTCAATTCGAAGCGCCGTCTGGTGGCAGAAAAAAATTTGAGAACCCTCATCACGTCACTAAATTCGCTCATTTGTTCAGTTTATATGTATTCTGTGGTTCAGTTCTTCTTTTCATTCTCGATCAATTGTTCACCAACTAACTCATTCACATGATCATTTGCGTGCGAAGCGTTGTTTGTATTGTAGTTGGTGCAATGCTATTGGAACATTTCAGTTACTTTTATTTTATTTCGTAATTAATTTTGATAAGTGATTGTGCGCGTGTGCATATGTTGTATAAATATATATACGGATGTGAAGTGTATGGTGATCATAAATGGTATGAAAACCATTTTTTTTTCTTATTAATAAGAAAATAATATGAATCATATGTTTCGTAAGATAAGAACTTTTTCGCGCCCGGAATTAAAATGTTAACTGTGATTGTTGTTAAAACACAAATTATTGTTATTTTTATTAGTGTAACGAGGTAAAGGATTTTGAGTCGATGTCGGGTAAGGTAAATCCACCCCTCCTATCTTCTAACCGGAGCACGGAGTGGGGTCCCCTCCCCTCCTATAGGGGAAGTTTGGGTAGACAAAGGGTAGTCACCCCTAAGCTGAGGGGAGCTTGGGCCTTGGGCGATATCCGTTGGTAAGGGAAGGGATCATAATTTCAAGTTCAGTTTTTTTGGGTCTTGCCCTTTAACGGTTGCGCGCGTGAGAGAAAGTTTTAAACGTGTATCATTCCCAGTTGTTTTTTTAATAAGCTTAAAAAATTTCAGATATCAGTTGAATCAGAAAAATACGGCACAACTATGGATTCTAATACGGAAAGTATGTTCATACTTCATTTTTATTTGTCTGTGTATGTCAAGTTTTTTTTTATTAACAACTTTTTTTTTCAGCTGATGAGTCTTTGGACTTTATTATGAAAAGGAGTTTGCTGGCTAAAAATAAATTGGCATTTATTTTGCCTGATCCTGATGGCTTAGTTAGATATTGTTGTGTTGAATGCACAGCAAAATATGACAGTAAGGAAGAATTAGAGAAACATTTACTAATACATAATAAAGAGTACAGGTTCTTGTGTGGGATCTGTGGGACTGGGTAAGATAACATAAAATATATATTATTTATATTATTGTAAGCTTTTTAGATTTTCTTTAAATAATGTTTAAAATTTTGTTTTTATCATTTTATCATCAAAATATATTGTGCTTACACAAACTATAATTTTTCCTGATAGGTTGAAACGCAAAGAACACCTTGATAGGCACACATTGGAGCACCAGGAGGTGCGGCCTTATGTCTGTCAACACTGTGGCAAAGGTTTCAAGAGAAAAGAGCATCTAAACATACATAAATCTATACACAGCGGTGACAAGAGTGAGTCTTGTCCAGTTTGTAATAAATGTATGTATCAATTACTAGCTCTAAAACTTGTGAGTCTGTGGCATAAATACCAAAAACAAATCTGTTTTGTTTTTTTAATTTTTTAATAATATTAACAAAACCACAATTAAATAATTTGTTTTTAGCATTTTATCGCAGAGATCACCTCAGGAAACATTTACAAACACATTCTAAAGCATTCCTCGAAAGGAGATCAGTCAATGACAAGGCATATTTAGAGATCAAAGAGGAACCTGAAGAAGGGATGGATGAGGATATTCATGAAGAAATACTTAATGAGGTAGGTTTCTTAATTAAAAAAAAAGAAAAAACTATTATATTATTTCAGTGTGTTTTGTTTTAAGACTTAAAATTTTAAGTAACTAACTTTTATGGATGTCTTTGCTTGCGTGTATGTCGAATCTCGCGGCAACAAGTAGCCTTTGTTACTCGTTGATAATAAAGCTTTCATTTAGGGAACATACCGTTTCACGAAGAAAAAAGTGAAACAAGTATCGAATTATTTAGAAAAAAAGAAAACCTGAGTGCGTCAATATCTGCCATGTTTATTAAATTCAATGAAGAACTGAAAAGAGAAAGAACTGAAAAGAAAAGGTTTTTTTTATTTTGATGTACCCAGTGTCACTCTCACGACTAAACGACGAATCTATTGACACCATTCACATAAAAATACGATAAACCATTTAGGCTCTAGGGCGTGCCAAAGAAATATACATACATACACTCGAAAAACATAAACCTCCACCTTTCGCAGTCGGGTAAAAACAAACAAAATCACATTTGAATAAAAATACTAGCTTATGCGCGCGACTCCGCCCGCGTTTATGTCGTTTATCGCGGTAAAGAGTAGCTTATGTCCTTCTTCATGAATCAAGGTATCTCCATGCTAAATTTCATTGAAATAAGTACCGTTTTTCCGCGAAAGCGTAATAGACAAACTCAAATAGTAGGTACTTAGTTAGTTTTAAGAAGTTCTTAACAAATCTTCTTTAAAAACAAGAAGAAAAGCATTAGATAAGAATGTGTAAAATATATTTAAAGTCTGTAGTAAATAACTGTACTTTTATTATTAACTAGCTTCTCTCACGGTTTCACTTGTATAAAAGTATTTTTACAATCCATTTCGAACCTTAAGACGTTATACATCAGAGTCGTTTTTACAAAACCAAGAAACGGTCAAAGAACCTGAGCTATTTAGGCGTAGGCTGTGTGGGTTAGGTACTAGTCCTATAAATGTAGCACTGGGGGTTGGGGCGTCTGTCTGGTTTAAAAATGGAGGTCACGCCTACAATAAGGTCGTCTCTAGCAAAAACCCACCGCCCTCGTTTTCAGACGCTTTTAAGGGCATAGTTGAAAAACGCGTAGCCACCGAAATTGTTGGCAATTTCAGTTTCCAACTGTTGCCAACTCTTCAGAAAATCGCCAACTTTTGTTTCCATTGTCTCTAAACCGAGTCGCCAACAACTGCATTGATTCGTTCGTCCACGTGTCAGGCATGTTACTTTTTGTTTCCAACTATACTCTTTGCGCTGTAGTATGGTGCTGGATGTGCTTTGATTTTATTTGTAGACTAGAACATTCTGATTGCTTTAATTTAATTTACTACAGTTATTAATGATTTAATATATTGCGAATGTGGTACAGCTGAAATACTAAGTCATTATTTGTAAATCGCGGCCACTATAAAGGGTGAAACGAAATGTTACTGAAACTATCACCCGCACCATGCTACAGCGCAAAGAGTAGGTATAAGCGTCTCCACAGAGCCAATTAATATCTGCAACAAGCGTATTCTTTGTTTACCGCCAAAAACAGAAACACGGTTCCCAACATTTGTTGCTAACACAAGTAAATTACAGAAACTTGTCTCCAACACGTGTTGACAACATAAAAGTTGCCAAATTTTGTTCGGTGGAGACTCGGCTTAACACCGATGCGATGGTTACGAAACAGTTATGTCAGATCGGGATATTAAAACTTTTTAGTGAAAAAAAGCGGGACTCTTTTGTCGAAAGCGGGACAAAGTAAAAAAATCTTTCCGACATATAGTGTACTGCTGACCCACGCAACGTCGTTTGCGTCTCCTATGGGCGTAAAAAATTACCCCCGTTTTTGTAAGATTCTTCATTGGTGCTCTGCTCCTTTTAGTCTTAGCGTGTTGATTATAGCCTAAAGCCTTCCTCGGTAATTGTACTATCCAACACTGAAATAATTTTTCAAATCGGACCAGCGGTTCCTGAGATTAGCGCGTTTAAACAAACAAACAAACTCTTCAGCTTTATATATTAGTATAGATATTATACACTTCTAAGATCGAATACTCTTAATCAACAACACATTTATTTGGATAAAGATTAATATTAGGTATTATGTTGATAAAAAACTCTTTGGCAAATAACTCATTATTAGGTACCAATGGGTACCAACTCTTAGCGTGTTATCTATACTATAATATCAAAAAGCTGCAAAGTTTGTTTGTTTGAACGCACTAATCTCAGGAACTACTGGTCCGATTTGTCTGGTCTACCTAGTTTGGCAACAAAGGCTATCTCATGTTCGATTACTTAAACTAGTTTTAAGTTATACAGTTTGTATTTTCTTTTCGTGCAATAAATGTTAATATTATATTGTTCTCTTTCTTAACAAAAAAGACAACTCCCTCACTACAACACTACAATTTTTGTCTGTTTGTTCCGGCTAATCTCTGGAACGGCTTGACCGATTTTGACGGGACTTTCACTGATAGGTAGCTGATGATATCAGGAGTAACTTAAGCTACTTTTTTTAGACTAGCTTCGCCCCACGGCGTTTCCCGCGATACGACAATGACCGCGGGTAACGCCGCGGGGTTCAGCTAGTTTAATATAATTATGTATTTCAGGCAATAGCCGTTGAAGACAGTCCGCTAGTACCGAACAGTGCTCGGCCCTTCGAATGCGTCATCTGTGGGAAGTCTTACAAAAGGAAAGACCACCTCAAAATACACAGTTGGACACATAAGAAGAAGGAACACGCCTGCTCCGAATGTGGGAAAGGTAAGTTGCATGCGTTTTTAAATACCTATACAGATTATATGCTCGAAGACTGCCAGATTAAAATGGGACTGGGCCGGACACGTATGTCGGATGAATCCGGACCGGTGGGCCAAGGTCGTCGTCGAACGCTGGGTGCCTCAGGGTGGACGCCGCCGACGAGGCAGACCCCGTAAAAGATGGCGCGACGATCTTGACGCCTATCGCAGAGACTGGCCGGAACTGGCCTTGGATAGAGGGAATGTGGATGGATGGCTTGTTGCAGGGGAGGCCTTTGCCCAGCAGTGGGACAAAGCATGTTCATAAAAAAAAAAAATGCTCGAGAGCAATGAATCCGGGTCACCTAAAGATACCGAGAAATTTTGTAAAGATTTAGTATTATTATTAGTTATTTTCTAGAGAATTTGTTTTCAGTGCCATGTAAAAAGTTACTTATAGAAAAAAAAAGTTATCGTAAAACAAAACGGATAAACATTTTTTTCTAAACCTTTAAATACTTTTCAATTTTAGTACTTAATTGTTTTTTTTTGTAACAGTTTTTTTGTTATCTTTGCTTTGTTACCTCCACGTGGTGCTATCAACGCGTATACTAAGTTCTGGATACTCAATAGATTCTGGGAGGGTTTATTATCTCGGACATTGCCGACCCAAGCTGGCTTTATCTTTTGAAGCGTATCTCTGGGCTCTGTGCTCCTCATTCCATACGGTTAATATTCACTTTCTAAAGGTTAGTCGAAATCCGACCTGAATATATTGCTCTCTAGTGTGCATGTTATATGTATTTATACAAACAAATATGTGATAATCACAAATTTCAACAAAAAGAAAAAAACCGACTTCAAGAACTGAACCAAATTTAAATGGGACCACACGGAAAGCAAATAAAAAAGAATTATCAAAATCGGTACATCCAGTCGAAAGTTATGAGGTAACAAACACAAAAAAAAAACAGTCGAATTGAAAACCTCCTTTTTTGAAGTCGGTTAAAAATAAAATAAGCTTATAAATGGTATTAGCTATTATTCTAACTTACCGTGCCCCAGAAGGTCCATAATGTATGTACTGGAATTATTATTTTAACACTCTTTTGCAGTAACTTGATATAATTTACTTATGCTTACGTATTATATTATTATAACACATCACATCAACAGCTTTTAACAGTCCACTACTGGATATAAGCTTCTTAGAAACGAGGTTTTGTCCTACCACACTGATATCCATAGAGAGTTAACCCGATGGTGGTGCCCGCGTCAGTGCAGGCAGGCGCTGGGAGCGATCCGGATGTCCTTATGAGAGCAGTTCCCGGATCTCTCCCATTTAAGGCGCAGTGTGGCACATTGTGTTTTTTTAGTCGGTCCGATTCAGAAACCCTACCCCACCGCCAACTCCGGCGCGGCGAGACGGTCCGTAGGGGTTTTCACGCTTAAATAATAATACAACATTTTAACAAAAAAAAAAAAACGACTTCAATCTGGACTTAATTAGTACGTAAGTGGACGTAAGTGGAACACACGGGAAGCACCAGCTTTTAAATAAAAAAAGAATCATCAAAATCGGTTCACCCAATCGAAAGTTATGAGGTAACAAATATAAAAAAAACAATACAGTCGAATTGAGAACCTCCTCCTTTTTTTGAAGTCGGTTAAAAAACGGTTTGTTTCAAGTTTTCCTTCTCTTTGCAGTGATGTTTAATTTTTCTCCCTAAGAGCCTTTTAATATTATCCGATCCGATATCGGTGTCGGGCGCGCCGATACGATATCGGAGGAAGTAAAATGTACGTATTTGTCGGCTCCGATATCCGACATCGAGTCGGACAATATGAAAGACAGATACATATTTCATACATTTATCGTATCGGTGCCCGACACCGATATCGGATCGTATATTGTGAAATGTGAAAACGCTCTTAGTCGCCTCTTATATAATGGTAAGCATGTCATATGGTATTATATTATGGTTATCTATTATTCTATTAGATCTCCAACACCTATTTTATGTTGTACACAAACATCGTTGGGAGTTTAACACTATCTGTGGTCCACATATCGGCTTCACACGTCGCACACTGCTTCCGGTAAAGCCGAGGACATTGTCCCCTCTCGATAAACGACATTACTGGTGGTGACTTATTCCCGAACCCTCCACTTATGGTCGCGTCGAGTACGCCCGTAACGGATCGAATCACCGAGTTCACTGGCCTCTTAAGATAATATGAATCTCACAAACTAACAAAATCACTGAAATACCATCCGTGGCACAGTTTATTTTGAATCCCCACGATTATTATCGCAATAGGGTAGTTGACTGTATCGTAAATAAATACCGATGCCAACGAATATTACAAAACATCTCGGAAAATATAATTATTACAGCTTTTCATTTCTATTACAAATTTCAATCAAATAAACATTGAAATATATTGCTCAATTGAGTAGTCTAAAACAGTGACGTCACAAGTTAGTTTTTAGTACATTTTTCATACAAACTTATCGTTTTGACAGATGACAAAAAGTAAATGATTTGACTAAGGTGTCAACTACCCTATTTAAGATCACAATTTGCACATCTTAAAAGGGATCTGAAATGCCTCTAACGATATCAACGCTATTTAAAAGGATGTTATTATGTTCTGTTGTCTGACACATACTCTTTTAAGCATTTCTATCATTATCATAATCAGCCTATAGCCATCCACTCCTGAACGAAGGCATCCCCCAAAGACCGCCAACCATCCCAGTCTTGGCAGTCCGCTTCCATCCGAATGGACCGCTAGTCTAGTCTTAGTTAAGTACTATCCACTGGCAGAACCCCATAGCGGGGCGACTAGCAAATGTGAAACATACACAGTATTTTGTAGAAATAATGAGCATAGCATCACCTTGGTAATCAAACAACCTCACCGCTTTACATCCTATCTCAGCGTGGCGACGCGTCACCACGGCAACAGCTTGTCTGACCCGTATATTAGATGTTTCAAATTACTGCTCATTGTGTAATAGGCATGCTCTAAGAAAATAGCTTTCCATACAAAGGTAACAAACATACAAAGTATATTTACGAGTGCATACATGCTGAAACAAAAGTGACTTTAAACATGTGCAGATAGGGTACACAATGTAAACAAAGTTATGCGTTAATTTCATTGATGTTCTTTCACTTGGTGTTCGCCCTATTGCGCCAACGTAAACAGACAGAATGTAGGTCGTAGTCGCAGTCAGACACAGGTTTTTGGTTACGTCAGTATTGGTCGCGCAGGCAGTAACGACATGCATATATTTGCCGGTTTCCCATTTGAGAAGTTAAAAACAAGAAAAATAAACAATGAACAAGAAACATAAAATGAAATTGCTATCAAATAATATGATGTCCAATGATAGAAGAAGCAGCAATAATAATATTAATAATCTGTTTGGATACACTCCCTTTTTTCATCTTTAATTCCCAAAGTGACGGTGACGGAAATAGGCATAGCCTTATGTGAGTGGGAGCATATTGCAGTTCGCAAAATGTGGGTGTTAATAAGCCTCCGAGTCCCCAAAAGGATAGGTCTTTGAAGATTCTGCAATAAAAACGATGAAATTAACGTATAACGACATCCCACACTGGGAATACCTGTGTCGCGGGGAACTTTACAAATACCTAGACTCAGAACAACAATTTGTGAATCTCACAAAGTTTTGTTCCATGTGCGGTCTAAACCGAGAGCAACAATGTGTAACGAGAATTGTACATAATAGATTTGATCTGGGTGTCTATCTCATATCAACATACACCCATAAAACAAACGTATTTTTTTTTGCCATTTTTGCTCGATATTAAGAACCGCAACAGGTTAAACGTTTGAAATGTATAGATAATGATACGGAACTTTGTATACTTGTCCGAATCGCATTTGACCAATTTTTCTAGTATCCTTGATTAGTCTTTTCGATATAATAACATTAATAACAGACAGAACACTTTAGATAAATTACTTGCTGTACAGGCCAATGATCGTACATTTTAGCGCGGTCAGCATTTGCACCTTCAGCGAGCATTGGATATACTCAATAGCATAATTCACTAAGCAAGTTGTGTATGCGACTCTTACATATACGGTCCTTTGAGCGATTTTCGTGAAGTGTGTTCCGCGATTACCAACAAGTACAAACGGGAATCACTAAGTAGATTGAGACGAGCATCAAGAAACTTCTTAGGAAAGTCGTAATTACTATCAAACAATTATTTTTGTATCAGTCCTATCAAGCACCAAACAAGTGGTGTAAGCAGCAATTATCAAGACATATATCACTAGATAGAGGTACATCGGTCTACTTGGCCTCCCACAAGCGGGAATCACTAAGTAGATTGAGACGAGCATCAAGAAACTTCGTATAAAGATCGCAATTACACGTAACCTTTATCAGTGACTAAACAATCAAGCAATTATTTTCGTATCAATCTTATCAAGCACCAAACAAGTGGTGTAAGCAGCAATTATCACGACAAAAATCACATCTATGATCTAACAAACCTAGCAAGTAGCACTAGGCGAGCATGACACGCAGCGTCTACAGCACCAAGCAAGTGGTGTAAGCAGCAAGTATCAAGACAAATATCACATCAAACATATCTAACACGTAGCGCTGGGCGAGCGAAACACGCAGCGTCTACAGCACCAAGCAAGTGGTGTAAGCAACAAATATCACATCAAACATGTTTAACAAGTAGCGCTGGGGGAGCATGACACGCAGCGTCTACAGCACCAAACAAGTGGTGTAAGTAGCAAATATCAAGACAAATATCACATCAAACATGTCTAACACGTAGCGCTGGGCGGGCAAGACACGCAGCGTCTACAGTACCAAGCAAGTAGTGTAAGCAGCAGTTCAGTGTAGTGCTAGTGATCAGTACTTGTGGTGGGTGCGTTATTTCCTCTCTGTGCGTGGCGGTGAAATATAGTGCAAGGTTTTCATAGATCGGGTAGTAAACGTGTCACTAATTTCCCATGGTTATTTTTAATTTTGACTTTTGTAATTGTTCGTTTGTATTCTTTTTAGCTTAGCACCGACTTCAAACAGATTATTTTTAGGTACCTAGCACACATTTTAATACTACTATTTAAATGAATAAAGACTTAGGTATAGGCGATTTATGAAGAACCAGTTTATTTTACGCATTTAAGTGTTTTTTTGGCAGAGTTTTCGTTGGATGTTTTTTGGAAGTGGGTTTTTTTTTTATAAAATGTTTTTATTTTTCAGTTTTTAGTGCAAACAATCGTAGGTAAGTAGCAAGTTGAACTATTTCATCAACTTTCATCATCAAGAAAACAAATTAAGGTCTATACGTACGTTTAATATAAAAATCATCCTCTAATTCCTAACTGTGGAAGAGTTCAACCTTCTGTCATCAGCTCACCTAAATAACTTGAAAGTATACGACTGAAGGTCTTTAGATACGTATGAAATTGAAAGAATTATCCTCCAACTCCTAACCGTTGAGGAGTTGTACCTTCCATCATCAGCTTACCTACATAATTTGAAAGAATACGACTAAAGGTAACATATATACATATGATATTTAAAGATTTATCCTCCAACTCCTTACCGTTAAGGAGTTGTGCCTTACATCATCAGCTCATCATCATAAAACGATGACTACCAGACGCAAATACCGGTGTAACTTCAGAAAATATATGAAAAATATAGTATGTGCCTATAAAAATTGAGGGTTTCTCTCCCTGGGATCCCATCATCAGATCCTGATATGGTGGCAATGGGACCATCTCGGGAGCATACCCTTTCGAATCCAAAAAAAAATTTCAAAATCGGTCCACAACTGACGGAGTAATCGGTGAACATACATAAAAAAAAATACATACAGTGGAATATAGAACCTCCTCCTTTTTGGAAGTCGGTTAAAAAATACAGAGCCCTTTTCAAGCACTATCTCGAGAGATAGCTGTATTTTCGTACGAAATTGTTTGCATACCCAAAATCCAGTGGTCTTGTAGTTTTAGGGAAATTCCCGTGTTACTTTATAGGTACCTTTTTGTACTGGAAAACTGTAACTTCATGTGTGTTATGTACAGGATTTTAAATTTTATTCTTCAAGGATTAAAGAAAGAACATTATAAAATCCTTATTTATTTATTTTTACAGTTACAGCAAATCTATTGTCAGTTTAGATGTTAACAAAGATAAAGTTAAAAATAACACAGAACCGTTGCTTAACTTTAAATAACGTTTATGAATAAGGGGATAAATGTTCAATGGAATAGTTAAAATACCTATTCTTGTGACTAAGCTGTTGGTACAATGCTCTAAACCTGTAGGGTAAAGCAACAAGTAGCTGTCAATGAAACTTAGCTATCATAAACTAAAAAATAATTATAAAAGTTTTGATCCTCAGAAGACGAAAAAGTTTGAACCAAAAGTCATTCATTTTATTAACAGTCTGACTAAGATAACTTTATTGTATTATTGCTTTATAACATACAGACTGGACAGTCAAACTAATTAGTACTCAACGTTCACGCAAGGGCCCCTTCTACTACATATTATGTCAATGCGTCTCTTCATAATATGGCAAAAAAATTGATAAGGGATTTGTAAAATGATTATGCTTAAATGGTTAGGACACAGATGGGCCAGGCCTCATTCATAATCAGGCTCAAAGTCACCCAAAGAACAACGAATCTGGAAAGTGTTTTGCACACAGGCCAATGTCACTGACATTACCATTACCTAGAGAATCGCCAGACATTGATATACTAAGTGACTGTGGGCGTCGGCATATTGCTAGCGAAAGATGGAGTGTGTGTAGACCCCCCACTTGGTTAAGGTCGCGGAAAAACGTGGGATGCGGGCAGCGCAGGACCGGTTGTTGGGGGAGGCACATGTCCAACTCTGAACATCTGTCGGCTGAGATGATCTCGCGTGCAGTATCTAGATAAATTCATCCTACTTCCTATTTATATTTAAATGTGAATTTTTGTGAGGATATTTGTTACCCTTTCACGCAATAACTACTGACCAGGGGACCATAGCTAGGCTTATCTTAGACAAAGTATTAGCCAGTGACACACAGTGAATTTAGACGTTAACAATTGCAAAAAGAAAAACGCTTCCAACTTAGCTAGAGGGGTAGATCTATATGAAACTTTCCAGTAATAATTATAGGTAGTTCATACATCAGAATGACAAATAGACTACTTTTACGCCATATCCGAAAAACACGCGGGCGGAGCCGCTGCGAAAAGCTGATTTAGTAATAATACTACCTGTTATGTACAATGTTCATTTATGTTTACAATGTTCACTGAGTAACTAAGGCGAAGTAAAATAATCACAA
Organism: Diaphora mendica; assembly: GCA_949125395.1. NCBI lineage: Eukaryota > Metazoa > Arthropoda > Insecta > Lepidoptera > Erebidae > Diaphora > Diaphora mendica. The sequence goes on from OX421321.1 coordinate 5,576,786, forward strand.
TCTAAAAAAAAAAACTTTCGAAAAAACTCAAAGGGGGCCCCCTCTTTGAGTTTTGTTCTTATCTTTTCTTACAATAAGGGAGACTTTACTGTACTTTACAAACAAATCTTATTACCTTTAAAACTTTACATCTTCTCATTCTATGAAGTAAGAGACTAAAGAGAAGTTATTTTTTTAATATAATTTAACTCATGCTTTTGTTGTCTATCAAGAAATGGTATTTGCTGCACTTCGACCACGTGTATTAAAAATTTCACGATGGTCTGTTGCATACCCTATAATAAAGAGCAACAAACAAACAAAACAGTCGCATTAATAATAGCCATATACGTATATGTTACTTGTGATTACTAGTAGGTACTTATATTTTTCAAATCGATTCAGTAGTTCTAGAAGTTAATCAACCAAACAAACCAATAGGTGTCACCCCCCTACGGAGTGGTATGGTGCACAATGCATTCCCCGCGTAAAGAAATAAATAGGTACTGCAGCTTTATAATATTAATACTCGTATAGGTTCATCCTGAAACATTGACTATTTGTTTTTTTGAATTTACAAAATGAATTGTGACGTGTGTAAATTGTTACCTTATGAAAGTAATCAAATCGCAACACGTGGCACACTTAATTATCTCATTGTATATATTCACTAGCTGACCCAAACAACTTTGGCTGCGTCTCTTCAATCATGCTCGGCTCTTATCGGTCCAAGCGTGATGTTAACTATCCTACCTTTAGGCACGCCAGCAAAACACACATTTAAAAAAAACGTAATAATCAGTTAGATAGTTTCGGTGTTCATCGTGAGCAACAACGTAACAGTTTTGAGTTAGGTGTAAATCCAATACTACAAGATATATCCAGATAGGGCTGTGTCACAGCGTTACTACTCAGATTAACATAACTAAGTAAAGCTACCTCAGAGTGTTAAACTGGTTAGCAGGGATGTACAAGAAGTCTAGATGGGATCTCAGTCCCACGTACTCCCTTCTCCTCCCCTTGATTGCGGTTTGGTTGCCGCCTACGGATCAGGCTACATGTGTCGAGAGTAAGAATTAACTAATCAGCCTTCTGCTAGACATAAGCCGCTACTTCGATAGAAGGTTTTTCCCTACTATAAAGGTATACTATATCCAGACGGTATAAAGGTTCCACCAAAATTTCAGTGTTTCCAACTGTTTGCAACTCTTCAGAAAATCGCCAACTTTTGTTTCCGTTGTGTCTACACTGAGTCGCCAACAATTTGAAAAACATTCCAACTAAACGTTGGCATTTTTGGACAATTTTTGTTGCCAACAGAAGGAAATTACAGAAACGTTTGTCACGTGTTGACAACACGAAAGTTGCCAACTTTTGTTCGGTGGAAACTCGGCTTAAGATTTGTTTCAAGTTTGCCATCTCTTTGAATTGATGTTATCCTGCGTAATTTTCATCCTTAGTCGCCCCTACGATACTTATGGGATGAATTTGCTATACGACACCGGTGTGATGAATATGGGTGATGACTTTCCGTATTCTTAATTCATCACCACACAGATAAATCTATACTTATAATAAAAATGTAACGGGTCCAATTCTGTACATTAAAGATATTTTGTAAATTTTTTTTGGAGGGCTCTTTAATCGATACTGAAGCCAAAACGATTTTTTTCATTTTTGTCTGTCTGTCTGTATTTTGGCCACGCATCACGCCGAAACTACTGAATGGATTCAAATGAAACTTGGCATGATTTAAGTTCCTACTACGAGGTAGGACATAGGATACTTTTTATCCCGAAATTCAGCACTGTTTCCCGGAGAGAGGGGATGAAAGTCAAAATATGTTCTCAGTTGTAATTCAATAACACATAGTCCGATTTCTTTCATTATTTTTTAGCTAGAAAGAAAAAAAAAAGATAACGGGATAAGTCTTTTTTTTTGTCCGCGACTGTACACTGCCTGTGGGAAGCTGAGACAGATGTGTAAATATGGCGGTACGAAGTTCGCCGATTCAGCTAGTCAATCAATAACCAAATCCCTTCACTTACGATTTGCGACCGCTAAGATTGTCTCTTGCTTGATGACCTAACGCAAAGTAGAAGTGATGCATAATTTTCCGCATCAATTTCTCGTAAACGCACTGACCTCATAAAACCTTATATACTTAACCATAATAAGTTTCGAAGAATTCCGAGACAGCTTTGGACTGTTGCCCTTTACCTAAGTGTTTTGTTTAAAACTCGCCTCGAGGGAAACTTGGCAACTTACTCTCCACGTCCGCCTACGTCATATAACATCTATAGGTACAAAAAAATATAAGTGTCAGTTTGTAATTTAAAATTAACAGCTTTTTTCTAAATGTTGTTCTGAGTGTTGGTACCGTGGGAGAGCCACGCTTCGCCATAAATGGGCCGGCTCGATCGGAGTGATATCACGGCCTCATAAAAAAACGGTGAGAAATAGTGCTCGCGCTGTGTTTCACCGTGTGAGTGAGGAGACCGGATGCCCATACCCCAACCACCCTCCCCCAATCCCCTCCCCCCACCCCCCAAAGGCCGGCAACGCACTTGTGACACCTCTGGGCGGCGGTAATCGCTTACCATCAGGCGATACATCTGCTCGTTTGCACGCCTATTCCTTACAAAAAAAATGTATATGAAAATACACACATCAAAAGTGTCTAGGGATCAACATATGTGTCTAGGGATCAACATATATTTTTGCAATAACTTTTCTCCTGATTGATATTAATTAAAATTTTCTTTAAGGATTCATCAAATAAAGTGTTTTCGTTTGTCACAGTAACGATAAACCAAGTCACCTTTGCATTAATAAAGAAATTTGCCATTTTCCTAATAAAGGGATTTTTCACATTTGAACCACTAACATTAAAGTTCGAAAAAAAGACTGAAATAACAGTTTTCTTTAAAATTTTATTAGGTAACTTAAACAATTAATAATCTGTGTTTCTACCGCGAACACTAACAACACAAGAATCGGTTTGGCATACTCAAAATGAGTTCATCCAAATCACGCTGTGGAATGGCCGCCCATGTTCGTTGCAACAACAAAAAAAGGTCTTCTTGCGACTGGATACCCTCCACATTCGGCAGAGCTCTTCTCTGTAGCATATCCCATGCATGCTCAATCGGGTTCAAGTCTGGCGACTGAGCAGGCCAGGGCCAAAGCCACATCTCAATCTCAAGAAATCCGCATAAAAATGCTTGATCCCTAGACACTTTTGATGTGTGTATATTAGTACGGGTACTTACATCAAGCAATTTTTTTGTCTGTCTGTTTGTTCCGGCTAATCTCTGAAACGGCTGGACCGATTTTGAAGGGACTTACACTGACAGATAGCTTATAATATAAATAAGGAGTAACTTAGGCTACTTTTTTTAGACTGGCTACACTCAGCAGCGTTACCCGCTAGTAACACCGCGGGGCTCTGCTAGTCATTTATATGACGAGGAGGTACAATATCGCTTTATTCTATCGAGACGTGCCCACACACTACCCACGCTGCAGTTCAGTAGCATCTTGTGGTCAAAACAACTGTTTTAAAATGCGTCTTTTAAATTCTAAAAACGACTTCTTTACTTACAACTTTTGTAGGTAAATAGTAATGAAGTCATGTATTTCGTTAAAATACTAAATTTTTATGACTCTTAGTTTAAACGTTAATTAAGTATCGTAATTAAAATGAAGTTACTAACTGTACCTATTGCTTGCCAAATAAAATAAAGTAATAATGCAACAGGTAATAAATGAGACTATATTACACGAGTATATTTTATTATTATTTAACAAAATCTAACATAAATAAACCCACTAATATAAATTAACAAAGGAATTATGTATCCATCTATACTAATAATATAAAACTGAAGAGTTTGTTTATTTGTTTGTTTGGTTGAACGCGTTAATCCCAGGAACTGCTCGTTCGATTTGAAAAAATCTTTCGGTGTTAGATAATCCAGATATTGAGTAGGTTATAGGCTATAAAATAAATGTATCATTACGCTACGACAAAAGATGCGGAGTGGCTCACTGTAACCGTTTTTATGGTAAACAAATTTGTTCACATCGGAAATCACATTTGAGTAAAACTTTAGAAAAGTGAGTGAAGGGAAACAGTCAATTTCCAGTAGGTATTTGATTATTTGTGCACCTACACGTTTTATTTCAAGTAATTGAAGCAGCTCAGCTGGTATGACTAGAAATACTCATGATTTTGTCTTCAAAAATATTATTATTGGTTTTTAGAATAACAACAGAGCATGTTACAAACGGGATTGGTTCATTTTATGACTAGTAGCTACCTGACCTGACACACGTGGAAGTAGGAACCCATCCCTATAAAAGTAATGTGATTTTTTGCACAATTACTTATGTCACGAACGAACAGAAAATCTGCAGCTGTTCACACATCATTTTACCTTCTAAAAAATACACGGTCATGTTAGATTTTTTCGAATTATTGTCGAGTGAAAATTGGTCAAGTTATTATAAATCGTAATCATATATTATTGTAGTAATAGTTTTTGAGTGAAACAGTCACAAATGTCCATCCTTATTCGCAAACCTAGGATCTAAGTACCCAATGTTGGCACCCCTTTTACAGAAAGCATGGAATAAGTTCAAAATGCAATAAAATAACTTGACAAATACTGTTTAGACGAACAAAGAAAAAAAATACAACTCGATGAGTCAGATGGGACCATCCCATCCAAGTTTTTACACTTCGCAGGTATTGACGCAGATGGTAGCCATAAAAAAAGAAAAAAAAAGGGAAAACTTACTTTATTTAAAACGAGTTTTAAGAGATGTTCCACTTCGGCGTTGGGGGAATTTCTAAAGGGGGATTGAAGGAGAAACCTCTGAGCACGATAGCAAACGTACGGGTGTGATTTTTGTACGGATTCGGAAATATAAAGAGGACCCAAATTATTTAGGTTTTGTGACTATATCGGTATACTGCTCTTATTACAATTATAATAATAATATATTGATAATAACTGGTGGTCGAAATTCGTCAATTTTTGGGTTGTTTTTTTTTTTGTTAGGATCTACATTCCTCCTCTATACAAACTTTAACTGTGACAAGTTTCATACTTCTTCGTTACCAGGGGTACCAATCTATATTATTATATGTAAATGGGAAATACCACTCACTTATTAATCACGAAATCTCAGAAACTATAACACCTACAAACTTGAAATTTGGCAAGTCGATTCCTTATAGAGTGTAGACATCCGCTAAGAACGGATTTTACAAAACTCCACCCCTAAAACGGGGGTTGGAAGTTTGTATGAAAGTCCTATGTTTTTGAAGTAAGAGACTTGAAAGTTAAAATGTATGCTCTATAGAGGGTGTGGAGGTGTACTAACAATGTATCTTTAGAAATAAACCCCCTTTTGGGGTTAAAACGGGGGATGGTAGTTTGGACGCAAGCGAGGTTCCGTAGGTCAGCTAGTAATCTATATAAATAAAAATGAATCACCGAAATTTATATACGCGCATAACTTCAGATCGGCTCAACCAAATTGGATACTTCTTTTTTTGTGTGTTTGTCATAGTTAGGACAAACTTACGATATAAGAAAATTAAAAATAAAACAGGAAATGCTATATTTTTTTAATTCCGCGATTGTACACTACCCGTGAGAATCTGTGACGGACATAAATACCAAAACAAGTTTTTCGGCAATTTAGAAAACATTCACGAAAAATGGCGGTGCGAAGTTTGCCGGGTAAGCCAGTATAAAGATAAGTACTAAAATATCCCGATATCTGTAAGATGATAATTACGTTAAACTTTAAATAGATAGTATGCTATAGCATCATCATGACCTTTCCTTAGACAGAAGCAGACTAGCAATATCTTATATGCTTTATTGTGTTGTGAGATATACATGTATCTACATATCAATGTACCTACTAGTAATTTCTAGCAAAAAAATTATCAAAATATAAACCGACTTCAAGGTTCGACTCGATTTCTCTTGGATGCCATCATAAGATCTTAGTGTCCTTATCCTTACCTTACCATCGTTGGGATATCTCCTTTCCATTAAAAATAGAATCATCTAAATCGGTTCATAAACGACGAAGTTATCCGCGAACACACAAATAAAAAACATATGCGGTCGAATTGAGAACCTCATCCTTTTTTTTTACGTCGGTTAAAAAGTAGCTGACGACGAAAATGTTATTTCTATCATGAATTTGTCTGCTCATCTCTGACAGTTCGCTTTTAGTGTAAGGAGTTGTTAAAGTAAATAAGGTCAGATGCACACCGTATTATACCATCGGTGTGATCCTTTACTGAATTTTATTTGGGGGCCGATGTCATCTGGATCCTTGCTAAGGCTTTTGGTCGATTTCTTTTATGACCGGCCGTGTGCCTTACGCCAATCCTCTTTGGGAATGTACCTAATCGCTTTCAAATGGACACAGGAAGAAGGTAAATTGGGGTAAAGAAATAATAGGACAGACGAGGGAGAGCTAGGGATGGAATGGGTGGATTTCGAATACTCAGCGTGTTCACACGATGCGTAGCAAAAACTCGATATCATCGATGGCCGGCGTTCAGAAATCGTCGTATCAATACGCCAGAACAAATAAACATGAAAATGTCAAGGATTTGAAACGTAATCTGTAAAAACTTCACGAAGATGACATTCTATACAAACAAAACGGTTCAATTAAGTTCGAGCCACGTGTTCTATAAAAAATAGAATTAACCTAAAATATGAGTAGGTCTATCTATATCTAGACTATCTAAAATTTACAACTATTTATAGTCAACCCAAAAAACACAAAAGTTATGCTTTTGCAACTTCCAGAAGATAGACTTTGATTGTAATATACCTCCTAAAATCTATCTAATAAATCAAGTGTTGTCTTGTTTATAAAAAAAGATATTTTAACAAAAACGTACAGAGAATCCACAAAAAATACGAACGCCCCAAGTATTTTGAAAATGGGGCCGACAGGGATGTAAGTAGGTATAAGCGTGTCTTTATTGAGTTCCCCGGTTCTACGAACTCATCCCCACTTTCTCACCCCACTTGAAGAAATGTCAGAAAAAACCCGTCCTCCATTTTGAATCGCAGGGGAGCAGCCCTTTTTTTACAAATATCAATTTACCTCTACTTTTGGGCTCGCCGGAAACATCCCCCTTCGTTTGTGGTATGGTATGTTAGAACTGGATCATACGATAATAAAATAAGTTCAAAACGGTTTCGTTTGAATCTTATATTTTAGTTATATATAATAAATATTATTTCACTATTTTATCTATTCTCTTAAAAGTAAATAGATGGAATATCGACTGCTCTGATGACGTTAGTGGTTTAAGCGTTCGCCATGCCGCTTTCTACGGCGCAAGAGGTTGAAGGTTTAACTCCCACATGGGACAACACTTTGTGTGATCTTCAAATTGTTGTTCTGCCAATAAACTCTTTATTTCTGCACCGTTATAGAATTACAAGAGAGTACATACAATGCTAGATCTATAATGTACAAGAGGAGGCCTTATTGCCAAAGACAATCTCTTTCAGGCAACCATAAATATTACGTAGGTACTAAACCTACACTTCAATTCTTTTGTTTCCTTTTAAGCAATTAAAATTTGATCTGTGATGAATTAGTATGTATTTACACAATAGTGCATACAGTTTGAAGCTAGATGGCGTTGTGTATCAGATGTCCGAAGCATTCAATTCAAGAATACGTTTTATGCAGTCAAAAAACCTTTATTTTAGAAAAATCAAAATTTTCAGTTCAAAAATCACCAGATTTTTCCAAATGGAGGTTCTTTTTAATTTCTCTTAGTTCGTGTTAAATCGACAAGTTTGGTACACGTAATCTTACCCAAAGGGATCTACCTACTTTCTATATCGCTATAACGTTGCTCATCTCCCTCTCACTTAAACCACGCCAGCCCATTCTAGTGGGGGGACGCTTTACTTCGCTTTTGATCCGCTACTCGAAAATCCCTCTACCGCAGTGGTCGACTATGGACTGTGTGAAAGATATTTTACGGTTACTAAAATACCTGAGTTTTATATATTTATATCAGGAAGTCAGTTCTAGGTTATAAAATTTCCTTCAAAATTCGGCTCTGATCAACTTATTATTTCGCTTCTAAAAGGTATATTCGAAGTAAAATAGTTTTCTAGACTAGCAGATTACCGATTCAATTTTCGGTTAAAATACGATAGTCAAAATTTCTTACTGACAGTTTTGAGCTCAAGAACCCTTTGTTTCAACTCTCAGTGCGGTCGGTCAAAAAAAGTACGGCCCAAATCCAGTACCACCTAACTTTTATTACTAAGATTAGGCTTCTGAAAATCTTTCCTAACAATCCCAAATTTTCGAATCCTTCTTTGTGTATCTTCAACACGTTTCCCCTAAGAGATTTTTTAAATCCAAGAATGTTACAAAGTTTGTCATCGAAAGCAGATAATTTGTGCACGGGATCTACAAGAGGGTCGTGACATAACCTACACGATACATACCCTTCTTGAAGCTATAGCCCCCAATTATATTAATAGACTTGCCCTAATTCCCATAGTGTAGCAGTACAGTACAGTGTAGTGTACAGTACAGTCGGAAACGAAGTCATACATTACCACCACATAAATATATACATCGTATTATAATTAACGTTATTTAAATAACAATAATGACATTATATGCTGCTAACTAATTAGGAAAGTTAAAGGAGAATGGCAGATCCTGTACCACTAGCAATATGTAATAAATGGTTACTACTTCTATCTCAACTAGTTTCATGTATCCTACTAATAATCTAAACGCGAAAGTTTGTAAGTATGAATGGATGGACGGATGGATGTTTGTTACTCTTTCACGCAAAAACTATTGAACGGATTTGGATGAAACTTTACAGTAATATAGTTTATACATAAGAATAACACATAGGCTACTATTTGCCGCGATTACCGACATACACGCGGGCGGAGCCGCGAGCAAAAACTAGTTTTAGAATAAAAATTCTACTTGAAAGGTTTTTACAACTGCAATGACAAAACGCTTTCTTACATCTTCTAAACTTGCCCTGATTAAAATGTACTTGTTTGAGAACTAGATGGCGTTGGGTGTCAGATGTTCGAAAATATTTTTATATTATTTTAATGACTGTATGTGTATATGTTTATTATGTGTGGATGTTTGTTACTCTTTCAAGCAAAAAGTACTGAACGGATTTAGATGAAACTTTACAGTAATATAGCTTAAACATCAGAATAATACACATATTCTACGGGCCCGTGTCGAAAATTGATGGGTCATATGAATCACCAGGAGCCCTTTTTAGAAATATACAGGTGCATAAAACAATAACATTCAGCACTGAGTCCAACTGAGTACTGGTGAAGGGGAGGGGGCAGTAACCCTCGATTCTTCTCCCTTGTCACATGATTTTTGTACGGCGTTGCGAAATAATGGATTAGAAGAGGTCTTGAAATTGTATGGAACCGTTATAATTTATTTGTACGAATTTATATAAGCCCTAGCTAATATATAGAACAGCCTTCATCCGTATTTCGCTGTTATCTGTTTTCGTGCAATACCTCCTACCTCAGATGAGGAATTCGGGCTCTCTCACTCAAGTGCCTGCGGGTGGGGGGCGTTTCGTAGTACGGACTCAGTAACACGACTTCTTTACTTTTTTCCCTGAAAACATATTTGTAGACTAGCTGTACATATATTACAGAATAATTTTTTCCTGTTGGTTTACTGGTAACTGAATTTTTTGGTAATGATATAGTAAAAGATTAAAATTATTTTTAATAGATAGTTGCTCTGCCCCGCGGTGTTACCCGTAGTTCTTGTTGTACCTTTACTCCCGTCAAAATAAGTTCAGCCGTTCCGTATATACAGTCACATGAAAGCTGTTAATTTGAAATTACAGTCACTTCAATTTAAATTATTATATTAATTAATGTGAGTGTGTATGATTTTCTTACGTTGTCCAAGCTTAGACCCACACGAGGAATATGTATAAGTGGTTCATGTTCAACCTACTTATTACTTTAAAAGTATATAAGCGTAAAGCCAATTACCACTTGAAAAGTTTTCAAATAAAATATCAAAACACGAAAGCTATATTACGTAACATCATTGCGGCATAGTTGGCTTTCTATCCTTGCGCGGTGAGCGGGCTGGCCTTGCCCCTTCGTAGGGTCGCAGCATCGAACCGGTTCTGAGCCCGTTACTCGGTTCTGCGTCATGGGGGATAACTCCCTCCCAGAGTGAAGTCGTTTCAGGCATACGTTTAAAAATAAACTAGCGACCCGGTACGGCTTCGCACGGAAATCTTTGAAATTCTCGGAGTTTCCTTACCTATAATACTCACATATACATAATTAACCCTCCTCTTGAATCACTGTATCTATTGCATTAAAATTCTTTGAGTAGTTTAAAAGATCTAAGCGAACAGGCGGCCATAGAGATTTCCTTTTATACTATGTAATGATGATATTGTGAGTGAAACAACTTATTACCCTAAGGGTCATAATTTGGATATTATTGTTTTCCGTATCATCATCTCATCTTCAGCCTACCGCAGTCCACTGCTGGACATAGGCCTCTCCCATTGCACGCCACTTAGTTCGATCCTCGGCTACTCGCATCCAGCTCCTGCCAGCCGTCTTGCGCAAATCATCACTCCACCTGAAACAATTTGGATATAATTGTTTTCCGTATCCATCAAGATATTCCTAGATTTGATTTTTGTATGATGCTACTAAGTCGCAGATCGGGAAAGTTCGATTTTAAACTCATTTGGAAAGTTGCATTGGAGCTTACACAAACATCAAAAGCTAGCAACTGACTCATGGGCTCTACTCGCATGCTTTTACTAACAGTGACTAATGTTGTAGTCAAATTTTGAATATAAAACTCTTGGTAAACGAGGAGGAATGTCGAAAACAACATGTTCGTTTGTTTTTTTGAATTTAGTTTAACCAAAAGTTACATTGATATTTACAATTTACCCAACCGACACTTGTGACCCCAAATCCTTGCCCTTTCATCCTGACCTTTTTTCTCAACCCCCTAATTCACCTTCCTTTGTCCAATCTGATAACGAATTACATTACTAAAGAGGGTTTACGTAAGGCATGTGGCCGGTTATAAAAGGAACTGGCCTGAAACCCCTTACTGTGTTACCTACACGTTATCCTATACAAATAAAATAAAATTGAACTACAAACAGTAATTTCAAATTAACAGCTTTTCACTAAATGCATATGAAAATTGTATATACGGTACTCACATCAAATAATCATTTTTTAAATTTTTATCTATCCCTTTGTCTTGGCCGGAAAGGTGCTGCCGATTTTAAAGGAACTTTCACTGGCAGATAGCCGATTTATAAGAAGTAACATAGGCTACATTAAAAAAAAAATAGGAAACGTGAAAGCAAAACCAATGAAATGTTGAACAATATCCAATTCAAAAGCAAAAAAATGCGGGTAATGAATGGGTAATACCGCGGGGTGCAGCCGTGCAGCATATAGTTCGAAATAAAATTGGACAACAGGAAAGAGGATATTTAGTTTTAGTACCTGAGCGACATCTTTTCACTAAATTGTTTTGTAAACAAGCTAGAAGATCTTTTGTGCCGAGGCTATAAGCAATAATAAAACATGTACCTAACGGTATACTACGAGTATTGCGTTTTGGTCAACCGATATGTCATCCAACGTGTACCTGATATATCTCGCAAGGAGGGAGTAAGAGTGCTTTGCGTTGTAGCGACTATTAAGTATAAGTCCTAAACATATGATGCTCCATCAATAAATAGGTTATGTAAAATATTACAAAAGTTAACATAAATTTAATGGTCGTAAGATCTTCAAACAAGCAATTCTTGTATATATATATATATTATCTGAATCTCGGCAACGGCTCTAACGATTTTCATGAAATTTAGTATGCGGGGGCGATTAATCGATTTAGCTAGGATTTATTTTTAGAAAATTTATCAGTAACAAAATACCGAGCTAAGCTCGGTCATCCAGGTACTATAGTAGACAGCTTGCTGCCTGCCAAGCTAGACCGATTCAGCAGTTAGCGTATGCGAATCAAGAGGTCTCAGATTTGATTCCTGGTTCGGCCCAAAAAAAAGGTTTTTTTTTTGCAAGAAATTCCTATCAACAACTTGGAGTATGGAAGTTCACGGTGGTTCACGCCTGTGCTTCGGAGAGCACGCTTAGCCTTCGGTCCTGGTTCTCATAAACATCTATAATGATAGTTTTTTGTAAGTCAGTGCCCTCAAATATACTGACAAATTAGCCTTTGAAGTCAGATTGCCCTCAAGGTTGCGGAAGTCCAATGCTAGTCGCTCTATGGAAAAACTGACACTAGGTACAACCGGTTGAACAAGTTAGCCGACACCAAGTAATATTGGGGATGGAATGCTAGGCAGAAGAAGAGTTGCATGCATCTATCTTTTGTTGAAATGAAGCCACCCACAGAACAAAAAATATAGGTAGAAATGTTATGTAGGCGGGGCAGGCGCGCCGCGAAATAAGTCCAAATACCTCTATTTTGTCTGCTGGCATTAACTGAACGGTCGCATTCGCATTTTACTTTCAACGGAAAAAAAGATTAAAACAATCATACATTGCGTATTAAATTCGATTACTAACTACACTGTTTCCACAAGGGTACGCAATGAACTGCATTTCCTGCGTGAATGTTTCGATATATTTCACCCGAGCAGATTTAGTGTAAGGCGTAGGGGTGTGCCCAAATATCTATAATGCAATCGATACCGCAAAATTGTGGATGTCGATGATATTGGTTTGTGTTTTTCTCAAGTAGAAAGAGTTGATTTGTTTTATATTATGATTTTTAACCGACTGCAAAATAATTTTTAATACGAATTTTTTTTGTAAAGCTTTTTGATGAAATGGAATAGGAATGATAGAAATATTTCTTTTAAAACTTAAAACATATTTTGAAGATTAACATTTTCGGGCCGTCCGACGTCTATACATTGTTTTTTGCATTTAAATTTAGATATGAAAATGTACATCTTGTGAGGATATAAAAATAACCTCTTACTGTTGATTACAGGGTTCTACAGAAAAATTATTAAGATTATGTGTGTTACGTCTATAGAAAGTTGTGTCGTGTTGATAAGTATGAAAAGTCAAACTCCAAAATTAGATGTATAATATGTACTTATGTTTTGACAAAACAAATATGTCTTATTTTTATATTAACACAAGAAACTAGTACAATTTCACTCAATCCATATCTAAGACAGTGAATTTCATATTAAAAATAGCATAGCGATATTTAAAAGTAAGAACTATTTCTTATCGAAATTAAGCAAATTTAATTATTATAATCGACAGGACCACATCTCTACGGTGGGTGTGTCATAAAGACGAAGATCCACCTCTAAACACAAAATTGCACGTAAAACTCTACTTAATGCCAAGTGCATAAGGTTGTAGTTTAATATTATATTCATTAAATCCCTTGGACGAATTAGAATAGACTTAGTTATGTGTGTATAATATTATTAATCGTTTATGTGTGCGTCCCGGCGACAAAAGATTACTTACGAAATTACGTCAAAGGCTTTTCTAGTAGTTCTGTGAAGCCACCATATAAAGTTACCCACGTATGAAATACATTCTACATTAATAGTTTCTGGAGTCCTAAAAAATACGTTATTTTTGCTACTTTCTGACTTTAATTCCTATACCCATCAACATACATGCTTTGCAAGCTTTTCACATACCCCTTATAGGTACCTATACCCAAATATACCGAGAAAAAGAAGGATAGAAAATAATTTTATATAAGCGGAGCCAAAGACTAAAACGGTAAGGTAGTAGAGCCACGCTGATTTCAGCACGGTTGGGCCGGCTCGACCGGGACGGTACTACCCTCGCACAGAAGACCAACGTAAAATGACAGCGTTCGTGCTGTCGTGTTTCGTTGGTGAGTGCGAGACCGGAGGCCCAATTAGTCTAGTCAACAAGTTCCATACTTGTTGACTAGACTAAAAGATGCAGCAGCTTCACTAGGCCGCCATGCTGCATTCGCAATGAATATGGTGACCACCACTCTTGGATTCTGCTTATGCTTTCCATCAGGCAGAGTAGAGTCATTTTGGCGGGCAAAAAAACAATTAATTTATATGTTTAGAATCTTTAACAAGAACTAGCTGACCCACGCAACCTCGTTTGAGTCTCCTTTTGCCCGTAGCGTGATAATTTTCCACCGTTTTTGAAACATTCTTCATTGGTGCTCCGCTACTATTCGTCTTAGCGAGATGATATTTGTCCTATAGCCTTCCTCGATAAATGGGCTATCCAACACTGAAAGAATTTTTCAAATCGGACCAGCGGTTTCTGAGATTAGCGCGTTCAAACAAACAAACTCCTCAGCTTTATAATAGTATATAAGTATATATCACATGTTTAAAACCATATATCTTTAATAGTAGCTGAGAGCAAGAATTCTCGGTTGCACACGGTCTTTAAAAATGTAAATAGAATCATGTAACGGATTTGAGACTGTCAGAAATTGTTAGCTGGGTGCTCCAACGTGCCTCTGATAACAAAGGTATGTTAATCTACCAACTTGCACGGTAGGGGCGGATATGTGGAAGGGGAGAAATTAAAAAAAAATCCGGCGCGCACACATTCAGAAAAATTAACCCTTAAAATTTTTCTATTCAAAGGACTGAGGATTTAAAACAGATACAAGAACGAAACGGATTTTTAACCGACTTCAAAAAAGGAGGAGGTTCTCAATTCGACTGTATTTTTTTATATTTGTTACCTCAGAACTTTCGACTGGGTAAACCGATTTTGATGATTCTTTTTTTTGGTGGAAAGCTGGTGGTTCCCGTATGGTCTTGAAGTTTTTCCGGTTCGGTTTTTTTAAATTATTGAATATGCAAAACTGTTTTTAAATAATAACTTCGTTTTGGGAATGCACTTGTGATGCCCCTAGTGTTGCGGGTGTCCATGGGCGGCGGTAATCGCTTACCGTGAGGTGCTTGTCTGCTTGTTTGCTCCATAAAAAAAGTTTCGGCTGACACTGCATTCAAATAGCCGTTTCTTATTTCTGGAGTGACAGCCTATCAAGTTGAAATATTGTAAAGTCTTTTTTGTCTATTGAAAGAGAGAATGCGTCTGTTGGATAAGTATTGTGAAGGAATTCTTATCAGCTGTTATGACGTCATGAATCTAGAGACAGTGCCAGAGAGTCAGAAATAAGTTAAAGTGGGGAATGTAGCTTATTTATGTAAAGCTCCCAAAATGGTTATACTCTGACTGGTGATTCAAGAGTGGTGGTCACCATCCTCATTGCAAACGTGAACAATGCAGCAGGGTGACCCACACCATGGCAGCCCGGTTTAAAAGACCCGAGATCATAGTGGGAGGCAAACACATGCGCTGGTAGTGAGTTCTAGGTTTTAACTGCTTTACTTCAACTGCACGCAGTTCACCATATTGACATTTATTGCGACCTTGGCTTTTATAATAACAGGTAGATTATATTTTTCGCCTGTATATATGATTTTATTCCTGCTTACTATTTCAACTTATCGCCGTTCACTGCTTAACGAAGGTCCACCACATGGAGCGCCAATATCCCAGTCTTGGACAGCGCTCAAACATATCGCTGCCAGCAGCTTTCTTTAAATCGTCACTCAGTCCAACGTGGTCTTCTCCTTATGTTAATTTAAATTCTAATCTGCATTGCAACTGAAGCAACTGATTGACGCTTTTCGCGACCAGAAGGCCGGCCTTTTTCTAGCACAGAGAATCAGCATTGCCATTCAACGTGGCAATGCTGCCAGTCTTTTGGGAACGCTACCAGTAGGCGAAGATGTGGAGGAGTTTTTGACGCATGTATGTAAATATTGTTGTATTTTTTTTCATTATTTGTAAGTTTTTTAGTTTTGTTGTTATGTATATAGGACTATAGGTTTCTATATTATGTGATAATTAGATAAATATATTATCTATAATAAATAAAATTGGAGTGTCTATTTGTAATATTAAAATAACCGCTTTTTAATAAATGCATATGTATGTATACATGTACCAAACATTTTTTTTTGTCTGTCTGTTTGTTCCGGGTAATCTCTGGACCGGCTGGACCGATTTTGACGGGACTTTCACTGGCAGATAGCTGATGATCTAAGGAGAAACTTAGGCTACTTTTGTTTTAGACTAGCTTCGTCCTGCGGCGTTACCCGCGGTACGACAATAATCGCGGGTAACACCGCCGGGTTCAGATAGTCTGCAAATAATTGGAAGATGAACTGTAAATAAATCTGTATAATCTAAAAATACGAATACAGTTGTGACAGTTAAAGCTAATGCTATTTATTTTTATTTATTTATTTAGAGTTACCAACATTTGTTTACACCAATGCAATAAAACATAACACTGAAGAACGAATGGAACTAAGCGCAACAAATAATTACAGGTAACTACAACATTTACAATTAAAAAAAAAAAAGAAGTTTAACAATACTATCGTATGAGGTTAGTAGGTACATGTTACATGGAGAAACAAAAAAGAGACAAAAACAGTAAACTGCTCACATCACACTCGGTGAGGATTCGATAACAAATATTTACGGCCGTTTTCAATAACCTATCTATCCTTAGTTCTCATTACTACAGTTAAACAAATCTATCTTTTTACTCTTACTTTCGTTTCAATAACCTACCGGCAGATAGCATTTCCTATCGAAGTTGTCTATCTATCATTGGGAGGACGGATAGTCAACTAGAGATAGAAACTCTCATAGTAATCGGACTAACTTGCATTTCAATATAAGTTTCGAGTTACTCACTTCACTTCACTTCTTCATTGTGGCCTTTGTGGAGATGTAACCACAATTTCGCCAGTGTCAAGTTTGTAAAAGACCAACAAACGAAGGAAGTTGTCCGGAGAGCATAAAGGCCAAAAACCATTAAGCAGATTGAATATCACACACACAACACAATCACAGAAAATAAATAAAATTATCTAACACGAACAATTTATAATACTTATATATAATTACAGTTTTATTTTATTAGTTCTAATATATTTACATAATATATTTATAATAGTTTTATAACCAAGGGAGAGAAGGAATTTAAATGATATAGGACGAGGGATAAAGGTAGGAATGACATCGTGTAACGAGTAACGCATTCTAGGGCAACCAAAAAACAAATGATCAACATGCCCTTCATCCAGGCCGCACTCACAAAGAGAGGAGTCCCTAATCCTCAGTTTGGCTAGGAAAACAGGGGTGCAGGAGTGGTTTAAACGCAGGCGACAGATTGTAGATATGGTGGATTTATCAAAATGCATATGTTTGTAAAACCAGGGTTTGATAGGGATGGAGGGTTGGATGTCCCCATAAAATTTACCTTTGATGGTTTTCGAGATTTGCCATAATTTAGTCCATGAATTATGTAAATTTAATTTGAGAGTAGCATTGATGTCATGGCTATATATTAGGGAGAGATCGAGAGAACCTGTTTCAATAGCACTTCTGGCGCAGGAGTCAGCTATTTCATTTCCCTGAATACCCGAGTGACCAGGAATCCAGGCTAGGATAACGTTAATACCGAGGCAGTGACATTGGAACAACTCCTCTATTATATTAAGAATGGTGGGGAATCTAGATTTTGAACGGAAAGGATTAGATAAAATGGATTGTAGGCAACTTTTGGAGTCTGAGAAGATAATAACTTTATTTAAATTATGGGACTTCGAGTTACTCTCCGATAGGTGTAGCTAACTCTAGTAACGTCAGTTGCTTATCTGTCAATATCGGCCAGTTACGCGCCAACCCGGCCAGATAGAATTTCGAAAATAATAAAAATTTTATGTAAATATAAAAAATTGAAGTTTTATCAGTGATGATAGCGACATGGAATTATTATGGATTATGATCAAAGCAGTGATAGTGATACTGAAGAAAACATACCTTTACAGTTACAGAAGGAATATAAGCCGCGTGTGAATTATATGAATAAATTATATGACTACGAATTTGCATATAAATCTAGACTAAATAAAAGTGCTGTGAATCAGTTAATAAATTTGATACAACCATATTTAAGTGTAACATCTAAAAGGTAAGTTAAGTTATCGTTTTAAATCTCAACTTTATACTTCAGCCAAATTTGATAAAAAAATATAATGAAAAGATAGGTATTTAACTATTCTTTAATTTGAAAATTACTAGCAATTGTATTATATTTTCTTCATTGGGTTTGGTTCAAGTGTAGAGTCATAATGGTGCTAGTATTGCCATAATATCAAGTTTTAACAAAGTTCTTATTTTTCCAGAAATCATGGTATATCCACCCTCCATCAGATACTTTTGGCTACGATTTTATACATTGGGCACTATGCTAGTGTCTGTTGCAGATTTTATCGGAGTATTAATAGCATCTGCATAGACAATACGACTGTATTGTCTATGCAGATGTATCCAGAGCCATAGCAAGATTATACCCAAACTTTGTTGTGTTACAAAATCACACTCAACAAGAGTTTTATAATATTGCTAGATTCCCCAGAGTACATAGTGTCATAGATGGCACCCATATATTAATACAATCACCAAGTAAGTACCTCATCTCATATTGAACTATCTCATACTTCTATTTAGGTGCTGGTCTAACTTAATTTTTTGATGCTTTCATACTATCTGTACATACATATTAATACTGTTTTCATATTATTTGCAGACTCAAATATTGGAGAAGAATTTAGAAACAGGAAAGGAATATTCTCTATCAATGTACAAGTTGTGTGTAATATTGTTCATTAGTGTTTCTAAATGTTGTTGCCCGATGGCCAGGGATGTCCACTCAGGATGCAACTATATTTAACCACTCTATTTTAAAAGGTCACTCATTTAGTTGTTTATTCTGTTAATAATAAATTTTTAGAAGCGGCTGTAGCCTAGTGATAAAGGTATTGGACTTGCGAAAAAGAATTAAAGAGGTTGTTGGTTCTAATCCTGACCGGTACACTACCGACATGAACCCACTCCTAACACAAGCAATTTAGCTTAGCTGGAGGGGTTAACGAGAATACTAGTAATTTCCTTTTAAAAAAAAGAAATAAGAACACTGTTCCTATTGCTTAAAAGACTTATATATAATATTAAACTTGCAGATTACTGTGAACAAGGTGGACTTGGAAATCGCTGGCTGCTTGGTGATAGCGATCCATGTACACCCTATCTATTGACACCCCTACTCAACCCAAATACTCCATCAGAGCAATGTTATAATGAAGCGCACATTAAAACAAGAAATACTATAGGTTTGTTTTGTTTACTAAATACTAGATGCATGGTAAATGGTTTAAATACACTATTAATACCTACTGTAATATTGCAGATGCATTGGAGTTTGGAAAAGAAGATTCTCCATACTATCTTAAAAATGAGGCCAAATTTAAAAAATATGCAACATACAATATTGCCAGGAACATGAATTTGGCAAAGATAGAGCCTAAAATATCGATTTTAGAAACAACACAGGAAGA
Organism: Diaphora mendica; assembly: GCA_949125395.1. Taxonomy (NCBI): domain Eukaryota; kingdom Metazoa; phylum Arthropoda; class Insecta; order Lepidoptera; family Erebidae; genus Diaphora; species Diaphora mendica. The sequence goes on from OX421321.1 coordinate 5,596,347, forward strand.
AAATGTAATTATTCATGACAATTCTCCAATTTTAAACATGTCAGAACGGCAATTGGTAATAAATATATACTTTAATGTGTAAAATAAACAATAATTAATCATATTTTATGTAATTTTTATTACCTTTCACAAATTTGAGATCACAATACAATATAAACTAATCACACAATGAAAATGTAATGATAAAAATTTAAATTAATTTAAATCCTTTTGTTCACTTGTGGTGGAGGTCCCAGCTCTTCATAACCTAACACTTCAATGTTTTCTGTTTCATCCATCGTCAAATTAGTATCTTGCACAAGTTATCATCAATGTAGATACTTATAGGAATCATTTTGATTTACAAATATATATCAATAATTTAAATAATCAATATCAATATTTAAATAAATATCACAAGATACGCGCGCACAAACAAACGTCAATTCGATATGCCAAAACGTTTTATTTCATTTTGAATGTGGTAAACAAATAAAAAAAATCAAGTTATTGTTGATTCACTATAAAATCTTTAAAAAATACAAACAACAAGTACTTTTAATAAAAATAAATAAATAGTGAATATTTATTTTTAACATTAAAGATTTGTGTAGCAAAGCACTAAACGTATCAAGAGGGAAAAAGCTATCCGTCGTTGGTAAGAGATAGATAGCGCTTATCCTTGATTGTGAAACGCAAGTTATGGATAGATAAGATCACGCTGCAAATCGGAGATAGCGATCTATCCTTAACTGGCGATAGGTTATTGAAAACCGCCGTTAAAGATTGTGGATCGAAATCGGCCCAGTGAGTCCATATGCATATCAATAATATCACTGCATCACTGCAATGCTATAGTAATAAATACAAATAACTCAAGAGCATTATACGAGTATTGTTTTTTCATAATTCCTATACTATAATATGCAATTAATACACACCTATACCTTCATCTTGAATTACTCTATGTAATGCTGAAAATTGCATATAAATTCGTTCAGTAGTTTAAAAGATCTAAGCGAACAGAGGACGGTGGGAGCGACATTTATTTATACTATGTAAAGATAAACGATGTACTAATTTTCATACTCATAAACTTGCTTAATAATAGAGCTATTAATACCCACAATTATAGACCTATTTTGATCTTTTTATCAAGTTGAAGTGAATCCAGCATCAAGATGTGTTCTATAAAATGATTTTTCGTAATCTGATTACAGAGTATAAAGTTACCGCTTCTGATGCAAAGAACAAAAAAATAAAAACCAAGTATCAAGTTTCAAAAGAACTCGCCTGGTAGTAGCGATTCTATTAAAATTGCGTTCATATTCGTCAGGTAACAGTGCCGTGAACATATTAGCTATAGGCGTATGACGAGTCCATGTAGGGTGGGGCAGGGCTATAACCTCGGCTCCCCCCTTCGAACGAGTGACGTCACATAGCCATACTAACGCAAGTCGACTGGCCTCCGCCCATACCCACTTTGTATCATAGTCTTGTTTCGTAAAAAACTAAAAAGTCACACTATACTGGTGCTATATCCTATCCTACTATGTAATATAATACATATTATAAATGCGTCAGTTTGTAAGGATGGATATTTGCAAAAACTACTGAACGGACTTATATGGGACTTTACAGCCATATAGTTCATACATCAGAATAACTCATAAGCTATTATTTACCTCGATGATCAACATACACGCCGGCGGATCCGGGGGTAAAAGCTATTCCCAATATATTTGCGACTAGCCGACCCACGCAACGTCGTTGCGTCTCCTATTACCCGTAGCGTGATAATTTTCCCCCGTTTTTGAAACATTCTTCATTGGTGATCCGCTCCTATTAGTCTTAGCGTGATGATATATAGCCTATAGACTTCCTCGATAAATGGGCTATCTAACACTGAAATAATTTTTCAAATCGGACCAGCGGTTCCTGAGATTAGTGCATTCAAACAAACAAACTCTTCAGCTTTATAATATTAGTATGATTTAATTAGAACCCAAAACTTTTTTAAATTAAGGTGTATGCGCTTTCCACATGCCTTAATTTAAGTTTTTTTTTTAATTCGAGGCAAGAGCTACGTTACATTGTGGGAAGCAACTAGTAAATTAGTAATTTTGATCGCATGTAGTGCGGGGCAAGCCTACTAAATTACTTGCCCTAAATATAACCGCTCCTTTTATATAACACATTATACATACATACATATATATTATGGTTGTTTACGGACCTAGCATCATCAAGGACAGTACAGATTATCGCATACATAATATTAAGTAGAATGTATGTTTTACAGATTAAAATGAAAATATCCCAGAGCATGGGAACGGATTTTGTATGTTGTGCGAACCAGTGAAGTTTAATATTCAAATTATCTGTAGATGGATTTTTGATTCCTCTACGAAAGTATAATTTATTTATTAGCTGAATCCTCTTCTGATTTCCTATCAGAGTCAAATTAATCGATTATCACATCAAAATGGCAGGTTCAGACGCAGTTTGACCTGAGATCTAATGATAAACTAAGTAACTGTTTATTCTCCTCAGTAAAAATACCTACTAGTTGACCGGAAAGTAAGCAAGGAAAACCTGCCTCTTATCCCCACTCGTATCGTGCTATTAGTGTTGCCACTCATAAGGTGCGATTTTCACATTATCTCGGTATACTTCAAAACTAAAACTCTAAAACCCACTCATCTTTACTGGGAGAATATTGTGTTGTCATTTCAATCAATTTACTACAAAGGTTTATTGTTGCAAGCGAACAAAAACTAAAACAGGTTTGTATTTTATTATACTTTACAATTTTTTAAACCGAAAATTTAATACTCGCTTTAGCCCGCTGCTCCGCCCCTGTATATTGGTTATCGCAGTAAAGAGTAGACTAGTCCTATGTTCTTTAAGGATCAAAGTATCTCCATGAAAAATTTCATTGAAATCAGTGCAGCAGTTAGCCGTGAAAGAAAAGACAAATCGACATACAGAGTTACTTTGAATTAAAATTCATGATATTAGTACTAGATTTTTAAAGCAAAACAAGTCCAAATTAATAAAAATAAAAAACCCGGCTGCGTCAATATTTAACAGTAAAAACATATAAGTTTTATATATATTCGTAATCACCATAAAAAATTCTTTATTTTGATACCACACTCGATGTATTTTGACAACATTGTTTTTTTTATATTACTTTTTGGCGCCAAAAATCTTTATTTTTTATTTTTATTAATTTTGATGTACCCAGTGTCACTCTCACGACCAAGACGAATCTATTGACACCACTCACATAAAAATACGACAAGCCGTTTAGGCTCTAGGGCGTGCCAAAGAAATATACATACACTCGAAAAACATAACCCTCCTTTCGCAGTCGGGTAATAAGGTTAAATTCTTAAAAGTTTAAACGTTTATTTAAAATAATGGCACACAGAAAAAGCTTGATTCAAATTTTATTTTTCCCGAAATCTGGGGTAAAACTACCTGATAATATCACTGCGCGTTACTGTGGCATAGAAGTCGTGGCTAAAGGAATGCGCATGTAAGTACTATTTTATAAAGTTGGATGACAAATTGGAAATGTCTTCAAGTTAAAGCTCTTTATAACAAATGGAATTTTTACTTTTAAATATTGAATTGAATAAATAGCAGTTTTTTTTTGTTGGGTTTTAAGGCCAATTTTTACGTAAAAACAATATATAATTTTCCCTGGGTTTTTAAGTATAAGTGAGTCAGGTATTTCCATGCGTACAATGGATACTTACTAATCCTTTTGTTTAAGTTTTGAACCACACATAATAAACCTACGCATTCATGAAAATAATTAATACTTTTTTTTCGGAAAAACAATGTTGCCAGAAGAAAAATTAAACAATCATAAAAATAAAACAATTATAATGTTCAGAAAGTAACTGAATATAATTGCGGCATACGGTCTTCAACCCTTGGGGCAGTGGGCTTTGAAAGTCACGTTGAGACTTATTAACAAAATAATTAAGGGTGTTCGTCATAACGGCTTACTCCCACAAGAATAAAACACAATAATATTGCGGCTAGAAACTACCCACTTATAAAGAAATATAAGTGTCTGCCATAGTCATATAGTTCCACACTTTTCAACCGACTTCAAAAAGGAGGAGGTTCTCAATTCGACTGTATTTTTTTTTACGTTTGTTACCTCATAACTTTGGACTGGGTGAACCGATTTTGATGATTCTTTTTTTTATTTGAAAGCTGATGCTTTCCGAATGGTCCAGATTGAAGTCGGTTTTTTTTTGTTAAAATTTTTAATTATTATGGAATCAAATCGAAAATGACGAACAATAATGTGTGGAATGAAACTAATTAAATGTGAATACTACTTTTGCAATAAGGCGAAAAAATAGGATACTTACTATCAAATAGGAACTCGAGAGTATCAATATTTTTAAGATTTACCTCAAAACTGATAGAATTGTTAAACAAAAATAATTTCCCACCAGAGCCATTTTCCCATACTATTTTGGGATGGCTATTAAGTCTACTACATAAATTTGAACTTTGATTTTTACGCAGAGTGACAGCCATCAGACCTCTACAACCCAAGTACTTGGCGGGAAAGACCATTGTCGTACTTTTTGGGACTTCAAACTACCCTTAACGATTTCCACAGATAGATGTTCGCATGGCAACCGAGATCGACGGTTTATCGTGATATCCTAGACAAGAAGAAACTGAATCTTAATACATAAATGTTTCTCATGCTAATGCATAGAGGATTTACGTATTAAATAAATACATAGTACAATCAAAACAGAGGTACCAAAACGTGTCTCACGAGCAGTGTTGCAAAAATTGCCACGATATATGAAAACTTTGTTTGAAATAAAATTATCAAGTTAGAATTAGGCCGGTTTTGAGGCAGCAAACTAAACAAACCGAAGTCAATAAACGCAAGTATAACCACCTAAAATAAAACCATATCAGTATGGTCTTGCAAAATTCTCCCTTATGTAATGGCAAGAGACTTAATTATCCTTATAGAGGTAGATATTAGGTAGTATTTAAATAAATTCTTATGATATATAAATACTACATCTGTAGGGACAACGTAGGTGGGTTTTAAACTGAATAAACCTATTGATATATGAACAAATAGGTTGTGGAAAATTCCACTGCTAAATTCGCTAGCTAAAGTACCTCAATATATAAACGTACTTAATCCCCGATGGGGAGCCCCGAGGGTTATACGAAGGTATGCTATCTCACACCACCCTCATTCCGACGATGGCGGTTAGTCCCTAGTGTCATGAAGTACGTCTATCGCTGCGAATAGGCACAGTTACATAAATAGTATACCAGAAAATGTGCTGAGTCAATTTGCTACGTGTGTATAATTTCTTCAGTAGTTAGCCCAGAGATTTTACGTGAACTTCTCGTGTTGCCTATATATTTGCATACAACTATGATTTCTGGGGCATAATGCAATGGGCACTCCTGTTTAGGAAGAACTGTCACACTTAAAACACAGCGTCAAAATGTTCCATGCTAATTGTGCCATTTCAGACGAGTGTCCTTTGGTTGAACCACAACTTTTGTGCTGTAACTAGACGTATTTCGATTCAAACTTTTCAATTAAATTACTAAATTTATTTGCGACACCTCTCTTTTGCCACCAATATTTTTAATATTAGAATTTTATACATATATACAAACGAATATGATGAAGTAAGGACAATAGGTAATACAGCAAATACCAGGCGATAAGCACAGCACATACATGCTAGACAATTACAATAAACAAACTTGTGCATTTATTTCCGAGAATCTGCTATTTTCTAAATATTGACGCATTGTTCCACTTTGAGGCTGGCTGGCAGAAAATCATATATGATTTAAAACAATTACAAGCGATTTGTATCTCCCTTCTAGTAAAAGACCTTAGTAAAACCATATTTTCACTTTTGTACATAGTTATAGAGACTTCCAACAGAAGAAATAATTATTTCTTCTTCTTTATTATAATCGAAAACATCAAAAATACATCAGATTAATCATCAGTTAGGAGTATGGTATGATCTTTCACTGTCTTGATCATAAAAAAACTTCAGGACCATAGCTTAGAAACGCATTCAAAGTCGTCAGTTTGTCTATGGAGATCAAATCGAATAATGTAACTTGATTTCTCTTTGCTGTTTGTCGAAGACTGTGTGTTTTTGGATCCACTACACATGCATATCTAACTGCAATATATCAAATAAAAAGCATCCACTCAATATAGTTTCAAAATGTCCTTAGAAGTTCATATTCAAAAGGATCATCGCAGATCAAGTACAAAGAGCGCAACATTTTCAAACTTTTATCATCGATGGCAAGAGATACTTAGCTTTCAAAGAAGTTGTATAATAAGTACAGACAAAATGATATTCCTTGCCTTTGAAATTTCAACTACAACTTCAACTCAAAATGAAATAAATTGCTAAGGTGGCCTCCACAATACGTATCGAGAGAAATCAATATCACATGGGCACTTTACAATGACGCGTATATATCCACACATAGCAACAGCAGGCCAGTCGACCTTTTTAGACCCTCCCCTATTCTAGAGGCGATAGGGGCGATCCCCCATGGGCAAAGCGAGGGGGAAAGGCGGGGTGGTTCAAGGGACGCTAGATTATGGACGGTTTCAGAGATCTAATTTATTTTTGGGAGGGTCGGGTCTTAAAGGGGGGAGGCCGGATTATTTTTAGGGTCCCGACCCAACCGTTGAAGCTTGGAGCTGAGTGTTTTGCTCTGTGATTAATTTGAACCTTGTTTTTAGGTTGCTTTGTTCAGACATATGATATATTTGTTTCATTTTCAAATGAAATTATGTAAACGTGTGAAATTAATCCAAGAAGGCAATATTAACAAGTACAAATTATAAAAAATAAAAACCCGACTGCGTCAATATTTAACAATAAAAACATATAAGTTTTATATATATTCGTAATCACCGTAAAAAATTCTTTATTTTGATACCACACTCGATGTATTTTGAAAACATTTTTTTTTCTTTCTTTTTGGCGCCAAAAATCCTTATTTTTGATTTTTTTTATTTTGATATACCCAGTGTCACTCTCACGACTAAGACGAATCTATTGACACCACTCACATAAAAATACGACACGCCATTTAGGCTCTAGGGCGTGCCAAAGGAATATACATACATACATATTTCGGTGTCTGTCACACAGTTTCTTACTAGCTCAGACACCGTCGTTTCACTCAATTTCTATTTGTCTATCAATTATTGTTACCACATTTAGATTGTAAGCTGTACCATGTATTTGAGTAAAATAAATATTATTATTATTATCATTATACACTCGAAAAACATAACCCTCCTTTCGCAGTCGGGTAAAAACTAGCTTCCCTGTGTATGTTGGCTATCGCGGTAAAGAGCAGGCTATGTCCTTCTTCAACAATCTAAGTATCTCCATGTCAGATTTAATTGAAATTGGTGCAGTGGTTTAGCCGTGAAGCGTAAGAGGTGAGCGGACAGGGTTAGATAAAACTCAAGACAATCCTTTCGATAAACGGTTTTGTATATATCTTAAGAACAAATTATCTCGGGATCGGACAGTTTTATTATGCTAACAGTAGTGTGTAGTATAACAATACTGTTATATCAATTTATTATCATGTACCTACATTATTTCTATGAATTTAAATTTTAAAGTAAGAACATAATCATTTATTATTTTTGTATAATTTAATATCCCAAATATGTATTTACGTATGTTTACACTACGTTTTCATTTTCAAAGGTCTATAAGAATGTTACCTAATGTTTTCAGTTTTGAGTCACTGATCTAAATCACTAAGACTTCACCATCACACTTCACACTAATCACACTAATATATAAAGGCGAAAGTTTGTGTGTATGTTTGTTACTTCTTCACGCAAAAACTACTGGACGGATTTGGATGAAACTTTACAGTAATATAGTTTATACATCAGAATAACACATAGGCTACTATTTGCCGCGATAACCGACATATACGCGGGCGGAGCCGCGGGCGACAGCTAGTACTGAATAAATAGAAGTTATTTTAGAAGTATCTAAAAAAGTTGCTGAAAAATTTTCATAACGACTTGTGTTGCTAAATTGCTGTCAAAATATACATAGGTATAGTGTTATGCTGCATATATACTGATGATACAATATAAATCTTAATAAATAGTCATCCGACTTGGCTTTGCTCGGTTTTTTTTTTGGTAAATTTCCTAACAATGAATTCTAGCTATATCGATTTATCGCTCCGAAACCCCCTGAATACAAAATTTCATGAAAATCGTTGAAGCCATTTCCGAGGTTCAGAATAAATACATATACAGGAATTAACCATTTAAAGGTAGATATGGACATCAACACAGTGAAGTCACTGATAGTTATGATGAGCTTATTAATTAACTCTTGCAAGAATTACCTAAAAGACACAGCTAGAGAAGACAGATTAAAAAAAAAGTGTGTAAATGTTCGAAATATGTGTCACGGGTATCTACTGGTTAGTTCTACATAGTATGATGTACATGACGAGCTTCATGTACGGAGTATTGATTTTGTATTTAAACTAGTTCGCCCCCCCTCGGGAGTTCGCCCACGCTCTTAACAAACGCAGCTGGACACTACGCCTTTAATATAGGACTACACTGCGATGGTATATTTATCTTTGGAATAAATTATAAAAAGAAATTGAAGAAAGTATGTGTCCAGTTATTTCACAAAAACCTTATAACTACATACATTAAACGAACTTAGAAAAATAATCTTATCATTCGCATACAAAAAACGAATATAATATAAATGTAGTAATTAAACTAATAAAATCAGATTGATATTAAATAAAACATCAGCCTTCAATACCCTACTCTACATATGCCTCCTGGTTACCTGGTACCTTACCCAGGTAACTTACCAGGCACCCAGGTACCAGGCTTTGGATTACTATATGCTACTAATATTATAAACGCGAAAGTTTGTAAGTACGGATGGATGGATGTTTGTTACTCTTTTACGCAAAAACTACTGAACGGATTTGAATGAAACTTTACAGTAATATAGCTTATACATCAGAATAACACATAGGCTACTATACCGCGATAACCGACACACGCGGGTGGAGCCGCGAGCAAAAACTAGTACAGAATAATTTTTAAAAAACCAGTAATTTGACACAATTTCAGGTGCGTTAATGATGACTCCACTTCTATTGATCGTTATCGTCCCACACTCATATTATAAATTGGAATGTAACTCTTGTCTGTCTGTTTGTTACACTTCCTTCACCGCTGTACCGATTTCAATGAAATTTAGCATGGAGATACTTTGATTCTTGAAGAAAATAGGCTACTCTTTACCGCGATAATCGACACACACGCAAGCGGAGCCCTAGGCAAAAGCTAGTACTTATATAATACATATCAATATTCCCACTCACCACCCAAAAAGTAAGCATAAAACTAAAATTTGACATAGCTTTGTTAACTTTTATCAGTTTTATCCAGCGAATTTGATAAAAACCCTGACATAGAACTAAAATAAAGTCATCCCCTCCGAAGAAACACTACTTAACGCAAGAAACACAACGTTATTTAAACTTTCGTTTTTTGCGAGGTGAAGGTAAACTTAGGGAGGGGCTTGACTCTTGACAGACAACTGCAAATTGGGGTAAATCTTAATGCGTCAGTCCCATTTAGAGTTTTTTGTAAGCCATGCCTGTGTTTTATGTAATACGATATTTCTGATGGATATCTTACAATCAGACTACTAAAACTTGAACATTCAATTTTAACATAGTACCTACTGGCAATGTAATACACTACGTAAAAAGGTAATAAATAGTTTTGTATTTGAAACGCTACATTACAAGCAGAAGAAGGAATAAGTATTTAAAAAAAAAATCGAAAGTAACTGTCTTCTGTTACGCTTTTACGGCTAGCGTTGAACCAATTTAGAGATGAATTTCGGTATAAAGATAGATAGGACCTTGGAGAACGACATGGGCTTCTTTTTGTCGCGGTATCCGACATACACGAAGGCGGAACCGCAGTCAAAAGCTACTCCTTTTATAAGTTATGCCGTTATGGTATGCTTACTTGCGTGAATCTTCGTGGCGTGAAGGGAGTGTGACAGTTACTATCTCGTGTCACTGTTATCCGGTAATTAATTGTATTGAGATTTATTAAATCCATAATAATTTAGATCTAAACACAAACTCCAAAAGATTTTATTCAAATATGAATAGTCAATTTAAATTCTATTCACTTTATGAATAGTCAATATTTAATATTTAAAAATCGAGTGATTCTAGTCGCCAGTTCCAATTGCAGCCTACCCTTCATGGAAAAGAATCTGGCAAGAAACTCCATGGTGGCTCCTTTTAAAAAACAATAATACGGTTTACAAATTATTTTTTTTCACTAAGAGACTTGAGATGAGAACGAAGTCGACCAAAGAAAACAAAACAAAAGGTTTAGAGTCATTGCTGCACAGCCATGCGCTAACCAATCATGCGCCGTTCTTACTGAAAGCTGCAAGATTTTTATATGGTACACATAAACTTTATAAACGTTTACACACTCACAGTTTATATTTGAAATTTGACACACGCCTGAATTGTTACGTAACAATGTGATGAATGCAACAAGTCTTTTCTGTTTCAAACGTTTAGACACGTGGAAAATTACGTTTCGTTAACTTCCGTATTTTATGTTTGCCTAATCGTGAGTCACGGCAACAGTTACTCAAGGACCAGCGCGTAACATCATGACCTAATTTGTGGGACGGGGATTTTACTAAGTAGGAGCGTATTTTGTGTCCATTAAGAATATGTAGGTATTAGCTACCTGTGTATCACACACAAATGCATTATTATGATATTTATGCATATTATTATGCAGTCTTGTCATCATATTACAGGCTCTTCTTAATTTGGGATCCAGACTACTGTGTGTGAGATGTGTGAAGTATAATACTTAGTTTGTATTTATTGGTCATTAGAGTCAAACTTCAGTACAAATGGGCCAGTTTGACCGAAATACCACAACGAATGGTACGCGGTACGCGGCCCAACAGAAAACCGGTAGCAACCAATTCACTCGCTTCTTTTCATCGAGTGAGTGAGGATACTGGGGGACTCTCCCTCCCTTCGCCGCCCCTTGATTTTCAAAGAGGGGAACACTCAAAGGGCAGCTCTCGTGTCCCTTGAATTGCAGGTGTTCGTGGATGTGAATAGTCACTTGTTATAGGTTAATGTATACTCTTTTTTCGATGAATCTAGCCATTCTAAAATTATGAATTCGAAAGTAACTTTATAACCGACTTCAAAAAAGGAGTTCAATTGGACTGTTTTTTTTTTCAAATATTTGTTACCTCATAAGTACTCATAACTTCACTAGATGTTTTTTTTTATTTGAAAGCATCCAACCAGCTTTTAAATAAAAAAAGAGAATCATGTGGTCCCATTTCAATTGGTTCAATTTTCTTGAAGTCGTTTTTTTTTTGTTAAAATTGTGATTATTAGGGCTTTGACTACCCGTAACGATTACCTAAAAATAGATGTACCGTATGGCAACGGGGACCGGCTTAACCTGCTATCCGAGGCACGGAGGGGTCTCAATATGCTAAGAATGGTCACCTGACATAGGCTGACCCAGCTAGGTGTGCTTAACTTTGCATTGTACTATTGATAAATGAATGACGAATGATTTTTTTTTTGTCCTTAGCTTTTCATCGTGAGGACCAGCTCCTGTCTCATATGAACATCCATCTACAGTCGTACTCGATGGCAAACAGTGACGAAGACTATATAATGGGGGAACCACAGTATGACCACACCAAAGCTGAAACTTTTGTGAGTATTTTAGTAAGAAACACATAAATTCAATCTTAAACTAATATATAAAGCTGAAGAGTTTGTTTGTTTGAACGCGCTAATATCAGCTACTGGTCCGTCTTGAAAAATTCTTTCAGTGTTAGGTAGCCCATTAATCAATTAAGGCTATATGCTATATATCATCACGCTAAGATGAATAGGAGCGGAGCACCAATGAAGAATGTTATAAAAACGGGGGAAATTTATAACGCTACGGGCAATAGGAGACGTAAACGAGGTTGCATGGGTCAGCTTGTAAAAATATTTTAGTTTCATTACTCAATCATCAAACTCATTGCTAATGGTGGCCCAGTGATGCTTTTGCATTTGTCCTATCATCAACATATCAACAACAACAGCATCAACCTATTGCACTCTACTGCTGCTTTTTCGCTATAACAATTTTCTATTAAAATTTACATGAATTGTCTCTTTAACAGACAACACTAATACCATTCAGAAAGGAATAAAAAAGCAAATTTTAAACATTAAAATCACTAGTTGTTCATTATTAGGTAGGTTTTAAACTTCAAGCTATTATTCAAGACTGGAAATAACCTAGTTCTAGTTACTAACAGACAACACTAATACCATTCAGAAAGGAATAAAAAAGCAAATTTTAAACATCAAAATCACTAGTTGTTCATTATTAGGTAGGTTTTAAACTTCAAGCTATTATTCAAGACTGGAAATAACCTAGTTCTAGTTACCTAGTTTCCTAATAGCAACAATAGCAGAAAACCTTCGATGTATTTAAATCGATATTCCAAAATAGAGTACCGCGGCGGTACTACCTTCGTATAGAAGATCAAGTAAAATGACAGCGTTCGTGCTGTCGTGTTTCGTTGGTGAGTGCGAGACCGGAGGCCCAATGATGCAGAAGCATTACTCAGCCGCCATAATGTGGGTCACCATGCTTAATTATCTGCATTCGCAATGAGTATGGTGACCACCACACTCTTGGATTCTGCTTATGCTTTCCATCAGGCAGAGTATAAAGAATCATTTGGCAGGTCCATACATATTTTTTTTTAACAAAAACAAAAACCGACTTCCAGATTCGACTGGATTTCTCTTGGATGCCATCATCAGATCTTAGTGTCTTTATCATGGTACCACCGTTGGGATATCTCCTTTCCATTAAAAAAAGAAAAATCGGTTCGTAAACGACGAAGTTATCCGCGAACACACATAAAAAAACATATATACGGTCGAATTGAGAAACCTCCTCCTTTTTTTGAAGTCGGTTAAAAAGAGTGCCTTTTTGGTCAGGACAATATTGGTATTCTAGACACAAAAGATTTAGATGAGCTTTAGATCTTCAGCCAAATTTCGTTCTTTGTTCTTGCTTGTTCTATATTTTGTAATAAATCTCCAATAGTAACTTTATAATTAAAAATTTGACTATAATGGGAAAAAATCTAACAAACTATCTATTCAAATAAACTTAATTGTCTGTATGTAACCTTCGTACGTAAATCAATATTCCGAAACAGGCTTTGCCTTTTTATCAGGACAATCTTACTTGCAATAAAAAATAGTAGATTCTAAGTTCCGCTGTATGATGTATCATATGCATATTCACTGATTTATCGGTCAATGGCTGACCGATTTTCTAAATTCTTTTTCATTAATGCTTTTGTGCCTTTAAATAATGTTCGTAATGTTATCCTGTCTCCAGACAACCGACAATGGTCTCCTAGTTGCTCGAGTGCCAATCATCGAAACCCCGCAAGTCGATCGACACAAGATCGAGTCCCGTCCCCACGAATGCGACGTCTGCCTCCGTCGATTCAAACGGCGCCAGCATCTCAAGGTGCATATGAATGTGCACGCTAAAGATACGCCCACTATATGGTGTTCTTTATGCGGACAAGGTGAGCTATTTCCTTTTATTTTTAACTTACTTTTGCCTGCGACTGGATCAAGGTATCTCCATGCCAAACTAATTGAAATCGGTGCGGTTTACCTCTGAAGACGTATAACTTGTAGACGTTTATGTCGAAAATGTGTGTCTTTAATATTTTAACATAATTAATTAGCTTTTGTTGTGTTGGTTATTGTGGTAAAAAGTAGCCTATGTCTTGTTGATAATGTAGCTTTAAACTGGTAAAATATTTTGTAATCCGTCTACTAGTTAGGCGTAACAAACAAACTCACATTCGCATTTACAATATTAATTAAGAAATAAGTGGCTATTGCCTCTATATATAGCAATTTTAAATGCGTTTTGTAAGCGTGATTTTTAGTTTTAGGTATATCTATACTACTTTACAAACTTACGAAAAGACACCTCTGTGATTCCTTTCGGCGTTCTTCCCAGTCTGAGTCTTAGGAAATGCCGGAAATTTTATTAATCATTGTAATGATTATCATTTATTTATTCTTCCATTCCAGGGTTCTTTCTTAACCCAGAGTTCGAGAACCACGAGTGCGTGGGTGATATGAAAGAGGAAAACAGTAGCGAACAATACAGTGAGGATCAATCGGAAGAAATGCAAAGCACCTCTCAGGAAACAACACAAGATGCTAAGAAAGAAAACAAATATCCAGAAGAATTTGTAAGTGACTAATCTATACGTCTATACAAATAAATAAAATTGATGTATCTGTTTGTAATTTTAAATTAACAGTTTTTCACTAAATGCATATAAAAGTATATACGGTACTAACATCAAAATCCACGTGGAAGAGCCACGCTTCGGCATGAATGGGCCGGCTCGACCGGAGTGATACCACGGCCTCACAGAAAACCGGTGTGAAATAGTACTTGCGCTGTGTTTCACCGAGTGAGTGAAGATACCCCATACCCCAAAGGCCGGCAATGCACTTGTGATGCCTCTGGTGTTGCAGGTGTCCATGGGCGGCGGTAATTGCTTACCATCAGGCAATACGTCTGCTCGTTTGCCCGCCTATTCCATAAAAAAAACATTTTTATTTTTTTTTGTGTTTGCTACGGTTAATCTCTGGAGTGGCAGGACCGATTTTTATAGACTTTCACTGGCATATAACTAATGTTATAAGAAGTAACTTAGGTTACTTGTATTTTAGAAAACCTACCATCGCTTTAACTAGCGTATGCCAAAATTTCCTTTCTAAGAAGAGTCAAATATCCAGTAGTTTATCATTAAAGGTTGTTGTTGACAATTACATATTTGTTCACCAGGTTGATGTCTCCGTGTTGGCGACTATGGACGACCCAATCTACAACCAATATCTGGAGGAGAAGGAGATCCCCATGCCTCAGCGAGTCTACGTGTGCAAGTTCTGTAACAAACCGTTCAAACGGAAGGACCACTACAAAATACATCTACATATTCATACTGGTGTTAAATCGTTCTTCTGCCCTGATTGTGGAAAAGGTACGTCACAATTATGTCTCTAACTTCTTAATGAAAAAATAATAATTAATAAATGTTATTTTTGTAAGTAAATCTCTTACAGATATTTTAACACTTCGGACTTGATAGCAAAAAGGCGCCGACATTGCCCAAGACTTGAAAACCTAACCACAGAAATGTCTGTCAGTCCATTCAAAGTCAGTCCAAAGTGTTTTAAACATTGATTAAACAAAATCGATGCGAGTACCTTGCGAGGTTGACCTTTGGAAGAAAGGTCCATAGTTTTTAAGACCGGCTTTCATTTGTTACAATCGCTACATGAGACAATCTTTTAAAAAGTGAGGTTTATGTCCATTATTACTATTAAATGCGCTCATCACGTCACCGAGGGTAAGCAACGATGGAGCGGCCAGTGCCTGGATGGGTGACCGCTGGTGGCATGTTACCATGAGCGCCTCCGTGATTCGGAGGGCACGTTAAGCAGTCGGTCCCGGTTGTTATCGTAGGATAACAGTCGTGAAGCTTAGTTGGAGGCCTTTGGGCGGCTTAAAAACATCCAACGGCAAGATTACGTAGCCACAATGTTGTGTTGCCAGTCCCCAACCCGCACTCGGCCAGCGTGGGGACGTATGGCCTTAACACTCTCCTAAGAGGAGACCCGAGCCCAGCAGTGGGACGTTATGGGTTGTTGAGGATTATTAAATGCTGTTAAAGATAAGATGTTTTTATAATTGTTAAGTTATATAACAGTAATTTGTCTTTGCAGGTTTCTACCGAAAGGATCATTTACAAAAACACGTTCTGGTCCACATGAAGATACGTCAACCACCTAGGAAAGAGATACCTGATCTGTTTCCCATCCAAATGGTGACCAAAAAGAAGGAGGTTAAACCGGAAATTACCATACACGTAAGTATGAGACAAATTTTGTTATATTAAGCCGAGCCTCCATCGAACAAAAGTTAGCAACATTTGTGTTGTCAAATTTCGGTGGAGACGCGCCTTTATAGTATAATCTTAACACAATAGGGTAGATGACTGTATAGTGAATAAATACCGATGCCTCCTTCATTAAAACGAATATTATAAAACGTCTCGGAAAATAATTATTACAGCTTTTCATTTCTTTTACAAATTTTTATTCAAATAAACACTGAAATATATTGCATTTAAATATATTATAACGTAAAACTTTACTGTTCTATCGAATTCACAAAGGTAATAATGGTGGTTGGGGAATTTAAGAAGCGGTAGCGATAATGACGTAAGCCCACGTGATCACTTGTTATACCATAGTTCATACAAAGTTATCGTTTTGACAGATGATTTAAAAGTAACTAGTTTCACTAAGGTGACATCTACCTTATTGCTGAATAGAAATCAGACTAAACGATACTGAAGACTGCTTTGGTATACGACAAGGTGAAAACCCCATAAGCGTCGAGTATAGTCTATAAAAACACAAAATAACTCAATAATAGATTCAATTATATTCTAATACTATTCCTTCTTGGACACATATTGTATGAAAAGTTCAATCATTCGTAATGTGTGTGTGGATGTTATTTATCTATATTATATAATAATTCATTAATTAACTGTGTCTGTGGTGCAGCGGTTATATGACAGACAATACAGATGTCCGAAATATTTATTTTTATTAAAGTCTAGTTGCATTGCATAGTTTGGGGTCAGATTTATCGCACATGTGTGTGTGTGTGTGTGCAATCAGCTGTAATACTTTTAACGATTTGTAGCAGAACTAAACTGATTTTTTATTTCTTTTATTATTACAGGCTCCCTCGAACACCAAACTACGTGTACCTTTACAAATCAAAGTCCCATACCAGGTCGTCATGTCTATGGACAATGGCGAACAGCGGGCTGTCACCATTGACCCCCAAGCCACTGCCTCATAATACTCTTGTTTATTAATAACTACCTACTAATATTATAAATGCAAAATAACTCTTTTTTTCTCTTACACTTTCATTACTAAACCAGTTTTAATAAAATTTTGAATATTGGTCTTTTGCACGCGGGCAGAGCCACAAACAAAATCTAGTATTTAGTATGGTGCTAATTCTGTTGTAATATCGCTAAACTAAAATTTCTCTAAAATATTTTCTATTACTTATTTTAGTGAAACTATTTTTAATATGTATTTTTCAGTATGTATAAATTTAGATAACGTAGGACAGTACGTACGTAGGATAATTTAGGACGTCGTTTGACAGGACAAAACTCATTTTTAGTGATGTTTAGTTTAGAGACCTTTCGAACAACAGAATTAGCACCAATGTGTCCAGCCCAACTCTGGGAAAGCAACTAACTGTACATTTATTTCCTTAATTTTAAGATATAGATGTAAGATTTCTTTTTTTAGCTTAAAACACAACAAAAAAATATCCACAATCAGTTAAAAAATACATTAATTTTAAGATCAATCTTAGTGTAAATAAAATTTTAAACATGTATGATGAATAAGATAATGTGTATATATAATGAAACGTTTGACAATTCTAGTATAATTTACTCAATGTTTGTTTAGAAATAAACATAAATTGGAACATTTTAGGTGCCAAGTTTCAACATTTCAATTTTCTTATTATATCTTTCTTGCTTCATAATGTTCAATGTTCATGTATACAAGACTAGTTTTTAATAACCAGAGAATAAAAATGTGGTGGTAAACGATGAAATAGAAAATGTTGATATATATATTGTTATAAACTAGGAGTGGGTGGGAATTAAATAAAAGAACAAATTGGAGGTAGCCTAACCTCAGTTCTCATTTATAATTAAAACACTAAACAGTTCACAACAAACGAATCTTATAATTCATGATTACAAGCAATTCACGAAATACATACAGATCGACATTAGAACGATAACGCAATAGGTTTACAACTATATAACATTAAACGATTGACGTATGCCTTACGATCCTATTAAAACACCTTACCGACCGCTTTTCCAACAACAAGTGAGTGTGCATTGCCAAGTACCGTCTTTTTATAGGTTCGCACTGCATAATTTATCACTAGAGTTGGGATACATGATACATCTAACAATTCAATCATTGATATTTACAATACACGTTAATATTACAATACACGTTAATATGGTGTCAAAAAATCACACACAAAAAAAAAAGTGTTTTATGTAAGTTCACACGTTCCTTAACTTCTCCTATTTTTTCTCTGCTAATTAAAAACGTTTCGTGTATATATATTAAGTTTACAAAATGAAATTACGTAGTGATGAGCATATACAACCAAACAACGTAATTTAATTCTACTTAAAAGTTTTATGTAACTTGTAAGAAGGATTTCTTGCATGCTTTTAATTATGGGATTTTCTAGCAACTTTCATTTTAATTTTGTACAGATATACCGTCTTGGTTCTTTCTTATTTTTAAGTAGTTTCTGCTTTTATCAGAAAAATATATATTTGTTTTTTTTTTAATTAAATATATACATATAATAAAACTAATATTATACAAGCATAGCTTATTATCTATGGATAAAATACGTTATAATATAAAATATTTCAATATATTTACTACTGTTTAAATAGCCAGAAATCTCAGACATTTCGAAAGATCTCGAAATCCATCTCGTGCTATCAATAAGAGGTGAGAAAGGGGTCCAATTAAGTAGTTTAGTTTCCAATAATATAGTTTAATGTTTTATTAAATTGTGAATATCATTTTAGATCTAATCTTAAAACTATCGCCTCCTAGCCTAACCATATCTTAAATACGATACTTGTAACATTAATATAGGAAATATTTGTATTATCTGAAATTATTATTTATGAATAGTCTTGGATGCATTATAAATGAATGGAACATTTTTTTAATAGTTTTAAGAGAATCACATATCGTGCCATGTGAACCAAATAATACTCAATACATTATCTGTGGTATAAAGCAATATTGCCAGACTAATGAGTATACTTATTACCAGTGATCGGGGTAGATTGATTTGGGGTCAATGAGCTGGCACGTATATATTAATATGGATATGCCTCCGGGATTTTGAAATTATTAAGATTTTTTACGAATTTCAAATGTTGAAATGTGTAGGATGAAGATGTTTAACCCTTTTGCTGTCTTTTTAATAATATATAGGTGATCGGCCTTTTACTGTAAAAAAACTATGGCATATTATCTATGCCACATGAGTAAAAATGTAGAAAATGTAAAGTGGATCTTTTTGAAGTAATTTTCATACTTTGGTAAGTTAATATTATTTTTCATATTTCGAGTACCTCAGCCTTATACAATTATGATTTTCTAGTAAAATTCTCGTAAGAAAGATGATACTTTTTACACGACTATCCAAAAGAGAGTGTATTTTTAAATATTTTTCTAATGACCCAGGTAAATATTGACGATTTACCAATATCAATTCGACCTTGTTTATGTACATAACGTACGCTTTAAATGTACTTTTCTTGGCAATATAAAATATTAATTGCTTGATTTAGTTATTTTTTTATACATTTTGTTACTTCACAGTTAAAAAGACCATATGGTTTTTATGTACTTTAAATATCTTGATGTGAAGATATGGCAATAGACTTAACGATCATTCAGTAGTACAATATACTGTACAAGGTGTGAAAGCCACGTGAAAACTATAAACAAAGGCAACATCAAAAGACGCATTGAAGAAGCAGTACATAAAGGAACGTTTAAAAAGCCAGAAGAAGAATTTTATTTAGATTTAGTTAAGTTTAAAAAGGCTTATCCATGTTCTGTTTTCTATGACTTTTCATGGTGCGAGTACGTAAAATCAATCTACCTACTCCGATCACTGCTTATTACTTTTTTAAATATATTTTTGGAAACCGGATTTTATTTTTTAGAACTAAATTGGTTTAATAATCTTTTGTTTTCAACCTACTTCAAAAAGGAGGAGGTACTGAATAAATATATTTTTTTTAAATTTATGTTCGCGGATAACTTCGTCGTTTATGAACCGATTTTGATGATTCTTTTTTAATGGAAAGGAGATATCCCAACGGTGGTACCATAACAAGGACACTAAGATCTGATGATGGCATCTAAGAGAAATCGAGTCGAACATTGAAGTCGGTTTTTATTTTGTTGAAATTTTACTTGTATTAATTGTCGACATAGTTGTAAACATTCATTTGTAACGGATTATGTATAATGGTAAGCTGTTAGTAATAAGTCTATCATTCTGTGAAGTTCCTCTGTTTTGTCTTTTCTCAGAAAAAAAAAAGTTGTGATTCTAAAATCTAAGTTAAATAAATGTGACATTGAAGTACAAAAACTGTTTTCGCTTTAAATCCTTTTGATACTTACCTGACAACATGAATGGTTTTGAAAACTGTTGCTCGACGGTATACTCGCCGTAGCACAGTTCTGTCATGACATGAAAGTTTTAAAAACCATATCTATCATAAAACTACAGAATCTAGCCTTCTAGACAAGTTGCATTATACAAACGTAAACGTTATTAAGAAACCAATAAATGTACAGGAATGACGTCATCTCAACGCTAAGTCACGTGGTCAAAACAAAATATTAGTCAATACAAGAGAATAGAGGCATTAGCGATTGTAGAAAGAGAATCGATGCGAAACACTTGCAACTTGTCTAAGGGGCTGGTATGTTTCCACATTGAAAAAAACATAGTAGAAAATAAATTACAGACTTACAGCCTACATTTACGTCTGCTTTTCTTATTAATTTATATCACATCTCTGAAATTGCAAACGGATTTTCATCTTCGTCTTCACAGTTGGACTGAGTGTTTTCGGGAGCAAAACATATTATGTTCATGTTGATTTGTTTATTAGATGACTGCACGGTTGGCCTATTGGTTTAAGCAGTCGCCACGCCGCTTACTACTGCACCAAGTGTTGTGGGTTCAAATCCACATGGGAGAACTCTTTGTGTGATCCACAAATTGTTGTTCTAAGTACGGGTGTTCTTTGTGTCGTTTCATATGTTTGTAAAGTGCCCGGCGACACAGGATGTATATTGCTAATGCGGCAGTTGTCGTTCAAAAAATAACAAGATGTCACTGATTTAAAACTGACTTATTTAACGATCTTACCTACATTTAAAGTAGTGCAATATTGCACTGAATTGGTAGTGTGAGAATACGGGCTAAATGTTTTTTATACACAGCGAAGTAGGCACCGCATTGAACGCACGTATACGTGAAATAGTCATTTACACACACACAGTCAATAGGCAGCAAAACAGGTATGCTTTTAACATGCCGTAATGAATTGGTTTTATACTAGTTCTGTAAAATAAAAAAATGCTACACCTTCATAATAAAACCACATTATTGAATAAAGTGTTTATTTAAAACGAGATATTAAAGCACAAATTGGGTAAAGAGAAGCGGAATTCCTATTATTAAATGTTGCGTAATGTGGTAACGAAACATTGTGTACTAAGCCTGTTTAACCTGTTTTATTTAATTAAACGCTGCTAAGAAAAGTCATTCTTATAATACTCGTATTTAAGATATACGTATTACAATATTTTACTATCCTGTACATTGAAGTAAAAAATAATATTAGGAAAAGTAAAAAAAAAATACATAACATCTTTCTACAAGATCTGCTTTTAATTATTTTTTTGCTAATTTCATGTATTTATAGAGTTTATGCGCCATCCAAGACTCGTGCTATCTCTTTTAGACTTAAGCCCAGTGTTGCTAGACAAGTAGGTTCAAGAGGCTCATGGATGCACGATCACGGCTCAAAAAACGGCGCCAAACGAAACTCTGCTTAAGGTAGACGTAATGTGCACGTGTTTTTGATAGTAGGTATGAAGTTCAACGATGCTAAAACGTGCAGTGAAATAAAGTTTATTTGATTGAAGTCCAACAATTTATGTCATAGTCCAATTTGATTGGTTTGTGGTCCTGTCCTTGACTGCCTATTGCTAAAATAACTGCACTTAGCTTAAAAGAAACTGTTTAAGAATTAACAACATATTATTGTTACACCACAGGAAATTTTGGAAAAACTAATAGGTATGTTATTTACCTAAGTAATTAAAAACACTTTCCGAACAAAAAATGTACCTACAACCAGCACATTAATTTAATATCATAAAATACATTTTACTAATTTTAGATCAAATTTTAATTAACATTTCAACAAACTAACATGTTACCTAACCATGTTATACAATATAATATTCGGTCATTCAATGTAGTCCAAAAAAATATTCTAATAACAACAAAAAGTCTAACAATTTTGCGCTAATAATAATATTATTCAAAAATTTTAATGAGCATTTCAGAACTTTATATAAAAATAAGTTTAGTAGTACCATTTACATTTACCCTTGCATATTACTAGTTGCCGGTACTATAATATACAATCGAATTTACAATTTACGAACAAACACTATGTATAATTAATTAATTATAATAACATCTAAATTGCATAAATATTTAATTTACATTAGGTACACATCGATTTACAAGACTCTAACGAAGATAACACATTAACTTATTACTAAAAAAGAAAGGAGCGTTCAAAAATTATGTAAAACTATATAAATAAAAAGAATAATAACTTGATACTCTTCTAAATTAAAATTTTCAATAAACCCTGTAAATTTTAAAAGAGTTTTAGGAAATTAATATTTTCTAGTAAAATTCTAAGTTCCACGAAACAACTAACTTTGTACAGCGCACCTTTATTTCTCACTTAATTTAGTACATTATTTGCAACCGCTCCATAATGTCTACAAATAAAACAACGATTACTAATCATTGAAAACAACTCTTTTACGTCGATAACTTTCATTAAATCAATAACAACATTCAATTATAATTTTACAAATAACATTTTACAATTTTACAAGGACACAGCAAAATTACAGATATAAATTAAACACATAAAACCAAATGGTAGAATATAAAATTTGTCGTATTCCAACCAATTTTTTTTCGAGTATTGAGCGTCAGTTAGTTCACGCAATCACTAATAACGTAAATAATATGTTGTGCTTATTAATCTACCTCTATTGTGAACAAATAACATTTTAAATTAAGTTAGGCTAGGTACTAACTATCTCGTAAGCCTCGATATATCCATCTCACTAGAGATAAAACAACCCATGCAATTCATGGCGCGGCAACTCACTAATAATGAGAGCTTCATGGTTAAAATGCGAAGTGTTTAATTAATGACTTTGAATATAAACTGTTATTTAGTAAAGATTTCAAAAAGAATTTAAACAAATAAAATAACCGACTTCAAGAACTGGACCAAATTAAAATGGGACCACACAGGAAGCATCAGCTTTCAAATAAAAAAGAATCATCAAAATCGGTTCACCCAGTCGAAAGAACTGAAGTAACAAACATAAAAAAATACAGACAAATTCAGAACCTCCTCCTTTTTTGAAGTCGGTTATAACCTGAGACATAAATCCAAGTTTACAACCAATAATTAGTGAATTAAATAACTGACATGGTGTTGCCATGCACTGCTCTCGAGGTATGCATGTAGTATATATAGATTGAAATATTTTTAATAACTTATTTTTACATATTGAAGCTAATTGTATTGTTAAAATGACAACTGTGATCTATAGGCAATATGAAACTTTACTACGAATAAGTAATGAGCGTTGCTAAGGAATAACATATTTTAAGAATAATAAAATATTACATAACTAACGCTAATGTCTTTTTAAAACTAAGTATCTTATTAAAGTAATAGTGCTGCCTTATAATCGGTAGACTTTAAATTCTACTGTCAATGTTTTGGTACTTTTTTTTTGCTTTTAGTTTTTTATCAGATTATTTGATGAATATGTTAAATGCTATTGTTTTAAACTTTCATGGTCAGAAACATTAAAATAGAAATCTACGGGATTGCTACCATGTACCTTTTTGTTTGTGAGTATCCGATATTTCGGCGCTGTTGCAAGCGCCATGATCACGGAGTAACTGAAGATCTTGCGGGTTGGATGTTATTGGCAGACATATCGATCTACCCTCTTTCGCAGTCTTTTACTACGATCGCCCCCGGTACCACTGTTCACTAACTCACTATTCACTCGTAATTGTTCTCGACACACAACACTAACAGTATCTGGTCGCGAAACTATGTTTTGTTGATTACGCCGGTTTTTGCACATTCGAATCACGGGATTCCAGACATTTGACAGTTTGAACCCATCCTCACGATTGAAATTTTTGTGTTTATTAATTTCAATCGCTTCCCTGACCAATCTAGGTATGTAGTGGCGTTCTGTCGTAATTATCTGTGGGTTGTGAAACTCGATCCAGTGATTTGGGCCCGAGTCAATCAAATGCTTCGCGATTGCCGATTTCTGCTGGTCGTTGTTTTTGACCGCTTTTATGTGTTCGTTCATGCGGCACGCGATGGTACGTTTAGTTTGGCCGATATATGAACTCCCACAACTGCAGTCGATCTTGTAGACACCAGGCTTCTCCAAGGGGAAATTGTCTTTTGGGGATCGGAGACATTGTGCCACTTTTCTGAATGGAGTGAAGACAGTAAGGATACTCACAAACAAAAAGGTACATGGCAGCAATCCCGTAGATTTCTATTTTAATGTTAAATGTTAGTTTTCTTAGCTGAATGATTTACAACGTTATCGGCTGGTTTGCGACGTATTTTCTGTCTTGCGGTCGACGTATGAGACTACCGATCAAGAGGTCTCGGGTTCGAATCCCGGATCGGACTAAAGTCTTTTTGAGTTTTTCTGATTATAGAAATACTTAATGACAGTTCGCGTGCCTCGGAGAGCACGTAAAGCTGTCGGTTCTGCGCCTAATTTCTACCCGATCGTTTCGGTTAACCGTACCGTCGGATTTTAAGAGACAGAAAGTGCACCTGTGTTTGCGCACACACTTGTGCACTTTAATATCTCCTGCGTATTTGGCTGGTCTCCGTTGAGACTGGCCGCCGTGGCCGCTATCGGCTAGGAGAACGTATATTGGTGCATAAGATGTCAACAATAAAACATACAGATCTATTGGTGACGAGCAGATTTCCCTAGTGGCCGTTTGCGGAACTAACGTAAGACAGATACTTCTACCTGACAGTTTAATATGCAGGGCGAGTGCATTGTTATTTTAAATTCTTTCTACTATGATATCATTGATAGACGTCTACGGAGTAGTTAAAAATACTTTAAGACCACTTCGTGAGGGTGATCAGTATTTTTAAAGTGGAATGTTAACGTGTATTGGTGACGAGCAGATTTCCCTAGTGGCCGTTTGCGGAACTAACGTAAGACAGATACTTCTACCTGACAGTTTAATATACAGAGCGAGTGCATTGTTAATTTAAATTCTTTCTACAATTATTTCATTGATAGACGTCTACGGAGTAGTAAAAAATACTATAAGACCACTTCGTGAGGGTGATCAGTATTTTAAAAGTGGAATGTTAACGAGTATACGTATTTTTATCTGTCATACGTTAGTTCTGCGACTTGCCGCTAGGGAATCTGCTCGTCACCAATACTTATAATAAAAATGTAACAGGTCCAATTCTGTACATTAAAGATATTTTGAAATTTTTTTTTGGAGGGCTCTCTGTTATCGATACTGAAGCCAAAACTGTATTTTTTTTCATTTTTGTCTTTCTGTCTGTCCGACTGTCTGTCTGTCTGTCTGTCAGTCTGTTCTGTGTTATTATTTATTTATCCCAAAATGCAGCACGGTTTCCTGGAGAGAGGGGATGGAAGTCAAAATATGTACTTAGTTGTAATTCAATAACACATACTCCGATTTCATTCATTCTTTTTTTGCTAGAAAGAAAAAAAAATAAAGATAACGGGAAAAGTCTTTTCTTTGTCCGCGACTGTACACTGCCTGTGGGAAGCTGAGACAGATATATAAATATGGCGGTACGAAGTTCGCCGGGTCAGCTAGTCCACAATAAAATTAAATAGGCCGAGTAGAGATTTGTTGTTCACAAAAGATTTTACTTTTGTTTCTTTTGTTTAAAATACAATTCCCGCATTAGGAATATACATCCTGTGTCGCGGGGATTTTATAAACATACATGAAACGGACACAAAGAACACCCAGACTGAGAACAACAATTTGTGGATCACACAAAGTACTGACTGCTGTCCCATGAGGGATTTGAACCCACAACACTTGGCGCAATAGAAAGCTAGCACTAGGTCAACCGTGCAGGCAAAAAAAATATCTGATAAGTTTACATAAAATACACTAGCATTTAACATCTTCAATGTTTTGTTAATTAATGAATGTCATGAATTTTTCACATAAGCAGTAGGTAATCTTGATTTAAAACAGAAACACCTAACTGATCCCCAAAAGACGTGACCACAAAAATATTCATTATAAATTTTATTTAGTTCCAAAATAACTTTACAAGCAAACGTTTAATGTACCCGTGAGCGCCCGAAAAACTACACTTAAAAAATAGGTATTTTATTTGTCTACATGCTTTATTTAAATTCCGCAGTTCAGGATTCAACATAGAGCATATATATAAATGGAGAGGCCGTTGAACGAGCAGAAAGCGTGATCGGAGTAGAGAGAGACTGAGTTTGGTTAGAGTATGTCTCTCCCACTGACTGATTTGGCGGGAAATATACCAACCAATCAGAAGCTTCCGTGAAAGAGACAGACTCTATCTAAACTCAGTCTCTCTCTCTCTCTACTCCGATCACGCGTTCAGCTGCCCCTCCATGTATGTTATGCTCTAAGGGATTTAACAGTGCGAGTATTGTACCGTAAATGTTTGAATTTGTTTTATATCTCCCTTATTATTTAAAAGGCCAATTTCGACTTTCATATTACAAATATATTACCTTTTAGCCTTAGAATTATTTCTACGTCTAGATAGAGTTCTTTTGTGATTTTACAGCGCGTGTTGCAAAAGAACAAAAAGGAATGAGCCCAAGACTTTTCGATATAAGTGTGCGTATCCAGTGAAAGTAGGTACTTCTGATACTAAAGAAAATATTTTTTTCCTTTGTTTTTACTGTCTCTATCTAGACATATAAATAATTTAAGATTTAAGCTTTTAATCTTGTTTTCTTTGACCGTTTGTAACAAAGCGCCTGCTATCCAGGATAAAGGTATCTAAAACGTGTCCTTAGCTCCGGCTATGAGTGTGATGAGGTCATTCTTGTCGTCCTGTGGTCAAGAGGGCTCAGGCGCGGGAGCTGGCACAGATGACAGCGGTGGTGTGCTTGAACTGCCTTGCTGGGATAGTTCTGCTTTCACGCGACGAGCAATGTGCGAACGCGTATGCTTGCGGAGGTGGTCTTTGCGGTAGAAACCTGCAAATTATGTGTGATAATGTATGTTTTAAACTGTTCACATTACTGAGAAAATGAATTAAATTGTCTCAGAAATTACAAAATTTCATTTATTTCTTTATCTTTTTTGGCAACACGTGACAATTTAAGAGTGGTGAAACTATTAAATTCCAATTAAAAATGGATTGTTTTCAAGTTAAAGTTATGTACTTTATTTAGGCAATTTTGTTTTATTCTATTCTTACGTCTATGAAATAGCCCAGCGAGATATTTTCTGACGTTTGGATCTTTTTTTTTGTGTATGTGTTTCAGAATCTAATTAACATGCTAAATACTCAAATCAAGAAAACGTCAGAAATATCATCAAGTTAGTAAAATCTTCAAGCAATAAGTGGTACACTTATAATGCGAAGCGTGTAGCTCCAAATTGACCCAAGATCTACCTACAAGAAAGTTAAAGCTTTTTGCATGATGAAGATACTTAGTTTCTCTAACCTTTACCACATTCGTTGCACACGTGCCTTTTCTCGCCGGAATGTATGACAAAGTGTAAAGTGAGTTGTTCCTTCCGTTTGAACGCCTTCAGACACACGGAACAGACGTGCGGTCGGTCTGGGTTGTGGGATTGCTTGTGCCGTGTCAGGTGGTCTTTGCGTTTCAATGCTGCGTTGCAGATGTCGCAGATAAACCTATAAATAGATGAATGCATTATTATCTACAATCACCATTAAAGTGACTATTACCACAAGAAGGCGAGTCGTATTTTAATATGTATTACATTTCATCGTGGTCTCATTAACCAATTTTGATTCAAATCATCTTCCTAGCCTATAATATTCCCAAGATTGTTTCGGCTCGGCTACTAGTTCCTAGTTTTACCTGAATGCCAGTTTTTCCACGAAGAGACTGGCATCGGACCTCCAAAATCCTGAGGATGAACTGAATGTGAAGGTTGAAGTTTGCTAGTTGTCGATTTATTTGAGGGCACTGACCTCCCAATAACGTGGTAAAAATGTAGTAACATAGGCAATTGTGTTTATTTATCTGAATTACCAGGCTGACTGGCAACTGAGCAACCTGGTTTAAGCTGGTCGAAAAAAGTTAAGTATAATGCCATACCTACTTATATCTACGAAGTTAATATTATTTGTTTTAAGCGCTAGTGTACTAGACTCGAGGGTATGTTCGACATCTATTCTATTTATTAATATTATTAAGGTACCTTCGTTCCATGGTATGTCCAACTAAATGCTGCTCCAATAATTCCCGTTCTGGGTATGCCATATGACACTCTGGACAGCAGTAGAGTGTACTGCCATCTGTAAGAATTTCTTTTCGTTAATAAAGCTTGTTTTTTTTTTTTTTTTTTTTTTTATGTTTGGCCCGCCAAAATGACTCTACTCTGCCTGATGGAAAGCATAAGCAGAATCCAAGAGTGGTGGTCACCATGCTCACTGCGAATGCAGACAATGCAGCATGGCGACCCACACCATGGCGGCCTAGTGATGCTACTGCATCTTTTAGTCTAGTCAACAAGTATGGAACTTGTTGACTAGACTAATTGGGCTTGTTCCGAGTTTTCATCTATAGAATCTATTGGCCCCTCCAGACTACTCGCGAAGTTACTCGACGAAGTACTCGGGAAAGTTGACCGCAGTCCGAAGTACGTCGCTACACAGTCGTTCAACTTCGCGAAGAACACATACGCGTTACTTCGAATCCTTTGACTTGAGCGCAAAAACCGACAACAAATGGAATTTGCCCGAGGCGAGCCGAGGTTGTACGAGTCGTAGTGTAGTAGTGCGTAGTACAGTAACATCCTACCGGGGATTGCGGCAGGGTGGTGTGTCGGAATCGGATCGAAAAACCCACATGGTGTTCCACTTTGCGTCTGAGATGGGAGGGATATTAAGATGTTCAGACCACCAGAAACGACCCGACCCTGACCAGAAGTCACCGCTCTCTTCGTTCTGCCTGCGCCCCAACTCATAAACATCTTAGCGTTTGTACCCCAACTGCTCAAGTCGTGTTTTCAAAAGTAATTAAAATATTTATTACCAGCTCTGCTTAGTTTGAAACTAGATGGCGTTGTGTCTCAGACCTCCGAAAATATTACTATTTACCTAATGCAGTAGTGAGTCGTATCTCGCCAGGCTTGGGCCGCGGCTTCTTTTCCTTCATATTTTTCTTCTTTTTCTTTCTCTTGGACACGCAGACGCTGTTGGTGTTCCCGCTAGCTGCTTGGTTCATTATTGACGCCGTTTGTACGACAACGCTGTTTGATGGCATCTATGAAAAGGGAATTAAAACAGCTCTGCAATTATGTGTACGTGGGAATTATCAGATATGAATGAGATATCGGATCGAAGAATATCATCATCATCAGCCTATCGCTGACCACTGCTGGACATAGGCCTCTTCAATTGCACGTCACTTGGTTCGATCAGTCGGTTGTGTGGCCTCCCGTAACCGGGAGGCTCTTAGCACCCTCTGCCCCGTGGTTACCATGGTAACATTGTCTGAACTGGGGACCGTGCCCCGTGGATTCTGCTGCTTAATACGCATGGAGGGTTAAGAATATAAACTGAATGAATCTTAAAATCTTTTATTAACCGACTTCAAAAAAAGGAGGTTCTCAATTCGTCCGGTTTGTACCAATAAATGGTAAAAGAATGTAAGTATATTTCAGTCTGCCTTATTGCAGTCCATATCTAAAAATCAGCCTCGCATAACCTCCTTTTTTTCTGCGGAAATCCCCCCCGGATACCACCTTAACCTAGATATATTTCATTTATTACTAAGCAAGAACGTGATTTAAGTTTTTTTTTAATCGACTCCCCAAGTTTTAAAAGGAGGAGAATCTCAATTCAGTTCTTTTTTTTTTAAATATCTGGTAGGTACTTCATAACATCATCGTTTACAACTCGATTTGGAAAATTCTATTTTAATTTAATTTAAAGAGTTTGCTTCCAGGTTGGTGTGTTGATGAACTTTTATTAAAAGTTATTTGCTATATTTACTTACCGTCGCAATATTCTGCATGCCATTCAACGCATTTGCATTGACAGTTGTCACAATCGTGGGCTGATCTTCACGCTTGCTCTCCATTGTAACTGGCGTAGAATACTTTAGGAGGTGATGTAAAGGCAGTGGCAGGGCGGAGAGGTAGTCGGCCACGCCACCACCCAGAGTTTGCCAGGTCGAGCTGTCCGTCATATCCCCGATGCCTGACGCACATTGTACTATGGTAGGTAAGCGATAGACGGAAATGATGAGATGGTTGTGATGATGGTGATACACTTAAATATGGATAAAATTGGACGTAGAACATTTAGACCAGTAACCGGAAAAATAACCAAAATAACAACAACAAAAAAAAAGTTAAAAATAAACTAATAAAAGTAGCCGACATTATATCTGAATTCACGATACTAGGTTTTGCCCACGGCTTCGCCCGCGTGTATATCGGATATTGCGGTAATCATTTTTCAGGTTAACACTTACTTATTATACAGGGTTACAGGTTAAGTCGACCTATTCCCGTTAAGGGCGTGTAGTTAGTTGACATCGTTTCTGACTGATTTCACTAAAAACACCCTATCCTAAATCTAATCGTTTTTGAGATATTTGAATTTATTTATTTTTACAAAAAAAGCCCGGTTTTCGACTGTCAACCTAGATATTTTGAATGGTGTTATTATATTATAACTATTATTTGATTTTTACATGTAAAATAAGATGCTTTATGACCTTAATAACCAATATTATACGTAATGTGAATAAATAAGTTGTTGTGGACGATTTAAACTAAAAAAAATTATTAAAAATTTAGAAAGTTCATTTTTCTTCAATTGATGTCTAAAAAAATATTATGGCGCCTGTTTTGCAGATCTGCTTAAAATATCTATGTTTCATCAGTTATTCAACGAGGTATAACAATCTTGGTTTTTATAAAAAAAAGAAAAAAAACCTTATTTACGAGCCGCCAGGTCGCAATTCTAAATACATATATACCTTTTTTTGCATTTTACATACATATTATACCTACATAGAACACACCTAAACGCCGAAACAAATATTTGCAGATCATACAAACATTTGGTCCGGACCGGGATCGTACCCGAGACCTCAAGCACAGCAGTCGCATACGCTACCACTACGAGGCAGTCAAATTTCCAATCTTAAATGTTCATATAGTCAATACTCGTTGACTTTCATAACAGTTTAAAGAAAATATCAAAGAGGTACTTCCAATAACAAGAACATTTTTAATATTACCCAATTTTGAAATATTAAAAATTAAAGAAAAATATAGTATACTAGCTTTTACACGCAGCTTCGCTCACGCAGACTTTCACCCCCTGATTTACATTTCAAAATTTTCATTTCAAAAATTCCTTTCTTAGTGCTCACTTACGTTATATAAAGAACCTAAGTACATGCAAAATTTCAGGATTCAGGTTCAGCGGTTTGGGCTGTGCGTTGATCTCTGGGTGTGTCAGTCAGTCACATTCCTGTTTTATATATATATAGATAGATTAGACACATATGACGTCATAAATGTCTACATGTGACGGCATGAGATTACGTACTTATAAACTCAGCAGGTGCGGTGGCCGCTGCTCGTTCGGGCCTCGCTTCTTGCTTGATAGCGCGTGCCAAGGCAGCCGCCTCTTTAGGCTCGTGCAGCACCACGAGGAGTTGTTGGCCTTGCTGAAGAGGTGTTGTTTGAGTCACTGCCATACAGAAGAAAACGTACAAATCATTATTTAAAGCAATTATTACTAAGATCATATTACTAAATTAGATAATATTAAGATTTTTGTAAATGTTAAATGTTAAGAATAAAGAAACTACAATTATATAAGATTTACATTGCATCTTTTTTATAATAACAATAAAAGGAGTAAATTTTTTTAAAGATATCTTTGACTTTTTATCTAGTTACTTTGGAATTTTCAATATTATTTACCTTGATGTTGCTGCATCATCGTCGCCATGAGATCATGGTGTAGTTCCTCGCGATATTCTCTTTTATCAACTCTCTGTTCCGTCTTAAGTTGCTGGTGAACTGTCTCTGCCTGCACGTAACTTGTTTGTCCTCCATACGCAATATTGCCAAGGTTCACTGAGGATGAAGATATTGTTTGATACTTCACGCCCGTGTTCACTAAAAATATTAGGTATTGGTAAATTTCACATTCGAATACAATCCAATTAATTGACATTGCTTTAAAAGTAATTTACCAGTATGTAAAGGCGCAAGCCCCGCAAGTGCCACAGTGCCTGGTTGGGCATTGCTGACGACCACCACACTCTCCGCCTGTCTGAACTTGACCCCGTCAACCGACACAGTGCCTGAAGCCGGAGCGACTGCGAACTGCAACCCACCACCGCTTCCGGCAGCCTGGTACCGTGTCTCTTGCAGAACTCCTCCCGAACTACTCCCGCCACCTTCATATCCAAACTTTGCGGCGAACTGGTGGATAGTAGGGATCGCCGCCGCGGTCGGAATATGCCCAGTGAACGGTGTGAAGTTCATCGTAGTTTAGTTTATCTGGAAACGCGGCAGACATTTTCGTTACGCGAACGTTGACGTCAGGAAGCGCAAGGTCGTAAGCTATACTGATAGAAGTGCACTCGTCCTGGCAGCAGGTGGAGAACACGGTGCGAGCCACAACAAAGTGAATCAAAGGGTGCGGCCCCTAGTAGGGCGCGCACTCAACCCCCGCCATTCTGCCTCACCCCAGTCATTTCTAACACTTTATTTTTACCGGCCCGCCGTCTCACACCATCGATCTTCGAACGCGCACTTTAAGGTCGCGTGTCGGAGAACCTTGGTACAACAGGACGATATTTAAACCCTTACCTTGCCTCGGTTGAGAAAATGCCTTTTCATTACGTTTTAATTGTTCGTCTTCGATGAAATAAGTTAAGTGAAAATCTGCCTGGTGCGCGAACATGCTGCGCGAGGGTGTACTGCGTCTGCGCGGTGCGGTCTTGCTAAGGGGGTGGCGGGGGTGGGGTTACCGACCCAGGCCCTGAGACGGCAAGCACACGTTCTCGAGTGGTTTAGCGCAGAGGAGTAACCCCGAATGGGGTCTCGTCCGTCAGCATTAGTGTCCAAAGGGACCTAAAAGATTAGGTATATAAGCCAACTTCTTATTAATTTCATTCAGATCCCTTTCGTATCGTATTGCGAAAAATATTTTAATAATATTATCCTGTATAATCCTGGCTATAAAATGATACCTACTAACTAAACACTTACAGTGAAATGAATAATTTCAAAAAGAAGGAATTAAAACGTTATTACCGTTTCAATTTCAGAAAGAGTTATTAGCTGCGATTCTCATTAAAGCAGATGGAATGCCTATCAAACTTTTTAGTTCGGAATAATTAAAAACGTTAATAAATCCTTTTTTTTAATTTATTATTTTTTCTTTTGAAATTGATTACAAGATTTAAAGTTGGTGTTACTTAATTCTTGCTTTTTTTTACATACCTAAATAGAAAACGGATCTAAATTAAAAAAAGCATGAAAATGAAGGTCAACAGCGCGAGCGTGACCGCTAATATGTGCCGTAGGGTTGCTTCATTTTCTTAAAAGAAAAATTGCTTCATTTTTAATTGTTTTATATACTTTTTAAAATATATCTTAAAATTCAATGTAATGAAAATACAGTTTTTTAAAATTCATTATGATTAAGGAAACGCCAAATGTTCAGTGAAGTTTAATACATAAAAGAAAACAAATTAGTTGAACCACTCACACACTACCGAATCACGGAGACGCTCATGGAAACATGCCACTAGTGGTCACCCATCCAGGTACTGACCGCGCTGTCGTTACTTAACCTCGTTGAATAGCGCCTATAATATGTTTAGATCAAAATATTAATTTTAAATTAGCGACAATAATTTATATCACAACTATTGAAAATATGGTACCTTTACAATAATAGCTAGGTAATAAAGTTGCCAACCCTAGTAAGTGGGCACTTACAACCACCCTCAACGTGTCCTTGGGTAGGTCGAGTAGACGTGGGGTTCACAAAGGGTGGGTTGCATTCCAACTCTCAACCCCCTTCGTAGCGTAATAATGAAGGCATAGGTATAGGGTGTGATGCAATTCATTTGACCGTAATTTTAAATACGGATGAATCTTTTTACTTGTAGACGTGGACAATTTATATATAAGTAATGAAGGTGTGTACTTTTTAAATTTTTTATTTAATTTAACTTAATGCACATGTCATGTTGTACAATGACGGAATTAATGCCATGGGGCCATTCTCTACCCGTCCACCTTTGGATGAGGTAGATATATGATGCAGCAGGTGCAAAAATAGATCGATGATGCGCTAATCGCATGCTGTATTCACCTGTAATTAGTTACACAGTTCGAAAGTTTCTCTCTGCTTCTTATTTCTCTTCCTCTTTGTTTCCTTCTTCGTACCACTTATAAAAAAGTGGCCAAGTGCGAGTCGGACTCGCCCATGAAGGGTTCCGCAGCAGCAAGTAACATAATATAATTTTAGTTTTATTTTTGTGTTGATTGAATGAAAGGTAAATTGCAGTTTACGATTTATGACGTATTAAAAAAAACTACTTACTAGATTTCGTTCAAACCAATTTTCGTTGGAAGTTTAGGACACTAATTTTATCACTTTGGAAGTGTCTCTCGCGCAAGCTAATCAGTTTAGAATTTTTTTTTATTAGAAACCTCAATATCATTTTCGAAGACCTATCCATAGATACCACACGTATGGGTTTGATGAAAAAAAAGTTTTTGAGTATCAGTTCTAAGTATGGGGACCCCCAAAATTTATTGTTTTTTTTTTATTTTTGTGTCAAAATCTTAAAGCGGTTCACAGAATACATCTACTTACCAAGTTTCAACATTATAGGTTGGTAACATTAGGCTGTGACATACGGACGGACAGACAGACAGACAGACATGACGAATCTATAAGGGTTCCGTTTTTTGCCTTTGGCACGGAACCCTAAAAATTTAAATTGTTGTACCTGTTGGTAAAACTACATAAAAAACAATTACACATAACTATACTATAACTCTCCTCTGCCTGTTACGCTTTCACAGTTAAAGCGCTTCACCGATTTTAATGAAATTAGGCATAGAAATTATTTGATTCTTGAGAAAGAACATAGGACATAGTGTATAGACTCTTTACCTCAATAACCGACACAATCTACACACATCAAAAGTGTCTAGGGATCAACATATGTGTCTAGGGATCAACATATATTTTTGCAATAACTTTTCTCCTGATTGATATTAATTAAAATTTTCTTTAAGGATTCATCAAATAAAGTGTTTTCGTTTGTCACAGTAACGATAAACCAAGTCACCTTTGCATTAATAAAGAAATTTGCCATTTTCCTAATAAAGGGAATTTTGACATTTGAACCACTAACATTAAAGTTCGAAAAAAAGACTGAAATAACAGTTTTCTTTAAAATTTTATTAGGTAACTTAAACAATTAATAATCCGTGTTTCTACCGCGAACACTAACAACACAAGAATCGGTTTGGCATACTCAAAATGAGTTCATCCAAATCACGCTGTGGAATGGCCGCCCATGTTCGTTGCAACAACAAAAAAAGGTCTTCTTGCGACTGGATACCCTCCATATTCGGCAGAGCTCTTCTCTGTAGCATATCCCATGCATGCTCAATCGGGTTCAAGTCTGGCGACTGAGCAGGCCAGGGCCAAAGCCACATCTCAATCTCAAGAAATCCGCATAAAAATGCTTGATCCCTAGACACTTTTGATGTGTGTATTTATACTAATATTATAAACGCGAAAGTTTGTAAGTGTGGATGGATGTTTGTTACTCTTTCCCGCAAAAACTACTAAATGGATTTGGATGAAACTTTCAGTAATGTAGCTTATACATCAGAATAACACATAGGCTACTATTTGCAGCGATAACCGACGTACACGCGGGCGGAGCCGCGAGCAACAACTAGTACTAGTTACGCTTTCAACGCTAAACCGATTTGGATGAATTTCGGTATAGACATGGGTTGGAGCTTGGAGAACGATCTACTTTTTGTCGCGTTATCCAACATATACGCGGACGGAACCGCGTGAAAAAGCTAGTATATAATAAACTACTAAAATGTTAATTAAATAATGATACGACCATAATTAGTTTTATGCAGTTCTTCCATTGTTGTTTTCTTTTGAACTCTACACCCATTGCTCCTACAAAAAGTCATAAGAACGTCCCCGCCCTTTGAGAGATCCCCATTCCAAGATTTGGGGGGACGGGTGGGGTTTGTACCCTCATTCGGTGAAAAGCAACAAAAAATGCGGTGGTTTCCCGTGAGGCTATAACCCCGGCCGGCTAAAATACGCTGCTGTTTTTGTATGCTTTTTTACTTATTTTTGAATTAAATACTCGCCAAGCTGATGAGCTTTTTGGCGAGTTGCGCTCTTATCTATTTACCTCTAAATATTCCTTTTTTTTTTAAGCCATCTCCCGCATTAGGAATATACATCTTGTGTCGCGGGGGACTTTACAAACATACATGAAACGGACAGAAAGAACACCCAGACTCAGAAAAACAGTTAGTGGATCACACAAAGTGTTGTTCCGTGAGGGATTCGAAATCACAACACTTGGCGTAGTAGAAAGCGGTGTGGCGATCGCTTAAACCACAAGGTCAACTTCCTCACACAGCACTTAATTTACATTCTAGTCCAGGAATATTAGTCAAATGAGAGCAAGAATCTCGGAATTAAAGATAGTCAGCTAAAAACTTATAAAAACCTTTATTTTGACACCCTAAAACTTGTCTCAAAACCTACATATCGTAGGGTGTACGCGACTACAGATATTCAAATGTAAAACAATCAATTTTTTTTACACATTTATTGCAAATATTTCGTTTCCTATAGATTTTATGCTATTTTCTTAATAAATATTGTAGAGGATTAAATTCTCTACAATTTTTATTCAAACATTTTTTTTGTGTTGAAGTATTTTCGAGATAGAGGGCAGAGCGCGCGCAGTGTTTAACTATTTAGATTTTAGAGTTTTATTCGAGGTTAACCTGTTGTCCCGGACTATAATTATATAAATTAATGATGCATTTTTTTTTAACGATTACGTTATATATTTTCTTTTTTAAAATTTTCAGTATATCCATTACTCGTGTAATAAAGTTAAGGGAAATACCTTAATTATATTTTAGGTAAATAATAATTAAGTAAATTTTCTTCTAAAACGTTAAAATCCATAGGAAAGAGATATTTGCAATAAATGTGTATAAAAACAATTTTTAAACCTTTGACCTTGGAATATCTGTAGTCGCGGACACTACGATATGTAGTTTTTAGACAAGTTTTAGGCTGTTGAAATAAAGGTTTATTTATACAAGTTTATAGCTGACTATGTCTCATTCCGAGGTACAACCCCTAATAGTAGGGAGCCCACGATGCTAAATGGGGATTTACTCGAGCGTCATAGAGACCTATTGGGTTGCAAAGCTTAGATGATAAAAAGAAAAAAATGTTATTACTGTATACCTTTTCATCGGTGGGGTGAGTAGCTACGGAAGTTCAAAAATGTAAAAAAAACTGATGCATGGACATACTCGAGCGCGTCAGATATTGATAGCATCCATGTCCCACGTATTTTTAATAATGTACGTATGTTAATCTGATCGTTTGCATGGTGGGGGTGGTCGTACGTAAGGTTTGAAAATGACAAAAAATAATAATTTTATCGAGCGCGTCAGATTTTCAAAGGGGATGTTAAGTGAACCTAAAATAAAGCTCTCATTCAATAATCTGACGATTTGGATGTGACGAAAACTCACGGCCGTTATAAGAATGTGCAAAAAAAAATCGTCATATTGACATACTCAAGCGCGTCAGATTAAGATAATATATATGGTTCATCTTTATGTCCTAGACGTGCTGTCTCATAATCTGACGATTATCTGGAGGGGTTCGCTTAATCTGACAATTTAAAAAAATAGATTAGAGAAAATTACCACAATATCAGTATCAGAAGTTCTAATAGTAATAGTAAGCTGCAAGAGCTGGGGTTGGAAGCTCTCCCTCATCCGCCATACTCACCAGACCTTGCACCTACCGACTATTACTTTTTCCAAAATTTAGACAACTTTTTAGTGGGTAAAAAATTCAATTCCCGAGAGGCAGTACAAAATGCCTTTGAAGAGTTTGTTGCCTACCGTCCAGCTGATTTTTACAAGAAGGGCATCAATGAACTGTCAATGCGTTGGCAAAGATGCGTCGATTGCATGGGTGATTACTTCGAATAACAGAAATAAAAGTTTTAAAAAATAAGTACTTTCACTTATTGCATACAAAACGGCAATTTCATAGGTAAAGACCTATTACTTTTTCATCATTCGTCCTCATTTTACTTTGTTAAGTTTAAGCTAAATGTATTATTTTAACGTTTATCAAAAACGTTTACAAATTTTATTTTCTGTTTCATATTTTACCTGCTATTTTTAGAAATCATTATTTCAATAACATCACTACGTAGGACTACACACTGCAAAAAGAAGGAAAACTTGAATCAAACCTTAGACCAGCCCTTCTGGTCAGTGTGATACAGTAGTAATAAATCTCATTTCGAATGATAGGCTTATGTCCACAGCAGTTAACTATTAAAAGCTGTTGATGTGCGGTTATTTCAGAGGGTTGAAATGAAAAGCATCAATTGTAAATCAGTGATTTATTCTTAGTATACTTACGGTATCATCTTAATAAATAAGTTTCATACAAAAGTTTACACTTACATTAACCTCAGACTGAAGTTACATGATCTATTCGCTATGTCTTATCATTATAATACTTGCAACTAATTTCTTCATAAATCAAATAAAAAAATACAGTTTTAGAACGACTTTTTATTCATCACATACCTACTAATGAATTAAAAGTCGTTCCCTCATTGGTTAACTACTAACGTCATCTTAATCGATAACAGTTAAGAAGTAAAGTTCTTGACCGAAGTAAATACATACGCCTAAAGTTACAAAACAAATATTAATTAACCTTTTGAGATTTATATCGGCAAAGCGAACTAGACTACGTAATACAACTACAATGTTTAATTAAATAAAATGTACAAAAATACAATTTTATTTTGTATAATAATTAAAAATAAAACGAAAACTTTATGGTCTAGGATTTGCACCAAAAAGGTTTAATATGAAAATCTGTTTTTTTTGTATTGTCTTCGTATTGATATGCCAAAAATCGGAATTTCATATGGATTATGCGTTCAAGCACCTTTTATTTTTCACGTGTAACTAATATACATGCCACGATTGATACAAGCGGTACAAACTTAATACTAAGTACAAAAATATAATTCGAAAACAATTAACACCTACATTAAAGCTGGCAATATTTATAATGTATGGTGGAAAGCTTTGCAACCTTTTTGGGTTTTTTTTTGTGATTTACCCACATTTTTTTAACGATGGCGTTTTCAATTTCGTAGGGCACCAGAATTTTGTATCAAGTCTGTAAAAAGTAGTATATCGCCGGGTTAAAGGCAAAACCAACTATTTGGTCCAAAAAAGGCCAATCAAAAATTTTTTATGAGCGGCTTCGAAAACTTTAGATAAAGTGTTCGAAGTGAAGTCATTAGTATTGAAGCAATGGCAATGTGAGAGCGTATTCTATGACTACGCTAAACACAAACACTAAATCTATTGTTCAAAAAATTTTAAAATGAAATTTTACGTCTGTCTTTTATTTATAAATAGAGATAATCGGCTTTTCCTTTAACCTGGCGATATTCATTTTTTCTGTTAAATAAATAGTAATAATAAAATTCGCAATTGAGATTGAAACAAAAGGTAACCACGAAATTCGTCGCGTGTGATAACTATTGTCATGGGGTTTGTAATACAAAACAAAACGAAGTTTAAAAAACTATAATAACTTTTGATTTTGAAAAAATATTTGCATGTGTATATATTACTGCCGTGTGAGAACAATCGCGAGAATCGATCTTTCGGATGAAAAAGTATCTATAAATCCAAAATTGTAAAATTGAGGGGATGCAAATCAAATTTTATCATCTGCATCAAAAATCGACAATCATAATTTTATAATTACATATTCAGTGTATAGTTTGACCATTTTTACACGAAGTTAATAAATAGTTATTAACTTCAAGTACACAGAGGTGGTAATCAAACATTTTAAGGTGTTTTTCGAGCTGATTCGTAAAACTTAACTAAAAAAATCGTTAAATTTGTACCAGCGCGCTACGATTATTAAGAACTCGGCAGTAATTATATACACATATTTGTATGTTGCATTAAAAACTTTAGTTACGATTTCTTCATATGATTGGCATTCTAAAACGACAGAACACAAATATCACAATAGCTCTATGGATAGAGAAAAAGTATGAATACAAAATAAAGCAAAAAGCGCGGGTAATGACATAACTATCACAGTGGACATGATATCTACAATGTGGGATGATCTACTCTAGTCAAATGTCACTCCAGGCTTTAATAAAAAAATGCTATAAAATGATGCAATATCAAAAATATGATAATAAATTAATGTTGCCCTCTTGAGACTTCAGTTAATGATTTAGTTGATTTTCGTTGATGATTGTATAGTAATACTAAAGTCTATAGCTACCAATATATTGTCTAGATAAGATCCTTGATCTACATATATCTAAAACAAAGTCGTGTTAGGTTGTAACACATTAACGGCTAGACCAATTTTTATGAATTTGGGTTTATCTTAGTCCGGAATAGGATAATAAGTATTAAAATATGATATCAATAAAAAAATTATTAAAAAACGATCTGCTCAGTCATTGACTGAGACTGAACGAAGTTCACTGGGTCAGCTTGTTTCTATATATATAATATAGATTATGCTTATTTTTTGAGATTACGGATACTGTAAGTAACCCAAATAAATATCCTTTTAATCTTCATTTGAATTACGAATTCTTTGTCACCTGATCATAAACAAAATTCGCTCAAATGTTGCCATATTAAAAATTATTGACATAGAAACTTTCTTATCGTTAAAGGCACTTCCCAATATAGATATACGACCTACTTAATTAGAAACTATCACTTACTTATAATTTTATCGATAAAATTTATGATAATAAGTTTATCTGTGGCGGACATGATTTTTTCAACAACAATCTATGGTACTACCTGGAATAACATTTGGTAATCATAAAAGCTGAACATATACAAGGCAAATTGAACATTTCACTAACGGAATGGGAAATGTCATGTCATGGTAATGTTGATAAACATTTCAACGATATGTGGATACAAAAGTTTCTGGTTTACAGAACATGATATTTAACTATTCTATATGTTACACTATTAATTTCATTCAAAGACACACGCGCTGTGCGAATCTGCCCCATATTTTTTTTTAAGTTTGCTTTGATGGTAAGGAAGGGTAGAATAGAGTGCTTTAATTAATTAACAAGCAGTCTTAAATAGAAAGTGCTGGAATAATGAGGCCAGTCAATCGTATAGCGAGCGTCTATTTACAGAATATGTTCTGCTATGTTAATAATATTACCTCCTAGGTCTATGTCAGACTTTTTAAAGGGGGGGGGGGGGGTCGTACAATTAGTTGCAGAATTAACGCTGCATTGAGTTTGCTTTGTGCCGTGAAAGAAGACAGTAGCAAGTAGTACTTAGCGAGCGAGTTGATATTGGATAGCAACTAAAGTTACATTT
Source organism: Diaphora mendica (assembly GCA_949125395.1). Lineage (NCBI taxonomy): Eukaryota > Metazoa > Arthropoda > Insecta > Lepidoptera > Erebidae > Diaphora > Diaphora mendica. The sequence goes on from OX421321.1 coordinate 5,638,621, forward strand.
ATCCGTCAATATTGCAAATAATAAGCAACTCGATAATTCGTATAATTATGCCATTTTCGCCTTGTCCTTAAACTGCTATGTTTTGCTTTACATAACAATCACGGGTATGTTTTAATTATAAAATATCGTCATCAACTTCTCGCACAAATGCTTATTACAATTTCGCCACACAGTTCCAACTATGTATGAGGCTCGTATTAATTCTGACATACCCTGTTTTATAAGTATATCCATTTACTACTCAACAGTCAAAAGTGCAGTTACACCATAACGGTCATATTTATTTATGAGATCTGTGCATATCTCGATGGTCCCTGTTAATATAGTCAGATCTGCGAAAAGATAATTTTTAAGTAGACTTGTTCAAAGTTCGAACTTTGAACATTGTTTAGACTATCGAAAATTGTCTTTTGCATATTCGACATTATTAATAGGGACCATCGATCTATAAATAAATATTTCGGACTTCTAACACACAACGCCATCTAGTCCCAAGCTAAGCAGAGCTTGTGTTATGGGTACTAGACAACTGATATAAATACTTATATACTTTTTTTTTGTAAATACATACATATTATACATAGAAAACACCCAAACTCCGAAACAAATATTTGCAGATCATACAAACATTTGGTCCGACTCGGGAATCGAACCCGAGACCTCATGCACAGCAGTCGCGTACGCTACCACTGCGCCAACGAGGTAGTCGAGATGTGTGTGTTACATTTCAATGCATTAATACATACGTACGTAGTACATTGAAACGTAACATACATAAATAGGGACCGGCACAGAATATATGTACAAATATGAACATCGCGGTGAATCTGCATTTATAACACGAGAACAGATTTCACGAAACACGTCTTAAGGTGGATTTTTAAATATCATAAATATCAGTCAACGTACTTTCTATAGCAACAGTTATGATGTATCAAAACCGAATCATACATGCAGTAAAGATTTAATATATGTAAATATAGAAAAATATTATATGTAAAAATATCTCCTTATTTGAGATATAACTTCTACCCGCGGACCGATCTGTACAGTTTTATATGGGAAATCGATAATTAATTGATACTGAAATACATAAGGTTTAATTATTTCAACATTATTCACAACCAACAGACAATTGATTTTTTTGTGCAAATAGTTAATAGTTTGTCCGAGCGTTTAACAAATAGCGATTTACAAATTTTCTTCTTAACCCCATTGATATTTCGTAAAAAAAATACAGTTTTTTACTATTGATAGCTTGGTAATCATTAATTTATCAATTATTATTGTCAAAATAAGAATACGTATCACGTTTCGAATTACAAAATGCAATACATAATTTTTGATAACGATTACAAAATAAGATTTACTTGTAATGTTGGTGTGAGCGTGGGCGGTGAGAATGTAGACGGGTTGCAGGGGAGGCAGGGGTTGTAGGGGATGCGGGTGTTGTAGGGGGTGCGGAGGTTGTAGGGGTTTTAGGGGTTGCTGGGGGTGGAGGGGGTTCGGGGGTTGTAGGGGTTGCGGGGGACGTAGGGGGTTGCGTCACGAGTGGTGTGCGAGGAGTGCGTCGAGCGCGTGCGAGTCGTTGGCCTGAGCCTGGGCCTGAGCCTGCGCCTGCGCAGCCGCCAGCGAGCTCACCACGTGCTGCGGGATGTTGATCTGCACCGGCAGCGCGGAGTTAGAGCTCGTCGGTATCTGCGCAATAATACACTGATGGTTAATATCGTGTTATATGTAGTAAATGCCTTATATATCTACTAGCTGACCCACGTAACATCGTTTACGTTTTTGTGAATCTAAACCATTCCCAGATCCCCTTGAACACACACAAAAAAATTCATCAAAATCGGTCCAGTCGTTTGAGAGAAGTTCAGTGACATACACACTCACAGAAGAATTATATATATAAAGATAAAGATATGATTAAAATGCAGTAAGCACATAATCTATACATATAAAAGAAAGTCGTGTTAGTTACACTATTTATAACTCAAGAATGGCTGAGCCGATTTAGCTGAAAATTGGTAGGGAGGTAGCTTAGAACCAGGAGACAGGAATAATCCTTTTTATATATTTTTTTTTTATTTGCCCCGCGGCTTTTACCGCGGTTGTTGTTGTACCGCGAGACTCAGCTAGTATTTATATATAAGGCTATAATAATAAGTTACATCAGAAACGATACACTTAATCTTCCCATACAAGGAGAATTAAGGCATATAGAGATACAGAAATAGTAAGTATTGACTCACGTGTATCGTAATCTCGGGCAGTATGGTGTTGGTTTGCGCCTGCGCAGGCAGTGGGGCGGGCGGGCCAGTCGGGGCGGCGAGTGGGGAGGGAGTGGTCCCATCGTGGGCCGCCTCGTCCCGCATTCGCTTGCTCTCGTGAGAGCGCGTGTGCTTACGGAGGTGGTCCTTGCGGTAGAAACCTGCAGATATATCATTCACACATGTCAAAAAAAAAAAAACTTACTTATTTACGCAGACTATAACATTGCGAATTACTATTCGAATATTTTCAAAGTTCTGAGTGCTCTTTTAGTTTACTTTAAATTGGATGGAATTGTTTAGTATCATCAGTTATCAGCCTTTAGTTGTCCAAAGTAGTGCTCCCTTTGGCGCCAATAGCGACATCCACGGGATAAAAGGCTGGTAACATTCTATACTTTTAATCTCTCACCATACATCACCACAAACAAGTAACAATTATTTAAAACAAAAAACCCGACTGTGGCAATATCTGTTATCTTTATTAAATTCAGTTTTTTTTTTATAAAACATAGAAGTTATATATATTGGTAATGACCGTTACTAATTCTTTACTTTGATACCACACTCGATGTATTTAAAAAAAACTTTTTTTTTTTAGATTAGGTTTTGGCGCCAAAAATCCTTAATTTCGTTTTTTTTTTTTAATTTTGATGTATCAGTGGCACTCTCACAACTAAGACGAATCTATTGACACCACTCACATAAAAATACGACAAGCCGTTGAGGCTCTAGGGCGTGCCAAAGAAATATACATACATACACTCGAAAAACATTACCCTCCTTCTTTCGCAATCGGGTAAATATTGGCATGCAATTCAATTTAGTTTCATTAGATAGAACTAGAAGATGCCGCGTCTCATCATCACTGGAACATCCTTTGGTATATGACAAATAGAACTTTGTTCAACCGTGGGAGAGCCACGCTTCGGCATGACTGGGCCGGCTCGACCGGAGTGATACCACGGCCTCACAGAAAACCGGTGTGAAATAGTGCTTGCGCTGTGTTTCACCGAGTGAGTGAAGATACCGGAGGCCCATACCCCAATCCCCTACCCCTACCTCCCCCCCCCCATCCCCAAAAGGCCGGCAACGCACTTGTTGCATTGCATTTGCTTCTGGTGTTGCATGTGTCCATGGGCGGCGGTAATCGCTTACCATCAGGCGATACGTCTGCTCGTTTGCCCGCCTATTCCATAAAAAAAAAAAAGTAAGAGGACAAGAGTGTAGGTACCTTTCCCGCACTCGGTGCACATCTCGGTCTTGACGCCGGAGTGTATGACGGTGTGCAGGTTGAGGTGCTCGCGCCGCTTGAAGCCCTTGCGACACACGCCGCACACGTAGGGCCGCTCCGGGTTGTGGCCCAGCTTGTGGCGCTCCAAATGTTCCTTGCGCTTTAACCTGCCACACGCGCATTGCTTACAACCGTCATTGATAATAGGGTATGGGACTAATCCCGCCCACACGCCTACCACTGTAACACCACACCAGGATCAACAGCGGTGACCCACGAAAACACCGAGTTATGACACTCGGGAAGTCCCAGGAAAAATTTAACTGTGTTGGAACCCGCAACGAAATTAATCAGAGGAAAACTGGAGGAGTTGGAAATATAATAAGTCCACTTCCCTCCTTAGCAAAGCGGGAGACAAAATGGAGTCAAAATAGGCAGACGCCTTTTTCAAACCGGAAAGCACCACGGATAAAAATGATAATAGGGTAGTTGACTATCTTATATATAACTAGCTGATCCGGCAAACGTTGTTATGCCATAAAAAATAGATGTTGGTCGATTCTCAGACCTACCCGATATCCACACCAAATTTCATAAAAATCGGTCCAGCCGTTTCAAAGGAGTATGGTTACTAACATTGTGTCACGAGAATTTTATATATAAGATAATACAAAATTTTAACAAAAATCGACTTCAAGAACGACCAAATTGAATTGGGTCCACACGGGAAGCACCAGCTTTCAAATAAAAAAAAACATCAAAATCGATTCACCCAGTCGAAAGTTATGAGGTAACAAACATAAAAAAAAACATGTCAGAACTGGACCAAATTGAAATGGGACCACATGGGAAGCACCAGCTTTCAAATAAAAAAAGAATCATCAAAATCGGTTCACTCAGTCGAAACTTATGAGGTAACAAACATAAAAAAAACAATCGAATTGAGAACGTCCTCCTTTTTTGAAGTCGGTAAAAATCAATTGCTGTTTGTTTGTCTCGCTAAAACTCGAGAACGGCTGGGGCGTTACAGGTCAGATGCAGACAAGGTTGGATGGGTCAGCTAGTACAAGATAAATATCTATCTTCTTCACAAATAATGTCAAGGTTTGTTAAGGAAAATATGAATTTTATTAAGAGACGGTAAGTAAAATACTAACCCAGCACCGCAAATGCCGCAAATAAATCGCCTCTCAATATTATGTCCCAACAGATGTACTTCTAGCTGCTCCTTCTCTGGGTAAGCCATCTGACACTCTGGACAGCAAAATATAGGCGAACCGTCCATCGCTGTGGCTATAACAACTTGCCCTGGCTTTGGTCGCGCCGGCTTCGGTGGTTTCTTCTTGTATTTCTTTTTCTTTTTACTTTGTATCCGAACCGACCCGTCTAGAAGAAAAACAAAAGGTTGTAAGAACAATTAAGGTGTGAATTTAATAAGGTAATTTTAGGTGTGAATTTTTATTTTATAATGTATCAAAAACTTCATTTGTGATAAAACTGACATGTGGGAGAGCCACGCTTCGGCTTGCATGTGTCGGCTCGACCGGAGTGATAACACGGCCTCACAGAAAACCGGTGTAAAACAGCGCTTGCGCTGTGTTTCACGCCTTGAGTGAGTGAGAATCCCCTGCCCATCCCCCAAAGGCCGACAACGCACTTGTGACGCCTCTGGTGTTGCGGGTGTCCATGGGCGGCGGTCATCGCTTACCATCAGGCGATACGTCAGCTCGTAACTTTTGTTCACCGTATTACAGAGTTACAAGACACTACACAAAATGTTATAGGTAATACGGAATAAAATTGGTTGTTCAAAGTTACTTCATCAGTTTTGTTTGTCCTGTAAATATATATATATGTACTAGCTGAGGCCCGCGGTGTTACCCGCGGTACAACAAGAACCGCGGTTAACGCCACGGGACAAAGTAAAAAAAAACTATTTAAAAAATTATCTATACCTATACGGCTATACCAACATCAAAAAATTGTACACTCTAGCACATAATATTTAAATTGATACTTGTTTAAGCTAAGGCCTTATGGGACTGGCATACCCTAATAGGGTAAAAGTCCCTTAAAAAAAAAAAGAGGAAAAAAAGTATCCTTTGTCCGTCTCCTGGTTCTAAGTTACCTTCCCACCAATTTTCAGCCAAATCGGTTCAGCCGTTCTTGAGTTATAAATAGTGTAACTAACACGACTTTCTTTTATATATATAGATATATACACAATATATATTATGTAAAAATTTCGTGTCACGGTGTATGTTTGCGATAAACTCCGAAACTACCAATTTTTATCAAATTTTGTAACAATGTGTAATTTGGTCCAACTTGGGAGATAGGGTAGTTTTTATCTCAATATTTATCGGTTAGTTTTATAAAATCCGAATAGATGGCGGTTTGGCATCTAAGTTGCACAGGTATCCGGTAGATGGCGCCGTATTTATATTTCTAGATTATCCAGTAGATGGCGCAGTGTTTCTATTACTAGAATTTACATAGAAATGTAGAAAATATTTACAAGAACATGTGGCGGTACGAATTTCGCCTGGTCAGATAGTATTATATTTATATATACTAGCGACCCGCCCCGGCTTCGCACGGGTGGATTTCAGATGCCCCCGCCGACGACACGATTCGTGCATTTTAAATCTGTAATATCTTCGAATATATTCATTTAAATTAGATACTGTAAAGGGCCATTTTGATCTATATTAAATGCACAATGTATTTAATTTACTTAATTGTATAAGGATTCATTTTGTATTGCTTAAAATCACTTCGTAAATAAGCCATTATTTCTCGTAAAAAGAAAGGAATAAAAAATGGTTGTTGTGGGTTATCCCTAAGAGATAAACATATACCGTCGCGGACTTTTTTGTAGTACTTTTTAAGGTGTACAATACTGTAGTACATTATTTTGATCTATCTCGTATGGTGCAACCAGCGTTTGCAATGTAAGCGCAAAAAAATGTGTTTATTTGCTACATCACATTAGAAACCTCGAAAATTAACAGTCTTTCCATATTATATTATGCATTTACTATACATAAAAACCTTCCTCTTGAATTACTCTATCTATTATAGAAACCCGCATCAAAATCAGTTGCGTGGTTTTAAAGATTTAAGCACACAAAGGGATATAGGGACAGAAAAAGCGACTTTGTTTTATACTATGTAGTGATAGTGAAGAGTAAGAAATAAAGTCTTCGCTATACTCTAAACAGGTTTTCCTTCCTCTGACCCTAACCCACATCAGTTTGCTCCCTGGGTCTACTTCTTCAGTTAATGAACGATATAAAGCGTTTAGATATATGTTACCTTCACCGAAGACAGCCTCAGCTACAGGTTCCTCTTTAATTTCATCACTGGCAGCATCTTCCTCCATCTCTATAAGTTGCTCCTTTTTGACATCAGACGACGTATTGAGTCGTAGGAACTGTTGCAATGAAACTGGTAATTGCTGCGTTTGCTGTAACAATTTGTACACAATAGACATATGACTAATTTTGAAAAACTGTTTTGTGTTCGGAAGTATCTCCTATATAATTGTCAAAAACAGTTATATTTTTACTAAAAATTAAGTTTTAGTAGGAAAAAATTGCGATTTAAATTTTAAGTTTAAAATTCACGTCAAACCGCTCGGTGGTGTCATGAAGTCGTTATACGCAGACGCTACGTTACCATTTGTCAACCAGTGTCAATTATAGCTCTTGCCTCTTATAGTGACGATCACCGACATGACGTAACTCGCTCTGATTGGTGTTCAACTTAACATGGCGGATTGCTGTATTTTGTAGTTTTATTTTTGTTAATTTAACTATTAATCTCGTTCTAAATATGAAAATAAATACGATTTTTATACTCTATGAACCCCATTTTATCAGATAAATAAATGATTTTAGTGGTTCTTAGTTACGGTCATCATGCGTATTGTAGTTAATTCGTCAAGATCATGATGACGATCCGTGATTCGGAGGTCACGTTAAGCAGTCAGTCCCGGTTGTTATCGTATGATAACAGTCGTGAAGCTTAGTTGGAGGCCTTTGGGCAGCTTAAAAACATCCAACGGCAAGATTATGTATCCACAACGTTGTGTTGCCAGTCCCCAACCCGCACTTGGCCAGCGTGGGGACGTATGGCCTTAACCCTCTCCTGAGAGGAGACTTGAGCCCAGCAGTGGGACGTTATGGGTTTTTGATGATGATTATGATGATACTCGTAATATCTCCCGCGCGTATGTCTGTTATCGCGGTAAAGAGTAGCCTATGTCTTTCCTCAAGAAACAAAGTATCTCCATGCTACATTTCATTGAAATCGGTGCAGTCGCTTAGCCTTGAAGTGTATCAGACAGACAGAGTTACTTTCGAATTTATAATTTTAGTATGGATTTATTGATACACAGGGATAACAACAGCTGAAGTAAAAAAACTAAAAATACATGTGTCACCAATAGTAGTTATCGACGGTAGACAAAAGAGGTGGATGAATATGCATAATGTTGAATCTGATTGGCAAACAGAGAATAAATAGTTAAATATTTCGGACACCTAATACACAACGACATCTAGTTCCAAGCTAAGCAGAGCTTGTGTTATGGGTACTAGACAACTGATATAAATACTTGTATACTCTTTTTTTTTGTAAATACATACATATTATACATAGAAAACACCCAAACTCCGAAACAAATATTTATAGATCATACAAACATTTGGTTCGACCCGGGAATCGAACCCGAGACCTCAAGAACAGCAGTCGCATACGCCACCACCGCGCCACCGAGGCAGTCAAATAAATGTTTGTTTGTTACCAGTGTATATTTTACTATATGTACAAATTTAACTAAATTCGTAATAATACTTAGAAAATGCAAGATAGTCCATAGACGGAGTCGGGATAGACATAAAACTAGCCTGAAATAGAAAAAAATCCGGGGAGCGATTTTGTTTTTTTAACTATTCCCGGTAGAGGGTTCGCCGCCATCTTGTTTTGAAGTTAAATTTTTTCGTTTTTCTGAAATACCTAACTCTTTAATTTTCAATTTTAGAGCAAAAATGGCAGTATCCAAAGTTGTTGGAAATTTAATTTCTCACAAGTTTGGTTATTATCATTTGTACGCTAGGATCAATAGAAAAAATTAACTTTAAACCAAGATGGCGGCGAACCCTCTACCGGGATTAGTTCGAAAATCGAGATTTATACTTCCAACCGTCCCCCCCCCCACCCCCGACGTTTAAAAAAATAAAATCGCTCCCCGGATTTTTTTCTATTTAAATGTCTATCTCGACTGGACTAAGATCCCATCTTACTGGGCTACTAAATAAATTTTAATGGTACCTTGAGAAATAGGGACAGGACATACCTGCGGTGGCAATTGGCTGAGGTACTTGACTAGGTCCTGTTGATTGCCGCCGATCTGCCACTGTATGCTCTCGCTGTTTTCAGTGCCTTGAGAACTTTCCTGTACATAAACATGAACACATGCATGAATGGTGACGAATACATGATGGTATGTTGGTTAGTGACACTGTCTGACTTAACAGAGGTCATGGGTTCGAATCCCACTCAGGACAACTGTGATGAGAACAATTTGGTATAAAGTACAGCCCTACTGGCAAAATTACATTCTACAAACGAAAACGTTAGTAGAAAACTAACAAATGTATGGAAATGACGTCATATCAACGCTAAATCACGTGGTTAAAACAAAATGTTAGCCAATAATACAAGAGAATAGATGTGTTAGCGATTGAAGCAAGAAAATCGAAGCGAAACACTTGCAACTTGGCTAAAAGAGCCACAACGCCATCTAGTCCCAAGTTAAGCAGGGCTTGTGTTATGGGTACTAGACAACTGATACAAATCCATATATTTTTTTTTTGTAAATACATACATATTATACATAGAAAACACCCAAACTCCGAAACAAATATTTGTAGATCATACAAACATCTGGTCCGACCCGGGAATCGAACCCGAGACCTCATGATAGTAGTCGCACACGCCAACCGCGAGACCAACGAGGCAGTCTAAGCTTTGAAAGTATAAAATGCATGTGTAAACTCACGTCATCATTAACATTCTCATCACACTCCTCCTTTATGACGATGTGTTCGATGCCGGTGTTGTTGTTGTCGGACGATGTGTTGTTGTTGAGCGTCTTGCCGTCCGGACTGTTGATAATAATCTGTTGATTCGGCGTTATAAATACCTGTAAAATGTATTATTGATAAGTTAAGGTGACAAATGTTTCATAATCGATTGGCTTCGACTTGACTTTGCTTACACAAACAGAGAAAGAACTGGTTTATTGTTTAGCTTGTAACCTTTGGGGGCATTAAGGTACACACAGGTAGTCATTTCCTACCTAATTATGATACATACCATGGTATAACAATATACTGCGTCGAGACTGAGAGATCGAGATGACGTCATCATCAGCATCGCTGGTTATGGTTGGTCAATGATATTATATAATATCATTGTTGTTGGTTCATTTCGTGTTATGTTGCTATAAAATGGTAAGTGTATAGTGACGTCACATTGAGTCACTTTCGGAATGCGAGACTTGTTTTCTTAGACCAATGAAATGGCAAGGAACCCATTGGTTACGAAAGCTTAAGTGTAATATCTGTGGGTCGGTATGTTTCCTCGATACCTTAGTGTATTTTTACCGACTGGAAAGGGGAGGTTCTATGTTCACTATATGTATTTTTTAATGTAAAGATTTGTACGAGATGAGACTATCGCCTTTGATTTTGCGGAAATGTTATTATTACTTATTACATGTAGATAGAAAATATTTTAAATAGATACAGCTGAATAAGGCCAATTACCTTACCAAAGCATTTGTTTAATTTTTTTTAATTTTATTATTTTTAACTGGGTTTCAGGATGTATATTCCTCATTCGGGAATGTCTTAAAAACATCAACTAAATCAATCAACTCCAAATCTCAGCAGTGCAATTTTTCCTACCTGATGCATTTGCGGTTCTTTCTCTTGCGTCTGCTGCACAAGTTGCATTTCCTGTGGTAAAGCTGCAAGCATTTGAAAACCTGTGAAAGAAAAATAATATCTCAGACTTAAGAACATATTAAAATTAAATAAGTAATTGTATGTATAAAGATTATGGCTAACTAAGATTACAACTGCCTCGTTGGTCTTGCGGTTGACGTATGCGACTGCCGATCAAGAGGTCTCGAGTTCGAATCCCAAGTCGGGCCAAAAGTGTTACTGAGTTTTTCTGATTATAGAAATACTTAATAACAGCTCGGAGTTTGGAAGTTGGGGTCTGAACCCCCGTGCCTCGGAGAGCACGTGAAGCTGTCGGTCCTGCGCCTGATCTCTCCCCGGTCTTGTCGGTTAACCGTCCCATCGGATTATGAGAGAGAGGGAACAGAGAGTGCACCTGTGTTTGCGCACACACTTGTGCACTATAATATCTACTGCGTAGTTGGCTGGTTGAGACTGGACGCCGTGGCCGTAATCGGCTAGGAGAACATTAAACATTATGGCAACGGTAATCTTTTCTTAAAAAGAATATTTGTTAAGAGCATTATAATACCGATGACAATAAAATATATAGTTAAATTTATGGTATCAAGCAACAACACAGTTAAATTAATTATTTGAATAATTTAACAAAAAAGATTTAGTCAATTAACTACCCTTCGACTGTAACTTATATTTCTTAGCTAAGTGATTCTTAAACACAGCCAGTGTAACAGGTGCTTCAAACATAAATGTGTGCTTCGGTTAGTGTTCACATAGTGCTTAAAATAAGTATGTCAATTCACCTGATCTCATCCTGAGTGCACCTGAACAGGGAAGTATATATGTGTATTACTCATTTAGAAATACATGATAAAAATATTTAAATACGGGTTATAATGGTAATAATCAATAGAGAGAGAGAGAGACGCCGTGGAGAGCCACGCTTCGGCATAAATGGGCCGGCTCGACCGGAGTGATACCACGGCCTCACAGAAAACCGGTGTGAAACAGTGCTTGCGCTGTGTTTCACCGAGTGAGTGAGGATACCGGAAGCCAATACTTCAACCCATCCCCATCCCTCAAAGGCCGGCAACGCACTTGTGACGCCTCTGGTGTAGCGGGTGTCCATGGACGGCGGTAATCGCTTACCATCAGGCGATACGTCTGCTCGTTTGCCCCCTATTTTATATAAAAATAAAAATTATTAGTTGTTTTTTTATTCTACTGAACTTGACGAATATTTAAATATAAAATATTTTTTCAAAGCGTAGTGTTTGTCAAAAGTGGGCTATTATTAAAGTTCTTAAGTTTATTTTACTAGAATATAATAAACTCACCTTCACCTAATCCCCCTTGTCCGACAAGCTGAATGCTACCAGCTTCGTTGGCCTCAGGCGAGTACGCAACTGTGAGCACCGCACCACCACCACCTTATCCAAAAAAAAAATGTAAACATAGCTATGTAAAAAGGTATAACCAATAACCATTAAAAACAATTTTGGACTCCTTTTGCCTAAATAGTAGATAAAAAGTGAATCTGTGAATTATTCGATAAAATAATTGTTTCTTTTTTTTTTTTGATTCAAATTTGACAGACGACTGTATGATCCTAGTTTGAAGTTTGATAAAGTAGGCATAGCACGATTAAATACATTAACAACGCTAATATTATACTTGTCAATTTGCTAAAATAGGCATAGTGCGATCTAATCTATGAAGATTTAATAAAGTCGGCATGATGCTACTAATTGTTTAAAATTAGTCTGAAGTCGACCAAGTGCGATAGTAGGCAGCGTTACTAAACCGTTTTCTATAATCAGCTCAAGATTGGTATTCTTTGTCACTCCACCTATATAGTCCACATATTTGGTAGGCTACAACTACCTTCATCTAATCTTTGCATCTACACAAGTAAATATAATTGGAGTGTCTGTTTGTAATATTAAAATAACAGCTTTCTACTAAATATACATGTATGTATACACAGTACATATACCAAAATAGCATTTTTTACAATGCTAATAATCTCTGGAACCGCTGGACCGATTTTGACGGGACTTTCACTGATTGGTAGCTGATGATATAAGGAGTAACTTAGTTTTTTTAGACTAGCTTCGCCCAGCTGCGTTACCCGCGGTACGACAATAACAACAGGTAACACCGCGGGACTCAGCTAGGAATAAGTCTGGTAGTACACGGATTTCCTATTTTCTGTTGGGTATCATGGAATGAGTACATAGTTTAGACTAGCTTTTGCCTGCGGGCCCCGCCCGAGTAAAGGTCTGTTAATGCGGTATTTCTTGAAACTGATGTAACTTTATTATTTAAGAATCGATTGAACTGAAACAAACACTAAATGTTAAGTGAAGCAAACCGCTACGCATTAGTCAAAACCACTGTTCGATCCCAACTATGCTTTTCGCCCGTTTAGCTGCCCTTCTAGTAAAATGTACGCTCTAAGGTAAATGTAATTTTTGGTGATATTTTTTGAAGTTATTGTCTTTGAAATGTCATGTCACTATTACGGTTAGAATGAGCTAGAACTTTGAGAAAAGTACTAGGGATGGAATGACGCGGATCGCCTCGTGAATACACAGTCGGAGCTGTTTTTGTAGAAATGTCGATTAATGTCGTGGTTTAACAGTTGTATTTAGCTTGATGAAGATTTTAGGGCCATCGTGATTTGACCGGCTAAACAAATTGTTAGATCGGCAATTAGATAAATCGGTTAGGGCCGTCTTACTTGTAAATTCCTCGCTTCGGAAGCGTGTGACAATCGTTTTGGAGCGATCTCGTAGGATCGAAGTTATGCAAATATCTCGGATAATGTTTAATGGTATAAACTTAATGTAAGAGGTTAGGGTTAGGACTCCTCGCAATACTCGAAGTGATTCGGTTGTGTGGTGTGTGACAAGATCTGCGTGGCATCAAAAGAGGTACCTCTTCACCACTGCGAAGACTCGCCTCTGAGTTTAACTGCTTTCCTCAGAGGATAGTTCTTCGATTTACTGGCTTTGTCTATGGGCCGCAAGGGCAGGTGAAATTACTTATTGGAAGTACGAAACCTTGGGGAAAGGAATTAAACAACCGCATTGAAATCGGTTAAGAGGTTTCTGAGAGTAGCGTATCAATAACAAGTAGCCTATCCAAACCAAATGTTTACTCTTTGTTCGGACTATTTAGTAGATGGTTTATGTGAAGTTTGCACAAAATCGGTCGAGCGGTTCTTCATTTATCGACATACACGCGGGCGGAGCCGCGGGCAACAGCTAGTCTCATATAACTTCCATGTACAGACAGCGACCACTTACGATTTTAGTGTATGTATTGATAGCACAGAAACTAAGTAATCTTTTAAAACTTAATGTAATGAAGTGAGTTAGAAGTTTGTCACTTACCTTGTTGAAATCCCTGTATTGGTATTTGCATCTGATACTTCGGTTGCTGTTGGGTTTGTATCAAATGGTTTGGATTTAACACCTGGATCTGTACTGTAGCTTGTGGATCACCTAAAAAATCATAAGATATTTCATCCAATGTAGGTATTGTCTATACAAATAAATAAAATTGGAGTGTCTGTTTGTAATATTAAAATAATCGCTTTTTACTAAATGCGTATGTATGTATATACACGGTACATATAACAAAATATTATTTTTTACAATTTTTGTCTGTCCGTCTGGTTGTTCCGGCTAATCTGTGGAACGGCTGGACCGATTTTGAAGGGACTTTCATTGATAGGTAGCTGATAATATAAGGAGTTACTTAGGCTACTTTTTTAACCGACTTCAAAAACGGAGGAGGTTATGAATTCGACAATATAGGTTTTTTTTAGTGTGTGTTCGCGGCTATCTTCGTCGTTTATGAACCGATTTTAATGATTCTTTTTTTAATGGAAAGGAGATATCACAACGGTGGTACCATGATAAGGACACTAGGATTTGATGATGACATCCAAGAGAAATCGATTCGAACCTTAGTTTTTATTTTGTTAAAATTTTATTAAGAGTAGCTTCGCCCCGCGGCGTTACCCGCGATAGGACTCAACTACTTCTAGAATATAAGAATACGTAGTGTCACCTCCCCTATTCATCTCGTAGATATCATAAAGCCGGGTCTCCACCGAACAAAAGTTGTCAATTTTTGTGTAGTCAATACGTGTTGGTGTCAAAAGTTTCTGTACTTTCCTTGTGTTGACAACAAAAATTGTTAACAAATGTTGAGAACAGTGTTTCCGTTTTTGGCGGTAAACGTCAAAAGAATACGCTTGTTGCAAATATTAAGTGGCTCTATGGTGACGCTTAGTTCGAATGTTTTTCAAATTGTTGGCGACTCGGTGTAGACACAATGGAAAGAAAAGTTGGCGATTTTCTAAAGAGTTGCAAACAGTTGGAAACACTGTAATTGCCAACAATTTTGGTGGAGACGCACCTTATGAGCCAGCTTCGGGAGCAAACTATGCAGAACAACAGCACTGCAAAGAGAAGTAAAACTTGAAACCAACCTTAAACCAACCCATCTGGCCAACATGATCAGTGGACGGAACTAGTTTTGGGCCTACTACATCCCACTGGACAATAGAAGATACCGTAGGTGAGCCACGCTTCGGCATGAATGGGCCGGCTCGACCGGAGTGATACCACGGCCTCACAGAAAACCGATTTGAAACAGTGCTTGCGCTGTGTTTCACCGAGTGAGTGAGGATACCGGATACCCATACCCCAACCCCTTCCTCTATCTCCCCCATACCCCGCCTCCATCCCCCAAAGACCGGCAACGCACTTGTGACGCCTCTGGTGTTGCAGGTGTCTATGGGCGGTGGTAATCGCTTACCATCAGCCGATGCGTCTGCTTGTTTGCCCGCCTATTCCTTAAAAAAAATATGCCTCTGCCTATGTCCAACAGTGGACTGTTAGGGCTGCAGCTAATGATGGAGACGATTCATCGTAGGACATTATAAAAGATGCTTCTTCATACCAGGTTTGGCTCCAGGTAACGCTATGGGTACTGATATGATTTGAGGTGCAGCCTGCAGGGTAGCGCCGCCATCCAGAGCACGCACGTACTGTACCCCACCCTCACCCATCGCCAGGCACATCTGTAAACACAAAACACATCTCATGAAGAAAAAAATTGACTACACGTATGGTCTAGTGGTTTAAGCGGTCGCCATGCCGCTTCCTACTTCGCAGTGTTGTGGGTTCGAATCCTACATGGGACAACACTTTGTGTGATCTACATAAATTGTTGTTCTGAGTCTGGGTGTTCTTTGTTACGAGTATGTTTGTAACGTCCTCGCGACACAGGATTTATTCCTTATGCGGGAGTTGTCTAAAAAAAACTGTGTTAAGATAGGAACAGCACAGCTATCGAGGCAGGGGTAGTCTTCGAAGCAGGGGCGTTAAATTCACCCATTGTAAAAAAACCCAACAACAATTTTTGCCCGACCCGGAAATAGAACTCCAAATTTTGATTGGGAGTCATACCACTAATTAAACGAGGCAATCTAGGCAACTAATTTAGATAATACATGAAATTATATTCAGCTCTACGAATTAGTTTTAAATTGAAAATCCAGTAAGTTCTACTACCTATTTCTTTATTTTGACGGAAGTGTTCACCTGCATAATTTTAGATTAATTAAGTTAATCTTATACTCGTATAGAAACATCAATTGTCTCGCTCAAACTCGAGAACGGCTGGGCCGTTTTAGCCGATTTTGGTTTTGAAATGTTTGTCGTAGTCCAGGGAAGGTTTAAACGGTGAAAAAATAACTTGAAAATCCAAATGTCACGTACGAAATAGCGGGCACAGCTAGTAGAATATAAGTTTATTCTGAGAAATATTTATGGATTGATTTAATACAAATACTGACTGCACGTGAGATGTTTCGCACTGCGCCGAGTGTTCTGGGTTCGACCTTAGATGGAACAACTTTGTGTTATTCACAAATTGTTGTGCTGAGTTTGGGTGTCCTGTGTCCTTTTCATGGATTTTTGTAAAGTCACCACATGAGATATTTATAGTGCGGCAGTTGTAATATTTAAATAACGGCTGGAATTAATATTTTAAACTGGTATTCCATCTGTCAATTCCATTTATGCTTACATTCCCACGACGGTGATTTTGGATCCAGTTCACACGATTTATAGAAACGAGGTGCCATAGTTTTCGAAGACCGGTTATGAACTATAAGAAACACTGCAAGCCGATCGAGCCGCAAATGGTATAAAAATGTTTAATCGACTAATAATAAGAAAAATCTTCGCTTTTAAAAAAAAAATTGTTTTAGATATTCTCTTCACATATTATAACTAGCTGAGTCCTGCGGTGTTACCCACGGTTATTGTCGTACCGCGGATGACGCCGCGGGTCGAAGCTAGTCTAAAAAAAGTAGCCAAGTTACTCCCTATATCATCAGCAACATATCAGTGAAAGTCCCGTCAAAATCGGTCCAGCCTTCCCAGAGATTACCCGGAACAATCAGACAAAAATTGTAAAAAAAAACATCTTTGGTATATGTGCCGTGTATACACACATTATGCATATAATAAAAATCGGTTAATTGAATATCACAAACAGACACTCCAATTTTATTTGTTTGTATAGACTACACACCTAGTAGGTACATGTAAAAGCGTACGTATTTAGTAAAATATAAGTAGGTATATTTGCCAAATTTCAGACGCCCGTTTAGGAGATGTTTCGGGTTATTCTTATTATTATCTGGTAGTTCTTCGCAGTTTCACCTGCGTTTTTAATCACAGCAGCTGTGCTGTTCATCCGGTTTCTACAATATACGAGACAATGAATGTTCGTCTTAAAAATATTTCGTGAATTTTTAAAATATGTATGTCAGTTATTCTGCCATTCGGAGTCTAGTCAGTATAGCTATCCCTGTGTTATAAATGGTGTAATTAAAACATCTTTGTCTTATACTCATATTCAAATGCAATATTATCATAAAAACTAAATTTCGCATTCGCATCATGAAACTAAGTTGTACCTGTATACGCATATACAACATGACAATCCGAATGCGAAACTTAGTTTCTCAAAGAAAGAAAAACAAAAGATAAATTCAATTAGCATGTGTTTCACAAATCCTTTGTTTCAAGTTTATGCAACAGAATGTGCAGTTTCTAATTCACTTGTTTAGCGCCACGGCTTTCACTCCTTGCGTAATATAATTCAAAAGCAATTTATTAAAGTTCTACATAATTATGTAATATATTTGACTCTAACTTTGCCTGTGACTCAGCCCGCGTGTTAGTCAGTTATCTTAGTAAAAGTAAATCTAAGTATCTTTATTCCAAACCTCATTTCAATCGGTTCAGCGGGTTAGTCGACAAAGTTAACAGACAGTTTTTGTATTACTAGGGATTTACTTTTTGAATTTACTATAATCGTGTTACTTCTTGGATAAGGCACTTTAAATTTCCTATCGACCGATCAAACCTCCTTTCTCGACTCTGTAATCAAGGACTTTCTCTAGAAAGTTATGGAATGTTTTGAAATATATTGTAAACTATATAATTTACATGTTACAGTCGTAACCATTTTATGTTTACATTGTAAGGCTCATAGCAATAGGTAACTATTTGTATCAATTTCTTATCAACCACATAAGTATTATGATCATTGTAATATCAACCGCGTCCACTATTAGGCATACCGGTACGATTAATTGACGAGTCTCTTGTTTCAGTGGTTTGAGACCCTACCAAGCCATAAGGTCGCGGTCGCGTAACATATAGTTTAAACTAGCTGAGTCCCGCGGTGTTACCCGTGGTACAACAACAAACGCGCGCCTAAATTACTCCTTATATCATCCAGGTCCAGCCGTTCCAGAACAAACAGACATTCCAATTATATTTATTTGTATAGATATATTATGTATAGATATTTTTGAAGAGTGCATCCTTGCATGTAGCATCCAAATGTCAATAAAAAAGATTATAATTATAACATTTTACCTGTGGTATGCTCCCGTTGTTTGACACATTCTGCTGTATTTTAGTGACAGGCAGCTGGCCACCAGTAGTCACAAAGTGAGTACCAGTAGACCCCACCGCAGAGAATGCAGCAAAATTCATATCAGACTCTTCGTCACTGAAAAAGATATGACAACTAAGATTTGCGAGATAGAGATTGCACATCGAAATTTAGATCATCATTAACAGCATTTAGCAGTCCACTGCTGGACATAGGTCGCTCTGGAGAAAGACAGACAGGTTGCTATAAATAAATAAATATTTCGGTCATCTAACATACAACGCCATCTAGTCCCAAGCTAAGCAGAGCTTGTGTTATGGGTACTAGACAACTGATATAAATACATATGTACTTTTTTGTAAATACACACATATTATACATAGAAAACACCCAAACTCCGAAACAAATATTTGTAAATCATACAAATATTTGGTCCGACCTGGGAGTCGAACCCCAGACCTCAAGCACAGCAGTCGCATACGCTACCACTGCGCCACCGAGGCAGTCAAGGGGTTTGTTTCAGGTTTTCCTTTCTAACAATTTTAATTTACATTGTTTATTATGCCTAACATATTACTGTCTTACATAGATATTTGTATGGCTAATGTTATTCATCTGCATATTTTTTAACTTCCTTTTCTTGCAATTTAAATATGTAATAAAAATCCTTTGAAGATGAGATTGTAATCTTATTAATTCTACTTATAATCAGCAGCATTTAACAGTCCACTGCTGAATAGGCCTCTTTTTGTTTTATATGTATATGGCCCTGCCAAAATGACTCTACTCTGCCTGATGGAAAGCATAAGCAGAATCCAAGAGTGGTGGTCACCATACTCATTTTGAATGCAGACAATACAACAATGCAGCATGGCGACCCACACCATGGCAGCCTAGTGATGCTTCTGCATCATTGGGCCTCCGGTCTCGCACTCACCAACGAAACACGACAGTACGAACACTGTCATTTAACGTTGGTCTTCTGTGCGAGGGTAGTACCGCCCGGTAGAGCCGGCCCGTTCGTGCTGAAATCAGCGTGGCTCTACTACCTAATCTCCTTAGATAACAGGTGTTGGCCTCCTATATGGCCAGATGGGTGTGTACCTAGTGTTCGTCAAATTTTCCTTTCTCTTTGCAGTGATGTTGTCCTGGATAGTTTGCTTCCTTAGTCGCCTCTTACGATGGAATATAATCACAAATTTTAACAAAAAAAACCGACTTCAATCTGGACCAAATTGAAATGGGTCTACACGGGAAGCACTAGCTTTCAATTAAAAAAAGAATCATCAAAATCGGTTCACCCAGTCGAAAGGTCGAAAAATACAGTCGAATTGAGAACCTCCTCCTTTTTTGAAGTCGGTTAAAAATAGAGGTAATGAGTTCTTGTTCCATCACCACACATGATATCACAGTTGGGTATAGTTTTCTACTTAGAAAGAATGTATGGAAACTGTCTGGCCAGCATGGTATAGTAACCCATACTATACCATGCTGGCCAGACAGGTTCGTATAATATTAGGTTTGTTTCCTTTTTCATAATTCTACTTATATATATCAACCACCCATAATGTCCCACTGCTGGGCTCGGGTCTCCTCTCAAGACAGGGTTAAGACCATACGTCCCCACGCTAGCAGAGTGCAGGTTGGGGACTGGCAAGACAATGTTGTGGCTATGTAATCTTGCCGTTGGATGTTCTTAAGCTGCCCAAAGGCCTCCAACTAAGCTTCACAACTGTTATCTTATGATAACAACCGGGACCGACTGGTTAACGTGACCTCTGAATAACGGAGATGCTCATGGTATTATGCCAACAGCGGTCACCTAGCGGGTACTGACCGCGCTGTTGTTGCTTAACCTCGGTGATTGTTTCCAACCACCGAGTTCAACTGGGCTATATTTCTACTAATAATAATCATCATCAATTAATAAATATTCATGTTGTAGTGAATACCCATGTATTTTCTTGTGAGCTTCAAGTCTTGAATTTTGTCCACCAGCCGACTACTTACTAGAATAGATTCAACTGAAAACCGTAGGTCTAAAAGTCTTATCTTTTTTATATTACTGTGCAATTAAAATTTAATAAAACTGATCTGAAATTACTGATCCTTATCAAAATTCAGCAATTTTGAAATTATCAATGAAACTAGTAATTCTCTTGATGGTCCGCTGCAACCACTCAACTCACTAAATACAAGCTGATTAATAATTTGTTAGGTAAGTTTTCCTTCTCTTGCAGTGCTGTTGACTTTATAATTGACTGATCCTGCTAACCGTGATTTGTTTTGTATAATTTGGGTATCTTTTAAATAATTACTCAAGTTATTTATTAGATCCGGGAGAACTACCATAGTCATAAAGATTTACTATACTCTTTGTGCTGTAGTATGGTACGACATTTATTTGTAGACTAGAACATTTGTTTAATTTAATTTACTACAGTTATTAATAATTTAATATATTGCGAATGTGGTACAGCTGAAATACTAAGTCATAATTTGTAAATCGCGGCAACTTTCAAAAGTGAAACAAAATGTTACTGAAACTGTCACAGTAAGCTACATGCTACAGCACAAAGAGTATAGTTCGCCAACTTTATTTTTACTAATATTTTATAGAGGCAAAGTTTGTTGGGTAATATTTAAACAGCTAAATTTTGTGAGTTGGTATGGGGTAGTCCCTTTTTTTTTTTTTTTTTTTTTTGACGGGGGGAAATCCTCATGGATGTCCTCCGCCCTGGGGAAAGGGCGAAGGGGTCTGTCAGACTCCTACTGACTAAAACCCCCCGGTGTTCCGTCTCACACCTACGCCGGGGATCACGGGAACATAAGAGACAACCGCAATCCCCGACTGGTGCCGGCCCGCCGCTGCGGGCCACATCTCGTCAGCGAGGGAGAGTTTCCCTCGCGACTTCAAGAGGGGCGCGCGGGAACACTACGCGCCGCCACCTCGGGTCCAGTTGGGGGGCGACGGACATCCCCAAGTCCGCCACCCCTGGACCCAGTTAGGGGGGCCGGTGGAGGGCAGCGTAGGCCCTCCCCCGACGCCCGGTGCGCCTGCTGCGGACCGAGAGAGAGGTCAGGATCTCCCTTTCCCTTTCCGCAGCCTCCTTCTGCGAGATGACCGCTTCGCAGAAGGACACCACCGCGTCCCAGGACTCCTCGCCGTCGACCATAGAACGAACTACGGCCGGTAGCGAGAGGTCACTGCCTACTACAGAGATGAGGGCACGGCGCGGCCCCTCCCAAGCAGCACACTCTGCCAGCGTATGCCGCGCCGTGTCCTCCCGACAGTCGACGCAGTGGTGACACCGAGCGTCCGGCTCCCTGCCTATGCGGCACAGGAACCTCCCGAAGCAGCCATGCCCCGAGAGGACCTGCGTCACACGGAACGAGAGGGAGCCGTGCCCTCTCCCGAGCCACAGGTCGAGCACTGGCCGGATGGCCTCGATAGTGGCGAGGCCAGCGGAAGGGCTTAAAAGCCTGTCCCGCCATTCCGCCACCAGGACCTCGCGCAGCTGTGACCGGCGCAGCTCGATAACTCGCTGCGTCGGTCCCACGCCGCGGGCCCGCGCGTCCTCACGCCACCAATGTAGTGACGCGAGGACTTTCGCCTCCAGGTCCCAGGGCGGAGATCCGGCCAGTACGCAAGCCGCCTCGAAGGAGATCGTGCGATAACCCCTAATGACTCTGACGGCCATCACCCTCTGCGGCTTCCGCAACACGGTGATTGAGCCGGCCGTCAGGTCAGCCGCCCAAATCGGGGCCCCATATAGGGCCATCGATCGCACGACCCCCTCGTACAACCGCCTGCAGGCGGCGCTCGGGTCCGACACGTTGGGAAGCAACGTTGACAGCGCCCCCGCCGCGCCCATCAACTTGGGTGCTAGACGCCGGAAGTGGGGGCCGAAATCCCACCGGCTGTCGAGCACCAGTCCCAGATATTTTAGGGTGGACTCGACAGCGATGGTAGCCCCCCCAACCACCATGTGCAATCCCGGCGGCGGCGCCCGTCGGGGGCCATGAAAAACTATGGCCTCCGACTTGTTGAGGGCCACCTCCAGGCCAAGGCGCCGTATGCGGCTCACCACCTGTGAGACCGCCGCCGTCGCTAGCAACGTTGCTTCCCTGTGTGTGCTCCCCCGGGCAGTGACCAGCGTGTCGTCGGCGTAACACGTCAGGTCCACACCCGGTTGGAGCTCGCCCCTCAGCACCCAGTCGTAACCGATGTTCCACAGCAGTGGGCCCAACACCGAACCCTGTGGAACACCGCACGACATGAGGCGCTGGTGTCTGCCATCACGTCCCAGATAGGTGACACACCTCTCCGTCAGGTAAGCCCCAACGATGCGGCGGAGGTAGGGGGGCACCCGATGATAGCGCAGTGCCTCCCGAATGCAACTCCAGGGCAGAGTGTTGAAGGCGTTGGAGATGTCCAAAGACACCGCCAACATCACCCCGCCCCGGGACACCGCTTCCTCCGCCAGGTCTCTCACTCGCGAGATCGCCGTAATGGTTGAGCGCCCATGCCGAAACCCGAACTGGCACTCGGCCAGGTCCGGCCCCTCCTCGCACAAGTGGCGGACGAGGCGGGCTGCAACTATCCGCTCGAATAGTTTTCCCACCTCGTCCAGCAGCACTATGGGCCGGTACGCGGACGGCGAGTCCGCAGGGCGCCCCGCCTTCCTGAGCAGGACCAGACGACCAGCTTTCCACTGAGTGGGCAGCTGGCCCTGCTCCAGGCACGCTGAGTAGAGACCTATCAGTTGGGGCTCCAACTCCTTCAGGGCCAGGGCCAACACGCAGCCGTGAATGCCATCGGGCCCCGGGGCAGTGTTCTTCGCCCGGAGCCGCAACACGGCCGCCCCCAACTCTGACTGTGTCACCTCTGGGACGTTGGCGTCCTCCTCTTCAGACTCCGCAGCTGTGGACAGAGCCATCGGCGGCGGGATGTGCTCCGCTCGTGCCGGGAAGAGGGCTGCGACCACTTCCTCCAGCAGCTCGGGTTGGAGACTCTCCGTAATTGGAGGCGCCCATGGTCCGATTTTCCCTCGGACCGAACGATAAGGACGCCCCCACGGATCCCGGCTTAGAGTCTCCAACATCTCCTCCCTGGCTCGCGTCTTCGCCTCGCCGATGGCCAGCTGCAGAGCCTGCTTAGCCGCGCGGTACCCCTCGTACAGCGCGGCTTCTTCCTCCGCGACCCGACGACGTCTTCTTCGGTATCGGGTGTACTGGCGCCTGACACGAACGCACGAGACGCGCAACTGCGCGATCTCGGCGGACCACCAGTACACCTGGCGCCTTCTGGGTTGTGTGTGGATCCGGGGCATGGACGCGTCGCTGATTTGCGTCATCGCCCCGTGAAACCACTGCGCCTCCTCTTCGACGTCGACGGGTCCGGTCGTTGCCGACTCCCGGATCCAGGCCTGCACAATAGCGGCCTCCTCGAGTAGCTCCCTGTCGAGGCGCTTACGCGCCCAGCGTGGACCGTCCGTCCTCGGGGCCGATGGCCCGCGACCGCCCGCGGTCTGGGCGGAGACTCTGAAACGGATGTAACGGTGATCCGACAACGTCTCCACCCCCACGGCGACACGCCAGTCGCGGACACGGCCCGCCACAGCGGGACTTGCGAACGAGACGTCCACTATGGAACCGCCCCGCTGCCGCACGCACGTGTACACCGAGCCCTGATTCAGGACGGTCAAGCCGGTCGTGACGGCCCACTCCTCCAGTGCCTCGCCTTTGGCATCGGTGCACGGGGATCCCCACGCCGCAGACTTGGCATTGAGATCCCCGAGCAGCAGCACCGGGCGAGGGTGGTACCGGTTCACGACGGCACCCAACTCGACAAGGAAGCTCTCGAAGTCAGCGAGGCTCCTGTTGGGTGAGAAGTACGTCCCAACAGTGCCAATGCCATCCACGAGGGCAGCCACCCAGCCGCGACCTCGGGATGGGTCGGCAAGAGCCCCGCCAATGATGGCCACCGAGCCGTCCAGGTCCCCCACCCAGTTATCCCGGGGGGGGACGTAGTACGGCTCGGCGACCACGGCCACATGAATCGACCACTCCGCCATGCTCTGGAGTAAAAGATCCTGAGCTCTGGCAGAGTGGTTGATATTGCACTGGAGGAAATGGAATTGTGCCATTAAACACAATCCATTTCCTCTACAACCTTGGGCCGGGAGTCGGCCGAAGAACCACCAGGCTGAGGGGCAGCTCTGGTTGGCTCCCTCCTCATGGGGTAGTCCCTGGATCTACTGAACCAATTTTGAAAATTCTTTTATCAACAGAAAGTCATATTTTTTGTGTCATAGGATCAATATTAACCCGAAAATTAGCAAAAGCTGGTACAGATATAAAGATAAATAAGTTTGGCCAATACTTTGGCAATATTTATTCCCGAGTTAAATTACTGAGTTAGTTTATGATAGTTTGTATTGGCTGCATGTACAAAAATGTAATATATTACATAAGAGTGAAAGCCAGCAATGAGTGGGCAGGTAATTTAACATAAATAACAATCCTCATATAAAAATAAGATATTTATTTTCATGTGTACTTCACTAAAATGTTTCTTACTAAAATATTATTATTACAAATCTAAATTAGGTACATAATTTTATTTAGGGCAACACTTTCCAAATAGTATGTATATTCAAATATACTTTTGTACCATTCCTAAAATTACAAATTATTAATAGTTTACCGATTCACATACTTAAAATTATCATAAAAAAGAAATATTCATCCGCATACCAAGAGGCATCTTCTCTGGTGGGTAATTTCTGCATGTCACACATAGTATGAAGTTATAGACTCTATAGCTTCATCCGATCCGCCAAGGAGGCAGAAAAATCAAATAAAAAAATCACTGTCCCACTTGAATCATTCACCAATGTTTCGCGCGTATCCCCACGTCCCCCAATGTCCCACCACCGCGGCGCCACTGCGCACGGGACTACACTGGGACTATGATGGTAGGGCACATACCACTATCGACCACCAGACACGGCACTACACTAAAATTAATTCAGCCACAGTGAGAGGCGACAGATGATCGTCTACCAGTAGTAATAAGAAAGTGGGCTAAAGAAAGTTTTTATGCAGACCCGATAGCCGACCGACTAGTTGCTTGTACATACTGACGGACAATATTGGCGTGTGTGTACGCATACACATGTACCTCTAGCGTGATCCTCACTTTCTCTTTGCCGTACTTTCACAAGACACGCTGAGGTGTGGTTGTGGTTCACTGGCTGTAAGAAGCTTGCTTGTTGAGTAATCATCTCGTTTTTAGATTACATGAAATAGAATTAACTTAGTTCGCACGGTTTTAACTATATGTATATTAAATTGTATTTACTATATTTGAAATATAAAGCAGTTCAAATAGAAAGTTGAAATAAGGTCATAATACGTGTCATTGACCTTTAAAAATTCGTAGCAGGTCGTTAATGCAATTGAATCGTTCGATACCTAGTTATGATTTAGTTTATTAGCATAACATAATAAAAACGAATGTTAATAATAGATATAAATACTGGCAGGGTTGAAGGTTATCATATTCGCAGACAAAGAACCGCAACAAATATGGCCGATTTGTTTTCAGTTACGCAATTTAAAGCTAATTTTTAATTTAAAAAAGGATTAATTTCATTAATAAGGGTACTGCGCGAGGTCGTGGGCGGAATCAGACAGAAATCGAAGGTTGCTAACCCCTACCAGTCCTCTTGACCAGCTGTGTGTCCATCAAGCGGACGCGACGCATCCCCACCAACATGCGGGATCCCCTCCATGTGCCGCCACTAAATCACTCCCGCTCCCGACTCCTTCCTCCACCGCCAGGGAAATCGCGAGAGGAGGGGTTGAACGCGGCCCTCGCGGCACTCTCGCGATAGCGCTCAGGTGGCCACGCGCCCCGTGTAACGGTACTACGGAGTACCGCTTTCAAAATAAGGTCATGGATATTCACTATAACGTTGTAAACAAATACGTTCAATTAACTTGACTTACCCTCGTGGTACGTTTCGCTTCAATTACAATTAAAATTTCATTCAGTTTTTTCTCAAAACTAAGTTCATGATTCACACAATCAAACACAAATAAACAACGATGCCCCTTCCTTACAACCATTTACAACACAAATGAAATCCGCCATACTGCTTCTTATTAGTTCATAAAACGTATTACCAGATGGCGCACTAATTCTTTGGTGTGATTGGTCGAATATTTCATTGACTGACAAGTGCAAATACCACAATAAAAATTTAAATTATTACCATACTCTAACAATTTTAATTAAATTAACATGTACACTAATTAAAGTTAAATGTAACAATAATGATAAGCACAAAATTTAACACAAAACTAAAACTAATATGGAAATTGCTGCCCACATCTTTGCACTCTCTCTAAATGTAATTCGAATAATAGCTTATTGTCATAGTAATAACTACTCTGAGTAGATGACATTCCTGGATCATAGCTTGCTCTTCGTTCTTCACTTGACGAAGAACTTGGTGACGAGATTCCATTCTCCTGAGTTATTCCACTAGCATCTGATGTTTGTGAAACATTTGTGGTAGCGAGGTTATTGTTTATATGCAAATTGTTTATCCTCTTTGATAATGGCATAAACTCACACGAGTCATCTTCTCTGGATCGTTTCCTGTGCATAAAACATTTACTATTTATAAAAAAAAAACAGAACTTATACCATAAAATGGTTTATTTAGACTAGACATCATTTTATATACCTATTTTCCGTCATATTGAAGTTATTTCCATTACTATCGTTACAATAATAATTACTCCTAAACAGATTCACGTCTCTCAAAAAAGTCATTTGGTGACAAATTCCTCTATTCATGTGATAAATAAACCAATGAAAACTATGCACTTGTACATAAACGGCCAATTTTGTTTCACAAGGCTACAAAACGTAGTATTGTAACTTGTAACCGATATCCAGTACTACATACAAGTATTGTTATGTACTTGTAGCTTGCGTTCTATTTCATCTGCACATATTAAGATTACACTAAGATAAAAAGAGACAACAATCATTTAATGCATTTACATGTGATTCATGCCAAACACGGTACAGCTGTTTTTTTTTAGATTGTCATTTCAGTCACATCGACGTTTCGTAACTCCTATGGAAAAATAATTTAAATCTATTCTGTGTTTCTGATTATGTGTATAAGAATTAATAATACATTTAATCAAGAAATTCATTTTTTAATATTTGTATCACCTATTAATTTTTTTCATAATCAAAATTTTAATTCCAAATGCTCGCACCAAAATGAAACGGTTTTAGTTAATTGTTACTTAAAAAGATGGCGCTGTGTTGCTACTTCAACTGCGTGTTTTTGATATTTCTTACAGAGTTTTCTATTCCGAAATAGAGATGTCACTACAAATTTTATTTCATTGCTTTGCTTGTTTTCGTATAAATTCCATACTCCGTTACAGTTTTCACCGTGGTATGTGCGCAATGCCGAGCTTCACATCGACCTGCGATTGCCGACCATCAGGCAATTCATAAAACAGTGCTCCCTTAGCTACTTTGACTCTGCTCCGACACACCCCAACCCGCTAGTGGTTGCGGCTAGTGACTACACACCAAGTACAATCTCACGAGTACGTAGACCCAAACATGCACTTAGGGATCCGGACGACGATATCACTATCGCTCAACGCAGAGCGTACGCGGCACGCGCCACCATGAATCGCCCACGGTTTCGACCCCGCCGCCGGGGCCGGAACACGCGTCGCGCCTTCCTCCAGAATGCGGGCCCCTGTCGCCCTAGCATGCCAGTAACACCCCAAGCCGAGGTCCGTGAGGGTGCCCTTGGGCGATGTTACTTAGGTATCCTAAAAGAGACGTTGATCCCTGAGTTTGTTTCGTCCTTTCTTCTCAGGGCTAGTCAAGCCAGGAAGCCGAACTCATCTGCTCACAAAACAAAATACCGGTTGAGAGCCCACAGCGCTCACCAAAAAACCCGCCTAAAGCTGTAGCGGTTATCTGAGACCACCAGCTATAAATCAACAAAAAAAAAAAAAAAAAATCACTTTTGAGGGACGTCTTTTTGGTGTAGGGTGTGCACCATAGCAGGCCTCCGTCACTCCATGTACTTGCGCGCTATAAGTGCCTACCGCCCAGCCGAGCGGTCTCGGTCCGCCGGCGGATCAAATTCAGTACGGTTTTCGCAAACGAAGCGCGCGCACGCCGTTCAATTTTAATAGTGCTGTTCGTTCGTACGCGTATTACGATGCCGTGTGGTGCCTTATGTGCTGTAGATGGGTGTAGATCAAGCAAAAGAAGGGATAAACACCTAACATTTTTCCATTTACCTGTCAATGAAGAAAGGTAAGTGATAAATTATTACTAGTTTTTGTCGTTTACATTTTTTTCCATTCACATACCGTCATTAGAGACATAATTAAAAGACAGTAGGTGTGCGGACACCGGTATCCACTTAGAATTTGACAGTTTAATAGGTATATACTAAGCATTAGCTTGCCTTTCAGACACAGATTTACATAATATTGTTACATAGAAACGTTATACCACAGAATAATTAATAGTACAAGGTACAGAAGATGCACTCTTCGAAAGAAAACATTCAAATATAAACTGCTAAACTAACAACTGCAATAATGTTCATAAAACATTGCAAAGCACGGACGTGACCTTCAAAAATGTGCCTACAAGTCCTTGACGCGCTCGTAACGAATCAAAATGCGCTTTGTCTGTGTAGCGAGAGTTCTTTTTCTTACGCCCGATGAAAACCTTTGAACAAGCCGCGTCTGTTGTAAGGTTACTTGTTGCGAGAAAACGAATTAAATTTATTAATCTTAATAAATTTGATTCGTGATAATTGGTAGTAGTACAATACACCTAGATATGTACAACTAGGAACCAGATATATTTTTTTTATTTTGAAGGCCATCGACTTTTCGCCTGAAAACTTTCGAAAACTGCAGTGTTTATGTATTTTTGTGTGAGAGTGTTACACTCGTTAATAAAATAATAGTAAAAAATAAGAGCCACTTTAAAAGTGTTGAAAACGTTATAATTATGAAGGTACCTTTTGGGATCATTAGGAAGAGTAAAAATTTAAAAGTCGACATTTCTGTTGTTAGCTAAGCACCCATCCATGTTATAGATAATACATTTTTGAGGTTGATCTAGGTACCGATCTCCTTTTTTAGACCTATCCTATTTTATTATTCTTATTTTTTTCAGGCGTAAAACATGGGCTGAATTGATTGGCAGGCCCGATTTAGCAAGGCCAGACACCAAGCCAAAAAGTCATTATGTGTGTTGTCTTCATTTTGAAAAGTCTGTGATTATTCATATACCACAGTTACGACCTGACGCTTTGCCTACAAAACTGCTGCCATCTGATCCAACTACTTCGTGCTAGTACTACTACTAGTAAAACAATATCTCATAAAACTTTTTATTAGATTCAGGATTTTTTCTACACAAAAATTTAATAATCGAGAATTTAGAAAAGGTATGAAATTTATAAAAAATTATATAAAAATAAAACACGTGTAACTTTAAAGATTTTTTTATTTTACCTACACACTGATGTCTATAATTATGTTTTATCTAGGTTTCTTCCACAGTCAGCACCAATATATAAAACAAAACAAACTTACAAATATAATAAAACAAACTTTAAAAAAGAGAACCGACTTCAAAACACTAAACCGTAAGAAATAATTTCTTCTTTGATGTCGGTGCTTTTTCGATTCGTAATTACCAGCTGTTAGCACTAACATAAAAAAAAAACAAATTATTTCTTACGGCTTGGTGCTTTATTTGAAGTCGGTTCTCTTTTTTAAGGCTTTTTTTTTCATTTCTAGTGAACATCTCCGAAGATCATCATCAAACTAAGAAGTATTATACTTATTTTAAAACGTTCTCCTAAATGTAACAAATCCTTTTCTGAAAACCGCATCGATATCGGTTTAGCCAAACGCGAGATTATCGCGCACAAACATACATATCTACAAACCATACAAGTCAAACATCTCAGTTTGGCCTGTATGTCTGATCACCTCCTTTTTTTTAAGTTGGTTAAATATTTTATAAATGATAAAATTTTTAACTGCCACATAAAAGTCAGAACATATTCACAGTTCTCAATAACATAGATAAAAAGTTATGTTAATTTAATTTTATCGAAGAGGCAGCCCTGCGATTATTGTGGAATCGCGCGGTGCGAAGCAATCATCAATTTTCTACTGAGTGAAGTATCTGTTACGTAGTAACTATTCAGTAATCTGTGACCATAGTGTGCACTGAGCGATGCACACGGGCGCAGCAGGGTTAGGGACGGTCGCGGCACTTGTGAATCTGCGCACTTATTGAAGGGCGCTACGTTTAGGGTGCTAGAGTAATGAATGACAGACGACGCGACGGGCGCTTCACGGGCTAGAGACGCCTCTGGTACAGTTAATAAGCTAATGCCTGAGATAAATAAACACCCAAATTGAGAAAAAAAATTGTACAAAGGTAAAAACAGTTTTATTGGATGTTTCATGAAACCACGGTCAAACGTTAATTACAAAAGTTGGGTACTGCATCCCGAAAGCAACAGTTACACTTTTGGCCTCAAAGAGTAATAATTTATTTAAGAGTAGCAACTCGCACAACTAAGGAGTCACTCTTAAATTGCAGGAGTCCTTGGGCAGCGATAGTCACTTACCATCAGGTATCTCGGCTGCTCGTTTACTCGCCTATTGTCCTACTGTTTTCCTTGCAATAGTTACTAGCTACTACTAGTACCTACCATTAGTCATTCTGTGTTACTAGGTACATCTAGTCATGTAAAAAAACATTTTTTAGTCTTTAATTATATACACAAATAAGTTTCATAATTACATCATCATCTTCCTGCACTTCAGTATTCCCAAGATTATTTGAGGTCTTCGGCTATTAGTTCAACCGGTTTTACCTGAATATCAGTTTTTACACAGAGCGACTGGCATCGGACCTCCGCAACCCTGAGGGTGAACTGAATTCGAAGTTTGTACTAGTTGTCAGTATATTTGAGGGCACTGACTTCCCAATAACGATTGCCATAGATGTTTATGACAATCGGGAACGACGCGACGGCTTAACGTGCTCTTCGAGGCACGGGCGGGAAAACACCGCCATCTTCCATACTCCGGGCTGCTAAGAATTTCTTGTAAGAAAAACCCAACAGCAGACCGACCCAGGAATCGAACCCGAGACCTCTTGATCAGCAGTCGCTTACGCTATTCCCTAGACCTAAAAATATTTTTTCTCAGTATATAATAAAGTACATTCAAATACATTTAACATAATAATAATAATAACAAACATAGCCAGGGATGGGTGACTGATAATCAGTGCCGTCTTTACCATTAGGGCACACGGGGCCAGTGCCCAGGGTCCCCATCATCAGGGGGGCCCCGACAAGGGCGGATCCAGGGGGGGGTCATGGGGGTCATGACCCCCCCCCCTGGGCTGTTGTCATGACCTAAATTAAATTGTTAAACATAATGTTCTTTATATTTTTTGTGACAATATAGATTTTAATCGTACAGAATATAGACTTTAATCTTGGCTAAGAGCTTCAATGGTTGTGGTTGAAGAACGTCTAACCGGACTGACACTTCTCCACATCCATAAAAACGTACCCATTGAATTAGCAATAGAAGTAATAACACGTTTTGGGAGAAAACGGAAAAGAAAAACAGATTTTCTTATTTAAGTATAGGTATAGTACTTCTAAACCCATGTACAATGGCCCAATAAAGAGGCGGGTCGCCTGATCGTAAGCGATTACCGCCACACATGGACACCCGCAACACCAGACGCAAGTGCGTCGCCGGCCTTTTAAAAGGGAGTACCGACGTTCTTTTCTTCAAAGTTTGAAGGTCATATTGGTCCGGGAATACCGCAGGCGGCAGTTCATTTCACAGTTTTGTTGTGCGTGGCAGAAATTTTCTATAAGAGCGCACAGTTGTGGACTGCCAAGCGTCTAAACGATGAGGATGAAACTGCGGTCACGTAGGACGATGGCGGAAAGAGACGCCGTCGACTGCCACGATGTTTCAAATCGGCTGGCCGCAGCCGATTTGTCGCAGGCAGTCGACAATTCGAATCGCTCTCCGTTAGACGTGGTCCAGAGGGAGGAGCTGGTACTAGGGATTCCTCTACCCAAAGATGAGAACAGTATTCCATATGAGGCCGAACCTGCGCAGCTGCGCCTTATAAAGCAGAAGGCGGTGGGCCTGAGTGAAAAATCTTGATCTATTGAGGACGCCAAGCTTCTTCTAAGCGAGTACGGCCCATTAATTAATTTATTTAAGGCTTAATAATTTATTTAATTTTCCATAAAGTTAATTTTTGAACTTGAACAAAAAACTTGGATTTTTTAGTTTTTTGTTCAAATAAAAAAATATTACAAACAATAAACAAAAACAACTTTTTTTTTTTTTCACTTACAATTAAGACGGAAGTTCGAGAAAATTTTGTTAGTTAATAATTGATTAACTTGTTGAAAAATTAACTTTAAGTAAAATTTCCAACAGGAATAAATTATTTATAGTGTTCAGATACCCCCAATTTTTTTTCAAATTTAAAAAAATTGTTCAATACCGTAAATAAATTAATTAATGTGCCGTACTCGCTTTTGATGCGACCTATTTTCAGCGTTAAATTAAAATTATAAATAATGGAGATAGTTCCGGGAGTTAGGAGTTTTTATTGGAATTTTTCTCTTCTTTCAGAATCTTTTTTTGAAATTTCTTAAATATTAATAGTTTATGAAATATTGGCAAAAAACGAAATGCCATTTTTTTTTTCATCTTTAATTGTTTATAATTTTTGCATTTTTTATGTGCTAATACACGTTTTTGGCGCATTTTTGTGCGCGCAATGAGCCATCGCACATCATTTAAAGAGCAGTATCTCTGTTTTGTACCATTTTCAACTGGTCGACGAGGCTAAGTAGTGTAGCTGAAAAAGAGCTGAAAACGGTTTATCTATGGATAGAAGTGCTAAACGCACTGAGCGTTGGTAGAACTGGATATCCAACATACAGCTCTCGCACCGCGGTATGGTATGTGGATTTTGTTCCTCGCTATCCAAGGTCGAGTTAGACGCAAAGAGTTTGGCCAGAAGATCGGCTTTCTCCTTTGCCATAGGCCAACGAATTATTTCCTATAAGTAGAGGTGGAAAGGATGGCTTACTGAAATTCTCTTCGATAGCTTTGGCAAGAGACCAGAACGCCCGAGTTCCCGGAGGAAGACGCTCAAGCCTCTCGCGAATCCTAGCAATGTGCTCCGACCTCGCCCTTGCAATGGCTCTTTTGAGGGACCTGGAGGCAAAGTTGTACTTCTTTTTCAGAGCGCTGGTATTTCGTTCCCGTACCGCCACTGCTTCAGCCCAGGCTTGGTAAGCTTCCAGCTTCATGCGAGAAGTTTTTCTGGAAGATGGACCAAACCAGGGCCGACACTTGCCACCAATGGGGACCACAGAGGATGGAATGAAAGCTCCATTCCCTGCACCACCATATCAGCAACAGAATCAGCAGCGGTGTTCGGATCATCCGGTGAAAAGCATAGTTGTAGTGCTACACACGGCGGCTGCGTGCAACTTGCGATCGCGGCGAGCATGTGAGAGGCACTGTACTCCGGACAAGGCAATGGTCTCAGGTGTTAAGTGGAGCGTCTACGGATACGTTGTAACCGTCCGGATGAAAGTCAGCAGAAGGTCCAACAACGAAGACCCTCCACATTTGAGACTCGCGTCGGCGTGGTAACAAGTTGTGTCAGGCCATATACCAGTGCGAAGTCGTGAACAGATCTCCCCGCATGATCCGTTTTATTACTAAGCCAGTCGGCGTGGTGGGCGTTAAAATCACTAAATAAGACGATCTCTGCGGACGTGATCTGCTGCTGCACTAAGTCTGTAGCCATCTGGATGTGGTCAATGAGTTTGTCAGTTTCGGCATCACCGCTATGGGATCTATAGAGGCACGCATAGACGCGGGGGTGGTCGTCGCTGACAAGGTGGACACCTTCAAGATTTCTGAGGCGACGAAAACTGATATCGTCTCAAACATACACGCTTCTCCGGCCTTAGACATGAAGGAGTGTTCTAGTCCGTACCCAGGGTGAGTGGGGTAGGAGCGCCGCTGGAGATGATATCTGCATCTCGGTCAAGAAGAGCAAGGCTGGCTATGCTGTCTTGAGGTGGTGATGGACAATCCCCTGATGTTGCAAAGGTCCACGACCAGGTGGTAGGGGGTGCAATGTTAATTATGTTCTTACCTCGGGCTTAATTGAGTGCAATTATACCCCTCCCCCTCCCCCAGAATACGAGGGGCAGCCTGGGCGTCCACGCTCAGGTGCGGAAACAGGTGGTTTTCCCGGGAAAACCAAGTACATTAGGTACTTACATTATTACACTTACATACATTATTAAAATACCAAATTTTTATCTGTATCTATTTAGTATCAAAATTATTATAACTTCTTGTGACTTGGCCACGACTATATGACCCCCCCCTGGCGCCAAAGCTGGATCCGCCCTTGGGCCCCGAGGAAACCGACAACTTTGTCTCAGACATTATGTTCTCGTTATAATTTGCGTACACATTACATTTTTTCACAAAAAATATAGAACACTAGCGTGGAAGTTGAATAAAATTATGTATTTAATTAAAAACTGTAAGTATGTATAAATAATTTATTCATATTTTAAACGTTTTATTTATTAACTAGCGACCCGCCCCAGTCTCGCACGTGTGGATTTTAGATGCGCCCACTGACGACCTGATTCGTGCAGTTAAAATCTGTAATATCTTCGAATATGTTAATTTAAATTGCATACTGTAAAGGGTCATATTGGTCATTATTTAATGCACAATGTATTTAAGGTACTTAATTGAATAAGGATCAATGCTGACTCGCTTAAAATCGCTTTGTAAATAAGCCATTTTTTCTCGTAAAAAGAAAGTAATAAAAATGGTTATTGTGGGTTATCCCTGAGAGATAGACATATACCATCGCGGACTTTATTGTAGCCCTTTTTAAGGTGTACAATACTGTAATACATTATTTTCATCTATCTCGTAAGTTTCAGCCAGCGTTTGCAATACAAGCGCAAAAAATGTGTTTATTTACGACATCACATAGGAAATCTTTAAAATTATCAGTGTTTCTCTACTATATTATACATATAAACCTTCCTCTTAAATCAATCTACCGATTAAAGAAAACCGCTTCATAATCCTTTGCATAGTTTTGGGATCTAAGCATTTATAGGGACAGACAGAAAGGAGAAGCGACTTTGTTTTATACTATGTAGTGATATGGGACTAATCCCGCCCACACGCCCACCACTGTAACTCCTGTACACCAGGATCAACAGCGGTGACCCACGAAAACACCGAGTTATGACACTCGGGAAGTCCCAGGAAAAATTTAACTGTCTTGGAACCCGCAACGAAATTAATCAGAAGAAAACTGGAGGAGTTGGAAATATAATAAGTCCACTTCCCTCCTTAGCAAAGCGGGAGACAAAATGGAGTCAAAATAGGCAGACGCCTTTTTCAAACCGGGAAGCACCACGGATAAAAATATTATGGGTCCTAAGTGAGCTATATTTGATTTCTATAGTATGTATGGCAGAATCGCTTAAACGCACGGAAATTCACCGCAGTTGACACAAGATCCCCATAATATACTACCCCAGACGTCATTTGTAAGCTATTTAGCATCATGTTACGTTCATTGTACCAAAGACTACATTCCCAGAGGATATGATGAGCCGACTGTTCACAGCTAGAATCAGGTGTTGAGCATTGACACAATGGTGAATCGACTAATTTAAATGAGTATAGTTTGCTCTTAAAGTTACCGTGGCCTGTAAGAAATTGAGCGACACAGTGATCTACCTCGAGCCATGTCCTTGACAACCTTTCGCGAACAGATGGAAAGAACTGGTAAAGGTGGCGCCCCTTAGATGATTCGTCCCATCGTTTCTGCCATTCATCCAAGAGGTCGTTATAGACATTGGTTTTTTGTTGAAACAATCTTATGATTTTACCGCGGTCTCGTATGCCCAAAAAATCGCATTCCATGTTTTGTAGTGTGGAATAGTACATGGCTGCACGTCTTTGCACCTCGAGATCGACCGGAAGAACACCTGCCAACACCGGTAAAGCCTCAGTGCTAACCGTCCTATATGCCTTGCACAAGAAAATCAATGCAGGTCGTTGGCCTTGTAACAGTTTGCGACGGACAGCACCTACAGTCGCCCTATCTGCCCATACAGGAGCACCATAGCAAATAGAACCCAAATAAGTAGCTCCATATATGATCTTTAGTGTATTATATGACAGACCCCATGTCGCAGTTGATATCCTCGTCAGTGCAAAGAAACTCTTTTTAGACTTTTCATTAACTGTTCTAATATGTTCAATAAATGAAAAATTTCTTTCTAAAACCAATCCTAAATAACAAACCGAGGTTTTATTTTTAATAGTAATATTTTCAAATTTAATACAAGGCGGTGATTTGAGGTTACCTTTCAGAAGTAGCTGGAAGGTTTTGTTTGGTGCAAACGTCAACCGATTACGCCCACCCCACCGAGATATTAAGTCCAAACATTCACTGGCCAGCCTCTCAAGCCCCGTTCTAGTATCCGACTCTATCAATAACAAACCGTCGTCCGCGTACGCATTCAGGGTACATCCGGACGGCACAGGCATTGCCAGAAAATCGTCGAAGCCTATGTTCCACAAGTATGGTCCTAGCACTGACCCTTGAGGACACCCCATCGTAAGCGCCTTCGACACAGAATGATGCCCAAGTCTCAATTTAGTAGTACCTTGTAAGAAGTACGAGGAGATAAGGGAATAAATATTTTTAAAGCAACCTCTTAATTTTAATTTTAGCAATAGCATGGGCCACCACGCATTGTCAAAGGCGCCAGATATATCTAAGAAGATGCCTAAAACGTATTGAAAACTTGACTCGGTGACAGTTTTCCTTACAGATATAACCGCATCAGTTGTCGATTTTCCCAACGTAAAGCCGAATTGTCTATCATGAAATTTAACTCCACCCGGTAGAAGTCGTGGTACTACAAGACGCTCTAAAAGCTTTCCCAGCGATGGTAACAGTGTTATGGGTCGATAGGATTTAGGATCGTCCGGCGGCTTATCGCCGCTTTTTGGTATTATTCGAATATTACCGCACCGCCAAACACTAGGAAATACTCCTTCCGCAATGCAACGTTTAAAAACTGTTAAAACCGTATCACCCGAAAGTTTACAAGCTTCTTTTATCATTTTGTTTGATATTTTATCGTCGCCCGAAGCCTTATTTAGTGGCAATGACCTAACAATACTGAGGAATTCGTCTGAAGATGGTAAGTCAGACATTGGAGACAATGGTGGTTCAATAGCCCACTGCCTAATTTGTCGGTGATAATCCGTGTCATCCTCCGGCCGATCGTCAGGCACAAGTGATTCTAAAAGATATTCTGTGGTTTGTTCTACTCCTGTAGTATAACTATTATTAATTTTGATGTTCTGTACGTATGCAAGGTCGATTGATCTATTTGCTTTAAATTCATGATACAAAGGTGACCAGGGACCCTCTCTATCGAGTTTATCAACAAGTTTACGTATTAAATTTCCCTTTGATTTCTCCACAGCAGCTCTATAATGAGACCTGGCAACTCTAAGAGCAATAAGAGCATTATTGTAAATATCTCCTGTTACGTTACGCTTTTTAATGTCATTTAGTTTTTTACGAGCTTTTCGATAGATTCTACGTAATTCGACTAATTTATAATTCCACCAATCACATCTACGAGTGTTAGTGATAGATCCACGGCCGATACAAACATCAGCACAATATGTGAAAGTATCTGATAATATGTTTGCGCTTTCCTCAGCTGATAGACCACTGCGACTGAAGTCTTTGGCATGTACTGCAAAGAGTGAACCAAATAAAGCCCCCACGCAATTTGCCATACCATAAAGTAGAAGAAGCATTGACATCAGCGCCAATGATAATTTTGTGTCCTATGAGGGACCGCAAAACGAAACGTAAATGATGTAGATGAGGATCAATAGGATGTGAAAATTGAAAATAACAGCTCACTATGTAAACCCTACAGGTAGAGGATGAGATCTCAGCAACGGCGCAGTGTGACGTCATAAGGTTACGCAAAGATGTTACCGTAAAATTAGAACTTGCAACATATATCCCAGCCCGCGACCGGCCATCTAGTTGTACTACATAATTCCGCAATTGAGCGCTTTGATATTGCTCTTGTATAAGGACAATGTTTAACTTTTGTTCCAAAACTAAGCGATCTAATTCTGACGTGGCTATTTTATCATTATGAAGATTTAACTGGCCTATTGAGATATTATCCATTTTATTAAAAAGGTACTACAGCTACTACTGTATAAGCTATTCAGTAATTAGTATTTAGGATTAGCTGCTCTAATTTAAGTTTATATGTGGAGCAGTCTTGTGATCCACATCGATGGTCACATGGTTTTTTGTACCGGCTGCATTGTGCGCATTTCGGTTTAAAATCTGGTGTGTCCTTATCCGGGCAAGCCCTTGTATCGTGGCTGGCCGCGCAATTAGCACACGTAGGAGTTTTAATAGTGCAAAATTTTTGAACATGACCGAATTGTTGACAGTTTAAGCAACGAACTACTTCTAAGTCGTCTATAAACCTACATGTGGCCCAGTCTATATATAATTTATCTTTTGTGCTAGCCAAGTGTTTCCTAACCTCTGTCTCTAATTCTAAGCCTATCCATTGACGTCCGTTTTCCAGTTTACGATGCCTGACAATTTTGGTCGTTTTTAAAAAATCGCTTTCGCTTAATTTTAATTCGTCCTTGATATTCTGACGATATAAAGCTGTTAGGAAGGTACGATCCTCCATAGAACCGGGCACGTCTTTTACAATTATACGGGGCCTTCGGCCTTTCGGCTTTTCTAAGCGTAAGCCTACAGATTTAATGGCGTTTACTGCTTCTAGTTTTTTAAGCTGCCGTTCATTTGCGACCCGCAACACGACGCCTGCCTTTGCGGTTTTTTTGACGCCTACAATTTGAAAACCTTCGTCGCTAGGTTTAATAGCCTTCATGAGAGCTTCTTTTGTAGCTGACGAAGTTGCATAGTCCGCTGAACGTTCCGTAGTAGGATACGCAATAACACACGGCCTAGATACGCGCGCCTCAGCGGACACCGGACACGGGGCTGATCCAGGTGGTAAGCGAAGCCTAAGCTTGTCCGCGTACGTCAAGCCCGGCTGTTGAACGGCGACACCCCCCACCCGGCGCTCGAGATTCGCTAATTTCGTTTCATTGCTAGCAGATTTAATTGCCAACAATGAGACGATACCGGTAATCCGCTGGGTTACGTCCATAATGGCGGTCCTATTCCCCACATTCATTCGCGACCCCTGATCGTTTACCAATTCGTTAATTTTTGCCAAATATTCGGTTGCCTGAGACACCAACTCAAAATAATCATACTCCCCACAGTTATCACGACCACTAAGAGACGAAACACTCTCGCCCAAGTCCGAAGCCCTAATTCGTTCAGTTCTACTTTCATTTGACGATAAATTTGATGGCGACATTCTACCAAACAATTTATTTCCGGTTGGTGTTCGAAATTCATTTGTACCACCGGGATCCGGCAACTCGCCAACAACCGACATGGCCAAACAAAGACACACCAGACAAAAGAAATATCAATAAAAACAACTTCAAAATCAAAAAACACGAAAAGAAAATTAATACAAACAAAATATTACTCCTACCTACCTTTATGAATAAAATAAATTGACTTACCGATAGCCGTAGTAAAAGAAACTAACACAATATTTGTATTTATAAGGCGTAAAACTTACAGATTATTTGTCAAAAACACTATATACAACCTTATACCGCCCACAAACCGGGTAACAGTCGCAAGGATACACAAAAACAATATTTAAATTATTAAAACGCGACGTCACACGTGAACCGTACAGACCCGCGGAGGGAAGTGTAGTGATAGTGATGTTTAATCAAGAGCCCATAAATAAGGATCTTCATACAAATTTTTGAAGGCCGATGGGGCCATAATATTTTTAAGAGACTACCGAATACATGTTATTGCAGCGTTGGTAGGTACAGGGTAGTCCGACGACCTGGTGAAGATCACGGAACGTCGTGAGACGTCGGCGGCATTGAAAAATTGCGGGTAGAGTAATGAACAGTGCCTGACAACCCTAACTATTTCACTTAGGGGGCAAGCGTTGTCACTCCTAGAAGCACTACCTGATTCAGGTAGCGGATATAAAGAATTGTTAGAAGCGCTCGAGTCGAGAACGCCACCTGAAACACGTTTTTCGCTCCCAGATATGCCCAGGAAAAGGCCTGCAGCAATGTACGTTGGAAATTGAGAACCTCGTACGGAAAGCGTAGATGATAAAAGCAAACAACGTGCAGATTTTCATAAACAGCATCAAGGACTTGAAAGTAAGAGCTACAGTGGTGGCCAAGCCACCACGTTTCAATAAGTGAAGCACTGGCACACGCCCTGGAGGTCGAAG
Source organism: Diaphora mendica (assembly GCA_949125395.1). Lineage (NCBI taxonomy): Eukaryota > Metazoa > Arthropoda > Insecta > Lepidoptera > Erebidae > Diaphora > Diaphora mendica. The sequence continues at coordinate 5,679,758 of OX421321.1, forward strand.
CGGTTCGACAGGTTATCTGGTCGACCCACAAGGGAAAACTCAGAGGAAATAAAAGAGATCAAGTCTTCTTTTAAGAGGGGTTCTGGGATCATGTGCTACAGAGATGGTGAGAGAGTTCATCTGCAGCTAAGTAACTCGCTAAAGAGTTAGTAGATATTCAGGTTGAAAAAAAAAAAAAGGTCTGCCTGGAGGAGCTGTTGAGCAAACGTTGCGAAAAAAAGTTTGTTGATCTAAGACGCACGTTCCAAGGCACCAATCTGAGAAAACATGATAAACAACATATAAAAGGTGACTTCATGAGACAATCCAAAGAATATGTCTCGATGAAAAAATGTACTCCGACTCGAAACTCGAAATCTTGCTTCAAACTAGAAGCTTGACTTTTGGGACCCTGTGAAAATGAAACAATGAAGTTAGCAGAGGGTAATGACGTTCATCTAAAGAAACTTATCACATGGTAAGCACAGTGATATAAACCTGCTTGGAGTCATATATCAAGCGCTATTACTAAAGTTTACTGGGCAAAATGGGAGAGCTTGATTCTACAGAACGGTATACTTTACCGGAAATGGGAGAAAACCAACGGCAGAAAGTTCTACCTGCAGATAATTGTGCCAAAACCTAAGATTCTGGACGTTCTCCGTGAAGTTCACGATGGAGATTCAGGAGGCCGTCCTAGTGTCAAAATTGTCGGCAAGATGTACAAGGTTGGTGTGGTAGTGGTGCCCTAAATGTACTACTTGTATACTGCTGTAAAAAGGCCCACAGATGTGAAACCAAGATACCAGCAACTGTATAATGGACTGGAAACTAATTGCAGTATTTGCAGTTGACATCGCGAGTGGGAACGCGAAAACCCGATACGGCTGGCGCTCAAACGGTTTTGATAAAGGTGCACTGGTTTGGCTGAATAACCGACACGTATGCATAGAAAAGCCCCAAAACTACAGACCATGTGGGAGGGTCCGTATATGGTTAACCGGATTAACGACACGCCCCACAGGATTCAGCGACAATCGAGTTCAAAGTAGTGCATATACACCACCTGACTAAATATAGAATTGGCTAACTAAAGCAGCAATATGGCGTGGTAGCAATAGCGATGCAATGTTACGAAAAATGAACATTCCAGAAAAAGACTCGTCAATCGGTTTAACTGAGAAAGTTCTAGTTGGATTCTTGAGGCACAGAATAATAAAACTTAAGGGAATATACATAGCGCCGAATATAGACTGATTGTTTATTCTATCTGAGTATATCTGAGTGATATAAGTGATTAACAGAGCGACCTAGACGGTCATTAAGGACTATTATTCTGAGTTATTCTGTGGTTTTAAGAGTGTATAATAAAGTCTCTTTTACACGTCAGAAGGCTTCATTCTCAAATTCGGGGAACCCGACCACGTAATAATAAATAAAAGGTTTTGCTTAACACAAAACCTGAAATAAATCATTATGGTAATTGTAACCAAAAAACTAACAGCATACACGATTACTCATAATAAATGTTTCATAGTAGAAAAATGTTAGCTTAATACACTTTATTTACTTTCCAAAAGGGCCCCTAATTCTTATGTGCCCAGGGGCCCCCGCATAGGTTAAGACGGCCCTGCTGATAATGTGTTATTCGCTATCAATATCGTTTGTCAAATATAAAAATGTCATTGATCTCTATCGCCGAAAGAACATTGCTACTGTCGTAATATTAAATAAACTATAGGTACAAGTCGATACTTAACGATTTGTAATTTAAAACGATTAATTTTTACCTCCGCAAGTTCCACAACGATCAAAATGTAATATCACCATTATTAAAAAATCATAGAATGTTTTAGGACATCTCCCAGAAAAAAGGAATCCCGCGATTGTTTAGTTTATTTATAGATATTGAAACTGAAATATGTCCCATAACATTTATTCAACTCAGAAGTATAAATAATTATTTATGTTAAGATTGTTTAACTTAAATTAGAATTGTTAAATGATGCATAGGAATAGTGCATGGTTGCGTTCTTTAGTCGCAGAACGTCAGTTTCACCTATAATAATCACCTTCTTAGATTATTTTCATACTTTAAATATTTAACACCATTTACGAATCACAAGATTGGTGAAGTTTTTTTAAACTACATAAGAAAAGTTAGTTTCAGATTTATGTAAATCTTTTTAGTTGATATTTATTTCATTTCGAAGTAAATGAACAGAAATGTTTATACATGGTTATCGTAATGTTGTTACTTCCTACCATACATGGTGAGCAAAGATATCATGTTTCTTGCCTTTTTATGGCTAAAGAGAACAGTTGTCAGCTATAACAGATGTCTTGTTATAGTTCGAATCAATTACTTTTGAAGGTACTACTTTTATTACAGAGGTTGATGACTCCTTTGGCTACAGACGGTCGTTCTATTTCACCCTTGCATACGAGGAGGTCACATCGACGTGATGGATCAAAGGTTGAAATCTTGAAAAAAATAAACATAGGTACGAATTCAAAATAGAGCTTTTAGTCAATCACTCTCAAAAAAAAGATTTCGAAAATATAAGCAAAGGCTATTTAATGCGTATCTTGCGCTATGATAGGCGTTTCGTGTTTTTTTTTTGAATGAAAAATTAAAGCAAGCAAGTAAAATTTTAACAAAAACAAAAACCGACTTCAAGGTTCGACTCGATTTTTCTTGAATGCCATCATCAGACCTTGGTGTCCTTATCATGGTACCACCGTTGGGATATCTCCTTTCCTTTAACGAAATATTCATCAAAATCGGTTCATAAACAACGAAGTTATCCGCGAACACATATAAAAAAAACATTATATACGGTCAAATTGAGAACCTCCTTCTTTTTTGAAGTCAGTTAATAAAAATAGAATAATAGATGAAAATCTGTGCAAAAAATTACCGTGACAGTATGACAAAGGCGGGTGTGGAAACAATAAAAATAGTTCACTGCTGGGAATAGACCTTGGATAAAAACTTTTTATAAAAAAAAAAACCGACTTCCAAAAAACATCCAACGAAAACTCTCTGCCAAAAAAACACTTAAAAGCGTAAAATAAACTGGTTCTAGGTGTGTGTAATGTGTGCTAGGTACCTAAAATCTGTTTGAAGTCGGTGCCAAGTGACTATCGCTTAGACTTTTGTAATTGTTCGTTTGTATTCTTTTTGGCTTAGCACCGACTTCAAACAGATTTTAGGTACCTAGCACACATTACACACACCTAGAACCAGTTTATTTTACGCTTTTAAGTGTTTTTTTGGCAGAGAGTTTTCGTTGGATGGTTTTTGGAAGTCGGATTTTTTTTTTATAAAAAGTTTTTAGTTTTCAGTTTTTAGTGCAAACAATCGTAGGTAAGTAGTAAGTTGAACTATTTCATCAAATTTCATCATCAAGAATACAAATTAAGGTCTATACGTACGTGTAATATTAAAATCATCCTCTAATCCCTAACTGTTGAAGAGTTTAACCTTCTATCATCAGCTCACCTAAATAACTTGAAAGTATACGACTGAAGGTCTTTAGATACGTATGAAATTGAAAGAATTATCGTCCAACTCCTAACCGTTGAGGAGTTGTACCTTCCACCTTCCATCATCAGCTTAGCTAAATAATTTGAAAGAATACGACTAAAGGTAACATATACGTACGCAAATACCGGTGTACCTTCAGAAAATATACGATAAACATAGTATGTGCCTATAAAAATGAGGGTTTCCCTCGATTTCCCTGGGATCCCATCATCAGATTATTTATATGTATTTGTATCAGTTGTCTAGTACCCATAACACAAGCTCTGCTTCGCTTGGGACTAGATGGCGTTGTGTGTTAGATGTCTGAAATATTTATTATTTATTATTATATGTACATATGATATTTAAAGATTTATCCTCCAACTCCTAACCGTTAAGGAGTTGTACCTTACATCATCAGCTCATCATCATAAAATGATGACTACCAGACGCAAATACCGGTGTACCTTCAGAAAATATACGAAAAACATAGTATGTGCCTATAAAAAATGAGGGTTTCCCTCGATTTCCCTGATCCCATCATCAGATCCTGATATGCTGGCAATGGGACCACCTCGGAAGCATACCCTTTCGAATACAAAAAAAAATTCAAAATCGGTCCACAACTGACGGAGTAATCGGTGAACATACATAAAAAAAAAAAAAAAAAACAGTACAACATAGAACCTCCTCCTTTTTGGAAGTCTGTTAAAAACAGTTTTCATTCTACTATTTGGACGGGTATATGTAGACGAATTGATTTAGGATTTGTATCAAGTTTTCTTCTATGCAGTGCTGTTGTCATTCGTAGTTTGCTCCAGGGACTCGGCTCTTGCTACAACCCACGGGATGAATAAGGGATCATCAGGGAAGACAAAAACTGCTTGTCAGGTAATGATTTTCTGGTTAGTGATAGAAAAATATGATTCGTCTTTTAGCAGCACGTACTTAGATAGCAATACCTTTAGAAAAATTACATCATTTCAGAAAAAAACTATTTATTTTAGTGTAGCTAATCTGGTTCGTAAGATATTTTAGTGTACTGTAATCAGGGTCATCATAAAGTTCTGTCCTTCTATATATGGTTCTCGGAACGTCATATTTTAATAAGTACCTAAATATTGCTGTCTTATGTTATAAAGGTACATAAATAAATTGCTATTTTATCTTCTTAACTTATTTTAAAAACACTAGTATTGCCATGATCATGAGTTAAAAAAAAACATAGTACATGCCTAACAAATTTGAGGGTTTCCTTCGATTTCCTTGAGATCCCATCATCAGATCCTGATAAAGTGGCAATGGGACCACATGGGGAGCATACCCTACCCTTTCGAATACAGAAAGAATTTTCAAAATCGGTCCACAATTGACGGAGTAATCAGTGTACACACATAAAAAAAAATACCAATAAAGTTGAGAACCTCCTCCTTTTGGAAGTCGGCTAAAAACTTATTTACAGTTTATTAACCGACTTCCAAAAAGGAGGAGGTTCTATGTTCCAATGTATGTATATTTTTTTTTTTTTTTTTTTATGTATGTTCAGCGATTACTCCGTCAGTTGTGGACCGATTTTGAAAATTTTTTTGTATTCGAAAGGGTATGCTTCCGAGGTGGTCCCATTGCCAGCATATCAGGATCTGGTGATGGGATCCCGGAGAAATCGAGGGAAACCCTCACTTTTTATAGGCACATACTATGTTTTTCGTATATTTTCTGAAGTTACACTGGTATTTGCGTCTGGTAGTCATTATTTTATGATGATGAGCTGATGATGTAAGGTACAACTCCTTAACGGTTAGGAGTTGGAGGATAAATCTTTAAATATCATATGTATATGTGTTACCTGTACTCATGGGCGTAGCCACGGTGGGGCAGGGTGGGGCACTTGCCCCACCCTGGCTCTGACCTGTAAGGTACCTTTTTTTTACGTACCCCCACGGGCCGTACCTCCAACGGGATTTGCGGTGGGGTGGTCTATCGGAGTCCGACCGACTAAAACCACACAGTGTGCCACTCTGCGCCTGAGAAGGGAGGGATCCGGGAACTGCTGTTATTAATACATCCGGACCCCTCCAAGCGACTGCCTGCACTGAAACGGGCACCGTCTGCTGATGGACTCTCTAATCAGGCAACATACGGCACACGCGTACGTCGCAGCTGGCGTATGATGGTGAAAACCGTCCCGTCACTGGTAAGCGCGCCTCCGCTGCCCGGTTCACCGGTGGCGAATTGGGTCCGCGTGGAGGTCGACCTCCCGAGCCCTCTTCGCCGCATTCTTCTGCAAGATTACGTCCTAGCAGAAGGTTGCGACGGCAGTAACGCGGACCGGCCATGGAGCGTATGACGGCCGGTAGCGAGAGACCTCCTCCGATGACTGCAGTAAGGCCCCTAGCACACGGCGTATTTTAAACGCGCAGACGACGCGCGTTTCAGGAACGCGCGTTTTCTGCGCCGTAGATGTCGATTTTTGCGTTTTATATATTCAAACGCGCGTAAAACTCGATGCAAACGCGCGTGTGAAGCACGTTCAAAATGCGTAGAAAGGGTCGGAGGAGGGGTAGGGGGGGATACCAATTTTGTAAATGTTGTATGATAATGACCACACTATCTTCTTACACTCGTAAATAGATCTTTTTTTCGTTTTAAAAGCAGTACTAAAGCCAGCGTAAGTAGTGCTGTCTCAACCGACGTCATTGTACAACTGACGAGGATTGTCTACGAGCGACTACAGCGCGTCTGTACGGCTGTATCTGCGCGTATACGCGCAGTAGACGCGCGTTTCACGACCGCCCCGTGTGCTTAGGATACAAGGTTGCGTTCAAATCTCGTTTGAAGCTCGTATACGCTCGTCATCAGCGCGTTTAACATACGCCCTGTGCTAGGGGCCTAAGGGCTCAAAGTTGCGTCGCCCTGGCGGTGCAAACCACTAGCGCGTGCTGGCCCGAGTCCTCACTGCAATCGCAGTGGTGACTGGCGGGTCTCAGTTCCGTGCAGATATTAGTTATCCTTTTTTTCGTGCGGAAATCCCTCGGATACCACAAACTGGTGGCTATATCGGATTCGAACCGACAAAAAACCGCACACCGTCTCGCCGTCTCGGGTACTAAAAGCCGTGGAACCAGGTGCACTCTCGGAAGGAAATCTCTGGAACACCGCCGTACATCGGGCCATATACGGTTTGTAGACGGCCGCCTCCTGTGTACGAACCTTGATGCTCTTTTCTATTTAGAAAAGGGCGCGAGCACTTTGTAGAACTCGCGCCACCACCCCGGCCTGCTTCTGCTAGAGTGACTATTGGCGTCACCTGTCACTCCAGGCTTGCCCTTATGGAGGACGGAGATTGTTTTGCGATCTCCGGCGTACGAGTCGTCTGCGGCGGTACCTGTCCCGTTCCCGGGTCTGGCGGAAAGGAAGAGTTTTAAACCTCTCTCGGTCCCGCTCCGCCATCTTCTTCGCAAGCATTACTTGCTTGCAGAAAGAGACGGCAGAATTCCACGCGCTCTCGCTCCGCCACATGGCCGCAATCATGTAAGCGAGCGAGAGAACCCCCCATTCCGATGGCCGCCGCGAGATCACGCCTCGGCCCGCCCCACGCCGGACATTCTGCCAGCGTGTGGAGTGCCGTGTCCACAGTCTGGCCATCGCAGTGGTGGCACAAGGCCTTGTGGTCTGTGGGTGGCACTTTGCTGCTTGCGGATCAGACACAGGTGCTCTCCCTCCGAAGCATCCTTGCCCAGATCACCTGTGTCAGCCGGTATAAGAGGCTCCCGTGATGCATCTTGAGCCAATCCTCCATAACGGGTCTTATCACCGCAATAACGGCGTGCCCAAGAAATTAGTTAACAACAAGTAAAATACTCTTCATTTTCCTAAAATACTGTTTAATGTTCTTTTCATACCTAAATATACCTACTTTATTTCTTGTAAAAAAAGTTGGCAACCCTAAGAACTCATAATACAAGCTCTGTTTAGTTTGGGACTAGATGGCGTTGTGTTAGATGTCCAAAATATTTAAATATTTAGTAATGTTTACGTAAGCATGGGAGGGGGGGGGTAAGAGCTTTGCTTACTTTTGCTGACAAGGGGGGTGGGGGGGTAAATAATTGTAATAAATCTGCTTACGTAATACTTGAACGGCCCCTTAAGGATTAGAGGGTGATTTTAATATTACACGTACGTATAGACCTTAATTTGTATTCTTGATGATGAAATTTGATGAAATAGTTCAACTTACTACTTACCTACTATTGTTTGCACTAAAAACTGAAAAATAAAAAACTTTTTATAAAAAAAAAAACCGACTTCCAAAAAACATCCAACGAAAACTCTCTGCCAAAAAAACACTTAAAAGCGTAAAATAAACTGGTTCTTCATAAATTGCCTATACCTAATTCTTTATTCATTTAAATAGTAGTATTATAATGTGTGCTAGGTACCTAAAATCTGTTTGAAGTCGGTGCTAAGCCAAAAATAATACAAACGAACAATTACAAAAGTCTAAGCAATAGTCACTTGGCACCGACTTCAAACAGATTCTAGGTACCTAGCACACATTATAATACTACTATTTAAATGAATAAAGAATTAGGTATAGGCAATTTATGAAGAACCAGTGTATTTTACGCTTTTAAGTGTTTTTTTGGCAGAGAGTTTTCGTTGGATGTTTTTTGGAAGTCGGTTTTTTTTTTTAAATCCCATATTCATATTTATTTATGCTCGGAATTTGAACTTTCTTATTATGGTAACACTTGCTATTATGTAACATTAAAAAGTACAGCTTAATAGCTTTACATAATGGGGCGATCACATTCACTTCCGATTTTGTCAGGAAATTTGCAATATCAATAAAGTTAAAGGAAGGAAATATTTATACGCACTTAATGGTGTGAAATTTAGCCAAATTTTTTTTTTTTTAAGGAATGGGGGCAAACGAGCAGACGTATCGTCTAATGGTAAGCGATTACCGCCGCCCATGAACACCCGCAACACCAGAGGCGTCACAAGTGCGTTGCCGGCCTTTGGGGATGGGGAGGGGGATGGGGGGACGGGGATGAGGGAGGGGTATGGGACTATGGTATCCTCACTCACTCGGTGAAACACAGCGCAAGCGCTGTTTCACATCGGTTTTCTGTGAGGCCGTGGTATCATTCCGGTCGAGCCGGCCCATACGTGTCGAAGCGTGGCTCTCCCAGGCCACGGTATGCGATGTTTCTTATTACTATAACTAAGTATATAAGTAAAATAATAATAATAATAACTACGAACACGGTTGACACGGCCGTTTGGGCACAGAACTTGGCATGGTTTGTGCTAAGGCAACTAGACTGCTGATAAACATACTTATCATCAACACCATCATCATCAACAGCATTTCACAGTCCACTGCTGGACATGGGCCTCTCAGAAAGAAGGACTTGGCCTACGATACCACGCTGGCCAGACGGGTTGGTATAGCGTTTATAAACGCTATACCAACCCGTCTGGCCAGCGGTATATTATAAGTATGTATAAACTTTATACATACTTATAATATTTATATTTTCTATTTTTAAGACAATTCTCGCCCTCAAAATAAATCCTGTCTCACGGGAGACTTTACAAACATACATGGCACGGACACAAAAAACACACTCAGAACAAAAAGTGGATCATAACGTTTTTCCATGTGGGATTTGAACCCACAAACCCACAATACTGAGCGCAGTAGGAAGTGGCGTAGCGACCGCTTAAACCGCTAGGCCATACGTGCAGTCCAACTTTTACAGTTTGTACAAGCATTGTAAAATTAAATGGACCTATTTAACTATTTGTTAGACTCCTTTATTTGGTATCGAGTCTCTTGACCGAAACCCAATAGGGCTTGGACTGACCTGCTGGAGTTGTTACTTTATTCCTTGACATCCCTTTCTTTTCATTATACTCCAAATTTTTTCATTGAACTTAAAGTCTACAATCATGTATTATCGACAATTTACGTAAGAGAGACCAGAAACCTATAATTTTTATAGTCGGCATTTGGGCCTAATTACTTTACTAACTTTTAAACTTTCGCGTTCCATGATATAACAATAATTATTTTTACGGGAATTAACGCGATCACTTATTAAAAGGTATTACATACCTCTGATTTGCCTGACGTTTCGACCAGGTTGCACCGGCCGTGGTCACGGGCTAATTACTTTAATTGATCTGTATCGTTCTTGGAGGTTATAGACGAGAGTGTCTGCATATAATACGTAAGTACTACGTAAGTATTATCCGTATGGTGACGGATTAAGAAGATTTATTGACTGCCTCGGTGGCGCAGTGGTAGCGTATGCGACTGCTGTTCGTGAGGTCTTGGGTTCGATTCCTGGGTCGGACCAAATGTTTGTATGATCTGCAAATATTTGTTTCGGAGTTTGGGTATAGAAGACAAGAAAAACTTAACACTTGACAAACTCTGTCCGGCCAGCGCGGCAGTAGGGTATATCGGTAGGTCACCTTTCTAGGCCTAGGTCCAGCAGTCAGCAGTGGACTATTAATTAAACGTATTTATAAAACCAAAAGCTCTTACATACTAGTAAACTTCCGTTGATAAGGTCTGTAGGTAATAAATGTTGTAAATCAAGAAACTGCCACTGATTAGGTACATTATGTATACATTTCCTTTTTGATTTATTAAGTAACAGACTAACAGTGACAGTCATAACTCATTATCTGCGTAGCTGCGTTGCGTATAACCACTTGAATAACAAATTATATTTACGTAAATATTGTCACCAGTGGCATTCACCTTTCCAAACGAATTAATTAAGTGTTTCAGAAAGTTTGCGCGCCGTTGCAGCTCACCGGGAAAAACTTGAAACTTGTCTTAACTTAATATAAGATGAGAGAGAGCAGTCGGCTAAATTATCAAATTAACGCGATTCCGTTAGCTCATGCGGTGTATATGTATATGTACAAAGATGAGATCAACTGGATGTGTTATATACGTGCTCAAGTTTTGGTTTAGAAATGTAGCTAAAAAATTTTGAGCCCAGTGTCCGTTATTTGTGTTGTTGGTTATTGGTTGTGCTGTTGGTTTTAACAATAAGTCTTCGTTAGAGAGGAGGAACGGAAAGGAACGAACTCGACCGAAGTAAACAACACGGCTTCACTGAAAATTAGTATTATTTCGTTGCTTTTTATCGAGTGAATGAGGCTACCGCCGGAATCCGCCCTCTCCAGCTGATTTTAGGGGGAGGGATGAAGTATACTACTAGTTTACATGGATTATCTTATTAAATCTCTTAGTTTTTCTCCTAAAAACTAAAAGATTTAATAAGATAATCCATGTTGTCCTTATGACTCGTTAAACTGTTTGATACTTTTACAAGTGAGGCTTTGTTGAGTATATCCAGTCTTTTAACTTAGCTTAATTTTTTATTACATAAATTTCAAATCTAAAGCTGTTCATTGAACAATTTTCTTTCATTCTTCTGCTTATTATTATACATAAAAAAATAAACAACTGATAATTAATTTGGAACACATGGTTATAACCATGGTTATAACCAACTCATCAGGCCAGTGTGGTAAAGTAGACTAAATCATTCTAAGCAGAGGTTTATCTATAGCAGTGGACTATTAATTGTTGTTCGTTGCATCTATGTCTCTTCTTGCGAATCTTGTTGATATATCTGTGTCAGTATCACATTTTAGTGTGATGTCGTTCAGAAATCGGCAAGTCGCGTGCTCATCGGAGCATGAACACCGCGCTTATCCGCTCTGCTGCATGTCGTGTGGAATTCGCCTTATATGGTAGCGACTGTGCTGTCTGTACCGCACCTAAAACTTCTATTGTTGTTAAGGTAAAAAAGGCGTGGGAAATTGCGAAGCGTAACCTATATTTTAGGTTAATGGTATGAAACGCCGCGCCTGATTACAATACATGATAAATTACTCAGTTAACAAGAACGGTATCTACTTAGGGATTAATCGATTAGTTAGCAAGAAACGTTAGTGCTATTTAAAATATTCGTAACATCAAAAGTATTTACTGTCGATATCAATACATCCCTTTTATTATTTTCCTCAAAAGGTAGTGCAATAATGGGACAGTTGTTTTTTCAGGCGACAATGTCTGCTGGTGGCCGAAAAGCTGGCTTATCACATGTCTTGCCTTAGGCACCCTTCGGAAATTAAATGAATAAGACTCGTAGCATTCGAGCACAATTTTTGACAATCTCTTCCTTCACCATTAAAAAGCTTTAGTAATAGTCATTAGTTTCAAATATGAACATGAATTTAGAAATACGGACTCAGCGCTGAAACGTGTATATGATAAAAATATGATCACAACTGTTTATGTACATGATTATGGAGGTATATACCTACTTCTATTAATAAGTTACACGGATCGTATAACTTCTATTCTACCTTTAAGGTTTTTTCGCTGATTTAAAACAGATAATTAAATATTTTTTTCTGAAATAGGGCTTTAAAAGGGTTATAACGTCTAACTTAAAAGCCCAATCCGAAGATTTATAGATTCAACAATTATTTGATGACCTTACCGATTGAAAAGAGATTTTACTACCATAACAGGTACCTTCTGTACATTACTTTTAAATTGTCGGTATTGGTATATCGCCAAGCGAGCATTACTTTTGAATAGCTAACGAAAACCCAGGCATGGTAGTCTCCTACCAATTCTTTTTGATATCGATAAATAAAAATTTTGGGGAGATGCTTATGCCACTTTTGTGAAAAATTGCTAGGCTTTGTTTTGGTATCTGCTCGTTCTTAAAACTTCAAGAAACTTTACTTGAAACGTCGACAGTCGGAACTGTAATTGAATTTTTAACCTCGCTGTCTCTTAATTTAGCGGATAATAACATTATTATAAGTTCCATAGTAATATGGAAATGTTGCTTTCTTAACGTTCAGAGTTGTTCACATTGAGTATTATGATACTTTCTCTATTCATACACAGTCTCCTCACTTTCACGAAGACGCGGCTATTCATTAATGAGATATGAGATTGTTCGCAAACTTTGATAATCACATGTTTGTTCCCACAATGTTACAAAGGATTGTGCAAAACTGCGGAAATAAATGTGTTCTGGCTACGTATTGTTGAGACGAGTGTTCTAACAATTTAATTATTATTATGCATAATTTTTATAATACCTCTCACGTTTAATCAAATGCATATCTATTAAAGATCTCTAATGTAGCTTCACTTAAAAGTGAAAAAGAGACTGTCGTGTTCATGTGATCGCTAAAAATTGCACGGTTGTCTAATTTCAAAACAACATATAAGCTTATATAATATTTTATAACATATTTGCTCGTAATGGGTCTCTTATTTCACCAATTTCAATATCGTAATGTAGCTCATTACGTAGGTACTTGTGCGTTATTGAAATGTAAAACGCACGTTTTTTTTTTAATGAAGTAAAGCTCACGGTTTATCAAGGTGCTCTTTTAAATATTAGCAAAGAGTTTTTATGTCATAAAAGTGGTCAACATTTTATGGGTGAAAGTAGGAGAAACGAGACCACAGAGTTCCGCAGCCGCCTCCGCCGCTGCCGCCGACTGCTGAACTCTGTGGTCTCGTTTCTCCTACTTTCACTCAAGAGAGTGAGAGAGAAACTGGTGAAATTTTAATTAATAATAATAACTTGAAAAGCTTAAAAATGCCAACTGGCAACGTAATAATCAATTTTACAAATTGTTCAAATTTTTATAACTTCTTTAACAAGTAATTAAAGATTTATTCGATCAAGAAAGTCCGAGTTTTATTTATTTCCTCGCAAATATGTTATAAAACGTCGTATGACATACGTGCGCTTTGATAATTACAGCCTCAGTCCGCTTTCTGACATTTTTTTTACACATGAAAGTCTATATTTGTTCAATAAAATGATAATCTCTTGCTATGCGTATATTTGCAAGTAACCCTCTCAGTTTTATTTTAATCATTATTTGAAATAAGTCCATTTACAAAAACAGATGGATCGGAAAAACATTAATTTTATACTTACTATTTATTACAGTATGCAGGTATTAGATAAATATACAATCAATATTTTAGAAGCAACGGCTGTGCCTGTGTGTGCCTCGTAAGAAATTTCACAATTTGGCGCGTTGCCAATATCTGACAGATGATTTGAAGCCAGACTGTCTGCGCCTCCAAGTTGTAATACGGAACACGTGTTCAGCTTAAAGGACTTCATTCATTCAATCCATCTTTCTTAAGAAATAAGTGGAAAGCGCGTTTCTAAACGAAATTAATCATATTTTCATTCAACACTTAATGTAGGTTAATCGAATGATTCACGAACACTACTTAATCCAAACTAACTAAATATTGTTTGTGCGTGCACATGAACGAAAAATATTTGTCATTGCATTTACATTAAAATTAACGAGGCAGGACACCCTTCTATACTCCTACACTTCTGCAAAATTACCCCTAGTGAGCAGGGAACTATAAGGACATTCCCAATACCTCCACTTAAACACAAATCTCATTTTTTATTTTCAAATAATATCACAAGGTAGTAGAGCCACGCTGATTTCAGCACGAACGGGCCGGCTCGACCGGGGCGGTACTACCCTCGCACAGAAAATCAACGTAAAATGACAGCGTTCGTGCTGTCGTGTTTCGTTGGTGAGTGCGAGACCGGAGGCCCAATTAGTCTAGTCAACAAGTTCCATACTTGTTGACTAGACTAAAAGATGCAGAAGCATTCTAGGCCGCCATGGTGTGTGTCGCCATGCTGCATTGTCTGCATTCGCAATGAGTATGGTGACCACCACTCTTGGATTCTGCTTATGTTTTCCATCAGGCAGAGTAGAGTCATTTTGGTGAGCCAAACATAAAAAAAAAAAAAAAAAAAAACTAATTATCTTATTCATTAAGATTTTTTCATTATTACTTCGTAACTGTGACGTATAGGCATTTGGTAATGTAGTGTTTCCCATAACCACGTCAAAATATGGATAGGTACATATCGATAACAGTTTATAAATAAAACCGTTTCTTCTACTTGTATTAAGATTGATAAAACAATGAATCAATGAACAAAAATTTTTACGTCTAAATTTGCTTAACCTGGCTGGTTAATTCATGAACGCATTTAACCTAAAGAGCTGGGGCTCCAGCAGCTAATGCTTTTATATTGTAAGTAAGTACTTGTAAGCACCAAATAAAGGGTGTAAAATATTGATTAACGGTTGTGTGTGTGTTCGTTATTTATACAATACAATACAATACAATACATTTATTTGCATGAATATGGTAGGTACAAGTTCTTAAAATATACATTATGGATCACAGCATATTCGGCCACATGTGGCGTACAAATTTTAAAACAAAAAATAAAAATCTTATTGTCTTATTGTCTTATCTTTATAAATACAGAAATAAAATAAGAAATAATAAAGCAAATGAAACGGCGGACAGTAGCTAGTTTTAATAAGTCTCATAAACATGTGACGCACAATGACGTAAAGTTTTACTTTTTATTTACCTACATCAATGCAAAGGTATAAATAGGAATGATGCCTATCACGATTTAAGTGATGTAATGCCGTTGACGTACAATCGATATAAAATAGTTGACGTCTTGTATGCTCCTCTAAACACTGTTCAAGGCTGAAGCTAGTCAGCCAAAAAATATAACGGACAACTCCTTCAAATTAAGAATTTTTATATTTCCTGGTCTATTAGGTCTATCTACTAACAATCTTGGAGTTAATGAGGCATGACGTAATGAAATCAAATGCGCTTATTGTTAGATGAAGGTTTATGATGATATTTGTATATTATATTGATACACCGATGTTTTGTATTTTGTTGGTACTAGAAAATTCTTAGAATATCTAAGAGAAAATCGAACACCTCTTTGGAAATGCCCAGAACACTCGGTTATAACAGTTGCCTAGAGTAAAAACGGAACTGGTATCTTCTAATTCCGCTCCTTCTTCTTATTTAGTTTTGAGCTATTGAATGTTTTGTATGTGTGGGTTATGACTGTTTGTTATGCATAAATTTACTATACGAATATAACATCGATAAAATCGAGTTTTATTCAAATGAGAATTGCAAGTCAATATGATAGAAAATGTATCTTATTAATTTATTAAATTTGAGAAATTAAAAAATAACATTATTGTATTTAATAAAATCATTTTAACATACTTACAGTTTTAATTACTATAAATATAATTTATTTATTTAAAATTATTTTTATTATCAAATGGCATTGTTTACTAAATTGTTTAAATATGTTTTAATTAAATACACAAATATGACGTCATGAATAACTTTTGTCAAATACTATAGGTACTTTTAAAGTTAAATTGAAGATATTATTTTTATGAATAAAAGTAAAGAAACACTTTTTATTGAGATAGATCCATGACGTACCTTACCTACGCTCGCTGCCAAAATTTTCTTGGTGAGAACTGCCCCCCTATCCAAGTTGCAAGCGTTCTTCTTTCTGCAATCGTTAAAGCCTAAATTCTCGTGTATCATTGGCTAATCTTAGACAAAGTATTAGCCAATGACACACGAGAATTTATGCGTTAACGATAGCAGAAAGAAGAACGCTTGCAACTTGACTAGGGGGGCTGGCCTATTTCCAGCAGTAGAATGGTGTGTTTATATGTATTAATGGTTTATGACTTTATGGTACAGGTCAAGAGCACGTTACTTTATAGCGCCATGCGTTCTATTTGCATTGGTTAGCAGGGGAGGCAAGACCGCAGTTTTGCTCATACTTACTCGAAATTTTAATTTCGCAAAGATTGCAAGCATGCTAGGTCCACGACAGTTTTGTAGCTTAAAAGACGCGATGTCTCGTTGGGATGGGACGACGAAAAAACATTGTGTTTCATTCGTCTGTACTGTGGACATGGACACGAATGTTTATGGAATGTTAGTTAAATTATAAAAATAGACAATCAAGAGAACACGCCTTTCGAAGTATATTATAGACATTTAATGTCTCAACCAAGATTTAAAAGTGTAAAAACATTCATGCCTATTAGTATGTTTTGAGAGATTACTTCAATGTTACGTAATTTGGAAAATGTAACTGATAAATTCACTTTTTTTTTCTATTAGGATCCTTCCTCCTACACGCGTAAAAATCTAAAATAGCATGCCTTTCTGTGGTAGCGGAGGCATGACCTATAAAAAAGTATGATTAAACCCTCGTCAGACCTTTGGTTTGCAGAATGTAGCCTGTCAAGGGATCTTTTACTAGAAAATAATTTATATCTCTTTTATTTTGAGTGTGGGAATACTTCACTCATTCTATTTGTATACCGGGTCTAATGGCGAGTTATTTCAGAATGAAATAAACTTAATACCCTATCTTTTTCCATGAAAAGTTTGTTTGCAGCAAGAATCCCTATGCAACCTAGGAAGAGAATACCTGAAAAGCCTGCAATGTAATTATTGTAATGATCTAACTATAATTTGGTTACTATGTCATCTGGGTATTGGAATCACACTTGACCAAAAGATATACTGCAAGGGAAATCTTCATACGTACCTCCTTGGTGTGCGACTGCATGGATGACGTAGTGATTTATGTAAGTAGTCGTACTGTTCGATTCCGCCTTTTATGACCATTACTCCGCTGCTGAGGCTCGTACAGTACGAGCTCGTACTCGTAATATAACATAGCCTATTCCCTACTTCAAGAATTGGGTCATCGCTGCCAACAAACTTCTCAGTTTTATTAAAATACATTTTTAATCTACACAGATTATTTAAAACAATAACCTGTAAAACGAAATCCAGGTAGGTTTTGAAACCTGTCTTAATTGAATTGTTTATATGATTACATTTCCTTGTAAAACGGTCATCAAAATATATTATAAAAAGATATTTAATAAATGGAAACTAGTAGTATACTTATCATTATAATAATTATTCTTGAGAATGATAAAATTAAATGTTTTAGTATACGTGAAACACACTAAATATTTATGATTCCGAGTATTCATTGAATATTATCTTTACTGATATCCATAATCATTGGAATTACACTCTAAGCCTATCCTATCAATTTCTGTTTATTTATTACTCTGTTCTGTAACGTATAATCAATGATATTTTAAAA
Organism: Diaphora mendica; assembly: GCA_949125395.1. Classification (NCBI taxonomy): domain Eukaryota; kingdom Metazoa; phylum Arthropoda; class Insecta; order Lepidoptera; family Erebidae; genus Diaphora; species Diaphora mendica. Next base: position 5,697,374 of record OX421321.1, read on the forward strand.
CATTTTTTATATAATATCATTGCGTATACTATATTATCATACATCGTAATCAGGATGTTAAATGTTACTAAATAAATAAATCAAATGAATCATAACTTATTTTCTTCTTTACTTCGATCAATTGATCGAAGCTTCTTTACATCAACAACAGCTTGTAATAAATCCTCTTTAGAACATCAACCCTCATTTGCAATTTTAACAATAATTAGTTGCCAAAGTAAAAAAATATTTGTACTCAACCAGACATATTTTTCTTGGAGTTTTGCCCTTCTATGCCAGTAGGCCCAGTAGCTAAACTAAAGTAAGATAGTAGCTACCTATACTATACTGACCAGACCGATTTGTGTTTTTCTCATAGCACTATTCAAGAGAGTGAGGTAAAGGGATCGGATTTCAGAAAATAATTTAATCCAGTTACAGACCCCGGGCTGATGGAAGTAATTCAAGTAATGCTTCAACCTGCTTCAACCGCAATTCATTCTTAAAAGCAATATTCCATCTTGTATTTAATATTCCTTCAATCGTTCCTTTTCCTATAAATATAGTCTCAAAGTCCCAATCAAAAAGGTAGCCTTTCTCAAGGGCTAAAATTCAAATAAAACTTAATAACTTTACTAATAATGTGATATTAATGAAACAAAAGCCGTCACCAAAAACTTTACAGTAGCGCGCGAATTGTCCGATTGTTTAATAACAGGCAATACAATTTATTAAAAGACAATGGCAGCGATGTTTGAGCCTCGCATCCGTTAGCCAAATCCATTCCGTTGGCGCTTTGAATTTAAAACGTAACGGACATGTGTAGAGGCCAAAGACACTGTTGACTTGTTGACGCATTTCGGAAGTGCTCTCTGTCTATCTTATCGCTAATTTTCATGTCTCGTTCTCGTCTCAGCCAGTTTTTTTGCTACCATTTTTTATAAGCATTTAAAACTGACGGTTTGCTTTGCGGGAGTAGGTATGGATCTTTACATGTCTATAAATATTGTTTACTAACGGCTGGCGAGCGCCATAACAAGGTTAAATAATAATATACGTACGATTTTGCTTTAGTACATATTTATACCGACTCAGTTTTCCTGTAGAGTATCATTAAATGACATGTAAGTAACGACGTAACAGGTCTGAGTGTTGAAATAACCTTTTAGTATAATTTAAATCATAATTTATGTAATTTCGTTTCGCTCAATCGGTGAAAGGAGGTTTAACTTACTGTTAAAAATGCATCCCAGACGATTTCTAACAGTTGTCTTTGGTAGTTATTATAATAAACAACACTGATTCTTTTACTATATTATTCCTTTTTTGTATTTGCTTAAAAAGGAATACAAATATTTACAATTATATGTTTTATGTGTATTTACTAAGTCGGAAATATTTTAAAAAATACACTCGTGTAACCAATGTTTTCATAGTTAAAACACAAACTTACAATTCGAAATTCGATCGTAATTACTTTCTATGTTTCCTTGCTTGGATCTCCAAGCACTGACTGATCGGGAAGTGATATCCGGTTTAACTCAAACCGGAAGATCAAGTGAATGGTACCTGTAATTTAAAAAAGTTACTTTTACTCGATTACTTCCTGAATACTCAACAGTCTATATGTACCTAACAAATTAAAAAAATATATATGCGAGCCTTACAGTAGCAACAAACGATGTGTAACATCCACAGAAATCTAAATAAGGTAATAGAAGTGCTATGTGCCTATGCGTAAACTTGTCGCCGCGCTGGTGACTCGGACGCCACCAGCACGCGATTTTACGCTCAGTTACCCTCGAACCTTTGTCTCGGCAAGCGCTGTTGTAAAATGGTGTTTTGCAGCATTGCGCACTGCGGCAATTCGTCTACTACGTGTAATTACACTAATCGGGGGATAACATTTCATCGGTAAGTATTTACATTTAGTTTATTGACAGATGTTTTTGATAAAAGTACATTTTAAAACATAACCTTACCAATAAATAGTACAACTGGTATAATTTGCGACTTTATTCGTACTTACTACTATGTTGCCTCTTGTGTTGGGTGCTATATGGAGAGTTAGGTTTTACTAAAAAAAATACCAATCAAGTTGAGAACCTCCTCCTTTTGAAAGTCGGTTAAAATTAAATGTATAACGCAATGAATAATAATGTTTGATTTCGCATTTTAGTGGTACGGTCACAGAAAATCGTCGAGATCGAGAGTTAGTGATGTGCTAAACGACATTAGGCACCTGCAGTAGTACTCACAACCTGTACATTTTTCATTAAAAGATAAGAATTAAACATTATGAAATATTTTTTTAATGGGACACTATTATTGTACTTATTTTTTTTTTTAATTTATAAATGTGAAACATGTCGGTATATCAGCATTACTGGGGCCCGAAAATAATAAGGAACTTATAGAATTTATAAAGTTGAAAGACAACGGAGGTCTAATTTTATACCCAGCACAAATGTGGTCAATATTTGTAAAAACAGAATCTTTGTTAAGGAATACTGTCTTGACAAGAAAGTGGTGGAAAATAAAATGTTCAAATGTCAATTTATTACCAAAACCTTGCAACAGCTAATAAATTGATGAACGCCGGCTACATGCACGAAAAAGGATGACTCATTGTACAGCAGCCCCGTGAGGCATTTGCCGCACGAGGCTGCTCGCTCCATGTGGACGCGCCGCGCCTAATGGTTACATATTTGATGTGTCGATTAAAATGACTCGCGGACTGTATAATCTTCTAAGTCAAAGTCATTTATTTCTGTAAATAGGTTTACAAAACACTTCAACTTGCTTGCTTGCTTGCAACACGAAAACTTTTAATATAATTAAATACAATTAGATCAATATTTGAGATCATATTTTATTTGCCTCGAACAATATAACTCTTAGGTTTATAGTTGGATAAAAATAGTAGAGACCTACTCATGTTTTCATAAATTAAATATGCTAAAAAATAAGTACATGTAATAATTAATTTCATATTATAATTATATCTACTCATCTAATTATTTTTGACTTAACTGTACCTGCGCACACCTGCTTGCGCAGCTAACATCAGAAAATCAGAACCGTCATAAAGTTTGGTTCCGAGTTCGGACTATATCTCATTTAGATTTCTGTGGTAACATCTGATTCTAGACGTCACGGCTAGCGGTTATTGGTCAAATTAAAAAATGATTTGAGCAGGAACTGACTTGAGAGTGCACTCATATTGTTCTTGTAACACACTTTCGTCCCTTTTCACAAAATCCACTATAGAATTATTCAGAGGGGTTGATATAGGTGTTATTTCAAGGTTTCCATTCTTTTTGCAGTGATGCTGTCTTGCGTAGTTTGCTGGCTAAGTTTCTCTTACGATAAATAGAGGTTGTTATAATACATACTTTCAGTTCTTACTAGCTGAACTCCGCGGTGTTACCCACGGTTATTATCGCAGCGCGGGTGACGCGAAGTTAGTCTAAAAAAAGTCAGCTACCTATCAGTGAAAGTCCCGTCAAAATCGGTCCAGCCGTTCCAGAGATTAGCCGGAACAAACAGTCAGACGGACAGACAACAGAACAACAATTTTTGGATCACACAAAGTGTTGTCCCGTGTAGGATTTGAACCCACAACACTTGCCGAATTGGTAAGCGGCGTGGCGACCGCCTAAACCACTAGGCCAACCGTGCAGTCATGTATATATGTACCGTGTATACATACATATGCATTTAGTAAAAAGTGGTTATTTTAATATTAAAAACAGACACTGCAATTTTATTTATTTGTATAGATTAGTACTGTAGATGTAGGTATCTCATGAGATCATATATTTATGCACTACTTTGCGATTAAGATAAAACTCATTCTGAAGCTCTTCATTTTAAATTATTAATAAAATATTTAGTTAATAGAATTTAATAAAATTTTAATTTTAATTACATTTTGAGGTCATTGAACTCGGTCTTCTGTGCAATGTAGGTATACGATTTGTTCTTTGTATGCATTTGATAACCGTAATTTTCAAGAGCACGAGCAGCAATACCTTCATAATTACTGCAAGAAATTAAACAAAAACTAAAACAAAATGCTAATTTTCTTTTTTAATTGCAACGCAACCTAATTTTAAAATAAACTCCTTATATAGTCATGAAGTGGTCATACTATTCGTGAATACATTCAAAATAGATTTTCTGAGTTCATTCTTTGTGTTCAGTTACAATGTGGCTGCAAAAGTCCCCATGACCACAAATACACACATCAAAAGTGTCTAGGGATCAAGCATTTTTATGCGGATTTCTTGAGATTGAGATGTGGCTTTGGCCCTGGCCTGCTCAGTCGCCAGACTTGAACCCGATTGAGCATGCATGGGATATGCTACAGAGAAGAGCTCTGCCGAATATGGAGGGTATCCAGTCGCAAGAAGACCTTTTTTTGTTGTTGCAACGAACATGGGCGGCCATTCCACAGCGTGATTTGGATGAACTCATTTTGAGTATGCCAAACCGATTCTTGTGTTGTTAGTGTTCGCGGTAGAAACACGGATTATTAATTGTTTAAGTTACCTAATAAAATTTTAAAGAAAACTGTTATTTCAGTCTTTTTTTCGAACTTTAATGTTAGTGGTTCAAATGTCAAAAATCCCTTTATTAGGAAAATGGCAAATTTCTTTATTAATGCAAAGGTGACTTGGTTTATCGTTACTGTGACAAACGAAAACACTTTATTTGATGAATCCTTAAAGAAAATTTTAATTAATATCAATCAGGAGAAAAGTTATTGCAAAAATATATGTTGATCCCTAGACACATATGTTGATCCCTAGACACTTTTGATGTGTGTAGATAATATGTAGTACTTAACCGCTGCATAAGGACAATAGTCTAAGCTTGCAGTTGTATAATATAAATAAATAATAAAAATAATTTCTAAAAACTAAAAAAAAAACAAAATTCGATTACAAAAAACAGGTGAAGCTAACAGCGTGAACAGCGTGTTTAAAGCTAACTCCGTGTCCGGCCATGTGGTGACGGATTAAAGGCGGGCATACACGTTCAGGTATACTTGCGCAAGTCTGTCTGTCTGTCCGACAGAGACAGACAGACAAAACAGTCTGGATTTGCGCAAGTATACTTGAACGTGTATGGCGGCCTTAAGAATACGGAGTGTCACCACCTCTACTCATCCCATGGGTGTCGTAAGGGACGACTTAGGGAGAAAACTACGCAGGGCAACATCACTGCACAGAGAAGGAAAACTTGAAACAAACTCTATACCAACGCGTCTGGCCAGCGTGGTATAGTGTTTGTTTCTAGTTTTCCTTCTCTGTATAGTATGTATTTGTGTATAGTATGTGTATAGTAGACGTAAAACCTCCTTTCTAAGGAGAGGACTGTTACTGGTAAATTTTATTGTAATTGATTCTCAAATTAGGCTGAAAGGTAGGTGGAAATTTCTGACAGCTCCCGGAATATGGAGACAGTTAGATGTCGCATCGGGGAAGACCTGAAATCACATGGCCTGGGGTTCCCCAGAGTAACATGCCTAAAGACGGCTCTTGGAATAATTAAAGGGATTTCTCTGTATTTGTTGGTAGATTCCACCATAACGCCTTTTTTTCCGTTCCTCTCCTGCCCGCCGCCGTCTCGGGTATTAGAAGCCGGGGGACCAGGTGTACCCTAGCAATGAAAGCCCTGAAACTCCGACGTACCTCGTACTACGTGTGGGAACCCGGGTGTTCCCATTACTATCCCCAGGGCGCACACGCTCTGCAGCGTCCGGGCCTCCACCTGAGCCTGCTTCTGCTAGGGTGACCACCATAACGCCTAAACTACTGAACCAATTTTAACGAATGAGGTGTCAATAGATTTGTAATAATGGCCTGGGTGGCATATAGGCTATATAAATCTTATCAAAGTCTTTACGTAGCCGAGATATGATTGTAACACTTTTTATTTAATTGTCTATATGTTTTACAGCCGTTAGTTCATAGCTTCAAAGTCTCCGTTTTGAGATTAACACGGTTGAGCGCGAGCGCTTACCAAAAAAAAACATTCGTTTTTGGGTTAATTTAGACAATTAAACCTCATTTGAATAAAAGCTAACCAAATTTCTAATTATATAAATTTGCAAGTTAAATAAAATGTATAATGTTTAACATTTTAAAGTACTCTTTATACCAAGTAGATCTGCCCGGTTAGGTATTTTGTTCGAGCGTTGACCGACAATCTAAGAAAATTCATGAATATTTTGTTTATCTACTAAAATTTCTAGCCACTCATGAATATTCTGATTAAGTTTGCAATAATAAACTAACTAAATATATTAATATAATCATTTTCGAGTTGGAATCAGTGGTAAATCATCTGATCACACGCAATCATACAAAATTTTTGAAAGGTTTTTAAATATTCGTCAAGTTTTTGATTAGATAAAACTAAAATAAACCCCTTAAATTTTAACACGTATTATTGTAAGCGTATTTTTTAGTTTTTTCAAACTATACAGTTTTCACTGTGACTGCAAAAATGTGAGTGGTTCAAGCGGTCGCCTTGTCGCTTTCTTCTGCGCTGAGTGTTGAGGGTTGAAAGTTGAAACTCCGCACGGGACTACACATTGTGTGATCCACAAACGAATGTTCTGAAAAAATTTACATAACTCCATAGTCAGTTAAACCAAAGACACACTGCCATAAATAAAGCCAAGAACACATCACAACAACAAACAAACTTATGTATGCCATGTATCATGTTTGTTATCTTAAGTATTACATTTCTACAAGGACTGAATACGAACGTTTTTTTGCCAGCATTAACGACGCGGCTCACCTTGACACAAATGTACACAACTGTTTCCTTCCTACTCCCCTGTTTACATATTGTTAGTAGAAATTAACAGCAGCTGTTTCGCAGCAAACATTTTTACTAATTTTTAGTCATTTCGGGTAACTTTGTCTCTTAGGCCCGTATTTTAAAAGGCGTCTCAGTGTTTTATTTTCCTTCAAATATCTATGTTTATGTAGTTTAAAATTTATTTATGAATACCAGTACATATTTAAATTAAATTTTGTCCTTATTATTATGTTGAGGTTTAATTAACGTTTCATATTTAATTGTCTTCTTTATCACAAGCCATGTAGGCGTTATTAATCCATAATAGGTAAATATAATATAGTGGAATTTTGTTTTGTATTATTTTTTATGAGTATTATTATATATTTTTTATAAAAATCCAAGACTTCCTAAAATTCCTCAGTTTCAAAAACTATATTTTTTTAAATTACCATTGGAATTTTTACGTAATATTTGGATAACAGTTATTTTGAATTTCAATCTATTATAACTTAAAACAAAACCCTCACCCAGAAAATGCATTTTTTTCTTTGTGGCTAACAGTGTTGTATCATTTCGCAATCGAACCCACATTACTCACCGCAGCATGAAGCGGCGCGGCGTGACTACCGCTTAAATCATTAATGTCATAAGATAATAACATAACAACATAAGGTTAATATAACCTTCGATAGCGTGTATATTCATTTAACCTTTAGTACAGAGCATTTGTAAAGTAATGCCTTATCTAATGTACCTACTAAAACCGAACGACACAAAACATTTGAAGTCTGTAATAGCTTAATAAAACCGTAGATATTTTTTATTACATCAATGGTAATAAATGTTATTAACACAGATTAAAAACCAAAAGAATTGTCTAGACTGTATAATTAATCTGTGGTGTCGCACACACGCTTTTTAAAAAATTCGCCCTAGGAAAACAAAAGCCTTGTAAGCTAGCAAGCAAGCCAGCAGTCTCGGACGTGATTTTCTACATCCTTACAAGTTACATAGGATATTAGATGATATTCACCCACCGTCTCAAATGAAAAACGCGTCAATATCTGCTATCTTTATTAAATTCATTGAAGAACTGAAAATAGAGAAAAAAAAATTTTAAATATTTTTTAAATTTTGATCTACCCAGTGTTACTCTAACGACTAAGACGAATATATTGACACCACTCAGTCCACTCACATAAAAATACGACAAGCCGTTTAGGCTCTAGGGCGTGCCAAAGAAATATAGGTACATACATATATACACTCTAAAACTAAACCTTCCTTCTTCGCAGTCGGGTAAAAAGGAGTTTATTAATCCTGTGCGTGAAAAGCATTATCTCACTGTGCCGCCATAGTGCGGGTCAGCAAGTTGCTTCGTCCGCATTCACAATGAGGATGACCACTCTTGGATTCTACTCATGCTGCCTAAATGGCTGTGTCATTTTGTCAGATAATTTATGTAAAACTAGTTGTTGCTACGCCCGCGTGTATGTCGGTTATCGCGGCAAATAGTAGCCTATACGTTATTCTAATGTATAAGCTATATTACTGTAAAGTTTCATCCAAATCCGGTTACTAGTTTTTGCGTGAAAGAGTAACAAACATCCATCCATCCATCCATACTTACAAACTTTCGCGTTTATAAAAATAGTATAGATATGGTGTAAATGCGAATGCGTTTATTTGATTGTTAAGTTTTCACGGCTAAAGCGCTGAAGTAATTTCAATGAAGTTTGAATGTACTTTGATTTATTGGAAAAGAACATAGGCTACTTTTTCGGAAGCCATACAAGAAGACAGAGCAGTGTGCTAAAGCTAGTATTTTTGTGATGAACGAAAAACAGATGTCGGAATAATGTATTTTATTTTTTCAAGTAACAATTACATTTACAATCAACACTATACACTTAATAATAACTAAGGATAATTAATAACAATTAAATTAATAATTTATTAACCTATAACTTGTTTAATAACAGGAATATCCTACTGTGTGTGTGTGTGTCCTAAATTGTTACAAAACCTTTATGAGTAGAAGAAGACGTAACAGAACACAAAGGGCAGTTGTGAGAAAATCTGGGAATTATATACGCCTAGAATAGGCATCTTGAACTTTATTGCCTCTCATATTGTTAGTGTTACGAGCCGGGTATTAAATAAATAAAGGATAAAAAATAACACAATATTTATTAACGACACTTTTTACAACAATAATTTACTAAATCACTCGTTAGTCGCACTCGAAGATCGCTTCGATGTTAATCCGCTGTATCGTGAAACAATACTGCCCGTAAGGCTAACGCTGCGCTTTTATATATATGGCTGTCGAAATCTCTAGAATAATCCTTAATATTCGACAGAACATTCTGGACCAAATAGATTGTTCTAGAGCTACTTGCATCGCCATCTAGCGTTGAGAATATCGGAATTTTACAAACATGCTATATAACGGACACAACGAACACCCAAACTCAGAGCAACAATTTGTGAGTCACAAAGTGTGGTTTCGTGTGGAGATCGAACCCACTGTAGATAAAGCCAATTATACCAGTTATTCTACTACACCATCTGTGTAATCTTAAACTACTTAATACCAGCTCTCATCACATTACACACTGTTCGTGCTTCTGCCATGAAACTTAGCATGTAATAAAAAGGAACACATCCAGTTTTGCATTCATATTGAAGCACAATCTATTAGATTTTCAAAGACTCCATGAAAACCATAATAAACCAATGCTAACTTAGGCTGCTCCTTTATCGAATATGCCGTCTGGATATGGCCTCAACCGCCAAGGTTTTAGTGTTCGTGTCCAAAAATGGCCTGCGATCGTCGTATGCGCATGCGCGCACTCACTAGGCCTTTTAAGGTTTCCCACTAACCTTATACACTTGGAACGACGAAGGCAATCGCGAAATGAGACGGAAATTATCTTAGAAACGTTTGCAATTTATTTTATTTAATGTAATGTTACTTTAAATAGACAGCAGAATATTTAATAAATATTTTTACCGCGACTTACGAACTATTGATGGCCATTAGGTCATAGTAAAGAGATAGTGATAGCCATAGACAAATAAATAAGAATGCAATTATAGCCTTGCTCTAAATACTAGGTCAATAGAACTACATCAAAATTTTAGAAATTAATTAGAACTATTTAGTATAGTTTGTATACTTTGCATTCGTAGACATTTGCTTCTAATAGGGAATAGTTATTAAGACTATATTTAAAATACGATGCGGAATTAGTTACATTTTATGATTAGGCTAATTCTGTAAAAAACTATTACATCACGGGTGACACCCGTCGAAAGATTTTTAGAACAAGACGATGCTATGTTTTATCTGACTCTAGTCTTCTACAGATTAGATCACGGCTACCAGTCAGCTAAATATAACACACTCTGGTATCAAAATATGTTCTAATTGCGTTATTATCTGTATTACCCTCCCACACGCCCATGAATGGAACTCCTGTAGGTACACCAGGATAAACAGAAGTGACCCACGAACACATTGAGTTATGACACTCGGGAAGTCTCAGGAAAAATGTAACTGCCTTGAAACCCTCAACGAAATTAATGAAAAGAAAATTGGAGGAGTTGGAAATACATATAATAAATCCATTTCCCTTCTTAGTAAAGTAAAAATAGGCATACGCCCTTTTAACCAATCTCATCGTAGAATTGATTTATTGAATTGACTGCACGTAAGGCCTGGTGGTTTAAGCGGTAGGCAGGCGCCGCTTTCTACTGCGCTTAAGTGTTCTTTGTGGGTTCAAACCCCACATGGGACAACACTTTGTGTGATTCACGAAATGTTGTTCTGAGTCTGGGTGTTCTTTGTGTGCATTTCATTTATAATTGTAAAGTCCCCGCGACATAGGGTGTATTCCTAATGCCGCAGTTATCTTTTAAAAAATAATAATTTATCAGCTATTCGAGTCCTCAATGAACAAATTACGTTGACATTTAAAAACACTAAAAAAAGAACACAAATTACGTGTAAAACAGTTTATATTGTCACTTAAATTGTTAAGCCAATTTACAACCCAACACATTATAAAAACATAACATCGATTACCAAGGCGTACCAGATGCACATACATAGCAATGAACTTGGTCGCTACTCGCTTGCCTCGGCCTTGCGCGTGCGCACATAATTGCGCAGAAACATACTCCATTGCGTGAACGTTACAAAACAAAGTACTGAAACGAATCGACTATAAATAGATATAGTAAGTAGGCTGAAATTATTGTGTCAGTGTTACTGTTGAATTGTCATTTACTTTTTTTCACTGTCATATAATTTCTGTTTTATCTGTCAGTCAGTAGTAACTAGGTAATATATTCCCTTTCTGCGCGAGTTCGACTCGCACTTGGTCGATTTTTATATATTTTAGTTAACGATCAAATTATGAATAGATCGTGATTATTTGTGTGTTTTCGTACAAAACTGTTCGCAAAGAATTATATAGTCGAAGTAGAGGCATGTTTCGGCGAAAGTGGAATAGTAAAGGGAACCGTTTATGACACTTACTTGTCAGTAGACTGGGATGAAATGCGGGATTATTTTACATCCATCCCGTAGGTTCTGCTTCAAGGATAGAGATCTGTCGCAAAGTGCGTCAGCCGTAGCTGGCGAGATAACTGCATCGATGCTGTTGCACAAAATAAATCGGCCCACCGCGCATGGATCAGGGTCCGCGCTCGTGGCGACCCTAAAAGCAGCGTTTGACAAAGCCACTAGGGAAGGCAAGGGAGCTTACATTGCATGTCCAGCACATTGCGCGGTTTGGCCAAGAACTCGTCGCATAACCTACGGGTAGCCGAAAGTTCTCTATCTCCTGCTAAGAATAAAGTGTTATCCACAAATTATGGCACACGTTCACAAAGTATCTATAAGAGTCATGAAGCATGTGAAAATATTTATGAGCATGCGTATGTTTGCGCGGAGGTAGACGGCGTTCTATTTTTTTATCACTAACTTTACTATAGTAGCGATTTACACACTGCCCCACTCTGCGCTGCAGGTTTGCGGGAGTGCAGATTTGCATCATCATACAGATTTCATTTTTAACCGACTTCCAAAAAGGAGGAGGTTCTATGTTCCACTGTATGTTTTTTTTTTTTTTTTTATGTATGTTACCTGATTACTCCGTCAGTTGTGGACCCATTTTGAATTTTTTTTTTGTATTCGACAGGGTATGCTTCCGTGGTGGTCCCATTGCCAGCATATCAGGATCTGATGATGGGATCCCAGGGAAATCGAGGGAAACCCTCATTTTTTATAGGCACATACTATGTTTTTCGTATATTTTCTGAAGTTACACCGGTATTTGCGTCTGGTAGTCATCATTTTATGATGATGAGCTGATGATGTAAGGTACCACTCCTTAACGGTTAGGAGTTGGAGGATAAATCTTTAAATATCATATGTATATAAGTTACCTTTAGTCGTATTCTTACAAATTATTTAGGTAAGCTGATGATGGAAGGTGGAAGGTACAACTCCTCAACGGTTAGGAGTTGGAGAATAATTCTTTTAATTTCATACGTATCTAAAGACCTTCAGTCGTATACTTTCAACCTATTTAGGTGAGCTGATGATAGAAGATTAAACTCTTCAACAGTTAGGGATTAGAGGATGATTTTAATATTACACGTACCTTAATTTGTATTATTCTTGATGATGAAATTTGATGAAATAATTCAACTTACTACTTACCTACGATTGTTTGCACTAAAAACTGTAAAATAAAAACATTTTATAAAAAAAAAAACCGACTTCCAAAAACATCCAACGAAAACTCTCTGTCAAAAAACACTTAAAAGCGTAAAATAAACTGGTTCTTCATAAATTGCCTATACCTAATTCTTTATTCATTTAAATAGTAGTATTATAATGGGTGCTAGGTACCTAAAATCTGTTGCTAAGCCAAAAAGAATACAAACGAACAATTACAAAAGTCTAAGCGATAGTCACTTGGCACCGACTTCAAACAGATTTAAGGTACCTAGCACCCATTATAATACTACTATTTAAATGAATAAAGAATTAGGTATAGGCAATTTATGAAGAACCAGTTTATTTTACGCTTTTAAGGGCCGGTTTTTCAATAGTCAGATAAACAGTCAAATAGCATTTATTCCTCAGTTAGCGTAAGTTTGGGTCTTTCAATAGTCAGACATCAGTTATCAGACGAATAAAGCTGTAATCTGACTGATAACTTTATCTGTGCTTTCAAACCTCAGTTAGTGTTTTATTCTGTAGAATAGTGATTTGACGTTGTGTATTTCTCTTGTACCTATTTGTGGTAAAGTTTAAGTACGTTGTCGTTATTGAATATTTGATAGATTATGGATGTTTTTGACTCGATTGACTTTTTGTTCTGAGGTAAAAAGGGTTATTAGAGAAATATATGTTATAGATACTATAGAGAAGATGAAGAATTTTTATTTCACACACTGCTATCTAGTTCGAAACAAAACAGAGCTTGTACTATTGGTAACGAGAAGATTTCCCTAGTGGCCGTTTGCAGAACTAACGTATGACAGACACTTCTACCTGGCAGTTTAATGTACAGAGCGAGTGCATTGTTATTGTTTCATTGATAGACGTCTACGGAGAAGTAAAAAATACGTATTTTAAATGTGGAATGTTAACGTGTATACGTATTTTTATCTGTCATACGTTAGTTCTGCGACTTGCCGCTAGGGAATCTGCTCGTCACCATTTAAATTCTTTCTGCAATGATTTCATTGATAGACGTCTACGGAGTAGTAAAAAAAATACTTTAGGACCACTTCGTGAGGGTAAACAGTATTCTAAAAGTGGAATGTTAACGTGTATACGTATTTTTATCTGTCATACGTTAGTTCTGCGACTTGCCGCTAGGGAACCTGCTCGTCACCAATAGGTACAGAGAACTGACATAAATACAAATATTCTTTTTACTTTTAAACACATATTTATTAAACGTAGAAACACCCGTTTAAAAAATTACTATGCACCATCCGCAAACCCGGCATTTCATTTTTATAAATTTTGATTTCAATAATTGTTATGGACTCTACTACAGGAATATCATAAACGACTTTTTACTAAATTATTATTTACTACATCTATTATAGACAAATAATAATTATAATCAAATGCTTTCATTTCATTTAATTAAATATCCCAAACCGCCAATCATAAAAAAGACAAAAAGAAATAGAAAAAGAACAGTCAACTTGAATGTTGTCTAAAAGTTTCTGGTCCTTATCTAACGTGTGACTACCTGTATAGCTGCATCTCACTTGCGCATGATTACAGTGAACATAGCTGTGAAGGACCATCAAGTAACTATCTGACTGTTTACTCCCGATTGAAAAACACAAAAAGTTTATTCGCTTGTTAAAGAGCTGGATACATTTATTCCCTTGTTAGTTATTAGACCGTTTAACTGCGGATTGAAAAACCGGCCCTAAGTGTTTTTTGACAGAGAGTTTTCGTTGGATGTTTTTGGAAGTCGGTTTTTTTTTTACGCATATAATGCACTATCAACCCGCGAGGACACGAGTTTCTCTGCATGTGGACGTATGACTTGCAACACTGCGCGTCAATGCGTTTTCTGTGCATAGTCTGCCATTCGTCCGGATATTCCCGGATTTTTCCTAGTTTAGAGAGCGTCCGGGGAGCGTCCGGGTGGGGTTTCATTTGTAATCGGGATTTAACCGACCGACCAAACCGAATATTCATTTTATCACTGTCTATGTGACTAAATTAAAACAAAACACTAGAAATCATTCAGGGCCATTTGAACTTTTTTTTATATTGACTAAATTAAAAAAATAACTGTAGGTAAACGCGTCCGGACTTTGGAGTCTAAAATACGGGAAAATTGCACTTTTTGTCCTGGTTTCCAAATTTAGAGATGGCAGCCCAGCACAGCTTATGTTGCTAGACATTATTTCGAGTAGTGCAAAGAACGCGGATTCCTGCGCTACGTGGCATGATGCAGTACAGTGTGCGAATTGCTTATGCTTCATATTTTCTTGACATTTTAAAAGTGTGTTGTTCTAACATCAGCAGTGCATAATTGACTGTTACGCTCATTGAAGTCAAATACAATTACTACTATAATTACAATTTTTGTTTGTTGTAAAATTAGTTGTTGCCCGCGGCTCCGCCCGCATATATGCCGGTTATCGTGGCAAATAGTAGCCTATGTGTTATTCTGATGTATAAGCTGTATTACTGGAAAGTTTCATCCAAATCCGTTCAGTAGTTTTTGCGTGAAAGAGTAACAAACATCCATCCATCCATCCATACAAAATTTCGCGTTTATAATATTAGTAGGAAGTATAGATTTATTCGTATTTAAAACCAGGTATTAAACTTTGAGTCATTTATCGCAGCTACGTCGTTCTGTATATTATTGAACGTCATAGTCCCATCACACAAATGATTTGCATAGAATTCTCGTCACTAAAGTATCGTTGTATTATAAAAGTTCGTATCATTCC
This sequence comes from Diaphora mendica, assembly GCA_949125395.1. Lineage (NCBI taxonomy): Eukaryota > Metazoa > Arthropoda > Insecta > Lepidoptera > Erebidae > Diaphora > Diaphora mendica. The sequence goes on from OX421321.1 coordinate 5,712,692, forward strand.
AATTATTTGCAGACCACAAGACTCTTCTGAGACTAATTAACAAAACAAACAATCATTACAATAAATAACATGAATATTCTTAGAAACACATAAATATATAATATTTTTTCCTCTACACTATTTTGTCCTAACACATTGGCGTACTACAAAAGAAACCTTTTGACAAAAATGACTCATCTAATAGCTTCCAGTGTTTATAAAATAGATTTATCGACTAATTTCAATCTAATCGATATCTAATCTCGACAAATGATAATGAGATATGTATTTTTTATTTTTTGCTATCAGATATGGGTCACACAAATTTTCCAACACCTTGGAACTTCCACCGCAAAAAAGTTTTTCCAAACAATAACCCATATTGTGACTTCAGTTCTATAAGGTTTATAGACGTGGTGTCCAAATGATAAATTGATCAGTTCACGTAGTTAGTTATAAAACCGTTAGAATATTTACTATTTAGTAAGGATGTAATGTGTATACTTTAGCCTATTGCCTCCCTCAAAGAGCGGCAACCATCCCGTCTTGGTCTTGTCATCCATCCGCTGCCAGCAATTTTCCTTGCTAAATCGTGGGTCCATCCTACCGTAGTGTAGTAGTGGCGTCATACACCACGTTTGCTAAATCGCGGACTCAGTTTAGATTTTGACTAAAGATATTTCATTTTTTTATATACCGCCAAACTCAAAACACTTCCAGTTATTCTCCAAGCCTTATTCTCAGCTAAAGTTGATTTTTAAGCCCCCGTTTTTTTGAACCCCATTCTCTGGGCAAAAATATCGTTCCACTCAGACTTTTTCAAGTTTTGCAATAAACGATAGTGTCACAAGCTTAAATCCTGCCTGATTCTCAATTATGAAAAAATATTTGTCCTTAAAACACAAGTATGTCCACTTGACCAGTATTCTGATGAAGCAATGCTTTTACTTTATCGTTCCTGGACTAAGCTTTTCACTTATCAGTTTCAAGCAACTCCAAAGAGTCACGAGAATTGGTGAATCATGTCCGCTTTTGCTGTACTGCAGTCATTTTAAGTATTCATCATCTTGACATCTTGGAAATGCTCAATACTATTGATAATGCAATTTTGAATCCACTTTTAGAAGATAGCTATGATACTGTCTGGCCAGTTGATATAGTAGGTTAACAAGCAAGTTTTTTTTTCATTTCGTTTAATCAATTAGGGCGTGAAAAATCATCTCACCAGGCCGCCATAGTGTGTGTCACCATGCTGCATTGTCCTTATTCGCGCTGAGGATGGTGACCACCACTCCTGGATTCTGCTCATGTTTTCCATCAGGCAGGGCAGAGTCACTTTGGCAGCTAACAAATAAAAAAAACCTTCTTTCTGAGGAGCTGCCTGTGTCAGCAGTGGACTGTTAATGGCTGTTGATATTATAAGATGTGATGTGCGATCTCACCTATCTACTGATATATATTTTTTGGTTTTTCAGTATTAAATCACGTACTTTTTCTTCACTGATGGAGTTTATCAGCCTAAACAGTCTCGGTTCGTCTTCAATTCTCTCTCTTTTTGATGCTAAGCCATTTTCTTTTAGACGCTTCATGATCGCACAACGTTAAATTCTAATAATTGTATTTATATTTCAGATATACTGCATACAAGCATGAAATTGTTAACGCTTGTTTGTGAAAGTGCAGTTTCTTTAACATCTACGTCTACCGTGTCTTTTATATGCATAAACATTGTTATGAATATATATTTTTTATTGAAAACCATGTTACATTTGTAGGGTTAAAGGCCGCAACTAAAAATGTTGATAACAGTTAAAGGTATATGGCATAATTTATGTCGGCGAACGGACAGGAAGTAATTCGTAATGTGGGGATTTCAGGAATAAACAATTTCCTTGGCTTCTCAAAGTTTTAAATTTTCCTCATAAATGACAATTTGTTGGCTTTTAGGCGAGTCCTGACTGCACGTTTGGCCTAGTGGTTTAACGGTCACCACGCCGTTTCCTACTTCGCCAAGTGTCGTGGGTTCAAATCCCACGTATGACAACACTTTGTGTGATCCATAAATTGTTGTTCTGAGTCAGGGTGTTCTTTGTGTCCGTTTCATGTACGTTTGTAAAGTCCCCCGCGACACAGGATTTATTCCTAGTGCGGGAGTTGTCTTTAAAAAAAACAAAAACAAATAAGACTCATTCGATAACTGTCCGACGCGCTGAATCTGGCTCAGACAATTATTGCTGCAAGCTGCAAGAAACCCAAACATTTCATGAGTTCAAGTTCTGTTGGATTGTCAGTTATCAACAAAAGTACGTAGGCTTTCGACTGTAATCATGATAATAGGGATTTAGATGTGTTGTTAGAGGAAGTGGAACGAGTGGTTTGTACTACGAGTAGTTTGTACATCATTATCATCAGCCAAAAATCCACTGCTACATGCTACTTCTTAGAAAGGAGGTTACTACCTACTATACGACCCTGGCCAGACGGATTGGTATAGGGTCATCTGTCAATTTCACCCTCGCCTAACAGTGCTGTTGTCCGACGCATGATCTAAAAAAACAAGGTTTGGCACTCCGGGAGCTCCGCGAGGTGACGTCACTATCCAGTTACCACGTGATAGCAACATGACACGAAATTAACCAATCAGAACTAGCGAATCGCAACATAACACGAAAGAAACAGACCTGAACCAGCGATAGCGATGATGACGTCATGTCGTTTGTCGGAATGCCATACCTGGCGTAGTATATTGTTATACCTACCATGGGACGGCGTAGTTTGCTCCCTTAGTCGGCTCTAACGGTACTAGTACAGGTTTTTTATGTTTGAACCTACCAAAGTGACTCTACTCTGTCTGATTGCAAGCATGAGCAGAATCCAAGAGTGATGGTCACCATACTCATTGTGAATGTAGACAATGCAGTAATGCAGATTGGCAACGCACACTATGGCGGCCTATTACAACTACACATACAACCAGGGTTGCCACCCGTCCCGATTTAGCCGGGACAGTCCCGATTTCGATGAAATCGTCCCGGGTCCCGACGGCCTAGTAATTTTGTCCCGATTTTTGATAACATATGTCAATCGCTCAATTTGAATTGACGTTTGTGTATTATATCCCACTTTTGGACCGACACAAGAACGCAGTGTGAGACCGCGCCGTACGCGCACACGCACCACGTTCTCCTTCACCCCCTCCCGCGCAGTGTACTTATTCTAGCAACGAGCTGGGCTCATACCAACCACCTAACTATTCAAATTTTTAGCAGATGTCGCAAAAAGTACCTGGCTTGTTTGGAAAATTGATAGGCACAGACTAACTACAAGCAAATAAATAATATTTAAAAAAACTACACATAGGTGGCTAGTGATTTTCATACAACATATTATGTTTAAAGATTATCTGTCACTCTTCCTTTGTTTGTAACAATGGACGTCTCGCGGGAAGCTTTTCGTGCTATGATTTTCTATGATTATAAACGAGGGTTAAACTACAAGGAATCTTAAGAAAATTTACAAGCTGCTTTTGAGGAGCCTGCTCCTGCTTTAGCAACAATTACTTATTGGTTTCGTGAATTTAAACGTGGTCGAGTGAACTTAAACGATGACCGTAGTCTCGTACCTTGAGCATACTCCTTCAAATGCTTATGTTGAGTGTATTTTCACTAATGACAATAAAATGGTCTAATTTCAAGAATATATAATAGATTTAATAACAGCAGAATTGCAAATTTCGCTAAACAATAAACATGGACATGTTTTGTTCTAAATTCTTGTATAAATGTAAAAATTACTCTGAATTAATGAACGCGACCCGTAATAAGTTTTTTGTTTTTTATGAGCCTGTTGCGTCCCACTGCTGCAAAAAGGCCTCCCCTGCAACAAGCCACTTCTCTCTATCCAAGGCCAGTTCCGGTCAGTCTATGTGATAGGCGTCAAAATCTTCGCGTCATCTTCTATCCCAGTGTTCGACGACCTTGGCCCACCGGTCCGGATTCATACGACATACGTGTCCAGTCCAATCCCATTTTAATCTGGCAGTCTTCTTGCCCACATCCTCGACTTTCGTTTGGAATGCAGCTCTGTGTTTCTTATACGATCCTGTCGGATGACACCCAACATTCTGTGATCCACTGCTCTCTGGGAAATCTTAAGCATGGACTTCTGGCAAAGACCAAGTTTGAGCACCATAATTAAGGATGGGCAGGAGAGACATGTCAAGGAAAGGGAAATTAAAATTCATTTAAATTTTAAAAATTTAAAGTAGCTATTTCAGGCGTTATCGATTCGGCGATCGTTTTCCCTTTCTTACATGTTCTCGAAGGATGCTAACTGGCCCAGGTACAAGTATTCTTCAACATATTTTTGTATCTCTTGCCCCTACCTTCATCTTACATTTTCCGCCGTTGGTCATATGTTGGGACTTGGATCAATTCATTTGAAGTCCAACCTCAAAGCTCGCTGCGCTTAGTTTTTGAAGCATTTTTTGCTTTTCTCGGGCCGTGGATGCGAAAAGTAAAATGTCGTCGCCAAAACGAAGATTTGTCAATCTTTGGTCACCATTATTTTATTTTTCCACCTTATTTTTCCCGCAGTCTTTTTGATGACCTGAATTGAACTGAAATCCGACCGACCGTCTCTGATAACCATTCGATTGTCCGATTTTTTTTTCCAAAAGGTGGCAACCCTGCATACAACCTACATACAACTGCCTCGATGGCGCAGTGGTAGCGTATGCGACTGCTGTGCTTGAGGTCTCGGGTTCGATTCCTGGGTGTGACCAAATGTTGGAATGATCTACAGAATTTGTTTCGGAGTTTGGGTGTTTTCTATGTATAATATGTATGTATTTACAAAAAAAGTATAATTATATGTATTTATATCAGTTGTAACACAAGCTCTGCTTAGCTTGGGACTAGATGGCGTTGTGTGTTATATGTGCGAAAAAAAATTTATTAAGATGTTTCTCATCATTACGTTATAAATACTCAGAAATATTTTCGTATAAAATATACTCGTATATAAGAAATAAATATAAGACGTCAATATTGAATCTAGTACACATACATAATCTAAGTAAGCCATTTTAAGTTGAAAACTAAAATCAGGTGAATTTTCCTCAATCTTTAAGTTATCACATGCTGTTACGCTTATCTGGCTAGATATTTGATTAAAATAAGTACGGTGACGTGTCATGATATTATACTACATTGGAGTATATTGTCAAGGAATTTGCAATAATCGCATAGATCTGACGTCAGTCCACATGCAGATAGCAGTAGATTTTAGATGTTAGTTCATATACGAATATACGTTCTTATCAACAAACGACAATATTTAAAGTAAATCATATTTTCAACAGACTTCAAAAAGACGAGTAGTTTGTCAGTTCGCCTATTTTTCGTTACCTAAGAAATCTGTCATTTATAAACCGATTTTAGAAATTCTGATAGTCCCATTTATATGTGAAAAACATTTCATTCCTAGTTAATCATATTTACCAGTAACTGCTGATTATAGTTTTTATTTCCTTTTTTCTGAAGACTACTACTAGTGCGGGACTAGAAATATATCCTGTGTCGTGGGGACTTTATAAAAATATACAAAAAGGACGTAAAGAATACCCAGACTCAGTACAACAATTTGGAGATCACATAAGATGTTGTCCCATGTAGGGACAAAACTACATCATCTACTAAGCAGTTATATAGAATGTTATAAATTGAAAAAATAAAATAAAATAATGAGTAACGTTGATCAATGCACGTTCTTGTCTTATCTACAGTTTTGGACGTACTCTAACAGATGATGGTGATGGTGTGGATTTATGAGGATGAAGATGTCGTCAATGAAGATAGTAAGTGATGTATGACGAATGATCTTTGAAGGAGTAAATACCTTTATCCGGTTCACTCCCGAATTCACAAACAAATACAACCTAACATCCATAGAAGTAAAATAAGACTATATTTTTGCGCCTACTCTGCGATAGGTATGAGCTCTGTCGATTATTTACTCTGTTCAGAAAGAAAAAAAAGATTTATTTACAAACAATTACACACACAAACACTTACATTTTCACCAAAAAATAATTTAAAACGTCAAAAGTTACCAGGTCTACTTCCTTTATGATCAAATTTTACCGTTTCATATAAAAAAAAGCCCACTTTTCAAGGGAGGGACCAGCTGGTTAGCATTTACGAGTGCTGTGCAGTGCTTATTAACGCTTTCTCATGCTCTGTATCATGATTGCAGCCACTGTCTCCATTTCCCTGGCCACCTGTCACCAGCGGTAGCAGGCCTGGTTGTCAGCGCGACTCACTCCGGAGCCTGCGGGCCCATTGGCGTCAGTATCGTACCGTACAGTACAGTGAATCCCTCGAGTACGCCATCTTCAAGCGGTAGATCCGTAGTTCGTCAGGGTATCGGGAATTTTCTTTTCAGTCAATAGTGCCTATAAACACATTAAATGCCTAGTGTACTTGTAGGCCAATGCTAATAAATACTAATAATAGATGATAATTATGTTGGTTTATTAATGTCAATAATAATTTAAATAACTACCACACATGTTTAACTAAAATAGCTAAGTAGGTGACACAGATTTTATGATCAGCAAAATAATTTATTATTGAATATTGTGTTATATTTCCTGTTTTGTATACTTACACGCTAACTGGATTTTTTCTGTGTATACACTTCATTGGGGCTTTGTTATGGCAATATATTATAACATCCGAGACGACTCTAATAGACTAATATGACATTATCATATTACGAGTATGACATGCGATAGATCCTTAGTTCCTCACCGGAACACTTCGGACGAAACTAATCTCGGAAAACTGGGCAACCTACAGCTACCTATATAACTGTAGGATTGAAGAAAACTAAGCCTACTAGTCTAGATTATTCAGTCTTTTTAATAAGGAAAATAAATCTGTTGTAACCTACCTATTGTCACCACCACTAGAATAACTAACAAATCATAATGATCACCTATAGCCTTTAATAGTCCACTACTGGACATAAACCTCTCCTTGGAAATGAGGTATTGGTCTACCATACCACGTTTTCCAGCTGGGTTGATAATTAGTATAGGCGCCGGCACGTAATTTGGCCAAATTTCGGCGTAGTGGGTAGTGAAGGTAACTTAGCGCATAATCAAAACAAACAAAATCGAAGTGTAGTCGATTGACGCTCCAATCGCTTGCACGGAACGGTGTTTTTTTTTTTTTTAACGTGTGGAAATCCCCTCGGACCGTCACCCCACCGGGGCTTGCGGCGGGGCGGTGTGTCGGACTCGAACCGACTAAAACCACACGGTGTGCCACTCTGCGCCTGTGAAGGGAGGAGTCCGGGAACTGCAGTTATTAACACATCCGGACCCCTCCCAGCGCTTGCCCGCACTGAAGCGGGCACCGTCGGCTGGTAAAAATTCTCTATTTAGGCGACGCACGGCACACGCGTAAGTCGCCCCCTCGCGGGTGGCCACTAGAGCGGATGGAGGGGAAAGCCCGTCCCGACCATCCGCAGCCACACTCAGGGCGGCATGAGGCGCTGATAGGCGCGCCTCCGCCGCCCGGTTCGCCGGCTGCGGATTGGGTCCGAGTGGATATCATCCTCCCGGGCCTTCTCCGCCACCTCCTTCTGCGAGATTACATCTTCGCAGAAGGTTGCGACCGCGGTAAAACTGCTATCGCTACCGGCCATGGAGGGTATAATCGCCGGTAGCGAGAGATCTCCGCCGATGACTGCAGTGAGGGCCCGACGCTGCGACGCCCATGCGGGGCAGATCGCCAGCGTATGCTGGGCCGAGTCCTCACTGCAGTCGCAGTGGTGGACGTTGGGACTCAATTCCCTCCTAGCGACCGAGTGCAGGTACTTCCCGAAGCAACCGTCAGTCGGAAGGAAAGGGTCCCGTGCTGCCGCCCTGCCCACTCGAGGATGACCGGCTGGAGAGCCTCCACGGCGGCAAAGCCAGCACGTGGAGTCTCCAGCCGGAACGACCATCTGTCCATAGTGGCTCGACTCCGCCCGATATTCAGCCACCCGTCGATAAACTTCGGTGAGCACTTCCGCCTCCAAATCCCACGGGGGTGTTCCGGCCAGGGCGCACGCCGCCTCGGTCGACACCGTGCGGTATCCGCGTATGGCTCTGACTGCCAATACCCTCTGAGGCCGCCAGAGGCGGGCCTTATTTGTGGCAGTCAGAGCCGCCACCCACACCGGTGCACCATACAGCGCCATCGACCGGACAACCCCCGTGTACAGGAGTCGTGTTGCGACGCTGGCTCCACCCAAGTTGGGCAAGAGTCGCCCAAGGGCGGAGGCAGCTTCGACCAGCTTCGGACCAAGCTGTCGGAAGTGCTCGTCGAAGAGCCACATACCGTCGAGGATCAGGCCCAGATACCTCATCTGGGCCCGAACCGGTACGAGGACCGAGTTGACCTCTATGGAGGCGCCGGGGGGCGGACCACGACGGGGCCCATGAAATAATAGGGCCTCCGTCTTGTCCAGGGCCACCCGTAAGCCCAGCGCCTCGATGCGTCCGACCACCAGAGAAACACCCCAGGTGGCCAGGCGCGCCGCCTCTTGGAAGTTCGCCCCCCGGGCTGTGACAAGAGTGTCATCGGCGTAACAAATTACGCCCAGCCCAGGGGGCAGACGGCTTCGAAGGACCCAGTCGTACCCCACGTTCCACAGGAGTGGTCCAAGGACAGACCCCTGCGGAACGCCGCACGACATGGGTCGCCGTCTCAAGACGCCCTCTCGGTCCTCGTACACGACGGTACGCTCCTCTAGATAGTCTGCCACTAGCCGCCTCAGGTACTCTGGCACCCCGTGGTAATGGAGTGCTTCCCTGATGCAGCTAAATGGCAGACTATTGAAGGCGTTGGCGATGTCCAAGGACACCGCCAACACCACGCCGCCACAGCTCACTGCCTCTTCGGTCACGGCCCTAAGGCGCATCATGGCATCGACCGTCGAACGCCCCTCTCGGAATCCGAATTGGGCGTCCGACAGGTCGGGCCCCACCTCGCAGAAGTGCCGGACGATGCGGGCAGAGAGTATCCTCTCAAAAAGTTTACCCGTCTCGTCCAGCAACACTATGGGCCTATAGGCCGCGACCGAAACAGCAGGCCGTCCCGGCTTCCTTAACAGGACCAGCTTCCCGCATTTCCAGCACTCGGGGAAGCGTCCGGACGCCAAGCTAGCGTCCAACACTTCCCTGAGGCGGTCCGACATATGGTCGAGGGCTCGGGCCATCACTCGGGCTGGTATCCCGTCTGGCCCGGGGGCGGTGTTCTTAGAACGGATCCGAAGAACAGCCGCCCCAACCTCAGATTCCCTAACGGGCGGCACATCGTCCTCTCTACCCCCGTCGTCTCCGACCGCGTAGGCCATCGACGGGGGTGTGTGCTCCGCCCGCTGCGGGAAAAGGCCCTCGACCACTTCCTGCAGGAAGCTGGGCTGGAGAGTCTCGGTAAGGGGGGGGGGGGGCGACCTGCGGAGCTTCTGTCGCACCGCACGGTATGGGCGACCCCAGGGGTCACGGTCGAGACCCTCCAGCATCTCCTTTCTCTTCTCCTCCTTGGCGCGGCAAATGGCCACCTTCAGAGTCCTCCGCAGCTCGCAGTACTCCTCATGAAGCTGGTCCCCGCCACCATCTCCACGGTGGCGTCACCGGCTGCGGGTCTAGGACCTCCGGGCACGAGTACAGGCCGCACGCAGGTCCGCCAACTCCTGGGACCTAGACCTCCTTCCGTGGAGGCCGACGACCTTGGATGCGGGGCATGGCCGTATCGCAAATTTGCGTAATCGCATTGCGAAAACGGCCAGCCCCCACTTCCACGCCGACCTCCTCGGCCGGGGCCTGCGGAGACAGCCAAGATTGAACAACACGGAACGGTGCTATTACAATCCCCGCGTCCCTCTATCAACCAAAGGGATTTAAAAACGACTTCTGCGCATCTAACGAATCTGGCCAAGTTACGTGCCGATTTCTATATAAGGTTTGTTTCATTTCAAAATTTTCTTCTCTTTGTAGTGTTATTGACTATTTTCCTACATAGTTTGCTCCCTTAACTGGCTAATACGACACCTACGGGATGGACAGGGTGTTTCGAAAACGGGGGAAAATGATCACGCTACGGGCAAAAGGAGCCGCAAACGGGGTTGCGTGGATCAGTTAGTATTTCCATAAAATATTAACATTCTATCTCTATTTTTAATGGAATATTTAAAGGCGACTCAAAGGTTACTCATCCATTCATCGTTTTGATGAATAACCTGGCCTAATATTTGCTCATACATCAAATAACCATAGACTTTGTCATCTCAGTGTAATCATGTAACAAATAGGACTATCTGAACCGAGAACGCGATCAATCGTCACCTGATTCGATTACATTGATTATGACTCATCCGACATTCTCAGAAAGTGACTCATTTGAAGGTTCACACTATTTATTATTTACGTTAGTTGATTTTAAAGTACCTATACATTGATTTGCCATTTTAAATACACATTGGTTTGACACCGGTGTATGGGAGAATATTCTATAAAATAAATGTAGGCATTGTAATTACCTATCATTCTGCGTGTCCTTAATTTTTGACGTTTTCCTTATTTGTAATTAAAATTCGCTGCACAGAACACAACGCTTTATCATCTGTTATTGAACGAATGTGTGTGCATCGAATAATGACATAAATATGAAGAACATAATATCCTTGTTATTTATTGTATTCTGTTTTATTAATTTGAATAATATTGTATATTTTAAAATAAAGTTATTAATTTGTGACATTTAAAGATTGCACTAAGGTCTGTACAGTCTGTACTTACTGGCAACTGTCATTTTTTTTACTAAATGTCAAAAACATAACTTCAGTTTATTTTCAAACAAAAAAAAGAAAGAACATCAAGCCACATCTACCTTAATCCAATTAAATTGTTCATATGTATTAACGCTAGAGTTGATATCAGAATTGTAAAATAAATTAAAGCTTTAATAGAAATTTTTAACAGTATTCAATTATTCCTTAAAATTGTACCCCACTTCTTTCTAACGTTTTATTATTTTACATCATAAATAATATTTTTAGTTCACTTAAAAAATAAATAAATAATAGTGTTGGTATAGAAATTACAAGTTTTGTTAATTCAGCGATACTCAAAGTGTAAGTGTAGCTTATACAGTTTATCCTTTTTTATTTGATCTGAGCAGTCCATAGATATCAATTGATATCAGTTGTCAATCATCTAACTAACGGTTTGGCTCTAAATTTATTTTTCCTTTTCTTATTAGCAGAGACTTGGCTAGCAATTCTATATTTATTTATTTCACAAACATATCATTTGATATGATATATAAGTCATATCAAACTATATAATACCGAAAACGTTACGTCTTGCCACTATGGGTGCAATTTACCAGGAGGTTATCGACTTTCAGTATGTCGACCACAAGTTCACATAATTATGTCCTGATTGTTTAACCAATTTTAGAATTCTAACACAGACAGGTGTTTATTTACAAGATCAAAAAATAATAATACATATGATATAACCCATTAAATATGTTACCTGCAAGTTTTTATTAAACATCACACTAATATTACAAAGGCGAAAGTTTGTGAGTGTGTATGTTTGTTACTTCATCACGCGCAAAAGGCTAGACCAATTTGGATAAAATTTGGTATGCAGGAAGCTGACTTCCTGGATTAACACATAGGCTATTTGCCGTGAAAACCTATATACACGCGGGCGGAGCCGCGGGCAACAGCTAGTAATAAATAAAATAAACCATAATTATAACAAAAAATAAATTTATTGTTTGTTTAATTGACTTTAATAAACTTTTTTAGTCATTTGAAAATCAAGAATTTAGATTATTTGTTTTATGTTATAGGAACTTTTGTGGAGAAACATTTTAAGACTTTTTTATCAGAATATTACATTTTATCGTATGAGTACAACGAATTCTTATCATTACTATCCATAACTTGGATATAAACGCATAAACAATTTGTTTTAATCACTAAAATTATAAGTAATTGTATTGTTTTAAAAACGTAATCAATGAAATCAATTGTTACTTGGCATCCAGATATTGTGCAGAAAAAAATAATTTGCTATCAACAGCCTTCGTTGGACATATAATAGACCTCCTAGAAATGATTTTTTGTCCACTACTACTCGTTTATTTATACACCTTGAATGATTTCTATGTTTAATAGGTTCAAACCTTAAACGGTATCACTGAGTGTTTTTTTTTTGTTGGTACGTTTGTTTTTGAAGCTTTTCAATCAAATGAAATTCAGGTGGCAACAGCTTGCATACTGTTTACCATTCATGTAATGTAATACTGACACTACTGTACCTTAATATCAGACTTTTAGAAAGAGTGACCATGAGTTTCTTTGCCAGTATTCTTCTCATAAGGCTCTACGCACTTTGAAAACTGGAAGTTGTAGATCGACACAAGCGGACAGTAGATTTTGGTGTTTTCAACATATTTACCTTGATAATCCAGACGCCACAGCATGTGCGTCTGTTTGTGTCGATCTATGATTTTCAACTGTAGCTTCAATTTAACGTTCATAAATGTCACTTAGTGTCTTAATTGGATAAATGATTTTGAATTTGAATACTGTGCTGGCCAAACGAATTGGTACAGGGTTTGTGTCAAGTCATCCCTCTCTTTGCAGTGCTATTGTCCTGCGGAGTTTGGATGAAAAATTTTAACAAAAAAAAACGATTTTAAGGTTCGACTCGATTTCTCTTGGATGCCATCATCAGATCTTAGTGTCCTTATCATGGTACCATCGTTAGGATATCTCCTTTCCATTAAAAAATAAAAAAATAAAATCGGTTCATAAACGACGAAGTTAACAAGTTCCTTGTGTTGAAATTTTCTGTTTTCTGAAACTAAGTAATGTTTAATTTATACTAATATTTTATCTCATCGATAAATTGCAATTGGCTTATTCAACATCAAAATCAATAACAAAACCTGAATCTGCTCTATTTTGAAAGCTATTTGACAATTAACCACAGCTACTAATTTTGTTCAGTTATGGGCTAAAAACCATAGATTAATTTTATATTTGCCAGACAATAAAAACACACACATAAAATTACTATAATTGAGAAAAGCGAGGGTTTGAAGGGTGCAGTAGGATGAGTCATGCAAGCCCATTGGCCACCCTCTCGGTGCAGCGGCGAGGGCGGTTAAAATCAATACACGCAGACAACTGCAAAATATTATTCTACTCTACACATATTTAGGAAACATTTCTACACTCAGACTTAGAGGGTGTCTCCACTCGCAAATATATTGATTTTATTCCCCCATACCACATCACCGAGTACTTATAAGATCGCTATGAAGTCTATCGCTTGCTAAATGTTTACGATAAATTCCGAGTAATGTCACGTTTTAATTTTCACGTGACACTATGCGTCACAATACCATCGTAGATCTGGTTTTTGTCTGACTAGTGAAGCCAATCAATAGATTTAATTCAAAGTTAGTCAGAACCGCGACACGTGTGGTCTATGAACTCAACTAAGAAGCTGATAAATTTTCGTAAACTTACTTTAATTTATATTTTTTGCGTTATTATAGTGTCCGCGTTACCACCGTCCAGCAAAGTAAAATCTCTCACTTACACCGTCACTTTGCAATGCTTTCTGATCTTTTCATATTAAATTATGTTAAGAGTACATTCAACGTTAGGTATCTAATTAAATATTTGTAGGTTAATGTTAGACGTTTGCGGCAATTAGTGCAATATAGCTGATTCATAGAGAAAGTACAGTTGCGCTGAAGAGAAATTTCAGCGTTTTAAAGTGATATATGTGCGGCTCGAAGTGATTTTGTGGCATACGGTACGTGAGCGCTGGTAGGCACCGTAACTACTCACACATTAGTGCTATTTTATCTCTTATCAAGCCATCGTACGTTATCAACACATGTTTGAGGATAGAAGCGAGTGCTTTACCATATATGGTGACAAAAATATAGCCAGCTCACGATTGGCGGAATAAAATTGTTACCGATAGGTGTAAACTCTGATAAGGCCGGTTTTATATAGTTATCCTCAAGAGCCGGTTCTCATTTAGTAAGGTGTGCTTGACCGAAGCAGCACGAGTCGTACCTAGTCACTAACTTTATATATTAACAGTAAGTTTTATTCATTTTATAAATAAATTGTGATCTTTAAGTTTTAATTATAAAGTATTTCTTTTTAAATAAATTTAAATGGCGTTTAAAAGCAGTGTTTCGAATTGTTCGGCGTTTATGGAAAAACATAGTCATCTTATATAACTCGTTACGTAACACAATAGTGAAGTGATTTTTGTTTTGGATTTGTGCAAAAACTACTTGCGATATTTGAAGATTGAAGCTCTTTCATGAAGATTTGAAGTTATAGGTACAATATAATTATAGTTTTTCATAAAATTCTTAATTAATTTCAGACTAATTCACAATGTGCGACGAGGAAGTTGCTGCGTTGGTAGTAGACAATGGCTCCGGTATGTGCAAGGCCGGGTTCGCCGGTGACGACGCTCCTCGCGCCGTGTTCCCCTCGATCGTGGGCAGGCCTCGTCACCAGGGTGTCATGGTCGGTATGGGACAGAAGGACTCGTACGTAGGTGACGAGGCCCAGAGCAAGAGAGGTATCCTCACGCTCAAATACCCCATTGAGCACGGAATTGTCACCAACTGGGACGATATGGAGAAGATCTGGCATCACACCTTCTACAATGAACTCCGTGTGGCACCAGAGGAACACCCCGTGCTACTCACAGAAGCCCCCCTTAACCCCAAAGCCAACAGGTAAGAGTACTAACTTGAACGAAACTCCCGTCAGGCAGTGGCCGATTGTTGAGTCTCATATCTACTTCTCCCAATGTCTCGCAAGCTAACCTTACCGTTTGTTTTACAGAGAGAAGATGACACAGATCATGTTCGAGACCTTCAACACTCCCGCCATGTACGTCGCCATCCAGGCCGTGCTCTCACTGTACGCGTCTGGTCGTACCACCGGTATCGTGCTTGACTCCGGTGATGGTGTCTCACACACGGTGCCCATCTACGAGGGATACGCCCTCCCTCACGCCATCCTCCGTCTGGACTTGGCCGGTCGTGACCTCACAGACTACCTAATGAAGATCCTCACCGAACGTGGTTACTCTTTCACCACCACAGCTGAGCGTGAAATTGTACGTGACATCAAGGAGAAGCTCTGCTATGTCGCTCTTGACTTCGAACAGGAGATGGCCACCGCTGCCTCTAGCAGCTCCCTCGAGAAGTCCTACGAACTTCCCGACGGACAGGTCATCACCATTGGAAACGAACGATTCCGTTGCCCTGAGGCTCTCTTCCAGCCCTCATTCTTGGGTATGGAAGCCAACGGCATCCACGAGACCACTTACAACTCGATCATGAAGTGCGACGTCGACATCCGTAAGGACTTGTACGCCAACACAGTTCTGTCCGGTGGTACCACAATGTACCCGGGCATCGCCGACCGTATGCAGAAGGAAATCACAGCCCTTGCCCCATCCACAATGAAGATCAAGATTATCGCACCCCCAGAGAGGAAATACTCCGTATGGATCGGTGGATCTATCTTGGCTTCCCTATCGACCTTCCAACAGATGTGGATCTCGAAACAAGAGTACGATGAGTCTGGCCCCTCAATCGTGCACAGGAAGTGCTTCTAAGCGGCAAGTAAGACTATTCCTAATTTATGATGCCCTACACCAGGCCCCTGAAAGGGCGGCTCAAACTACGCTTGTGATCTTTTATTTAAGTTCAGTATTTAAAGTAGGTTGTAAGGTATCGTAATATGCATATTACGTATTTGAAGCGGAACGTTGTCGCTTCCGTTGTTTTTGACAAAGATTTTTATTTATTTATAAATCGTTACTAACCTGACCATTTTTAATAAAAGATAATTTATATACCGGTATAAATCTGCAGTTTTCTTGATTACCGCCCTTCTATCTGTCGCCGATGATAAAACATAAGAAGAGGGTCTATAATTAATGTCAAAAATAATGAAATGAATGTGGATTCCTCGCCGACCATCTAGAGCTTTGCTGAAGCATATAACTGCCTCGCTAGTCATTGACCTTTTTTTTAGTTTTAAATGCGGCGCCGGTAACGGTCTACATTACAGCGGCCTGCAGATATTATAATGTGTCTAAAAATGCTGTTACAATTTCATCACTAATAAATATACATATATATGTAATGTACGTATTATAACATTAACACGCATACATGCTTACACGGGCTAAAGTTGGTACCTTTACTTGTATAGAGATGGATGCACGCTTATTGCCATCAACCCTAACCTTAAAGGGAATTAGATGGGAAAAACAAGAGTATATTAAAAGTAAATTTAAATAATAACGTAAGGCAGGATAGGAAAGGATTATCACCAAACGTAAGTGTAGGTTCGGATAACTGTAACACGAACTTGCTATTCTGGGAATGCTATAGACAAAAAAAGGAATCTGGTATTTATTATTATTTTTCAGTACCTATAGGTACATTGCATTCCTCAGAGTTTAACAATACTAATTAACAATAAATGGCCGCCATATTTACCTAGTAATGAGGACTATTTAATCAGTTTCAATGGTAATACCTACATTGTTGCTAATTGGAATAATGGCTGAATACAATGCTCGATATTTAATATTACTAATGGAATATACAAATTACAATGTGGGTGCGGCTTCCATAATTGTATTGGATCAGGAAAACCGCACCTAAAAGCTTTTCCAGAGTGCTAACAGGATATAAGCCTAGCAGACAGTTAATTTTAGCACTTAAGGAAGGTTTTAACTTTATTATTGTTTGTTACAATCGCATTAAATGAAACCACGCGCTCATAAACATGCAAATAACATACTAGCTTTTTACCCGACTGCGAAAGAACGAGGGTTATGTTTTTCGAGTGTATGTATGTATGTGTGTGTAAATTGTTTGGCACGCCCTAGAGCCTAAGCGGCTTGTCGTTTTTAACCGACTTCAAAAAAAGCGGCCAAGTACGAGTCGGACTGGCCCATGAAGAGTTCCGCAGCAGCAAGTATGTATGTTAATATAATTTTTATTTTATTTTTATATTTATGTTGATTGAATGTAAGGTAAATTGCAGTTTACGATTTATGACGTATTAAAAAAAACTACTTACTAGATTTCGTTCAAACCAATTTTCGGTGGAAGTTTGCATGGTAATGTACATCATATATTTTTTTAGTTTTATCATTCTCTTATTTTAGAAGTTACAGGGGGGGGACACACATTTTACCACTTTGGAAGTGTCTCTCGCGCAAACTATTCAGTTTAGAAAAAAAATATATTAGGAACCTCAATATCATTTTTGAAGACCTATCCATAAATACCATGTATGGGTTTGATGAAAAAAATGATTTTGAGTTTCAGTTCTAAGTATAGTATATAGCTATATATAAATTTATTGTTTTTTTTATTATTTTTGTGTGAAATACGGACGGACAGACAGACGGACAGACAGACAGACATGAAGAATTTATAAGGGTTCCGTTTTTTGCCTTTGGCACGGAACCCTAAAAAGGAGGAGGTGATCAATTCGACTGTTTTTTTTATATATTTGTTGCCTCATAACTTTCGACTGGGTGAACCGATTTTGATGATTCTTTTTTTATTTGAGGTGGTCCCATTTCAATCAATTGATCCAGTTCCTGAAGTCGGTTTTTTCTGTTAAGTTCTAATAGATTCGTCTTATTCGTGAGAGTGACATTGGGTACATCAAAATTTGAAAAAAAAAACAAATAAAATAGCCTGTCACAATCATAACCCTCCTTTGGCTTTGCCGTAGTCGGGTAAAAATTATACGCAGCCGGTTTTTTTATAATTTATTACTTGACTGCAGTTTCACTCATTTCCATGTTGAATTAGTCAATCAATTTTTCAGGCGTAAAAGAAGCCTGTGCTCTCCCAAATTATAAATTATCATCGTGATTGGTTCAGTCGTTTTAGCGTTATAGAGTTGAACTCAACTGTAAATACTAAAATTAATTTATGTGGAGATTTGTTAAACTCCATCTTTGTTTTCGTAATTATAATAGATAGCGGTAACTTTAGTTTCTATTCATTTCATTTAAAAAACCATTTTTATTAAGGGTAGGTACTTCATTTTTAACACTTAAGATAGGACATTTCATTCTAAAATTTTGACTTTGAAAATGATATTATTGAGTAAATTAGTAGTACATACGTATATTTTATTAAGATAGAGTTATCTTTTATCATAATTCCTAGTAGTTACCTACCTACGCTACGCCCATTACAATATGCAAAACGTTACGTTCGATCGATTATAACTTCAATTTCTAATATGTATTTGATATACTTGCTGACCCTGCAAACTTCGTACCGCCATATCTACATATCTGTCTCAGCTTCTCACAGGCAGTGTACAGTCGCGGACTAAAAAAAAAAGACTTTTCCCGTTATCTTATAATTTTTCTTGTACCTACACAAACCTTGTCCTAACAATAACGGACACATAAAAAAAAAGAATTATGTATTTAATTTGGTGCAGTGCAGCCGATCGGAAGTTATGCGCGTACGTTGCGTACATACATTTCGGCGATTCATTTTTATATTTATACTAGCTGACCCACGCAACGTCGTTTGCGTCTCCTATTGCCCGAAGCGTGATAATTTTCCCCTGTTTTTTAAACATTCTTCATTGGTGCTCCGCTCCTATTAGTCTTAGCGTGGTGATATATAGCCTATAGCCTTCCTCGATAAATGGGCTATCTAACACTGAAATAATTTTTCAAACTGAACCAGTAGTTCCTGAGATTAGCGCGTTCAAACAAACAAACAAACTCTTCAGCTTATAGGTGTATTTATTATACTCTTCTAAGATCTAATACTCATAATCAACAACACATTTATTTGGATAAATATTAATATTAGGTATTATGTTGAAAAAACTCTTTTGGCAAATAACTCATTATTAAGTACCAACTCTTAGCGTCTTATACTCGTGATAACTTCTAAACGAAATGTCCGATTGGGATGAAACAAAAAGTATTTTACTTCTACATAAATACCCTTAATAACATAATGCTTATTTTGGATAAGGATTAATATTACGATACACATTTAACGTAGTTTCTTTCTTTCTTCAGAAGATTTAATAATTTTTTTGAACACAAAAGCGGTTATTGTGACTAAACCATGATAGTTAGATATATGCTCTCGCGGACTTTTTTGTAGATCTTAATGGGACCTACAAACCCGTAGTACATTATTTTGTTCTATTGTCAATAGTTTTAGCAGCGCACGCAAAAATAGGTTTTCGGTGTCACACCTTGGGTTACAAAATAGCAATTTTCTTACGGATCCCTAATTTTTTGGAAAATAAAATATAGTCTATAGCCTTCCTCGATAAATGGACTATCCAACACTGAAAGAATTTTTCAAATCGGACCAGTAGTTCCTGAGATTAGCGCGTTCAAACAAACAAACAAACAAACTCTGCAGCTTTATAATATTAGTATAGACTAGCTGTTGCCCGCGGCTCCGCCTGCGTGTATGTCGGTTATCGCGGCAAATAGTAGCCTATGTGTTATTCTGATGTATAAGCTATATTACTGTAAAGATTCATCCAGTTCAGTAGTTTTTGCGTGAAAGAGTAACAAACATCCATCCATCCATACTTACAAACTTTCGCGTTTATAATATTAGTATAGATATAGATCTATTCGTAACACGTTATTTTATTCATTCAGTTTTTTCTGTCCTTTCTTTCTTGATTTCTCTGATCGAGTGATATATGGCGAATAAATTTCCATACCAATCATTTTCTTTATAATTTTTGAGGAACAGCGTTATCTAATGTAATAATTTATTAAGCAAATGGCTAAATAAATGAGTTTCGAGACTGTTTTGAAAGCTACAATATTACGACTTGAGGAGACGTGGACTTTCAATTCTTTTTTTAAATGAGAAATTTTATGTATGGACAAATTAAAAAAGCTATATACTGAATATGTCTCTCTATTATATTTTTCGCCTCTGAATAAGACCTTAGTAAACTCTTATACGTATCATAAATGTAAGTATATACCATTAGCTAGGTACAGACACCGTAGGTATCATTTCAGAATAATGCGTTCAAGATTGAAGCACATGTCTCTAAGAATGAAGTCAATCTTAGCAAAAATAAGGTAAGATTTGTGACAGATGTCTATAAACAGCGTAACTAGGTATCTTTTAACTAAAGTGAACGAAATAGTGGTTCTACGTTATGTGTTAACTGAATGCTTATAATAATTTAATCTAATAATTTTAAGCTGTTGAAATCAAGACAATATTTAGTATTTTTATACTAAACTATTTTGTCCAAGACAAATTAACAGAATTCAGATGTCAAATATTGAAAAGCAACTGTCAGACTCGGTCAGACTTTAGCGGACTTTAGGATAATCCATAGAAAATGATGCATTACGCTTAGATAATCTATATTACGTTCCTACGTACGTTCAGTATTGTTTTTAATAGCTGACCTAGAGCAATGTTTAGTCGAATTCCGAAAATACCCGTTTATAATTAGAACGACACACCCACTGCGAGTTCATTTCGTCTGGTACGTATATGACGTCACTGGCGGAGTGCAGCATTTAGCTGCTTGGGTGGTATGTTTGATATTCTTGAGTTTATATTTATATATATATTAGTTATATATAGTTTATATTTATATTTGTATTGCTTTGTATGAAGACCTCAAACAACTACAAATTTTCTATCCTCAATGGATTGGGCTCAATGGAATTATTGAGCCCAAGCATAATTCTCAGAAAATGCCGAAAAAGAAATTATTTTTAAAATGATAGCCATTTTTTTAGGCAATTCTAAAATGAGTTCAACTTAGAATGATGCGTGGTTGTTTTTGTTTTTTGAAGTTTGGACAACTTTTGTGTTGTCAACACGTGTTGGTGACAAAAGTTTCTGTAATTTTCTTGTGTTGGCAACACAAATTGTCAACAAATGTTGGGAACCGTGTTTCTGTTTTTGACGGTTAATATCAAAAGAATATGCTTGTTGCAGATATTTTATTGGCTCTGTGGAGACGCTTAGTTGGAATGTTTTTCAAATTCTTGGCGACTCGGTGTAGACACAATGGAAACAAAAGTTGGCGATTTTTTTAAGAGTTGGAAACACTGAAATTGCCAACAATTTCGGTGGATACGCGCCTTAACAACTGTTAAATAAATAGAACTACACCCTCATTTTATAGATAAAATCATTAATTGGGTTTATGGAGTGGGGAACTGTCATTGTTGAATACCTTAGGAAAAGGCGTTATGTGTCAGATGTATTATAATATTATTATTAAATTATATGTAAATCATAATTCTATAAAATGAACATAGAGGCATTCAAAGAAAGCCGTCATGATTGTTGCCTTGGCCCGAGAATGCTAAACGCCTTACGCAGTTACGCTCATGAGTTCATGACTTTTAGTTCATGACTGTTATCGGTCAAAGCTACAACAGTGTTATTGTTATAATGCAAAACTGCAAAGTAACTAACATTGATACATATTATGTACTTGCTGGTATATCTATATCCTACTTAATATTATAAACGCGAAAGTTTGTAAGTATGGATGGATGGATGGATGTTTGTTACTCTTTCACGCAAAAAGTACTGAACGGATTTCGATGAAACTTTACAGTAATATAGCTTATACATGAAAATAACACATATGCACAAATAACATTTACCGCGATAACCGACATATACGCGGGCGGGGCCGTGAGCAACAACTAGTATAATATAATAGCGAAATACGATACCACTCACTGATTAATCACGAAATCTCAGAAACTATAACACCTAAGAACGGAGTTTACGAAACTCCAGCCCTAATGGGGTAAAACGGGGGTTGGAAGTTTGTATGAAAGTCCTATGTTTTTGAAGTAAGAGACTTGAAATTTAATATGCTCTATAGATGGTGTGGAAGTATACTACATATAATAATAATGTATCTTTAGAAATCAACCCCCTTCTGGGGTTAAAACGGGGGATGGTAGCTTGTATGAAAGTCCAATGTTATTGCAGTTAAAGTAATTATGGCAGAAGGATTTTAAATGGTATCCATAGGTACTAATATAGGTATAAACAAAGAGTTTGTTTGTTTGCTTGAACGCGCTAATCTCAGGAACTAATTGAAGGTCCGATTTAAAAAAATCTTTATTGTATATATCATTACGCTAAGACCAATAGGAGCGGAGCACCAATGAAGAATGTCTCCAAAACGGGGGAAAATTATCACGCAACAGGCAATAGGAGACGCAAACGAGGTTGCGTGGGTCAGCTAGTACATCTACACTATTATATAATAAAGAGGCAAAGTTTGTGAGTTTGTCAGTTTGTGAGTTTGTCAGTTTGTGACGTTGTGACGTTGTAGGGGGTTATCTCTGGATCTACTGAACCGATTTTGAAAATTCTTTTACTAATAGAAGGCTACGTTATTTGGGAGTAACATAGGCTATATAATAACCCGAAAAGTGGAAATAATTTTTCATGGTAGCTGAATTTGCAAAGTAAGTCGGAGAAAAAAATGTTTACCGCCCAACGAAGTGGGCACGGGTCAGCTAGTATTTTATAAATGCTCTGTTTCCCGCCAGAGGTTGTGAATTCGATTCCAACTCATCATAATGACTACGTGATGAGCTCGACATTTGTTTTGAGTCTAGGTATGATTATCTGAAATATGTATGTACTAGTTGTTGCCCGCGGCTCCGCTCGCGTGTATGTCGGTTATCGCGGCAACTAGTAGCCTATGTATTATTCTGATGTTTAAGATAGATTACTGTAAAGTTTCATCCAAATTCGTTCAGTAGTTTTTGCGTAAAAGAGTAACTAACATCCATACTTACAAACTTTCGCGTTTATAATATTAGTAGGATTTAGAAATATTTAAGTATGTTTATCAGCAGTGCCTAGTTCAAGATCAGGCAGCGTGTCAAGCCTAGCGTGTTAGCGTGATAGATAGATGTGTCAAAGTCAAAGCATTAGTAAATTACATACTAGTAGTAATTACATGTTATGTAAGGAGTTCCCTTTTTTATCCACCGATTTAGGTATTTACGATGATATTTTATAATATCAATGATTATTTATGTATTTATTTAAGAGTTTTATTAATTTCAAAAAATAAAACGTAACAAATAGGATTAATTTTTTAAAGCTGTTCCCAATTACTAATAGATTTTATTATTGATGAGTTCAATAATCTGTTAGTAATCGAAAAAAATAATGTAAAGAGCTTTAACAAAATTTAACAAAATAAAAACCCGACTTCAAACTCGATTTCTCTTGGATATCATCATCAGATCTTAGTGTCCTTATCATGGTACCACCGTTGGGATATCTCCTTTTCATAAAAAAAAAGAATCATCAAAATCGGTTCATAAACAACGAAGTTATCCCCGAACACGGCGAACACACATTAAAAAAATATATATATACGGTCGAATTGAGAAACCTCCTTCTTTTTTTGAAGTCGGTTAAATGAATCCTATTTGTTTGTTAATCGTATGAGTTTCAATATTCTTTCAATAAAAATAGCTAACAGAAAATTATATTCGATGGATTCAAAGCACGTACAGACATCAACTATACGTGTATATCTATAAGAACATTCGCGGCAAATATAACACCACCACATTACCAGAAGCCTCAACACCCTAGCACACACACATGGCCAGGCCACCATGATGCAGACGAGGGTCAAGGGCGTGTGCGGGCGAACGATCGATCCCCATCCGCCTCCCCTCCCACACCCCTCGACCCCGCTAACACCCGCAAGTCTCTCCGACACTCCGACTAGACTGGCATGCGGAGTATCAAGACCACAAAACAATGCGTTTTGTGTATACTGTATTTCTTTACTTATAAGGTTTATATTTCAATAAATTTCAGAGCATGTACCTAAAGGTTTACTGTGAAATCGAAATTCTGCAAATTTTATCAGCAAATCAGACATTGTCTGCAATTTATGAATACCTATCTTTTAGAATGTATATTTTTTTAAGTTTTATAACATTTTAATGCGCATATTATATTATTAACACCTGTGCATTAAAACAGTACTACAATACAGTACTGTGACGTAAGTTTATTATATAATTTTTGAGATTAATTATAACATTATAATAAATGGACCGGACCTATTGGTGTAGCGGTTAACGATTCTGACTGCTAAGCCGAAGGTCCTGTGTTCGATTGCCCTCCAATAAGAAATATTTAGGGAAGAGTGAGATTATTTATTCTGTCTATGTGTTAGGTACTTGTCTATATTTTCTATGTGTTTAAAAATATAAAGTTTGTTTATTTGCATGCTAGTATTCAAAGCACAGTAATTTTTTGAAAGAATAATTTAAGATACACGGTACATGCACTACAGCATACAGATAAAAAATTAAGGTCACAATTTTTGTGGTTGTGGTAAACTTGTGGACCAGTAGACAGTTTTACTATAAATCAATTTAAATTCGTTTAGTAATAAAATAGGAAACTGAATACAGAGAATAATAAAATAGGTTCACAATAGAGCTTTTTTTATTAAACTGCTGTTAGTCACGTTAAAAAACGGGGCCTCTAAGGACAACGCGTCCTTTACGCCCTTCGCTTCAATTCTTTTAATCTAAAAAATAATAACAGCATAGATCCTAAGAAAAATAATCCTTAAACGTTAAAAGATATGGTTTAGAACAGCTTTTCTAATAACCATGATTACATACCTAAATAAGGTGCCTGGAATTCTAAATCTGTATGTAGGCCGTTTGCATTAGATCTGAGCCCAATGATGCGATCACTCATGAAATATGATCATGGACAATTAATCTCTGCCCTAGTTATAGTAGAATTGCGACTAATATTAAACTAACATGTTTCTATGGTAGCTGTTTTATTAAAAAGAAATTAAGACCTAGACTACAAAAAACCAACAACTTTTTAACACGCTTTTATTAGCTTGACTTGTATGTATGTATGTAACAAAATCTTTTAACTTCATTTTCACCTACTTCTAAGAGTCTGATCAACTTGAAAATTTGCACAGGGGTCAAGGGCCGATGACAATAAAATAATCTGAAAAAAAAAACTGAAAAAAACAAATATTTTCATTCTAAAAAAAATATTTTAAAAAACTAAACAAACACGCTTTTGTAAATATACCAAACTAAAAAGTAAAAAATTAACTGTAGTTAAAAAACAAATAAAACACGAAATCGTCAATTGTCTAAAATAATGCACTTTCGAACATTTTGACTGCGTGATTAGCATTTTTATCTAATACTAGCTGACCCACGCAACGTCGTTTGCGTCTCCTATTACACGTAGCGTAATAATTTTCCCCCGTTTTTGAAACATTCTTCATTGGTGCTCCGCTCCTATTGGTCTTAGCGTGATGATACATAGCCTTCCTCGATAAATGGGCTATCTAACACTGAAATATTTTTTTATTTTTTTTATTTTTTTGTATTTATTATACTCTTCTAAGATCTAATAGTATACTCATAATCAACAACACATTTATTTGGATAAAGATTAATATTATGTAATATGTTGATAAAAACTCTTTGGCAAATAACTCGTTATTAGGTACCAACTCTTAGCGTCTTATACTCGTGATAACTTCTAAGCGAAATGTCTGAATGGGATGAAACAAAAATATTTTACTTCTAAATAAATACCCTTGATAACATAATGCTTTATTTGGATAAGTATTAATATTACGATACACATTTAATGATTTAACGTAGTTTCTTTCTTCAGACGATTTAATAATTTTTTTGAACACAAAAATGGTTATTGTGTCTAAACCATGATAGTTAGGTATATGCTCTCGCGGACTTTTTTGTAGATCTTAATGGGACTTACAAACCCGTAATACATTATTATTTTGTTCTATTGTCAATTGTTATTGCAGCGCACGCATAAATAGGTTTTCGATTTCACACCTTGGGTTACGAAATAGCAATTTTCTTACGGATCCCTAATTTTTTTGAAAATAAAATATAGCCTATAGCCTTCCTCGATAAATGGACTATCCAACACTGAAATAAT
The DNA here is from genome assembly GCA_949125395.1 of Diaphora mendica. Classification (NCBI taxonomy): domain Eukaryota; kingdom Metazoa; phylum Arthropoda; class Insecta; order Lepidoptera; family Erebidae; genus Diaphora; species Diaphora mendica. The sequence goes on from OX421321.1 coordinate 5,738,836, forward strand.
TTTTCAAATCGGACCAGTAGTTCCTGAGATTAGCGCGATCAAACAAACAAACAAACAAACTCTGCAGCTTTATAATATTAGTATAGATTTGTCAAAAGAAAAAGTTTTAAATTTTCTTATATTTTTATTTTTGACAGTGACAAGTGTGTTTATCCAGTTAGAAGTAATTTTTTGCAGACTCATTCAATCTCTAATAGACGTCTCGTCTGCTAACTTTCATGTCACTGAACTAAGCGCAAATCACCTCTAAAATCATGTTCTAGAACGACCTTTGCTCTTTGAGGCAAATTTTCTCTTTTAATAAATAATTTGTTAATATTATATTTATAAAACTTCGTTTCGACGTTATTAATATTTATAGTATTAACGAAAATTTGCCTTTCATATATCAATTCAGTCATTATTTGCATGCGTTTTTATGACAAGTAAGTTAATATAGTTATGTCATTAAAAAAAAGTAAAACTAAAACCCAACTACGACAAAAAACGAAAGTTGGAATAAATCCTGCTGCTAACTCCCGCTCTAGGAATAAATCCTGTGTCGCGGGGGACTTTATAAACATACATTAAACGGACACAAAGAATACCCAGACTCAGAACAACAATTTGTGGATCACACAAAGTGTTGTCCTACGTGGGATTTGAACCCACGACACTTGGCGAAGTAGGAAACGGCGTGGTGACCGTTAAACCGCTAGGCCAAACGTGCAGTGCATTCTGTGAAGTGAGCAGATCAATACATCGTAACATCGATCTTAAAGGAATTTCCATACGGTTCAGTCCAGTTTGCATAATATTCTCGACGCATATGTAAGCGTGATCGTGTAATGATTTTTTGTGAATCTTGATGTAGCAGCGGGCTGGCGATATGCGTTTCGGATTTCGGATAGATTTCAAACTACACACCATGTTACCTTATTTAGATTTCTATGAGCTAAACGAAAGTTTTACTTTAATATTCATGGAACTATAATGGTGTTTCGCGATTTGTTTATTTGTTACGTTTTATGACTTAATTAGTTACGATCGAACCTGTTTGAAATTTGAAGATACCTATGCTTCAAACCGTTTTGATTGAATAGCTTAATATGCATGAATAACCGGACATGAGTTTGTGTTTATTAAAGAAGAAGCTTAAGAAAGCAAAGCGAAATTGGTTAAAGAACATGACATAAATATTTTTAGCTAAACGTCTTGAACTTATAACTTACTAGCGACCCGCCCCGGCTTCGCACGGGTGGATTTTAGATGCCCCCACCGACGACACGATTCGTGCATTTTAAATCTATAATATCTTCGAACATATTCATTTAACTTAGATACTGTAAAGGGCCATTTTGATCTATATTAAATGCACAATGTATTTAATTTACTTAATTGTATAAGGATTCATTCTGTATTGCTTAAAATCGCTTCGTAAATAAGCCATTATTTCTCGTAAAATGAAAGGAATAAAAAATGGTTGTTGTGGGTTATCCCTAAGAGATAGACATATACCGTCGCGGACTTTTTTGTAGATCTTTTTAAGGTGTATAATACTGTAGTACATTATTTTGATCTATCTCGTAGGGTGCAACCAGCGTTTGCAATGTAAGCGCAAAAAATGTGTTTATTTGCTATATCACATTAGAAACCTCGAAAATTAACAGTGTTTCCAAAATATATTATGCATTTATTATACATAAAAACCTTCCTCTTGAATCACTCTATCCATTAAAGAAACCCACATCAAAATCCGTAGCGTAGTTTTAAAGATTTAAGCACACAAAGGGACATAGGGACAGAGAAAGCGACTTTGTTTTATACTGTTTTTTTTTTTTTTTTTTTTTTATGTTTGGCCCGCCAAAATGACTCTACTCTGCCTGATGGAAAGCATAAGCAGAATCCAAGAGTATTGGTCGCCATACTCTCTGCGAATGCAGACAATGCAGTATGGCGACCCACACCATGGCGGCCTAGTGATGCTGCTGCATCTTTTAGTCTAGTCAACAAGTATGGAACTTGTTGACTAGACTATTTGGGCCTCCGGTCTCGCACTCACCAACGAAACACGACAGCACGAACGTGGCCATTTTACGTTGATTTTCTGTGCGAGGGTAGTACCGCCCCGGTCGAGCCGGCCCATGCGTGCTGAAATCAGCGTGGCTCTACTACCTTGAAAATGTAGTGATTCCAATAATTTTTTTGGTCAAGTTGTTACTAGATTTCTTAATAAAGCAAATGAAACAACTAAGAGAACACGAGGTACCTGTCTAACAAAAGGTATTCATTCGTATCCGAATATGTTTCATTTAAGAAACCGAGATAATTTAAAAACCTGTGTGATTGGTTTTCTATATCTAATTGCCGAGTCGGCAACGCTTCGCTATAACACTTTGTAGTTCCCTGGTCGATACTAATAATATCACACGTAGGAAAAGTCTCCCCGATATAACAAAAACGAATGATAATACATACATACTCAATAAGAATAAATTCTTGCACATGTCAAGATATTAGAAGAAAATAGTATAATATCAGCCTAATAATAATAACTCAATAACAAAATGAATGACTTATTGTTACTGATCACGACAATTCATTAACTAAAAATTACTTAAAATACAATTGCGATTTTACAACACGAATTCTGTTTTTTTTTTTCTCTGATTAACGTCCTATTCATTTTTATTAACCGACTTCCAAAAAGGAGGAGGTTCTATATTCCACTGTATGTATTTTTTTTGTGTACGTATACACTTTCTACTCTTCCTTCCCAACGCATAATTTAAATAAGTACGGAAATAAAAGTGTCAGTTAACTGTGACAGGTACCTAAATTAACTTTTGCAAATTTATTTTTTTCTTTCATGTATCTCACAGATTGTGACATCTCTGTATTTGCCTACTACAGATTACAGAAATAAAAAAAAACCTTGTTATTCTTAGTAATCTATGCAAGATCCTTATTTAGCCCAGGAGCTTATATGGAATGTTTCAAGGTAGACACCACAAAACAAAAAGATATAAGTAGAAATGACTAGTAGGCGTGGCGCGCTTGCCACTGATAAGCGTTGCAACGCATACCTTTATGAGTTGTAGGTATTTTGTATCATAGTCGTGTTACAACGCTGCGTTGAATAGGTCGTCCAATGAAAGTTCTTTTTTACGCCACAATGCAGTACTGTTCTGTTTTACAGTGTAAAAATGATAGCAGAAGGAAAAAGATTGATAATTGAGATGTTTCTTACCATCTGTAGGTACAATTTTATAAGTTTTATCAATAAAATCTTAAAATTTTATTTAACTGATAATTGACTAGAGATTTAAGCTAAACTCTTCCTTATCCCATTCACATAAATCTCAATCTGGTATGATCGGGTCTTATCAGTTTTCAAAGTTATTCTCGTTTTTTCTATTCTACTCGATTAGTAATGTAGCCAGGTAGGATGTAAGCTTTATCGATTTGCATACTTTTAAACGTGTTATATTTACTTACTATATTAATTATAAATATTAAATTTTGCTTGTTTGTTTACGTGGCCTTGAAAGAAAAACACTTGTTTTAACCATTGAATATCTATACAAATAAGTATATAGTAAGAATATATATATATATATAATAAGAGTGTCTGTTTGTAATATTAAATATTTATATCCGCTTTTTGCTAAATGCATCTGCATGTGTAGGTACACGGTACAATATTTTTTTTACGGAACAGGTGGCAAACGAGTAGACGTATTACCTGATGGTAAGCGATTACCACTGTCCATGGACACCCGCAACACCAGAGGCGTCACAAGCACGTTGCCGACCTTTGGGGGGTGGGGAGGGGGAGGAGTTGGGATATGGGCCTCCGGTATCCTCACTCACTCAGTGAAACACAGTGCAAGCGCCATTTCACACTGGTTTTCTGTGAGGCCGTGGTATCACTCCGGTCGAGCCGGCCCATTTATGTCGAAGCTTGATTCTTTTCTCTGCGAAATTTGTAGGCACGGGCCGGGACGTATACCAAAATAACATTTTTTTTTAAATTTGTCTGTCTCTCTGTCTAACTTTTAAACTTTCGCGTTCCATGATATAATAATAATTATTTTTACGGGAATTAACGCGATCACTATTTCAAGGTACTACATACCTCTGTTTTGCCTGACGTTTCGACCAGGTTGCACTGGCCGTGGTTTTTTTATCAATAATATCGAAAATGTGCGGGTGGATGAAGAACCTTCGACTTCACGGATTCGACGACGGACGGCGTGCGCCGCTGAGCCAGTCAGCCTGTGACCACGGCCAGTGCAACCTGGTCGAAACGTCAGGCAAAACAGAGGTATGTAGTACCTTGAAATAGTGATCGCGTTAATTCCCCTAAAAATAATTATTATTATGTCTCTCTGTCTGTTCCGAACTCTGACTCAGCAGTCAGGATCGCTAAACACTATACCAACGGGTCGACAATTAGACGTATTGCATTTTTGTTCATTGCAGTCAATAAAATTTATGATTATTGATACCATGTGTATTTCGTATAAAACTAAATATGAATAATAAACATTATTATGCAAGTACTTATTTTTTAGCTTCTTTACCTTTATAATGTTACTTCCTCAGATATCCTTCAATTCATGTTTTTTTAATCTGCTCCGTCCTATTACAACAAAAGTTAGGTATCGATATTATTGATAATATTGTAATATGTGCCACAACACTAAGCGAGTAGCGGTAAATATCGAAGAATGACACAAATATCGAATTTATTCTTATGGTGATTAATGTTATAATTGCGTGCATTTAGAATAACGCCATCTGTTTTTGAATAGCTTGCAATGAAGTATTCTTACTTTCAAGATTAAGAAACGTTGTAAGTTCTTCTTACGCTATGGCAAAATAACTGTTAACATTACGCGATAAGATATATTATCAAACGTGTGACTTTATGTATTGTAGGCTAGTTTTGAGCAAATAAAAACATCAAATCAAAACAATTCGTTATTAGTGTGCAGTAATAAAATAGTGCTTTCATTTGCCTGAGTTTGGCGACAGTCGTTCCGTTGTAAATTAAGACACATAACATTTCTACCTATTCTTTATGTTCTGTGGTAGACACGCCCTTGAGTATCGCAATCGGACCTATTATGAACTAAAGTAAACCATTTTATAAATGTTACAATGAAAAACGTGAATTTTACGTACTTGATAAGTCTTGTAGGTGCAAACAAAATAACAGCTGTCGTCAAGGTTTAAAATATCGCGCATCCATTAATGATTCATACCATACAAGAAAAATGTAAATTAAGTATTCCGAATCCGAAACCTTTTACAATACAATGGTCCGACGTGTTTATATTCTACGCGATACCTCGCGTTTCCTTCGTTGAGTCATTTCTACTGCATAGTGATCCTGTGTGGAAGCAATATAGCTTTCTTGTAAACAAAAGTTATGAATATGATAGATTGTTTATTTAATCGTTAAACCGGATTTCCATGTCCTTTAAGATTTTCTTTGTCAAAGACAGTTAGGTAGAATTCTATCTATTTAGTTGAAGTGTTTTGTCATGTTAAAATTGTCTTATATGATTTGTTCAGCTATTAGCGCCTCGTGACCTTGATTTAATACTCGATGGCACATTTTGGACAGACTGTTTGAAGTTAATGTGTAGGTGATAATTTTAAAGAATTTGTTCGAGAAGGCTTCATAAATCGCAGGAGAATGTAGTGTTTCTACTAAAAATAACCTTGATGGCGACGACCGTGCCTAGGTAGGAACTCTGCAATGCACACGAACCGTGTGATTTCAGGTACTCCAAAAATCAAAGCCACGGGTAAGGGATGCCACAAAACTTGGACAGGGAAGCAGGATTGAGATTGGAATAATAAGAAACCCGAAGTGTCTGTCCAGTGAGTAAAGAAGCTACTATGACAGGGAATACAACTCGCCAATGCAACAATAATAAAATTTTTAGATTTAGCTAAAACAATTTAAAGTTTTTTGTTTACCGGACTAAGCCAGAAGGGATTAGGTACATGCGTTGTTCAAAGAGTCAACTTGGTTACAATGTTGGTGATTGGTGACACAATTTAGTTCTCTATCGGTAGTCATTTGTTTTATTTATCAAATAAAAACATGATGTACGTTGGTAACTAGGTACCAATGCAGTGTTAGTCGTCGATGAGTAACACGTCTATTGAAACCGAAACACGTATTTGAGCAAATGTTTAAAATAATGGCAAAACGTATTTTGTTCGTTATATTTAACATAACCTACGCATATTTAATAAGTTTGTAGGAAGTTACATAATCGAAATCACGGTTGCCCATCATAAATACTTACCTTAATATGCATATCTTCACGATTCGTCATCATTAAGTTGAGTAATAACATGAAAACGAGAAGCGGATCTCACTTCGTAATGCGCTAATTGTGAGAGAAACGCGAATAAAAAATACACGAAAAATGAAAGAGAGAGACCCAAAAGAGGAAGTTTTATTAATTCAATGTCTATTTCGTAAATAATTTTCGTTATAATGAAAAAAGTAAATCGATAATATTCCACAAAAATATCATATTTAGTGTTTAAATCCTTTCCCCAGGGCTTCGTTACTTGGAGTAGGTAAGTAATCCTTGTACCAGCCTGTAAAGGCCCATCAATCAAAAGCTAGTTCAGTCGAAGAACTGTCCTCTTGGGGAAAGCATTCAATTCAAACCTAGAGGCGATTCACCTCGTTACATATAACATAAAGAAAAACTCACAATTCTGGTGTGTAGGCTGCGTTGACATCCGAAGCGATGGAGGGGGTCCCCTGAATTCTACTTAGATCACATACATATATCCGGAGGGGCATCGCAACGGGACAATACGTTTGGTTTCAAACATTTAGCTTTTGCTGATAATTTGTTTGTCTCTCGGGAAAAGTAAAAAAAAATTATACGCAAGACAATGTTGTATGTAAGATTAGTATGAGCGATTAGAAATGCTTACTAAGCAAAGAAAACTCGTATTTGAATTTATTTACAGTGTAGGTAAATGTGCTTTTAGTTTATTATTATCTGTATATTTATTTATAGTAAGAAATATTTTAGACTATATTTTTCTAATATATAAAATTCTCGTGTCGCGGTGTTTGTTATCAAACTATTCCGAAACGGCTGAACCGATTTTTATGAAATTTTGTGTACATATCGAGTATGTCTGAGATTCAGCCAACGTCTATTTTTCATACCTCTAACTAAATGATAAGGGTGACCCACTCCTGAATATTTTTTTCATTTTTATGGCAAAACAACGTTTGCCGGGTCAGCTAGTTATATAATAAAAATATAACAAATAATTTTCTAAAATAACCAAAATGTAAACAACAAAAATATGTTATACCGAATACCAATATTTTCAATTTTCACAAGGAGTCGTAGGATCGGATTGTTACGACGGCCTCACAACAACCTGATGTAAAGTAAACGTTTTATCACCAGAGTGAGGATAACAGAGACTCAATTCCCCTCCCCTAATTCAAGAAGAACCGTATGTGGAGGAAGTACACTAAAGCTGGCAACACACGTGTATATCTTGATTCGGAGGTGTCTATTACCGGCAGTAATCACTGCCATCAAGTAACACGTCCGCTGTTGTGCTCCATACTTTAAAAAAATAATATTTATATCCAGAATTCTAGACATTACATCGTTAACATCACCTTTAGTAGCCTTTAACACTCCACTGCTCGACATAGGCCTTTCCTTAGCCAGGAGGTTTTTTAATCAATATATTTAACATATTTTGTGTCAACTTTAAAGGCAGTGCAAGTCACAACAAGCCTTTACATAAAGATAAACGAATTAATTTGTTATCATGTATGTACTACGTACATGTACTAACTAGTACTAAGTAATTTCTTAATAACCTGTTCAAATAAGGAAATAATACATTTTTGAAAGTATTACCATGAAAGGCGTGAGTAACGGATTACGATTACAATCAGAGCATGTAGTTAGTAAGTTTTGTATAAAACGATAAGATAAAAATAAAAATCCGCCGGAATAACATTGAATTTTATATTTGTATGGATGTAATGATGTACTTTCACAGGTAAGAAAATTTTAATGATGAGTAGAAATATCGATAGGTACCTACTGTGAACGGACGGTTCACGAGTTTTGACAATTACAATCATAGACAATAGGTTATGATCGGTATTTAGCTTTTTTTCAATTTAATTAATTTGGCACAACAATAATTGACATTTATTTCGTAAACTTTATTACATTTTTAGTACTTTTTAGCCTTTATGTGCATTAAATTAATATAATAAGCTTTTTCACTGTCGGAACTAGGGTTGCCAGATTTTTTTTTCGCCTTAAGGGACAACTGCTGAAATGGGCAAAAAAATACGGGATTTCAGATTTTTACCCGGGACGAATTAAAAAACAACATTATTAAGTAAGACTTATCGTTTTTAGGGTTCCGTACCCAAAAGGTAAAATGGGTCCCTATCACTAAGAGTTCGCTGTCTGTCTGTCACCAGGCTGAATCTCATGAACCGTGATAGTTAGACAGATGAAATTTTCACAGATGATGTATTTCTGTTGCCGCTATAACAATAAATACTAAAAAACAGAATAAAATAAATATTTAAGAAGGCTCCCATACAACAAACGTGATTTTTTTGATGTGGCAGGTTTTTTGATATTTTTCCAAGGATCGAGTTGAAGGGACATTTATTTAGGCATCCACTTAAGTACCATCAGTAAATAAATTATAGTTTAAATAAAAGTAAAAAAAATAACAAGAAAAGAACCGACTTCAAGAACTGAACCAAACGGGACCACACGGGAAGCACCAGCTTTCAAATAAAAAAGAATCATCAAAATCGGTTCACCTTATCCAAAGTTTGAGTTAACAAACATAAAAAAAATACAATCGAATTGATTACTTCCTACTTTTTTAAAGTCGGTTAAAAACTAAAAAAAACACGCTTTAATAGTGCTTTCTGAAAACATTTCAATAATGTCGCCCCACGCTTTTTACATTAAAATTATTTTCTACTTTTTAGTTTGGTACAGTTTTAGTACATTTACAAAAGCGTGTTTGTTTAGTTTTTCAAAACTATTTATTTTTTAGAAAAAAAACTGCTTTTTTCGTTTTCTTTTCACATTATTGTATTGTCATCGGCCCTTGACCCCTGTGCAAATTTTCAAATTAATCAGACTAGAAGTAGGTGAAAATGAAGTTAAAAGATTTTGTTACATTTATACATACATACATACAGGTCAAGCTAATAAAAGCGTGTTAAAAATCCTTTCCACAAAACATTGATTTCGGTATTGCAAAACCCTTCGATAACTTTCTTAGACTTTTCAATTGCTCCCATACTTTAGCAATCAGAAGATGTTCCGACAATATTCAGTCTTTTTGTAATTATTTGGAATTCTTCATTTAAACAATCCATATTTCCTTCTTGACCTTCTTCTAACTTAATTAGTTCCGCATCTTCTTCAAAATTATTGAAAAAATTAGATAGATCAATAAATCTTTCTCACTTAGATTAGGAAGAAAACGAAAAAAAGATTATATGTTATATTACTTATTATATATGAAACAAAAAGAGACAAATAGTATAGGGAGCGGGTCGCGGCAACCGACAAGTCACCAGTGACACTCTGACTCTGACCATAGATCAATTTAACACACTCTGGCCCTGACGAGCGACATAGAGGCAACAAGGTCAAATATCGATCGATTTTAGCGATACGACAGAAATACGGGACCAAGGCAGTCCCGCCGGGACATTTAAAACTATGTCTAAAATACGGGACGTCCCGGGAAATACGGGACGTGTGGCAACGCTAGTCGGAACCCAGTGAATCCAGTGATGGTTAGTCAGTTAGGTAGTCACTTCCCGACCAACGACATGTGAATCATTGACTCGTAGTATGCAACGGGGATTAAAAAATTAAACAGTTAGAAATATAATTTGTTTTTATAGCGTGTCTGTCTATTGCATGTGATACGGATTTAGAGTGTTTATTCAGTTAATTTTTCAGGTCTTCTTTGACTGTGGAAGTGGTTACTGACCTTGACCGCTATGCCGAGGGCTGTGGGTTCGATAGTAATATTATCAGGACCCCCCTAACCAAATTCACATTCCACAAACGTAATGAATAATAGAAAACTAACAAATGTATGGTAATGACGTCATGTTAACGAAAAGTCACGTGGTCAATGCAATTAAAATCGATGTTGGCGATTCGACGCGAAACGAAACACAACTCGCATCTTGGCTAAGAGGGGTGGATTAAAACTGTGTGATGGGCACGATCATTTTGTTATAGGCTTACTTTATGTTTACTTAAATATTTTGAAATAGGTATTATTATATATGTATGTATCTAAAATAGTTCAGTATGTTTATTATTAGTCTGACTACCATAGTACAGGCTGTGCCTTGAGGTCAGACTGAGCCGTTAAACAGAGTTTTTCAATTCATTTCTATTTTTCTCATTCCTCGCAGGGATTTCACTGATTTCACATTGAGGTTAAAAAAAATTGTTTACCGTTGTAGCAGTAAATTAAACTGTTACCTAGTTGAATATGGCCATCCTCTGAGATATTCATAGACGTATAATATAATGTAGACAACTCTAGACAAAATTATTTTATTTATTTTGATCATCTTCCTAGCCTTTATTATTCCCAGGATTTGAGGTCGGTTACTAGTTCAACCGGTTTTACCTGAATATCAGTTTTTACACGGAGCGACTCTCATCGGACCTCCGCAACCCTGAGGGTGAGCTGAATTCGAAGGTTGAACTAGTTGAATGTGAGTATATTTGAGGGCACTGACTTTCCAATAATGATTGCCATAGATGTTCATGACAACCGGGACCGACGGCTTAACGTGCTCTCCAAGGCACGGGCGGGAAATACCGCCATCTTCCATACTCCGGGCTGCTATTAAGGGGCTGAAAACCAAAATAGAGCTAAATAAAGATCGCTTTGTATAAAACCTATCGCTCATAAAAAATAAAAACTTTTTATAAAAAAAAAAACCGACTTCCAAAAAACATCCAACGAAAACTCTCTGCCCAAAAAACACTTAAAAGCGTAAAATAAACTGGTTCTTCATAAATTGCCTATACCTAATTCTTTATTCATTTTAAATAGTAGTATTATAATGTGTGCTAGGTACCTAAAATCTGTTTGAAGTCGGTTTTTTTTTTGTTTTAGGTACTTACTTGCTTACCTAATTGTATTTTTTTATCTATAACAATACAAAATAAAATAAATATTATATCACATATTTTCTATTATTTCATAGACAGAAAGTAAACACATTAATACTCCTCATTATAATATTTTTGTAAGGAATGCGCCCATTTTGCGCATGACATTTTTGCTATTTTTATATGCTGCACAAAATTTGATTAGTTGAACCATTATTTACTTATTTAAAATTATGTTTTTTTTATCATACCATTACGATAGCATTTTTATTTTGACCTATCTGAAATATTCTAAAGCCCTGTGTAAAGTGTGGTGAAACTACAAAGCGCCATTATGTTGGTTTTAGCAGAGTGCAAACTCAAAGTGGATTAGTGGTTCTCGGACTCTGTAGTAGTACCAATAACGAACCGCATCGCAACCGCGGCGCTGCTTTATCGAACATTGTAAGGGGCGTGTCCATTGCTCAAGGTCGTTGGCTGCAGTCAGCGTCTTAAGAATTTCTTGTAAGAAAAACCCAATAGCAGTCCGACCCGGGAATCGAACCCGAGACCTCTTGATCCGCAGTCGCTAGCGTAAGCGACCACTAACTAAGCAGTTAAGTATTTTGAAATATCAATTATTATTTATTTGATAAATAGTTAAATTCAGAATCTCCAAATAAGTTTTTATATGCAATTTTTTTTTGTAAAATTATTCTAACACTGCATACAATCATTAAAAGTTTGACTTCGGGACTATCGGGATTAATTTTCTACTGCAAATAAAGTATATTTCGTAGTTCAAGTTTCAATCCAACTTGACTATATTTCCTATGACATTTGGTAAGACACACTGGCAGCTAGAGAGCTGATGCGTGTTTCAAATAGCTTGAAATATTGAGTTTGTCAAAACTTGTGTTTTTGGAAGCCATAACCACATCTCCTGGGAGTCTGTTCCCTATTGTTATACTATATGAATGTATTCAAGGTATCATTATCTGCATGAACTGGCTGGCTCGACCGGGGCGGTACCACCCTCTCACGGAAGATCAACCTAAAATGACAGCTTTCATGCTGTCGTGTTGCGTTGGTAAGTGTGAGACCGGGGGCCCAATGATGAAGAAGCATCTCAATAGGCCGCCATAGTGTGGGTCACCATGCTGCGTTGTTGCATTGTCTGCATTCGCAATGAGTTTAGTAACCACCACTCTTGCAGTCTGCTCATGCTTTGCGTCAGGCAGAGTCACTTTGGCAGGCTCATACATGAAAAAATATCTTAATGATTCAGGTGCTGTTTATAATTAACTAGTATTACGTTGTTTAAGGATTAAGAAAATCACGGTATACCTACCTCAGAACATGGAAGACCGGGCAGAGCGTGAAAAAAGAAAAAACTGTCCTAGTGAAACCGTATTTTTAACCGACTTCAAAAAAGGAGGAGGTTCTTAATTCGACCGTATATATGTTTTTTTTTATGTGTTCGCGGATAACTTCGTCGTTTATGAACCGATTTTGATGATTTTTAAATGGAAAGGAGATATCCCAACCGTGGTACCATGATAAGGACACTAAGATCTGATGATGGCATCCAAGAGAAATCGAGTCGAACCTTGAAGTCGGTTTTTGTTTTTTTTTTGTTAAAATTTTTGTTAGTCTATATATCTTATAACGTCATCATTGTTATGAGTACTTATAATTTTATTGTCTGTCTAACAAAGTTGTTTAAAAGGATTCACGTCTAATTATTATTTATAAACTTATACGGCAACGATTATTAGTAAGCACCTAAACAGTTGCAGCACAGACCGCAGACAGGGCGTAGTTAAATTAAAAAGCGAAATATAGGCACATATAAAATGTGTACACTTTATTAGTCATGGGCTCATGGGTCATGTCATAACATAACTTACAAAGAAACGAATTAGTGGTCTCCCTGAAGAGAACTGGTATTGACTCATCTGTAGTACGCATGCGCGACTAAGTCGTGAGTCACAACGACCGGTTCCCTTAATGGCTAGCAAAGTTAAAATAATGCAGTTTATTCAGCTTTGTTTAAACCTCAGATCAAATAAAAAAAGGTAGATAACGCACCGCTTTGATCTTGTTGAAGCAGAAAAAAGGCGCGTAATTCCAAGTAATCACACGCGATACGCACTAACTATGCTATAAACTACGCTACTTTTCGTCAGTATGGTATAAGTTGTCGAACTACGCGCCTTTTTTCTGCAAGAAGAAGGCGGTGCGTTACTACCTTTTTTTATTTGATCTGAGCTCTTACTGCATAATTTCTATTAAACTTTCATCGAATGTTAACAATTTGAAAATAATCAGAAAGTGTTCGTGGCGAAGCTCTCACGTTTTTGCATCCGTTTGAACCACTCTTGCAATACAGCTAGTTGTATTATTTCTTACTAGTTGTTGCCCGCGGCTCCGCCCGCGTATATATGTCGGATATCGCGGTTATCGCCTATTTGTTATTCTGATGAATAAGCTATATTACTGTAAAGTAACATCCAAATCCGTTCAGTAGTTTTTGCGTGAAAGAGTAACAAACATCCATCCATCCATACTTACAAACTTTCGCGTTTATATTAGTAGAATTAGATTTTTCTATTTAGTTCAATGGAGATTATCACTTGAGATCACGCTAGTTAGATTTAAATTGTGTTGTGCAGTTCATTACATAAATAATCATTAAAAATAGTTAAAGAATTGAACATATCGTTTGCATTTACCGCCCTTATCTTTGTGCGTCACAGATAATACAGAGTATAATGACTCCACTGAATGACTCATTGTCGCGATATTTCAATCTACATGTCTCTGCCCCATACCCTTAATAATATTATTAAATACGTGTAGGTTTGTTTGTAATTTTTTAAATTCCTATGTAAACATATTTGATGGTCTAAATAGGATAAGGCACGAAATCTAATACGAATCTTACAAGCTATTAGGTATATTTTACTTTTTAAGGTCAAACATAGTTGCATATCCCTAGACCACGTTATTTAGCGTACACGTAGCGTAAGTAAGAAATGGGGTTTTTTTTACGTGCGTTTACTAACATATTTATTGATGATAAACATCTATAGGCGCGGGGGCGCGGGTATTTGAAACCTGATTTTTGGCGTGGCGAGAATTGCCGTGGCGACGATCGCCGCTTCGCCTTACCGAAGTCACTGATGAAAATAATTGAGTTATCGCAATTTCAAATAAAATTGATAATTTTGAATTTTTGTGTTTTGTATTAAAAAAAAATGAATATTAATGTAATAAAGTCATTTATTTTATGGAAAAAAAAGTTTTTTTTATTTTTTATTATTTAATAAAACAAAACAATTTCGATGTTTCACATCTGCCAGGCGTCCCGTGACGGCACACTTTTTTATTATAGGTTTTTGTTGTTAGGTATATTATTTTTAATTTAAAATAAAATTTCGCTGATCTGTACCGTTGAATTTAAATAAACCTACGTAGTAAATAGTTCTATGATATAAATACGGATTAATTGATTTATTGTGAAGACAGCAAACAATCATATGTCCTGGTAAATGCTTAGCGCCAGGGCTGTCACTTGAAGCTTCTATTTTTTTATCATGGTGTATTATGAAGTAGAAATAGGTAGGTACGTGTAAATGTAATTTCATATTTGAGAAATAAATTGTGAGTTTACAGGAAAATGATATCTAAGGTTTAAATTAAATCAAAAATTGATAAGTCTATAGTTAAGTTTTAAACTTGGATTCATAGCAACCACAGCCCTCACAAAATGAGTTTCAATACCTTGTCATACCATGGCACCCATGTCTGATTCTGACCCAGTATATCAAGACAAGAACCATTTTCGTCTAAAACCTAGCCCTAAAATTTACTACGTTAAACTTAAATTACCGACTTATCTATGATTGGCAACCCTATTCCAAGTTATGAATGCACGAGTCACAACTAAATAGGAGTGAGATTGACAGTTGCTTGACATCTTTAAAAATAGTGATCCCATCAAATTTAAAACCACGGCCTCACAGAAATCCGGTGTGAAATAGCGCTTGCGCTGTGTTTCACCAAGTGAGTGAGGATACCGGAGGCCCATAACCCAACCCCTCCCCCATCCCCTTCCCTATCCCCCAAAGGCCGGCAAAGAACAGAGAAGACCTTGTTACTACTTAAAATTTTCGTTCAAAAGACAGTTAAATAGTTGTAAAAATCTTAGGTTTCTAAATGAATTAAATATGTATTTAACGAATAATCTAGTCTCAATTTTGCTTGGACCCCGCTAAGTTATTTGCCAGTTGCCAGTTGCCACCACATGCAGATTGCAGACAAATACAAATTGAATGAAATCGTTTTGCTACTAAGCACAGCACACAATCATAAGATTTCCTTTGTAGTTGTGTGCGTCATGTACGTACAACGACCGTTGCCTCTTTAGACCAATCAGAACGCTGGATTTTACGGATTGCCATATATGGTAATGCCATCGGTTGCGGCAAGTGGGGAAGTTGGGCGAGATGGGCGAGTCCATTACTGCGGATAAAATATTTATGTTCCTTATTCGAATATTGAACAATTGCTTGACACCTGTCTGTCACAATGTCAGTAGGTGCATTTTGAAGGTAGTTTTGTTATTTGAAGCGACTTCGTTAATAGGAAAATTTTATATTATTTAGCACCTGCAGAGGTCCGTCGGGCGAGTCGATTGTATCGCGGGGCGCCGGCGTACAGCGTATTCTAGTGAAGCAGATCGACCGACACCGACCTCCACGAGCGAACGAGCAACAGAAAGAAACCGGCCGGCATTCATTTCTCACGGTTTGCAAACGTTGCGGTTATTGTTCTCTTCTCTACACGGGTTTATAACTGGTACGTATATCCCATTTATTTTAATAATTTCTAGGTAAATTTGTCTATGTCAGCGTAAATTGTCAAACGTTTGTACCAATTCAAGAAAGGTATGTAGGATGGGATTGTTTTTATTATTATTATTTATGGGGATACATCACTGATCAATACAGACGCTGAACAGATATCTGCAGATAGCTTTTTAACAAAAGTGTATAATCTGCAGTGAAGTTCGAACTGCTGTCTTATTGGAAATGAGCCAATGTTTATGTTTCGATAAAGTCTATTTAGTAGGTAGTGCGGGTGATAAGTAGTAAACAAAGTGCGTTACTATGCAATGTTCCCTGCTGGAGTGTCTGTCTGATCGCTAAATGTTCAATGTGAGCGTTCTTCAAGATCTCGAAGTTATCAAGAGGCTTGCTATCAGCGACGGGGGTGTGGGATGGGTGCGGGGGGTACGCGCAGGCTCCCTGCAGCGCAATACCATATATGGCCACGAAAACTCATGTATTGTGCCGTACTGCGCGATTG
This sequence comes from Diaphora mendica, assembly GCA_949125395.1. Taxonomy (NCBI): domain Eukaryota; kingdom Metazoa; phylum Arthropoda; class Insecta; order Lepidoptera; family Erebidae; genus Diaphora; species Diaphora mendica. The sequence continues at coordinate 5,755,383 of OX421321.1, forward strand.
GTTGAGAATTGCTGCGGCGGGGAAGGGGCGCCCCGATAAACCAGCCTCATTTATATACTCTGCCTGCCGCGTTCGCACTCATTCTACGAAGTGAACTCGAGTTGTGGCGTTGTGCAGCAATACCGAGGCTGTACAATAGCAAGTTAATTTATTTATTTAATAGGACTATTTAATTAAAAGTAAGTTGTTATTGATGTATCATCAATATATTTTTGTGGTGTTTAGTGATGTAGTGGCGTGAGGAAATAGTGCAATGCCATTAGTGAGTGCGGGTCAGTGACACGTTAGGGTTGGGTCGTGAGACCGGCCGGGAGTCTAGGGTAGCCGGTTGCGGTAGGGCGTGGTCGTGAACGGGCTCTTAACAGATACTTCGCGATATTTGAACTTGAACGGTTATCTATACAATTAGAAAGTCTTATCTCGTGAACGACTTTCTCGGTCAGTAAGAGCAGTCTGTCTCAGTGAAAAGTGGTCAAGCCGCTTCATGTGCCACGTTTTTTTTTCTTACCCATATACTAAAGCTCGCACATCTTACCTTATTTGGTTTTAATTTGCAACTTCGGCGCCCACTTAACATGTTCCGCGATGTTAGTGCGTGTGGGTCTTCCACCCACCGCTTCTCTATTAGGACATGTACCGAAAACTTAGATATTAAACAAATATAGTCATCTTCGGTAAGTTGTTCTAATTATTTTATTTAAGTATCTCTTTTTGCAAATTTCAGACTAATTCACAATGTGCGACGAAGAAGTTGCTGCGTTGGTAGTAGACAATGGCTCCGGTATGTGCAAGGCCGGGTTCGCCGGTGACGACGCTCCTCGCGCCGTGTTCCCCTCGATCGTGGGCAGGCCTCGTCACCAGGGTGTCATGGTCGGTATGGGACAGAAGGACTCGTACGTAGGTGACGAGGCCCAGAGCAAGAGAGGTATCCTCACGCTCAAATACCCCATCGAGCACGGAATCGTCACCAACTGGGACGACATGGAGAAGATCTGGCATCACACCTTCTACAATGAACTCCGTGTCGCACCCGAGGAACACCCCGTGCTACTCACAGAAGCTCCCCTTAACCCCAAAGCCAACAGGTAAGAGTACTCACTTCTACGAACTCCCGTCAGGCAGCAGCCGAGTCGAGTCTCACATCTACTTCTCCCAATGTCTCGCAAGCTAACCTCACCTTTTATTTTACAGAGAGAAGATGACACAGATCATGTTCGAGACCTTCAACACTCCCGCCATGTACGTCGCCATCCAGGCCGTGCTCTCACTGTATGCGTCTGGTCGTACCACCGGTATCGTGCTTGACTCCGGTGATGGTGTCTCGCACACGGTACCCATCTACGAGGGATACGCCCTCCCTCACGCCATCCTCCGTCTGGACTTGGCCGGTCGTGACCTCACAGACTACCTAATGAAGATCCTCACCGAGCGTGGTTACTCTTTCACCACCACGGCTGAGCGTGAAATCGTACGTGACATCAAGGAGAAACTCTGTTATGTCGCCCTCGACTTCGAGCAGGAGATGGCTACCGCCGCCTCCAGCAGCTCCCTCGAGAAGTCCTATGAACTTCCCGATGGACAGGTCATCACAATCGGAAACGAACGATTCCGTTGCCCCGAGGCTCTCTTCCAGCCCTCGTTCTTGGGTATGGAAGCTTGCGGCATCCACGAGACCACTTACAACTCTATCATGAAATGCGACGTCGACATCCGTAAGGACTTGTACGCCAACACAGTTCTATCCGGTGGTACCACGATGTACCCGGGCATCGCCGACCGTATGCAAAAGGAAATCACAGCCCTCGCCCCATCCACGATGAAGATCAAAATCATCGCACCCCCAGAGAGGAAGTACTCCGTATGGATCGGAGGATCGATCCTCGCGTCCCTCTCGACCTTCCAGCAGATGTGGATCTCGAAACAGGAATACGACGAGTCCGGCCCCTCTATCGTGCACAGGAAGTGCTTCTAAGCGACCCACGGCCCGCGGCCCGGCTGCGGCGGCCGGCTGCTCAACTCAGCTTGTAATCTCCGTTAATTTAATTGTACGTAAGATATTATTGTAATTAAATGGTAATAGTGACGGCGCGACGGAGCGCGGCGCCGCGGACGCGCGCCGCCCGCCGGCCTCGGTACTGCACTCGCCAAAGGATCTTTTGTAATCTCATGAATGATGATTGTATGTGCTGAAACGGATAAGACTACTTTCTTACTAGGTCATTTATAAATTATAAAAAATAATGAAAATACAAAAAAAAAACTGAAAAATTTAACCTGTCTTTTCTTTACCCTCGACCTTGTTTGTATACAAACACTCGCTGTCGAGATCATTGACCGACATTGACCCGTGTAACGCAAATAGAACACGCTTGGGAGCGAGTGTCCAGAAATAGCCACCACAAACGTATCGATTCTGATAGTATTCAAACATCTCGCTGACAAGAATTCGATGTCTAGTGGGATATCTATGAATACGTAGGTACTGAAGTATGTAGGTGATACCCGCGACATTCTTTTGATAGTGACTAAGCTACGTCGAGGGTAGGATACGTGTTTTTAAAATCCCTAAGAAATTGATAGGTATTAACATTACATATTGATCTGTGTTAAAATTAAATGCGCGCCTGTACGTACCTACCTACTGTGCTTGGCTATTTGGGATTCGATATTTGATGTACATAGGTAACAAGCTTAAATATAATGTGACATAAAAGTTTGAATAGGTAGGTAGGTACCTAATAATGGGACTAATCCCGCCCACACGCCCACCACTAACTCCTGTGCACCTGTACCTAATATAAATTATAATTAACACTATGCGCGACTACAAAAAAAGAGTACCTATTTATTTAGTAACATTTTTGTACGGTGTCACTAATAAAAATCCCGAAGAGGTAAAAGCATGTATATTTTTATATAACACCAGCTAAACCCACGCAACTTTGTATGCGTCTCATCAATCATGCTCGGCTCCTATTGGTCTAAGCGTGATGTTAACTATCCTATCTCAGTTATGTAAACTAGCAAAACAATAAAAAAGTGAAAATGTGTTGTCGGAGTTCATCGTGGGAAATACGTGACACGAGTATTATAATCTATAAAAATTCTCGTGACACAATGTTAGTTACCATACTCCTCTGAAACGGCTGGACCGATTTTTATGAAATTTGGTGTGTATATCGGGTAGGTCTGAGAATCGGCCAACATCTATTTTTATACCCCAATTTTTTTCTTTTTTTATGGCAAAACAACGTTTGCCGGATCAGCTAGTAATATATATTACAGTAGATACATAGCGTTATTTTGTTACCAAAATACTAGAATATTATTTTTATATTCAATTAATGATTAGTTATTAATTGTATGTATATCAGAATATGTTTTCTCATACGGTTATGTCAATAGTACCCTCGAACTCAATAATCAAATAAAAGCATTTTCATGTTAAATGCACTTTTAAACTTTCGTTTTTGACCGACTACAAAAAAGGAGGAGGTTCTCAATTCGACCGTTTATATATGTTTTTATTTTTTATGTGTGTTCGCGGATATCTTCGTCGTTTATGATTCTTTTTTTAATGGAAAGGGGATGTCCCAACGGTGGTACCATGATAAGGACATTAAGATCTGATGATGGCATCCGAATCCGATGAAGAGAAATCGAGTCGAACCTTGAAGTCGTTTTTTTGTTAAAATTTTACTTGTTGACTCTCCTTGTACACTTTATTAGCTTTTGCTCGCGGTGTGACGTTACGACTTAGTTTTTGTTTCTCCCTCACGAATGAAAAACATGTACAAGACCTCTCAGATCAATTAAAAAAGGTGGATAACGCACGGCCTTGTTCTTATTGAAGCAAAAAAGGAGCGTAGTTCCAAGTAAACATATGCGTTAACGCACTTACTATAAACTACGCTACTTTTCGTCGGTATCAGTATCGTACAAGTATCGACAACTTGTATAACGGAACAATCATTTATTCCGACCCGGTATAGAACCGAGACCTCAAACACAGCAGTTGCATACGCTACCACTGCGCCACCGACCGAGGCAGTCGATGAGATGAGAGTGAGAGGGATGAGACTGCAATGAGTGCAATGCACCGAGATAATAATTCTCAGAGGATCATCATGATGATTATCAATAATGGATCTAATTTTTACTTTAACTAAAAGAAATCGATCTAAGTAGAATCTTTTTTATAACAAAATAATTGATAGAAAAAAATGTATGTCGCTAAAACAAGTGAATAAGTTGTTTTGGTGAAATAGTTTTTTTGCGTAAAAAGAGAGGCTGAAGCAATGGACGAGGAGATGGAGGAACGAAGGTAAAATCGAAAATAATTATCTATAAAGAATTTTCTGAGAATGAAACAATAATAATAGTAGATATTAGCCTGCTCTGCAGTCTTGCAGGTAATATTGAACATGGGGCATGTGGCACAAAATGACTGTGAACAGAATCATAATGACACAGCTGACTCGACCGAGAGTTTGCTTTTTTTACGTGTGGAAAGCTTCATGGGCCGTCCCACCACTGGGGTTTGCGGCGGGGTGGAGTGTCGGAATCAGACCGACTAAAACCACACGGCACGGTGTGCCATTCTGCGCCGGAGAAGGTTATTAAGACATTCGGACCCCTCTTAGCGCCTGCCTGCACTGTCGCGGGCACCGTCTGCTCCTAAACACACTATTTAGGTGACGTACTTAGCGTGAATCTTTTTGGTTTCAAAATGAAAATCCATAACGGCGAGCAAGCCAGTGTCAGTAACACTCAATAGTGCCTTTTTTCTGATGACCTGGCTTGATCTTTCATCGCTTGGCCAATACTATGCATGCCGAATGCAGACCACTTTTAGCTTAGTTCAAATTTCCGTCGCTACGTTCGTAAGAATTTAAAGTATGTACTAGCTTCTGCCCGCCGACTACGGCCGTCTGTATGTCTAGGTAAAAAGTAGCCTCTATCCTTCCTCAAGATCAAAGTATCTCCATGCTAAATTTCATTCAAATCAGTGCAGTGTTTTAGCCCTGAAAGCGTAACAGATAGAGTTACTTTTGAATCTTTTATATAAAATTCTCGTGTCACAATGTTAGTTACCATACTCCTCTGAAACGGCTAGATCGATTTTTATGAAATTTGGTGTGCATATCGGGTAGGAATGAGAATCCTACCAACGACTATTTATTATACTTAAATTTTTTTTATGGCAAAACAACGTTTGCCGGATCAGCTAGTACTAATATATAAAGCTGAAGAGTTTGTTTGTTTGTTTGAACGCGCTAATCTCAGGAAGTACCTACTGGTCCGATTTGAAAAATAATTTTAGTGTTAGATAGCCCATTTATCGAGGAAGGCTATATATCATCACGCTAAGACCAATAGGAGCGGAGCACCAATGAAGAATGTTACAAAAACGGGGGAAAATTATTACGCTACGGGCAATAGTAGACGTAAACGAGGTTGCGTGTGTAGTTTATAATATTAGGTGATATTAGTAAGTACACATGTACATAACGGATAGGTATGGTATAAAAAAAAAAAGCTGTTACATTTTATACGATTTTTATTCGAACATCACAAATATTTTGCACATAATTAGCAGTATCTAAAATCGGTTATTTAAAAACGTATTATAAAATTACCGTGATAAAACAGTGTCAAAATTCATTAAAATATTATCGAATGCAGCGTTCAGTGTACAAAGGAATAAATAATGGCTAAACATGATAGTTTTCATAACATTAAAGTTTGCATATTATAAAGCATTAGTATTATTCAGTTCAATATCGGTTTTATTCATCAGAGAAAACCTTAACAATTCAATCCTAACGCATTTTATTCAAACAATATTCTTCGCATTTTCTATTAAGGCAAAATAATACAAACCGTCCGTTTTTATCTCGCTCGATTTTTATTATTAACATACATATTAAATAGAAGACATTGCGAAGAATATAATCATTTGAGTCGATATTTTAGAACTTAAATTGATTTAAAAACACCGCGAAAATATAGATATTACTGTTAGTGGTAACTTTATAGCATAATATTTAATAGCAAAATAGAAAACAAACAAGTCTTATTTCGAGTGATTCTATATAAACATACAAAGTACTACATTAGGCCCTTATTTTAAATTCAGAGTCACTTTTAACTTGTGACAATATTAATTCACACATTAGTTAAACGTAGGTTAAAAACGGCACTTGTGATACCTAGTCTACTTGCAAGTTATAGTACGCTTGTAGATGTACTTGAGTTATTGTTAAAAATTAGCTCTTTTCGACATTTTCACGTAATGTGTCCGCATTCTAATTTAAGTCATGCTGTATTTTATATTTAATGCTATATTACATAGAAAAATGACAATACTTACTTACCTACATTATTATTAGAGAAGGCATCACAATGTACCCAAAAATCTAATTTTACATTATCTGTACAAAGGTTATCAGTTGTATTAACCAAATAAATATCTCCATCTACACATCTCTGCATAATTTATACTCTAGTTGTGTGCAATAAAGATGTACATACAAATAAACAAAATATGAAAATTATTTCATATTTTTTATGTAATATGGGCCTACGACTTAAAAATAGCGAGATGTAAATTTCAATGAGAACACATTACCTCAAAATGATCATTTCATGACCGTCAGTATTAGTAAATTATTTATATATTAATTTTCAAGTCCTTTTACCAAACTGTTCAATGATTTAGTCTTGTCTCATGTCTTATGGGAGGAGCGTGGATAGTTTTACAAGGCAAAGTTTGTTCTGATGAAATTCTATTCAAAATACGAAAAAGTAAAATAACTACAAGGCGGTGCTCATACTAATTATGTAATAGGATATGAAGTGCAATGTGTATTTTTAAGCTATTTATGTATCTCGATATGTGTTTTATAGAGATCTTGGTTTACTAATAAAAACTTTTTATGTTATATGGACACGGTTTTGCATTTTCTTTGTTTTTATATTGTGTTGACTCTACTCTGCCTGATGGAAATCATGAGCAGAGTCTAATAGTAGTGGTCACCATACTCATTGCGAATGCAGACAAAGCAACAATGCAGCATGGTGACCCACACTTTGGTGGCCTAGTGATGCTTCTGCATCATTAAATAATTTAATAACTGTCTAATATAACGCATAATCATACATAAACCATAATGTGTTCCAATGATATTGATGATAGTTAAAAAATAATAATTTAATTGATTAAAAGCATTTAAAAAAACTATATTTTACAATTTCGTTTGCCACTTTGTTAGATTCTATTTGGCTTAATTCAGTTGCATCTGCCGGCAGTATGTTACCTGTAGATGCATAAAAGTGTGCAAATAAAGAAATAGGGCTTTGGAAAGTGCTACGAACATGTACTAAAAACCTAAGACTAATAAGATTCTCGAGAGTCGGTAATATCTACAACTTAGTTTGAGACAAATCGTAACACACTTACACATATATTGGCATAGTTTTTTTTTACTAACACTAACTGGACTAGTTCCTTCTCTAAAACTATTACAAACTAAAAACTAGTGTTGATTTAGAAACGATATGTATTCGATTAAAAGTAGCTACCAATTGTTATTTCACGAACAATTTTGATGCAACAAATTGGAAATTTAGTATATTTTCTAACTCGGAAATGTATACAAATATATAGGTATAAAAATCCATATATATATGTATCAATAGATTATATTAGTTCGAGACATTTTTAACATAAGTAATCTATACTTGATGATCTTTAAATGAGATTGGATTGTTACAAGACCCAATAGGTTATTTAGAACAGGTCTTTTACAGTCCAATCATTATCAAAATGTAAGTACTTCTAAAAATTAAATAAGCCAATTCTATTAAGTCGCATTTATAAGTATAGTTCATTCGCGTTTAGAAAGTAGTGGCGTGTCTATTAAGATCCGCAAATAACCAATAAGGTTCCAGGAAATTGTGACATGTTATTTTAATATTGTGTGAAGAAGTCGATGACAATGGTGATAAAGTAAAATCTTAAAAACTAAGTCATTGTTATCAAAATAGAAATAATGAGTCTTCTAAACAACACAATAACTACTTTCGAGACTTCAGTACTATATTGTTTTAACATTTAATATCGTTTCTAAAAAAACAACTGAATACAATCTATGTTACAAAATAAGACCTTATTTATAATAAAAAAAAAACTTAAAAATAACTAAAATCTACACATAAATACAGTTAAAAATATTTAAAAGAACTAAGCGTATAACGGTGATTGTGCGGTTTAGAGATTTCTTTATTTCACTGATAAACAGTTTACGTCAACACATTTTGTACTAAGTCATGAATTTTAAAGGGCACTTCACATTACACTATTTTCTAGGAATGATACTATGCACATACAATTTTCTTGGACGGTTGAAGTTCTTTTCTGTCAATTCCGAAACACTTTAGTTCTTTACGTAAAATGTCTGAGCGTGTGCTACGTTTCACTGTCTTTAATACTGTCCTCTGTCGCCCTGCGAATGTCTGAGAGAGGGTTCCCATGTACCCTGAACCTGTAAACGCAAGTGTAAGTAGGGTTACCGTGGTTGCTCTCCACTCGTAGTTCTATCATGTCGTACGCGACTGGGTACTCTACTCCACCGATGTTCGTCGTTTTAGGATACATCACTGGAAAGTACTGTATCGAGGTACCGTTCGAGTCGTACATGTAGTCGCCGAATAGATGCGGTTCCGGATCCATTTCGCCGTGTAAACCCTGTAATATGTGCAATATTATTGTAAAATCAAGTCAAGAAAATTATAATGGAATAAGAATTTTTTTTTTTGTTATAGAAAGTTATAAAAAATGGTATTAATTAGGTGGGATTTGCACTGGTTAATATAGATAATAACTAATATTTGTTCTTTTTAACCGACTTCAAAAAAGGAGGAGGTTCTCAATTCGACCGTATATTTTTGTGTGTTCGCGGATAACTTCGTCGTTTATGAACCGATTTTGATGATTCTTTTTTAATGGAAAGGAGATATCCCAACGGTGGTACCATGATAAGGACACTAAGATCTGATGATGGCATCCAAGAGAAATCGAGTCGAACCTTGAAGTCGGTTTTTATTTTGTTCCAATTTTACTTGTCAGTATTATAGTTTTTGAGAAACTGAACTATATAAGAATTAAAATTAAAGCTTTTGAACTCGGCCTTATATATACAAGGTGTTACCTGAAGTATATTATTGTTATTATATCATCAATCTAACAATAAAAATTATATAAAAATGTTGAATAAATGTACGTACATATACAGAGAAGTTTTTGGGCGCAGATTCGATCTTCCCATCAACAGCAAGCAACCTCGACATGTGTTCCAATGAGAAGCCTGTTACCTCGATGATGGCGTAAGTGCGCACCACTGAAACAACACAATAATAAAAATCTTTATACTAATATATAAAGCTGAAGAGTTTGTTTGTTGGTCCGATTTGAAAAATTATTTCAGTGTTGGATGGTACATTTATCGAGGAAGGCTATAGGCTATATAACATCAAGCTAAGACCAATAGGAGCAGATCATCAATGAAGAATGTTTCAAAAACGGGGGAAAATTTATCACGCTACGGGCAATAGGAGACGCTAGCGAGGTTGCGTGGGTTAGCTAGTAATTGTATATACAACTCGACCAACACCTCAAGAGGCTCACTTGAGAGGGCTGGATAAAGGGTCTGATGCAGAAGGTAGTCCTCCTTGACACGGCTCGAATTGTAAGGAGGTTCCTATCGTTGAAGCCAACCACCGATTTCTTGGTCCCTGTATCCGAAGTTAATGGTCTACTAATTCTTATTTTTTTTAATATATGTAAATGTATTACAAAACGTCATTTAAAGAGAATATTAATAATAGTGACAAAAAATGAAATAGTGTAATTTAAAAAGTCTTAGCAAGATATGACGTTACCATGTTAGTATTTTTACAAATTACTGGGATAGATTGCACCCATTCCAATACGGCAGTGTAGACACAAAACATTACTATAAAAAAACCATCAATAATGAACAAATGGTGCAGTGAGAATAAATATTCGTTAACAGCGTATTATAGACCACAGCTGGACATAGGCCTTCATAGAAAGAAGCTCGGGCCTTCTATAGTTATAATTTTATGGAATAGTTTACCCAGGTATCCAGGGAATCCTTGAAAGGCCCAACACTCAGCGGGCATAGCGCCCGGCGTGAGCGCGTACCGCGGGGACGTGTACACCCAAAGTACGGGCATACCAAGGATGCTGTACTGCTTCGTCTTAATCTGGTACAGCTCTGTGCATTTCGTGGAGACCACTTGCCCACCTATGGGATTAAAAAGTATATTGAGTTAAAAAGTCTTACAATCAAATAAGTAAAAAGTATACGGGAAATGTAGTTGTAAACAACAACGTGTGGCTCATTAGAATAGAAATTTATTTGTAATTGCCTGAAGTCCTAACTGTGGAGTTTGTTTCACGTGATCTTAATATTTAATTTTATTGATTTATATAAAATACGAAATATTAATACGATAAAATTCTCGTGTCACAATGTTAGTTACCATACTCCTCTGAAACGGCTGGACCGATTTTTATGAAATTTGGTGTGCATATCGGGTAGGTCTGAGAATCGACCAACATCTATTTTTTATACGCCAATTTTTTTTTTATGGCAACACAACGTTTGCCGGATCAGCTAGTATTATATAAAATTAACGTAACAATACTGTATGTATTTATCATTTCGTCATTTACCACTAGGGGAGGTATTCTTTAAATTTATGTGGGACTGACCGAGAAGTACACCCGAATAAACAAATCCAAATCGGTTACGAACATAGACAAAAAAACAACTAAACTGAAACTCTTTCGTTTCTTGAAGTTTGTTAAAATACTTGTATCATCTTTTTTTCATGACTTCGAGGTTTTTTAGAAAACAATAATTTGTCTTGGAAACAAAAGGCCTGTACACAGCTGTTGGTTTATTTAGAAACGGCTATGGTGCGGGTATTATGTAAATAAAGCCCTGCTATACAAATAATCCTCTTTTTATGACAGTTGTTTCGTGCAATCGTATAATTTTGAGTTTGTAGATTTAGTTGAGATATTTATATTAATACTAGCTCACTCTAAATGAATATAATTTCACTTTGACTGCAATATTTTTTTATAATTTTGTCTCAATCAACAATTAATCTATACCTACATTCTATAATAATATTATAAACGCGAAAGTTTGTAAGTATGGATGGATGTTTGTTACTCTTTCACGCAAAAACCACTGAACGGATTTGGATGAAACTTTACAGTAATATAGCTTATACATCAGAATAACACATAGGCTACTATTTAACTGACATACGCGGGCGGAGTCGCGGGCAACCACTAGTCTTATATATAAAAATCAATTGCTGTTCGTTTGTCTCGCTAAAACTCGAGAACGGCTGGGCCGATTTAGCTAATTTTGGTTGTGAAATGTTTGTCGTAGTCCAGAGCTTTAAACAGCGAAAAATAAAATAACTTGAAAATCCAAATGTCGCGTGTACGAAGTAGCAGGCACAGCTAGTCTATACTTATAATAAAAATGTAAGAGGTCCAATTCGGTACATTAAAGATATTTTGATTTTTTTTTTGGTGGGCTCTCTATAATCGATACTGAAGCCAAAACTGTAATTTTTTTCATTTTTGTCTGTCTGTGTGTATCTTGGCCGCGCATCACGCCGAAACTACTGAACCGATTCAAATGAAACTTGGCATGATTTGAGTTCATACTACGAGGTAGGACATAGGATATTTTTTATCCCAAAATTCAGCAAGGTTTCCTGGAGAGAGGGGATGAAAGTCAAAATATGTACTTAGTTGTAATTCAATAACACATAGTCCGATTTCATTCATTCTTGTTTTGCTAGAAAGAAAAATAAAAGATAACGGGAAAAGCATCTTTTGTCCGCAACTGTACACTGCCTGTGGGAAGCTGAGACAGATATGTAAATATGGCGGTACGAAGTTCGCCGGGTAAGCTAGTTTTTAATAAAATGCCGGGTTTATAATGTGAGATTAAAACTATCCTATCTTTTAACTTGGACCAAATTATAAATCGCTACTAAATTTATCAAAATCGAGGTTTAGTAACTTCGGAATTTATTTCGAACATAGTGACATGAGATTCTCTTAAATATAACATTACTATTTAAGACTAGCCATAAATGTGTCGCATCTTATTTAAACTTTTACAGACTCTGCAGTTGCTTTTAAAAACCTATTTTTGCGACTTTCACATTTCTTGTTTGGTATGTTAAAAGTGGCTCAAGTTACACGTGACATTAAGTAAATTATAAAAACGAAAAGAAAAGGATAGATTCATACCTGCAGACTCCAATGCGTAGTCAACTAAGCCGGTTTTGTCAGCATCATATACATCCAGCATTCCTGCGACAACTCTTTTTATAGCTTCAATGTCCAAATCCATTCCTGTGTGCTCTGTCCTAACTTCGATCTCCTTTGTATATTCCTTTACTTTTTCTCTTATTATCTCCAACTGTCTCCTCTCAAACACCGAAACATATTCCTGGATCAACTGACGTACTTTGTCTTCATCCATACCTTGTTTCCAGGTCCTGGCAACACGATCCTCGATCTCTAAACTTATGGCAGCCATTTGTTCTTTAGAAATATACTCTTTATCGAAATACTGTTTCAGTTTTTCAGCCACGAGACCTGCATTGTCGTTCGCGTTGAAGACTTTCATCAAATTGTTTTGTAAATAGTTGAGCGAATACTGTTCTATCTGGGTCTCGAAGTTGTCAAGTCTTGATAGCTTTTGGTCGAAGTATTTCAATCTTGTGTCAACATCCAAGGCCCATTGTTCTAATGCTGCGATTCGTTTCGTTAAATCTGAATCTTGGATTATAACAGGTGGTTTGTATGTATCTACGACGATTGTCTGTTGAGTCTGAAGTATTCGGTCTGCGTAATTATAATCTGAAAAGTAAATGTTTTTATTAGTTTCAAGGTCTTTCTCTCTGTCCTTCCCACGTATTCTTTAGGGGTTTAGTATAGAGAGTGTCAGGGAAGGACAGAGTACTATAATTAGTTAATATCATATGTAGTCAACTCACCTAAAAGTGTAGCGTCCAATGTCCACTTTCTTATAGGTGATTAGGGCTCTATCCTTCCCCGTGTTTACAGAGGTGTAGGGAAGAATTATGTGGGAATGAATGAACAGTAGATTAGTGGTTAAGGGATAGGGAATGCAATCGACAGGTTACAGGTTCGAATTCCATCTATAAATGTAATGACGGGAACTCAATTTTGTGTAATAAAGATGTTAGTATGAGGATTAATTAAAAGAAAAAAATAAAAAGCGACATTGTTTATGAAATATTATTATTAAATCAAAAATAATCCAATTAGATGAACACAACATATTACAGAATCCACCATGAAGTTCAATTATATTTTTTTGCTTAATTCTAAGTATAAAATAGTTACCATCATATATTTAATCACTATCCTGACACTGTTGTAAAGAAAAGCATTTGTGACGAATAAATTATTGTGCTTTATATTTGATCACTGGTGGTACTAAGGTAAGGTTATAGATATGTATATATCATTTTAAATACAATTAAAAGCATATACATAATGTGCTAAATGTTTATATGTATTAAATACATATTGCAACACGAAAAAAACTATCACAATACTACGTAAAAACTTTTAATCATATTTATATAGTCTATGTCACCTGGGCCATTATTACGAATCTATTGACACCTGATTTATTAAAATCGGTTCAGAAGTTTAGGTGTTGCGATGGAACATATATACACGGACAATCAAAACTAATTACACTTCCTGTTTTCGCCGTAATCGAGTAAAGACATGAATGGTTTTCTTTAGTCACATTTCAAAAGTTTTAGTTCAGTTAGCACGTTTAAATACTATATTTATATAACAAATATTTGAAAACGTTGTTAAAACTAACAATACGCATAAAATACTTGAGAGCAGCAAGCAATTAATTTATAAGCCATTCAAAGTTAAATTACACATTAAAGCTTTTGAATACCAAATACAATTTTAATACTAGCCATATATGAAATATGTAAAATTTCCATTCTCAAATATTAATTTAATTCTTAATTTTTTTATAGCTGCTATAAAAACAAAACTCCATGTCAAATTGACAAATGGGATTCGCAACCAGGCGCTAAAGGAAAAATAAAGATCTTTACACTCAACCAGTTGTCAAAGACCAACCAATGAACCAGTGTTTCGCAACTAGTTACCTACTAAGAAATCTATTCAAACAAAATTTTGAAGTGTCTGTTTGCAATTTAGCTATTCACGATGTGTATGGAAATACATACGGTACTTACCGTCTGTGACCGATTTTGATGGAACTTTCACATGAAGATAGTTGATGTAATCAGTAACTTAGGCTACTCTTATTTTAGAACAAAATTAATTATTTAAAACCAATGATATAGTAAACTAAATGGGAGAGAATGTCTCATGGCATTAAGTCCGCCTTTTGTACAGTAAGTGCAACAAGTTTCAATAAATAAATAAACCGATATCTGAATCAAAAGCAACAAAACCAGCAGGTAACTATTTAAATTATTATGAATTAGGTTCCAGTTACGAATAACGAAAAATCGTTAAATCTTTGGCAACTTGTTGAGTATAAAGATCATTTTTTCTACAATGGCAACTGGTTGGGATTCTCAGTTGCCAATATGGCGGGAGGAAACAAAATATATGACTAGGGTTAGTCTTTTTAATTTAACCAATTTAAACATAAAAATTTGTTAACACATTTATTTGTTAAAATAATTTGTACCAAACAAATCAATAAACTTAAAACTATATTAAATAAAACTAAATCCCAATATGGCCACGTCATGACAAATAAGGTACATCAAGTAATCACGATAAATTGTTTAAAAAATAACACGATCAAGTTATTTTATATACATAACATATAGAAAATAACTAAATAAATAGACATGAATTAAATAAATTCTTTCAAATGACTAACTTGCAGTTAGAAACGCAAAATTATTGCCAAGATTAAAAAATAAAACTTTGCAATTATAAAGAAAAAAAAGCTTTGCTCTATGAAACTTTAACTAATCACAGGAAAGACTCATTCTGTATATGTATACTGTAGATACAAAATGGGATTTTATATTGAAGTACAGGATGTTACATAAGTGTTTTTAACTGGGGATAAACTTTCAAAAAACGCATTTTTTAAGCACCCATATTTTATGCACTCTGACCATCATAACCAAGCGTAATGTTTTCATTTCATTTTTTATTGATGGTAACCCACCATAGTGTTACCACACTAGGTAACCGCTGTGCAATACCTAAGGTAATACTACTGCTCATCACCGGATAAGAGCAAAATTTTACTAATTTCTTTTACTATTGTATTTTGTTCTATTAATTATATAATATTTGCGTGCGATATATTTCATTTAAATTGAATTACAATTTTTTTAATTTAATACAGTCCAGAAAAGACAAGCTGCAGGAAAGTCGACTCCGATGGTATGGCCATGTAAGACGCAGGCCGTCTGACTTCGTAGGAAATAGATGCCTCGACCTCACTGTCCAAGGCCCTAGATCACGCGGCAGGCCCAAAAAACTCTGGCTGGACGTCGTCAAAGCGGACATGGAAGAGAACGATATCACACCTGAGGATGCCGAAGATCGGGCAAAGTGGAGAAGATGTAGGAAAGCGGACCCCAGCACTAAGCAGGGAAAACGCTAGGCCGAAGAAGAAGAATACAGTACAGAAACTTTTAAATAATATTCTGATCAAATCCCAAATTGTATCTAATCCAATATATTAGAAATCATTTACACAAGCGTATTGAGGCATTTAAAAATTAAAAAATATATTGCGGAATGAAACCAAGTACTTAATATAAATAAAAATTATTCCTCTTTATAACGGTTCATTAGAGACGCGTTCAGGAGATAAAGCATTATTAAATCAATATGAAAAATATATTTGCAAACATATTATTATTATAATAAATTAATCACATATAAAAAAAATTAGACACGCACTTATGATAAAAGCATGCATGACTGCCATTTTTTTTAAAATCTTAGATTGGCTGATATTTATTATAGAATGTTAGAATTAACAGTCCTTTTTTAATCGCTTGTCATTAGATGCTGTCTCAGCCAGACTCCGAAGACTGAAAAGTGCTTGCAATGCTTAAAAAAATGGATGAGACGTTCGACCATCACTATTACGTTACGCCAATATTTAGTATCATATGTTATGTGCTTGCCCTTTCAAGCCTTAATGCATAAATACATATCTTCTTATAATACTAATTAAAATTCTTAACATAACCGCAATGAAATCTTGAACAAATGAAACAAATAATCATTATTAAATATGATAAATAAATAAACTGGTTACCCTAGTTACACAATAATAAATTATGGAGTATATAAAATATTGAGCATCTCATATTGTAGCTAAAATCATGAATTAAGTACACTTCTTTTAAATGTGTTGTAACATTATTCTCAAATGAACGGCAGTAAGTTTTATGAAGTCGTCTTTTCAACCGACTTCAAAAAGGAGGAGGTTCTCAATTCGACTGTTTTTTTTTTATGTTTGTTACCTCATAACTTTGGACTGGGTGAACCGATTTTGATGATTCTTTTTTTATTTGAAAGCTGGTGCTTCACGAATGGTCCCATTTAAATTTGGTCCAGATTGAAGTCGGTTTTTTTTTTGTTAAAATTTGTAATTATCTATTATTTATGGTATTATGAGTCTGCCAAATTGACTCCACTCTGCCTGATTAAAAAGCATTAGTAGAATCTAATAAAAAAGCATTAGTATAATTATGTATTCATATTTGTACTGGCGTAACTGGATTCTTATATCAGTGTTGGTGGGTATCTTTTAAACGATTTGATACATCATTAGTAGTAAGAGCGCGTAAACGCTCGACGAGCGTATACGTACATACTGCCGCGTATACGTTAATCAAACGTCTACGTTGGACAAGCGCTAGTGTGAAGAGCCCTTAAAATAAATTACTTTGGTGGTATGTAGTTCGGTTTAACGTATGTTTATCAACTTACTGCCGATGTGAGAACTGACTAATTTGTATAAAAGATGAATATACGTGACATGTTTATTAAAACTAACTGGCATTATGTAACTAGGTATATATTGCATTTAAAAATAACATCACAGGTTTGTTTCATATTTTAAGTCCTATTAAAAGTAATGTGAAGACTAAAAATATGAAACTAGATATATGTATGTAGTTGCGTATATAATCTATACACCCTATACTTATCAATGAAGTAAAAATATTTAATTCATAAATATACTGCGAGCAGTTGGAATATTGATCAACAATCAAAGAAAAGTTCAATCAATAGAAAGAATTCCTGATTAAATTTTATACATGGGTATAAAATTTAATCCACGCCTATCCGTGACTCCAAAAGACACTGTGTCTTTTGGAGTTTAGGTTTTTACGTAGTCATATCATACATTCTTTGAAATGCAAAAACCAAACAAATAAAAATGCACATATTATTAAACCTAGCACGTGAACCAACGATTTAAAAAAATAAATTCTAATGTATTTGACATGATATTATGAAAATATGAATAAATTGATATTATTGCAATATAAGTTTCATTATCATTAATAATTTACATTGAGCTAATTAGATATGGAAGGACCCTTAGCTTTAAAAGTCATTGCTTGATCCCGTCATTTTATCAATCCACTTATAGTAGAAAAAACTATCAACAAGTTCACACATAAATAAAACCGTGTACAAAATATCTAATCTAATTTTTCTTTCAGTGATAAGTATAGGGGTTCAATATAAATCGTTGATCATCCCAGTACTCCGCGCCAAAATCGTTGCATCTCCTCAAAACAGCTTTCAGCTACCACCTTCATATAATCCGAAGCATCTGCAACCCTATTTTGGACTATATCCTTATACTCTTTGTAAGTTTTCGTGACTTCTGGAAGGTTCTCGCTTATGTTAGGCAGTTTTATATTAATATCTGGCATGTTGATCTTCGGAAACATATCCAGTGTGATGTTAGGAAGAGTAATCTTCGGTACTGCTGTAGCGAATTCGGATAAATCTAAGCGGAAATCGGTAAAGTTTGGCATAGCGACACGATCCCAGTTTTCGTATGTATAGTGAGCTGTAAAGAATTTGCATGTTTACCTATATGATATATCCACTTTTAGAAATTGCTGTTATAGTTAGACCATTTCATTACATATCTCTGTAGATCATATAACCAACATTTTACAGACGAATTGTAATGTCAGTTACTGACAACAATGTAGTGAAATCGTGCTTTTAAATAACTTTAATTACATACCAACTTAATTCTGAATGAAAACCTATATTTAAGTTAACTTTTTTACGGTGTATTTGTACAAGTTCAAAATATTTCTAACAAATAACACACGACCTTCGTCTTCTAGCACTTTAGCTAGCTAGCTAATTAGCTTCTAACCTCCGACCGACCGACTGACCTGTTCGTCTAGCGACTAGATTAACAGGTCAGTCAGATATGAAGGAATAAGTACTTACATCCATATGCGACGGCTGGCAACAGCAGTAGAAGGAACCATGGCCACCAACGACGTTTGACAACGGCTTTCTCCCGGTACCGTGCTGCGTATTTTTCGTTTTGATCTATGTGGTTTGATGTTACCTGTGATGGATTAAACAAGGGAAATCAAGTCACTATCTATATATATATAAATGAATCGCCTTTTTTTGTGTTCCTGACGGACAAGGTTTGTGAACAAGAAAAATTAAAAATTATGGGAAAAGTCAATTTTGAAAGTCAACGGGAAGCTGAGACAGATGTGTTAATATGGCTGTACGAAGTTCGTCGGGTCAGCTAGTTTTTAATAATTTGTCTGCATGTATGGTGTAGTGGCGGTCACTTACTAATTGTTGAAGGTTTCATCCCCACACGGGATAACCATAAATTGTTGTTCTGAGTCTAAGTGTTGTTTGTGGCCATTTCGTTTTTTTATGTATGGCCTGCCTAAGTGGCTCTGTCTGATGGAAAGCATAAGCAGAATCCAAGATCCACTATACTCATTGCGAATGCAACAATGCAGCATGTTGATCTACATTATGGCGGCCTAGTGATGCTTCTGCATTATTGGGTTTCCGGTCTCACTCACTCACCAACGAAACACGATAGCACGAATGCTGTCACTTCAAGTTGGTTTTCTGTGCGAGGATAATACCGTCCCGGTCGAGCCGGCCCGTTCGTGCTGAAATTAGCGTGGCTCTACTACTTAACGAAATTATTATTAACTCCATATTGTGGTTATAGTCCATTCGCTTAGATACGGTCGCCTTGATCGCCCCGGCGTCGCATGTACGGCAAGCCGCCACAAAATCAAAGGACCCGCCTGCGGTGTACTCCCACAAGCAAGTATGATTTGTCAGTTAACGCCGTTGTATGAATTAATCTCTACGTGTTTCACAACAATATCTACAATTGCGTGCCGAATTGCACCGATAGTGGGTCATAGTGGAGTAGTTCCTGAAGTGTTCCGTGGGAGAGCCACACTTCGGCATGAATGGGCCGGCTCGACCGGAGTGATACCGAGAGCCTCACAGAAAACCGATGTGAAACAGCGCTTGCGCTCTGTTTCACCGAGTGAGTGAGGATACCGGAGGCCCATACCCCAAGTCCTCCCCTTATCCCCCGCCGGCAACGCACGCCTCTGGTGTTGCGGGTGTCCATGGGCGGCGGTAATTGCTTACCATCAGGCGACACCTCTGCTCGTTTGCCCCCTATATTATATAAAAAAAAGTGTCTTACAATCAGCTCAATTCGTTCGTACATTTTTATAAAATAAAGAATGAATTACTTACGGTTTCGGTGACAGTAGTAACAGTGGTGGTAATAATGGTCTTGATGAGTGTGTATAGCAGCATGAATGGCGCCGCCGCGATAGATGCCGACTGCGACAGCAAGCTCACTAGAATTAAATGCATTTCATTTATATTAACACATTTCGAGTTCAAGCTCGGCTCTTATTAGTAGTGGCGTGATGTTATATAGCCAATAGCCTTCTTTGATCTTGATGCTAACCAGTAGTTTTTGTGATTAGTGCGTCCAAGTAAACAAATTACTCAACTTCATAATCATTACAAATGCTATAAATGCAGAAGTAGTCATTGGTGTTTGTCATTTGTTATGAAATTTGGTAAAGACATGGTATTCTTATCGCGATAACCGACATACACGCGGACAGAGTCGCGGCGAAAAGTTAGTATAGGAAAGGTTACCTTTGGCAGGTCTTCGATCAGTATAAGGGTACCGGTGTGAAGGTCCAACAACTTTTCTGTAGGCGTTGCTCGTAGTCGTCGTGATGGTAGTGACTATTGAGATGAGTAGTCTCGTGATCCACCAGCGCTGTTCCGCCATGTGATGGGCTCCGTTGTGAATGTATTGACTCTCATCATCTGAACTTTCTATTGACTGTGGAAACAACGTAAAGAAGTTTTTATTTCACCTCATAATTATACACATTTCTGTATGATAATAGGCAGTCCCATCGCTAACCACGATCAATTCAGACAACTTATTTTCAGATTGATTGGTAAATTTAAATGAGGGTAGAATACGATTTACTTTTCGAATTTATTCAAAATGATAAATCCTACTAATATTATAAACGCGAAAGTTTGTAACTATGGATGGATGTTTGTTATTCTTTCACGCAAAAACTACTGAACGGATTTGGATGAAACTTTACAATAATATAGCTTATACATCAGAATAGCACATAGGCAACTATTTACCGCGATAACCGACATACACGCGGGCGGAGCCGCGAGCAAAAACTAGTTAATATATAAAGTTACTTGGCATACTGTATTCATTAACACATATAATTCTATACATAATACATAAATCCATAGGTTATGTATTCCAATAAAATCAATGGTTTAAAAAAACATTATAACATCACCCCTATTTATCCCATAGATGTCGTAAGAGATAGTAGGAGAGCTGGTACCATTTTTGGGTAGGTATTTGAGGCAAGCTGAAAACTTGTCACAAACCTCTCATAATATACCCCAACACGAAACTGCAGACCTGGCTGGTGAGTAGCGGGGCAAATTTTTGACAACCAGCGACAGTGATGATGACGTAGGCTTGTGTCCCCACGTGAGCACTGTTTCTCAGAGTGCTATAACTGGCGAAGTATATCGTTATACCATGGCTATTGTCAGTCACGTTTTTTTTTTATGTATGGCCCGCCAAAATGACTCTACTCTGCCTGATGGAAAGCATAAGCAGAATCCAAGAGTATTGGTAGCCATACTCACTGCGAATGCAGACAATGCAGTATGGCGACCCACACCATGGCGGCCTAGTGATGCGGCTGCATCTTTTAGTCTAGTCAACAAGTATGGAACTTGTTGACTAGACTATTTGGGCCTCCGGGCTCGCACTCACCAACGAAACACGACAGCACGAACGTGGTCATTTTACGTTGATTTTCTGTGCGAGGGTAGTACCGCCCCGGTCGAGCCGGCCCATTCGTGCTGAAATCAGCGTGGCTCTACTACCTCCTAACGTGACCTCGCCACTCGAGGGGGGAGGGGGGTGATTTAGCCCGCTACTCACGAGCCAGGTCTGCAGTTCCGTGTTGGGGTATAATAGGAGAGGTCTGTGACAAGTTTTCAGCTTGCCTCAAATACCTATTTAAAAAAATGGTACCAGCTCTCGGACCAAGACAAGAAGGAGACAAACTAAGCACGACAATATCTCTGCAAAGGAAAGGTAAACTTGAAACAACCGAAAAATAGGTCAAATCTTCCTTTTTGAGGAAGCCATATGTCCAGCAAAGGCCGATGAAGGTTGTTGTTGATGATGATTAAAGAGATATGAAATAAAGAAATGGAATGGTTGAGACTTACTGTATACCGTTTCCGTAGCGTGCTCGTCGTCCAGGATTTAGTAGTATGTAGTTCTCGATCGATCTCGTCCACACTGGTGTTTGGACCCTGGATGCGGAACTGGGTCAGCGAGCGCCGCGACATGTTCGGCATGGCTACTTGACCAGGTGCCAGTTCTACTCGATCTTTTGATAGCGGTGAGTATGTGTAGTCCGTCTTTGGGTATTTGCTGGAAAGAGATGGACAGAGGTTGTAGAAAATCTCGGTCAAGACCAATTTATGGATTGATTTGTCATATTACAAGAGTAGATACAATGATAGTTTAATTTATAGTGGTCAATGATAGGTACATTTACATTAAAAAATTATGCCTAGTCCCGTTGTGTGCTGGGTTAATTAAGTAACAGTAAAGTAAAAATGGTACAATAGAGAATTGTTATATCCTAAAAAGATTATATACCGTAGGCGAGCCACGCTAAGGCAGGAATGGGCCGGCTCGACCGGAGTGATACCACGGCGTCACAGAAAACCAGTGTGACATAGCGCTTGCGCTGTGTTTCACCGAGTGAGTGATGATACCGGAGGCCCATCCCCCAACCCCTCCCGAGTCGGGAGGTGGAATGAAAAGTTACGTGTTGCACTCGACTGCAAAGATTTTTACCTTGTGTTCTTTTGATTCCCTTGCTAATTGCCCGGTCATCAAAAATGAGCACGCGGTTAAAAAACAACTTTGCACTCTTGTATAACAAATAACTATTATGCCTAATTTAAAAGCACATTAAAATGCATTTTAAAATGTTACAATTTTCTTTAACAAGCTGTTTTGTAAAAAAATCACACTATCACTACTTTAGAAATTAATGATGTGTTCTTAACCTAATCTATCATGTACCGCATTCTCACGAGTACCAAATCGTGGGAATATTGTACGAGATAAGATATAACAGTCGTCGGGGTAATACTGTTTATAAACTAAGTACACATTAGAAGTAAACCAATTACTAAACAGCTAACAATAAAGCATTTGGATAGGTAAGTTAACCCTAACAATTTTGTATAAGACATCTATTTTATTAAAAGTCAACTCTCGCTTCAAGAATATACTTCCTGTGTCCGGGGACTTTACAGACATACATGAAACGGACACAAAGAACACCAAGACTTAGGGCAACAATTTGTGGATCACACAAAGCGTTGTCCCATGTGGGATGTGAATCCACAGTATGTGGCACTGTAGAGCGCTTACAAATAAATAAAACGGAAGTGTCTGTTTGTAATTTCAAATTAAGAGGTTCTCACTAAATGCAAATGGAAATGTACAGTACTTTAAAAAAATAAAATTATGTCCATCTGTTTGTTCCGGCCAATCTCTGGAATAGTTGGACCGATTTGGAGGGAACTTTCACTGGCAGCTGATATAAGGAGTAATTTAGGCTACTTTTATTTAGACTAACTGAGCCCCGCGATCTTGCCTGGTCTTAGTAAAAGCAAATTCTGCAAGGATTTTAAAACTTTGCTTACTCAAAGCTAGTATTTATAACGAAAATCAAAATATATTGTAACTAGCTGACCCACGCAACGTCGTTTGCGTCTCCTATTGCCCGTAGCGTAATAGTTGCCCCCCGTTTTTGAAACATTCTTCATTGGTACTCCGCTCCTATTGGTCATAGCGTGATGATATAGATAAACTCGATAAACGGGCTATCTAACACTGAAAGAACTTTTTCAAATTGGACCAGTAGTTCCTGAGATTAGCGCGTTCAAACAAACATAAACTCTTCAGCTTTATATATTAGTATAGATGACCCACGCAACGTCGTTTGCGTCTCCTATTGCCCGTAGCTTAATAATTTCCCCCCGTTTTTGAAACATTCTTCATTGGTACTCCGCTCCTATTGGTCATAGCGTGATGATATAGGTAAACTCGATAAACTTCCTCGATAAACGGGCTATCTAACACTGAAAGAACTTTTTCAAATTGGACCAGTAGTTCCTGAGATTGCGCTAATCTCAGGAACTACAGTTCAAACAAACAAAAAATCTTCAGCTTTATAAATTTGTATAGATGTATTTATTATACTCTTCTAAGATCTAATACTCATAATCAACAACACATTCATTTGGATAAAGACTAATATTAGGTATTATGTTGATAAAAACTCTTTGGCAAATAACTCAATAATAGGTACCATCTCTTAGCGTCTTATACTCGTGATAACTTCTAAACGAAATGTCCGAATGGGATGAAACAAAAAGTATTTTACTTCTACATAAATACCCTTGATAACATAATGCTTTATTTAGATAAGGATTAATATTACGATACACATTTAAAGTAGTTTCTTTCTTCAGACGATTTAATAATTTTTTTGAACACAAAAGCGGTTATTGTGACTAAACCATGATAGTTAGATATATGCTCTCGCGGACTTTTTGATCTTAATGGGACCTACAAACCCGTAATACATTATTTTGTTCTATTGTCAATCCTTTTTGCAGCGCACGCAAAAATAGGTTTTCGATTTCACACCTTGGGTTACAAAATCGCAATTTTCTTACGGATCTCTATTTTTTATGAAAATAAAATATAGCCTATAGCCTTCCTCGATAGATGGACTATCCAACACTGAAAGAATTTTTCAAATCGGACCAGTAGATCCTGAGATTAGCGCGTTCAAACAAACAAACAAACTCTGCAGCTTTATAATATTAGTATAGATTAATTAAATAATGAATACATGTGTTTAAATGAATAGAAGATAATTCTTATTGTGTAAATAAATAATGTAGCGGAATAAAAGTAAAATTTCCATTAGATCATTTTTATTTAATTTTATGGATTATTCATAACAGCGTAAGTAACGTGTCTTTTATTACATTCATATGACATAATACGACAGTATTATAATGAATTAATTAAATAATTGAAACAAACATTAAACCTAGCTATATCAAGGCTTCGCATTGTGTTTGTTTAAGAAACTAGTTTTTGCTCGCGGCTCCGCCCAGGTGTATGTCGGTTATCGCGGCAAATAGTAGCATAAGTGTACTTCTGATGTATAAGCTATGCTATATTACTGTAAGTTTCATCCAAATTCGTTCAGTAGTTTTTGCGTAGAAGAGTAACAAACATCCATCCATCCATACTTACAAACTTTCGTGTTTATAATATTAGTAGGACTAGCTGAGCGAGGCGGTGTTACTTACGGTTGTTGTTTTTTAACCGTAAACGTGGGTAACAAAAATAAACGTAGCCTACGTTACTCCTTATATCATCAACTACCTGTCAGTGAAAGTCTCCTCAAAATGGGTCTAGCCGTTCCAGAAATTAGCCGGAACAACCAGACAGACAGCCAAAAATTTGAAAGTAGATTTTTTGATGTACGTACCGTATATTCTATACTTGTATATGCATTTAGTGAAAAGCCGGTGTTATTTGAAATTATGAACAAACAGGTCATCTTATTTATGTATGTATATAGATAAGGAATAAAAGCAATGCGAAAAATATATAAAACCCATCGAGTCAAAAAGTTCAATTAGTGCAGAGTTATTTGAGTTTTTGTAGCATGTACGAACCAACTTACCTTTTTTTAATATTCTACAGTCGAATCACTTGATTTTATTATACTTTGTCCATTCGTTCATTTTCTTTTTGACAGCTCACGCCTATAAATTACCATATTTTTTTTCGGAATTATGTACTACAGTAATGTCGTACTTTATTGACGGTGACGGTACTTTAGTGAAATGGTCTGTGCATAACAAACAACCACAGACAATAAAACAGTACTTGAAATACGATAAATCGATCATATGATAAAAATAATTTGACTTCATGTAAGTATTTTTTCTGTAAATTTAATAAAAAAAAAGGAAATAAAAATAGTAACTATGACTCCAAGATTGAATTTTTGCAAGGAATCAAGTCGAAATCTTGGAATTTAGGATCAAACCAAGAGTAAAGAACAATAACTCTGTTCATTCATCTAATTTACAGATTTACTATTTATATTTTTGTTTATTTCTTACATAATGACCGATCTTTGACCGTGGGAGAGCCACGCTTCGGCATGAATTGGCCGGCTCGACCGGAGTGATACCACGGCCTCACAGAAAACCGGTGTGAAATAGTGCTTGCGCTGTGTTTCACCGAGTGAGTGAGGATACCGGAGGCCCATACCCCAACCCCTCCCCCTATCTCCCCCCTCCCCCTATCTCCCCCCCCATCCCCCAAAGGCCGGTAACGCACTTGTGACGCCTCTGGTGTTGCGGGTGTCCATGGGCGGCGGTAATCGCTTACCATCAGGCGATACGTCTGCTCGTTTGCCGGTCTATTCCATAAAAAAAAAAAAAAATATATATATATATATAAAAAAACTAATAAAGGAATAATTAATATTTCAACAAAAAATATTTAATTAAATCGATTGAAAGTTCTTCATAAATAAAATCGCTATTCGTTTCAAATCGAATCGGTAATGGGTGAGGGCGTCACTAATTTCAAAATTTCTTGAACTGTCAAACAGAAAATAAAGAAATGGACAGAGTATAACTTAAAACACAAACTGTTTAATATAAAATTGTATAAAAATAAGTTAAATAGCTACATGTTCTTATTATATTTTTTAAGATTTCAGTTGTACTGAGTGGAGCAATGCGTTCAGCGTCAGTTGGCATTTGCAAGACACGTCACCCGCCGTGCAAATATAGAACATAATATCTAATTTTACGACCGTAGTCCTAGTGTGGTTTGTTTGTTTGTCATTTGTAGGACACGCCACTTATGAAGATAAAATAATGTTTTGAACACGCGGAAATCGTAAATATGGAATGTTTGTTTCATAGGTTGCTTACCGATGCATGGCTTTATGGGTTTAGTATGATGTTTCCGAAACTTAAGCGTTATTAAATGGCTATAACCTGTTCTATTTAAGGCCGTTTTATATAGGCCGATAGCATACGAAAACGGTCTGAATTTGGCTTACAAAAGTACTTGTTTTTTTTGTGACAGCTAAACTGTAAAAATAAAAATTTAAACAAAAAAAACCGAATTCAATCTGGACCAAATTTAAATGGGACCACGCAGGAAGCACCGGCTTTTAAATAAAAAAAAATCATCAAAATCGGTTCAGCCAGTCGAAAGTTATGAGGTAACAAACAAAAAAAAAAAGTCGAATTGAGAAACCTCCTCCTTTTTTCGAAGTTGGTTAATAAAAACGGTCTTAATTTGCCTTACAAAAGTATTTGTTCTTTTTCGTGGCAACTAAACTTTGTAAAAAAAAGATTCTACATATTAATAATTAAGATATTGAATCAAGCATATTAAAAAAAATAGATTATCCCCAGTTTTAACTAGAGGAAGGTTATTGAAAACGGCCGTTAATGGATAAATAAGTGTGGTTTCAGGTGAAGCACAAATCAGCACAATACCTTAAAAAGGATTGACATTGAAAAAGATCGAACAAAAAGACATTTGATTTATAAAGGAAATTAATCTCGTATTCAGTTATATGAAAAACAAAAGATTTGAAGGCAACGGAAGGTCAGTTAAGTCAAATTGCAACATACAAAACAACAAAAAAAACATACCCCATTGTAAATTCTCCTTCTAAAGTTTGCACTTCAGTGAATGTCAGTACATTAGTCATGTTTAAATTTATGAATAAATAAATGTCTACAAAAAAAGGTAATTAAAATAACAAAACAAAGTGTAATTATTCCAGCCGGCTGGTCTTTGTAACATGTGATTGACAGTTGTAATTTTAAACACCTCATTATACCCACATCAATAAAATATATAATGTGTCACATTCAAAATTTTATCAAACCGTTTATACCGTTCAGGAACGATAACATTTAGGTTTCTGCATTTTTTTTATTTAATGCGATATGTAACTTACTAAACGTTAAACTAAATTTATTTAATTTTAACTCAAGAATCACCGAATTGAAATTGCGCTTGGGAAAGATCATAAACAACTCTATGAAATCATTTATGAATTACATTTCCATATGCATATTGATTCAGGTTCCATATGCATATTGAATCAATATATATATATTATATATCTATATATATTTAAAAATCAATGCCACTTTTCGTTGTTATTTTATAACTCAAGAATGGGCTCACCTATCCAAACCAAATGTTTAGGCTTTATTCGGACTATTTAGTAGATGGTTTATATGAAGTTTGCACAAAATCTGTACAGTGGTTCTTCATTTATCACATTTCTAACGAAGTGGGCACGGGTCAGCTAGTATTTATATAAAAATCAATGCCACTTTTCGTTGTAATTTTATAACTTAAGAACGGGCTCACCTATCCAAACCAAATGTTTAGGCTTTGTTCGGACCATTTAGTAGATGGTTTATGTGAAGTTTGCACAAAATCGGTCGAGCGATTCTTCATTTATTCGCCCCGCGGCGTTACCCGCGGTACGTCAATAACCGCGGGTAACACTGCGGGGTTCAGCTAGTAAGATATATAACTTCTGGATATTGCTTTCTTATATGAATTAATGATTAAAATCGATCTTGTAGTTTCCTTGATTATCGATTAGCTACAGCTCACGGCTGACCGGCCCTGTGTTCTCACGGGTAGATGAGTATTGTGTATCATGTACCATCGATTTACAAAATATTGAAGTTCATACAATGTTGAATACCTTAGATCAGATTAATGAGATTGGCGTAGCGTTCTGTTATTTAAAATTCTACCATGTTACTATGCTGATAATGTAGCTTTCTGCACGACAACATTTTTAAACTTATTTAAGTATTTTTTTGGAACAGCCATTAGAAACGAAACATGAAATCGTTTTTCTTAATAATTGGGGTTATTAGCTATGTCGGCATTGCCGAATATAGATAGATAGATAGATAGAAAACTCTTTATTTGTACACCGTTTTACATATTTTCAAGAGAGTACATAAGGTGATCAACAATATAATAACGTAATGTACAAAGGGCGGCCTTATTGCCAAAAGCAATTTCTTCCAGGCAACCTTAGGATGGATCAAAATGTATCGGAGACAGTAACAGTTGACGGTGCAATTAATTTTAAAGAATTATTTTAATTGTTATGAATATAATCGTGCATATATACATATGTCTCCACATATCCATTTATACATACAAAATATATATATAACTTTACATAGCGTCATACATACATTATAAATATAACCATACATGACATACGTTACAAACATGTTTAAAAACACTAATTACCATAATAATTTCATTATATCACATATGAAAATAAAAACTGTTCATATCATACAGTTATTACGTGATTAAATCAGTTATGACCTATAAAATTCATGAACCATTGTCTTAAAACTATTTACTGTTTTCGCTTTCCTGATATTTATCGGCAATGCATTCCACAAGCGTACAGCTTCAACCGTAAAGGACTGTCCATAGAATTTTGTGGAATGCAGAGGAATCCCCAGTCTCAAATTTTCAGATGACCTTAGACATTTGTCATGTGTGTCATTAAGGAACTTGAAGCGTTCTTTGAGGTAGAGAGGGGCTTTAGGATTAAACAAGATGTTATAAAGGAAAACAAGGATATGAGTATTCCGGCGAGAGCGAATCGGAAGCCACTTGAGCATTTGACGGAATTCAGAGACGTGATCATATTTTCGTAGTCCAAATACAAATCGTATACAAAGATTTTGTAGTCGCTCAAGCCTATCAAGTTGTGCTTCGGTGAGATTCAGATAGCTGACATCGGCATAGTCGAGAATTGGGAGGAGAAGTGCTTTTGCAAGTGCAAGTCCTAGTTGCAATCGGGAGAAAGTTACGCAGTCTGCGCAAAGACCCGGCAGAAGCAAATATCTTTCGACTGATTTCCTGTATATGTGTACCCCAAGATAAAGTATTATCTATGTAGATCCCTAGATTTTTGACGGTCGTACTGATCTCAAGAGTGGTCCCATTGAATTTAATTTGGGGTAGTTGTGTCCAGTTAACTCTTGAGACCATCCCGGGACTGCCAATAACACATACCTGCGTCTTCACAGGATTAACTTTAAGTCCGTAGTTATGACTCCAATCTCCAATACGCAATAGGTCAGCATTGATTGTGTTGAATGCTTCGGGTAACAAGTTAATCGGAGCTTGTGTATATATTTGTAAATCATCTGCATAAAGATGGTAGGACGAAATTAATTGGTTTGAGATTGAGTTTATAAAAACAGCGAAGAGTAGAGGAGATAGAACGCCACCCTGTATGCAGTTTCCTTGACCATAATAGAGTTCAAATATCGAAAAAATTGTCCACGATTAGAAATTTTTATTTGTAAGATTAGTTAGTACCCTACCCACTATAAAATAACCAAACTTTGTACTAACTATTACTGTTATGAGTTTATGACATTATCTGTTTAAAAGTATGTGAACATAAATTGTTTTAGTAATACACGTTTTCAAACGAACAACACGTAGGTATTGATAGCAAGTTAATTAACAGCACAATGCTCCACTCCAAAACCTTTTAAATTAATTAAGCTTATCTTTATTAAGCCAGCATTAGGGGAAGTGCTGACATTGTTTCAATATTGCGACCTACATAATATATTCTGCACCTGTTAGCTGATGTTATGAAAAACAAAATGTCGCATAATATTTACTTTGTGTTGGTATTTAGCAATAAATGTAACTCCCTTACTCATATATACGTTATTAACTTATCCAACGGTTCTGAATTATTTAGAACTTTAAACTCAAAGCATTAAAGTTGAAAATAACACAGAACCGTTGTTGGCTAAAGTTAATTAACGTTTATGAATAAGGGGGTAAGACAACCAGTTTGGAAATTATACTGGATTGTATTTTATCCGAAGTTTGGTTAAAAGTGTTCTTATTACCCTCGACGTTCATCTATACAAATATTATAAACAAAGTTTGTAAGTATGGATGGATGGATGTTTGTTACTCTTTCACGCAAAAACTACTGAACGGATTTAGATGAAACTTTACAGTAATATATACATCAGAAAACAACATAGGCTACTTTTTGCCGCGATAACCGTCATATATGCGGGCGGAGCCGCGGGCAACAAGTAGTTTGTCATAATCTACTAAGCCAATTTGCTCCAATAGTGCTGAAGCTCGCTAAGTACAAGTGTCCTAAGTTATCTTTAGAGTCTATTGTGTAGGTTTAAAATCATATTTATGTATTTTAGATATATTTAGGTTGATTTTTTTTTCACAACTAAGCCCGTCAAACGGACAAATGTCGTAATTCGATGTGTACGTGGGTCACTGCTGTTGTTCCTGGTGTCCGGAGTTACAGTTAAAAATAACTGTAGTGGGTGTGTGGGAGGGATCAATCCTACAAATGGATGTGGTAAAAAAATAAAATTCAACTGCTTACTTCCAATACTCGCGCGCCATCTTGTACAATCTAGACGGCAGGTGTTGACTGTCAGGGTTCTTCTCCAACAGTAGACTGGTATCGGCCAGTGCTTGCTCAGCGAACGAACTGTCTGTGGAACATGCGCTGAAGGCTGGACTTCCTATACGGGACCTGGACCTGGTTGAAAGAAAACATTTGTAAATAAGAGATCCATTTACTATACAAAAGAGGTATTATAGTATGCTTCAAGAGATAACGAAAACTAATAAAAACTCGTTATTTAAAAGTTTTTTAATAAGTACAAATTGAACCTTATTAACCTTATACATGAGGAGCATGGACTTAAACTGCAATATATTGTTTACCATTAACTAGCTTTTGCACGCGACTTCGCACACGTACACTTTCATTCCCTGATTTACCCCTTAGGGGTTGGAATTTCAAAAATTCCTTTTTTAGTGCTCACTTACGTTATAAACCTACATGTAAAATTTCAGGATTCTAGGTTTAGCGGTTTGGGCTGTGCGTTGATCTCTGGGTATGTCAGTCACCTTCCTCTTTTTTAACCGACTTCAAAAAAAGGAGGATGTTCTCAATTCGCCTGTTTTTTTTTATGTTTGTTACCTCATAACTTTCAACTGGGTGAACCGATTTTGATGATTCTTTTTTTATTTGAAAGCTGGTGCTTCCCGTGTGGTCCTTTAAATGGTCTAGATTGAAGTCGTTTTTTTTTGTTAAAATTTGTGATTATTGTAGATAGATTCTAATTAATTTGCTTAGTTAAAAAAAGGTAAAGGTAAAGATATGATGGCATTAAGGAGTTTGGTAAACGAAGTAAGTTCTATTATGTAAGGTAAGTAAGTTTCTATTATGGACTGAACTAATGCTAGGTGCTGTCCGTGTAGCAACGGACTAAGAATGTGTCGCAAACTCTATTCATTCCGAGAGTGTTCCATGACAACAGCAGTCGAGTCAACCCGTCGAGCCACGGTATAGTAGACCGTTCCATGGTTTTCCTTTCTAGGGTGCACCTGGTTCCCCGGCATCAGTACCCGAGACGGCGTGCGGTTATTAGTCGGCTCGAGTCCGACATGCCACCAGGAGGTGGTATCCGAAGGGATATCCGCACGGGAAAAAAAAGGGTATCGTAGGCCAAAACCTCCGCTCTAAGAAGAGGCTTATGTCTAGCAAAGGCTAGGTTAGGTGCTGTGCGGTTTTGCGGATGGTCGGGGCGGGCTTTCCCCTCCATCCGCTCTAGTGGCCACGCGCGAGGGGGCAACGTACGCGTGTGCCGTACGTCGCCTAATTGAGAGTCTACCAGCAGACGGTGCCCGCTTCTATGCGGGCAGGCGCTGGGAGGGGTCCGGATGTGTTAATAACTGCAGTTCCCGGACTCCTCCCT
Source organism: Diaphora mendica (assembly GCA_949125395.1). Lineage (NCBI taxonomy): Eukaryota > Metazoa > Arthropoda > Insecta > Lepidoptera > Erebidae > Diaphora > Diaphora mendica. The sequence continues at coordinate 5,788,135 of OX421321.1, forward strand.
TCACAGGCGCAGAGTGGCACACCGTGTGGTTTTAGTCGGTTCGAGTCCGACACACCGCCCCGCCGCAAGCCCCGGAGGGGTGACGGTCCGAGGGGATTTCAACACAAAAAAAAAAAAAAAACTATCAGTTATCTAAGTTATATCTAGATTACGCAGGATAGAAGGGAAAAATTGAAATAGCAAGCGTGGTAGTATAATAGGGCTAAACCTACGTTTACCACGTGGGGTGACGGTCCGAGGGGATTTCCACAAGTTAAAAAAAAAAAAAAGGTGCTGTGCGGTTTTAAGGCGCGTCTCCACCGATATTTGACAACACAAAAGTTGCCAACTTTTGTTCGGTGGAGACTCGGTTTTACAAAAACTTTTATCAGCAACGCGTGTTGACAACAGAAAAGTTGCGAACTTTTCGGGTCGGCTCGGCATTAGCAACAGGAAAGTTAAAGCTATGACACTTCCGTCGCCAGTCTTTTACGGCATACCAGCTCTTAGATATAAATTCTAAAACAATTATAGGTTTTCTAAACCATCGAAGCCAAAACTATTTGAAATAACGTTCAACAATGAAAGTTAATAATACATTGGACATGACATATTCACATGAATTGTTTATATGTAAGTACAAAACATACAAAAATAGATATGGTCTTAGATCTAAGATTGTGTTATCATACAAGATAAGCATGATAAAATAATAATTGATGAGTTCAACTAATAGCTCCGCATCAAACTAAAAACTACATCGGTGGCGCAGTGGTAGTGTATGCGACTGCTGTTCTTGAGGTCTCGGGTTAGATTCCCGGGTTGGTCCAAAATGTTTATAATAATATGATATGCAAATATTTGTTTCGGAGTTTGGGTGTTTTTTATGTATAATATGTATGTATTTACAAAAAAAAATGGTTGTCTGTAAAGTCTGTTTACGGACGATAGTTTAACGTGACAACGTCATAACGAAACATTGATTAAATGGAACGCCTCAGAGCGAGGTAACGCCGCACGAGTCATATTTTTTCGTGCGTGCAGCCGGCCTCCATCGAATTATAAGACGTTGCCACGTCAAAAAAAGTGTATAGTTGTCTAGTACCCATGATACAAGCTCTGCTTAGCGACTAGATGGCATTATATATTAGTTGTCCGAAATATTTATATAATTATTACTTATAAAACTGTAAAATATGAACAGTTTAAAAAAATATGGATATGAAAGAAATTAAGATGGTAAATAACGAGAAAACACCGATGAGAATTTTTTTTCATAGCTATTGATTTATGAACGTCTAGAACTCTAGAGGACAAAATACTAGGAATAATACTCTTCTTATTACTATACAATGTGTTAGATGCGGACAGCTGAGGACGAATATCTTTTGGCTGAGATGATTATGATGTATAGGAGAGCCAGTGTATTAAAAACCTAATATTTTATCTATTGATTCACAATTTTATTATTTCACATGATATAATAGTTAATTTATTCAATTGCACTGGGCAAAAATGTGTGTTTTACTGTTCTAGAACTAACTTTCTCACTAGTTTAGAGGGATTTCATTACGACACTATTAATGAATAGATATAATATATATATAAATGTGGAGTTTGAACCTAAAGGCGCTCGCCCACGGAGACTTTTTGCAGCGATGCATCGCTACTAACGTGCTAGTCGCGTTTGCAATGCGCTACAGAAGCGATGCCAACGCGCTACAGCATCGCGAGTATATCGTTGCAAAGCGCGACAGTGTCGGACGACATCGGGGGAAAAATGAAGGGAGGGTGGCGCGGTGAGTTACTGAATCGCGTTTGCAGCGCGACTGAATCGTGGTTATGTAGACGAGGGCACACAGCTTGCGACCGCATCGCGACTGTATTGATGAGAACGCGCGACAGCCTCGCTGCTGCATCGCTGCAAAAAGTCGCCGTGGGCGAGCGCCCTAAGACACTTTAGCATATAATCTAATTTACAAAAATACATTATAAAGCTAGATACGTCACGTTCTACCAATTACTCGATCGCTTATGACATCAGCAGACGTAAATATGTAAATATGCAGTGGTACATAAAAATCCTGGCTTCGGTCCAACTGTATCAATAGTAAGTAGCATTTAACGCAATATTATTGTTTTGAAATCTCGACTTTATTTACGGTACGATTCTGTAGCTGGTACGTGCTTTTATAGGCATGTGCATCTGCAAGACGGGACCATATCAGCAGATGTCACATTTCATAATTACATGTTTTTATAAATAAACTTGTTACTGATATTTGTGATGTTCTTTGCAGTTGTTATACCTAGGTCATCCCATGGAAACACTATATTTTTTTGGATAAAAATGGCTAATGTGTTAATTCATCTATAAATGATAGTGATAAGTGAGTGAAAAGATAGGAGTGATACTACGGCCTCACAGAAGTCCGGTGTGCAATAGTGCTTGCGCTGTGTTTCACCGAGTGAGTGAGGATACCTGAGGCCCATACCCCAATCCCCCTACCCTTACTTCCCCCCATGCCCTAAAAGGCCGGCAACGCACTTGTGACGCTTCTGGTAGGTGTCCATGGGCGGCGGTAATCGCTTACCATCAGGCAATACGTCTGCTCGTTTGCCCGCCAATTCCATAAAAAAAAGAAAAAAAGTACTCCAGTCGTTTGAGCGTGACGTAGTAGAGAACATTCAAACGCACTTTTTTATGTATGAGCCTGTTAAAGTCTGTGTCTGTCCGCACGAATGCTGCCATTTTAGGTTGGTCTTCTGTGTGAGGATTGTACCGCCATGGTCGAGTTCGACATCGAGCCGTTCGTGCTGAAATCAGCGTGGCTCTACTACCTTGAAATTTTCGACTTTATAACATAAGTGTTCATGTCTTCATACGTGTTGGCAACGTACTTGTCTCTAGGGCATGGGTGGTGGTAGGCATTTACCTTCCTACAAGATATTTTATATATTTCCCCGTCTACAGTAATAAAGTTGTCCTTACCGTTCATGAGGCAAATGATGTGACGTGTGAATCGGGCTGAGTGTGACATCAGACAGCGAAGTGTACCGCTGTGAACTCGTTGATACCCGTTCATACTGACTGTTGATTTCATTCTGTAGACAAATAAAATAAAGTTAAAAAAAAATACAAAACAAAACCGACTTCAAGAACTGGACCAAATTGAAATGGAACCACAAGGAAAGTACTAGCTTTCAAATAAAAAAAGAATCATCAAAATCTGTTCACTCAGTCGAAAGTTCTGAGGTAAACACACATTTAAAAAATATACCGATGAATTGAGAACCTCCTTCTTTTTTGATGTCGGTTAAAAATCAACCTTCAACATTAAATTTGAGATATCTGACACTAGTCCGTGTGGTGGCGGATTAAGAACACCAGTAAGGAGTGTCATCACTCCTATTTATTACAAAAGCGCTGCGGAGAGAACTTGAAACAAACCTTATACTAACTCATATGGCCAGGGTGGAATACCACGCTCCTCCTTACCAGGTGTCCATAGTAAGCTAAAACCTTCTTTCTAAGGAGGAGGCTAGGTCCACCAATGGACTATTAACGTTTGTTGATGATCTGAGACCTAAATATGATAGTCTGATTCTTTAACATGTGCTTATCAGACTGCTGATAAAAATTGTTATAATATAATACTAAACATATTTTTATAGATGAATATCATAAATACTCAAGCTTATCACCAAATTACACCATGACCGAACAGAAAGTATAGTGAACTAACTAGTAGGCCAATAGGCTCGTCAACAATATATTCATCCTAGCTGGACTAATAATAATACTCAAATACAATAAAATTCTAGCCACGCTTCGGCATGAATGGGCCGGCTCGACCGGAGTGATATCACGGCCTCACAGAAAACCGGTGTGAAATAGCCCTTGCGCTGTGTTTCACCGAGTGAGTGAGGATACCGGGGGCCCATACCCCAAACTCTTCCCCATTCCTTTAAGGCCGGCACCGCACTTGTGACGCCTCTGGTGTTGCGAGTGTCCATGGCTGGCGGTAATAGCTTACCATTAGGCGATAAGTCTGCTCGTTTGCCCTCTATTCCATTAAAAAAAACCCAGCAGTGGAACATTATGGGTTGTTGATGCTGATTGATGACAGAACAATATGATAATGCTCATCACTCATACTTTGGTCCTGGATGGGAATCGAACCCACAACGTTCAGCATCGTAGTCAGGATCACGAGCTACTAGGCCAATAGACCAAAGTCAGAATTAAGGATCAGGTCAGAAGTAGTCAGGCAAACGGTGCATTTAACTCGAACTTTTTAATGTCGACGCTCAATATTATAACTGGGCATTAGCTTAAAGACAAGTAAACATACTGTTTGATACCAAAATATCCACCAAGACATTCAAACAATTTTTCGAATACCTACGTAGCTATTACAACGCGCATGGCCTTTAGACAGACAGTCTTAATTTGTTACTGTTATGTACCGACCTGTCCTTTTATGTGTGTATCTGCTGCGTCTGGTAATCAGAATCAATTAGGTAAATGAGAATGCACCTGTTTTGAATCATCTGCATCTTTAAGAGGACAGGACGACTTAAATATATACGTTAACGACTTAAATAAATACGTTATTGTGCAGGTGTTGTTGATGTGACAAAATAATTGTTTATAGTTTAATGAATTATAAAAAAATTTACTTCAATGGCCTATAATTATCATGATGAATTATAATGTACGAAAAATGACGGTTCTCCACCACGCGTCGCAGTGGTATATTGCGGCTGAACAAAAATACATAAAAACAATCTTTGAATTGTGTTCTTTATCTTGTCAAAATTTGAGCTCGATTGGTGCAGAACTTAAGTTTTTGAAGCGCATACAAACTAACTTAACATTTCTCTATTTAAATAGATTATACTCGTATTTTTATTACTTTTATATTCTATTAGGTGTTAATTGGCATTTTCTAGTGGTAAGTGATCCTCACGGTTCGGACACTTGTCCGATCTATCATAGAATGCCAAATTTATAGCATATTTGTGCACCATTTAAAGTGTATGCCGATATCGGAAAATAAGGATAAATCCTATGATAGGATTTGTCTAAACAAACCATGTTTTTATCTGGGTGTATAGGTTTTACGGTTGACGACAGTTAGTACATAAAATTGAACTTAGTGTTTCTAGGCAGTGATCCCAACGTGCTAATTTAAATTATGTGCATGTGAATCGTGAGAATATCGACCGAGCTTATACCCTTGAACATTTATATTGGCGGGCAAAAATTAGAAATAAAACATCGCATTAGTAGATGTCAAGGTTTGAAATAATTTTATAAATGTCATCATACAGAAATTGGAATTAAAGGAATCTGTTAAAGTTTGAGAATGTAATGGTTTATTTAAAATTAAATCATATAATAGACATATATTTCCGCAAATTTTTTTTTAGATAAAAACTAGCTGTCCCGGCAAACTTCGTACAGTCATATTTACACATCTGTCTCAGCTTCCCTGAGGCAGTGCACAGTCGCGGACAAAAAAAAAATACTTTTCCGGTTATCTTTTAATTTTTACACAAACCTCGTCCTAACAATAAGGAACACATTAAAAAATTTATTATTTCATTTGGTGCAGCCGATCGGAAGTTTCATTTCATTGTCATCGACATAGCCCTAAGGATTAGCAGGCTGAAGTGGCAATGGGCTGGCCATATTTGCCGTAGAACCGACAACCGTTGGGGTAAACGGGTTCTTGAGTGGAGACCGCGTCTCGGCAAACGTAGTGTAGGACGTCCACAGGCCAGGTGGAGTGATGATTTGCGCAAGACGGCTGGCAGGAGCTGCATGCGAGTGGCCGAGGATCAAACTAAATGGCGTGCAATTGAAAAGGCCTATGTCCAGCAATGGACTGCGGTAGGCTGAAGATGATCGGAAGTTATGCGCGTACATACATTTCGGCGATTCATTTTTATATATATACTCGTAGATTACCCGCAGTCCTTTGCTATATATTTGCAACATGTATTGAACATTTAAGGATGTTTCGGATTTATAGTGCATTGCGGTGTGGGTCTACGAAGACGATTAATTTATGTAACACCGTAAATCAAGAAAAGAAAAGGAATCTATGCAGACTAATAAAAATATTATAAGTACCTATTGACGACGAGTTTTACGAAATCAAAATAAAAAAACTTCAGAGTTCAGTAGTGGCCAGAAAACTACAATCCATCAAATTCCATTTTATCAAGATCTGACGAAAGCCATAAAAAAACACACAGTCACTATGACATCATTGGTAACAGCGATGAAAGCAAAAAACATTTGGGTAATAACTTCTTGCACAGTGCTAATCAAACCGTGGCGGTTGGTTGTCAGTCTCGGTGAATCATACCATAGGACTTTGACATTGAAACGAGGCAACGAAACCAGCTATTTTTCTAGCGAAATTTTTAAAACAACTAACAAAAAGAAATTCTAAAACATCTAATTACGTGTAAAGTGTCGGACCAACAAGTTTTTTTTGTGCTAGATAACAGATAAGAACAGAAATGAGAGGTGTCATTGACCTTAAAGTCACCTACATCGGTTTGCGATGGCAGCAGAAACAATTCTGTACTGTATGCTACTAATATTATAAACGCGAAAGTTTGTAAGTATGGATGGTTTTTTTTTTTTTTGATGTTTGTTACTCTTTCACGCAAAAACTACTGAACGGATTTGGATGAAACTTTACAGTAATATAGCTTATACATCAGAATAACACATAGGCTACGATTTGCAGCGATACAGGCGGGCGGAGCCGCGGGCGACAACTAGTACATTATATTGAAGCAGACAAAGCGTCAAACGTCCTATAGAACATGCAAAAGTCTTCACCCATAGGTGGTTGAGGATATGCATTACTTTTATGTCATGCTAATATCATTATTAGCCGTATATTAACGTAGTCTAAAAATGTAAACATAACTTTAGTGTCCCGACATTGCCGTAGAAACAATGACTTGTGAAACACACAATTTTCACGTATCGAGGGTGTTTTTCTTACATTTATTAGTTCAAAATACTATGTTTTTATGCTACAAATTAAGTAAATTATATGACGCACTGTAGGAAAATACACCTGAGTGTTACTAACCTACTAATCCATCTTATATTTACCCGTTTTATTTACTTTTTACTTCCAGCTAATAGCCGACACCCGCCACAACAAAGCAGAGAACACTCGAAGATTCAGTGGCCACAAATAGACTATACAACGGTTAGGTGACCATATTAAGTTAGTGCGGAAGCAGACAAATTCGATTAGTTAACAAGTGAATAGAATAATTATAAGGAACTCTTACAATTAAATGCATTTAAATACACTATTGGGTATTGTTTTAATCTACTACGATGGCGAGCGACAGGAAACTTAACTTGAATAACCATTGTCGCGCCTCGATGTTATATGATGCAATGAATTTCAAGTTCAACGGGTTTGAAATAGTTTACTAAATATTCATGACATGTATACGTTTCGGCAGACATTTCTATGTAGTTAAACTAAGGTTGGGTATATTAAAGTAACTTACTTAACTGAACAGATAGATATGTACTCTTTATAGCACATAATAATATTAAAAATACAATGTCGAATATACATAAATAAAAATATTGGGACAATTGGCGGCCTTATCGCAGACTGCGATATCTTCCAGGCAACCTTTAGATGGACTTTACTTTAATGTGTAGTTTATGGTGCGCATTTACTAAGTAGGCTAATGTATAATTGAATATAATCAATAACGCTGAAATAATACCTCAAAGTTTAATAATAATTTTAGCAAGGTAAAATGGAATAAAATATACACGCATAGTGGAATCAATAACGATATTTACTGAACTAAATCAAGGCAAAATCTACTTTAATATGAACGAAGTAAGGTTGTTCTCATAGTAATTTCTACATTAAGTAGGTTATAAGATTTATATATTCAAATAACGTTCTAACTAATTCACTTGTCAAAACTGAGATAATTTATGCATGCAACACACATGTAGGCTAATCATTAACCGACCTTGGACGTCCGAGAAAACATCTTCAACACAGACCTCACTGTAGAATGATATCAATCGATGAATTGCGTAATTTCACTTACCGAATCACCATAGCAACTCCATCACATTACCACACCTCCCACCAAAAGCAAAAATTCTAAATGTAGATCAAGAATTAGGCCGACATTCAGACTTAATAGAAGTAATTAAGAATTTCTGTAGAATTAGGATACAACACTCGCGGTATCACACGCACCAACTGGAAGGCGCCAGATGTCTTAAAATAATATAACGCACAAGTATGGGCAATTCAAAAATAAACCCCGCGGGGGAAGTTTGATGCCAGTTATATTTAGCAGGATAATAGTTTTCCTGTTGAGTCCTCAACTATACAGGACTGGTGTGTTCTGAGCGTGAAGTGGCACTAAAGCTCTGTCAATAATGATATTGTAGTTTCTATGTAGGTGTTTATTTAACGGTCATATTCAATATGAATGATGAACTGCAGTGCGCTGATTTCGAATGGTTGTGCCAATTGTTTTGGACGACACTATTGTAACATGTGAAATGTATTTTCTTGGTGGTTGAGGATGTTAGCTGAAGTGTGTATTTTCTATTTATAGGCAAAGATGAGCGCAAATGTTTTAAACACGTAAATTTGAAGAACTATACACTTTTGATACGAGACTGATGACCTAAGACCTCATATCTGTTAATTTAAGATCAAGTCTACACTCACCAAATGGGTTTATTTTTAACACAATATTTCAATCTGGAACCGTTAAAACCTTAATAAGCTATTTGCGTATACAGTAAAACCTCTGAATGCTTGCTCAAAAACATATTAAAATATCCAAAATTGTCAGTAACTTTTTATATCGCTCTAGTTAAAGTACCAGTTGTCAGCAATTCAATGAAGTCGCTACATTCATTGTACGTTTTGGATATAACATAAATGATTGCAATAAAATGCTTATTATCTCTCAGAAGACATCTCTATGATGTCGAGAGCCATGCTTCGGCATGAATGGCCGGCTCGACCGAAGTGATACCACGGCCTCACAGAAAACCGGTGTGAAATAGTGCTTGAGTTGTGTTTCACTGAGTGAGTGAGGATAACGGAGGCCCATATTCCAAACCCCAAAAAATTGCAAACTCAACTCCAACCGAGGAAAATTGTTCTCCATATTAACCTAATTAGATGAGTGTTATGTAGGTTATGTTTATTTTCTTAATGGACTTGCTTTTTTGTTAAGTTACGCACGAAGATTTCCTTTATGGGTATAAAACAGGTTTTGTATAAGGCTAGCGTACAATTCATGGTGTATATTCAAGACTCGAACATTTTTAGGCCGAAGTAACCATTAAACTGTATTTTCTAACATTTTCGTCAGTTAAATTATCTATACAAATAAATAAAATTGGAGTGTCTGTTTGTAATATTAAATAAAATAACCACTTTTTACTAAATGCCTATGTTTGTATACATGGTACATAAACCAAAATAACATTTTTTTTAAATGTTGTCTGTCTGTTGTTTCGGCTAATATCTGGAACTAGCTGAACTAGCTGATGATATAAGGAGTAACTTAGGAGTACATTTTTTAGACTAACGTCGCCCCGCGGCGTTACCCACGATACGACAATAACTACTGACTAGTTCATAATATAATATAATATAATATATTATATTATATTAATATAATATAATTGAATTTAAGTATGCGAGGGGGTTTCGGGGGCGAAAAACTAATCTTGCTAGAATTCATTTTAATATTTACCAAAAAAAAATGCCGAGGAAAGCTTCGTCATCCAGGTACTCTCAATTTAAGTTGTATTGTTACTCGTTCTAATTCAAAACATTCTAGTGTTACCATTGCATCAAAATGAAAGTACTTTTATCGGTGCAAGTTTCAAACGACAAGAGAATAAATTAACATTATTCGAACTGGCTAACTGAACTTGAATGTCTAGTACAATATTCCTTCTATACATGTATTAAATTGGAGTCTATTAACCTTAATTGTTATTATCTCGTAAATTTAATTGGTTTTACTATAGATAAGTCGAAAGAGAGAGAGAGAGTAAAGGTACTAGGGGGAAAGTGCAGTCGAGTTCATTTTATTATATTGTAAAACTAGTTGTTGCCCGCTCATATGTCGGTTATCGCGGCAAATAGTAGCCTATGTGTTATTCTGATGTATAAGCTATAATAACTGTAAAGTTTTATCCAAATCCGTTAAGTAGTTTTTGCGTGAAAGAGTAACAAACATGCATCCATCCATACTTACAAACTTTCGCGTTTATAATATTAGTAGGATAGTTTTGGACTGCGGCTCCGCCCGCGTGTATGTCGGTTACTGTGGTAAAGAGTAGCCTATGTCCTTTCTCAAAAACTATCTCCTTAGTAAATCGGTACAGCGGTTTAGCCGTGAAAGCGTAACACACAGGCAGACAGGTACTTTCAAATCTATACAAATCAATATTAAAAAAACCGACTTCCAAAAAACATCCAACGAACAGACTTCAAACAGATTTTAGGTACCTAGCACACATTATAATACTACTATTTAAATGAATAAAGAATTAGGTATAGGCAATTTATAAAGAACCAGTTTATTTTACGCTTTTAAGTGTTTTTTTGGCAGAGAGTTTACGTTGGATGTTTTTTGGAAGTCAGTTTTTTTATAAAACGTTTTTATTTTTCAGTTTTTAGTGCAAACAAACGTAGGTAAGTAGTAAGTTGAACTATTTCATCAAATTTCATCATCAAGAATACAAATTAAGGTCTATACGTACGTTTAATATTAAAATTATCCTCTAATCCGTAACTCTTGAACAGTTTAACCTTCTATCATCAGTTCACCTAAATAACTTGAAAGTATACGACTGAAGGTCTTTAGAGACGTATGAAATTGAAAGAATTATCCTCCAACTCTTAACCGTTGAGGAGTTGTACCTTCCACCTTCCATCATCAGCTTACCTAAATAATTTGAAAGAATACGACTAAAGGTAACATACATACATATGATATTTAAAGATTTATCCTCCAACTCCTAACCGTTATGGAGTTGTACCTTACATCATCAGCTCATCATCATAAAATAATGACTACCAGACGCAAATACCGGTGTAATTTCAGAAAATATACGAAAAACATAGTATGTGCCTAAAAAAAAAAGAGGGTTTCCCTCGATTACCCTGGGATCCCATCATCAGATCCTGATATGGTGGCAATGGGACCACCCCGGGAGCATACCCTTTCGAATACAAAAAAAAATCAAAATCGGTCCACAATTGACGGAGTAATCGGTGAACAAACATAAAAAAAAAAAAAACAGTGGAACATAGAACCTCCTCCTTTTTGGAAGTCGGTTAAAAATTTAAGTGTCTGTTTGTAATATTAAAATAACCGCTTTTTACTAAATGCATATTATGTATGTATATATATATATATATAAGGTTTTGGTTTGGTATGTACATGTACCAAAACCTTACCAAAACATCATTTTTTATAATTTTTGTCTGTCTGTCTGTTTGTTCCGGCTAATCTCTGGAGGCGGGACCGATTTTAACGGGACTTTGACTGATACATAGCTGATGAATGATGATATAAGGAGTAACTTAGGCTACTTTTTTAGACTAGCTTCGCCCCGCGACGTTACCCGTGGTACGATAATAACCGCGGGTAACACCGCGGAGTTCAGCTAGTGTATAATATTAGTGGGGAAGTATGGATTTAAGTTATATAAGGGGAGATAACAGAGCTTTGAATTGAATGCATTTAAAAACCCATTTCATGATTAAAGTACTTCGGGTGCTTCGTTTAATGGTTTTTGAAATAGAATTATGTTTGTCGGCTAATTCCACTTGAGCAGGGTCTGCTGCAGTACATTCATATAATATCAAAAGAACTAGGGATTAATAATGAAACTCAACATTTTGAAATTTCTTACAGCGATCGTTCTAATTTATACTGTTAATCTAAGTGTAAATATTTGAAGTTCGGAAATTTAGTTAACGTGATTATGATAAGCAAAAGGAAACTGCTTCGTGTCAGAAGGGCTTCTATATTAAAACTTCCTGAAATTATTTTGATAAACGACGTTTTTGTTTCTAATGGAGCATAGTAGTTTCGTCAGTTCTCGTTTGAATATATGTATTTGTGTGTGTAAGTATATGATTTGAGTTTAGCATTCGACGCCTTCAAGTCGATGTGAAAGTTCTCCGTAAAAATATTTTGCATGAATGTTTGTTAGTTATTGTTTTTAAAATTCCGTCTAATGATTTGCAAATTTGGCATGATCACAATGTTTATAAAATTTAAATCGATCGCTTGTGCTCATAATTTTATTCGTAGAGGCAGAATTTCGACACACTACACTCATGGCTGTCTAGTTGTAGTCTCGTTGCATGTATTCGATCGATTGCATTTTCTTTAAACACGATTCTAATATCGTCAGTGAAGTACTAATATGACGTAAGTCATTTTTGGCAGTCGATTAAGAAAGTCAAGGGATTGGTTTTGATCGGTCTGAAAGGAGTTAGCATATCAAAATTCTTGATGTCCATACAGCGTCAGTCACTATTGTTCATGGATTTATAATCCAGAAAATGATTCCTGAGAATAAAATATTGGTTGAGAAAGAATAAATATGGCATCTTTTTTTTTTTTTTCATTTTGCTCCACAGTAGAAGAAAAATTATTTCGTTCTTCTGTAAAATTATGCATTTTGACTTGCATACTGTAAGTGATGAAATGCTAACCAGCTGGTGGTACTGATGATAACGATTTATTGAAAATCGATACCCGTGTACTCAATACTAATCATAAAAATAATCTAATATTTAAAATTCTCGTGTCGCGGTGTTTGTTTACCAAACTCCTCCGAAACTGCTGGACCGATTTTTATGAAATTTTGTGTGCATATCGGGCAGGTCTGAGAATTGGCCTACATCTATTTTTCATACCCCTAAATGATAAGGGTGACCCACCCATAATTTTTATTTTGTGGCAAAACAACGTTTGCCGGGTCAGCTACTTTTTTATATAATATCGATCCAATCATGTCTACACGTCATGATGTATCCAAGTAGTTTTCGTGTTCTGGAAACTAAAGTACTATCTTTAGTTATTATCAATCTAGATAGCGCTGTGTTAATAGGTCTTAAGACATTAATGTCACTTTAGATACCTTATCAATTACCGATATTTACTTGAAACAATGTAATTAGGTTAACAGTAATTATTTACATACATACACTCAAGCCTATATCCCCGGAGGGGTGGGAAACTGTAAACGATCATATTTTGCGATCTATAAATTTTGTCCTACTTAAGTAATAGGTAGTAAGCTTGTTGTCGTAGTCAGGCACTTTAGGGTTGGGAAAATTTGTAGTAATTGAAGGGAAAGATAGGTAAAAAGGGAAAAGTATGGTAGAAAAGGATTTTTTTATAAACATAACTATATACTCTAGAATATAATTCGATACTATACGATAAAACCAAAATTTTAATAAAATAAAGCCGATTTCAAGAACTGGACCAAATTGAAATGGAACCACACGGGAAGAACCAGCTTTCAAATAAAAAAGAATCTTCAAAATCGGTTCACCCAATCGAAAGATCTGAGGTAACAAACATAAAAAAATACAGTCGATTTGAGAACCTCCTCCTTTTTTGAAGACGGTTAATAACTATGTATACTATTTAACTAGATATCATGAAATAGTTTAGATCTTTCAGTTATGTATATTATTTCAACATTTAAAAAGTAACTAGTCTAAAAATTAAAAGCCTCGTCTTTATCCTACCTAAAACGTACATTCTTTCATTTCGAAATGGCGCAATTCGATCAACAAATTGATTTATTTAAAAAAATGTAGTCACGTCGGTCAGTGCCCCTCCGAATAATGTAAGGATTCAAACCTCACACATTCAAATTATGATGGATTAAAAAACCCTTATATATCGTATATAAAATCTGGAAACAAACTTTTTTTGGGGGGGTTCCCTATAAAATTCGGAGTTCAACACCATCGTTCCTCGAAAGATTCCACAGAAGTAAGTGTACCCAAAAGCTTCATGATTTTACATCCAGGCCCTATTATTCGCAAACATGTCGATCTTGTATCAACAAAATGAAACACGTATTTTATTTGAAGTTGAAAACGTGAAGAGTAAATTCAGTGAAGCAGTACGCACAAACATGTCGAAAGAGTACTACCAAATGGTTCGCTCTCCCCATAAATACCGAGGCAGACCTTGACTATGGAGCAACAATTACCGTAGAATTTAAGTTTACTCAGAACATGACGTAATACGTTGTAAATACTTACATAGAATTACGGTTATTGTGGAATAATTGCAAGGACAGGGGCTGGGCCATTGGATTTGAATCTTAATGTTGTAGTAATAAGAACACATTTTGTTAACAGCACAGTCCACTGCTGGACATAGGCCTCTCGTTAGAAGGGAGGTTCTTGGCCTGGTATACCACGTTGGCCAGACAAGTTGTTTAAGTTCTCCCTTTCTTTGCAGTGCTGTTGTTCTGCTTGGTTTGCCTCTTAGTCGAGTCTTATGATACCCTCGGGGTAAACAGAGATGGTAACACTGTTTTCTAGATTCATCACAACACAACATTCAACTTTATATTTGTAGTCTTCTAATTCAGCATTAGAGTTCAAAATCCATTGAATTTTTATTAAGAAAAGATTACTTCTTTAACAGTTTAAAATTCTATTTAAAAATATTTTAGGAAACTCGAGATTAATAGTAGCTATGCACATTACTACTTTATTTATGTTGCCGTAAGACCTTGCTTTTATGGCGGCCGCGGTCATACTAATTATCACATGTAAATTATTCTGTTTAGGTGTTTTTTTGGTTTATCGTTTTATCAAGATAAGTGTGAGGTTTTATCAGAACTACCATGTCCAAATATATGTTTCGTTATTTTTATCACAAGGTTAGTGACTTGCTGTAGAAATTCATAATCTGAATATAATGTTCTATGTTTTTTTTATGTATAAGCTTGCCAAATTGACTCTACTCTGCCTGATGGAAAGCATGAGCTGAATCAGATCAGAATGCAGGCAATGCAACATTACGACTCACACAATGACGGCCAATTGAGATGCTTCTGCATAATGGAGCCTCCGGTCTCGCGCTCACTAATAAAACACGACAGAATGATTTCATTTCAGGTTGGTCTTCCGTGCCCGCCCTTTTGTGCTGAAATCAGCGTGGCTCTACTACCTTGAAAGGATCGTTATTCATAGAGGTCTAATTTTTAACCGATTTCCAAAAAGGAGGAGGTTCTATGTTCCACTGTATGTATTTTTTTTTATGTATGTTACCCGACTAGTTGTGGACCGATTAAAAATTTTGTATTCGAAAGGGTATGCTTCCGAGGTGGTCCCATTGCCAGCATATCAGGATCTGATTATGGGATCCCAGGGAAATCGAGGGAAACTCTCATTTTTTATAGGCACATACTATGTTTTTCGTATATTTTCTGAAGTTACATTTGCGTCTGGTAGTCACCATTTTATGATGATGAGCTGATGATGTAAGGTACAACTCCTTAACGGTTAGGAGTTGGAGGATAAATCTTTAAATATCAGATGTATATATGTTACCTTTAGTCGTATTCTTTCAAATTATTTAGGTAAGCTGATGATGGAAGGTGGAAGGTACAACTCCTCAACGGTTAGGAGTTGGAGGATAATTCTTTCAATGTCATACGTATCTAAAGACCTTCAGTCGTATACTTTCAAGTTATTTAGGTGAACTGATGATAGAAGGTTAAACTCTTCAACAGTTAGGAATTAGAGGATGATTTCAATATTACACGTACGTTTAGACCTTCATTTGTATTCTTGATGATGAAATTTGATGAAATAGTTCAACTTACTACTTACCTACGATTGTTTGCACTAAAAACTGAAAAATAAAACTGCTAAGCCAAAAAGAATACAAACGAACAATTACAAAAATCTAAGCGATAGTTACTTGGCACCGACTTCAAACAGATTCTAGGTACCTAGCACACATTATAATACTACTATTTAAATGAATAAAGAATTAGGTATAGGCAATTTATGAAGAACCAGTTTATTTTACGCTTTTAAGTGTTTTTTTGGCAGAGAGTTTTCGTTGGATGTTTTTTGGAAGTCGGTTTTTATTTTTTTATAATTATATCTTTTTTTGGGATTTTTTTATGGCCACCGTTTCATACCTCCTCAGAACTTTGTACGAAGCGTTTTAGGCCCTTAGTAAGCTCGATTAATCGATGTTAACCATAATAATTCCTATAGACGCTGTTATAACCTTTTCATTAGAAACAGCATACAATGACATCAATTTCTTACACAGCCTTAAAGGTATACGTATATTATATTGAGTGAACAAATAATACATTCATACTTTAATCTTCTGAACTAATTATATATTTACAGCGAACCCTACAATAGTTTTCATTCATCAGGTTTCCTTGTAGGTCATGAACACACTATGAATGAATAAGTGTTGTGCACATACGGTCAAGATTACAATGTTAAACACTAAAACAAACAATTTTTAGATAACACTTTACCTACATATTTCATGTGTAAGAAGTTAACAGGTTAGTGATCTTGATTGCCATGCCGAAGATCTTGGGTTCGATTCCATCCAAGGACCAATATTTGTGTGATGCCCATGATCACTTGTTTGAGTGTAATTTATGTATGTATTGAGAAATGTATATGTTAATCGGCAGTTTGGTTACCATAGTGCAGATTCTGCCTATTGACATCCGTGTGTGAATTGTGTGAGATTATTACAATTAGTTCTATGAAATGATAAAAACAAACATAGACAAATGTCAATCACTTCAGGAGTATAGATTTCACAAACAGAAAATAACAAACTTATACAGCGAACCGTGGGAGAGTCATGTTAGGCAGATATTAGGTACAGGATCCCTCCCGTCCCCTTTACTAGACGTGAGTGTTTCCCTTCCTTGAGGACCCTCAAGGGAGACAAATACTCAACAGGCACCTTCAAGTTTAAGTTAAATATTACTGAAATCAAGTAAGCATCTTTAGTTGTTTTCATACCTGGAATATCTCCTTTCTATGCCCCTTCAATCTGTCAAGGCTCTCCTCTGAAGAGTAGTCGGAAGTCTTAGTAAGTCTGTCGCCAATACTTCTTGTAGACTGCCGCGTGCGATGGACCGGAGGCGAAGGGTACTCCTCTTCGACTTCCGTGATAGCCTCGGATGTCACTTTACTCGAAATTTCTTTTACTTGTCTGTGAAGGAAGAACTAGGATTATTAAAGTGCCTATTAAAGTTTCAATTAATTTGCTTAATTCTAGGCATATGTTTCATTTATCAGAAAATCGTGTTAGAATAAATCACTGCACTTGGTTTTTTTTTTTTTGGAATAGTCGAGCAAACGAGCAGACGTATCGCCTGATGGTAAGCGATTACCGCCACCCATGGACACCTGCAACAACAGAAGCGTCACAAGTGCGATGCCGGCTTTTTGGCGATGTGGGGGGAGAGGTAGGGGTAGGGCATTCCCTACTTTCCTAATTCCCTAGTGAGTGAGGATACCGGAGGCCCATACCCCATTGGGTATGGGCCTCCGGTATCCTCACTCACTCGGTGAAACACAGCGCAAGCACTATTTTACACCGGTTTTCATGCCGAAGCGTGGCTCTCCCACGGTTCAGTAGTTTCGGTTTCGGCCTACTGTACTACGCTGGCCAGACGGGTTGGTATTGGTATAGGGTTGGTTTCAATTTTCCTTTTCTTTGCAGTGACGTTGTTCTGCGTCCTTAGTCGGCTCTTGCGTCCCAAATACCCATGGGAAAATGTGGTACTCCGTATTCTTAATTCGTCACCATAAGGACTCCGAGCACCCGAGACTGGTAGAATATCTACAGCTCCGTAAATATATGGGTTGCAGTTCAGTTTCAGTCCAGGACATCAAATATTTTTCCTGGGAGGGAATGACCCAAACCCACTAAACCAACAAGTTAAACAAATATTTGTACAGGTTTACGCATAAAATATTAGATTAACCTTGATTTAGTAATGGCTGTTGTTTGGTATGGTGACAACTATTTGGCACTTTGCCTATCGGCTATCACCGTAATTAACAACTACTACTTATATTGTATGGCATTAGGTGAGGTTAGGCATACCTTTTGTCTCGAAGTTTTAATGCCATTTATACCTTTTGGCCGTGGAATAATTTGCGTGGAACTGTTCCTTAGTAGAATGCATCATGTAGATGCAAAATAAACAAAAAGTGACTATTATCTATACTTATAATAAAAATGTAACAGGTCCAATTCTGTACTTTAAAAAATTTAAAAAAAAATTTGGAGGGCTCTCTATAATCGATACTGAAGCCAAAACTGTAATTTTTTTAATTTTTGTCTGTCTGTCTGTCTGCATCTTGGTCGCGCATCACGCCGAAACTACTGAATGGATTCAAATGAAACTTGGCATGATTTGAGTGCATACTACGAGGTAGGACATAGGATACTTTTTATCCCGAAATTCAGCACGGTTTCCTGGAGAGAGGGGATGAAAGTCAAAATATGTACTTAGTCCGATTTCATTCATTCTTTTTTTGCTAGAAAGAAAAAAAATAAAAGATAACAGGAAGTCTTTTTTTTGTCCGCGACTGTACACTGCCTGTGGGAAGCTGAGACAGATATATAAATATGGCGTACGAAGTTCGCCGGGTCAGCTAGTGTAGAATAATGAGGCTTTCTGTCGATGTTTGTAAACATTATTATGCTAGCCTATATAAAAATATGCATATCACATTTTTTTAATACAGTATTTTTTTTCTTAAAGCAACTTTTTTTGTATAAAGATTGTTCAAGACCCGTGAAGCATAGCATGTATAATATAGCGGTAATTAATACATAATATATGTAATATTGAAGTACTGTCCATGATATTTTAACAATGTAAATAATGAATTATCATGAAAAGCACAGACACTCTCCCAGGGATAAAGGTTCATCGATTTTCATTACCTAGTAGCGTAGTGGTTCAAGAGATCGCCACGCAGTTTTCTACTGCGCTAAGTTGTGGCCTCAAATCTCACAAACACTTTGTGCGATCCACAAATTGTTGTTCTGAGTGTGGGGAGTTCTTTGTGTCTGTATCATGTATGTTGGTAAAGACCGCCTTTTGCCCTCTGATACCATCGACTGGTGGCTATGTTGAACTGACTAAAAACCGCACACCGTCTCGAGTACTTGAAGTTGGGGAACCAGGACACCCTGGAAAGGAAATCCCTGGAAACACAAAGTACCTCAGGCCACCTTCTGTTTGTAGTTGACCCCCCTCTTATGTAGGTTTGTAAAGTCCCCCTAGACACAGGATTTATTCCTAAGGGGGCAGTTGTCTTTGAAATTTAGACCATGTTAAACATAGCTATTTCGCCTTTGAGGTGTATAATACAACAGACACTGCTATTATTTTAGGATATCAAGCTATTTCTGTATTTTATATGTGAACATCTACAACTGTTGTATAATGTCACACATGAAGGTCGATGCATCAGACAAGGTCACTATTATCAGGTGAGTCATGTATTGTGCGCTTGCCAAGGATATTGCTATTTCAACATCGTCATGCCTTATCAAAGAGAAAGTTGGTTAATGAAACAAATTATTTTTTTTTGTAAAAACTAAATGCTAAACTGAATTTGTTCCCAAGATACTTTTGGGTGAAGAGTTTTAGACTACCTGAGTAATGATATAAATCAATAATAAAGTAATTAAATAAGTGCAATGTTACGCAAAAAAACAATCTAAGAATGCTTTTATTTATATTTATTCAACAACTCACACACACATCCTTGCTTTGCACAGATTGAGATACACCTAACTTTTTAATCAATTCTTTTAGGTCCAAAAGCAATTCTTCTGGAAAAAATGTTTGGTAAATTATACTGAATATTTTATGTGTGACTATCTACAAGGATACACCTTAAAATGCAGTGTTGGCTTATCAAACAGTCATTTCCTTAATTAATTTAAAGTTCAAGTATGTGTTAATGGATTAATCAAATGACTTAATGAACTAATTTATTAACAAGTTAATAGATGTTAATTCAATTAAATAGAAAATTCAATCTATATCTATTAAATTCAGTCTTATATACTTTGGGAGGGTTAAATATTATTATGAAATATTTATTAAGAATTATATCAATGAAAGTTTGGTTCAAAGTATAAAGGGTACTTAGAGATGTCAGAGAGTATTATATAAGACAAAGTTGTATATAGGACTTCCTGTACACCAGTTTGTAACTAGTACAATTCCTTATTAATAAGAATACCTATATCAATAGTATTTTTCTAATAAGAACTTTATTTATAGGTAATTGCAATATTTGCAATTGAATGAATTCAGATATAGCAGTTTCATAAGTATAACTATGAAAGACAGAACTGGGATTAAGCTCTATGAAGAACCTTATGGCATTTAAACCTATGAAACTTAAATTTGGTAGAACTTATTGATTTATGAGTTCTTTAATAGGTAATCCTATATATGTATTAATATATTAGAATAAAAATTTTGTAATGAAATTATATTTTCTTTTCATAGAAGTCAATACAGACATGTATTGTATGGGAATGTGTGCAAACTTTAGCCTTGAAATCTTGTTCCGAATAGTAATGATTCAACAATCATTAACGCATGAACCTGATCAAAAGATAGTACCTACAGTATATCTTTTGCTGCACCAATTTGTAAGGGACTATCACTGGCAGAATGCTGATGGTATAAAGATAACTTAAGTTACTCTTATTTTCGAAAATAAAATTACAAACAAAAAAACAAAATCAATGATATAATTATCAATTTCCAAAAGCAATAAAAACCGTGGTTTGTACCGCAGGGAGCAGCTAGTCATTCATAAGAAGAAGCCTCAATAGTCTGCGTTAGTGTGAGACACCATGCAGCATTGTTGCATTCGCAATGAGTATGGTGATCACTACTCTTCGATTCTGCTCATGCTTTCCTATTAATCACATTTCACACTAATATATAAAGGGCAAAGTTTGTGAGTGTATATGTTTGTTACTTCTTCACGCAACAAGTACTGGATGGATTTGGATGAAACTTTACAGTAATAGAGCTTATATATCAGAATAACATATTTGGCTACTATTTGCCGCGATAGCTGACATACACGCGGGAGGAGCCGCTGGCAACAGCTAGTATTATATAAATAAAACAGGGAAACAATAAATGTATTTCAAGGTATGATAATGTTGGTGATTAAGGTCTTAGAAACAAACATAGCCTTTAATGCTGCTCACAATTTTTGACTTGACTTAAGAACTTAAGAATGGGTTGACGACAAGGTCGCATATGGTAGGCTATTGTAACCTCTAACTTACACACTATAAATATGACATCATGGTAACTAAAATCTGTCCTTTGAATATACTCAGTAGAGTAACCTTGTAATGATTCTCTTAAAAGCCCAGTAGGCGGAAGATTGATGATAAAAGAATTTGATTGCCCTGTGTTCTACTTTTTAGATTACACCACTGATAAGCCATCTTGATTCATAAATTTAATCTAAATGTTTGCCTGCAGTTTCACTTAGACCATACAACTTTAGAGTTTAAAAAAAAAAGTTTATTATGGTAATTTTTTAAAATGCTTAAATATTGTTAATTGTGAGAATGAGTAACAAATATCAATAATTCACCATTTCTGTAATGATTTTTCTGATTTATTTGCTGTGTCTATTGTAACATTTCAAAATTCAGTGGTGGAAATTCAAGCACAATACATCAAAATTATTTTTTAAGTTTCTGCTTGGCATAAGGGATGAGAGGATAAACTTTAACTGTGCCAAATTTCACACTCCTTTAGTTGATATTTTTTGTAAAAAAGGATACAAATTTTATGCTTCATGTATATATATATCTATATATATAGATCAAAAACATTCACACAAGCAATTTTTGCCTACATGATTAAACATAAATTAATTATTTATTAATTTATTATTTACCAGTTGAACTAGTAGCCAAACCCAATTAATCATGAGAATAATAAAGGATAGGAAGAAGAGACATCTTCATATTCTTCTTGATAAATAATTATGATTTTGCTTCGTTACAAAACTGATTGGTTTCATTAGTCTATCTTAATCTGATGCTTACTATTCAAAGTGATCTAATGCTCTTTTTGATAAGGCTAATCATCAATACATATAGTTATATCACAAGCTAACCCAATAACCTAATGGACTGGAAATAAATTCACACTTCTACAATTTAAAAATATGTATTTTTTTTACAAATTGTTGATGAAGTAGTTAGAATTAAATCATTGCAATCATGAATCACTAAACTAAAAATAATAATATGATTAAGTTCTTATTGGAAATTGTAACAACAATAGTGTGAGCTCAGTAAGAACTGATAACAGAATTTCTTACTAGAATTACACTAAATAGTTATTGCAAGAAATGAATAAAATATGATATTTTGCAAAATATGTATGATAAAGCTCTTATCATCAGCTTATTAACTTATAACAGAGTACTTACTTGACTGGAGTGCTTCGTTTTATAGGTGTTTTACGGCCCGATTTATGATGAGCGTGGTCCTCTCCACCCATACAGTTCTCATGGTCGCAGCTAGATCTCAAGAAGGGTGTTTTCGAACGAGACCTTGACCTCAATTCACCAACCGCCAAATTCTCCATGTTTTAACCACTGATGATGTACTGTTATCACTGCTGCAACACCATGTTTCACCAGCACTACCTCTTTATACCAGGGTGCTCTTGAATGCCACGATTATGCAAAAAATAGTTCACAGTCTTTTCGGTACAAAATGATTCTGCACAAGAAAATCTATTTCTGTGGCTTCGTGCAATGCCGCCAAAAGTAACGTAACAAAAATGTCTTATTGACTTTTAGACATGTTCGTTAAAGATGCTCAATTATCAACGTCATATCACTCACCAGGAAACCTGATAATTGATAGTCATTTTTAAATATAATATTCAGTACAAAAATTGTACACAAGTCACAAAAGTGTGATCAACGAAATTCGTCAATTTCATAACTGACTGCTCAATCGCTTCGCTATTCGCTAAACATAAACTGATGACGTCATTAGAAAGACGTTACGATCAGTTTTAGTAATACCCTTAGAGCATATATGTCTGAAGAGGTAGCCGAACGGGCGGAAAGCGTGATCGGAGTAGAGAGAGAGACTGAGTTTGGGCACAGAATAACGAATAGTAGTTTGGGTAGTGTCTCTCTCTCTCACGCAAGCTTCTAATTGGTAGACGCACATACAAATTTGCATGACTAATTTAGCGGGAAATACACCAACCAATCAGAAGCTTGCGTGAGAGAGACAGACATTACCCAAACTCAGTCTCTCTCTCTCTCTCTCTACTCCGGTCACGCTTTCCGCCTATTCGGATGCCCTTTCAGGTATATGAATGCTCTAAGTTAATACCAGTTAATTTAATTTATGTAGATACTTTTTAAGAGATATTTCAGAAAAAAATATTCTGGTAGGTAGTACTTTATCTTTTCCTGAATTTTATTATCTGATCGGTCTCTCTTTATCCACCACCCGGTCAGATTCACCAAGGATTCACCTGAATGTCATTAAGAGTTAACAGCATATCCGTTTCCCATAATCTTCTGGCGGAAACAGGTCTGTGTTATTTTCAACTACAAAATTTTTATTTGAAAATATCACAGTACCGTTGTTTATTTTAAATAAATTGTGAAGAAATAGGTAAGATATTATGTACGTACTACTTGTAGTTCTTCTTATAACATCTATTTTAAAATTAGAGTTGGTAGTTAAAATACTACAATGCATGGTAAAATTAGCAGCGACCTCGTTGCCCTAAAGGTCACTAGCCAGTACCTCCAATAAAAAAACGGAGCTTTCAGTTCATTTGACATGTTCTCTGACTTGAAGTCTTGTCAATGAATGTGTAGTTCAAGCAGGGCAACCAACTTAGGGGGTTTCCCCCGAAAAAGGGAAAAATGTGTAATGGAGTTTTTTTAGGGGTGTTATTTTGGTACGGGTTTTTTAGGGATTTTTATAACTTCAAGTATTTACTTTTTTATTTCAAATGAAGCAAAATAAAGGTATAATAGTATAGGCCCTGGGATAATCTAATCTAGCAAATCATATTAATTTTTTACCCAACTATGGCAAAGCCAAAGGAAGGTTATGATTTTACAGGCTATGTATGTAGGTATATATGTTTATATGTATATATGTATGTTCATCTGTTCCCTCATAGCTCCTTAACTTCTTATTAGAACCGTCACTGAATCTAATGTAGCGCCCTCTAGCGGACATAAAGTATGGTCTTAAAAAATAAATTTGAGATAATTATGCCGTGTTTGGTATCATTCGAAAGAGCGTTACTTGTACATTTCAAAAATATATATATTAATTGCATTTTCTCGTGACTTTTTCCGTATTTATTCGATAGTTGTGATATTTCTTTGGTACCTATTTAAAATATAGTTTGCAAAGAAATTAATATTATAGAGGCACCACAACATTTTAAATAAAAAAAGTAAAAACTAAAACCCAACCACAACAAAAACCGACGCTGAAAAAGTAAGAAACAAGTTTCAAATGCCGTGTTCACGCGTTGTTAATGTGTTATGGTACATTTCTACGTAACGTGTGACTACGGCTTTTGATCTACAAACCACCTTAGCGATTTCTTGTGCGATTGCTGGGTACTAAGAGTGCAGAGTTGAATAAAATGTGACGCACATTTCAGCATATTGTATTGTTGTCTAACACAATTATAAACATACTCGTAAGAATTTGTAGCTAAACTGCGTTTATGTTTACTACAAATACGTTGATTGTTATTAGTTATTTGACTGTTTAATTTATCCTCTCAATACTCAATAAATACGTTTATCAGCAAGCCATTCAATAAAATGACTAAAGCTAAAGATAAAAAAGTATTGTCAAAAATATACAAAGACGTGGGAAACAGATCCAGACTTGAAAGGTGAAGTAATTACCTACATTGTATTTACGAGTGAGTCTAAAATAAAAATTGTTGTTTTTTTTTATTTTATTAATAACGGTTATTAATTTTGTAAAAATGAACTTTTGGATTTTTTACTTTTTAATACTTACATTTTTTTAATTTATCAAAATTATTATTGTATTCTTATTTTTTGTAGAATAATAGATTCCTACTAATAAATTTTTTTTAGGGGGAATCCCTAGTGATTGTGGCGATTTTAGGGGTTTTTGATTGGGGCTTAGAGGGAAAAAAAATTAAGAGTTGGGAACACTGAGTTCAAGTGTGACAAGTACGGATGTAACATCGTTCATAAAAAACATCGATTTTAGGATATCGATGTTTTCAAAAGTGAATCATCGATATCCTAAAATCGATGTTTATGAACGATGTTTTTAACCGACTTCAAAAAAGAAGGAGGTTGTCAATAGGACCGGATATATGTTTTTTTTATGTGTGTTTGCGGATAACTTCGTCGTTTATGAATCGGTTTTAGTGATTTTTTTTTTTTGGAGAGAAGATATCACAACGGTAGTACCATATTAAGGACACTAAGATCTGATGATGTCATCCAAGAGAAATCGAGTCAAACCTTGAAGTCGGTTTTTATTTTGTTAAAATTTTATTTGTTATCACCATTTACAAATTACATAAACGTTTAACGCCTTGTTCCTGTAATGCAAATAAATCATCGAAGTATCGCTGAAACCATCTTAGCTCAGTTTTCTTAATTCTTGCTTTCACAAACATTATCCTTTACATCACTGTCACTACATATTTTAAAGGAACATACTCCTCAATGCTCTCATCATTACTAAATACTATGTTTATTCTATTTTTATTTATATGTCTTTTACCTTACCCAACATTCACTACCATACTTACTATTTAACAGCGTGGGCGCGTACTAAAACATCCCTACTAGCAGCATTCAAATGTACATCTAAGTAAAATGGTAATTTGTGATAAACATGAAACAAATATAATAAATAATTGTAAAAAGTATAATAAAATATAAAATAACATGTAATTAAATATTAATTAAATTCAGACTGTTATTTTTAAATGAAATTTAAATTAAGTAATGAGCATTATTTAATAGTAATGAATTGATAAAACATCGTTCGTGAACAACGATGTATCGTCGATTTTTTGGTTTCAACATCGATGTTGTCGTCGTTGTCGTTGTATGTGATGTTTATGAACGATACATCGATGTTTGAAAAACGTGGATGTCCACGCCGCGGCCGCGACTTTGACACTAGTTGACACTTTTATTGAGAAGTTGGATTGTATGGAGAAGACTTCGAATTGTTTTTGTAGATTTTATTGTATTTATTTTCATGTATTTTTGTAAATTTTTTACTTGCACTATAAAGCATGGTGTTTTTTTATTTGCATGTTTTGCACTTATTACCCGGCTACGGCAAAGCCAAAGGAGGGTTATGATTTTGACAGGCTATGTATGTATGTATGTTCATCAGTTCCCTCATAGCTCCTTAACTTTAACATTAGATAATTGTGATATTTCTATGGTGGTATTTAAAATATACTTTGAAAAGAAAGTAATATATTATTAATATATGTATATTATTGCATGTATATATAAATATTATAACTTGTACATTTCAAAAATACATGTATTATTAGCATTTTCTTGTGACTTTGTCCGTATTCATTCGCTAATTGTGATATTTCTTTTCTTATTTTATACAAATGTGTATGTGGCTGGTGTGGTGATGGTGGTGGTGGTGGTGGTGGTGGTGTGATTTTTTTTGTTTGCTTATATGTCAGTGACTTACAACCGTTGAGGCGGACTTGTGGTGGCAGAGGTGTGGCGTTAGAAGTACTGGCAGTCATTGCTGGGCCTGCTGCCCCAGCAGTCATTGCTGGGCCTGCTGCCCCAGCAGTCATTGCTGGGCCTGCTGCCCCAGCAGTCATTGCTGGGCCTGCTGCCCCAGCAGTCATTGCTGGGCCTGCTGCCCCAGCAGTCATTGCTGGGATCATCGAGGATGCTGCCCGCGGTCGTGGTGGCCGTGGTGGCAGGGCCGGCCGTGGTGGTGCTGGTCGTGGTGGCAGGGCTGGTCGTGGGCGTGCTAGTCGCGGTGGGCGTGCTACCAACCGAGGGAGCCGTGCCCTACCAAGGCCAGGTCCCTACGAGTGAGCTTGCTTTTTATGTTATGATTATTTTGTTTTCTTTTTTGTATAGCAATAGGTTCACCCTTGGCTAATTGAATGTGTTTATTTTTAGGGTTGCTATTAGGGACTTAATGGTGTTGCCCCACCGCGACAGCATCGAGGTCCCACTGCACCCTAGACGGCGCCGCGTGTGGCAGCCGTGAGTATTTTTGTTAAGTATTGTCATAGTTTTGTGACAGTATCTTTGATTTTTAATTTTAATTGTTGAAATTTTGTTGTAGGACCGACCAAGAGGTGCTTCACCAGCCAGCCCCACCTGTGCCACCACAAACCCCCCCGCCTCCTGAGGTTATGCCTGTGGCTGACCGTCCACCTCTGTAAGTTCGGTTGATTATTTGCTTTTGGACCTTGTTTAATTTTTAGCAACAACATGTTTTAAATGTTGAAATGTATTTTTAGGGTACAGCCAGAACTACCTGAGCTGGCACCAGAGGTGGAATTTTCGGTGCCCTCACCTGCCATGTAAGTTTTTCTTTTTTCATGTTTTTTTTAGGTATCAACTTATCTAGCAACAATATTTACAATAATAAACCATTTTCTTTTCAGGTTTTTAGATTGTGGTGGGTCCGGAGCGACACCGCGGCATCATACTTCTTCCTCTCATGGTCCCGTCGATATGGACGAGATATTGAACTATGGTGAGATAAAGAATTAGCTGCTATGTTACTGTTCAAAAGTAAATGTTTGTTTCGTTTCTTACAGGAAGTTATGTTACTCTTCAAGAGTAAATGTTTGTGTGTCATTTCTAATGTTGACCTTTTTATCATATGTTACAGGAAGTGACATCTCTGACGAGGATCATGACGGGGAAGAGTTGGTGCCGATGATCGTGCCTCGGACCTACACCAGCCTGCAGCAGACGCCGATGGAAGACATAGACACAGCCAGTGCCGATGCCAGTACCAATTACGTTGAGGTAGATCTAATGGCTACGGACCAGCCTAGGAGTTTTACTGATTTTCAATGGGAAGAGTTTCCTAGCGTCCCAATTCAACCTGAATTGAGGCGCGAAAGCTTCTCAGACATAAATGTAGGTCCGACAACTCCATGTGCGGACCCGTATGACATATTTACTGCCATATGGGACAGGCAGATTATGGAGCACATTGCCTCCGAGACTAATAGATATGCTCAGCAGTTAGCCGAGCAAATGCTTCGTAGCAACAACCTCCATCCCACAAGTCGCATCAGCCGGTGGCGAGATACCACGGCTGATGAAGTATATACCTACTTCGCCATACTTCTTGCGATGGGGGTTGTTGTTAAGTCCCAATTGAAGGAGTATTGGTCGGCTACCTCTGACATATTCTCAACGCCCGGTTTTAGAGCACACATGTCCTTCAATAGATTTGTTATTTTGAGCAGGTGCCTACATTTTAACAACAATGAGGACATGTGTTCTCTAGAACTGGGTGTCTCGGAGGCCCGACTTTTTAAAATAAAACCAATTTTGAAACATCTCAATACGAAATTTCAAGCGATGTACAATCTACAACAAAATATCTCACTGGATGAGAGTCTTCTGATGTGGAAAGGTTGGTTAGGTATTAACCAATTAGTTCCCAACAAAGCTGCTAAGGTGGGGATCAAAACTTATGAGATCTGTGAGTCTCAAACTGGCTACCTGTGGCGGTTTGAGATTCACAGCCATGAGCGATCTCCACCGCAGCAGTGGGAAGATCCATTAAACGCTCCCACACCGGCCACTGTCTTAAGACTCTTAAATGGTCTTGAGCACAAAGGCCACACAGTGTGGATGGACAATTACTACAATTCACCATTGTTAGCGCGCCGGCTCAAAACCCTTGGTTTTGATTGTGCGGGTACTCTGCGGACGAACCGCAAGTTTGTCCCGGAGGTCTTACACAATCTAACCAGGGGGAATATGGGTGCTGACAAGCTTGCTGGTCTTACCTCGGGGGACGTCGATGTCATGGTATGGCATGATAATAACAGAGTTGCTCTGATATCAACATACCATGGCAACGCAGTGTCCCACGTCGAGGATTCCACCAAACCCATTGTGATATATGATTACAATATCATGATGGGTGGGGTGGATAAGAAAGACCAAATGCTGGCCATGTACCCCATCGAGAGGAAACGTACCAAGATTTGGTATAAAAAGTTGTTTAAGAGGCTTTTGAATGTTTCTGTTCTAAACTCCTTCATCATTCATTGCAAGTCCTCTCCCACCACCACACCTTTAACCCATCGCCAATTCCGGACTTCCCTCATCACTTCTATCCTATCCAGACATTGTCCTACTCCTGCCCCTTCTCTTCCTCCTTCTTGTCCTCCTTCTTCTTCAGCTGCTTCCTTTTCCTCTCCGCCTGCAACCATACAGAACGTGGACATCACGCACCGCCTCGAGTTATTCCCGATCCTCACTGGAGAACGGCTGAGGCGGCAATGCGTGATCTGCAGGAAACGCGTGACGACGTTCTGTTTTGGTTGCAGAAAACCCGTTTGTAATTATTCCTGTTTCATCGCTCTCCATACTCGTAATACTTAGTATTTATGTATTTTTATTGCTTTTCATTTTTTTTCTTATTATTATATATTATTTTTATTATTATATATTTATCTTTTTCAAAAGCCTCTTGAACAACTTGCTGTTTCCTCTCGTTGAGCCGGCTGGTACATCGTTTGAATGGTACGTGTGAGATGTTTGAAAACTGGTTTTATTACTTGTTTCTTCTTTTGTTTCTACTAATATATTATAATAGTTTTTTACTTCTTGAGTTTTTCTTGAAGTGAACTTTTTTTATTCTTGAATTTTTGTAACAGCCTGTATAAAATGTAATAATAATAATAATGTAATTTGGTACTGGCATATGGTTCTTTTAGAATTGTTTTATTTACATACTGACTATGTACAGTAACGACATGCATTTCTTCTAACATCCTGTATATAATGTAATAATAATAATAAATTGGTACTGGCATCTGGTTTTTTGTGTCACGCGATTGTTTGATGATGAGCAGCATCGATAGTATACAGATTTGTGAAACTTGTTAAACCTATTTAGTTGTAGTCCGTCAGCGGTCTTATCCATACTAACCTAGCATGTACTTGTTAGATTTGTATCGAAATTGTATACTTTTCGTCTTGATTTTAAAAAGGTTTTTGTATGAGAACCTACTCTTTTTATATGTTTTAATGTAAGGAAATATATTGAATTTCATAAATATAAACTTATGTGAGCAATAAATTATATAGAATTTGATATTTAAGTCAATGTTCAAGGGTACCTTTTTAAGTGTACGTTTTCAGTGTTTGTATTATATTCTTCTTGTAACGTAAACTTAATGTTTTGTTTAGATTTGCTACTAGAAATCCCAAGAACGTTAGCTATACTTTGAAATAAATATGGCCCAAAGCCACTCGAACCTCAGTTGACCCGAGATTTGAAGTGTAAACATAGCCCATTTTTTGTCGGCATTTCGAGCGGGCGAAATGGAGCCCATTCTTGATAACCTTATTGTGTAAAAAATTTGTATGGGGAAGGGTCCTTTTTTTCAGTGTATATTGTAACTTATACTTATTACTTTTAAATAAAAAACTATTACTTGTAAAATATGTTTTATTTACAATCATTTCACCTTTTAAAACAGTACATAGAAGAAAAAAACACTTTTCTTACCTTTATCTTCGATTTGCTAATTTAATTCTACGTACAATTCTAATCAATTATACATTATCTGATAGCTTATTTAATAACCTTTCTAATGATACCAAAATTGTATATAGCCCCAATACATTTTTTTTGGGAAATCGGCATTTCAATGAGAGTCGGAAATTTACCGTCATTTGTCTAGTACATGCTCGACACTCTAGCGATGACGCGCCAAAATGGCGCGACATCTGAGAGGGTAACAACTGTGACAAGTGTCATTACTCATTTGTCAATGTCAATGAGCTGCCGTTGGCGGGTAAGCAAAACGTAAATAAACTAAACTTTTTCAACCAAAATGGATCAAACTAAAGTTTTTACGAAAATAAAAGAATTGGGTCATGTACACAGCAAGCGCGAGGAGCTGCGGGAATATTGTAACTCCAAATTTGATCAGGTATACTTTATATAAATTATAAATTTAAAATTAATCTAATAAAATACTTTTGCTTATTTGTTTCGGATTGATTTCAGATTATAAAGCTTTTTCCCCGTCGTGTACTGAACAGCGACGGTGGAGATCTATTAGGTTGTATCTTAAATGGATTGCCGGATAATGCAGGCGCTAGTAGACATAAAGTCAAGGTAAATAGTCGTTTACTCGTTTAGCTGCTACATTTCCAACAGGTTTTGACATGTTTCAGTCTAATGTTTGTATTGCGTTTAATCCTATAGTTTCCATCTTACATTAAGTTTTTTATTGTATTCCTTATTTTTTATTTGATTAAATTTGCCTAACTAAATTTAATTTTACAGTTTTGATCTCATGAATTTTATTACTTACAATATGTCTCGCAAGTCAGCATTGCTCTTGGCATAGACCTCTCTATTGTGCTCGGTCTTCTGCAACTGGTCCAGTGTAGTCCCAGGGTTAGGTGAATATTGTCACTCTGTCTTGTTTTCGGATGCCTCTTTCTTCTGATGTCCTCTCCAGAGGGGATTGTTAGTATTTACTAAGTATAAAATCTGAATATTGCTACCTAGGCCAGATCATCTCCTCTAAAGACCAAACAACCAAGGAAGATAAGAGGATTGCTAATGGGTGGAAAAGATACTGGTCACTCAAAGAAATTATAAAATCTGAAGACTACAATATGGCAACGAAGAGAAAGGTATTTAATTCTTGTATTCTTCCATGCATCACCTATGGCTGCAAAACATGGTCCCTTACAAAATACCATAGAGACAAACTAGCAAAATGCCAGAGAGGTATGGAACGAAGCATGACAGGAACAAGAAGGCAAGATGGAATTAAGCGCAAAAACCAAATTAACTGATATCCGGAAAAAATTAGACCTCCGAAAATGGAGATGGACTGGCCATATATTGAGATCTACACAAGAAAAGTGGAGCCAAATTACAACGAATTGGTATCCAATAGATGGCAAGAGGTGTCGAGGACGACAACAAATGCGCTGGGAAGATGAGCTGAAACTTACTGCGGGACCCAAATGGAGGAGAGTTGCTCCATACAGGAAGCAATGGAAACTACTGGAGGAGGCCTTTGCCAAAAGGCACACTGAGTTGAGAGACATCCTATAGCCAAACAAATCAAGCAATAGTCATAAAGATTAATCTCACCCAGTTTAAGGGGCTAAATGAATAAATAAATAAAATAAAAAGTATAAAATCTAGTAATAAGTAAGGTCCATAAGGTTAGTTATCTATAGCATTTAAGTGAATATTTTCAACAACATTTTGCTGGGATAACAGGCACCAGTTGCCAACTGCTAATTATTTAGGGGCCCCCCCTCCCCCTTGGTGATATGTGGTGAGGTGGAGAGGATTAACGTGTCAAGCTCCCTCCCCAGCTAAAATCATGTGTATTTTTAGCAAATTTTTAGAATATTATCTTTAAATACAGGTATAAAGTATAATCTAATTTTATTCTGAAATTAAGAACCATGATAAAAAATGTCTATACAGAAAGGTTGCAGGTAGTTTTTGACTGGCGTAAAAATAATATTATAGGAATGGTCTAATCATGCAAGAAACAAATTTGTACTAGTACGTAGTACACCACGCAGAGAATCTCTCTCGGAAAAAATATAAAAAATAAATACACGTGATTTCTTACTAGACCCCCTCTCCCCCTTGTGATATTTAGTGATTTTTACAAAACCCCCTCCCCCCCTTTCAAGCCTCACTTGATTAATGGACGGCCCCTTAAATATCTGATGCTTTCAGGTAATAGACCTAGTACTAAATGCCATGAGAAAAGAGGCGACATCACTGACTCACTGTGGTGATGTTACCAGCAGGCTATGTTTGGAATTGCCAAGGTTACCAGTAGAAGATCTGGTTAGATGGAGTAATGATAGTGTGCAGTCTATTGTGGATGATAGTGATGTTAATATGATGTAAGTATTAAGTTTCGTGGATGGTGCTGCCTGAACTGTACAATTTGCCAGGAGCAATAAAAATTGGGTCTTACTGATAGAGTGAGTTTCTTTGCCAGTCACTTA
Organism: Diaphora mendica; assembly: GCA_949125395.1. Lineage (NCBI taxonomy): Eukaryota > Metazoa > Arthropoda > Insecta > Lepidoptera > Erebidae > Diaphora > Diaphora mendica. The sequence goes on from OX421321.1 coordinate 5,821,563, forward strand.
GCTAAGTTCTAATGTATAATGTTTATTCTACTAATATGGTAATCCAATATAATGGCTACAAAAGCTGTAGACATTTGTTTTTTTTTTGTTTTTTCAAGTATATACCGCTACAGTAACTGATCCATAATTTTTTTCCACCATTCATGCAGTTCATGTTTCTTGTCTAATCTATACTAATATTATAAAGCCGAAGAGTTTGTTTGTTTGAACGTGCTAATCTCAGGAACCGCTGGTCAGAATTGAAAATTTATTTCAGTGTTGGATAGTACATTTATCGAGGAAGGCTATATATCATCACGTTACGACCAATAGGAGCGGAGCGAAATGAAAAATGTTTCGAAAACGGGGGAAAATTATCACGCTACGGGCAATAGGAGATGCAAACGGGGTTGCGTGGGTCGGCTAGTCTTATATATAAAAATTAATTGCTATTTGTTTGTCTGGCTAAAACCTCGAGAAAGGCTGGGCTGATTTAGCTGATTTCGGTTTTGAAATGTTTGTCGTAGTCCAGGGCAGGTTTAAACAGTATACAATGTAAAATATTTTGAAAATCCAAATGTCGCGTGTACAAAGTAGTGGGCACAGCTAGTGATATATAAATAAAGAACTGTGCATTTTTGGTAGGGCATTTTCTGCCAATCATCCTAGGGGTGGTTTGAAAAGACGGGTGCACAGATTTGTAATCAGGAAAATATTTTTTTTTTGTCCGAATATTATTTGGTTTTAATTTTTTGGAGTTTCAGCCACCAAGTAATTATATTTTTATTTTTCAGTTGGCGAGATGTGCTCCCAGAATGCATCAATGCAATATCATCATATGATACAATCAAACACTGTGGCACAGAATTGAGTAGCTCTGAGTATAAAGAACAGTGTGTCCACACACTCTGCCAGTGTAAGTGGCAAGAGAAACAACTTGTACAATTGACTGCAATGTTCAAGTGAGTATTATATGTTCAACTGAGTATAATTATGTAATCTATACTAATAATAAAAGCTGAAGTGTTTGTACACTAATCTCAAGAACTAATAGATCAAATTAAGAAATTCATTTAGTAGTGGATTCGTGTAGGGTAGCCTACTTGTCGGGGAAGGGCTATAGACTATATATGTATATACCATAATTCTATGACTAAAAGGACCTGAGTATCAATGAAAAATTTGCAAAAAACGGAAATTTATTCTTTAGAACTACTACTACTAGACTCAGACAAAATAGGGAATATGCATGTTTTTTTTATATCATAATCTGATCATTTACGTCTCTATAACATAGAAAAAAAACTTCGAATAAAAAACCGACTTCAAAAACTAAAAAGTATAAAATAACTTAATTTGTATGTGCTACCTATTCATAGGTTTGAAGTCGGTGCCAAGCCAAATGTAATAGTAGGTATAGCCCAAACCAATCTTTATGATGCGTCTGAAGTTAGCTGCGCAAGCAGGTCGGCGCAGGTACAGTAAAGCCTAAAATAATTAGATGACTATATATATATATATACTATATTAATAATACACGACTTATTTTTTAGCATATTAATTTATGAAACATGAGTAGGTTCCTATCGTTCTAATCCAACTACACACATCAAAAGTGTCTAGGGATCAACATATGTGTCTAGGGATCAACATATATTTTTGCAATAACTTTTCTCCTGATTGATATTAATTAAAATTTTCTTTAAGGATTCATCAAATAAAGTGTTTTCGTTTGTCACAGTAACCATAAACCAAGTCACCTTTGCATTAATAAAGAAATTTGCCATTTTCCTAATAAAGGAATTTTTGACATTTGAACCACTAACATTATAGTTCGAAAAAAAGACTGAAATAACAGTTTTCTTTAAAATTTTATTAGGTAACTTAAACAATTAATAATCCGTGTTTCTACCGCGAATACTAACAACACAAGAACATCGGTTTGGCATACTCAAAATGAGTTCATCCAAACACGCTGTGGAATGGCCGCCCATGTTCGTTGCAACAACAAAAAAAGGTCTTCTTGCGACTGGATGCCCTCCATATTCGGCAGAGCTCTTCTCTGTAGCATATCCCATGCATGCTCAATCGGGTTCAAGTCTGGCGACTGAGCAGGCCAGGGCCAAAGCCACATCTCAATCTCAAGAAATCCGCATAAAAATGCTTGATCCCTAGACACTTTTGATGTGTGTATAAACCGAATAATTATTTCTGAGATGTTGTTCGAGGCAAATAAAATATGATCCCAAATATTAATGTAATTCTATTTAATTATACTAAAAGTTTTCTAGCAAGTTGAAGTATTTTGTGAAAACCTATTTACAGAAACAAATGACCTTGACTTAGAAGATTATACAGTTCGCGAGTCATTTTAATCAACACATCAAATATGTAACCATTGAAAAGTTAACGTAAAATACACTAAACTACAACAGTCAATAATAAAACAAGTAAACAAATAAAATACAAAACAAGTAGGTCACGAAACAATTCAAAACTATTAACAACTCGACTGTACGTAAACAAGATTATGAGTGCATGTGTAGTGTACGGACACGGTCACACACACAAGGAACATGCGCCGTGTATTGGTCTACACCCGCACCCCTGTACGTTCCCTCTGATACCTAAATGTTCCCAGACGTCAGAAAGTTTGGTTCGGGGTATACCACATATTTCGAGACGAACGTCAACGACGTCACCGACACTTCGGTTGTTTTGTTCTACGCGAAGAGCAGCTATCCCGCTCAAGGTCACGCGCGGTATTTTTTGGGTTTAAATAATCACTAAATAAAATAATACCTTTTATGTATATTGTAAAGGCAATAAATAATCTAGAAAAAAATATTTGATACAAATAAAATTTCTATGCATATTCCCTATTGCGTGAGTCAACTATTATAGTAACAGATATTTGACCGATTACGCGAGAAAGCTTTTTTCGAGTTTTGCCTTGATGGCTGGATGGATGATATTTGAAGGTTCGTTAGATTCGTCTTATGTGACACTGGGTATATGAAAATAGCCCTATAGAAATTGCCTTCTAAATTTTAACTAGGTAGTTTTCTAAACTTATTAATGGTACGCCAATTGTATGTCCTAGTTTTGTGTTACCTTTGTACATTAATCTAGTGTACAATAAAGTGATTATTATTATTAATACTTGTCTCTTATCATTTCTAGGGATATGCAGCTTTCACGCAATGATCATAAACAGGTGGTAAACAAGATATGCTCTTATGTATTAGATATACCACCGGATACACTGCCTCCATTGGTACATCAATTACTTAAGTAAGTGTTGTACAATATTTGCTTCATTTTACTCTTCTGAAGGTCTTAGCCAAAATAATTCGTTCATTTAGTTTCAATGTAACAATTTAGCTTGTTTTGTGAAATTTTATACTTTTATACTATCACTTATGTATATCGCACTCTATGCTATCTTGAAGTTGCCACCAAGGTAGTAGAGCCACGCTGACTTCAGCACGAACGGGCCGGCTTGACCGGGGCGGTACTGCCCTCGCACAGGAAATCAACGTAAAATGACAGCGTTCGTGCTGTCGTGTTTCGTTGGAGAGTGCGAGACCGGAGGCCCAAATAGTCTAGTCAGCAAGTTCCATGCTTGTTGACTAGACTAAAAGATGCAGAAGCATCACTAGGCCGCCGTGGCGTGGGTCGCCATGCTGCATTGTCTGCATTCGCAATGAGTATGGTGACCACCACTCTTGGATTCTGCTAATGCTATCCATCGGGCAGAGTAGAGTCATATTGGCGGGCCATACATAAAAAAAAGTTTGCAATTTAGGGGCCTAGTACGAGTTTATTTCACATCATCTTAGTCTAAAAATCTACCGCGTTTGCCATTTCGATTGGTGAAGAGTTCAGTGTGAGCCAATATCAACGATGAACGCTTTCGCCGTCAAGAACCAGTTAATGTGACATAAATTCACACTAGGCCCCCCTGTTGTCTTGCAACACTCAGTATGCCAGGAACTAAAACAATATAAATAATTTGAGTCCTACTTGAAGGAAAAAAGAATAGCGTTTTAGAAGCCAAAAGATTTTTTTACAAAGGATACATAAACGAAATTATTTCATAAAAAAATATTTCAATATTATTTTCCAGATTATGTAAAACATACAATTTGGAGATAGTATTGTCACACCTCTCACACTACTTCAGCATGAGGTTATATAGCAAATTGGAGCCGCCCCCACAAGACTCTGAGTCCACTACTGTGGACATTGATGATATAGGTATGTAATATTTTTTTATATTTGAAATTCAGATTCAGTTGTGTGGGGGAATATTAATGATTTTTATTTTAAGTTTTCCTTTTTTTCAACCGACTTCAAAAAGGAGGAGGTTCTCAATTCGACTGTTTTTTTTTTTTTATGTTTGTTACCTCATAACTTTGGACTGGGTGAACCGATTTTGATGATTCTTTTTTAATTTGAAAGCTGGTGCCTCCCGAATTTAGTCCTCCCATTTAAATTTAGTCCAGATTGAAGTCGGTTTTTTTTTGTTAAAACTTGTAATTATGTATCGCGCATATTCATACTGTAAAGAGTCACCTAGGCGCACCTGAGGAACTTTTGTGCAAAATTGCTTCTAGGCAGCGATTTCAGCTGTGCGTTAATCGATCATGCAGTGAATTAGACTGTCAATATCTTCTTTTATAGATATAAATTAGAAATCAGAGTGCCTGCTGTAAGTTGGCGTATCGATTAATTAGTGACTTAAGCGCGACAGACTCTTTACAGTATGAGTATGCAGGATCGGATTACAAAAAAGGAAAATACATAATAAATGGGTACTCTAAAAAGCGGCCAAGTGCGAGTCGGACTCGCCCATGAAAGGTTCCGAAGCAGCAAGTAACATAATATAAACGTTCTTGAAGTTCGTTGTAACTTTGATCGATGTTTTACTAATAGTGTATTTTTTGCGGTTTACCATTTATGACGTATTAAAAAAAAACTACTAACTAGATTTCGTTCAAACCAATTTTAAGTGGAAGTTTGCATGGTAATGTACATCATATATTTTTTTTAGATTTATCATGCTCTTATTTTAGAAGTTACAGGGGGGGGGGGACACATTTTACCACTTTGGAAGTGTCTCTCGCGCAATCTATTCAGTTCAGAAAAAATGATGTTAGAAACCTCAATATCATTTTTGAAGACCTATCCATAAATAACCCACACGCATGGGTATGATGAAAAAAAAATTTTTGAGTTTCAGTTCTATGTATGGGGACACCCAAAATTTTTTGTTTTTTTCTTATTTTTATGTGAAAATCTTAATGCGGTTCACAGAATACATCTACTTACCAAGTTTCAACATTATAGGTCTTTTAGTTTCGGAAAAAAGTGGCTGTGACATACGGACGGACAGACGGACAGACAGACAGACATGACGAATCTATAAGGGTTCCTTCCTTTTGCACGGAACCCTAAAAAGAGCATGGTGACCCACACCATGGCGGCCTAGTGATGCTTCTGCATCATTGGGCCTCCGGTCTCGCACTCACCAACTAAACACGACCGCACGAATGCTGTCATTTTACGTTGATCTTCTGTGCGAGGGTAGTACCGCCCCGGTCGAGCCGGCCCGTTCGTGCTGTAAACAGCGTGGCCCTACTACCTTGGTGGTTGAAAAATTATTTTAAACTTCGTTATTTTTGATAACAGTAAATACTTTCTACGATGTCTGATGTCGACCACAATGCGGACGAAGTTGTAGGCAAAATTATAAATATAAATTATAAAATATATGTTTATTATTCCAGTACCTCACAGTTCTGCAGAACTCAGCCGTTGTCTCTCCACCTGTATCTACCACATATCACAAGGAGCTGCCGACCCAGAACTAGTCAGGAAACATATTAAACAGTGGCCCAAAACGCAGTTGTTGAGAGCCCCATTCTTAATAGACCTGGCACTTGCCATGTGCGATAAGGGAACGGATTTCCGATCCGTATGTTTGGATGTAAGAACAGGATTTGCATTTATGTTTAGTTAATTGAAAGTCAGTGTTTGATTGACACAAGCACGGTCTAAAAAAAAAAATAGAATATTATATAAATATATTATTTAGTTTAAAAAATATTTATTTCTTGTTTTGGAGATTAATTTGGGCGAGAATAGAGAGTCGAAGTCGAGCATATAATGTTTTATTAATTTTAGTGTTTGTCGGTCAGGTCATAAGGTCGGCAATTGAACAGAGAGCATTGGATGATTTGCGAGCGCGAGAGTCTGCGTGGGTTCGATCTGTCATCGGACCTGATGTCGACGTTGCGAGTCTTCTTAAAATTCTCACTACTGAGAGGTTAGTGATATATGTATGTCTTCAGTTCATTTGAAGAGTTAAATTCACGAAGTAGTAAATTCTTAAAACAATTGATGCGTCACTATTTTTTTAACGTGAATGTACTATTAATGTCTAAATACTATTTTCAAATCTTTGAAATCATTCAAATCGACTACCTCCGTGGCATAGTCTTAGTATATTCGACTGCTATGCTGAGTTCACGAGTTCGTTTCCCGGGTCGCTCCAAATGTTTGTATGATCTGCAAATATTTGTTTCAGAGTTTGGGTGTTTACTACAATATGTGTATTTTCCAATAACAAGTATATTTTTAATTAGCTTTGATTAGTTTGAAACTAGATGACATTGTGTGGCAGATGTGCCAAATATTTATTATTATTATTTATGAAATAAATTATAATATTAAAAAAAATGGATTAAAAGATATTTCTTTATCTTTTGCAGCGCTAACCATCGCCAACTGACAGTAGTCGGTCTAATTCATCTGGCGTTTCTCCTTCTGTCGACATTTCGCCTAAAACCAGTTGCCCACACCTGCTGGTCACACGGCAAGCTAATATTAGTGAGGCTGAGTAAATCTCAACCGGAATGTGCTGGGCATATTCTGAGTCAATTGGCTGATAAGCTTGCTGGTGATACAACGCAGAAACAGTATTCAGGTAACTACTACTAATACATTATTTAATCACAATAACAACATTTAATAGTTCTGTTTCAGCGTGAAATATATAATGATTGTGACCGTGGTGAAGGAGTAAAATAAAACGTCCAATGTGGTGTCTCGAACAGCGAGAAAAAGGGTTGATGTCGATGCCTTATATAGGAACTAACTAATACTAGGGTTGCCACTTAAAAATGATTCTTGTGTTGCCACTTAAACTACTAACAGTGTTGCCACTTAAAACTAAAAATAACTGCGGTAGTTGGTGCCAGACACAATAAATCCACTTTAAAAGGCAGGTTTTGGCTACTATACCACACTGGCCAGATAGGTTGGTACAGAGTTTGTATTAAGTTTTCCCTATCTTTGCAGTGCTGTCATCCTGCAGTTTGCTCCCTTATTCGGCTCTTACGACACCCACACCGAATAGGGGTGGTGACACTTCGTATTCATGCCCATTTTCGGCAACTATACTTAAACACTAGGAGCCCCCTAACGTGGGTAACTCCTTAATGAAAATCTTATCTAATTTCGTTTTCACCATGGTAAGTAACGCTTTAGTAAGGGTTTCATATTTTTTAGGGATTTCCAAAACTGTAAATGTGCCCAAGTATACGACGATTGTTTTTTAGGTTGGTGAAAATGAAATGAACTATACTCTTTGTGCTGTAGCATGGTGCTGCATTTATTTGTAGACTAGAAAATTCTGGTTGGTTTAATTTAATTTACTACAGTTATTATATAGTTATATTTAAATATATTGAGAATGTGGTACTGAAATACTAAGTCATAATTTGTAAATAGAGGCAACTTTCAAAAGTGAAATGAAATGTTACTGAAACTGTCACGCACCATGCTACAGCGCAAAGAGTATAAGGGTTACGTAACTTTCTCAAAGTGGCCCCTTCAATTTAAGGGACGTTGGTAAAAACGACTATTCGGTCATTTAGGTTAATAATAAAGGCGTAAAACACTATTTTCTTTTTATAGATTGCCTCTATATATTATGCAAGCTTACACCTGTGTCAGTCGAGCGCTGTTCTCAACTGAGCACTATCTTGGAGAACTGTCAGCCCACGCCAACGGACTTCAGGTCTGCTGCAGCTGTTCTTGATGCCGTACACCCACTTCTGAACTTCAGCACTAGAAGCAGAGATACTTTGGTTATGGTGTGCCGTAAAGGACTTTACTCAAGGTAGTTATTTGAGAATAATAAATATTTCGGACATCTAACACACAACGTCGTCTAGTCTCAAGCTAAGCAGAGCTTGTGTTATGGATGCTAGACAACTGATATAAAAATATATATACTCATTTTTGTAAATACATACATGGACGCTGTTAAGCATTCGTGTGTTAACCCACACCGAGCTAGTTTTGAGTAATCGGCTGTTAAAGTTTTTTTGAGAACAATCTTCTTTTTCCGCTTATGTTAAGCAACAAAATATTGTTATGCGGTATCATTTTTTTTTGTTGTAATGCATAGAATAATAAAATAAATGTATATTTCATAATAAATTAATTATTAAATAGAAAGAGCATAAAAATGGTTGATGCTTAAATTGCTGAAGGGTTTGTTACATTTAGCATTAAGGTGTTATGTGCCTTAACACATTAATTCAAAATTCTTTCTGTTATTTTCCGTGGGAGATATCGGATATCCGCGTCTATGCGTGCCTCTACAGGTCCCAAAGCGGTGATACAGAAACTGACCAACTCATGGAGCACATCCAGATGGCTACAGACCTCGTGCAGCAGCAGATCTCATTCGCAGAGATCATCGTACTTGGCGATTTTAACGCTCATCTCGCCGGCTGGCTCAGCTCCAGTAAAACCGATCATGCGGGCATATCTGTTCACGACTTTGTCCTGGCATATGGCCTGACTTAATTGGTTACCACGCCCACGCGAGTCCCAGATGTGGAGGGCCAGAATTACTGGTTGTTGGACCTTCTGCTGACTGACGGATACCGCGTATGCGTAAACGCCCCACTTGACTCCTCAGACCATTGCCTTGTCCGGAGTACAGTGCCTCTCACATGCTTGCCGCGATCGCGAGTTGCACGCAGCCATCGTGCGTGGCGCTAAAAGTCAGCAGATTGGGATGGGATACGGTCATTCTTTGCGTCCTACCCTTGGAGACGGTTGTGCTTCTCGCCGGATAATCCCAACACTGCTGCTGATTCTGTTGCTGATGTTGTGCTACAGGGTATGGAGCTTTTATTCCATCCTCTGTGGTCCCCATTGGTGGCAAGTGTCGGCCCTGGCTTGGTTCATCTTCCAAAAAAGCTTCTCGCGGGAAGCAGGAAACTTACCAAGCCTGGGCTGATGCAGTGGTGGTACGGGATAAAAACACCAGAGCTCTATAAAAGGAGTACAACTTTGTCTCCAGGTCATTCAAAGGAGACATTGCAAGGGCGAAGTCGGAGCACGTTGCTAGGATTGGCGAGAGACTTGAGCGTCTTCCTTCGGGAACTCAAAACATCTTGCCAAGGCTATCGAAGGGAATTTCTGTAAGCTATCCCTTCCACCTCTGCACTTGGGAAATAACTAATGCAAAACACTTTGCGTCCAACTCGACCTTGGATGATGGGGAACAGGAGCCGCCTACCATATTGCGGTGCAAGTGCCGTATGCTGGATACCCAGTTTCACCAACCCCTGTGGAATGAACTGTCGCCTGCGGTATTCTCGGACCAATACCTTCAAGAAAAGAGCGTACTCCGTTTTAAAAGGCCGGCAACGCACTTGTGATTTTTATGTTAACCGCAGTATAACACATTATTGCTTTTTGTTGTAGCCTCATTAGATTTTGGCATTAATAATGTAAGGCACTTAGGACATAAATGCTTAATACAAATCTTAATTTAGGAAATAAGCAATAACCATTTTTGTACTCTAGAATATTGTGCGAATTTTTTTTAATAAAACGGATTGCACTATCGTAAACCTTATGATCTAAAGAATAAGACTGCATTCATAACTCAATACCCGATTTCCTGTGGGTTAATACACGAATGCTTAACAGCGTCCACATATTATACATAGAAAACAACCAAATTTCGAAACAATACAAAATTTGGTCCGCCCCGGAAATCGAACCCGAGACCTCAAGCACAGGAGTCGCATACGCTACCACTGCGCCACCGAGGCAGTCCTAATTAGCGACCCGGCCCGAATTCGCACGGAATTTGGAATCCTCGTATTTCTTCTACTATAATATGGACGTATTACGCATATAAACCTTCCTCTTAAGTTACTCAATCTATTGCCGAAAACTGCATTGAAATCCGTTGAGTAATTTAAAAGATTAAGGCGAACAGACAGCGGAAGGAACTTCATTTTATATTGTGTAAACGTTACCTTAAATTTGGGATATATTATGAAACACTATCTAGAGTTAAACTAAGTATGCTTTGTACAATGGGTTGTATGAAACAGGATTAAGAAATCTGTGTGTGTTCTTGCCTACAGTACGATCGAACATGCACGAATGGTCTAGTCACTAGACCATTCGTGCATGTTTAATCGTATTTAAACCACTAGACTCTATTGGTTTAAGCAATATTGGAATGCCTATTTTTTTTGTTCCAATTCAATCTCCCTTAGATATATCACTAAAAGGCGAATTTATTCTTTCACAGAGATTCCCAACACCGCTGCCTGGCCCTCTCGGGCTTCCTCACAGTCCTCCGGCACGTGAAAGTGAGCTCCAACTCCACCAGCCACAGCCAGCAGTACAGCGAACAGTACAGCACTCACTCGTACCTCACACAGGTCGCTGTGGACTTACACGCTACACAACAAGGCAATTCGTAAGTATACAGGGTTACTGGTAACATGTAGCAATCCCTTTAAGGGGTGATAGTAGAGATCATTAGCTATCAAATTGTCCTCGGGTAAATGAGTCAAAAATGTACCGTTTTGGAAAAAAAAAAAAATACTCATTGTTTTAAGAAAAGTGGATCACGCTACTTTAAAGTGCTCTTAAAACAAACACTTGCGTATTTAATGGTTGTTTTTGGTGTTTTTAGTTTGCTTACACCCTAATACGTAATAATAACACAAAAAAGAACAGAAATGTAGTACCGTTAGTGAATAATGATTCAGGGAATCTAAAAATGTTCATACATTTTACTGTTTCTTATGACTAAATGCAATTTTATTAAAAAAAATCACCTTACAATTTTATCGGAGTAATAGCTTAAATACAAGTAATTTTTATTAGCTATCCAACGAGGTATAAAAAAATTAAATACGTTAACAAATGGCTGAATAATTGAACTTAATCGAGAGTAATTGAAAAATCGTATTTTTTAAAATGTAGTTATTTTGCGGTCTAAACTTCAATTTACAGTCGATTTTCAAAGTGTGAGCCCCTATTACTAATGCAAGCACGCATTCTTGTCCTCAATTGAGTTTTTACAACACCACTAGACAACGAGTTTTTGATTTCACTTGCGGCATTAACTATGCGGAGCCTTAAACCTACAAGATTTTGTACAGGCGAGACATCATAGACCAGGCTCACACACACGTAATAATTCATCAGGGTAAGATCTGGACACCTTGCTGGTCATGGGGTAGGTCCTCCCCTATCAATCCAACTATCAGAAAAAAAAACATTTATCCGCAACACCTGAGGCGTCACAAGTGCGTGGCCGTCCTTTGGGGGATGAGGGAGATAGGGGTAGGGGTTGGGGCCCCCGGTATCCTCACTCACTCGGTGAAACACAGCGCAAGCACTATTTCACACCAGTTTTCTATGAGGCCGTGGTATCACTCCGGTCGAGCCTTCCCATTCATGCCGAAGCGTAGCTCTCCCACGTAGCGCTCTTCATGATGTGTCTGGCCATTTAATGAAACGATCGGTCAATTTAGTTAAGATTTATTGCATTATAATAACGTATTGTCCTCAGTGTTACATCCCGGGTGCGAAATGAAGCGATGTGCATGGAAGTGGTATCTATCTTGCGTCGGTGTCTTCTCCAGGATGCTTTGGTTAAGCAGCTACTGTACTCTAGTATGTATACTTCTTATTTCCGATCCTATAATAGTTTCTGAGCGATAGAAATTTAGGTTTACATACCTTAACCTGCAAAAATGCATAACTTAAACAACATTAAATCATGAAAGCTATGGAAGGTATATTTTAAAAAGTCTTCCTTTTTCTTTGTTTACGAGTTATCGCCAACATCGAACCGGCTTTGATAACATAGGTCTTTGGCCACTTTTGAACCAAACTAATTATTTTTTTTACCTTTTCGGTTATTGAACAATTTTACCGAATAGCATATAAATAGCGATATACATCCTTTAGCGGTAGGAGACGTTAAAAATCCGATTTAATTCAAATAGGGGTGCATTTTTAACCGACTTCCAAAAGGAGCAGGTTCTCAACTTCATCGGTTTTTTTTAAATGTATGTACCTTGATTACTCCGTCAATTGTGGACCGATTTTGAAAATTCTTTTTGTATTCGAAAGGGTATGCTCCCCATGTGGTCCCATAGCCACCATATCAGGATCTGATGATGGGATCCCAAGGAAATCGAAAGAAACCCTCAAATTTACGTGAGCGCCTGCAATGAAGTTAAGAGCAATTGTCTGCATGCCTTCATATTCTGTAGACATCATTTAATTTTAAATGAAATGATGATGAGAGACTTGAGAAAGACTAAAAAGCGAAAAATAAAAATAAAAGTTCGTTTAAAAAAACGACTTCAAAAACTAAAAAGTATAAAATAACTTAATTTGTATGTGCTCACACTCGCTATATTTATTGTTTTTTTTATATATGTATTTCTTTACAGAACTATACGATTGCGCTTACGACAAGCCGTCTCTTCATGAAAGCATACTTGAGTTACTGTATGAACACTTGAGCAAGTTTTTACCAGATGGTAGCACTAACGCTCAACTGTTGATGGATAAGTGTGTTCAAATCAACGGTGTTAGCGCTATTCTAAACGTTAGTTTTTTTTTCTCTTATTTCTGCTTCATTTCCGTCGTCTTAGCGAACTACTGAGCTTGAAATAAGGCATTTTGGCGCAGTGGTAGCGTATGCGACTGTTGTCACGGGTTCGATTCCCGGAACGGTCCATATGTTTTTTTCTTAATTGGTAGCAAACGAGCAGACGTATCGTCTGATGGTAAGGGATTACCGCCGCCCATGTTAGAATAATCTGTAAGTATTTGTATCGAAGATTGGGTGTTTTCTGTATAAATTACTGCTTCATTTCTGTCGTCTTAGCGAACTACTGAGCTTGAATAAGGCATTGTTGCAATGACCGATTTGTTGCACACTTCAATAAGATTTATATCATCACTTCTGTATTTACACACATCAAAAGTGTCTAGGGATCAACATATGTGTCTAGGGATCAACATATATTTTTGCAATAACTTTTCTCCTGATTGATATTAATTAAAATTTTCTTTAAGGATTCATCAAATAAAGTGTTTTCGTTTGTCACAGTAACGATAAACCAAGTCACCTTTGCATTAATAAAGAAATTTGCCATTTTCCTAATAAAGCGATTTTTGACATTTGAACCACTAACATTAAAGTTCGAAAAAAAGACTGAAAATAACAGTTTTCTTTAAAATTTTATTAGGTAACTTAAACAATTAATAATCCGTGTTTCTACCGCGAACACTAACAACACAAGAATCGGTTTGGCATACTCAAAATGAGTTCATCCAAATCACGCTGTGGAATGGCCGCCCATGTTCGTTGCAACAACAAAAAAAGGTCTTCTTGCGACTGGATGCCCTCCATATTCGGCAGAGCTCTTCTCTGTAGCATATCCCATGCATGCTCAATCGGGTTCAAGTCTGGCGACTGAGCAGGCCAGGGCCAAAGCCACATCTCAATCTCAAGAAATCCGCATAAAAATGCTTGATCCCTAGACACTTTTGATGTGTGTATTTCTCAAGATAATACAGGACACAGAAACAGATTTTTCTGATATTTAAATTCTTAAACGCATTAGTCGGTTTTCATGGAATCCAAAGTAGCTATTTAAACGAGTTTTTTTTCTTTTTATTTCCAATACACATACATATACAGACACAGTGATGAAAACTGCACCACGAAGACCTCGCAGGGTCTATCTGGGTATCATTTAGTTACTATATCATGTCTAATCTTTGCTATGATAATTACTTTCTATCTATATAAAATAAAATGAGTGACACACCTGCGATTGCAGTTTGCTAGTTGGACCTTCAGGCATCCCAAATCGAAAAATAACTAAAAAAAAACAATCAACCAAAGCATCCAGGCACTAAGTATTTAAATGATCTCATAATATTTATCTGTCGTAGGAACCCATAGCCCGTCTACTGTATGCTGTAGCTCAGTTCCTTCAGCCTTGTGAGGAAGAAGACTTAGAAGATATACTTGCCAGTCAGTCTGTTGAAACTGGTTCCGCTTATCTGAAGAGTAAGCTCGGCATCATAATGGACCAGCTTACTAGTTCTGAAAACCTGGGAAACATTGACATGGTAAGTTTATTTAAAGTATGAACTTATTGTGACGGTCTTTTTCCATGTGTGTGCATGAACCATCAGGTCCCCAATTGGTATATGTTTACCGCCGCCCCTAGAATACTGCAACTAAGGAGTGGTCCATTAATTACGTGGGACGTTTTTTTGCGATTTGCGAAAATTACGTGAGATTGCCTGAGACTCCACCTCTCCCCAAAGTAAGATTAGATGAGATTTGGCCCGAACTCTTCCTCCCTCTAAACGCATCACGTAATTAATGGACGCCCCCTAAAGAGAGTGCATCGTCGCCCAAGTGCTTGTTATTGAAATGCTTTCAATTCTTAATTACCTTTGTACCAAAATTGATTGACGTTACGTAACAATCGGTTTAGAAATCAGTTGAAATACCCCATCATACCCAACCCAATGCAAAAATATTTGTTATACTACACCTGATCGGAACAGTAGTCATTATTCCCTGAAAATGAAAAGAGAACGTTAGTCTTTTCCTGAATAAGCGGGAGGAAAAAATGTATGAAAATCAATTTCTAACGTGTTTTAGCGGGAAAGAAAGTTGTATGAATTTTCATTTCTCATGTGTTATCTTATCTATGGCGCGCGCCTGCCCAAGGAGTTTTCATATAATTTAAATATGGAATCTCCGTGCCACTGACATCCTTTTGTGAAGAATAAAAAAAACAAAAGAAGCGCGAAATATCGGGCAAATTCTAAGCTAAATTGTGTCTTACATGGTTACTTTATCTCTTTGATTTTACGTTTACGTTTTGATTTAAATACTTTCTACAATACAAGTCTTTAAATGTTCCTCACAGGTGTAGTATAAAGCACTGTGTAGCACTCGGGTGAAAGTCCCATTCCTACCTCGGGAGTATTGTGGCCCTAGGCTGCGCCTTCGGGATACAAACTGCTCCCTCGCTAGTAATCCCTTTCCTCCCTCGGTGAACAATGTATTTTTAAAATCGGTTCTTAAACGACAAAAATATCGACGAACATACATACATAAAAAAAGAGATTCCGATTCATTGAGAATCTTCTCCATGTTTTGAGGTCAGTTAATAAAAAATTGCAAAAAACAAAGCAAATAAAAAAAAGTACACCAAGAAGGTTCCGAGTCTGAGTTTTTAACAAATTAAAGAAGGTTGTATGATAAATTCGGCACCATGGAGGGAGAAATAAATAGGTTTAATGATATTTATAATTCACAAACTTAGTGCACACGATGTTCTAAATTTAATTTACTTTATCCTCTAGCAGTCTAGCGGATAAAAACGGTTTTTGCACTCAGATATCGAAGGGCAAAATACTCTTTTCGAGATGGGATGAAAAATATATTAAAAGCGGTTAAAAATATGATCGCAAAACTATTTCTGGGAAAGATTCATCTATACAACCAAAATAGCTTTCGCTGACTGACTGACTGATTCATTAACGCATGGCCTAAGCCGCTAACTTGAAATTTTGCCAGATGGCTAAGAAAGAGTTTTTAG
Organism: Diaphora mendica; assembly: GCA_949125395.1. Lineage (NCBI taxonomy): Eukaryota > Metazoa > Arthropoda > Insecta > Lepidoptera > Erebidae > Diaphora > Diaphora mendica. The sequence continues at coordinate 5,837,531 of OX421321.1, forward strand.
AAATTTTATCCTTAAGGGGATAATAAAATGGATGAACCGTTGTATATTTTTTGTTATTTTCCTAGTTCGCGATACACGAAATAAGAAAAATAACGCCACCGAAGCCGCGGGAAATAGCTAGTGGGATACAAATTATCTATACTTCCATAAAAATATTATAAATTAGAAAGTAGTTCTGTCTGTCTGTTTTTCTATCGGTTATGTTTCCACGACTTAACCGCTGAACCGAGTTGAATTAATTTCGGTATAGAGATAGATCGAACCTTGGTGATAAACATGGCTACTTTTTGCCTCAATAATCAACACACACGCGGGCAGAGCTGGTTGATTTAATAAAATAATTTGCAGAATGGATTTTAGTGAGACAAACGAACAGCAATTGATTTTTATATATAAGATTACATAGTCTAGTATAAACTTTCTGAAACATTTAAAAGTATTATAAATTAGAATATGTAATTATAACGATGATGATGAAATAGGTAGCAACTTGATTGTTATTCGTCAAACAACACAGCGTTTGGTTCAAGGCCGTCTCGAACGTTGAACAAAACGTTTTATTATTTTTGTTAACGAAATAGGTAACTTTAGATTAGTATATATTTGGAGAAACAGAGAATACTTGTCTATTATTCATTTCAAAGAAAAAGCGAAGAGAATATTTGGTACTTTCTTTCAAAGTCTACAAACAACCAGTTAACAGTTATAAATTAAGCCGATACTAAAATCTAAACGCAACATACACCAAACTAGTCTTTGACCTTGTCCTTTACGCTTATTTATATTTAAAAATATTCATATACCAGCAGTGTATTCATATACGACACATTTGTTGACAAAGTATGTCGTTATCAAGTCTTTAAAACTGATAATACGAAAATTTTAAGTGTCGCTTTAGTATATACTGGACGAATTATAGTGAAGTTGCATTAGTTTAATTTTTGTACACGATCGGAGAACTCGCTGCTCAAAAATGATTAATTTACCAAAAACTATGCGAGCCGTCGGCCTTTACAAATATTTGCCGATATCAGATGTGAACAGTCTCGTCGATTTAGAAGTGAAATTACCAACTTATGGAAAATCTGATGTACTTGTGGAGGTCAAAGCCACATCTGTGAATCCTCTGGACGTAAAACAGCGAGCACCGAAACCCACTGTTGAAGCAACACCTCGAATTTTAGGCTTTGACGGTTCTGGAATCGTGGTCGACAAAGGTGCGGATGCCAATTTATTTAAAGTAGGCGATGAGGTCTTTTTCACCAGTTTTGTGGCAAGGAGTGGCTCCAACGCTCAATACACGGCGGTCGACCAATTTCTGGTGGGGCCAAAACCAAAAAAATTAAGCTTTGAAGAGGCTGCTGCGATACCACTTACTGCCCTCACAACTTTCGAGTCAATTTTGGACCGTTTATCGATATCCGAAAAAGATAAAGGAAAGAGGTTATTGGTCATAAACAGCGGTGGAGGAGTGGGTTCGATAGCGACTCAACTCGGTAAAATACTAGGACTCACAGTGATTGGAACGGCCTCACGCCCAGAAACAGAGGCTTTCTCCCGTAAGTTTGGAGCTGATCTGGTACTCAACCACACTCAAGATCTAGCAAGTCAGTTGAAAGAAAACGGTTTAGAAGACGGAGTAGACTTTATTTTGGTCAATTATGATCCAGCGCCATATTGGAACACGCTCCCGAGTCTTATTAAGCCTGAAGGTAAGATCTGTTTGCTTGTGGAAAGTGATACTCCGGTAACTCTGACGCCTCTCAAAGACAAGAGTTTGACGCTAGTCTACGAAATGATGTTCACACGGCTTAAGTATAATACAGCCGGTAGGATCAGACAACACGAGATCTTGAAACAAGTGTCACAGTTGCTGGATGAAGGGAAACTGAAGTGTACCTTGACTAAAATTATGTCGCCGATAAATGCAGTTAATTTAAGAGAGGCACATAGACTTATTGAAGAGAAGAAGATGGTTGGAAAGTTAGTGTTATCTCAATTTTAGTTTATATTTAAATTGATAAGTTTTGTAATAATAAATTATATTTTCTTATATGTTTTATTTTTTGTAAGTTATTAAATACTCCTATAGCATGGTTCATTATATACAGTGAATTTACATCAAAACCAGTGAGTGTGCATTTAGGGAAACCCTAAAGTTTAAAGTTTGATTTATAAACATGTATACCAAACATAATTCATATTTTAAAGATCATTACATTTTGAAATTTTTATTATAAAAATAGTAATATTTTTGAAATAAATTTTATTATTGCAATTTCTTATTAAACTGAGGTTATTTTTTACCCTTATTTTAACACTACTCTCAATGCAAATCTATAGTGTTAGTTACACTATTTATAACTCAAGAACGGTTGAACCGATTAGGCCGAAAATTGGTGGGGAGGTAGCTTAGAACCAGGAGACAGGTTTTTTTTACTTTGCCCCGCGGCGTTACCCGCGGTTGTGGTTGTACCGCGGGTAACACCGCGGGGCTCGGCTAGTATTTATATAAATTGTATAATTGAATAAAATGTACTATCGACAAATTTAAAGCCCTTTTGGTGGGTAATAGAAATAGAATCTTGACCCACTTTGCCGATAAATCGTTAGAAACCTAAATTTGAATGTCTGTAAGAAAGTAAGCTTAGGGCTCTCACACATAACTGCGATGCGATGCGATGCCGCGTTAAGTACTTGCGGTGCATTCGTGCAGATATTTGCGATGCGATGCGAGTAGTGGCCTTTAGTTTATTTAATAATAAAATATATTCTAGGAAGATCTGGGCCTCTCGGATATCACGCCGGAGTCTAAAGCGAAGGGTCTGAAAGTGCAACAAGTACTTCAATGCTATGAAACTCTGATAGCTCACCAGATCATGCAGTGGAATATAACCAGCACTAATTCAGCTTTGAAAATTCATAAACTGTTCAAAGCTTGCAATGAGCTCATTGACCACACCAAGGTAAGGACGAGACCTTTCTAGTTTGTACGTTTTTTGCAAGAGTACGTGTCTTCTTAGGAAGTAAGATGCAGTTGCAATCCCTCTATAGTCCTTAACACATAGCTTGATCTCTGTGACAGTTGTCACTAGTGTCATTTTAGAACTAACGAGGCGTTTAGATGTTATTTTTGAATTTCTAATGCATTGCACTTCAATGCAATGAAAATATAGGTGATACAAAACACATTTCCTGGTTCATAGTTTCTAGGTCGGTTCTGTAGACATAGATGTTTGTGACAGATCACAGACATCAAAATATATTTTAAGGACCGTAGTTTTGTTAGTAGGCTTTTTCATCTTTTCAAATGATTTTAGTGTGGTTGTAGATCCCAATATGGGTACGGCAGTAGCGTCCGCACCATTGACACTTTAGTAGAGATTCGTTAGGTGTTCGACTATGTGAGGTGATGTCTCCTTTCGCGTCTATGACTAGAGTCCATAATTGGAACCAGCTCCTGTCGTCTGTGTACTTTCGTTGTCTTCTGTCGTTTGGATTAAAATATAGGATATTCCTAGATGTTCCTAGAAAGGACCTATAAGATATGTATGTAAAAAAGAATCGTGTATAGATTTAAGATTCACTTATTGCTTTGGTTGCCTTTCACCGTAAAATAGAATTTAGCTCACTTATCAAAAACGATTAAGTTTATCACGATAACATTATTGTTTCGGTGTGATATATATTATTATAATGATTGTGACCGTGGTGAAGGAGTAAAATAAATCGTCCAACGTGGTGTCTCGAACAGCGAGGAAAAAGGGGATATTATTTATTGTCGATGCCTTATATAGGAACTAATACTAGGGTTGCCATTTTAAAACTAAAACTTGTGTTGCCACTTAAACTACTAACAGTGTTGCCATCTAGAACTAAAAATAATTACAGTAGTCGGTGCCAGACACAACAATTATTATTATTTTAAATGTAGTTAACAGAATTTTCGAAAGTGCAAATGCTCAGTAGTAATTATCAAGATTGTTCTCTATCGATTAAGGATAAAAAGCGATTAAAAATAGTTATAATTCGAAAGAAAATCGTGTTGTTGACTCTTTATTGGTCCAATTGGTTGACTTTCTCTTAAAGAGGACTGAGGACTGTGATCTGATAGGTAATTAGTCTTATATGCGTCAAAATAACGCTAGCTGGTTAGAGCCAGCTTTAAAAAGCCTTTTTCGTTAGGAACAAAAAAGTTACTTATAGGGTAGGAGCTATCTGGGACCCTCGAGAATAATTGACCTCTCTTTCGCACCCCGAAATTGTGTCTTAACTCAAAAAATCATATTTCAAGGTTTTTTTATGCACACATTATGTAAAACTATAATAGCATCTTTTCGAAACTCTATTCTTGAATGTTATGAACCGGTGTTGTTAATTTTGCACACTTCCTCACGATAACATTATCTAGTGTTTGAACGAAGGATTTTATTCTCTATAATAACTCATTTTATGATGTAATATCTACGTGTGCAAAATATACAAAAAAAATATGCTACCTACGTCAAAATTTCAAAATTTAAAATTTTGGATTTCTTTCAGTCAAGATATGATTCTTCTCACATCAGTCTGTACAACATAGTTAGACTGCCTCTATCCACGCAGATATTTCAACCGTTGCCTTATCATCATCATCATCATCAATATATATAAAAATCAATGCCACTTTTCGGTGTAATTTTATAACTCAAGAACGGACTCACCTATCCAAACCAAATGTTTAGGCTTTGTTCGGACTGTTTAGTTGATGGTTTATGTGAAGTTTGCAAAAAATCGGTCGATCGGTTCGTCATTTATCACATTCCCAATGAAGTGGGCACTTGTCAGCTAGTAGTTGCTTACATAATAAATAGTCGTATGACGGTTTTGCATAGGTTTGGTGATAGTCCTAACTAAAGAAGTACTTAGATCTCGATTATCTGTAGCATTGTTACAAAAAGCTTAATAAACAATATCCTTTTCAGACTCCCTCCAAATCTGCCAAAAAAGTAAACAAAACACTCAATGAGACGAGAGATACTGTTGAAAAGGGTACTCAGAAGAGTCAGAAGTCTCAGAAATCTCAGAAGGAGAAGGGGAAAGCCCCCGTGAAGCTCTCTAACTTAGTGAAAGATAAAGCTGGACCTTTCAAACCCTTGCCTTGTGTTTGGGATACAAAATTATGTGTGAAAGTTGTGGAATTATTATATAGGTAAAGTATTATTCCAATATTTCATATATAGTATCTTAGAATTCCGTCGAAGAACGGTCCACTCATACTCCTAGACGAGCCTTATGCGGTTCAACAGTTTATATTAGAAAGTTGTATATATGCGCTAATCGGCATGAGAATTTTTATATCGCGACACAGGAGCATTTATTCCGTAGTTCCGTATGTCCTCGTTAGATGGCACTGAAGTATTTTGTTGTTTAATTGTATGTGGAAGTCGCCACATCCTTATATCACACTCATTACATTTATTAGCACGCTTCTGGACATTGAGGTTTTGGCCTGATATAGGTACCATGCTACTACCATGGGAGAGCCACGCTTCGGCATGAATGGGCCGGCTCGACCGGAGTGATACCACGGCCTCACAGAAAACCGGTGTGAAATAGCGCTTGCGCTGTGTTTCACCGAATGAGTGAGGATACCGGAGGCCTATACCCCAACCCCTTCCCCATCCCCTCCCCATTCCGCAAAGGCTAGCAACGCACTTGTGACGCCTCTGGTGTTGCGGGTGTCCATGGGCGGCGGTAATCGCTTACCATCAGGCGATACGTCTGCTCGTTTGTCGCAAATTTAATTAAAAAAAAACGCTAGCTAGACGGTTTAGGGTTTGTATCAAGTTTGCCTTCTCTTTCTAGTGCTGTAGTTCGCTCTAACGACACCCTCGGGATGAATAAGGATGTTGATGGCACTCTGTATTCTTAATTCGTCACCACACAGACATCTTATACTAATATCCCTTGCATTTTCAGCGAGAACGTGCCATGGTCCAGCTTAGAACAACGAAACCACATCCGTAGTCGTCGTGACTTTCATTTATGGGCTCTCAAGAACATACAATCCGTATTATCAGAGCCTTTAGATAAGAAATGCGTGGCCTTACACTGTGTCAGTATGGCCACTATCTTGTACCAAAGGTGTATTTGCAGGTAAAGTATTTTATTTGTATTTTATTGTTTTAACCAGCTTAGAAAAACCTGCATTAGTTGGTGTTGTAAGACCAATATACCTAGCAGTTTGATTGCTTAAAGCTGTCGGAGGGCTGTGTGAGGGAAAGTGAGGGAGAGTAAGAGAATGGACTATAATATCTCATGCGTAGTTGGCCGCCGTGGCCGAAATCGGCTAGGAGAACATCATACGATATTCAACTGCCTCGGTGGCGCAAGTAGTAGTGTAAGCGACTGCTGTGCGACGACAAGAAATATAGCCCAAAAAAAAAGAAAAAAAAACTGCCTCAAGCAACTTACAAAAAGAAATGAAAGCCCACCAAAAACATTTTCATGTAAAATGTTGCCAAGACGACTGCATGGCGTACCCTGTGAACGCACGCTCTAACTCTACCAACCCTAACTTCATAAATTCTACATCTCAGTAAAAATTAAAATTACAATACCTTTGAATTAAATAATGTTTACAACTATTGATTGTTTTCATTCATGTAGGCATATTAACATTGATATACAATGAAACGCTAAAGCTTAAATGTTTGTATAATCTGGGGGCACGGTCGTGCCCCCGCCAAGAGCCAAGCGAAGCGGAAGGGCACTACCTACCTTTTCTCGAAGTGTTTCGTCGTTTTTTTGAACCCTCATAACTTTGGTTCCCGATATACCAGATCGTTCAAATTTTCAGGATATGATGTAGGAATAGACTAATGAAACATACAAAGTTTCAATTACATAGCTCTGATACTTTAGATTTTATTGATAGCTAAAAAACACCGATTTCGTCACTGACACACTGATGATCATCAAAACTGTTAGAGTACTTCCTGAAGTGCTATGAAGCTGAAATTTGGTATGTAAACTAAGTTTAGTATATAAACAACAGAAAAATTCATAAACCTTTTACTTTTGCCCCCCAACCCCCAAATTTGGGGGGTGGAAGTTTGTATGAGACTTTCACAAATGTTTATGCTAGAGGTTTAATTTTGGTACACGGACTTTTTCGAAAGAAGAAAGAAGATGTACAAGAAATATAGCCCAAAAACGGTACGCCATATGCAGTCGTCTTGGCAACATTTTACATGAAAATGTTTTTGGTGGGCTTTCATTTCTTTTTGTAAGTTGCTTGAGGCAGTTTTTTTTTCTTTTTTTTTGGGCTATATTTCTTGTACATCTTCTTTCTTCTTTCGAAAAAGTCCGTGTACCAAAATTAAACCTCTAGCATAAACATTTGTGAAAGTCTCATACAAACTTCCACCCCCCAAATTTGGGGGTTGGGGGGCAAAAGTAAAAGGTTTATGAATTTTTCTGTTGTTTATATACTAAACTTAGTTTACATACCAAATTTCAGCTTCATAGCACTTCAGGAAGTACTCTAACAGTTTTGATGATCATCAGTGTGTCAGTGACGAAATCGGTGTTTTTTAGCTATCAATAAAATCTAAAGTATCAGAGCTATGTAATTGAAACTTTGTATGTTTCATTAGTCTATTCCTACATCATATCCTGAAAATTTGAACGATCTGGTATATCGGGAACCAAAGTTATGAGGGTTCAAAAAAACGACGAAACACTTCGAGAAAAGGTAGGTAGTGCCCTTCCGCTTCGCTTGGCTCTTGGCGGGGGCACGACCGTGCCCCCAGATTATACAAACATTTAAGCTTTAGCGTTTCATTGCATATCAATGTTAATATGCCTACATGAATGAAAACAATCAATAGTTGTAAACATTATTTAATTCAAAGGTATTGTAATTTAATGCTATTTGTATTAAATTTTTTACTTCAATCGAGTGAAAATCAACCAATATCCATGAGCAAGCAAGCTATTATGTCGAATTGTTAGCCAATTTGATTAATAATTATTTTATTACTTGGACGCTTTAATTCTCAAATTTGCATACGGACATCATTTATTTTAATGATGCAATCCGTGGCGTTGGCCGCAAGACTAAGTATTCGATTTTACAAAAGCTAAAGATAACGTCACGCCTTAGTATTTCATACAAAAAAAGAACGGCGTCTATCATTTTGACGATTAATAAAATTAACTTCGACGGCTTGACTTTTGGCGTACTCCAACACAGAAGTAGGATCTTCCGACCAGGCGAGGTGATCATGCCTGGCTGGCTACGGCCTGACGGTTAATGTTTGGAAGTTGTATATATAAATGCTAATCTTTCCAGAATTTCAATATCGCGATCCAGTACTAGCAGTTACTAAATAGTTCGTTGTTGTAGCATCTTCGCTAGATGGCGTTTCAGTAAGATTTTGTTGCCCTATATGTACAAAAATCATCTACTCTGCTACACACATATCTTGTTTTTCCAGGTTCCAAGACATGTGTGACTTCGACGACCAGACAACATTAGGATGTTTAGAGGTGTTCAAAGTTTGCCTAACGCTTTTATTCTCACCGACATATTCGTTCAAAATGGATGCATTCTTATCAGCAATAAGTAAGTTCGATTTATATTACTGCGTGTTATGTAATATATCATAGATATTGGTTTGATATTTTCTTATCATGTAGATATTATAATTTTGATAACAGCTATAAAGTTGAAGAGTCGATTCGATTGAACGCGGTACGTTGTTTGTTTGATGGAACTGCACCGATTCGAATGGAAATTTTATTTTATTGTTCGGATAGCTCATTTATCGAGCAATTCTATAAGTTGTATAACATCATGCACGGCCAATAAGAGCTGAATATCAATAATTATATACCAATTGAGAAGCACAGACGAAGTTATGTGGGCTGGCTTTTGTAAAATAAAACAATAAAACTAAACATATTTAATGAAAAAGTAATAGGTATGAGGTTTAATTTAAACAACATAATTATGTAAATACAGGTCTCTATAGACAATATACAAAAAATATTACTTTAATAAAATTATTTAACACAGTTTTATCCAAATTTTTAATGAGTCTATTATTGGGACTAGACCAATACACGAACCTATTTATGAATGTAATGATTAATGTCTGTGTATTTATTCAGTTTTCATGCCCTTTATAACGGTTTGCCAATTTCCATAAATTTTTACCTATAAATATGGATGAGAGAGAGCGGACTCCACTCCGATCTCTCTCCTTTCTCTTTCACTCTCCAGAGAGGAGAGAGAAGAGAAAGATGGGAGATGGAACGACAGGAGAAAATACATTCTAGAATCAAACTCACTTGTACTTATTACTAGTTTCATAGACATATAATTATTGAAATTGTGTCAAATGCCTATGTACAGGTAAATTAGCTTGGAGAAATTTTTGCGTTTGTAGTAGTGTATGGTCAGCAAATAAAAAAAAAACAACATTTTTTTTTGTTTTTTTTTTTTTAAAGGTAATATACGTTTGTGGCTGGAGCACACCAAATGCGTACACGTTAAGCATACGCACTACGTACTAATACGGACGTGAAAATGTGTATCCACTGCATTGTAATCTATGGAACTGTATGAGGCAGACAAGCCAGTTCCAAACATTACAAGCAGTGAATGCCGGTTTTCACTTCAGTGAAGACGTGTATGAATTAGGTGTTCTCCGGCCATAAATGTTTTATTCTAATAATTCATCAACCCCAGGCATATCACAATCATCCCCATCCTCGCTTTCATCAGATGAATTATTTAAATTAATTATGATTCGTTCTGATATTGTGTCTAAAGCTGCGTCTCTACCCTGATATTTGTTTTCCTCCTCAATAGCATGCAGACAAACTTTTCTCCATTCCTCTACAGTTATGGCGTTCATTTTTTCTTCAGCTAATGACATTATAACCTTCATATTCATTGCGACATTCTTTTTTGTGACATATGTTTTCACTATCCCCCATATATTTTCTATAGGATTAAACTCCGGATGGTACGGTGGTAAACGCAGCACAGTATGACCGTGCTATCGTAATATTTCGTCTATCTTGTACTCTACAAATCTCGCCTTGTTTTGCAGAATCAGTTCATCATATAATTGAGGCTTAAGCAACGTGGATGAATGCTCAATGTTTCGCAATGTCAGCCAGTCAATAATTTGCTGTTTTCTAGAATTACTATACGGTGCAGGATTTTGTATTGAGTTATGATATGGTGCGTTGTCAACAACAACAACACTATTTGGTTGTAAGTTGGGTATTAATTGAGTTTGAATCCACCTTGAATAGTTGTCATAGTTCATATTGTCGTAGTAATCTCCACTTTTTTGGTTGGCTTTAAACATAAGCAATGCATTTGGTATAAAGCCATCCACACCACCGGCATGAACAATGATTAAGCGGTTGCCTTTCGATATATGTTGCTTCAAACCTGAAGTGCTTCCATCTGATCAAGATTTCGAGAGGGTATGTGATGTATGTATATATGTTTCGTCGGTGTAAACAATTGGTCGGCGTTGTTCACGATATTCAGCAATTTTCATCAAATAATTAATTCGCAAGTATCTAATTTCGTGTTTTTCCATAAGAAGTTTCCGGTCATCTTCTGTTTGCTTCCAATTAAAACTTAATGACATGACGTGTTTTCGTAACGTGCTGACACAACCTTTATAATCGATATCTTCTTTCAATTTTGCGTGCAAAGTTTTCAAAGTGGGAACTTCTTTATTTGTGATGTGGAAGTCATGAATTGTTCTTCTGATAACTTGCTGATCAAAGTTATCGATTACTATTGTAGGATTACGATTTGGTTTCTTTTTAGGAGATTTAAATGTTACTTCCTGATCTGAAGGACGACATTTGCTTTCTGATACTACCTTTCTGACGGATGCTATTGAAATTCCTGTTGATTTAGCAACTAATTGAGTGGGGGTCATAATACTGCTCGGGTTGTTATTACACTCATTTTCGAAATATTTGTACAAACAGTACAAAACTTCTTTAGTTTGAGAAGTCAAAGGCTTGCCTCGACCATGTTTTAACACTGGAGCCATTTTGAATTAACAATATAAAGTTACAACACTTACACACAAATTAAACACTTCAACAAATATTATAACAATAATAACAAACAATAACAACAATCAACAAATACAAAATTTAACAATTAACGTAATAATTATAATTTTTGAATGAAATGTGTGCTTTATGTTCTAACAGTACCAAGCGACTGACGCCGGACTGCACGTGGCACCTGCGGACAGCGTAAACTGGTTTATTCTGGTTTTGTGCGTGTTTCCACTTTCCACTATCAAGTGACGATTTTTTGCTTTAGATTGAAATATCTCGGAAATCTCCTAGGCCAAAAATAACAAAAATTTTGACCCCCCCGTAGACGCCCCGGAGTTTTAAAAACCTAGATGAAAGGAAAAAAAAACAAAAATCAGAGTGTTGCTAGGGATAAGTATAAAATTAAATAGTAATGTTAGGATATCGAAACATTTTTGTATAGGCCAGAACGATATAGTGGAAACGCGCTCTAAGATCTAAGTAATATACACACCACTACATATGCAAAAATTTCTCGAGACTAATTTCACTGTACTTGCTTTCTTTCTGACTTAATAAAGATAATTATGTATTTTAATAGACATACAGTATAATACAAATTTGGACATTAAATATAAATAGGACATGACATAATCATTTCACATTTAATTTACTTATTAAAATAATATTTCAGAATTTGAAATTACTTACTTACTTACTCATTACTTTTACTTTATATAATTTTATAAGTTTCCATTTCCCTATTTTCCAGGGAGAATTTCTTACACTGGCACACTGATATTTCTATGTACCCACAGTTGTTAGGTTTTAGATGTAAATATTTTATGTAACCATAACCTTTGAGAATGCCATAAGGAGAAACCGGTCAGGTGTAAAGATAAAATAAAAATAGTGGAACAAGTACAAGTGAATTTGATTCTAGAATGTATTGCAACAAGTTCCATCAAGTGCCGACAATCGAGAGTATAAATTACATATATAGAAGGATAAAAGTTATTCGTCGCCAGATTATACCTCGTAGGAGAAACTTTAATTAGTTTTATAAAAGACTAGCTGAGCCCCGCGGTACAACAACAATCACGGCAGATGCCGCGGGATAAAGCTAGTCTAAAAAAGTAGCCTTCTCCTTATATCATCAGCTATCTGCCAGTAAAAGTCCCTTTGAAATCGGTCCAGCCGGATTAGCCGGACAGACAGTCAAAAATGGTAAAAAATGTTATTTTGGCATGGGTACCGTCGATACATACATATGCATTTAGTAAAAAGCGGTTATTTTAATATTACAAACAGACACTTCAATTTTATTTATTTGTACAGAGTACAGATATTCGGGCTTTAAAAGAAAACTAATTGTTAACTGTTATGCAGCGGACAGTACCGAACCCTCCCCACCAGCTTACATAGCAATAATCCTGGAGTCGATCCACTCAGCATTACAACATATAGAAGACGAGAGCGTACCAGATGAACGGGACCTGGTTGTAAAGAAACAGCTGGCAATGCTGATACAAATAGCTACTCTACTCTTTGAAGTACCTGTTACTTCGTGTCCTGCTATGACTGGGGTTGGTATTATTCTTTATTGCTTCTTCTACTTCTGTTGCATCTTTGGAAATAGTCTCCCCACAACCCTATTGTATTTTACATTTCACATCAATAAATTACCATACTTGTGATTCAAAGTTAATACTGATTTTTATAATTAAAAAGTTTTAACAATTTAGGGACAAATATTTTTTAACGATTTATAAAGGTATTTAAAAAAAAGCTAAGAAATTTCTAATATCTGTGACCACGGCCACGTGTTCATTTCATTCGCTAGAAATAACTGTAAACCTAGTAATAATAAGCATAATACTTCTCCAAGTCTTTCTCCTAAACTAGGTTGGGGTCGACTACAAGTGTTAAAGTAGACTTTTTGAATAAAAGACCATCAGCTTGCTTTATAACAATGTACTTTATTACTTAGTACTATATCTTCTTGCAGATAATAGTCAAGTATGAAGATTACATCCGAAACAGTAAGCAAGATTGCTTACCCCTTATTGGACCGGTGCTAACGGCTGGGGCACGCGACCAGCAAGAGTCACAGATGTTGGACGAGCTTCTCGGCAAACTCGCCTTGGCCCTTGGCAGGATTGACGTAAGAATAACTAGAATTTATCTATACTTAATATACAGGGTGTCCCAGAACTCAACGTCAAGCCGAAACGCAGTGACAGGATTGATTGTAACCATCATAAAAAATTAAGAAAAAAAATCTATCCCATGCGGTTTGAAAATTATGGGCATTTAAGAAAAACCAAAAAAATTGGTAAAACTGTAACCATTTTTCGTTTATTGTGGTTAATTTCTATTATTTTTGTTCATTTAAACTTTGAAACCGTAACCCTAAGTAACATTTCTAGAATAACAGTCAAAAATAATTACTCAATTGCCCCAAGTTTCCTAGAATTAAGACTATTTGTTAAAATATGAATTTAAAATTTTCAAAATTTGTTGACAATGAAAAAATGAAAAAATGTACTCGAGTGCCTTTGCAAGTGCCATAGAGAACCCACTTTTTAACGACTTCTAAAAAGGAGGTGGTTATCAATTCGACAGTTTTTTTATGTTTGGTACCTCATAACTTTCGACTGGGTGAACCGATTTTGTTGATTCTTTTTTTATTTGAATGCTGGTGATTCCCGTGTGGTCCCATTTCAATTTGGTCTAGTTCTTGAAGTGGGTTTTTTTTTTGTTAAAATTTGTGATTATTCCATTAAAATTTTGTAAATTTTGTCACTGTTTTGCACACACCCGAAAGGAACTTGATGAGAGAATTATGCAACATAAGAATATCAATATGTGGCTTATCTATGTAGGTCTTTAATTATGATAAGATTCTCTCCACGATAATATTATCATGATAAGTAAATAAAGATATTATCTAATACTAATATATCGTTGCAAAATATTAGCTGACGCCTTTGATTCCGTTTTCATATAATCTGTTCCATGCGAAATTCTTCTCCTATTTTAACCCATATATTTATTTATCAGAATTTATTAAAATCGGTTTAGCGGCTTAGGGGTAAAAGGATGTGTTAGTATGTCAGAAATGTCTGACACTCAGACTTACTTTCACGTTATTTTTCTTGTTTTTATCTAAGAATTTATATCACAAATTTAACTTGTCTGCCTCGGTGGTGCAGTGGCAGCGGACGCGACTGCTGTGTTGGAGGTCTTGGGTTCGATTCCCGGGTCGGGCCAAATGTTTGTATGATCTGCAAATTTATGTTTCGGAATTTGGGTTAGTTTAATTTCTATGTATAATATGTATGTATTTACAAAAAAAAAAAAGAGTATTCGGTCAGTCATTTTAGCTTTCAAAGTACAAGCCCTGCTTAGTTTGAGGTAAAATGACGTTGTGTGGCAGATGTCCAAAAATAATTATTAATTTTTTTAATTACCTTCTATTGCCCTCTTTGGTAAAATCATAGATTCAGAGAAACGTAATGTCAGTCATGAAGTATTTTATCCTAACACTATTAATTATCAAAATCTTAGGAGGAAGACACCTCACAGGGTACACAGGAGTCCAGTGAGTACTCCACTATCGATTCCCGGTCAGGACATGGAGTGCTCAATACCATTTGCAGTCACTTGGGAGCTCGTGGCAAGGGCGTGGAACATCTACTGGTAAGAGCCCGGGACCTAATGGCCGCCCTGGCTTTTGCTACACACGCAAACACCCAGAGGATTGAACGAGGTATGTCTTTACGCTCTCAGGAAAGACATCTTTTTTTATGGAATAGGGGGCAAACGAGCAGACGTATCGCCTGATGGTAAGCGATTACCGCCGACCAGAGGCGTCACAAGTGCGTTGCTGGCCTTTGGGGGATAGGGAGGGGGATGGGGGGAGGGGTTGGGGTTATGGGTCTCCGCGGTGTCCTCACTTACTCGGTGAAAAATAGCGCAAGCGCTGTTTCACACCGGTTTTCTGTGAGGCCGTGGTATCACTCCGGTCGAGCCGGTACATTCATGTCGAAGCGTGGCTCTCCCACGTTAAAGATAGATCTCTGTCTATTGACGACTCTGACTCTGTCTTTGACGTTGTATCGTTTAAAGTTATATTAATCGATTCTATTGTATTTATCTCGATAATATTATATTAATCGATTCAACGTCGTGGTGACGGAGTGTCACCAACCCTGTTCATACCGTGGGTGTTGTAAGAGTCGACTACAGGCGCGTCGACATTTGACAACACAAAAAAAGGTTGACAACACAAAAGTTGCAAACTTTTGTTCAGTGGAGACTCGGCTTAAGAGAGCAAACTACTCAAGATGCAGTTGACAGTGCAAACTGAAGTAAAAACTGAGATAATTCCTTTACCAACTCCTCTGGTTAGAATGATGTAGTAGGCCAAAACGGCCTTTATAGGCAGAGTCCTATGTCCAGCTGTGAACTATTAAACGCTGTTGATGATGACGATGTATGTTCTCAGTGATTACTGAAGTCAAGTTAGGTCAATTATTTATTTTATCAGACCTGCACAAATTTCTGATGACAGTAACTGTCTTTCGGTAAAGCATGACCAGGTTCTGTCCTGACATGTGTCTAGATCAAAGTATCAAACGACTGCCCGGTTGGCTTAGTGGTTTAAGCGTTCGCCACGCTGCTCTCTACTGCACCAAGTGCTATGGGTTTAAATCTTACACGGGACAACATTTTGTGTGATCCACAAATTGTTGTTCTAACTCTGGGTGTTCTTTGTGTCCGTTTTATGTATGTTTGTAATGTCCCCCGCGACACAGGATTTATATTACTAATGCGGGAGTTGTATTTTTGTAAAAAAAAAAAAAATAAAGGTCTGTTTACACAGATCGGCTCGAAGAGCATCGGCCCGCTTTTTACTTTTCACACAGACCGGATTGTATACGCTTGGAATTGGCCGGAGCGGAGCCGTCAACTATTTCACATAGACCGACTGGAAGAGATCTGCGCGAGTGCGAGCGAGAAAGAGCACGCAATCGGAGCCCTTCAGCTCCTCTTATTATTTCACACGAATCGCGTTCAAGCATTCTTAATGACAAAAGTAGTGCACATGCTAAAATAAACTTTATTACAATTACTCAAAACTCTGTTTCCAACGTGATGAAAATGTGCTCTCCTCTCTGAACCGGTCTGTGGGAACGGACCCTGAAGGGTTATACCACGAAGCCGTATTTATATCAACAAAAAATATAAACTTCTCGCGGATACTAAATAACTTATTTACTGAAATTAATACACATTTTTTATCTATTTCAGAAATAACAGAAGTATACAAGTCTTTAGTAGTGCAGTTGTGTCAGATGACGTCATGGACCGCTAAGTGTTGCAAGCTCAGGTGTAGTGTTGGTGGAGGCAGCGAGCGAGTGTTGTCAGCCGCCGTTAAATTATATTCCCTCCTGGCTGCTATGGCGAAGCAAATAGATATCCATGTCGCTCAGCAAGTCCGGTAAATATGACTTATAATAACCGAAACAACAATAAATAGGTATGAAAAAGAGACATAAAAATTGGAATTTAAAAAGTGAATTATTGCAAAATAAACTTATTACCGGACGAAAAATATTTAATAAATGGCCCATAGCGCGGAATTTGAAAGTACTTCAGAATAATTTGTTGATAAAAATCTCTTAGAGACGTTACTTTTTATACGCATAATAGTCCATTCGCTTTAAGAAAATAGTGACGCATCGATCAAGTCCCGCCCCTAACCAATCAGATTCCAAGAAATTATAATTTCCTACGAAACTCTGCAGTCAATTGGACACTGACAACTGGTCTTGTAATGTGATTGGTTAGGAGTCGAACGTGTTTGACGCGTTATTATATTCTTAACGTAAATTGACTATAGTCATTATTTAACCGCAAAAAAGCCTTCGTTTCCTCATTTCTGATTCGATCCAAAATCCTAATATGTATGTCCTTCCAGTTTGTAATTAATAATAATAATAAAACTTTATTTCTCTCACAGGAAGGTACAAATTGGTTACTAGATATCTTGGTACAAACTAAAGTTCCCAAAAATTTCCCTAGTGAGAGCTGGAGTCCATACTAGGCTCGAAGCCTGTATTACGTACTTAATTATCCTGAGTAACATTCTTTTTGGGCATCAATAGTAACATCTTTCTTACATTTCAGTTTCGAAGGCCTTTTAAAACAAACTGGCAAAAAGTTATCAACAGTGACTGATAACTTCATCACCTACTTGGAAGGTGCACAGGAAGAACAGCATAACGCGAGCAAAGTGTTGAGAGATACTAAGCTCATTCCGAAACTTGTGTTAGAGGCTGAGCAGTACAGCAAAAGGGTCATACTACTCGCTTCTAAGGCAAAGGTAAGAAATTAAACTTAACTCTGCCTCGGTGCTGAAGTCTCAGGTTCGATAATAATCGAAAATCTGAATTTGAAAAAGAGTAGCCCTGAGTTTCTTTGCCAGTATTTTTCTCATGAGGCTCTACGCATTTTGGAAACTGGAAGTTATGAATCAACACAGGCAGGCAGTAGATTTTGGTGTTTTCGCCTAATTTACCTCGACAATACAGCACATGCTGTGGCGTCTGTTTGTATCGATCTATGATTTTTTACTATAGCTTCAATTTGACGTTCATAGGTGTCACTTAGTTGAATTAATGATTTTGAATTTGAAAAATTTGAATTTGATACCCACGTCGGACTAGGCATTTTTTATCTACATAATATATTTGTTCCGGAGCTTGGATGTTTCGCTATGTATGTTATTACGATAAACGTAGCTAAGTGTTCTATCAGGTGGTCGACTTTAATAGTACAAACTCTGTTTACTTTTGTTTTATGTATGGCCCTGCCAAAATCACTCTACTTTGCCTGATGGAAAGCATAAGCAGAATTCAAGAGTGGTGGTCACCATACTCATTGCGAATGCAGACAATGAAACAATGCAGCATGGTGACCCACACTATGGCGGCCTAGTGATGCTTCTGCATCATTGGTCCTCCGGTCTCGCACTCACTAACGCAACACGATATAACTGTGGCGACTTCCACATACAACGCAAACAGAAGCACACTACAGCGCCATCTACCGAAGATACGTCGAACTACGGAGTAACGAAGAAACTACCAATCCTAAATCGCGCAATAGAAGTTTTTTTTTTCTTTTATTTTTTTTTTATTATGGAATAGACCGGCAAACGAGCAGACGTATCGCCTGATGGTAAGCGATTACCGCCGCCCATGGACACCCGCAACACCAGAGGCGTCACAAGTGCGTTACCGGCCTTTGGGGGATGGGGGGAGGGGTTGGGGTATGGGCCTCCGGTATCCTCACTCACTCGGTGAAACACAGCGCAAGCACTATTTCACACCGGTTTTCTGTGAGGCCGTGGTATCACTCCGGTCGAGCCGGCCCATTCATGCCGAAGCGTGGCTCTCCCACGGTAAAGTTTTCGCGCCGATTATCATATATACACCATCCCAACATCAACCGTTGGGCAGTGGCCCGCCAGGCATGATCACCTCACCTGGTCGGTGGATCCCACCTTTGTGTTGGTGGGACATGACACACCTGTCCCCCACATTACGAATATTGTCGTTTCAGCGGTCGAAATTCAACCATAATTTATGCACTCCTGCTTCAAAAACCTTACCTGTGCCAAAATTTATAATCCTACGTTGCCATATTTTTCGTAAAAGGAAGTATAAAGTTTTTGTTTCACGTGTTAACATACAGATATTTTAGATGTTGGGCTTGCTCTGAGACAATTAAAGTCTGCCCAAACAATAATTAAAGTCTATCCAATTCGGCAATCCTTCATAACTTTGTCCTCTGTCACGCACTCCTACATTTTATTGCGAATTGCGAATATGGCAATCCTCTTCAACTTTAATTGTGGCCATTTTTAACACATTATTAGCTTCACCTTTATGTTTGTAAACGACTTTTATAAGCGTGTTTTTTTTAAATAATTAAATATATTTTTTATTCTAGTTGAACTGGCAGCAGTATCTTTCTCTGGGCACGGCTCGCGACTTCCGTATCAAGGCACCCATTCTGGAACAAGTTTTAAACGCTAGAGAGGAAGTTAACGAGACCAATGATGAAGGTATACTTCTAATTAGAATTTTATGTATCGCTCATATCATCATCCTTTAGGATTATTGGATATTGTCGTATCTATTGTATATAATTGTCATGTCGGCGATTTTTACGTTTTTAACACGCTTTTATTAGCTTGACCTGTATGTGTGCATGTAACGGAATCTTTTAACTTCATTTTCACCGACTTCTAGGAGTCTGATTAACTTGAAAATTTGCACAGGGGTCAAGGGTCGATGACAATACAATAATTTCAAAAAAAAAACAAAAAAAAATTGTTTTATCAAAAAAATAGGTTTAACGCGCTTTTATAAATCATCATCATCATCATCCTAGCGTTGCTCCCGGTTGCTTCCAGAGCTAGCACTTTGGAGCCCGGGGTCCGCTTTCCTGCTCTGTCTTCTCCACTTTGCCCGGTCTTCAGCATCCCTGGTAGTGAGACCATTGGTACGCATGTCACCCGCTACGACGTCAAACCAGCACTTCTTGGGTCTACCCCTTCTACCGGGACCCGGCGGAGGCGGCATGGCCAGACATTTGTTTCCCACGTAGGTAGGCGGTTGTCGCAAAACGTGGCCGCACCAGCGCAGACGACTCTCCTGCATTTTGTCTGCAATATCACGGACATGAAGACTGCCGCGGATGCGAGAATTTCGCACACGATCTTTTCTCGTGACTCTGCACATCCACCGGAGCATATTCATCTACGTGACACGCAGCTCTTGTTTGTGTCGTTCCAGCACTGGCCACGCTTCACACCCATGTAAGAGGACAGGCCTAATGATGGTTTTATAGACCCCTTCAACCTAACGGGCATTTTGGGGTCACAAATGACACCTGTCAGCTCGCGCCACTTGGCCCACGCGGCAGCAATGCGTGCCTTGACGTCGCAATCAATGTCACCGGACGCACGAAGTACAGACCCCAGGTATTTTACTTGGTCCGTGGGCTCAACCAAGTGATCGCCTATGCGCACGGGTGAGGGATCCGCACAGTTCAACGCCAAGTACTCGGTCTTCGCCACATTAAGCTGCAGACCGCCGTTCTCAAGCGCCTCTTTCCACGCCTTCCCACGTCGCACCAATCTACCCCTGTCCGCATCTGCCAGCGCGACATCGTCAGCATACATGAGCAACCATGGGGGCTGCTCATGTGTGTCTCGGATGCTGTCCGACAAAGGTCTAAAATCACGCTAAACAGGAACGGACTAAGGACGGATCCTTGGTGTACCCCGACGGTGATAGGAAAGGGGTTCGTGTCGCCAACAGCGGTCCGAACCATGGAATCAGATTCGTGGTACATATCTCGAATAATGTCAATATAGGTCTCTGGAACCCCTTTGGATCGCAGTGCCCACCAGATCACCGCACGAGGAACACAGTCGAAGGCCTTCTGCATGTCCAGGAAAAGGCAATGCAGAGGCGTGTTCTTCGTCCTGTATTTCTCTGCAACAATTCTTAGGGCAAAAACAGGATCCATGGATGGATCCATTTATAAATATAAGAAACTAAAAAGTAGAAAATAATTTTGATGTAAAAAGCGTATGGGTGCTTTCTGAAAATATTTCAATAATGTCGTCCCACACTTTTTGCTATTGAAGCGTGTTTTTTTTTTTAGTTTTTTTAATTTTTTTATGTTATTTTTGCTGGCATGCCTAAGGTGGGATAGTTTATAGCACGCATAGACTAATATTGAAAGCATGATTGAAAAGGTAAAGGGTCGGTTACTATTGAATTCAGGTAGGCTTATCTACGTGTATCAATCAATCAACCTATTGACGTCCACTGCTAAACGAAGGCCACCCCCAATATATACGGACTTTCACAGTCTTGGGCAGTCTGTCAGTCATTATGTGTATATAGTTATAAAAACATTACTTAATATTCCGTATTTCAAATTATCTATCAATAAAACTCTTTAAAAATAAACCTTGATCTCTGTGACGAAGTAATTTTCAACAAGCGATTTTATTTTGTGTCACCTTAATTTTAATTATTTATGCGCTAGTTTTATCACAAATGAAGTGCAATCTATTATAAACTAGCTGAGTCCCGCGGTGTTACTTTACTATACTATATATATATATATATATATATACTATACGATACTATGTATACTATATTATTGTTGTACCTTTACAACCGCGGGTAACACCGCGAGGCGAAGGTAGTCTAAAAAAAGTAGCCTAAGTTACTCCTTATTACATCAGCTATCTGCCAGTCAGTGAAAGTCTCGTTAAAATCGGTCTAGCCGTTCCAGAGATTAGCCGACAAACAGACAGACAAAAATTTTAAAAAATGTTATATGTACCGATACATACATCTGCATTTACTAAAAAGCGGTTATTTTAAAATTACAAACAGAGACACTCCAATTTTATTTGTATAGATATAAAAATTAACACCTAAAATGTATCTCGAAGTTCTATGACACTAGATCAAGCCAAATTTTACTTCTACCCTACTACTAGCGCCACAAAGACTAAATGGTGTGTGTTTACAAAAGTAAACACTAGATGGCGTTGTTTTAAGTTTCCTAATTACCATTTACAGATGATGTAGACATAAACGATACTGCAACAGAAATTGTCGATCGCCTCAGTGATGCGGGACCAGATGAAAATGAACAGAGTGACGAAGAAGCTGCAAAACGAAAACGTAGAAGAGTACCTTAAAATTCTTGTCGACTGAACCTAAATCTATCTACCACTCGCAAATGCCTATAATGAGCGTTTTAAACGTTAATTAGCTGGTTGAATACTGAAAATTATGTGTAGTGTTGTTTTTGGTAGAAGAGAGATGGTTAGGAGAAATTAACTCCCCTCTTCAAAGAAAAAATGTAATATTAAGATTTAAATGCAAATAAGTTATTCAATTTTTGAATCTCATAGCTTTATCCTCATAAAAGGAGGAGGTTCTCAATTGGACTGTATTTTTTTATTTTTGTTACCTCAGAACTTTCGAATGGTTGAACCGATAATATTAAGATTTAAATGCAAATACGTTATTCAACTTTTGTATCTCATATTTTTAACTGACTTCAAAAAAGGAGGATATTCTCAATTGGACTGTTTTTTTTTTGATACCTCAGAACTTTCGAATGGTTGTATTCGATTTGATTTTAATTTGGTCGAGTTTCTGAATCGTTCTTTTTTTAACCGACTTCCAAAAGGAGGAGGTTCTCAATTTCATCGGTTTTTTTTTTGTTAATTTTTTTGTTTTTTAATACTTGCTGCATATTGTCTGCATTCGAAATGAGAAAGGTGACCACCACTCTTGGATTCTGCTTATGCCTTCCATCAGGCATAGTAGAGTCACTTTGGCAGGCTCATGTATAAATATAAATTAAAAAAATCTGTTTAAAACGAGTCGTTTTTTCCTGATTCTCATTGCGTTTATGGTTTCTTAAATGTCGTACCATTCTACTGTAACCTGCCCTCCTAGCCAAGTTGCAAGCGTTGTTCTTTCTGTAATCGTTTACTCCTTAATTCTCGTGTGTCATTGGCTAATCTTAGACAAAGTATTAGCCAATGATACGAGAATTTAGGCGTTAACGATTGCAGAACGAAGAACGCTTGCAACTTGACTAGGGGGCTGTTTTAATACTCGTAATTACTTTAGGTAATACAATAAAATGCAATGCATTTGTCACAAGAACAATGAAACATCATGTTAAGTTATATACCTACATTGTAAAATAAATTATTGTTATAATCAGGGATCGGAATTGGGTGTGTGAAAATGCCTAAAGTTTGCAGCGGGACATAACATGGAGCTGTTACAACCACTTAAGTTAAACTGGTTTTGGATTTTACCGGTTTAGTTTCAGTTTTTTTTACATGTTCCTTACCTTTGAAACACCGAAGTAAAAACATTTACAAGCTGCTAATACAGTTCTAAATTAATTTTTGTTTTGTACTTTTCCGGTTAAAGTTCAGTCTTTTAGTCCCAATTGTTCTTTGTCGGTCAAACACAGAATTTTATATATCTGCAAAATGCGGTTTTAATTTCTTTTTTTGAAATGTATCTTAAGTTAAAAAGTTTTGCTACAGGTTTATGCAAGGAAAACGAACATTTTCGCGTCTTTACATAGTTTTGAAGTCGGCTTTTTTAAAAAAATTATTAAACCTGCACTGCATCAAAAAATAAATTAAAAACATTTATTTCAATTGCAAGAAAGTTGTGCGTAAACTACTTTCCACATTCAGAGTTCGGAACATGCAATAATATTTTTTTTTTCCTAGAAATGATAAATATTCTTCAAATGTTAAAAAAGGCTTTGTGTGCGGTACAAAAGCCCACGCTAATCCATTGTTTAACAGGTAAAAAAAAATCAGTCTGCCGCTTCCCTCCTCCACGCGCCCGCGCCGCCCCGTGGCTGTCATTGCTTTAACCGACCGATAAACAGGTGCAGTCTTGCAGCGCAACTTGTTGAGTTAACACGTGTTATATTCTCGATATTTTGGTCAGTCGCAGATTTGAATCCAGCTTATTTTTCGACTTACGCTTATTTTTAAGTGTGCATATGTGATTTTGAAGATTACCCGTATTACCTCACCACGCACAATATAAAATTCTGTGTTTGACCGACAAAGAACAATTGGGACTAAAAGAAAGGAAAAGTACAAAACAAAAATTAATTTAGAACTGTATTAGCAGCTTGTAAATGTTTATAGTTTGGTGTTTCAAAGGTAAGGAACATGTAAAAAAAAAAACGAAACTAAACCGGTAAAATCCAAAACCGGTTTAACTTAAGTGGTTGTAACAGCTCCATGTTATGTCCCGCTGCAAACTTTAGGCATTTTCACACACCCAATTCCGATCCCTGGTTATAATACAGTGTTCATCATTTCCCCTTTATTAGATTGCTAGTAACATCCGAAGTTCATTATTATCAACAGCCCAGCCACTACTGGCTTCTCTTCAGAAAGGAGATTTTGGCCTAAAGAGACCGCCACGTAACTTGGCCACATTCGTTAGATGCGCAGAAAGTCGTTTTTTAGAGTCCCTTTGGTGATAGAGGGACGCGGGGATTGTAGCGTCAGTCGAATACACTTCGATTTTGTTTTTTTTTTTTGTGTAATAATAATAGGCGGGCAAACGAGCAGAAGTATCGCCTGATGGTAAGCGATTACCGCCGCCCATGGACACCCGCAACACCAGAGGTGTCACAAGTGCGTTGCCGGCCTTTGTGGGATGGGGAGATAGGGGAAAGGGTTGGGGGGATAGGGGAAATAATGAACTTCGGATGTTACTAGCAATCTGGGGTATGGGCCTCCGGTAGTTTGTTTTGATTATGTGCGAACTTACCCCCACTACGTCGAAATCTGGCCAAGTTACGTGCCTGTGCCTATACCATGCCGGCCAGACGAGTTGGTACACTGTTTCCAGTTTTTCTTCTCTTTACAGTCATGTTGTACTACCTAGTTTGCTCCCATAGACCCTCTTACGGCATCCTCGGGATGAATGGGCGTGGTGACACTACGTATTTTAAAGCCGTCACCACAAGGACAGCCAAAGTTACAACACGCTTTAATAAAAGTAAGTGTTTTAAACATTCATGATTAGTAACAGCTATTGTTCATTCGCATCCTAACTCAGATTTCAAGCTCCTTTAGCCAAGATGCAAAGGTATCGCATCAATTTTATCCTACAATCGCTAACGCCTCTATTATCTTGAATATCATTGGTTATTATCTGGTGGCACGGTCGTGCCCCCGCCAAGACGAGCCGAGCGAAGCCCAAGGGCGCTACCTACCTTTTCTTGAAGTGCTTCGTCGTTTTTTTGAACACTCATAACTTTGGTTTTCGATATACCAGATAGTTCAAATTCTCAGGATATGATGTCAATAATAGAATAATTAAACATACAAGTTTCAATTGCATAGCTCTGATCTTTAGATTTTATTGATATCTAAAAATACACCGATTTCTTCACTGACACACAAGTTGATTATTATTACATCTGATCATCAAAACTGCTGTTAGGGTACTTCCAGAAGTGCTAGAAAGCTGAAATTTGGTATGTAAACTTAGTTTAGTATACAAACAACAAAAAATCATAAACCTAATTCTTTTGGCCCCAACCCCCAAAATTGGGAGGTGAAAGTTTGTGAGACTCACTAATTTTAATGCTAGAGGTTTTATTTTTTGTAAACGGACTTCCTCAAAAGAAGAAAGAAGATGTACAAGAAATGTACCTTAGAAAAAGAAAAAAATAAACAATAATAAATATTCTCATAGGGAACTTAAAAAAAGAAATGAAATCCCATCAAAAACATTTTAATGTAAAATGTTGCGAAGACGACTGCATATGGCTTACCCTGTGAAAAAAATATCAGATCTCATGTAGAGCCAAGCTTCTCAATCTACACGCCCTAAATCTACCAACCCTAACTTCACAAACTCTACATCTCAGTAAAAATGTTTGGCTTGGCTGTTTCGTTACTTTACGCAAATATTCGCATAACACATTACTTCAGAAACTAGATATTGGCAAACACAAAAGGCGTTCGTTTCGCTTTCGCCTAGCTACGTGACGCTACCGTTTTACTAAGCCATACATTTTACTAAGATGTGGAGTTTGTGAAGTTAGGGTTTGTAGAGTTAGGGCATGTAGATTCAGAAGCTTAGTTATTTTATATTATAGTTATTATGTAGTTATCGTGCTACATAATTATATTAAGTAATATCAAAAATTACCTAGGTACCTATTGAAATAAATCACGCTGAGATTGTAATGTATGATGATAGTTAAAGTTAATAAATAATACTAGACGAACGAAAGCCACTTTATATCGATAAGATTTTACTTTTACGAAGTCTATACATTACGCAAGTATTAAAATTATTTGAAACTTCCAAACTCGAAGACCAGATCACGTATTTCGCTAGTTCTCTCAGCGGTTCCATGGTGTAACGGTTAGCACTCTGGACTCTGAATCCAGCGATCCGAGTTCAAATCTCGGTGGAACCTGTTCTTTATGCCATCTTGAATTATCTTTGTTTTTCTGAAATTAATGTTATTTAATGTCGGACAGTAAAATATAATAATGTCACGATAGTTATTTTAAGATTTTTATGATTTTTCGAAGTACATAATTCTGATTTTAAAGTTTTTAACCGACTTCAAAAAAGAAGGAGGTTCTCAATTCGACCGTATATTTTTTTTATGTGTGTTCGAGGATAAAATCGTCGTTTATGAACCGATATTGATTATACTTTTTTAATGGAATGGAGATATCCCAGAGTACCAATATAAGGACACTAAGATCTGATGATGGCATCCAAGAGACATCGAGTCGAACCTTGAAGTCGGTTGTTTATTTTGTTAAAATTTTACTTGTGTACGTTGAATACGTTGTTCAAATTACGTCTGAAAAAAATAAATACGAGTACCTTACATTTAGAAAAGTAGTATCTACAGTTTCGGAGTTATATTTGAAGTGAGAAAATTTAGATCTTAGTAGAAGCGTAAAACCTTGGGAAAATGGTAAAATAGTTTTGTAGAATCCGACATTAATAATTATAATTACTCCTCCAATGGTAAATAGGAACTTATTTTGCAACCATTTTACAGATAAATTTAGGAGTTAAGTAAATAGGTTTTTCTCGACATCTTCGTCTTTCGCAGAGGACAAACACCTATTACAATATTAAATGAAAATACTTATTTAATGATAATAATTTTAATTGTGCATGAGCATGACTGTAGAGTGTAGATCTATTCTGTTGCGGTAATTTCAACAGTCCACGTTTATTCATAAACGTGGACTGTTGAAATTACTTCATTTTCTCATTTCATTTTTTCTTTCTCCATTTATTTTATTTAAGGAATACGTTAAGACCCTAATTACGCCCATTGGTGTAATTGATTACGTCATATCTATACCTACAAAAAAATAAAATTAAAATGTCTGTTTTTCACTAAATGCATATGAAAGTATAATATACGGTACTTATAAAAGTTTTGACTGTCTGTTTGTTCAGACAAGTCTTTGGAACGGATGGACCAATTTTAACGAAACTTTCAATACCCTGGGTAGTTGTTGTAAAGTTAAAACAAAAACCGCTGGCAACACCACGGAGCTCAGTTAGTTTACTTTTTAAATGAGTTATGTTGTTTAAAAATTCAAAGCATGCAACGAGTGTTGGGCACCTGCCAAGAAAAGGTACTTTCATAATGGTGTGTAGAAAAATCGTAGTTTATACAGGCGCTTGGATTAATTTCGACGTCCGAAATCTGTTTCTGTCGGTTATCGCCTGACCTGACCTTTTCTCTTCATTCTTACATATAATAATAATAATAAATTAAAAATTATTCCAAACTCAATGTAGTCTTAAGAGTAGACTTAAAATGAGCAAAATATAAATTCTTAAGTACCTACTTAGAAATAAGTACAACCCGGTCACATTATCTAGAGACCTCGCTGGAATGCGAACCTCCCGCCCCGTTCTCCTTTCACCTCCCCGCGCTCGCCACGGCGTGTCAGTACGGTTAGCACTTTCGTTGCCGATACGCGTTGACTTGTTTTCGTGGTATATTTTTAAACATTTCATTGTTATTGTTACGTTTGGACTTTTATTGTTATTTTGTTATTGCTGTTACGTTAAAATATTGTTTTTGTTGCAACGTTGGACATTTTTGTTAAGTTTGGACATTTTGGTTTAGTTTGGACATTTTTGTTACTATTTCGTTGCTTTGAAGTGGGACAGTGAAATTATTTTCAAATATGGGAAAACCTATTCACAGTGAAGCAAGAAATTTAATCCTGAAAGTTCTCGCTTTCTTTGAATCAGAGAAAGCTAACAAGCAATTCGTAATACCTGTAGATCAAGTTGTTAAACGAACCTGTGCTGCAACAGGAATATCAAAATGTACTTTGATGAGAATAAAAAAGGAGGCCAAAGAATTGCGGCATGCGTCACTGCAACATGCTACACCGAGTACGAGTACTAGTCAAGGTTCTAGCAACGATACACGTGAAGAAAAATTGTCAACACCAGGTAAAAAGCGCAAGAAGTACAAAAAAAAAATCGAAATTGATATCATTATATAATTAATGATATAATTGTACCCGATAATTTTAAGGACAAAGCCTCCAAAAAAATACGTCGTCGACGAATTAATGAAAGAGAATGGTCAGGAAATAGTACGTCTGCCACCCTATCACTGTGACTTAAATCCGATTGAATATATCTGGAATCTAGTGAAGCAAAGGGTGGCAGACAAAAATGTTACCCAGTCGGAAAAAGAAATAGAAAAATTAACAAGAGATGCGATTAATTCCATCACTCCTTCCGACTGGAAAAAAGAAGTAAATCACGTTGAAAGATTACAACAGGAGTATTGGGAGAAAGACCACCTTGAAGAAGAAAATGTTCGTGAAATAATTATATCCCTAGGCGAAGAGAGTTCGGACAGTGAGATCAGCGATAGCGATAATGAGACAATGACTGGCATTGAGCCAATCATATATTCTGAAGAAGATTTTTAGTCTAATTTTGTGTAATAAACACTTCTTGTACCCACTTAACCAATATTGTTTCATTTATTTTCCATCATTTTAATCATATCATTATAATTATATTAATTAATAAATAAATAAAAAGCCTTTTATTTCTTGCATTTCATAGTACAATTTCATTTACAGTGTGCATGTAAAATAGATTAGAAATAGATAAATTAAAATTAATGTGATTATGATAATATTATTATAATAATATTACCTACATTAAATTAATTAACACAATATTTGTTTTGTTGGAAATCTTATTGTTTATAATAATATCCTACTAGAGGATACTTGTTTTGCGCACCATATCAGAGCGCCGACGCGACGTGACGTCATCGACGCCAGGTCTCGAGATAATGTGACCGGGTTGTAGGTATTTATTATATCTTACTATCAAATTACGTACAATTCTTAAACTCATTATTCCAAATTTCAAATTAGTGATCTGCCTGATCTAGGTAAGACCTGTGGTTCAGGCAATAATGAATAATGCATATGGATGGTATTATCGTTATCGTGGCAAACCAAATTACTTCACAGGAGGACCCTTGAGTATTAAATTAGTTCTCCATGGGCGGCGGGTACTCAACATCAGGCCTCTCCTTAGAAAAGAGGTTTTGGGCTAGGTCCCTACAATGTGTTTAATAAAATAGTAAAAAAAAAAACAACCAGGTAAGAAGTATATTTATTTTACATCATGAAATAAATAATAAATATGTTTAAATTATTTATTTACAATGTTTTTTTTTTACTTAAACACACATATAGGTACGTAGAACTAACAACAGTTCAAGAAACGGTAAAATGATTTCCAATAATACATTGCATAACATCTATTACATGCTAGGTTTCCTGAAATAACATATCATTATAACTGTAGCAACATTACTGAACGCAAAAAAAGCATTAATAATAACGCGTGTAAGGGGTCGTTTTCATTTCTGCGAGCATTCCTTGACATCCATCGCGTTTGGTGCATCACATCGAATGGCGATTGAAAATATATAGTACCTACCCAAGGGCGTCGCCAGCCCTTGGCTTAGGTAGGGACAAGCCATCACCGTCGATGGCCTTCTCGGTCGGAGACGATGGGGAATAGGAGAGTGATGTTCCGCCGTCAGGGAATCGGAAGATCAGGGCCAGATGATGTATCTGAGGACCTGATCTTCGACGACAGATGGCTCTTTGACGAGTCCTTCCGACGGCTTGCTTCGAAGCTGGTCGACGCTGCCTCTGCCCTGGGGTGACTTCTGCCCAATTTCAGTGTAGCCAGCGTTGCGGCAAGACAGCTATATACGGGGAATATCCGGCCAATGGCACTGTACGGTGCACCGGTGTGGGTGGATGCTCTGACCGCCCAGAATAAGGCGCCCCTCTGGCGCCCTCAGAGGATATAAGCTTTGAGAGGCATATGCGGTTACCGCACCATGTCGGCCGAGGCAGTGAGCAGCCTTGGCCGGAGCTACCCTGTGAGATTTGGAGGCGGAAGTGCTCGCCAAAATTTACTGGCGGACGGCTGACTTCCGAGCGGAGAGGGGCTTTCGGCCGGAGGTGCGTGAGTGGCGTGAGGCCGCTCGTCTCGATGGTGTCGAACACACCATCGAGACGAGCTATATAGCTGAGCTGTCTAGGAATCCATAAATAGATTCCTGGTAGACTGCCGATATGTCCAAGTGCTGTGATGTCTGTACGAAGCCGCAACGATAACCGGCCTAGTACAAGAATAGAGCACAAGACTAATTCCTTTGCATCGAGGGGTTACACAAGGAGACATTATTTCTCCGAAACTGTTTACCTATGCATTGGAAGATGTCTTCAAAACATCAAGACAACAGACGGGGAATCAATATTAACGGTAAATATATCCCACACTTGCGATTTGTAGACGACATTGAGAACCTGGCAGAGTCTCTGCATGATCTCGAAACGCTCAACAGTTTTGACGATTCTTCGAAACGAGTGGGACTTTGGATGAAACTTATGTAAGACCAAAATCATGCATATTACAATGTATCGATATTTTTGAGCGATATTTAATATTTCGATATATCGATGTATCGATATAAAATTCCGAGTATCGAAAAGGTATAAAAATCGATATTTTTCCAGACCAACTTTTCTTTTTTACTAAAAACTTAAATAATAAAAAAAAGACCCCCGATACAATAACTCGAGTTTCCTTTAAAAAGCAAAAAAATATGAAAGAAGCTCAAACTTAAAGTACCTATGTATGTACGAGTATTGATAATTCTAAAAAAAATACATCAGATTCAGTTTCTTTAGTTTAATTTTTATTTTATATTTTTTATAGGTACACACCGAAGATAAGAACACTCTCGATTAAGTCATTAATATTCTTTTTCAGTGCTCTTTCATTTGATACAACATTAGGATACATTCACAGCCATTTTGTTTTCCATCCCCACTTTTAGTCCCCACTTTTAGTAACTTCAAACGGCTCAACCGATTTTTTAAATATTTTTCATTTATTTTTATTATTAATTTTGTAAAGTGTGATGCTATTTCATTTACGACCCTACTTGGGTAAATTTACTGACATTCGGTTATTCTTCCCCACTTTCACCCCCCACAACAACAACAACAAAAATGTTTTTAGACATGTTTGATTTTCATCAAACATGTCTAAAAACACTCGCCCGTAACTCACCTTTCATACAAAAAATATTAAATTGAAATCGCTGCATCCGTTCGCGAGCTACGGAGCCACAGACGAACAGACACGTCAAACTAAAATATTTTGGCGTCGGGGGTTAAAAAGTATTTTTTGTTTTTGGTTGACTCGATTTGCTGCATTTTAATTTGGCTTGTAAGTTGGCAATTCTCTGTCAAATCATACCGATATATCGATATTTTTTTATAAAATATCAATATCGATATTGATATTTTCTTAAAATATCGATACGATATATATCGATACTTTTTTACATTTCCGACATCCCTAGCTGCAACTGTGTTCATCCAATGGAATGTGCGTTTCCCGCTCGACCCGCCGCCCGCTGCCGCTGCCCGCCCTGGGCCACTGTAATTGCACACTAAGCGTACATTTAAAGAAAACACCGTTTTGGAAAGATTTTGATGTATCAGTGTCACTGTTGACTCGATGATATGATTTTACTTTCATTTTTCATAAAATGAGCATAAATATTTGTTTAATATATTTTTGCATCATGAATTTCTGATATTAGTCCTCAAATTATAATAAATTTGTACAGCAAGTCGGCAATAGTTATCGTAATGCAAAATTTGAGAAAATAATCTAAAAATATATTCACGATATATGCGCAAAAAAGAAATGCGTTCCTAACAGAACTTAGATTTCGACGAAGTAGCATTATGAGGGCACGTTAAAGGAGGGGACTTGAATTCCATTGAAAGCATAATCACCGCGTTGCGTAAATTCCCTAAGCCGACCGCATCCTGTGCAATTAAAATGGAAACTGATAGTGATTACGTTTTATTTGTACTTTGTTTGTACTGCGACATTTGCGACCCCAGTGCTGCTTTTGTATTACATACATAACATACTAAAGCATCACTGGGGTCGCAATACAAATTTTATCATTCGGTTTATAGAAAGGTTTGATTGTAGATATTGTCGAAAATGAGTAAAAGAAGCCCTATGTCAATGATAGAAAGTATTTTTTTCTCTATTATGATAGAACATAGGTACTTGTTACATAATTAAGAAATACTTAGCTATTTTAGAAAAGCTTTACGTACCAACAGGCATGCATAAATATGTATTTAAGCCGCTTAAAGGGCCCAGGATCATAGTGACAGGGTAACAGGTGTGCTGGTAGTGAGTTCCAGGTTGTAGCATCGTTTTTTTTGCTTTCAATGTTTAACAATTTTTGTTCCAGCGCCCTCTCGTTCACTGTAGTTCGAACTACAATTGGATGTTGTGCGCGATCGAAGTACCGGGCTGTTGGTACACCTAGGTGGCACTAGGTGGCGTATGTTTTGAAGGATATTTTTTGTTAACATTCGTACACTTAGAAATAGTGAGACATTATCATATGTGTATCATACGATTCTCATTACATCTTAAATTGATCTCAAATAAGCAAGGAGTATGGAAGTTGTACGTCCTGTTCGCACATCCAGAAATGGGGTAGGGGTTTCATCGAGAATATTCGATGAGAAGTCTATATAGATGGGTGTGTGGCATTTTGTTTTTTCATTTCTTAAATCTTCTCTCATGAACTCTGAGGAAGCTTTGCTTACTGTGTATATTAATATCCTTGTTGGTAGTGTTTGTGAGTGTTCAAGTCCCACTGTCTGTGGTAAGTTAACCTCAAAAAGGTTTTTCCTTATTATCTTAATGTATGTAGAATATGTCCTCAGGCTATTTAATTTTGTTTATAGGGTCGATAGATTACCGCTGGAAGTCAACCTACATTTTACCCGTCTTGTGGTTCGAGATTTGTTGCTGAGGAGGATTGACTATTGGCGGCTCACAGCTCACTCCTCAAGACCCATCTGCCCTACCTTGAGGGAAGTTCACATAATCTTTATATGAAAATTAATTAATATTTTTACTTAGCACCTACAACCCGGTCACATTATCTAGAGACCTGGCGTCGATGACGTCACGTTGCGTCGGCGCTCTGATATGGTGCGCAAAACAAGTATCCTCTAGTAGGATATTATTATAAACAAGACTTCCAACAAAACAAAGATTGTGTTACTTAATTAATTTAATGTAGGTAATATTATTATAATAATATTATCATTATCACATTAATTTTAATTTATCTATTTTACAAGCACACTGTAAATTAAATTGTACTATGAAATGCAAGAAATAAAAGGCTTTTTATTTTATTTATTAATATTATTATAATGATATGATTAAAATGATGGGAAATAAATGAAACAATCTTGGTTAAGTGGGTACAAGAAGTGTTTATTGCACAAAATTACAGACTAAAAATCTTCTTCAGAATATATGATTGGCTCGATGCCAGTCATTGTCTCATTATCGCTATCGCTGATCTCACTGTCCGAACTCTCTTCGCCTAGGGATTTCAAAATACTTTCACTGTCCCACTTCAAAGCAACGAAATAGTAACAAACATGTCCAAACTAAACCAAAATGTCTAAACTTAACAAAAATGTCCAACGTTGCAACAAAAACAATATTTTAACGTAACAGCAATAACAAAATAACAATAAAAGTCCAAACGTAACAATGAAATGTTTAAAAATATACCACGAAAACAAGTCGACGCGTATCGGCAACGAAAGTGCTAACCGTACTGACGCGCCGTGGCGAGCGCGGGGAGGTGAAAGGAGAACGGGGCGGGAGGTTCGCATTCCAGCGAGGTCTCTAGATAATGTGACCGGGTTGTACAAGTGGATCACTGGTGGACGTCTCCTCAAGCTACCTTGAGCTGGAGAGAGTCTACGGCTGACTACCTTGAGTCAGAGAGGTGACCAGAGGGTGGCTATCCTGTGCTGACCAGTCTACAGGCTTAATGTGTTAAAGAAAAGACTGTATGGTTTTATTTTTTATTTTAAGACTACCTCATAAGTTTCTTTATAACTTTATATTTTAATTTCACATTTGTTAAACAACTAGAACAAAAATAAAAGTTTGTATGTGTCGTAAGTTGTTTCACTGAAGCCTCCCGTGGACCCTCTGCATCCTCACTTTAAAATTTTATCAAAATTCTTACGGCGCCCTGAGGTATCATATTCTATCCTGAGTCGAAACCGGTGAGTTTCCACCTGACAAGTTCAGGGGTTACAAATTGGCGACCAACGTTTGGCTAACTTTTCGAACCCTGAGGGTGTGCTGAGTGTAGTTCCCGGGAGAACTTTGGATGAGACGCTTACTATCCGTCCGAGACTACCCAGGACGTTAATTGGTTTTGTGAAGTGCAGTTCACATGTAATAATTATCTCATTGCATTTTTCAGCACATTATTACCATCTCTGCGGTGTGGAAAAGCATTGAGCAAAATTCAAAATTAAATCAAAATTTTAACTGCACAAATTTTGGTAAGTCTTTTTGAATTATTTTGGCGAGAACATTTTTTTCTTTTTTTCTTTTCCCGTGTTTTATTAAGTTCTTGTGTTTGTTCCCTAAGGGATCAGCACATACATATAGCTTTTATTTTGTTCGGGTTTTCCTTGAATAACTTTATTTTTTTACTTTTTATATTCCTACCTACTTACAACTTAAGTAGATAAATGTGTGATTAACTTCATTTTAATTCTATAAGAGGATTTGCATGATATAATCAAAAGGATATTGTGCTTCCCTTTATCTTGTTTGTAATTTTAACATAATAATTTAACCTTTTAGTGTATCAATTTAAATTTCAATCTAGGACACTTTACATAAATAAAAGTAGGGTATACTTTTATCTATAGTAAAGAAGACTTTTATAACTTAAGATTTTTTTTCTTTTATGGTTTTAAGAAGCAGGAACCTATTGTTCATTGAATATAGATTGTTAGTAACTACTTTATAGTTGTGGAAACATGAAGCAAACATCATTAATGTATTAGAATCGAATTTATAATTAACTTAGAGTTAGAAAGGGGATCAAAAAAAAAGTTTTCTTTTGTTACCCCACATATTAAGTAAAACTGTTTAAAATAATTTTAACTTGTATTGAAAAGTAACATTTAAGAATAATTGTTTAGGTTATTGTGTTAATATAGTAACACATTATTTTTATAACATTCAACCTAATCTTTTTGTAGGACCGAATCTTTTATCTTCTCACTAAGAAGAACTTAGTGCTTTATATATAATTTTTTAAATTGTCAACAAATTTATTTTTGAATTTTAAAAACATCATGGCCCAGCTGATTAAATGTATTAATTATCTAAAGAAGGATGAACTTATTAACGAGTTGTCTGCCATGGGTGTTTCAGCGAATCCCGATGACACGGTGGTCAGTTTGAGGAGTGAGCTGCGCACTGCGTTGCGGCTTATCCGGCGTGGCAGCATTAAAGCCAGCACTTTCGTCCCTGCTTCTGCTGCTTCTGCTGCTTCTGAGCTGTCTTTCTGCGAGCCGAAGGTCCTGGAACTGGAAGGAGTCCTTTCTTCAGGTGATTTCGTTTCTAATAAGACTAGTCGCCTAAGAGTTTCCTTGAGGGCTAATTATCTTCTCGCTAGGTTAGCAAGGTGTGGTTTTGACTGTCCAGAACTAGTGGGTATCCGTGCCCGGTTAGTTAAAATGTTGTCTGTGTCAGAGGCTACTACCGACTCTGACTCTGATGGATCGGAGAGGGAGATGCTTCCTACACATACTGACCAGATAAATTACACCTCACCTGTGTCGAGGGGGGACCGTTCGACGCGACCCAACGCTGCCACTTCTGACTCACTTCCAACTGTAGTATTAAGGGATAAACCTGTTAATTTAAATTCATTTAACTTAAAATTTGATGGCACTTCTTGTGTACGTGTCTTCATCGAAAGACTTGAGGAGCTTAGGTGTGCTCGGGAGGTCACCAAGGAGAAAATCCTCACAGCTTTCTCTGACCTGTTGGAAGGTCCTGCCTTGTCTTGTTTTCGCACCAACAAGGAGGATTTCACCTCTTATGAGGTCATGTTGGAGGAGCTGAGAGAGAACTTCGATCTTCCTGACTATGATTACCGCCTCCGCAATGAAATCAAACAGCGTACACAGGCCCGATCTGAAACATTGGGTAATTTCATTTCTACAATGCAGGCCATGTTCTCTAGACTCTCGTACAAGATGCCTAGTGAAGAACAAATGGACATTCTGATGCACAACATCAGACCTGATTACATGAAGGAATTGGCCCTTCATGACGTAAAATCTATTTTAGATCTGAGGCGTTTAGGAAGGCGCCTAGAGCTTGCTCGTGCTAGAGCTGAGGCATTTCATGAACCGTCATTGGAAAAGCTTATTCTAACTGCGGATTTACACCAAGTTAAAAATAAACCACCACATAAAACTTCTCAACAGATATCTGGTGTGTCCCGTCCGTCCACCTCGAGCGATGACAAGTGCTTCCGATGTGGTGAGGGCGGCCACACTACTTACGGCTGTCCACAGTCAAGAGAGGTGGTGTGTTTCCGATGTGGACAAAAAGGTGTCCGAGCACCGGAGTGTTCCCAGTGCAATGTCAAGCCAAAAACACGGGTAGGTCGTGGCCTTGTTAAGAGCTTTCCAGTAGATTCAGAGCGTTCTTCTCTGTCTGAGATTTGCTCTGATAAGGTCCTGTTTAATAAACGGGATAATGATATTAGACCGTATTTAGTAGTAAAGATCCTGAACTTAAATGTTTTGGGTTTACTAGATTCGGGTGCAGCCTGCTCTGTGTTAGGTAAGGGTGCGCACCGCGTTTTTTTTGAATTAGGGTTTGATCTGGAAAGCATAAGCCCTAACTTTAGTCTAACAACAGCAGACGGATCATATCTGCATTGTTTAGGCTGTATTTCTCTTCCTATAGTATATAACTCCGTTGTCAGAGTTATTAAGTTTTATGTTGTCCCAGAAATCACTACTGCCATGATATTCAGTATAGACTTCTGGCAACAGTTCCAATTGGGGAACAGATTGATCTCTCAAAATATCAATCTCTCCCACTTTAATGATTGTAATCCTGT
The DNA here is from genome assembly GCA_949125395.1 of Diaphora mendica. Classification (NCBI taxonomy): domain Eukaryota; kingdom Metazoa; phylum Arthropoda; class Insecta; order Lepidoptera; family Erebidae; genus Diaphora; species Diaphora mendica. The sequence continues at coordinate 5,874,866 of OX421321.1, forward strand.
GGAGCCATTGGCTCTCAACCATGGTCTAGAGGATTACAACAATTTAACCGCTGATCAGAAGCGGATTATTAATAGCATTATTTAAAAGTTCGATACGATCAACACCGACAGGGTAGGCTTAGGCCGTACCTCTCTTGTGCACCATGTCATAGATACAGGTAACAGCAAACCAATCAAGCAACGTTATTATCCGCTCTCTCCCCTCAAACAAAAAGCCTTGGAAGAGGAACTGGACCGGATGTTGGAGATGGGAGTAGTGAACCCATCTCAGTCTGCGTGGAACTCGCCAGTGGTGATGGTGGAGAAAGCGAATGGTGACTTACGATTGTGTCTTGATTCTCGAAAGCTTAATTCTGTATCTAAGAGCGATGCGTATCCATTACCATACATAAATCAAATCTTAGACCATCTGAATAATGCTAAATACCTAACTTCTATCGATTTAAGTGCTGCCTACTGGCAGATACCTTTTGACTCGCCGCAATCCGCTGAGAAAACTGCTTTTACTGTCCCTAGGAGGGGTCTATTTCAGTTCAACGTGATGTGCTTCGGTCTCATCGGAGCCTCTGCTTCGATGCAACGCCTAATGGACCGCTTATTTGGTCCAGAATTCGACAATAAAGTTTTCGCTTTCCAAGACGACATCATCGCAGTGTCTAGCAGCTTTGAGGAGCATGTGGATCTCTTACATAGAGTCCATCAGCGCCTTAAGGATGCAGGCCTCACGATTAACATGGAGAAATCACACTTCTGTCGTAGTGAGCTGAAGTACCTCGGGTACTATGTTGACAAACATGGCTTACGGACCGACCCGGGTAAGGTTGAGGTTATTCTCAATTATCCGACACCTTCCAATGCTAAGGAGGTGAAGAGATTCCTGGGCATGGCCGGTTGGTATCGTCGTTTTGTCAACAATTTTTCTAAAATTAGTAAACTTGTGTAACCTAACTTCTAAAAATGTTTCCTTTGAGTGGACGCGTGAAGCTGAAGAGTCTTTCAACCTTTTGAAGGCCGCTTTGGTCACCGCACCTATTTTGAAAATGCCTGACTATTCATTACCCTTTAGGATTCTCAGTGATGCATCATCCTTCTCTGTGGCTGCAGTCCTCACGCAGACACACGAGGGAGTGGAGCACCCTGTCGCGTATTGCAGTCGTTCTCTTAACAAATGCGAGGTCAACTATAGTACCACTGAACGTGAACTACTTGCGGTGATCTTTGCATTAGAACAGTTCAGACAATACGTAGAGGGCCAGAAGTGCACCGTGGTTACAGACCACGCCTCACTTCTGTGGTTCCACAAGCTGAAGAATCCTACTGGTCGCCTAGCGCGCTGGAGCATGAGATTGAGTCAGTTCGACTTCGACATAGAGCATAGAAAGGGTAAAGATCATGTTGTGCCCGATGCTCTGTCGCGAATACGGATTGATGCGATAGGCGCCAGCACCACCAAGGATTCGTGGTATCTCCACACCCTTAATAGTGTGAAGAAGAATCCTCGTAATTTTCCCAACTTTGATATTCGTAATGACTCCTTATACAGGTTATCTAAAAATAAATACTCTTTAACTTCTGATTTTAGTTGGAAGCTTGTGATGCCTCTGGAGGACAGGCTATCCCTGCTCACCAAGTACCATGACCACGTTTTGAGTGCCCATGGAGGTGTTTGGAAAACCCACAAACGCCTGGCCCTAAACTATTACTGGCCTAAAATGTATAATAGCGTTAAGGAGTATGTGGGCAAGTGTGAAACTTGTAAGCAGTATAAACCTGTAAACACAGCCCGTCCTGGCCTAATGGGTAATCCAAAACGTGTGTCTAAACCTTTTGAAGCCATCTCTTGTGACCTGTTTTGTCCATTCCCTACTTCCAGCAAGGGAAACGTTCATTTAATCGTGGTCTCGGACTATTTCAGTAAATATGTCATGTTGTATCCTATAAGGATAGCTACAGGCGTTGCTGTTGCGAGATTCATTGAGAAGAATGTTTTCTTAGTACATGGTGTTTGTAAAACCATTTATATGGATAATGCACACGGGTGTCTTTCCGCATATTTTAAAAGGAGCACTTGTGCATCCTATCCATAAGAGTGGCGACAGAGACAGTGTCGGGAACTACAGACCTATATCGGTACTGAGTGTGATTTCAAAAATATTGGAAAAACTTATAAATTACAGGTTGGTAAAATTTCTAGAAAAAAATAATATCATAGCAGATAACCAATTTGGCTTTGTTAAGGGCAAATCTACAGAAGATGCTACTTTGTTACTTACAGAAATTATCAGTAAACATCTTGATAACAGAGAAAGAGCTATTGGTGTTTTTTTGGATCTCTCTAAGGCCTTTGACACTGTCTCTGTCCCTCTACTGCTTGCTAAGATGGAGTCAGTCGGTATTCGCGGTGTTGTGTTAAAACTATTTCATTCTTACTTAACAAATAGAACCCAATGCGTTAGGGTGGGCAAGTTCACTAGTTCCGAGCGGTCGCTTTCCTTTGGTGTGCCGCAGGGTAGTGTGCTTGGACCTACTCTATTTCTATTGTACATAAACAGCTTGTGTACCAAGTCGCTACCTAACTGTGACATCATCACTTATGCTGATGACACTGCGTTGATCGTGCATGGTAGGGACTGGATGGAGACTCGACGCCACACGGAGCATGCGCTTGGAGAAGTGATGATGTGGTTAAATAAAAATCTACTCACTTTAAACGTGGATAAAACAAGATACATTGCCTTTACACCCCGTGCTATTACTCAACCCCCACATGATTTTAATATTACTGTACATACCTGTGGACTGCTGGATGGTTGCGGTTGCCCTCAACTAACCCGGACTGATAACATAAAATACCTTGGTCTCATAATAGATTCCTCACTAAATTGGTTGCCTCACATAAAGTTATTAACAGCCCGTGTGAGGCGATTGATCCCAATTTTTCGAAGACTTAGAGCATCTGCCGACATTGAGACACTCCTATGTGCTTATAACGCACTAGCTCAGTGCCTACTCCAATACTGTATTGTGGTATGGGGTGGTACGGGCAAGACCGCACTGCTATCCTTGGAGCGTGCACAGAGGGCGATATTGAAAGTGATGCTGGGTAAGCCGCGAAGGTACAGCACCAGTCTACTGTACAATGAATGTCCCGTGCTAACTGTTAGACAACTTTTTATACTATCAACTGTTCTTCGAAAACATAAACAAATTACCTATCACGTGATTACAAAGCGTAACAAAACAAAAGTTTGCTCGGTGGCTCCCCATCGCACAACTCTTGCCAAAAACCAATTCTACGTCATGAGCAATAAATTATACAACGCAGCAAATCGTGCAAATAACATCTATGCACTACCTGTTAATAAATGCAGGGATACTCTTCGTAAGTGGTTGTTAGGCTTAACCTATGGTCAAACAGAGGATCTATTACGTTCCTATTCTTAACAGAATATTTGAGAACACAATCTCCCTCCTCACACATCACGCTCACACATTCACACATATACACATCACATACTCAACACATAACTCATGCTCACATAATCTCACATCGACAGTGGTAACAGTTCTTAAACCATCTCTTTTAAACTATTTATTTTATGATTATTATTGATTAAGTGTACAACTTTGTTAAAACTAAATGTTCATAATATGTGTTCATCATTCTTGTCTCTATTTCCTGGAAGTAGGGTGGAAGGCGCTGGCGACCGTTGCACAGTTCACACTAGTACGGTCGTCAACGAATTCTCTTATCCTGATTTATAAGTTTATTACAAAGAGAATGTACTTAGATTAAGAGAAACTGTTAAAACCATATGATGAAATAAATTATTATTATTATTATTATTATTAATGGCCCTCAGTTCATTAGCAAACCTTTTAAAGACTTATTAGTTAAATACAATGTGCCAAACATTTATTATAATCCCAGATATCACGCGCAGACCAACCAGGCAGAGCGTGCTATTCGCAACGTGGTTTAGGGAATTTCCTGTTACGTGAAGTCACATCACAAGAAATGGGACGAGAACCTCGTGGAACTTCAGTGTGCCTTAAACACGGCGGTAAGCGAGGCCACTCGTTTCAGTCCTTATTTTCTTGTTCACGGCAGGGAGTTCATAGGGGATGGGGTTCTTTATAGACAGGAAGATATTTCTGCCCATCCTAACTCGGTCACGATTGACAACCCTGTGTCCTTCGGAGAAAGGTTGAAAGAACTTCATCGTGTATACGACCAGGTGAGCAAACACTTAGATGTTGCCCACCGGCGTAACGAGAAGTACTACAATCTCCGAAAAAGACACGTGGAATTAAAAGTGGGACAGTTTGTCTATAAGAGAACGCACTACCTATCCAACAAAGATAAGAACTTCACATCCAAGTTGGCCCCTAAATTTCTGAAATGCATAGTGACCGCGAAACGTTCGCCTTTGATCTATGAATTGTCAGATTTGGATGGTAAGAATCTGGGAGTCTACCATATTAAAGATATTTTGAAATATAGTGAGGAGGAATCACCTTCTGTTCTTTCTCCTCAATGTATTGGTTCTATCTTTAAGTCATTCGTTCTTACGTGAAGTGATACCCTTTGTGTCGAGCGGTTCCTCTTCGACATACACCTTACACTCGGGTGCTCATATATGTGTGCATTATTCCTTGAAATAGGGTGTGATGTCATTAGAGTAGTTTCATTGGGAGTTAAGTTTTTTTTTTCTTATACTACCTATATTTAAATTTAGATTTAATTCTTACATACTCTGTGTGTCCTAAAAGTTGAGGTCATCACAGCTTTTTCTTAGTTTGTTGCTGTTTTGGTTATTCCCTTCGTCCTCTACTCAGGGAACACTGTGGGGAGGGGGTGGTGTAGCATCGTTTTTTTTGCTTTCAATGTTTAACAATTTTTGTTTCAGCGCCCTCTCGTTCACTGTAGTTCGAACTACAATTGGATGTTGTGCGCGATCGAAGTACCGGGCTGTTGGTACACCTAGGTGGCACTAGGTGGCGTATGTTTTGAAGGATATTTTTTGTTAACATTCGTACACTTAGAAATAGTGAGACATTATCATATGTGTATCATACGATTCTCATTACATCTTAAATTGATCTCAAATAAGCAAGGAGTATGGAAGTTGTACGTCCTGTTCGCACATCCAGAAATGGGGTAGGGGTTTCATCGAGAATATTCGATGAGAAGTCTATATAGATGGGTGTGTGGCATTTTGTTTTTTCATTTCTTAAATCTTCTCTCATGAACTCTGAGGAAGCTTTGCTTACTGTGTATATTAATATCCTTGTTGGTAGTGTTTGTGAGTGTTCAAGTCCCACTGTCTGTGGTAAGTTAACCTCAAAAAGGTTTTTCCTTATTATCTTAATGTATGTAGAATATGTCCTCAGGCTATTTAATTTTGTTTATAGGGTCGATAGATTACCGCTGGAAGTCAACCTACATTTTACCCGTCTTGTGGTTCGAGATTTGTTGCTGAGGAGGATTGACTATTGGCGGCTCACAGCTCACTCCTCAAGACCCATCTGCCCTACCTTGAGGGAAGTTCACATAATCTTTATATGAAAATTAATTAATATTTTTACTTAGCACCTACAAGTGGATCACTGGTGGACGTCTCCTCAAGCTACCTTGAGCTGGAGAGAGTCTACGGCTGACTACCTTGAGTCAGAGAGGTGACCAGAGGGTGGCTATCCTGTGCTGACCAGTCTACAGGCTTAATGTGTTAAAGAAAAGACTGTATGGTTTTATTTTTTATTTTAAGACTACCTCATAAGTTTCTTTATAACTTTATATTTTAATTTCACATTTGTTAAACAACTAGAACAAAAATAAAAGTTTGTATGTGTCGTAAGTTGTTTCACTGAAGCCTCCCGTGGACCCTCTGCATCCTCACTTTAAAATTTTATCAAAATTCTTACGGCGCCCTGAGGTATCATATTCTATCCTGAGTCGAAACCGGTGAGTTTCCACCTGACAAGTTCAGGGGTTACAAGGTTTTAACTACAACTGCAGAGGCTTAAGGGACTCAGTAGCTTCGGGACTGTGGATAATTCGAACTTCTCGCCGCTGCAACCGATCAAGAGCTTCCAGCAAGTAATGTACGGATCCATCACAAAGGTGAAAACAGTACTCCATGCAGGGGGGGAAGTCACTTACCAACGAAACACGACAGCACGAACTCTGTCATTTTACGTTGATCTTCTGTGCGAGGATAGTACCGCCTCGGTCGAGCCCGCCCGTTCGTGCTGAAATCAGTGTGGCTCTACTATCTTTTGAGGACTACCGTGCATGTATATAGGTATAATCTAAATTTCGGAGACGGCTTCAACGATTTTCATGAAATTTAGTATGCAGGGAGTTTCGGCGGAGATAAATCGATCTAGCTAAGATTCATTTTTAGAAAATTTGCCAAAAGAAAAGTACTAAGCAAAGCTTTATCAACCAGGTACTACATCTTTAAACACAAAAAATACACCTTATTTTATGTGTTCATGTCCATTGTCATTCTAGTTTTGTGAGTACACAATATTCTATGACAAATACTAACCTAAAAAGGTGAAGTACCGAATTGCAAAACAATTTCAATTAATATTCGACGCACGTAATACTTTAATGGCGGATTAAAGCTTGGATCATGATTCAATTACCCTTAAAAGGACAGTCCCGAATTGCAAAGGCAACATTGCCATTAATAATCCGCCATGCCAAAATTAAGTATCCGCGTATGGCCCTGATAACATACCGTCGTTTTAGGTTAAGGACTGTTTACAAGTGCTGAAAGGTCTCTTTTATTTATATACTGCCTGCCTCGATTATTATTATATTATTATTTGATGCCTCGATTATTATTTATTTATAGACTGCCTCGTTGGTCTCGCGGTTGGCGTGTACGACTGCTGATCACGAGGTCTCGGGTTCGATTCCTGGGTCGGACCAAATGTTTTTATGATCTACAAATATTTGTTTCGGAGTTGGGGTGTTTTCTATGTATAATATGTATGTATTTATATGTATGTATTTACAAAAAAAAAGTATATATGTATGTATTTATATCAGTTGTCTAGTACCCATAACACAAGCTCTGCTTAGCTTGGGACTAGATGGCGTTGTGTGTTAAGTGTCCAAAATATTTATTATTTATTATTATACAACCTCTCACTACGGCAGGGTATGTATACCACGAGGTGGAAGACTTCGCGAGTAACGCCAGTACCTAAGTGTGGTTCTTCAACAGATGTAACAAATCACAGACCTATTGCAGTATTATCGGTCCTCGGAAAGATCTTTGAATCCATTATCAATGGCTACATATTTAATCCAATAAGTATGTACTTAAGTGATTGTCAACATGGTTTCCGATCTGCGCGCTCTACACTAACCAATCATATTAAATTCATAGACTACTTGAGCACTAGGGTGACTGCGGGCCGCCAAGTGGACGCAGCATATTTTGATTTCAAAAAGGTATTCGACCTTGTGGACAATGATGTGCTCTTGAGGAGACTTTCATTTGTGGGCTTTAGAGATCGTAGGCAGTATGTTAAGGTGTGAAATCATCGATCTCAAGAATACTATACTCGATCAGGAATAAGTCAAGGCAGTACCCTCGGTCCCATACTGTTTCTCATTATGATCGATGACCTGCCCAGTGTCCTTTCTGGGACTGAGTGTCTGATGTTTGCTGATGATCTTAAGTTATTCCTCCCTATTACTAACACTGAGGATTGCAAGGCGATGCAAAGAGATCTTGATGCGGTCGTATCATGGAGTGTGAAAAATAAACTGTCACTCAACACCTCCAAATGCAAAATCATTACCTTCACGCGATCTCGATCACCAATCATAACCACTTACGAACTGGAAGGTGACCCGCTCGAGCGTGTCAGTGGTAGGTATACGTGACCCAGGGGTAACAGTAGATAGTAAACTAAGTTTCCATGAACACGTTAAACAAGTATGTAGGGACGCAAATAGATCTCTAGGTTTCATTATTCGTACCTCGTATAAATTTAGTAATGTCCAGACCATAAGGCTGCTTTACAACGCCTATGTACGAAGTAAGGTGGAGTACAACGCTGTTGTTTGGCATCCCAAGGAACAGCTGTATACACTCATGATTGAGAAAGTCCAGCGTAGGTTCGCCCGGTTTATTTATAAACGTGCCTATGGCTACTACCCGTTTTTAGGGTTCCGTGCCAAAGGAAGGAACCCTTATAGATTCGTCATGTCTGTCTGGCTGTCTGTCTGTCCGTCCGTCTGTCCGTCCGTATGTCACAGCCACTTTTTTCCGAAACTAAAAGACCTATAATGTTGAAACTTGGTAAGTAGATGTATTTTGTGAACCGCATTAAGATTTTCACACAAAAATAAGAAAAAAACAATAAATTTTGGGGGTCCCCATACATAGAACTGAAACTCAAATTTTTTTTTTTCATTAAACCCATGCGTGTTGGTCGCGTGAAGGTAATGATTTTGCATTTGGAGGTGTTGAGTGACAGTTTATTTTTCACACTCCATGATACGATCTGTGGATAGGTCTTCAAAAATGATATTGAGGTTTCTAATATCATTTTTTTCTAAACTGAATAGATTGCGCGAGAGACACTTCCAAAGTGGTAAAATGTGTCCCCCCCCTGTAACTTCTAAAATAAGAGCATGATAAATCAAAAAAAAAAATATGATGTACATTACCATGCAAACTTCCACTTAAAATTGGTTTGAACGAAATCTAGTAAGTAGTTTTTTTTTAATGTGTCATAAATCGTAAACTGCAATTTACCTTTGATTCAATCAAAACAAATAATAGGTCTTTACCTATGAAATTGCCGTTTTGTATGCAATAAGTGAAAGTACTTATTTTTTCAAACTTTTTTATTTCTGTTATTCGAAGTAATCAGCCATGCAATCGACGCATCATTGCCAACGCATTGGCAGTTTATTGATGCCCTTCTTGTAAAAATCAGCTGGACGGGAGGCAACAAACTCTTCAAAGGCATTTTGTACTGCCTCTCGGGAATAGTCATTTTTACCCACTAAAAAGTTGTCTAATTTTTGGAAAAAGTAATAGTCGGTAGGTGCAAGGTCTGGTGAGTATGGCGGATGAGGGAGAGCTTCCAAACCCAGCTCTTGCAGCTGCTTCACGACAACGCGCGACCCCATACTGCGCAACTGACAGTCTCCAAGCTGCTAATTCTCGCGGAATTAAAGCTAAATATATTTCATAGCATTTAATGCCAATGCGTTGGCAAAGATGCGTCGATTGCATGGGAGATTACTTCGAATAACAGATATGAAAAAGTTTGAAAAAATAAGTACTTTCACTTATTGCATACAAAACGGCAATTTCATAGGTAAAGACCTAATATAAAAAAAATGTTACTTGCTGCTGCGGAACCCTTCATGGGCGAGTCCGACTCGCACTTGGCCGCTTTTTGTATCCTTCGATGTTTGTGTCCGGGATGGTTGGTCTCGATACGTTACAAACTAGGAGAGAGTATAATTATGTACGTATTGCATTATTACTTGCTGCTGAACAATAGGGTAGACAATCCATCGGTACTTGAGTGCATCCACGTTTATGTACCTAATAAGTATTTAAGTGGCACAGGACGACAGCAGCACCAATTGTTCACCTGCCCACCAACTTGGTGCACTCCTCAAGCACGTAATAGCCCTACGGCTAGAGGAATTGAATATTCAAATACTTTCCTGCAAAATAGTCCAGATACAGACATATTTTTTGACAAACCAAATTTTCTCTAATTATATACGGCTGAGTATTAAATTTTAATTTAGGACATGAATATTGACTGACCAATTCAATGTATTAATTAATCATAATTATTTTAATTTTCTTTGTTTTTTGATTATTCATGCTATTATTATTATTTACTTGAAATTTTATTTTTTTGTCGAAATATCTGTTAAGATTGACAGTTATTTGTGTATGGATTTTGACATTGCTAGGAACATAAAATTGTGAGAATTATTTTATAATTTTACGAATTGACATTGTTGCTTAATCTGTATTATGTAATTCACAGCATGCACACGTTTTGGTCATGGACTGTCAGTTTGTACTGCTAATAAAAAAAAAAAAAAAAAAAACAAATGCTACTTAAAAAAAACAGAGTAGTTATGAAGACTGCCGACGACAGAAGTGAGTACTCAAAACTATAAACAAACAGTTGTTCAAGCTCACCTGAAATGAACCTCTTTGCTCTTTGAATAAAATGCGCGATACAAAAAAGTAAAAATATATAGCTCATGGTAAGTGTTCGGTGACGATGACGCGAGTTCCATGATTTTTGTTTACCCAAAAAGTGCACAACGCGCCTAAAGAAGTTTTCACTTCAAGAACACGTGGCGTCGACAGACAATATTTCACTAGCACAATAAAATGACAAATTGTAATTGACGCTAGAGCTGTTACAATTATCCGGTGCTTTTACGATATGAGGTGTATCCGAACATTATTTAACAAGTTGGTTTAAATAGCGTTTTATTTATTACTTCCTTGTTCCTGCACTTTCCACAGTCCCTAGGTTACTGATACTAATTTAGTTAGAAAGTTGCTTCTTTAAGTCTATGAGGGGTTGAGGTTAAAGTCTGAGTTTGGAGTCTCATTTTAATATCAACTTCATGACTTATGACGTTTCTTAAAGATTAGGGAGAGAAATTTTATGTACTTTAAAGATTTATTTTTTAAAAAACATACTACATATTTATGTTAAATTCTGCTTGTACCTAACTAAATAAAGAAACACATAATTAATGATTTACAGTATAAGAGCAATTATCCAATGACGTCTTCATCTAGACTTTGCACTCATTGGTCAATAGATCAAGTAATCACAATTTACTGTGTCTTTTTTAAGCTCTACAATAAGATCGTGATTACATACACGGTTCGTAGAATTTCAAGAACTCTATTTTACCTAGTAAGGGAAGGCAAGTGAATCCGGCTATTTTCTACAACTTTGAAGGAACTATCCGGCAAAGTTATAACTTTTGACAACTCTATTTGAAATTTAGCCAAATATTTGACATTGAAACAGATTTTTTTGCTATTATTACTATTATTAATTCTATTTAACATTAGTATTGTGTCTTTTTCTCTATAAATCTGTTATTTCTCGGCAACCGGCTACTTAAATTGTTAGGATTCTTTACTAAACAGAATTAGCTGTAGTCGCGACGTTTTTCTATGAATTCGAGAGAAAAACAAGTCTAGTATTATTCCTCATAACGTCAAAATAGATTTGTATCTCATTATATGAATATTCTTGTTGAATTAGACCCACCCACCTATCACATTTGAACACGTCAATTGAGACGAACAAACAAAAATGGAATCATATTATGGGGTGTCGCATAAAGTAAAAATTTAAAAGTTTCAGGTAAATGGGTTTACCTCAGGCACTTACTGGAATAGTGTGTCCGAACACTGAGTACTTAGTAGTCGGTAGCAATATACCGCAATCTTACCTTTTGTTTAAACTTTTGTCTCCATATATGATATTCTTTATCAAGAATAATATCTTATACTTTGATCATTAAAATAATGGATTTGAAATATCGATCAAACTTTAGGAGGATACCTTTTCTCTATATCGGTTTAACTTGTACTATTGATGTAAAGAAAATACCATCCAGGTCATCCAGGTATTAATTATTTAACATAAGAAGTCACATATATACGAGAAGTATGCCTTTGTATGACTTCTAAATCAACGTTGGCTTCATTTTTTTGGTTTCCTGTACCTACTTCTTAATAAGAGTAAAGACCATACCAACCAATCACAAACGCATTTAGTTAAGAAATATGTATATTGATATTTATCCGTAAAAACTGTAAATCTTAAGGAGTTTTTTTGATGGTTTTTCTCCTTAAGAATGACATTTTGGAACCGAGCAACTAGATTCATTAATATAAGGTTTCGAAAGTGCCTGAAAGGGCCTACTTGAAATAAAAGGCTACCTATTTGATTTTGATGTTAGATTACGGTGACTGTATTAAATTAGAGCGTGATACAAAAAATACACAAACCATATGTCCCTCGTTATAAATCTATTCAGAGATTTGAATAGGACCATTCGTTTATTTGTCGCTCTATCTATTATTCTGCAGCCCTACACGGCGGGGAGTATCGCGGCGCGGTAGGTTCACGTATTTGTTCGCGGTACATCTGTCATCAAAACGAATTGTTCCCAGAATGAAGGCTGAGGGCACGCTTGTGAATATTTAGAGAAAGATAGATATCAAGTCAGTAATATTACAACGTGATAATAATAACAGATCTATGCACAAAGCGTTATGTTAAATGAATTGATAAAATTAAATAATATCGTTGCTTTACATTTTCTGTAACAATTCCTCAAGAAATCAACGAGAACTTTACCGATGTTTAGCCGTGGCGAGTCTTGTTTGTTCTGAAATGATCTTTCTTCATAACAATAATATTGTGCATACCTCAGATTACTAAATAAAGCCAGATAGACCGTTAAGAACATGGCAATGAATCTACAAAGTAAATATGAATTAGAAAGCGAATACATTCTCGCGGCAGTGTTTGACAAACCGCCATATTGTGTACACGTCACGAGTGATTTTTATTTTTGTTTTCAAAATGCCGTCTTGCATCACGGCAAGTACGGCTACTTAAACACTAAGAGTAGTTCCCAAAAACAAAAAAAAGAAGATGGAATATCTTTTCACAGGTAAATACAGATTATTTAGTTGCTATAATTATTCATTTACCCGATAATTATATTGTTGTGTCGGAACTCAAAACCTCAACCGTAATTCGACTGTGATACCAGTTTTCGTCTATTTTTTTCCCTTCAATTAGGGAAATTCCTTATTAGTCCAGACATTAGTGAACCTCTTTTTATTTTTTTTCTTTATTAGGAATATATAGTATATATAATTAGGAAAATATTAAAAGAAGTCATATTAATTAAAACAGAAAATGATTATAGGTATGTAACTTCACAAATTTTAAAAAGTTTGATTGGCAACCAAACGATTTTCATGAAATTAGAGGATGATCATCTAACTAAATCACGGGATTGATCACAAAGTAAACCTAATAAAGTTATTGATTGAAAACTATTTAATGGTACGATACACTACATAGCGAAATTGGAAACTAATTCTCGAAATTTAAACGCAAAACGACAATATTATAAAAAGTTAGTGCAAAATAAAGGTTGCTGAGAGTTTACATAGTATGTAAAAATAACTGAATTAAATACCATAATATTTAAAGTTTTTTAATATTAAAATACCCTCTTTTCAATCTTAATATTTATAAAAAAATAGGGACTTTTCTACTGCATATGGTATCATTACACGCACACAGACTGATGTCCGTGTTCCTACAGTGTCGCCGCCGGCTGCAGGCACACTAAAATAATCAATCGGCTTCATGTCATTTGACAAGAACGTTCCATCTGGCTTTCTGAGTAATCTGAGGTGCATACAATATTATTCTGTCCACATCCAACGGCTATTCGTGACCTTCATCAGGTCCACCTTGTTGGCACAGTACCGGTTGTTTTGGAGAGCCTTGGACTAGACCCATGTTCAGCAGTTTACGTCTTTTGGCTAACATGAGGAAGATGATAGGTACTATTCTGGATGACTTATAAACAAACACGGATACATTTTTGTAAATTTATCCGTGTAAACAATATTGCTCATGACACATCTATTTCTCCTGAGTAGGAGTCGAACTCACGACCTCTGGCTTGCCAAATAAAGTCACTAAACTTTACACCAACAGGTTAGCCAAATACTACGTATATAATGTAAACGTGAATAATGAATTATAGCATGTTATAAAATCATCATCATGTCAGCCGAAAGACGTCCACTGCTGGACATAGGCCTGTACCAAGGCTCCCCATAACAACCGATTCTGTGCTGCCTGCATCAAACGGTTTCCTGCGACCCTCACCAGGTCGTCGGACCATCTTGTAAAGGGTCTACCCACGCTCCGTCTTCCAGCTTAATAAAATACACGAAACACTTTACTATTTACTAAAGAGCATGGAAATTCTTAGTCTAAATATCTAGTAAACTAGTTATAATTAAAATCAGAGGCCTGAATGATCCAGCGTTGGCGGAGTTGCTCGGTATTTGTTACTTAGCTTCTAATAAATTAAATTAAAAAGCTTTTACTGGAATGCCTCGAGACGAATCAAACGAGTCCAAACTCGATGATGTTGCGATGTTTCTTTACAGAGTTCCTATGGCCCCCTTCCAGCTCCAGCATCAGATCAGCTCCATGTCAAAATTTCAGCAAAATCGGTTGAAGATATCTGCTTCAAAATTGAGTTGCAAGATTCCACCCGAACATACAAGCATACATACATTGAAAGTTAATAGAAAGCTTGTAAAATGTATCCTAGCTAGATCGATTTATTGCCACCGAAACCCCCTGCATACTGAATTTCATGAAAATCGTTGGAAACGTCTCCGAGATTCAGATTATATATCTACAAGAATTGCTCGTTAAAAAGGTATTAGATAATTAGAATATCAGTAAGAAATTAATTTACTTTTATATATGGAGAAAAATATCCTGTAAGAACTTTGACGTATATCTACGCAACAAAATGCGGTTCTTATTCGTAAAAAAATGTAGTTATTTTTTTTTGTATTATTCAATCACTAGGCCATAATAACATGCACTTTGTTATGGCTAAAGATTATTTTAAATAGGAGGAGTGCACCTGTAGATGTATTCATTATGCCATACGCCTGCCTACATAGCCTCAAGAAAGTTTGAAAAGTATCAGTAATTTTGGCAAATAAGAAACAAAAATTCAAAATAACTATGTGACGATGTATTAATTAGTGAGAAATAAAACAATTTGCATGAAATGCTAACGATATAAATAGCTTTACAGTACTGAGAAGTAATTGTTTACGTTTTCAGTTTCCAGCTTTATGTTGATGGCGTTCGTGGAAATTTATAATTTTGTTATAACATGTAGGTAAGGACAGCATCAACAGATGGGCAGACACAAATTTTACCCGATTATGGAGAAGCCAAAAGGATGCGTATTAGTTTTGGTAGTCTATGTATGTTTGGATATTCCACCGCAGCTGCGTAGCGACTAAATTACTAAACCGTTTTTAATGAATGAGATGTCAATAGATGCGTAATAGGCCCAGGTGACATAGGTTATATAAATTTTACCGAAAGGTTTTCGTATTCGGGGGTTTTCTTTTTTACTTTTTCCCGTGTAAAATGTGACTTAACAGGCAACTTTTACTAAATTATCACTTTTACCTATACTAAAATTTTCTTTTACTTATAATGAAAGCTGTAAAGTGAAGAGAAATGAATGATTTTAACAAGATTTAACAGGTATTTCACAATTAGACAACAGTATTTTGCACAGGGGATTGCCGAGGTTAGGGTTATGTGGCACTAGATTTATACTTGACTGCACGTTTGGCCTAGTGGTTTAACGGTCACCACGCCGTTTCTTACTTCGCCAAGTGTCGTGGGTTCAAATCCCACGTAGGACAACACTTTGTGTGATCCACAAATTGTTGTTCTGAGTCTGGGTGTTCTTTGTGTCCGTTTCATGTATGTTTGTAAAGTCCCCCGCGACACAGGATTTATTCCTAGTGCGGGAGTTGTCTTTTAAGAAAAAAAAAACTGTTCTCTATAGAAAACAATCCTGACTTTGTCGTTGTGTGTTAGATGTCCAAAAATGTTTCGGACATCTAACACACAAAGCCATCTAGTCCCAAGCTAAGCAGAGCTTGTATTATTGGAACTAGACAACTGATAAAAATACATATATAGTTTTTTTTTGTAAATACAGACATATTATACACTAGCTGTTGCCCGCGGCTCCGCCCGCGTGTATGTCGGTTATCGCGGCAAACAGTAACCTATGTGTTAATCTGATGTATCTTCTATACTTATAAAATAACATGTCCTGACTGACTAACTGACTGATTCATCATCGCCGAGCGGAAACTATTAAACTTGGGAATACAAAATTTGGTGAGTATGATCGTTTCGTTAAGTAGATACCCATTAAGGAAGGAATTTTGGAATTTCTACCCCCAAGGGGGTGAAATAGGGGTTGAAAGTTTGTATGGAAGTCCGTCATTTTTTAAGTTAGAAACATGAAACTTTATTTTTGGGCTACTGATTAAAAATGAGTAAACACGTATTCAAGCGTTTCTGATAGATAGAGCGGATATTCTACTCCTTAAGGGTGAAATAGGGGTTGACGTTTTGTATGTAGGTTAGTCTGGAAGTCCGTCATTTTTGAAGTTAAAAACATGAAAGTTTATTTTAGGGCTATTTAAGAAATATGAAACTTTATTTTTGGATTACTTATAAAAATTAGTAGATATGTATTTCAACGTTTCCTAATATTCTACCCCTAAGGGGGTGAAATAGGGGTTGAACTTTGTTTGGTATATTTAAATTAGAAACATGAAACTTTTCTTTTGGTTTGGGCTACTGATTAAAAATGAATAGATACGTATTTAGGCCTTTCTCGATATTCTACGCTGAAGGGATGAAATAGGCGTTGACATTTCGTAAGCGGGTTAGTCTAGAAGTCCGTCAGTTTTGAAGTTAGAAACATGAAAATTTATTTTAGGGCTATTGATAAAAAAATAGGAGATACGTATTTAAGCGTTTCCCAATATTCTACCCGTAAGAGGGTAAAATAGGGGTTGAAAGTTTGTATGGAAGTCCGTCTTTTCTAAGTTAGAAACATGAAAAATTATCTTTGGGCTAATAGTTAAAAACGCGTAGATACTAAGTGTCTCTGGATATTATATCTACCTCTTTTTTTGTGCGGAAATTCCCTCGGATATCACCAACTGGTGGTTATGTCGGACTCGAACCGACTAAAAACCGCACACCGTCTCGGGTTCTAGAAACCAGGGAACCAGAGCGCCCTCAAAAGGAAATCCCATAAATGATATTTCTACCCCTAAGGGGTGAATTAGGTGTTGAAATGTCGTAAGTAGATTAGTTTGGAAGTCAGACATTTTTAATTTAGTAGCCTGAAACTTTGTCCTTAGGCTTTTAAGTACAAATAAATTAATACCTATATCATCATTTATGGGAATTCTATTTCTAAAGGGCTAAAAATAAGGGTCGAACGTTAGTATGAAATCCTTTTTAATGGGCTATTGATTAAAAATAAATAAATAGGTACGTTTAAAAACATGAATAAATTATTCATACATACTTACACAGTTTTAATTAAATATATATTGTAAATAATCAACTTCCACGCGAGCAAAGCTGCGGGCAACAGCTAGTAAGCTATATTACTGTAAAGTTTCATTTCCGTCCAGTGCTTTTTGCGTGATGAAGTAACAAACATACACCCTCACAAACATTAGCTTTTATAAATTAGTGTGATGTGATAAAATCGAATACGAAAAACAATGTTAAATTTATCACTACAGTTAAATGAAAAATTAGACATAACGAATGAAGCTTATTTTCAAAGCGTAAATAAAACTAAATTAATTAAGTATCTACAACTAATTCAACGAAAAAAATGGAAGGTATCTACAACTTACTAAAAGAAATTAAAACACCAACAAATAAGGCTAAGTAATTAAATATTTGCAACGAAAAACATCTGCTTACCTATGCCTACCAATAACCTAACAAAATCCTATAAAAAAGTAAATTATAGGTACCTAGGTACCAATGCTATAACCTTACAAAATTCTAAAAATACCGAAAAAACCAATTAGTAACTACAAAAGACTATATTTGCTAATTATTTAGGTACAACAAAAATCGCCTGCTTATACCTATGCTATAACCTGACAAAATCCTAAAAAAAAACTTCGTTTAAAAAAACTACCATAACCTATCATACCTATATACCTATCATAAAGATGTTTTGTATCATTTTCTGGTAAATTATGATGAACTATTATGTTATATGTTTACTCCTCTTTCAAGTATTTTAAACTTAAAATAAATATCATAATTATAAATGACCATTTAACGTTTATGGCATTCTAGTTTTTGGTTCAGTATCAATAAGAGCATCCTCCCAAAAAATCTAAATTTCTTTAATGTACAGAATTGATCTTATACACTTTTCTTATGCGTTTAAAAGTAATCATATTACGTACCTATTGTAAAGTCAGTTACTTGATTCCAAAAGATGTCGCTGTTTTAAGCACAGAAACAATTTTCATGAAAATGTAATTGCTTCAGTATCGATTAGAGAGCCCTCCCAAAAAATCATCTAAATTTCTTTAATGTACAGAACTGAACTGTTACATTTTTATTATACGTTAAAAAGAGTAATCATATTACGTACCTATTGTAAAGTTAGTTACTTGATTCCAAAAGATGTCGCTGTTTTAAGCAAAGAAATTTTTCAAGAAAATTTAAAACAACCCTTTCTATGGAAAGAGAGAACATAAAACAAATACCTACCTATCAAATACTAACTATATACCACATTAATCACAATGCTTGTGCATAAAACGTTCCCACTATTATTTTGAATATTTAAGTCATGCGGGCACAACCAAACACACAGATTCGACGTCTACAGAGAGATATAGATATTATTTTTCCTATGGATAGAGAGGTTGCGATAAATCAAATACTTAATGCTACACCGAATTATACGTAATACGTTCTACGATTATTCCACGGTATATTAATCAAAGTGTTATTAATTACGCATGGCTGGCAATAGGTGTCGCTACATGTTGTTTTACGTAATGATAAATTCTTTATAATTTTTTTTCCAATAGATAGAGAGATTGTGATAAATTAAATACTTTATGCTACAATCTTCAGAGTATCTCCTTTCTAACAAAAAAAGAATTATTGCAATCGGACTACTCGTTAATGAATTACAATTAATTACACATTTTGACTTTCATCTCCCCTCCCAAGGAAACCGTCCGGAATTTCGGAATAAAAAGTATCCTATGTCCTACCTCGGAGTATGAACTCAAATCATGCCAAGTTTCATTTGAATCCATTCAGTAGGTTCGGCGTGATGCGCGGCCAAGATACAGACTGACAGACAGACAGACAGACAGACAGACAAAAATGAAAAAAAAAATAGTTTTCGTTTCAGTATCGATAACAGAGTGCCCTCCAAAAATTTTTTAAAATATCTTCAATGTACAGAATTTGACCTGTTACATTTTTATTATAAGTATAGATATAAACCACCCAAACTCCGAAACAGATTTTTTGATTTTTGCAGATCATACAAACACTTGGTTCGACCTGGGAATCGAACCCGAGACCTCAAGCACAGCAGTCGCACATGCTACCACTACGCCACCGAGGCAGTTATGTCTTTCTAGTCAGTAAAAGTACAAACAAGTACGAAATTTCACAATTAACTTTATTTTACAAGTCTATTTCAATTCCATTAGAAAACTGTAAAGAGCCGCACACATTAATAGCGAGAAGACAGAAAAAGACGTCAAAATCTGTATGTTGTTCTTCATTATGAGGGTATCAGATAGTGTGACTCCACTCTGAAACAGAAAAAATACACATAATGTAGTCTTAGAGATTTCTTTCTAACTACTTTTTTGCGGTTTCTTAAATTAAAATGGCCTAGGCTGAGTGGGGTATTTACTTCAATCTGAATGCTCTAAATGCTCTCATTTTTTTTCAATTATGCCAAAATATGAAATTATTAAGATAAATTTTGCTCTCGCTTGAAGTTTAAGAGTACGCCCCGAAAGTTGAAGGGAATGGTTTTAGTTTTAAACGTCACAATGTTACTACGAGCTACTTAATAAAATTCAACTGACCTGGGTATTAGCACGATAAACCGCAGCAAGGACCTGGTAGGATACATCCAGGTCCGCATCCTCCGATAGTAGGGCTACAACCCTTAGAATAAAGGCAGTATCCACCGCTGTGGGCCCCTCCGACGTATCCTCCATAGTAGACAGGCATGATGTTCTATTTTTTATTTTATAAATATTGTAACCAAAAATTTAATATTCAGTCAGCCAGACGAGATTGAGAATTTATAAAATAGGATAGGAATCTTCAGTGCGACGTGAATTTGAAATTCGAAGTCTTTTTTATTTTTATTTTCAGCTAGTACGTACCTACTATTGACAGCAGAAAGAGAAAGAAGTTCACCATACAGATATTCTAGAAAGAAAATCAGAAGAAAGAGATCTATTATTCAAAGACATCTGCTAATTTCTTTTTTGTGCGTTTATTTCACTCAAATCTCTTTTATTTTACATTCAATTTGAAACCAATAGGTAGCGCTGTATCCATATTATGGCATTCTTATTGCAATTTAGTAGGTTTCTGAATAGTTTCGATATAGCCGGATTCTATAAAGTGTTTAATTTTCTGTTTTTTTTGAGGTTTTTGTTATAATGTTTTTTCTTCGGAATCTTAGCAAATATCGAAAAGAATATTCTAGGTTTGGGAAGGACAACACCTGCCTGGGCTGATAAGCGTAGAAAAAAACAACATATTAATTCCCTTAACATCGTCGAAGATTTAATTAATAAGGATGTTCACATAACAATATAAGTTTCCTTCTTTTTCAACTTTGGTATTGACAACTCATACTCCAATCTCTCAAATTTTCCATGACGATGCTCCCCACAGCGCAAATCCCAGTGGTATGAACCCAAACCATCATCAAACTGAGAAAAAAAAAATTGGCAGCTAAGGAAGAATATCTACTCGTAATCAACGGTGTTGATTAGACTATAGAAAAACTTTAGTAGGACCCGTGTTTCATCAGTATTTTGGTATTATAAAGTGTTTTTTTAATGTGCAGTGTAAGCTAACAACTCTAAATCAATGAAGTATTTATATAGATCGAGATTAGGAATGAAAGAATAATCTATGTCCTTCTTAAAAAACCAAAGTATCTCCATGCCAAATTTCATTAAAACGGCGCAGCGGTTCTGCCGTGAAAGCTTCACAGACAGACAGACAGAATTACTTTCGAATTTACAATATTTGTATTTGTATGGATATATTGTCATCATCATTTGAGGCGAAAGTCGTTCAGTGCTGGATATAATGTTCGTCACAATAACCTGTCCTGTGATACCTGTATCTAACGGCTTCCTGTGACCTTCACCAGGTCATCGGAACTGCTTGAAAGGGCTGCCCCTTACAAATTTTATGTTGCAAAAAATAGAGAATCCATACAAAAACTAACAATTTACGATCTACAAACCTTATTTCAGAAATTTAATTATCTATTTTAATTAATGATATTAAATTACCTAATTTTAAACTCCATTAATAGAGTTAATGGAATAATTAGTTACATAATTAAGTAACATTGAATTAATTATTACGAAGAAAACTTTTAATTAACTTTCACGAAAACCATTTCTTGCGTTATTAATTCAGAGAATTTATGAACGAAAGAATTGCAAACGTTGTTTAAAGGTTGGCCATTAATTTGTTTTTTATACATTTGAATTTTATTCATTTAACTAGCAACTTCGTCCGGCTTCGCTCGGAAGACTTTGAAATTCTCGGATTTCCTCTTTTATAATATGCATGTTTTACACATATAAACCTTCCTCTTGAATCACTCTATCTAGTGTTTAAAAGATCTATGCGAACAGACAGCAGAAGCGACTTCTTTTTAAACCGACTTCAAAAAAGGAGGAGTACGCTCCTCCTTTTTTTAAGTCCAGTCCAGTTCGGTCCAGTTCTTGTAGTCGGTTTTTTTTTTGTTAAAATTTGTGATTATTGGATAAGTAAAGATATGACGGGTGGCTGGATATCGGGCGGAAAGTGGCTTTCGCCCTCCGCCCGAAGAGGTACGCGAATGGCGTGAAGCCGCTCGTCGAGCCACTATGGACAGATGGTCGTTCCGGCTGGAGACTCCACGCGCTGGCTTTGCCGCCGTGGAGGCTCTCCAGCCGGTCATCCTCGAGTGGGCAGGGCGGCAGCACGGGACCCTTTCCTTCCGACTGACGCAGGTCCTTTCCGGGCACGGTTGCTTCGGGAAGTACCTGCACTCGGTCGCTAGGAGGGAATTGAGTCCCGCCTGCCACCACTGTGACTGCAGTGAGGACTCGGCCTAGCATACGCTGGCGATTTGCCCCGCATGGGAATCGCAGCGTCGGGCCCTCACTGCAGTCATCGGAGGAGATCTCTCGCTACCGGCCGTCATACGCTCCATGGCCGGTAGCGATAGGTCGCAACCTTCTGCGAAGATGTAATCTCGCAGAAGGAGGTGGCAGAGAAGGCCCGGGAGGATGATATCCACTCGGGCCCAATCCGCCGCCGGCGAGCCGGGCGGCGGAGGCGCGCCTATCAGCTCCTCATGCCGCCCTGAGTGTGGCCACGGATGGTCGGGACGGGCTTTTCCCTCCATCCGCTCTAGTGGCCACCCGCGAGGGGGCGACGTACGCGTGTGCCGTGCGTCGCCTAAATAGAGAGTTTTTACCAGCAGACGGTGCCCGCTTCAGTGCGGGCAAGCGCTGGGAGGGGTCCGGATGTGTTAATAACTGCAGTTCCCGGACTCCTCCCTTCACAGGCACAGAGTGGCACACCGTGTGGTTTTAGTCGGTTCGAGTCCGACACACCACCCCGCCGCAAGCCCCGGTGGGGTGACGGTCCGAGGGGATTTCCACACGTTAAAAATAAAAATAAAAAAAAAGGTCTATGTATATCAGTGAACGTTTTTTGACTCAGTTGATGTTTGTGATGATGATGAATGTGACTATTATAAAGTTTTTTTTTTCGAACAAACCAGTCGACTATTTAAAACTAAAATCTAATTTATATCTGTATCGCAACTTCGGCATTCATTTGTGATTGGAAAGAAATTTTAACTCTTCTATACATATAACACTGATTTGCATATTACCTAATCTATGTACTAAATTAAAGGAGCATCTTCCCATACAAAATTTATCGATTTGCGTGATATCTACAAGTTAGCGGAAACAAGCTTTTCAGGACGTAGTCTAAAACTTACTTCGTTTTGAAATTTGTAGAATTTAGAATAGAATAATCTTTATTGTACATTAGATAATACAGTTTACATGAAAATAAATAAATAATACATCAATTGACTGACCATGTACAAATGGCGGCCTTATCGCTAAAAAGCAATTTCTTCCAGGCAACCTTGGGATGGAAAAAAAAGTACTTGAAAACATATGAATTTATGGGCAGTTTTGGTGCGAGAATAAAAATAATGTAAAGGAATTTAAGTGAATTAGATAAAAGTAACTAACACAAGAAATATTGTTTATTATACATACTAATATAAATAAATACATATACACAAATACAATATCTACATTTTCATTAGAAAAATTAAAAATAAAATAACAGTCAAAAATAGATAAAATAAGCTTCAGGCACTTGTTAATGTTTGAAGAAATGGGCTAATAAGGTTTTTAAATGAAAGATTCGGGATTCACTCGTCACAGGTGTAATAAGATAATGAGAGTAAAAAATGTTACCCACAATTACATTACGTATATACAACTCCTTAAACTAAACTAATAACTAATGTGATGATCAAAAATTGCTCGTTGAGAATTCGTAGGCGTTTTGCTTTAACATGCCCCCGGGCTTTGAAAGACGCGCTTTCAAACAGACTCTGAAGCCACAGGCAGAGGGCAAATCTTGCTGAAGGCACGCCGGATCACTCCACTGGATGTCCTTATATCGGCCACCCTCACGACACCGTCTGGTCCTGGATGCACAGCAACTACTCTGCCTAGTCTCCACTTGAGCGGGGGAAGATGATCTTCCTTCACGACAACCATGGTGTCCAGCTTCAAGGCGTCCTTGCAGGAACGCCACTTAGTCCGCAGTTGCAATTCGGCAATATATTCTTTGCTCCAACGAGCCCAAAAATGTTGACGCAGTTGTTCAATGCGCTGGAACCTCGATAAATAGTTGGTGGAGCTTTGTTGAAAATCGCGTTGCGGCAAACATGTAAGCGGACGACCAACTAAAAAATGGCCTGGCGTAAGTGGAGTATAATCTGCTGGATCGGAAGAAATCGGTGTCAACGGCCTCGAATTCAAAATTGCTTCAATGAGTGTAAGTGTGGTGTTAAGCTCCTCAAATGTTTGATTACAGTTACCAAGCACTCTTTGTAAATGGTATTTGACTGATTTAACACCAGCCTCCCAAAGACCACCAAAATGAGGAGAGTATGCGGGTATGAAATGAAAATTTATATCGTCATTAGCAAATGTCTCGCTTAAGGTACTGCAGTTAGCCTTTAAAAATTTGGAAATTTCGTTATATGCGCCCACGAACGAGGTACCGTTATCCGAATGAATATTCAAGGGCTTACCTCTTCGCGCTATGAAGCGACGCAGTGCCATTATATAATTATTACTGGTCAGGTTACCCACCAATTCCAAATGTATAGCCTTGGTTGTGAAACAAACAAAAACAGCTATATACGCCTTTGTCAGTCTACAACCGCGACCTTGACGATTTGCACATAAAACAGGGCCAGCGTAATCTACGCCAACGCTTTCAAAGGGATGACCATTTGGAAGGAGACGCTGCTGTGGCAAGTTTCCCATTAGCGGAGTAATTGTTTTGCTCTTTATACGAGTGCATAAAACACAATTTCGAAAACAGGTTTTTGCTAAATTTCGACCGCCAATGGGCCAATAGTTTTCCCTTATGGAAGCCAAAAGTAGTTGTGGGCCGGCATGCATCAACCTTTTGTGTTCATGCTGAAAAAGTAATTTTGTAAAAATATGAGTGGACTGTATTAAGATAGGGTGCTTTTTCTCATGATTAAAATTAGAATTATCAAGACGGCCTCCAACGCGCATTATTTTTTTATCATCTAAATAAACGTTGAATTTATGAAGAGGACTCTTTTTTGGTAATTCTTTATTATTTAGTAGCATATCATATTCAGGAAAGGACTTGTTTTGACTAACTTTAATAATAATTTCTAAAGCGTTTTGTAATTCGTACGCTGTTAATTTTTTAGAACTAAGTTTAATCCTTTGACAGGATTTGATAAAACGGAGAACAAACGCCATAGATCTGACAAGCCTTAAATAAGAGGAAAAACGATTGAAATCAATTAAATTGTCATCAATGTAGTTGACAACATTTAAGGTTATCTCAGGTCGAGTTTCAGGAAGCTTTTCAGCGTATTTTGGAGGAGAAGGCCACTTCGAAATACTTTCCTTTAAATAGTCGGGACCCGACCACCACAACTCCAAATTATGCAGGTTTCTAATATCTATGCCACGAGATATTAGATCTGCTGGATTGTGATCTGTGGGTACATGTTTCCAGGTACAGTTTTCTGCCTTATCCAAAATTTCAGCTACGCGGTTGCGCACGAAAGGCTGAAGCTTGGAAGGCAGCATCCGTAACCATCCTAGAACAATGGTCGAGTCGGTCCAAAAGAAAACATTATCTACCTTAACTCGAAGAGAATAGTCAACCTTTTCATATATACGAACTCCAATTAGCGCACCACATAATTCCAACCTAGGGATTGTTGTCGGTTTGATAGGTGCTACTCGACTCTTAGCCATCAATAGACGAACCATAATTTCTCCGTCATCATTTATGCTCCGCACATAGGCGCAGGCACCATAAGCACGTTCTGACGCGTCTGTAAAAATGTGTAACTCTAAGGTTTTATATGAATCACAGATCACAAAGCGTGGAATGTTTAATTCACCCAATGAGGGCAACGACTTAATTATTTCATTCCAAGTATTGCAAATACGAGGAGGAAGCGGTTCATCCCATGTCAGCTTGTGTAACCAGAGCTCTTGCAGGAGCATCTTCATTACAATGATGCACGGAGCCAAAAGACCTAACGGGTCGAATATTCGGGCAATTGCTGATAGCAAATCGCGCTTCGTGTTGTCACTGGCAGGGACAGAAAAATCTATAGGGAAGCATAGAGTATCCGATTTTGCATGCCAACCGAGACCCAATAATTTGCTTACCTTATCAGAACCTATGTTTAAATTTAGAGCTGTTTCAGCAGCATCAGACACTAGAGACGGTTCGTTCGAAATCCATTTTCGCAATGGCATGCCAACAGATGCAAGCGCTTCGGTTACTTTGTTGCGAATGATTTTAACTTCGTTTAAGTCGTTACCACCAGTGAGCAAATCGTCCACGTAAAAGTCGTGTTTAATAATGTCAGCGATGTTATCATCAGTGCATTCAACACCTACTTGATTTAAACAACGAGTAGCGAGAAACGGTGCGCTGGCCGTACCGTAAGTAACCGTGTTCAATTGATACAATTTGATAGGGTCACACGGATCTTCACGCCATAGGATTTGTTGAAGATGCCTGTCAGATGGATGCACAACTACTTGTCTGTACATCTTCTCCACATCAGCGGACAAGATGTATTTATGTTGCCTAAACCGCAGAAGAATGGACAGCAAATCATCCTGAACCGTGGGACCCACCATTTGTATATTGTTGTACGATGCACCGGAAGTGGTGGGGCTACTTGCATTAAATACCACTCGCAGTTTAGTGGTGGTACTACTCTCACGTAGTACACCATGATGTGGCATGAAATAAACCGGGCGATCCACTGACAGTTGGCATTCAGTCATGTGACCTAATAATTGATATTCTCGCATGAAATCATGATACATTTTATTCATGTCAGGTTTGGAGTTCAATCTGCGTTCCAAAGATATCAGGCACTGTCGTGCTCTTTGAAAGGAGTCTCCTAAAATTTGTGGATCCCTTTTAATCGGAATACGAACGCAAAAACGTCCATCACCTAGGCGAGTAGTATTTTCAACAAAGTGTTTTTCGCAGAGCTTTTCGTCTGGTGAATAATGTGATAACTTTGGATTTGTCTCTTCCAACTGCCAAAAACGCGTTAAATCGGTTTTGATGTCATCGACTTCCGAATCAATATCGACTTTAATAAAATTACATCGTGCATCACTGGCAAAAGGAGTGACGTTAATAGGTAGTGGACCTGAAATTATCCACCCTAATTCTGTCTCACATAGAATAGGTTTTTGATTACCTAATCGGATCTGATTTGGACGTATTATGTCCCAAAAGGTATCAGCGCCTAATAAAATGTCAATATCAGAAGGCTTATAGAATGTAGGATCCGCTAAGCAAATATCCGACGGTATATTCAACTTTAAGATATTGATTTCACGATTTGGGACTTGATCAGTAATTGATGGTAAAACATAACAATGAATATCGCTGCAAAAACGATCGTTTAATGATTTCATTGTTACACGACATGTTATACCTACGCGTGAAGTAGCGTTATTGATGCCCATTATTGAAGTATCAATCTTCTTTGTCGGTAAATTAAGTTTGCTGCAGGCGTTTTCAGTTATAAAACATGATGTGCTACCACTGTCTAGCACGGCGCGAAACACGTGCTCTTTATTATTATAGTCACGTAATTTGACCAACGCGGTGGACAATAACACATCACGGTATTCCTTATGTTGCATTTGAGAACAGGTTAAGTTAGCTGAGAGGGCGACATTACTCTTATCAGTCTGTAGCGAGGTAGACGGCAGCAGCGGCGGCGTCGGCGGGGAAGTCGACGACGATTGAAGCGCTGAAGCCGAGTTATTTTCAGTACCTACGCTGGAGATAATAGATTTAGGATCAGTAACATGTATCAATGTGTTATGTCGACGTTTGCATAACTTGCAACCTGCCCTTTTACATGAATTAGCATAATGCCCTGTTCGAAAACAATTAAAACATACTTTATATGTAGGCATAGATTTTAATCTAGCTTCATTACTCATTGCCAGAAATTGGGGACAGTTATACAAAGTATGAGTACTGTGGCATTTGGGACAGACTTTAGGGGAAGACTCTGTACAAGATTCCTTAGAACTCTGTGAAACCATAGATTTTATTTTGTGATTAGATTTATTGCTGCCTGAATTATTATTATTGTTATTGTTGCGCGACAATTCTAACGTTTCGATCAAGTCTGCACGAGTTCGCAAAAAGTCTATGAAAATTTGAAATGTAGTTGAACTGTCCTTGTCCAAATGACCCTTAAACTCTTCCCACTCTCTGTAAGTTTTTTGGTCTAATTTGTGAGTGACAATATAAATAAGAAGTGTATCCCATTGTTTTACAGGTTCACCTAAGGATTCGAGTGCTCGTAAATTCTTATTCAGTTGATCAATTAACCGTTTTATTGTATTAGATGATTCTTTATTAATCGTCTCAATGTTAAATAAGGCCGAGACGTGATTTTGTATAAGCAATCTTTTGTTATCAAACCGCTCACATAATAGCTTCCACGCTACAGCATAATTACTCGCGGAAAACTCAATTGATTGGATAACCACAGCAGCGGAACCCTCCAAAGACGCACGTAAATAATGAAATTTGTTTATTTCGTCTATTTCCTCATTCGAATGAATGAGGCTGGCAAAGGTGTCATGAAATTCAAGCCAGTTGTCATACGAACCACCAAACTTCGGTAATTGAATGGTGGGTAACTTTACTAGTTTATGATTGCTAACACGGGAGCCGCTTTTTACAGATTCATCTAAGCTTTTATTAAAATCGGATAACAAACCTTGAGCACTAGCCAGAACTTTATAATATTGTGATTCAAATTCCGTGCGTTCATTAAGTTGAACTCGCATATCATCTACCATGCATTCTATTTGTAACTGTACCTCGTCGTATTGTTCATATAGCGATTCGACTTTACTCATACGCAACTGCAGTTCTCGAGCGATAGCCTCATCTAAAGGCGCGCTTAGTGACTGTAAATAGTTTGAAAATGCAGTTAATCTTCCCTTGAAACTTCCTCTTTTACGAATAAGATCCTTTTCATCACTCATTTTGGATATTCCGGGAGATTAGTGTCTTTCAATCTGGAATGTATACAAGGCAAAGGATTAACTACTAATAGATACTAATTTTAGAACAATAAGATAAAAGTAAGTAGGTAGTTAGTGCAAATTTACCAAATACTTAGCCTTAAACTAGTTACAATTATTACAATTCTAGTCAAAACTTGTTTTATACATTTGTAGGTAAGTTATATTAGATTTATACTAGAAGTTACAATTAGGTATTTATTTAATTTTAATATTATATAATTATATAAAAAGTAAGGTATTTCAATATAAATACTAGGTAAATAAAGGTAATTACAATCTGAACAAAACTTTTACTGCTAATCTTATAATTAGAATTTAAGTTTACAGTATCTTATTATAATTAAATTTAAGTTATAAGAATTGAATTCAGTTGATTTCCACAACTTATTGATAATACCTAATTACTTACAAGATATTTTGGTTGTCAGGAGACCGTTGCTTCTCCAAAGAACAGGTAAACTACCTAATATACACAAATAACAATATATATTTAGCAAATCAAATACAATATATGCCTGTTAGGTAACGATTTGCCGCATACCAAAGGGTCGGTGTTTTTTGCATAAACACTATGTACCTGCTTATCGTACTAAGTTAAACTAAAATAATGCAATTATGACTTTGCTTTACTGTTTAAAATATAAATTTCAACTTAACTTGAGTGCATTATGCTATACGGAGGCTTAACACCACTTTTCCTTTGCTTGACACTGTCACTGCAATTTTATCCAATCTTCGCAATAATCAGCACCGATTTCCAGTAACTAACAGCTGATCCATAAAGTTTTGATATCCGGTTCGATGTGGCCAAATGTTAATGTTTGAAGAAATGGGCTAATAAGGTTTTTAAATGAAAGATTCGGGATTCACTCGTCACAGGTGTAATAAGATAATGAGAGTAAAAAATGTTACCCACAATTACATTACGTATATACAACTCCTTAAACTAAACTATTAACTAATGTGATGATCAAAAATTGCTCGTTGAGAATTCGTAGGCGTTTTGCTTTAACAGCACTTAACAAATTAGAATGACAGGTAATAATCTTTGACCATTTTTTTTAAATTAAAATAGGTAACGATTTGGTACGTCTAATAGCCATTGGCAAAGCATTCCATAGTCGGACAGCCTGCCCAGTGAACGACTTATCATAGAAACTAGTACAGTGAGTTGGTACTGCCAGTTCCAGAGATTCAGATGACCTCAGGGATCTCGAATGTGTGTCACTGAGGAAAACAAAGCGTTCCTTTAAGTAAGGTGGAGTAAACGGAAGAAATAGAACACCATAAAGTATGGAAAGAATATGAGCATTCCGTCGAAGGCGAATTGGGAGCCACTTAAGCCGATTGCGATATTCAGAAACATGATCATATGTATTTGCGTAGTCCAAGTATAAATCTAATACAGAAATTTTGAAGGCGCTCAAGTTTATCTAGTTGCTCCTCCGTGATATCGAGATAACTGACATCAGCATAGTCGAGTATAGGAAGAAGGAGGGATTGTGCAAGTGCAATTTTAGTAGCTGTTGGGAGAAAATTGCGTAGTCTTCGTAAGGATCCCACCGATGCAAACAATTTTCGACTGACCTCTCGCAATTGAGGGCCCCAGGTTAAAGTGTTATCGATGTAGATTCCTAGATTTTTAACAGAGGTACCAATAGGTAATGGAGTACCATTAAATGTAATGTCAGGCAGTTGCGTCCAGTCTATTCTCGATACCATTCTGGCACTGCCTACAACAATAAGTTGGGTTAACCACAACTCCATATCGCTCACTCCATTCACATACACGCTCCAGATCTTGACTAATAGTCGAAAAGGCTTCAGATATTCTACGTAACGGTGCTTGTGTATATATTTGAAAATCATCTGCATAAAGGTGGTAGGAGGAGGCTAATGACTTAGAGATAGAATTAATAAATATGGTGAAAAGTAAAGGAGATAAAACGCCACCCTGCGGAACCCCAGCAGACGTGTCACACCAAGAAGATAAAGATTCCTCCAAGCGCACACGCTGCCTTCGTCCAAACAGGTAACTTTGAAACCAATCAATTACTGTCGGAGATATGTTGATAGAGTGCAATATGTCCAACAGTATATGGAAATCAACACTGTTAAAAGCATTGCTAAAGTCCAGTAAAGACAACTGTAAGATTTCCATTCTCCATACCTAACCTGGTGTCATCTGTAACGTTGATCAACGCACTTACTGTACTGTGACCCGCACCTGATTGAAAAGGATTTAGGAGTTGGTTTCTATTAAGGAATGAATTTAATTGGGTATGCACAAGACGCTCTAGGACTTTTGAAAGGAAAGGCAATATGGAAATGGGACGATATTCGGAGAAGGATTTAGGGTTGTTCTTTTTGGGTAGTGGGATAATAAGTGCTTCTTTCCAAATCTCCGGAAAAGTACTGGAATGAAGGGAATAATTAGAATATGACAAAGCGCAGGTAACAGTTCATAAAGAATTGGTTGGATCATGTTACGGCTTATACAATCACTTCCAACAGCGTTAGAAGATATGGACTTAATACATTTCTCAACATCACAAGCAGTCAATTGATTAAAACAGAACCGTGGATAGTGAGGAGCTGGAAGCGTAGAAAGATATTGTAAGGTGTTTGCCTTACTGGTCTGATTAAATTTAGACGAAGAACAGAAGTGTTGATTTAGCAACTCGATATCAATTTAAATTTAAAACAGTTTGTCAACATGTAGAGTAGTACTGCTTGCATAAAGAAAGAAGAGTTCACAAATTCGAAGTTAACATACCTAAGTATAGTACACAATAAAGAAATCAAGATTATAGATGGTACTCATTGGGCCGATAGGCAAGGGGAAGCCCAGGGGAGTCTGCGAAGGCGCGGCGTCGATCTTGGACCTCAAATAACATGACTCAGGTCCTCCTCAGAGCAAGGTGTGTCAGACCGGCCGTCGAGGTGATTATTAGTGGAAACACCACATACCTACATACTCCTGGTTCCTGAGTTCCAAAGGACGGATTTTCCATATTGGTGCCAAAAATGGTGGATTCAACTCAAGGTATAAGTGTTTATTGTTACAGCTTTTATAAATTCCATGCAGAATATATTTCCTTAAAAGCTGGCAATTTGTATTATTTGCTTAACTCAGCGGAAATAAACTTCTCACGTTGCACTCAAATTAAAACTTTCTACGTTTGAAACTTTCTAGAATTCACGGACAATTTTGATCATTTTACATCTACGAACTCAGTGGGGCGCCGCCGCCAGGTGGCTTTAATTTAATCCTAAAGCCTCAAACTTATTTACCTATTTCTTTATGAAACTGAATTAAAATACTGTAATAAGTGTTTCAGTCTTAACTCGTAAAAAGCTTACTGCACCGCGACCCGTTGCGAGTTGCGACTAAATTTCCGAGAAAAGAGATTAAAGTGCTCACTGCATCGCACACAGTCTGGGTTTAGGTAAAAACATGACTTAAATGTTTTAATTGAAAAGAATATTACTTTACAAGGGAGGGGAGGGAGTTTTTTAGGGTTTTCATCAGATGTGGGTGTGGATGTGGGTGTGGGTCGCCATGCTGCATTGTGACATTTGTAACACCTAAACCTGTCAGGCGGTTCACAAGTCGCAACCCTTAACCTACCAAGGATGCGGATTCGAACCTTGCAGTCCCCTAGACCTGATCAGGGGTGCCACTCACCGACTAACCCAGTCAGTCAATAGAGCATAAGTATCCCAGGGCGCCTTTATAAAATAAATCATAATTTCTAAACAAAAGAGAATAACTAAAAAAAGCAAAGATAAATGTGTGTGTGGGTAACTAAAAAAACAACAATAAGCATAGTAACAGTATATATTTGTATTGTATATATGTATATGAAGTACATTTAAAGGATATACAGTTTATCTTAAAAAACTAACACCATAAAATTAAAAGTGGGTAAGTATACATTTACATGTTCTAAGAAATTAAAATTAATTATAGTATAAATTTTATCTCCCCACAAGCTCGAGATAGCTTGTGGTTTGATGCCAAATGTGTCTCCCCACCAGCTCGAGGTAGCTGGGGTTCGACTTCACCATTATCTCTTCATATTAATAAATAATAAAACAAATTACATGACCTTTTTCTAAGTAAGGTTGTGCAAAACAGGGAAACCGTGTGCCACCGTGACGTACCCTCGTGCGGCACAACCGTATGGCACACCTGATGACGCACCCATGGTCAGGTTACCTGGTGCGGGAACCTTCAGTGCTACCCCTGAAGCGAGAATCTAGAAGCGGGTCCCTAGAACCTGGACCCTAGAAGCTTGATCCTATAACTAGACCCTTGAAGCGGGAACCATTAGCTGGACCCTTGAACCCTACAAACAAATACACTTTCTAAGCATTTTTTTAAAAAGAAAAAAGACTTGTACAGCCTAATATAACAAAATCTAACTGAACTTACCACTATGTAGCGGGTATGTTAACACTGATATAAGAAAAGTCTACATTATCACAGACAGTTGTTATCAATATTTCTTCAAGACAGGAACAGAAAAGAACCTTGAGACACAAAACATCTTAATTTATACTTTAATGTTCGAAGCTTCCAGAAACAAATCCTTATTAATGACTATATTCACTCAACTCCTACTTCGAATCAAAGCATCGTGAACGCCCTCTGCGGCCTAATAACCAAACCATACAGCACATTAACTTAACTTTTAATATTACGCCCTCTCTCGCACAATCGGCGAACTAGCAATTAAATCAATATGCTGAATGGACGCCATCTATAGTATCAGTGCGAAGCGATTCTAACAGATGGCGTGATTATGGAATTGGAATAATTAATTTCTGTTTTCTAGAAAAAAAAGTTGTTACACATTGTCTGCATTCGCAATGAATATGGTGACCACCACTCTTAGATTCTGCTTATGCTTTCCATCAGGCAGAGTAGAGACATTTTGGCGGGCCATACATAAAAAAAAAACTCACGGCTTTCCTAGTAGCTCACAAACTTACTACAATACTAAAGCATAAAAGCGCTTTAATATTAATCCGTGTATAACATCATAAACGTCCATGTCTAAAATTGCTTTAAAAGGTATTTAAAAAATTCTCTTCACTTTTATTACTTTTAACATAGGTAAATACTAAATTATACTTTTAATAGAAAGCTTTAGTGATTTTTTTTCTAAAACTGTTAGCGTTTAAGTCATTTATTACATGTAACCAAGATACGGCCACACCTTGTAGATTATTCCACATAATAAAGTACTTCCACTTAATAACGTATGTAGGTTTCCTTAATATGACTATTTAATATTAATATTTAAATAAAATATACATTTTATGTCCATTAAAAATGTTTTCACACATCTGCACCATTAACATATAAATGGCCACCATGATATAATACCATCGGATCGTACTTAAAAATTTGGCTTTTTAAAATATGTTTGAATTGCTGTTAATTAAACCGCCTCTTTAATTAAAAGTTCCTTTATACATTTATATGTATCTATGTTATCTTTGTAAATAAAAAAAACAAAGCAGCTACGGGGACTGCCAACAGAAGTGAAAACGTGTTTCGTTGGTGAGTGCGAGACCGGAGGCCCAAATAGTCTAGTCAACAAGTATGTAACTTCTTGACTAGACTATTTGGGCCTCCTACTTGAATAGACTAAAAGATGCAGAAGCATCACTGGGCCGCCATGGTGTGGGCCGCCATGCTGCATTCGCATTGAGTATGGTGACCACCACTCTTGGATTTTGCTTATGCTTTCCATCAGGCAGAGTAGAGTCATTTTGGCGGGTCACACATAAAGAAACCTAAAACTATAAACAAACAGTTGTTTAAACTCTTCTGAAATGAACCTATTTGCCCTTTAAGTAAAAAGTGCAATAAAAAGAAATAAAAAAGAAACTCATCTCTGACAGTTCATTTCTAATCAGTAAAGTACAGAATAGCAAATGAAAAGTACATAAGGAAAGCGCGGGAAACTTCAAGCGTACCGGTGCATTTTTTCTGGATAAAATTTTTAATTTTGATTTTTCATTATAAAAGGATCAGTTTTGTATTATATTGTAAATATTATTCACATTTAGTGTATATATATTAGTGTTAGTGTATAGTTTACCTGATTTGGTAAGTTGTTTTAAAAATTTTCATGAACGAGCCGCCTGACTTGGCGGACCCGGGGGTCTTTGTACCCCCGGCTGCTAATTTTGTAACAGTAGTATCGAATGAATCTGGGATGGAAACGGATGGTCCCAGTGCACAACGTGGTCATAAAAGAACCAGACTACATAAATTATGCAAAGTATGCAATAAAAAGAAAAGGAAGCACAGTCAGGCTGTTGATGGGAGCAAAGGTTGCTGCTGTGCTAGTGCAGATAATAGTGAGAATAGTGATTCTACTCCTACTGTTAGCCCGGTTGAACATATTAATCATAAAGTCACACCGAGTAGTGGTTCGGCCCCCCAGGGTTCAGTATCTGGAGTTGGTAGGACCAAGTATGAGGACAATGACATAGGCCCGTTTGTTATACACGTCCAAAAGGAAGTTAAGTCGCCCAATGATAATATCACGTTACACCCGGTCACATTTGGCAGGTTTCTCAAGACCAATGCCATTCACAACATTGTGGAAGGATCCGTTAAGAAAATTGGTAGAAATAGAATTACTTTAGTGTTCTCAAATTTTCATGATGCGAATTCATTTATTTTAAATAGTGAGTTATCAAAAAATAATTTAAAAGCATTTATACCAACATTTCAATTAACACGAATGGGACTTGTTCGTGGTGTTCCATCGGAATGGTCACCCGAAGAAATCATCGAAAATGCTTCAGTACCCGATAACTGTGGCAAAATTATTAAAGTTAGGAGAATAAACTATAAGACTATCGTAGAAGGGTCTCCTGTTTGGAAACCAACGCAGAGTATAGTGATTACGCTGGATGGTCAAGTTCTTCCTCCACGTATATTCATGTGCTACAACTCATTACCTGTAGAGATGTATGTGTACCCCACTATCCAATGTTATAATTGTTGTCGCTTTGGACATACAAAAATTCAGTGTCGATCCAAACCTAAATGTTACAAGTGTGGTCAGGAACATACTGGTGATACTTGTGATGTTGAGGAGGACAATATATCTTGCTGCTACTGCTCTGCTAAACACTTTGCGACTTCTAAATTGTGTCCTGAATTTTTGCGCCAAAAAGAAATTAAGAGTGTTATGGCAGAAAAATGTATTTCATATGGCGAAGTTTCTAAAATGATTGCACCTATTTATAATTCTTATGCCAATGTAGCTAGTACTCCGGTTACTACTTACGCTTACCGAAATTCGCAGTCTTCTCATACACAAAATTCTCCTTCACACACTTCACATAAAAAAACAGTGTATATCAATCGTCGCCCTCCCTCCAAATTAGGTAAAGGCTACGACCGAGAACAACATCAACAATTAGTTAACGAATACAGGTTACCAACGTCACAAAATGGCTGTGCCTTTAACACCAATTCCGCAAATCCTACATTGATGTCAACATCAGATATAATCCAAATTCTCATCCAAACACTAACTCAATCTAATATAAAAATACCGACCAACGTTGCCCTTATAGTCGATATGTATAAAAACCCTCAACCTGTTAATAATGTTACTACAAACTCAGAACATAATACAATGGAACTGTAGAAGTGCAGTTTCTAAAAAAAACGAAATTATTTACTTGATAAATAAATATAAAGCTTCTTTGTTTGCAATCTCAGAAACCTGGTTAAAACCAGGTTCCATCTTCAAAATCAGTGGTTTTTCTTGTCTAAGAGATGACAGGTCTGATGGGTATGGTGGGACTGCTCTACTCATTAGAAACACTGTCTCTTACTGTCCCCTATCTCTTCCAACAGTTAATAATTTTTCCGTAGTAGCTGCACAAATAAATAATACTTGTATTGTTTCAATATACATTCCTTCCCCCTCTTCTTCAACTCTTCAACAGTTCAACAATCTCGTTTCTCTACTTCCTCGTCCTTTCATAATTTTAGGTGATTTCAACTCTCACCATATTTCTTGGGGTTGTACTCTTTCATCATATAGTGGTGACATATTATTAGATATATTTGACCAACATAACCTTTGTGTGTTAAACTCCGGGTCCCCAACTCGTCGTACAGGGCCAAATGAAAATGTTAGTGCAATAGACCTTTCCATATGTACCCCTAATTTCGCTTCATCTCTTGCGTGGTGCACTTTACCATCTTCTTATGGAAGTGACCATTTCCCAATTTTTATAACGCCCACTCGTCCTAGCAGTTCTCCTAATCCTTCAAGGCAACCTCGTATGAAGTACAAACTTAATAAAGATGGGTTATGGGATAAGTTTAAAACTCTTGTAGAGTTTAAACTTTCTAATTTACAAAATAATTT
Organism: Diaphora mendica; assembly: GCA_949125395.1. Taxonomy (NCBI): domain Eukaryota; kingdom Metazoa; phylum Arthropoda; class Insecta; order Lepidoptera; family Erebidae; genus Diaphora; species Diaphora mendica. The sequence goes on from OX421321.1 coordinate 5,912,178, forward strand.
ATCACACGAACTTATCGATTGTAATAATATTTTCACAAACGTACTTATACAAGCTGCAGATGAAACCTTCCCTGTAAAAACTTCAACCAATGGTAGAGTTCCTTCCCCTCCATGGTGGGACAGTGAATGCTCGCGAATGGTAAAAGCTAGAAAGGAAGCTGAAAAAAAATATAAAAATAATATGTCCGTATATAATTTTGAAATTGTAACTGATGCTATAGCGAAAGCTCGTAAATTATTCAAAGAAAAGAAATTTGAAGGATGGAAAAAATTTTGCCTTTCCATTACCCCCAATGTAAATCCTTCTATTGTCTGGCAAAACATAAGAAGGTTTAGAAACGGTGTTACTTATTCTAATATTTCTGGCATTCCCCCTATTCTGAAGAACTCTTTTCTTAATCGTTTAGCTCCACCATTTGTTCCAGAACATGACCTTATTTATAACAACATTCCTTCTTCTATCTCTCAGAACCAAATTCTACTAAATTCTCCCTTTACAATGCAAGAATTACAGGGCGTATTATCATCGGTTCAAGACTCTGCTCCAGGTGATGACGGCATTCCGTATTCATTCCTGGCTAATTTAAATCAAACCTCACTTGAATATTATTTGAACTTAATTAACAAGATTATGATGTCGGGTAATATTCCTCCAACATGGAAGTCCCAAACTGTTATTCCCATTCTGAAACCGGGGAAAACACCATCAGAACCTTCATCTTATCGACCAATAGCTTTGTCACCCGTAATTGCAAAAGTAGCTGAAAACCTAGTTAAAAATCGCCTTGAATGGATAGCTGAACACCGTGGAATTTTACCAGAATCTCAGTTTGGATTTAGGAAAGGCAGGAGTACGTTAGATAGTGTGGCTACCTTGGTAACTGATATTAGAGTTGCATTTTCAGAAAACAAATCTGTAATTGCAGTTTTTTTAGATATAGAATCAGCATATGATAATGTTCTTCTAAATGTCCTTAAACAAAAACTAGATATACTTCGCATCCCTGAAATTTTGGTTTGCTTTACAATTAACCTCCTTTCAGGTAGAACAATAAAATTAGATCAAACACAGGATGAAAGTAGACTAGTATGGAAAGGTCTCCCGCAGGGTTCAGTTCTAAGCCCTATATTATTTAATTTGTATACGTCTGATTTAGATTCTTCACTTCAAAATACATCAAATATCCTACAATATGCAGATGACTTAGTTTTATACGCTATTGGAAATTCAGCAAGTTCTCTGTGTTCTCAGCTATCTAACTCTCTTGATTATTTAAAAATCTGGATGGACAAAAATGGCCTGAGTGTATCTGCGAGTAAGAGTTCATTAGTCTTATTTACTCGACAACGTATTCCCATCCCAATAGCTATAGATTTCGATCATAACGAAATACCAGTTAAAAAACAGGTCAAGTTTTTGGGTATTATTTTGGACTCTAAACTTACAGGTGTTCCTCACTGTGATTATGTGGTAAATAAATGTCAAAAACTTCTCAATTTGATGAGATGCCTATCAGGTGTTTGGTGGGGTGCGCATCCGTTTTCCTTAAAACTTCTTTACAATGCTCTAGTTCGAAGTGTTCTTGACTATGGAATCTTCTTATTGGAGCCTTGTAACGTGAGTGCCCTTAGGAGATTGGATTCCATCCAATCAAAGTCCTTGAGAATAATCACAGGTGCTATAAAATCTAGTCCTATTAATGCATTACAAACCGAATGCAGTGAACCTCCTCTTAGACTGAGACGTCAATTTTTAGCTGATCGATTGTTTTTCCGTGTTTTACAGTTTTCTAATAGCCATTTAATTCAAAAACTTCAGATACTTGCTGATCTTATTGAGTCGTCAAATTACTGGAATCACAAATCTCTTCCTTGTTTAGTTAAAAGTTATATTCGATTTAAATCATTTAATGCCCCGACACATCGATCTTCAAAACTTGATTTGTTTAATAATAAATTCGAATCCTTAATCCATGAGCCATCTATTAAATACATTTTAGATATTGATAAAAATAATGCTAACCCCCATTTTAATTTCATTGTTGAACAAAATTGGCCTGAGTGGCACCGTATTTTCACTGATGCATCCAAGCATGAATCTGATAATTTTGTGGGCGTAGGAATATATCATGCTCAGTATAATATCGTTCAGAAAGTAAAGTGTCCACCTGAAGCAACAGTTTTCACTGGGGAATGTCTTGGCATCCTGAAGGCTCTGGAATATGTCTTACTTTTAAAACTTAAAAATAGTTTAATTTTAACCGACTCCATGAGTGCCCTTCAGGCGCTCTTGAGATATCCTTTTAAGTCTAAACCACCATTCCCTCTTATAGCGCATATTAGGAGTAAACTTTTTGACTGTGTTGTGAAGGGCTTTTCTGTACTTTTTATCTGGATTCCGAGCCATTGTGGAATAAGTGGTAATGAAAGAGCTGACAGACTTGCCAATGAGGCTGTGGTGTGTGGTGATACTGTTCCGTTTAAAAATTATACTCAGGACTTGGCTACTCTCCCTAGACTTTATCTTGGGGATTCCTGGGATAGAGTTTGGGAAGAAAGTGTCCGTTCAAAAGGGAAATACTACTTTAGTATACAACCGAAAATTCCTCGTAAACCTTGGTTCTCTGTCCTCAAACTTGGCAAGATTGCGACAACCATTCTAATAAGAATGAGGTTAGGTCACACCACGTGTCCAGCACATCTGGCACGATTTCATATTATAGATAGTCCTCAATGTGAATGTGGATATGACTTTGGGGATCTGAACCACATATTCCTTTCCTGTCCGATTCATGACCGTACTTCCTTTTATAATGACTTGATATCACTCCGTGTTCCTTTCCCCACTTCCATAAAGTCTCTTCTTTTTTCTTCTAACCCCTCCATATATAGTGTTCTTTCAAATTTTATTCATAATAATAACATTCGCCTTTAAATTGTATAAATATTTATATAAATATTAATATTTACGTGCCTGCTATTTAATCAAAATATTTAATGTTATGTATGTAAGTATTATAATATATACACATTCCTGATCCTGTTAACTTTGTTCCAAATTCCGTGAAATTGCCTTTTCGCGATAAATTGTTTCCCTAACTTTACTTTGTGTCATTCAAAGTTCAAATGCCAAAAATAAAACTTGACGCTGGCAAATGCACAGAAGTGCGAGCCAAGTTCCCTGCCAAATGGGAGGAAAAAAAAAAAAAAAAAAAAAAAAAAAAGTACATAAAATTACAAAAAAAATTCAAACTCGAGAAAATTTATAAAAACATAAAGTCGAAAATGCCTTATCAGCACGGTTGCTACCGGGACTTTGCTATTGGAACGTTTGCGAGATGTCCAGGTGGCTGTGACCCTCCAAGGTGCCAATGTGGCCCCTCTTGTGTGCAGGGGTGTTGTTGCTGTCCGTTGGGGCCATGCTGTAACTGCCACGGAAATTTCACTTAACACTTACAAACCGAGACTATCTTAGTATTAAAATGTTTGAAGTGGTTTGATGTTTTTATTTTTTGTGATCATTTATGTACTAAATTTTAAGTAGCAGCCTGTCTAGTCACATCTTAGATCAGTGATCTGAGTAGCTAAAACTACTAACGTTGTGAAAGAGAAATCCTCCTCCCTCTTACAAAGTCGTCCCGCCATCTGGCCAGACAGCGACCCACACTACGTTTACCAAGACGCGGTCTCCAATCTAAAACACGCTTACTCCAGCGGTTGTCTGTTCTGCGACATATGTGACCAGTTCATTGCCACTTCATTCGTATATTCCTTATATACTTATATTCCTTACAAGTTTACAACTTTGAGAAGCGTGCCAACAATGACTACTTGTCCCGGAGCGACGAGGTCATTGTATAATAATATGACCTTCGTCTTGCTCAGATCATCCGGAGACCAATTCGTTGGGAGGCTTCATTGAAGTTGTGCAGCATCTCTTGAAGTAAAATATAACTGTCAAAATATCATGTTTTCCAAATACAAGACCTTTTGGGTAGCTTATCTGACCGATTGTTTGACACAATGAATATAGAAGATACATCAAATTATTTATCAGATAAGCTTCCCAGAAACTTATATGTAACCGGTGAAACAGGGAACAACAAACATACAGAAAATAAAAGCCTATCTCATGCGCTCCATGACAACACTGAGGGTGTCATAATTTGTCCACCCGTTTGTCACGGGGACAGAATACTCGTATTTCTTGGGCTATTTAGAGATTATAGCCGTCCTATAACTTCCATAAAATTGAAACCAATTTTATCTGTAGATATTATTACAAAATACTAGCTTATGCGTGCGGCTCCGCCCGCGTGCTTGTCGATTATCGCAGCAAAGAGTAGCCTATGTCCTTCCTCAAGAATGAAAGTATCTCCATGACAAATTTCATTGAAATCGGTGCAGCGGTTTGGTCGTGAAAGCAGGACAGACAGACAGCCAGAGTTACTTTCGCATTTTACAATATAATTATAGGTATGGATAATCGGTGTCGTTTATTTTGTTTTTGTTACTTTCGAAAGAATTAACACTTAAAAAGAAAAGTTCCGTTATATAAGAAATTGTAGTTCTGCATCCACAAACAAATACTTGCAACATAAAATTAATTGCAAGCCATTGAACTCATATTATTCAACAATGACAAAGATAATTTTGTGTAAGAATTTTAGGTGTTTTCTCGATGTGTAGATATATCTTACTCTTTGGTTCGACTAGCTACTAGTAGGTCCATGATGCTATGGTATTTCTCGTAGTCCTACTACTGCCACGGGGACACCCATGCCAAAATAGTCTAGAAGACTTCCTTAAATTTGTTGTATCTCCATGCCAAATTTCATTGAAATCGGGGCAGGCAGCGGTTTGGCCGTAAAAGCGTGACAGACAGACAGCGTTTCTTTCGCATTTATAATATTAGTACAGATGTTATGCCGAAATTTATTAGGAAAAAATATTATGCGATGAGAAGAAATGATTCTCGCTATAATCAGTTATGAAATGAATATCTTGTTAAACTAATATCAAAACAAGATTATAGTCAAGAATATATATTTAAATTTATTTCAGATGAATGCAGTTACAATTGTTTACTGCACAACAGAATATACGATACAAAGAAACTTCTGTTTCAATAAAACAAAGATATTGCTGTCAATCGATATCCTCATCATTATATACATATAATAACTTAACGAGATACAGATTATCAAATTCCTAGTACCGCACATATAAATCTACCCACATGTAGCTCTTCATTTATAAACGTCAAAGGTCCCCCTACCAAGTAACAACACATAAATAGAATGCGTGGATACAAAGATTGATTACAGCACTGCAACCAAATGTCACGTTATTAGAAATGAAGGTACAGAAATAAACAGTGACATTGTAGGGGGACTGTTCGCGGAAGGCACCGGTCCCTTACACACGCGTTCCATGGAATCGCTACCCGCGTCTATAAAAAGCTCCGCTTTAACCTGACCTATGACAATATTTACTCGACAAAAGTATTACAGCTCTAGTTATGCTGGATATATTTTACTTTAGATAATAGGGAAAATAGAGGATTCACCGAACAAGGTCAAAGACCGGCCGGACACGCAATTTACTAGAATAGCACAATGAAATGATATTGCAATTTACTGGATTCGTCGAATAAAATGGCGTTTATATTACGTACATACGTTTTGATTGAGAAGTTTTTAAATGTCACTGCCGGAAATGGCAAATATTCGAGGAAATGTGTTGTAACTTATTGCAGGAGTGTAAATGAGTTAATAATGTGTGTCAATAACATTAATATGTACTTATATATGGGCAAATAATATGTGTAATCTACACAAGCTCCATAAACGGAATGTATTAAAATGGTATTTATCAAATTAATGGAGCCGTCCGTCACATAAAACTGAATTATGTGATGGTTGTTAACAATTTAATTTTGTTTTGCAGTGCTGTGTTCTACTTTTTTGGAATTCGAAGCCCAGCAAAAAATTGACGCGAAAATTAGATAAAAGCATTCCTTCAAGCGGTTTGTATATCGTATCAGACCCTAAACTTGTCCATGCAGAATTATTCTTTGCAGTTTTTTTTATAAATAATAAAATAAAAACCATATTATTTCTAGTTCTATCAACAGACGATTTCTTGCACGTCAGCCATGATGTACTCAAGACATCTGTGTTCTCAAAAACACGATATACCTAACTACAAGCTAAATCGTGTTTTAAAGAATAAGTCTGTCATCAGTTCAGTAAATAAGTCATCAGTCTTGTTTATTTAAAATTACTATATTATTATTAGTCACACATATTTATTTTGCACTAACATTTCTGTATTTATTTTTAAATAAATTTTCTAAAAATGATATCGAACATAGTAAATTTCATGAAAATCGTTACGAGCCGTTTCCGTGATTCAGGTTATTTATTATAAATGGTATTTAATAATTGGTCGTTTAAGAGTATTCGATATTTAAAGAAGAAAGGTGTTGATCTTATTTGAGACATTTTTAAGAGAATAATCTAAAATTTAAAATTTAACAAAAAAAAAACGACTTCAAGAACTGGACCAAATTGAAATGGGACCAAACGGGAAGCACCAGCTTTTAAAGAAAGAAAGAATCATCAAAATTGATTCACCAGTCGAAAGTTCTGAGGTAACAAGCATGAAAAAAAACAGTCGAATTGAGAATCTCCTCCTTTTTTGAAGTTGGTTAAAAAGACAATCGTGGTGGCTATCGTTACGGGAAGTTAGAGCGCTAAAAAGTCCAACAACAAAAGTCTTTCTACAGAATTACGATACCGCATAGCGCTTGGATTGTTGAGGCCTCGCGTATATCGAGGTATGTAATTTGGAACAGAACCAATATTAACGAGAGTATGGCCGCATGTAAAAGCTAGTACATATTAATTATGCAAACAATCTAACTATATACTAATCAACTATAAAAATTAGATTTATAATGAAATCGTAAACCCAATTACTAGTTTCTTCTATCTCGATTATCGTAACTCATACTATAAAACATAATACTATGTATCGTATCGATAAATACGTTTATCGATTCTGAAAAATCAATCAATGGTCGAACAGATTCTTCGAAGACGTGGACGAAACAACGATTACATTATAATCTGTTCTGTACTTTATTTTTATGACTTGGATGTCCACGAAATAATTTTATTACACAATTTCTGAGTAAAGTCATAAAGTATGTAATTAAGATTAATACACAAGAAGTCTATTAAGAAATTAGGCCGTACATGTTCGTTTGTAAAATATTGTTGTAGTTTAATCTAAACTTTGACTATAAATCAATCTGGTCTAGACAATGGTAAAGGAAATTATTTATTTCTAGGCGCTGTAACAGGAAAAGGCAAGACGTAATGTCGTTAAAGTGAAGCTGCCCACTCTAAAATATTTTAATGTGTGTTTGGATAAAGTGCTGTTTGAATATAGGTATTTGTATCATCACCTACTTTTCCGACTTTCAAAAAGAATGTTTTGTAATTTTTAAAATTTTGGCATAGCAGAACTCCGTCATATAAAACGATTTCAAAAACCCCTTTTTAGTCATAGGGAAAAACTTTCCATTTGGTCCCGTACACATTACAGGCCGTACACCTTTGAGGGTGAAAAATCTTCTTTTGCATGCCCTAGAGCCTAAACGGCTTGTCGTATTTTTATGTGAGTAGTGTCAATAGATTCGTCTTAGTCGTGAAAGTGAAGTGACACTCGGTACATCAAAATTTAAAAAAAACAAAAAAAAAACTTTTTGGGTCTTTGTATCTTTTTAGTTTTTCAATGAATTTAATAAAGATAGCAGAAATTGACGCAGTCGGTTTTTTAAAAAAATAATTCGTTACTTGTTTTAAAAATGAATCATATGAAGAGATCCTCTATCTAGCTCCTAGAATTCAAATTTAAATAGATATAAAGTAAATAGACCTACCTTTTGGTTCGATATTAGATCTGCTAATATACCTAATATTGGTTTTATAAATAATATTACATAATCATTTTAAGGATCATTTCGAAACAAACAGTAAAATTGACTTCTAAAGTTTACATACTTACCTATATAGAAGTAACAGCGTTTTAAGAAGTTTAAGATATTACAAATATGTAGTTAACAGTATCACAACTGTTTACATTACACATATTTGAACATCACAGTACAGTAATAGCTATAACTATTACTACTAGTGGTCGCTCAGTGGTCGCAAGTCGACCATCATTCATTTATTTTCTTAATTTTTTTTTAGCTTTCTGCATTCCTCCTCCATATTTGAAGTACGAAATTTGGCACACTTAAAAAAAAACATACTTCTATTTTCGTATAATTTTAGTAAAAACGGTGAATAATTTTTGCTTTACGTATATATAAATAGATTTATGCCTTCTTATCTTTTATATTTCAAAACTGTGTCTGTAGCTCAAGAGACTGGAAACTAGTCAGTTGAATGATTATTTTACAAAATCGTAATATGCTTTGATATCACTGACGAAATATTATGTATTCAAATTGAGTTAGGAATAAACGATAAGTATATCCTTACAAATTAATAAAAATTATCCCATAAGAACTAAGAACATATCCTGTACCTCAGGATACTTTACAAACATTTTTGAAACGGACGCAAAGACCACCTAGACTCAGCACAACAGTTACTGGATCACATAAAGTGTTATCTCATTTACAAATCGAACCCACAACACTCACAAGAAGTAGAAGCGTGGTGGTCGCTTAAACCACTACCTCATCCGGGTAGCCCTACGTCAGACAGCCTGTACGCTTGTTAAACACCTTGTTAATTAAATAACTATAAATTCTCAAAATTAAAAAAAACCCCCGACAAAATAACCTGAGTTCCCTTTAAAAAGTAAAAAACACGTTATGCGCTTTCATTTGAGACCCCACTCGATGATATTTTTGCAGACATTCGGTTGCTCTTCCCCACTTTCACCCCCATAACTTTTAAACGGCTCAACCGATTTTCATGAAATATGTCTAAAAACACTCGCACGTAACTCACCTTTCATGCAAAAAAAACCAAATTGAAATCACTTCATCCGTTCGGGAGCTACGGTGCCACAGACAGACAGACAGACAGACACGTGAAACTTATAACACCCCTCTTTTTGGTCGGGGATTAAAAACAATCAAATTGGCTTTTCAAGTAAAAGGGCACTATAAGAGAAGGTAAGTAGAGGCGGTACATTGTATGTTACTTCCGTTCGTCACTGTCTGATGGATGGTCAAGAATTACGCCTTGTTACATTTCCGCCTCGCTATATTTCCGCCTCATCTTGTACAAATTATGCCGCCTAACTGTTAGAGAATACGACCGTTTTCTTTGCCAATATAATATTTCTTTAGTTTCTCCTTGCCGTTATATTTAGAATACGAGTATATATAACGAAAATAGGTGTAATTTATATGTACATATAGATTACGGATTTGAAGTGAAACTAGTTTATTAAATCTATTAACTACATAGAACTTGTTTCTTAGGGTTCCTCCTTATCTCGAAAGAAGAAATAAATCCACACTATTATTATAATAAAGAGGTAAACTATGAGTTTATAGGGGTAATCTCTGGATGCCCCCAAAAATAATTACGAATAATGAGCCATGTACAATAGCTAGTTTGTTTATATTTTGTTAAAATAAAAAATAAATAAGAATATTCAGTATAGGACTCACCGGGATGGGGTGGTGGTTATGTCAAACATGAACCTCTCTCGTCTCGAGTACCAGTAGCCGGGGAATCAGGTGTATCCGAGAAAGGAAACCCCTAGTTCTACGACGTACTTAGGGGCCAGGTCAATGACATTAAACAAAGCAGTGTAAACGTTAGTAAAATATGGTTGAAATTCTACCTAAAGGCGATTTCTTCTTCATTAAAATATAATAAAACTGAAATTGAAGCACGGGAAAGTTTAACGTTCCAAAAGTTAAACTTTCCCGTGCTTCAATTTTTCAAGTTATTTATTTTTAGAATTACGCTTTAAATCCGACAAGTCGCCTCTTACTCTTAATAGGTTATTATTTAAGGATAGCTGTTAATAATCACGTCTTAAGGCTAATTAGAACGGTACCTCAACCACCAAAGTGAGTAAGACCAATGGTCTAAGAAAACAAGTATATTGTTATAACATCACACGAGTGCGATCACCGATATAAAGCATCGGAGACGCGGGCGAAAGCTAGTATACATATTATGTTGAAACAGTAACATGTTTGCAAGATTCTTGATGTCTATTTCGCAGTTATATAATAGTGTTTCAGACTCGACTTGTGTCGATTGCTTAGAAGAGACACTTAGTATAAGTACTTCAGAAGCCCTTGTTCAATACTGCACTAGTCTAGTGGAAGTTCGAGTGACAAATACGGCCGTGATATGATCTAACTAATAAAATTGAAGTGTCTGTTTGTAATTTCAAATTACACCATTTCACTATATTCATATGAAAATAAATATGGTACTTAAACATCATAAATCCATTTTTAAAATTTTGTCTGTCTGCCTGTTCCAGCTAATCTCTGGAACGGCTATAGCTGATGATATAAGGAGTAACTAAGGCTACTTTTACTTTAGACTAGCTTTGCTCCCCGATGTTACCCGCGGATTTTATTGTATTACAGGTACAACACAACCGATTATTTTGATTTTCATTAATTTCCTCAGAACTTTAATAATAACGTCAGATTATGTTATTCTAGTAGATATAAAGAAATCGTAAATTGTAAAAGGAACTGACAGTAAAAATATCACGTAGAATAAAACGATTTTTAATTTCTTGACAACATAAAAAAATTACGACCAAAACACCACATAAATCCACATTTACAGTAGTAGCACTAAAGCACTTTATACTTCAACAGCAGCCTCGTGGCCGGTATCTCCAACTGTACGTCCCGAATGGTCTACCACACGGACCACGGCAGACCCCCCCACAAGGCCCACAGAACGGGGCAGGATACGCCAGACCAGCCACCTGGCAGTTGCAAGGAGTACTGCAGCAGTTGCCAGGCCCGCCTGGACAGTAACCAGGACATCCACAGCAACCGCCTGCCCCACAACTGCCGATACACATATTGTAGTTCTCACTTTGATGATTTTTAAAAGTTTATTAATTTTATTATTTTTTGTTTTTTTATTTATGTATGTATGTACAAATGAAGGGTTATGTCTATTTGGTTTTTTCAACTTGTCATAAAGAATGAAACGGTCAAAGTAGATGTAAGCTGCCAGTATTAATAACTCCACATATCTGGGGGCACGGTTGTGCCCCGCCCCGTCAGCGTCAAGATGAGCCAAGCGAAGCGCAAGGGCACTGCCTACCTTATCTCGAAGTGCTTCGTCGTTTTTTGGTTTCCGATATACCAGATAGTTCAAATTCTCAGGATATGATGTCAGTAATAGACTAATTAAACATACAAAGTTTCAATTGCATAGCTCTGATACTTTAGATTTTATTGATATCTAAAAAACCAAGTGGCGCGCAATTGGAGAGGCCTATGTCCAGCAGTGGACTGCGATAGGCTGATGATGAAAATACAACGATTTCGTCACTGACACACTGATGATCATCAAAACTGTTAGGGTACTTCCTGAAGTGCTAGAAAGCTAAAATTTGGTATGGAAACTAATTTTAGTATACAAACTAATTTTAGTAAACAAAGAAGTCAGGGTTGGTAGAGTTAGATCGTGTAGATTCAGAAGCTTAGTCGTCTTGGCAACATTTAACATGAAAATGTTTTTGGTGGGATCTCATATTCACTGGTCTGATTCCAAACTACGCAGAATCTGTACTATAGTAACAAGGCTTCTGATTAACCGTGTCCCAAAATTCAACGATAAGCGGGCGCCTAAAGGTAGACCTGCTAATGAGTACATAAGGAAAAAAATATATATATACCTAGTTTTTTTTTAGTTACAAGAAAAATTTAAAATGTCTTTGAAAATTTATACCTTTCATGATATTGCTACTATTCACCACAACTCTTAAAAACACCAAATTGCCCGCAGTTTTTACACAAAAAACGTTCAAAATAATTTTCAATTTTGAAATATTTTTACTCTTAGTGTACTTTGACTCATGGTCTTGTAAAAAAAAAGTATGGACACCACTACGTAATAAATAAATTAAAAAAAAATGAAGGGTGTAAATTTTCAAAGAAATTCTAAATTTTTCTTGTAACTAAAAAAAAAACTAGGTATATTTTTTTTATTTTTTTTCCTTATGTACTCATGAGCAGGTCTACCTTTTGGCGCCCGCTTATCGTTGAATTTTGGGACACATGGTATATGTATTTCTAAATCATATCAAGAGTCTTTAACAGTTTATTCTAGACTTGGGCCTCTCCTTAAAAAGGATGTTTCGGGCTTCTATACCACGCTGTCCAGACAGGTTGGTATAGTGTTTGTTGTAAGTTTTCCTTTCTCTTTGCAGTGATGTTGCCCTACGTAGTTTGATCCCCCTCTCGCTCTAACGACACCCACAGGATGAATAAAATGACCCTCTGTATTTTTAATCTGTCACCACGAGGATACATTTCTAAATCTCTATCACTACATATTATAAAACAAAGTCCTTCGTTGTCTGTCTGTATGTCTGTTCGCGATAAACTTAAAAGCTACTGCACGGATTTTGTTGCGGTTTTCACCAATAGATAGAGTGATTCTTGAGAAAGGTTTTCGTAAATTATTTTTTTCATTAAAATTGGCTAAAATATAACGACATTAAAATTTGTTGAAAGCGTCGGAAAAAATTAAGCCACACATCATCTCAGGGTAAGATAAGTTATGTTATATTTTCCATAAAGAGCCCGTGCGAAGCCGGGGCGGGTTGCTAGTACATATATATTATAGATAAATTACACACTGACAGAGAAGAAATCATAGTGATCCAGCAATTATTTGTTATAAACGGGAATCGAACCCATAACCTCTAGCTCACTAGTCAGGATCACTAATCACTAGCTAAACCAACAGGTACGTCAAATATCTCTTTGCACTCTATAATCATATAATCTAAATCAGGCGATCAAATTCTGTGGCGGTTGTTAGAAATGATCTTCCTTCTTAGATAAAATCGTGTATTTTGACATAACACATTAGTCAAGACGTGAATTAACGATTCTCGATTCGGATGGCGGATAGTTCGCAGAACACATGGAAATTGAAGTTAAGTTAGATAAAATCAATAAAAATAGATTTAAAAATGTTTTCAAAGATCATATCAACTTAAAGTCACTTTGATGTTGTAAAACTAAAAAAGCGAAATACAATTTAATCAGAAGTATAAGAGAATATAATTGTAAGTCGCCAAGTGAACAATTTAGATAACTAAATAAATTTATTATTATAAAACATTTTTCAGACTTTGTACCAGTTGTTTGATGAGAAGAATTGCCGCACCGAACTCGAGGAATCTATACTAATATTATAAAGCTGAAGAGTTTGTTTGTTTGTTTGTACGCGCTAATCTCAGGAACCGCTGGTCCGATTTGAAAAATTATTTTAGTGTATATCATCACGCTAAGACCAATAGGAGCGGAGTACCAATACAGAATGTTAGAAAAACGGGTGAATATTTTTACGCTACGGGCAATAGGAGACGCAAACGACGTTGCGTGGGTCAGCTACTAAAGTATACATACAAAATATGCACTTAAGTGCAACGTTCAGGGTGTTCGTTAAGTGAAAACACATCGGACTCAAAGCTGACTCCAACCTACGAGTAGTTTGTTAAAAAGGCTCGAAAGAAGACGAAAGGTAGAGACTGTAAAGGAGGTTTTCTTATAAATTTGGATTGTTATAGATTTGTTATTCAAATTCAAATATCCTTAAAATTTATTTGAAAGGAGTATTTCTCAAAGAATTTATTTTGACTTTGTGTACTTTATGACTTTATGACAATGTTTCACTTTTCTTTCTTAAAATCTTTTACTTCTGTCAAATAAAAAATAAACAACAACGCCATTTTCCTTTTCTATATTAATAAGATTTTTTTTATTGAAATATTAAAAATACATACTATTGGTAAGTTACTACAATATTATTGTTATTCTACGAATTAATTTATGAAGATTGTAATGAGGTTATTTTTTTTTCAGCGTCAATATGTCGGTGCGAAATTATTTCTTGGCGTGTTTAGGACCAAAGAATCGTTTCAGTGCTTTTTTCTTCCGTTCATTTTATGACGGAGGCCGTATAGATTGGACTAAGATCAGGGGACTATATACGTATGATCGTGAGATAGTTTGGCGCGATTCGACTGTTGCAACAGTAACTGCAACATGCGCTGCCGCCCCTGCAACATGTACATCCCGTATTACTGATTACCTAACGGCTAAAATTCGGGTACGAAACGATTCGAAGATGTGGAAGTTTAATTTTTTTTCTAAATAATTGTACAAGTATTTTCGATGTATACATAGTTATATATATTGTACTGTATATTGTATTTTAATTTGTTTTGTATATTAATATTTTATTGTTCTGGTTTGATAAATATTAATTATATTTTTATTTAACTGATTATTTTGTGTATTGCTCTTCCTCTAAATTTCATAAGAGGTTTCAATTTTTATAAGATGCCACAATCCAAATGCTACAATTATAAAGCTGAAGAGTTTGTTTGTTTCAACGCGCTAATCTCTGGAATTACTGGTTCGAAATATTCATTTACTGTTAGTCCACTTATTGAGGCAGGTCATTGGGTAAATAACTCGCGCGCGACCAATAGCAGCCGAGCATCAATAAAAAGGTTGCAAAAACAACGAAAGTTTATTTTGTTTGAAGACGCAAGATGAAGTTGCACGCAAGAATAATAAGTTCAGATTTAGTTATTTTTGAAAATAAAAGTTGTAATATTTCCATTAGGGGTCGTGCGAAATAATTATAATAACTAAAACTCATTCGAAACTTGTTCCATCGATAAGTATTCTATGAATCGTTCAGTGTAAAATAAATTAACACAAAGTATTGCCTGGAAGTATCGGCAGAAGTACACAGATTGCTTTTGGTTGAACTCGCTAATCTCTCGAACTACTTCTTGAATTAGAAAAACTATTTTGAATTTGATCGGTCTTTTCTCGAGGCAAAGTTATGGTTTATTTAACTACATTACGACACGAGAACACCACACTATGGAGTCAACGAGTGACCACTGACGCGAGAGGTAAAACGGAAATCATCTAAGTTAACAAATTAAAGAATTATACTAATTTATTTGCACTCTTCTTTGTTATATGAATTCTAATATCTAGCTTTTCAAGAATGTATGTATGATGTATGTATTGATGTATAATTCTTCTTTCTATGTGTTCATTATTGTTAGGACAAGGTTTGTATAGAAGAAAATTAAAAGACAACTGGAAAAGTTGTTTTCACTACCTGTGAGGAGCTGAAGCGGGTTTATTTACTGAAAGAAGTTTTTCAAAAATTTAGAAAATAGTTACGAAAGAAAAATATGGCGGTACGAAGTTTGCCGGGTCAGCAAGTTTATAATAACAAACAATAATCAGAAATTCAAAAGTTACTGGATTCATCTTTGCAATTGAAATGAGCGGGAAAACTTTCTCTTCAAGTAAAATATCTAGTTTTTTACCCGACTGCGAAAGAAGGGTTATGTTATTCGAGTGTATGTATGTATATTTCTTTGGCACGCCCTAGAGCCTAAACGGCTTGTCGTATTTTTATGTGAGTGGTGTCAATAAATTTGTCTTAGTCGTGACAGTGACACTGGGTACATCAAAATAAAAAAAAATAAAAATAAGGATTTTTGGCGCCAAAAAGTAATAAATATAAAAAAAAAAGTTTTCAAAATACATGGAGTGTGGAATCAAAATAAAGATTTTTTTACGGTGATTACGAATATATATAAAACTTATATGTTTTTATTGTTAAATATTGACGCAGTCGGGTTTTTTATTTTTAATAATTTGTACTTGTTCTTTTGATAAATTATTTTATGTACCAAATATCATTCTAAAAATTAATGTCAAGCAGCAAAAGTGATCCATACAGATACGTCATATTCATCAAACAGGACCAAGGAAGTTGAAGTCTTCCTTGAACAGGACCCTCTACACGAGTTCAATTCGCACTTGACTGTTTTATTTTAAATTAAAAAGTTATTGAGCAATCTAAATTTCTAAATTTAAAATTCAATCACATCTGTCAGTTACTTCTTTGAGACACATAAAACCACAAAAAATTACAGTACATTTTTATATAAAATTTAGTAAGTGAATTCATTAATAAAATTATAATAATCTGTTGAATTATTTTTCTTAATATTTCTTTCTTAGATCGTTGAATCCTTAAGAAGTTCAACAACAGTTTTTCTATAGATCTTCATCATCCCCTGGAGGTTTGCTTCCACAACCCAAGAACTAGGAGATCAAATTGCCATTAAAAAGGCAGTCGCTCTACTATCGCCTTCTCGTAAGTTCAGTCGACTTGGAAGTCGACCCCACCTTAATTTCGGAAAGATACTTCAAAGTATTTATATATTGTTTTTTGCAGGTAAAATATCACAATGCCAGTCCGTAATTGCTGCCTTTGCTGTCACGGCCAGTTGGCAGGGCCTTGCTGTGGCGGAGCGTGTTCCAGAAGAATTGATTGCGGGACTGGACCATGCTGTGTGCACCAAGCAGGTTGCTGTAGTGCACCGTGTTGTGGAGGAGGCGGCTGCTTACACGGGTAACTATCAATAAATCTTTTGCTGTAGTCATCAACAGCCTGTAATAGTCGCTGTTGTTTCTTGTATTATTGTAATGACAAAACTTTTAAAAAGCTGTAGTTGCTGAAAATGATTACTTTCAAGGAGGGTTGAAGTCAGGCAAGCCTAAAAGCCTTCTATTTAGACGTAAATTTCAATTAATTGGTTGTGGGTCAGAATCCCACTTAGTTAAACGCGATAGTTTTAAATAGAGTGGGTCATATAATTATTATCACTTTTCTTGCCTTTTATATTTATTTAACAGCGGCATTTTGTAATGTGGCTAGCATTTTGGTCTGAAAGCGAAACAAAATTGACGTATCCAGGTTTACCCGTGACCACGATCAGTGCAATTCGATCGAAACATCAGGAAACCGAAAAAGGTATTGTACCTTATAGATATTATCGCGATTAAGTCCCGATTTACAGTAGAATAATATCCACGTTTTTCGGAATAAGGGGAAAGTTTCATCTACTTGGGAAGAGACTCCGAAGAGAGGCCGATATCTCAAAAATTGATTATATTAAATGCTAAATTTTCCTTGCAGAGCCCGATGTGGAGCAGCAGGCTCATACTTTAGTTGCGGTCACGGATGTATCGGAGGCTGTACCAGTGGTCTTTGTGCATCGTGCTGCGGCCCAGCTTGTGGATAAACTACGGAATATGGTGTTAAATAAAAAATGTTGTGAACAGTTTGGCTTTTATTTTAATAAGTTAGTGTGTGTCATGTCATTCAGATTTGTATGTATGACTAGTTAGACTTCATTCAGTGGCCGCAGTACATTCTTCGTACCCATTGCACTATAAAATAGTACCGTACATATACCGTACCGTTGCAGTACCGGTAGTGTCAAAGGAAATACTTTTCGTTTTTGAAAATTTTATTACTTAAGTATTTTGATATTATAATAAATTAAATTAAAAAACTTCTTAAAACAAGCTTTTACTGGAATGCCTCGAGACGAATCAAACAAGTAAACTCGATGATGTTGCGACGTTTCTTTACAGAGTTCCTATGGCCACCTTCCAGCCCTAGCATCAGATCAGCTCCATGTCAATTGAATATTGTATTGTCACGCTGTATACGTATGCTTGCAATATTTCAGCAAAATAGTTTGAAGATATCTGCTTGAAAATTGAGTTGCAAGATTCCACCTAAACATACAAGCATACATACATTGCAAGTTAATAAAAAACTTTTTTTTTTATGTTTGGCCCTGCCATAATGACTCTACTCGGCCTGATGAAAAGTATTAGCAGAATCCAAGAGTGGTGGTCAACATACTGCGAATGCAGACAATGCAGCATGGTGACCCACACCCCCACACCATGGTGGGCTAGTGATGCTTTTGCAAGTTTTGCATCATTGGGCAAGCTTGTAAAAAGTAGCTAAACCCGGTTATGCTGCATTGCGGATTTGCATTGTCTGATATGATTGATTGTATTATACTTAAACAAGTGTCATCTTAAATTTGTTAACACTTTGTGTTTTTATACTTAAAGCTCTAATTTAAAAAAAAAGCTGTCCTTTTTTCATTGTAGATGTCTGTCTTGTATGATGCAAGCCCACGACCTCCGATATACAACTCGAAATCAAACTCTTTTAATGGAATTCAAGACAATTCTAGGACTTATTTTTTTTTGTGTTTCGGTAGCTATTACGGTTAAGCACAAAATACACAAGATTGGACACTGCTTCAAATACCGCTTGAGTAGTATAGAAATCCTACTATACTAGTAATAGAAAATACTATAGAATATAAATAATGCGTAGTATATTGTTATACCATGATAATAATATATACTTTAGAAAATAGAATGTGCTAACGCAACAACGTTACAAACATTTACAGTCAGAACAGGGAATATAGTATAGTACAGTGTCGATCAATACATTCTGTATTGACCGTCAACATCCGCAAGCTCCTGACACGTTCAGATCCCCCTCGCTTCGTATGCTTACAGAAAACTACTGTACTATTCCTGAATCCATTTCACCTTAGTGTTTTTATACCTAATTACTTACCTCTTGGTGGTCGGATTTTGATACGTTTCATATTATTTCATTCATTGTACCATGCAAGGTTAAAGTAATAGCAGCTGCTGTACTTAAATCTGCGCTTTTATCCATTGTTTTTGTTGTAATAAACTAATAAAAGCCTTTAGATTACTGTTTAAATAATATGGTAAAGACTATTTAATATAAAACCAAGAAGTGAGCGTCACCTCAGAATTTTCTGATAAAAAAATCATTTGTAATAATAATTTATTCTTAACAATCACTCGCGATCACACTGGGGTACAGTATTAGTCATTTACTTCATTATTACAGTAGGGCCCCACTGAGGTTCTAATATCCCGGTCCAGGGCCCCTTCCGCAACATGGTCCGCAACACGGGCCGCAACATGGACCGCAGCGTGGCCCGGTACAATTCCCGCAACATCCGCAGGTCGGTATTCCACAGCAATTGCGGCAAATTGGAGGAGGTGGTTCTATCCTCGGTGGTGGTGGACCATAGAAGTGCGGTAAGGCACAGCAAGGCATTTTCTTTTTAATAATATCCCCAGTAACCTTTTCGAAGATTTGTATATACTTCGTAAATTTTTACTTGAGAATTTTGTGGGATTTTGAATTTTTTTTAGATTATAATTTTTTTATTAGGAAATAGACGTTTTGCCGTCAAGATTTTATGTAAGTGACATTTCTTCTTTTGTAAGACAAAAGACGATGTGACGTTTGTGGCGAGAAATTGTATTCCATTAAAAAGCAGTTTTTATTATATTGTCTTCGGAGAGGTTTTATTATGAAATTAGACGACTGTCATTCTTCGGGTACTATCCTTAAGGTTCATTCTAGTAAAAATTGTATCATAGAAAATTGATTGACATTGACATATATCAATTAAAAAAGAATTTTAACACTTATTGTTGTTGTTCTCATTAATTAACCTTACTTAACGTACTGTCGTCGTTTGCCTATTTATTTAGAAAAACAAGACAATGATATCCCCTTCATTTATAATTTTGTGTTTTGGGTATATAATCATCATCATCATCACCCTAAATAGTCCACTGGTGAGCGGTGGATAAGAAGTTTTGCCCTATTATATCTCGGTGGCGTGCCAGATTGATGCAGGGTTTGTTTCAAGTTCTTCTTCTCTCTTCTGTACTGTTGTCCTGCGTGATTTGCACCCACGCGTGACACCCACACGGGACTCTCATTCCGTCATATACTAAAAATGAAAATATTTAAAGTAATGCAAATAAACAAACACAAAAGTAGAAAGTCAAGGTGAAATACACGTAAGGTAACACAACAAATTGAAACGCGCGGCAAATTGCCACGATTGCCCGCATCCGGCACGCTTACACAGAACCGTTGCTACGACAGGAGGCGGGCTCATGCACCCGAAAAACAGAGGTACACAACATTTGGTTGTGAATAAATGTTATTACAAAAAAAGTACCTAACTATTTTTTCCCTCATTATCAAAATGATTAGTAGACTAAAATATTTTAAAGATGTTTTTATGTTTAGTCATGGTAAACGCAATAAACAAGAGCTGAACGAAATGAGTTAAAATATTTATGTACTTTTGTCATCATTGTTATTCTATGAGTTCTGGCTAATGAGACTTTTTAGATTCCATGTATAATAATAATATCTTTATTTATTTCTCCTCACAAAAACAACACCTTATGCTACAAGATAATAAGTAGAACTTAATGAAAAAACAGTTCATAGTGTATGTGAGGAGCTGGTGTCTATTTTAGGTTTAGACCTGTATTACAGATCACCAGGACCTCACCCCAAGGTAAAGAATTAACATTTGACTTAACATTGGGATACAGTAGTGACGTACACGAAAGTTTATATCTAGTTGAGAAGGAGACATACCATAATCTAATATACATATTAAGATTATTTTCTTTTTATGTATAAATAATTGCTCTTTGTCCTGATGTGATTGTACCTATCTTAATTTGTAGTGAAGTGTGTGTGTGTGTGTGAGGGAAAAATGTGTGTGTTTTGTGACTATGATTATGAAGAGAATGTGTGTGTGTGAGTGTAATAGAGTATACGTGGTGTGATGTCTGGGAATTTGTAGACGCAATTGATGAATGACGTCTGTGTAGGCACGATTTGTAAATAATTTTATAAACAAATATTTTTATTAATTGCTGATTCCTTGAATTAATTCCTCCGTAGTATTATAATTTAATGTTAGTAGCCAGTCCCGTACGACTGTCTTACATTTGACCTTCGTAAGTGAGTAAATAGAGAGTATGCTATTTATTTTGTTATAAAGATTACAGCCTTGAAAGCAAATGAAACAGTGAGCAAAACTAGTGTTAAATGTTGGTTTGGAACAGACAATGTCTTTTCTGCGTCGATTCTCAATTACCTTAGGGTCGTAAATCAATAGGGAATGCTGTATTGTAACAGTGTGGAGTATATAAAGTTGCCTTACCGTGAGAACTTTACACTGCTTATATACTTCAAAAGTTGGGTGGAAGAACGGTAAGGACAAGCCAACCTTCAAAATAGCACGTTGAGCTCTTTCAACATCAGTGTTTGAGGTGCTCCACCCCACGTGGATATGCAATAGCTAAGTTGAGATTGACCAAGTGCTAGATAAACCTTTAGTATCAATTCTTTATCAGCGACTTGTCGGAGGTTCTTGAACACATACATAAAACGTGTTCTTCCTGCGATCAGGTCAATATGTTCCGTAAAACTTAGACTACTATCTAACATTACTCCTAAATACTTGATTGAGTTTGTCCTTTCTATTTTGGAACATTGACATGTAGCAATGGGATTATTGTTGTTAAAGCATGTATGTGATATGATATTATAACGAAGATTGTCAAATTCTTGCTTTTTTAGTGTAAAGGTAATGTACATTGTTTTTGCCACATTCAGTGTGAGGACATTGTCTTTTAACCATGTAATTGTTAACTGTGAACAAATTTAATACTCCTCCGTTTGCATTATTTTAGTAAAAATGGGTATAAAGTTTTTGCTTCACGTATTAGTATATAGATACTATTAGAACACATTAAATGATTTTAAAATCAAATATATGGAAATATATGTAAGTGAATTAAGAAAATTTATATTACGACCTGGTACGCAAAATGTTAGAGTACATGGGTAGTAGAAATGTCAAGAATATTAAATTAACATTTAGGTGTACATTTTCAAATAAGGATATGTGAAAGTTAAAAACCAATAAATAACCTTCTTGACATTTAAATTAAAATATTTTAAAATTTATAGGTATTTAAGAAGGCTATTTGTGAAAATTACCCATAGCCACTTAATTTTTTTTAAACATGTATATTAAAGAAATGGTCTGGAATGTGAAACTTTTATTATAGAGAAATGGCCTGGAATGTGAAACTTTTATTTATGACGTTGTAGTTGGTCGGAATAGGTATAATGATTTAGGGTGAATGAACTCAAAAATATAAGTGAAAATGACTAAGTTAAGACTCCGTTTGTTTCATTCAAAACGCCATAGGAACACAGTAATAATAATATTCTTTTGGAACATTTAACATTACTAGTGGTCGAAATTCAATCATAATTTATTTAATAATTTTTTTATATTAGCTTTCTGTGTAGTACAAGCCATATAAACTTTAAGAAATGTTGAAGATCACTGCAACTCACATCCGTCGAAACCTTCCCACGCGATGGGAGTAGGAAGCGTGTCCCGAATGGGCGACATGTGACTGCTACACGAAACTCTACTTTGCTACCAACTGCTTTTCAACCGAGGGTGTGCATTGTGTGCACCCATCCGAATACAAGAACAATTTGAGTACCGGGAATTTACTTAAAATTGGATGCGGATGTAACGGTTAAAGAGACATGTTAACATTAATAATTATAGTTTTAGAATAAAGTTAGTTATATGTATGTGTTGAGAATGTATTTCTATTTCGTGTAGTGAGTGTGACGGATAAAGAATGCGGAATGTCACAACCCTTATTCATCACTTGGGTGTATTAAGAGTCGAATAAGGCAGCAAATACACAAGACAACAGCACTGTAAAAGGGAAGTAAAACGGGGTGTCTTGTGCTCACACACAAGCTCCACACCATCCCGTCTGGGGATCTGATCAGGTATAGTAAGCCAAAACCTCATTTCTAAAGGCCCTCCCTTTGGAAATGAGCGTCTACGTCTGTCTATGTCTGGCGGTGGATTAATAAAAGTCATTAGCTGGATCCACACCAGACGATCCAACGCGCTCCGATTGCGGGCGGCAGGAGCGCGCTTCAAAGGAGCGTTTGATGTGGACTTGCCTCGCGCGATCCGAACTGCGCGGCAGGAGCGCGCGCTCCTTGCCGCGAGCGATCCGTCAGTTGTCGGTTTTTGTTACTAGCACACAGGCGCCTCAGTCTCTGGGCGCGCTCGGTGTAGACGTTGTGTGTGGAGCGCGTGATCACACATTATGGAAAATTTTGAAAGTCGTCGTCTAATATCCCTTTACAACTGTAACTACTATAAGTCTGTAAAGACTATTGGACACTGAGCACTAAAAGCCTGCCCAGTGTCTTTCCTAAAAGATACCTTTCACTAAAAACGTATTAGCAAGAATTTCAAAAAGCTTGCCTGATAAATTTTGTAACCATAGCATTCTAAAAACACACCACATGTCTCCTATTAAATGAAAGGTAAATAAAGGCCATATGAATGACAATTAAGAGTCTTTATTAATTGGACCGCAAATATACTTGATATTTTTTCCGTAATTTAGAACTATCATTTCAACGTTACTTTGTACCAAACAAGTTCACAACGAACCAATTGATCACAAAAAACAATTTAAATATTTTAATGGATCATTTATCAATGATTATTAGGTATTTAATTGCACACTATAGTGCCGCACTATTATGTAAAAGTACCTATTTGTTGGTACCCTTAGTTATAAGGTAGTCCTGGTTAGTAATTTTGTACTAGTACTAGTAATTTGTGAGGTAATAGCAATGTTTATTCAACGGAACAAATAATTTCGATGAGGCAAACATGTAATGGAAGCCGAACATTTCCAGGAACAATTAGTCCCTGTATTTATGTCATTATTTTTGCGTTTCAACTATTTGATGTTTAACTTTTTGTAGGAAATATAATTATAAGAAACATTTATGAAGGTATTTAAACTATGTATTTAGTTATGCTGTAATTGAGTTTATACTTATTTAATGACTAGTTCAAGTCGTTCTTGAAATTGGAGATACAATTACCACCACACTTAAGCTTGTAGATTCTAGGAGATGCCCAATAGCTTATTTCTTTAATAAAGACAAACTAGCTCCTCTCCTATTGCTCGTAGCTTGATGTTATAACAGTGTAAACAAATTTGTTTACTTACTATCAAAAAGGTTAAAGTGCCGCATAAAAAGCTGTTACTATTAATTTAAAAATACAAACAGACACTTCAATTTTATTTATTTGTATAGATAGGTGAAGCCTACCATCACTCCCATAGCAGAAGCAGGCTTGGGTGGCGGTGCGATTCGCCGTTCTGGGAGCAGAAAGGGAACATCGGGTTTTCCACACAGTAGGAGGCCATCTACAAGCCGTGACGTGTTAATAACAACAGTTTCCGGGTCCCTCCCTTCCCAGGCGCAGAGTGGCAGACTGTGTGGTTTTAATCGGTTCGATTCCGACCCACCGCCCCGCCACAAACCCCGGTGGGGGGACGACCCGAGGGGGTTTCCACACGTAAAAAAAAATGGGCCAAGGTACACCGAGGTGCACCCTAGAAAGGAAAATCTTCCTTTCTAGGGTGCACCAATAACGTGTGGTTTTTAGACGGTTCGAGTTCGACTTATGCACTTAACGGAATCGGAAATCCCTTCTAATGGGAATAAGAGGGGACCACGTATAGGGGACCGTATTTTCTTTTTTCTGACTATATGGGGTGTCTAATACCAATTTTTAACCGACTTCAAAAAAGGAGGTGGTTATCAATTCGACTGTATTTTTTTTATGTTTGTTACCTCATAACTCTCGATTGGGTGAACTGATTTTGATGATTATTTTTTTATTTGAAAGTTGGTGCTTCCCGTGGTCCCATTTCAATTTGAAGTCCAGATTGAAGTCGGTTTTTTTTTGTTAAAATTTGTGATTATTTACCTTTGAATAACTACTTACTTACATGATCACTAAAATATTTTTTGGTCTCATTCGACTCATATGCATTTAGTAAAAAGCGTTTATTTTAATATTTCAAACAGACACCCCAATTTTATTTATTTGTATAGAAGATGTAACAACACATTATGTAAAAAATCCTTTTCTCTAATTCCGGTTATTTCATTAAACAATTCGCTGGACTTTAACCGGAATACCAGGTATTCTAAGTTACTAGTTATCACTCTTTAAAAGAAAGCGGTTTTATTTTGTATATAAGCTGTATATAATTATTGCTAAAGAGAACGGCAATGGAGTAAATAGTTTTCAATATCATCATCATCAATTCATCATCATCTCCTATTAGTTCACTGCGAGACATAATGGACGAGAAAAAGTTTAACCGATTACGTAAACAGTTTTGATAAAGTTCATATAGCCCATATCACCCAGGCCATTATAACCATAGAACAAAAAATATAGGTAGAAATGTTATGTAGGCGGGGCAGGCGCGCCGCGAAATAAGTCCAAATACCTCTATTTTGTCTGCTGGCATTAACTGAACGGTTGCATTCGCATTTTACTTTCAACGGGAAAAAACAATAAAACAATCATACATTGCGTATTAAATTCGATTACTAACTACATTGTTTCCACAAGAGTACGCATTGAACTGCATTTCCTGCGTGAATATTTCGATATATTTCACCCGAACAGATTTAGTGTAAGGCATAGGGGTGTGCCCAAATATTTATAATGCAATCGACACCGCAAAATTGTGGATGTCGATGATATTGGTTTGTGTTTTTCTTAAGTAGAAAGAGTTGATTTGTTTTATATTATGATTTTTAACCGACTGCAAAATAATTTTTAAGATGAATTTTTTTTGGAAAGCTTTTGATGAAATGGAATAGGAATGATAGAAATATTTCTTTTAAAACTTAAAACATATTTTGAAGATTAACATTTTCGGGCCGTCCGACGTCTATACATTGTTTTTTTCCATTTAAATTTAGATATGAAAATGTACATCTTGTGAGGATATAAAAATAACCTCTTACTGTTGATTACAGGGTTCTACAGAAAAAATATTAAGATTATGTGTGTTACGTCTATAGAAAGTTGTGTCTTGTTGATAAGTATGAAAAGTCAAACTCCAAAATTAGATGTACAATATGTACTTATGTTTTGACAAAACAAATGTCTTATTTTTATATTAACACAAGAAACTAGTACAATTTCACTCAATCCATATCTAAGACAGTGAATTTCATATAAAAAATAGCATAGCGATATTTAAAAGTAAGAACTATTTCTTATAGAAATTAAGCAAATTTAATTATTATAATCGACAGGACCACATCTCTACGGTGGGTGGGTCATAAAGACGAAGATCCACCTCTAAACACAAAATTGCACGTAAAACTCTACTTAATGCCAAGTGCATAAGGTTGTAGTTTAATATTATATTTATTAAATCCCTTGGACGAATTAGAATAGACTTAGTTATGTGTGTATTATATTATTAATCGTTTATGTATGCGTCCCGGCGACAAAAGATTACTTACGAAATTACGTCAAAGGCTTTTCTAGTAGTTCTGTGATTATAACGAATCTATTTACACCTCATTAATTAACATCGGATCAGTAGTTTAGCCGCTACGGCATTCTACGGCATTCTACGGCATTCTTAGGCATTTTTAGGCATTCTATGGATGTTTGTATGTGAAACATACATACATTCTATGGATGTTTGTATGTTTCACATACAAACATCCATAGAATGCCAAAACTAGTAGTCGGCTAAATAGGAGGTCCGGTTCTGTTATGCCATGTAAGCCAAACGGGATGGTGAAAGGTTTTCCAAAATTATGTAAGGCATTTTTGGCGTACGATTACCGGATTAAGTGCTTGCGTAGAGGATTTTTAAAATTTTTAATTTAAGCTTGTGGAATTATGCAATCCATTAGCAAGAAAATTCTATATCAAAACTGTTAGGTACATAATTTTGTGCTAACTATTTATACACTTTCCCAATAATGGGTTGAATAATTCCAAGATAAATACACAATACGTCTTTAAATATAATACATAATGTAATACGTTCCATCTGCTTTATTGAGAATCAAAGTTAATAATACCTGAATATTAAAAACCCTTTTAACGAAATCAAAATAAACTTTGAGCATTTGCATTCAAAAATAAAGTAAAGGCCAGTTTTACCACTTCCAGATACATTGTCAAATAACACTATATGACAAATAACAGTTGCTGATATATAAATGTGTATCTGGCTGACAAATGTGACTCTATCTAAGACTTGTGAAACCGAAATCTGTAGTTATCTGACAGAAGGGTTCTTAGTAGTCTATTATGAACTTTGTCAGTAAAACACGGTGGTGAAAGAAAGTCAAATAGAGTAAAAGTCCCTAAGAAAATCAAATATCAAAAAAATTGTTGTCTATAAAGTCGGTTTACGAACGATAGTTTAACGTGACAACGTCATAACAAAACATTGAAATATATTTATTTCTCGTCATTTCATTCCGGTTTACCACAGGAAACCCGTATGACGTTCTTCGACGTCATAATCTACTCAAAATAAAGACACGAGTATTAACGCACGTCGGACATACCAAACAGTTCGTCATACCATCATCACGGATAAAATTGTGTCTTGTACTGAGTTATGCTTTTATGTTAGGGACACCTTACTTTCGAATTTTCCAAGATAGGTCTAGGTTTATTTCGTACTGGAAGTAGCTTCGTCTCGTATGTGGTGTTTCGGTGGTGTGGTGGAAAGCCGAAAGTTTTCCCCGTTTATCACTAAGTGTTGTGACCCGATAGCAATTTGGTGCAATCAGTCAGGTAAGGTAGTAGAGCCACGCTGAGTAATTTAGTAGAGCCACGCTGAGTAATGTAGTAGAGCCACGCTGAGTAATGTAGTAGAGCCACGCTGATTTCAGCACGAACGGAGCGGTACCTACTACCCTCGCACAGGAAATCAACGTAAAATGACAGCGTTCGTGCTGTCGTGTTTCGTTGGTGAGTGCGAGACCGGAGGCCCAAATAGTCTAGTCAACAAGTTCCATACTTGTTGACTAGACTAAACGATGCAGAAGCATCACTAGGCCGCCATGGTGACGGTCACCATGCTGCATTGCATGCAATGAATATGGTGACCACCATTCTTGGATTTTGCTTATGCTTTCCATCAGGCAGAGTAGAGTCATTTTGGCGGGCCATACATAAAAAAAAAATTGGCCGCTAACAAGGCCCTTACCACCAGAAGTAACCACTACTCATTCTCCGGCGGTCCGTGATCCTAAAATATTTAATTTAATTAAGTAATTATTAATTAACTTTTTCGACGAAAAAAATATTCGTTAATATCGATATCGCATTATCGGTTTCATAGTTAATGGGTAGTTACCTATTAAACATTAAAGCAGTTGCTTTAACTCAAAATTTCTTTAAGATAAAACCGCTTTCTTAACTGTATTTTTATTATTAACAAATTTTAATTAATTTCTTATTAGTGATTTATATCTGTTTTGTTAATAATAATAAATTTTAGTGAGTTTGTTATTATTAAAAACACAGATAACAAAGCAGTTGTGTCTTCAAGACATTTAAATTGAATTAGCAGATCCCTATTTACCATGTAATCGATATCTCAATATCAATATTAACGAATATTTTTCAACTAAGTTAGTTACGTACTTTAAGTTCACTCCAAATTTGAACAACAAATTATTACACCATTCGCGACTGCGTTTGGGTCTCATCGTCCCAAATTTCTCACTTATTTGCGGTCAACCCTACACATGATTAAAAACTTACGCAAAATACTCACACAGGAGCTAATTGCGTACGTCGTTGTTGGCGCCAGAACGCTAAATAAAACAGTTAATTAGATTTCCGAGAACAGCTATTTACGTTTAAAAGCGTCGCGCAAACATCTCACCAGTTTATTTGTGGTACAGTGCCCTTGGTATCCATCTCATTTGAATACCAAACGAATGTGAAGCAAAATTAGTATTACAATAGGTAAGGCTTCATCATGCTTGATCTTGCGTAAGCGAAGCAATTTCTTACCGGCAAGCTTTGGATGGACAAATAGAATGTAGCAAGACAAATTCATAGGTAGCTTTGATGTTCAAAAATACATAAAGAAAGTAATAGACTTCATTCAGAGCATTTCATTGCAAAATTTAAAGATATATAAGACAGTAATATATATTTTATTTAACGACTAGCTTTTGCCGGTGTGTATGTCAGTTTTCGTGGTAAAAAGTCTTGACTGCCCACTTCACCAAACATGTAACCCATCATATAATTAATTGCCGTTAAGTTCTTAGCCGACTGCACCAGGAGAAGGGTTATGTATATCTTATGTATATATGTATATTTTTTGCCACGCTCTGTAGGCTAAACGGTTCCATGCTTGTTGATTTGAAAGTTGCCGTTATATTCATTTTAATTGTGAGATATACACTGAGTTTATGAAAATACCTCTACATTTTCACACATGCTGGTTTTTGTTTTTACAATAATTAATTTATTCCTTTATTAGAATCAAAAAGACAGAATTAAATACTTCATGCTCCGGCATTTGGCCCTTTGCTGCGAATCATAAATCAACGATTTTCAAGACCAACATTGCTATGTTAAGTCATCTATTTTTGTAAAAACACTTAGGTAATCAAAGAACAAGCAAAATGCTGTCTTCAGCAGCAGCAATATGCTAGGTAGAATGATGGAGCCATGAATGCGAGAGTGAGGGGATGGTGAAGAAGGAAAGGACAAATGTGGCATGCTTGTCAGAAACAAAATGATAGAACACAAAAGGCAGTGAGATAGAAGAAAGATACAAGTTTAATTTCAAATGTAGGGGCAAGAAATAGAGTGTTAGCAGTATTAGATAGTATTTTTAAGTGTATGTGAGACATGTTAAGAGAATTTATTTTTTATTATTTATATTATTTAATATATATTTATAGAATAAAAGTTACGAAAGTGGTATCGATAAGCTTGATTAAAATCTTTACACATTTAGATAAAATGCAAGGACTAAAATGGTGAGTCACTCTTTCAGTTTTCCTGTTCAATCGATCCACTGTAAATACAATTAGTTCAAAAAAAAATACAAAAAACACGGCAATCACTGGACCCAGATCGATTTTACCTTCTAATAGGAAGTTGCTACTTATGTATTAAAAATGGCAATATGTATATAACTGCATATATATGTATATATAATGTATATATAAGGTACTGCCTGCGGCTGTTAAGTGTGCATAAGCTAAATAGCACAAGCAATATTATGTATTCACGTTTTTTTAAATTACACAGTCACCATAATAATCACAAAAAAATCGAAAACCAAAAACCACAAGGTTTTAAATTAGGTCATCTTATCGAGGTTACAGCTGTAAGAGCATTATCTCTATTCACATTATTCAAATTATTCACTATCCGTAGAAGTGCATAGCCGATTCGAGGCATTGTTTCATTTAAATTCACACAAAATAACTTAACGTTACGTATCAACTAACAAACTTAACTAATGTGCCCTGTCACGTCACTATAAAATAACTACAAAATACCTATTAGGTAAACACAGGGCTCTCGCGTCGATGGCGCGACCCGGCGACGATAGGTAACATCGGTCATTAACCCAACAACATCGTGTAGTAAAATTCAAAAACGGAAAATAGTGTCCTATGGCTAAATTACTGAACCAATTTTTTTGGAAATTTTGTAGGTCGAATTGTAACCTGTGCAGGTAGGTCTAGTTCAAATTAATGTCGTGTTGTCATATCCACCCTGTATAATTATAAGTTCCTGTACTTCTATATTATCGAATGCCACATGAATTTCCCAATCCAACGCTATAATGTTTTACTTCCGCACTTGCATTTTTTAATAAATCTAACATCTTGTTAGCCGTAAAAGGGGGACGGGTATGATTTGTACCCATATTAGTTCTATAGTATTGTATTGGCAATGATACGGCGGAAGTCGAAGAACCCAATGACCACATTCGGCAGCAATTTCGTCGGTAATATATCGATTTTTAAATATTCACTAATTGTACTTTTAATAAAGTATTATCCACATTTTCGCCATGACGTTAGAGCCAGTCAATTATCTCTTGTTTTTTATTAGCCTGCGTCGGCATTTTATCAGTTTGTCTGGAGTGATATGTAACATTGTCCTTAATAATTATCGACGGTTCTTCCAGAGATTGCACCATTTCTTAGATTGCATCATTTCTTTAAACTATCCTTCGTAAATCTCTGCGTTCATTTCTTTGTGGTAGTCCACTGTTTTCTTGGATTTAAAGGCCAGGCCATCTCACACAAATCCTTTCGTAGACCCTGCATGGCATATGATAAGGCGTTCACTTTTTCCCGTTGGCACTAATCTAGTGGAAGGGGCGGTGTCGTCAGTTCAGTTCTTAGATACTGTGTGGTTTGCATTTAACCAAGTCTCGTCAGTGAAAATAACATTTGACCAATCTGAGATCTTTTTGGCTTCGCTCAAAAATTCGCAGCGAGCCATAGCAACGCTGTGACGCTCCATCAATATTTTACGTTTGTGCGATTTTTATAAGAAAATCCAATTTCTTTCGAAACCAAATTCACGTAAAGAAACAACAAGTTTTTTAAGTGTTGGAATTTCTTTGCGCAAGTAATAGTCATATATATGACGGCGAATAGCGACAGCGTCGAAGTTGTCAACCGATGTCACACGACGTGGTTGGCGTTTTTTCTTCGGCGTACGAAGCTTATTTTCCTGTGTGCCGCTTGTACCAGTAGTAATTTTTGAAATTGTAGATCCACTCATTCCTAATGTGGCCTAAACACGCTCTCGCACTTACGACAGTGGTATTAGCGGGCCACCATTTTGATACTCTGCTTCAAAGTAATTACGAACCTTGATCACCAGTTCTCTCGGCTGCCTTTTCAGAACAGATCCTTTAGGCATTTTGACATTTGACAGCTGGGACAGCAATCAACACGGAGGAACACAAAATACACAACGTAACGTATGTATGGATAATGTGAAAAAACTCAGCAATTAGAAATGTAGTGACTTTAAGTAAAGCACGACCGTCTTGTTGCGAGTGACAGATTAAAACAAACACAAAATGGTGGTGGGTCATTGAGTGTTCCCAGCTTGCAAAAATATATTTGAATGTTTTTGTTGTATTTGTCTTTGTTCAAAACATAATAAATATATGCGATCGATATAATTACTTATTTGGCCACAACACTACAACTATCAAATTAGAACTGTCATTGAGAAAATAAAGAAATGGAAATAGTATAATTTATTTTTCTTTTGAAAGAAGAAAGAAAACACATTTATTCTGATATTCACAGGACAATGTGTGTACGCTGTAGTCCGCGGTATTTGTTGCCTTCGAATATTGTTCGCCATTTCATTGTTTTTAATTTTGTTTTCGCATAACCTTATTTATGCAAAATTAAAAGTACTCTAAGTTGCTCCTTATAACATCAGCAATCTGACAGTATAAGTCCAGTCAAAATCGGTCTAGTTATTTCAGAGATTAATTAGCCGGAACGTGGCCGGAATCAATAAAAACATCAACAAAAACACCGACACTCGTATGTGGTGTTTCGGTGGTGTGGTGGAAAGCCGAAAGTTTTCCCCGTTTATCACTAAGTGTTGTGACCCGATAGCAATTTGGTGCAATCAGTCAGGTAAGGTAGTAGAGCCACGCTGAGTAATTTAGTAGAGCCACGCTGAGTAATGTAGTAGAGCCACGCTGAGTAATGTAGTAGAGCCACGCTGATTTCAGCACGAACGGAGCGGTACCTACTACCCTCGCACAGGAAATCAACGTAAAATGACAGCGTTCGTGCTGTCGTGTTTCGTTGGTGAGTGCGAGACCGGAGGCCCAAATAGTCTAGTCAACAAGTTCCATACTTGTTGACTAGACTAAACGATGCAGAAGTATCACTAGGCCGCCATGGTGACGGTCACCATGCTGCATTGCATGCAATGAATATGGTGACCACCATTCTTGGATTTTGCTTATGCTTTCCATCAGGCAGAGTAGAGTCATTTTTGCGGGCCATACATAAAAAAAAAATTGGCCGCTAACAAGGCCCTTACCACCAGAAGTAACCACTACTCATTCTCCGGCGGTCCGTGATCCTAAAATATTTAATTTAATTAAGTAATTATTAATTAACTTTTTCGACGAAAAAAATATTCGTTAATATCGATATCGCATTATCGGTTTCATAGTTAATGGGTAGTTACCTATTAAACATTAAAGCAGTTGCTTTAACTCAAAATTTCTTTAAGATAAAACCGCTTTCTTAACTGTATTTTTATTATTAACAAATTTTAATTAATTTCTTATTAGTGATTTATATCTGTTTTGTTAATAATAATAAATTTTAGTGAGTTTGTTATTATTAAAAACACAGATAACAAAGCAGTTGTGTCTTCAAGACATTTAAATTGAATTAGCAGATCCCTATTTACCATGTAATCGATATCTCAATATCAATATTAACGAATATTTTTCAACTAAGTTAGTTACGTACTTTAAGTTCACTCCAAATTTGAACAACAAATTATTACACCATTCGCGACTGCGTTTGGGTCTCATCGTCCCAAATTTCTCACTTATTTGCGGTCAACCCTACACATGATTAAAAACTTACGCAAAATACTCACACAGGAGCTAATTGCGTACGTCGTTGTTGGCGCCAGAACGCTAAATAAAACAGTTAATTAGATTTCCGAGAACAGCTATTTACGTTTAAAAGCGTCGCGCAAACATCTCACCAGTTTATTTGTGGTACAGTGCCCTTGGTATCCATCTCATTTGAATACCAAACGAATGTGAAGCAAAATTAGTATTACAATAGGTAAGGCTTCATCATGCTTGATCTTGCGTAAGCGAAGCAATTTCTTACCGGCAAGCTTTGGATGGACAAATAGAATGTAGCAAGACAAATTCATAGGTAGCTTTGATGTTCAAAAATACATAAAGAAAGTAATAGACTTCATTCAGAGCATTTCATTGCAAAATTTAAAGATATATAAGACAGTAATATATATTTTATTTAACGACTAGCTTTTGCCGGTGTGTATGTCAGTTTTCGTGGTAAAAAGTCTTGACTGCCCACTTCACCAAACATGTAACCCATCATATAATTAATTGCCGTTAAGTTCTTAGCCGACTGCACCAGGAGAAGGGTTATGTATATCTTATGTATATATGTATATTTTTTGCCACGCTCTGTAGGCTAAACGGTTCCATGCTTGTTGATTTGAAAGTTGCCGTTATATTCATTTTAATTGTGAGATATACACTGAGTTTATGAAAATACCTCTACATTTTCACACATGCTGGTTTTTGTTTTTACAATAATTAATTTATTCCTTTATTAGAATCAAAAAGACAGAATTAAATACTTCATGCTCCGGCATTTGGCCCTTTGCTGCGAATCATAAATCAACGATTTTCAAGACCAACATTGCTATGTTAAGTCATCTATTTTTGTAAAAACACTTAGGTAATCAAAGAACAAGCAAAATGCTGTCTTCAGCAGCAGCAATATGCTAGGTAGAATGATGGAGCCATGAATGCGAGAGTGAGGGGATGGTGAAGAAGGAAAGGACAAATGTGGCATGCTTGTCAGAAACAAAATGATAGAACACAAAAGGCAGTGAGATAGAAGAAAGATACAAGTTTAATTTCAAATGTAGGGGCAAGAAATAGAGTGTTAGCAGTATTAGATAGTATTTTTAAGTGTATGTGAGACATGTTAAGAGAATTTATTTTTTATTATTTATATTATTTAATATATATTTATAGAATAAAAGTTACGAAAGTGGTATCGATAAGCTTGATTAAAATCTTTACACATTTAGATAAAATGCAAGGACTAAAATGGTGAGTCACTCTTTCAGTTTTCCTGTTCAATCGATCCACTGTAAATACAATTAGTTCAAAAAAAAATACAAAAAACACGGCAATCACTGGACCCAGATCGATTTTACCTTCTAATAGGAAGTTGCTACTTATGTATTAAAAATGGCAATATGTATATAACTGTATATATATGTATATATTTAACACTAGCTTTTGCGTGCGGCTCCGCCCACGTGTTTGTCGGTTTAAGAGCAGCAAAGAGTAGCCTATGTCTTTACTCAAGAATCAAATTATCTCCATGGCAAATTTCATTAAATTCGGTAAATAAATAAATAAATATTTTCGGACATCTAACACACAAGGCCATCTAGTCCCAAGCTAAGCAGAGCTTGTGTTATGGGTACTAGACAACTGATACAAATACATATATACTTTTTTTTTGTAAATACATCCATATTATACATAGAAAACACCCAAACTCCGAAACAAATATTTGTAGATCATACAAACATTTGGTCCGACCCGGGAATCGAACCCGAGACCTTATGATCAGCAGTCGCACACGCCAACCGCGAGACCAACGAGGCAGTCGACGAACGTGAAAGGAGGACAGACAGACGGAGTTACTGTCGCATTTATAATATACTAGCTGACGTGGCGAACTTCGTACCGCCATATTTACATATCTATCCCAGTTTCCCACAAGCAGTGTACAGTGGTAGAAAAATAGACTTTTCCCGTTATCTTTTTATTTTTCTTGTACGCAAACATTGTCCTTACAATAACGAACACATAAAAATGGATTATTTAATTTGGTGCAGCCGATCGGAAGTTATGCGCGTACATACATTTCGGCGATTCATTTTTATATATATACTCGTAGAAGTATGGATTGAAATAGTCCAAGATTGACACATACTATGATATAAACTGTATCTGAATGACGGAGCTTTGCTCGGATTATTTTTTTTATTACGAAATTTCCAAAAAAAAAAGCTTAGCTAGATTAATTTATCGCCTCCGAAACACCCTGCATATTAAATTTTATGAAAAGTCGTTTTCGCGATTCAGATTTTATTTATGTAATCTGAATAAGAATTCCTCGTATTGGATATGGTTGGTAAATCCCAAGTAAGCGAAGCCCCAGATGAAATATATTATGAAGTGGTTACAATTCATCCTGTAGGTATTTCAAGGTAAGATATTCTTCATCGTATTGTGTTGTTAAAACCTTTATACCAAGAAGGCCGGCAGCGGGCTTATTGTACGGCCTATGCGAGGTGGGTTCCGCGAAGGCGCGTGTGTTAAGGCTTTCTATACCAGCGAGCAGAGAAATGGTGCGTACGAAGCCATATTTGTATTGTTTCCTCTTTACTTCGGGGAATGAAATCTCTTTGTGATGCTGTTTTAGATGACTGACGGCTCATTCTACTGTTACCACGAATATTTAATGTTCAAGTTTTTCAGTTAAGAGTTCTGTGTTTTATAGCAAGTGTTCGCAAAAGTAGAGTTACTGATAGCCCTGTTTCTACATATTTACGGCGTAAGATGTTTCTCATAGCACATTAAAGCAATTAACATAAGCATTAGAACAAAGGCAATACATTAACGTTCGTTTTCAATGACGTTGATATGCAGTATCATTATTTTTTGTCAAATTTTAGCAGTCAAGAAAAGGAACAATTAATACTCTTTTTAAGGTAAATTCAGACGGTTTCCGTATGCTTTCCATTAGCATACGGAAACCGTCACGTGACACCGTCACAACGTGACTCTGCTCTGCAGAGTCACGTTGTCACAAAAATCTAAGCGGTAGTCGCTTGGCACCGACTTCAAACAGATTTTAGGTACCTAGCACACATTATAATACTACGATTTAATTTAAATGAATAAAGAATTAGGTAGGTATAGACAAGAATTAGCACATAGCAATTTATGAAGAGACAGTTTATTTTACGCTTTTTAGTGTTTTTTGGCAGGGCGTTTTCGTTGGATGTTTCTTTGGAAGTCGGTTTAATTTATATAAAAAGTTTTTATTTTTCAGTTTTTAGTGCAAACAGTCTCGTAGGTAAGTAGTAAGTTGAACTATTTCATAAAATTTCTGCTGATGCAAATAACTTTAGTAGTTAAAAGAAGTATTAAATGTCAACTCCTATTTCACTCCTTAGGGATAGAATATCCAGAAACGCTACGTAATTCGTTAATACTCATTTTTATCAGTAGCCCAAAAATAAAGTTGTACGTTTTTAACTTAAAAAATACGAACTTTAACACAATCTTTCAACCCCTATTTCACCGTCTTAGGGGTAGAATATCCAGAAATGCTTAAATACATTTCTATTTATTTTTAATCAGTAACCCAAAGATAAAGTTTCATGTTCCTAACTTAAAAAATGACGGACTTCCACACAAACTTTCAACCCCTATTTCACCCCTTTAAGGGTAGAATATCCAGAAATGTTTAAATACGTATCTACTCATTATTAATCAGTAGCCCAGAGATAAAGTTTCATGTTTCAAACTTAAAAAATGACGGACTTTCGTACAAACTTTCAACCCCTATTTCACCCCCATAGGGGTAGAAGTTCCGAAATTCCTTCCTTAGTGGGTGTCTAATCAATAAAACGATCCATATGAATAACTGAAAGAATACAAATTAAACGTACGGGTAATATTAAAATCATTCTCTAATCCCTAACCGTTGAAGAGTTTAACCTTCTATCATCAGCTCACCTAAATAACTTGAAAGTATACGACTAAAGGTCTTTAGATACGTATGGAATTGAAAGAATTATCCTCTAACTCCTAACCGTTAAGGAGTTGTACCTTCCACCCTCCATCATCAGCTTACCTAAATAATTTGAAAGAATATGACTAAAGGTAACATATAAACATATGATAATTAAAGATTTATCCTCCAACTCCTAACCGTTAAGGAGTTGTACCTTATATCATCAGCTCATCATCATAAAATATTTATATTTATTATATTTGTACAGGTTAAGGGTCTCCAACAAAGGCTATACACAACTATAACTTAGAATAAAAATTTACATTGATCTCTCGGTGTACTCCCTCAAATACAGGAGACCACAGCATGCAATCATTAGTAACAAGTTATATTAAATAGTGAAAAAAGGAATTATATGAGTAAATCAAAATCACAAACACAGTTCAACATAGTTAAACCATTGATAAACAACATCATCAAGACATAAGCAAAATACTTCTCAAAGAACACTTATATTTTAAAAGTGAAACACTGAGGTCTAAATTTTTTAGTTCTAGACAACATATTGTATTGCCTGCAGAGCCTACGCACAGCGGCGTAATGACCCAGGTTTGATTTTGCTGAGCGAACAGAGAAGAGGTTGTAGGTTCCTATTCTGGGTAGTCGTGATGGTATATTTATAGATAGGCTACTCATTGGTTCGTTGCAGTCTGTGTAACCATTGTACAGCTTATACAGAA
Organism: Diaphora mendica; assembly: GCA_949125395.1. Classification (NCBI taxonomy): domain Eukaryota; kingdom Metazoa; phylum Arthropoda; class Insecta; order Lepidoptera; family Erebidae; genus Diaphora; species Diaphora mendica. The sequence goes on from OX421321.1 coordinate 5,950,465, forward strand.
AAATAGCATCAAGGTACTGCCTGCGGCTGTTAAGTGTGCATAAGCTAAATAGCACAAGCAATATTATGTATTCACGTTTTTTTAAATTACACAGTCACCATAATAATCACAAAAAAATCGAAAACCAAAAACCACAAGGTTTTAAATTAGGTCATCTTATCGAGGTTACAGCTGTAAGAGCATTATCTCTATTCACATTATTCAAATTATTCACTATCCGTAGAAGTGCATAGCCGATTCGAGGCATTGTTTCATTTAAATTCACACAAAATAACTTAACGTTACGTATCAACTAACAAACTTAACTAATGTGCCCTGTCACGTCACTATAAAATAACTACAAAATACCTATTAGGTAAACACAGGGCTCTCGCGTCGATGGCGCGACCCGGCGACGATAGGTAACATCGGTCATTAACCCAACAACATCGTGTAGTAAAATTCAAAAACGGAAAATAGTGTCCTATGGCTAAATTACTGAACCAATTTTTTTGGAAATTTTGTAGGTCGAATTGTAACCTGTGCAGGTAGGTCTAGTTCAAATTAATGTCGTGTTGTCATATCCACCCTGTATAATTATAAGTTCCTGTACTTCTATATTATCGAATGCCACATGAATTTCCCAATCCAACGCTATAATGTTTTACTTCCGCACTTGCATTTTTTAATAAATCTAACATCTTGTTAGCCGTAAAAGGGGGACGGGTATGATTTGTACCCATATTAGTTCTATAGTATTGTATTGGCAATGATACGGCGGAAGTCGAAGAACCCAATGACCACATTCGGCAGCAATTTCGTCGGTAATATATCGATTTTTAAATATTCACTAATTGTACTTTTAATAAAGTATTATCCACATTTTCGCCATGACGTTAGAGCCAGTCAATTATCTCTTGTTTTTTATTAGCCTGCGTCGGCATTTTATCAGTTTGTCTGGAGTGATATGTAACATTGTCCTTAATAATTATCGACGGTTCTTCCAGAGATTGCACCATTTCTTAGATTGCATCATTTCTTTAAACTATCCTTCGTAAATCTCTGCGTTCATTTCTTTGTGGTAGTCCACTGTTTTCTTGGATTTAAAGGCCAGGCCATCTCACACAAATCCTTTCGTAGACCCTGCATGGCATATGATAAGGCGTTCACTTTTTCCCGTTGGCACTAATCTAGTGGAAGGGGCGGTGTCGTCAGTTCAGTTCTTAGATACTGTGTGGTTTGCATTTAACCAAGTCTCGTCAGTGAAAATAACATTTGACCAATCTGAGATCTTTTTGGCTTCGCTCAAAAATTCGCAGCGAGCCATAGCAACGCTGTGACGCTCCATCAATATTTTACGTTTGTGCGATTTTTATAAGAAAATCCAATTTCTTTCGAAACCAAATTCACGTAAAGAAACAACAAGTTTTTTAAGTGTTGGAATTTCTTTGCGCAAGTAATAGTCATATATATGACGGCGAATAGCGACAGCGTCGAAGTTGTCAACCGATGTCACACGACGTGGTTGGCGTTTTTTCTTCGGCGTACGAAGCTTATTTTCCTGTGTGCCGCTTGTACCAGTAGTAATTTTTGAAATTGTAGATCCACTCATTCCTAATGTGGCCTAAACACGCTCTCGCACTTACGACAGTGGTATTAGCGGGCCACCATTTTGATACTCTGCTTCAAAGTAATTACGAACCTTGATCACCAGTTCTCTCGGCTGCCTTTTCAGAACAGATCCTTTAGGCATTTTGACATTTGACAGCTGGGACAGCAATCAACACGGAGGAACACAAAATACACAACGTAACGTATGTATGGATAATGTGAAAAAACTCAGCAATTAGAAATGTAGTGACTTTAAGTAAAGCACGACCGTCTTGTTGCGAGTGACAGATTAAAACAAACACAAAATGGTGGTGGGTCATTGAGTGTTCCCAGCTTGCAAAAATATATTTGAATGTTTTTGTTGTATTTGTCTTTGTTCAAAACATAATAAATATATGCGATCGATATAATTACTTATTTGGCCACAACACTACAACTATCAAATTAGAACTGTCATTGAGAAAATAAAGAAATGGAAATAGTATAATTTATTTTTCTTTTGAAAGAAGAAAGAAAACACATTTATTCTGATATTCACAGGACAATGTGTGTACGCTGTAGTCCGCGGTATTTGTTGCCTTCGAATATTGTTCGCCATTTCATTGTTTTTAATTTTGTTTTCGCATAACCTTATTTATGCAAAATTAAAAGTACTCTAAGTTGCTCCTTATAACATCAGCAATCTGACAGTATAAGTCCAGTCAAAATCGGTCTAGTTATTTCAGAGATTAATTAGCCGGAACGTGGCCGGAATCAATAAAAACATCAACAAAAACACCGACATCAAGAACAGGACCAAATTGAACCTGGTGCAAACAGCTTTCAAATAAAAAATAAATCATCAAAATCGTTTCACCCAGTCGAAAGTACTGAGAAGAAACAAAGAAAACTGAAAAAAGAAACATTTTTTCATGTAAATATTACATCGTGAAAAGCTGTTAATTTGAAATTACAAACAGACATTACATTTATGTACATAATTTAAGTAGATATACTTAGAGCAAAACTAGAAGAACAGTGGAAGCACGCACCTGTCTCAAGTACTTTACAACATTATCTCTCAACTCAAACTAATCAAATTAATTTTACCTGTAGACCTCACGATACATTTCCTCTAAATCTATACTAATACTAGCTGAGCCCGCGACTTCGTCCGCGTGGAACAGTGACTTTGGGTAGCAGTTTTAATTATTAAGGCTAATATTATTTTAAAAATAAGACACACGTTTCACTGTTAAAAACATATTTAAGTATTTATATAAGTACATAAAACAAAAAGAATTTTGTATGAGCTTATTTCGACATTCGACATGGCCAAGGCTTTCAACCTGTTCTTGCACTGTTAGCTTCTCTCCGGTCTGCCTCCTAGAGTCGTCTCTAGATTGACTCTTTTCTTCAACAGCGCCTTCGCATTCAGGTTCTTTGCGACGGACGGCGCGGCCTCTGTTTTTCTGGAGGTAAACGCTAGCGTACCTCAGAATTCGGTCCTGTCGCCCACGATGTTTCTTCTGCATGTCAATGACATATTAGCCCTTAGCAATATACATTGCTATGCAGACGATAGCACAGTGCATGGGCGATATTATGGATACCCTGCATCCAAGATAGTAGACGTTGAGGAAAATGGATAGGAGCTTGTCGCTGAGCTTGACCGGGTTTTGAACCGCATTTAACAATGGAGTGATGAAAATCTGTTCGAGTTCATCGTTAAGAAAACACAGGTATGCCCGTTCTCTACCAAAAAGTTTCCGTTTCTTCCCCTCCCCACTTTTCAGAGCACTCAACTGCCACTACGGGATAAGCTCGGTGTCCTGGGTATGGATATTTGCCGAGACCTCAACCCACGGGAGTACATCGAGGGCACCACTAAGGCAGCCTGAACAGGGTGAGACGGTTTTTCGCGCCCGACCATTTGTGACTCCTTTATAAGACCCAGGTACGCTCGTACTGTTCTCATCTTTGTGATGGATCTAGGCATTGATTTTCTCGATCTTTTGCAGCGGCAATCAGTCCCAATACTACCGATTCCTTTGAGCCTCTGCAGTTGAGGAGAGATATCGCCGTGATGTCCGAAAATATTTATTTATTATTATTTATCTTAGAAATACGCTCTCGAACCAAACGGTTTGGTTCTGCATTGTCTGCTTTCACAGCGAGTATGGTTGCCTCCACTGTTGGATTCTGCTTGAGTTTTCCCTCAGTCTGAGCAAATTCTCAATTTTACAATTTTAAAATACTACGTTTTTGATTTGCCAAATTTGTTTTTTTTTTTGTAGATTTGACCTAGACTTGAGCTAGATTTGATCCTTTGTCAAAATATAGTGATTTAGCTGATTTGATACACGCGACTATGCTGCCCATTTGAAAAACATGTTTTTTTTAAATGAACTGCAACTTTAACCGTCTGTCTTTAGGCTTTGATAAGTGGTAGTGCCAATGTTGTTTTCAGCGGAAACTGCATTCTTTTAAATCGAAATTGCAAATAAGTTTGAATTATTGGAATATGGGGAATTGAAACATTTTCTTTTACAATGTTGTACCCCAGATGTGTATTTTGTAGCCGTGTACCATTACATATCTTTGTCGCTCAAGATTTCTTATTAATATTACTTGAACATTAACTTTCAGTCTTAACTTATGGGAAGGCGCTCCTGATAATTCTAAAGAGTTGAGAAACTTTATGCGTAAGCTATGATATGACTGGTTCAGTTTCCCTTGCATTGTTTCCTGAGAGGTATTCGTTAACATCTTCCTCCACGTCTGACATGATCCGTTCGTTTATTTGATAACTTTCTCATTAGTCGGCGGATCAGAATAGATATTATTTTAAGATCATGTGTGCTATCATATACCAGAACTCAGGTCTCAGTGTAATCATGTCTTTACTGTCATTTGGCATACAATCATCTCCTATTTTTAGAAGAGCATTTGCATATTGACACTGCTCATAAATCATTGTGAAGTTGTACTCGCATAATTGTAGTAAGACAAAAGTTTTTAACATGTACCCATAATACATATGTTTCATACAGGCATTTATTTCATCTTGCTGCGTACCCCTTTTGCTTTTTTTTAAAAATGAAAAATAAATTTAAATATTTATCCTCCAACTCTTAACCGTTAAGGAGTTGTACCTTACATCATCAGCTCATCATCATAAAATGATGACTACCAGACGCAAATACCAGTGTAACTTCAGAAAATATACGAAAAACATAGTATGTGCCTATAAAAAATGAGGGTTTCCCTCGATTTTCCTGGGATCCCATCATCAGACCCTGATATGGTGGCAATGGGACCACCTCGGGAGCATATCCTTTCGAATACAAAAAAGGATTTTCAAAATCGGTCCACAATTGACGGAGTAATCGGTGAACATACATAAAAAAATAAAAAATAAATACATACAGTGGAACATAGAATCTCCTCCTTTTTGGAAGTCGGTTAAAAAGAACCTATCTCTTGTTAATCTCTTTTTGAAAACGGTCATATTTTACTTTCGTATCACTAGCACATTTTTTTATGTTTGTTACCTCATAACTTTCGACTGCGTGAACCGATTTTTAACCGACTTCCAAAAAGGAGGAGGTTCTATGTTCCACTGTATGTATTTTTTTTATTTTTTTATGTATGTTCACCGATTACTCCGTCAATTGTGGACCGATTTTGAAAATCCTTTTTGTATTCGAAAGGATATGCTCCCGAGGTGGTCCCATTGCCACCATATCAGGGTCTGATGATGGGATCCCAGGAAAATCGAGGGAAACTCTCATTTTTTATAGGCACATACTATGTTTTTCGTATATTTTCTGAAGTTACACCCGTATTTGCGTCTGGTAGTCATCATTTTATGATGATGAGCTGATGATGTAAGGTACAACTCCTTAACGGTTAAGAGTTGGAGGATAAATATTTAAATATCAGATGTATATATGTTACCTTTAGTCGTATTCTTTCAAATTATTTAGGTAAGCTGATGATGGAAGGTGGAAGGTACAACTCCTCAACGGTTAGGAGTTGGAGGATAATTCTTTCAATTTCATACGTATCTAAAGACCTTCAGTCGTATACTTTCAAGTTATTTAGGTGAACTGATGATAGAAGGTTAAACTCTTCAACAGTTAGGAGTTAGAGGATGATTTCAATATTACACGTACTTTTAGACCTTCATTTGTATTCTTGATGATGAAATTTGATGAAATAGTTCAACTTACTACTTACCTACGATTGTTTGCACTAAAAACTGAAAAATAAAAACTTTTTATAAAAAAAAAAACCGACTTCCAAAAAACATCCAACGAAAACTCTCTGCCAAAAAAACACTTAAAAGCGTAAAATAAACTGGTTCTTCAAAAATTGACTATACCTACTTCTTTATTCATTTAAATAGTAGTATTATAATGTGTGCTAGGTACCTAAAATCTGTTTGAAGTCGGTGCAATTTATGAAGAACCAGTTTATTTTACGCTTTTAAGTGTTTTTTTGGCAGAGAGTTTTCGTTGGATGTTTTTTGGAAGTCGGTTTTTTTTTTGATGATTTCTTTTTTGAAAGCTGGTGCTTCCCATGTGGTCCCATTTCAATTTGGTCCAGTTCTTGAAGTCGTTTCACTTTTTGTTAAAACTTGTGATTATTTTGATAAAATTTTAATAGCTTATATCACTCGGGCCATTATTACAAAATTTACACCTTATTCATAATAATCAGTTCAGTAGTTTAGGCGCTAGGGTGCAATAAACAAAATATATATATAAACGGTCGAATTGAGAAACCTCGTCCTTTTTTGAAGTCGGTTAAAAATAGGCAGACTTCCTCTTGGCTATGCCGTATTTGGGTAATAATTGAGAGACTGCATATTTCGAGAATGTCTAGTAACTATTCAATTTTATAACATGTAACTTTAAAAAAAATAAAAGAACTATAGTATGACGAAAAGGTCTGCATTTGTATGTATATTCCTCGATTTCGTTACTATCCTGTCAACTTCAAAGACAGACTCAAGAACTTCATTTATATTACACACAATATCAATTCACAGCAATATTGACTTCATGCAAAGATTAGGAATATAAATAAATTTAAACCTTAACTTTTAACTTATAAAGTTTAGTTTGAAATATATCTGTCACCCGAATTCTTTAGGTAAGTACCTAGCTGTCCTGTTCGGATGTTGTGCACAATGTATAATTAAAACTAAATTTACGTTACGTTGATGAGAATTGAAAAAAAACCTTACTTGAAAAAGGTTTTATTTCGAGTCAAATATTGAGCGCACAGCTTTTTTGATTATGATTTTCAGAGTCTTTAATACGTACATAAACCAACTTGACATTAGTATATAAATAGCTAGATAGATATAAATTTATCCGTGAAACAGGTCAGGCGTAATTATTGGCCGGCCAATTCCTAGGAACTGACCAGTGGGTTGCCAATGAGATATAATGTGGACGAGATAGCTAATAATTTTATTATTTCGCCGAATATGATGTCATTGGTCTGTTCCGAAGGCCTGGCATTTTAGAAATAGTAGTTACTAATTATATAATATACGAATATTAGATAGATTATTATCTATGATAAATAGTTTACTGATTAAATAATGATACGACTGGTGATAATGTAATTATTTTGTTTTTCATTATTATCTTAGATTTTAATAGTATACTGCTAAATATAAGTCTCTCTGTAAAAAGGAGGATTTGATATTGTTAGCGTCACGTTAAATAATCATGATTTGTTAATTGATGCGATTGTATTGTGGCGATTTAAGCCTTCATGGTGCAAATATACAACCTGCACGTCATAATACTGGCAGGTGGAAAGTCCTGTTTGTAATGAATATTCTTTATTTGATTTATATAATTTAAAATGTTGACTTTTTGAATGCGGAAGAAGAAATAGAAGATTCATGTCAGCCGTCGTGAAGTCAAGACCGCCCTGGCTGTGAACTAAAAGTGTATTCCTATATTGTAAAATAGTTATCTCGAAGTAAAAAACGTACTAAGCGTGTGGACGTCTTATTATTTCCCGAAATTCAGGTGCTGATCCTCTGAGTTACACTAAACCCCCACAGTATGAAATACTTATGATTTATTTTTGTTAACCATAATTTAGTAATTTTAATGAACTGTATCGATATTGAATAATATCAGCATCGACATTAATAAATATCGATACATCTGTTTTGATAGGGTAGCAACTTTGAGATCGCGCCTCCATAGCGGGGCATTATATTGTAATTCTTGGCACCGTCAAGTAGTCTGTATAATTTATAACAATAAATCTTTGTATATTGAAGTAATCCTGAAGTTATTCTGAGTTGGAGACCTTGATCCTTCAGCTCAGAAGTGGGATACACTAGGCCCACAACATATTTGGTGAAAATTCATGGTAAGGAGATTTTTCTTGCTACCCTCCATTTGACTATGTGTAACTTTATTTCTTGAAAAGAAAGATTTATATTAAAAATTGAAGATATTGGCTTGCCGCCTGTTCACCATATGGTGATTAACACCGAATCTCCATCAAGAAGGAGAACATGTCATAGCAAAGAACGCATGTCTCAACTGGATAATCATCGTAAGAGAGGACGTACTAGTCATCGAGTCAGCCATTCTACCAAACGACGGAGGAATCGTTCTCGCGTGCGTCGTAGCAGTGGCTTACGTCAACGACGACGCAGAAGTGTGCGTCGTCAGGATTAGAGCAGCTGTTCTTCGGGGCAGGGGAATGAGTCAATAAGCTGGCCGCGGAGACGCTGCTGTCTTTAGAGAGATAGACGGAGTACATCCACGGTCACCTTCGGGTTCGTCGGGAGAGCCGTCATCCCGGGAAATGTAGCAGCTGAAGTCGACGTCGCCGACACGACCGTACTCCACGAGGTATACAGCATAACAGCAGAAGGTACAGAAATACTTTGAGCGAGGAGTATAACTCTAAGCAAGCTTCACGGCACCCTCAGGTATGTAATTCTACGAGTAATAATGATACTTCGATATTATTAACCGATTTAGTTAAGACAATTGTGAATAGTCGCCCTGAAGATAATAAATTCCCTGTGCTTGGTAATGTTATACCAGAATTTGACCCAATGGTCAAGGGGCAGACCTTACACACTTGGCTCAGTAAGGTAGAAGAGTGTTCTAAGTTGTATAAATGGGGCGATGACCAATGGATACATTACGCGTTACCAAAGTTGTCAGATGTGGCGAAGACCTTATTATATGGGATAAGAACCATATGGGAAACATCGTCATATCTTCGAGTCGTTGATCCCATATTCACTGAAAGCCAAGGCTTTTACTCAGTGCCTCCTGCCCGTAAGGAGATATGGTGCCGAGACGTGCTCACCGTTGGACTGGTCCACAAGTTCAAAAAGGCTCAGCGTGCGATGGAACGTGCGATGCTGGGTGTTTCTCTAGTCGATAAAATTCGTAAAAAGACAATTCGACAGAGAACTGGAGTAACCCATATAGTACGGAGGATCAGCACGCTGAAGTGGAAGTGGGCAGGTCATGTATCAGGCACACTGATGGTCGCTAGAGCCTACAAGTGTTAGATTGGAGACCACGATTAGGCAAACGTAGTGTAGGGCGCCCTGCGGCACGATGGACAGACGACTTGAAGAACATGGCTGTCAACTGATGGATGCAGACTGCTCATGACCGGGATGGTTGGCGCTTTTTGGGGAAGGCTTTCGTTCAGCAGCATCTTATCTCATTCAGGCTTTACCAACCATGTCTTTTACATGGCCCGAATGGAAAAATAAACTTATGGAGTCTTTCCCCAGCTCTGACGATTATGCGGAGTTGCTGACAGAAATGCTATCTAAACGTGTTGAATATAATGCATCAATGGAACTATATTATTATGAAAAAAAATAATTTGTTAAATAGGTGCGAGATAGTAGGCAAGCGAGCAGTCGACTGCTTGCTTTATGGTATCGAAGATAGATCACTGAGTCTCGCTGCTAAGGCCTCGAAATACCAGAAGCCCGAGCAGGTATTTGAGTATTTCCAGTCTAGTACGACAACAGTCACGGGATTTAGAAAATACCAAGATGTATACTGAGAATCGCTCGTTTATGGGTAACGGTAACACTGCGCATACATTCTCTAAATAATATATATATTCCTCTCGGGAATTGATTTTTTTACCCACTAAAAAGTTGTTTAAATTTTGGAAAAAGTAATAGTCGGTAGGTGCAAGGTCTGGTGAGTATGGCGGATGAGGGAGAGCTTCCAACCCCAGCTCTTGCAGCTGCTTCACGACAACGCGCGACCCCATACTGCGCAACAGACAGTCTCCAAGCTGCAAGAGCTGGGGTTGGAAGCTCTCCCTCATCCGCCATACTCACCAGACCTTGCACCTACGGATTATTACTTTTTCCAAAATTTAGACAACTTTTTAGTGGGTAAAAATTTCAATTCTCGAGAGGCAGTACAAAATGCCTTTGAAGAGTTTGTTGCCTCCCGTCCAGCTGATTTTTACAAGAAGAGCATCATTAAACTGCCAATGCGTTGGCAAAGATGCGTAGATTGCATGGGTGATTACTTCGAATAACGGAAATAAAAAAGTTTGAAAAAATAAGTACTTTCACTTATTGCATACAAAACGGCAATTTCATAGGTAAAGACCTAATATGATAATAAGACAAGACAGTCGGGTAACCCTGCGGAATGCTAGAACTGTAATGAACCGGGTCAGTTCAGTTATAAGTGTACCAAGAAAATATTAAAATGTACTGTCTGTAATCGATTAGGACATACAGCCATTAATTGTTCAATACTACCCTCCGATAATACTTAATATTTTTTTTTTTTTTTTTTTTATGTTTGGCCCGCCAAAATTACTCTAGTTAGTCAACAAGTATGGAACTTGTTGACTAGACTAAAAGATGCACAAGCATCACTAGGCCGCCATAGTGTGGGTCACCATGCTGCATTGTTGCATTCGCAATGAGTATGGTGGCCACCACTCGTGGATTCTGCTTATGCTTTCCATCAGGCAGAGTAGAGTCATTATGGCGGGCCATACATAAAAAATACTAAATTATGATTAACAAAAATAAATCATAAGTGTATTTCAGACAATCGCATCAATTACCAAATCATGATTATTTAACGTGACGCTAACAGCTCGGCCAGCCTTTTATCGTGAGTCCTCTCACGCTATATAATACAATAAAAGGGGTAAAGGCAAATTATACAATGCTATGTGCTTATTGATATTGAGATCGCTGTCATTTTACGTTGATTTTCTGTGCGAGGGTAGTACCGACCCGGTCGAGCCGGCCCATTCGTGCTGAAATCAGCGTGGCTCTACTTTAATGAACTGTATCGATGTTGATTAATATCAGCATCGATATTAATAAATATCGATACATCTGTTTTGATAGGGTAGCAACAATATAAACTGTGACTTAGAGATCGCGCCTCCATAGCGGGGCATTTTATTGTAATTCTTGGCACCGTTAAGTAGTCTGTATAATTTATAACAATAAATCTTTGTATATTGAAGTAATCCTGAAGTTATTCTGAGTTGGAGAACTTGCTCCTTCAATATGTTGATAGAGTTATGTAGAAAATAGCTTAGACTAGCTGTTGCCCGCGGCTCCGCCCGCGTGAATGTCGATTTTCGCGTCCAATAGTATCCTGTATAAGATATATTACTGTAAAGGTTCATCCAAATCCGTTCAGTAGTTTTAGCGTGAAAGAGTAACAAACACACACACTCACACACATTTTGTGTTTTGTTTCTGGTAAATTATCATAACTACTAAGTTATATGTTTGTTTATATTAAAAATTATAACTCCTGATTCAAGTATTTCAAACTTAAAATTGATATTTTACATTTTTATTATACGATAAAAAAGTAATCATATAACGTAGGTACCTATTGTAAAGTATCTTTTAGAAACTGTTTAAGAACTACCAGATGTGGATGTTGTGTTAGTTACATTGAGATGATAATTTTAGGAACTGGTCACACACACTTTTTTGGAAATATAAATACAATGTAGATTATTTATATATTATTTATTAACTTTATGCACTAAGAATGTACATCGGCGGACTTAATGCCCAGAGCATTCTCTTCCAGTCGACCTTCGGGTGGTGGAGAAATCTTATAAGGCAGGTGTGTGAAATCTCATATACATAAGAAGTCCGTTAAAATTTACAATAATCACATCATATTCAACGTTATACATACAAACATACATATATAAGTAGATATACATATACAGATTACGTATACATAAATACAACATTTATACACTAAATAATGGAAAAAAACCTCGTTTAAAAAACCGACTTAAAAACTAAAAAGTATCAAATAACTTGTATATGCTACCTATTCATAGGTTTGAAGTCGGTGCCAAGCCAAATGTAATAGTAGGTACCACACTCGCTATATTTCGAGACGAACGTTAACCATGGGACCACATGAGGAGCATACCCTTTCGAATACAAAAATAATTTTCAAAATCGGTCCACAAATTGACGGAGGAGTAATCCGTGTACGTACATACATTGTGACGATGAACGATGAAATTGAGAACCTCCTCCTTTTGGAAGTCGTTTAAAAAGGACGGTAAGCTATAGATTAGATAATTCTGCCAGTTCATTGAGAAAGAGCTCATGTACTTTATTTTTGAATGTATATCGGTTAGTGGACATCCTGATTTCGAGCGGGAGCGCATTCCAGAGTAGTACTGCTTGAACAAAGAAGGAACAGTTCACGAAGTCAGAGTAATGAGACGGACATGAGAGAAGCAGAGACCGTGGGAGAGCCACGCTTCGGCATGAATGGGCCGGCTCGACCGGAGTGATACCACGGCCTCACAGAAAACCGGTGTGAGTAGTGCTTGCGCTGTGTTTCACCTAGTGAGTGAGGATACCGGAGGCCCATACCCCAACCCCTCCCCCTATCTCCCCCCCCCTATCCCCCAAAGGCCGGTAACGCACTTGTGACGCCTCTGGTGTTGCGGGTGTCCATGGCGGCGGTAATCGCTTACCATCAGGCGATACGTCTGCTCGTTTGCCGGTCTATTCCATAAAAAAAAAGCAGATTATTAACTGAGCGAAGATTTCTATCGTGATTAGAGCACAGGTATCGGAAATACGGAGCAAGGTAGGTAGGTAAGGATGGCGAGTTGAGAAATGAAAATAGGAAGGTAAGAGCTCGCTGATTGCACTGTAGGCGAATAGGATTGCATTTTAACTGGGAACGCAAAGCAGACACATGGTCATACTTTCGAATATTGAAAATAAATCGAATGCAGTTATTAAGAAGACGGTCAAGCTTGTTAAGGAGGTCTGCATTCAGGTCGAAGTAACACACATCACCATAGTACATTCAGTGTTCCGCAAACTTTTTGGGTTCAAGGTACATCTAGGAAGATTAAAAATTTTGGAGGTACACCATAATTTAAAAATATTTTTAAGTAATAAAAAACAATGTTTCTTATTAGTCACAAAACTATATTTTTATTTTACACTTTAATTGAGCATAGGCGGTCTCATCTCTCGTCGATCGTCTTGAGGCGTTCCCTTTTTTGTTTTTTACTGTGGTAAGAGTTAAAAATCCTAATCCACATAACTTTAAATTTTTCTTATCTAGTTTTATGGTTAGGCAGATTTAGACAAAATAAAAAGATCTCAGAAATTACAGAATAAAAAATAAAAAGTCCTCAGAAATCAGAACAGACTTGTCTGTAAGTAAATTCTGAAAGCAGCACTTTGAGTAGGAAGGGAAGAATAGAAATAGGGCGAAAATTTTCAGGAAAGGAAGAATAAGAATAGGGCGATAATGTTCAGGAAGGAAAGAATAGAAATAAAGCGAAAATATTCAGGAAAGGGTAGAATAGAATTAGGGCGAAAATGTTCAGGAAGGGAAGAATAGGAATACGGTGAAAATGTTCAGGAAGAGAAGAATAGAAATCGAGCGAAAATATTCAGGAAGGGTAGAATAAAAATAAACTTCGTACCGCCATATTTACATATCTGTCTCAGCTTCCTACAGGCAGTGTACAGTCGCGGACAAAGAAAAATACTTTTCCCGTTATTAAAAAAAAATTAAATAAAAAAAATTAAAAAAAAATCTATGTCCTACCTCGTAGTATGAACTCAAATCGTGCCAAGTTTCATTTGAATCCATTCAGTAGTTTCAGCGTGATGCGCGGCCAAGATACAGACAGACGTCGCGGACAAAAAAAAAAAACTTTGCCCGCTATCTTTTAATTTTTCTTATACACAACCCTTAATTTCATTCGTGTAATAATATATGATGCCTATTTAAAACCCTTAAATTAATAAGTGCTTCAATTTGACAGTCAAAAGTTTGACAGGAAAGTTGGTAGAACAGTTTTTTTCAGGCAAAAGGAAATTGTTGTTTTTATTATCTTCCCCGCAATTTTTCCATATTTTCTCACCGTTTAAACCTTCCCTGAACCACGGCAAACATTTCAAAACCTAAATCAGCTAAATCGGCCCGGCGGTTCTCGAGTTTTAGCGAAACAAACGAACAGCAATTCATTTTTAGGGTTCCGTGCGAAAGGCAAAAAACGGAACCCTTATAGATTCGTCATGTCTGTCTGTCTGTCCGTCTGTCTGTCCGTCTGTCTGTCCGTCCGTATGTCACAGCCACTTTTTTCCGAAACTATAAAACCTATAATGTTGAAACTTGGTAAGTAGATGTATTCTGTGAACCGCATTAAGATTTTCACACAAAAATAGAAAAAAAAACAATAAATTATGGGGGTCCCCATACTTAGAACTGAAACTCAAAAAAATTTTTTTCATCAAACGCATACGTGTGGTACCTATGGATAGTTCTTCGAAAATGATATTGAGGTTTCTAATATCATACTTTTCTAAACTGTTTAGTTTGCGCGAGAGACACTTCCAAAGTGGTAAAATGTGTGAAGTTACAGGGGGGGGGGAGCCGGCCTGTAATTTCTAAAATAAGAGAATGATAAATCTAAAAAAAATATATGATGTACATTACCATGCAAACTTCCAACGAAAATTGGTTTGAACGAAATCTAGTAAGTAGTTTTTTTTTTAATACGTCATAAATCGTAAACTGCAATTTACCTTTTATTCAATCAACACAAATATAAAAATAAAATAAAAATTGTATTATGCCACTTGCTGCTGCGGAGAGAGTTCATGGGCGAGTCCGACTCGCACTTGGCCGCTTTTTATAGGATATAAAAGAAGAAGAAGATATACAAATTGTTTTGTCAACTTTGCAAGTTTTTTCTAGTAATCTATAACTGTAAAACCAGCAAATTAAATACAGTCTACTGAAAAGACGTCTTCCTTCATACATTTGGACCTTGCTCCTTTACAATGACCATTTAACGTTATTATGGTATTTTAGTTTTTGGTTCAGAATCGATTAGAGCGTCCTCCCAAAAAAATTCTCTAATGTACAGAATTATTATAATTATAATATAATTATATTAATCTGTTTTTTTTTATTATTCCTACTTTAAAATTAATCATATATAGATTACTCGTATATAGGATAGGTATATCCTACTGTGAAGTTAGTGTTACTTAATTCCAATAGATGTCGCTGTTAAGTTCAGAAACAATTTTCAAGAAAATTTCATTGCTTCAGTAACGATTAGAGAGCCCTCCCGATAAAACATCTAAATTTCTTTAATGTACAGAATTGATCTGTTACATCACATTTTTATTATACGTTCAAAAGAAAATCATATTACGTACCTATTGTAAAGTTAGTTACTTGATTCCAAGAGATGTCGCTGTTTTAAGCAAAGAAACTGACAAACTCAACGTCTACAGATTTATTATACGTGATATATTTATAAATAGATCACGGAACAATATTTAAAGTACTTGCTGTCTAGCAAAAAAAAATGAATGAAATCACGTGTTATTGAATTACAACCAAGTACATATTTTGACTTTCATCCCCTCTCTCCAGGAAACCGTGCTGAATTTATGGATAGAGAGGTTGCGATAAATCAAATACTTAATGCTACGCCGAATTATACGAAATACGTTGTACGATTATTCCACGATATATTAATCAGTGTTATTAATTACGCATGGCTGGCAATAGATGTCACTACTTGTTTTTTTTCGTAATGATAAATTCTTTATATTTTTTTTTTCCAATAGATAGAGAGATTGTGATAAATTAAATACTTTATGCTACAATCTTCAGAGTATCTCCTTTCTAACAAAAAAAGAATTATTGCAATCGGACTACTCGTTAATGAATTACAATTAATTACACATTTTGACTTTCATCTCCCCTCCCAAGGAAACCGTCCGGAATTTCGGAATAAAAAGTATGTAAGTCACGTGACCTCACCAGAGGAGGGGTTGATTTAGCCCCGCTACTCACCAGCCAGGTCTGCAGTTTCGAGTTGGGGTATATTAGGAGAGGTGTGTGACAAGTTTTCAGCTTGCCTCAAATACCTACCCAGAAAATGGTACCAGCTCTCCTACTATCTAAATCGAAATGGCACAAAAGTCTACAGTTCTACACACTGACAGTTCAAATTATTTTCTTCAATTATATGAAACAAGACATTGAAACGGTTGACACTCGACTGCTAGGAAAAAATCATTTTTGTACGTTTGCTATTTTAATGAACACCGTTTATCCTTAATGTAAATTTATGTAACAGTGATGACAAATAAATTTGTCTTATAAGAAACAGATAATAAGACCTACAGCCGTAAACTCAGGGCAGGGTAGTCTCTAGTTGTATTCTCTCTCGACGCTTCTCAATAGGAGTAAATTTTCCACGTTTTTGCAATATTTTTCATAGATCATCATCATATCAGCTGCAACATGTCTACTGCTGGACATAGGCCTCACCCAAGGTTCTCCACAATAACCGGTCCTGTGCAGCCCTTTTTCATAGATCCGATTGGCAGAGTCGTTTTATCTTGCATATATATATTGTCATTTTCAAGGTAAACCGGCTCAACCGGGGCGATACTACCCTCGCACAGAAAATCAACGTAAAATGACAGCGTTCGTGCTGTTGTCGTGTATCGTTGGTGAGTGCGAGACCGGAGGCCCAAGGATGCAGAAGCATTAGTAGGCCGCCATGGTGTGGGTTACCATGCTGTATTGTTGGATTGTGTGCATTCGCAATGAGTATGGTGACCACCACTCTTAGATTCTGCTTATGCAGGCTGAGTAGAGTTATTTAAGGAGAGGTAATAGGTACATAAAAAAAAACCTTTATTGATAAATTCTTTTTTTGATTTGAACCAATACTTCCTGAGAATAGCGAGTCAACTAAACAAATAAACTCTTTAAATTTATATTAATGTAAGTATATAGTAGTTGAATACTATTTGATAGTACTTTAAATGTCCCTTGAAAAACATTAAAAATATTTATTAAAGAAATCAACTTTAGAAAGTACCCGAGTACTTTTGATCTCGAATTCATTCGATTACGTGTTTGTTGTCGTCCTACTTATAAAAATACGTTGTACATTATATAAAGTTTACATTTCCGAGAAATAGAAAGCGGAAAAGTATAAATATTTATTTGATATTAACGGTGCCTTTGCGAGCCCAGAAGAAGTATTTTTTATATCTGATTTTTTATATATGATTTGTCAGTGTTGCAATATAAAAAATATCCTAAAACATATTATAAACACGAATGTGACTTTATTTATTACTATTTTACGCCTAAATGAGATTATAAGATTTTTCTTAACAATTACGAAGAGATGAGTAAAGCTTAAGTATATATACCTACCTACCCAATATAGAATAGAATAAACTGTATTGAACACCATTTAATACAGTTTATATATGATCATATCAATTTGCTGACCATCATTAAATATACATCTGACTATACATTTCATTCAGGCTCCAATGAGTTCAGCAAAATTGTTCTCCGATAATATAATCTTTACGTAATCCTCATATTTAATGATATTTCAATATATATAGACGAGATTGAAGACTTTAATCATAATAGGTCTTTACCAGCTTGGAGACTGTCTGTTGCGCAGTATGGGGTCGCGCGTTGTCGTGAAGCAGCTGCCAGAGCTGGGGTTGGAAGCTCTCCTATTATTACTACTTTTACTATTACTAGACTATTACTTTTTCCAAAATTTAGACAACCTTTTAGTGGGTAAAAATTTCAATTCCCGAGAGGCAGTACAAAATGCCTTTGAAGAGTTTGTTGCTTCCCGTCCAGCTGATTTTTACAAGAAGGGCATCAATAAACTGCCAATGCGTTGGCAAAGATGCGTCGATTGCATGGGTGATTACTTCGAATAACAGAAATAAAAAAGTTTGAAAAAATAAGTACTTTCACTTATTGCATACAAAACGGCAATTTCATAGGTAAAGACCTATTATTATCTTCTCTTGGAGTTGTTATCTACTTAATAACTTTAATTTTCACTAGCAGTTTCGTTAAGATCGATTGATATAATTTGTACCTACACTTAGTGTGTCTAGATTTTTATGATTTAACTAAATGTTCTAGAAACTTGCTTTGTGGCAAACAGGCTGTTGGTGGTGGATTCCAGTTTCTGCGTTTAGACTCAGGGAAGGTGCTTTATGCGTCGTGGTAAGATTGGCTTAGTGAGGCAATCAAGCTCCTTCCAGAAATGCAGAAGACTGCTGAGATGTTTACAGGATACTTGAAGAGATTTTGTATTCGCTATGATACTTGCCCATTGTGTGACTACTCCCTCGCAATTCAAGAATACCTGGCCGGCGTTTCATCTGCTTTGAGCCGTCTTCTGCAAAGTTGACTGTATGTCTCATTGATGACGAATAGTTGTCAGTTCAGGGCTGTAGTTCTAGTGTAGTTAAAAGCAATGTCTAAAAATTTAAATATAATTATATTGTAAATCATTAAAATATCTTAAACCGAAAAAGCTCCAAGTATACCTTAGTGGCACCTCAAGATAGTTTAATGGACTGTTGTAACACCCAAAGAGGATAAGCGAAGTCGCATAACATCTGAAACAAAACTAAATACGTTTTAAGGAGTGAAGAAGTTGAATGTGGATGGATTTATGAATATTACACAATTGGACACAAAGAAAGAATAAAATTTGCACATATACAACTTATTGCTAGGAATAAAATTAATGAAAGATTCAAATTTAACGCGCGAAATACAATTAAAATAAATTTAAAACATTTTTCAAACTTCTTTAAACACATTAAAAGTCGAAAGGCCAATAAATAAATATACAAATTAGAACAGTTTTTTTATAAGATGCTGGTATTCAGCTGTCAACCTCATAGAACAATTCTGTTATTCCTTATCAGAAATGTCAAGTAAAGCATAAAGAAGAAATTATACCAAATCAAATCAAATCAAAATCATTTATTCATCTAAGACACCAAGTGACACTTATGAACGTCAAATTGAAGCTATAGTTAAAAATCATAGATCGACACAAACAGAGGCCACAGCATGTGCTGTATTGTCGAGGTAAGTTAGGCGAAAACACCAAAATCTACTGCCTGCCTGTGTCGATCCATAACTTCCAGTTTCCAAAATGCGTAGAGCTCATGAGAAGAATACTGGCAAAGAAACTCATGGCTACTCTTTTTCAAAATCTGATTTTCAGGTACAATAGTGTTAGTATTACATGTAAGGTAAACAGTATGCAAGCTGTTGCCACCTGAAATTCCTTTTATTAAAAAGCTCCAAAATCTAACGCGCAAACAAACAAAAAACAGTCAGTGATAACGTTGAAGGTTTGAGTCTATTAAACATAGAACAAAATAGAAACAAGGTGCACATCCACTTACATTCAGTTGCAAAATCTACTGTTGAAAATAATTCGTGACTGGATTAAGAGGCTAGGGTTGCAGTTGAACGAACCAGAATAAAAGAATCGCTGACTAGGCCGACCAGTCACCCCAAGCAGCACCCGTTTACGAGTATGACGCATGGACCAGCCATCATCTCCTTCGCCATATCAGAGGGAAGGAAACGACCCGCCCCACGACGACACCGCAAGCAATGACATTTTAGTGAGCATGACAAACCATAGTCTAGATACTGATAAAAATCACTACTAATTAAATTACCATGATAATCGCCACGCATTACTTTCAACTAACAATGGTTTGTTAATATTTAGCTTTATTAAAAGACAAAGAAGTTTGTGTGTATCTATTTAAATTCTAATGACACCTTAAGCCCATGACTGTTTGTCGTTTAGATAATCGTTGATCGTATAGTAGGCTTTCCTAATAAGGTGATTTTTTACAGTTAGCTTGAATTTATTTACAGGAAGGTCGATTACATGTATAGGAATTTTATTATAAAAACGTACACCAAGACCTTCGAACGAGTTGTGTACCTTATGTAATCGATGATAGGTACCAATGAGTTTAGATTTGTTTCTAGTATTAATATTGTGTACATCACTGTTTTTCTTATAGTCATTAATGTTGTGTCTAACAAACATAATATTAGCAAATATATACTGTGATGCAACAGTTAAAATACCTATATCTTTAAACAACTCTCGAAGAGAGACTCTAGCACCTAAATTGTACATTGAGCGGATGGCTCGTTTTTGTAGAATAAAAATCGTTTCAATATCAGCCGCCTTGCCCCAAAGTAGTATACCATAGGACATGACGCTATGAAAGTAGCTAAAATAAACTAACCTAGCTGTGTCCGTATCAGTGAGCTGACGTACCTTCCATACTGCATAAGCTGCCGAACTAAGTCTACCCGCAAGGCTATCTATCTGGGCTCCCCATTGAAGTTTACTATCTAATGTAATTCCTAAGAATACTGTTGAGTCTACAATACTTATGATTTCATTATTTATAGTTAGATTAGTGCCTAGTTGTTTTACATTTGGCATAGTAAATCTCACACACTTTGTTTTATTTGAATTCAGTAGGAGATTATTCGTTGTAAACCAATTCAATACATCATTTAGTGCCCTATTCACATCGTCAAAAACTGTTTTCTTACGATCGACTTTAAAAATAAGTGACGTATCATCAGCAAATAGAACTATATCACAGAGATCTTTTAAATAATATGGTAAGTCATTTACATATATGAGAAAAAGTAGAGGACCCAGTATGGAGCCCTGCGGAACGCCCATAGTAACAGGTAATCCAGATGACCTCGCACCATTGACATCTACATGTTGAATTCTATCTTTCAAGTAGGAAACGATTAGTTCCAAAGCAATACCATTAACACCATAATGCCTAAGTTTAAGAAAAAGCGTGTTATGTTCTACACAGTCAAAAGCTTTTGAAAGATCGCAAAATACACCTATCGCATCTTGCGAATTCTCCCATGCACTAAATATATATATACCCGATATATAAATAAATATATATACCCGAACCGAAATAACCCACGCAGGCTTTGTTTAATACTTGAAAGGACAATGCCCACACAGTTCGTAGAAACGATACCCGCAAAGGCAAATCCCAACTATCTGTGGGAAATCCATTCACTAACGATATAATTGGTTACGGTTTGCTACCTTTGTTTTTGAGGTTAAAAGAAAGTTTCTTTTAACCTCAAAAACAAAGGTAGCATGCTTAATAGTTTCTGCTGCCATTGTTTAAAATACATTCCTTTTATATAGTTGCATTCCATTTTCAAAATCTCATGTGACGGCATATCATTTGGCGGTGTGAATGAAAATACGATGTTATAATTAACAAAAAAAAACCTTTATTTTCTCAGAAATGGTTCTTTTTACTTGTAGAAGGGTTGTGTAAAATAAAATAATTTTAAGTATTAAAATTGATGATTGAAAAAAAAAAGTTAAAATCTGAAGCTAGCGGAATCGTAGATAAAAGCTAGCAAGGGAAACATTTAAATAGGTCCTTTTAAAAATACTGAAATATGATATAAGTTAGAAACAATAGCAGTACGGTAACTTAATAAGTTGTTATTTCAATAAAGAACTTTTAAGCTGAGGATTTTAAATTTGTCTTTTTTATGGACCGGTTTCACCAGTTCCTGATAAAGTTTCAGATTGTTATCCGCCAATTAACGATTTTTAACAGATAAACTTTGCTGATTTACGGTTATCTGACAAATTCATCTTTATCCGAGGCTTGTGAAATCGAAATTTGTTATTAATAGCCAGAGACTTTATCAGCTACTGCAAATATTATTGCAATTATATTTTAAGTTTTTAATGAAAAAAAGTAAGAAATTCGAGAATTGAGATAAAGAGTTACTTTAATCAGAACTTTCTGGGTGCATTCCAGGTTTGTTACGACTGTTTGAGCATCACTTCCTCGAGGCGTAATGTTTTACGTCATTACAGCTTGGCATGAGCCGAGGTAGGCTATTTTTAAGACATATTTCCATGCCTGAAACGTGACGTAGTTTTTAAAAATGTACATTAATATCTATACTTTTTAGGGTTCCGTGCCAAAGGCAAAAAACGGAACCCTTATAGATTCATCATGTCTGTATGTCTATCTGTCTGTCTGTCCGTCTGTCTGTCCGTCCGTATGTCACAGCCACTTTTTTCTGAAACTATAAGACCTATAATGTTGAAACTTGGTAAGTAGATGTATTCTGAGAACCGCATTAAGATTTTCACACAAAAATAGAAAAAAAGAATAAATTTGGGGGGTCCCCATACTTAGAACTGAAACTCAAAAAAAATTTTTTTATCAAACCTATACGTGTGTGTGGATCTATGGATAGATCTTCGAAAATGATATTGAGGTTTTTATCATTTTTTTTCTAAACTGAATAGTTTGCGCCAGAGACACTTCCAAAGTGGTAAAATGTGTGTGTCCCCCCCCGTAACTTCTAAAATAAGAGCATGATACATCTAAAAAATATATATGTTGTACATTACCATGCAAACTTCCACCGAAAATTGGTTTGAACGAAATCTAGTGGGTAGTTTTTTTTAATACGTCATAAATCGTAAACTGCAATTTACCTTTCATTCAATCAACAAAAATATTAAAAAAATGTTACTTGCTGCTGCGGAACCCTTCATGGGCGAGTCCGACTCGCACTTGGCCGCTTTTTTTGGATATATTAGCGGCCACCATGCTCATTGTGAATGCAGACAATGAAACAATGCAGCATGGAGACCCACACTGTCTACTCCTCCATAATATGCATGTATGACAGATATAAACCTTCCTCTGGAATCATTTAGTGGACTTTTCATTTTGGGTAGTCTTAGTTGATAATTATCCATGTAAGAGATTGAGAATATGGAATGTCATCACCCCTAGCCACCTCGTGAGCATCAAGAGTCGGCTAAGGGAGCAAGCTATACATGACATTATTATTGCAAAGAAAAGGAAAACTGAAAACTCACATGGTATAGTAGGTCAAAACGTCCTTCCTAAGCAGAGCCTTTTACCTGGCAGTGGACTATGAAAACTTTTAATGCAAATTGATCAATATTTGTTGATATAATACACACCTCAACAAAGTCTAGAGATATCATAATCCTATACTATTGACGACTTTATAGTTAAAAATCTTTTTAGTTTCCATAAAAAAAGTATATACTAAATGAAACCTCTTTTATTCTATTTTCAAAATTTAAAAATATAAAAGAATAACAATGCTAAAAACAAAATACGGCGGCAAAATTGTTGGTAATTCATTACGACAAGAAAAATTTAAATTGTTTTTATGCTGTTAATGAATTAAAATTGATTAAATTGACTTTTTTTTTATTGAACTTGCTGTGCTAGCTTCAAAAGTCATGTCACGTCGCCATTTGAGTCGAGATGAAATGTTACGAGCCGTGGGCATGTTAGAAAATGGTGCTATTCAACGCGTCGTTGCTGAGACCTTACATACCAGCCAAAACGTGATATCAAGATTTTGGTCAGGTTATCGAAGTACTGGGGATGTGGCTGAACGGCACAGTGGTAGACAACGGGTTACTACGTAAAGACAGGATCGATTCCTCCAAATGAACGCCAAAAGACAACCCAATATCACGGCGTTGCTATTTGTGCAAAGGCTCCAGGAGGACCACCAGTTGCTGGTAAGCGACCAAACCGTGCGAAGGAGGTTGCATTAAGTCAACCTTCATGCTCGAATACCGCTACGTGCTCCAGCTCTGCGACGTGGCAATCGCGGTCGGCGGCTTTCGTGGGCTCGGGAGCATTTGTCTTGGAGTGATCAACAATGGTCATCGGTGCTGTTCACTGACGAGTCCCGGTTTGGATTTCATCCGGATTCAAAAAGAACTCGTGTTTGGAGAACTCCAGGCAGAGATAGCCGTCTGCGGCACCCTCATCAGGTCCACCCTTACCGAGGCGGGACAATCATGGCGTGGGCAGGAATTCTTCTTGGTGGGCGAACCCAGCTCGTTTGGATTCAAGGCAGCATGAGTGCACGAAAATATCTTGAAGAGGTAGTAGAGCCTGTGATTATCCCACACAGAATCCAAATGGGCCTGGAGTTTCTATTCATGCACGATAATGCTCCTTCTCATACGGCGCGACTGGTATCGACAGCTCTTCAAGATCATGACATTCAAGTTTTGGATTGGCCTGCGCAGTCGCCCGACTTAAATCCCATCGAGCATGCCTGGGACATGTTACAATGAAAAGCATTGCGAGATTTCCCGCCAAATTTGACGACGGAACAAAAACTATACAGACACTTGCAAAGAACTTGGGACCTCATACCGCAGCAAGACATTGACAATTTAATTTTAAGTATGAACAATCGACGTCGATGTGTAATTAATGTAAGAGGTGGCAACACTGATTATTAATAATTAGATTTTATTACATTTTTAATTATTTTATTAATATTAATAATGTTACAAAAATTCTATGACATTTGTTTTCGTACCAATTTTCTACAACAATTAAAAAAGTTAACTTTTTATTAAAAACAAAAGAATCACGAATCGCTTTCTTCTTTTATTAAAGTCCCTAAAATAAGCTACTTTTCTTCAATTTACTATCTATGAAAATTCTTCTTAGATTTTTAGATATTTGACGAAATATAAAATATCCCTAGGCTTTGTTGAGGTGTGTATATTATATAATTTCCATTTCTTTATATTCTCGATGACAGCTCTTTGTGGAAACTTGAACGAGCGTCTTTTTTACATTATGTATACATTATTGAATTAAAATATGACGCTTACGCACGTACAAGGTCATAGCAGATGGATGGAAACTCATAGAGATGGAGCTATCGATAAACGTAATACGAAAGCAGACCCGATATTTTTTTACAAAGTGTAAGAAACTAAACTATTGCCGGATAATTTTGTACAAATACACACATCAAAAGTGTCTAGGGATCAACATATGTGTCTAGGGATCAACATATATTTTTGCAATAACTTTTCTCCTGATTGATATTAATTAAAATTTTCTTTAAGGATTCATCAAATAAAGTGTTTTCGTTTGTCACAGTAACGATAAACCAAGTCACCTTTGCATTAATAAAGAAATTTGCCATTTTCCTAATAAAAGGCTTTTTGACATTTGAACCACTAACATTAAAGTTCGAAAAAAAGACTGAAATAACAGTTTTCTTTAAAATTTTATTAGGTAACTTAAACAATTAATAATCCGTGTTTCTACGGCGAACACTAACACAAGAACATCGGTTTGGCATACTCAAAATGAGTTCATCCAAATCACGCTGTGGAATGGCCGCCCATGTTCGTTGCAACAACAAAAAAAGGTCTTCTTGCGACTGGATACCCTCCATATTCGGCAGAGCTCTTCTCTGTAGCATATCCCATGCATGCTCAATCGGGTTCAAGTCTGGCGACTGAGCAGGCCAGGGCCAAAGCCACATCTCAATCTCAAGAAATCCGCATAAAAATGCTTGATCCCTAGACACTTTTGATGTATGTATATTAACTAATATTACATTTGATTACAAGATGTAATTATATTATGTTGATTCTTTATTTATTTATTTTAATCAAAATCTGATGAATCGTCACTGTCACTCGATGAGCTCTCTCTAACATATACAGTGTGGTATCACAATGCGACATTAAACATAACCGTGGGCTATTTAAATGTATTGGTTCACTTTGGGATTGTTTAAATTATCCGAAAACGAATCAAATCAAAATTTTCAAACAAACTAAATATCTTAAAAATTAAAACCAATAAGGACACCATTTGTAATTTAAGTTCACTAACCTTCGTGGCGCGGCGAGGTCCCGGCGGCCGGGCGGCCGTAAAATAAGTACCTAAAGCACCGAACGACGCGCGACGAAGATTTATAAAGTAGATACCTACCTACTTTATCGACACGTAAGCTAAATAGCACAAGCAATATTATGTATTCACGTTTTTTTAAATTACACAGTCACCATAATAATCACAAAAAAATCGAAAACCAAAAACCACAAGGTTTTAAATTAGGTCATCTTATCGAGGTTACAGCTGTAAGAGCATTATCTCTATTCACATTATTCAAATTATTCACTATCCGTAGAAGTGCATAGCCGATTCGAGGCATTGTTTCATTTAAATTCACACAAAATAACTTAACGTTACGTATCAACTAACAAACTTAACTAATGTGCCCTGTCACGTCACTATAAAATAACTACAAAATACCTATTAGGTAAACACAGGGCTCTCGCGTCGATGGCGCGACCCGGCGACGATAGGTAACATCGGTCATTAACCCAACAACATCGTGTAGTAAAATTCAAAAACGGAAAATAGTGTCCTATGGCTAAATTACTGAACCAATTTTTTTGGAAATTTTGTAGGTCGAATTGTAACCTGTGCAGGTAGGTCTAGTTCAAATTAATGTCGTGTTGTCATATCCACCCTGTATAATTATAAGTTCCTGTACTTCTATATTATCGAATGCCACATGAATTTCCCAATCCAACGCTATAATGTTTTACTTCCGCACTTGCATTTTTTAATAAATCTAACATCTTGTTAGCCGTAAAAGGGGGACGGGTATGATTTGTACCCATATTAGTTCTATAGTATTGTATTGGCAATGATACGGCGGAAGTCGAAGAACCCAATGACCACATTCGGCAGCAATTTCGTCGGTAATATATCGATTTTTAAATATTCACTAATTGTACTTTTAATAAAGTATTATCCACATTTTCGCCATGACGTTAGAGCCAGTCAATTATCTCTTGTTTTTTATTAGCCTGCGTCGGCATTTTATCAGTTTGTCTGGAGTGATATGTAACATTGTCCTTAATAATTATCGACGGTTCTTCCAGAGATTGCACCATTTCTTAGATTGCATCATTTCTTTAAACTATCCTTCGTAAATCTCTGCGTTCATTTCTTTGTGGTAGTCCACTGTTTTCTTGGATTTAAAGGCCAGGCCATCTCACACAAATCCTTTCGTAGACCCTGCATGGCATATGATAAGGCGTTCACTTTTTCCCGTTGGCACTAATCTAGTGGAAGGGGCGGTGTCGTCAGTTCAGTTCTTAGATACTGTGTGGTTTGCATTTAACCAAGTCTCGTCAGTGAAAATAACATTTGACCAATCTGAGATCTTTTTGGCTTCGCTCAAAAATTCGCAGCGAGCCATAGCAACGCTGTGACGCTCCATCAATATTTTACGTTTGTGCGATTTTTATAAGAAAATCCAATTTCTTTCGAAACCAAATTCACGTAAAGAAACAACAAGTTTTTTAAGTGTTGGAATTTCTTTGCGCAAGTAATAGTCATATATATGACGGCGAATAGCGACAGCGTCGAAGTTGTCAACCGATGTCACACGACGTGGTTGGCGTTTTTTCTTCGGCGTACGAAGCTTATTTTCCTGTGTGCCGCTTGTACCAGTAGTAATTTTTGAAATTGTAGATCCACTCATTCCTAATGTGGCCTAAACACGCTCTCGCACTTACGACAGTGGTATTAGCGGGCCACCATTTTGATACTCTGCTTCAAAGTAATTACGAACCTTGATCACCAGTTCTCTCGGCTGCCTTTTCAGAACAGATCCTTTAGGCATTTTGACATTTGACAGCTGGGACAGCAATCAACACGGAGGAACACAAAATACACAACGTAACGTATGTATGGATAATGTGAAAAAACTCAGCAATTAGAAATGTAGTGACTTTAAGTAAAGCACGACCGTCTTGTTGCGAGTGACAGATTAAAACAAACACAAAATGGTGGTGGGTCATTGAGTGTTCCCAGCTTGCAAAAATATATTTGAATGTTTTTGTTGTATTTGTCTTTGTTCAAAACATAATAAATATATGCGATCGATATAATTACTTATTTGGCCACAACACTACAACTATCAAATTAGAACTGTCATTGAGAAAATAAAGAAATGGAAATAGTATAATTTATTTTTCTTTTGAAAGAAGAAAGAAAACACATTTATTCTGATATTCACAGGACAATGTGTGTACGCTGTAGTCCGCGGTATTTGTTGCCTTCGAATATTGTTCGCCATTTCATTGTTTTTAATTTTGTTTTCGCATAACCTTATTTATGCAAAATTAAAAGTACTCTAAGTTGCTCCTTATAACATCAGCAATCTGACAGTATAAGTCCAGTCAAAATCGGTCTAGTTATTTCAGAGATTAATTAGCCGGAACGTGGCCGGAATCAATAAAAACATCAACAAAAACACCGACATCAAGAACAGGACCAAATTGAACCTGGTGCAAACAGCTTTCAAATAAAAAATAAATCATCAAAATCGTTTCACCCAGTCGAAAGTACTGAGAAGAAACAAAGAAAACTGAAAAAAGAAACATTTTTTCATGTAAATATTACATCGTGAAAAGCTGTTAATTTGAAATTACAAACAGACATTACATTTATGTACATAATTTAAGTAGATATACTTAGAGCAAAACTAGAAGAACAGTGGAAGCACGCACCTGTCTCAAGTACTTTACAACATTATCTCTCAACTCAAACTAATCAAATTAATTTTACCTGTAGACCTCACGATACATTTCCTCTAAATCTATACTAATACTAGCTGAGCCCGCGACTTCGTCCGCGTGGAACAGTGACTTTGGGTAGCAGTTTTAATTATTAAGGCTAATATTATTTTAAAAATAAGACACACGTTTCACTGTTAAAAACATATTTAAGTATTTATATAAGTACATAAAACAAAAAGAATTTTGTATGAGCTTATTTCGACATTCGACATGGCCAAGGCTTTCAACCTGTTCTTGCACTGTTAGCTTCTCTCCGGTCTGCCTCCTAGAGTCGTCTCTAGATTGACTCTTTTCTTCAACAGCGCCTTCGCATTCAGGTTCTTTGCGACGGACGGCGCGGCCTCTGTTTTTCTGGAGGTAAACGCTAGCGTACCTCAGAATTCGGTCCTGTCGCCCACGATGTTTCTTCTGCATGTCAATGACATATTAGCCCTTAGCAATATACATTGCTATGCAGACGATAGCACAGTGCATGGGCGATATTATGGATACCCTGCATCCAAGATAGTAGACGTTGAGGAAAATGGATAGGAGCTTGTCGCTGAGCTTGACCGGGTTTTGAACCGCATTTAACAATGGAGTGATGAAAATCTGTTCGAGTTCATCGTTAAGAAAACACAGGTGTGCCCGTTCTCTACCAAAAAGTTTCCGTTTCTTCCCCTCCCCACTTTTCAGAGCACTCAACTGCCACTACGGGATAAGCTCGGTGTCCTGGGTATGGATATTTGCCGAGACCTCAACCCACGGGAGTACATCGAGGGCACCACTAAGGCAGCCTGAACAGGGTGAGACGGTTTTTCGCGCCCGACCATTTGTGACTCCTTTATAAGACCCAGGTACGCTCGTACTGTTCTCATCTTTGTGATGGATCTAGGCATTGATTTTCTCGATCTTTTGCAGCGGCAATCAGTCCCAATACTACCGATTCCTTTGAGCCTCTGCAGTTGAGGAGAGATATCGCCGTGATGTCCGAAAATATTTATTTATTATTATTTATCTTAGAAATACGCTCTCGAACCAAACGGTTTGGTTCTGCATTGTCTGCTTTCACAGCGAGTATGGTTGCCTCCACTGTTGGATTCTGCTTGAGTTTTCCCTCAGTCTGAGCAAATTCTCAATTTTACAATTTTAAAATACTACGTTTTTGATTTGCCAAATTTGTTTTTTTTTTTGTAGATTTGACCTAGACTTGAGCTAGATTTGATCCTTTGTCAAAATATAGTGATTTAGCTGATTTGATACACGCGACTATGCTGCCCATTTGAAAAACATGTTTTTTTTAAATGAACTGCAACTTTAACCGTCTGTCTTTAGGCTTTGATAAGTGGTAGTGCCAATGTTGTTTTCAGCGGAAACTGCATTCTTTTAAATCGAAATTGCAAATAAGTTTGAATTATTGGAATATGGGGAATTGAAACATTTTCTTTTACAATGTTGTACCCCAGATGTGTATTTTGTAGCCGTGTACCATTACATATCTTTGTCGCTCAAGATTTCTTATTAATATTACTTGAACATTAACTTTCAGTCTTAACTTATGGGAAGGCGCTCCTGATAATTCTAAAGAGTTGAGAAACTTTATGCGTAAGCTATGATATGACTGGTTCAGTTTCCCTTGCATTGTTTCCTGAGAGGTATTCGTTAACATCTTCCTCCACGTCTGACATGATCCGTTCGTTTATTTGATAACTTTCTCATTAGTCGGCGGATCAGAATAGATATTATTTTAAGATCATGTGTGCTATCATATACCAGAACTCAGGTCTCAGTGTAATCATGTCTTTACTGTCATTTGGCATACAATCATCTCCTATTTTTAGAAGAGCATTTGCATATTGACACTGCTCATAAATCATTGTGAAGTTGTACTCGCATAATTGTAGTAAGACAAAAGTTTTTAACATGTACCCATAATACATATGTTTCATACAGGCATTTATTTCATCTTGCTGCGTACCCCTTTTGCTTTTTTTGTGTTTAAATCCCCCCGGATACTTTTCCTTCGGATTTTTTCACGAAGAAAATTATTTGAATAAACAAAAAATCATGTAAACAAATCGAATCCTAGTGAATAATAACGAATTTGTAGTAGCAAAATTCAACATCCGCATGCGGCACAGTCATCTGCCCTCACATGTCTGCCTGTTCGGGTAAGCACACTTAGTGATAACTCAGTAAATGTTACATCTGAATAGCTCTAATATTTTGTCTCCTGTCCCAACTCATGAAGCATTTCGCATCGCAGGCGTGTGGCGATTGAACCACCACTCTTCTATACAATCTTTCATCCCCTTATTACTTTTTTTCGCAATAAAAAGTAGCCTATGTCCTTTCTCAGGCTCTAGACTATCTGTGTACCAAATTTCATTGTAATCGGTGCAGCGGTTTGGCCGTGAAAGCAAGACAGACAGACAGACAGACAGAGTTACTTTCACATTTATAATATAAAGTATGAAAGTATGGATAGCCTTCCTCGATAAATGGGCTATCTAACACTGAAATAAGTTTTCAAATTGGACCAGTAGTTCCTGAGATTAGCGCGTTCAAACAAACAAACAAACTCTTCAGCTTTATATATTAGTATAGATGTTTTTATTATACTCTTCTAAGATTTAATACTCATAATTAACAACACAATTATTAATTAAAGATTAATATTAGGCATTATGTTGATAAAAACTCTTTGGCAAATAACTCATTATTAGGTACCAACTCTTAGCGTCTTATACTCGTGATAACTTCTAAACGAAATGTCGGATTGGGATGAAACAAAAAGTATTTTACTTCTACATAAATACCCTTGATAACATAGTGCTTAATTTGGATAAGGATTAATATTACGATACACATTTAACGTAGTTTCTTTCTTCAGACGATTTAATAATTTTTCTAACACAAAAGCGGTTATTGTGACTAAACCATGATAGTTAGATATATGCTCTCGCGGACTTTTTTGTAGATCTTAATGGGCCCTACAAACCCGTAATACATTATTTTGTTCTATTGTCAATAGTCTTTGCAGCGCACGCAAAAATAGGTTTCCGATTTCACACCTTGGGTTGGAAAATAGCAATTTTCTTACGGATCCCTAATTTTTTTGAAAATAAAATATAGCCTATAGCCTTCCTCGATAAATGCACTATTCAACAGTGAAAGAATTTTTCAAATCGGACCAGTAGTTCCTGAGATTAGCGCGTTCAAACAAACAAACAAACAAACTCTGCAGCTTTATAATATTAGTATAGATTATAAAGCTGCAGAGTTTGTTTGTTTGTTTGTTTGTTTGTTTGAACGCGCTAATCTCAGGAAGTACTGGTCCGATTTGAAAAATTCTTTCAGTGTTGGATAGTCCATTTATCGAGGAAGGCTATAGGCTATATTTTATTTTCAAAAAATTAGGGATCCGTAAGAAAATTGCTAATTTCTAACCCAAGGTGTGAAATCGAAAACCTATTATTGCGTGCGCTGCAAAGACTATTGACAATAGAACAAAATAATGTATTACGGGTTTGTAGGGCCCATTAAGATCTACAAAAAAGTCCGCGAGAGTATACCGCGAGTAACCGCTTTTGTGTTCGAAAAAAATATTAAATCGTCTGAAGAAAGAAACTACGTTAAATGTGTATCATAATATTAATCCTTATCCAAATTAAGCATTATATTATCAAGGGTATTTATGTAGAAGTAAAATACTTTTTGTTTCATCCCAATCCGACATTTCGTTTAGAAGTTATCACGAGTATAAGACGCTAAGAGTTGGTACCCAATAATGAGTTATTTGCCAAAGAGTTTTTATCAACATAATGCCTAATATTAATCTTTATCTAAATAATTGTGTTGTTTATTATGAGTATTAGATCTTAGAAGAGTATAATAAATACATCTATACTAATATATAAAGCTGAAGAGTTTGTTTATTTGTTTGGACGCGCTAATCTCAGGAACTACTGGTACAATTTGAAAACTTATTTCAGTGTTAGATAGCCCATTTATCGAGGAAGGCTATCCATACTTCCATACTTTATATTATAAATGCGAAAGTAACTCTGTCTGTCTGTCTGTCTTGCTTTCACGGCCAAACCGCTGCACCGATTACAATGAAATTTGGTACACAGATAGTCTAGAGCCTGAGAAAGGACATAGGCTACTTTTTATTGCGAAAAAAAGGTAATAAGGGGTTGAAAGGGGGGATGAAAGATTGTATAGAAGAGTGGTGGTTTAATCGCCACACGCCTGCGCAATACCTTGGTGACACCGCCCGGTACACCGGACACTCTTGGCAACGAGGTAACAAGGATGTGAAATTCATTAAAATATTTCTCCTTTTCAACGAATACTTAAATTAATATAATAATAATAATATAATAAATAACATACATTCATAAATATGATTTGTATGTTCATTATATTAATAGAAATAAATAAGACAAATTACAAAACAGTGTATACAGTATCGTCATTTTAAGCTAAAATCTTAAACTTTATTTTTTAGGTTGTTGATTACATATAAATAAAAATGTCATTTAAATTTCGTAAAAAATTTAAGATCAAGGGGGTAAAATAACAATAGGGGATGAAAGTTTGTATGGAAATATGCAAGGTTTGTGAAGGCAAGGCAAGGCCTATGTCCAGCAGTGGATTGCGATAGGCTGATGATGATGAGGCAAGGTTTGCAAAAATGTTTCATGAGTTTGGGACAGGAGACAAAATATTAGAGCTATTCAGATGTAACATTTACTGAGTTATCACAATATGCCTAAGTGTACTTACCCGAACGGGCAGACATGTGAGGGCAGACGACTGTGCCGCATGCGGATGTTGAATTTTGCTACTACAAATTCGTTATTATTCACTAGGATTCGATTTGTTAACATGATTTTTTGTTTATTCAAATAATTTTCTTCGTGAAAAAATCCGAAGGAAAAGTATCCGGCGGGATTTAAACACAAAAAAAAGCAAAAGGGGTACGCCGCAAGATGAAATAAATGCCTGTATGAAACATATGTATTATGGGTACATGTTAAAAAGTTTTGTCTTACTACAATTATGCGAGTACAACTTCACAATGATTTATGAGCAGTGTCAATATGCAAATGCTCTTCTAAAAATAGGAGATGATTGTATGCCAAATGACAGTAATGACATGATTACACTGAGACGTGAGTTCTGGTATTTGATAGCACACATGATCTAAAAATAATATATTTTCTGATCCGCCGACCGATGAGACAGTACTCGAGGTCCCGGCAAATATCCATGCCCAGGACACCGAGCTTACCCCGTAGTGGCAGTTGAGTGCTCTGAAAAGTGGGGAGGGGAAGAAACGGAGACTTTTTGGTAGAGAACGGGCACACCTGTGTTTTCTTAACGTTGAACTCAACCAGATTCTCATCACCACATTGTTAAATGCGGTTCAAAACCCGGTCAAGCTCAGCGACAATCTCCTATCCATTTTCCTCAACGTCTACTATATTGGCTGCAGGGTATCCATAATATCGCCCATGCACTGTGCTATCGTCTGCATAGCAATGTATATTGCCAAGGGCTAATATGTCATTGACATGCAGAAGAAACATCTTGGGCGACAGGACCGAATTCTGAGGTACGCTAGCGTTTACCTCCAGAAAAACAGAGGCCGCGCCGTCCGTCGCAAAGAACCCGAATGCGAAGGCGCTGATGAAGAAAAGAGTAAATCTAGAGACGACTCTAGGAGGCAGACCGAATGCTTAGAGATCGGAGAGAAGCGAACGGTGCAAGAACAGGTTGAAAGCCTTGGCCATGTCGAATGTCGAAATAATTTCATACAAAATACTTTTTATTTTATGTACTTATATAAATACTTAAATATGTTTTTAACAGTGAAAAGTGTGTCTTATTTTTAAAATAATATTAGCCTTAATAATTAAAACTGCTACCTAAAGTCACTGTTCCACGCGGACGAAGTCGCGGGCGCAGCTAGTAAATTATATGGTTACTAGATGTATGGTGGTTATCGCAGCAAATAGTAGCGTATGTGTTATTCTGATGTATAAGCTATATTACTGTAAAGTTTAATCCAAATCCGTTCAGTAGTTTTTGCGTGAAAGAGTAACAAACAAAAATCCATCCATCTATCCATCCATACTTACAAACTTTCGCGTTTATAATATTAGTAGGATTAATGCAAGTTTTTCCACTGCGATGATTAAATCATGGTATTTTCTCGATTTCATAATCTTGAGCATTAATTTTCTGGGTAATACCATGCGGTAAATTATAACATTATTTCCAATGATGTCATACAGTTTAATCCTCAATTTTGAAAGCCTTTTTGGTTTTTGGTTAATGCAATGTATTTCATTAAAATAATTTAACCTTTAAGTATATCCTGCCTATAAAAAACGAATAGTAACGTAACTGGTTTTGCACTAACGTACGCTGGTTTTACACTAAGTAGGTGTACGTACGTGTATGCACATTATGATCTAAAATAAATATAAATTCTGAGATTAGCGCGCACAAACACTCAGACAATTAGACAAAAAATCTAAAAACTTGTTTTTGAGAGAGAAACCCCTTTACATATTGATCACTTACAATTTTATTTTATGTATAGATTTACAATTTTACATATCATGCACTTTTGGTGCATGGGTGGACTTGTTATTGCCTAAGGCATTCTCTACTAGTCAACCATGAATATCAAATCACATCTATACACATAGGTATACAAACCTGTTATATATTACACATTATAGGATATAGGATACGTAAATATAGTACATAAACCACCAACCTTATGGAAAATTTCTTACATATTGTTATCTTTAAAATATTAACGGCACGAATATCCTTTTTTTCATGGAAAAGGTGGCAAACGAGCTGACGTATCACCTGATGGTAAGCGATTGCCGCCACCCATGGACACCCGCAACATCAGAGGCGTCACAAGTGCGTTGCCGGCCTTTGGGGGATGATGATTAGGGGATTTTCACCGAGTGAGTGAGGACTCACTCGGTGAAACACAGGGCAAGCACTATTTCACACCGGTTTTCTGTGAGGCCGTGGTATCACTCCGGTCGAGCCGGCCCATTCATGCCGAAACGTGGCTCTCCCACGGTAGTCGGATTGGTAGTCGAATAGGTAACTATACAAAAGGTGTTTCTGTTATGAAGAAAAAGGGGTAATAAAGTCTAAGACATTCTCTATAAATTCTGGAAATATAGACTGTCAATTGTGTGTTCAGAATCAAAAGGAATATCTTTCTATTCTCTTAGATCAGTTCTAGGCTCTAGTATTAAGATCAAAATTTAAACGTTGCTCATTCTATCCCTTTATATCTTTAAAAATAAAATAAAGACAGGTTATTTTTTTAGTTGAATAGCAAATTAAGCTCTCGATTCCGATTACCTAAGGAGTATTTGCGGCAGTAGTTACGGATAATTGGAGCCTTTAAAAGTCCGAGTCTTTCTACAGAGCTTTAATAGCACTAAGTACTTGGGTTGTCAGTCAGTCGTTGACTTAAAGCTGACCCCAACCTAACAAATTTGGAAAAGACACTTTGAGGAAAATTTAGAATGTTAACCTAACCACTGGTATTGAGGCAAAATAAACACACTTTACGACGAACGTAATAACGTATTATCCTTATGAATTAACCGCTCATTTCAATTTTCCACTTTCTATACGCAACTGGTCTATTAAGGAAACCCACTTCAAGATGATGACTGTGTTCCAGATAATGAATATAATTTATTACGTCACGAAATAGTGATGAGAATTTCTTTACATAGAATTACCTGATCTTTTCGCCTTTTGCGGTTTCTAGACATTTATTACTAGTAAATTGTCGTTTTCCTGTCCCTATAAAGTAGGTATGAGACCCCGAGTTTTATGTGACGTAGAATGTCAATTGGTTTGGTTGGGTTCAATTGTTTTGAGATAGGTTTGTTTCTGAAGTTTCCTGTTGTGCACTTGAACTTGACCGATAAACCTCATGGCTACTACTATAATTGAATTGAATAAGGACATGGGAAATTAATTACCTTTGTTTAGCAGTGGACCGCGATAGGTTGATTGAAAATAGGAAATCCTAGGGAACATCGAGTGGCTTTAGTCAGTCCCTTTCGATTAGATAGCGCCATTTAACCTGCGTAAACTAAAGTATCAAGAACAGGCCAGGTGGAGTGATGACATTCGCAATGTGGCTGGCAAGAAATGGATGCGAGTAGCCAAGGACAGGTCCAGAATTGAGCTACAATAGGTTGATGACGAGTAGTATCAACATTGTTATTCCGTTTCCAATACTACTACTACCAACTTTTCTTTGTAAATATGTGTTCATAACAATAACAAAGTATTGTATATTACAATAATTATGTTTAACAACAATGACATAACAGCTCTACGTTCTGAGAAGTGCATAATGGAAAACATAATAACATTTATGCTATCATCAACATTGAGTCACACTTATTTCATGCTAAAATATTTTTCTCGTTTATAATTGTATGTAACGTAATAATATATATCCTGCTCTAGACATTGGACATCTTCTGTCCCAATCCCAATTTCAGTAAGTTGAATGAAGATTGTGTATATATATATATCTATGTATATGTAAGATAAGTTAGTTGATTGAAGGTGAAAATATCATTTTTTTTCAAAGTCAAAATAAAAAGAAACGTAGTAAGTATATGTATGTATGAATGGCACACGTGTATATATTCCAGAATATGATAACATTTCGTGGAAGAGTTGTCGTCTGGCAGGCGGTTATCCAGAAAAGAAAGAACGGAAATACGCCCAACGATTTTATTTTTTTGTCTGGAACTGGGACCTACCGAATTATTTTTTAGCTTTTCATACATAATTTTTATAAAGTTTAAATAAAAAAAATATTTTTACATATTTTTTTATGCTCTTTAAAAATATTGCCCAAATTAAAAGATCGAAATTGGTTTAGAAAGAGATTACCGAATTGAACAGTTTCCCTTTTTTTCTTAAAGGTTAAATTGATGCCTCAATTACTGCGTGTGATACACGTAGGCGAGTAACCTGACAAAGGCAAATATCAAACCATTTTACGGTTCACAAAAGAAAATAAAGGAGTATTATCTACAACACCGTCTCTAATATAAAAGATTCAGCAACAAAGACCACTTCCTTTGAAATTTTCTTGAAAATAGCAAGTCGATAGCGTTCTATGTCCTGATTATAGTCAAACGAAGTCGTGGGTGTGTACATATAAGAGCTGTCCATTCAATTACTTTAAGAGGCTTTCCGCTCCGAGAAACCATGTATACAGGCGTAGATGTTGTAGATAAATACTGTGGAATAATGAAATTAATCTCTATGAATCATATCAAGGTCTTTGTACGATATTGTATAAAGAAAGACGGTATTATGTATGTATTGTTGCTGTTTTGGTTCCTATTCGTATGTAAAAGGGATTGAAAGAGATAGTAGTTATGTTGACAGTTTTCTTTTCTTTCGCCTGATTACTGTGAAACTGTCTGTGTGAGCTTCGGCTAAGACTAGCAGAATCCTGAATGCAGCCTGAATGCATTCCTTATTTGTCCAAAGAAAACACGAGGGAAAAGTGCTACACATATCTGTTAATGGGTACGATTTTTAATCAATTTAAGTGATTTTTTACATCTTTATTCTACATAGTCATTTTGTTGTTTATTATGTAAGTCGCAATTGTGGTTGTTGTTGGTTTTATAAGTATTTATATCCAAAAAGAAGTCTACCTACTAAGCGATACCAATAAAGCTTTATATATTTGAATAACATCGGAGTTGTTATCACTAAAAATACTAATAGTAAAAATATATAACTATGTATATGCTTGTATGCCACCTTGAATGTCCCACTTTAAAAAGATTACTGTTTCTAAGAAAACGGCAAATGAAGTTTTTTTTATCGTATAGAGGGCAAATGATTTTAAGAAGGAGTTCGCTCTTTTTTTGCAGTTTTGAAGGTCGTATTGGTCCGGGTCGTATTTACATAGATATCAAGCTTTATAGACTTTCAGGAATGCTGAATACATAAAATATTTTGACATTACCAATTGACCTACGTCTCCGTTTCTTTTCAATCATGCTCAGCTGCTATTATAGCTATATAAAATAGTTAACATCACGCATCTAAGCGTGATGTTAACTATTTTATCTTAGGCATACAAGCAAAAAACCAATTTGAAAAAAAAAAGTGAAAATTAGATAGTTTCAGAGTTCATCCTGAGCAACAACTTGACACGAGTATTTTTGAATATAGAATGAATCAACATTAAAATTTGTCTAAATGGCAAACTTTATTATTTAGTCATTAGCTTATGACACAAGATATTAGATAGCACAAATATTTTGACAACACTTACATACGTGACGAATAAGAGAAGGACAACTCTTTATAAATATTTTCAAAATAAATTCGAGAGCGTTCTAAAGATTTAACAGATTAATTTAAAAAAAAAACGACTTCCAAAAAACATCCAACGAAAACTCTAAGCTAGGTGCTTAGCCAAAAAGAATACAAACGAACAATTACAAAAGTCTAAGCGATAGGCACTTGGCACCGACTTCAAACAGATTTTAGGTACCTAGCACACATTATAATACTACTATTTAAATGAATAAAGAATAGGTATAGGCAATTTATGAAGAACCAGTTTATTTTACTCTTTTAAGTGTTTTTTTTGGCAGAGAGTTTTCGTTGGATGTTTTTTGGAAGTCGGTTTTGTTTTTTTTTATAAAAAGTTTTTATTTTTCAGTTTTTAGTGCAAACAATCGTAGGTAAGTAGTAAGTTGAACTATTTCATCAAATTTCATAATCAAGAATACAAATTAAGGTCTATACGTACGTGTAATATTAAAATCATCCTCTAATCCCTAACTGTTGAAGAGTTTAACCTTCTATCATCAGCTCACCTAAATAACTTGAAAGTATACGACTGAAGGTCTTTAGATACGTATGAAATTGAAAGAATTATCCTCCAACTCCTAACCGTTGAGGAGTTGTACCTTCCACCTTCCATCATCAGCTTACCTAAATAATTTGAAAGAATACGACTAAAGGTAACATATGTACATATGATATTTAAAGATTTATCCTCCAACTCCTAACTGTTAAGGAGTTGTACCTTACACCATCAGCTCATCATCATAAAAAATGATGACTACCAGACGCAAATACCGGTGTAACTTCAGAAAATATACGAAAAACACAGTATGTGCCTATAAAAAATGAGGGTTTCCCTCGATTCCCCTGGGATCCCATCATCAGATCCTGATATGCTGGCAATGGGACCACCTCGAAAGCATACCCTTTCGAATACAAAAAAAAATTCAAATTCGGTCCACAACTGACGGAGTAATCGGTGAACATACATAAAAAAAAAAAAAAATACATACAGTGGAACATAGAACCTCCTCCTTTTTGGAAGTCGGTTAAAAAACAAATGGCTGTGCGTAACATAAAAGCTATTATTCTATATTTGAATGTGCGGTTTAAAAATAGAATACCAACCTGTTAAACTATAATAAAAAAGCTTGGCCGAGTTAAGTGCTAGCTGTATGAATGGCTGCCACAGTCCTTTCACTTCGTTATCCGCCCATTGACAAATCTTCACGTTTATGTGTAGGTCAAGATACCATCTATAGTCTCGTTTCATTTTAGAAATTCCTCGAAAATTTTGTTTTTCGAGATCTTATTGCGTCATTTACATATTTTAGTGAAGCTATTACACTGATTGTCATCCTAAAACAGATAACAATATCTACTGCATATTCATGAGGTGTTTCCTGAACGATAGATTTATATTGTCGCATATTTTTTGCCTAATTTGACTAGAGGCTCTTGCAAGTTTGTTTCTTGATTAAAATAGAATTCTCCGCAGAATTCTATTTTTGCCTGTTTTGCCATATCTAAAATTTAACACTGCCAAATTTTAATGCGTATACAAAATATCAAGAAACAATAAAATAGAATTCTGCGGGATTGCTACCATGTACCTTTTTGTTAGTGAGTATTGCGCTGTTGCAAGCAAGCAAAAAGGTACATGGTAGCAATCCCGCAGAATTCTATTTTATTGTTTCTTGATATTTTGTATACGCATTAAAATTTGGCAGTGTTAAATTTTAGATATGGCAAAACAGACTTTACGACAGAATCGGTTCGGAGTCTTGAGACCCACTCAGGAGCATGTAGAAAGCTTTTGTTTCATTGAACGATAAAACTGAAATTTGTCAATTCAACTTAGTATGCAGTTTTGAAAAGGTAGGTATAAAAAATATAAAATCTGTTGTAACTTCATCGGAAAGATTTTAGGCTTTGCTATTAGGAGTTGTTATAATAAATTATAAATAGTTCAGTAAGTTTTTTTTTATTGAAAACCTTTATGGTCAGGTTTGATTGGGGAGTAAATTCAAGTAAGTCGCCATCGACATGGTCATGAGACGTGTTAACGCTTGAGGTAGCTGTGAATGCATAGATATACAATATCGGTACTCACTGTTGGTCATACATATAACACAGGTCGACAAGTAATGCACATGACATACACCCACATCTTATCAATATACATCTGTTTTCAATTTTAAAATCAAACAATTATTTAATTAGAATTTGTAAAAATAACAACTGTTTGCTTATAGTTTAAAGTTTTAACTTCTGTCGGCAGTCCTCTTCTTAATGTTTTTATTTTAATATTTATTCCATTTATTTAAATTCTGATTAGATCAATCTATACTAATATTATAAAGCTGAAGAGTTTGTTTGCGCTAATGTCGGGAATCGCTGGTTCGATTTGAGAAATTCTTTCAGTGTTGGATAGTACATTTATCGAGGAAGGCTATAGGCTATATATCATCACGCTACGACCAATAGGAGCGGAGTACCAATGAAAAATGTTTCAAAAACAGGGAAAAATTATCACGCTACGGGCGACAGGACACGCAAACGAGGTTGCGTGGGTCCGCTAGTTATTAAATAAATTTATTTATGTAATTTAAAACTCTCGGTTTACTCCTTTCATGATATGAGAGTGTGATATTTATATGGATTTTATTGTATTTAATTAACATGTTCCATACTTAAGTTGCCCACCCACAGATGGCGCTGTTAAGTTTGGCTGAATCGCGCTATAGCGAAGAAATATTTTTGAAAATTGAGAATAAATATGTTTTATTACTATTTGAGCTGTATTATTTCTCGCTTACGGACTCCTGATCTCATTAACAATCTTACAGATAATATAGGGCTCAGGGTGATTAAAGTATGTTGGTTGACGATTATGACATTTCGAGTAATATAATTTACATAAATGTAAATGATATCCTTTTAGAATGACGAATCTAGTTATCTGGAACTGTGTCGATTAAGTACAGTTAGTTATAAATGAGGCCAAGCGCTTGTTATAATTTTCTTAGAACCAGTTTAATTCTTAGTACTTATTCGTGTGATCAGAACGATCAAAGGAATAGGGCTACAGTCATAATAATGACTTAATCTATGCCTATAAAGTTGCTTGCCACGACTGACTAATTCA
The DNA here is from genome assembly GCA_949125395.1 of Diaphora mendica. Taxonomy (NCBI): domain Eukaryota; kingdom Metazoa; phylum Arthropoda; class Insecta; order Lepidoptera; family Erebidae; genus Diaphora; species Diaphora mendica. The sequence goes on from OX421321.1 coordinate 5,992,508, forward strand.
TCAACGAAAAGCGTAAGCTACAGGCTACAAACTTGAACTTCTGGCAGCTGAGGTTTCTTAAAACACTTATTAAGACAAGATTTAAGACATTTATCGAGTAAAGTAAAAGATCTGATAAACATTTGTATGGATCTTATTCATTTTTAAACTAGAAATAACGAACGAGAGCGAAGCTGATATCAATAGCTTACTCTTATAAAACATATTTCAAATAAATTTAAAAAAAGAAATTGAAGTTTTGGTTTTATTTTATTATTTTTACTTTTATTATTGATAAATCACATTTTTTGATAATTAAGTAGGTACCTTACTTGTTTCTAAAAATATCTAAGGAAGTTTAAAACAAAATGAATTACACAATTCTGTAAAACTTACTGGTTTTACTCAGAAATGAACTTGTATAATGTAAGGATTTCAAGAAATAAATTCAATTTAAAATCCTTAATCGATTGTGTACTACTCCAAAATCGATTAAGGTTCTACAACCTGGATTGGTCATCGGTATCATTAGTGTTAAGATTTTTTCATATTTATGAATACCCACTTATTTAGGCTCTGTGAATTATTATAATAGCATTTTTTCCTTTATTAATCTAATAAAGACGCCTACGCACATTTTACCCACACGTACAAAAACCTACAGGCTCACACAAAACACATTCCAGTACACATATACACACAAACTCAGATTCTCAGATCAAATAAACAAATATAGATAACGCACCGCCTTGTTCTTGTTGAAGCAGAAAAAGTAGCGTAGTTCCAAGTAAACACACGTGTTACGAAGTAACTATGCTATAAACTACGCTACTTTTCGTCAGAATCGTATAATTTGTCGATACTTGTTGTACTACGCTACTAACGGTATTAAACACTCTAAGTGTTATAACTTATTTTATTTAGTTTAGTAAACACAATTCTTTGGTGATTAAACAATAAGTACGATACGATAATTTGATTACAAACTTTTGATCTCGTCTAAATTTATACCTATTACTTACTTAGTAACTTTAAATGATCTATGCTCATCAAGAAAGCTGAAGCTTATTTTATGGTTACTTACTTTATGGTTACAGTACTTAACTATTACCGAAGGGAATAGCATACAAGAAAGCTTAAGCTTATTTCATGGTTACATTCCCTTCGGGAATAGTTAAGTACTTATTATTATTTCGTTTTCGGTCTGTCCATATGTATGACTACGTATTTCTGATAAGACCCTTTACTTTAAGACTGCGTACAGGTATTTATTCCTATTGAAATCAAACGGTTCTATGCTTCAAATTTATAATATCTCCTTTTTTTATAAAATAATGTAGAAATAATATTTTAAGATAAGATTGTCCGCGAAGTTCAATGTAGTAAAGATAAGTATGTAGATCACAAAGTGTTAAATTGTATAATTTAATACTTTAACTCTTTTTTTTTTTGTTTGGCCCGCCAAAATGACTACTCTGCCTGATGGAAAGCATAAGCAGAATCCAAGAGTGGTGGTCACCATGCTCACTGCGAATGCAGACAATGCAGCATGGCGACCCACACCATGGCGGCCTAGTGATGCTACTGCATCTATTAGTCTAGTCAACAAGTATGGAACTTGTTGACTAGACTAATTGGGCCTCCGGTCTCGCACTCACCAACGAAACACGACAGCATGCTGTCATTTTACGTTGATTTTCTGTGCGAGGGTAGTATCGCCCCGGTCGAGCCGGCCCGTTTGTGCTGAAATCAGCGTGGCTCTACTACCTCCTGTCTCAAATAGATTAAAGTCATTGAAAATAATATGTTTTACTTGGGAGTTCTTCGGGTAAAGTAAATTTAAAACAACAATAATGACAGTGTTAATTTTAATAACAAGAGGTCGATACTGACCATCGATCAATCGTCGATCAGTGACGATCATCGCCTTTATTTGCGTAGAATGCTGTCATCTTTATCTATTTATAATTTATTGTCTAACCGTACAAGGATCACGATTGGTTCTTTTATTTATTAATTCGATGACTGGTATCTAATGTTAGAAAGATATTTCTGATGAATCATCTGTAATTTAGAAAAACTAATTCAATTTTAATGTCGCATACGATTCGAATATAATCTTAAAACGTTCGTATTGATTTGACATTTAAATAATGACATTTACATGCCAAACGAGTCATTTTTTAGGCTTCTGTAGTCCTAACAAGAAACCTTAGGAGAGATATATATATATAGAACTCCATCCGCCTCACCACGGGATGGCATAGAAACTAGAAATAACATGAAAGCTGAGATCCTTTACAGAAACAGGACAGGATGTGTTCTAAAAAATAAAATAATTTTGTTGGCGTCCCCCAAGGGTCTCCACAACAATCGGTCCTGTGCTGCTGCTGCCTGTGCTGTGTCATCGGACCTTGTAGGGAACCTACCCACGCTCCGTCTTCCAGTAGGTACGTGGTCGCCATTCCAAATGTTTTTGACCCCATCGGCCTTCTTGTCTATGAACTTCTTTCGGCTAAGATGATGACGATGATGTTTATTAACATATTAACAGGGATAGTAATTTGCTACGGAACCAATTAACATAATTAAAGTAAACCTAAGCAAATAAATTTAAGCAACTGCATATCTATAGAGTTGTTTAATTTTACTACCTGCAGGTCCTCTAAAACACAAATTATTAACATTGAACTAATACGAATATTACTACGTATTATTCCTAAATGATTATTAACTCATTTGTTTCACAATATAAGCCTTTAGCAAGAAAAATTTCAAACCATATAAGTATTTTTTTATTAAAGTTTTCCTAAATTAAGATACACATATCAGATTTATCTATTCCAGTCACTCGATCATGACATTCATGACTGGATTACAATATCATTTTGATGACCCACACTTATTTCTTAGACCTGTAAATGAGGTAATCAAAGAATGAATCACATAAAAAGCTGCCCGGAAGTGAGACTGAGGAATACACGAGGGAGGGGTTGAAAATGCTACAAATATTTTATACTAACTTTTGCCCGTAGCTCCGTCTGCATTAATGTAGGTATACATGTCGGTTTACGCGGTAAAAAGTAGACTCTGACCGCGTCCTCAAGAATCAAAGTAAATCGTAGGGTTCGTTTAAACTATACCGTACTTAGCTATAAGCTATGCGTGTACCTATATAGCACGTATAGCATATAGTTTAAGTAGTAAGTAAGTAGTATAATATAAAAACAGTTTTGTGGTTAAACAATTAGGTAAACTTAAAATACGTAGACAAAATCACTCATATTACATATTTAAATCTATCTATTCTGACGGCAAAATAATATGAGGTAATCCTTTTTGCCGACAGGCTGTCTGACAAATATACCTTTGCCTGCACTAATATAATCACTTCATAAGAAACGTCAGCTATAAACCAATAATAATATTGTTGCACAGTCATCCTATTTCTTTCATTCCATTCTCAACTCTTTATGTATAACGTTAATGTATATTTTTCGTTAGTTTAATCTAAAGCGGTTATATTTTTTACCGCGAATTCGTGCTAGATCATCTTCCTAGGAATTTATATCTACATTGGAAAGTTAATTACGTTGGCAATTAAATAATAAATATGCTGATGTTTAGTTTCATTATGTTGATGGATTTACTAGAAATCACATGTATCGATCGGTTATTATGTTTAAATTAACTTAAAATATGTTTTACCTGTACGTGCGTAGATATTATGCGGGCATGTAGACAATTGATCACCTGATAGTTTATAGATAGATAATTAATTCTTTTTTTTACGGTTATCTCGATCTATGGGTATCTTTTACTTAAGATTTAAGTGCATTGACGGCATTAGAAAGCTATGAAATCCTCCGCCAGAAATTCATATTTTAGTTATTGCAACCCCTTGCAAAATAAATGCTACAGCAATGTATGATATGAATAACAAAATAACTCTGAACTAGAAACTCGACTGGAGTTTTCCCTTGCCTTTAATAATGTTCGAAGTTGCAAATAATGAAATAGACAATAATAGTTTCTATTAAAGCGCTAGTAGGTAAACCACTTTTCCCAACAATGAAATCGGAACCTAGTTATAGCCCGTACGTCAGTGCTATGACAAAAAAAAAACAATGGCAATTTATCGTTAGAAAGTATTTATACTTATAGGTCAGCAAAAAGCTAATACTTTCTTGGTAAGTAATTCAGTCGATCATATCAACGTAATTGTAATCGGCAATTCATTACTTCTTACTGACTTTTTTAGGATTTCAGAGTAACTTATTATGTCCATAATTAACGATCGAAAAAAATAAAATTCTCGGAAACAAAAAGGCGGGAATATTTTTAATTATCTGTCTCGGTATGTTGTACCATCGAAAGAGGTAGGTTCCAATTAAAAGTAAAAAATACTGTATTAAATGTGGTTCCACGAGTATTCACATTTCTTTGAAACGATAGCACGCCCGTACCTACACACAAAATGAATTCCGGTAACTGGCAAACGCTTGTGGAATTTTGTTGCTATTTTAATGTTATTTCCATACCTATAGTCATTGTTAAATTATACACTAGATTAGCAATTACGAACCAAAAACGCAGAGGCCGCAATTAAGAACTTTTCTTAATCAAGCCAAACTTCGGTTTAGTTTACAATGTCGCGCCAACCGAAGTTGACGTGACATAAAATGGGCAAATACGTAGTGAAAGAATGCGATGCAAGGCCAAAAAACTATAACAAATCAATCAGAAATACTTTTCGTATGTATATATATTGAAATTAAGGCAAATAACGCTATAATGAAAATAAAAAATAATAATTGCAATTTAAATACAGTGTTGCCATTCACACATCTTTTTTTGTTCCCAAAATAGTGGGAAAATATGTAGATAATTAAATAGTTTTAATTTATTCATTAGAATAAAGGTATTTACATCCTACTAATATTATAAACGCGAAAGTTTGTAAGTATGGATGGATGGATGGATGTTTGTTACTCTACTAACTTTTAAACTCTCGCGTTCCATGATATAATAATTATTATTTTTGGAACCGACATTTACTCGGGCGGAGCCGCGGGCAAAAACTAGTATGTATATTGATATTAACATGATAAGAACTAACATTGGATTACTTAGTTATCACAGTCATATTTTTAATAATTAATTAAACAAACAAACAAATTAATTGTAGCCGTGAAATTTCGTGAACGTATGAATTAATACCTACGTATGCGAAATTTCGTACATTTACTGGCTGTTGCCCGCGGCTCCGCCCGCGTTTATGTCGGTTATCGTTACTAATAGTAGCCTATGTGTTATTCTGATGTATAAGCTATATTACTGTAAAGTTTTATCCAAATCCGCTCAGTAGTTTTTGCGTGAAGAAGTAACAAACATTCACACTCACAAACTTTCGCCTTTATATATTAGTGTGATGTGATGATGTGATATGATACTAATTTACGTTATTATTTATACATACGTAAAAATAATTTTGTATCATTAGACCTATAAAAAAGAAGCTAAAGAGAGAACTGTGAATTATTTTGACTGCCTCGGTGGCGCAGTGGTAGCGTATGCGACTGCTGAGTTTGCGGTCTCGGGTTCGATTTCCGGGTCGGATCAAATGTTTTTTTCGGATTTTGGGCGTTTTCTGTGTATAACTTATATGTATTTAGAAAAAAAAGTATATGAGTATTCTATTAGTCAATCTAGCTATCATAATACAAACTTTGCTTAGTTTGAAGTTAGATGGCGTTGTGTGTGAAATGTCTGAAATATTTATTATTATTATTTTATTGTTTACGAAGCTGATGCTTTACAGCGGTGTTTGTTTCTTTTATAAACTTTTTAACAAAAAGTGTTTAGCTGTTTAATTAGTCATTCGTTATGTCATCCGTTTTGTAGTTTTAAAGATTTAAGCGAACAGATAGCGAAAGCGATTTCATTTTATACTATGTAAAATAGCAAATTTGAACAATACCTAAGTGAATATTCACGTTACATTAATTACATCACACTTCAGACTTCAGACATATTAACCGAGTTTGATAGAGTGCTATCAAACTCAGTTAATATGTTATCATTATAGATCTTAGTTAAACACATATGAACATTACTATGAATGAACATCGTGTTTTAATAATTGTTTGCAATAATAATATCCGTTCAATTATAAGTGCACAGCTTAAAATATTTTTTTTTAAATCTCGCTTTCATGGGTAAATTTTCATAGAGTAGTCAACACCGGTCCGCCATTGTGATGTTTATGCTTTGTCTTTGTCTAATCATAGCGACGTCGTTGTTCTTGTAACGCGTGTGAGTGAGACATGAGTTTGTTGACTTTCATTTGTCTAATGGTTTCAAAGCTACATCGTCAACGTTCAAAGCGGTTACATTTTTTGAGACGTGTGGTAATGAAGTTTGCGCCTCTAGGTATATCTATCTCAATGCTTCTTAAGATATACCCAAGCCTCTAATATAAATGAATAGGTGCACCTATTTGTAAATGAAAACTGTTGGGTTTTAGTAAATACAGATTTGATGTAAGTAGTGTTGGACTGTCACTCTTGTGTTGTTCCATGTGGAATCGACCACTCGGCACTCGGTGTAGTGCAAGATCACCATTCGTGCAGTCTTTTTATTTGTATCACAGGCCGATAACAAATATCCTCCCTCCAAATTTAAAATCACAATGCAACCTAGTTCCATTACAAGCCGAATTGATCCCTCAATATAGCAAATTTTGTTGCTAACTAAACTAACATTTCTCCAAAATTAATATCTGTTCTCTTATTTTAATGAAACGTTTTCCAAAATGATATTTTCGTATGAATGTATTTAGATAACGTCTATTTAAAGTGTGGCACATCTAATTTTAGTCAATCTGTGAAATTTAGAAGGCCAAATGACTAGTCATTTTTAGAGATTTTTACTTTAGACACAGTTTTCTATCAACAGAGTTATCCCTAATTTTAATTATCCTTACTGATGGAAAACAAGTACTCGTATTCCATGAATGGATATCTCATGGAATTGTTCAACGGAAATCAATTTCGTTCTACGTTAATGACGCATGGAGGCTCTCTTCATTATATATAGTCCACAAATGACGGTGAATTATAAATATGAGTAACAATACGTACTTAGAAGTAAATGCACGGTTATTTTCATAATGGCTATCTATTAGGGTGTCGTGTCATCGTTGGAATAACCGAAGGGCTTTAGCGGTTATTACCCACAAAACAAAGTTGTGTTTTATGTAAATATTGTTTGTTTTTGAACAGTGAATTTTACATTTTACAAAGACAAATCCCACGTTAGTAATATATACTGTGTCGGACTTTACAAATATACATGAAACTGATACAAAGAACACCCAGACTCAGAATAACAATTTGTGGATCATACAAAGTGTTATCCCATGTGGGATTTGAAACACTTTAGCGTAGTGGCGGGGCGACCGCTTAAACCACTACTACGCCATCCGTGCAATCAAAAGTCAAATTTCTATTGAAAATTGGTTTATTGATAGTAATATATTATATACATCAGAATAACACATAGGCGAAGCCACGGGCTAAAACTACTTTATTAATTATAAAAATTAAACTCACCGTATACAAGGTAAATACAAAACCAATTTATTATAGCACATAAAATGTCACATTTTGACGCAATTCATTTTGAACCGTATTCCTTAGAACAAAAGAGTTAACATCACAAAACACGTTTTAGTTAAATTGCTCTGATGCAGATTCTCTTTACCATATCAATTCCAGTAATACCCATGATAAACGAATGAGCAGTTGCGAAACAAATTAATTGTTCTCGCTAAACATAAAATTCAATTCGACTGCCTCGGTGGCGCAGTGGTACCGTATGCGACTGCTGTTCTTGAGGTCTCGGGATCGATTCCAGGGTCGGACCAAATGTTTCTATGATCTACAAATATTTGTTTCGGAGTTTGGGTGTTTTCTATGTATATTATGTATGTATTTACAAAAGAAGAGTATATAAGTATTTATATCAGTTGTCTAGTACCCATAACACAAGCTCTGCTTAGCTTGGGACTAGATGGCATTGTGTGTGAGATGTCCGAAAAAAAAAAAATTGGTTGGAACGTTAGCTTTAGGAGCATTTCAATAAAATTAAATTCAGGTGGCAACAGCTTGCATACTTTTTACCTTTCATGTTAAATACTAACACTATTGTACCTGAATATCTAACTTTTAAAAAGAGTAGCCATGAGTTTCTTTGCCAGTATTCTTCTTATAAGGCTCTACGCATGTATGAAACTGGAAGTTATAACTTAGGTATAGATCGACACAAGCAGCCAATGGATTTAAGCAGAGCCTGTATTATGGATAATAGACAACTGATATAAATACATATATACCCTTCTTTTGTAAAAACATACATATTATTATTATACATAGAAAACATCCAAACTACAAAATACACATTTGCAGATCATATAAACATTTGTTCCAACCCGGGAATCAAACCCAAGACCTCGAGCACAGCAGTCGCATACGCTACTACTGTGCCACAGAGGCAGTCAGATATTTTTTTAATGTAAATATTTTCAAAATTTCTGAAAAACTTTGCTAAGCAATTATGGTCGCCTTTGTTTCCCACAGTGCACAGTCGCGGCCAAAAAATAACTTTTTCATCCTCCCATCTCGGAAAGAGTTTGTTTACCCTTCGATATCTGAGTGCAAAAGCCGTTTTTATCCGCTAGAGGATAAAGTAAATTGAATGTAGAACATCGTGTGCACTAAGCTTGTGAATTCAAAACATCATTAAACCTATTTATTTCTACCGCCATGGTGCCGAATTTATCATACAACCTTTTTTAATTTGTTAAAAACTCAGCCTCGGAACCTTCTTGGTGTACTTTTTTTAATTTGCTGTGGCCGCGCCATTTTCTTTTCACGTCATTTAGTAATTTCCTGGCTGAGGTGGGGTGAAAAGTTACGTGTTGCACTCGAGTGCAAATATTTTTCACCTCGTGCTCTTTTGATTCTCTCGCTAAAGCTCAGGATTATAATTTTAATCCTTGGCTTGCTCGGTCATCAAAATTGAGCACACGGTTAAAAAGCAACTTCGCAGTCTTGTATAACAAATAACTGTCCTCGTTCTCTCTATTCAAACCTTATCCTAACAATAACGAACACATAGAAAAAATAGTTACCCAATTTAGTGCAGTCGATCTGAAATTCGACTTCGATTCATTCTTATTTATATAAATGTGGGTTTTGCTTTCGTACCTAAAATAGGATAGTTAACATCACGCTTAGACCAATAGGAACCGAGCATGTATGAAAAGAGACGCAGATGAAGTTGTGTGTGTCAGCTACTTTATTCATAAGTTAGATTTTAAATTCATTTTCTCAAATAAATATTATATTAATCATGTAATTCATATCTGAATGTTTCCTCTACCGGATGAAACCTTATAAATGATCATTACGAAATGAACTTCCAACCCCTTTATCGTAATTAATAATATTGCGACATAAAACGTATTAATTATGCTACTAATTAAATGAGTTGTTATAAGACGTGAACGTGACTCTACCTGTTACGAGGCCTGTTTCATTTCATACTAGTTCTTGACCGCGGCTCCGCCCGCGTGTATGTCTGTTATCGCGGCAAATAGTAGCCTATGTGTTATTCTGATGTATAAAGCTATATTACTGTAAAGTTTCATCCAAATCCGTTCAGTAGTTTTTGCATGAAAGAGTAACAAACATCCATCCGTCCATACTTACAAACTTTCGCGTTTATAATATTAGTATTTTATTTATATATTTTCCTTAATGATAGCTTTGCGATAGGCGATATCATAGGTGTTTTCACTAATGAATAAAATTTTAAAAAAATATTGTGTTGTGGCTATCTAATATGGGTAAGTCAATCTTTAACGGTTCTTGTACCAATTTGGCTTAAAGAAGTCACGGGCAATCAAACACTCTTCTTCTACATTACCAATGATAAAGTTTGCTTCAACAGCGTATCAATTCAGCGAACAAAGCGTTTCTTTTTAATCAACTCCTATAGAATTAGATATGCGTGAAGAATTTCCGACTGTTACAAATACGGAGAAGTCATCATGCGTTTTAAAATGAAGCACAATTTCAACGGTTAAATCGAATTTGGATTCGGTGAAACCCAGTTTTTATTACTTAGGACCTTCTGATTGGCCAATTCAATTTCGTGGAAGATATCGCGTTCCTGGGAGATTAGCATCCGGTCTAATGCCAAGCAAATGACACTCGTGGGCCTACAAATTATTTCCTGCGGTTTCGTTTACTTAGAAACGTATTTTTTCGTAGGAAACCGCTTGTATTGGCATTATTTTTTCTCGTTTCCTTTGGCAAGAGTTTCAATTATTCATATGGTTAATTGATTTTTTGATTCCTTTCCGTCTGTCTGAGATATTTTAGGTATAAATAAACGGTTTACTCATGAAACTATACAATACATTGAGTAAAAATCACACTGAACATTGAGAGTGAATAGGCAACAATGTTATGTAGGTAATCTTTACTACGAAAGTGGAACAAGTTAGTAGTATCTAGATGACTGAGTTTTTATTGGTTACTTTTCTAAAAATTAATCCCCCCTAGATCGATCAATGAACAAAGCGTGTGTCTCTGACTAACGTTTATTTGGTAGGCACTTAACTAAACATAGTGACAGCTAAGATTTGAAATAACAACAAGTAAAATTTTTACAAAAACATAAACCGACTTCAAGGTTTCACTCGATTTCTCTTGGATGCCATTATCAGATCTTAGTGTCCTTATTATAGTACCACCGTTGGAATATCTCCTTTCCATTAAGAAATAATCATCAAAATCGGTTCATAAACGACGAAGTTATCAGCGAACACACATAAAAAAAATTATATATAAACGGTCGAATTGAGAACATCCTCCTTTTTGAAGTCGGTTAAAAAATTAACTATAAGCAATCCTACTAATATTGCTAACGCGAAAGTTTGTTAGTATGGATGGATGGAGGTTTGTTACTCTTTCACGCAAAAACTACTGAACGGATTTGGATGAAACTTTACAGTAATATAGCTTATACATCAGAATAACACATAGGCTACTATTTGCGCCGTGATAACCGACATACACACGGGCGGAGCCGCGGGCAACAGCTAGTTGAAAATAAAATATAGAATCCAACAACAAATTTTAGTGAATTTTAGTTTAGTGACGGCAACAACAGAATTAGCACCATTGTCAAACTACTTTTTCAATAAAATGACATTTTCACGAGAGTTCTTGTAGTTTTCTCGAATACGATTAACATTGGAATATTTCGTAGTAGTGGTACTAATATATATTTTCCAGAACCTTCAGACGTGAAGCCGTGCAACTCACAATGATGAAGCCTTAACAAATTGTATTCAGTAGAATTGAACTTACATTTGGATTTCGAAGAATTTGTTATTATATAAAGGACTAATTTTCGTCAGTACAGAAACCTTAAAAGCATATTTAGTCTGAGCGTGGGTTAGTTAAGCATGGTTGTCTAAGATGGTTGTCATTTCTGAATTCTGATGCTGCTGACTAATGATGATGAACTTCTCACCCTTGGAGTGCAAAAACCTTGTAGTCAACTCAACAGGTAGTAGCGCCACGCTAATTTCAGCACGAACGTGCCGGCCCGACCGGGGCGGTACTACCTCTCGCACAGAAAATCAACGTAAAATGTCAGCGGTCATGCTGTCATGTTTCGTTGGTAAATGCGAGACCGGAGGCCCAATGATGCAGAAGCATCACTAGGCCGCCATGGTGTGGGTTGCCATGCTGCATTGTAAGCATTCGCAATGAGTATGGTGACCATCACTCTTGGATTCTGCTTATGCTTTGCATCAGGCAGAGTAGACTCATTTTGGCAGGGCCAAATATATGAGGGGCGCTCATAGCCCAGTTGCACTCGGTGATTAGAAACAATCACCGAGGGAAAGCAACAACTGCGCGGTCAGTACCTGGATGGGTGACCGCTGGTGGCATTATACCATTAGCGTCTCCGTGATTCGGAGGTCACGTTAAGCAGTCGTTCCCGGTTGTTATCCTAGGATAATAGTCGCTAAGCTTAGTTGGAGGCCTAGGGCGACTTAAAAACATCCAACGGCAAGATTGCGTAGCCACAACGTAGTCTTGCCAGTCCCCAACCCGCACTCGGCCGGCGTGTGGACGGTCAGCTTTAACCCTCTCCTGAGAGGAGACCCAGCAGTGCGACATTATGGGTTGTTGATGAAATATATAAAAAAAACATCGTACAAAGGACTTTGTACTACACTGTAATTAATCCAGGGCAATATTCTTTAAAGCTGTATTGGGAACACCTCGTTTAGAGACTTCATGCTTGCCTTGTGACCAAAAGCTTTATCTTGTTTGCCAGGATTAAGGTTAGTAGGTAGCTACAGGTTTCTACGTATTTATATAAAAATAATTCCGAGGAGACCGGTAGTGACCCAGATCGAACGATAGAAGACCTACAAGTATATGTGCCGCCATAGTATTTTATTAACTCGACGATATTTTATAGACCGTTCCTGAGAGCCCTTCATATTGTGTTTGTTTAGAAGTGATACTCACCGCAGAGTAGTATTTGTGGGTTCAATTTCCACCTAGGCATAATAATTATGTTATGACTATATGACACAAAAACAGTACAAATGATCGTGTCATTTGTTCTTTTTTATTCGGATGTATATATAAATTTGAATACAGATCAGGGGTCTGATTACCATAGTACAATCTATGCCTAGTTAGAGATCGATTATGTGTGAGATGTGTGATATTATTATTATTAGCTAGAGCACTATAGTTTAACTTAATAAATTGTTTTTGATTAAATATAAGTTTTTTCAAGGAATAGGTCGTCATCATCTTCCTCTAGGAACAAAATTATTGATACTTTCATCCTAATTAATATGATAAATACGAAAGTGTCTGTCTGACTGTTTACGGTTAAATGACATATTCGGGTTCGATTCCCGGGTCGGATCAAATGTTTGTATGATCTGCAAATATTTGTTTCCGAGTTTGGGTCTTTTCTATGTATAATATGAATGTATTTACAAAAAAAAGTATATGTGTATTTATACCAGTTGTCTAGTACCCATAGCACAAACTCTGCTTAGTCTGGGACTAGATGGACCTGTGTGTTAAATGTCAGATATGTCAGAAAACATGGAATAGAGATACTGCGATTCATGAGGAAGGACATAGGCTACTTCTTTACCACGATAACCGACATAAACACCGGCGAAGTCGCGGACAAATATGTTATTAATAAATTATCTATGCCGCATTACGTCTGCTGTTCAAATCGGATTTTTACCATCACTAAGTAGTTACAGGATGGCTGGCCGAATATTTATATTAATGTGTTTTTTACAAACAGCTGGCGTTAGTATGTCTACAGCAGTATAATTCTGTGATTCTGGTACAATGAGATAACATGATATCAATACCGGGAAGCAAATAGAAATACAGAATTCGTAGTATTATCACTTATAAACGTGTTTTATTATCAGACCGGTGGTTCTAAACTATTTTCGAACTATTTCCTTCATTTGACCCTTCAAACGTTGTATTGTTAGGTAGAAGATTGAACATTTAGTGTCTATATTTTTGTTTTAATACCAAATAATAAAAAAAAACAAAATACATTATGGAGAGACGACTTATTCTCAGATCAAATATATATAAATATAAAATAAATAAATATTTCGGACATCTAACACACAACGCCATCTAGTCCCAAGCTAAGCAGAGCTTGTGTTATGGGTACTAGACAACTGATACAAATACATATATACTTTTTTTTTGTAAATACATACATATTATACATAGAAAACATCCAAACTCCGAACCATATACATATTTGTAGATCATACAAACATCTGGTCCGACCCGGGAATCGAACCCGAGACCTCATGAACAGCAGTCGCACACGCCAACCGCGAGACCAACGAGGCAGTCGTTATATAAAAAATATGTATAAAAATCGTTCGGGAAGTTTGATCGCAAGCACTGTGACACGAGACTTCTTCTTTTGATGAGATGGCAACCAGCTATTTAATCAGCTATTTCTGCCAATGTCAAGTATTTAAAGTCTTTAAATCTTAAGTCTTCGTCGGGATGAAATTCGACACGAGACACCATTTTTTTTTGTTTTTGTAACAAAAAAGATAACTAGCATTAGGAATACACATCTTGTGTCACGAGGGACTTTACAAACATACATAAAACCGACACAAAGAACTCCCAGACTCAGAACAACAATTTATGGATCACACAAAGTGTTGTTCTATATGGGATTTGAACCCACAACACTTAGCACAGTAGGAAGCGGTGTGGCGATCGCCTTAACCACTAGGCCAACCGTGCAGTCATGATGAGTAGGTAGATTTATTACATGAAAGTATCACTAGTATGTTACTAGGAAGATATTTTGTTTAGTAAGGGACTTTAAAATCAGCTTTGATATTCAGTTACAAAATTTAACTACCTTTATCTTTACGTTTGGAAACCCCCTCGGGCTGTCACCCCGCCGGGGTGGTGTCGAATCCGACCGACTGAAAACTCCCTAAGTCATTACAATCAAAAGATTAATCATTTAAGTCAAAGGTTCTTCACATTTATTAAGGCCAGGGGAAGAACCCTTTACATCTCTTTTTTAGAAATTAATTTTAAGACTTGTATCTATTTGATTTTCTTCATACAGAGTCTGATTTAATATTAAAACAATATTGAATAATCAAAGATTCTTCAGGCCATATTTAGTTCAAAGTTCATTATGTAAAAATCCCCCGCATACACGCATGGGGGAATTACCCCTGTTGCATGAAAAACGGTACGATGATGGCATCTATTATGAATACAAGGCTTAGTCTACTTGTTATTGCCTGTAGTTTAGAAAATCAACTCACGTAATAGGAATAAATCCTCCGCCGCGGGGAACTTTACAGACATACATGAAACGAACATAAATAACGGCTAGACTCAGAGATACAATTCATGATGGACAAAACAGAGAAATACACTTCATTTTCAATGCTCTGTCCCATTCCTCATATTGAACCAACAATACAAAATTGATTGGACTTCACTGCCTCAAGTCTCTTGCGACGTCACACTTATTTCGTATAGTGACAAGGTAAAGATCTATATCGACAGCACCTTTTCCTGGGGTCCTCAGCTGCAAAATGTTTGGCGCTGCAGGATTTTTGCGTCGACTACGCAGTTTTCTACCTACCTCTACCAAGATTGCTCTTACACAATTCCTTCATTTCCTCATCCTTGATTATGCTGATACCAGTTATTTATATATATAAGCTTGAGAGACTCCAAAACCTGCATAAGATTCATATTCGGATTACAGAAATATGATCATGTCTCCTATTATCGTAAAAAGCTTAAGTGTTTACCCATCCCTTCGCCGGAATGCACACATTCGTTCTCTTCTATCTATTAATTATTATTATTATTATTATTTTTATCATTTTACCCTAAGTTACACATCTCAAATGGCTGAGATCGTCAAAGAACCTAAAACTGAAAATGCTTGGCCATTCTACCAAATTTTTCGACCGCTCCTTCTCTGTCCAAGCAGTTCGGTTATGGAACGCCCTGGCAATCGCTATAAGACGTGCACAAACACTTACTGCATTCAAAAGACTGGTAAAGGAGCATTACCTGGGAGACACCAATGTCCCTTAACCAACTTTTTTTAGACAATTGGGTAACACTATGCCACTTAGTATATAATCTATTTTGTATATTTAACTCACACCTTGTTTGTATTTCTTTGTATTTATTTTAAAACCGCCACTACGTATTAGGTACACCTTAAATTATACATAATACTGCTATAAATTTTCCTTTTTATCTATTTTTTAACACACCAGACACTACACTGTTTTTTTTGTTCTGATCATATTTTTCTCTCCATGCCATGGTTGCCTGTAAAAGATTGCCTCCGACGAATAAGGAGGAAGGACTGCACGTTCGGCCTAGTGGTTTAACGGTCACCACGCCGTTTCATACTTCGCCAAGTGTCGTGGGTTCAAATCCCACGTAGGACAACACTTTGTGTGATCCACAAATTGTTGTTCTGAGTCTGGGTGTTCTTTGTGTCCATTTCATGTCTGTTTGTAAAGTCCCCCGCGACACAGGATTTATTCCTAGTGCGAGAGTTGTCTTTTAAAAAAATAATAATAATAGGGCCGCCACTTGTAGGTGCCTACATACCAGTCCATTTCATAATCTACTCTACTGGTCTACAATAAAGATATTATTATTAACACTTGCAGAAAAATACTGTTAAAGTCATTGATCACTATGTCATTTGTCAGTCTATTCCTAAATTCAAAGTTTGAGTGCCAGAGTAAAGATTGATAAAAATGAAATGATAACGCTCTCAGAATTCCAGTCAAGGCTGTTCCCGTCGACATTGACAGTTTGTTAACCGCTCTTTCTGCGAACACATATCGATTGCAGATTAAAATTCGGGGAAACTACTCACAGAAACGGTACTCTCTTATCATACAATGTTCAGAAACTCAGGTTATCATGAAATAATCTAGTTGATAAGGTGCCAGCCTGTCTGCACTCTTAACAGAACTTGTGTTATTGCTTTGGAACCGCGTGATCTGATAACAACTCTTCATATATCGTAAAAACGGGAATTCCAAGATGTTAAATGACTTCTTGCTAATTTGTAATCGCTAGAAATCTGGTCCACCAAGTATAAGGGCAATACAAAATAAAATTGTTATACTTTATTTATAAAAATCACGTATAAAACAAAGTCGCTTCCGCTGTCTGTCCCTATAAATGCTTAGATCTTTAAAAGTACGCATTGGATTTTAATGCGGTTTTCTTTAATAGAAAGAGTGATTCAAGAGAAAGGTTTTTATTCATAATTCATGTATAATATAGTAGAGAAACACTGATAATTTTAGAGGTTTCTAATGTGATGTCGTAAATAAACACATTTTTTTGCGCTTACATTGCAAACACTGGCTGAAACCTACGAGATAGATCAAAATAATGTACTACAGTATTGTACCTTAAAAAGGTTTACAAAAAGTCCTTTATGGTATATGTCTATCGCTTAGGGATAACCAACAATAACCATTTTTATTCCTTTGTTTTTACGAGAAATAATGGCTTATTTTACGAAGCGATTTTAAGCAATACAGCATTAATCATTTAATCCTTATTGAATTAAGTACCTTAAATACATTGTACATTTAATATAGATCAATATGGCCCTTCACAGTATGTAATTTAAATGAATTTTTAATTCGAAGGTATCACAGATTTAAAATGCACGAATCGAGTCGTCGGTGGGTGCATCTGAAATCCACCCGTGCGAAACCGGTGGGGGGTCGCTAGAATCACAATATCTTTACATATCTCAGACGAGGATCGAACCAAATGACCTGAAATTGGAGTGACCTATGTCCAACAGTGGACTGCAATAGGCTGATGATGTTGATGACATATCAGACGGCCAGATGGCCATCTATCGAATCAATGGGATCAGATGATCCCAAACTAGGCAGACCCTGATCAATGGTAACCAGATAGTTGATAGACACACTTATATTTCTAAAAACATACTATTTACTACTACTAATACTTCCTATTTTTTTATGAAATAGGGGGCAAACTAGCAGACGTATCACCTGATGGTAAGCGATTACCGCCTCCCGTGGACACCCGCAACACCAGAGGCGGCACAAGTGCGTTGCCGGCCTTTGAAGGAGGGGGATGGGGGGGGATGTTGGGGTATGTGCCTCCCGTATCCTCAATCAGTCTGTCTGTGAGACCGCTGTATCACTCCATTCATGCCAAAGTGTGGCTCTCCCACGGGTTCTGATAAATTACACCCGAACACAAAAAATCATCGTGCTTATTTGTATTGAGTGGGAGTCGAACCAACAAACTCTAGCTTAGCAGTCAGGATCACTAAACACTATACTAAATAGTATAGTCATTTTATAGTTTGACCTGGAAAGATTTCCTGGAGTTAGAATTGGTAATTTTGATATGCTATTTGCGATTATGCCGCCTTACATCTTTGTCGCGCATATCGGAAAAAATTGCAGCTTATAGCCGTTTTTTGACGATGTGTGTGAGTGTTCATTAGATAGGTCCTTTAAAAACACTGAGAGGCTGTTAAGACGATTTTTTTACTTAGTTAGCCGTTTACTGCAAACTTTAAAGCACCGTTTTTAGTCAAAATAGGACATCCCCCCTCTAAAATTTAAATGTCTGGTTCGGAAAATCTGAAAAAAAATCCTGATGGTAGTCCATTGTTGAACTTTGAAGAAAAACTATAACGTAATTTATACTCTCGATTGTCGGCACTTGATGGAACTTGTTATAATACATTCTAGAATTAAAATCACTTGTACACTTATTCCATTTTTTTTTTGTTTTTTTACACCTGACCGGTGCAAATCATCAAAGGTATGCAAAACTATAACGGCTTTAACTTTGTTAGTTCAGGAGTTATAGAGGCCTAACTTGTAAAACGGCGCGGTCAGTACCTGGATGGGTGACCGCTAGTGGTATGTTACCATGAGCGTCTCCGTGATTTGGAGGTCACGTTAAGTAGTCGGTCCGGGTTGTTATCATATGATAACAGTCGTGAAGCTTTAGCTGGAGGCCTTTGGGCAGCTTAAAAACATCTAACGACAAGATAATGTAGCCACAACGTTGTCTTGCCAGTCCCCAACCCGCACTTGGCCAGCGTGGGGACGTATGGCCTTAACCCTCTCCTGAGAGGAGACCCGAGCCCAGCAGTGGGACGTTATGGGTTATTGATGAACGGAACCCTATTCTATGCGTTTCCTGACACGCACTTGCCTTACTACTTACCTACTTACTTACTTTTTTACACTTTTTCTTGTTAAGTTTTGCATTTATAATCTGTAGCTTTGTTTTTACTTCTGTTATTTTAAAATGCAACGAGTTTATAGATAAGGAAGCCGAAATTCATATCTGATCGTATCTTTTATCTTGTCAATGAATATGCGTTTTAATCGTCAATATATTACGATAACAATCAGTTTCCGACAATATGCATCAAAGCAATATTAGCGAGAACGGATATATATACATTATACTTTTTTTTTACACCTAATTTTGTCTGTGTGAAAACGATCTATCCCTTAGAACCATTTTTTAATCTATACAAATTAATAAAATTGAAGTGTCTATTTGTAGCTTTTATGTAATATTAGGTCCCACATCAAAAAAGCAATTTTTTAAAGTTCTATGATGTCCTGTTCATTGTTCTGGGTAATCTATAGAACGGCTGGACTGATTTTGACGAGACTTCGACACATAAGTATACTTAAAACTTAATTAAATATGGTCGAAATTCGTTTACTAGGCGATCTTTATCTTTTGTTGTATTCTGTGTCTGGGGTATTTCCTCTACTAATTCAATAAAATAAAAAATATCTCACAGTTCTCTGTCCCTTGTCTTCCTATCTATGAAGTCACAGTCAATTCGAATGAATGAACGAACTAATGTGAACCTTCCACGTTGTTTTTGTTTAAATATTGTCCTATCGGTTTCGATCCCCCAATAGTTTTATTGGTTTCTAGATGTATGGAAGTGCGCACAATATATCGATTCGATATCGGCCGATAACTGCTTCAAACTAAACTATCGACAAACTATCGGCCGATTAAAAGTCTGTAGGGGTCCTGCGGGGAGTCATAGCCGCCTCTAGCGAGTCTAGTGAAACTATAGTAACTGGTAACTAGTGACTAGTTTGAACGGTTGGCCTAGTGGTTTAAGCGGTCGTCACGCCGCTTCCTACTCTGTCAAGCCAAGTCTCTGTCAAGTCTGTGTTGTAAGTTCAAATCCCACGTGGGACAACAATTTGTGTGATCCACAATTGTTTTTCTGAGTCTGGATGATCTTTTTGTCCGTTTCATGTATGTTTGTAAAGTCCCCCGCGACACAGGATGTATATTCCTAATGCGGGAGTTGTCTTCTTAACTGAAAAGTTCTTTTAAAAACAGAAAAAAAGTTATATCCCTGGGTATTCCCACCATGTATGCACGAAAAGGCTGATGATGTTAACCTGGTGATAAAATACCTACCGTTGTTTAGTCAATTCGATAGATAATATAATTGTTTCAATACCAACATTACGAATAACATTAGGTCAATGCCCGGTAAAGAGCATTTCGATAGAAAATACATATGTATATGTATGTATACGTTTTTATAATTCATCTTTTTTAGCACCTACTCCACTGTACTTAGAATTGTAGCTATTAATGTATTTCTGTTAATACAATAGAGAAATATAGTCATAATATTACAGGACAATTGGCAATAATGTAATACTATATTGGTTACTAAGTTAAAAATTAAAAACTTAAAAATTATCATCAACAGACTGTGATCCCACTGCTGGATCACCTCTCCTTACAAAGGAGGTTTAATCTACTATGCCATACTGGTCAGACGGGTTTGGTATAGAGATTGTTTAAAGTTTTTAAATTTATCATTAATAAGAAGATGAACATTAAGAGTAAAGCAATTTAAAAAACGCCATAAAATTAACTCTCGAACTCTGAACAGGCGAAATCTGCATGAGATTTTCTGTGAAATCTGCGAGAGACACAACCACGATTAGATATCTATACAAATATATAAAACTGGAGTGTGTGCTTGTAATATTAAAATAACCGTCTCTTAATAAATGCATAATATGTACAATCCATTCGTTTTGATAGTGGCGGTGCACCTGCACGCAATTGCGGTTGTTGTTGTGAAATACGAATCTGGGCATGCCTTTTAAATTCTGTCGTTTCCATATTTCCCGGCAATTTTGAATTTGGAACTGTTCTATATTCGCATGTGTTTAAATTTTGAATCTCAAAACAGTTGAAAGTATAAGGATTAATGCTATTGTTTGTCACAGCGTCGATTGGAATCTGTCAGGTTACGTACGAAAATAAATATTTCTAAGGAAAATGTTTATATGCAATCATTTTCTACAACTTAAGAAGAGGCCTGACACGGCTTCAGTGTTTTGAAGAGCTAACATTTGTGTATAATAATGAAGTCCCATGTCTGCGGACTGTCGAACGCTGGTATTTAGAATTCCAACGTGGACATACTAGTGTTAGTGACAAATCTCACGACGGGCGCCCAAAATCCTCCTTCACTGAAGATAACATCATTGCTGTGAGACGACTAATTCTCGAAGATCGTCATGTGACGTATCGAGAGATAGAGGCTCTATTAGGCATCTCCATTCAGAGAACCATTCAGAAGATCTTGCATAAAGCGCTTGGTGTGAGAAAGCTAGTTTGCCGTTGGATACCGCATCTGCTTTCCGACGATCACAAGGCGGCCCGCGTCAGATGGTGTAAGAAAACCTCTGCAAAGGTTCAACCGAGGAGAGTCAAATCACGTCTACGACATCATCAGTGGTGAGAATCTTGGATCTATGCCTACGATCCTGATTCCAAACAACAATCTACAATCTGGGTCTTTCAAGACGAGCCAAAGCCTTCACGTTTGGCCTAGTGGTTTAACGGTCACCACGCCGTTTCCTACTTCGCCAAGTGTCGTGGGTTCAAATCCCAGGTAGGACAACACTTTGTGTGATCCACAAATTGTTGTTCTGAGCCTGGGTGTTCTTTGTGTCCGTTTCATGTTTGTAAAGTCCCTGCGACACAGGTATTATTCCTAATGCGGGAGTTGTCAAAAAAAAAGAAGACAAAAAAGCCGACTAAAGTTGTTCATTCTCGAAGCACTTCAAAGATGGTGGCCACGTTCGTTGGAAAAACCGGCCATGTTGCGACTATTGCATTTGAAGATCGTAGAACGGTTAACGCAGAGTGGTATACCACAGTTTGTTTACCACAAGTCATCGCCGCACTTCGAAAATCTAACTCAAAGCGACGCATCATCCTGCACCACGATAACGGAAGCTCACACAGCGCTCGTCAAACGATTAAGTATCTAAAGCAGGAAAAAGTAGAAATTCTTGACCATCCTCCATACAGTCCTGACCTAAGCCCTAACGATTTCTTTACATTTCCTAAAATTAAGGAAAGTCTTCGTGGTCAAAGGTTACAGTCCGGTGAAGAAGCAGTCGACGCTTTCAAGTCAGCCATTTTGAACACCCCCACTTTAGAGTGGAATAAATGTTATAATAACTGGTTTGAGCGAATGGAAAACGGCGTAAACTGACAATTCATACTTTCTTGTGGGTACATACGCCCCAGGCGGACCCTTTGAATTTTAGCGGCTTGCCGCACGTTCGAAGGCGCCGCGATCAAGGCGACCGTATCAAAGCGAATGAACACAGTACATATATATAATAACACTTTTTAAAAAAATTGTCCGTCTGTTTGTCGCGTGTTGGTCTGTTTGTCTGTCTGTTAGTTCCGGCTAATCTCTGGAACGATTGGACCGATTTTGACGGGACTTTCACTGGCAGTTAGCTGATAATATAAGGAGTAACTAGTAGACTACTTTTTTTCGACTAGCTTCGCGCCGCGGCTTTACCCGCTCTTGGAAAGTTACAAAAAGAACCACGAGTAACACCGCGGGACTCAGCTTGTATTATATAAAACATCTTTGGTACATACGAATAATATTTACATTTTAATTGCCTTTCCAAAATCTTTAAGTCCTTAGAAATATGTAATCTTCTCTGACACATCATCGATATGATAATTGTATTGCAATTTGTTTTTTAAAGTAATAATAGAGGGGGGAAAACACGCTTTATCTGTAGAAATACCTAACTATAACGCACTAAGAAATATAACATTATTTTAGGTATATGGGTTTAAAATAAAAAATAAAGGAGATTTTTTTTTTCGTAAAAAGTGTTTGATACTTATTATACTATTTGCGCTGTAGCATGGTGCGTAGTGGTTTAACTCAATTTGCTTTAATTTGCTACACTTTATGGTTTCATTTAATTTACTTCAGTTATTAATGATTTAATATATTGCGAATTTGGTACAGCTGAAATACTAAGTCATAATTTGTAAATCGCGGCAACTTTCTAAAGTGAAACGAAATGTTACCGAACCATGCCACGCACCATGCTACAGCGCAAAGAGTATAGATGTCAATTATTTTAAATATTTATTAACAAATATTGATAAAAGTAGTTATCATATTATAAAACTATCTGACCCACACAACCTCGTCTGCGTCTCCTATTGCCTGTAGCGTGATGGTATAACAACGTGAACACATTTGAAGGATAGAAATGCCATCGCGGACTTTTTAGAACTCATAAAAGAAAATAATTCTTTCTTACATTATTTTTGTGAAACTTTATCCGTTTACGCAGCGCACGAATTGGAAGCTCTCAAAAGGAATATATTTTCCGTTTCCACAACATTTTTTCATGCTATTCCGCTCATTTTGGTAGTTGCTTGATGATTTATAGCCTATAGCCTTCCTCGATAACTACATTTTCTAACATTAAAAGATTTTTTAAAATCGGACTAGCACTTCATGATATTAGCAGGATCAACCAAACAAACAAACTTTTCAGCTTTATAATACTAGTAAAAATATCTCAAAAAGCACCCTCCGGTGTTTTACGATAAAATGATGTTTAGTTGTCCGACACACCTAGAAAAAGTACTGTTCCACATTTGCCCGATTTCCTCTACAAACACACCTAGCGACCACCAAAGGTCACTCTAGGTCACTTTGAGGTCATCAAGTTCATGCCAGATCAACATTATTATTTACTAAGACTATCGACACGATACGTGTTTAACTAACGGTAAACGCCATCGTTTGCGTTCTTTTACTGTGATAATATTTATAATACATACCCTATTAAATCATTTCTATAGAGATTCGACATTTCGGGGAATCCATTATGACGTAACATTGAACGAATGAGATTGAATGGTTCAATTCGAAGAACTTGGATAAGATATTGTGTACATAAATTGAAGCGTATTATGTATGATATAACATACATACAAGTCGCATTAAAAGTATTGACGGTTCTCAGAATCGTATAATGATCATATTAACAGCCATCCGGGTTCCTCGAGATGTCGATTTTAGTTGTAAAATTGATACTCATTATGCTTACCGTCGTTATTTATTTATAAGCTTCAGATAAAACTCTTTAGATATTACGGTTGTGGATTTTTTTTATAGTATTTCAATAACTTTTTATCTTAAAGAGACAATATTTTTCATACACGGCCCTCTTATTGTAATCTGTGCGTGAACTATGATAACCAGAATGCTGATAAACACACTTACATATTTCTAAATACATATATATCCTGCGAATATTATAAATTCGTAAGTCAGTCTGTTAAGCTTTGCCGGCAATGAATTCAATGAAATTTGGCATGGAGATACTTTCATTGTTCAGGAAGGTCATAGGTTTCTCTTTACCGCGTTTCCCAACGTACATACTAGCAAAGCTGCGGACAAAAGCTAGTCCTACTACATCCTACTAATATTATAAACGCGAAAGTTTGTAAGTATAGATGTTTGTTACTCTTTCACGCAAAAACTACAGAACGGATTTGGATGAAACTTTACAGTAAAATAGCTTATACATCGGAATAGCACATAGGCTACTATTTGCTGCGATAACCGACATACACGCGGGCGGAGCCGCGGGCAACAACTAGTCGCACTAAGATATAAAAGCGAAAGTGTGTGTGTATGTTTGTTACTTCTTCACGCAAAAACTACTGAAAGGATTTGGATGAAACTTTACAGTTATATAGTTTATACATCAGAATAACAAATAGGCTACTATTTATTTGCCGCGATAACCGACACGTACGCGGGCGGAGCCGCGGGCAACAACTAGTAAAGTAATAAGAATACAATATATTTTTAACCGACTTCCAACAAAAAAACACTTAAAAGCGTGAAATAAACTGCTACAGTACAAAAAAAATCATCATTAATTTACATCGATGTGCTCCAAACTCCTACGCTAGAAGTCGTGGTTGTCCCCAGCAAAGACAAATAATTTATGTATTACTAGCTGTTGCCCGCGGCTCCGCCCACGTGTTTGTCAGTTATAGCGGCAAATAGTAGCCTATATGTTAATCCAGGGTGTCAGCATCCTGCATACCAAATTTTATCAAAATTGGTCAAGTCGTTTGCGCGAGAAGAAGGAGCAAACATACACTTTCACCTTTATAATATTACTAGTTGTTGCCCGCGGCTACGCCCGCGTATATGTCGGTTATCGCGGCAAATAGTGGCCTATGTGTTATTCTGATGTATAAGCTATATTACTGTAAAGTTTCATCCAAATCCGTTCAGTAGTTTTTGCGTGAAGAAGTAACAAACATACCCACTCACACACTTTCGTTTTTGTAGATTAGTGTGAAGTGATGTGATAGTGTACCTAGATTTTGCCCGTTCTGCCTGTTCTCCAGGTTATTGCAGTAAATAGTAGTCTATATCCTTCCTCAGGAATCGAAGTATTTCCATGCCAAATTTAGTTTGAAAGAAGTGCAGCGGTTTATCCGTGAAAATGAAACAGACAGACAGACATATTTACTTTGGAATATATTATATAAGTATAAAATAAATTAGATAAAACAAATTCAATGCACGAACCTATTATATAGGCTCGAAAAATTATACTATCCTTCGGCCGTCGGATAAAAATAATATTTTAAAACTTTTCCTGTCTTAAAAGAATTACTTATAAAATTTAAAAAATAAAAAACAGACTTCAAGAACGACCAAATCGATCGATTACTCTTGGATGCCATCATCAGATCTTAGTGTCCTTATCGTGGTACTACCGTTGGGATATCTCCTTTCCATTAAAAATAGAATCATCAATAGTCGGTTCATAAATGAAGAAGTTATCCGCGAACACACAAAAAAAAAAATTGAAAGAATTGAGAACCTCCTCCTTTTTTGAAGTCGGTTAAAAATATATCTATACTAATATTATAAACGCGAAAGTTTGTAAGTATGGATGGATGGATGGATAGATGGATGGATGGATGTTTGTTACTCTTTCACGCAAAAACTACTCAACGGATTTGGATGAAACTTTACAGCAATATAGCTTATACATCAGAATAACACATAGGCTACTATTTATTTGCCGCAATAACCGACACGTACGCGGGCGGAGCCGCGGGCAACAACTAGTAAAGTAATAAGAATACAATATATTTTTAACCGACTTCCAACAAAAAAACATTTAAAAGCGTGAAATAAACTGGTTCTTCATAAATTGCCTATACCTAATTCTTTATTCATTTAAATAGTAGTATTATAATGTGTGCTAGGTACCTAGAATCTGTAGAATTAGGTATAGGCAATTTATAAAGAACCAGTTTATTTTACGCTTTTATGTGTTTTTTCGGCAGAGAGTTTTCGTTGGATGTTTTTCGGAAGTCGGTTTTTTTTTTTATAAAAAGTTTTTTTTCAGTTTTTAGTGCAAACAATCGTAGGTAAGTAGTAAGTTGAACTATTTCATCAAATTTCATCATCAAGAATACAAATTAGGTCTATACGTACGTGTAATATTAAAATCATCCTGTAATCCGTAACTGTTGAAGAGTTTAACCTTCTATCATCAGCTGACCTAAATAACTTGAAAGTATACGACTGAAGGTCTTTAGATACGTATGAAATTGAAAGATTTATCCACCAACTCCTAACCGTTAAGGAGTTGTGCCTTACATCATCAGCTCATCATCATAAAATGATGAATGAATGATGATGCAGACGCAAATACCGGCGTAACTTCAGAAAATATATGAAAAACATAGTATGTGCCTATTAAAATTGAGGGTTTCTCTTGATTTCCCTAGGATCCCATCATCAGACCCTGATATGGTGGCAATGGGACTACCTCGGGAGCATACCCTTTCAAATACAAAAAAAATTCAAAATCGGTCCACAATTGACGGATTAATCGGTGAACATACATAAAAAAAATGAAAAAAAAAATGTATTTTTTTTCTTTTTTTTTACCATAGAACCTCCTCCTTTTTGGAAGTCGGTTAAAAAGGAGGAGGTTCTATGTTCCACTGTATCCGTTTTTTTATGTATGTTCATAGTAATTACAATTAGTAATTTCTCTGCTCATTTCAGTACACAACAGTTAGTTAGCTAGTTAGTTTAAGTTGAGGTTCAACTTTGTTTGAGTTTAAGTTGAGGTTCAACTTTGTTTGATTTTGAGTCGAGAGATTTTAGATATACTTTGTGTCCGCTGTTTAAAATATATTAAAACCCACTTTAAGATTCTTTAGAGATAGCAAGAAACCCATTAGTCCTAGAAAGCTGCTGCTGAAAAATTGTAAATAGCATACAAATGACATCTGGCGAGGTATACTATGGAGATCTTTTGTCAACTGTGGTGAATTTCCGTGCGTTTAGGCGATTCTGCCATACATACTATCGAAATCAAATATAGCTCACTTAGGACCCATAATATTTTATCCGTGGTGCTTCCCGGTTTGAAAAAGGTGTCTGCCTATTTTGACTTCATTTTGTCACCCGCTTTTCTAAGGAGGGAAGAGAACTTTTTATATTTTCATTTCCTCAAGTTTTTCATCTGATAAATTTCGTTGCGGGTTCCAAGACAGTTTATTTTTTCTTGGGACTTCCCGAGTGTCATAGCTCGGTATGTTCGTGGGTCACTGCTGTCGATCCTGGTGTACAGGAGTTACCGTGGTGGGTGTACTAATCCCGCCCATACACTAATCCCAATAGTCCTAGAAAGCTGTATTGTTGATATAGTGGTGAAAAAGTTAGAATTGTTTTTTTTTTTGGAGTACACGTTAAAGGAATTTTCTTTTGTCCAAGACAACGAAACAGTCTCTGGCAGTCTACGAGTATATATAAATGTTTTTATGTTCCTACGTAGTGCTTAAATAACTGAACCGATTCCTATAAATAAACGTAAATAGATCTGTAATAATCGCCCTGGTGAAGACGCCATATAAAGGTTATCCTACTTTTTCTTGTTTTGCATCTATTTCTTCTATTGTATATTAAAGTAAGTTTAGCTTCGATCAAGTTTAGTAACAAAAATATTCAAGGTTCTTAAACCCAATACACACTTTATTTAGGTTTTACATAACTGTAGAAATATAAATGTTTTGAATTCGGTTGAACATAAACTCGACAGAAATTATGTTCACTAGAGCAGTAGATACTACGATATTAAATTAACGAGCGACAATTCAACAAAGCATTGCTGAAATTTCAGTACTGCAAAGTGTTAACTTTGTTTTTTTACAATTCCCTAGTTTGAATGCAAAACTACATTCTAGTTTGCATTCATTAGTTTGAAACGGCAGGAATGTACAATATCATGTAACAAAATAGTAAATTATCGAAACTCATGTTTATTTATGGAATTAATTATTCAACGTAGTATAGGAAAGTTGTCTATTTAATTCGGAAAACATCATTTGTTTAGTTCTTGAGTCTCAGCTTTTTATGTTGGGTTATAAATGTCATATATGTCCACACATTTACTTTTGATGATGAGGCTCAATGTTGCAGAAGCATCTCAATACGCTGTTATGGTGGAGGTCACCATGCTGCATTGTCTGCATTCGCAATGAGTATGGTGACCACTACTCTTAGATTCTGCTCATGCTTTCTATCAGGCAGAGTAGTCACATTGACAGTCTCATATAAGTAGAAATCATTTTCTTATCAAATTCAGAAATTCATTTTCCATCTGGAAAATTCAATAAAAGAATATTGACATAATAATATTATCTATAAACAATAGAGACATTAGGTCCATCTGGACCTAATGTCAACCAATTTTGATGGATTCCATGTCGCGATTTTTCTCCTAAAGTTGGATACATAATTTGGACACAGAATAGCGTGTAATTGGAAAGATCTGTAAGCCCACGGCTATATGTAAATATTTTTATATAGCATAAAGGTCAGACGTATCATAACCTCTGGCTTTCCCAAAAATAACAATTATTAATTATTATGTTCGATGTTGAAACAATAAAATATTACTTGGAAATCTGTTACGTGGGAGTGGCTTTGAAAGCTTTGAGAGGGTTTTTGTTTTGGCAACGCGTGTTGCCACGGACGTTAGAGTGGATTTTATTTCAGCCTTATAAGTTGAAACCAATTTTTTACTTACCATAGAAGAGATATGTTTCAGAGGCGTCATTGAAAAATTATCATACTACTCGTATACTATCACACTAATTTTATAAAGGTGAAAGTAAGTTTTTTTGTTACACTTTCACGGGAAAACTACTTAACCGATCATCATGAAACTTGTGCACATATTCTTGGAGGTATTAGAAGTAAGATAAGATACATTTTATCAAATGCGAGTAAAGCCGCAGGTGAAAGCTAGTTAGGTTATAATTCTTTCTTTGCATTCCATCGAATTAGTAACGTTACCGGAGGACCAAAGCCCCTTTAAAAGAAGAGGATACTTTTTAGTTTCCTCCTCTTTAAGAGAGGCTCTCTGCTCGCCTGGACTTCAAACGATGTAAAATAATCTTTTAAAACTATTCAGCATTACACCTACATGATATTTTTCATTCAAAATAACCATTATTATATCATATTCTAGTTAGAAGGCCATTTTTAGGGTTCCGTGCCAAAGACAAAATGGAACCCTTATAGATTCGTCATGTCTGTCTGTCTGTCCGTCCGTCCGTATGTCACAGCCACTTTATTCCGAAACTATAAGAACTATACTGTTTAAACTTGGTAAGTAGATGTATTCTGTGAACCGCATTAAGATTTTCACACAAAAATAAAAAAAAAAACAATAAATTTTGGGGGTCCCCATACTTAGAACTGAAAGACAAAAAAAAATTTTTCATCATACCATTTTACCATACGTGTGGGGTATCTATGGATAGGTCTTCAAAAATGATATTGAGGTTTCTAATATCATTTTTTTCTAAACTGAATAGTTTGCGCGAGAGACACTTCCAAAGTGGTAAAATAGGTGTCCCCCCCCCCTGTAACTTCTAAAATAAGAGAATGATAAAACTAAAAAAATATATGATGTACATTACCATGCAAACTTCCACCGAAAATTGGTTTGAACGAGCTTTTTTCTATGAAATCTAAATGGATTCAAAAACTATTTTATTTTAGAGCGTTTATACACAATAGACAGTTATCGAGAATAGAAACTCAAAAACAAATAACAATAAGATTCCAGTGCTAAATAAATAATACAACGGATGATTTCTTAGAAATCCATTGTGCGATCAGTTTGGTATTATGGAATCATGCCAAATGTTCACGATTATGGTTCTACGTCGACATATAAGTCGCTGACAATCGATTTGCGCCTACAATATCTATTATATACAATACATATATAGAAAAGTGAATAAAATACTCAGAATCTTTACATTAAAGTTATCTAAAATATACATAATGCTTTGACAGATTGATTCGTCGACACACGTTCAAACCGTTGTTGTGCTTCGACTACAAACTTGAATATATGATAGTTCATGATTTTTATGTTGTAAACACCTACTGAGAAAGGATTTTTGGAAATTTCACCCTTTGGGAGAGTGCAAACGTGGACACTTTTGTGTCTTGTGGCGGATACAAGCCACCGATGAATATTTGATTTCTATAGAACCAGTATGAAATCATCCACTGGCTGCGCATACGTAAACATTTTTTGTGTCTAGTTGCTTCCACTTAATGTGTTCGGTGTCGGTAACTGGAAACCTGTTGAAGACACAAGCAACATTAACAAATTTCCTTACAACATCGGAACACAAGCGACGACCAGGGCCGTCTTAACCTAAGCGGGGGCCCCTGGGCACATAAGAATTAGGGGCCCTTTTGGAAAGTAAATAAAGTGTATTATGCTAACATTTTTCTACTATGAACATTTATTATGAGTAATCGTTTTGTTAGTTTTTGGTTACAATTACCATAATGGTTTCTTTCAGGTTTTGTGTTAAGCAAAACCTTCTATTTATTACCACGTGTTTGGCTTCGACGAATTTGAGAATTAAGTCTTTTGACGCGTAAAAGAGACTTTATTATAAACGCTCTTAAAACCACAGAACAACTTAGAATAATAGTCCTTAATGACCGCCTAGGTCGCTCTGTTAATCACTTATATCACTCAGATATTGTGTCGCACTGTAGCTGAAACTAAACTGCCTTTTTATACTAGATGCCGCCATTACTAGATTATTTTTGAAAGTTCAACAGCCTCTCGAAACGCCCGGTTCCGAAAAAACGCTGTCAAATATACACCCGCCAACCGCGCGACAGTCAGTTCATTAAGTTTTATTATTCTGTGCCTCAAGAATCCGACTAGAACTTTCTCGGCTAACATTGCATCGCTATTGCTACCACACGCCATATTGCTGCTATATTAAGCCACTTTTATATTCAGCTAGGTGGTTTATATGCACTACTTTGAACTCGATTGTCGCTGAATTCTGTGTTAACTTTATACGGACCCTCCCACTTGGTCTGTAGTTTTGGGGCTTTTCTATGCATACGTGTTGAGTTATTCAGCCAAACCAGTGCATCTTTATCAAAACCGTTTGAGCGCCAGCCGTATCGAGTTTTCTCATTCCCGCTCGCGATGTCAACTGCAATTAAGTTTCCAGTCCATTATAAATTTACTGATATCTTGGTTTCGCATGTGTGGGCCTTTTTACAATAGTATACAGGTAGTACAGTTACGGCACCACTACGACACCAACCCGGTACATCTTGCGGACATTTCTTGACACTAGGATGGCCTCCTGAAGCTCCATCGTGAACTTCACGGAGATGGTCTGGAACCTTAGATGCTTACTATGTGATAAGTTTCTTTAGGTCAATGTCACCCCCCTGTGCTAACTTCATTGTTTCATCTTCACAGGGTCCCAAAAGTCAAGCTTTGAGTTTGAAGAAAGATTTCGAATTTCGAGTTGGAATACATTTTCTCATCGAAAAATATTCTTTGGATGGTCTCATGAAGTCACCTTTTATCTGATGTTTATCAGGTTTTCCCAGATCGGTGCCTTAGAACGTGCGTCTTACATCAACAAACTATTTTTCGCATCGTTTCCTCAACAGCTTCTCCAGGCAGTCCTATATATTTTTTCAACCTGGATATCTACTAACTCTTTAGCGGGTTACTTAGCTGCAGATGACCTCTCTTGCCATATCTGTAGCACATGATCCCAGAACCCCTTTTAAAAGAAGACTTGATCTCTTTTATTTCCTCTGTTTTCGCTTGTGGGTCGGCCGGATATCCTGTCGAACCACTTCGACCTTCAGGGCGTGTGCCAGTGCTTCATTTGGCTTGGCTTGGCTTCATTGGCTTGGCCACCACCGCAGGGTGCAGCTCTTACTTCAAAGTCCTTGATGCTGTTTATGAAAATCTGCATATTGTTTGCTTTTATCATCTACACTTTCCATACGAGGTTCTCAATTTCCAACGTACATTGCTGCAGGCCTTCTCTTGTGCATTAGGCTCTGTCGCATAGCTGGGAGCAGAAAACGTATTTCAGATAGCGTTCTCGACTCGAGCGCTTCTAACAATTTTTTATATCCGCTACCTGAACCAGGTAGTGCTTCTAAGAGTGACAACGCTTACCCCCTAAGAGAAACAGTTACGACAGTCAGGTACTGTTCATTACTCCACCCGCAATTTTTCAATGCGGCCGACATCTCACGACGTCCCGTGAACTTCACCAGGTCTTGACTTGACTTGACTCGAACTCGCGGGCTGCGTTTCCGCAACTCGACGACTTTGATGCGCCTATTTTGCGTAGTGGGTCGGCACTAGTGGTGCCAGCCCAGTTCCTCCAGGAAGCCTAGCAGACCTCTCGTGTTGCCGACGACCTCCTGTAGTGACCTCGGCGATCCCGGGTGTTTCGCCCGGTATTCTGCCACCCCAGGACATGCCAAGATGACATGGGCGGCTGTTTCACCTCCATGCATGCTCTGCACAGAGGGCTGTCCGTTACACCTAGAGTTAAAAGATGTTTGTTTAATAGTGCATGACCAGTCATTGCTCCGATCAGAAGTCGAAGCGGCGGCCTCTTAAGTTGTTTCAGCTTCCGTGACAATCCGGGGTTGATCGTCGGGAGGGCCTCCTTGGTCTGCCTGCAGGTACAAAGGTTGGACCAATATATTTGGTGTTCTGCCTTGGTGTTCTGTTGCAGTGTTCATCGCAGCCAAGCAGCTGGCAAGGGCGATATTGGTTCTGGGCCGACTGCCCTTGTCTCCGACTGACACAATACCCAGGCAATTCGTCTTCGACAAAAAGTACAAGATACAACTGCACGAGGATCCCCAAGAAGGACTTGACCCAAGGGAGTTAAGAATCTTCACCGACGGATTCAAAACAAGGTCAGGCACTGGCTCGGGAGCATTCTCTGAGGACCTAAACATACACATTTCGACTCCATTAGGAGCCCACAACACAGTCTTCCAGGCAGAGTGCATGGGTATATTATAGCAGCACATGCGATCATCTGCAGAAAGGTAACGGAATACCCCATCCGCATACTTTCCTACAGCCGATCAGTCTTACAAGCTCTACAAAGTCACACGACTATCTCAGGGCTGATCTACGAATGCCACAGAGTCCTGACAGAGGTAAGTGCTACAAATAGTATAACTCTCCAGTGGATCAAAGGACATAGCAACTCACGCGGAAACGACGCGGCTGATGCACTAGCAAGGAGCGGATCGGAGACAAGGGCAGTCGGCCCAGAACCAATATTGCCCTTGCCAGCTGCTTGGCTGCGACGCACACTGTCAGTTACCGCTTCCATGAGCGGTTCCTTACCTATGGCCTCATAGAGGATTTCGGTGTGTGGTACCCTAGGCGGTCTCCAGAGATTTTGTTTCTTTAGCCGCATTGCTGCAGCTAGAGCCTCCTGCCTTATTAAGAGGTGGAGTGGTCCTATGATGGCTTCCAGAGCCGCAGTCGCATCTTCACCAGGTCTTCGGACTACCCTGTACCTACCAACGCTGCAATAACGTGTATACGGTCATCTCTTATTCTTATTAGACAACTTAAAGAGGGCTACAATAAAGTCCGCAATGGTATATGTATATCTCTCAGGGATAACCCACAATAAGCATTTTTATTCTTTTCTTCTTACGAGAAAAAAATGGCTTATTTACGAAGCGATTTTAAGCAATACAGCATTTATCCTTTTTCAATTAAGTACCTTAAATACATTGTGCATTTAATATATACCAATGTGACCCTTTACAGTAAGTAATTAAAATGAATACATTCGAAGATATTACAGATTTCAACTGCACGAATCGTGTCATCAGTGGGTGCATCTAAAATTCACACGTGCGAAGCTGGGGCGGGTCGCTAGTTAATAAATAAAACTATTAAAAACATGAATAAATTATTCATACATACAGTTTTTAATTAAATACATATAATCAACTTCCACGCCAGGAAAGCCGCGGGCAACAGTTAGTGTACTATATTTCTTTGTGAAAAAAGTATAATGTGTACGCAAATTATAACGAGAACACATGTCTGAGACAAAATTGTCGGTTCCTCGGGGCCCCCCTGATGATGGAGGCCCTGGGCACTGGCCCCGTGTGCCCTTATGGTAAAGACGGCACTGGCGACGACTTGTGGCCAGTAGTAGCAACCGATGACTGTTTACGGTTGCCGCCACCGGACACAGGAACTACGGTTACCAGTGGCCAGTAGTAGCAACGGGCAACACGTTTGCGCAGCGCCTTCATCATCATCATCAAAAGTCTCTAATCTAATAGTCTTCTACTGGATGTAGTATGTAGTAGTATTTCCTTCGAAAGTAGGTTTTGGCCCATTACTTCACGATGGTCAGACTGGCTGGTGTAGGATTTGCGTCAAGCTTACCTACTCTTTGCATTGCTGTTGACCTGGCTGGTTTTGCTTTCTAAGTAAGCTTTTACGACACGCACAGTATGACTAGGCTTAGTGACAGCCCGGATTATGAAAGTGTGGCGGTATTTTCACGCTCGTGCCTCGGAGAGCACGTTAAGCTGTCGGTCCCGGTTGCCATGAACATCTATGGCAATCGTTATTGCGAAGTTAGTGGCCTCGAATATACTGACAGCTAGTTCAACCTTCGAATTCAGGTTGTCTTCAGGGTTGCGGAGGTCAGATGCCATTTGCTCCGTGGAAAAACTGACATTCAGGTAAAACCGGTTGAAATAGTAGCCCAACTCATCAACTAATGATGATAAAGTCCTTCCTTATTTGCAAAGTTTAATGGTAAAGCGAGTACCTACAAATGTGTTTGAATTTACTTAAAACCTCACAATAAAATTGTATTGTGTTTTGAGAGTACGAGAGATATAAACAAAACTATATGAGATATATTAGGTAGTGCCATTGAAAATTCCCTATTGCTTAATTTTAACACAATAGGTGTAGTAATTTGTTTAGTTACAAAACAAAATACTATTATTATCTTCACATATTTTTCGGATTCATTCGTTTTTTTGTCATAACATATCTTCACATTAAGTACTTAATCGTAGCATTCAGTAAACTTGTTTCACGCGACACGATATTCATCACGACAATTTCATTATAGGACAGTACCTATATTATATGCCCCTCAAATTGAATTCGCATTACTAAAACCTTGTTCTATCGTACACGTCGTCAATTCTAAGACCTTTAAATTTATCACAAAATCACGATTGTAAATGTTGATTTAAATGCTATAAAAATCAATATAATTGTGAAATCATTAAATTTTTTGAAGTGACGCAATGATTCATAGTTAAACGTGATGTCATACGCACTGATTGGTATCTAACCGATCATAAATAAGGATTAGTTTGCTATTTCGGTTGAATTTTATTGTGTGCTTATTATCTCAAAATTCTATTATTTATGCTATCCATTTTGTCTCGTTTCATTGCCTTAACGATAGGAAATCGCTAATAAGGAAAAGAGTTCATTACAATTCATCATGCCAAAGAAGTATTTAGATTTTTTTTTTTTATGGAATGGACCGGCAAACGAGCAGACGTATCGCCTGATGGTAAGCAATTACCGCCGCCCATGGACACCCGCAACACCAGAGGCGTCACAAGTGCGTTATCGGCCTTTGGGGGATGGGGGGGAGATAGGGGGAGGGGTATGGGCCTCCGGTATCCTCACTCACTCGATGAAACACAGCGCAAACACTATTTCACACCGGTTTTCTGTGAGGCCGTGGTATCACTCCGGTCGAGCCGGCCCATTCATGCCGAAGCGTGGCTCTCCCATGATCCATGATACTTTATTAAAAATTTATGTTTTGAAGGTAAGTAGAGCCATGCCGATTTCAGCACGAATGGGCCGGTTCGACCGGTTTAGTAACCTCTTACAAAAGACCAACCTAAAATGACAGTATTCGTGCTGTCGTGTTTCGGTGAGAGCGAGACCGGAGGCCCAATGCAGATCATCTCAATAGGCCGCCATAGTGTGTGTCACTTTGCTGCTCTGCTGCATTGTCTGCATTCGCAATGAGTATGGTGACCACCACTTTTTGATTTTGCTCATGCTTTCCATCAGGCAGAGTTACTTTAGCAGGCCCATACATAAAAAAAAAACAAGAATCGGCCTTTAATAGTCCACTGCTGATAATTAGGCCTCTCCTTAGAAAGGAGGTTTATAATAAAATAAAATAGTGGTTGCCCGCGGCTCCGCCCGCGTATATGTCGGTTATCGCGGCAAATAGTAGCCTATGTGTTATTCTGATGTTTAAGCTATTTCATCCAAATCCGTTCAGTAGTTTTTGCGTGAAAGAGTAAGAAACATCCATCCATCCATCCATTCATCCATCCATCCATACTTAAAACTTTCGCGTTTATAATATTAGTATAGATATTATTAAATTTTATCTAGATTTTAAATATTTTCCTGTTGTATTAAGAACCGTTACCAAGCAATGTTGGTTCGTGTAATCAATCCAATAAATATTTAAATGACAACGAAAGAAATAACATTTTCTATATCAATTTAAAAAATATCTTCCTTGAAGTTTCTTAGAATTTTAATCTATAATAATATTATAAAACTTATGAGATTATCAATGAGAAATGTTGCAAAAAATACAGTCAATTTTTTAAGCCGGTTAACACCAGGGTAAATTTATGTGTTTTGAGAAATACAGACGGAACTGTTGGACGGAATTGGTGCAATTTTTTTTTTCATACTAAAGTTTCTCTAAAGTTATTTTCTATCTTACGCGATTTCAAAAATGCTATTTATCTATGTATATATGTACGTTTTTTAGTGTGACATTTCTTATTTTAGTCGATCTTTAATATTATGAAGTTGGTTTCCAGTACAGAACTTATTTGTAGTGACTTTTAGTGTAGTTCAGAGAGATTTCGAATAACAGAATTAGTACTATTGTGTGTTATCAATGTTTTTAAATTAAAAGACAATAAGTTCATCGTCGTCGAAAGTCGATGTATGATAATCTTATCTTAGGTCATATGTCAAGTAGGTATACAATATTGAGTTAATCTAACAAAAGTTTGTTTTGACTATATTAAGACTGGAACTTTCTGAATTTGGGAACGTGCTATTTTTGTTACGATTACACCCAGGAGTAACGCCTCTAGTCTAGTCTAAAAAAAAGCAGCTAAAGTTACTCCTTATATCATCAGCTATCTGACAGTGACAGTCCCGTCAAGAACCGTCCAGCCTTTTCAGATATTAGCCAGAACAAACGGACAGACATTTTTTTTTAAATTCTTTTTTGATGTCAGAGTACCGTAAATAGTTTAATATAATAATGATAGGTTTTGGCCCGCATGACACGTAAACTACCCCTCTAAAAAGGGAGAAAAATAAAAATCTAAATAATAATAATAATAATAAATATTTTATTAAGTTGTCTTACAATGTAAATTACATAGCAATCAAGTACATACATAATTAGTTAGTGGTATGTGGGTACATAGTCATAACTTGGAGTGCCTGTTTCAAATATTACAGAACATAACATAGTTAATAACATAGTTTAATAACATAGTTTAATGTGAAAAATTGACATGTGTATTTTAGTAAGGTTCTTTAAAAGTTCGGTATGAATCCATAACTATAACACAAAAAAAAAGTATTTACTCATACCTAGGTTAAACATCAGTGACTTATCAATGGAACTGAAATATGTACACTTTCACATTACACATGTTGTATTCTTGTTTGACATAATCTAGTGTTAAGAACGTACAGGTTCATAGCCAATTTAAACACTGGTCAAAGAACTAGGAACACTGACACAATAATAATATAGTGTACACTAGCACCTGAACTAGGCCGAGCCTGTATCTCAGATGCTAGTTTCTTCCCGAGACATTTTATATTTATTTTATTGTATAATTGACACAGAGATGGTTATTAACTTTTATTGGTCACTTTAACAGTCTATGTAACTCCAATATGTAAGTAGTACCCTCGCCTAGAGAATTATACGAACAACGTTCTATAAAATAAAAGTTAGACCACAATATGTTTGAACCGAACACAATTTACAACTATTTGACAATTTCAAATAACATTTCTATTTCATCGTAGCTTTTAGCCAGACAGTTAGGATGTTTTTGCATTGATGCTTGCTTTGCGAATATATATTTAAAATTTAATTTAATTTATTGTATAACATGGGCCCCAAATAACAAGGAAATTTATTTATGTGGAATGTTATGCACTTAATATATTAGTACAAAACTTAATTTGAACTTACGAACAGAAACTTCAATTTTGTTTGTATTGTTACAACAGGACTAGCGTATTCATGGATTATTCTACTGAATATTTGGCATTTCTAAACACTCAGGCCAAAGAAAAGTTTGACAGAATAAAATCTCAATAAGATGTTAGACAAGTTTTTTTTAACCGACTTCTAAAAGGAGGAGGTTCTCAATTTCATTGGTATTTTTTTTTATGCATGTACATTGATTACTCCGTCAATTGTGGACCGATTTTGAAAATTATTTTTGTATTCGAAAGGGTATCCCCATGTGGTCCCATGGCCACCATATCAGGATCTGATGATGGGATGCCAAGGAAGGAAGGAAACCCTCAAATTTACGTGAGCGCCTGCAATGAAGTTAAGAGCAATTGTCTGCATGCCTTCATATTCTGTAGACATCATTTAATTTCATAATTATATATTATATTTATTTATTTATATATTATCCATTTGAGATTTTATTACAAAAAAATTCCTGAAGTCCTTTCGATTCTATACAGTATGTATGCTACCTTTAATCGTTTTCTTTCAAGTTATTTAGGTGAAGTGATGAT
The DNA here is from genome assembly GCA_949125395.1 of Diaphora mendica. Classification (NCBI taxonomy): domain Eukaryota; kingdom Metazoa; phylum Arthropoda; class Insecta; order Lepidoptera; family Erebidae; genus Diaphora; species Diaphora mendica. The sequence continues at coordinate 6,031,821 of OX421321.1, forward strand.
GAGAGAAGGTACTACCTTTCAAGAAGGTAGTAGAGCCACGCTGATTTCAGCATGAACGGGCCGGCTCGACCGGGGCGGTACTACCCTCGCACAGAAAATCAACGTAAAATGACAGCATTCGTGCTTTCGTGTTTCGTTGGTGAGTTCGAGACCGGAGGCCCAATTAGTCTAGTCAACAAGTTCCATACTTGTTAACTAGACTAAAAGATGCAGCAGCATCACTAGGCCGCCATGGTGTGGGTCGCCATACTGCATTGTCTGCATTCGCAATGAGTATGGTGACCACCACTCTTGGATTCTGCTTAGGCTTACCATCAGGCAGAGTAGAGTCAATTTGGAGGTTATTTGTTAAATAATAGATATTATTTAACAAATAATATCTATTATTTGTTAAAAAATCAGGTTAGAAAATATACTAGCAAAACAAACTTTTCAGGTTATAGAATTCTAATCCACGGATTAATCGACCCCAACTTGACCGATTAACTTAAACCTAATTTGACAAAGCTTAAGCGCTGTTTTTCAACGGTGCATAACAAAATATGAAGTTTAAGCCTAATTTCTCAACTAAACGCTATTAAACCCTACGATGCATATGGGAGTAAGTCAAAGGTTGTGAGTTTTTTCTCAGGTAGGACATTTTTGTGACAAGCATGATGATAGTTTGTTCTATTTAGAATTATATAGATTGTTTAAAAATGTATAAATAGGTTTATCTAGAATTATTAATTTGTACCCGGTAGAAGGTAGTAGGCTTAGTCCTTATTAGATACGATGGAGTAAAATGCAGATTATGTAAGTTCAAACAAGTGTAGAAGTCCGAATATATCTTAACTCAAACTGGGTAACACCAAAAATTTGGTTCGTTGGTCAATTTTTTTCAAACTTAAAATCTTAGCATAAGAAAGTTTATAACTTTCATGGTTGAAAAAATAATACAATAATAATAAAAATCCTCATATCACGGTGTTTGTGGCCACAACTCAACAACACAACCTACACAACCAATTTTTCAATTGTTTCAATGTTTCCTTTTTGTTCATTTGGTAGATTAGAGAATAAGATTGAAGAGTTTATTCAAACCCTCATATATGGGAAAAGGAGCCTTCATATTTAGGGTCCCGAACCTCAAAAGGACAAGCGGAATCCTTATAGGATCACTTTGTTGTCCGTATGTATGTCTGTCAAGACCCTTTTTCTCAGGAAGGCGTAGAGGTATCAAGCTGAAATTCATATCAAAATATCAAACTTCTAAGCGAACGCCATCAAAAGATACGGCCGTTTATGCAGCAAATCGACACTCGCAAGGAAATCAAAACCTACAGGGTACTTCCCGTGAACTCAGAAACTTGTTTGGTACTAAGCAACATCTTATAGCACGGATAAAGGAATAATTGCGAAAAGCATAAATCTTTAGTTACATCATATAATATACCTACAGGTTTGTACGGAACCCTCGGTGCGCGAGTCCGCCTCGCACTTGGCCTGTTTTTTTTTAAATATCTACCATATTTAAAAAAAACAGGCCAAGTGCGAGACCTAGCAATGCTTATTGAAATAATGGGTTAAAACATTTAGTCACGATAACTATCCTAATTACTGTGACTAACTTTTTTGTGACCAGGGTCAATATTTCAACCGAAACGTAACTAGTTGAGGTTTGGATATTACCCACTTATTGTACAATGAACTTTTGTTTTAATGAATTCTATGACCAGTTTTATTACGAGTAGGATTTCCTGTTACACCGACAGGGAAATCCTATGCGAACGGTTCAAAAATAATCCCACGATTAACTAGTCTAATATAAAATAAAATAAGACAATGAGCTGTTCGTTCATCCATTTGATAATATTAGTAACGGATATTCTTGTTTGAAAATTGAACGAATTAAATAAATAGTATAACAAAAATAAGGAAACCAGTCTGATAAATGAGCATCCGTCCTATTTTCCTTATTTTCATCAGTAATACACAGATATTGAGATTATATTTATAGATACAAGTCTAGAGTTCGCCAAAAGGTAAAATAAAAAATAAAATATTTCGGAAATCTAGCACACAACGCCATCTAGTCCCAAATTAAACAAAACTTGTATATTGGGTACTAGACAACTGATATAAATACTAAATACCTAAACACTTTTTTGTAAATGCAAACATGTTATAAATAGAAATCACCCAAACTGAAACCAATATTTGCAGATCATAATATAAACATTTGGTCCAACCCGGGAATCGATTCCTAGACCTCAAACACAGCAGTCGTATATGCTACCACTGCCCCACAGAGGCAGTCATAAGGTGGGTAGAAAAAAAGGATATTCTCTTCTGAAAAGCCTGTAACAGGCTTGTGACCCTTTATTTGTGTCAATTGGAGAGAGGACACTATCAAGTGACTTATTAGCTGGTCTGCCCATTACATACTACACTGAACATTATGAAATATCGAAAACTTCCTCAATGTTGTCGGAAGGACTTTTAATGATTTCCTTTTAATTCAGTTAAACAGTACTCAAAGTTTCCGAGGAATAGAACCTAGTCCATTTAGGAAAGGCCAAACTGATCTGCTCAAAAAGAGTTTTGGCCCTGCCAAAATGACTCTACTCTGCCTGATAGAAAGCATTAGCAGAACCCAAGACTGGTGGTCACCATACTCATTGCGAATGCAGACAATGCAACAATGCAGCTGGATGACCCACACCTTGTCGGCCTAGTGATGCTTCTGCATCATTGGGCTTCCGGTCTCGCACTCACCAACGACACATGACAGCACATTTATATACTCTTTGGACAGCACGAACGAACGCTGTCATTTTACGTTGATTTACTGTGCGAGAAGGCCCGTTCGTGCTGAAATCAGCGTGGCTCACTACCTTCAAATCTTAACTTGAAAAAGCGGCCAAGTGCGAGTATTAAAAAAACTAGGTACTTACCAGATCTCGTTCAAACCAATTTTCGGTGAAAGTTTGCATGGTAATGTACATCATAATTTTTTTTAGTTTTATCATTCACTCATTTTAGAAGTTACAGGGAGGGGGGCACATTTTACCACTTTGGAAGTATCTCTCGCGCAAACTATACAGTTTAGAAAAAAATGATATTAGAAACCTCAATATCATTTTTGAAGACCTATCCATAGATATCCCACAAGTATGGGATTGATGAAAAAAAAAAATTGAATTTCAGTTCTAAGTATGGGGACCCCCAAAATTTATTGTTTTTTTTATTTTTGTGTGAAAATCTTAGTTCACAGAATACATCTACTTACCAAGATTCAACAGTATAGTTTTTATAGTTTCGCAAAAAGTGGCTGTGACATACGGACGGACAGACAGACATGACGAATCTATAAAGATTCCGTTTTTTGCCTTTGGCACGGAACCCTAAAAATGACCATGTAACCTAATTGCAAAATGAATGGTTCCATTTCAATAAAACAAGAATATCTAGACATAGAATCGATCGTACGCCAATACAACACGTCAAAGGCAAATCATAATTGAACATAAGTGTGTACAAAGTAATTGCAATTTTAGCTTGTACAAACGGTTCGCCGAAACGCGTCGAACGAACGGCCAGTAATTATGAGAAGTACAGAAAGACCGCTCGGTACCTCGAAACGTAAGCAATTAGGCCCTTCATTACTATATTACTTGGAATATGAGGAAAAAATGACAACCCATGTAGATAGCTGTCTCAACTCGTACTCAATATCCGATTGATAAGGATCTTATGCGACAAATTATAATTTTATTATTTTCTTGATCATTACATTTATATTGATACTTTCGACGGTGTTCTTGAAATTTACATTTTTATTGATGCTTTCGACGGTATGTTTTTGAAGATTTTTTTACATAGGTACACATCTTGCAAACAGGAACCTTGCCGTAACTAAGCAGGGTTTATGCTATGGTGACCAAACTGCTGATACAGATCCTTAAATGCTTCTAAGTACATGAAATTTGGCATGGAGATACTTTGATTCTTGATGAAGAACATAGGCAGGCTCTTTACAGCGATAACCGACATACACACTGACGGAGCAGCGGGCAAAACTAGTATCTACATGAGAAGCAAAAGTAGTAAATCACATTATAAAAATGTAATATAAAACAACATACATAGTTGGTAACTTTCTGATTATAAAATTCAATAACTAAATTATTCTATACCACTTTTGTTGAACCTTATCAACCTTTCAATATTTTAGAATTTAGAGCTTGTATTATTTTCCAACGTATCATGTTTACTCGTTGAATAAATATATTGATAACTAGTTCAATCTAGACTAGTTCTAGATTAGATAGCCGATCCCAAATAATAATAGGATTAATAGTCCATCTCATGGTATATCAATATACTACGCCAGGTAGTGCATTCCGAGATACAGTGACGAGACAGAGATCGAGATGACGTCATCATCACTATCGCTGGTTGTGTTTGGTCAATGGTATTATATAATATCATTGTCGTTGGTTCATTTCGTGTTATGTTGCTATAAAGTGGTAACTGAATAGTGACGTCACATCGAGCCACTCTCGGAATGCGATACCTTGTTTTCTTAGACCATGGTTCATCTAATCTATGAACCAAATGATAGTTCTGTCAGATTAAAGAATAGGGAGCATATAACTCTCCAATAGGGAGGGTGTCAACGAAATCGATAATATCAATACCTATCCGATTCTCGATATTATTTCCTTATATTTACAAGTTAATTTTACAGATTTTTGTACTAGACATGTAGGAAAACTTAAAACAACCCCTATAGTAACCCGTCTGGCCAGCGTGGTAGATCAAAACCTTCTTCCGCCCCTGCCCTGAGAGGCTTATGTCCAGCGGTGTACTGTTAAAGACTATTGATGCTGATGATATTATACTCAAGTACATAACTATAAACATACTTAAAAACAGTTATATCAATACAAGTAGGTGTATAGATATTGTACAACAGCATCCAATGTCTGGGTGTCTAAACTCACATTACAAAATTACTGCACGATTGGCCTAGTGGTTTAAGCGGTCGCCACGCCGCTCTCTACTGCGTCAAGTACTGTGGATTCAAATCCCACATGGGACAACACTTTGTGTGATCTACAAATTGTTGTCTTGAATCTGGGTGTTCTTTGTGTCCGGTTCATGTATGTTTGTAAAGTCCTCCGCTCCACAGGATATTTATTCCTAATGCAGGAATTACAAGCATATTTATTGATTGATTCTTACGTCAGTGCTTCTAACCAATTTTTATTTTATTTTATTTGGTAACCTGCCAAAATGACTACTGAGACTGATGTGAAGCTGGAGTAGAAACTAACAGTGGAGGCTACCACACTCACTGCGAATGCAGATAATGCAGTATGGCGTCCGACATAAAGGAAAAAAGTTTACAACAAGTAGGTTTTTATAGACCGAAATATTAAGAAGAGGAATGTCAAAATGTAAAAAGTTGCAGACATTTAATTGTTGTATCTCAAAATTTATAAACAAATTAATGTTTGTTAAACGGAATATTTATCGGTAAGCTAAATACCGACTTCATATTCTGTGAACGCGAGAAATAAACAAGCTCATAATTTCGGCTCAATAAAAATTGCAATTCATTTGTGGGACGGTAAAATTGAAATGAGGAGGGTTAAATATGAACGGTGGTAAAGAGTAGCCTATGTCCTTCCTCAAGAATCTAAATATCTCCATCACAAATTTCATCGAAATCGGTGCAGTGGTTTAGCCGCGAGACCGTAATAGACGGACAGATAGACAGACAGACTATGTTACTTTCAAATTTTGTAATATTACGAATAGACATTGGTTCAGTTCCCATCTCTTTTTTTAAGTGTCATGGTAGTAAATAGTCGTGAAATGATCTGTCACAAATAATTTCTCGCAGTAATTAAGTTTAGTTCGGTGATGTGATAATAAATTATCGCCTGTAGTATTTCTAGACCAATAGGATGTCCAAACTTTCAAGAAAAGAGGGTATTCTCTTTCTTTTTAAAAGACAACTCCTGCAGACACATCCTGTGTCGTGACTTTACAAATATACCTACACGAAGCGGACACAAGGAACACTCGGGCTCAGAACAATAATATGTGAACCACGCAAATAGTTTTCCATGTGGGATTTAACCCTACAACACTTGGCGGGGTAAAAAGCGACGTGGCGACTGCTTTAACTACTAAGCCCTCCCTAAAAATTCCCTCCTCAGAAGCCGGTATGGGCTTTTGACTCTTGGGTTGGAAGTGTGCATGACAGTTAGGGGTGGTTACTGACGGGAGGGTAGGAACTATAAGGATGCCTGTCTGCTCGTTTATTTGCTAGGTATGCTACAGCTTTTGACTCTTGGGTTGGAAGTGTGCATGACAGGTAGTAGTGGTTACTGAGGGTAGGTGCTATCAGGAGGCCGTTCGTTCCTTTGGTATATAACATAAATATTCATCAATAAGTTTGTAAACTTATCTATACTAATATATAAAGCTGCAGAGTTTGTTTGTTTGTTTGAACGCGCTAATCTCAGGAACTACTGGTCCGATTTGAAAAATTCTTTCAGTGTTGGATAGTCCATTTATCGAGGAAGGCTATAGGCTATATTTTATTTTCAAAAAAATTAGGGATCCGTAAGAAAATTGCTATTTCGTAACCCAAGGTGTGAACTCGAAAACCTATTTTTGCGTGCGCTGCAATAACTATTGACAATAGAACAAAATAATGTATTACGGGTTTGTAGGTCTCATTAAGATCTACAAAAAAGTCCGCGAGAGCATATATCTAACTATCATGGTTTAGTTACAATAACCGCTTTTGTGTTAAAAAAAAATAACAAATCGTCTGAAGAAAGAAACTACGTTAAATGTGTATCGTAATATTAATCCTTATCTAAATTAAGCATTGTGTTATCAAGGGTATTTATGTAGAAGTAAAATACTTTTTGTTTCATCCCAATCATTCATTTCGTTTAGAAATTATCATGAGTATAAGACGCTGAGAGTTGGTACCTACCTAATAATGAGTTATTTGCCAAAGAGTTTTTATCAACATAATACCAGACCTAATATTAATCTTTATCCAAATAAATGTGTTGTTGAGTATGAGTATTAGATCTTAGAAGAGCATAATAAATACATCTATACTAATATATAAAGCTGAAGAGTTTCTTTGTTTGAACGCGCTTATCTCAGGAACTACGGTCCAATTTGAAAAATTCTTCCAGTCTTAGATAGCCCATTTATCGAGGAAGGCTATAGGCTATATATCATCACGCTTAGACCACTAGGAGCGGAGCACCAATGATGAATGGGGGAAAATTATTACGCTACGGGCAATAGAAGACGCAAACGACATTGCGTGGGTCAGCTATACATACTTTATATTATAAATGCAAAAGTAACTCTGTCTGTCTTGCTCTGACGGCCAAACGGCTGCACCGATTTGAATGAAATTTGGTATACAGATAGTCTAGAGCCTGAGAAAGGACATAGGCTACTTTTTAATGCGAAAAAGGGGTTGTAAGGGCTTTAAAAGGGTGATGAAAGGTTGTTCTGGGGGTTCACTCGCCACACGCCTGCGCATTACCTACGTCGGGCGTCTTGGCAACGACCAAACACGGCTGTCACATTCATTAAAAATATTTCACTTTTTCAACGAAGACTTAAATTAATACATACATTCATGAATCCGATTTGTATGTATGTTCATGATATTAGTAAAAATAAATAAGCCATGTTACTAAACAGTATTTATAAAATTCAAAAACTCTCTACAGAAGTATCGTCATTTTAAGCGAAAATATTAAAATTTCTTTTTTAGGCTGTTGATTAGATATAAATAAAAATGTGATTTAAATTTTGTAAAAAATTACCATCAAGGGGGTTAAATAGCAATAGGGGATGAAAGTTTGTATGGCAATATGCAAAGTTTGTGAAAATCTATACATGCTTCATATTCATAAGTTTGCGACAGGAGACAAAATATTAGAGCTATTCTGATGTAACATTTACTGAGTTATCACAATATGCCTAAGTGTGCTTGCCCGAACGGGCAGACACGTGAGGGCAGACGACTGTGCCGCATGCGGATGTTGAATTTTGCCACTACAAATTCGTTATTATTCACTGCGATTAGATTTGTTTACATGATTTTTAATTTATTCAGTTAATGTTCTTCGTGAAAAAATCCGACAGAAAAGGATCTGGATTTATGCACAAAAAAAAAGGAAAAGGGGTACGCCGCAAGATGAAATAAATGCCTGTATGAAACATATGTACTATGGGTACATGTTAAATTTTTTGGTCTTATTACAATTATGCGAGTACAACTTCACAATTATTTATGAGCAGTGTCAATATGCAAATGCCCTTCTAAAAATCGGAGAAGATTGTATGCCAACTGACAATAACGACATGATTACACTGAGACGTGAGTTCTGGTATATGATGGATCTAAAAATAATATCTATTCTGATCCGCCGACTAATGAGACAGTTATCAAATAAACGAACGGATCATGTCAGACGTGGAGGAAGATGTTATCGAATACCTCTCAGGAAATACAAGGGACACTGAACCAGTCATATCATAGCTTATGCATAGAGTTTCTCAACTCTTTAGAATTATCAGGAGCGCCTTACCATAAGTTGAGACTGAAATTTAATGTTCCAGTCCTATTAATGAGAAATCTTGAGCGCCAAAGCTATATAATGGTACACGGCTACAAAATACACATCTGGGGTACAACATTGTAAAAGCTACAATCATGATGCATGGAATGGCAAAAGGAGAAAATATTTTAATTACACGTATTCCAATAATTCAAACTTATTTGCAATTTAAAAGAATGTAGTTTCCACTGAAAGCAAAATTTGCAATAACATTTATCAAAGCCCAAAGACAGACGCGTAAAGTTGCAGTTCATTTAGAAAAAAACATGTTTTTCCCATGGGCAGCATAATCACGTGTATCAAATCCGCTAAATCTCTATATCTTGGCAAAAGATGGCAAATCAAAAAACGTAGTTAATAAAACTGAAAAAAATGAGAATCTGCTTAGCCTGAGGGAAAACTCAAGCAGAATCCAACCGGAGTGTCAACTCCAATCCAAGTGGAGGCAACCGTACTCGCTGCGAACCCGGACAATGCAGAACCAAACCGTTAGGTTCGAGAGCGTATTTCTAAGACTGAGGCGGTGACTTCCAAGGCCAGCACGTGTTGTTCTGTAGAGAAAGGGAGAAGGTGGGATCAGTTAGAAGAACTCTTCAGAACACTCTCCATGGTAAAGCGGTAGAGGACTGCCATAGAGGCGATGTCACTCCGCAACTGCAGATTCCCAAGGGACTCGGTGGTATCAGGACTGTTGATTATGCGGACTGCTCGCCGCTGCAACCGATCGAGAACATCAAGCAAATACTGCGTGGATCCATCACAAAGATGAGAACAGTACGCACGAGCGAGCCTGGGTCTTATAAAGGAGACACAAATGCTCGGGCGCGAAGAACCGTCTCACCCTGTTCAGGCCGCCTTAGTGGTGCCCTCGATGTACTTCCGTGGGTTGAGGTATCGGTAAATATCCATGCCCAGGACACCAGCTTATCCCGTAGTGGCAGTTGAGTGCTCTGAAAAGTGGGGAGGGGAAAAAACGGCCACTTTTTGGTAGAGAAAGGGCACACCTATGTTTATTTAACGTTGAACTCGACCAAAATCTCATCACCCTATTGTGAAATGCGGTTCAAAACCCGGTCGAGCTCAACGACGAGCTCCTGTCGATTTTCCTCAATGTCTACCAGCTTGGCTGCATGGTATCCATAATATCGCCCAAGCACTGTGCTATCGTCTGCATAGCAATGTATATTGCCGAGGGCTAATATGTCATTGACATGCAGAAGAAACATCTGTGGCGACAGGACTGAACCCTGAGGTACGCTAGCGTTTACCTCCAGAAAAGCAGAGGCCGCGCCGTCGCAAAGAACCCTAATGCGAAGGCGCTGATGAAGAAAATCGTCAATCCAGTGACAGAGTCTAGGAGGCAGACCGAATGCTTAGAGCTTAGAGAGAAGCGAACGGTGCCAGACGCGGTTGAAAGCCTTGGCCATGTCAAATGTCGAAATAAGCTCATGTAAAATACTTTTTATTTTGTGTACTTATAGAAATACTTAAATGTGTTTTTAACAGTGAAACGTGTGTGTCTTATTTTTAAAATAATATTATCCTCAATAATTAAAACTGCTACCCAAAGTCAGTTATTACACGCGGACGAAGTCGCGGGCACAGCTAGTAATTATATATATATAATAATTATATCTGATTTGCAATCAGAGTTCACCTGTATCTGATAACACTTTTACGTCTTTTCTACTAAACTGTACAATTGTACATCATCATAAGGCTTTCGTAGTCCACAGATAGACGTAGACTTTTCTAATTGCACACCACTTAAAACATCATGTTTTTTATCTATTTATAAGCGATCGATGTGTATAAGCCTGCCAGACTGACTTAACTCTGCCTGATGGAAAACCTAAGCCGAATCCAAGAGTAGTCACTATAGTCATTGCGAATGCAGCATGGTGACTCACACTATAGTGGCCTATGTTGCTGCATTATTGGGCCTCCGCTCCGGTCTAAATCGGAAAGTTTAAAATACACTCTATCTGTGATATTAAAAGCACATGGGTATAGTAGGCACTATCAAGCCAAATATTCTCAGTACCTATTCACTCAGAAAAGCTACACCCAAAATTCCGAAGGAAGTAAACCTAATTGATAAACATTGAACAAGTAAATTGAATTGATTGTTTAAAACTAATTTGATGTGGACAAAACCGATTGAAAATGTAAGAAGTTGACATAATTACGCTGCGAATTCTAAGATGAATATCCGGGATTTGAGAATTTTATCACTAATACGAATTAGACTGTGTTGATAAAATCATTATGTATGTTCTTAGAATAGAATATTATCTCCATACAGTTCAAAACCGTTTCCGAAGAACTAATTACATATGTATTTCAAACAATAAGCTTGTTCAACGGTATTAGAAGCATGTATTCTTTGAAATACTTGTTCACCGAAATCGAATAACAATTTTCGGTGTAGTTTAGTCTTTGTTTATTCATTTAAAACAATCCCACGAATTGAAAAGAATAACATTCCTATACCCGCAATTACAAATGCTCCAAAATATTTGTGATTTAAACTCGTGGGTTGCAAAATTCTTTACAAATATCTTTATTTGTATAGATATTTGTATGTGTTAATTAATCATTAAAATAATTATTTTGTAAATTATATGAAAGTTCCGTGTATAAATATTATGATATTTCGAATACATAATCTGCTATTTCTATTGATTATTGTGCATCTACCATATTTTACTTATGATAGTTTTGTTCTTTTTGATACGACGACCACGAATTAGATTGATGCAGTGGCAGCCGCCGTTACTACCACCTTCCGGGTCGGGACAAGCATTTTTTTAGGGCACCTTTTCCAGCCCCCTCCTTGGCTGAGCAAGGAGAGCAGTGCGTCTCTAAATAGGGCTGCTCTATCACCCCGGTGCTGCCGAATTCGCATTGTCGTTCCAAACTTGCAATGCGAAAGCGACCACGAGAATTACTCACGGCCCTGGGGCCGCCTATGTGCAGGTATCAGACAAAGCCCGGCTTGCATCACGCTGGACCTCTCTACCTCAGCCCATCGCCATAGGACTTAGCGTACTCGGAGTCCATATATCGGAAGCGGTCAATTGCGCAGGATAGATTAAGGTGCGCAAGCGTTCGCGCATACGCAGGCGCACACACTCGTCCTCCCCCTTCCCGATTCAGTGGAACGGTAAACCGCTACGACTGGAGAAGAGGTCGGATGATGTGTCTGGCCGACGGTAACTGTACGCCCTCTACCGTCGCCCTAGGACATTCACCTTGCCTTGCTGAATCGCCGAATGTACCAAGCCCTTTCGAGGGTGGCAACCCAATGCAGATGCACTGGGTTGCCACCCTCGCCGAAACAGCCGTTGAGTGGGATACTACTGTCTCGATGGGAGGGGGCCAGAGACAGTAGCAGCTCAGGAAGCCGGGGTCGCATACCCGTATACCACAATACAACTTTCGGCAGAAGTTGCAGTGGGTACCCCTGACTCAAAAGTTGAGTTGTCCTGACAAGTTTTTAATAAATATAAGTCGAAGAGTCAAACAGACCAGCTAAGGATTCAATAACCTTATAAGTAGGTAGATAGATATGTACATGAAGAATTTACGACGCTATTAAGCTTGTACGCATAATTATTATAATTACCTATTCGATTTAACACTCTCCCAAAACCAATTTGATGTTAATGTTCTCTTAGATTTTTTCTAATTCTGGGTAATAACTGCCGTGTCAATAAACTACTGTCTTCGCAATTTATACTAATATTATAAATTCTAAAGTCACTCCGCCTGCCTGTCTGTCCGTCTGTCACGCTTTTCCAGGCTAAACCGCTGCACTGAATTCGCGGGCAAATGCTGTTATAAATATTTTTGGAAAATTTGGATGTTCTTTGTATCCGTTTTATAATGGTCTAAGAATACAAGGTCTCGCATTCCGAGAGCGGCTCGATGTGACGTCACTATCCAGTTACCACTTTATAGCAACATAACACGAAATGAACAAACCACAATGATATTAAATAATATAATTGACCACTCACAACCAGCTATAGTAATGATGACGTCATCTCGATCTCTTTGTCTCGTTACTGTATCTCGGAATACCTGTCGAAATATACTGTTACACCATGCGTTTTATATACATTTATAAAGTCCCCCGCGACACAGAAATGTTCGAAAAAAACATCTTTTTTTATACCCGACATCAGGCATCTCCTTATAGAATTTACTGGCTTTGGCTTATTTATATTAAGTACTAGCTGTGCCCGCGACTCCGTCCGCGTGGAATAGTGACTTTGGGCAGCAGTTTTCGGACATATCTTTTGGTTTATAAACATCGTCATTTGGGTATTTAGAATAATCTAATTTAAAGTAATGCTTCTCTATATACGACATTAGACGTATAGCCATCGGGGATCAAAGCATACAGGTTGCTAGGATTACTAACACGTGACAGAGCTACATAAAGCTGACCGTGTGAAAAACAGTTAATACTTAGATCTACACCCACAACTTTTAGCGTATGACCTTGGGCTTTATTTATTGTCATCGCGAAACATAGGTTCATTGGAAACTGGACTCGTTTAAAACTAAACGGAAAGTTGTTTGGGATGAGAGGAAACCAAGGAATACTAACACTATCACCTTCACCGCACCCTGTTAAAATCTCTGGTCACTTTTAATCTGGTACCGTTGTAAAGTTTTTGTGGGCTTAAATTTCTAAGGAGCATTGTGGGTACGCCGACTTTTAAATTTATTTTATGAGCTGGTAGTCCAGTAGCACTGAGGGATCACGCGACAGTGCATGAGATTCACGATCGATGGACAAACGTGCCTCACGCTGTTCCCTGTTCTCCCTAATTCGAGTGGCCATCATTCGAGAACGATGTGAACTCAATCGAGATTCTCGTTGAGCCGAAGTTGCTGTAGCACGAAACCTGACCTGGCGTTCCTGAGATGCACTGAGAGCCTCATGATCATTTTATTGCTCATTTTTATAGACGATTTTTCGAGAACTATATTTGTGTATTTTGTTTCTTCTAAGACAGAGGTAAAAGATAGATTTTGTCATTTCCAGTCTATGGTTGAAAGACAAACTGGGGCTCAAATTAAAACAATAAGGACGGATAATGGAAAGGAATTCGTCAATAGTGAATTCTCAAGTTATCTTAGATCTTGTGGTATAAAGCATCAAACTACGGTACCATATAGCCCTCAGCAGAATGGTGTTGCCGAGCGTACTAATCGCTCAATTGTACGATTTGTTGTAATTTTTGTATTTGAAAATAAAAGATGTGTTTCATCTAGTTGTTATTTTATTGAAGTATATGGTAACCTAGTTACATAGAATAGGAAGAATTTTGAATACGTTATAAAAACACTATAAAGCCAGTATTATTACAACACACCCCCTTAATCAAAATTCTCTAGAGTAAATAAAACATAAAAATCAACTCAAAATATATCAATTAAAATAAAACAGTATGAAAATGTATACTAAGTACCAAAGTAAACGTGTAAAATATATTTACACTAAACCTAAGCCTAGTAAACATCTATCATGTGCCACACGCTGCAATCGTTTAGTTAAGATGTCAGCGGGCATATCACTTGATTTGATATATTTTAAGTTTACCGAATTATCACTAATCTTTTCTCTAATAAAATTTCACATTCATTTCATCTTCTTCACATTCCTGTGATCGAACTAATCTCATCCTTTTAGCATTCCTGCTGCACTGGGAGAGATTGGATCTTTTCCGAGGTATTCTTACAATAAGTAGTGCCTACTAACATAACGTAGTTTAGTAAACACGTACTTAACATAAACAACTAAATTATAAATACTTACAGATTATTACACAGTTTCATTTATTACAGTTTAATAACTATTAAGACGTGTCAACCTAATATATTAACTATCGAAAACAAAAGAAATGTATAATAGATACTAACCCGAGCTAACAAACATGTACTTTTTCCAAAGGTCTTAAATTTTTTCCTGACTTGCTTTGGTTAGTTAGGTTATTTTTTTATTTTTCTAAAAATCAGGAAGTACTTACAGTTAAGACCTTTGGAAAAACATAAAAATTGGGAAATATTTAAACTAAATGTAAATTATAATCAAACTAACCAATACAAAATAAACATACTATATGTATTTACAAACCCTAAACAAGTATGTTCTTATCACAAACGACTAAATTGTAAGTACTTTCAGATATTTACACTTAAAATTAAGAAATAAAGAAAATCAAGAAAAATATATATACCCGCGCGGCCGCGCAGGCGTTTACAATCTGCAAAAGTCTAGCTACGTGATTCTTTAAATTGGCATAACATTTTTATTTATGAACCGATTGACATGAAACAAACACTAAATGTTAAGTGAAGCTTATCACAATATATTAGTGAAAACCAAATTTAAATCGGATAAGCTGTTTCTGAGATTAGCGTGCACAAACGCACAGACAAACAGATAAACCGACAAACAGACAAAAATTCTAAAAATCATTGTTCTGGGTTCTATTGCGTTCATAAAGCCCCCCTATAATAGATTTCCTGAGATATCTTCCATGTAAAGACAGCGACCAGTTACGATTTTATTATATGTATTGATGATGATGATTTATTGCAGTAAATAGTAGCTTATATCATCCTCCAAAATTATGGTATCTCCATGCCAAATTTCATTGAAATTGTTGCAGCGGTTATCCGTGAAAGCGTAAGGAAAGAGTTACTTTCGAATTCATAATATTATAGTAGTATAGGAAGGGTATCTTTTCAATTTCTATGTTGAGAAGTGAAAGGCTTGTCTTTTAAGGTGGAAACGTATCACTGAAATATGTTAGCATTAAATTAAAGGTTCAAGAAAAGTGGGGGGGGCGGACTTGAGAAGGAACGATGAGGAAGCTGAAGGTGTTCAGGGTTGCAGTAATCATTCACTATCTGATGATCTGTTTAAAGGTAGTAGAGCCACGCTGATTTCAACATGAACGGCCAGGCTCTACAGGGACGGTACTACACTCGCATAGACAAAAAACACTAAAAAGCGTAAAATAAACTGGTTCCTCAAAAATTGCCTATACCTAATTCTTTAGTCATTTAAATAGTAGTATTATAATGTGTGCTAGGTACCTAAAATCTGTTTGAAATCGGTGCCAAGCGACTATCGCTTAGCTTTTTCTAATTGTTCGTTTGTATTCTTTTTGGCTTAGCACCGACTTCAAACAGATTTTAGGTACCTAGCACACATTATAATACTACTATTTAAATGAATAAAGAATTGTCTAGGCAATTTATGAGGAACCAGTTTATTTTACGCTTTTTTGTGTTTTTTGGCAGAGAGTTTTCGTTGGATGTTTTTTGGAAGACGGGTTTTTTATAAAAAGTTTTTATTTTTCAGTTTTTAGTGCAAATAATCGTAGATAAGTAGTAAGTTGAACTATTTCAACAAATTTCATAAAATTTCATCATCATCGTAAAGAATACAAATTAAGGTCTATAAGTACGTTTAATATTAAAATCATCCTCTAATCCGTAACTCTAGAAGAGTTTAACCTTCTATCATCAGTTCACCTAAATAACTTGAAAGTATACGACTGAAGGTCTTTAGATACGTATGAAATTGAAAGAATTGTTCTCCAACTCCTAACCGTTTAGGAGTTGTACCTTCTACCTTCCATCATCAGCTTACCTAAATAATTTGAAAGAATACGACTAAAGGTAACATACATACATATGATATTTAAAGATTTATCCTCCAACTCCTAACCGTTAAGGAGTTTTACCTTACATCATCAGCTCATCATCATAAAATGATGTAAATATCGCAAATATCGGTGTAACTTCAGAAAATATACGAAAAACATAGTATGTGGCTAAAAAAAATGAGGGTTTCCCTCGATTTCCCTGGGATCCCATCATCAGATCCTGATATGGTGGCAATGGGTCCACCTCGGGAGCATACGCTTTCGAATACAAAAAGAATCATCAAAATCGGTCCACAATTGACGGAGTAATCGGTGAACATACATTAAAAAAAAATACATACAGTGGAACATAGAACCTCCTCCTTTTTGGAAGTAGGTTAAAAATCAACGTAAAATGACAGCGATCGTGCTGTCGTGTTTCGTTGATGAGCGCGAGACCGGAGGCCCAATGATGCAAAAGCATCACTAGCCCGCCATGGGTCACCATGCTGCATTGTTGCATTCGCAATATAGTGACCACCACTCTTGGATTATGCTTAGGCTTTCCATGAGGCGGAGTAGAGTCATTTTGGCAGGGCCAAACACGTGCAGGTCTAATGATCGTTTTGTATATAAATAACATACCAATATTACATAAAAACAGACACGATTACAATTTACTCGATAACACGACGTTGATAAACGTAAAAAAACAAATTACATCATTCCTACTACATAATTATTTAAAATAAAATATGATAGTATTATTTAAATACTGACATATAAGCATTTATCCATGTATCTACTACTGCAATTCTTGTCTATAGAAACAAATAAAATTGGAGTGTCTGTTTGTAATATTAAAACTTTATATCATCAGCTAGCATCACTTTCAGAGATTAACCGGAAAAAACGGACAGACAGACCAAAATTGTAAAAAGTGTTATTTTGATATATGAACCGTGAATGCATACGTGTATATGCATTTAGTAAAAAGCTGTTATTTTCATATTACAAACAGACACTCCAATTTTATTTATTTGTAAAGATATATAAATGTTTAAATAACTCTATCAGTCTACAATGATGATCTTTTCATTCTTGAGGAAGGAAATAGGTTACTATTAACCGCGATAGCCGACATACGTCGTTTATAATTACATTATTCACTTTCTATTCTCAGAAGGTTAGCTATAGATATCAACTATATTACTATGAGATGACAGCAAACTCTTAAAAAGCAATAACTTTCAACATATATCATCGCTTTCTCCATACATTTTCATAAACACATTACGGAGATATCCAATTCGAAATCAAATACAGAAATAATTGCTTACAAATTGGATGTTTATAAATAGAAACAGGTAGCTATTCGAATTTAATATTTATTATAATATAATAAATTCTCTATATATAAACACGTTACATGGCATATGGGACCAATTTTTCTCAGACAACACCTGGATCTATCTATTTATAGCATTCATTCATATTAAATTACTTGTAACGACTGACTGATTCATTAATTCACAGCCCAAGCTGCTGGGCCTACAAACTGCAATTTGTTGCTGTGGCTGCCAATACGTTGTCACCACCGCTGCACCGTCTCAGAAAAGAATTTTGGAAATTTCACTTTTAAGTTGATGAAATAAGGGATTTGTTTTATATGGAATATGGGGCAAACGAGCAGACGTATCACCTGATGGTAAGCGATTACCGCCGCCCATGGACACCCGCAACACCAGAGGCGTCACAAACGCGTTGCCTTCCCTTTCCAATGTCGTTAGCGTAGTTTGCTAGAAATAGAAAAATAAAGAACCACATAGTTATTTAGAAATAACACTAGTGTAACGCAGAAATACAACGTTTCACTCATAATTAGAATGAGCCACAGACTTTTATGAAGTCGAGACGATGCCACAATTGAACATAGGTACGTTTTTTTTAAACCGGCGAAGATTTGTAATTATTAATATTATTATTGAAATGAAGACTATATATCAAGTTGAACTATACCTATATCCATTTTCACGTCCCACCCTCACTTCGTACTAGAAGTATATGTGTTCTGTGCTTCGTACACTGTGGTTACAAGAATATCAAGAAAGTCCAAGCCTACAATTAGTTAGCTTCCCGTTACACACACTTTACCTCTAATACATAGTTACCAAACAATGTATTGTGTAGCAATGGCTGTAATAAATTCTCATTACTTTTTAATGAACTACGGGAGATAATTTCTTTGTGAAATTGAAATAATAACAGGTCTCTTGGAGTTTTCTTGAGAGTGTTATGGTATGTCTGTAAAGTTATGTATTAAAAACAGGTGTTTTTTTTTGATGTGACAATGTCTAATAAATCGATGAACGCCGGCTGCACGCACGAACAAGGATTACTCATTGTCCCGTTACGCTCGTCGTCCTATTCCGCTCATTGTACGTCGTTCTATGAGAGATAGATGCGGCGCTTGCCTTGCATCTATCTCTCATCATTTCATCAATGTTTTGTTATGACGATGTCCCGTTAAACTATCGTCCGCAAACCGACTTTACAGACAACCAATTTTTAAGAAAATAATTTGTATCGTAAATGGCCAGTTCGCTAACTGTTTATAAAAATAGTGAGTTACTGTAATCTAAAATCGATGCTGAAGAATTCTACTAAACTATGTTCAAAGTTTTGTATTTTGTATCTTTACAAATAAATAAAATTTAAGTAACTTTAAATTAACAGGTTTTTACTAAATACATATACAAGTATACTTACATAGAAAAAATCTGTTTCTGACGGCACTTGATAATAGCAGAAAGTTGATGATATAAGAAATAACTAAGGCTACTTTTTTTAGACTAGATGAGAACTGCGGCGTTACGGCAGGCGATTACCTGCGAGGCTCAGCTAGTAATCTATAATCTTCTGTACAGAAATCCGAGGCCGTTGACATGATGTTATCTTGTGACACGCGTGATGTGTACCGTATTGCGCATGTCTTACACTCCGACCCAATTGGAATCGTACCAGACCAAACATTGACGACTGTATAAGTGATTAGTGAGAATTTCATAAATATATGTACATCCTGTAATAAAAGTTAGGTATTCGTAATTTTCGTTGGTGAATGCGAGACCGCAGACCCAATGATGCAGAAGCATCTCAATAGACCACCATAGTGTGGGTCAACATGCTGCATTGTTGCATTGTCTGCATAATTCTTTATTCTAATTTTTTATCTGTATATCCCCGAAACTAAAAACTACCGAAACTCTTACTACGAGTAAAATGGTTGGTTTAAACCCTGACCCAGAGCTGAGATTTTAACCTGAACACTTTCTGTCTAATATCCTTAATATAATTATATATATCATTAAATAATATCCTTGATATATATAGCCTTAAACACTAAATGTAAGTTACTTTATGGTTACTTCATAAAATAACCGCCGATGAACACTTTTCGTAATAGCCACTTCGCATGATGAGAAAATCAAATAAGCACACCTTAAACAACTTTGTAATACTGTAAGTAGTGTGTACAATCTCATAAATTTTCAATCTCGAAAGCGGTTTCTAAATAACGATATTGTGGCCGAAATTTTTGAGACAGGGGACTACTAGAAGACAGGGGAATCATTCTAAAGCTTTAAGGAACACTATTCAACATAGCCGATTAGAATTGATGATGATGAGATGTCAAACGGACTCTACAGATAACAACTGTCTGTAAAATTAGTTATAAAGTTTCTGATTCTAGTACATACATATATTGTACTAGCTTTTACACGCGGCTTCGCTCACGCAGACTTTCATCCCCTGATTTACCTCCTTTGGAGTGCAATTTTAAAAATTCCTGAGTATGTCAGTCAGTCACCTTACTCTTTTATATATATAGATTTGCCTGCACCTGGATCTATATGCCCGAAGGCATATTCAATGCCTATATATTATACTTAATTTTGGCCTAATTATCTGGGCCAGTGAAGAAGAAGAAGTGAAAACTCAAAACTCTAAATAAACAATTTGCAACAGTCTAAAAACAATAATATTCATCATTTGTATCTTAACGTTCGATGTATTCGTAAAACAAAAAGTTCAGCGTAAAATTTCTAGTATCATAAATTTCTTTAAGCCCAGTGAATACAGAGAAATGTATTTGTTAAGTCTGTAGAAATAGTTGTTTTTCTTTAAATAAAAGAAAATAAACGCGACACGACGTCAGTATAGAATGTCGACGGATTTCAAGAAATGTGTCATTATTTTTTCTTCTAAATCTCAGAACGTACTTACATCATGAAGTTCCGAAGATTCCTGGAATATAAAGAAAAAACAGTGGCATTTTTTCTCCTTTATTGTCTATCTTTAGGTACATAATTATCACTTTGGCTTTGTTCATTACTAAGAAGTATCAGCAAAGAGCTAAAAGTTACTTTATAGTTTTCGAACCTCCATACTATACTCGTATTATAAATTCGAAAGTAACTCTGTCTGTCTGTTTTCTTTCAGGACTAAACTGCTGCACAGATATCAACTAAAATGGCATGGAAATCCTTCAATTCTTGAGGAAGGACACGTTGACCGACCTATACGCAGGCGGTGCCGCGGACCAAAGTTATACACATTTGCAACAAAGTAGTTAAATATTAACCAGTAGAGAATATCGGAATTTATTACAGAATGCGCCGCGTTGCTGAAGTAGGTACTAATGGAATTCTCGGTAAAGATATCTCCACAACAGAATTGCCAGGGGAAAAGTACGATGTTACGCAGTACTCGTCAATGTTTCCGTAAACAACGTTGCTGTTATAATAGTTTTCACGTGATGAATTGACTTCCAGGATAACACGTCAAGCGTAACTTGACGATGATTATAAATTATTATATTTTTATTTCCTCAGATTATGCTTTCACACAAAAAATATTTTGACAGTCTTAAAGAAATAATTAAATATTTTCGGATATCTAACAAATAACAAATAAGGGGGTTAGTGATTATTCAACCCCTTATTCAGAAACACTATTTAACTATTAGCAACGGTTCTGTGTTAATTTCAATTTTGAAATTACAGCCCTAATTGAAATTAACGCAGCATCCTTGATTAAAGTTCAATAACGTTAATGATAACGGGATTAGATGCTTCCTTGGACACGAGAGACAGAGAACATCTCTACCAATTTTAAAATCCATATCAATCGAATACATATTCAATCAATTGAACAAATAACAGTATTCTCCACTCTTAATTGAAGCAGATTTCTACTTAAATCGATGGTGGTATAGCATGACAGATTTCTGTGAATTTCGCTTCAAAAACTTAATTAATCCATAAAAGCATTTAAGCAATGGTTTGTTCTGTAATTAACACATAAATATCACTTTACCGCTGTTTAATTTAATACAAACGCTATCATTTTTTTTTGTTTTCAATAAGTTAAGGCGTGAAAACCTCCTAACATGTAAACTAATTTTTCTTCTGACAAATATGCATTTGATATTGAATATCATGTCTATCGTCATCTCGTTAATTCTTATCATCATCATCAGCCTATTGCAGTCCACTGCTGGACATAGGCTTCCCATTGCACGCCACTCTGACCTTTTTTGGGCTTTTCGGCAAAATCTTGTCGGATCCAATTCCTAAAAGTTTATATAATTGTTTTGGCTATATAAATCAATTTAATTTTTAATTCTTGCTACATCGTAAAACACATTGAAAATATCGGCTGATGGTAAGTTACTGCCCTCACCTATTGAGTTGCCCCTTCTCTCCACACACACATAAGTACAACCATTCATCTTCTTGCTTTATGAGGTGGAAGGGAGGTTGAGCTCTGGTAGTCTCATTGAGTTGAAGAAAAGCAGCCAATTTTGTATATAATTGAGTATTACTTACTCTTCTTAGCTCTTCCACGCAAGCGATATAGAATGTAGAGTAATATTCAAAATAGAGGGAAAACCATTAATTTCAATGTATCCAATTAAACCCATTTCAAACCCACTTTCACACTCGAGTGTATGTCGGAAATCGCGGTAATCTTTTTTCGGATAAATAAATCCTATTACACTCACAAAAAGTGTGGCCTTATAACAGTACAAGAATTTTCAAAATCGGTTCAGTAGATACAGAGATTACCCCCTAAAACCTCCCAACATACAGACCTCTTTATAATATTATTAGTGATATGATTTAGATATAATGTAAGGTCAAACGCAGATAAAAAGAATTCGGACAGTCCCAAATAAAAACCTTGAGAATTTTTATTAACAGCAATAAATTTATCCCGTTGTATTTATGATAACAGTCGGCGGTCATTAATTTATTCAAACAACACATCGCAGAGTTCGGACAAATTGGTTCGGGAATTCCGTTTGGCACATGCTGAATGTTTACTCACTTTAAAATTTTTAACTGCCTGGAAGCGAGCCTAAACAATCATGTAATAGTTTAGAAAGAAAACTAATATAAAATACTATTAATAAAAAACCAAGAAGGATATTTAGATCTGTTTTATTTCTGGTTGTTGTGTATTTCCATAGTCGCACTAACCAGAGACCGCATCTCAGCCAATGTAGTGCAGAACGCCCACAGGAGGTGAGACGACTTGCGCAAGATGGCTGACAGGAGTTGGATGCGAGAAGCCCAAAATCAATACCTACTTCAGGCACCAGCGATCCACAACCGAAATTGTCAAACTTTAATGCTGTTATGTAATCTTATTTAATTGTATTGTATTTCGGTTTTGGTGAGCAAATAAATCATATATTATTATGTTTGCCTTTTTTGCCTTGCGATTACGATATCCCCGGGATGAATACAGGATGATAATATAGACTACGGGCCCGTGTCGAAAATTAATGGGCCATGTGAACCACCAGGAGACCTTTTTAGAAAGATACAGGGGCATAAAACAATAACATTCAGCACTATGCCATCACTTGTAAGCTGTACAAGTGATCCAACTGAGTACAGGTGAAGGGGAGGGGGTAGCAATCCTTGATTTTGTCACATGATTTTTGTACGTCGTTACGGAACAATGGATTAGAAGAGGTATTGAAGTTGTATGGAATCGATACCGTACAAAAAGTACGTACGTAGTCTAATACTCCGTGATATCACTCCGTCACCACACGGACACGTATAATAAAATTGTTTAGATTTTGGTTTTTGTTGGAAGGAGATAGTATATGCTAATCTATAGAATAAACGTACATGATCAACGTAAAATGACAGCGTTCGTGCTGTCGTGTTTCGTTGTTGAGTGCAAGACCGGAGGCCCAATGATGCAGAAGTATCACTAGGTCGCCATGGTGTGGGTTACCATGCTGCATTGTCTGCATTCGCAATGAGTATGGTGACAACCACTCTTGGATTCTGCTTATGCATCAGGTAGAGTAGAGTAATTTTGGCAGGACCATACTTAAAAATAAATAAACAAGGTCTGCCTTTTGTTGTGTTCAAGAAAATATATGAGGAAAAGTAAAAATAACGTCCTGAATGTAGTGTATAAATCGCTACTTACTTTGTGCTTACAACACTTTGAGTATATTTATTTATATTTATAATATTTAGTACCGAGAATTAATACCACAACTGTCATACTTTGGCTTTCATTGTACACCAGATAACTAAGATTAAAACTTAATGCTAGGTAATTATTAAATAATGATTCGAACATTCATAATCCATTGGTTGATTTTTCAAATCTTTATTTTTATGTGTGATAGAAAGCATTAGCAGAATTCATAAGTAATTCATAAGCATGCTCATTGCGAATGTAGACAATACAACAATGCAGCATGGTGACTTACACCATGGCGTCCTAGTGATGCTTATGCATCATTGGGCCTCCGGTATCGTTCTCACCAACGAACCACAACAGCACATTTTAGGTTGATCTTGCGAGGGTAGTACCACCCCGGTCGAGCCGGCCCGTTGGTGCTGAAATCAGCGTGGCTCTACTACCTTGAGATCTGTATGTAAACAAGATATAATTATGCTCATAACAAACGTTTTTAATGTTTTATGATTCTCTATTCTGCTTCAAGCCGAATTCCCGAAACAGCTTATTGGTAAACTAAACAAAAATATGACAAACTTAATTTGCAGAAAGCTTAATAGTATCCACGTCTGTGTGGTCGCTTAAAGGCACAAACAACCGTCACGTATAGACACAAAAGACAAAAATGCCTTACCCTATAGTTTTAAAATTAACCGAAAAGAAAATGTTAGTATATTTATAAAATCTTGTGAGCTACGATTTCTTAGACGCTACTTTCAGTTAAATAGTAAGTTTAAAGTATAATAATAGATATTTTAAATTTCCTTATATAAATAGTTTCTTGTGTGGGTGTATAACGTAGGTGTGACATAACGGGAATTACCGTTGAAATTAAAAAACTTTCCGAGTTTCTTCCCGGGGAAGTACTTTAGTTCCGGAGAACACCGCAAATCAACAATTCTTGATACCTCTTTGAGTTCAGCTGTATTCTCGGTAGAACCAGATATAACCAGAGTTGGCTGGATAGCGCGAAAGTCTGTCCATATTGAAGATATTAAACCAGCTTTGATCCTTCACCATTAAGCGGACTTATGTAAATAGACGACATTAAACACATGTGATTTATATAAAATACATATACATGAAATGAAAATTGCAAACCATTAATTTTTACTTTGCATTTTAAATGCTTTTATACAAAATGTTTTTTTCCATTTCACTTGATATTTGCATTCTATATCAACACTTTAAATAAATGGAGTTAGGCCTTGTATCACCGGTTACAGATAGGTTTTGTATAGCGTATCGGACAGATAATTTGACGTATCTGCCATAGAAATTGTGTCCATCCATCTGTCAGATAAGTTATCCGCAAGTTATCTGTAACCAGTAAACAGGACCTTAGAGTTAAAACTCTTTTCTTTTTTGTAGTTTTTAAAAATATAAAAATATCGTTCACCAACATCTAATTCATTAATGTTTTTTTAAGGAATAGGGAGCAAACGAGCAGACGCATTGCCTGATGGTAAGCGATTACCGCCGCCTATGGACACCCACAACACCAGAGGCGTCACAAGTGCGATGCCAGCCTTTGGGGGATGGGGGGGGGATTTGGGGGAGGGTTTGGGGTATGGGCCTCCGGTCTCCTTACTCACTCGGTGAAACACAGCGCAAGCGCTGTTTCACACCGGATTTCTGTGAGGAGTGAGGACGTGGTATCACTCCGGTCGAGCCAGCCCATTCATGCCGAAGCGAGGGTCTTCTTGGCCTGGTTCCTTCCCCATTTTATTTGGGGTCGGCCCTCCGTATCATGCGTCTCCAGGCAACTCGGTCCTGGTTTCTCTCTTTATTGACTTGGGCCTCCTTGAGGTTCTTATTTACGACGGACATCCATGTGAGTCGGGGTCTTCCTCGTCCTCGGGGTTTAGTTTCAATGTCTAAAACTTTTCTGGTCATGTGATCTGATGGTCGCCTCATAACGTGTCCGTACCACCGCAGACGGCTCTCCTGTACTTTATCCGGGATAGGTCTTACTTTGAAGGTGCCTCTTATGTGTGTGTTTCTGACATGATCCAGCCTAGTCACACCACCTGAGCATCTTCATCTCTGCGCAGTGTAATTGCGTTTCGTGCTGCTTTTTGAGTGGCCAGCATTCGGCTCCGTATGTCATGGCCGGTCGGACGGCTGCACTGTATACTCGTCCCTTTATGCGCACGGGCATACGGCTGTCGCATAGCACGAGCCGAAGCGAGGGTCTCCCACGGTAATAATATTGTATTTTCATCTTTGTATCATCATCAACAACAACAGCCTTTAATAGTCCACTGCTGGACTTGGGCCTCTCCTAAGAAAACAGGTTTTGGCCTACTGTGGCGACTTCCACATACAGCGGCAACATAACATACTACAGCGCCATCTCCTGAAGATACACCGAACTAGGGAGTAACGAAGGAAACGACGAAACTACCAATCCTGGATCACGCAATAGAAGTTCTCGCGCCGATTATCATATATACAACATCAAACATCAACCGTTGGGCCGTGGCCCACCAGGCATGATCACCTCGCCTGGTCGGAGGATCCTCCCTTGTGTTGGAGGGACATGACACCCGTTCCCCCACACTACTATACCACGCTGTATATGGTATGTTTCAAGTTTTCATTCTCTTTGCAGTGATATTGTCCTGTTTAGTTTGTCCATTAGTCTCCTTTTACGACACCCAGGGGAAGAATTGGAGGAACACACTCCATATTCTTTATCTGACAGATTTCCACCACACGGACCATTTTCGTAGATGGTAAGTTAGATACACTAATGTTATGTTATAGTAAAGTAAAGCTGTCCACAATTGAGATTTTTTTTTTAAGTGAAAGCTTCTTTAGCCGCCTGGAGCAGTTTTTGGTAGGAGAAAATCTTATGAGTTCGCGTCACCGACATGCTGACGTCGCCGACATGCTGACATGACATTTTCTAAGTAAAAACTTCTTTGGCCGCGTTGAGCACTTTTTGGTAGGTTAAAATCTTATGGGTTCGTATCATCGACATGCTAATGTTTGATGTTGATAATTTAAATTTAAAAAATATGAAATTTCTAATTTTACACATAAATAACATTCTACGTTATAAGTTTTCACTACTATCAGCAGTCCTTATGACTGCCAATTTTTTAGGTTTCATGGTATTTAAATGTGTGAGTCTTGTAGTTTATCTATATATAAAAGAAATTCGTGTTAGTTACACTATTTATAACTCAAGAACGGCTGAACCGATTTGGCTGAAAATTTGTGGGTGCTGGCTTAGAACCAGGAGACGGACATAGGATACTTTTCACGTAGGTTTTCTTTTTAAATTTTTTCCCGCCACGGTAACCGCGGTTTTTGTTGTACCGCGAGTAATACCGCGGGGCTCAGCTAGTTATTGATAGAAAAACTAGGACGTTTAAAAGTATGGACTGACATGTTGCTATATAGTGACCCTCACGGCCAGGGGACGTGGGTTCGACTCTTACCCAGGATAAATAATTATGTGATGAGAACAATGATTCGTTTATTGTCTGACAAGTTCCTACACAGTTGATTAAAATCCATACCTATATGTAAAATGCGAAAGTAACTCTGTCCGTTTGTCATGCTTTCACGGCCAAACCGCTGCACTGATTGCAATGAAATTTGGCATGGAGATACTTTGATTCTTGAGGAAGGACATAGGCTACTCTTTGCTGCGACAACCGACAAACACGCGGGCAAAGCCGCTCGCAAAAGCTAGTATTTATATAATTTAGAGCAACATGTTAATTAAACGTAAAAAAAGACTGCGGCATAACTACTTTTATTGGGAGATATCTATTTATTGAGTCGTATTAAAAATATATTGGAAAAATATTGAATACTATTGTTACGCGCGGTTGTTGTTGTACTCTAAAGAAACACCAAGGGGTGAAGCTAGTCTAAAAAATAGCATAAATCGCAGCACAGCTACTTGTCAGTGAAAGTTCCGTCAAAATCGGTTCAGCCGTTTCAGAGATTAGCCGAAACAAACGGACGGCCAAAAATTTTAAAAATATTTTAGACGCTACTACTGTATATCCTTTCATATGCATTTAGTGAAATTAATTTGAAAAAAAAAATTGTAAAAGTTGAAATTACAAACAAGACACTTCAATTTTATTTATTTGTATAGATAATATTTTTTAGAAATGTATAAATTGTATATTGGCACATGTATCAAGAAAACTGTTTCTTTTGGCAAGTACTTACTATAAATTCCGTTTAAAAAGTACTCGAAGAAATGCGTTGGAATCGCCTTCACTCGTGCGGTGATATAATACGTGGAATATCTGCTATTTCCAAAGAATGTTTGTGCGATTTTGCTAAGAAGCTGTACTAAAATAACCAACGTGAATGATTAAAAGAGAATGGTCTTTGTGGATACAAATGTCAATCAAGCTTAAGGATCCAATCTCTCGTATGAAAATAAATGTTTTCTTCGACAATTATCGCTAACAATGAAATTTATTACTTCTTATTAGTTACTTTTCGTGTGTGAAAGTGTCTGAAGAGGTCGTTCACGGGCAACATGTACCGACCAAATTGATGATGTTCTAAAAAAAAAGCGGCCAAGTGCGAGACGGACTCGCGCATGAAGGGTTCCGTAGCAGCAACGAACATAATATAAAAGTTCTTGTAGTTCATTGGAACTTTGATCGATAAATTGCGGTTTACGATTTATGACGTATTAAAAAAAAACTACTTACTAGATATCGTTTAAACCAATTTTTGGTGGAAGTTTGCATGGTAATCATATATTTTTTTGAGTTTTATTATTCTCTTATTTTAGAAGTTACAGGGGGGGGACACATTTTACCACTTTGGAAGAGTCTCTCGCGCAAACTATTCAGTTTAGAAAAAAATGATATTAGAAACCTTAATATCATTTTTGAAGACCTATCTATAGATACCCCATACGTATGGGTCTGATGAAAATAATTTTTTTGAGTTTCAGTTCTAAGTATGGGGGTATATACCCTCAAAATTTATTGTTTTTTTTTAATTTTGTGTAAAAATCTTAATGCGGTTCACAAAATACATCTACTTACCAAGTTTCAACATTATAGTTCTTATATTTTCGGATAATAGTGGCTGTGACATACGGACGGACAGACAGACAGACAGACGGACAGACAGACAGACAGACAGACAGACGGACAGACAGACATGACGAATCTATAAGGGTTCCGTTTTTTGCCTTTGGCACGGAACCCTCAAAAGGCAATAAGGAATGCACCAGGAACCGACGAGCATGCATGCAAGGATTGATGAATGCGAATGATGCAAAAGAGGTGTATCAGGTCCACAGGACCACAGTAAACAGAAAACCATTGTAAAACAGCGCCTGCGCTGTGTTTCACCGAGTGAGTGAGGATACCGTAGACCCATACCCACAACCCCTGCCCCCATCCCTCTCCCCATCCCTCAAAGGCCGGCAACGCACTTGTGACGCCTCTGGTGTTGAGGGTGTTCATGGGCGGCGGTAATCGCTTACGATCAGGCGATACGTCGGCTCGTTTGCCCATTATTCCTGAAAAAAAAACAGTAAGTAAGGATCCATTGTAACTGCCTACCACTCTGAGAAATAAGCGTGACTCTATGTATGTATGTAGTTATTTAGTCAATTGTTATTGTTAGTTTAGTTCCTAGGTTGTTATATAGTAACTACTCGTAGTAGGAAGTAACATTTCAATTAAAATACAAATAAGTATGATAGGCTATCCTGAGAGCAATGAAGATGACGTAACAATACAACACAAAAATTAAAAAAAAAATTCAAGATTTGTTTTTTTTTTCTTAATCTTGTCATCTTTACTGTGTTCACCTGCCAATCAGACTGTTAATGGAAAGCGACATAACCTTCCTCAAGTTAAGTATCGCTAGGTAATTATTTAACTTATTATTACCTTCCTAAATATTTTAAATACTTTCACTAGGTACCTACCATAAAATATCGTCCAAATAAATGTTCCTTCATCCTGTCTATTATGAGGGGCAATCAAATAACAATAAATGTGGAAATTATGACAATTAAATAAATTGGCAATTTGCCTTCAGGGTATTTAATAACTGCGAGTTTTTCGAACGAACGACGCCATTTATAAAAGCGGCATGATACTAATTGCATGGACTATACGGACGCGAGATGAAAGCCATCATATTCGTGTGTAGTGAACGTACAATGTTTATCTATAGAAAGAAGGTGCCAGAGACTAGCACTACTTACCAATAGAAAGCTACTTTACTACATTTGAATGTCATAGGTTATATGTTTCAAAAACTCAAAAAGTTGTAGACCGATTGAAAACAAATTTTGACACGACTTACACGCTTTAATTTTTTTTTTTCTACTTATTACAACGATAATTTGCCACAGCGGAAGATGGCAAAATACAGCTAGCGTAAAATAATTATGCCAGTCCAAAAGATATCATGTGCCAAATATGATATAAATGGTCCGAAATGAATGAATCCGGAAACGACGCATCTGTCCACTATCATCACTTCTTTACTCATACAATCTCACAAACAAGCGCATATTTAAATGATTGCTGTACAATTATCGTGAAAAGTGAAAGGGTTGCAAATTGTTCAACGATTCCAGTTAATTTTAACAGCTATTTTTATTCGCTTTTTAAATAAATACTGCATTTTTTTTATTTCTTTTATTGCATTTTCGACTGAGTTTTTATTTAATGCCTAACATTTATCTATATGTTTTATCTTCTTACGTAAATAAAGTTAATATGAATTAACAGAATCACGAATTAAATCGTTATAAAATAGTGTAGAATAAATAAATATTAAAAATACTGTAGCGTAATAGTCGCCGGACATCTGACCAGTAATAAAACTTTAATGTTTATAGCTTGCATTGAAAACTGAAATACGAAGTACTGAACACAAAGTTTATATTTCAAGTATTTAGACGTCCAATTAGCTAAACATTCGAAATAATTAATACCAACATACCATTGCGTGTAAATGAGACCTAAATAACAATGAATAGAAATGTTTACGGACCATGCTACTAAGAACTCTTATGTTACCCCAACATAATTCATGAATGTTTCCAGTAGTTAATGGATTCTTGAGAAAACTAATAACCTCAAAGCGTTTTTCGGTACGTCACTAGTAAAAACTAAACGCGAAACGGTAACGCTAAATACTCATGCGTCCAGTGACGTGACGCTACGCAGCTGTCAGTTGCGCACGCGGCAATTTCGTTAATGTTTTTTTTTATCGCCATGTAATTGGCCGTCATTTGGGACATGAACATGGCAACACATTATTATACATATTTGATTCTCGGAATTTAGTTAGTAGCTATTTACATTTAAACAATTAATGAGTACCTAGTTGTTTTTGAATACGAGGACGAACGGCACTGCGCAGTTGAAAGCAATAGCGGCATATCGGAAAATGTAGTGACACGAAAATATATAATGTATTCGTAGAAATCGAGGCATTCCTATAAATGAATTAAACATTATTACAAAAACTATATTGATATTTACTTATCTTTAATAACTATAATTTAAAAGACAATACAATATGGCAATTAGTATTTCGACATCAGAAATATTCCAAGAAACAACAAAAAGTTGAGGATAGATAAAATAATAATGGCTGTTTCTAAATACTTTATAGGGATACAAATCATAATAACAGAATATAAAATAAGTTTTAGCTTTATAAATCAATTTATCATTAACCTTTTGCAAGCATGAATGTCGGTTTTCGCGGTAATGAGTAGCTTATGTTCTTCTTCAACAATCAAAGTATCTCCATGCAAAATTTTATTGAAATCAGTGCAGCGGTTTAGCCATGAAAGCGTAACAAACAGACAGATGGACAGATGGAGTTACTTTCGAATTTATAATATTAGTATGGACTATGGATATATGTCACTTACGTTTGTGAAAGAGTAAAGTTTGAAAAACAATAAATAAAAATTCATCTCTATACTATATCGACCGCATGAATGATCGCAAGTCAATGCAGTCGAATAGCGGTTACCCACGTGAAAAGTTCAATTAAATAATCTGTAAATCACCAAAATCCATTCACATGTTAGCTTAGCTTAAATCTTACCGCTTACGCTTTCAAACGGACAAAAAAATCTCTGACATTTAAATTATATAATTTTTTTGGTAACAGATGATATTAAAACTATTTAATACTTGCAAATGTAAATTTGTTTATAACACTTTCACGTTTAAACCACTAGAACTATTTAAAATTCAATTTTAGTTATAACTAAAATTGAATTTTAATATATAATTAGCGAGTAACATAGGCTACTTTTTACCGCGATACCCGTAATCCGCGTGGGCTGAGCTGCGGCTAAAGGTATTATCATATCAGTATCATTATAATTATAATTAAAAAAAAAGCGGCGAAGTGCGAGTCGGACTCGCCCATGAAGGGTTCCGAAGCAGCAAGTAACATAATATAAAAGTTCTTGTAGTTCGTTGTAACTTTGATCGATGTTTTAATAATAGTGTTTTTTTTTTGCGGTTTACGATTTATGACGTATTAAAAAAACTACTTACTAGATCTCGTTCAAACCAATTTTCGGTGGATGTTTACATGGTAATGTACATCATATATTTTTTTCAGTTTTATCATTCTCTTATTTTAGAAGTTACAGGGGGTGGGACCAACATTTTACCGCTTTGGAAGTGTCTCTCACGCAAACTATTCAGTTTAAAAAAAATGATATTAGAAACCTCAGTATCATTTTTGAAGACCTATCCATAGATACCACATACGTATGGGTTTGATGAAAAAAAAAATTGAGTTTCAGTTCCAAGTATTGTTTCATTTTTTGTCCAAGTCCCCTAAAATTTATTGTTTTTTTTCTATTTTTGTGAGAAAATCTTAATGCGGTTGTGGCATACGGACGGACAGACAGACATGACGAATCTATAAGGGTTCCGTTTTTTGCTTTTGGCACGGAACCCTAAAAACTCAACTATTTTGAACGAATTTTCACTGTAGAATAAAAAAAAACTCAAGTCTTTTTAGACAGTGCCAACCGTCTGGACAAAAACAAAGTTCTGACTTGGGTTCTGCTACAGGGGAGCTACTTTCCCCTTCGCACCAATAGCGTGTCTAGAAAAGAAAAAAAAAACATCATAACTTCAGAGAAAGGAGAGCAGTCGGTCTTCGAAGAATGGAGACGGTTCTGCGTACTAAGAGAAAAGTTTTATTACAATGTGAGAATATGCATGACGAAGTAAACATTGAAGTTAGTTGGCATCCAATCTTGGCGTTTATTTTGATATTATAATCTAAGAAATGCTATATAAAAGAACAATGGATGCAAAAACGACTTTATAAGCGAGAAGCGAGAAAAAAAACGACAACACTTGTAAATGCATAACTGTTTTTATTATTCATCGCGAAGTCAATAATATGATTTCTTAATAGTTTTTTTTTTGTTATCGAGAAATGTGAATGTACAGTGTACAGTCATAAACAGACATATAAGATAAAAGAGATTTCTTCTCGACTAGAGTTTTATGACCTGCAAAGTACTAGATACTACACTCACTGGACATTTGTATCTACTTAATTTATTAAAATATTGGATAATTGAAAGAAAGTCTGAATTCTTATAATGAGGGATTGAACTTGAACTCGCGGGCCGGGTTTCCGCAACTCGACGACTTTGATGCGCCTATTTTGCGTAGTGGGTCGGCACTAGTGGTGCCATCCCAGTTCCTTCAGGAAGCCTAGCAGACCCCTGGCGTTGCCGACGACCTCCTGAAGTGACTTCGGCGATCCAAGGTGTTTCGCCCGGTATTCTGCCACCCCAGGACATGCCAAGATGACATGGGCGGCTGTTTCCTCCTCCTCCATGCATGCTCTGCACAGAGGGCTGTCCGTTACACCTAGAGTAAAAAGATGTTTGTTTAATAGTGCATGACCAGTCATTGCTCCGATCAGAAGTCGAAGCGGCGGCCTCTTAAGTTGTTTCAGCTTCCGTGACAATCTGGGGTTGATCGTCGGGAGGGCCTCCTTGGTCTGCCTGCAGGTACAAAGGTTGGACCAATATACCTGGTGTTCTACCTTGGTGTTCTGTTGTAGTGTCCGTCGTAGCCAAGCAGCTGGCAAGGGCAATATTGGTTCTGGGCCGACTGCCCTTGTCTCCGATCCGCTCCTTGCTAGTGCATCAGCTGCGTCGTTTCCGCGTGAGTTGCTATGTCCTTTGATTCACTGGAGAGTTATACTATTTGTAGTACTTACCTCTGTCAGGGCTCTGTGGCATTCGTAGATCAGCCCTGAGGTAGTCGTGTGACTTTGTAGAGCTTGTAAGACTGATCGGCTGTCGGAAAGTATGCGGATGGGGTATTCCGTTACCTTTCTGGAGATGATCGCATGTGCTGCCATTATTATGCCCATGCACTCTGCCTGGAAGACTGTGTTGTGGGCTCCTAATGGTGTCGAGATGTGTATGTTCAGGTCCTCAGAGAATGCTCCTGAGCCAGTGCCTGACCTTGTTTTGGATCCGTCGGTGAAGATTCTTAACTCCCTTGGGTTAAGTCCTTCTTGGGGATCCTCGTACTGTTGTATCTTGTACTTTTTGTCGAAGACGAATTGCCTGGGTATTGTATCAGTTACCGCTTCCATGAGCGGTTCCTTACCTATGGCCTCATAGAGGATTTCGGTGTGTGGTACCCTAGGCGGTCTCCAGAGGTTTTGTTTCTTTAACCGCATTGCTGCAGCTAGAGCCTCCTGCCTTATAAAGAGGTGGAGTGGTGGAAGACCTATTTTACCTACCATTCTGCGGCACTGCCAGAATACGACTGTTGCTTTTTCGATTTTGTTGTTGAGGTGGGCGCTCCAGTTTAGTCTGTGGTCGAATATTACCCCTAGATACTTTACCTCAGACGAAAGTTGGAGCTCTGTATTGAACAGCTTGGGAAGTCGGTGGTTTCCCAGGTTCCGTTTGTTGGTGAACATTACCATTTAAGTCTTCCTTGGGTTGACTGACAGTTCGTTGTCCACGCACCAGCGTTCCACTATTGCCAGTGCCGAGCGCGTGACATCGCATACTATACCTGCGTGCATGCCGCTTGTTATTGTATAATGAGGGATATGGTGGGATTATGCATTATTTGTGCTTTTTACCCGACTACGGCAAAGCCAAAGGAGGGTTATGATTTTTGATGTTCTAATGAACATTTACATTCTTGCCTATCTGGATAGTTGGCTAACAAGTCTTAATAAATGGTGGTCTTCTTCTTTAACTCTTTGATCATCCGACAAATGCCTGTAATGCTTCTTCTAGAGAGCAAACTACCCAGCACAAGAAAGAGAAGTAAAATTTGACACAAACCCTATACCAACCCGTCTGGCCAGCGTGGTACAATAGACAAAACACTTCATTTCTTAGGAGAGGATTATGTGCAGCAGTAGCCTGTAAGAGGCTGTTGATAATCATTGAATAGAATAGAAAACTCTTTATTTGCACACCATATTACAGAGTTAAATAATACACAAAAAGAAAGTACGATTTGTAGTGTACAAAGAGCGGCCTTATTGCTAAAAGCAATCTCTTCCAGGCGACCTTAGGATGGATCAAACGTTTCAGAGAGACAGTAGTAGTTGAATGTGCATTGAGTTTGAAGAAATTTATATGATATCATGATTAATACAGTAGCGAAACCGATTAGATAATATCTCAATATAGATGGCAGAAGTCTTTAAATTTTCTTTTTTCTTGGAGGTAAATAACACTCCGTTCATAAACAGAATCGGAGATATTTTTAAGGATTAAAATGATGATTAGTAATTTTTATTAATATGTGCTTTAAATGTTTCATTATAAAATTCATATTACATTAACTGGGTCTGAAAAACTATAACCGTTTTAAATGAAATTTGTTGCTTGTAATTATAAAACAGTAGGTAATATTGTTGTATCAAAAACCACTAACTGAAATAGGTAGTACTCGTATTCGTATTTGTTTACATTGTTTAAAGTTAATGTTAATTGGATTTCATAATAAACGATTTAAATACTACATTATGTTGGAAAAACCACAGAACGATAAAAACCGACTTTAGCACACGTTGCAAGCGTTTAAGGGTACGCTAGTCGGTATTTTATCAAAAATACATGTTTCTACTTACTTGATTAACATCGTATATGTAAAGTTAAGCATGATATCGATCTGATATTTAAGAGACTTTGACTATAGTTAATTCCATAACTTTTTTGTTTTTTTTTTTAATGTATAATCCTGCCAAAGTGACTCCACTCTGCCTACTGGAAAGCATGAGCAGAATCCAAGAGTGGTGGTCACCATACACATTGCGAATGCAGACAATGCATCAATGTGACCCACACCATGACGGCCTATTGAGCTTCTGTATCATTCATCACCTCCGGCCTCCGGTCTCGCACTCACCAACGAAACACGACAGAACGAATGCCGTTATTTTAGGTTGGCTGTATAGCCGACAGTAATGTTGTTCTTCGTAGTTAGCTATCTTAGTCGCCTCTTAAGCCGAGTCTCCACCGAACAAAAGTT
Source organism: Diaphora mendica (assembly GCA_949125395.1). Classification (NCBI taxonomy): domain Eukaryota; kingdom Metazoa; phylum Arthropoda; class Insecta; order Lepidoptera; family Erebidae; genus Diaphora; species Diaphora mendica. Next base: position 6,068,244 of record OX421321.1, read on the forward strand.
GACAACTTTTGTGTTGTCAACACGTGTTGGTGACAAAAGTTTCTGTAATTTGCTTGTGTATGCAACAAAAATTGTCCACAATATTGGCTCTGTGGAGGCGCTTAGTTCGAATGTTTTTCAAATTGTTGGCGACTCGGTGTAGACTAGACACAATGGAAACGAAATTGTTTCTGAAGAGTTGCAAACAATTGGAAACACTGAAATCGCCAACAATTTCGGTGGATACGCGCCTTTACACTACCGGTACCCTACGAGGAGGACGAGGAGGTGATACTCTATATTCTTAATCTGTCAACACACGGATAACTCCCTCGCTCGGTAAAGAACTGAAAGAATTACTTTACACTGGTTTTCTGTCAGACCGTGATATCACTCCATGTCGGAGCAAACTCATTTATTTTTGAATAAGCATGGCTCTCTTATGATAACCACGGTTACAGTAAACTCGTCAAAGATAAATGAATTTCATAGAATAATTTTGCAAGACAGACTGTTTCTCTCGGGTTCCATCTTTCTCGGACGTAGCGTCGTACCCACATTTAACCCACACTCACCAATAAATTCTACGCTTCGACTAACGGAGCCTTAATACAAAATGTATGTTTTTGTTTCAAAGCTTGTTTACTAAAAATATATAAAACACGATTAAGTTTCAGGAATACAATCACATAACAATGAACCGGAAAATCCTGTCGTAGTCCATAAATATAAATCCAGGTACAAACACAAACCATCGGAGAGGCGTTGTAAATATACATATATACTCTTTAGAGATACCTATAATATTTAAACGTGTTTCTAATGTAACGGCTTAGCGTTACATTGAAAACACATTTAATTATATAACTGAATTATTGTTTATAGCTGACCCGGCGAACTTCGTACCGCCATATTTACATATCTCTCTGAGCTTCCCACAGGCAGTGTACAGTCGCGGACAAAAAAACACTTTTTCCGTTATCTTTTATTTTTTTTCTTTCTAGCAAAACAACAATGAATGAAATCGGACTATGTGTTATTGAATTACAACTGAGTACATATTTTGACTTTCATCCCCTCTCTCCAGGAAACCGTGCTGAATTTTGGGATAAAAAGTATCCTATGTCCTACCTCGTAGTATGAACTCAAATCATGCCAAGTTTCATTTGAATCCGTTCAATAGTTTCGGCGTGATGCGCGGCCAAGATACAGACAGACAGACAAACAAAAATGAAAAAAATTACAGTTTTGGCTTCAGTATCGATTACACAGAGCCCTTCAAATTTTTTTTTCAGAAGTCGGTTAAAAATACCTTTATGTACAGAATTGGATCTGTTACATTTTATTATTATATTTATATACTAGCTGACCCGGCGAACTTCGTACCGCCATATTTACAAATCTGTCTCAGCTTCCCACAGGCAGTGTACAGTCGCGGACAAAATAAAGACTTTTCCCGTTATCATTTATTTTTTTCTTTCTAGCAAAAAAAGAATGAATAAAATCGGACTATGTGTTATTGAATTACAACTAAGTACATATTTTGACTTTCATCGGATCCCCTCTCTCCAGGAGACCGTGCTGAATTTCGGGATAAAAAGTATCCTATGTCCTACCTCGTAGTATGAACTCAAATCATGCCAAGTTTCATTTGAATCCATTCAGTAGTTGCGCGATGCGCGGCCAAGATACAGACAGACAGACAAAAAATTACAGTTTTGGCTTCAGTATCGACTATAAAGAGCCCTCCAAAAAAAATTTCAAAATATCTTTAATGTACAATTAATTAATAATGTAATCTTTAATTGGACCTGTTACATTTTTAGGGTTCCGTGCCAAAGGCAAAAGACGGAACCCTTATAGATTCGTCACGTCTGTCTGTCTGTCCGTCTGTCCGTCCGTATGTCACAGCCACTTTTTTTCCGAAACTATAAGACCTATAATATTGAAACTTGGTAAGTAGATGTATTCTGTGAACCGCATTAAGATTTTCACAAAAAAATAAGAAAAAAACAATAAAATTTGGGGGTCCCAATACATAGAAGTGAAACTCAAAAATTTTGTTTTCATCAAACCCATGCGTGTGGGGATAGGTCTTCAAAAATGATATTGAGGTTTCTAATGTCATTTTTTTCTAAACTGAATAGTTACTAATTGCGCGAGAGACACTTCCAAAGTGGCAAAATGTGCCCCCCCCCCCCCCTGTAACTTCTAAAATAAGAGCATGATAAATCTAAGAAAAATATATGATGTACATTACCATGCAAACTTCCACCGAAAATTGGTTTGAACGAAATCTAGTAAGTAGTTTTTTTTTAATACGTCATAAATCTTAAACTGCAATTTACCTTTCATTCAATCAAAACAAATATTAAAAAAAAAAATTTTACTTGCTGCTGCGGAACCCTTCATGGGCGAGTCCGACTCGCACTTGGCTGCTTTTTATTATAAGTATAGATATTATATTTATAAGTATAGCTATAGATATTTATTACATGAATTGCTGATCGTTAATTTTGCTAAAACTCAAGAACAGCTGCATTTATTTGTGGTAATCGAGGGAGAGTTTGAACAGTGGAAAAGCGCGAGGAAAATGGTGAAGACAACGTTTTGTTTTGCTAAAAAACTAGAAAGTTGTTCTTTTATTTCTTTGGAGAGACGCTATAATAATTATACAAGTGGAATGCGGCGACGATAGGGCCATTTTAGTTCCATGTATCCATTATAATCAAAAACACGAGGAGTGTACCAGACAACCTACTTTCTCTACAGTGCCCATTACTAGACACAGCGGAGAAAGTTCGCTGTTCATTTCTAAACTATTATTTTGGAAATATACATCGTAGATGACATGCCGAAGTGGTAGACGACAGGAAAGTCAAAACAGTTTCACTTTATAAATTATTTTTTATTTTGTAAGCACTTAAAACCTACTAACATTAGAATAACACGGTGAAAATAGAAGACGCTCACCATTTTTATAAATACTTAGTAGTCGACCATAAAACATTTTTTCAAATGACATTATATCATTATTTTTAGCTTTCTGCCTCCTCTACATAAATGTTAACTGTGCCTGTACTCCTCTTTTCGCATAATTTTCGTAAAAGAGGTACTAATTTTTTGTTTTCACATTTATAAATATAAAAAATTCGTGTCACGATGTATGTGCGCGATAAACTCCGAAACTACTGAACCAAGTTTTATCAAATTTTGTAAGCATCTGTAATTTGATCCAATTTGGTCGATAGGATAGTTTTTATCTCAATTATTGATCTCAATATTTGTTATTGCAAATTAAATGTGTTATAAACGACTTTAGTGCGTATTTATCGGTTAGTCCTAATAGATGGTGGTTTGGCATCTAAGTTGCACAGATATCCGGTAGATGTCGCCGTATTTCTATTTCTAGAATATACGTAGAAATATTAACAAAAAAAATGCGGCGGTACGAAGTTCACCGGGTCAGCTAGTATTAATCTAAAGACGTCTTTCTGTTTAGCCAAAACTGGAGTGGTAGGTAATATGAACAAGCTAAATTAAACATTCTAACAACAACCAAAGATCTCTTTTTTAACTCTACTTGTCTTTATCACACTTCATAGAGAGGGTCCTACCTTCCTTAACGTCCCTATTACGCATTTTTTAATGGCGCCGATATTTTTACTTTTTAAATCAGTTGGCATTCTGCAAAATAATATTTTCACAATGCTCTACTATCATAATTTATGTCTTAAATTACTAATTTGCTTGTCAACACAGTTAAAGTCAAGGCGTTTTTGTTGCAATATGTAAGGTGTTGAAAAATGATCACTTTTAAAGGTCAAATAAACTTGCCTCATGCCATTGCCATTTAAGTGAACAAATATGGTACTCAAGACACCTTACACTAAGTAAGGTGTCTTTTCAACATACATATATTAATTACAAGTTGTAGTCTGCCACTGTGTGGCAAATTGTTGTTGTGCTGATGAGATGACAAAACTGAGTAGATAAATTTAAAGTATATCTTGTCATAATTTGAACTCAATCGGTCTAGAGGTTTTCGAGCTTTTGTAACGTATTCAAACCAGCGTTGCCAAACGTCCCGATTTTGGCGGGACGTCACGTTTTTTTTTAAAATTATAATGCCCCGGGGGACGGGTTTTGTCCCGATTTTTGGGGATAGCTGACCGGACGCCCAATGTGAAGTTAGTTAGTTAGCCGTAGAGCCTTATCGTCAATAAAATGCACCATTACATTGCAAACAGGAAATGGCACCTGGCACTAGTTCCTTCACGAATTAGGGATGATGTAGAAAAACGAAAATATTGCGAACGACCTTTTTTGGAACTCAGTAACATTTCACACCATTTGAATTAAAATACGGAATCTAAACTGAATCAGTTTAAGAAGAAAGAAAATGAGAAAGGATTGCGGTATACAAATCATTTTATAAACTCACCCACCTATTTCCTTACAACATAGGCCCTCATTTAATATAAACGTTAAATAACATAATACGTTACGTTATTTTTGGCATGACACGATTACCCAATTCCGATTTGTAGCGTGAACTGTGAAAATACGCCCACCTGTAAATTATTCATATCAGCCTCCCTTTCAAATTTTAAATGTATATTTATATCAAATATATATATATATTTCCATCAAATTAAGAACCTCCTCCTTTTTGAAGTCGTTTAAAAATAGGAATAGTAAAACGTTTTTAACACAACGATATTTTTTATTGTCCCGTTTAATGTGTGTGCGTATACGTGGTATACTTTAACTGCCTCGGTGGCGCAGTGGCAGCGTATGCGACTGCTGTGCTTGTGGTCTCGGGTTCGATTCCTGGGTCGGATCAAATGTTTGTATGATCTGCAATAATTGTTTCATAGTTTGGGGGTTTTCTATGTATAATATGTATGTATTTACAAAAAAAAAAGCCCAAAACCTTCTTTCAAAGGAGAGGCTTATGTTTAACAGTAGACTAATGAAGACTGATGCTGAGAGGGTTGTTGTGTGCTCTATATTATTTATTTATAACTTTATGCACTTTTGTACATCGGCGGACTTAATGCCCAGGGCATTCTCTACCAATCAATCTTAGGGTGGTGTAGAAATCTTGTGAGGTAGGCGCACATAGGTTATACAATTTCGGATCTAAGATAAATACATAAATATACAGCAACATACATACATAAATATATATATAAAACATACATATCAATTCACATTATATTCATACACTATGGACTTGACAAATTTGCTTGGCGTGCTATCCTTTTGATAATTATGACATATCATTTAGAAAGAGCTCATGTACCTTCTTTTTAAATGCAAAACGGTTAATGGACTTCCTGATTTCAAGCGGGAGCGCATTCCAGAGTAGTACTGCTTGGACGAAGAACGAAGAGTTCACGAAGTCTGAGTTGTGGGAGGGACATGAGAGAAACATATTGTTTTCTGAGCGAGGAATTCTGTCGTGATTGGAAGACAGGAAGCGAAGGTATGGAGCAAGGTAAGTAGGTGAGGATGGGGAGGTAAGAAATGAAAATAGAGAGGTCAGAGCTCGCTGGTTGCGGCGCAGGCGAATGGGTAACCAATTCAGTTGGGAACGTAAGGCAGAGTACGTATTATCACGGTATCTTCTCACTTTATGGACCTATCATCTTTTTATAATACAAACCTCTTTACATTAGTTTCTAAACCAGATAGTAAGAACATTTTTACTCCTATGAGCTTGGTACTGGCATTAAATCAGTATTACATTATGACTTATATCGCATCATTCATCGCTAATTATCGCACTTATATACCATCGACGAACTTGAATCGTGACCCTCTTCACCGATAAATCGTTTGAAATCTTCAAAACAACAAAAAAAAAACCCCTCCTTAACAGTGCATGCCACACTTAGGACGTTTTAAATATTAAGCAAGCAACGTCGATACTGGTCGGAGATCTACGCAATTTTTACCTTTATCATCACTGCAGTATATGATATATTAGAAAAAAGTAATGTAATGTTCCTCCTAGCCGATAACGGCCACGTCTCAACGGAGACCAGCCAACTACGCAGAGATATTACAGTGCACAAATGTGTGCGCAAACACAGGTGCACTCTATGTTCTCTCTCTTTTAGAATCCGATGGGACGGTTAACCGACACGACTGGGGAGAGATCAGGCGCAGGACCGACAGCTTTACGTGCTCTCCGAGGCACGGGGGTTCAAACCCCAACTTCCAAACTCCGAGCTGTTATTAAATATTTCTAAAATCAGAAAAACTCAATAACACTTTTGGCCCGACCCGGGATTCGAACCCGAGACCTCTTGATCGGCAGTCGCATACTTCAACCGCTAGACCAACGAGGCAGTTATATTCATATTGGGAATCCATGATTTTTAGAATTAATTATAACTCAGAACAAATTAAGAGAAATATCTCACATATCACTGCAACAGATAATTCTCTGTGTAATTAAATGATAGATAACAAGGTCATTACCATGGAAATACATATTTATGCGCATGTCGAACTCATTGTATTTGAATGTCTGTAAGAAGTTAAGCTCATGATGGGTCGAGATTCACATTTGTTGATAGTACATATATAAAATAACTTACCCTAAGTTATTCATCAACAAATAGCCTAAAACCGCTGAAGACAAACTTGAAATCCTGCCAGCAGAGGCTCTCCTCTTATTTATTAAAGTTAGTTTCAATGAAACTCTTTGTATTCAAAAACATTTAATAATGGATAGTGCTCTAATTAGACAAACAAAACTTTTTCTTTGAAATATTTTTCTAACGGTTAACTTTGTGATTCAGAATTTTATTTTTGTTGATCGTCTGTTACCAAGCCGAAACAAAATCAATAACCCTGCCCTTCTTTGAAAGCTTTGGCGGGTCAACCCTCCCTGCTGCCCTACTTTGTAGGAATTGTAATGCATAAAGTGTGCTATGTTGAATTTTCGTGTTATACTTAGTAGGTTCATACTACTGACTTAGTTTACAGTCACATAAAGGTTCTTTCCATAGAATTTATCGTCCAAAGACGCCTTTTTTTTTTAATCCTTCAAAGAAGTAGACTAGATTTTAGCTTATTGTCTCGAATATTTATTTTTATTTGTGTAAAACTAACACAACGCACAAAAAAATAAAACTTTTTTTATTTAATACCACAGGAGTATGCGTTTAGCTCTTCGTAAGCGGTTTGTTTAAAGTAATAATCACTTTTCCTATGGAGGAAGTAATATTAAAAAGTTAAATACTGTCGAAACCGTGTATTTTAACATGCACACTGTATTTATTCCAGGTTTGAAATGATGACAGTTTTTATATTCGCAATTTAATTTTTATCGATTTATCAAGTTTTCCTTTTGCAATTAAAATAAAATCTTATGATTAGATCTTAAATAAAAAACGCTCTAAATGCAACGTTATATAGCTAAACAGATTATATTTAAAGATAGACTACCGTTGCACGCGTAAAATAAAACATAAAATGCTTATCTATTCCAGCTATTGGTGAACGAGTTTATTGATTCATGAAATTGATAACATCACTAGTTTAAATGTAATAGGTGTGCATGTTACAATTTAATGTATTTAGAGAACCGAATTTAGCTTATCTTAGAGTTATTTACATAATAATAAACTACCTGAAACAAATCATCCATAATCCATATGTATATTACGTATATATGTTTTTATTATAAACAGGAAATTAGAATACAATTTAAGGAAAAAAGAATATAAAAAGACATATTTTTCATAAGAAATTGGTAACACTAAGCTCAATGTTCAAGAAGAAAGTTCTTAAACAAAAAGAAAATGTCGACAATAGTCCAATTTTCCAGCGAACTTATCTGTAGCATTTTTTTTATTTTTATATTCATATATATCTATACTTATATTAAAAATGTAACAGGTCCAATTCTGTACATTAAAGATATTTTGACATTTTTTTTGGAGGTCTCTCTATATTTATTTATTTATTAACCGACTTCCAAAAAGGAGGAGGTTCTATGTTCCACTGTATGTATTTTTTTTTCTTTTTTTTTTTTTTTTTTTTTTATGTATGTTACCTGATTACTCCGTCAGTTGTGGACCGATTTTGAATTATTTTTTTTGTATTCGACAGGGTATGCTTCCGCGGTGGTCCCATTGCCAGCATATCAGGATCTGATGATGGGATCCCAGGGAAATCGACGGAAACCCTCATTTTTTATAGGCACATACTATGTTTTTCGTATATTTTCTGAAGTTACACCGGTATTTGCGTCTGGTAGTCATCATTTTATGATGATGAGCTGATGATGTAAGGTACCACTCCTTAACGGTTAGGAGTTGGAGGATAAATCTTTAAATATCATATGTATATAAGTTACCTTTAGTCGTATTCTTACAAATTATTTAGGTAAGTTGATGATGGAAGGTGGAAGGTACAACTCCTCAACGGTTAGGAGTTGGAGAATAATTCTTTCAATTTCATACGTATCTAAAGACCTTCAGTCGTATACTTTCAAGCTATTTAGGTGAGCTGATGATAGAAGATTAAACTCTTCAACAGTTAGGGATTAGAGGATGATTTTAATATTACACGTACCTTAATTTGTATTCTTGATGATGAAATTTGATGAAATAATTCAACTTACTACTTACCTACGATTGTTTGCACTAAAAACTGTAAAATAAAAACTTTTTATAAAAAAAAAAAACCGACTTCCAAAAACATCCAACGAAAACTCTCTGTCAAAAAACACTTAAAAGCGTAAAATAAACTGGTTCTTCATAAATTGCCTGTACCTAATTCTTTATTCATGTAAATAGTAGTATTATAATGGGTGCTAGGTACCTAAAATCTGTTTGAAGTCGGTGCCAAAAATACAAACGAACAATTACAAAAGTATAAGCGATAATCACTTGGCACCGACTTCAAACAGATTTTAGGTACCTAGCACCTATTATAATACTACTATTTAAATGAATAAAGAATTAGGTATAGGCAATTTATGAAGAACCAGTTTATTTTACGCTTTTAAGTGTTTTTTGACAGAGAGTTTTCGTTGGATGTTTTTGGAAGTCGGTTCTTTTTTTTTATAATTTAAAAACTTTACGCACTACATTTGTACATCGGCGGAATTAATGCCCAGGGCATTCTCTTCCAGTCAACCTTCGGGTGGTGAAGATATTTTGTGAGGTAGGTGCATAGAGGTTACATACCTATAAGACGTATAGTTCACAATATATTTAAACACATACATATTCATATATAGATTAAATAGATTAACATATACATAAATACTATATTTGTTTACACACTATGAAACCCTGTAACGTGAGGTATGCTATGGATTTGATCGTTCTGCCAGTTCATTTAGAAGGAGTTCATGTACTTTCCTTTTGAACGTAAATCGGTAGGTGGACATCCTGACATCGAGCGGGAGCGCATTTCACTGCAGCAATGCTTGGACAAAAAACGAACAGTTCACGAAGTCGGAATTGTGGGAGGGACATAAGAGAAGCAGATTATTAACTGAACGAAGATTTCTGTCGTGATTAGAGCACAGGTATCGGAAATACGGAGCGAGGTAGGTAGGTAACGATGGAGATTTGAGAAATGAAAATAAAGAGGTAAGTGCTCGTTGATTGCGCCGTAGACGTATCGGTAACCATCTTAACTGGGAACGCAAAGCAGATACGTGATCATATTTACGGAGATTATAAATTTATCGAATGCAGTTATTGAGAAGACGGTCAAGCTTATTAAGGAGATCTGCATTCAGGTCGAAGTAACACACATCACCATAGTCGATTGTAGGAATTATTATGGACTGCATGAGTGTAATTTTAGTTTTAGGAGGCAGGAAGTTTTTGAGACGGTATAATGTTCGCAGATTTCCAGTGACTTTCTGGCTAACACTAGTAACTTGAGCTCGCCAATCCAGAGTTGAGTCGAGAAGTAAACCAAGGTCTTTTACTACCGGGCTATATGGAATAACTAATCTATTGAAAACGATTGGTGGGATTGAGGCGGTATCCAATCTGCTCATTAAACGTTTGCTACCTACTATGATTGCCTGGCATTTAGTCGGATTAACAGACAGTCCAAATCTCATTGACCAGGAATTTATGAACTCTAGGTCTCTGTTGACCTCGTCGATAGCCTGCGTTACATCTTCCACCCCTGCCTGTGAATATAGCTGCAGATCATCAGCATACAAGTGATACGCACATTGAAGATGTTGAGTTATGAGGTTGATAAATATCGAAAATAAGAGAGGAGATAGAATTCCGCCTTGTGGGACGCCGGCGTTGAGGTCGCACCAACTTGATGATAAGTCATCAACACGAACACACTGCTGTCGCCCACGAAGATAATTCGAGAACCATTCCAGCGTCTCAGAAGAAACCATAAGATATGAGAGGATAGATAACAGGATTTCGTGACTGACGGTATTAAAGGCGTTAGAAAAGTCAACTAATACTAAAACAGTTACCTTTGTGTCTTCCATGCCTTTCCTAATATCGCCAGTCACTTTAAGGAGAGCAGTAACTGTAAGGCTTAAAAGTTTGTTTCTGTATACAAACTGTGAGAGTTGTTTATATACACAGGCCTCGAGTACTTTAGAGAGGAAGGGAAGAATAGAAATAGGTCGAAAGTGTTCAGGAAGTGAAGGGCTATTATTTTTTGGAAGAGGAATGATGTAAGCCTTACGCCACAAAGAGGGGAAAGTACCGGAATCGAGAGAGAAGTTAATAATGTGAGTAATTACAGGGAGAATACAGTCAAGGATGGTGGTAATCATGCGACGGCTAACGCATATATAATCGATACTGAAGCCAAAACTGTATTTTTTTCATTTTCGTCGGTCTGTCTGTCTGTCTGTATCTAGGCCACCACAGAAACTACTTAACGGATTCAGATGAAACTTGACTTGATTTGAGTTCATACTACGAGGTAGAACATAGGATACTTTATTTACGATTTCTTGGAGAGAGGGGATGAAAGTCAAAATAAGTACTTAGTTGTAATTCAATAACACATAGTCCGATTACTTTAATTCTTTTATTGATAGAAAGAAAAAAAATAAAAGATAACGGGAAAAGTTTTTTTTTTATCCGCGACTGTACACTGCCTGTGGGAAGCTGAGACAGATAAGTAAATATGGCGGTACGAAGTTCGCCGGGTCAGCTAGTTTAATCGATTGTTATAAACTAAGAGTGAGAATTAAATAAAAGAATAGGAGGTAGCCTAACCTCAGTTCTCATTTATAATTGAAACACTAAACAGTTCACAACAAACGAATCTTATAATTCATGATTACAAGCAATTCACGAAATACATACAGATCGACATTAGAACGATAACGCAATAGGTTTACAACGATATAACATTAAACAATAAGATATTATTGTTTAATGTTAATAAGATATGATTGATATTGACGTATGCCTTACGATCCTCTTAAAACACCTTACCGACAGCTTCTCCAACAACAAGTAAGAATGCATAGCCAAGTACCGTCTTTTTATAGGTTCGCACTGCATAATTTATCGCTAGAGTTGGGATACACCTAATACTATAATACTTAGCTGTCCCAACAAACTTCGTCCGGTCCAATTTGTAATCTATGGTAAGGAAATATATAGGTAAGCAATTAAGAATGCCTCTTAAAACTCGATATTGGCTGAATGCACAAACCGTGCGAAGCCAGAGAAGAAAAGAAATGTCTCGTTCAAGAATTCTATTTTTAAATGATTCAATGATGACTGAAATGAGTTTACTATTCAATACTCTTTGTAATCTGAGATTCAATAATAGTACCCGTTCAATAACAGTACCGCCGATTTATTATACTTACATACTATGAAACTCATCTTTTGTACTGTTTTACTTGGTGTATACAATAATGGTAAATAATAAAAATAAACCAAAAGAGAGTTTCTTTCATAGTTTTTTACCGACTTTAAAAAAGGAGGAGGTTCTCAATTACCAACCATCAACCGTATATATATATTTTTTATGTGTGTTCGCGGATAACTTCGTCGTTTATGAACCGATTTTAATGATTATTTTTGATGAGATGAGAGCACTAAGATCTGATGATGGCATCCAAGAGAAATCGAGTCGAACCTTGAAGTCGGTTTTTATTTTGTTAAAATTTCATAGTAAAATATGTTTATAACCGGGTATAATAAACTGGTGTTAAAAAATGATAATTGTACGATAATACATAGTGAGGCCATGATAAAACTTATCAACAGCGCTGGCGCCGAGCTTTAATGAAATCGGGCGATTAATGAATTCTCAGTACTTTTGATATGGTTTTTTCCGCAAACACTTCGATCATATACCTTTAGATTTTCACAGAAAGATAAACTACTACATTTATCTTATGTTATATGTGTACAATGTTTTACGTTTTAATTTCATTTTTAATGTATCTAATCTGACATACGATGTGTTTATGTTATGTTTTTATCGATACTTCTAACCCAATTTATACAATACATGTGATAACCGAAGATCTTCGGGAGATCGAACTTTGACGATAAATTATCAAGTGCGTCGGGTTTAATTGTATTTTCTTACTTTTTTGTAACATTATGTAAATTTAGTTATTATATTTAATAAATATTGTATTTATATGAAAAAAGGTGTTAACTTTTGGCAGCTCTGATTCATATAATAATAAAGAATGTATTATATTTCAAATGTCAAATTAAGCCACGCGCGTAATAATTTGCTTACGACACGATAGGTATATATACGGAATTATTTTAACGTCATAGATAAACCAAAGATAATTGAATGAATTTTATTTTATTGGCACTATACACAATACAACACGGCTCTATTAAATCAAATTTTAAGGCAGACTTTAAAAAGGAGGTTTTACCATGGTTGGTTGTAATACTATTATTAGATACCTTTGCCTATTAAGGTTGTCGATGTGTGATACGAACTAACCACGATCATTTCTTCATCCTCCACAATATGATAATCATATGATCATCATCATATATGTTTAAATAGGTATGTTAATCATAGAAACACACTGTAATTTCTACAGTTTTTATAAAACTTTAACGTAGAACTCTCAAAAGCGTTCGTGGTCAGTGAAAGTTGAGCTTTATAATTAGTTTTTTTTCATTTACAATTTATGCTGCTTAATTAAATTTTTTTTTTTTTTTTTTTTTATTATTATGGACAAAGCATTACAGTATACAATTTTATACAGATCACAACCACTCGCTTAAACCGTGTAGGTTTTTATGCGAGAGGGGTTCGTTTACTCAACATACTATTGTTATTTATTACACTATTATATATACATTTGTAGATTACAATCTATTCCAGGATGTGCTTGTAGTCTACCTGTGTCAAGAAATATTGTTTAACATTTTTTAGGTGAGTTTGGCCTGCGACGCACGCACACACAATCTCATTCGGCAGCTCGTTAAGAATTTTGGGCAGGATATATTTGTACATTCTAGTGCCATATGTGTTGTTATAATGAGGCATTATATAGCGCTTTATGTTTGACAGCTTTCTCAGATTACCTTTTCGCTGGTATTTAGTTACTTGTGCAATGTGCAAATACTCCGCCCGCACAACGGCCATTCTTGTTTTGTTCTGTATAGGCAGTACCTTACAGTAATTAAATAGTTTGTTATAGTACCCATTACAGCTAGCTCTTACATGTTTAGGTACGATAGTTTTTAATAATCTGATTTGCAAAGTATATATTTTATTCAAGTAAGTGCTATAGGTGCGACCATAGGTACATAGACCATATCCTATGACAGAATCCGCCATTGCCAGATACAGTAGGCGGAGTGCTTTAAATGTCATCTTATATTTTAGTGTATATAATTTACTGAGTATAGCTCGTAATTTGTTACAAACATGATCAATGTGAGGTTTCCAGTTAAAGCGGTTGTCTATTATGAGACCTAGGTACATGTGTTCTGTTACTATTTCTAGTTTATTACAGCTATCATTAGGCATGCAGATAAGACTGTCATGCAAACATCGGTGGTCATGGGCCATTATACTAGGTGTGTAGTCCGACCTATTATGTGATGATTCTATACACATTAATTTAGTTTTTTGGGAGTTAATTAGTAGTCCGACGTCATGTGACCACACCTACCATATACGACGGTACAAGAGCATACACAGTCTCAAATTAATCATACTCGAACAAGTTTTCTTCAATATAATTTCTAATATACCGGCGTAATCTTCAACATTCCCTACAAAGACAACTAAGACAAGTTTAATATTCTCAGTAAATGTATTCAGCGCAATCCTCCAAATTCAATTTGGAGCTCAAATTCAAAGTTATAATACGAATTCTAATACGATACGATTAAATAAAGGCAGCGAATATACTTTCTTTGATCTTGAGACGTACCACGAAGTCTATCACACTGAGAAAAAGGTTTTTTCTTTAATTTGGAATGTCAAAAGTAATCTTTGTAAAAAAACGACCGTATAAAACACCTTTATGGGCTTATATTTTCTACTTAGGGGCGTCTTTTGAAATTTATTTAGCTATATCAAGCGAACGATAACAATCGAAGAAAATAAGGCTGTATTTTGAATATTTTTTATACATTACAGACGAGAAATACAAGATTATTTTAGTACTATGGCCGAGATTATCACGATCTCTTACATACAACTGTATCATTATATAGTAATTAGCTTCACTAGTTTTGTTGTAACATATAGCATCAGCAGATACACTTAGAACATCAGCTATATGCCAGGGAAAGTCTCTTCAAAATAGGTCCAGCTGTTTCAGAGATTACCCAGAACCAATTTACTTCCATATGCACTTAGTGAAAAGTTGACATGGAGACACTTTGATTCTTGAGGAAACCAATGGCTGTTTTTTTATAGCGAAAACCGACATGCAAACGGGCGAAGCCACAGGCTAAAGCTATTCTGTACGTAATATAACTCTCTGTCTCTTAGCTACCACCAGTTGACATAAAACCGTAGAAATGTGAAATCACGAAAACGTTTTTCCCAAAATGTTACGCAAGTACTTGGCCTTTTGCCACGACACGTGCATTCAATTTAAATACTGAATTCCCCACGCTCAAGATTAGAACCAGACAATCTAAATGTATTCAGTGCACAAACAAAAGTGTAAGAGGGAATTACGTGTTAGACACTGTTTGGGAAATCTCATTTACAATTTAGATTTTCTTGTATAACCACTACGTAAAATAGACGTACATAGACAATATTAATAAACATATAGAATAAATTATAGATACATATAAAGTAAAATAGAAATATATTTATAAGACAAATCTTTATGTGATTATAAACACGATTATTTGTTTTGGGTATAATTTATTTATACTATCGAGGATTAATATTATGGAGGTAAAATTTCTAACTTTGTTTGTACGGTTGTAGGGGGTAATCTTCGGAAGTACTGATCCGATCCTGAAAAATCTCTCACTAACAGAAGGCGACACTATTCAGTTGTGATATTAACCATATTTTATTATGATTGAACAAAAAATTCAGTTAAAAATAATGGCATTTGTAAATCAAGTCGAACAAAAGCGGGCGGTTAACGGTCAACGAAGTCGACACGGGTCGGCTAGTCTATAACATAGGTGTATCTTATATATTTAGAAATATTTTTCGGACATCTAACACACAACGCCATCTAGTGCTAGAAATCTTGTGATACGGGTACTAGAAAAGTGATATAAATTAGTACACATTTACTTTTTTTTAAATACACACATACATTCATATAACACATAGAAGACACCCAAACTCCGAAACAAATATTTGCAGATCATACAAACATTTGGTCCGATCCGGAAATCAAACCCGAGACCTCAAGCACAGTCGTCGCAGGCGCTACCACTGCGCCACCGAGGCAATCATAAGATAGAACAGATAAGATCAAAAATATATAAATATCTATATCAGCAGTCTTAACCGGGCAAAATAAAATTTTGCGTAAGGGAGTTTACCATCATCCACCGTCTCTTTCTGCGAGCAAGTTATGCTTGCGAAGGAGATGGCGGAGCGGGACCGGGAGAGATTTAGAACTCGCCCTGTCCGCCAGGCCCGGGAACGGGCCAGGTACCGCAGAAGACTCAGGCGCCGGAGATCGCAAAACGATCCTCCATAAGCGCAAGCCTGAGGGTGACAGGTGAGGTCACCAGTCACCCGAGCAGAAGCAGGCCGGGGCGGCGGCGCGAGCTCTACAAAGTGCTCGCGCCCTCTTTTGAATAGAAGTGGGGGCCACCTACAAATAGTGGGTGGCCCGAGGTAGGTACGTCGGGGTTCCAGGGATTTCCTTTCGAGGGTGCACTTGGTTCGAGTCCGACATAACCACCAGTCGCTGGTATCCGAGGGGATTTCCGCACCAAAAATAATAAGGGGAGTTCACCTTTCAGCAATGGACGACGATATTGATAGGCTAATAATAATTACATACTTGTAGTTTTAGATGTTTAATTAAACGAACGTATCATGTACTAGTTTATGCCCATGGCTCCGCCCGTCCCGTATGTCGATTATCATGGTAAAGAATAACATATTATGTCCTTCCTCAAGAATCAAAGTATCTCCATAACAAATTTCATTGAAATCGGTGCTTAAACCATTTCACCGTGAAAGCGTAACAGGCAGTCAGAATTACTTTCAATACTTTTAATATCTTACATAATAAATTAAAACAGTTATAGATTTATTATTTTGTAGTAAAGCATAACCCACTTATTAGAAATATATTTCTACATCAATAAAAATTGTATTGTTAAATTTATTTTGGCAACATTTGTCATGTCTATTAAAAATAGTTTATGAACCTTTCAACACTAAAGTTGGCAAAAATAATTTACGTCTCAACATTATTAGTATACAGTCTATTTTTTAAAAGTATGTCAAATAAATATTTTCACGCAGGTATAATTCTGGCATCACTACTTTTTTAGCTTGCGAAATTGTCATCCATTTATTTTTGGCTGTCATTACTGTCAAAAGTAAATAACGTAAGTCTAGCAATATTCACAATATTATGATGTACAAAAAATAAAGTCGTCCTTTTTAATAAAAAGGGTACATTTATCAACATAGTAATAAAACTGTCTAGTACTTTTCTCTTTTCATTTTTGAAATGATTTTATCAACAATACCTTAAAATCTAACCTTGAACTATTTCTAATACCGTTTATATAATAAACGTGCTTCTACCAAAACGTCATCATTTTTAAAATTAATTTATATTTTTTATCTTTTGTTTTTGTATATAAATGTGGAATCTTCTTTATCTTGTTAACGGTATATGTACTTTTTTTTTTGTGTGTACGTGTGGAAATCCCCTCGGACCGTCACCCCACCGGGGCTTGCGGCGGGGCGGTGTGTCGGACTCGAACCGACTAAAACCACACGGTGTGCCACTCTGCGCCTGTGAAGGGAGGAATCCGGGAACTGCCGTTATTAACACGTCCGGACCCCTCCCAGCGCATGCCCGCACAAAAGCGGGCACCGTCAGCTGTTAACATCTCAATTTAGGCGACGTACGGCACCCGCGTAACGTCGCCTCCTCGCGGGCGGCCACTAGAGCGGATGGAAGGGAAAGCCCGTCCCGACCATCCGCGGCCACATTCAGGGCGGCATGAGGCGCTGATAGGCGCGCCTCCGCCGAACGGTATATGTACTACCATAACCTACATAGCTCTATTTCAATGACACATAATTATTTTCGGTTACAACGCAAAATAGCATCATGATATCAATCATCATCAACCTATTGCAATCCACTGCTCGTCTTAGACCTCTGACCTGTCCTATTGTATGCCACTAAAATTGAACCTCGGTTACCCCCATCGAGCTCCTGCCAGCCAGCCATATTGTAATCGTCACTATTATGAATCTCTTGACACTTCACTCATTAAAATCAGTAACATAAACTGCCAAAAACGTTACTCTTCCTTTTGACTCCGCCGTAATCTTCTGAAAAGTAAAAAAATAATACTACAAACCAACCTAAACTAATTCTTAATAATAAATAGGATTAATTTGTAACTTGTCTAGAATTTATTTTATCTCATGATGATATGTTTAAAAGATATCCAATATCATGACAAATAAAAGCAAAAGTGGAAGCGATACCATATCACTACTATAAATATCGGAGGATTTACATAATCCAACGGCATTCGTATCAAAATTAAGTTGTAAAATGATGTCTGAAATTCATAAAACATTAAGAACAAACCGAAAACATTTCTAAGAATACTTTAATGTTTTTGGTATCAAGCTTCGAATAAGTCGCTTCAATACAGTTTTGCGTCTTCAAACGTTTGTTAGCAGTACAATCTCGGGAAAACCATGTTTTTGTTTATGCCAACCGCTTCGCTAATTTATCCTCGCGTTCACTAGAAAGAAAGATGAAAGTATGAATTTTTGAACGGACGGTTTTCTTGGAAAATTGCGTTGGAAGTAAACTGGTCTCTTTATGTTTCTAGTTATATCTTAAAGTGTTTCCAAATTAACTTTTAAATATATTCCACCTTAAATACTTTACGGTTTTTTTAAACTAAAAGACGAAACGAGCAAGCAAATCACAAGACAGTATATATTATGTCTACCGTAACCAGCCCTTGAGTTCTAACTACTTCTGTATATCTATACTTATAATAAAAATGTAACAGGTCCAATTCTGTACATTAAAGATATTTTGAAAAAATTTTTTGGAGGGCTCACTATAATCGATACTGAAGCCAAAACTGTATTTTTTTTCATTTTCGTCTGTCTGCCTGTCTGTCTGTATCTTGGCCGCGCATCACGCCGAAACTACTTAACGGATTTAAATGAAACTTGGCTTGATTTGAGTTCATACTATGAGGTAGGACATGGGATACTTTTTATCCCTAAATTAAGCACGGTTTCTTGGAGAGAGGGGATGAAAGTCAAAATAAGTACTTAGTTGTAATTCAATAACACATAGTCCGATTTCTTTCATTATTTTTTTGCTAGAAAGAAAAAAAATAAAAGATGACGGGAAAAGTCTTTTTTTTTTGTCCGCGACTGTACACTGCCTGTGGGAAGCTGAGACGGATATGTAAATATGGCTGTACGAAGTTCGCCGGGTCAGTTAGTTGTAGATAAAATTAAATTATTATTTTATGATTTAAATATGCATACTTAGTATATTAGTAATAAATTTAAGAGTTTTTATTAGGAAATAAAACACAGCAACAAGGGTAATATAGGGTATATATATAGGGTAGGTAAATTTATTCGTATCCGATCGATAGATTGGTTGATTGAAAATTGTAGGTATACACGAACTCGGTACAGTACACTCAAACGTTTTACTAAATTGAATTGGATGCGTTTTACTATTTGCTCTGTCTTAATTTGCTAAAAAAAAAAAAATAAAGATAACGGGAAAAGTGTTTTTTTGTCCGCGACTGTACACTGCCTGTGGGAAGCTGAGACAGATATGTAAATATGGCGGTACGAAGTTCGCCGGGTCAGCTAGTAATATACTAATATTACAAAGCTTTGCGCGTTTAGAGATGAACCTCGCGGTTGTTGTTGTAAAGGTACTCGCAGGTAATGCCACGGAGCGAAGTTAGTCTTAAATTAAGGTATCCTTAGTTACTCCTTATATCATCAGCTAACTGCCAGTGAAAGGTCCGTCGAAATCAGTCCACCCGTTTCAGAGATTGGCCGGAAAAACAAAAAGACAGACGAGCAACGTGAGAACAGAATAATTAATAAAAATTGTTGCGAAAAACAATGCTTTATTCCTTTTGAGAGACAGATGAAGTCGCTCGGCCAACTTGTTCTCGTAGAACCATAAACATGTATCGAGAAGTCTTCAAGTAAACAAAACAAACACATACGAGTTTTACCTGACCTCAATTCTTCTAAATACTATTAACGCAAAAGTGAGTTTGTTTTTTTACCCGACTGCGAAAGAAGGAGGGTTATGTTTTTCGAGTGTGTATGTATGTATATTTCTTTGGCACGCCCTAGAGCCTAAACGGCTTGTATTTATAGGTGAGTAAATTTAAAAATAAATACAAAATTAAGGATTTTTGATGACAGATATTGACGCAGTCGGGTTTTTTTTATAGTTTGCGTTATGCTTTTAAAAAACGTTAACCAAGTTAGAGACCTGAAACCTTAATTCCTCGCCAGAGCAAAACGACTGAGACTGAGCATCAGGATCGATGAACACACCACAAACACCTAGCTCCATACCCAAGTTAGGGCTGGGGAAGACAGCTGGCAAGACGAGGCAGTAGTGTACCCTGAGCAAATTGACCCAACCTTTATAATAGGTCTTTACCTATGAAATTGCCGTTTTGTATGCAACAAGTGAAAGTACTTATTTTTTCAAACTTTTTTATTTCTGTTATTCGAAGTAATCACCCATGCAATCGACGCATCTTTGCCAACGCATTGGCAATTTATTGATGCCCTTCTTGTAAAAATCAGCTGGACGGGAGGCAACAAACTCTTCAAAGGCATTCTGTACTGCCTCTCGGGAATTGAATTTTTTACCCACTCAAAAGTGGTCTAAATTTTGGAAAAAGTAATAGTCGGTAGGTGCAAGGTCTGGTGAGTATGGCGGATGAGGGAGAGCTTCCAACTCCAGCACTTGCAGCTATTATGTTAGTTTAGAGCTACATTTGACGCACCGTCAAGGTGTCGTATACAGTTGGTTTGTCATTAAGTAACCAGGCAGATTAACTGTCCTTCATCATCATCATTATCAACACCTTTAATAGTCGCCGAGGCCTAGAAAGGAAATTTTCGCCTACGGCCACCACCTAGTATAGGGTTCATGTCAAGTTTTCCCTCTCTGCAGAAGACTCTCGTACATAGTTTGCTCCTTGAATCAGCTCTAACGATACCCAGGGACCAGGGTTGATACTTTTATTCTTAATTCGTCACAAAATGGATCACACTTTCAGCTTCAAAGCAACTATATTACGTTATTTTCTTCACAAAAACACGAACACTGACTAAAAGTTGTACTCCAGTCAACTACGACTGTGATAATAGACTAAAAATGGTTGTCAGATGTTTTGTCAGATGTCAGAAGGGTTTTACTCAGGATTCTGTGTACATTATATTTAATCTCAAACACAATTTCTAGAAACAAAAGCGAACTAGCTTTTGTATTTAGTTATTCTCTTGCGACCCGTTTAACTTGATAGAGAAAATTTTGCCGTTTCGTTAAATTCCTTAATAAAGTTCCCTTTATTAAAAATGAAACATAATTAATTTTATACGGTTGTAGTTCCAGGGTTCTCCGAAACATATTGTTAATTTCTTTAGAAAGGTGAGAGGTTCAAGACTAATTAAGCCTCCAAGGTGAAGACAACACAATTAATTTCTATTTCAATGCTAAAGAGTTTGTTTATTTATTTATTTGTATAGCTTATGTTTTTTTTGCTTTTAACTGACAACTCCCGCATTAGGTATATACATCCTGCGTCGCGGGGACTTTACAAACATACAGGAAACAGACACAAAGAACACCCATACATAACAACAATTTCTGGATCACACAAAGTGTTGTCTCATGTAGGATTTGAACCTACATGGGACACTTGGCGCAGTAGGAAGCGGCGTGGCGACCACTTATACCTTAGGCCAACCGTGCAGTCAATAGCTGTTCCATTGCTGGACTTAGAAAGGATGTTTTGGTGTACTATACCATGCTTGCCAGACTAATAGCCAAAAATGCATTTAAATTTTACATTTTCAAATTTCGCGCGTAATTTGTTAAAAACGCTAGACGCAGTGGACGCCATATTGCTCTCTGATAATGACGTCAGTTCACTTTGTTAAATGTGGATGACATGAATATAATTTCAACAAACAATTTAAAGCTTAAGCTGATCAGTTGACACTTTAATGTAGGTACTTAAGCTTACAAAGCGGTGTGACGTAATAACATGGCGGCTACTATTTCATGGTGTTATACAACAGATTAAAAAAACTGAAAACTTAGAAATAAATTATAAAAAATATTTTATGAACTAAAACTAACATTTTCCGACTGGTTTAGCCTAATAATATATTTTTAGATTTTTTCTCGTATAGGTACAGTAAAATACCCTATTCTTCTCTTGGCAGAACTTCTGTCCTGCGGAGTTTGCTCCCTTAGTCGGTTCTTACGACACCCACACTACGTATTCTTTAACCAGTCATCACACCGATTCATCTCAATTATTTACTTGAAATGAATCGGTTGGAAAGCCCATTTATCGAGGAAGGCTAAAGGTTAAATAACACGCTACAATCAACAGGAGACGGGTATTAATGAAACCTGTTGCAAAATATTGAAAAATGTTGCTTGAGAGACATAGGCAAAGTTGCACGGGTCAGGTAGTAGGTCTATTCTAACTGAAAACTATTAAAAACTGCTTTAATCGCTATAAATTCAAGGTAAAAGAAAATGATATGATACAGTCCTTAAAATACAGCTTGATTTCTGTGAGATGAATACGAAAATGACGAAGTAATTTTGAACAACAGCATGGTGACCCACACTATAGCGGCCTAATCGGCCTATTGAGAGGCCTCCGGTCTAGCACTCACCAACAAAATAGGACATCACGAATGCTGTCATAAGAGGATCCCGATCTTCGCCCCGGTCGAACCGGCCCGTTCGTGGTGATATCAACGTAAATCAGCTTTACTACGATACAGATCAACTACAATTTTCAACGTTAAGTGATTGTCCTCAGATCTACATGACTTAAGTACCTACGTGATATCGGAATTGTGTAGAAAGACCGTTCTCGGACTTTGTTCCCCGACTGCGTCAGAATGAGAGTAACGTATTTATTTTTTATTTATTTTTCATTTAATGTTTAGGCTTGCCAAGATGACTACTCCGGCTAATGGAAAGCATAAGCAGAATCCAAGAGTGGTAGTCACCATACTCATTGCGAATGCAGACAATGCAACAATGCAGCTTAGTGACCCACACTATGGCGGCCTAGTGATGCTTCGGCATCATTGGGCCTCCGGTCTCGCACTCACCAACGAAACACGACAGCACGAAAGCTGTCACTTTACGTTGTATGTATGTGGGTATATAAATCACCGTAAGATTGTAAAAACCGTTAGATTATAATCTACCTAGCGAGATTGCAAACTGTCGATAGATTGTCAACTGTGATATACTGCTTACGGGCGTCATATTGTCAACTGTCCCTAATTGGTCGGTTTTACAGTGGGCCATTCAATGGCCATAGAGTTAGGTTAGGTTAGAACTTATTTAATTAATCACAAATTAATTTTACTGTCACAACAATTTTATATAACTAATTCTAAAGCTGTGAGGTATTTTTAACATGAAATCAATTTACAATCACAAAAATACTTTACATTCGGCAACAAAGACGAATGAACAAACAAATATGGCGGCGCGGGACATAAGCTGTTCAACCAATCAGCGCACGACTTGCGATTCGTCGATACATTTTACAATATTTCGACTGTTTGCAATCTCGCGAGATAGATTACAATCTAACGGTTTTGACAATCTTACGGTAAAATTTACATATATACATACGGGCAAAGACAGATCTACCAAAACTATGTTTGTCACCGCATGCGGCACCATAAAGTATTTAATTTGCCTAATTTGAATATACGTTTTTGTAGTTACTATATTATTTTATTAAAGCTTACTAAACGTAGCATTAGTCATTCGAATTGTATATAGGTACCTACCTATTGTGATACTTGTTAAAAAATAATTATTATAAAACAAAAAAACCCGACTGATTAAAAAGCAATGACTTTTAAGCAGTCGGTTTTTTCGTTTTTATAATAATTTATTTTTAAAGGGTGCCAACTGCCAACTAACTGCCCGTAACAATTCTAAAAGTTGTTTGCATGGCAACTGGGATCAATGGCTGGGAAGTACGGAGGAGTCTTTTTTTATGGAATAGCAAACGCAAACGAGCAGACACCCGCAACACCAGAGGCGTCACAAGTGAGTTGCCGGCCTTTGGGGGATGGGGGGAGGGGTTGGGTTATGGGCCTCTGGTGTCTATAAGCTAGTGCTTTTTTACACCGGTTTTCTGTGAGGCGGTGGTTTCACTCCGGTCGAGCCAGCCCATTCATGCCGAAGCGTGGCTCTCTCACGGTGTTAAGTCAATGGTTACCCATCCACATACTAACCAGCCTGCGATTATTTTATGTATTGTTCCTTAACTTTGAAACGTGGCTAAGTGGTAGCCGAGTAGGTCATACTCAGCTACAATTTAGTATTTCGTTATTACACATATAAAAAACTAGCTGACCCACGCAACGTCGTTTGCGACTCCTATTGCCCGTAGCGTAATAGTTGCCCCCCGTTTTTGAAACATTCTTCAGTGGTACTCCGCTCCTATTGGTCATATCGTGATGATATAGATAAACTCGATAAACTTCCTCGATAAACGGGCTATCTAACACTGAAAGAACTTTTTCAAATTGGACCAGTAGTTCCTGAGATTAGCGCGTTCAAACAAACAAAAACTCTTCAGCTTTATATATTAGTACTAGCTGTTGCCCGCGGCTTCGCCCGCGTGTATGTCGGTTATCGCTGCAAATAGTAGCTTATGTGTTATTCTGATGTATAAGCTATATTACTGTAAAGTTTTATCCAAATCCGTTCAGTAGTTTTTGCGTGAAAAAGTAACAAACATCCGTCCATCCATAGTAACAAACTTTCACGTTATTAATATAGGTAGGATTTTTATCGATATAAAATCATGATACAAAATGTATTGGTACCTGAATAGTTTTTTTTTATTTTCTTTACCTCGCATAGAACTTTTATATATTTTTATAAATCAGTTGAAATGAAATAAAGGGGTTAAGACAATTTTGTTAAAACTAAAAATTTAGTATAGCGCCATCTGTAATGATTTATTTATTTCGTGAACGAAAAATGTAGTATAGCGCCATCTGTATTTTTGATATGGAACTCATTCCTATCAGATGTCCCACGACACCACCCGATTTTTTTTACAAATAATACACACACGTTTTACTATTAAAAACTTATTTAAGTATTTATATATGTACATAAAATATAAAGTTTTTATATGAGCTTATTTCGACATTTGACATCGACCGGGTCTGGCACCGCTCGCTTCTCTCCAAGCTCTCGGCATTCGGTCCGCCTCCTAGACCCTGTCACTGGATTGACGCTTTTCTTCATCAGCGCCGCATTATGGGCCTTTGCGATGGCACGGCCTCTGATGTTCTGGATGTAAACGCTGGCGTACCTCAGGGTTCAGTCCTGTCGCCCACACTATTTCTTCTGCATATCAATGACATGTTAGCTCTTGGCAACATACATTGCTATGCAGACGATAGCACAGTTCATGGGCGATATTTTGACACCGTTCAGCCAAGCTGGCAGACGTTGAGGAAAATCGACAGAAGCTTGTCGCTGAGCTCGACTGGGTTTTGAACCGCATTTTACAATGGGGTGAAAAGAATCTGGTCGAGTTCAACGCTACGAAAATACAGTTGGGCGCATTCTCTACCAAAAAGTCTCCATTCCTTTCCTTCCCCACTTTTCAGAGCACTCAACTGCCACTACGGGGTAAGCTCGGTGTCCTTGGCATGGATATTTGCCGGGACCTCGAGTACTGTTCTCATCTTTGTGATGGATCCGCGCAGTATTTGCTTGATGCTTTCGATCGGTTGCAATGGCGAACAGTCCGCTTTACCAACAGTCCCGAAGCCACCGAGTTCCTTGAACCTCTGCAGCTGCGTAGAGATATCGCCTCTATAGCAGTCCACTACCATCTGTATCATTGGAAGTATTCTGAGGAGCTCTTCCAACTGGTCCCCCTTCTCCCTTCCTCTGCAGAATAACATGTTCACTCTCAAACCAAACGGTTTGGTTCATCCTTCCTGTGCCGAGCAGCTAAAAACTGGAACTCACTACCAGCGCACGTGTTTCTCTCCCACTTTGATCCCGGGGCCTTTAAGTGGGGCGTGAAAAAGCATCTCACTAAGCCGTCATAGTGTGGGACGCAATACTGCATTGTCTGCTTTCCCAGTAAGTATGGTTTCCCCCACTGTTGGATTCTGCTTGAGTTTTCCATCAGGCTGACCATAATCAGCTTCAAATAAAAAAAGTACAATTTTAATAACTACGTTTTTTCTTTTGCCATATTTTGCCAAAATATGGAGATTTTGTGGATTTGATATACGTGAGTATGCTGCCCATGAGAAAAAAAAACTGTATCTTTAAGCATCTGTCCTTGGGTTTTGATAATATTGTTATTGGAAATGCTGTTTTCAGCGGAAACTGCATTCTTTTAAATTAAAATGTCAAATAAATTGGAATTATTGGAATACGGGGAATTAAAACATTATCTTCTTTTGCCATTCCATGCGTCATGATTGTAGCTTTTACAATGTTGTACCCCAGTTGTGAAATATTTAGCCATGTACTATTACATTGCTTTGGCGCTCAAGATACCTCATTTAATAGTACTGGAACATTAACTTGCAGCCTCAACTTATGGGTAGGCACTCCTGATATTTCTAAAGACTTTAAGTATTCGACAACATCTCCCTCCACGCCTGACATGATCCTTTCGTTTAATTGATAACTGTCTCATTAGTCAGCTGATCAGGATCGATATTATTTACATTTTTATTCATATCTAACCAACAGCTAGCTTATAATGACGATACTTCTGTAGAGAATTTTGAAGTTAAGAAACGCTGTTAATTAATTATATTAATTTGGCTTATTTATTTCTATTAATATAAGGAACATACAAATCAGATTGACGAATATATACTTAATATCTTAATATTTTATTTTTATATATATAATATCATTGCTATCATTGTTAAGTCTTCATTGAAAAAGTGAAATATTTTTTATGATTGTGACAGCCTTGTTTATTCGTTGTCAAGACGCCCGACGTAGGTAACGCGCAGGCGTGTGGCGAGTGAACTCCCAGAACAACCTTTCAACACCCTTTTAAACCCCTTACAACCCCTTTTTCGCATTAAAAAGTAGCCTATGTCCTTTCTCAGGCTCTAGACTATCTGTGTACCAAATTTCATTCAAATCGGTGCAGCGGTTTGGCCGTGAAAGCAAGACAGACAGACAGACAGAGTTACTTTCGCATTTATAATAATCATTTTTTTCAAATTGGACCAGTAGTTCCTGAGATTAGCGCGTTCAAACAAACAAACAAACTCTTCAGCTTTATATATTAGTATAGCTGACCCACGCAACGTCGTTTGCGTCTCCTATTGCCCGTAGCGTGATAATTTTCCCCCGTTTTTGAAACATTCTTCATTGGTGCTCCGCTCCTATTGGTCTTAGCGTGATGATATATAACCTATAGCCTTCCTCGATAAATGGGCTATCTAACATTGAAAGAATTTTTCAAATTGGACCCGTAGTTCCTGAGATTAGCGCGATTAGCTGACCCACGCAACGTCGTTTGCGTTTCCTATTGCCCGTAGCGTGATGAAATATATATATATATATCATCACGCCTATAACCTTCCTCGATAAACGGGCTATCTAACACTGAAAGAACTTTTTCAAATTGGACCAGTAGTTCCTGAGATTAGCGCGTTCAAACAAACAAAAACTTTTCAGCTTTATATATTAGTATAGATGTATTTATTATACTCTTCTAAGATCTAATACTCATAATCAACAACACATTTATTTGGATAAAGACTAATATTAGGTATTATGTTGATAAAAACTCTTTGACAAATAACTCAATAATAGGTACCAACTCTTAGCGTCTTATACTCGTGATAACTTCTAAACGAAATGTCCGAATGGGGTGAAACAAAAAGTATTTTACTTCTACATAAATACCCTTGATAACATAATGCTTTATTTGGATAAGGATTAATATTACGATACACATTTAACGTAGTTTCTTTCTTCAGACGATTTAATAATTTTTTTGAGCACAAAAGCGGTTATTGTGACTAAACCATGATAGTTAGATATATGCTCTCGCGGACTTCTTTGTAGATCTTAATTGGACCTACAAACCCGTAATACATGATTTTGTTCTATTGTCAATACTTTTTGCAGCGCACGCAAAAATAGGTTTTCGAGTTCACACCTTGGGTTACAAAATAGCAATTTTCTTACGGATCTCAATTTTTTTTGAAAATAAAATATAGCCTATAGCCTTCCTCGATAAATGGACTATACAGCACTGAAATAATTTTTCAAATCGGACCAGTAGATCCTGAGATTAGCGCGTTCAAACAAACAAACAAACAAACTCTGCAGCTTTATAATATTAGTATAGATTCTCTTCAATAACGTATCTATTGTTGAAAAGTTTATTAAAATATGTACGTTAAGTAGTTTAAAAGATCTAAGCGAATATACCTACAGCGGAAGCGACTTCATTTTAAATTATGTAAAAAAAAATGTATAAATGATGATCATTTCCTCATTAAAGTCTAAAAAGTAAGTAAATCACGTAAACTTCCGGCTTAGTACGTGGCCTAAGGTCTATAGGTACTTGAATAATCGGACAAAGCTAATAAATTATCTAACGTCATCGGTCTTTGACATTAACAAGTGTACAAAAAAAAAATACATACAGTGGAACATAGAACCTCCTCCTTTTTGGAAGTCGGTTAATAACAAAATAGGGGACAGTTCAGTGTGTAAATATCGAGTTGAAACATTTTGTTACGTACACGCACATAGGTGAAGCCAATAAAAGCGTGTTAATGTCATTCAATGATTCAATGATGTTTTAAGTTTGAAAAACGAATGTCATTCCCATCTGCCACTTAAAACGTTATTGATGGCGCCAAATTTTTGTAAAAGGAATATCAAACATAACACTAACACCCAAACCTCTCAACTTTTATGACCCGAGCCGTTATTGACGAAATATGACATCGAGGTACACGCACACGTGTGCAACAGCTGCCACAGGGACAGTCGGTTACAAAAGTTTAATAATTATAAAAGTGGGCCGGTCACGCACTCTCTGCACGCACGCCATGCAATACTGTGTGCATTAATGAGTTACGTAACCTAATAAAACAAGCTGTGTTGGTTCCACGAACTTCTATGGTTGATATTGTTCAAATTAAGACAGAGCAAATAGTAAAACGCATCCAGTTCAATTTAGTAAAACGTTTGAGTGTACTGTACCGAGTTCGTGTATACCTACAATTTTCAATCAACCAATCTATCGATCGGATACGAATAAATTTACATATAAATTTATATATATTATATATATACCCTATATTACCCTTGTTGCTGTGTTTTATTTCCTAATAAAAACTCTTATATTTATTACTAATATACTAAGTATGCATATTTAAATCATAAAATAATAATTTAATTTTATCTACAACTAACTGACCCGGCGAACTTCGTACAGCCATATTTACATATCTGTCTCAGCTTCCCACAGGCAGTGTACAGTCGCGGACAAAAAAAAAAGACTTTTCCCGTTATCTTTTATTTTTTTTCTTTCTAGCAAAAAAATAATGAAAGAAATCGGACTATGTGTTATTGAATTACAACTAAGTACATATTTTGACTTTCATCCCCTCTCTCTCTCAAACCGTGCTTAATTTAGGGATAAAAAGTATCCCATGTCCTACCTCATAGTATGAACTCAAATCAAGCCAAGTTTCATTTAAATCCGATAAGTAGTTTCGGCGTGATGCGCGGCCAAGATACAGACAGACAGGCAGACAGACGAAAATGAAAAAAAATACAGTTTTGGCTTCAGTATCGATGATTATAGAGAGCCCTCCAAAAAAAAATCGATACATCTTTAATGTACAGAATTGGACCTGTTACATTTTTATCATAAGTATAGATAGATACATTTTGGAAGTATTCAATATGAATGGGCCACAATTTTAAAACAAGAACAAAAGGGCCCCACCCCCAACAATGACTCATCTCACACTGTATGAGACATACTCAGTATCAGTATTCGTTTGTTGTTAAAGTGTTATGGTTTGTAACGTGTGACTACGGCTTTTCAAACTTGTTTCATACTTTTTCAACGTCGTTTTTTGTCGTAGTTGGGTTTTAGTTTTTACTTTTTTTTATTTAAAATGTTTTGGTGCCGTTATTAATATATTATATTATATATGTATTTGAAATGCACAAGTAACGCCCTTTCCAATGATACCAAACACGGTTTATTTATCTCTTTTTTTTTTAATATGGCTTTAAGTCGGCTAGAGGGCGCCACCTTAGATTCAGTGACACGTCAAATAGCCTATAATCAGCGGATGATCAAGACGCTTCTAACGATACCTCATTTGTCCAGTTCTAATAAGTAATTAAGGAGCTATGAGGGAACAAATGAACATACATACATACATAGCCTGTCAAAATCATAACCCTCCTTTGGCTTTGCCGTAGTCGGGTAAAGAAAACAGACTATAGCTGAGCCCCGTGGTGTTACCCGTGGTAGTTGCTGTAAAGGTAAAACAACAAACGCAAGTACAGCATATACATACATTTAGTGAAATACTGTTAATTTAAAATTACAAACAGACTTGTATGTATAGTATAGACAACTTGTTTAAACTGCCGGCTATTATGTGTCTAATTTATATACCTATAAATATATTTTTTAAGTAAAATAAACTAAATCTAAATTGAATTAATGTTAAATAAAAACAAGAATATTGTAATTTAATCTGAATAATTTAAAATTTATTATTTAATTATCTTATATCTATAATACGAGTATATCTGTTATAGAAATATCTTTGATCTGGATTTTTCTGAAAACATACATAAGTAGGTACGTCACTAAGTATATAATTTTTATTTCTTTTTTCACAGTAACCGCATTTTATACTTCTGCATCGTCCTAAAATTTACTGACAGAGAAACCCTCAAACATTAAGTTCACCTATATTCAATATGTTTACGATGTTTTAAAAATATAATGAACTGATTTCTAAGACAACTCGAGCCTTGTACCTACTCTTTATTCAAGATGATAATATTAGAATTCCTTGAAATTAAGTGATTATTACTACTGGGATCCATCCGTCCATATCAGGAAATAATATATTGAAAAATATTGTATTTTTACCCGACCACACCAGCGCGAGTGGCCTCGTATTGTTCTTTGAGAGTATTATGTCGTTAAATATCTAATTGGCGTTTTTTCGCACTGGCCAATTTGATCTGAAATATATCCTCTATGGTTAAGAATTCCAAATTCAAAGTTATAAATCCATTTAGCTGGTATATTTGAGTTTCGAAAACAGTCATTCATTTGTTTTTTTGCCTCATTAGTTTTTTCTTTGGCTACAATGGAAAACTTGAAATATCGCTTTATTTACGAGTACGAGTTCTTCCAGACAAAATATGTCAAATAACTTAGCCCTGAGCGACAACTTTTAATAATATTTCGGACATCAGACACTCAACTCAATCTCCTCTAAGATGTCCAACGCCACCCAGTGGCCGATGTCAATAATGTCCTGGGTGTCCAACGCCACCCAGTGGCCGATCACGTGATGCGCGATCACGTTTTTTGTTTACCTTTTGTTTTGTTTAGTTTTAGTTTAATAATATTGCTTATTGCATCGTTTCGCTTCACTATCGTGGAACGAATGAAACGGAGATGCAATGGGACGTTACTATTTGTCCCCGCGTCATCTAGTTCACTCATAGCAGGCTAACACGGCAAGTGGGTTTTACGACCTTGACGTGAAGTACGTGCATGTTGTGTGTTGTGTACTTGTGATGTTTTTAACAATGTTTTTGTATGAGAATCTATTATTTTCGTTGTTTGTTTTGTGTTTTTACGTAAAGAAATATATTCAATTTCATAAATATAAAGTGATGTGAACAATAAATTGTATAGAAGTTGATATTTTAGGTAATGTTCAAGGTTACCTTATAACCTCAGGTAAGTTCAGTTATTGTTTATTAATCTTGTCCTAACGTTAAATATTCTTCTTGTAACGTAAACTTAATGTTTTGTTTAGATTTGCAACTAAAAATAACATATACTTATGTATGGGCCAAGCCACTCGAACAAAAGTTGAGCCGACATTTGAAGTGTAAACAAACACATTTTTTGCCGGGATTTCGAAGCGGGAATATTGGGAACAATGGGCTATTGTTGATAAATTATTGTGTAAAAAAATTTGTATGGAGAAGTGTCCTTTTTTTCAGAGTAAATTGTTACTTAAACTTTGTAGTTTTAAATAAAAATAATGATTACTTGAAATAAATAAATGAAATGCTTTATTTACAATCATATAACCTTTTATGTACTGTACATAGAGAAAAAAAAGCACTTTTCCTACTTTCATCATCGATTTACTAATTTAATTCTATGTACAATTCTAATCAATTTAGTAACCCTTTTAATGATACCAAAATAGTTAATAGCCTAAAGAAAGTTTTTTTGCTAATCGGCATTTTAATGAGACCCGGAAGTGCATCTGAAGTGCACTTCAAGTGCATACCTAAAGCCACTCGACACTTAGAGGATATACTTTTGTTCTTAAATACATACATATTATACTCGTACAAAGAAAACACCCAAACCCCGAAACAAATATTTGCTGATCATACAAACATTAACGCATAACCAGACCTATTCACGTATATTATTGACCACACATACCTGCTATTACCTGCCTTTAATATTATTATAATTATCAACAGCAACTAGCAGTCCACTACTGGAGACGCACGGACCTCTCCTTAAAAAGGTTGTGGCCTACAACACCACACTGGCCAGACCGGTTGGTATAGCGTTTGTTTTAAGCTTTATTTCTCGTTGCAGTGCTGTTGTCCCGTGTAGTTTGCTACCTTAATCGGGATCTACTACACCCACGGGATAAATAAGGATGGTGCTACCTACTCAGTATACTTATTACGTCACCACACGCAAGCTTCTTCATTCTTCTACCTCCATGCATCACCACAGGGGATGAGGCAGAAGAGTTCACGCAGCACGTTCTCACAGAATGTAGAAGTGTAGCAGATCAATGGGCCGACATCCTCCAATCGACATCACTCCTGGAAACATGTAGTGATCTGAAAAAGCTGCTAAGCTTCTGGGATGATCTATGATGATTGGAGTAAATGATAAAACCCACGTACAATGGCATAATCAAGAAGCTAAGTTCGGAGACAGCCCGGAAAAACCAAACCAAACGTCACCAAATGGAAACGGGTCACCCGATGAGAGGATAGCACTTCGATTCTGAGTCCGTTATCACACGGATAGTTACAAAATATGAGTACAAAATATAAATCCGTTTGAATATGTAAAAACCCAATGATTAAGGTGACTCGAAGAGGAAAGAAAGACCGGTAACGGAAAGCAACGATTTCGATTAGGTATTTTATCAAATAAGTGATAAAATTCGTGTAATTCCCATTGTAATTGAGAATATTGTCATTATCTTCTAATTTATCACACATGTTGGATGAGGAAAAATTGGCTTATATAATTTTTAACCAATATGTAGATATCATTTTTAGGTAAAATTAATAATTTACGATACTTGTGAGTGTGTAACTTGCAATCTAAACTTTAAAACTAGTAAAATTTGAAATAAGAGAACGCTGAGATACTGATTAGATTTTATTTTTTAAATAAAATACCATTCAAGTTATTTCAGCATGGTAAAGTAAGCGAAAACCTCCTTTCTGGTCTCTTAGCTCTCTCAGCAGTGGATAATGATAATAATTCCTATTATATTTTAGAATATCGGCACTATCTTGTTATAATCACACATATTTAATAAGGACATAAGGAAAAATTACCAATTATTTTCAGCCACTTTTAGATCTTATCTTTGATCGATCAATCAACGATTTTTTATGATACGTCTGGAGCTTCTAGTAAACCAGACCAAAACAGTAAGTGCATAGGGAAAAGAATAAATTAAAATATATAATTTATAAATATATGCGACTTCTAAAGTGACTCTGCTCTACCTGATGAAAAGCATGAGCAAAATACAATAGTAGTGAAAATGCAAACAATGCAACGATGCAGCATGGTGACCCACACTTTATTCTAAACTCTGAAAACACACTTATCACTTTTTCTTTTTTTTCTTAAAAGCATGATATTTATTGTTATTTTTAATAACAAGTAACATAAATTTATAAAATTAAGTTATTTTTTCATACTTTATTTACGCGTTTGCTACTCAAACTAATGAAACTTTAGAAAAATACTGATTATGCACAGTAGGGTAAGAGTACTAGTAGTTGACCATGTTCCTATAGTTGACCACTCACACATATAAACCAATAAAAAATAAAATAAGAATTCGGGGCATATTTTGAAACCGATGCCATATTTAAATAAAATACAATACTTCACTCTGTGTATCAAAGCGCACCAATTCCACATTTGCCTTTTTGCAATATTACACACGGCAGTCATATTTATGTTGAGTGACGCAGCGTAAACATATTCTTTGATTATTTTTACCAATTGTTATAACAGTTACACTATTTAAATGTAAAATAATAGGAACCCATTACCCTTTTTATGGTAACTATTTTGATATTCTTATTTATTTTAGGATTTCTTAAGGTAACAAGGTACTTAAAATATTGTCATCTGGAGGGTCATTTACTGATGTTAAATAGGGTCATCTACTAGCTTTAACATGGTCAACTACTAACTGAAATTGTTAAAAAAAATTTTTGGTTTCTATATATATTTAATTTATAACAGTACAAGAAAAACACTGCCTATGCTTAGATAAAATACTTTATCGGAATTTACAAAGATAAACTGATTGAAATCGGAATAAAATTCAGGTAAAACATGAAAAAATAAAACTTTATGACCTTAAGAGGTCATCTACTGGTGCTCTTACCTTACTGCAGTTAAAGAAAATCCATTCCTATTTTTAGTTACCTATTAATAAGCTTCGGTTCACGTAATTTTGAGTAAATTAATAATTCATTGATTTTTAACGTTAATTAATTAAAACTCCTATGTTCATGAATACTTTTTCAAAATTCACAGCCATCATAATTACTTTATTAAATCAACACTTACTCGTATACAAAATATACTCTACTACTTTCTACTCAAAGCTTCGTTAAGCAAAGGATTTACATGTATTAAATTCATGTTAAACCTGTTCCATTTTATACAGTGTGTAAAAAGATGACTACCGACAACGAAAGATGCTGGTTCAGCACCCCAAAATTCATTATTAAAAATAACTGCTGTCTTTAAAAAAAATATAGCCGGAGAAAACAATGTGACAAGATTTTATATAAATCTGTCGCATAATAGAGAGTTATAAATTACGACATATTGTAAGCCACAGTTTCACTTCTATCGGCGAATGTACACATACAGCAAAGAGAACTCTTCGTAGAAGCGTGGCGCATGTCACACGCGTTGTCTTTCGAGGAAGCCTCGATTATCTTCAGTATTATTGATTATTGCTCCCCTTTGGAGATGAGAGCACATATTGTTACCCACAATTGTATGTATTTATATCGTACGTTCTGACGTATACTTTTGTTATTATGTCTCTTGCTATTTCTCGGAGAGGAAACTTCTTAAAGAAATTTTGTTGATGTCAGTGTGAAATGTCAGAAACCCTGGATAAGCTAGTTAATATAGTTAATTTTTTAGCAGTTTCGTGGTAAAATTACCAAAATTTAAAATACCCGCGCTGAAATACATTTTCAGACATGTCATGTACCTCTATTTATTTAGCTTTTAGTGAATATATAAGAATGTAGTCAACAAAGTAAAAATATGATAGCTATAATATTATATGTAACTAGCTGTCCCACGCAACCTCGTTTGCGTCTCCTATTGCCCGTAGCGTGATAATTTACCCCCGTTTTTTAAACATTTTTCATTGGTGCTCCGCTCCTATTGGTCGTAGCGTGATGATATATAGCTTATAGCCTTCTTCGATAAATGGGCTATCTAACACTGAAATAATTTTTCAAATAGTACCAGTAGTTCCTGAGATTAGCGCGTTCCAACAAACAAACTCTTCAGCTTTATATAATAGTATAGATTTTATTGCACACAATTATGATATCTATCTTAACAGCATACGACATTCTGTTTTTACCTGACTACGGTAAACCTAAAAGGTGGGGTGTAAAAATAGTTTTGGTAACCACAGCGCCTAAACTACTAAACTCATTTTAATGAAATAGGTGTCAATTGATTCGTAATAATGGCCCGGGTACATAGGCTGTACAAATTTTATGAAAGTTGTTACGTAGTCCGGCTAAAGTTCTTTCTACGTAGGTGGGTTATAGTTCTATGCCTCGAAGAGCACGTTAAGCTGTCGGTCCCGGTTGTCATGAACAACTATGATAATCGTTATTGGGAGGTCGGTGCCCTCAAATATACTGACAACTACTTCAACCTTCACCCTCAGTGTTGTGAAGGTCCTATGCCAGTCGCTCCGTGGAACAACTGTTATTCAGGTAAAACCGGTTGAACTAGTAGCTGACCCCAATTAGTCTTGGGTGTGATAGAAAAGTCATTGTTATGTAATATTGTAACTGCGGGAACAGAAAGATCGATAATTAGTTCATATCGAGGATCATGGCTAGGGGAAACAAAAACCGATGAGTACTGTTCTGCGAATAAATTGGAAATGGCTTTACTTTATTAACACTAATATTATTGCGGGTCATTTCGGAAGGATAAGATGTATGTACTACTCACTAACTCTACGGAGATTTTTATGTGGGACCAGAAGAATTTAGGATGCTTTATCATTAAAATCGGTCCAGAGATTAGCCGGAACAAACAAACAGACACACACCAAAATTTTTAAAAACTGCATTTTTGTTGTAAGTACCATATATAGTTTTATATGCATTTAATAAAAAGCTGAAAATTTTAAATTATAAACTGGCACTTCAATTTTATTTATTTGTAAAGATAGGTACATTTTTTAAAACTTAAAATTTCATCGTCTGATCACATTTTTATCTAACCTAGTATGATGGAACTGAGGTAATTGTATTTCAGTATTTGAACGTGCAACCTCAGTCACTGACCTCAGAAGACAGCGGACCAACAGAACTACTGGAGTAGTTTAACCGTATGTCATCGAAAACAGGAAAATCAATATTCCTTCAATTCCTTGTCTAAGACAATAGCGGGAAAATAGGGCATAATGATTTTGACAGATTCCTTTTTTTTATTCTATTATTTTAATACAACAAACTCTGACAGTACATAGAAACAAATTTTTGTTTGCGCAGGGTTCTTCACTCGTTCTATTTGTATGTGTCCACTAAGTTCTAAATAATAAAATCTATAACATAAAAAAAAATGTTTATTATTTCTCATACATTGTCATACACTAAATAAATTGAGACAAACCCCAGTAAGTGATCGGATATACTTGTATCGAGGTTGTCTCGCTTCTTCCCGTAATTTACTAATACACAATGATGAGACCATAATTACAACAGATAGCCAATGTTTGCATCATACAGTTAACTTACATTACTATATCAATGGTTCCTATAAGCACACAGTGAAGAATGTCTACTAAGTAGCAAGTATTATTACAACAAAAATACTTTTAACAAATAGTGTATAATAACCAAAATAATGGTACAGCTTTGTTTATTTCGGAATACGTAGTATGTGTGTGTGTGTGTGTGTGTGTGTGTGTGTGTGTATGTGTAATTGTGTGTTTGTGTGTGAGTGTGTTTGTGTATGGAAATGAATGCAAATGTTCAATTGTGAGTGTGAGTGATTGCACGTTAACTAATTCTTACTAAGATGATTTCGGTATCCTCATACGTTAGTGTTTTAAGCCATTCGGTTATGATTGTTTTACAGTCATAGAGTAACCTGGGGTATATATTAAGTTTAGAGTTTAACTTATTATAAACATATGCGGATTGTGTTACATATTGGCGTCTGGCAAAAACAGAACGAACTCTCGCAGCATGAGCTACAATATCTTTACGCCGTTTATCGAGAATAGTAGGATTGTAAGTCAGTGTTTTGTGCAGATTTAAGGTTATATTCAGGACATATAATTTTCTGACACTTGAGAGATTGCTATCCTTATACAATTTTTCTGTGGAATATCTGTAAGGTTTAAAGTACATAACCTTAATAAGTCACCTCTGTGCTCTTTCTAAGTCTAAAAATTTGTTTTTAGTGGCCCCTCCCCATACTGGTATACAGTAAGTTATTACAGACTGTGCCAGAGCTGTATATATTTTGTTTAGCATCTGTGCTTGCATTACATGACGCAATGTCTTGAAAATCCAAATAAGTTTTCTAACTCGGGATATGATGACTTCTATATGAAAATGCCAAGAGAGCCGTTGATCAACAGTTACCCCTAGGTATTTAGTAGTATTAACTTGTTGAATACTCTTGCAGTTACACGACTCAGTCTCACTGGCACAGTCATGGATAGTAATTTTAAATTCGGGACCTGGCTGTGTTCTTTGATTAGGAGTAAAGCAGATGAAATTAGTTTTTTGGATATTGAGGGTTAGGATATTTTCATTGAGACAATTTGCCACCTGTGACAGCCCTTGTTCAGCGGCAGTTTGTACGGCACTCCATGACACGCCTGAATAAACCAACGCAGTGTCATCCGCATAACAAAAGTCCCGCCCAGTACTGCTCGCAATTTTACACAAATCGTTTATGTAAATTAGGAACAGGGTCGGGCCAAGAACACTCCCCTGCGGGACCTCGCAAACTACGTCCTCTTCATTACTTCTTATGTCATTAATTTTGACTTGCTGCTTTCGACCCGTTAAATAGCTTCTAAAAAGAGAAAGAGCCGTTCCTCTTATACCAATGTTCTCAAGCCTCTGAAGAAGGACAGGGACGGAAACGGTGTCAAAAGCTTTCTTAAGATCCAAAAACACGGTCAAACATATATTACCATTGTCCACATTAGTCGTTATTTCATTGTTTAGTGACATGATAGCATCTTGAGTAGAAAGTCCCTTCCTGAAACCATACTGTGACCTGGATAAAATTTTATATTTATTTAAATACTCACAAAGTCTGTTGTTTAATAATTTTTCAATGATTTTCGAAATGCAAGGCAAGACAGATATAGATCGATAATTATTGACATCGTTCACGTCCCCGCCCTTATGCACAGGAGCAATAACAGACCGCTTGAAAGCAGCAGGAAATTGTCCAGTGTCAAAGCATAAGTTAGCTAACTGACTTATTACTGGGACAATGAAGACTCTAGATATTTTTAAAAACTTAGTTGGTATACCATCCCAGCCAGGTGAGCTATCAGAGTCAAGACCCATCAGTATACCATTCACCTCCTGTGGGTCAGTTGCCAGCAACACAAACAATGTAACTTGCGTATTTAAGTTGCTATTGTAGTTATTGGAAATAGCTGTATAATTAGAAGGACCAAATGTATTAATTATATCACTAGCCAAAGTTTTCCCTATTTGAGCAAATTACTGGTTAACACAATTAAGTGAATCAACCGGGTGTGGAGTCACATTTAGAAGAGAGGCGTTGGACGATTTTGGGGTTTTGAAATGGGTTATTTCATTTATTTGTAGCCAAAGATGTTTTGTGTTTTTTATTGAGTTAGTGATCTGGTCTCTCTGATATTGCCTTTTTGATTTCTTAATTAAATTCGCACAGAAATTACGAAAACGACGAAAACGTCTAAATGTAATTTTTAATGTTAGGTTAAATGGTTCGTTTCTCAACTTCAATTGCATTTTGTTAGGAAGATTAATACACCGCAGTACTCCAGTAGTTATCCACGGTTTTATTATTCGCCGTCTACCAGATAGATATAGGTATATTTACCACATAGAATATGTCTGCAATAAAATGAGATCCCTCCTTGCAAAATTCACTATTCTGAAATACAAAATGGACTACCAAACCCTTAGATTGTTATATCTATCTTTAGCTGACTCTGTTATAAGTTATAGCCTATGTGCATATGGACGAACATATAAAACCCTTTTGAATGAAATATACAAACTGCAAATATCAATCTTAAAAACCATAGTACCAAAAAAAGTAAGAGAATATCATAAAGAGGATTATAATAGATTATTTAATTATTGTAAGGTTCTTTCCGTATTTGATAAACATAGGCTAATGATAGTATGCGAAGGTCACGACCGGCTACACACACTACACAAAAGATCAAGACCCGACCAGTTACGCACACTAAGCTATCTACCCCATTTCAATCTACCTCATTTCAATAATAGATATGGTAAGCGCCTTGTACGGTATTTGTTGCCAAATGTGTTAAATTCGTTTCCACGAGACACCATCGATAGACTATTGATAGCTCCAAACGTAAAGAAATTACGTAATGTCTTAAAGACTTATCGTGGGAGAGCCACGCTTCGGCATGAATGGGCCGGCTCGACCGGAGTGATACCACGGCCTCACAGAAAACCGGTGTGAAATAGTGCTTGCGCTGTGTTTCACCGAGTGAGTGAGGATACCGGAGGCCCATACCAACCCAACCCCTCCCCCTATCTCCCCCCCCCTCCCCTAAAGGCCGGTAACGCACTTGTGACGCCTCTGGTGTTGCGGGTGTCCATGGGCGGCGGTAATCGCTTACCATCAGGCGATACGTCTGCTCGTTTGCCGGTCTATTCCATTAAAAAAAAAAAAAAAAAAAAGACATTTTTAATAGGGAGGGTAGACGCGACTTTTTGACTTCTATTTGTGTAATCGCAATAAGTAAATCACATAATTATTGTAATAAAATATCTATAATTCTATGTAATTAACTAGCGGCGACTCGCTAAGCACTCATAAACCTAAGCTAGGTTTTTGTGTTTAGGTTAAGACTTTATATTGTAATTGCATGTTTTGAAAAATAAACTAAAAAAAAAAAATTACTGTGCTAGAGAGCAGTGATGCCTTAATTACGGATATCAATCTGTCAGCTACAGTATCCGGATCATTACATGAGTTTTTATATGATATATCTGTGTTAATTAAGTTTATGTGCGCTTTATCGAAAGATATAACAGATTTCTGCTTCGTGTAGGTCTTACTTTTTAAATGTATGAGTTATATCCAATAACACCATAGCATGATCAGTAATAGATGTATTTAAAACTGCCACTAAAGCTGAGTAATTGCATTTATTAATTTTTAAAAACCTAAATCTAATTCTAATTCTAATCATTACCTGAATTTAATTATAACTTTCACTGGTCACTTCTGTAGACCAATCTGATGAAATTGACGCTCATGATGATCTAATAGTTTATAGCCTCAGGCCTCAATAAAAACAAACATAAACATAGGTATTGGTTAAATTAGCATTGTAAAACTCTTTCATGTTAGTATAGGGAGCGTTCAAGTATTACGTAACGAATCTGGCAGGAAGGAGGGCTCTTGCACAACGTTACTATTAACTATGCATTACAGGGACGGAAGGGTGGTTTGATTGAACTACGCATTTTTTAAACGTTTATTTTCTCAAAATTTGAAATGGAATGACTACGCATTTTTTAAACGTTTATTTTCTCAAAATTTGAATTGGAATGACCACTTGATTTTTAATAAATAATATTAACGCGATTAAAACAATAACAAAGGTATTTTAGTGACTTTCCGATATTTTACGACACAATACATAATTGTGACTTTTAGGTAAAAATGGTCACTTGGTGGTTACGTAACGTTTTACTAGGTGGGAAGGGAGGGGAACAGAAAAACGTTACGGCGCGTTACCTTGGGGCCTGGGGGATCCACGTACAATGGCCCAATCAAGAGGCTAAATATGGATTAATTATATGAAGAATTTCAAATAATTACAAAAAGCATGGATATTGTTGAAACATCTTCTGATTGCAAAAGAATGGGTGCGATTGAAAAGTGGAAGAAAATTATCGAAGGCTTTTGCAATAACGAAATCAATGTTTTGTGGAAAGGGTTATTTTACTGATGGTTCTTAACTGAATGCCTAAGTAAATGTACCCTTAATTTAATGAAAAGCGAATTGATGACCGTTTTTAATTACGATTACACTTGTATCGATTTTTATAAATATGTTAAAAAATAATAAAAATATGTTAAAAGCAACTCGATCCTCGGAAAAATATCAAAATACTGCAACTGGCAAGATGTTTTGGTAAATACAAACAATACAACAAGATAATAGGGAATATGCATTTTTTTTTTCACAATTTTTTTTTAGATTGTTTATTGTCTTTACAATATACTTAAAAGGTATTTTTTTATTCAGTGATTATTTAAACCCAGAAAATATTAAATAAAAG
The DNA here is from genome assembly GCA_949125395.1 of Diaphora mendica. Lineage (NCBI taxonomy): Eukaryota > Metazoa > Arthropoda > Insecta > Lepidoptera > Erebidae > Diaphora > Diaphora mendica. Next base: position 6,110,530 of record OX421321.1, read on the forward strand.
TGAAAATTAAGGGAGGGAAATTCAAACTTACAAAACGCGTCACTATTGGTTGAAACGAAATGTGACGTCGATGGTCACCTCATCGAAATTAATTATCGGCGTAGAAATACGTACTGTGTTAGTAGTGTTTGTGAGAAAAATAACTTCTTCGATGATTTTATAGCAATTAAAACTGTAAATAAGTATAAAGTACCTACCTGAAACACTGAATAGTAAACAAAAACGAAATGACAATGACGTCATTGGTCGTGTCAAAGGCGCGCGCAAAATGGCGGCGTTTGAAAGTAAAAATTTAGTCAGTGTTTCAAATTTCACTTTGCAAATTAGTTTGACGATTTACAAGCCCATTCATTTTTTTTCTATGTTAAAGACACGTAAATGATCAGATTAAGAAATAAAAAAGAGACATGCATATTCTCTAAGTTAACCAAAGTTTCAGCTAGTGAGGAGTCTGTCAATACCGTCAATACTGGAACTGTGAACAACAAATACAGAATAAACAACAGTTTCTTTTTTGACAACAACGCGAGCGTAATAATGTTTAAACGAAAATGTTTTAGTTTTATATTTTTTTATTTTAAACTAGCTTAGCCCCCCGGTTTCACCCGCGGTACAACTACAACCGCGGGTAACGCCGCGGGACAAAGCTAGTCTAAACAAAGTAGCCTAAGTAACTCCTTATATCATCAGCTATCTGCCAGTGAAAATCCCGTCATAATCGGTCCAGCCGTTCCAAAGAGTAGCCGGAACAAGCAGATAGACAAAAAATGATATTACAAGCTTTTTATTAACTTGCAATGTATGTATGTATGCTTGTATGTTCGGGTGGAATCTTGCAACTCCATTTTGAAACAGATATCTTCAACCGATTTTGCTGAAATTTTTAGCGTGTTTTACAATATTGTATTGACAATACTATAATGACATGGACCTGATCCGATGCTGGAGCTAGAAGGTGGCCATAGGAACTCTGTAAAGAAACGTCGCAACATCATCGAGTTTGGACTCGTTTGATTCGTCTCGAGGCATTCCAGTAAAAGCTTGTTTTTAAAAAGCTTTTTAATTTAATTTATTTTGGTATATGTACCGTGTATATACATAATAACATGCATTTAGTAAAAAGCGGTTATTTTAATATGACAAACAGACACTTCAATTTTATTTATTTGTACCTACAGATTTGTATAGATATTGTGAGAATGTTGTCATATTTCAAGGATCCTAAAGTTGTGTTTCCAAAAGAGACGGGGGATAAATTCGTAGACAAGGATCTGTTTTTTAAAAACCAATGGAATCACTTCAATAATCCAACCTCGCTAAACGCAGCTTTGGTAGAAACGGCTCAATTGTTCAAGGTTTTTGTTTATACAACGCAAGGGATAGAAATATGCGAGGGTTGTGTTGTTAGGGAATGGTGCGAGGGATAAACGACAGTAAAAAACAAATAGTAGTTTATCAAATGTCACCAAACAGTATTTCGCGCGTCGATCTGATATGAACAGGTCCTGCTACATAATTCACAACCTATGATATTCCATAATGATATTATATTGACACCAGCGAGCGTTGCCAAACGTCCCAATTTTGGCGGGACGTGCCGCTTTTTGAATGAAAATTGTAATGTCCCTCGCGGGTCAGGCTTTTACCTGCTTTTTGGGGATAACTGGATCGAGCGATCGTCAATAAAATTGGCAGGCAATAAAAAAATTAAAATTCTACCATTACATTACAAATAGGAAATGACACTAGTTCTTTCACGAATTCGGGGTGACTAGTTGTTGCCCGCGGCTCCGCCCGCGTATATGTCGGTTATCGCGGCAAATAGTAACCTATGTGTTATTCTGATATATAAGCTATATTGCTGTAAAGTTTCATCCAAATCCGTTTAGTAGTTTTTGCGTGAAAGAGTAAGAAACATCCATCCATCCGTCCATCCATATTTACAAACTTTCGCGTTTATAATATTAGTATATACAGATATAGATGTAGCAGAAAAACAAAAATATTGCGATTATTGCGAACGACGTTTTTTTTTCGGCACTCTTACTCATGTGTCGTAATTTCTGATTAAATGCGATATGTTCTTTTACTTTGTCCCGCTTTTGACGAAAGAATCCCGCTTTTTATCACAAAAAAAAAGTCTCAAAATCCCGATTTAACATCTATACAAATAAATAAAATTAAAGTGTCTGTTTGAATAAAAAATATTATTGAGATACATTAAGCAAAAAGCAGTCGGAAAATGTTAGTTTTAGTTCATAAAATAATAAAATATTTTTTTTTGTAATTTATTTCAAAGTTAGATTTTTTTATCTGTTCTTTAACACCATGAAATAGTAGCTGCCATGTTATTAAGTCAAACTGGTGTGTAAAGGCCCGTATTGACTTTGATTAGCGAATTCGCTGTGCACACGTATTTTTTACCAATCATTGATCACCTGCACTTCACACCTGCTCTCGCACTAATCAAAGTGAACACGGGCCTTAAGGCGTATAGTAGCCTCAATGACCTTGAGCGTCTGGGCGGAGCTAAACGCATAGTATCATATCTGCACCGCACACATTCATATCTCCGTACCTTACGCGTTACTTCAAAACGATGATCAAAGACTAGGGAGCGAGACAGACATGCGCGCTTGTCTGACGTTTTTGCCTTAACTTCAAAACATAATTATAAATGGTTAAAATGTTAACATAAGAAAGGGGTATTTCTAAAAGTTTAGTAAGATTTAAAATTAACACATTTTATCATAGGTAGGTACTAAATACGAAAAAGTATGTTAAATTAGGTAAGAAATCTGATAAAATAAATTAATTCATTTTACCCTTTGTAGAAAAAAGTAAAAATTATCATATTTCTGAAAACTTCTAGCATGTTTAAATAAATTAACAAGTAAAATTTTAACAAAATAAAACCGACTTCAAGGTTCAACTCGATTTATCTTGGATGCCATAATCAGATCTTAGTGTCCTTATCATGGTACCACCGTTGGGATATCTCCTTTCCATTAAAAAAGGAATCATCAAAATCGTAGTTATCCCCGAACACACATAAAAAAAAATTATATACGGTCGAATTGAGAAACCTCCTTTTTTTAAGTCGGTTAAAAACAGGTAAATGCGTTACGTGTCAGGTCACCCATAGAATAAGGTTCCGAAGTCACCTGCAATGTCTACAAATTGAAATAAAATCGTGTCGAACAGATAATTATCATGAATTTATTTTTAACTAGCTGAACCCCGCGGTGTTACCCGCGGCTATCGTCTTGCCGCGGGTAACGACCTATCACTGAAAGTCCCGTCAAAATCGGTCCAGCCGTTGCAGAGATTACCCGTAACAAACAGTCAGACAAAAATTGTAAAAAAAAAAAATGGTACATGTATCGTGTATACATACATATGCTTTTATTAAAAGCGGTTTTTTTAATATTACAAACAGACACTCCATTTTTTTTATTTGTAGAGATTTTACATGTACGTTGGTGCAGTGATAGCTTACGCGACTATTGTCCATGAGGTCTCAGGTTCGTTTGGGTGTTCTCTATGTATGATATATTTGTATTTACAAATAAAAGCATATAATTGTTCTATCAGTCAATCTAGCTTTCATAGTACAAGCTCCACTTAATTTGAAACTAATAGACGTTGTGTGTCAGATGTCCGAAATATATATTGATTATTATTTTCAAAGCTTTGAATGTGAGTGTGTGTATTTTACAAGTTAGACCTCTATACTCTTGTACCATCTTTAATATTATATCGCGGGTGGGTTGGCTAAAAATCCCTGTCTGAACTATTATAATATGTTTATATATCAAATATTTATATAATTATCATGTTTAAATATTAATATGTATATCCGTGTATGCATTTTATATAGCACTAGCGACCCGCCCCGGCTTCGCTCGGGTGGATTTCAGATGCCCCCGCCGACGACACGATTCGTGCATTTTAAATCTGTAATATCTTCGAATATATTCATTTAAATTAGATACTGTAAAGGGCTATTTTGATCTATATTAAATGCACAATGTATTTAATTTACTTAATTGTATAAGGATTCATTCTGTATTGCTTAAAATCGCTTCGTAAATAAGCCATTATTTCTCGTAAAAAGAAAGGAATAAAAAATGGTAGTTGTGGATTATCCCTAAGAGATAGACATATACCGTCGCGGACTTTTTTGTAGATCTTTTTAAGGTGTATAATACTGTAGTACATTATTTTGATCTATCTCGTAGGGTGCAACCAGCGTTTGCAATGTAAGCGCAAAAAAATGTGTTTATTTGCTACATCACATTAGAAACCTCGAAAATTAACAGCGTTTCCACACTATATTATGCATTTATTATACATAAAAACCTTCCTCTTGAATCATTCTATCTATGAAAGAAATCCGCATCAAAATCCGTTGCGTAGTTTTAAAGATTTAAGCAAACAAAGGTATATAGGGACAGAGAAAGCGACTCTGTTTTATACTATGTAGTGATTAATATTATTATTGTTACTTATAAACCGATAAGTCCGCCTTTATAAGACTTATAGACTTTATGCCACATGGTATTATCTCTCAGTCAACCTTGAGTTGGTTCAGTAAGGGACAAGGCAGGTGCCTATCCTATCATACAATTGTAATAAGAAAAAGAGATAAGGGAAGAAAAACTTTAATTTATCGGTTTATAAGTAACAATAATAATATTAATGCTATGTAAAATGCATACACGGATACACGTATTAATATTTAAATATGATAATAAATAAATGATAATTATATAAATATTAGATATATAAACATATTATAATAGTTCAGACAGGGATTTTTAGCCAACCCACCCGCGATATAATATTAAATATGATATATTAAAATACTTTTCATCTAATAAACAGATGGGTGAAGGGCGTTCCTAATCGTATTCTCTACTAATATATTACTTTTTTGTAAATATGTAAGTAGATACATATTATGCATAGAAAACAGTCAAATACCGAAATAAATATTTTCAAATCATACAAATATTTAATCCGACCCGGGAATCGAACCCGAGACCTCAAGCATAGCCTGCAGTCGCATACGCTACCACTGCGCCATCGAGGCAGTCAAAACACCAAAAATCATCCAAGCGCACGATCACTTTGAGTCCTTTGCAGCGAGTTAGTCTCTAATGCACACTAACTCAGAAAGTACCTAAATACTTACACAAACACAAACGTCTAAGCATAGTTAGTCGTAAGCGTGAGCAGAGCAGCGAGCGACACAGCCTTCCCGTCTGAATGCCAACGCACGACTGCCGCCTGCGCCCGCACAGGGACCCGCTGTACTTTTAATTTTGGGAATCGCAATATTGATCATTTTCTTTACAAAATATTGATTGATTTATATATGAGTATGCCTAGTTTATAGCTGATTCAACCACCAATATTTCTGTGTAAAAATATTTTTTTGCTTCAAAGCCGTTTAAAAGCTTTAGGCAAAAAAGCGAACAAAATAGAGTGTTGTTAAATTTTTTTTTATGGCAATACTATTTATCGTATGTAAAAAATTAAATCTACATATTCTTGCACATGAATCTGCAGTAAACATATATTTTTTCGAATCTTTTGATGCAGCTGTTAAGGAGGAGTAGTCTTTAGAATGCAACCATTTTTACGCATCTGAAGGGAGGTAGGCCCTTAAACTAAAGTGTTAACTGTCAACTGATCAGCGTACGCTAACAAGCGCATTTATTTTGTTTTTGTTTACAAAGCGAACTGACGTCAATACCACAGAGCAATATGGCGTCCACTGCGTCCAGCGTTTTTGACAAATTACGGGCGAAATTTGAAAATGTAAAATTTCAATGCATGTTTAGGGCACTTATCGATTGAATAAAAATTTTGTGTTTTTTTCAGTGGTTTAATAGCACTATAGAATCTAATTAAGACACTTTCAATTTCAATTTCAAAAATGGGTGTAATACCCCATTGGTTTAGTTTTTTTCATTTCCTCTGAAGGCCTGTATTCACTTTTTTTAGTGGGAGTGCAGCTGCTTAGTGCGGGTGATCGGTGATTGGTGGAAAGTACGTGTGGACCGCGAATTCGCCATCCACGCGTATTTTCTACCAATCATTGATCACCTCACTTCACACCTGCACTCGCACTAATCAAAGTGAATACGGGTCTTAAGCCACTGAAATTAGTTCAACAATTACAGCGCAAACAGCAGAGGCGGCTCTAGCACATGTAGCGCCCGGGTGCAAACATTACCCTAGCGCCCCCAAATACATAGGTAAGTGCGCGGTCAAAATGTAATAGGTACCTACAAAAGTTAACATATTCACATAAACGTTACGGTAATTGTAAAAACTGGTTTTTTAAATACTTACTCAATCACCTGATCGGCCATTTTGTATAGAGTCTTTTTATTTCAATTTCTATTTTTAGCCATATCTTAATATTAACATAATAACGTTTAGGCTTGTTAACAATTACAGTGATGTTGGGAAATAATAGGTTACTCTGGGCTGGGCCTCGCATCAACTTCTCACACCTGTCAAATTTTTTCATTCTAATTTCGAGCTCAGGTCAAACATACATACGTTTAATATCAATTGGGACATAATAGGTCTTTACCTATGAAATTGCCGTTTTGTATGCAATAAGTGAAAGTACTTATTTTTTCACACTTTTTTATTTCTGTTATTCGAAGTAATCACCCATGCAATCGACGCATCTTTGCCAACGCATTGTCAGTTTATTGATGCCCTTCTTGTGAAAATCAGCTGGACGGGAGGCAACAAACCCTTCAAAGGCATTTTGTACTGCCTCTCGGGAATTGAATTTTTTACCCACTAAAAAGTTGTCTAAATTTTGGAAAAAGTAATAGTCGGTAGGTGAAAGGTCTGGTGAGTATGGCGGATGAGGGAGAGCTTCCAACCGCAGCTCTTGCAGCTTGGAGACTGTCTGTTGCGCAGTATGGGGTCGCGCGTTGTCGTGAAGCAGCTCCAAGAGCTGGGGTTGGAATCTTTCCCTCATCCGCCATACTCACCAGACCTTGCACCTACCGACTATGTTATGCGCCCGGGTGCACCGCACCCCCTGCACTATAGGTAAAGCCGCCCCTGCTCTTAGCCGTGCAATAACGCCTAAGGGCGCCGCAGCGCCCCCTGAAACGGCGGCGCCCGTGTGCATTGCACACCCTGCACTATAGGTTAAGCCGCCCCTGGCAAACAGGTTCTTTTGGGACTTGCTGGATATTGGACATTCTGTAAACTGGATACTTTGCGAATGCTGGCCATTTTGCAATTTGGACACTCTGCAACTACCTAACTAAATCCATATTTTATTTTTCTGAAAAGTAAAGCAAGACCTTATAAGACGCTTAAATATTTATTTCTTAACTTTTATTTTACTTACCTACTCCTGAGTACACATTATTTTACCTTTACGTTCTTCTACTCACTACCTCTATCCTCTATTCTCTCTAAAAGTTTGTTGGCAGAAAACTCAGGTTTGGATTAATCTCGCGTTTGTAAATGAATTTTTTTTGTTACATATGTATCGAAATGTTTTTCGTTTTTTTAATTGTCATTCAATTTTAAAACTCCAAGCTCCAAAGATATCATTAGGGTTTCCTTTTCTATTTTTTTTTTTTTATGTTTGGCCCGCCATAATGACTCTACTCTGCCTGATGGAAAGCATAAGCAAAATCCAAGAGTGGTGGTCACCATGCTCACTGCGAATGCAGACAATGCAGCATGGCGACCCACACCATGGCGGCCTAGTGATGCTGCTGTTTTTTTTAGTCTAGTCAACAAGTATAGAACTTGTTGACTAGACTAATTGGGTCTCCGGTCTCGCACTCACCAACGAAACACGACAGCACGTTGTCATTTTACGTTGATTTTCTGTGCGAGGGTAGTACCGCCCCGGTCGAGCCGGCCCGTTCGTGCTGAAATCAGCGTGGCTCTACTACCTGTTAGTAGTACTAATAGGTACTACTACTTTCTGTTTATAAGGATAAATGTTTTATGTTTTGTTATAGAAGACGATTAATTATATTAGTGAAAAACCAATGTCTGCGTTCTGTTGTGAAATATTGTATATAAATAGATAAAAACGCTGCATTCGTTTTATTGGTGGCACAGAGCTATGTTCACGAACAAAAAAAATAGACCAAGAAGTGAATGAACTTTCTAATGACTATTAGTACTATTACCTTCACGTCTGGTGGAGGCAAGGAGGCGCGTTCGGGCTTGATTGATGGGTAGATAGATACCAAAAGTACATAATTCAAAGTCGTGGCCGGTCATCGAGGTCAACATAACCTAGTGGATGTTTTAACGTCATAATCACGAGCTCGTATGGCTCGAGGCCCATGACATGCTCGCAAGCCTTGGACGGAAGACCATAAGTTTTATAAATTAGTGACAATGCCTTGAGTTATTTCGTGGAAGTGCCAAGGTTGGTAGTTCTAAGAAGTGGCGGCACGTCGGCAAGTACGCTTGGAGCGCAGTCTGTCGCCCGCTCGGTCTCGGTCGCACATTCACATGCTATGTCGGTCCCCCCGCCGAGCCGCGCTCCGCCCGCCACGCGTGTTTACCTCACTCGGAACGCCGCGCGTTGCGCACTGGCTCTGGCTCTGCTCTAGCTCAGTACGAATTGGTACACGAAAGAGGATTGTCACGCTGAAGAAACCCACCTCGGCGAACTTTCACCTCCCGTCGCGATATCGTTATCAGTGATAAACATCGACTGTTAAGTGAAATTGAATGTGCGCGTACTTAGAAAGCGTTTCTGTCGAGGCACGCGGACGGACCGCTGGTGACCAAGTTGGTTTCTGCAAATTAATTTCTCCAGTGCAGTCGGCTTCTACGAAACTGTTTATAAAGAGTTTTACCGAGAAGCGAAACGGCCGTAAAGTGGATTTGAGGAAATATAATTAAATTATAAGTGGGCCTTTGTGTTTCCGTGTTTTGTTGTTATCTAAGGCGTTTACATTGGATCCCAACCGACCACGCACACCTCCAATGGTGGTTAAACTACCAGGTGAGAATTCAAAACTTGTTGTTTGCTACTGTTCAAACCTTGCGCCGTCACTTGAAACTGTGTATTTAGCGATTGTTGTTTATATTCAGCGTAGGTATCTTCCGCGTATTCTTGGTTGATACGTCAGCGCGACAGTAAATTTAATTATGTTTACGTCTACACCACGTGCAGGACCGAGTAAAAATGTCGAACGGCGCCAGCTGTTATCATTATCACTGTGGCTTCGGGGTCAATGCGTTCATTGCGTTCTCAATGATAACAGTTATAGATTATACTAAAAGCCGTAGGTTATTACTAAATATTTAGAGACATTAATTTTACACCAACATGAATTAAAATAAACAGTCAGTGTTTATATATTCAAATAATTTACTACGTTATACTTCATTGTTAGTAGTTCTGTTATCGTTCGTCATAAAGATTACAGAAATACTTTTCAGGAATTTCAATATTAAGTATTTGTTTTTGACACAGTTGCGTACAAATTTGTGGTCTTTTAAATAAGGTCTACGTACTCTTCCATGAAAGTACCAACCTATTACCTACCTATACACATAAATATATTTATTACATTAAATACCAATAACATTTTTCAAACGCGTTATAAGTTTATTTGAGTCAGATTCTGTAGATAGATAGATGCTCAATTTTAGGAAAATCAGAAGCAATAATAGCTCTTTTTGGGTTTGTTTAAAACAACATAGTTATAGCGTCAGTTATTTTCATAATAACAAAGCCAGCCAATGACTTACCTACTGCTTTTCACTTGCAGTAATTAAAGTGTAAACAAGGTATCTACTTTCTTGGATTTCTGCCGGCATTGCCTCTGTACTTGAACGGCAGTTTTAGAACATACCTAAGCCTCATTTCCGTCCGGGGTATCTACGCAGAGGCGATAAAACGACATTTGCCACGACTCTGACATACTATTTTGCGCTTCTTCCACACTCGTCATTCGAATTTTCACACAGACTCACTGGTGACAGATATTTAATTTTAATGAGGGCTTTCTTCATTATATTGCTGATCTGCTCAGTAGGTAATATCTAATGTCTTTCTTTCGGGGTCTGCCCTTACTGAATCGGCTGCACACAGGAGTAGGTAGAAACTTTATAGGTACATTTTGTAGTTCGCTTATTAGGTATTTCAATAGGTACCTAATCGTCACGTTGATACCTACCACTAGTTAAAATACAACTTATAAGTCAATAAAACCATTAATGAACCAATCTCTAACTTAATCGCTAGAATGTAGGTTAATCGTTTAACTAAAGTACCATTTGGACTGTTAATAATCTGTATTAGGTAGGTACCTACCTACCACAATCTCATTTTAGTTAGTGCTATAACGTAATCAACTAGGTATAGAATGATATGAAAATAAAATGATTGTTTATGCACACAAGCGATTTACTGTGATAATGACACGTTGCTACCGACTGACCAATTCGTTTCAAAACAATTAATATAATGCTGGCTCACCATTTTGTTATTGATTTCTAACAAAATCAATTGAATAGAATTGGTTATAAGTTTATTACATAATGTAAAGTTGTAACACTAAACATCAAAAAAACATTTTTTTTACTGTGTACGAGTGTGTACATATTTATAAATACCTACCTATTTTTTGCATATTGCGAACAGATATCGTTTTTTTTTTATTGCACGGGTTAAAATACATGTGTGTATAGTTCCCATTTTTTTTTTTAATGCAATGAAAACACCTGGTTTAGAAAATGATTACATACCTACTAGGTTTCTATTCGTATCGAGATCTCAGGTTTTTTAAAATACAGTGATTTCACCGCTAACTGTTCTCTCAGGTCCTAACACTTCATGCTCACTAAAATAACCCGATATTGCATTTTCTTATTACAGCGAATCTCGCAAATGCACTTCAATAGATTTATATTCAACAGAAGGTCGAGTGAGGTCAAGGGTACAGCTAAGTAATAATTTCAAAATGTACTAAAGCAATTCCACGATTCATGTAATCTATCTTTGCCAACTCGTAATTTATACAAGTATTTTTCTATTATTACTGAGTATTTATAAATTTACTTACTTGTAAACCGAATTTGCTAATTGTCTTCTGAGAAGCGTATTATAGGTACCTATTTATATACAACTTATAGCAAAAACGAATTGCGTAAAAAACTAAAGGAAGATTAAGTATAAATTATTGAGGTAAATGTACCTACCTACGTAATTAAAAGTTACCCCGATAACTACTTTTTTCTTGTCCAATCTTATATTTGTTATATAGATACAAAAACTAATATTCTATCTTTAAACAATCAAAGATTAAAAAAGATCTTGTCCATAGATCTATAGATGGCCAGAACACAGTGCAATGCACACTATGGGAATGCTATTTACGGAATTACAACCTTCATAGTATGCGCACTAATACAACCAACTTAGTTACAAACTCCACATCGGTAGTTCGTTGACGGCACTTAGTTGGAATCAAAGTTATTGTTGCCGATAGCATTGTCTTCATTATACCAGGAATATACCGGTGTTAATTCGTTTTCGAGAATCCTGCCTGCCTTTGTTTATCCTCAAAGGGAAACAAGGTTTTTGTCTTTTTATGAGATAAAGGGGCTGGTCCATTGTTGCAAACATAATTTAGCGTACTGTGACTGTTATGCTTTGTAGAAAATACTTAAAATGATATCTATTGAGAGCCGTGAAATCCGTAAATTTATTTTGATGCTTTAAAATTTGTGTAAAAAAAGTAGAATTTGAAATCTTACTTAGGTTTACATCTTATTAATTAAATTTATTTCTTTGAGAAGTGCACAATGCTATACTTCTTTTTATCAACTATATTCCTGTGTTACCACATCATACTTTTAAAAGCCTGATTTTCATTGGAAAAGAAGTATCTATTGATTCCATTACGGTAAATAAAAAAAAAGTAAAAACTAAAACCAAACTACGACAAAAAACGACGCCGACGCTGCAAAAGTATGAAACAAATTTGTAAAGCCGTAGTCACACGTTGTTAAAGTGTTATGGTGCGTTTCTATGTAACGTGTGACTACGGCTTTTCAAACTTGTTTCATACTTTTTCAGCGTCAGCGTCGTTTTTTGTCGTAGTTGGGTTTTAGTTTTTACTTTTTTTTCATTTAAAATGTTTTGGTGCATTATTAATACATAATATATATATATATTTGAAATGTACATGTAACGCCCTTTCCAATGATACCAAACACGGCATATTTATCTCAAATTTATTTTTTAATTCGTTACTTTATGTCGGCTAGAGGGCGCCACATTAGATTCAGCGACACGTCATATAGCCTATAACCAGCAGACGATCAAGACGCTTCTAACGATACCTCATTTGTCCAGTTCTAATAAGTAGTTAAGGAGCTATGAGGGAACAAATGAACATACATACATACATGTATGTATGTATGTACATAGCCTGTCAAAATCATAACCCTCCTTTGGCTTTGCCGTAGTCGGGTAAAAATATAAAAATATAACCGCCTAAAAGTACCTACTATAAAAATATGAAAAGGATAAAAGAAACAAACTTTAAAAAATACAATAAACAAACAGTAAATAGTATTTAAATAAAAAAATATCGATTGATATGACAATAGACGTCAATTCTAAGTTCTGACTATGAATATATTTTATTGAACCCAACTACCAAGTCAAACGTATGTTGTTAGTTTCTTAGAACTTATCAATAAGAAAATAGCGTACACACGAATGATTTCTGAAATATGATAACAAATACGCATGTGTTTCTAGCTGTAGAAAATGTTGGCAAGCCGCAATATGCTGCGCTATCGAAAACTATAGTTTTAATACCCAAAACTGATAGATACAATTTGTGGAATCGATAAGAACAACTAGAATGTAGGTAAATTTGTATTTGTGGTTTGTAGCTGCTCACTAGCTTTATGGCAATTTCTATTATTTCTCATTAATTCAATTCAAACTCAGGCAGTTTTAACATCAATATCTCCTTTCAAAATACAATGAGTCATGATCAAGATGAAGTCAAATTTTATTGATGTAACCAAACTTCTTAAAATTCTCTAAATTTCTCATAATACATTTTGTATTGTATTATTGACTCATAATATATTATTATCTTGAGAGATAAGATTTTAAATTTTCTAATAAATAGTTATTTACTTACTACTATCTTATTATCCTACTACTTACCTTGATAAATAATCGTTTGCATGATATGAAAAAGAGAAAATGTTGTTTTCCTTGTGAGAGTACCTAACTACTAGGAAAATGTGAGTTCTCTCGAATTGGCGGGCGAACGGAAAAGGTGGGATGGCAGCGCGAGCGCAGGTATGCGTGTTCTCAGAACGAGCCGCGTGCGTTTTTGCTCCTTTTTCGATTCGAGCTTACCGAGAATCGAATGGCCCGGTGGCGGCCCTACTCGGAACTCGTAATTAATCCTTGGAAGCCTCCAACCCAAGGGTTGTTATGAGAAATCGCCAACATTATGACTTTATTTTTTTTGTATTGTCTCATTTTGTAAATTATATACGGGTTATTGTTCGCAGAAGGGCCGACAATACCACACAGAGCATTATGCATGGCTATTAAATTTTATGCAGTGTTCGCCTCTGACCTCGAGGTCGTAGAAAACTTGACTTACTGATGCGCTTCTAAGAATAATTTCATTACTACATAATAATATGATAAATTATGTTCGAATAACGCAAGACTTCATTGAAAAGAACATTAATTTATTCAAACGTTCAAATTCATTCCCTTGAATAGAATGTTTATGTAATGTAACTTTGGTCATATATGTGTGATGAGATAACATATTTGGATATTTTAACACACACTAGTGATTTATTGAGATACACGAGTCTTCATGAAATTGTAAGAATTTTATCATAACGAAGAAAACAAAGGTAGATAAGAGAAATAGGAAATGAAATTGTGAAACGTAATCTAAATCTCTAAAGAAGCGCTTGCGACCTGTTATGTTGTGTACCGTTACTCTGTGTCAGTGACAAAAAAGGGACAGTACAAATGACAGTAAATGACACTTCAAATTGCCTTTTTTCATACTTTTATTTCCTGAATTATAGATTAATCCATGAAAGAAAAGTTCAAATATGTATTCTATTCTAAGCTGTGTCCTCGACTACGTGTATTATACAATAAAATATGTCACAAAAAAAGAATAAAATCGTGACTTTTGGTAGCATTAAAACAACCTTTCAGCCACTTACAACCCTTTTTCCCCATTAAAAAGTAGCCTATGTCCTTTCTCAGGCTCTGGACTATCTGCGTACCAAATCTAATTACAATCGGTTCACTACTTTTGGCGTGAAAGCGCGACAGACAGAGTTACTTTCTCATTTAAAATTTTAAGTAAGGATAGGGATTATTACTTATTATTCGCTAGCTCATCTTCGCGGGCTCGGTATTTGCGCCCCAAAAATTAAAAATATTCTACTTAACAAATATTATTGTTGGAAATAAAGATAAATTATAATAAGAAACAATATTACCGCAAACAATAATATGCATTATAAATATTGTTGATTGTTTAATTCATTCAATGGAAACACGAACAGCTGCCGCTATCTGGAATTCTGGATGTAGCGCCCGTGCCTGCCATCTGTGGATAAAGTTGAATCAATATACATATAATAAAATAAAAAAATAAAAATAAAAAATAAAAAAGCCTTTTGTTTCATGCATTTACAAATGAAATTAACAATACTCTTATTCTTAATCTAATTCAAAATATAATATAAATGTGTAAATAATTAAAATGTAAAAATAATTTTAAAAGGATTTAATAAATAGTTAATAGGTACTCTAAGCATTTAAATTTGATTAAAAATTTTTTTTTTTCAAAAGAAATTAACAATAGATTTCACTTTATGAGAATATTTATAAAAATGATTGTGAAATGAAATATGTTACGACAGCTTAATTCTCTTTAAAAAGGAGTTAGTTTCCGATGTTTCGATACTATTACATACAATGCACGATGAGGAATAAACTACGTCTAGATAACTTATTACCGAAAATAAGAATTGTGAAAATCCCATGGAAAATGACCATGGTAACTTAAATCTAAACCTAACTTCTCATGATACTTAAAAATAGTTTTGTATGTAGTAAAAACTTCAGTACAAATATCAGCCGATAACACCGGTTCATTAAAAATCTTACTCGTCTCCGTTCAATCTAAGTACTTCGCTCATGGACATCACTTCTTTTGTTGGGCTAGGACGGGACCGAGCAAAACGAAGCAAAAAGATACAGCCACAAGCTTTCTCAGAAGAGCGGACTAGTTTAAATTTCAATGGCGGACTACTGCGAAAGCTCCACAGTTTCGTCTAACGAACTGATTGAAATACTACTTTGATCTGCATTATCGGCAAGCAAAATCAGGCTCTATATCCTACCAATTTTAGTTCTATTTACAATGCTATTAGGAATTTGATTTAGTTTGCTGTTTCTCCTTTAAGATGATATTCATTAGTTCTTGCTTTTTTTAAGAAAAGTGAGTCTTATTTTCCATAGAGAAATGCTAATTTTCAAATGTTGACGTAAGAATACTTACATGTTAGTTTTCAAGTTTGTTATTATTTTTAATTACTAAACTGAACCATATAATTTGTTATGCATATACTTACCTATTAAGATATTATGTCCAAGAACAGCTGACATTGATTACCTTGAGTCGAACGTAGCAACTAATATGTCGATAAACTTTTGTAAATAAGGTGGAGGCAAACGATTAGGTCACCTTAAAGTATTTTATTATTTCACTAGCTGTTGCCCGCGGCTCCGCCCGCGTGTTGTCGGTTATCGCTGCAAATAGTAGCCTATGTGTTCGTTCCAAATCCGTTCAGTACTTTTTGCGTGAAAGAATAACAAACATCCATCCTTACAAACTTTCGCGTTTATAATACATATTAATATAGATTATGGATTAGTATGAAAGTATAGGTATACATTAGATAAGACATATATATCTTAATATATATAAATCTCGTGTCACAATGTTTGTCCTCAATGGACTCCTAAACCACTTAACCGATTATAATAAAATTTGCACACCATGTGCAGTTCGATCCAACTTGAGAGATAGGATAGTTTAAATCTGAAATTATATCACCATTTTTTTTTTATTTCACTTTATACGTAGCGAAGCACGTACTGGGCAGCTAGTGCTATTATAAATCTATACTAATATTATAAAGCTGCAGAGTTTGTTTGTTTGTTTGAACGCGCTAATCTCAGGAACTACTGGTCCGATTTGAAAAATTATTTCAGTGTTGGATAGTCCATTTATCGAGGAAGGCTATAGGCTATATTTTATTTTCAAAAAAATTAGGGATCCGTAAGAAAATTGCTATTTTGTAACCCAAGGTGTGAAATCGAAAACCTATTTTTGCGTGCGCTGCAAAGACTATTGACAATAGAACAAAATAATGTATTACGGGTTTGTAGGTCCCATTAAGATCTACAAAAAAGTCCGCGAGAGCATATATCTAACTATCATGGTTTAGTCACAATTACCGCTTTTGTGTTCGAAAAAATTATTAAATTGTCTGAAGAAAGAAACTACGTTAAATGTGTAACGTAATATTAATCCTTATCCAAATTAAGCATTATGTTATCAAGGGTATTTATGTAGAAGTAAAATACTTTTTGTTTTATCCCATTTGGACATTTCGTTTAGAAGTTATCACGAGTATAAGACGCTAAGAGTAGGTACCTAATAATGAGTTATTTGCCAAAGAGTTTTTATCAACATAATACCTAATATTAATCTCTATCCAAATAAATGTGTTGTTGATTATGAGTATTAGATCTTAGAAGAGTATAATATATACATCTATACTAATATATAAAGCTGAAGAGTTTGTTTGTTTGTTTGAACGCGCTAATCTCAGGAACTACTGGTCCAATTTGAAAAATTATTTCAGTGCTAGATAGCCCATTTATCGAGGAAGGCTATAGGCTATATATCATCACGCTAAGACCAATATGAGCGGAGCATCAATGAAGAATGTTTAAAAAACGGGGGAAAATTATCACGCTACGGGCAATAGGAGACGCAAACGACGTTGCGTGGGTCAGCTAGTTTTACATAACGTGCAGTCACTCAAATTAATTATGATGTCATAACTTAAACTAGATGACCCATAATATAACGTTATTGAAAAATATAAGAAGAAAACACATGACAAAGAGCGAAAAGAAAAGACATCAATAAAGGCAACTGTCTCTCGTCTTTTCATTATGCACTCAAAGATAAATTAGTATGCATAGTTTGTAAAACTCTTAGATCAAAGATTTTTCATAATAATATTGGTTAGGTACCTAACTTTGTCTATTCAATTCAAGTTAAAAAGTATTATCAACTACAAAACCCTAAAGCTTTTTTACATAGTGAGAACTAGGTAATTCTTGTTATGATTTTATAAATGAAAGTGAAATTCCATTTGAGATGTTCGTTTGATAATTTAAATTTTCAATACCCATCATTTAGTAAAAACTAATTTTATATTTACTTACGACAAGTAAGAATTAAAACCTTGAATACAACTTTTAGAAAACACCTGTATTGAAACGAAGAAGAAAGTCCATAACGCCTTAACCTGTTTCACAAGTTCACAGTATGAAACCCCTTTCACTCGAAAACAGCACTGGGCTCTGGATTAAAATAAATCTCATTTACAGATTACCCAACGTTTAATTGGCTGGTTATAAATCCAAATTCCAATATTGGTTTACGTATAACGGAACACGTCTATTTTAAAAATTGAAACTACCGCGGGTCGTCGGGCGACGCGACGCACGTTCCGGGAACCGCGGCGCAGCGTCGACCGGTCCACCATTTCCGAGAACACGCGAAGGTTGTTCAGTTAAACTTACATTGAATCCGAACAGTTATTGCCAAAGACTTTTATTGCATCGTCAAAAGCATCACTGATGTATCTATAGAGCTTTTATAATCATCAATCGTGAGATTGAGGCCGCTCGTAACATTCCGTAGGTTGCAATCGCTAGTGTGCATCAAAAAGTCTAATGCACGTTTCGGTTTATCTGGCATCGTGGAAGGACTTTCTACAAGATCATTAAAGAATTCTTCGAGTTCAAGTCGACAAAAGCTGTGCGATGGGGATCAGCTGGCAGCTCGGTCGGTCGTTGGCGCCGGGCTTGTCTCGATGTCAAAGGCCACGAACACGGAAATAATCGTTTTATCGTCTATCGTGTACACTCTTTATAGAGTTTGCCTCATTAAAAAGATTTAATAGGGAGTTAAAGTAACGTTTTAAAATAAAATGCTTCCTGCATTGATGAAATATTGGTAAACATGAGTAGAGGCCAATATGAACGTTAAATTTAATGATGCGAATTCAAATCATTTCAAAATTTTAACTTTATTTCTTTAAGTTGATTAAATTAGTCTAATGTGACTACATATTAATAGAGGTACTTAAAAAATGTGTCAAAATCTTTTAGTCATTTGAAATTTGAATTTTAGACAAATATGTAGGTACCTACTTACCTGCGCTGTTAAAAGTGATACAGCTTCTATTTAAAAAAAATGCCTTAGGAAGAATCATCAGATTATCTTAAAGTTAAACTTGAGAAATGAAAGGCAGAAAAAGAATCTACTTTTTTATTTTTTCTGCACTTTCTTTCCAATTGAGAATATAATTAGTCTTTTTCAACTCTTTGTTACCTTATTTTTAGGGTTCCGTGCCAAAGGAAGGAACCCTTATAGATTCGTCATGTCTGTCTGTCTGTCTGTCTGTCCGTCCGTCTGTCCGTCCGTATGTCACAGCCACTTTTTTCCGAAACTAAAAGACCTATAATGTTGAAACTTGGTAAGTAGATGTATTCTGTGAACCGCATTAAGATTTTCACACAAAAATAAGGAAAAAACCATAAATTTTGGGGGTCCCCATACATAGAACTGAAACACAAAAATGTTTCTTTCATCAAACCCATGCGTGTTGGTGGTTGGGTATCCATGGATAGGTCTTCAAAAATGATATTGTGGTTTCTAATATCATTTTTTTCTAAACTGAATAGATTGCGCGAGAGACACTTCCAAAGTAGTAAAATGTGTGTCCCCCCCCCCCCCCTGTAACTTCTAAAATAAGAGCATGATAAATTAAAAAAAAATATATGATGTACATTACCATGCAAACTTCCACTTAAAATTGGTTTGAACGAAATCTAGTAAGTAGTTTTTTTAATACGTCATAAATCGTAAACTGCAATTCACCTTTAACTCAATCAAAACAAATATAAAAAAAAATGTTACTTGCTGCTGCGGAACCCTTCATGGGCGAGTCCGACTCGCACTTAGCCGCTTTTTATTATTTTCTCTAAGTAACACGATAACAATGTACGGATTTTTGGAAATTGGTCACAAATTGCCTATATAACAAAAGCTACCTACAGCAGTGTATACAGACACCGTTTTTTTACCGTCTTTTTATGAAGACATTTACTTATTTACTAATTCGCTCCCGTTATGCTCGTTATTCTATAGACTTTTATAGTTTTTTCTGCGTAAACGTAACTTTTTGCCTTTTGAATAGTTTTTCTGTGAACCTCACAACATGCATAAAAAATTTCATGACGATCGATTGAAACTTGAGAGTAGGTATAGTATACCGGGCGGACCATAACAAACTCACATTCGCATTTATAATACTACTAGCTGACCCACGCAACCTCGTTTACGGCTTATTTATTTTATTTTTGACAGTTCAAGAAATTTTGAAATTAGTGACGCCCTCACCCATTAACGATTCGATTTGAAACGAATAGCGATTTTATTTATGAAGAACTTTCAATCGATTTAATTAAATATTTTTTGTTGAAATATTAATTATTCCTTTATTAGTTTTTATATTATACAAGAAATAAACAAAAATATAAATAATAAATCAGTAAATTAGATGAATGAACAGAGTTATTGTTCTTTACTCTTGGTTTGATCCTAAATTCCAAGATTTCGACTTTATTCCTTGCAAAAATTCAATCTTAGAGTCATAGATACTATTTTTATTTCCTTTTTTTATTAAATTTACAGAAAAAATACTTACATGAAGTCAAATTATTTTTATCATATGATCGATTTATCGTATTTCAAGTACTGTTTTATAGTCTGTGGTTGTTTGTTATGCACAGACCACTTCACTAAAGTACCGTCACCGTCAATAAAGTACGACATTACTGTAGTACATAATTCCGAAAAAAAATATGGTAATTTATAGGCGTGAGCTGACAAAAAGAAAATAAACGAATGGACAAAGTATAATTGCCCGTAGCGTAATAATTTCCCCCCGTTTTTGTAACATTCTTCATTGGTGCTCCGCTCCTATTAGTCTTAGCGTGATGATATAAGCCTATAGCCTTCCTCGATAAATGGGCTATCTAACAAAAGAATTTTGAAATCGGACTAGTAGTTCCTGAGATTGGCGCGTTCAAACAAATAAACAAACAAACTCATCAGCTTTATATATTAGTATAGACAAGCTGACCCACGCAACTTCTTTTGCGTCTCCTTTGCCCGTAGCGTGATAATTTTCCCCCGTTTTTGAAACATTCTTCATTGGTGCTCCGCTCCTATTGGTCTTAGCGAGATCATATATATCCTATAGACCTATAGCCTTCCTCGATAAATGGGTTATCCAACACTGAAATAATTTTTCAAATCGGATCAGCGCGGTTCCTGAGATTAGTGCGTTTAAACAAACAAACAAACAAACTTCAGCTTTATAATATTATGATATAAGTATAGATAAGTATAGATTAATAAATATGTAATTTAGTACCAACTGACTATCCGATAGGTAGGTATACGTTCTGATACCTTTTCACTATCCGGTATTATGACGAGGAAACAGTTATTTCCTCATTAGTACCTACTAGTATTATATTAAGTACATTAAAAATACAATAAATACTTAATACAATAATAAATATGTAACAAATATGTGCCCAATGGCAACACAGGAAACACTGTACCCAGTTTCTCCACATTTCCATATTTATACATATTTCCTTGCTACAAAATATAAGAAACGCATTTCATCGTGAAGATTAATATAGATGTTAGAACAGGATAGAACATTTTATAATCTTCCTTTAACAATTGATTAAATGTTATTTTTAACGAAATATTATTATTAAAAAAAACGAAAGAAAAATGTGTGTCGGATCAGATATCCAAAATGTTTTGAAATTTTTTTTTTTCATCTATTGATAAAATAATAATACAAATTGAATATTTACCATTTAGAAAACTTTTAACACCTATGGATTCAAATAATCGCAATACTTTGAATGTATGTCAGGAAAGAGTGAATTTAGAAAGCATTTCTAAAAAAAAAGATTTCACAGCTTTCCATTTAGTTCGCAATGGATTCATTTCAGAAAACGCAGCGTTTCGTTTAGTTCAATAACATTCCATTAGGATGCAGGATGTAGAGAATTGCGGCTGTCTATTCTGCCTATGTAAATCGATAGAGAGCGATCGATCGAGAACGATTTTTTTCTGGGTAAGTATTGTCCTCTCTTCCTCTGACATTTTCGATTGGCGGCATTATTAGTTTTTCAGTCAAGCAATAACGAAATGACATTGGCTGGTTATTCCGATTTTTTCTTTGCTTTGTTGAATTATGTATGTGTAGCGAATCATACTACTTAGGTAAAATACACACATAGTCATACAAAGATTCCGAGAATATCGCTGGATATGATTTAGGTCATATTGTGTTTTTAGAAAGTTTTAAACTCGTGTTTGAATATAAAATTTATAATTATGGCCTACCTTTTAACGTTGTTGTAGAATATTTATTTATTTAATGAATACACTACGGGAGTCGAAACCTCATATATATATGTATTACATATAGATACATATATGATATAAGATATGCGATATATCAGATCGCATTCTGAGTAAAATGTGAAAGACGAGTACTCATCTTTCTTAGCTTGCACTTAAGACGTTTTAAATATCAGCTGTTACCAAAATATGTGTTATAGTAATGGTTGAGTTTTATTTATTTATAGCCGAAAGTACGGGCTTCCGAGAACGTTGAGTGCGAGTCGAGAAGAATAAATGTGTGTATTAGCTACTTACAATAGGCACATGTTTTACGAGGAAAGCATTTTATAATTTAAATCACATCTGTTACTTATTTATTTTAGTTTACTGTTTTTTAGTTTTAAAACTTCGTATAAGTGTGCCTACATTTGAGAGCTATTTAGCAAAGAGGTTTTATTTCTTGTTTAATTCAGCCTTTTCATTTATCATAACCTAGATTGCAAAGACTCGGAAGATTTGCTAGCCGAATTTTAGTAGGTCTTTTAGATTATTTCACACAATGATTTCACATCACATTACGGAACCAACAATATTGACAAACAATCTTACGCTGTTCATTTAAATAGTATATAGAAAAACAAGTTTAGCCTTAGTTAAAAGTCATGTATGTTAAGTAGAATTACTCAATTAGAAACCATTAACATAGCCTGTAATAATTAGGCACGTATTATGCACTTTGGTCTTGCGGTTGACCTATGCGACCGCTGATCCAGAGGTCTCGGGTTCGAATCCCGGGTCGGGCCAAAAATGTTATTGAGTTTTTCTGATTATAGAAATACTTAATAACAGCTCGGAGTTCGGAAGTTGGGGTCTGTCTGAACCCCTGTGCCTCGGAGAGTACGTAAAGCTGTCGGTCCTGCGCCTGACCTCTCACCGGTCGTGTCGGTGTCGGTTAACCGTCCCATCGGATTCTAAGAGAGAGGGAACAGAGAGTGCACCTGTGTTTGTGCGCACACACTTATGCACTATAATATCTCCTGCGTAGTTGGCTGGTCTCCGTTGAGAGTGGCCGCCGTGGCCGTGATCGGCTAGGAGAATATTATTATTATGCACTTGTCACCTCAGATTACAAAAGAAAGCATGACGCCGATTGATTTATTTTACTGTGCGTGACAACCGGTGCGACACTGTAGGAACACTAGCTTTCTTTATTAATCTGAGCTTGTCACAAACAACTTATTTATAAAGTGAACCAGAAATAGAATCTTATTGTTATAGGAACACAATATTTGCTTTTCTACTACAGTAGAAGCTTTTATATGTATCTGACGTTTTAGTACCTTTAATCCGTTCATGGCGACTAATCGAAACAATTCCCTAAAAGACACAGACGCCTCGATCTCGTATGGAAACAAAAGACAAAATGTAGGGTCTCCTCGGATAGACAGATAGAGGTCGCATTAGGTCAACCTGTAATGATAGTGAAGGTGATGTTGTAATACATAAATAAATAAATAACCTCATTTTCTTGGCTATAATGAACCAGTCAGCTTGTTAAACTATAATTTAAACAGAATCCGAAATGCATATACATATTTATAACCATTCTTCTTTTAAACGGTCTCAACGATGTTTTTTGTTGCAAACAATTCACATCGCAAAAGTTATTAACCACGTTTGGAGTCTAACATCGTTATGGTAAAATAAAAATCGTATTTTAAAATAATAGTCTTATTCATAGGTAAAAGAGAAATGACTAGAAATATAATATTATAGAAATACCTGGCCATGTTATCGTTACAGCTATCGAAGCACAAATTAAGGCAGCCATTTGCAGAATCAATTAGCAATAAATTAAGATGGTTAGCTAGTCTATTACTTAGTGCTTAGGTAACCGGTTGAACGGTGACAAGATCTAGTAATTAACATCTTAAATAATAAAACGGCGAGAAATAAAGTGACAAGGACGCAAATGTAAATGAATATTGTCTATCAAATCGTTTAAAGGTTAAAAGCGCCTCCTACGTGCAGTGTAGGGTTCCGATTCCATCATTACGCGTGAATAAAAAAAATGTCTTAGATTTTTATTTACCAAGTGGCTGTTTATGTATTTTCTTCATTTCAAATTTATTTCTGCACACTATTTCTTTCACACCTGTATTCTAATGTAGCATTACTTACTTATTATTATTCACTAACCATCCCGATACTTTAAATAACAACAAACTTTCGTCCATTACACCAGAAGCACATATTTAATGTTATTCTGAAGTATCTATCTATATATATAAAAGAGTAAGGTGACTGACTGACAGACTGACATACCCAGAGATCAACGCACAGCCCAAACCGCTGAAGCTAGAATCCTGAAATTTTGCATGTAGGTTCTTTATATAACGTAAGGGAGCACTAAGAAAGGAATTTTCGAAATTGGGTGGAATTTCGGGGTAAATCAGGGGATGAAAGTCTGCGTAAGCGAAGCTGCGTGTAAACTTTCATCCAAATCCGTTCGGTAGTTTTTGCGTGAAACAGTAACAAACATCCATCCATTCATCCATCCATACTTACAAAATTTGGCGTTTATAATATTAGTATAGATTATCACTTTAATTGCGTCAGTGTATATTAAAAATAACATTGCTGTATAGAAACTTTAAGCTTTCGAATGATGATGAATGTATAAAGAAAATAAGACTATTAAATCTCTTAACAGAAATAAATTATTGATTCTGTTTTTCAATTGTTCCAAGTATCTTACAAGTGGTCCGTATTTCTCAATAGTTTTCAATCAACAACGTACCTACAAATTAAACTATTCAATTCTTAGAAACCGATACACGTTCAAATAACAATTACTTAGATATTTCTTTGCAATGGCTTCGTTTTAGATATAACCAGAATATAGGAAAAAATGCATTTCTTCTGAAATAGCCTGATATACATCGATATAATTATGTACTACCAGATACATGTTTAAAAAATGTTATAAGGTAAAGATTAAAAAGTTTTAGCCAAAACATAATAAGGTTCTACATAATCTACAACAAAGATTAACTTGAGAGCACTAAAAGTTGAAATTTTTAATTAAACTGTACGACCAATTGACAAGGTAGGTACTACGTAGGTACTAAAAAGTCAGGGTACTGGACTATGGTTGGTATTCATCAACTAATATTAACAAGTTATAAGTTTGCAACTTAGTTAATCATTTGCAATTTACTTATGGACTAAGAGCCACCGTTCCGCAGACTTACGGTAAAGTACCAAAGTCCATATTATTTATTTATTAAAAACTTTATGCACATTTGTACATTGGCGCACTTAATGCCCAAGGCATTCTCTTCCAGTCAACCTTAGCGTGGTGTAGAAATCTAGTAAGGTAGGTGGTGCACAGAGGTTACATGAATGAACTGAATTACATGAATTAATGCTAGGTATACTATTTGACCTGCTGTAGGAGAAATGGGGATTCACTATTCCCATCAAGGGTTCCTTTGGGCGTAACCAGAAGTCGAAAACCATGAAAATTATACAAATTTACGTTACTTTAGCAAGGTTAAAAATTCTATATGTTATTAACCGACTTCCAAAAAGGAGGAGGTTCTATGTTCCACTGTATGTATTATTTTTTTTTATTTTTTTTTATGTGTGTTACCTGATTACTCCGTCAGTTGTGGACCGATTTTGAATTTTTTTTTTTGTATTGGACAGGGTATGCTTCCGTGGTGGTCCCATTGCCAGCATATCAGGATCTGATGATGGGATCCCAGGGAAATCGAGGGAAACCCTCATTTTTTATAGGCACATACTATGTTTTTCGTATATTTTCTGAAGTTACACCGGTATTTGCGTCTGGTAGTCATCATTTTATGATGATGAGCTGATGATGTAAGGTACCACTCCTTAACGGTTAGGAGTTGGAGGATAAATCTTTAAATATCATATGTATATAAGTTACCTTTAGTCGTATTCTTACAAATTATTTAGGTAAGCTGATGATGGTAGGTGGAAGGTACAACTCCTCAACGGTTAGGAGTTGGAGAATAATTCTTTCAATTTCATACGTATCTAAAGACCTTCAGTCGTATACTTTCAAGCTATTTAGGTGAGCTGATGATAGAAGATTAAACTCTTCAACAGTTAGGGATTAGAGGATGATTTTAATATTACACGTACCTTAATTTGTATTATTCTTGATGATGAAATTTGATGAAATAATTCAACTTACTACTTACCTACGATTGTTTGCACTAAAAACAGTAAAATAAAAACTTTTTATAAAAAAAAAAAACCGACTTGCAAAAACATCCAACAAAACTCTCTGTCAAAAAACACTTAAAAGCGTAAAATAAACTGGTTCTTCATAAATTGCCTATACCTAATTCTTTATTCATTTAAATAGTAGTATTATAATGGGTGCTAGGTACCTAAAATCTGTTTGAAGTCGATGCTAAGCCAAAAAGAATACAAACGAACAATTACAAAAGTCTAAGCGATAGTCACTTGGCACCGACTTCAAACAGATTTTAGGTACCTAGCACCCATTATAATACTACTATTTAAATGAATAAAGAATTAGGTATAGGCAATTTATGAAGAACCAGTTTATTTTACGCTTTTAAGTGTTTTTTGACAGAGAGTTTTCGTTGGATGTTTTTGGGAGTCGGTTTTTTTTTTATATTACTACTAGCTGACCCCGCAAACGTTGTTTTGCCATTAAAAAAATTGTTATAAAAAATAGATGTTGATCGATTCTCAGACCTATCCGATATGCACACCAAATTTCATAAAAATCGGTCCAGCCGTTTCAGAGCAGTATGGTAACTAACATTGTGACACGAGAATTTGAAATATAAGATAACATACACATATTTGAAAAGGCAGATGGATAGTTCGGTTCTAACATCCAGGCAGACAACATAATACTTTCTCAGTCGTGCTACTGAACGCGTACGATTTCTGCTCTCTCACTGGGAATTTGTGTTTCAGCAAAGCTGCAATTTACGTAATTATGTTATTTATATTATCATTAAATATACAGATCATAAAAACCAGACAGATAGATCGGTTCTAACATGCAGGCAGACCACATAATACTTTCTCAGTCGTGCTAATGAAGGCGTACGATTTTGACTGTCTCACTATTCATTAGTGAGATGAATATTTAGGAATTAGTGTTTCAGCAAAGCTGCAATTCAATAATAAAAAAAAAAATACAAAAACAAGCCGGATAGTATTGAGCTAAAAACATCAAAGTATTTTCAAATGTCGCCGTTATGAAAAAGTTTGGCACGTTTATCCGAAATAAAAAATAAAAAATTTCCTGTTGCTATTAATGGAGTCACATTCGACCTAATGTCTAATGACAAAAATTTTGTTTGTTGTGTGTGTTTAGTATCTCTGATAATGATGGCGTTGAAAATATCCAAAACTTGGAAGATTTCGATTGTTGTAATGAACCAATTGTACTCTGTCTGATGAAGAACAAAGAAACTTTTTCTTTTTATTTACTCTGTATTAGCGTTTTAAGTTGTACATTTGGTTGAATGTTGTATGTGTGTGTTATTATTGTAATTAAAAAAGTGTTTTATTCCTTTAAACGAAATTTTAGGTCCGTAGTAGGTACGAGGTACGGAATGGCTGAACTGATTTTGACGATACTTACACTAATAGGTAGCTGACGATATAAGGAGTAACTTTGGCTACTTTTTTTAACTAGCTTCGCCCCGCGGCGTTACGCGCGGTACGACAATAACCGCGGGTAACACCGCGGGACTCGGCTATTATTCATAAATAGCAACACGGATGAACTAGTGTCATTATATTTTTACCAAGTTACCATAATATGTTATTAAGTTTACCTTAAGTGAATGGTAACAAAAAGTAAGAAAAAATGCACTTTAATTGAAAATAAAGTGTGTAAAACTTGGTTCTGAGTATAATATTCTTGACACGATATTATTCCAGCTCATGGCATTAAAAAAAAGGTTTTATGGTCAACTTAGAGTTGCAAGCTAAGCCTGAATCAACATTGTTAATTCAAAAAAAACAGTAAGTAATATTACTGTAAAATGTGTAGTGTGATATTTTTAGATAACATCGCTACATTCTCAGTATGTAAAAAATAAAATAGGTAATAATAACACAAACATATTACTCGATTGTATGAGAAAGTATTTTTTTAGCTTTATATTTATTACAAGGTCAAAGTAAAAATAAACGAAGAATGCTCGTGCCAGCCTTACACCCGCAATGGTCGATGACTCAGTTTTACCTTAATATGTCTGAGGGCTAGGTTATTTATGTAGAATTGACGATAATTATAACGTTATGACTTATGACACATGTTCGAAGTATGCTTACACAACCAGGCCGACTTTTGAAATTTCGAATAAAATAAATCACATAATTTCATAGACAAGAATTACTTAATTTTCTCTGAAAGTCAACTCATCAAGTGACGCATTGTCTGTACGACTCTGTACTGTAAAAAGACATTAAAATATTATTTTTGTTGCAGTGTGTGTCAGTTTAAATACTCCCACATTAGTGTTGCCCACAAGACTAGTCTTGGTCTTGCGCAAGAGTCTCGCAAGTCTCGCCATTACCTATTAGCCTATTGCTATTTATTAAACGTTACTAGAGTAGGTACTTTTGGAGCTTGAATTAACATAATCTGTTAAGTTGTTCTAAGATATAAAGTAACGTTAGAGCAAGTAAGTAATTGCGAGACTCTTGCGCAAGACCAAGACTGGTCTTGTGGGCAACAATTTCCCACATGCTGTTTTTTTAGAGTTGTCAACAACGATCAATAAAAAATAGTTTAAAAACTAGAAAAACGCCTTTATAAATAAACCAAACTATAAAGTAGAAAATAATTTTAACGTAAAAAAGCGTGGATAGACATTATTGAAATATTTTCAGAAAGCACCCCACGCTTTTTTAAATTTAAATTATTTTCTACTTTTAGTTTGGTTTATATAAAACAGCGTGTTTATATAAATTAGCTTCACCTGTATGTTTGTAACCGACTCCTTTGGACTTAATATTGACCCACTTCTAACGATCAGATTTCATTTAAAACTAGCTGACCCACGCAACCTCGTTTGCGTCTCCTATTGCCCGTAGCGTGATAATTTTCCCCCGTTTTTGAAACATTTTTCATTGGTGCTCCGCTCCTATGAGCCTATAGCCTATTGATGATATATAGCCTATAGCCTTCCTCGATAAATGGGCTATCTAACACTGAAAGAATTTTTCAAATCGGACCAGTAGTTCCTGGTGGTAGCGCGTTCAAACAAACAAACAAACTCTTCAGCTTTATATAATAGTATAGATTTACGATAACTTTCTATAGCCAATTAAATGTGTTCTTTATCTTTTTAAAGGTCTTACATTTCATTAATTTATTTATATGCCGTAATTGGGCAACATCTTTGTGATTTTTTTTCTTTTTCTTAATAAATGGCAAACGGTGCCGATGTCAACAATTCAGCCAATATCAAGTGCGATGGAAATACGAACCGTGAAATTCGGTGAAATTTTTTAATGGCTAGCAATTACTTTATATTTTTTGAAATCAGGCAGGATTAGCGCTTTTAACAAAAGAAAATGTAAGCTTTACTATAAATAATAATAAATTATAATACTGCATTAGCAGATGGCAGAACTGAAAATTTAAAAAAGGAACGCTTTTTCAATGTAAGTGGAAAGGAAGTCACACGTCATAGTTTCACACCAGTCTGTTACTACGTCTCGCGTTGAGACAACAAGTATTTTCACACATTCTTTGTTCGTCGCAATATATATAATTTCTAAAACAAAGTTCCCATATCTCTGCTATTCCCGTCATGAATTATTCATTATTTCATTCGAGGGAAAGGCGTTTCAGCTTAACTTCATTATCCGAGTTGAAAATTTAGACTTTTCAAGATTTAACATTTCAAATTTTATGAATAGTTATAAGTTTCTTCTCTTTTCACTAGAAAACTTAAATCTAAAACGTTATCGAAATAAGATTAAAAATATTTGAATATTTATAAACGTCGCAGCCGTTACGCCATTACATATTATTATTTTGGGGCCATTATATTTATTCTACAAGGGTAAAACGGGACCCCATTACTAAGACTTTGCAGTCCGTCCGTCTCTGTCCGTCCGTCTGTCACCTGGCTGTATCTCATGAACCGTGATAGTTGATATTTTAAGAGATGATGTATTTCTGTTGCCGCTATAACAAGTATAACAACAAATACTAAAAAAACAGAATAAAATAAATACCTATTCAAGGGGGCTCCCATACAACAAACATGTTCTTTTGCCGTTTTTTTCTCTTATTTCTCACTTGTTTTGTATGTGTACATATGCATGACGGTGGGATTTGTGCCCTGCTTTCAGACCTGGATATTTGTCTCGCGGAATTAAAGCTAAATATATTTCATAGCATTTGCTGTCACAATCATAAAAAAAAAAACACTTTTTCAATGAAGACTTAAATATTAAGATATTAAGTATATATTCCTCTATAGTTAAAATTTACCCTCAAGGGGGTGAAATAGCAACAGGGGATGGCAGTTTGTATAGAAATATGTAAGGTTTGTGAGTTAGTTTGCGACAAGAGACAAAATATGTATTAGAGCTATTCTGATATGACATTTACGGAGCTATCACGGAGAAGATAGTATGCCAACTCACAGTAACGACATGATTACACTGAGACGTGGGTTCTGGTTTAAGATAGCACAGATGATTTAAAAATAATATCGATCCTGATCTGCTGACTAATGAGATAGTTATCAATTAAACGAACGGATCATGTCAGGCGTGGAGGGAGATGTTGTCGAATACTTAAAGTCTTTAGAAATATCAGGAGTGCCTTCCCATAAGTTGAGGCTGCAAGTTAATTTTCCAGTACTATTAAATGAGGTGTCTTTACGCGAAAGCAATGTAATAGTACATGGCTAAATATTACACAACTGGGGTACAAAATTGTAAAAGCTACAATCATGAGTTCATGACGTTCAATATGAATGGCACTTTAAAGTAATAAGCTAATGTGTTTTCCAGCATTAAGAAACAAATACTGAGAGTTAGATACCTCATCAACATTTTGATTAATAAAATTTATTTTACATTAATCGATTATAAATGGTAAATAATGTTAAAATGTGCCAAAACAGGTGTATTCTGTATAAATAAATCTGTTATACATATAATTGTGTGGTAAACAAGGTCATAAATAACATTTAAATTCGAATTCCGAAGTCTAATTTAAGTTAAATACTACCTACTTATACCAAATGTTTTTTTCAATGTCTGTTTTAGGAATCGCGTTAGAATTTTTATTTCCTTAATGTTGTATAAAAAATTCGTTATTACCCTGTCAACTAGATAGCATTAGACTAGCTACTCAATAATATTTTTTCTGTGATTTTGTACCAAATGATAACTAGAAATAGCTTAGAATCATTTTATATTTTCCTCTGAAATCTAAAGGCCCGTATTCACTTTGATTAGTGCGAGTGCAGGTGTGAAGTGAGGTGATCAATGATTGGCAGAAAATACGAGTGGGTGGCGAATTCGCGGTCCACACGTACTTTCCACCGATCACCCGCACTATGCACCTGCACTCGCACTATACAAAGCATTGACATATTTAGGCATATCTCAATGATACAAAGTGAATACGGACCTTTACACTGTAACTGATATTATCATAAACATATTGCCTATGGAGCATGCTGTCCAATAAATAACCTAGCTTTTCTTTATTTATATTCATTAAACAACAACGCAATTCCGTATATCGTAGTCACGTCTATTAGTATTAGCATCTTGTTTTGATGAACATAAAATGCAAATGAATAGATGTAGTTATATGTATATCTGTGTCTAATTCCTGGTAAAACTGCGTCGTAATGAGCTGATGCTGGAAATAAATGTATAGAAGGTACCTACGTATCTTTAGACCATGCATTTACTAGAATGCGAAACAAATTATTTCATGGGTGTGTCTCTTACACAGAACAGAGAATCTCTTATAGTTGAATGGCCTATAATATTGGAGGCTCTTTCTGTCACTACTATTCAGATTAATGTAATAGTGACAGCCGTTTAACTTGACTTACGACCCGACGATGTTTAGAATGTAAAGGCCTTGTAGTAATGCAGCAGGTGGTATAACGAACATTAAGAATAAAAAGGAGGTCAATAATACAGGAGTGTTGCTATAGCTTTAGAACACAGCCGTAAGAAGTTGTATAGACAGACATGTACTTAAAGTGGATATACCAAAAATAGGCAATTATAAGTGTCTATTGACATCGAATCTCTCACAGAAGACCAACATACAAATGATAGCAATATATAGTGCTGTTGGGACTAATCCCGCCCACACGCCCACCACTGTAACTCCTGTACACCAGGATCAACAGCGGTGACCCACGAAAACACCGAGTTATGACACTCGGGAAGTCCCAGGAAAAATTTAACTGTCTTGGAACCCGCAACGAAATTAATCAGAAGAAAACTGGAGGAGTTGGAAATATAATAAGTCCACTTCCCTCCTTAGCAAAGCGGGAGACAAAATGGAGTCAAAATAGGCAGACGCCTTTTTCAAACCGGGAAGCACCACGGATAAAAATATTATGGGTCCTAAGTGAGCTATATTTGATTTCTATAGTATGTATGGCAGAATCGCTTAAACGCACGGAAATTCACCGCAGTTGACACAAGATCCCCATAATATACTACCCCAGACGTCATTTGTAAGCTATTTAGCATCATGTTACGTTCATTGTACCAAAGACTACATTCCCAGAGGATATGATGAGCCGACTGTTCACAGCTAGAATCAGGTGTTGAGCATTGACAAAATGGTGAATCGACTAATTTAAATGAGTATAGTTTGCTCTTAAAGTTACCGTGGCCTGTAAGAAATTGAGCGACACAGTGATCTACCTCGAGCCATGTCCTTGACAACCTTTCGCGAACAGATGGAAAGAACTGGTAGAGGTGGCGCCCCTTAGATGATTCGTCCCATCGTTTCTGCCATTCATCCAAGAGGTCGTTATAGACATTGGATTTTTGTTGAAACAATCTTATGATTTTACCGCGGTCTCGTATGCCCAAAAAATCGCATTCCATGTTTTGTAGTGTGGAATAGTACATGGCTGCACGTCTTTGCACCTCGAGATCGACCGGAAGAACACCTGCCAACACCGGTAAAGCCTCAGTGCTAACCGTCCTATATGCCTTGCACAAGAAATTCAATGCAGGTCGTTGGCCTTGTAACAGTTTGCGACGGACAGCACCTACAGTCGCCCTATCTGCCCATACAGGAGCACCATAGCAAATAGAACCCAAATAAGTAGCTCCATATATGATCTTTAGTGTATTATATGACAGACCCCATGTCGCAGTTGATATCCTCGTCAGTGCAAAGAAACTCTTTTTAGACTTTTCATTAACTGTTCTAATATGTTCAATAAATGAAAAATTTCTTTCTAAAACCAATCCTAAATAACAAACCGAGGTTTTATTTTTAATAGTAACATTTTCAAATTTAATACACGGCGGTGATTTGAGGTTACCTTTCAGAAGTAGCTGGAAGGTTTTGTTTGGTGCAAACGTCAACCGATTACGCCCACCCCACCTAGATATTAAGTCCAAACATTCACTGGCCAGCCTCTCAAGCCCCGTTCTAGTATCCGACTCTATCAATAACAAACCGTCGTCCGCGTACGCATTCAGGGTACATCCGGACGGCACAGGCATTGCCAGAAAATCGTCGAAGCCTATGTTCCACAAGTATGGTCCTAGCACTGACCCTTGAGGACACCCCATCGTAAGCGCCTTCGACACAGAATGATGCCCAAGTCTCAATTTAGTAGTACCTTGTAAGAAGTACGAGGAGATAAGGGAATAAATATTTTTAAAGCAACCTCTTAATTTTAATTTCAGCAATAGCATGGGCCACCACGCATTGTCAAAGGCGCCAGATATATCTAAGAAGA
This sequence comes from Diaphora mendica, assembly GCA_949125395.1. NCBI lineage: Eukaryota > Metazoa > Arthropoda > Insecta > Lepidoptera > Erebidae > Diaphora > Diaphora mendica. The sequence goes on from OX421321.1 coordinate 6,144,398, forward strand.
TGCCTAAAACGTATTGAAAACTTGACTCGGTGACAGTTTTCCTTACAGATATAACCGCATCAGTTGTCGATTTTCCCAACGTAAAGCCGAATTGTCTATCATGAAATTTAACTCCACCCGGTAGAAGTCGTGGTACTACAAGACGCTCTAAAAGCTTTCCCAGCGATGGTAACAGTGTTATGGGTCGATAGGATTTAGGATCGTCCGGCGGCTTATCGCCGCTTTTTGGTATTATTCGAATATTACCGCACCGCCAAACACAAGGAAATACTCCTTCCGCAATGCAACGTTTAAAAACTGTTAAAACCGTATCAAAGATATTCTGTGGTTTGTTCTACTCCTGTAGTATAACTATTATTAATTTTGATGTTCTGTACGTATGCAAGGTCGATTGATCTATTTGCTTTAAATTCATGATACAAATGTGACCAGGGACCCTCTCTATCGAGTTTATCAACAAGTTTACGTATTAAATTTCCCTTTGATTTCTCCACAGCAGCTCTATAATGAGACCTGGCAACTCTAAGAGCAATAAGAGCATTATTGTAAATATCTCCTGTTACGTTACGCTTTTAAATGTCATTTAGTTTTTTACGAGCTTTCCGATAGATTCTACGTAATTCGACTAATTTATAATTCCACCAATCACATCTACGAGTGTTAGTGATAGATCCACGGCCGATACAAACATCAGCACAATATGTGAAAGTATCTGATAATATGTTTGCGCTTTCCTCAGCTGATAGACCACTGCGACTGAAGTCTTTGGCATGTACTGCAAAGAGTGAACCAAATAAAGCCCAATTTGCCCCTTTAGTTTTATACCTAAAATTGTAAGGAGTTCTTTGTGGATATTGTGCAACCATTGGTATGAATTCGTACACGATTAAGCGGTGATCACTACAGGATGCGTCCGGTAGTACACGCCATCTAGATATCGAGACGTCGCCGCGCGTAAGCGTCACGTCAATAGAAGACTCACCCATTGGGCTGCAAAAAGTTGGTGGTGCATCAGGGGTATTGTGGATAGTAAGATTCATTTCCGCAATAAAATCTTCAACCGCACAGCGACGAGCCATTTCAGCTGCACGCAATTTGCCATACCATAAAGTAGAAGAAGCATTGACATCAGCGCTAATGATAATTTTGTGTCCTATGAGGGACCGCAAAACGAAACGCAAATGATGTAGATGAGGATCAATAGGATGTGAAAATTGAAAATAACAGCTCACTACGTAAACCCTACAGGTAGAGGATGAGATCTCAGCAACGGCGCAGTGTGACGTCATAAGGTTACGCAAAGATGTTACCGTAAAATTAGAACTTGCAACATATATCCCAGCCCGCGACCGGCCATCTAGCTGTACTACATAATTCCGCAATTGAGCGCTTTGATATTGCTCTTGTATAAGGACAATGTCTTTTTGGAGGAGGCCTATACCCGAAAAGGGACTATACAAGGAAAAAACGAAAACTAACTCATTAACATATTGATAAGAATATATACTAAGGAAACTAACAAAAAAGTCAATAAGATATGTTTAAAACTATTATATGTATAGGTTTAAAGGGCTTAAATAAATAAATAAATAAATAAGGACAATGTCTAACTTTTGTTCCAAAACTAAGCGATCTAATTCTGACGTGGCTATTTTATCATTATGAAGATTTAACTGGCCTATTGAAATATTATCCATTTTATTAAAAAGGTACTACAACTACTACTGTATAAGCTATTCAGTAATTAGTATTTAGGATTAGCTGCTCTAATTTAAGTTTATATGTGGAGCAGTCTTGTGATCCACATCGATGGTCACATGGTTTTTTGTACCGGCTGCATTGTGCGCTTTTCGGTTTAAAATCTGGTGTGTCCCTATCCGGGCAAGCCCTTGTATCGTGGCTGGCCGTCAAAAATCGATTGACGATAAAATACCTAACTGACGTTTGTTTATACATACTTATCCTTTTTCATCGAGAATTTAAAAGTATTCATTAGAACTTACTAAGAAACCTCTTATTATTGTTCACTTTTAGAAACATTTCAATTACGATGAACTGTACAATAAATTTTCTAAGAATATCGAGTGGTCTGTTTCCAAAGGCAGAAACATTTCCATTTAACATTAGTTGCGAAAGCATGTTCCATTGAAATAGCTTAATTCTATTAAAGAATGAGTGGAATATTGCATTACAATACTCCGTAATATGAGCTCTATGTGCAAGATTCAAACTCGGATCATATTTCTATTCCTACAATCATTAATGAACAATAAATTAACGATGGATAAGTTTGTGTTCAATTCATATTATCGGTGATATAAACATTCTGAATAGTTTTATTAATAGAATTCAAAATCACACGCTCTCTTCAGTCTCTTCACGAAAGCTACCAGTCAACTGAATCTGGGTCAGTTTTTCGACAAATAGGTGCCAATACACACCTAGTGTTTATATTTGTTTTTGTATCCGTTAACCTTATAAAGTGTTATTTATTTAAAACTAACACTGATTATAGATTTTTTTTTATAATATTTCTTGTCACAGATTATTGAAAAACCTGTGCTATCCCAGAACGTTTTTAATTTTTCTTACGTCTTTTCTACATTATATGCCTTTGTTCCATTGAAAAATATATCCATACTAGCTGTTGCCCGCGGCTCCGCCCGCGTGTATGTCGGTTATCGCGGTACATAGGTAGCCTTTGTGTTTTTCTGTTGTATAAGCTATATTACTGTAAAGTTTCATCATAATCCGTTCAGTAACAAACATACACACTCACAAACTTTCGCCTTTATAATATTAGTGTGATTGCACCATCATAATACCCTGACGCTAGAGAATACAGTCACTTTGTATTTGCGGAACCCAGAAAATAGTTAATTCTATTAAGACCTTCACCGTCTCACTGAAACCATTGCTGCACTGTGAACGATCGTATGAAAAGAATTATGACTATAAAAGGTTTTAAGTTAGGTTCCCGAAATAACTCGCTGCACTCCTACATGGATATTACGTCATAACTACCTACCTTAAAATAACAGTAAACAACAAGACTATTAAACAAGTTTTGAAGAACAAATTATTACGTAAAATTACGAGTAACTCAGACATTCAAAACCAAGTTAGGGGCATCGTACAAATGAATCACAACAGTTAGGTATAACATTAATCATTGTCGTTTCACTAGAACAACAGATAAAGTATATTAGCGCTTTAAACAACCTACACACGCCTTACACACTCCTACCTAGATACAATTATTCGTCACTAAACTGATAGTTGGAAAATCTTATAATTAACCGCACGACTGCCATGTAAAGAGATAAATGGTAGTTTATGAAAATGCCTCGCTTTATGAGCCCTCCAGTACCGTGGTATTAATTTTATTAATGTTCGACCGAAACCGGTTTTTCAGCCGAAACCGAAATTCCGGCCTTGGTCTCAGCTCAGCTTGCCTGAAGTTTGCCGAACGAAACGACACGCGTGACACGATAATTCACGATCGCCTAAGTTTTAGCGCGGCCGAGTAACTGAGACTTTTTTGGTTGAAACTGGCCGAAACGTCGGTCACTAGTATTAATACATATATACATAATTATATTAATTTAACTTCACAGACCTTCAAAATAGATTGTATACATACTGCAGATGTCTGGTAGTTCCAATTATGGCATGCTAGCCTACACAAATTCCTCTGTTCTGTGCTTGCCTAGATCCTGTATGTACCTATGTTGCGTCTGATCGTCTGTGTCCTTACAAAATTCTACTAAGTATTGCATTACAAGTGAGATATGAGAACTCGTGAAATATGCCATTTTGTGTCTTGAGATATTGAACTAATAATACAAGGAATACGGAGAAAAACAAAGGAATAACTTTTCCCCAGTAATTAACTAGAAATAATTGTTTTAAAATTAAATACGAACAAAGTATTTTAAGACGCCATTGTTGCCTTACTCGACATAGAGTACTTAGAGTAAAACATACAGATGTAATATTTAGGTAGAATAGACTGACGTTAAATGCACAACGTATCTAACGTATTTAATTGGATAAGTAAAAATAATATGTTGTTAAAAACAGCTTCGTTAAAAACCCATAACATTTTTTTTGTAATAATTATACTCAAAATTGTACTTAAAGTACAATAAAAAAATTGAATATTCGGCTTTTATATTTTATACCTCGATGCATTCTACAAAAAAACTGAAACTGGCAAAGCTATTGACACAATATTTACTCAGTGTGAATTTCCTAATAAAGCTTCGTAGGTATAAAGCTTTTTATCCGTTCTGCTTTGTTGCTTGGCGCTTACTCTATGAAAGCGAATCTTTGCAACAGTTCGTTGGCCAAAACGCGTAAGCGCCATGAAAATCACGGCGCTTATGACATTTCGCTCGCGAGGAAACTACAGCTCAAATGCGATAGAGCGCTGCTTGCTAATACTGTTGGATTAGACTACTAATTATTGTTTGGCTGCGCTGCAGCGCTTTTTAGTTATAATTCAAATATAAACGGAACTTAAAATTGGTTTTGAGTGGCTCCTCTAGTACGTAAATTAACGTAAAATGACAGCGTGCTGTCGTGTTTCGTTGGTGAGTGCGAGACCGGAGGCCCAATTAGTCTAGTCAACAAGTTCCATACTTGTTGACTAGACTAAAAGATGCAGAAGCATCACTAGGCCGCCATGGTGTAGGTCGCCATGCTGCATTGTCTGCATTCGCAGTGAGCATGGTGACCACTACTCTTGGATTCTGCTTATGCTTTCCATCAGGCAGAGTAGAGTCATTTTGGCGGGCCAAATATAAAAAAAATAAAAAAATATCTCGATTCTTAGGATCATTTTTTTTTATTATGGCAATATAGTTTTCGTATTTTTTGCCAATGTCATCACTATTATTAACAGATTTCTGGATACATCTGTGTTAAACATTCCTGCAGTGATTGCAGTGACTGCAGTGAGTGTAATGATGACTGTTGAAGTGACTAATAAACACGTTTATAGTAGGGGTGACTTTTTACGATTTATTTCTTTACTTAACCACCTTTATTTCTTCCGTAAGCTAATAAAATATTGTATAATAGAATCCATATTTCAGTCATCTGGCTCCAAAAATCTCAGATCAAATAAAAAAAGGTAGATAACGCACGGCCTTGTTCTTGTCGAAGCAAAAAAAGTAGTGTAGTTTTAAGTAAACACACGCGTAACGCACACACATGCTAAGAAACTATGCTACTTTTCGTCAGTATCCTACAAGTTGTCGATACTTGTACTTAGTACCGTAATAAAGTAAGATTTGAACTTTACCCTTTAAATACCTTACCCTAAAAAGTCCCTATTTTTTGATAAATATTAAGATTGAAAAAAGGGTATTTTAAAATTAAAAAACTTTAAATATTATGGTTTTTAATTCATTTATTTTTTCATACTATGTAAACTCTCAGCAACCTTTATTTTGCACTAACTTTTTATAATATTGTCGTTTTGTGTTTAAATTTCGAGAATTAGTTTCCAATTTCGCTATGTAGTGTAATCGTACCATTGAATATTTTTCAATCAATAACTTTATTAAGTTTACTTTGTGATTAATCCCGTGATTGATCATCCTCTAATTTCATGAAAATCGTTTGGTTGCCAATAAAACTTTTTACTACTTTAATATCTTCAACTTTAAATAACATATGTCGGCAACCTACAAAAATCATAAGAAGCTAAAATAAATTACTTTACCAAAAGTACTTGTAATGTATGATTAATATATTTTTTTAATCTTCTGCTTTATACGGTAAGTACCTGGGAATCAAGTTTCGTACTATCGATCATTCTAAACCATTCAATCATGATGTGAAACACAAGTTAAAGTCATAAAACACATCAATACACAGAACAGCAATTTGTAGAAACATTCACAAATTGTTCGTATGTAATAATTAACAGAAATAATTATAAGTATTACCAAAGAATACTTTCAGATGAGGTTTGGAACCAAGTCCCTAAATATAGAAATGAGGTTCACTAATGTCTGGACGAATACGTAATTACCCTAATTGAAGGGGGGAAAAGATAGACAAAAACTGGTATCACAGTCGAACTACGGTTGAGGTTTTGTGTGTGTTCCGACACAACAATATAACTATCGGGTCAATAAATAATTATAGCAACTAAATAATCTGTATATACCTGTGAAAAGATATTCCATCTTCTTTTTTTTTGTTTTTGGGAACTACTCTTACAGTGTATGATGCAAGACGGCATTTTGAAAATAAAATTAAAAATCACTCGTGACGTGTACACAATATGGCGGCTTGTCTAACACTGCCGCGAGAATGTATTCGCTTTCTAAATCATATTTACTTTGTAGATTCATTGTCGTGTTCTTTACGATTCATCTGGGTTTCTTTAGTAATCTGAGACCTTACCTATGAATAACGGACGGCGCAAAAGGATGCGGTTGACCTCACCGACACCCAAACTTGTTGTAGTATATTCACTATTCAAGTACAAAGCTAATTTATAAATTTACATTTTCCGGCAATTTTATCCAATTTTAATTTGTAAGTCAATTTTTTCGCGCTTATTTTTTAGTCAGTCTACTTTCTTACGCCAAACCTTCTCAGGAATAGCAAGAGAAAGGACATATGTATTAGGCCATTGAATTCCAGGATGTATTTACAAACCAGAAACAAGTAAAAAAATCCGAACTTCAGTTAGAATTTACTGTTATAAAACTGGTAACATTTCCAATTAAAAACAAATACAAATGAATACCAATTAGTAAATTGCCTCAGTGATCTTATACAAACATCACGTTGAATTTAGTAGAAATTCAATTTCTAATATCAGCATCGGAAAAAATAGCTTCTACGTTTTCGATTTTACTTACTGTGCCAGTAAAGAAATGAATATTTGCCAATGAATATTTAGTAGGTACATAATACTGTTATTAATTTTAATAGCATAACTGCAATTTGTGTCAGTTATTCGTAATCAATTATACGTTATAGACGCTTGATTAACATATTTATCAAGAAAATCTTTAGTATTTCTGCGAATAGCCAATTAATAATGCACTTTTTTGTATTAGTAATGTATTAGTTTTTAATTAGTGTTTTTCTTTATATAAGTACAGTTTATATGGCAGACTATTGAACGCGTTTTACAATAAAACTAGCTAACTTAAATAAGTAATTTTAAGATCTTCATCATTAGGGTATTGCTGACCACTGCTGAACGATGATCTCCCTCAAGGAGTGCCTATCATTCGGATCTTGACAGTCCGCATCAATCCACTGCCAGTCATGTGTCTCAAACCGTACTGCAGAGCGCCCTACAATACCTTGCCTAATCTGGGTAACACTACCCACAGTAGGGTATCTCGGCTTCAGCGCCCGCCTGGAGACATGACTGGCCTCTTCGTTCTTGTCTTCAGCTTACTGATTCTTCGAATTCTTCTAAATTGAAGTAATAAGTATTATCTACTAATTCGTTCTTCTAATTATATGCAATAGGGTATTTGACTGATTTTTGGAAATCGTTTTAAATTATTCTTTATTACGTAATAAGCACACTGCGTTAATATTTTGCGGAATTTCTACTGTATTACGAATTAAAATTTAAGATAAAGTTCAAGTTTGACAACCGCGTCAAAAAACGACATTTCTCTAATGGCGCTGGTTATATGACACGTGTGACGTCACACGCTAGTAAACAAATTCACGAAACGCGAACAATACTCAGTCGAGGAATCTTTCGTTTACTAGCGTGTGACGTCACCAGAGTTGCAACAAATCACAAGGCGTTCATGTCGCAGACAATATTTCAAAAAATTGTTACAAATTATTTCGTGCAATCTGCGAAAAAATCACATTATTTTGTTTAATTCATAGTGAAATATGTCTTTTTAGGCTATTATCTAATAGGATGACCACAATCCATAGTTTATTTTCAATATTGTCAAATAGCCTATTAAAGTAAATTCTTGTAACAAGTTCTCTTCCGATGACAAATGGCATAACGAGTACTAACTACCCACCTACCCAGAATAGGGTACTTGCCTGTAGTACTAAAAATATAAGATGTTTTGCATATAGCTAGTTTAGATGCCAGGAAATTTTAATAACATTTTTATTTCTAAAAATAATTACCTACATATTTTCAATATAATTTTAAACTCATATTGAAATGAAAGAAAGACGTCAGAAATTCTAACCTACACAAATGTCTGAGAAAAATGACGTCATACGACCACTTGACGGGGATTGTGTTTTGGGCGGGAAAATATTTAATTTGAATTAAGTTTTGAAGTTTTATCATTGTTAGCCGTTTTTTACGCAAATATTTTTTTGTAGCTCAAAATTGATCATTATTTAAATTGAAACACTTTTTGAAAAATAGGCAAATATCCTATTACACAGATCAGATCTATAGAATTTTTGTATTTATTGCTCATTGTTTCGATTCAAAAGTTTGACTTAGCCATGAGTACAACAATACCTATACGTTTTAGGGGAATACACCAAGTATTAAGCAGTTACCAATAGACAATAACACGTTATCAAAATAATATAATTAAAAGTTTACCAAGCATTTCCCACAGTTTTGTCTGTTATGACAATTATGACCATTCCTACCTTAGTGATATCTAGACTGATAAATTTAAATTTTACAGTTGGTCGTTCAAAAAGTTAGGTTGGGTTAGAACTTATTTAATTAATCACAAATTAATGTTACTGTCACAACAATATTATATAACTAATTCTAAAGCTGTGACGTATTTCAATAGCGGCGCGGGACATATTACTTATGCTATTCAACGAACCAGCGCGTGACTTGCGATTTGTCTATACCATTTTACAATTTTGAATGTTTGCAATCTCGCGAGATAGATTACAATCTAACGGTTTTGACAATCTTACGGTAACATATATATGATATACTAGTGGTTGCCCGCGGCTCCGCCCGCGTATATGTCGGTTATCGGGGCAAATAGTAGCCTATGTGTTATTCTGATGTATAAGCTATTAATATTACTGTAAAGTTTCATCCAAATTCGTTCAGTGGTTTTTGCGTGAAAGAGTAACAAACATCCATCCATCCCATCCATCCACCCATACTTACAAACTTTCGCGTTTATAATATTAGTATAGAAGATAGTCTATTCGTTTAGATAGTGTCGATGCACCTGCATGCAATTGTGGATATTGTTGTGAAATACGAATATATTAATTCATACAACGGGGCGTAAACCGAAAAATCTTGCTTGTTTGCTGCTTTGATTTTGTGGCGGCTTGCCGCACTTGCGACAGCGCTGCGTGATCAAGGTGACCATATCTAAGCGAATGGACTATAAATGATTGTGTTCTTCATAAAATTAATTGTCCTAAGCGGTAATCAAACCCTCTTACTTTTACTCCTTATTCTTTTCTATTCACTTTTAAAGTTAATCGACATAATAATCACTTATTTCTGATAGAAAAAAATGGTTGTTAATTTAACATCTTGTCGTTATCGGTCTTCGTTTCTCAAAACAACCAACCTTTTTGCTTTCAGCCATGGTTATGATACGTTATGTCACAAACAAAGAATAATATCACACAAAATGGTTTTCAAATCCTAGAATATAACAATTACCTTTGAAAACATCCATAAAATAGGTGTATTATTGCGCAGGCGCCTTCATTTTCATTTTAAAATAGCATAACACATTCTTTCGCATTCATTTGTATTTTTGTCTTTATTTACTTTGTATTATGTTGCCAGCTTATTTAAATAGAATTCAAAACCAACAATACCTAACGAAAATAAGCACAAAAGTAGTAAAAAGTGTGACATGTGAAAGTGAAAGTACTGTGACAAACGTTAATTTTATAGAACTATTATATTTTCGCTTCGTAGTTTTTATGGACTTTTTCTTGTAACACGATGTCTAAGAAATAATCATTTTAAGAGAGAAAACACGTATTTTTTGTCAGCAAAAAGATCTTTAAATATACCTTCTCGTTTCGGTTTCAGTAGGCTTTAATTTTAAGATTTTTTTTTGATTACCTTTTTTTTTTTTTTTTTTATGGAATTGGCCGGCAAACGAGCAGACGTATCGCCTGATGGTAAGCGATTACCGCCGCCCATGGACACCCGCAACACTGAGGCGTCACAAGTGCGTTACCGGCCTTTGGGGGATGGGGGGGGGGAGATTACCTTTTCTAGATTTAATTTTGGTAAAACGTTTTTCGCGCGTATTAATGAGCAAGTTATTTTTGAATTAATATTAATGGTAGGGTATTTTTTTAAACGTTCTAAATTCAAATATTTAAAAATTAACTTCAGCGCAATTGCGAATCTTCGCTTATTATGTAGGTTATAGCTGCTTACAAAATGGTCACGTACCTAAACATGTGTTGTATGACCAATCACCCGTCACCGTTCACAATTAATGATAAAACATTATCGGTATGAATTCCGCGAATGTTTGTACAGCCTCAACTCTTCACATCTAATAAAGAAGTACCGAGAACAACGGTATTCACTGTGAAATTGAAATGGGAGTGTGCCAGCATGTTCCACGAAAAACTGTGACCTCCTAAACGAGTACCTATATGTACTTTATGTTGTTTTTCATAAATGGAATTGAACACTGTTTGAATTGTACATTTGTCTGGCTATATCAGACTATGAAATTAACCATAAACTAATTTTGGAACGCAGTTGCTTATTGGGGCGTTGTGGAAAGGTAACCTAGGACGTAACGTAAGATTGACTGCCTCGGTGTAGCAATGGTAGCGTATGCGAACGCTGTGCTGAGGTCTCGGGTTCGAATCCTGGCTCGAATCAAATGTTTGTATGATCTTAAATATTTGTTTTTTCAGAGTTTGGATGTTTTCTATGTATAATATATATATGTAAGTATTTACAAAAAAAGTAAGTATATATGTATTTATATCAGTTGTCTAGTACCCATAACGCAAGGTCTGCTTAGCTTAGGAATGGATCGCGTTGTGTGTTAGATGTCAAAAATAATAAAAAATGAATTCTTTAAGAATTATCAACATCCTTGAACAGTCCACTGCTGGACCCGGAAGTATGTACCAAAATGACAATGATATTCAAATTACAGTATAAGACTTTCCAAACCAAAAACATGCAATACACGTATTTTTAACCGACTTCCTAAAAGGAGGAGCTTCTATGTTCCACTGTGTTTTTTTTTTTTTTTTTATGTATGTTACCTGATTACTCCGTCAGTTGTGGACCGATTTTGAAATTTTTTTTTGTATTCGACAGGGTATGCTTCCGTGGTGGTCCCATTGCCAGCATATCAGGATCTGATGATGGGATCCCAGGGAAATCGAAGGAAACCCTCATTTTTTATAGGCACATACTATGTTTTTCGTATATTTTCTGAAGTTACACCGGTATTTGCGTCTGGTAGTCATCATTTTATGATGATGAGCTGATGATGTAAGGTACCACTCCTTAACGGTTAGGAGTTGGAGGATAAATCTTTAAATATCATATGTATATAAGTTACCTTTAGTCGTATTCTTACAAATTATTTAGGTAAGCTGATGATGGAAGGTGGAAGGTACAACTCCTCAACGGTTAGGAGTTGGAGAATAATTCTTTCAATTTCATACGTATCTAATGACCTTCAGTCGTATACTTTCAAGCTATTTAGGTGAGCTGATGATAGAAGATTAAACTCTTCAACAGTTAGGGATTAGAGGATGATTTTAATATTACACGTACCTTAATTTGTATTATTCTTGATGATGAAATTTGATGAAATAATTCAACTTACTACTTACCTACGATTGTTTGCACTAAAAACTGTAAAATAAAAACTTTTTATTAAAAAAAACCGACTTCCAAAAACATCCAACGAAAACTCTCTGTCAAAAAACACTTAAAAGCGTAAAATAAACTGGTTCTTCATAAATTGCCTATACCTAATTCTTTATTCATTTAAATAGTAGTATTATAATGGGTGCTAGGTACCTAAAATCTGTTTGAAGTCGGTGCTAATCAAAAAGAATACAAACGAACAATTACTAAAGTCTAAGCGATAGTCACTTGGCACCGACTACTACTTACCGCATGTATTCACTCATGGATAAATACTGTCAATGTCAAAATTATTTTTATCTACCATACGCCATCCTACTATTAACTCTAAGACGCCATCCCACTATCCACTTGATTTTCACTTTAAATACAAAATTGAGGCAGGTCGAAAAAAATTGAGAACACTTACAAGTCCATACTCATTTTAAATTACATGACCTGCTTATATGACATTATCAGTCCCTCCTTTCGGTTTGAAACAATACAATGATTTCTTTTTAATTCATCAAACCACTCACGTCCAAATTTGTCTTTTTAGTCGTCTACAAAAAAAGAGGTTCTCATTCTCGAATTTTCCCACCATATTTCGTCTTGTTTTTTAAGAGTTGCCAACCAAATTTTTTTTCCACTACTTTCTTTTGTGAGAATGTAGCCGTAGGTAGAAGGTTGGAAAAGTTACGATTGTTAACACTCATATTTATAAAGATGCATTAGAATTTTATATATGTTCTTTTATGCTTCATTATAATTTAATTAAAATATTACAAATAATACAACAACTTTTTTCATTCTTACTTCTATTAAAAGTGCAAAAAAGTATTTCTTATCTATACCTATACTTAATATTATAAACGCGAAAGTTTGTAAGTATCATAGATAAGAATATGTACTTACGTGTAAGTATGGATGGATGGATGTTTGTTACTCTTTCACACAAAAACTATTGGAGGGATTTGGATGAAACTTTACAGTAATATAGCTTATACATCAGAATAACACATAGGCTACTATTTGCCGTGATAACCGACATACACGCGGGAGGAGTCGCGGGCAACAACTAGTTATCTATATTATTATATGGTTTCGAAAATCTGTTCTTATATTTACTTACATATATTAAACCTAATGTACATGTATGTATATTCCCCGTCTATTTGTTGTTTGCCAGCTGTATCCACTCCATCAATTTATAATCCTAAGGGCACATTGTATACAGACATGAAATTACGGCGAATTCGTATAAAATAAATCATCTCTATTATTGTGGGAGCTACGCTTATTCAATGGGTGGCAGCTGCCCGGCAGCGTTGCTAGCGCGAGTGCGCTTCGCGTCGCGCCAGCGCCAATGACAGCCGGCAGATGGTTGTGAAAGCTGTTCGGGCGCAGGTAAGGGATTCCGAGAACGTCGAATATAATCGTAATACGTGGAACTCGCTCTCTGGCACGCTCGGACGCGAATCGAACACCTGCCTGCTTAGGTCTTAATTCCTGCAATGCTATTTAATAACCGACGTTGCAGACTGCTAATTGTGGTGCACAAATGTTCTGGTATGATCTACTATCGTACATTTTCACTTAAAGACCTACCTATTCCATTGGGCAGGTTTCCACAGAAATAAATATTTAAAAAAAGTTTCTTAACATAATCCTGTTATTAAAATTGGAGAATATAGAATTCTTTAGTTATTATATATGTGTTTAGATAAATAAATACTGTACCATATTAGATAGGACTCGTACTATCAGTTAGTCACCATCATCGTGAGTCACTTTAATTTCAACTAAACGTAAGAACAGTGCAGACAGGTATACTCGTAATAATCACTAAAATAATCGTATCTTATCACCTAATCAAAACGGAAGCTGCTTTAGGGTGTGTCATTCATTAATGTGTAGGTACTTGCATGCATTCGCTTCACTTGTATATTTTGTCATTATCCAATAGAACACGTACACTGTATTGTTATATAAAATTTCAACAAAATAAAAACCGACTTCAAGGTTCGGCTCGATTTCTCTTGGATGCCATCATCAGATCTTAGTGTCCTTATCATGGTACCACCTTTGGAATATCTAATTTCCATTAAAAAAACAATTATTAAAATCGGTTCATAAACGAAACGAAGTTATCCGCGAACACACATAAAAAAAAAAAACAAATCGTACGGTCGAATTGAGAACCTCCTCCTTTTTTGAAGTCGGTTAAAAATATTCCATATTTCGACAAGAAGATAAGATTTCTATAGAAAAATATAGCAAAGGGCGGAAAAGGAAATTCCAAAGCCAATCCTATTAACACTAATGTTTTTTTTGTACGTTGTGTACCTCACTTCACCGTTTGCTGAAATAAATTATCAAGTGGATCCTTAAAGACATGGTAACCAAAATAAATAGGTATCATGGATTCATAGAAATAGGTGTGTACATAAACAGCGCATATACTGCGCTGTTTATGTATATGAAAGCATTTCGCGGAAACGCAGATCGTGCGCGTTGTAAAAGGTAAAGCCATTCAACAGAACAGTACAAAAAGACTCTCCTCGGCTACAACCACCATACGCGACAGAAATCGCTAATGAAACCTAGCCAAATTGTTTACAATACGAAAAATTTACTTCCATGAACAAGTTCTAAAAATATTATATACTTTTTACCTATAGAGTCCAAAATAAATTAAAAGCACGTTTTCCATAAGACCATAGACGAAGCCAACTTTTACTGTTATACATCTATCTATAGGTACTTATAATAAAAATGTAACAGGTCCAATTCTGTACAATAAAGATATTTTCAAATTTTTTTTTGGAGGGCACTCTATAATCGATACTGAAGTGAAAACTGTAATTTTTTTTCATTTTTGTCTGTCTGTATCTTTCCCGCGCATCACGCTGAAACTAGGTACTGAACGGATTCAAATGAAACTTGGCATGATTTGAGTTCATACTACGAGGTAGGATACTTTTTATCCCGAAATTCAGTACGGTTTCCTGGAGAGAGGGGATGAAAGTCAAAATATGCAGGTACTTAGTTGTAATTCAATAACACATAGTCCGATTTCATTCATTCTTTTTTTGCTAGAAAGAAAACGATAAAAGATAACGGGAAAGGTGTTTTTTTTGTCCGCGACTGTACACTGCCTGTGGGAAGCTGAGACAGATATGTAAATATGGCGGTACGAAGTTCGCCGGGTCAGCTAGTGGAAAATAAGTCTTACTATTGTAATTTAATCAGTGCTATATTATTAAAATAAACGTAAAGTTCATACTATAAATTCTAAATGTAAAAAAATAGCATTCTCTGTTTACTTTCTACTGGCCAACAAAGATGGCCATACAAAAGTAATAAATTTAAAAAAAGTATAAAGTAATCAAGATTAGAAAAACACGCACAAAACAATTTATTAGGCTAAAATATTCGATTTTTATTTGATATTATATTATCATTGTTATCTAATGTTACTTTGATCTATGTTAATCTAATTTTTAGATTTATGCTTCTGTTTAATTAAAGTTTTGTTTAAACTTTATGTACACATTTCTCCAAAGATACATCATTCAACAATTTAAATGAGTCATAATTATAATGTGTAGGACGTATCCTACAGTTCGAATGATGATTTTCAGTTACCTACATAATATTTTACGTCACCGAAAATAGTCGTTTTTGTAGGTAAGTCAGCGTAACTTCATTAATTTATTAATTGACAATGATTGCGAAATAACACGAAATAGTGTAGGTATGTTATGTATTGTTAGTAACGATAAAATATTCCAGCGTAGGTCTATTTACCAGCTACTACTCTGTCCATTACTTTATTTTCTTTTTGACTTGACTTAAAGGTCTTAGTTACCAGGTCATAAAATCCCAAAAAAAAAAAAAAAAAAATTTCTTTTTGACAGTTCAAGAAATTTTGAAATTAGTGACGCCCTCACTCATTACCGATTCGATTTGAAACGAATAGCGATTTTATTTATGAAGAACTTTCAATCGTTTTAATTAAATATTTTTAGTTGAAATATTAATTATGCCTTCATTAGTTTTTTATATTATGTAAGAAATAAACAAAAATATAAATAATAAATCAGTAAATTAGATGAATGTTCAGAGTTATTGTTCTTTACTCTTGGTTTGATCCTAAATTCCAAGATTTCGACTTAATTCCTTGCAAAAATTCAATCTTGGAGTCATAGATACAATTTTTATTTAATTTTTTTATTAAACTTACAGAAAAAATACTTACATGAAGTCAAATTATTTTTATCATATGATCGATTTGTCGTATTTCAAGTACTGTTTTATAGTCTGTGGTTGTTTGTTATGCACAGACCACTTCACTAAAGTACCGTCACCGTCAATAAAGTACGACATTACTGTAGTAAATAATTCCGAAAAAAAATATGATTATTTATAGGCGTGAGCTGTCAAAAAGAAAATAAAGTAATGGACAGAGTATAAATATAATAAATTGCGTGTGTTATTTATTTATTTTCTGCTTCAACAAAAACAAGGCGGTGCGTTATCTACCTTTTTATCCGTTATCTATCTTATTTGATCTGAGGTTGAACAAGCAACAATCTAGTTTCAGCATTATTTTTACTAACTGACACGCATCCCGGTAACTAGGTACAACAGTAGATACAGAAGAAATCTGATGAAAAAATGATACCTAACATAGGTATCATTTTTAGGTTTCATTTTTTTAGTTACCTGCTCTTTACCTCTTAGTACTAAATAGACAATTAATTTTACCCAGAACTGCTATACCACACATTACTGAATACAATAAATATAATGTAGATAGTAAACGGCTAGATAGCTAGTAATATTGTCAGTGAATGAATTCTCGGAACACGGTGAACGTTTGAGTTTCGACGTTTTGTATCAGTGTCTGTGTAGTGTAGTACTGTAGTAGTGACTAGTGTGACAGTGTGTTGCTCAGGCGGCACAGGGCGGCACTCGCTCGCTTGGCACTTCGGCGTGCTTCGGCAGTTCGGCTTCGTTCGGGAGTCGGCAGCGGCGTTCGCTACGCCACTCTCTCTCATTCATTGTGCTAATAACGTTTAGTGCGGTTGCATACGCTGCCGCGCTGTTGTTACGTTATTTATTTTTAAAATAATATATTATTTTTGAGTAACTAGTGCTACTCTATTTGAAATAAATGAAGATTACATTAGGATTGTTCTTGTGATATTAAAGTGGTACAAATCTGTGGAATTACTAGTTTACAGAATTTGGAACTGACAAGGAAGTGACGAAGTCTTATTAATTTTGTACATGACCATCACAATTTGGATGTGGACTTGTAAAGTGTTTTGTTACTGAGTGAATCGTGGCCTCCGGACATCGGGTGGATGGTTCACACGTTAAGCCACCGTTCAGTGAGCAAATGTGTTTAATTGAAAGGCGAGAAGCAACAATTTGTCCTTTAAATATGACGTTAACAGCAAGATTATCTCCTCAAAGTAAGTCTAAAGTGGTGAATAAACTCCAAATAGGCATGTTTGTCGTTCGCAGAACAACTTTGACCATAATTTATTTCGTTAGTTGTGTGATTATAAGACTTAGAGAATTTTAGGTTATTTTTATAGGTAACTTATTAAAATAGCTGGATTCTTAACATAAAAACCAAACCTTAACACATATTATTTAATAAAACTTTCAAGATACATTTCATAACATATTGTTTTGAGACCAAGATAGTGTAGACAAATTTTTGTAGTCTATACCCTAGCTTGGCTAGAGAACACCTATTATTATACTTATTTTATTATTAACCTTCTACCTATAAAAAGAGAGACCTGTCTATCTGTGGTCTATTAATGGCTATGATGATGATGAATATTAAAACTGAAACACTAAAGACATTTAAAGAAACATTATAGAAATTTATGCATGTTAAGTAATCATACTTACCTATAGCTAGGTACAGTAAATATTGGACATATTAACATTTGAAGTTCAATAATTTAGCAGCAAATAAATCATTATTTTAACACATGTCGTATAATAGCAAACGCTAAAAATAGTGTGATAAGAAACATAAATATGGTGTGATTGATAACATTTGCAAAGAGTTTCTTGAAACATCACTAACTGAGATAACTTTACATGACAACTCATTTTATTATCTATGACTGATCTGCAAGTGTAAAAAAAACTCCTTACTTGATTTTTATCCATCCATTCAAATTTATAGAAAATGCTCTCAAACTAAGAATAGTACCCAAATAAAAGTAGTGAATAAAAATCTTGCATCTTGCTAATTTGAAGATTAATTAATATGAAATCATAAATTGTATTTAGGTAGTATCTATTACAAATAAGTATATGATTATAAGAAAAATAGTAGGTGGTATTTTATCTGTTTCCTCTTTAAATACTTATAGTAATAAATACTTATTTACTACTTCTATGCCGTAGTAAAAGTAAAACTTGTTAAGTTTTACATACAAATAAATAAAATATTTTTTTGTTTTCTATGATATTTTTGTAGAATTTCTAAAAATATTTAACATAATATTGTCATCATTTCATGCATTTTTATCAGAGTACAAATGACTTTATTGTGTCCGTATAAAGTAAAGTTTACACAATTTTTATATTCTAATATATTTTCCTAGAAACTCCCAGAAATTCAAAAATACACACATCAAAAGTGTCTAGGGATCAACATATGTGTCTAGGGATCAACATATATTTTTGCAATAACTTTTCTCCTGATTGATATTAATTAAAATTTTCTTTAAGGATTCATCAAATAAAGTGTTTTCGTTTGTCACAGTAACGATAAACCAAGTCACCTTTGCATTAATAAAGAAATTTGCCATTTTCCTAATAAAGGGATTTTTGACATTTGAACCACTAACATTAAAGTTCGAAAAAAAGACTGAAATAACAGTTTTCTTTAAAATTTTATTAGGTAACTTAAACAATTAATAATCCGTGTTTCTACCGCGAACACTAACAACACAAGAACATCGGTTTGGCATACTCAAAATGAGTTCATCCAAATCACGCTGTGGAATGGCCGCCCATGTTCGTTGCAACAACAAAAAAAGGTCTTCTTGCGACTGGATACCCTCCATATTCGGCAGAGCTCTTCTCTGTAGCATATCCCATGCATGCTCAATCGGGTTCAAGTCTGGCGACTGAGCAGGCCAGGGCCAAAGCCACATCTCAATCTCAAGAAATCCGCATAAAAATGCTTTATCCCTAGACACTTTTGATGTGTGTATTAAACGTAATATTCTCACGACTTCACAAGCTTTTTTGTACTTAACGTGTCAAAGTATTATAGTAGTGTCCGTAAATCATACATTTATACAATTATACTTTAACTTACTGAATATAGTACAGAACCAGTATTGTAAGGATGTAATCTGATAATCAACAGATATTTATATCTATGTTTAGTCATCAGTTGTAATCAGCTGTTCAAGATCAATATCAGTTATTAGTCACATCATTTCCATAATATTAGGCCTAAATCAACATACCAGACTGTCAGTCAACGGTCATAATACCATTAAATATTAATTTTCCCAAAGTCATTATTATAATTACTATTTTCTGTCTTTTCAGATGCTTGTGTGGAAGTAGGGGTGCCATTAGGCAGCTGGTCGGCAGGTGTAGCATGCTGTCCCAATTGCAGGCACGAGTTGAGGGTATCCCTAACCCCCAGTGCTGGCAAATGCACTGGCCCACACGCCCCTTCACCATTCACGTTCCAGCCTACCTACTTGCCACAGACCCCTTTATATGCCACTCCGTCAACACCTCTAATACAATCGCCCTACCATGAAGAGTTAAGAAGGCTAGCAGACACCCTCAGAGCCTTAAGACTGTCAGGCTGGTACTACGGCTGTTTGGATTGGCAGGTTAGTTTCAAAATAATGCTATAATGAAACCTTTTTTTTATTTTTTATTTACCCATTTGTCCAGCGCGACAGTCCGAATTATTCAAATCAAATCAAATCTTTGAATGATACACCTATAGTGTATAACACTTCCTGGTGACTTCTGAAATAAATAAGATCTACTTCATTACGAATTTCAATGTCATTCTTTTAAACTACGTTCCGCTCTTGTAAAACAAAGATAAAATCATACAAGGTCGAAATATTTAATAACATCTTTCCTATCTGCCAGTATAATAGACATTATGTATTTTTTTTCCTTTACATTTAGAGAGCAAAAGTGAATTAATAATCATGTTACATACGATCATGTGGTAGTATTACAATTACATGCCCTTACCGTGACTATCAAGACATTTTTATTGGATTAGATCAATCGAACAAATACATTAAAACGGAAACTAAACATAATATACAATAAATGCAACATTTAGATTATTAATGACAAGCTTTTGCTCACGACTCCACTTGTGTGTATTTTGGATATCGCGGTTAAAAGTACTTTGTGTTATTCTGATGTATAAGATACTAGCTGTTGCCCGCGACTCCGCCCGCGTGTATGTCGGTTATCGCTGCAAATAGTAGCCTATGTGTTATTCTGATGTATAAGCTATATTACTGTAAGTTTCATCCAAATCCGTTCCGTAGTTTTTGCGTGAAAGAGTAACAAACATCCATTCATACTTACAAACTTTTGCGTTTATAATATTAGCAAGATATTACTGTAAAGAGTGAGAAACATTTGTAATCGATCCTTCCAAAATTTCACATTTATAATAAGTTGTTATTCCATAGACAAACAAATTGCTTATGATTATGTATAAACTTTTTTTTTATTTACAGGGTGCTAGAACACTTCTAAAGGATGCCAGTGTTGGAGCGTTTGTTGTCAGAGACTCGGGTGATAGGAACTTCATATTCTCATTATCGGTTCAGACTGAGCGAGGCCCCACATCCGTGAGGCTGCATTACGAACAAGGATTCTTTAGGTAATTAAGGAAACCAATCTAAAATAATGACTTTGACCATAATGACTCTCGTATTGATTAAATTGCCTATAATTTCTTAAACATCAATGGTTTTATGAACATTAACTACACATTAAATTTAAGCATTGCATGGAATATTTTCGGCAAGTCACGTATGATGTTAGACTGATTTGGAAAAACAAGCAATGCATATTTCTGGATTTTCGTTATTATTTACTGAAAGATTAACTAAATTACCGTTCAGCATCGGTAAAAATGCTAATATATAGTGTTTTATTATTAGAAAAGTATTCGGTATTCTACCACTGTACCATTACGTCAGTGTTACCAATCGTTGTGTCACAAGTTCGTAGTAAATTGACGCTACCGTTTAATGATTCTCAAAAATCGCGTTTTCCTTAACGCCCAGTTGCTTTAGTTTTTATAAGAATTTGTTCCAACCTGCCGTTTATAATCGGCAATACTTTTAAAGCCCTTTTTTTTGGTTAGATTTTAATTAACTAGGATCTTAACTTTATGTTTTTTTACTGCTTTTAAGTGTTTTCAAAGTAAATTAAACAATATGATGTATTTGGTTACAGGTTAGATTGTGACCGGCCTTTGGCGAGGTACATGCCTCGGTTTAGATGTGTCGTGGAGCTAGTGCATCACTACACACGCGTGGGAGAACGAAGTGCCGCCGGTACCGTGTGGGTAGACCGTGAAGGTTGCCCGCATTCCCCTGTGATGCTCAAGACGCCGCTCAGGAAGAGTCCTCCATCACTGCTACATTGTGCGCGGCTCGCTGTACATCGAGCGCTGGACTCCAACCCACTCACGCCCAAGTTATGGTGCGCCCCCAAGCACAGACTCCTACCACTTCCCTCAACATTAATAGACTATCTCGGCGAATACCCCTACTCGATCTAACCCTCTGTATAGTAGTTTATTTATTTAGTCCAATCAGAGAGATGCCTAGTGATGATATTAGTTTAGTAGGAATGATTGCGAATGATGACGCTCTAACTGATTCCCAATAAATGGGCGGCGCATGGTCGTATGTACAGAGCTGCTAGATTTCTAAGGTGGACTTCGTGTTTGCGTTATCATAATATTATAATCTTATTTGTACAAATTAATATGCAACTTATTATATACTAGTACAGGTTGCTAGAGAGGGCCGGATCCTTAAAATACCGAACTAACAAAATAATTTATAAATAGTTAAATTAATAATATTAACTGTATTAATTTATAAGTATTGAATATGGGACTCAACTATGGTATTTAGTGAAATGTTTACGCAGATTTTTTTTAATTAAGCCAATTGAAATATAACACAAGACTGATTCCTTGAACTTCAATTGTTTTTTCGTTTAACAAATACCTGTATACTTTTCTGTTGAACGTACGTAACTTTATGATATAATTATAATAAATGACGATGCGTTTTTCGTACATGGTACGGAGAACTTTCCAACGTTTCGAATTTTGTTTCTTACACATTTGTATCATAAACAAATAAGGAATTGTTTTTCACACTTATGTTACACTTACACACATGTTTTTGTAAAGTAAGTTCAGATGATCAGAAACAAAACCGAACTGATGGGGAAGACAAACACGTAATCCTGTACCTCCAATTGCTGCAGTTATTAAGACAGCTTATTGTTCACTAATGCCTAATCTTGTCCATTGTCTTAAGAATTCATCACATTATTTAGTAGAGCTATATATATTATTTATTTCTTGGTTAAGGCTTATTGAAAATTTACGTTATTTTTAGTTTTCTTTGTTCCTAATAACAGTTGGCTTACAACTGCTCACTTATCCACAGTTTTCTTCACCTAACCTCATAAAAACCATAGAGAATAGAAGTGCCATCAAACCAGAAACCCACACCGTGTATTTCCAATCTGCATATTTCATTTTAATGGAAGTATTTTGAGGCTGAACATGTACATAATTCTTGTTTTGTTTCCTATTTATTTCTATACAATAAGTATTGAAAAATATAATTAATAAGTATAGTGTTTGGTAGTGATCCATATAATGGTTCGGTGTATCATTTAATGTTACCACACCCAACTCTACTGTAAGTAGATTCCATGATAATCGACTAACATGTTATGGATCTAGTGTGGTGACATCTGCTGTTTTAGTTATGCAAAGCAAAAAAAATCTGACACAGATAGCATACGGTGGAAGGTTCGGCAAAAGAGGTTCACTAATATAATATATAATAGGTCTTAAATGTACCTTGAATAATCTCAATTAGTGTAATTTAGGCTTCACATTTTATGTATAAATATGATTTATTAGCTAAATACGTGTTATTATTTAATTTAATGAACGAATGAGCCTCAAAATTATTTTAATATATAATTGTCTGTAGTCTTCGTGTTGATTATAACCAATTGTTTAATTTCAAAGAGAATTATTTTTGTACCACTTTGTAAGGGAAAAGCACCAATTAAATAAGTGTGACATAATAGAGAATATTTGTGTTTAAAGGTTTGTGGACTAATGTATTGAAAGAACTGCAAATAATTTATATACAAAAAACGAAATATACATTCTGCCTAAATCATTATATTTCATTTTTAATACAAAAACCCCATTACTAAATTTCATGAAAATTCTTGGAGCCGTATCCAAGATTCAGTTTATAATATATTTTAAATCTACTATCAGCACTCAATACACCTTAAACTTTTTAAACAAGTGTTGCATTTATAACGCTTGTAAGAACAGCGTGGTTCTATTGAGCTTTTTAACGTGCTATATCTACATCATCAGTCTTAAGGTGTGTCCAAACATAGAGCGGCAATCGTGCGCGGCTGCCGCGTGCGGCATGCCGCGTTGTGATTGGACGTCGTCTGCCTCGCGCAAATGCCACAGTCTACCTGCCGCCCGCGCGCGAACATTTGCAGGTAATCATTAGTCGGTGATCGTGTCTGGACGTGTTCCCGCATAGAAAAAGGTGGATATCGAAACAATAATTTTCGCTTGATTGAAATGTATCTCTTTATCGGCTCTTTCAATGAGGGATATTCGACATAAAGATTATCATCATAAAAATTAACGTGACTCGTGACGACTTATAGGATGAAATATACAAAAAAAAATTACCAAAAAGGAATTAAAATCTAAAATGAAAAGAATCGAGAAAAAACAAGCAATGTTACTGGATCAGGTTAGTTTTACTCTCTTAATCATACTAATATTATAAATGCGAAAGTTTGTAGGGATTTGTGTGTGTTTGTTACTCTTTCTCGCAAAAACTACTGAACGAATTTGGATGAAAATTTACAGTAATATAGCATATAAATCAGAATAACATATAGGGTACTATTTTCCGCGATAATCGACATACACGCGGGCGGAGCCGCGGGCAACAGCTAGTATTACTATGATTTTCATTTACGTTGATATACTAACAATGTACAAAATTTTAACAAAAAAAAAACCGACTTAAAGAACGACCAAATTCAATTGGGTCCACACGGGAAGCACCAGTTTTCAAATAAAAAAAGAATCATCGAAATCAGTCGGCGTGATATTGAGTTATTCGTCAATTTGTGGCGCACATACTTAATGCAAATTGAAGATTTATTTATATGATTTTCTCATGGATGACATGTCAGAACTGGACCAATCAATCAATGGAAGTACCAGCTTTCAAATAAAAAAGAATCATCAAAATCGATTCACCCAGTCGAAAGCTATGAGGTAACAAACATAAAAAAAAAATACAGTCGAATTGAGAACCTCCTCCTTTTTTTGAAGTCGGTTAAAAAGAAAATGACACCTAAATATAATTATTTAAGTGTTATTTTCTTTTTGTTTGATTGATTGAGATGCACACAAATTGAATCATTGTGACAATGACATACGATTTCTGTCATTTTTCTTCTTCCTACTTCGTAGTTTTTTAATAAGAAGATACACAACCGCTTTCACTTTAGTTTTTTTTATATCAACCGAAGAGCGGGCGTGTCTCGCTTGTGCGCAGTATTGCCGCATAAACATTCGTTGATATAGTCCAAACTAGTGCGCGGCAGAATTGTGTCCTGCAAATGCCGTGTGTTGCTGCTGCGCACTTGCCGCTCTATGTTTGGACACACCTTTAAAGAATCCACTGCTGGACATAAGCCTCGACTTAGAAAGGATTAGAGGATAGAAGGGTTTTGGCCTACCATACCAAACCACGCTTGTTGGGTGGCAGATGGGTTGGTATTGGGTTTTAATTTAAGTTAGCCTTCCCTTTGCAGTGATGTTGTCTTGTGTAGTTTTCTCCCTTAGTCGTTTTTCGGAGTTTAAGTTTTATGTGCTTAAGTATAGTGTCTTTCATCAAATAGTTAATTTGCCGTCATGTTGGCATCAGGTTGGCATAGTAAGAAAACAAAGTATGCTGATAAGATAGATGAATACATTCATCAGGAAATATTAAAAGTTAAGTTAATCGAACTTAAAAATATCTCCCATAATTTAATGTAATTTATTTTTATTTTTTATTTTTTTATATTTTAGCTGCCAAAATGACTCTGCCCTGCCTGATGGAAAGCACAAGCAGAATCCAAGAGTGGTGGTCACCATCCTCAATGTGAACAAGGACAGTGCAGCATGGCGACCAGCACTATGGCGGCCTAGTGAGATGCTTTTTCACGCCCCGCTTAAAGGACCCGGGATCATAGTTGGACGGAAACACGTGCGCTGGTAGTGAGTTCCAGGTTTTAACCGATCGGCACAGGAAAGAAGAATCGAATCGATGAGTGCGAGAGCGTATGTCTTCCAATCTGAGACGGTGACTTCTGAGGCTGGCACGTGTTGTCCTGTAGAGGAAGGGAGAAGGCGGGACTAGTTGGAAGATCTCTTCAGAACACTCCCCATGATAGAGACGATAGAGGACTGCCATGGAGGCGATATCTCTACGCATCTGCAGACGCTCAAGGGACTCGGTGGCTTCAGGACTGCCGACAATTCGGTTTGCTCGCCGCTGCAACCGGTCGAGAGCGTCGAACAGATACTGCGCGGCACCATCGCAAAGGTGAGAACAGTACTCCACGCACGAGCGAACCTGGGTCTTATAAAGAAGACACAGGTGCTCCGGCGAGAAGAACTGTCTCACCTTGTTTAGAACACCTAACTTCCGCGAGGCCGCCTTAGTGACGCCCTCAACGCAAGGGCGGATCCAGGGGGGGGGTCATGGGGGTCATGACCCCCCCCTGGGCTGTTGTCAGGACCTAAATTAAATTTTTAAACATAATGCTCTTAATATTTTTTGTCACAATTATAGTTTTTAATCGTACACAATATATAATTTAATAGTGGCTGAAAGCTTCAATGGTTGAAGAACGTCTAACAAACCGGACTGACGCCTCTCCACATCCATAAAATAACGCGTTTACGGAGAAAATGTAACAGAAAAACTAATTTTCTTATTTAAATATAGGTATTTTTAGGTATAGTACTTCTAACCATGTATAATGTCCCAATCAAGAGGGTAATTTTTTTATGTGATAAACGAGCAGACGGATCGCCTGATGGTAAGGCGCGCAACACCAGAGGCGTCACAAGTGCGTCGCCGGCCTTTTAAAAGGGAGTACCTACGTTCTTTTCTTCAAAGTTTGAAGGTCGTATTGGTCCGGGAATACCGCAGGCGACAGTTCATTCCACAGTTTTGTTATTCGTGGCAGAAAGTTTCTTTAAAAGCGCACAGTTGTGGACTGCCAACCGTCTTAACGATGGGGATAAAACTGCTGTCACGTTGGACGATGGCGGAAAGAGGTGGCCAGCCGATTTGAAACATCTTGGCAGTCGACGATTCGAGTCGCTCTCCGTTAGATGCGGTCCTGAGGGAGGCGCTGGTACTAGGGGTTCCTCTGCCCAAAGATGAGAATAATATTCCATATGAGGCCGAACCTGTTCCTTATAAAGCAGAAGGCGGTGGGCCGGAGTGAAATACAGCCTTGAACTATTGAGCACGCCAAGTTTCTTCGAGACCAATTTGGCCTTGCCCTCCAAATGGCCACGAAACTGGACTTCACTCGATATGTCGACACCAAGTATTCCAATATTATCTGAGGCAGATAAGGGAGTGTCTTCAAAACCAATGGAAGTTTTTTAGCGGTGAAATTGTACTAAATTAAAATTAATTCTATCCCAATCTGAGATCTTTTCCAAAAAGTCTCAATTTCAGACACAAGTTTGTTTCGACTCTCAATTACGTTTTTTCGAGAAATGTTAGTGGGGCCGCTATAGAGAGCATCGCCCGTGCTGTCATCTGCATAACAATGAATGCCGCTGATTTGCAACATGTCATTGATATGGAGGAGGAACAAAGTAGGCGATAGCACACAGCCTTGGGGACACCAGAATTCACAGATATGAAGTGAGAGCACTCACCGTCGACTACGACCTTTATGCTTCTATCTGCTAAAAGCTAGTGATCGCATAATTTCACAGCAAGCCCATAGGATGGGAGCTTCGATAGAGACGCGCAAAAAAGAGCAGAAAAAATGTATATTTAGGTATAGAAGTGCTAAAAGCACTGAGCGTTGGTAGAACTGGATATCCAGCATACAGCTCTCGCACCGCGGTATGGTATGTGGATCCTGTTCCCCGTCATCCAAGGTCGAGTTAGACGCAAAGATTTTGGCTAGAAGATCGGCTTTCTCCTTTGCCATAGGCCAACGAATTATTTTCGATTTGTAGAGGTGGAAAGGATGGCTTACAGAAATTCTCTTCGATAGCATTGGCAAGAGACCAGAGCGCCCGAGTTCCCGGAGGAAGACACTCAAGCCTCTCGCGAATCCTAGCAATGTGCTCCGACTTCGCCCTTGCAATGTCTCTCTTGAAGGACCTGGAGGCAAAGTTGTACTCCTTTTTAAGCACTGCTTCCTGCGGGAAGCTTTTTTAAAAGATGGACCAAACCAGGGCCGATATTTGCCACCAATGGGGTCCACAGAGAATATAATGAAAAGCTCCATACCCTTCACCACCACATCAGCAACAAAATCAGCAGTGGTGTTGGGATCATCCGGCGAGAAGCATACCTGTCTCCAAGGGTAGTACTATAGTGCAACACAATCTGCTGAATTGTAGTGCTACACACGGCGGCTGCGTGCAACTCGCAATCGCGGCGAGCATGTGAGATGCATTGTACTCCGGAGAAGGCAATGGTCTCAGGAGTTAAGAGGAGTTAACCGTCCGGATGAAAGTCAGCAGAACAGAACAGTCCAACAACGAAGAACTCTGACCCTCCACAACACGTTGTGTCAGGCCATATACCAGTGCGAAGTCATGATCCGTTTTATTACTAAGTCAGTCAGCGTGGTGGACGTTAAAAGCACCAAGTAAGACGATCTCTGCGGACGTTATCTGCTGGTGCACGAAGTCTGTAGCCATCTGGATGTGGTCAATGAGTCAGTCAGTTTCGGCATCACCGCTATGGGATCTATAGAGGCACGTATAGACGCGGGGGTGGTCGTCGCTGACAAGGTCACCTATAAAGAGCCGTAGCATTGAGAAGTCCCTACCTTCAAGATTGCTGATATCGTCTCAAACGTACACGCTTCTCCGGCCTTAGACATGAAACAGTGCTCTAGTCCGTACCCATGGTAAGTGAAGTAGGAGTGTCCGCTGGAGATGATATCTGCGTCTCGGTCAAGAAAAGCAAGGCTGGCTATGCTGTCTCAAGGTGGTGATGGACAGCATTACTATACAATCCCCTGATGTTACAAGGGTCCACGACCAGGTAGTAGGGGATGCCATGTTAATTCTGTTCTTACCCAAGGCATAATTTAACGCAATTTTGCCCCCCCTCCCCCACAGAATACGAGGAGCAGCCTGGGCGTCCACGCTCGAGTGTGGAAACAGCCCGGTAAAACAAAGCACATTAGGAACTTACATTATTACACTTACATCCATTATTAAAATACCTACTTATTATCTGTATCTACAAAATTAAATTGTTGTGTGACTTAAATTGACCACGACTATATGACCCCCCCCCTGGCGCCAAAGCTGGATCCGCCCTTGCCTCAACGTACTCGCGCGGGTTTAGGTCGCGGCAGATGCCCATGCCCAGGATATCGAGTCTGCCTTGTAGTGGCAGTTGAGTGTTCTGAAAAGTCGGAAGGGGAAGGAATGGAGATTTTTTGGCAGAAAACGCGCACACCTGTGTTTTCTTAGCGTTGAACTCGACCAGGTTCTCAGAGCTCCATTGAGAAATGCGGCACAGAATATGGTCGAGTTCAGCGACAAGCTCCTGTCGCTTTTCCTCAATATCTGCTGACTTTGCTGCAGGACGTCCGAAGTATCTCCCATGAACTGTGCTGTCGTCTGCATAGCAATGAATGTTGCCAAGGGCTAACATGTCATTGATATGCAGAAGAAACAGCGTGGGGGACAGGACGGAACCCTGTGGCACTCCGGCGTTAATCGACTGAAAGTCGGAGTCCGCATCGTCGCAAAGGACTCTGATGCGGCGCTGGTGCAGGAATGCGGCAACCCAGTTAATTTTGCATTACTGCCAACATGGCGGCAAAAGAACTATTCCATGAAACGCACTTAGATTATAGAGTATAGTCTACTATTCTATTCTATAATCTAAGGAAACGCACTATAGGGTATATATATGGGTATAGGTAGGCACACTTGCGACTTGAGTAGGGGTGGTGACACTCCGTTTTCATAATCTGTCACCGACTGGCTACTAAATGTCAAACCATACCCTCCGTGACCGTGGGGGGACACACACGAAGGGCATGTGTGGGACTCCAGACGAATCGGTCTACCCACTAAACCCCGTGGCGGCCTACCTCGGCAGTCGGAAGGAGCTCCAGGAACGCATCAGCGGCTTCTGGAATCCCCCCTGCCGTACCTCGCGACTGAGGTACATCCCAGGGTAACCAAAATCAACCCCCGGGGCGGGTCGCTGTTGCTCCTCTCACCGTTCTACACAGTAAGAGTCGGAACACCGACCCGCCTTAAACGAGACCCCCCGGCCGCACCGGGGTGTCACCGGTCTCGGGCCGTTTGCAGCGGCCACATCTCCTCTAGATGTGGCCACAACGGCCCTTAAGCGACGATCAGCCCTTTCCCACTCCCGCTCTGCGGACTCCTTCCAAGGCATTACGTTTTCACAGAAGGAGACCGCGGCCTTCCATCCCTCACTACTCACCAGCATTGCCGCGATCAATGCTGGTGTTGACAAGTTTCGTCTGATCTGTCCGACCAGGACTCGACACTCGGAGTCCCACGCAGGGCAGTCCTCAAGCATGTGCTGGGCGGAGTCCCGGTACGATCCGCAGTGGTGGCATTGTGCCGTAGGCTCACGTCCGATTCTGTTCAGATACTCTCCGAAGCAACCGTGCCCGGTGACAAGGGCGTCGCCAAGGGGGGGGCAAGTAGGGGCAGCTGTGGGGAGCCTTCGTCGCCTCTCTCGAGCGGGTTTGGACCTTTCCCGATCCCGCTCTGCGGACTCCTTCTAGAGCATAACGTCTCCACAGACTCCACTCGGCCTCCCATCCATCACTACTCGCCAGCATTGCCGCGATCAATGCTGGTGACAGGTTTCGTCCGATTCTGTTCAGATATTCACCGAAGCAACCGTACCCGGTGATTGAATCGTTAGGTGACACAGTCAGTTCTCTCTATCCAAGCTTCGAAGCTCGACAAAACGGCTCCGACAGCGCGTTGGCTAGCACAAACCTGGGTGTCGAGCCGTGCCCGCCAAGCCCGTTGGGCTTACTTATGTGCGTTCTGAGGAAGCATTCCGGGCTCATGATCGGCTTCGGCGACGACGACTGTCTTCACCATTCCGACCGACAGAAAGAATTTCATCGTAGACCATTGTGACCATGACGGTCGGAATGTCGAAGGGTGGAGATCGCGCCAGCATCGTCGCCGCCTCGTACGAGATCGTACAGCCGCTGCAGACTCGCAAGTTGAGACTAACATCGGGAGGAACTCGACGGTGCCCCATATACAACCATGGATCGCACGACGCCCAAATTGAGGCAGCGAACTTCTTCCCGCGGTCCCCCGATATTGGGAAGCAAACGATGTAGCGCCCCTGCTACCCCTCGTACTCGGGGGACTAGTCGCCCAAAATGCTCTTCGAAGCTCTACCGATTGTCCAGAATGAGGCCTAGGTACATCATGTACTGGCTCACCTGGACTTCAGTGCCATTCACCCGGAGGCATGAGCTGGGTGGTTCCTGGCGATTACGTAAGCCATGGAGGCGCCACCCTCGGGCCCAGCTCACGAGTCTTATCCACGACACTTATCCATGCTGTGAGCAGAAGCACCTCCCCGAAGCGTGACCCTCTAGCCAGTATTGCGGTATCGTCTTCATAGCAGGCGACACTGAGGCCAGAGGGCAGACTAGTGCGAAGGCCAGCATCGTATGCGAGGTTCCATAACAATGGACCCAATACAGAGCCCTTGGGGAACCCCACAACAAAAACTCCCTTCTATTTGACACTCCGTTCCCATCGACAAACTTCACTGCTCTGCCGCGCAGATAGGCCCCTATGAGGGCACGCGTGATATTCAAGGGCCGCCCTAATCGCGCGCCAGGGAAGGATGCCGAAAGCGTTAATGATATCAAGGCTAACTGTCAACACCACCCCCCCTATCCGAGTCCAAATTAGCAGTCCGATAGATCATGGCCCACTAACCACAGGTGCCCGCTAATACGGTCAGAGATAACTCTTTCAAATAGTGTCCCCGACTCATTCATGCAGGTTATGACGCAGAGATAGAATCTGCAGCCTTTCCTTATCTTTTGAGGAGCACCAGTCTCGCTTCTTTCTAGCCAAGGGGGACAATACCGAGACCGACCGAGAGTCACGTCCGAGATCTCCTCCGATGACTGCAGTGAGGGCCCGACAACTTGCCCCTACCTAGGTCAAGGGCTGGCGACGCCCTTGCCCGGTGAGTATCTGAGTAAATCGGTAGGTGACACAGTCATCGTAGACCAACCTAACCTGTGTATTACGAACCTCATTGTAACAAATTACTTGATATAACGAATTATTTTCTGATTCCATTATGATTATGATGGCGGCGCATCAAAGTGATCGTATCTAAGCGAATGGACTATAATCTTGCAGTAGAGCCCAGTGCTATACATTATAATCTATGCCCAGTGCTCCGGGCAACACCCCCTTTTTTTTTTTTTTTTTTTGTGTTGTGCGGAAATCCCCTTTGGATACCACCGGCTGGTGGTTATGTCGGACTCGAACCGACTATAAACCGCACACCGTCTCGGGCACTGGAAGCCGGGGAACCAGGTGCACCCTCGAAAGGAAATCCCTGGAACCCCGACGTACCTTGGGCCACCCACTATTCGTAGGTGGCCCCCTCCTGTGTAGGAACCCTAACACTTCTATTCAGAATAAGGCGCGAGCACTTTATAGAGCTCGCGCCGCCGTCTCGGCCTGCTTCTGCTAGGGTGGCTGGTGGCCTCACCTGTCACCCTCAGGCTTGCGCTTATGGAGGACGGAGATCGTTTAGCGATCTCCGACGCCCGTGTCGTCTGCGGTGCCTGGCCCGTTCCCGGGCCTGGCGGACAGGGAGAGTTCTAAACCTCTCCCGGTCCCGCTCCGCCATCTCCTTCGCAAGCATAACTTGCTCGCAGAAAGAGACGGCAGAGTTCCACGCGCTCTCGCTCCGCAACATGGCCGAAATCATGTTACCGAGCGAGAGAACCCCCACTCCGATGGCCGCCACGAGATCACGCCTCGGGTCGCCCCACGCCGGACATTCTGCCAGCGTGTGGAATGCCGTGTCCACAGTCTGGCCATCGCAATGGTGGCACTCAGGCGTTGGCTCCTTGCGGATAAGACACAGGTGCTCTCCGAAGCATCCTTTTCCAGTGAGCACCTGCGTCAGCCGGTATGAGAGGCTCCCGTGATGCCTCTCGAGCCAATCCTCCATAGCGGGTCTTACCGCCGCAATAACGGCGTGCCCAGCGCTCGGTTGCCCAAGTCGTTCCTTCCATTCCTCCATGAGGACCTGGCGGAGTTGGGATTTCTGGTCTTCGATTTCTCGAATCTCAGGACTCCTACCCAACTCCCGCGCCTCCTTGCGCCACTGATAGAGAGCCGCAAGGGCTCTCGCCTCCAGGTCCCATGGTGGAGTTCCGGCCAGGAGACTTGCCGCCTCGAAGGAGATCGTGCGGTACCCCCTTATGATCCTGATGGCCAGCACCCGTTGCGGTCGTCGCAATAGCGCGATATTGCTGGCCTTCAGGACCTCCGCCCATACTGGGGCCCCATAACGGGCAACACCCCCTAAAGTCGTCGCTGCTTATGATGGATGGTGATGTTAGAATTAAGTTCATTTCATTGGCCTTCCCAAATTATTCAGTCAATCATTACCTATTCTACAAAGGGCCGAAATGATAGAACAAAGTTTTATTTGTTTCGGAGTTTTCTGAAGAGCAAAGTTGGTCGTGCTAATATTAATTATATTAGTAACTATTTATTATTATTAATTAATATATTGAGCGTCTACCCCTGTACATTCGCGTGTGATTATGTGATACCCATGACTGCAGTAAAATGTCTATCTCAATCTCGGATGTAATACCTATACTTGCAGGGGTTAGTTATTATCATATTAAATGATTTATATAAGAGCAGTAAAAATTTTTTTCTACATTCATCAACAACCCATAACGTAATGTTCCACTGCTGGGCTCGGGTCTCCTCTCAGGAGAGGGTTAAGGCCATGCGTCCCCACGCTGGTCTAGTGCGGGTTGGGGACACGTAAGTACATATTCTTATCTATGTTGGGGACTGGCAAGACAACGTTGTAGCTACGTTATCTTGCCGTTGGAAGTTTTTAAGCCGCCCAAAGGCCTCCAACTAAGCTTCACGGCTGTTATCATGTGATTACAACCGGGAGTGACCGCTTAACGTGACTTACGAATCACGGAGACGCTCACGGTAACATGCCACTAGCGGTCACCCATCCAGGTACTGACTGCGCCGCGTTGCTTACCCTCGGGGATTGTTTCTAATCACCGAGTGCAACTGGGCTATGAGCGCCTCATGTATTTTTTCTACATTAAAAAATACAATTCCTATTTAAAATGTGAAAAAATACCCCTTGCTTAAGAAAATGTCGAAAATAGATAAACGAAAAAGTCTACACGTAACGCACCACACAAGTGGACAACTGTCCTTTATATAATTATTATTATTTTTAAGGGAATTAACGCGATCACTTATTTCAAGGTACTACATGCCTCTGTTTTGCCTGACGTTTCGACCAGGTTGCACTGGCCGTGGTCACAGGCTGACTGCAGGGCGGGGACAGTGCTAATGCTAAGACTTTGACATTTGTAAAATTGATGACTCGCCATCTAGCGAATGGCCCCGTACTAAATAGTTACCAGTTAATTTGAAATGTCAAAAGATGGCGTTTTATAGTGATAATAAAATATAATTTGAATATTAATAAAATACAAAACATTTAATACAATATAAAAATAAAAAGTTCATTTATTTACGTACTTTTAAAAAATTAAGACTAAATTATAGTAAAAAGTTTGTGCCATACTTCAAGATCCAGGTAATAAATCGATAAAGTGACAGTTGTCAGGCGTAACTTATTTTTATATAATTTATGGCGGCTTTATTGTATCTTGCGACTTGCGTACAGTTAAATATTTGCAGTTTTCGTTTCATATTGTAATATTTCGTTGAAATTACTCCAAGCTAGTGTGTCGAGTTGAGCCCTGAGCTTCTATTGAGTGTTTACTTCGAAATACTTGGATTTTGTTGTGCGATATACACTATTGAAGAACTGTGATAGAGACACTTTTATTCTTAGTTATTTTTAGTGATAATTGTTGTAAAATGACTAGTAGTAATATAGGAATAAAAAGTGATTATTAATGGATTGTTTTTTTATCTCATACCCTTATATTTTGAATAGATGTTTTACAAAATGTAATCAGGACTTATTTGTTTCGTTCTATTTTTAGCAGACTTTTAACAAGTTACGCAAAAATAGGACGGGACAAAATAGTTTAGGTTACGTTTTGTAAAACATCTAACTGAACATGATATATGTATAATTGGCTAAAGCTAAGGTTATGTATACAATTAGTTCCCGAGCCAATGTTCAGATGGCGCCTAGAATGACAGCTTGTCAAATGGGTTGGCATTTTTTACCTGCAAGAGGGCTCTCTTTACCCGTATATTTCTTTACTCTTTGGCTGACTGGCTCAGCGGCGCACGCCCTCCGTCGTCGAATCCGTGAAGTCGAAGAATCCACCCGCACATTTTCGATATTAATGATAAAATTGTTTCGCCATGTACCGTCACATACCACACTAACAGGGTCCCTATTCTGTAAGCAAACCGATGTGTTCCTATTCTGGTGTTTATTCGACTGCGCAGAAAAGCGAGGTGGTATGTTTTTTAACACTGGATTCCACGCTGTAGATAGTTTAAAACCATCTTCCCGGTTGAAAGTTTTATGCTTTTTAATCTCAATCGCTTCACGTACTACTCTTGAATAAAAGTGACGTTCGGTGGAGAGGACTTGCGTGCGGTGAAATTAAATCCAGTGGTTGATGCCTGCATCGAGTGCAGCGATATGTTCTTTGACCCTTTCAGCAATAGTCCGCTTCGTTTGGCCTATGTAGGAACTTCCGCAGCTGCAGTCTATTTTATAAACACCCGGAGTTTGTAGTGGCAATATATCCTTCGGTGTGCCGACGATGTTGTGAACCTTTATGCCTGGTGTGCATACTGTCGTAATGGAGTATTTCTTTAACACGGACCCGATCTTATCCGTAACTCCATTGACATAAGGCATTTAGGCTGGTTGCCTGTTCACTTCTGGATACTTGCGTCTTATTTTCGGTTGCTTCCGTCCTCCATTGACTTGATATATCCGTTACCTTTGAGTACCTCCTGAACATGTTCTAGCTCCCGTTCTAAATGTTCAGGGTCACAGAGATAGTAAGCTCTGTTCTTGAGTGAAGTCATAACAGATTGCAAGTGCCGGGGGTGATGATGAGACGTGGCGTGTAGGTATCTATCCGTATGAGTAGGCTTACGGTACACACAGTGTGACAAGGACCCATCTGATTTCACGGTTACTTTAACATCCAAGAACGACAACGACCTATCCGTCTCCATTTCATATGTAAACCTTATTTTAGGGTGAATAGAGTTAAGATGTTGTATATGTTGATTTACTTCTTGTTTATTTCCTTTAACGATACTGAAGATGTCATCCACGTATCGCTTCCACAGCTTAACGGTATTACTTACTTCTTACTTAGAGCCTTCTCTTCAAAATGTTCCGTCCAGATGTTGGCAAGTACTGGGGCTACGGGACTTCCCATCGCGACACCATCAATCTGGAGGTAATGTTGACCTTGGAAAAGAAAATAGTTGCCATCTAAACAGTGTTCAAGTAGATCTATGTAGTTGAACGGCAGTTCGTTGTCTCTCAGCAGGTCTTTTACTACGTTTAAACGCTCTTTTATTGGAACATTGGTGAAAAGCGATTCCACGTCAAAGCTCACCATGACGTAATCCGGTTCCAACGTGAGATCTTTTATGATTTGTATGAAGTGCCGTGAGTCTGATAGCGTTAATTCCCATAAAAATAATTATTATTATATCATGGAACGCGAAAGTTTTAAAGTTAGAACTGTCCTTTAATGCATTATCATTAAATATGTTCGAAATAAATAGACATTAGATTTCAAATGATTTTTCAGGGGTAATATTAATTTGTGTATATTATCAGATATATTAGAATATTGATTTTATTAGTAACGCTGACAATCTGACATAACTCGCCGACAAAATCTGCATGAAACGAAATGTTTCGTTTTTTTTTGTCTGTGTCTGGCTTTGGGTTTACCAGATTACCAGATCGTGATTTCGTGAATGTGTTTAGTTACTAACTATTGTTAACAGTATAGATAGGAGACAAAGCGTTTATAATGAATGATTAATTTACACGTTGTATATGAAAACAATGTAATAAAAAGTAGTACTTGAACTTAAGCCATGTCAGCTAATGGAAACGGTGGAGACTACGCGCCGCTGAAACAAATTCTGTCCGATTCCGAGTCCGAAGATGAACATAAACTAGAAAATGCTCAAATCAAAGGGGCAGACAGCTGCAACAATTTAGATTTTAATAGCGGTCTTCAATCATCCAAGAACTACAGTATAAGTGACATGGACGAGTTTAACACAAATGTGAATACTGTCGAGAGCACAATGGACAACGTTAGCTTCTTGCAATCAGATATATCGAATAAGATGTCATTTCCTCGTCGTTGCGCCTTTATCTTTTCGATACTTGTGTGCGTGTTCACCGTTGTAATATTTCTGTGGGGTATACCATGCTCTGAAGTCGGCGGCTGCACTAGTGAGTTTTTTGATAGGACAATGAGTTGGGAACATCCTTATAACGAAATGGAACTATCAGGCACTGTCCAAGTTGTCGACGGAGCAATACCAAACATAAAGAACTTGATATTCATATACAGAGGCAATCATATGCGACAACAGACTGAAAGAACTTACGATAATATAAACGGTGTTATCTTGATAGTCGGGAATACCGGCAAAGTGGGCTGGTTTACAAAAGAAAGCAGGATACCAACGGAAATTAATTGTCATCTCATCGATGTCAACAGAGACAAGCAAAAGGATTGCATAGTATCAGGAACTGATGGGCTACTAGCAGCCCTGGATTCTGTTTCAGGAACATATTATTGGCACATCCACAAACAAGGAAAAGTATTCAACATTGCTCTTATTGACTTTCCAGTATTGATAAAGGATATGAATGATGATAAAGTAAGTGAGCTCCTGTCTGTAGCCACTGTGTACCCCAGCACAAATCACAACACTTTAGTCATAGTTTCTGGGGCAACAGGAAACATTATGGCAGAACCAATACCAATAGAGGATTGTACATCTGTTGAACAACTTTCTGTGTCAGATACGATCACTTACATTTGTAGGAATGATACTACTAAAGCTGTGAGAAGCATATCTTATTCAGTACTAAAGAAATTACTGAAAAGGGAACAACCAATCCCTCGTATACAGTCTCCACCTACGCCTAAGAAACTAAATATTAGCATGAAAAAGACTGCTGAAAGAACTAGGGAGACATTTGTCAATGGCCGTGGAAAGTTAGAAGTTGTCAATGTTGGTGAATGTCCTAAAACTTGTAGAGTATATCTCACATTGATGCTGGAAAAGAATGGTACAACTAATGTCACTTGGGAATACACTGGATACAATGTATATGCCATGAGGCCGAGTTCTTTTGCTTTTGCAAACTCTATACGAGGTTTTGTGTTGAAATTATGACAGTGGAACAGTGCACACCTGGCAAAGGGTGCACGCAAGATAGATGAAGTCAAATATAACATACAAAATGATAGTCCGAAAAATGTTAACGATATGTTCTACCGTTCCAATATTGATGTCGCTTCAATATCAGCTTTCATTAAGTATACTAATTTCACAGTGCATGATATCTCTGAAAGGATAGTGTTAGTAGTATTTGATAAGCAGATGAGCTACAGTATAAATATTAGTCAGACCGACATGGTACAGATATGTGTTAGAGGGCCCATAGAGAGTCAAACACTGGTGCCTCAATGTCAACCCGACTTAGACTATCAAGAAAAATCTATGACAATAGCTGACTTGGATGGAGATGGGTCACATGAAGTGATATCATATTACAGCACATTTGTTGCACCGGAGCAGTACTCACCAAAGAATCCTAGTCTAGATAACTGGAAATTGACATCTCTTGTTAGAGTGATCCGTTTAGAATCTCAATTACCAAATCTATTTATAAAAGTTTAAATTATTGTATCTCAGCTTTAATTGTATCTGCTATTATGGTTTAAATTTGCCAAATTCTGAGCTAATTTGCTGTATTTAGCTTGTGAATAGGTATATAGATTCTAGTCATTTAAAAGAAGAAACCATTGTTTTCTCAGAGAATTAATGGAATTTCTTCTTTAATAAAATATAAATACTCATATTCACCCGTGTATTTAAATCATGTATGCATGTAGTTATAAAATCGTTTTCGCCTGGAGTGTTCAATGTTTAATATACTATTTGTTAAAATAAAACTATGAAATGTATGGAATGTATATTTATAAGGATTCGTTTTTCTAGATGTAACAGTAGACAGTATAGTAATGTTTGTTTGTGTATCATACAGATTATTGCATGAAATAAACATGTTCAGTTAGCCCCTGGGAAGTAGGATCTGAAAGTAAGAATGGTTGGCAGGCAAAGATATATTTCTGATGTGGACATAAAAAGATCTAGTCAAGGCCTTTATAAAGACTAAACAATATATTAATTTATTCATCATTGTGATTAATTTATTATCATTAATTGAATATCTCCTAAAAGTACATGTTAACCGAGTTTTTCATGAAACTTAAGAATGTTCTGGTGTTGTTATTGCACAATATTGTTTTTGGTGGTCAAAAGTACTGTTTTAGTTATATAGTATAAGTCTAAATTATTATTATAAATGTAATACGCGGAGTGAAGTGCCTTACTGTGGGGGCAGAGGTGTGATTTGCATGGATTCGTCGAGACAAATAAATTCTTGATTATACTATAAATAATGTTTTTATTTCCTACGACTAACTATATTTTTTGATGTAGTTTGTATGTTTGATCTTCCTTCGTCTGTGGCCTTCAGTAGCTCCTTAGACCCTTAGTGGACTTTTAAGATGCCCACGGGATGAAGGAAGTTGGTGACAACCTGTACCTACTCTTAATTCAACGATACGCTGATTAATTCATCTTTACTAATATTTTATACATCTATATATCACATCATCACACAAATATATAAAGGCGAAAGTTTGTGAGCGTGTGTTTGTTACTTTTTCACGCAAAAGCTACTGGACGGATTGACGGATTGGGATGAAACTTTACAGTAATATAGCTTATTTATATTAAAATAGGAATCTACGGGATTGCTACCATGTACCTTTTTGTTTGTGAGTATCCGATATTCATGATCACGGAGTAAAAAAAAAGGTTATATTACATCAGAATAACACAGGCTACTATTTGCCGCGATAACCGACATATACACGGGCGGAGCCGCAGGCAACAACTAGTATTCTAAACATAATTATATCCGACTATCACATCACACTAATATTATAAAGGAGAAAGTTTGTGAGTGTGTATGTTTGTTACTTCATCACGCCCAAACGACAACGGATTTGGATGAAACAGTAATATAGCTTATACCTACATCAGAATAACACATAGGCTACTATTTGCCGCGTAACCGACATACACGCTGGCGGAGCCGCGGGCAACAGCTAGTGTAATATTATAAACGCGAAAGTTTGTAAGTATGGATAGATGGATGTTTGTTACTCTTTCACGCAAAAACTGCTGAACGGATTTGGATGAAATTTTACAGTAATATAGCTTAAATATTTATAGTATATATTTATATATAGCTCAAAACTTACAAAAATAGCTAAAAACCAATTTTACAGTGGGTATCGTATCAAAATTACAGCTCTCTGTAGAGAACTTTTTGGGAGTTTTAGACACATACACTAAAGAACCTCCCTTGCTAAGGAGAACCGAGACATATCTATTTTGAAAAGGTTACAATAAAAGACTAATATTCAATTTAAAAGCTTTTATTTCGGTACAAAAATAATACAATAGGTAATTGCAATTTCTTTAGCTAATAAACTTAAAATAAGTGATGAAACTTAACAATAATATCACTTATTATGAGAATGTGCCCATTTGCTTTCCATTCGAATACACAATTACAGGATGTAAGGATAGATTCGTAATTTTTTTAAATTAACTTAATAATTTAACAAAATTTCTTATTATTGCAGTTTTTGTACTTTTCAGAAGTAATTATACAGAGATGTTTTTAATTTCTTTTTTCTTGTGCGTTACTTACATCCCATATGTCACTGGTAGTTCCATACTACCATATAGTATCCATATCGTGTAACATATTTTTCAAAATATAAGACGTTATTGGGGCCATTAAAACTTAATGTTTCTTTATTTAGTAGTATCGCTTATAAATTATATAAAGCATCAGGAACTATATATATTAAAAACTACTTTAAAAAAATAAAGAATATTAAGTTTATCATATAATTTTGTATCGAACTGAGCCGAAATCGAGTCGAAATTCGAGTTGTACATCGATTGTACTTGTCGACTTGGTCACTCCTGTTTGTCTGTTATACGATTTTTTTATTATTATTTATATATTTATATACAAAGGCTCTAAATGACGCAATTTTCGGTGTAGTAAATCATTCTTGTTTTTTAAACTCAGTTACATAACTCTACTAATCATTTTGTATTGAAGAGCAGTTCTTAGAAATACTAACTATATCACGAACATAACAATTTAGTAAAGGCTTCAATATTATATTCGAAGAATTTAACTACAGCGAAAATAATTTACACATTTAATAATGCCCAAAAGTTCCATGGCATATTCTTATGGAGCCCGAGAACTCAATTACTCATAATAAAAAACATAACACAAATGACTTTAAATTGTTTATTTTGTATATTTGATACACATTTAAGCCATCTGGCTCGGTTTTGAGCTGAGATTCCACGAATGCTACTCTCTTTAAGATCTTTTTGTATGTTGACCTTTTAATTAATAAAAGATATTTGTACGTATAATTATTTCCTAAAATATTTTTCCAATTGTGATTTGTTGAAATTCAAAATCCTGGGGCCCCTGTTCACAACGCCTATGAGGTAACGAGGCCCCACTGATATGAACCGCATTTCTCACTTCAATAGTAATGGTGCTCTAATTAGCGCCGGCGACTGTCTAGAAATTATTTTATAATAAGACCATTCCGCTCTAGGCAATGATCCCTGTGTCGCTAGGGACTTTACAAACATAAAATACATGGACATAAAGAACACCCAGACTCGGAACATTCACCGTTGGGGATAAAACCCATACCAGTTCATGAACTATCAAAATATTCTAATGTTGAAACGATCACTCAAAGCTTTGTGTCATTGGTGCATTTAAAATCGATAACAATGACAAGGACTAACCGTTTGTAACTGAGGTGAAGAGGGCTATTATTAATACATAATCTCATATCAGCCGTAGAGCGGGGCCCCAGTATGTGGTCGGCTAACGGGGCCCCGGTATAGCGAAAAGCACGTTTTAACAGTAAAGCATTTAGGCGGTTGGATTTATAGGTTGCGAGTTTTAATATGAAGGAATGTCTGAAATCAGGACGAACGTTACAATTTTGCCCATATTCCTATAATAAGAACACAAAGTATAAGGAGACAAATTTGTTTCGGTAGTATGATTACAGCTAAAAGAATTCAATGTTACAAATCATTTGGAAAACGGTATCATTTTATTTTTTTATCAATTAAATAATTAATTATTTAATAATCAAGGCTCAAACATGATTCGCCCTGGATTCTCAAAACTGCTATTAAAAGTCGATTTAATTAAATGGTATTTTGGTCCATTTCCAAACAACGTACTATCATCATTATGTAATTATAACTTGTATAATTAACTAGAAGATTTAATTTTATAAAGAATACAAGTACTGTACGACCAGGTAGTGTTACCATAAACTTTCTAAAGTAAGGTTGAAAAATACGACTAAACAGTAAGTACACGGCTTGAAATAAATCTTCAGTTTCTTAGCTACACGGTTTTCATGAACCATAGGAGGAGCGTTTGAAAAGTTCGTAGTCTAACATAAATATTAATACTTGAAAATAACCCCATTTAACACCAATAGTGATTTCTGAAAACATTTTAAAAATTTTGGTGAATCAGCACCGTCATGCTACATATGGCAAAATCGGTGGCAAAAGTCAAATGTCTTATAGTGGTCGACCATCAACCAACCACATGCTTTTATCGGATCGTAGATACTGTCAAGGTGATGACACCATTCGTATTTGAACTGAACGAATACATCACCAAATCACAACTTTATGAAATTGTCTATGTGATAGGTATAGCGGTAAAGGACAAAAAAACAAATTTTCTGAGAAAAGGTACCTTTTAACCGATGAAGAACGTGTTGATTAATTAAAAAATTATAGTCGTTCTCCTGGTTAGGTTACGAACTTTTCAAATGCCTTACGTGGTCTAGATCCAGATTTTTCTGTCACTTACCGAGTTGTCACTATATTGGGGCCCCGTTAAAAGTTATTTTGTAACACATATAGCGCTCCAGGGCTCCAGTATAGCGATTGGTTGTCAAGAAGTGTGCGAGTAACCGCAACAGAAGCAATTTTTTTTCATTATTCCAAAAAGTTATTTTACTAATTGTTAAACTTATTTCTATATTTGGGCAACACTTGTTTTATTAGTATTTAAACAAATTACAAATTAAACACAAAATATTACTTTATAACATGGAGATAGTGATTACCGAATAATAAGTTTTACAAAAGTGTTTTTAGTGGTGCCCCGTTTCACAGTACAGTATGTTTGACGATCAAACCTCTACACTAGATCTGAAGGTTCCTCAGATCAGAAAGATACTTATCATTAATGGAATTGAATTCAACATCACATAAGCTCATTTAATTGAATTACCACATTAGTGATATCAGCGTGTGGCAAGTATTTCCAAAAAAAATTGCGACATTTAAGATTATTGGTATTAAAATGGTTTTTACATAGTGTAGTTATAAAATACAAGCTTAGAAATTTGAGCACAACGGTTTTTGTTAATCTTAACCTATTTAGATCGAAGATTGCAGCTCTCAATAAAGCCTAGTATTCACAAACTAAATGTGCCATAGAATATAATGTAATAATCATATAATATTATATAAATCTTAGGTTTTAATGAACCTAAAAGATGGAATAATAAAGTATTAAATAAATTTCTACTTTCAAAGTGTTGTGACTATATTATTGCATTTATCACAAAAAAAAAGTTTCCATATATTGCACTATTATAGTATACTAAGAAACTAATATTACTAGTAATATTCATTGCTGCCAGTATGATAGAATGTTGCCACTTAATAAACGAAATTAATATTAATACTTTAATTTTAGAAACGAGAAAAGTATATATATTTAATATTTCTGAGTTTAATTCCATCTTTCGGTTCTATAGAGAGAAGTTATCATCGATATATCGCTACCTACAGTCTTTGCTGAATGTCTAAGGTACCACGACCTTTTGCGTGACGGCGGTGTCGTCCACCACGCTGTATTCTACAAGCTCCACCATCTTAATAGCCGCCAGCTGTTCCGCTATACTGTAGCCGTCATCATCATACAATTCTACTGATACCTCATCGTAATCACGGCCTCTGAAACATGGAAAAAGTATTAGTAAAAGACTGATTCTTTCATTTGATCAAAAAGGACGTGTCAAAAGAGGGAACTTAATTATTTGGACAATCGAATATGATGCTTTGTGATTTTATCTACATTCTACACCAATGCTATAAATCCTCTTTAAAAGTTTCTGAAACGGTTAGCTTATTGCCAACATTAAAACATCCTGTGTCATAATATCATCCAAACGAGTGTTATAATGTTATACTAAATTATGTGGTCATTATTTCATAATGGAACACCTTATTCAAAAAAAGAACATTGTCTAGCATGCGAATTTCAGTACCACAGCGCCCGTATTTAAAAAAGATACAGTTATTCGAATTCGTGTCGTATCCCGCCATTTTTGTTTGCCATCTAGCTAGC
Organism: Diaphora mendica; assembly: GCA_949125395.1. Taxonomy (NCBI): domain Eukaryota; kingdom Metazoa; phylum Arthropoda; class Insecta; order Lepidoptera; family Erebidae; genus Diaphora; species Diaphora mendica. The sequence continues at coordinate 6,188,909 of OX421321.1, forward strand.
TGTTTCAGAACTTTTATAGAGGATTCATATCATGTGTGTAGATAAAGTATTGTATGCAACTGTACATAATTAGGTATTAAAACACTCATGTGATAAACCCACATTCGTGTTTTAATACCCCTTATATAATTGCTTGCTTAAATATACAACAGTTGCATAAATAACTATAACTTTTGTAGTCAAGTTACAATAATGGGTTACAACAGAGGCATGTGAATGTGTGTGAACTATTCACGTGTGATCGTGTTGCATGTAACTAATTAGGTTTGGCTTGTTTTTAGTAACACTAGCAACCCACCATCGCACGGGCTCTTTCCGGAGAATATAATATAGCCTATGTTACCCCGAAAAGATGTGCGAAATAATATATATGCGAAATATCGTTATAGATTGGCCAATATACTCAAAAAAATTACAAATTATATACGAAAACCTTCCCCAAGAATCACTGTATCTATTGGTAAAAACCGCATCAAAATCCGTGCATTATCGTGAATGGACAGATAGACAGACGCGGCGGAGGACTTTGTATAATAATATGTAGTGATTATGATTTAAGTAGGTCTAATTTTCCTATTTTGAGAGTATGCGTCATGAACGTTAACAGTTCCATTTCTGGATATAATAGGCAACTCTTTAGAACGGAGTCTTTGTTCATGGCCAGCCTCGTTGGCTTATGGGTTGTTTTTGCTTGTCTTTGGCAATTTTTATGGGGTAGTTGAAAGTCTAAAAATGTTCGACAACAGTCTTTCTAGGTTGATGGCAGTCACTTCACTTCAGCCGTAGTTTAGTAGACTTAGTCAAGGTTACATTCGACAAATGTAAACGTTCCTAGAAAATTAATCAAATCCATGGAAATGACTTCATCTGAACGGTAAGTCACGTAGTCAAAACTATTGTTTTATATGTAACAAATGTAACTAAATAATAAAATGCAACCAGTAGCGTCATCTAGTTCAAATAACGTGTACCTAAATATACGAATTATAATTAAAAACTCGGGCTGTTTCAAACTGCTATCCGTGCATTTTATTATGGTAGCAGAGCGTGGTAAAACAATGATAGTAGCGTCATCTAGTTCAAAAATAATAGAAAAGAATAAAGGCGTTAGCGATTGTAGAAAGAGATTCAAAACGAAACACTTGTATATTGTATAGGCCTGTTGGTATATAATAATGATTAATTAATATTATTGTTACTTACACGATGTGCGCGTCGAGGGTCTTGTCTTGCACCAGGTCTGCGAGAGATCGCTTGGCCTGTGCCCACTGCTGGGAATGTCTGGAGCGGGCTGCGACGCCGGCCAGCACGCACCTCACCGCCTGCGTTGGGAGAGTTGCGTGTCGAGGTTCCAGCGCTCGCAGCTGGTCCTCCTTCACCCACAGGACCGTGCCGTAGTCTACGTACATCACCTGAATAACATACCGTACGACCTTTAGGGCTTACAAAACGAAGAGGCGGTCCTTTGACAGCGAAGCAATAAAAAGCAAAATCTTAAATATATCCATTTTAAGATTGTCTGGAAGAAATCGCCGTGAGCGATAAGACCGCCAATTGTTACGTCTACAACTTTGTAACTCATCTTTTGTTAAATTAATTATACTCTGTCCATTACTTTATTTTCTTTTTGACAGCTCACGCCTATAAATTACCATATTTTTTTTCGGAATTATGTACTACAGTAATGTCGTACTTTATTGACGGTGACGGTACTTTAGTGAAGTGGTCTGTGCATAACAAACAACCACAGACTATAAAACAGTACTTGAAATACGACAAATCGATCACATGATAAAAATAATTTGACTTCATGTAAGTATTTTTTCTGTAAATTTAATAAAAAAAGGAAATAAAAATTGTATCTATGACTCCAAGATTGAATTTTTGCAAGGAATTAAGTCGAAATCTTGGAATTTAGGATCAAACCAAGAGTAAAGAACAATAACTCTGTTCATTCATCTAATTTACTGATTTATTATTTATATTTTTGTTTATTTCTTACATAATATAAAAAACTAATGAAGGCATAATTAATATTTCAACAAAAAATATTTAATTAAAACGATTGAAAGTTCTTCATAAATAAAATCGCTATTCGTTTCAAATCGAATCGGTAATGAGTGAGGGCGTCACTAATTTCAAAATTTCTTGAACTGTCAAAAAGAAAATAAAGTAATGGACAGAGTATAATGAAATTACAACGAATGTTACAACACGTTTCAGAAAATATAATTATTGCAGTTGTTAATTTCTATTACAAATTTTTATTAGTCTAAAACAGTGACGTCACAAGTACGTATTTAGTACATTTTTGACAGATAATAAAATGTAACTAATTTGACTAAGGTGTCAACTACCCTATTATGTAGCAATTAAATACAAATGAACATCTGTGGCGCTGAAAATACTATAAAGGCAAAAAAGTCTCCATTTTCTCTACATCTATCTGCTGATAGTCGACACTGATTGCCAGTTAGAAAAATAAAGTATATTATTACCTCAACGCTTTGGTCAGCTCGCGTCACAGTCATAACCCTGGCCCGGTACCAGTTACCGTCTAGTGGGTACAATGCTGCAACCAGCTCTCCTAATGCAGGTGTTATCTAAACGAATAATAAATGAAAATAAATAAATATTTTCGGACATCTAAAGCCGGGTCTCCACCGAACAAAAGTTGGCAACTTTTGTGTTGACAAATTTCGGTGGAGACGCGCCTTAATTCACAACGCCATCTAGTCTCAAGTTAAGCAGAGCTTGTGTTATGGGTACTAGACAACTGATATAAATACATATATACCTAAATTTTTTTGTAAATACCTACATATTAAACCTAGAAAACACCCAAACTTCGAAACAAATATTTACAGATCATACAAACATTTGATCCGACCCGGGAATCGAACCAGAGACCTCAAGCACAGCATTCGCAACCGCTACCACTGCGCCACCGAGGCAGACAGTCAGTCAGTTTTACTATGAAAGCAAGATTGACTGATACATATTGTACATAGAAAACACCCAAAGTAATGTAGATGGTAATAGAATTAATATTTCAGTAGATATATCGTGGGAGAGACACGCTTCGGCATGAATGGGCCGGTTCGACCGGAGTGTGACACGGCCTCACAGAAAAACGGTGTGAAATCTCGGTGTGTTTCATCGAGTGAGTGAGGATACCGGAGGCCCATACCCCCAAACTCTCCCCCAGTTCCCCGCCCCATCCCCCAAAGGCCGGCAGCGCACTTGTGACGCCTCTGGTGTTGCGGGTGTCCATGGGCGGCGGTAATCGCTTACCATCAGGTGATACGTCTGCTCGTTTGCCCCTATTATAAAAAAAAAAAAGATATTTATTACCGTGAGTGGTTTGTAGGCGACTCGTGCCGCGGGACTGTTCATGTCTTGTACGAGCGCATTCAACGACGCAGGCGGCAGAACTAACCCGAAACGTGGTGGCGAATGTTCTGCAAATAATCACAAATTTTAAGAAAAAAATTACCGACTTCAATCTGGACCAAATTTAAATGGGACCACACGGCAAGCACCAGCTTTCAAATAAAAAAAGAACCATCAAAATCGGTTCACCCGGTCGAAAGTTATGAGGTAACAAACATTAAAAAAAAAGTCGAATTGAGAACCTCGTCCTTTTTTAAAAGTCGGTTAAAATATTTAAAAATGGTAATATTAAAATGTAATCGGTGTTCACAAGCGCCAAGTTTGTGGGTTCAAATCCCACATGGGACAATATTTTGTGTGGTCCACAAATTGTTGGCCGAGTCTGGGTGTTATTTGTCCCGTTACATGCATGTTTGTAAAGTTCCCCGCGACATGATGTATATCCTAATACGGGAGTTGTGTTTTTTAAGTAAAATATGTTAAAAAAAAGTTTAGAAAGGCGCGATGTCCAAATGATGGTATAAATTATTTATCTAATGGTGTAATGTTATACACACATGTAAACCTGACGTGAGGACCTAGTGGGAGTTTATTTAATATCAACCAAAAAGTAAATAAATATATTAATACTAGCTAATCCGGCAAACGTTGTTTTGCTATAAAAATAATAAAAAAAAGGGGTGGGTCGCCCTTACCATTTAGGGGTATGAAAAATAGATGTTGGCCGATTCTCAGACCTACCCGATATGCACACAAAATTTAATAAAAATCGGTCCACCCATTTCGGAGGAGTTTGGTAACAAAAACCGCGACACGAGTATTTTATATATTAGATATTGTGTGTTAAGCTTTTTATTTAATTTTGTCAAACAAGAAATTTATATTTTTTTTTGGAAATGATAGGTCTTGTACCTAATTAAACTAAAAAAACATTATGATGGTTAAGGGCGGATCCAGCTTTGGCGCCAGGGGCGGGTCACGTAGTCGTGGTCAAGTCACGAGAAGTTATAATTTTGATAATTAATAGATACAGATAAAACGTAGGTATTTTATTAATGTATGTAAGTACTGTACTTGGTTTTCCCGGCCTGTTTCCGCACTTGAACGTGGATGCCCAGGCTGCCCCTCGTATTCGAGGAGGGGAGGGGGGAGGGCAAAATTGCGCTCAATTATGCCCGGGGTGAGAGCAGAATTAACATGGCACCTCCTACCACGCTGGTCGTGGATGTTTGAACATCAGGGGATTGTATGTATAGACCATCACTACCTCGAGACAGCAAAGCCAGCCTTGATGTTCTTGACCGAGATACAGATATCGTCTCCAGTGGACACATCCTACCTCACTCACCCTGGTTACGGATTAGAACACTCCTTCATGTGTAAGGCCGGAGTGTGCATGTATGTCAGAGACGATATCAGTTTTCGTCGCCTCAGAAATCTTGAAGGTAGGTACTTTTCTATGTTATGGCTCCATGTAGGCAGTGACGACCACCCGCGTCTATGCGTGACTCTTAGCGGTGACGCCAAAACTGACCGACCCATTGAGCACATCCAGATGGCTACAGACTTCGTGCAGCAGTAGATCTCGTCCGCGAGATCGTCTTACTTGGCGATTTTAACGCCCACCACGCCGACTTTTCCAGTAAAACGGACCATACGGGGGGAGATCTGTTCACGACTTGGCCCTGGCATATGGCCTGACATAACTGGTTACCACGCCCACACGAGTCCCAAATGTGGAGGGTCAGAATTTTTCATTCTTGGACCTTCTGCTGACTTCTCATCCGACGGTTACCACGTATCCGTAGACGCTCCACTTAACTCCTCAGACCAGTGCCTTGTCCGGAGTACAGTGCCTCTCAAATGCTCGCCGCGATCGCGAGTTGCACGCAGCCGCCGTGTGTGGTGGCTATAAGTCAGCAGATTGTATTGCACTATAGTCCTACCCTAGGAGACAGGTATGCTTCTCGCCGGAATACCCCAACACTGCTGCTGATTCTGTTGCTGATGTGGTGCTGCAGAGTATGGAGCTTTTCATTCCATCCTCTGTGGTCCACATTGGTGGCAAATGTCCGCCCTTTTTGATCCATCTTCCAAAAAGGCTTCTCGAAGGAAGTAGGAAGCTAACCAAGCCTGGGCTGACGCACGGGTGAACGCAGTGGTGACGGTACGGGATGAAAATATCAGCACGTTGAAAAAGGAGTACAACTTTGCCTCCAGGTCCTTCAAGAGTGACATTGCAAGGGCGAAGTCGGAGCACACTGCTAGGATTAGCGAGAGGCTTGAGCGTCTTCCTGCGGGAACGCGGGCATTCTGGTCTCAAGCCAAGGCTATCGAAGGGAATTTCTGTAAGTCATCATTTCCACCTCTGCACATAGGATAATTTGTTGGCCTATGACGCAAAGGAGAAAGCATATCTTCTGGCCAAACTCTTTGCGTCTACCTCGACCTTAGATGACGGGCAACAGGAGCAACCTAGCATACCGCGGTACGAGAGCTGTATGCTGGATATCCAGTTCTAAAAAGGCTAACGTTTAGCACTTCTATCCGTAGATATCCAGAAGTCGAGGCCCTGATGGAATCTCCTATTGTGTGTGTCTTAATGCGTCTTTTTCGGCTCTCCTACCGTCCTGGCGTAGTCCCATAGGACATTGCGTAGACCTTCGATCGGGTCAAGCGCAGCAAACACAACAAAGCAAAGCGCTTCTTTCGAAGCTAGCTGCCTATGGGCTTTCCGTGAAATTATGCGAATGGTTCACTAGCTTTTTAGCAGATAGAAACATAAAGGTCGTAGTCAACGGTGAGTGCTCTGACTTCATATGTGTGAATGCTGGTGTCCCGCAAGGATCTGTGCTCTATAGCCTACTTTGTTCCTCCTCCATATCAATGACATGTTGCAAATTATTGACATTCATTGTAATGCGTATGACAGCACGGGCGATGCTCTTTATACCGGCCGCACTAATATTTCTCGGGACAACGTCATTGAGAGTCGAAACAACCAAGTTTGGGGTAGACTTAATTTAAATTTAGTCCAATTTAACCCCACAAAGACACAAATTTGCGCATTCACCGCTAAAAAACTGCCGTCGGTCGTATGACCTCGTTTTGAAAACACTCCCTTATCTGCCTCAGCCAATATTGTAATACTTGGTGTCGACATATCGAGTGAAGTCTAGTTTCTTGGCCATTTGAAAGGTTAGGCCAAATTGGTCTCGAAGAAGCTTGGTGTGCTCAATAGATCGAGACTGTATTTCACTCCGGCTCACCGCCTTCTGCTTTATAAGACGCAGGTTCGGCCTCATATGCCATACTGTTCTTATCTTTGGGCAGGGGCACCTCCGTACCAGCTCCTCCCTCTGGACCGCTTCCAACGGAGGTTTCCATCTTGGCAGTCGACGCCAATCGTTGACTGCCAAGATGATTCAAATCGTTTTTTCAAAATTCATTGAAGCTCTTTGCCACGATTAAATTCTATTTTGTGACAAAATAAAAATATTATGTTTAACAATTTAAATTAGTGGTCTACCTAGTGTCATGAAGACAGACCGCCCTTGATGATGGTTCAGAATGTTTTGTTAAGTAAAGGTGTTATATTGTGGCAACCAAATATGAATAAGTAACGCCATCTGTGGTTAAACTTATCAAACTTAGTTGTTAATCTTAAATTTTTCTATTTGTCAAGTTAGTCGGTAACGAAAAGTTTATTTTTTATATATTTCACATTAACTTGCATGCTCGATGACTGCGTTCGGCGTTGCGTTTGGTGAAGATATAGAGGGCCTAGTGTGAGTTAAGTTTGTTCATCAATCGCAATGAGAAACGCGCTCGCCGTCAAGAGCGAGTTGATATGTATTATATTCACACTAGGCCCTCTGGTTAGGTTCATATACATATGTGTTTTAATGATAAGTATATTATTGTTATGCCATGGTCGAGAATATTCGAGAGCCGAGGACGGCGCCGTCTAGTTTCGAGTAGCGCGCAACTGTGGAGATTATGACTGGTAGTTCCGATGTTATCGACGCTATATTACTTGTTTTGGGCGTTTCTATTTTTTTCTAGAATGTTTTGTTAGCCGTACGGGCAGTATTGTTACACGCTCGGCTTTTATAGGGTTATGGAAACATATACAAAGATTCCGATCCATTCATTCATGACTGGTAAGTCATAATCTCCACAGTTGCGCGCTACCCGACACTAGATGGCGCCGTCCTCGCCTCCCGAATATTCACGACCACGCGGGACCCATCTCTCTATGGCTTAACATTATTAAGTATTTCATTTGACGTGTATAAGTGAGGTGACAAGAAACATCTATACCTGTTTCTGTTTCCTTCAGCACATGTACGTAGACCCGATCGAAGTGGCACACATAAGTGACTAACACTTTGTGCCAAGTGCCGGGTGCTGGTAACGGCACCGACTTACACTTCCCGACTACTTCCACACGATCCATTGTCCAGCCGTCTGGAAGTAAAATTGGCATGTTCAAATAAAAAAAATAACAAAAATAAAACCGACTTCAAGTTTCGAATCGATTTTCCTTGGATGCCATCTTCAGATCTTAGTATCCTTATCATGGTACCACCGTTGGGATATCTCCTTCCCATTAAAAAAAGAATCATCAAAATCGGTTCATAAACGACGAAGTTATCCGCGAACACACTTAATAAATTAAATTAATAAAAAGCTTTTTAATAAAAACAAGCTTTTACTGGAATGCATCGAGACGAATCAAACGAGTACAAACTCGATGATGTTGCGACATTTCTTCACAGAGTTCCTATGACCGCCTTCCAGCTCCAGCATCAGATCAGGTCCATGTCATTATAATATTGTATTGTCACGCTGTTATGCATAATAAATATGCTTGCAAAATTTCAGAAAAATCGGTTGAAGATATCTGCTTCAAAATTGAGTTGCAAGATTCCACCCGAACATACAAGCATACATACATAGATTGCAAGTTAATAAAAAGCTTGTAAAAATATATATTATACGGTCGAATTGATAACCTCCTTCTTTTTTGAAGTAGGTTAAAAAACGCGAGCTATGGTTTGGAAATTCGGTCAAAATACAGTTCGCGTCTACTCACGATCTCACAAACATCATGAAAGATATTTTCGCAGTAAAATACTAGAAATATCAAGAAAATTCGAGGAGTGACGCAACATAAACTTTCTGCCTCGCACAACAAAACTGTGGAATAAACTGTCGCCTGCGGTATTCCCGGAACAAATACGACCTTCAAACCTTCAAGTACTCCTTCTTAAAAGGCCAGCAACGCGCTTGTGACGCCTCTTCTGGGCGGCGGTAATCGCTTACCATCAGGCGATATGATTCCTCGTTTGCCCTCTATCCCATAAAAAACGGTCACATGGTCCTACAGATTGACTTTTTGACAGTCAATTGGTCAAATAATAATAACCTTGGACATCTTGATGATAATTCACGTTGAAATCTATAGAAAAAAACTGTAGAACTAATACGAACGAACATATATCATCGTAGCCATCTTTAAGCAGTAAAGAACAAGAGAGAATGAAGTGCAACTTAATGCAGTTTCGCATAAATGCGAAAGTTTGTGAGGACGTGCGAGCGGATTTAGATTGAACTTTACAGTTATATAGCTCATGAAAAATATAATGTTGGACCTAAGCTAGGCAATGTCTGTACTATGGTAACCAGACTACAGATAAACATACCTACTCACAAAACAAGAGAGAGTGAGAGATAGATAGATATGGAGTGAGAGAGAAAGAAAAAAAGAGAGAGAGAGAGAGATGGGGGGGGGGGGGATTGTGGGGTGGTTGTAAACTCACTCTATTATTAAGAGAATGAGATGAGAGAGTACTCAATTGCTGAATTGAAAGAACTGCATAAAACTGGCTTCGAGGTGGAAGCCTGGTTCTGCCAAGGAAAATAACTGAAATAGTATAAAAGTCTTACCAGGATGTTTGAGAATGTGTTTCTTGGTGCAGCGGTTCCCTTTGAAACAGGTTTTCTCTGGGCCTCCTTTGTAGTGTTTGCAGATGTCTGCTTCATCACGGCAGCTGTAACCCTAAACATAAGACAATCATTCAATCAGTTTTAGTATTTTTGACTGATATTTTTCTTGTTAAGCGAGTGCATAGCTTCTATCGCGGGCTTTGAGCGCGGCGACCGAATCAAGAATTTCAATTTCAAGAATGACAAAAATAAAACCTAACACCCGAATCTCGCACGGATCGACACGAGCTGCTCCGAAATCGGACGAATACGTAAGCAGCTGTTTATGAGAAAGTATATAGGTGTATAATAGGTAACTATCATATCTTTATAATGCTACACTCACCGCATGTGCGCCCTGTAAGAATACATGTTCAAAAAAAAAAAAAACTGCATAAATAAAAATAAATAATTATAATTGCATAAGTTGATACAAAATGCTCTGCAATAGCTTTACCGCGGCAGTCCCCGAGTGCCACACGTTTTTTTATACATATTATTGTTTAAATCATACAAATTCTACTCTTGTTAGCTATGGTCGTCTATAAATCATTTTTACCCTGTTTTGCAGTACCGTAGTTAGGTACTTTTAATACTATATGCTTTGTATAACACAATTTATTTTCTCTAGATTTGAGTTTTATTATCAGTGTATTTTTATTTCTAGCAATGTTGTCAACCTCAAGAAACAGGAGAAAAATGTAGATAAATAGAAAAAAGGCAGATTTTATAGTTTCCCCATAAATTTTAAGGGGCGCGTCCCTAAAAACGCGCGAAAAGGCACTTGCAGTTTTGTAAAACACAAACAACTCAATTCATATTTGAAACTAAAAAATAAATCTCAGTAGTTTAATAAATCAGTCTACCAATCTACCGATTGACATTTATAAAATAATTCTTTATTTTTGTGAAAAAAAGCCTTAACAAAGATCAAAATCATCGAAATCGACCTTTTTAATTAGCACACTCTGTCCTATTTCGTGCTCTATTTTAAATGATTTTTTCTTATTTAGCGAGAAAAAAGTATGGAGAAAAGATTTACCGTTTTAGTTTTTTATTAATTCTCACCAAAAAGCCATAATCTAAGGCTAAACATAATTCATTTTTAGCGACAAAAGTTCCATACATTTTAATACGTAGATATCGTCTCACGTAAATTGCAATAAATACGTTTTATCGCGCTCAAAAAATTCAGTGCCCGCCGAATATTCAAGGTGACACCACGTCCGTTTGTAGTTCGCACTGAGCTCCATAATACGTAAATGACAAGTTTTAGGGTGGGTTGCCAGTGAGTGTCGAATTGTAACTGTTAATTTGTATTCTTGAATTGAATTGAATTTTTTTTAAAGAATAATTTCAAAAAAAAATATTAGTATTTTTTATTAACACAGAACTTTTTTTTTTTTGTTTTTTTTTTAACTTGCTATGTATGTATATATCTAACTATATTTGTTAAGACGGAATCTTGCAACTCAATTTTGCAGATATCTTCAACCGATTGTGTTGAATTTTTGTAGGCATATGTATATAGCGTGACAATGCTATATTATGATGACATGGAGCTGATCTGATGTTGAAGCTGGAAGGTGGTCATAGGAACTTTGTAACGACGGAACCTATCGAGTTTGGAGTCGTTTGATTTGTCTTGACGAGTACTTTGAATACACTTTGACAGACCGAGACACTTTGAGAAATTGTTTATAAAAAAGTAAAAAAAATATTTTTTAATGATTTCTGTTAGAATTGAATAACTACTACTGAAATAATGAAAGACCTTAAAATTACAGTTTTATTTTTGACTGCATGGTTGGTCTAGTGGTTTAAGCGGTTGCCTCGCCGCTTCCTACTGTATCAGGTGTTGTGGGTTCAAATCCCACATGGGACAACACTGTGTGATCCACGAATTGTTGTTCTGAGTCTGGGTGTCCATTGTGTACGTTTCATGTATGTTTGTAAAGTCCCCCGCGACACAGGATTTATTGGATATATACGGAAGTTGTCTTTTTTGAAAAAAAAAACTAGCTGAGCCCCACGGTCTTACCCGCGATACTACACCAACCGCGGTTACTCCTTATATCATCAGCTACCTATCAGTAAAAATAGCACTATCAGTAAATATAGCTGGCACAAACAAACAGACAGACAGACAAAAGTTTTAAAAAAGGGTCCCATCTACACTTTACGTCATTTCCATTATTATTCATCCCTTAAGTTCGAATTTAATCAATTGGTGAATTGTAAAACAATATATGCCCTATCTCTTACATTATCTGATATCTGTAATCTATATAAATAAAACAGGAAGGCGACTGACTGACTGACTGACATACCCAGAGATCAACGCACAGCCCAAACCGCTGAAGTTAGAATCCTGAAATTTTGCATGTAGGTTCTTTATAATATAATATATAAATTTTAAGACAAATGGTTTGTTTTTTAACCGTCTTAAAAAAAGAAGGAGTTTATAAATGAACTGTATTTTTTTATTTTTTTACCCGATCACGGCAAAGCCAAAGGAGGGTTATGATTTTGACCAGGGATCGGAAAACCCATGCATAACGATATTCGTTATAAACGGTTACCGAATCAATCTGTAACCGTTTCAAAGGGTTACTCATCGATTCGGTTAACAGATTATATATGTTATTGTTTTAACCCAAACAATAAGGGTTAACCCAAATTAAAGGGTTTATGTTTTTGAAATTGTTAACCCAAATGACAGATGTTAACCCAAGATTTGGGTTATTTTACGACGTGACGCGATTCGAAAATTAATCAATTTTACTTGATCTCTTGTGAAAAAAAATTAACTTGTGTTTCCCTTTTCCCATTCCACGCAAATAATGAACGTCACCGACGACTGTAACGAAAAATGAATCACGGACCTACAAATATCCAGAAACCTATATCAGATTCGGTTAAGGTTAACCGTAATTATCCTGTATTAGATTATTCCTGTTAACAGTTATAATTCGGTAACACATATTTAGGTTAATCCTAAATTTAGGTTAACCCATTCCCAAAAGGGTTAATAACAGATTATTTCGGTTAGGTTAACCCTAACCGGAATATCCCTGATTTTGACAGGCTATGTATGTATGTTCATCTGTTCCCTCATAGCTCCTTAACTACTTATTAGAACTGGATAAATGAGGTATCGTTAGAAGTGCCTTGATCGTCCGCTGCTTATAGGCTATATGACGCGTCACTCAATTTAATGTGGCGCCCTCTAGCCGACATAAAGTACTGTATTAAAAAATGAATTTGACATAAATATGCCGTGTTTGGTATCATCGGAAAGGGTGTTACTTGTACATTTCAAATATATATATAGGTATTATTAGCATTTGCTGGTGACTTTGTTCGTATTTATTCAATTTTTTTTATATTTTGATGTTAGGTATTTAAAATATACTTTGCATATAAATTATTATTATCACTACACCAAAACATTAAAAAAAAAACTTAAATTAAAATAGAAACGTACCATAACTCTTAAAAACACGTGACTACGGCTTTTCAAAACTTGTTTCATACTTTTTTAGCGTCGTTTTTTGTCAAAAAGTGAAAAAAGTACGTAAGTAAGCAAGATCTATGTAGTAAAATTTAGTCAATATGAGCAATAAAAGCGATCAAAAATTATATTTTTAAGAAACATTATGTTCCATTAATATAACATATATCATACAAATTTTATTTCATATCATAGCATTAAAATCCGTTGATTACTGTAAAAGATCTAAGCTGACAGATAGCGCGAGCGACTTAATTTTATATTGTGTAAAATATATTATTTGTCCATGAAATGAATTAAAAATGAATAGGTACACTTGAACCCCATTCTCGGCCGTTGACGAGTTACTTAAAGCCCGCAGGCTTTCCGATATGACTAAGATACATTGCGTGCTTTGTAGGACATTCTGAACATTCTTCAAAGGCGAACAGTTAATGAATATGTAACTAGAAGAAAAAACCGAAAGTAAATTTATTAGTTGCCAGGGTTAGTATGCAACAGTGCCCGATGCGTTTGTGTGCATGTTAAATATGAATGTGGGTGTTCAATCACAAATTCCCACGCTCAAGGACTACAGTCTTAAGCAATTATCTACTTTTATTAGGTAGTAGCACTCACATACATTGTAATATTATAATATTGTTTACAGCATTAGTGTAAGTGTAACCGTCAAAATTGAGAATTTTAGCTTGTTACATTGTTTAATGTTGAGTGCTGTAGTGCCTGTAGTGTGTATAGTAAGTTGAAGGTAGTAGAGCCACGCTGATTTCAGCATGAACGGGCCGGCTCGACCGGGGCGGTACTACCCTCGCACAGAAAATCAACGTAAAACGACAGCATTCGTGCTGTCGTGTTTCGTTGGTGAGTGCGAGACCGGAGGCCCAAATAGTCTAGTCAACAAGTTCCATACTTGTTGACTAGACTAAAAGATGCAGTAGCATCACTAGGCCGCCATGGTGTGGGTCGCCATGCTGCATTGTCTGCATTCGCAGTGAGCATGGTGACCACCACTCTTGGATTCTGCTTATGCTTTCCATCAGGCAGAGTAGAGTCATTTTGGCGGGCCGAACATAAAAAAAAAAAAAAAAGTGTATCAAGAACAAAACATATTCTAATGTAAGTGAAATAAAAAATTCTTTTTGAGAAAAAACTATTATTTACCCACAAAACAAAGTTCTTTTTTTTTCTCAATCTCTCAATTACGGTTTTTTGTAAAATTTCTAACAATATAAAAAATTCAAAGATTAAAAATGATATATGAAACAGCAAATCTACTATTGAAACAGTAGTATTGGCAATTAATTGGCATTAGTATCCTTAAGTAGAGTACTTTAAACATACCGTGACTGCCTCTACGGGGTCGTCATACTCGGGACACTGAGAGAGGTCGTTCTCGCTGTCACACGAAGGCGGAGGGCCGCACTTCCCGCGAGCGTGTTGAGGCTCTGGACTGTGGGACTCCGACAGCTTGTCAACTGTCAAATTACAATATCTGGTTATCTTATACACTAGCAACCCACCCCGGCTTCGCACGGATTCTTTACGGAAATAATACAGCCTATGATACTCTGAGAAGTTGTGAGTCTTATTTTATTTCCGAAATCTTCAACAATTGCACTTGACTGCACGGTTGACCTAGTGATTAAAGCGGTCGCCATGCCGCTTTCTAATGTGCAAGTGTCGTGGGTTCAAATAGTAATCCATAGTGCTGGTCACCATGGTGCATTGTCCTTGTCCACATTGAGGATGGCCACCACTCTTGGATTCGGAAAAAAAAAACGGGACAACACTTTGTGTGATCCACTAATTGTTGTCCTGAGTCTGGATATTCTTTGTGTCTGTTATATGTATGTTTCTAAAATCCCCCGCGACACGGGATGTATATTACGAATGCAGGAGTTGTCATTAAAAAAAAAGAAAACCTTCCTGAAGAATCACTTTGCCTATTGGTGAAAAACGCATAAAAATCCGTGCAGTAACTTTTGACTTTATTGCGAACAGACAGATAGACGCGGCGGTGGACTTTGTTTTATAATATGTAGTGATTTTCATATATTTTTTTCAATAAAATATAGTTTTTGCGGTATTGTTCTATCATAGAAATATCTAAATTTATTTTAAAATTATTGTTGTTTTTAGTGTGTATACGAATATTTGATTCTGTATAACTTAAAGCAATTACGTTTGAAATTATTCGTAAATGAAAAATATTGTTTTAATATTTATTTATGTTTCAAACTTTTTCATTTGAAAATTAACAATCTCCTTGTTATTGTAAAATAGATTAATATTAGAGTAATATAATAAAAGTTTCACTTGAAAAAAATGTTCTTTGTTTTGTTTGAACAGAGTAATCAACTTATTCAACAAAACATACAGGTGAAGTTTTCATAAAAGCGTGTAAAAAAGTAACAACGGCAGATTTTTTTTATTATTATTGGTATAGCAAGCAGAAGTCGCAAGAAGAAAAGAAAAGAAGAAGGAAGGAAAGAAAAGAGGGAGGAAGGATATTACGGTATTAGCTGACAGACATTGGTGTAGAAGAGTTTGCCGAGACCGTGTTTCGGCCAAAGTAGCGTAAGACGCACACAGATCAGGTAGTGTGACGATTTGCGCAAGATGGCTGGCAGGAGCCGGATGAGAGAAGTTCAGCATTGATCAGAGTGGCATGCAATGGTAGAAACCTATGTCCTGCAAGTAGACTGTAATAGGCTGATGATGATGAAACAGTTAAACTTACTTGGTAGAACTAATTTTTCCTCCACAATTACGTCGTTTAGTGTCTCACCGGATGGGAGTACTACGTATACACCCAACGATTCCGAAGTACTGTAAACATACAAAAGTTAGAACAGTATGCATTGATTCCTAATATATAATTATTATATTATTATAATATTATTAAAATTGCTGCAGTTTTTTTACTTCAGCTCATAAGAAAACACATCTACAATTTGACTAAAAAATAAAAACTTGTCTAAGGCCTCTGATTCTGTTGCACACAATAAAATCGTTATAGAAATGAGGGTTAGTGTGTCATAGACTGCAGATGCATTATTGCTTCAATGTTAGCGATATAGTACAAAAATTATATTAAACTTGTACTGAAAATTGTCTTCTAGGTCATCTTTTATTACAGTGTGCCACAAGGTACAATACTTGGTCCATTTATTTTTTTATATACAATAGCAATATGATGTGTTGTTAATAAACTAAGAAGAACAACATAATAAATTACTTTACAGGATATTTATTCCTATTATAAACAAATAAGGTCTAATACTGACTTTTCGTCGATTTCGATGGTGCATTGCGTGCCCACGAATCTCCTCATAAATTCTTCTTGTTTTTCCACAAGATCTTTGTTCTGATAGCTCATAGGATCCACCTGTTTTTAAAATAATGTATTAGTAGTACACTAACAATTTATCGCAGGAGAGGCCTATGTCCTTCGGCTGAGATGATGATGATGATAATAAGCAATTTAATACTAACTACAGCTCTTATCCGTACGGAGCCGGATTAAGAACGGAGTGTCATCACCCTTTTTCGTTCTATGAGTCTTGTAAAAGCTGCTTATGGGAGAAAACTATTAATGTCAACCGCATAGTAAAAAGGGGGAATATCAAGTTATAACTAAACTAAACAAACCATATCTATAGATACTGTTACGAAGAAAGATTATTCCAGATGAAGCAGATCGACACGGCTAAACATCGTGAAAGTTCTCGTTGGTTTCTTTAGGCACAGAACAGTTAACCTTTCATCGGTTTACATAGCGTCGAATATACACACATCAAAAGTGTCTAGGGATCAACATATGTGTCTAGGGATCAACATATATTTTTGCAATAACTTTTCTCCTGATTGATATTAATTAAAATTTTCTTTAAGGATTCATCAAATAAAGTGTTTTCGTTTGTCACAGTAACGATAAACCAAGTCACCTTTGCATTAATAAAGAAATTTGCCATTTTCCTAATAAAAGGATTTTTGACATTTGAACCACTAACATTAAAGTTCGAAAAAAAGACTGAAATAACAGTTTTCTTTAAAATTTTATTAGGTAACTTAAACAATTAATAATCCGTGTTTCTACCGCGAACACTAACACAAGAACATCGGTTTGGCATACTCAAAATGAGTTCATCCAAATCACGCTGTGGAATGGCCGCCCATGTTCGTGGCAACAACAAAAAAAGGTCTTCTTGCGACTGGATACCCTCCATATTCGGCAGAGCTCTTCTCTGTAGCATATCTCATGCATGCTCAATCGGGTTCAAGTCTGGCGACTGAGCAGGCCAGGGCCAAAGCCACATCTCAATCTCAAGAAATCCGCATAAAAATACTTGATCCCTAGACACTTTTGATGTGTGTAGATTGATTGTTGCACGGTTGATTCGATCACATTTGCCAGCGCGTTCTTGGAACCGTACAATGATTTTTCTAGAACGTACTAGTAATAAGTATGTAATATAAAAAGGCGTCTCGCGGGTCGCAGTTCAGTTCAGTTTGAGCTACGGTGCGACAAATATCTGAGTGATATCAGTGATTAACCTAGCGACCTCGGCAACGATTAAGGACTATTATTCAGAGTTTCACTGAGCTTTTTACAGTGTTTTTTAAGGTTTAATTAATCGAACCTTGACACGTAACAATACTAACCCGTCTGAAAAATGTTGCAAAAAGTGGGATATATTATTCCTCTTGAGAGATTTCAATGCGTGACCGCGTATACGGTTAAAGTTTACCAAAAATAATATATATAAGAATTGTTTCTTTATAATTTCCAAAAATCCGTGACTGCATATGTCTGTCTGTTAAGGGTCTGTCTGGGAGGGGTCCGAATGAGTTAATAAGGCCTCCTTTCTCAGGCGCAGAGTGGCACACCGTGTGGTTTTAGTCGGTTCGATTCCCGACACACGTAAAAAAAAGCTAAGAGCAATAGGACACGCAGACGAGGTTGCGTGGGTCAACTAGTTTTTTAAATGATTAAAAGGTACTTACCCCTGCTAGATGACAACAGCGTGCATAGGGTGGCTTCACACAGAAGCGTGGATACAGCGGCTGTACGCAATCTATGGGTGCTAAGCGCATCTCGCCCGTATCTACTACGTACATCTCCGCAATGGTTCCGTCCCCCTAAATAACATAATATTCCATATACTAAATATTCATAAAAACATATTTCAAGTCCATTATGATATAATGTGTGTTTTTAAGGAGTATTTTATTTCGTTATTAACAGTTTTAATAATGTTAATGAACATTGTCAGTGGATTTATTTTTCATTTTTAGGGTTCTGTAAAACGAGACCCTATTACTGAGACTCCGCTGTCTGTCCGTTTGTCACCAGGCCTTACCTCATGAGCCGTGATAGTTAGATAGTTGAAATTTTCACAGATGTTGTATTTCTGTTGTCGCTATAACAAAAAAATACTAATAAACAGAATAAAATAAATATTACGGGGGCTCCATACAAGAAACGTGATTTTTTTTGCCGTTTTTATAGATATGGGTAAGCAATCGACTCGCACTTGGCCAGTTTATTAAATCAAGCAAGATGTTTGCACTGTCTGTCTGTCGCTAAACACAACCCAATCTACAAGTGACCACAAGCGGTAAAATCCGTTCGAAATGGCGGTCGACGAAATAGAAGGCAAACTTTGTAACTTTTGAAGTGAAACTTCTAATGGGACTTCCAACAAGCTTGCGTTAAGCGTTTAAAGGTAGCGATAACGTTTAACGCAACCATGGAGGGAGTATGAAATCACTGTTGCACAATACGAAGTTTCACTTCTGCCGCGCGGAGGGACTCCACGCATATTTTTAACGCCGATGACTCTGGATTTATAACAAAAAAAGTTTATAATGACATTTGAATGTTTTACCTCACTCAGTTTCAAGAACAGTCCTCTATAAAAGCAATCACTTTCTTCGTCGTAGAAGGCGCAACACGTTAGTGTCTTTACCTCTTTTGCACTAATAGACCTGTGGTTATCGGTGTAGAACCTTGTCATATCCACCATTAGGCTGTAAGAAGACAGAGAGCATTAAAGTTAAGCTAAATGTACACTATACACACAGTATATGTATACTGGTGGCTAAAAGTTCCCCATAGGTAAAATCTACTTACGTGTTTGAGAGTTTAATTTAATAATTTAACACACAACGCCATCTAGTCCCAAACTAAGCAGAGCTTGTATTATGGGTACTAGGCAACTGATATAAAAACAAACCGTATATATTTTTTTTGTAAATACATACTGAATGTATGTAAACATAATTATTATACATAGAAAACACCCAAAGTTAAAGAAGAAAGAAAGAAACATATTTATTTTGGCAAATAAAGAAATCGTACATAAAAAAACATACCGATCAAATTGAGAACCTCCTCCTTTTGGAAGTCGGTTAAAAAGGTAACATACATCAATTTTGGAAGGCCAAAAATGAACTCAATTCAGCATTGTGTCAGACAAAACGTCTGACGCTGGCTTTCAATTCACAGCCCAGGTGACGCCGTGCATGAAGATATTTTACATATCCGTGCTATAATATATACAATAACAAAATAACAAACACAAAAACACACAATATTGCCCTATACTTAACATATTTTAACATTGCGGGCACCGCTCTGCTGTGCTTAAGGTCTCGTGTTCGATTCCCGGGTCGGACCTAATGTTTGTATGATCTGCAAATATTTGTTTCGGAGTTTGGTGTTTTCTATGTATAATACACACATCAAAAGTGTCTAGGGATCAAGCATTTTTATGCGGATTTCTTGAGATTGAGATGTGGCTTTGGCCCTGGCCTGCTCAGTCGCCAGACTTGAACCCGATTGAGCATGCATGGGATATGCTACAGAGAAGAGCTCTGCCGAATATGGAGGGTATCCAGTCGCAAGAAGACCTTTTTTTGTTGTTGCAACGAACATGGGCGGCCATTCCACAGCGTGATTTGGATGAACTCATTTTGAGTATGCCAAACCGATTCTTGTGTTGTTAGTGTTCGCGGTAGAAACACGGATTATTAATTGTTTAAGTTACCTAATAAAATTTTAAAGAAAATTTCTTTAAAATTTTCAGTCTTTTTTTCGAACTTTAATGTTAGTGGTTCAAATGTCAAAAATCCTTTTATTAGGAAAATGGCAAATTTCTTTACTAATGCAGAGGTGACTTGGTTTATCGTTACTGTGACAAACGAAAACACTTTATTTGATGAATCCTTAAAGAATATTTTAATTAATATCAATCAGGAGAAAAGTTATTGCAAAAATATATGTTGATCCCTAGACACATATGTTGATCCCTAGACACTTTTGATGTGTGTATGTATGTATTTACAAAAAAAGTATATATATATTTATATCAGTCGCCTAGTACCCATAATACAAGTACAAATACAAGTAAACAAATACATAACTCTGCTTAGCTTGGGACTAGATGATGTTGTGTGTTAGATGTCCAAAATATAAAAAAAAAATACAAACGCTTGCACTTCTTGAGGATCATCGGTGATGACCCAGAAGAATGCTCCTTCGATGTGCATAATTGTAGCGGCATATGCCTGGTCAGTCTCCAGCACGGACTGAGCTGGCAGATTGCTGCACTCCCCAGTAAAAGATCCAGGAGATGAATCTAAAAAAAACAGCCTCATTAATACTGTTTCACTTCAAATTCTGACGAAATAGGGTAGTTGACACCTTAGTGAAATTAGTTACTTTTTATCATCTGTCAAAACGATAAGTTTGTATGAAAAATGTACTAAATACAAACTTGTGACGTCACTGTTTTAAACTTTGAGTAGTTTAAAACGTTACTGTATTAGGCTACTCAATCACACTAATCACACTTCACATCACACTAATATATAAGGCGAAAGTTTGTGAGTGTGTATCTTTGTTACTTCTTTACGCAAAAACTACTGAACGGATTTGCACGATACTTTACAATAATATAGCTTATACATCAAAATAACACACAGGCTACTATTTCCCGCGATAACAGACATACACGCGGGCGGAGCCGCGGGCAACAGCTAGTAGAGCAATATATTTAAATGTTTAAATTTGTAATAGCAATGGAAAACTGTAATAATTATATTTTCTGAGATGTTTTATAATATTTGTTTTAATGAAGGAGACATCGGTATTTATTTACGATACAGTCAACTACCCTATTAAACATGGTCAGGAGCTGGTGAATAGTTATGTTTAACAGTAGACAATCTGAGATGATGGTAAGGATTTATTTAGTTAATACTAGGAGGGGTTGGTGCTTGAGCACCTGAAATAACATGGTCCGGGTCCTCCTCAAAGCACCTGAGACCGGCCGCCGTCGGGAGAGTTTTAGTAGAAACACCACATACTTCTGGCTCCTGAGGGAGATCCGAAGGGATTTTGCACCTAAGAGACATAAGAGGGGGTAAGCCAGGCCTCTAGCTGTCCCTAGGTTAGAAAGAGAGAGACACCGCGGTACCTAGTACTGTCTCGCTCTACTCGCGTTTGCGCGGAAAAGCAGAACCATGGTATCAGAAACCAAGGCCTCGCATTCCGAGAGCGACACAGTGTGATGTCACTCTCCGGTAACCACTTTATAGCAACTTATCACAAAATGAACCAACCAGAACCAGCGATAGCGGTAATGACATAAGGCTCGTGTCACTCACGTGATCACAGTGTCTCGGAATGCTATAACCTGGCGAAGTATATCGTTATTACATGAGCAGAACGATTTGACGTTTAATTGTTGTGATGATCGGATTTCTGTAGGTAATGCTTTTACAAAATAACAAAAAAGTGTGTTATTTGTAAAAAGCAGCCTATTCCTGGCGATTACACTCACAAGACCCACGACTTTTTAGGATATTTTATTTTATTATTAGAGGTTGTCATAGTCATGGCAATCCTTTACTACGCATGCGTCAGTTGAGAGAGACAGATGGTGGTAACGCTGGTCTTCTCACTCTTTCTAACCGTTGGACGTTTCCACTTACAGGCAGCCCTATGTCTATGTTCCTCTAGTACTATTAACTCTAAGTTTTGCACCCCAACACCAAAAAGAGCTGGTGGCTAAGTGGTAATCGAGCACGTTAGTACAATGCAAAGTATTGCAAGGCAATGTTATTTATTGGTTTAACATATGAAGAACCCTTCGTGCCTGGGAGAGCATGCCTGTTAAGTCGTGTATCGTGATTGCCCAACAAATATCGGTGACAATTTTTACGGTTAGCTACAAAAACTCTTATTAATTTTTTTATGTATGGCTCTGCCAGAATGACTCTACTTTGCCTGATGGAAAGCATAAGCAGAATCCAAGAGTCGTGGTCACCATACTCATTGCGAATGTAGACAATGCAACAATATCGCATGGTGACCCACACTATGGCGGCCTAGTGATGCTTCTGCATCATTGGGCCTCCGGTCTCGCACTCACCAACGAAACACGACAACACGAATGCTGTCATTTTACGTTGATCTTCTGCGCGAGGGTAGTACCGCCCCGGTCCAGCCGGCGCGTTCGTGCTGAAAAATCAGCGTGGCTCTACTACCTTGAAATTGAGGTCTGATTTCAAAAGCTCCATAAAAAAAAAACGAAGTTCAGCCGTATGATACTAGCCAAAAAGCCGACCCCTGCTTAGTTTGGGAAAAGGCTCAGAAGAAGAGATGTAGCTTTAAGAATGAACAATAATATTTTTTATAATACTATTGTTTGACCACGGCGTCGCTCGCGTGTATGTCGGTCGGTTATTGCGGTAAAAGATCCTATGCCCTTCCTTAAGAATCGAAGTATCTCAATGCCAAATTTCATAGAAATCGGTGCAGCGGTTTAGCTGTGTAACAGATGGACAGAGTTACTTTTGAGTTTATAACATATAGATTACCTTCTTCAATTTTGGTACGCCCCCAACTTTCTTGCCCCAATTCACATTGTACCTCCTTTGCAGCTACTTCGTTCTTGGCTTGCGGCACCGATTCTTCCGAAGAGCTTGTACTGGAGAAGACAATCAAAGATTGGTCTTGTTTCGGAGGTTTCACTCTCTTAGGCTTCTCTGGGGGGCAGTGGTTGGGACAGGCGGTAGATGTTGAAGGTGCTGGTTCGCTGAGAGCGTCTATTAAGTTGAACGGCTCCTGGACTATCGATGGTAGCATAGGAACAGGTGTGTCATGAACAGGAGTGTATTCGATATGTCCCGTTTCATCTGTGGGAAGTTTAAATATTAACAGTTGCTGAACCGATTTTGTGATTGAAAAAAGGGTTAACCAATATAACGTTCGAAATTCTAAAATAAAGTCAAGAAATAGGGCGAAAATCAGAATGTTTGAGATATCACATACAAAAAAAGACAAAACAGAACGACATATTTTTTCCACCTATTTTCTTTTTACTTTAATTACTATTGAAATATTAAATGTTGATAGTTGAAGATACATATGTATTTATATTTTTTAATAGTAAT
Organism: Diaphora mendica; assembly: GCA_949125395.1. Lineage (NCBI taxonomy): Eukaryota > Metazoa > Arthropoda > Insecta > Lepidoptera > Erebidae > Diaphora > Diaphora mendica. Next base: position 6,212,271 of record OX421321.1, read on the forward strand.
GGATAACAATAACATGATATAGGTATTTGAATATCAAACCTCCAAAAATAGTACTAATAAATAATTATTTGTGTATAATGAACAAAACTTACTAATACATTCTAGAATTAAACTCACTTGTACTTATTCCACAATTTTTATTGACTTTAATCCTGGCCGGTTTCGCAGTTATCCTGAAACCTTTGATATGTCCATTGGGCGAAACTGGCCAGGATAAAATACCTGGCAGGAAGACACCTGGTCGACCAAGAAGGAAGTGGATAGGTGACATCAGGGCCTGGACTGGACTAGAAAAATATCACCAATTGAAAGATGCCGCTCATGATCGTGAGGGATACCGTCTGCTGACCTCCAAACTTCATTTTGAAGATGGCACCCCATGATGATGAGTTTAATTCTAGAATGTATTTCAACAAGTTCCATCCAAGTGCCGACAATCGACAGTATAAAAACTTACCAATCTTAGATATAGCTAGGTTGAAGTCAGTAATCAAGTACATATACTCGTCAAGTTGCTTCATACAGGAGAGGAAACGCTCCTTGAGTTCTGATGGCTCACAATTTAGCTGCAGGACAAAGCCTTGGGTCTGGAAAATAGAAAATAAAGAAGTAAATTACAGAAGTAAGAGTGAGGTCAAGTTCGAATACATTGACCATCGTAAGCCTTTAATAGTTCACAGCTGGACATAGGCCCCTCCTTAGCAAGAAGGTTTGGTCTACTATAGCACTCTAGTCAGACGGTATTGAATAGGGTTTGTCTCAAGTTTTCCTTCTACTTGCAGTGATGTTAGGTACAGACTACGCAGAGCGCGTAGTCTGTCCCATAGATAGTCGACTCTTACAACACCCATGGGATGAGTAGGGGTGATGACACCCGTATTTTTAATCCGTCACCATACGGATGACGAATATCGAATACAATGGAAGAATACTGTGTACGTCTTCTCAAGGAGACATAGGACATAAAGTCAAGTCATGCCTGTTTCACACTGGGGCAGAGCAGTGAGGCAGAATAGCAGCACAGAACAGTTTGGAAGGACAGTATCGTTTAAATATAGGATTAGGATAGTCGGGACAGTCCAAGTGAAGCGATGGAGCGAAACCCGCGCGCGGACTGTTCTGCTCTTTAGACTGCACTGCCCTTGCGTTCACACGAGTCCAACCACAAGACACGAGCGAGAAAGGTGGTGGGGAAAGGACACTGAAAATAGACCGGCGGGCTATTAACTGTTCTGTCTTGGTTACTGTCAAGACAGTACTGTTCAGTGCGTTCAAACAGTAGCAGTACTGTGCTGCCCACTGTTCTGCCCCCGTGCGAAATACGCTTCACGGAAATAATTATTTTTAACTAGCTGACCCCACAAACTTTGTATCGCGGTATTCATTTTCGTGAATAGTTTCAAAATTGCCGAAAACCTTCTTCTAGTATTTAAACAAGCCTCAACTTCCCGCAGGGCCACATTGTACTAAGCGGACTAAGAAAATACAACACTTTCGGTTTTCTTTTAATTTTCTTCTATACAAATAACAGACCTTGTCCTGACAATAACAAACATATAAAATAAATAATTACAAGTTTTAACAAAAAAAAACCGACTTCAATCTGGACCAATTTAAATTTAAATAGGACCATTCGGCCAGCACCAGCTTTCAAATAAAAAAAGAATCATCAAAATCGGTTCACCCAGTCCAAAGTTATGAGTACTTATGAGGTAACAAACATAAAAAAAAATAAAAAAAATACTGTCGAATTGAGAGCCTCCTCCTTTTTGAAGTCGGTTGAAAAACAGTTTGGTGCAGTCGATCGAAAGTTATGCGCGTGCATACATTTTTGTGATTCATTTTTATTTATAGATTCTGCGAGTATTAATGAGCGCAAATGTAAACAGAACCCATACTTAAATGTAATGTTTTTTTAGTAAAATTTAAAAATGGTGTAGTGTTTCGAAAGATTTGTTGGCAATAGAGTTCAACAGTCCACTGTTGGACATAGGTCTCTTTGTAGAAAGTGGGCTTTGGTCTATAATATTTGTACTAAGCTTTATGTTATAATCATTGCCAAACGATAGATCATTTGTAATGTTTTAAAATACATTAAATATAATTAAGTTTGTAGTTACCTAGTATACAATAAAATAATTAATATTATTATGAGTGCATATACACTTTCGATGTATACAATGTATAAAACAATAGGGTAGTTGATACCTTAGTCAAATTAGTAAATTCTTATCATCTGTCAAAACAACAACTTTGTATGAAAGCAACTTCTTACGTAACTACACACATCAAAAGTGTCTAGGGATCAACATATATTTTTGCAATAACTTTTCTCCTGATTGATATTAATTAAAATTTTCTTTAAGGATTCATCAAATAAAGTGTTTTCGTTTGTCACAGTAACGATAAACCAAGTCACCTTTGCATTAATAAAGAAATTTGCCATTTTCCTAATAAAGGGATTTTTGAAATTTGAACCACTAACATTTAAGTTCGAAAAAAATACTGAAATAACAGTTTTCTTTAAAATTTTATTAGGTAACTTAAACAATTAATAATCCGTGTTTCTACCGCGAACACTAACAACACAAGAACATCGGTTTGGCATACTCAAAATGAGTTCATCCAAATCACGCTGTGGAATGGCCGCCCATGTTCGTTGCAACAACAAAAAAAGGTCTTCTTGCGACTGGATACCCTCCATATTCGGCAGAGCTCTTCTCTGTAGCATATCCCATGCATGCTCAATCGGGTTCAAGTCTGGCGACTGAGCAGGCCAGGGCAGGACATTGATGTTAGCTGCGGCGAGAGTCTGTCTTACAACTCTTGCGGTGTGCGGTCGTGCATTATCATGCATTAACTGAAATAAGGGACCGATTTGCACTTGTAGAGGAACGATGACGTCTGATACAATCGTCTCAGCATAAATTTGAGCGTTGAGGTTGCCTCTGATCCAAATCAACTCAGTTCTTCCGCCGATCCAAATACCCGCCCATACCATGATGGTTCCACCACTATAAGGATGGACTTCCTGGCAGGATTTTAATCGCTGTTGGCGTCCAGGGGTTCTCCAGTGTCGTATACGTCTTGTATCCGGTCTCATACTAAAACGAGACCCATCAGAAAAGCACACGAAACGCCATTGTTCTTCTGCCCAATTTCTGTGTTCAAGAGCCCATTGATATCGAATCCTACGATTGTGCATTGCTATAGGTGGTACCCGTAGCGGTCTTCGGGAATGAAGGTTCACTTCATGCAAGCGGTTTCTGACTGTTTGTTCGCTAATTAAGTTCCCTGAAGAGTGATGAAGCCTCACGGCTAACATCATGGCGGTTATTGTTGGAGCTCTTCGAGTTAAGATTTGAATGTATCGGTCTTGTCTCCGTGTGGTGCAGCGATACCGTCCTCCATGGCGCTCAGCCACGGTACCAGTGCTTCGGTAACGTGTCCAAAGTCGACTGATAACACTCTGACTTGTATTCAGAGCTAAAGCCACAGTACGTTGCCGGGAACCAGCTTCTATCATTCCCACGGCTCTGAGCATTTCTTCCCTGCTTAAATGACGTCGCCGCTCCATAATAACGTTGGTTTTAATCAGTAGTAGGGAAACAGTAGCACTAATAATGTCTTCAATACGTTGTATGTTTTTATAGGGAAAATATTGACAGCTGATTTTCATCTTTTACTCGAATTTGATTGACAGTTCCTGATTCAAATTATGAAATGCACCAAAAAGGATCCATATAAATTTATAAAATCATAAATTTATTACAAAGCCACATCTCAATCTCAAGAAATCCGCATAAAAATGCTTGATCCCTAGACACTTTTGATGTGTGTATTTAAGTTTAAAATAATAAATTTAAGTTTTATTGAGAAATATAAACAGTAATAAGCCGAATAGTCGGCGCTCTTTACCGACTATTCGCCGACTACGATAGTTGCCGGATAGTCGGCTTTACCGACTAGTCGACACATCTCTAGTTTTATTACCTCTTCTTTTTAAAGACGACTCCCGCACTCGCAATATTGCTGTGTCGCAGTAGGATTAACAAACATGACATGAAACGGACACAAGGAACACCCAGACTCAGAATAACAATTTGTGAATCACACAGTGTTGTACCATGTGGGGTTTAAATTTGAACCCACAATACTTAGGGCATTAGAAAGCGGCATGGTGACCGCTTAAACCGCTACGCCAGCCGTGTAGATATTATATTAGAACCACCATGCTTTAGTAATTGCATTACTTTTATACAAAGTTCACTACTTAACTAGTGGTTTAAGCGGTCTAAACGCCACTTTTTACTACGCCTACGTGTTGTGGGTTCAAATCCCACATGGGACAACATTATGTGCGAACCACAAATTGTTGTTCTGAGTCTGGGTGTTCTTTGTGTCCGTTTCATGTGTGTTTGTAAAGTCCCCCGCGACGCAGGATGTATATTTCTAATGCGGGAGTTATCCAAAAATTTATATATTTACATATTAGGAAAGAAATAAAACAAAACAGAGGAGAATTAGATAAGGATAGCTTTAAATAAAAGTATTGACCCAAATTTAAAACAAATAATATATTCAAACTTTCCGGCCAGCTCACATCTGACCCTGAACATCGCAAATATATATATTATACGTACGTAAGAATTTAATGAGTCTAGTCACAAAAATATTACGAAGTTGAACAATTCATAGGCAGAATTTATTCTAGATTATGACTCATGGGATAAATATTTTTAATTTCGAAGTTATAATATCTTATTTATAAAATTTTCGTGTCACAATGTTAGTTACCATTCTCCTCTGAAACAGCTGGACCGATTTTTATGAAATTTGGTGTGCATATCGTCGGGTCCTGAGAATCGACCAACATCAATTTTTTAATACTTTTTTTTTTTTTTTATGGCAAAACAACGTTTGCCGGATCAGCTAGTAATTATACAAATTGAATCGCCGAAATGTATGAAAGCGCAAAACTTCAGAACGGCTGCACCAAATTAAATAATTCTTGTTTTTATGTGTTCATTTTTGTTAGGTCAAGGTTTGTGTACAACAGCGGAGTCTGGTACGGAACCCTTACGGAAGTAACTACAGCATCACACACTCCATTTTAATGAGAAGCTTAGGTCTAGCAGTGGACTACGCTATGGTGACCAGATTGCTGATAAATATACATATATTTCTAAATACATACGTATCTATACTAATATTATAAAGCTGAAGACTTTGTTTGTTTGTTTGAACGTGCTAATCTCAGGAACCGCTGGTCCGATTTGAATAATTCTTTCAGTGTTGGATAAAACATTTATCGAGGAAGGCTATAGGCTATATATCATCACGCTAAGACCAATAGGAGCGGAACACCAATGAAGAATGTTACAAAAACCGGGGAAAAATTTTACGCCACGGCCCAGACAATAGGAGACGTAAACGACGTTGCGTGGGTAAGCTAGTTACAGATAAATTAGACCCAGCCACAAATGATCTTGCTCATCACAAAATCATTTCTTCTGGACGGAACTCACGTCCTCCTGCTTAGGTGCTAAACTCGTGATCACTTATAACTTAGAAGATTTATGCAAGCTGTTTTTTAATGCGACCGAAGTTGCGAGTACACAAATTGGGGTCGAAAACCGACCGTAAACGTAAAGAAGAGGTTCTTAAAGTGTCATTGGTGTCTTCACAACAAGTTAGCTATGACTAGGCAGCTTGCTCAACAATATATAATACGACATACCTAAGCATGTGAGCGCATGTGAAAAGGAGCGGGGTCACACACTATTGAATTATTTCTAGACAAATTACTTTCTGTATTGTAACTGTATATTTCGTGTTATATCTCGGAATGTTTTTTTTATGACATAAAAACTAAAGCATTTTGGTGTCAACATTTGAAATAAAAACGTTACTTTATTAAACTTTATTATTTGCACGTTGGTAGTTTTATCCACTCCTGCTGGTGGGTTACTAGCTCATTTTAATTTTCCTGTTCTTATTCTTATTTTGTTAAGAGAAAACCAATTGCAGGTTTGGTTTGATTGAATTCTTAGATGTAAAACGAGAGTACCAGGTATGAAAACTCATTGAAAGAGTGGCGTGACGCCTCGTCAAGGATCTGTTCAGGGTAGGGCCAGATCTGTAAGATTAACCAGTACGGATTCCATTAGGGTTCACGCGATCATGTGCGCGAAGGCTCTGGCGGAGGAAGCTGTTTCCCATTTCCATGAGTGAGGTATCAGGGGATCGTACTCAACGGCCGATGGGACTTCGAATGTCAGTTCCGAGGTTTGATCCCCAAGTTAGTTGGCGCAGTGTGTGCATTGGCACAGTTGCTGCCAAATATGAGGAGGCCTGATGACTCCTGCAGGAAACTCTACGCGTCTCTAGGGTTGTGCGGTCCATGGCCCTGATGGTGCGCCAGTATGGGCTGAGGCCAGCAATATCGTGCTACTGCGACGACTACAGCGAGTGCTGGCCATCAGGATAATAATAAGGTGGTACCGCACGATCTACTTTGAGGCAGCGAGTCTCCCGGAACATCACCAAGGGGACCATTATAATTAAAGTAGCCTAAATTACTCTGTATAACATCAGCTCTGCATCTATCAGTGAGGTCCCGAAATCGAAGTCAGAAATGGACAAATTTAAAAAAAAAAGTTTGTTTAAATGTAATATTGAGCATTCCATATATATACATAATGTACATATATACTTTTATATGCATTTGGTAAATAGTTGTTATTTAGAAACTAAAGACGCTTCAATTTTATTTATTTGTTTAGATTCTTGTGACAATGACTATACATTATTACTTGAGATTTCTCTATAAAATTTACTTTTACTTGTAGTGAGTGTATCTTCTCAACAATAATAGTAGTCCTTAACATAATAGTGTAATGTGAATGTCTGTATGTTATCATCTCACAATTGCTAAACCGGATTTACACATAGACAGGACACAAGACCTTAAAAAGTGTATAGGCTATTTTCTGTTATGCTCATCACTTATATTATCTTTAATGAAATTTAGTATGCAGGGGTTTCCGGGGTGATAAATCAATCTAGCTAGGATTCATTTTTAGGAAATTTACCAAAAAATATAATTCCAGGACTATTAAAGGCTGCTAATGATGTAAGGTTGTACACCAGATCAGTTATTTCTAAGTGTGCTATTTGTAAGTGTGGTCTTTGTATGTTTGTCAATTCTTTACACGCAGACTGCCAGATTGAATTTGATAAAATTTGGTTTGAAGTCAAATGTCACCCTGGAATTAAAAACCATGGGTTGCAGCTAGTAAAGAATTTTAAATATTGTAGTAGGTGCAAAAAATTACGAAGTGAACATTCATTACAAACTGACTAGACGAGATACAACCAGGGCTATCCAGAATTAATTAGATGATATTGATAACTTTCATGCGGAGGATGGCAGTAGCAACTTAATGTCACTTCGTCTCTCCCCCTCCCTCGCCGTTTCCATATTTTAGTTGTCTTCCACGTAATTGAATAGAATGCATAAAAACTTCATCACTGTCAGCGCAGGTGCAGGCAGTCACGAAAAGGTGGTGACATAGTGACAAAGAATTTATTGTCACGGTGACAAAAGTCAGTAGTGCGCTCAGAGACTTAATATTACTAGTGCTCGCCCGGTGGTAAGTATTTTACATTTTTTTTTTTACCTACATATTTAGTTTTCTACACTCCTACTCCATATAAACTTTAACTATGCATAATTTCATACTCTAAAGGGCTACAAAGATTTTCCTTCAGATATTAATATTTAAATAGTAATATAAAAAAAAAGAATTTGTTTATTTGGTTGAACACATTTATCTCGGGAACTATTACAGTGAATCAAAACTCTGTATTCTTAAGCCATCACCACACAGAGATGATGAGGTATTCATACTAATATTATAAATCCGAAAGTTTGTAAGGATGTGTGTGTGTTTGTTACTCTTGCACGCAATAACTACTGAACGGATTTGGATGAAACTTTACAGTAATATAGCTATACATCAAATTAACACAGGCTACTATTTACCATGATAACCGACATACATGCGGGTGGAGCCATGGGCAACAGCTAGTGTAATTAAAAAATTATAGCCTAGAAAGTTTAAATGCCACAGCAGATACTTAGCTAATAGAAATTTAATGTCTCTCGAAAACAAGTAACTTACTTATCATAAAACAATTATGTTGGTCATCAAGACACATTCCATTGCATAATGAAGAAAAGGATTCTAGTTAGTATACAACAATAGTAGTGTGTAAAACAAAAAAAGGGTACTTTAAATCCTGCAAATTTCAAAACAAGTTATATGAAGGTCTGCGGAGTGTTTAAATTAGTATGCGCTACTCTATGCCGTAGCAGCGCAAGCACGACGCTGTTAAATATCGTAGTTTCTAAATTATATAAAACGGTGACCCGTCAATTTATTTTAAACACTTACCTTCTTTTGCAATTTTTTAATGTCGTCAACGGCGCGATCACATTTTTCGTAAAATATGTTCGATCTAGCCTCAAGTTCATTCCGTCGATGCAAAGTCAGCGTTGCAAGATCCACGAAACTCCTAAAACAAACGTAACACAAAATCAAATATCGTAAATAAAAAGTGAAACATTTATTTTAGAAAGGCACTTTGTAAAACTAACATTTTGGATGTTTGATGTCTCCTGAAGCTTATACTAACACTAATTAAGGTTTAAAATATTTGAACAGGGGTTTTCATTTAGTTTTAATTATTTTTAATTTTATTTTTATAGTTTTGTTGAAACTTTGTCTTGAATACAAACTCTATTCACATTTTCACACTTTCTGTCCTGTCAGACGAAACGTCAAGCCTACTAGCGCTAATGAAAATATGGACAGACTATACAAAAGAGTGAATGAAACTGAAAACTTAAAGATGTAATTCGAAATTCAAGACTACCTTTTCTGAAAACAATGCCATCTTTTGTCCTCTGTGTCTATTAATAATCCTTTGTGTAAATTTTATTGTTTTCAATTTTGGTTCTTTTCGCCACTAGATGGCAATAAATATTTAAATGGATATTTGTTACTACTTGTCAAGAGATGGCAATAGTAGGAACTATTTTGGATATTATTGTGTCAAATTAAATAAATTACTTTTATTAATATGTTTTAACAAGACGCGGTAATAAAGTTTCTTTTATAGTTACCAATTAGTTATATTTTATATGATAATCTTAACTGTCGTCATATGTTTTAAGAAACATTACTGACTTTTATGGTGCAGTTAACAGTTAATACATTTTTTGACATATTATTATAGTTTTATATTTACTATTTTAATCTCTACTTTACCTCAAACAAAACACATAAAAGCCATATTAATTATTCGGGTAGCAGTTTACGCACTACATTTCAATTAAAAGGCTAGAAACTAAACAAGACCAGCATAATAAATTCAGTGTACCCGCTTCCGCTCACCACTAATTGGATTCAGAGGCTCAAGCAACCAATTAGAGCGAAAGAGACGAAAGATAAGGGTGTCTGACTAACGCTGGGGAGGGAAATAAGAGGTTACTGGTGAGAAATTCAAAAATAGGTAGGTATACAAATACGAATGTAATTACAAGTAAATCTACTAGTTTTGTTAAGACTGTAAAATAGTGTAGATATATATAAAATTCCCCACAATTACAACAAATAAAGGGTTAACAGGTTTAACCCTTTCAGTGTTAATTGTAAAGAGAACTTATTGTTTAAAATTCTTTAATGTGAAATCTTGTTGTGTCAAATTCGACGATTCTAAAAGAAGAAATAACAACAACAAGTAACCTTTGATGATGCCATAAGGCGAAACCGGTCAGGTGTAAACAAAAATAAAATAGTGGAATAAGTACAAGTGATTTTAATTCAAAAATGAAGAAATAACAAGTTTAGTGTTTGCCTTGATAGTTCCATTTTGCTTTGGATTTGGCAATAAAATAAACATAACTAAAGTAAAGAAAAATTACATTTTCATTACAAGAAAGTTTGTAGTTGGTACAAAGTATAACTTAACTTTTTTAGTTTATTTTATTGTATACTCAATTGAATTCTAGTAAGTAGGTATAGTAAACGAGCTAACGAGAGTATGATTTAGACAGAGGCGTCTCTACCTTTAATAAATCTGCGCAGTTACTGAAGGGCGCTATACTTACTGAAGGGCGCTATACTTACTGAAGGGCGCTATGCTTACTGAAGGGCGCTACACTTACTGAAGGGCGCTACGCTTACTAAAGGGCGCTAGAGTAATGTTTACACACGCACGGGCGTTTCACGGGCTAGAGACGCCTCTGAGTATGATTTGTTCTGTCTCTCACCCAGTGATTTAGGCTCTGCGTGTGTGAATCAGCCAGTCAAGTCAGGGAATATACGTAGATTTACCTAATACAGAATGTTCATAATCACAGGAATATTGGATCGTTCAATTAGGTAAGTTTAATTATAATTACACAGATGACCGCTTCAGTGGGTAATCCATTACCTGTATACCTTACTTATAAGATTGTTTATAGAAATTATTATTATTAGCTTATATACGAACAGTTATATTATTCGATGTGTATCACATCAACGGCCGTGTGGTGACAAATTCAGAATACGAAGCATCACCCATATTCATCCTGTGGGTGGATTGGTGACTAAAGGTCAGCGCCGACGGACGGATGGACCCTAAGGGAGCAAACTACACAGGTCAATATTACTGCAAAGAGGAGAGAAAACTTGAAACATACCCTATACCAACCTGTTTTTTTTTTTTTATGTATGGCCCGCCAAAATGACTCTACTCTGCCTGATGGAAAGCATAAGCAGAATCCAAGAGTGGTGGTCACCATACTCACTGCGAATGCAGACAATGCAGTATGGCGACCCACACCATGGCGGCCTAGTGATGCTGCTGCATCTTTTAGTCTAGTCAAAGGCCTACCTAAAGGCCCACCAAGCTGAAAATCGGTAAGATTTTTTAAAATATCATTAAAAACAAAATTTGAAAGTTCCCCATCTTTCCCCTGTAAGGAAAAAAAATTATTCAAGGTCAAAGGTCAAAAAAAGTAGTTTTTCGTGATTTTCAGCAAAACGGTAAGTTTTATCATAAAAGTAACTTAAACAAAATTGTAGATCATAAAATTATCTAAAAAAATATCAAAACTTTTTTTTCTACGAGCCTCCGTTTCTGAGATATAACGATTCAAAAAGTTTTTTTTTGTTTTACAAAGACAACTCCCGCACTAGGAATAAATCCTGTGTCACGGGGGACTTTACAAACATACATGAAACGGACACAAAGAACACCCAGACTCAGAACAACAATTTGTGGAACACACAAAGCGTTGTCCTACGTGAGATTTGAACCCACGACACTTGGCGAAGTAGGAAACGGCGTGGTGACCGTCAAACCACTAGGCCAAACGTGCAGTCGAAACAACTTTTATAACTTTTTGAATGGTTATATCTCAGAAACGGTGGCTCGTAAGAAAAAAAATATTTATACATTTTTTAGATAATTTTATGATCTACAATTTTGTCCAAGCTACTTTTGTGATAAAACTTATCGTTTTGCTGAAAATCGCGCAAAACTCAATTTTTTGACCTTTGACCTTGAATAAAAAATTTTCATTACAGGGAAAACATGGGGAACTTTCAAATTTTGTTTTTAATGATATTTTAAACAATCTTACCGATTTTCAGCTTGGTGGGAATTTAGGTAACTTTACCTACTCTTACTTTTTGGTCTAATTTGACCGGAATTTAGTATTCCGGTCAAATTAGTAAAATCTGTCAAACTGTAAGACAGTTTGTCGGCAGAAGTTCTCGCTTAAATATACAAATTATAGTGTATTGAGATACAAAATTGATTTTATATAAAAAAAAAATCTGTGTCCGGAACATTAGTTAACCATGTTTAAAAGCCAATAACGGTTATAAAAAGGGAATGTTAGGTACCCATTAGTTAGGGACATAACGAGAGGTTTGTGAAGTTCATTTTTAAAGTGATTTTTTGAATGTATTTCTTTCGTTAGATCTGAAGGCAATTCATTTAACAAAAATGGTACTACATATCTCCTTGTTCGTTTACCAAAGTAGTTCGTAATTTTCGGAACGACAAGTTTCCTCTTTTTGGCTAGACGGGTTGGTTAAATGTATTTTCTTATGAGTGGCTTACTTATCCATATGCCAAAGCTGAAGGTTAAAATGAACTGTTATGTATCAACTATTCGATTTAGTTTAGTATAGTTTGTTGCGTTTATATTTTACACTTTTAAGTTACTTTAAGTTACTGCTTCAGGTTGTAGGGAAGGGGCAAGTTATACTGGTTATAGTGGAGCAACGTTAAGTGGTCTTTACGATAATAAAATACGATACGATTGTTTAGTTTAATTAACTATTGTATTCTCCACTTTTTAAAGTTAGATTGATATAAAGAAAGCAATAATAGTAGGTTTAAAGGGCCATGGCATAGTCGAGAAACGTCAGCTGATCAGAGGGATTGCCATTATTGTTGCCCATGGATATCACTGTTCCCCAGAAAGCAACTATATCGAAAGAGTTTTGATTAGACGATTTCTTTATTGCTTTTGTGGAGCAAAGATATTTACTAGCCCGAACACAAAATTTTTCCATTATATTATGTAAGTACACGCAGCAAATAATAAATAAATAAATAATAAATATTTCGGACATCTTACACACAACGCCATCTAGTCCCAGGCTAAGCAGAGCTTGTGTTATGGGTACTAGACAACTGATATAAATACATATAAACTTTTTTTGTAAATGCATACATATTATACATAGAAAACATCCAAATTCCGAAACAAATATTTGCAGATCAAACCAACAATTGGTCCGACCCGGGAATCGAACTAGAGACCTTAAGCACAGCAGTCGCATACGTAATACCACAGAGGCAGTACAGTAAAATATAAGAGTTAAGGCAGCCATAACGGTAGAGAGTACCTGATTGACTTACCTCTACAGTTACACCCATCACGTAAGTTTCAGCTGAGTAAAGGACATACGTAGCCAAAAACCTGTACAAACTCTCAGTTGAAGCCATTGCCTCGGCAGCGTATCTCGACGCTGACTCCTCTTGCAACTGATGACTGCTCAGGGATCACTCAACAGGCAATACTGAATGTGTATGGTGACACGTTCTATTTTGCCTGCACAGATATATCAACAGGCAAACAGAAAACCTGTAGGTACAGTTGTACAACATACACGCTTTGGTTTACCTGTAAATTCGACTGTACCTACAGGCAACCTTGTCAAGTAAACCGTGTATGCTTGCTTACCTTTAGGTAAGAAATATTAAGTTTTTATCATTGCTTTACCAATTAAATTTATTTTAATACAAAACCTCACTTAGAAAATAATATTGCAACTACCGTTCAAACTTGTTTTTGCCTCAACAATGAAAATTGCGGTCAATATTAAATCGAAAGGTTTCAAACAACTCAATCAGACACGTCATTCTCGATGTTATTATCGTATTATTCCGTCGTATCTCCGGTACACCAGCGGCACAATTCATGTCGCTCCCGGACCCACAACCCAACACTCCGGCTGTCGGACAAACTCACGAATGTGTTATTACGAGACGTTTAACACAATTTGAGGTAATGTTCTACGACAGATAGTCCCTGATCGATGTTAATGGCTTTTATTGATATAGGCTAGCTGTTATTAGTTTACTGGCAGGTGGAGGGTTGTTAGTTACGGCAAATTGCGCTAATATCGCTGCTTGATAGTCCCTAGGCCTTCTAGTGAAGTTGCCACTCGTAAATTATAGTTTACCATTGTTTTTACTGATAAACTTTGTGAATACAATTTATTGCGCCGTGTTCGTCGACAAGTAGCGATTTCTGAATTTTTAGATTTGGATTGCATATGACAAATAATACAATTTAATTTAGTTATATCCCTTGCTTTTACCCGCATTTTCGCCAGCGTGTGTATCAGATGTTCGCGGTAATCACTTTTCGGGTTATTATATAGCCTTTTTGTTGGTCAAAGAATTTATAAAATCAGTTCAGTGCATCCATAGATTACTCCCTAAAACCATAATATCTAATTACTATCTAATGTTAAGCCTATACTAATGTTATAAAGAGCTAAAGTTTTTATAAAGAGGTAAAGTTTAAATTATGTTATCTTTCGTATTGTGTAAGTACAATAAAGCTCCTCTAGGTATATTTTTAACTATATGACTTGAACTTAAAGGACACTTTCCCGTGAAAAAGTGTTTGTGATTCACGTTAGACATAATGCAAACGTATTGTGTTAATAACAAATATGAATAACCATAATTTCAAATTTTAACAAAAGAAGAACCGACTTCAAGAACTGAACCAAATTTAAATTGGACCAGGGACGGATTTAAATGGAACGGGAAGCACCAGCTTTCAAATAAAAAAAGAATACACACAAAAATCGGTACACCCAGTCGAAAATTATGAGGTAACAAACATAAAAAAAGTACAGTCGAATTGATAACCTCCTCCTTTTTTTGAAGTCGGTTAAAAAGGCGAAGGCAAAATATTAATTATGAACCCATAGTTAATTATAATATAACTAAATTATAACATATAATTGAAAGTTGTTTTTTGTGTTCCAAGAACTTTTATATCCGTTTATTTAGGTAGTGATTTACCGCTTTTAATCATTAGCGCCTCCCTAATTCTTATGTTACGTTACCCTAATTCTTGGGAAAAATATTCTTAAACTCCCAATCTCCCAACTGCAGCCTTTGGTCGGGTGTGAGTTATTTGATAATTCATAGGCGAAGTCGTTTATTATATGCCGGTTATCTCTTTAACATTGTTTTCCCTCGTTATGCTAGTATTCCGTGGGTGTGTTAGAGTAAAATGTCGAACGGAATAACATAATTTAGATGTTTTCATGTGCGTTCATGGACTCACGATGCATATTGGCTCGTTACTTTGTTAGGTAATTGCTATTTACAAATTACCATGTGTCGAGTAGAAGGAAATAAAGATGTTGTGAGGGATTTATGGAGTTTTGATGGCCTAAAACAGCTTAATTTAGCCGGTCAGCAGAGATGAAAGTAGTTTAGTCAAAATGTATGGCAATAAATGAATTTATGTTATTATCATTCGTTCATCAACTCGCTGCAGTCCACATAAGCCTCTTACGAGGCACACCATAGAGCCTGGGCTGCTGCTTTTTGCATATAGTCGAAGATGTTATACCTATCATTAATCATTTTCACGCCCGGCTCGAAGGACCCGGGATCATAGTGGCAGGGAAACACGTGCATTGGAAGTGAGCTCCAGGTTTTAAACTGATCGGCACAGGAAGGAAGAGCTGAACCGTTTATTTCGAGAGCGTAATCTATGTCAGCTACTTTAAAACGGAGACTTCCAAGGCCAGCACGTATTTATTTAGATACCTATCACTAAATTAAGAGAAATTCTAAGATATGATTACTCTAAAAGAAGCTTGTTGCGATACGTTTTAATGTGATTATTATAAGATATTTTCAGTCTGATGTTTTTCCACGTAGATAGGTAGTTTCATCTCTTCAGCGGCATTGAGTCCTTCTTAGTTAAATAATTATAGAAATAGAAAAAAAAAAAACTCATAAACTATCTACTAGTGGTCCCCCAGTGGTTGAAATTCGACCATAATTGATTTATTTATTGATTTTTTCTTTTAACCAACTTTAAAAAGAGACTATAAATATATATAAAGATTTTACTTTTAATTAAAACAGGACTTTTAAATATCTCACTCAGGTATTTCTAGCTTAAAATCTGAACTCACAAATGAAGTCATCAACTCAAAGTGTAGTTCGTATATTAATTTACGAAGGCTACAACATTAATTAGTTTATAATCCAACGTGTTACGTTTCCCTGCTATTTAATGAGTAATTAAGGAGGTTCGAACATCACTGCGGGGCTCATTTCGCCTCTAATTACGATTACAACTCAACCAGGAATCGTATGCGTTGTACGGCGGAGGCGTCAATACGCCCCCCGGTGTGAACAATTAAAACATCACGAACACAAGTAGAAATAAAATAAATAAGTTTAGTTGTTTTTAGAAACAAATATGGTTCATTGTGAAAAAAATGATTTGATTTGTTAAATACATGCTTACAATATTAAGTCCACCATACAGAAATAGCTTAACTACATTGTCTACACTTGTATTAATGCAATAAAGAAATTTTATAGTTATCAAATATTTGTATAAGCCTCCCTGTATGGTGAGATAGAATTCACACATCATTTCACACACATTTGGTGTGAAACAGCGCTTGCACTGTGTTTCACCGAGTGAGTGAGGATACCAGAGGCCCAATCCCTCCCCCATCTCCCTATCCCCTATCCCCCAAAGCCCGGCAACGCACTTCTGACGCCTCTGGTGTTGCGGGTGTCCATGGACGGCGGTAATCGCTTGCCATCAGGCGATACGTCTGCTCATTTGCCCCTTATCCATAAAAAAAACATGATATCAGCCGAAAGGCGTTCGTTGCTGGACATATGTATTTTTTTTTTTGCCTTGAAGCATAATGTTTCCTTTCAAACCTTTTTTCTTTGCAGTTTTCGCTAGGCCGCAACTCTACAACTTTCTACAATAGGTGTGGTAATTTATTTCACAATGAATATCATAAATACCTATTACAATTGTGCAATGTAAGACTGTTTACAAGAAATGGGCATGAATGGGCCGGCTCGACCGGAGTGATACCACGGCCTCACAGAAAACCAGTGTAAAATAGTGCTTGCGCTGTGTTTCACCGAGTGAGTGAGGATACCGGAGGCCCATACCCCAACCCCTTCCCCAATCTCCCCCATCCCCCGCCTCCATCCTCCTCCCCATCCCCCAAAGGCCGGCAACGCACTTGTGACGCCTCTGGTATTGCAGGTGTCCATGGGCGGCGGTAATCGCTTACCATCAGGCGATACGTCTGCTCGTTTGCCCGCCTATTACATAAAAAAAAAAAAAAAAAAAAAAAAATTGACATCATATAACAGTTGGTAAACGGCTTAATTTGTGCATTTAATTCTTGACTTTATTTTAAATAAACATAATTAGATTTCAATATTGACGTGACAACGTCTTATAATTCGATGGAGCCGACTGCACGCGAGAAATCATGACTCATGCGGCGTTACCTCGCTCTGAGGCGTTCTATTTGAGGCTTGAAGTGCAAGCGAGAGATAGATGTGGCGCTTTTCATCAATGTTTCGTTATGACGTTGTCACCTTAAACTATCGTACGTAAACAGACTTTACAGACAACCATTTTTTTTGTATAATAGGTAAGCACATGAAATATAATATTTTAATCATATATTTAATATAACTGCAGTAAAAACCTTTCATATATACCTGAACGGAAAAATAAACGGTACTTCAACTAATACTTTACAGAAATGTATTTTACACTCGACTTGTCCAACCTCTGCCCTACATATGACCACACGATCTAAACGAGGCTCAGTCGGCGCGGACCCTATAATTATTATTAACATTCAGCCGTTTCGCCCGTGGCCCGTAATTAAAACATACTTAGACTGAACAAGCTCTCGCCTTTGCCAGATTAATGTCTAATAGAAATGTACCACATGATTGCATTAATAAAAAAAAGTAAAGAATATTATCGCTTTTTTACTTCACATATGATTGATTGCGTGTAAATGATACATATTACACTGGAACGTGTTACATATTTATGTAGTCTATTTAAAGTAAATGATAGTGCAAACGAGGCACGGTCATATTTTCTATGTGATTGCCATGAGTGATGATGGTATTGCTTTATAAACTTGTGAGTAAACAAAAACATTTGTCTTTCGGTTAGAAAGAGATGAAATCTTTTCATACCTTTGTAGAAGAAAATTCAAACTTTAATAAAAAAAGAAATCTCCTGCATTAGGCTAAATCCACTGTCGCGGGAGACTTTACAAACAACCTTTCAAACATAGGTACATGAATCAGACACAAGGAACACCCAGACTCAGAACAACATATTGTGTATGATGTTAAATATTATACTACTAATATTATAAACGTGAAAGTTTTTAAGTATGGATGGATGGATGTTTGTTACTCTTTCACGCAAAAACTACTGAACGGATTTGGATGAAACTTTACAGTTAGATACCTTATACATCAGAATAACACATTGGCTACTATTTGCAGCGATAACCGACATATACGCGGGCGAAGCCGCGTGCAACAACTAGTAGGTATTCTATAATTAAACTCACTTGTGGAATAAGTACAAGTGAGTTTAATTCTATAATGTATCTGAGCAAATACCACCTAGTGCCAATAATCGAGAGTATAAATGATACATCATCCAAATCCGTTCAGTAGTTTTTGCTTGAAAGACTAACAAACATCCATCCATCCATACTTACAAACTTTCGCGTTTATAATATTATTATAGATTTGAACGTTTTTGGTAAACCTTCTATTACTTTACATAATTTCCAAGGTAATTTTCAAGAACATGGTTCAGACGTTCAAAAACCATTGAAAATAGGTAAGTACTCATTTCAGTTTACGTGCAAAACATTGTAATTCGTTTTAAAAGCATTAAAATCTGCGCAGTCGTGAAATCATCTAGCAGTTGTAATAAACTTGGTGCGCAAGCGCAATAGCATACCATAATCATAGTTTAAAAGTGTCTGGAACCGTCGTTCATGGTGTGGGCGGGGCGCTCGCATCAAAGACTTTATTAACATGTCAATGTGAAAAAGACAGCGGCGTAAACACCTCCAGTGTCAGAAAGAGATAGCTATAAAAGTGGTTGAGCTTCTATGCGCTCGCGCATCACAAAGTACGTATTGTTTTCAGTTTGTTAACGCCCGTTGTGTTTAGTTATTGATGGGGAAGTATTTGTTTATGGTTGTATTGTCTATGTGCAGCTACCGTCTTGAATAGTTATTATTTTCTATGTAGAAAGCTTACAAAGAGGTGTGTATTTAAACATATTTACAAGCATTAATAATGGAACTAACTCTAAGATATAAAAACCTTCGCTCAACGATACCATATTTTAACGTAGCGGTTATTCTGTTCAATACAAATTTTACATTTCATACACTATTTATAATTACACCTATATGCACAAGAGTCCACAGAGTTTTAAGTGTCCACATCTTGCACGGCATTTACATAGGTGATAGTTAGTAGGTAAGTAAGACTATTTACTGGTGACAATTTAGAAATTTATGAATTTAAAAAAAACTGAGGTATGATATATAAAAAGAGCAGGCAACAGTAGAAGGTAATACCCATAGATGTGGTGTTACAAACGGATTGAGGAATGTAAGCAATATTGATAGCAGGCAAGCAACAACCGGCAATTCCGAACCTAGCAAAGAACTGCATTGCTTCCATCTATTAATTTTCTTTAGCAGTTTTTTTTCTATTTCCCATAGTCTTGCCAATCTGGATATGAAGTTGGTGTGTAACTCAGTGTGTTCAGAAACAAAGTTCTGCACCAAATAAACCTACCACCGACCACTGCTTAACGAAGGTCTCCCCAAGGAGCGCCAACTATCGGTCTTGGATCTTCTATCTAGTTCTGAACCGAATGAGCTCGAATTTTACGATTTACACGATTTAATTTTACACGATACAAACCGCTCCAAAGATTGTTCATACTTATTTTTTGCCTGGTTTTTATTCCTCATTTCACATCAAAGTAACTATAATATGCCATATCGAAGTTTGGCAGGGTAAAGGGTTTGTGATATTTTTTTCAATACTCCATTACTGCCCAACGCTTATATCAACTGCATTGTCATCATTTGCAATGAGGATGGTTATTACCACTCTTGGATACCTTCTACTCATGCTTTCCATCAGGCAGAGTTATTTTTGCAGCTAACTAAAAAAAAAGAAAACAGTTACAATTTCTATTCCACATTCAAATTAAAAGCGTAGACAATGCGAGTCAAAGTCCTCAATATCACTTGCCGTTCACAAAGGAGGTGTAATGGTGTACCCTGCGACAAATCGGAACACATTACCAACTGTCACTGCGACACAAACTGTGAATTAATATGGGAACAGGATTGACACTTGGAAGATTGTGGTGGGGACATTGGTTCTGAGATTTCGGGACACTTTCTTTAGAAGATAACATACTTAAAATGGTAAGCAGGTATTTATTGTTTGGGGCCTAATACGATTAAAGATTAGGTTTCAAGTTTATGTTCAAATCATAATTTCTATTTTATTAAACAAGTATTTTGTTATTGATTTGAGGGAGCCGAATGCGACAACTTTATAGACTCGTGTAAATTTTAGATTATCTACATGATATTCAATTTATATTGAACTTGCACTGCACATAGCAGTTTATTTACAATAATTATTTTAAGGTAATTTACAATTTTTTTAAAAATAAATTTGCTAAAGTCCAAAACACTGTCCACGTATTTTTTTAAATAATATTAGCCTATTTAATTTGACTCCCATCTGCCTGATGGAAAGCATAAGTAGAAGCCAAGTGGTCACCATCCTCATTGTAAATGTGAACAATGCAAAAAAAAACTATTTAGTGTCGCTTCCGTAGCATTTTATTCGAGCTTTTAATGTAGTTACATAATAAAAGGTAGTAGAGCCACGCTGATTTCAGCACGAATGGGCCGGCTCAACCGGGGCGGTACTACCCTCGCACAGAAAATCAACGTAAAATGACAGCGTTCGTGCTGTCGTGTTTCGTTGGTGAGTGCGAGACCGGAGGCCCAATTAGTCTAGTCAACAAGTACCATACTTGTTGACTAGACTAAAAGATGCAGCAGCATCACTAGGCCGCCATAGTGTGGGTCTCCATACTGCATTGTCTGCATTCACAATGAGTATGGTGACCACCACTCTTGGATTCTGCTTATGCTTTCCATCAGGCAGAGTAGAGTCATTTTGGCGGGCCAAACATAAAAAAAAAAAAAAAAAAAAAAATAAGCAAGACCTGTAGAAAATATCCCTTTTAACATATTCGCGTGTATAAATGACTTGATCTTCAAAAATAATGTAGTGCCATTTATCCTGTCAATTATGAATTTCTATACACCCTATTAGCAAGTCGTGAACGAACGAATGAGTGAGTGGCGGAGAGCGGTTCTCACGCCGAACGGCTAACACAGAAAGCTTTAATTCAACTTTAATGATCTCTTCGCGTGAACTAAATTGATTTGGTTCTGTTGTGACTCCGAGTTATGGGTCTTTAGGAAATTGTCAAGCGTCGTAGAGAAATAAAGACATCATAAGTTTAATTGTCTGTACGTAAAAGTACAATCGACATCGTTGTTTTTCAATAGGTAATGCTATTTAAACCCCTCTTGTAACTTTATACTCTTCTAATAATGTATTTTTAGGATTATTAACGTCATCAACATGTACAATGGTACACTTATTGTCTAAGGCATTAGGATCACCCGTCAAAATAAACTATTGGCAAAAAGAACATATTTGTATGAAAAATGTAAAAAATAATCAAATTGAGAAATCATTTTTATGAGCTGATTAAGAAACACAAGGATATGTTTAATAAAATTATGTAAATTGTGTTAAACTGCGATCTCTAAGTCATTTCTCATGATAGATAGTAATGCCTTCTCGCGTCTATAAAGTGATGTGATATGAGACCTACCTAATTTCAGTAGTTAATTGGTTAATTAAAAACACAACTGGAGCAAATCTATCTAAAAATATAACTGAGAATACTTTTGAGCGCCAAATAACTTCATCTTGTGACAGGTGGCGCGGCTGTGAATTTAGAGAAACCCATGTGCACACGTTCGTAGTGATTAAAAACACATTTGTACCAACATAAGAAAGTTGTGTGATTGTTTTTTTTTAATATTTAGGTGTTAAGTTTTCACGGTGCATAGACAAGTATGTAGGCAAATGAGGTGTTACGTTTCTTTAAAATCTTTATTCTACTGTTCGAAAATTAAAAAGGTTGGGTTTTTTTAAATAAGCCTGCCATGTGTTTGTCGAGAGTGGAGTATTTACTTTTTATTAGAAGATTAGAGAATAAAATTATGAGATCGTGGTTTTTAGTTATAATTATATTTTTAGCGACAGTGACCTTTATATGATTATGTAATATGACGGTGAAATTATTCATAATATTACTTTCGTGAATTGAATAAAACCGAGGCAATCGATTTAGTTAGGTTATTTTCTTGTATAGGTAAATAAAATTACGAATGTCATAATTCAGAAATCTTCTTTAAAAATATTTAAATAAATAATACAAATGTTAAAACATGTAAGAATGAGACATCTTGATGTATATATTGTAATAGTTTTTATAAGGGTTTTTTAAATAAACGCTTTTAAAGGGTTCGGCTCAAGTGAAAAAGGGTCAAAAAAGCGATCAATTTTACGTAGTCACCTATAAGGGCGGACCGGCCGCCTTATAAAGCGAGCCGTTTGACGGTTCGAGTCAGTCGCAGCGTAGCCACCGAAGAGGCAACAACACCTAGATAGAAGCCGAACCCTGAAGCAATAAAAGAAAAAGCATTCTTTTTATTTTATCACTTATCCCTTAGTATCAAGATTAGTATCAAGATTGGTATCAAGATTAGTATCAAGATTAGCATCAAGATTAGTATCAAGATTAGTATTCAAGTTTCCTCTAAACAAGTCCCTTCGAAATACGCATTCAGTTGTGCGTGGGACGTACGTTACCAGCGCCAAATTAAACGTACGTCAATCAAGTGGGAGAAGTCCCAGACTGCTAGGGAGTAGCCCGACAGTCGCAACACATCTATAATAGAGAGTCAACAGCCATGTCAGGAACACAAGTGATATAATGTTTTAAATCGTGGCTAACATAAGTATTTCGTTTCGTTAAGTAACCTATTTACATGATAATGAAATTTTTATGTATTTTTTAACTATACCTATTATACTTATTTTATTGTAAACTTTAGTATACATCTATGATCTAAGTAGCTCAGTACTACTTAGAGCTTGAAACCAGAGTTTCATTTCTATATTTATCATTAGTTACCAACTATAAGTCTGGCCAGCGTTGTATAATATGCCAAAACCTTCTTTCTAGGGAGAAGATCATGTCCAGCATACTCACAGAATAACTAATAGTACTTACGTACCCATGGCATAGTCGTATAGCATAGTCGCGTATGGCATAGTCGACTGTTAAAGGCTGTCAACCATGACCAACCTTAGAAGCAATACCTATAGCAATTGTATACTTCAGAAGTTTTTTGTTAAAGTTGTACTTGATATAAAAAAGTAGCATTATTACTATCTAATATTTATAATTCATAGCCATTAGCACAAATATCTCGGGCGTTAAGCAATTGCTCTGCCTTTTAGGGCCTTTGCGTGATCTTTTACAACTTATAGGTAATAGTACTCAAGAATTAGACTGTAAAATACAAAAAAGTATTTATCACGTCCAATAGAATGTATAATATGTACTCTAGAACTTTCCAATCGTAAAATCTTTTTAAGTTTTTTTATGCTAACAGTTTTGCTTGTAGAGCCACAAATAAATCAAATTGAAATGGACCGGTTTTGAAAGAATTCTCACTGGCAGACAGCTGATGTTATAAAGAGTAACTTAGGTTACCTTTATTTTAGAGTAAAATAGGGTTACACGAAAACAAAACCCACGGGTAATATCACGAAGCGCAGCTAGTCATAAATATAATGAATGAAGATCACTTGACTTCCAATTAAGGTTTTAAAAAACCTTACGATTACTGTCCGTCTGTCTGTCTGTCCGTCCGTATGTCACAGCCACTTTTTTCCGAAACTATAATGTTGAAACTTGGTAAGTAGATGTATTCTGTGAACCGCATTAACATATTCACACAAAATAAAAAAAAACAATAAATTTTGGGGGTCCCATACCTGTATCTATCTATAGGTCTATCTATCCATACCGGTATCTATGGATAGGTCTTCAAAATTGATATTGAGGTTTCTAATATCATTTTTTTCTTAACTGAATAGTTTGCGCGAGAGACACTTCCAAAGTGGTAAAATGTGTCCCCCCCCCCTGTAACTTTAAAAGTAAGAGAATGATAAAACTAAAAAAAAATATGATGTACGTTACCATGAAAACTTCCACCGAAAATTGGTTTGAACGAGATCTAGTTAGTAAATTTTTTTAATACGTCATAAATCGTAAACCGCAATTTATCGATCAAAGTTACAAGAATGAACTACAAGAACTGTTATATTATGTTACTTGCTGTTACGGAACCCTTCATGCGCGAGTCCGACTCGCACTGGCCGTTTTTTTTATGTTTGGCCTGAATGACTCTATGGCATAGTAGAATCCAAGAGTGGTGGTCACCATACTCATTTTGTTGGTTGTTGCATTGCGAATGCAATGCAACAATGCACCATGGTGACTCATACCATGGCGGCCTAGTGATGCTTCTGCACGATTGGGCCTGCATCTTTCAGTAAAATAAGCATCATTTACCTAGTAACTAACTTTAGCATCTGCTAATAAAAAAATCTACTTAACCATACCTAAAGTAGTCGACAAAAATTGTAATAGATTCATATTTTTCCATAATCAATAAAGAACACATATAAATCAGACACACACTATCTTTTCAGCCATAACTCCTGTATAAGTCGATAAAAGTTGTTTACAATATTAATATACGTTATAAAACTATAAATTAAAATATCTATTTTCCGAATGGCCAACAAAATGTTATAGGTTAATCGTAACAGCCGTATAATAAAATTAGGATAAAACTCATTGGTTCGCCAGCTTCGAATTTTCAAATTTGGAACGAGCACGGCCATCTTCCAAATTGCCGCCATAAACGCGATAATTGGATCAGCTCATTGGCCAGTAGCTAACTGAAACCAATTTTTATTAGCTACTTTTTTAATGTGTGGATGTTGGTATTTAAAAAAATAATGTTGATTAGTTGTGGACATCTGTTTCCATTTGCAATATTTTTTAATAGGTAGGTATAGGCGTGTTCAAGAACTTACATTTGCTAAATAAAGTAAATATGTGTGAAAGAAGCATTTAATTATATTTGATGGTCATATACATTATAGTGATTAATCATAGGTAGTTTAATATTACAATCTATTTAGTTTTCGAAATAGATTATTCTACATATTGGATGAGGTTATTAATATCACCGACGGAAAAAAGTAACAAGACAAACGACATAAACAACAAATTCTATTCTCAGTACAAAAGCGACAATAAATTATAACATTGGCCGCGAGCTCATTTCGTTGGTAAAGCCAAAAAAGCTCGAAAAAAATGAAGCGTTCGAAATTTAATTTATTCAAAATTGAAACGTCACGGCTTACAAAGGCGAGCGACGCACAATGGCCGCGCGCCACGCCGCACTGTTAACACGAAAATTAAATGCTGATATCACAATTAATCAAGGGCCCATATTAATAATTGGCTATTCACTACGCCGTAAGGTGTCAAATTATATTGCTCAATTAACCGCTCGTAGAATAGAATAGGGCGTGTTTGCCTGTTTATAAAACGGAACTCGGGTCTTGTTGTTCTTGCTTTCGTTGGTTCAAATATTTTGTAAGCTTGTATTGTATATAAAGTGCTTGTAGAGGAACTAAAGATTCGGTATACTCTAGAACATACAGACAGACAAAAAGCTTAAAAAAATGATTTTATGTAAGTTCCTTATGTACTTTCCTATGTGTATGTATCCTATGTATATGTAGTACCGAGATAGTTTTCTGATGAAGTAAAATTCTAAGATATTAAAAACTACATCGAACTTCAACAAGTGATAACTACTACCGTTTATTAACAAGAATAGTCGTTTTAGAATGCGTGTAGTTTAACAACGTGTCATTAAAAATATAAGTTCACATTTTAAACCTCACAAATGCCTTTTTTAAGACTCCTTAGTGACGTGTATGTGTAACTTTTTGTTGTATCGATGTTTTGTGGAATATAATCGTAAAGTTATTATTTACAAGCTGTGATGTTGAATCGGATAATTGTTTACAATTTTATTGGTTTCATTTTTTTTATTAAAGTAGCTTAATCTACTCCTTTAAACATCAGCTATCTGCCAGTGAAAGTTCCGTCAAAATCGGTTCAACCGTTACAGAGATTAGCCGGAACAAACAGAACGACACACTAAATGTACCTAAGTACCGTATATACTTTCAATTGCATTTAGTGAAAGACACTTCAATTTTATAAATTTGTTTTGGATACATATAGATATCCTGATTTCTGACAAACTAATTTGTGATTGAAAATTAATTTCTGATAAAGTAAGACCAGTTATTACCCAATCGATATATGTATTTAAATTTCATGATTCTTAAAATTATAAAACCGTCATGAAAATTATAAAGATAATTGATAACATAAAAATTGAACAAATGCGAAATTAATATTATCCATCAAACTATTGAAATCAATCAGTCATATTGCAGTGTAAATATACAAATACAAGTAGGCTGTCTTGCATCCCGAAAAAATAACTGATAAAATTTATGAAACTGCAACAAAGCCGTGGGTAAAGCCATTTGAAATATTATTATGAATACAATAATATATAAAAGTTCCATATGGATCTCGACATGGTCTCATCACTATAATGGGGTTTAGACAGGCGGCAATACGAACGGTTATTTACGGTCGATATATTTTTAGGATTAGTGAGGAAATTATTTCATTTCTAGATCGCATTAACGCGCCGATGTGATGAGGCAAAGGAAACATCCTGATACGGCCGTTAATAATATTTTATGCGCGTCAAACAAGAAAAGCTACCGTTAAGGGATATTAGGAATATTAAAAAGTTTTATAACTTTGGACGTGATTTTCAATGGAATGTGTTTTTATGGGTTTACTTAAACATCTTCATATTATGAAACCTTTTCAATTTGGGTGAACGTTTTGTTGTTGTTAAGAATAAAATTGATAATTTCGGATGTAGAGTCCATTAATTTAAAAATAAAGTGTCATTCCTACTAAGTTGTAGTAATGTCTGTAATTTATTAATTTTTTTCTTTAATACACTTGTTGTCTGCCAGCAACTTAATTTTGTTTAAATTTGTTTTGTACTAACTTTAGAGTAAAAAAAATTATCGTACAATTATCGACAACTTGTACGATACTGACGAAATTTAGCGTGGTTTATATCATAGTCAGTGCGTAACGCGTGAGTTTTTCTACTTCAATAAGAACAAGGCGGTGCGTTATCCACCTTTTTTTTATTAACCGACTTCCAAAAAGGAGGAGGTTCTATGTTCCACTCAATTTTTTTTTTTATGTATGTTTACCGATTACTCCGTCAGTTGTGGACCGATTTTGAAATTTTTTTTTGTATTCGAAAGGGTATGCTTCCGAGGCGGTCCCATTGCCAGCATATCAGGATCTGATGATGGGATCCCAGGGAAATCGAGGGAAACCCTCCTTTTTTATAGGCACATACTATGTTTTTCGTATATTTTCTGAAGTTACACCGGTATTTGCGTCTGGTAGTCATCATTTTATGATGATGAGCTGATGATGTAAGGTACAACTCCTTAACGGTTAGGAGTTGGAGGATAAATCTTTAAATATCATATGTACATATGTTCCCTTTAGTCGTATTCTTTCAAATTATTTAGGTAAGCTGATGATGGAAGGTGGAAGGTACAACTCCTCAACGGTTAGGAGTTGGAGGATAATTCTTTCAATTTCATACGTATCTAAAGACCTTCAGTCGTATACTTTCAAGTTATTTAGGTGCTAGGTAGGGGAGGTAGGGGAGGTAGGGGACCATTGGGCAGTCGGGAGGTTTGGGCACCCCTTAATTTCTCGAAATCCTTAGTAGATTATTTTTGTTTTCTACCCTAGCACTATAGTTTAATAACTGGCAAAAGCACTTATACACACACACCATCTGTTATATCACTTGATTGTCAAAGTTATATGCGGTTAACGGTTTCTTGCGTACGGAAGTGAATATTTTGGTTGTGATTTGGAGAAAGATAACAAAGCAATCTGCAAGAAAGTGTAAGTATCTACGTTAACTTCTTCTTTTGTGTTTATAAAAGATTAAATTTACCTGCTACTAAGGATTCAACATCTGATAAAAATAAACATATTCAAATTTATTTAAAAAATTACAGGGGAGCATTGGGCACGCACATAGGAGGGAGGTTTGGGCATGCGCAATGCTAATAATTAATTAAGTAAAATAATAATTATTTTTAATAATAATAATTGATATCAATATATATTATAATAATAATAAAATATAATTATAACATATTATAAAAAAAGTGAAAAAAGAAGTAAGAAAAATGTTTACCACATATAATATCATAATTATATAATATATTATATAATATCTAATTAATAATAATATAAAATTATAAATTATAATAATAATCAATTATATTTATTTAATTGAGTCCAACATCTTGCAGGATTCATTATTTCTTTACTTTGTTAATTTTTTAAGTCTATGATAAGAAATAATATTTATTTTACAAGTCATAATAGCAATATTGTATAATACTTAAGGATAGTAGTATAATATAGCAATATGTAGCGTATTAAATACAATGCCCAAACCTCCCTACTGGGGTGCCCAAACCACCCGACCATCGGGAGGTTCGGGCACTTTGAATATGTGTCAGAAGATCTTTTGTAACTTTGAGACTGATTACAATACAAAAACTTGTCTTTGCAATAATTACTACCAAATATGTGTGCTAGATATATGTGAAATAAAATTTAGAGTTTGTTAAAAAATATCAGTTTTATTACCATCTATGTAAAAAAGTGCCCAATGGTCCCCTACCTCCCCTACCTAAAATCTGTTTGAAGTCGGTGCTAAGCCAAAAAGAATACAAACGAACAATTACAAAAGTCTAAGCGATAGTCACTTCTCCCCGACTTCAAACAGATTCTAGGTACCTAGCACACATTATAATACTACTATTTAAATGAATAAAGAATTAGGTATAGGCAATTTATGAAGAACCCGTTTATTTTACGCTTTTAAGTGTTTTTTTTGGCACAGAGTTTTCGTTGGATGTTTTTTGGAAGTCGTTTTTTTTCTTTGATTTGAGTGTACTAATTCATTATTTTGACTTTTGCAGAAACCTTCCTGTAAGTTCTAATGCCGACGTATTAAGGATATACTAGAGTCTAGACACTTAACTATTACTATATCTCTTTTTAGGATTCCGTCCTTATTGTTTCCTCATGTTCGTCCGTCCGTCCGTCGGTCTGGCTTACCTTCCAAACGGTTACTGCTAGAAAGATGAAACTTTGCATAGATCACGAAAAAAACTTTTTTTGGTACCTCCTCTACACGTAAAGGATGATTTTTTTCTCACTTCTATCGTATAGTGTAGGATATCATTAGATAGGTCTTTTAAAAACATTGAAAGGTTGCTAAGATGATTTTTTTTATTTAGGTATCCATTTGCGCGATATTCAACTTTAAAGCTAATTTTTTTTGGTAAACAGTGTCGTCCAACCATATGAAAACTAGGCTAAACGACTGTGGCTCGTAAAATCTAAAAAAAAGAAAGTTGTGTGGTGTCGTGGAACACTAGATAGGCACGAAGTTCATAATCAAAAATACAGATGGCTCTAAACTAAATTTCTTAACACCTTTATTTTATTTAAAATGATTTATAAAAATGTATAAAAGTTCTATGCGAGGTATAAAGAAAACAACTATTCAGGAATACATTTTTTATTATGATTTTTTATCGATAAAAATAATAAATAAAACTAAACTTTTCACTTTCACTTCGTAATCGCTACTGAAACAAGTTCTGTCTAGAGTTACTCCATACTTGTTACATACAACTCACAGATTACTACGCTATACTAAATTTTTCGTTCACTAAATAAATAAATATTTCTTTAACTTTTTTTTAAATACATAAGTACATATATTATACATAGAAAAAATCCAAACTCCTAAAAAACAAATATTGGCAGATCAAAAAAATATTTGATCTTACCCGGGATTCGAACCCGAGACCTCAATCACACCATTCTGATACGCTACCATTTTGACACCGAGGCGTGAATCTTACGTTCCGGACGTTTTTTGCCGGCTAGAGTACCCCTCCGCAATGCCCTATAAGGAATTTCGTACCAAAAATTATGATTGTAGGTAGTCCACATGATGAACTTAAAAAAAAACTATTACAGCTCAGCTTAGATAACTTTGTTAGTTCAGAAGTTGCGGCTACTTGGAAAAATAAATAAACATTATTCATAGTAATAAACTAGCTGAAACCCGCAGTGTTATCCGCGGTACGACAAAAGCCGCGGGTAACGCCGCGGGGTGAATTTAGTCCAAAAAAGTAGCCAAATTTACTCCTTATATCATCAGTTACCGATCAGTGAAGTCCCATCAAAATCGGTATAGCCGTTCCAGAGATTACACGAAACAAAAAGAAAGATAGACAGACCGACAAAAAACGTAAAAAAATATGTATATAAGTATCGCATATACTTTCATTTAAATTTAGTGAAAAGCTGTTGTATTGAAATTACAAATAGACACTTCAATTTTATTTATTTGTAGGTATAGATACTAACCCCTTCTTCTAAATCCATGTGCCATAATGGTTGACGACCGAACCCTATTCTATGCGTGGCTTGACATGCACTTGGCCGGTTTTTTATTAACAGTTTACTGACGTCTTAATATAAGAGTTTTAAGGTAAGAAATAAAAAAGTACAAAGAAATCGAGATGATGACCAATATCATCGAAATACACAAACCATAGGTAGTCCATAATATGTATGAATACCCTAATTTTTCCAAAAGATACTGTCACAAAGAAAATGAATTTTCAATCAGTTAGATTTCCTACTATTATGCATATTATTACCAAAAAAATATCTCACAAAAGACTTCTATGTTTTTTTAGTTTATGCTCAGCTTAACATTACCCGCCAAAAACCTAATGAAATGTCACCAAGCAATTCTATTAAAATACCCATCTCGTGTAATTAAGATAAGATCTGTCACAGAAGCGCGGCACGACATTTTTTTTTAATGTCTCTATAGTATTTTACGAATAGATTACAATTTCATTTATTGCCTGTTCGCGTGTCTCTAGTCGGCCATATTTTATTTTACGTGTTCCTTACGTGTCTAAGGTGTAGTTTTGTCAATGCTTTTTTACTGAAATTGATTTAGGGGTAATGATAGAGTGCGATTCCTTTATATGTGATAATTGTTAGGTTTCGGAAATCGACAACCACAGTCATGAAGAACTAGTGCTGTGCGATTTGTATTCTATTTTAAATCCACAATGTATTTTTTTATTATTAAATTTTTAATCTAGATTACGTTAAATGAATTAAAAATTAACGTATTTTGCAGGTGAAACTTAGATGGTAATTAATTATGAGTATGTTATTTAATTAAAATACTATTGACAGAGTGGAAAAAATGTAAGTCGGTATTATTCACACCGATCCAGTTTCGGCTTTCGTTCCTACCAAAAGAATTAATTAAATTTCATGTTAACATATTAATTTAAATATTTCAATTAATTACTCATAAAAACCCAAATTAGTTTATGAATGTATATTAAGAAGACTATGCTGTGATATATAAATAGTTCGAATATCTTTAGGAAACTCGTTCGTGAACTGATTTGTGGTGTTGTTATGAAAAAGATGTTGGCAAGTATTAAATGAATTATCTAGTAACCGTGCAAAAACAACTGTTTAGTCATACTGCAAGTCTGCCAGATATCATTAATCTGATAAGTCATATTTTAAGTTGTCAGTGACACATAAATTAGACTGTTTTATGTCCGTCAATAGTGTCAACGACAAGGGTCAGGCCTAAGGCCAAGTCAGGTTTATGAGGAACAAGTAAGTAGTTTAAGAAGAAAAAGCAGGTCTTTTTTATATCTTTATTTTTCTTACTGTAATCTCCTAATCTCAGGCATGACTAGCAAATAAGCTCTATATTCGAATTTTATTTTAATATGACTACTATTAGTACTATTACAATAATATTATCGTGTTTTACATTTTGCCACTTACATAGTGTTAACGAGATGCCAGAGAAATATTCCATGAGATTTCTTAATTATTTAGATATACGATCTCGGAGGAATCTTAATTAATATGTATTACCATAGCTTACTATTAGTTAATGCTTTTTGACCAACTGTATACCCAGGGGTATGCTAGGGTTACCATATTTTAATTTATTTTTATAACATTAGGAATAATGGTGGCTTTTTCTGTCTAAACTGCCAAGACCGAGTTTACTCCTACAGGACGACAATACATTTTGCAGGTGTTATTTATCCACAGGCCTGTTGGTTTGTCCACTGTTTTACAAACAAAACTAGTTTTCGCTAGTGTTAGGCACATACAATAAGAACGTGGTAGAACGTCTAAATCGTGGTAGAAGAAAATTTAAACCACTGGATTGAATAAGAATTAAGGGTTTTATACCAAAAACAAAAGGCAGAATGTGTTTTTATAACGATAAAGTTTTTTATTATGATTAAATTTTTATTATATTGAAACTTCACAGTATTTTTTTTTAACTTCATTTGCAATTTAGTTTAAATCAAACTTTATTACCAAACAAAAATTGAAACTCTCTTTGGCAACCCTAAATAATCGAGTATCGATTACGTTATAACGTTATTAATTAATTGAATATTCGATATTCTCATTATGAATTTTAACGTGGCGCGATAATGAGGACCAACACGTAACGATTTGTCTTCGTTATTTGACATCCACGTTTAGATGCCCACGTATTTAATTAGAAATGTATAAATTATGCCGTGATTTACTGTTAATTAAGCTCGCTGGTAAAACGTTCTTAATTCAAGTTTTTATTATTCTTTTTTGATTTTAGAATCGGTGTTTAAACTGTTTATTGATAGTTTAGAAGTGTTTTATTTAGGACAGGTGTTATAATTATTAGATTTTTTACGATAGTAATATTTTTTAATAGCGTATAGAGTATTAGTTTCTAAAATTGACTTAAAGGTCTTAGTTACCAGGTCATAAAATCCCAAAAAAAAAAAAAAAAGTAGTTTCTAAAAAATGATATCTTCACCTTAATAGAAATGTACACTGGAGAATATGGAATATTTATCCCGTGGGTGTCGTAAGAGGCGAATAAGGGACAAACTATGCAGGACAAAACCACTGTAAAGAGTAGGAAAGCTTAAAATAAACACAAAGGTTAAAACCTTCTTGCTAAGGGGAGACCTATGTCTAGCAATGGACTGTTATGCTGTTGATTACACATACAACTAAGCCATGAAAAACCCTTAATCTCGACAACTCTATTAACTCCATACAACCATCGGTTATACAATACTGAATCTAAGTGTTAACTCCATTTGTAAACGAAACATATATCATGTATCATTTGAATATATCTATACGTATAAATATTAATTTGAAGTTTAAAATGGATAAAACGGACGATGGACGGTCAGATTTCCTTCGGCGTCGATAAATCATATCTACTTGTAAAATGTCATTTGAAACGAGACTAGATGTTATATATGACCTCCGAAGTTACATATTAACATATTTTAACACTTATTGATTGTAATTTTATTTGTTTTTAGATTTACAAGCTACGGATTAGAGATGTACGACGGTGTGTAACAAGATTGGTAATAACTAATGAAAAGTACATTCGAAAATGTTTAATGATTATAAATGAACAATAAAAAATCGGCCAGGTGCGAGTCGGACTCGCGTAGGAAGGGTTCCGTACCATTATCTATTCATTTCAAGCGTTTACCTGTTGCCGTTATCAATATCGAGCAAAAACGAGCGAAATAATCACGTGTGACTCGTGTTAAATACATCATCTTTGAAAATGTCAACTGTCTAACTATCACGGCTCATGAGATATAGTCTGGTGACAGACGGACGGACAGACAAACAGATGGACAGCGAAGTCATAAGGCGCGTCTCCACCGAAATTTGACAACACAAAAAAAGGATGACAACACAAAATTGCCAACTTTTGTTCGGTGGAGACTCGGCTTTGCAAAAACTTTTATCACCAACACGTGTTGACAACACAAAAGTTGACAACTTTTGTTCTGTGGAGACTCGGCTTTAGTAATAGGGTCCCGTTTTACCCTTTGGATACGGAAACTTAAAAATAAAAAGATTTATTCACTTGTTTTTGGTATTTCTTTGGCGGTCGAATTTCGACAGTTTTGTATGTCTTGTTTCTTTCATATTACGATTTGAATATCTGGGTCAGTCTTTGATGTGTGACCGTTCTTAACATATTGACAAGCCTTTGTGCCAAGCCGTCGATCCCAGTTGTCATACGAAAATCGTTAGCAATCGTTATGGGTACCTGAATCTCTTAATAGTCCGACAATTGTCTTTCTACAGAATTTTGATCCAGCCAGTGTTAAAGAGAATTGTTTTTTTTTTTAAAGACATCTCCCGCACTAGGAATAAATCCTGTGTAGCGGGGGACTTTACAAACATACATGAAATGGACACAAAGAACACCCAGACTCAGAACAACAATTTGTGGATCACACAAAGTGTTGTTTTACGTGGGATTTGAACCCACGACACTTGGCGAAGTAGGAAACGGCGTGGTGACCGTTAAACCATTCGGCCAAACGTGCAGTCATTGTAGAGGTCTAGTTAAATATATTCCAATTTCATTGGATAGCAGTCGTTCTTCGTAAAAAAAATAGACGTATCGTAGTAGATTTAAAGCAGGCTTCAACATAATATTATTCAAACAATATTAATACTAGAAACAAATCTAAACTCATTGGTACCTATCATCGATTACATAAGGTACACAACTCGTTCGAAGGTCTTGGTGTACGTTTTTATAATAAAATTCCTATACATGTAATCGACCTTCCTGTAAATAAATTCAAGCTAACTGTAAAAAATCACCTTATTAGGAAAGCCTACTATACGATCAACGATTATCTAAATGACAAACAGTCATGGGCTTAAGGTGTCATTAGAATTTAAATAGATACACACAAACTTCTTTGTCTTCTAATAAAGCTAAATATTAACAAACCATTGTTAGTTGAAAGTAATGCGTGGCGATTATCATGGTAATTTAATTAGTAGTGATTTTTATCAGTATCTAGACTATGGTTTGTCATGCTCACTAAAATGTCATTGCTTGCGGTGTCGTCGTGGGGCGGGTCGTTTCCTTCCCTCTGATATGGCGAAGGAGATGATGGCTGGTCCATGCGTCATACTCGTGAACGGGTGCTGCTTGGGGTGACTGGTCGGCCTAGTCAGCGATTCTTTAGACAATACTATTATTCTGGTTCGTTCAACTGCAACCCTAGCCTCTTAATCCAGTCACGAATTATTTTCAACAGTAGATTTTGCAACTGAATGTAAGTGGATGTGCACCTTTTTTCTATTTTGTTCTATGTTTAATAGACTCAAGCCTTCAACGTTATCACTGAGTGTTTTTTGTTTGTTTGCGCGTTAGATTTTGGAGCTTTTTAATAAAAGGAATTTCAGGTGGCAACAGCTTGCATACTGTTTACCTTACATGTAATACTAACACTATTGTACCTGAAAATCAGATTTTGAAAAAGAGTAGCCATGAGTTTCTTTGCCAGTATTCTTCTCATGAGCTCTACGCATTTTGGAAACTGGAAGTTATGGATCGACACAGGCAGGCAGTAGATTTTGGTGTTTTCGCCTAACTTACCTCGACAATACAGCACATGCTGTGGCCTCTGTTTGTGTCGATCTATGATTTTTAACTATAGCTTCAATTTGACGTTCATAAGTGTCACTTGGTGTCTTAGATGAATAAATGATTTTGATTTGATTTGATTTGAATTAGGGAAAAAAAGGCTCGGAGGGTATGACTAGACTTCGTACCATCACGGCGGGGAGTAAAAAAGCGTACACTGTGGAGCCAAAGTGTGGGTCACCATGCTGCATTGTCTGCAATAGCAATGAGAATGGTGACCACCGCTCATGGATTTTATTCTTGCTTTCCATCAGGCCGAGTAGAGTAACTTTGGCAGACTCTAAATTAAAGACACAATATACATCAATTGTCATTACACAGTTTATCTGTTCTATGAAATTAAAGACTTTCATAAAGTAATAGTAAATAAGCATTATAGTATCACGGACTTTACAAATATACATGAAACGGACAGGAAGAACACCCATACTCAGAACAACAATTTGTGGATCTCACAAAGCGTGTTGTCCCGTGTGCGGAATGACACATAAAACTCAGTGCAGTGTGTGCCAGTATGAGGTGACCGCGCTCAAACCAATCGCCGCTGTGCAGTCAGTATTCTTGTTCATTTCTCCACGAATTGCATTTTTATTTTGAGGGCTTATTATAACAGAGTTTGCTAAAATTTATCAAAGAAAGGAAAAATCCTTTGCGACTGACGAATTTGTCTATCTACAGTTAATTTGCCAAAGGTTGCCTGTGAGAAACGGTTATTTAGCGATAAGACCGCCATTTGTACAGAGTTTAGTTATTTGACGTACTCATGTAGGTACGTTTAATGTACTGAAATGGTGTTAAACAAAATTTATGCTGTTTTATTTTAGACTGATGAACAAACGAAATAGCTAACACGACTCAAACATACCTAACGAATTTATCGAGATTTCTCTTCAAGAATGCCATGTTATGGGTAAAAGGTCAGGAAAGTACTTACTTAGATATTGTTTTGAATGCGTAAAAGTATCACATCGTCATCCATCACAGCTAGAATACGCCCATTCCTGGACATAAACCACTCTCCAAGGTTCGCCACTACAATCGGCCTTGTGTTGCCCGCACCTAACAAGTATGTTATGATTATTTGTTTTGAAGATCACAAATGTAGAAAAATTATCAGATAATTTAAAACCGTGTGAAAAATAGATAGACATATTCAAATGACACGTTTTATAAACAGCTTTCTAATCGTTTATAAATCTTCTTTAACATTATTATCTTTATCGTCTTATCAAGTATGTGATCTAGTATTGGTTTTTCCGAAGCAAATTAAAAAATAAATAGTTAAATAATAATTTGCGTATGAGACGTAGAAACCAAGAAAATGAAGTCCCGCAAGTCGCAATCCAGTTGCCCGAACGCAAAAAGTTTTAAGGCAACTGGCAACTTCATTTGTCACCCACATTTTGGCAAACTGTGGACGTCATCTATTTCACACTTGCATGATATGAACATTAGAAACTTTTTGTCTATATGGCAGTAAAATAAGAAAATTTCACTGAAAATTACTCAGTCTGATTGCTTCTCGTCTCCAGCTTCTGCCAGCCATCTTAATCTATCTATATATATAAAAGCGAAATACTACTCACCTATTAATCACTTAAACTCAGAAACTATAACACTTACAAACTTGAAATTTGGCAGGTAGGTGGCCTTATAGCGTGTAGACATCCGCTAAGAACGGATTTTACGAAACTCCACCCCTAAGGGGGCAAAACGGGGGTTGGAAGTTTGTATGAAAGTCCTATGTTTTTGAAGTAAGAGACTTGAAATTTAAAATGTATGCTCTATAGATGGTGTGGAGGTGTACTAATAATGTATCTTTAGAAATCCACCCCATTCTGGGGTTAAACGGTGGATTGTAGTTTGTATGAAAGTCCAATGTTATTGAAGTTAAAATAATTATGGCAGAAGGTTTTCAAATGGTATTTAAATAGTAGAATTATCATATGGGTACCTATGTATACTAGCTGAGCCCCGTGCTGTTACCCAAGGTACAACAACCGAGGGCAACGCCGCGGTGCAAAGCTAGTAATGTATATACCTATTTAGTATACTGGCCAAAGCTTTAATATGTCCTTCTAAATATATTTTTCGTGAGAAAAGAAATTACACGAATATTTATAATTTTAGTTAACGCTTGTATACAAGATTCGCTTTTATATAATATAGATTAAGCATTTTGGTATGGAGAGGGCTTTAAAAAATGATATCTACACTATCAGGTCAGTATTATGAAAACCCGATTTCATACCGTGCTGCATTTGCAGTAGTGATGCGACTCTGGTAGAAATTTGTGACTCGAGTCACTAGAGTAATTTTGCTATATCACTCGAGTAGTACTCGAATTTTCGTGTCACTAGAGTAAACGATTTACTAGTGATGCAAATCGAGTAGGATTTTGTAACTCGAGCTACTCCAGTGATTTTACTCGAGTTGTACTCTAGTCACTGAAGTAAACGACTTACACTCCTTCACACATTGCCAGTTGACACGGTGCACCGAGTCGACTCGGTAGAGATGCGATTCGAGTCGTTTTTTACTCGATTGACTTTTTCACTCGCTTACGAGTTCAACAAATTCACTCGAGTCACTCGACAAAAGACTCGAGTCGCATCATTAATTTGCAATGAGTATTGTTGCCCGTTGCCCCCACTCTTGGATTCTACTCATGGATCAGGATGAGTAGAGTCGTATTGGCAGCTTTTATATAAAAAATATATAGAATATTACAACAAATAACAAGTCAAGTTTTATATCAAGATGTGGACTAATCAGATTTCTGAAAGTGAACGTATAAATTCTGTTATTTTATACGCTCACTTTCAGAATTCTTAATATTTAATACGCAGAATTTACTTTAGAACTTCTTAACGCTATTAGATTCTGAAGTCGCTATAAACTGTTCTTAAACGCCTACTCTGTTAGAAGTTTTACAAAAATCACCGAGGTCACTTCAAGAAATCTTCGGCAACACAAAGGATCTGCTAGGCTTCTGGAGGAACTGGATTGGCATATAATGCCGACCCACTACGCAAAATAGGCTTAACAAAGTCGTCGTGTTGCGGAAACCCAGCACGCGAGTTCAAGTATCAAGTACAACCAAAGCAAGAATTTTCAAAATTATTTATAAAATCAAGGAATTTGGAATGGAATTATGAATTTTTTTATTGGTGGCAAATTTTTGTGAACTTATTATTATTTTCTTGTACATATATAGCTTTCTAACCCGACACAAACACCTAATAAATTTATTGATAGAATACAACTAAACTGGACTATACGAGTATATACGTGAACGTGATTATATATACTATTATTGAAAGAACTATCCTCTTGATCCTAAAAGACAAAGTGTTTTTCAAAGTCAAAAAATTCCATCATCAGCTCAGCAATACGAGATAACAACTATATCTACCAATGCACGGGCATACACAATTTGAGATTTTGTCATCAACTTCTGAAGTCCTGACTTTGATGACAATAGTACTACCTCGGGAATGGTGTACTTTCGACAATAAAAAAAAAATTTAAGAACCGGGCCAAAATTGATGGAGACTAATTAAAAAAACAGTTAATTGGGAACATCCCTGTGTTTAAAGTCGGTTACAAAATACCGTGTGGAAAAATACCAATAATAGTAATATTTTACACACGGTATTTTCACACGGTCGATCTATTATATTCACACGTTTGAATGACGTATGTTATTAAAACAATCCTATCATTTATAAATTGCCCTTAATATTTCTTCGAATATCCTTATCTTCTTATCATGTTTGCGATTAAGCTTTAGTTTTTAGAAATTACAGTAATTCAATTTTTTGTTTTCGATGATTTTTAATCGTAACAAACGTATTTATTACTAGCTTTTGCGCAAGGATATGCTGGCGTGTATGTCGAAAAGTTGACTATGTCCTCCTCCAAGGTCCAATCTACATATATCTGTACCGGAATTCATCCAAATAAGTAGTGGTTTAGCCGTGATTGTGACAGATTTACAATCAAATTCGTAATATTAGTATGAACGAATAAGTTCGTCCATTCGTCGCAATCGCAATGCATGTCTTCTAACGTTAAGAGTATTGGGATAAAATAGCTACCTAAAGTTGTTGGATAAAATCAAGATGCAAATAATGGCTACCATGTTTTACGACCACACTGCTTTTATTAATAGCAGTTTAGGTCAGTTACATTATAGTAAAGGTAGCGAATTTTCTACTACCTAAAGTTAACCGTTATTATTGCACATAACTTATAAATTCGTATGTATGTAACTTCCCGTAGGTACACTTTAGCCTTCTACATGTGTAAGTCGCTACTTAAACTTTTGTGTGGAGTAAAACTTCTGTCCATTACGTTGTATTGCGACTGTAAATGTTACTTGATTGTACAAAGATAACATAATTTATCAATAGATAATGATGTATATTTAAGTGAGTATTAAACATTTTGTTATATGATTGTATTCAAGACAACAATATGAGTTTTGAAGGCAAAGTAGTTCTTGTGACGGGTGCTAGTTCAGGAATTGGAGCCGCGATTGCTATTAAATTTGCCGAAGAAGGGGCACTCGTTAGTATAGTCGGAAGAAACCAGGAGAAACTTAACAAAGTTGCTGAAAAATGTGGGAAGCCCTTAGTCTTAAAAGCTGACATCAGTAACGATGAAGATGCTAAAAGGATTGTGACTGAAACGATTAAACACTTTGGTAAATTAGACGTGCTTGTAAATAACGCTGGAATTCTCAGCACTGCATCTATTTTAGATGAAAATGTCTTGTGGAACTTTGATAAAGTAATGGCAACAAATATTCGTGCACCTGTGCTCATAACAAGCGTTGCAGCACCACACCTTATTAAGACTAAAGGTAACATTATTAATATTTCAAGCATTGCTGGTTTCAGTCCACTTCTAAAAGGATATTTTGCGTACTGTACCTCAAAGGCTGCATTAGATCATTTCACGAGATGTATTGCCTCAGAATTAGCCTCAGAAGGTGTTCGTGTAAACACTGTGAGTCCTGGTCCAGTGAAATCAGACTTAGTGGACAATTCGGGTGCAGCTGGAGGTCAAATTGAAATCAGTTATGAAGATATGAGGACGAAACTCACTGCCCTTGGTAGAATTTCAGAACCAGAAGAAATTGCTGACTTAGTTCTGTTTTTAGCTAGCGATAAAGCTAAAGCAATCACTGGTGCTACATATTTAACTGACAATGGATTCTCCGTACGTACTTGAAGTTGAAATTAGCTACATCTAATAACTTTTTTGTTATTTCTATTAAAAATAATAATTAACTGTGTCTTGTTGTTTTTTTTTATGGAATAGTGGGCAAACGAGCAGACGTATCGCCTGATGGTAAGCAATTACCGCCGCCCATGGACACCCACAACACCAGAGGCGTCACAAGTGCGTTGCCGACCTTTGGTGGATGGGGGTGATGGGCGGACGGGTTAGGGTATGGACTCCTCCGGTATCCTCACTTACTCGGTGAAACACAGCGCAAGCGCTGTTTCGTACTGGTTTTCTGTGAGGCCGTGGTATCACTCCGGTTGAGCCGTCACATTTAGTGCCAGTGATCAGGTGGATTGTTTAACTGGAGGCTAGCCTTTTGCTCATACGTTGACTGCCTGTAACGACAGTCTGGCATTTTTTAGGGTTCATAGACAAACGAAACCTGTCAGATCAGTCGTTGATGATTATCAATCTCAGTTGAT
The DNA here is from genome assembly GCA_949125395.1 of Diaphora mendica. NCBI lineage: Eukaryota > Metazoa > Arthropoda > Insecta > Lepidoptera > Erebidae > Diaphora > Diaphora mendica. The sequence continues at coordinate 6,253,756 of OX421321.1, forward strand.
TACAGAAATATTCTCTGTTATTATCTCATAAAGGTATCATGACAATTAATTTATACCGTATTACGTAAGATGGTATTCACAATGAACATATTGTGATTTGATATAAACAAATCCTGATTATCATATCAGTCGAAAGATCGAGACAGCCACCTTGGGGACATCAAGGGCAAGATCACACCATCTTGATGTGGTTTCATTGACACGAACAGACTACTAGAGTCCTCGAGGATATACTGAAAATTATTTTAGTGTATCAGATGTACCAAAACTAAAACTCACCTTTGTTAAGTTTTGTGGCGAGTTCCACATATGACACAAACAGAATCATATTACAGCGCCGTCTCCCGAAGATACACTGAACTACAAAGTAACGCACAACACGGAGTAACTACCAATCCTGAATCGCGCAATAAAAATTCTCGCGCCGATTAACATATATAGAAAAATCCCAACATCAACTGGGCAGTGGCCCGCCAGGCACGATCACCTCGCCTGGTCGGAGGATCCTCCCTTTGTGTTGGAGGGACATGTGACCCGTTCCCCCACAGTTTGTTTGTCTGTCTATATATTCTGTCAGAAGTCTGTATCCATAAAATGTTAATAATACCCAAAGCAACTGAACAGGTACCTCCAATTTTCAATTAACCGAGTTTTGCATGCGCAGAATTAGAACTTTTCGGAACATATAGCATGTTACTGTTCAATTCAATATACTTCAAGTTTGATCGTTGGTCACCGCTGTTGATCCTGGTGTACAGGAGTTACAGTGGTGGGCGTGTGGGCGGGATTAGTCCCATACTTCAAGTTTGCAAATAAAAAGACACTTAACTAGAAATTCGTTTTGACAGATAATTTGACAGATTCCACAATGATGTTAAATATGTCAATTGAGATTGATAACCGTGCTAATTCTGTTTTTTACAACACTGAACTAAAATTTCATACATCATGAGCCCGCTGCACTCCACTGCTGGACGTAGGCTTTTCCCCAGTCATACCACAGAGCCCGGTCGGTTACTTTTTGCATCCCACTGCCGGCCCTCTTACGCAAGTCGTCCTGCCATCTGGCCAGAGAGCCACTACGTTTGCCAAGACACGGCCTCCACTCCAGAACAAACTTACTCCAGCGGTTGTCGGTTCTGTGAAATATAACCAGCTCATAGCCACTTCAACCCAATAACTTTCAGAGCTTTGACGGTTACCTCGATTCTCTAACGGATAATTTCGTTCCTAATTTTGTCCTTCAGAGAGACTCCGAGCATAGCTCTTTCCACAGCTCGCTGAGCGACTTTAAGTTTATGGACTAGCCCTACAGACAGTTTCTACATTTAATAAAAATTGTCTTATTTTGATAAAGTGATTTCTAAAATTCTATTCTACTATCCAGTTAATCCAAATTTTGTGTTCGTTATCACGTTACTAAATTTTAAGCTGACATCACTAAGAACTATAATATACCAGACTGCTAAAAATGAATCCTAACTAGATCGATTTATAGCCCCGGAAACTTCCTGCATACTAAATTTCATGAAATTCGATGGAGCCTTTTCTGAGATTCAGACATCGTATACTACCATAAGAACTGCATCGCTACTAACGGCACTTGTTTATAATATAATAACTTTTACCCGCGGCTTCGCTCGGATTTAATAAAAAGTTTCCTATGTTACTTCTAATACCTCCACGAATATGTGAACAAAGTTTCATGATTATTGGTTAAGTAGTTTTCGCGTGAAAGCGTAACAAACAAACTTACATTCACATTTGTAGTAATAGATTAGGATGTACCATAATGTTATTATTTAATTAAAGAATTTAATTTAAATATGTACCTACTATGAAATAATAATTACAAAAACACAGTGACGAAATGTCATTAAATGTAATTTGTTTATTTCTCAAAAAAAAAATGTTAATTGTGTTTTAGGCTCATTATTTATGTTATACTGGCTTCCACATAAGGGGTATATATGCTGTTGCAGTCTTTTATTAAGAATTATTTAAGACAATCAATTCCACAATACATTATTTTCATGCAACTCCAACGATACGTCAAGATAGTGCTAAAACGGCATAATTTTTTGCCAGCATTGGCACACATACGGTGAATAATGAAACCATTTGTTTGTAGATTGCACAAACAAGGATCCTCCTTTTATATTCTTCAATTACAAAATAGAAATCATAATAGAATCACATTTCAATCTAAATTTTCTTTATTAGAATTATAATTAAATATCTATGAAACAGTAATTCACATCAAGAACTTATTGAGTATCCATTATCAGTGACATATGTGGAACCGGTAATTGCTTTAGCTTTATCGTCAGCCAAAAACAAAACTAAGTCAGCCACTTCTTCTGGTTCCGAAATCCTACCAAGGGCAATTTTATTCTTCATGGAATCAAAAACGGCTTCAATTTCAGCTTCAGAAAATCCCATATTTTCTACTATATCAGTTCTTACAGGACCAGGACTAACGGTGTTTACACGAACACCTTCTGAAGCTAGGTCTAAGGCAACACATCTCGTGAAATGATCTAATGCAGCCTTCGATGCACCGTAAGCAAAATTATTTTTGGAGATTGTATGTGTACCAGCAATACTTGAAATATTGATGATGTTACCTTTAGTCTTAATAAGGTGTGGCGCTGCAACGTTTGTTATGAGCACAGGTGCACGAAGATTCGTGGCTATTATTTTATCAAAGGTCGCCAAGGCGTGTTCATCTGTAATAGATGCAATACCACTGATTCCAGCGTTGTTTACAAGTACATCTAGTTGCCCAAAATGTTCCACTGTTTCAGTAACAATCCTTTTAGCATTCTCGTCGTTACTGATATCCGCTTTTATGACTAAGGGTTTTCCACATTTTTCAGCAACTTTGTTTAGTTTCTCCTGGTTTCGTCCAACTATACTAACGTGAGCCCCTTGTTCGGCAAATTTAATAGCAATCGCGGCACCAATTCCTGAACTAGCACCCGTCACAAGAACCACTTTGCCTTGAAAACTCATGTTGTTCTGGTTAGTTAAATTGTTGTGTTGTGTGTAGCCAAAGTAATTACATTTTCCTTATATATGCTTCTACCTTATCAATCGATTCTGTTATCTTACCTTCGATAACACTTACAGGCACAATACAATATAATGAACAGAAGTTTTACTCTACGCAAAAGCTTACATTGATATCGGATACTTACATTCCGTTACCTTCCAATTAGTTAATTGGAAGGTAACAGAATGTAGCTACATTTTTCATTTGGTAGTGTTGTTTGCAATTGCCAATTACACATGTATAAATAGGTTTATTTGTGGCAGGAAACAAAAGTTACTATAGGGCCTATATCAGGAGTCTATGGAAGTCTAAGAATACATTAAACGAGAATTAAATTAAAAAATTGGGAGTAAGTAAATTGAAAGTCTAAGAAATTACCTTATTAATTAAAATAAATGTATTGGTTAGGTATTTCTTAGAGAGCTTAAAATGTTATTTTCACAAATACGAATACATGTTACATGGTTAGATGTCGCCAATGACTGGCAGTATCTTATCAAGTAACCTTGTGGTTTAAATAAAATAGATAAAAAAATCTAGTCCATATATTACAAACAGATAAGTACACGATCAATAAATTAATATTACTCATGCTTAATGGCATAAACTGTAGAATAATATGCCTGTCATGTTTACAAAGGTGGAGATATACAGAAGTACAGTATAGTTTCTACCGTGGGAGAGCCACGCTTCGGCATGAATGGGCCGGCTCGACCGGAGTGATATCACGGCCTCACCGAAAACCGGTGCGAAATAGCGCTTGCGCTGTGTTTCACCGAGTAAGTGAGGATACTGGAGGCCATACCCCAACCCGTCCCCCAAAGGCCGGCAACGCACTTGTGACGCCTCTTGTGTTGCGGGTGTCCGTAGAAACGGTGGCTCGTAGAAAAAAAAAATTATAATTTTTTTAGATAATTTATGATCTACAATTTTGTCTAAGGTACTTTTATGATAAAACTTACGGTTTTGCTGAAAATCGAGAAAAACTCATTTTTTTTACCTTTGACCTTGAATAAAAAAATATCCATACACGGGAATGATGGGGAACTTTTAAATATTATTTATAATTATGTTTTGAACAATTTTACTGATTTTCAGCTTGATGGGATTTTATGCACCTTCGAATGTCTAAGTTGACCGGACTATACGCACGTTTGGACAAAATCTTGTTGACAACTAAAGACGGTAATGATTATATCTTAGAACTTTTTAAATAAAGAATTATTGAATGTTATCTTTTTACGGCTTAACAGAGGTAAACCTGAACACAGTCAGTCATTCTGAACAGTCTCATATGAAAATTCTAGATTACTTTGTGAAGTATGGAAAAAAAATCATTATTTGAAGTAATTTACAAAATTTTGAAAAATCTGATAAAAAAAAATGCTTCATCACAAATGTGATAAGTAGATAAAGATAATTAGAGAAATTTGGGAACTATTGGATGGAATTATATCCATCACAAAACACGTCATCAGAACGTGTGACTCAGAGTATTTATATTTTTCACGCGGTATTTTTAACCGACTTCAAAAAAGGAGGAGGTTATTAATTCGACTTTTTTTTTATGTTTGTTACCTCATAACTTTCGACTGGGTGAACCGATTTTGATGGTTCTTTTTTTATTTGAAAGCTGGTGCTTCCCGTGTGGTCCCATTTCAATTTGAGCCCCTTCTTGAAATTGGGTTTTTTTTTTGTAAAAATTTAAGATTATTATCTGACAGTATTACAAAATTTTTAATCTCAGAATTTAAGGAGGTAATATTATATTATTGTCAAATATGTAATATTATAATGTTTATATGTCAATGTTACTCAGTTACATAATAATATGAAAAACAATATTTACCATTAGAGTTACAAGGCAATACACAATGAGCAATTTTTGCTTGCGAAGGAGATGGCGAGGATGGGGGTGGCCCGAGGTACGTCTGGGTTCCAGGGATTTCCTTTCTAGGGTGCACCTGGTTCTCCGGCTTCTGGTACACGTGCGGTTTTTACCCGACTACGGCAAAACTAAAGGAGGGTTATGATTTTGACAGGCTATGTATGTATGTATGTTCATCTGCTCCCTCATAGCTCCTCATCTGCTTATTAGAACTGGACAAATGAGGTATCCTTAAAAGCATCTTGATCGTCCGCTGGTGGTTATCTATAATAATATTATAAACGCGAAAGTTTGTAAGTATGGTTGGATAGATGGATGGATGGATAAGTTATGGAATCAGGCGTTACTTTGCGGAAATCCATGACATTAAATGCTATGAAATATATTTAGCTTTAATTCCGCGAGACAAATATCCAGGTCTGAAAGCAGGACACAAATCCCACCGTCATGCATACTTACATGCACATATGGGTATCATGCATATGCACACATACAAAACAAGTGAGATGGGATGGATGGATGTTTGTTACATTTTCATGCAAAAACTACTGAACGGATTTGGGTGAAACTTTACAGTAATATAGCTTATACATCAGAATAACACATAGGCTACTATTTACCGCGATAACTGACATATACGCGGGCGGAGCTGCGGGCAACCACTAGTAGGCTATAATGACGTATCACTGAATTTAATGTGGCGCCCTCTAGCGGTCATAAAGTACCGTGTTAAAAAATACATTTGAGATTAATATTCCGTGTTTGGTATCATTGGAAAGGGCGTTACTAGTACATTTCGAATATATATAGGTATACTACTATTTACTGGTGACGTTATCCGTATTTATTTGATAATTGTGATATTTCAGTGGTATTTTATTGCTGGTCGCCATGCTGCACTGTCCTTGTTCACATTGAGGATGGTGACCACCACTCTTGGATTCTGCTTGTGCTTTCCATCAGGCAGGGCAGAGTCATTTTGGCAGCTAAAATATAAAAAAAAAAAAGCAATAAAAAAAAACCACTGATATATCACCATATAATAAACTTTACATAAAAGTATGAAACAAGTTTGAAAAGCCGTTGTCACACGTTACATAGAAACGTAGTATAACACTTTAACAACGCGTGACTACGGCTTTTCAAACTTGTTAGTCGGTTCGAGTCTGACATTAATCTGATTTGCCGTAAGTTGGAGCGAGAACATTGGTATCATTTTTATTGTTTCATGTAAATTATACAACAAACTCATGATAAATTATGATGACAACAGTTACGCTATGAAGATAAAAAAATCAAGTATCATATAAATTACTTTTTGGCGCCAAAACATGAACTGACAACATCATTTGGTACAGTTCGCAACAGACATTCTCCAAGCTGTAAGAGCTGGGGTTGGAAGGTCTCCCTCATCCGTCATACTCACCAGACCTTGCACCTACCGACAATTACTTTTTCCAAAATTTAGACAACTTTTTAGTGGGTAAAAAATTCAATTCCCGAGAGGCAGTACAAAATGCCTTTGAAGAGTTTGTTGCCTCCCGTCCAGCTGATTTTTACAAGAAGGGCATCAATAAACTGCCAATGCGTTGGCAAATATGCATCGATTGCATGGGTGATTACTTCGAATAACAGAAATAAAAAAGTAGGAAAAAATAAGTACTTTCACATAATGCATACAAAACGGCAATTTCATAGGTAAAGACCTATTATAACAAAAACACAAAGAATTTTGTAACATTCTTGTTTAAATACGGTACGGTTCTAGGAGCGACATGAGTTTTGAAGGCAAAGTGGTTCTTGTGACGGGTGCTAGTTCAGGAATTGGAGCCGCGATTGCTATTAAATTTGCCGAACAAGGGGCTCACGTAACTTTGGTTGGAAGAAATCTGGATAAATTAAACAAAGTTGCCGAAAAATGTAAAAAGTCCTTAGTCATTAAGGCTGACATTAGTAAAGACGAAGATGCTAAAAGAATTGTGAATAAAACGGTAGAACACTTTGGTCAACTAGACATACTTGTGAACAACGCTGGAATCGGCATTATTACATCTATTGCAGATGAACATGCTTTGAGGAGTTTTGATCAAGTAATGGCAACAAATGTACGCGCACCTGTGCTTATAACAAATATTGCTGCACCCTATCTTATTAAGACTAAAGGTAATATCATCAACATTTCAAGTATCACTGGTACACGTGTGCTCGGTAAAGGATATTTTGCTTACGGTGTCTCAAAGGCTGCTTTAGATCACTTCACGAGATGTATTGCGTTAGATTTAGCCTCAGAAGGTGTTCGTGTAAACACTGTGAGTCCTAGTCCTGTAAAAACAGATGCTATGGAGAATATGGGTTTAACAGAAGCTCAAATTGAGGCCGCTCTTAGTACGCTGCAGAAAAAAACTGCCCTTGATAGGATTTCAGACTCAGAAGAAGTGGCTAACTTAGTTCTGTTTTTGGCGGATCATAAAGCGAAAGCAATCACTGGTTCTACATATGTAACTGACAATGCTTTTTTAATTCTTTCTTAATGTGTTGATGATTAAGTCACATTTATCAGTGCTGTATACACGTTTACTTTTTATTATAATAAAGAAAACTGTAAATTAAAATGTCCTTAATTATGATTTTTGTCTCGTAATCTGGGACAGAAAAATCCTTCTTTGAAGTCTACCATCAACTGTCAATGCTGCTGTACTACCTTTTAAAGGTGGCTTCGGAAATATAGTCATCCTGAACTACAAACTGCTGTGTATCAGTTTCATTGAAGAGTTTCGTTTCGTCAGATTTTAGTTGTAAAAATAAAGAAAAATACTCTTTTAACCGCTCATGCAACCCTTCATTCTACACCATGCATGGGTGCATGTATTTAGCATTGACCGAACAGCCAAGAATCTTGCTTAAACTGTTCCAAAAGTAGTGGTTAGTATTAATAATCTTGAACGTGAATTTTCTTCTTTTCTCTGCACAGGATGCATTGAAATTCCATATATTTAATTTTTGTACGTACCTGACGATAATTTTGATAATTACCGCTATAAGATAAATAAGAACAACTAACTACCACTACTAACATCTAACGAAGAAGCAGAACTGTTTATTTATTTATTTATAACTTTATTCACAAATACATGCATCGGCGGACTTAATGCCTAAGGCATTCTGTGCCAGTCGACCGATTGAGCGATGCAGAGAAAAGGTGAAGTAGGTGCACTTAATAGAAAATAGCCATAGTAAATAATAATAATAATAAATATTTCGGACATCTACCACACAACGCCATTCTAGTCCCAAGCTAAGCAGAGCTTGTGTTATGGGTACTAGACAACTGATATAAATACTTATATACTTTTTTTTTGTAAATACATACATATTATACATAGAAAACACCCAAACTCCGAGACAAATATTTGTAGATCACACAAACATTTGGTTCGACCCGGGAATCGAACCCGAGACCTCATGATCAGCGGTCACACACGCCAACCGCTAGACCAACGAGGCAGTCATATTTGTATAATTTGTATAGTTGTATAATTATAGTGGTTTTCATAGTTACTACAATTTATCTAAATAAGATACTAGTATATAGGAAGAGACAAATATATACCTACTGTAATACATACATAGACATACATATATACCACTATACTCATACACATACATTTATTATAATAGCATATAAATTTATTATGTGATGATCTAAGACCCTGTTGATTCCGCCAATTCAACCAGTAAAAGCTCCTTTACCTTTATCGTCGACATACAGATGATACGCACCGCGAAGTTCGTGAGAAAGAAAGATTAATAAATATTGAAGAAAGCAAAGGATATATACCGCCTTGAGGGACACCAGAGCCAACATCACACCATCTGGATGGAGGAGAGATCGTCAACGCGAACAGACTGTTGGCATTTTGACAGATCTTGTGTGTGATCTGATTGTAAAATAGATCCAATTAATCGTGTCGTGTCTTCATCTTTATCATTTTGCTCTTGGATATTTCTCTTTTTTGATTTAAAGATAAACTTTCATTTTAATCTCCAAAAGCACATAATAGTTTGATTTCTTGATCTACCATGCTTACAACTAGGATCATTAGTTCGAGGTAAGTTCGAAAAGATAAGTTTACAACATCATGTTTGTCTCTTTTCGTAGGCGTTTTAAGTATCTCCTTACATCTGACTTATTTTCTTGAGAACATTAGAAGAGTTATGACATTACTTGGCAGGCTTTACTATGATTGATTAAAACCACGTCAAGTTAGTGTATTTATCTAACGCATTACCAATTTCCTAACCTCCTTGCTAAGCAGAGGCCTATGTCCCTATGGTCTGTTAAAGGTTGTTGATGTGATGTGGTGCATTCACAATTTTACAAAGAGATATACAAACTAAGACTGATAAAGACGTAACTTACTCATACGTTAGTTGCTGTTTCTATAGTTATATCAAATAAAAGATAACTAAAATAAATAGTAACTAAACTAAATAATATAAATAAAAACTTAGATTTTACAAGTAATGCTGTTTTTTCTTTTTCTTTTCTATTTTTAACAAAAGTTTTATAATGACAGTATGAACAGTAAACATCTTTTTTTGAAAAATAGGAAAATCAATAACACATCATTCATTTTTAATAAACAAAAGTACATTCTTTAAATTTTTCCCTCTTTTATTTCTAAAGTAGCCACTTTAAGTTTATTTAAATAATTACTATCTCATATGTGGCATGGATTAGATCGCAGTAGTATTGCTATACACTCTGATATGTCTATTATGCCGCTAGCTAGCCGCTATTATTAAACCTTTATTGAAAATAAATAATTCACTATATGTGTGTCACACTTGTCTCACGGTGTCAAAAAGCGTTATAAATTACCCTACATTTTGTAAGTATGTAAGTAAAACTTCTGTACATTATGTTATACTGTGCCTGTATAGACAGTTTGCACACGAGTGTACCTAGATGGCATATCTGATAAAAAAAAGAGTACATAAAATCCAAATGCCACTAATTTTGTACCGTTGTGTGTTTTGTGCGTGATAAGGAAAAACATGAGTTTTCAAGGTAAAGTGGTTCTTGTGACGGGTGCTAGTTCAGGGATTGGAGCCGCGATTGCTATTAAATTTGCCGAAGAAGGGGCTCACGTTAGCATAGTTGGAAGAAATCAGGAGAAACTTAACAAAGTTGCTGAAAAATGTGGCAAGCCCTTAGTCATAAAAGCTGACATTAGTAAAGACGAAGATGCTAAAAGGATTGTGATTGATACAGTGGAACATTTTGGTAAACTAGACGTACTTGTAAACAATGCTGGAATCGCTAGTTTCGCACATATTAAAGATGAAAACGCCTTGGAAACCTTTGATAAACTAATGGCAACAAATATTCGTGCGCCGGTGCTCATAACAAACGTTGCTGCACCCCATCTTATTAAAACTAAAGGTAACATCATCAACATTTCAAGTATCTCTGGTAAACGAACATCTCCTAAAGCTTTTGCTTACAGTGCCTCAAAGGCTGCATTAGACCATTTCACGAGATGTATTGCCTTAGATTTTGCCTCAGAAGGTGTTCGTGTAAATACTGTAACTCCTGGTCCTGTAAGAACAGATATGATAGAGAATATGGGTTCATCACAAGCTCAAGTTGAGGTCTTTTTTGAATCCATGAAGAAATTCACTGCTCTTGGTAGAATTTCGGATCCAGAAGAAGTTGCTGACTTAGTTCTGTTTTTGGCTGACGATAAAGCTAAAGCGATCACTGGTTCCACATACGTCATTGACAATGGATGCTTAATAAAGTCTTAGCTGTGTTTGAAAATTTCTAATAAGTTGTCAGTCAGAATACAAGATGTTTTCATTTTAATAAATTTTACTACTGAACAGATATGTTTTAAATTTTTTATTTAATTCATTGGCGCGAAGTAATTATGTTAAAAAATGAATCCAAACTATTAAATTCTTTGATTAGCTATGTATCTTTAAACGTGGGTGTTGATAATTCATAATGTTTATTATTTTTTAAAGTGTACTTAGTAAACAATTCCAAATCTTATTTGAAATTAAATATCTTTCTATCAAGAGTTATCTCATAATTCGAATCGAACTGTTGATAATGTTAGTCATGCAATTTATTATTGTGAAGAAAGATCATCTCTCTTGATGAGTCAGCCAGAAAGCCACTTTTGGAATTATATTATTTAAATTATATTTGTCGGCGCACGGGCACCGAGCAGCGGCGGGGGACAGGAAGACAGCGGCGCGAGGAGGGAGCCTTCGGTTCTACGTCACTCCGCGCAACGCATTAGACAGCGACGCTTGCCTTACATATGTATTTAGTTATCCTAAATACAAGTCTTATTTATACAGTTCACTCTATTTTATTTACATTTACCTAAGTAATAGGACCCTACTAGAACTACCGCAGACATTGCGTAGACATTGGTCCTTAAGTTTTTTTGAATAAAACCGATTCCGGAAAAAACCAGCGAGTTACCTACAAAGCGGCGTTGGCGAACTTTAAACCCGATACGGACTTTGGATCGCCCGCTACTACGTTGCTGCTAGACTGCGGAGCTGAAGACGTCTGACTTGGTGGGACGGTTCGGATAAATAAGTGAGTTCGTTCCAATCAGATTTCCTATTTCTTCATCTATTCTTCCAATTTACGATATTTTCGTAATTTTTTTTCATACCTTTTTCGCCTCAATTTGGATTAAGCATTTAATGTAACACTCGGTCTTGCTTGCTGGCACATCTTATTTGCATTTATGTGGCTTAAACGCTGAGATTTAATTATTTTTTAGTAATAGGTACCTACCTAATTTTCATATTAACATTTTTTTATCAACGTAACATTTGATTTAACGCTCAGTCTTGCTTGTCATCACATCTTATTACGCTTATTTGCATTTATGTGGCTTAAGCGCTGAGATTTAATTATTTTTTGTGATAGGTACGGTTACCTACCTACTTATTGATATTATTTTAATTGCTAATTTTCATATCTGTATTTTTTAATCTTCATAAAAGCGCATTCTTAATTGTTATTTATTACAATTGGCTTAACAGCTGTGAATCTTTTTATTTTAACGGTAACTAACGCGTCATATATCTAGCCGTTTCAAGGTCAAGGCTCGCATACTGTTGCTTACAAAACCGGTTCTCACTCATTTGTATAGACTTTAACTAGTTATCCGCTTAATTTTATTCACAATGACTGAGACTATTGAAACATTAAAGAAACGTCGAGGTGCACTTAAAGCCAAGTTAACCATTTTTAAAAACTATATTTATCCGCTTAGTAGTACTTCTAGCATGTCCGATTTGCAGCGTCTTGAGCTGGAAGGACGTTATGAACGACTCCAAAACTTATATAGTGACTTTGACGCGTTACAGACGGAGATTGAGGTGCTGTTAGACACGCCCGCGGAGGAATTTAAAAGCCGGTGTGATTTCGAAGAACAGTACCACACCGCTGCTGCCCTAGCTCGGAGCTTGCTTTCTACTCATCCTAGCTCTAATGGGTCAGGTAAGGCACACAAAAATGTCCGTCTACCGAAAATTGACTTGCCACATTTCGATGGCAGCGTTCAAAGTTGGCTTGAGTTCAAAAACACGTACATTTCCCTAATTCATAACAATAGCTGCAATGATAACATAATGAAGTTTCATTATTTGCGATCATGTTTACGCGGTAGTGCACTTTTAGTTATAGAAAATTTAGATTTTACGAGCGACAACTATGTAAATGCTTGGGATCTGCTGTGTCAGCGATATGACAATAATAACTTACTTATACATAATCATGTACAAGCGTTGTTCAGTGTTCAGCCGTGTTCTAAAGAATCTAGTAAAGGCTTACGTTACTTGATAGACGTTACTAATAAGAATATTCGAGCATTAAAAACGTTAAAACAACCTACGGAACATTGGGACACGCTCGTTATCTTCATGATGTCTCAAAAACTAGATAACAGCACAAGCCGTTACTGGGAAGAGCATCGTAATACATTATTAAAGCCTCCAACTTTAGATCAATTTATTAAATTTATAGAAAATCAGATTAACTTATTAGAAAAATTAGAAGATAATAGTAAAATCAACCTTAAATCTATTAAATTAGCAGAAAACAACAATAATTTAAACAAAACTAAAAGTTTTGTTATAGCATCTAAAAACAATACAATTAAATCTACAAATAAATGTCTATTATGTACTGAAAACCATTTACTTTACAGTTGTGAATCATTCAGGAGCTTGCCAGTAGAAGTGCGCATTGAAAAGGCAAAACAGTTTAAAGTTTGCATGAATTGCCTGCGTGCGGGCCACACAAGCAGTATGTGCAGGTTGTCACACTGCAAATATTGCAAAACACGGCATAACACTCTTTTGCATAAAGAACCTGAACGCAGCTCTCTTAATCTAATGCCAAACAATGATAATGTTGCCCTTTCAACTAATTTTGAGCACGAAGACTCATCTTCATTTGTCTTCCTTTCCACAGCCTTGGCGAGGGTGCATGGTGTCGATGGCACTAAGCACACCGCCCGACTTTTGCTGGATAACGGAAGTACTGCTAATTTTATTTCACAAGCTTTATGTAGCAAGCTGGGTTTGTCACAACACGGCACTGGTTCAACAGTCACAGGTATTAACAATCAGACCTCTTATAGTACACAGTCTTGTAATCTCACGCTCGAGTCTTATTGCGGTGACTATTCGGTCAAATTAGATTGTATTGTTTTACCCAAGATAACAAAATTGCTGCCATCGCGTTTCATTAACGTCAATAAGGTCCCTCTTCCCTCAGGGATGCGTCTAGCTGATCCTTCATTCAATATACCTTCGGCAATAGACATCCTGGTCGGGGCTGAAATATTTTGGAACGTCTTAGGGCGCAATTCTGTTAATTTAGGCAAAAATAAACCTAAGCTTCATGAAACGAAGTTAGGTTGGATCATTTCGGGGCATATATCCTATTCAAATACCAATTGCCCTACGTCACAAGCTTCGTCTCATTTTTGTAATGCTATAAAAGACGAAGTCAATATAAGTCATTTCTGGGAACTAGACTCGGTACCGGTTAAGCATTTCTTAACTGCAGAGGAAAACTCATGCGAACATATTTTTGCTGATAGTACTTATCGCAATAGCAAAGGGGGCTTTGTAGTCACGATTCCTCTTAAAAAAGACCCAAACCTTCTAGGTGATTCTTTACAATTGGCTATAAAGCGATTTTTGTCTCTTGAGCGACGTTTTCAACGTGACTCCGTATTTAAAGAACGGTACGTAAAGTTCATGCGTGAATACGAACAGTTAGGACATATGACATTTACCACTACTGTTCGTAGCTTTTCTGCGGTTCATGGTAAAGAAATAAATTATTTTTTACCTCATCACGGAGTCATACGCGAGTTTAGTACAACAACTAAATTACGTACAGTGTTTGATGCCTCTGCAGCCACTACCACCGGTCTTTCATTCAACGACATCCAACTGGTTGGCCCCGTGGTACAAAATGATCTTCTCTCTATATTGTTGCGCTTCCGTCAGCATAGATATGTTATATCGGGCGACATCGAGAAGATGTACAGAGCCATAGACATAAATCCCTCTCAGAGATCACTTCAGCGTATAGTTTTTCGATCTGATGTGAAGGAGCCGCTTAAAGTCTATACCTTAAACACGGTAACATATGGTACTGCTTCAGCGCCATACTTAGCTACTAAATGTCTTACTAGTCTAGCCGCAGTGGCCGACAATGAGCGAGTTAAGCGCGCCATCCAGCACGATTTTTACGTTGATGATTTTTTGAGTGGGAGTGACTCTATCTCAGGCGCGGTACTGCTATGTCGGGGCGTCATAAGCACTCTTTCATCGGCACAATTTAATTTACGTAAATTTCAAACAAATGAACCTAGCATTTTAAAACAAATAAATAACAATACAGATAAAATTCCTTCTTCCAATAATGTCTTAGAATTTAATAATAGTAACATTAATGTAGCTTCTAAAACGTTAGGTTTACACTGGTTATGTGATTCAGACTCACTTTCTTTCTCCATTAATATCAACCAAAATAACGAAAAAATTACAAAACGTCACATACTGTCTGTAATCAGTCAGATTTTCGACCCACTGGGCCTAGTGGGACCGTGCGTTGTCGAAGCTAAGATCATTATGCAACAACTTTGGATCAAGAAATATACTGGGACGACATAGTTTCCACAAACATAAATGATCTTTGGTCCTCATTTGCGTGTACTTTATCGTGTCTTAATCAACTAAAAA
Source organism: Diaphora mendica (assembly GCA_949125395.1). Classification (NCBI taxonomy): domain Eukaryota; kingdom Metazoa; phylum Arthropoda; class Insecta; order Lepidoptera; family Erebidae; genus Diaphora; species Diaphora mendica. The sequence goes on from OX421321.1 coordinate 6,268,995, forward strand.
TACCTAGATTCGTATCGTGCAGTAACCCAATAAGAAACGAAATTCACGTCTTTGCCGATGCTTCGGAAAAAGCATATGGAGCGTGTCTTTATATTCGTTCTATTAATGACTCAGGCTCCGTTCGCGTACAATTGTTAGTGTCTAAAAATCGAGTAGCTCCTATTAATCCTACTACAATACCGAGACTCGAACTATGCGGTGCTTTGGTAGCTACAAGACTGTGTACGAAGGTGCGTGACTCTCTTACGATGCAAATAGATAAAATTTATCTTTGGTCCGATTCCACAATTGTTCTTGTCTGGCTATGCACGTCACCTAATCACCTCAAACCATTTGTACGTAACAGAGTCAACGAAATCCAAGAAGGTACTGTTGGTTGTATCTGGGGCTACGTTCCGTCGAAGGACAACCCAGCAGATCTAGTTTCCCGAGGGCTGAGGGCTGATGCTATCAGCAACAGTTCCCTGTGGTGGTCTGGTCCAACATTTTTATTAAAATCAGAAAATGATTGGCCAGAAAAGCCCAACAGTAATGTAAAACAAGATCTACCAGACGTAGTTTGTAATGTAGTTAGTGGCGTTGATAATCAGCTCATTACTAATAAAACGCAACTTAGTTCTATAATAATTAGTGATTTAATTCTTAAATATTCTAATTTCAATTATTTACAAAGAGTAGTTGCTTATGTATTTAGAGCTATTTACAATTTAAAAAATTCACGTCATAAACGTACAAGTTTTCTGTCAACACAAGAAATGCAAATATCATTAAATTGTGTTATATACAATGCTCAACTTCAAATGTTTCCCGAAGAGTATACCATTTTGCACTCAGGGAAGTCCCTACCGCGTAACAATCGTCTCATGTCTTTATCTCCTTTTATAGACTCTAATAGCATTCTACGTGTTGGCGGTAGGCTTGACAATTCTCCCTACGATTTTAATGTAAAGCATCCAATTTTAATTTGTTGTAAGCATCCTATAACAAAGTTAATATTCCAATGCGAACACTTAAAGCTTTTTCATGCTGGACCACAACTTTTATTGACAAAGGTACGTCAGCAATACTGGCCTCTAGGGGGTAGAAACTTATCTAAAGCCATTGTTAGAAATTGCATTAAATGTTTTAGATATAGGGCACAAAATGTACAACCTATTATGGGTCAATTACCTCCGTCTCGCACTGACCTTCAATATCCCTTTCTTAATTGTAGTGTGGACTATGCAGGGCCAATTTTGATCGCTGATCGGAAGGGCCGAGGGTGTAGACTGATTAAGTCGTATTTATGCATTTTTGTGTGCCTTGCAGTAAAGGCTGTTCACCTCGAGCTTGTCACAGCATTGACAAAAGAAGCATACATGGCTGCTCTTAGACGGTTCATGTCACGTCGAGGCAAACCCCGCAGCATCTGGTCCGACAATGGGACAAACTTCGTTGGAGTTTGTAACGAGTTGTGTAGCCTCCTTTCAGGTCCGGACGTTGCTTCGGACATAGCCCAAGAGGGTATAGAATTTCATTTTGCTCCTCCATATTCTCCTCACTTTAATGGCATCGCCGAAGCAGCCGTCAAGTCCTCCAAAAGCCACCTCAAAAGAGTCTTAGGCTCTACTCACCTCACGTATGAGGAAATGGCGACATGTTTGGTCCAAATTGAGGCCATTCTTAATTCTCGTCCTCTCACCGTTGCTTCCTCTGATCCTTTAGATTTTTCCGCATTAACACCTGCCCATTTTCTGATTGGACGACCACTAACGTCTGTTCCGCACCCACAGGTCACATCGAACGAGACCATCACGCATCTAGAGCGCTTCCAGCGAGTGGAAAACATTAAACTTCACTTTTGGCAACGTTTTGCTAATGAATATGTTTCTACACTGCAGCAAAGGTCAAAATGGAGCGCTTCTACGGGAACTTTGAAGCCGGACATGATGGTGCTGATCAGAGACAGGTCGCAGCCACCTCTATTGTGGTCACTTGGCCGAGTCACTAAGGTATTTCCTGGCAGCGACCGAATCACAAGGGTGGCCGAGATCCGAACGAAGACGGGCAGCATCACACGAGGGTTCAACTCCATCTGCCCCTTACCTTTTAATTGAAGTATGAGGTACTTCAACCCGGGCAGTATGTCGGCGCACGGGCACCGAGCAGCGGCGGGGGACAGGAAGACAGCGGCGCGAGGAGGGAGCCTTCGGTTCTACGTCACTCCGCGCAACGCATTAGACAGCGACGCTTGCCTTACATATGTATTTAGTTATCCTAAATACAAGTCTTATTTATACAGTTCACTCTATTTTATTTACATTTACCTAAGTAATAGGACCCTACTAGAACTACCGTAGAAATAGCGTAGACAATATTTTTTAAAGAATACTCTAATGAATCTTTACAATAATTATAGATAACCCTATAGTTTTATCAACAATCCATAACGTCCCACTGCTAGGTTCAGGTCTCGTCTCAGGAGAGGGTTAAGGCCATATGTCCCCACACTCCCCACGCTGGCTGAGTGCGGTTTGGAGACTGGCAAGACAACGTCGCGTTGTGGCTACGTAATCTTGCCGTTGGATGTTTTTGAGCTGCCCAAAGGCCTCCAACTAAGCTTCACGACTGTTATCCTATGATAACAAACGGGACCAACTGCTTAATTTGACCTCCGAATCACGGAAAAGCTCATGGTATAGTGCCACTAGCGGTCACCCATCCAAGTACCGACCGCATCGTTGTTGCTTACCCTCGGAGATTGTTTCTATCACCCAGTGCAACTGGGCTATGAGACTATATATTTGCTTGTTAATAAATTGGACTGTTTTGCTGATTTCTGGTTATGTCGCCAAATATGTGTTGCCCACACAAAAGCAATATGCATAGTAAGCGCATGGCCCACTGGCTACCCGATGTCTTAGTGTGTTGATCTCATCAGTAGAGGTCTTCATGACCATAACTGAAACTGAAATAACAGTTTTTTATCATGATTTAAGTCTTTGTATAATTTATAGTCACTGAATTGAATAACTTTTAGTTTCATAATGTTTAAACAATTCATAAATGTTTATAGACACTAGAAAATATCAAGTTTAACTTTACTTTATCACAAAAACATAATAGTTAGTGTTGTGCGTCAAACCCCACATGGAACAACACTTTGTGTAAACCACAAATTGTTGTCCTAAGTCTGGGTGTTCTTTGTGTCCGTTTAATGTATATTTGTAAAGTACCCCACGACACAGGATTTATCCCTAATGCGGGAGTTGTCCTTTTTTTTTTTAAAAAGAGATCATAATTATATACATGATTTTTTTTCGAGGCACTTATGCCATTTGTTGCTATGCGTAGGAGGGAGAACGTCGATATTGTTTTTAATATTGTTGCAGATAACAAGTGAATACAGCAAAATTATCAAAAAATAACAAGTCATCGTTCTATTATTCACCAAATATATGCGAAGTATAAAATCATAAATATATCTTTATAATTTAATGACACTTGAGATTTGATTTAATTTTATAAACGTAGTTTTTTACATATTTTGATAGGAATTATATATTTGAAGTGAAAACTTCTTTAGGCACGTTGAGTACTTTTCGGGTGAACACAAGTCATGGAACTCGCATCATCGTCACCGAACGCTTTCCATAAGCTATGTTTTTTACTTCTTTTTATCACGCATTTAATTCAAAAAGCAAAGAGGTTAATTTCAGGTGATTTTAAACAACTTTAAACAACTGTTTGTTCACAGTAATTATAATTATTAATATAGTTTCAAGTTTTCACTTCTATCGGCAGTCCTCATGACTGCTTTGCGATTCTTTTTATCTTTCCCAATGATTTTATGATACATGCAAACCCAGACTATCAAGTACGTCGATTATGCCAGTTTTAATGCCCGCTATAGCGTATCCCATATACACGCAACATATTTATTAAAGTCACCCAAGTAGCTATCGCGTTCTTCTGGTGCAAAAAAATATTTTTAATGGAAAACATCTAAAGGTTCCGATATATCTAAAAAGTAATGTTTGCTGTCATTATAAGTCTTACTTGAATTAGAAAAAAACGTTAAAAAGAACTTCATTGAGTGCGAGTAACCATTTATCTAAGTGTTTGTACAGAGTAAAACTTCTGTCAGTTATCTTGTGTTGTGATTGTGTTTATACAAGTTACACAGATAACATAATTTTAAAATTTACCTAAAAAGAGTATTAAAAACACTATTATTTGAGTACGTGATCAGGAACGACATGAGTTTTCAAGGCAAAGTGGTTCTTGTGACGGGTGCTAGTTCAGGAATTGGAGCCGCGATTGCTATTAAATTTGCTGAACAAGGGGCTCACGTTTGTTTAGTTGGCAGAAACCAGGAGAAACTAAACAAAGTAGCAGCAAAATGTGAAAAGCCCTTAGTCATAAAAGCTGACATCAATAAAGACGAGAATGCTAAAAGGATTGTGACTGAAACGATTGAACACTTTGGTAAACTAGACGTACTTGTAAACAACGCTGGATTCGTTATTACTGCATCTATTACAGATGAACATGCCTTGGAGACCTTTGATAAAGTAATGGCAACAAATATTCGTGCGCCTGTGCTCATAACAAACGTTGCAGCACCACACCTTATTAAAACTAAAGGTAATATCGTCAACATTTCAAGTATAGGTAGTACACAAACAGTTGGTAAAGGATATTTTGCTTACTGTGTCTCAAAGGCTGCATTAAATCATTTCACAAGATCTATTGCGTTAGATTTAGCCTCAGAAGGCGTTCGTGTAAACACTGTGAGTCCTGGTCCCGCAAGAACCGAAGGAATGGGGAGAATAACTTTAAGTGAAGCTCAAGTTAATGCTAATTTTGAAATCTTGCAGAAACAAACTGCCCTTAATAGGATCTCGGACCCAGAGGAAGTGGCTGACTTAGTTTTGTTTTTGGCCGACGATAAAGCTAAAGCAATCACTGGTTCCACATTTGTGACTGATAATGGGTTCTCAATATTTAATGATTTTAAAGTTACAATCGCCAACCGTAGTATGGATCTTTGATTTCTTTTTCAATAAAAATATTTAAAAGTGTGCCTCATTACGACTCTAAATATGTAGTTTATGATTAAAATATATATATGTTACCGTCAGATTGTCAAAACCTATACCAGATTGTAAGCTGTCGAAAGATTGTGAACTGCTTACAATTTATCGTATTACTTTTAGCTAGATTATAATCTATCGAAGTGAAACCGTTAAATTCTGATATAGTATGCGACGGATCGCCTCTCGCGCGCTGATTGGTTGAACAGCATAGGTCTCGCGCCGCCATATTTGTTCGTTAATTCGTTTGTTGCCGAATGTAAAGTATTTTTCACTTCGCTAAAGTTAATTTAACTAAAAATAATAGGTTCACAAACTTTCGACAGTTTACAATCTCGTTAGATAAATTACAATCTAACGGTTTTGACAATATGACGGTAACATATATATTTCTCCACATTTGAGAGTTGCATTATGGTTATCAAAATACTGATAATGTGATATTTCATGTTACTTTATTGTCCTCAATTATATTCTTGTAAAAATATTATTGATTTTATTTATCTCTTTACAATACAAATCAAAAATCTTCATTTGTGTCTTCCTGGCATTTTAGGCTTTTTTAAGCTTACATAGAAATACTGCTATTGATCAAATTAATATACTGCAGTGTGAAATAAATTACAAACAATATAGAAGGTGATTTTTGAAATTTTATTTCCGAGTTTTGAGAGTGACCCAGGTGACCGATACCATTAATAGAGATGATCTTTTTGTAAAGTAATAGTCACTATTACTATATAAAAGATCATCTCTATTATTGGTGGTCTCTATTAAAAAGTGGATATTATATTTAATATTTCATATAATAATGGTAATAATATTTTGAACAACTATCATACAACGCCAGCTAGTCCCAACCGAAGCAGAGCTTGTCGAGTAAAGTGCTTGTACAGAGAGTGTGAAAACTTATATAAAAACATACTTATATACTTTTTTTTTGTAAAACGTACATACATATTATGCATAGAAAACAACCAAACTCTGAAACAAGTATTTGTAGGTCATGCAAACATTTGATGAGATCCGGGAACCAAGACGACCGAACGACAACCGAACCCAAGACCTCAAGCATGACAGTCGCATACGCTACCACTGCGCCATAGAGGGACTGAATATGCTGCATAATGATAAGTTATGATCACTATAATTACCGTGGGAGAGCCACGCTTCGGCATGAATGGGTCGGCTCGACCGGAGTGATACCACGGCCTCACAGGAAACTGGTGTAAAATAGTGCTTGCGCTGTGTTTCACCGAGTGAGCAAGGATACCGGAGGCCCATAGTCCAATACCCCTATCCCCCCATCCCCAAAACGCACTTCTGACGCTTCTGGTGTTGCAGGTGTCCATGGGCGGCGGTAATCGCTTACCATCAGGCGACACATCTGCTCGTTTGCCCGCCTATTCCATAAAAAAATACGATTCAGAAATAACAAATATAGTAGAATTATCAGATAGAAACAAATACAAGTCATTAGTTTCTTATTACGAAACACCTGTGAAATATAGAATCTAATCCAATCGACCGATCTCTGCCTATCCTCATATCTATTTTATTTATAAAAGTATTTTTAGGTATTATATAATGATTTTATTAAAAGAGATAACATTGTTGATAAGACTTATCTAAGGTTTATATATAAGTCTTATTAGGAAGTTTGTAATATTTTCATACATTTTTGACTGAGTGAGTGACTAGGAACGACATGAGTTTTCAAGATAAAGTGGTTCTGGTGACAGGTGCTAGTTCAGGGATTGGAGCCGCGATTGGTATTAAATTTGCCGAACAAGGGGCTCACGTTAGCTTAGTTGGTAGAAATCAGGAAAAACTAAACAAAGTTGCTGAAAAATGTGGAAAGCCTTTAGTCATAAAAGCTGATGTCACTAAAGATGAAGATGCCAAAAGGATTGTGAATGAAACGGTTGAACATTTTGGTAAACTAGATGTGCTTGTGAACAATGCTGGAATCGGTGGTTTTGTATCTATTACTGAAGAACATGCCTTGGAGACCTTTGAAAAAGTAATGGCAATAAACATTCGTGCGCCTGTACACATTACAAACGTTGCAGCACCATACCTTATTAAGACTAAAGGTAATATCATCAATATTTCAAGTATTGCTGGAACAAAAGCATTTGCCAAAGGATATTTTGCTTACTGTACATCAAAAGCTGCGTTAGATCATTTCACAAGATGTATTGCCTTAGATTTAGCTTCAGAAGGTGTTCGTGTAAACACTGTTAGTCCTGGTCCTGTAAGAACTGATGCAATGGAGAATATGGGATTAACTGAAGTTGAAGCTGAGGCCTTTTATGAATCTACGAGGAAACACAATGCCCTTGGCAGGGTTTCGGATCCGGGAGAAGTAGCTGACTTAGTTCTGTTTTTGGCTGACGATAAAGCTAAAGCAATCACAGGTTCCACATTTGTAACTGACAATGGATGCTCAATATTTACATGATGTTATAGTTAAATTTATTTGCTGTTGTATAGATTTTGATTTCAATTCTAATAAAGAATATTTACCCACACTGAAATGCACCGCATTTTTATTTTTGTCTTTTAGTTGAAAGTTATGAAAGGAAGATCCTTCCTTATGCTGTTTACCATCAAAAGGTATTACTGTCTGCTAAAATGTGCTAAGGTTTCTGCTACCACTGACGAAATATAACTATAGACTTACACCGCCTGAACTTAGAGTTGTACGCGGATGTATAATAAGCTTAATGTTCACTAGATGTCACTAAGTGTATCAAATTGTAAATTTCAAAGATATTTTCTGAGCTTCTACTCCGATACGAATCCGAGAGTAAACTGTCAAGTTTATTTGTTTTTGTATTAGTGCAAAATGTCCCACTAGATGTCGTTTTCCACATAATTACATTAGTAATTTATGTGATATTTTATTAAATCGTCCGAGAGCCATCTACGAGTGTATTGTGTATAACAAATAAATAAAATTGAAATGTCTGTTTATAATTTCAAATAAACAGCTTCTCAGTAAATACGGTACATGAATATATTTTTTTATTAATTTTTGTATGAAACTTTTTAAATTTTCACATAAAACTCTGTATGTAGGTCTAGCTACTTAATTGTGTTATAATAATCAAAATTTGTTGAAAAATATCCATATATTATATATGTTATATTATTCAGTGATGAAAGCTCAGTAGGCTGAAGCCTAGGGCGGCTTCTTTTAAGGGGCGGCAAATTAAACGATTTAAAAAAACTACATTACTGTAATAGAAATGGAGAAAAATTTTAACAAAATAAAAATAAAAACCGACTTCAAGGTTCGACTCGATTTCTCTTGGATGCCATCATCAGATCTTAGTGTCCTTATCATGGTACCACCGTTGGGATATCTCATTTCCATTAAAAAAAGAATAATCAAAATCGGTTCATAAACGACTAAGTTATCCCCGAACACACATAAAAAAAATTATATATATACGGTCGAATTGAGAAACCTCCTCCTTTTTTTGAAGTCGGTTAAAAATAAGTCTTGGCAGTTTAACAAGAAGAAATAATGTATTAATAGTACTGTTTGAGAAATTCTATATGCTTGTTAAAATACATCTTTGTAAATATCTGTTTATAAGACATCTCAATAGCAGTTAAATATTACAATTTAAATTAGTAATTTTAACTAAACATTTTCTTAATTACTGTTGAGTTAATATTATCTGTGGTATAATGAAACAAAATAATCTATTCCTTGATCGATCATCCCTAACGTCTGCTTTGTCTCTGGCACCTAGCCGCTCTCTCTGTAATGTCGATAGTGTGTTTTCTATACTATTAAAATACATATTAATCAAAATACTCCAGTGTTTATTTAAACAATCATACCCATTTTACTACATGGTAGCAGAGCGTGGTTTGAAATTTCCAAAGTGACCAATTTTCATTACCTCTAAGTCTTATTCCTTGTCCCACGCCAAGACATGACGATGCGCCTTTCTCCATTTTGAAATTATTTCTTCTACTTTCCTCCACCAACCAATCATACCCATTTTAAATACATGGTAAACTCGAGAAAGCTATTTATGGGTTAAAGAAGGCCCCAAAATATTGGTATAATACTTTTAATGATTTTATGTTACAAAAAGGTTTTGAAAGATTAAAAACTGACATGTGTTTTTATAGCAGAGTAACAAAAGAAAATGATAAGAAGATATATGTTTTGTTATATGTCGATGATATTTTGATTACAGGTTCAAATGAAGTTTTAATTTCAAGTTTAAAGAAAGATTTATGTTCACATTTTAAGACAAAAGATTTAGGTTTAGCATCCTATTACTTAGGACTGAAAATAGATCAAAGAAATGGTTGTATTACTATTGATCAAACAGCTTATTTGAAACAGGTTTTAAAGAAATTTAATATGTTAGATTGTAAAAGTGTAAGCACCCCTTTAGATGTAAATTTTGATGCTAAAATGTTAATTAAAGAAAAGTCAGATAACAGTGAAATAGAAAATAGATGTAGACAGGCTATTGGTAGTATTATGTATGCTATGCTTGGTTCAAGACCGGATTTGTGTGCTGTAATGAATATTTTAAGCAGATTTCAAAGTTGTGCTAGCGAGCAGTTGTGGAAATATCTTAAACATGTTATGAGATATATTAAAGGTACATTGAATTTAAAATTAAAATTTGTCATGTCTAATTCAGATGTTTTTCAAGTTTATGTAGATTCTGATTGGGCTGGAGATACTGTGAGTAGAAAATCTACTTCCGGCTATATTATTAAGTTGTTCAATAATTCTGTATTGTGGTGTACTAAAAAGCAAAATTGTGTTGCATTGTCTTCGATGGAGGCAGAGTATATAGCTTTGAGTCAGTGTATTTCAGAGGTTTATTGGTTAAAAAATGCCATTTCTGAGATGAAAATAGTAAATGACATTGTTATTATTGTTTTTGAAGATAATCAGTCAGCTATTTATGGTGCTAATAGTAATGAACAGCCTAAACGTTTGAGACATATTGACATAAGGCACCATTTCATACAAGAGCAAGTTTCTAAAGGTTTTGTAACTATTAATTATATTTGTAGTGAGAAGCAATTAGCTGATATTTTCACCAAACCTCTATGTAAGGTAAAATTTGAAAAGTTAAGAAAGGATATTTGTTTAGAACTAGATTAAATAAGAAACTACTTTGATTTAATTCTTGTTTGCATCTTAAGCCAGTAAGGCTTAAGATGCAAATTATTATTTTTTTGTAAGCATTATATTTAAGGGATAGCGAGCTCTTCTGTGTAAGGTAGATAGTTACTTAAGTTTAAAGTGTTTTATTTAAGGGGGAGCTATGTGTCAAGCTATAAGTAAACAAGATGTGTATGTAGACTAACTTTAAGTTAGGTTGTTTGTTAATTTGTTTCATTAAGGGGGAGTGTTGAGTTAATATTATCTGTGGTATAATGAAACAAAATAATCTATTCCTTGATCGATCATCCCTAACGTCTGCTTTGTCTCTGGCACCTAGCCGCTCTCTCTGTAATGTCGATAGTGTGTTTTCTATACTATTAAAATACATATTAATCAAAATACTCCAGTGTTTATTTAAACAATCATACCCATTTTACTACAATTACCAATGAAGGTGGCATGAGTTGCTAGAATGCACTGCTGCGACCGTTTCAGCGGCTGGCGGCAAATTAGATTCAAGGAGAAATTTTCATCCTTGGTCCTATCCGCTATCTCTTTCTGTGCAATGTCATCTTCGCAGAAGATAAAACTCTGTTGCTATCTACTATGGAGCATAACATGGTTGGCAGCGAGAGATATTCTCCCATAACTGCATTCTATATCCAACGCTGTGTAGAGACGTGGCTTCGATACGCATCTGCTATCGTATTTACAATGGGGAGTACTCCGAGCAATTGATTGAATTGACCCCTGCCTCCTTTTTCCGCCATCATCCTACGCGACTGCAGTTTCATCCTCATCATTTAGGTGTCAACTGTGCGCTTTTCGAGAAAATTTCTGCCCTACACAACAAAACTGTGGAATTAACTGTCGACTGCGGTATTCCCGGACCAATACGACCTTCAATCAATCTTCAGGAAAAGAGCATACTTCTCCTTAAAAGCTTTGTGACACCTCTGGTGTTGTGGGTATCCATGGGCAGCGGTAAATAATAAATAAATAAGTTGCCGTTGATGAGTGCGTTGTTTCTCATTGTTTACTGCGTGTTTTGATGATAATGATGGTTTTGGAGAAAATTATTTGCTTTCTCCAACGGCTAACTGGATAAAATCACCATCTTCATCCTCACAGTTTTTTGTTATGGGGACTCTTTAAGGAATTAACTAAATTACTCCTAAATATGGTACTTAGCAATTTTGCTGTTGGATTTTTGTTTCAGCCACCCTTTTGCCGAAAGTGCGCAAACAAATTTTCTAGACCTATTTCTTAGCGTTCCATGGATTCACCGTGCGGGTGCCGGGTCCATCGCGTGATAGATGGGGGCAACACATGCGACTTCGACAGTGCCTGGGAATTGCGACCCAGGTTTAGGTTTAAGGAGCACTCCTTACGACGCGTCAACGCTCACCTCCACTGTCCGCTGTGTTACCCCCTCTACCTAACCATATTTGAAGTGAGCCTAGCAATGCCACTTTGGATATTCGAATTGAGTACGGCTTTTGTGTGAGTGAAGTCTTTTTTGTTGAGCCTTCCTTTACAAACGCGATGTTAGTTTTTATGTTTGTTGTTATTCCTTTTTTCGCTCTCGCCAGTGATAAACTCATAGCTTCGCGTATGATGAGTAATACCCTATCATGGCGACGTGAATAATGACCCCGGTCTAATAGCGCCTTACAACCGGTCAGTAAGTGCCTGGCTGTACCTATTGCCGCATTGCACATCGTACAAGCCTTTTCTGTAGCTTTTCCCCACCTTACTAGGTTGCTTTGATCGGGGAGAGATAATTGAAAGGCGTTGAGGTAGAATTTTAACAGGGCGGGTGACCAATCATATAAAAGTGTGCGCCATTTCAAAGCTGGTGGGATACAAAATTCTCCTAGAGTTAACCATTCGTTCTGCATTTCTAGGTTCATTGCGTGCACCTTGTAGGTCTCGTTTTCATCTTGTTGTATGAAAGATTTTGTTATCTCTTTGTCGGTCTGTCTTCTAGCATTTCCCAATCCCACTCTACTGGACTGCGTACCCACCATGAATTTTTTGTGGAATTGGAGCCGTGACTCTAGCTCGGATGAATTTTTGTCTTTTGGAAGGGATCTAACGATTTCGTCTTGGGATTTTGACAAGACATGCCTTTTGGTAACTCTTAGTTTGGTGTCGTTACAACTTTTGGCACGAAAAGTGTCGTTATATTTTTTTCCGTCTAGCCCCCTTTCGCAACGCGCGATAAGGAACTTCGTTCTAAAATAAAGATTATACTTTGCAGTTCAATCATTTATTTTATATTAAAATGACATATAATGACCTAAAATGTATTGATTATGCCATATCAGACAGGAAATAAAATCGCTCAACATTATTATCTGCACCATAGATTTACATCATCGAATAGAATATACTTAAATTAGGGGGCTTCCATTAATTACGTAAGGTGTTTTAGGGATTGAGCTAAATCTTTTCAAATCTCACTTAGGGGGGGTCTTGGCAAATATCACGTAATTATTGTGTAAAATTGCGTGAAAAATTTTTTCCTAAAAAATATGGCCAAATCTGACACAATAGTATTTGTCGTATTCGTCTGAACTCCGCAGAGCAGCGAAGTAGCATTCGATTTTGCTTTGCTAGTCTTCAATAGAAGTAATAGAACAAGTTCAATAATACAACACGTTTACAGCCAAAACATACATTTGAAGAATCTCGCGTGAGATTTGGGGACGGTGGAGGGAGTGGGGGACGGTGGGGACGAAACGAAGGTACAAAGTGTTTCTCACTTTCATTAATTTTAGTTCAAAACAGACTTATATAACTAAAACTCTTCATTTGAGCCCTGATATATATTCTTTATATATTTATTATATATATATATATAGCTAAACATGATACTAAAAGTGTATTCCGAGAATGGTTCAGACTATTAAATTGTGTGAGTTAAAAAACACAATACCGTTGCACAATGAGTTCAAAGTCGCTCAGCGTGCTATTGAAAGACTTTAAGACGCTGACTGCAGCCAACGACCTTGAGCAATGGACACGCCCCTTACAATGTTCGATAAAGCAGCGCCGCGGTTGCGATGCGGTTCGTTATTGGTACTACTACAGAGTCCGAGAACCACTAATCCACTTTGAGTTTGCACTCTGCTAAAACCAACATAATGGCGCTTTGTAGTTTCACCACACTTTACACAGGGCTTTAGAATATTTCAGATAGGTGAAAATAAAAATGCTATCGTAATGGTATGATAAAAAAAACAAAATTTTAAATAATAATAACTAATCAAATTTTGTGCAGCATATAAAAATAGCAAAAATGTCATGCACAAAATGGGCGCATTCCTTACAAAAATATTATAATGAGGATTATTAATGTGTTTACTTCTGTCTATGAAATAATAGAAAATATGTGATATAATATTTATTTTATTTTGTATTGTTATAGATTAAAAAAATCCAATTAGGTAAGCAAGTAAGTACCTAAAACAAAAAAAAAAAAAATTATCACATTATGTATTAAAATCACATTATTTTATTGTGATCAACGAGATCACGATTATCACGAGATCGAAATCAAAAAGCGAGACAATTAGGTACATAGATACACATACAAACATAAAAAACATCCAACGAAAACTCTCTGCCGAAACAACACTTAAAAGCGTAAAATAAACTGGTTCTTCATAAATTGCCTATACCTAATTCTTTATTCATTTAAATAGTAGTATTATAATGTGTGCTAGGTACCTAGAATCTGTTTGAAGTCGGTGCCAAGTGACTATCGCTTAGACTTTTGTAATTGTTCGTTTGTATTCTTTTTGGCTTAGCACCGACTTCAAACAGATTTTAGGTACCTAGCACACATTATAATACTACTATTTAAAATGAATAAAGAATTAGGTATAGGCAATTTATGAAGAACCAGTTTATTTTACGCTTTTAAGTGTTTTTTGGGCAGAGAGTTATCGTTGGATGTTTTTTGGAAGTCGGTTTTTTTTTTATAAAAAGTTTTTATTTTTCAGTTTTTAGTGCAAACAATCGTAGGTAAGTAGTAAGTTGAACTATTTCATCAAATTTCATCATCAAGAATACAAATGAAGGTCTAAACGTACGTGTAATATTGAAATCATCCTCTAATTCCTAACTGTTGAAGAGTTTAACCTTCTATCATCAGTTCACCTAAATAACTTGAAAGTATACGACTGAAAGTCTTTAGATACGTATGAAATTGAAAGAATTATCCTCCAACTCTTAAACGTTGAGGAGTTGTACCTTCCACCTTCCATCATCAGCTTACCTAAATAATTTGCAAGAATACGACTAAAGGTAACATATATACATCTGATATTTAAAGATTTATCCTCCAACTCCTAACCGTTAAGGAGTTGTACCTTACATCATCAGCTCATCATCATAAAATGATGACTACCAGACGCAAATACGGGTGTAACTTTAGAAAATATACGAAAAACATAGTATGTGCCTATAAAAAATGAGAGTTTCCCTCGATTTCCCTGGGACCACATCATCAGATCCTGATATGCTGGCAATGGGACCACCTCGGAAGCATACCCTTTCGAATAGAAAAAAAAAAATTTAATCGGTCCACAACTGACGGAGTAATCGGGTAACATACATAAAAAAAAAAAAAGAACATACAGTGGAACATAGAACCTCCTCCTTTTTGGAAGTCGGTTAATTAATTAGGAACTATCTATTTACACTATTCGTCTGTAGAAAATGATTCACTTATACCAAATTATACACTAAATAGACGACTAATATATCGGGTCAGCGCGCGAATCGAGCGACATAGGTCCGTCTAGCAGCGCGCCTCAACGCTCACTGCCGATGTCCATAGGAATGACAGAGAAAGAGCGCTTGGAATAGAAGGGCGTAAGTGCTAAACCACAAAATTCGTTATTATGGTAAAAGTTGCAATTTTATTAAAAATCTAACTCAACCATTTTCTTTAGTTACATATGATAGACAATTTTGCTTAATTTCATTTACATTACTTAAAGCACAACTGTGTAAAGTCAGAATTCAAGTATTTTCGGAGGCTACTTTGATTTTTTTTTCTATCGAGTAAAGTTTTTCAAATCGTGTTTTGGAAATAACCACTATGTCAGGAACATATTCAATTATAAAGACATTGATTTTGGTAATGATATGAGCGATAGGTTTTATACAAAGCGATCTTTATTTAGCTCTATTTTGGTTTTCAGCCCCTTAAGGAATCGTATCAGGAATGAGTTGATACGGCAGAGACCTAAGGTCATCGACACAAAATAGACCACTGTATTAAAAAGCTAAACTTAAGAATTTAAAGCGATGGTCAGCTTCTACCAAAAAGTATTCTGATGTTGTCAACATCAATTTTATTCAAATACATTAGTTCTTTTTCATCAACATCATGTTGATGAAAAAGACCTAATGTATTAGAATAAAATTCTGAAAATGTGTTTTTTTAATATTTACTTTATTGTCTTCAATTATTCCTGTAACTAATTTATTAATTTTATTTATCTTACAATACAAATCATTGTGATTGATTTGCGACTTCCACGTATAACTCCATTGGCACAACATTCATCAGAATTATTCTAGCAGCATTAGGCTGTTTTATGCTTGATTGTGTAACTAAAAGTAATGATCTTGGTCAAACTAACATATGTAGGATAAATTAATGACAAATACAATAGTTGTTGATTTTCGAAATTTTACTAAATCAGAGTTATAAGAGTGACCTAGGTGCCCGATGCCGATGTATGCTTTTGTGTGGAATAAAACTTCTGTATATTATAAAACTAGCGACTCACCCCGGCTTCGCACAGTTCGCACGGGTGGATTTCAGATGCCCCCGCCGACGACACGATTCGTGCTTTTTAAATCTGTAATATCTTCGAATATATTCATTTAAATTACATACTGTACAAAGCTACTTTTGATCTATATTAAATGCACAATGTATTTAATTTACTTAATTGTATAAGGATTCATTCTGTATTGCTTAAAACCGCTTCCTAAATAAGCCATTATTTCTCGTAAAAAGAAAGGAATTAAAAATGGTTGTTGTGGGTTATCCCTAAGAGATAGACATATACCATTGCGGACTTTTTTGTAGATCTTTTTAAGGTGTACAATATTGTAGTACATTATTTTGATCTATCTCGTAGGGTGCAAGCAGCGTTTGCAATGTAAGAGCACAAAATGGGTTTACTTGCTACATCACATTAGAAACCTCGAAAATTAACAGTGTTTCCATACCATGCATTTATTATAAAAACCTTCCTCTTGAATCACTCTATCTATTAAAGAAACCCGCATCAAAATCCGTTGCGTAGTTTTAAAGATTTAAGCAAAAAAAGGGATACTCACTACGACTACTACTAGGGACAGAGAAAGCGACTTTGTTTTATACTATGTAGTGATGATTGTATGCGTTGATTAAATATACACAGATAACATAAATTTTTGATAAGGCAGTAGCATACATAGTAAAAATTCTAAGACTTTTAAAACATTTTGTGGCGACCGGGAACGACATGAGTTTTCAAGATAAAGTGGTCCTAGTGACGGGTGCTAGTTCAGGGATTGGAGCTGCGATTGCTACTCGTATTAAATTTGCCGAACAAGGAGCTAACGTCAGTTTAGTTGGAAGCAACCAGGAGTTTTTTTTTTTAAATTAAACTAAGTTGCTGAAAAATGTGGAACGCCCTTAATCATAAAAGCTGACATTAGTAAAGACGAAGATGCTAAAAGTAATTGATACGGTGGAACACTTTGGTAAACTAGACGTTCTTGTAAACAATGCTGGATTTGTTAGTACTGCATCTATTACAGACGTACATGCCTTGCAAACTTTTGACAAAGTAATGGCAACAAATATTCGTGCGCCTGAGCTTATAATAAACGTTGCTGCACCCTACCTTATTAAAAGTTAAGGTCACATCATCAACATTTCAAGTATCTCTGGTACACGTGTAATTGATAAAGTATATTTTCCTTATTGTGCCTCAAAGGCTGCATTAGATCATTTCACGAGATGTATTGCCTTAGATTTAGCCTCAGAAGGTGTTCGTGTAAATACTATGAGTCCTGGTCCTGTAAAAACTGATGCAATAGAAAATATGGGTTTACCTGTAGCTCAAATTGAGGCCGCTTATGAAGTAATGCAGAAACAAACTGCCCTTAGTAGGATTTCGGATACAGAAGAAGTGGCTGACTTAGTTCTGTTTTTGGCTGACGATAAAGCTAAAGCAACCAGTGGTTCCACATGCGTAACTGACAATGGATATTAAATATTTTATTGGTTTAATGTTATAATTACTTACTGTTGTATAGATATTTGATTGTAATAAAGAAAATTCCATTAAAATGTTTCGCATTATGATTTTCATCTTGTAGTTTAAGGTTATTAAAAAAAATCCTTCTTGTGCTCCTCTTTAATATCAAAAAATATTACTGAGATCGAGGTCATTGACTTGACATGGTGGTAGGTTATCTATTTATAACCTATTCCAAACTAGGTCTTAGTCTGACTAGTTAGACTTGGTTGTCGGTGCTTAGTTATAAAAAATGAAAGTAAGAAACACTGTTTTCCGTTGCCATAAGAGGATTCGTGATATTTTTTTGTTTAAAGGTTTGTTGGGTTCATCTGTCTAACAGAAACGCATATATCATAAATATAAAAATCAAATTTCTGTTCGTTTGTCTCACTAAAACTCGAGAACGGCTGGGCCGATTTAGCTGATTTTGGTTTGCTGAATGTGTGTCGTAGTACTCGTAGTCCAAGGTAGGTTTAAACGGTGAAAAATTAAAACTAACTTGAAAATCCAAATGTGACGTGTACGAATTATCAGGCACTAGTTTTCGATACAATTAAATGTTAGTGGCAGTAAATAAATACATAGTCATCATATTATTATTTTACGGTGATATTCTTTAGTTCTGATTCACAGTACTTTCATTGCCAAATCTATATAAAGTAATTCTAAATAAAAGGAAATTGATTAAGACTCGGAGAAACTAGCAATACTCTTGCTGTTTCTACATGGGACTATGGGACAGAGTTGATTGTTAGCTGACACAGTGATCATCACTGTATTTTTGATAGTCATTAATAAGATTATGTATTGACTAATCAATCACTCGATCTAAGGAAACACAACATCTTCTTAGAGACTTGCGCCGTTCTTCACTTAAATCCTTAGTTTCTTTTTATTGAATAAGGGGCAAACGAGCAGACGTATCCCCTGATGGTAAGTGATTACCGCCGCCCATGGACACCTGCAACACCAGAGGCGTCACAAGTGCTTTGCCGGCCTTTTAAGAAGGAGTACGCTCTTTTCTCAGTTCTTGGTCCACTGACCCTACCTATTTAGTTTTCCATTATCTAGACAACTTCATATGATTTATAAATATAATCTTCTGTATCTCCGCCTTTGCAAACATGACGAGACATATAATTTTTCAAATTTGTCAGTAAGCATGATTAATAAAAAATTATTTAATAGTTTATTTTATCTGATTATAATTAACGGATTAGAATACGTTTTTTATCTATTGCCAGTCATTGGTGATAGCTATCGATGTAAAATCGTTTTTTTTTTCAAGATTTTTTGTGCCCTAGACGACAAACGAGCAGATGGTTTACTTGTCGAGTTACCGCTGCACATGAATACCTTAATGTTAAGGCGTATAGTAGCCTCAATGACCTTGAGCGTCTGGGCGGAGCTAAACGCATAGTATCATATCTGCACCGCACACATTCATATCTCCGTACCTTACGCGTTACTTCAAAACGATGATCAAAGACTAGGGAGCGAGACAGACGTGCGCGCTTGTCTGACGTTTTTGCCTTAACTTCAAAACATAATTATAAATGGTTAAAATGTTAACATAAGAAAGGGGTATTTCTAAAAGTTTAGTAAGATTTAAAATTAACACATTTTATCATAGGTAGGTACTAAATACGAAAAAGTATGTTAAATTAGGTAAGAAATCTGATAAAATAAATTAATTCATTTTACCCTTTGTAGAAAAAAGTAAAAATTATCATATTTCTGAAAACTTCTAGCATGTTTAAATAAATTAACAAGTAAAATTTTAACAAAATAAAACCGACTTCAAGGTTCAACTCGATTTATCTTGGATGCCATAATCAGATCTTAGTGTCCTTATCATGGTACCACCGTTGGGATATCTCCTTTCCATTAAAAAAGGAATCATCAAAATCGTAGTTATCCCCGAACACACATAAAAAAAAAAATATATACGGTCGAATTGAGAAACCTCCTTTTTTTAAGTCGGTTAAAAACAGGTAAATGCGTTACGTGTTAGGTCACCCATAGAATAAGGTTCCGAAGTCACCTGCAATGTCTACAAATTGAAATAAAATCGTGTCGAACAGATAATTATCATGAATTTATTTTTAACTAGCTGAACCCCGCGGTGTTACCCGCGGCTATCGTCTTGCCGCGGGTAACGACCTATCACTGAAAGTCCCGTCAAAATCGGTCCAGCCGTTGCAGAGATTACCCGTAACAAACAGTCAGACAAAAATTGTAAAAAAAAAAAATGGTACATGTATCGTGTATACATACATATGCTTTTATTAAAAGCGGTTTTATTAATATTACAAACAGACACTCCATTTTTTTTATTTGTAGAGATTTTACATGTACGTTGGTGCAGTGATAGCTTACGCGACTATTGTCCATGAGGTCTCAGGTTCGTTTGGGTGTTCTCTATGTATGATATATTTGTATTTACAAATAAAAGCATATAATTGTTCTATCAGTCAATCTAGCTTTCATAGTACAAGCTCCACTTAGTTTGAAACTAATAGACGTTGTGTGTCAGATGTCCGAAATATATATTGATTATTATTTTCAAAGCTTTGAATGTGAGTGTGTGTATTTTACAAGTTAGGCCTCTATACTCTTGTACCATCTTTAATATTATATCGCGGGTGGGTTGGCTAAAAATCCCTGTCTGAACTATTATAATATGTTTATATATCAAATATTTATATAATTATCATGTTTAAATATTAATATGTATATCCGTGTATGCATTTTATATAGCACTAGCGACCCGCCCCGGCTTCGCTCGGGTGGATTTCAGATGCCCCCGCCGACGACACGATTCGTGCATTTTAAATCTGTAATATCTTCGAATATATTCATTTAAATTAGATACTGTAAAGGGCTATTTTGATCTATATTAAATGCACAATGTATTTAATTTACTTACAACCCGGTCACATTATCTAGAGACCTCGCTGGAATGCGAACCTCCCGCCCCGTTCTCCTTTCACCTCCCCGCGCTCGCCACGGCGCGTCAGTACGGTTAGCACTTTCGTTGCCGATACGCGTCGACTTGTTTTCGTGGTATATTTTTAAACATTTCATTGTTACGTTTGGACTTTTATTGTTATTTTGTTATTGCTGTTACGTTAAAATATTGTTTTTGTTGCAACGTTGGACATTTTTGTTAAGTTTAGACATTTTGGTTTAGTTTGGACATGTTTGTTACTATTTCGTTGCTTTGAAGTGGGACAGTGAAAGTATTTTGAAATCCCTAGGCGAAGAGAGTTCGGACAGTGAGATCAGCGATAGCGATAATGAGACAATGACTGGCATCGAGCCAATCATATATTCTGAAGAAGATTTTTAGTCTGTAATTTTGTGCAATAAACACTTCTTGTACCCACTTAACCAAGATTGTTTCATTTATTTCCCATCATTTTAATCATATCATTATAATAATATTAATAAATAAAATAAAAAGCCTTTTATTTCTTGCATTTCATAGTACAATTTAATTTACAGTGTGCTTGTAAAATAGATAAATTAAAATTAATGTGATAATGATAATATTATTATAATAATATTACCTACATTAAATTAATTAAGTAACACAATCTTTGTTTTGTTGGAAGTCTTGTTTATAATAATATCCTACTAGAGGATACTTGTTTTGCGCACCATATCAGAGCGCCGACGCAACGTGACGTCATCGACGCCAGGTCTCTAGATAATGTGACCGGGTTGTAATTGTATAAGGATTCATTCTGTATTGCTTAAAATCGCTTCGTAAATAAGCCATTATTTCTCGTAAAAAGAAAGGAATAAAAAATGGTTGTTGTGGATTATCCCTAAGAGATAGACATATACCGTCGCGGACTTTTTTGTAGATCTTTTTAAGGTGTATAATACTGTAGTACATTATTTTGATCTATCTCGTAGGGTGCAACCAGCGTTTGCAATGTAAGCGCAAAAAAATGTGTTTATTTGCTACATCACATTAGAAACCTATAGGGACAGAGAAAGCGACTCTGTTTTATACTATGTAGTGATTAATATTATTATTGTTACTTATAAACCGATAAGTCCGCCTTTATAAGACTTATAGACTTTATGCCACATGGTATTATCTCTCAGTCAACCTTGAGTTGGTTCAGTAAGGGACAAGGCAGGTGCCTATCCTATCATACAATTGTAATAAGAAAAAGAGATAAGGGAAGAAAAACTTTAATTTATCGGTTTATAAGTAACAATAATAATATTAATGCTATGTAAAATGCATACACGGATACACGTATTAATATTTAAATATGATAATAAATAAATGATAATTATATAAATATTAGATATATAAACATATTATAATAGTTCAGACAGGGATTTTTAGCCAACCCACCCGCGATATAATATTAAATATGATATATTAAAATACTTTTCATCTAATAAACAGATGGGTGAAGGGCGTTCCTAATCGTATTCTCTACTAATATATTACTTTTTTGTAAATATGTAAGTAGATACATATTATGCATAGAAAACAGTCAAATACCGAAATAAATATTTTCAAATCATACAAATATTTAATCCGACCCGGGAATCGAACCCGAGACCTCAAGCATAGCCAGCAGTCGCATACGCTACCACTGCGCCATCGAGGCAGTCAAAACACCAAAAATCATCCAAGCGCACGATCACTTTGAGTCCTTTGCAGCGAGTTAGTCTCTAATGCACACTAACTCAGAAAGTACCTAAATACTTACACAAACACAAACGTCTAAGCATAGTTAGTCGTAAGCGTGAGCAGAGCAGCGAGCGACACAGCCTTCCCGTCTGAATGCCAACGCACGACTGCCGCCTGCGCCCGCACAGAGACCCGCTGTACTTTTAATTTTGGGAATCGCAATATTGATCATTTTCTTTACAAAATATTGATTGATTTAAATATGAGTATGCCTAGTTTATAGCTAATTCAACCACCAATATTTCTGTGTAAAAATATTTTTTTGCTTCAAAGCCGTTTAAAAGCTTTAGGCAAAAAAGCGAACAAAATAGAGTGTTGTTAAATTTTTTTTTATGGCAATACTATTTATCGTATGTAAAAAATTAAATCTATATATTCTTGCACATGAATCTGCAGTAAACATATATTTTTTTCGAATCTTTTGATGCAGCTGTTAAGGAGGAGTAGTCTTTAGAATGCAACCATTATTACGCATCTGAAGGGAGGTAGGCCCTTAAGGAGACGTAGTCTTTGCAGGTTGGTCTTCCGATAATATCAATCACTCACCATATTATGTAGGACTGTCTATAAAATTATGTGTCCTTAATTGGAGCATAATAATAGTTTATTGATTCATTAATAATTACAATGTTAACTTAAATATAACAATCAACTGAACATTGGGTTCATGCTAGAATGTCAACGAGTAAAACCAGGTGTCGCAACCAAAGCCCTTGCTAAGTAATGAGATAACTTGTATAAGGGGCCCGATCCACGCCCTTGACAAAACGAGTAACATTAAAAGTAACGTTAAAGTACGAACTGGTGTTGTATTTTACAGTGAACATTTTTCTAGTGTGGTTGCAGTTAAGAAATTCTTCATGTGTGTGTGTGTGTGTGTGTGTGCAGAGGCGGATTAACCCTAAGGCAAAGTAGGCACGTGCCTAGGGGCGCGAGGTTGCTTAGGGGCACACGCGCCAAATTTGTTAACATAGCAAAACTATATGCCTCACATATTGTAGAAGAAAATAACACTACTTCTTGTTAGAGACTAGTGCTGTTTTCATACAAAATTGTAGTCGTTACAACTGCAGCTGTAGTTCAGATTATTCTAAAAGTTTTAGTAAGACAGATTCGTTCATTCAAAGGCATATGGTGCACCGGAGTGGGCGGCGGCTCAGACTGCAAACAATAAGGTGCGGACAGGGCGGCAGTATAGGAATTTTTCCTTGTTTCCGACTGACTGAGATTCTTACTGGACACGCTTGCATAGAAAAGTATCAGCAATCGATTAGCGGCTTCAGCGCAGCCGGTATCCTGTAGGATACCGGCTGCGCTGAAGCTGGGCTTATGTATAAGCGCAGCTCTGGCTGCGATAGATGAACCCATATATCGCACCAATAACTTCTTGCATTTAAAAAACCCCCTACTCAAGCACTTAATCGAGTAATCATACGCCAATGATATTTTTGGCGCCTAGGGCGCTCTTGATACTTAATCCGCCTCTGTGTGTGTGTTTGTGTGCATGTGTCTATGTGTGTGAGTGTGTGTGTTAGGTGGATTAGGATGGATGATTTACAGTATTTATAAGCATGAAGCTGAGTTTATTGAATGGCTGTGCTTTGAACCAAGTTAAAAAGTTCAAGTTCCTGGGCCACATTGTCACAGAAGGGTTAAAAGATGATGAGGACATTGAACGGGAACGCAGGCCGCTGTCGGTTCGGGGGAACATGCTGGCACATAGGTTCGCTCGGTGTACAGACACCGTTAAAATAACTCTATTTAGAACATTCTGTCAGAGCTTCTACACAAGCGGACTATGGGTCAGTTTCAGTACAATAACGTCTTTAGACGTTATTGTACTGAAACTGACCGACTGATGAATCCGCAGGGCATTGTAGGCTCGCCTAGTGAAACTGACCCATAGTCCGCTTGTGTAGAAGCTCTGACAGAATGTTCTAAACCCTTAAGGGTTTTGTTGAGAATCCCGCGCTTCTGTAGTGCTTCGGGCATGTTTGCCGAGTCGGGCGTGGATGATTTCTATGCGATTATGTGCAAGAAGACAGCGTCTGTGGTGCTGCGTTTGCGTGGTAGTAGCAATGGTATTTTAAAAATGATAGCAGAAAGAATGGACTCCGCCATACTCTGCCGCTTCACTGAACTCCATGTTATGAGAGGAAATTGATTGTTTCTGTAGTTTTGTTGCTACTTAAACCTATGAATTGTTGATTTTAATTTTGAACTGTGATTTTTATTTGAATTTTGATTCTAATTTTGTTTTGGATTTTAATTTTTGATTTTGAATGCATTTTTGAATTTGTATTTAAATTGTGATTTTTGATTTAATTTTTGTTTTGGATTTTAATTTTTGATTTTGATTGGATTTTTTAAAATTTTAATTGTAATTTAATTTTGTTTTAATTGTAATTTCGTTTGGTTTTGGATTATAATTCTTTGATTTTACTTTGAATTTTGATGGAATGTTTTTAATGTTAATTTAATTTTATTTTATGTTTTAATTTCATTTCATTTTAATTTGTAATTATGTGCATGCATCAAATATGGATCTATATGGTCTGAAATAAATGGATATTATTATTAAAAAGTAGGTTATGGGTTTGGATTTGATTTTGATGATTTTTTTTAATGGAAAGGTGATATCCCAACGGTGGTACCATGATAAGGATACTAAGATCTGATGATAGCATCCCAGAGAAATTGAGTAGAACCTTAAAGTCGGTTTTTGTTCTTGTTAAAATTTTACTTGTTAAATGGCAATTCCCGCATTTGGAATAAACATCATCGCGTGTACCAAGACTCAGAACAACAACAAGTGTTGTCCTACGTTGGATTTGAACCCACAACACTTGGCATAGCAGAAAGCGGTGTAGCGACCGCTTGTAACCACTAGGCCAGCCGCACAGTCGAGTCGTACAATTTTTTTATCGTGTGATACTGTTATTGTGTAGTTTAGAATATAATTAAGCTAATGGTAGATCTAAATAGGTACATATTCTCTATCGTTCTGTGGTCATTACTCACCCACGATCACTTATGAATAGCATAGCACCTTCTACGTAAGACCATTCTGATATTTATAAAGCTGTCAATTCCAAAGGCATTTCGGGTTAAAGTGGAAAGAAGCGCAGATGCGTTCGGTCGTATTTCAAAAAAAAAGTTAGTTTGAATCACAGACATCTGTAACGTAGAGTAAGAACGACACGAATAACTTGATGTTTTGGATTATTCTGTTGAATTTTTAAGTTATATTTGAACAGTATCTTTTTATCACTACATATTATAAAACAAAGGCCTTGTTGTTGTTATTTTTTTTTAGTATATTGGCTAAAATATAACAATATTTGTTAAAGACGTCGGAAATAATGTTCGCACATCTTCTTAGAGTAACATATATTATATTTTCCGTAAGGAACCAGTGCGGAGCCGGGGCGGGTTGCTAGTTAATTTTAAAAAGTTAAATATGTTCACCAAAAAAGTTTACGAACTTGAAGACCTAATAATTTTATTGTACTCGTATTAAATAGTAAACATTACATGTATTTTAAATACCAGTTTCGTATAAATACATTAAAAAATATTAAACACAGTTTTGCTCAAATATAAATATTTTAACACAAAATACCTTGACATTGTAAACGCGATAGTAACTTTGTCTGTCTGTTACGCTTTCATTGGCAAACACTGAGCCGACTTCAACAAAGTTTAACATTGAGATACTGTTATTCATAAAAACTTTTGTGTTTGATAATTTCGAACGGTTTCATTCATATGTGATTAATATTTAATTTGTGTGTTTTTAAATAGTGTTAAAAAACGAGAAAACAGATTCATACTCTACAACGAAGATGTCTTTGGCTGTTATAGAACGACGCGGCACGGGAAAGGCATGGTCCGCATTAAATTATTATGATTTATGTGTTTTAGCGAGCGAAGAGCCTCCTTAATTATATGTGAAGGTTTAACGAACAAAGCCACATCGGTTGGTGCTCTTTGAGTCCACTTACGTCTCCTGTATTTCTCTTGTGGTGTTCATTTTGAATTGGTTTGTCAAATATTTAAATAGAGTCATGTTAGCATCGTGTGTTGAAGATTTAATAACATTTTAATACACACGTTGTTACTATGAAGCCTGAAGAATCTGATGACTTAGATTTACTTGATTCTTTACGAAAATAGGATTTAAGTACTGATTGTGTTCCAAGGCTGGCTGATATTTCGTTTAGAAGTTATCACGAGTATAAGACGCTAAGAGTTGGTACCTAATAATGAGTTATTTGCCAAAGAGTTTTTATCAACATAATACCTAATATTAATCTTTATCCACATAAATGTGTTCTTGATTATGAGAATTAGATCTTAGAAGGGTATCTAAATAAATCTATACTAATATATAAAGCTGAAGAATTTGTTTGTTTGTTTGCACGCGCTAATCTCAGGAACTACTGGTCCAATTTGAAAAATTCTTTCAGTCTTAGATAGCCTATTTATCGAGGAAGGCTATAGGCTATATATCATCACGCTTAGCCCTATAGGAGCGGAGCACCAATGAAGAATGGGAGAAAATTATCACGCTACGGGCAATAGAAGACGCAAACGACGTTGCGTGGGTCAGCTAGTATATAATATTAATCTTTATCCAAATAAATGTGATGTTGATTATGAGTATTAGATCTTAGAAAAGTATAATATATACATCTATCTTTATATATACAATTCTTCTGTGAGTGTGTATGTCACTGAACTTCTCTCAAACGACTGGACCGATTTTGATGATTTTTTTTGTGTGTGTTCTAGGGGATCTGGGAATGGTTTAGATTCACAATTTTGTCCGCTGGACAATGTTTCTTTAATTAATTTTTGAAATTTTCAAATTAAAGACGTGTAGACAGGACAACGTCTGTCGGGTCCGCTAGTCTTTATATATATAATTCTTCTGTGAGTGTGTATGTCACTGAACTTCTCTCAAACGACTGGTCCAATTTGAAAAATTATTTCAATGTTAGATAGCCCATTTATCGAGGAAGGCTATAGGCTATATATCATCACGCTAAGACCAATAGGAGCGGACACCTATGTGTGCTACGGGCAATAGGAGACGCAAACGACGTTGCGTGGGTCAGCTAGTTTATATGATAATTCCACTATTTAATTATGTTAAATTTAACCTAACTGGTTTCTATTGTCTACATTTGAGTACAAGTAAGTTATATCTAAAACTAGCTGAGCCCCGCGGTGTCACCCGCGATACAACATCCGCGGGTAACGCCGTGAGGCAAAGCTAGTCCAAAAAAGTAGCCTAAGTTACTTCTTATATCGTCAGCTATCTGCCAATGAAAGTCCCGTCGAAATCGGCCCAGCCGTTCCAGAGATTAACCAGAACAAACAGACAGACAGACGGACAGAGACAGACAAAAATTGTAAAAAAAAATTGGTATATGTACCGTGTATACATACATATGCTTTAACGAGCTGACCCAAACAACCTTGTCTGCGTCTCCTATTGCCCGTAGCGTAACAATTTTCCCCCGTTTTTAGAACATTCTTCATTGGTGCTCCGCTCCTATTGGTCTAAGCGTGATAATATAATAGCCTATAGCCTTCCTCGATAAATGTACTATCCAACACTGAAATAATTTTTCAAATCGGACCAGCGGTTCCTGAGATTAGCGCTTCAAACAAACAAGCAAACTCTTCAGCTTTATATAACAGTATAGATTATAAAGCGGTTATTTTAATATTACAAATATACCCTCGAATTTTATTTATTTGTATAGATGCACCTACATGACCGATAACACGTTTTTGAGTTACCACTCTATCCCATAAAAAGTGTAGAATGGTTTAGGTGTGATTTCGTACACTTAAATCACTTCCATGCATGCATTTATCTAAGACTAGGACAAAATGAAATTACAGTAGTTCTGACTATCTGAGGTAACAAGTGAGCTAGCTATACGTGACTGTTATGACCAACAGAAAAAATATATAACATACGCTTCGATCAGTAGTAGCATAATGAGACCATTTGTTGGTAGACTCCACAAAGAAGGATCTTTCATAACCGTAAATTATAAAAAAAAACATTATAAAACACATTTTTATGTATTTTTTTTATAAGAAATTAAATCAAATATCTATACAATAGTTAGTAAGTGTGACTTGCACATTAAGAACTGATTAAACATCCATTGTCAGTGACGTATGTGGAACCAGTGATCGCTTTAGCTTTATCGTCAGCCAGAAACAGAACTAAGTCAGCAACTTCTTCTGGGTCCGAAATTCTACCAAAGGCAGTGAGTTCCTTCATGGATTCAAAAGTGGCTTCAACATGAGCTTGTGATGCACCCATATTCTCTATTATATCTGTTCTTACAGGACCAGGACTAACGGTGTTTACACGAACACCTTCTGAGGCTAAATCTAAGGCAATACATCTCGTAAAATGATCTAATGCAGCCTTTGAGGCACAGTAAGCAAAACCTTTAGCAAATGGTCGTGTACCACCGATACTTGAAATGTTGACTATGTTACCTTTGGTCTTAATAAGGTGTGGTGCGGCAACATTTGTAATGAGCACAGGCGCCCGAAGATTTGTGGCTATTACTTTATCAAAGGTCGCCAAGGCTTGTTTATCTGTAATAGATACAGCACCACCGATTCCAGCGTTGTTTACAAGTACATCTAGTTGCCCAAAATGTTTCACTGTTTCAGTCACAATTCTTTTAGCATCTTCGTCGTTACTTACGTCAGCTTTAATGATTAAAGGCTTTGTGCATTTTGCCGCAACTTTATTTAGTTTCTCCTGGTTTCTTCCAACTATGCTAACGTAAGCCCCTTGTTCAGCAAATTTAATAGCAATCGCGGCTCCAATCCCTGAACTAGCACCCGTTACAAGAACCACTTTGCTTTGAAAACTCATGTCGTTCCTAGTCACGCACTTAAACAAAAATACAACAAAACTGTAGTAATTTGATAATTTATGCCTCTTATATAAGTGTTAGATAAGTTTTATCAATATTGTTATCTCTTTACAGTTATTTATTACTTACAGTCACATAGAAGAAAATAAAAGAAATTTGTCTTTACACAAAATTTTAAATAGGCTACCCAAATACAATGAAGTGCAAATTGAAGTGCAGAACTTGTTTTGTACTATAACATATTTTTTATCAGCTTACCCACGCAACTTATCCATGCAAAGTATCGTCTTTCTAGCACTAGCCGTTTGGAAGGTAAGCCAAGGACGGACGGACGTACATGGCGAAAGTATAGGTCTTGATCATTTTTATTGAGTATGTAGATGATAGTTATAGCAGTTATTGGAACTTACGTTTTTGATAGTTTATATTTGTATATGTCTTTTAACAATTGTGGATAAGGTGGCCAAATATTGTTGGTTTTACTGAAATGAAAACATAGAAGAATTGTGTTAGACGACTAAAGACGTCGGTAGATTAGATAAGATATTATGTTTGGTGAGTAAGAAAACGATGACTTCCGATTTTTAACACACTTTTATTAGCTTGACCTTATGTATGTATGTAACAAAACCTTTTGACTTCATTTTCACCTACTTCTAGGAGTCTGATTAACTTGAAAATTTGCACAGGAGGCAGCGTGAAGTGCTTTCTGAAAATATTTCAATAATGTCGCCCCACGCTTTTGACATTAAAATTATTTTCTACTTTTTAGTTCGATTGCTATTAATGCGTGTTTTTAGCTTTTTAAACTATAATTTTTTATCTGATAATTCTGCTATTTATTGACTGCACGTTTGGCCTAGTGGTCTAACGATCACCACGCCGTTTCCTACTTTGCCAAGTGTCGTGGGTTCAAATCCCACGTAGGACAACATATTTATAAATATATTTGTTGTCTATTTAAACAAAAAAAAATTAAGAGATAACATTATTGATAAAACTTATCTAACACTTTTAGAGGAGGCATAATTTTATATTTCTATAATTTTGTTCCATTTTTCTTTGAGTGCGTGACCAAGAACGACATGAGTTTTCAAGGCAAAGTGGTTCTTGTGACGGGTGCTAGTTCAGGAATTGGAGCCGCAATTGCTATTAAATTTGCTGAACAAGGGGCTCACGTTAGTATAGTTGGAAGAAATCAAGAGAAACTTAACAAAGTTGCTGATAAATTTGGAAAGCCCTTAATCTTAAAAGCTGACATCAGTAAAGACGCAGATGCTAAAAGGATTGTAATTGAAACGGTGGTACACTTTGGTAAACTGGACGTGCTTGTGAACAACGCTGGAATCACTAGTGTCGCACCTATTACAGATGAAAACGCCTTGGGAACCTTTGATAAACTAATGGCAACAAATATTCGTGCGCCTGTGCTCATAACAAATGTTGCCGCACCCCACCTTATTAAAACTTTAAAAAAATTTATTTAACACTTACAGTCACATAGAAAGTCACATAGTAAATACTAGAAAGAAATTTAACTTTACACAAAATCTTTTATTATTTTCTTTTCAAGGTAGTAGAGCCACGCAGATTTCAGCACAAACGGGCCGGCTCAAGCGGAACCCTCGCACAGAAAATCAACGTAAAATGACAGCGTTCATGCTGTCGGCTTTCCTTGGTGAGTGCGAGACCGGAGGCTCAATGATGCAGAAGCATCACTAGACCACCATGGTGTGCGTTGCATTGTCTGTATTCGCAATGAGTATGGTGAGCACCACTCTTGGATTCTGCTTATGCTTTCCATCAGGTAGATAGAGTCATTTTGGCAGGTCCATACGTGAAAAAAAAAAATGTCGAAAGTCAAGTTGGCTGTAATATTTTCGGGTGACCCGGAGGGAGCCCGCCTATTCAGCTCCACTCCGCCGACGGTTCGTATGCTGTCACACCCAGCGTCAGCTCCAGGTGTGCTCCGGCGATCACCCCCGGGCAGCGGCCTTATACGTTTACTTCTTAGACGTGTCTCCATATTTAATGGGTTGCCAGAGCCATGTTAGCCGTGCCAGTAATTTTATATCACGTGTCCGCCCCCTACGTGAATCTGGTGGTCGATTCGGACGTACGGTTGGAGCTTCAGGGGGCTATTATTATTATTATTTGGGTGACTTATTTTTTCTCAGCTTTCGCTGGTAGTATGTAAGTGGCATTTACGGACTAAGTCAAGTAAATGTCACGGTTTTATATAAAAGTGATGTAAGTGTGTAAGTCTATTGCATTGTGTGTCTGCTCGTCTATTTGCAGAAACTTTCTGACGATTCTGCAGGTGTTTTTTTTTTTTTTTTGAAGAGGTCTGTTCGACCTCGCAGCTTTTCCCCGTCCAAAGATACGACAGGACCTTGTCATTCTGGTATTTAATACTGTCGTCTTTTATTTATGTTGTTTCTTCGGGCAATATTCCCGGTACTGTAACTATTTTATCTTGTTTACTGTGAGTATTTTTTACATTATTTAGTATCTAAATCCTATCTTTTCTTGTATTATATATACAGTTTCTCTTTATTTACTCTTATATGTTTAATATTTCTTATTTTCTACTTCTCTTGTTATGCTACATTTATAATATATGGCTTCAATTTATGCTTCCTATTTTTACTCCACAAAATACTTCCAACCTTTATTTTTTTTTCTTCCTATTTTAATTTATCTAGTTGTCTTTTAATTTTGATTATAGTTTGTCCATGGTTAATAATGTTTCATGGTTTGATATATTTTACATTTTCTTCTGATACATTTTCTCATAGTATATAATATAGTTCTCATAGTATATAGTATAGTTAAACATAAATATTTATTCTTGGTGTTTGCAGTTTTTTATTTTCTATTTTATTTATTTGTTTCTTTGAAAATGTTGTCCCGAAGACATCTCACATAGCCATTGTTTACCAACATGTGAGATCATGATACTTATGACTCTGTGTGTTTTGATTTGTGTACGTGTTCGATGTTAATATGTGTTTTCTACTTTTATCTAATTTATTTAAAATTTTGTACCTATCTTTTGTAACAATATATATATTATAGCAAAATATATATAATTATTTCAACTTCATTGTGTATTTTAAACTATGTTTTTTATTTACGTGTATGTCAATGTTGTATGTATGTTCTGATGTGTCCATATATACTTATGATATATTTATCAAATCAGTGTGTGTGTGTGTGTGTTTCTGTGTAGTGTGTGTGTGTACGTGTGTGAGTGAGTCATAAGTATGCGGTGTTGGATCTCGCCAAATAGTCCCATTTTTGGCGCGTTGGGCACTCGGCGCTGAAGGCGTTGTGGCCGAGGCTCCGCAGCCCAGAGTGCGAACAGTTGCAGCACCGCGGTTCGGCTCCCTTTGCATACTCGGGGCATTCCCCGCGCAAGTGCGGGCCTCCGCAGTGGCTGCACCTGTCCACACTCTCGGTGCAGAACTTGCGGCCATGGCCGAATGCAAGGCACTTTGTGCATTGGATGAGCGGAGACTGATCCTCCACTCTGACCCTTTGCAGGTCCAGGTAGAGGATACCAGTCTCCGTCATCCTCTGCCATACCCTTGGCCTTACTTGTAGTACTATGTGTGATGTCTTCGGGTTCTTGGTCCTTTTCTTAAATTTGACGCTAAGCTCTCTCTCCTCCTGTGGTAGGCCCATGAAGATGTCGGCATTTTGGGTGTAGAGGGCCCTCACCATCTCGTCGTCGTCACCGTCCACAAAGACGTCTTTGAGGACGACGAGTGGATCCTTGTTCCTCATGGGAACTACCACAAGCCCACCATCGCTTCCAGTTATCCTTTCGGTCACCCTGTCCCGCTCCACCTCTGTGTCGCAGCCCAGGATGACCGTGCCACCCTTTGCCTTTCTGGCTCTACAAACTTTTAGACCAGTACCCCTGGCGTCGACCGCCTTCTTCACCCTGGCGAGTACCTCATCGGCAGTCTCCTGGCTGTCCGTTGAGGTCACCGCCACCGAGTGAAGCGCCGGTCGGCGCCCGGGTCTGGTCGCGGCTACGCTGGCGTAGGTCTTGGGGACTGGGTCCAGGACGATTTCGGGTGTGTGCCCCTTGACAGCCTCGATGATGTGCGCCTTGTTCTCGATAACTATATCCCTGGCGACTGTCCCAACCAGGTCTTCGAGTTGGGACTGCGCGCGCACTATCATCAGCTCGGTCGACTTGTCGATGTCGACCTGGGTCTCCTCGATCTTTTCGGAGACCTTTTCGACAATGTCGACGCTCTGGCTATCCATCTTCCGATCTACGCCCTGGATCAGCCGCCGGAGCGTATGATGGGACTCGCTCATCCATTCCTGGACTGAGTCCTTCATGTGCTCCATCATTCGTCCGTCAGCCTTTTCTCCTGTGCGAGAGATACGGCTGCTGCGGCTGCATCCTCCTGTGCAGGAGTCGCAGCCACGGCAGCCGCACCAGCAACCCTGGACACCTCCGCCTCCAAGCTCTTCACCCGCTTGCTGAGTTCAAATAGTACGCGAAGACCCCTGTCCGACTGTACCTCCAGGAAGGTCTTGATGTCTCTCCTCATCTGAGGGTATTGGAGGACCTTAGCGGGTATGTCTTCGAAGGTCCTCATGACCTCCTGGAGTAGTTGGTCGCTCGATTGCTCAGCGTAGATGGTCTGCTGTTTTACGTATTGGTCCATCATGTCGAGCGACCTTCTCTTCGTTCCGGGTCTTCTGATGAACGTTTTCGCAGCGTCTTGGACTATTGAAGGCGAGGTAGAGGTGCCGGGAATAATCTGATTCTTGGCCGCGCCAGATGTTGGTGGTGTCTGAAACATTGTGTGTGTAATTGAGAGAGAGTGTATGTAATATGTGTAATGAGTGCGACGGGGAAAGTTGTCGGTGTGTAGTAGTATGTATGACCCTGTAAAGGGGGGTGAGTGTCAAGTTAAAATTTTGTGTCTAACCCTGTATACGGGGGTGGGTGTCAATTTGTGTTAGAGCTTAAGTTTAGTTGTAGGTAAATTATTTCTACCTAGTTAAAAATTTAAAATGTTAAAAGTTTTTAATCAATAATATTTAATGCTCTAATTTGAGCCGGTCTGTTAATATAGTGAGGTGTATAATGCCTCTGTCACTATAATAAAATAAAATAAAATAAGTGCGAAATTAAAAATAAATAAGTAAAATATATCCTTAGAGGTTGGATTGGGGGGTCAGTGACCTTTGTTCCAGAAAGTCTATATGGCCCAGTGAAATATGGTTTTCCGTGAGGCGGATCCGGACGAGAGTGGTGTCGTTCGACGGGTAATTGAAAGGGCCATCTAAATGTATATAAATGATAATTTGGAAAACAAAGGCTATCGAATTAATCGACAAAAACCTCAAAAATGACTAAAATTGAAATTTAAATGTCAAATTTCTAAGGTTCTATTTACCAGATTTAATTAAAAGAGGGGTTGTTAGATAGGTCGTGATGCGAGCTATCTAGATATGTATAATTTATTGTTTAGAAAAAATAAGGGGGCAAGTTATTAAAAGAAAATCTCAGAAAATTTTCGAAAAAGCGGTCAACTGAGATTTGTATGTTGAAAATTTACTACTTTTATTAACCAGATCTTAATAAAAGAGGTGTTATTAGATAGGCCTAGATGAGTTCTATCTAAATATATATAACTAAAAATTTCGAAAATAAATTTCGAAGAGTTATAAGCCAAATGCCTTGAAAATTTCCTTAAAAATACCAAAAGTCAAAGTGAATGTGGAAATTTAGCAACTTCTATTTACCCAACCTATACAAAGGAGGTGTTATTAGATAGGCCTTGATGAGGGCTATCTAGATCTGTAACTATGTCAACTTTGAGGCGAAGCGTTATCGAATAATTCGACAAAAACCTCGGAAATTAAGTAATTTAGAAATTCAAAAATTTTCTAAGTCCAGAAATTAAAAATGTTCTTTGTTTTTCAGGTAATATTCTTCCCACGGGACGCAGGAGTGTCTACAATTATGATACCAACAAATAACAACGATACTAGCAGCTGTTTTCAATTAAAATTTCGCACCTCTGCAGGTGTTCAGTATAGCAGCTTTTTGTATGAGTATATATGTATTGGGTTTCAGATCAAGGAGTTTCAGGCTGTGGTGTATGTGTTTCGGGATAATACCAGTGGTGGACAATACTATAGGGACAATGTATACTTTTTGTTGTTTCCAGATCCTTAAAACTTCATCCTTAAGGTCTGTGTACTTATGTACTTTTTCTGCAATAGTTTTGTGTAGGTTGTGAGTGTTTGGAACAGCTATAGATATCAATCAGGTAAGTAGTTTTATTTATTTTGTCTTGTACGGTTATATCAGGGCGGTTGTAGTGTATGGTCCTATCGGTCAATATTGGACGGTCATAGTAAATTTTGTGGGTATTGCTTTCTAAAACTGCTTTAGGTGTATATTGGTAGTATGGCGTATGTGTATCTGGAATGAGTTTATGTTTGACAGCTAGTCTTTGGTGTATGATTTTTGCAATTTGGTTGTGTCTATGTGTGTAGTCGGTTTGTGCAAGGTTGGGGCATGCTCCAGTAATATGTTGAATAGTTTCTGATTGATTGTGACATTTTCTACATCTATCGTCTGTTACTGTAGGGTCTCTGATAATATGCTTTCTATGGTTGTTTGTATTTATAATTTGGTCTTGGATTGCTA
The DNA here is from genome assembly GCA_949125395.1 of Diaphora mendica. Lineage (NCBI taxonomy): Eukaryota > Metazoa > Arthropoda > Insecta > Lepidoptera > Erebidae > Diaphora > Diaphora mendica. The sequence continues at coordinate 6,304,881 of OX421321.1, forward strand.
TGATGAAGCCTTCAGTTTCAGGAAACAGGGTTCCAAGAGTAAGCCATTTGTTCGATGCTGTTTTGTCTATATGTGGTTGTTCAAGATCGTGTGGGTATCGACCATGGAGTGCTTTCTTTTTCCATTGTTCTATTTTACAGATTTGAGAGTTACTTTCTGCGTAACCTATTTCGGTCTCTTGGGTTAGGTTTAGTGGTGTGTGGTTCAGATCATTACTAACAATTGCTTTATGGATTTCACTACTGTTAGCTTTTTCGCGGAAAAATGATTTTAATTTTGATATTTGCGTGGTCCATAAGGTAGATGTGTCGATAAGGCCCCTTCCTCCATCCTGTATTTTGATTGTGATTCTTTCTATTGCAGATTTTGGATGTAGACAGTTGTGTTTAGTGAGAATAGTTCTTGTTGTTATTTGTATGTTTTGAATGTCTCTTTTAGTCCATTTTATAATACCAAAAGAGTAGGTCAGTATGGGTATAGCGTAAGTGTTTATTACCTTTACTAAGTTTTTGCTGGCTAAATTACTTTTACTAAAAACATTTACCCTATGCTTATACTCATCTTTTAAGGCCATTTTTAATTTACTATGGTCTATTCCTTTTGATTGCTGGTATCCTAAATATTTATATAACTCATTCGGTTCCATGGCTGTAATTGTTTCATCATGAGATACTGCGTAATCGCCTGGCTGGATTTTTCCTTTTATTATGTGAATAGTTTTGCATTTATCTAATCCAAATTGCATGCTGATATCTTTACTAAATTTCGCTGTAGCGTCTATGAGAGCTTTCATTTCTTTTGTTGTTTTTGAATAAAGCTTTATGTCATCCATGTAAATTAAGTGTGATACACTAGTTTCAGTGCTATTATTCTTTAATCGATATCCAGCCTTGCAATTCTGCAGTATCTGGGATATAGGGTTTAGGGCGAGACAAAACCATAGAGCACTTAGGGAGTCACCTTGATATATACCTTTTTTATTGCTATTTCTCTACTAGTGATATTGTTAAGATGAAGTGTAGTTTTCCAAAGGGGCATTATGTTTTTTAAGAACTCTAATAAGACAGGACTGATCTTGTATATTTTCAAAATGTGTAATAACCAGGAGTGTGGAATGGTAACAAATGCTTTTTTGTAATCTATGTATGTACAGTGTAAATTTCTTTTATTTGTAGTTGCGTGTCTATGAATAAGAGAGTCGATAATAAGCTGCTCCTTACATCCCATATGGCCTCTTCTACACCCTTTTTGTTCCTCGGCAAGTATATTGTGCTGTTCTATATGAGTGGTGAGTTTTTGTGTTATAGCTGAAGTGAGAATTTTGTATATAGTGGGTAAGCAAGTTATGGGTCTGTATTGTGATGGTTGTGGTGTGTATTGGCCTTTAGGTAGCATGTATGTTATACCCTTAGCTATAAATGGTGGTGTGTTTTGATGTCCGTGAATAATGCTAGTAAAATTTTTAGCTATGATTTTATGGAGGGTAGTAAATTTTTTGTACCAGTAATTGTGTATGTTATCTATACCTGGTGATTTCCAGTTATGTAGTCTGCTTGTGACATATTTTATATCAGATTTTGATATCTCTTTGAATTCCATTTCATCTAAGTCTGCTCATTTTCTTTCTTCTTCCGTTATCCATTGTGTTTCCCCGTTATGATGTACTTCTGTTTCCCAGATACCTGCCCAGAATTCTTCTAAGTCGTGTACTGCTGGGGTTTCTATATTATTGTTTGTTAGTTTTTCTTTATTTGTATTTAAATTTCTATAGAATGTTTTCTCATTGGTATGGAAAAGTTTGTTATCGGTTTTTCTTTGAAGTGCTTTTTTGTACGCGAATGGCGTGAAGCCGCTCGTCGAGCCACTATGGACAGATGGTCGTTCCGGCTGGAGACTCCACGCGCTGGCTTTGCCGCCGTGGAGGCTCTCCAGCCGGTCATCCTCAAGTGGGCAGGGCGGCAGCACGGGACTCTTTCCTTCCGACTGACGCAGGTCCTTTCCGGGCACGGTTGCTTCGGGAAGTACCTGCACTCGGTCGCCAGGAGGGAATTGAGTCCCGCCTGCCACCACTGCGACTGCAGTGAGGACTCGGCCCAGCATACGCTGGCGATTTGCCCCGCTTGGGCGTCGCAGCGCCGGGCCCTCACTGCAGTCATCGGAGGAGATCTCTCGCTACCGGCCGTCATACGCTCCATGGCCGGTAGCGACAGCAGTTTTACCGCGGTCGCAACCTTCTGCGAAGACGTAATCTCGCAGAAGGAGGTGGCGGAGAAGGCCCGGGAGGATGATATCCACTCGGACCCAATTCGCCGCCGGCGAACCGGGCGGCGGAGGCGCGCCTATCAGCGCCTCATGCCGCCCTGAGTGTGGCCGCGGATGGTCGGGACGGGCTTTCCCTTCCATCCGCTCTAGTGGCCGCCCGCGAGGAGGCGACGTTACGCGTGTGCCGTACGTCGCCTAAATTGAGATGTTAACAGCTGACGGTGCCCGCTTTTGTGCGGGCATGCGCTGGGAGGGGTCCGGACGTGTTAATAACGGCAGTTCCCGGATTCCTCCCTTCACAGGCGCAGAGTGGCACACCGTGTGGTTTTAGTCGGTTCGAGACCGACACACCGCCCCGCCGCAAGCCCCGGTGGGGTGACGGTCCGAGGGGATTTCCACACGTTAAAAAAAAAAAAAAAAAAAAGGGTCTCGTAGTCACCCATAATGGCTCCTGGATTAAGACGGCGGGGTTGGTATTTATTACTATGAACAATGTTTAAAATGTTGTTGTACGAAGTTCAAGTAAGCGTATTTTACAAGTTGCGCCTCAATAACTCCTGAACCAACAAAGTTATCAAAGCGTTCATAGTTTTCCTTCAAAGTTGCTTTGACTGTACCTATGGCCTAGTGGCTTAGCGGTCGCCACGCCGCTTCCTACTTCGCCAAGTGTTGTGGCTTCAAATCCTATATGGGGCAACACTTTTAGAAAGTATCTAGAATAAACAAACGTTGAGTTTTGCATTTACTTCCTGGCACAACAATTGTTTTTTTAACTTGTGGAAACCCCCACGGACCATCACCCCACCGGGGTTTGCGGCGGGGTGGTGTGTTGGAATCGGGCCGACTAAAACCACACGGTGTGCTACTCTGCGCCTGAGAAGGGAGGGATCCGGGTACTGCTATTATTTACACATCCGGACTCCAATCCGGGCACAACTACTGGCACAACCATTTGATGTTAACGCATCACTATCACAAAAAAACCGATTTAGGGCTTGTCTGCACAGACTTTTTATTTTTATACACTACTAGCGACCCGCCCCGGCTTCGCACGGGTGGAGTTTAGATGTCTCCGCCGCGTCGACGACACGATTCGTGCATTTTAAATCTGTAATATCTTTGAATATATTCATTTAAATAAGATACAGTAAAGAGCCATTTTCATCTACATTAAATGCACAATTTATTTAATTTACTCAATTGTATAAGCATTCATTCTGTATTGCTTAATATCGCTTCGTAAATAAGCCATTATTTCTCGTAAAAAGAGAGGAATAAAAAATGTTTATTGTGGGTTATCCCTAAGAGATATATACCGTCGCGGACTTTTTTGTAGACCTTTTTAAGGTGTACAATACTGTAGTACATTATTTTGATCTATCTCGTAGGGTGCAACCAGCGTCTGCAATGTAAGCGCGAAAAATGTGTTTATTTGCTGCATCACATTAAAAATCTCGAAGATTAACAGTGTTTCCATACTACACACATCAAAAGTGTCTAGGGATCAACATATGTGTCTAGGGATCAACATATATTTTTGCAATAACTTTTCTCCTGATTGATATTAATTAAAATTTTCTTTAAGGATTCATCAAATAAAGTGTTTTCGTTTGTCACAGTAACGATAAACCAAGTCACCTTTGCATTAATAAAGAAATTTGCCATTTTCCTAATAAAAGGATTTTTGACATTTGAACCACTAACATTAAAGTTCGAAAAAAAAGACTGAAATAACAGTTTTCTTTAAAATTTTATTAGGTAACTTAAACAATTAATAATCCGTGTTTCTACCGCGAACACTAACACAAGAACATCGGTTTGGCATACTCAAAATGAGTTCATCCAAATCACGCTGTGGAATGGCCGCCCATGTTCGTTGCAACAACAAAAAAAGGTCTTCTTGCGACTGGATACCCTCCATATTCAGCAGAGCTCTTCTCTGTAGCATATCCCATGCATGCTCAATCGGGTTCAAGTCTGGCGACTGAGCAGGCCAGGGCCAAAGCCACATCTCAATCTCAAGAAATCCGCATAAAAATGCTTGATCCCTAGACACTTTTGATGTGTGTATATTATGCATTTATTATACTAGACCAGTGTCGATAAGTTTTAAAACCAAAAAAAATAATAGTAGAATGAAACCCATTAGAAAAGGAGGGGAATATTATAAAAATGAAAGGAAAAATAATTTACGGGCGATCTGAGGTCGGGAAGGGGATGGGGGGGAGGTTTTAAGGGTAAAAAACGGTTTTTCTCGATTTCCTGCAAAACTAAAAGTCCTATGGAAAAAAGTCAAAGGGCAAAGTTGTAGGTAATAAAAAGATGTAAACTTTTGTATTTACACTTTTATCACATAACCTCAAAATTTATGTGAAAAGTTCAAAAAACCAAGTTTTTGGTTTTTTATTTTTATGTTTTACAATTTTCTTTTTTTTTCACCAAATTTGGTGAAAACTTACCTTTTTATGCCCCAAATACGCTGTAATTTATTTGATTAGAAATATTTATTTTATCACCTTATATGGAATTAATATCGAAAAAGCATCCTAATTTTCAATCGAAAATTCACCCGTCAAAATATCAGCTTTTTTCAAAAAGTTGGTATGTTTTCTGTTCGTTGAAATTTCTACTTTCCGATGGTGAAAAAAAAAAATGTTACCATAGTAAATCTTCTCAGAAAATGGAAAAATCGAAAAAAAACTCGAATTTGAAAAAAAATATTTAATCATTATAAATAAATTCATCAAAAAAATGTGATTACTGCAATTTGTTTCAATTAAAAAGTTGATTTATTTAATGCTTATTACATTTATGTCATAGAAAATCTCATTATATATAAATATAAATCGTACTATTAAATATAGATACTTTATTCTGATTACGTTATTCATTACAATATTTTAAGCACATTAATCTTACCATTCAATAATATATGAAAATCGCCCTAAAGTTTGTTCTTAAAAATATATTTACGATATATATTTTATATATATTTTTGTATTTTTTATAGATTTTTAATATATTTTTTATGTTTTTTACTATTTTTTTTTCATGGGAGTAACTAAATTTGTTTGTGCAAAATTAAGGAGATTATTATTTTTTAATCTTGTACCAAAAATATCATTCAATTTTAATCTTTAGGTTATGTTACGTTAAGCATACTATTTTTTAAAGAAAATATTACTATTTTTATGTTTGAGTTGATTGATACAGATAAAAATAGAGATAGTATTTACCTTCCTATTCAGATTCGAATAGTTTTTTTTAAGTAAACTTGTCACAATTATCTTAAAGAAACTCAGCGTACACGTGTATTTTTATAAACGACTAGCTTTTACACGCGGCTTCACTCACGCAGACTTTTATTGCCTGATTTACCCCCTTAGGGGTGGAATTTCAAAAATTCCTTTCTTAGTGCTCACTTACGTTATACGAAAAACCTACATGCAAAATTTCAGGATTCTAGCTTCAGCGGTTTGGGCTGTGCGTTGATCTCTGGGTATGTCAGTCAGTCTGTCAGTCAGTCACCTTACTCTTTTATATATATAGATGTTGTATACTGTACTGTATTTCGAATACTGGCTCGGCTAACGGTTGTTACAGCTGCTACGAAATAGTAGGTGTGTATGTAGTAAGACCCAGACCCGCCTAGCCCTTTCCCCACTTCTCTATGGAATACCTTTTGATGGGCTAAAATTTTTCGTAGGTCACTCAGGTATATAAGTTATCTTAAAATAGTTATAAATAGGCATCTACGCATATAATTTAAAGAAGTTGCGACAACTTTCTCCAAATATTGAAGATGTCTTATTAAATATTAATTTTATTAACTTATTTCTTTGTTAATTATAGTAGTATATTTTGATTTGCAATTTTTTTTTATCAATGTAACATGTTTTTCGAGTAATTAAAGTGTAAATTTTCATAAATAGCTCAAAATTGTATATTATAATTAAAACAAATTTTCGAATTCGAGTTTTTTTTTATTTTTTGCATTTTCTGAGAAGATTTACTATGGTAACTTTTTTTTTTTCACCATCAGAAAGTAGAGATTTCAACGAACAGAAATCATACCAATTTTTTGAAAAAAGCTGATATTATGACGGGTGAATTTTCAATTGAAAATTAGGATGCTTTTTCGATATTAATTCAATATAAGGTGAAAAAATAAATATTTCTAATCAAATAAATTACAGCGTATTTGGGACATAAAAAGGTAAGTTTTCACCAAATTTCGTGAAAAAAAAAGAAAATTGTAAAAGATAAAAATAAAAATACAAAAACTTGGTTTTTTGAATTTTTCACATAAATTTTGAGGTTATGTGATAAAAGTGTAAATACAAAAGTTTACATCTTTTTATTACCTACAACTTTGCCATTCGACTTTTTTCCATAGGACTTTTAGTTTTGCCGGAAATCGAGAAAAACCGTTTTTTACCGTTAAAGACTCCCCCCATCCCCTTCCCGACCTCAGATCGCCCGTAAATTATTTTTCCTTTCATTTTTATAATAGTCCCCTAATTTTTTTAATGGGTTTCATTCTACTTTTTTTTTTCACTTTTTATAATTTTTAAAGGCTTCTATACATAAAAACCTTCCTCTTGAATCACTCTATCTATTAAAAAAACCGCATCAAAATCCGTTGCGTAGTTTTAAAGATTTAAGCAAACATAGGGATATAGGGATAGAGAAAGCGACTTTGTTTTATACTATGTAGTGATGATGATGATGGTGTGGATGTATATAAAATAACATCACGACTTTCAAAGTACTAGGGGCACCGTAAAAAAATTAACACACTGTTAAACCGTATTTCAAAACCACATTAGGCCAGTACTAATAGGGAAAAATAATTAAATAGAACGAGATCACTGAAATGGCAATGGGCAGGACACATATCCAGCATGTGTAACAATAGATGGACTAAACGTTTAACATAATGGTTCCCAAGAGACTTGAAAAGGAAGAAAAGGAGACCAATCAAAAGATGGAGAAATATCTTTAAACTGAGATGTGGCTCGTATTGGATGAGATTGGTGCGTGAAAAAGGTGTATGGAAAGGTTTACGAGAGACCTACGCCCTACGCCGCGGAGGCGACTACAAATAAAATTTAATTTAAGAATGCATGTAAACCCTAAAATATATTTATACTATTAAAACCTACATGTATTTATGCAAAAACTTGTAGAAGAAAAGAAATTTTCAATCTTCAAAACACCAACTTGCAAAAGAACCAGCTGTTGGTAGATTTGGACAGCGTTCAAAGACTCCATCACCACAACGGTTTGAAATTTCAATTTGAGTAAGTAAAATAGATTCAAATAAGTTCTTATCGTATAAATTTCTTCAAATAACCTCTTAGTACTCAGAAAAGCAAATAGTTTTACACAATCGCTCGCCCACTAAAATCAAATCTACATATACTTTACATTTATTTATCAGAAGACGGAACTGTGAAAACATAAAAGCCATTATTTAACTACTTTATATTAGAACGAAACTAAACATTTCCACAAATTACCTCGCGTTATATGTAAATGCGTGTACTCTAAGTAAAATGTGATAATAATAACCTTCTTAGCTGTCAATCTGATTCTCCACGCCACCATCAAGTGGAGGTTCTGTCAGCTCTCGACTACTTATAAGAACAACATCCCACATGCAAATATGTACTTTACAGCATGTCAGTTTAAATATAAAATTTAAATGAAATCTTAAACTCACTCGTCCAGTACATTATAAGATTTATCAATATACATGTAAGGTTGTAATTAGAATGCGTAGAGTGACATATGTACAGTCAGATAGAAATCTCTCGCGAGCCGGTGACCGCGTGATATAATGACGATGCCGGCAAAGAAGTCATTATTCATTTTTTTAATACAGTGTTTTGTTGAAACGACATTTTCACTAGAGTAATCACGATTTGTACAGGCAATATATCAAGGTAATAAAGGCTACATTATTACGGCTTGGTAACTGTTGATGGTTTTCAATTTGATGTCTTCATCGACACGTTGTTTTATACGATCGCTCAATCAGTGAGAAAATTAAACTTGGAGTTATTGGTGCAAATGGGGGACGCGACGGTTGATCGAGATTGTTTTTTTTTTGCGGGAGTGTGTAAACCAACGCCTTTTAGTATCGTTGGAGTAAGCATGTATGCGATGTAATTATGGAAACAGTTTCGTAGAAGTCGTTGTAAATTGCTTACTGATTAATGTTGAATTTATGGAACATGCAGCATTTAGATTCCTTTACCATTTGCTACGGAAGCTTTCATATAATTAAATTTTAAGGATTTCAGGGTTAAATAAATTTCATGATATGAATGACATTTATATTGAATGCTTTTATTGCAGTCTTATTTTATTCATGAATGTATTTTTCGTATTACAAACTTTTTTCAAGCCCGACGCAGAGGACTGACTCCTTTTAAGGAGGAGTACGCTCTGTTCTTGAAGGTTTAAAGGTCGTATTGGTCCGGGAATACCGCAGACGACAGTTCATTCCACTGTTTTGTTGTGTGAGGCAGAAAGTTTGAAATATCAACCACTATATCAATATCACCACCATTGAACGTTACTGTTATTGAGTTATACGTGTATTTTTTTTAAATTTAAACCAAATTCAACGAAGACTAATTTTTATGATTTTCTTTCAGTGTGTGTTTTTGAGTGTGTCTACTCATCAGTAACAAATGATCAACCGTTTACAGTATCTTTATAAAGTGTACCCACTCGCATTAAATATATGTGTACGTTTTGTTTATACGAGTTTCATTTAAAGTTAAAAATATATTATTAGAAATTAATAATACGACAAAGTATCTCAAAACTTTAATTGAACCCTTGAAATATGTTATGCAGATAAATGGATTTCTTTTGATTAGGTATGTATAAATATTTTCTGAGTTCCATTGAAGTTCTTACTGCCAGTTCCGCTTCTAAATGTTTAAATTTCAACATCATACAATAACATTAAAACCGGTAGATAATATTCTCATACCAAAACACAGCAAATAACTAAATAACTTCAAACAATAATATATTAACATAAATATTACAAAAGACGTTTAAACAGTCGAACGGTCACAATAGCGAAAGATACATTGCGGGTGCAATACTAAAACTTTCTCATTTCATAAGCGGAAAGCCGTAAGCCCTAACTCACAAATACAATGTAAGGAACCGCAACAAATAATAGTTTCCGACTGAACATCTGACTTACGACAACATACCTCAGTTACACAAAGTATTATCTACACCTATCCGTTTATATTTGCGTTCAAAATTTAACTTTATATCAACAGAAATAAGCTCTTATAAAATTGTAATTCGAGTGTAAAGTGATGTTTGTGTTCTGCGTAAACCTGCTGAAATAACCTCGGTGACGACTCAATCAATGGAAAACGACTTCGGGTGTGTTAGACATGTCGTTGGTAAAACAATTTTGTTTAACAATGCTTTTGGTGGTGGGATCTTGTGGTTTTTTGGTGGTGTTTTACACATTTTTAGGTTAAATTTTAGAGTTACGTTGAGTATTCATTAATATTTGTGGCTATTTCTAAATTCATTTTTTACACTTTTTTTTAAAACATTAAACCAATGTACTGTCAAATGTCTCTCCTTTTTAAGTACATCTGATCTGGAGCCCTTGCCTCCAACGTATGTTTTTACGCTTATTTATCATTACCAAGTTTCTTGTAATTTACCTGAACTAGTATTTTTCATTATATCTCAAACGTCTGACACAATGCCATCTAGATTCAAATTAAATAGAGCTTATACTATGATAGATTGGTGATAGAATACTTATGTCCTTTTTTAGGGTTTCGTGCCAAAGGCAAGTCTGTCTGTCTGTCCGTCCGTATGACACAGACACTTTTTTCAGAAACACACAGAAACTTGGTAAGTAGATGTATTCTGTGAACCGCATTAAGATTTTCACACAAAAATAAAAAAAAACAATCAATTTTGGGAATCCCCATACTTAGAACTGAAACTCATAATTTTTTTTTTCATCAAACCCATACTTATGGGGTATCTATAGATAGGTCTTCAAAAATGATATTGAGGTTTCTAAAAACAATTTTTGCTAAACTGAATAGTTTGCTCGAGAGACACTTCCAAAGTGGTTAAATGTGTATGTCCCCCCCCTGTAACTTCTAAAATAAGAGAATGATAAAACTAAAAAATATATGATGTACATAACCATGTAAACTTCCACCGAAAATCCACCGAAGATCTAGTAAGTAGTTTTTTTAATACGTCATAAATCGTAAACCGCAATTTGTGGGTCAAAGTTACAACGAACTACAAGAGACTTTTATATTGTTACTTGATGCTACGGAACCCTTCATAAGCGAGTCCGACTCGCACTTGGCCGCTTTTTGTTGTAAATATCCAAAACAAATATTTGCAGATTGAACCAGAGACATCAAGCACATCAGTCACATACGCTACCACTGCCCTAGCAAGGTAGCCAGAATGTACTGTACCTAACGTATGCTTTTACTTACAGAAGAAATAGGTAAATACTTGAGCTTACACATAAACAGCAGAGATCCGGGAAGCTCAAGTTGCTCAACAAAATTGCTTATGAACACACACATAATATGTCGTAGTATTGCGTTCTACCTCTTACTTATGATTAGCAAGACTTCCTGATATATATTATATAATATACTAGTGGATGCCTGCGGCTCCGCCCGCGTATATGTCGGTTATCGTGGCAAATAGTAGCCTATGTGTTATTCTGATGTATAAGTTATATTACTGTAAAGTTTCATCCAAATCATCAATTAATTTTTTAATACATACATATTACACATAGAAAACACTCAAATTCCGAAAAAATGCAATGCTTTTTTGCAGTTCTTACAAACCCGGGAATTGAACCCGAGACCTCAAGCACAAGAGTCGCATACGGTACCGCTGCTCCACCGAGGCAGTCAATAGTAGACAGATAAGTATGTTAAGAAGTTTTATAACATCATAAAACCCTTATTAAATAAATCTTGTGTATTTATATACAGTATGAGTATATGTCGTGGTCACAACAAGGTACGTAGCGATCGTTAATCAAATCGCGTAGAGTGAAGCGTGTGCGCCGGCCCATCTTGTGATTATAGTTAATAGAGACCGACGGCCCAGATATCTTACTCAAGTGTAGGGTGAGGTACACAGTTTATAGCCATCTCAAAAAATATACAAAAATCTATACTTACATATAAAATAACTTGTCATAACTGACTGATTCTTGGAAACGAGGCCTAAGCCTCTAGGGCTTATTGAAATTTTGGCAGTTGATATTTTTTTGTTTGAAGAAATTACTGAGAAAAATGTACCCCTGACTTGGTAAAACAAGTGATGATCGTTCTTTTACTGATCTGAAATATCCCTTGCCTAGAGGCACTGCCCCTCTCCTAACATATCCTCATAAAACTCTATTAAATACTGTCGTGATTCATTGGTGAGTGCGAGACCGGAGGCCCAATGATGCAGAAGCATCACAATAGGCCGCCATAGTGTAGGTTACCATGCTGCATTGTCTGCATTCACAATGATTATGGTGACCATTACTGTTGGATTCTGGTCATGTTTTTCATCAGACAGAGTAAAGTCTCTTTAGCAGGCTTACATAAATAGTACAAAGATAATTAATCAAATCAGACTATGACTTTTAAAAGTACATTTCAAAATCCAAATGGTACCAGATTAGATTTTACATGATCATTTTACTTTACAACTTAATCCAAAATTAAATATCTACACCGATGATGGTCCACTACCACCCTAAAATTCCCGACCCAGCGGGGCGCAAGCGCAACGGGGCGCCTCGTTATTAGCACCTCGTGGTTCAAAGCGAGCCGCATCATGTCCCTCCGCACCCCTGTGACACCTCCTCACACGCAATGTCTGACAGACAACAGTAGGTAAGTGAAATCATTTTTATATCTGTCTTCCTGATATGTTTTTACGAACAGCACGTTATAGAAAAATTAAGGTATTCAACTATTCACCATGTTCTAAAGATTTATTTTGACACCTAAAATGTAATACGTTTAAAACGAGCAATTCTTGTATATATATGTATAATCTGAATCCCTCTCTTTCTTTACAAAAATTTTGAAATTGTTTTCATTGAAGTCCATACTAATATTATAAACCTGGAGAGTTTGTTAGTTTGAACGCGCTAATTTCAGGAACAGCTGGTCCGATTTGAAAAAATCTTTCAGTGTCGGATAGTTCATTTATCGAGGAAGGCTATAGGCTATATATCATCACGCTACGCCCAATAGGAGCGGAGCACCAATGAAAAATGTTTCGAAAACGGGGGAATATTATCACGCTACGAGCAATGGGAGACGCTAACGAGGTTGTGTGGGTCAGCTAGTATGTATATAATACTAGTTGTTGCCCGCGGCTCCGCCCGCGTATATGTCAGTTATCGCGGCAAATAGTAGCCTATGTGTTATTCTGATGTATAAGCAATATTACTGTTAAGTTTCATCCAAATCCGTTACGTAGTTTTTGCGTGAAAGAGTAACAAATATCCATCCATCCATCCATACTTACAAACTTTCGCGTTTATAATATGTATTAGTATAGATATAGATTATAAAGCTGAAGAGTTTGTTTGTTTGTTTGAACGCGCTAATCTCTGGAACCGGTGGTCTGATTTGAAAAATCTTTCAGTGTTAGATAGCACATTTATCGAGGAAGGCTATAGACTATTTATCATCACGCTAAAACGAATAGGAGCCGAGCACCAATGAAGAATGTTATAAAAACAGGGGAAAATTATTACGCTACGGGCAAAAGGAGGTTGTGTGGGTCAGCTAGTTTAGTATATGCAGGGGGTTACCGGGGCGGTAAATCGATCTACTCAGGATTTATTAGTAAACTAGTGACCCGCGCCAGCTTCGCCCGGGTGGATTTCAGATGCCTCCGCCGACGACACGATTCGTGCATTTTAAATCTGTAATATCTTCGAATATATTCATTTAAATTAGATACTGTAAAGGGCCATTTTGATCTATATTAAATGCACAATGTATTTAATTTACTTAATTGTATAAAGATTAATTCTGTATTGCTTAAAATCACTTCGTAAATAAGCCATTATTTCTCGTAAAAAGAAAGGAATAAAAAATGGTTGTTGTGGGTTATCCCTAAGAGATAGACATATACCATCGCGGACTTTTTTGTAGTACTTTTTAAGGTGTACAATACTGTAGTACATTAATTTGATCTATCTCGTAGGGTGCAACCAGCGTTTGCAATGTAAGCGCAAAAAAATGTGTTTATTTGCTACATCACATTAGAAACCTCGAAAATTATCAGTGTTCCCATACTATATTATGCATTTATTATACATAAAAACCTTCCTCTTGAATTACTCTATCTATTAAAGAAACCCACATCAAAATCCGTTGCGTAGTTTTAAAGATTTAAGCAAACAAAGGGATATAGGGACAGAAAAAGCGACTTTGTTTTATACTATGCAGTGATTTACCACAAAACAAGTAAAATTATTTAAAAAAAACCCGACCGCGTCATCTGTCATCTTTATTAAATTCTGCCTTTTTTAATTAAACATATAAGTTTTAAATAATTCGTAACCACCGTTAAAAATTCTTTATTTTGATACCACACTCGATGTATTTTGAAAACTTTTTTTGAGATTACTTTTTGGCGCCACTTTTGGCGAACTGCGTCGTTGGTCTAGTGGTTGGCGTAAGCGACTGCAAATCAAGAGGTCTCGGGTTCGATTCCTGGGTCGGACTGCTGTTGGGTTTTTCTTACAAGAAAATCTTAATAGCAGCTCGGAGTATGGAAGATGGCGGTGTTTCCCGCCCGTGCCTCAGAGAGCACGTTAAGCCGTCGGTCCCGGTTGTCATGAACATCTATGGCAATCGTTATTGGGAAGTCAGTGCCCTCAAACATGCTGACAACTAGTTCAATCATCGAATTCAGTTTACCTTCAGGGTTGCGGAGGTCCGATGCCAGTCGCTCCGTGTAAAAACTGATATTCAGGAAAACCGGTTGAACTAGTAGCCGACGCAAATCTTGGGAATAATAAAGGCTAGGAAGAGAGCGAGACTTTTTGGCGCCAAAGTCCTTAATTTTGTTGTTTTTTTTTTAAATTTTTTATATAAATAAAATATATACTGTCACTCTCACCACTAAGAGGAATCTATTGAAACCACACACATAAAAATACGACAAGCCGTTTAGGCTCTAGGGCGTGCCAAAGAAATATAGTTAAATATACATACATATATATATACACTCGAAAAACATAACCCTACCTCTTTCGCAGTCGGGTAAAAATACCAGTCATCCAGGTACTACAACATTTTAGTCCAATATATCTCTGCCATCTGGCTAGTGTGTGTAGGCAAAAACCTCTTTTTAACCCCTGACGCAAAAAGAGGGGTGTTATAAGGGGTCTGTCTGTCTGTCTGTCTGTGGCACCGTAGCTCGCGAACGGATGAAGCGATATTTCTATTTAGTTTTTTTTTGTATGAAAGGTGAGTTACGTGCGAGTGTTCTTAGACATGTTTCATGAAAATCAGTTGAGTCGTTTAAAAGTTATGGGGTTGAAAGTGGGGAAGAATAACAGAATGTCTGCAAAAATAGCATTGGCATATGATTACTCGATTAAGTGCTTGATTAGGGTTTTTTTTTAATTATGAATTTTAGCTTGTTTAAGGATAGGACCAACATTTTTACTCAGCGCATTAGAAAACGGCATGGCGACCGCTTAAACGGTATCCTGGCAGTCTACTTGTGTATTGTGTCTTGCTACTTAACTTTCATATTGTTTACTTTTCTAACTTTGTAATATCCAAAAAAATTGTAAACCGCCATTTTGTAGCGGCGGCCATCTTATATTTACAATGAAACAGAATTTATATAGGTAATTGTATTATCACCAGAACTAAAAGTGTGTACCAAATTTCAAATCAATCTGTTAACAGGTAGGGGGTCAAATTTCAATTACTAGATTTGACCCAAACAAACAACCAGGGCAAGCGAAATAAAAGTAATAATAATAAAACCGTTTAATAAAAATAAGAGCTCCATAAAGTCTGGAGTGTGGAGGTCAACTGGACTTATTTTGATTTTGATCGTAGTAGTCTCTACTCGTAGTATTCAAACTCAGCGACTTGACAAGCTTGCCCGACGAAAAAATATATTTAATATGTCATGTATTTATGTTCTTTTTAATCGTAACTATTTTCAGGAAAAGAATTTTCCTCTAACGTTTCTCCTTAAAAATAACAATAAATAAAAGATGATTATTAAATAGAATTGGTCTTAAACCACAATTTAGTTGTTAATAAAATCTACAATTAAGTTACCGTAAATCCAACCGTCGAGATTTTATACATAAAACTAATTTAATATTTAATTTTTGCAATTTACATATATCCAAATACAGTTAGGGCCGTAAACCAATTAATTGAACCTAGTAAAATAATGGTATTTGATGCGATGGGGATCGCTTATATTGCGCCGGCGCAGTATAGATTCTTTTCATACTGATTGGCCAGCCGCGGTGAACCCGCCCAGATCGCACGACCTGCGAATGCGCAAAGAAAACAATGAGCTTACATTAATTTTATTAACACTTACACTACGCTTGGTAGAGATTTTAATAACATTTAATGGAATGGAATTTACAAATCAGTTTTCATTAAAAAATATAAGTTTTCATGTGAGAGTATAAAAATATACCCACTTGTCTGCCTGACCTAATTTTCTCGTGGTACCTTATTTTGACTGCAAAGCCAGAGGCCGTTGATTCGATTTTTACACTAGAAAATAATTGTAATTAAAAATGAGATCTTTTAAATTATCTAATACCTTTAAATGAGCATTTCTTTTACAATATATATCAAAACGACTCATACGATTTTAATGAAATTTAGTATGCAGAGGGTTTTGGGGGTAAAAAATCAATCTAGCTAGGATAAATTTTAAGAAAATTTACCAATAAAAAAATACCGATCATCCAGGTACAAATAAATGTAAAAAATACGAAACGTTTTTCAATTTTCGATAATGTTACTAATAATACCTTCATTTCGCATATTTATTTACTCATATTTTCTAAATTCGTTATTCTATGAAATTAGAAATCAAAATTAATTATTGTAAGTTTCACCGGGAAACAATGACATTTGTAATAATTACACGTCAATCTAAAACTATGGTTAATAATCATCTAAGAACGACTCACTTCATAATTATTACTGAAGAGGTAATTTGGAGGCCTAACCTCCTTTACTATTGTGCAATTAACTACCGTTGAGATTTTAAAAGGTAATTTCACACTTAGATCAGTATTGTCAGTAGGTATAGACTTGGGTTGGGTTTGGGATGGGAGTGTTTTTAGGGAAGCATGCGTCTGATAAAACAGTTACACGATTCTGTAGAGTTTAACTTTTAATGTCGTTTACTTTCAAAATGCCAGTTGTTTTTTAAATAGGAAATAATAAAGTTAAAAAGACCTAGAAAATTAATTCAGTATTAGGTATTATGATTCATGGAGTCGGCGATAGGAAAAGGTCAAGAGTCAAAAGTCTCTGACGGTTTGTTTTTGATCCTATTTCATAAAAATGATTTATTGTATGTTAACCAATCTTTTTTTACTAAATATTATAGTCATAATAAATATTTGGAACATCTAACACAGAAGATTAGGAAATTGATTCTGATTAGGAAGTGGCGTTGGATTGGTCATGCATTGCGGAGACCTGACAACCATATCTCCAAGCAGAGCTTTAAGTGGCAGGCGGACGGCAAAAGAAAACGCGGCCGCCCTCGAAATACCTGGAGGCGATCAGTCGATAGAGAGGCTGCAACTATCGGCTACAGCTGGACCGATCTTGAGGTTGCTGCAAAAGACCTGGAGAAATGGAGGTCTTCTGAGAGCCCCATGTCCCTGATGAGGGATAAGAGGACATTAAGTAAGTAAGTATCTTACACACAACGCTATCGATTCCCAAACTAAACAGAGTAATACTAGTACTATGGGTAATAACAACTTTTTTGTAAACACATTCATACATACATACTACATGTACTTAGAAAACACCCAAACTCCGAAAAAATACATATTTGTAGATCATACAAGCATTTGATCCGACCCGGGAATCGAACCCGACGCAAGAACAGCAGTCGCATACACCACCACTGCGCCACCGAGGCTAAGTAAGGTAATAAATATTTTAAAAGTTTTATAATGTTGGTTGACTATTTTGTTACCTTTCAGTTATATTATCGCAAATCACTTTACATACTTTTGGAGAAACAAGAACGTAACTATGTTTTTGCTATTTTGTCGAAAATTTTTATAGGTAGTAGAGCCACGCTGATTTCAGCACGAACGGGCCGGCTCGACCGGGGCGGTACTACCCTCGCACAGAAAATCAACGTAAAATGACAGCGTGCTGTCGTGTTTCGTTGGTGAGTGCGAGACCGGAGGCCCAATTAGTCTAGTCAACAAGTTCTATACTTGTTGACTAGACTAAAAGATGCAGCAGCATCACTAGGCCGCCATGGTGTGGGTCGCCATGCTGCATTGTCTGCATTCGCAGTGAGCATGGTGACCACCACTCTTGGAGTTTGCTTATGCTTTCCATCAGGCAGAGTAGAGTCATTATGGCGGGCCAAACATAAAAAAAAAAAAAAAAAAAAAAAAAAAAACTTTTGAGATTCGTGACTTTCCCAATCTACTATCCCGATAACTTAAGAATGAAATCTACTTTTAGGGGGATCATCGGGAACAAACATTTGTAAAAAAACTTTAAATCAATTATGTATATTAGGTACAATGTATATTCCTACCAAACTGTCTCTCTTTGCCCAGCCTTATCCCATTTCAATTGGGGTCGGCTCTCCTCGTCATTCTTCGCCAGACAATTCTGTTCTGTGTCGTCGAGACGTTCATTTGGGCTTTATTTAGGTCGTTGTTGATGTATTGTTGAGTAGTTTATTGGCTTACAGTTTTACAGCCGGTTGCCACCTGACGCCAAGACAGTGACCTCTCTTGCTAACTGGGGCTTAGGATGCCACCGTTGGCTTTCGCTCTTCCGCTGCCATCCTCTGTGCGTCATCCTGCCTGATGCCGCTGCCCTTCGCCGGCCCGGTGTCGGAAAAGTCCGAGTGGCCCGGCGAAGGGTTGCCTGTTGGTCCGCCGGAGGTATTTTATTTCCCTCCTACCCTCCGATGCCCCTTCGCAGAGCATCGGTGAGCATTCCCCTATCCGCCTCCTGGGGACGCGTTCCTTAGGGGTAAGGCTACCCCGGGAAAAACATATTCCTACCAAACTCAAAGTAAATAATAATAAATTGAGTGTGTAAGGACCAAGACCATCGGACTCTACTTTTAGAAAAACATACTTATATAAACACCTTATATTTCCGTTTCAATTAAACCGTAGAGGTGCAGGTGTCATGTACTCCCAACACAAAGCGAAGATCTTCCGACCAGGCGAGGTGGTCCCTCCTGGCACGGACAGCACTGGACACGGTCTCAACGGTTAATGTTGATAATTTCTATATTTAATGTTGATTGGCGCAAGAATTTCTCTATCGCCTTACGGGATTAACAGTTTCACCGTAGTTCGGTGTGTCTTCGGTAGATGGCACTGTAGTATATTTAGTGGAAATCACCACAGTAACTGCCGCCGCCCATTGACACATGTAACTCAAGAGTCTAAAGTACTTTGCATTGGGGGTTTGGGCTCCTGTAATGTTACTAGCACAGTAAAAAGTTTAGAAAGAATAGCTTTCCTTCGGTTAAAGTCGTGGTATCAATCTGGTCTAGCCAATTCATGTATACCGAAGGTTTTCTTGACCACATAAAACCGCCAGTCAGTCCTCTAGTATGTAATATAATATATATATGTATATTATTGTATATATATACTAGTTGACCAACGCAACTTCGTCTGCGTCTATTTTTAGTCGTGCTCTGTTCCTATAGGTCTAAGGTCGATGATAACTATCCTATCTTAGGCACGCCATCAAAACACACATTAAAAAAACCGTGACAATTTTATGTACTCTTAGATCGATACTGCACTGGATTCCGAAAACACAATCGTGTAATATATTCGTTAATCCAATGATATGTGAACGACAATATTTTTGGTTCAATTTTATTCGATAACAATATTAAAAGATCCAATTACATTTAAAAATATTGCAAAATACGGCGCGAGAAAATTAATCCTGCTATACATAAAATTCCCGTTAATCTTATCAAAAATGTATTAAAATGCCGCACAAAACTATGCAGTAATAAATATATGAAGTCTATGTATGTTTGTGTGTTACAGTGTGTCTATGTGAACTGTTTGGTTACATTATATTGCTATTATATTTGCTAAATAATTTTGAATTTAGTCCATCTAAGTCAGTTACCGTTAATCGGGAATCTAAGTTTTCAAATTTCGTATGAAAATTGGGAGTATTTTGAAAGCAAATTTTTGACTTTGAATTTTCATTGTTAAAAATGTTGATGAATCCATTTATTTGAAAACATGATTCAGATATGGCTTTTTGGACTAATTGCTTGTTTAATAAGTAGTAAGCATTTTCACTCTAGAAAACAAGTTTTCCTGTTTAAGAAACATCAAGCAAAACATCGCAGATTTATATTTTTAAAATCTTTTTAAAATAATGTATCTAAACCTTTTTCAGAAATTGCTTTGTCAAAGGAGAGAGGAAACAGCTATTTTAATTATTATTTTGACTTGTTGTTCAACAATAGACTGTTAGCAAACATTATTCATTGAAACTAATACTCAGCATTAAAAAAACTGTTATTCTAAACACAATACGGCATCAGTTTCTATCAAACATAAACTACAAAACACATCAATAAATAACAAAGGAAGATCAAAAAATAGCAAAAAAACCTAACTGTTAACGCCCACAAACAATTACCAACCCTAATTAAATACATATATCGCCACACGGAAACACACATGCCTGTGTATCACACATGTATAAAACATTGGCCGCGCACGCACATACACACATAAAATAACCCCGCCGCGTACAACTTATTAACACATCAAGCCGGTGCAACGGGATCTTGGAGAATTATTATTTAGCCGCTTAATAATGTAGTCATCATTTCGCCCATGACAGCTTCACACCTTGAGACGTAAAGCGAATTGACTCTCTTTATTATTCTCTCGGGCTGTTTTTGTTTTTTTTTGTTCACTCCATGTTGGGTTTACGATCGGCTTTGTGTGCGCCTGCGCCGCCGACGTATCGTGAGAGGTGTTAAACAGGCTCAGATGTAAGAAGATAATCTAAATTGTTATATAGCTTTAATGAATTGAACGTGAAAATAATTAAGATAATGAACTGAGTTTAACGATTTGTTAAGAACGGACGACAAGTTAAAAGATAATAATTTGATGTAAGTATAAAAGGTATTGTTGTTATTGATTTCGGATTGAGATTCCGATATCTGTTTTAAACTGTTTTTCTTTGTTGTTGTACTTTTTTGGTTTAGATTTGTTGCCGTATCTTCGGATAAAATAACTCTGTATTCTGGAAGACTAACAAACTAGTTTTGTGAAGATTTCTATAATGAGTTTCCATACTAATATTGTAAATTCGAGAATAACTCTGTCAGTTTCTTACGTTTTCCCAGCTAAACCGCTGCACCGATTTCAATAAATTTGGCATGGTTAATAATTATTATTTTTACGGGAATTAACGCGATCACTTATTTCAAGGTATTACATTGGCATGGTTACTTTGAGTTTTGAGGAAGGACATAAGCTACTCTTTACCGCGATAATTGCAGGTGGAGCCGCGGGCAAAAGCTAGCATTGGATAACTTTGACCAATTGACAAATAATTTATACTAATTTTATTAACGCGAAAGTTTGTAAGTATGGATGGATGGTTGGATGGATGTTTGTTACTCTTTCACGCAAAAACTACTGAACGGATTTGAATGAAACTTTACAGTAATATAGCTTATTCATCAGAAGAACACATAGGTTAATATTTGCCGCGATAACCGACATATACGCAGGCGGAGCCGCGGGCAACCACTAGTAATTAATAAGGCAGCACAGCAACATCATGTAAACGCTTCCTTTTTCATAATTTTGAACCTCTAATAAGCTCACTCGGTGACAATCCACAAATGGTTTTCTTCACATCGCTTTTCTGCAATGCCATGGCATCTGTCTGGGCACCCACTTCATATGTACTGAAGCATTCATCTCTCACAGTTGATTTGGTGATGGTGATGTTGGTGATTTTTCTAAGCAAACGTATAAACTACTGTTATTTCATAGTTCATACTTTAAGAAAACAAAACACGAGGAATTGATCTGTTGACCATAGAATACGAGTGTTGTCTCGTTTCTAAATATATAAATACACTAGCTGACCCGTGCCAACTTCGTTGGGCGGTAAACATTTTTTTCTCCTACTTACTTTGCAAATTCAGCTACCACGAAAGTCTTTCCACTTTTCGGGTTATTATATAGCCTATAACTGGACATTATTAGTGGACACGTATGAAAATCACTACAGAATACCGGAGGATATCTGTGCCTCGGCGTCCAGACCGGACATATTTAATAATAATAAATAAATATTTCGGACATCTAACACACAATGCCATCTAGTCCCAAGCTAAGCAGAGCTTGTGTTATGGGTACTAGACAACCGATAGAAATACATAAATACTTTTTTTTTTTTGTAAATACATACATATTATACGTAGAAAACACCCAAACTCCGAAACAAATATTTGTAGATCATACAAACATTTGGTCCGACCCGGGAATCGAACCCGAGACCTCATGATCAGCAGTCGCACACGCCAACCGCGAGACCAACGAGGCATTTCTTTATGCAATGTCAATTAAGCGTGTAGTACTAGTAGAACTCACGGTGCCGTGAGAAACGAACATCCCTAAAGACCACGCTTTAAAAAGAAACAAGTACTTTGACTTAACCAACGAAATAACTAAAAATGGTTATGTCGTTGCGCTGTATGCCGTGGAAGTGGGTGCGAGGGGTATACCAGCTAAATCCCTCTATAACCTGCTTAAAGACCTTGGATTGCCAAGAGCTTCAGTAAGCTCTTTTCTTGAACGAATATCCAAAGCGGCATTGCTAGGCTCACTTCAAATATGGTTAGGTAGAGGGGGTAACACGGCGGAAAGTGGAGGTGAGCGTTGACGCGTCGTAAGGAGTGCTCCTTAAACCTAAACCTGGGTCGCAATTCCCAGGCACTGTCGAAGTCGCATGTGTTGCCCTATCTATCACGCGATGGACCCGGCACCCGCACGGTGAATCCATGGAACGCTAAGAAATAGGTCTCTCTCCCAAATAACGTAGCCTTCTATTGGTAAAATAATTTTACCTTTTAAGTATTTTTTTGGTAAAAACTCGGTTCAGTAGATCCAGAGATTACCCCTTTCAACGTCACAAACTCACAAACTTTACCGCTTTAGATAATAAAAAATAAAAAGTATAGATTACGTACATCTAACACACAACGCTATCTAGTCCAAAACTCGGCAGAGCTGGTATTATGAGTACCTTGACAGCTAATATACATACAAATACACTTTTTTGTAATTAAATACAAAGATAACACCCAAACTCCAAAACATTTTTTTTTATGGAATAGGGGGCAAACGAGCAGACGTAATTTGCAGATCATACAAACATTTTTTGTACAATCCGGGAATCAAGCG
The DNA here is from genome assembly GCA_949125395.1 of Diaphora mendica. NCBI lineage: Eukaryota > Metazoa > Arthropoda > Insecta > Lepidoptera > Erebidae > Diaphora > Diaphora mendica. Next base: position 6,327,907 of record OX421321.1, read on the forward strand.
ACATAGTCATAATTGTGGCTAAGCTTGTAGTGTATGTGTCTATTGTCAGTCACTTCACTAGTAACGCATTCATTCATTCACTCACCCATTGTACTATCTATGAATGGATGAGAAGGAAGCATTATGTCATCTCTAGTGCATGTGCGGTCGAACACAGTTCAGTCAACTGTGAGCGACGGAGGTGATCGGGCACATGTATCTCAGAGCCGACAATATAGTATAGGGATATAGTACAAAGCTCCTTAAATAAAGATTTAAAAAAATCGGAAATCAAACCCGAAACCTCAAGCAAAGCAGTCGCTTACGATACTACTGCGCCACCGAGGCTTTTAGTCACACAGTCGCCATTTGAATGGTTACCATCTGTCATCATGATTTGCAAGTAAGATGAAAATTATATTAGACACTTATACGCCTTATCCAAATATTTTCTCATTCTTTACTTTGTAACAGATAGTCCTTATTATTGTTCGAATCAATAAGGCATCTCCCGCTATCGATTCACAGATCATATTTTTAATATTGTAACACTGGTTAAATATTGGATGTATTTTAATAGTCAATTATTTGTAACTTAGTTGTAAGTACTGAGACGCATCGTTCACTCACGAGAGTGACTCACACACTCATGTAAACTTCATTGGTAATGAAGTTACAAATTTTATGAGGCAGAAACCATAGAAAATTAAAATATGTTATATCAATAATAGATAAGTTCCATTATCAAGTTGTTGACAGTAAGTTTTTGAGTGCTTGGTATTTAGAGTGTCAAGTTAGTAGAGCCACGCAGAATGCAGATTTCAGCACGAAGGGGCCGGCTCGGCCGGGGCAGTATTACCCCACAGAAAAGACATGTAAAATGACAGCGTTCGTGATGTCGTGTTTCGTTGGTGAGTGCGAGATCGGAGGTCCAATGATACAGAAGCATCACTAGTCCGCTATGGTGTGGGTCACCATGCTGCATTGTAGCATTGTCTACATTCGCAATGAATATGGCTACCACTCTTGGATTTTGCTTATGCTTTCCATCAGGCAGAGTAGAGTCATTTTGGCAGGCCAAATTTAAAAAAGGAAAAAGAAATTTCATTTTGACAATGACTTAAGGAGAGAAAACATTTCCTCAAAAAGATATGCCAGAATCCGCCTGCAAAAATTACTGCAATTTTAGTAAAGTTTAACAAATATAGCCTGGATCAAGTTGGCATACCTATAAATATGACTATGAATTGTTCTTATATGCCGACTTTATCCAGGCAAAGGGATGGCATGTTTTTGTCACAGAAAGTGAGAGTCAACACGACTAAGAAAAGAAGAGCTGAAAAATTATGATGACAACTTTGCCTATCAACTAACAAATGTGGTAAATAGGTTGTCTAATACCGAATCCCGTAGACAATTCAGAAATTCTCCCAGGAATTATCTAGAAAAGCAGAAAAAATAATAAATTGGAAGCAAATGTTTCTATCGCATGTGCTAAAAGTGTTAATGTAATAAATACAGCTAGGAGTTAAGTTGATAATGGTCTTGTGTAAACAGGTCAGACTACTAGATTATCTCAGTAGATAGACTCCAGTTATTATCAGTAGTCACAGAACTAGTTATTGAGAAGTTACGTAGCGAATGGTAAACATAAAAACTTTAATAGATTTCGAGTACTACGAGTACGAGTATGATAATCAGCAACATAATTAGTACTAACCCCCTTATACACAAACCTTTTGAAATTTAAGGAACGATTCCGTGTTACTTTTAACTTTAAGATCACAATCTTAAAGTTAAAACTAACACAGAATCGTTGTTAAATTTAAATAACGTTTGTAAATCAGGAGATAAGTAAACATAATATGTGTGTATTTTTTTCTAAGTGAACCATTTTCAATTATACATAAAATTATTGTACGCATTTTTCGGGAAAATCGTAAACTGAGGATCGAGAAAGTATAAAAGATACACGGTTTTACTTAAGTACGTGTTCATTTGTCGGGAGGCTTGACTGATGGGATACTTTGCCTTTCAGACCTTGCATTGGAAAATGGAGATTCCGTTATATTGTGTGTTTACAGTGTGGGTTACAGTGTGTTTCTTATCCAACTGATCCTTTGATTTCTGGGATCACGATCTCTTTCATGGGTCGTATTTTTGAGGTTCAGGAGTTGGCCACTGTATTTGCCTTCCCTGCTCTGGGCACATACCCTACTATAAACTATAATCCGTCCTGGCTACGCGGTACGCCCTTGCTGTACTGTACGAAACTATGTTCAGTGAGAAATTCTGTCGTCGATTGAGATACTATTTAAATAAAAGTAATAATAATAAACTATGATACTTAATAAATATGTCGAAAAATATGATACTTCATTGAATAGTATTATAGAACGTCATAAAGATACATTTAACGATATGAAATCTATACATGACAGCATCAAAACTATTTCATTTAAAAACAATTAACAATTTCCATTTGACGCTGACGTAAATGGTTCATATGATTGCGTTAATTTACGAACTGTGGAAACATTTTCACATGAATGTACTAGTATTTATATTATGTTATTACTTATCTATAGCATTCATTTCGTCTTTTTTCTATTAATAATCTCTTTTCCATCTTGATGTAAATTGGTTTTCAAATTTGATGTCGCATAGTATCGATGCTATAAAGGCAAACATACACGGTCGAAAAAATTTATCGATTCTATTTTCTGTTTAGGTTTATAGGATACTACTTTGCTTGTTAATTGTTAATGAAAGCTTGTTAATAATCTTACCAGAATCTCTGTAGTTGGCTTTGAACGTTAAAATGGTGTTAATAACATAAAATTGGTCTATCAATCTTGACGTCTCAAAATAAGTGTGCGTGTTATTTTTCACAATACGTAATTTACATTACATTTGACAAAATAACAAATAACTAAAAGAATATTCATCAAATAACTGAGACAACAAAGGATTTCTTAAAATTATCTAGACAAAGAAGGGTTATACAAAGAAAATATATTATACGTGTTAACCTTATGGTAATTCAATTTAATTAAAATTGAATTTAATGAAAAACCTTTAATTAAATGTAGTTTATATTTGAAAGAAAAAATAAATAAAGCTGTGATTATAACAGACACAAATTACAAAAATAAGACATTAATTTCTCATATTATTACAAATATGAGTATTTTCAATACCGAAGTAAAATACATATTAGAAACTCGGTGTCAGTATTTTAATCGATTGTCGAATCGATATTTTCTCAACCGTCTACCGAGGTCTTAACACAAACGTCACCTAATTAACTTTCGATATGTCATAACTCGGATGATTTTTATGACATCTCACCGAAAGCTTTCTGATTATATCATTATTTACGGCAGTAGGGAAAGTGTAATATCGATAGCAACCTCTGACACAAACTAATATAGTGAGATGAGTTCCTTATATTCAAATGTTAAATAGTTAAGTCCTGAAATATCATATGAACAGCCTTTAATATTCGATAGGCCTGTCCTTGGAAAGGAGGTTTTGGCGTACCACACAGGTCAGACGTGTTGATTTAGATTTTGAGTGAGGTTTTCCCTTTCTTTGCAGTCTGTTGTCCTGCATAGTATGCTCCCAGTTAGGCACCTGTTCGAGATACCAATCGATATTCGACGGTATGTATATCGATATAAGGCTCATTATTCCGTGCCTCAAAAATTAACTTTCTCGATCCTTGTTCGCGAATAATCAAGAACATTCTCCTCTCCAATTCGGCTCTTACGAAACTTGCGAGATGAATAGAGACCGAGACACTCTGTATTCTTAATCCGCCACCATATGAATATAGTATAGTTGAAATCCTATCCTACTATATACTAAAGGTATTATAAATGCGAAAGTTTGAGGATGTATACATGTTTGTTACTCTTTCACGCAAAAACTGTTGAACGGATTTTGATGAAACTTTATAGTAATATAGCTTGGGTTACTATTTACCGCGATAGCAATAATCTAGTATTATCTATTTTCAAATTATGTTGTAACTTTGTATTGCATTTTAAAAACTTATTGCAACAATGATACAAAAAAGTATGTAGTGTCAGGTGTTTGACAGCTTGAAACTTGAATGTGGTTTGAAGTTGTTTTTAAACACACTGATTAGCTTTTTGTTATAGATTTGTCTGTGTTCATTTTGTACAGATGTTGTCTTGTGGTTTTTAGTATGTAACTAGCTATTGCCTGCAGCTTCAGTCGGCTTCAAACATCATCATGATTATTTATTCGTATTTATTACTTTAAAAATGACGAACTTCTATTCTTTTTCGGGTTAAATTTATTACCCGACTGCGAAAGGAGGGTTATATATATCCTATGTCCCTCACCCTTAGCCCAGTTGCACTCAGTGATTAGAAACAAGCAACGACAGTGCGGTCAGTACCTGGATGGGTGACCGCTGGTGGCACGATACCATAAGCGTCGCCGTGACTCGGAGGTCACGTTAAGCAGTCGGTCCCGGTTGTTATCATAGGATAGTCGTGAAGCTTAGTTGGAGGCCTTTGAGCGGCTTAAAAACATCCAACGGCAAGATTATGTAGCCACAACGTTGTCTTGTCAGTCTCCAACCCGCACTTGGCCAGCGTAGGGACGTATGGCCTTAATCCTCTCCTGAGAGGAGACCCGAGCCCTCTTGATCTCTTTTCTTTCCCTTTCTTTCTTTTTTTAAAAGACAACTCCCGCACCAAGTCCTGTGTTGCGGGGGACTTTACAAACATACATAAAACAGACACAAAAAACACCCCGACTCACAACAATAAACAACAATAAATTGAATTTGAATCCACAGTATTTGGCAAAGTAGGAAACGGCGTGGCAACCGCTTATGCTACTAGGCCAAACATGTAGTCAATATAATATTAGTATTGATAAACATATATAAGTATCAAGCGGTTGATATCTAGGACTATTTTTTATGTTATTGGGAGGCAATGGAGCAGACAATCACCTGATGGTAAGTGCCTACCGACGCCTACGGACGCCTGCAACCCAAGAGTCAGTGTTTCCGCCTTTTCAGTATATTCCTTCAGAACCATTAAGAACTGGACAGAGGAGTAGGGTTTGGGATCTAATAACCTCACCCAAGCGGTAACAATCTGAGAAAGAACTACTTATAACGCTCTGATGTGGATATAAGAATATTTTATATCCGTAGCGCTTCTATGTTTTAAGGTATCAGCCTATTTTTAATTGTTTCCCATTTTCTAAGGATGGAAGTGGACTTATTATATTACCAATGCCTCCAGTTTTCTTCTGATTAATTTCGTTGTAGGTTCCAAGACACTTAAATTTTTCCTGGGCCTTCCCGTGTGTCAGAACTCGGTGTGTTCGTGGGTCATTGCTGTTGATATTATATAGGAGTTACAGTGGTGGCATGTAAAGTAATGGCATGTAGGTGGGATAAGACCCAATAAAAATAAGAGTTGTCAGTTTCCGGTAACTATAATGTTTGTAAAAACACGAAAAATATAACCGATACTGCGAGATAGTTCTATAGTTAGCATTAAGGGTATAAAGTACACTAATACTATAATTAATAGAATACTATACTAATAATACCCTTTTTTTGTGCCGCAATCCCCTCGGATACCACCAACTGGTGGTTATGTCGGACTCGAACCGACTAAAAACCGCACACCGTCTCGAGTCCTATAAACCGGGGAACTAGAAGCACCCTCGGAAGGAAATCCCTGGAACCCCGACGTACCTCGGCCACCTACGGTTTGTAGATGGCCCCCTTCTATGAAGGAACCCTGATGCTCCTTTTTATATTTAGAAAAAGGGCGCGAGTACTATGTAGAGCTCGCGCCACCACCCCAGCCTACTTCTGCTAGGGTGACTGGTGGCCTCATCTGTCACCCCCAGGCTTGCGCTTATGAAGGACTGAGATCGTTTTGGGCAGATTGAACAGATTTGAATTAGACGTCTTTGTCCCACTTGCTAATTGACAATCGTTCTAAAAGTAGACAGTAGTAAGACAGTTCTTTATTGATCAGGTTCAAAGACAGGTTTTTAACAAAATTCATTCTCCATCTACCTATCTTAAAATACAGATTTTCTCATATCTGTCATCTAGATATTTTTTAATAGACAACTCCTGCTCCTAAATATCCAGTGTCTCGGGGACTTTGATACAAAGAACACCCAGACTGGGAACAACAATTTGTCCCATGTAGGGTTAAATCCACAACACTCATTGCAGTAGGTAGCGGCGTAACAACCGGTTAAACCAGTAGGCTAACCGTGCAGTCGTTTGGTGGTCAATTGGTGTTATTACCCGTTTGGATATAGATTAACAATGTGGATCGTCACCACCCCTAATTCATTCCTTGTAGTGAGAACCGACTAATCGGTCAAACTTCGCAGGACAACAGCAACGAAAAGAGAAGGAAAATCAAACTCTATACCAAACCGTCTGGCTAGCGTAGTGTTGGTCAAACCCTCCCTTCTAATAATACAACATTTTAACAAAAAAACCGACTTCAAGACCTGGACCATACTGAAATGGAACCCACATGGGAAGCACAGGCTTTCACATAAAAAGAATAATCAAAATCGGTTCACCCAGTCGAAAGTTCTGAGGTAACAGACATAAAACAAGTACAAATGAGTAAAAATGAAAAACCCGACTGTGTCAATATTTAATAATAAAAACATATAAGTTTTATATAGATTCGTAATCACCGTAAAAAAATCTTTATTTTGATACCACACTCGATGTATTTTGAAAACATTATTTTTTATATTACTTTTTGGCGCCAAAAATCCTTATTTTTTTTTATTTTGAAGTACCCAGTGTCACTCTCACGACTAAGACGACACCATTCACATAAAAATACGACAAGCCGTTTAGGCTCTAGGGCGTGCCAAAGAAATATACATACATACATACTTACATACATACACTCGAAAATGCCTTTCGCAGTCGGGTAAAAATACAGTCGAATTGAGAATCTCTCCTTTTTTGAAGTCGGTTAAAAAGAGGCTTATAGTCAGTAGTGGTCAGATTCTGGCTGTTGACTATTTAGGTTTTTATACATTTATACATATGATAAAATTGGGCCCAAGTAATTGAGTAGCACACTCAGTAAATTTTAAACTCAACCATAGCAAAACTGCCACAGAATACAAAGTAATTAGCCATAAATTAAATATTCAATTACTGTGGCTACTTAATTAAGTCGTAGCCGTCGCGGTTTGTAATTTAATAATATCTGTCTGTCTGTCTGGCTCGGTCGTTGCGCCTGCGCACCTCATACATTCTGTTTTCAATATACTATGTAGTTTGTTTCGACTGATGTCTATTTGTAAATTATTTTTATAGCCGGTTATTTTATTAATATTTTAATTTCATGTCAGCTGTTATGGTTTTAATAAAAATTCCGTAATGTTTTCATGTTATTACCTTGGTACAGGGTTGCTAGTTGAGAGCAGAAGGAGACTCCAGACTAAATGGGATACTAGACGGAGTCTTTACAGACTGCCGTGTGGGGCACTCTAAACGTCCCTCTGCTCTAGCAGAGGGCGTATTAGAGTGCCAGTAGTTCCAAGAGGGACAGGGGGCGGACGGATCCGGTCTGGTGCAGACCCCGTCCGGCCCAGCCGTAATCCTGAACGGACAGGACCGGTGGCTTTTCAAAGCCACGAGGACGTAAACCTCTATAAAAAATACCCCAAGCTCACGCTCTGACGCCTGGCAATGAGCTGAATCGCTGGAGGGAGTCCAGTGCCAAGGGCGTCCTCTGTCGGAGGACATTAAACTTCAAAAAAAAAAAATCATGACAATGGACGAACATAGGAATATACCTACCCAGGAGGGTCCTAGACGCGATGCGTCTGGGGAATCCCTCCCGGAGCCAGTCGGCTCCGGCAGCCCCCAATCGTATTATGGGGGGGGCACCCTTTGTCTCACACGCCCGTCGCCGAGCGTCAAATCCGGCTCCCAAGTAAACGCGAAGGACGCGGAAAAAAGGAGTGGGGCAGTGTCGCGCCCGTCGAGGAACAGCCGAGGGCAGTTCCGGAAGGCGGACGCCCACTCCTCCAATGAGGAGATTGCTGCAGCAGGAACGCCTGCAGCGGTGGGGCTCCCAGAAGTCGACCTGACTGCTGGGAGCCGAAGAACATCGGATCGTCTGCGATCGAGGTCAGCTGTCCCGACCGGCTTCAGTGGCTCCGGTGCGACAACTGTCGCAATGGATGTCGTGGAGGTGGAGATCGGCGATAGCCGGAAGCGCGGTAGCACTGCTACGGACGTGGAAACGTCCCAGGAGTGCCCGCCTCCCAAAGTACCCAGTAGTCACAGAGGGAGGTCACGGACCCCAGTTTCGGCCCCGTCGGGCTCCGTCTTCTCTAAGGCGGAGTCTTACAGGCGAGCCAGGACAGACGGGGAACTCCAGGCGGAAGAGGAGATCGCTGGTCTCCTGCTTACAATCGGGACGCCGGTGGAAGGGGATTCAGTGCCCCAATCACCGGCCTCTTTGCAGGAGAGGGCGCATGCGGCGGTGGCCATCATCCACAAGGTGGCCACCAAGTCGGTGAACCTAAAGGGCCCTTTTGTGAGGGCCCTCAAGGACTCCTCCTCTGCCGTTTCTGAGGTCGTGGAGACCCTAGCCGGGGACGTGGCTCGCCTCCAGGCGGCCAACGACCGATTGACGGAGCAGGTGGCCGGCCTGAGCGCTCAATTTGCCGTATTTCGGGCGGAGCGCTCTGAGCGTGGGGCCCCTGTCCCGTCTGCGTCCCGGCCGGCCCCAGCCCCGGCCCCGTCTACATCGCGGCCAACCCCATCTACGTCGCGGCCGGCCCCGTCTGCGTCCCAGCCAGCCCCGTCTGCTTCCCAGCCAGCCCCGTCTGCGTCTGCGTCGCAGCTGGCTCCTGCTGGCACCGGGATTACCGACGCCCAGCTTGGTGCTATCCTGGACGCATGCTGGCGTATGGTGGAGGGACGTACGGCCGGCCTGGAGGCCAGGCTGCCTCCGGCCCCAATTGTTCGGCCGCCGCTTGCGACAACGAAACCGGTCGCGTCGGCACCGACCCCTCTTCCCGTTGTGGGGGGTCGTGTGTCCTACGCAGCAGCAACGTCGGCTCCGGCTCCTGCGGCTCCTCAAAGGCGCCGTCAGGTGGCCAAGGCTCCAGCCAAAACTACTGCGCCGAAGCCGGGGCCCACTCCAACACCTCTGCCTGGCCCCTCCACGTCTGCCCCCTCCAATGAGGGTTGGCAGGTAGTAGGGGGGGCTAAGTCCAAGAAGGCCAAGATGCGGGCCAAGAAGGCTGCCCAAAAGGCGGCCGCTGGCCCGCAGTCGTCAACGGTGGCAGGGACCACCCAAAAGAAGCCGCGGAAATTGCAGCCGCCGAAAACCGCGGCTGTGGTGGTCACCGTGTCGCCGGAGGCGGCTACCGGCGGGCTGTCCTACGCGGCGGTCTTCAAGACGGCCCGGGACTGTCTCGCCGGTGACTTTGGAGCGGCAGGTGTCCGCTTGCGCCTCGCCCAGACGGGAGCTCGGGTCCTCGAGTTCCCTGGGGCCGATGGCGCAAAGACGGCGGACACCTTCGCTGAGAAGCTGCGGGCTGTGTTTGCAGACACGGATGGTGTCAAGGTCGCCAGGCCTACGAAGTGCGCTGAGTTGCGCATCTCGGGCCTGGACGACTCAGTGACGGCTGATGATGTTCGTGTTGCGATCCGTAAAAAGGCGGGTTGCGGCATGGACAACATCAGGGTTGGCGCCATCCGCCCCGGTCCGGGAGGCCTTAGCGCCGTGTGGGTGAGTTGTCCCGTGGCGTCGGCCAAAATTTTGGGCGACGCCGGCAAGATCCTCGTCGGTTTTGTAAACGCCAGAGTTACAGTTCTGGCGGCAAGACCGATGAGGTGTTACAAATGCCTTGCAGCGGGACACACTCGCTCCAAATGCGACGGTTGTTTCGACTGCAGCGGATTATGTTTCCGCTGCGGTCGACCGGGGCATAAGGCGGCAGAGTGTTCTGCCGCCCCTCACTGCCCTATCTGTGCGGCGGGCAATAAGCCCGCCAATCACCAGATGGGGCGGGGGGGCTGCAAGCCTTCCCGCGCTTCTCAGCAGACGTCAGGGGCTAGCCAATCGACCCAGGCTGCCTCTGATGTCATTCGTGCATCTGAATCGTCGCCCATGGAGGAGGTTGTAGAGACGATCCCTTAATGGATCACGTCTCCAACCTCCTTGTCCAGACGAACCTGAACCACTGTGCCGCGGCGCAGGATCTCTTCCTGCAAACCATGGCGCAGTGGTCGATCGGGGTTGCCGTAGTCGCGGAGCCCTATTACGTTCCTCCCCGTCCAAATTGGATGGGTGACTGGGACGGCTCCGTGGCAGTCGTCGGTTCCGCGGCGGCTCATTCCCCGCCCTTGTCGCTTAGGGACAAGGGCTCTGGATATGTTGCCGCTGAGTGGGGGGGGATCACCGTCTACGGTGTTTACTTCTCCCCCAATCGGAGTTTGAGCGACTTCGAGGTCTTCCTTAACAGCTTGGAGACCTCGATGCGGCGATTAGCGTCTGGGCACGTCTTCGTGCTGGGGGACTTCAACGCAAAATCCATTGCGTGGGGGTCCCCCAGGGCGGACGCCAAGGGCGAGGCCGTTGAGGAGTGGGCGGCTTCGGTGGGCCTCTGTTTACTAAACAGAGGCTCCACCAATACGTGCGTGCGACAGCAAGGGGGGTCGATAGTGGACCTTTCGTTTGCTACCCCTGCTGTTGCCGCACGAGTAAGGAACTGGTGTGTCCTGGAAGAGGTCGAGACGCTCTCGGATCACTTGTACATCCGATTCGAGCTCTCCCGGTCCCAGGGCCCCAGTAGGGGTCACATGGCGCGGCATCCTTCCCGCTTTCCGCGGTGGGCTGTTGCCAAGCTGGATAGGGACCTACTAGAGGAGGCGGCCATTATTCAATCTTGGCTGTCTCCGCAGGCCCCAACCGAGGAGGTCGGCGTGGACGTAGGGGCTGGCCGTTTTCGCGATGCGATTACGCAAATTTGCGATACGGCCATGCCCCGCATCCAAGGTCGTCGGCCTCCTCGGAAGGAGGTCTACTGGTGGTCCCAGGAGTTGGCGGACCTCCGTGCGGCCTGTACTCGTGCCCGGAGGTCCTACACCCGTAGCAGGCGACGCCACCGTGGAGACGGTGGCGGGGACCAGCTTCATGAGGAGTACCGCGAGGCGCGGAGGACTCTGAAGCTGGCCATTTGCCGCGCCAAGGAGGAGAAGAGAAAGGAGATGCTGGAGGGTCTCGACCGTGACCCCTGGGGTCGCCCATACCGTGCGGTGCGTCAGAAGCTCCGCACGTCGGGCCCCCCCCTTACCGAGACTCTCCAGCCCAGCTTCCTGCAGGAAGTGGTCGAGGGCCTTTTCCCTGAGCGGGCGGAGCACACACCCCCGTCGATGGCCTATGCGGTCGGAGACGACGGGGGTAGAGAGGACGATGTGCCGCCCGTTAGGGAATCGGAGGTTGGGGCGGCTGTTCTTCGGATCCGTTCCAAGAACACCGCCCCCGGGCCGGACGGGGTTCCAGCCCGAGTGATGGCCCGAGCCCTCGACCATATGTCGGACCGCCTCAGGGAAGTGTTGGACGCTAGCCTGGCGTCCGGACGCTTCCCTGAGTGCTGGAAATGCGGGAAGCTGGTCCTGTTGAGGAAACCGGGACGGCCTGCCGATTCGGTCGCGGCCTATAGGCCCATCGTGTTGCTGGACGAGGCGGGTAAACTTTTTTGAGAGGATACTCTCTGCCCGCATCGTCCGGCACCTCTGCGAGGTGGGGCCCGACCTGTCGGACGCCCAATTCGGATTCCGAGAGGGGCGTTCGACGGTCGATGCTGTGATGCGCCTTAGGGCCGTGACCGAAGAGGCAGTGAGCTGTGGCGGCGTGGTGTTGGCGGTGTCCTTGGACATCGCCAACGCCTTCAATAGTCTGCCATTTAGCTGCATCAGGGAAGCACTCCATTACCACGGGGTGCCAGAGTACCTGAGGCGGCTAGTGGCAGACTATTTAGAGGAGCGTACCGTCGTATACGAGGACCGAGAGGGCGTCTTGAGACGGCGACCCATGTCGTGCGGCGTTCCGCAGGGGTCTGTCCTTGGACCACTCCTGTGGAACGTGGGATACGACTGGGTCCTACGAGGTCGTCTCCCCCCCGGGCTGGGCGTAATTTGTTACGCCGATGACACTCTTGTCACAGCCCGGGGGGCGAACTTCCAAGAGGCGGCGCGCCTGGCCACCTGGGGTGTTTCTCTGGTGGTCGGGCGCATCGAGGCGCTGGGCTTACGGGTGGCCCTGGACAAGACGGAGGCCCTATTATTTCATGGGCCCCGTCGTGGTCCACCCCCCGGCGCCTCCATAGTGGTCAACTCGGTCCTCGTACCGGTTCGGGCCCAGATGAGGTATCTGGGCCTGATCCTCGACGGTAGGTGGCTCTTCGACGAGCACTTCCGACAGCTTGGTCCGAAGCTGGTCGGCGCTGCCTCCGCCCTTGGGCGACTTTTGCCCAATTTGGGTGGAGCCAGCGTCGCAACGAGACTCCTATACACGGGGGTTGTCCGGTCGATGGCGCTGTATGGCGCACCGGTGTGGGTGGCGGCTCTGACTGCCCTAAATAAGGCTCGCCTCTGGCGGCCTCAGAGGGTATTGGCAGTCAGAGCCATACGCGGATACCGCACGGTGTCGACCGAGGCGGCATGCGCCTTGGCCGGAACACCCCCGTGGGATTTGGAGGCGGAAGTGCTCGCCGAAGTTTATCGACGGGTGGCTGAATATCGGGCGGAGTATGGCTATCGCCCTCCGCCCGAAGAGGTACGCGAGTGGCGTGAAGCCGCCCGTCGAGCCACTATGGCTAGATGGTCGTTCCGGCTGGAGACTCCACGTGCTGGCTTTGCCGCCGTGGAGGCTCTCCAGCCGGTCATCCTCGAGTGGGCAGGGCGGCAGCACGGGACCCTTTCCTTCCGACTGACGCAGGTCCTTTCCGGGCACGGTTGCTTCGGGAAGTACCTGCACTCGGTCGCTAGGAGGGAATTGAGTCCCGCCTGCCACCACTGCGACTGCAGTGAGGACTCGGCCCAGCATACGCTGGCGATCTGCCCTGCATGGGCGTCGCAGCGCCGGGCCCTCACTGCAGTCATCGGAGGAGATCTCTCGCTACCGGCCGTCATACGCTCCATGGCCGGTAGCGATAGCAGTTTTACCGCGGTCGCAACCTTCTGCGAAGAAGTCATCTCGCAGAAGGAGGTGGCGGAGAAGGCCCGGGAGGATGATATCCACTCGGACCCAATCCGCCGCCGGCGAACCGGGCGGCGGAGGCGCGCCTATCAGCGCCTCATGCCGCCCTGAGTGTGGCCGCGGATGGTCGGGACGGGCTTTCCCCTCCATCCGCTCCAGTGGCCAGCCGCGAGGGGGCGACGTACGCGTGTGCCGTACGTCGCCTAATTAGAGAGTCCAACAGGTGACGGTGCCCGCTTCTGTGCGGGCAGGCGCTGGGAGGGGTCCGGACGTGTTAATAACTGCAGTTCCCGGATTCCTCCCTTCACAGGCGCAGAGTGGCACACCGTGTGGTTTTAGTCGGTTCGAGTCCGACACACCGCCCCGCCGCAAGCCCCGGTGGGGTGACGGTCCGAGGGGATTTCCACACGTTAAAAAAAAAAAAAAAAAAAAAAAAAAAAAAAAGGGTTGCTAGTTGAGATGCCGCTTTGGGGCGTTTTATTTTAATTCTCTATGCGTAAATAATAGTTGTACAATGATGGACTTAATGCCATAGGATATGTATTGGACGTGAATTAATGGGAAATTGTTTTTTCATTATCATCATAAGCTCATTGCAGTCCACTGCTAGACATAGGCCTCTCCCATTGCATGCCACTCTCTAATCGTTTTTCATTTATGTACATTTCATTAAGTAACGTAACTACATATTTATGGCTAAAAACATGCAGATTAAAAGTTTGTTACGATAAATTGCTGCGAACCCAGTAAAAAATTGTTGATATACGAGTAAGTGGAAATTTTCTTTATTTTTATTTTACAAATAAAAAACATAAAAGAACAGTTATACACACATCAAAAGTGTCTAGGGATCAAGCATTTTGATTTGTGGATTTCTTGAGATTGAGATGTGGCTTTGGCCCTGGCCTGCTCAGTCGCCAGACTTGAACCCGATTGAGCATGCATGGGATATGCTACAGAGAAGAGCTCTGCCGAATATGGAGGGTATCCAGTCGCAAGAAGACCTTTTTTTGTTGTTGCAACGAACATGGGCGGCCATTCCACAGCGTGTTTGGATGAACTCATTTTGAGTATGCCAAACCGATGTTCTTGTGTTGTTAGGGTTCGCGGTAGAAACACGGATTATTAATTGTTTAAGTTACCTAATAAAATTTGAAAGAAAACTGTTATTTCAGTCTTTTTTTCGAACTTTAATGTTAGTGGTTCAAATGTCAAAAATCCTTTTATTAGGAAAATGGCAAATTTATTTATTAATGCAAAGGTGACTTGGTTTATCGTTACTGTGACAAACGAAAACACTTTATTTGATGAATCCTTAAAGAAAATTTTAATTAATATCAATCAGGAGAAAAGTTATTGCAAAAATATATGTTGATCCCTAGACACATATGTTGATCCCTAGACACTTTTGATGTGTGTATGTTTCTTAAAAATAATATTTCTAATCTAGAAAAAAAGAATACCTATAAGAAATATTTCACACAGTTTATTCCTGAAGCGTATGATACTAAGGGTATACGAAATTATAAAACGTCAACAAGTTAAATTCAATACCAATAAAAACAAGTCTCCAAATGTATTGTGTAACTTCCATTCGTTTCATTCTCATAAATTCGTATCAAAAGAACAAAATTATTAACTTATTTATTTTTTGCGATCTCTACCGGTGGAGATTTAATTAATAAAAGCGATCCTAATTATAATAAAAAATGACGTATTGTAATGGCCGATCGCAAAGCGTTCACGTTCCATCGCAATCTTGTAAAGATCGAGCCCCGCCTGTACTGACAGTAGTGTATAGAAATGCCAATATTCGGACAAAACGTAACTAAATTCATTGTTTTAAAATTTATTATAACGGGTTTTGAGTCAATTAGGACGAATCATGAGAAATTAAATTACTATTGTAATTATGAATTAACATTAAATGCATACGATAATTATAAATTAAAATTAGGTGTGAAATACATATAAGATAATATGATAATTACGCGTTATTTATGAAGAGAGATCCAGCCATAATCATAATTGGCTTATTAGACCATATATGCCGTCTCACTAGAATAGTGTTTGAAATCAAGGGCGCTTTTGAAAAGTTTTCGTTTTGGTGAAAACACTATTGTTCAATCCTTTCGCCAATGCAGCGGTCACCTTGGGTGAAATGTCTATAGGCCCATAGTATAAGCATTCAATCGCTACGCTAGTTCACTGGAGAAAGAATTAAACCTTCACGGCGTTTCACCGTGTTCTTATTCTAAGCTAATGTAATATCAAGCACTTACTGGAGATGCGTGAAGTCCTTGATCTCGGCGGGCTTGATAGGGGCGCCCCTCTGCTGTGGTATTCTCGCCGGTTCACACATTCTTACTCCGAAGTGGCTTACAGGCTCCCTAAGTATCGTGATTACAATACACCCGTTTTAATTGTCGCGGATCGCGCCTATTTGACGGGACTACTAAAACTCGCGAGTCCAAACCAGACCAATCATAACGGTAACCAACGAAATACCGAATTGGATGGACAAACAGCTAAATTTTCACTAAACGGCAATCCCGACGAACCCTGTTCGACCGTTTTTACAAAGCTTCTCGATAGCTCTCACTTGTCACTTAAAAACGTCAAACAAGAAAAATGACAATCAAAAATGTTGCCACTATAATGACGTTCAATTTCTAACAACTATTGTATACCTTAGATATATTATACTAGCTGAACCGGCAAACATTGCCTTGCCATAAAAAAAAATGGAGTATAAAAAATTGATGTTGGTCGATTCTCAGACCTACCCGATATGCACACCGAATTTCATAAAAATCGGTCCAGCCGTTTCAGAGGACTATGGTAACTAACATTGTGACACGAGAATTGTATAAAATCAATATATTTTATAGTATGTTTCGCAGCATTTTATAACAAATACATAACAAATTAAACAATTTTTAATTGAATTTTCAAAAGTTAGATGTTTTTTTTTAACCGACTTCCAAAAGGAGGTTCTCAATTTCATCGGTTTTTTTTATGTATGCACATTGATTATTCCGTCAATTGCGGACCGATTTTGAAAATTATTTTTTGTATAATTTCTATGCGTGTTATGACGGAGACTGTTGTGCTATGTTATTTGATTGAAATGTTTATTTTGTTATTTTTATAGAAATTTATGAATTCAGGACTTATACGACAGTAACTATTTAAATTTATACATATTTACAAACATATTACTTATAGAAATAATTAACTAAGTAAGTAATCCTTTCTTTTATTATAAAATTAACTTGTTCTTAAAAAAGAGTTAAAGTAGAACAATTATTCAATTCATTCTGTATTGATAAAATAAAATATTTGGACAAAATTTTAAAGGAGGATATTTTTTTTTATGTACATCACATTTGTGAAGGCGCTCACAGTGCGTCGGCAAAATCGGCCAATTACATAAAAGCGTTTCATTTGCCGCTGCAAAGTGTTATTGAGTGACCCCGTGCGATACCATCGCGTTCAGTTCCACGGACTTCCACGAGGTTTGTTCCGCACTGCACCCTGGAATGTCTTAATTTTAGTGTATAGTTAGAAAAAATATAAAATTCATCATTGAAAGCATATAATAATTTACTGCTCAAAATAGGCCTTTCCTTAGAAAAGCTTTAATTTTTTGACGTGACAACGTCTTATAATTTGATGGAGCCGGCTACACACACGACAAAACATGACTCACGCGGCGTTACCATCAGTAATCCATCAATCCATCGAATTATAAGACGTTGTCACGTCAATAACTAACACAAGACTGCACGTTTGGCCTAGTGGTTTAAAGGTCACCACGCCGTTTCCTACTTCGCCAAGTGTCGTGGGTTCAAATCCCACGTAGGACAACACTTTGTGTGATCCACAAATTGTTGATCTGAGTCTGGGTGTTATTTGTGTCCGTTTTATGTATGTTTGTAAAGTCCCCCGCGACAGAGGATTTATTCCTAGTGCGGTAGTTGTCTTTTTTTGATATAAAAAAAGATAAAAAACATAAAAAATAATTATTTAATTCGGTGCAGCCGATCGGTAGTTATACGCGTATATACATTTCAGCGATACATTTTTATTTATATAGATATTGTGTTGCGTATAGAAGGTGAAACTGCGGAGAACTACTACTATCAAATAAAATCAGTGCCAACATTGTTCAATAAAAAATCTGGTGTCATATACGAGAAACTTTTGTTTCCCTACATGTAATAAAATTTGAATAGCCTTATACACTGACTGGGTGCATTCTGTTAACTCCTTTGGTCAAAAGAGTTGACATATTTAAAGGAGCATAACGGAACGAACCAGAGCTTGGCGTTCCCAGCGAGTGAGAGAGTCCAAAAAATGCTCGCATGCGCTTTATTAATTAATGAAGCCCATTATTCTTCGCTTTTCCTGCTCACTGAGGTCCTGAAGGTGGCTTTGTTTGGAGCAGCAGGCGTATTATACAGTTCATAAGCTGAATGTATTTGTTGTGCAGAAAAACTTATTTCTTTTGAAAGACGCGGATTCAATTTCGCGACTTCACGGTTCAGCTAGCAATATAATATAATAGCCAATATATAGAGCTTACGATAACAACATAAAACATTGACAGACATATTTATGTTCTATGAGTATGCTTAAAATATATCAATTAACCTGTCATTGTGCTATTAAATGTATAATAAACAATTTTATTGTCTATGGCTACCAATTTGATTGTGACAGGTTAGTTCTTGCCATAAATAATTAAGTATTTTGTTTTAAAATCTAAAGATAAGGTGCAAATGAAAAATTTGCAATAGCGAAAGTGAACGATGAGGATTTAAAAGAGAAAATAAACGAGCAATGGTGTGTAGTCCTACCGGGTTCCGTTCTTTACTTCTTCGTGTTTTAAATAACTAACTATTTCATAGAAGCGTTGTTTTAAAAAAAGTTAAGTATATCACGTACAAAATTTTCCGTCTCATTTTGGCTAAATAAAAAAACAACCTTAGAAATTACAATTTTTCTTATACATGTCGGCGAAATTAAGAAGTTACTGATTTGCCTACGAGTGATAGCACGTGGTTATCGCTCGCGCCGTTGGCGGTGGTAGCGCGGTCACGTGCTGACGGAATGTCAGCGGATGCTGCGCCCGAAGGCGATCGGGTACTACTGATTTGCCCAGCGCACAGGCGATAGAAAAGACGGGAACAATCCGTTGACAGATCGTCTGCCTCGAAAATTACAAATTTGTGTTCTTTTAATTGTTATCTTATGCTTTCTTATAAAGAGTTGAACAGTGACGAGGTCGTTTGAGAATTATTATCCCCTAGCTCCGTACCAAAACAACCATGTACGAGACGCAAGGAAATGTGAGTGGCCATAACCCGATATATATGTTACAGTGAGATCGTCAAAACCGTTACATTGTAATCTATCTCGCGAGATTGTAAACTGTCAAAAGATTGTGAACTGTAACATACTACTTACAATTCACACGCAATACAATCATCAAAAATTTTGTTTGTTGGGCCCAATTGATTCTATCAAAAAGGCCACTTCCTATTGAAAAAAGTCGGAACGGATTTTAACCAAAAATAAGCTTTCATAGCCCCTCAATTTATTATCATGATCATCTCAGCCAAATAAGTCTACTGGACGTAAGCTTGCCCCAAGGTTCACCACAACAATCGCTAATGTGCTGCCACCATCAAACGGCTTCTGGGTTTAAAATGGGTTTTGGAAAACTGTCTACGTTAAGCTTGGAATAACCAACAAAAGCAGTAAAACCATTACGGGTCTTTTTGAGGACTATAGAACCCTAAATATGCTATGAGATCATAGGTGATTGTCTTAACGGTTACAGAAGCATGTCAAGTAGCGAGATTTAGTTCAGCCGTCATAAATAATCACAATCACTTGAATCATTGCGTAAATGGTAACATTTGACCGCGCCAAGTTGTTATTATGTAATAGTTTGAAGATCTATGTACATTTAATAATTCACTTTTACTAGAGATCGAATTTCGACCGGTTGAATGCCTTGTTTAATTTTTACTGCGATAACCAGGTACTGAATGGGTGTAAAATATTAAATACATAGGTATGCATAGATATCTAAACACTTAGTTAAAAGATATTTTTCAGCTGTATTAATAATGTGATAAACTCATATTGAGCAATTGAACATAAAACTACTGTTTAATTAAAATATAATGCAGAACTTTCAACCACAATTACTTTGCGTGCCTTTATAAAATAGCTTGGGCAATTGGGTGGATTTATCGAAATAATAAGGCGTTAAGAAAGTGCCTTTAATAGTTTGTTAAGAGTGGTAACGCAGGTATAATAAGCGTATTGGAGGTTATAACAATAACAGTGAAAAATAATAATCGCGAGATAGCGCCGCGGCTCGATTCCAGCAGACGTTTCATTTTGAACGAAGTAATTTTAAGATTCTTATAAGGATATGTGTTCCTATTGTGAAGAAAATAATGTATACTTAATTTTCAATTATTTTTCAATTAACGCTGTGAATACTCATAGCATTATCCTAGACCTGTGATGTACCTACCTATGTGTTTATGATATTTTAACTTTTTTTCAGATACAGACATACGTAATTTCTATAAAGTGGATAATCTCTAAGTTAGAAGCATGCCTCTTAATAAATGATAAGAGGAGTTAGAGTTCGATAGCGCAATACAAATGATGGGGCGGCACGGAGCGGTCGAGCTGCGTGTGCGCCGATCCGCGATACCGACGTCTCGGCAATTTTTATCGTTTAATGGAATTTATACTTACTTCCTTTTGGTAGGAATAGATCATCAAGTCGCTATATAATACGGTAAAGAGAATTCTAAAGACCAGAAGACTATTCAGAAGACTACTAATAAAAAGGAAAGTTGTAAAAAAGAAGCAACAAAAAAACAGCGGTTTAAGCAATTAGGTAATTAAAGATGGATAATATGGAATGGAAGAAGTAACTACGTTTCGCAAGTCTAAGGGAAGTTGGGAGAAGGAAGGCACATCAGGGCACTTTCCTTACAATCGTGTAAAATTGTACAGGCATATTGTATAAACATAAAGAAACAGTCGAGTTCTTTTTCCCTTTTTTAATTTTCAATGTCAATGGTTTTTTCCATTACTATTCTCCCGGGCTTCCAGACCATTACGATAATTTAGCTCCATAAACAATATTAAAAAAAAACAATCAATGCAAATTAACAAAGTTCACTAAGTATTTAAAAGAACTCTAATTTACAAAATGTGACATAAGGTCCAGTTAGACACTCTTGAGAAATAATAGTCCAGGATACCGGGTCTATTTTCACTGTTTATTACTACGGATTTGTTAGTACCATAACACCATCATTTTGAGGTTTTTGAATGCAAATTCAAAAACCGATATACACTTAAAAATTTGAAATAGTATTTGAAATTACTTAGATTGACCACACTTTAAACGTGTTTGCACGGTCTCGGCGAGTTTATGATATTTCGATTTCAATCTAACATATTACAAAGCAATGAAATGTCTGAACTACCTATCAAAATTCATATACTTACAAACATAGAGTATTTAGCATAGGTGTACAAATCACGATTTAACCCCCCCAGCCGCCGTGGGGTATTTATCGGCACAATAAACTTGAGTAATTTATAACAAGCAATAACAATGTGTGTGCTGTATCGCGGGGGTCATTTCTCAAAGGCACACCTCGCCCGTAGCGGCTATCGGACAAATTAAATAGCCTGCACGGACGAACGAAACTGAACGCCCCGACGGACAATCGGTAGGCTTCGACTCTTATTAAATGATAAGGTTCGTAATATTAATGCTATCCTGTACTACGTGTTCTTTTTTCGGTTTTTGTATTGGAATTTCTATTCTCTTCCAATGTTTTGAAGGCTAATAAACGATGCAGTTTACATATACTCGATCTATATATTTAAATGTGAAGCAAAAACTTAGTACCTTTTTATACTAAAATCATGACGACGGACAAATTTGACATTTGGGTCAATTAAAGTTTATATGTAGAAGTGCGGAAAGCTAATTAAATACATACAATAAAAAATATTATGGTCGAATTTTGACCACTGCGCGTGTACCTATGTACCTATATGCATTTATAGAAAAGTATCTTCTATTTGATCTTGATCAATGAATATGATGGTAAATCAGATTATAATTCAGATGTAAATATGAATGAGCATCTTCTGCGATAATATGGTAGTAGAGCCACGCTGATATCAGCACAAATGGGCCGGCTTGACCGGGGCGGTACAACAGCGTTCGTGCTGTTGTGTTTCGTTGGTGAGTGCGAGACCGGGGGTTCAATGATGTAGAAGCATCACTAGGCCGCCATAGTGTGGGTCACCATGCTCACCATGCTGCACTGTTGCATTGTCTGTAGAGTATGTTCATCAGGCAGAGTAGAGTCATTTTGACAGGCCCATAAATAAAAAAAAAGAAAAGATAAACAGCTTTTTTATGGTATAAGGAGACAAATGAGAAGACGGCTCACCTGATGGCCCTAAAAAGTCACAAGTTTATTGCCATCCTAGGAGCCCCTCCTCCTAAAGTCAGGGAACCCCCTTTTTTTCCGTGCGGAAATCCCCTCGGATACCACCTCCTGGTGGCATGTCGGACTCCAACCGACTAAATCCGCACGCCGTCTCGGTTACTAGGAGTCGGGGAACCAGGTGCACCCTAGAACGGAAAACCGATGTATCTCGGGTCACCTACAGTTTGTAGATGGCCCACTTTTTTTTAAATATGCCAAAGTGACTTTACTCTGTCTAATGGAAAGCCTGAATAGAATCCAAGAGCACCATACTTATTGCGAATGCAGACAATAGCATAGTAACTTCACCATGGCGGTCTAGCGAGATGTTTTTTCGGACTCGGGATCATAGTGGGAGAGAAACGCGTGAGCTTATAGTGAGTTCCAGGTTTTGACTGGTCAGTACAGAAAAGAAGAGCGTTTTGATTTGAGAGCGTATGTCTACTATCCTAAAACGGTGACTTCCAAGGCCAGCATGTGTCGTCGTGTCATAGGAAGAAGGGAGAAGGTAGGATCAGCTCGTTAGAATAGTCATCACGGTAAAGGCGATAGAGAAGGGCCATAGTTTTTTTTATGGTATAGCAGACAAACGAGCAGACGTATTGCATGATGGTAAGTAATTACCGCCGCCCATGGGATATCTCTTCGCAACTATAGATGCTCAAGGGACTCGGTGGCTTCATGACTGTCTATAATTCGGACTGCTCGTCGCTGCAACCAATCGAGAGCGTCAAGCAAATACTTATGCAAAGTTGCGAACAGTACTCCACGCAGGAGCAACCCTGGGTCTTATAAAGAAGAAACAGATGTTTGGTCAAGAAGAATACTGTCATTCTGTTTAGTACACTTAGCTTAGGCGAGACCGCCTTGGTGACGTTGGGTTATGATATTAATGGCTTTCTAACAATTTTATTTGTCATCTTTCCTCTGTCCTGTATTTAAACCATGAGATTGCCAAGCCTCTTTTGTTTGTTTTAGAAATCTATGTTTAATTACACTAATTATGTCAGTAGTTTTATAGACCTTTGTACCTATCAATATGAACATTTAACAATTGGGATTGGGAATGTTGATTCTTATTACTTCAATTTCTAAGAGTAATCTCATCACAATATAAATTCGAGATGCACTTATACGGATTAATTTTAATTACAACCACTTATATTATCCTATTATTTCGTTTGTTATTAAAGACAAAAGCTCATAAAGCTGTCTCGAAGCCCTATAAAATCGTTTTACTCACAACATCGACGTCTGAATTCTCCGCTCTTCAAGTTATTGCGATCAGTCTCTTTAAACCCTTTCAAGGCTAGAGAACTAATGAACTGCCTCTGCTTGCATCTACTTCTACGTGTATAAACGTCGATAACTTAATTACGACTATTAATAAACTTAATTGAACCAAGTAACTAAGTAATCTCGCTAATACGGATATCTGTTTAAAACCCTCTAATTACACTTTGCGAGTTAAAGGTAAAGTCTGTTCCTGCTCACAGTTTATGTCTTTATTAAATGACGGACCGAATCAGTTTGTATCTTATGGGAACTAAACAGAAATTTAATTAGCAATCCCTAATAACAGAAATGTCAGAAGGTATTAACAAATAAAAAAACTTACGCGAGAAACTCGAATACTTCCAGGTACCAGACACGTTGTGGCAAATTGAAAAGGACGCGCTTGCCTTCTGAGCTAATAATAAATTCTCAAATAATAATAATCCATAAATAATAATCGGGGAAGAAACGAAATAAAAATATTATACACGTCGAAATAATAAAGGATTTGCTCGGGAACCTCGTTCGACACGGGTGGATTTTGATTAAGGACAGAGCCCGCGCACCGATTCAGCCATGCTGTTGTAAGTTTTTACAATCGTAATGTTGACGTTTTTAGTTCAAGTGAAATAAACATGACAGTTGAAGAAGTAAGTGCCACGAAACATTACTTATAAATTGACGTATGAAATACGCGTTGGCGCTAAGCGTCGGCCCATAAACAGAAAAGTGGAGCGCTCAGTCACGATTGCGTTATGATAGTTTCATTCCTTATGATAGTAATGCAGCAAGTAAGTAGCAGTATGCTATAATCAAATACCATAAAGGTGGCCCCGTGTGCGTCGGCCCGGCGAACATAAAATTGTTTTTTCGTCCAACAGCTATAATTAGGCGATACGTTACGTTTTTGTTTGGCCCACATTTCCCGATCCTCTAATTTTTGTATTTTTTGCCGCTCCTTTTGTAGTCGTTAATATGATTACACCGTTGGGATGATGGCTTCATACGTGTTTTAGGTTATAACTTAATTTGCTCGGGTTACTTATTTGTTTTTTTATTGTTGTCCGACTTCCTGAGAGTCTGTCGTGTGTTTTTTTGCGGGCGGTCGTTAGTCTGAGGTGATTGAATGTGATGGTGGGCAAATTGTTGGGCTCGGCATCTCGTCGCCAGCGCCAGGGCACGTACTTAGTTTGATTTTGAGTGTTGACTCAGTGTGTCTTGTAATTTGATTGTAATCTGTTAGCGGAAGTTTTTGTGGTCTCATGTGGTTGTTCGGTCACATTATGGAGTTAGGGAGCGTTGTACATCGATATCGGTCGTTTATCTTATTTTGTAAGTGTAAATTAATTTCTAATGAAGTAGGGTATCAAAGTCCGGTACGTTAGGGCTGAGAATGTTTCAATCATGGTAGTCTGTTGAATTACAGCGGTAATCACTTTGCGACTCCGCTTCCAGTGTTTAATTCGTCCTTTATTCTTGATAGGCCTTGGTTGGCTTAGTTAACAATAATGCTAACAGGACTTGAATTATGAAGTTCATATAACTTAGCCTATTATAGGCTTGGCAGTTTGGCTTTCTAAATTCATTTGAATGACGTCACTAAATCTTGATCTAGCGCAATGAAACCAAATATTCTGATTTACTATTGGACGATTATGCCTACTTGTTTTGAGATTGTACACTTATCGTTCAAGTAGAGTAAAACACTCAAAAATAGCGTTTCCCTGGACTGACTTCATGGCTATGTTCACCATACTTCTAATAATTTACTAAGCAACGCAGCCAGCGTATGTATTTGGTAGACCAGCTGAAGTGGTTAGGTGCTCATAACATGTGTGCGAGGTTTTCTGTGAGACCGTGGTATCACTTTTTTTTTATGGAATAGGAGGCAAACGAGCTGACGTAACGCCTAATGGGAAGCGATTACCGCCGCCAATGAACACCCGCAACACCAGAGGCGTCACAAGTGCGTTGTCGGCCTTTGGGGGATATGGAAGGGGATGGGGGAGGGGGGGGGGAGGGTTTGTGCCTCCGGTATCCTCACTTACTCCGTGAAACACAGCGCGAGCGCTGTTTCACACCGGTTTTCTGTGAGGCTGTGGTATCACTCCGGTCGAGCCGGCCCATGCATGCCGAAGCGTGGCTCTCCCACGGTTTAATTCGATTCCCATTCAGGACAAATATCTGTGAGCACGATCTTTTGTTCTGTGGCCGATGTTATTTATCGATAAATAGCTTTTGCCTACTTGTTGGATATCGCCGTAAATACTAGACTATGTCCTTTCTCGAGAATCACAGGATATCGATTCTAAATTTCATTTAAATCGGTTCAGCGGCTTAGCCATTCAAACAGACAGTATATTATAAGAATGGATAATGAATATGGGGACTTATGCGCTTAACCATCCCCAGAGACGAGACCCGAGCCCAGCAGTGGGACATTATGGGTTGTTGATAATACAGGTTCTACCTAATTTGGAACCAGGCTACCGTATGTGAGTTTATTAAAATTATAACGAATGCTCAAAAATATTTTCTGTTTTTCATAAAGCGCTGTAGTCTAAAACGAGAGGGTGAGTGTTCGTAATGGCGAGGAGTTGGTTTGACAAGAAAATTGGTGCGAGTTGCGACGTGCAAATTGGTGCAGCACTGCTTACACGCAACGGGTTCGTGTCCGTGCGTGGCACACGGAGTGTCACTCGACTAACACGCCCTTAGTGAATTACTGAATAACACCTTCATAGCGGTTACTTTACAAATAAAAAAATAAACGATAACATAGTGATAAACGTGTTTAAATTTAAAACAGACTGGCCCATTGGCTCCGTGGTCCTGTTTTTCGAGCTTGAGGTCTTGAGTTCGAATCCGGCCCAGGATAAATAATTGTGTGACGATCACATCACCATTTGTTCTATGCTTCTGAGTAATTTATGTAAAAATTGTATTTGTATTTATATATTTATAAGTATGTTTATCATTATTTCAGTAAAGTACAGGCTCTAACTAGTTTGGGTAAAACAAACAAAAAACATAGACCACCGTGTGTGGATGTCTGAAGTTATTATTTTAAGATGTTGTAGATATGAATCCTATACATTTCTGCCACCGACGGGAATCATCTTATATCTTATTTATTTTCTTTTTGTAATATACCTCTAAGTCTAGAGTAATTTAAAACGCCCTACGCAAGCACTTAATCGAGTAATCATACGCCAAATATGCCTTACATCATTTTTAAAAAGAGCTGATACTCTTACACTGCTGGACCGATATTAACCAAATATAGCTGAGAACCATAGCGAGGAAACTGGCTTTCAAATGAAAAAAAACGCATCGAAATCTGTCCGTCTATCCCTTTTAGAGTTACGATGCCACAGACAGACACACACACAGACAAACATCGACATCAAACTTATAACACCCCTATTTATGCGTCGGGCGTTAAAAACCGATTTCAAAAAAAATTGTTATGGAGATCCTTTGATGAAGCCACAAGTAAAAGCTAGTTCATCTTTGTAACGTTAATTATATTAGATTTTATAGCACTCAAGGTTTTAATTAAAGCCAACGTGCGAGTGTAAAATGCTATTTCAAGTTCGTGTTCATTGCAAATCTAATAAGCATTGCACAGTTAATCATTTAAGCACACATAGCACAGTAATTTAATAAGTCGAAAGCTACAATTTGTCGTGTAGGTGTACAGCACTGGAACCAATTGCTATCGTGTATCTAAATCAATTTTATTGGGCTATAGCATAGCGCCGCGCACTTGTTAAGTAATTACAACCGACCACTTTACAAAGACCCCTCCGACCGAATAAAAAATGATTGTAACGAGCAGGTTTATTGATACCAGGTGTCTTGGGTAACTGGGCGGGGTTTTTGGTCCGCTTTGTATGATAATTTTTAAATCGACCTCGGCGATGAAAAATTGATTTCGACTGATACGATTTTGATTATAAGGTTGGCAGTGGTTAGATACAATTATTTGGATACAAGCTATGGATTGTTTCTGCCTATTATTGAGATGTGTTGGTATTATACTAATAAAGTTATTTTGTTATTTTTGTAATAACAAATTAGGGTTATAACCCAGTAAACTACTACTTACAAAAATAACAATTCCTCAATACAAAGATATATCTTTGTATTGAGGAATTTGATAAAATTGCCTATATTTATATTACTTCTTGCGTATGGAATACATGATCTATTATATTGTGATCTATGTACATGTTCTATAGCAATGGTTGGAGGGTTTAGTAACAATCGCAACACCTAATCCTATTTGTAGCGTACGCTAGGCTCTTTAGCGTTTCAACACTATCTGTATAATTTATCAAAGTATAATATATAATTCTCATTTCACATGATTGCTCACGATGAAATCCGAAACTATCCAACCGATTTCGGGGAAAATACCTTACACGGACACACTGATATTTCCATGTACCCGCAGTTGTTGGGTTTTAGATGTAAATATTTTATTTTATATAACCAGTAACCTTTGATGATGTCTTAAGGCGAAACTGGTCAGGTGTAAATGTAATTAAAATAGTGGAATAAGTACAAGTGAGTTTCATTCTAGAATGTATTACAACAAGTTTCATCAAGTGCCGACAGCATAAATTACATCTAACCGATGTTTACGTTTTTCTTTAAATGTGTGTTTTGCTGGAGTGCCCAAGATATCCTAACTTTTTTTTTTTCTTTTTTTTTTAAAGACAACTCCCGCACTAGGAATAAATCCTGTGTCGCGGGGGACTTTACAAACATACATGAAACGGACACAAAGTACACCCAGACTCAGAACAACAATTTGTGGATCACAAAAAGTGTTGTCCTAAGTGGGATTTGAACCCACGACACTTGGCGAAGTAGGAATCGGCGTGGTGACCGTTAAACCACTAGGCCAAACGTGCAGTCATTTTTGAGTTAAATATTTTAACATCACGCTTAGATCAATAGGAGCCGAGCATGGTTGGAAAGAGACGTAGACGAAGCTGCATGGGCGAGATACTATGAACTCATTTGCCGTGACTGTGTAAGTTTTAGTAGAGCCACGCTGATATCAGCACGATTGGGCCGGCTCGAACGGGGCGGTACTACCGTTCGTGCTGTCGTGTTTCGTTGATGAGTGCGAGACCGGAGGCCCAATGATGCAGAAGCATCACTAGGCGGCCATAGTGTGGGTCACCATGCTGCATTGTTGCGTTGTCTGCATTCGCAATGAGTATGGTCCACCACTCTTGGATTCTGCTTGTGCTTTCCATCAGGCTGAGAAGAGTCATTTAGGCAGGGCCATATATAAAAAAATGTAGAAACATAGTAATTTAAGACCTATTTCTTAGCGTTCCATGGATTCACCGTGCGGGTGCCGGGTTCATCGCGTGATAGATGGGGGCAACACATGCGACTTCGACAGTGCCTGGGAATTGCGACCCAGGTTTAGGTTTAAGGAGCACTCCTTACGACGCGTCAACGCTCACCTCCACTGTCCGCCGTGTTACCCCCTCTACCTAACCATATTTGAAGTGAGCCTAGCAATGCCGCTTTGGATATTCGTTCAAGAAAAGAGCTTACTGAAGCTCTTGGCAATCCAAGGTCTTTAAGCAGGTTATAGAGGGATTTAGCTGGTATACCCCTCGCACCCACTTCCACGGCATACAGAGCGCAACGACATAACCATTTTTAGTTATTTCGTTGGTTAAGTCAAAGTACTTGTTTCTTTTTAAAGCGTGGTCTTTAGGGATGTTCGTTTCCCATGGCACCGTGAGTTCTACTAGTACTACACGCTTAATTGACATTGCATAAAGAAATATGTCCGGTCTGGACGCCGAGGCACAGATATCCTCCGGTATTCTGTAGTGATTTTCATACGTGTCCACTAATAATGTCCAGTCACTGGCGGTATTTATAATTGAGTACGGCTTTTGTGTGAGTGAAGTCTTTTTTGTTGAGCCTTCCTTTACAAACGCGATGTTAGTTTTTATGTTTGTTGTTATTCCTTTTTTCGCTCTCGCCAGTGATAAACTCATAGCTTCGCGTATGATGAGTAATACCCTATCATGGCGACGTGAATAATGACCCCGGTCTAATAGCGCCTAATACCTAGGTCACGATATCCGTAAAATTTACGTTAGGTACGTGGTAGGTAAGTTATACTTCAATCATCCGAGATCATGACTTTATGATCTTATTTATCTATACAAATAAATAAAATTGAAGTGTCTGTTTTTAATTTCAAATTAACAGCTTTTAACTACACACATCAAAAGTGTCTAGGGATCAAGCATTTTTATGCGGATTTCTTGAGATTGAGATGTGGCTTTGGCCCTGGCCTGCTCAGTCGCCAGACTTGAACCCGATTGAGCATGCATGGGATATGCTACAGAGAAGAGCTCTGCCGAATATGGAGGGTATCCAGTCGCAAGAAGACCTTTTTTTGTTGTTGCAACGAACATGGGCGGCCATTCCACAGCGTGATTTGGATGAACTCATTTTTTGTATGCCAAACCGATTCTTGTGTTGTTAGTGTTCGCGGTAGAAACACGGATTATTAATTGTTTAAGTTACCTAATAAAATTTTAAAGAAAACTGTTATTTCAGTCTCGTTTTCGAACTTTAATGTTAGTGGTTCAAATGTCAAAAATCCCTTTATTAGGAAAATGGCAAATTTCTTTATTAATGCAAAGGTGACTTGGTTTATCGTTACTGTGACAAACGAAAACACTTTATTTGATGAATCCTTAAAGAAAATTTTAATTAATATCAATCAGGAGAAAAGTTATTGCAAAAATATATGTTGATCCCTAGACACATATGTTGATCCCTAGACACTTTTGATGTGTGTAAATGCATTTGACAGTAAGTAAGGTGGGTGGACCATGGAAGGCCAAGCTCTTTTCAACTGTGAAAAAGTCATAGTTATTGTCATGTGTGACAAATTCCTTCTGCTCACACTTCTTCTTCAAGGGCCTCTTCAATCTCGAAGGTTAACCGTCAGCTTCCTGTACTCCTCCTTGTCGTTGGCCAGGCGGAACAGTTGTTCAACGGAGGTGGTATCGGTCCACTCCCGGATATTTCATAGCCATGATTTTTTTCTTCGTCCAGCACGTCTCTTACCCTCCACCTTGCCCATCATTATTAATTGCTCACACTTAGCTCCACCATACTCAAGGACACAGACGCGGTGGCGAGTCGCTCGCGTCGCTATTTTCTTAGTACGGGCCCTCGCTTCGTTGAATTCGGTCATCGACGTCAAAAATTTTATTCGCACACAGAGTAAAAGTTTATTTGAACCATACAACAAAATAATATTTCTACCACACGGCTGTTTTATAGCAAGTCCTTCTCCTTCTAAGTATTTCATATGACATCAACAGCCTTTATCAGTCTACTGCTGGACATAGGTCTCTTCTTATAAAGCAGGTTTTAACTTACTATAGCACACTGGCCAGACGGGTTGATATAGAGTTAGTTTCAAGTTTTCCTTCTCTTTGCAGTGAGGTTGTCCTGCATACTTTGCTCCCTCAGTAGCTTCTTAAAACGCCCATAGTATGAATAGAGGTGACACTACGTGTTCTCCATCCGTCACTACACGAAAAATACGAACGGGCCGGCTCAACCGGGGCGGTACTACCCTCGCACAGAAAATCAACATAAAATGACAGCGATAGTGCTGTCGTGTTTCGTTGGTGAGTGCGAGACCGAAGGCCCAATGATGCAGAAGTATCACTAGTCCACCATGGTGTGAGTCACCATGCTGCATTGTCTGCATTCGCAGTATGTTGACCACCACTCTTGGATTCTGCTTATACTTTCCATCAGGCAGAGTAGAGTCATTTTGGCAGGGCCAAACATAAAAAAAAAGAAGGAATACAAAAATACACCATAGTCTAAGTATTTTTAAAACAAACCAAGAAAAGAGCATACTCTTTCCTAAAGGTTGGTATGTACCCCTGTACCGTGGGAGAGCCACGCTTCGGCATGATTGGGCCGACTCGACTGGAATGATACCACGGCTTCACAGAAAATCGGTGTGAAATAGTGCTTGCGCTGTGTTTCACCGAGTGAGTGAGGCCCATACCCCAACCCCTCCCCCTCTCTCCCCTCTCCCCATCCCCCCATGCTGGCAACACACTTGTGACGCCTCTGGTGTTGCAGGTGTCCATGGGTGGCGGTAATCGTTTACCATCAGGCGATACGTCTGCTCGTTTGCCCGCCTATTCCATTTCTCCTTCTTAAAAGGCCGGCAGCGCAGTTCTGACGCCTCTTGTGTTGCGAGTGTCCGTGGGCGGCGGTAATCGCTTACCATCAGGCGATACGGATGCTCGTGTGCCCCCTATTCTATAAAAAAAATTACCAATACTCTTATTTGGCCTTTCCTAACTGTACCATTTATAAGGCGGCTTATCAAGTTCTTATTGAATGGTCCTTTCGATATTGAATCCTTTTCATGTCCTGTGTTAATCTAATTTGGCAAAGTGTGAAGTAAGTAATATTTCATGATAATATTTTCGTGGAGTGTGGTGCAAGTGAAACTGTTGTGGCAGTGCGGAGGTGAGGTAATCACTTCATTATATGCCACCACCTCGTCCGCCATAGCGTGCTACGCTTTGTGCTGTATCCAACGCTTCTGATATAGTACGGACTTATCTTATTATAAAACCCTTTCTACAGATTTACTTTTTCGTAACGAATAAATAAATGAAAACTAACAGTAATTTCAATGTAAAAAGTGTGGTAATAGGTGATAAGGAATTAGAAAAAAACTCAGGCAACCGCACAGTTTAAAAGATGGACGCGGACTAGCGAAGACCAGTGAACAAGTAGAGGGCTTGGAGACCAGACCTGCTGACTAAGCAGGATGGGCAGCCAGGGCAGCACTGGGGTGCATATCTCAGATATAACAGCACGTACAATACGTACGGTATCTTCCGTGATATAATATATATCCATTCCGTTTATTCCGTGATATTATAAAGCGTGAACAACAGTTATAGTGAGCCAACCTCAAAAGATATATACTGTTGCGAACTTTTTTTAGATTTTGTAAAGGGGAATAATTCTTTCATTCATTGTTTTTGTGAAACTTTAACCGTTTACGCAGCACATACAGTGGAAGCTCTCAAAAGAAATAATTTCCCCCGTTTTCAACATTTATACGTTTTAAAAAAACTTAAAAAATGTGAGGAAAATAGCAAAAACATCAATTTTATAAATGAAACTGCGAGAGTCCCATAACTTTTGACAGTACGAAGTCTGTTGGGGCATCTAGTTTATACATACAAAAGCATAGACATCATTGTTCATTCTAGAACCTAACTTAAAGAATGTAAATTATAAAATTAAGGATAACTTTGAGGAATATATCCCCGTTTATCACAACACCTGGTTACCCTACACTCGTAAGAAAAGAATGGAAATTGTGAAAAATTGCTTCTTGTTAAGTCGCGCGGTGATCGCGAGCCCGATATCACGATACTCTTATGGGGAAACAAAAGTAATCTTTTTGGAACATTTCCACTTTAATATTTCATGGGAAATTTACTATATAGGTATATAAATTAATGTAGGAAGGTCATAAATTGAGTAAGTGTTGTAAGTATATTATATTCATATTTAGGGTCTCTAAATGACTTAATCCTATTAAGTTATAATGTTCGTTTGATGTTCAGTTACATTGAGTTGTTTCTTTGTTGTTGACTAGCTTTCTAGGATAGCTAAAGGTAGCTAAAATTGAGTTATCTTTTAATACCTTCAATAGTAATAAACGTTCCTCATTTTCCCGTACATGACTGCAAGAAAAAAATCACAAGGTGTTGAAGTGTAGACCTTTTCAACATGTTTTAATTCAGAATTTCTATGATGTCTTAAATGTCACGAATTCCACTTCTACATGTACTTGTCTGTCGGACTGTCCGTGAAACAGCAATAACTTTTTTTTAGTTTAATCATACTTACCAAGTTTTTTATTGATGAAATATTTTGAGTTCTAAATTTAACTTCTTGAAAGTAAAGAACTCTATACTAATATTATGAAAGCGAAAGTTTGTAAGTTGGATTCTAAGGATGCATGAATGTTTGTTACTCTTTGACGCAAAAACTAGGAAACGGAAACAGAAACTTCACAGAAATATAGCTTATACATCAGGATAACACATAGGCTACTTTTTGCCGCGATAACTGACATATACGCGGGCGGAGCCGCGGGCAACAACTAGTATATAATAATTTAGTAATTTGAAAGTAACTCTGTCTGTCTGTCCGTTATACTTTTACAGCTACCATTGCACGGATTTCAATGAAATTTGGAATAGAGATAATATAACATATAGGCTAGTCATTACTGCGATAGCTAACATACAAGCGGGCGGTGCCGGGGGCTAAAGCTGGTCGATAAAAATCCCCCTTTTAACACTTTTATTGAGAAAAGTCCTATCAAATACAGTTCTATTGAAATTTGAACCCTATGTCGCAGAACACACCTAGAATGAAAAAAGCACAACAAATTAATATAATTTCCTGTCGGTGTAATATTATTTCTGAAATGTTTCTACCGTCGCACATTTAATTTCCTGTTCAAACTTAATTAAGTTACGCCATTTTTTATTTAAAGCACTTTTTTTCATTGAGTCACGAAATATTATTTTCTATTAAGAATATGAAAACAGCCCGGCTCTTGACTAACTATAATTTTATGCTACTGTTTAACATAAGTATGCCGTGAATTTGATTGTTAACGCAATTTCGTATTTATAGGTTTTATAGCTTAATTTTTGTTGTGTGGTGTGTAAAATATGAATTAAAAGGGTGGATTAACTGACCTTGCTACCTTAAACCAAAAAAACTCAAAAAAAAAAGTTTGATGTCGGCTTTTGTCTATTACGAGACGTCTGAACTTTGATTTCTTACACGAAGCGAATGCGCGAATTTAACTAGGTTCTGTAGAAAGACTTTAGAAAATAAACATTGTAACAAGTTTTAAAACGGTTTTTTGTTGCGGATAATAAAAAATAGCAATATAGGAACCAAGTGATGTGTAATGAAGGAATTGGAGAAAAGTCATGAAAAGTATTTGGTAATGGAATTTTTTAATCACAATCTTTACTTTGCTTAGGTTTATTTTGTGAATTATATTTTGAAATTTAAAGATTAGGAACAAAGTTATTAAGTGTATAGGTACCATATTGTCACGTGATATGAGTTTCATTGTCACGTGTTTATACATAGTTCGTTTAAACATTGACGATTTCTTACAGAAATGGGTAATTTGAGCACTTTATTTTAGGTTACTTAAATAGGCGTAAAGTTATTAACATGTTACAAGGGTGTATAAAATGATTTCTTTGCACACTTACAATTTAAAAAACCGCATTGATCGAGTTGCGATCGAATCGAAATAAATTCATATCTGCTTGTAAAAATCTCTTTATAACACAGTATGTAATAAATTCGTAAATAATAACATCAATACACAAATGGAGGTATCACGCTAAAAAGTGCTATTAAAATAACTTTTAGTTTCTCGTAATGCTCGACTCTGATCAGATAAGGGCACGTCCACGATCGTGCAATTATAAAGGAATTAGTCTAAAACTACGCCTTCAATGGACACAAATTGATATAATAAAAAGTAGTGTGGTTAGCACTGATGTTGCTTAGGGTTGAACGTCCTTTTTTTATTGAAGCTATTTTTTTTGGAAAATTGTATTTTTTTATTCTGCCCAGCAGATATAAAGTTTTCGAGTTGGGGTGAAGATGGGTAGAAAACATCGCACTTGATATTTATTTTAAATAGATGTCTTAACAGTTATATCAAAAAAATAATTTCCAAGACTTTTTTGAAAAGTAATCTCTGTGTTTTATTGACAATTTACGATATATATCGCTCACTAAAACGAATTAGTCACACAACCAAAAAATGTAACAAAAAACAAACATATAAAATAATTATTATAAATGTTAGTATCATTATTACTCATTATTTCAGAAAGTTCTCTTATAAAATTATATAAGTTACATTTGTCGTAAGATCTCATTTGTAGTCTCTATGCATTCACCATGTTTTAGCTCTGCATCGCCAACAGCCGTAGAAGCCAGGCATTAAGTCCATCTTGTTAAGTTTTTTGCGCTTAAAGTATAAATATATATGTAGTATCAACCCTAAGCACTGAGGTGTCGCCCAATAATTAAGTGATTACGCAAGAAACGCGTGTCGCTCCGACGCGCGATTTGTATCAAAGTTCTGACCACTTTGGACTGTCATTAGCGCAGTGTGGATTGCCCCTATACATGGCCTGGTACTGCCGTCATTATTGTAATACGAATTACGAATTTAGGACTATATAGTTCCCCCTCTAATATGAAAATTTTCCTTGTATTAAAGGATTGATTAAGTCATGTAGTAAATGTTGTGGCTTTATTTATTATGTAATCTAGAAATCAAATAAGGGTTTATTGTAAGGAGTCCAATAATCTCGTGGCTCTTTATTAAAGTAAAAAAATAATTGCATAATTGCTGAAAGTACTCCTGAAAGAAACGTTATAATAGCACTTCGTATAAACAAAATGAATATAGAAATAAAAAAAATAAAAATAGACTATTAAAGCGCACTTAGTGAAGAGTAATATATGGTATTTCATTTAAAAAGTTCATACTTAGAAAGATTTATTGCCAAAATTTTTGGTGTTATCTTTCTATAACAATTAGATTTTTCACCATAAATAATGCAACCTATAAAGCATCATTTCCCCACCCAACAATATCTATTCCACAATTATACAATTTTCAAACACATACGCTATAATCATTACATTACATTTCTTGTTATAAAATAAACATTAAATCACCCCACAAAAGCTAAATTTGAAACATTAATACATTCAAATCATACCCAATGATAAGGGGACAACACAATTAAAACTATCATAATTCCCAAAAAATATACCTAATTTACCCAACAATGGGGTATAGATGGGTATTAATTGCTTACCCTGTAAAAGATTAATGTACAACGATAAAGGCTAAATGAAAAGTCGGCCGGTGCTGAATTGAAACATTTGGATATGAATGACTTCATTTGCATACACTATAATTAGTGCATGGTTAATGCCGAACCTCACAACTGATGCCCACTGAGCTTTTAGTCATAATAAGTTAAATAAACAGTAGATTAAGTTTACTCGGTGTTTAGTTTATTTGAATATTTGTACAGTTGATTTTCGGGAGAAGTTTATGTCAGCAGTATATTAGTAAGTCGATTCAAGTTTCGGCTTTTTCTTCCTGTGACGAACAGCTAAAACTTGGAACTCACTACCAGCGCACGTGTTTCCCTCCCACTATGATCCCGGGTCCTTTAGGCGGTTCGTGACAATGCATCTCACTAGGCCGCCATAGTGTGGGTCACCATACAGTTTGGTCCAAGTTCGCAATGGTGGCTACCACTGTTGGATTCTCACGCTTTCCATCACCAGTCATTTCATTTCTTCAAAAGTTGTCACTGGTTGAAAAGGCAGGCAATTGAATGACATGTAGGCATTTAACGTGATTGCATTAATTTCCATAACAAATAAATGATTTATCTTTCATAATTTTAAGTTTTCGAATACAAAGATTTTAAGGTAATTTACTAGGACAGTCAGAGGTTATTTTTAAGGTATTTTATTACAAACCTCCTCACTTTAAAAGTTGTAAGTTGACATTACACAGTTGAACTTCTGTGTTTCATTTACTTGAATCTACTAGGTTGTTCTTCGTCTCTACAAATAAGACATTTGTTTTTTTTCTGTTTATTTTACGCTTCGTAGAGTTACGGGGCTAGACATTTTTGTGTATTAAAAATAATTCACGAATACATTCTGAGGTGTATAATTTGTGCAGTCATTAATGTAAATAGTCATGTACGAGAGAATAACAAGACTATTTAGTTCACATAAATCGTGGGTATGCTCTTACTATAGTAGAGAAGTGATGTATGTATTATTATGTCTATATCATCTACTCAGTATCTGTGAGATAATACGGTATTTCACTGTTTATGAAAATCATCTTTTTAATAAAGGTCGGTATGTGATAGTGATGTGTAATTGATTGTGACTTGATGAGTTGCAATAGGCAAATCTTTGATTTCTTTTTTATGTATAGGCCTTCCAAAGTGACTCTACTTACCTGATGGAAAGCGTAAGAAGAATCCAAGAGTGGTGGTCATCACACTGCGAATGCAGGCAATGCAACAACGCAGCATAGTGACACACACCACAGCGGCGTAGTGATGTTTCTGCATCATTGTAGTTATTTAAGCGGTTGCTTTTTGCGCTGTGTTTGATCCCCTATGGGACAACAATGTGCGATCCAGAAATTGTTGTTTTGAGTCGGGGGTTCTTTCTGAAGTTGTCTTTTAAAAATAAGTTGAACATAGTTTCATAGTCTTATTTCATAGCTGTTTCAATATGGGCAAATTATTTTCATCGTAGCAAATTGTTATATTACTTAGATTGGATAGGTACATAATCCATAGCTAGTGTTTACTGAACTACGAGTACAGGATTCTAGAGTGGAGACCGCGTTTCGGCAAAGGTAGTGTCGGACGTCCACAGGCCAGGTGGAGTGATGATTTGCGCAAGACGACTGGCAGGAGCTGAATGTGGTTGGCTTCAGGCGTCTAACCATGTGGCGTGTAATTAGATAGACCTAAACCCAGCAGTACACTGTGATAGGCTGATGATGAGTATAGGTTTTTAGCTTAGTGTTTACATTCTCTCTCATGACTTATGTTACTTATTTGGTGACTGTGATGGCTTCATTTCGAAAAAGTTTTATTCAGCGATCGAACCTAAGATTGATTCCATTAGACTCATATTTGATTAGGTTGATTGATAGAGGAAGCATATGTGAATAAATTTCCAACGGAATAAGTTCCAAAGCGTTGTGTTGATTCGGGAAGGACTACAAATCACAAGTTCTTCCCCAGAGTAGGTCTTGGTTATGGAGATGGTTGTCAATGGTATCTCTGGCCTGGCTCCTTAGTCCCCAAGACAAACTTTTAAACTTGTCAAAAGAAAAAGATCCCTTAAATAAGAAAGATTTTAAATTTTATGTAAGGCCTTTCTACTTAACTTCTATTTATTATTCTTCTTTCTCGTTCTTCCTTCGTTTTATTAATTTTGGTATTATTATTTTATTGTTATTTGTATGTCTTAAAATCATCTATTTAATTAAGATTACAATCACACACATCAAAACTGCAAACCAAAATTTTTATGCTTATGGAAAATCTTAAATGAAATAATATGTCACCTCAACTAATAATTTTATCTACATTGTACTACATCTTACATCAAATACATGTTTCTATTTCTACTTCTGTGTATTCAATGTATGCATAAAGGTATACCTACACGTAGACATAAATAAAACTTCTGCATTTTAGTTCAATATTTCCTCACTAGATGGCTCTACGTCATAGTTTTTCTATTGTTTAATAGAAGACCTCTTCAATTCTCCTCTTTAATCAGCCCAAATTATCCACAATATATCCACCCTATTAACTTAAAGTGATCTAATTACATACATTGCTGTTA
Organism: Diaphora mendica; assembly: GCA_949125395.1. NCBI lineage: Eukaryota > Metazoa > Arthropoda > Insecta > Lepidoptera > Erebidae > Diaphora > Diaphora mendica. The sequence goes on from OX421321.1 coordinate 6,366,575, forward strand.
ATAAGACGTAACAGTTACATATTGCGATATTAACTTTGATTACACTTTCACGAAATCCATCTCTCGCCATATAAAGCAACTCGGAATACCCAACACAGCCATCATCGTTAGCTATTTCAGTTATTATAATCCATTTATATAACATATTACCTACGGTGAATATGATGTGCGTAATAACCGGGTGTTTAGCTAAATTGCCCGGGTTTTAATACTAAGAGCTACATTTGGCGCTCATTCCGTAAAATTTTCGCTATCTTAGTTTGAAAAATATGACTTCAGTAATTGTGTGTGTTTTTGATTGTTATTTCAATTTTGTTCTTTTTTTAAATTGTAAAACATGTCTACATCGCGAAAAATAATTTCTCAAGAAGATATACGTGTGTGAGTGACAATATACCACAATACTAATTGTTTAGTGTTCCAGCAAGCAATAATGTTCCACATAATAACCCAATATATAGATATCTTTCACGAAAACCTCAATTTTTTTAAATCTTCTCTCCTCCGCTATGGCAGACTTTAATTTTAGTGCCCATTTTAATTTCATATATCTATATCGTTTATAATTGTATCATTTTTTTTAACTTTATACCAAAACGAAGCACTGTTTACTTTTGATATTGTGTACAGTTGTAACTGAATGACAAGTTTATTGTATTTTTTATTTTTTAATGTAATAAGGGGCAAACGAGCAGAAGTACCGCCTGTTGGTAAGCGGTTACCGCCGCCCATGGACACCCGCAACACCAGAGACGTCACAAGTGTGTTGCCGGCCTTTTAAGAAAGAGTACGCTCTTTTCTTGAAGGTTTGAAGATTGTATTGGTCCGGGAATAAAGCAGGAGACGACAGTTCATTCCACACTTTTGTTGTGCGAGGCAGAAAGTTTCTCAAAAAGCGCACCGTTGACTATTGCCAACCATCTAAATGATAGGGATGAAACTGCTGTCGCGTAAGACGATGGAGGAAAGAGGCTGTATAGTTTAGTCAACAAGTTAAATAGAAATAAAGCTCCTAAAAATATGTGTGATACCTCATTCGATTCGGAATGACGTCTAGAAAAATGTTTTTTAAGGATTTATTAGCACATAAATTGCGATTGTTCTTAACAAAATAAGAAAAAAACAAGTTATTTAATTTTTCGTTTATAACTTCTAAAATAGTGATATTTAAGGAATTTTGAAAAAAGGTCCTGAAAGAAGAGGAAATTTCCAATAAAAAATCCTAACTCCCGAACGAAACTATATCTCTATTATTTATAACGTATTATATACGTAACGCTGAAAATAGGTCGTTACGGCATAGGCGCGCCGCCTGAAAAGCCGGTATATCACCTAAAATATTTTTTATAGTATTAAATAACTATTTAAAAATTTGAATAAATTATGGTCTAATTTAGACACTTTAACGAAAAAAACCACGGTGAAAAAAACATTTATGTCGATTTTTAAAGAGTTACACCATTGTTAATTAACTAGTTTTTTTCCAGTCTCTGTTTTTATAAGTTTAAATAATTGGTCTAAAAATTTTCCGTTTAATACGTTTTGGAACTTGTTGACTAGACTAGTACTGTTAAGACTGTATTTTGTAATCTGTATCGAATTTGAATAAAATAAAAAAAAATCCTAAGCACAAAGTAACAGTTAACTCTAAAGAGTTAACTAAGACTTTGATTATTGTTGAAAAATTATAGCCATTTTTAGCTGTTTTTAGAATGTAATGAGTGTAAAGAATTTAGATCAGGTGTTAGATTATTTTAATTACAGTTAATTGAGGTGTTAAAGTAACACATTTTTTACAGAAATTTTAGTTGAAATAAATTTCAAATGGAAGGACGTTTTACATCACAAATTTGAATAAGTAAAAATTCAAAGTTTGAGTACTTAAAGACTTTCAAAGTACAAAATAAAAATGTATTCACTAGGTTTTTGGAAAACTTGAATAAATTTTCAACCATCTCTTTAAAACAAAAATAATTCCTCTTATAATTAAAGAAAGCAATTTTTTTTTATTAAGTATTTTGAATCATACCCAATTATCCATCATTATCAATCTCCCTGCCAATTTTATTAATTTGCGGAAGCTGTAATGAATTGTGGCCTAGCTAATTCAAGGCCAGCTTTTCTTGACAACGGCAACGTTCCAAAATGCAAAACCCGAAAATATTATACCAGGAAAAGAAGATCAAGAAATATCTCTCGAATAAGGACATCAACTGACTTTTAAAAAGTATCAACATTGTTAGACCGGATGCCCAATGATGCAGAAGCATCTGAATATGCCTTCATAGTGTGGGTCACCATGCTGCATTGTTGCATTGTCTGCATTTGCAATGAGTATGGTGACCATTAGTCTTAGACGATCAGCGATGCTTTAGACATTATTTTGGTACGTTCAACGTCAACTCTAGCCTCTTAATCCAGTCACGAATTATTTTTAACGGTAGATTTTGCAACTGAATGTAAGTAGATGTGTACCTTGAATGATTTCTATGTTTAATAGACTCAAACCTTCAACGTTATCACTGAGTGATTTTGTTTTTTTTTGTTTGTTCGTTAGGTTTTGGAGCATTTTAATAAAATACATTTCAGGTGGCAACAGCTTGCATACTGTGTACCTTACATGTAACACTAACACTATTTGTACCTGAAAATCTGACTTTGAAAAAGTGTGGTGATGAGTTTCTTTGCCAGTATTCTTCTCATGAGGCTCTACGCATTTTGGCAGGCAGTAGATTTTGGTGTTTTCGCCTAATTTACCTCGACATGCTGTGGCGTCTGTTTGTGTCGATCTATGATTTTTAACGTGACATTTATGAACGTCAAATTGAAGCTATAAATTTGACGTTCATAAATGTCACTTAGTGTCTTAGTTGAATAAATGATTTTGAACTTGAATTTAATTCTGCTCACGCTTCTCCACACTGATGGAGTCCTTCGTTGCTATAGTTTGGATCAATTCAATATACAAGACCCTGCCAAAGTGACTGGAAAGCATGAACAGAATCTAAGACCACCGCCAGGTCACCATATTTATGAATAAAAAAATGGTATCTCATCAAATCAGCAAACGACTTCTATATCTGGGAGAGCCACGCTTCGGCATGAATGGGCCGGCTCGACCAGAGTGATGCCACGGCCTCACAGAAAACCGATGTGAAATAGCGCTTGCGATGTGTTTCTCACCGAGTGAGTGAGGATACCGGAGGCCCATACCCCAACCCCTCCCCACATCCACGTCCCTTTCCCCCATTCCCCAAAGGACGGCAACGCACTTGTGATGCCTCTGGTGTTACGGGTGTCTAGGGGCGGCGGTAATCGCTTACCATCAGGTGATACGTCTGCTCGTTTGCCACCTATTTAAAAAAATATTAAAAAATCTGCCTATTCATATAACTTTTAATTCGAAAAAACAACGATATGTCGATCCAAGTGCCTCTCTATCAAAATACCATAAAGCTATACTTTTATATTTTTATTCAGACAAATTCTCTTCTCGCTCGTCTCATAATGATTTCGTAAGTGCCGGTGACCCGTATCAAATGCATTCGCTTCCAGTTCCAACATCTGTGGATATGATTGGGATGTTAGGAAAAAAATTACCTATATAATTGGCCACACTATTTTAGAACGATTACAACATTACCCTAACCTTATGAGAAACAAATAGTTATTATTTATTAATATAGCTGAGAATAATATTCGATATAGTATAATACTATTATATACTTATAATAGGGTAATTCGATAATCTATACAAATAAATAAAATTGAGTGTCTGTTTGGAACTTTAAATTAACAGCTTTTCACTAAATGTAACTTACAAACCTACAACAAAAAAAAACTGCGTCTGTCTCTCTGTCTGTTCCGGCCAATCTCTGGAACGGCTGAACCGATTTTGACGGGACCTTCACTGGCAGTTTTTTTTATGTATGGCCATGCCAAAATGACTCTACTCTGCCTGATGGAAAGCATTAGCAGAATACAAGAGTGGTGGTCACCATACTTATTGCGAATTCAACAATGCAGCGTGGTGATCCACACCATGGCTGCCTAGTGATGCTTTTGCATCATTGGGCCTCCGGTCTCGCACTCACCAACGAAACACGACAGCACAAACGCTGTCATTATACGTTGATTTTCTGTGCGAGAGTAGTACCGCCCCCCAGTTCGTGCTACAATCAGCATGGCTCTACTACCTTGTAGAAGATAATTAGAGATAACTGATGCTGATGACAAGAAAACGGATTTTTATGAAAGTACCGTAAATACTTTCATATACATTTAGTGCAAATCTGCTAATTTGAAATTACGAACAGACGTTTTTCTAAAAATATATAAAACAATTCTGCAAATTGTGCCATATCAATTACCATTAATTTTGTAATTAACGGTTGACGGTCATTACCGCCATTACACGGCGGCCGCTCATCAGATGGATGACAGACGCCGGTAAATGAAAATCTTGATCAGAAATAATCAGAATATTTGATCCGAGCCGGCTGCGTTTGCGCTCGTTCTGGTCTATAAATACACGTGGTTGATTTATTACAGCGATTTCTTCAGGTGTTACGGTACGTAGGTATTAATTAAACTATTACTGCGTGTTTTTGTGTATTATTTTACTTGAAATATGATACTATAAAACAAAAGGTTGTACGGATATGTTTTCAAATTTCCAATGCCATAAGAAAGTATCTCGTACTTTCTATATTTCACTAGTTGTTGAATTTGATATTCATTTGCTGTTTTTAAATCTAAAACAGAATTTAATTACTATTTAAAAAATGAAAACGTAGACTCTCCCGCCAAAAATACACAATATGGCGCTAAATAATTTTCTTTTTTCTAAATACACTCGCGATACCAATGTCACTCGCGAAAATGTCGATGACGAGACGAGATGATGTCGATGACGACTAAATGACTGTTTTGAATAAAGCGGGCTACTCACACGCCTGCCGCATGGGCGATTTAGGGCGTTGACCCTCAATCGCCTCCTTAATTGTAATGTGTGTAGGCAAGCAGGGGCAATTTTCTAGTTTCTATTCTAATCCTTGCTCCCTAGATCGGCTCAGCCACTCTGCTACGTCACCGCGTGTGTAGCGCGATTGGGGCAATTTCTCAAGCAGTTTGTTGGTAACTGCAGTGATAGCATACGCGACTGCAGGGCATGAGTTCTCGGTTTCGATTCCCGGGTCAGACCAAATGTTTGTGTGATCTGCAAATATTTGTTGCGGAGTTTGGGTATTTCCTATCTATAATATGTATTCATATCGCTTGTCTATTACCCATATATAAGCTCTGCTTTGTTTGAGACTAGATGCGTTATAATGTGTTAGATGTCGAAAATAAATATTTCTTTTTATTAAATCTATACTAATGTATAAAGCAGAAGAGTTTGTTTGTTTGAACGCGCTAATCTCAGGAACTACTGGTCCTTTCACTGCAAAGTAGATTGTACCTACTTGTAACATTACATACATAACCAAAAAAAAAAAAAGATTGTCCTTGTAGTTTTTCACTTTGTCCACACGTTTAATTAAATTGACATAAATAATCATAATTTTAATACCAAGAAATATTAATTTAAAACCCAAAAATAAATAATCCTCTGTCTGTTAAAATTACAACACTAAAACTTCAACATAATCAACAAAGCGACAATTAAAATCTCAAAATTTTGTGGTTATTACACGCGGTGTCGCGTATCAAAGATTCCGGCGCACATTTGGCGAATAATTTGTGGGTAAAATTATAAACGGGTCCACGCATTCGTCATGGCCGGGCGGAGGTCTCACGTATTCCAATCAACTTGTTTTTTTTCCATTGACGCTTATATCCGCGAAACTAAATTATTTGTTAAGACATACACAGTAGACACTTCTAAAATTATGTGGTTTATTTTTATCTATTACTAATATACAGGATGTCCCAAAATTCAACGATAAGCGGGCGCCTAAAGGTAGACCTGCTAATGAGTACATAAGGAAAAATAATAAGAAAAAATACCTAGTTTTTTTTTAGTTACAAGAAAAATTTAGAATTTCTTTGAAAATTTATACCTTTCATGATATTGCTACTATTCACCACAACTCTTAAAAACACCAAATTGCCCGCAGTTTTTACACAAAAAACGTTCAAAATAATTTTTTTGCCTACAATTTTGAAATATTTTTACTCTTAGTGTACTTTGACTCATGGTCTTGTAAAAAAAAAGTATGGACACCACTACGTAATAAATAAATAAAAAATAAAATGAAGGGTGTAAATTTTCAAAGAAATTCTAAATTTTTCTTGTAACTAAAAAAAAACTAGGTATATATTTTTTAATATTTTTCCTTATGTACTCATGAGCAGGTCTACCTTTTGGCGCCCGCTTATCGTTGAATTTTGGGACACATGGTATAAAGCTGAAGAGTTTATTTATTTGTTTGAACTCGCTAATCTCAGGAACTACTTGTCCGATTTGAAAAATTCTTTCAGCCTTAGATAGCTTATTTATCGAGGAAGGCTATAAGATATATATTATCACGCTAAGACCAATAGAAGCGGAGCACCAATGAAGAATGTTTAAAAAATGGGGGGATATTATCACGCTACGGGGCCTACGGGTAATAGGAGACGCAAACGAGGTTGCGTGGGTCAGCTAGTATATGATAAGATGGAATATATGAACTTATAATGAAAACTCTTTTACTGGTTCACCAATTGTCAAGCTTCAAAAAACGTTTAACATGGATTTACTTTATTTATTTAATTTTTTTTTAATTTTTACAATTCTTAGGTATTATTATTCCTAGTGAAAGATCTAGGTACTCTGACTGCTTTGTTATAATACCTACTGATCTTGAATTGGAAAAGCTCCGTAGTTTGAGAGTAGATTTTCTTATTTCTAGAAGTAGACCGCTTTGATATAATTATGACAAGACTGGTACCTAGCCGGAGTCTTGAACTTGCAGATGTCCATAGGTCACGGCTCGGGGTTGTCGCTCACCGTCTGGTGATCCATGTGTTTACTTGCTTTCGACATAAAACTACTTAATAGTCCTGTGTCATTTTATTCTAGTTTAATAAATGATTGTAAAGCATACTCGAAAATAGCTTTGATAAATAAATATACCATTACTACTACTAAGATCTAAATCAATCATTCTACGAATATGAAAAATCAATACTCTGCTTACTCCACTCGTATGGTTAACTAAGGAATATATTTAATCAATTGTAAAGTTCGAATCAATCGTACCAACAAAAAAAATATTAGATGCCTTACAACCTGTTAATGTTTTGCGAACACTTCATAAGTGCCGGTGCGGTTTTAATATAATTTTATTGACATTTCTTATTACCAATTTTGATTCATTTATTCTAGGAAGAATATTAACCCCTTTGTCCTCTATTCATGGCTTACACTCAAAAGCACATTGTAATGTACTGTTGAAATGAAACCTCTTAGTGTAGCGGTGTCTTTGTATTTCAAATGAACGCGAAAGTACCTTGTTAATGTTGTGTTAAATACTCAATATAATCACAGTTTTAATGCTTTACGAGAATTCATTTGTAATTTTCATAGTGGTTTCCCTTATTTTGATGTAGTTGTAAGATTACTTTTAGCAGTGACAATCATGTGTTGAATCATGAAGGCTAGTTTTGTTTTTAAGAGGAAGATTTTGATGATATAAATCTCAGATCAAATATAAAAGGTAAGTATCGTACAAGTTCCGATATAAGAGATATACTGACGAAAAGTAGCGTAGTTTCTTAGCATGTGTGTACGTTAACGTGTTTGTTTACTAGGAAGTAGCTGAGTTTTTTTTTGCTTCAGCAAGAACAAGGCTGTGCGTTATGTACATTTTTTTAAAACAATTTGATCAGGCAAAATAACATACCTAAATGTATGTTATATGCTTTAGATTGTGTTGTATACTTTAAATGGGACTAATCCCGCCCACACGCCCACCACTGTAACTCCTGTACACCAGGATCAACAGCGGTGACCCACGAAAACACCGAGTTATGACACTCGGGAAGTCCCAGGAAAAATTTAACTGTCTTGGAACCCGCAACGAAATTAATCAGAAGAAAACTGGAGGAGTTGGAAATATAATAAGTCCACTTCCCTCCTGAGCAAAGCGGGAGACAAAATGGAGTCAAAATAGGCAGACGCCTTTTTCAAACCGGGAAGCACCACGGATAAAAAATATTATGGGTCCTAAGTGAGCTATATTTGATTTCTATAGTATGTATGGCAGAATCGCTTAAACGCACGGAAATTCACCGCAGTTGACACAAGATCCCCATAATATACTACCCCAGACGTCATTTGTAAGCTATTTAGCATCATGTTACGTTCATTGTACCAAAGACTACATTCCCAGAGGATATGATGAGCCGACTGTTCACAGCTAGAATCAGGTGTTGAGCATTGACAAAATGGTGAATCGACTAATTTAAATGAGTATAGTTTGCTCTTAAAGTTACCGTGGCCTGTAAGAAATTGAGCGACACAGTGATCTACCTCGAGCCATGTCCTTGACAACCTTTCGCGAACAGATGGATAGAACTGGTAGAGGTGGCGCCCCTTAGATGATTCATCCCATCGTTTCTGCCATTCATCCAAGAGGTCGTTATAGACATTGGATTTTTGTTGAAACAATCTTATGATTTTACCGCGGTCTCGTATGCCCAAAAAATCGCATTCCATGTTTTGTAGTGTGGAATAGTACATGGCTGCACGTCTTTGCACCTCGAGATCGACCGGAAGAACACCTGCCAACACCGGTAAAGCCTCAGTGCTAACCGTCCTATATGCCTTGCACAAGAAAATCAATGCAGGTCGTTGGCCTTGTAACAGTTTGCGACGGACAGCACCTACAGTCGCCCTATCTGCCCATACAGGAGCACCATAGCAAATAGAACCCAAATAAGTAGCTCCATATATGATCTTTAGTGTATTATATGACAGACCCCATGTCGCAGTTGATATTCTCGTCAGTGCAAAGAAACTCTTTTTAGACTTTTCATTAACTGTTCTAATATGTTCAATAAATGAAAAATTTCTTTCTAAAACCAATCCCAAATAACAAACCGAGGTTTTATTTTTAATAGTAACATTTTCAAATTTAATACACGGCGGTGATTTGAGGTTACCTTTCAGAAGTAGCTGGAAGGTTTTGTTTGGTGCAAACGTCAACCGATTACGCCCACCCCACCGAGATATTAAGTCCAAACATTCACTGGCCAGCCTCTCAAGCCCCGTTCTAGTATCCGACTCTATCAATAACAAACCGTCGTCCGCGTACGCATTCAGGGTACATCCGGACGGCACAGGCATTGCCAGAAAATCGTCGAAGCCTATGTTCCACAAGTATGGTCCTAGCACTGACCCTTGAGGACACCCCATCGTAAGCGCCTTCGACACAGAATGATGCCCAAGTCTCAATTTAGTAGTACCTTGTAAGAAGTACGAGGAGATAAGGGAATAAATATTTTTAAAGCAACCTCTTAATTTTAATTTTAGCAATAGCATGGGCCACCATGCATTGTCAAAGGCGCCAGATATATCTAAGAAGATGCCTAAAACGTATTGAAAACTTGACTCGGTGACAGTTTTCCTTACAGATATAACCGCATCAGTTGTCGATTTTCCCAACGTAAAGCCGAATTGTCTATCATGAAATTTAACTCCACCCGGTAGAAGTCGTGGTACTACAAGACGCTCTAAAAGCTTTCCCAGCGATGGCAACAGTGTTATGGGTCGATAGGATTTAGGATCGTCCGGCGGCTTATCGCCGCTTTTTGGTATTATTCGAATATTACCGCACCGCCAAACACTAGGAAATACTCCTTCCGCAATGCAACGTCTAAAAACTGTTAAAACCGTATCACCCGAAAGTTTACAAGCTTCTTTTATCATTTTGTTTGATATTTTATCTTCGCCCGAAGCCTTATTTAGTGGTAATGACCTAACAATACTGAGGAATTCGTCTGAAGATGGTAAGTCAGACATTGGAGACAATGGTGGTTCAATAGCCCACTGCCTAATTTGTCGGTGATAATCCGTGTCATCCTCCGGCCGATCGTCAGGCACAAGTGATTCTAAAAGATAATCTGTGGTTTGTTCTACTCCTGTAGTATAACTATTATTAATTTTGATGTTCTGTACGTATGCAAGGTCGATTGATCTATTTGCTTTAAATTCATGATACAAAGGTGACCAGGGACCCTCTCTATCGAGTTTATCAACAAGTTTACGTATTAAATTTCCCTTTGATTTCTCCACAGCAGCTCTATAATGAGACCTGGCAACTCTAAGAGCAATAAGAGCATTATTGTAAATATCTCCTGTTACGTTACGCTTTTTAATGTCATTTAGTTTTTTACGAGCTTTCCGATAGATTCTACGTAATTCGACTAATTTATAATTCCACCAATCACATCTACGAGTGTTAGTGATAGATCCACGGCCGATACAAACATCAGCACAATATGTGAAAGTATCTGATAATATGTTTGCGCTTTCCTCAGCTGATAGACCACTGCGACTGAAGTCTTTGGCATGTACTGCAAAGAGTGAACCAAATAAAGCCCAATTTGCCCCTTTAGTTTTATACCTAAAATTGTAAGGAGTTCTTTGTGGATATTGTGCAACCATTGGTATGAATTCGTACACGATTAAGCGGTGATCACTACAGGATGCGTCCGGTAGGACACGCCATCCAGATATCGAGACGTCGCCGCGCGTAAGCGTCACGTCAATAGAAGACTCACCCATTGGGCTGCAAAAAGTTGGTGGTGCATCAGGGGTATTGTGGATAGTAAGATTCATTTCCGCAATAAAATCTTCAACCGCACAGCGACGAGCCATGTCAGCTGCACGCAATTTGCCATACCATAAAGTAGAAGAAGCATTGACATCAGCGCCAATGATAATTTTGTGTCCTATGAGGGACCGCAAAACGAAACGTAAATGATGTAGATGAGGATCAATAGGATGTGAAAATTGAAAATAACAGCTCACTACGTAAACCCTACAGGTAGAGGATGAGATCTCAGCAACGGCGCAGTGTGACGTCATAAGGTTACGCAAAGATGTTACCGTAAAATTAGAACTTGCAACATATATCCCAGCCCGCGACCGGCCATCTAGCTGTACTACATAATTCCGCAATTGAGCGCTTTGATATTGCTCTTGTATAAGGACAATGTCTAACTTTTGTTCCAAAACTAAGCGATCTAATTCTGACGTGGCTATTTTATCATTATGAAGATTTAACTGGCCTATTGAGATATTATCCATTTTATTAAAAAAGTACTACAACTACTACTGTATAAGCTATTCAGTAATTAGTATTTAGGATTAGCTGCTCTAATTTAAGTTTATATGTGGAGCAGTCTTGTGATCCACATCGATGGTCACATGGTTTTTGTACCGGCTGCATTGTGCGCATTTCGGTTTAAAATCTGGTGTGTCCTTATCCGGGCAAGCCCTTGTATCGTGGCTGGCCGCGCAATTAGCACACGTAGGAGTTTTAATAGTGCAAAATTTTTGATCATGACCGAATTGTTGACAGTTTAAGCAACGAACTACTTCTAAGTCGTCTATAAACCTACATGTGGCCCAGTCTATATATAATTTATCTTTTGTGCTAGCCAAGTGTTTCCTAACCTCTGTCTCTAATTCTAAGCCTATCCATTGACGTCCGTTTTCCAGTTTACGATGCCTGACAATTTTGGTTGTTTCTAAAAAATCGCTTTCGCTTAATTTTAATTCGTCCTTGATATTCTGACGATATAAAGCTGTTAGGAAGGTACGATCCTCCATAGAACCGGGCACGTCTTTTACAATTATACGGGGCCTTCGGCCTTTCGGCTTTTCTAAGCGTAAGCCTACAGATTTAATGGCGTTTACTGCTTCTAGTTTTTTAAGCTGCCGTTCATTTGCGACCCGCAACACGACGCCTGCCTTTGCGGTTTTTTTGACGCCTACAATTTGAAAACCTTCGTCGCTAGGTTTAATAGCCTTCATGAGAGCTTCTTTTGTAGCTGACGAAGTTGCATAGTCCGCTGAACGTTCCGTAGTAGGATACGCAATAACGCACGGCCTAGATACGCGTGCCTCAGCGGACACCGGACACGGGGCTGATCCAGGTGGTAAGCGAAGCCTAAGCTTGTCCGCGTACGTCAAGCCCGGCTGTTGAACGGCGACACCCCCCACCTGGCGCTCGAGATTCGCTAATTTCGTTTCATTGCTAGCAGATTTAATTGCCAACAATGAGACGATACCGGTAATCCGCTGGGTTACGTCCATAATGGCGGTCCTATTCCCCACATTCATTCGCGACCCCTGATCGTTTACCAATTCGTTAATTTTTGCTAAAAATTCGGTTGCCTGAGACACCAACTCAAAATAATCATACTCCCCACAGTTATCACGACCACTAAGAGACGAAACACTCTCGCCCAAGTCCGAAGCCCTAATTCGTCCAGTTCTACTTTCATTTGACGATAAATTTGATGGCGACATTCTACCAAACAATTTATTTCCGGTTGGTGTTCGAAATTCATTTGTACCACCGGGATCCGGCAACTCGCCAACAACCGACATGGCCAAACAAAGACACACCAGACAAAAGAAATATCAATAGAAAACAACTTCAAATTCAAAAAACACGAAAAGAAAATTAATACAAACAAAATATTACTCCTACCTACCTTTAAGAATAAAAATAAATTGACTTACCGATAGCCGTAGTAAAAGAAACTAACACAATTTGTATTTATAAGGCTTAAAACTTACAGATTATTTGTCAGAAACACTATACACAACCTTATACCGCCCACAAACCGGGTAACAGTCGCAAGGATACACAAAAACAATATTTAAATTATTAAAACGCGACGTCACACGTGAACCGCAGCGAGCCGCGGAGGAAAGTCGTATGTTGTATACTTAACTAATGGTACCTTTATTAACTGCCTCGTTGGTCTCGCGTTTGGCGTGTGCGACTGCTGATCATGAGGTCTTGGGTTCGATTCCCGGGTCGGACCAAAAGTTTGAGATCAAGAAGTATGATCTACATATACACACATCAAAAGTGTCTAGGGATCAAGCATTTTTATGCGGATTTCTTGAGATTGAGATGTGGCTTTGGCCCTGGCCTGCTCAGTCGCCAGTCTTGAACCCGATTGAGCATGCATGGGATATGCTACAGAGAAGAGCTCTGCCGAATATGGAGGGTATCCAGTCGCAAGAAGACCTTTTTTTGTTGTTGCAACGAACATGGGCGGCCATTCCACAGCGTGATTTGGATGAACTCATTTTGAGTATGCCAAACCAATTATTGTGTTGTTAGTGTTCGCGGTAGAAACACGGATTATTAATTGTTTAAGTTACCTAATAAAATTTTAAAGAAAACTGTTATTTCAGTCTTTTTTTCGAACTTTAATGTTAGTGGTTCAAATGTCAAAACTCCCTTTATTAGGAAAATGGCAAATTTCTTTATTAATGCAAAGGTGACTTGGTTTATCGTTACTGTGACAAACGAAAACACTTTATTTGATGAATCCTTAAAGAAAATTTTAATTAATATCAATCAGGAGAAAAGTTATTGCAAAAATATATGTTAAGTTATGGAATCAGGCGTTACTTTGCGGAAATCCATGACATTAAATGCTATGAAATATATTTAGCTTTAATTCCGCGAGACAAATATCCAGGTCTGAAAGCAGGGCACAAATCCCACCGTCATGCATATGTACACATACAAAACAAGTGAGAAATAATTAGCATGCCATGCAACCAAACCTATACTCGACACGTGTTTCGCCCCTCCACGGGGCATCCTCAGGAGATGTTGACTCGTCGAGCGTTTGAGCTCGAATGCGCGCTAGCGCACCGCTGTCGGCCCTTTATATACCGTTTCGATGACGCTATAATCACGATCGATACAATGTCACAACGACATCTGTGCCGAACTACCCGCAATCATACTTAGAAGTGGTGATGGAATTAAGTTTGTTTGGTCATTCAACAGTGTATATGCATTAATATTGTTATATTTTGATATTTCTAACTGTTCCAACACACTCATCCGGAAACCCTTATCGCAAACATGCAGAATGTTATAGGTATTGTTGCCGCTCAAGGAGTGGCCGGTGTCGATTAAATGTTTTGCGAAATGTGATTTATCTGGATGGCCATTCCTGTGAGCGGCAACATGTTCCCTGTACCTAATTTCGAAACTACGGCCTGTCTGACCCACATAGACCCCGGTGCAATCATTGCATACTAATTTGTAAACTCCGGATTTTTTTGAATTCTCTAATTTATCTTTACCGTTACATAGTTTACGCAAGTTATGATCCGATCGAAAAGCTACGTAAACATTGTGTTTTCTTAGAATATTCGCGATTCTATCTGAAATTGGGCCTATGTAAGTGAGACTCCCGACATTCTTGTTAATTCTTTCGGGGGTACATGCATAAAGTGCTGAGCGAGCCCGGTCATTCTGCTTTTTCTTAATTATATTATCAATAACTTGTTTGGTGTAACCGTTTGAAGTCGCGATTTGATACAATATTTTGAGTTCTTTTGCGTAATTATCCGTGGACAGTGGGAGTGACATTAAACGGTGGACATAGCTGCGGAAGGCTGCTAGTTTATGCTGTAGTGGGTGACAGGATGAAGCGGGAATCGTTGTGTCAGTGTGTGTGGGCTTTCGATAAATTTGGAAATCGAGTTTGTTATTGACTCTTGTGATTGTTAGATCCAAAAAATTAAGGGACTGATTTGATTCTAATTCTAATTTGAATTTAATTTTGGGGTGGTGAGTGTTGAGCCTATTTACGAAAATATCCAATTGACGATTAGTACCTGTCCAACAGATAATTACGTCATCCACATATCTATAATAAAACAGAATGTTGGGCTCGCCCACCACATATTTACATTCGAAGTAGTCCATAAATATTTCCGCCATTAATGGACTTAAAGGTGATCCCATTGCTAGACCCTCTTTTTGGCGGTAGTATTCGTTATTGAATCGAAAGTAATTTTGTTCCATGCAAATACGTGTGAGGTTAAGTAGGTCATTTATTTCTCCTGGATGTAAACGTTGCCTCTCCAAAAGGTACCCCAAAATACGTAGGCACTCTTCAAATGGAATATTTGTAAATAAACTATCTACATCTAGTGATAATAATTTCGAATTGTGGGGGGTGTTAATATTTTGTATTTTTTTAGTTAAATCTAAACTATTTTTTAAACTGTACTGTGGTTTAAAAGATGCCTTTGCCTTTAGTAAATTGTTTAGATATTTGGCTAAATCGTATGTCGGGGCACCAATGTAAGAGACAACGGGGCGAATTGGGATGTTGTCTTTATGAGTTTTTGGTAAACCATACAAAAAAGGAGAT
This sequence comes from Diaphora mendica, assembly GCA_949125395.1. Lineage (NCBI taxonomy): Eukaryota > Metazoa > Arthropoda > Insecta > Lepidoptera > Erebidae > Diaphora > Diaphora mendica. The sequence continues at coordinate 6,381,992 of OX421321.1, forward strand.
CGTGGGTTCATTGGAATTTTATATTTTAACTGGCCTGGAGAAATGTACGACGTGTTATTAATTGCATTCTTTATTTCTAGAGTGAATTTTTTAGTAGGGTCGGTAGTAAGACGTTCAAAATCTTCCCCCTGAATAACGTCGTTAACCCTCTGGTGGTATGCAGTTTTATCCAAAATGACTACTGTATTGCCTTTGTCGGCTTTAGTAATTATTAAATCATTTTGAGTAATTGTGTTTTGTAATGACCTATGTACTTGTATTTCGGAATAATTTTGGGTAATGGTGGTTGCGGACGCTGTCTTTATCTGAAATGCCACCTGATGTTTAACGGCGCTATCCATTTTACTTCTAACACAAGCCATTTCTGAATCTACCATTAAAGTTTCGAGCGATTTCTGGGATAACCGTGGCCTGATGTTATATTTGAGGCCTTTCTCTAGTAAAGAAATCTCTGAATTGGAAAATTGGGTATTTGTATAATTTTTAACGCGTGGGTAGAAAGAATGAACCGCATCTGAATGATTATTTTCTAAGTTGGTGATATTATTATTATTATTTTGGCTATCCCGAGTTAATCGCTCCAACTTCCTACGCTGTGTTAAATATTTTTCATGCGCTACTTGGGAGGCGAAGTCCCGGGCTTTGTTATCTAAAATATCAAACTCCACACTATGCAGTTTGTAACTTAACTCTGAGTACAGAACTTTGAGGTGGAGCTTGATATTGTCCCTAACTGAAAACCAATGCCTGCATTCCTCATTCAACCACACTTGTTTTGCCTTCACCAAAGCTAAACCACTTGACCGGCTGTGTGTGTTAGTATGTATATTAATATAATGGGGAAATACTTTTAAGTGTTTACACTGCTGATTGAACCAAACATTTTGGGCTGCTAAGCGATGCAGTTTTGTCAACTTGATGTATAGTTTTGCCTGCTCAGCTATACTTGCTGACTTAAGATAAGTTATGGAATCAGGCGTTACTTTGCGGAAATCCATGACATTAAATGCTATGAAATATATTTAGCTTTAATTCCGCGAGACAAATATCCAGGTCTGAAAGCAGGGCACAAATCCCACCGTCATGCATATGTACACATACAAAACAAGTGAGAAATAATTAGCATGCCATGCAACCAAACCTATACTCGACACGTGTTTCGCCCCTCCACGGGGCATCCTCAGGAGATGTTGACTCGTCGAGCGTTTGAGCTCGACGTGTGCATGGGACGAGACGGTGGGATTTGTGCCCTGCTTTCAGACCTGGATATTTGTCTCGCGGAATTAAAGCTAAATATATTTCATAGCATTTAATGTCATGGATTTCCGCAAAGTAACGCCTGATTCCATAACTTATCTTAAGTCAGCAAGTATAGCTGAGCAGGCAAAACTATACATCAAGTTGACAAAACTGCATCGCTTAGCAGCCCAAAACGTTTGGTTCAATCAGCAGTGTAAACACTTAAAAGTATTTCCCCATTATATTAATATACATACTAACACACACAGCCGGTCAAGTGGTTTAGCTTTGGTGAAGGCAAAACAAGTGTGGTTGAATGAGGAATGCAGGCATTGGTTTTCAGTTAGGGACAATATCAAGCTCCACCTCAAAGTTCTGTACTCAGAGTTAAGTTACAAACTGCATAGTGTGGAGTTTGATATTTTAGATAATAAAGCCCGGGACTTCGCCTCCCAAGTAGCGCATGAAAAATATTTAACACAGCGTAGGAAGTTGGAGCGATTAACTCGGGATAGCCAAAATAATAATAATAATATCACCAACTTAGAAAATAATCATTCAGATGCGGTTCATTCTTTCTACCCACGCGTTAAAAATTATACAAATACCCAATTTTCCAATTCAGAGATTTCTTTACTAGAGAAAGGCCTCAAATATAACATCAGGCCACGGTTATCCCAGAAATCGCTCGAAACTTTAATGGTAGATTCAGAAATGGCTTGTGTTAGAAGTAAAATGGATAGCGCCGTTAAACATCAGGTGGCATTTCAGATAAAGACAGCGTCCGCAACCACCATTACCCAAAATTATTCCGAAATACAAGTACATAGGTCATTACAAAACACAATTACTCAAAATGATTTAATAATTACTAAAGCCGACAAAGGCAATACAGTAGTCATTTTGGATAAAACTGCATACCACCAGAGGGTTAACGACGTGATTCAGGGGGAAGATTTTGAACGTCTTACTACCGACCCTACTAAAAAATTCACTCTAGAAATAAAGAATGCAATTAATAACACGTCGTACATTTCTCCAGGCCAGTTAAAATATAAAATTCCAATGAACCCACGATCTCCTTTTTTGTATGGTTTACCAAAAACTCATAAAGACAACATCCCAATTCGCCCCGTTGTCTCTTACATTGGTGCCCCGACATACGATTTAGCCAAATATCTAAACAATTTACTAAAGGCAAAGGCATCTTTTAAACCACAGTACAGTTTAAAAAATAGTTTAGATTTAACTAAAAAAATACAAAATATTAACACCCCCCACAATTCGAAATTATTATCACTAGATGTAGATAGTTTATTTACAAATATTCCATTTGAAGAGTGCCTACGTATTTTGGGGTACCTTTTGGAGAGGCAACGTTTACATCCAGGAGAAATAAATGACCTACTTAACCTCACACGTATTTGCATGGAACAAAATTACTTTCGATTCAATAACGAATACTACCGCCAAAAAGAGGGTCTAGCAATGGGATCACCTTTAAGTCCATTAATGGCGGAAATATTTATGGACTACTTCGAATGTAAATATGTGGTGGGCGAGCCCAACATTCTGTTTTATTATAGATATGTGGATGACGTAATTATCTGTTGGACAGGTACTAATCGTCAATTGGATATTTTCGTAAATAGGCTCAACACTCACCACCCCAAAATTAAATTCAAATTAGAATTAGAATCAAATCAGTCCCTTAATTTTTTGGATCTAACAATCACAAGAGTCAATAACAAACTCGATTTCCAAATTTATCGAAAGCCCACACACACTGACACAACGATTCCCGCTTCATCCTGTCACCCACTACAGCATAAACTAGCAGCCTTCCGCAGCTATGTCCACCGTTTAATGTCACTCCCACTGTCCACGGATAATTACGCAAAAGAACTCAAAATATTGTATCAAATCGCGACTTCAAACGGTTACACCAAACAAGTTATTGATAATATAATTAAGAAAAAGCAGAATGACCGGGCTCGCTCAGCACTTTATGCATGTACCCCCGAAAGAATTAACAAGAATGTCGGGAGTCTCACTTACATAGGCCCAATTTCAGATAGAATCGCGAATATTCTAAGAAAACACAATGTTTACGTAGCTTTTCGATCGGATCATAACTTGCGTAAACTATGTAACGGTAAAGATAAATTAGAGAATTCAAAAAAATCCGGAGTTTACAAATTAGTATGCAATGATTGCACCGGGGTCTATGTGGGTCAGACAGGCCGTAGTTTCGAAATTAGGTACAGGGAACATGTTGCCGCTCACAGGAATGGCCATCCAGATAAATCACATTTCGCAAAACATTTAATCGACACCGGCCACTCCTTGAGCGGCAACAATACCTATAACATTCTGCATGTTTGCGATAAGGGTTTCCGGATGAGTGTGTTGGAACAGTTAGAAATATCAAAATATAACAATATTAATGCATATACACTGTTGAATGACCAAACAAACTTAATTCCATCACCACTTCTAAGTATGATTGCGGGTAGTTCGGCACAGATGTCGTTGTGACATTGTATCGATCGTGATTATAGCGTCATCGAAACGGTATATAAAGGGCCGACAGCGGTGCGCTAGCGCGCATTCGAGCTCAAACGCTCGACGAGTCAACATCTCCTGAGGATGCCCCGTGGAGGGGCGAAACACGTGTCGAGTATAGGTTTGGTTGCATGGCATGCTAATTATTTCTCACTTGTTTTGTATGTGTACATATGCATGACGGTGGGATTTGTGCCCTGCTTTCAGACCTGGATATTTGTCTCGCGGAATTAAAGCTAAATATATTTCATAGCATTTAAAATATATGTTGATCCCTAGACACATATGTTGATCCCTAGACACTTTTGATGTGTGTAATTGTTTCGGAGTTTGGGTGTTTTCTATGTATAATATGTATGTATTTACAAAAAAAGTATATATGTATTTGTATCAGTTGTCTAGTACCCATAACACAAGCTCTGCTTAGCTTGGGACTAGATGGCGTTGTGTGTTAGATGTCCGAAATATTTATTATTATTATACTAACAATGAACTTGAGTTGGATATGACACGGCAATAGATGAATTATGTGGGTATATTTTCATATTTAAGTTTTGGTATCCAAAGCTTTTTAACCGACTTCCAAAAAGGAGGAGGTTCTATGTTCCACTGTATGTATTTTTTTTTTTTGTTTATAAGTATTATTGTTAAATTATTCATGTGAAGTAATTGTGATGAGTCTGTATGTACATATCTACACTAATTTACAAAGAGGTAAAGTTTGTGCGTTTGTGAGTTTGTGACGTTGTAGGGGGTAATGTCTGGATCTACTAAACCGATTTTGAAAATTCTTTTACCAATAGAAGGCTACGTTATTTGTGAGTGACATAGGCAATATAATAACCCGCAAAGTGCAAAGACTTTCGTGGTAGCTGAATTTGCTAAGTAACCCGGAGAAAAAAATGTTTACCGCCGAACAAAGTGGGGGCACGGGTCAGCTAGTATTTTTATAAAAAAGCTTAAAACGCAAAGGTTCGCAAACGCAAACGCAAAATTGCAGTTTTTTAATGTAATGTAATTTAATTACCTAGTTCTGTTAGAGTCAGTCATGAGTGTGTATCTCTTTAATCAGGAACTGTGAGCGAGCACAGGGTTTCACCTTTAAGGGTTTCGTAGACAAAATTGCAAAAATGCAACCCGTGAAGTATCATTACCCTTAGTTAGAGGTATAACTATAGTTACTTCTAACTCTTCTCATATCTCATTCCTCACTTCTGTTTCATATAAGATAGTGACTGTTTGTTTTTTATTGCAATTGCAATGTATGTAGTTCGCTGTTCAATAATTATTACTGGTAATAATCACAAATTAAAAAAAACGACTTCAAGAACTGGACCAAATTGAAATGGGACCACTCGGGAAGTACCAGCTTTCAAATAAAAAAAAGAATCATAAACATCGATTCACCCAGTCGAAAGTTATGAGGTAACAAACATAAAAAAAAACATAGAATACAGTCGAATTGATAACCTCCTCCTTTTTTTGAAGTCGGTTAAAAAGGGACTACATGAATTTAGGTGGGTGGAGAGTTGCATAGGGTTGCCAATTTCGAAAAGCAATATCGAAGAAAAGTTGTATGATTAACAGAAGATATGATGGAGTTTGTCACTTTAGACTTAGTCCAAGTTAAGTAATACTTAAAGCAAAAAGTCGCCATTTTTGTTCCTACCCTTATTAATCACAAGATAATTTGGGGTCAGTTGCTAGTTCAATCGGTGTTACCTGAATGACAGTATTTCCATCAAATCACCTTTTGTTTTTATTGAATAGGTGGCAAACGAGCAGACGTATCACCTGATGGTAAGCGATTACCGCCGCCCATGGACACCCGCAACACCAGAGGGTTCACAAGTGCGTTGCCGGCTTTTTAAGAAGGCCTTGCCGGCCTTTGCGACCCTGAGTGTGAACTGAATTCAAAGAATAAACTAGTTGACTGTATATTTAAGGGCACTAAATTCCCAATAACGATTGCTATGGATGTTCATGACAACTGGGACCGACGGTCCTTAGAAGGTTTTAAAAAATAAATCTGTTTGTGTTTAATCGTGTTATATTTTGATTTAATAAATTACTCACATAACATACATACTTTTTACAACTTACATACAGTGTGATAGACAATTTACAAATATTCGCTTACAGTTCACTCTTCTTTAAATATAAATTAAAACTTAAATTTATTATTTTGTACCTAACATATTGTTTCCGCCTACAAAAATGTACAGTTAATAACAATTTATTTTAACTACAAATTACATTTTATAAATCAAATTTAAAATATAAATACGATGTGGCAAATAAAGCTTTTGTAGACTAACCTCTTTTGTAGACTTAATAGCAATCACAACTGTCAAATTAGTACATTTCCGAATTTGAAATTTGAGTATGTTTCAGCTCCCTCACACATACGATTTGTTACGTAGAATTTGTTATTAAATTAAAAGAGAGACAGCGTAAGTACGTTGCAATCAGTTCCATAGAAGTAGTTCTAATCGGATATTAGGGATATTAAATATCACCAATCACCATCATCTATAAGCAACTAGGTCACTGTCTTTTTAAATCGATTTGTCAGGTAGTAGAGGCTAGTCTGCAAAAGCTATTTCTTTAAATAAAACGATATTGAGGATCATAATAATACCTACCACTGGACCGAATGTTGATAAGAAAAATTTCATAACGTATTTTCATTAAAATACCCAAAATAGTCGTAAAAACCAATTATATAAATTCTGATTAAACTTTATTGAAACGATACGTAATTAAGTGGTGCTAAAGAATAATTATATTGTTTACATATTTCTATATCAACATTGAATTCAGTAGGTATACTTAAGTAGAGATCAAAGAAAAATAACACTCATTAAAAGGTTGAGAAATATCTAATCACAGGACTTTATTATGATATATGCCGAAATAATATAAAAATCACAATTGCAATAAAAATGTCAAATGTCAATTGATGTAAAATTACAATGTCAATTTTTTAGTTTGAGATTAATTATGTTTCTATAACAATGTTAAGAATAAATATATTTTTTATGTTGTCGTGATGTCAATTAAGTTAATCAATCGTCATTTTCGTCAATAATAAATGTTATATCAGTGTTTTTCTTTTGCTAAATTGACCGAATAAATGTGTTTATTATTTGTATTTGATAAGTTATTTTTTTCATACATTAATAATAATGTGTTGTATTGAAACTGTGTCTAATAGCCAAACAATACATAGTTTTTCTTGTATTTTTTTCATCATCCATCCAAAATTGTAAAATTAATATTTGCGCTGGCAACTATCGGTATACGTCATTTATAAATTAATAAAAACCAGATATGTTTTGATTTATACCTTGAAATCTGGCAGTAGTTTTTCATATTTTATACTTAACAGATTGTAAACATGCATGGGGTGCCGGATTAAAAATGTGGAGTGTTGTATATAAGTTTCGTAAAGGCGCGTCTCCACCGGAATTTTTGGCAATTTCAGTGTTTCCAACTGTTGGGAACTCTTCAGAAAATTGCCGAATCGGCAATAATTTGAAAAATATTCCAACTAAGCGTCTCCACAGAGCCAATAAATATCTGCAACAAACGTATTCTTTTGATGTTTACCGCCAAAAACAGAAACACGGTTCCCAACATTTGTTGCCAACACAAGGAAATTACAGAAACTTTTGTCACCAACACGTGTTGATAACACAAAAGTTGCCAACTTTTGTGCGGTGGAGACTCGGCTTAAGAACCGATTATGAGAGCAAACTACGTGGACAATAGTGTTGCAAGGATTAAAACACTTGAAGCAATCCTACACGCTCTGGCTAGCGTGATATAGGTATTAGACCAAAACCTACTTTCTGAGGAAAGGTCTACGCCCAGCAGTGTACTAATGAAGGCTGTTGATGATGGTGATGATAGAACGGTGGTTTAGTTCTAAATGTTCTAATTTGAAACTAGTTTCCGTATGTAAGTTTTGCAGTGAATAATTACTTACATTACTTCGAACACTTTCAGAGAAGTAAATCGTCACTATCAAAGTAGGATAATTTCTCGCAAATGGATTGAAACAATAAATGCATGGCCAATCGGCTTGCACATTGTTATATACCTATTAAGACCACTGCGGAGTAAGTAAAAATGGCAATAAACCAAGTCGGCCATATTGTTTCACTAATTGGCTCTCTTATCGGTCGTTACGCATTATAACATTCATTAATTGTTGTTATTTTACGATGAGATATTGTATTTCTTTCGCCAATAGTAATTCTATTCGAGACGCCATTTTTATTTAGCAAATGGATTTTTTATTAGTTTTTACGATTCCATTGTTATAGTTTTAAACTATTTATAGTATCTCGGCTTCATATGTCAATAAGAGCGTAACTCACTGTGGTTTCTGTGATTAAAATACATACTTATGTAAGCGATTTAGTTTTAGTAAAATGTTTACTGTGAAAGTGCCCAGAAACTACATTTGTATTTATTTTATTATTTGGAAATGGTGTTTTGTATTATCGTTTAATACTGACAAAGTGGCCCAGTCAAGAAATGATACAATAATAGTGTTGTAATTAAGTTGATTGCTCACCGCTTTGCCTAATGGACGTAACAAAACTTTGTATTTAATTCTCTTGTAAACGGCGACAACACTACTGACATTAAGTCATTATTACCTCGATGATTAAGGTGTTTTTTCTGATATTAAATTCCATTTCATTTGACAGTTACTAATGTTGTAACTTCGGGATGGGGAGAGACACTTTGATAAAACCGGTCTTCAATTTAAATAAATACGTATCATCACAAAAGGCAAAAACAAGTACAGGTAATAAATTGAGCTTAATTGAAATAGTTATAGCTGCTAAGGAAAAAGAGCAAAATAATTATTTTATAATTAACTCAGCGCAAATAATTATAATCAAAACTAATAAACGAAAGAGATTACGTCAATCTGATATAAAAAACCTGTTTTAGCTACTTTATGGAGTGTCGACTCATAATGAGGTTTGTCTATTAAAATATCAGTTCATTTTAAATTTTAGTGACAGGTTCTACAGTGGAACTAATAATAACAGTTATCGGCAATGATCATTTGGTAAGTCAACAGATAAAATTTTAAAAATTATATAAAATAAAATACCACATCATCAACAAAGTCAATATAAATTATTGCCCCGTACAGTTAGAAAATATATTAACATCAAAGTAAATAAATATAAAGAATTACTATATACAACTACAATCTATATAATACATCACCTACAGCTAATATTCACACGAGATATGTAGTTATATGGTACTTATCAAGTCTTTACTGAAGCAGTTACAGTTAATGATAATAACAGTTTACTTTAAAGCAAAGGAACAAATCTGAACCGTTTTAAGGTCGACATTTCAGGCAGTACAAACCTTCACACTGACAATTACCACTTAGTCGATAAGTATTTAATGTTCAACACTCACGAACAACTTCACTGGTAGTAACAAAGAGCCTCTAAGGTTATTTGAAAATCACTTTCACGTGTTGAGAAGGGAGTCTATACTGAACGGATTATATTTTCTTGTTCCCCCGTTTTTAGATAAATCCTGTTCTGTTGCTGTCCCTCCACCGCTTAGGTCTAAAGAGACAGCTCGTCCGGAGTCGAAGTCAAATTTGTCGAAGTTACTCGTAGCAGCGAACTGTTTGAAAAAGGAAGGTTGTGGGTCAGGTATTGGGCTAAAGTTTCTTCCAGAATTGGCATCTGACGTTGAACTATCTGAATTGTTCATGCCATCTGCCCCAGAAGGAGCTCTCAGTCGCCCGGATAGGGAAAAGTCTTCAGGACCTGAATCGTGACAGGAGTCTCCTCCTACGACGTCTATCATACATTCTTCTCCATCTCCGTCAGAATCGGAGTACAGCCCGGTGTTTTTGTGTTGTGCGAGGTACTCAGCCTTCAAAGCCTCGAGGTCGACGGATATGCCCTTAGCTCGCAATTTTCTTGCTTGTCTCTCTAATGCTTTTGCCAACTTCTTTCTTCTTCTCGCCCTGTTGATAAAATCGATAGGGCCCAATTAGTATAGAACCTAATAGCAGCTTGATAAAGAACGATACCTACAATTAATTACTAAATAGGCATCAGACTTTTATTAATTTTAACCTGAGTAATGACTATATAGTGAGACCATGGTTAGGAACAAAACTTGTCTATGTATCTTATATACTTCTCTTATAATGTATCTAACATCTTTCCATATTAATAACCTTATAATTTAAGAGAAATTGTTTAGTGGATTAATTTCAATGTTAGTGTTGTTGTTTTTCATAATTACATACCTAAGTTTGTATTAATACGTGAAGCAAAAACTTTGGACGCGTTTTTATGATAATTATAAGAACGTGGTGTATGAACTTTAGCCAATTAAAATTTATATGGAGGCAAGAAGCTAAAAAAAATATAATCGAATTTCGTTAGGAAAATCCGTTGAAAATAGCATTCTACTGATAAACCTATATTGTAATATTGCGCAAAAATGCGCTGATTGGCTGCTACAAACTTGTATACTCTAGATATATTATGCTACATACATTGTTGATTTTGAAATTATTCAGCTTATCAAAAGTCTCTTGTAATTAAAAAAGATGATGACCTTATTGCTTTATATTTTAATGTGCATATCGAGTACGTCATTCATCACCTTTTGCATATTTTGTTCGTTTTTATCAACTGTTTGTTCTGTGGTAGCTATTATTTTTAATATAACAAAATTATTATCAATACGAATTCTTACAAATTGTTTTGCATGAGACGATAAATTATTTATCGAAGCTACAGTGCTCTGATAATTCATTGCATCCTATAGCGATAAATAGAGCAGAGTTATTGTAGGTGATGACATATTTATTAATTATAATGAAACAAAGTACGGATATACTACATAAATGAGAATTCTTGAGAAATCTTGGAGGGTGTGTAAGTAGAAAAACATAGAGATGGAAAGTAAATTATGCTGACTTGAGCGAATTAATCCTACTAATTCCTACTAATATTATAAACGCGAAAGTTTGTGACTATGGGTGGATGGATGGATGTTTGTTACTCTTTCATGCAAAAACTGCTAAACGGATTTGGATGAAACTTTACAGTAATATAGCGGTGGCGGAGGCGAAGCCGCGGGCAACAACTATATAATATAATAACAAAACAAAATCTTGAACATGAACAATATACTTTTACAACATTTCAAAGTATCAATCTAACTGATTTAAAGTTTCCTTATTGTTGTTCTAGAAATATTATCAGTCTGTTACTTTTAGATTCCAAAATTAGGTAACTACGTTATGCACAAATCTCACCTCTCCCTGGCCCTCAGTTCGTGTGGGGGAATGGGCTCTCCTGAACAGGATTGGGGATGAGCGTTGTGAGCTGGCCGACCTGGCCCTTTCTTCGTGTGCTCCTTCTTCCGCCACTTTGCGCGGCGATTTTGGAACCATACCTGTGTAAAGAAATGTATTTATTGAAAAAAAAAAAAAATTTACCTCACAAACTTTTAGTGATAATGATAAGATTTAGAAACAGTTCTCTTAGACAATATTTTTTCTTAGTAGGTTTGTTTATTTTATTTCTTCTGATCAACATAGTTCAAATTATCTTCTTCATTTTGTTTTGGAACATTTTTAAGCACTATATTTTGTGACAGCCTTAGAGCAAGGGGCAGCCGAACGGGCGGAAAGCGTGATCGGAGTAGAGAGAGAGAGAGACTGAGTTTGGGTAGTGGCTGTCTCTCTTACGCAAGCTTCTGATTGGTGGACGCACATACCAATTTGCATGACTGATTTGGCGGAAAATACACAAACCAATCAGAAGCCCTCTACTCCGATCACGCTTTCCGCTAGTTCAGCTGCCCCTCAAGGTATATATGCCCTAAGGTGACAGCAAAGTCAGTCTAGGATGAGTTATATACTTAAGTTAACTTCTAAATTTTCTAATTAAGTCGCGTTTGAAAAAAGTTTATAAATGAACGAGTGGAAAAGTAGCTTTTAAGTAATTGATATTAACATTATTAAGATTAACTCTATTTCTGTTTTACAAATAACAGTAATTAAAGTAATCAAAGAAGAAGACTTTTCATATAATTAGATTTTTTTCACGTTTTAGGAGTTGCCGAGGAAAATATTTTCAATTTTACAGAATTCAATATATTTTTGCCACCCCGCTGGTCTGCACCAAAACTAAAACTGATCACTGAAAGATGTGGCTCCGTTAGTTTCTTTCGTTTTGCACGATAATCGTCACGTTTATATTTCTATTCTCTTTTTTATAATACCTAAGTCTATTTTACAGACTTTCAGGCATTAGTAGTGGAACGACCACCTGTGGTATCTCAGACTCATTTCGAAAGTTGAACCTAGATCAGCTTAAAATTTTATGCAAAATTACCTATGTACTAAAAAGTGCAGCCGATATCCTCAGTTTAAGATTGATGCCTTTTTAAATGCGGACTGCATCGCCTCTTTTTGAGATCAACTTACTATTAGTTTAAAGTTATTCGTGCATAAATTAGTAACGACAGAAAAACACATTTATAACAGTAATAATCTAGATACAGAGATTAACAAACTGCTACATGCTACTTGGTATAAAAGCAGTTTCGTTACAACCAACTAAACGGTTATGTTAATTTCACAAGTAAAATGTAAGTGTTCGAAACGAATTCTTTTTAAAACCGTAAGTATCGCATATCATCTAATGTAAGAAATATCGTTTTCGAATTGAAATCAGTTGTAAAAAACTATCCCTCGTTGCAAATGAATTACTATCTATTCATTTTTTTTTTCTTTTTTTTTTCTTTTTATGTGTGGCCCGCCATAATGACTCTACTCTGCCTGATGGAAAGCATAAGCAGAATCCAAGAGTGGCGGTCACCATACTCACTGCGAATGCGGACAATGCAGTATGGCGACCCACACCATGGCGGCCTAATGATGCTGCTGCATCTTTTAGTCTAGTCAACAAGTATGGAACTTGTTGACTAGACTATTTGGGCCTCCGGTCTCGCACTCACCAACGAAACACGACAGCACTGCTGCTGTTAATTGTTAAAGATGACATTGTGGAAAAAGGTAGACCTTACAGTTTTTCAAAATGTTCGCGAGATCTTCTGAAGTCTACGTCTACATCTAAAAAAGCCAACATCTTGACTCAGATCCCATATTCATTATTGCTGTAAATTAAAATCTTACACAGTCCTAAAGTGAAAGATCCCAAGAAACATTAAATACATGTAAGGAACACCAATACATTCAACACGGCTGTTTAATACTGACTGAGGAAAAACAGTCATATAAATTACACATTTTATATGAGTGTGTTACGGAATCAGCTTAACATAAAAGGAAGAAAATTGTTTTAAATTTGTTCTTTGTAGTCAGTTCTGTCACTGCTACTCAGTTTATAAAAAAAGTTAAAAATAGTTTTACTTAAAGGTAACCAGTAGACTATAGAGGCAGGCCATCTTTAACAGACTTACGGGATTAAATGCAAAACTGCATCAATAAAACATTTCGAGGAGTTATCTTGCCGCACAAAGGTATGTAAAGTGCTCGGCTCGGCGAGAATTGAGACGTTAAATTTCAATGGGCTGGCGCATTTGCAATGATTTGCATGGTAATGTGATGCGGGCGTGCCCGTGCATTTGTCGCGCATTCATGCAGGCGCTATCTTCCGACCAGAAACAATGTCTTGTAGTAAACATACTGGTCACTGCCGACTCGAAGTTTTTGACTGTCTTGCCATATTATATGCCGTATTCATATTTAGGTGTATTTTCGCAAATGAGTATCAGTCGTGTAGGTCTCACCGCTACTCGCAATGAATTGCGTTAAAATTTTATGTATTTTTTACTTTCAGATAGATGGTGTTTTTAAAAATTCTATATAATTCGTATGGTAGGTTTTTGACGCGGGCGACAAGACAACTGCTTAGAAGTTATCCTGTATTTTTATGACGCAGTAAAGTCTTCTAAATGCTTTATTTCAGCAATAAATTAGTGGCAGTAAGAATCTAACAGACGGAGAAATGCAGATGAAAACTTATATTAAGTACGTAGTAACTATGTATGTAGTTACAAAGATACAATGTATTAACCATGTCCTAGAACAATGCTGAGAAAATATTTATTTTATGCTTCTCTCGAGTCTGTGCTTAAGTCCTGATTATACACTCTAACTGTACAACGGCCATTTACAACTTAGCGAGACATTCAAGAGCCTAATTTCTTTAGTTTTCATTCGCGTCAACACGATTATAAAATGTCCCGGGCCACCTATTATCATACTTTAATAGCTGTAAAGTATTTATGGGTACCTTAATGTAAAGTAATTAGGATTAACTGTAACTTTGTAAATACCTATGTTCACCTATAGTTCTGTTCTACAATGTTCATTTATTTATTATGGCGGTATCTTAAATTGATGGATGTAAAATGCCCCTTATAATGGAGTTTAATTTTGTCAAAGAGGTCTTAAGTCGGCATTAAATCGTTTTTACAATTATAGTTCATAATACGTGTTGTGTCAGTCGACTGAAAGAAATGCATAGTGTGGTACTTACGCGTGTTTAGCGTCAGTCATCAAGCAGTGATACGATTATTTAACTATTTTTTCTATATGATTTAGTCGCTAAGAAAATCTTGAAAACAACATTTACAGAACAAATACCTACTTAACTTAGTATGGAATGGAATTTTGCACAGAGATAGAATTTAGTCCAAAAAAACACATAGGCTAATTTTATCTCTTAGAAATTTAATTTTGAAATCGACAAGCAAAACTACAGGATAACAACAAAATGAAAGCCAAAAACTATTTTATTATTTGCTGTTTTGTAAAGCTTCTTGAAACATACCTAACTATCTTATGAACATTTTGAGGCGCCATGTAATGGAATTGATTTAACGTTAGTTAAGCAATAGTAATATTTATTATTCAGAATTTTCTGCTTCGTACAATAGAACATAATATATATAATTAATAGTCTAATAGGTACACGTATTATAATATTAAGAAATTTCACTCCAGCTATGGATCAAAAATAGTACCGTGGTAAAAGTACTTACGATTTCCCGCTCTATGGGATATAGGAGACAGGATTATGTGGTGATTGTACTAACAATTATATATACATATTGTAACCTGAAAAAGCTACTGAGCTTCTGGGATGATCTAGGATAGACTAGATCTAGACGCTAAGTGCGGAAACAGTCCGGGAAAACCAAACATAACCAAACCAATATACATATCGTAGGTAAAGCCAGACAGAACAAATGAACGTACTCATCACACACCTATTTGTTCTGGTTGCAACTGCACCCGTGACCACTAGCTTAGCACTTAAAAACACTAACCATTATCCTGACAGGCATCTCGAGACTGCAGACTAATAAATTTATGACAATAACATTACAATATTTAAAAACATCTCTTCAAGGACCACGTTTGAATAAAATGAAAATATAAATATAATAAGATATTCGTTGGGTCGTCGCATTGACGTGAGGTTTACGAGCCACCCATCGCATTTTATTGCAAAACATGTTTAATACGAACACACTCGTCCGACCCTCGCCTCGCCGGATTCATTTTGGATTAATTTAATAAAATTAAACATTACACCTTTGACTGGCGCAATTAGGTAATAATATAGGGAGTTAATTGTACTAACTGTTTTTATTTATTGTCTGAAATTCATTTTGAAGGATAGGAATAAATTATCGACATTATTATTTAAATTAATAAGGTGGTAAGTACAGGTGTGACCTGCTTGTTGAAAAGTAGTCGATTTATTTTATCGACATATGTAGACCTAATCGAAATAGTTTTACCCATTTTTTTGGTGTAGGTGACATAGACAAACAGGCAGACATCCGTCTGCCTGTTTGTCACCAGCCGTCACCAGGTGTTGGTAACTAAATACCATCGTCTATAGACATCTCTAACTTAAGAATCACAAATGCGCTGATTTCCATAGCTGGGGTAGGGTTGTCTGAGTTTCGGTAATCTCGTTCACTCGAGGAAAAGCAAATTAAGAATTAATTAACATCGGTTTTCTGCGAAGTCGTGTATCACTTCAGTCATTCCTGGCTCCTAATCCAAGCATGACGAAGCTTGGTTCTCCCATTTTATTCTGAATTTCAAGAGCCTTTTGTTTATTTAAAATTGTGGGCGTAACTGCGAATGTGTGAACTGGAATGCTAATAGAAGACTTCTAAACAGTGCCGTAACACTCTTAAGAGTTTTTATTGAACTTGATTTTTATAAGAAAAAAAATACTGACAGTTTTTGATACAAGCATCAAAAGTAATAAACCTTATCTTTAGTTTTTAATCCGTGACCTGAAGCAAAGTTACGCTGTTTCTATTTTCAGAATCTTTTTTTGACTTTGAACAACACATAACTTGAAAATGTAAAAGTTTTTTTTCTTTACTTCAATCAATTAACCATCCACGGCTCAGCCTTTCCTAATGTGCGCCGTAGCACCCTTGAATTATAACGCTATAACATTTTTGACCATTTTGGGAATCATTACATTCCCATATTTAACCGTTTCTAATCATAAGCTTTGAGTTCAAACAACTATCAAACATGTTAGATAATAATATAATTGTTCCGGTTTCAGACAACCCTTTTAAAGTAAAACTAAAACTGTCACTCAACTGTCAAAAGAAATTTTGATACCGACAAAAACACAAAATATTTCTAAACGGTACTTTTACTTTAATAATAATGTTAATAATTATGGTTATTATAATAATGGGAACAGCCATGAAAATTTTACGCAAAATTTAATTCAAATCATTTATGTAATTATGGCAAACATTTATGAAGCGTGCGCTGTGGTGCGCATTTAAAACAATGGGTTACTCGTTCTGGTGATTTTATGTGTTTTACATTTGAGATTTAATATTCGGTGTGTTTTTACATACATTTTTATTTTATTCGTGTGGTGACAGTTAAAGAATACGAAGTATCACCGCCCCTAATCATTTGTGTGTCGTAAAGGCGCGTCTCCACCAAAATTGTTGTCAATTTCAGTGTTTCCAACTGTTTGCAACACTTCAAAAAATCGGCAACTTTTGTTTCCATTGTGTCTACGCCGAGTCGCCAACAATTTGAAAAACATTCGAACTAAGCGTCACCATAGAGCCAATAAATATTTACAACAAGCGTATTCTTTTGACGTTTACCGCCAAAAACGGAAACACTGTTCTCAACATTTGTTGACAATTTTTGCTGCCAACACTAGGAAATTACAGAAACTTTTGTCATCAACACGTGTTGACAACACAATAATTGTCAAGTTTTGTTCTGTGGAGACCCGGCTTAAGAGCCGACTAGAAGAAGAAGAGAGTAAAAACTGTAGGACAACAACACTGCAAAGAGAAGAAAACTCGTCTGGCCAACGTGAAATGAAGGCCGAAATCCCCTTTCTAAGGAGGGACGTCCATCAGTTGTTAGTTATAGTCTGGTGATGATGACAATGTTTTTAGATAAACCAAAAAAGTGAAATAATGTGTGAGTCAATGCATATAATATACTTTTGGATGTACCTACATCATAAAACGAAGTAAACTTGTATACAATTTGTATTTAACCAAACAAATTGACGAACATTGTTTAATGCGAACTTCACTAAAAAAAAAACAGGTCCGGATAATAGGACTCCGTTATATCCTGGCATTGTCATCATATCATAATTACAAAAATCAATATTTTAAACTTGCATGTAACATTATCCATTTCTATTCGCTTTATCGTCAGACCATATTTAAGATTCCAAATTAAAGTAATTCCAAACTTCAACACATGCAGAAAGAACTTATTGACATTTATAACATACCACATTATCTAGAGATTTATATACAAATATTACAAGTAATAATACTTACATCTTAAAAACAAATCTCTCAATAAACTCCCAAGTCAATAAACCAATCCATATTTTAATTAAGCCACCGGTTTCTAGGACCTAATCGCCTCGCATTGATTACGGTTCGTAATGGTCGTTGGTGGGTAGTTCCACCCCGCCTAATGAGAGCCTGTATCCTCCCACATTGAGGGTTGGGGAGCGGCGGGGGTGACCATTAAGGGGGTGGGGATTTGTTTTTATTTTTCGTTTACGATTGATATGTAATTGCGGTTTTATGGCGATGGGTTGTATGTTCTTTTATGTACAAAGTACGAATACATATCTCTTGCGCACTAATAGATAGATGAGTATATAAAACAAGTTTTAGATTATGATTAATTAACATTAAGTATTAGTCACCAGTATGCATTTGTTATTGGTTTCTTTTGTTGGTCCATGTGGTGATGAATTAAAAATACAGATTGTAACCACTCCCGTGGGCGTCCCGTAAGAGCCGACTAAGGGAACAAAATTGTATAAAGGCCGATTTACATCAGACGAGCGAATGCTCATTCTATTAAATTCTTTTAGAGTGAACAGGCATAGACCATTCTTTCGTTGTTCTGTCTGCGTTCTAAAATATTCTATAGAATATTCTAAGAATGCTCGTTCGCTTGGTGTAAACTGCATTAGAGCGTGCGAACAGTTGCATCTTCGTGAGAATTCTAGTTCTTGGTTCTCATTCTTGCTCGTTGCTATTTTGGTTTAAATGTTGAAAACGAGTTTTCGTTTACACTAAAAGATTAAGAAAGAATGCTCTTGTTCTCGCTCTAGCTCTTTATTCGTTTAGTCTAAACTGGTCTAAGCCCACCCTAAGACAACAACTATTCAAAAAGAGAAGGCAAGCTTGATACAAACTCTATACCAATCCGTCTGGGCAGGGTAGTATAATCATAGAGTTATTATACATAGAGAGGGGAAGACATACGGCTGACAGTAAGCGGAAACGTCCAACGGTTAGAAAGAGAGAGAGCATCGCGGTACCCCTCAGATAAAGTTATCTGAGCGGTACCCTGGCTGTCTTTCTCTACTGACGCATGCGCAGCAAAGGACTAATAATGGTAATCCAATCACAACAATTAACCGTCGAATCGTTCTGCTATGCCCCTGCGTGAGTAGAGAGAGACAGATGGGTACCGCGATCGTCTCTCTCTTTCTAACCGAGGGACGGCTGGAGGCTTGGCTCCCCTCATCATCATCATCCTAGCGTTGTTTCCGGTTGCTTCCAGAGCACTTTGGAGCCCGGGGTCCGCTTTCCTGCTCTGTCTTCTCCACTTTGCCCGGTCTTCAGCATCCCTGGTAGTGAGACCATTTGCACGCATGTCACCCGTTACGACGTCAAACCAGCACTTCTTGGGTGTACCCCTTCTATCGGGACCCGGCGGAGGCGGCATGGCTTGGCTCTCCTACTCTACCTATAATAACTCTATGATTATAATCGGCTAAAGGAGGAAAACAGCTTGGTTCTACCACAGATAACATTTAGGGAATAATGTTCAATACATACTAATATTTCTCTTCTTGAGAAGGACATAGGATATTTTGACCACAATAGCCGGCAAAAGGCTGTAAATAATAAATGAATCAACTAAAAAAAAATATAAATACTACATAGATAAAAATTGTACGCAAAAAAATAAAAAATAAAGTTATATTATTTACTAAATAAGTGCGGTCTCTAACAGACAATCGCCTTCCCCCTCTAGGTGTAAATAAGATGTTCGAAAATACATTGAATCACCCTCCTTAGGGTGAAGACAATTCTTTCCCTTAGACACCCATGAAGGGGGCCTTTCTGGAGTAATCGTTGTGAATGTGATTTTATTTGGTTCGATTGTAGTAAATATTGTGTTGACAGCCTGTTTACAAGGTGCCTTTATTAATAGGTGTGACGGTAGTTCTTTTTATAGATGAGCCTGAAAAGTGACTTTACTCTGTCTGATGGAAAGCATGAGCAGAATTCAAGAGTGGTGGTCACTATGCTCATTGCTAATGCAGACAATGCAACAATGCAGCATGGTGACCCACACTATGGCGGCCTATTGAGGTGCTTCTGCATCATCATCATTATCATTATATTATGACTGCCTTGTTGGTCTCGCGGTTGGCGTGTGCGACTGCTAATCATGAGTTTCGATTTTCGGACCAAATGTTTGTATGATCTACAAATATTTGTTTCGGAGTTTGGGTGTTTTCTATCTATAATATGTATGTGTATGTATAACACACGACGTCATCTAGTCCCAAGCTAAGCAGAGCTTGTGTTATGTGTACCTACTAGACAACTGATATAAATACATATATACTTCTTTTTTGTAAATACATACAATACATATTATACATAGAAAACACCCAAACTCCGAAACAAATATTTGCAGATCATACAAACATTTGGTCCGACTCGGGCATCGAAACCGAGACCTCAAGCACAGCAGTCATATACGCTACCACTACGACAGCGAGGCAGATTATACTTCAACATCATGTCGTCAAGAAGAGCTGCATTCGTGAAAGTACCGATCTTGCATCACGCAATCAAAGTTTTCTAGCTAGTTAGCACGTGTTTAAATTTCTAACAATTGTTAGATGACGGTCCCAAGGATGCCGTAAAGGTTGTAACATAAGATATACTATTTCGTTACCCATCTATAATATTTTTGGCAGTTATGATAAACGATGTGTGTGCATTTATGAAATAATAAATATTTCGGACATCTAACACACAACGCCATCTAGTCTAAGAAGAGCTTGTGTTATGGCTACTAGACAACTGATATAACTACATATATACTTTTTTGTAAATACATTTCCTATGTATAAAAATACATAGGAAAAACCGAAACTACGAAACAAATATTTGCAGGTCATACAAACATTTGGTCCGACCCGGGAATCGAACCCGAGACCTTAAGCACAGCAGTCGCATACGCTATTACTGCGCCACCGAGGCAGTCTATGTATTATGTCTCGCCATTTAGATCCATAGCATTTGTCTTGATTAACCCATAAGGAAAACTATAAACTGTTGCCTATGCAGTACTAACAAAGACTAAAAGATATAGTAAGACTTCCTCTATACCTTTCATTTTAATATTCTACTCAGTAGCAAATCTTAATATATCACCCCGTATTTTTGTCACCTATTTGAAATAACAAACTACCTACAATATAACTAATTGTATGTTGTCATAATTTACTAACACTATTAGAGCTATAAGATCTGCTAATAGAAGCGTATTTCCAAAAATCGACTTCAGAAACAATTTCCTGAAAGCAAACTCCTGGTTCAGTGCTATATTTCAGAGATTGCCGTCTCTCTTTTTCAGGAAACAAATTGATATCAAAGCGATTAGTGTGACAGAGATAGATACACATTTCGTATGCTGACACCAAATTACCAGCTTAGCGATAGTTAATAGGGTTGTCATTCTTAGAGTAAGATATATTGTTAATTTGCAATATTGTGAATATTAAAAGACTTTTTATATTACAAGACTGTCTGAGGGAACCTATACTAAACTTGCATTTGCATACAAGTTCTTATTAGCTTTTACAAAATATTTACTTCTCGTTGATCAAATAAAATTATGACTATAAAAATATATCTAACAGGTAACTAATTAACTTGCTTTTGAGCGCGGTTTCGCCATCGTGGATGTCGGTTTTCCAGGTAAATAGTAGGCTATGTCCATTCTCAAGAATCAAAATATCTCCATGCCATGGAAATCGGTGTAGCGGTTAAGTCGTGAAAGCGTCAAAGACAGACAGATAGAGTTACGTTTGAATTTATAATATATTAGTAGGTATGGATCAATATGTGAACAGAGAATCAGGTAAGTATATAAATTAAACATTATCCTCCGAGCCTTATTTCATAACTAGCTGCCATCATAACCCACGCAACGTCGTTTACGTCTCCTATAGCTCGTAGCGTAATAATATTCCCCAGTTTTTGTAACATTCTTCATTGATGCGCCGCTCCTATTGGTTTGAGCGTAATGATATATAGCCTATAGCCTGCCTCGATAAATGGGCTATCTGACACTGAAAGAATTTTTTAAATCGGACAAGTAGTTCCTGAGATTAGCGCGTTCAAACAAACGAACTCTTTAGCTTTATATATTAGTATAGATTTAGTTTGGGGTCCGCTTTAAGTCTTGTAATATTTTTATGTAAATTAAACATTAGTCCAAATATAAAGTTGCATTAAATTTTACACGGTAATAACATTAGCACGGTTAAATAAAAAGCAAATCTTGTTTGCGGGTGAGAAAATTATTCATGAACGATAAATTTACCGCCTCGGGAGCAACCCTGTATAGAGGTCTCATGTCTATCTTTTACCGCTAAGCCTACGGCGGTAAAGTCGGCTCGTGTTTGATAGCACTGAGCGCCGAGAGGGAGGTCTATACCCAATACTCACGAGAGCGACAAAGACACCCTTCACTCCTTAAATTTTATATTCTATCCACATTTTGTCGCCTAAGCGTTCCATTTAGTGTTCCATATTTAAACCTCACGCCATTCTTTTTTCTTCCCAACCGAGCAGAGAATGTAAGATTTTCTATTTTTTTTACTTTCGGGGTGTACCCAGCCGTCGCTGGATGTGTGTGGAATACTGATGTGTGCGTGCGACCGCCGACGCCCTGTTAGGGTATGAAATTGGCATATAAATGTAAATTTTATGCTATGAATTTTAAAATGAAGTCGATACTTCCGCGCTTACGGCGCTGCAAGTGAGCCGTTTTCGCAAGTTTACGTCAGGCAGGGATGAAATTAGATTAAAATACGCCACTGTTGGTAAAGAATGAGCTTTTAATATCTCTTACGAAACGTTCACCTTATGTAAGACTTCCATTACTTTTGCATATTCTGATAATTTTATTATTCTAGTCTGAGTGAATGAAAGAATTATGCTCATTGTTAAGCCTGTATTGCATTAGATCTAGCTTAAATTATCATCATATTACAAATACTTACAGACATATATGTACATAAAATTCTGTTTAACACATGCCTATTGAAAAACCGATAAACATCGAAGTAAGTGCAGTGAAACAGCTATCAAAAACGCAACACGGAACGTTGATCGAACGAAACAAAATAGAGAAATCAAAGAAGAAGAAGAAATCCACTTTACAGACGCAAACAAGTCACTTTAACTTTATTGAGCTGTAATCGAATTGTGACGTCCCTGCGAGTGGCGGCGCGCTCGAGGTCGGAGCGGTGCGATCTGCAGCCATCCTTATCTGACCCACCCATTTAAATCTATGCTATTCAATCGTGCCGTCTCGCTCGCGTCCCAGGGGTGCTGGCGAGATTGCAATCTTTTGATTTATACCAACTATTAGGAGTTGTGCGGGATAGTCTGTCTCTCGGAACGAGATCCGCCGCGATAAATGCAGGATACAATCGATGTTAGTACTGATTATAGAAATGGATTTACTTACATGAGATGTTCATGGAAAAATAATGTTGTGACCGTTTACGTAATGGAATAAAAGTTATATAGGCTTTATCTGTGTATTATCTGTATTTCGGAAAATAATTAGTGTTGACATACTTTGTTTCAAAGTCATGTCGGGGTCGCTATTATCATGTAATAAAATGAAAAGATAAAACTTGTAAAAACCATGATAGCAGCAATTTGTAATTATTTGTAAGTTGAACATATTTGTGTATACGCAAAAACGATAAGGAAGACATATTATTTTTGGTTGGTTGGTGGTGACCCCGACAAAATGGCATCTATTCGTGTTCGGCCAAGGGTTCGCCACAAAACGGTGGCCATTCAAAACTGTATTATCTCAAGTCGAACATTATTTCGGATCCTGAAGCTTATATAAAAAGCGGTGATCTCCAGCCATGGTCCCCGGCGGCCGCTTAGCCCCGGAAGGTTCGGGGAAAATAAGGAAATCGTCCCTCATTTATATTGAACGAAAACCTTCAGCTTTTTACCCTTATGTAGAAAACACCGTAAATTGTGGTTGCTGCTGTATTTTCTTTTGAATTTGGTCCGTAACTTTGTAACTAGTAAATATCGTGAAAATATAACTTCTTGCATTTAAAAAACCCCCTACCCAAGCACTTAATCGAGTAGTCATACTCCAATGATATTTTTGCAGACATTCTGTTATTCTTCCCCACTTTCACCCCCATAACTTTTAAACGACTCAACCGATTTTCATGAAACATGTCTAAGAACACTCTCACGTAACTCACCTTTCATACAATAGAAACTAAATTGAAATCGCTTCATCCGTTCGCGAGCTACGGTGCCACAGACAGACAGACAGACAAACAGACATTTAGACAGACATGTCAAATTAATAACAGCCCTCTTTTTGCGTCGGGGGTTAAAAATTAAGCCTTGTACTCTATCATTGTTTAACTTTTTTAGAGTTACTTAGGAGAAGCTAGTAATATGTCACACGGGTCCTCCTAGTGCACCTAGTGAAACCAGTCTATCACCCATTCGATCATGTAACACTTAGTTTATAGTGTGAGAGAATGAAAAAAGATTTTTAACAACTAAAAAAAACAAAATCTCAAATATCAATTACTTCTTGCTTAAAGTCACCACAACTAACTGAAGATATCGTCATACGTTAGTACAACAGCTTTATTTGTTTTACTTTTACGCATATATAATCCCTAACTCATTTTTAGAAGTTCAAAGCAGGTCATGGTAATTTTCATTATGGATAAAAGACAGTTTTCCGAGGGATTCTCCGTATGACTGCCAAAAAACCACTCAACAGCGAGCAAATTGCAAACAAACGCTAGTGATGAAATACAATTCTTATGATGTACGCTCTTATGGTAGGTACTTACTAAAATTATGAAATGTTTATTTCTCAGAATCCTGCAAAAGAGAAGCTTTTATCATAATAAAGCTAAGCGCGCAGTACGATTTTTATTCGTTGCGATTTTTAAAGTGCGAAATAATATCGCAAACGACAATAGTTCCTACGCGCAATATGATATATTTACATACAAAATTTACATACGATTTCGCATCTGCGATTTTAAATCGCAAACGATTTATTTTCGTAGTGCGCGGATTGTAGTGTTTTCTATTGTTCACAGATTTGCGATATTTTTTCGCAACGATTTTTAATCGTAGTGCGCGCTTAGCCTACATCCTAACTACCTACCTACTGTCATGTCTCCATTGAAACTCTTTCCTATTTCTTGACAGATGTGATACTTCAAATTTATTTGCATAAGAGCAGATTTTGCTTCGTCATTAGAGTTATAATCAGAATTCTCTCTGTGGTTTAATGTCTTAGTATCGAGAAATAATCAATGCCAAACACTAAATGAACCTTACCATCCTAGAATAAAGTCGTTATATCATTCTGAAACCACATCTAATAAATCGAATCCAGTGTAAATATAAAACCACGCTGATTAAGAGTGGGCTGATTACGTACTATTTCAAAGCCGAGCATCACATTGTCCAACCGTATATTTTCAGAAGATTCTGCACGCCTTTTACCACTTCTAAGAAAACTCTGTTTACTAATCGCAAATATTATCTAATATTATAAATAACTCTCAATGACTTCCGTAGTATGCCTAGAACTTCAACTACCACCAGTTTGTTCCCGTCACAGATTTGGCGTGTAATAAAATTAGTAATTTTGCTTTGCGTACAAATATAATACACGAACTCGTAAACCACCCGCGATGGATTAAGACATTAGATACGAGTCGCCTTTACTCGTGTGTATATATATAGCTACAAGCCGGTGCTACAAAGAGATCTGTGGTGTTTAAACTCCGTGGTTAAACCATGCTCAAATGCCCCATTCAATTTTATATACTTTTGATATATCCTGTGTTATTTAAAGGCGCACTTAGCTATTTGTTCGACTTTGGAACTGTGGTTTCACTTTAAACGTGTTTGTTCCATTCTGGTGAGTTGCCAAACCCCATTAAGCTGTTTTCACTCGCTAAAAAGCATTCCAGCGTTCAATAGTAAATTTTCGTTTGAAAGGTAAAATAAATAAAAATGACGTTTGGATTGTTACTGATTAAAAGTAAATATTACTTTTCATGAATAGGCATAAGAAGGTAATTCAAGAGCCTAAAAGCGCCTTTGAGTTCAACAAAAATAGTGTGTAATTGAAGTTAGACACTATTAAGTTTATGGGATTTCCTGCATTTTGTACTACAATTTTTGTACTATTGAAATAAATAAAAAATGCAGCCTGTATCTTTTTATTACACACAAATTCCCTTTTTTTTAATCAAAATCTGAATGGATTGAAAATAGTAAAAACATTTAACTTATATTTTCTTGATTCCTTTTAAAATCGAATAAAGTTTTTAAAGCCAGTGCTCCATTTTCATGGACGGCCCATAAAAAAGGTACATTACAGGGAATTGTGATCTTTTAAATATTAGTAATAGCAAGACAAATATTTTATGTTAAGCATTACGACGACAATAGCCCTATGTAGGACTAATCACGTATGTGGGACTTAAACTAGAATCGCCACAATTTGGGCTCTATTACTCTGTCCATCTCTTTAGAGATAAAAAGTGTATGTATATATTTAACTTACCGCCACCCTGCTCTCTTTGAGATCCAGCCTCATAGCCAGCGCCTCCCTCATGAACACGTCCGGATAATGAGACGCCAAGAACGCCCTCTCCAGTTCCTCAAGCTGCCAGGAGTTGAAGTTGGTTCTTGATCGTCTTCTTTTACCGCTATCACCATCATCATCGCATACGCCACCTGTAAGAAACCAGAGACAATTTTTACATAGAGATATATTGTATAGAAAACTCTCTATTTGAAAAATGTAACGAAATTGTAGATGTTGTAAAACATCACACATCTACAGGCTATAAATTTTATTAGTAAACTGCAGGACATACGCCACTTTTTTATGGAATTGGGGGCAAACGAGCTGACGTATCGCCTGATGGTAAGCGATTACCGCCGCCCATGGACACCCGAAACACAAGAGGCGTTACAAGTGCGTTGCCGGCCTTTGGGGGATGGGGAGGGGGATGGGACAGGGTTTGGGGTATGGGCTGCCGGTATCCTCACTCACTCGGTAAAACACAGCGCAATCGCTATTTCACACCGGTTTTCTGTGAGGCCGTTGTATCACTCCGGTCGAGCCTGCCCATTCATGCCGATTACCATTGACCTACTATACCACGCCCGCCAGAAGGTTTGGTGTACCTAGGGTTTGCGTTAAGTTGTCTTTCTTAGTAGGTTTTTTGACAATGACGGGATAAATACAGATAGTGACACCCTGTATTCTTAATGCGGAATCATATGAAAAGACACACACCTTAAAATGTACAAAGTTAGAAGTTTGAAATGTTTTGAAGAATTATTTTTAATCAGTAAAACCGGTGTTCTATATCTCCAGAAATAACCCCTTTTTTTTGTGCGGAAATCCCTTCGGATACCACCAACTGGTGGTTATGTCGGACTCGAACTGACTAAAAACCGCAGACCGTCTCGGGTACTAGAAGCCGGGGAACCAGGTGCACCCTCGGAAGGAAATCCCTGGAGAGATCTAGAAGACGTTAGTCCATCAACACTTACCTACAACTACCTACAACAACTGCACGGTTGGCTTAGTGGCTTAGGCGGTCGCCTCGCCGCTTGCCAATTCGCCAAGTGTTGTGGGTTAAAATCCTACACGGGACAACACTGTGTGATCCACAAATTGTTGTTCTGAGTTTGGGTGTTAATTGTGTCCGTTTCATGTATGTCTGTAAAGTCCCCCGCGACACAGGATGTTTATTCCTAATGCGGGAGTTGTCTTCTAAAAAAGAAAAAATACCTATGAAGGGCCGATACACAAGGCGGGAAAACCTACAAGTGCAAGTAGAAGTAGATGATAATGATAATATACCTAATGGGTAAAATTTCAAGATCTGTAATCTTATTTGGTTTTAAGAACTCTTCACACAATTCACAAATAGACGATAGTGACGCACTCTATATTTTATTTCTCTTTATAGTTAAATACTAACCGATTACTTAAATTACATTTGTGATTACTGCATAGACACGACGCTAAATTACAAATGATAATGAAGATTCTTACTACATATATTTAATTGGGATGTAATGGAGCTTTCAACTTCACAATTACAGATATAGATAGAACGGTAGGAGCTAACTTACCTCATCGTTAAACTTAAATGAGAGAACTTCAAACATTTCCAATCATCAGGCTACCAGGATTGAAATGAACAAGATATAATCATAAAAGATACCAAGCACAGGAACAAAGTCCATTCAACCAATTCCTCCGCAGTTAAAACAAAAGCCGCGACCGGGGGCTCATAAAAAAGAGATAATCTACTACAAAGCGTCAGAGCAAGTTTTTGAAAATAGAATATAATTTCTAATTTTCTCCCAGTGATTTTAATTAAAAATGGTCCCGGGAGAACGGGATAGCTGTACGATCGTAGCCCCAGGTTGGAAAGGGACAGCTATAAATTACACGCTTGGTCCTCGGAGGGGCTAAATAAATTAGAAGTGATTAAGAGGAACGCGCTTCTGTTGTGCGTTGAATGTATTGTTGTTTTGTTACTTTGATAATTTGATAGAACACCTTTTAATGATAATTAAGAGGAAGGTCTAAATTTTATTTCGCGGAGCACCTGTATGATTGAGAGATTTTCTTCGAAGTATAAATAATCAATCAAACCAATTGATTACGACAACCAACGAGCCCAGGAAGTGTTGTAATTATAGTCTTTATAAAGTTATTGCCCATCGCCTCGACAAGAACATAATGTTTTCAATTAATACAGAAATCACTTGCCGTTAGATTAATTTAGTTGTTTTTATTTGTCAGACTGCCGATACGTTATGTGTTGTCGCCTTAAGAGGAAAGGCTAAATTACGTACGTGCGAGCGAGAGCGATATATGATCCTAATGAGAGGAGTGAGAGAGAGGTTGTCGGTTATTGTATTAAAACAAACGAGCGCCTTGGGCCCACAGACAACAGTTTTGGCGCGCTTTAATTTAGTCTGCTCAATGTTTTAATGTCACAAGGGAGGGGAGCAGGGGGGACTTACTAAGTATCTATTTGAGGGTTGTATAACGCGGTTTGTAAATTCGTACAGTTAATAATTCAGGTTTCGTTCTGTTGTTTTGTTTCTATGAAAAACACATGATTTATTGTGTCAATTTTTACTGTCTGACATTTGACTGCTCTTTAGTCAAGAGTTTTGTTTAAATAGCAATCTTGCAAAGACAACATTATACTATACCTCAATATTAATAAAATAAACAACAATTTAAGATAAGCTGTAACTACTTTTAGTAAAAATGAGGACGTAAATATTATGTAGATTCAATTTCAAAGACAATATTTTTATTTTATTCACAGAGAGACTATCGGCGCACGACATCGCAGACTAGAATTAAATGCTTCTATTCAATAAATGCGATTTTATTTGTGATGCCTTTTATGTTTCTATTACAGAAACGGTAAAGGGGAATTGATACTCTATAGCACAGTCCTTCGTATTACAGATAATTTATTGCTTATATTTGACAAGATTTTTATCTTTATTTGTGTTCCTTCTGATTGCATTTTCTTTTATGAAATCATATTTGGGGACTGTAATTCATACGAGATTATGTTGGATAATATAATCAGATTTTGCAAATTATCAAATCTAATATTAAATAGAGTTAGTTAGTTAGTTAAATAAGTACTTGCTGTACCTAATTTTAGATTGATTAGATTTACATATACTTAGGTAACATACAACAAATTTGTGTGTAAAGTGTTTGTTTGTACACAAGGTACATGCATATGAATGTAGGTATATACTACGATTCTTCTTCTTCTCACTCGTATCACTCTTGGCAGAGCGGTCGATACTACGATACCTACTTAGATAAAAAAACTTACGCCTGTCTGTCTGTTTGTTCCGCGTAATCTCTGTAACGGCTATATCGATTTTAACCGGTCTTTAATTGGCAGACAAGTGATGTTATGAGCAGTAACTTTAGCTGCGCCTCGTGGTGTCACACGCGGTTATTGGTGTAGGTACATATATAAGAACCTGTTAATATAACTGTGATCTTTGCAATCACTTAACTAATTAACGACAATTACTTTTATTAAAGGATTTGCCTACTATTTGTACAACAAACTCACTGCAAAAGTACTTTCCATAAAAACAACCTATTAATTAAACAGGAAAACCACTAAAAAGAAAAACTACGACGACACAGCGCAAACCAAGGCGTGTCTGAGCTTCAATCAAAAGATTGGCCATATTACTTTTTAATTTCATTATTCCAAGAATCAATTGTACAACAGCAAAGGGCCGTACTCGGCTGTAAAATTTACCGGCAATAACTTCCCGTTCAAACGACATAATACCATGACGTACAACTCAATTCACTGAGTTGATATAAGTTGATAATTTCTCACTTACAATCTTCACACTAATACGATTCTGAACAACTTACGGGAATCGAATTAAAATAGTTGCGATTCTCTCGTATTTCGTGAAAGTGTGAGGAGATTGAAGGCAACCTTAAGAGTTAATTGGTAAAGTGGTATGTAATGATTGGGTTTGCATCGATTTGGATGAAGTTATTGCTTTTGTAAATAAGAGAGGTGAGTTTTAAGGGATATTGTACTTTTTTTTGGAGTCTGCAATACCATAAGCCCAGCTTAAATGCATCCAAAACGTATGTGTTGAGCGTAGCATTGTGTCTTTTTTCGTAAGGTGGTTTAATTTGAGTAGTTATGAATACGTCATTTTAACCTATCGTCATCATCTCAGTCGCAAGACGTCCACTGCTGGACATGGACCTCTCTATAACAACTAGACCTGTGGTGCCTGCATTCAACAAAAACCTTGGGTAAACGAGCTAATGTATCGCCTGATAGTGAGTGATTACCGTCGCCCATGGACACCCGCAACACTGGAAGCGTCACAAGTGCGTTACCGGCCTTTGGAGGATGAGGGGATGGTTTGGGTATGGTTTTCCGGTATCCTCACTCACTCGGTGAAACACAGCGCGAGCGCTGTTTCACACCAGTTTTCTTTGAGGCCGTGGTATCACTCCTGTCGAGCCGGCCCATACATGCCGAAGCGTGGCTCTCCCACGGTAACCTACGAAAAGTCGAAAATTCTACTATTTTTTTAAATGAAATTATTTTATAAAAGAGCAGTTGGGTGAAACCCAAAATGTAAAGATGCGACTCATGCTTGCCATTACTTTTTAATAATCTGTCCCAATTTTGGCTTTCCAAAAACAAATATGGATGGTATTCAATTTTTGAACCCTTGTATTAAATAAAGGCACGTATGCTTCGAAGAAAATGGATTTTTAAACTGTATTTATATGATATACCTTAGCCCATAAACCATCCATTGCAGAAGAAATAAATTGCTATCATTAAAGCAATACTTTTTGGTAAAAGTTTATATTTGGTGTAAATTAAATGGATAAAATTGTTTCTCTTATTTAGATGGTATTATTATCACAAATTAATAATAATAACAATCTCTTACTTGTCAGTGGAAGTAACTGAACTTCTTATATTGATATTGTTTTCAATTATGATTCTTATGCACTGTAATGTATATAGGCGGGCTATTGCTCTTGTCATACCAGCCCCAAGCCAAGTTGACATTCTGTAAATGTAAATGAAAATAAAAGCATAGTCACAAATGTATGGAAATGACGTCTCTCAACGTTGAGTCACGTGGTCAAAACATAATATCAGCCAATGATACAAGAGAATAGAGTCGTTAGCGATTGTCGAAAGAGATTCGACGAGAAGCTCTTGCATCTACACTTAGGGTTTAGGTATATGATATTCCAAGATGAAACTGGTTCTTATCTTAAATCTAGTTATCCATTTATAAACTCTCAATCCTGAACGGTCACAGTTCTAGTTGTGTCAAATACCCTCGTCTCGTGCCCCTGGTTTACCAGCTAACCAGGTGTCACTGGTGTTCTATCTAGGTAATCAGCAGCCAGGTATTGCTGGTTTTTTATCTAGGTAACTAGCTAACCAGGTATTCCCCGTTTTCTATACAGATAGGAAACCACGAACACCCTTTTATTATAAGTTCATTATAAATCGAAGCTACATCAAACAATTACCAGATCTTCGCAAGTCTCTCATTATAAACTAAACATTATCTTATTTACTGTTATATCGTTAAACGTAAGTACAGAAACATCTCGATATATCTTCATCGCCTCGAGTGAGGTACTTGTGCTCACTGTAATTTAACTTCGATCCCGGGAAATTAATTTTTAAAATCGCCAGCAATAATAAAGTAATAATTTTGATCGAAATAGGCGGGTACTCTGCACGTGGACAGATAATACAGGAACGGATTTCTGCTTCAATATTGTATCAAGAATTCGCTGACAGGCTGATAGACGGGCACGAATATGTATACATGTGTATCGCATAAAAAGTGTATATATGTGCACAGCAGAAAAAAAATCTTTCTTTCTATGAAATAAGTTCTATAATGTCGTAATGAGTAATGTTGAATTCTATAATTTTTTTATCTAATTTAATTATCTTTTATAATATTTAATGATATTTAAATGTAAAATGTTAACATTTTCACAAAAAAAATAAGAATTGCATTTGTTTACGTTTACGTTTGAATGTAGGTATTCTTTTAATAATAATATTGATTATAAAAAGCGTTAAAAATCTAAAAAACAATCATCTGAGAATTTTAATACCCTTTTTAAAAAGGGTATTAAAATTCTCAGATGATTGTTGAAGACCGAAATCAATTAAATATTTTGATCGAAGTGCGTCCCTGGGCCTTGATGCGTCTGATGAAGACATCGGGTTCGGAAAGTGCCTTCATTAACAGAACTGGTGAGCGCAGTTCTGCGAACTGCCCGACAACAACTAATTGAATTTATATGTAGCTGTTGTATTGAAAGTATGACAATCTTTAAAATGCCTGTAAGTTTTTATAAAAAAAATGCTGTAAGTTTAAAACCGTGATACTCTTACTAATAATAATAACATTTATTGCACGAAAACAAAAAAAAAAACAATCTGTTCAACTTAAAACTACTATGTCCTACTACCTATTATAAATAATTCTCGTGTCCATGAGATAAGCTCGGAAACTATTTAACCGATTTTCACGTTTTCTAACTCTTGAGTTACTATGACGGCCTATGAACGACGGTAGTCTCTTACCATACCAGGTACCATACGGTATTCCATAACATAAAACGAAAACAATATTTTCTTGTAGGGCTCAAAATATTGCCTACGTGCCGTACACGATCGTGTCACAAGTTCAACTTGATAATGTTTTCATATTAAAAATATGTTATTACCCATTAATAGGCTCCATTAATCTAATATACTGACAATAACATGGCTATAAAACGAGGTTTTATGATGTTACATTTTAAAAACATGTTATCTTACATAATAATTAAAATTGAAGTACGTATTTAGTGATTGTGACAAAAAGAATTGACCATTTATTAAACTTACATGGCTTTTGAACCTAATTAATATTATATGTACATGTGAAAGTTTCTGTCTGTTATACTTTTAATAAAATCTGTCATGAAGATTCTTTGATTCTTGAAAGAAAAGGAAGGACAGCCTTTTACTTTTTACTGCAATAACTGACATACACGGAGGCGGAGCCATAGGCAAAATTGAAAAGTGTGATAAGATAATTAAATAATTAAAAAAATGTCTTCCCATTCCTTTATTAATGTAACAAATGGGACTTATGTAGGATTATAGGTTTTTTCATTTTTCATGGTTTGATTCTTTTCAAAGTGTTTTTTCGTGAAAGAGCCCTTCAGCACAAAAGGACCGGCTCAAACGACTGCCTCTTGGATAACTGGTATTAAGTGAAGATATAAGAGTCCAATTTGTTGTGTATTTTCGACTGTATTTGTTTTATAAAGACTTTTTCAAACACAAGACTCGAGGAACCGAAGAACAGTGGATAAATTCGAATATAAACAGTCCTGTCATATTCACTCTGGTCTCCGTCTTACTTTTCAAATCAATTTATTTTTAGAAAAAACTAAACTTTTCATAACAGGATAAAGAGCTAAGCACCTAATACGAACAACTCTTAAAATACATAAAGTCATAAGTATTTACCAGCTTAACCAGTTCATAAACAGTCTGATCATCTTTCAAACCGAAATGAAACTTGCATTACCTTTTCAAAATACCGGTTTACTAGTTCATCTACGACATATCGTAGTAAGCTTGCCCTTCATTAATAGTGTTGAGTAATATTATTCTACCAACATACAATTACAAGCTACTGTTTGAATGGCGGATTATGGAACTGAACTTCTGAAATTACCAGCAATATACATATTATTAAAAGTCATTTGCGAGTATTAAGGACTGAATAAGAATGGCTCAGATGCGATTAACGGTCGCGTGTTCCGTTTTGCGATTGTTGAACTAATTGGAAAAGTAAATTGCGGATTAAATTTGCGGGTGTTAACTTGTAATCATTTTTGCGGGTTTTATTTAATATTATTTTATGGGTTTCCTATATGTTTAATTAAAAATATTTATACATAGTTTATTTAATCCATTAATTATTATATGAAGTTAATTAATCACTTACATTGGAAAGGGACAGTCAAGAAATAACTGTAGGTCTTCTTATCGTAGTCGTATAAGGTCGCTTCTCACATATTGAATTAAACTTTGTTTTTTTTTCAGTATAATGATTTTACGCTAGTCGTAGGCAAAAGCTGGTCTTTATTCAATATTATTCTTGATTATTTTGTTTCAAATGAAATTAATCACATATAGTAATATTCAAACAAAGTTTATTTAAGTCAGTGAATAAACATTTTTCACACGTATTGGATTGGATGTTCAATATTTCGTAGCATCTACTGGTCGGATCGCCACGCCCGCGGCTTCTTCGAGATTGAAACATGATAAATTGCACTTCTTTTATACATGATCGCTTATAACCGCTATTTAGTGCCAGTGAAAATAGGGTGTAATAAAATGTTGATATTTAACTCAAAACAATTTGGAATGACTATTGATGAGAGGCAAGTTGGTGAGTGAAAATACGTGCTTAAAACTTTTATTTTCTGAATAATATACCACATTTTGGGGTTAAAGAGTTCTGGACTGGAGACCGAGTCACGGCAAACGTAGTGGCCAGGTAGAGTGACCACTTGCACTGCACAAGATGGCTGGCAGGAGATGGATGCGAGAAGCCCAACATCGACCTAAATGTAGTAAGATTGACAGTACATAGTTCGCCTATTGTCCTAAGAGTGATACCTTTCCTTTGTAATTCACCAGCGGAAAAACAGTAGGTACAATAGTACCTACAACCTACAAACCTACCTACAAACCGCACGACTTCATAAAAACTTATGGGTCATTTATAGCTGATTTGTACTATTTTCTATTACTTTCATATTTTCAGCTTGTTGATTTAGTATAATAAATTCATTCAAGAATTCCTCTGCAAGGTAACTTTCCATTCAATTTAATGCTGACGTTCAACAATCAAAATGGCGGTAAGTATTTTTAAATTGGGCAATAATGTGAATGTTTTGCCTTTTTGTACATATTTTCTCACTTCGCTTCGTTCGGGTCAATTGTGCTAAATAAACGTATCGTAAATCAAGTTCATGTTTACAAAGTATTTTGTTAGAGTTTTACCACTATATTATGGATTTTGTAGAAGGAAGTGGCAAAATGGCGTCTGCGGTTGCCGCACAAAATGATGGCACATTGTCGCCTCTGCGTGATTGTACGGTAATCAAACAATGAATAGATTCGTTCTTGAAATAAATAGGAGTTTTGTTGTTAAATAGTTTTGTTGTAAATGTTTTTGTAATATTTTGTTTGTATTGTATAAACACTGGCACTTACGTTTAATGGCATTCGTTTTAAAGCCTTCTTTATAAAGAAACAGTATTGCCACAACATAAAGGCAAAAAATGCATAGAAAGAACAAATTTTGGAATGAATGTACCAGATGTACCTACACAAACATACTGAGTGACTGAATATGTAATTAATAATATTCAAGATGAATCTATACCAAATTTTGTGTAAATCCAACACCATTACTGCATTACACCATATTGAATTTAAGTTTAATTATCGAAACGAGTGAATAATTGTTCCAAGAATATAACTTTATATTAAATTTAAGGTAGGCGGCTTCAGCTATTATTATGAATTAAAAAAAAGGCTATCAGAAGTAACAATAAAAATAATAAAGTTAGCTATACGGTTATTGACTACTGATGATTCTTTTGATATACCTACTAACGAATAGAAATGAGATTTCATCAAAAACATCACATAAAAACCCAAAACTCGCAAATCATAACGTACCTAGTTCTAACCGCACAAAATTGTAAGACCCAAATTGTTACTTAATTTGTTATCTGGCCACATTTTATAATGACCGTGTCAATATATGAGATATTTATTACTTTTATTTATTACTTTTATAAACATTTGAGACTGACTCACATCAGTTGCAATTAAATGAGCGAATCGAAAAAGCTCAAACATAAAAGTAATTTTAAACAAATTATTTGATATTTTTTTTAATTATTCAAATAAGTAGGTATAATTTTAGTTTATTTATGATAGCTTGATCAAATGAGGTGTGTAATCGACAATATTGATATTTCGCATTTTGATTGCTATTTGAGATTTATTCCAATTTTGTAGTTTATTAAAAATCTAATGACTTATGTCATATTTATTTGACCAGATGATTAGAACACCCAATAGATTACGTTATGTTAAATATTTATAAATTTAATATTTAGGTATCAAGAGATTGCTGTTTTTTTTTTAAATTTATTAAACTTTTTCTATATTGAAGTCTTATTTTTAAACGCTTTATCTGATATAAGGTATCTGTTTTCTTCTTTTCTATTAGTGTAACAAAAAGCCTTTGTAAGCAGTATTTGCCTAAACTGTTTAATATACACATACTTCAATAAAAACTTTCAAACAATAATTGAGCGACTTACAAAATAGAGTCAGTGATTTTTGTTACAAAAGTACCTAGAAGCACAAATATTCATTGGCTCGCGTAAAATCAAATAGTTTTGCTTGTTGCGTTAAAAATAAACGCAATATCTCTTGCGAAAACGATAACAAACTGTTATTTTTGCGTACGAGCTTCTAACTTTGGCCCTACATTATCTGTGGCGATTCCCGCGAGAGCTATAAATTCTGCCAAGAACACTGTTTGTTGTGCGTCTGTGCCCGACTTATTTAATCATCTCATGTTGGCCACATTGGTTATACAATGATATCAATACCAACATAACAAAAAAAGTATTTGATAAAATATAAATGTTGACATAAACCTTGATCAATATCTGTGATACCTACTTATTTGATCTGGCAGATAAATTTAAAATAATTTATCAGGAAGTTTATCAGCAAGTGGTGCAATTAGCATTACACAACTAGTTTTTTTTACTGTATTTTGTTTAGGACCTACGATGTTTTTTACGAAAAGAAGAATCTTTTAAAAATATCGTTTATTGTGGTACTGCTATTATTCTACTGAATTATTTTTCTATTTCTCTACGTATTTATAATATGTAAGTGCAAACATTTTTAAGAACACTAACTTAGACAGTAGACTGCTGAAAATATTTAGCAAGATAGTAAAATACACGTTATGTCACGGGAAATTAGCATTAGGTATCAATAGGGAATATGCATAAAATTTTTATTTGTCTCAAACATTTTTTTCTAGATTCTTTATTGTCTTTACAATATACATAAATGGGATTTTTTTATTTAGTGATTATTTAAACCCAGAAAATATTAACTAAAAAGTGAAAATTAAGGGAGGGAAATTCAAACCTGCAAAACGCGTCCTATTGGTCGAAACGAAATGTGACGTCGATTGTTACATTAACGAAATTATCGGCGTCGAAATTCCTACTGTGTTAGTAGTGTTTGTGAGAAAAAATAAATTCTTCCATGATTTTTATAGCAATCAAAACTGTAAATAGGTATAAAATAACTGAAACACTCAATAGTAAACAAAATCGTAATGACAATGACGTCATATGTTATGTCAATAGCGCGCGAAAAATGGCGGCGTTTGAATAGCTCAAATTTAGTCAGTGTTTTAAATTTCACTTTGAAAATTAGTTCGACTATTTTGAAACCTCTTTATATTTTTTTCTATGTTATGGAGACTTATATGATCAGATTAAGAAATAAAAAAAAGACATGCATATTCCCTATTAAATTGTTTACAATACAACAATCGAATTAATTTAATACATCGCATCGTTCAAAATATGTTTAGTAAGTAGATAGGTAGGTACATTCAATGCTAACATTTTGGTCACTTGGCATCAGGTAAGATTATGACACTTTTATTGATACAATTTTCTTTTCTATACCTATTAGACTAATTTTCATTTGTCATACCTATCTATAAAATAAAATCACGATTAAATCATAGAGGATGGGAGTACGAAGGTGAAAATTGGTCAAGCTTTTTCGGAGGAGAGCGTCCGCCCATTTGGAATGTGCTACAAACTACGTGATACGAGATATTTATATATTAAATAATGCATGAAGAAAATATTTTGTACCCTTTTTTAAAGTAATATGTAGCACGGAAGGATATCATATTTGAAATACATAATATTTATACGCAGACGTGCAGAAAGTTATAAATAACTCACAAACAGTGCTATAAATTTAGAAATTATGTAAAATTGCGTACATAAAACTATAGGGGTCCAGAATATATTTTGACCTGTTGTCGTGCAACAATAATGTATACAGTGAGAGTTCAACTTATACTATTCAATTAATTAAGACATTCAATACATTGAAATGCTAACACCCGTTGATTCTAGTTAACCAAATTACTTATAACTAGATTTCAATTATTTCGTCAGTTTAGCATATATATGTTATTGCGGTGTGATGCAAGATATTAATTGTAAAATCATAAATATTAATGTAAGTATTTTGTAGTTTGTACAATTTACCTGCCCTTATTATATTAAATATAACATTTAAAAAGATGGTTTAATGGCTACTTTGCTAATAAATAGTTGTTCTACAGTACACACTTGTCTCTAAACCGATGTGTAGCGTTCTATCTCTGTCACACTTCATATTTGTAATGAACTTCTAAATTTCTTCTTTTTAACCCCCGACCAAAAAGAGGGGTGTTATAAGTTTCACGTGTCTGTCTGTCCGTCGGTCTGTCTGTCTGTCTGTCTGTGGCACCGTAGCTCCCGAACGGATGAAGTGATTTCAATTTAGTTTTTTTTGTATGAAAGCTGAGTTACGTGCGAGTGTTCTTAGACATGTTTCATGAAAATCAGTTGAGCCGGGTGAAAGTGGGGAAGAGTAACCGAATGTCTGGAAAAATATCATCGCATAACGTGTTTTTAGTTTTTAAAGGGAACTCAGGTTATTATATCGGGGGTTTTTTTTTAATTTTGAGAATTTATAGTTATTAGTTCTTTTGCAGCATTTTACAAAGTAAGTGAGGTTACCGAATGCCGTACCTTCTCTGTGTAATCTATACAAATAAAACTGAAGCCTCTATTTTTTTTTAATTTTAAATTAAAAGCTTTTCACTAAATGCATACAACATTATATACGGTAGGACTTATACCAAAAAATCAATTATTAAAATTTTTGCCTGTTTGTCTGTTTGTTCCGGCTAATCTCTGGAAAGACAGATTTTGACGGGACATTCACTGGCAGATAGCTAATGATATAAGGAGTAACTTAGGCTACTTTTATGACTAAGTGAAAGATAAACCTCGCCCCGCGGTGTTACCCATGGTTGCGCCTGCGGTACGACAACAACCGCA
Source organism: Diaphora mendica (assembly GCA_949125395.1). Taxonomy (NCBI): domain Eukaryota; kingdom Metazoa; phylum Arthropoda; class Insecta; order Lepidoptera; family Erebidae; genus Diaphora; species Diaphora mendica. The sequence goes on from OX421321.1 coordinate 6,421,611, forward strand.
AGTAAGACCGCGGGGCTTAGTTAGTCTTTCACTGCATGTGCAGCAACGCACTCTCTTGAGTTGCCAACGACCATGGGTGGCAGTACTTACCTACTTACTTAAAGTTACTTACCACCAGGTTAAACACAATGGTTAAAGAAGAATTCTTCAATATACAAGTACTCCTTTGATGCTCTTAAAAGAAAGGAGTTCCATCACGAAGCAAAAATAGTTTTGTTTCAGTTCAGAATCCTACTAAACACCGCCTAAATTTATACCATGGAAACCTACCATAGTAGTACAAGTTCTTCCTAATTGTTACCAGATGGTGTATCTATGCAAGAAGTTTTATTTTCTTTTGCTTTTTTTATTTATGGACCCGCGAAAGTGTCTCTACTACGTCTGGTGGAAAGCATAAGCAGAACCCAAGAGTGGTGGTGGTACTCATCGCGAATGCAGACAATGCTTCTGCATCATTGTTTTAAGTCTATTATTGTCTATTGCCAATTATAACACTATTTTTAGAAAGTAGTAGTAGTAGGTAATAAGTAGTTTAGATGACGCTACACAAACATACATTGGTCGAATTGAGCAAAACAAACAATAGCCAATAGCCAACATGTGTATTGCTGAGTAATCTATGGTCGTTATTACAGAACAATGCTGTGTGTCCCTAGGGCGCGATAGATCAGGCGGCCGCGGTAAGGGCCCAGTGACGATACGGGATGTCGGGTTTTAAAGATAGCTATCAAAACCAATAGGCCTTACTTATATAATAGTAAACTTAAAGTAGTGGCTAATTTAAAACATTTGAACTTACTTTTATCACTTTCGTACGTAATAATCTACTTTTTGATAGCAAATATTACTTTCATTAAACTATTAATTAATAAAAAGATTTACGTCACTGTTTAAGCCCGTGAATTATTTTTTATAGCCTAGGGACAAACACTATCTTCATGAAAGATTAAACGAATATGTTTACAAAGATGTGTGTTTACTCAGTACTTCAATTTAGCCAATTTGTGCGAACTTTAATTTATCTCAACACAGTTCTTAGTTTAATTATTATTATTTTACTGTAACCGGAAAGAGTCTCTGACAAAACAATCATTTTATCTTCAAGTATTTTACCTTTTTAGTAATTTCCTTAAATTTTTTTTTTGTAGATTGCTAGTATTAATTCGCGAACCAAAGTCGCCGACATTGCCCGTAGAATTGCCAGCCTCAAGTGGCAGTGGGCGGGGCATATTGCTCGCAGACAGGATGGCCGTTGGGGCCGAAGAGTTCTATAGTGGCGGCCACGCACTGGAAAACATAGCGTGGGTAGGCCCCCTACAAGATGGTCAGACGACCTGGTGAGGGTCGCAGGAAGCCGCTGGATGCAGGCAGCACAGGACCGATTGTTTTGGGGAGCCTTGGGGGAGGCCTATGTCCAGCAGTGGACGTCTTTCGGCTGAAATGATGATGATGATGATGAGTATTAATTAAATACTAGCTGACCCGCTGAACTTTGTTATGCCATATTTTTCCTTCCTAAATTTAGTAATTATTAGCCGCCTTAGCTTCCCACAGATAGTGTACAGTCGCGGACAAAAAAAAACTTTTCTGGTTATCTTTTAATTTCCTTCTATACAAACCTTGTGTTAATAATAATGAACACTTAAAAAAGTATTATCCAATTTGGTGCAGTCGATCAGAAGTTATGGGCGTAACATACATTTCGGCGATTCATTTTTATTTATACCTATAGAAGAAGATAGATATATTGGTGACTGTAAATCTAAAACAAAACTCAAGTCGCAGACATAGTTAATTCAGTGTAGTATTGTTTACAAACATCATTAACCCTCCAATGCCGAGGGTAACGAGTACCGGTTTGGCTTCCGAACTTGCATTATCTCCGACGCGACTTGCTTAGATTTATTCGTGTTATTATCACGACGCGACGTTCGTTGTGGCACGAGGGTGGTGGACGTTCGATAATTGCTTGATTTAGGGGCGTCATTTTGATACAAATGGTTTTTAATCCTAAAAGGATCATTGAAATAGTTGGTTTGTATGATATAACTTTTTACTTATTTCAAACAGCAGTACAAACTTACAGGATATTACAAAAACATTTTCAAGCTTTGAAGTTACATATTAAGATAGTCAATTAATTCTTACAATTATAAATCACTAACAATGTCAAAATTCATACACAAATAATTGTCAATTTTATTACAGACTACAAAACAATTGGGAAAAAAAATCAAAACAAAGAAAAAAATATAAAGATTGATTAAAATAATCTAGTTCTATAGTTTTAAATGAGTCTAGTTAGCAGTCGGACTGTTGTAAAGGCTAGACAATACATTATTTTATAGTGTATTTGTGATCTTAAAATTTAAACTGCTTTCTCGGGTTCATTAATATTTAAAATCAATACTTACACCCGTAATATGAAAACAAATAATTTTGTTTCTGTCTTGTTCTACAGTTATAGCGTTTGAATGTAATGAATTTTATTCATGACTAGATGCAATAACTTCTCTGAATAGAAGCCTATTCACTTTTAACTATTTGACGATACTTATAGTATAATTGATGCAATGGTAGAACAATCGATTGCAGTCTAAGGGGTCGCGCATTCGATTCTCGTTAAAGGCCTATGATAAATAACGCCATGTTAAATCATGAACCACGCTTTTAAAGATGACTACAGTCCATAGTACTCGTATATTATTACAGATCCTTTTTATTATTATCACATTAAGTTCAGTCCTGGTTCCACCCAGTCTTGGATCTTACTCATGATTTCCATCAAGCAGAGTAGAGTAATTTTGGCAGACTTCAATAAAAAAAACAACAAAGCTAGTCAATCGAGCAATTTAAAGATTATATCGGAAAATTGATTTTATTTTACTGATTATATTGAAAGAAAAGTTTTGGAGAAACACAATTGTGGGAAACGGGTATTGCTTTTACGCATAAATTGTGGATTGCAAGTAAGGTGACTTCCACATGCAGCGTAGCAAAAACGTGTAACAACGTCATCTAGTGAAAACACGGAGAAGAACGAAGTAGCCGCTAATCCTCTATCGCGGTATGCTAATCGGCGTGAAAATTTCACACCAATAAGCATGTTTATACAACTTCCTAATATCAACCAATGCTTGGGCCGCAGACCAAAAGGCATGACCACGTCGCCTGGCCGAAGAATTCATCCTTACTGTTGGAAGGACATAACACCCGTTAATTCACAGAAATAATTACTACAACCTGGTTCGAGTCTCAAACCCGTAAATTTCCCTTACAACCTGTAACTACATGTGTAACTAAACCAGAAAAAGATCTACATAAACACCGATACGTAAACAAGAGAAACTTTAAAACAAACAAACATACTTACCTATCTCCTACATCATTACAAGCTTCATAAATTTTATGCATTTAACTTAGCATGCACTCAAAACTGACCAAAAATCCTAACGGTCCTTTAGACCCCCAACCAGAAATGTCGTACTTAAACATTGCACGCATCGGGCGTGACGCGCTGGTTAATTTTATGCTACATTAATGCAGTGGAGGGTTGGAGCCACTTTTTAATAGGGTTAGTTATGGTACGGGGTCTCTAACACCCCCGTGAGTTCTCAGGGCTAGCAATATGTTATACGCAATAGGATTATCTGCTTGTTCTTTGATAAAATGGATTAATTTTTGCATGACATGAGATTTTGAGGGCTTATTTGTGAATTTAATGTGGGTATTACTCGTTTTGAGGTCGGAATGATAGTCGTCTAAGGGAGTTGTAAAGGATTTTCTTGCTGTGCAATCATTAGAGGGTAGGATGTTGTTACAAATAGGTAGGATATAATTAAATCGGAGAGTTCATATCCTAACATTCATACTTTCAGAGACATTCGTTGAGTCTTTGGACGGGTGACCACTTTTAACATATCGAGGGTACATTCGAGGCTCTGACAATCGACGCCGGGATAGAACATTTCTATACGGATGTACGGTGTCGGTGTGTACCATAGAGTAAGAAAGTTTCAAACATATTTAGGAACTTTTAAAATTATAGTTAAGTCAGTTAAAAATAATTAGAAACAAATCGGAATTTGAAAACAAGCCTTTTAATCTGTAATAAACAATTTACCTACCTATCATTTATCGATCCCAAACTCATTAAAGTTTTTATTTGTTTTAATATTGGTTTAAGTGATCGCTAATACAATTACCCTATTCATTCTGTCAACTATTGATGTTTAAAATTAATATAATATTAAAATAAAACATCTAAACCATAATTACTTCATAAACAAACAACTCGCCTGATTATTCTGTGTATTTTATTACAAAAATAGATAAAAAAAGTCATGAAAGTTAAAAAAAATAGGTACTAATTAATCACGACTTTAACTTGTAGAATATTGAGTCGTTACCTTACTAATGCTATAGACTAAAATTAGCTTATTAAAGAAATCTAACATCACACTAAACATTAAACGTCATGATGACACATACTCGTAATAGGGGGGGCCAACTATAAACCAGAAATGTATGATACCTACTAAAAAAAACAAATACAATAAACAAACACAAATCAAATTAGAACAAAAAACACATGGGAATATTTTTTGGTAAGCACAAAAACTCCTTCCCACTAAATATTTCGTCTAATGCGAAAACAAATTGATAAGCAAATAACAAAAAAGACCTTAATTATCTTTTTATAACATTTTAACCGTAAAATTTGGTATTTGTTTTTTTTTGTCTTTGAACAAAAGCCGTGGGTGACATTTTTTCTAATGAACCCGTGCAAAAAATTGTAGCCATTTTGTTCATCACAAATCGATTCGTTACAACATTATTATAAAACAATGGACTTGTGTGAACTAGATTTTATGCGACAGGGACACTTTTAAAATGATTTTAATACAATTTAAAATGTACTCTATAAAAGTTTTAATTATTGGATTTTCCTGTATCGATTGCAAAAGAACTTATAATTATATTAAACTAGTGGTTACTCGCGGCTTCGCCCGCGTATATGTCGGTTATCGCGACAAATAGTAGCCTATGTGGTATTCTGATGTATAAGCTATATTACTGTAAAGTTTCATCCAAATCCGTTCAGTAGTTTTTGCGTGAAAGAGTAACAAACATCCGTCCATCCATCCATACTTACAAACTTTCGCGTTTATAGTATTAGTATAGATATAGATAAATAAGTATGAATGTATCGAAATGATAGTTTAACAAGGAACCAGGTGTTGAAGCATGAACCGGATCTACCACGATTTGTGGAACAAATTTTAACAGTAAACATAAATTTCATATAAAAAGCCTATTTCATTGTAAGTTTAATTTTAACCTATTAAGCACCTATGTACGTGTGTACATACTGTAAGTAAGTTCAATTTCTTCATTAGCTCCAGTTACTGTTTTGTAAAGCCGGCATTAACTCGCATTGAAGGATACTAAATAATTTTAACTTTTTTCAAAAGACACCTCCCACACAGTAGGAGGGAATAAGTCCTATTACGTTAAACACATACCTGAATTGTAATCAAAGAACACCTAAACTATTTACAACAATTTGTGGATCACGCCAAGTGTTGTTCCATATTGGGATCAAACCCACAATAATATGCTTGCCTGATTATCTTCCTATTAATTAACCAGTTCTTCTTGTGTATTCCTATCAAAAGTCCTTTCGATTTAAATATAACTAGTAGTGACTCGACGCGAGCACAACTCATGCTTATATTTTATGTAGGTACATCTTTATTACAGTTAATTACAGTACTTGAGGTCATAACGACACAAAACGGTTGCTTCATAGTAAAAATATAAGTGTGATAAAGGTGACAAATTTATTGAGTGAGCTATTAAATAATTATATAAGTGCTTCCATCAATACTTGATTGCTAGGCGCATCAAACTGTTTAACTGACGCCCACGGGGCCACTTGGAACCGAAATAACCAATAAACCGCTAAGTAACAGCACATATTGGCAGAAAATCACACATCTCTCCCGTGACCAATTTCTAGAAGGGGTGAAAACGTTGCTCTATGAAAAAGTAAATACTAAAAAAAGCGAATCGAATTTGACAAATGCGTGTTTTGGGGCACGCGACGAACGATTCGACACGCGTCGCTCGTGCCGCAAGATGCGATGACGCTAGACTATTTTTGGGTGTAATCAAATTTTAATGGCGCTTTGTCACATGTGCTTATTACAGGAACAGCTATAAAACATTGAGTACTTGCGATCATATATATCGATGTCTCCTGTCCAAGTGCGGAAATTTTAAACCAGTTTGTACAACCTATAAATCTGCCACATTAATTTATCATTACGTAAACGACATAAAAATCCCGGGGTACACAGAGCACTTTATTATAGTATCAATTTAAACAACAGCTGTGTGGTGTAAGAGGTCTGGAACACGGTATCTTTGGTTTTATTTTTACACGAAAGGCCCTCCCTCGTTGGGTGAGGAAATGACCCTTGAAATTGGCCCCCTCCTGGTTCACTTACATTTCGCACACCTTGCGACTGCCCGACGACTTGACTAATAGGCTTTATTATCAACATTTTTAGCCTTTTGTCACTTGTTTTGTGTAATGAGACTGTTTTTATATGCGTAAGTAAGAAGCGATCACGTGCTTCCCCATGCACTTAGGTTTAATTTTAACGTTATGTGCCGTCGGAACATTATTTGAGTAGTTGTTTATGACCGCAGTAAGTCGCTCACATATTAATGCGTATCGCCTCAATGTCTTAAACTTATTTAGATATTAGTGATGTGTCAATTCCTTGTATGTGATTCTGTGGTGTCTTTTGAATATTTACTTTGCTGTTTCATATATTGAACCAAATTTTAGATTTTTTTTAGGTGTGGTAAGAAGATCTAGAATAGTCCCGTTTGGGGATTGAACTACCAGACAACTGGCAGTTTGAACAAGAGATGTGAATAAACAGTCATACTTTTTCTTTCATATTGAACTCCTATTTTACAAATTCAATACCTAAAATTTCGACGATATGCACTAGAGTTACCTAAGTTGGTTTGGCTTAGAAATTTATTGTATTCGGCAAATTGTGGGTGTTTAATATGCACGTGCCTAAGTATAGGTATCTCGTGATAATATCTTTATACTTTATACGGTAAAATATTTAAGAAGTATAATGTCTGTATCAATTTGAACAACATCATTATCATGATCAGTATTTTGAGGTCCACTTCTGAACATAGAAAATCGTAAACATTTTTCGAATTTAAAACAATTTAACACCTATCATGGATATTGTAAATTGTGGTAAATAATAGGTACAACACAAACAACTATAATAAAAGAAAAACAAATAAGCAACAATAACGGCTAAATAGCCTAATAAACAGAAATCACGGCTAGTCAAAAGCACATCAATAAAAGGGAAAGGGGGACTCCACTGCAATGGAACAACGCATAAATTACTAACCCCTACAGTTTACAAAAAGGTTTGTAATATAGTGGAATTTAAACATGTTTTTTTTGTAACCGTAATAAACCTAATAGATAGAAAATATTAGATATTACCTATAGAGCAAGAAATATTATAAAACCAATTGTATAGCTGTAAAATTTCGATCAAAAGACAAATAATTACCTACAAATTTTAACAAAAAAACCGACTTCAATCTGGACCAAATTTAAATGGGACCATTCGGGAAGCACCAGCTTTCAAATAAAAAGAGTTATCAAAATCGGTTCACCCAGTCAAAAGTTATGAGGTAACAAACATAAAAAAAATACAGTCGAATTGAGAACCTCCTCCTTTTTTTGAAGTCCTTTTTTTGAAGGCCCTATTTGAATTCAAAAGTATATCTATATGTCAGTTGGTTTTAAAAAAAACTCATGTCAGACGGGTGGTGGCACTTACCTGTCATAATTTTTGTAGTCAAACACCTAGCACCTACCACAGTTATACACATTCTATTTAAACTAATATATTTTTAATACATACACATTAAAGACAATTATTTTGTCACTAACGTGGAACCTATGTAATCAACATAGCAAAACTGTAATATAAATTAATCGTTTCACGTTTGGACTTTTCACAGGGACAGGTCAGCTGTCCCATTTAAAAACCATGTAAGGACATTTTTACAAAACCTGTTTTATTCCATAATTTGGTAAATAAGTCGCTACGCAATACAAAGCGCCATTATACTTCTTTCTTCTATAATCAATTCTTCTATCAACAAAAGGTCTCTAGAAACTACCATGCTTATGTCTTCAATATTAACCAACGGTTCTGTGTTATTTTGAACATTAAAGCCGGGTCTCCACCGAACAAAAGTTGTCAATTTTTGTGTTGGTGACAAAAGTTTCTGTAATTTCCTTGTGTTAGCAACAAAAATTATCAACAAATGTTGAGAACAGTGTTTCCGTTTAAATGTCAAAAGAATACGCTTGTTGCAAATATTTATTGGCTCTATGGTGACGCTTAGATCGAATGTTTTTCAAATTGTTGGTAACTCGGTATAGACACAATGGAAACAAAGTTGGCGATTTTTTGAAGTGTTGCAAACAGTTGGAAACACTGAAATTGCCAACAATTTTGGTGGAGACGTGCCTTAAGGCTGTAAGTTTAAAGTGGAAAATAACACAGAACAATTGCTTGAAGTTAAAATAAATAACGTTTACGATTAAGGGGATAAGTAGTTTATATCCCACTTATTAAATGCCTAACCTGCAATTCATAAATCACAAGCGCGTTGCCGACCTTGGAGTATTTTCTAGAATGATTTTGTATCCCAGAAGTAAACCAAAAGTAAAGTATCCAAAAATTGTCAAGCCCTTAGTAGGATTTCAAATGAAACAGCAATGGTTTCGTTGTATCATAAACCTTTACCTAATTATAAAAATCAATCAACTTTAACGCAAAAACTTGCTTTTCAGTGTTTAAAGACCAAATCGATTAGTTTTATTTTGAAATAAAATAAAAGCAGAAGCATAGACAATCAGCAATTGTTTTGATTTATCAATGCAAAAAAGGCGCGCTTACGTAACTTTTAGTTACAGAAAAAAAGGAATGAATTAGAAATCGCAATATTAGGCCATGTTTTTTTTTGTTCTCAAAGTGATTGCTTTGATTTTTATTTGTATTTGGTTGATCAAACGTACAAAAACTGGACACAAACAATGGCACAAACCCGCGAAAAATAGAAGAGACTTACGTATCCCCTAACCAATACAAAATAAAATTAATATTGGATTCGTTTAGTCTTAGAGTTACTAAGATATAATTAAGAGTATGTAGATACATATTGTAACTAGGTATGTATCTACTAATAAGGTTTATGGGAAATAGAAGGGCTTTATAATTATTATATTAAACGTAAGAGTGATTTATAAGTGGTTTTTCTTGACACTCAATAACATGAGCAGCCTGTAAAAAAATTGCTAGACACAGGCATCTCCCTAGATAGGGTTTGTTCCTACTAAAGCAGTCTACCCGGGTTGATATTTAGTTTGTTCAAAGTTTTCCTTTTCTTTGTAGTTTATGATATTTCTTGACACTATTCAATTAAAAAATATGAAAGAGTACCTCATCTTTATGGCAGTCAGTTGTTATTTAAGCTGAAGGTTAACTGGCAGTCTTTGCACTAGCCGAGGGGATAATTTATTGAATGGTGTCGAATCTCTCGCCGATTTTTGTGATTATTATTGACAATCAAAGTGAAGATCCTTAGTACTATATTATTTTATTTTTAACCGTCTACAGAATTTATGTATGTACTTTGTGTTAAAATTTTGGAAAAATGTTCCACTTTTCTTCTCACTTCACTCTCTCTGTGTGTTTTAATAAACTTTTTTTCGTGTTTTTGCTGTAGAACTTTTTGGTTTGCTATTTCTAAAGGTGTAAATCTTAGCTGTGATGTGCTTCGGCTGTTCCTCGTTGTGCTGTTATTTGGAAGTCAGAATATTAAACAATATTTTTGTTTCATTTCAAGCTTATCTGACATTGTGAAAATAATGTCATCAATTTCAGATCTGCTTTTTGGTTATTCAAAGAATTGATTGATCAAAAATACCTTCCCTAATTCGACGACTGGTTTCCTTGAGGAACTTTCTATATCATTTTTTTATATGAGCTTGCCAAAGCGACTCTACTATGCCTGATGGAAGCATGAGCAAAATCTAAGAGTTGTGGTCACCTTACTTACCTGTATACTGCAGCGGCCTATTGGCATGCCTTTTTTATGTATGGGCCAAAATGACTCTACTCTGCCTGATGGAAAGCATAAGCAGAATCCAAGTGTTGTGGTCACCATACTCATTGCGAATGCAGACAATGCAGCATGGTCTCACCACGGCGGCCTAATGATGCGTCTGCATCATTGGGTCTCCGGTTTCGCACTCACCAACGAAACACGACAGCACGGAAGCTGTCATTTTAGATTGATCTTCTGTGCAATGGTAGTACTAACTACCTTGCAGAGCCGGCCCGTTTGTGCTGAAATCAGCGTGCCTCTACTAACCAAGTTTTCAGCTTCCTCTAAAAACGATGATTGTTTGATCATGTGTAACACAAAACCTATACATTCATCACCCCTCCTTTTCATATTTACGGCTCTTTGGAGTAGAAGAGAGCAGTTGGTTAATTTATTAGCTTGGACACATCTGTTGCACCTGCTACATTCAAGCACAGGTGATCTCTATATTATATTTTATTGCAGTTTGTATATGTCTAATATGTATGTAGTTTACCTTTCTGTCTGCCATAAATTAAGTCATTATTAAAATGAAAATATGTGTTTTTTTATAAGTAACATAATTCATGTCTCATTTATGATATTATGTTGAATGTTTGTGGTTTGTCATGACAAACAAGGTCTCAGTATCTTTTTAAAACAAAAACAGCTTGTATCCCTTTAACATTAAGAAATCTATACACATCAAAAGTGTCTAGGGATCAAGCATTTTCATGCGGATTTCTTGAGATTGAGATTTGGCTTTGGCCCTGGCCTGCTCAGTCGCCAGACTTGAACCCGATTGAGCATGCATGGGATATGCTACAGAGAAGAGCTCTGCCGAATATGGAGGGTATCCAGTCGCAAGAAGACCTTTTTTTGTTGTTGCAACGAACATGGGCGGCCATTCCACAGCGTGATTTGGATGAACTCATTTTGAGTATGCCAAACCGATTCTTGTGTTGTTAGTGTTCGCGGTAGAAACACGGATTATTAATTGTTTAAGTTACCTAATAAAATTTTAAGGAAAACTGTTATTTCAGTCTTTTTTTCGAACTTTAATGTTAGTGGTTCAAATGTCAAAAATCCCTTTATTAGGAAAATGGCAAATTTCTTTATTAATGCAAAGGTGACTTGGTTTATCGTTACTGTGACAAACGAAAACACTTTATTTGATGAATCCTTAAAGAAAATTTTAATTAATATCAATCAGGAGAAAAGTTATTGCAAAAATATATGTTGATCCCTAGACACATATGTTGATCCCTAGACACTTTTGATGTGTGTATTTCAAAGACTGTTTTTTTTTTTCAAAAATGCACGACCCGTAATATATTGTATACTAGCTTTTGTCCCCGGCTCCCTGGTATTTTTTTTTTATGTTTGGCACTGCTAAAATGACTCTACTCTGCCTGATGGAAAGCATAAGCATAATCCAAGAGTGGTGGTCACCATACTGCGAATGCAGACAATGCATCAATGCAGCATGGTGACCCACACCATGGTGGGCTAGTGATGCTTCTGCATCATCGGGCCTCCGGTCTCGCACTCACCAACGAAACACGACAGCACGATCGCTGTCATTTTAGGTTGATTTTCTGTGCGATGGTAGTGCCGCCCTGGTCGAGCCGGCCCGTTCGCGCTGAAATCAGCGTGGCTCTACTACCTTGTATATCTGTTATTGCGGTAAAAATAACCTATGTCCTTCCTCAAGAATCAACTTATCTCAATGTCAAATTTCATTAAAATCGGTGTAACGGTTTAGCCATGAAAGCGAAACTGATAGACAGAGCGAGTTACTTTGGAATTCATAATATTAGCATAGATTAGGGAGGACTTTACAAACATAGATGAAACGGACACAAAGAACACTTAGACTCTGATCACATAAAGTGTTATCCCGTATGCGAATCGAATCCACATCACTCATTAGAAGGAAACGGCCAGCTGACATCTTGAACCATTTCGCCATCCGTTCAGTTTTTATCGCAAACTCCGATCTTAAAATACCTAGGTACCTATGTTAATTAATCACTATACCATTCATAACAACATACCCGATATCTCTTTTTACAAAACTATCTATAAAAAGTTATAATTACGTAGACAACAGTAATTATAACAAGTGCAAATTAATCTTAATTTATTTAATCTCTTCGATTTATCTACAAAATATGAAATAGGTGAACAAGTGCATTTATTTTGTACTGAAGCCTCTTTGGTAAAATGAAATCATTCAATGCGTGTCACTGAGTGACATTTATGAATCGACACTTATGTATCAAAACGTCATAGTGTTGTCATCGTGTTCAAAGTTGCGGACTTCATATCGATATTAATTTTAACAATTATTATTATCATATGGATTACAAAATGTTTTACGAGATTTTTCATTAACTAAATTCATAAACCTTTATTAAATATTGTTATAAACTGTATTATAATATTTAACTTCAAATGAGTGTCATTTGTTTTATCTAACAATGTAACAGTTCTTCAAACTATTTACGTTATTGTGTGACAATACATATTCAAATAAATATCGGTAACTTTAATATAGAGATTTGATGAAACGTCATATACTTGTGGAGGGACGGGTGTCATGTCCCTCCAACACAAAGGGAGGATCCTCCGACCAGGCGAGGTGATCATGCCTGGCGGGCCAACTGCCCAACGGTTGATGTTGGGATGTTGTATATATGTTAATGTGCGCGAGAACTTTCACTGCGCGATTCAGGATTGGTAGTTTCTTTGTTTCCTTCGTTACTTCGTAGTTCGACGTATCTTCAGTAGATGGCGCTGTAGTATATTTCTGTTGCGCTGTATGTGGAAGTCGCCACATACTATTAGTAGATATATATAGATAGTAGTGTTATGCGTTACTGACTTTGTATATCTTCTTTAAATTCAATGCTTTAAGAGTCTTCTTTCTATAACTATTATATAAGACAATGTTATTTGCATTGAATAGGTAACAAACTTTACTTACATATAGGCACTACGTGAAGGTACTTACTTTCACGTAGTAAGTGTAGTACTTCTAAATAATTTTGATTAGTGGACAGACAGATAGATCCAAATGTAGAATATAAAATAAGAAAGTAATTATTTAATCAGCTTTATTAGATATGAATTTAAAAGAACCCAATAGTAAAAACATCATAATTTTTATGTTTCAAATATTAATATTAGACAATCATTTAAATTCATCAATATTAGACAAATCATCACAACACTATCTCAATATTAATAATTACATAAGCTGGTGTACAATAAAGAGATTTATTATTATTATCTTAACCTTGAATATGTCACCAACAATAATTTGTATGATTACACTGGCCATGGTCACGACTCAATAATAAATAAAAAGCATTCTCTTTCTCATCATAAAACATTAAAACTATTGCTTAACAGTAAATCTATAATTAACAACGATAGAATTGATAACATACCCAATAGAGACGTGTAATTTATAACATACATAGCACTTAGCCAATCTGACTATTAATAAAATACGCACTAGCAACACTTTCAATAATGTTATTGTCCAAGATTACAGTAATTATAAGCTTTACGCGCGTATTAACATAACCCGTCTGCTTTGTACCGAGGGACCGCAGGCTGGCCAATTAACATAACAAGCGAAAATAATAACAGCACACTACCTCATTACATATCAATTCATAAGTACTAGTTTCCACCGAAACATCGAATAGGTACAACCCAACCGTTTCACACATGATCATAGATAATTTACAACACAAAAAAACCTATTGATATTTCTATTATCTATTACAAATAAAAAAACCAATGGTATACAAAGCGTTCGGCCTATGCGTCATATACAAAACATTTAACATCCTAATTTCGAGGGTAACACCTCAGCGCTAGTACCGACAAAAGAATCGATAAACATCTTGGTATCGACTCGGCTCGCGCTCAGCAGGAGACCGCGGCGACCAACTAATAACTTACATTTGGATTACGCTCGTTAGCCTCTTAGCACCTTACCTGACGTTTATTTTTTATTAATATAAAATTTATTCAAACGAGCCCCGAGAATTTTTCGGAAATAATACCTTAATATTATAAAAGCGATAAGTTATGCCTAGAAGGATAAGTGTATCTCGCGCCGCAGCTACGTCATTATTAATACCATTATTTGTTCATCCCTTCTGATCTCTTGAGGTCATACTACGCACTTTGGAATACTCAATATTTAATCTAGGTATTATATTTTTGGTTTACAAATGAGATGTCGACCATGTCTTGATTGGTTTTTGTGTAACCAAAGAGTCGGCAGGTATTACTTTAAAATCGATATTGACAGTTCACGTTTGAATCGTTGGCAGTGTTATTTATCGATATCGATAGCTTTTTGTATAGAGTCGTGTCGAATGTTGCTATCACGAAACTAATTGTGAGAACATCGTAATATTGAAGAGTGAATTCAAAAACTTATTATTTGATAATAAAATGGAAAGCTCAGCTATTATTCAGGAATTGTATGGTTTGACAAGACAGTATTTATTAATGTTTATTCATCATAGTAAATTACATGCGAAGTTTATTTAATAAGTTATTTGAATATAAAGGTTTTGCTTAGATTTTAGTGTATAGTATACTCGTATGTGTTGCGGTTTATCCGACCTTACTGTAAGGTTGTCAAGGTCGTCTCTTAGTAACATAATATGCCTATTTGAATAGAAAAAAAAAGTTCAAAACAGATTTCTGACAACGGAAGTTACGAAAAACGGTTAATTTATTCACGAATCAATTGAATTATCTTTGATTACATCAACTAACTTTTAGAATTAATTTTTGGTGGCTATTGCATATTATTAATTGTTCTTTTTGAGAGTAATCATCGTTTTTAAAGGAAGGGTAATCGCAAGGATTTTAGCTGTCCAATGTATGTTTGTATGTTCCACCGTAGCGACTGAACTACTGAACCAATCTCAATGAATGTGATGTCTAGATATAGACTAGCAATAATGGCCCAGATAACAAAAGCTTTAGGCTTAAATTTTATCAGGGTTTTTACGTAGTCGGGTTTTGTTATGATATAGGAAGGTCAAAAGGAGATATCTCAGCTGATGAAAAGTGAGTACCGGCGCTCACTAAACAATTGTAACTAATGAATCACATGTGCATTGGTGCTGCTTTGGTAAAAAGATAAATAAACCTTTGAGATTTAATGAAGCAGGAATGAACGGGGTAAGCTTTTAAAGTACACTTCCACTTCTTTAAATATATACCCAAATATAGTTTCTCTAAAATTCTTTATTTTAGTAAAATTATTTGCAAAATGCTATTCTTGCAGGGACCTATGTATTAAGGTGACGTCTATTTTAGTGTGACATTTCGACATTTGACAGAGTTTTGCAACAGAATTTACACCATTGTCATTTGTTTTATGCATTGACGTATGGATATCTAGAATTTTAAAACACACACGGCTGAGATATGTCAAGTTAATACTAGGTACAAGTGGTCGCCCAGTGTAAACCATAATTCATATTTTCTTCTTAACCGACTACAAAAAAAGGAGGAGCTTATGGCAGTTTTTTTATGTTTTTTACCCCATAACTTTCGACTAGGTGAACCGATTTTGATGATTCTTATTTTATTTGAAAGCTGGTGTGGATCCATTTCAATTTTGTCCAGTTCTTTAAGTCGTTTTTTTTTTAAATTTTGTATTATTTTAGCTTTCTGCACTCCTCCTCCATATAAACTTTAACTGTGTTTCAAATTTTATACCTACTTGAAGAAGATATCACAAATTTTCATAAAAAGTGGTACCCAGTTTTAGCTACATATATTACCTAATGTTTTATAGATTTAGCATCTATGCATTTATGTTAATTACAGTAACAAAATGTGTTGCAAAGTGCTACACCTACTGTAGGTAAAAGGTACCTACTAAAGTAGGTATGAATAAAAATAATAATTAATGCTAAATCAACTTTTATAACGTTCATAAAAATACTCGTGCTAGAATTGAATAAGCTTAAAATAAATAAAATAAGGCATAATTAAATTATCCACTAATCGAATCGAAATCCAGTAAAACTTTATTGCTGAACAATAAAATAAAATCACACTAATATATAAAGGCGAAAGTTTGTGTGTATGTTTGTTACTTCTTCACGCAAAAACTACTGAACGGATTTGGATGAATCTTTACAGTAATATAGCTTATACATCAGAATAACACATAGGCTACTATTTGCCCCGATACCCAACATACACGCGGGCGGAGCCGCGGGCAACAGCTAGTATGTTTATAAAATATAAATTAAGGCAACGGTAGGCATAGGTACTTTATGTGTGCGATCATAGTTCAATTTTCCCACAAATGTTGTCACTCGTAGGGACAAATTTTTTTAAATTGATTGAGGTAATTATTATAAGTTTTATATGTAGTGAATTAAATATTAATCTGTATTTTCAAAATTATTATTTTCTTCTAACGGGACTGTTGAAATTTCAGCAAACGATAGTACCTACACATAGGTACGTACATATCTATTAAGGTTTTTATTATGTATCGCAAACAGATATGTTTGTTATATTCGTATATTTTAGAACATGCTACACGATCAACACTTAACACGTTTAATAATCATTAATCATATGTAATCATCACTCATGCAAAATTATAGGAAAAAAACAATTAAATCATTCAATTAATAAAACTGTTACTGTTATTTTTACAAAAAAACGAATAACTATTTACTTAAATTAGGCAACTCAAAATTTACTGAACTTTTAATTTATTTAAGTATGCCACTTCGTATAAAATCCCCAGCTACGGAAATAAGTAATATATATGTATAATAAGTAATATATTAGTATATTTATTGTTGGGTATACCTATTTAATTAAATATTTCATTAAATAGGTATATATAGGTACCTAGTAATAAATAAAATACAGATACTAATAGCGTAATAGAAGTTAGTATTCACCATAAGTTTCAAACAAATAGATAAAAATATTTGCACATTAACCGATCATCTCTAGGTACTATTTCGCTATAAATTAACTTTAGTATCCCATTTTAATATAAAACAATAATTAAAATATCGTTTCACGTCATTTCTTCTGAATATATGTTATTAAACGTTATAAAACTGTTTTTAACGTCAATATTGAGAGATATTAAATGACATAGTCTTACCTACATTTAAAAGCAGTTTAATTTTTTTTTTTATTATATTTTTCTATTTATAATACAGTACGAGAAAAAAGATATTTTAAAAATTACTTCATTACATGTAACACTTAATTAATAACACCTTCTGATCAAGAGAGAAATATAAGGTAGGTAAGTAGCGTCGGCACTTTAGTACTTGGAAATCAATCAACTCTGCTAATTATAGGAAAACCTTGCTATTGTTTATCGAGTTACAAAGCAAATTGCAACATTATAATAGTGTTTTATATAATTAATCATATGGTAGTTATAAATCAGTTTAGATAAATCAATAACTAGTTATCAGTTATTTGTTGAAGAGCCGCGACAATAAAGGGTTTTACCAATTTCGCATATCAAAGTTATAGTGGAAGTTCTTACTAAACGAAGAAAGTTATTTAAAATTAGTTTATGCGTCAATAATAAAAAAAATACAAAGGTTATAACTATTTCAAATCCTCCCGCGTGTAAGTCGACTATCGCGACAAGAAGTATCTTCTTCTCCAAGGTCCAGTCTATCTCTATTCCAAAATTCATTCAAATCGGTACAGCGGGTTAGCCGTAAAAACGTAACAAATAGAGAGACAGAGTTAATTTTGGAATTTTAGTATCTACTACTTAGTAAGGATTTGCCCGCTGTTACTATTAGAACGAAAGTAGGTAGGTACGTTGCCGTGAATCAAAATCACGTTCTTTTTTTACTAATACCATTTATTAATGGCAAGATATCTCTCAAGAAATAATAATCAGTGACGGCATACATGACATACAAATTAATAAACAATATTTTAATTAAGAACAATCAACGACAATAAATCAAATGTGATGTAAAAAACCCATGCACAATTAATTTACTGCGCTGTCAGTTTTTTTTTTCTGAGATAAATATCTACCAGTAACACATAATCACAGGTGAAAATGTGTGTTATTTAAAATGATAATTAATATTTATCATTTTATTTATTTATTAACCAAAAAAAAATGTAAAACGTGTAAAATGTTTTCAAGAAAATTTAACTTATAATTAATGTTCATTTTAAAAATCTACACATTTTTAAAATACCTACCTTATCTACACTATGCCTACCTATACACCTATGTGTATGTTGCAGTCAATTTGAACCTAAGTATAGGTAATACGGCTTCGACTTAGATTAATTTCATTGTGTCCTATTCTCGAGTCTAAACGTAACATATCAAAGAAATGTATTGTGTAAAAAATTATCATATATAGTCCATTCGCTTAGATACGGTAACCTTAATAGCGTCGCCGTCGCACGTGCGGCAAGCCGCCACAAAATCAAAACGCCCGTCTGCGTCGTACACCCACAAGCAAGTATGACTTGTCAGTTTACGCCGTTATATGAATTAATATATTCGTATTTCACAACAATAACCGCAATTGCGTGCGGGTGCATTGACACTATCTAAACGAATGGACTATAACCTATATTTGAAGATTTTAATGTCAGGTTTATTTGATTGACCTATGGTAAATAATAATAAATCTCTATTATATCAGATTAGTAACAAGGCCCCAAGGTGAACTTAACTAAGAAAACTTAAACTAGGAAAGTACAATTGGCGGCCTTATCGCAATCTCTTAAAGGCAACCGTGAACTTCAAATAGTGAGTTCGAATGATACTGAAATTTATCTAACTAGGCTTCACTAAACTCACTTTGACTTTTCAATTATTTTAATTAACTTCAATCCTGCCCGTTTCCTCCCTGTGGCATTAGCATTAAGGCAAAATACCTACCAAGTGGAATACTTATTCCACTTACAAGTGTAAGTGTTGTACTTACAAGTGAGTTTAATTCCAGAATGTATTACAACAAGTTCTATCAAATGCCGACAATAGAGAGTATAAATTATACTAATAGTTTGTTTCATGATGTATCATCAACAATCTTAAATAGTCCACTCCTTATTTTAATTTAAAAAACAGAACTTTGGAACAGCTTATAACATTTTAAGCAACTTGTTACTGGAATAAAACCTGTGGGTTATGATGAGCTCCCTAAAAAATGAAATATGCAAAAAATATCGAATTTATACCTAAAATTTCAAAGAATTATCAATTTACTAACTTTTAAACTAACGCGGTCCAGATAACAAATACCTATAGATACCTAATTATAACCTATACCTAAACGCACTAGGCATTAAGTTCATAGGTATTTGTGAAATACCCGACGTTTCAGTCAGAAATAAAAAAATTGGCAGTCATAAGGACTGCCGATAGAAGCGAAAACTTATAACTTAGAATGTTATTTGTAAAATTAATGTGTAAAATTAGAAATTTCATAGTGTTTAAATTAAAATTATCAACATCAAACATTAGCATGTCGGTCACGCGAACCCATAAGATTTTCTCCTACCAAAAAGTGCTCTACTCGGCCAAAGAAGTCTTCACTTCAACTAGAAATATGAGTTGTCAAGTTACCTTAACTAGACATTTCACACTGCAAGTGTTTTGAAATAAACAACCCAATTTGTTAACAATTTAATACATTGTGTTTAATACATTGTGCGACATATAGATAACAATTTAATACATTTGTATAAACAAAAAAAAACATAACGAATCGTAGACAAAACTTTCGTTTTAAATATAAAGGTTATCTGCGTCGCTACTGTTGTTATTAGTCAGAAGTAGATAGTTTTGTCACGTTTATTACTAAAATGGAAACTTTCACGAAATTAAATTGACAAAATTGGTCGCGGACATTCACATCTAAATGAAATAAATGCCTATTATCAGTTTTCTTCCAAATAGAGTTTTAAAGAATTACCTAATTTTTGTTGCGCAGCAGTTTATACATATTTATTGTAATAAAATGGCTATTATTTAACTATGAATTACTAGCTTTTGCCCGCGGCTTCGTCCGCGTGTATGTCGGTTATCGCGGCAAATAGTAGCCTATGTGGTATTTTGATGTATAAGCTATATTACTGTAAAGTTTCATCCAAATCCGTTCAGTAGTTTTTGCGTGAAGAAGTAACAAACATACACACAAACTTTCGCCTTTATATAGGTATTAGTGTGATTAGTGTGATATTCTGATGTATAAGCTATATTACTGTAAAGTTTCATCCAAATCCGTTCAGTAGTTTTTTGCGTGAAGAAGTAACAAACATACACACAAACTTTCGCCTTTATATAGGTATTAGTGTGATTAGTGTGATATTCTGATGTATAAGCTATATTACTGTAAAGTTTCATCCAAATCCGTTCAGTAGTTTTTGCGTGAAGAAGTAACAAACATACACACAAACTTTCGCCTTTATATAGTGTGATAAGTAGGTTAGGATTCTTTAGAAATAAACGCTAGTATAACTAATGAATACCTATAAGAGAAGATATTAGATATTTGTATGATCTGCAAATATTTGTTTCGATGATTGTGTATTTTCTATGTACATAATATGTAGGTATGTATTTACAAAAAAAAAGGTATTTATGTCCGTTGTCTAGTACCCATAATACAAGCCCTGCTTAGTTTGGGACTAGATGGTGTTGTGTGTTAGATCTCCGAAATAAAATATTTATTTAACAGTAAAAATAAAAAAATTTCGACCATATGAAATAGCGATACTTAGGTATTTAGACAAGTATTTACAAGCAGCTCCGCCTGAATCTATCTTGAATTTCATATTAGGTACTTTTGATCAATTTAATAGTCAAAAATCAATATGGTTTGTTTGTTAATACACACTGATCGTCTAACTCTAACCGATACTTTATTTGATGATTACTGATATTTAAAAGAATACAGAGATTTAAATAATTTACTAATACACTAACGTTTTACTTTTAAAATAGAAACAGTAGGCACTGATTCCGTGTGATGAAGATGCCAACTGCAAAACATTATATTTTTTTAATGCTGACCGACTGTTTTTTTTATTAAATAAAAAAACTGTTAATGTCGGCCGTCCCATTTTTATTTGCATAATTAATTAGTATTAATAACTGTAGATACCTATATCTATGTAAAAACCAAAGTTCTCCAAATTAATATTAAAAAACATCTTGTTGATTGTGGTTGTCAAGATACTAATTATAATTACCTAGTTAATTTACTAAGTTATAACATTTATTAGTAGAAACATATAAGTATCTTTTTATAAATCACACCTATCTGCATGTTAATTTACATCGTTGGATTGTTTAATTAATTTTATTTGCTTGAACTCACAACGACATATTATTGGACGTAAAATATGAGCTGTTCTTACGATAGTTGAGGTTATCTGGTAACTTTGTACATAATATACCTAAGCATATCTCGATAATAATTGAGACGAGAATGGTACACTGCCGTAATTATTAGTTAACTTATTAATTGATAGGTAGGTACCTAGGTTCATGATTATTCAATAAGCGCTTGTAAATATTGGCGCCATGCTCCGTTTGGCAATTTTGTTTGTCAAGTAAATCCTCAGAAAATCATAGCCTAACCGCTAGAGTCGTTTCCGGGATTTAGGTAAGTATCCAAATAGACGTATTGACAGAATGAATAGTTTAAAGACATTAATTTGCAAATAATTTTCTCTGTGTTCCGTGCAAAGAAAAATTTGGTTTTCTAATTTGTCTATATTTTGTAAAATAATTATCGCTATCAGATAACTCGGTATAACGTAAAATATTCGGTAGATAATATATCTAATGGGTACTTAACAGTCTCCTTATTAGAAACTTATCTAAAAAGCAACCCTACCTTTGCTGCTAGCGCCGTCTTCATTAGAGTCTTCGCTCGGGGGCCCATGCGGAGCCCTATTGGGCATTGGATGTGGGAGCCTCGGCCTGGTAAGGAACGGCGGAGGTACTCCAAAGAAGGGCAGAAAGGGCGGCCAGGGCGGGCGGGGCGCGAGCTGCGCCGCCGCCGCCGCGTACAGCTGCAGCGGCGCCGGCAGCCCACCCTCGAGCACCATGCTGCCGCCGCCGCCGCCTCCCCTCGCACCAGATATCTTGCCGACACCCCTCACCACGCAGACACCATACCATTATCTACTGTCATCGCACAATAGTCACTCGAGTTCAACACAAACACTAGCGAAGTCGATGTCACTCCGAGCGCGAGTGCCGCGCGCGTGTCGGGCCTGTCCGTACTGAGTACTGCGTGCCACGCCGCGCCCGACGCGAGATGGCGCGCCTCAGGGGCGGAGCGAACACCCCTCTCCCCGAACCCCACCACACACAAATTAATTCCCGCCCCCTTCATATCATAGATTTATTCCTCCGACAGTACATCGCCCCACTGCTAAACGCTTTCAAACCTTATGCCGTAAAGTTACAGATCAGTATTGAATACAAGGCTATAAATTAAGGGACGGCATACATTGAATTACCGGTAACGTAGGCGACGGTTGACGGTGAGGTAAAATAAACTTTATAAATATATTCGTAACGATTATTATCGAATGGCAGATGTTCAAACATGGGATTTATAAGATTGTCGTAGGTTAGCACGGCTCTGTGGGGTTGTCATAATCTTTTTCAGCCGCATGGCGCGCGACTGTACATTGACATGTACTGAGTATCGGTAAGGAGTTATGTTATGGAAGGTTCATGGTTTGCGATTGCCCTTTTTGGTAATACCGGATTTACAACCGAAGCCTCAACATTAATAGAGTTCACAGACCTATGCTTATTTATATGAAATTACCTCAGTACTTTCAGAACAGAAAATTATTTTTGAAAATAACGGCGAAGATATAGACTTAAAAATAAAAGTATTGTAATAAGCATGAACAGAAATTCGTTAAAGTTAATAACGGGGATATATTTTAAATTTCACCCATTCTTTTAATTTGACAGGTGATTGTGTGATGGGTGCGCAATCAAGCAGTAATAAATGGGTAGTTCGGAGAGCGCCAAGAGCGGTTACAATGGAGTTGCGTAAAACTAGATTACGACGCCTCCGTCTGCCCAATCTAATGACTCACAAACTATCAATCATACAAAATTAACACGTTTCAGATTATATTTTTGACAGTGATGAATCATAAGCGACCGAAAGGCAATCAATTTCACAACCAATTCCTTATTCCATTAAACAAAAAAGTAATAACGTAATTGACATAAATAATAATAAAATATGTCAAGACAGCGTAACGAGCGCTCGGACGCGACATGACAGCTCTATCAGGGATCTGGTACTGCGAGCGGCGGGCGGGCTCCGGCGGGCTCCGGCGGGCTCCGGCGGCCCGACGCGCCCATTGGCCCCGAGCGTCGGGCGGGGCCCGCCCCACTCACCCCGCCCGCCGCACTCAGCCTTGCATGAATTTAATTAGTGTGAGGAGCACCTCGGGCGCATTAGGAGCCGCGATGGGCGAAGCAATAAAAGATATAAAGGAATGAGTATAAATTAAAAGTTAAATAGAGAGCGCCGCGCCCGAGAGGGAGAGTGACATCCTCCGTCCCGCTCCCTCGCGCTGGCCGGTCCTAATTGTTTGACGATCTTATTAGTATCAGTTAAATGTCGTTCTCTCTTTTTCTCGCGCGTATTTAATTATGTTTTAATTAGAGTCGGGTTAATGAGAGTTTTGCAGGATTCGCTGCGGGCGACTGTTTTCACCATTGTCATTTTTGCGCTCCAGGCCAATTTGGTTATTGATTTAGCTGATAAAGTTTAACTCCAAATCTATTTGTGGTTCTACGTTTTTGTTAGATTATAAAAACTTTATTTATCTACTTAAGGCGGTAAAAAGCATTTACGTTCGTATTGTTAGGAAAGTTTTACGAATAGTTGTAGAGGGAAAATTCATTTAAAAAGTTATTAGACATCATAAGGTTTTCTATAATATTGATTACTATATAATTGCTATAAATAAAGTAGGTATTACTTATGTAGGTACATTCTAAGTTTTTATCTACCATCATTTCGATTTTTTATATACCTACTGTCAGGTGGATAAATATTAAATATTACTTAATATTCTTAATTACTACATTTTTTTAAGGTTAGGAAGGTACCTATCTAAGGATTTCCTATTTATTCATTTACTTTTAGGTATTTGAGTAGGTATTCATTCCGATTCCGACCATTTTATATCACTCCCATTTAGGTAGGTACGTAGGACTTGTGTTAATTAATCGTAGAAATCGTATTATTTTAAAACATTTATTCTTAAGAACGTATTATTATAATTAGTATTTAATGACCTTTTCACATAGTTTTTGAAGGTATGTATTACAACGTGATACAAAGAAAGAACCACTTATCACTAGCTCAAGAGGGGCGTGAAAAAACATCTCACTGGGCCGCCACAGTGTGAGTCACCATTCTGCATTGCCCTCATTCACAGAGAAGATGGTGATCATCACTCCTGGATTCTACTTACGCTTTCTATCAGCTTGAGTAGTCATTTTGGTAGCTAATCTATATATTAAATTAAATTATATTATGTAAGAAATAAACAAAAATATAAATAATAAATCAGTAAATTAGATGAATGTACAGAGTTATTGTTCTTTAAATATTCCTTGCAAATAATCAATCTTGGAATCATAGATACTATTTTATTTCCTTTTTTTATTAAATTTACAGAAAAAATACATGAAGTCAAATTATTTTTTATCATATGATCGATTTATCGTATTTCAAGTACTGTTTTATAGTCTGTGGTTGTTTGTTATGCACAGGCCACTTCACTAAAGTACCGTCACCGTCAATAAAGTACGACATTACTGTAGTAAATTATTCCGAAAAAAATACTGTAATTTATAGGCGTGAGCTGTCAAAAAGAAAATAAACGAATGGACAAAGTATAGGTGTATGTATATTTCCAATACCTCCGCATAATCCTCGAATACTTCGGCATCATTGCGAGGAGCTTCTCTCTTCGACAGATTGATGGTGAGGGGTAAGATAGAGGTGAAAACACCCAGAGACCGTAGATTAGATCACGCATAAAAGCATTCAAATAAACTGCTTTAAAGATAGATATTTAAGTAGTTTAATAAGTCAATCTAAATGATTAAAAAACTGATGATGCGGCGTGAAATTCTTGCGGTGCATGCGTGCGAGCTCGCATATTATGTTTGCGCTGCGTTGCAAATTCGCAGGTATGTGTGGGAGCTCTAAAGGTCGTAAAACAGCTCTTTGTCAGTATCACGTGCTTTCGTTAAAACTATGGCATATTCTGATATGAATGTTGCAAAGCGGAGGTAGAAAATCAAGATATTGAAAAAAAAACGAACTGAAAATATAAAGCAACGAGTAACGGAATACTTCGTATGGATGATGGATTAAGAATATGTAGTGTTACCACCCCTATTTATCCCGTGGGTGACGTAAGAGCCGACTAAAAGGGAGCATACTACGAAACTAACACTGCAAAAATTAGGAAATCTTTAAACAAATCTTATACCAAGCCGTATGGAGAACGTGGTAGGTATAACAATACAGGTATGACATTCCGAAAGCCACCCAGGGTGTCTTCACTATCCAGTTACCACTTTATAGCAACATAACATGAAATGATAGAAACATTTTTTTTTTTTTTTTTTTTATGTTTGGCCTGCCAAAATGACTCTACTCTGCCTGATGGAAAGCATAAGCAGAATCCACGAGTGGTGGCCACCATACTCATTGCGAATGCAACAATGCAGCATGGCGACCCACACTATGGCGGCCTAGTGATGCTTGTGCATCTTTTAGTCTAGTCAACAAGTATGGAACTTGTTGACTAGACTAATTGGGCCTCCGGTCTCGCACTCACCAACGAAACACGACAGCACTGCTGCTGTCATTTTACGTTGATTTTCTGTGCGAGGGTAGTACCGCCCCGGTCGAGCCGGCCCGTTTGTGCTGAAATCAGCGTGGCTCTACTACCTACTCAGTCATTTAAAAAATGTAAAATGCATTTAAATTGTTTTTTGTGTAGGTACATAATCTAACAAAATATTTGAATTAAAATATATGATAACGTAAAACTTTGTTGTTCTATTGAGTTCACAAAGGGAATAATGGTGGTTGGGGAGTTATTATTTCACACTACTGGTAACACTGAACCAGCGATAGTGATGATGACGTCATCTCGTCCTCTATGTATCTCGGAATGCCATACCTGTATTTTTATACCATGGTATACCTAGTAGGTCAAAACCTCATTTCTAAGGAGAGGGATATGTCCAGCAGTGGACCTTTAAAGGCTGTTGTTAATGATAACGATGCTGAATGACACACAAAAGAAAAATACTAGAAGAAGACGTTTTTCATTATTAGTCATCTGATGGGATAGTAGGTTCTATTTCATGCCGAGCAGGAAAGTCCGGTTACAATATCTCCCCTCTTAATTCATGTGGAGGGGGGAATCAAACGATGACAATGGACTTAATTGTGTCTCTGGTTTCAGATGTCTATGAGCGGTAGTCATTTTGGTACATAAACTGACCAGTATAGTCGTACCCCTTGCGTATTGCGTAAAAGAACATGATTAATGGATCTCTACCAAAATTACGAAGGTAAACAAATATAAAGGTTATGTATTCGAGTATGTTTCACTACATTTGTTACCAATTTCATTCTAGACATCAACATCGTGAACGTATACTTTGACCTCGCTCTAACACGTAGAGAGTGCATACGTCTTTTTCGCTCAACATCATTAAGCCGGCCATGCACGCGCGCATCGTTACTCCTCATTATGTCCGGGCTTACGTTCCTGGTGTTATGTATTGTCTGCCTGGAATGGGTTGCTTTAGTTGTTTTATTGAAGTACTACATACCATTGTGAAGTTGAAATGTTTTAATATGTATTTAAAAAGTCATCGGGGTCGGCTTTGAGTCTACTACAATATGACTGAACTTCTTCAGATCTATACTAGGTAATATCCAAGATCTGTAGATCGTACCGTCAAATATAGTTGATCAATTGTATATTTAGGTGGGAGTTACTTACCAAAATGACTTAAGTCGTTGGTTAGGTCACATCGCCCATGTTAACGAATAACCTACCTTCCATAAGGTATATCATGAATAGTTAGCATGGAGTGTGGATTGATACGTTTCATTACTAATATTTTTGTAATTTTTTTGAGATGTTTTAATACACATTTTCATCTTACTTTCATACCTACTTAAATATGTAAGTAACTGGAATCTCATATCCACTTAAAGCAGGAGTACCTAAATTCTACTGAAGAATTTTAATTTGATCACACATATTATACCTAGATAAGTAACCTGCATCCAGGCAACACACAACTAATTATTTATCCTACACGTAAAGGAAATGGATACTTCATAGAAAAGTACCTGTAAGACAGAGCTTCGCTTGCTAGTGAAAAAGCTACATCGAATTTCGTGAAAATCGTTAGAGCCGTTTCCAAGATTACCTATACCTATGTATATGTTACAGCCAAAGTAATAAATCTGGATATTATATATACTATCCAGCCATTATTTATAATGTCTACTCAATTTAGACAAAGTGATAAATGACACAGAATTAATCACATTAACTAGCTATTTTATAAAATATCTTCGAAGACTTGGATAAAGCAATAAAATTGTATTTCAATCTACCTTAATGTACTAATAATTATGTGTTTATTATAAGAACTATAATAACATTTTCGTAGATAAAAAAATACAGTTAAGGTTAGGCTTTTAAAAAAAAACCTAATCTAACCTGTAAAAAAAATTATCCGTTAAACCGATTATTATTACTTTGGCTAACTTTGGCCCGCTATTATGAATAATATCCGGACAAATTGATTAATTTATCACATTGTCTAGAGACAATTTAGTTACTTTATTTAATGACCAGTCATTATGTATAATAGGTAATTAATCACAATGACTGTAACATCTATAGTAATATTATAAACGCGAAAGTTTGTAAGTATGGATGGATGGATGTTTGTTACTCTTTCACACAAAACTACTTATTGGATTTGGATGAAACTTTACAGTAATATAGCTTATACATCAGAATAACACATAGGCTAATATTTGCAGCAATAACCGACATATACGCGGGCGGAGCCGCGGCTAACCACTAGTATACTATACAAGAATTGCTCGTTATAAAGTATTATTTGACATATTTAGGAAACATAGACTTATATGTATGATCTAGGAACGTTCATTATAGAATACAGGTGAAAGCAATCAGTAGGCACAGGGGTGGGTACGAGGCGTAAGGGAGGGAGGGTGTTGATTGATGATGTGCATGCTCGCTCTCACCACTTGCGCTTCGTTTCAGACCACATACCTATAGGTAATCACACATATTATGATATTTCTATCTAGTTCTAGCAGAAAGCTCCGCTTGCGTTTATATATTGCTTAAAGTAGGTTTTTTTTTAAATTAAATGTTTCGTGGTCCTGTTCTATAAAGAGGAATGTACCTATTCGATATTATCTGAGACCTATGGCTATGATATCGTGGCTTTTAGACAATGTCTGGACTCAATGCCAGCGCATAGCGAAGCAAGTTAAAAAAATCCTACTAATGTTTTTGTTGAAATACCTATATATCCAAACTAGCTTTTGCGCGGGGCTTTGCCCGCGTATTTGTCGGATATCGCAGCAAAGAGTAGCCTATGTCCTTCCTCAAGCATCAAAGTATCTCTATGCCAAATTTCATTGAAATCGTTGCAGCGCTTTGGCCGTGAAAGCAGCACAGACAGAAAGACAGACAGACAGAGTTACTTTCGGATTTATAATATAAAGTATGGATAGTCAGGATAATCATACTAGTAATTATCTATGGATACGATATAGTAACTGGTTGTTATTGTTTATGTTAATAATAAAATAAATATTTTCGAACATCTAACACACAACGCCATCTAGTCCCAATCTAAGCAGAGCTTGTGTTATGGGTACTAGACACCTGATACAAATACATATATACTTTTTTTTTGTAAATACATACATATTATACATAGAAAACACCCAAACTCCGAAACAAATATTTGTAGATCATACAAACATTTGGTCCGACTCGGGAATCGAACCCAAGACCTCATGATCAGCAGTCACACACGCCAACCGCGAGACCAACGAGGCAGATAATGTCTACAAATAATGTCTATGTAATATGAAAATAAAAATTTAGTTTTGTTGGAATTTCAAAGCCTGCGTTTTATTAGAGGTTATGGGCCCAGAAAAAACGTGTTTTTTTCTCGCAAAAGACTTGCAAGTTATTTCCGATTAGTCCTCGCAGATTGAGAATACACTAAATACACGTGAACTGTGATAGTTCAAATAGTAAAAATAGTGTCAACGAATTACATTGTAAGTTTACCTAAGTTCTGTAGCTTTGAGTCAAGTAAGCTACATGCGAAAGTTTTTTTTTTTTTTTTGAAAGACAACTCCCGCACTAGGAATAGATCCTGTGTCGCGGGGGCCTTTACAAACATACATGAAACGGACACAAAGAACACCCAGATTGCGATGATAGTAATATAGATGATTGTTATTTTTACATTAATATAGCTTATAAGTACATCAGAACAACACATAAGCTACCATTAGCCGATACAAACGCGGGCGGGCCGCTGACAAAAAGTACGTTACGTTTTTTTTTTTTTTTGTTTTTTTTTTTTTTTTGTTTTTTAAGAGGTCTATGTGACCTCGCAGCTTTTCACCGTCCATGAGGAGACAGGACCTTATTATTCATGTTTCTATATTCTATCGCTATTTATTAGTATAAGTGTTGTGGCGGGTAGAGTTCCCTTTATTTCACTACTTTTTTACTTTTCTACTGTTTATATTTTCCTACATTTATATTTTCTAAATTCTGTTTATCCTTATATATCCTTTTCCTTACTTAATTATTCTGTCTAATTTTACTATCTAATTCTCTAATACGATTATTCGTTGTTATTTACAATATTTTTAAACTTATTTTATATCTTTCTTCAATCAATTTATTTAGAACTTTTGTTTGCGATTTTGTTCTCTCGTCTCAAGGACATCGCACGCAGCCATTTACTTCCAACATGGGATATGATATTTATGATTTTGTGTTTTGTTTTGTGTACGTGTCTGTTTATGTGCGTTTCAAATTTTGCTCCTATCTTTTGTAACAATGTATATATATGTTCCAATATATATAATTATTACAAATTCGTTATTTCTAATTTTCTTTTTGTTTGCGTGTATGTCCAGTGTTTGTGTGCATGTTTTTGATTTCTTCATATATATTTAGTATATACTTATTAAATCCGTGTATGTGTGTGTGTGTGTTTCTGTGTTATGTGTGTATCTGTGTGTACGAGTCATAAATATGCTGTGGTTGACCTAGCTAAATAGTCCCATTTCATGCGGGTTGGGCACTCGGCGCTAAAGGTGTTGTGGCCGAGGTTCCGCAGCCCAGAGTGCGAGCAGTTGTAGCACCGCGGTTCGGCTCCCTTGGCATACTCAGGGCATTCCTCCCGCAAGTGCGGGCCTCCGCAGTGGCTGCATCTGTCCACACTCTCGGTGCAGAACCTACGGCCGTGTCCGAATGCCAAGCACCTCGTGCATTGGATGAGCGGAGACTGGTCCTCCACTCTGACCCTTTGCAGGTCCAGGTAGAGGGTTCCAACCTCCGTCATCCTCTGCCATATTCTTGGCTTCACTTGTAGGACTACGTGCGATGTGCTTGGGTTTTTGGTCCTTTTCTTGTATTTAATTTTGAGCTCTCTGTCCTCTTGTGGTAGGCCCATGAAGATATCGGCATTTTGGGTGTATAGGGCCCTCACCGTGTCTTCGTCGTCACCATCCATGTAAACGTCCTTAAGGACGACTAACGGGTCTTTGTTCTTCATGGGCTCTACCACAAGCCCCTCACCATGGGTTTCGATTGCCTTCCTCACCTTTTCCCTTTCGGCCTCCGTGTCGCAGCCTAAAATGATCGTGCTATTCTTCGCCTTCCGGGCCTTACTCACTTTCAGGCCGGTGCTCCTGGCGTCGACCGCCTTCCTCACCCTGGCGAGTACCTCATCGGCCGTCTCCTGACTATCCGCTGAGGTCACCGCCATCGAGTGAAGGCGTGAAGTACGTTACGTTAGTCAGTCGTAAAAAAAAAAAAAAAAAAACAATGTTGACTGCCTTGTTGGTCTAGTGGTTAGCATACGCGGCTGCTGGTCAAGAGGTCTCGGGTTCGATTCCCGGGTCGGACCATATATTAGTGTGATCCACAAATATTTGTTTCGGAGTCTGGGTGTTTTCTATGTATAATATGTATGTATTTACAAAAAAAAAAGTATGTGTGTGTATTTATATCAGTTGTTTAGTACCCATAATACAAGCTCTGCTTAGTTTGGGACTAGATGATGTTGTGTGTAAGTTGTCCGAAATATTTATTATTATTTATTTTATTTAATGTAAATTATTATTGTAGGTGATATTCACTTAGTATGCCCAATATGTACCTACAAATATACGTGAATTAACGTAATCAGTCAATCAAAGGGCAGAAACACACTAGTGACTCTCGCATTGTACCTAGTAGTAGTACCTAGGTACTTACTAACAGGTAACTGGTCTACTAGCTTCCCCTGCGCCAAAAAAATAACAAATCAAAGGCTCGATATTCCTAAAGTACCTAGGTTTAGTAATTTCAAGCCTTTGATTTGTTTTTTTTTGCACAATACTGCATGTTCGTAATCTTGCGATGCTACGATTGTTTACTTTCATTTTGCATATCATTTACTTTTTTTAACCGACTTCAAAAAAGGAGGTGGTTATTAATTCGACTGTATATTTTTTTTTTTATGTTTGTTACCTCATAACTTTCGATTGGTTGAACCGATTTTGATGATTCTTTTTTTAATTTGAAAGCTGGTTCTTCCCGTGTGGTTCCATTTCAATTTGGTCCAGTTCTTGAAGTCGGTTTTCTTTTGCTTAAAATTTGTGATTATTTTAAAGACAACTCCCGCAATAAGAACATTTCTGTGTCGCGGGGGTCTTTACGTACATACCTACATGAAACATACACAAAGAACACCCAGACTTAGAATAACAAGTTATGGATGACACAAAGTGTTGTCCGTGTCGTGTTTGAAGTCACAACACTCAGTGCTTGAACCACTATATCATATATAGCACATATATATATATATATATCATATATACCATATGGAGTCTATTTTTACTTGCATATCATTTACTAACATCTCTTCAAATATAAACATCTTTCAAATATCCCTACCTAATCCCTTTCGTCTAAACTCTATTTCCGTCAGTGACATTTATAAATATTGATATCGCAAGATGGATGGAGGGCACGCGCGTCACCAATTGATTTAAAAATTAAATACGCGATACCCGTGATTGATGAATGGGTAACGGGTTAGGGTAACTCTTGCTAAATGGATTTTTTGCCCAGTTTACCCCGCGCTCCAGTGGGCGCGATCATTACCGGGGAGCTTTTTTTCTTAACGGGTTGTGATTTCATAAGTTGGTGTGGGAAATTTGAAATTTTTATAAATTTGAAATTGTTCTAGTAGAACATGCTATACTTAACAGTAATCTATACTACTTAATAAGAAGTGCAACAGGTCCAATTCTGTACATTGAAGATATTTTGAACATTTTTTGGGAGGGCTCTCCATAATCGATGCTGAAGCCAAAACTATATTTTTTTTTGTCTGTTTGTCTGTCTGTCCGTCTGTCTGTCTGTATCTTGGCCGCGCATCACGCTGAAACTACTGAATGGATTCAAATGAAACTTGGCATGATTTGAGTTCATACTACGAGGTAGGACATAGGATACTTTTTATCCCGAAATTCAGCACGGTTTCCTGGAGAAAGGGGATGAAAGTCAAAATATGTACTTAGTTGTAATGCAATAACACATAGTCCGATTTCATTCATTCTTTTTTTGCTAGAAAGAAAAAAACAGATAACGGGAAAAGTCTTTTTTTTGTCTGCGACTGTATATACACTGCCTGTGCTGAGACATATATATAAATATGGCGGTACGAAGTTTGCCGGGTCAGCTAGTTTCTAAAATAAAGTTCATAGTTTTCCCAATAACAAGTATAGATAATTAGACATATATTATTTTTTCTGGATGAATTTTTTGCCCAGTTTACCCCATGCTCCAGTGGGCACGATCATTACCAGGGAACTTTTTCTTAACGGGTTGTGCCTTCATCAGTTGGTGTGGGAAATTTGAAAAATTTTGAATTTGATATTCTCCTAGTAGAATATTCTAGAAAACGGTAAAATACTAACTTTTAAACTATCGTTCTATATGTGCGTAATTCCTATGAGCCATGATATAAAAATACAGGTATGGCACTCCGAGATACACAGAGGACGAGATGACGTCATCATCACTATCGCTGGTTCAGTGTTACCAGTAGTGTGAAATAATAACACCCCAACCACCATCATTCCCTTTGTGAATTTACAGGATGTTTGTTCATGATGCTGGAGTTTACTTTAAAGAAAAATTCTAAAATGAAATGGTTTTCCAACAAAAAGTGGATCATTTTTGCTAACGATATACGGTTGTAGTTTAATACCATACCAACTACCAAATCAAATTTGAAAAGTTCAAACGCTTCTTATGAAAAAAGGCACACCTTAGTCACTTGTAAATATTGGACTTAGGTATCTGTTGCACTTACCCATAAATCTATGTATACTAATATTATAAAGCTGCAGAGTTTGTTTGTTTGTTTGAACGTGCTAATCTCAGGAACTACTGGTCCGATTTGAAAAATTCTTTCAGTGTTGGATAGGCCATTTATCGAGGAAGGCTAGAGGCTATATTTTATTTTCAAAAAAATTAGAGATCCGTAAGAAAATTGCTATTTCGAAACCCAAGGTGTGAAATCGAAAACCTATTTTTGCGTGCGCTGCAAAAAGTATTGACAATAGAACAAAATAATGTATTTTGTTCTATTGTTTGTTGTTAATAATGTTTGTAGGTCCTATTAAGATCTACAAAAAAGTCCGCGAGAGCACATATCTAACTATCATGGTTTAGTCCCAATAACCGCTTTTGTGTTCAAAAAAATGATTAAATCATTAAATATGTATAGTAATATTAATCCTTATCCAAATAAAGCATTATGTTTTTAAGGGTATTTATGTAGAATTAAATACTTTTTGTTTCATCCCATTCGGACATTTCGTTTAGAAGTTATCACGAGTATAAGACGCTAAGAGTTGGTACCTAATAATGAGTTATTTGCCAAAGAGTTTTTATCAACATAATACCTAATATTAATCTTTATCCAAATAAATGTGTTGTTGATTATGAGTATTAGATCTTAGAAGTGTATAATAAATACATCTATACAAATATATAAAGCTGAAGAGTTTGTTTGTTTGTTTGAACGCGCTAATCTCAGGAACTACTGGTCCAATTTAAAGAAATTCTTGCAGTGTTAGATAGCCCGTTTATCGAGGAAGGCTATAGGCTATGTATCATCACGCTAAGACCAATAGGAGCGAAGCACCAATGAAGAATGTTTCAAAAACGGGGGAAAATGATCACGCTACGGGCAATAGGAGACGCAAACGACGTTGCGTGGGTCAGCTAGCACTAATATATAAAGCTGAAGAGTTTGTTTGTTTGTTTGAACGCTAATCTCAGGAACCGCTGTTCCGATTTGAAAAATTATTTCAGTGTTGGATAGTACATTTATCGAGAAAGGCTATAGGCTATTTATCATCACGCTACGACCAATAAGAGCGGAGCACCAATGAAAATATTTCAAAAACGGGGGAAGAGACGCAAACGAGGTTGCGTAGGTCAGCTAGTCAATACGTAATAATAAAATCGTCACTGGTCGCTGTCTGTACATGGAAAATACGAGTATTTATTTATTAGTATATAAAGAAACCTATAGGTGGCTTTATAAACGCAATGGAACTCAAAACAACGATTTTTAGAATGTTTGTCGGTACGTTTGTACACGCTAATCTCATGAACGGCTTATCTGATTTCAATACGATTTAATGCTCTTTGTATCATTTCAATCAGTTCAGAAATAAAGTTTTGTCAGGTTAAAGAATCACCGCGATAACCGACATTTTCATTGATATATTATATTTATTTTACACTAGCTGTTGCCCGCGACTACGCCCGCGTGTATTTCGGTTATCGCTGCAAATACTAGCCTATGTATTATTCTGATGTATAAGCTATATTATTTTAAAGTTTCATGCAAATCCGTTCAGTAGTTTTTGCGTGAAGTAACAAACATACAACAAACTTTCGACTTTATATATTAGTGTGATAGTGTGATGTGATAAAACACATGCAATAGGTACGTCAATATTAAGTTACAATTAGATATATGTAAGTAATACTTTACAGCATAATTTTCTCAACAATATGTCATAACACACATTAGTCAACAAAGTACAGTCGCGTACAAACGTGTTATACATAAACATAATGAATGAGCCCACAGATAGAGGCACTTGTGTCTTACAGCTCAAAAAGCGCCAAATTCATAATCTTGTTAGCACTCAAATTTGCATTAATTAAGGCGTTGAGGCCTCACAGTTGTGTCTAAACTCCAGGGGTGAGACAAGAGGGAGGAAGGGAGACAGAGGAGGGTGGGGAGTGTTAGATAATATTCAAATGGTACATGTAACGACGCGCCCAGAGCTCGAGCCTCGCCGCCCGCAAGCAATATACTCAGTACTTTCGAGAAGACAAGTGTTTGAATTTATATTTCTTTAAAGTACCTAATAGAATTTAAGTAGTAATGATAATAAAATAATAACGTGGTCAATACAAAATTTATCGTGTTTTATAACATATTCAAATAACAAAATTGCATTAGTACAGTATTTGCCATGAATCTGGACAATACGACCATCGATCCTAATTGTATTATTTTTTTTAACATCATTAAAATATAACTTCTTATATCATTCACACATATAAACATTCTACAATATATTTTTACAATTCAATGGGTATTTTAATCAAACATTTCTCTTAACTACAAACAAGCATTTCTTTAACTGTGTAATTTACTCATTTTTCGCTACGTTTCACCTTACTGCTTTCAACTGTAAATATTTAGTAGTTATCGTATCTAACGACGCCGTGCTGCTAGACAATTGTATAAGAAATATTATTTATCGTTATAGTGATTTACCAGTGACATTTGAAATGTGTGTAGTTTGTAAAGTGAGTTAACCATATTGACCTCGATGCCCTCGGATAATCCAAATGCTTTTGGTGCAACCGCGAAACGCACATACACATTTCATAATTCCTTTTAAGACAATACTTGAACATATTACAACTGTACATTTCAGTTTAATTAATTAATTAATCTTTGCTTTAAAAATTATTCTAACACTTTTATCGTCACCAGTACATCTGCGAGAGCACCGAGGGTACGCTCGACAATTTCCTCGTCGGGTAATTCACTAGGATTTAATTTAAATTAGTTTTGGCTTGGCTTAATAGCTTCCCCCCGTGGGGTGACTGGGACGTGGCGGTTCTCCAAACGATGTATTCTGATGCTGCTAAAGAAGAGACGGACAAATTTTGATTTACTAACATCTTGGATTGAATATATATCTATGAGTAAATCAGTTTACCTAATTTTTTAACAGTATTCAATGTTGCGATATTTTTTTTTATCGATAGATATACTAACTACCAAGTATACGTAAGGATCAGCCATCAGTTGTACGTAATTGTACAACTGATGGAAACTACATCAAAACTAATATTATAAATTCGAAAGTGGTCTTTTATGGCTAAACTGTTAAACCGATATGGTATAATTTTACAATAGAGATTAGCGTGTTACCAGTGATTTGTATAGAGTTCAGTAGCTCAAAAAGTTCTGCGCCGTTTAAGCACAAATTGTGACATAATATACAAACTGTTTCTAGGATTGTTTTCATCTAATATTTTTTATAAATGGGCCTGCCAAAGTAACTGTTTAATTTCCTTACCAGGCTTCGATCCTTGAAGTAAGGAATCTTCACCACCCTCTGCGGGCCCATCATACAAAAGCCAGATCAGTCGAAAATCTGTCCTTCTGATAAGGAAATCAACTTAGGGTGATTACAACCGTTTAAGTTACCAAGAAATTTATTCACGGTTGGTGTGTCGAGACTTCTTCTATTCCTCACTGCGAAGAGGTGCACCTCTTGTCGATATCACGCAGATCTTGTCACACACCACACAACCGTTTAATCACTTCGAGAATCGCGAGGATTTCCAATCCTAACCTCTTACATTAAGTTTATACAATCATATAGTGGCCGACTATTTGCGCAAGTTCGATCCTACGAGGTCGTTCTGAACGATTATCACACGCTTCCGAAGCGGATGATTTATCACGAGACTTATCACAATTTGCAATTAAAACGGCTGGCAGCCATTCCGCGTTCCCTGAACCGAGTTTATACAATGGCGGTTCCAACGGCTGCAAATACTTTATTTAGCCTGTCAAACCACGATGGCCATTAAAATCCTCATCGAGGGCTAAATACAAAGGATTTCAATTATTAAAACATGACACTAATCGTCATTTTTCTCCGAAACTAGTTCCAAACTGTTATATCAAAATCTAATTCCCAAGTGACATTTTAACTTTGACATAACCAAAGACAATCATACAGTGTTGCCATAGCAATCTTGCTTTTGGTTTCGAACAGTAACTATACTCTACCTGGTGGAAAGCATAAGCAGAATCCAAGAATGGTGATCACCATACTTATTGCGAATGCAGACAATAAATAAAGCAGCATGGTCACCCACACCATGACGGCTTAGTGATGCCTCTGCATCATTGGGCCTTTGGTCTTGCACTAACCAACGAAACACGACAAAATGAATGCTGTTATTTTAGGTTGATCTTCTGTGCTATTTAATTATATTCTTCATTTCTCATAACCGTGAATTGTGACAGGGTATAGCTAATTTGTAACATACAAGGTGTGTCTCAAGCAAAAGATAATTAGCAAAATCATTACCCCAGCTCATCAATCTGAATAACTTTACTAAAGAAACTGCATTTGAAACTCCAACTTTACATTCCAAAACTGGTCACAGAATTGGCAGTTTTGTTAGAAAAGTTTTCTTTGCTAAAATTGTCCAGAAAGATGGTCTAAGGCCATGGTTTCGCTAATTATCTTTGACAGTCAGTGATAAAATTGGAAATAAATAGTATAATGATAATAATATGTAAAGAAACATTAACATAACAGCCTCTAAGGATGCTAATAAGGCACATGACCAAGCATTAGCCATTAATGCACATAAAATTATCGACAACCCACCATGGCTTGGTTTCTGAGAAAATAATCTCATATGATTGCGAATAATTTGTACTACGCTTGTATATGTAAATATTGCCATTCAACTAGACAAAATTGCCTCTTTTCTCTTCTTACTAATGCAAATTGAGAACTATGTTAAGGAAATATTTCCTTAAAAAAGATGGCATTATCAGAAAACAGTTCCAAATCAAGAAATGCACAACCCAACGACGTAAAACATAAGGTAAATTATAACAGCCAACTGGTGTAGTTCCTTCTTCTCACTCGTTTCACTCTTGGCAGAGCGGTCGTGGTCACGTAGAGTTGTCTGCATTGGTGGTAGAGGGCGTACAAAGCCCTTCGTACAGTTTCCCGCCATCTCACCCTATCGGCAGATTGTCGGCTGCAATCAGACACGCGGCTTCCGATTGTGGACTTCACCTGGTCGATACAGCGCCCTGCCGCGGAGTACGATCCCCTCCACCTTTCTCTGCACTACCAGTCGCTCTTTGGAGTCGCTATTCTGTCTAGAGACATGGCCAAAGTACTGCAGTATGCGCGACCGATGTGGTTGACAGACACTGTGTAATGCAGTACGTAGGGCAAAATAACATCCACGGATGTATAGGGGTCATCACCCCTAGTGTCATCACACTTTGTATTCTTAATCCGTCACTATAAGGATGACATTTTATTCATTTAAGTCTTTAATCATCAGAAAAGACACGGAACTAAAAAGGCAACAAAAAGTTAATGTCAGATTTTAATTTTCAATATTTTTACAATTGAGGTTGTAACAAACGCTAAAGAAAATGTGAAACATGTTAAAATGGACAATAACAGATATTCAATTTTAGCTAATTAATTTAATTAATACTAGATGAACTCCGCGGTGTTAACCGCGGATATTGCCGTACCGCGCGCGCGGGTAACGCCGCGGGGCGAAGCTAGTCTAAAAAAAGAAGCCTAAGTTACTCCTTATACATCAGCTACCTAATAGTGAAAGTCCCGTCAAAATCGGTCCAGCCTTTCCAGAGATTGGCCGGAACAACCAGACAGACAGACAAAAATTGTAAAAAAATGATATTTTGGTATATGTACCTACCGCGTACACATACATATGCATTTTGTAAAAAGTGGTTATTTTAATATATTACAAACATAGTAGGTATAGATGAACTTACTTTGATTCAAATTAATTATTTGATTTTTATTGTACTAAAATTTTATATTTATGTAATTTTATATAGGTTCATATAAGTATTACCATCGTTAAAAAGAATATTAAAAAACACGTGATCGCGTGACCCGAATACCTGATATCTTCAGCTGAATATAATTATCTATTCATTCTGACAAATCCCTTTTTACGAGAAACGGCTTTTGCAGTCATAAATTAAAATGACGTTTTTGAAATTTACACTCTTTTCTGACCCACGATCGCTAGCTTATCCATACTAATATTATAATTTCGAAAGTAACTCTGTCTGTCTGTTACGTTTTCACGGTTAAACCGCTGCACCGATTTCAAAGATTGAATTTGGTATAGAAATACTTTGATTTTTGAGAAATGACTATATACCGCGATAACCGTCATACACGCAGGTAGCGCAGCCGGGAGTTAAAACTAGTATACCTATAAATGAAATAGATATCAATGAAGATATTGTGTCTGAATTTTCAGAATAGTGACGCTTCGCTTGTTGTGATGCAACAAGGAAATAGAGAGGCTTCAGACACCGCTAAATGACTGGTCTATGTATTAACAGGTGTTATGTATCACTCTGAAGTAAGTACATAGGTACATTAAAGAAGTAGATTCGTATTTGAAAAGGAGGTAACTGACTGTACAAATACCTACATTCTAATAAATTGCTTAACTTTTGTAAGACATTTTTATTATTCATCTTCTCGAATTCAAAAAACACAATCTGATGTAATTTTTTGGATTAGATTTGCCTTCCCCTTGCCTGCTTTCCTTTCCTCACTGAAAAAGCCAGAAAGTTTTTACTTACTTATTTTATATTTTATGCACAATGGGAGTGGGAGGGAGATGGGTATGGGAGTTGAATGGTACCAAAGAAGATGAAAACCAAATAACAGATGAATGGATTGCGTGAAAGAGGATATGGCTTGAAAGGAAGTTAACAATGAAATGACGAGTGATAGGGAAGAATAAAACATGCTGCGCCTTCTGAAAACTTCTTGCTGAAAACCCTATCATTGACAACCTATGTGCAAATGAGAAAATCATTACATACCAACCCATTTAATCTTAACAGTTTATTCTAAACTTTGCTTTTATTTTTCTAAGTTTAGTATGATTATAAACTATAGCTATCTTATATATACCTATAAATAAATAACTATAAATATCTTAATAATTAATGTAAATAAAACATTGTAACACACGATTCATTGTAATGTCAAATTTTATTCGTTGCGAGTCCTCCAGAATAGCGACGCTGGCAATTTAATTCGGTAAATAGACAAGAGGGTCGCCCCACCTAATTATTTGTGTTCACTTTAAACCGCTACCAATTATATTTGCATCAAAATTTACAAGATTTACCACTTGACGAACTTTAGTTAGATAAATACGAAGTGCATGCTGCAATAACTCAGGTATCATAGGTATTATATAAAGGAGTTTGTACATGTTTTATGTGTTTAAAAGATTATTAAGATATTCTATTTTGCACTATAAAGTTGGTAAATAAAAATATTCCTACCCTGCAAGATGGTAAGTGGTTATCAACGACTATAAACAACATCAACTTGGTAAAAATAAAAATTTCGGATATGACTAATAAGTTACAAAGAAATTATTTCTTTGGATTCTAAAGGCAATGTACCTATAGGCTATTTGAAAACACGCTATTATACTCAGGAGCAAAAGTGACACCATACCTAAACAAAGAAAGTTGTTAGAAACATATTAAGCATGAACTGTGGTTAAGTTTGTTAAAGTTTTGCCATATTATTAGATATATTCGAGTTCCTATAATTACTGACATTTCTCAAAAGATTGCTTTCCTAAAACTGGTTATAAAATTTGCCATAAAAGAAAAATATTCAATATAATACTAACTTATCTAATACCTATTAAATTGGCTTATCTATACATTCATACAAATAAATAACATTGGAGTGTCTTTTTAACCGACATCCAAAAGGAGGAGGTTCTCAATTTCATCGGTTTTTTTTTATGTATGTACCTTGATTACTCCGTCAATTGTGGTCCGATTTTGAAAATTCTTTTTGTATTCGATAGGTTATGCTAGCCAATTTGTGGTTCCATGGCCACCATATAAGGATCAATTGATGGAATCCCAAGGAAATCGAAGGAAACCCTCGAATTTACGTGAGCGCCTGCAATGAAGTTAGAGGAATTGTCTGCATGCCTTCATATTCTGTAGACATCATTTAATTTCATAATAATATAAGGGGTCGTAACGATATTGTAAGTTTACCTCAAATCACTTGAATTATAGTAAACTTAGAGAACAGTCTATTTGAGATTTTATTACAAAAAAATACCTGAAGTTCTTTCGATTCTATACAGTATGTATGTTACCTTTAGTCGTATTCTTTCAAGTTATTTACGTGAAATGATGATGAGAGACTTGTGAAAGACTAAAAAGCGAAAAATAAAAATAAAACTTCGTTTAAAAAACCGACTTCAAAAACTAAAAAGTATAAAATAACTTCATTTGTTTGTGCTACCTATTCATAGGTTTAAAGTCGGTGCCAAGCCAAAATGTAATAGTAGGTACCGCACTGTCTGTCTGTTTGTTCCGGCTAATCTCTAGAACGGCTGGAACGATTTTCACGGGACTTTCATTGACAGATAGCTGATGATATAAAGGAGAAACTTAGGCTAGCTTTTTTAGACTAGCTACCGCGGGTAGTTGATCGTGGTTGTTGTTGTTAGCCGCAGGCAACACCACGAGGTGCGCTACCATAAACAAGAAGACAACAACAACAAGACTACAGGTTGGTAGAGATAGAGAACAGGATATATCTATAATACACAAGATTGACAAGAGATACATATAAAATAAACAAGTGTGTCTGAGTGCCCCCTCACTATAAAGAACTTTGTTCCCTGGTAACCTTACTCACTCGTTGAAAAGCATCATTAGAATGACTTAGGTAATTCCTGC
Source organism: Diaphora mendica (assembly GCA_949125395.1). Lineage (NCBI taxonomy): Eukaryota > Metazoa > Arthropoda > Insecta > Lepidoptera > Erebidae > Diaphora > Diaphora mendica. The sequence goes on from OX421321.1 coordinate 6,464,404, forward strand.
TTTCTATCAGGCTGTGATATCATTCCGGTTGAGTCAACTCAAGTGTTGCGAATTGCGAAGCATGGCTCTCATACGGTGAAATAAACACTAGATTTCTTGGTAGCCTGTCCAATTAAACTAAATGATCAACTGATTTGCAAACTTTCCCATTCCATGAAATGTGGTCAATTACTAGTGAAAATTAACGCAAATTTACTCTTACTCTACAAACCTACTAATAAAATTGAAGTGTCTAATTGTAATGTGAAATTAACTGCTTTTCATAAAAAAACAATTTTTAATGATTTTTTTGCTCTCTTTTGTTGTCTCTCTTGTGTGTCTGTCTTTTCTTTTGTCTCTCTGTTTATTCCGGGTAATCTCTGGAACGTCTGGACCGATTTTGACGGGACTTTCACTGACAGATAGCTGATGATATAAGGATTAACTCAGGCTACTTTCTTACATAAGCTTTGCACCGCGGTATAATTCTTCGTAACTTTAAGACAACAAGTGTTTGTTTCATAACCCCAGAAAATAGATAAATACGTTATTGTAAACCCATGGTTGTATGTCATAGATCATGAAAATTGTATATATAACAAATGTGTACTATCTGCAGTTAGATCTAAGTGACCCTGCGGCCGTCGCGCGGGTACAATCGACCCGAGTGCGCCAAGCCGACAGATGCGCCAGTTATTCGTTATAGCACGTTTGGGAGACGCTCTCGGGAGACAAGGTTGGCTCCGTGTGTTATCATCGCTCTGTGATTATATTCTAACGACGATATTGATATTTAATGATTTTGGTATTATCTTCTATGGTTCTGGTTGATTTATTTTTTTATGTTTGAAATTATTTATGGTATTCCTCAATGATTTTGTTAAAAATTCTACATATTTTAAAGAACTTGATATGCGTCTTGACCTGCATGGCCAAAAAAAGTTGAAACGAAAATAAGGAGTTACTTTAAATTGTGAAAACTTAGGTAGTCATAGTTAAAAATAATTGATTATTTGTCTATAGTTGAAAAAATAACCATAGAGAACACAAAATAAAACAAAGGATATAAAATATTTGAGCAAAAGTTATTATAGGTGTAGGAAGATACACGAATTCTAAAAACCATTACCTATATTCAAAACGGTTTTTTTTTCATCAGATATACATTGGTATATGTTTTATTATAATTTCAAGCAAATCACTTGCAATAAAAATCTTTCTTTACCAGACAACCTGAATAAAATCACATATAAGTACATACACACATCAAAAGTGTCTAGGGATCAAGCATTTTTATGCGGATTTCTTGAGATTGAGATGTGGCTTTGGCCCTGGCCTGCTCAGTCGCCAGACTTGAACCCGATTGAGCATGCATGGGATATGCTACAGAGAAGAGCTCTGCCGAATATGGAGGGTATCCAGTCGCAAGAAGACCTTTTTTTGTTGTTGCAACGAACATGGGCGGCCATTCCACAGCGTGTTTGGATGAACTCATTTTGAGTATGCCAAACAGATGTTCTTGTGTTGTTAGTGTTCGCGGTAGAAACACGGATTATTAATTGTTTAAGTTACCTAATAAAATTTTAAAGAAAACTGTTATTTCAGTCTTTTTTTCGAACTTTAATGTTAGTGGTTCAAATGTCAAAAATCCCTTTATTAGGAAAATGGCAAATTTCTTTATTAATGCAAAGGTGACTTGGTTTATCGTTACTGTGACAAACGAAAACACTTTATTTGATGAATCCTTAAAGAAAATTTTAATTAATATCAATCAGGAGAAAAGTTATTGCAAAAATATATGTTGATCCCTAGACACATATGTTGATCCCTAGACACTTTTGATGTGTGTACATTACACATTAATAAACGATTAACAAAGGACATTATTACACCGAAAAACATACATATTATACACATATGTACATTCCGATAGCAATTTTATATAAAAAAATCATGGACAAGTTGATTCCGTTGATCTTCCTCTTGTAAAGAGTCTGATAAAATCTTGCTTCAAGCCGTAAACCCCTCATGGAAAACAGTACAACACACTTTCATTACGGTCCAGCTTATTATTAATTGAATACCGCCAATCTATCTCTATGTGACCGTATATAATTAATAGTGATTGATGCGTTAACAGAAATTCTCAGATTAGCTACAAATAGAGTAATAAAATTTCTAATTGGCTATAAAAATATTAGAAATGACTCATAAAATTATTTTCCAATAACCAACTTATAATTTATCACGTAAATAATTTTTTTTTAATAAATATATAATTACTTTTTAGTGTATAAAAGTTTTACAATTTAATCTTATATCATTACTCTGTTTTTAATGATATTTAATTAGCTTATTTAGATATACTAAAATGACAGCTGATGTATTTAAACTACTTACTTTATTTAAGAGATAAATCACAACCTACACACATCAAAAGTGTCTAGGGATCAAGCATTTTTATGCGGATTTCTTGAGATTGAGATGTGGCTTTGGCCCTAGCCTGCTCAGTCGCCAGACTTGAACCCAATTGAGCATGCATGGGATATGCTACAGAGAAGAGCTCTGCCGAATATGGAGGGTATCCAGTCGCAAGAAGACCTTTTTTTGTTGTTGCAACGAACATGGGCGGCCATTCCACAGCGTGATTTGGATGAACTCATTTTGAGTATGCCAAACCGATGTTCTTGTGTTAGTGTTCGCGGTAGAAACACGGATTATTAATTGTTTAAGTTACCTAATAAAATTTTAAAGAAAACTGTTATTTCAGTCTTTTTTTCGAACTTTAATGTTAGTGGTTCAAATGTCAAAAATCCTTTTATTAGGAAAATGGCAAATTTCTTTATTAATGCAAAGGTGACTTGGTTTATCGTTACTGTGACAAACACAAACACTTTATTTGATGAATCCTTAAAGAAAATTTTAATTAATATCAATCAGGAGAAAAGTTATTGCAAAAATATATGTTGATCCCTAGACACATATGTTGATCCCTAGACACTTTTGATGTGTGTATTTAAATAACATCATTGCCACATCAACAGCGTTTAACAGATTACTGCTGAATATACATTTTATTGTTTTTTTTATGTATGGCCCGCCCAAATGACTACTCTGCCTGATGGAAAGTATAAGCAGAATCCAAGAGTGGTAGTCACCATACTCCGTGCGAGTGCATACAGTGCATGGTGACCCATGTTATTCCTGGAAAAAGTGCATACGTCAAGTTGACTCTAAAGCCATCTCCAAAATACACGCATTAGTAAAAACATATATGTTAGTATTTTCCTTGGAGATTAAGGGTCTTTATGAAATAGACCAAGATATAAGATGATGGTATTTATTGAAGTACCGTTTATACGTTTTTAGTACCATTAAGATGAAAGTATTTTGTTTGTTTGTTGTGTTATCTGATCTGGAAAACACCTTCCAACGCTTAAAGAATAAATTACACTAAGTTAATAGGAAAAAATGAGCTGACGAGCTACAGACTAATTAAGACAGAATGGATATGGAACGTCGAAGCACGCGAGCTATGATGCTTCCGCATCCAGCAGTGAACTGCAGCAGTATGATGTATTACAGAAGTGCCATATTTGTAATCAAATGGCTAGGACTGGAACCCTGACCACCACGGTGTGTATACGCTTTAAAAACTCAAAAAGTTCTGCGCCAATGGACCTCAAATTTTGACGCAATATACATACAACACGTTTCAATGATGGTTTTCCGACTACGGCAAAGCCAAAAAGAAAGGTCTGTGTATATTTTTCGTTCCACCGTAGCACCTAATCTATGGAACCATTTTAATTGAATGAAGTGTCACACTAATCGTAAAACTGGCGGTTTGACAAACGCAGAGTATATATGTATAGTTTGTCAAAGTATATATGTATTTTTATCAGTTGTCTAGTACCCATAACACAAGCTCTGCTTAGCTTGGGACTAGATGGCGTTGTGTGTTAGATGTCCGAAATATTTATTTATTTGTTATTTATTATTTTACGATATCACTCAGATTTAGTGTACATATTCTACATTTCTTAATTGTTATCTTATATAAATTTTATGTAGTCGGGATACAATTCTTTAAACTTTTACTTATTATCGTTTTTTTTTTTGCAACCACAATATGCACCACAGTATGATTGAGTGCCTATAGCTAGTATATTATAAAAAGTGTAAGTTAATTTGGAAAATGAACTCGCAATAGCTCAATATATATTTTACGAGCCATCCATCACGATTTATCGTCACATCATTGTGTCGTTCTTCATCGGTCGTAACCCTAAACGCTCGATGCTCCGCGTTATAAAAGATTCATTATACTTAGACAACATTTTATTACTCATTTATATAAAAACCAATTGTCACTTTTGATGTTCGATCTTCTATTCGAGGTACGTTGGAATGTAACGATGGATGTTCGATCTTCTATTCGAGGTACGTTGGTATGTAAAGATGGATGTTCGATCTTCTATTCGAGGTACGTTGGAATGTAACGATGGAATTTCTGAAAAAGAAAAACTTAGATCACACTATGACGATGTAGAAGACTTCTTAAAATCGAATTCTTGGAATTTGAGAGATTCTTTTAGAATTCCCTAGAAATCATATTTGTTGACTTTATTCTATTAAATGACTCTACACATTTTATTTGAATTGGAACAGACTAAACGATAATTTCTGACGAATAGTAAAGTTTACTGACGAACACTGATATTTATTTTTAAATTCGCTTCAGTAATAAGTTGGTACATGACTAATATGGTCAGAAATTTTTAAAAAGCTAGTGTTATGAAGTTAAACTGATCACAAACAAGATCCTATAAATTCAATTTTAAGAATTGACCGAATCTGAATGGTCAGTAATAACTTAATTTTAGCTTCACAAGTTCTATAGCAGTAATTAAGGTTCTTTAGTTAGGTGGAATGATGGAATGAAAAGACCTAAGTGATTCTTAAACCCAAAACTTTCTTGAATAAAAAAAGTGAAGTCAAAAACATAACTGCCTCTTTGGTCTCGCGGTTGGTGTGCGTGACTGCTGATCATGAGGTCTTGGGTTCGATTCCCGGGTCGGACCATATGTTTGTATGATCTACAAATATTTGTTTCGGAGTTTGGGTGTTTTCTATGTATAATATGTATGTATTTACAAAAAAAAAAGTATATATGTATTTGTATCAGTTGTCTAGTACCCATAACACAAGCTCTGCTTAGCTTGGGACTAGATGGCGTTGTGTGTTAGATGTCCGAAATATTTATTTGTTTGTTATTTATTATTTTACGATATCACTCAGATTTAGTGTACATATTCTACATTTCTTAATTGTTATCTTTAGGAGTAGACTATTTTGTTCAAATTTGAACGAGACCATATAAAAAGTAAAAAGGAAGTTTATTCTTACAGAGGTATTTTAGGACCACCATAGTAAGTGGACATCAATTGGATGAACTCCTCTAGAAAATAGATGCGACATTATGTGCGTACTTGTCTAAATAAAAAACTTCTAAATTGGTATAAAATAACGGAACTCCGTTATTTTGATCCGATCCGAGTTGACAAACAAAAGGTATACAGCCGATTTAAGAACCTCCTCATTCTTAGGGTGCCGTACTTCAAAAGAAGAAAACGGAACCCGTAAAGGATCACTTTGTTGTACGTCCGTCTGTTTGTCAGGACCCCTTTTCACAGGAACGCGTGGAGGTATCGAGCAGAAATTCATATCAAATACTCAAGTCTACTGTCCCTTGGAGCTGTGAAAAAATCTAATTTTTAAACCAACGCAATCAGAAGATACAGCCGTTTATGCTGTAAATTTTCGATACTCGCAAGGGAATCAAAGTGTACTTTCCGTGAACTCAGAATCTTGAAATTTCTTATAGCACAGATATAGGAAAATTGCGAATATACATCATATAATATACCTATAGGTTTGTACGGAACCCTCGGTGCGCGAGTCCGACTCGCACTTGGCCAGTTTTTTTAAGCCGAAACGTCTACAAAATTTATTACCGTGATATAGACCAGTCGTAATCCGCTATTTGGATAGCTACGTAACCAAATAAAATGAATGACAGGTGTCGGGTCTACCAGCTTTTATTACGTCGAACAAAGATAATATTCGGCAACCGCTAAAAGAGTCATAAACAATGACAGAGCTGTCAAAACGGCACCATGACACATGTTTCAATTATTCTTATCAGTTATCTCTTTCGGGTGCATAAAACCCGTCTCTTAAATATACAGGGTGTGTTCAGTTTTATTTTATTTTTCATGATCAAATTAAACGCCAACTATATAGCTATTGTTCTTAGTTTTTACCGTGTTATTATATGTATGTATACGAAATAGTTTTTAAAATTATTTAATTTTTTTAAACTATTGATAGTTAACTAGAAAACTAAAGAAAGTGCGTACGTATTCCCAAAGATATGTCGCATGGCAATCGGTACCGACGGCTCAATGTGACCTCTCAAGCAAGGAAGGGTCTCAATATGTTTAGAATGGTCACCCATCATAGACTGACCTGGCTAGGATTTCTTAACTTTGCAATATGTTTGTTAACGAGGTTACCATAGAGCTACGAGCTTATAAAATAACAGTAAACATAATCCAACAAAATTAGGCAACGTCCTTTTTACAAACTACCTGTATATCAAAAGCAATACACTGCTTCGAATAAACTTACACTCCACCAAAATTGTGGTACATAACTTTCGATGTAAACAAATGGGGTTCATTGAACGAAATTTCAATAAATGATTATCTTCATTTAAAATATTATCTGTTCACATTCAACCGCAATCGACACCAAGTTCTGTTGTAATTGTGACATCTGCCAAAATAGTACGAGCACCCTATTGGGGTCGGTTCGACCCGAGCGGCGAGTCAAGGGTTACAATGACATTTATTATTGTCGTCTCTGGATTAAAAACGTTCAATTATTTATGTTTAATAAAGAGAATTAAGTGTTTGAACTTGTTTTGTATTTCGTGTTCCACCTTTAGCGAATATTAGTCAAGTAACTAACAATCATATTTATATTAAACGTGTATGAAAGACATTTTAATAAATAAATACTACATCATGCTATCAAAATATTTAAAATAAATGAAATTCAAACAGCACGCAAACTTGTTCAGAAGTAATAAAATACAGTGACATTTATGTTATATTAAACAGCCATCTAGGTACAGTCTCATACCTACACTTATTTTAATTATAATAGCCTCGCTTTGGTCTGGTTTGGAATTGGATGTTACAGTCCGTAAAATATAGCTTGATCTATGTGACAGAGGGCTACAAAACCAGCAAAGTAACTTTTTTAACTATGGGCCTGAAAAAATGAGTCTACTGTGCCTGATGGAAAGCATAAGCAGAACCAAGAGCGGTGCTTACAATACACATTGCGAATGCAGACAATGCAACAATGCAGCATGGTGACCCACACTATGTCGACCTACTGATGCTTCTGCATCATTGGGCCTCCGGTCTCGCACTCGAAACACGATAGCACGAATGCTGTCGTTTCACGTTGATCTTTTTTGCGAGAGTAGTACCGCCCCGGTCGAGCCGGCCCGTTCGTGCTGAAATCAGCGTGGCTCTACCACCTTGACTTTACTACTTTATCAAGTGTCAATCTTGACACTCCGCCCGCGTGTATGTCTTTTATCGCTGCAAATAGTAGCCTATGTGTTATTCTGATGAATAACCTATATTACTGTAAAGTTTCATCCACATCCGTTCAGTAGTTTTTGCGTCAAAGAGTAACAAACATTCATCCATACAAACTTTCTCGTTTATAATATTAGTAGGATCGACTATTTTTTCATTCTTTACGTGCTAGTTTTATCACAAACTAGCTTTTGCACGCGGCTTTGCTCACGCAGACTTTCATCACCTGATTTACCGCCTTAGGGGTGGAATTTCAAAAATTCCTTTCTTAATGCTCACTTACGTTATATAAAGAACCTACATGCAAAATTTCAGGATTCTAGGTTCAGTGGTTTAGGCTGTGCGTTGATCTCTCTCTATGTCAGTCACCTTCCTCTTTTATATATATATAGATGAACTGCAATCCAAACTAATATCATAAATTCGAAAGTAATTTTGTCTGTCTGTTACGATTTCATGGCTAAACTGTTGCACCAATCAATTTTGACATTGATATACTATAATTCCTGAGGAAGGACATAGGCCACTATTGACTGCGATAGCTGATATAAACGCAGACGGAGCCGCAGGCAAAAGCTAGTTAATGTAAATTTAGAAATTCTTGCCTTAAATGAACGTCGTAAGTTCTAAAATGTCACCAATGACAACAGTCACAGAGATCAAGTTATATTTTAAGGACTATAGTTTATAGGTACATTTTAAGTATTATTAAAATCGAATATACCTATCTTAATTCATATAGGAAAAACGTTTCGGTTGCATTCTTTACATTGTTTTAATGTTTTGTGACAATACAGACAGGCTCTCGACTATACAAAAATTTAATTATTTGTGCCCTAACATTAAAGTTTTAGAGAAAAGGTCTCTTCGCCTTCTTGGTTCTCCGGTCTTGGAAGATGGTTTTCAGACATTCATAGAAGACAAAATTCAAAATTTTGACGAATGTTCGGATCGTTTACTTGAAATTAATATTCATTCAGCTTTTACTATTATTTGCTATTGTCTTTTTTGTACCTAATTTTACACATACGCTTCGGTCATCACCCCTTTGGAAATATTCATCACTTTTGGAAAAAGTTGATAAAATTATACAAAACACGTTTAACAAACACAACTGGCTTTAAACAATCGAGCCTGGCTCCGAGGATCCTTACCAGTTCGTTTGGGTGGTCTTGGAGTACGCAAATTGTGGATGTTAGCCGTCCAGCATTTCTGTCTTCGGTTCATGGAACAGAAGAGTTAACCAGAAAAATTCTTACACACACATTGGTTGATTCTGAAGTATCATGCAAGGCCATTGCCATAGATGCTTGGCAGATAGCTAGTCCCAGTACTGCATTACCTGCTAATCCATTTTCTCAGCGACAATGGGACTCGCCGTTATATATTTGACTGCCTCGGTGGCGCAGTGGGAGCGTATGCGACTGCTGTGCTTGAGGTCTCGGGTTCAATTCCCGGGTCGGTCCAAATGTTTGTATGATCTGCAAATATTTGTTTCGGAGTTTGAGTGTTTTCTATGTATAATATGTATGTATTTAGAAAAAAAAGTATACATGTATTTATATCAGTTGTCTAGTACCCATAACACAAGCTCTGCTTAGCTGCGGACTAGATTGCGTTGTGTGTTAGATGTCCGAAATACATATTATTATTTTAAAGCAAAATACACTTTTAGATACATCAACCAGTCTTGCTGAGCGGGCTCGTTTGTAAGCTGTGGGAGAGTGGGAATCAGGTTTATGGATTCAGGCACCGGTATTTAGCCTATAGCATCATGTCCTGACGAGCCTGACATATGTAATGGTATCCTAAGGATGCTAAGCAATAGACTTGAGGCACCTTGGTTACGTCATGCAATGACAGTCCTAGTGAGGTCAAGTTAAAATTTGTGTTTAATCTAGTGTAAATTGTTACTAACACATTGGACCGAGTTGCCATCTAATAAACAATTATTATTATTGCTATATGTAAGTTTACCGGCATGTCTCTTCAGCTCATTAATGTTTTTTTGTAACTCCGTATGTCTGTCACACTTCCATGGCTAAGCCGAATGCACCGATTTCAATGAAATTTGGCCAAGAGATACTTTGATTCTTGAGAAAGAACATATGCTACACTTTACGCGATAACCGAGATACACCCGGGCGAAGCCGTGGGCAAAAGCTCGTAAAATTATAGTTCTATTAACAAAAGATGAATAGTATATTACTATGTCCATTAAATATATTAATATCACATTAGTTTATGAATATTTAAGGTAAAGTCTTAACGGATGTGACGCAAGCGCTTGAGCGAGGACAACATTATTTAGGTGGATTACACATTAAATATTTTATAACTTCATTGACATATTTTATAGTAATTTTATATCTACTTAACATAATTTTATTGCGATTATAATTAACGAAACGTCAAGCCCGACACGTTTAAATGGGTAAATGTTTAACAATCGATTATATTATCATGTTGAAGTTTTTATAGTATTAGCTGAACCTGGTTCAATTCGCAAACAAAACAAATAATGGTGTCATAAAACATTTTTTTTTCTATATTTCAAAAAAATCTACGTATATTTAGGGATGTACAAAAAAGCATAATAATCCAAGTTTTTTTTTCTTTCAAATAAAATCAGTTTGAAGTTGATTGCCAGAGCGCTACTGTACTGAAAAATAAAACTACGAGGTAGTCTTAGATTATTAAAGGAGGTAGTATGTAGGTAAGTGACACACATTACACCGCGCATGTAGTCTTTTTAGCGGCAATTTAATATTATCTGTATTATATCACAATATGTATGAGTATGAGTTCAATCGGCAGATCTTTTTGAGTTTTTGAGTCAACTTGACACTTTCGAGCTAATAGATAGACCTAGATCGAGGAGAATTTTAAACGTACTTAGTCACTTACAGCTACTTTTGCAACGTCTGTACAGGCGTTGTAAATATAAAATGTACTCATATTGATAGTCTGTAATTTCACTATTTAAATTTAAAAATCAAGTCATGTAGAACAACTCAACTATGTTCCAGTGAGTTAATCTCATATTCGATCTAAACTCCGTTCAAGACCATGTATGAAATCCTTTCAACCCTTAACACAAGTCCGTACACAGTACTTACTATTACAATTTATATTCAAAGCATGACTTGGCCTTACAAACGCAGCGAGCGATGTAGTAACGTAAAAAATAATATATTGCCGGGAAAAGAAAAGAAAAGCGGGGAAAAGGCGGGAAATTATGAGTTATGGCGATGCGGTCGATTCGCGACCCGTCTGCCTGATGTCATTAGTGACCGTAAATTTTATCTGCATACAAAAACAATGCGCGAAAAACATGGAGATCTTTCTCTGTAATCGTAAGCGATGATACAGGATAGTAAGCGTGTGATGTATTAAATATTTTGTTCGTTTTATATTTGGCTTCTTATATGTAGAGTCTACTTAATATACTATACTGAATAATATTATGAAGAGTTTGTTTGTCTGTTTAAACGCGCTAATCTCAGGAACTACTGGTCCGATTTGAAAAATTCTTTCAGTGTTAGATAGCCCATTTATCGAGGAAGGCTATAGGTTAAGACCAATAGGCTAAATAGGCCAATCATCACGCTAAGACCAGTAGGCACGGTGCAACAATGAAGAATGTTACAAAAAACGGGGGAAAATTATTACGCTACGGGCAATAGCTAGTATACATATATGCAGTTTAGTTTTGGTTACGGTTACGAATCTCCATAACATCCCTAATGTAGCCATTATTTATCTACACTATATTACAGTAAGGTGCAGATATATTTGGGTTTCTTTCAGTTATATTTTTTGAATTGCTATTAGTACTCATTGAATGAATATAATAATAAATAATAAATATTTCGGACATCTAACACACAACGCCATCTAGTCCCAAGCTAAGCAGAGCTTGTTATGGGTACTAGACAACTGATATAAATACATATAGGTGTACTTTTTTTTGTAATTACATACATTTTATATATAGAAAACACCCAAACTCCGAAACAAATATTTGCAGATCATACAAACATTTGGTCCGACCCGGGAATCGAACCCGAGACCTCATGCACAGCAGTCGCATATGCTACCTCTATACCACCTAGGCAGTTAAATAAGGCAGGAATGAACCATTCATCTATATGTAAAATTTACGCTATCAGAATGTTATTAATAAATAATCTGTAGATAATTAATAAAGTTGTTGCTCTTTTTTTAAGAGAACTCACAGAACAATGCGATGGTCCTTATTAATAATATCGGATTTGCAAAAAGACTACCTTGCAGTAGAGCAGGTCAAATGTCGTTTTAACAATAAACAAATTATCAAAGAACTGTGGATGTTCAAATTTTCACTGACTGTTTTTTATGTCAGTGAAAATTTAGGATAAGGACCATCTAACGATTTGTGAACCACACAAAGTATAAAAACTCCACACACATGGGACCATGTGGTGTTTGAAGCCACAACACTGAGAGTAGAGAGTGGCGAAGTAACCGCTGAAACTACTACGCAATTCGTTCAGTCTATCTTTCAGTCATCCTCATGCAGCCATCAATACAACAACAGTTAAAAATAAATTATTATTGTCTAATTTCTCCACTCTAGTTACCCCTACTTAAACTTATTTTACCAAACCCAATAACAATATACCTAAAACCCCACATTACTTACAAAATACACAAGCTAGTGCCAGTACCTACAACTTATATTTTCACCTACACTTCCTATGCACGTATTCATTAGTTGTGGTATAAAAACAATAGAAAATGCATTTGTGCTTGCATGTAATAAAAATAAATAAAGTGGGCTATATAATATCGAGGAACCCGCGGGCGATGAAAAATAAATAAAAACGCGTTGCGGGAGGGAAAATGAAAAGCCACTTAGTGCCGCCCCTAGCGGATTTACTAACAAACTAACAGCATCGGGGCGTGTGTCGTTTTGTTAAAAATAGGGGTGCTACGCTCGAGTGTGCAATCTTGTAATATGTCCACAGATTAGAAAGTCAAGTTTTATGAAAAGGTATTTTTGTTTAACAAAAGATTATGTGGTTTGCAATACATGAATAAAGAACTAGTATGTAGTCGAGTGTGTATGCAATATAAGCGTTTTCATGATAAGTTTTAAACTAATTAATAAAAAATTGGGCAATTAATGAAAGACTTTTGCCATTGAAACCTGTAACATGTACCTACCTATTCTCTTATGGAAAACTTAGAGATATCTTTAAACCAAATCTTGATATTTCTTTTATAGATTTAGAACAACTGATCTATTTTTACGAATGGATATCTAAACGAATAGACTATACCAGTCTCCTTAGCCAAAATGCAAGTGTATCTCGTCGATTCTCTTGCTAAAATTCGTAACGCTTAAATTATCTTGTACTATTTGCTAATAAGTAGCGAAACTTAGCGTTGAGATGACGTAATTCCCATACATTTGTTAGTTTTCTAATAACGTTTACCTTTGTAGAATGCCAATTTGGCTAAAAGGCCACGTGTCCGTAGGTAGCGGTGCACACTAACTGTCAGGTAACACGTCTGCTCATACCCCCTCCCTCCTTCCACATATCATGACAAAATATCTGTTACCTAAAATCGTGTAAACGTGTGCGTAGTTTCAATGAGGTGTAAATTGCGCAAATCAAAATAGCCGTCCCAACCTCTGTTCCAACATAAAACTGTATCAAACCACGTTTCGCTTACATCGCTCTTGTTTACTGGTCTATACTGACGTACATTTTTAGTGGACGACGTTATGCAATACTTTTGTGGCTAATATTTATTTATAGTACTGAAGTATTACCAATTATTTATTTTAAAAGACAACTCCCGCACTAGGAATATATGTACATTTTGTGACGCGGGGGATTTTACAAACACACATGAAACGGACACAAAGAACACCCACACTCAGAACAACAATATGTGGATCACACAAAGTGTTGTCCCATGTGGGATTTGAACCCACAACACTTAGCGCAGTAGAAAGCGCCAAGCGGCATGGCGACCGCTTAAACCACTAGGCCAATCGCGCAGTCTTATGCAGTATGCGTGCAGTAGGTATATGTCTAAGTATGTCATGAATTGTAAAAGTTATTGAAAGCAGTTAATTTATGTCTAACCAAACGATATTTGCCGCAAGAAGCCTTTGAAAAACACACAACTGACCGACAAGGTGATACCATCACAGCTCAGACCTCCATAACCCAAGTAGGCACTAATTGATATAGAAGTTCTGTAGGAAAATTTGCCGGACTGTTAGAGCTCCAACTACCCGTGACGATTACCACAGATATGCGTATATGTTCTCCGAAGGACTAAGGGGTGACCATCTTAATATCTTGATATTAAGATGGTCTCCTCCGAAACTCCGAAACAAATATTTGTAGATCATACGGACGATCAGGTTCAATCCGGGAATCTAACCCGAAACGTCAAGCACAGCAGTCAAATAAGCTACCACTGCGCCACCGAGGCAGTGAAAGTACACAACCGAACAGTAAGTTATTTCTTGACACTATCTCTCATAAACGTATCTGCTATTTCGTTTAGTCATCGACTATCAGAATCGTGTCCAATCTGTCTCCGTTTGATACAAACGGGATCCTTTTGCGTCCACATACACATTCTACTTAACTTGTTTTGTATACAAGGTTTTTGTGTTATGTGTATTGAGTTTATTTTTACATTCAAAGAATACCAATACAATGTTTATTTTTACATTCAAAGAATACCAATACAATGTATGGACGTAGTGTTTACCAGTAGTCCGGTCACCATAGTACAGGCTTTGGCTAGTTTGAAATTCGACAGCCATGTTTGAGATGTGAGGAAGATATTATTACTTGTTAAAGAAATGTGTTAAAATGTTGGGGAAAATGATTCCAAAACAAAAAGAACTAAAGCAGTCTACTGCTGGACATAGTATTCTTCTGAGAAAGGGCCGGCCAGAAGTATTGGTACCTATAGGATTTGTTTTAAGTTTTCCTTCTCTATGCAATTCTGTTGTCCTGCCTGCATAGTTTGCTTCGTTAGTCAGCTCTTATAACACCCATGGGATTAACAGGGTTGGTATCTTGACTGAATAGTATCTTGTGTATTCATATAATAAAAAAAAGTAAAACTAAAACCCAACTACGACAAAAAACGACGCTGAAAAAGTATGAAACAAGTTTGAAAAGCCGTAGTCACGCGTTGTTAAAGTGTTATGGTGCGTTTCTATGTAACGTGTGACTACGGCTTTTCAAACTTGTTTCATACTTTTTCAGCGTCGTTTTTAGTCGTACTTGGGTTTTAGTTTTTACTTTTTTTTGTCTAAAATGTTTTGGTGCCGTTACAAAATTAATTTCCTTGCAAAATATATTTGAAATACCATAGAAATATCACAATTATCGAATAAATATCGACAAATTTACGAGCAAATGCTAATAATATAATTATCCAATGATACCAAACACGGCATATTTATCTCAAATTAATTTTTTTACACAGTACTTTATGATCGCTAGAGGGCGCCACATTAGATTCAGTGACAGCGGACGATCAAGACGCTTCTAACGATATCTCATTTGTCCAATTCTAATAAATATTCGAGGAGCTATGAGGAAACAGATGAACATACATACATAGCCTGGGTCGGGTAAAAATCATAACCCTCCTTTGACTTTGCCGTAGTCGGGTAAAAATTACTTATTTTTAAATAAAAGTCACGTAAAGATTTATCATAAACATAACGTTATTTACGATTCTGATGAAATTGACTTCTACAGTTCTACACAACCGTCTTTCCCTTATTAACCCTTATTAGCCTTTTGTAGTCCACTGCTGGACATAGGCCTCTCCCATTGCGTGCACTCTAATCTATTTTACCTTGCTAGGAGTCATCGTCATCATCAGAATACCACAGTCCACTGCTGGACATAGGCCTCTGCGTTGGTTACGCATGGAGGGTTTGAAATTTACAAATTCCTTTCTAAGTGCGTGCTGACTAAATTACAAGTTTGTTGTCTCAAAGATTTAGACTGCGTTCTCGATCTGTCAGGGAAAGTAATTTTATATGTATCAGTTAATACTACGACACTATAGAAACGAATAAACATATAGTTTTACAAATAACTAGGCCTATCATACATAATGATAGTTATTTGTATCATGATACAAGGCACAATATCTCTATAATCCTTTTGTCTTATTTACGAGCGTCTGATACCAACAATCATATCAGTTGGATCAATCAGTAATTAAAAGGGAACTGTACAGTCGCATGCTAAAGTGCTAAGCCGGGTTTAGGCCGCGTGTACACAGAGCTGGCGTCGTCCGACGTCGCACGCACGCGACTGCCACGCGCATCCCCATTACATACACATTAAGGAGATATTTGGACTATTACCGGACGCTTATCGTGTTATCTTCGCCATCGGCTCATCCCAGATCTGCGTAGTCTGGGAAACTTATATAATGCATTCTGCCTGGTGTAATGTTACTGAAGTGCCAATACGGTTAGTGCTTCAGATTAGAAAATGCTCTTATACTAACTGCTAACTAAAAGGTTTTTAAAATTATTACGAACCAATCGAAATTCAAAAAACTTTTTAATGTTTTTGTACCGCTATACTTTGTCCATTTGTTTATTTTCTTTTTGACAGCTCACGCCTATAAATTACCGTTATTTTTATCGGAATAATGTACTACAATAATGTCATACTTTATTGACGGTACTTTAGTGAAGTGGCCTGTGCATAACAAACAACCATAGACTATAAAACAGTACTTGAAATACGATAAATCGATCATATGATAAAAATAATTTGACTTCATGTATGACTCCGAGATTGATTATTTGCAAAGAATTAAGTCGAAATCTTGGAATTTAGGATCAAACCAAGAGTAAAGAACAATAACTCTGTTCATTCATCTAATTTACTGATTTATTATTTATATTTTTGTTTATTTCTTATATAATATAAAAAACTAATAAAGGAATAATTAATATTTAAGCTAAAAATATTTAATTAAATCGATTGAAAGTTCTTCATAAATAAAATCGCTTTTCATTTCAAATCGAATCGGTAATGTGTGACTGTTTCGGTCGGTCACTAATTTCGAAATTTCTTGAACTGTCAAAAAGAAAATAAACGAATGGACAGAGTATAGTTACTTGATAAATATATATGGACCCATACCTACTATACATATGAAAATACTTCATCATCGGACTATCGCAGTCCACATAATGTGCCTATCCTATTAGTATGTATAATAATAAATAATTCTAAATTTAGTGGATGAAACTAAAGATATTTTCGAGGGTAAATTAACTTCATTGCCTAACAACGATATCAGTAACAGCATTATGAAACATTTATCAAGCCCAAAATTGATCAGAGTGGCGTGGAATGGGAGAGCCCTATGTTCAGCAGTGGACTGCAATTTTTGATGTTGAACATCTTTCAGTCCCATTCATATTTTACATCATTGTTCAAAAAAGTAGTCTCAGTATTTATTATATTTTTAAATCTTCTGTAAAAAAATGTACCTTATGGTTTTTGTGTCTTGCAAATATATTTTAGAATGAATTTTAATTTAAAAATGATATATTTTAGAATTTTGAGTACTACTATTATTACTCTTACCGACAAATCATTATTTTTTAACTTTATTGTAATAAACATTAATTCAATTTTAAAATAAGAAGATGTCCTCTTACCAGGTGCCAATTAAACTCATAAATTAAGCGTGTAGTTAGCAAAAGGTGCATCATTGTGAATTTTTATTAGCCAAATAACAGTAAAAAGAATGCATACCTCGTAATAAAAACGACAGTCATAACACCACTTTAATAAGAAACATTGCTTCCGATCCCTGACACCATCAAATTACAACAGACTGAGGGGAGGTCTCACTTAAATATGAATCATTTCATTATAATGCCGTATTCAATCCGAGTAAACCTCACTTCATGTTGTTATTACAACAAGGGGAGCGTACAAACATAAAAATGTATTATACGCGAACACTAAGCCTCGTGGAGACGATAACTGACACTTAATACCATAGAGCGTGACCGCATTACTCTGTGATCTATGGTCCACAGAATCTGTGAGCGCAAGTTTATCTATGAATCGGACCTGTCAAAAATTGGAGGGAATCGAAATCGATTTTGTGCAAAACTGTACTTTGTCAATGTACGATCGATTTTGTTCCTTACTACATGGAAATAAAGAAGAACTATAATGTTACAGTGTGTTGATTTTTGTGGCAGTCCCTTGCACACGAAAATATAATTTACAGGGTTAGTTATAAGGCATAGAGCTCAATGGGTTTTTGCATTTCTATTTGTTGATAGAGGGTTGGTTGACGTTTTATGGGAACAACAAATTCGGCACGTGTCAAGCGATGGAATTAGCTTTAATACTTGCATTAATAAAGTGTGAAATTGCTACCAGCGGTCTGTGTTTGTTATAATACTCTATTAGGTGTTTTAGAGCGGCTTCCCCCGAGAATAGAATTAAGCTGATTGGAATTGTTCTTTTGTGGATTATATTTAAATAAAAACAATCAGTGATTATCATGTACTAGACTTTTAGATGATGCAATAATTCCTTTTCTGAATATGTGGCATTTTTTAATTACCTTAAAAAATTGTGAGAGTAAATAAACATGTAATATTATTATTCTTAATAGCTACGATAAATAATGAATCACATACATTCTGCATTTTAAAACGATCGACAAACAGTACATATTTTAAACATTCCGTCAGTCGTTAAATGGGGCGTATATTATCTATACTAATATTTTAAAAGCGAAAGTTTGTGAGTATGGATGGATGGATGTTTGTTACTCTTTCACGCAAAAACTACTGAACGGATTTGGATGAAAATTTACAGTAATATAGCTTATACATCAGAATAACATATAGGCTGCTATTTGCCGCGATAACCGACATATACGCGGGCGGAGCCGCGGGCAACCACTAGTACTTCATATTTTGAGTATATCTTTGGTAACAGAAAGCATGCATTGTGTTTGACTATCTTTTTTACTATTGTTTAAGAGCTTTGATTGATTGGTAAGAGATTGGATGAATGGCAGCAACGATGGGACGAATCATCTAAGGGGCGCCACCTCTACCAGTTCTTTCCATCTGTTCGCGAAAGGTTGTCAAGGACATGGCTCGAGGTAGATCACTGTGTCGCTCAATTTCTTACAGGCCACGGTAACTTTAAGAGCAAACTATACTCATTTAAATTAGTCGATTCACCATTGTGTCAATGCTCAACACCTGATTCTAGCTGTGAACAGTCAGCTCATCATATCCTCTGGGAATGTAGTCTTTGGTACAATGAACGTAACATGATGCTAAATAGCTTACAAATGACGTCTGGGGTAGTATATTATGGGGATCTTGTGTCAACTGCGGTGAATTTCCGTGCGTTTAAGCGATTCTGCTATACATACTATAGAAATGTGGTCCTAGCTCACTTAGGACCCATAATATCCGCGGTGCTTTCCGGTTTGAAAAAGGCATCTGCCTATTTTGACTCCATTTTGTCTCCCGCTTTGCTAAGGAGGGAAGTGGACTTATTATATTTCCAACTCCTCCAGTTTTCTTCTGATTAATTTCGTTGCGGGTTCCAAGACAGTTAATTTTTTCCTGGGACTTCCCGAGTGTCATAACTCGGTGTTTTCGTGGGTCACCGCTGTTGATCCTGGTGTACAGGAGTTACAGTGGTGGGCGTGTGGGCGGGATTAGTCCCAATACTGTTTAAGAGCCTGCCAGAGTAACTACTCTGTCACGCCTTACTCTGTCACTTTTTTTTTTAAGCCGACGATATTCACGGTATACATCCAAAATACTAAGTTAGTCTGAGGTATTGACTATTTACATTAGGGATTAGTTATTCCCATAAATTTCAATTTCAATATAAACAGTTCAATAAAAATAATCTTCTTTTTAAGAGTTTTTAAATATCCACTTTTCGAAGGTGTTCAATTGAACAACGAATGTAATCCACAATTTATAAAATTCGTGGCTTTTAAATTGAAATTAAATATGTTTAAGTAAACTCTTTCTTATGTAAGATTCACTACATTTACTTTTCATTAATAGAATTCTTCCACGATTCGTCAAACCAAGCAAATCCAATCCAATAGCAAAGTGAGGTGACTGCACTTATTTCGGAATCCACTTAATTGTCGATATTTTTTTAATTGCATCAGAGGCTATGGCGTGACGGGCGGTACCTGCCTATATCGGATACAGAAAGCTGTATTTAATTCCGGCGTGGTTTTACGGTCACAGCATTTTATTGATTGCTCCAGCCAGTGAGCCGCGACGCACCGGACTGGATAAACAAGGGCTAAAAAAACAATAAAAATAAAGATGGCGGAGAAGCACCGCCCCCTGCTGAGACGTTGGCTACCGTTTTTTTAAATGTCATCATGGAACA
Source organism: Diaphora mendica (assembly GCA_949125395.1). Lineage (NCBI taxonomy): Eukaryota > Metazoa > Arthropoda > Insecta > Lepidoptera > Erebidae > Diaphora > Diaphora mendica. Next base: position 6,484,532 of record OX421321.1, read on the forward strand.
GCTGTGATACAATGATTGTCGATATCGATGTCCTACATTTGTAACCAGGTGTCACACAGAAAGAAAATTCTATAAGTAAGTCAATTTTCAAAAAGAAAAATTATATAATCTATATAATTTTTCTTTGGTGGATTTACAAAAATATTCGACCAAATGAGAGGTATAGACTAGCGGCTCATAAAATTTGAACTAACATGACTCATGTGTTAAACACAAAAAGCGCCTTCATAGTTCCAAGGTACACCTCTTACGGAATTACCTGGGAACTTCAATCCCAGGCAAATCTGAATTTTACCAGAGGTAGATAATTAGACGTAATTTTGTCAAACAATATACCTATATTACCATTTTCATAATTTTCATTTCCATAAATTTAATTAAACGATAACCATACCTAATACGCATTTGTTTGAGTTTAAGTATCTACCAATAAGACTATACTTATGCAACTATTCATTAATAGTATGTCACTGTTAATATCAAATAGTTAATCGACTATCGATATAATAGTTCCAAGAGCAACAGTAATATAAAATCGATCGCATTTTTTTAGTCAATCGTCATTCAATTCCTACTTTGGTGATATCGACTTATTCAATTTCGGGAGCTATTCTCATTTGTCGTGGTTCGAGCGTTTCCGTCGATTTTTTTCGGCTATCGATGTCGGTAGAAGCGTCGACCGATTGGTCATGCGCATTCCTACGTTTTGTAAAAGACTTGCTTATAGAATTTTCTTTAGACGGATGGATCAGGTGGATCTGGAGATCACGATTCGCTCTTGAGGTATTGAATTGTGATTGTATACCTTTGTTGACAAAGTATCTTGTAATTAAGTGTTAAGCCGTGAACTGGTTGCTAAATGTACGTTTTTGAACAACTTCTAAGACTTTTTATACCATAGAATCAATATAAAGCAGGTGTTTTGGACAGTGACATAGTTCATGAACCTTGACACACCAAGAACTAACGCATTTTCCAAAAAAACCTAAACAAATTTAGTTTTGTCGTTGTTCAATAAGCGAAAATTCATTACTCTACCGTCTTACCTAGAAAGTGTAGTCAGTAGTTTAGTAGGTTAATGCTAAAACCTCTTCTATAATATTTCTATAACAGTTCTAGAACATTTTATATACCGCAACGTAACCTTACCGTCTAGTCACATCATAAAAATGTAATTCCGATTGACTTAAATCTCACTGTTGCCGACTCTCATACTATCTAAAAAAATCCAAAAACACTTTAAAAATATTTTACTTAGACATAATGGCACCAATTTGTTAATCACTTACTGCTGAATACGGAGATTTCATTTCATTACAGTATTTGTTCCTGAGAACACAAATTAACGAATATTCAGAATTTGTCGTTGAACTGACGAAGAAGTTTAATAAGGCCTTATCCAAAGAAAAACCAGAAATTTCTCAAGAATGTTAACACCTTGCCACAATCAAGTTGATAAAATCACAGGAATATAAAAGAAAAACATAATCATTGATGTACAATTAAGGCAGTTATCGTCTCCGTGAGGGGTATATCAATTCCGTGTATTTAGCGCTGTGGTACAGTCGTGTTGAAAAGTATTAATTACTGCGCGAGAGTCGATTCCCCGCGGTGAGTGATCCTGCGCGCCGCATGGGGCGACCAGCGTCCTTGATTGTATGAACACCATTAACTTAGAATTAATTCACTCAAATACAATTTCGAGAATGATTTATAACATACTCTTAATTATTTGGTTCACACCTGTTTATTAGAGGCAAAAATAAGCAGCAAGGGATTCTTTTTTTTTTGGTATTAGCTACCAAAATGGGTCTACTCTGGCTGATAGAAAGCATGAGTAGAATCTAAGACTGATAGTCACTATACTCAATGCGAACGTAGACAATGCAGTATGGTGACCCACACTATGGCGGCCTAATGAGATGTTCTAATTATGTACAGACCTAAGCAAATTGAAGGAATCATTTCTCTTGAAAACGCATCAGCAATACTCTAATGAAAAGATAGTATTACAAACCTATATCAACCATTATCGTCGTATTCAGTATTCTGGGTGATCTAAGTAAACATAAATTTGTCACAAGCAACGTCTAAATTAGCTTTAACAGGCAAACAATACCATTTTAATAAATTATTCGTAAATATATTGATCATTCATAATTTTGCCACATAATAAAGCATAGATAAGAAAACATCAGAAATTACCGCTCGAGAATAGACATACTCATGATATCTTAGGCTGACTGTACAACAAGCATATAAGTCGATTTTATTGCAATTGCTTTTGAACCTTACTTTTATTACAATCACTAGCATTCTTTAATTAATCCATACTAATATTTTGAATTCGAAAGTAAATCTGTTACTGGCATGGGTATGGGTAGGTTTAATAGGATAACCTTGATACTTTGTTTCTTGAGGAAAGACAGGCTACTTTTTACCGCAATAACCGAATTACACGCGTGCGCAGCCGCGGATAAAAGCTAGTATTCGATACGTTAAGAACCAAAAAAGTGGAATTCTATGGAGTCACTTTCGTAGTCCATCACCTCTCAATATTTTTTTTATGGACTAGTCGGGCAAACGAGCAGACGTATCGCCTGATGGTAAGCGTTTACCGCCGCTAGAGGCATCACAAGTGCGTTGCTGGCCTTCGGGGGATTGGGAGGTGGATGAGGAGGGGTATTGGGAGTGGTTGGGGTATTGGCCTCCGGTATCCTCACTCACTCGATGAAACACACCGCAAGCGCTATTTCACACCGGTTTTCTGTGAGGCCGTGGTATCACTCCGACCGAGCCGGCCCATTCATGCCGAAGCGTGGCTCTCCCACGGTCCAAGTATCTTGTATCTATTTAGGGCGTTTTCTCAGGAAATATAAAGAAGAAGCTTTAAAATATAATATGAAACATTTAGGCCTATACTAGTAACGTTAAAAAGTTCCTACAGAACCCCAAAGAGTAAAATTCAAATGAATGATACCGAAACCACTTTTCTAAGGGGAGGTCTATGTCCAGCTCTGGATTATAACAGGCTGTTGAATGCGCATCTTCACACACCTAGTATGAAATGAAGTTGCCTCCGCTGTATGTTCGCTTAGGTCTTTTAAACCACTCAAGAGATTTTAATGCAGTTTTCAGCAATAAATAGAGTGATTCAAGGTAAAGAAAATCCGAGAATTAAAAAACTTTCGTGCGAAGCCAGGTCGGGTCGCTAGTCTATACTAATATTATAAACGCGAAAGTTTGTAAGTATGGATGGATGGATGGATGGATAGATGGATGGATGGATGGATGGATGGATGGATGAATGTTTGTTACTCTTTCGCGCAAAAACTACTGAACAGATTTGGATGAAACTTTACAGTAATATAACTTATACATCAGAATAACACATAGGCTACTATTTGCCGCGATAACCGACATATACGCGGGCAGAGCCGCGGACACAACTAGTTTATTATAACGTTATTTTAAGCTCTTTGCTGAAGTAATCAGCTTTAAATGCATGAATGCTTCAAGTCTGTGGCTAGCCTTAGACTAACAAGAAGCAATAAAGGGCAATGATTCAGCCGAAGTCACTGGAGCGGAAGCTTCTAGACTGGCAATTAGGACCTGATGATATGTATATGTTTTTCATATCTTGACAAAATAAACCAAAAGGTAGTTTAAATATGATCGATTTTCGAATAAACGGCTGTTATAAGCTCAGTAGGGCATAGTTATCGAAAATACTTTTTTTTGTAAATAATTGTGGGTGTCATAAATTCTGTACATTTTATTCACAAAACATGTATAAGGCTTTAATTTTTCATATCAAATTAATAGGTCTTTAGTTATTACTGTCTGAACTGACAACATCATTTGGTACAGTTCGCAACAGACAGTCTCCAAGCTGCAAGAGCTGGGGTTGGAAGCTCTCTCTCATCCGCCATACTCACCAGACCTTGCACCTACCGACTATTACTTTTTCCAAAATTTAGACAACTTTTTAGTGGGTAAAAAATTCAATTCCCGAGAGGCAGTACAAAATGCCTTTGAAGAGTTTGTTGCCTCCCGTCCAGCTGAATTTTACAAGAAGGGCATCAATAAACTGTCAATGCGTTGGCAAAGATGCGTCGATTGCATGGGTGATTACTATAGATCGGAGTAGGTAGATTGATTTGGGGTCAATGAGCTGGCACGTATATATAAATATGGAAATGCCTCCGGGATTTTGATATTAATAAGTTTTTTTTCGAATTTCAAATGTTGAAATGTGTAGGATGAAGAATATATCAATATGAATAAGAAATATTTAACCCTTTTACTATCTTTTTAATAGTATATAGGTGATCGGCCTTCTATTGTAAAAAAACTAAGGCATGTTATCTATGCCACTTGAGTAAAAATTTTGAAAATGTAAAGTGGACCATTTTGAAGATTATTCTTATGGATTCGCGTATGCTTTAAAAGCATTTTTCTTGACAACGTAAAGTATTTATTGTTCGATTCAGTATTTTTTTATATATTATTTATTTACTTTACAATTGAAAAACAATACGTGGTTTTCATGTACTTTACATAGATACGAATCATGTTGTTACGATGCCATATCGTAACATCATGATTCGTATCTATATCAGTTTATTATATATATATATATATATAAATTCTAATAAAAATCCGTACCATTTTTCGATCGAGTCACGAATCTCACATAATAATTATAATCGGTAGTAGACTTTTATATAGGTAAGTTATGGATTGTTTTTAAGTCGCAACAAACTATCTCAAGCTAGCTTTTATATCAAGGCTGAAACAGTCGAAAAGTGGATATCAGGTTATCCTGAATCCCGAACTACTTTACGATCATTCTAGTAGTATAATATATTGTACAAGGTGTGAAAGCCAAGTGAAAACTATAAATATTTTTTTTTTAAAAAGGTTGTGTTTAAAAAAAAATACAAAATCAAAAGACACATTGAAGGCGCAGAACATAAAGGAACGTTTAAGAAGCCGCAAGAAGAATTTTATTTTGATTTAATTAAGTTTAAATTAAGTTTAAAAAGGCTTATCCATGTTCTGATTTCTATGACTATTCATGGTGCGAGTATGTAAAATCAATCTACCTACTCCGATCACTGGACTGATTACTTCGAATAACAGAAATAAAAAAGTTTGAAAAATAAGTACTTTCACTTACTGCATACAAAACGGCAATTTCATAGGTAAAGACCTATTATTTATAAATTACATATTTGTATAGGTATATTTATTACTAAATATATTTTATCGTCAAAAATAATAAATAAAAGCTATTGAAACAAAAAACCTGACTGACTGAAAATATTTCAGTATTCATAATTATTTAAACACCCTTCACTTTGATACCCCATTTATATTTAACCCTAAATATTTAATAGTCCCCCCTCAATCGTAGAGTTTGGGTTCCTTTAACCTCATATCGATTTCGGTGAAAAACAACGAGAAAACTGCATAACACCGATTGAGGAATTGCTTGATAGCAGGAAAAAAATAGAAATAAATCGCACAACAATAATTATAATAAATAATATGTATCTAGGTACTTAAAATAATATATGTGTCACCTGAAATGAACCTCTTTGCTCTTTAAATAAAATGCGCGATAAAAGCAGTAAAAAATAAAGCTTATGAAAATCATTCGGTAACGATGACGCGTGTTCCATGATTTTTGTTCACCCAAAAAGTACTTAACGCGCCTAAATAATTTTTCACTTTAAAATTTAAAAGTCAGTAGCAAATACAAAGCGACCGTAAAACAAAGATGGTCGTTCTATTCGTACATAATTATGTCATGAATTTAAATGGATTTGCTACTAGAAGACTGGTACAAGAATTAAATAACCAAATAAGAGTATGAACAAAATTAATCGATAAAGTAATTCGATGTTGTGTTAATAAGTACTTTAATCAACTGATAAGTTCAAGAAACAATTTTTCATTTAACGAAACAGCGATATGCATTATTTTTATCATCAATATTATGTCCAGTAGCGGGCCTTCATTAATCAATCGTTAATTAACTCATATGTATACCGCTCGCAATTCTCTCAATTAAAAAACAAGATCTACAGAGATAAAATGTTAATTTTTTCTTTGGCCACATCATTGCCTCTCTTTTTAACTCACTTGTTGTGCCATATAACTATCTCTATTTGCAAAGTATATTTGAAATAATTGGCTGTGTCGCTTTAGACCTTGTTACTTTTAATAACTTTGGTTTAATAACAAATGGTGTGCAATTAATTTTACGGCAACAATTCGTAATTTTATGGCAACATTATTTGACTTTCTTGAATTTTATTTACAATCGGTTTGTATTGAAAAGCATTGGATTTAATTGTTTTTGCAAACCTACAACTTACCTGCGTGCTAAAATTTAGAAAATAATAGATACCATAGATTGTAAATTTAAAACAAAAAATTCTAATAAAAGTCTGACACTAAACAATAAAAAATATCATCTCCCAATTAACGATGCAAGCTACTGGCAAAAGCTACTGCATTAGGTGGTAAACAGATCGCAGACTGTGATGTACAAAATATAATATAGACAGTAGTACCTAGTCGAATCAAATAACTCTTTAAATAATATCTAATCTAAGGTGTTTACTGCGGGAGAGATATGCCTCGCGCCAAAAAGACAGGCTCAACCGGATTGATACCATGGCCTTTTAGAAAAACCTTTGATAAGTAATTCTTTCGTTGTCTTTCATCAAGTGAGTAAAGCCACCGAAACCCAAAACTCCTCTAGCCCTCACTCTAACATGTGTGACTTGAGTCGCACAGCAGTCACAGCACAACCAGATATTGTTGTTTCTTGAATTGTTTGTTTTATGATAAGCCTTGTCAAATGTTTGTCTAATAAACTCATTCTCATTTATTTGTGTGTATTTACTTAATCATTCACACTAATTGTTGATATTATTTTATGTAATAGGTAAATTCTACTTTAATTTCCTTTTCCCATCTTTTTCTAATATACCAGGCACTACCATATACTTTGTCATCCGTACTCTTGTTTGCATCATGGTTGCCTGTGAGATATTGCTTTGGAGCGATAAGGCCGCCAATTGTACTTTTTCTAGTTTTAAGTTAAACTTGTAATTATATAAGCTGGTGTACAATAAAGAGATTTATTTTTATTAGTTCTTTCTTTCTTTCATTCCACCAGAATCGGCAATGCACTTTTGACTTTTTTTCAATGAATTGGGGGCAAACGAGCAGACGTATCGCCGGATGGGAAGCGATTACGGCTGGCCATGGACACCCGCAACACCAGCGGCCGGCAACGTTGCCGGCCTTTGGGGAAGGGGAGGGGGAGGGTTGGGTTATGAGCCTCCGATATCCTCACTCACTCAGCGAAACACTGCGCAAGCGCTGTTTCACACCGGTTTTCTGTGAGACCGTCGTATCACTTCGGTCGAGCCGGCCCTATCGTGCCGAAGCGTGGCTCTCCCACGCTAAAAAAATTGACTCAAGAGTCAATTTTGTCGCAAATGTCTATGGGCGGCGAAAGTTATCTACCTTCGGGTAACCTGTCTGATTGTTAATAATGTCCGGCCGATTAAGTAGTAGTACATTACATTCTAACTAATTAGAACTAAAGTCTTTAATTGAAAGAGTCAACTATATCGGATAAACTATCTTACTAAATATAAACATAACACGCATGTCTAAGATTTCATAGACAATTATTTAGGTCGTTTTGAATGAAATCTCTGAATGAATCGATATCACACCAGATGTTATTCAATGAACGTGAATAATAATTAACAGCATGTTATCATTAACTGCACAAATCATTACCGACTCTGTTTTATTGGCCAATTAAACTTGTCGGGACGGTCACACTATTAATTGAACCATGAAGTTTTAACAATTCGAATGAAAATACTAAAAGTACATAGTCGAGCCATTAATACTGCTACAATTAAAAACAAATTTGAATTTGGAATCTGTCATTCTTATGTATATGAACATTCATTGTGTATTCTAATTTTGGCGCCAATCGTTATTAAATATAGTTTTGATATAATTATATGGAGCAAAAGGCGGTTTCTAAAACAATACTTATGTCAAGACTAGTTACAAACTTCATTGTACACTAAATTATATTGCATCCACAAAGTGCAGCGTTAGGAATAGAATTAGGTAAAATTTTAAATAACCCTAACTTGATTACTTTGAAAAATTTAGATTTATTTTATAGCTGCCTGGAAGGTTGTGATGGTGGATGCAAAAATAGTTTCCTCTTTGGAAGTGGACCTAATTAATGTTAGGCAGTACAAAGTGAGTAGTTAAATTCAAATCGGCAAGATGGATAGCGGGAGTCACATAGACAAGGAACACAGCATTAGAGACGTGGCTGAGACTGCAAGAGCTCGAATAACCGTGTCGCGTAGCCGTAGCGTGGCTGGACGTGGATACTAAGATCAGAAGCTTATGGCTGTTTGAAAATAAATATAAAATGCATCGTATTTAGCTGACATTAAGCTCTAACGGCTGTTAATCACGACACAGTGGTCTAAGTGCGTAAGTATTTAATAACAAGCACAGGAGTGTTTGTAATGGAATAAAATAGAAATAAAAAAATACACACTGTTGCATAACGCCATCAATTGCGGGCGCACCGGTGTCAAAGAAGCTGTAGGTTAGTGTTGTGCTATCATAATTTCGTATTCGACATCTCGCAATAGGTTATCGGCTATAGATTCATTCGGTGTCGAACCGCTGCATCCGCTCCTAACGATAACACTATCTTTAACGTATGTAGGTATCGCATTTATAACGCCATTATACTAACTGAATCAATTGATGTTTATGCAATTCTAGTTAATTAGCTCAATTTGTAGGCAAGGCAAGGCAACAGTAATACTAAGAAATCCTCTCGAAGAAGTTTAATAAGTAAGCTTAAAGTGATGCCTACTATTATAATAGTTCACCATTATCTGTCCATACCTATATTATAAATGCGAAAGTAACTCTGTCTCTCTGCCTGTCTGTCCTGCTTTCACTACTAAACCGCAGCACCCATTTCAATGAAATTTGCCATGGATATACTTTGATTCTTGAGGAAGGACATAGGCTACTCTTTGCTGCGATAAACACGCGGGCAGAGCCGCGCGCAAAAGCGAGTACTAATATATAAAGCTGTAGAGTTTATTTGCTTGAACGCGCTAATCTCAGGAAATACTGGTCCGATTTGTTTTTTTTTTCAGTGTTAGGTAGCCCATTTATCAAGTAAGGCTATAGGCTATATGTCATTACGCTAAGACTAATAGGAGCGGAGCACTAATGAAGAATGTTTCAAAAACGGAGGAAAATTATCACGCTATGGGCAATAGGAGACGGAAACGAGGTTGCGGGGGTCAGTTAGTAACCTTATATACAGTATAGAAATAAATCTCAGTAATAGATACTACAAACGGAGAAAGACTAATCTTTACTTAGGCGAGAAAATAAAGTTGGTCCTAATTTATAAGGTTAGTTGCTTTTACATTTGTTTGAAGAAACACGGAAGCTAATAGATACAGAAGATCTTTTAGAGAATTTCAGTAATATTTTAAGTAACTAGATATCTTTTGTTATTAAAAACCACCTAGTGAATGTACCTGCTTTCTTCTGCCTTTGTTTATCATGGTTTTCATATTTAATGGGTTTCATCATCATATCATGTCATGTCTCATTTAAAAAGACAACTCCCGCACAAAGAATAAATCCTGTGTCACGAGGGACTTTACAAAATCACAGACACAAAACAACAATTTGTGGATCACACAAAGTGTTGTCCCACACAAGACTTGGCGAAGTAGAAAGCGGCGTGGCGACCGCTTAAACAATTAGGCAATCCGTGCAGTCGAAGATATGTAAACAACTAAGACACTGAACTAGTACATAATTAACCGAATATGCTTTTTAAAATAATATAAATAGTGTCCTTTGTTATTTATTTAAAAAACTAGCCTGAACGGAATAAATCTTGTCAAAAACATATTTGGTTTATCGAAGTGTGTGTGGCAGAAATAAGCAAAATGTTTTCAAACTGAATATTATATGTATTAATAGAAAAGGCACATATTTAAACCATAACTATCTTTGGCGTAAGTAGAAATAGTTAAGAGTTTTTGCGTTTTGCCTACTAATCTAACGCCGTGTTATGTGGAAAAAACTGGTAAGGTTTGCGTTTACTAGATAATAACGTTTCTATCCATTGGGATTTTGTTTTTTTTAAATCGATTTAGTGGTTTAGACGAGAAAGCTAACAAATAAACTCACATTTATTGGCATTTATATATTAGTTAGAATTTGACACCTACTGCGAGGCTACAGCTTTATTCCCGAGAGCATTTGTGATCTTTGACCCATCACGGCGCAATCAAAGCTGAGCCCAGTGTGGTTGATCTTTCGCTCATATGGCCCAATGTTCTGTTCGTTTTGGAGGATTAATGTCAATGTCATTGTCTGTCACATGTTTTTAATGTAAAACAGTGAATTGGTTGTAATTAACAACAAAATCACCGATTAAATGGCAGTTATTTGATTATGTTTTATTTCATTTTTTTCAGGGTGTGGCTTTTAGTGGTAGGACGATCTGGTGACACTGATTTTTAATGGGTATTAGTCCCTTTATAAAACTTTCTCTCTCGGAAGCCTTAGAAAACAAAAATATCCAAGAACTTCAATTTGACATGTTCTAAAATATAAGTGTTATGCTGTACTTATTTTTTTATAATTATTATTTAATACATGCAAAAACACATCCACACATGTACTTACATATTTACACGACTATACATATGTGAGGGTACAACATACTTTCAATTATAATTTAATAGCTGTTGCCCAAGACTCCACCCGCGTGCATGTCGGTTATCGCGGCAAATAGTAGCCTATGTGTTATTCTAATAATATATTACTGTAAAGTTTCATCCAAATCCGTTCAGTTGTTTGCGCGTGAAAAAATAAATTTTTTTACGTTTGGCCGTTTTATCCGGCCGACGTTGGTTTTTTTTTTTTATGTTTGGCCCGCCAAAATGACTCTACTCTGCCTGATGGAAAGCATAGGCAGAATCCAAGAGTATTGGTCGCCATACTCACTGCGAATGCAGACAATGCAGTATGGCGACCCACACCATGGCGGCCTAGTGATGCTGCTGCATCTTTTAGTCTAGTCAACAAGTATGGAACTTGTTGACTAGACTATTTGGGCCTCCGGTCTCGCACTCACCAACGAAACACGACAGCACGATTGCTGTCATTTCACGTTGATTTTCTGTGCGAGGGTAGTACCGCCCCGGTCGAGCAGGCCCATGCGTGCTGAAATCAGCGTGGCTCTACTACCTTTCTCTTCTTGTCATATTTACCTACCTAAACGTTTTCTAGTAAATTTCTGGTACAAACATATTCATACATACATATATACCTATGAAAATAAGCACCTCCCCTCAATGGTGAGTTCAAAGCACCTGACTATATGGCACTCCTGACTAAGCCCCATATATCTTCAGCAATAATATCACGCCATAATCCCTGTATAGGCAATTTAAGCGCCATTATTTTTCACTATATCCGTCGTATCGCTGTGCAAGCCTACATAAGGCAAGGTCACGAAAACAGCGGTATTCCGTGGAATTCTAGGCCTTTGGATAGGGATTCCTAAATATTCTTCTTAATTAATCAGTTTTAAACAATTATTTTGTTATTAAAATCTCATGTAAGTTTTTTAGAGATAGTTCGTGATACCCGCCATATATCTTATCTTCATATATCTTTCTTCATTTTCCGTTCTAGTCAATTAGAAGAATGGAAGTCTCACTCAAAGATTCTTAGTCTAATCTTATCTTATATATAAAATTCTCGTGTCACAAGAATGAGTTCGTAGGTATGAGAATCGACCAACTTCTATTTTTTATAACCCAATTTTTTTTATTGCCAAAACAACGTTTGGCTGCTCAGCTAGTACCTATATAAAATTCTTGTGTCACAATGTTAGTTACCATACTCCTCTGAAACGGATGGACCAATTTTTATGAAATTTGGTGTGCATATCGGGTAGGTCTGAGAATCGACCAACATCTATTTTTTATACCCCATTTTTTATGGCAAAACAACGTTTGCCTGATCAGCTAGTAATTTTATATTACTAATACCCTAGTTTATTAGAGTTTCTTTTAAAGGAATTTTAAAGGTGAACTTAGAGCCTGTGGAATTATTTGTGGGATTAAATTCATTACCCCGTCTGGCGTAGGCCATAAATGCCAGAAGGCCAAAATCTAATTTCTGAGGAGGGGCCTATGCCCAGCAGTAATTGTTGCAAAGTCGACGAGCTACTTAGCGTGTGAGGGGTCACACGCTAAGTAGCTCGTGGAAACTGTAAACTACCTAACCCCTCGAGGAAAAATCTGCTGAGATAAAAGTCATTTCACTTTAATTTTAACCAACCCTATTTTATTCTTCTGCTGCTAAACTGATTATAAAAATATCTAAAGATATTTTAACTTTAGCAATACATTTCATAATATTTAAAAAATACTAAGTATGTATTGATAGATTGATATTATTATTGCTAGTGATAGTATGTATTTTATTGATAGATATTATGCATTCTGGTAACCATAGTTCAAGCTCTCACTAGTTGGGAACAGACAGCCGTAGGCATGTAAAATGTGCGATACCGTAGTCCGAAAGATACCGTTTCTTTTAGAAATATTAAATAAAAGTGACGAGATTGGTGGCAAACCCGGGTGGAGGCCTATGTCTAACAGTGGCCGTCTTTCGGGTGAGATGATAATGCAACAGAAAGACCATCTTCCTAAATTAGGCAATTTCAAAAGGGTACGCTGGTTTCAGAGCCCTACCTCGATATAAATCGAGCAGTTTCTGTACGCCCGCGGGCCTTTTGATCTGGCGCATTCGCTTAAGTTATGTGTCCCTGGCGGCCACCTCGTTGTCCGTGATACATGCGTTTGGTTCCCGGACCATGCTAGGAAATTAAATTGTAATATCACCATGTTCATATTCATTATGTTCTTGTTAGTCTTTTGATCTTATGTGGTGGAACTTTCTTTGGAGGTATTGTTTACATTAGGACCTGCATCAGCTGTTTGCTAAATATAATTATATGGTCTTCTAAGTTCTTTGAAGTATACTGACAATGGCGAATCAAAATTTTTGTTATCAAAATGAATATAGAATAAGTAAATGTAAATAAAAATCAGTTGCCGATGTATGTCAGTGTATCTTTTTGAAACGGTTGCTCTGTATTGCTAATTTTTAATTGAATTTCTAACTGTCGGGAAGAACAGCGTGTTTTTTTATAAGCTTTTATTTAGTTTCACCCGATGTTTGTCTGTAATCAAATCTTGCAAGTTAAAGATCCACTTCCCGATTTCCGATTGAGCTGAAATTTGAAATATACCTTTAGTTCTGATGACAATGCAATTATATATAATCGGTATTATTTTAATCCAAAATGGCTACCGTAATAAGATGGCGTCGTACATATTTCTGAACACCCCACTCAATATGGGTATCAAATGAAAGGGATTAAAGTTATTTTTGTTAATAACAAGTAATAATAGCTTGTTTTTAAAAAAACTTTTTAAATTAATCACTTGTTATGTTTTTAATTCCTTTTCCTCCGCACCTGTCTTTAGATGTGCTGTTTGTTTAGGTCTAAAAACTCACTCACTACGAGGTTATTTATATTTGAGCTCTTGTCTTAATTTACTTACTTTAGAGGCATGGGTTTTCTTGAACTAACGAACGAAAACCTAAAATAACTAATATACACATGTGCCGTAAAGTTCATAGGTGACAAATACAATAAATACAAGAAGGAAAATAACAAGGAAGTAAGTATATAACTTGTAAGAGCAATATAACTAGTTTTCTCTACAAAGCAGTACAATAATTCAGGAAATTGCCGAAATATACCGCCGGAATAGCCCATAAAGATGATTCATAGCCAAGAAATGTACCAATAGTTTTATCGTATTATTGCACCGTTTCTATTTTATTCGTTACAGAAGAAAATCATTTCAAAAGGTATTTTCTTCTAAAGATATCTCTACGCATCAGAAACTAAATAGTTTCATATTGTCTGAAGCTAGAATTACGGCTACTTTCGCATCGGTTAAAATTAGACCTAGAATTTAGATATAACAATGTCCAATAATAATTAATCATAATATTTATAATATGAGGCTCATGTTAGGCCGCTGAATGAAAAGTTTTCAATACTCCACGTAATAAGGGGTTTCTGTAATGAAACCCTAATGACCGATGTCAGCTATACTTTTTAATACTGCACGTAGGTATTATAGGTTTTCTGTAAGTGGGACTTTTATTACCCTCTTGTCCCCGATACCGGTAGAAAACTAATTGAAATGTCGATAATCATATTGGGGTCCCCAAGTTCATTGAAAGGTGTTGATAAAATACCTTGCTCGTAACTCTAGTGGTCACGCGAGCCATTTGTCATGTATTGAAGTTTAAAAAGTCACCTCCAATTATTGTAGGTTGTATCTAGTTGTAACAAGTAAAATCTTAACAAAAACAAAAACCGACTTCAAGGTTCGACTCGATTTCTCTATGCCATCATCAGATCTTAGTGTACTTATCATGGACCTCTTCTTTCCATTAAAAAAAGAATCATCAAAATCGGTTCATAAACAACGAAGTTATCCGCGAACACACATAAAAAAAAAAAACGGTCGAATTGAGAACCTCATCCTTTTTTGAAGTCGGTTAAAATACTACAGATTTCAGTGTTTAAAGTAGTGTTTTTACTGTAAACATGATAATCTACACTGATAGTAATATTTAAGGTGATAGACACTTTCTGTGATCTACTCTACAAATTATTGTTTCGAATAGGTGTTCTTTGTGTTCGTTTGGTAAATGTTTTAAAAAGTTTCCCGCGACGCAGGATATATGTATTTCTAAAGAAAGAGGCCCTTATAATAAATAAAAATATTGTAACAACATTTCAACCTCTATAATATACCTGTTAGTGTAGCGCGTTATTACGCCACTTTTTTGCAAGTTAATCGAAAACCTCGTACCAGTTTCAAACATCAGTAATACTCGTACTTATATTCACTGCACTGTTCACTCACAGATCAATGACTACTAAGCTAAGCTACTAAGTCCCTAATTTATTTCAGTAAAGAACTCAGAATCTGAGTTTCTCGGCCACAGATAAATAAACTTTTAAGCAGGCTCTGTGGTATGAACACTTGTGCTTTTAAGATTTAATTAGAATTATATATCGCAAAAAAGAGGTTACAGTAGTATTGTCGCGCCGCAGACAGCAAATTAATACAAGAGAGTTATCGTATGACCCCTGAACTTGTGTTGTCTCTGCCCGCATTAGTGGAACATCATGTTTTATCGTTGGTCTGTCGCCAGTTGCCTAATTATTATAATATTGAATTAACGCAACAGCTGTTATTGATTTCTTCTACTTAACTATTATATCAAACGGACCGCTTTGCTCTATATTTAAATGTATTTGTTGTTGATTTCAGATATTTATTCGTTCTTTTAAGTACATCATTTTGTTTATTTCTTGATGATTGAAATAGCACAGTTAGATTTTTTATAGGTTTATTAGCTCCACAATATTTTAACTAATTTAGGCTCAATGTTGTATGTTGACTATAAACCAGTTTTCTTTTTAGGTTTACTTGTAATTAGGTTTTAACTAGAAAACTAAAGTAGAGGATGAAAAGATGACTTTATTCCAAGTAAGGGCATGTAATAGCAAATATCTTCTAATCCCGATGAAAATTGTGGAAATATCCCGATGTGTCCGTTTCATGTATGTCTGTAGAGTCCCCCGCGACACAGGATGTTTATACCTAAGGCGGGAGTTGTCTTAAAAAAAAAAAATTGACAACATTTGAAAATTGTTTGATTTAGTTTATTTTAACAATAGTACTGAAATACCGTATAATTAAAATTAAATTTGGTTTACGCCCCAAGCTGTCCGTTTAAATGTGCAGTGTCAATAGGAACTCTTGTAATTTGCAATAGTTTACATCGATTAGAATTTCATTATGAATTCTATTCATGTTTTACATTATATATGTAGGTATATCATAAATTGAAAACATTCAAGAAATAAAAGAAAACATTTTTTCATATTTGACAGGCCACTAAGGAAAAATTGTAATGTTGAAAATAAGAAAAAGCGATCTGAATGAAACTCCAAAATTTTAAAGACCAGCTTCTAGTTTTTGGACCTTATTAAAAAAAAGTTTAAAAACCATCATCCGACCTTTCCTTCTTTACACTTCTTCCTTTACCTTCTTCCCTTTTTTACACTTAAAAAGGTTTAAAAAGAACAGAAATCCAGAAATACATAAGTGTAAAAAGCGCGGGAAACTTCAAGCGTACCGGTGCATTTTTTCTGGAGAAAATTTTTAATTTTAATTTTTGTATAATAACGGATCAGTTTTGTATTATATTGTAAATAATTTTCATATTTAGTGTATATATATAAGTTTTAGTGTGTAGTTTGCCAGATTCGGTAAGTTTTTTAATATTATTTTATGAACGAGCCGCCTGACTTGGCGGACCCGGGGGTCTTTGTACCCCCGGCTACGCATTTTGTAACTGTTGTTTCCAATGAGTCTGGAATGGAAACGGATGGTCCCAGTGCACAACGTGGACATAAAAGAACCAGGCTACATAAAATTTGCAAAATATGCAATAAAAAAAGAGGAAGCACAGTCAGGCTATTGATGGGAGCAAGGGTTGTTGTTGTGCAAGTGCAGAGAGTGAAAATAGTGACTCTAATCCTACTGTTAGCCCGGTTGAATTAATTAATAATAAAGTCACACCAAGTAGTGGTTCAGGCCCCCAGGGTTCAGTATCTGGAGTTGCTAGGACCAAGTATGAGGTCAATGACATCAGCCCGTTTGTTGTACACGTCCAGAAAGAGGTTAAGTTATTTCTGTGCTGTGTTCATATCGTTCATCCACCTTATGTTAATCTACAGTGGATAACTGTTATTGGCTATACATGTATTTATAGTTTAGTAAATTATGTTAAGAGTGACAGCTGTTGTTATCCCTATGAATAAATAAATAAATAAATAAATAAATAAAAAGTCGCCTGATGATAGTACCACCTTGCACCCGGTCACATTTGGTAGGTTTCTCAAGACTAATGCCATTCACAACATTGTGGATGGATCTGTTAAGAAAATTGGCAGAAATAGAATAAGTTTAGTGTTCTCAAATTTTCACGATGCTAATTCATTTATTTCAAATAGTGAGTTAACAAAAACTAATTTAAAAGCATTTATACCAACTTATCAAATAACACGAATGGGACTTGTTCGTGGTGTTCCATCGGAATGGTCGCCCGAAGAAATAATCGAAAATGCGTCAGTACCTGATAACTGTGGTAAAATCCTTAAAGTTAGGAGAATAAACTATAAGACTATCGTAGAAGGGTCCCCTGTTTGGAAACCAACGCAGAGTATAGTGATTACATTGGACGGTCAAATTCTTCCTCCACGTATATTCATGTGCTACAATTCACTACCTGTAGAGCTGTATGTATATCCCACTATACAATGCTACAATTGTTGTCGCTTTGGACACACAAAAATACAGTGCAGGTCCAAACCTAAATGTTATAAGTGTGGTCAGGAACATACTGGTGATGCTTGTGATGTTGAGGAAGACAATATATCTTGTTGCCACTGCTCTGGTAAACATTTTGCGACATCTAAATTGTGTCCTGAATTTGTGCGTCAAAAGGAAATTAAGACAATTATGGCAGAAAAATGTATTTCATATGGCGAAGTTGCTAAAATGATTACACCTATTTCTAATTCATATGCCAATGTAGCTAGTACTCCGGTTACTACTACCGCTTTCCGAAACTCACAATCTTCTTATACACAACATTATCCTTCACACATTTCACATAAAAAAACAGTGTATATCAATCGTCGCCCTCCCCCCAAACTAGGTAAAGGTTTTGATCGAGAAAAACATCAACAGTTAGTTAACGAATACAGGTTACCGACGTCACAAAATGGCTCTGCCTTTAACACCAATTCCGCAAATCCTACAATGATGTCAACATCAGATATAATCCAAATTCTCATCCAAACACTAACTCAATCTAATATAAAAATACCGTCCAACGTTGCCCTTATAGTCGATATGTATAAAAACCCTCAACCTGTTAATAATGTTACTACAAACTCAGAACATAATACAATGGAACTGTAGAAGTGCAGTTTCTAAAAAAAACGAAATTATTTACTTGATAAATAAATATAAAGCTTCTTTGTTTGCAATTTCAGAAACCTGGTTAAAACCAGGCTCTATCTTCAAAATCAGTGGTTTTTCTTGTCTAAGAGATGATAGGTCTGATGGGTATGGCGGGACTGCTCTACTCATTAGAAACACTGTCTTCTTCTGTCCCGTATCTCTTCCGACATTTAATAATTTTTCCGTAGTAGCTGCACAAATAAATAATACTTGTATTGTTTCAATATACATTCCTTCCCCCTCTTCTTCAACTCTTCAACAGTTCAACAATCTCGTTTCTCTTCTTCCTCGTCCTTTTATAATTTTAGGTGATTTTAACTCTCACCATATTTCTTGGGGTTGTACTCTTTCATCATATAGTGGTGACATATTATTAGATATATTTGACCAACATAACCTTTGTGTGTTAAACTCCGGGTCGCCAACTCGACGTACAGGGCCAAATGAAAATGTTAGTGCAATAGACCTTTCCATTTGTACCCCTAATTTTGCTTCATCTCTTGCGTGGTGCACTTTGCCATCTTCTTATGGAAGTGACCACTTCCCAATTTTTATAACGCCCACTCATCCTAGCAGTTCTCCTAATCCTTCAAGGCAACCTCGTGTGAAGTTCAAACTTAATAAAGATGGGTTATGGGATAAGTTTAAAACTCTTGTAGAGTTTAAACTTTCTAATTTACAAAATAATTTATCACACGATCTTATCGATTGTAATAATATTTTCACAAACGTACTTGTACAAGCTGCAGATGAAACCTTCCCTGTAAAAACGTCAACCAATGGTAGAGTTCCTTCCCCTCCATGGTGGGACAGTGAATGCTCGCGAATGGTAAAAGCTAGAAAGGAAGCTGAAAAAAAATACAAAAATAATATGTCTGTAGATAATTTTGAAATTGTAACTGATGCTATAGCGAAAGCTCGTAAATTATTCAAAGAAAAGAAATTTGAAGGATGGAAAAATTTTTGCCTTTCCATCACCCCCAATGTAAATCCTTCTATTGTCTGGCAAAATATAAGAAGGTTTAGAAATGGTGTTACTAATTCCAATATTTCTGGCATTCCCCCAAATCTGAAGAACTCTTTTCTTAATCGTTTAGCTCCACCATTTGTCCCAGAACATGACCTTATTTATAACAACATTCCTTCTTCTATCTCTCAGAACCAAAGTCTACTAAATTCTCCCTTTACAATGCAAGAATTACAGGGCGTTTTATCATCGGTTAAAGACTCTGCTCCAGGTGATGACGGCATTCCGTATTCATTCCTGGCTAATTTAAATCAAACCTCACTTCAATACTATTTGAACTTAATTAACAAAATTATGATGTCGGGTAATATTCCTCCACCATGGAAGTCTCAAACTGTTATTCCCATTCTGAAACCGGGGAAAACACCATCAGAACCTTCATCTTATCGACCAATAGCTTTGTCACCCGTAATTGCAAAAGTAGCTGAAAACCTAGTTAAAAATCGCCTTGAATGGATAGCTGAACACCGTGGAATTTTACCAGAATCTCAGTTTGGATTTAGGAAAGGCAGGAGTACGTTGGATAGTGTGGCTACCTTGGTAACAGATATCAGAGTTGCATTTTCACAAAACGAATCTGTAATTGCAGTTTTTTTAGATATAGAATCAGCATATGATAATGTTCTTCTAAATGTCCTTAAACAAAAACTAGATATGCTTCGCATCCCTGAAATTTTGGTTTGCTTTATAATTAACCTCCTTTCAGGTAGAACAATAAAATTAGATCAAACACAGGATGAAAGTAGACTAGTATGGAAAGGTCTCCCGCAGGGTTCAGTTCTAAGCCCTTTATTATTTAATTTGTATACGTCTGATTTAGATTCTTCACTTCAAAATACATCAAATATCCTACAATATGCAGATGACTTAGTTTTATACGCTAGTGGAAATTCAGCAAGTTCTCTGTGTTCTCAGCTATCTAACTCTCTTGATTATTTAAAAATCTGGATGGAAAAAAATGGCCTGAGTGTATCTGCGAGTAAGAGTTCATTAGTCTTATTTACTCGACAGCGTATTCCCATCCCAATAGCTATAGATTTCGATCATAACGAAATACCAGTTAAAAAACAGGTCAAGTTTTTGGGTATTGTTTTGGACTCTAAACTTACAGGTGTTCCGCACTGTGATTATGTGATAAATAAATGTCAAAAACTTCTCAATTTGATGAGGTGCCTATCAGGTGTTTGGTGGGGTGCGCATCCATTTTCCTTGAAACTTCTTTACAATGCTCTAGTTCGAAGTGTACTTGACTATGGAATCTTCCTATTGGAGCCTTGTAACGTGAGTGCCCTTGGGAGATTGGATTCCATCCAATCAAGGTCCTTGAGAATAATCACAGGTGCTATGAAATCTAGTCCCATTAATGCATTACAAACCGAATGCAATGAACCTCCTCTTAAACTAAGACGTCAATTTTTAGCTGATCGGTTGTTTTTCCGTGTTTTACAGTTTTCTAATAGCCATTTAATTCAAAAACTTCAGATACTTGCTGATCTCATTGAGTCATCAAATTACTGGAATCACAAACCTCTTCCTTGTTTAGTTAAAAGTTATATTCGATTTAAATCATTTAATGCCCCGACACATCGATCTTCAAAACTTGATTTGTTTATTAATAAATTTGAATCCTTGATCCATGAGCCATCTGTTAAATACGTTTTAGATATTGATAAAAATAATGCTAACCCCCATTTTAATTTCATTGTTGAACAAAACTGGCCTGAGTGGCACCGTATTTTCACTGATGCATCCAAGCATGAACCTGATAATTTTGTGGGCGTAGGAATATATCATGCACAGTATAATATCGTTCAAAAAGTAAAGTGTCCACCTGAAGCAACAGTTTTTACTGGGGAATGTCTTGGCATCCTGAAGGCTCTGGAATACGTCTTACTTTTAAAACTTAGAAATAGTTTAATTTTAACTGACTCCATGAGTGCCCTTCAGGCGCTCTTGAGATATCCTTTTAAGTCTAAACCACCATTTCCTCTAATAGCGCATATTAGGACTAAACTTTTTGAATGTGTTGAGAAGGGCTTTTCTGTAGTTTTTATCTGGATTCCGAGTCATTGTGGAATAAGTGGCAATGAAAGAGCTGATAGACTTGCCAATGAGGCTGTGGTGTGTGGTGATACTGTACCGTTTAAAAATTATACTCAGGACTTGGCTACTCTTCCTAGACGTTATCTTGGAGATTCCTGGGATAGAGTTTGGGAAGAAAGTGCCCGTTCAAAAGGGAAATACTACTTTAGTATTCAATCGAAAATTCCTCGTAAGCCTTGGTTCTCTGTCCTCAAACTTGGCAAGATTGCGACAACCATTCTAATAAGAATGAGGTTGGGTCACACCACTTGTCCAGCACATCTGGCACGATTTCACATCATAGATAGTCCTCAGTGTGAATGTGGATATGACTTTGCAGACCTGAACCATATATTCCTTTCCTGTCCGATTCATGACCGTACTTCCTTTTATAATGGCTTGATGTCACTCCGCGTTCCTTTCCCCACTTCTATAAAGACTCTTCTTTCTTCTTCTAGCCTCTCCATATATAGTGTTCTTTCGAATTTTATTTATAATAATAACATTCGCCTTTAAATTGTATAAATATTTATAAACATTAATATTTACAACAGACTGTGGCTGCTATTTATTCAAAATATTTAATTTTAATTATGTAAGTATTTAAAATATATACACATTACTGATCCTGTTACCTTTCTTCCAAATTCCGTTATATTGTCTTTTCGCGTTATAATGTTTCCTTAACTTTACTTTGTGTCATTCAATGTTCAAATACCAACTAAATAAAACTTGACGCTGGCAAATGCACAGAAGTGCGAGCCAAGTTCTCCTGCCAAATGGGGAGAAAAAAAAATAAAAAAAAAAAAAAAAATACATAAGTACAAAAATGGCCAAGATAGAGCCGTCGTTCCTGCTGTATATACTCGTATATCATGATCATGATGGTGCTGGCTGGATTAATTTCACAGGCCTCGCAAATCATCTTATGCGGCCTGTCAAATAAAAAAAAAGTAACTCAGTGTGTCATTAAAACACTCCACATTAGACAAACAAGAGTTAGTCGACTGACCTATCGACGACCTAAAAACATTTCAACCTCATTTTTAATTGCGTCGAAAATAATATTAATTTTCAATAAACAAGTTATCGGTGTCGGCCATTTGTAAAAGAAGTAAGTTCGGTAATTTATTACTGTTGGTTGATAACCCTCGTATCTAACATAGAGAGACCGCTATGAAGATGCAAGGTGACCACATCAACGACGACAGATGACACGGCTCCTTCCTGCTAGTGATGTATGCCGCTAATAATTATCGTAAACTCTTTAAAATCATTCCAATTTGCGGTTTCTTATCGTTGTCTTGTTGAGAAAACTTAACGGTTATTATTCAGGCCAAAAATCTAACTTTTATTAAATTTTTGTTCATTTCCATATAAGTAATTTAAGTAGGTATTTGTTACAGGAAAAAGAAAGAAAACGATCATCATGTATGTAAAATGTTATTCAAATCAAAAAAATAGGTATAATCTTCATCAACACCAAAAGCCTTTAGTCGTTCACGCCCACTGCTGGGCATAAGTTCCTCGTCCTCTTTAGAAAGGAAATTACCGTCAGTATTATACAGAAAAGATTAACTTCCATTTTCAATAACCTATCTCTAGTTAAAACTGGAGATTGTCTATATATTTTTATATATTGAACATTTTCTAGACAATATTATTGATATGAAACATCCAAAGCCTCGCTACGTTAGCGCTGTGATAGTATTTGTAATATTTGTTTAATAAGAAATGCCATATTCTTTATGTTTATTTATTTTCCTATTCTATCCTTTTATTCTGCATACCTTATTAATTTTCAACATCGGCTAAAACAAATGTTTAATTCTTTTTACAGTTTGTTAATTAAATTACTTTAGGATATTCCAGTTCAATAATTTTGTGGAAAGGAGCTTAATAAATGACAATGAATTAAGATTAATCAAAATATCTGTAATAATATTATCGAATCATTTCAAAACCTAAAAATACGTATAGGTAAGCCACTTTCAGAGAAGTTTATCACCAGAGAACAATATAGCGCGTAGTTAAGCTATCTCCTCGCGGTCGTCAGCCGTGAAATTCTAAATAAGATGGCTCGGGCCGTCAGTGATGATTTGTAGCCCGTACTGTTCCATTGTGATGCGCTATTGTGCTAGGACATTGTGCTACCGGTGGTTACAACGTTGCTTAATATGTGCTTGTGCTTGATTTGTTAGTAACTTTAATGTTGCCAGCCTTTGTTGAAACACGTTTTATATTGTTAGGGATATTACTTGTTTACCTATAATCTGTTATTGTCTAGAAAAATCGTTTAGAGTTTTATTTGCACTGTAATTCTTATGTGTTATATATTGGATTAATATTAATGCTAACGATGAGTTTTTTTTATCATAAATTGTTAAGAAGACTAACAGAATATCTATAGATTAATATAGACTGTTAAGTTTTGTTCATTGTGTGATCAATAATATTAGCCTCGCCATGGCCTCATAAAATCTAAAACCTCCTACAGGCCTATATCCAGCAGTCCACTGTTAAAGGCTGTTGGTGATGATGGCCGCACTTAGTACCGGTGTTAAGACGTTAATAAGTAGTAAAACCAACACATGCGAATTCAGAATTAGTCACTATTTTACAATTATTCAAAGAAGCTGGAATTCGCATATAGTAACATCACAATCAACACCAAAAACTACGGGATAGGAAGTAAATTGCCATAATATGCAAATATATTCACAGTCCGCCAAAAATCCAATACCGCAGAGAATAAATAAACCAATTTAAATAAATTCTGTTCATATACGGTACCAGAAGATAGTACGATAAAATATACACTAGGCACGTACTGGCCAAACACAAACGAAAATAATTTAAATAAAGAATTGTAACGGCATTGCAGGGCATGAATATATGTGCCGCTCACTGTTGCCAACCGAATAAAAATAAATCACATGTGATTTATTCTAGCTGCGAAGTCGCATGTATGTTCCGGGCCGTTGCAACGCTGTATGTATGACAACTCCATTGCATAGGTTACTGTATAAAATTCTGTATTCTAGGAAATGCTACAGACTTTTGTTCTATTTATTATTGTGGGAACAAATATACGAAAGCAGTACTGAATCTTTGATGAACCACAGAAGCTCCATTATAAACAAAATTGTGGCAAACTTACAAAATGATACAAATTCTATTTCATTCAATACTTAATAATATGTCTTATGTGTTTTGTAATAGGAAGTTACAGTACAACAATATCATAACCAACGATGGATGACTGCGCCATTTTAAAATTAAATTCAAATCATGCAACATCGTCACACCCTCCGGAAATTGAAGCTAGCGACGGCCGCTTGACCCGAGCTGTCAAAGTGACAGGTGTCAAAACGCCCTCTTGTAATATCTACAGGCAAAAGCGTCCTCGCCCTCTGACCGTGAAGATTTCTGATAAAAATGGAAATTATTATGAAACGAACACTGTTTGAGACACTTCTATTTACGTACAATATAAGGTATTCTTGGGTGTTTAGAAGTCTTAAATAACAACTGGAAAGGTAACGTCTAAGTATCATACCACATCACCACCCCTTTAATTCATCCAATTGATGTCATAAGAGCCGACTAAGGGAGGAAACAGGACAACTGCAACACTGAGAAGGAAAACTTGAAACAAATCGTATACCTACCCGTCTTGCTTGTGGTATGGTAGGCCAAATCCTCCCTTCTGATAAGAGGCCTATGTCTAGCACTAGACTATTTAGATGGTTTCTTGCCGGTTCTTCTGCATAGGAATGACATTTTGGAACCGAGCAACTACAGTTATTATTAAACTTCACTACACACTTTCAGGCACTTTCGAAACTTCACACATTGATGTAATGTTTCAAAAGTACCTGAAAAGGCCTACTTGAAATAAAAGCTTTTTGATTTTACACTAATCATCTCATATATTATCTGTTAGTTTATGGAAATCTCACTTCGGCATAATATCTACATTTATATAAAATAGTCTCAAGTCCTAAGTAGGTATACAAGTGCGTATCAAATAAAGTCATTAAAACGGTTGTAGTAAACAACGTTAGGATAAAATCTTCGCCGTAAACCATAACTGCTTGTAATAATCCCTATTAGATCAATCAACGTATATTTGAGATAACTGTATAGGGTTGTTCATAAAATAGAAACTTAAAAATCAATTCATGACCCGTGAGGTCAAGTGGAGATGGTTCAGATAAGACTATGGTATAGTTAGAAATGCACCATAAACAGGCATCAGACCGCGCATCGATATTTCCAATAAATTCTTTGCTATATTTCTCAGGACCAATAGATAAGGCTCTATGATGTGCGCACACGACTCTTCCTAGACGCCAGCATTATATTGAGATGGCTTCGTAACAATATGAATTAATTTTCATTCGATCGTATATAATTGTTTACTATTTTAATTTGATTAAAATTGAATGTATCAATAATATTTTAGGCATTTTTAAATGTATTGTTAGTGTAAGAGAAAAACTTAAAGCAATCTTAGAAAGGGGATAGTTTTAAATCGCATTTTTTTGCCATGTTATACCTTCGTCAATTTCTTAGATATTCCTTTTTAATTTTATAGGTAGAAGTTAATATATTTCCAGGATGTTCGTAACAAAATTGGAAAGACATCATTAATTCTTGCGAAAGAGATGATGAATTTTTTATTGTTAACATTTGTGAAACTACTAAATTTGGTTGATGGTATATTTTTAAAGGTCTATACATAATTATTATGTGTATGATACATAAACTATTACCTAACATTGGCATTAATTAGGTATTTGATCTCTCCAGGTCATTAATCTTTGCATGTGTTGTGTTGTCAAAATGTAAAGATACAGACTTGATTGACGTAAGGCCAGTTTCATTGGTATTTCGTACCGATTGTAATTACAATATTGCGTCACTCATAAAAAACAACGCGATTATAGTGCTACTTTATTCCTGGGCTTCACTAATTTGTAGGCCGTATTTGAATCTCTTTTGCAATAAAAAACAATTACTAATTTTGAAACTGTTCTGTTTATAATTTTTTAAAATTGTTTAAAGGCCCAGTTTGCAAGCAATTTTCTTTTATTTCGAGGACTACATCGGAGTATTTTCGTATGACAATGCATCTTGAGAAATGTAGATATGTATAGTTACATCGTTAAAACAGTTCTCATTTAACCTACATTTTGAGTATAGCAAAAATATAACAATGTAATAAGTACTTCAATCTATATGTATTCGCAACCTCATCTGAATTTCATATTGCCCGTAGCGTTATTATATACCAGCGTGAATTAAATTCTTTACCGTAAAAAATATTACAGTGAGCAAACCTTAAAAGATAGTCATAATATTCTGTCGCGGACTTTTTCATTAGAACTATTAAAGGAGAAAAACTATTTCATACAATGTTTTTGTTAAACTTTAACCCTTGACGCAGCAATGGAAGCCTCAAAAGAAATAGTTTTCTGCGTCATCATCATCAACCTTTTATAGTCCATTGCTAGAAGTGAGCCACTGTTTAGACAGGAGATGTTGGTCTACTAGATAACTAGACAACTCTGACCAGACGAGTTGGCATGTATAAGGATAGTTTCAAGTATTTCTGCTCTTTGTACTGTTGTTGTCCTTTGTACTAGCTTTGGTCGGCTCTTACGAGATGAATAGCGGTTATGACACTGTGTATTCTTAATCCATGACACACAGATTCTAGCAAATTTATTTTAACAAACGCCACTTCCACTCGTGCTCGTACTCGTGCGCCGTAGTAATGAAGACATACTGTAGTGGGCCACGCCCTCACTAAGCGGATAATTGAGTCATTATAGGTGCGCTGCGCGTACTCCGGTCTCGCTATCTGCGATCGCCGATGTGAGCCGATGGCGGCCGATCCGGCCTCGGGTACCGCCGTGACGCAACGCAACCCTGTTTTATAAGATAACTCGTGGTGATCAATATTTATTGTATTTATACGAGAAATTTGTACAAATCTTATAGAGTTATGTATGATATTAATAGACAGATTGATTGCACGAATAGCGTAGGTAGTGATTCAAACGGTCGGCACGCCGTTTTCTACTGTGCTGAGTGACCTGAGTGTTGTACGTTTAAACCCCACATGGGACAACACTTTTTGTGAGGCACGAATTATTGTTCTGAGTCTAGGTGTTCTTTGTGTCCGTTTTGTGTATGTTTGTAGAGTCTCTAGAGACACTGTATTAATTCCTAGTGCGGAAGATGCCCAGTTGTCTAAAAAAATTGAAATGTTCTTAAATATAGCCTTTTATCCATATAGATCTAGATACTTTCGTTAGAAACGGTACTAAGCTGCGTTTGACCAGAATACCAGGGCCTCTTAACCGTTTTACAAAAAATATATTTTCGATTCAATCATAAGACTCTAATCACCATCTAACCAATAGCATTAACTTCATTTTTCATATTCCAAGAGTATGTGGTACAGATTTATGAGTAGTTTGAAGAATTAAGAAACAGACATAAAGAATATTTGTTCGGTACAAAAGAGAATTTAATGAAGATATCAGACAGTGACAAAACTCTTTAGATGAATATACAATACCTACCAGAAAAGCCAATCTATAAAAAGTAGAATGAAAACTGTCAACTAGAAACAAGAATCGACAGGCATCATAGGATAAAGATACGTACTGAAATATCTTGAATCTGATGTCTATTGAGAGGTTTATTGAAAAATATAAATAAAATGAGCACTTTACCCAAAGATGCAATATTGCGGGCTGGCTCCGGCGGTAGTGATCCATATTTACCGCTTATCATAGTTACTGCAGTTATGGCAGGAATATTTGTTATTGGACCATTTCTTGTCCCGCGAGGTCCTCACCGAGGGTAAGATTTCATCTCTATACTCAAATATGATGGCTAACATCACTCTGAATATTATCGAGGGGTTAAAACGTGAAAGTGTCATGTGACACAATGACAAACAAGTTTTTACCTGGCTACGGCGAATCCAGAAAGTAGGTTAATATTATTGGCAGTCTATGCTTAAAGGCGCGTCTCCACCAAAATTGTTGGCAATTTCAGTGTTTCCAACTGTTTGCAACACTTTAAAAAATTGCCAACTTTTGTACCCATTGTGTCTACACCGAGTCGCCAACAATTTGAAAAACATTCGAACTAAGCGTCACCACAGAGCAAATAAATATTTGCAACAAGCGTATTTTTTTGACGTTTACCGTCAAAAACGGAAACACCGTTCCCAACATTTGTTGTCAATTTTTGTTGACAACACAAGGAAAATATAGAAACTTTTGTCACCAACACGTGTTGACAATACGAAAGTTGCCAACTTTTGTTCGGTGAAGACTCGGTTCCATCGTAGTGTTTAAACTACGGAACTGAGTTTAATGAATAGATTAGTGAAAATGGCCCGGTAGTGTTTAAACTTTTCCTTGTTACTCAATATGTACAAAAATGTTTAGTCGGTTTGATTTTATTGCTCCATAGTACAAGACTTACAGCTAATTAAAAGCTGTGCGTGTTCTGGATTTACGTATTTAAATCTATTCATCTATTCAGCAGCACATCTATTCATCCCATAGGTGTCGCATGAGTAGACTAAAGGTAGCGGTTCGCGCCGCCCGCGACAGGGACAAGCGACCGTGACAGCAGACCGCGACAAGTGTCTCGGTCTCTTCTGTATGTACTGTACTCTGTCTCCTGTCTCGGTCTCGCTCGAGAACTGTTGTTTATACATTGCCTATGGTCAAGTGACTGTCGCGGTCTCCGGTCGCGGTCTCTTATCTCGGTCGCTTGTCTCTGTCGCGGCGCGAACCGCTACCTTTAGAGAGCTAACTACGCAAGACAGCAGCACTACGGCGAGAAAGAAAACTTGAAACAAATCCTACACCAACTCGTCTGGCCGCCGTGGTATAGAACCTCGTTGCTAAGGAGATGCCCCATATCTAGGGCCGCCATCTCTAAAACTTGAAAACCAGGACAAAAAGTGCAATTTCCCCGGTTTTTATACTTCCAAACCCGCACACTAGAACAAAAGTTCCCTTAATCAAATGTATGAGCAAGGCATTCTTCATTGTCTTATCAATTTCTTCATTCTCGTTTCATTCACTTCATTACTTTGTTTCAGTTTGATAAGGGTTTCTTTAATGCTGACCATCGTCTCTCTATGGCTATTGTAAGTTTTTCTTTTATATTTAAGAGTGATACTTGGGTGCAATGTTGGAAATGTAATTTAATAAGCATTCCGTGTCATAACGGTTTTTTTTTAATGTTTGGCCCGCCAATACGCCTCTACTCTGCCTGATGGAAAGCATAAACAGAATTCAAGAGTGGTGGCCACCATACTCATTGCGAATGCAGACAATTCAGCATGGCGACTCACACCATGGTGGCCTAGTGATGCTTCTGCATCTTTTACTCTAGTGAACAAGTATGGAACTTGTTGACTATTGGGCCTCCGGTCTCGCACTCACCAACGAAACACGACAGCACGAACGCTGTCATTTTACGTTGATTTTCTGTGCGAGAGTAGTACCGCCGCGCTCGAGCCGGCCCGTTCGTGCTGAAATCAGCGTAGCTCAACTACCTTGGACATTGGGACTCTAATACCTTGGATTACGGAGGAGAGGCAGTGAGCTGGACTAGATTAGAGACAAGGTCTAGCAGTGAACTATTAAGGTAGCTCTGTCAAAAACCACAGGAATGACTACGAATACTCTTTAAAAGCACCCCAAAGAAAAATATTTAGATGTGTCTAGGCAGAAACATTAAACTTGTCAATGTTTTTCAAAGATTAAAGTAATGTAACACTTACGTCTAGGAGTAATGTTCCTTCTGTTAACGTTTTCTGTTACTGTTATTGTTCTCGTTATTGTTCCTGTACTGTACTGTTGCTATACTGTACTACTACTGTACATGTTCCTGTACTGTTACTGTACTTTGCTGTAACATAATGTTAAATGTTTTACACAGTAAAAAACTTAATGTTTTACTCAGATTTATTTTCAAAAACTGGAACATTTCATATCCTGACTTTCACTGGAATGATGTCCGAGTTGACATTATGAGCAAAAGCATGTAAAAATATCCTTATAATGCGTATAAGAATATTTTCTCTCTCTTTATCCGACTACAGCGAAGCCTAAAGGAAGGGTAATAGTTTTGGCAGTCTCAGTTAGTTTGTACGTTCCACTGTAGCGCATAAACAACTCAATCGATTTCAATGAATGAGGTCAATAGTCCGGGTGACATAGGCTGTATAAAATTTCTCAAAAGATTTAACATAGTCGGTATAGTTTTTTTTTTTTCTAGACCAACATCTAATATCTGTCTTCTGTCATGTTACAGTTGGGTGATAATATACATAGCGCAGATAAATCCCCTCATGGGTCCCCGGATGACTAATAACACACTTGCGTGGGTTGGACATTGTTGGGTAATTATGATTTTAAGATTGTAAACTCTTCGAAACTATTACTAAATAATAATAATAAGAAACATCTCACCACGGTAACCATACTGCTGGTAACATAAAATATAGTCACACTTATTTCCCACAAAGGTAGCAAAGACAATTGATATTCATAGGGGCATCTTTACCTGTAGTGCAGAGTGTGCGGTGCACATGGGCGCAGCAGTGTTAGGGTTGCCGGCCGCGGCACTTTTAATGAATCCGAGCGGTTAATTAAGGGCGCTACGTTTACTAAAGGGCGCTAGAGTAATGATTGCACACGGGCGCTTCACGGGCTGGCAACGGCTCTGGATATTCACTTACTATGATCTTTTTTCTCGTGCTTCGTCCACATTCACAAATTGCTGCGCATGCTCGGTTCCTGGTGCTTTTCACAGAGCCCTTCTTTAGAACATCACCAATTTGGTCAATAAATGTTCGCCTTGGACGACCTCATCCGAAACTTCCACACACATTCATTCTATAAATTCCTTTCGTGAATCTTCCATCCTCTCTACGTGACCTAACCATCGAAGCGTGTCATTTTTAATCCTTGTCATTACATCTTCTTTCTTTCCGCTGATAAACATACTTTTTTAAAGTGAAAACTTCTTTATGCGCGTTGAGCACGTTTTAGATGAACAAAATCATGAAATCATCATTTTCATCATCATCACCAAACACTCTCCGTGAGCTATATTATGTAGACTGTGTAAATGTTACTCTTGGATTCTGCTCATGCTTTCATCACGCAGAGAAAAGTCATTTTGGCAGGGCCATACAAAAATAAGAAATAAAATGTGTACTTTTTGGGTGAACAGAAAGCGTGAAACTCGCGTCATCGTCACCGCACATTAGGTACTTAGTTTTCACTTATATCGACAGACCTCAAAGACTGTCTCGTCTTTTTTAATTTAAATACATATTAACAATTGATGGTTAAATAACATCAAGATACAAAAAAAATGGCAGACTTAAGGACTGGCAATAGAAACTTAGATTTTAAAATTAAGGTGTAAAATTATAATGCGTAAATTAAATTATCAACATCAAAAATACGCATGTCAGTGACGCAAACCCATAAGGCTTTCTGCTACCAAAAAGTGCTTAACTCATCTAAAGAAGTTTTCACTTCAAAAAACTCAACATTCTTATTACACAATATTTTTATGGATGGGAATCGACTTTACGACCTTTGGCTTAGTAATCAGCATCACTAACCACTAGACCAACAGGTCAAAACCATAACTCTCATTCACGTAAACTAGTAGAAAACTAACAAATTTATAGAATTAACGTCATCTCAACGATAAGTCACGTGATCAAGCCAAAATATTAACCAATAATACAAGAGAATAGAGGCGTTGACGATTGTAGAAAGAGAATCGACACGAAACAGTTGCGTCTTGGCTAAGGAGGTTTTTTTTTTCTACTATTTCGATTGGAATACATTAACTCTTTACTTATGTTGGACTATAAAATAAATATTATCACCTGTGGTATTTCCGGACCGATACGACATTCATACGTTCAGATCTTCAAATGAAAGAACACCTCAACCGCGCATTTTTTTATGTAATAGGCGGTCAATCAAGCAGACGTATCGCCTAATGGTAAGCGATTACACCTGCAACACCAGAGGCGTAAAAACGTGCGTTGCCGTCCTTTGGGGGATGGGGGGAGGGGGAGGGATTGGGGTATGGGCCTCCGGTATCCTCACTCACTCGGTGAAACACAGCGCAAGCACTATTTCACACCGGTTTTCTGTAAGGCCGTGTATCACTCAGGTCGAGCCGGCCCATTCATGCCGAAGCGTGGCTCTCCCACGTGCATTGTCGGCGGTAACGACTTTCCATCAGGTGTAATATCTGCTCGACAGCCCCCTGTACCATAACAAGCTACAAACAATTTACTTTTCATCCAGGGTGAAGATCCTAAGAAGGTGGCGCGTCGTGCTCTACCTCCAGGTGTGGACATTTCTGTGGAGTCACCGCCTGAATTTTAAACAGTCAAATCGACAGCCTTTAACAGTCACTCCTGAACTTAGACCTCTCCTTAGTCAGGAGGTGGCCTACTATACCACTCGCACTCGGGTTTTCTCACAAGACTATCTATTATTATTGTTACACATACAGCATATTGTATGTACTATTACTGGACATTTAAACAGTTGTAATAAATGAGCCTATGTGGTGTTGGTGCATTGACGTGCTGTAATTATATGATTAATAAATGTTAAATTATGTTTTAATACTTTGCATCTTATTGTAATTATTAATACCAGTTTTTCAACGTAGACACAACTTTATTTTACTTGAACTTGTCCTAAAAGCATAAATATTATATTTGCAAGAAAGACTACATTTCTTGCTTGCAAAACTTAATCTGAATATTGTTATTTGTTGTACCTCTCCTTAGACAACTGCCACATGAAATGGATTTATTACATAATATAGAAACCTATGTACATAACCATAATTTATAAAAAATAAATAACAATATTTACATACAAGCGTCAAAAAACTCCACATCTTCGCCTACTGATAGCGTTCCCAAAAGACTGGCAGCATTACCACGTTGAATGGCAATGCTGATTCTCTGTGCTAGAAAAAGGCCTTCTGGTCGCGAGAAGCGTAAATCTGCCACATTAGGTACATATACAATTATACAAATTACCCGTTTAGCGGGGACTTTACAAAATTATATGAAACGGACACAAAGGACACCCAGACTAAGCAACAATTTGTGTTGTGTAAAAAAGTGTTGCCGGTATGGGGATTGAACCATTGAACCCACAGTAAGAACCAACGCAGGGACCGCTTAAATCACTATGCCATCCGTCCAGTTATTAATCAAAATCGTCTATTATAAATGCGAATATGAGTTTGTTTTTTGTTATACTTTCACGCCCAAACTACTTAACCGAGTTACAAACCTATTTAGCTATAGAAAGCTACATTTTCAGCTAATAACAAGATTCTTTTTACCGCGATTACCAACATACACACGGCCAAATGAACAAAAGCCAGTATACTTTACAAAAAACTTGTTTTGAAAACATTTTTAATTTAGAAACTCATTTTTATTACATTTACATAGCTTAACTACCCATGCACATGTTTCAGTAACAACCACAAATTATAGCACTTAAAAAAGCAACACATTCTGTAACGAAATGCAATCAAATACTGTGTACAGAGAACGAATCGTAATCGCGTACGCCCCAAAACAAATCTGTGGGTATCGCGAAAGATCAAAATAACATTTGTACCGGAATCATTTATCAGCGTTGATTCTCTTTCCATTTGGCCTCCCTCGGCCCACACCACCGCTACTTCGTGTCATTAAAAAGTCGGCACATAGTGACGTTGCGAGCGATTCTAATACTTTTTTTGCAGTGTACTGAACACTATTTCTGTAGTTAGAAGTCTATCCTATCATGCTAAACTACTTGACTATGACTGTCTGCTGAACAAAGACCTCCACTAAGGAACGCAATATATCTCGGTCTTGATCAGTTCACATATACCTATCCGCTGCAAACCATTTTATTAAGATCGTCGCTCGTTGCCTCTTCATGTCACTGCAATAATCCATTAAAATGATACATTTTATTACTTTTTAGTGTACTGTATGCAAACATTTACATTGACTAAGACTTTACTCATATTGTCTATGCTATTTTAATAGCTAAGAATAGTAAATAGAATATTATAATACGCGCAAATTGCTAATGCGCTGAAAGTTTGTCACTAAAGGCCATGTGACGTCATACAGAATAAAAAGTACAACTTGCATTAATAATGTAATAATCTATTTATTGACATGTGACAGATTTGTATAGGTTGATGTAGCGACTGTACCTATACTATTTATAATTAGGAGTATTATTACGAATGAAAAACCAAAAAAAAAGTAAAATCGCTATCGCTTATGTGTGTGACAACACCCGTAATCCTAACGTGTTCAGACTAATGTGTTTCAGGGGAATAACATCTTTGTGGGGAGTTAG
Organism: Diaphora mendica; assembly: GCA_949125395.1. Classification (NCBI taxonomy): domain Eukaryota; kingdom Metazoa; phylum Arthropoda; class Insecta; order Lepidoptera; family Erebidae; genus Diaphora; species Diaphora mendica. The sequence goes on from OX421321.1 coordinate 6,519,436, forward strand.
TCATTAATACTTGTTGGCGACGACGTTTAGATTAAAATTTAATATTTGTATTAACTCTTGTTATGAATACGTAAATACTCGATCAGCTGATAAATCGTTCAAGGTAGTAGTGTCACGCTGATGTCAGAAAGAACGGGCTGGCTCGACCGGCGTGGTAGGTACTACCCTCGCACAGAAGACCAGCCTAAAATGACAGCATTCGTGTCGTGTTTCGTTGGTGAGTGCGAGACCGGAGGGCCAATGATGCAGAAGCCTCTCACTCGGCCGCCGTGTTAAGGGTCACTATGCTGCACTATTGTATTGTCTGCATTCACAGTGAGTATGGTGGCCACCACTTTTGGATTCTGCTTATGCTTTCCATTAGGCAGTGTAGGGTCACTGCGGCAGGCCCATTGCATAAAAAGAAACTGATACATGCAATGAAGTATCGATAAGACTTCCTACAAACAAGGCTAGCTAATATTGATAGAACTTGTGGATTCTGTAAGGTTGCCAAAAGAGTAGCAATGATTGTAAATGCTAAGCATTTGTTACATTTTAACCTATTTTCTTGTTCAATTTTTGGTTATATGTGCAAAACTTTGTAAAAAAAACCACATTATATCACAACCTTTACACTTCTGGACATAAGATCTTTATTTCCATATTCTTGAAAATAAACAGAGATTTATTAAAATAATTATCGTTGTGATTTTGTATTTGCAGATTCAATGCAGGGATTAAAGGGATCAAACTAAATAAATCGAAGTAATCTAAAAAATGGGAGACACCAATCTAAAACTTAATACCGACGCAATTTATTAGGCTAGGCAAAGTTGGTCAATATATGCTTACCTTCTGACCGGGCTTCTATAGCAAGTATTTAGCAGAAGTTTATGAGAATACATTTAAAATACATATAATGAAATTATGGTAGTTAAATAGAACAACGTGAGTATAATTAGACGTGATCGTCAATCAAGCTAAGACCTATTTATATTAGTTGAAACACAGTTGGAAGAAGTATATACTCGTAGTAGACGTAGTAGAATAAAAATAAAAATACTTCCGCTAACAAGAAACAGACAGTTAACCACAAACCACTCATCCATAAACAAAAGACCCTTGACAATAAAATAGGTGCAATTACAAAAATCCCCAAAAATCCCTTTACAAAATCATCCCTAACCGTAACTCAATTGTCGCGTCGCCTGCTCGGCCGATCTATTTTTTGCTCAGCACGAGAATTCACGCCATATTGCGAACCACCCCATCTAAATGATAATTCGGGGGCCCTCCTTACAATAAAAATTATTGCGGACGGTTTATTTTATTACACTTTATATTGTGTTCGAATACCTACACAAGGGATTGCAATCCAAAAAATAGTTTTTCCCACAAATGTAACCTCTATTCCTCAAACATAGGGAGAATGTTTTTTTTTAAATGGCAAGTATGTATGTTGTTTGTGCGTTCAAACTTGTCACAAATGTCGTATTCGACAAAATGGACAGTGATTTCCCGTTTACCCTTTGACCAATTCCGTTACTATTCGTCGTATTTACATTTGGTTGGGTTGCCATATAAATTGTGTTTTCGTTTTATTGTTGAATAGGTTTATGGAAAAAATTTCGTAGACAACTTTGAACTACAAGGTAATGTTATTGTCTTTCCAAATGAAGTGTGTTTCAAACAAAAGCACTTTGTAATTTGATGATTAAAGACTGTTTGTTTTCCAATTTTAAATCTAAACTATTTTTAATAATCAAACTCAGATTGATTCAGATTGTCGATTCAGAAAAATACATTGTGAACCATTATCAGCTGTTGGTCAATTAAGAACTTTGGACCATTTAAGAATACGACTGCATGAATTAATATTTTTATTTCACCTTTTTCTATTAAATTTTGCACATTTTAGAATAGCCATATATTAGTTTTATATAATATAAAGAATACAATTTAGGAATATATTAGGTCTTTACCTATGAAATTGCCTTTCTTCATTACTGGTTATTTCAAATAAAAAAAGTTTGTAATGGCTCTGTATTCTAATTTCAAATTAATTTTGTTTTAAAACCATGACATTCTATTTACAAACTCAGTCTTTTGTTTTTTGATTAGCGTTGTATTTTCATTACATTTGAACATTTTTCGCCATAATGGATACTTTAAGAATTCGTGAAATTATGGAATATGAGTTCCGTCGTGGCACCAACGCGACACAAACGGCACGGAACATCAAAAACGTTTACAGAGAGAACTGTACAAACGAACGCACAACCCGTTATTGGTTTTCCCGGTTCCGTTCTGGAAATTTTGAAAAATGAAGCTCATGGTCGTCCGGAGACTTTGGTTAACAATAATGAATTAAAGGCGATTGTGGAAGCTGACGAAACTCAATCTACAGCTGAGCTAGCAGCAGCTTTTAATGTAAGCATCAAAACAATATTGATCCATTTGTGATAAATTGGCAAGGTAAAAAAGCTTGATAGATGGGTGCCCCACGACCTTAACGATCGCCAGCGCAACGTACGCGTCGAGACCTGCCTTGCGCTGCTCAACAGGCAAAGAAATGAAGGAATTTTGAAACGAATTGTTACGTGCGACGAAAAATGGATTCTGTTCGACAATCGAAAGCGCTCAGCAAGTTGGTTAGACCCTGGTTCAGCACCAAAGCAATGTCCTAAACCAAAAATGACCCCTAAAAAGGTGATGGTTACTGTTTGGTGGTCTAGTGCGGGTGTGATTCACCACAGCTTTTTACAAAACGGCATGAGCATTAATGCAGATGTGTACTGTGAAGAACTGGAGAGAATGATGGAGAAGCTTGCACATCTGCAACCAGCTTTGGTCAATCGGTCGTCCCCACTGCTCCTTCACGACAGCGCGCGACCCCATACTGCGCAACAGACAGTCTCCAAGCTGCAAGAGCTAGGGTTGGAAGCTCTCCCTCATCCGCCATACTCACCAGACCTTGCACCTACCGACTATTACTTTTTCCTAAATTTAGACAACTTTTTAATGGGTAAAAAATTCAATTCCCGAGAGGCAGTACAAAATGCCTTTGAAGAGTTTGTTGCCTCCTGTCCAGCTGATTTTTACAAGAAGGGCATCAATAAACTGCCAATGCGTTGGCAAAGATGCGTCAATTGCATGGGTGATTACTTCGAATAACAGAAATAAAAAAGTTTGAAAAAATAAGTACTTTCACTTATTGCATACAAAACTGCAATTTCAAAGGTAAATACCTATTATTAACAAGAAGATGTAAACTATAGACAACATGTAACCAGGATATACAGAAAACTCTTTAATTGCTTACCATATTACAGAGTTTTAAGAGTTTATTATTATTTTATTAACAAAACAATAAATAGTAAAACATAATAGACCTACAAGCAAACTTAGATATAATCACTTTGATAAACTTGAATATTTATTAAGAAGGCTGTATTTGCAATTTTCATCTGAATCCTCAATTAGAGACAGCAGACGTTTATTTGTAAAAAAAAAAATTAAATTAATACCGATGATATTGAGAACCTCCTCATTTTGGAAGTCGGTTAGTAAAAATATCTTCGTGAAACACGAGGCCACGTTAGCAACCATAGAGTATATATTTTTTCCTAGCAAACAGTGCAAATGGGTGAACCAGGTTTAATAGTAATCAAGGCAAGACAAAGCCACCCCATTCTTATCTCCCTTTTAGATCGCAATCAGTGTCGCCATGTTGATGCCATTATGAATCAAATTCCCGCCTTTTTACTTTATCCATTCGCTAGGCACCGGCGTCAGATCTCACAGCCGATAAGTTCTTTATTATCCTGGATGATTTTTTAATCTGTGGTGCTACTTGTGGCGGTTTCACATTAGTGCATTGTTAGTATTGTGTTGGAGATTGCAGTTCCAAGAACAATGGTGCTGATGTTCAGACCATAGTTCAGACGACAGCCAGTTAATGTGTCATGTGATTAACTACTTGTATTTATGACCACTTGTGAATATGGACTCATAAAATAAATACCTAATACATATTACATTCTAGCTGTTGACTATTTACGATCATTGATTTCATTCGCTTTTTATACGACAAATAATTTATACTGTACTATAAGATAAATAACTTTCAAATACAATAAAATATTTATCACTCTAAACGCTGCTATTGTAAAGAGGATTACCTATATGAGAATGGACCTTCGATCAATCGAAGGAATGGACATATTTAAGGAACACTAAAATTATAGTCAATTTTCCTAAGTTACTCAATGAATTGTAAATAGATAATAACTAGAGTTTAAAATTGTGACATATTTTTTTTTATAAGGAAATCTATTAGGAGTTTTAGCTGTTTGAAAGTGCCTACCGCCTTCCATGGACGGTACCGCCTCCCATGGACGGTACAGCCTCCTTCAACTCAGGAGTGTGATGATCTATGCAACCCAAAAGTGTCATCGTCATCATCATCATCACCACCTCAGTCGAAATATGTACAAAGCAGAACATAGACATCCCCTTAGACTCTTCACAACAATCGTTCTTATAATGCAATCATCGGACAATAAAATAGGTGCCTTCACCAAGTCTTCAGATCACCTTTTTTCAAATTGACAATATTTGATTGAAAATATTCTAACAATCGACTAGAAATAGGAACAGTTTCCTAAAACGGCCAAACTTCTGATATGTTTACGCTAATGATCCTAATACTGACTGGAGTATTTTTTTTACGATTGAACTGAAACTTCTGAACTTCCGTTAAAGAAAATTCTTGTTTAGTACACTGTCCGCCAAACTTCATCTATAAACACTGATAGTGGTGGGAAAATTACTGATTAAAAATAATAAAATAGTTGATTATAATTAACTAATGATAATTATTAATGATAATTAATGATAATTATCAATATGTTCTCTCATCACTTTTTTAAATATTATTTTTAATTTTGTGCATCTACCTTGTTTTAGCTCTGCATCGCCCTGAGGTCGACTGGTAGAAAATGCCTACGGCATTAAGTCCACCTTTGTCACTGGTAATGTGCATAAAGTATAAATAAATAAAAAATAACATCTCGATACTAATTATATTAAGGGTACCTACATTGAACTTTGTAATTATTTTTTTAAACTTTATTATGTAAACACCCTTTTAAAACACCTGAATTAAACACGTTCACACAAGAGCTCCCTGAACCACCTTAGTTATGTGTAAGAGAAAATTAGAAAAACAACGTGAAAGTCCGAAGTTCCACGAAGTTGGAGTCTAAGTAGATTTTCCAATTTGAAACTCGTTACTGCTGGGATTCCCACTCTTTTTCACTTGGACTGGACCAAGATTTATTGTGGAACTTCGTCGGACCGAGGAAAGTTCCTGTAAGGTTGATAATTGTCAGCGTTAGTTATTTATAACCTCTGATGTATTTTTGTTTGGAGATTATTTTACGCTACTCTACTGGCCTTACATCTTAAGTATGATGATTACTACTCTTGGAAATTAATGCTTTGCATCAGGCAGAGTAGAGTTACTTTGGCAGGCCATAAAATAAAAAAAGATGCTGCAAATAGCACTTAGTTTTATCAGTATGATTGTTGTACATTGCGGACTGCCCGGGATTGAGTCTGGGTAGACGCGTCGTCGATCCTGGTGAGGACCTGAAATAACATGGCCCGGGACCTCCTCAGAGCAGGGCGCTTGAGACCGGCCGTCGTGGTGGTTTTTAGTGAAATTACAACATAACTGGCTCCTCAGTCTCCGAGGAGCCGGAGATCCGAAGGGATTTTCTACCCCGTCAACAAAAAAAATGTTGCAGACTGCCCAAGTATAGTTGGTGTGCTTTGGGGAAGGCCTTCGTAAAACAGTTGACGACAGATGATGACAATACCAGGGCACGTCTTTTAAAAGTAATGTCTCAGAAAAGTGGGATATAGCAATAAGTGGGAGCTAAGTGCGATGTTTGTAGTAATGTGTAGGAATAGGATAAAATAATAAGCTGAAGAGTATTTTATTGTCTGAATATTTAAATGTGCTGATCTCTGTACATTATCTGGATTTCTTGAAACGATTAACACAATCCTAACATTCCAATGCTATATATCAAAGTGCTTCTTCTACTGACTCAATAAAGGCTACCAATACTAAACAACATTAATTCATTATTATTTACTGTCTTGAACGATTTCTAACGAATATCCCACGACATTCAATCCTTGTATCCATTCCACCCTGTATTTGTCAAAAGCTTACCTATATTGCAAAATAAACACGTCGCTCAATGTAATTATTTGAGCAGCACTAGCGTCGTAATGGCGTCGCTTCCGGTGCGGCCGCCATTAGTGGCCATTTCCTGCCGCCTTCCGGGGCAGCAGCGCCACCTAGCGATGGGTTGTAAGAACCTCAAAGGCGTTACAATTTCATTCGACGCGTAATGACGATGCTATCGCTACACGTTTTATTAGCTGAAAGCTTGTAATGGGACACAAATTGATACTGCTCAACAAAATTTTCCACAATTTGTAATGTACTAATTAAATGTAAGGCGAAGACACTAGTAGTAGTAAACTGAAATACAGTTTGTAATACAGTTTACAATAGTTCAGGGCCCAGAGAATTCATAATACGTACCACCTTTATGTCAATAAACAAATATTATTTTAATCGACAGTGCTTCGTATTTTCAGGGATGAAAATTTTCCAAAAGATTTTTTAACTACGATTTTGACAAGAATGTATCAAAATTAAAATTGAAAATAATGTTGACTAGATTTTTGACTCGAGTAGTGCAGTAGCAAAATTATATTGGCAAACGAAAGGTACAAATATTTTCTGACCTGCTCCTGTGGCTGAATCTGGTGCCGTTCCTGCTCTGAATATGTTTAAAAAAATATTCAAAATTTATTTACTCCTGCTGTGCTCATAGTGTATCTGCTCATCTCTTTTGTAAATAGTGCTATTTAAAATACAAGAACTATAATTATTTTGACAAGAAAACCTAAGTCACCTGACAAAGGAACCACATATGTATTAGGATCCCAACGCAACAGTTGCAGAGGAGCAGGTAATTATGAAAGAAAGATAAATTTTAATTCGCATCTTGATATAATTATTTCTGTGGTTATTATATTTATGAAGAGTTTTTAATATACTGCTTATACATTACTATTATTATAGAGTACAACAATATGACAGTAATTTAATAGTCTTATTAAATAAGTGTTATGTAAGTTACAAACAAATCATTTTAATTAATATACCTATTTAACTTTGTATGGTTTTTTTAACTGGCAAACTTTGTTTCTCAATGTCATCACAAGTTGTGTACCGTTACAGCATTTAATATGGTTTAAATAAAAAATAAAACTTTTGATTTCAGCACGAAGTCGGCCCGACTCGACTAGAGTGGTACTACCCTGTCACAGAAGACCAACTTAAATTACAGCATTAGTGCTGGCCGAGATAGTGTGGGTCATCATGCTGCATTCTTGCATTGTCTGCATTTGCTATGAGTATGGTAACCACTACTCACTCACTTCTGCTCACTCTTTCTATCGGTCAGAGTAAATCCAATATATAGGTATGCGTCACACATGAATTAAAAACTAGAAGCAAAAATATTATATGACATGAATTTTTTATGTGCGAATGCGTTTTTACTGGTTCCAACACTGATTTAAATTGTAAGTAAACTCTACAATTAACTGATTGACGTAAGCAATAGTCATACACTAGAAATTCTATGCCAACTTGACCTTTTTTAGCTATGTCATAACTGAATGAGCACAGGGCATGTATTTTGTTTTCTTTATATTAATATTTGATGTGTGTATCATTTGTTGGTGATCCGAAATAAATAAATAAATAAATAAATAAATAAATGTCATCGACAACAAAACCCACTGATTAACACCCTAAATGAAATGTCTAATGGTTAAGAGTTAAGTGGCGGAAATGTTCCCGAATGCCTCCGACCATTTAGGTAAAATAAAAAATTACTTTCAACAGTCGTCTGTTAAACGATGACAAACGAAATATTTTTATTACAATGATTCTTATAATATGTCGAAATAGAAAAAGATATAGTATGCAATTTCTTAACATTTTGGAATGAAATAATTACTTTAGCTAACGTCCTAGAGGCAAGAAGTTTCTGTTTAGAAACACAAAGTTTTGGAATTCGGAATAAGGCCAGCCTGGTTGACTACATTCTAACAGCAGCTCTTTTATTTTGAAAATAGAATAGCTTGTCAGCGTGGTGGTCGTGGTCGACAGCAAACCTCGTAGACACAAATGTATTTATTGTCAGTTTGAAAATGGTAGGTACTACCACAAATAACGAAATTTCAAATAAACTTCCAACAAGGTGGTGGAAATTCTAAAAACTCTTTTTCAGTGCAAAGTTTTCATGCTTTTAGACGCGGTGGTTTCAGCTGTGCGTTGATTGATCAGTAATTCTACAAGTTTCTCAGTTTTATCAGTTTATGTATGTACTTATGTTGCATCGTAGCGCTAAAACTACAAAACCGATTTCGATGAATAAGGAATTCATAATAATGGCCCAAGTGACAATGGTTATTTAAGTTACATCAATAATTTTTAAATTAAAAATATGAATTCTTTTAATATTATGAGTGGAACAGTGCAGAGTAACAATTCTCCAAATGTCTATTACTTTCATTATAATTACAAGGATTATTATTCAAAGTGGTATTTTCTTCTCGATGAAATAAAGAGGGGAACAAATACAATAAAAATACAAATCGTTTTAAAATTCCGTTCAGGTTCCACCGATCCGTCGGGTGATTGCGTCTCGTTCGGCAGACATCTTGATTTTTTGCACTAGCCACGTGATTTAGGTGGAAAGTCGGAGGGAAAATGGTGGTGGGTGAATTGATCCTGCAAAATTTTACAAAGCTGGTATTTTCTTATAGTAAAAATTATGATGTTAACTTAGTTTTATTTTGCTCTGTGAATGCAGTAAAGTTTTAAAATGTGTTTAAAAAAGCTTGTAAGTAGTAATTTCTTTTTTCCAAGTTTTTTATTAACTTCCAATGTATGTTTGTATGCATGTTGTATGTTCGGTTGGAATCTTGCAACTCAATTTGAAATTTTGCAAGCATGTGTATACAGCGTGACAATACAATATTATAATGACATGGAGCTAATCTGATGCTGGAGCTGGAAGGTGGCCATAGGAACTCTGTAAAGTAACGTTGCAACATCATCGAGTTTGGACTCGTTTGATTCAAGCGGAGGCATTCCAGTAAAAACTAGTATTCAAAAACCTTTTTAATTTAATTTATCTTACTATTTTTACACATATAGGTAGTACAAGGAGTACATGAAGTATGGTAGATTGCATTTTTGGTTAACTTACGCCAGATACGATTTCGTCAGCTCTCGTAAGTTTTTTTTTACACTAGAAACAAAACTTGTTTCTGGCTAAAAGTTTTTTTTTACATTTCAACCAATCGCCGTCCACTGCTGAACGTAGGTCTCCCCCAAGGAGCGCCAACAGTCTTGGGCAGTCCTGCTGGAAAAGTTTTTTAGTTTTACCGATTTCATAATTGAATCCTAAACACGTTATTGCCCCATTATTATGATAAGGAATAAATTTTCCCCGTTTTAGCAACTGGTTAATTGGTTCTTCTATTGTTCGTGTAGTGACGGATTAAGAATACGCAGCGTCACCACCTCTATTCATCCCGTGGGTGTCGACCAGCCGACTAAAGGAGCAAAATAGGTACACTGGACAACTTCACTGTAAAGAGAAAACTTGAAATATTATCTATACCAATTCGTCTGGCCAATTCATACGTCAGAAACTTCTTAATAAGGAGAGGCCTATGTCCAGCAGTGGACTGTAATAGTCTGTTCATGGGGTGCGATGTGATTGGTCGTAGCATAATGACGTTATAATACTCTAAAACTAACTGATCTCTATATATACGTATATAATAATACTAGCTGTTGCCCGCGGCTACGCCCGCGTGTATGCCGGTTATCGCGGCAAATAGTAACCTATGTGTTATTCTGATGTATAAGCTATATTACTGTAAAGTTTCACCCCAATCCGTTCAGTAGTTTTTGCGTGAAGAAGTAACAAACATACACTCTCACAAACTTGCGGCTTTATAATATTAGCGTGATTTCAGATAAACTAAACCGTGGGAGAGCCATGCTTCCGCAGGAATGGGCCGGCTCGGCCGGCGCTTGCTCTGTGTTTCACCGAGTGAGTGAGGATACCGGAGGCCCATACCCCAATCACTTACCATCAGGTGATACGCCTGTACGATGCCAAAAAAAAATGGCATACTGTGACAAGTGACAATAGACAAGTCTAAACTTGTAGTGCTTATGTAACTATTAACTTTTACCCGCATATTTGTCGGTTATCGTGACAAAAAGTTGCCTTGTCCTTCTCCAAGGTCAATCTATCTGTGTATCGAAATTCATTCCAATCGGTTTAGCAGTTTAGCCATAAAAGCGTACCAGACAAGAGATATTTTCGAATTTATGATATTAGTATGGAAGTATGGATACACATACATTACCAAATCAATCAAAATAAAAAGGTCAATAGGGTAGAAGAAATAGGCAAAGTTTACCTTTTTGATTGGGTAATCTTACCCAACTAAAACAACTCTCTAACAAACACCCAATAGACAAATTACTCGACTAATTAGTGTCATTGTTGCATTATTAATGATGTTGGTATTTGACTTTTGTACGAGCGTGCTTATGCAACCACATTCAAATGGATAAAACTCCGTGACAAGTTAATTTGGTGTTATTAAAGGAATCGTCAATATGCATGAAGTCGATGTACAATATAAATTAAACATACAACATAATTGAACAAATTCATCTTTGCCAATGCAAGTCATAAGTTCATAACACAATTAAAAAAATAAACGTCAGGCAACAAAACCTCAAAAGATTGTAGAACAGTTAAGTGACGTAAAACAACATTCATTAGCTTAATCGGCCACTATATTGTTGTATCATGCTCAACGACGCTAAATGAGCAAAACCACAAAATGCGAAAATGGCGATCACCGCTTCACCATTATATTGATTTCGACGCCATTAAAACGAACCGGAAATTAAAAAGAAATAAAAACATATTGCTTTCCCGCGCGCACCGAACTTCACGCAATTTGTACTCGTTCTGTTTTTGAACAAACGATTTTTGACACGCACCAAAATGGCGTAGCACTCTCTACGACCAATCAAACTTGAACTTTATTCGTCAAAGCATAAACTTAAAAATAATTTGGTAAGCGGTTTGAGAGAATACCTTTAAAGACTTTATCAATACTTATAATATAGGGTAGGTATATTTTATTTGGCATGCCATTATTGTCAGCGTGATATGATTATTATATTATCGGGCGATAAACGAGTATAAAAAAGATATATCGCGGCGAGGCAATCATCTCGACGGGATTACGAGTATTACGACGTTATTACACTGTTTCATGTGGATTTATTGGAAGTGTTCCTCGCTAATTAGATTTGCGAGAGCACCATATGCAATATATCTTGGAATATGCTAGACTCCAGTGTTTGGCACTTTGCTAATTGACAGATTATATGTTCGGATTAGGTTTTGTACCTTTAAAATATTCGATGTAGAAATTTTCTGTCAGTAAATAGTTGTTGGAATGGAATTACTTTACTACGAGTAGATACTAACTGGTGTATTATAAATGCGTTTCTAATTGACATAATCTAATTATTTTGTCTACACTTTAAATCAAATGTAAAAAATATGATTAAATAAATAATAAATAAAATTGTATTGCATTACAATACTAAGGTAGTATTATAAACCTAGAGCCAATCTAATTAAGTCAAAATAAATAAGGGAAAATAGAGGCATTAAAGTTCAAATAATTGTTGTACTATTTTCATCAAATAGTTATCCAGTTATCTTCCCTTTGTCGTTGAAAGGTATTTATTATTATCAGAACTCCAAATTCATCTTTGATGACGGATGTACCTGCCTACTATACAATACACTATTCTGCCTTCAGCTATTGAAAAAGCAGTTATTAGATTTTATGTTTAACTGTATTTGTCTTACCCGTACCTATGTAGAAAAAAGCTTACTTTAGTCATTTTAATTCTAACTAAGATAAAATCTCTGTTTCCTACTTTGTTTTTAAATATGTCAATAAATGATGATGACAGTATGTATTTCATAACTCAATTTAAAGGTATCCGTGTTTCGTGTTTCCTTCCCAATATGATCCCGGGTCCTTAAAACGGGACGTGAAAAACATTTCACTAGGCCGCCATAGTTTGGGTCATCATGCTGTCATTATCCACATTCGCAGTAAGGCCCGTGGGGGCCTTACTGCGAATGTGGATTCTACTTGGATTCGAATTCGAATCTTGGATTCTACTCATCCTTTCCATTAGGCAGAGTCATTTATGCAGCTAATATAAAAGCAAAAAATATGCAGTTTTTGTAAATAATGGCAACTACTGACACAATTTTGTCAAAATTTCAATTTCTTTACACGTGTCGTCGTCTACACTAAGGTCATCATGACTTCATGACATGTCATTAGGCTGTGTAAGGTCAAAAGAACTATTTATTAGTTCAACTATAATGTATACTAAGGAAATGTACATTAAATATTTTTAATTACCATTAATCAATAATCATATGTTGTTCTACTTATACAACCTTCACGATATTCCTTAAACTTAAAAATAAGTAGAAATAAAATTTGCATAACTATTTAATACTAGTGGTTGCCCGCGGCTCCGCCCGCGTATATGTCGGTTATCGCTGCAAATAGTAGCCTATGTGTTATTCTGATGTATAAGCTATATTACTGTAAAGTTTCATCCAAATCCGTTTGGTAGTTTTTGTGTGAAAGAGTATCAAACATCCATCCATCCATACTTACAAACTTTCGCGTTTATAATATTAGTATAGATAATTTAAGTTTTAAATGTCTAAAAAATTTGTTTAACATATAATAAATACATACATACAATAAGTACTGTTTAAAATCTCTTGAAAACAGTGAATACCATCAATTTGTCTCATTTATCTTAAGTTTGAAAACGTACCTAAGCTTCAATTCTCTACTTCTTTCAGAACCTAATCTATGATTTTAAGTGGGAGAACTGTGCTTGGGCTCTTGACAAGAATGATACGACGACCAGTGCTAAGACATTTTTTCAATGCTTTCTCCAGCTCCTTACTTAGAGGGGAGGCATTCAAAGATGGCAACGCAATTGACGCATCGATAACCGCAACCGTGGTATAAGAGGCAAAATTACATGACTGCACGAACAGCGTAGTGATTTACGGGGTCACCACGCCGCTTTTCACTGTGTTCTAGCACAGTATAAGGATTCTAGGTTCAAACCCCATATAGGACAACACTTTGTGTGATCCACAGATTATTGTTCTGAGTCTAGGCGTTCTTTGTGTACGTTTCATGTATGTTTGTAAAGTCCCCCGCGACACAGTATGTTTGCAGTGTAGGAATGTTATATGCCCACTACATGTTACCCCACTGTACAATAAAAAGTACCTAAGTCTTTTTTCAGAGAGGCAAGTCAGTCAATTCTTAGAAGTAAGTATAAATTCAAACCCTGTACTATGTATTCTTCAAATGAACCTGTCGCTGTTCACTGCTGAATAAAGGTCTCCCCTAAGGATCGCCAACTATCTTTGGCAGTACAAAACCGTCCGTTGCCAGTCACTTTCTTCAAATGATAGGTTTATCGTACCGCAGGACGCCCTACACTACGTTTCCCTTATGTATTCTTTCAACAGTTCATAATTGGGATTTTTATTTTCAATTTAAGAGGAAACCGGGATATTTGACAAGAAAAAATGACCATCTGACACATGCATGAAAGTCAAACTAATAAACGCGTGTTAAAAATGTACCAAATTTCGTTAGATATATTAGTTTTTCTATCGGTCGAATGGCTCCATGTATCGAGTATCAGTCACAAATATTTGCGATCCATTAGCGCCTTATCTCATTAATGTATTTCGCGTGTATCGGTTGAGAACCACCTCAGTGTTTATTACAGCTCTCTGTGTATAATCTACGCACTGATTAGCGATAATGCATCGTTAAAAGTATTAAGCTTTTATTGAAAAGTTTCATTAACACCGTTTTGGATGAATAAATGTTTAATAAATTTTAACATAAACAAAAACCGACTTCAAGGTTCAACTCGATTTCTCTTGGATGCCATCATCAGATCTTAGTGTCCTTATCATGGTACCACCGTAAGGATATCTCCTTTCCATTAAAAAAAGAATCATCAAAATCGGTTCAAAAACGAAGTTATGCGCGACCACACATAAAAAAAATATATACGGTCGAATTGAGCACCTCCTCCTGTTTTGAAGTCGGTTAAAAATCGTGTTCATTTTTATATAGGTGCATTAGTTTAATGTCCTCCAATGTAACTTTTTTCTGTGTGATGACAGATTAAGAAAAAGAAGTGTGGCCAACCTATTGATGATGTAGGTGTCGTAATTTTGGCGGGCCATACATAAAAAAAAACCATGACCGTAGAAAATTGGAATTATCTAAAATCTCGTTTTTAAAGTATCCTTTACAGGTTTGTGGCTTAAATCACCATCATTATCATCAGCTTTTAGTACTCTACAGTTAGACCTCACCAGACCTCGTCAGTAGGATCGCACAAGTTGTCGATACTTGTAGGATACTGACAAAAAGTAGCGCAGTTTATAGCATAGTTATTGCGTTATCGCGTGTGTCTACTTGGAACTACGCTACGCTTTTTACTTCAACAAAAACAAGGCCGTGCGTTATTTACCTTTTTTAATTTGATCTGAGCTTAAAACAGTAGGTAGTAGAGCCACGCTGATTTCAGCACGAATGGGCCGGCTCGACCGGGGCGGTACTACCCTCGCACAGAAAATCAACGTAAAATGACAGCGATCGTGCTGTCGTGTTTCGTTGGTAAGTGCGAGACCGGAGGCCTAAATAGTCTAGTCAACAAGTTCCATACTTGTTGACTAGACTAAAAGATGCAGCAGCATCACTAGGCCGCCATGGTGTGGGTCGCCATACTGCATTGTCTGCATTCGCAGTGAGTATGGTGACCACCACTCTTGGATTCTGCTTATGCTTTCCATCAGGCAGAGTAGAGTCATTATGGCGGGCCAAACATAAAAAAAAAAAAAAAAAAAAAATGTTTTAGCTATTATACCACGCTTTCCAGATGGGTTGGTATAGTTAGTCGGTTTAAGATTTGTATCAAGTTTTCCTTCTTTTTGCAATACCGTTGTCCTGGATGGTTTGCTCTCTTATAGTCGCCTCTTACGACATCCACAGGATGAATACCATCGCTCTTTGATTTTGTATTTACCCGGTCCTTGATGACCAAATCACATTCACAAAACCACAAAGCGTTTAAGAAGGGCTCTTTATTGATTATCTAATAACGTTTTAGAAATTCTTTAACGATATTATTTAGCCAAATGTCCTTTTAGATTCCAAAGTCATTATTAACAAAAGCTAATGATTATTAATCCAGCTTTTATAGACCTATTAATTATCATATCCTTCTAAATAAGACCATTAAATATAATCCTGTACTTTAGTATCTCTCGCTATCATAATTTTATCCGCACTCGAGATTGACAAACTATAATTCATTTTAGGTGCACTTTTTGCGGCGCTTTTAATGATAAATATGATAATGCATGACAATCTAGTGCTCTAATATTGTATCACTTATCTGTTATTAGTTATCAAATAATGCTTTTAATGTATAAAGCAGGTATCTATTAAAGCTTAGCGTAGATACGTTGTGTTATTAAGGTCAGTTATTTTAATCATTATTAAAAGGAATCACGTTAATTCTCTGTTTATAGATATATAGATACTAAAGCAGGAAAGATATGATGTTACAAATTGTACATTCTGCCTGGTACCGAAAGTGTTTTTTTATTTGCTAATTTCCTCAACAACTTCATACCTACTAAGTTGAACATCAATTTGTTTACTGTTATAAGTAGGTATTTGTGTCCTGGTTAATCGGCTTTAAAAATTTAACCATATTTGGCTAGATCTACTTCCAATTTTGGGTATTAGTATTTGGGTATTGTATTGACACATACATTGACTAAGCAAAATTAGTGGCCTACCGCCGCTCACCGGTTTTACTATTTTAGGTCTAAATCTTAAAATACTGCCATCTATTAGCCATTAGCAGAACTGAATCACTTTACGTCATAGATTTGCTACTCACCGATAGATGGCTCTGAAAAATCGTAACTACTCTTTCCTGCCAATAGATGTCACTGAAACAAAATTAAAAAGAGGTCATTGAACGTTTACAACTCTAGCCACGTTCATTCATATAGTTCATTCAATCTTGTTAGCATTGTTGGAATTTTGTACGTTTTGTATCTGTGTTATTTGCCAATTGGTTGTGGTTCACATGAGTAGAACAGGTGTTTCTATTGTTATTTTCGTACGTATAACGATATATATAAATATTATTTAAAATCTGCATTAAACTTTTAAGAAACATATCATTGGCAGTGACTATTTTTGAATCTTTTTTATAATAAATTGTGTCAAAGTAACATCAAAAAATTTATAGTTCTGAGGTGTAGTGTGACAAAACAGTAAACTTTCTCGGCTTATCAATTTCGCGGTTGTGAGCTGTAACAAACTGTTAAAAATGAGTTGAACAAACTTTCGTGCGAACGTTGTAAGGGATATATAGCACAAGTTTCATTGAAGAAATACAAAAATGACTACGGACAGGTTTCATAAGTAAGTTTTAAACCCATTATCTAGTTTTGCCGGCGTTGCAGAAAACGATCGATAAGATATCGAATAATCGATGATAACAGCAATAATCTATTGCAATTAATAATTAAAATACTAAAAGTGACGTCAATGAGGTAATTCATAAAAAATACATTTTTAAATTGTATTCATCACCGGTAATATTACTTTGCCGGCAACAGGTTAACAACGATTAAATGCATATTTAGGTATATGAGTTGATTAATTAAAACACTAGGTAGGTATTTCCACGCATTTCTGCACTGTTTCTTTTTGTAATTAGCAGGTGTTACTCAAATAGAAACGCTACCTTGTACATAATTGAAATAGGAACATACTTATTTAAAAAAAACAATCACATGAAATAATGAGTCATTCATTCTTTGCATAAGAATATCACCGAATAGGAATAAATTAGGTGAATGTAGCATACCCGATATTCAAGTAAAATACAATTTTTGTTAACTTGAATACACAAATTATGGTACACTAACTTTTGCGCGCGGTTCTGCCCGCGTGTATGTCGGTTATCGTGGTTAATAGTATCCTGTGTCCTTCCTCAAGAATCAAAGTATCTACATGACAAATTTTACTGAAATCAGTGCAGCCGTTTAGCCGTAAAAACATAACAGTCAGACAGTTACTTTCGAATTTATCATATTAGTACGAAAGTATGGATTGGGAAAGGCCGACTCTATTGACGTAGGTAAAAAAAAAGAAAATTGATTTTCATGACGGGATTCAACGGGACGGGAGATCAAGGAAAACTTGACACTCAACACACAACACCAATCCTATACCAACTTGAGGCAAAATAAAGTTATCGCTGAAAACAATTTCTCCCGATAAACCTTAGTTTTGTTAAGTTAACCAGAACAAATTCAGTTAGTAGAAATCGCCAATCAAGCCAGGTAGTACCTATTGTTAATGTCATAAAAATACTCAATGCGTATATATGGCAGACTTGTGATGTGACAGTTGGTGGTCAGCGCAGGAGAGAAGATGAGGAAATAAACAACCCACAACAGTCCACGCCTGAACATAGACCTCTCCATAAAAAGAAGGTTTTGCTCTATGCCATGGCCTTGCTGGCCAGACAGTTTCTTCTCCTTGCAGTGTTGTTTTCCTGCATTTATGGCCCCCTTAGAGCATACTGCTTTTACTACACATACGGGATGAATAGATGTCGTGTCGTGGCCTTTTTATCCTTAATCCATCACCTCGCGGACAATTTTCAATCGTGTTCACATCCTCATACTTCGAGAAACCCTCCACCGTAAACGCTTTAGGAGACAATGACTAATCCTAAGTGTAATTCTCTTCAAACTTCATAGCTAAAGTTTACAATTACATTACGCAATATAATTGCAATTATACTATAACGGTATGTGTTATAAAATGACGTATCGTTTGACGTAATTCGGTAATAAAATATCAGTGTAAGAAAGGCTTAGGATCACGTAGTTTATCACGAGCTAATAACTATATAACTGTAGCAAATGAAATGACCTGAATACTGGTAACAACTTTCAACTTTACATTTTAAACTTTCGCGTACCGTCATGATATGTCTGTACCTATTTGTATCCATAAGAATAACTGAACGTTTCAACCAGTTCACAGTGGCTTTAGACTCAGGCTCTGATATTTAAATTCAATAGAATAGGTCTTTTGATTGGGTTACTTACCGTACAAATAAATTCATACCCACATACATACATTGACTGCATTCAACGTTATCAGCGTAGAGCCTAAATCTCTTGCAGTTGATTTTTTTAAATGTTGTTGTTGTAAACTCGTACTACGGTACTACCCCGCACAGAAAATCAACGTATAATGACAGCGTTCGTGCTGTCGTGTTTCGTTGGTGAGTGCGAGAGGCCCAAATAGTCTAGTCAACAAGTTCCATACTTGTTAACTAGACTAAAAGATGCAGAAGCATCACTAGGCCGCCATGGTGTGGGTCGCCATGCTGCATTGTCTGCATTCGCAATGAGTATGGTGACCACCACTCTTGGATTCTGCTTATGCTTTCCATCAGGCAGAGTCATTTTGGCGGGCCATACATAAAAATGGTTGTCTGTAAAGTCTGTTTACGGACGATAGTTTAACGTGATAACGTCATAACGAAACATTGATGAAATGATGAGAGATAGATGCGGCGCAGGCGCCGCACTTCAAGCCTTAAATGGAACGCCTAAGAGCGAGGTAACGCCGCATAGCGAGGTAACGACGCATTGCAAGGTAACGCCGCATGTTTCATGTTTTTTCGTGTGTGCAGCCGGCTCCATCGAATTATAAGACGTTGTCACGTCAAAAAAAACACTCATTATTAAAGTAACTTTAAAAACTTCGTCCCTAAAAAGGTATTAACGGTTGTATGTAATTTAATCACATTCAAAGTTATTGTTCTGTTACATTACATACCGCCATGAAACATTTAATCCATTAATCATCACTCGTCACTTATGTGAATTTGGCAGTACATTGAACTGTATGAGCGTCAACCGAGCGTGTCTCCTACACGCCATCGCACTTCCATGGAACCCGGGCGGAATAGGGAAGTGTTATGTCATGGTGTATCGGATGTGCCACTCGAACTTGAACCATATTTCGTTTGAATGTTAAAAGTTCATTATTTTTTTTATATTATAACTAGCTTTTAGCTTGGCTCCGTCCGCGTGTTTGTCGGTTGTCGCGATAAAAAGTATAAAATAAATAAAATAAAATAAATATTCCGGACATCTAACACACAACGCCATCTAGTCCCAAGCTAAGCAGAGCTTGTGTTATGGGTACTAGACTACTGATACAAAAACATATAATTATACTTTCTTTTTTGTAAATACATACATACTATACATAGAAAACACCCAAACTCCGAAACAAATATTTGTAGATCATACAAACATTTGGTCCGACCCGGGAATCGAACCCAAGACCTCATGATCAGCAGTCGCACACGCGAACCGCGAGACCAACGAGGCAGTCAAAATACTATGTCCTTCTTCATGCGACATTTCATTTTAATCGGTTTAACAGTTTAGCCGTGAAACTGCAATAGACAGAGTTACACTTGCATTATAATACTGGTGGTCGCCAAAAGGTAATTCAACCCTACTATTTATTAAATCCTCCATATTAACTCTAACTGTGCCAAATTTCTCTCTACAATGCTAAACTCCTCCGTTTACATCTATTTCGTAAAAGGGATACAAAGTTTTGCTTCACGTATTAATATATATAGATTAGTTTGGATGTGTAAAAGATTTCCCTGTATAAGGACACCCTATATCCTTTTCAACCGAGTTAAAAAATAGGGGAACGTTCCGCATTCACTGTGTGTTTTTTTCATGTTTGTTGCAAGAACTCGTCTCTTAACCGAACTGATTTTGTAGAAAACTTCACCCCTAACACGGTGTAAAAAATACTCAATGGCCGTGGTAAATTGTCGAAAACGGCGAATCTACAAACAATTTTTTACTAGAACTACAAAACCCTAGAATTCAGACTAATTTTATCAAAAACCTGACTTAAATAGATTAAGAACCGATGCCCCCTTTGATAAGTTTGAAACCTAATTAGAAACAAAGCAAACCACTTTTTATTGTATTCACCTCATATTAACCAACCGTAACATAAAGATGTACGAGAAGATCTATGTACACACAAATTGACGTACCTACTTACTTATATTTAACCTAAAACATGCAATCACAACAATAACTCGGGTAACCAGTCACACACACACATCATCACATCAATAACCTTTAATAATCCACTAGGACATAGCACTCCTCTTTTTCTTTTTAAATCTTTTTCGATTTAGATACTTTGAATACATACCTAATATGTTAGTCCCATCGTACCTTGTCCTATGTTATATTCTATTTCATATTAGGTCAAAGATTTTGAGGCGTAAATATTCCAAATTAATCAAGTGCAGCATTTGAGGTTGGGTTTCCTAAAATGTTAATAAATATTCCAAATTAATCAAGTGCAGCATTTGAGGTTGGGTTTCCTAAAATGTTAATAAACATACCAATTTCCTAACTATTTGAATCATATTTACGCACCAACGCCTTCCTTTGTCTTCGGTACTTGACACACTCCGTCAGAAACCCATCTTTGACTGCATCGGTGGCGTAGTGGTAGCGTGTGCGACTGCTGTGCTTGAGGTCTCGGGTTCGATTCCCGGTTCGTACCAAGTGTTTGTAAGATCTGCAAATATTTGTTTCGGAGTTTGTGTGTTTTCTATGTATAATATGTATGTATTTACAAAAAAAAGTATATATGTATTTGTATCAGTTGCCTAGTACCCATAACACAAGCTCTGCTTAGCTTGGGACTAGATAGCCTTGTGTGTTAGATGTCCAAAAAAAAAAAAAAAACTTCTTAAATCGAAGGTTTTGGCTTACTATACCACGTTGGCCAGACGAGTTGGTATAGGGTTTGTATCAAGTGTCCCTTCTCTTTGCAGTAATGTTGTTCTGAATAGTTTACTCTATTAGTCGCCTCTTACGACACCCGTAGGATGAAAGAGGATACCGGAGGCCCATACCCCAACCAGTCCTTATCCCCCAAAGGCCGGCAACGCACTTCTGACGCCTCTGGTGTTGCAAGTGTCCATTGGCGGCGGTAATCGCTACGCTTACCATCAGGCGATATGTCTGCTCGTTTGCCCGCCTAGTACATAAAAAAAAATATAAATAAGGGTGGTGACACTTCGGATTCTTGATCCGTCACCACATGGAAAGTAATTGTGCAATTCCAAAAAGCGCACTCATCACAAATCAGTTCCAAAATACAGGAAATACAATTTCACTTTCACTCGATAATAACACAGGTATTAGCCAAACGGAAATATTAACGATACCATAACATTAACTAAACATTATCAAAATCACTGGTTTTGTAATAATTTTGTTTTTCGGTCATTCAGGAATGTACGAGTATATTCTCAATTTTAGTCGATGGATATTAAGCCAAGTTTAGAGTTTATGCAAGGCCTGAAAGTCGCAGCAAACCATAACTGAAAGAAGTTAAATAAACCGGTTCCGTGTTACAGCGAATCTATATACTATATTAATACTAGCTGACCCACGCAACGTCGTTTCCGCCTCCTATTGCCCGTAGTGTAATAATTTTCCTCCGTTTTTTTAACATTCTTCATTGATGCATCGCTCCTATTGGTCTTATACGACGTTGCGTGGGTCAGCTAGTTGTTAATAAATTTATTACTGACATCAAGTTTCAACCGCTGGACATAAGTCTATCCTTATTACCTGTAGTGACTGCCAATAGGTGGTTACAAATCAAGCCAGCTTAGCATTTTGAAGTAATCTTCATCATCAACAATCTTGAATAGACCACTGCTGGACATAGGCCTCTTCTTCGAAAGGAGGTTTTGACGGTGGCCAGACACTTAGGTAGTAGCGTAGTTCGTTTGTATTGTCCATCATAGTTTGCTCCATTAATCAGCTCTTACGACACCCACGGGATAACTAGGACTGGTGTTAATCCGTCACCACACGGCTTATTTCTTATTTTCACTCATATTGATATCCCCATTTTCTGCTACGCTGCCAATGCGTGGCCAAAAAACTACTGCTACCGTGGTAGAGCGTGGCATGAATGGGCCGGCTTGACCGGAGTGATACCACGGCCTCACAGAAAACCGGTTTGAAATAGCGCTTGCGCTGTGTTTCACAGAATGAGTGAGGATACCGGAGGCCCATACCCCAACCCCCTCCCCTATCTCCCCCCCTCCATCCCCCAAAGGCCGGTAACGCACTTGTGATGCCTCTGGTGTTGCAGATGCCCATGGGCGGCGGTAATCGCTTACCATCAGGCGATAACAAAAAAAATATATATATCATACATTTAATAAAAAAGTTGTGTGGTGTCGTGAGACACTAGATAGAAACGAAGTTCATTATCAGAAATACAGATGGTGCTATACAAAATTTTTCGTTCACGCTCTTTAAAAACCACAAAATTGTCTTAACACCTTTATTTTACTTTAAATTATTTATAAAAATATGTAAAAGTTTTATGCGAGGTATAAAGAAAATAACTATTCAGGTATACATTTTTTATTATGATTTTTTATCGATAAAAAAATGAAATAAAACTAAACTTTTCTCTTGTGCTGCCACCTAGTAATCTCTACTGAAACAAGTTCTGTACAGAGTTACTCCATACTTGTTACATACAACTTACAGATTAATACGCTATACAACAATTTTCGTTCACTAAATATTAAATAAATAAATATTTCTTTCATTTTTTTTAAATACATACACATCATACATAGAAAAAATCCAAACTCCTAAAAAAGAAATATTTGCAGATCAAAAAAAATATTTGATCCTACCCGGGACCGTGGGAATCTTACGTTCCGGACGTTTGTTGCTGGCTAGGGTCTCCGCAACGCCCCATGAGGAACTTCGTTCCAATAAAAATTATTTTGGATTTTTAACAATAAATCATTTGGAGGCGTAGAAAAAAAAAGATTAGTTTTCACATAATTATTTTGTGTAGTATAATTCTAGTCTAGATAGAGGTATATACAAAATAGTTGACTGCACGGTTGGCCTAGTGGTTTAGGCGGTCGCCACGCCGCTTGCCAATTCGCCAAGTGTTGTGGGTTCAAATCCTACACGGGACATCACTTTGTGTGATCCACAAATTGTTGTTCTGAGTTTGGGTGTTATTTGTGTCCGTTTCATGTTTTCATGTATGTCTGTAAAGTCCCCCGCGACACAGGATGTTTAGGTATTCCTAATGCGGGAGTAGTCTTTAAAAAAAAAAAAAATTGCCTGTGTTATTCTTTTATTTGTACAACACCAGGCCTGGTACATGTCCCTCTAAACAGAATATCAACGTTTTTAGGTTCACAAACAATTAGAATACTATAACTAACCACGATACTATAAGGGCTCATTATTGCAATGGCACTATCACGCTTGGATGCTCACCATATTTAAGGGTAACGCATATTGTGCTAAAACTACTCACCCCAATATATCCCTTATCGCTTACACAATAAAGATCAATATCACCTGTTAGCACTCTTATCAATATATCGATTTTGACAAACAGGTGATCGTTACCCAGGGTGGTATTACCGCTCTGGACATTTTACTAGAGTTCGATGTTCGTTCAGGTAATATAGATTTTTTTTGAAGAAGTATTAAAATTGTATGTATGTAAATTAACAATTTCTTAAGATCACAGTTTCTAGTCTACCTTTTGTCAATACACAAAATAAAAACCTACAAGTGGAATGTCACTTGAACTATCTTTAGCTTTGTTAAAGTTTTCTATCATCATTTTATGTTTCGGGTCAAAATAAGATAATAGTCGTTAGAATATTTCTAGAACTGCTTCCTTACTATCGACTCTTATTACAAGCTTTTTATTAACTTGCAATGTATGTATGTATGCTTGTATGTTTGGGTGGAATCTTGCAACTCAATTTTGAAGTAGATATCTTCATCCGATTTTGCTGAAATTTTGCAAGCGTATGTATAGAGCGTGACAATACAATATTATAATGACATGGAGCTGATCTGATGCTGAAGCTGGGAGGTGGCCATAGGAACTCTGTAAAGAAACGTCGCAACATTATCGAGTTTGGACTCGTTTGATTCGTCTCGAAGCATTTCAGTAAAAGCTTGTTTTTAAAAAGCTTTATAATATAATTTATTTCAGAGATCGAACACTGGTATACTTATCTATACAAATAAATAAAACTAAAGTGTCTGTTTGTGTTAATTGTTTTGTCTGTTTGTTTGTTCCGGCTAATTTCTGGAACGGCTGAACCGATTTCGACGGGACTTTCGCTGATAGGTCGCTGATGATATAAGGAGTAACTAAGGTTAACTAATTTTATTTAGTTTCTCTATGAAATAATAGTATCTACCTGCCAATATACCTGTATGTAAATGTACACCTATATAATATAGTACGTTATGATTCATTAGGAGCATGTACCTACGCGATGTATATTTGCCATATTATTTATATATTTAGGTCTGTAGGTAGTAGAGCCACGCTGATTTCAGCACGGTTCGGCTGGCTCGACCGGGGCGAATACTACCCTCGCACAGAAGATCAACGTAAGATGACAGCATTCGTGCTGTCGTACGTGTTCCGTTGATGAGTGCGAAACCGGAGGCCCAAAAATGCAGAAGCATCACTTGGCTGCCATAGTGTGGGTCACCATGCTGCATTGTTGCATTGTGTACATTCGCAATGAGTATGTTCACCACCACTATTGGATTCTGCTTGGACGCTTTCCATTGGGCAGAGTAGAGTCATTTTGGTTGGGAAATACATAAAAAAAATTAAACCTAAATCCCGAAGTCGTAGACAGAGTCGTATAAAACCACAAAACAAAAAGATATAAGTAGAAGTGACTAGTAGGCGTGGCGCGCTTGCCACTGATAAGCGTTGCAACGCATACCTTTATGAGTTGTAGGTATTTTGTATCATAGTCGTGTTACAACGCTGCGTTGAATAGGTCGTCCAATGAAAGTTCTTTTTTACGCCACAATGCAGTATTGTTCTGTTTTACAGTGTAAAAATGATAGCAGAAGGAAAAAGATTGATAATGGAGGTGTTTCTTACCATCTGTAGGAACAATTTTATATGTTTTATCAATAAAATCTTAAAATTTTATTTAACTGATAATTGACTAGAGATTTAAGCTAAACTCTTCCTTATCCCATTCACATAAATCTCAATCTGGTATGATCGGGTCTTATCAGTTTTCAACGTTATTCTCGTATTTTCTATTCTACTCGATTAGTGATGTAGCCAGGTAGGATGTTTGCTTTATCGATTTGCATACTTTTAAACGTGTTATATTTACTTACTGTAATAATTATAAATATTAAATTTTGCTTGTTTGTTTACGTGGCCTTGAAAGAAAAACACTTGTTTTAACCATTGAATATCTATACAAATAAGTATATAGTAGGAATATATATATATATATATATAATAAGAGTGTCTGTTTGTAATATTAAATATTTATATCCGCTTTTTACTAAATGCATCTGCATGTGTAGGTACACGGTACAATTTTTTTTTACGGAACTGGTGGCAAACGAGCAGACGTATCACCTGATGGTAAGCGATTACCACTATCCATGGACACCCGCAACACCAGAGGCGTCACAAACGTGTTGCCGACCTTTGGGAGGTGGGGAGGGGGACGAGTTGTGATATGGGCCTCCGGTATGAGGATACCGGAGGCCCATATCCCAACTCCTGTGAGGACTGAGTGAGGACTCACTCAGTGAAACACAGTGCAAGCGCCATTTCACACTGGTTTTCTGTGAGGCCGTGGTATCACTCCGGTCGAGCCGGCCCATTTATGTCGAAGCGTGATTCTTTTCTCTGCGAAATTTGCAGGCACGGGCCGTATACCAAAATAACTTTTTTTTTTAATTTTGTTTGTCTCTCTGTCTGTTCCGAACTCTGACTCAGCAGTCAGGATCGCTAAACACTATACCAACGGGTCGACAATTAGACGTAGTGCATTTTTGTTCATTGCAGTCAATAAAATTTATGATATTGATACCATGTGTATTTCCTATAAAACTAAATATGAATACATACTATGCCAGATATGAATTATGTAACCACTGTTTTGAATTTTGTTAAGTGGCTAAACAGTCTTTATTAAATATAATATGATTATAATTCAGATTCTTAAAATTAATAAACATTATTATGCAAGTACTTATTTTTTAGCTTCTTCACCTTTATAATGTTACCTCCTCAGATATCATGATTCATGTTTTTTATTCTGCTCCGTCCTATTACAACAAAAGTTAGGTATCGATATTATTGATAATATTGTAATATGTGCCACAACACTAAGCGAGTAGCGGTAAATATCGAAGAATGACACAAATATCGAATTTATTCTTATAGTGATTAATGTTATAATTGCGTGCATTTAGAATAACGCCATCTGTTTTTGAATAGCTTGCAATGAAGTATTCTTACTTTCAAGATTACGAAACGTTGTAAGTTCTTCTTACGCTATGGCAAAATAACTGTTAACATTACGCGATAAGATATATTATCAAACGTGTGACTTTATGTATTATAGGCTAGTTTTGAGCAAATAAAAACATCAAATCAAAACAATTCGTTAGTAGTATGCAGTAATAAAATAGTGCTTTCATTTGTTTGAGTTTGGCGACAGTCGTTCCGTTGTAAATTAAGACACATAACATTTCTACCTATTCTTTATGTTCTGTGTATAAAACGCCCACATTTTACGAATTATAATAGTAATATAGATATATTAGTCCTATAGGTATAGACAAAAACGATATCAACAATAAAATATATATGTATTGTATCAAAACCATATAATTTTTATGTAAAGGTTTAGTGTTCCTTTATCATTGATTTACTACGACAGCTGATTAAATACCTAACGACTCCATTAGTTTTATTTGCTAGATACAAGCTGAAATACTAAAACAAATATATCGTATGTTGTCTTACTTGTTTTCGTATAATAATAAATAACCGTAAAAATGTATTGTAAACATACAATTACAATATATTTTTACACGCTTTATAGTACCTTCACCTGTATTATTGTATGTTTCTTGTAACCGACTTCTTTGGACTTGATTTTAACCCACTCCAAACGGTAAGATTTCATTTAAACTTAGTAGACTTATCGAGGACCGATGACAATATAATAATTTGAAAAAAAAACGAAAAAAAATTGGTTTATTTACAAAAGCGTGTTTTTTTTAGTTTTTTTAAACTATTATTAATCTTTTGTCATTGCTCTATGAGAACAAAATAAATAATAGTTAAAAAAAACACGGGCCATTGAACGGAGGGTAGTAGCCATAGCGTCTTTTGCGATACAAAACAGTCTGTCACTTTTTGCGGGAAAAACCTTCACACATACATATTTTAGACTCACGTACAAAAACAATCGCCTGTTACTACGAACTCACACTAACGTTCTGAATTTCACGCCCACATAAATACATTCTGTGTCATAACATTGTAACGCGTAGGTCCATTTGGGCCTATATTTTAACAGAAGGGAACGATAATGTATGGTTACTCGCTACCATGGTGCTCTTTGAATTTTGAGTGTTGAATGATGTCATCATCCCTATTGGGTCCTATAGTCCTATCTCTTGGGGGCCGTTAGAGCCGTCTAAGGGAGCAATCACTGTAGGAGATAACTGTAAAGAGAAAAAAAACTTGAAACAAACTGTATACTCTATCTAGAAACCCATTTGGCCACATTGTATAAGTAGCCAACACATAATTTCTAACGACACGCCTATATGCCAGTAGTGAACTCTTGGAAGCCGTTTATGATGATGACACAGTTGTGACATATAAAATTAATGGCTAAGATAAAAGTTAAGCGTCTAGCCTTTCGTCGTGTAGTAGCAAGAACGTGGTGTCTGTATTACAGTATATTTGCTCTAGCTAATCGAGGACATCCTAATCCCACCGATATGAATTAACCTGATTCACTTTCACTATTATGTCTGTTCGTTCTTTTACCCGACTACGACAAAGCCGAAGGAGGGTTATGATTTTGTTAAAGGCCGCTATGGTGTGGGTCACCATGCCGCATTGTTGCATTGTCTGCATTCGCAATGAGTATGGTGACCACCACTCTTGAATTCTGCTTATGATTTCCATCAGACAGGAGTCATTTCGGCAGCACAATACATAAAAAAAATGTTTAAATGTATTCCAGTACCTACATGACAAAGTGACACGAATTAATTTAAATAAAACATAAATAGTTTTTTTTTTTTTTTTAATGATAAGGTATATATATACCCTGGTATTGCCGTTAAAGTGAAAAGAGCCAAAAATCACGCAGGTACGATTAATCTTCTACATAAAAAATCATTAGCTTTTAACCCAGACTCAATTAGTTTCTCAGGATTAAAAGTCCTTACTTTTAATTAGCTAAATCTATGCAAAAATTCATCGCAATCCGCTAAGTTGTATTGGCGCGTTAAAAAAACAAACAACCATCTATTGAAGCCTACGCATTTTTAATAAGTATAATAGCTAAATATAAGAATTTTACCTGGTAATAAATATAATTAATTTGAAATGAAATCAAAAAATGTATTTATACACGAATCAGGCAGGGCTAGAAACGGTAAATAAAGACAATCCTCGGATGGCTTCCTTTTAACACTGAACGTTTTTCTTAAAAATATTTATTTATTTTCAGAGCCGCCAAAGATGGCTTACTAGAGGTGCTTCGAGAAGCTACAAGAAAAGAATGCAACAACAAAGATGAATCAGGCATGACGCCCACATTGTGGGCTGCCTTCGAAGGACACATTGAAGCATTGCGACTGTTATGTGGTCGAGGGTAAGTAACTTAAACAGAGTTTCTTATTTGTATTATAATTGTTACGGATTAATCTACTATTTGTCTACTATTATTCTAATATCTTTGGCAGTCTATGTATGTTTTTTTTTATGAGGTCTTGACGACCTCGCCGCTTTTCCCCGTCCAAAGATACGACAGGGTACTCTGGGTTTCTTTATTTATGTCGTCTTTCTTTTAAGTGTGTCTCGGCACCATGTGCCTCCCGTCTATCACTTTTCTTTCTTGACTTTATATATCTCTAATTACTTTCATAATATAAATAATTTCATACAATGCAACGAATCTACAGTTTTTCCTAATTTACTATTTTCTTTGTACTATTTTATATTGTTATATCTAAACTTATTGTCTATTCTTTTCTTATGCTATTCATTCTTTCTTTTTCTTTTTGCGAAGTTCCATCTCTATATTTAACTGTTTGCCTTTTAAACTAATTTTGTGATTCCTTCCGGTTTCAGTTTCTTCTAAATTATTATTGCAGTGCAGTCTATGTATGTTCCACCCTAGCGCCTAAATAACTAAACTGATTTTATTGAATGAGGTGTCAATAGATTTGTAATAATGATCCGGGTGATATGGGCTATATACATTTTATCAAAAGTTTTTACGTCGTGTAATACTTTTTCAATATATTTCTTGTGTATTATTCCTAGTATTTTGCCATCGTAAATCGCTCATAACTGTTTATAGCCCCCTGGACAGTTGAAAACCTGGTCGGGGCAAAAATCTATTTTTTCTTGACCGTTGAAAACCATCTTCAGGTGTTTCGTTCCCGGTCTATTTCTACCATTAATTACCTATTTTATATTGTTTTTATCATTTTAACACTTTATTTTAATGGACAGAATAGAAAACAAACGATTTAAAAAAAAAACGCTCCATTTTCAAAACTACACCTAACAACACCAAAAAAAATGCAAAAAAACTTGTCTGTGAACATACGTTTCAAGTGGCGGTTGTCAAGATTTTAAACATAAATTTAGCTTGGTTACTTATATTGTTTTATCCTTGTTAGTAACCACCACTGTCCCCGACTGCTGAGTTGGAGGTCATAGATTCGATTCCCGCCTAGGAAATAATTGTGTACTCGGCAGGGGCACGATAATTTGTTCTGTGTTTGATTGTAGTTTATTCCTGGCTGAATATAGTAATTTATGAGTGTGTATATAATCAATCTGGGTAGCATAGCACAGGCTCGTTAGGAATTGACATGGAAAAAACTTTTTTATTTACGTTTGATTGATCCCATTCCATGGGTGAAAATCAAGGCATGAACAATAAGATATTATTAAAATTATCATAGAGAAATCAGTGATGTTTTTTTTATTAGTTGCTTATTACCGGAAAAGATCCATCAACGAAATGCTTTTTCTAAAATTCCTGATAATAGAAGTGTCAATATCAAGTCATAATTTATTAGTACAAAAAAAGGAGACATTACAGCGTTGCCGTAACATTGTGTAACAGAAACAGCAAACAATGCGTGAAAGCAAGAGTGAACGATAGGTACCAATTGTTTCTCAGCCACGCTACTTAACTGGAACATTCTTTATTCAACAAAACTCGGATTATGACAGCAAAATAAATGACTTGTTAATCCTACTAATATTATAAACGCGTAAGTTTGTAAGTATTTGGATGAAACTTTACAGTAATATAGCTTATAAATCAGAATAACACATAGGCTACTATTTACCCCGATAACAGACATGCACGCGGGCGGAGCCGCGAGCAAAAACTAGTTATCTATACTAATATTATATAGCCGAAGAGTTTGTTACGCGCTAAACTCAGGCAGAAACTGATTTCAAAAATTCTTTCAGTGTAAGGTAGCCCAGTTATCGAGGAAGTTTATAGGCTACATTTATATCATCACGCTACGACCGAAAAAAGCGGAGTATAATTGAAATATGTTGCTGAAACGGGAAAAAATATTTCCTCATGAGAGCTTCTATTGTGTGCAGTGCGTAAACGGTGAAAACTTCGCAAAATATAATCAATGTATGAAAGAATTGTAAAAATTGAATTCTAAATAACCCTCCTTTGGCTTTGCCGTAGTCGGGTAAAAAAGTATGCAACAGCATATGTCTATCTGTTAAGATTGGCTCGCTATAACCTTTTTTATGGTAAACAATTTGTTCACACAGATAAAACATAACGTAATAACATAACATAACGCTGCGGGTAATAGGAGACTCAGATAAGGTTGCGTGTGACAGCTAGTCGGTATATTTCTGACTGTCCTCAAATGAAATGAAACATACAAAATTATAATAATGAAAAACCATTTATTTCAGGATCTTTAGGCGCTTAGATACCATAATCTTATCGTATTTGTTTTTTTTTCTATTTATTAAAAAAATACTATCTGCAAAGATCTGTTAAAGATAATTAATCTATAATCTAATACTTTGCATAATTAAATTATGTATTTTGTGTATGACGTGCGTGAGATATTTTTATGTTATGTGCATGTATTATGTATTTAAATTTGTTTAAATTAATGCAATTCACGAAGTACATTAATACACGCATGTTAATTTCATATAATTTTATATATTTATATGAAATGAACGTACGAGAAGCGAGAGCTGGACACATAATATCTGTTTTTATAAACTTGTATTCTGTATAGGTACCATGAAAAATATTAACTGTCTCGTACTCCAGTCGGTAATCAAACCACCCAAAGATACAAAGTTTGTCGTACATAATTTCCCTCGTAGGTTTTCAGAGTCTAGTCAAAGACCAGTATTAAAATCATATCTGTCTGCATACAATAGTGCTTTTGACCTTAGGAGAGCCATACTTCAGCACCCAAAGGTCGGTTTTCATTTTTCACTTCGGTCATGGCCTTCTAGAAGACCAGTGTAAGGCACTTCTATTGTTTCATTACACCAGGTCAGTAAGCATATCAGAGGAATTTAATTGATAATTTAAAGAAACGTATGTTTGCGGATGTTTCTAGGCATAATAAAGCGATACTATAGTAGATAGTAATGTAATACACATTAAAACCACAACTGTTATCAACGAAATGCCAAAATAACGTTTATACAAGACTTTTATATAGCTTGATATACCTACACAATATATGGATTAGTTTCGCAATGTTTATTACGTGTGTATCGAGAACATCACAGTCGATAAAGTTTATGAAATAATATTAGCACCGAAACAGGAAGAGTGTATTAAATTGTAAGTACTAGAAATGACAACTGCGATTATACATTGTGTGATTTAATTTTGACAGATCGTAATTTGTTAACTGACACTTTGAAAGTATTGCATTCAACACTAATTTCCGTAACATTTAATTTACTGGAATTTTTAGCTCTGGTTTATAACCGAATTTATCAGTTTCATAGTTCATCAGTGCTGTTTATATTTCGTCAAACAGCAATGAGGATGTCAGACCATATTATTCTTACCAGTGTGCTAGTTTCTCAGACTAAGTTACTGTAGTTCTAGAGTTACAGCACAGTACAGTAATACACTGTCTACCCTTAGCAAGAAGGTTTTGGGGTGAATTAGGGTTTATTTATATATTAAAACTTCCTGCAAACGTAGTGCACAAGGCGGACTTAATGCAATAGGCATTTTCTTCCAGACAAACCTTTGGGTGTTGCGAAGCTGTTTGTGGCAGGTGTATGTTTGAACAAGTGAGACGAGCGACTGAATCAAATTATTTTATAAAACACAATGATTCCTACAGATAAATAGGTGCTAGGTATATATACATAGAATATAATAGCTTATACATATTACAATATAAATATGAAAATAAAATACATATACATAAATAATAAAGACACTTTTAGAGTGTTATTCTGATGACCTGCTGATTATGATTGTCCTGCGTAGTTTGCTATCATAATCGATTCTTATGAGATTGAAACCAATGAGAAGCTGACATTATGTTCAAGAAATTAATAGCCATTTCCCTAATATAACAAGATTTTTATAATTTTATAAGTTTGTCGTGACAACCCTAATTTAAGTAGAAGTTTAAAATCGTCCATCGTTGATGCGGTATCCACGCTTTCACTTTTATATTGAATAACTCGCCATTACACTTAATTTAACCGTGAAAATATTTTTACAACAGTGAACCTAATGTTTGGATAGTTGTTGCAAAACCATTGTAAATATTTTGAATCACCGGAAACGCGATACGGTTTATCGATGGAGTTTCAAGTTTGCGACAGTTGAGAAGATTTAACTGTCTTAAATTTGATAAAACGATTTCCGGATAAAGCCCTGCATTTGCATTTATCACGATTTAGTTGACATCCTGTTAAAGTTATATGGAATGCATATCGGTTTTGAGATCAGTGTTTGCATTAAAACTATGAGAAATAAAAACTTTATGGAACATATCACCGATTCCAACATGTAAAACATAATACATAATATGTTATAAATGTTATAATGCATATTATTTCCCTGTATTTTTAAAGTTTCAAATTTTTCTCTAGGGGCTATATTTTTCTTTAAACCAAGGTCGAATGCAAAGTATAGGGTATTCGAGTATTTCACCCAAGTAAAAGAAGAGTTTCTCAAATCCTAGGATAGCCTAGCCTAACGAAGCCTAGGAGCCTAGAATGAGAATGAGAAAAAAATGAAGCCTAGGATCATTTTTGTTCGTCATCATTACATCCTATTTCTCCTTTCTATCACTCTGTTTGTCTGCCTGTCCCTTTTCACAATCTAACCAATAGTTTTTTTTTAATAACAAAAACGTTTACTTCTCACCAAAACCAAAATACATTAATTACTTTACGAATTGAATTACATAATAGCCAGGTAGTACATCGTTTGAGGATCGCTGGTTCCCGTGGTAGGCATAAAATTGTCTGTGTTACAGTTTTTTTTTAGTTGATTGCAATAACCACACTATGTTTACATTTTGTCTTCTTAACCTTTTCTCGGTATTCCATGATTTCACAAATATTACAATAGCAAATATTTATTTCCTCTAGAGGTGAACCCGACAAAGCCGATTACTTCGGCAACACAGCACTGCATCTCTCTGCTGCGCGGGGACACAAAGAATGCGTGACTTTCCTCGTGAACTTTGGTGCCAACGTCTACGCAATGGATGTGGACGGACACACGGCTCAAGAGCTCGCAGCCATAAATGGACGAGACGATATTCTGCGATTTCTAGATCAGTCAACGGCTAAATTGGAGAACAATGACAAGTAAGTTTATGAAAGAAGACCTTGTTTTTATAACATATGTAATTATGGGCCTGTCCGTGGGGTGAATGGATATGATGAAGAATGGTGTGTCACCACTCTTAGTCATCTTGTGGGTTTCGTAAGAGTCGGCTAAGGGAGCAAACTATGCAGGATAACACCGCTGAATAGAGAAAGAAAACTTGATACAAATTTTGTACCAACACATCTGGCCAGCGTAGCAACTATGCCACGCTGGCCAGATGTGTGACAAGCGGCCATGGCTACAAACTACATGGGACCAAATCACTGTAAAGAGAAGTAAAACTTGAAACAAACCCTATACCACTACCACTATTTCGCCTTGGGAGAGCCACGCTTCGGCAAGAATGGGCCGGCTCGAACGGAGTGATACCACGGCCTCACAGAAAACCGGTATGAAACTGCGCTTGCGCTGTGTTTCACCGAGTGAGTGAGGATACCGGAAGCCCATACCCCAACCCCCTTCCCATTTTTCAAAGGTCGGCAACGCACTTGTGACGCCTTTGGTGTTTTGGGTGTCCATGGGCGGCGTTAATCGCTTACCATCAGGCGATACGTCTGCTCGTTTGCCTCCCTATTCTATAAAAAAAAAGTTTGGTAGCTTAGAGAAATCTACATATGAAAGTGCAATCAAGTCAAGGACAACCATTATACAACCGGGTCCGTTATGTTTCCTACAAAAATTAAAAGAAATATTACCCTAATTTTCTGAGTGGTCGCGTTACTTCTAGCAATTATGTAAAGAAGTTTCTAACACTTATACACGTAACTGCACGTACCTGTAATGCTACATTACCTGAACCTTTATGATGTTAATAAGTTAAGCAAAACTATGAACCGCTTATGTTTTTAATGGCTTAAGGCCGCATTAGTGTCATAAGGCTTTTAATGTTGTGGTGAAAAGCAGCGAGGTCAACGCACGTGAAGTAATATTACCGTTATTTACGGTAATATTACTTAAATATTATATTTAAATACTTTTTTATTTCGATAAATACATACATATTTTACATAGAAAACACCCGAAATCCGAAACAAATTTTTGCAGATCATACAAACACTTGGTCCGACCTGGGCATCGAACCTGAGACCTCATGCACAGCAGTCGCATACGTTACCATTGCGCCAACGAGGCAGTCAATTATAATATTATTGTTTTATATTTTCGGGTTGAGAATAATACGCGTGTTAAAATGCTTTTAGGCTAAAAGGAGGTTGATTAGATAAGTTTATCCCGTTCTTATTTCCTAAGAGTCTGTATTTATGCCGTCATTCATAACATATTTTGGCACTATTATTAATTGATAAATCCTTCATCAAAGTTTCCCTTGGCTAAGTAATGTCTATGAAGGCGCGTATCCACCGAAATTGTTGGCAATTTCATTGTTTCCAACTGTTTGTAACTCTTCAGAAAATCGCCAACTTTTGTTTCCATTGTGTCTACACCGCGTCGCCAACAATTTGAAAAACATTCCAACTAAGCGTCCCCACAGAGCCAATAAATATTTGCAACATGCGTATTCTTTTGATGTATAACGCCAAAAACAGAAACACGGTTCCCAACATTTGTTGTCAATTTTTGTTGCCAACACAAGGAAATTACAGAAACTTTTGTCACCAACACGTGTTGACAACACAAAAGTTGCCAACTATTGTTCGGTGGAGACTCGGCTTGATGTATCAAGTTACGAATATCAAACCTATTTTAAGCGAAAGAAAAATTGATGTTTTTTTATGGAATAGGGGGCAAACGAGCAGACGTATCACCTAATGGTAAACGATTACCGCCGCCTATGGACACCCGCAACACCAGAGGCGTTACAAGTGCGTTGCCGGCCTTTGTGGGATGGGGTAGGGGTTGGGGTATGGGCCTCCGGTATCCTTACTCACTGGGTAAAACACAACGCAAGCGCTATTTCACACTGGTTTTCTGTGAGGCCGTGGGATCACTCCGGTCGAGACGGCCCATTCACGCCGAAGCATGGCTCTCCCATGATAAATGTTTCCACTTAACTGTTTACTAACGATTCAGACGTGAAGGGCCGAAGCAGTTAAACCCCAAAGAGGATACTTCGCTGGTGGCAGCAGACAAAGTTTATTTGGTGGATTTCTTATCTCAATTGGATGCAGTAAAACCTGTACCTATCAACAGACTTTAGTCTCCGATAGCTGGCAATCTACTATCAAGAACTTAACTTTTTATTAGTGATTACACGCTCATATCTAATACGTCAAAGAAGTAGCTTCGTCTATTTAGATATCAATAATAACTTTACTCAC
This sequence comes from Diaphora mendica, assembly GCA_949125395.1. Taxonomy (NCBI): domain Eukaryota; kingdom Metazoa; phylum Arthropoda; class Insecta; order Lepidoptera; family Erebidae; genus Diaphora; species Diaphora mendica. The sequence continues at coordinate 6,556,159 of OX421321.1, forward strand.
ACGGGTTTCTGAACCTATAATATAGTGTGTGCTATGGTAACCGGACTGGTGATAAATAAATTTTTTTTTTAAAAATCGGACATCTAACACACAACGCCATCTATACTCTTTGCGTTGTAGCATGGTGCGGGTGACAGTTGCCTGTACGACGTTTAATTTAATTTTAATTAGGTTTAATTTAATTTACTACAGTTATTAATGACTAGCTGACCCACGCAACGTCGTTTACGTCTCCTATTGCCCGTAGCATAAAAAAAAACCGTTTTTGTAACATTCTTCATTGGTGCTCCGCTCCTATTGGTCTTAGCGTGATAATATATATATATCCTTAAGCCTTCCTCGATAAATGTACTATCCAACACTGAAAGAATTTCTCAAAACGGACCAGCGGTTCCTAAGATTAGCGCGTTCTAACAAACAAACTCTTCAGCTTCATAATATTAGTATAGATTTAATATATGGCGAATGTGGTACAGCTGAAATACTAAGTCATAATTTGTAACAAAACGAAATGTTACTGAAACTGTCACCTGCACCATGCTACAGCACAAAGAGTATAGTCCCAAGCTAAGCAGAGCTTGTATTATGGGTACTAGAAAACTGATATAAACGGGCCTCCGGTATCCTCACTCACTCGGTGAAACACAGCGCAAGCACTATTTTACACCGGTTTTCTGTGAGGCCGTGGTATCACTCCGGTCGAGCTGGCCCATTCATGCCGAAGCGTGGCTCTCCCACGGTTTGGAGAACAGGTTGTTCTCCAAACCGTTGTTGTTCCTTCTTTTAACAGTGATTTTGTCCCGTGTAGTTTGTAGCCATGGCCGCTTGTTAAGACACCCATGTGATTAATAGGGAGTGACACTCTGTATTTTTCTGTATGTGTGTACTTTGGTATAGTCTAAGGGTTACTATCCACAGTCATCAACTTCCTAGCCTTTATTATTCACAAGATTAATTGGGGTCGGCTACTAGTTCAACCAGTTTTACCTGAATATCAGTTTTTCCACAGAGCGCTGGCATCGGAACTTTATTTGAGGGCACTGACTTCTCAATAACGATTGTCATATGTGTTCATGACAACCGGGACCGATGGCTTAACGTGCTGTCCGAGGCACGGGCGGGAAACACCGCCATTTCCATACCCGGAGTATGGGAAATGGCAGTGTTTCCCGGCTATTAAGAATTTCTTGTAAGAAAAACCGAAAAGCAATCCGACCCGGGAATCGAACCCGAGTTAAGTCTACTATAATAATAATTTAAAAACAACTTTTTCAGGAAAAAGGCGAAATCCCTCAAAGAAAAAGCTAAAAAAGATTACGAGAAATCACACAAACAGTACCAAAAGCGTCAGAGTAAAGCGGATCTAATGGCGGAGAAGGAACTTAAGAAGTTGGCTAAGGAGTGGGACCAGGGTTACGCTGAAGAAGTACATACCATGCCACATCGACCCAGCAACGTTCTTTGGGCTTTGAAACAAAAGATGACCAGGTCTACTAGCCATGGTAAGTTGAATAGGGTTCATTTTTGCCTGCATTTATCATGTGTCTATCTATCTATCTTTTAAGAAAATCATGTTATTACATGAGTTTTTTGTATACCTTTTACGGTTCGCATTGATTATGAGAAAAAAAATTATAAACCACCAGTCTATATGTCCTTTCTTAGGTGTACTGGGTTGTACATAGTAGCAAATAAGTCATTACAAATAATCTATTCTGGTTTAATATTGTTTGGAACCCAAAACTTTGCAACGCTTCATAATACCTATATGTATAGGAGATATATTAGTTACTATAATAGTAATTTATTCCCTGGTGACATTTCATTCTTCTCGTAAAATATAAGCAACGAATTATTCATATTATTAAGTACGTATCATTTAACAAGTAATGCGTCGTAACATTTTTAAATTCTGTACGTATGAATGAAGGCATATCCATATTAACATGCACATTAGCGTTCATTCACCCTAAATCTGTTCAATCTGTATTATCTGTTTTTGACGGCGCGTTTGATTAAACTTGAACTGCCAACTGCCTATACTTATTAAAAAGCAATAATAGTAATAAATATCTTTATTGTACACCAGCTTATGAAATTATAGGATAAACTTAAAAACTATTATGAAGTATGTACAAGTGGCGGCCTTATCACTCCAAAGCAATATCTTACAGGCAACCATGATGTAAACGCAAATGTACGCAAGTAATGCAACAGCATGTTGTAGTAGACAAAACCCTTCTTTCTATTAAGAGACCAATGTTCAACAGTGGACTGCCAAAGGCTGTTAACAATGATGTTACCAATTAACTTTGAGTTGTCTTCTCTCGAGAGTCACAAGAAGATGTTGGATATAGTAATTCTACAAAAATTACTGAGCGAGACTATGGACTGGTTTTTTTTCTGAATCGTTATTGCAATTTATTGGCTCAAGATGTGCCTACCTGTAAGTGACGAGATGCTTAGTTTTAAGAACCATATGCTTGCCAAGCTGTTGGTGGTCAAATAAATAAAAATATTTCTTTTATTTTCAGGTAATCTTCTAGCAGACGAACAACCACGACCTACGTACAGTGCCCTAGTAGGCACAGTGAACTCAGGCGCTCGGGGACGCGGAGCTGTATACAAGAAGGCCCTCGCCAGCAAACTTAGGAACAACACTGTCGGTCGTAACACATTGAATAATGACGACTTTAAGGTATATGTCCCTTATTTTAAAATTATTTTATTGTTTCTTCCAACAGCAAGGAGAAGTAAAATTTGTCACAAACCCTACATGTATCATTTCGCATGGCTCGCGTAGTATTGTTCGAAAACCTCTTTCCTGAGGGGAGGCCTATGTCCCTTTCAAACATTGAGTACAATGTGTACAAGTACACGGATGGTATAAGGGTTCTGATCGCTTAATGCGGTTCAAATAAAGGTTTAAGCAATTACCACGCGGCTTTCTACTGCACTAAGTGGGTTCGATCCCCTTGTGTAAAATACTTTCTATGATTCACAAATTATTTTTCTGAGTATGGGTAACAAACACCCGTGTTCGTTAAGTGTTGGTTTCATAAATGTTGTTCTGAGGTTCCTACAGATGAAGGATAAATTCCTAGTGCAGAATTTATCTATTTAAAAAAAATGATGTTTAAAATTTTAATGCCCTGTTTCTAATATCGAAAGTTAACAGCCAATATCTGTTATCCCAATGGATAGCATTTAATTTTCTATACGCCGTCGAATGCAGCATTCCTAATCGTATGGCCTACTCATCGGTAGTTTATCTTTAAAGCTGAATACTAGTAGAAACGTGACATGATTCTCAATATTTGAGCTATGACTTTCACAGTACATTAATAATTTCACTTAATTTGAAATCACAAAAACAAATACCCATTTAGGGAAAGAACTATCTTTCTCCAATCGAAAACTTTCTTAATATTTCTGTTGGGTTACATTTATAAGCCCAGTTATAGAGGAAGACTATCCTACTAATATTATAAACGCGAAAGTTTGTAGGTATGAATGGATGTTTGTTACTCTTTCACGCAAAAACTACTGAACGGATTTGGATGAAACTTTACAGTAATATAGCTTATACATCAAAACAACACATAGGCTACTATTTGAAGCGATAACCGACATACACGCGGGCGGCGCCGCGGGCAACAGCTAGTAGGCTATATATCATGACGCTACGACCAATCTGAATCTGAACTTATAAAAAGTTTAAGAGAAGACGTATTTATGTCTAGTTCACCCTACAGTTGGAATTTATTGACGTGACGCAATTTATCACTTTTTGAAAATTAACCTTATCTAAAACTACATACTTAAATTGTTACTTAGAAGTACGTGTCAATGACCAACTTTGTACTCCAACGAAGAGTCATTAAACAAACCGAAAACCAAAGTGCGTTAAAAAAACAATGAATAACATACATAACTCGCATGTATTCCTATAATCACCACAGCGCGGCAAGTAAATTAATATTAATTTTTGAAAGGTAGATAGTAGGTTACCATTGTAATGTCTTAGACATTTTAACTCTTGGTAATTTCATATCCATAGCATGTTTCTATGTTTCAAAATATAGATTTCAAATCACTGTAACTTTTGTGTACGTACAAATCAATTGTGATTTCCTGAAAAGATAAAACATGTTTCCTCTACATGCTGATTATAAATTAAAGGTATCGTTTTGTAAAGTCGATAAAAAAATATGTTGAATAAATCACCATATTGACAGATAGATAAATAGGAATGCCGAAATTGTAATCAATGAAGATAAAAAATCATTTTGATGTATGCATAAACATGAATCATAAAGGCGCATCTCCACCAAAATTGTTGGCAATTTCAGTGTTTCTAACTGTTTGCAACACTTCAAAAAATCGCCAACTTTTGTTTCCATTGTGTCTACACCGAATCGCCAAAAACATTCGAACTAAGCGTCTCCACAGAGCCAATAAAAAACTGCAACAAGCGTATTCTTTTGATGTTTACCGCCAAAAACAGAAACACGGCTGCCAACATTTGTTGACAATTTTTGTTGCCAACACAAGGAAATTACAGAGACTTTTGTCACCAACACGTGTTGACAACACAAAAATTGACAACTTTTGTTCGGTGGAGACCCGGCTTAAGATAGAATCTACTAGTTTTGTATAATTTTTCTTGTGGTGTCCAAATGAATGCGTTATATTCTAGTTTACTACGCACGTGTGCATTATAATAATATAGTAGTTTCATAACATGGACATTATTAAAATTTGCAGCAGTTCTGATTATAAACCCTAAACATTTGCTAGCCTCTTTGCTAACTTGCTTAATATGTTCGTGGAAGTTCAGTTTGCTATCAATTGTCAACCCAAGATCACGTACTGTCGTGACACGTTGAAGAGGAGCACCTGATACTTCATAAATCGCAGAGATCGGAGACCGAGATCGGCTAAAGGTTATTATTTTGCATTTGGAAGGGTTAAATAGTAATTTATTGTCTTGGCTCCATTCGACCACTGCATCAATGTCGTGTTGCAGTGCCATGCAATCGTTACTTATAGTGATTGTTAAAAACAATTTGAGATCATCAACGAACAGGAGACATTGCGCCTTAGAGAGTACACATGGCAAATCATTGATCATGATCAGAAATAGAGTGGGTCCCAAAATACTGCCCTGGCTTACCCCCGATCGTGTATAATACTCGCGGGACTCATAGTTTTCGACCCTAACAAACTGTTTACGATCTCTGAGATAGTCAGCCATAAATTTAAGTAGTTTTGAACAAAATCCCAGAGACAAAAATTTCATCAGAAGTACGTCATTATCCACGAGATCGAAAGCCTTTCGAAAATCGAAAAATGCAGCGTCTACTTGGCACCCGCTCTTCACTCGGGTACTAATATAATCAACAAAATTGATCTGGTTACTTAGCATAGACCGAGCAGGACGAAATTCATGCTGACAACCGTTCAAAAGCCCCTTAATCTGCTGGAATAGGCATTGGTTGATGATAGACTCGAAGAGCTTTCCAAAAACAGACAGGACAGCAATCGGTCTATAATTACTAATATCCGTCGATGATCCCCCCTTATTAACGGGTGTCACCCTTGAGACCTTCCATTTACTGGGATAGATTCCTTGTTGAAGTGACAGGTTGTACAAATACAGAAGAGGCTCCTCTAAGACGGATGAGCTGTCTTTGACTAAGAATGGGGGTATGTTATCAGGCCCATAGGCAGAAGATGGTTTTAGACGTGACAATGCGTGTCTCAGTTCAGCCAAGGTAATATGGTCTATCTTTATTTGCGACACACAATGTCTGCCAGTTGATGCCGATTCTGCTGCCTCTGGGTCCTAACGCCGGTACATTCTTATGAAAAACAGAACTGAAGTAATCTGCAAACCTATCGGCAGCTGCCTGTCCTTCGATGATTTTACTGGTTACAAATTGTGGTCACCTTATACATTGATGATGTTCATGCAGGTAGGTGAAATAGAAACGACCGGTCGTCGCTCAGTGACGTCACTGAGTGGTATGCGCCGCGACAGTGAGGTGATGTACGTGGGTACGTTCGGCGCTGGCCCGCAGCAACGGCAGCCTGTCGCTGATGTCTTCACCGAAAAGGAAAACAGCGTTCCTGCTTCGAAACCAGCGCTCACTAGGTATTTACTAAAGCACTACTAGTTATACTCTTTAAATTCTATATTTATTGTTAAGAGGAAAACAATATAGACCGAGTAATTTTACAGAAACACAATACTTTATTTTTATTGTTCTGAAATGAAACAAATGAGACGTAACATGAATTTTAAGATCTTTTAAGAGTCAAATCGTTCAAGTGGTTCTTGAGTTATGACATTCACCTCTTAATCACTATGAAAGCCGCCCCTTATTCACTGTAAAACGTAGTGAACTAGTACCTAGTGAAAAAAGGGGATACATTTTAATAAAACTGAAAATTATTTTTATTAAAGTTGATTTCTTAAATGCTAACAAATTATTAATCACTGGGTGAAATTATTTTAATGCATTGTAAGTATAGATATAAAGGAGGAATTACACCAAATATATATGTCGATAAAGTGATGCAATACTTCTTTGTCGCAAGTTATGTCTCATCCCTAACATTAGTTCCACGGACGTTCACACTGTTATCGAAAATCAAATGGCTTCATTATTACGACGTACGCAGTCCAGCGTACTTGTACTAATAGAGGTCAGTGACTCTAAAGCACCAGCTTAGACAGTTATGTATAATACCAATTTTCTCAACATTTCCTATTCAAAATATTTTTTGACATTTTTCAAAAAAATGGCAGGTCCATGCTAAGATATCAGGATACAAAAACACTTGTAGTATTTAATTCGTATATTAACATTAAATAAAAAAATATTTTCCCACTGTTTGACACTATTTTTTATTGATCCAGTAGTGGACTGCAATTAAACTGATTTATGTTTTTATTTGTTTTATATGCATAAATATCACGCTGCCCAGACGGGTTGGTATAGAAAACATATTTTCTATACCAAACCGTCTGGGCAGCGCGATATAGTAGGCTGAAACCTCCTAGCTAATGAGAGGCCTATGCCCAGCAATGGACTGATAAAGGCTTTTGATGTGATGATTTTAAGGCATTGTTAAGTATCCAGGTTAAACCGAGTCATAGCATAGGAATGTACACAACAGTACCAATGAGATGCAAATAATAAGTTTAAATTGCAGATCGGCAAGTCAGCCTGACTTCACGGCAGCAGCGAATGAAGACAGTGGTATTGGGCAGGAGGTGATGCTGCAAGAACCCGCTAGTATATTCGAAAGACCTGGCTTTGGGAGTGTTGCATTCAGGTAAGCATGTTGCGTTCGTCTAAGAATTGCGAATTATTGTAATTTACGGCACAGTGTGCAATGCCGTAAATAATAAAAATAAGTGAAGGTTAGGTAGTGACAAAAATTCGTTCAAAATCTGGTCTTGATCTCATATGTTTTAAAAGTAATTCGTAGTTTTTTTTTTAAAGTTTCTGTTACCTGAAACTGTTTATGTAAGCCCGCAGCTTCGTTTGCATGGTTATTCTCAGTTTGGCTTTCAAACTTTGAGAATTACGAATACAACCATTCATCCTTATGTTTGCCTCCTTAGGAATTAAATAAAAAAAAATCCATTGTAAGTGGATGCTTATAGCAAAATTTTACGTTCTGCCTTGATGAATTAATCCTGTAAATATAATTACCAAAGTGCTATATTATGGTAGGTAGTATAGACTATAAAATAAATAACATTCATCACCTCAATTAATTCCACGAGTGTCGTAAGGGGCGACTAACGACGACGACTTAGGGCTCCCAGACATAACTGCGAATTCGCAACGCATCGCAAATATCTGCGAGCTCGCACGAATGCACTGCAAGAACTTCACGCGTCATCGCACTTATGTGTGGGAGCTCTAAACTACGCAACGTAACTGAACCGAACTGAATATAATAAAAAATTTGAAACAAACCGTTATACCAACCTGTTTGACCAGCGTGGTATAGTACGCCAAAACTTCTTCTCTAAAGCCACCGAACAAAAGTTGTCAATTTTTGTGTTGTCAACACGTGTTGGTGACAAAAGTTTCTGTAATTTCCTTGTGTTGGCAACAAAAATTGTCAACAAATGATGGAAACCGTGTTTCCGTTTATGGCGGTAAACATCAAAAGAATGTGTGACGCTTATTTCGAACTAGCTGACCCGGCAAACATCGTACCGCCATATTTTTTACATATCTGTCTCAGCTTCCCACAGGCAGTGTACAGTCGCGGACCAATAAAGACATTTTCCCGTTATCTTTTTTTTTTCTTTCGAGCAAAAAAAGAATAAATGAAATCGGACTATGTGTTACCTATTGAATTACAACTAAGTCCATATTTTGACTTTCATCTCCTCTCTCCAGGAAACCGTGCTGAATTTCGGGATAAAAAGTATCCTATGTAACTTGGCATGATTTGAGTTCATACTACGAAGTAGGACCTTGTAGTATGAACTCAAATCATGCCAAGTTTCATTTACATCCGTTCAGTAGTTTCGGCGTGATGCGGCCAATATACAGACAGACAGACGGACAGACAGACAGACAGACAAAAATGAAAAAAATTACAGTTTTGGCTTCAGTATCGATTATAGAGAGCCCTCCAAAAAAAATTTACCAAATATCTTTAATGTACAGAATTGGACCTGTTACATTTTTATTATAAGTATAGATGTTTTTCAAATTGTTGGCGACTCGGTGTAGACACAATGGAAACAGAAGTTGGCGATTTTCTGAAGAGTTAAAAGTGCCAAAAATTTCGGTGGATACGCGCCTTAAGGATAGATACATGTATGTAAGTAGATTGCTAGGAGCTGGTGATGATGATGAAGTAATAGCAGCTTCGATGTGTGTTGTATGTATTCCAGACGTTCAATAACAGCGACGCTTAGCTCACTTGGCGGCGTGGCTCCCGGCGAGGACCTGTCCATCGGCTCCGCGGGGTCGTTGGCCGCGCGACACGCCTACCAGCCTGCTGAGTGGACCTCCGCACAATCCGGTACTATATCACTACTAATTTAAAGACAACTCTCTCATTAGGAGTATATCCTGTGTCACGGGGAACTTCACAAAAATACGGATAAAAAAGAACACACATAACAAAAATATTTGCAATCTACAGTCCCCCACTAAAATAATTCGTCAACTACAAAGTTCTGTAACTATTTAAAAAATATTCTCAGTAATGTATACCGCTTAATTGGTTTATTTAAACACACATGGAAAATGCTACAACTTTGGAAAAGTACTAGCTCTGGGCCGCTTCTGCGCCTGCGTGTATATCGGTTATTGCAGTAAAAAGTACCCTATGTCTTTCCTCAAGAATCAAAGTATTCCCATGCAAAATTTTATTAAAATCGGAACTGCTATTTGGCCGAGAAAGCTTAACAGACAGACGAAGTAACTTTCGAATTTATTTTCATAATTGAGTGTAACATCACTTTTTTATCATTTCCTTATTATTACAGAAAGTTCAACCATAACATCCGATGAGGAAAACGAAGCCGAAGAATCAGGCTACGGTTCCCTCGAACGTTTCCTAACAGCCTGGGGCCTCTCCCAGTACGTGCAGAAGTTCAAGGACGAGCAAATAGACCTGGACGCTCTGATGCTGCTCACAGAAGGAGACATGAAGTCATTAGGCTTGCCTCTAGGACCGTATAGGAAGTTGGTCACGGCTGTGCAAGAGAGGAAGCAGGCATTGTCACATCCTGGTGCTATTATTGATACTCACATTTAATTAGTCACTCGTAAATTCTACATATTTAACATTCCCCCGACATTTTCCGTATTTCAAAAGGCGTCTCTGTCGCGAATCTAATCTTAAAACTGATTTTAAGTAGAGATTTTTTTGTTACATTGAAATCAGTTCTTGATACGAGTTTTAATTGAATAAAACTTAAAACGAGATGAGAATGACGATTGAGTTTCGATGTGAACGTAAAACTAATTTCAAGTAATCTCAGTTTAACGGATACTTGAGACGTTTTTTAAAATGCGGACCTTAACATTAAAACATCTCATTTTGGACAATTAGTTGCTGATATCAGAAGTATTTCGTTATAACAAGTTGATGAATGAACGAGTCTTGACTTTTCTTTTTGAATTTATGCCCCGCGCAAGAGTATTTGTTCATTTAAATATAGCTAGAACGACTACGAGTACTAGGCTCGGAGATATCGACCATAATTCTTGTTTTTCTCGAAAATATGAAAAAGGAGCTTTCTTTTTTAATTTATTACATATATTTTACTATGCATCAGAACAACAGGACTTCTGTGACTCCATGAGTACTATCTCTAGCTAAAGACCATAAATTGCAATATAGAAAGAGAGAAATAGATTCATAGTATGAAGATAATTAATTATATGACAATATTGTTTTTTTTTTGGCGATTTTGTGACCAGCCTCCCTAGCCAAGTTACAAGCGTTTGCCTTTCTGCAATCGTTAGCGTCTAAATTCTTGTGTGTCATAGGCTAATAGTTTGTCCAAGATTACTTAGCCTGTGATTATCCAATGACACATGAGATTTTAGGCGTTAACGATTGCAGAAAGCAGAAAGCAAAACGCTTGCAACTTGGCTAGGGTATAAAGAAAGGTATACGTTTATGCATAATTTAAAAAGAAAGCTCCATATTAAAATTTCGATGTTTTTCTTTTCATTACAGTATTTTGTGTATATAAGATTAGTTACTCATTTATTAGTCGTTGTCTCATCATCAACAGCATTTAACAGTCCACATTTGTAATGCCTCTCCTTATTATTGAGGTATTTGCATTACTATATTATAGCATCAGTCAATTAAATTGTAAGGACAGAACACAACTTGCCAACACTCCGTACTTGAGTTGGTTTTGAGTATTCCATAGTTACATCTATCTTCTTATATATAAAATTCTCGTATCGCAGTGCTTGTTACCAATCTCCTCCAAAACGGCTGAACCGAATTTATGTGATATCGAAATATCGGGTAGGTCTGAGAATCGGCCATCATCTATTTTTCATACCCCTAAATGATTAGGGTGACCCACCCCTAAATTTTATTTTTATGGCATAACAACGTTTGCCGGGTCAGCCAGTTTATTTATATACGATGGTTAAAGCGGAAATGTCGTATCTCGAAAATGTTACTGATTTTTTGGTATAGTTTTGATCAGAAAAGAAACCGCGTTGATTAGTCTGTGTCTCATTGGGTTTGGAGGCTTGGATAGAGAAAAATATGTTTGAAATTTCAACTTTATATCTTTATTAATCAACGTGTTATGAATTTATGAAATGTGTTTATGGCTCTGGTGTAAGGACTCCCACACATAACTGCGATGCGATGCGGTGTGAAGTTCTTGCGGTGCATTCGTGCGAGCTCGCAGGTATTTGCGATGCGTTGCGAATTCGCAGTTATGTGTAGGAGCCCTTATTTTGGATATTTTGAAATACGACATTTCCGCTTCCTACCGTCAATATTTACTGTGTGTTTTACTGCTATATTTTTTTAGTAAATTTACATTTTTATTAAAGTATATTGTGCCTCATGAATTGTGATAATAATGTTTGAGAATCATTCCATCCATTGTACCGTCCACCAACGCCATATTATTTTTGTACAGATTTAAATATATTTTGTATGAAACTGGCATTTTATTAATGTTATTTTAATCCTATTTTCACACCTATGAAGATTAAAGAATAATGCCCTATTGTTTGTTTCTAATTCAGGTGCAAAAGAAAAAATATTACATACACGTCTTAAGTCTTAACCAGTATAAAGTGTCTAAGTACAAACTGTATACTCGAGATTATAGATTATATCTGAACCAGAAATATTTATCTCCCTCAGTTCCAAAAATCATATTTTCTTTTCATTAATGAATTCACGTCAGCCAGTTTCACACCTTACTGATAAAGTTGCTGATGGACTATTTTTCTTTTGAACTTATCTGCCTGATAACTACAGATTTCGGTTTCACAAGTCTCGGATAGAGACTAATATGTCACATAAACAAATATATCAGCAACGTTATGTGATAAATGTTATACGTCAGATAACTATCTGTCGCTCTATCAAGAACTAGTGAAACTGGTATTATCCGGATTATGAGCAATTGTTTGGCCTGTTATTAGGTTAACCTGATTAGTAATCAGTGATTACTGATCCAGAGCAGAAGCCATATTTTACGCCATATAATTTTGTGAGGTAGGTGCATTGTGGTGGAAGTCAGAGGTTATAATTGCCATCAATATATGAAACTTACTTAAACTAATGTAATACGACTACACATATACTTTAAAATATACATATATACACACATGAATACATACATACCAATACACAAACTTTACATACGTACACTGTGAATAGGTACTAAGTTGTATCTTAACTAAGGTTTTCCTGCCATTTTGTCATGAGGTAGTTTTTGACGTTCTTTTTGAATGAGACACGACTTGTTGACATCCTGAGTTCGAGTTGGAGCGTGTTCCATAGCAGTATAGCTTGCACAAAGAACGAAGAGTTCACGAAGTCGGAATTGTGGGAGGGACACGAGAGAAGCAAATTTTTAGATGAGCGAAGATTTCTATCGTGATTCGAGGATAAGAAATGGAGGTAGGGTTCAAGGTAAGTAGGTGAAGATGGGGAGTTGAGGAATGAAAAGAGATAGGTAACCATTGCAATTGAGAACGGAAAGTAGACACGTGGTCATACTTGCGGATATTGAATATGAATCGAATGCAGTTATTAAGAAGACAGTCAAGTTCATTAAGGTTAGTGTTCCCAACAACAAATAATACACCAAATACTTTAAATTATATTTTTATTAAAGAAGTTTTAAATACAATTAAAAATAATCTATCGAATTATTGTAATGAGTACCTACACTGATTAATTTACAAGTAGTTGATCGCTAACTCATTGGTACGATACCTCGACGATTTTGACTAAGACCATTGTATACAAAAATCCAAAGAATCCATTATGCTAGCATACATCTTAAAAGGGACGGTTTTCACGATTTGACATACACCATACATAAGTACAAATTGATCTACATTCTATACGTCTACACAAAAGAAATCACGATATATCACAAAGCTAAATATATCGTGTTTCTTCGAGCATCAGAATTACCTACCTTGCATTAAAATTTTTGTGTACAAAAATATTATATCTAACTACGTTACCTACACATTAAATAAGATTAAGATATGTTTAAAACAGTACGAATGAGCAATATTTATTACATAGAAGGCACAATACTTTCGGATATATTGGAAAGAGTAAATAATTACAATAATGTAAACAACAGGTCTTAACCGCGTCATTATTCAAGGTAAACATAACTTTAAATCAATGCAGTTTCGGTCGAAAATGCACTAACTGTCACGGGCACTTCAGTCAACTAACAAACACGGATTAGACTCGTTGTTTACTTTTATATATATCAGTAAATAAACTATAATATTATGAATGCTTAGCGTTAAACTTAGGTACTATAAGAGTTTTGTTTCATTTCTGTATGTTATGGCGGAGTCTTTACTAACTTACTCCTAATTTATATCTTCCGATACGTTAACATAATTGGTGATTAACTAAAATTCGTAGCAAAGATTTGTTCGATAATTATTGTCGTTTAAAACGTTTAGGTTCAGTGGTGTCAGAGTTTCGTATAGCCGTGCTCAGGGCCTCGGCGCGAGTTCGACTCTTCGACTTATTATTATTAACAGTTAACTCACGCCTCAGCAAAATTGAAAGTGCCAATAGTTTAAAGAATTATATCTCTCAACCAGATTCGGGCCACCCATTGTATTAAAAAAACAGTGTATGTTAAACTTCTTTAGAAAGACGTTTTTAAATAGAATTATGGGTTGCGGCGTCATACACTGTACGGCAATAATCGAAACTCGTAACCATTGCATTTCAGTTATATTTCACCTACACCCGCGCGGGACTTAATACATGAATGCTAGATACACATTACTATTTTTAGAGGAGTTCTTATTGTACTGCCTGTAACGACCGAACCGGCACCCATCATTGCGGTAATACGAATATTCTGGGTATGGAATGTATGCACCGGTCGCTGGGTCAAGGGGAACCATGATGGGCAGGTCAGACATTGACGCCGGGACGTCAAAAGACGACCCAGAGTCTGTTTCCTTGGGCTCAGCATATTGAGGACTTCCACCTTCTATTTGGTTTTCGACATCCAGGCTTTGATTGCACACCGGTACACTCCGACTGGTATCAGCCGAAATGTTAGATCGCGATCGTAGAATCAGCCGCGTTGATGAGAAATCGGTCGAATGCTGCAAACTCTTCGATCGAGGTCTAACTATATTCGGAGGCGTCTCGTCGATTCGTGAGAGCGTGTGTCTTCGAACAGGCCGGTAGACCTTCCTATCGCCGAGCTTCGGCCGCTTGATTTTGCGGTGGGAGTTGTACGTCTCGAGGGATGATGGAATGGAGGGAGGAGGTTGGGGGAGGATTGGGCTGGGGTTGCGCGCGGGTGCCTGCGGGGCGGGAGCGTTAGCGAAGTGAGCCGCCACGAGGTCCCTCATCTGGTCACGTGCTCAGTAGTTGTACGGCCCGTACTGGGATCCGTGGTAGTATGGGCCTGGGTAGGCTTGAGGCGGCGGGTATCCTGCGTAGGCATACTGTTGTTTCTGCGGGTATACTGTAGAAAAGATAAATTAAAATGAGTTTCTACGTAATTATATCCAATTTCAGTTATCGTAAAAAATATGGATACAACAAAATTTTATCTGACAAGGACAACATGTAAAATATTACTATAAATAGTTATAGCATTAAGAATAGTAGTTAAATTCATCCATATTTATTACAATTGCCCTAGAAAATCAAAGTGAGCGTTTTTATAATTGCAAATTGAGTTAAAATAAGTTTAGTAGAACTCCAACCAGCCATGCAATCAGACCTGTTTGAAAAATATTTACAATAGACTTTTAAGTGTTGGGTTGGTCTTGCCATATGCTCGTCAGTGTTGCCATGACTTTTATAGTTTCACTATATAATTATAATCTTTTAAATTGCTATACCTACGTAGTTCAAACTTTATTGGTTATTATTTAGAAACCAGCAATTAGATAAACGATTTCCACTTTATGAGGTTAATGGTACTCAACCTGCTTAAAATCCCTTGTTAATTAAAATTAATGATAGTGTATTTACAATATTTTCACTGGTACCCTAGTAAGTGTTAGAGAACACTTGGTTGGCCTATCTGTTTCTGTCTATTAGACAAATACGCATAAATATGTTTAAGTACCAATACTTGTCCTAACTCTCGCGTATCGGCTCAGAGATTAATGTAAGCATACCCGGCATCAGGTACTGCATGTTAAGCGCCTCCTCCCGCTCCCGCTCGCCGCGCAAGCAAATGGCCGCCGACGAGAACAAGATGGCCGACAGCAACGCTAGGCCCACGCCGCACCACGCGACCATGTACGACCAGTCGTACCACACGCGAGAGTTGTCACGTAATATCTGGTTTATACCGTCATTTTGTTCGGATGGTAATGTTGTAAGGCCGTGTTTGTGTGCACAAAGATATGCAAGTGTGTGCAGATGTATAAACATATGTTTTCAAATATTGTAGTTTTTAAAGTAAAATGTGTCAGATTATAGGTGTATATATATATACAATTTTATGAGTATTCAGTTTAGTTGTCAAATTATTTTTATTATATACAGCACCAGCGTTAATTCGTTCGTAAGCATGTTAGTATTGCATTTTGGCGTAAACCAGATATTATGAGATAGCATTTAAGTTATATGCATCAACGACCGGTCGTATTGCCGCCAAGTTATACGCAGTAGCCAAGTTTCATAGAAACATGAAAAAAAAGAGAAAAAGCTTTTTGTTAGTATGACATACTTACTTGTATTTCATTTAAAACTAAGTTATTTATGACTTATGTTCTAGTGGCAGATATGTTTGCAGATAATTTTACTATTTATACAAAAAGTGGTAACCCAACTCAACGAAAATTACCTGTTGCAAACATACCTTGAAGTTTTTCTATAGTAAAAATAGGAAAATAAGTAAAATGTACAAAAGAGTGTCAATATCGTCCTCAACCGCCAAGCGTTACAAAATGGCCGCTTTCCAAATGGCGGTCTAACCTGGCATTATGTACTGCACATTGTTCTGTTGTTCCCGCCTTTTTTCTTTGCTCAGGCAAATGGCGGCGGAGAAGAATAAAACGGAGCTGGCGAAAGAAACACCGACGGCCAGCCACGCGAGTATGTACGACCAATCGTACCAGATTGATGAGTTGTCTTTTAGTACCTGATTTTTAAAGATTATCAGTAACACGTAGTACCTGGAAAACTTATTGCTCTAGAAAAATATATTACGCATTAGAGTAATATACTTACGTACGTGCGTAAGCTCTGGATTTTTCAATCTATACTTTCTATTATATTCGTGATTATATTGTTTGATGGACCGTATTATAATATTATGTCAGTAAGGTACTGACTTTACATTTACACTGGCTGTCACATCCTGTTGTGATTGTGACAGTCAGTGTAAAATTTGACAATTCAAAGATCTGCTACAAACGCTATCTAATTTCATGTGTGAAGAAAACTAACAGTCAATACTGAATACTTTTGATATAAAAGGAAAAAATGCAGAGAAATAGTAAACGAATGCAATCCAAGTCGATGTAGTATTCTGTCTTATTTTTATTAGACTATAAGCCGTAAGGAAGGGCAATAGTTTTGGCAGTCTATGTTTCACGGAGCCTAAACTCCGGAGCCGATTTTAATAAAAGAGGTGTCAAGACTGCACGTTTGGTCTAGTGGTTTAACGGTCACCACGCCGTTTCCTACTTCGCCAAGTGTCGTGGGTTCAAATGCCACGTAGAACAACACTTTGTGTGATCCACAAATTGTTGTTCTGAGTCTGGGTGTTCTTTGTGTCCGTTTCATGTATGTTTGTAAAGTCCCCCGCGACACAGGATTTATTCCTAGTTCGGGAGTTGTCTTTTTTAAACAAAAGAAAAAAAAAGAAAGAATTTATTTGTAATAATGGCCCGGCTGACATAGGCTATTTCAATTTAAAAATTTTGAAAATAAAGTTGTCTAATTTTTAACCGACTTCCAAAAAGGAGGAGGTGCTATTTTCCACTGTATGTATTTTTTTTATTTTTTTTACCAAAAGTTTTTACGTAGTCGGGTTTCAGATTTTTAACTGACTTCATAAAAGGAGGAAGTTCTCAATTCGACTGAATTTCTTTTATGTTTGTTACCTCATAACTTTCGACTGGGTGAACCAATTTTAATGGTTCTTTTTTTATTTGAAAGCTGGTGCTTCCCGTGTGGTCCCATTTCAATTTCGTCCAGTTCTTGAAGTCGGTTTTTTTTTTAATTTTTGTTTTTCTTATTCAAGATTGAGTTTTGTTCTGAATCACCAGAAAAATAAAGAATCCCAAATACTGAATAATTAGTTATAGCGTGAACCTGTTTACCGTTCCTCAATGTAGCCACGTTTATATTTTTAAAGCTATCTACTTATATAGTCGAAGTGTGAACAAGTCTACTTACATTGGGCCACTGTTGATAAAACTCTTCGCCTACAACCTTCTCCTTTTCATAGAATTCCACTCCGTGCCATAATGCCATCGCACCTGCTGCTAACAAACCTGAAAAGTAATAATATAAGTTGTTAATACATATGATGTTAGTATATTTATCAGTATTCAAGCTGTCATAACTTATTGATTCTTGATACTACCAAAATAAATTTGCTCACGGATTATGAAAAGAATCCATAAGGGTTCCGTTTTTTGCCATTTGGCTACGGAACCCTAAAAACAGTAGTTTTAAGCTGCTAATAGTTAAATCGACAACTTTAGTTATGCGGGTTACAACGCCTGTTATTTTTCATAGAGATATTTATTTATTATAAAGGATTTGAAACATACTCCATATTCCATTCAGAATATCCATAAAATCTAAGATTTCAGTTTACAAGTTAGTAACGGAAATTCTAACACAAGGATATCAGACGACTCTAGACAGCAAGAGTAAAATTATATAGCCGTTATATGCAGGTATTTTGCTTTTCCTTTGCCAATTACTAAGGGTTAAAACGAAGCTTAGTTTAAGTACTAGAATAAAAATGTTGAAAAACAAACTTACATGTGACAAGCATGAGTATGGCTGTGGCGGTGATGTTGCCAGGGCTGCGCTTCCAACAGCCCACTACGCCAGTCCAGAAAGCGATGAAAAGCGACAAGAAAGCCACGATGAAGAGTGCAACTGTCGAACGCGCCATGTGTAGCCTGAAATCAACGTACAATACCGTCAGTTGTTAAGTCAGTAATAAATAACCTACTATATCATATCACACTAATCACACTAATATATAAAGTCGAAAGTTTGTGTGTATGCTAGTTACGTCTTCACGCCAAAACTACTTAACGGATTTGGATGAAACTTTACAGTAATATAGCTTATACATCAGAATAACACATAGGCTACTATTTGCCGCGATAACCGACATACACGCGGGCGGGGCCGCGGGCAACAGCTAGTAATGTTATAAATGCGAAAGTTTGTACGGATGTGTGTGTGTTTGTTACTCTTTCACACAAAAACTACTGAACGGATTTAGATTAAACTTTACAGTAATATAGCTTATACATCGGAATAACACATAGGCTACTATTTGCTGCGATAACCGACATACACGCGGGCGGGCGGAGCCGCGGGCAACAGCTAGTTTTTTTTTATAAAAGACAACTAAAGAATATTTCTGTGTCGTGGAGGACTACCAACGGACACAAAGAACACAGAGACTCAGAATAAGAATTTGTAGATAACACTGTTGTGCCATTAGAGGTCGAACTCCAACGCTTAATGCAGTATGAAGCGGGTCGCCGCCTAAACCACTATGCATTCCGCGGAAACCGTAATTAGATTAATTAATCGTAATAATTAAGTTCACTTTCACTCTGGTCTATACAATTCTAAAGCTATGTTAGTTGTTGTTGTGTTGAGTTTCGAAATGTGTCTAGATGTATGAATTTGTTTATTTATAGATACATTTTTAGAAGAATGTTAATGTGAAATATTCTGTGCGTGTATTTTTATTTATTAATAAATTAAAGTGTGAAAGGAAATAGATTTCTTACAAACGTGGACCAAAACATGAGTAAAATCGGAAACTGCAAATATTACGGTAAAGTTATTTAACCACAAAACGATTAACAGTATCGGTTACTGCGGTTTTATTGTGCCGAACAACCGAAACTTACGCAACTTGACAAGGATTTTTTTTTTGGCATCGATAACCGTTTATTATCACGGTCACGAGTTGTTTGTCAAATAAGTAACTTATGTATTGTTAAAAAAAATTGCACCTGGTTTTCCTTACTTTAGTCTTTGTGAGTTAGATTAATTAATTGGAATGTCATAAATTACCATATCTTATAAGTTTCCATTTATTTTGTAACATCTTCGTATAGGATAAAACAACAAAAAGTTTTAAGTCTATAACCCGACAACGCAAAAACTTTAAAAAAATAGCCTATGTCACACGGACCATTATTACGAATTTGTTGACACCTCATTCAATAAAATCGGTTCAGCCTAGCGCCTAAACTAGGTGCTATGGTGGAATATACAAACATCAATGATATTATATTATAAAAAAAGCAAACATATTATGGATGGCGCTCATAGCCCCGTTGCACTCGGTGATTAGAAACAATCACCGAGGGTAAGCAACGACGGCGCGGTCAGTACCTGGATGGGTGACTGATAGTCGCATGATACCATGAGCGTCTCCGTGATTCGGAGGTCACATTAAGCAGTCGGTCCCGGCTGTTATCATAAGATAACAGTCGTGAAGCTTAGTTGGAGGCCTTTGGGCGGCGTAGGAACATCCAACGGCAAGATTACGTAGCCACAACGTCAACGCCAGTCCCCAACCCGCACTCGGCCAGCGTGGGGACGTATGGCCTTAGCCCTCTCCTGAGAGGAGATCTGAGCCCAGCAGTGGGACATTATGGGTTGATGGTGAAACATATTATATAGTGTGCGAAAACTAATTACCCTTCGATTTGACTTTACCGTAGTCGGGTAATAAAGTCGCTTTTTGTTCTTGTACTTTCAAACTACGCAACGGATTTTGGGTTGGGTTGCTAGTTAAATATAACTTTTAAAAATATTGACTATGGAAAATATATACTTCTAACATTAATCATAGAAGGGGCCGTAAATAATCTTGGCATATGGACTTCACATGTCGGTACTGATACATAATGTATTCTAGTCATTTGTTGACCGGCAACGTATGTATGGTATCCCAAGTAGGACTGTACATTCCTAATAATAACTATAATCTTTATGAAAGAAAAATAGCATGCCAATTTTAATAGGACGTTTTACAGGACATATATAGACGGCTCGTGTCTCATCCGCCACCCAATAAAATGTTGCAACATCTATGTATAATTTAAGAGTCATATTCGTATATCATTACTGTTGGCAATTCGCTAAATAACTCCTTAATAGTTATTACCAACAAAAATATTGCTCAATAAACAAGGTTTCAAACCGGCTAAAAGATTAAGAGTCCGACATTATAATTTATCGTCTATATTTAGGTATAGCTATTGTTACACGCACACACACATTGCTAACTAATCAGACTATTTGTGAGACAATTTATTGTTGGTTTATATTCAATTTCCGATAGGAATAAAAGAACTTGTAACTGATGTAAATGGTTGATTTTCATCTGTCACATTTGTTATTTTGTGGCGAAATGAGCAAACAGGCAGACAAGTCACTCAGTAGTAATTATAATGCCTAGGAACATAATATATGTAAGTTTAAAGACATAAGTGCCTGGCCAGTAATTAAATGCGCTTTTCCGAAATTAGGAAAGAAGCAACGAAATTATTGTTTTACATTAGTTTTCTGTGACGCCGTGATATTGCTGCAGTCTAGTCAATAAGAATCATTGTTTAGTAGCCTACTCCCTTATTCATAAGGGTTTTTTTTATATGTGGGCCTGCCAAATTGACTCTACTCTGCGTGATGAAAAGCATGAGCGAAATCCAAAAGTATGGTATGGTCACCATACTAATTCCGAATGCAGACAATGCAATAATGCAACACGGTGACCCACACTATGGCGGCGTACTAAGATGCTTTTGCATCAAGGGGCCTCCTGTCTAGCACTCGCCAACGAAACACGACAGTGCTGTCAATTTAGGTTGGTCTTCTGTGACAGGCCCGTTCGTTCTGAAATCAGCGTTGCTCTACTACACGTTACTGTACTATTTTCAATCTAAGCATGTAAGTTTAAAATTTAAAAATAACACAGAACCATTGCCTAAAAGTTAAATAACGTTCATAAATAGGGATATTAGTGTATGAGATTAGTAAGATTACCTGTTCATCGCATCGTCGGAGAGCCCTTTAGTTTCGTTGTTTTCGTCAGGTATGAAGTAGTCCACATTGCTACAGTGTGTTTCCACAGGCGACAGATAGATCTCCACTGTAACAGAACAAATAAACTTATTCAGACTAAGTTATCATAATTTTTTCCACATTACGAAATTAAAAAAAATAACAGCAAATTTTCCAACTGCAATGTCCATTACAAAAATATTTACTAAAATATAAATTTATGTTCACGTTATTTTGTGTTGTGTTTTATGTAATATATAACTCTATTAATGTAAAATAACAATTTCTTTATTGACTTTTGCCATTCTATAAGGCCTCACTAGGTCGCCATAGTGTGGGTCGCCAATGCTGCAATGTCGCCATGCTGCATTGTTGCAATCACTGCATTCGAAATGAATGGTAACCACTACTTTTGGATTCGGCCCAGCCTTTCCATCCGGCTGAGTAGAGTCAGTTTGGCAGGCTCATATAAATATAAAGATCTTGTTCCTTATTAAATTTTACGAGTTTAGGTCAACAAGAATATAGGGTACTAGAATATAGGGTATGACTAGCCTGGGCCTACAACAACCCGTTCAAATAGGGGTTTAATCATTATAACGTAAATTCTCTTCTGAGAGTGTAATATTGTAACTGTGTTTAAATTCCTATCGCCCTTGGTTTTGCAAGAATTTACTGGCAACAATAATAGGCTAAAGCTTGTTTGCTAAATTAGCACGTATTATTTCATAACTCATTTTAAGAAAAAACAAATGTCTAAGCTCTTCTTTTGATAAATTGTACATATTAAGGAGGTCAGCTTCACCAGTTGTTTTATAAAAAAATGTTGAACATATCATTTGAATGCCGATTGTTGAATCATCGCATACCGTATCCATTTGTGGCAGACACAAGAATGCTGTATTAACATCCTTCCTTTCACACATTTAAACATAGCGAGCGGTCAAGGTGACCATACTTTGACAAAATGGAACGGATTTTGACAACATTCTTTGCCTACATAATTATTATTAATTAGCGAACTAAAAAGTTAACAAATAGAGGATAATAATAGTGATTTTTACCATTAATTAGAACATTTAGATAATGATAAATTTTAAAAAATGATTAAAAACTTTACCATTTTTTAATGTGAATGCTGCTTCAATAAGTTTTAACAGCCTGGGAACACATTTTTGTATTACCAATTGACCATAAGTTCGTGAGATCATGTTTTAGTAACGATTTACAAGGAATTAATGACTGTGTTGTTGATTTCCTTGTCTGAGTCTATTGAATTCTCATGTTTTTGTGTGATACCTACGTGACAACAACAAGAAATGATGAACTCATGCCATCAATTTTCCCGGCCAACGACTTCTTATGCAGATTAATTATGACCCCCGAAAAAACAATATTTATATTCCAACTAATATGCAATCATGTCTAAAAGATATATTAAATGAAGCACTAGTAGTCTTGTCACATTTTCACAGCTTATTGCAAGTTTAAATAACTGATCATTACAACGACATTCCAAAGAAGCATCGTCTTTGTATATAAACTGCAACAACCTGTCTGTATTGAATATTTATTTCAGAAGATTGGCAAACACGTTGATAACCTTCACTGTTTCTCCACATTTAAAGAAATAATAATAGGAAATGCAAGATTCTTACTAACATTTTGAACGTGATGTTTACAAAGATTTACATATTTATTCTCACTGTAGAATAATCGTCCAAAAAGGTGTCCAAGTTCATACTACGGGGCACCGAGCAAAAGTCATACCATTAGTGCCTCCGAAATCGATCATATTAATAATAGAAGTTCTGCCAAACAACGGTATCTCATATTAACCGTTGTTCAGGAAAT
Source organism: Diaphora mendica (assembly GCA_949125395.1). Classification (NCBI taxonomy): domain Eukaryota; kingdom Metazoa; phylum Arthropoda; class Insecta; order Lepidoptera; family Erebidae; genus Diaphora; species Diaphora mendica. Next base: position 6,579,523 of record OX421321.1, read on the forward strand.
CATGTGTTTTGTGTAATGCAGGACCCAAAAATGTCGTCTTTAAAGTTATTTATTGTTGATACTTTCGCACAGTCAGTTACTGTATGTATGTGTATAGTGTGTATTGTAAATCAAAAATTTCATAGAATAAATGAGTATTATTCGTATATAAATTAGGGCATACACTGAAAGGTTTTACCTATTATTTATTTCGTCATTGAAATTTCTCACACATCTGCTTAAAAAGCCACAGAGGTGTTATTCAGTATTAAAACTTAAGATGATCTACAGTGAACTTTAAAACATAGCAGATGGAGTTGAAAATCCTTCTTCTTTCCGGCTGCATTTAATCAGGAAGCTTCACTACCTCATGAATGGGCGTGAACGTTGAAGACTGACGGTCGCATTTCGCAAGCCATTGTCTTACACTTCACTTATAGAAGATTCACACACAATAGAAGAGCAATAACAATTAAAATTTCGTTATATAAATAAAATTAAACACGTGTCATTAAACTTATTTTTCAACACCTCTTTGAAAGAAATTTTGCAACCTGTCAATATGCAACCTGTTTTTTTTAATATGCGTAAAAAATGTAAAAAATATTTTTATATTTGATATTTTTCACACGAAAAAGGCACAGGTATACATATGAAGAATGTTTCAAAAACGGGGGAAAATTATCACGCTACGGGCAAAAGGAGACGCAAACGAGGTTGCGTGGGTCAGCTAGTAGATTATTAAGAGCGATGTTGCCATCGAAAACAAACACCACGAAGAAAAATAAAGAGATAAGGTAACACTGCTAAAACGACAGTGTCGGTTGTATACCTAAAATCGAAAGCAAGAATCTCCTTTTCCGTTCAACCTCAAACTTGCACTTCTAATTAAAAGATTCTTGTAAATAAAATCGTAGATACATCTTTTTCACTCAATGCAACATTTCAATTAGAAATAAGATTAAATCACGAAAGTACAACCCAAGTAGATAACAGCCAATCAACTGTGATAGACAACTTCCTTTGAATTCTCAAATGAATCTACATAATTAATAAAATTTATTAAGATTATGTTAAGATTTACCTGGTGTTCTTTCCTTGAGAAAATTTATTAGATGAATGTCTGTATATGATACATATTTGCTCTTTTTAGGTTCTTATATTTAGTAAGTAAGTAGTTTAGTAGTTAGTTTTATGGAAACTTATGAATCAAACTATTTTGTATTGACTATGCAGGAAAACGTCACTGCAAGGAAAAGGAAAACTAAAAACAACCCTTCTGGTCAGCGTGGTATAGTACACCAAAATCTTCTGTATAAGGACAGTCCTGGAGTCCAGTGATTAGCAATGTACTAATAATGTTATTGACAACTTGGACTAAAAGACCGACCTATCATCTCGACGTTTTATGCTGCCTCAACATGATGGGCCAGCGCTGGCCCAGCGAGATGGCCATGCGATGGTTGAGACGGCGACATGGCGACATTCAGTTGTGATCTTTACGTTCTGGCCCACTACCTTTGCTGTGCGACCGAAGAACCGACACCGACGCTGTCCCACGCGCCATAAGCCATCCGACACCACTATTTCCTCAACACGTTGGCCCATCATAGTGGACCATCGCGATGGCCCATCGTGTAGAGGAGCTTTAGTAATATATCGTTTTTAATGTATATGTATGAGCCTGTCAAAGGCTCTACTCTGCCTGATGGAAAGCAAGAGCAGAATCTAAGAGTTAGTGGACACCATACTCATTGCGAATGCAGACATTTGCAGTTAAATTATACATTAGACTTAAGGACTTATTTTAATGTAAAATGGAAACATTCAATGTGTAAAGACGCATTAAATAACTTACTTATACAATATTGTGATACCTTTAGAAAAATTAAACGTGTTCAAGTCCAAAAATTTAAAGAAGTACGACTACTTCTTTAGTAGTCGATACATACATTTCAATGTATGTATCGACATACATTGAAATAACCGTGACTACCGCTTATTTCAATGTTTCATCTTTTCAAGATGTACACGTAATAACATATACATATATATATAAATAAGTAAATTAAACTGTATTGTAGGATATAGCAAGATTTAACTAAAAATAAATATCAATACGATGTTTGCCGAACGCCTACGAAGGATCAGTTTACGAAATATTTTAGCAGTTTATTTTAGTTCGCACAAGGTCGACAGCTTAACTAGTAGGTGCTATAAAGTAGCTACAATTGTCTACTTATTAGTTTGGTATGAATATTCAATGAGCATCAATATTAATAGTGGGACCAACACATTGTTCTACCTACATCAGTATGGCGATGGTATGCAAAGTGCACTTGCTAACTGCCAAGTGAAATAAGTGGTGCAAGTTACAAGAATTGTACGAAAGTAATTTATGACATACTAAAGATCAAAAGTAAATCTATACTGATATTATACAGCTGAAAAGTGTGTTTGTTTGAACGCACTAATCTCAGGAACTACTAGTTTGAATTGGAAAATTCTTTGAGCGGTGGATAGTCCATATAAATACGCTAATAGGGAGGCGAGCATCAATAACGGTATAATTTTATTCCTTTATAAAACTCAAATACGACAAAAAACGACGCTGAAAAAGTATGAAACAAGTTTCAAAGCCGTAGTCACACTTTACGTAGAAATGTACCATAACACATTAACAACGCGTGACCACGGCTTTTGAAACTTGTTTCATACTTTTTCAGTGTCGTTTTTTGTCGTAGTTGGGTTTTAGTTTTTTTTTATTTAAAATGTTTTGGAGCCTCTATAATATTAATTTCTCTGCAAACTATATTTCAAATTGGTACCATAGAAATATCACAGTTATCGAATAAATACGGACAAAGTCAGGCGAAAATGCTTATAATATATATATTTTTGAAATGTACAAGTAACACGGCATATTACTTATCTCAAATTATTTTTTTAATACAGTACTTTATGTCGGCTAGAGGGCGCCACATTAGATTCAGTGACACGTCATATAGCCTATAACCAGCGGATGATCAAGATGCTTCTAACGATACCTCATTTGTCCAGTTCTAATAAGTAGTTAAGGAGCTATGAGGGAACAAATGAACATACATACATAGCCTGTCAAAATCATAACCCTCATTTGGCTTTGCCGTAGTCGGGTAAAAATGAAGTTGCGTGGGTCAGACAGTATTAAATTGAATTGAAAAAGAATTTAAATACTATAAAAACATGAAATCGCTAAACATTTCATTGAAAACTCAGCCATTTAGTTATCTAGTTTCACATTCATTGTTTCCTGTCTAATAGCCTCAATTTATCAAAAGTGATTATTAACATGATCGACATTCCACTCCGGGGTATTTATTAACCGCTGCACGCACATAGCTTGGCCCACAACCGAATACAGATAACTAAGAAATAGGTGACCGGGTTCCGCGACATTTTGTCGATCCGTAGGCGAACTGTGTAGAAAGTTAACACGTCCTTGTTGTATACTAAGACGAGCAGGTGTTGGCATCAAATACTACCTAGCTCGAAAATTCCAAGTGGAATTATACTTAGAATTACAATTCATACGAATCCTAAGTATTGCTGGACTATTGTTTTGCGTTTACCTTACCTATTTTGAGTTCAGACTAATTCCAGACAGATTTCGTAACGATATCGCGAATATGAACATAAAAATTTTACAGTTAGCACTAACGTTTTAACTTTTGCTTTAAAGTTTTTTGACTTGTACAAACTGTCTAAAGCTCTGGATTAGTCAATCAAATGGAGTGCTCAATCCCCGACAGATTTATATTTGCTGTTTGCGAATTTTTGCGATCGACTCACATACCTACTATGAGAGTATAAATGAGCATTTAAATATTTTGCTAAACATTCCTAGAAAGTTTCATGTTTTTGTTTTTCTGTATTAGTTAAAAATCTATCTATATATATAAAAGAGTAATGTGACTGACTGACTGACATACCCAGATCAACGCACAGCCCAAACCGCTGAAGCTAGAATCCTGAAATTTTGCATGTAAGTTCTTTATATAATGTAAGTGAGCACTAAGAAAGCAATTTTTGAAATTCCACCCCTAAGGGGGTAAATCAGGGGATGAAAGTCTGCGTGAGCGAAGCCGCGTGTAAAAGCAATATAATATACACACATCAAAAGTGTCTAGGGATCAACATATGTGTCTAGGGATCAACATATATTTTTGCAATAACTTTTCTCCTGATTGATATTAATTAAAATTTTCTTTAAGGATTCATCAAATAAAGTGTTTTCGTTTGTCACAGTAACGAGAAACCAAGTCACTTTTGCATTAATAAAGAAATTTGCCATTTTCCTAATAAAAGGATTTTTGACATTTGAACCACTAACATTAAAGTTCGAAAAAAAGACTGAAATAACAGTTTTCTTGAAAATTTTATTAGGTAACTAAACAATTAATAATCCGTGTTTCTACCGCGAACACTAACACAAGAACATCGGTTTGGCATACTCAAAATGAGTTCATCCAAATCACGCTGTGGAATGGCCGCCCATGTTCGTTGCAACAACAAAAAAGGTCTTCTTGCGACTGGATACCCTCCATATTCGGCAGAGCTCTTCTCTGTAGCATATCCCATGCATGCTCAATCGGGTTCAAGTCTGGCGACTGAGCAGGCCAGGGCCAAAGCCACATCTCAATCTCAAGAAATCCGCATAAAAATGCTTGATCCCTAGACACTTTTGATGTGTGTATATTACTTATATTAGTATCAACAATCCTTTGTATGCGATAAAATATTAAGTTGTCTCGGTTAAGAAAGGAAATCACTAATTTAATATCAAAGTAATTACATTCTAAATATTTTCAAGCTTCCTCATTTCATACATTATGCAACCTCTACTCTAAACAAACTATGCCTCAAATATAAAGATGCAAATAAAGAGGTAATAAACTCATTGTATTCCGGTGCTTATATAAACCTACTTAGTCCTAAATAAACAAACTTATTCTGCTATTAAAAAAGTAGGCAACTTGTGACGTCAACATGTGAATAATTGTGTCAAATGTTACTTTAAAATCTAGAGTAAAAAAAAAGGTTCTACCATGAAAGATAGAAAACATTATGGAGAATATAAATAATGTGTCATTAATTTAAAGAAAGATTTTAATTTATTTATTTAGCATTACCAGTGGTCGCCCACTGCAACTGGTAAAAATTCGACCATACTTTTTTTACTTCTATATTATTATCAATCATACGCCTCCGTCATCATTTTCGTAAAAATGGGTACAAAGTTTTTGCTTTACGTATTAACATAATAATTGAAATATTTAAACATCACAGTAAAATTTACCTGTGTTCATAATATTAAATTGGTTTAAAAAAGATCGAATGCATTAGAAAATGACAGGAAAGAAAACAAGATGGCCGTCGCTATTTCCACGGTTCACTTTTCCCGCTAATTACTAATAGCCAGTTTTACTTTCTTATTTTCCAGTACAGATACTGCTTACTTAGAAAGGCTAATGGTGACTAATTCAGTGAACATCTGTAATTCGGTATGTATGTTAATTTTGACCTCACGGCGACCAAGGTGCGGTGGCGAATGAAAACATTTAATTTTAAACTTTATTGGCCAGTGAAACGAAAGAAAGTAGGCTTGTCTTATTGTATTCTGTTCCTCTTTAAATATGACGGCTACATTAAATTTTTGAAATCAAATATTTGTCACACTTACAGAAATATTATTCATTCAGAAAGTATTGAGTACTTTCTTCTTCTATGTCGGACAGAAACTCGCCATGCAGTTTCTCCAGTTATATGTCAAAAGTAAACACATCTTTTGCATAATATTTAAACAGTACCTACTTAATGTATTGGATATTTTTAGACACATTTATAATACTTCTAAACATAACAAAAGGTAAGTATTATTATTCTAAATACTTACGTTTAATTGTATACGTAAATAAAGTCTTCTTAATTATACCTAAATAACACGCTTCCTGCAAAAAAAATGTGTGCGCAAACTTTACATAAACATTACATAGCGATTATTTGAATTATGTTTACAATTTAATTGTCCGAACCAAACATTAAAAAATCAAATTAACATGGTAACCTTAGCAAGTACGATTAGCCAATACTAAATAGTAATAATCGTAGCAAAGAATATAAAATACCTGTTTAATAAAAAGTACAAGTTCGTTTTGCGAAATAAACACAACGTAATAAGTACTTATGTACACATAATGAATGCATTGAATTTAAATGTTTTTGGACGATCAGCATTCGGTTTTCGTGTTTAAGAATATATAGGTAAAGTTAAGTAAGAATTACTGGTTCTACTTGCGAAAAACATTAGTAGGTAAGTTGAACCCGAGGCTCGAATCAAATGGTGTACAATTGGAGATGCCTATGTGACAGCGATAGGCTGATGATGATAAGTTCTTGTACATATCTTATGATACATTTTATATCTTACTAGCGACTTGTCCCGGCTTCGCACTATAATCTCTCAAATTCTCAGTTTTTCCCTATTATAATATCCATGTATTATAATATGAATCTTCCTTTTAGGTAAATCACTCTGATTACTGCTGAAAACTGCATTAAAATACGTTGAATATTTTAAAAGATCTATGTAGACAGAGAGCGGAAACAACTTAATTCTATACTAGCTTTTACACGCGGCTTCGCTCACGCAGACTTTCATCCCCTGATTTACCCCCTTAGGGGAGGAATTTCAAAAATTCCTTTCTTAGTGCTCACTTACGTTATATAAAGAACCTACATGCAAAATTTCAGGATTCTAGCTTCAGCGGTTTGGGCTGTGCGTTGTTCTCTGGGTATGTCAGTCAATCAGTCAGTCACATTTTTTTTTTTTGTTTCCCCTCACGGTTAAACCACCATGAGGGGGAGTTTATTATATTCTGGTACATTCTGCAATTTGATACAGAAATATATGGTGTATGTTTCTGACTGGTTTTACGTTAATTAATACATTGGAAACATTATTTACTCAATATTACATGGGAGAATGGGTGATGCGAGGCAAAAGTTTAAATTTACATATATATACGAGTTAGAAAATTAATAACATTAGCGGTGGCTGAGGTAGAGAGTTTAGTTAAGAGTATTGATTGTTTTGTGGTTTGTGTGTATTAGGACATATGAGTGTGTATTTGGGTGCGTTATGTATTACTAAATTCTTTGAGTGTGTTAACTATGAGGGTGATGTGAGTCATAAAGGTGTAGGTGGCGGTGTTGTTGGTGGTCAGTAGTGGTATATTGTATGGGTCTAAATCAACGTGGTGACAGTGTTGTTCATGATTGAGTCTTGTGGAAGTGTATCGTGGACATTCTGTAATGAGGTGTGTAAATGTCTGGGTGGTTGTGTTGTCACAGGGGCAGGTGTTGTCGTCGGTAATATGAAATCTGTGTAGGTATTGTTTGTGGTAGCCGTGGTTGGTGAGTAATTGTGTGAGTGCGAATGTGTGTCCTGTTTTGTCGATAAGTTTGTGTAGGTGAGTGAGTGATGGGCACCAAGTTTTAATAATGGTTCCTTTGACATTATCAGCATATCTGTTACAAGCCACGTCGTGGCTGTCTGTTTTGGCCTTTTTTGTGACGTAACTTATCGGGAAGTGCTTGAAAATGGGTGGGTAGGATTCGGAGGCCGCAGATTTAGCGGCTATGTCAGCAGCCTCATTACCGTACCGTATGAGCTTTACTGCATACCACACCCATACAAAGTTAATTTGTGTGTGTGTGGTATGCATAAACTTTTGTATGTTAGTGGTCAGTCACATTACTCCTTTATATATATACTAGCTGTTGCCCGCGGCTCCGCCCGCGTGAATGTCGATTTTCGCGGCAAATAGTAACCTGTATAAGCTATATTACTGTAAAGTTTCATCCAAATCCGTTTAGAAGTTTTAGCGTGAAAGAGTAACAAACACACACACTCACACACATTTTGTGTTTTGTTTCTGGTAAATTATCATAACTATTAAGTTATATGTTTGTTTATATTAAAAATTATAACTCCTAATTCAAGTATTTTAAACTTAAAATTGATCTTTTACATTTTTATTATACGATAAAAAAGTAATCATATAACGTACCTATTGTAAAGTATCTTTTAGAAACTGTTTAAGAACTACCAGATGTGGATGTTGTGTTAGTTACATTGAGATGATAATTTTAGGAACTGGTCACACACACTATTTTGGAAATATAAATACAATGTAGATTATTTATATATTATTTATTAAATTTATGCACTAATAATGTACATCGGCGGACTTAATGCCCAGAGCATTCTCTTCCAGTCGACCTTCGGGTGGTGGAGAAATCTTATAAGGCAGGTGTGTGAAATCTTATATACATAAGAAGTCCGTTCAAATTTACAATAATCACATCATATTCAACGTTATACATACAAACATACATATATAAGTAGATATACATATACAGATTACGTATACCTACATAAATACAACATTTATACACTAAATAATGGAAAAAAAAACTTCGTTTAAAAAAACCGACTTAAAAACTAAAAAGTATCAAATAACTTGTATATGCTACCTATTCATAGGTTTGAAGTCGGTGCCAAGCCAAATGTAATAGTAGGTACCACACTCGCTATATTTCGAGACGAACGTTAACGACGTCACCGACGCTTCGGTTGTTTTGTTAGAACACTGCACAGCTGCTCTTGGCGTAGACGCCAAGAGCAGCTATCCCGCTCAAGGTCACGCCCTATCAGGAGATATGGTGGCCATGGGACCACATGAGGAGCATACCCTTTCGAATACAAAAATAATTTTCAAAATCGGTCCATAAATTAACGGAGGAGTAATCCGTGTACATACATACATAAAGAAAAAAAATCGATGAAATTGCGAACCTCCTCCTTTTGGTAGTCGTTTAAAAAGGACGGTAAGCTATAGATTAGAAAATTCTGCCAGTTCATTGAGAAAGAGCTCATGTACTTTATTTTTGAATGTATATCGGTTAGTGGACATACTGATTTCGAGCGGGAGCGCATTCCAGAGTATTACTGCTCGAACAAAGAAGGAACAGTTCACGAAGTCGGAGTAATGAGACGGACATGAGAGAAGCAGATTATTGACTGAGCTAGGATTTCTATCGTGATTAGAGCACAGGTATCGGAAATACGGAGCAAGGTAGGTAGGTAAGGATGGCGAGTTGAGAAATGAAAATAGGAAGGTAAGTGCTCGCTGATTGCACTGTAGGCGAATAAGTAACCATTTTAACTGGGAACGCAAAGCAGACACATGGTCATACTTTCGAATATTGAAAATTAATCGAATGCAGTTATTAAGAAGACGGTCAAGCTTGTTAAGGAGGTCTGCATTCAGGTCGAAGTAACACACATCACCATAGTACATTCAGTGTTCCGCAAACTTTTTGGGTTCAAGGTACATCTAGGAAGATTAAAAATTTTGGAGGTACACCATAATTTAAAAATATTTTTAAGTAATAAAAAACAATGTTTCTTATTAGTCACAAAACTATATTTTTATTTTACACTTTAATTGAGCATAGGCGGTCTCATCTCTCGTCGATCGTCTTGAGGCGTTCCCTTTTTTGTTTTTTACTGTGGTAAGAGTTAAAAATCCTAATCCACATAACTTAAAAAATTTCTTATCTAGTTTTATGGTTAGGCATATTTAGACAAAATAAAAAGATCTCAGAAATTACAGAATAAAAAATAAAAAGTCCTCAGAAATCAGAACAGACTTGTCTATAAGTAAATTCTGAAAGCTGCAGCACTTTGAATAGGAAGGGAAGAATAGAAATAGGGCGTAAATTTTCAGGAAAGGAAGAATAAGAATAGGGCGAAAATGTTCAGGAAGGAAAGAATAGAAATAAAGCGAAAATATTCAGGAAAGGGTAGAAAGGTAAATAGAATTAGGGCGAAAATGTTCAGGAAGAGAAGAATAGGAATACGGTGAAAATGTTCAGGAAGAGAAGAATAGAAATGGAGCGAAAATATTCAGGAAGGGTAGAATAAAAATAAACTTCGTACCGCCATATTTACATATCTGTCTCAGCTGGTCTCAGCTTCCTACAGGCAGTGTACAGTCGCGGACAAAGAAAAAGACTTTTCCCGTTATTAAAAAAAAATTAAATTAAAAAAATTAAAAAAAAAATCTATGTCCTACCTCGTAGTATGAACTCAAATCGTGCCAAGTTTCATTTTAATCCATTCAGTAGTTTCAGCGTGATGCGCGGCCAAGATACAGATAGACGTCGCGGACAGAAAAAAATACTTTGCCCGCTATCTTTTAATTTTTCTTATACACAAACCTTGTCCTAACAATAAGGTCCTACACATAAAAAAAGAAACATTTAATTTGGTGCAGCCGATCGGAAGTTATGCGCGTACTAACATTTCGGCGATACATTTTTATATAAATAGATATGTTGATACTGAATTTTAAAAATATTATCTAATATCTTTACCATTTTTATTTGCATTCTAAGCAGTGACAACCAACAAAATATGTCGATACAATGACAATTTCTGAATGAACCAACAATAACAACCATCAAAATAATAATATTAAAATACGCGATAATAATATATAAATAATATGTGGTGTCTATTTAAAACCCTTAATTTCATTCGTGTAATAATATATGATGCCTATTTAAAACCCTTAATTTAATAAGTGCTTCAATTTGACAGTCAAAAGTTTGACAGGAAAGTTGGTAGAACAGTTTTTATGGGCAAAAGGAAATTGTTGTTTTTATTATCTTCCCCGCAATTTTTCCATATTTTCTCACCGTTTAAACCTTCCCTGAACCACGGCAAACATTTCAAAACCTAAATCAGCTAAATCGGCCCGGCGGTTCTCGAGTTTTAGCGAGACAAACGAACAGCAATTCATTTTTAGGGTTCCGTGCAAAAGGCAAAAAACGGAACCCTTATAGATTCGTCATGTCTGTCTGTCTGTCCGTCCGTATGTCACAGCCACTTTTTTCCGAAACTATAAAACCTATAATGTTGAAACTTGGTAAGAAGATGTATTCTGTGAACCGCATTAAGATTTTCACACAAAAATAGAAAAAAAACAATAAATTATGGGGGTCCCCATACTTAGAACTGAAACTCAAAAATTTTTTTTTCATCAAACCCATACGTGTGGGTGTGGGTAGGTCTTCGAAAATGATATTGAGGTTTCTAATATCATACTTTTCTAAACTGATTAGTTTGCGCTAGAGACACTTCCAAAGTGGTAAAATGTGTCCCCCCCCCCCCTGTTACTTCTAAAATAAGAGAATGATAAATCTAAAAAAAATATATGATGTACATTACCATGCAAACTTCCAACGAAAATTGGTTTGAACGAAATCTAGTAATTAGTTTTTTTTTAATACGTCATAAATCGTAAACTGCAATTTACCTTTCATTCAATCAACACAAATATAAAAATAAAATAAAAATTGTATTATGCTACTTGCTGCTGCGGAACCCTTCATGGGCGAGTCCGACTCGCACTTGGCTGCTTTTTATAGGATATAAGAGAAGAAGAAGATATACAAATTGTTTTGTCAACTTTGCAAGTTTTTTCTAGTAATCTATTACTGTAAAACCAGCAAATTAAATACAGTCTACTGAAAAGTCGTCTTCCTTCATACATTTGGACCTTGCTCCATTACAATGACCATTTAACGTTATTATGGTATTTTAGTTTTTGGTTCAGAATCGATAAGAGCGTCCTCCCGAAAAAAATCTAAATTTCTCTAATGTACAGAATTAATGTTTTTTTTTTATTATACCTACTTTAAAAATTAATCATATATGGATTACTCGTATATAGGATAGGTACATCCTACTGTGAAGTTAGTGTTACTTAATTCCAATAGATGTCGTTGTTAAGTTTAGAAACAATTTTCAATAAAATTTAATTGCTTCAGTAACGATTAGAGAGCCCTCCCGTTAAAACATCTAAATTTCTTTAATGTACAGAATTGATCTGTTACATCACATTTTTATTATACGTTCAAAAGAAAATCATATTACGTACCTATTGTAAAGTTAGTTACTTGATTCCAAGAGATGTCGCTGTTTTAAGCAAACTCAACGTCTACAGATTTATTATACGGGATATATGTATAAATAGATCACGGAACAATATTTAAAGTACTTGCTGTCTAGCAAAAAAAGAATGAATGAAATCACGTGTCATTGAATTACAACCAAGTACATATTTTGACTTTCATCCGCTCTCTCCAGGAAACCGTGCTGAATTTATGGATAGAGAGATTTCGATAAATCAAATACTTAATGCTACACCGAATTATACGTAATACGTTCTACGATTATTCCACGATATATTAATCAAAGTGTTATTAATTACGCATGTCTTCCAAAAGATGTCACTACGTGTCGTATTTCGTAATGATAAATTCTTTATATTTTTTTTTCCAATAGATAGAGAGATTGTGATAAATTAAATAATTAATGCTACAATCTTCAGAGTATCTCCTTTCTAACAAAAAAAGAATTATTGCAATCGGACTACTCGTTAATGAATTACAATTAATTACACATTTTGACTTTCATCCCCCCTCACAGGGAAACCGTCCGGAATTTCGGAATAAAAAGTATCCTATGTCCTACCTCGGAGTATGAACTCAAATCATGCCAAGTTTCATTTGAATCCATTCAGTAGGTTCGGCGTGATGCGCGGCCAAGATACAGACAGACAGACAGACAGACAAAAATGAAAAAAAAAATAGTTTTGGTTTCAGTATCGATAACAGAGTGCCCTCCAAAAAAAATTTTCAAAATATCTTCAATGTACAGAATTTGACCTGTTACATTTTTATTATAAGTATAGATAGATAGACTATGTTAAAATATTATTGTTTTACAAATCATTTTTATGGTATAGGAAGGACACGTACAACATCTATTGTATAATGGAATAAAACGCTGATTAATCAAATTTATATAATCATATTAATGTATACATCAGATATTACGAAAATTTCAGATGCAACTTGCAACACCTCGGTCAGCTATCTGATGTCACTGTACTGTAAATCTTTTGTTAAGTATTTACAAAGATTCATTATGAAATTCCTTATACAATTGTAAACAATTAGGATTATTAACGTTTAATTTTGGTATTCAATATGTTTTTAAGATAAAATATTAATGCAATCATGCCTTGACTCATACTTGTACTAATAATAGAAATATCTCTATTCATTTAGTTATTTGCATTTTTGTAAAATTCTTAATGAATGGTAAAACTGAATTAGTCAGATCTTGACTAATCCTACACATATTATAAACGCGAAAGTTTGTAAGTATGGATGGATGGATGTTTGTTACTCTTTCACGCAAAAACTACTAAACGGATTTGGATGAAACTTTAAGTAATATGGCTTATACATCAGAATAACACATAAGCTACTATTTGCCGCGATAACCGTCATATACGCGGGCGGAGCCGCGGGCTACAACTAGTATAATATAAAGTCAAGAAATAAAGATAATTTATATCTTTAAATAATGTTCACAGCAGTTGTGGCTTGCAAGTCACTCTTGCAAACACATGGACGTTTGAGAACTTTGCTCATAGGAGGAGTATAGATGAACTGTTTTATTTTGAGATGGCCTCTACAACCTTACACGGGCTTTCGGTGAACGCTGAGGGTTCTCTCTCAACCGGTCACTGTATGTATGTGAATCAAAAACAAACAGCATGTCCTTAAAAAAACTTTGATAAATTATACATACACGTGCTATAGACACAACTCAAGAACAAGTCGATTAAGTCAGTATTGGTTTCATGTGTGCATAATAATTGATCAATGGCCAACACCATCCGGTGTACGTCACGCATTTATTGATACGTAATCGGGTTAGCGTGATCACTTACGGACGTGACTAAGCCGGTCCACTTATTTTCGTTCATTTTTTATTCTACATACGATGCAAATCACGCGAACCACCCAAGAATTATTGGGTACACTGGATAACAAATACGGTCACTTGTTTTCCTCTTCTTTGTTTTTCGTTATGTTTAGGAATCGTAACAATTCAGAAAAATATTATTTAAGAACACTACAAGTTGCCTCTGGTTATTTAGTTCTAATGACCATCTATCCCCAACCAAATTAGTTACTAAAATTTACATTACAGTGAGCAAAGTGGTAAAAAATAATAATTTAATAAAAGTCACAAAATTCAGAAACAATGTACCTATCTTATGTATAAAATTCTCGTGTCACAATGTTAGTTACCATACTCCTCTGAAACGGTTGGACCGATTTTTATGAAATTTGGTGTGCATATCGGGTAGGTCTGAGAATTGACCAACATCTATTTTTTATACCCCATTTTAAGGCAAAACAACGTTTGCCGGATCAGCTAGTACCTATCTATATATATAAAAGAAAGTCGTGTTAGTTACACTATTTATAACTCAAGAACGGCTAACCCGATTTGGCTGAAAATTGGTGGGGAGGAGCTTAGAACCAGGAGACGGACATAGGATACTTTTTTTTCTCTTTATTTATTTTTAAGGGATTTTTACCCTATTAGGGTATGCTAGCCTATGCCAGTCCCATAAGGCCTTAGCTTGAACAAGTATCAATTTAAATATTATATGCTGGAATGTACAATTTAATAGCTTTTTTTGATGTCGGTATAGCCGTATAGGTATAGATAATTTTTACATAGTTTTTTTTTACTTTGTCCCGTGGCGTTAACCGCGGTTGTTGTTGTACCGCGGGTAAAACCGCGGGGCTCAGCTAGTAACATATAAAAGTGTTTTTTTTTATTGATTATATTGATCTTTTCTATTTTGTACTCTAAAAAAATTACCAATCATCTGTGGTTAGTATAAGAAATGACATATAATCATATTCCTACATACCATTCCTAGTCGTAGGATTATAATTTTATTTTCACCATCATACAAATTACACATTTTGCTCGTACGGTCAACCAACCGTATTGCCGCTTCGAACACAGAATAATGCATGCATCTCATCTCCCCAATGATTACCGATACCTACGCGGCTTACCACGGTAACATCTTCCGTAATAAAATAATCATTTTCTCATAACCAGACTAGCTCTTGTTTATACCAGAAAAACTGTTCTAGCATCATCCTCCTCCAGTAGTGACTAGACACTTTTATTTCCATCATCATCCATAATCAACACCAGCATTTTAATAGTCTACTGATGGATATAGGCCTGTCCTTAGAAATGAGGTTTTGGACTACTTTCTGTGTCAAAAGGGGTTTTCTTCTTTTTCTCTTTTAAAAAGACAACTCTTGCCTAAGGAATACGCTTATCCTGTATCGCGGGGACTTTACAAACATACATGAAATGGACACAAAGACCATCCAGTCCCAGAACAACAATTTGTGGGTCACACTAAGTGTTGTCCCATCTGTTAAACCACTAGGCTTACCGTGCAGTCTCAGCGTGCAGTATAAGTCTTTGTAATGCTTTTTCTATCTAAGTCGGTTCTTACGACACCCACGGGATGACTACTACATATTTTATTCTTAAACAATCACCACTCAGAACGTTAAATGAATGGACCAATAAGTTTACCAACTTCAAAACAAAATACATACATCTTACACCCATTTTCGCGCAAAGAAGTGTTGACTTAATGACTTAAAAATGATGCAATCCATTAAAAAAACCGACATATATAGTACTTGTGTGAAGGTTCGAACATCGCAAAAGTGAATTCCTTCACGGTACGTTGCGGCTTGCAAAACCACTGATATAGGCGAAGATACCGGCTAGTTTGCGAAACAACGATTACTTGTATGATCAACCGTTTTCTACTTCGATACGTAGTATTATCTATAGTTTCGAAGTTATAGGTCATTATACTGTTGCATATTTCCGTAACTTGGTTGCAAGGTATATAGCGACACCTGGACTGAGAAAATGGACATGTTGGTAAACGTTAGACTAGTTTTGAAAGAAAAAAATGATCATGAAAAGTATAAGAAGCGTATATTTTGAAATAATTTGTCCATACTAATATTATACATTCGAAAGTAACTATGTCTTTTACGCTTTCACGGCTAAACCGATTTGGATAAATTTCGGCATAGAGATAGATTGTTCTTTGTAGAAGAACATGACTACTTTTGTCGCGATAACCGACATATACGGGTGCGGTGCTGCGGGCAAAAGCTAATTTCGTATAACTCTCAATTTATACATATACCTATCTTCTTATTTTACACAAAACTTTACACGTTTTCAAAACAACACATACGCCCTTAATTTATGTAAATGCATTTAGAAGTTTATACATAACCAATTAAGAAAAAAAACCGAATGCAAGTCTTACGACGAATGCGTCTTTTTGTATAGGAATTATTTCTCACGGTAACAATCCAATGACGTATCAGGTAGTTTCTCCAAGCTTCCTCAAACATGTAGATGTATTACTGACGACGACGTTTAAAATTATTTAAATAAAATTATATTCTACTTCCTATATTAAAGCTAAACGATCGTTTGAAAATTAATATACGCAACAAGAAAGTGCGTTGGAGCGTATATGATTAACACACACAAAAACTTATGAGCAGGAAGTACTTTCTTCCATTTCCTTATAAGTTTCAACGACTAGTGTTGTATTTTCACTGTCACGTACAAATTACGTTTCTCAAATGCGAGTCATCCAATGCTTTAATCAGACACCTTGGCACTAAACTATCAATTAGCCATTCTGTGCCGCGAACAATGCGGTCTACAAAATATACTAGTACCTAATAGAATAAGAATTATGACGTATGAGAGTGCCGTCCTATCAAATAGATGAGAAGTATTGTATTAAATAAAATGTGACAGAGAGGACATTCAATAGTATTAATCATAAACATAAATGCTAAAGTTTAAAAGTTCATTTATTGCAATTATTCTCTTAACCAATAATAACCGCATATCAGCTGATAGACGGTGATTACTGGTTGTAAAGAAATCTCGTAAGTTTTGTTTTTAAAGAGAATTCCGGAACTAGGACACAGGATATATATCCTGTGTCATGTCACGGGGGACTTTCATTTTATAGCGAATGCACGGAACACCCAGTAATTGCCTTTATACTTTCACGTACACAAAAAAGATCCCCGCTATTTAACACTCAACTTTTCTTTGAATAAAAAATATATTAGCATGTTTTACAATTATATGTTACATGTATAATCATAAATAATGGCCAATAAAGTTAATTAATCTTCCGCCTTAATCGTGATGCGTTAAATCTATTTGCAGAACGTAGCCTCACTTTGCCATAATCAGGCAAGTATGTATTTACTTGTAAATGACATCATAGCATCATGGCAAATCATAATAAATAATAATAAATATTTTTGGACATCTAACACACAACGCCAGTGGGTACCACACAACTGATACAAATACATTTATACTTTTTTTTTTGTAAATACATACATATTATACATAGAAAACACCCAAATTCCGAAACAAATATTTGTAGATCATACAAACATTTGTTCCGACCCGGGAATCGAACCCGAGACCTCATGATCAGCAGCCGCACACGTCAACCGCGAGACCAACGAGGCAGTCAAATGAACTTGAAGTCACTCTAACATAATTCTGTTTACAATAGTTTTTAGTTTACAAAGTACAGCAAACTATATAAAAGTCCCTACGTTAGAAATGTAACACATGACTTGACATAACCCATCTCACACAAAGCCGCCTGATCCTAAGGGCCCCACAAATAACTGCGATGCGATGCGGCGTGAAATTCTTGCGGTGCATTCGTGCGAGCTCGCAGATATTTGCGATGCGTTGCGAATTCGCAGTTATGTGTTGGAGCCCTAAAGCAGACTGCTAATAAACATGTACCTCTACATATACATACCTAGACACAGAAATGATCTTGCTAATCACATAATTATACAAAAGTAAATCTGCTTTTTTAAAAGAGTAACTTATGGGTCTTTGATGAATGATGAATTTTCTTGCCGGGTCTTCTCCATTGGAATGACATTATAAAACCGAGGAACTGGAGTCATTAATGTAACGTTTCGAAAGTGCCTGGAAAAGCCTACTTGAAATAAAAGCTATTTGATTATGTCCTGACGGAAATTGAAGCAAAGACTTCTCTAGTCAGAGTCGGTAAACACCAGCTAAAGCAACAGGCCCGTCGTTTATAGACAGTAAAGTCCCGATATCAGTGAAATACGGGGCATCCCGGTTTCCGTATCTAAATGTATGTAAAAAGTACCTATTAGTTCTACTGAATAATCTGTGCCTAAAAAAACTATGATGCTAATGATATAGAAGTACTTCCCTATTCAGAGAGCTTGGAATTTGGACGTGAACTATGATTTTCCGTTATAAAATGTGGCTTTAAGTTATTTACTTTGTATTGAGAGACTGCATGATTCATTTTTCTTTGTTAATAACGCTTAGGCGAAATATATGTGGTATAAAAATACGTTATTTTAATTATTTAGGTATTTAAGTAACCTTATACGATTACCTACCACTTCATCAATGTTATATACATTCATAGTAGTGAGATGTGTAGAAAAACCGTGGGAGAGCCACGCTTCGGCATGAATGGGCCGGCTGGACCAGAGTGATACCACGGCCTCACAGAAAACCGGTGTGAAATAGCGCTTGCGCTGTGTTCACCGACTGAGTGAGGATACCGGAGGCCCAAACCCCAATCCCCCTACCTCCCCCCCATTCCCCAAAAGGCCGGCAACGCACTTGTGACGCTTCTGGTGTTGCAGGTGTCCATGGGCGGCGGTAATCGCTTACCATCGGGCGATACGTCTGCTCGTTTGCCGGCCTATTCCATAAAAAAAACCTTTACATAAATGTTTAAACCTAACACACAGTAGAGACTTGCATATATGTCAGATGTAAGTTACCCCCTAAAGGCGAAGCCCCTGACCCTTTTCTCATTTTTGTGTTAATCTGTCTGGCTTTAGGCAGTTTTTATATTTTATAAATACATATTACAAAAGATTTATTCTTGAAACATGAGTCCGTTCTAAAACACGAACAAAGTGCCATTATGTTGGAGAACAAAGCAAATGAAATTAGCAATATTAATATTATTCTGAATTAAAACTCAGTTCATATTGCAACTGGAGTATTTTTAAGCATTTGTCACGAATTCATTTTTTGCATGTTTAGGGTAAGTATACATATATGTACACTTTTGTTTCATTCAAACGTTTGAATAACTTTTCTGAACTTAGCAAAATAAATTGGTTCCCAATTCACACTACGATTTTATTATAACCAATTTTGAGAAAAGGGATCTTCATTTATTTTTCATCGTCACGTTTAATTGCAAACGCTTTTAAGTTTGGTATTTCGTGTACAGTATATACGTTATACATTATATTGCTACATCAAACAGACATTTTTTTTGTAAAAAGATCTATTTTAGTGGTGTAGAACTCAAATAATAATCCGGACAGAACCATGTTCGATAGGGGGATGAAGTGAGGTGTTTATACTTAAATGTAAAATCTGGAAACACCAAAAATAATTTTCTTTTATTTAAATTCAATGATGAATAAGAATAATAACTTCGGACATCTAACATACGGGTATCTGATTCCAAAATAGGGTAAGCCTGTACCATGGTTGTAGTATATCCATATACTATATTGTCGGCTCTGAGACGCAATGTGCCCGCTCACCTCTGTCGCTCACAGTTGACTGAACTGTGTGCGACCGCACATGCACCAGAGATGACACAATGCCTCCCTCCCACTCACTCACCGATAGCACAATGAGGGAGTGAATGAATGAATGCGCCACTAGTGAAGTGATCAAGAATAGACACAAACACTATAATGGTAACTATACTGCTGATAGACATACTTATACAGTTCTAAATACACATACACATTATAGACTTTTTTTTTTTTTTTTTTAACGTGTGGAAATCCCCTCGGACCGTCACCCCACCGGGGCTTGCGGCGGGGCGGTGTGTCGGACTCGAACCGACTAAAACCACACGGTGTGCCACTCTGCGCCTGTGAAGGGAGGAGTCCGGGAACTGCAGTTATTAACACATCCGGACCCCTCCCAGCGCCTGCCCGCACAGAAGCGGGCACCATCTGCTGGTAGACTCTCAATTAGGCGACGTACGGCACACGCGTACGTCGCCCCCTCGCGGGAGGCCACTAGAGCGGATGGAGGGGAAAGCCCGTCCCGACCATCCGCGGCCACACTCAGGGCGGCATGAGGCGCTGATAGGCGCGCCTCCGCCGCCCGGTTCGCCGGCGGCGGATTGGGTCCGAGTGGACATCGTCCTCCCGGGCCTTCTCCGCCACCTCCTTCTGCGAGATTACATCTTCGCAGAAGGTTGCGACCGCGGTAAAACTGCTATCGCTACCGGCCATGGAGCGTATGACGGCCGGTAGCGAGAGATCTCCTCCGATGACTGCAGTGAGGGCCCGGCGCTGCGACGCCCATGCAGGGCAGATCGCCAGCGTATGCTGGGCCGAGTCCTCACTGCAGTCGCAGTGGTGGCAGGCGGGACTCAATTCCCTCCTAGCGACCGAGTGCAGGTACTTCCCGAAGCAACCATGCCCGGAAAGGACCTGCGTCAGTCGGAAGGAAAGGGTCCCGTGCTGCCGCCCTGCCCACTCGAGGATGACCGGCTGGAGAGCCTCCACGGCGGCAAAGCCAGCGCGTGGAGTCTCCAGCCGGAACGACCAGCGAGCCATCGTGGCTCGACGGGCGGCTTCACGCCACTCGCGTACCTCTTCGGGCGGAGGGCGATAGCCATACTCCGCCCGGTATTCAGCCACCCGTCGATAAACTTCGGCGAGCACTTCCGCCTCCAAATCCCACGGGGGTGTTCCGGCCAAGGCGCACGCCGCCTCGGTCGACACCGTGCGGTATCCGCGTATGGCTCTGACTGCCAATACCCTCTGAGGTCGCCAGAGGCGGGCCTTATTTAGGGCAGTCAGAGCCGCCACCCACACCGGTGCACCATACAGCGCCATCGACCGGACAACCCCCGTGTACAGGAGTCGCGTTGCGACGCTGGCTCCACCCAAATTGGGCAAAAGTCGCCCAAGGGCGGAGGCAGCGTCGACCAGCTTCGGACCAAGCTGTCGGAAGTGCTCGTCGAAGAGCCACCTACCGTCGAGGATCAGGCCCAGATACCTCATCTGGGCCCGAACCGGTACGAGGACCGAGTTGACCACTATGGAGGCGCCGGGGGGCGGACCACGACGGGGCCCATGAAATAGTAGGGCCTCCGTCTTGTCCAGGGCCACCCGTAAGCCCAGCGCCTCGATGCGCCCGACCACCAGAGAAACACCCCAGGTGGCCAGGCGCGCCGCCTCTTGGAAGTTCGCCCCCCGGGCTGTGACAAGTGTGTCATCGGCGTAGCAAATTACGCCCAGCCCGGGAGGCAGACGACTTCGAAGGACCCAGTCGTACCCCACGTTCCACAGGAGTGGTCCAAGGACAGACCCCTGCGGAACGCCGCACGACATGGGTCGCCGTCTCCAGACGCCCTCTCGGTCCTCGTACACGACGGTACGCTCCTCTAAATAGTCTGCCACTAGCCGCCTCAGGTACTCTGGCACCCCGTGGTAGTGGAGTGCTTCCCTGATGCAGCTAAATGGCAGACTATTGAAGGCGTTGGCGATGTCCAGGGACACCGCCAACACCACGCCGCCACAGCTTACCGCCTCTTCGGTCACGGCCCTAAGGCGCATCACGGCATCGACCGTCGAACGCCCCTCTCGGAACCCGAATTGGGCGTCCGACAGGTCGGGGCCCACCTCGCTGAGGTGCCGGACGATGCGGGCAGAGAGTATCCTCTCAAAAAGTTTACCCGCCTCGTCCAGCAACACGATGGGCCTATAGGCCGCGACCGAATCTGCAGGCCGTCCCGGCTTTCTCAACAGGACCAGCTTCCCGCATTTCCAGCACTCAGGGAAGCGTCCGGACGCCAGGCTAGCGTCCAACACCTCCCTGAGGCGGTCCGACATATGGTCGAGGGCTCGGGCCATCACTCGGGCTGGAACCCCGTCCGGCCCGGGGGCGGTGTTCTTGGAACGGATCCGAAGAACAGCCGCCCCAACCTCCGATTCCCTAACGGGCGGCACATCGTCCTCTCTACCCCCGTCGTCCATGACCGCATAGGCCATCGACGGGGGTGTGTGCTCCGCCCGCTCAGGGAAAAGGCCCTCGACCACTTCCTGCAGGAAGCTGGGCTGGAGAGTCTCGGTAAGGGGGGGGCCCGACGTGCGGAGCTTCTGACGCACCGCACGGTATGGGCGACCCCAGGGGTCACGATCGAGACTCTCCAGCATCTCCTTTCTCTTTACCTCTTTGGCGCGGCAAATGGCCAGCTTCAGAGTTTTCCGCGCCTCGCGGTACTCCTCATGAAGCTGGTCCCCGCCACCGTCTCCACGGTGACGTCGCCTGCTGATACACATTATAGACTAGCTGAACCCCGCGGTGTTACCCGCGGTACGTTAATAACCGCGGGTAACGCCGCGGAGCGAAGCTAGTCTAAAAAACGTAGCCTCAGTTACTACTTATATAAACAGACAGATGGACAGCCAGATAAAAAAATAAAAATTGTTTTTTTTATGTACTTAAGTATCGTAGATACTTTCATTTGAATTTAGTTAAAAGCTGTTAATTCGAAATTACAAATAGACACTTCGTGCTCATAACACAATTATTTGTCCTGCGTGGGAATCGAACCCACGATCTCCAGTATAGCAGTCCGGGTCAATAACCCCTAAACCAACAGACTCGTTAGAATATCTTTTAACGATAAAATAAACGTAACCTTGCACACACCAATGCACTTTAATGATAACATTGAATATTCAGTCCGCTTATCATGACATAATTAAGAATAGAGTTAAAATAGAACACATGACGCTTATCGGACGTTGAACCCTTCTACAAAACTAACAAGCATTTTCTCTATACTATTTATTTACTAGATCATGTTTTTATAATGATTAAAAAGTAAAAGAATATAATACTTTTACTATTTCACATTAAACATAACTATAAATTCTCAAAATTAAAAAAAACCACGATATAATAACCTGAGTTCCCTTTAAAAATTAAAAACACGTTATGTGCTTTCCTTTGAGACCCCCCCCCCACTCGATGATATTTTTGCAGACATTCGGTTACTCTTCCCCACTTTCACCCCCATAACTTTTAAACGGCTAAACCGATTTTCATGAAATATGTCTAAGAACACTCGCACGTAACTCACCTTTCATACAAAAATAAATAAATTGAAATCGCTCCATCCGTTCGGTGCCACAGACAGACAGACACGTGAAACTTATAACACCCCTCTTTTTGGTCGGGGATTAAAAATAAACGTCTATTGAAGATGTCTTAAAAACTTTAAACTAATATTTTAATTTAAAAAAGGTGGGATACAAAAAAGATTCACCATACTGGACTCGTATATCTTATTATCAACAGCCTACAACAGTCCACTGCTGGACATAAGCCTCTCTTAAAAGGAGGTATTGGCCGTGTTTTACAATTTTTAGTTTACATACCAAAATTTCATACAGGTCACATCTACCAGGCTTAGTCAAAGGCTTATGAATGCGTCAAGGAGGTTGGTATGAGATTAAATAGCTGCAGCAAGTTTACCTACATGCAGCAAGATAAATGTTGTCAAGCCTTAATAAGACCACAAACAATGGATTCCAAATTTAAAAAAAAAACGTACAAATAGCAGGTGTTGTGAGTCAGGTCTAAGGGAACAAAGCTAGGACAGCATTCCACGTTTCACATTGCAACACTCTTTGTTCCAACAAAATGGCGATCGGACTCTGTCATAACAATACATTCGAATATTTCTGTAATTAGTATACAAATCTCTATTGTGATATAGATCTTTCCGTTACAGATAACGGATCACTCAGAAGTGATATGCATCTCGAGGCATACAAATTTGAATTTCGAAGATATAGGTTCACCCGGATGGGCGAAACGTGATGTACGTTTAAATTTCGAATATATATATAATATACTAGCTGACCTACGCAACCTCGTTTGCGTCCAAACTACCATCCCCCGTTTTAACCCCAAAAGGGGGTTGATTTCTAAGATACATTATTAGTACACCTCCACAACATCTATAGAGCATACATTTTAAATTTCAAGTCTCTTACTCCAAAAACATAGAACTTTCATACAAACTTCCAACCCCCGTTTTACCCCCTTAGGGGTGGAGTTTCGTACAATCCGTTCTTAGCGGATGTCTACACCCTATAAGGAACCTACCTGCCAAATTTCAAGTTTGTAGGTGTTAAAGTTTTTGAGATTTCGTGATTAATAAGCAGGGATCGGAATTGGGTGTGTGAAAATGCCTAAAGTTTGCAGCGGGACATAACATGGAGCTGTTACAACCACTTAAGTTAAACCGGTTTTGGATTTTACCGGTTTAGTTTCGGTTTTTTTTTTACATGTTCCTTACCTTTGAAACACCGAACTATAAACATTTACAAGCTGCTAATACAGTTCTAAATTAATTTTTGTTTTGTACTTTTCCGGTTAAAATTCCCGTTTAAAAAAAAAAGTTAAAATAAGGTGAGGTAATACAGGTAATCTTCAAAATCACATATGTACACTTAAAAATAAGCGTAAGTCCAAAAATAAGCTGGATTCAAATCTGCGACTGACCAAAATATCGAGAATATAACACGTGTTAACTCAACAAGTTGCGCTGCAAGACTGCACCTGTTTATCGGTCGGTTAAAGCAATGACAGCCACGGGGCGGCGCGGGCGCGCGGAGGAGGGTACCGGCAGACTGATTTTTTTTTACCTGTTAAACAATGGATTAGCGTGGGCTTTTGTACCGCACACAAAGCCTTTTTTAACATTTGAAGAATATTTATCATTTCTAGGAAAAAAATAATATTATTGCATGTTCCGAACTCTGAATGTGGAAAGTAGTTTACGCACAACTTTCTTGCAATTGAAATAAATGTTTTTAATTTTTTTTGTAGGCATTGCAGGTTTAATAATTTAAAAAAAAGCCGACTTCAAAACTATGTAAAGACGCGAAAATGTTTGTTTTCCTTGCATCAACCTGTAGCAAAACTTTTTAACTTAAGATACATTTCAAAAAAAGAAATTAAAACCGCATTAGCATTTTGCAGATATATAAAATTCTGTGTTTGACCGACAAAGAACAATTGGGACTAAAAGACTGAATTTTAACCGGAAAAGTACAAAACAAAAATTAATTTAGAACTGTATTAGCAGCTTGTAAATGTTTATAGTTCGGTGTTTCCAAGGTAAGGAACATGTAAAAAAAAACCGAAACTAAACCGGTAAAATCCAAAACCGGTTTAACTTAAGTGGTTGTAACAGCTCCATGTTATGTCCCGCTGCAAACTTTAGGCATTTTCACACACCCAATTCCGATCCCTGTTAATAAGTGAGTGGTATTTCGCTTTTACATATATAGATAGATTAAGATATATTCGCAAAACCAGCAAGCGGTGAACACGCCTTTACTATTATCCCTTTCTTTTAACTTAGATTTTTAGTAGTATTGAACTTTTCTAAATATAACAGAATTAATCGAAAAAATAATAAGAATGTAAAGAATAATAAAATAAATATCGGATATAGTGAGAGCACAAACGTCATTTACCGTTCTCAATATTCATAGCCATCAAAAATTTCAGCCGGGCCTGGAACGTGTGTACCGCAAGATAAATTTCCAGATTCAAAATCTCTTAAAGGAATAAATATGTGAAGTTCCCATCTGTTAACAAAATTGAAATGAGCTACAGACGCAAACAGGTCTGTGTAACCCAAATACGGTATTACCCAGATCGTGAGATAAACACCCTGAAGTTTTTTGTCGAAGTCAGCTCCCTCGCGACCTTCCCAGACACTTTAGGAAAAAGCGGCCAAGTGCGAGTCGGACTCGCCCATGAAGGGTTCCGCAGCAGCAAGTAACATAATATATTTTATTTTTATATTCGTGTTGATTGAATGAAAGGTAAATTGCAGTTTACGATTTATGACGTATTAAAAAAAAACTACGTACTAGATTTCATTCAAACCAATTTTCGGTGGAAGTTTCAATGGTAATGTACATCATATATTTTTTTTAGATTTATCATGCTATTATTTTAGAAGTTACAAGGGGGGGGGGGGACACATTTTACCACTTTGGAAGTGTCTCTCGCGCAAGCTATTCAGTTTAGAAAAAAATGATATTAGAAACATCAATATCATTTTCGAAGACCTATCCATAGATTTTAAACCCCACACGTACGGGTTTGATGAAAAAAAAATTTTTGAGTTTCAGTTCTAAGTATAGGGACCCCCAAAATTTATTGTTTTTTTTTATTTTTGTGTGAAAATCTTAATGCGGTTCACAGAATACATCTACTTACCAAGTTTCAACATTATAGGTCTTATAATTTCGGAAAAAAGTGGCTGTGACATACGGACGGACAGACAGACAGACATGACTAATCTATAAGGGTTCCGTTTTTTGCCTTTGGCACGGAACCCTAAAAAAAGCAAGTAGAAGTGCGCATCTCCCAGCAGAGCGAGACGGCGATAGTCTTCAAAACTGGTTATTAGTGGCACGAGAGATTTCACCTGTCCCCATCGATTCTGATGTAAAACTATATTCATCTGCTTATTGAGAAAGTGGTATGTTGACTAAGAATCGAGAACTGGATGTGATGAATCGAGATTATCGTCGTCTATGCATCGATATCTGATGACGTCGCTTTCTGAGCTTGTTTTCAAAATCGGTCTCAATTAAGCGGCGTTATTCGTTCTAGATATATTTTATCGAATAGCCTAGATCTAGTGTCTACTGATGCATATTAATCGAATACAAACTTCAAACGGTTCAGTAAAATATTACTTTGTAGTGGCTTTTATTTATCATACATTGACAGTACCTAACGTATTGAAATGTTCTTTCATCGTAGTATTATTAAGTAGCCCTTAACTGTGGAGTTGAATTATTTTGAACTTGAGAAGTAGCTTTGTCATATTGAGAACTAGCTGGCCCACGCAACCTCCTTTGCGTCTCCTATTGCCCGTAGCGTAACAATTTTCCCCCGTTTTTGAAACATTCTTCATTGGTGCTCCGCTCCTATTGGTCTTAGCCTGATGATATATAGCCTATAGCCCTCCTCGATAAATGTACTATCCAACACTGAAAGAATTTTTCAAATCGGACCCGCGGTTCCTGAGATTAGCGCGTTCAAACAAACAAACAAACTCTTCAGCTTTATATAGTAGTATAGATGAACACATATTTAACTAGAACTGATAAGACACAGCACATCTTAACTACACTAAATAGCAATCTGCCAACATTATCACTGTGAAATCTTTCACTTATAAGTGGTTTTGTTTCTATGAGAATTTTACTTAAGTCTAACATTCTATTATACTTTTCTTTTAATATAAATTGTTATATAACGGCTATTAATATGTAGAGCAACTCAACAAAGGAACAATATAAGGTGTGTTTGGCTATGATTTTAATAATGTTGTCAATCCGTGCCTACTCAAGTGTATATGGATTGGATATGAAGATCCTTTATCCTCCTCGTATTATCGAATCAAAGTAAAAAGTTTAAGACTTAACACAATTTTTACATGTTCGTGTATTAATAATGTAGTCTAATCGTCGATGTAGGAACCAATTAAGAAAGTACCTATCGTCTAATAGGGAAGGAAAGCAAACTACTCAGGAAAACAGCACTGCAAAGAGAAGAAAAAAAAACTTAACACAAATCCTATATTAAACCGTTTAGCCAGCGTGGTATAGTAGGTAAGAGCCTCCTTTCTGTGGTGGGGTGAGGGGGGGGGGGGGAGATCGTGTGTTCAGCCGTTGACCGGTAGTAAATTTTGTATTAATATAATAGACGAAACTAGAACTGTGAGCACTTGAAGGAAATCAATTAATTTAATCTGTATGTCCAGTTTTTTTCATTCTAGTGAACATAAAATAATCAATTTCTATAGTTGCACACACAACTCACAAGTCTTCAGAAGGTCAGCTAAGATTGCGGTTCAGCGATTATTGTTGTAATGATTGAAATTTAGCAGCTTGTGATATTTTCATACTAGGTAAATTAGCCACAACTAGCATTAGCATTGAGCAACGTTACGACAAAAGCACTGTCAATAATATAAAACTACAAAAATAGGAGTCAAGAAATGAATATTCTTCGACTGCCTCGTTGGTCTCGCGGTTACCGTGTGCGATTGCTGATCATGAGGTCTCGGGTTCGATTACCGAGTTGGACCAAATGTTTGTATGATCTACAAATATTTGTTTCGGAGTTTGGGTGTTTTCTATGTTTAATATGTATGTTGTTGGTTAAATGTTGGTCCAACTCGGGAATCGAACCCGAGACCTCATGATCAGCAGTCGCACACGCCAACCGCGAGACCAACGAGACAGTCATCAAACTATGATCTGACACGGATATAAGCCTTAGAGCTATTTGTAAATACTATTAGACTGTTTGTTAAAACGACTCACAAAGAATCTTAAACCAAGCACATATGACAGTAAATTAACACCTCAGACTTTCACTTCAGACACTTAACAAACAATGCTGTAAGGTTTTTTATAAAACGCAGTCGCCATACTAGATTCCGGCAAATATTTTATTCACTTCATTAGTGTTATTCTGTTTAAGTGAATAATTGTGTGAAAAGTACGTTCATTTGTTCTGTTTCTGGGTCTAATCTATATATATAAAAGAGTAATGTGACTGACTGACTGACTGACATACCCAGAGATCAACGCACAGCCCAAACCGCTGAAGCTAGAATCCTGAAGTTTTGCATGTAGGTTCTTTATATAACGTAAGTGAGCACTAAGAAAGGAATTTTTGAAATTCCACAAATCAGGGGATGAAAGCGAAGCCGCGTGTAAAAGCTAAGTAAGCAATATTTTTGTATATGATTAGAAATATATAAATGTGTTTCAGTATTGTAACCATCATACAAACTGTCTAGTTTGGGATCAGGAAATGTGTCGCAGTCCACAGCTGGACATAGGCTGCTCCTTAGAAAGGAACTTTAGGCCTGCTATACCCCGCCAAATTAATCCTACTAATATTATAAACGCGAAAGTTTGTAAGTATGGATGGATGGATGGATTTTTGTTACTCTTTCACGCAAAAACTACTGAACGGATTTGGATGAAACTTTACAGTAGTATAGGTTATACATCAGAATAACACATAGGCTACTATTTGCCGCGATAACCGACATACACGCGGGCGGAGCCGCGAGCAAAAACTAGTTATTTATAATTACTAGTTTTGCCCGAGTGAAAACCGTTTTGCTATTCAAGACTACACAGTCTATTAAAAGGACAAAAGAGGATGATGATGAATCTATCTCTGTCATTGAGTATGAAACATACAAACTAGTAATCATAATAGAAGTAAGATAAGATGTATATTATGTTCGAAATCGTCTAAACGGAAGTAAACACAAGCAATTTATATACAACTGTTTATGCCTTTTACTTTCTATTTACGTACTACTAAATGAAGAAACCAAAGATGTCTCTGTCAATACGTGAAATTACAGTATCTATATAGAGTATATTCCCAAGATTAACAATG
This sequence comes from Diaphora mendica, assembly GCA_949125395.1. Classification (NCBI taxonomy): domain Eukaryota; kingdom Metazoa; phylum Arthropoda; class Insecta; order Lepidoptera; family Erebidae; genus Diaphora; species Diaphora mendica. The sequence continues at coordinate 6,609,179 of OX421321.1, forward strand.
ACAAAAGCCTGCCCAACTCTATCTACGTTTACATGTGGAAGTTGTCAGACTAGTTACCAAATATTTCAATCGCATGACTAGTTACTATTATAATAACTATTCGGGTCGTTGCCTAACCGACTAGTCGAGTTCTATTGTCGCGGAACAAGATACCGAGACAATATAAAGCGTATAATAACTAGTTATCGATGATATGTGAACATGTACATACATAAATATGTATATTATATATAGTAGATCTAATAAATATAATGGCTTGATAGCCACACGCAATAATTTTGTTTTTTTTAATAATTATAGACACATTATTCGTTAAATGGCGACAAATTATCGCCAGAGTATTATTACTCACTGTCGCATTATAGATATCTACTACATCTGCCCCCCTAGCCAAGTTGCAAGCGTTCTTCTTTCTGCAATCGTTAACGCCAATGACACACGAGAATTTAGGCGGTAACGATTGCAGAAAGAAGAACGCTTGCAACTTGTCTAGGAGGCAATTTCACAGATGTTCGCTTGGAAAGTTTATTTAGTATTCACGATATATTATTAAGGCTAAGTGACAAACTCGGAAGCAACATTAGTTTTTCCTCCCAAAAGTACCTACTTACAAATTTTATTATTGAAACTAGCAAACCCGGCGAACTCCGTTTCGCCACCAGATGGCTTCGTTTTATGTAACACTTTCCCGCTTTTCTGTTGAAAATTTTCCTGAATTTTCTTTGCTATAAACCTCACGGAGCCCGAGACCTTTCCAACGAATGCAAAACCGTGGAAATCGGTTCGTGCGTTCGGAGTTATAGCGTCAGGAAGGAAAACCCGACTTATTTTTATAAAGTAGATAAACTGTTTTCATTAACTTGTACAAGAAGTAAAATAACTTAAAACGTAATCTAATGTTTATTTTAACCTTAACACGTTTCGTTTATAAAATAATTAAACTAAAGTGTCCAACAAGAGCATCGTAAAATTAGCCAACAGATAACTGAAACAAACCGCTTAAGGCTAACCACCAAGGCTGGCGGCAAGCCTGGCAATAACACGTTCCTACACTATTTTATTGTGTAAACATTTTAAAAATATATAGTTACATACATATATGTGAGGTAGTAGAGCCACGCTGATTTCAGCACGAATGGGCCGGCTCGACCGGGGCGGTACTACCCTCGCACAGAAAATCAACGTAAAATGCCAGCGTTCGTGCTGTCGTGTTTCGTTGGTGAGTTCGAGACCGGAGGCCCAAATAATCTAGTCAACAAGTTCCATACTTGTTGACTAGACTAAAAGATGCAGCAGCATCACTAGGCCGCCATGGTGTGGGTCGCCATACTGCATTGTGTGCATTCGCAGTGAGTATGGCGACCAATACTCTTGGATTCTGCTTATGCTTTCCATCAGGCAGAGTAGAGTCATTTTGGCGGGCCATACATAAAAAAAAAAAAAAAATATATATATATACAAATTATTGTAACGAGGACGAATTAAATAAGCTAAGCAAGGTTAAGAATGGCTTGACATTTGCTTCTTCTTCTTTTTTTTTTTTTTTATGGAATAGACCGGCAAACGAGCAGACGTATCGCCTGATGGTAAGCGATTACCGCCGCCCATGGACACCCGCAACACCAGAGGCATCACAAGTGCGTTACCGGCCTTTGGGGGATGTGGGGGGGAGATAGGGGGAGGGGATGGGGTATGGACCTCCGGTATCCTCACTCACTCGGTGAAACACAGCGCAAGCACTATTTCACACCGGTTTTCTGTGAGGCCGTGGTATCACTCCGGTCGAGCCGGCCCATTCATGCCGAAGCGTGGCTCTCCCACGGTCAATTCTATTCATTACATTTTTAGTTTTACCCAACTACGGCGTTCCTGGAAATTCTCATCACAGAAGATCAACTCAACACACACAACAACAACACAGAAACAACAGAAGAACTCATCACATCACATCACATCACATCACATCACATCTTATTTTAATCTGTTGAGTAGTGATCATTATTAGCTCCAGTGTACATAAATAAAAATGCTAAGTAAAATTTTCTTCAACGCTGTTTAAGGATTTCGCATTCTTCCAGTATTTAACTTATTCTATGATGTTTTATATTAATGAGTAAGTATATGAGACAAGAATAAATAATTAATTAACTATGTTTATCCAGTGTCTAGCCACATTTATTGTCAATTATATTAAACTACCACTCCATTCTAAGACATCGTTAAGCCTCCTGCTGTTAGCTGTTACTAAGCTGAATAGCTTAACGTTAGAACGAAACTTTCGTCACCTTGCAAATGATTAGCAAAGATCTTTAGAGGACAGTATACACGAGATATGTTTTTTAATTTATAAATGTGACTATAATTTGTAAATACATGCAAGTCATATTTTATATTGTGTGTTTTGGGAACGAAGTTCCTTATGGGGCGTTGCGAAGTGGTAACCTAGCCGGCAAAAAGCGTCCGTAACGGAAGATTGTCTGCCTCGGGGTCGCAATGGCAGCGTATGCGAATGCTGTGCATGAGGTCTCGGGTTCGAATCAAATGTTTGTATGATCTGCAAATATTTGATTTTTCGGAGTTTGAGTGTTTTCTATGTATAATATGTATGTGTTTTTGTTCATTCATTTGAAAATCAGTATTTTGTGGAGTTGTCAAATTCAAAGCAAATGATAAAAGCAAAAATAAAATTGATAATCAAATCATAAAAATTAATTCATTAGATAATCTTTTTTTTATGTTTGTTATAATTAATTGTAACAAAAGATGCTTGCGAATCAAAGGACACAACCACTAGAATAAAACGTCATCAACAGCTTGCAGTGGCAGTGATAAGCATACACTTGGGAACCTTCACAAGTCATAAGCACAGCCTGTTACAGCAACCATGGTTAGGTACAACCTTGTTTATCATATTATGTATAAAGTACAGATACAGGTACCCATTGTTTTATAACAAATAACTAATAACGTCTTTAGACTATTGACCCGAGGTCGCAGTCTCGAATCGAAGCCCTGTTCCCCACCCATTGTATATTCGACACACTCGATAGAATACTGTGACATTGTATAATTGGAAGCACGCCATTCAATATGACAATGAGCCTCAATGAGGCTAAAAAGGCTAGGCGAGATGATTCAGAATAGTCCCTGAACGTGGCTGCGAGTGATAGACGGATTTTCCCCTCCACCATAATAGTGGTCACTCCCAAATGGATGAATTTCTAAATAAAAGTATGGCACATTAAATTATGAGTTACAAATGTAAATAAATGCTAAGGCCTAATTAAACAACATAGAAGAGCCTAAATTTTGTTTACCTAAAATATGCATTGAAGTGTGTGTTTGCGGGTAAGTACTAACTATGTAGTACTACTAACTTCAATAAAACAATAATTTTCTGTTTATTTTTTATCATATTATATATCATTATTTATGTTATTGAAACCTCAAAACTATTATATAATGTACTCGTGTATTTTTTCCTTGTTAATTTAATGATACTCTACTGATTAATGATTCTCTTTGCATGTTAACATTCGAATCCAAATACATTTTATGACTTTACATTCATTTTTAGCAATTAAGACAGTAATTGGCTTTCATTACATATTTATATTACGTTATTTTAGTTTTCGAGTATGCTGTAGGTGCTTGAGAAAAATAGTCAAGTCAACCCTAGTCAGCTTATACGAGGGTTTTCAAATTTACAGACAAATAAGTGAAAGCGAAAAATTAATGCAACTTTAACTTACGGTCGTTTTCAATAACTAATCGCCAGTTTTAACTAGAGGCAAGTTATTAAAAACAGACTGACTTTACCTTAAAAGGAGTATTTGTAAAAGATATTCTGCTTATGCTTTCCATCAGGCAGAGTAGAGTCATTTTGGCGGGCCATACATAAAAAATTAAAAAATAGTTGATCCTGCATATCAATAAAGTATGGAATTAATCATATTGGAAATAATATAGACTACCTCCAGTTTTAAATAAAGGAAGGTTATTGAACAACAGCCGTGAATCGGCCAGGATACACATAGAACATCTTTGAATTACTTCTAATGAGCTTGGACAGTCGCAGCATGAAACTTGGTTAGTTAAAAGGCTGTCTTATCATGGATTACTTCAGTCAGTTTTAGCATTAACTTCAAGATTAGATTGATACTAATGCCCTCTGCATCGTTAGTTACGTCATTGTGTAAGGATTATGCTCAAGATTTATACCTAAGTGTGCATATTATATCATCTTTGTAAAGATTCTGATAGATTTTTTAAACTTGATTAACTAATAAGTTTAAGTGTATTGAAACCAGAATTAAAAACTAGAAATGTAACTACTGAAGGAGTTCAATGTGTGGAGAAGACTCGAGCTCCGATTGGTTTAGTTTTACAGCTGCAAATAGCTCTATGAACTCAGATCACACCAAAAAAGTCTATGAATAAGTTCCAGTTTGGTCCATTCCAATAATAATTGTAGTTTCGTTGCAATGAATCTAATATGTCGTACCAATAATATTTACGCAGTAAGTACTGCGTATTAACAGTATTAATTGTATGACACAAGTACACATTAATAATTACTGTACCGATCTGAAAGCAATTTGATGGTCACATCACATCAACAGTCTTTAATAGTCCACTGCTGGACATAGGGAGGTTTACATGAAAATATTATTGTATCTTTCATACATTTATAACACTCGATCAGCAAATTGTACGTACATCGCTGACAAAAAGTAAAACACAGATTGTACACACATAATATTAAACACTAGCTGACCCACGCAACGTCGTTTACGTCTCCTATTGCCAGTCGCCTAATAATTTTCCCACGTTTTTGTAACATTCTTCATTGATACGCCGCTCCTTTTGGTCTTAGCGTGATGGTATATAGCCTTCCTCGATAAATGAGCTATCTGGCACTGAAAGAATTTTTCAAATCGGACCTTTAGTTCCTGAGATTAGCGCGTTCAAACAAACAAACACACTCTTCAGCTTTATATATTAGTATAGATTACATCCTCAATAGCCTTTGAATGATCTCATCAATATATTAAGAAGTTATCTATTACTAGCTGATTCGGCAAACGTTATTTTGTCTATAAAAAAAATTGGGGTATAAAAAATATATGTTGGTAGATTCTCAGACCTACCCGATATGCACACCAAATTTCATAAAAATCGGTCCAGCCGTTTCAGAGGAGTATGGTAACTAACATTGTGACACGAGAATTTTATATCACTACATAGTATAAAACAAAGTCGCTTTCTCTGTCCCTATGTCCCTTTGTTTGCTTAAATCTTTAAAACTACGCAACGGATTTTGATGCGGGTTTCTTTAATAGATGGAGTGATTCAAGAGGAAGGTTTTTATGTATAATAAATGCATAATATAGTATGGGAACACTGTTAATTTTCGAGATTTCTAATGTGATGTAGCAAATAAACACATTTTTTTGCGCTTACATTGCAAACGCTGGTTGCACCCTACGAGATAGATCAAAATAATGTACTACAGTATTGTACACCTTAAAAAGCACTACAAAAAAGTCCGCGACGGTATATGTCTATCTCTTAGGGATAACCCACAACAACCATTTTTTATTCCTTTCTTTTTACGACATATAATGGCTTATTTACGAAGTGATTTTAAGCAATACAGAATGAATCCTTATACAATTAAGTAAATTAAATACATTTTGCATTAGTATAGATCAAAATGGTCCTTTAGAGTATCTAATTTAAATAAACATATTCGAAGATATTACAGATTTAAAATGCACGAATCGTGTCGTCGGCGGGGGCATCTGAAATCCACCCGTGCGAAGCCGGGGCGGGTCGCTAGTATAAGATAAACAAGTAATGAGCAGGTATAAAACAATGAAGGGTAAGATGATATCATCTACAGTGATTAAATAAAAACTAATACCTTGGAGCGTGACGCTACGTATGAATGGTACAGAATACTACTAAGGGAGGACATCACAATTGACAGAGATAATTTTAAAGATTTTTCGACAAAGGTCTAGCAAAATCATTACCCCTATTCGTCCCATAAGTTTCATGAAAGCCGACTAAGGGAGAAAATTAAAAACTACGTGGGACAACAGTACAGATACTGCAAAGATAAGAAAAACTTGACACAAATGCAATACTAACCAGTCTAATCAGCGCGTTCTTTTTATGGTTGATGATGAGAAAGTCAAGAGAAAGGAGAGGTCTATGTCCAGTAGTGAACGTGATGATGAGTGATGTGTGATGATAAATTAAAATCATATTTTTTTACTCGTTCGAATGATTCGCATTCTGACTACTGTGGAATTGGGCGGTAATTCGATGACTCCTTAAGAAAATAAAACTCCTGATGAAGGTTTTAAAATAATATTATTATTTTCCATAGCAAAACTACAAAATCACGATCCATATCTAGATATAATAGTGTTCGTATTGCATAGATGTCAGTTTGAGCATCTATTATCAGGCCGTTGTCAATAGAACGTGATGAATCTATGAAGTTAGACCTTGAGCTGTGCACGCAATTCTCACATCACGTACTTTCTCATCTCACGTGTTAGTTTAACGATACAATTATTTCATTTGAAGTACAGAGAAACAAAATAGTTTTTTTTGTTGAAATTCTTCACTTAGATACTGCGTTTGGTTTGTGTACGCATCAAAAACTCAAAAAGTTTCACACTAAAACAGTTTCAAAGATTGTCTATCTACTTTTCAAGTCAGTTTTGTCTCTCATTCCTCATCAATGCTACCACATGCCACCACAATCCGCCACCGTGAAGCGTGGCAGGGTACAGCCTATTTCATATACCTACTTGTTCGTTTTTTTTACATAAAACAGTTTTTATCATACTTTGTCTATCTATCCTGTCCTGTATTTTATACGTCAAAACATTTTGCAGCTTACAAATCGATCTTATTTGCTTATTTTTTATAGTGGATTTCATGTACACATGCAAAGGCCGCACAATGACTATAGCCGGATACGCATATATTTTATAAAGTGATATAAACTGCCAGTCACTCGCCTTGTTCTCACTTAGCGACACTATTGCTTGATAAACTTGTAGGAACTATTTTGTGATTTGAGTTGCCTTTTTGTCAACAGATACTACTTATGACAAGTGAAGTGATCTCCATATGGTTGACTAACATACATTTTGTACGAACGTAAACGTAATATCTATGCAATCTACAAAAAAGAGAATCTACAGTATTCTACAGTGTGCTGTAAAAACATGGAGAGTAAAATGAAATCTATAAAACACCTTCAAACTTAACTGAAGATTTTCAATAGGAAATAAACTCAACTTCGGACGACAATGTAAAAAACTTCAAGGCAAGACTTGCCTTACTTTGTACGATTAATGAATAATGAAATGATTAAAATTTGACTGACTTTGACTCAAAGATTCACTGGTAGAGAATGCCTCAGGCATTAAATCCGCCAATGCAAGTGCATGATGTGTAATAAATAAATTAAATATATAATATGAATGAAATGATGAAATAATGACGGTAAAACACTATTTCACAACAAAGATAAAGGAGTAACTCATTATCATTCCATCGACTTAACTAACGAAACCATAGTTAACTAAAAATTTTGGAATAAGGTTATTGATCGTTGAGTCTATCATTTAACCGATAAGGTTTTATTTCGCCTTTATCAATTTTATTTCAAATATATTTTCCAAATATTAAATCTGCAGAATTAATTCATTCTTTGTTTGCAAAGTTTCGATTAAATCGAACATAGCTATTATTCTTCTTGTTTCATTACACACGAGCGACACAAGGACAAGGTGAAAATAAAAACTTGAGAAAAGTAATTAATATTCATAGATCAAAATTAATTTGCAAACACGTTTGACCTAACCAAAAAAGTATCCTTAACAGGTGGGTGTATCCATTAAAATGTGCATAATATGGAGTGTCGTATGCTGTCCTGCATATATAAACGAGACCTCGGGAACATGGATCTTGAATACAAAGGGTCAAGGTACGATATAATTGTTTAAGTGACTCCGGGCGACCTTATAAGAAACTTAATGTCGAAGATGATTGATATCGCGATTACTGATGCGCGTCAGTTCCGCATAGCGCATCCTTTGAGAATAATTTTCACATGGAACTTACATAGCCATTGAAATCTATAGGTAATATATAAAATTTAAGTGTCTTCTTGTAATTTCAAATTAACAGCATTTCACTTAAAGCATATGACATACCTACATACATCAAAAAACGAATTTTTAAAATAATTGTCTGTTTTTCTGGCTAATATCTGGAAAGGCTGGACCGATTTTGACTACACTTTCACTGGCTGATGTTTTAAGGAGTAACGAAGGCAATATTTATTTTTTTAATTGTACGAAATTAAAACCAATGAAATAGTAAGTAATATCCAATTCAAAAGCAACAAAACCCGCGGGTAATATCGCTTATTACATAAAAGTGGAGGCAAATTGATGATAAATTCTACAAATGCAAATCCTAAAATAGGTTATGCAAGTAATAAATTAAATTAAAAATCTTTTTAAAAACAAGCTTTTACTGGATTGCCTCGATACGAATCAAACGAGTCCAAACTCGATGATTTTGCGACGTTTCTTTAAAGAGTTCCTATGGCCGCCTTCCAGCTCCAGCATCAGATCAGCTCCATATCATTATAATATTGTATTGTCACGCTGTATACATATGCTTGCAACATTTCAGCAAAATCGGTTGATGATAATCTGCTTCAAAATTAAGTTGCAAGATTGCAATGAATGAACATAAAGCAAGCAATACATACATTTCAAGTTAATAAAAAGCTTCTAAAAATGAACACAATGAAAACAAAAGGTATGCATATGGTCAGAACCAGAACGGAACACTGTATGGTTTCAAATCCCTCCGGCAAACCACTTCCCCAATGACCACCATGAGGTGATTACCCGCGGAAGTTTAAATACCTTTACAAATCCTCTGTTCATTAAACCAGATTGTCTTGTCTTTAGGATTACGCCAATGTTCATTTAGAAAACTAGTTGTGCGATAATGATCTAAGCCTAAATGACAAATTGTCGTAGTAGCGGCATATTTACAGGCTTTCGTTACTTAAAATCAGTGCTATTGGATTAACTACGCATAATTCATTAATAAGGTATACTTTAAAGAAAATACGGAAAACCTACTTCCTATATCCAAGTGCATCTTTTCAGAATACACTATTTCTGTCAGAAGCAACGTGTCATAGTCAATAATGTCTTTAAACTTACTGCTTGTATTATTTACGGTACCTATTTGCCAGTGTAATGGTGTCAAAATCATAGGTACCGCGATCGTCTCTCTCTTTCTAACCGAGGGACGGCTGTAGGCTTGGCTCCCCTACTCTTTAATAACTATATGGTCAAAATAGCTGAAGTTTAGTAACATATTAAACTATTCTCTCATACCTCCTTAGTTTTTTGTTTTTTCGGGTGAAAGAAAAAATACAAAAAACTATAACCCGACTACTTTTGATAAAATTTATATAGTCTATGTCACCTGGGCCATTACTACGGTCCTATTGACACCTCAAGTAATAAAATCGGATCAGTAGTTCAGGTGCTAGGGTGGAACTAGGCTTATACATAGACTGCCAAAACTAAAACCCTTCCTTTTAGCTTCGCCGTAGTCGTATAAAACATTTTAGAGACATTTAGTAATTATATACAATTGGGTTCAAAGTACACCTCGCAATTGACATCCGGTGTAATTTAAGTTCTCCTTCAAGTTGGCGTCACAGAATACCTATCAGCAGCATAACGGCGTAGCGTAGTTACATTATGCCACAATCAAACGCGAGAGATAGGCCACGGCACATAGCGGCTTGTGTTAAAGAACACGTTTTGGTATAGAAATAGTGCGTTCTTATCCACTTTATAAATGGGTTGTAGTAACTTAACTGTCATCCCCGTTTTGAACAAATATAAATTGAACGTTGTAACTAATCTTGTAATAGATTGTTGTAATCTAAGAAGTTTTTAACCGACTTCAAAAAAAGGAGGAGGTTCTCAATTCGATTAAGTTTTTTACCTCATAACTTTCTACTGAGTGAACCGATTTTGATGATTCTTTTTTTTAATTTTAAAGCTGGTGCTTCCCATGTGGTCCCATTTTAATTTGGTCGTTCTTGAAGTCAGTTTTTTTTTGTTAAAATTTTGTATTATAAATAGCTGTTGCCCGCGGCTTTGCTCGCGTGGAAGTTGATTATATGTATTTAATTAAAACTGTGTAAGTATCTATGAATACTGTGTTCATGTTTTTAAACGTATTTATTTATAATCAATAGCCCTTTAAAATTGACTTAGACTGACATACACACTTTCGACCCTTATTTTAACCCCTTTAGGAATAGAATTCCCATAAATGCTGATGTAAGTATTAATTTATTTGTAATCAAAAGCCTGAAGACAAAGTTTCAGGCTACTAAATCAAAAAATGACGGACTTCCAGTCTAGCCTAGGGATAGAATATCCAGAAACGCTTAAATACGTATCTCATCATCATCATCGCAGTCCACTGCTGGACCTAGGCATCTCCAATTGCACGCCACTTGGTACGATCCTCAGCTTCTCTCATCCAGCTCCTGCCAGCCGTCTTGGGCAGATCATTATTCCACCTGGCCTGTGGACGTTCTACGCTACGTTTGCCGAGACGCGGTCACCACTCACGAACCCGTTTACCCCAACGGTTATCAGTTCTGCGGCTAATATGGCCAGCCCATTGTCACTTCAGCTTGCTTATCCTGTGGGCTATGTCAATGACCTTGGTTCTCTACCGGATCACCTCATTCTTAATGCGATCCCTTAGAGAAACGTTGAGCTTTTGTGATGAGAAAATTAAATCATTATTATTATTATAGCCCTCTCCATAGCACGCTGAGCGACTTTGAACTTGTGGACCAGCCGTGTCGTAAGTGTCCACGTTTCAGCACCGTATGTAATGACAGGTAGGACGTATTGATTGAAGACTTTCGTATTTAGGCACTGTGGGATTGACGATGAAAAGACCCGACAAAGTTTCCCAAACGCTGCCCAACCCGGCTGAATTCTCCTGTTCACCTCGTGCTCGAAGTTGTTTATACTTTACTGCAAAGTCTGCCCGACGTACCACACATATTTTTGAACAACTTCGAGAACGGCACCGTGGACCACAACCGGTTCCAGTAGAACATGTTCATACATACGTATCTACTCATTTTTAATCAGTAGCCATAAATAAAGTTGCATGTTTCTAACTTCAAGAATGACGGACTTCCAGAATAATGGACTTCCAGAATAACCTATTTACGAAATTTCAACCCCTATTTCACCCCCTCAGGGGTGTAATATCCAGAAACGCTTAAATATGTATCTAATCATTTTTAATCAGCCAAAACACAAATTTTCATGTTTCTTACTTAAAAAATGACGGATTTCCTTACAAACTTTCAACTCCTATTTCACCCCTTAGGGGTAGAATATCCAGAAACGCTTCAATACGTACCTATCTACTCATTTTTAATCAGTAGCCCATAACTAAATTTTCATGTTTCTCACTTATAAAATGACGGACTTCCTTACAAACTTTCAACCCCTATTTCACCTCTTTAGGGGCATAATATCCAAAAACTCCTAAATACGTATCTAATCATTTTTATTTAGTAGCCCAAAAATAAAGTTTCATATTTCTTATTTAAAAAATTACGGACTTCCATAGAAACTTTCAACCCCTATTTCACTCCCTTAAGGGTAGAATATCCAGAAACGCTTAAATACGTATCTACTCTTTTTTCATCCGTAGCCTAAAAATAAAGTATCATGATTCTAACTTTAAAATGACGAACTTCCATAAAAAATTCAACCCCTATTACACCCCCTTAGGGGTAGAATATTAAGAAACGTTTAAATACGTATCTATTCATTTTAAATCAGTACCCCAAAAATAAAGTTTCATGTTTCTTACTTAAAAATGATGAATTTCCATACAAACTTTCAACCCCTATTTCACCCCCTTAGGGGTAGAATATTCAAAAACGCTGAAACATATATCAATTCATTTTTAATCAGCAGCCAAAAAATAAAGTTTCATGTTTCTAACTTCAAAAATGACGGACTTCCAGACTGATCTATATACGAAATAACAACCCCTATTTAACCTCATAGGGGTAGAATATCCAGAAACGCTTAAATACGTATCTACTCTTTTTTAATCAGTAGCCCAAAAGTAAAGTTTAATGTTTCTTACTTAAAAAATGACGAACTTCCATACAAACTTTCAACCCCTGTTTCACCCCATTAAGGGTGGAATTTCAAAAATTCCTTTCTTAGTGCTCACTTACGTTACATAAAGAACCTACATGCAAAATTTCAGGATTCTAGCTTCAGCGGTTTGGGCTGTGCGTTGATCTCTGGGTATGTCAGTCAGTCAGTCACCTTACTCTTTTATATATATAGATAACAATGTTAGTTTATTAACTACGTTATAAAGGGATGGCATCTGCCACAAGCCAGGAGGAGTGACGACTTGCGCAAGATGGCTGGCAGGAGTTGGATGCAAGAAGCCTTTATGCTGCAGTGGACTGCAATAGGCTGATGATGACTAGTAACCGTAAACAAAATAAAAACAACTTTAAAAGGCATTTGTGTTCATCACATTTTTTGTGATAACCGACATACACGCGGGCGGAGCCGCGGGCAACAGCTAGTTTTGTATAAAAAATAACGTTCAAATTATTGTTATTTTAAAATAAGAATTTGCTTACTTTTTTAACCATTAACCTCAGTAATAGTAGTACAGTATCTTTGAAAAGAAATATTAACGATTAGTTATTAACTGGCGTTAAAAAGTGGTTTAGAAATTAACTGTAAGCGAATAATATCAAGTTTATGTACCAGAAAATGTACAGATAACTTCTAGAAAGTAAAATAACTACACATATAACTTTGTATGGTCGTTAAACAATGAATTCTGATGTTATCATTCGTACATATTGTGAAATGCGAAACAAACGTGTTATGAATACACTATTATTGTCATAAACCTATAAATGGTCTTATCATGAATAATGCTCTTAGCGTATCTGTAGCTAAATTACTTTTTGAAGTAACTAGTGTGAAAGAGATGGAGTACAGAGGTGACAATTGCAAGAGGTACGATTTTTAACTGATTAACATCAATCATTATCATCAACATCTTGTAGTAGTTCACTGTTGGATATGAGCCTCTTCTTTGAAAGGTTTTAGCCTAATATACTACGCTGGCCAGACGGGTTGATATCACTACATAGTATAAAACAAAGTCGCTTTTTCTGTCCCTATATCCCTTTGTGTGCTTAATCTTTAAAACTACGTAACGGATTTTGATGCAGGTTTCTTTAATAGATAGAGTGATTCAAGAGGAAGGTTTTTATGTATAATAAATGCATAATATAGTATGGAAACACTGTTAATTTTCGAGGTTTCTAATGTGATGTAGCAAATAAACACATTTTTTTGCGCTTACATTGCAAACGCTGGTTGCACCCTACGAGATAGATCAAAATAATATACTACAGTATTGTACACCTTAAAAAGTACTACAAAAAAGTCCGCGACGGTATATGTCTATCTCTTAGGGATAACCCACAACAACCATTTTTTATTCCTTTCTTTTTACGAGAAATAATGGCTTATTTACGAAGTGGTTTTAAGCAATACAAAATGAATCCTTATACAATTAAGTAAATTAAATACATTGTGCATTTAATATAGATCAAAATGGCACTTTACAGTATCTAATTTAAATGAATATATTCGAAGATATTACAGATTTAAAATGCACGAATCGTGTCGTCGGCGGGGGCATCTGAAATCCACCCGTGCGAAGCCGGGGCGGGTCGCTAGTAAAGTATATTTTAAAATTGTCTTTCCTTTACAGTGCTGTAGTCCTATGTACTTTGCTCCTATAGTCAGCTCTTACGACACACAGGGAATGAAAAGGGATGGTGACAGACCGTATCCTTACCCAATAATGGATGAGCAAAGAAGTAAACAGATAGTATATAGAAGTAGCTCGTGGCACATTGTAAAGTTAAGACATCATCAGCAATCCTAGCCAGGTTAGTCAATGAGAGACCGTGCCTCAGAAAGCACGTTAAGCGTCAGTCCCTGATGCCATAAAATCACATTTTTGACAATCGTTACGAGTAGCTGTCGGGTAGTAGACCTAAAAGAACCGACAACGGTCTTGTTTACAGAGATATCACTTAATACTTGGGTTATGGAGGTCTGATGGCTATCAGACAGTATCACGTATAGTCTATTCGCTTAGATACGGTTGATACACCTTGATCGCGCGGCCGTCGTATGTGCGGTAAGCCGCCACAAATTCAAAGGGCCCGTCTATAGCGTACACCCACAAGCAATTATGATTTATCAGTTTACGGCGTTGTAAGAATTAATATACTCGTATTTCACAACAATAACCACGATTGCGTGCGGGTTCACCGACACTATCTAAACGAATAGACTATACTCAAGCCGAACCCAACCTAATTTGGGAAAATATTCAGAGGTAAAAATATGTAGTTATCTAATATTATAAATGGCTAAATTCTATGACTTTGTGAGGTTATAGGAGGTGAACTCTGGATTTACTGAATAGATTTTGACATTTTGTACCAATAGAAAGCCACATTATGTGTGACGGTCATAGGCTATATATTAAACTGAAAAATTATTACCGCGTTATCCACATACACGCGGGCGGAACCTAGTCTATTTTTTTTTTTTTTTTTTTTTTTTTTTTTTTTTTTTTTATGTTTGGCCCGCCAAAATGACTCTACTCTGCCTGATGGAAAGCATAAGCAGAATCCACGAGTGGTGGCCACCATACTCATTGCGAATGCAACAATGCAGCATGGTGACCCACACTATGGCGGCCTAGTGATGCTGCTGCATCTTTTAGTCTAGTCAACAAGTATGGAACTTGTTGACTAGACTAATTGGGCCTCCGGTCTCGCACTCACCAACGAAACACGACAGCACGAATGCTGTCATTTTACGTTGATTTTCTGTGCGAGGGTAGTACCGCCCCGGTCGAGCCGGCCCAACAGTGCTGAAATCAGCGTGGCTCTACTACCTTTCCTACCGTCTATAGAGGAAGCTCAAAATTTTAATCGGATAATAGATTGCACAATAACGGGATATTGTTTCTATTATAAATGTTGCGTGCCTGTGAACAAAGTATGCAGAAATTTCTTCGATTGACTTCATTTTTTATACATTTGTTGGCACGTTTGGTTCACGAGCGGAAAAGATCAGTAGGAATTAAACACGCACCACGCAATGTCGGACAGCAGAACCGTTGAAAATATGTATTTAAAATTTTAACAAAAACCGACTTCAAGGTTCGACTCGATTTCTCTTGGATGCCATCATCAGATCTTAGTGTCCTTTTCATGGCACCACTATTGCGATATCTCCTTTCCATTTAAAAAAAGAATCATCATAATCGGTTCATAAACGACGAAGTTATCCGCGAACACATAAAAAAAATATATATTAATATATACGGTCGAATTGAGAACCTCATCCTTTTTTGAAGTCGGTTAAAAAGGATAATAAATTATGTTATTTTAATGTTCTAAAAATTTATAGTTTAATAATAACAATTTCCATTTTATGTGAAATTTTGTTCGACGCAAATGCTAGTCTTCATATTATGAGAGAAAGCAGTTCATCAGTTCAGTTCAGTTCAGTTCATTCAGTTTTTCTACTGTTATTACTAATAGATTTTAACTAAACAAACGTAATTATTGTTTTTTTTTATGTAATAGGCGGGCAAACGAGATAACGCATCGCGCGATGGTAAGCGATCACCGCCGCCCATGGACACTCGCAATACCAGAAGCGTCACAAGTGCGTTGCCTATTATTTCGCTAAGTGTAAATCTACACATATATATTACTATTTTACATAATGACATAAGGTAATTTAACTAATAGGTATAATAATTGAACAATCCACCTCCTGGCTCCATCATGAGATAGTCTTCAAGATGTCATGTTACAGCGTTGTTATTTAAACTACTCACACATACAAAGTTTCTGAGATTTCTTTTCCCAGTTACAACTTAAGTTCAAACTACAAAATCCATACTAATATTATAAACAAGCTTTTGCACGCAGACTTTCATCCCCTGATTTACCCCCTTAGGGATGGAATTTCAAAAATTCCTTTCTTAGTGCTCACCTACTGTGAACCTACATGCAAAATTTCTATTCGATTCTAGGTTCAGCGGTTTGAGCTGTGCGTTGATCTCTGGGTATGTCAGTCACCTTCCTCTTTTATAATATAGATTCGCAAATAACTCCGTCTTTCTGTCTATTACGCTTTCCCGTCTAAATAGCTTCATCGATTTTAATAAAAGATACTTGAATTCTTGAGGAAGGAAATAGAAACTTTTTACCGCGATAACCTACAAACACATGGGCAAAAGCAGAGCAAACGGTTATGCAAACAATTTGCGCTGTTAAATATACACATAAATTATCTAAATGCACAAACACTCAGTATTCACGATGTACAAAACATTACTACTACTACTACTACATAATCTCCTCACATCACGCAGTAAGTAACCCAGATACCTTACTTCTTACAAGTAATAACCATTATTGTACAGCTTCTAACTGTTAGTCAGCCTATGTGTGTATACCGTACACCCGTGCCACTGACCACTACATTAGACATACGCAAGAACATATCATATGAGTTTAATGATACAGCATAGAATCCCTTGGATTCACACTCAATCATGATGTATATTTACGCCCTGATAGATAATCATGTTTACAATGTATGAACAATTAAATAAAACATTGAACAAAATGTTTCAATTAGTTATAGATGACTTCACAGACGTAAAGTGGAATCATATTTTATACACGCTTAGGGTTTGCAGTCTTCGAGACATAGGTAGGTAATCTATACCTAAATATGTCTTAATCATCTACATAAAAACAATTAGATATTTATTAATAAAAAGAAAATTTTCAACATAATGATAATTCTAATCGGGCGGACCCATTGGCCTAACTATTCTATGATTCGGCCTATTGATTCGGAGCTGACAGTGTAGTCAAAGATCGTGATTTCGATTCAAACCTGAGATAATAATGATGCTGTAATTTATTTATATTATATTATTATACTGGCTGTGCCCGCTACTTCATACGTGATTTTTTTTTATTCTTTCGTACCGTTTAAACTTTCCCTGGACCTCCACAAATATTTGAAAACTAAAATCAGCTACATCGGTCCAGATATTTCTATTTTTATGTATAAAAAAGAACACACAATAATATGAGAGCACAGTACAGGCTGTGCCCAGCTTCGCTCTTCTAACAATCTTCTCCCAACGTCATAGCTGATTCACCGTTGAAGTTAATTTATTTTTTGTGTAAAATATATATAAACTAAGTCTTAAACTCAAACTCCGTCCTAGGTAGAGAAAGGTAAAAAGAATATTTTGTATTTATATAATCAATATAAGTAGTGTTTGATGTTAACAAAGATCAAAAGAACAAAAACAATATTATTTGGCAGAAAGTAGCAGTACAGGTTGTGCCTAGATTGAGATCAGATGATCGTGTGACAAATCAAACAAAGGCTTGTGTACGTGTCACTCGTATCACTTAATTAAGAGTAAGGATTCTACCCCGATAGGACGCACCTTCGTATCATGACACTGACAAAACATAGGTGTATCACACATTCTTGAACGTAAAAAAGGTATACATATTATATTGCGTACTTGTCCTAAAGGCCCGTATTCACTTTGTATAGTGCGAGTGCAGGTGTGAAGTGAGGTGATCAATGATTGGTAGAAAAAATACGCGTGGATGGCGAATTCGCGGTCCACACGTACTTTCCACCAATCACCGATCACCCGCACTATGCACCTGCACTCGCACTATACAAAGTGAATACGGGCCTTAATACAATAACGCTGGTAATAACTACCAGAAACTAACATGTTTTTCTGCTCAATCTTTGTTCTAAAACATTCTTATCTCAATGGTAATCTGTATTGAATGGACTTGAAGAACATTAACATCATTTTTCTAAATAAAATCGATCAGGAAACACTTTAAATCCCATTAAAGATATACCGATATAAATTATGTTTAAACGCCAGAAACACCACTTCACAATAAAGTCCCATATAGACTATTCTGAACTTATCTACCGCTACAGCTTTGAAAATTTTAGATAGAGACATGTCATATCACATATCTATATCAGTAACTTTTATTAATAGTGTTATTAATAGTGTGATAAAACTATCACTAACAAGACGATTTGAAAAATTCCCATTTTAAGACATACTCGTATGACATAACAGAGGACACTTTCAAATAAGTAGGTTTCAGAAAAGTAATGAAATTAAACGTGTGGAATTGATGAAAAACATCAAACAGTGTTGAATAGGTCGGTATTAATAGATTTTAACACCTCGCGTGTCACTATTCTCCAGTTATATTCTTATGCTAAAACTTGAATAACTTGTTCTTTATAGGTAACTGGTCATTTGTCGAGAATGTCAATTTAGAAATTCAAATTCACCGGTATGTACTACATTCTTCATTCATGTTAGAGTCTTAGGTGAACACTGCTTATCGGGACTCAGTGCGTAGTCGAGTGGGTCTAACTCATCACAGTAAATGCTAGTCTTTCTATTTGTGAGATTTAGCGTAAAACCTTTATTAAGATTACTTAAATTTTATATATACGAATGTTTTACAATATACATTAATTTGACCAGCGCGGTTGAAGTAGACCACGAACGACCTTAGGGATTTATTTAATAAGACTCTATTAGTTCTTTTGTACTCGATTTTTTAACAGACTTATTACAGTTCATATTTTTCGTCAAAGTTTATCGTTTATCTTACCTGAAGGCGGTCGCTCCTTAGGATAGCAAATGCGGAAGAGTCCTCGCGTCCTCGTAAAGAAGAAGTATTTGTTGTTCAAACTTTCTAAGATCGTTTGTGAGTTGCCTGCCGAGTTGTCAGCTGCATATGTCTGTAACAAAGAAAATTTATAGTTAGTACATTAATTTACACATTTAAATAAACACCCTGACTGACTAACTTATTCATTATCGCATAGCCTAAACCGCAGGGACTACTAACTTGAAATATTGTCAGCTGATGCTTTTTAAATTGTAAGCACCTACTTAGACATACTATTAATTTCATGGATATATTATTGAACTGCACGGTTGACCTAGTGGTTTAAGCAGTCGCCACGCCGCTCGCTGTTGCGCCAAGTGTAGTGGGTTCAAATCCTAAGTGGGCCAACACGTTGTGTGATCCGCAAATTGTTGTTTTGAGTCTGGTTGTTTCTTGTGTCCGTTTCATGTATGTTTAATTATATTTTTATAATTTAATATCCCCCGTGACAAAGGATTTGTATTCCTAATGGGAGTTGTATAAATAAAAAAAAAAGTGTAAATATGAGTACTGGTACTGTCAGTGTAAAACCTGTGGTGCAGGTCTTTGTACAATAGGTTGCGGGTTTACCCCACTTAACAGGAACAAATGCTGATATAAGCAGTTACAAAGTGTAAAATAATGTTTTAAGTTACTATCTTCGGTATTTTTCTTTATTTTTAACCGACTTCCAAAAGGAGGAGGTTCTCAATTTCATCGTTTTTATTTTTTTATTTTTATGTATGTACGTCGATTACTCCGTCAATTGTGGACCGATTTTGAAAATTCTTTTTGTATTCGAAAGGGTATGCTCCCCATGTGGTCCCATAACCACCATATCAGTATCTAGCCAAAATGTAATAGTAGGTACCGCACTCGCCGCGCGTGACCTTGAGCGGGATAGCTGCTCTTCGCGTTGAACAAAACAACCGAAGCGTCGGTGACGTCGTTGACGTTCGTCTCGAAATATAGCGAGTGTGGTAGCTAGCTAGGTAGGTAGCTCATACAAGCAGCTTTTCGTTTTATTTTAAAAGAGATACTTCAGATTCCATACACAATTATTATGGCCAAGCAAATTATTGACAATTTTATTGGTAGTGGTGTTTTTTGTATTAGCAAAACAATGTTTTATGTATAAATATGAATTATGAAATGTTTATCATTAACTTTCATTTTTCATCTATTCTTGACTGGCTATTCGAAATTTGACAAATTCTGAATTGAGTATCCAGCCTAGTATACCTACCTATCACAGTTAGGTAACTACTTCATGTACGATAGGGAAATTTGCTACTTGTCTAGAAACTTCTTGAAACAGATACCCAGTCAAAGGTCGGTATTTTCAAATATATTTGTGGTTAACCCAACATATTTTTTTTAAATATCTCATAATTTTATTTAGATAACTTAAAAAACCACTTAAACAGTAAGCTAGGTCAGGTCAAAAATCATTGTGAAAATATTTCCTTACGATAATTATTAGAGACGTAAACTGACCCCATTTACCGCAATCAAACAAATGTGTGGTATAATTAAAGAACAATTAAGTCGATATTCTAACGGCTACACAATGGTCAGGCCACAGCCACAACACGAGATAATTACCCACGTTAAAACCGGCCCAGGCCGCATTCCAACCTCGGCCTCCGGCTTCACGAAGGACGGAACGGATTGATTACCATCAAGGGCACCCAAGGACCGTGCTTTAAGCCTTTTGAGACCGTCACTAACATGTAGCCTGCATTTGTGTTGATTTTGGGATAGGGGAGTTGTTAGGTGGATGTTTGGTAAGATATTTGGAATGGTATTTGAATTAGGTAAGTGTTAAGGGGAAAGCCTGGTAAGATTATATTTAAAGGCGTCACCGGTTTCGACTAGGAAAAATTTCGACAATGGTCTGACTATTGACAATATCTTACAATATTTTTGAAGAACGGGAAGAAAAACATACTGTTCCACATTCCCTGCAACTTAAAATTAATAATAAATGGAATAAAGCAGAAGTAAAAATACTAATTGGTGATATCAGCTGTTCGAAATCGCAATTTTGTAATTAATGTAGTAAATCTCTATACTAAAATGAATAACTTTTTATGCATTTCTTAACGAACTTGTTTTCCATCTCATCAAATTAAGAATTTCATCAGAATCACACACACACACACACACAACCACATTAAAGTTTGCGTCATTAAATAATTATAAATCGATTTACCAAGAATTTGCCTTAAAAGTAAAATGGAGGTAGAATTGGCGCCAGGCAATATTTTAAAAGTTTTGGGCCGTATGGCCAACCGTCTAACCGACGACCGATGTAATCACGTACTATGAACAATTTTTAATATAATCGTTAAGTAACGATAAACATATATTGTACTAGCTGACTTACGCAACCTCGTTTGCGTCCAAACTACCATCCCCGGTTTTAACCCCAAAAGGGGGTTGATTTCTAAAGATACATTATTAGTACACCTCCACACCATCTATAGAGCATACATTTTAAATTTCAAGTGTCTTACTTCAAAAACATAGGACTTTCATACAAACTTCCAACCCCCGTTTTACCCCCTTAGGGGTGGAGTTTCGTAAAATCCGTTCTTAGCGGATGTCTACACCCTATAAGTAACCTACCTGCTAAATTTCAAGTATGTAAGTGTTATTTCTGAGATTTCGTGATTAATACGTGAGTGGTATTTCGCTTTTATATATATAGATTATACTCGTACATACATAATAATTAGGTATATTCAAAACCACAATCTTCCTTTACCAACATAAACAAATAAAACGTCGTTTTGGTATTACGATAAATTACATTGAATTAAAAACAATTGAACTAGGACTTTGTGACGAAGGATAATTAGACACCTTTTCAATAAAATTAATAATGATACATCTTAATTTAAGCTAACAAAGTTATGAGATCCCAACCTTTGATAGATGGTCTTAATGTAAAAGAGTTTGTAGTGTATAAAGCCCAATGATGCAGAAGCATCACTAGGCCGCCATAGTGTAGGTCACCATGCTGCATTATTGCATTGTCTGTATTCGCAATGAGTATGGTGCCCACCATTCTTGGATTCTGCTTATGCTTTCCATCAGGCGGAGTAGAGTCATTTTGGCAGGGCAATACATAATATTAAAAAAACAAGGTGTGTTAACTTTGTACAATCGATCCAATGCCACACCTTACCTCCGACTTCTCAAAATGATTTTAGTCATTAGAAAGTGGTTTTGGGCGGTCTGCCCGGCGCCTTTAGATAAAATCGACATGTACTACTTACATACTTATAGAACAAATGATGTAGTGCATGTATAGTCGAGATAAAGTAATGAACCAAGTAATGCATTCCTTATCTGCAAAGTATTTTAATTCCTTCGAAAAGAAATAATCGCTCCTGTTATTATAAATAATTCTATCATTGGTAGTCTTTTCAAGACATAGAAGTTGGCTATTTTCATCATCTAATTTTGAGATTAAACCGACGCTAGAACTTGTTATACGACAAGAAGTCGTCATATAGCAAATAGGAGAGACGTTGTACTTTTCCATTTGGAAGAAGGTACACGAGAAGAATTTGACAAATAGAACGGTGAATCCATTCAACGGTCTTCGATTTTTATCTGTGGTAATCTTTTCTTGGCATAGAACAGTGACTGCATTCAACAGTCTTCTTTAGGTGTGGTAATCTTGTTTTGACTCATTCGACGTTGAAAGAAAAGGACATTCGAATCAGGTCTAGATTGTAGACAAACCGGATTGCTTAAGTCAAAAATATTAAGGTTATAATATGTATGCGTCATGTGTGCTTATTAATTGGTATAAAAAAATACCGCTATATAAACAGGTTGACTATTAAAGTCGTTTAAGCCATGTGGCTTATTGCTGGCACATAATGTTACTCCATAGAATATTTTAAAATGTTAATATCTTAATGGGATTAGCGGTGTCGAGATTATGTGGTGATTATTTCAAGACCGCTACTTTAAGGGCATAATTTGTAGGATGTAATTTTGTCGAACAATTTTTATATTCAACAGAGTTACTTTCGAATTCATAATATTAGTATGAAAATATGGATTATTATTAGACGAAATTAATTTAGTTTTTGCTGCCGCATATTTTGAAACAAAGGATTTTTTTTGTTTGGAGCATTCGTATTTCAGTAACCAAAAAAACTAAACAATGTACTTTTTATTTTGAAGTTCTAAACCAGTACGATTAGTGTGCGTGTGAACTGAGGGACCATAGTGATATTTTTGTTTGAAATTTTTATAAGATTTAGTAGTAGGCTCAAAACAATTGTAGAACAAATATGAGAATTTGTAAAAAGATATGTTAAAAACTACAGCCCTTTAAGTGTGGTCCCTCAATCCTCACATACCATCAGCCAGATCTCGGCAAGTATGTAAAAAAATAAGGTATTGTGACTGCAGACATTTAGTAGAGAATTTGTAAAGATATATGCTAAATAACTGAGCACAAATCATCAACGATTAAAAAAATACAACGACTATACTGTGGTCCCTCAGTCCACACACGAAAGATTTTGTTATACTGAATATTATCACATCAACGGAATAAAATCTTTATTTTCTTACACAATGTTTTAGAACAAGTCTCACAGCAATTTGTAAAAAATAAATTTAAAAAAAATATCGACGCACTTTGAAGATATTTATAATTAAAGCTGGTCCCTCAATCCTCACGTTCTCAAACATACTTGCATGTCTAGCTGCTAGACGACTAAAGTATCACAAAGTGTAGTGTATTAAACTTTTTGTAAAAAGTTTCTACAAAATAATAGGTATCTTTAATTGTGTGTATCTTACCTTTAAAATGAGATTATAGCATTTCAGTGATCTTACGAACAGATATACGAGTAGTGTGACCACACAATGAAAAAAAATGTAGACTACCAATATAATTTTTATTGTAATAGTCGAAACCCAAGGTTGTACGGTTGATTTAGTATTATGTTACATTACGTATCTTTACAATGCATGAAATAAAGTAGCTTTTAGACGCTTATCACCATTTAGGCTATGTTTCAAGGAAGCTTTATGTACTTATAATACCCCAGTATTTTACAAACCATTATGGTAACATAGTGGTATTATTTATACAGCTCAGTATTATACGTTTTATTAACACATAAAATTGAACATTTAAAAACACAGGATTTTGTAAAATATTTACAAAAAGCCCGCGATAGTACCTATCGCGATCTATATTAATATTATAAATTTGAAAGTGGCTTAGTCTGTTTCTCTGTTACGCTTTTATTATATTACAATAAGTTATATGCCTTACCAAGTGCAGGCACTGTTATTGTTTTAGCCGTGAAAGCGTAACAGAGAAACAGACTAAGCCACTTTCAAATTTATAATATTAATATAGATCGCGATAGGTACTATCGCGGGCTTTTTGTAAATATTTTACAAAATCCTGTGTTTTTAAATGTTTAATTTTATGTGTTAATAAAACGTATAATACTGAGCTGTATAAATAATACCACTATGTTACCATAATGGTTTGTAAAATACTGGGGTATTATAAGTACATAAAGCTTTCTTGAAACATAGCCTAAATGGTGATAAGCGTCTAAAAGCTACTTTATTTCATGCATTGTAAAGATACGTAATGTAACATAACACTTTTTTTTTTTTTTTTTTTTTTTTAACGTGTGGAAATCCCCTCGGACCTTCACCCGCGCCGGGGCTTGCGGCGGGGCGGTGTGTCGGACTCGAACCGACTAAAACCACACGGTGTGCCACTCTGCGCCTGTGAAGGGAGGAATCCGGGAACTGCAGTTATTAACACGTCCGGACCCCTCCCAGCGCTTGCCCGCACTGAAGCGGGCACCGTCTGCTGTTAAAATTCTCTATTTAGGCGACGTACGGCACACGCGTACGTCGCCCCCTCGCGGGTGGCCACTAGAGCGGATGGAGGGGAAAGCCCGTCCCGACCATCCGCGGCCACACTCAGGGCGGCATGAGGCGCTGATAGGCGCGCCTCCGCCGCCCGGTTCGCCGGCGGCGGATTGGGTCCGAGTGGATATCATCCTCCCGGGCCTTCTCCGCCACCTCCTTCTGCGAGATGACTTCTTCGCAGAAGGTTGCGACCGCGGTAAAACTGCTATCGCTACCGGCCATGGAGCGTATGACGGCCGGTAGCGAGAGATCTCCTCCGATGACTGCAGTGAGGGCCCGGCGCTGCGACGCCCATGCAGGGCAAATCGCCAGCGTATGCTGGGCCGAGTCCTCACTGCAGTCGCAGTGGTGGCAGGCGGGACTCAATTCCCTCCTAGCGACCGAGTGCAGATACTTCCCGAAGCAACCGTGCCCGGAAAGGACCTGCGTCAGTCGGAAGGAAAGGGTCCCGTGCTGCCGCCCTGCCCACTCGAGGATGACCGGCTGGAGAGCCTCCACGGCGGCAAAGCCAGCACGTGGAGTCTCCAGTCTCCATAGTGGCTCGACGGGCGGCTTCACGCCACTCGCGTACCTCTTCGGGCGGAGGGCGATAGCCATACTCCGCCCGATATTCAGCCACCCGTCGATAAACTTCGGCGAGCACTTCCGCCTCCAAATCCCACGGGGGTGTTCCGGCCAAGGCGCACGCCGCCTCGGTCGACACCGTGCGGTATCCGCGTATGGCTCTGACTGCCAATACCCTCTGAGGCCGCCAGAGGCGAGCCTTATTTAGGGCAGTCAGAGCCGCCACCCACACCGGTGCGCCATACAGCGCCATCGACCGGACAACCCCCGTGTATAGGAGTCTCGTTGCGACGCTGGCTCCACCCAAATTGGGCAAAAGTCGCCCAAGGGCGGAGGCAGCGTCGACCAGCTTTGGACCAAGCTGTCGGAAGTGCTCGTCGAAGAGCCACCTACCGTCGAGGATCAGGCCCAGATACCTCATCTGGGCCCGAACCGGTACGAGGACCGAGTTGACCTCTATGGAGGCGCCGGCGGGTGGACCACGACGGGGCCCATGGAACAATAGGGCCTCCGTCTTGTCCAGGGCCACCCGTAAGCCCAGCGCCTCGATGCGCCCGACCACCAGAGAAACACCCCTGGTGGCCAGGCGCGCCGCCTCTTGGAAGTTCGCCCCCCGGGCTGTGACAAGTGTGTCATCGGCGTAACAAATTACGCCCAGCCCGGGAGGCAGACGACTTCGTAGGACCCAGTCGTACCCCACGTTCCACAGGAGTGGTCCAAGGACAGACCCCTGCGGAACGCCGCACGACATGGGTCGCCGTCTCAAGACGCCCTCTCGGTCCTCGTACACGACGGTACGCTCCTCTAAATAGTCTGCCACTAGCCGCCTCAGGTACTCTGGCACCCCGTGGTAGTGGAGTGCTTCCCTGATGCAGCTAAATGGCAGACTATTGAAGGCGTTGGCGATGTCCAAGGACACCGCCAACACCACGCCGCCACAGCTCACTGCCTCTTCGGTCACGGCCCTAAGGCGCATCACGGCATCGACCGTCGAACGCCCCTCTCGGAATCCGAATTGGGCGTCCGACAGGTCGGGCCCCACCTCGCAGAGGTGCCGGACGATGCGGGCAGAGAGTATCCTCTCAAAAAGTTTACCCGCCTCGTCCAGCTACACGATGGGCCTATAGGCCGCGACCGAATCGGCAGGCCGTCCCGGCTTCCTCAATAGGACCAGCTTCCCGCATTTCCAGCACTCAGGGAAGCGTCCGGACGCCAGGCTAGCGTCCAACACCTCCCTGAGGCGGTCCGACATATGGTCGAGGGCTCGGGCCATCACTCGGGCTGGAACCCCGTCCGGCCCGGGGGCGGTGTTCTTGGAACGGATCCGAAGAACAGCCGCCCCAACCTCCGATTCCCTAACGGGCGGCACATCGTCCTCTCTACCCCCGTCATCTATGACCGCATAGGCCATCGACGGGGGTGTGTGCTCCGCCCGCTCAGGGAAAAGGCCCTCGACCACTTCCTGCAGGAAGCTGGGCTGGAGAGTCTCGGTAAGGGGGGGGCCCGACGTGCGGAGCTTCTGACGCACCGCACGGTATGGGCGACCCCAGGGGTCACGGTCGAGACTCTCCAGCATCTCCTTTCTCTTTACCTCTTTGGCGCGGCAAATGGCCAGCTTCAGAGTTTTCCGCGCTCCGCGGTACTCCTCATGAAGCTGGTCCCCGCCACCGTCTCCACGGTGGCGTCGCCTGCTACGGGTGTAGGACCTCCGGGCACGAGTACAGGCCGCACGGAGGTCCGCCAACTCCTGGGACCACCAGTAGACCTCCTTCCGAGGAGGCCGACGACCTTGGATGCGGGGCATGGCCGTATCGCAAATTTGCGTAATCGCATCGCGAAAACGGCCAGCCCCCACGTCCATGCCGACCTCCTCGGTCGGGGCCTGCGGAGACAGCCAAGATTGAAGAATGGCCGCCTCCTCTAGTAGGTCCCTATCCAGCTTGGCAACAGCCCACCGCGGAAAGTGGGAAGAATGCCGCGCCATGTGACCCCTACTGGGGCCCTGGGACCGGGAGAGCTCGAATCGGATGTATAAGTGATCCGAGAGCGTCTCGACCTCTTCCAGGACACACCAGTTCCTTACTCGTGCGGCAACAGCAGGGGTAGCAAACGAAAGGTCCACTATCGACCCCCCTTGCTGTCGCACGCACGTGTTGGTGGAGCCTCTGTTTAGTAAACAGAGGCCCACCGAAGCCGCCCACTCCTCGACGGCCTCGCCCTTGGAAATGTAACATAACACTAAATCAACCGTACAACCTTGGGTTTCGACTATTACAATAAAAATTATATTGGTAGTCTACATTTTTTTTCATTGTGTGGTCACACTACTCGTATATCTGTTCGTAAGATCACTGAAACGCTATAATCTCATTTTAGAGGTAAGATACACACAATTAAAGATACCTATTATTTTGTAGAAACTTTTTACAAAAAGTTTAATACTCTACACTTTGTGATACTTTAGTCGTCTAGCAGCTAGACATGCAAGTATGTTTGAGAACGTGAGGATTGAGGGACCAGCTTTAATTATAAATATCTAAAAAGTGCGTCGATATTTTTTTTAAATTTATTTTTTACAAATTGCTATAAGACTTGTTCTAAAACATTATGTAAGAAAATAAAGATTTTATTCCGTTGATGTGATAATATTCAGTATAACAAAATCTTTCCTGTGTGGACTGAGGGACCACAGTATAGTCGTTGTATTTTTTTAATCGTTGATGATTTGTGCTCAGTTATGTAGTATATATCTTTACAAATTCTCTACTAAATGTCTGCAGTCACAATACCTTATTTTATTACATACTTGCCGAGATCTGGCTGATGGTATGTGAGGATTGAGGGACCACACTTAAAGGGCTGTAGTTTTTAACATATCTTTTTACAAATTCTCATATTTGTTCTACAATTGTTTTGAGCCTACTACTAAATCTTATAAAAATTTCAAACAAAAATATCACTATGGTCCCTCAGTTCACACGCACACGTACGATTATTGTTAAAAATATATTGAATTAGTAGTAACTTATTATTTGATTTATACGGAAGTAAATATAAATGATTTATAGATTCAAAATGGTAATGAAAATCTTTCTCCTTGACGAAGGTATATAAGGCTTTCAATGCAACGAATCCGCCATTTCTTAACATTACCTTAGAAACAATCAAGCGGATAAAACATACACAATGGATAATGTACTTTAACAGGCCATCAGAAGCACATTCTATTAGAACAGGTTGTAATGACTTCCTGGTACACTTGATAGAGGGGAGAGATTCAACATCATCGTGAAAATAGTAGTATGTTATTTACATATCAGCGATATCGTAAAGGTAACTTGGATGGTTGTAATATTCGAAATCTTCTTGTATCACTTATGCATTTATTTTTGCTATCCGAATTTTTCATGTGTTGTTTGAGGTTTTTAGATCAAGCTTCTTCAGTGTGTTAGTGTAATCACAAGTTCTGTTGCACTAAAATCCATGTAAGGGTATGAAAATTCAAAAAGATTTGTGGGAATTTCTTGCAATATTAATGAACAACACAATTCGCTTATGCTGTCTACGGTTTCTGTATATTTAGAGCCTTATTTTTACTTAAACCTATCATTAATATTTGCTTTAGCACGCATAATAGTTTAAGCGCTTACCTCGCTACTGTTTACTGAGCTGAATGTTGTGGGTTCGGTCCCCACGTGGGTAAACACTCGAGTGATTCATAAACTGTTTCTTCTGCGCAGCGCAGGATATTACAGGAGGTGTCTTTAAAAAATACTATCATAGCCAGATATTTGATACTCGACGTCAACTAATTTCAAACTAAGCAGAACTTGTACTACGAAAGCTTTTATACTCGTATAGAGGAAAAAAATATTAAAAAATTATATAAACCAAGTACGTACATAGATGTATGCATAATTGCTGTGCAAATAAAAGGTGACGACTCATTAGTCGTGGCGAAAGTTAAGCAATGAATATTCTCTCACACTTGATTATAATAAAGAAAATTTGTGTCGTGTGACATCGCCAAGGTACTAAAATAATAATAAATATTTCAGACATATGAAACGACTATCTATGTTTTGTTGTTGCCCATTTTACTATTAAGTCAACTAAGGTAACTAATATTGGCTTTTCATTAAAAAAATGGGGTTATAATTTATTATACTTAGTAAGCGTCTGTAATAATATTTCTTTTTTTGACGTGACGACGTCTTATAATTCGATGGAGCCTGCTGCACTCACGACTCATGCGGCGTTACCTCGCTCCGAGGCGTTCTATCTCCTCATCTATCTCTAGCTTGCACTTCAAGCCTTAAATGGAAGCGCCGCATCTATCTCTCATCATTTCATCAATTTTTCGTTATTACGTTGTCACGTTATACTATCATCCGTTAACAGACTTTACAGACAACCATTTTTTTTTTGATAGTAGGAAATATAATTACACCTTTGGTTAGCAAATGCGGGAATTTAAGCGTGAGTGGATGTAAGTACTAGGAATGTGGTTAAAACAGCAGTCGTGTACCTACTAATCAGCATCCAGTTAAGTTATTAATAAACTAAATAACCTGAAAGTCCTAACACATGCTTGAGACTTAAGGTTATCGTTGTAGTAATCGAGTAGTAGTAGTACATCGTATTCATTTATCAGAAAACTTATGAAATAAAAATAAATTTACTTTCCTTCTTTAATTACTGGATAACTTAAAAAACATAGGCTTGTTAGTAGACTTTAAGTCGACCCCAACCCAGATTATGAAAAAAAGGCTCGGAGGAAGTGTTGAACTTAATGTAAGATTTATAGCTAGCCTTGTATCAATATCTACTATTTATATGTAAATTTAATAAAACTTATTACTTTAATATAGTATTGCATATTTTTCGTCGTTGCATATATGCATGTCTATAAATTAAAAATATTTTTGCAATAACGTTACTTAATAAATGATAAAAATAAAGTTACAATATCCTTATCCTTTATTTCTCAAAAGATAATATATATAGTATCTTTTGATAAAAACAAAGATTCTTTAACCGTATATCCGTGTGGTGACGGATAAAGAATACAGTGTCACTCACCACCCTTATTCATCCCATGGCATGGGTGTCGTAAGAGACGATTAAGCGAGCAAACTACGCAAGACATCATTGCAAAAAGAAAGAAAACTTGAAAAAACTATAAAAACTCGTCTGGTCTGATATAGTAGGCCAAAGCCTCCTTTTTAAGGAGAGATGTATATCCAGTAGTGGTCTTCAAAAGGCTGGTGCTGATATACATTCTTACTCGTCAAGTCGTTTAGATTTTTTTTTTATATATACTGGTTGAGGATGTGGAAGAACGGGTGTATAGTCCCTTCAACACAAATGGAGGATCCTCTAACCAGGCCAGATGATCATGCCTGGCGGGCCACTGCCCTATGGTGCTGATATGCGAGTAGATGAAAAAAAAACATTTAGACTTAAGTAATTGACTTTGTTTTAAGTACCCTAGTGTGTAAGTATTCTTCAATTAAGCAAATATGACAACACTAGCTTTTGCCCGCGGCTTCGCCCGCGTGGTTGTTGGTTATCGCGGCAAATAGTAGCCTATGTGTTATTCTGAGGTATAAGCTTTATTACTGTAAAGTTTCATTCAAATACGTTTAGTAGTTTTTGCGTGATAGACTAACAAACATAGTCCATCCATCCATACTTACAAACTTTAACGTTTATAATATTAGTAGGATATTATGTTGTACTTAAGAATATTATTAGTCAACAATACTTGTTGGTAGTTTTATTATCCATGACAACAATAAAAAACATTTATTTGTTTCACAATACTTGGTTTACAACATCAAAGCGATCGCTTTTGAAAACCTCGCAGTATTAATAATATAATAACCATCAAAGTGGAGCAAACATAACTTCTGTGCCATGAAAACACGACAATCGGTTTACAAACACCGATTCGCAAACATGTTTTGTATTTAATATTCACATAAAGACGGTATTAAATATTTAACAGTATTTTATTAACAGTTATAGGAATAAGTAACGCAACAGTAACCGTGTATTCAAACTTACAACTTACTGCATTAATTTACTATAAAATTCACAGAATTAAGTAACAAGAATTACGTAAACTCAAGTCTATCAAAGTAATTAATTACGTTACAGTTCTCAGTACATAATATAAGGTAAAAGGCTGCGCGAGCGCATTTTGTCATTGCAATATTGAACACGTGTGATATCGACTTTTTTAGATTCTATGTAACTTTAAATTGAACAAAACATACACACCTACATACTTTTAGGTATGTAGGACAGACGTATTGCACACTAATATTTTGAAAACTTTTATTTGGTAGTAGGAAAAAAACCGAAGAAAAGTTATATTGCTTATACGAATGGATTTGGAATTGAGTGAGTATACAAGTACCTAATGTACCTATACATACATACAACGTACCTATAATATCAATATACATATAAAAATGAATCATCAGTGGCCTGAAAGTTCGATCCAATTTCGAATAAAAGAAGGTAGAAATGGGAACTCAAAGTTTATGCTTGTACTAACAGTAGTGTGCGGTGTCATCTACCGTCTTTGTACTATGTACAGCAGTGGATTAGTCCACTGATGTACATAGCTTTGAAAGAAGATTTTGGCCTCCTACACGTACTAGTAATACGGCATAAATCTAAAATCCTGGTTAATTAAATCCAGGAAAGAAATTA
The DNA here is from genome assembly GCA_949125395.1 of Diaphora mendica. Classification (NCBI taxonomy): domain Eukaryota; kingdom Metazoa; phylum Arthropoda; class Insecta; order Lepidoptera; family Erebidae; genus Diaphora; species Diaphora mendica. The sequence goes on from OX421321.1 coordinate 6,641,397, forward strand.
TGAAGATTGTAAGATTAGGTTCAGGACTTTTTAAATACCTAGTAGCTCTACTATAATTCAATAAGCAGTTAGCTTTCTTTAAAATCATTCACGTTTTCTATGATATCCTAATCCTGCAAGTCATAGTATGGCAACTACAGATACTTTTAAAAACTTAAACCACATTTATGATTAGATTTTCAAAATGATGAGAAGCCAGTATTTATAGCACAAATAACATATTTCAGCAAGGTATTCGAGGCTTAAATGGACTAAATATGGCCAAAATTAATGTTATAGTCATTTTTAGGGTTCCGTGCCAAAGGCAAAAAACGGAACCCTTATAGATTCGTCATGTCTGTCTGTCTGTCTGTCTGTCCGTCCGTATGTCACAGCCACTTTTTTTCCGAAACTATTAGACCTATAATGTTGAAACTTGGTAAGTAGATGTATTCTGTGAACCGCTTTAAGATTTTTACACAAAAATAAAAAAAAAACTATAAATTTTGGGGGTCCCCATACTTAGAACTGAAACTCAAAAAAAAATTTTTCATCAAACCAATACGTGTGGGGTATCTATGGATAGGTCTTTGAAAATGATATTGAGGTTTCTAATATCATTTTTTTCTAAACTGAATAGGTTGCGCGAGAGACACTTCCAAAGTGGTAAAATGAGTGTCCCCCCCCCCCCTTTAACTTCTAAAATAAGAGAATGATAAATCTAAAAAAAATATATGATGTAGATTACCATGTAAACTTCCAACGAAAATTGGTTTGAACGAAATCTAGTAAGTAGTTTATTTTTTTAATACGTCATAAATGGTAAACTGCAATTTACCTTTCATTCAATCAACACAAATATAAAATAAAAATTACATTATGTTACTTGCTGCCGCGGAACCCTTCATGGGCGAGTCCGACTCGCACTTGGCCGCTTTTTTTAAATTGTACAATTTACCTAAAACACTTTCAAGGTTTTACTTCACTTTAAATTCTAAGCCTGAACAATTCAGTGTCTTGATTTAGATCTACTAATGACCGTTCCTGCTTCTGTCCCCCGAACGGAAACCGATTATGCTAACCGAACGTTATGATATTATTCATACTAAGCCATTTAATCAAATAATGAGATATAATTTTTTTTTTCAGTACAACGCTCGCTCGAGATCACCAGAGTAATCCGCCATCGGAGCGAAACGTTCCTTCAACTCAAGTGGAGTTCATCGATCGTAGAGATCTGTTTTTATCGAATTGAATATCCGATTACGATCGTCGATGGGAAAGTGCAAAGAAAGTTACATGCAGTGTCAACTATATGCTTATTCATTACTGTGTGTGAGAATATGTACTTATGTGACATTATTTTGATTTTCAGTGACATGTTGGAAATTAGATTTTCTGGAAAGTTATTAATAATATTGATCCGGTCGAATAACGCCATGGTTTGAGCCGCTTTTGAGAATCTGTTTTTCTATATTTAGTATTATTTAGTAACTAATTCAAAATGTTAAAATATCACTGGTCAAAGTTATCTTGGGTGAAAATAAAAAAAAACTTTCATGTACATTCGTCTGCGGACCAGAAGTTTGTTCAAAAACTACAAACAATTTATCTAACATCTACGTATGTCCTACTTATAGTCTATTTAACTTCCTCTGAGACAAAAGGTAAATAAACCAGAAAAGGGTTCTTTAATAGGTCAAATTTTATATGCATCTAGAATCAATAAAAAAGTGACATTTTCTTTCTTTTTCTTGGAAAATGGCAAACTGTGCCGATGTCGACAATTCTGCCAGTGTCAAGTACAACGGAAATACGTGTGTTAAAAAATAAAATAATTGCAACTGTCTAAATTTTCCGAGTTCACAGTGGACTAACTAAAAAGTGACATTAAAACACCTAAATCTGTAGCTGTTCCCAAACTTTGAACGTATTATAACACTACAAAATTGAAGAGTAGTGATAAGGCAAATAATTTACGTAGATATGTGAATTTTGTAATTAGTTTGGTTACACCGGCCATCTTATCAACTCGTTTGAGAAACATTGGTTTCTTTGTTTACCTTTTGTCTCAGAGGAAGTTGAATAGGGTATAGTGACCGATGTCAGCGATTGGCATTCTAATTAGGTCACATGACCTAAATAAAATGCCAATCGCTGACAGTTGCAAAAGCTTTTTTTTAAATAGACTAGCTGATACGGCAAACGTTGTTTTGCCAGAAAAAAAAATGGGGTATAAAAAATAGATGTTGGTCGATTCTCAGACCTACCCGATATGCACACCAAATTTCATAAAAATCTTTTCAGCCGTTTCAGAGGAGTATGGTAACTAACATTGTGACACGAGAATTTTATATCTTCGGCATGTCACAAAGTTAGACACTTATTGTAAAAATTAGTTAAAATGTCAGTCAATATCATTACTTCATGACGAAATGACAAAACACATACCTTTCACTTTACGTAAGTATTTAATCACATCACTTGACAAAATGATTTCGTATGACGATTTGCACATCGTCGTTTAATGCATCACTAATGTTTTAAAAGAATTTTTACTAGTAAAATTAGAAAATTATTTTAATTGCCTAATTTATAGTTTCACATCATTTGTCATATAGTACTGAAGAATAAAGAGGTGCTGTATCCGAAAAGAAAAGTTTCCCATCAATATAGTATCCTAATTTTGGCAGCATAATCACGAAGCTATCGCTAGAAGCTCAGCAAGTGTTAAAGTTATCTTTCTGGGGAATAGTACTTTATTTATTTTTTTCCTACTTATCAATTGGTTATAAGTATTCACTCAGTTCACCGACGATATGAACCTATTGTTTACACCAGCCAGCGTTTAACTTAAATTCCGTAAATAATGTTTAACTTCATGTTAATGTAAAAGATATCATAATCGTTTTACACAAAATTAAGTTCGATTTGTAAATCATAAAACAATATTCCGTATGCATCGATACCGAGGGCTTACACAACGCATTCGCGTGAGCTGTCAAACATTCCAGGCAGTCAGCCGCATTCGAAGTATAAACGTATTACATATTATTTACTTAATCGCTAACATTAACATAGATAAACGTTATCGTAACCACGTAGGTGATATTTTTTCTTTGCTGTAAAAAAACTCAGAAGAATCTCGAAATGTGAAACGATATGTAAAGTTAAAATAAAAAAAATTACAAAGTTAGATTAGTAAAGACTAAAGTAGGATGATGACGATTTGATCCTACATCTCTACCAATCTAACTTAGTGTAGGTATATGAACTCCTAATCAGAAATTTTATAATATCAATGAGACCACTACCTGTGATACTGATCTGATTGAGTTGGAATTCAGACACCTTTAAAGAATCAAATCTGATGTTGACTGAACTACCATTACAATACTGTATATTTTGTTTTGTCTCAACTGAATTCCAGTTATATGTATTTACACATTTCCTTACCTTTATTACTGTGTCGACCTGTACACAATCTTGGTGCCAACTTGTTTGACTTGAGTAGTATTTTGACCTCAAAATGTTTAACGCCGGTAAATAAGTACCTACACCTGAGCTGAGCGGATTTCTGAGTTACGTTAGGTACATAAAATTTTGTGGAATTGGTATATCAGTTATGTCACGGTCAGCATTTTAAACAGAAAGAGTTTACCGTTATTTAATATAGTTTTTACGCATATATTTAGTTTTTTAAAACAGTAATAATATTCTAGTACAATATTAACACGTGCTGTTATTATGTTATTAGTCGTGTGGTAATAGGTATGTGAATGTAAGTATAAGCAGAATGTTTTTTTTGTTTCAAATTTGTTAAAAGAATTAAATTCTAGACGATGAAAGTTACATATTATAAATAAAATCCATGTTCAGGACAAACCGAAACGAAGTAATGCTTGTTAATTTAAAAAAAGTGAAATCTGAGTGAAATTTAAAATAAAACACAGCAACGAATTGCAGCACTAAAGCATTGAGAGATGAGAGGCCTCGTAGAGTTCTCAACGTACGCACAAATTAAATGATAAAAAGAAATACGCGCCATTTTTGTTTCTAGTGTTGCCGTACATAAAATTAACTCTCTAAACTATTAAGCGTAATATAATGTAAGTAATAATCAGGTGTTTGTCGGAAGAGCTACCCGTTGAGCGAAAGTCTGTAGTCTGTGGACTGTAGACAATGGTTGTATTGCTGTAATTATTGTGTACGGCATGAGGCGAAAGTCACCGATACTGACCAAGTAGCGGTCTTCTCAAAAAGTTTTTTTTTCTGAGCAATGGTCTAGGTGGGAGTTTATCAACCTTAACCAGAATTACTTACCTTTTTTTTAAGCTGTGCAAATATTGATTGGCATAATCAGGTATACTAATTTCGTCATAGTCATTTCGTAATTTTTGCGTTTTTAACCGACTACATTCTATAAATCAATCCACGAATAATCGATATAACAGTAAATAAACACCATCAGCACACAAACCTATAAACTGGCACGAAAACAAGATGAGACAGTGTGATTTTCTTCTTAAAACATTCACTCACATTAAAGTACTCACTATTATGGTTATTTCATGTACCTATAGGTAATTGAGAACCCAAAAATTTACTTTTTATTTCTTGAAGGCTGATAAATTGTTTATGACATAGTTTTGAGACATACTTAAGTTTCAGTAATTTTGATACAAAATGTATTGCTATTATATAGTTATAACTAACAATAATACTACCATAACTATGAATATGATTTCCCGTTCTCGTTTGCTTTTTACAATATATTCATTATTTATTCACAAAACATGTCGGTTTAACCCAATTAAGTATTAAGCAAATTCTTTATTATTATTTCTATTTAACACATATATTTATTGTAACACCACAATTACTACCATTATGAGTAATTTAAATTACTTAATTTAATACCAATGAAATATATTATACACGCATAACTAACATTGTTAAAACAACCTTCCTGTCTTTATAAATAAAATAATAAAGTATAATTTATACGTAGCACAATTATTGTAAAAATAATACAAACGTATTAGTTAAAAATTAATACCAAAGTAGGTATTATTTTAAAATAATAATAATAACAAAAAAATGTTCACTACAAATATTACTTAAAGATTTATTAGTATATATACTATCAAGCGCAAAACACGGATATTAATTTATATTCTTAAACTTTTAAAGAAAACATCTTTTTAAATGTTAAGAACAGAAATGAATCTTATTCTTTGACAATTTAAACGAATTCGTCATGAAAAAATTAAAACTAGACGCGTTGATATCTTTTGTAAACGCAAGGCAACGATTGTATCATTACTACGATCACCATTTTGTTGACATAATACGCCACGTTTAATATAAAAAAAGGTTGGCTAGTTACAAATACACATATGATTTCCCTTGGCAGGTGAGCGAGGGATTCGAAACTCGTCAATGTATGATCAGGCACGTTTTGTATTCAGTTACCTCTGGCTCATGATGGAACATAAAAACCGGTACCTACCTGTCACTTTAACACGTACTGCGGACTTAATAAATCCTAAGCAAAGTTCCAACTTTCGTTAAATATTTAAAGTTTACAATATATCTATATACTAGCTGTTGCCCGCGGCTCCGCCCGCGTGTATGTTGGTTATCGCTGCAAATAGTAGCCCATGTGTTATTCTGATGTATAAGCTATATTACTGTAAAATTTCATTCGAATCCGTTGAATAGTTTTTGCGTGAAGAAGTAACAAACATACACACAAACTTTCACCTTTACATATTAGTGTGATGTGATAAGACGGCATTGGCCATATAGTACTAAAGTTCTTCTCGCATTTAAGTTGACATGTAGTCAACATTGGGACGAATTCTGTTGTCTCATCACTAAACTAAAATCTCAAAAATTCTCTATAATTTAAATTTTAGTGAAGCGATTTTCAAAATGGTTTTATTATACGTACACGTATTTAAATAACTTCTATTTTAGTGAGAAATGTCTAATTTCATTCAATCTTTCTCATTTAGAACGTCGCGTCGTTTACAGACAACTTCTTTTTGGGTAATTCCACAAATAAGGAAAGTTAATTAAAAATATAATAGGACAAACATCACAATAACTACTAAAGACGAATTTTCCTTGATAACACTATTATTATACAGAATTTATCCATGTGTTTAATCATTTCAATTTAAGAAAAATAAATGGATAGAATCTCGGCCGCTCAGTCACTTCCGGAATGATTAAAACAAATTTTAAATATTTGGTGTGTTTCCCCAGTGTTCTTCTATAGTTGCGTATGCAGTAATTAAATATGTTATCTTTTTCTACATTGTCATGTCTAATACAAGAGCAAAAAGCAAGTCCAAAAAGTATCTATTTACTAAAAGTTTTCTTAAATACTGATTTACATACTTTACTAGATTTAACCAATTCTTCATTTTAATTTCCATCTAAGTGTTTTATCCCAGCGTTGACACCCTTTTCCAAAAAAAGTTATTTTTACACGTCAATAACAGAAAGCTCACCTGTAACTTTACTGACCCTTGAATACGTGTACGAACAGGCTCGCTGTTCACAATTCACGCTCAGCTGTAGGACATTTTTACCTGACGGTGTCGGGTCATGGACCCAGCACCCGGCCCGTTCACCTTGCAATGCCGACCATTGTACCAAGGACCCTACGTATGCGAGTAGCTACATCATAACGTTAATCATCCTTGTGTGTCTGGTAGATTTAAAAAGATTTAAACATGGATATATTAAATAGATATTTCTCTTTTGATCACAATGGCTTATGACAATATATGATTATAAAATAATATAGTACATTTCTAGGTTTCTTTGACATAAATGAAACTTACCTATATTTTAAATGTCCAATAGATTTGCATCGGTTATAGGCGGTACACACTACAACGATTTATCGTAGCGATTTAACTGTGCAGTTTTATCGATAGTGTGGACGGAAATTGGTTCAGATTTTTTGAGAAATATCTGAGCCAATGTCCACTATATCCATATCCAAAATAAAACTGCACAAACAAACTGCACAGTTAAATCGCTACGATATATCGTTGTAGTGTGTACCGCCTATTACATATATGTGAAAGAGTAACAAACATCCATCCATCCATACTTACAAACTTACGCGTTTATAATATTAGTATAGAAAATAATAGTGGGTATCATTAAATGTCACTGGAGAGCGATATGTTTATAAGTTTCTACTTATAAACATATCGCTCTCCAGTGACATTACCTAGACCTACCTGCCTACGTACGTACGTATTTTCAAGTAATTATTTTCCTTTGAAAGCCAATTCCTGTTAAATAAATTATATATTGCTAATGGTACATGAGACTATACAAACTTCAAGATTCTTGGCAAATACTCACATACGTTTTTGTTACGAATTGAATCCACATCATACAGCGCAATGCACTGCGAGATGAGATAACTCCTTTAATTAAACTTTTTCTTTTAAACTTGTTTTTTAGAAATAGTATTTTTCAAATATTGTTAACAATTGAAAAAAATATTCTTTTTTTAATCTGAAATCTCTCAGTACTTAGCATAGCTTGCAATTAAAGTACTTAACATAAATCTTGGTAGGTATGTAATCTTTCACCAAGGTCATGTTTTGTGATGTTACTTTTAGTTTTGATGTACCATAGTTAGCCTTATGCTGGACAACAGAGTCTCGCGCCAAAGAAAAGGATTATTCATCGTGAAGCTGGGATTCTGATATTACAATAGTTAATAGTAGTAGGTACAGCAGTTCTGTATTCTTACATTCAAAATTTGACGAGAACAGAATTTAAATATGTTGTAATAATGTAATGTTAGCTATGTTTATTACCCTGAATATTTTTATGTTAAAAGGAAAACCACAAGGAGTCGATAACATAGAATGTGTTTGTCATATTAACTACGTATTTTGTAAAAGAATTTTAAAAACAATGACACTGTTTTAAGCGTTTTTACGTTATGTTACACGAAAATTGAAAATGGTAAACTCTACCTGAATATTCATTTTAAAGTATTGTTGTATTGAACTGTAAGATATATTAAATTATTACCTGCATGAAATAAAAAAATAAAATTAAGTTACGTTTTGTCATGACATGTAATAAATAAAAACAATCAAAAAGTGCGTTGAAATCGGTGTTTTCATTTGTATAATACTTACTATAGTTATTAACACAAAATATTTACTTGTTCTATAAGCATTTAAGTAGCGAGAATAAATATAGAGACGTATAACTACTTTAAATATGTCAGCAAATAAATATTTATACCTATATATATTATTCATGAATTAATTACCTTACTGTTTAAATTTTCGCATTGTCGTCCATCGATCAGTATGTTATAATCTATACTAATATTGTAAACGCGAAAGTTTGCAAGTATGGATGGATGGATGTTTGTTTGTTACTCTTTCACGCAAAAACTACTGAACGGATTTGGATGCAACTTTACAGTAATATAGCTTATACATTAGAATAACACATAGGCTACTATTTGCAGCGATAACCGACATACACGCGGGCGGAGCCTTGGGCAACAACTAGTGTATTATAAATGACAATCTAAATAACATCACTCGCCACTACTCTACAGGTAGGTACAAAAAATGGCTACAAGGAGCACAGAAAGCCGTCTTGGATACTTGAAGAGACTGCTTATAGATCTCGTCCTTATCGACACAATCGCCCTATAGCTATGGCTATAACGACGGCGAGGGGAAAGCTTTTTCTATTCAAGTGACGCCTCGCTTATATGGAAGCCATCGTCTTTTTAACCCCTTTCTTCCGCCGCTGTTTGCAACCTGCATATTACTTCAGGCTTTTAGTACTCAATACTGATTCGTTTGGTTATTCACCGATATTTCTGATTATTTACTTAAGAGTTAATTAAAGACTTCACCATGTCAAGAAAATAGCAAGTGAACCCGTTTGACACATTTTTTACCTTTCCGTTAACGGTAATACGCTGTAGGTACTAAACCTAGCTAACAGACCAAGAATATCACATACAAGTTTCATTTATATATTTAAGAAATTATAAACCAGTTCGCACATCTACATAATGATAAACTCATACACAGTAGGCTATGCCGTGATCTAGACAATGAAAGTTACACTACTTTCATGACGCAGTTTCCGTGGACAGAAACACTGTCATGTTAACTCTCTCTCTTTATTATATTTGAAGGACCTTGGTCACAAAAAAATATACGATGAGATAGCCGGTCTCATTGTTACTTTTAAAATGCATAATCATTATCATTTTATGTATTCTAGAAAGCACCAAACTCAGATGAGATGGCATGACTATATAATGAGTTTTGTTTTAAGCAAAAAGAATCAAGCAAACACTTAGTTCGATTCACCAACGATTTACATAATTATCGATAAATAATAATCACAAATTTTAACAAAAAAAAAACCTACTTCAATCAGGACCAAATTTAAATGGGACCACACGGGAAGCACCAACTTTTAAATAAAAAAAGAATCATCAAAATCGGTTCACCCAGTCGAAAGTTATGAAGTAACAAACATAAAAAAAAATACAGTCGAATTGAGAACCTCCTCCTTTTTTTGAAGTCGGAGACAGAAACAGAAAAAACCCTCTTAAATATGAGTCGTCGTATACGAACTCTTTGCATATAACTAGTTTTGCTGAGACCAGTATTATAAACAATGCTGTTCAGGTATGTAGACGCCTTACATGCTTAACGTAACTACGTAAATCGAGGCAGATGCTGCGAACCATCATCTGCCGAGGTAGGGAAGTTGCTCGAACTTGATAGCCTTGAATATGAAATAACTACACAATTAAATAATACTACTAGTGTTCACTGCCAACACAGCAAATAGTCAAGACGAGTTTAAAGACCGATTCTACGGGTTATTGCAGAAAGAAATCATTTATTTTTTTTAATAGTATTAGGTACTATATATTTATATGATATTAGCTATATTCTGCCACCTATAGTGACTATGGCACATTGTGGTCGCAGAAGACAGATAAAGACCACTACGAAGCGGGTTGTATATCGTTTTAAGACTTCAAGAGCTCAATCGTTGCAGATCTTTTGAGTTTTTGGAGCCAACACACACACCAACGTAACATTTATAAATACATAGAAAACACAATTTCAAAAAGTTGGGTTAACAGCCACTGCGCTTCCGCCATTTTTTAAAAGACTGGATATACCAACATGATACTTAAACAGATAGAAAGGATATCTATCAAACATAATAAAGGTCTCACGTTACAAAAATAGTCAAGCACCTGTTTGGTATCCTATATCGCTATCATCTGTCCCACAGTAATTCAAAATCGACACAGACTGCAATATGAACTATTTAACAATAGACAAAGAACATTCCAGAAACAAGTATTTTCTTAATTACTAGCTAGACAGTAACTACATAAATGCACGAAGTTGACCAAGACAGTTTCGTTGATCCTACCTTGTAAAGATAATTATGTATTTACATTATGTAATTATATAGGGGCATAGCCATGTACATTAGTGTAAAGGTAACAATTAGTATGGACTTATCCCTGACAATAATATTGGTATACAACAGTCTTAAAGTTTCAAATGTGTTTGCTAAATTAGTTTGCTATCTTTGTCTTTCTGTGTGTAATGAAATAAGTATGTATAGAGAATGTGAGAACCGAAATAGTATATTTAATTACATAAATATATTGATTTCTAAAGCCGGACATACACGTTAAAGTATACTTGCGCAAATCCAGACTGTTTTGTCAGTCTGTATTGTATACTTGAACGTGTATGTCCGGCTTAACACACAGGCAGCAAAGAAAAATTATATTGTTGTAGTAATATATGGTTGGTAACTTAAATCAACATTCTTATAATAACAAAATACGTATAAATTACCTTGCAATCGAGACGTAACACCAGACTTGATGGTAATAAATAACCCTAGTATACAAATATATTTACTGAAGAAATAAATTTGTGTTATCTAAACTTTTATTCTGATCATACTAGAAACTTCAAAAATTTATCACGCTTCGCTTTGTTTTAGTAGAGCGTCATAATATTCTGAATGTAAATGATTAAGTAAGAGAAAGCAGAGTCGTTATTTTAAGTACTTTTTGTGCGTAAATTGCCACATAAAATCTATTGTATTCGTGAGTATTTAGCTATTCAGTTAAAACATTTGAATTGTAGAAAATAAGAAAAATGTGTTTTAACTTTTTTAAATTTAGGAATGCAGAGTTAAATTTGAAAAAAATAGTAGTTGTACCTAGTATTTTTTTAGTTTAGGTACTTTGCCCGAGAAAACATTTTAAGAAAGAATTACTTCAGACTATTGACGCCATCAGCTGATCCTCCACCATAAAGCGCCAACCAATAAGAACGAATGAATAACACTCGATTAATTGGGGCCGTTTCTTCTTAATTCTTTCACTTCAACAATATTTTTATTCTTCCTTCTTTCTATTTCTATTCTGTTTCGTCATGTGGGTATAGTTTTCTTGAATATGAACATGGTAACGTCATCCCTCTGCATACTATTCCTTAATAAAATATGAATGTAATAAATATAAATAGTGATAAACACAATACATATTATGCGTGTTTTGGATTGCACCACTGCGTATTGAAATTCCACATTGTAGGAAAACTATAAATTAAACAGCTTGGCTTTAATCGCGTCACATTTTTTTTCAAACAATGAAATAAAGCACGCCATACGCATGTCATTATTTAGGAGAAAAAATGTCTTTATTATTCTTAGTTGCTAAATCAATGAGCAAACTAAAGTGACACAATACTGTAACAATAATGAGAGTGCACTGTGCGAAACTTGGTACGCTGCCTGTGCACTGGTTTGGCAACATTTATGTATCATTTTGCCACTCATTAGAGCTTTTAAACGAAAACACCTATTAAAAGTTAAAAGTTTGTAATTGTGTAGATACTGATAGAAGCATCTAAGTCGGGAAATATTAAAAAGAAGGTCATTCAGTAAGGAATGCGCTCTCGATCTAAATGTTTTTGCATAAACTTAACAAAAAAGGCGGATTTTCTAAAGTCATCTAGGTAAATATACTACTTACTTTTATAAAATCTATTTCATATTTTCAATGTTTATTAAAATAATAACGAATTTTCACATCTTAATACAAATTTGTAAAAATGTTATGTTAAAAAAACATTACTCGTATATCCTGTATATACGAGTAATGTTTTTTTAACATTACATTTCCCAAAATTCAACGATAAGCGGGCGCCTAAAGGTAGACCTGCTAATGAGTACATAAGGAAAAAAAATAAAAAAAATATACCTAGTTTTTTTTTAGTTACAAGAAAAATTTTGAATTTCTTTGAAAATTTATACCTTTCATGATATTGCTACTATTCACCACAACTCTTAAAAACACCAAATTGCCCGCAGTTTTTACACAAAAACGTTCAAAATATTTTTTTTCCCTACAATTTTGAAATATTTTTACTCTAGTGTACTTTGACTCATGGTCTTGTAAAAAAAAAGTATGGACACCACTACGTAATAAATAAATAAAAAAAATGAAGGGTGTAAATTTTCAAAGAAATTCTAAATTTTTCTTGTAAATAAAAAAAAACTAAGTATATTTTTTTATTTTTTTTCCTTATGTACTCATGAGCAGGTCTACCTTTTGGCGCCCGCTTATCGTTGAATTTTGGGACACATGGTATGTGGGACCACCGAATATCTTACCAAATAATACAAAATTTTAACAAAAAAAAACCGACTTCAAGAACGACCAAATTAAATTGGGCGCATACGGGAAGCACCAGCTTTCAAATAAAAAAAGAATCATCAAAATCGGTTCACCCAGTCGAAAGTTATGAGGTAACAAACATAAAAAATGACCAATACAGTAGAATTGAGAACCTCCTCCTTTTTTTGAAGTCGGTTAAAAACGCATTCGGATTAAATTTTGACAGTAAAACGCAAAATTTGAAGTTTTAAAGTAAAAAATAACCGTAACAGTTAATTTATAACGGTATACGTTACCTCACAATCGAAACCAAAATCTTTTAAACGTGCAAAGTACAGTGAAAGTCCAGCAAGCTATAGCCATAGACAGAATTGTGAAAGGTAACTATAATAACGATATGAGAATCAGTTGGATTATTCACACTTTCAAGAATTTTGAGCTATTTGTTTATCTTGGAGCAATGAAGATATCTCAGTTATGCAATAAATAAAACAGCCAGCGCAGAACAAGCTGGGTCTTGTGCACGTAATATGCTACGATTCGGTGATATATAAAGTTGATAATGATCTCAATATACTTAAATGTTTAAAATGTGGTATACGAGTGAAGGGTTTAGTTAAATGTTCGTAAACGACTGTGTTTTTTTTTTGAATAAGTAGTAAATACTTAAGTACTTATGTATTTTTTTTAATAAGAGCCTCTGAAAATTCTCGGAATGTTGCATTAATTCGATAATTAAGTAAAATAATTAAGTATTGGTAGTCCTTAGTTGGGTATTTTTTGTGGACAAGTTACTATCTTTTATTACTTATTTGTATTTAATTAATAGGATCAGGCTACTTGAAGAAAATATCTGACACGATTTTTAAGAAAGTATGCGATTTTACAAAAAAAAATACAATATTTCTTTTGTTCTCCTTCGTCTATCATTGATAGATCTTTTGCTTGAGCCTAACTATGGTCGAAATTGGAAAATTCTTTTTGTTTGTTAATTTATTGTAACTAAAGTGTATGTACTCAAACATAAATAAGCTTTAAATTGGCTTTCCTATGAAACCAAGAAAGCGGAATAATACAGAAGAATCGTAGTCGGAAGTCGTGAGAAGTGGGTGTCATCGCGCAGGAAAGCGGGTTGCCAAGACAATAATAATTATCCATTACACCCACTGTATGTTGACACTCGTTTATTTTTGTTTAATATGATTTTTTTTATGAAAGTACCAAGCCAGTTAGTTTTTTGGGTTCCGTACCCAAAGGGTAAAACGGGACCCTTTTACTAAGACTTCGCTGTCTGTCTGGCTGTCTGTCCGTACGTCTGTCACCAGGCTGTATCTCATGAACCCTGATAGTTAGGCATTTGAAATTTTCAGAGATGATGTATTTCTATTGCCGCTATAACAACAAATACTAAAAAACAGAATAAAATAAATACATATTTAAGGGGGCGCCCATAAAACTCGCTACACGTATTGGGTAACTGTAAGTGTAGCGTAAATAAAAACAAACGTGATGTTTTGCTCGTTTTTTTTTCTCGATATTGATAACGGCAACAGGTAGACGCTTGAAATGTATAGATAGATAATGGTACGGAACCCTACCTGCGCTGCGGAAAATAAGTTTTGTGTAAAATTACATTTATGATTTTAACGTGATAACACATAATTGAATCACAATAATGTGATTAGGTAGGTGTGTAGTACGAATAGGTATACAATTTTCACTTTTTCCGGAAAACCTTTACAACTTCATAGAAATGTTAAGAAAAATATCAGATAGGTACGAGAGTAAATTACAGCTGGAACAAGTTTAAAAAAAAAATGTATAAACGAAAGATAATTAATATTTTTCTGATTTCTAAGGAGAATTTACACCAATTTATGTACTTAATATCTGTAAAAGAATGACTAAGCCAATTTAAAGCTTTCTAAAACAGCGTTTACACTGAGTTCTAAATAAACGCAACAACTAGTTTCGACAAGGTAGGGCACAAACAAACCACATTTCTATGTTAACAGATAATGTCTGCTCGCCTAATTCAACTTTACTCGTCATTACCAGATGTTAAAAATATTTTAAAAAAAATATGGAATAGGCGGGCAAACGAGCAGACGTATCGCCTGATGGTAAGCGATTACCGCCGCCCATGGACACCCGCAAAACCAGAAGTGTCACAAGTGCGATGCCGGCCTTTGAGGGAAGGGGGAGACAGGGCGAGGGGTTGGGGTATGGGCCTTCGGTATCCTCACTCGGTGAAACACAGCTCAAACTATTTCACACCGGTTTTCTGAGAGGCCGTGGTAGTATCACTCCGGTCGAGCCGGCCCATTCATGCCGAAGCGTAGCTCTCCCACGGTAAAACTTAACAATTTAGGGAAAATTTTAGACAAACTGCGTTAAATAAATAACATTGGCTACTAATTTGACTTATTTAAACTTAAACGCTAGAAAGCATATAATGAATGTAATAAAAGTAGAATTTCGGCATTCGGCCGACATTCGGTAAAAGAAAATAGTGAAAAAAAAAATACATGAGTAAGTATAGCTGACTTTATTTGTGATTTCATCAAAGGGCTGGAGTAAGGAAAGAGTTTCTTTAATAGATCTCACTGTCTTTCTGTCAAATTTCGAAAGTTTATTGTGTCACTAGTGTCTGACGTGTTTAACGAAATACACACATCAAAAGTGTCTAGGGATCAAGCATTTTTATGCGGATTTCTTGAGATTGAGATGTGGCTTTGGCCCTGGCCTGCTCAGTCGCCAGACTTGAACCCGATTGAGCATGCATGGGATATGCTACAGAGAAGAGCTCCGCCGAATATGGAGGGTATCCAGTCGCAAGAAGACCTTTTTTTGTTGTTGCAACGAACATGGGCGGCCATTCCACAGCGTGATTTGGATGAACTCATTTTGAGTATGCCAAACCGATGTTCTTGTGTTAGTTTTCGCGGTAGAAACACGGATTATTAATTGTTTAAGTTACCTAATAAAATTTTAAAGAAAACTGTTATTTCAGTCTTTTTTTCGAACTTTAATGTTAGTGGTTCAAATGTAAAAAATCTCTTCATTAGGAAAATGGCAAATTTCTTTATTAATGCAAAGGTGACTTGGTTTATCGTTACTGTGACAAACGAAAACACTTTATTTGATGAATCCTTAAAGAAAATTTTAATTAATATCAATCAGGAGAAAAGTTATTGCAAAAATATATGTTGATCCCTAGACACATATGTTGATCCCTAGACAGTTTTGATGTGTGTAGTTCTTTTTTGTTCTATTAACCTCTCAGCTCAGCCATATAAAAATTGCTATTCCAACTTGGGCTGACTGACGTGTAAACAAGTTAGGACTTGTTGCATCCGAGAAAGTGCCAAGAACAAAAACGAACTTCGGCCGAATTTTGAATTTTTGACGAATGTTCGGCCGAAGTTCGTATTCGGTTGAAAGTACATTCGGCCCATCGCTAAAAAAGTAAATTCGGATGTTCGCCGAGTATATAAGCATAGGTTGTCTTGTTTCTTAGAAAAAGAATTACTTCATTCCCATAAATCACTTTCTTCTACTGTTTGTCTACTGTTTTTTGTCAGTATTCTTTCCCTGTTTTAAAAATCTCCAAAACGAATAGTTATGTATGTTTTAAAAATAAATTAATAGTATGTAATAACTTTTCAGTGCCGACCTTAAAATCTTTTCTTTTGGGTTACCAATTTATTTTCCTTTACCAGCCATTATGGAGCTATATATTTCCAAACAAAAAAGGGTTGTTCATTCTCATGCATTCAAGGAAAAATGTCAATGAACAAAAGAAAAAATTATTAAACTGACCAACCAGAGTCTTTAATGTGCATCTGCACGTATAAAAGGAAGTAACCACACCTCTCGTCCACCCAATCATGATGAAATTTCACGTTGCCAGCGATACAGGAAAGGACATAGGCTAACTTTCATCCAAAATTACTGTACCAAATGAATGAAAAAATTGCTTTACGCGGACCAAATCGCCAATGAAAGTTAGTGTATATGTATACCATAATATAAAGTGTGATAATAATCGTCGTGACGTATTATTGTGTTTCAAATTAAAGTTTTGTAAGTCGTTGATTTGCATTAGCGTTTTATACTCACAATTGAATTCAAAGTGAGTGTTTAAATTTCTAATTTATTCAAAAATTCTTAATGACACTTTTATAAGGAACTAGCACACTACACCACACGCTAATAGATGCGAAGTCCGGATTTATCCATGACAGCTGCATTGTAGAATATTTATAAGTTTATTTATGTTTAATTAATACGTATATTTAACCATAGAGTCGCCTAGAAAAGTAATTTATGTAATCCCCGTTTAACAAAGCTTAAAAACGGAAAGGTTCTCGACTCTTCGAAATGTTATCACTTTTTGTTACCCGTTTACCCAAAGATCACTCGACTTGGTTTAAGAGTCCTTTTTTTGGCGAAAGGATTATTTCTAGTTGGTTTGATTGTCATCAAATCAGGACCTTACGAGAAAATCCTGGAGAAATCGTGGGAACTCTTCAAATAATAAGCACACCGTTGGAGATATAGTTTTTCTTTAGCAAATGGTTAATTTAAATCCGGATGATGCTTATAAGCAGTGAATTAAAACTGGTGATGAAAGGCAACAGAACTACTAATAAGAAATTTTGTTAACGTCCATACAGAATAACAATCTATACT
Organism: Diaphora mendica; assembly: GCA_949125395.1. NCBI lineage: Eukaryota > Metazoa > Arthropoda > Insecta > Lepidoptera > Erebidae > Diaphora > Diaphora mendica. The sequence goes on from OX421321.1 coordinate 6,658,825, forward strand.
AATATTATAAACGCGACAGTTTGTAAGTATGGATGGATGGATGTTTGTTACCCTTTCACGCAAAAACTACTGAACGGATTTGGATGAAACTTTACAGTAATATAGCTTATACATCAGAATAACACATAGGCTACTATTTGCAGCGATAACTGACATACACGCGGGCGGAGCCGCGGGCAACCAGCAACCAATAGTATTTTATAAAATCTATCGAGTTGTTATTATACTCTTTGCGCTGTAGCATGGTGCGGGTGACTTTCGTTGGTTTCACTCTTAAAAGTTGCCGCGATTTACAAATTATGACTTAGTATTTCAGCTGTACATCATTCGCAATATATGAAATCTAATAAAAGAGGAAGGTGACTGACTGACTGACATACCCAGAGATCAACGCACAGCCCAAACCGCTGAAGCTAGAATCCTGAAGTTTTGCATGTACGTTCTTTATATAACGTAAGTGAGCACTAAGGAAGGAATTTTCGAAATTCCACTCCTAAGGGGGTAAATCAGGGGATGAAAGTCTGCGTGAGCGAAGCCACGTGTAAAAGCTAGTCATTAATAACTGTAGTAAGTAAATTAAATTAAACCAACCAAAATCGACGTACAGGCAACTGTCACCCGCACCATGCTACAGCGCAAAGAGTAGGTTATTGTAATCTAGATATGTAATATTTTGTATATCTAGATATACATACCTATTACAAACGGACAAATTCAAATCTAAGAGTTTTGGGTACATAAATCAATTTTTTACATGTTTATTATAATTTGAGTATTTTTAATTATCAGCTGATTCATAGAAGGGAGATGTTAATTAGTATAGTATGTTTACGTACGCAGCTGACAGTACAGAAATGACGTTTTATAGGTTCTTGAATACCAGAAATATCTGTAGGTACTTGTAACTCGAGTGCGCAATAAGAAATATTTAAATAAATGATATGATTTGTAGAAAATATCTGAGTAGGTGATCGCCATTCTGTAGTTACGTTCGTAAAGGTTGATAAAATAAATAAACCCTTTAGTATACAAGGAGATGACATAGTTACAGTTACACGTCTATAACCAATTAACAGTCATGATCAAACGAAAAAATTTATACCAAATAAAACAAAGTACGATCTACTTCGTGACTTACAGATTACTTCCACTTAATTCGATCTTTTACTTGCCTAGCCCTGTAATGCCGTGTTTTCTGTTACATATAACAACCTTATATTAACGAAAAATTATTACATGGCATTGATTTTTAGATCTATAAACAATTAAGGAAACAATTATGACGGCTAAAACCCTGATTGAACACTTTTTTAGAACCTTGGTTTTATAGCTACCTGCAATGGAAGTAATTAGATATTTCAGATTAATGTGAACTTGTAGATGATTAGCGTATCGTTGGGACGTAATATTTTATTCAGCTATTTGAAGGTTGTCGGATGTGTTTATTATAACCTGTTGCGTTGTAAGAGTTAAAAGGTTTCAATTTATTTTTACAAAAAACCAAAGGAAAAATTATGATGTTATGAAACGAACCTGAAAAATATATTTTCTAACCTCTCATTTACGCTAGATTATTATAGCTGCTTTCTGTATTCTTACGGTGTTGGACAAGTAATCAACGTTTAAGTTTAAGTTTCAAGTACGTAATAGATTTAAAAAAAAACTTCGTTTAAAAAAACCGACTTCAAAAACTAAAAAGTATAAAATAACTTCATTTGTATGTGCTACCTATTCATAGGTTTGAAGTCAGTGCCAAGCCAATGGAATAGTAGGTACCACACTCGCTATATTTCGAGACGAACGTCAACGACGCTTCGGTTGTGTTGTTCAACGCGAAGAGCAGCTATCCCGCTCAAGGTCACGCACGGCGACTGAGGTACCTACTATTACATTTTGGCTTGGCACCGACTTCAAACCTATGAATAGGTAGCACATACAAATGAAGTTATTTTATACTTTTTAGTTTTTGAAGTCGATTTTTTTAAACGAAGTTTTTTTTTTATTTTTCGCTTTTTAGTCTTTCTCAAGTCTCTCATCATCATTTCATTTAAAATTTAATGATGTCTACAGAATATGAAGGTATGTAGACAATTGCTCGTAACTTCATTGCAGGCGCTCACGTAAATTTGAGGGTTTCCTTCGATTTCCTTAGGATCCCATAATCAGTGCCTGATATGGTGGCCATGGGACCACATGGGGAGCATACCCTTTCGAATACAGAAAGAATTTTCAAAATCGGTCCACAATTGACGGAGTAATCGATGTACATACATAAAAAAAAAACAAAAAAAAAACCGATGAAATTGAGAACCTTCTCCTTTTGGAAGTCGGTTAAAAATTAAAAGAGGTAGCTCTTGTAGCAGAACTAAAAGCTATTTAAATGTTTATTATGAGATGTACACTACGAGGTTGATTATAAGTAAAAAAGAAATCGACAGAAGACCAGTTTATTGAAAGTCATTAAGCGTTTTATTGATTTTTCTCAAGCTTTCCATTTATTTGTCTAAGATTTAGCAGGCTGGAAGAGTGTAGATAGCCAATATATCATTCACTCCACGTTTTAAATTGTCTTCAATTCTCACATGCAGCAAGGAGCTAAATATTTTATTTTGTCCAACTTCATTTCCTTCGGTGAGGTGTTTAACAATGAGTTGATTTGACGCACGCATTTTGAAATTAAATTTTATTGATATTTTTTATAGAACGGTCGACCGACCAGACACGAATGATTGAATAAATTAATTACGTACACATTACAAAATAACTAGACAAGGATACTAAGGCATCACATATCGTTTACCGATTTTAAGCATCAAAATATGATTTCATCAAGTTTGATTTGACGTGTGACGTCTTTGGTTTTAAACACATTAAAATATAATTTTCATCCCACCAGCTCCTAAAGAGTATTTTGCCCTTCGATATCTGAGTGTAAAAGCCGTTTTTATCCTCTAGAGAATAAAGTAAAATGAATTTCGAACATCCCTCGGGTGCACTAAGTTTGTGAATTCAAAACATCATTAAACCTATTTACTTCACCTCCATGGTACCGAATTAATCATACAATATTTTTTAATTTGTTAAAAACTCAGACTCGGCACCTTCTTGGTGTAGTTTTTTTTTTATTTGCTCTGGCCGCACCATTTTCTTCTTAAGTAACTATAGCAACGTAACTTTAAATTTTTCTTAATTTATCTATACATCCATACAAATAAATAAAATTGAAATGTCTGTTTGTAATATTAAAATAATCGCTTTGTATCATGTTGTTATGTTTGTATGTTTGTGCGATGTTTGTAAAGTCCCCCGCGACACAGGATTTATTCCTAGTGCGGGAGTTGTCTTTTAAAAGAAACAAAGCTTTTTACTAAATGTTTTTACACGGTACATATATTAAAATATTTTTTTTACAATTTCTGTTACATTGTCTGTCTTTCAGTCGGTCTGTCTGCCTGTTTGTTCCAGGTAATCTCTGGAACGGCTGGACTGATTTTGACGGGACTTTCACTGGCAGATAGCTGATAATCTAAGAAGTAACTTCGGCTACTTTTTTTAGACTAGCTTTGTCAGGCGGTGTAACTTGCGGTACGACAAAAATCGCGGGTAACACCGCGGGGTTGAGCGAGTACTTATGTATTTTTTAAATAATTTAAAAATAAATCTGTTATACTTACCTATCATAATGTAGTACCTAATAAATATTAATACCTAAACTGAAATAAAAGTATCTTGTGATTGTTAATGCTTTTTTTGCATTTAGTTGTTTCCTCGCTGAGGTGGAATGAAAAGTTACGTGTTGCACTCGAGTGCAAAGATTTTTCACCTCGTGCTCTTTTGATTCCCTCGCTCACGCTCAGGATTCTAATTTTTTAATCACTCGCTACGCTCGTGATTCAATTTTAGAATCCTTCGCTGGCTCGGTCATCAAAATTGAGCACGCGGTTAAAAAGCAACTTTGGACTCTTGTATAACAAATAACTATTTATCGAATAATTTAGCATTTCAGGTAATAATTATGCTTATCAAGATATCTATACTTATTTATAATAAAAATGTAACAGGTCCTATTCTGTAAGTACATTAAAGATATTTTGATAATTTTATAATCGATACTGAAGCCAAAACTATTTTTTTTCATTTTTGTCTGTCTGTCTGTATCTTGGCCGCGCATCACGCTCAAACTACTGAATGGCTTCAAATGAAACTTGGCATGATTTGAGTTCATACTACGAGGTAGGACATAGGATACTTTTTATCCCGAAATTCAGCACGGTTTCTTGGAGAGAGGGGATGAAAGTCAAAATATGTACTTAGTTGTAATTCCATAACACATGGTCCGATTTCTTCCATTCTTTTGCTAGAAAGAAAAAAAAAATTCATTATACGTTATTGAAATTGGATCTGATCTCCTATTAATATTTAAAGTTGCTCCGCCCGCGTGTATAACCGTAATGGTATGGCTACCAGTAGCAATGACCTTCCTAACGATTCAAAGAATCTTCATGCTAAATTTCATTACAATCGGTGTAGCGGTTTAGCCGTGAAAGCGTAACAGACAGACAGAGTTACTTTCGAATCTTCTTCTCTATATAAAAAGAGGGAGGTGACTGACATACCCAGAGATCAACGTCATCATCACAGCCCAAACCGCTGAACCTAGAATCCTGAAATTTTGCATGTAGGTTCTTTATTATAACGTAAATGAGCACTAAGATAGGATTTTTTGAAATTCCACCTCTAAGGGGTTAAATCAGGGAATGAAAGTCTGCGTGAGCGAAGCCGCGTGCAAAAGCTAGTTTATAATATTAGTACATGGAAGTACCTATTTCTGCTGTTGCCTTTTTTACTATACTATCGATACATCAAAATTATGTGATCGATGTCGAAACAAGTGATAATCGGGACGGGAATCGAATATCGACATCGACGTGGTGAGACTAATTAGATAATCACGTCATACTGTATGTGAACTTTTCTGTTCTGTTTAACTTTTGAATTTAGAATTATTACACTTGTTTGTTTAATAAGAATTTGAAATACATATTGGAAATGTATCAAAATAATCCTGCATTTAACAAGAAAGGAGAACTACCCTTTGATACAGGTACGAACGTGATTATCAAAAGCTTTCAAACCTACCCCTATAACACGTAGACAAACAAAAAATGTAAGTCATTGCAAGCAGGTAGAAACCGCTGCAACAAGTTGGCTCAAATCGCAAAAAAAGAAACAACGTGACCTCGGCTTAAAAAAAAACAGAAACCAGAATCTGTCGGTACAAAAAAGCAAACGTACATAACAAGCAACCGTGAGATGTTCCAGTTATTAGAGATATCGTGCTTTCAGAACATTTTTATCCGACTTCAAAAAAGGAGGAGGTTCTCAATTCGACCGTCTTTTTTTTATGTGTTCGCGGATAACTTAGTCGTTTATGAACCGATTTTGATTATTCTTTTTTTAATGAAAAGGAAATATCCCAACGGTGGTACCATGATAAGGACACTAAGATCTGATGATGGCATCCAAGAGAAATCGAGTCGAATCTTGAAATCGGTTTTTGTTTTTGTTAACATTTTTTTACTTACTACACGACTAGCTACGCCCCGTGGTTTTACCTACGTTAGTTGTATCTTGCTTATCCTGCGGGAAAACTACTTTTTTTACGGAATTAAAAGTAGCGTATATGCTATCCAGATTATAATCTATTTCTGTGCCAGATTTTATCTAGATCGGTTCAGCTGTTTTTAAATAAAAGAGTAATACATTTTCGTAAAACAAGTTGGTTGTTTCCTGGTTATATTCTGATGACGAAACAACTAGCACTTAAAAGTTTGATGTTTTCCTGGTTGAATTTTTATGACGATGTATTTAGTAGGTAGGTACATAAAAAAAATATGGTTCGCATGTCTTGTTATCGGTTGTTTTCTTTATCTCCACGTCTGGGTGCACAGGAGTACCTCACGGAATAGTACAGTTACCTCCACATTTCTTCGTGCCATTAATACGTGCATATTTATGCGTAACGTGTCTACACTAACGGTCTCGGCAAGGATTCGAAAGAATACGTGTTACGACGATTTAAATCGAGTCCATTGATACCGTGTGTAGGCAATCCTGTCTAATGAATTGAAGGATTTCTCGTAAGTCCAAAGATTTACTGATGTACGCGATTGTATAGCTCGATGGAAAACAATGACAATCGACAATGAGAAACTACTAAGATGTTTATCAATTGTTTGTTTTGTAGTTGAAGGTTTCCAACTGTTCTTCAAGTTTTTTGTCGCTAATTTTCATATTCGCTTCGACTTCCATAGTCTAAGTTTATAGATAATATTTTTGAATCAGCCGAATTCTTTCCATCTTGATGGTGTGAATCTGTGAGCTTTACAATTTTTAAAATAGCAAGTGAATGACCTCAATTTAAAGTCACTAAGTTTAACTCAATTTAGGAAATACAATTTCTCACACTTGAGTCTATGAGAACGGAGGTAACTAAATAAACAAATGTTTTGAAAGTTTATAAAAAAGTAACAAAAAAGTTCTTACCTGTATGTTGGAACGTTTGACTTCAATGTAAAGCCAGTTATCCGTTGAAAATGCTATAGCCATTAGAGCAGCAGCAACGATTGCTGTAATGGTCGCTATAGACAAAGTTACCGCTGAGCAAGGCATTTTTACAACCTTCGAAAGACAGTGATAGATAGAAGAAGGTAAAAGGAATAATATCACAATCACAACACTTTATTTCATAAGAGTTCACCTATATAGCATTTTCGTAAACACTTAATGCAACGGAAAACACGACAGCACACACACAATTTAATAATAATAAAAACTCATAAATGCGGTCATCGCCTGCAGTCTGCCGAGTTCGCGCGCGAGACTTCTTTGCCTACTTCACTTCGCCTTGCCTTGCCGCTCTCTTGCGGATGTGAAACTTTCGAAAGCGAACCAACTCCTCCAAGTGGCGGGAATGTAAATTAAAATCTGGTTTTGTGGTGCCAGTAAGAAAATTTTGTTCAAAAAGCAACATTGTCAAAAGATATGAAATTCGATATAACTTGTATCGATTTCAATCTTTCCAACCATGGAAATCAATGCTTAGTCAATTTTTTAATAAACTATTTAAATCTGTTGAAAATGATACTTAATTGATTACCTAAGTGGTTGGTCTTCTTCTAGGTAGTACCGCCCGTACGAGCCGGCCCGTTTGTGCTGAGGCTCTACTACCTTTAAAAATTAAATGTTTGGTTTTTTAAAAATTGAGATGATAATTTATCGAACTGTCAAAAATAATAAGTTATTTGCATAGAATTTTTAAACTTCGAAGTTTAATTCAATGGTGCAGGATCAATGTCAATGCTTTGGTAACTTGAAAATGTTTTCACTTCCTGGTCACATCCGTAAATTATATATGTATCGAAAACAATAAGTTCCTTAATAATTACAAATTTTAACAAAAAAAACCGACTTCAATCTGGACCAAATTAAAATGGGACCAATCGGGAAGCACCAGCTTTCAAATAAAGCTTTCAAATCAATTCACCCAGTCGAAAGTTAAGTGAGGTAACAAACATTTGAAAAAACCGTCGAATTGAGAACCTCCTCCTTTTTTAAAGTCGGTTAAAATCGTTTTATAATTGAATTTTAAAAACGATTATCTTCAATGACACGGAGTGTAATTTGATGATTCCAATCGAGTTGATGAAAACCTATGATTTTAGCGATTGTGTGAGTTCGATCAACAGGGTAATTTCTTACCTGGCAATTATTTTATCTGTTTCTCATGTGCCTCGATTTCACTGTCAACTGTCAATGTGATAAAATGTCAGAGGATTTACGAAAAACTGGAATATTTTCAAATAAATAAGTACATTCCGTAATTAAAAAGAACAAAGAACAGTAATTTTTTAATTCATCAAAAATGTCCAGAGTTCCTGATATATATAAATATGACGAAGTTTTAACATCAATACTTGTGAACGAAAAATCTATCTTAGGTTTTTTGTCTACTATTTTCAATTTTCTAGCTAGAAGGTAAGATTTGTTACTATTATACATATTTCTATTATTGCTTTAAAAACTTTATCATTTACATTTGTACGTAATATTTTGATAATTAAGTATATGAACAAATATGATTTCAGAACTGATTTTTACCATGTACCAGAAGGTCCTTATGAAAACATGGGATTTCCTCCAGGAGTTGCAGAAGAACTAGTTGTCAAAGTCCTTAGGACATGTGACCCGAAGAACTTCAAGTCACCCAATGGGTCTTTGAAGCCCACAGACATTAACAATGAAATTATGTGCTCCACAGTTGCACAGGAAGTAGAAATAATAGCTGATGAAGATCTTGAAGACGCTTTGGAAGCTGAAGACACACCAGTGAACACACGCACTGAAAATGCTGAAAAAGAACAAACTGTAGTACATGAAAAGGAGCAAAGTGAAACACCAATGAATGCTAGTATTGCGCATACGGAATCTAAAATCCAAGAATTATCATTAAAGGAATCTCCTAAAACAATTCCAGAAGACTACAAACCTCCGATGCTTCCTACACAGAAAAATAGTGAAACTTACAATGGAGCTGATAGGGAACATTATCTGTGGTCACAAACTATTATGGAATTAGGTAAATAGTTCTCATTTCTAGTATTATATTATGCTAAAGTGCAATTATGGAACTGGGAATGTTGTATGCTTGTTTCATAAACTTGTATGGCTACTTACTGAAAGAACTTAGCCCTCTGATTTCTTGCAAACAAATTTCAACACACATATTGCAACACAGATAAAGACATACCTAATATGTTTCAAAGTATTTTTTTTTACATAAATATATAAGCCAATGTCCAGCAAGTGGTCTCTATAGCTGTTATGATAATCAATACTAAGTGTGAATTTGAAAAAAGCTCTGTCTGTATTTTTTTAATGGAATAGGCGAGCAAACGAGCAGACGTATCTCCTGATGTTAAGCGATTACCGCTGCCCATGGACACTTGCAACACCTGAGGCGTCACAAGTGCATTTCTGGCCTTTGGGGGATGAGGTAGATTGGGGAGGGGGGGTATGGGCCTCCGGTATCCTCACTCACTTGGTGAAACTCAGCGCAAGCACTATTTCACACCGGTTATGTATGTATGTTAGACTTTCACAGCTCACAGTGACATCACAGCTAAAATCACTGCTCCATTTTCAATAAATTTTGGCTGCTTTTTACCTCAATAACCGACATACAAGCTGATGATATATAAAATATTAACAAAAAAACCGACTTCATGAACTGGACCAAATTGAAATGGGGCCACACGGGAACCACCAGCTTTTAAATAAATAAAATGTTTAAATCGGTTCACCCAGTCAAATTTTCTGAGGTAACATACATAAAAAAAAATTTCATTGAGAACCTCCTCCTTTTTAGAAGTTGGTTCATACAAATGTTACATTGATTTTCGTTCCCGTTCCAAAACTAGAAAATTTCTGCATCGGTTGAGGTCAATTAATTAAATTACCAGATGAACTAGTAGCTGACCCAAAATCTTGGGAATAATAAAGGCTATGAAGATGATGATGATGATTGAGCTCAAATTTAAAAAAATGTTTTATCCTTGTTTTGTGTCAGTTTTCATCTCTTGACAGCTCAGCTGGGCAGGATACAGCTAGTTTCCAAAAAAAAAAAGAATTTTTACCCTTTTTTCTGTTTTCTTTTTACAGATGTAACAGTGAAACTACCACCTTATATAAAGTCAGCCAAAGATCTAAAAGTGAATATAAATACAGGAGACATAAGCATACTGCGAAAGAATGGAGATATAATTCTTAAGGACTCATTGCCATACAAAATTAAGGCGATAGATAGTTTCTGGAGTGTCAGCGAGGGAAAACTTATCATGCATTTAGGTAAGCTGCAGAACAAAATAATTTGTTATCTCTCTATCTTTCACTCTATGTAAATATAGGAATGGACTGATCCACTTAATTTTCAATATTATTACAGTACACACATATTTCAGAATTACATATTATTATGTCAAAATTATGTTCATGTTCTCAAATTTATTTTAAAAAATTCATGTAGTCAGTAGGTACGTCAAAAAACAGTTGCCATACAAAATTTTAACAAAAACAAAAACCGACTTCAAGGTTGGACTCGATTTCTCTTGGATGCCATCATCAGATCTTAGTGTCCTTATCATGGTACCACCGTTGGGATATCTCCTTTCCATTAAAAAAAGAATCATCAAAATTATGTTCATAAACGACGAAGTTATCCGCGAACACACATACAAAAAAATATATATATACGGTCGAATTGAGAACTCCTCTTTTTTTGAGTCGTTTAAAAATAAATTTTAATTATTTGTGCTAGCATTATTAGTTAATTTATACATTTTAGGAAGGGGACGGACAAACAAATCTCATAGAATTTTTCCTCGACAATGATATGAGAACTTTTTTGCAAATAGTTTATGCTCAAGGCACAGATCACTAGTACCTATAGCATTTAGCCAAATCTATTTTAAGTTTTTATCTAGGTGGGTACCTAGATAAAAACTTCAATCACACAAAGCAACATTTAAGTGTCTTTATATTCTGTTGTAACTCAATTGACTGCTTCGGTGGCGCAGTGGTGGCGTATGCGACTGCTTGAGGTCTCGGGTTCGATTCCTGGGTCGGACCAAATGTTTGTATGATCTGCAAATATTTGTTTCGGAGTTTGGGTATTTTCTATCTATAATATGTATGACTGCATGTATTTACAAATAATGTAGACATTTCCATATTTATATCAGTTTATTGTTTTAAACTTTAATGGTCAGTAACATTAAAACAGAAATCTGCGGGATTGCTACCATGTACGGAGTAACACGAAGTTACTCCGTGATCATGGCGCTTGCAACAGCGCCGAAATATCCGATACTCACTAACAAAAAGGTACATGGTAGCAATCCCGCAGATTTCTATTTTTATATCAGTTCTCTAGTCCCCACAATACAAGGTCTGCTTAGTTTGGGACTAGATGGCGTTGTGTGTTAGATGTCCGAAATATATATTATTATTTTTTACAAATAGATGTAAGCCTTACTCTAAAACATTTTCTGTACCATGGAAAATATTAATGGAATATATCATTATGATTTTTTGGTAAATTAAAGGTGAATGTTTAAAAAAGAACTGATATAGACTTGGACTCATGTGTGTCAATGAAATTTTATAGAAATTACTTCATTTTATTTTATGATTCCTATTTACAGAGAAAGTACAAGAAAGATGGTGGAATAAGTTATTGAATAATGAAGAACCCATAGACCTAGACAGAATTGACTGCTCCAGACCTTTAGATGACTTGCCAGAAGATCAAGTAGCCAAGGTAAATAATAATAACAATAATATTTTCAAAGGTTCATTTGTGTCGTTCTGACACATTGTATTATTAGATTCTTTAGATTTTTCTTTAGATTATATTAGGTTCAAACTGTAGCTTTTATAGTAAACTAGCTGACCTCCGCAATCTTGTGTGCGTCTCCTATTGCCTGTAGCGTGATGTTTGATTGAGAAAAAATTTGGTTGCCATAATAACGCACGAAATGGAAGCTCTCAAAAGGAATAATTTCATTGATACTCCACTCCTATTGGTCTTAGCATGATGATATATAGCCTTCCTCGATAAATGGGCTATCTAACACTGAAATAATTTTTCAAATCGGATCATCAAACAAACTCTTCAGCTTTATATATTAGACTTATATAGTTCATAGGGTTATCACACTAAAATTATAAAGGCGAAAGTTTCTGAGTGTGTATGTTTGTTACTCTTTCAAAAACTACTGGACGAATTTGGATAAAACTTTACAGTAATATAGCTTAATACATCAGAATAACACATAGGCTACTATTTGCCGCGATACTCGAAATACACGCGGGCGAAGCCTCGAGCAACAGCTAGACAGATGGTAAATGTCTATCTCTTAAGGATAACCCACAATGACCATTTTTTATTCCTTTCTTTTTACGAGAAATAATGGCTCATTTACAAAGCGATTGTAAGCAGTACAGCATGAACTCTTATCCAATTAAGTACCTTAAATACATTGTGCATTTAATATAGATGAATATGGCTCTTTACAGTATGTAATTTAAATGTAATTTAAAAAGATATTACAAATTTAAAATGCAAGAATCATGTCGTCGGTGGGTGCATCTGAAATCCACACGTGCGAAGCCGGGCGGGTCGCTAGTTATAGATAAATTACACCCAGACACAAAACAAATGACTGCGTTATCATACAAACATTTGTCCTGGGCGGGAATCGAACCGACCCCTGGCCCTGGCTTAGTAGTCATGATCACTAACCACTAGACCAAGAGGTCTGTCTGTGAACATATTGTGTGCTACTCTTTACTATTTTTCAAGGGTTTAGGCGAGAAAATAAACCCTTTTGTAATTGAAACACAAAGCAATGACCCAACATTGATCGTGTCAATACTGCAATTGCTTTTTATTTAATTTTTAGCTATGTAGTTCCTATCTGATGCCACTTGAAAATGCGCAAGGTCTCCAATCCAGTCTCTCATCAAATAAATTTGCTTCAAATTTATTTTAACACAAAGCAATGACCCAACATTGATCGTGTCAATACTGCAATTGCTTTTTATTTAATTTTTAGCTATGTAGTTCCTATCTGATGCCACTTGAAAATGCGCAAGGTCTCCAATCCAGTCTCTCATCAAATAAATTTGCTTCAAATTTATTTTTACAAATAACGATTTTTTTTTTAAGGTTCGCGAGTTACAATGGAATCAAGAACGGAAAATGCAAGGGTTGCCAACTAGCGATGATATTCGGAATATGAATATTTTGAAGAAGGCTTGGAACGCTCCAGGCTCACCATTTCAGGGACAGAAATTCGATCCGAGCATTCTCAACACTTCTAATACATTGCCATCATTTTCAGGAGATCAATAATATGTAATTATTATTCTTTTGAGTTATAATATGAAAGACTACTATACTATATTTTCATGAATGTATGTCTTATTAAAACATTAATAAATAGCAAAATGTAGTTTTATGCTTTATGGTCTAGAAGCTTAATTAAAATCAGCAATGTGTGGTCTTAAAATACTCCGAAAATATTCATCCACTTATAACTGGCAACATTGACAAATTCATGATTTGAAAACAATAAGCTGTGACGTCGTATCTTAGTATTTCATTTAAGAAAGTACCAAACAGAATCAGAAGCTTTGACATTTATTAAAATGAAGATATTGGTTTTGATTAGACAATCACTATATTGGGGAAAGTATTAGATTTGCATTTACCGGTTCGGATCAGATTAAATATAGGTACTACTCACCCTACCTATATTTTCTTATCGAATAGTATAAGTAATATGATACCGAGCAGCGGTCAGTCTAATGACAGAGAAGAAGAAGATAAATGAAATTCCTAACATGGCTGACTTCTGTTATTGAGACACGTGAGATATATCGTATCTGTATGAGCAGCTAGTACAAATAGCAGAACTATACAATACCAGGGCGATAGTCAGCGTTTACGATGTACGTCTTGCATTGAGGAAGAGGTTTTATATAATATAAATTGTATTAGTCGATGTAAGTAGCGATTTCATTTGAATATTGTAACTTCCTATCGATATTCAATAAACAGCTAAAGTAAATAACCTACATTTTAATCGTAAAATTTCTACATAAATGATTCGTGGCGTTGAGAGGTTATCGCGAACACAAACATAGATATTTTTTAACTTGTGAAAATTCTTTATCTGCACATATGACTTACGCAGATTACATACCTACCTACCTATCTTGAAAACAATGTTGAACTCATGTTTGTGATCAAATGCACGAAGGCTTTTTATAGTTGCATAATATTTCAAGAATTTTTATTACTATAACTTTGGTGTCTTCAATTTAAGAAATGAGCGAAGATCTTTTATCAGTGAAGTTCGAGAACTTCACTCCTTGATCCAACCTTTCGATCTTCCGAGCGAAGACTTTCACAGCCTACGGCATCCGTTTCTGTTTCATCACTAGAACATGTTATATAAAGCGGGCTACTCACACGCCTGCCTAGGGTGTAAAAGTGGGGATGACCCTTAATCGCCTCCTTAATTGTAATGTGTATAGGCAAGCAGGGGCAATTTTCTAGATCGGCCCTGCGGCAGGGGGGCAAAACCATCCTTGATCGTCCCTGCCACTCTGCTATGTCGCCGCGTGTGTAGCGCGATTGGGGCAATTTCTCAAGCAGTTTGTTGGTGCAGTGCATGAATTCTCTGGTTCGATTCCCGAGTCAGACCAATTATTTGTTTCGGAGTTTGGGTATTTCCTATGTAGGTATAATATGTATGTATTTACAAGTATATATGTATTCATATCGGTTGTCTAGTACCTATATACTTGCTCTGCTTATTTGAGAATAGATGCGTTATGTGTAAGTTGTCGAAAAAAAAACATTTTATCTTTAAACGTAGTATTATAATATACTTCGTTTCTGTAGCTACATCTTCACCCAGTGTCTCCTTTTATTTTTGCGGTAGCATTGCAAAAACAGCAAAGGCTACACCGATATTTTGATGTGCAAGTAATACTGGTGCCATTCTCAAGACGTGTGTTTAGTGCTACGTACAATCTCATCGGCAGGCAAGTGTGTAGAGACAGTCCTTTAATTCCCTGACCACCTTGCACCCTAGATTGCCCCTGCCGCAGGCGTGTGAGTAGCCTGCCCAACTACACGAATTATCCGTCCAAATTCAATATCTGGATATCCTGCATAGTAGGTACTCTCCGCATAATTCGAATGATATACCTACATAATCTCTAGTTTCATTATTGACGTTAATTTAAATACCAGTGACAGAAAAACATTTGGAATTGTTCAGCAATCGGCCAAAGCTGTCACGCTTTTCTTTAATACCACACTTAATCAAGTCTCGAAAATTTCCTTATAAAGATATTAAAAAGAGTTCCTTTGAACAGGACAATACCTATCAATAAACTAACGTGTGACGGAACACTGCTTTTTTAGTCGCTTCAGGTTCGATCCGACATACCTTACGCGCCTATCTCGGCAGTTGGGTGGAGCTCCAGGAATGCAACGATGGCTACTGTGGAGTCGTCCCTACCGTATTCCATGATTGAGGTACATCCATGAATGAGCATGGTCCTCCCAGGGAAAGACGCTGCCGCGGCCCTCACTACTCTATACAGTCTAAGGCACAATAGCGCACCTCGGACGATAACCCAGGTATCACCTGTCTTGAGTCCGAAATGTGACCTCAGCAACCCTTAGGCGGAGATTGAGAAGCTAGCAATATCTACCGTGTTTCGTTCGCCGGTACCCTCGATCCCGTGATCCGCGATGAGCACCCGCTATAGTTTTTATTCCAATAATTCAAATATAGCAAAATTATTAAGAACTTTTTTTATTTAATAAATATTTATGTCAAAATAAAGGAAATGAAGTCGTAATTATTCTAGTAATATAAATTCAACAATGTAAAGTAGGTATTTCAAATATGTACTTAGTACCCGAAAAAAGCAATCATGTCTAGCAAGTCTAGCTGTCAAGAACAGTTGTAGCTTAGCTATCACTTAGGTTTAAAAAGTACAAGAATTCGTTTGAAGTCGAGTGATTATTATAGAATAGATTCATCGTTTTATTATGACTATGACATAACGTAGGTACCTACTACTATCATCACTATCGCGAGCCATAAACTTCATAATATCGAGAATATTAAACATTATTCTCGAACTTTTTCACACGGCTAAAACAAGGCCAAAGGAGATTGCAACTTAGTCATGAATTGTTACTTATTTACCGAAACAAAAATACATTTTGTGAAATAATTTTTATTTGAACATCAGAACAGAGAGATCTTTACTCGTCTCTTATTACTTCTATGAAATAAAAGTCTATTTATAACTATTTAACGAGTTAAAAGTGAGTCAACACTAATTTACCCACCATTTTTTGAGACTCCATTATTTTATGCGCTTCTCTCAAATTAGCAGCATTTATAGGTGACATTGTTTTAGTCAAGGTGCATTTCAGTTTCCCTTCGTCAAACAACGCGGACACTTTTTTTAAGATCTCATGCTGTCTGAATTTTCCATCAGTATTATACTTCTGTCTCGTCAACATCATTTCGGACACCAGCGTCAAACTCTTGTCTTTTAACGGCCTCAAATCTAATGGTTTACTACTATCGACAACCAAACATATTCTTCCTTCTGGTTTAATAGCAGTCATTAACGTATCCCAATATGGAGCCGGATCATAATTAACGAGAATAAAGTCTACTCCCGTTTCATAACCATTATCTTTTAACTGAGGTATCAGATCTTTGGTATGATTGAAGACAAGGTCAGCTCCATTCTCACGAGTAAAAGCTTCTGTTTCTGGTCGAGAAGCCGTTCCAATCACTTTAAGTCCTAATAGCTTGCCAAGTTGACTAGCAACGGCGCCAACTCCTCCAGCGCTGTTTATAATTAACAAAGTCTTACCTTTATCTTTCTCTGATAGCAATAAACGATCGTAAAGTGATTCGAAAGCAGTGAGTGTAGTGAGCGGCATCGCAGCAGCTTGTTCATAAGTTAAATTCTTTGGTTTTGGTCCTACTAGCAATTGATCAACTGCCATGTATTGTGCATTGGATCCTGGCTTTCTTATATCACCAGTGAAAAACACCTCATCTCCAATATTAAATAAGTTTGCGCCCTCACCTTTTCCTACTACAACTCCAGCGCCGTCCCAGCCTAAAATACGAGGTGTAGTTTCTATTGTTGGCTTCGGCGCCCGTTGCTTTGTAT
This sequence comes from Diaphora mendica, assembly GCA_949125395.1. Lineage (NCBI taxonomy): Eukaryota > Metazoa > Arthropoda > Insecta > Lepidoptera > Erebidae > Diaphora > Diaphora mendica. Next base: position 6,675,670 of record OX421321.1, read on the forward strand.
CGATAGGATTCACAGATGTAGCCCTAACCTCTACGAGTACATCAGTTTTGCCACACGTTGGTAATTTCACTTCTAAATCAACAAGACTGTTGACATCCGAAATCGGCAAATATTTATAGAGGCCGACGGCCCGCATAGTTTTTGGTAAACTAGACATTGTTATGTTCAGAGACGCGTGTGCACCGAATACAGCAAATAGTAAAACTAAACCGTAAGTCATTGATTATTAAAACAACAAGATTGTAGCTGATAAATGTTTTATCAGGCATCAAAGTATTTTTTAACCAATAAATTACGTTCACGCGCCGTTGCACTTATTAGAGCACTCGCCATTCACCACTTTGTACTCTGTGCCACCTACTGTGAGTGCTATGCTATCGTATCGGGCTGTTATCTGTTATGTCTTGTCATGTCATACAATTATAAATATGAATGTACAAGAGAGTTCATGATGAGTTACAACCTGTTACAACTTCAGACATATCAACCAGTATGCCGTATGATGAATATTACGAGTATGAAGGTCGACAACTCTCAAAATAGGTAGGTACTTAAACCACATTCATTAGAATGCTGTTTTTTTGTGTTAGGTATTTCGATTTCTTAGCTAGCATCTAGCTAGTCTTTTTTTCTTGAAATTATCATAGCTAGCCAGCCATTTTTGTAAGAATTAATTAATGTAAGACCTATTCATTTTAGCCGTATTTTATTAAAGTCGAACAAGTCAAAAAACGTAAACGTTTCGTTACACACAGAACAATACCTACCTATTGATTTTAAGAAGAACCTGAAGAACTGAAACTATGTCATGATTAAAATACGGAGTGGCATCCATCATCCCTAATTATCCTGTGGGTGTTGTAAGACGTTAGAGGCGACTAGGAGAGCAGTCTAAAGGACAACAGTTCATCAGAGAGAAGATAAACATGAAATAAATCCTATAATAAATTCAATCCGACAGACCAGCTCAGAAAAGTATGTCAAAGCCTACTTTGTAACGAGAGGCGTATGTCTAGCAGTAGCAGGGGTGGTCAGTAAATATTATATTTATCTATGGGGTGGTCAGCTCTCTAGTATGCCAATGCCAATAATGCCAATGACAGCGCCATACAACAAAAAGAGATCGAATGTTTTTTGGTAAAATGACGTTTCATGTTGTTAAAGATGGCGACTTGTCTGTTTTTAACCGACTTCCAAAAAGGAGGAGGTTCTATGTTCCACTGTATGTATTTTTTATTTTTTTTTATGTATGTTCACCGATTATGAATTTTTTTTTGTATTCGAAAAGGTATGCTTCCGAGGTGGTCCCAGTGCCAGCATATCAGGATCTAATGATGGGATCCCAGGGAAATCGAGGGAAACCCTCATTTTTTATAGGCACATACTATGTAAAGTTACGGCAATTGTCTGCATGCTTTCATATTCTGTAAACATCATGTCCGAAATATTTATTTATTATTCTATACAGTATGTTGTATGTTACTTTTAGTCGTATTCTTTCAAGTTATTTAGGTGAAATGATGATGAGAGATTTGAGAAAGACTAAAAAGCGAAAAATAAAAAAAAACTTCGTTTAAAAAAACCGACTTCAAAAACTGAAAAGTATAAAATAACTTAATTTGTATGTGCTACCCATTCATAGGTTTGAAGTCGGTGCCGAGCCAAAAGGTAATAGTAGGACTCGCCGCGCGTGACCTTGAGCGGGATAGCTGCTCTTCGCGTAGGACAAAACAACCGAAGCGTCGGTGACGTCGTTGACGTTCGTCTCGAAATATAGCGAGTGTGGTACCTACTATTACATTTGGCTTGGCGCCGAATTCAAACCTATGAATAGGTAGCACATACAAATTAAGTTATTACAAGCTTTTTATTAACTTGCAATGTATGTATGCTCGTATGTTCGGGTGGAATCTTGCAACTCAATTTTGAAGAAGATATCTTCAACCGATTTTGCTGAAATTTTGCAAGCATATGTATATAGCGTGACAATACAATAAACTTTATATATCAATATATATATGTAATTAATATATATCAATATATTATAATCACATGGAGCTGATCTGATGCTGAAGCTGGAAGGTGGCCATAGGAACTCTGTAAAGAAACGTCGCAACATCATCGAGTTTGGACTCGTTTGATTCGTCTTGATTCATTCCAGTTAAAGCTTGTTTTTAAAAAGCTTTTTAATTTGTTTAATATACTTTTCAGTTTTTGAAGTCGGTTTTTTTAAACGAAGTTTTATTTTAGAAGCGATGGACGTTAACACCATTGCTATCATATACTGGTGTTATCGCCGTCAGAGGCCCCATAGAAAGATATTTTGGTTAATCCCAATAGGGAATATGCATGTCTTTTTAACCGACTTCCAAAAAGGAGGAGGTTCTATGTTCCACTGTATGTTTTTTTTTTTTTTTTTTTTTTTTTTTTTTTTTTAATGTATGTTCACCGATTACTCAGTCAGTTGCGGACCATTGCCAGCATATTAGGATTTGATGATGGGATCCCAGGGAAATCGAGGGAAACCCTCATTTTTTATAGGCACATACTATGTTTTTCGTATATTTTCTGAAGTTACACCGGTATTTGCGTCTGGTAGTCATCATTTTATGATGATGAGCTGATGATGTAAGGTACAACTCCTTAACGGTTAGGAGTAGGAGGATAAATCGTTAAATATCGTATGTATATATGTTACCTTTAGTCGTATTCTTTCAAATTATTTAGGTAAGCTGATGATGGAAGGTGGAAGGTACAACTCCTCAACGGTTAGGAGTTGGAGGATAATTCTTTCAATTTCAGACGTATTTAAATACCTTCAGTCGTATACTTTCAAGTTATTTAGGTGAACTAATGATAGAAGGTTAAACTCTTTAACAGTTAGGAATTAGAGGATGATTTTAATATTACACGTACGTATAGACCTTAATTTGTATTCTTGATGATGAAATAGTTCAACTTACTACTTACCTATGATTGTTTGCACTAAAAACTGAAAAATAAAAACTTTTTATAAAAAAAAAACCGACTTCCAAAAAACATCCAACGAAAACTCTCTGCCAAAAAAAACACTTAAAAGCGTAAAATAAACTGGTTCTTCATAAATTGCCTATACCTAATTCTTTATTCATTTAAATAGTAGTATTATAATGTGTGCTAGGTACGGTCTAAAATCTGTTTGAAGTCGGTGCTAAGCCAAAAAGAATACAAACGAACGATTACAAAAGTCTAAGCGATATTCACTTGGCACCGACTTCAAACAGATTCTAGGTACCTAGCACACATTATAATACTACTATTTAAATGAATAAAGAATTAGGTATAGGCAATTTATGAAGAACCAGTTTATTTTACGCTTTTAAGTGTTTTTTTGGCAGAGAGTTTTCGTTGGATGTTTTTTGGAAGTCGATTTTTTTTTTATAATTTTATTTCTTAATCTGATAATTTACGTCTCTATAACATAGAAAAAAATATAAATAGGCTTGAAAATAGTCAAACAAATTTTCAAAGTGAAGTGTTAGTAAATTTGAGCCTTTCAAATGCCGTCATTTAGTGTTTCAGTTACTTTATACATATTTACAGTTCCATTTGCTATAAAAATCATGGAAGAAGTAAATTTTTCCTAGAAATATATGTCTCCGTGTGAACGTACTCTTAGGCTGGTTACATGGGCGTAGCCACGGTGGGGCAGGGTGGGGCACTTGCCCCACCCTGGCTCTTACCTGTAAGGTACCTTTTTCTTACTTGTAGAAACTCCTACGGGCCGTCACCCCAACGGGGTTTGCAGCGGGTGGTGTGTCGGAATCGAACCAACTAAAACCACAAACGGTGTGCCACTCTGCACCTGAGAACGGAGGGATCCGAGAACAGCTGTTATGAACACATCCGAACCCCTACCAGCGCCTGCTCTCTCTGAAGAGGACACCGTCTGCTGATGGACTCTCTAATTAGGCGACGTACGGCACACGCATACGTTCGCGGCTGGTCACATAAGTAGATGGAAGGGAAAACCCGTCCCGTCCCGGCTCTGAGTGTGGCCGCGGATGGACGGGAAGGGTTTTCCCCTTCATCCGCGGCCTTCTAAGTGTAGGGCGGCATGAAGCGCTGGTTAGCGCGCCTTCTCCGCCCGGTTCACTGGCGGCGAATTGGGTCCGAGTGGAAGTCGTCCTCCCGGGCCTCCCCGCTTCCTCCTTATTAGAGATTACGTCTTCGCAGAAGGTTGAGACCGCGATAAAACAGCTGTCGCCACCGGCCATGGAGCGTATGACGGCCGGTAGCTTGAGATCTCCTCCGATGACTGCAGTAACGCCCAGGCGGGGCAACCGACCAGCGTATGCTGGGTCGAGTCCTAACTGCAATCGCAGTGGTGACAGGCGGGACTCAGTTTCCTCCTAGCCACCGAGTGCAGGTGGCTTCTCGATGCAACCGTGCCTAGAAAGGACCTGCGTCAGTCGGAAGGAAAGGGTCCATGCTGCCGCCCTGTCCACTCGAGGATGACCGGCTGGAGAGCCTCCACGGCAGCAAAGTCAGAGCGTGGAATCTCCAGCCGGGATGACCAGTGAGCCATGGTGGCTCGATGAGCGGCTTCACGTCACTCGCGTATCTCTTCGGGTGGAGGGCGAAAGCCGTTCTCCCCGACTCTCAACGATCTCAACGATACCCGAAGTTTGCCCCCCGGGCCATGACCGAAGTATCATCGGCGTAACAAATTACGCCTAGCCCAGGGGGGAGACAAGTTCGAAGGACCCAGTCGTATCCCACGTTCCACAGGAGTGGTCCAAGGACAGACCCCTGCGGAATACCGGACATGGGTCGCCATCTCATCATCATCGACATTAACGATGTCCAACGATACCGCCAACAGCGCCATAGCCCACTGTCTCTTCGGTCACGGCGGCCGTCGGACGCCCATCTCGGAATCCGAATTGAGCGTCCGACACATCGGGGCCCACCTCGTAGATGTGCCGGACGATACGGGCAGATAGTCTCCTCTCAAACTATAGGCCTATAGGCCGCGACCGTATCGGCAGGCGTAAGACCGCGGGTATACATAGTCTGGCCATAAATACCGTTACAATTAATAACTATAAATTCTCAAAATTAAAAAAAAACCCCCGATATAATAACCTGAGTTCCCTTTAAAAAGTAAAAAACACGATATGCGCTTTCATTTGAGACCCCACTCGATGATATTTTTTCAGATATTCGGTTACTCTTCCCCACTTTCACCCCCGTAACTTTTAAACTGCTCAACCGATTTTCATGAAACATGTCTAAGAACACTCGCACGTAACTCACCTTTCATACAAATAAAACTAAATTGAAATCGCTTCATCCGTTCGGGAGCTACGGTGCCACAGACAGACAGACAGACACGTGAAACTTATAACACCCCTCTTTTTGGTCGCGGGTTAAAAATGAACAAAATATTACTTTTGAATTTGGAATCTGTCATTTTTATACGATTGTTCATTGTGTTTTCTTATTTTCGGGCAATATATTTTAAAATATTTTGTAATTAAAATGGAGTAGGGGTAAAGGTAGCCGAATCGCTGTGATTGCATTATATAAAAGTAAACCCCAACTACGACAAAAAACGACGCTGAAAAAGTATAAAACAAGTTTGAAAAGCCGTAGTCACACGTTGTTATAGTGTTATGGTGCGTTTCTATCTAACGTGTGACTACGGCTTTTCAAACTTGTTTTATACTTTTTCAGCGTCGCTTTTTGGCGTAGTTGGGTTTTAGTTTTTACTTTTTTTTTATTTAAAATATTTTGGTGCCGGTATTAATATATAATATATATATATTTAAAATGTACAAATAACGCCCTTTCCAATGATACCAAACACGACATATTTATCTCAAATTTATTTTTTAATACAGTACTTTATGTCGGCTAGAGGGCGCCACATTAGATTCAGTGACACGTCATATAGCCTATAACCAGCAGACGATCAAGACGCTTCTAACGATACCTCATTTGTCCAGTTCTAATAAATAGTTAAGGAGCTATGAGGGAACAAATGAACATAGATACATACATACACACATAGCCTGTCAAAATCATAACCCTCCTTTGGCTTTGCCGTAGTCGGGTAAAAATAGGTATGGAGCCAAATATATTTTTTTAAATCCTTCTTATGCTTGGTGTTAGTCAAATGTTTGTGTACCGGGCTATTGATAGGTACACTGAAACCTCTGTTTGTGGCAGAAAAAGATCTAGCCGTCCACGTAGTGTTCGTACGATAAAGGCGATCAAAGCAGTAAGAGAACCATGAAGATAGCACCCAGAAACATGTCGCATATTTTAAAAGGTGACTTAGGACTTGTAGCCTATAAGAGACGCACTGGTCATTTCTTAACTGATAATTTAAAAAATAATAGGGTTAATAAATCAAAACAACTACTTAAGCGGTACGCAAAGGGAAGTTACAGATAAATATTGTTTACGTATGACATTTTTTTTACAATATTTTAACAAATACAATGGCGGTATATATGAAATGAAATGATATTTATTTGTAAGTAAATCTTTTCAGATATTTTTACACGTCGGACTTTACAGCTAGAAGAGACCGGCATTTCCTACGACTCACTCTGGGAAGAAATGCCGAAACAAACCACAGAGATGTCCTTTTTTTTTTTTTTTTTTTATTTTTTTTTTTTTGCTGAAAGCTCTAAAGAAGCTTCCCAATTAGTCAACAGAGTACAACGTGTGGGCATTATCCGACTACAGTGATGGTTTGGTGGGGTGTTAGCAATGAAGCTTAGACATATTTTTGTGAAAAAGGTATCAAAACATCAGCACAAGTGTATCAAGATACCATTCTTGAGAAAGTAGTTAAGTCTCTTAACAACACCATGTTCAATAAAACACAAAAAAAAATGGAGTCCCCTAAAACAATCCATACGATTGGCAGTAAAGAATTTTTCCATAGAAAGAGTGCGTGCTGCATTGCATTGATAACTGGCCTCAACGTTTAAAGGGCTGTATTGTTGGGCTGTGTTACGTACAATAAAAAAAATGTTTTTCTTTGTAACAATATTTATGGCAAGACTAAGAAGTTTGCTAGTTAAATATGATTTTAGACTTCTGCCCCACCCTGGGCCCATGGCTGGCTACGCCCATGGGCTGGTATTGATGTAATGCCAAGACGTAATTATAAAAACTAAATTTATGCAAATTAAACATTACTAGCTATTACTCGTGGCTCCGCTAGCATGTATGTCGGATATCGCGGTAATATTTTTCGGGTTGGCAGACGTCTCAGATCTTTTAAGTAGGTATTATTTTGACAGACGCACATAGTGTATGGGACGCCCTCTGGCCTGATGGCGAGACGACTTGCGACTGGATGCAAAAAGCAATGTCCATCTTATTTCTAAAACATTACCTTTCTTAACTAAACAAGCTTTGTTAATGTTGCTTTTCAAACTACGATGGAAATAAAGTTTATAATAACAAGCTCTAGCAACGAAGTTCTGCATTATTATAAAATGGAAATGCAGTTAATATAACTGTGGTAAAGTTCTTGAAGAGAGACTTGTGACTAAGTGTTACATAATAGGTGAAGCAAGCCTAGCCAGTAATCAAGCAAGCTAGGTCAGTCTATGGCTGGGTGATCATTCTTAACTAATACTTCTTCGACACTGCTTAATACTTGGCTCGTGAAGGTCTGATGGTACTACCATCGACATAATCAAACCGTAGTTCAACTGCATCATAGCAGACTGCAAGCTGACTTGTTGGAAAAGTGCTCGCAGTATGATATTACTCATAGAAATAATCAGGCCAATCTAAATAGCTTTTGTAGCTACCTCCACATATAGCGCAATAAAAACATACGAGAGCGCCATCTACCGAAGACACACCGCACTACGGAGTAACTGTCTCGTGACTAAATCTGTATCGCGATATGAAAATTCTCCCGCTGATTAACATAGATACAACTTTTCAACATTAACCGTTGGTTCGCAGCCCACCAGGCATGATCACCCTGTCTGGTCGGAGGATCCTCCCTTAGTGTTAGAGGGATATGACTTTCGTTCCTTTACAGTATTACTACGCTAAACATCTGTATGCTGGTACATATTTTTTGTCTTATAAGTTACTAGCTGACCCGGCGAACTTCGTACCGCCATAATTGAAAATCTGTCTAAGCTTCCTACAGGCAGTATACAGTCGGGGACAAAACAAAAAAAAAACCGTTATATTTTAATTTTTCTCGTACACAAACCTTTTCCTGACAATAAGGAACACATGAAAAAAAGAATTATTTAATTTGGTGCAGGCGACCGCAAGCTATGCGCGTATACAGATTTCGGTGATTCATTTTTATATATATAGATATAAACAGTTGTTTAGAAATATTCTTCTAACAATATACTAGAAGGCAAAGTTAAATATTATACACTACCGGACTCTGTGATGTACCTTGGGAGAGGCCTATGTCCAGTTGTAAACTGCAACGGTCTGATGATGATTTCTCGGGTTTATTTTTACTGGTTCAAAAGTTATAAGGGTTTCTAAGTGGTCAACACATACAATTTTTCATTGACTAGGTATAGTCTAAGATCCAGATCGAAGAGTTTACGAACCCAACTAAATTTGAGACTGGATATCAGGAAAGGAAACACAAAAACGGCTTGTACATTTATTTCTAAAGAGATATGACTCCCTATTCTCTATACAATAGGTTTACCGTATCAACATTTACATAATACAAGCAGATCGTTTATATCACAGAGAACGCGTAACAATTACAATATGCGAAAATAAAACATTTACAATAGTTTGTAGCTTCATTCGTAATAAATATCCTAATTTAATACTTAAACTTAAAAATGACTGTCACAATAGTATAAAACGAACAAAAAATGTATCGATTGAAACTTCAAATTTTATAGTGGTTTTCTTTGGCAATGGTAAAATTACTCACTTGACAGTAGGAACATGCAATAGGGATGTTCTATGTTCGTAGTAGGCACTTAGTAAAAATACTCAGTGTAACGAATGTAATACCAGTACTATTATATACATACATAGTTACATACATAATTTCTAGCTTTAAAATTAATTGTATTAGTCCTCTTTTATCATTAAGTGAAAACGTGTAGCGCTTTAACGACTTATTTACTATCTTTATGCATAGTTAATTAATATGTCTAGCTAGTGTCGTACCACAAAACAAGTAAAACATCTGTGCCAGCCAATTTTATATTGTTGTACGTGACAACTACGTTTTACACTCGTGAAATGTTATCATTGTCACCAAAACATGATTTGTTTTTTTAATGATATTTTCTACCAAATAATTTACCATGAATTTTTCAAACTTTACATAATAATATGATTAATCGTTTATTTATTTTTTACTAGACATTATTAACATAGGTACTGGGTAATGCGACATTTGACGAGTTTTAGACCCCAGAGATTTAAATTTACATTAAAAAATAACTGATTATACGAAATAACGTAGGTAAATAGGTACAAATAGTGTCTTTATATAAGGTACACGACATAAATTCTTTTCAACCGGTGCATTTTTCAATTACTTTTAAACAGAATTACACCTTACGCCATTATGTACATTTATAGTCTCTCTTACTATCAATTGGGTTTTTGAATCAATTTCAGTGTTATATAAACGGTAATAACAGCATTAGGGACAGAGTAAATGTAAAGGACAGATTTACGTTCACAAACATGCTACCTAAACAGTTGATGTCAAAGGTGATTCTTTTATACAATTTCACGTTGCGATACTTGCGATTTGTGGTGCTAAGTATGACTAGTATTAATTACAAGTAGGTTCATGCTATTTTTATTAGAATATTTAAACAGACTTGAAACAAGTAACGAATCACTTATTAAAAAAAAACCCGACTGCGTCAAAATCTGTCATCTTTATTCAATTCAGGTTGTATTTTGAAATATTTTTTACTTGTTTTTTTTTATTGTGATGTACCCAGTATCACTCTCACGACTAAGACATTTGTCTTAGTCGTTAAGCCATAAAATACGACAAGCCGTTTGGGCTTGTCGTATTTTATGTGAGTGGTGTCTATAGAAATCTATATCACTCACATAAAATACGACAAGCCGTTTAGGCTCTAGGGCGTGCCAAAGAAATATACATACATACATTCGAAAAACATTACCCTCCTTCTTTCGCAGTCGGGTAAAAATTAACCGAACTTAAAGATTAAGAGAACTCTGAAGTGTCATTAAGTTACGTTTAATTTAAATCAAGGACCTGTGCCGTATAAACTTTCGCTCGCTGCAGACCACAACTAACTCTTTAGGTCCACATGAAACAATCGATATAACGTTGTTTTGTAGTGTTTATTAACAAAGAAAAAATATAATGTCCGGATAAAATAATTAGTTTTGTTAATCATGGTACGTATTTTATCTTATTCTTTTATTACCCATTCCATTGTTTTTAATTATAAATGCAGTCGCTAGTGTATACACCACCTCTTTTTTCAAATTAATGTTTCTATTCTCTGTATGATATGAAATTTACTCTAAACATTAATAAAGAAAAAGTTCTTTTCACAATAAGAATACGTAGTTTCGAAACAGGTAAAATATTTAATAACAATTTAGTTAACTAGAGATTTAATTTATACCTTTCAAGATGATAAGTATTAGAACATATTTTTATTACCTGTTGATATGTCCTAGGCATACCATCAAAACCATTCCCAATACACCTCCAATCATCTTTCCCTTTGAATTAATACTGATAATTTGTACTTTTACATTGTTTTGTACAATTCATTTGACCTCGTATGTACGTATATCGTTGATTCGGACTTTATACCATGCCTCTGCGATCAATTATAGAGGCGGTTCTCGTTTTTTTAAACGAATTCATATAACATTAACCTTACGTAAATTTAACACTCAAAAATGACAATTTAAGCTGCATAAGACATATGATAATTTAAAATAAAATAGGTCAATAGATAGCTAGTAGATTTAACAGTATATATATACATTTATCTGTACAATGAATTAGCATGATTTGTACAAAAGCGGACATGAAATATGGGGTAACAATTTTTATATTATATGCGTAAACACTAAACATGACAAATAATATAAAAACGTGACAGTTTTATCATCTTACAGTTAGCCTCGCAACTTTCTAACAATATTCGTGATATTTTACTTAGAACTTGCCTCATTTGTCTAAGTAAGCTAAAATACTAACACCTTTAAATAGGTAAAAACTTTTCATACACTTAAATTGTACAAATTGTGATAATCCAAGATAGCCCAGACTTACGTCATTTTAGGAAAGACGCTTCCTAAGATGACGTAAGTTAGCATAGTTTTTTTTCCGCCTTGATACCTGCTAACTGTAAAGCAGCCCCACTTTCAGCTTAGCAAGTATCCATTCCTTTCTGAGTACATGTTACACTACACATATTAAAAAAATCATCTTTCCTAAAATGACGTAAGTCTGGGGTGACTGGGATCTCAGCCTATATCGGATACGATAAATAGAGTATTTTTTTGAAAGAAAGCTCAATACTATACAGGGAAATGTTCTAAATAAAAAATACGCGTACTGGTTTTGGGTAGAGAAGGATAACATTTGTTTTTTTTATTGGGTCCAGATAATAATTAATAAATGCTATGCTGTATGAAAATAAAATTTACTGCACCGCATACTTGCAAAAGTCATGAGCTCCTGTACATTCCACACTAGGCCTGTGAGTGGAATCCCAAATTCCCGGACCGCAGCGTTGGCACATCCCAGCTAAGGTACAGGGAATGCGTACCAATTGACGGAATTGATATAGTAGACCTCTTGCTTTGCGCAGAATAAGGCGACCGTCCATGTACATAGCTGAAACCATAAATTAAAATTTAAAAAGTGCAAATTAAAAAAGATTAGGCGTGTGGCGATTGAAATACCTATAAACATAATCATATTCATTCATCAATCGATACTTTGAGATAGCCACTGCTGCGTCGGTGGCTCTGCGAACTGCGAAGTCCGATTCATTATCACTTACGCTTTTATCACCTTACTTGCCAGTTTTGTTTGTTTGAAACCGACTTTTCTAAGTGTTATTTAGTTTTTTGTAAACTATATTTTAAGTTTGACTGGTCTGCTAAAATAATTTCATACCTACCACGTTGATCACAGCAGCAAACACAGTAAATTTATAAAGTGTTTATAGAATCAATTTTAATGTTAAAACTATAAAAGTATTTAGGTGTTAAGTAGGTACCTAAAGAACTAAAATGCAGAAGCATCTCATCGGTATTAAGGTCCTGTGCAATGACGTCATCTGCGTAAACAGCAATAATTGCCAAGCACAAGAAGAGATGAAAGTAGTCTGTCTGGTAATTAGCCCAGCAAGCCTCCCACATACGGAGCGCTACCGCCTCCGTAAACTCGCGTTTGAAACATCTGCAATATGCATATAAAGAAATGTTGAAAGAAATATACAATGATATTAAATAAAAAATGTTTTAAAATATCATTGTTGATATACATAATATTGAACAAGGAAGATGTTTGTAAAAAATTTGTGGTTTTTGACTTACAAGTAGTACCTATACCTACTTTCAATTAAATAGAAGTAAATAAATAATAAATAAATAAATAAATATTTTCGGACATCTAACACACAACGCCATCTAGTCCCAAGCTAAGCAGAGCTTGTGTTATGGGTACTAGACAACTGATACAAATACATATATACTTTTTTTTTTTTGTAAATACATACATATTATACATAGAAAACACCCAAACTCCGAAACAAATATTTGTAGGTCATACAAACATTTGGTCCGACCCGGGAATCGAACCCGAGACCTCATGATCACCAGTCGCACACGCCAACCGCGAGACCAACGAGGCAGTCAATTGGTTGAAATTAAGTTGAATCTATTTAACTCAATAATTATTAACTTAAGAAGATTTATTTAAATATCGTACAATATGGATTATCATCATCATCTTCCTAGCCTTTATTATTCCCAGGACTTGGGGTCGGCTATCTGTTCAACTGGTTTTGCCTGAATATCAGTTTTTTCACGGAGCGACATCCATCAGACCTCCGCAACCCTGAGGGGTAACTGAATTGTAAGGTGTACAATATGGCTTATATATAATATTACAATATAATTCTGTGTAATAACAGCGGCATAGCTTACTATGAACCTATGTAATTATTTATAACGTTTTTTTTGTCGACATGTCTTATTATTTAGCTCAAAAATTCTATTATTGTTTTGTTCAATCAAGGTCCATTTTCAGAATGAATACGTCTACGAATATCCTAAGTATTTTGGGAAGAAAAATGAAAGTCTTATTGGTTATTACCAATAACTTAATTATTTCATGGAGGTACCTACTTTCCGTGAAATCCCACAATAATGAAAACTGAAATCATCAAATTGGCAATTGAAAAGCTTTCAATACTAGGTGCAATCCTTTGTAGGTAACGCACAAGGTCAAAGTTTTCTATATTTCAGCTTTGACGTGAAGCACAGAACAGAGAATTGTTGCAAGGTTGATTTCTGTTCTGTGACGCAAAATAACTGCGGGACGCAAAGAAATCCAAAGTTGTTCAATATGGAAATGCTAGAAGTTTTGTATTACATTTTTAAATAAAATATACTTTACAGAAACCGTAATATAAATAATAAAGTAAAACAATTCCTCTTCCGATGCCTACACAAAAGTATGAACGAATAAATGTTATTTTCTACACAAAATTTTAATGGAAAGGTCAAATTGAACGTGTATCTAAAAACAGACGAGAACGTGGGATGTAATCGATTTCCAGAAAATTAAAGAATCCTTCGTACCTATCAAACATAAAAACTGCTGCTTGAGTTTCCATTATACCTACCTAAATATTTTCCTTTGTAAATACTCGAAGCAAGGGGTTTGTTTCATACTTAAAGTAAGTTTGTGTGTGTCTGTGAATCTGTATGTTTGACGTCAAATTCGATGTATATAAGGCCTCGTTTTTGTTCACTTTTTAACTAAAAATTATTTTATTACTCACAATAGAATCCAACGATGGCAGAATAACAATTCCATTGCATCAACATGTTTTTCTAAATGTTTATAGAAGTGTGGCAACATTATTCTTATTAACTCCTGCAAATAACTCTGAAATTAAAAATTAAATCATGAATTCATGTTTTACGTCACCAAATTTCGTGATATTTTTGTTGATAGGTACCTTAATCAATAGGAATCGATAAGAGCTAACTATACCTACTTAACAGACAAATTCTTCGATTTAATTTTTGGCCCCTGATCGTTCCCTATCATAGTAGACTCAACAGTCACCAATGCCTTGCCAGCCTGAGAGTAACTCTCCCCTTTCTTCGTGAGGAAATCCTCTCTGATAAAAAGCTACCAACCGGTGGGGTGGTCGGACTCAAACGTACTAAAACCGCACGCTGCCGCAAGCATTAGATGGGGAACGTGGTATGGCCTAGAAAGGAAAACCCTGATACGACAACAGGCCCCAATATTACCTCACTCACCCCTACAAAAGTTGTTTTTAATTTATATTACCTACTAGCTGACCCACGCATCTTCGTTTCTTTTCAATCATAGTCGGCTCCTGTCGGTTGAAGGGTAGGTAATGTTTAACTATCCTATCTTAGGAACGCGAGCAAAACATATATTTAAGAAAAAACGTGAATATCGGTTAGATAGTTTTGGAATTCATCGTAAGTAACACCGTGACACGAGAATTACATATAGGTTATAGATGTTAGGGCACATCTATAATTCTAATGTCTCATCATACCTAATAGACGTTTTAGTTTCTACAAACATATTTACCTAATGTTATTACCTAATCGATTGTTATTATTGGTGTGCGTGACTTACGACTGCTCTGTAACTTATTCAGATAGAGTCCTACAAAGTGAAACTTGACAAAATAATTGAGTGACCTCTTTACCTACTTCGCATTAAACTTCATGAAAATTTTATGAAATCCATTCAGATTTTTTGAAGATCCGGCAAACGTTGTTTTGTTATAACAAAAAATATCATTTAGGGATATGAAAAATAGATGTTGGCCGATTCTCAGACTACCCGATATGCACAGAAAATTTGATAAAATTCGGTCCAGCCGTTTCGGAGGAGATTGCTAACAAACACCGCGACACGAGAATTTTATACTGGGTGGAATTTGGTAATGCCACCTGAAGGGAAGGTACTCCTAATACTGTACTGTAAATAGAAAATTTTACTCAAAGAATACATTCCTTTATTTTTGAAAAGAAAGAAAACTGCATTCAAAGATTTCCGAATATCCGCTTACCACGCCGACTAAAATCTGTAAAAATTATACCCTGTACTTTTATTGCATCGGTCGTTAGGGTCAATTATAAGGATGAAATCTCTCTAACAAACTTGATATATTAAATGAGAGGAACACAATGAAATCTCGACTTATAAAGTCAATGGGACAAATTAAAGCTTTTTTCAAATTTTTCATTTATTGAACATATTAGAACAGTTAATGAAAAGTCTAAAAAGAGTTTCTTTGCACTGACGACGATATCAACTGCGACATGGGGTCTGTCATATAATACACTAAAGATCATATATGGAGCTACTTATTTGGGTTCTATTTGCTATGGTGCTCCTGTATGGGCAGATAGGGCGACTGTAGGTGCTGTCCGTCGCAAACTGTTACAATGCCAACGACCTGCATTAATTTTCTTGTGCAAGGCATATAGGACGTTTAGCACTGAGGCTTTACCGGTGTTGGCAGGTGTTCTTCCGGTCGATCTCGAGGTGCAAAGACGTGCAGCCATGTACTATTCCACACTACAAAACATGGAATGCGATTTTTTGGGCATACGAGACCGCGGTAAAATCATAAGAATGTTTCAACAGCAATCCAATGTCTATAACGACCTCTTGGATGAATGGCAGCAACGATGGGACGAATCATCTAAGGGGCGCCACCTCTACCAGTTCTTTCCATCTGTTCGCGAACGGTTGTCAAGGACATGGCTCGAGGTAGATCACTGTGTCGCTCAATTTTTTACAGGCCACGGTAACTTTAAGAGCAAACTATACTCATTTAAATGAGTCGATTCACCATTGTGTCAATGCTGAACACCTGATTCTAGCTGTGAACAGTCGGCTCATCATGTCCTCTGGGAATGTAGTCTTTGGTACAATGAACGTAACATGATGCTAAATAGCTTACAAATGACGTCTGGGGTAGTATATTATGGGGATCTTGTGTCAACTGCGGTGAATTTCCGTGCGTTTAAGCGATTCTGCCATACATACTATAGAAATCAAATATAGCTCACTTAGGACCCATAATATTTTTTTATCCGTGGTGCTTCTCGGTTTGAAATAGGCGTCTGCCTATTTTGACTCCATTTTGTCTCACCCTTTGCTAAGCAGGGAAGTGGACTTATTATATTTCCAACTCCTCCAGTTTTCTTCTGATTAATTTCGTTGCGGGTTCCAAGACAGTTAAATTTTTCCTGGGACTTCCCGAGTGTCATAACTCGGTGTTTTCGTGGGTCACCGCTGTTGATCCTGGTGTAGAGGAGTTACAGTGGTGGGCGTGTGGGCGGGATTAGTCCCATAAAAAAAAGTCCACAACACGTTATTAAAGGTTACTAGAAATGAATTCGTTAGAAGAATATATTTGTTTATCCAAGAAAATGGAGCCACTATATAGTTAGGTAGTTTACAATTATTTGTAAATAATTAAAATAATTTAAGATTTCATGGTTTGCCTCTAATTTGATTTATCAAGTTTGTTAGAGAGATTTCATTCTTATAGGTACTTGTGTAATTTTTACAGATTTTAGTCGGTTCGATTCCCAGGTGTGGCAAGCGAATTTTCGGAAATCTTTGAATGCAGTTTTGTTTCTCTTCAAAAATAAAGAAATGTTTCTTTTGGTAAAATTTTCTATCTACAATATTAAGAGAACTTTCCCTTCAGGTGGCATTACAAAATTCCACCCTGTCTATTAGATTTTACTAGAACAATCTAAAATCTAGCCTCATTTGTAATACACCAACATATTTAAAAAGGTAAAGTAATTGTGATTATAAATAATTTTCTTACTTAATTAAGTAAACCCAGGCTGTTATTTTAAGTCTAAGTAATTAATGTAAATATGTAGCATCGTTTGTCAAAGTAATTTCATTAGAGAAAAAGCAACATACCAGGTTATTATCCATATCATTGTCGGTAGGTGTACACACAAAAATAGCTCTCTGCATTAAACCAACGAAGCACCAGAATGCCTCCGCTTCACATTTTATTTCACAAAGCACTGGTGCTAACAAATCACTCATTCCTTGGGTATAACTGCAAAAAACATCAAGTAAAACATATGGTTTCCACGATATTTTGTTGGCATAAAACAATATTCACAAATTTCAACAAAACCATAACCGACTTCAAGAGCTGGACAGCCAGCTTTCAAATAAAAAAAGAATCATCAAATTCGGGACACCCAGTCGAAAATGATATGAGGTAAAAAACATTAAAATATACAGTCGAATTGATAACTTCCTCCTTTTTTGAAGTCGGTTAAAAATAATCACATATTACTTACCCTAAAATAGGATTATAAACAGCATAATTTAATAGTATATTCTTCATAATTTCTACATTATAATTATTTTCTCCAGCAAAGAACGGATTGCCTCTGTCAGTCCTGACCACATCCTTCTCTATAACACACTGGACTGTCTTCCAGAATACTGCATGTTGCTCTGGAGTCATCTTCTCTAGCCTTCTTCTCATGATTTCTTCATACTCCCTAGACCTAATGTGCAGAATTATTTCTCTTTCATCATAAGTGCAATTGTAAGGATAGCAGTGTAACAGGAACGGCCAAACTTCTCTCCTTAACTCCTTATCCAAACCTCCAAAGAAGACACATTTTCTCAGGAATAAATCATCTTCGATCACCCCTTTTCCGTTCATTAATTTGCCGTAGAATAACTCAGGAGTGATCTTAGGAAGTTTCCCTTCTTCTGGGTGCTGCTCAGACTTCTGTACCTCCGGGCGGCATACCATGAAGTGACGATATGGTAGATTTGGCTCCTCGGAACCTGTAAGAAAATTACCTAGGTACTTACATCATTGGATCCTTAGTTGTCAATAAATATTTGCATGGTTTTTTTTTAATTACCTGGTGTGAGTTTAATGTTATGCAGTAAGGAGTGCCATCGGTGCAGGACTTGCGCTAAATTATCGAGTCCTCCGTAGTGAAAGTGGAGAATTTTGTACTGAGACTCCCTGGAGGCGACTACAAGTTGACCGCAGGTGCAGTTATCATCGTTGAAGAAGAGCCGTAAAGACCGCATTTGGCTGAGGTCTACTGAGAACCTGTCAGACAAATTATTAAATTAACATAAAATTTTCAGCATCAAAATGCGTTAATATCTCCGCACTTTGATCTAAACAGCCATAGAAACTTTCAAATATGTGCCTATCTCATAAATTAACTAGAAAGTGGTTTCCAAACGCAGTTTTATATCCCAGTGGAAACCTCCAAAAACAAGAATACCTACCTAGACTTGGAAAAACGATTAAAAAGTCACACAGCCACCAGGCCACCTATTATCACATGTAGGAATAGAATACTTATTGCCTGATACAATATCAGCTATTAATGTGACTTCTTGAAACGTAAAGCGTTGATTCATAAAGACTTAAAACTTGATATATTGTTGAAAACTTCTGTTGGAGTGAAATAATGATTTATGGCGTCAAACCTGGTAATTTCATACGGACTTTTAAGCAATTTATTTTATCAGTTAAGAAACTACCCTGTTGAAGTCGTTCCAAAGAGAGGTACCTATTAGGTAGGTATAAGTAGTTTTGTAGGTATGTGGTAGGTATATAAAAATATCTGGTATAATACATATAATAATCTCGTAAAACAAAACAATATATTCCTACTCCTTTTTAAACCTATATGAAAGTGTTTTATGTATGTAAGTTTACCTATAACATCAAAACTTCGTTCAATTCGTAAAGTAAGTGGCACACCTAAGGACAAACAGTAGGTTAAGCAAACAACATTGTACAAACACATATGTCTATGGAACATTAAATATTCTACAATAATATGAAACATATGACGATAAATAATATCTAAGTCTTGAGAGAAACACAATCTATATATATAAAAGAAAGTCGCGTTAGTTATATGCTATTTATAACTCAAGAACGGCTGAACCGATTTGGCTGTAAATTGATGGGGAGATAGTTTAGAACCAGGAGACGGACATTGGATACTTTTTACATGCGTCTTTTTTTTTACTTTGCCCCGCGGCTTTACACAGGGTTGTTGTTGTACCGAGGGTAACACCGCGGGACTCAGCTCGTTTTTCATAAAATCAGCGCTAAGACTTGACGTTCCAAAGTTCTGGTTGGTAAATTATATATAAACAAATTGTTTAAAGTTTATTTGTTCATAATGTTATTGTTAGAACACTATCGTATATTTTATCTTTCATTAAAGACAACGGTTAAGCTTTCAATATGGAGGGGACATACTTTACCTACCCCAAAAACATTACCGCTTTAAAGTTCACTGAATCGGAAATTACCCAGTTTAAAAGCCCTCAAAGCTTTTGGGAAAATATTAGCAAGATCGAGGCAGGTACACTGAGAAGTCGAGTGGATTAGACATAGACAATATTTATATAGTTAGTACCTAGATAGACCACTTTGTCTGCATCTCGCAAAAGAAATTTTTACGCGTTTTTGTAACGTTTTTTCGTTAAAGTTGGGCAACAAAGATTGACTGCACGGTTGGCCTAGTGGTTTAAGCGGTCACCACGCCGTTTTCTACTGCGCCAAGTAATGTGGGTTCAAAGTCCACATGGGACAACACTAAATTGTTGTTCTGAGTTTGGTGTTCTTTGTGTCAGTTACATGAATGTTTGTTAAGTCCACCGTGACACAGGATGTATTATATTCTTCTTCATTCGGCCGTAAAGAGGCCGATCAGGGTTTCGAACATTCCTGTAGCTCTTCGTTTACCTATAGCTGATTCGCGCTCCAGTCGCAAACGCCGCTGCGAATCTTGTTTCTTCATTATTGCTTATGCAAGGGTACATAATATAGTATACAGATTGGGTAGATCTGAGAATTTCAAAGACTTCCATGCGAGGCCATAGGCCAGGCCGAATCGCTAGTAATATAAATTCGAAAGTAACTCTGTCTATATGTCTGTTACGCTTCCACGGCTAAACCGCTGCACCGATTTCAATGAAATGAGGTTCATACCTAAAAATCAAAATAGCATCATAGCTACTTTGACTTTTGAGAAAGGACATAGGTTACTCTTTACCGCGATAACAGATACACACGCGGGCAGAGCCACGGGCAAAAGCTAGTCACTACATAGTATAAAACAAAGTCGCTTTTTCTGTCCCTATGTCCCTATATCCCTATGTGTGCTTAAATCTTTAAAAGTACGCAACGGAATTTAATGTGGTTTTTTTTTAATAGATAGAGTAATTCAAGAGGAAGGTTTTTATGTATAATAAATGCATAATATAGTATGGAAACACTGTTAATTTTCGAGGTTGATGTAGCAAATAAACACATTTTTTGCGCTTACATTGCAAACGCTGGTTGCACCCTACGAGATAGATCAAAATAATGTACTACAGTATTGTACACCTTAAAAAGTACTACAAAAAAGTCCGCGACGGTATATGTCTCTATCTCTTAGGGATAACCCACAACAACCATTTTTTAAATCCTTTCTTTGTACGAGAAATAATGGCTTATTTACGAAGTGATTTTAAGCAATACAAATTGAATCCTAATACAATTAAGTAAATTAAATACATTGTGCATTTAATGTAGATCAAAATGGCCCTTTACAGTATCTTATTTAAATGAATATATTCGAAGATATTACAGATTTAAAATGCACGAATCGTGTCGTCGGCGGGGGCATCTGAAATCCACCCGTGCGAAGCCGGGCGGGTCGCTAGTACCTAATAAAACAAAATAATCACAATATTTATCAAGATTATCATTGCTACTTTTCTTTACGTGTGAGTAAAAACGTGATAAATACGTATTTACAATGTAGATATGCCTAATTGCATCATCTTGACGAGGTATAGGTACTACATAATACCTATTGACAATGTGACAGTAATCGGTACACTGTTATCAAAAATAATGGTGACTAATACATTGGGTTAACTAATAAAATTATAAGAAAGAAAAAAATGCAGAAAAGGGTATAGCTGTCTCGTTGGTCTAGCGGTTAGCGTATTTGGCTACCATCGAGCCAAAATTCTAATACCCTCTTCTGAGAGGAGACCCGACCCCAGCAGCAGTGGGACGTTATGGGTTGTTGATGAGCCAAAATTGTTGTGGCGTTTTTTACAATATATTTGTTTGCATGAATATGGTACAAAGTTCTTCAAACATACATTAGGAATCCCAGCATATTCTGCCAATCTTTTCTTACAAGAAATTCTTAATTCCAGAAACAGCCTGGAGTATGGAATCTTGGGGGTGTGTCACACATATGCCTCGGAGAGCACGTTAAGTGAAGTTAACATCTATGACAATCGTTATTGAGAAGTCAGAGCGCTCAAATATACTAATAACTAGTAACTAACCTTTGAATTCAGTTCGTCCTTAGGATTGCGGAGGTTCAGTTCGTTGTTTCTATGCCAGTCGCTTTGTGGAAAAACCAATATTCAGGTAAATCCGATTGATCTAATAGCCGATCCCAAATAATCTTATGAATATTAAAGACTAGGAAGAAGAAGGCATAAAAGGGTATTGAGTATCCATTCGATTTTTTGGACTGTAGCTGTATTGGAAATACGAAAATGAATGTGATGAAGTGTGTTTATATCAGCACGAAAGGAAGCAATCGGCCAACGGAGCAACAAACTACACAGGACAGCGGCATTCCAAGAGAATGGCGGCAAACTGCGAGCGAAACCTCAGGCAAAAGCGATTAAGTAGATAAATGACCCTAGGAATTATTCTACTCCATTTGGGTCCTTTGTCGAAAATTAGTTAATAAAGTGTAAAATTCTCAACATATCTTAAAATATTTCAATGGAAAACAAGATTATTTTATTTGAATAGGTTATTCAACAGTAATGTTATGTTTCACTATTGTTAATGGTATCAAATTCCTAAGTGTGCAAAACAAAAATTGTAATTTTAAAGTAGATCACATTAATTATAAAAAAAGTAAAAACTAAAACCCAACTACGACAAAAAACGACGCTGAAAAAGTATGAAACAAGTTTCAAAAGCCGTAGTCACGCGTTGTTAAAGTGTTATGGACTATGCATGGACTACAACTTTTGAAACTTAGTAATGTACCGTAGTCCATAACACTTTAACAACGCGTGACTACGGCTTTAGAAACTTGTTTCATACTTTTTCAGCGTCGTTTTTTGTCGTAGTTGGGTTTTAGTTTTTACTTTTTTTTTATTTAAAATGTTTTGGTGCCTCTATAGTATTAATTTCTTTGCAAAGTATATTTTAAATAGGTACCATAGAAATATCACAATTATCGAATAAATTCGGACAAAGTCACAAGAAAATGCTAATAATATATATATATATATGTATATATATATATATATATATATATATATATATATATATATATATTAAATTTACAAGTAACGCCCTTTCGAATGATACCAAACACGGCATATTTATCTCAAATTATTTTTTTAATATAGTACTTTATGTGGGCTAGAGGGCGCCACATTAGATTCAGTGACACTTCATATAGCCTATAACCAGCGGACAATCAAGACGCTTCTAACGAAACCTCATTTGTCATGCATTTGTCTTATTCTGACTAGTAGTTTAGAAAGAATGTGGGAACAGACAAGCATACCATAGAAATATCACACTTATCGAATAAATACGGACAAAGTCACGGGCAAATACTAATAATATATATATTTTTGAAATGTACAAGTAACGCCCTTTCCAATGATACCAAACACGGAATATTTATCTCAAATATTTTTTTTAATACAGTACTTTATATCGGCTAGAGGGCGACACATTAGATTCAGTGACACGTCATATAGCCTATAACCAGCGGACAACCAAGACGCTTGTAACGATACCTCATTTGTCCAGTTCTAATATGTAGTTAAGGAGCTATGAGGGAACAGATGAACATACTTGCAGGTAGTAGAGCCACGCTGATTTCAGCACGAACGGGCCGGCTCGACCGGGGCGGTACTACCCTTGCACAGAAAATCAACGTAAAATGACAGCGTTTGTGCTGTCGTGTTTCGTTGGTGAGTGCGAGACCGGAGGCCCAATTAGTCTGGTCAACAAGTTCCATACTTGTTGACTAGACTAAAAGATGCACAAGCATCACTAGGCCGCCATAGTGTGGGTCGCCATACTGCATTGTTGTATTCGCAATGAGTATGGTGGCCACCACTCGTGGATTCTGCTTATGCTTTCCATCAGGCAGAGTAGAGTCATTTTGGCAGGCCAAACATAAAAAAAAAAAAAAAAACATACATACATACATAGCCTGTCAAAATCATAACCCTCCTTTGGCTTTGCCGTAGTCGGGTAAAAGTAAACCCACAATCGTACGATTTCATACCACGACATGTACCTACCTACGAATGGAATAAAAGATAGTTGTACAGTAGCACGTAGCACCCTCCCTATTCCAGGACCGGGATGGTTGGCGCTCTTTGGGGGAGGCCTTCGCTCAGCAGTGGACGGTAATAGGCTGAGAGAATATAACCCTCCCTATTCGGGTAATAATACTGTCAGGGTCAGGGCAAGCTATACATGCTTACATAAACAAAAACTGCCTAATGTAAAATTATTTTTTACAAATATATTATTATTAATGAAAGTGATGATTTTATTTCATTTCGTTTTGCCACGTGTTCCCTTCTTTTCGTTTCGGTTTATTTCAGTGTAAATATGTAGGTACTGTAATGGGTTGCTATGGGCTCGAGAATTTGGGCTGCCACCTTTTATTGCTACTTTTGCATGTAGGTAAACTAAGCCATTCTACTAGTGACCGACCGAAGGTTCGGTTTCGGTTTCGGCCAGTTTCGGCCAAAAAATCTAGGTTCGGCCGTAGTTTCGGTTTCGGCCAAAAAATTGCCGAACCTTCGGCCGCGCCGAAACTCAAGTGAGTGTGAATAATCGTGCGTCATTCGGCGAACTTTGTTACTCACTCGTGCTCACACGCTCACGTGGCCGGCTCAGTTCGCTCCTCTTAATTCCATCGTTAATCGAATTGAATTGATTTTATGTTTAACATATGTATGATTACCATATGAAATACTGTATTTGTTTAGTTAAGACAATAGTATAGGTTCCCAATCCGAACTTCAGCTTTGCATGTCTAGTTTTTTCCTACAGACAACTAGTTTCTCTATCCTCTAGATAGAGGATATTTACGTCTGGTGGTCATGATTTTTATGATGATGAGCTGATGATAGTAGTTGTATTCTTTCAAGTTATTTAGGTGATCTGACAGGTGAGATTAGGATCTCTTAATCCTAAGGCCCTATTCGTGTATATGGTATGTAAATAATCTTTCTCTAACCCCTAATCGTTTTACTTTCTATTATCAGCTCATGTGAATAACTGAATGAAAACGACTAAAGGTAACATACATATAACATTTGAAGATTTATCCTCAAAATTCTAAATGTATGGCCCGCCAAAATGACTCTACTCTGCCTGATAGAAAGCATAAGCAGAATCCAAGAGTGGTGGTCACCATGCTCACTGCGAATGCAATGCAGCATGGCGACCCACACCATGGCGGCCTAGTGATGCTGCTGCATCTTTTAGTCTAGTCAACAAGTATGGAACTTGTTGACTAGACTAATTGGGCCTCCGGTCTCGCACTCACCAACGAAACACGACAGCACTGCGGCTGTCATTTTACGTTGATTTTCTGTGCGAGGGTAGTACCGCCCCGGTCGAGCCGGCCCGTTCGTGCTGAAATCAGTGTGGCTCTACTACCTTGTAATTTAATTTGTTAAGGAGTCTTACCTTCTATCATCAGCTCATCATCATAAAAATCATGACTACCAGACGCAAATACCGTAATAGCTTTAGAAAATATATGATAAACATGGAACGTGCCTAAAAAATTTGTGGGTATCAATCGATTTCCTTGAGATCCCATCATCAGATCCTTATATGGTGCCAATAGGACTACCTCGGGTGCATGCCCTTCCGAATACAAAAAAAAAATCCAAAATTGGTTTACAATTGACGGAGTAATCGGTGAACATACATAAAAAATACATACCCTAATTACCTAAAATATAACAACTTTTGAAAAAATGGGTTTGGTTCACGTATTTTTCAAGGGCAAAAAAGGTTCGGTTTCGGTTTCGGCCGAAACTGAGAGCCAGGCCGAAGGTTCGGTTTCGGTTTCGGCTGAAAAACCAGTTTCGGTCGGACACTACATTCTACACATTCATATTCTAGTGTTCCTACACCAGAAGACAAAATAAGTAAGTGGAAGTCAGGTATTCAGGGGAAAAATAAACCATTTGTCTACACCTACACTGAAAATAGTCTGCAGAAATACTTTATTTATACAATCAGCTGGCTGGCAATTAGATGGCTGATGGTCGACTAACGTTTAGCTTTTATAACCTACTGACATCATTTAGTTAACGTGAGCCCATCTGAGAACGAATACCTAAGTGTACTACGCCTGTTGATGTTGGGGAAAAGTTAAACGATATGTGCACATTTTAACACGCTGGAATTCCGTTGTTAGTCTAACCAACCCTTTTAACACCATTTTGAAGGCTTTCCGAGACAGTAGTCTACTATGATGATTATGATGTTTAGCAACCAACTACGCAGGAGATATTATAGTGCACAAGTGTGTGCACAAATGCAGGTGCACTCTCTCTGTTCCCTCACTCTCACAATCCTATAGGACAGTTAACCGAAGCTGGGGAGTGACCAGGCGCAGTACCGACGACTTTACGTGCTCTCTGAGGTACGGGACGGGAGCTTAGACCCCATCTTCTAAACTCCGAGCTGTTATTAATCATTTCTATAGTCAGAAAAACTCAACAACACTTAATGGCCCCGGAATTCGACGCCAACCGCTAAACCAACGAGACTGTCAGTCTACTTTATGGCTATACAGGGGATTACCGTCACATTTCAACTTTACACACTACTGTGACATTCCTAAATTTGACGGTCCCTGGAAGAGAGGTGTTTAGGATTCTAAATCGCATTATGCCTGTATATTCTGTATAATTTTGTCGTTCTGGCCCTATTACATCGATGTCAGTTGGTGTCAAACGATGCACATACTGCACGTTTGGCCTAGTGGTTTAACGGTCACCACACCGTTTCCTACTTCGCCAAGTGTCGTGTGTTCAAATCCCACGTAGGACAACACTTTGTGTGATCCACAAATTGTTGTCCTACTCTAGGTACCAGCATGGCAGCATGCACAACAGAATACAAATTAGTTAAAATGATATATCTCCGTATTATACCTATTTAATGAACTACAAATTGTAACAACTATAATTATACAAGGCAAAAGGTTACCTCTGTAACCTTTGACATTTCGTTAATAGGACAGCCTGCCATGTCCGATATTGATAATATTTTATCGATTTCATACAATTTATTCGAGCGAGCGTTAAAATTCAAGAGGGTTGGTATTTACTAGACGTTTCATATAGCTGGAGAGTAATAATGACATTCTTTCGAAGGCGTACGATAGAGGAATGTAATTATCGATAGTCACAAGGACAGAGCAGACGAGCGTAAAATTTCTGAGAAAAAAGACAACATCTTCTCAATGACATCTTTCTCGCCTTGACAATAATAAAGTTATTAGGTATAGTTATTATTCATGCTTATGTAATTTTATGTTATGTTTTTTTCTTTTATGTTCTGTTGAGTAGGTAATGAAGTTGCTAAAAGCGGTTTCATTGATACGAATAGGAACAAGGTAAAGAAGATCAAGGCTAATATTTTCGTCTTACCTTGTTCTTGAGTAAAAAACGCCCTGCAAATCTTATTGTTAAACGACTTCCAAAAAGGAGGAGGTTCTATGTTCCACTGTATGTTTTTTTTTTTTTGAACCGATTTTGAAAATTATTTTTGTATTCGAAATGGTATGCTCCCGAGGTGGTCCCATTGCCACCATATCAGGATCTGATGATGGGATCCCAGGGTAATCGAGGGAAACCCTCATTTTTTGTAGGCACATACTATGTTTTTCGTATATTTTCTGAAGTTACACCGGTATTTGCGTCTGGTAGTCATCATTTTATGATGATGAGGTGATGATGTAAGGTACAACTCCTTAACGGTTAGGAGTTGGAGGATAAATCTTTAAATATCATATGTATGTATGTTACCTTTAGTCGTATTCTTTCAAATTATTTAGGTAAGCTGATGATGGAAGGTACAACTCCTCAACGGTTAGGAGTTGGAGGATAATTCTTTCAATTCCATACGTATCTAAAGACCTTCAGTCGTATACTTTAAAGTTATTTAGGTAAATTGATGATAGAAGGTTAAACTCTTCAAGAGTTGCGGATTAGAGGATGATTTTAATATTAAACGTACGTATAGACCTTAATTTTTATTCTTGATGATGATGACGAAATAGTTCAGTTTACTACTTACCTAGGATTTTTTGCACTAAAAACTGACAAATAAAAACTTTTTATATAAAAAAACCGACTTCCAAAAAACATCCAACGAAAACTCTCTGCCAAAAAACACCAAAATGACCAAAAAGCGTAAAATATACTGGTTCTTCAAAAATTGCCTATACCTAATTCTTTATTCATTTAAATAGTAGTATTATAATGTGTGCTAAGTACCTAAAATCTGTTTGAAGTCGGTGCTAAGCCAAAAAAGAATACAAACAAACAATTACAAAAGTCTAAGGGTCGCCGCACATGGGCCACCGGCCACAACCACAAAACGCCGCCACCGGCATATTTCCTTCCTTCGCCTTTATGATACTGCGCGCAAGGGTTACAAAAAGTAGCAGCCACCGACCGCAAGTGTCGACCAGCACCGGCCGCAAGTGGCCGTCGCGTGCTTCAGTTACCTTTGTAGCCGTCTCTAGCTTCTCGTGGCGGCGTTTGTGGCTGTCGCGTGTGGCCCGTGTGCGGCAACACTAAGCGATAGTCACTTGGCACCGACTTCAAACGGATTATAGGTACCTAGCACACATTATAATACTACCTACTATTTAAATGAATAAAGAATTAGGTATAGGCAATTTTTGAAGAACCAGTTTTATTTATCCTACTACTAATATTAAACGCGAAAGTTTGTAAGTATGGATGGATGGATGTTTGTTACTCTTTCACGCAAAAACTACTGAACGGATTTGGGTGAAACTTTACATACAGTAATATAGCTTACATCAGAAAAATACATAGGCTACTATTTACCGCGAAAACCGACATACACGCAGGCGGAGGCGCGAGCAAAAACTAGTAATAATATAATAATAATTTATTTAATCAAGCAACATGACTCATAGTGGTATATTTCGAGACGAACGTCAACGACGCTTCGGTTGTTTTGTTCAACGCGAAGAGCAGCTATCCCGCTCAAGGTCACGCGCGGCGAGTGCGCACCTACTATTACATTTTGGCTTGCCACCGACTTCAAACCTATGCATAGGTAGCACATACAAATTAAGTTATTTTATACTTTTTAGTTTTTGAAGTCGGTTTTTTTAAACAAAGTTTTTTTTTTTCGCTTTTTAGTCTTTCTCAAGTCTCTCATTTCATTTAAAATTAAATGATGTCTACAGAATATGAAGGCATGCAGACAATTGCTCGTAACTTCATTGCAGGCGCTCACGTAAATTTGAGGGTTTCCTTCGATTTCCTTGGGATCCCATCATCAGATCCTGATATGGTGGCCATGGGACCACATGGGGAGCATACCCTTTCGAATACAAAAATAATTTTCAAAATCGGTCCAAAATTGACGGAGAAATCAATGTACATACATAAAAATAAAAATAAAAACCGGTGAAATTGAGAACCTCCTCCTTTTGGAAGTCAGTTAAAAATAAAACAAAACAAGAACTACTTGACCCGTAGGTACACTCGAGTCACCGCTACCGACTCACCACTGAAGTGGAAAGCCTGCTGCAACGACTCACATACACGCAGGGACATTTGCAGGATTTTTTTTACATTTTAGTCATAGTGGGTTACAGACTTAACTAATGGAGTTAAGTCACAATTACTCCTCCTAACGTGAAAATCGACTTAAAACTACGTTGTCGAGGTTGTCCTACTAGCCGACCGGTGCCCACATCGTTGGGCGTTTACCGTCCGCTTTTTCTGGACCTGATTTACAAATATACTATTATTTTTAACTGAATTTTTTGTTGAATCATAATCAAATATAGCCTAATGTCACTCCTGAATAGTGTCGCTTTCTGTTAGTGAATAAATTTTCAGGATCGGATCAGTACTTCCGAAGATTACCCCCTACAACCATACAAACAAAGATATAAACTTTACCTCTTTGACTTTAGATACGACGCGCATTTATAGTAACTAATAGTAAGTAGGCATACATACCCAAATTACTGTTATCATTTGGCGTATCACTGCACGTTTGGCCTAGTGGTTTAACGGTCACCACGCCGTTTCCTACTTCGCCAAGTGTCGTGGGTTACATCGAGTTGCGGAAGAGATCAGAAACGTGTTCGGGATAGTCAATAAATTGATTTCTTCTACAAAAAAAGTGTTTTTAAACACCATTGCGAGTACAAGCATATAAAGAGCAACTACCAAACGTAGCATTACCCCCAGAACCAACATTAACACGATGGGAACAAACATTTTACTGCACGTTTGGCCTAGTGGTTTAACGGTCACCACACCGTTTCCTACTTCGCCAAGTGTCGTGTGTTCAAATCCCACGTAGGACAACACTTTGTGTGATCCACAAATTGTTGTTCTGTGTCTGGGTGTTCTTTGTGTCCGTTTCATGTATGTTTGTAAAGTCCCCGCGACACAGGATTTATTCCTAGTGCGGGCGTTGTCCAAAAAAAAAAAAAACAAAAAAAAAAAAACAACAAAAAAAAAACAACAAAAAAAAGTGTTTTGACTATATCATATTATATCCTTTTTATAGTTTTACCAATGCGTCTGGCTAACGTGGTATAGTAAGCGAAAATCTCCTTTCTATGGAGAGGCCTATTTCCAGCAGTAGACTGTAAAAGGCTGTGATGTGATGATACCTGCTTATTCTAGAACGAATTTTAAATATTTACGTAAGAAGTTGTGTTGAATTGAAGTGTGTATAAAAACGAATATTCATGAATGTTATAGATATGTGTATAGTATCTGTACCTATAGTATTTTTTTCTATTTTAAAAAGATTACTCCAGCTCTAGCAAATCACCCAAACTCAGAACAACAATTTGTGAATCACACAAAGTGTTGTCCCGTCCCATATGAGGATTAATAAAAGTATTATAACCCACAACACATAACGCACTAAGAAACTGCAAGGAGACCGCCGCGGCGTCGGCGTCGGCCCGTTTATACAGTCGTGTTTGTTTGTGTTATACCTACCGAAACATACTTTAACCATGCTACATATAACATCAAAATTCTATACCTGAAACGCAATCATGCATAGGTACCAAACTACCTACATACTATCTAATCGAACCCATGACCGCATCGAGTAATGTAAAACATTATATTGGCATAGGAGAATTAATATGTACGTGATTTAACGGCTACATGGATGATATAGCTTGTAGATAGAACTGAAGGCATATATCCTCGGTAGGTACATCCTGTGAGTATTGAAACGTATTTTCTGTCTACCTCTGCCTCGTTTACTACCTACTGCCGACCAAGAGGTCTCGGGTTAGATCCCCGGGACCGCTTCGTCTCTTGGTTGAGGAGCTATGAGGAAACAGCTGAACATACATACATAGCTTGTCAAAATCATAACCCTCCTTTGACTTTGACGTAGTCGGGTAAAGAGGTTAGTAGGTCTGGCTTACTACATATACAATATAGGTCATCCATACCTACTTCACTACATAATTATTATAAAACAAAGTCCTTCGCCGCGTCTGTCTGTCTGTTCGCGATAAACTCAAAAGCTACAGTACGGATTTTTATGCGGTTTTTACCAATAGATAGAGTGATTCTTGAGGAAGGTTTTCGTGTATAATTTGCTACATTTTTGAGTACATTGGCTGGCCGCACGACTTCTCAGAGTAACATAGGCTATATTAAATTTTCCGTAAAGAATCTGTGGGAAGCCGGGGCGGGTTGCTAGTATATTATAAATTCGGAAGTAACTCTGTCTGTTACTCTTTCAAGGCTAAACCAATGCACCGATTTCAATTAATTTTGGCATGGAGATACTTTGATCCTTAAGAAAGGACATAGGTTACGCTTTACCACGATAACCGAAATATACGCGAGCTGAACCCCAGGCAAAAACTAGTCCAGCAATAACCCCTGGCAACCCCCATTCGGGATAATCCCAAACCACTACTGATCAGCACTAGAAATGAAGATCATGTAATGTTTTCATTATGCCCAAGCAAGAATAGAGTATCTATGTAGGTACTTGTATTCTAATTAATACCTACTATTTGAATGTGTGTAGAAGAGAACCTGGTATGACTAGAAGCAACTAATATGACTTAAAAAAATATTACATCTAACGTTGCAAATATTGCGTAACAAATCTAAAAACTTCAGTCAAGCAAATGCAAGAGTTTTCTCTTTAAATAGTGGTAGGAGCAATATATAGATGATTAAATTCTAGTTAGGTAACTTGACCTCAAGATCCATAAAACAGTACCTATTATAAAATACACTTACCTTCGACATTTCATAGTAGTTCGTCTTTGCGGCACTGGTGAACTTTGAACGCTATCCGGAAAAACCAAGTTGTGTTTTAGAGCTAAAAACTCAGGAGTACTCATCCAATTCGGGTTGCCTTCGTCACATGAACTCATTGACAGCGACCTAATAAATCTGTCGCCCGATAATGAATCAGGGGTCAAGTCTACGTTCTCTATATTTGGATTAGCGATTGTGATGTTGACTGAAGTCATGGATTGCGAGCGTACATGTTTATCATAAGTAAATACGTCGTCCTTAGACTCATCTTTCTCAAAGCTACTCAAAACATTGTCTTGCACAGAGTCTATAGACTTCACAGTAGGCTTAGAACTCGAGGACAATTCTTCCTGCGTTGTATCATTATGTGTATATCTCGTATCAGACGATTTAATACTTTGTTTATCAGAGTTAGAGTTCAAGCTTGTTGTTTCCGAAGAATCGGAAAACGCTTGCTCGTTATTAGAATCCACTTTTCCCGTGTTGGAATTGCTGCGTATTTTTTTTATTTCCTTTTGATTCTGGACCTTCCCAGCACAAACTAGTTCTTCACTTGGACTTGTTTCTACCGCAGAGGGGCACTTTCGAAGTGTTGAATTAGGGATCCAGTTGAGGAAAAGGGTAGGTCGCTTTGCATTATTATGCTGATCAGTAAACACCTTGGTAGTGACTGTAAGATATCCTGGATGGTGCACAATGTCTAATTCATGCCTAGCCACGGTCGGAGGATGTACACACACATTGTTCTTGCAAAACAATATTTCATTGTCGACGTAATCGAGGGGTTCTGCGTTTTCGTCGAACTCTAAACCGAGAAAATAGCTAGAAGCACGTTTCAAAAGCTCTGGCAGAGGCATTTCGCTATGTTCACATTTCCTTTAGGTAATAAATCGCGATTTATTTGTACCGCGTTATCACTTGGGACAACCTCATTCAAGCGAAGCTGTATGTATACTACGCGCATGTAAACACCTACACAGCTATGTTGATAACACTGTATTGATCGAACAGTGAGAATAGAACCGGCTTCGGGCTAACGTCACAGCTGTGCGACACGACTTTATAACTCAAACGGCTAACACGTGTCGGGCTTCGATGCTTAATGGAGATCTACATTAAATTGTAATAAAAGTTGAATTAAATTATGTTACAGTTGATAAAAGCTTTATAATGTTAACACACATTTACATTTACTTTGAATACATTTAATCCATACACTTATCTGAATAATTCATTTGCCAAAGTTATTTACGTACCTAATAATGTTTTAAGACGATAATTATTTAAATAATGTTAAATTTAAAAGAACGCAGTTTGCTTTCAATTAAACTGACATTTAAATCTATTAGGAAATGTGCCAAACAGGCTAAAGCGAAAGAGAGCGAATCTTGTAAATCATTAGTAAAACCTTATTATTTTTGTATTTAAGGGTCGATATATTGCAGCAGAATGTTTAGTAAAAAAAAACACGGCTATGATATGTAAAAAATTGTAATAGTAATGCTATGTATATCCAAAACAATAATTTAACATTTAAAAACCCTCCAGCCTTTTTTAAATTTAGCGGTTTAATCACGCTTAATCGATCAATATAATTTAGTAGTAGGTACCTTGTTAATTATAGATACCAGTTTAAAATGTATAAGATGACTGGTTTTTCTTTATTTCATTTATCATTATGGCAATCATTATTAATTAAAGTACAGCTTTAATTACATTGCTTTAATCAAAACAATCACAATTTCATCAACAACTTGTGGAAAATCTATGGCAAGTTGTTTTTACCGTGTAACGGATTGAATTATTATTTCCGAAATGATCCGCAAGATGGAGTGTCCATTGCATAATTATTTGACGCATGCGCCACACATTGCAATCAGCTGTCAGAAAGAACCTAATCACGTAAAAAACAAAATTATTTGTGTCTTTAGATAATTCCCGTCAATATGGCGGGGCAAAATCCAGGTTCGCCGACTGACTTTCAATATTTTTACGAGGATGAAGTGTATAAAATCAACAATCGCGGTCAAGTGGTCTTCGGTCTGGTACTCGAAAATTATGAAGCCAACTCCAGCGATCAAGAGAGCGACATTGAAACACCTATACAAAAAGGCGAAATTCGTGTTGTCTGGCATCCATCCGGCACGGAGCGGGTTATATCCGAGAAGTCGGTAAGCGAGGAATATGACAAAAATATAGAAAGGCGTTCGTTACTTGCAGTTTATTGTAGTTAGCAAAAAATGATTCGTACCGTTACTTCTAGTCTAACAACCCCGAACCCTGAAGCGAATGTTACTTATCCTGAATAATACATGATCCGCCCTTCAATTTGCGCATTAGGCTCAATGTGAAGATTCATTTTAAATATCTACCCTCAAAATAATACATTTAGAACATGTATTAGACTGCCAAATTATAATTTACATATTTACTTGCAGAGATGACCAATCAAATAGATTAAATAGCTAATGGACATGCTTTTTAAAGTCTGTACAATAATTTTTTGTTTCAAAAAATCTCTTATTATTTATTAATCTTATCTTTAAAATAAAACAGACAGTTAATATAAAAAACATGCTCTTACAAGAATATTTTCAGGTAACAGATACATTTAAACTCTTACAAGAACATTTGGGTAATCCTGAAATTTGTTTGTTAAACACGGCACATTGTGGTATAAAATGTAATACTACATCCTTAAAAGCATGTAGTTTCCCTCCAAAAAAGCACAAATCAACCCAAACAGATGCAACTTTAAGTGGAAGGAATACCAAAATGGGTTATTCTAGCCTTTATGAGCACAATTACACTTGGAGCCAGCCAGTATTATATTCTTCTCATGTATAAATAGAACAAATAAAATGAAAAAAAAATTAGGCAAGTGTGGCAGCCAAAAGAAGCTGCAAACAAGGATGGTTTAATTAAAACTATTAAATTAAATACAGTTGCAGTAAGATCTAACTAAGATAGATTAGAACTATTTAAATCTAATAAGGTTTTAAAGAATTTTGTTTTTAAAAAAAAAAAATTAAACATTAAATTCATGTGCTAATGAAATCCTCTAGAATAAGACAATTCACAATTTTCAAGTTTAGAATGTTATGGTATATGCTGCTTTACCTCTGTTTTTTTCTTTTTTTTACAAAATCAAATTACAGAGGTGATACCTTGGAGTATGCAAGTGACTGTTTTTTTAAATGAACTTCCAAAAATAACTACTGTGTCTGACAGAAAGCATAAGTAGAATCTAAGAATAGAGGTCTACATACTCATTGTGAATGCAGATAATACAGACTAGACATCGGATTATATGCACTATCAAAATGCCGAAATATGCATGCAAATATGCACTAAAAAAAGGCAAAATATGCACAATCAAAAAAACATTAATAAAAGATAAAAAAAGATTTTTTAAGACAACTCCCGCACTAGGAATAAATGCTGTGTCGCGGGGGACTTTACAAACATACATGAAACGGACACAAATAACACCCAGACTCAGAACAACAATTTGTGGATCACACAAAGTGTTGTCCTACGTGGGATTTGAACCCACGACACTTGGCGAAGTAGGAAACGGCGTGGTGACTGTTAAACCACTAGGCCAAACATGCAGTCAAATGTTGGTTCTGGGGGTAATGCTACGTTTGGTAGTTGCTCTTTATATGCTTGTACTCGCAATGGTGTTTAAAAACACTTTTTTGTAGAAGACATCAATTTATTGACTATCCCGAACTCGTTTCTGATCTCTTCCGCAACTCGATGTAATCCATGGGCTAGACAGGTGATGTGAAGCAAGTTTGGGTAGAATACTTTCAGAGTTAGACCAGCTCTTTCATCATATAAAGCGCACCGTCAGAAAAACAAAAACACATATTTTCTCATCTATAAACAAATCGGGAAATAGTGTTCTGATGGAATCATTCATGAACCGGGCGATAGTATTTTTTTTTTTAAAGACAACTCCCGCACTAGGAATAAATCTTATGTCTAGTGATGACCCATACTATGACGGTTAATATCTATTGTGACACCTAAAAATCTTAATATACTGTTCTAACATCTTGCTTTAGTCCGGATCTTTAAATAGAAAGATATCTATTGTTATCTTCAACTTAGTAAGAAATACTTGATGGTTCACAGGTTGGCTTAGCAGACCGCTCATTGATGCCTGGGGATGTTGTGCGTCGTCTAATAGCTGGCAAAGATACCCAAAGAGGCTACTGCAGGGATATCATAATGACTGCAGCTCTACAAATAGTTGGCACTAAACATGTTATACCAAGTGTCGCTAGTGAGAGACTGCAGCCTCTGGAAGAATTTACTCCTGATTTGGCGGTATGTCTTGATTCCTGGGTTGGAACCTCTAAGGTAAGTTTATTAGGTAAAATTTCATTAACTGACAAATGGTAAGCTCACTAGGCTGCCATAGTGTGGGTCACCATGCTGCATTGTCCTTATTCGCATTGAGGATGGTAATCACCTAAAATAAAAATAAAATGTAATAATTCTTAAGAAGTAGCTTATGTCCAGTTGACTGTTAAATGGACAGGATTTGATATGATGTGACAGATATTTCCTAAAAAATGAAGAGTGATTGTAAAATTTATAAGAAAATCGCTCACATTATCACAATAAATATTGTGTTTCATTTCTGTAATATTGTGTGTGTCAGTTTAAGTGCTTTGATGATTTACTCTTGCAATTTATTCAGATGAATCTAATATCACAAAAGTAGTCCAATTATGGAAATAGAAATTAGTTTCAAAATTTAAATGAATATGGAAATAAAATCAGGGTGAGTTCCAAAATTATCAGAGCAGTGTTAAAACCATGTTATGATATGTATAATATCTAAAATATAAAATTCTCATGTTGCGGTGTTTGTTGCCAAACTCCTCCGAAACAGCTGGACCGATTTTTATGAATTTTTGTGTGCATATCGGGTAGGTCTGAGAATTACATATATTTTTCATACCCCTAAATATTTTATTTATAGCAAAACAACATTTGCCAAGTCAGCTAGTAGTTTAATAATTTCATAAAGTCTTACTACAATTTAATTGATGTGTTGAAATGCTTGAGTGCTCCCTTGTTTGAAACTAATAATACCCAATTAATTTATTCTGAAGGCTTTGCTGTAGTGAGAGTTATTTGTATTCTTTATATTTACTGATGCTATGAACTATTCGTTAGAAGGTATATATGAATGAGTTATAGAAATGTGACCTTGACTTACTCTAACTATTGCTTACATTCTTTATTCATCCCTATAATCACTAAAATGAGTTTTGTCTTTTCAAATGATCATCCTAGCCTTTATTATTCCCAAAATTATTTGGGGTTAGTAACTAGTTCAACGGGTTTTACCTGAATATCAGTTTTTCCGCGGAGTGACTGGCAATGGACCTCCGCAACCCTGAGGGCTAACTGAAGTCGCAGCTTGAACTAGTTGTCAATATATTTGAGGGCACTGACTTCCCAATAATCATTGCCATAGATGTTCATGACAACCGTAACCGACTGCACGGCATGGGCGTAAAACACTGTCACACTTCCGTACTTCTGCTGTTATTAAGAATTTATTGTAAGAAACCAATAACACTTTGGCCCAACCCGGGAATAGAACCCGAGACCTCTTGATTGGCAGTCGCATACGCTAACCGCTATACTAACGAGGCAGTCCCAAATGATTTTTGGGATGTTTGTTTTAAAAATCAAATATTGCCTAAAATTAGATATGTCGCACTAAAAAGAGACGTTTTCTAAACATATACGTACAAAAATAGCATTGTAGAAATCGCTTCAGTGAAATAAGAGAAAGTAAGAGAATAGGAGATAAGTTTAGAGAAATTTTAGTTTAGTGAGGAAACATCAGAGTTACCACCAATATCAAGGGATTTTGGTGGTAATTCCCACCATTGCCCACTCTTGTTAAAATTTATTTGAATATACTGCTATATCTGAAAGAAAGAATTATATCAGACCAGGCCGTGCCTGGGGCGAGCCGTGTAGGTACGTGGCCTGGATGGGGCGCGGATATGAAACGTTACATACATTTTGTATGAAGCAGTCTATATTACGCAGTGCATGATCCGTTTCCCGTCTGGGCCCGTCCACGAACATAGGATGCCGGACGCGGCGCTTTCTAATATAAATACTTATGGGGCCCGATATATGTCAATAGGCTTTTAAATTACGTAAGTAGAACGTAAAATACCTCTGTCTTACCCTTCTGAGATATGAGGCGTGAGGTATGTACATTTATGTTCATTAAGCGACTCTCCTAAAACTTAAAACAATTATTCTTATTACTATACTAATTATTGCCGTAAAATATTTTTCAATAACGCAGATCCTTCGTCTTCCTATCATTTAATATTCCAAATATTATTTGGGGTTGGCTACCAGTTCAACCAGATTTACCTGAATATCGGTTTACGGAGCGACTGGTATCGGATCTCCGCAACCCTGAGGTGACTGAATTCGAAGTGTTAAACTAGTTGTCGGCACTGACTTCCCAATAACGATTTATTTTGATTGAATAGGGGCAAACGAGCAAACGTATCGCCTGATGGTAAGCGATTACCGCCGCCCATGAAAACCCGCAACAAGTGCGTTGCCAGCCTTTTAAGAAGGAGTACGCTCTTTTCTTGAAGGTTTGAAGATCGTATTGGTCCGGGAATACCGAAAATTTGATAGATGTTCATGACAACCGGTACCGGACGGCTTTACGTGCTCTCCGAGGCACTAACTTAACTATGTAGTAGTAATACTTGTTATAATTTACTCAATATAATATAAACATAATAATTTCTACTTTCACTAGAACATTCTTCTTGAAAATACATTGTGGATAGATAATGCGCGCTGCGTATTGCATGTTTTTATTTTTGAAAGTATAACTAGCGTGAAGATATAATGTGTAACTGTTATTAAACCCAATATAAATAAACACAAACTAGAAATTCTACTAATTATTTACTACATTGTTAAATTTTCTATTCGTCACAATATAATATATTTTCGAGTGAATCACTGTTAGTGAATTATAATGTTAAAGATTTCTTATTCATACATAAAGCGTGTCTTGAATTTATGTTAACATAACCGTATTATTTCGTGCACTGTAAGGCCTGACGTTTTATTTTATTGATTTTTTATGACTAACATAGTATATCGTTCTTATTTATGTATCTAAACTAAACATATCTACATCTACACTGTTATATAAAGTCTATAAAGAGGTAAAGTTTGTGAGTTTGTGACGTTGTAGGGGGTAATCTCTGGATCTACTGAACCGATTTTGAAAATTATTTTACCAATAGAAGGCTACGTTATTTGGGAGTGATATAGGCTATATAATAACCCGAAAAGTGGAAAGACTTTCGTGGTAGCTGAATTTGCAAAGTAAGTCGGAGAAAAAAATGTTTACCGCCCAACGAAGTGGGCACAGGTCAGCTAGTAGGTAATAATTTTGTTTACGCGCGACACAGTAACGGGGTAATCCTAGTTCGTGAACACCTTTGATTTGCCTGACATGTTTCATTCACTCGCAGGTTGACTGTGACTTAGAGAGCCTGTTAAGCAGGAGTTAATACTTAATAGCGATAAGGTTAATTCATAAATATACATATACCTATAATACTTTTTATACTGTTTGGTCAGAGAAACGATATTTATCGTTTCTCTCTCTTTAAACTATTTAGTTTAATTTAATTATTATGTTACTAGTGGTTGCCCGCGGCTCCGCTCGCGTATATGTCGGTTATCGCGGCAAATAGTAGCCTATGTGTTATTCTGATGTATAAGCTATATTACTGAAAAGTTTCATCCAAATCCGTTCAGTAGTTTTTACGTGAAAGAGTAACAAGCATCCATCCATCCATCCATACTTACAAACTTTCGCGTTTATAATATTAGCATAGATTCAGATTATCGAAGATTATTAGAATTGTATTTTCCTTTTTTAGGCTGTAAACAGCAAACTTCGTCTGCTATCTGCTGATGGATCACGTCTCGAATACCCAGACCTTGACACCTGCCCCCTCGAAGACTACTCTATGCGTCGTCGACGTTCCACGCCGTATTCTTCCTCTGAATTTTACCCCGGGCAAGTCGTTTACGGCCCCCTGGGGTCTCTGGATAACGCCAACTGGTTGCAAATCACCAAGGAAATGAAGGCTGCTAGAAAACATAAGATGCAT
This sequence comes from Diaphora mendica, assembly GCA_949125395.1. Lineage (NCBI taxonomy): Eukaryota > Metazoa > Arthropoda > Insecta > Lepidoptera > Erebidae > Diaphora > Diaphora mendica. Next base: position 6,715,810 of record OX421321.1, read on the forward strand.
GATCACAAGGTTGGTAAATGTATAATTACTCTAGATAAAATCTTAACATGGAAAAAAATTAACAAAAATCGACTTCATGGTTCGATTCAATTTCTCTTGGATGCCATCATCAGATCTTAGTGTCCTTATCATGCTACCACCGTTGAGATATCTCCTTCCCATTAAAAAAAGAATCATCAAAATCGGTTCATAAACGACGAAGTTATCCGCGAACACAAATAAAATTGAGAACCTCCCCCTTTTTTGAAGTCTGTTAAAAATAAACTGAAATGAAACTCAAATTACACTAGAATAGTTTTTTTTTTAATTTTCATTGTTGATAGTTACCGGTGCTCTGCACCAAATTTTTGTGAAAATTTAAGACGTCTTTGGTTTTTAACCGACTTCAAAAAAGGAGGAGGTTTCTCAATTCGACCGTATATATGTTTTTTTTTATGTGTGTTCGCGGATAACTTCGTCGTTTATGAACCGATTTTGATGATTTTTTTATAATGGAAAGGAGATATCCCAATGGTGGTACCATGGTAAGGACATTAAGATCTGATTATGGCATCCAAGAGAAATCGAGTCAAACCTTGAAGTCGGTTTTTGTTTTTGTGAAAATTTTGTCATGATCGTTTATTCTGGTGTATACCATTTTAGAGGTTGGTCTTGCTACAACATTGTTTTGTTGCGTAGCCTGCGCCTCATAACAACATATAGTATCTAGTATTCTGTTCTAGTCCTAGTAACAACCATGCAACAGTTCAATGGCAAACATAATACAACGTTGTCACTCTTTGGCGTAAACTATTATAGCAGTTAATACTGCTTGTAAGACACTATAAGTATTAGAAACCATTTGCACATTCACGATTTAAACTAGTTTTTCTAAAGGTTATTATCCTTTTAGTTCACTGTGGAAGCGGTGATGACAGAAAGTGTTAGTGTTCACTGGCAGTGCAGAGCGCTGTGTACTCACCCCTCGGATGCCAACGGACCGCAACAACCCAAGTACCTAGTTGAAGGTAAAGTTTTCCCTTACCATATTATTATCTTTATATTCCATTCGCTTTAAGATAATAGTGACGCAACGATCAAGCCCCGCCCCCTCACCAATCAAGTTGCAAACATTAATAAAGTCAACTTCACATTGAGCAGTTGAATATCACTTTCTTACGAAACGATTTGAAAAAAATGTATTCTAGTGTCCTCGTGTAATACAATATTTATGATATATCTATAATAATTTGAAGAGTGCAGTCATAAAAACAAAAAGTGCTTGCTTCTATAAAAATATAAATAGTCGTAATTAACATTTGTTTTTTCTTTTACTCTTTGAATACACCTTTACTCACGTCACTATTTTCTTTATATAACTGGCGTATATTTTTATATATTAGATAATTAGATATCAGTAACAGTTCATATAGGTACGTATGTTTTCGAACCAAAAGTTAACTTTTACAAAGTGATGTTCAAAAACAAAAAAAGAAAACTGTGTGTGGATAGTGTATAATTTTTTTTTGTAGTTCATTGCTTCTCTAATATATGGTGCAATATTCAGGAAAACTAAACAGTAAATAAATCCTTCCGCACATTAATATTTTATTTCAAATCAATGTAAATCTGCCAAAATGACCTTTCTTTAACAGGTATTTTATGTGGAACTAGCTTTAGTCACAGAATAAATAATAGTACTTACGTACGTGCTTTAGTCTGCGGTTCGGCCCCGATGTTGTCGGTTATCGCGGTAAAAAATAGCCAATGTTCTTCCTCAAGACTCAAAGTATCTACATGCCAAATTTCATTGAAATTGGTGCAAAGATTTAGCCGTAAAAACGAAACAGGCAGACAGAGCAACTTTCGAATTTATATTAGTATGGATGTGATTTATGTATGTTTGGTGTAACTTCAGAGAGTCATTAGAAGACTGTAACTTTAGAATATCTAAATGTTAAAACCACCTAGGATTTTCAGTATATAAAATTTCTTATTTTGTTGTGACGATAATTTATAATTTGAAACAGATTCATTTTTATAGCTGTTACATTTTTCTTTAAATTCCGATTTTTACCAATTTATGATAGATTGACTCGATAGGGTAAATGACTTTATCGTAAATAAATACCGATGACTCCTTCATTAAAACGAATATGACAAATCATTTCGGAAAATATAATTATTACAGCTTTTCGTTTCTATTACAAATTTTAATTAAATAAACATTGAAATATATTGCTCAATTGAGTAGCCTAAAACAGTGACGTCACTAGTTTGTATTTAGTACAATTTCCATACAAAGTTATCGTTTTGACAGATGATAAAGAGTAACTAATTTGCCTAAGGTGTCGTCATCCCCATTATAATTATCGCTTTTTTTTATTTTGTGATAGAATGTCTTTTGAATTTTGTGAAGATTTTCTGGACTTTAAAAGAGACGATGATCCCTGAGTTTGTTTCGTCCTTTCTTCTCAGGGCTACTCCAGTTACGAAAGGCCGAACTCATCTGCTTAAAAAGTTTTAACTTGCAAAAGTGTACTTGTTGCCTAATTGCTGAATAAATGATTTCATTTAAGTATGAACATGTTATGTCCTTCAGGTGAAGATCTAAAGAATCTCAAGTTACTGAATGTGTTTGAACCGTGCACACTGCAGGTCGGTGACAGAAACTTCCTCACTATTGGTTCCGAAGATTCCTTCATCAGTAAGAAGCAATGGAGAAAACAACAAAGTTAGTGCTAATTATTTACGTAGTAGTTAGAAGTACCCTAATTTCAAGTTTAACTGTATCTTCTCTGTGTGGTGATGAATAAAAAATACTGTGTTCCCTATTTATCTCGTCATTGTTGTAAAAACTGACTAAAGGAGTAATCTACGAAGAATAACAGCATTGCAGAAAGCAAATTTGAAACTAACCATACGAACACGACTGCACGTTTAGCCTAGTCGTTTAACGGTCACCACGCCGTTTCCTACTTCGCCAAGTGTCGTGGGTTCAAATTCCACGTAGGACAACACTGTGTGATCCACACATTGTTGTTCTGAGTCTGGGTTTTCTTTGTGTCCGTTTCATGTATGTTTGTAAAGTCCCTCGCGACCAGGATTCATTCCTAGTGCAGGAATTGTCTTTTTAAATGAAAAAAAAGGGTTAGTTTCAAATTTAAAAAAAAAGGAATCTTCATCAGTATGAATCTTGGTATAGACCAACTCGTCTGGCCAACTTGGTATAGTAATTCCATGGAAAGAAGTTGATACAAACTTTGTTCGTTAATGAATAAGAACAGTCAAAATAAAAGTCTAATTGTAAATTTTTGAATAGTTGATAAAAGGGTAAGAACTTTAGAAAAAATTATAAGATTGACATTAAAGCAACAAGATTCAAGAGCCATAACAATTTGGCATAAAGGTGCTATGCTAATAATTAACAGCTTTTATTTATTACCATACCAGTACCTTAACTACGAATGTGATCGTGTCTGCGTTAGGCCGCGCGCACTCTTGACATGTTTTCGTGCGAATTTTACTCGTGCGGACACGTACGAACATCCCGACATTCAAAGTACTATGGGAACGCGCAGACGGGGTGCGAGTTGGTCGTGCGTATACGTACGTCTAGTACAGACGTCCGAAAACAATCCGAACTTGTTCGGATTTTAAAACACATTCGTACGTTTTAACATAAGAAATGGACGTAGAACAGTTAATTAACCTGATTTACGAACATAAATGTTTGTGGAACCAAAGTGATTCCAGTTACTGTATTTAGTTAGGTCAGGTCGTATAGTGTTTAGAATATATTCAAACGTTTCACTTTTCATACGTACATAACCATGAAACAGTATATGGTCATTGAATATTATAAGTCTTCCATGATATGATGAAATTCACCAAAATCGTATCTTTTTAAATAAATTTCACGCACCCATTCGGTTCTACGATAGCGACGACGCCACCGCAGTCTTCGTGTTTTAAGAGAATTGTCGTGAAGATACAGATTATTCATCGCTCTCCAACCAAAGCAGACTTCACAAATCCGATGTCACTAGAACACTGCTTATTTGACGAATAAAAACGTATACAGTGTGCGCACTCAATTCGTACGACCACGATCGTACGTATACTGTACGATACGAATTCGTGTCCAAAGTGCACGTGGCCTTACTGTTACTTAAGTTTTAACTATTGCAGTCATTATTATTATAATTCACTAAAGTCGACATAAAGACGTAATTCAACAAAGAAATTACAATAAACTAAAATGAACTTTGATAATAAAATAGACAATAAATAATTGTGTTCAATGCGGTTTTAGGTAAACACTACAGGAATCTCCGCAAACAGAGCCGGCCAGTTAAGAAATCTTCCAAGACCGAAACTAACTCTACAGATCACGTGCCCTCAAGACCTAAGAAACGCGCTTCCTCGCATCGGAAACTCAAATCTGTCGATGTAAGTGTATATTACTTGTCAATATTAATATAAATGTACCTTATCAATGAAAAGGATTGTTACATTTTGTTGCACAGTTGACATTATATAATTACATTTTCGGGATGCTAATTTAGATTTCAAATATTGAGTCGTTTTTTTGTACCAGCCTTGGTTTTCAATGATAAGGGCAAAATCATCACAATTTACTATAACACATAAAAAACTGTAGATATGCTTGATTTATTAATGAACAATTTGCTGAACAAATTGATGAGTCCTTTAGAAAAAAGCAGAAATCAGTAGACAATTTCTATGTAACAAAAAACGCTATTTTCTTTTAGTTCTAATGAAATATTACTACAAAACATTAATGCCAAATTAAACAAATTCCATTTTTAATCTCTGACGTAATTGTGTTATTTTTGCAGCACGACATGGAAATTGACGAGAGAACTGATGAGAATCTAGAACGTTTAGTAGACGAGGCTCTGAAGAGAGACACTGCGAAGTGCCCCAGTATTAAAATCGAACCAATAGGGGATGCCTCCACGTTACCCAATGCAAGCAGCCAGGACGACACCGCCACTGAAGAGAAAAATGACTCTGGAATCAGGTGAGACTGTTAAAATAGTGATTTTGTATTGTTTATGGTTTGTCTATGATTGTCTGTAGAAGGGTCAGATGAGAACCCCTAATTTTGTCTTTGCCTTTGTTAACTGTAAGCACTGCATATCTGTAAATGGTCTGTAAGGAGATAGGTGCTCCAACACAGCAGTTATATAACGTTATAAAACATTGTGTAACACGATAAAATTTTATAACATTTGCTACAACATGTTTTAAATAATGTTGTTACATGATGTTGTATAATTTCAGTAACATTTTATAACTTTTGTTACAATTTGTTAAAAAATGTTATCCAACATTCTCTAACACTTTACAATAAATAGTGTGAAATATTAAGAGAGATCTGATCATCATCATGTAATTTTAAACATACATATTGTCAAGGCTACAAAGAAGGCCAACCAATAGCTTTCAACAGAAAAGTTCTAAAAGACTGAACTTATTCATCCGAAACTCATCCTACTATAGGCTACTCCTGGCTACTCATATACGAGTCGAATAGTTCCAGAGGAGAATTCTGTACATTTTCATCTGCACAAATTCATTCGAATAAAACCGTTTTCCTTTGAGTATAGGGTTTAAAACTGGTATTTTACTATAGAAAATCAGAATGAAATCTCATATCAGGTAATTGTCAGTGAAATAGAACTGAAACAATCAATTTTTAGGGTTCCGTACCTCAAAAGGAAAACCGGAACCCTTTTAGGTTCACTTTGTTGTCCGTCCGTCTGTCTGTCTGTCTGTCAATACCCTTTTTCTCAGGAACGCGTGGAGGTATCAAGCTAAAATTCATATCAAATACTCAGGTCCACTTGTCCCTTGGAGCTGTGAAAAAAAAACCTTCTAAGCCAACGCAATCAAAAGATACAGCCGTTTATGCTCCGTGCCTCGGAGAGCACGTTAAGCCGTCGGTCCCGGTTGTCGTGAACATCTATGGCAATCGTTATTGGGAAGTCAGTGCCCTCAAATATACTGATAACTAGTTCAACCTTCGAATTCAGTTCACCCTCAGGGTTGCGTAGGTCTGATGCCAGTCGCTCCATGTAAAAACTGATATTCAGGTAAAATCGGTTGAACTAGTAGCCGACCCCAAATCTTGGGAATAATAAAGGCTAGGAAGAAGAGAGGTTTCTACGGAACCCGCGGTGCGCGAGTCCGACTCGACTCGCACTTGGCCGGCTTTTCTTAATTACCAACATTTATCAAAAAGTCTGATTGCCATCTTTGTAACTAGTCGACTTATACTATAGGCCGTTCGCGTTATGAAAATAGTGACACATCGATAAAGCCCCGCCCCGTGACTGGCCCTGACCAATCAGGTTCAAGAAATAATCGTTTCGTAGGAAAGCTTGGGACCTATGATAGGTTGGTTGTGTGTATTAATTGGGGTGCAAGTTATGGTCGATGTTACACTATTTTAGTTTTTGTTTCCATAGTTATTGTAAATGCGAATGTAAGTTTGTTGGTAACTCTTTCATGCTTTAGTTACTCAATCGTTTATAATGATTTTTTTATGCACATTCTTTTCAGCACAAACAATAAATGAACACAATTTAGTACGTCACGTACACATTAAAATAGGCATCGTACTTGATTTTTTCTTAGTTTCGATAGTAGTAGATAGTAGCTTAGTTCGAATGTTTTTAAAATAGTTGGCGACTCGGTGTAGAGTACTAGGTGTAGGCGAATGGAAACAAAAGTTGGCGATTACCTGAAAAGTTGGAAACACTGAAATTGCCAACAATTTCCGTGGATACGCGCCTTTAGGCGAACAGATCTGTAGATAATGACTATAACGTAGTGTATTAATTAGATGGCACGTCCGCAGTCCGGAGCCAACTCGCGAGGACGGCTCTCTACTGAACGGTGACAGCAAGTCTGACATCGCGCTCAACGACGACGACTCCGACAACTGGGAGAACACCAGCAGCGATGGCAGTGATACTGACAGGTAACTAATATATCTTTCAGTTTTACCTTTCCACATTAAGATAAGATAAGATTCTTTAATTGCTAGAAATATGGTACATTATAGAGATCTTAGGGCTAGTTTTCGTTCTTCATATTTCGCATTACGATTAACAACAACCAAGAACAACAAGTATTTTATGGTGTCTAATTGATTTTACAAAATAATGTCAAAAAAAAAGACAAGAACCTAATCATTCGTTGTTCTTGTCTTCTTTTTATATTGAACAACATAACAGTTTTCAATATCTGAAGTTCTTTATTTTAATTGATAGATCGGATAAATACACAATATATTTTGAACACAGGTGTCAAAAATTCAGTGTCAAATATTTTTTAGGGTTTGTGTTAAGGGGATTTTTCGCAGTATGACAGATGTATTCTCATCGTTCCTTGTGCCTTGTGTCGTAATTATTACGTTTTTTCTTTTAAAATAACCTTATCTATGCGTTAACGAAGATATTAACCAAAAACGTTTGCGGATTCGAGCCCTTCTCGAGTTTCGCATTTAGCAACACATTTGGCGATTAATTTTATTTATATAAGCTAAACCATATACATAAGCGTCTAAGTTAATGACTGGTGTGTGTTAGCGGTGCGACGTGGTCTTCCCGCTGCTCGTCAGCTGCGTCGGGTCGCGGCAAGCGCTCACCGCAGCTGGCGGTTCGGCTGCTGCGCGGCAAGCGCCTCAAGCGCACCGTACGCCGAGCGCCCCCCGCACCGCCCCCGCGCAGGGGCGATCGTGTTGTCGTCGAAACGCTACACACCACCAGCCGCGCCAACGTCGTCTGGCAGGTACGACCTTCAACCAAACTTGCCCAGCTCATCTTAATAGGCAGAATAGGGGTATTTTACTATATACGAGAAAAAAACTAAAAATATATTATTGAGATACCTTAGGCAAAAACCAGTCGGCAAATGTTAGTTTTAGTTTATAAAATATTTTTTATAATTTATTTCAAAGTTTTCAGTTTTTTTCATTTGTTATAACACCATGAAATAGTAGCCGCCATGTTATTACGTCACACCGCTTTAACCGCAATAATAGGTTACATACCTATGCTTGCAAAATTTCAGCAAATTCGGTTGAAGATAATATCTGTTTCAAAATTGAGTTGCAAGATTCCACCCGAACATACAAGCATACATACATACATTGCAGGTTAATAAAAATCTTGTCAAATATTAAATAAAACAGTAAGATTTATATTTTGAATCCCTGCTCTTTGAAAAATAAACCAAGATACAGTCCACTGGAAGCCTTTCAATACCACAACTCCTCGCACAATTACAATTCAAAACAAATTAGAAATTAGAGAAATATCTCCCATATCACTGCAATATAAATAATTCTCAATATAATCAAATGACAGATGATACAATTTAATACAAATTCTCTACAAAACAGAATCCATACTAATATTATAAATTCGAAAGTAAGTCCGTCTGTTAGTTACGCTTTCACGACCAAACCACTGAACCGATCTTGGAGAAGGACATAAGCGTATTGGCAGGCAAAAACTAGTAGGTAAAAAATTGGCAATGATAAGGAATGCCGACAGAAGTGAAAACTTATAACTTAGAATGTTATTTGTAAAATTAATGTGTAAAATTTGAAATTTCATATTGTTTAAATATATCATCATGTCGGTGACGCGAACTCTTCCCCTACCAAAAATTGCTCAACGCGGCTAAATAAGTTTTCACTTCATTAAATATAACTTTCCAAAACCAATGATGTATTTTGATGTATTTTTTGCAGGATGGTACAATAGAAATGGGCATTCCGTCGATACAGTTGTACCCTATCCATCACCTGGATGGACAGGAGTGCTTCCCTGGCGATTTCGTAGTTAGTGGCGCCGCCAATGTAGAGGAAAATCAACAGGTTAGTTCATCAACATGCTTTCCATCAGGTAGAGTAGAGTCATTTTGGCAGAATCATATAAATAAAAAATCTTTCGTTATAATGTCTATCAGTATTCTACTGAAAATGATAATAAAATTGGATTACTTTTAATAAGCTTTGTATAATTTTGTAATGAAAGTTATTTTTCGTGTTATAGATGCTCTTCAATACAAAATACCTTTTTTTTTCATTAGTGAGGTAAAAAGAGGTGAAAAAAAACGAATATTCTTCTCAAACGTTTCACCACTTACTGATAAAGTCCCTGATATTCTAATGTGAATTCATGTGCCAGATAACTGACGAACTCTATAGTTATAGATTTCGGTTTCACAACTCTTGGATAGAGACATATTTTATTGTCACATAAAAACATATATGTCGGAACGATTAATAGTACGGGAGCTGATTTGACAACGGGACGCAAGCGGTGAAACGTCATTGCTTCGGCAGTCTAGATAAATGTTCGTGCGAGCCGGGCAAAGCTCACTTACCGATCGGTCACCGCACGGACATCAAGTCTAGGAACTACCTTACGGCTCGTTGTTCCCGTAAAGTTTATCAGGAACTGGTGCAACTGGCCCTAATAGTTACAGGTTGTATAATTTGTCTTACAGTTGAAACACAGAGAGTACGGAGTAGTACAGAGGGTAGATCACCACGGTCGGACGGCTATCGTTCATTGGTACCGCACCTATACCAGCGCTGAAGAACCTGTGTAAGTGTTATTTTTTTCAAAATTAATAACATGTTCAATAATTCCTTTGCTATTTACTTATATCTGAATCATCTGAATTATTTTTACGTTTTTTCTTCTTTCTTTTTCACACAAAAACTGTCTCTGAATTCGTCTTTCTACAGTTGCCTGGAAGAAATTGTTTTCTTGCGATATATGTAAACTATATTAACTGGTGTACATAAAGTTGATTCTATTCTTACTAAAAAGTGGTGTATAAGGGCTAGTTTAAATATTCCATTTCCTAATTTACTCTAGTAAATACGAACGAAATAATAGAGGAAGATTAACCTTAGGTTTTTATTTGCATAGCCCACAAATGTTGCATGAGACTGAGGTGAGCGTGTACGACCTAAAAGACCACCCGGACTTTCAGTATCGGCCAGGCACTGTCGTCATCAGGGTTGCCAACTTTACGGGCGAAGACGCCAAGTGCACTGCGGGACAGGTAACGTACTTTCTCAATTTTTTTTTTGATTGTATTATAATAATTAGATTTGACACGCCGCGTCATTCAAATATAATCCATAAGCATCTGTAAATCTACTGACCAGAGTACCTACTTCAGAGGAGTTACTCTGAAGTAGGTACTTTTTGAAATGAAAAACTATTTTATAAGCTCGAGTCTGACATAATCTTATATTTTCCGGATCCAAGGCGTTTTTCCGAAATACCTTTACTCAGTGGTTAACATTATGGCTGAGATATGTTCGTCATCGTTAATTTGCTATATCTTCTGTGTTTGTAGGTGATCGACAATTTCCCTTCGGGGCGTGTCAAGGTGTGGTGGGTTGATGGACATACGAGTATGTGTTGGCCACAGGATCTCTACAAGGTAAAGTACACTTGTTTTGATGTAAAATAAATAAATGAAGAATAAAATAAATAAAGAGATGGCGGTGTTTCCCGCCCGTGCCTCGGAGAGCACGTTAAGCCGTCGGTCCCGGTTGTCATAAGCATCTCATGGCAATCGTAATTGGGAAGTCGGTGCCCTCAAAAATACTGACAACTAGTTCAACCTTCGAAATCAGTTCACCCTCAGGGTTGCGAAGGTCCGATGCCAGTCGCTCCGTGTAAAAACTGATATTCAGGTAAAACCGGTTAAACTAGTAACCGACCCCAAATAATTTTGGGAATAATAAAGGAGATGGAAGATGAGTGATATTTACTAACAAACGTTTATACTCCCTCTAGAAATATCTTGACTTTACGTACGGTACGGAAAACCTGGTCATTGTTAACAGCATATCCATATAAGCTAGCGAATGAAGTCAAAAATATATCTACATATATAGAAGACTAGCTGTGCCCTGCCACACTGTTTCACATTGTGGTTGCATTATTGATAAATAAGGAATAATAGTGACGCGAAATAATACTGATAAAAAACACTACTAAATACTAAATGAAACCATCTTTGATGCGTGTTTATATTTTGACTGAGGCGGACACACATCAACTTATTAATATGTTTGTATGTAGATTTGTAGATAAAACAGTTCGGTGATTTTCCCTTATGCTATTGCTACACCTGCGTTAGCGTTAACGTTAATGGCAATGGCAAACTACGCATTACTTAACGCTCTAAAAATGCGCGTTGGCTACATTAAGGTTATAATGCCGTTAAGACCTAATTCCTCATGAATTAACGCGTTAACACATTATACACACAATGGAGCTTAAAGCAGCTAAACTAGTTGCTATAATGAGCGTCTTAAATTATTTTATGCATTTATGTAATTTAAAAAGAGAAAAAAAAGAGGAGACTGGATGATTAAAATGCATCGTCGAAGAACTCGGTAAACACTCTCGGCTCTGATTGTAATAGTTCTAAAATCTCTAAAGTTTTCTCATTCGACCACTCCATTGTCGTTCTCGTAAAATCAGTAAAACAAAGTACACTCGTGCTTGCTATGCGCGCGCGTCCGTTGGAATGAAACGGTGTTAATGTAGCCAACATCAATAAGCGCGCTAAACTACACGCTAAGACCCTTTGATGTGTCCAAAAAACCGACACTCGAGTCATCGCTTAACGTCTAACGCCATTAATAATGCCATTAGAATTTAGCGCGTTAAAACGTTGGCCACATGTTACGACGCAGGTGGAGCCGTAGAATTAATCTAATAAGATATTAATATCGTTAGTGCAAAGAATTAATTGTTCTCTATATTTTTGGTTCTTCGGTAATAGGTTGGTGAATACGACAGTGAAGAAGGTGAACTTTGGGGCTCAGACGGGTCAGGATCGGAAGACTCGTGGGAGACGCAGAGTTCTGCGCACGACCCTGAGCCGAAGACGCCTGATCAGCCTCAAACGCCCCCGCCTCCTGAACCTCCTACTGGTAACGTCTCTATTACCAATCCTGGTACAGTATTAGCCATAATTTTCGGGTCATTGATAGCAATCTTACTTAGAATTATAATGTTCTCCTAGCCGATAACGGCCACGGCGGCCAGTCTCAACGAAGACCAGCCAACTACGCAGGAGATATTATAGTGCACAAGTGTGTGCGCAAACACAGGTGCACTCTCTGTTCCTTCTCGCTCGTAATCCGATAGGACGGTTAACCGACACGATCGGGGAGAGATCAGGCGCCGGACCTGACAGCTTTACGTGCTCTCCGAGGCACGGGGGTTCAGACCCCAACTTCCACACTCCGAGCTGTTATTAAGTTTTCTTTAATCAGAAAAACTCAATAACACTTTTGGCCCGACCCGGGATTCGAACCCGAGACCTCTTGATCGGCAGTCGCATACGTCAACCACTAGACCAACGAGGCAGTTTGAGGAGGCAGGTAGACTTAGAATTATATTACATTTATTATGCTACAATAGTTTGAATACACAAAAAAAAAGATTTTAGAAAAATCCTAGAACTTTAATCCATCTTTACATGTCTATTAAGACAAAATTACAGATAAATTACACCTATATAGAAAAGTCCCTCTTGAATTAAATATATGTTTTGTTATATATGGACTTCTCAAAGTGACTCTAGTCTGACTGATGGAAAGCATGAGCAGAATCTAAACGTAGTGGTCACCATACTCATCTATACTTCTATAACTACTATTTTTTTAATTTATTTAGTTATACTATAAGAGGTAAAGTTTGTGAGTTTGTGACGTTCTAGGAGGTAATCTCTGGATCTACTGAACCGATTTTCAAAATTCTTTTACCAATAGAAGGCTACGTTATTTGAGAGTGACATAGGCTATGTAATAACCCGAAAAGTGGAAAGACTTTTTCGTGGTAGCTGAATTTGCAAAGTAAGTCGGAGAAAAAAATGTTTACCGCCCTTCGAAGTGGACACGGGTCAGCTAGTTGATATAAATAAATAACGGCAACGCAACAATGCAAAATGGTGACTCACACTATGGCGGGCTATTGCGGCTCTCCAACGAAACAAAACGGCAGGAATGCTGTCATTTGAGGTTGTTCTTGTCTGACTATATTATGTTGTCCACAGCTATATCAGGAGCAGTGTTGCTGACGAGTAGTGAGATGAAGGCGGGCGAGTGCGTGCTGACGCGGCCGGCGGTGGCGGGCGTGCCCAAGCTGCTGGAGCCGAGGGTGGCCGCACACATCGAGCGCGGCCGAGTGGCCATGCGACGTCTCGAGGAGATGTTCGCCAAACAACCCTCGCTGCAGAACCAAGATGTAAGTCTTACCACTACAATAAGGTACTTGACTATATCTTCTATCTTCTTCTTATTTAGTAACGTAAAAACACCGCACATCCACTTAAAATCCACTCAAAAGTATTATTCGTAAATAAACAAAAGATGACGAAATTCGACTTGCCCTCGAGTGTCCTTGATTGCGCTCAAATTTCAAGTGGTTATATAACGGTTGTTTAGGCTTCACTCAATGAATGAATGTTTTTATTTTGTTCTTGCTTATGCCTACGTCCGGCAAATGCACAAGGCTGTTAATGTGATGTGTATTTATTATTGGTGGTTATTCTCTTGTTGTCCACTAAACGAAAATTCACTAAAATTTGTTGTTGGATTATATACTCTAATCTCATCCGCTTATAGTCCTCGATATCTCACATGTTTACTAAGTTCAATCTGTTAGATGTATCAAAACAGATTTTATGGACACAAGGTTGAGAAGTTCACTAGTCACAGTGGCAGTGGTCCAGAAATTATTCAAGTTTCATTTGGATTGTTAGTTAGTCCATTAGTTTCAAGTGAAGCTAATAAAAATTAAAAAGCTTTTTAAAAATAAGCTGTTACTGCAATGCCTCAAGACGAAACAAACGAGTCCAAACTCGATGATGTTGCGACGTTTCTTTACAGAGTTCCTATGGCCACCTTCCAGCTCCAGCATCAGAAAAGCTCCATGTCGTTATAATGTTGTATTGTCACGCTGTATACATATGCTTGCAAAATTTCAACAAAATCGTTGAAGATATCTGCTTCAAAATTGAGTTGCAAGATTTAACCCGAACATACAAGCATACCTACAAACATTGCAAGTTAATAAAAAGCTTGTAAAAAGCACATTAATCTAAAAATGACAAGTGTAATAATACATTCTTAGTGATAGTTGATTTACTTTATTATTTAACGTTAATTTATGTTCCAGGTTATGCGGAAACTACTAAATTTGTACAAAGACTGTCGATTTTTAGATCGACTAATGGGTACTACGTTTTTTCATGAAGATCATTTTCTGGTAAGCAATTACTATTTTTAATTTACTTAAGATATATTTATAACTATCAACCGCACCTTTTATTGCAGTTTAATTGGTATAATTGATTCGATTTCATAAGTGTCAACGTACACGTACGTAAGTGTACGTACGTTATGTACAAGAAAAATCATAATAATAGTATAGTTAAAATACATATAGGTATGCAAGTCTTTTAATCCAAGGGCAGTTACCAAAAGAAAGTAAAACTAATTACACATTATGAGCGCAAATTTTATTTATAAAATAGCGTTTCTGAGTAGATTTAACTAAATATTAGCGCCATATTATTTCATAAATTTATTTGTATATAATTAGAACTAAGTATTCATATCCTACTACCAAATAACAATTCTAAAATGCTATTTAACCTATTATAAAAATGGACCCCGAAAAGAAAAAAATCTGTTTGAATACACGAATTTTGATCCTGATTATGAGGGAAAAAGTTTACATTTTCGTCTTTTGTTAGTAATTTCGGCTCGATAGGGAAGCAATGTGTGTTGTTTTAGTACTGTAAGTGCTTGTTCACGTTGACTCGCGGTCGCGTGCGCGGTCATGAAATATCAAACATATGACGAGATATCCAAGTGTTCACGTACGAAACGCTTGTGAGTACGAGAGACGTTTGTGTGTGTTCACATCGAACTAGCGGCGGAGCGCGCGATTCACTCGCGACATCAGGTAAGTTCAACCAGTTTGAACTTACCGCTCGAAATGATAGCACCTATTTATCATGTCTTTCAATACAGAAGAGTTTATTAGTGCTGTTCAGGCAAGAACTTCGATTTGGCAATGTATAACATGGTTGTGGAGTATAGGAATGGTCGGGTGGCTACTTTTAGGATCGCTCTTTGGGCTAGTTCTAGAGGCAGCATAATAGTTTTTAGTGCTCCGCCCCATGAAGTTACGCAGTTTGGATGATTGGTTGAATGTATGAATCAGGGTCTGCTGGAGAGGGTTCGAGAGCGTGGCGCGAGCACGCCTCGTGCGGGCGAGAGGCGCGTGCACGAGCAGCTCGCGCGTCTGTTCGCGCCCACGGACCCGCCCACTGCCACTGCCCCACCTGCAGACTCCATGCTGGTCGACGACGAACATGACAAGCCTAAACCGCCTGTCGTCTCCGATGTCAGCGTAGTACCCATGGAGGTAAGATCATCGCTATACTAACTGAACTGTATCGTTTTAGGAGACCTTGTGTATCTTTTTTTATGTATGGACCTGCCAAAATTACTCTACACTGCCTGATGAAAAGAATAAGCAGAATCTAAGAGTGGTGGTCACCATGCTCATTGCGAATGCAGACAATGCAACAAGCATGGTGACCCACAACATGGCGGCCTAGTTAGTGATGCTCCTGCATCATTGGGCAGTCTCGTACTCACCAATGAAACACGACAGCACAAACGCTGTCATTTTTTATTTTGTTGCGAGAGTAGTACCGCGCCGGTCGAGCCGGCCCAGTCGTGGTGAAATCAGCATGGCTCTACTACCTTGTGTGAGTTTTGACGGCAACTCACTCTCGATGGCGAACGCGTTTGGAGTTTTTAGTGCGAAAAATCTGTCACCGTCACGATTGATTTTTATTTGATGTGAAATAAACTCACACCAGACTCTCTGTAGCTTTGCTCCCTTATACGGTTAGTTGCATCAGAAACAGGCCGCCATAGTGTGGGTTATGGTGTGACTGTATTGTCAGCATTCACAATGAAGATGGTGACCATCACTCTTGGATTCTACTCTTGCTTTCCATCAGGCTGTGTAAAGTAATTTTGGCAGCTATTTATAAAAAAAAAACAGTAGTCATATTACTGAATTAGTTTGTAAACATAAAGTACATACCATTGAACTTATTATAAATTTAATTTTAAGTTTATTAATATTTGTTCCTTTATATTGTCAGGTGGAATCGACGAGTAGTAAGAAGCAATTACATTTAAACATAGAGCCGATGCAGGCGTCTGGATCTGAATTAAGCGTTATGCAAGACAATACTAGTAAATTTGAGTTAGCTATTAATGAAAATCGTAAGTACATTTTATTTTGGTAAAAAAAATATCCGTAAATAGTTTCAGGTGCTGAGTGTTTACTGTATCTAAAGTATCAGTTACTATCAATAACAGTTATTTCATATGTTGTGTGAAACTTAATTATAACTTTATTTATGACCATAGCTGGTAATATAAAATTCTCTAACAAGAACCATCTTCATTTTAATACAACAGATTGCAAAAACAACTAATGTTACTTCTTTAAGTTACTTAAGAAATTAAATATCTGTGGCACCAAATTTTTTTTCGATTGAACTTGTTGTGAATTTATTCATAATCACAATAAAGTATAATAATGTATTATGTGTGTATACAGCGTCCGGTGAAACGAGCGACGGAGAAGGCAACAGTCGTAACGTGTGCTACAAACTATGCAATCTAATACACGCTCAACTTGTCAAGGCACACGCCGAAGTTAGCCGGTAAGTCTTCCTTCATATACTCACCGAGATATCGCGGAATCTGGTAATAGGGTATTTTAATGTATACGAGAAAATATCTAAAAATATATTATTGAGAGAATTTAGGCAAAAATCAGTCGGAAAATGTTAGTTTTAGTTCATAAAATAATACAATATTTTTTATAATTTATTTCAAAGTTTTCAGTTTTTTTAATCTGTTGTGTAACACCATGAAATAGTAGCCGCCATGTTATTACGTCACACCGCTTTGTAAGTACACTAAAGTGTCAAATGATCAGCGTATTCTTTTATGTCATCCAACTTTTACAAAGCGAACTGACGTCATTACCACAGAGCAATATGGCGTCCACTGCGTCCAGCGTTTTTGACAAATTACGCGCGAAATTTGAAAATGTAAAATTTAAATGCATTTTTATGGTACTTATACTATAGAATCTAAGACACTTTTAAAAAATGGGTGTAATAACCTATTACATGAAATACAATTATGAATTGAAATGAAACTGAAACTGAAATCCTCGGTTGTTATTTAAAATTCGTTTATATATTTTTTATAAGTTATAATGTTTATTTTTCACTTTATGTTTTGCAATATTCATTTAAAGCAACTCGCCTGACAGCTAGCAAAATTTGAGTTATATGTGGTTATAAACAATTCTCAATACTTAGATTCTACTTGAAGCTTCTCTTATTTCACACATTCCTGAAAAGAAACAACACTACTCTCATAATATTTCAAGGAAGATTAAGATGAGATATTTCGGACCAGGGATAGTAAAATGACAATTTATTTCGCAGGAGAAGGCCTCAAGAGTTGGCCGATTTCTTAAACACCTTAATGATGAAAAGAAACGCGACAGAAGAGAAGTTACTCTACCACTTTTCAGTGTGAGCCTACATTATTGTTTCATTTATGTTTAATTTCAGGCTTTTGTACATGTTTTTCGCTTATACCTACTTCAAAATGAAAGCAATCATTTTTGTAAGATATTTTTATCTTAATTTACACTATTCCATTCATTGCACAAGAGTATATCGTAATATTTCGTGTACCAAAAGTGGTTACAACGTGTGAACACGCTAACAGAGCTCTCTATAACATGTACAGATTCCTTGCTTTTTATTGTTGTTTTTATTTTTAATTGTTTATTTATATTTATTTTGATGCACCTCATTACATGTCGTACTGTGTCGCTCGGAATGATATAAGTAATTATGTTTTGTGTGTATATCATTACTATATGTATTACATTACATCCTGAATAATAACATCTAAACATGTAATGCATGAACTGTAAAATAGTCTTGAGTAAATATGCTATAAGACATTGTCTGTATATAAAAGTAGGTATGTAGATAGCAGGTACGGTGCCCTCCAAAAGTTAGTTGAAATGATCAATAACGTAATTAATGTAAGGAAATTATAATAAAACCAAATAACACCATGGTTTCTAGAACTATTGATTAAAATATAATCAATTTTGAATATTTGTATTATTAAGAGTACCGTAACAACGTTAATAATTATAATTTATGTCGATTAACAGTGAATTTACGGTGCCAAAAGTTAGTTGAAATTGTTGAAAAATTATTTTAAGGATGTGGATGATAGAATATCTTTGCCAATGTCTTAACTTTTAATATTTTGTATGACCGCCACTATTCTGTAGAACTGCTTTAAGTCGTCTAGGCATCGATTCTACAAGATTTTGTAATGTTTTGATCGGTATAGTCGATCATGTTTAAAAATATTATTTTCAAACAAAACCCTATTGCGTCTTATGGAAACAGGGATTCTGCAGTCTAATTCTTCCCACAAATTTTCAATGGGGTTAAGGTCGGGTGATATTGAAGTTCATTCCAGTAAGTCCACTTTGTTATATTCAAAAAAATCTTTGGTTATCCTTGCTGTATGCTTTGGATCGTTATCTTGTTGGAACTTGAAAATACGACCCAACCCCATTGTGTCAGCAGATTGTTTTAGATTGTCACGCAGCATATTACAATAGATTTGTGCTGTCATCCTTTTTTTTTTTTTTTTTTTTTTTTTTTTTTTTCTCCGTGCGGAAATCCCCTCGGATACCACCTCCTGGTGGTATGTCGGACTTGAACCGACTAAAACCGCACGCCGTCTCGGGTACTAGATGCCGGGGAACCAGGTGCGCCCTAGAAAGGAAAACCCTGGAACCCCGACGTACCTCGGGCCACCTATGGTTTATAGATGGCCCCCTCCTGTGTGGGAATCCCAATGTTCCCGTTACTGTCCCCAAGGGCGCGCACGCTCCGCAGCGTCCGCGCCGCCACCCAAGCCTGCTTCTGCTAGGGTGACAGATGGCCTCATCTGTCACCCTCAGGCTTGCGCTTATGGAGGACGGAGATCGTTCTCTGATCTCCGGCGCCTGAGTCGCCTGCGGTACCTGGCCCGTTCCCGGGCCTGGCGGGCCGGGAGAGTTCTAAACCTCTCCCGGTCCCGCTCCGCCGTCTCTTTGGCAAGCATTACTTGCTCGCAGAAAGAGACGGCGGAGTTCCACGCGCTCTCACTCCGCAACATGGCCGCAATCATGTTACCGAGCGAGAGAACCACCACCCCGATGGCCGCCACGAGATCACGCCTCGGCTCCCTCCACGCCGGACATTCTGCCAGCGTGTGGAGTGCCGTGTCCACGGTCTGGCCATCGCAGTGGTGGCACTCAGGCGTTGGCTCCTTGCGGATTAGACACAGGTGATCTCCGAAACATCCCTTTCCAGTGATCACCTGCGTCAGCGCCAGCGCTCGGTTGCCCAAGTCGTTCCCTCCATTCCTCCACGAGGACCTGGCGGAGTTGGGATTTCTGATCGTCGATTTCTCGAGTCTCAGGACTTCTACCCAACTCCCGCGCCTCCTTGCGCCACTGGTAAAGAGCCGCAAGGGCTCTCGCCTCCAGGTCCCATGGTGGAGTTCCGGCTAGGAGACTCGCCGCCTCAAAGGAGATTGTGCGGTACCCCCTTATGATCCTGATGGCCAGCACTCGTTGCGGTCGTCGCAATAGCGCGATATTGCTGGCCTTCAGGATCTCTGCCCATACTGGGGCCCCATAAAGGGCCATGGACCGCACAACCCCCGCGTAGAGTCTCCTGCAGGAGTCATCGGGCCCCCTCATGTTTGGCAGCAACCGTGCCAATGCACGCGCTGCGCCAACCAGCTTGGGGACCAGACTTCGGAAGTGGTGTCCGAAGTCCCATCGGCCGTCGAGTACGAGCCCCTCATAGAGGGCTCGATGCCGATGCGAGTGCCTCCCACTATGAGGCTGAGTCGATCAGGTGGCTTGCTCCGAGGCCCGTGAAAAAATAAAGCCTCGGATTTGTGCAGAGCCACCTCGAGACCCAGCCGCCGGATTCGTTCGACGACTTGGGCAACCCCGGCCGTGGCCCTTAGGGTTGCCTCACGGTGCGTCCCGCCACTCGCCGTCACAAGCGTGTCATCCGCATAACACGTGACGGCGACACCATCTAAGAAAGCACCGCGAAGCACCCAGTCGTAGCCAATGTTCCACAGGAGCGGCCCTAAAACCGACCCCTGCGGGACACCACACGACATCTCACGTCGACCGAGACCGGTCCTACTTGGGTAGATAACGGCTCTCTCCGACAGATATGCCCCGACTATGCGGCGGAGGTAGAGAGGCACTCGGTGATACACTAGTGCCTCCCTGATGCAACTCCAGGGCAAAGTGTTGAACGCGTTGGCGATGTCTAACGACACCGCCAACACTACTTCACCCCGGGTAACTGCTTCCTCCGCCAGGGCCTTCACGCGCATGATCGCATCCACGGTGGAGCGCCCCTGACGGAAACCGTACTGGTTGTCCGCCAGATCCGGCCCAACCCTGTAGAGATGCTTGACGAGGCGCCATGCAATCACTCTTTCAAAGAGCTTGCACACCTCGTCAAGTAAAACTATGGCCTGTAGGCGGAAGGTGAGTCCACCGGGCGCCCCTCCTTTCGGATGAGGACCAGTTTCCCCGTCTTCCACAATTTCGGAAACTGGCCCTGCTCGAGACATGCGCTGAACAACCCTCTCAGTCGGGGCTCGAGAGCCGGCGCCTCATCATCTAGAGCCAGGACCCACGCTCGGCCTGGAATGCCATCGGGTCCTGGGGCGGTGCTTTTAGCTTTCAGCCGTTGCACCGCCAGCGCTAGTTCTGCCCAAGTGACCTCAGGCACGTCGTCATCATCCACGTTAGGCGCCTCAGGCGTCGTAGGCGGAGCCATCTGTGGCGGAGTGTGTTCCACCAACCGCGATGGAAACAGGGTGCCGACGACCCCCTCAAGCAGATCTGGCTGAAGACACCGGGTCAACGGCGGGGCCCACGGGCGCATCTTGCCTCTAACCATGCGGTAAGGGCGCCCCCATGGATCCCGCTCCAGTGTCTCCAGCAACTCGCGGCGGGCCTCACTCTTGGCCCGCTTTATGGCTGCCTGAAGGGTTCTCTTGGCACCCCTGTATTCCATTAACAGCTCCGCCTCTCGGGTGACCGCATCCGCAGGGCGGCGACGCCTCCTGCGGAACCGGGACCACCGGCGGCGCGCGGTCACGCAGGCTTGTCGTAGCCTAGCGATCTCCGGCGACCACCAGTAGACCCGGCGCCTCACAGTATCGGGCTGCACCCTAGGCATCGCCGCATCGCAGACGCGGGTCATTGCCTCCCGGAACCATCCTGCCTCGGCATCCACATCGACAGGCCCTTCCGGCGCAGGGGTGTGCTGTCATCCTGCCTTCAATTATTTGCGGTCAGCTCACACCATACCAAGTAAAACACCCCCAAACTATCACACTCTCACCGCCGTGTTTCACAACGGCCTGCAGGTATTTGTCATCGTAAGCGTTAACATTACTTTTGCGCCATATAGTTTGCCGACGTCGATTTCCAAATAGTTCGAACTTTGATTCATCCCTAAAAACTATTCTCTTCCAAAAGTCCATTGGCTTATCTGAATATTTACAGGAGAATTCCAACCTTCGTTTTTATGGATCGATGTTAAAAGAGGTTTCTTTCTAGCAACGTGACCTCGTAAATTTCGCCTGTTAGTAGTTTCAGTAACCGAGGTTTCTGCTTCCTGTAACTGTACTTTTATTTCTCGTATCACAATCTTGGGATTAATTTTACACTGCCGCACTATTTGTCGATCATCAACAGAAATAGTAGCCATAAGACGCCTAGAAAGTGGCCTACCTGCAAGACTAGGACATTCTAAACTCTTCTTAATTATTTTTCGCACACCTTCAGGACTAACTTTAAATAATTTTTCCACAGCAATAAAGTTTTTCGATCTTTTGTATTCACACACAATCTTTGTTCTTTCTTCTATAGCTAATTTTCGCCTCGAAGCCATTATTAATTCAAACATAGTCAAATCACCTAACAATATCTTATTATTAAATTTAAACTGCCCACACTACCCTAACAATATTAATAAATAATTTAAAACCGCGAGAGTATCAGAAATTGTTTAAAATTTAACTAATAACTTCTACTTCAACTGACTTTTGGCGCGCTCAATTTAAGTAGTGAGCACATGAACGCGGATTATAAAAAAAAACAAAATGAATTTTGGGGAATTCTCTTTGGTACGTATTAGAATAGTGTATCCGAACATAAGTAGTAAACAATTCATTTATTGGAACTGCTTAGTTTAGAAATTATGTGACATCATTATTAAGGTGAATTAATTTCAACTAACTTTTGGAGGGCACTGTAGAACATTTTATTATAACCTAATTGATTCCCTGGCTATTCCAGTACTAATAATCACAAATTTTAACAAAAAAAAACTGACTTCAATGTGGACCAAATTTAAATGGGACCACACGGGAAGCACCAGCTTTCAAATAAAAAAAGAATCATCAAAATCGGTTTACCCATTCGAAAGTTATGAGGTAATAAACATTTAAAAAAATACAGTCGCATTGAGAACCTCCTTCTTTTTTTTGAAGTCGGTTAAAAATTAGTTAGGCATTTCAAAGAATGACAAAAACAGATGGTCACTGAAATCAGTACAGTATAATAAGAATTTCATTAAATACAAGTACAATCAGCAATAGCAGTAGGTAGCTAGGCAATACTGTATTTGCCTTAAACGGGGCGAGAGACCCTTTCATCATCAAATTGAGAAAGTTTAGGCGCCATCTCGTAAAATTTCAATTAGGAACATTAGTTATATTATCACGCATACTTTTTATTTATTAAGGGTCATTTATAGAGTTATCTTTTAAAACAATCCGAAGTGGATAATAAACAGGTAGAAAGATTAAATGGTAATATCGAGATAGTCAATTCCCCTACTACTCTCATCCTTTGCAAATCTAATTTAATATTTTCTTCTTCAATACTTATATTAAACAAATCCTGTGTTTGCTTTCGGTATACATTTTAGTGGTTTTTATTATTTTGTTCATTTTTTATTTTCGCAAGTATATTAGTTAAGCAAAATCTACCTTTTTCCAGTAGAAATTTTTCGAGTTTCGAGTATGATAAAAATAATGCATCAAAACTTAAGAATGCACATTTTGATTATTATTAAAGGAGATATAATTGATGCTATGATATTTGTTTCGAAAGGACTTTCTTATATTCAAAATCATCAACTCATATTGTAAAGTTTATCCATTATTTGTTTGTCCACAGGGTGTTTTTTTTTTTTTTTTTTTTCATCACATGCATTTTGTAGATTATTCTAAAAGTGGTAACTTAATTTCTCTGATTTTCGTGACCGTAAAACCTTTGTAAAATAATTTTATAGGAATATATATTTGTTTAATGTAAGTTTTGTATTGTAATGATAGTTGCCCCCTCCTAATGGTATGCATGTACGAATGCAGGCTGGCGATGCCTATCCATTTAATTTGTTAAGTATAAGACTATTCCTGTACTATTTTTAAAAGTAATATTGTTATATTTTTGTGAATATGATTGTGTGTTGGTACAAATGCCGTCAATTGATGCAATCGCCAAAAAACCACGTTGAAGAAGATTTCAAATATTATTTTTGAACGTTACTTATTTATTTTTAAGTTATTTTCAGTGACCATATTAAGAGTTATTATCTCTTTTCAATTTAGTTTAAATTTATTCTTTCCATTCTTTTAGTTTTTTTTTCTTTAACCTTGGGCAGCAGTGGATAGCGATAGGTCGATATCCACACAACATGTCTTTACCCATATTATAACTAGCTGACCCTCGCAACCTGGTTTGCGTTTCCTATTGCCCGTAGCATTACAATTTTCCCCCGTTTTTGAAACATTTTTCATTGGTGCTCCGCTCCTATCGGTCTTAGCGTGATGATATATAACCTATAGCCTTCCTCAATAAATGTACCATCCAACACTGAAAGAATTTTTCAAATCGGACCAGCGTTTCCTGAGATTAGCGCGTTCAAACAAACAAACTCTTCAGCTTTATAGTATAGATGATTTTCGGCGTGAAGACAGAGACGGAAGAGTAAAGCTTATTAAATAAAAGTTTTACTAAGTGTTTTATCAGGCAACAAGTTCATTAGGGATTTTAAAAGATATCTATTGTATGACACCACAAATAACTTTTTTAATTATAGTCCAGTGCTGATGCTTTGTATCTCCATTTTTTTTTTCATTAAATTACTTTCAGAGTAGATAATAAGAATCTATTTTTGAAATAAATTGGCAGCTGTTTTTTTTTTCTAAACAGAGTTTTGATTAATAGCGGTATTTGTACCATGAGAGCTATACTCAATGCCGTCTAATTAGTTGATAACAATTACAGTCAGTATGGTGCACTCGTTGTCAGTATGGCTGACCAAGATGACAAGGGTGAAGTGAAAGCAGTTGAAGGCAGCGAGGTCAAGGACGCGACTACTGCCACACCCAAAGGTGATGGAGCTGGTAAATGTCACCATATTTTCTTGAGATTTAATTTGTTTTATTATAACACTAGCTGTTGCCCGCGGCTCCGCCCGCGTGTATGTCGATTATCGCGGCAAATAGTGGCCTATGTGTTATTCTGATGTATAAGCTATATTACTGTGCAGTTTCATCCAAATCCGTTCAGTAGTTTTTTCGTGAAGAGGTTACAAACTCACAGACTTTCGCCTTTATAATTAGTGTGATATCAATGAAATGCGTAAAATACGGTTTTTAAACTGACATTGTGAAGCCGGATTCTATTGTTGCGTGAAAACTGTAAACTAAACGAAATTTTCTCTAAAATACTCTTAGAAAAACGATTTGGAAAATGTTATTATTGTGTATATGTATTAGATAACGTCTAATTTTATTGTGGCATATTAAATTGTAGTCAATTTACGACTTTTGAACGTCGTTTGACAGCACGAAACTTATTTTTAATAATGTTTAGTTTAAATAATTTTCGAACTATAAAATAAACACCATGATCCTACCATTAAAGGATTTATTAATTATAAATTAAAGGAACTGTATTGGTATATATAGAACTAATACGGTTCATTTAATTTGTCATCGTCTTTAATTCATGTCTATAACTCACTCTTAACTGCCTCTTAAGACAGTACATGAGTTACTTTAATTTTTTAACTCTATCTCTAAAGAAAGAAAACAAAAGCTAACCTGTCTGTCTGTTGGTAGGGCCCGCTAACAATCATAACACCAAATTTTCATTTACCATCTTGAGGCTCTTGAGACCCTACTACTGTTTAACTCTTGAACTGATATTCATTTAATTTATATTTTCACAGCTGCAGCTGATACAGCACCTCTTGCAACGGCTGAAGGTACCGACGAACCAGAGACAATAGAAACTCCTCCAGCTTCGCCCAGCGACGCTTGCGGTGGTGAAGGATTCTGTATCTTGGAGAGTGCGCCCACCACGCATCGGTTCCGGTTGTCCATGCAGCAGCCTTCGGAGCCGAGGACCTTCTACTCCGCGGTTAAAAGGGAGATCAAATTACTCAAGAGCGATCTGCCCCCCGGTGTGAGTAAACGCATGTTTTTTTACTTTGATTCATTAACAGCCAGTCCACTGTCATCAGTGGACTTACTATGATTCTTTAACAGCCAGTCTACTGTCATCAGTGGATTTACTATGATACATTAACAGCCAGTCCACTGTCATCAGTGGACTTACTATGATTCTTTAACAGCCAGTCCACTGTCATCAGTGGACTTACTATGAAACATTAACAGCCAGTCCACTGTCATCAGTGGACTTACTATGATTCTTTAACAGCCAGTCCACTGTCATCAGTGGACTTACTATAAAACATAACAGCCAGTCCACTGTCATCAGTGGACTTACTATGATTCTTTAACAGCCAGTCCACTGTCATCAGTGGACTTACTATGATACATTAACAGCCAGTCCACTGTCAGCAGTGGACTTACTATGATACATTAACAGCCAGTCCACTGTCATCAGTGGACTTACTATGATTCTTTAACAGCCAGTCCACTGTCATCAGTGGACTTACTATGATACATTAACAGCCAGTCCACTGTCATCAGTGGACTTACTATGATTCTTTAACAGCCAGTCCACTGTCATCAGTGGACTTACTATGATACATTAACAGCCAGTCCACTGTCATCAGTAGACTTACTATAATACATTAACAGCCAGTCCACTGTCATCAGTGGACTTACTATGATACATTAACAGCCAGTCCACTATCATCAGTGGACTTACTATGATACATTAACAGCCAGTCCACTGTCATCAGTGGACTTACTATGCTACATTAACAGCCAGTCCACTGTCATCAGTGGACTTACTATGATACATTAACAGCCAGTCCACTGTCATCAGTGGACTTACTATGATTCTTTAACAGCCACTCCACTGTCATCAGTGGACTTACTATGATACATTAACAGCCAGTCCACTATCATCAGTGGACTTACTATGATACATTAACAGCCAGTCCACTGTCATCAGTGGACTTACTATGCTACATTAACAGCCAGTCCACTGTCATCAGTGGACTTACTATGATTCTTTAACTCGTTAATGTATTCTTTTTACAGAGAGGCATATGTTCATACATAGGCCTCTCTATAAAAAGGAAGCTTTGACCTACTATATCACGTTGGCCAGACTTAGGTTGGTATAGTGCTTGTTTCAAATTTTCCTTCTTTTCTTTGTTCCCTTTGTCCCCTCTTACGACACCCATGGGTTGAATGGGGGTGATATGATTCTTTGTATTCTTAATCCGTCACCACACGGGGAGGAAGAAACTATGCACTCTTGTATTTATAATGTAACTACTAAGTTGTTTAGTCTCTCTGCTAGACCAAGAGGCCGGCCAGAATGAAATTCATGTTTGAATTCTGCCAGCATTAAACCCTCGCAAGGTTTATTATAGACGAGGATGAATTCATCAAATGTTAAAAAGTAAACATTACCTGGCTGATTCCAGTGAAAAATGACTTATAAGAATATTATTAGGTAGTAGAGCCACACTGATTTCAGCACGATTGGGCCGGCTCGACCGGGGCGGTACTACCCTCGCACAGAAAATCAACGTAAAATGACAGCGTTCGTGCTGTCGTATTTCGTTGGTGAGTGCGAGACCGGAGGCCCAATGATGCAGAAGCATAACTAGGCCGCCATGGTGTGGATCACTATGCTGCATTGTCTGCATTCGCAATGAGTATGGTGACCACCACTCTTGGATTCTACTTATGCTTTCCATCAGGCAGAGTAGTCATTTTGGCAGGGCCGCACATAAAAAAACATAAAATGTAAGTGTTGAATGAATAATAATGAATGAGTTTTATTCCCAGGTGTGGGTCCGTGGCTACGAGGACCGCATCGACCTGCTGTCGGTGATGATCGCAGGCCCCACCAAGACTCCTTACGAGGGCGGTCTGTTCGTGTTCGACGTGCAGCTGGGCGGGGAGTACCCGCGAGCTCCCCCACTCTGCCACTACCACTCCTACTGCACTGACAGGCTCAACCCTAACTTGTATGAAGATGGCAAAGTGAGTGGCATTTTTTTTTATAGTCTTAGGCCATAGCGCAACACAATAGCGTCATTTTCCGATACAAAGTGGTCTTTATTTTTTTGCGGGGGAAAATCTTTACACATACACATTTTAGACTCGCATATAAAAACAATCTCCTGTCACTGTGAACTCACTTATAACAATTAAAACAAAACATTCATAATTACACACACATAAACTCATTCTGTGTCATAACAGTGCAATGCCTAGGCCCATTTGAGCTTATAGTTTGATAGGGAAAATGCCTGCATTAATAAAGAAATAATAAATATATAATAAATAAGCCGGCCCGTTCGTGCTGAAATCAGCGTGGCTCTACTACCATGAAACACATTTACACGACGGTTAGTTAAACTGAAGTCTCCTTGCAAAGGACAGGCCTATGTCCAGTCCTGTTGATGATGATGTGGTGATAAGTTAAAGAATATGCGACTGCTTTAGGTATTCCATAGAATGCAAAATTAAAAAAAAACCATTCAATATCCAATGAAAACAAAATTGTCACGCGGCACTAGGGGACTGCCGCGGTAAAGCTACTGTATAGCATTTTTCATCAACTTATGCAATTATGATTATTTAATTTTTTATTTTATTTTGCCACTTTCTCATTTAATATTGTTCAAAAAGTATTTAAATAATAGAGGGCGTTAGTGTACCTCGTAGTTGCGAAACAGCTCAACAGATGGCGCTGACCGGTTTTTATTTATGCAGTATTTTTTTTCTTTTAACATGTATATTAACGAGGCGCACATGCGGAGAGTGTGGCATTATAAAGATATGATAGATACCTATACACCTATATACTTTCTCAAACCCAGACTGTTTTGTCATTGATTCGTCGTTCTGAGCAGCTCGTCTCGATCCGTGCGAGCTTTGGGTGTTAGGTTTTTTTTTATACGTAAGGGAATTTCTTGATTCGGTCGCCGTGCTTAAAGGCCTCAAGGCCCGCGATAAAAGCTATGCAATATAGTCTAATGCACTTCAATCATAACTTTCGGAGCCTGCTGAAAAAAGTTGACCAAAAAAGCAGTTGTTGACTAGACTAAAAGCTTAAAAGGATGAGTTGATTGATCGATTAGGGAATAAATATAAAAAGTAAGAAATAATGAAATATTTATTTTTTCGAAGACAGTATATTGATTAGTTTAGTACATTACAGATTTGTGTTTTAGGTTTGCGTGTCATTGCTGGGGACGTGGTCAGGCCGCGGCGTGGAGGTGTGGGGCAAGGACAGTTCACTGCTTCAAGTGATCGTGTCTCTGCAGGGGCTCATCCTCAACTCTGAACCCTACTTCAATGAAGCTGGCTATGAAAAACAAAAAGGTAAATTAAGACAAAGGAATCTTAAGTAACAGTTCAATGCAGTGAAATGAATGTTAAGATGGATGTGTGGTATGGATGGATAAAAAGAGGAATGAGTGGCTCTAGGATCCCCTGGTATGGGCCTGCCAAAACTACTCTACTCTGCCTGACTGAAAGCATAAGCAGAATCCAAGAATGGTGGTCACCATACTGATTGAGAATGCAAACAAGGCAACAATACAGCATGGTGACGCACACTATGGCGGTCTAGTGATGATTCTGCATTGGCACAAAAATTTGTAGGTCACACAAAGTATATTGTCTCATCTAGAGTTAGAACTCACAACACTCACAATTGTAAATAAAAAAATTAACAAAAAAACCGACTTCAAGAGCTGGACCAAATTGAAATGGGATCATTTGCGCCAGCAAATGAAAAAAAGAATCTTTAAAATCGGTTCACCCAGTCGAAAGTTCTGAGAAACAAACATAAAATATACAGTCGAAATGAGAATCTCCTCCTTTTTTGAAGTCAGTTAAAAAGCGGCAAGGTGACTGTTTAGGGTCCGTTCACACAGACCGGCTCGGAGAGCATCGGCTCGCATTTTTCTTTTCACTCAGACCCGATCGTATACGCTTGGAATTGGCCGGAGCGGAGCCACTAGCTATTTCACATAGACCGGCTGTGGATGAGAATCAGAGCCGATCGGCTGTGCGAGCGAGAAAGAGCACGCAATCGGAGCCGGTCGGCTCCTCTTATTATTTCACAACGCGTTCAAGCATTCTTGATGACAAAAGAAGTGCACATGCAAAAATAAACTTTACTACAATTACTCAAACTTCTATTTCCAATGTGATAAAAATCTGCTTTCGTCTCCGAGCCGGTCTTTGTGAACGGACTCTTAAACCACTATCAGTGTTAGCAGCAGTTGTTAACAATTTCGTGTGTGTTGTTTTGTCAGGTACCCAGCAGGGTAAAGAGAACTCTCGCATGTACAACGAGATGGTGCTCCTGAAGCTGGTGCAGTCGATGAGCAAGATGCTGGCGAGTCCGCCGGAGCCGTTCCGCGCGGAGATCATGGCGCACCTGCGCGCGTCGGCGGGCGCGCTGTGCTCGCGCCTGGAGGCGCTGGTGGCGCCCGGCGCGGCGCCGCCCGACTTCCCGCTCGTGCCCGCCTCGCGCGGCTTCTGCCTCACGCTGCGCTCCTCGCTCGACGCCTTCCGCGCCGCGCTCCGCCGACACGACATCGACGTGCCGCCCTCCGCCTTATAGCCCCGCCGAGCTCTCCTAACGATACCATCTAAACCGCGCGCTCGTACGAACGATACGATCCACGCGTAGATTCATATTATTTATTTGTTACACAGTAATGTCTACTTTAATTCGACGGTATGTAAGTACTTATTCAAATTGCATACTTTTTAACGAGGCGAAGCTTTTTGCTGGAACGTTCGCTATCTAATGTTGTTATAAGGCCGGAACGGTCCGTTTCTGATTCCGATGATGTTTAACGTTTACGACGGAAACCGTCTCTTTTAGAGTATGTGCGAGTATCACGAGTATCTCATCGATGTTCATTTTATGTATGTAATGTTGTGTGTAAAAATATGCGTTCGCTCGTTTTTATGTAATTATAGTTTTGTTTTTATTTAATTTTTTCTTGTTTTATATTGTGGAAAATATGAATGGGTAACGACGATGTGTGGGCGCGATACCACTAGTTTTATTAGTCGTCGAACACACTCGCACACGTGCAACGTTCTAGTTCAATGGGGTGACCCTATTGATAGATTGTTTTCATTATCGTTACCGATGTTTGAAATTAATTAATAATTTACACTATTAGGTTAGTAGGAGTCTGATGATAATTTAATTTATCACACGTAGGGATGCCCACAAAAACTATTGTATCGATATTATTGCGTATCTTTATATCGATATACAGTAATGTAATCATATCGCATAATTAAAATATATAATGTTTTGCAATTTTTCAATTCCCAGCATTTATCACCCAAACTGCGCATAAATAATTTTGAAAAGCGCTGTTTATTGAAAATGCTATAATGTAATATTATTAATAAAAGCGTATTTTATGTCAGTCCGTTTCAGTTCGAGCTATAAAATTTACATTTTACAATAGCAGAAATTTGCAGACGATGAAACTATAAAATCTAATCAATATCATTGTCTTGTCGAAATTCATATATCTGATCACACACATTAATATAATTTATTCTCTCAGTTGTCGCCACTTGATGGAACTTGTTAAATACATTCTAGAATCAAACTCACTTCTACTGTACCAAAAGTTACAGATACTGCCATAGGGCAAAGCCGGTCAGGATTAAAATTAATGAAATGGTATAGGTACAAGTGAGTTTAATTCTAGAACACACAACAAGAAATATGGAAAAATAATTAAAATATAACTATCACATAGCCTTACTGTAAACTTATGTCAAATTTGGAGTAACACGTATGCGATACATTTACAATACGATAAAAATAAATAAATAATCGAGTTTTATGTCCAAAATGGAGTATACTTCAGTATAGTGTTGCATCGATATTTCGATATATCGCACCGCATCGGGCATCCCTAATCACAGCCAAATATAGTCACGTCACTAAAGTGTTCTATTACTTCTTGTGGTCACCTACCCCGGAGTAGTAACCTATTTTACAAACATTAAATTGGTTAAACAAATAATGAGTGCTGTCCAGAAATTTGGCGCTTATTAGTGATATTTTCTAAATTTAGTTTTAATTTTCTATTCACTTTTAATTTTAGAATGAAATTTTCCACTCGATAGTGCTTGTAGTGTTAACTTGGCGAAAGCGCCGGCACAACTCAGCAAAAATACAATAAAACCTTATGCCAAAGTCAATTGAGCTATGGAAGGCTTTTGTCGCTTGTGTACGCGAGATAAGTGACAACTATGTATAATGATAACAAATAATAATAAAATAATTCTTCGAGATTTAATCATTTTTATTTCTAATAGCATATTTGATCTCCCTCTTCTATAATTAATCATTTTTACATTTGATTAGTGTTTATTTTAAAATTCTAGAAAACTTCTCCAGAACATAGTAATACGATTTGGGATAATCAACTTGGGAATTTGAGCATACAATTTTTACATAATGATTGCAATTCTTACTCAATAAAATAAATAAATTAACCGATATTTTTTATTATTTCTTATCCCACGTTTTGCTTTATGCAAGGTTTGACCAGTTCGGGGATATTTTTTGATGGTTCAACCAATCATGGTTCAAGTGGATATGAAATTATAATGTCTCCTTTGTCTTCTTACTTGTTGTGGTTAATTTATCCCTAAAAGCTAATTAGTTTAGGGAAACTACCTATCAATTACAGTAATATGGATGACTAGATCTCTACGGAAGACTTTTCGTGGGAGAGCCACGCTTCGGCATGAATGGGCCGGCTCGACCGGAGTGATACCAACGACCTCACAGAAAACCGGTTGAAATAGCGCTTGCGCTGTGTTTTACCGAGTGAGTGAGGATACTGGAGGCCCATAACCCAATCCCCCTCCCCCTATCCCCCCAAAGGCCGGCAACGCACTTGTGACGCCTCTGGTGTTGCAGTTGTCCATGGGCGGCGGTAATCGCTTACCATCAGTTGATACCCCTGCTCGTTTGCTCCATATTCCATAAAAAAAGGTGAAACCACAGTAACAGACTCTTCCTCGTGGTTGCCTTACCTACACGTCATATATTTATCTATCCTAGGTGGGAATCGTACCTACAGCCTCTGATTTACTGGAAGTGTTACCAAGGACCGTCAAATACAACTAAAGGTGATGTTTGTATACAGCGTGATTTTTTTGTACAAAAGACAAGCGATTGAACTTGGTTTCAAAAATCGGAGAAAACATATTCAATAGAGGCACAATGGTAAATAATTAAATATGATTTTCTCTAATTATAATTAACCACGTAGAAATGCAAAAAAAAAATTGTTATAGTTTTCCAGGAAATCGTGATTCTTATGTTCGCCGAATGACATTGTTACAGGACATAGGATCCAGTTCAGGGTGTTTAATAAGTTTAGAGAATTTAAGCTTAACAATTCTCAGACATTGATATAGATAAAATCGACATTTTATTGCATCTTTGCTAACAAGCATCTCCATTTACTTTACGGACAGGTAAGTTTATCTTAACGTAGCTGAAATACTCCTGTGTCAATAGTTCTTCAAGACAAATATCCACTTTACTAACTAGTTGATGGCCGTTGCGACGATCACCCTCTATATTTTGTTTATATCCAATAGATGGAGTTCTTTAACTCACTGAATCGCGTTATCAAATAACCATGACTTTCTGTGCAAATTATCGATTACTTAACCGATAAAAAATATGGCTGAACATGAACTACACGTTTGGCTAGTAAGTGAGATCATCACTTTATAATATAAATTGCTCAGCTAGTAATATGTATAACAATACATCAACATCTCAGAGATGCAGATGCGCAACATTAGGTGAAATACACCTATTCATCCGTTTTTTTAGTAATGATCATCCAGTGGTAACACCTATTTGAAAGCGATGTTAAAAATCATTTGTTGGTAGAGGCTAAAGGCTGCCGACCGTAAACTCATTGATGCCTTCGAGATGTGGTGCTGGAGGAAGCTGCTACGTATACCCTGGACAGCACATCGTACCAACGCATCCATCCTAAAGGAACTTAACATTCGTGAGCGCCTATCGACCCAGTGCCTCCGCAGAATCCTCGAATACTTTGGCCACATTGCGGGGAGAGAAGGCGATAAGCTTGAAAGACTGATGGTGACGGGAAATATAGAGGGGAAAAGACCCAGGGGCCGTACCCCGTTGCGCTGGGCAGACCAAGTTTGCACTATGATCCATACTGCCCTACACACTGCTCAAGATAGAAACCGGTGGCGAGCTAGCACTTGCACATTAGTTCCAAATAGAGGTCACGACCCTCAGAATTGAGGATAACGATACAAGGAGGAGGTTCAGAGTTACAAACGTGGCCAGTCTGGAGTCAAGTCTATTCAGCTTGGCCACGCTTCTATCTCAAAAGCTAGGGCACCTAGAGAAGATCTGTCTATACTCTTTGCGCTGTAGCATGGTGCGTGGCATGGTTTATAGTAACATTTCGTTTAACTGTTGAAAGTTGCCGCGATTTACAAATTATGACCTAGTATTTCAGCTGTACCACATTTGCAATATATTAAATCATTAATAACTGTAGTAAATTAAATTAAAGTAAACCACCACGCACCATGCTACAGGGCAAAGAGTATAATTAATTGGAATTTATCCCCAAGTCACCGATTAGTTTTAGTTTAGAAGATTAATGAGTCTTTTAAAGGTAGATATGGTTACAAAAAAGTATGATTATGCGACAGTCTCAAAGATATTAAAACAATTGCTGCTGTAATTTTCATGATGGTATGATCGCGAAACTTTATAATCCAAATAGTAAAGGAAGGTGCGGATAGAATATGTTACCTCATACCACCTAACATATATGAGAGTATATATATATACCTTGTTATATGAGAGTAGTAGTCGAAATAGCCGTCGATTGGTGACAGACTGTTTATTACCTACGTACAATAATAATAAATTAATAAGAAGTTGTTTTAAAATATCATTGTCTGCATATTAGAAGGTGACATGTCTTCCCGTGAAAAAGAAAGAAAGTTACAAACTAATTATCATCCCAAACCTACCGCAGTCCACTGCTGGACATAGGCCTTTCCAATTGCACTCCACTTGGTTCGATCCTCCAATTTTATAATAAAACCAATAAATACATATTTCCAAATAATTTATTTTTTATAAAAAGCTTTGTACTGCTAAACATGAGTCGAGCACATTTCCACTTCATTTAAAAAAAAACATTTTACAACATTTAAATCAAAAGAAATAGTGTTCCTATCACAGCAAGAAAAAAAAATCACCATTTCAAACATTGATTTGGCTAAACTCTACATTATTTTAAAACACAACAACTAAAAAAAAACTAATAAATTGATTTTAAAATCCTACTCTTTAAAACAGACTCATCTTTAGTAAATTATTGTAAAAATAAATACGTTAAAAATATTAAATATAGCTGATACCTATCTAAAATCGTAAATATAAATAATGAACTACAAAACGTGGCATACAAATATTAAAATCAAAATATAACAAAAAAAATTGAATGTCACAACACCTGCAACTATTTTGTTTATTGGGTACCTAATTATTATCAGTAATCACAAAGACATTTTCATACCACATAACATACATTTTACAAAAACGCAATAAAAAGAGTTGCGTTCTATTGTACGTAGTGACGTTAAAACTAGGTCCTGAATAAAATTGGTTATTCCTATCAAATTTTATTTAGGGCCTAGATTACTTGGGCACGCCGTTATTGCGGCTAAGACCCGTTATGGAGGATTGGCTCGAGAGGCATCATGGGACCCTCTCATACCGGCTGACGCAGGTGATCACTAGAAAACGATGTTTCGGAGATCACCTGTGTCTGATCCGCAAGGAGCCAACGCCTCAGTGCCACCACTGCGGTGGCCAGACAGTGGACACGGCGCTCCACGCGCTGGCAGAATGTCCGGCGTAGAGAGCCGAGGCGTGATCTCGTGGGGGCCATCCGGGTAGATTTCCGCACAGGAAAGAAAGCGATTGTTGCAAATATTTTTTTGGCTCTGTGGAGACGCTTAGTTGGAATGTTTTTCAAATTGTTGGCGACTCGGTGTAGACACAATGGAAACAAAAGTTGCCGATTTTCTGAAGAGTTTCAAACAGTTGGAAACACTAAAATTGCCAAAAATTTCGGTGGAGACGCGCCTTTACAAACTATTAAAACAACGCTAGAACGCTTTTATTAGGTATAGTTTTCTCGTGACCAAAATGACGCGTTTTGTCTAACATAGTGTAAGTTCGCAACGTACATATAAAAACGCGCAAAATGTTTTTATTGTAATCGACAGATTTTGTAAGTCAATAGTTGACTATTAACGAAATGTCATGGTGAAAATAAGAGAGTTTAGTTTTTAGAATTAACGTCATGTCCTGCCTGCGTAAAATCATCCTGTATGGATGATTTATAATAAAGCCTCTAGGTTTCCGTGTGTTTCACGGTAACCAAGATACGTAAGGGCTTAAGGTACACTAGAGAGAATAATTTCATTAAGCATATTATTAATTTGTTGTTAAATTACAATGGGCGTTAAGTCTTTACGATAGGAATCCAAGTAGATATTTTTATTTAGTGCATCTACCTTTTTTTTATACCGCTTTTACATATTGCCCCATAGGTAATCACTAGACATCGGATTTTTATGCATTTGCATGTTTGTATATGCAAATGCATATAATTATATTTTTTTAGCGTTATTGCATATTTTGGTACTTTTTCATTGACAGTTCTTTTTTTAGTAGTTATACGTGCTAGGCATGTTGTATTTCTATTTATAATTGTTGGAAAATTATCTAAAGATACTACTCCCCATTTGGTTGCTTGCAAGGTCCTAGAAAAAACAAACCATTCAACTATCGCCCGGTTCATGAATGATTTCTCGATTTGTTTATAGACGAGAAAATATGTGGTTTTGTTTCTGACGGTGCGCCTTATATGGTGAAAGTTGGTCAAGCTCTAAAAGAATTCTACCCAAAATTGCTTCACATCACCTGTCTAGCCAGAAACGATTTCGGAAGTCAATTTTTTTTTGTGAAATATGTGCAAACGAGTAGACGTATCGCCTGATGGTAAGCGATTACCGCCGCCCATGGACACCTGCAACACCAGAGGCGTCACAAGTGCGTTGAAGAAGAAGTCCTTTTAAGGAGTACGCTCTTTTCTTGATGGTTTGAAGGTCATATGGTTCCGTGAATACCGCAGGCGACAGTTCATTCCACAGTTTTGTTGTGCGAGGCAGAAAGTTCCTGGAAAAGCGCACAGTTGTGGACTGCCAACCATCAAGATGATGGGGATGAAACTTCTGTCGCGTAGGACGATGGCGGAAAGAGGCGGCAGGAATCAGTCCGAACAATTCCTCGGAGCACACCCCTTGGTAAATGCGGTAGAAGATGCAGAGCGCATAAATTGATTTCTTCTACAAAAAAAAGTGTTTTTAAAAGCACCATTGCGAGTACAAGCATATAAAGAGCAACTACCAAACGTAGCACTACCCCCAGAACCAACATAAACACGGTCGGAACCAATATTAATGTTTTTTGATTGTGCATATTTCGGCATTTTGATAGTGCTGTTAGAAATCGAACGTCATTTGGAAACATTTTGATTGTCATGTTTTTTGTTTGACGTTTGAAGTTAAAATATAGAACTTACGAGAGGCTTGTGTTAACGGTCAACCAGGGTGGGTTGTTGAGTGCCGTTTAATAAAAATTTAGCTGATTGTCCATCAGACTCGGTTTTTTCGTTGCTTACCGTTATGATTGGTCTGGTTTGGATACGCGAGATTAGTAGTCGCGTCAATTAGGCGCGATCCGCGACAGTTAAAACGGGTGTATTATAAATTAGAATACTTTGGAACCTGTACTACCACTAGGAGTGGTGAATGTGTGACGAAGCAGAGGGCGCACCAGAGGGGCCCCTCCGAACGCCGATATCAAGGAATTCACATATCTCCAGTAAGTGCTTGATATTACATTAGCTTAGAATAAGAACAGGGTGAATCGCCCTGAGTTTGAATACTTTTGCCAGTGGAATAGCTTAGCGATTGAATGCCTGTACATATGGGCCCTATAGGCATTACAAACTTCACACGGTGAACGCTACATTGGCGAAAGGATTGAACAAGTGCATATAATCCGATGTCTAGACTAATCACCAATAGCCGACCTTATTTATTAGGGACTTGTGAAACCCGATACTCAATTTGTTTCAAGGAAATTTAGACGTGTCCTTGCTATAGTTTGTCTTGTTAACAAAAAGGTTCATCATACCATTCTTGTTTTTAGATTTTGTTAGGGTCGATATCATAAGTGATAAATGTCCCAAGTTGTGAACAATCGATTACAATTATTAATGCTATATAAATATAAGATCGCATAATCGCGTCACTTTGGTCGGCTCATACATAAAAAATATGAGTTAAAAAGAAAAGATCACTCAAATTTCTGTGTATCCAAAATAATTACTGTCTCTTAGATACAAAATAAATAAAGATTAAAACAACCTCACAATAAATGTTACATATTAAAATAGTACTCGTTGCTTTTTACAATATTTTTTAACAAAATCACTCACTATTAAATAGAACATCATTCCATTCTTTAGTACTCTTTGGGGCATAAGGTAACACAACATATAAACTATTAAATAATGAAAAGCTTGCAATTCGAAGAAAATGGCAGTTTGGCTGGCTGACAGTATCACATGACATGATTACAACTAAGAATTCTTTAGTTATTTTTACTTAATATATGATAGCACATTGAGTAATTTTGCAACGGGTCCGTAATTTTACTGCGAGACTCGTATGTTCGATGAATGGAAAGTCGACTGAACGTTACTTCGAATTGAGTTTATCGCGAAAGAACTTTTTACCGATTAACGCTTCTTCGACTGAACGATTCATCGAATATTTTTGAATCAAATGAATGCTTTTTCGAATGAGTTTAGTAGTACTGAAGTCACGTTCAGTCTACTTTCCGTTCATCGAACATAAGGCTCTCGCAGTAAAATTACGGACCCTTTTGCAACTACCCACAACTTTTTATTTGACTTTTGGCATTTAAAATACTGATAGATTTTAATCTATAGTCCTTAAAATATACATAGCTTGGTTCCTGTGACAAATGCTTAGGTACGAAATCGACGAAGTAACTTTGAACAAGCTATTTCATTTTGCATTGCCTATATTTTACTTCTTTATGTGCCAGTTTTATCACAAAAATAGTGGTGAAAAAAAATTTAGTATGCATTAGAAATAGAAAAATTCACTTAAATTCTAAAATGACATTAGTGGCAACTGTCACAGAGATTTCAAGCTATATTTTGAGGACTATAAATGTTTTTGTATAAAATTACATAATTTTTGAAACACATTAAACTTAAAATATTTCTTTTGTGTGGAGTCATGGCAGGAACATTGATCTATCACATACATCCAATTACATAACAAAAAAGAATAGCTCCTATTTAGTACCATCTGATTCTGATTGAGAGCATAGAAATTTCACTGTTATTTTCAGTTGTTACATTATTCCTAAGATAAAAATTTAATTAATAATAAATAAATATCTCGGAGATCTAACACACAACGCCATCTAGTCCCAAGCTAAGCAGAGCTTGTATTATGAATACTAGACAACTGATATAAATACATATTATACATAGAAACCACCCAAACTCCGAAACAAATATTTGCAGATGATACAAACATTTTGTCCGACCCGGGAATCGAACCCGAGGCCTCAAGCACAGCAGTCACATACGCTACCACTACGCCACCGAGGCAGTCATTAAATGGGTAATTATAATTAGCTACATGAAACTGAATTCTTAGTTTTTTAAATATTTACTCATTATTGATTAATTATACATGATTATAGTGCCCCCTTTCTTAGGGTATAGTGATTGTTACTTAAGTGCATAAAGGAACCTGTCGAAATACGCACGTAGGTTACAACCTTACATTTTTAGTAAATATAAAAAGTACTTGAAAATACAAAACGTTATATTAATACTGGCTAAATTTAGACATGTTAAATATCGATGTATAAAAATAGGAATACAATCTGCTTCCAGACGCTTTAGTTATATAAGTAAAATGAATAACTTAACTAATATTTTGAATAATTTAGTTTATTAATATTAAGTATTGTCCTCCACTGTCTTCAGGGTTTTCAGACTAAACATACATTATATTAAATTTATATAAGCACGTTAATATACTAAGCACGTTAATATTCACTAGTTAGATAAGTTCCGGATAGCTTATCAGACAGATGGTGTACGCGACCCGTACATGGAAGCTACATGAAATTATCTGTTAGATAAGCTATCCGAAACTTATCTGTAACCGTTGAAATAGTGCCTTAAATTGATATTGTCGTTAATATAAAATTTCAAAGTTACATTTTATTCTCATCCGAGTTGTTTAAATTGTTGCCAACCGGTACCATGTTTTTTCTTTGACATTTTAATGTCATAAGTTCTTTTCACACATGTGTACTGTTACTAATATGATACACATAGCAGACCATAGCAGTACGAACACGGCCCACGCCACGTGAGAGAACGGGCTCTTATAATGATTAACCACGCCTAACCCTAGCAAGTTTGTGCAGTGACGCCTAGCTGATATCACTAAGAAAGTCGGTATGATGTATTGAATACCCGTACCTGCGTACGAACCCGTAAATTCAATTAATATACTTATATCTTCAAGGTAATATGTCAGCAGTATCGGAGGGACCACAGTTATAATCGGGAACAACAATTTTCTCAAGATAATATTGTAAGACTCTAATCTCGCCGTATCTAAGAACAGGCTTTGTAAATTATTCCTCAAAGTAATAGCGATAATTGGGAAACTAGTTGAAAGTGTGAACACAGGGAATAGGGCAAGGAAATATTCTACTATTTCTAAGAATATATTTTCATTATCTGTTGGGACGAAGTTAAGCGTGTACAAGTCACTCAGCTGTGCAAATGCAAACGCTCCAGTGAACGCTAGAAGGAGATAGAATATAGCTATGATTAAGTAGTTGAGTGAGAGGTGCAGGCCGAGGTGTGACTTCCCTCTGATGGGTGTGATGAGGCCTGGTAAGGAGTGGTGGCACATGAAGGAGTACACGCAGACACCGAAGAGCGTCGGCATGCCGGTCACGTCGAAGGCTGGGGGATGCCCCTGCGGCCCACGACCGATTAGCAGGTGGATAGCCATTGAGATCATAATTGTGAAAGCTGTAACAAAAACAAACATTAAAACAATTTTGTATACTAACTGCATTAAATTATATCTATAACGTATTGTTTACTACAAGTTATCTTTGTTGTTCGATAACGCACTATCTTTTAATATGTCGCATGAGTGTCTCATCGATTCATTAAAATTCATACTTCGCTACTAATATTAAATATTCGGAAGTAACTGTTATCTGTTCGTTACGCTTTCACGGTCAAACCGCTGCACCCATTCAATGAAATCTGGCATGGAGATACTTTGATTCTTGAGGAAGGACATAGGCTACTCTATACCGCGATAACCGACATACACACGGGCAAAAGCTAGTTAATATTATAAAACTACTAGCTTATTCGCGCGGCTCCGCCCGCGTTTTGGTAGAGTTACTTTCGCATTTATAATATAGATATGGATAAAATGACTTTTATCTTAGAGAAATAGAAGTTTGTTGGTATTCCAGTGGGATTTTTTCTTTTTTTAGGATCTGTGTATGTATGTGTCTACTGTGTGATAAAACTTAACGTCCAACGTAAAATAGCAAGTATATAAGGAACCGAAACGTGTAGTTTACAATATTATGTGACACAGAACATAATGCGGTAAAGCGTCCACAGTTTGAAACCTAAACGTGATTACAAATCAACATGAGGATGTTACACTCACAATTGAACATACTGCATTATTTCCTTTATGTGAGTACTAATTGTTGCCCTCGGCTCCGTCCGCGTAAATGTCGGTTATCGCGCCAAATAGTAGCCTATGCGTTATTCTGATGTATAAGCTATATTACTGTAAAGTTTCATCCAAATCCGTTCAGTAGTTTTTGCGTGAAAGAGTAACAAACATCCATCCATCCATACTTACAAACTTTCGCGTTTATAATATTAGTATAGTATAGATTAACTACAGTGGTTATAATAACGTAACGAGCAGAATAGAAAAAAAAACATCAAAAAAACTCACAATGAATTATAAGAAATTCTTAAGAATATAAAACGTGAATCACACCGGATTTACACAATTAGATAATTAATAGATACTGCGATTACCACGATAAACAATGTGCTAGAAATTAATTACCGAGGATGTACAGTCAGCTTCATAAGTAGAAGTACATCCTAGGTGAGCAAAAAATTAATTAGTTATATACTAAACTGCCTCGTTGGTCTAGTGGTTAACGTAAGCGACTGCCGATCAAGAGGTCTCGGGTACGATTTCCGGGTCGGACTGCTGTTGGATTTTTCTTAGAAGAAATTCTTAATACCAGCTCGGAGTATGGCAAATGGCGGTATTTTCCGCCCGTGCCTCGGAAAGCATGTTAAGCTGACGGTCCCGGTTGTCATGAACATCTATAGCAATCATTATTGGGAAGTCAGTGCCCTTAAATATACTGACAACTAGTTCAATCTTCTAATTCAGTTTACCCTCAGGTCCGCTGCCAGTCGCTCCGTGGAAAAACTAATATTCAGGTAAAACCGGTTGAACTAGTAGCCGACCCCAAATTATCTTGGGAATAATAAAGGCTAGGAAGATAATGATACTAAGGGCTCCCACACGTAACTGCGAATTCGCAACGCATCGCAAATATCTGCGAACTCACATGAATGCACTGCAAGAACTTCACGCCGCATCGCATCGCAGTTATGTGTGGGAGCCCTAAACTAGACAATAGTAAAGTAACAGTCCATATTGAAGTTGTAATGAACGTACCTATGTATTATGTGTATTCAAATGTCATATAGTACCAAATATTCACTTTGTATAGTGCGAGTGCAGGTGCATAGTACTGGTGATCGGTGATCGGTGGAAAGTAGTGGACCGCGAATTCGCCATCCACGCGTATTTTTTCTACCAATCATTGATCACCTCACTTCACACCTGCACTCGCACTAATCAAAGTGAATAAGGGCCTTTTGATACCACAAGTAAGGGTTAAGTCGCACTTGACTATTTTGTTGTTAACCCACCGATGGAACACGATGGTGGAAAATTTTTTTGAACTCAACTCGGTCTACCATAACATGGCAAATATCAACCACCTCATCATATAAAATAATATCATATTAACACTTCCACACACAACTTTTTTTACTATACTTCAAATTGCAAATTATGTGAAAGAATTTTATATAAAACAAAACTGACAAAGTAATAAACTAACAACATATGTATTTACTTTGGAATTTTTGTAGCTTACGAATCGTTTAATTATTCATCACGTGTGCGACACACCCAATTGAAACGCAATATCGCATTTGCTGACCTCAT
The DNA here is from genome assembly GCA_949125395.1 of Diaphora mendica. Lineage (NCBI taxonomy): Eukaryota > Metazoa > Arthropoda > Insecta > Lepidoptera > Erebidae > Diaphora > Diaphora mendica. The sequence continues at coordinate 6,759,152 of OX421321.1, forward strand.
CTTGTCATATATGCACAATGCTGCGACAACTTTACGGGTGCGCGTCTGCACGATCGTCGTAGTTTATTCGTCGACCGGATTTGTCCTGGTTTAGATAGCGTCTGGTCCGGAAGGGGTTTTCTTGTGTGATCCTCGAACGAAACGATCAAAAACAAGAAAAAAATCACCTCCTGGTAGGCACCTAGTCTACCAAATGCAAAATGTCCCCATGAAGCTCGAGTAAATCTACATTTAGCATCTTTGGGGGCAATATTGGTTAAGTTGCTAAGAGATATTTTATGTTTAGTTCAAAATATTACTACCATGTTTTTGTAAGTTCTAAGTTTTTATAATTATAGAAATACTTAATAACAGCTCTGAGTTTGGAACTTGGGGTCTGAACCCCCTTGTCTCTAAGAGCGATTAAAGCTGTCGGTCCTGCGCTTAATCTCTCCCCGGTCGTGTCGGATAGCCGTCCCGTCGGACTATGAGAATGATGGAACAGAGAGTGCAACTGTTTTGGCGCACACTCATGCGTTGTTGGCTGGTCTCCGTTGAGACTGGCCGCCGTAACCGTAATCGGCTAGAAGTTTGCATATTAAAAGAGTACAAAACGTGGGACGGAATGCTCAAATTGCCCCATATAAGTTGTAACTAAAAGTATTTTTTTATCTTTATTTACGGACGTTGGCAACAATTACGACTACGTGTCGCTCTAAATAATAATTTAAGATTGTCACAAATATATATATTATTTTAAAAAGGTATCTCAAAACTTAATGAAGATTCTTTTTGTCACTATCTATGAAAGTTGACTGAATATAATAAAAACATGTTTGTAATAATTTTTTATTGACTAAATTAAAACAAAAACTGTTGACGTGTCCAGGTTTTGAAGTCCAAGATCCAGGGAAATTGCACTTTTTGTCCTGGTTTCCAAATTTTAGAGATGGCAGCCCTAATCCACACGTCCACCATCAGGCGATAGTGCGATACGTCTGCTCGTTTGCCAGCCAAGTACATTAAAAATAAGATTAAAAAAGTGCAGGAGTACACCGGTATAATACCCCTTCAGTCATTTACTGTATACTGTATAGTTGTGTATATCCTATAAGGGAGATACTAATTTAATTAATAAATAAACTCTATCTATTGCGGAAAACTCCATTAAAATCCATTGAGAACTTTAAAAGATCTAAGCGAACAAACAGCGGAAGCTACTTCATTTTATATCACGTAAAGATAACGTTATGACTTTAAACGGTTACAGTGACACACTATATTCCACATGCGTTGATATGAAACTAATATGGACATATCAATAATAACGTATGGCTGCCTATAGCAGTTGCTGTGGTGTATCTTGCATGTCATTGCCCTCGAATTGGTGATTAACGATTGTGATCCTATATACATTTGATATTATAAATTAACTAGCTGTTGGCCGCGGCTCCGCCCCCGTGTATGTCGGTTATCGCTGCAAATAGTAGCCTATGTGTTATTCTCAATTCTGATGTATAAGCTATATTACTGTAAAGTTTCATCCAAATCCGTTCAATAGTTTTTGCGTGAAAGGGTAACCAACATCCATCCATCCATACTTACAAACTTTCGCATTTATAATATTAGTAGGATTTTGTCAGCTGCTCCGCTCGCGTGTATCTCGGATATTGAATTTCGTTGCCGGTTCCAAGATAGTTTATTTTTTCCTGATACTTCCCGAGTGTCATAACTCGGTGTCTTCGTGGGACACTGCTATTGAGCCTGGTGTAAATGAGTAACAGTGGTGATCGCGTGGGCGGGATTAATCCCATAAATAATGGTTTGTAAGAATCGTACAAACAGTATCGAAAATACCAAAGATACTAAAAGAGGTCTAATGGTAAGAAAGAAGTAAATAAACACTTACCTAACCACCGCATGCCTGATGTAAACAGCTGTAGATACTTGGTTTTCTGCACGTTAAAAAACACAAAAGGGCCCATAGCTGCCACAAATGTTAGCAAGGCGACTCGATATAGGTCCAGCCTGGTGTACGCTCTTGGATCAGCTGCTGACGAGTTGAAGCAAGGAAGGTGATCCCAGGAAGCTGAATCCGTCATGTTTGTTGGAACGGGAGAACTGTTGAGAAAAAAGTAGTAAAGGTAAAAGGAGAGATCTCTAATGTTTGATACTAAAAAGTGATCCTGCACATCACACACACACACAAAGAAAGTATTGAATTAATTATATTGAAAAAAATATATGGATTATCTCCAGTTTTAACTAGGGATAGGTTATTGGAAACGGTCTGAATTTACCTTTAAAAGACTTTTTTGTAAAAAAAACAAATATTCTGCATATCAATAAAAAAATTGAATCAATCACAATAAAAAAATATACCAACAATCTTCAGTCTTAACCAGGCAGGTTATTGAAAACGGCCGTTAATAAACATTGAGTTAGTTTTTACTTGCTTATTAAATCGTTTAAAAATACATTCGCTGTGGGAGAGCCACGCTTAGGCATCAATGGGCCGGCTCGACCGGAGTGATACCACGGCCTCACAGAAAACCGGTGTGAAATAGTGCTTGCGCTGTGTTTCACCAAGTGAGTGAGGATACCGGAGGCCCATACCCCAACCCCTATCTCCCCCCCATCCCCCAAAGGCCGGTAACGCACTTGTGACGCCTCTGGTGTTGCGGGTGTTCATGGGCGGCGGTAATCGCTTACCATCAGGCGATACGGCTGCTCGTCTGCCGGTCTATTCCATAAAAAAACAAAGTGGGTATTTATAATAACAACATAGAAGATTTCGTAATGTAATTAAATCAAAATTAACGAGTTGACGTTCATCTTTGTCTTAAAACGTGTTTGGAGTAGCGGAACATAATAATATTATGTAAATTGAGATCACTGGCGTGCACAACACTGTATAATCTCAACAAACAACAACGGTAAGCTAATAAATAACGGGTTTTAATTAATAGTCTGTTTGAATTTCGTTTGGAATCAAACTCTCATCATCAATAGATTACAATAGCTTACTGCTTTAATTTTTCCTGGGACTTCCCGATTGTCATAACTCGGTGCGTTCGTGGGTTACTGCTGTTGATTCTGGTGTACAGGAGTTACAGTGGTGGGCGTGTGGACGGGATTAGTTCGTAGTCAGTAGGATTTAGACCTCTCCATAGAAAGGGGGTTTAGGCCTAATCCACATTGGTACACAGATTGGTATACGGTTTGTTTCAAATTTTCCTTCCCTTTGCGATGCCGTTCATCTGCGTAGTTTGCTCCTTTAGGCAGTGGTCCCACCGCCGACGATGAACGAGAAACGAGTAGAACTAGAAACTATGAACGAGTTGGCGATCAGCGAGCAGCGAGTGTGTAGTTTCGATAGTTTTGTCGCTGGGCTATAAGCGAGTGTTCCAGTGCGATTACTCGCGCCAACACCACATTCCAAAACACTATGGATGAGTTTTTTATTGAATGTGTCCGACAATATATCTAAAATACATCATCGTCGTCGTCTGAACTAGACAACAATGAGAGTTGCAATGATTTGTTGATATCCATACGTGTACTTTCAAAGCCGCACTGTATAGAAATGAACAAGCGAGTGAGCATCGCCGAGCGAGTATCGCTGAGCGAGTATCGCTGAGCGAGTTTATCTTTGAAAGCTCTTGTCGCTCAGCGACAAAACTAGTAAAGCGAGTGGTCGCCGGCAGTGTGAACAGTCGGAGAGCAACTATTACTATATGCATCTCTTTCGTTTACACGGAATTTATATTCATTGTACGTTTCTTGAGCGAGAAAATCACTCGTTTTCTCGACGGTGGTCGGACCACTGCCTTAGGGCGATCGATCGAATACGAATTGGTTCATGTGACCATTCTTTCGACCACAAAGAGATGTCCTAATGAGATTTTTGTATGAAATGGGTGAAGAAAAATATAATAAAAATAATATAAATGATTTATGGATACAAATAAATAAGAAAATAATTTTGTAAATGTTTTAAAAGAAATAAAAATGTTTAACTAATATTTTGTTTATATTCTTCAGTATTTGAACCAAAATAAAATAAAATCTCAGATCTTGCAAATTATGCGTAGCGTATAGTTACCTAGTTAGGTAACTTTAAACTACATGTGTATAAAATAATAATACATATTTAGGACATCTAACACACAACGCTATCTAGTAAAGGTAAAGTAAAGAAAAAAAAAAGAAAGAAAGTAGTGCCGTTTAGTAAAGTCTCAGAGTGGACCAAAAATGTTGTCAACAAGTGTGACGTAACATCGCACGAATGCACGATGCGAATTACCTCGGACGTTCTTGCGGTGCGAGCTCGCAGATATTTACGATGCGTTGCGAATTCGCAGTTTTGTGTGGGCGCCCTTAGTCCACTCTTACAAAGCTCACGAGATAAATAAGGGTAGTGACACAGTGGTAGTGTATGCGACTGCTGTGCTTGCAATCTCGCTTTCGATTCCCAGGTCGGACCAAACGTTTGTATGTTTGTATGATGTGTATGTATATCCAAAAAAAAATTATATTTTTAGTATTCTATCAGTAAATCTAGGTGTAATAATACAAGCTCTACTTAGTTAGAAGCTAGATGGCGTTATGTTATAATATATTATTATATTATTAAAAAAAAAGCGATACCATACAGACTTTTATAGGATCGAATAAAATACTAAGTAGCCGTAATATTAGCTACTGTTCCACCTCTATGTACGTTAGGTCTAATCTAATCTCGATAACATTAGAGCCGTTCTGCCAGATTCTCATGAATCAATACACGTTTTAGCATTTTTGATACATATTGACGTCACAATGATTTGATAAGGATACGGTTTTCAGTTCATGTTTAATTAATGAATTTGTTTCTAGCGTGTGTCGACCTTGTAATAAACACATCTACTTGGGTTATACAAGTAAAATTTTAACAAAATAAAAAACCGACTTCAAGCATCAATTCGATCAATTTCTCTTGGATGCCAGATTGGATCGATCGATTTATCAGATCTTAGTGTCCTTATCATGGTACCGCCGTTGGGATATCTCCTTTCCATTAAAAAAAGGATCATCAAAATCGGTTCATAAACGAAGAAGATATCCGCGAACACACATAATATATACACTCGAATTGAGAACCTCCTCCTCTTTTGAAGTAGGTTAAAAACTCCCTAGCCTTTGTTATTCCCGAGATTTGGGGTCGGATGTATGTATGTATGTATAAAACAGATGTATTTTAATATCTCTATTGTAGTCTTATTAATCATACATTTTTAACCGACTTCCAAAAAGGAGGAGGTTCTATGTTCCACTGTATGTTTTTTTTTTTTTTTTTTTTTTTTTAATAGGTAGAATCTGCCATCAATGCTTAACAGTTGATGAAATGTCTTCAATATATTTTCATAAGTTTCTAAATACAACTAAAATAAATAGAAAATTTATTTTAAAAAGCGAAAATTTATTGAGCACGTAAAATAATCAAAATTGTTATGCTCTTACATCAACGTTGTAATTAATAGTTATTAAACGTGACGGTAGAACGAACTTTCTAGAAAAACATTACGGCAATTAATGGGTACCTGATGGTTGTTGCTAATTTATACACACTTTATATCCTATCAAATACATATAAAGTCGAAGACATTACAGTCGCCAAAAAGAGTTGAGGTCGACTCGTAATTATTTCGAAATGACTTTGTATAAGAACACAAAGTAATCATAAATTTACTATTTCAATTATGCCTGTTTTTGATACATTTGTTCTACATTATTAATATTATACTAGCTGACCAACGCAACCTCGTTTGCGTCTCCTATTGCCCGTAGCGTGATAATTTTCCCCCGTTTTTGAAACATTTTTCATTGGTGCTCCGCTCCTATTGGTCGTTGCGTGGTGATATATAGCTTATTCCTCTATAAATGGGCTATCTAACACTGAAAGAATTTTTCAAATCGAACCAGTAGTTCCTGAGATTAGCACGTTCAAACAAACAAACTCTTCAGCTTTATATAATAGTTTACAGGTATTAAGTATAGATTAACTACAATAAGTTATTAATAATAATGTTTCCTATAATAAAGTCAAAGAAAACGTTAAATGTGTCTATTTATCTACTGTTTTAGGTCGTTAGTAATGAAAAATGATATTCTAATCATATGTATAACTAGCTGACCCACGTAACATCGTTTACGTTTTTGTGAATCTAAACCATTCCCAGATCCCCTTGAACACACACAAAAAATTTCATCAAAATCGGTCCAGTCGTTTGAGAGAAGTTCAGTGACATACACACTCACAGAAGAATTATATGTATGTATAATTATTATGTCAGCCTAAGATTGTAAAAACTGTTTCATTATAATCTACCTAGCGAGATTGTAAACAGTCGAAAGATTGTCAACTGTGACATACTGCTTACAATTTAACGTACTATTTTTCGTTAGATTATAATGTATCGATAAATTATATTAATGTATGAATCTGGATCGGATTAGGAAAGTCGTCCGGCACTAACAGAAAAAAACTAAGAAAAGACCAAGCTGTTATACATAGCTCAAAATTATAAACCAAAATTACAAAGTCAGACGTTAATAGTGACCAATTTTGAATCGTTACGTCTGAGCTGCTCTTGACTGTAACTTCGTGTACTTTTACAGAATCGGTATCGCACTAGTAATCAGTCCATGAAAGCATTTTTTATTTATCGTTTAGTAATATAAGAAAGAAACAGCAAGGTAATCAAATGGCGGAAAGACCAAGAGAGCAAACACGCTCACATCAGAAAAGTTGAAAACAGTTTTAATTGACTATGACGTATCTTATTTCATAGTTTACTCTTGTAGTGGCTACACCTGATTCAATATACGAGTAGTACAATGAGTTTACTGTAATGTAGTTTCTACATTGTATTTATTTAACATCGAATTGTTAGTGGCTTACAAGCAAAGGACCATCCACAGTTAGTGTAGTCGTTTATATAAATATATTATGGAAGTATGTATATTTTAAACCTACGTTTCTGAAAATGGGATTCTACCGTGGGAGAGTCACGCTTCGGCATGCATGGGCCGGCTCGACCGGAGTGATACCACGGCCTCACAGAAAACCGGTGTGAAACAGCGCTTGCGCTGTGTTTTACCGAGTGAGTGAGGAAACCGGAACACCATTTTTTTTTTTTTTTACCTGTGGAAATCCCCTCGGACCGTCACCCCACCGGGGCTTGCGGCGGGGCGGTGTGTCGGACTCGAACCGACTAAAACCACACGGTGTGCCACTCTGCGCCTGTGAAGGGAGGAGTCCGGGAACTGCAGTTATTAACACATCCGGACCCCTCCCAGCGCCTGCCCGGAAGCGGGCACCGTCTGCTGGAAGACTCTCAATTAGGCGACGTACGGCACACGCGTACGTCGCCCCCTCGCGGGTGGCCACTAGAGCGGATGGAGGGGAAAGCCCGTCCCGACCATCCGCGGCCACACTCAGGGCGGCATGAGGCGCCGAAAGGCGCGCCTCCGCCGCCCGGTTCGCCGGCGGCGGATTGGGTCCGAGTGGACATCGTCCTCCCGGGCCTTCTCCGCCACCTCCTTCTGCGAGATTACATCTTCGCAGAAGGTTGCGACCGCGGTAAAACTGCTATCCTTACCGGCCATGGAGCGTATGATGGCCGGTAGCGAGAGATCTCCTCCGATGACTGCAGTGAGGGCCCGAGGCTGCGGCGCCCAAGCGGGGCAAACCGCCAGCGTGTGCTGGGCCGAGTCCTCACTGCAGTCGCAGTGGTGGCAGGCGGGACTCAATTCCCTCCTAGCGACCGAGTGCAGGTACTTCCCGAAGCAACCGTGCCCGGAAAGGACCTGCGTCAGTCGGAAGGAAAGGGTCCCGTGCTGCCGCCCTGCCCACTCGAGGATGACCGGCTGGAGGGCCTCCACGGCGGCAAAGCCAGCGCGTGGAGTCTCCAGCCGGAACGACCATCTAGCCATAGTGGCTCGACGGGCGGCTTCACGCCACTCGCGTACCTCTTCGGGCGGAGCGCGGTAGCCATACTCCGCCCGATATTCAGCCACCCGTCGATAAACTTCGGCGAGCACTTCCGCCTCCAAATCCCACGGGGGTGTTCCGGCCAGGGCGCATGCCACCTCGGTCGACACCGTGCGGTATCCGCGTATGGCTCTGACTGCCAATACCCTCTGAGGCCGCCAGAGGCGGGCCTTATTTAGGGCAGTCAGAGCCGCCACCCACACCGGTGCGCCATACAGCGCCATCGACCGGACAACCCCCGTGTAGAGGAGTCTCGTTGCGAAGCTGGCTCCACCCAAATTGGGCAAAAGAAGCCCAAGGGCGGAGGCAGCGCCGACCAGCTTCGGACCAAGCTGTCGGAAGTGCTCGTCGAAGAGCCACCTACCGTCGAGGACCAGGCCCAGATACCTTATCTGGGCCCGAACCGGTACGAGGACTGAGTTGACCTCTATGGAGGCGCCGGCGGGTGGACCACGACGGGGCCCATGGAACAATAGGGCCTCCGTCTTGTCCAGGGCCACCCGTAATCCCAGCGCCTCGATGCGCCCAACCACCAGAGAAACACCCCTGGTGGCCAGGCACGCCGCCTCTTGGAAGTTCGCCCCCCGGGCTGTGACCAACGTGTCATCGGCGTAACAAATTACGCCCAGCCCGGGGGGGAGACGACCTCTCAGGACCCAGTCGTACCCCACGTTCCACAGGAGTGGTCCAAGGACAGACCCCTGCGGAACGCCGCACGACATGGGTCGCCGTCTCAAGACGCCCTCTCGGTCCTCGTACACGACGGTACGCTCCTCTAAATAGTCTGCCACTAGCCGCCTCAGGTACTCTGGCACCCCGTGGTAGTGGAGTGCTTCCCTGATGCAGCTAAATGGCAGACTATTGAAGGCGTTGGCGATGTCCAAGGACACCGCCAACACCACGCCGCCACAGCTCACTGCCTCTTCGGTCACGGCCCTAAGGCGCATCACGGCATCGACCGTCGAACGCCCCTCTCGGAATCCGAATTGGGCGTCCGACAGGTCGGGCCCCACCTCACAAAGGTGCCGGACGATGGGGGCAGAGAGTATCCTCTCAAAAAGTTTACCCGCCTCGTCCAGCAACACGATGGGCCTATAGGCCGCGACCGAATCGGCAGGCCGTCCCGGCTTCCTCAATAGGACCAGCTTCCCGCATTTCCAGCACTCAGGGAAGCGTCCGGACGCTAGGCTAGCGTCCAACACTTCCCTGAGGCGGTCCGACATATGGTCGAGGGCTCGGGCCATCACTCGGGCTGGAACCCCGTCCGGCCCGGGGGCGGTGTTCTTCGAACGGATCCGAAGAACAGCCGCCCCAACCTCCGATTCCCTAACGGGCGGCACATCGTCCTCTCTACCCCCGTCGTCTCCGACCGCGTAGGCTATCGACGGGGGTGTGTGCTCCGCCCGCTGCGGGAAAAGGCCCTCGAACACTTCCTGCAGGAAGCTGGGCTGGAGAGTCTCGGTAAGGGGGGGGGCCGACGTGCGGAGCTTCTGACGCACCGCACGGTATGGGCGACCCCAGGGGTCACGGTCGAGACTCTCCAGCATCTCCTTTCTCTTTACCTCTTTGGCGCAGCAAATGGCCAGCTTCAGAGTTTTCCGCGCCTCGCGGTACTCCTCATGAAGCTGGTCCCCGCCAACCGGAAACCGGAGGACCAACACCAACCCCTTCCGCCCTCCCCCTCCCCGAAAGGCCGGCAACAAAGTGACGATTGACGCCTCTGGTGTTGCGGGTGTCCATGGGCGGCGGTAATCGCTTAACATCAGGCGATACGTCTGCTCGTTTGCCCCCTATTCCATAAAAAAACCAATTTACTGATAAATCCAGGTAGAATCGTGACTACCTTCAACAGGTCAACAGTAATTGTATGCCTAATGTAGTTAACAGACAGTCTGAATATATGAATTGTGCCCATTTACGTTAAACAATAAATAACAAATTTAAACTTATCATAGGATTAGTTTTGCCTCTCTCTGTACTATTCATATTATTTATTAAAAAGACAACTCCCGCATTAGGAATAAACATCCTGTGTCATGGGGGACTTTACAGACATACATGAAACGGACACAATTAATACCCAAACTCAGAACAACAATTTGTGGATCACATTTGTGTGGATCACATTTGGAATGTTTAAACTAGCTTATTGCTATCTTAGTTTCGTCTCCTCCTCGCGTCTTTATACTCATTACAGTATCTCGCCACTCGTGTAGATTGGCATCCAAGACTATCCGGATCTGGTCATTCCACCTAATTGGACTACGTCCTCTTGGTCTTTTGCTATCAACTTTTCCGGCGACCATGAGTTTCTCGAGGCTGTTCCCTTCTTTTCAAGTGATGTGATCAAAGAAATCAATAACTTCTCGCAAGCATATATAAGTGTGTCACTTAGTTTCATACGTGTACGTAAATTAGGAAAGCGTTTTCTTGTTAGATAAAGAGCTGTAAGTATGGTAAGAAAAAACTTGCGCGTTCTTTTTTCGAAACCGGCTTTTCTGTTTTACTGTCCACTAGATTTCCACGGCAGAATAAACTAAAGTATATAACTCTCTAGCACTCACCAAATAACATCCATAACAGACTTGGCCACAGCCGCCGAATATATTGAAAGGTCTCCATACAAATAAGTACACAGCACACAATAAAACGCAGTTCTGCCGATTTTATTGAAGAACAAGTTTGCCATCTCCCCCAGTTCGACGTGACGATCCAGACTATAATATCGCGATGGTATTGTATCTCCGCATACCAAAGGTTCTTCGAGGTCACCATGACTGCTCTGGGTATTAGAATGCTCTTCGTCTGAATCATGATCTTGGATCTATAAATTAATAGGTTTCGTTAAAGCAAATACACTTAGTTATAGTAAACGGGATACTGATAAATTAACCTGTCTGGCCAGTGTGGTATAGGCCGAAACCTCTTTTCTGAATATTCCGGACATCTAAAGCCGAGTCTCCACCGAACAAAAGTTGCCAACTTTTGTGTGTTGGTGACAAAAGTTTCTGTAATTTCCTTGTGTTTCTGTTGTTGGCGGTAAACATCAAAAGAATACGCTTGTTGCAGATATTTATTTGCTCTGTGGAGACTCTTAGTTGAAATGTTTTTCAAATTGTTGGCGACTCGGTGTAAACACAATGGAAATAAAAGTTGGAGATTTTTTTAAAGAGTTGCAAACAGTTGGAAACCCTGAAATTACCAACAATTTCAGTGGATACGCGCCTAAACACACAAAGAAAGACCTTTGCCCAAGAGTTTATTTCTAAACGCTGATGGAGATACTTTGATTTGATGAGAGATTGGAGGATACTTACAATCTTTCCAACATACTGAGGATGGGGCTGATCTGGAGAAGGTATAAATATTCACAATAATAAAGGGACTTTACAAACATACATGAAACTGACACATGAACACCCAGACTCAGAACAACAATTTGTGGATCACACAAAGTGTTGTCCCATGTGGGATTGAAACCCACAACACTTGGCGCAGTAGAAAGCGGCGTGGCGACTGCTTAAACCACTAGGCCCACCGTGTAGTTATTTCATCAAGGATATCACTTATGTCCCAACATTAACACTGAAACAATTTTCAAGTTCGTCTGATCTCATTAATTCCTGAGATTGGCGTGTTCAACAAAGATTTTAGTTTTTTTTTAGATTTTAAAGCCTTTATTGCAAACAAGAGTGTTACAAAGTATTCTACCTTTTATACTTTTTTTTTCTATCTAATATTAATACATTTGAGTCTTAAACTACTGTTTAATTGTTTTCTTCTATGTTTGCTTGTCTCTTGATATAGGCCTACTCCAGATTTTCCTTCGCTTTACTAAGCCTTTTATGAAGTAGATACATTTATTTTTTATTTCTCAATTATGTTCAACCAAACAAACAACCAAATTCTTCAGCTTTATAATATAACTAGTGGTTGCCCGCGGCTCCGCCCGTGTATATGTCGGTTATCGGGACAAATACTAGCCTATGTGTTATTCTGGTGTATAAGCTACTATATTACTCGTAGTATAGATTATATTAAGTATATTAAATAGTACCTATAGTAGTATAACCTATATTTTCGAATTGAGAACCTCCTCCTTTTTTGAAGTCGGTTAAAAATATGAAAATTACTTAATATTTTCCATGTGATGTAGTCTACAACATAAAAGCATGGGGAAAATATGAATGAGTACACATCACATTATAATTACCTATTTATATCATTGGACATGGCATGGCTATAAACTTAAACACAGTTGTGGACTGCTGTCACATAGGATGATGGCAGAAAGAGATGGCAGGGTTTAGTATTTTTTAAGAAGGTTCCATTTTCAAGTAAAGTAATTTACAATTTATGGATAACAAAGAAAAAAACAGTTTTTTATTTGGAAAACCATATTTCACATTTCACCATATTATTTTTATTCCTACATCAAAATGGATAATTAAATTCATACTCACGCTATCTCTCTTAATACTCTGCAACCTTTTCCATTTATAGACAGCATTGGCACTAGCCATAGTTTCAATAACATATGTTGCATTCAGGAAGCTCATAAATGCCAGAAACAGCAATGAGATGGTACTGAGACCCCACCCTGCTCTTGCAAAGGCTGCTGGTAAAGTTAGGGCCCCAGTTCCAACAATCAAGTTGAATATATATATCAGCCCCACCTGGGAAAATACTTATAACTTAATTTTACGAACATAAATCTATTTTAAAGTAATATATTAATTTGATAAAAAAAATACATTATTATCATTTTTGTGTAAAGTGGAAACAAAATAAAAATAACATGTTGTATATTACTATGCTGTTTAATTTTAAGCATATGTTTTCATTATTACTTTTTAACCATAATATGGTTAAAAGCTGTAGCATTTGCATTTTGAAAGTCTCAATACATGTAAGAACACCATTGTTATTAAACAATAGTCACAAAGTTCCCACTCTATTGTTACATTTCTCCAGCACTTACATCAATATTAACACAAATATATTAAAAGTATTAAGTTAAGTGTCTGTGTCTCATTTAATGTTTTTTCACACTAATACCCATACATACCCATACTGAATATTGGTCCCCTGCCTCCGTTAAAGGCATCCTTAGAAATCTCCCTATACCTAGTAGGAAACGAGGCATATCGTTCTGTTACGACAACTCATTGCAGCCAATATCATGCAACTACGAAACTAATTTTTAAACAATTTTTAAATATTGACGTCAACGTCAACCACAATACACAGATTTCGACTCTGTGACTCAGTACGTCAAAAAGTGAAAAAAACGGCTTTGGCACTGGCACTTTGGCATTTGCCAGTTGCTCACATTTTATTTTGACACCACCAGTGTTGCATGCTGTTTCAAAGATAAAACTACTGTCACGTGTGACCACGTGAAAATTATGTTTACATTAGAGTTGAAACGAATATCCGGTAACTATTCGGTATTCGGCCTATCTGGCCTTGTTTAAAAAGCTGTAGTCATACGTTACATGGAAACGTACCATAAAATTTTAACAACGTGTGACTACGGCTTTTCGAACTTGTTTCATACTATTTCAGCGTCGTTTTTTTGTCGTAGTTGGGTTTTAGTATTTACTTATTTTATTAAAAATTTAAACGTTATGTTCATTGTACCTACATAATTATTGTTAGAACTTCATAAACGACCATACCGTAACCGGTTCCAGTAGTAAGATTATGTTGAACATGTAATTGGTTTTGTCCAAGTTTATCCGTAGGCCGATGCGTTTCGAAGAGTCAACCAAGTCGTTCAGCATCTGTTGTAGGAGGGGCCTGTGAAAAATCTAACAGTGGACTACCAAAAATTGATGATGACGATGATAATGTAGTAAATAGGTATATTTAAATAAAAAGTGGGTTTGTTTGGTTCCTGATGGAAACCTGAGCAGAATAAAGAGTGAAGGTCACCATACTCATTGCGAATGCAGAAAATGCAACGCCGTTTGCCGTTTTGTGCCTTTGTAGAGCCACGCTTCGACATGAATGGGCCGGTTCGACTGGAGTGATACCACAGCCTCACTTAAAACCAGTGTGAAATAGCGCTTGCGCTGTGTTTTACCGAGTGAGTGAGGAAACCGGAGGACCATACACCAACCCCTTCCGCCCTCCCCCTCCCCGAAAGGCCGGCAACAAAGTGACGATTGACGCCTCTGGTGTTGCGGGTGTCTATGGGCGGCGGTAATCGCTTACCATCAGGTGATACGTCTACTCGTTTGTCCCCTATTCCATAATAATAATAAATAACAATGCAGCATGGTGACCCACACTATGGTGGCCTATTGAGATGCTTCTGCAGTTCTGCATCATTGGGCCACCGGTCTAGCACTCTCCAACGAAACACGACAGCACGAATGCTATCGTTTTAGGTTGGTCTTCTGTGAGAGAGTAGTACCGCCTCGATCAAGCCGGCCCGTTCGTGCCGATATCAGCGTGGCTCTACTACCTTGAATATTTATGTTAACTAATCCGATCATTTATAAGACAACGTGCTTGAACTTGTCAGTGCATAAGACTTTGTCGAAGTAGGGTGTGGACCTATTTATTGTGTTATTGAAAATATCAAACAACTAGAAAAATAAGTTCCATTGCAACAGAAATATTTCTTTAAGAGCATAATATTAATTTAAAATTATTTTTGATGTTTGTTGCATTATTCGAAGGTGGACTCAGTCCTGGATTGTACCATCTTCGCCATACAAGCGGTCGAACCAGCCCGTTCACTGCTGAATTCAGCGTAGCTCTACTACTTCAAAATGCGTTCTACTTATGTACTAGTACATGCATCGCTACGTTAAGTGATAGTATGTCGTAATGATTTTTATCTTTGCAAAAGTCTGAAATCGATCAACAATATAAAGTTTTAAGTTTGATAAAACCAGTCTGAGTTTTTAATCTTAGTTATTTTATCGACTGCCATTTCCTTTGAAAATCAGAATTTAATACACTTTTTAATAATATCTAGTAACATTTATCTGGCAGATACTGGATATAATAATAAGTTATAAAATTATTAAGTTGGTAATTAGGTTTAAAATCTTGTGTGCAGTAGCGTGCCTTGGAGGGGCCCTGTATCAAATTTAGTTTTCTCACAAAAGAAACAAAAGATTAAATATCTTGCATAAGATTAAAATAAATATTGATTGATTATAAGATAACGCTTGTTCCTAAAAATTTATCTAGATCTAGCCAAACAATTCAAACTAAATATACACTTTTCTTGCATTTTTTTTCGGTAAATTGATTTATTAAATCATCTATAGCTGAAGACGACATGGGCATACCCAGATTGGGGTTAGGTGGGGCGCTTGCCCCACCCTGGGCCCATATGCTCACTAGTTTTTTTTTTATAATTGACGGATATCTAATTGTAAACATTTCAATAAGGACAGGTTCCACAGCACCTTCGGGCTGATTAGTCCCTCAAGTACGAGGGGTAGCAAGGGCGTTACATCGTCTGTTGCCCGATCTCAGCGTTCTGTCCCGCGGGTGACTCTGGTCATCTGGGATGTACCTTAGTCGTGGGGTACGGCAGGCGGACACCAGAAGCCGCCGATGCGTACCTGGAGCTCCTAACGACTACCGAGGTAGGCCACCACGAGGTTCTTAGTGGGTGGACCAGTCCTCCGGGAGTCTCACACAAGCCATTCGTCTCCCCACAGAGGGTATGGCTCGAAAAGCATTCCCCGCGTAATAAAAGGTTCCACAACACTCCACTAAAATTGAAAATTATGGTCAGGCAACATTAAATAACGTGGATGGATCCGTGTCATAAATGTGGGCGCAGTTTTTTTTCTATAGGCTTCTTTTAGGCTTATATACTTTTCCCAACGCTTCTTGAATCGCTCCTCTGTTTCCGCGATAAACTCTTCATTTCAGATTAATCATTTTCCTCCTAGCCAGGTTTTCATATTGGCGAATAGAAATAAATCACAAGTTGCCAAGTCGAACGAGTAAAGGTGGTTGCGAATGTAATTGCAACCGGGGCGGTACACCTTCTTACAGAAGATCAACCTAAAATGTTTCGTGTTTCGTTGGCGAGTGCAAAACCAAAGGCCCGATGATGTTGAAGTATCAATGGGCCACAATATTGTGGGTCACCATGCTTCGGTGTTGCATTATCTGCATTTGCAATGAGTAAGGGAACCACTACTTTTGAATTCTGCTCATGTTTTCCATCAGACAAAGTAGAGTTACTTTGGCAGCCGCATATTATATTAAAAAATCGAAGTGCAAGTGCTGCACCACCACAATCAGAGATCAATGCACTGAGACTGGTGCATTGTCAAAGTGAAAAACACCTTCTTTGGACAAATTGAGCCTTGCCTCCTTAAATTTCTCATCAAATCTGTCAAATAAATAAATATTTCGGACATCTAACACACAACGCCATCTAGTCCCAAGCTAAACAGAGCTTGTGTTATGGGTACTAGACAACTGATACAAATACTTATTATATATTTTTTTTTTTGTAAATACATAGGTACATATTTTACATAAAAAACACCCAAACTCCGAAACAAATATTCGTAGATCATACAAACATTTGGTCCGACCCGGGAATCGAACCCGAGACCTCAGAATCAGCAGTCGCACACGTCAACCGCGAGACCAACGAGGCAGTCAGAGGGAAATGATTGATTAGAATGTGGGCCTGTAACTATCCGTCCTTTCTAAACATAGTCAATCGGATTTTTCCTTTAGAATTCCAAAATATCGTACACGTAACTTTTCTTACCGAGCGAGAATATTATTATGAGGAAGAACGAAATTTAGTCGCAGGACAGGTCTATGTCCAGCAATGACCATTAATAGCTTCTGGTATGTGATGGAATATGGTTAAGAAGACATAATGAGTATTTGGCGAGGTAGGTGATGGTAGTAATATTGACTTCACTAACGTCAACCAATTTTTTTTTGGGATAAACGAAGGAGAGAAATCATATGGCCAATTAGAAGGAGTCATTTTAAAAACTTTAAAAGCTGAATTAAATATAGAAATTAATGCAATGGAACTACAAATGGTTCGTCGAATGGGTAAATATGCAGAAAATAAAACAAGGCCTATTGTTGTAACCTTGTCTACTTACGGCAGGAAAATTACTATACTAAAAAATAAAAAGAACATGAAAACGGACAAAGTTTATATAAAAGAGGATTTTCCACCTAAAGTCCTAGAAACTAGGAAAAAACTGCAAGAACAATTGGAAAAAGAGAAACAAGCCGGGAATGTAGCCCATATACGCTACGACAAATTAATAGTACGGGAACCAACAAAAATAAAAAATAACGAAATAACTGATATTAGGAACAAACAGAGAGTACTAGATATAACACCGCCACACCAAGGCTTGAACCCCCACAGAGATTCCATAAAACAACAGGCACTTAAGAAGAACAAAATACAACCAAATAAACAAGGTACCAGTCAAAGCTCTATGGAACATTTCCTGAATAAACAAAGCAGTTACTCTTCATTATCTATAGAAGTAGATGGAGCTCCCTTGATGTGCGATGAATAGCAACTAGGAAAGCCACTCCAAACAATTAAGAATGCCGCACCCTTAAAAACAAATAAACCTAGAAAGAACAAACAATTAAACCTAGAAAACCCTCCCCCAGAACGGTTCGTCACCGCGGGGGTTGTAGACGATCACCCTCCAAACATAACAAAAAAGGAAAAATACTACATCTCTATATTTAATGTCAGATCATTAGCAAATGAAGCTAGAGTCGCAGAGCTAGAGTATGCAATATCAAAAATTAGTTGGAACATTATTGGTATAGCAGAAGTGAGAAGAGTGGGATATAAAATAGAAGACAGAGGTAGATACCAACTCTATTATTACGGCGAAAAAAAAGGTGAGAAGGGAGTTGGCTTCGTAGTGAAGAAACAACAAGATACAGAAGTACAAGATTTTATCGCTATATCTGAGAGAGTAGCTCTGTTACAAGTAAAAATACAAGGAAATTGCTTCTCTATAATTCAAGCATATGCACCCACCAAAAAAGCCAGTGATAGAGACATAGAAAACTTTTATTCTGATCTAGATAAAGCTATGCAAAAATGCACAAAAAATACTATATTTATGGGGGATATGAACGCAAAAATTGGTCATCCCAAAGAAAATGAGCAGCTAATATTGGGAAAATACGGTTATGGAAACAGAAACGATAGAGGAGAAACATTCATAAACTTCTGTCTTCAATATAAATTAAAAATAGCAAATACTTTATACAAAAAACCTAATAAACTCCGATGGACCTGGATGACACCAGACGGAAAGTCGAAAAACGAAATTGACTTCATAGCTACAAATATCACAAAACATATTGAAAACGTACAAGTACTAAGCAATTTGGAACACCCCAGCGACCATAGAATGATTAGAATCAAAATAAATGTAGAGAAGAAAAAGAAATCTCGAGCTAACTACACGTGTAAGACAAACGTGGATAGAGAAATAATAAATTTAGAGCCACTATGCCTATCTGACTATGAAAATGAGAACGTACAACGGTTTAACAAGAATATAGAGACATTTTTACTAAGAGGCTACTCCAAAATAAAAGATAAAAATCAAGAAATTATAACTGAAGAGATACAGTCACTGAAAGCTGAAAAATATAAATTGAAAAACAAGAAAAACAAAACTAGACAAGAAAAGCAAAAGCTTAGTAAACTCTACAGAACAATTCATAAGAAAATAAAACAGAACATAAAAAATAAACGACTTGATACTATTAGTAAATTCATAGAAGAAACAGGTGGAATAAAAAAAGCGTTCAAAAAATTAGAGAATACCAAGCCTATTCTGACGCAACTACAGAATACTTCAGGAACCACTGTTACAAATAGATCCGAATTAATGGAAATAGCTACACAGTTTTACAAAAATCTGTACACAAGCCAAAATAAACCGATGTCTGTACAGTCAATATTAGACATAGAACCAGTGGCGCCTTTTCTAGAGAGTGAAATAGAGTTATCAATCAAAATGCTAAAATCTGGCAAAAGTCCAGGGCCTGATTGCGTGACAAACGAAATGATTAAAACTGCCAAAGATAAATTAATAAAGCCACTTACAAAGCTCTTCAATCGTGTACTTGCAACTAAGGATATACCAAAAACATGGACATGCTCAGAAATAACTCTATTGTACAAAAAAGGCGATCCCAAAATGATAACGAATTATAGGCCTATTAGTCTCATATCCTGTTTGTATAAGGTTTTCGCATCAACTCTGTTAAGACGTATAACATCTAAAATTGACGAGAATCAACCGGTGGAGCAAGCTGGTTTTATGAGACATTACTCTACGGTTGACCATATCCATACTTTAAAAATAATAATTGAAAGATTTACTGAATATAACTTACCATTATACATAGCTTTCATTGACTACTCGAAAGCCTTCGACTCTATTTCTCATGACTCAATATGGCAAGCTTTACACCAACAAGGTATAGATAACGATTACATTGAACTTATAAAAGCGATCTATTTGAATAGCACAGCAAGAGTACGCCTAGAGACAAGTGGAGCGATATTCCAAGTAGAGAGAGGTGTGAAGCAAGGTGACCCGTTATCCCCGAAACTCTTCATCGCAGTCCTAGAATGCATCTTCCAAAAGCTCGAGTGGAATGAAGTAGGGATAAAAATCAATGGCAAGTACCTATCACATCTAAGATTCGCAGACGATATAGTCTTGATGTCTGAAAACCCTAATGAAATTCAGTACATGATAGAGTCGCTCAGCCAAAAAAGTGCAGCAGTCGGTCTGCAGATTAACTGGGAAAAAACTAAAATTATGACCAATCGTGAACAAACACAAATTTGCATTGAGTCTGAACATATATGTTATGTGGAGGATTACATTTACCTGGGTCACCTCATTTCATTTAAATCCTGTACAGAAAAGGAAATAGACCGTAGAGTAAAGAATACTTGGAATAGGTACTGGTCTTTAAAGGAGATCTTCAAAGGTTGCATTCCCACAAACTTGAAGACCAAAGCGATGAACATTTGTCTTACTCCGGTTCTTACCTATGCATGTCAAACCTGGCCTCTCAAGCGTTCAAACCTGAACAAGATCAAAACTTGTCAAAGAGGAATGGAACGAAGCTACATGAATATTAAGTTGAAAGATAGAGTGAGAAACTCGGAAATCAGGAAAAGAACCAAAGCGCGAGACGTGGTTAAACAGGTTCTGACACTCAAGTGGAAATGGTCCGGCCATGTTCAAAGAGCAATCGATGGAAGATGGTCGCAGACAGTCACAAATTGGTATCCACTAGACAAGAAAAGAAAAAAGGGCAGACCGTTTAAAAGATGGAGTGACGATATCGTGGAAACTACGGGCCACCTTTGGTCCAGACTGGCACGAGATAGAGCCACTTGGCAATGTTTGGAGGAGGCTTATACCGCAAAAGGCGGTCCTTACATCTAACACTTAGAAATTAATTATTATAGTATCCACAACAAAAAATAGATAAGATATAATGTAATGTTAAGATAGATTTAAACACTAAATGTAGTAAGGTAATATAAGCTAATAAATAAATAAAATAACCTCAACCAATTTGTCCGTGTTATTGCAGGTACATAGGTATGTCTTCAATAAGGTAGTCCAATGATAGTTTCATAAGTATATGTATTTATAACAACACACACGGAACACAGAAGGAACAAGGAAGCACAATAGATAAGCAATTAAGCATAGCGTAGATACAGTTATTATATATGATAATATCAACCACGGCAAGCTATATAAATGTTTCGCGGGACAATAATTAATATAGCGAATAGCACATAAATTTATATCACAGCGACACAAGCTTCGCGCAAGTATGTAGGAACTCGACTGGCTGGTCAGTGGGGGCGTACATGCGCCCGCGCGTGATCGGCCGGCGAGACATTGCACCAATAACAAAATGTGCGTTTCCATATTACTACAACCGGCAGGTATTGTGTTTAATGTATTGTAAATAATATGTAAATAGTTTTAGTTATTAGTTATATAAGTTTGTAAATAAAGTTTATAGGAAAATAAACGAGATGTAAGTTTCTTTATAAATAATAATAGATTTGTTTTGTGTAAGTAAATAAATGTGTAAGTTTGTATGTGTACGTGAGTTACCCACATCACTCCCCTCCAGAGACCGTGTCTACGGTCGATAATAATCCGGGAACCTCACACGGCGTCCGGAACGGGTTGTAAATGGTTCAGGAGTGGTGTTTTCAGTATTTATATTATTTTCAGAAAAAATACTTACTATAATTTTGTCGTTCGAATTAGAAATATTGTCAGACAATGTATACGCTGGTTTTAAGCGGTCTATAGACACTGTGACAGTTTTATTTTTTATTTTTATTTTAAAAGTTTTGTCATTACGGTCCAAAACTTCGTATGGGCCATTATATGCCGGCTGAAAAGTGCCACGTACGGTGTCATCTCAGACGAAAACGTGACTAGTACTAGCCAGATCTTTGTATATGAAGATTTTGTCCTTCTGATGGTGTGAAGTAGGAACTGGTTGTAGCTTAGCGGCAAAAGATCGTATGCGGGCAGAAAAGTCTCGGATGTCGGTGGTGTGATAGTCGGTTTTATCACCAAAGAACTCACCGGGCATCCGCAACGTTTCTCCGTAAACAAGTTCGGAGGATGTGGCCTGCAAATCTTCTTTAACCGCATTTCGTATGCCAAGTAAGACTATAGGCAGTGTTTCTATCCAGTTTGTGTCACCGTGACAGGTTATGGCGGTTTTTAGCTGACGGTGAAAACGTTCGACTAAGCCGTTGCACTGAGGGTGATAGGCTGTAGTCTTTCGATGCCTGAAACCTATAAGTTTGGCCAGCTGATGGAATAAGGCTGACTCAAACTGTCTTCCGCGATCGGTGACAATGTCGGTTGGGCAACCGTATCGGGAAATCCAGCAAGATATAAATGCTTTGGCCACTGATTCTGCGGTAATTTCGGTAACTGGGACAACTTCAGGCCATCGCGTGAAGCGATCGACTGCTGTCAAACAGTACCGGTAACCAGCAGATGGAGGTAGGGGACCGATCAAGTCTATGTGGACATATTTGAAGCGTGCTTTTGGTAAATCTAGTGTGCCTAAAGGTGAAGACACATGTCGATTAACCTTGGCACGTTGACAAGCCAAACATGCCTTAGACCACTCGCGACAGTCTTTCCTCATCAATGGCCATACAAAACGCTGGGCGACTAACTTTGCGCTAGTGTTGTCACCGGGGTGACTAAAGCAGTGCAAGTTGTTGAAAACCTGTTGACGAAACTCTTTGGTTACGAAAGGTCTGGGAGTCGATGTACTGACGTCGCAATACAAAAGTGTACGACTACCAGGGATCGTTACCTTCTCCAGGCGAAGAGAATTGTCACCTTGGAGTGTTTGTAGGAGTTCTGGATCAGAAGCTTGAGAGTTAGCTAATGCTTCTAAGTCAACGGGCATCTGCAGTTCATCGACCCGGGAGAGCGTGTCAGCCACGACATTATCTTTCCCTGCGACATGACGTATATCAGTCGTGAACTGTGAGATGTAGTCCAGGTGTCTATACTGACGAGGTGAGCAGTTACTCTTCCGTTCATGGAAGGCAAAGCATAACGGCTTGTGGTCAGTATAGATGGTAAAGTGACGGGCTTCTAACATATATCTAAATATGCCGGGTGTGCTAATAAAGCTGCCTTGCAAAGAGCTTCTTTGCACGCTTCGAAGGCACTTAACGAAGCTCCCCCTATGTCGACGGGATGAGAACCTTTCACCGAACCTGTCAGCAATGCATTCAAGGGAGCTTGCACTTGGGCAGAGTTTGGCAAAAATCGCCTATAAAAATTGATCATGCCCAAGAATCTCCTGAGCTGCTTGACGGTTTTAGGTACTGGGAAATCCTTTATAGCCTGAACCTTACTTTCCAGAGGTTTAGCACCAGAATGAGAGATGGTATAGCCAAGAAAGGATACTTCGGGTTGACCGAAAACACATTTGGCAGTGTTGATGAGTATGCCGTTATCTCTCATCCTCGTGAAGATTTGACGGAGGTGGTTCTCATGATCCTCGTGACTCCTGGAGAAGACTAAAATGTCATCCAAGTAGGGATAGCAGAAGTCGAGACCACGAGTCATTTCGTCAACAAATCTCTGAAAAGTTTGGCCGGCATTTCTCAAACCAAACGTCATAAAGGGAAACTCGTACAGTCCGAAGGGTGTTGTGATGGCTGTCTTCGGAATATCCTCTTCAGCAACTGGGATCTGATTGAAAGCCTTGACCAGATCGATGGTGGAGAAGACCTTACAACCAGAGAGGTTGTGCGCGAAGTCATGGATATGACGGATTGGATATTTGTCAGGAATTGTTCTGGAGTTGAGCAATCTGTAATCGCCACATGGACGCCAACTGTTATCCTTTTTAGGAGCAAGATGAAGAGGCGACGCCCATGGACTGTCTGAAGGACGTGCAGTACCATTCGCTAACATAGCTTCAAACTCGAGCTTAGCGATTCTGTGTTTGTCCGGAGCTAGTCGGCGAGTAGAGCATGATACTGGAGGGCCTGGTGTTGTGAGAATGTAGTGTATAGTGTTATGTTTTGGTGTGTATGGTGTGCCTGCAGGTCTAGTAATTTGTGGAAACTCACCAAGGATGCCATGATATTTCCCGACGCCAGTCAAGACCTTCACACTTGATACGAGGGTGTCTGAAAATGAAATGCTAGCTGTAGTAAACATATTAGTGTTGGTATCAATTAGCCTTTTGTTTCTAATGTCTACAACAAGGTTATAAAAAGAAAGGAAATCGACACCAATGATGGCCTTGGTCACATCGGCCACAATAAACTGCCATGTAAAGTCTCTACGGAGTCCAAGGTTGAGAATTAACTGCACTGAGCCGTAAGTGTCAATAGTGGATCCGTTGGCTGCACACAACTGATAATCAGTCTTCGCACGACGTTCACTAAGCGCAGATCGAGGGATGACACATAGATCGCTCCCTGTGTCCACCAGAAATTGGATCTTTGATCTGCGATCAGTCACAAAGAGGCGACCAGTCGTCTTTGGGCAATCGTCAGTCGCCATTATCGACCGCCCTTGGCGTTTTCCGCCACCGTGTAATCACAGGGCTTAGTGCACTTGTGGGCCCTGCTTCCGAATTTGGCATGGTACCAACACAGTGGATACTTCCTATGTTGGGAATCGGATCGACGAGATGAAATAGATCTGTCACGGCTGCGATAACTGGACCGGCTTCGAGGTCTGGAACGGTGAGTCGTGAGAGCTTGCACCTGCCTTGTTAGCTCTGCGATCTGTCTGGCCATGTCATCCAAGACACTAGAAGGTCTCGAAGAAGAAGTAGAGGCGACTGCAGGAGTTGGAGGCGCGATATCCTGTATTCGGTCTGCCAAGTCAGCCATGGTCTCAATTGAAGACGTAGATTGAGAGGCAATAATTTGTTGCATATTGTGGGGCAGACGACTCGTCCAAATGGTCTTAATGAAGTCCTCAGGTACACCAGGTCCTGCCAAGTGCTGTAAATGCCGGAGGAACTGGGAAGGTTTTCGGTCACCAAGTTCCTCATGCATAAGGAGTTGCTTGACCTTCTTCTCCTTAGAAGCTGAGAGACGCTTTATGAGCTCCGATTTCAGTTTCTCATATTTATTAGAGGCTGGAGGAGAAATGATGATATCCTCAACTTCTGCTGCATACTGGTTGTCGAGTTGAGAAATTACATAATAAAATTTTGTCGTGTCCGCGGTGATGTTAGAAATCACGAACTGGCCCTCTAGCT
This sequence comes from Diaphora mendica, assembly GCA_949125395.1. Classification (NCBI taxonomy): domain Eukaryota; kingdom Metazoa; phylum Arthropoda; class Insecta; order Lepidoptera; family Erebidae; genus Diaphora; species Diaphora mendica. The sequence continues at coordinate 6,783,993 of OX421321.1, forward strand.
GCGCAAACCATATAGCGGGCTTGTCCGGCCAAAATGGTGCGACACGAATTCCCACTCGAAAAATGTCGGACGATGGTTCAGTGGAAACGCGCACTCCGATGTTGCCGTCTGGGCGTTCGGACTGGGTGCGGTTTTTACGTACTACCGACGTTGTGGATTCCTCACTATCGCTACTTGCCATTATTGTTGTCTTCTGGAGTGTTCTTAATCGGGGTCACCAGTTTGGCGAAGTGGAGTGGTGGTAAAATATATTGACTTCACTAACCTCAACCAATTTGTCCGTGTTATTGCAGGTACATAGGTATGTCTTCAATAAGGTAGTCCAATGATAGTTTTATAAGTATATGTATTTATAACAACACACACGGAACACAGAAGGAACAAGGAAGCACAATAGATAAGCAATTAAGCATAGCGTAGATACAGTTATTATATATGATAATATCAACCACGGCAAGCTATATAAATGTTTCGCGGGACAATAATTAATATAGCGAATAGCACATAAATTTATATCACAGCGACACAAGCTTCGCGCAAGTATGTAGGAACTCGACTGGCTGGTCAGTGGGGGCGTACATGCGCCCGCGCGTGATCGGCCGGCGAGACATTGCACCAATAACAAAATGTGCGTTTCCATATTACTACAACCGGCAGGTATTGTGTTTAATGTATTGTAAATAATATGTAAATAGTTTTAGTTATTAGTTATATAAGTTTGTAAATAAAGTTTATAGGAAAATAAACGAGATGTAAGTTTCTTTATAAATAATAATAGATTTGTTTTGTGTAAGTAAATAAATGTGTAAGTTTGTATGTGTACGTGAGTTACCCACAAGTAAAATTGGAACTTGGAAACGCTTTTAATTTTTGAATAAATAACCAAAAAAAACTGATGTTTGTCAATAAGTTTCGACTAATATATAATGATTATTCGAAATAATCAAAAAATTTTTTAAGCACAGAATACATTATTTAGAAGCACATTTCTTTTTTTTTTCTTTTAAAAAGACAACTCCCGCGTTAGGAATAAACATCCTGTGTCGCGGGGGACTTTACAGACATGCATGAAACGGACACAATTAACACCCAAACTCAGAACAACAATCAAAACAACACAAACAAAAATTTAGGATTTGTAGGGAGAATACCCCCCGTATTGTGGGTTTCTGCTCCAGTACCGTACCCACTTCTTATTTTATACAGTACTTTTATCAAATTTTTCTAATTTTGCCCCACCCCTTGAGTAAATGCTGGGTACGACCGTGGAAGACGATTTTAGTTTTTCTAAAATTTATTTGAATAAATTTAAAAAAAAATGTTAAATAACGTACTATACGTAAGGTTACAAGTATTTGGTAATAAATTCTGAATTTCATATTTTTTGTAGGTGACATAACCTAAAAATCTTAAAGTACTAAATTATCTATTCTCCCAGCATTTTAAGAAAAATGGCTTTAAGAGTAATAATAATCAACTACTAATGAAGAATATTAAAATAAAATTCTTATTATTTCTCGGTACAATACGAGGTCAGGTACTTTATATAAAACTAGCTGACTCGGCGAGCTTCGCACCGCCATATTTACATATCTGTCTCAGTTTCCCGTTCGCGAACAAAAAGCTGACCCGGCAAAAGTTTTGCCATAAAAAAAATTGGGTATAACAAATAGATGTTGGTCGATTCTCAGACCTAACCGATATGCACACCAAATTTCATAAAAATCGGTCCAGCCGTTTCAGAGGAGTATGGTAACTAACATTGTGACACGAGAATTTTATATAAGATATATTTATGATAGGTAGACCATTGCAATCTAAATCACTCACAGAAGCTGATTGCTCAAAATATGCAGAAATTTTGGCCATTTTTTTAAACCCTCTTTTCTGACTTTGTTTACTTTTTGTTTCTTAGCTCCATTGGGATAATCTTTTTTCCTGTCATTCATTATTTTTACAAATCAGACTAATTAACCAATAAAGAATCAGAAGAACAAGATTGTATTGTATTATTCAGTATTATTTTTATTACAATGTAATAACGTTTGAACCACAATGAAATAAAACGCGTAAATATTGCTCTCCATGGTTTGTCATTGTAAGCTGAGGCCGCACTACGGGTTTTTCCCGCTAGCGGTTAAACCACCAAACCGCAAAACCGCCCGAAGTTTAAAAACCGCGAACAGTGTTGCCAACAGATAAACTATCTCTCCACTAGATTCAACTTCTGAAATCACCAGAAAACCACTAACAAATAAAGAATACAATGGTCTGGACTTTTATAATTAAAGCAGCATTTGCCTTCCGACCGTCGAAAAAAAGAGATTACTTTTTGACTTTTGTCATTTGACTGAGTTTGGGTAGTGTCTGTCTCTCTCACGCAAGCTTCTGATTGGTGAACGCACATACCAATTTGTATGACTGATTTGTCGGGAAATATATCAACCAATCAGCTTGTGTAAGAGACACAGATACTACCGAAACTCAGTCTCTTTCTCTCTCTCTCTACTCCGATCACGCTTTCCGCCCGTTCGATTACCCCTTCAGGTATATATGCTCTAAGGTTTTAACTTTTAACATTTTTTAACCGAATGACAATGACAATAAAAAACGATCCATTCCACTCAAGGCATGCAGCACTTGGAACTACAAGTACCTACTAATTCATAATTCAAATTGAATAGTTCCGGAACTATTTTCCATTTTGGAGTATATAAATCACTACGTCACCTGTCTACACCGAGTCGCCAGCTGCGGGGCTGTCGCCAGTCGCCAACAATTTGAAAAACATTCGAACTAAGCGTCACCATATAGCCAATAAATATTTGCAACAAGCAATTAATCGTCGAATTCTTTTGACATTTGTTCTCAACATTTGTTGCCAACACAAGGAAATTAAAGAAACTTTTGTCACCAACACGTGTTGACAACACAAAAATTGACAATATTTGGTCGATGGAGACTTGTTCGAACTAAGCGTCACCATATAGCCAATAAATATTTGCAACAAGCAATTAATCGTCGAATTCTTTTGACATTTGTTCTCAACATTTGTTGCCAACACAAGGAAATTAAAGAAACTTTTGTCACCAACACGTGTTGACAACACAAAAATTGACAATATTTGGTCGTTATAGACCTAAGTGGAGACCCGGGCCCGGCAATTCTCGAAATAGTGCACTACATTAATTTATTGTCAGCGAGAATCTTTTAGCATAGACTGTGTTGCTACTATAAAAATAAACGGAATAAGTGCCATTGTTGGTGCATTAGCTTTAGCAGCATTGATACACAGACGTTTAGGTCTGTGCATTGATGGTACATTTTCTTTTTCATGCACTCTTTTTAGTTTTTCACCTAAAAAAAATAAGTAATTGAAAGTAGGTAGCAGCTATTCTTATGAATTACTTTTCTAATGTCTCCATTAAAGATTTCAGGAGACTTTAACCGGGTTTTATTCATTTTTACTGAAAAAATATGAAATTTTACACTTACAAAATGAATAAAAGAAAAACAAAACTGGCGTTTGACAACCGTTAATTACACTTCATATTCGATCACACAATATTCTACGAGTAATGACGCGTGAGGCAAATAATTTATTGTAAGACTAAGATATTTGACGTAAAACCTTAGAGGCTATTGCCTACTAGTGATTTATATACTCTTTGTTGCCTACTATAAATTGCTAATATTGGAACTAACAGGTATTATTCTTCTATTGCCTGTTTAAAATTATTCCTTTATGTAACCATCCTACCGATTACGAACATTTTAATAGGTCTGATATAAAGCTATACTTGGTATAAAAATAGGTACCTATGTATTCGTACGGTATTATTGTAGGTACACATTTATAGATAGATGCTATAGACAATACCCTCCGCATACTGAATGTTGTGTATAGGTATGTATAGTAAATTGCTATTATCCGGCCTCGTTAAAAATACGTCAACTCTCAGTATTCCAGTAAAGCAAACGTACATTTTGCATTAGTAGCGCTTCGCAGCTCTCCGTGCGAACCCCGACGACGAAATCATTCCATCCAGCCGTCGAAGCCGTGTTCTCGGGGGTTTGGGATTGTGATTTTGTATAAATCTCTAAGTTTATGTGCCAACAACATTAAAAAACAGAGGTAAGAACTTATATATGTTACTTTTTAGAAATAGTACATAATGTCGTCGTTGATCGTTCTGAGCATTTATGGCATCGCTTTCTCAGGCGTATGTTTTTTCTTCCTCTAACAAAGGGGATGTCAGCGACATGTTTAATTTTCTGTCTCATTCCACCTAGTAATATAACACCGTTGCGCTCGGTCGTGTCACGTAAGATTTTATGTATTTTTGCTTGAATAAAGTGTGATTTTTGAGGAAGTTTTGCAATATTTACGTCTATGAAGTCTTTGTTTATGAGAAATACAAATTTATTTCAAAAATGTTTGCTTAATTTGTTGGATATGGGTCGTGCTAACTTTCACTCTAGATATAGATTGTGGATGATATAGCATAGATAGATACATGTATACGACTGTAGATATTCAACATCGAGTCGTCGAGTCTCAAGGCCGAAATATACAAATAGTTATGTATATAATGTAAGAAGAGATTATTGGTTTTTTAAGAATGTGAAAATTGTAATTGGAAATAATTGGAATTGTGATATTTTAACGTATGAAAGCGGTGTGCTCGGTAAGTACCTACCTGCGTCGATGTTCTTACATTGAATACATTTCGGACTGGCGGATTGTGAAACATCATGATTTTCGTGTAATTGTCCTAAACTTGTTTGTATCATAACACCGCGACCAAAATCATTGTTAAGTTTACATTGATGTCATCATGGCCTGTGTTATCATGTATCCATCTACGTTATTGGCATCGTTCATGCAAATCTGTAATATTTTGTGAACCTTGAAATAACCTCAAAAATAATACAAAAATGTACCTATTTTAACATCCATGATGGTGCTTGGTGTCATAACAAATACCAATAAGATCTTAGGAACCTTAAATCTTCTGTGTGCAGATAATCTGAAACGTTCGAGCCGCCTGCAAAGCTGCTCTAAAGGATTTGCCGAGCCCGCATTATCTGTGATATACAGCTCAGCCTCTCGTCCGTCCTATAAGGTATTTGCCATAGAATATAAAAACTATCAAATCCATAAATTTGAAAATAAACATGGCTATTATTTTGCATTCTACCTTTTACTTGACTAGCTATTTAATCTGTCGTAAATTAAAGGTGCCAAATTTTATATTTTAAGAAATAAATAAGTTCCATATTGATAAGTTAGCTCTCCTAGATCTTGAACACAAATGTTACTTTATTCAGATTTCACTAAAGAAATTGCATATTGATGAATAAAAACTACAACAGTCAATTGAGAGTATTTCTACTTTTTACTATTATTATTACTCAATATTGTTTTCTGTTTGATGAACTTTGCATCAGCATCACCATAATGTCCGTCCGCTACTTAAATACTCACACAGAAGAAAAAAATGTCCCAAATGAATATATCTACCCTATTTACAAAATAATGCATATAATATCGAAATAGTTTTTGTTTTTTATATATTCTGAATTTATAATCTGGATAGAAATAAAACATCAGTTATTCTAATTGCAGACAGTAAAATTCTGTAAAAGCTTAAATAAAATAAAAAAAATCTTATGTATAATCCAGTAAAAAAACACTACTGGGTGTCAAAGACCTATATAGATTTGTTATTTAGTTGATATATATTTGTCATGTAATTAGACAAGACATGCTAAGTACCAATGTATTTTGAATATCTTCATTAGCAAAGCTCATAAAACAATATCTTTGCTCATTAAGAATAAATGACTTCATTTTAAAGTGTAAAACCTAATAACATGCCTTAATTATAGTCGTTCTGTGGTCAATTACTATTATTATATTCTGAAAGAATGTCCACTTGTTCATAGGGCTGGGCCACTCGGGGCTAGGAGGCGAGTCCACGGCAGCAGCTTCCAGCGGTGATCTCACCCTGTCCTCTGTCATAGAGGCACTAAACACTGCTACCTGCTTAATTGACTGCATCACTACGAACCATTGTTACTTAGTCTATAATTGAAACAATATGCTATCTGTGAAAATAAGTATAATGTTAGGTGAAAACTGTAGAAAATTATTCTATTTATAATAATTGTCTGATGTCTAATGTTTCTGTAATATTATGTGTTCGACATCTAATTAAGGATAATTGTTACTCCAATATTAATACTGTTACCGAACCAATGCAATGTAATTACTCCACCTCAATGTTGGTGGTGAACACAAATAATTTTGGTGCTTTTAAGCGAGTCGAAGAGAAGAATGAAAGTCATGAAGCTAGTGTAAAAATGGTAGATTTAAATATTTATAATATAGAATTTGTTGATAGTGTCCAACAAAACCAAATGATTGGCGATACGCCTAACTACTGCATTCCTTTAACGATTAACGCCATAACAGTCCAGGGTATCTCATACAGTGACCCATATTTCAGTAGCTTTAACTTAAAGTATAAGATGGCGTTTGGTGCGCCGGAGCATATGAACAAGTCTGATTACGCTTTTAAATCCTCAGTTTGTATTATACGAGATGAGCCTTGCGATACGCAACTATTAAACGACAAGTCTGCTCATAATATGATATCCAAAACGAAAACTCGAATCACTAAAGAAGACAAGTCTGTAAAGACATACCATGACAATAATGAATCGGATGTTGGCTACGACAAACCTGCCAGTAAGACGACTTTGCGAACGTTCGCAAACGGTGATCTCACCTTCGATGCTATGTTGGAACTCACGAAAAACGAGGATCGAATAACTAAGGACATGATGAAAACTCACGAAGTGGACAGTTGGGGTGTGCTGAAACGCCTGCGACTGAGTGGAGGAGGCGAAAGCTCGTTGAACGCCGCAACTGGCTGGGGCAGCCCACCTGCGTCTAACAATAGTGGTAAGAACTATTTACCATAATATTAAATAACTAACTAACCTCATAACTTTGTCTGTCTCTCAAAAAGAATAATTTTTTCCCGGTTTTCGCAATGGTCATAGCTAAATGTTTTATTCTTCTTCGATAAATAGGCTATCCAATACTAAAAGAATCACTAGAATTGCATCAACCGTTCACAAGTGATGCCGTGACGAAGGGAAATAGGGATTCACCTTTTTATATATATAATAGGTCTTTACCTATGAAATTGCCGTTTTGTATGCAATAAGTGAAAGTACTTATTTTTTCAAACTTTTTTATTTCTGTTATTTGAAGTAATCACCATGCAATCGACGCATCTTTGCCAATGCATTGGCAGTTTATTGATGCCCTTCTTGTAAAAATCAGCTGGACGGGAGGCAACAAACTCTTCAAAGGCATTTTGTACTGCCTCTCGGGAATTGAAATTTTTACCCACTAAAAAGTTGTCTAAATTTTGGAAAAAGTAATAGTCGGTAGGTGCAAGGTCTGGTGAGTATGGCGGATGACGGAGAGCTTCCAACCCCAGCTCTTGCAGCTTGGAGACTGTTTGCGCAGTATGGGGTCGCGCGTTGTCGTGAAGCAGCTGCAAGAGCTGGGGTTGGAAGCTCTCCGTCATCCGCCATACTCACCAGACCTTGCACCTACCGACTATTACTTTTTCCAAAATTTAGACAACTTTTTAGTGGGTAAAAATTTCAATTCCCGAGAGGCAGTACAAAATGCCTTTGAAGAGTTTGTTGCCTCCCGTCCAGCTGATTTTTACAAGAAGGGCATCAATAAACTGCCAATGCATTGGCAAAGATGCGTCGATTGCATGGTGATTACTTTGAATAACAGAAATAAAAAAGTTTGAAAAAATAAGTACTTTCACTTATTGCATACAAAACGGCAATTTCATAGGTAAAGACCTATTATATATAGATGGTAATAGAGAGACAATAAGTATAGAGAACAGATAATTTTATTGATGCTGCAAATTACTAAGTTGTCCTCTATTTTTTCTCTTAACAGTTGGCCTAGTGGTTTAAGCGATCTCCACGCCGGTTTTTACTGCGCCGAGTGTTGCGGGTTCAAACCCCACATGGGACAACACTGTGTGTGATCCACAAGTTGTTGGTCTGTGTCGGGGTGTTCTTTGTGTCCGTGTCATGTATGTTTGTAAAGTCCCCTTCGACACAGGAAATATTCATAATACAGAAACAAGTTTTATTTTTAAAAAATAAAAAGAATTACAGCAATGAATAATCAAAACAATCTGATCATAACAAAATATTGTTGTATTTATGGGCAATCTATTTATATCGTTAATCTACGATGTTTTTAAGTGTCTTGTACATAATGTATATTTTAATGATGATTTGTGATTGTAGTTGGTAAAAAAAATATTTATTGGCAACTTGCAGCTGCAAGTTGGGGAGGTAACTCCAGCGGCCAAGCTAATAATGCAACAAACAATGCTCAACAATGGAATAATGCGGCACAGCGGCCGCCCACTTCTCAAGCGGACAGTAAGTTGTTTTAATATCATCATGCTAATATAGGTGAAGTCATCAAAATAAAATTTACTTCTATTGTTGGCAAACGATAATTATGGTGATTAGATTACGATGCCATTATGTATGTTCGCATTTTGTCCAGGTTTTTATGAATCTTGGGATTGTCTCTTGCAGTGAATAGCAACAAAGGCAACAGCAATCAAATGCCTCCGACAAGTGCCGCGTCTGCAAATTGGCAGAGTTCTCCACCAAACATGCCAAATTCGCAACCCAACAACAACGGTGCGCCTACTAGCAATGGTCAGTTCAAAATAAACATGTGCCATTTAGTTTGTTTTTTAATTATTTTGTAGCTTATTTCATTATAATCACTTATGTCACTACAATCATTTATTTCTTATAGGTACAAACAATGGCGGCAATGGGAACAATGGCGGTAATAATCCCCCAAATCCATCTGGAAATTCTAATGGGCCCTCCGTCGGCAGCAACGGTAACAATGGCAATAACGCCAACAGTACATCCTCAGCGAAAATTGAGCAACTTAATTCTATGAGAGAGGCCTTGTTCAGCCAAGATGGCTGGGGAGGTGTAAGTATTATTAAATAGCTATCTGTCTATTAAACCCTTTAAACAACTTTTATGCATGTTAATAAATTATAAATATTTTAGCAACACGTAAATCAAGACACGAACTGGGACGTACCTGGATCTCCTGAGCCAGGCTCCAAGGCGGAACCTACCGCTGGTGGTCCACCAGCTTGGAAACCAAATGTCAATAATGGGGCATTCCTTGGAACTGACCTGTGGGAGGCTAACTTGAGGAATGGTGGACAACCTCCACCGCAGCCAGCTGCCAAGACTCCATGGGGCCATACACCGACAACGAACATTGGTGGGACATGGGGTGAAGATGATGATGTAGCTGATTCAACAAATGTCTGGACTGGACCACCTCCGCCTCAGCAATGGCCGGCAGGTCCACCTCAACATGCACAACAATGGGCCGTGCCTAAGAAGGATGACTGGAATGCTTGGGGAGAGCCCCACCGACAGGTTGATCCAAGAATCGACCCCCACCGTACACCAGACCCTCGGTCACAGCAGCAAGACGCCCGCCATGACTTACGTGGAGGAATTTCTGGTCGTCTCAATGGTGATATGTGGAGCCAACACCATCAGCACACAACTGGACCAAATAAGATGATGCCCGGTGGTGGTGTTAACCAGTGGGGTGGACAAGGACCTAAAGATCCAATCAAAGGAAGTGGATGGGAAGAGCCATCCCCACCCGCAGCAAGACGCGTTCCTGGTGGTTTTGATGATGGCACATCACTCTGGGCTCAACAGCGCGGAGGCATGGGCGGAATGGCTACACGAGGTCCACAAGGTCCTCCTGGTCCTCAACGCATGCCACCCACGCCTACTAAACCAGATGCTGTATGGGGAGCTCATGGTCAACGCAACGGCTCTTGGGAAGAACCCCACGCCCCGGCTTGGCCTGAACGTGATGCGCCGACTTGGCCTGATGCTTCAGGACCCGCCTTATGGGCTGTGCCTAAACAAAAACCCTCTGGTCCCAGTGGCGCTTGGCCCGATGACATTGGTGAATGGGGTGGACCGAAACCACCACAAGGACCACTTGGCAAGCAGCTGCCGAAAGAAATGGTGTGGAACAGCAAGCAATTCAGGTAGAAATATTGTTTAAAAGAATGTTTGGCTTTTTATTTAATTATTTAAATTAATCGAATTAAATACTCCTTAGATTCCTGGTGGAGATGGGTTTCAAAAAAGAAGAGGTTGAGGCCGCCCTTCGTAGTCGCGATATGAACGCTGAAGAGGCTTTAGACATACTAGCCAACGCGCGAGGAGGAGATGGTTGGCGTCGGGATGAACATTTCGGCGGTCATCATGGTGGGCCTTTCCAGCCACCTCCAACAGTGCCTGTATCACCTGCTGTTGTACAAAAGTTACTTAACCAGCCTCCACCGCAATCGGCTCCACACCATCAATCTTACAATCCTAATAGGTATTTATTTTTTTAAATATAAAACTGACAATACTGTTTTATGGTTGTACTAGTTGTTGCCCGCGTCTCCGCCCGCGTGTATGTCGGTTATCGCGGCAAATAGTAGCATATGTGTTATTCTGAAGTATAAGCTATATTATTGTAAAGTTTCATCCAAATCCGTTCAGTAGTTTTTGCGTGAAAGAGTAACATACATCCATCCCTACTAACAAACTTTCGCGTTTATAATATTAGTAGGAAGTAACATAAAATGATAGTTCATTTATATGATCCCTAATAAATAACACTTCTACATTATTTTTAGCGGCACTGGCAACAGCGGACAACCAAGTGCGGCACAGCTTCGTATGCTCGTTCAGCAAATACAGATGGCAGTGTCGGCAGGCTACTTGAACCACCAGATACTGAATCAACCCCTTGCTCCACAGACGCTTGTTCTTTTGAACCAGTTGCTGCAACAGGTAACTTTATCTTGATATTTAAAGATTAATAGCACTTTATTTTCAAAGTGGAATTTGATTGTGAGTAGAGTAAGTAATATGTTTATATGTACCTATTTAAAATCTTGTCATGACCTATGTGAATAGCTATAACCTGAAGTTATGATTGACATTGCATTTGTGACTTAAAATAATCTAAAAAAAAAAAACTAAAGAAAGAGGTTTCTGAGTGGTGAATTTATCTAAGACAGGAACCCAATAATTCTTTCAGATTACCTTTTTAGATTGCAAGTTATGTTATCTAAAGGCGCGTCTCCACCAAAATTGTTGGCAATTTCACTGTTTCCAAATGTTTGCAACTCTTCAGAAAATCGCCAACTTTTGTTTCCATTGTGTCTACACCGAGTCGCCAACAATTTGAAAAACATTCGAACTAAGCGTCACCACAGAGCCAGTAAATATTTGCAACAATCGTATTCATTTGACGTTTACCGCCAAAAACGGAAACACTGTTCTCAACTTATGCTGCCAACACAACTAATACATGGAAATTACAGAAACTTTTGTCACCAACACATGTTGTCAACACAAAAATTGACAACTTTTGTTTGGTGGAAACCCGGCTTGATATTTGTATGTATTTTAGTAACACTTGTAAGTAGTGCATGAATTTCAACATGTTTTATTTACAGATCAAAGTACTCCAGCAACTACTGCAACAAAACTCGCTTGCAATGTCCAAGGGACACTCGTCTCTTGTGCTGCAGTACACTGTGCAAATAAATAAGGCCAAGCAACAGATTACTGCTCTTCAAGTAAGTCTAACTTAAAGTTTCTCTTAACCCTGGTGTCTTATTTCAGCTCTTTAAGTCCCACTTGTTATCTATACAAATAAATAATTATTTAACAAGAACAAAAACCGACTATAAGTTTCGACTCGATTTCTCTTGGATGCCATCATCAGATCTTAGTGTCCTTATCATGCTACCACCGTTCAGATATCTCCTTTCCATTAAAAAAAGATTCATCAAAATCGGTTCATAAACGACGAAGTTATCCGCAAACACATAAAAAAAAAACATATACTGACGAATTGAGAACCTCCTCCTTTTTTGAAGTCGGTTAAAAATTGAAGTCTGTTTGTAATTTCAAATTTACTGCTTATCGCTTAATGCATATGAAAGTATATAGGTACAGTAGTTCCATAAAAAAAACAATTTTTAAAAATGTTGTCTGTTTGTTATGGCTTATCTCTTCAGTGGTTAGACCGTTCTTGACAGAACTTTCACTAGTAGATAACTGATGTTATTAGGAGTAACTTAGGCTACTTTTTATATAAAAAAATAAAACTAGTAAAATAATTAGAAAATTAAAAAAAAGGTTTTTTTTTAATTTTCTAAATTATAAACATACTCTGATTCAAAAGGAACAAAACTCACTCATGCAAATGCATGCAGGCACAAAGATGTAACAAAGATAGATGTACTAGTCAGCTATGTGACTGGATACTCCTACAAAAATTATGACTGTATGCATGGCATAGTAGTAGGAAAGCTGGTACCATTTTTTAGGTAGGTATTTGAGGCAAGCTGAAAACTTGTCACACACCTCTCCTAATATAACCCAACACGAAACTGCAGACCTGGCTGGTGAGTAGCGGGACAAATTTTTGACAACCAGCGATAGTGATGATGACGTAGGCTTGTCTCCCACGTGAGCACTGTTTCTCAGAGTGCTATAACTTGCGAAGTATATCGTTATACCATGGCTATTGTAAGTCACGTGACCTCGCCATGGGGGGGGGGTTTAGCCCCGCTACTCACCAGCCAGGTCTGCAGTTCCGTGTTGGGGTATGATAGGAGATGTCTGTGACAAGTTTTCAGCTTGCCTCAAATACCTACTCAAAAAAAGCGGCCAAGTGTGAGTCGGACTCGCCCATGAAGGGTTCCGCAGCAGCAAGTAACATTTTTTTTTATATTTGTTTTGATTGAATCAAAGGTAAATTGCAGTTTACGATTTATGACGTATTAAAAAAAAACTACTTACTAGATTTCGTTCAAACCAATTTTAAGTATAAGTTTGCATGGTAATGTACATCATATATTTTTTTTAGATTTATCATGCTCTTATTTTAGAAGTTACAGGGGGGGGGACACACATTTTACCACTTTGGAAGTGTCTCTCGCGCAATCTATTCAGTTTAGAAAAAAAATGATGTTAGAAACCTCAATATCATTTTTGAAGACCTATAGATACCCCACACGCATGGGTTTGATGAAAAAACATTTTTTGAGTTTCAGTTCTATGTATGGGGACCCCAAAATTTATTGTTTTTTTTTTCTTATTTTTGTGTGAAAATCTTAATGCGGTTCACAGAATACATCTACTTACCAAGTTTCAACATTATAGGTCTTTTAGTTTCGGAAAAAAGTGGCTGTGACATACGGACGGACAGACGTGTCCGTCTCTCTGACAGACAGACAGACAGACATGACGAATCTATAAGGGTTCCTTCCTTTGGCACGGAACCCTAAAAATGGTACCAGCTCTCGGACCATAGTGGTTTAAGTTGGCTCAAACCCCACTTGGGACAACACATTGTGTAATCCACAAATTGTTATGTACTGTAAAACCTCCCATGACACCGGAATACTCATAGTGCAGGAGTTCTCTTAAAAAAAAAGTTGTGGACGGTTAACTTGCCAGAGTGGACACCACACAGTGGAGTTCTTTCTAGATATAGTTTGTAAATGTTACACTAACACACTAATATATTTTATGTATTTTCTTGTATAGAACCAAATCGCTACTCAGCAAGCTTTATACATGAAGCAGCAGCAGGCTGGCAGCTCAGATCTGTTCAAGCAGAGCCATGATCACCTTTCGCCTTTGCAAAACAGCTTTGGCGAAATTAGCATCTCTAAAGATTCACAGGCAGTAAGTAGCTTTGATTTTTATCCCTTATCTTTCTTAAACTCTTATATGTTAGACATTAAAGTAAATTGGTTATTAAAGATACAGTTGGTAATCACAAATTTTAATAAAAAAATAACTGACTTTAAGACCTAATAGAAATGGGACCACATGGAAAGCATCAGCTTTCAAATAAAAAAAGAATAATCAAAATCGGTTCACCCAGTCGAAAGTTATTATGTAACAAATGTAAAAAAAACAGTCAAATTGATAACCTCCTCCTTTTTTGAATCGGTTTAAAATAGCATATAATTGAAAAAGTAATGTGATAGTTAGGTTAAAGGATGATTAAGTTAGAATTAAATTTGTAAAATAGTTTGCTCTTTAGGCTGATTTATTTACAACAGAGTTTTGCCCGCGGCTTGGCTTGCGTAATGTTGATTGATATTTTTTCAAGTAGCCTATATACTATTGAATACGGTTCGACAATGACAATTCTGAAGTGATCGAGTAACAACCACCCATGCAATATAATTTTAAATTCCTTTTATTTAAATAACTAGGATTTCTGATTTTATTATTTATGCCTTTGTCTTGCCGAAGCCGCGAAATATAAAATATCTTGAACATAATTATACTGTGCTGTGCCTAGATTTAAAATTGGTACTCCGTTAGTTAACTCTAAATAATAACATCAGATCAGATAGTGATTTTCGACTTGAAGACATATTTTTAACAAATTGCGATTTGATTGATATGTTAAAATATAAACTTAATTATTAATTGAATATGGTAGTAACAATTGATGTCTTTGGTTCAGGGCTATAGTTCGAGCGGTAACCAACAATCACGTCTGAACCAATGGAAACTTCCTTCATTGGATAAGGATGTAGAAGGCTCTGAGTTTAGCCGTGCACCGGGAACTGCCAAGTCTACTACAAGCCCACAACTCAACCAGCTGGGATTGCAACCTGACTCGTAAGTACTTATTAGACCTACTAGAAAGTCCTGTGTAAAACCGAGTCTCCACCGAACAAAAATTTTCAATTTTTGTGTTGTAAATTTTTTTTGTGTTGTCAAATTTCGGTGGAGACGCGTCTTTAGACACACCACCAAAACAAAAGATAGTTTTGGAGTTTTATGTGAGCAACAAAATGTTATGACAATTAAATACCAAAGAATATTTGAAATCGGGTACATAAAACACCGACAAACTAGGTTAAAACAAAAGGATATTGTTCGATTTTTATACTTAGTATTTCATGCTAGATTCTACTGCACTCCTAAGAGAAATAAACGACGCCCGACAGAAATTATAACTTAAACCAATCTAAGTTGAACTTTGTATTTACGGCCAGCACTGTGGGCTAGAGTAAGAGAGGGGGAGCCTGCCTGCCGCTGCCGTATGCGTGAGAGAAAGGGAAGCCAGACAGACCATACTGACTGACTGACAGTAACGAAGGGGTTTACGCTCCTATAAAAAAAGCTTGATGGTTCCCACAATTATCTCATGGATTCTAGAGAATTCTTCCAACTCAAGGTGTTTTTTTAGTACTTGGGGAGTAGGACGCGGCAACGAAGGTTGGGGTGACAGCAGCGCAGACGTGGCTGACGGCAAGGACGCCTGGCCCTCGCACCCTGTGCACCCGCCCGCCGTCTATGACCTTGTGCCGGAGTTCGAACCCGGCAAGCCTTGGAAGGTGAGTCGACCACACATTCTACAAATTTTTCTTTAAATAACATGAACTTCAAAAGAGAATGACTTTTTACTAAATACATAATACTGAAGGATATAATGAATGAATGTGACACATGTACATAAACAAAAAACTGAAAGCAATTTTTTGTAAGGTTTTCTGGGCTATCTAGACACACAATCAAGAACTTTTTGTATTCTACTAATTGACAATAGTTTTTGAATAGTTTTTTTACTAACATCGTAGGACATCACGTTTTTGTATGTAAGTCGGCTCTAGTTTTTTTTTATGGAAGTCGACAGCTCGTTATCCCATTTCACATAACTACGCTATTAGGGTAATCAGATGAAAACCGTGGAGGACGACCCTGCGATGACCCCAGGCTCCGTGGTGCGGTCCCCACTATCGCTCGCTGTCATCAAGGACACGGACATGCTGGGCGGCAAGACTTCCCCGCCTGGGGGAGAACGCTCTCTGTCTTCTTCCACGTGGAGCTACGCCCCGCCCGGAGCCGGCGCGGGAGGCGCGGGCGCTGCGCCTGGCGCGCTCAAGGCCGACGCGTGGGGCGCCAAGCCGCGCCCCGCCCCGCCCGGCCTCAACAAGCCCTGGCCCCAGCACCACTCCAACGCGCCGCAGCGCTCCGGCTCTTCTTGGCATTCCTCCACCTGGCTGCTGCTCAAGAACCTCACTGCTCAGGTGAAACATCTCAATTAAATAATAATGTCTATGGTCCACACACAATTTTAAATTAAGACGCCATTTTTAAAAAGTTACTTGTGGTTATTTAGGTTTAGGAGTTGCCACATGTTTTCTAAAAAATGCTTGTTTCTCTAGATCGATGGCTCCACCTTGAAGACACTTTGTGTTCAACATGGTCCCCTGCAAAATTTCCATCTGTACTTGAACCAAGGCCTCGCTCTCGCAAGATATTCGACACGTGAAGAGGCCGCTAAGGTAACGTTTGATTTAAATTCAGTTTTTTTTCGTAGCAAATCAGATCACTATTGATCATAATGTTTTAACACGTGTAACGTTATTTAGGCCCAGATGGCTCTGAACAACTGTGTGCTGAGCAACACGACGATCTTCGCCGAGTCCCCGGCCGAGTCGGAGGTGCAGATGATCCTGCAGCACCTGGGCTCGGGCGGCGGCGGCGCGTGGCGCGGCGGCGGCGGCAAGGACGGCTGGGGCGGGGGCTTCCCCGGCCTGTGGCCCGACTCGCACGACCAGCGCGCCACGCCCTCCTCGCTCAACTCCTTCCTGCCGCCGGACCTGCTCGGCGGGGAGTCCATCTAAGCGGCCCGTCGCCTCCTCGGTGACACCACAGACAAATATATTATTGAAAAACGACTTTTAATTATTGTTGTATAATAATGTAACGAGTTAGCGAAAGGCTACGGTTCACTTGTATAATAGATGCTGTTTCGACTCGACGTTACTGTATATATTATTTGTCTGTGGATAACTGAAGAGATCGAGTGCTCGGACCTCTTCGATTGTATAGAACAGAAACATTTGTCCGTGTCGATCCAGTTCTGGGCCTCGCTCCCGACCTCACTTCGTCGGCGATCGTCTATATCGTTCCGGTCGACCATGAGGTGCGTAATTTTGTATGTTAGCGAGAATTCGATATGTAAGATAGTGTTAGCGGCCGGTCACATAGTTTCTCCTTCGACGTGAGGTCTCGACGGGGCCCTCGGTGTCTAGTTGTAATTACGCTTTACCGTCCCCCGTACGGGGATCGACTAATTTTATTCGCCTAGTCAGATCGTGTCGGACGCGTCGCGTCGCGTCACAGCACGCGTCGCGACGCGGTCGCGGTAGCCAACTGTCCACAATACTATATTATCTTACTGTGTTTTAAGTGTTCAATGTAGAATATTTAGTGTATATAAGAATTATACATATACAATGGCAAATGAAAGTGTATCGAGGTGTATAACGTTAGAGTTGGGTCCGAGCGGGCGCGGCCCGTGGGCGGTGAGACCGCGCGCGGTTCGCGTCTGCGTTCTACCAAATAACAAATAACAAATATAACAAATATTGTAAGTATCAGATAGAGTAGTTGCCTCGCGGGCTACCTCAGTCACTCGTCCCGTGGCCTTATTTAATAGCGTATATTTATTTTGTTGAGCTCGAGGGCTGTTGCTGTTACGCCCGTCGAGCTGTTGCGTTCCGAGTTTCTTTCGTGTTCGTTTTTATTTTCTCGTTTTATTATCTGTACTTGTCGTATTTTAATTATTTATTTCTGTTTTAAATTCTCACTCGCATCGAGCCCTCGTTTTCCAGTAGTGATATTTTTAATCAGCAATAAACGTGTAAGCGCATTTCGCCCACTAACAAACTCGTACGATTAGTTGTAATTTTTACGAAGGTAACAAAATTGTAAAATGTTGAGATTTGAAGTGCATTCTCTGTGCGGTAATTCCCCGGAGCCGCGTATAGTCTGAAACAAACGAGTATATAGTTATATGCGTACGGAGTGCCGGCCGACTCTAGGCCAAGGCGGGGCGCTCCCTTGCAATCCAGTAATCCTGTGATGTAAAGTATCTTGCCTAATGTAAGGATAATCTATTTTGTTGAGTATCATAGTAGCGGTCGCCGGCGGTCGGCCTCCGCCGAAGCTGACGTTTCCCCAAATTTTTTCCAGTATTTGTGATTGAAGTGCCACTTTATGTTTAATATAATGAGACGATTATCTAGATTATACGATTAACGTAAGGGTAACCTAATATAATAAATTGAAAATTGTTTTATCATTTTATATTACACATACATTTGTGAGAAGTGTTATTAAAGTACTATAATTGACAGTAATTAAATATTACACTTTTGTGTATAGGTAAGAATAAAGTTCTAACTTAAATTTAGCCATATCAATATCTATTTAAATAAAAGATTTGTGGTATTTTCTATAGGCTCAATTTGAACGTTATTCAAAGTGACATATGCTTTAGATATTCTGTTAATAATATACTTGTAGCCGTAGGTTCGTCGGTATTAATAACTGTAGGTTTAAGTTTACAATTTAAGTCCTATCGTAGAATTCAATAAGCATACTACTGATATTTAACGGCAACGATTGCACGTGTAAGGTAAAGTTCGTTATCATAAAGTTTATTTACACTTTTATTTACTTTAATTTATTAATGGTGTGCCACAGAGATACTCTGCCAAAATATTAAATTACCAATTGTTACGGGATTAGAATAGAGCAGCGGCGGGACAGACGTTTCCGACAGCTTCGAGCTGTCCGATGGCATCGTCTGCCATTTGGGACACCCCCACCACTCGTTGTCAACCTTGCCTATCATCGGTACAGTTAAGCAGTGTTATCGATTCTTTTATAGCTGACGATTGCAATTAAGCGAAGAAAATATAAGACTGTTTATCTCACGACGGGTTGGACAAAGGGTAATAGTGTTGGGGGTTGTAGCGCCGCCCGCCGCTCCGCCCCTGATGAGACTCCGGGCTAGCGCCCTCGACCGTCACTGACGGACCCACCACGCTTTACGAACTGGCCGGTCGACTCACGGCCCCAGCCGACTTATAATAATGTAAATTGTAACTTTTCGAACATCTTCCAGTGTTTTTATGATAAAACGATTTTAGTCGTAAGTTAGTTGTAAGTGATTCGTTGTACCTTGTCGAGCTCCGGCTCGAGTACTCTTCACAAATTATATAATTAAGTTAGTTACGCGATGTTGGACGAGTACGTGCGTTTACTCTGATCGCTTCGGACCTGTAGTAGTTAGGTGTTAAATGTTTCGATGTGTCCTGTGTTCATTTAGAAACATCATTAGCGTTTGTCGTTTCATCCGTGTTATCTTACTATAGGGACCGACGACAGTGTTGCGGTTTTCACCTTTGCATATTGTTCGCTGCCTTCTGCGATTTGTATCGGATTCAAATTTAAGTTGAACTTCATCACAAGCACCGCTCGTACGAGTATACGCAGCCGAACCGTTGATTTCGCGTAAGAGCCGTAATCGAGATTCACGATGTTTAATGTTAGGTGCCAAAGAGTGATTATCAAAGATGTCCGGAACGATTGATTGCATTTGCTTGATAAAGATTCTTCCAAAATTTGAAATTATTTTCGCGGTACGGGTTTATGATCTGATGTTCCTATAACATTCGTGTTACGTCTATGCAACAGTACTACACGTATAAACAGACACATGTCAATTCTATGTATTGTTAAAGCTCAATTTAAGTAATGAGGGTGTTTCTTTTACCGATTGATAGAATTAATAAAGTGTGATAGGTATTATTTTTAAATAATATTGTTCTGTCCAATTCTACACAAATATTCGATACGCCTAAATCTCAGTTGATTAATCTGGTGCAAATTTAAATTTTACAGCAATAAAATGTCATATTTAATTTTTTATAAGGTTTTTCCATTTTTTAAATTAGAAAATCTGATCAAACGGAGAGTATAATGAACCAGTGCCCTTTAGAATACGACATCCATAGATTAAAGTCGAAAGAAGTTTTATGCCTTGAAGTTTTTTAGTCAGTTAAATGTATCAGTACTTAAATAAATGGTATAGATATTGTGAAGTGGACGTATTTTAAATGTGTAGTCGTGTCGGTATAGTGGTTATAGTGGTGTTATAGAGGTGTATATGTGGCGGCCCGGCTCCGCCCGCCGCGCCAAGGTTGTGAGAAGCGGCCACGAGCCGCGCTAACTGAATCTCCTCTCGGTTCAATGACTGCATCATTATTTCCTGCACACAATTATTGCGCCATGTGCAATTTACTCTGTGTTATATTATTATGTTGTTGTGTATTTATATCGTACGTCTATACTGTAATATGTATATATTGTGGAATTATATTCGTAAAAGTTTAATACGCTTCACGCTTCTCTTTTAATAACATTTTTCGTGATTTGTTTCTGTTATTTAGAATAAATTTACGTACCTAAAGTAATTATAATAACGATCATAGATGTAAATATAAGTAATGGAAATAATAAACAAAAAAAAAAAACAAAAAAAAGAAAATAAAGAAAAGCAATTAAAGAAACCAATGATTGTGCCTCAATGAACTGTGGTACGTTACCGTAACCGATGGCAGGTGTAATCGTTTCCTTTCAAGAATGTATTGTAATGAATTGTGCGCTAGGCACCGCTCTGTGACTAGCTGTAGACAATATAGGGCTGCGAGCAGCGGCACGCCTTGTGTAATCGTTAATGAGCTTAGCTATGTTTTACTTTTATTGTAAGTGTTATTTCATCAATCAACATTTTATGTATATATTATATATATATTAATATGTATACCCTACGTATATGCAAATATTTTTATCTATTTACTTTTTGTTCTTCATGAAGTTTACCCGAATTAACGTGTAACATAAAATTTATCTGTTTATTGTGTCAGCTGATAGCGCGTGTGTCGCGCGTCAAACGTTCGCATATTCCATAACACTTGAATGCCAAAGTCGATGTCTGTAAGCCATTAGACGACCGCTTGTGTTGTTTACATACAATTGCGTGGATCTCTGACATCACAACAAAATATTGATCGTACAAATAGGAGCCATTTAAATGTCGGCGATGCTTAGGTCGCTGTCGCCCATCCAAGCTGCTCAGGTGTTATTTTAGCTCAACTATTCAAGTAGTTTGCTCATATTGTTGTTAATTTTAATTTTTTATTATCTTTATTATCTATCCTTAGTGTGGAATGAAATTCTAAAGTTATTTTGTAATCTCCCAATTAGCTTTTAATATATTTGACCATAGCTGATAATTGCATTTCCTATGGCGTAGGACCCATCCGCCTAATAGCGCACTGCGCGCTTAGCTACCCTTCGCTTGTCACCCTACCGTCCCAACTTCGATGGTATTTTAGTAGCTTCATTAGTTTCCTCTTATCGAACATTATACAACTTAGATTCATTACATGTTTCGTACAACGATTACTTTAGTCTTGCTTGTTGACGCGTTGTTTGTCAATAGCGACGCAGCGGTAACTAGACAGTCGTCGTTCGGTTAATCTGACAATCACGTTGATTCAACTGTGTATCATATAGGGACCAATTTTACGCAAATTCGTTTTACGCAGTTACCGCAGCTATTTCTTTCACATTGCATACTAAAAGACATTCTCATTTTCCATTCGTTGATAACGCGTATAAACAACTGACGAAGTTACTTATATTCGACATAATTTACCTAGTGATAGTGTACGATGTTAAAGAGGCCCTTTTTAATTTAACTTAAGGTTAAAGTTTTGCTTGTTGTCTTTATTTATATATATTTTTGTACGTTGGGACTTTGTCTCGAATGTCTCGATACAATAGAACACATTAGGTGATATCTACAAAGAAACTAGTCTTCCTTATGTACGTGGGATCGTGTTGAGATGGCGACACAGAGGCAATCATTCCTCTAGTCTTGTTATGTGGTGCGAATAAGTGAATACCAAATATAAAATAACGAAGGCTTTGACGTAGTGTGTAGCAGTAACGATAGTTCGGCCCGAGCAGCTTGGACCCTGTCTAACTTAGGGAATCGTTGGGTAGTATTATTATAATGCATTTATTTCTCTTTTTTCATAGTCACTCAATCATATATTTAATTAATTGAGCTAATGCCTAAAATTGGAATATCAGAGTTTATTTAGGATGTTCATATTTTACATTTTAGTGTTTAAATATCTAAAATTTACCTTAATTATAGTGAATGGATTTTTGTATTATTGGAATATATAGCTGTAAGATAAAGGGTGTTCTTGATAAAACACAAACAACTGATTATAAACAAAATAATAAAAAATGATGTACTGAGTGACTTTACGTGTAAACAGAGGGCCATTGATAAAAATGTTGAACTAAGCTAAATTCTCTATGTGGTAATTTAACTAAATGTGATTGCTGAGAATATTTTAAACTGCTATTATGTGTAGTTGTAATTGAGCAGTAAGTCGTCATTTATCCGTTAGCTCAGCTGCGTACAAAGCGCGCGTGCACGCTAGTGTCGCGTACGTGTGTAGCGTTATGTATATATGTATGTGTATCAAGGCCAACGCCCCTCCCCCACCAACAGTTAATTGATGCAGTAGACTCGAGACTGCTGCTCGCTAACTACAAGACACTGCTTCTCTAGTCTCTCTCGCATTGATATAATCGAGCATAATTTAAACATCATATCCTATATGAAACTAGTTTATATTTGTATTATTCTTTCATTAGATCTCTGTTGTACCTGTGTCAAATTGTTTATATTCATTGTTCATTTGTACTATAAGAGAACGCTATCGGTCTCGACGACAGTGCTTGATATATACGTAATCGCTTAGTTCGATCGACCAAATTTGTTAATGTACCACTAAAGTACTAATAACCTCTCAATAGTCGCATATTTCTATTGGCGTCAAATCAATACTCTGCGGTCTTAAATTAGTCACTTTTGTACCTTGATTGTACTTGTACTTGAATAATCCTATGTAAGTGAGGAACGACTAATCCAATTCTGAAATATACTTAATTTAAATTTTGACAGACTGATATCTGTGATTAAGAAAATATTTTTAATATTGTCCAGTGAGTCGGATGAGAATATTTATTTTATTAGAGGTCTCCTACTGCCAGCGGCACATTGTTATGTGACGAGACATAATATTTAACTGCTTCGTATATTTTTTTACTTTAGTGATGTATCGAGCTGGAATACATGAAAGACCATTATACGAGTGGAATGTACCGTTGCCGGTTTATGTTGTACAAAACGAACAAGCTTAATTAGTGTATAAAAAAGCCCACCATAATTACACAATGTAGTGTACCGATCCCAATGATCCGATGTTTACAAATGTAAGTGAATGTACCGCTCTGCGTGACGTACCGTGACATCGCGCCACGTCGCGCCACATCGCGCCACATCCCGCCACCGGCTGGAGACTGATCGCAACAAACACGAGTACCACCGATGTCATCTGAACATTTGATTTCCATAATGATTGATCTTAAAACGTTGCATATCGTCTACATTTCTAATTCGAATTATTTTGTTTGTATTCATATCCGTGATTCCCGTGATGTGCGTTAAGTTTGGTATTTGTAAAACATTAAGTTATCATAATAATGAATACTAAATTGATTGCCTTTTTTAGTATTATAGTGAGTGACATCTCTTTAAAATAAAATAATGATTGGCGTTGTTTTTATAATAAAAAATAAATATTTTTCGGTACCACCTTTGAGTTAAAGTACAATGTAGTTTGTAAAGCATGTTTCAGCGACGTATTTTCATTGTTACAATATCAACATAACTAATTGATAAGTTTAGCGTAGACTTAGGATGTCTCGTCTCAGGTTACACCAATAATATTAATAATTAATTCTCCTTGATATTTGTATTGGAACACTTAAGTCATAAGCAAATACTAAAATTATGTCATAATTATATCAATAGGCTAAATATATATTTAAAGAAAAAAAAAAAACAAAAAAAAAAAAACATTTTTCTGTGCAAATCTCTGTGATGGGAAAATCTATTCTAAAGATCTAGTAT
Source organism: Diaphora mendica (assembly GCA_949125395.1). Classification (NCBI taxonomy): domain Eukaryota; kingdom Metazoa; phylum Arthropoda; class Insecta; order Lepidoptera; family Erebidae; genus Diaphora; species Diaphora mendica. The sequence continues at coordinate 6,808,084 of OX421321.1, forward strand.
TAACTGAAAGTGACACGAGGGTCGTACTACGAGGCATCTCCATGCGTTTGCGGGATCAATATATTATCTTGGCTACAAATGTAAACAGCCGTGTCGGCCGAACGCACGGAATGCCTTGTAACGCATTTCATACTAAGGCCCGAGTTTCATAGTGACTTTAAAAGTTGAACTTTTCAGTCTTTTCGCGCAAAGGGTTGTGTATTATTTTTTATGTAGTACAAAATGTGTTCGCAATTTGATTGCTGCTGTAGTGTTCCTTTTGTTCTTATTCAAATTATATTTGTTGGGTATTTATTTGAAACTTTGTATTCTCAATATCTAAAGTATATCTAATATTTATGGTCGTAATAATTATGAGGCATGCGTAAGAAATTTCACGTAGTAAGTTTATGAACGGCTGCCTTAATAGTAATATGAATTTCTATCGATCTGTGCACCATCCTTTACGTATGTTCCGTCGACGACTCGAGAGTCGTTTGTGTTCCGTCACGTACCAAATAATAGCGTAGCAGGTGGGCGAGGCCTGCTCTCTGTCGCTGGTGGGCCACACATCTCCATATTTACATGTAGTTAAGCCAACGGCCGCGCACAGTACCGTGTGGTCGGCGCGACAGAGAGCCCGACCGCAGTTCCATGTTCTTTATATCTGTATACCTCATTCAGTAACCTCACATAATATGTCCTATATCAAACTATTTATCGAATCCCAGTACTTATCACATGCACTGCACTGTTATTTGGTACACATACAACTTTTCTTTAAGTTAATTTTTAAGGATTATTATAAATTTTATCAGTGTATCAAATAGTCGATATATTTTACTGTTATTTTTCTGATACCTTAAAGCAATTGTATATTACAAACAAAGCAGGAGAACAATAATTATTATGTAAGTGTAACAGTTAGTGAATTTAAGTGTGCTATTTTCCATTCCAGAACTCAACGATATCATTGTTCTTGTAATACTTATGTTCGGGTTTTAAAATGTTATTATTGTATTTAAACTAAACCTTATGTGATTGAAATGCAATGTTTAGAAGTATTTTTATTCTTTATTTTTTACCATTAATTAATAATAGTTAGTAGAGATCTATTTGAGAGTCTAATGTATCAATTATTTGTAAAGTTGGCTGTAACTAATTAGAAGTTACAATAAGTAGACATATTTTAATATAAACATTTGGAGCAAATTTTATGTAGATGACAAATAGTTGTTTTGATCATTATGTGAAATGTTGTCTCGTATTGTTAGCGCAATGTGTACGCACAAGGCGAGGCAGGCGGCGACTCTCGCAGTCTCGCCAGCCACCGGAGGCCCTCGACACTCACTGCACAGCACTGCTAGACTAATTCAGTTATTGCGTAAGGATATTTTTCTTACATTTCGATAAGAGTAATCTTTATAGTATAGGCAATAAATAATGTTTAACAAAAAGTCCCTATATAATCGAACTGACGACAGAAACGCATGTTATATTTGTGGCCTCTTTATGAAGTAAGATCTAAGTTACATGTTAAAAGAAAATTAATTTTGCTATGCACATAAATGATACTCAATTAATTGCCAAAAAGTTAATATATATTCATAGTTCAACAATATTTCTTTTGGGCATATTTACTTTGAATTTATGCAAAACTTAGATTATGAGTAAGTAGGTTGTAGAATATATGTAGAGTGAACGCATATTATATTATTATAATATATCTATATATATTAAAGTAAGGTGAATTTGAGAGGTATCAATTTCTTGTATTGTTCGTAAGTTTAGATAATAAATGGGTTTAGCCATACTTCGGCTGGTTTGATATGTATGTTATCTGATTAATTGTAAAAAAAATTAAAAAATCAATAAAAATACTGTGTTTTATTTTTCCCTAACTATATTCTGCTTCTCCAGGTCGACAGACCGCCTTGTTCCACCCACCTTCGTTCCGTCTTCCAGTACGTGGTCACCACTCCAGAACTTTTTGGCCCCATCGGCCGTCTTGTTTGCGAGCAATATAGTCCGACGACCTCTTGAAGGTTGCCAGAAATGTATAGTGCTTGTTCACGTTGACTCGCGGTCGCGTGCGCGGTCACGAAATATCAAACATATGACGAGATATCCAATTGTTCACGTACGAAACGCACGTGCGGTCTAACGGCCTGGCCACGGGGATCGGCGGTGCGAACGACGAAGCGGGAGATGAGGCGACCATTGGCGCAGCAGCGTTTGCAGGCCACGGGTAGTCACGTTTCGCCGCCGCGACTAGTTAAGGAAGTCCGACAGCGAAATGTCTATATCGAAATTATCTCGATATTGCTTAGAAAGTAATAGTTTTTTGGTTCAAGACCAAGGTTCAAGTTCAAGGTACATGATTTGAATAGGAATCGGGGTATGGATTTCTATTCAATGATGGGGGATGGGGAGAATTCCACAAGAAGTACGAGAAATACAAAATGTATCCAGATTTTTTTTCGAGTATATCAGAATTAGTATTGAAACCTTCGATTATATTCTTATGAATCTGCTATAGTATTTTTTTTGTTCATAAAACTTGTTTAATTATTTTTTTAAACAACAATAAATTAAATTAAAATACTAGGAAATAATAATAAAAAAAGGAAACAACAATATTTATATAAGTACAAGCGTCAAAAAATTCCTCTTCATCATCGCCTAATGGAAGCGTTCCCAAAAGGCTGGCAGCATTGCCACGTTGAATGGCAATGCTTATTCTCTGTGCTAGAAAAAGGCCGGCCTTCTGGTCACGAGAAGCGTCGATCAGTTGCTTAGTTAGTTGTTTAAACATAGCGCGAGCACTCGGACCCCAAGAACCTAACGTCTCGACCCCAAACGGTTCAAAAATATAATTACCTATTAGGTTTTGGTATTTACGCCATTTGAGGCTTTCCGCAGAAGTAGCAGCAGCGCCAGCATAACCAGCTGTACTTGGAAGATGAGATGGCGCGAGGGTGTCGACGCAAGTTGCGTCCCACACCAAAGGCTTACCCATCTTCCATGGCAGTAACGACATACCATCCGGTCTGTTGCCATCGTCCCGTACCAGACCATTTGGTTCAGGTACAGCTGGAACGCCGGCGGCAACAATAGCACGACGGATAATGTCATTAATATTGGCATGTCGAGATATTCGGCCAGCGCTTCTGCTACAAGAAAGGCCATGATGTCCGAGACTGTCAACAGCTTCTCCACAGTGACAAGAATGCGGAGAAACACAAGGCGCTCCTAAACGGAGGCAAGTGGCAAGGCAAAATGTAGTACGTATCGTCCAACAAGGTACCTATGTTGGGCGATGGAAGTGCCTGAATCCATAAACCTGATTCCCACTCTCCCACAGCCAACAAACGAGCGCGCTCAGCAAGACTGGTTTATGTATCCAGAAGTCTTCTTTGCTTTAAAATACATAACGGCGCGTCCCATTGGCGCTGAGAAAATGGGTTAGCAGGTAAAATAGTACTGGGACAAGCTATCTGCCAAGTATCTATAGCAATGGCCTTGCATGACACTTCAGAATCAACCAGTGTGTTGATAAGAATTTTCCTGGTTAATTCTTCTGTGCCATGAACTGAAGACAGAAAAGCTGAATATGAATATTAACTTATGAATATTCAACCACAATTTGAAAAAAAAAGTCAATGCAAATAGAATTTTACTTGCCGCTGAAAAATTATTTTTGACATTAATGTATACACTGACCTATACGTATCTATATTATTCTACATTTATCTGTCTATATACCTATGTATATGTATAAAGGTGACATTTAATTAGCTGATCATAATTTGAAGAATTAGCTACGAGTATAGTCATGGGCGTAGCCAGCCATGGGCTCAGGGTGGGGCAGCAATCTAAAATAATATGTAACTAGCAAACTATGGCGCTCATAGCCCAGTTACACTCGGTGATTAGAAACAATTACCGAGGGTAAGCTACGACGGCGCGGCAGTACCTGGATGGGTGACCGGTAGTGTCATGGATACCATAAGCGTCTCCGTGTTTCGGAGGTCACGTTAAGCTAACGATCCCGATTGTTATCACAGGATAAAATTATTTTACGATTTTAAGTGTTTTTTGACAGAGAGTTTTCGTGGGATGTTTTTGGAAGTCGGTTTTTTTTTTTATAAAAAGTTTTTATTTTACAGTTTTTAGTGCAAACAATCGTAGGTAAGTAGTAAGTTGAATTATTTCATCAAATTTCATCATCAAGAATACAAATTAAGGTACGTGTAATATTAAAATCATCCTCTAATCCCTAACTGTTGAAGAGTTTAATCTTCTATCATCAGCTCACCTAAATAGCTTGAAAGTATACGACTGAAGGTCTTTAGATACGTATGAAATTGAAAGAATTATTCTCCAACTCCTAACCGTTGAGGAGTTGTACCTTCCACCTTCCATCATCAGCTTACCTAAATAATTTGTAAGGATACGACTAAAGGTAACTTATATACATATGATATTTAAAGATTTATCCTCCAACTCCTAACCGTTAAGGAGTGGTACCTTACATCATCAGCTCATCATCATAAAATGATGACTACCAGACGCAAATACCGGTGTAACTTCAGAAAATATACGAAAAACATAGTATGTGCCTATAAAAAATGAGGGTTTCCCTCGATTTCCCTGGGATCCCATCATCTGATCCTGATATGCTGGCAATGGGACCACCACGGAAGCATACCCTGTCGAATACAAAAAAAAAATTCAAAATCGGTCCACAACTGACGGAGTAATCAGGTAACATACATAAAAAAAATAAAAAAAATACATACAGTGGAACATAGAACCTCCTCCTTTTTGGAAGTCGGTTAAAAAGCAGTCGTGAAGCTTAGTTGGAGGTCTTTGCTTAAAAACGACCAACAGCAAGATAACGTTGTCTTGCCAGTCCCCAACCCGCACTCGGCCAGCGTGGGGACGTATGGCCTTAATCCTCTCCTGAGAGGAGACCCGAGCCCAGCAGTGGGACGTTATGGGTTGTTGAAACCATACCCGCGGTCTTACCACTACCGATTCGGTCGCAGCCTACAGGCCCATCGTGTTGTTGGACGAGACGGGATCGTCGAGGCACGTCGATGCCGTGTTGTGCCTGAGGGCCGTGACCGAAGAGGCAGTGGGCTGTGGCGGCGTGCAGTTGATGGCGTCGTCCGACATCGCCAACGCATTCAATAGTCTGCCATTAAGCTGCATCAGAGAAGAACTCCACAACCACGGCGTGCCAGAGTACCTGAGGCGGCTAGTGGCAGACTATTTAGAGGAGCGTACCATCATGTACGAGGATCGAGGCCCGGGGGGCAAACTTCCAAGAGGTGGCGTGCCTGGCCACCAGGGGTGTCTCTTTGGTGATTGGGCGCTGGGCCTACGGGTGGCCCTAGATAAGACGGAGGCCCTGATGTTCCATGGGCCCCGTCGTGGACCACCCCCCGACGCCTCTATCGTGGTCAACTCGGTGCTCGTACCGGTTCAGGCCCAACGGTAGATGGTTCTTCGACGAGCAATTCCGACTGCTTGCTCCTGTTATAGTTTTTCTTTAATAAAACTTGCGTTATATTCACTTAAATAGTGTTTTATTTTAATGTAAAAGAAAACACAGCACATGAGTACAACAACGAAAATGACAGTTCTATTAGCGGGAAGTCTGTTTTTTTTTTTAATTTATGGCAATGGACAATTATCCTATTCTGACACAACCCCTTAATTGACATTATGTATTAAATTTTAACAAAAAAATAACTTTATACAATACTAAATGTTCCCTTTTCAAGCAATTTTATGAAATCAAGAAATAATTTTAGTAGTAAAATTGTTAAACTTTTCATAACACAAACTTTTTGTTAATGTATCTGCAATATTTTTAGTTGACTCTATATAGTGTAAGTTAATATATTTCTTATTTATTATATCTTTAATAAAATTATATTTGATATCGATGTGTTTAGCTCGTTTGGAATTTTCATAGCTTTTGCAAATATTTATGGCACTTTGCACACAATATCGACATCAAATAAGCAATTTAAATGTTCTGCTACGCCTCTTAGGTTCAGTACTTCTTGTGCTGTAGCAGCTGCAGCGATATACTCAGCCTCGGCCGTTGATAAGGCGACGCAGGCTTGCTTTTTGGAGAACCGAGCCACTGGGTTACTTCCATGTAGAATTATTCCGCCACTGACGCTTTTTCGGTCTATCTGATCGCCGGCCCAATCTGCATCTGAGTATGCCGATATAGCCTTGTTCTTTGTCTTCTTAAAAATCAATCCTTTTTCTTTTGTATGTTTTAGATATCTTAATATTCTTTTAGCTGCTTTCCAGGTTTCATCAGTGACTTTGTCCAGGTATCGACTGAGATAGCTGACAGGGTAAGTGATGTCAGGTCTGGTAGACATTGATATATATAGTAGGCTTCCTATCAACTCTCTGTATAGATCTTTAGTTTTTCCTTCTTTGTATTTTTTTGCTTCTTTTGCTTCTTTTACAGTGGTGGATTTACCACTAGGCTGAGTAGGCTGGAGCCTAGGGCGGCGAATTTTAGGGGGCGGCAAATTTAGACGATTTTTATTATTATTAAAAAATTAAAAAAACAATTTTAAAGAGAGAGAAAATAAGTCGTGATAATTTAACAAAAAGAAACAACAATGTAATATGCAGTGTACCAAATACTCTCAACTTTAATATTATTTAAAAAAATACTAAACGATTGGTAAAATATATCTTTGTGAATATTGGTTTTTAAAACATCTCATTAACAGTTTAATATTACAATTCAAAATAGTAATATTTATAATTAACATCTTTCTTAGTCACCACTAAGGGCGTCATGATGTTCTAGAATACGCCGAGCCGCCCGTTACACTGGACGGTGGCGAATCAATTTTGAGTAGAAATTTTCAACCCTTGAACTCCTTTCCGCTGCCTCTTTCTGCTCAATGTCATGTTCGCAGAAGGAGATAAAACATCTGCCGCTATCGACCAAATCGACACAGTTGGCAGCGAGAGATGCTCTCCGATAACTGCAAGAGTTTCCAACGCTGCCATGCCAAAGCACTGGCACAGCGAATCAGCTCAGTAAACCGTATAGGCGGGATTCAACTGACTGCTAGTAACCACGTGCAGATAATTCCCAAAGCTTCCGTGCCCGGAAATAACCTGCGGTACCCGGAACAAACCCCACATGAATATTCCGGCCGACGCGGACGCCGCATTCGTAGACAGGATGTGAAACCAGCAATGCTCTCTAAGGGTGCCAGAGGTGCACCCTACTCTGATCGGTCAGAGCTACCGTACTCACCGGGGGCGGGGTACCGTATAGTGTTATTATAGAAGTGTTATAGTGTTAATATAGTATAGGACCGGAGAATTCCTCGCACAGCCTTGTCGCGACAAGACAGTTCACGCAAATTGGGCAAAAGTTGCCGAAGGGCAGACCAGCCACTAGCTTTTGTGCAAGATGTCGAAAGAGTCCGTGAAAAAGCTACCTACTGTTAGGGAACAGGTCTAGATACATTGTTTGGGATTGATTCGGTACGAGAACCGAATATAACACGATTGAGGCATCATAAGGTGGACTCATGAAATGAAGAGACTGAGGGCGTGTTTATATGACATGGAAATATTTCACACCCACACAACATAACCGCAGCGTGCTTGCACGATCCACCAGGACTGCGGACATCCTACTGGACAGCGTAGGCGTGCAGCGGATCAGTTGCTTGTGTTCTTTCAAAACAAAGAAAACTCGAGCAAGATTGACGTGTCAACGGCGGTTTTGGTCACTGCTAAGAATTTGTATGTTGAGGACTAGTCAATAAAGTTAAAATTGGTATATAAAGAAACTAGTACGTGGCCAATACACGGCTATCGCGCGGCGGCCGCAGGAAAATTATCGCGTCGTCTAACTGGGCCCTTACGTTTTGTTCAGGACCACCATTAAATCCACCGCCCGATCACTAGAGAAACATCGCTGGTGACCACCTCTTTAAAGGTTGCCCCTCGGGGTGAAACCAAACTTTCAATGGCATAACAGATTACGCCCAGGCCTGGTGGCAAGTCTCCTGCGAGGCACTAGTACCCTATGTTCTACAGGAGGATGCCGAAAATATCCCCCTGTGGAACACTGCACGACATAGGTCGACTCTTCAGATATTCATCTTGAACCTCGTACGTGACGGTATGTTACTCTAAATAGTCTGCCACTAGTCGCGTCAGGCACTCTGGCACCCTGTGGTAGTAGAGGCTAATAAATGCGTTGGCGGTGTTAAACAACAATGGCAAGCACGGGTGGGCGGAGCGTACAATGCACACGATCGGAGCTTTCCGAGGGCCATCCGTAAACCGTAGATGGCTTGAGATCTGTTAGGGTACCAGAAGCTTTTTTTCTAGGCTTCTTCCTCGGATACAAGTACCCAAACCAGAGTGTGATATAACTACATCACATTCATCGGTAGGAGATATCTGAATTCATTCCGTGTTGAATTGAAATGTATTTCAACTTTGTTGACATTGCACGTGCGTGCTCAAACTAACACACGGGCCGTTTAGTATGGGGGCAGTGGTCTTGCAACGGATCAGTATTACAGCTGCACCTACCGCCGTATCCGTGACGGCTGGAACATTATCCACGTTCTTCTCATCGATTCCGACCAAGGAGGCCATAAACGGGGACGTGTGTACCACCTGTGTAGTACGGAAACGCCTTCAACAACTTTCTGCCTCTACGAAGCGGGTCGAAGGCGAACTCGCAAGTAGAGTTCGTAAATAAGGGCCTGATGGCACGAATGACGATTATTGTAAATTCGTGCAATTAAGGCGATAACGGAGACTGAGCTACAGTTAAGACACAATCCTCCCCCCCTGCCTCCCTAAGCACCGTATAGCCTTACTCGGTTCGATTTCAACACACTACACGCAAACCCCTGCAGAATGTAAAAGAAGGGTATTGAATTGCAGGAGTTAGAAGGGGCGGCAAAAATTAAAAAGCCTACTGGCGGCAAATATGTAAATCCGCCACTGTTCTTTTACTTTAAAATTAATCCCCATAGGAGTTTTCATTTCTTTGCACTCTGTCATATTATATTTATTTAGAATCTTCTCAATTAATTTAGTTTGCTTTATTTCTAGTGTATTTTCAGTTCTTTATATTTCCATCCCAAGAAAGTTTTTAATCTCTCCTAAATCCTTTGCATTAAATTTCATTTTTAGTTTTTTAATTATCTCTTTGTTGTTTCCAATAGTAATGATGTCATCTACATATATCACTATCCAACAATCCTTTTGGTAATATAAACAGGTGTCGTAGCTTGATCTGTTGAAACCATCTTCTTTTAGGAAACGATCTATTCGTTCATTCCAACATTTTGGAGCTTCGGTAAGACCATATAGTGCTCTCTTTAATTTTAAAACTGAGCCTTTGTTCTTTGTTTCATATCCTTCTGGTGGCTTTATATATATTTCTGATTTTACTTCGCCGTTTAGGAATGCTGTGGGGATGTCTAGTTGAGTTATTGGAAGGTTTTCATTGAGTGCTTTTGAGATAAGCATTCTGACAGTTGGAGCTCTGGCTACAGGTGAGTATAATACTTCATAGGGGTCAACTCCTTTGAATTGAAATCCACGTGCCACGAGTCTTGCCTTTTTTGTACCATCCTCCTTTTCTTTAAATATCCATTTAGTGTCTATGGCTTTTTTGTTCAAAGGTAGTTTCTCTTCTGTCCATGTTTCTAGTTTTATAAGTGCGTTAAGTTCTTTATTTATTGCTTTCTTCCAATCCTGGTTTTTTATAGCTTCTTTGAAGTTGTTTGGTATGTCTTCTTGCTTTACTATGTTATTTTCATTCTGAGCTATATTTGATTCATAATATTTAAGGTATTTTGGTTTCTTAATTATTCTTCCAGATTTTGTAGTCACTCTAGGGGTTTCTTCATCCGCGTTTATGTTTTCTTCTTCTTCATACTCATTTTCTTCTTCTTCATGAACATGTTCTTCTTCATGAACATTTTCTTCTTCATGAACATTTTCTTCTTCTATTATATTTACAGGTATTTCTTCTCTATAGTTTCCTTCATTTGCTTCAGGTTCAATATGTTCTTGTATGTAAGTATTAGAATTGTTTTCTTCTTCTTGTTTTTCTTTTTTAATTTCTTCCTTTCCAAATATTACATCTCTTCTAATAAATATTTTTCTTTTTTCAGGTTCCCAAAGCCGGTATCCAGTGGGAGCGTAGCCAACCATAATCATCTTCATGCTTCGGTCATCCAGTTTTTTCAAGTTTGTGAGATTTTTTGTGTATACTTTAGATCCAAATGTTTGTATATTTTGAACATTGGGTTTTTTGTTAGACCATTTTTCTATTGGTGTTATATTTTCTCCAGCCTTCGGTGTTCTGTTGAGTAAGTATGTTGCTGATCGAGCTGCTTCTCCCCACATTTCTTTGTCTAGGTTACTTTGTTTAAGCATAGCACGTACCTTTTCCATAAGGGTTCGGTTGAAGCGTTCTGCTTTCCCAATTTGTTGAGGAGTGTATATTACATTATAATCCAAACGTATTCCTCGATTTTTACACCATTCTTTTAGTTGAATACTGGAGTATTCTCCACCATTATCGCAGCGTATCAGACTCACTTGCTGACCGGTGTGTCTTTCGACTTCGTTGATGTATTCTTTCATGTAGTTGAAGACTTCAGACTTGTTTTCTAATAAGTATATCTGCATATATCCAGTAGAGTCATCAATGAAAGATAATATATATTTTTTGTTGTCCTATGTAGTCGGGTTTATCGGTCCACAAACATCTGTATTTATTGTATGTAGTATCCTGTCGGCCTTTTGACGTGTAGTAAAAGGTAGTCTAGTTTGTTTGGATTCTATGCATATTTCACAGGGTGTAAGTGAATCTATATCTTCTTTTTTAATATTCATCCCATCTACTGCAGAAGAAATGTTTTTTAAAGTGACTTTACCTGGATGGCCATATCGTATATGCCACTGTTCAGCATCATTCTGTTGGCAGGTTAACATAGCCTCGCTGTTTCCTGTAGTCAAGTTTACAATGTATAGGCCGGTTTCAGTCTTTGTTCCTTTTAATAAAACATTATTATTTTTCTTCATGATTACTTCTTCTTTAGTGAATGTCACTTCTCCATCTTTTTCGGTAATTGCATTTACTGATAAGAGATTTTGTTTTAACTCCGGCACATACAGTACATTTTTGAATTTTATTGTTTCCGTCTCTATAGTTCCCATCTTTTTAGCCATGATGACATTATCCTTTTTAGCAGTTTGTATTTTAATGAGACAGTTTTCTTGTTGTTTAATCTGGTTTTCATTGTTTGTCATGTGCTGAGAACATCCTAAATCAACTTTAAAGTTTTCTGACTGTGTGAAGAATGTTACAGCCGTGTCTGCTTCATTTTGGTTATTTTTCTTTTTTCTAAAATAACAGACCTTTTCATCATGATTGAACTTTTTACATTTTGAGCACTGTTTTTTGTCTTTGTAGTAACAATTCTTTTCATTGTGATTTACTTTCTTACAAATTGAACACTGTTTCTTTTTTTTTGTATTTTTCTTATTGGATTGAGCTTTAAATGCTATGGAATCAGTACTTTCTCTGTTTCGCTGTTGTTCTAATAACAGTCTTGATGTTAAATTGGTGATTGTCTGTTCAGCTGATGATGCAGATTCCCATGCAGTTATAAAATTTTTGTATGTTTCAGGCAGGGTAGAAATAATCTTTGAAATCAGCATTTTCTCATTTATTTTTTCGTCGAGACTATTAAGTTGATGTGCTAGGCTCTCAAGCATGCCAATATGATGTGCCATATCCTTTGATTTATCATAAGGATATTGAAAAAATTCTTGCAAAAGTTGACATTTTTGTTGGCTTGTTTGTCTCTCAAAGATAAATACTAGTTTTTCGTACATTGCTTTAGCAGATGTACATGATAACAGTGACGATATTAGTTTTGTTTCAATGGTACCTGTTATGGCACGCTGTGCCAGGGCATCAAGTTTCACTAGTTTTACATCTTTTTTGTCCGCAGGAAGACCCACCTCAACAACATCATCCAGTCCCTCGCTCCGGAAGAATATGTTTATCTGGAATTTCCATATCGGAAAAGTTTTTTCGTCACTCAGACGTTGTATGTTTTTAAGGCTGTCGTTGTTCATTTTTCGGCTCTACATGGGGGTTGTGCGGTCGATGGCGCTGTATGGTGCACCGGTGTGGGTGGCGGCGCTGACCGCCCAGAATAGGACATGCCTCTGGTGTCCCCAGAGGATATTGGCTGTTAGAAACATGCGCGGTTACCGCACCGTGTCGACCGAGGCGGCATGCGCCTTGGCTGGAACTTCCCCGTGGATTTGGAGGCGGAAGTGCTCGCCGAAGTTTATCGGCGGACAGCTGACTTCCGGGCAGAGAACGGCTTTCGCCCTCCGCCCGAAGAGATACGCGAGTGGCGTGAAGCCGCTCGTCGAGCCACCATGGTTCGCTGGTCATCCCGGCTAGATACTCCACCCAGCCTCTTCCTCCTCCTCCTCCAGGTCACCTTCGAGTGGGCAAGGTGGCAGTACGGGACCCTGTCTTTCCGAGTGACGTAGATCCTTGCCGGGCACGGTTGCTTCGGAGAGTACCTGCACTTGGGCGCTAGGAAGGAACTGAGTCCTACCAGTCACAACTGCGATTGTAGTGAGGACTCGGCCCAGCACACGCTAGTGGTTTGCACCGCCTGGGCGACGCAGCGTCGGGCACTCGCTCACTGCAGTCATCGAAGGAGATCTCTCGCTACCAGCCGTCAAACGCTCCATGGCCGGTGGCGTCAGCTGTTTTACAGCGGTCCAGTAGGAGGTGTAGGAGAGGCCCGGGAGGTCAACCTCCACTCAAAGGCGCGCTTACCAGCACCTCATGCCGCCCTGAGTGTGGCCGCGGATGGACGGGATGGGTTTCTCCCTCCATCCGCTTAAGTGGCCAGCCGCGAGAGGACGACGTACGCGTGTGCCGTACGTCACCTAATTAGGAGTCCATTAGCAGACGGTGTCCGCTTCAGTGCGGGAAGGCGTCGGGACCCCTCTCCTCCTGCTGTATTAATAACATCAGTTCCCGGATCTCTCCCTTCTCAGGCGTAGAGTGGCACACCGTGTGGTTTTAGTCGATCCGACTCCGACACACCACCCCGCCGCAAACCCTGTTAGGGTGACGGCCCGTGGGGTTTCCACACGTAAAAAAAGGAAACTTACAGGTCAGAGCCGGGGCGAGTGCCCCACCGTGGCTACGCCCATGAGTATAGTATTCATGAATATGAACAACTTTTCCTAAGAAACTTATGGTCGAAAACGGATTTTTTACTAAATTAATTTGGAACTATTTTTACTCAAAATATGACCAGCTAATTAAATGTTTTTTTTTTTTTTTTTTTTTTTTTTTTTTTTTTTTTTTTTTTTTTTTTATGTATGGCCCGCCATAATGACTCTACTCTGCCTGATGGAAAGCATAAGCAGAATCCAAGAGTGGTGGTCACCATACTCACTGCGAATGCAGACAATGCAGTATGGCGACCCACACCATGGCGGCCTAGTGATGCTGCTGCATCTTTTAGTCTAGTCAACAAGTATGGAACTTGTTGACTAGACTATTTGGGCATCCGGTCTCGCACTCACCAACGAAACACGACAGCACGATCGCTGTCATTTTACGTTGATTTTCTGTGCGAGGGTAGTACCGCCCCGGTCGAGCCGGCCCATTCGTGCTGAAATCAGCGTGGCTCTACTACCTACAAAATACTACCTGTCAACCTGTATTAATATTTCATGAAATAAAAATACTTTTAAATAATTATGTTGTTTCTTTTATTTTTATTTCTTCCCACAATCTCTTCACTTCATAAATTTATGCTGTGGGTGGCTAGACTTCCAAATAGCTGGTCTAGCTAGTATTTCAGCAAGAAAAGTCTCGGTGTTCATTTTTTTTTAAACTCATTTAATCACTACAATATTCGCCGCGACTACCGCTCGACTCCGTGGCTAGCTAGCGCCGTACAGATTCATGCCTTTGTTTTACTCGCCCACCGCGTCGCAAGTCGCCCGCGCGATTCGCTCTGTACATTTCGCCGGTCGTTTTGCCGGTCGCCGTTGCGCGTGGCTTGATAAGTACATTGCTATGCGTTTATTTTAGTCGCTAGACGCTTCGCCGTTCGCACCGCACGAATATTCGCATCGGCGAATGTCCCGTGGCCAGGCTGTAAGTAGCGAGCAAAGTAGCGATTGACGCGGATTGTGACAAGTTTTCAGCTTGCCTCAAATACCTACCCAAAAAATGGTACCAGCTCTCCTTCTATAGCGGCCGAGCGCGCGATTCACTCGCGACGTCCGGTAAGTTCAACCAGTTTGAACTTATCGCTCGCGCAAACGCCTGGCGGCCAATGTGAACACGAGCACGCAACGTATACCGACGCCGCGACCGCGCGTTCCTACGTGAACAAGCACTTACGGCCTGCCCACGGGGATCGGCGGTGCGAACGACGAAGCGGGAGATGAGGCGACCATTCGCGCAGCACCGTTTGCAGGCCACGGGTAGTCGCGTTTCGCCGCCGCGACTAGTAAGGAAGTCCGACAGCGAAATGTCTATATCGAAATTATCTCGATATTGCTTAGAAAGTAATAGTTTTTTGGTTCAAGAGCAAGGTTCTAGTACATGATTTGAATAGGAATCGGGGTATAGACGGAGAATTCCACAAGAAGTACGAGAAATACAGAATGTATCCAGATTTTCGAGTGTACCAGAATGAGTACTGAAACCTTCGATTATATTCTTAAGAATAGTCAACCAGAATTGGAAAAAAAAAATGCAAATAGAATTTTAAGTGCCGCTGAAAAATTCTTTTTGACATTAATGTAAACACTGACCTATACATATCTATATTATTCTACATTTACCTGTCTATATACCTATGTATATGTATAAAGGTGACATTTAATTCTTCTTCTCATCCGGTACGCTCTTGACAGAGCGGTCGTGATCGTTATTCAGTAGTAGTTCTAGGAGATGTGATGCGTTTCACGACACCTCGCCACTGTTGCCTGTTCCAGGTCATCCTGCTACACTGGTTCACCGAACTTCCCACGGCAGACTTGATCTGGTCAGTCCACCGCGTAGGTGACCTTCCGCGGGGTCTAGTGCCTTCCACCCTTCCTTGAACGACAAGGCGCTCTATGGATTGATCGCCACGCCGAGAAACATGTCCGAAGAATGTAAGGATGCGAGATTGTACAGTTGAGGACAGACGCTGCTTGATACCGAGTTCTTGAAGTATCGAGACGTTCGTGCGGAATTCGGTCCACGAAACCCCAAGCATTCTTCTCCAGCACCACATTTCCAGAGCGTCTATTTTATGCCTTTCCACATCTCGCAAAGTCCAAGTTGCAGCCGCGTATAGAAATATGCGGAATATAAGCGTCTTTACGAGCCTGACCTTCGTGGCTTTAGTGATGTTCCTATTCCTCCATATTTTCCGCATCTTGTCCATCGCCGCTCTTGTGATGCCCATACGTCGACATTTAATTAGCTGATCATAATTTGAAGAATTACCTACGAGTATAGTATTCATGAATATGAACAACTTTTCCCAAGAAACTTATGGTCTTAAACGGATTTTTTTATAACTAAATTAATTTGGAACTATTTTTACTCAAAATATGACCAGCTAATTAAATACGTTGTTTCTTTTATTTCTTCCCACAATCTCTTCACTTCATAACTTTATGCTGTGGGTGGCTAGACTTCCAAATAGCTGGTCTAGCTAGTATTTCAGCAAGAAAAGTCTCGGTGTTCATTTTTCGCGGCGAAAACAACTAAACTCATTTAATCACTACAATATTCGCCGCGACTACCGCTCGACTCCGTGGCTAGCGCCGTACAGATTCATGCCTTTGTTTTACACGCCCACCGCGCCGCAAGTAGCCCGCGCGGTTCGCTCTGTACATTTCGCCGGTCGCTTCGCCGGTCGCTTCGCCGGTCGCTTCGCCAGTCGCCATTGCGCGTGGCTTGATTAGTACATTGCTATGCGTTTATTTTAGTCGCTAGACGCTTCGCCGTTCGCACCGCGCGAATATTCGCATCGGCGAATGTCCCGTGGCCAGGCTGTTACTCCTGAGGGCACTGTTCCCGAAAGATAATACAGACTCGGAAGTTTTACCATAGCGGCGGTAAGACCTGACTTGACCTGACAAGAGGGGCCCCGGAGATGAAACAGCTCTCGCCTTTCAGATGACTGGGATACTTGCCGGACGCGGTTGCTTCGGCAAGTACCTATGTCGTCGTCGCAAAGGACGTGAGCCGAGGTTACGGTGTCATCATTGTGATGACTGCCCTGACGACACGGCACTTGACACACTGGCGGAACACCCAGCTTGGGCCAACCAGCATCGTGATCTCATTGCGGCAGTCAGTTCTGCAGGTACCTAGTGTCTCGCTTCCGACTTTGGTATGTCCATAGTCCGAAGCGTGAGTGCATGGAGCGCCGTCGCTGCCTTCTGCGAGTAGATGATGCCCTTATGGGTAATTGGCTGATTCTTGTATTCAGTCGTTACTCACATATAATATGCTGTCGGGTTCGCCAAAGAAAACCATATATAAGTTGTTCTGATGAATGGTACTTTAATACTTTAAATTAATTAGATTTTAATTAGATAGAATATTATTATTATTATTAGATAGAATTTAATTAGATGAAATAATGAATACTGTTAGATTTCGAACGTCATTATAATGGCAACATTTTTGATTGTCATGTTTTTTGTTTGACGTTTGAGGTTAAAATATAGAACTGAAGAGAGGCTTCGTAGCCTCTGCAGCTGCGTAGAGAAATCGCCTCTATAGCAGTCCATTACCATCTGTATCATTGGAAGTATTCTGAGGAGCTCTTCTAACTGGTCCCCCTTCTCCCTTCCTCTGCAGAATAACATGTTCACTCTCAAACCAAACGGTTTGGTTCATCCTTCCTGTGCCGAGCAGCTAAAAACTGGAACTCACTACCAGCGCACGTGTTTCTCTCCCACTATGATCCCGGGGCCTTTAAGTGGGGCGTGGAAAAGCATCTCACTAAGCCGTCATAGTGTGGGACGCAATACTGCATTGTCTGCTTTCCCAGTGAGTATGGTTGCCCCCACTGTTGGATTCTGCTTGAGTTTTCCATCAGGCTGACCATAGTCACTTTGGCAGCTTCAAATAAAAAAAGTACAATTTTAATAACTACGTTTTTTCTTTTGCCATATTTTGCCAAAATATGGAGATTTTGTGGATTTGATATACGTGAGTATGCTGCCCATGAGAAAAAAAAAACTGTATCTTTAAGCATCTGTCCTTGGGTTTTGATAATATTGTAATTGGAAATGCTGTTTTCAGCGGAAACTGCATTCTTTTAAATTAAAATGTCAAATAAGTTGGAATTATTGGAATACGGGGAATTAAAACATTATCTTCTTTTGCCATTCCATGCGTCATGATTGTAGCTTTTACAATGTTGTACCCCAGTTGTGTAATATTTAGCCATGTACTATTACATTGCTTTGGCGCTCAAGATACCTCATTTAATAGTACTGGAACATTAACTTGCAGCCTCAACTTATGGGTAGGCACTCCTGATATTTCTAAAGACTTTAAGTATTCGACAACATCTCCCTCCACGCCTGACATGATCCGTTCGTTTAATTGATAACTATCTCATTAGTCAGCAGATCAGGATCGATATTATTTACATTTTTATTCATATCTAACCAACAGCTAGCTTATAATGACGATACTTCTGTAGAGAATTTTAAAGTTAAGAAACGCTGTTAATTAATTATATTAATTTGGCTTATTTATTTCTATTAATATAATGAACATACAAATCAGATTGACGAATATATACTTAATATCTTAATATTTAATTTTTATATATATAATATCATTGCTATCATTGTTAAGTCTTCATTGAAAAAGTGAAATATTTTTTATGATTGTGACAGCCTTGTTAATTCGTTGTCAAGACGCCCGACGTAGGTAACGCGCTGGCGTGTGGCGAGTGAACTCCCAGAACAACCTTTCATCCCCATTTTAAACCCCTTACAACCCCTTTTTCGCATTAAAAAGTAGCCTATGTCCTTTCTCAGGCTCTAGACTATCTGTGTACCAAATTTCATTCAAATCGGTGCAGCGGTTTGGCCGTGAAAGCAAGACAGACAGACAGACACAGTTACTTTCGCATTTATAATAATCAATTTTTTCAAATTGGACCAGTAGTTCCTGAGATTAGCGCGTTCAAACAAACAAACAAACTCTTCAGCTTTATATATTAGTATAGCTGACCCACGCAACGTCGTTTGCGTCTCCTATTGCCCGTAGCGTGATAATTTTCCCCCGTTTTTGAAACATTCTTCATTGGTGCTCCGCTCCTGTTGGTCTTAGCGTGATGATATATAACCTATAGCCTTCCTCGATAAATGGGCTATCTAACATTGAAAGAATTTTTCAAATTGGACCAGTAGTTCCTGAGATTAGCGCGATTAGCTGACCCACGCAACGTCGTTTGCGTCTCTTATTGCCCGTAGCGTAATAATTTCCCCCCGTTTTTGAAACATTCTTCATTGGTACTCAGCTCCTATTGGTCATAGCGTGACGAAATATATACATATATATATCATCACGCCTATAGCCTTCCTCGATAAACGGGCTATCTAACACTAAAAGAACTTTTTCAAATTGGACCAGTAGTTCCTGAGATTAGCGCTTTCAAACAAACAAAAACTCTTCAGCTTTATATATTAGTATAGATGTATTTATTATACTCTTCTAAGATCTAATACTCATACTAGATTAATATTAGGTAGACTAATATTAGGTATTATGTTGATAAAAAGTCTTTGACAAATAACTCAATAATAGGTACCAACTCTTAGCGTCTTATACTCGTGATAATTTGTAAACGAAATGTCCGAATGGGATGAAACAAAAAGTATTTTACTTCTACATAAATACCCTTGATAACAAAATGCCTTCCTCGATAAATGGACTATCCAACACTGAAAGATTTTTTCAAATCGGACCAGTAGATCCTGAGATTAGCGCGTTCAAACAAACAAACAAACAAATTCTGCAGCTTTATAATATTAGTATAGATTGCTATTATAACTTGTAAAATAAATATTATTTCATATCATAAACTTAAAAAAATTAACAAAGTAAAGAAAGAATGAATCCTGTAAGATGTTGGACTCAATAAAATAAATATAATTGATAATTATTATAATTAATAATTATATATTATTAATAATTAGACATTATATAATATTAATAATTAGATATTATGTAATATTATATTATATGTGGTTAACATTTTTCTTACTTCCTTTTTCACTTTTTTTATAATATATTTTAATTATATTTTATTACTAGCTGTGCCCGCGACTCCGTCCGCGTGGAATAGTGACTTTGGACAGCAGTTTTCGGACATTTCTTTTGGTTCATAAACACCGTCATTTGAGTGTTTAGAATAATCGAATTTAAAGTAATGCTTCTCTATACACGACATTAGACGTATAGCCATCGGGGATCAAAGCATAGAGGTTGCTAGGATTGCTAACACGTGACAGAGCTACATAAAGCTGATCGTGTGAAAAACAGTTAATACTTAGATCTACACCCACAACTTTTAGCGTACCTATGACCGTGAGCTTTATTTATTGTCACCGCGAAACATAGGCTCACTGGAAACCGGACTCGTTTAAAACTAAACGGAAAGTGGTTTGGGATGAGAGGAGTCCGAGGAATAAAAACACTATCACCTTTACCGCACCCTGTTAAAATCTTTGGTCACTTTTAATCTGGTACCGTTGCAACGTTTTGGCGGGCTTAAATATTTAAGGGGCATTATGGGTACGCCGACTTTTAAATTTATTTTATGAGCTGGTAGTCCAGTAGCACTGAGGGATCACGCGATAATGCATGAGATTCACGATCGATGGACAAACGTGCCTCACGCTGTTCCCTGTTCTACCTAATTCGAGTGGCCATCATTCGAGAACGATGTGAACTGAATCGAGATTCTCGCTGAGGCGAAGTTTCTGTAGCACGAAACCTGGCCTGACGTTCCTGAGATGCAGTGAGAGCCTCATGATCTTCTTCAGATTCCTGTGATCAAACTAATCTCATCCTTTTAGCATTCCTGCTGCACTGGGAGAGGTTGGATCTTTTTCGAGGCATTCTTACAATATACTAACACAACATAGTTTAGTAAACACGTACTTATCATAAACAACTAAATTATAAATACTTACAGATTATTACACAGTTTCATTTATTACAGTTTGATAACTATTATGACGTGTCAACCCAGTCTATTAACTATCGAAAACAACCAAAGGTGTTAACTGTAAGTACTTTCTGTTTTTAGAAAAATACCGAAAGCAAGTCAAGAAAAATAACGTAAGTTATATGTATCACTGACCTTTTTTTTTACGTGTGGAAATACCTCGGACCGTCACCCCACAGGGGTTTGCGGCGGGGCGGTGTGTCGGACTCGAACCGACTAAAACCACACGGTGTGCCACTCTGCGCCTGAGACGGGAGGGACCCGGGATCTGCTGATATTAATACATCCAAATTCCTCCCAGCGCCTGCCCGCACAGAAGCGGGCACCAGCGGCGGATTGGGTCCGAGTGGAGGTCGTCCTCCCGGACCTTCTCCGCCACCTCCATCTGCGAGATTACGTCTTCGCAGAAGGTTGTGACCGCGGTAAAACTGCTGCGAGAGATCTCCTCCGATGCCTGCAGTGAGGGCCCGACGCTGCGGC
The DNA here is from genome assembly GCA_949125395.1 of Diaphora mendica. NCBI lineage: Eukaryota > Metazoa > Arthropoda > Insecta > Lepidoptera > Erebidae > Diaphora > Diaphora mendica. Next base: position 6,828,906 of record OX421321.1, read on the forward strand.
GCCCAAGCGGGGCAAACCGTCAGCGTGTGCTGGGCCGAGTCCTCACTGCAGTCGCAGTGGTGGCAGGCGGGACTCTATTCCCTCCTGGCGACCAAGTGCAGGTACCTTACGAAGCAACCGTGCCCGGAAAGGACCTGCGTCAGTCGGAAGGAAAGGGTCCCGTGCTGCCGCCCTGCCCACTCGAGGATGACCGGCTGGAGAGCCTCCACGGCGGCAAAGCCAGCACGTGGAGTCTCCAGCTGGAACGACCATCTAACCATCGTGGCTCGACGGGCGGCTTCACACCACTCGCGTACTTCGGCCGGAGGGCGATGCCACTCTCCGCCCGATATTCAGCCACCCGTCGATAAACTTCAGCGAGCACTTCCGCCTCCAAATCCCACGGGGGTGTTCCGGCCAGGGCGCACGCCGCCTCTCTCGACACCGTGCGGTATCCGCGTATGGCTCTGACTGCCAATACCCTCTGAGGCCGCCAGAGGCGGGCCTTATTTAGGGCAGTCAGAGCCGCCACCCACACCGGTGCACCATACAGCGACATTGACCGGACAACTCCCGTGTACAGGAGTCGCGTTGCGACGCTGGCTCCACCCAAGTTGGGCAAAAGTCACCCAAGAGCGGAGGCAGCGTCGACCAGCTTTGGACCAAGCTGTCGGAAGTGCTCGTCGAAGAGTCACCTACCGTCGAGGATCAGGCCCAGATACCTGATCTGGGCCAGACGATAACACTAAAATGGGACCACACGGGAAGCACCAGCTTTCAAATAAAAAAGAATCAACAAAATCGGTTCACTCGGTCGAAAGTTATGAGGTACAAAAATAAAAATAAAATAAAAAAAATACAGTGGAATTGAGAACCTTCTCTTTTTTGAAGTCGGTTAATTACTAAATAAAATGGTTTTTTTAAACATAAAAATTAGAAAATATTTTAAACTAAATAAGTAAATAGGTATAAGGTTTATAAAAGAATCAAGAACTTGAAATCAAACTAACCTATACAAAATAAACATACTACTCGTATATATATTTACAAACCCTATAAACCCTAAAGAAATATGTCCTTATTAGAAACGACAAAATTGTAAGTACTTTCAGATTTTTACACATAAAATTAAGAAATAAAAAAATCAAGAAAAGCAAATAATGCTCTCGGCACGCTTTATATACCGGCGTGGTCGCGTAGCCGTTTATAATCTACAAACGTCCAGCTACGTGATTCTTTAAATTGGCATAACTTTTTTATTTATGAACCGATTGACATGAAACAAACACTAAATGTTAAGTGAAGCTTACCACAATATATTAGTGAAAATCACATTTCAATCGGATAAGCTATTTCTGAGATTAGCGTGCACAAACGCACAGACAAACAGATAAACAGACAAAAATTCTAAAAATCATTGTTTTGGGTTCTATTGCGTTCATAAAGCCCCCCTATAATAGTTTTCCTGAGATATCTTCCATGTACAGACAGCGACCAGTTACGATTTTATTATATGTATAGATTATTATAATATATATTGATATTAATTATTATTATTAAAAATAATTATTATTTTACTTAATTAATTATTAGCTTTGCGCATGCCCAAACCTCCCTCCTATGTGCGTGCCCAATGCTCCCCATACAGTATTTTTTTAAATAAATTTGAATATGTTTATTTTTATCAGATGTTGAATCCTTAGTAGCAGGTAAATTTAATCTTTTATAAACACAAAAGAAGAAGTTAACGTAGATACTTACACTTTCTTGCAGATTGCTTTGTTATCTTTCTCCAAATCACAACCAAAATATTCACTTCCGTACGCAAGAAACCGTTAACCGCATATAACTTTGACAATCAAGTGAAATAACAGATTATGTTTAGATAAGTGGTTTTGCCAGTTATTAAACTATAGTGCTAGGGTAGAAAACAAAAATAATCTACTAAGGATTTCGAGAAATAAAGGGGTGCCCAAACCTCCCGACTGCCCAATGGTCCCCTACCTCCCCTACCTGCTATACTATATATCCCAACTATAATTTAGTATCACGCATAAGTATCCCAGAAAACCAATTATGCTCCGAATAAATTCGAAGGACAGCTTTAGGTTCCAACTCTCGTTTCACGGCTTGGTAAGGAATATAATCACTACAGTACCTAGTCAGATAGATAATATAATAATATATTTACAACCATCTAAGCTGAATTTTATTAGAATTTTGAATTTATGCATGTAGTGTTTACTTACATGAGTGTTGTGCACTTAGATTAATACTTTTACTGTGTTTTGTTTTGTACTTACGAATGTTTTAGTGTAATAAACATCGCAAACGCACAGAAAATCAACATAAAATGACAGTGTTCGTGCTGTCGTGTTTCGTTGGTGAGTTCGAGACCGGAGGCCCAATGATGCAGAAGTATCGCTAGCCCGCCATGGTGTGGGTGACCATGCTGCATTGTTGCATTGTCTGCGTTCGCAGTGAGTATGGTGATCACCACTCTTGGATTCTGCTTATGCTTTCCATCAGGCAAAGTAAAGTCATTTTGGAAGGGCAAAATATAAAAAAAGAACTGGTAAACCATTTCATAAATAAATACCCTACAACTCAAGATTACCAAAGAAAGCTTTCTTTTATAATCTGAGCCCTACAACCATTGGACTTGAGACATAAATCTTTAGTGTTTTTTCTTACATTAATAATCATTTATGTTATGACATGACATGTTCTGTACAATTCAATATGATGTAAATAATGTAGAAAAAATATTTTAACACCTAATATAGGTACCTCGTAATAATGTGGTTTTTCATATTAAATGATTGACGCTGCTAAACACATAGGTCAATAACCATCATTCATCAAAATGCGCATTCATTCTTTAAACTGGTTTGAACATTATTACGTATTTATTTAATAATGTTATGTAAAGGTTACTACGCACTTGACTAGTAGTAATTTATGTGGATAACACTGGAGAGTGGAATCACTTGGGACTACGAGTATACTACACAAATATGAAGTGCTTCAAGTGTCTATTTGAATAAATAATTGTTATTGATGATAAAGAGATACAATAATGATAGTGGTTATTTCTTCTAGTGAATTGACTTGGACAAAAAAATGTAGATAATGGATCTATGGATCTATCAAGACACAATAATACCATTGTAGTGTAGGTAGGTACCTATTATATAAATACAGGCATGTTTATTTACATTTTAAATTATAATAATTACGGTATTTTTATAAACAAGAAAAGGTTTAGGTAAATATGTGGGGCAAAATTAGAAAACTAGATAAATGAATAAAATATACCCCCCCCAAGCTTACACTGTGCTTCTAAAATCTCTTCCTATAAACTGGATTTGGATCTTTAGATTTGATTTAGATTCAGTTCGAGTTCATAACATTTGATCAAAAAGTTTAAGAAACACAAGTTTTTGTTTATCTTCGCCCATCTCCGATGAAACTGACAGCTTATTAACAATATATATTTAGTATTATTTAGTCGTTTGTTAGCTGGGCTGATGATTATGATGAATCGCCAAACATCTGCATTTTTTGGTTAATTATTCAAAAGTTAAAAGCATTTTCAAGGGACCGTTAAATTATACTCACTATGTCTTCCTGGTCTACTCACTAAAACCCCGCAGTGGCCTACCTCGGCTGTTGGGAAGAGGTCCAGGACCGCATCGGCGACTTCTGGAGTCCCCTCTGCCGTACCCTACGACTAAGGTACATCCCAGATGACCAGTTTCACCCGCGGGGCAGGACGCTGTCATGCCTCACACCGTTCTACACCATAAGAAGCGGAATACTTTAGACGACACCACCGACTGCACCGGACTGTCACCTGTTTCGGGTCGTTTGCAGCGGTCAGATCTCCCCAAGATGTCACATCAGTTCAGACCCGCCGTGGTGGCATTGTGCTTTAGCCTCCCGACCTATTCGATTCAGATATTCACCGAAACAACCGTGCCCGGTGTGTACCTGAGTCAATCGGTAGGTGACAAGCAGTCCTCCCTTGGATAGGGATAGCTTCAAAGCTCCGAACGAAAAACGGCTCCGACAGTGCGTTGGCTAGCCCAGCCCTAGATTTTGAGCTCTGCCTGCCAAGGTCGTAGAGCTTTCGCGTGTGCGTTTCGCCGTAGCATTCCGGGCTTATGGTCCGGCGCTGTCTCTTCCTCATTCCGACCGACAGAACGAATACGGTTGTAGACCATCGTGTCTATATGGGCCAGAATGTCAAAGGGTAGAGATCGCATCAGTACCGTTGCTGCCTCGTACGAAATTGTGCGGTAATCCCGTACGATCTGTATGGCCATCATTTGCTGCAGGCTCCTGAGTTGAGCCTTACACCGGGAGAAACTCGCCAGGTTAGACCAGATGGGTGCCCCATAAAGGACTATGGATCATACGACGCTCATTTAGAGGCAGCAAACTTCTCCCGTAGTCCCCCAAGATTGGGCAGCAGACGATGTAACGCTCTTGCTACCCCTCGTACTCGGGGGACTAATCGGCCCGAAGGTGCTGTGGAAACTGTTCTTATTGTAATTTTTTCAATTAGGTATCCGTCACTTATATAAAAAAGTGAGCGGCAAGGTGGGGCGAGCACCCCACCTTGCCCCAACCTGGGAACGCCCACGTTAAATACAATAACCCGACTACATAAAAACTTTTAATTAATATTTAGAAAGAGAGAGAAAATTTATATATCTAGCCTATATCACTCGGGCCATTCATCATCTTCCTAGCCTTTATTATTCTCAAGAATATTTAGGGTCGGCTACTAGTTCAACCGGTTTTACCTGAATATCAGTTTCTCTTTTCTTTTAAAAAAAAAGACAACTCCCGGACTAGGAATAAATCCTGTGTCGCGGGGGACTTTACAAACATACATGAAACGGACACAAAGAACACCCAGACTCAGAACAACAATTTGTGGATCACACAAACTGACTGAACTGAATTCGAAGATTGAACTAGTTGTCAGTATATTTGAGGGCACTGACTTCCCAATAACGACTGCCATGTTCATGACAACCGGGACTGACAGCTTAACGTGCTCTCCGAGGCACGTGCGGAAAATAGCACCATCTGCCATACTCCGAGCTGGTATTAAGAATTTTTTATAAGAAAAATCCAACAGCAGTTCGACCCGGGAATCGTATCCGAGACTTCTTGATCGGCAGTCGCTTACGCATTATTACGAATCTATTGCCATCTCATTAATTAAAACCAGGTGAGTAGTTTATGCGCTACGGTGTAACGTACAAATATACATAGGCTGCCAAAATAATTCCCCTTCCGTTTTCTTCTCCATCGTCTGTTAAAAATCTTTCATCAGGATGTCGAAGCTTCTAATGTGATAAATTCGAAGGTCATTTATTGAAGTAACTTTGAGTAGATTACTTAGGTACATAACGTAATCAAAACTCTATGGAGTATTTGCTAGTCACGACGAAATTTCATCACGACTTCAAGATGTTGCCAGATATTTACTTAGTTTTAGTGGAGTTAAAAAAAAAACACGAAAATAGGTACTACTCGCTGGTAACGTGACTTTTTTGTATCACATTTATTTTAAATGAAATACCTACTGTATGACTTAATCAAACGGAATCGATCGTCGCGTCGTTCAAATGGGTAGAATAAACTTATTTCGACAGTAAGTTTAATAAAATCATAAATGATGCCGCCGACCTCAAAGATGATAACGACATCGAACGAAATCGGACGGGAGCGAAGGGCACTATCTGTACGTGCCAACATGATAGTTTGGAAGTTCGTACACTGTTGTGTATCGTGCATATTGTTCTTCGTTTTATGCCTGTAGCCTGAGGGCTCATTTTACGTTAAAAGCATATAGCGCCCTTCGAGTCCAGTATAACAACGCTTAACGTACGTAACGTAATGCTTCAGGAATGTTTGCAGAAGCCCGCGTTGACTGCTTTTGCTATAGGTACTGCGTAAAAGATGCGCATCCCTGGTACACAGGTGCGGGGCGGTACCAACAGCATTCTAAAAATGATCTCCAGTGACTGGACTGCGCGATTGTAAACCGGTGCTGCAGTCTTTCTGCTAGAGTAATTACGTAATTTGTAAAATATACTAACATAAATATAAGTTAAATTGCTACATTAAGCCTGTATTCACCTTGATTAGTGCGAGTGCAGGTGTGAAGCGCAGGCGATCAACGATTGGTAGAAAATACGTGTGGACCGCGAATTCGCTGCCCACACGTACTTTCCACCAATCACCGATCACCCGCACTAAGCACCTGCACTCGCACTAAGCAAAGTGAATACAGGCCTTAACACAATCAGTTTTATTACTTGAATAAATGTAATTATTATTATATTATATTAATATAAGAAATGTTCTGTTCAGTAGAGTTTGTTTAAAATCATCTAGGACCTAGATTAAGAATGTAAGTTAGTCTCCGGTCTGTAGGTACCGTTAGCAAAAACAATCACCGATACTAGCAGCACGCACCTATAATAACAAAGCGATTTTTTTCTACTTTTCATCACAACTTTCTGTCATGCCTTTATTTTTTCTGCATAAAATATATATAACCCTTGTGGCTTGCTCCTGAGCTTCAGGCATCCTTGGTAACGTGAACACAAAGTTTCAGGATAACCAAATAAACTGTGTCCAACATACAAACAATGTTTTTTATGTAAATACCTATACCTATAATATTTTTAACTAGGTACTACGAAAATTGTTTTAAACTTTCATGGTCATTAACATTAAAGTAGGAATCTACGGGATTGCTACCATGTACCTTATCGGATACTCACAAACAAAAAGGTACATGGTAGCAATCCCGTAGATTCCTATTTTAATAGTACTACGAAAAAACTAAGAAAAGCGAAAATCACTATGATGTTTTATATGGACCTTAAATTATTATCGAATAATTCATTTTCTAGTACAGTTCTAGGATACTACCCAGTTACCCATGGAGGGGGTAGGTAAGTATAATATTTTTGCCAAAATTATTTACCTACGTTTAAATATTCTGTTTCAATGTTTTTAAAATCTGTAACGAAATGTAAGTAAACGATAGGCAACGACTGTGCTTGTTAAATATGCAGCAGGTTGAATAATGCAAGCACTCGAAGTACTGTGTTCGCTTTGCGAGACTACTTAAGGAATTTTATTTTACAGCCAAGAATACTTAAGGAGTCCGAGGAATCTCATCGGTTCGATTGTAAGTGCTGAATTTATTTCGATTTAATGATATCGAATGCCAATGCATGCAGTGTTGTTACTGTAAGAAGTTTACTCTTTAGTAGTTCTAGTGGTTTATGACTCCGATTATGTTTATGTAACTTTTATGCTTGTTAATCACTAAAAATATGTCAAATAAAATAGGCTTTACGTTTTCTCAGTTTTACTAACAGACTCTTTTCTATCGCGTTAATAGAAGATGTTTCAGGGGTGGCAATAAATTAAAAGTATACGTTCATTAGAACGTATTACTCATACAATAAACAACTAAAATCTTTAAGTATGTATGAAAGATATAAAATATTACAAAAATGTATTTTGACAAGAGATTCGAGAGTCATGTTGATAGTGAAATGATATTCTTAAGAGTAGATATTCTTATGAGAGATTCTTATCATGCTTTTATAATAAACACCCATGACCCATGCAATCTCGTCGGTATCTTTTTTTCAATCAAGCTCGGCTCCTATTAGTTTAAGCGTGATGTTAACTATCCTATCTTTAGCACGCCAACAAGTGAAAATCGGTTAGATACTTTTTTTATGGAATAGACTGGCAAACGAGCAGACGTATCACCTGATGGTAAGCGATTACCGCCGCCCATGGACACCCGCAACACCAGAGGCGTCACAAGTGCGTTACCGGCCTTTGGGGGATGAGATAGGGGGAGGGGTTGGGGTATGGGCCTCCGGTATCCTCACTCACTCGGTGAAACACAGCGGAAGCACTATTTCACACCGGTTTTCTGTGAGGCCGTGGTATCACTCCGGTCGAGCCGGCCCATTCATGCCGAAGCGTGGCTCTCCCAGCTCCCTTACGAGTTCATCGTGACACGAGAATTAAATTCCATAGAGAATAAGATATTAATTAACTCGTTTAAAACCTCACTTAAACCAACCAACCTAAAATAATATTTTTAATCAATGTTAGGGCCTATTTAGTTGCATTTAAATAGAGCCTCGATACTCTTGAATTTAGTACCTACCCATTCTCCAACTTTTTACCGTGGGGGTAAATGGGTTCTTGAGTAGAACCGCGTCTCGACAAAAGTAGTGTAGGACGTCCACAGGCCAGGTGGAGTGATGATCTGAGACGGGTGGCAGGAGTTGGATTTGAGAAGCCGAGGATCGAACCAGGAGGCGTGCAAATGGAGAGGCCTATGTCCAGCAGTGGACTGCGATAGGCTGATGATGATGAAACAGTACAGTCATATCTGCTCACTCAAAATGAGAGAACATTTAGATTACTTACCTAGTACTACATACAGTACCTTTAGTTTATACAGGTTCATCTGAAATTAAAAAAATAGTCCTAATTTACGAATAACTTTGCGTTTTGAACTGCTTACACGTTACAGAATACGCCAGATACTGCGTTTTCTTAAACAGGTAGGTGTAGGTACCTACTATTTTTTTAATTTCAGATGAACCTGTATAAACCAAGAAAATGTAAATTGTTTTGAATAATAAGCAAGCACTGTGAATGAAAATAGAAGCCCTTCAGCCTTTGAATCGATACACGTAATTGCGCAATTTGTTTTTGAAATGCTATTGCTTTGCTAAGACTATCGGTGTTTTATGTAAACGACGAAAGTAAAAACGAAAAGAACGAGTAAGGAAAATAAAAACAGAAATTACCCAAAGAGTATCCAATCTACAGATCATTGATTTTTGACTGTACGGATGGTGTAGTTGATTATGCGAACGACACGCCGCTTTCTGCTGCACTGAGATGTTGAGGGTTCAAATCCCACATGGGATAACACTTTGTATGATTCACAAATTTGTTCTTTGTTACCGTTTCATGTATGATTGTAAAGTCCTCCGTGACACAGGATATCTTCCTAATGCGGAAGTTGTGTTTTTAAAGGCATTGAATAATCTTTGGATTAAATTTTGAAGTATTTTGGCTTATAAGTTACGTACTTTACACAATATTTTTCTCCTCTTTTATTGCTGAATATTTCAGAAAAAACCCTAACAGGTCTGATGTCTTGCTGTACCATTATTATCTGCGATGTAAAATCTTTTTCAGTCACTGAACCCGCTGCATTTACTGTCTTCTTGGTCTGGTGGTTAGCTTATGTGACTGCCGATCAAGAGGTCTCGGGTTCAAATTCAGGGTCAGGCAGTTGTTGGGTTTCCCTTACAAGAAAATCTTAATACTGTTACGAGCCGGGTATTCAATAATTAAAAATAGTCGGTTAATTACCAAAAAATAACACACTGTTTATTTACAACCCTTTTTACAACAATAATTCGCTATGTCACTTGTTAATCGCACTAGAAGATCGCTTCGATGTTAACTCCGCTGTATCGTGAAACAATACTGACTTGTACGGGTAACCCAATCTGCTTATATATGGCTTTGAAACCCCTAGAAATATCTATAATATTCGATAGAACATTCTCCACTAAACAGAAATTACCAGAGTGAGTAATCTAGCGCCATCTAGCGTCGAATATCAGAGTTACTCCACAGTTGCGCGCTACTTGACACTAGATGGCGCCTTCAATTCAATTCTCGCGACTGGTAGATTGTTCTAGACTATTTTTCTCGAAGGCGCAACACTGCCCCCTCCTAAGACATGCTCGTCCCGAGCATAATCAGTTCCATAGTATCGCGCCAATCGATCTACGTGAACTATCTTTGGGGCGCCTCTTGGACACTTCTGTATCCGGTAAGTAACATCATTGATTTTTGTCACCACCCGGTATGGCCCTTCCCGCTTGGCTTGTAGCTTTGGAGATCTCCCTTTACTGCGAACTGGATTATGGAGCCATACTAGAGAACACTCTTCGAAGCCCTTATTGTTCACTTTCCGGTCATATCGGGTTTTCATCTTCTCAGACATTTGCTGGCCCGATTGTCTGACATGCTCATAAATGTCATTCATCTTGTTCCGCAAGTCATTAGCGTACTCCGTTATACTTCGCGGGGTGTCAGGGGGTATTCCAGTGATCAAGTCTGCAGGCAATCGTAGTTCTCTTCCGAAGTTTGCAAAAGCTGGTGTTACTGAAGTGCTTTCGTGGACTGCACTTCGGTATGACAGAAGAAACGGTTGGATGTGTTTGTCCCAATCTTTTTGCCTACTTTCAACAACTTTTGCGAGATACCTCTCTAGTGTTTGGTTAAATCGTTCCACCATTCCGTCAGATTGTGGGTGATAAGAGGTGGTTCTGGTTTTATGAGCACCCATTACTCGACACATCTCTTGAAATATTTGAGACTCAAAATTTCTTCCTTGGTCACTGTGAATTTCTAAAGGCACTCCAAAACGACAGAAGACTTCGTGCACTAATTTGTCTGCAACTGTTGATGCCTCTTGGTTGGGAATGGCGAAAACTTCTGGCCACTTAGTGAAGTAGTCCATTACAACCATGAAGTACTTGTTTCCAGTTTCACTTTCAGGAAATGGTCCCGCTACGTCTATTGCAATTCTTTCCCAGGGTGCCCCAACATTGTACAATTTCAATGGACCTCTGCTACGTGTGTGAGGTCCCTTCACGGCCGCACAATTAGTACACTTGCGACACCAGTCCTCAACATCATCACGACAATGAATCCAGTAGAATCTCTCCCTTATCTTTAACAATGTCTTCTTAACTCCCATATGACCTCCTGAACATCCGTTATGGTAGAGCTGCAGAACCACTGGTATCTTAGCTTTAGGGACAACCATTTGCAGATGACAGCTGTCTCCTCGAGCGTTTTCCCATTTACGGCACAAGACTCCATCCTGGATGACTAGGCTATCCCATTGAGCCCAATAACTCTTTGTGGTTGAACTCAGCGATGCAACATCGCTCCAGTGAGGCTTAGGAGTCTCAGCTTTAATCCACTCGAGAATTGGTTTGATATCTGCATCCTCTTGCTGTGCTTGCTGTAGGCTTTCCTTCCATTCGATGCTAAGGTCCGTCTTTATTGTCCTTATAGGAACAGCTTCCTTTACTTCTTGCTTGGCACAGTGTTTGCAGTCTTCAGGGCAAGGTCTTCTTGATAATGCGTCTGCGTTACCGTGTGATTTTCCACTGCGATGTTCAATCATGAAGTCATATTAGTAGTAGTAGGTAGTAGAGCCACGCTGATTTCAGCACGGATGGGCCGGCTCGACCGGGGCGGTACTACCCTCGCACAGAAAATCAACGTAAAATGACAGCGTTCGTGCTGTCGTGTTTCGTTGGTGAGTGCGAGACCGGGGGCCCAATTAGTCTAGTCAACAAGTTCCATACTTGTTGACTAGACTAAAAGATGCACAAGCATCACTAGGCCGCCATAGTGTGGGTCGCCATACTGCATTGTTGTATTCGCAGTGAGTATGGTGGCCACCACTCGTGGATTCTGCTTATGCTTTCCATCAGGCAGAGTAGAGTCATTTTGGCAGGCCAAACATAAAAAAAAAAAAAAAAAAAAAAACCTGTAGTAGCTCAATCCATCTCGCGACTTGTCCTTCAGGATTTTTAAATTGTAAGAGCCACTTTAGTGCAGCGTGGTCAGTTCGGAGATGGAATTTACGCCCGAGCAGATATTTGTTAAAATGTTGCAGTGTCTTCACTACTGCCAGTAGCTCCCTTCTTGTGACACAGTAATTTCTTTCGGGTTTTGACAAAGATTTACTGAAATATGCAATAACGACCTCTTGATCACCTTTCCGCTGGGATAACACACCGCCAAGCCCAGTATCACTCGCGTCTGTATCAACTATGAATTCATTTTCGGTATCTGGATACCCTAAGATAGGTGTGTTGCATAGACGTCTTTTTAGCTCTTGAAATGCAATGTCACAACTTTCATCCCAGCAGAATTGTCTTTTCTCTTCAGTAAGTTTATGAAGGGGTTTGGCAATATCCGCAAAGTTTTTTACGAATCGCCGATAGTAAGAGCACAAGCCCAAAAATGCTCTTACTTGGGTCTTATCTCTTGGAACTGGCCAATCCTTGACAGCAGCGATCTTTTGCGGATCTGTTTGGACACCCTCTTCCGAAACCACATATCCTAAAAAGCTAACCTGCCGTTTGAAAAATGAACACTTCTTAGGACTTAACTTTAGGTTGGCACTTCGGATTTTCGATAATACGCGCTCCAGGTTTTGAATATGTTCTTCAAACGTACGGCCTACAATGACAATGTCATCCAAGTAGACCAGGCAAGCGTCTCCAGTTAATCCGGTCAGTACTGACTCCATCAGTCTTTCAAAAGTTGCTGGCGCGTTACATAATCCAAAGGGCATAACTTTAAACTGCCACAGTCCTCTACCTGTAGAGAATGCAGTCTTCTCTTTGTCCTTGGGATCAATTTCTACCTGCCAGTATCCACTTTTCAAATCTAAGGTGCTAAACCATTTTACCCCTGTTAGCATGTCCAGTGTGTCATCTATTCTAGGAAGTGGATAGCTGTCCTTCTTCGTAATGTCGTTTAAACGGCGGTAGTCAACACAAAAACGCATGCTGCCATCCTTTTTCTTTACAAGCACTACAGGTGAACACCATGGGCTGGATGAAGGCTCTATAACACCGTCCCTGACCATTCCATCAATCATGGTTTGCACTTCCTTTTCTCGTGCTACTGGCAGTCTTCTTGGTCGCTGACGAATAGGCAACTCATTCCCAGTGTTTATTTTGTGTTGAACTAAACCAGTCTTTCCAATATCAGCTTCATTAGTAGAGAAAATATCAGCGTACTTAACTAACATTCTCTTAGCTTTGCCAATCTCTTCCCTAGACAAAACATCTTGACAGTCTTCCAAAAGTGTTGACACGTTGACTCGTGCATCCTTGCTAACATTTGAAGTAGTCAAGTCTTGGCATCGATGCATCCAATCCACATCTTCGCAAGTGCCAATCAGTGTGCCCTTATGAATCACATGTTGCTTGTCACTTAGATTTAGCACACGTACTACAGGGATGTTAGTGGTACTTACTAGAGTCCGTGCGATCTTCCATGGAAGGTCATTATCTATCCTTTCAATAAGTACACACCGTTGCATTCGTCCGGAGTTATAAGGAAGACTAACTGGCATGATTGTTTCTGATCTGGGAGGAAGAACAACTTTCTTTAAGCTGTACACTTTTCCTGGTGACGCTCCTTCCATGAACAGTTCTTCTTGACTACATCTCAATACACCTTGATTGATGTCGATCTCACAACAATTGTTCTTCATGAAGTCTAGGCCAAGGATGCAGTCGTCAACTATATCAGCCACGATGACGTTATGCAGGTAAACTTGGTTGCCCAACTTCAACTCCACCTTCTGTTCGCCTCGGACGGGTATGCGCTGACCAGTGGCTGTTACTAGGTTTATTTGCTCACGGTTACAAGTGATGTCCCTCAGAAACCGATTTGCAAGTTGGGAACTGACAACTGTGCGAGAAGCTCCCGTATCAATCGTCAGCTTACATGTTGTTCCGTTGATTTCGCCTCTGATGACCAGGCTGTTCCCATCATGACTTTGCGAGATCGAAATCCTTGGGGCTCTTTGAACACCAGCCAGCACCCTAATCAACCCAGCATCGGTCGCCCTAATCTCCTGAGGCCGCTCGTATTCATTTCCTATGTTTCGCTTAGGGCAGCTGGACCGAAGGTGACCTTTTTCACCACAGGCGTAACACCTAGGGCTGTACCCCTTAAACCGGTCCCGCACAGGTGACGCCACAACCTCCCGGACCCGATTAGACCGATGATCTTGTCTCACAGCTTCCACCTCCAAAGCATGGGCCAGAGCATCCTTGAGAGTTTCATGGTGCCCAAGTCGCACAGCAGCTCTAACTTCGAGGTCACGAATGCCATCGATGAAAGCTTGCACCAGATTCCCGTCCACGAGCGCAGGTGCAGACTGGTATGCCTTACGGACCAGTTTCTCAACTTCCAGAGCCCATTGTTGCAAGTTCTCACCGATGCGTTGGGCACGATCCTTCAGCTGTGCACGAAAAACGTGCTCCAGGTGAGCGTCACCATATCTTGCCTCCAATGCCTCCAGCAGTTGCTCATAGGTTACCTTCTTACCGAGGGCTTCGAGGACGGTTAGAGCCTGGTCTCGAAGACCCAAGGTGAGCGCGGTCATAGCCTGTTCCTTAGTCCAGCCGTTCGCCGTCATAACAGCCTCAAACTGGATCTTGTAGGCTGACCACGAAGATGTCCCATCAAACGGCGGTACTTTGAACCCCCGCACCGAAGGAACAGCAGTTACTGAAGTCGCCGCTCCGTCTCCAACTTTGAGGTTCCCTAATGCCTTCTTCACGTCGGCAATCTGAGTTTCGGCCTCAGTGATACGGTTCTCGTGTTGAAGAACCTGATCCTTCACTACCTTGAGTTCTTTGCCGAAGGTCTCGTGAATGCCTTTTAACAAGAGCATTTGTTCCTCCTGGCGGCGGGCCTGCTCCTCCTGATGGCGGGCTTGCTCCTCCTTGTCCCGCTGCAGCTGTTCCTCCAATCGGCGGGCCTGCTCCTCTTGACGGCGGGCCTGCTCCTCCTTGTCCCGCTGCAGCTGTTCCTCCAATCGGCGGGCCTGCTCTTCTTGACGGCGGGAGCTGCTCCTCTTGACGGCGGGCCTGCTCCTGGAGCATCACCATTAGGGCCGTGATATCTGGAGCTGCTGACGATGTGGACAGCGTGGCTTCCATCGCTGGCTGCTGACCTTCCGGTGTGGGCAGTTGTGCACCTCCAAATCGCCTCAGGTCGGCCTCTTGCTGACGCTGACTCCTAGTACGGATACCTTCCGTGTCTTCCTTTGGTAAAACCGGCATACTTTAATCCCACTGCTGACACCAAATTGTTACGAGCCGGGTATTCAATAATTAAAAATAGTCGGTTAATTACCAAAAAATAACACACTGTTTATTTACAACCCTTTTTACAACAATAATTCGCTATGTCACTTGTTAATCGCACTAGAAGATCGCTTCGATGTTACCTCCGCTGTATCGTGAAACAATACTGACTTGTACGGGTAACCCAATCTGCTTATATATGGCTTTGAAACCCCTAGAAAGATCTATAATATTCGATAGAACATTCTCCACTAAACAGAAATTACCAGAGTGAGTAATCTAGCGCCATCTAGCGTCGAATATCAGAGTTACTCCACAGTTGCGCGCTACTTGACACTAGATGGCGCCTTCAATTCAATTCTCGCGACTGGTAGATTGTTCTAGACTATTTTTCTCGAAGGCGCAACAATACCATCACAGGGTACGAAAGTTTGGCGGTGTTTCACGCCCGTGCCTCGGAGAGCAAGCCGTCGATCTCGGATATCACGGACATATAAATGGAGATTCCTCATCTCGAATACCTTTGCATTTAACGAAAAAATAAATCCGAAAAAGTAAAAGTACTGAAAACTTAAAAAGCAAATGTTAAACGAAACGGTTGGTTTTTGCATTGACATAAAAATGAATAAAATACGTTCGTGGTGGTTACATGGTTTAAGGTTATATAAATAAATATATTTAATTTAATATCAAATTTAATGAATCAATAATTAAAATCGTTGACAATATTGAACATGTATTTACATTTATATTTATGATTCAACAAGTGTACAATGTACAAAAATCCACAGCTTTATTTACATATAGCTATTTACATTACGCAATAAAATGGAAGATGGTTCAAGCCTTTACTAACCTACAATTTTGAATGCATTTTTATATTAAATTAATTATGAAATATCAATTGTTAATTGACAAAAGTCGATATATTAATGAAGATTAATTAAGAAATAAATCATTTTTTCTTACTGGCAATACCTACATACAAAGGAATTAATTCCAAACGCATTCCTTCATAGTCATACTTTGGTAGTTACATAATAGCTTAGAGCATTGGTTTAATGCTCTAAGCATAATAGGTAAAAAAAAACAAAATGGGATTATTTACTACAATAGGAATAAATAATCTACCTATGTCTTAATTTATGTAAAAATACAAAATCGTGTATTAGCCCAAATGAATTTTAAACATTGAGAATTATGAAATAAGTCAATCATTTATTAAAAAAATTAATTTATGAGTTTAGTCAAAACTTAATTATCCAGTTTGATAGTTCAGTACAAATAGTACCATAAAAATTGGACTAATTAGTCAATAAATAAGGTAAGTATTCCCTTAATAATAGGAGTGTCAAAATCGCAAAAGACCAGATTCAAGATAGGAAAAGACAACCATAAAAAAACTAATATAACTTTTGTTTGAATAACATCGGCAAACAAAAAAGCAATCATCTGTCCCCTTTTTGTACTGACATAAGTACGGAATGCTTTTATAAAATGTACTAGCACAATAAACCGGTGTCGTACCAATTACCGTCAATATAAAAAATATTCAATTCAATTACGCTTAACCGAATAAAGTTCAGTGTCAAATTTAAAAATATCTACCAATGGTAGCGTCGGAGTAATTTTTCCCATCATCATGTGTAAGATCGTTTGCCTTTTACAGACCTTTTGTGCTCAACTAGTCTATTGTAAGTTTAATATGATCTGTTATCTGGTCTCTTCCGGTTTGCTAAGGGTCTCGAATATGTGCTTGTACCAGAAGTCAACGGTTTTGCCCCACGCGCCGAGAGTTGAATCGTCCAATTGAAGGACCTCGATGAACATTTTCACGATGACTTCTTTTAGTTGCTGGAAAAGAAAAAAGAATTTGATTGCAATTTTATTTTTCTGTCAGAAATCTCACAAATGCAGCTTTTTCGGTCAGTATGACCGGAGCACAGAGAAAGGAATAACATTGTTTTGATCTTATTCCTTGTTCTGTGGTCCGGTCAGTCTCCAAAAAGAGTTTACTGGTTTACCGAGATATTCACTAACAGATAAAGTACTTAAAATGAGTAGATAACTTAAAATAATTTTACTTTAGATAACGATATAAAAAAGTAGAGACTAAATAGAGGTTTCTAATACAATCTATCCAGGGCAGGTAGCCACAATCGAATACAAAAGATCGATCAATCCATAGAAATCTAGTTAACTTTGTTACTAGGTACTTGTAAGTCAAGGTCGTACAGGTACACAAAATAGTTAACAATGTTACCATACATTTTTGAATTAAATCACTTGTACTTATTCCACTATTTTATTTTTGTTTACACCTGACCGGTTTCGCCTTATGGCATCATCAAAGGTTTGATGATATCATCAAAGGTTATGGTATTATGGCATCATCAAAGGTTTGATGATGCCATAAGGCGAAACCGGTCAGGTGTAAACAAAAATAAAATAGTGGAATAAGTACAAGTGATTTAATTCAAAAATGTATTATAACAAGTTCCATCAAGTGCCGACAATCGAGAGTATAAATTACAAAACAATGTTACCCATAATGATACCTATTTTACTATTAAGTTTTGTGATTCCTTTGTAATGAAATACAACCAGTTGGGCTACGCGCCAAATTGTAGAACCGTCAGCCATAATAGTCTTATTCTAACAACCCAATGTTACCAATGTTGCTTTGGTTATTAGAAGCACCTTTACTTCTCCTCCAATTATAACATTTACTGTCATGAAATCATTATTTAAGGGAACTCATCATGTCAGACAACGAGCATGTTCATCTTAGAATATGAAAAAGTTACATAAACTGAAATAGGGCCTAAGCGGTGAATGCAACAGTAGAATATCTTTTTTCGCGGCTCAATTAAGCTCGTTTCTGCAACTTGCAATGACGGTGATTTTGGAATAGATTAGAACTACATATTTAGCTACTTAGATAAATAAATAATAATCCAAACTTCTGGAGGACGCAGTATCATTAGTTTACGAAATGTAAATAAAATTCCAGAACTTAATTTGTAAACGCTCGCGCTGTACTGTCTTAGACAACTTGAGTACCTAGTGAAAAAAATATATCATTTTACTCTCAGCCAATAAGGCCTCGCACAAGGCTTCCCACAAGTATACATTTAAGTATTAACAATATATGTTTATTTTTAATGTTATTTCAATATGTAAGTAAAGCCGCATTAAAAGGTCGTGGTATTTTTTCGATGTTTGTATTGTTGTGAAATAAAATTTTATTCAGAGGTCTGAATAAAATTTTATTTCACAACAACTACACACACTACAACACAACAAATACAAAAGATATTTTCCAGAGTCAGGACACCTGTCCTGACTCTGGAAAATATCTTTTGTATTATGAATAAGGACAACGGCGGTCGGTCAACCTTCGTGTCGCATATCAAGCAGCCTAGGTAGCCATTTTGTTTTTGTGAAATCAATTTTTGAATAATCTTTATTTTTGTAGTAGGCCAAAACCTCCTTTCTAAAGGCGCGTCTCCACCGAAATTGTTCGCAATTTCAGTGTTTCCAACTGTATGCAACTCTTCAGAAAATCGCCAACTTTTGTTTCCGTTGTGTCTACACCGACCGAGTCGCCAACAATTTGAAAAACATTCCAACTAAGCGTCTCTATAGAGCCATTAAATATTTGCAAAATGCGTATTCTTTTGATGTTTACCGCCAAAAACAAAAACACACACACATACACAACACAAGGAAATTAAAGAAACTTTTGTGACCAACACGTGTTGACAACACAAAAGTTGCCAACTTTTGTTTGGTGGAGACTCGGCTTAAGGAGAGGTCTATGTCCACCAGTAGCCTGATAAAGAGTGTTGATGTGATGTCATGTGATATGTTGAAGGTTCGGATAAAATACGTGTGTATATACGTTTCGTGACAAAGGTAAAATGAAGGAGACAAACAATTAATTATCAATAGTGTACATGTTTCTTGAATTCCAACAGACTCACGACAGCGTTTTCAATTGACACTTCAATGCTAAGAAACACCTCATGTTTTTAAAAAAACTATTTTTATTTATTAGCTAAAGGTATTAAATTAAGCTTCAATCTGTTATCACATAACTTATCTTAGCCAGAGGCTAGAGATTTGTCAGTTATAAAGGTGTTATGCTAATTCTGTTGTTGCATCAACAAACTAAACTAAATGTCTCTGAATTTCTCTTAATTTATTAAACCAATTTCCAAAAGTATAGTGTTTTTAGATAACTAGCTAGATTCGAGACTATTTTTAATGTGATATATCTAAATTTTAGTTTATTTTCGGCGTTTATAACGTTTGACAGGATAAAACTCATTTTCAGTTTCAAATAACACAATAAGCAGCATTTTGTGGATGTTCATCATCATCATCAACAGTTCAATGCTGGACATAGGCCTCTTCTTAGAAAGAAGGTTTTAGCCTACTACATGACGCGGCTATTTGACGGACGGACGGGTTGGTATAGGCTTTTTTTTAGTGACCGACCGAAGATTCGGTTTCGGCCAAAAAACGGCCCAACATTCGGCCGGTTCGGTTTCGAGGCCAAATGTTCGGCCGTTTTTTGCGAAGCTACTTCCTGGCTCACTCGTAATTCATAAATAATGGTTAAATATTGGAATATTGATAGGTACACCCGCCGGGTGTAACTGTAATGTGTTTTTTGTACTTGGAGGACCTCCAAATTTCCGACCCGTCGAAAATGGCCGAAACCGAATCTTCGGTCGGTCACTACTTTTATTCTAGTTTTCATTCTCTGTGCAGTGATTTTGACCTGCGTAGTTTGGTCTCTCAGGCAACTCTTACGACACTCACGAGAGGAATAAGGGTGGTTATACTTCGTATTCTTAATCCACCACCACACGGAGAGTGTAGCTGCTTATATCAAACAATTTGCAGTGTCCTATTGACTTGAAGTACAGAGTCACACCAGAGCACAACGTTTACCATACAGTGAGGTTGTAGTCTAGTATTTAAGCGATACGTATCCAAAAAATGCTAGTAATACTTACATTGTATAGACTTATATATACCTATACCTATTTAGCTATGTATACTCATTAACCTGCTCTGCAAATACTTTTCTCACATCATACGAGACAGTCATTTCGGTCACATTCTTGCCTGTCGTTTGTTTGTCAACGCGGTTTTTCACAAATTCACTTTCTTTATTGGACTATGCGTTTCAAATACTTACTTGGAAGTTTTCTTCCTTGATCTTTCTTCTGGCGTGTGACTCGCCAAGCTTGTTCATCATAGCGGCGACTAACTCCGGTTGATTCATAGTAATCACGGCCGAGTTCAGCGCCGTCATCAGGTTAATTACGTGTGCCTTGAATTGGGGGTTATCGTTGTACTGTTCTGGTGTTTTTCCTTTAATCATCTTGAAGAACTCTTGTGTTTCTGGAAAGGCGGTGAAAAATCTGTAAAGAAATTATTTTTTGTTAAGATTTAAGTAATTTTGGATTATTTTTACTTTCTTTGCTTTTATACATAGGAGTAAGTACACTAGCATAGGTATGAGAAAACCACTTTACATCGATTTTCTTCTTTATACCTAGAACGTATACTACGAAATATTTTTATAAGTTTTGTTCCGCGGACTGGGATTATTCATGCCCTGTTGTTTTACATTTACATAAAGGTCTCTCTTTCCTTCTCTTCCCATCGTCTTTAAATACCCCCTAATGTTTTCTCAACATTTGCCTGATGTTATCAAACTGTTTGATAGTTATGTTAACTGGAACAACAGATCGGCGGTATATTCAGAAAGACTAACATTTTAAAAACTGTCAACCTAAATCAACTCAACACCCTCGCCATGGGATAAATAGGGAAAACAAAATAGGTAGCATTAATTTGTCTTCTACCTACAGATTGGTATCTTGTATACAACATTGAAGCTGGCAATAGAGATATGAAGCCAAATAAAGAGCTCAATCAGAAGTCTGTTCGAATGGAGCAGACAGATTTAGTACTTTGGTCCTTCAGAAGAATGACGTTGTACTAAAATATTACCCACATTGTTTATATATCTACTGTTAGTACTGTTGTCATTATATTGTGTAATAAAACATTTTAGAGAAAGAAAATATACAATAAACCGAAATTCTGAAAAATACGTTCTCCACAAATAGATTTCAGTCAACAGTGAGATTGTCATAAATTTAATTACAGAGTACCACATTTCCGGACTCTTTAAATAAAATTTATAACTGCTATTTTAGTGGCTTGCATTGTTGTTATTTCTAAAGTTAAGTGTCAGCGTATATTTTGCAAATACTTTGGCTATTTCCCAAACCAACGGTTGTCATTTTACGTTTTGGGAATGCAAGAGTCAACAAGTGTAGCGGGATTGTTGAAAACTATATTACTTTAGATGTGGTGGTGTGGTTTGCATTGCATATCTGGGGGCACGGACGAGCCAAGCGAAGCGCAAGGACACTACCTACTTGGCTTACAAACTAGTACGAGTTACGACACTGTACATGATTGAACCGAAAGTAATAAATAGGTTGTAAAATTATTACTGGCCTATTTGCCAAGTAGTTAGCGATTCTGGCTGCTAAGAGGTCTTGGGTTCGAGTCCCAGGGCAAATATGTGTAATGAACACGATTATTTGTTCTGTGTTTGGGTGTAGTTTATCTATGAAATATACATATGTATTCAGAGATATAAGTATGTTTATCAATAGTATGGTTACCATAGCATAGGATCTGCCTAGATTGGGACAAGAATGCCATGTCTGAGATGTTTGAGGTTATATTACTATCGTCAGGATTTAATAATCAGGTATATATCATCAGAATTATGCTAAATTTCAAAGAACCGAAACCTTAACGTTGCTTCAATCTTGTTCAGATATTGAAACATTTTATTTATTCATACCTACCTATTGAATTATAGTAGGTATACTTTCATGAAATATTAAAGGTGCAACACTTGAAGCATCAATTAAAAGCGATGTGTAATTAATCAAGAGTGATGACAGCAATGAACCAACGTTGTTTTGATTTAATCGAAAAATATACTATAATCAAACACACAGACCTACTCGCGAGTGCTCTTGATTGAGTCTTTTTTGGGAGTAAAACGATACATAAAGAGGAGAGCATGGGGATGGCGATTCTTTCCAAAAAATATCGTTTTTTGAATCGATTTGAATCGACACCTAAAAATCGATTCACAAAAAAATCGAGGTTTAAAAGATCGATTTCCAAAAAATCGATTTTTTTTCAAGTTTTCATTTATTATGTAAATATAAATCCATTTTATAAAAAACAAGAAATACACCATAATAAATGATCTCTTATCATCTTAAAATCGGTTTTTAACCGACTTCCAAAAAGGAGGAGGTTCTATGTTCCACTGTATGTATTTTTTTTATGTATGTTCTCGGTAAATTGTGGACCGATTTTGAAAATTGTTTTTGTATTCGAAAGGGTATGCTCCCGAGGTGGTCCCATTGCCACCATATGAGGATCTGATGATGGGATATTAAACTGCATATCAGGTCGCAATATCGTGACGATAAGATTTGCTGAGAAATTCAGTGATTGCATGAATACGGCTTTGCTCATGACCTACGAAGTTGACGAAATACCTTTACTGCCTAACTGCCGAGTTTGCTAAATCATTTTATGATAGTCTAGAGAAATAAAAAATAAATTAAAAAGCTTTTTGAAAAACAACAATTACTGGAATGCCTCGAGACGAATCAAACGAGTCCAAGCTCGATGATGTTGCGACGTTTCTTTACAGAGTTTCTATGGCCACTTTCCAGCTCCAGCATCAGATCAGCTCCATGTTATTTTAATATATTGTATTGTCACGCTGTATACATAATATACGCTTGCAAAATTTTAGCAAAATCGGTTGAAGATATCTGCTTCAAAATTGAGTTGCAAGATTCCACCCGAACATACAAGCATACATAGCAAGTTAATTAAAAGCTTGTAATTATGACAATGGTAGGACTTTATTATATTATTAAATACATAGTTATATAGAATAAAGGCTTTATGAGAACAAGTTTGCATGGTGAACAATAGGAAGGAAAGTTTGTACACGTACTATCTACATAAGTTTTAGTAAATCTCGGTGTGTACGTTTGAGATGAAAATGCCTGTTTGTAGTAGTGATTCTGCGCTGCGATGAATACGTAGTATTTATCAAAACTTTCGCATACAAGTGAGGTACTTATTGGTCATATTGTGGTTAAAGGAAATTTAAAGTTCTTGATTTTTCCCCGAACTAGCAGTTTGGTCATTTTGTACATTGAATTGTACCTACAATTTCCTGTAGCATCACTGACAGCATTTTGCAGTCCACTGCTGATTATAGGCATAGAGTTAATATACATAGAGTGGGGTAGACATACGGCTGCCTGTAAGCGTAAACGTCCAACAAATTTCGCATGCGTCAGTAGAGAAAGACAGATAGGTACCGCGATCGTCTCTCTCTTTCTAACCGGGGACGACTGGAGGCCTGGCTCCCCTACTCAATCTACATCTACACTATTATATAAAGAGGTAAAGTTTGTGTGTTTGTATATTTGTTAAATTGTAAGGGGTAATCTCGGGATCTACTGAACCGATTTTGAAAATTCTTTTACCAATAGAAGGCTACGTTATTTGGAAGTGACATAGGCTATGTAATAACCCGAAAAGTGGAAAGACTTTTTCGTGGTAGCTGAATTTGCTAAGTCGGAGAAAAAAATGTTTACCGCCCAACGAAGTGGGCACGGGTCAGCTAGTCTATAATAGCTCTATGATTATAGGCCTCTTCTTAGAATGGAGGTAACCACGATCTTGCAGAAAACTAGTGTTTCGGAGTTGCCGAAAAATTCGTAGCAGCCACTCCTGTCTCTACTGCGCTGAGTGTGGTAATCTTAAGGGGCAGAAATCATGAGACGCAAAACTATTCTGGTTAACTTAATAAAGGTAACAAATGAAATAGAAGAAAGTCTGTAAAGAACGTATTATTAGCGCAGAGTCATGGTAGATACTTGGAATGTTCGAATTATTCTGAGTTCATTTCTTTGTTAGTAAATTATTAATTGAATGAATTAATTGTGTTTGTGAATGCGTTGTTTAAAGTATGTATTAATGACAATTACTAAATAACATTGGCGATTAGTGCCACGCAAATTACGCGACAAGGTACTCACGTAGGTACCCAGTTTATTAATACAGTAGAATCGCGGTAATCCGACAAATGTTTTGCAGGGTAGTGTCGAACTACCGAATTTGTCGGATTATAGAGTTACTGCCTAAGACCCCCAATAGTTCCGATTTTTTTACAAGCGAGTACGTTGTAATCCGACAAATTACAGATCCAATGATAAGATAATTAATTATGTTACATAGATACTCTGAAGTACAAATCATACTTCATTATATTATTTAAAAATATAATTTAAATTTACTGAAAGATTCATTAAGATATAAGCGGTCTTATCATTTTTTTTTATTGTCAGCGTCGGATTACAAGGAGTGCCGGATTAGACCGGGGCCGGATTATCGCGATTCTACTGTATTCTTGGTCATATTCATATTTCTCAATAGAAACAATCACATCACACTAATATATACAGGCGAAAGTTTGTGTGTATGTTTGTTACTTCTTCACGCAAAAACTACTGGACGGATTTGGATGAAACTTTACAGTAATATAGCTTATACATCAGAATAACACTTAGGCACTATTTGCCGCGATAACCGACATAAACGCGAACGGAGCCACGGGCAACAGCTAGTTAGAAATAAGAATTTCAATACGAAAATAGGATTTCATTTATTTTTCATAAATATCATGATCCACTTGTTATAGGCGGGCAGTAAAAAGTCGTTTGGAAAGTTATTATATGGGTCCTTTCGTGCCTAAACACTTTCTCCGGGGATAATACTTTTATTTATATCCTATATTGAACTTTGTAGGGCAAGTAATTCTACAGGATTATTCTAAAGGTATTTTTCCTCAGTGCCTCGTAAGGTAGATAGAAATATGAGATCTTTAAATTTAAATGTCTCGGGCGATACCTTATGCCGATAATAATACAAAATTGTAACAAAAAAAGACTTCAAGAACTGGACCAAATTGAAATGAGACTACATGGGAAGCACCAGCTTTCAAATAAAAAAATAATCATCAAAATCTGTTTACCCAGCCGAAAGTTCTGCGGGTACAAATATAAAAAAAATACAGTCGAATTGAAAACCTCCTCCTTTCAGAAGTCACTTAAAAATGTAACTCAAAGTAACTGTAAACACTTAGTCACACTGTAGTAGTACCGAAACAGTAAGTTTGCAACTAAAAAAAACTAAGGAGACGTAACGAAAGTCAGTCCTACAGAAGTATTGTATCCTAATTTTGTTTTTTTACTCAAGCGAAAACGATCACAAGTATGATAAGAAAGAAATGATGAATCAGGCAGCGGTGTGTAGGCACAGGGAGCAAATATAACCAAGTCAACATAGAACAAATGCAAAATGTAGATTACAGAAACTTGCACTGGGCGCATGAAACTTTAATAACAACTATGAATAAAATGTAATTGGATGTAGGATTGGCCACGCTACAGTGATTACCATTTAAAATACATATATTTTATGAAAGTCCATAATTAAATTAAATATTGCGCTATTCCACGGAACCTTGGGCACACGTGTGCCAAAACACGCCTTCGTTTCTAATAGCGGAATACTAAGTATTATACGGAAGGGAATGAAGAATTCCATTTAGTTACGAGGTAGGCCGGTCGTGAGCTCACGCGGCATGCCAACAATGTTGGGAGCTTGGTAGAGAAGCACGTACCTAAAGATATCGAATATCTGATCAATATTTAGGTACTACAGTGTATAAACTAGCTGTAGCTCGCGGATCCATCTGTATTGGTTATAGTGAGTTTAGTAATTTTATTGCTTCAGGACAAGTCTATAACTACCCAATATCTGGATGGATGGAGTCATCATCATTCGTTATCGACAAAGTTTAGATTTTCATTTATTGATTGAAATAAATGACACGAATTTCGAAAATTTTAGCTTATCATCAAGTGCTGAACGTAAAATAATCACAAATTTTAACAAAAGAAAAACCGACTTCAATTTAGACCAAATTTAAATGGGACCACACGGGAATAAAAAAAGAATCATCAAAATCGGTTCACCCAGTCGAAAGTTATGAGGAAAAAACATTTAAAAAACTGTCGAATTGAGAACCTCCTCCTTTTTTTTAAGTCGGTTAAAAAATGTTGTAACTGTATATATCAGTTCGAAAACCAGGTTAAGTGATATTCAGTCACAAAGTTTTTTCTATCGGCCAACTTCCTCGGTTCGATTCGTTAATGATATTTATCGAAGTAGGTCACAACGAAAAAAATGCTAATTGGGTTCCTTCTGAAGTATATAACGGTAACTTAACTTTGTACAAGAAATATTGAGAGCAAGCCATAGTGTAGTTCGGCTCTTTATTTAACTACTGCGCATGAAAAAATATTCTCCACCGTGGGAGAGCCACGCTTCGGCATGAATAGGCCGGCTCGACCAGAGTGATACCACGGTCTCACAGAAAACCGGTGTGAAACAGCGCTGGCGCTGTGTTTCACCGAGTGAGTGAGGATACCGGAGGCCCATACCCCAAACCCTCCCCCCATCCCCCAAAGGCCCACAACGCACTTGTGACGCCTCTGGTGTTTCGGGTGTCCATGGGCGGCGGTAATCGCTTACCATCAGGCGATACGTCAGCTCGTTTTCCCCCTATACAATAAAAAAAATTGCTTAACCTCAAGCTAGCTGACAAAAAAAATATTAAAACATTCTATTTAGAGATTTTTCATAAAATTTAATTGTTGTACTGTAAAATGTAATTTATTTCTAACGTTGACGGGATAGGACCCAGAGAAAATGTATGGAAGGGTCTACGAGTCTTGTCGTCCCTGTAAATTATGGAACAAGATTGGACAGTGAAAATGTTACTATGATGTTATATGACTAGAATAGAAATAAACAAGATTAAACATTTTGTTTTTGGTGCTAATCCGATGCTTTTTGGTTCCATTTTTAACCCCCGACGCAAAAAGAGGGGTGTTATAAGTTTGACGTGTCTGTCTGTCTGTCTGTTTGTCTGTCTGTGGCACCGTAACTCGCGAAGCGATAAAGCGATTTCAATTTAGTTTTTTTTTGTATGAAAGGTGAGTTACGTGCGAGTGTTCTTAGACATGTTTCATGAAAACGGTTGAGTCGTTTAAAAGTTATGGGGGTGAAAGTGGGGAAGAATAACAGAATGTCTGCAAAAATATCATTGGCGTATGATTACTCGAATAAGTGATTGAGTAGGGGGTTTTTTAAATTTTGAATTTAATATTATCCATCTAACAAGTTTTAA
Source organism: Diaphora mendica (assembly GCA_949125395.1). Lineage (NCBI taxonomy): Eukaryota > Metazoa > Arthropoda > Insecta > Lepidoptera > Erebidae > Diaphora > Diaphora mendica. Next base: position 6,856,296 of record OX421321.1, read on the forward strand.
ATTGATGACGATAACATTTGAATTTGTCAGGGTTAATGATATTCTACATATCAGAAGGCCTATTTGCAGGCAGATAAACTGTTTTTAGCCCCCGACGCAAAAAGAGGGGTGTTATAAGTTGGACGTGTCTGTCTGTCTGTCTGTTTGTCTGTCTGTGGCACCGTAACTCGCGAAGCGATGAAGCGATTTCAATTTAGTTTTTTTTTGTGTGAAAGGTGAGTTACGTGCGAGTGTTCATAGACATGTTTCATGAAAATCGGTTGAGTCGTTTAAAAGTTATGGGGGTGAAAGTGGGAAAGAAAAAAAGAATGTCTGCAAAAATATCATTGGCGTATGATTACTCGATTAAGTGCTTGAGTAGGGGGTTTTTGAATTTAATATTATCTATACTTATAATAAAAATGTAACAGGTCAAATTCTGTACATTGAAGATATTTTGAAAATTTTTTTGGAGGGCACTCTGTTATCGATACTGAAACGAAAACTATTTTTTTTTTCATTTTTGTCTGTCTGTCTGTCTGTCTGTCTGTCTGTCTGTCTGTATCTTGGCCGCGCATCACGCCGAAACTACTGAATGGATTCAAATGAAACTTGGCATGATTTGAGTTCATACTCCGAGGTAGGACATAGGATACTTTTTATTCCGAAATTCCGGACGGTTTCCTTGGGAGGGGAGATGAAAGTCAAAATGTGTAATTAATTGTAATTCATTAACGAGTAGCCCAATTGCAATAATTCTTTTTTTGTTAGAAAGGAGATACTCTGAAGATTGTAGCATAAAGTATTTAATTTATCACAATCTCTCTATCTATTGGAAAAAAAATATAAAGAATTTATCATTACGTAAAACAACATGTAGCGACACCTATTGCCAGCCATGCGTAATTAATAACACTTTGATTAATATATCGTGGAATAATCGTAGAACGTATTACGTATAATTCGGTGTAGCATTAAGTATTTGATTTATCGCAACCTCTCTATCCATAGGAAAAATAATATCTATATCTCTCTGTAGACGTCGAATCTGTGTGTTTGGTTGTGCCCGCATGACTTAAATATTCAAAATAATCGTGGGAACGTTTTATGCACAAGCATTGTGATTAATGTGGTATATAGTTAGTATTTGATAGGTAGGTATTTGTTTTATGTTCTCTCTTTCCATAGAAAGGGTTGTTTTAAATTTTCTTGAAAAATTTCTTTGCTTAAAACAGCGACATCTTTTGGAATCAAGTAACTAACTTTCCAATAGGTACGTAATATGATTACTCTTTTTAACGTATAATAAAAATGTAACAGTTCAGTTCTGTACATTAAAGAAATTTAGATGATTTTTTGGGAGGGCTCTCTAATCGATACTGAAGCAATTACATTTTCATGAAAATTGTTTCTGTGCTTAAAACAGCGACATCTTTTGGAATCAAGTAACTAACTTTACAATAGGTACTTAATATGATTACTTTTAAACGCATAAGAAAAGTGTATAAGATCAATTCTGTACATTAAAGAAATTTAGATTTTTTGGGAGGATGCTCTTATTGATACTGAACCAAAAACTAGAATGCCATAAACGTTAAATCGTCATTTATAATTATGATATTTATTTTAAGTTTAAAATACTTGAAAGAGGAGTAAACATATAACATAATAGTTCATCATAATTTACCAGAAAATGATACAAAACATCTTTATGATAGGTATATAGGTATAGGTATGATAGGTTATGGTAGTTTTTTTAAACGAAGTTTTTTTTAGGATTTTGTCAGGTTATAGCATAGGTATAAGCAGGCGATTTTTGTTGTACCTAAATAATTAGCAAATAGTCTTTTGTAGTTACTAATTGGTTTTCTCGGTATTTTTAGAATTTTGTAAGGTTATAGCATAGGTACCTAGGTACCTATAATTTACTTTTTTATAGGATTTTGTTAGGTTATTGGTATAGGCATAGGTAAGCAGATGTTTTGTCGTTGCAAATATTTAATTACTTAGCCTTATTTGTTGGTGTTTTAATTTCTTTTATTAAGTTGTAGATACCTTCCATTTTTTCGTTGAATTAGTTGTAGATACTTAATTAATTTAGTTTTATTTACGCTTTGAAAATAAGCTTCATTCGTTATGTCTAATTTTTCATTTAACTGTAGTGATAAATTTAACATTGTTTTTCGTATTCGATTTTATCACATCACACTAATTTATAAAAGCTAATGTTTGTGAGGGTGTATGTTTGTTACTTCATCACGCAAAAAGCACTGAACGGAATTGGATGAAACTTTACAGTAATACAGCTTACTAGCTGTTGCCCGCAGCTTTACTCGCGTGGAAGTTGATTATTTACAATATATTTAATTAAAACTGTGTAAGTATGTATGAATAATTTATTCATGTTTTTAAACGTACCTATTTATTTATTTTTAATCAATAGCCCATTAAAAAGGATTTCATACTAACGTTCGACCCTTATTTTTACCCCTTTAGAAATAGAATTCCCATAAATGGTGATATAGGTATTAATTTTTTTTTTTTTTTTTTTTTTTTTTTATGTTTGGCCCGCCAAAATGACTCTACTCTGCCTGATGGAAAGCATAAGCAGAATCCAAGAGTGGTGGACCACCATGCTCACTGCGAATGCAGACAATGCAGCATGGCGACCCACACCATGGCGGCCTAGTGATGCTGCTGCATCTTTTAGTCTAGTCAACAAGTTTGGAAATTGTTGACTAGACTAATTCAACTATTTGTACTTAAAAGCCTAAGGACAAAGTTTCAGTCTACTAAATTAAAAATGACTGACTTCCAAACTAATCTACTTACGACATTTCAACACCTAATTCACACCTTAGGGGTAGAAATATCATTTATGGGATTTCCTTTTGAGGGCGCTCTGGTTCCCTGGTTTCTAGAACCCGAGACGGTGTGCGGTTTTTAGTCGGTTCGAGTCCGACATAACCACCAGTTGGTGATATCCGAGGGAATTTCCGCACAAAAAAAGAGGTAGATATAATATCCAGAGACACTTAGTATCTACGCGTTTTTAACTATTAGCCCAAAGATAATTTTTCATGTTTCTAACTTTAAAAAGACGGACTTCCATACAAACTTTTAACCCCTATTTTACCCTCTTACGGGTAGAATATTGGGAAACGCTTAAATACGTATCTCCTATTTTTTATCAATAGCCCTAAAATAAATTTTCATGTTTCTAACTTCAAAACTGACGGACTTCTAGACTAACCCGCTTACGAAATGTCAACGCCTATTTCATCCCTTCAGCGTAAAATATCGAGAAAGGCCTAAATACGTATCTATTCATTTTTAATCAGTAGCCCAAACCAAAAAAAAAGTTTCATGTTTCTAATTTAAATATGCCAAACAAAGTTCAACCCCTATTTCACCCCCTTAGGGGTAGAATATTAGGAAACGTTGAAATACATATCTACTAATTTTTATAAGTAATCCAAAAATAAAGTTTCATATTTCTTCAATAGCCCTAAAATAAACTTTCATGTTTTTAACTTCAAAAATGACGGACTTCCAGACTAACCTACATACAAAACGTCAACCCCTATTTCACCCTTAAGGAGTAGAATATCCGCTCTATCTATCAGAAACGCTTGAATACGTGTTTACTCATTTTTAATCAGTAGCCCAAAAATAAAGTTTCATGTTTCTAACTTAAAAAATGACGGACTTCCATACAACTTTCAACCCCTATTTCACCCCCTTGGGGGTAGAAATTCCAAAATTCCTTCCTTGATGGGTATCTACTTAATGAAACGATCATACTCACCAAATTTTGTATTCCCAAGTTTAATAGTTTCCGCTCGGCGATGATGAATCAGTCAGTTAGTCAGTCAGGACATGTTATTTTATAAGTATAGAAGATACATCAGATTAACACATAGGTTACTGTTTGCCGCGATAACCGACATACACGCGGGCGGAGCCGCGGGCAACAGCTAGTATAGTAATAAGATTATAAAGGTAGTAGAGCCACGCTGATTTCAGCACGAATGGGCCGGCTCGACCGGGGCGGTACTACCCTCGCACAGAAAATCAACGTAAAATGACAGCGTTCGTGCTGTCGTGTTTCGTTGGTGAGTGCGAGACCGGAGGCCCAATTAGTCTAGTCAACAAGTACCATACTTGTTGACTAGACTAAAAGATGCAGCAGCATCACTAGGCCGCCATAGTGTGGGTCTCCATACTGCATTGTCTGCATTTGCAATGAGTATGGTGACCACCACTCTTGGATTCTGCTTATGCTTTCCATCAGGCAGAGTAGAGTCATTTTGGCGGGCCAATCATAAAAAAAAAAAAAAAAAAAAAAATAGTAATAAGAACATTTATTTTATTAGCGTAATTTTTTTATGTGTTCGCAGCCAAAATGACCCTGCTCTGGCTGATGGAAAGCATGAGCAGAATCCAGGAGAGCTGGTCACCACCCTCAATGCGAATTACGACAATGCAGCATGGTGACCCACGTTATGGCCGCCTAGTGAGATGCTTTTTCACGCTTCGCTTAAAGGACCTTACACCTGTATCACCCAAAGGTCGAATGGAAGGAAATGCCTTTGGCATTAAGCCCGCCTTAGGCAATGTATTTTCAGGTAGTATTAAATAAAAGTGCTTTGCTTATACTTTAATTGCAGAATATATACATTTGAATGTCTTATATATTGAATACTAGCTGTTGCCCGCGGCTTCGCCCGCGTGTATGTCGGTTATCGCGGCAAATAGTAGCCTATGTGTTATTCTGATGTATAAGCTACATTACTGTAAAGTTTCATTAAAATCAGCAGTACTTTTTGCGTGAAGAAGTCACAAACATACACACAAACTTTCGCCTTTATAATATTAGTGTGATTTTATCAATAATTTGTGGTAGTGGTAGAGGGAAGTAATTTGTATACCATTATGTAATTAAATATATAATAGGTACTATAAAGTTTTAATTAATACTACCTATCCTATTACTGGCACAAATAGGTTGAGTTAATGTCTCATGCACGAGTGTGGGTATGAAACGGTATCAGATATCCGGTAACTATCCGGCATCGACCCTCTCAAACCTAAAGATATTTACACAATGCGGCAATGCCCAATAAAATTATATTCTTAAATTATGAAATAAACCATTGTGAACCATAGTGTTTAAAGGAATAGTCGGCCCAGACACAGTTACCGGCTTTAACTGGAGTCTGAAACCTCTTTTCAGCTATCCTATGGCGGCAAATTGGGCAGACCTAAATTTAGGAGTCTTTACCCGTTGACCCGAAGAAGATAATGGAATAAATAATTTTTGGTTCTTCAGCAAGTGAACGACAATAAAAGTATTCATATTCTATTAACACTTGACTTATCTATCATAATTATGTTGACATATGGGTAATGTCTGTTATCTGGTTTGTGTAGCCTGTGAGCTTTATACTCATCGATCAAGTTTTCTGTAATATTAAGCTAAAAAACTAAAATGAATTCTGACTATCCAGCTTCATTATAGACTACGTACCTTCTTCAAACATTTGATCCTGTAATAATATGCATATTGAGCCATTTTTCTCGCTTTATTAAAAGCAAAAACAGGCGAAATTTATTCGTTTACAAGTAATTAAAGAAAACAAATACATTTATCTCAATTATATAGTTTTGACGAAAGCGGAGGAGAGTGTTTTTTATTCATAAACTTTCGCGAATAGTTACTAAAACAAGAAAATCGGTTTACAAACTGTTTTATATTCTCCTATTTTTAAGTATAAGTACATGTAGGTTATGAACAAGCATCTGTAAAAATTGCCGATAATCAATTCAGCTACAACTCTATGGTATGCGCTGTAAATCAAAATAAGGTTGGCATTAAAACAGACACGGCTATATAGTCAGTGGATTTAATGGCGACAGTTACACGTTTTACGAGCGCCCACTTAACGCTGATTGATTTATTGATGACTAGAACATAAACCGATGCGTTACTATTACGCTGTGTAGTTAGACTTGAATGATAGAGTAGCACGTCAGACAGTACGACGATCGTGGACGGTCGATCGATGTCGATTTATTATGCACTACATTGATGAGCGAGACATCTTTGCCGAGACTTGAAAATAGCTTTGTTTAGAAAAATCTGAATGCAAATATTGACTGGGCCGTCAAAAGCTATTTTTGAGCTATTTTAGATATATTTGAAACATAATATTTATCTGTTGAAAGTCATAAACACTGTCATGAATAAAGTAAGATTGATAAATATATAAATTGTTAATCGATTACAATAGGTCAAAATTACAAAGCTTTTACTGGACCGGAATGATACCAAAGCCTAAAAAATAGAGGTGTTAAGCTATTACTACAGATGTCGTAGGTTCGATCCCACCCAGGTCAAATCTCCTTTTGTGATGAATACGATCATTTATTCTGCGTCTGGTGTAATTCATTTATAATATACTAGCTGCACCGTGCCCACTTCGTTGGGCGGTAAACATTTTTTTCTCCGACTTCCTTTGCAAATTCAGCTACCACGAAAAAGTCTTTCCACTTTTCGGGTTATGATATAGCCTATGTCACTCCCAAATAACGTCTATTGGTAAAAGAATTTTCAAAATCGGTTCAGTAGATCCAGAGATTACCCCTTACAATTTAACAAATATACAAACACACAAACTTTACCTCTTTATATAATTTATAATATATGTATGGAACTATGGACTTAATACAAGTATGTTTATCAGTGATTTGGTTACCATATTGCAGGTTTGCCTAGTTTGGGATTAGACGGCCGTGTTTTTTTTTATGTTTGGCCCTGCCAAAATGACTCTACTCTGCCTGATGGAAAGCATAAGCAGAATCCAAGCGTAATGGTCACCATACTGTAAATGCTGATAATGCAACAATGCAGCGTGGTGACCTACACCATGGCGGCCTAGTGATGCTTCTGCATCTTTGGGTCTCCGGTCTCACACTCACCAACGAAACACGACAGCACGAACGCTGTCATTTTACGTTGATCTTCTGTGCTGAAATCAGCGTGGCTCTACTACGTTACTACCTGTGTGACTTATTTATAAATAATTTTATACTATACAGGGTGTCCCAAAATTCAACGATAAGCGGGCGCCTAAAGGTAGACCTGCTAATGAGTACATAAGGAAAAAAAAAACCTAGTTTTTTTTTAGTTACAAGAAAAATTTAGAATTTCTTTGAAAATTTACACCCTTCATTTTTTTTTTATTTATTTATTACGTAGTGGTGTCCATACTTTTTTTTACAAGACCATGAGTCAAAGTACACTAACTACACTGGCGCCCGCTTATCGTTGAATTTTGGGACACATGGTATAAAACTTTTTATAGTTTGATTATCCAATTTTGAAACTTTACCGGTATTACCCACATGTAGATATGAAGATCCTTGTATTGGATAGTTTTGGCACTAAAGGTAAACTAGTGCTTAAGTTACCTTGTTCCAAATATAAAAATGTGAGTAATTTATGTATGTGTTTATTCAATGTTACAAACTGCAAAAAAAAAGGCTTTAAAAACATCTATCAATAAGTGAGTCACCTTTTTTTAAAACATTGAGTTTATCCTTGTTAAGTAATTTTGGAATGTTAATTAATGAGGTTCCAAAAAGAAGGTTCAATGGGAGTATTTTCTTTTATGTATGGCCTGCCAAAATGGCTCTACTCTGTCAGATGGAAAGCATAAGCAGAATCCAAGAGTGGTGGTCACCATACTCATTGCGAATACAGACAATGCAGTATGGCGACCCACACCATGGCGGCCTAGTGATGCTTTTGCATCTTTTAGTCTAGTCAACAAGTATGGAACTTGTTGACTAGACTATTTGGGACTAGACTATATTACCCATCTCGTACTCACCAACGAAACACGACAGCACGAACGCTGTCATTTTACGTTGATTTTCTGTGCGAGGGTAGTACGGCCCCGGTCGAGCCGGCCCATTCGTGCTGAAATCAGCGTGGCACTACTACCTATTCTCATATATATATATAATAATCTATACTAATATTATAACCGTAATATAACCAGAACCAGAACCTTGAAAATGTGGTTCGAATCCTCAGGGAAGAAGGTACGAGATTTTGTGAAATGCAGCGTAAGGGCAGGATATCTAAGCTTTCGGAAAGGACCCTAGGGCTAATGAAGGAACGACGTGAAAACCCACTTCTCACTTCGTCGGCAAAACGGACTCTAAACCGAGAGATCAGCAAACTAGTACGACACGACCTCCGATGCTCCAATACTCTTTCGATCGAAAGAGCGATCGAGCAGAATCGGGGGTCAAAGGTGTTTGTACAATCTCTCGGAAGAAGCCACCTGACGAAGCTGACTACAGCAAGTGGAGAAGTCGTTACCTCCAAGCCGGTCGTCCTTTCGGAAGTGGAACGTTTCTACAGCGGTTTGTACGCTTCGCATGCATCTCGACCTGATCCCGAAAATGAGGACTCTAGAGCCACATTAACACGCCACTACACCGAAGATCTGCCAGAAGTCAGCATTGACGAAATCGAGATGGCTCTTGGACAGCTTAAAAATGGAAAAGCCCCTGGAGAGGACGGCATTGCAACAGAACTGTTAAAGGCTGGAGGTAAGCCCGTACTGAGGGAGCTCCAAAAGCTTTTCAACGCTGTCCTGTTCGAAGGGAGAACTCCAGAGGCGTGGAGCAGAAGTGTGGTCATCTTGTTCTTCAAGAAAGGTGACAAGACCAGGTTGAAGAACTATCGACCCATTTCGCTTTTAAGCCACGTCTACAAGCTGTTCTCAAGAGTCATCACGAACCGTCTTGCGCGAAGACTCGACGAATTTCAACCACCAGAGCAAGCTGGATTTCGGAGCGGATATGGCACCATAGACCACATCCACACAGTGCGGCAAATTATACAGAAGACAGAGGAGTATAATCAGCCCCTGTGTCTAGCATTCGTGGACTATGAGAAGGCCTTTGACTCGATCGAGATCTGGTCTGTTCTGGAGTCCCTGCAGCGTTGCCAAGTGGATTGGCGATACATCCAAGTGCTGAGATGTCTCTACGAAGCCGCCACCATGTCCGTCCAAGTACAGAATCAGCAAACAAGGCCCATACCATTGCATCGAGGAGTGAGACAAGGGGATGTTATTTCCCCGAAATTGTTCACAAATGCAATGGAGGATCTGTTCAAGACGCTACACTGGAAAGGACGTGGCATAAATATCAATGGCGAATACATCTCTCACTTGCGATTTGCGGACGACATCGTCATTATGGCAGAGACGCTGCAGGACCTACAACAGATGCTGAACGACCTGGCTGACTCTTCTGTGCGCATCGGCCTACGGATGAACTTGGACAAAACCAAGGTCATGTTCAATGAACATGTACTACCGGAACCGATCGCAGTACACGGTGCCGTTCTCGAAGTTGTTCAAAATTATGTGTACCTCGGGCAGACTTTGCAGTTAGGTAGAAACAACTTTGAGGATGAGGTGAACAGGAGAATTCAGCTGGGTTGGGCAGCGTTTGGGAAACTTCGTCGGGTCTTTTCATCGTCGATCCCACAGTGCCTTAAGACGAAAGTCTTCAATCAGTGCGTCCTACCCGTCATGACATACGGAGCCGAAACGTGGACACTTACGGCACGGCTGGTCCACAAGTTCAAAGTCGCTCAGCGTGCTATGGAGAGGGCTATGCTCGGCGTTTCTCTGAGGGATTGCATCAGGAATGAGGTAATCCGGCAGAGAACCAAGGTCATCGACATAGCCCAAAGGATTAGCAAGCTGAAGTGGCAGTGGGCTGGCCATATTAGCCGCAGAACTGATTACCGTTGGGGTAAACGGGTTCTTGAGTGGAGACCGCGTCTCGGCAAACGTAGTGTAGGACGTCCACAGGCCAGGTGGAGTGATGATCTGCGCAAGACGGCTGGCACGAGCTGGATGCGAGAAGCCGAGGATCGAACCAAGTGGCGCGCAATTGGAGAGGCCTATGTCCAGCAGTGGACTGCGATAGGCTGATGATGATGATACTAATATTATAAAGCTGCAGAGTTTGTTTGTTTGAACGCGCTAATCTCAGGAACTACTGGTCTGATTTGAAAAATTCTTTCAGTGTTGGATAGTCCATTTATCGAGGAAGGCTTTAGGCTATATTTTATTTTTTTTTAAATTAGGGATCTGTTAGAAAATTGCTATTTCATAACCCAAGGTGTAAAATCAAAAAACCTATTTTTGCGTGCGCTGCAAATACTATTGACAATAGAACAAAATAATGTATTACGGGTTTGTAGGTCCCATTAAGATCTACAAAAAAGCCCGCGTGAGCATATATCTAACTATCATGGTTTAGTCACAATAACCGCTTTTGTGTTCAAAAAAAATCTACTGTCGTCTGAAGAAAGAAACTACGTTAAATGTATATCGTAATATTCATCCTTATCCAAATTAAGCATTATGTTATCAAGGGTATTTATGTAGAAGTAAAATACTTTTTGTTTCATCCCAATCGGACATTTCGTTTAGAAGTTATTACGAGTATAAGACGCTAAGAGTTGGTACCTAATAATAAGTTATTTGCCAAAGAGTTTTTTGTCAACATAATACCTAATATTAATATTTATCCAAATAAATGTGTTGTTGATTATGAGTATTAGATCTTAGAAGAGTATAATAAATACATCTATACTAATATATAAAGCTGAAGAGATTGTTTGTTTGTTTGAACGCGCTAATCTCAGGAACTATTGGTCCAATTTGAAAAATTCTTTCAGTGTTAGATAGCCCATTTATTGAGGAAGGCTATAGGCTATATATCATCACGCTAAGACTAATGGGAGCGGAGCACCGATGAATAATGTTTCAAAATCAGGAGAAAATTATCACGCAAACGACGTTGCGTGGGTCAGCTAGTTATATATATATATATATTAACTACATATTATTATTTGAACGATGGTAATGTTATTATACTGTAGGAGTTAGTAGCTGTATGTACTGTGTACCCTTTTGGATTGTTATCATGATCTATGCAAATAAATAAAATTGAAGTGTCTATTTGTACTTACAAATAAGCAGTTTTTCACTAAGTACTTATGAGAGTTTATACGGTACTACTCCAAAAATTTTTTTTACAATTTTTGTATGTTTATTCTGATTAATCTCTAGAACGACTGAACCGATTTTGAAGGGAATTTCAGTGACAAATAGTTGATGATATAAGAAGTAGGTTAGGTTACTTTTATTTAGGAGTAGGACTTAGTAGGAGTAACATCGCGGAGCGCAGCTCGCTTGAAATATGACATCTTATCCCTTGGATAAGATGTCATATATTTAGTTCTTGATTAAAGGGATGCAGAATAATATAGATTTAGACTAAATTTGCGGTTATAAGAATCATTCAAGCAATGAAAGTAACATCGATTTGAATTATTTAAATGCATATTTTTACAATTTTGTACTGATTTCGTCTGGACGATTTTTTCCATTTCTTGGAAAGGATTTGTATCGGCAGACGGATAAACATAATCAATTATTGATTGAATTTAAATATTCATCGCTTTTAGAAAAGTTGACAAAATTATACGAAACACGCTCAGCAAAGTTTTGAATGTGACTTTTAACGATCGAGCCTGGCTACAAGCATCCCTACCAGTTAGTTTAGGTGGTCTTGGGCTCTTGGGGTACGTAACATTGTAGATGACTTCCAGCATTTCTGTCTTCGGTTCATGGCACAGAAGAGTTAACCAGGAAAATTCTTCTAAACGCACTGGTTGATTCTGAAGTGTCATGCAAGAGCATTGCTATAGATCCTTGGCAGATAGCTTGTCCCAGTAGTATATTACCTGTTAATCCATTTTCTCAGCGACAATGTGACGCGCAGTTATGCATTTTAAAGCGAAAAAGACTTCTGGATGCATCAACCAGTTTTGCTGAGCGCGCTCTTTTGTTGGCTGTAGGAGAGTGGGAATCAGGTTTATGGATTCAGGCACTTCCATCGCCCAACTTCGCAACTTGTTGGACGATACTACATTTCGCTTTGCCACTTGTCTTCGTTTAGAAGTGGCTTTTGTTTCTCCGCATTTTTGTCATTGTGACGAAGCTGTTGTCAGTCTCGGACATCATGGCGTTTCTTGTAGCAGAAGCGCTGGCCGTATATCTCGACATGCCATTATTAACAACATTATCCGTCGTGCTCTTGTGCTTGTAAAAAAAATTTTTCTCTCTTTTTGAAATTACACCTTTACCATTAGACTTACCTTCTAAGCAGTTCGGCACCATTAGGAACGGAGTTTGCGTAGACTGGCGCCCAGGACTTTTGCACGGCGTAGACCTCGCGTCTGGATAGACCTGACACAGGTGATACCTCATCAGGGTCCCCGCCCCACCACAAGTAGCTCAGCCAAGCGCCCATTGTCACCTTTCGAGGACAAACAAAAATTTCAAGTAAACTTTGTTTTGTATAATTTCAATAATATGTCTACGCTTTAAAAAACCTATAAATAAATACGTGAAACAAAAACTTTTACGAAAATTATGGACACAGAGGAGTATGAAATTTGGCACAGAAGTTTTTTTAGTATTTATAATAGCCAACTAATAAAGTCTGTTGACGATGATGATGATGAATGGACTGGATGCGGGCTGGCCAAAGACCTCTCCTTGGAAAGATTTGTTTCGTTTTGTTTTTACCTTAGTACGTTCCACATGTATTATTACGAGTGTAAATTACTTAGCAATTTCCATTACACAATCACAACCCGTAAAATACTTTTTATTATGAAATAATTAGCTCCGGTGGGCATATCTATACTAATATTGTAAATTCACACAGTGCACCGATTTTAATGAAGCTTGTCATAGTGAGACATATCGCAATAACCGAAGTACACGCGAGCGCAGCCGTGCGCAAACGCTAGTGTTTAAAAGAAACGAATGTCATTAACCATTGACCCGTACCCATGTTGGGCGGTTTTTTTTTCTTCGACTTACTTTGCAAATTCAGCTACCACCAAAAAGTCTTTACACTTTTCGGATTATTATATAGCTTATTATATAGTAGTTACCACACTCGCTTTATTTCGAGACGACCATCAACGACGTCGCGTCAGCCCGCGCGTGTCTGCTCCCTTGGGTTGTTTTATGCTAGCTATCCGGCAGCGGCGAGTGCGGTACCTCCTATTAAATTTTGGCTTGGCGCCGACTTCAAACAGATTTTAGGTACCTAGCATACACAATAATACTACTATTTAAATGAATAAAGAATTAGGCATAGACAAGAATTGGCACATAGCAATTCATGAAGAGACAGTTTATTTTAAGCTTTTTAGTGTTTTTTGGCAGGGAGTTTTCGTCGGATGGTTTTTTGGAAGTCGGTTTTTTTTTTCTAAAAAGTTTTTATTTTTCCATTTTTAGTGCAAACAAATCATAGGTTATCAGTAAGTTGAACTAGTTCATATAATTTCTGCTGATGCGAATAACTTTAGTGGTTTGAACACGTATTAAAACTGAGTATGATCAGTTTCCAAAATTATGCTGAGATGCAAGATTTCTGTTACCGAGAACGTGGTCTATGGGGCAATAGGAATCGTGTCCAAGCTTAAATGTCGTGATGAAATAGAAGCAGGCGAGTTACTTAAAGCAAAATACATTAAGGGGTTAGTCATCATAGCGCCTGTGACATCAGCTCACCTAAATAACTTAAAAGTATACAACTAAAGGTCTATAGATACGTATGAAATTGAAAGAATTATCCTCCAACTCCTAACCGTTGAGGAGTTGTACCTTTTATCATCAGCTTACCTAAACAACTTGAAAGAATACGACTAAAGGTAACATTCATACATATGACATTTAAAGATTTATCCTCCAACTCCTAACCGTTAAGGAGTTTTACCTTTCATCATCAGCTCATTCAATGATGACTACCAGACGCAAATACCGGCGTAGCTTCAGAAAATAAACGAAAAACATAGTACGTGCCTGAAAAAAATGAGGGTTACCCTCGATTTCTCTGGGATGCCATCATCAGATCCTAGTTTCCTTATCATGGTACCACCGTCGGGACATCTACTTTCCATTAAAAAAAGAATCATCAAAATCGGTTCATAAACGACGAAGTTATCCACATAAAAAATATATATATATACGGTCGAATTGAGAAACCTTCCATTTTTGAAGTCGGTTAAAAATGGCAGCGTAGTCACTATTTAAGTGTGTTCAGAGGTCTGACAAAAATCACAGAATTTCTTAGATACTTCCTTTAGGAAGTGAGTACGTTTTTCGTAAATTATTCTAATGTAACGTGACTTACTTGAATTCGACGTTTTTCTCAGGTTATTACAAGAACTATACGATCGATTATTATTATTACTATATTTTGTAGTCGTTTTGTTAATAATAAATTGTTGGTGTCGATTACTGTTTTTTTACAAACTGAGTTTTTCAATAATCGACAAGTGTCACCGACACTTAATTTTATGAAAAACATTTCAAATTACGTGCAAATATGGTTCTTTTTAACCGACTTCCAAAAAGGAGGAGGTTCTATGTTCCACTGTATGTATTATTATTGTTTACTTTTTTTTTATGTATGTTCACCGATTTTGAAAATTCTTCTCCAAGCCAAAAAGAATACGAACAAACAATTACAAAAATCTAAGCGATAGTCACTCGGCTCCGACTTCAAACAGATTCTAGGTTCCTAGCACACATTATAGGTAATACTACTATTTAAATGAATAAAGAATTAGTTATAGACAAGAATTGGCACATAGCAATTTATGAAGCTTACGCTTTTTAGGGTTTTTTGGCAGAGTTTTCGTTGGATGTTTTTTGTAAGTCGGTTATTTTTTTTAAAATAAGTTTTTAATTTTTGAATTAAATCACTTGTACTTATTCCACTATTTTATTTTTGTTTACACCTGACCGGTTTCGCGACCAAGGCGAAACCGGTCAGGTGTAAACAAAAATAAAATAGTGGAATAAGTACAAGTGATTTAATTCAAAAATGTATTATAACAAGTTCCATCAAGTGCCGACAATCGAGAGTATAAATTACATAAGTTTTTAATTTTCAGTTTTTTGCTGTACGTTTTCGGTCGATATTTTTTTTATAAAAAGACAACTCCCACATTAGGAATATAAATCCTGTGTCGTGTATTTGAAATATATTAATCAAGAGCTCGGGATAATTATGTTAATAGGTACATAAATAAAAAAACAGCTTTGGAACTTTAGCTTCAATGGAATCATGCAAATTTATTTAATAACCATGAAAATCTTAAAGCCTTATAGCTTTGAATTAAAAAAAAATGAAACCAAATATTTAAATAAAAAAGTTTGTCGTATCAGTCCATTTGAATAAAAAATGCATGTATTATTGGATTAGCTAAGCAATGAAACTAAAATTCTCATACACACATGTGTACATATTAGTCGCACTGAGTAAATAATCAAATAAATAAATAAATATTTCGGACATCTTACACACAACGCCATCTAGTCCGAATATAAGCAAAGCTTGGTTTTGGGTACTAGACAACTGATATAAATAGGTACATATATACTTTTTTTTTGTAAATACATACATATTATACATAGAAAACACCCAAACTCCGAAACCAATATTTGCAGATCATACAAACATTTAGTCCGACCCGGGAATCGGATCCGAGACCTCAAGCACAGCAGTCGCATACGCTACCACTGCGCCACAGAGGCAGTCAAAGAGTGGAAACATCTAATTGAAAATTTAATTGAATTGAAAAAACACTACACAAACTCACAGAAAAAAAAAATGCGACATTCCTGACACATCTAAGTTAGCGCTAAAATTATCTGATATTTGGTCACGAACGTACATGCTTAGCAAAGCCAATAACATATGTATATAGTCAATAGAAAAGCCACTAGATAAGTAAGGATGAATGAAAAGTAAAATACTGACCTTGTTAGATTTTTCTTTCATTAACAACACGGCAATAGCAATCGATGCAACGATAAATGAAAACACATAAACGAGAAACAACATTGTTCCTAGGTTCCTACACAACTAACAAATTATACCGTTCTCCAGCGCCGCTTTATAAATACTAAAATATTTTACGGTGGTGTCGTATTATTATTTGCGTAAAAACTTGTTTAAAAGTTTTATCTGAGACACAATATGTTTATTCATGACTTAGATTTTTATATTCAAATATTTAGAGGTATTCTGTGACGCATACGATAACAGACATATCTTGAGTTTCGGGTAACGCAACGTCATCAAACTCTTTGTGACATCAGATTTAAGTCATCGATTCCTTAAGTTTCGGGTAACGCAACATCATCAAACTCTCTGTGACATCAGATTTAAGTCATCGATTCCGAGATTGGCTACGTGTTCACGTTAAACCTGTTAAATTCTCGAAAGTCTCGAAACGGTAATGGATTCGTCGCCATGATGTCAGGAAACATAAATAAGGTATGGTGTAATCTCGTAGATACAGTACCAGATAGTACATCAACTGTCTCCTTTTTTTTCATTTGAGATACGTAAATACATAATAGAATTTGTAGTCCATCTAGGTTAGGCGGCATCGTCTTCTCTTTAGACTAGCTTTTGCAAACTTTCGCAAATGTCATTTGATAAGCTATTTACCTACTATACAACGTATGGAAACGGTATTTTTAAAACAAAATGACTCTTAACAAGTTTTTTTTTCATGTATGGCCCGCCAAAATGACTACTCTGCCGATGGAAAGCATAAGCAAAATCTAAGAGTGGTGGTCACCATACTCATTGCTAATGCAGACAATGCAGCATGGCGACCCACACCATGGCGGCCTAGTGATGCTTTTGCATCTTTTAGTCAAGTCAACAAGTATGGAACTTGTTGACTAGACTATTTGGGCCTCCGGTCTCGCACTCACCAACGAAACACGACAGCACGAACGGTGTCATTTTACGTTGATTTTCTGTGCGAGGGTAGTACCGCCCCGGTCGAGCCGGCCAGTTCGTGCTGAAATCAGCGTGGCTCTACTACCTTTAGACCTTTATTCAAGGTTATAATGAACTCTAAAGACATTGTAACACACACGCGAAGAACAGAAACAGTTAAAACAAAGAGCTTAACTTTATTTACCTTTACCACTACTTCAAACACACCAACACAAAGTAGATGCAATATAATTGAGATCATTATGTAAGCTGTTAAGTCAATATTAAGGTTGAGTTAATATTTGTGAAACGAAAACATATGATTGAAGCTAAGATACCAGGTATTGGTTTCGGTATTCTAACGTGTTACTAGGGTCAAAGATTCTCTAAAGAAACGTCCTGACTCCTGATTGCATTATAAAGTTTACTTAAGCCTTCCTTAAATGGATGGACATGCAAATATAATATTTATGGAAATTGTGTTCTTAAATGTGAATTTTAGTAAAATGTAAAAATATTTTATGTTGATTTTTTTTTTTATAAAAAGTATAAAAACGTCTTATTAAAAAACTTGTCCCGATACTCATTTTAATTCAATGAACAGATAACCTAACATTGAAATTGATCTTTCATCAAAATAGCCTGTAGTGATTGACAATGAAAATTGATAATTTTAAGAAATGTTAAGTGTCTATGTAAATTTACTACTACTTAATATTACGTAAAAACTAATTACATTTCGTCAGTTATATTATGTCAAATTATAGATGCAAATGAAAAGACTAACAAGTATTCAAGACAAGTCACAGACAGAAATGAAGTCATCGGAATTTATAATTTATGAATGAATTTCTTAAGTTGAAAATTAAATTATAGGAATTACCACCTAACTACGTAAAACGATTTTATTTGTTTACATTATTCAATAACATGATTCATTCATATAAATTAATATTGATTTTAAAGATTGCGTTTCGCATTTTTTTTATGGTATACATATATGTACAATCTCCTATGAAATAATACCTATACACAGTTATACACCTATATATAAAAATGAATCGCCGAAATGTATGTACGCGTATAACTTCTGATCGGCTACACCAAATTAAATAATTCTTTTTTTATGTTTTCGTTATTGATAGGACAAGGTTTGTTTGTGTACAAGAAAAATTTAAAGTTAAGGAGAAAAGTATTTTTTTTGTCAGCGACCGTACACTGCCTGTGGGACGCTGAGAATGTAATATGGCGGTACGAAGTTCGCCGGGTGCTGACACGTAAGGAAGGTTTAGACGCATAATGACCAATACATAATGGAAAAATAACGCAAAAAGACCAAAACGCGTATTGACCAATACGCAAAATGACTCATACGTGAAATGACCAATACGCAAAATGACTCATACGTGAAATGACCAATCTCTAATTCGCCACTAGCTGTAGTGTAAGTATAAAACACAAAGTCAATTTTTTCAACCGTTTTCTAACAGAGTGCCATTTGATAACCCGCGGATTTAAAATACAGAGTGACACCACCCCGCTATTCGTCCTATGTTGCCGTGGAAATCGAAGGTGTAGTCAGTCAAAGGCGGCCATTATGTTTTGCCTATTTGGAAACGAGAATTATTCCTGTCTAGGTTTCATATGTATACGTAAA
The DNA here is from genome assembly GCA_949125395.1 of Diaphora mendica. Lineage (NCBI taxonomy): Eukaryota > Metazoa > Arthropoda > Insecta > Lepidoptera > Erebidae > Diaphora > Diaphora mendica. Next base: position 6,874,858 of record OX421321.1, read on the forward strand.
TGAGTTAAAGAACGTTAGATAGAGAACAGTAAATACGGTAAAAAAGACTTACGCGTTCTTTTCTCGACATCGCCTTTTCTGAGTAACTGCCCTCTCGATTACCAAGGCAGTATGGGTGACTAAGGGAGCAAACTATGCGAAGGAAAACTTAAAAACGAACCCTACCAAATCCCAGATGGATTGCCAGCCAGTGTAGTATTCAAATAGTTGGTCAAATCAAAACCTCCTTTTCGAGGAGAGACCTACATCAAGCAGTGTTAAAGCCTGTAAAACTGTTGATGATAATGTTTTTTACATCGTACGGAACCCGTTACTCCCGTATTAGGAATATACATCCTGTGTCGCGGAGGACTTTACAAACATACATATAACGGACACAAAGAACATCCAGACTCAGGACAACAATTTGTAGATCACACAAAGTGTTGTCCCGTATGAGATTTGAACCCACGAACTTGGCGCAGTAGAATGCGGCGTGGCGACCGCTTCAACCAACGAGCCAACAGTGCAGAAAACACATGATTTAAAAATACTGTCAAGATAACTACGAGTATAAGATATTGTGTTAAGTCAAAACAAATGTAATTCCGTTTTCTACTTTTTGTTTATTAGCTAACTGATTAACCGTTAAGCCTACAACTAACTAACAGAGTCTACAGTATGTAAATGTCACTTGACACAATTCAAAGTTATCATATTAGTATCAAAAATCAAATATTCATAACAAAACAAGTGCAGACTCCGCTAAATCCCGTTCGGTATTGTTAGTAGACAAATATTTTGATAATGACAAGCTAAGTAAATACTGTTTACAGTAAAATCACGAGTGAAGGAATGTAAACGACGGTGGTAAAATGTAAACAAAGACAGTAAATAACAAAGCGTGTGACAGTGCGACGAGGTAAATAAACTTTTAATAATTTGATATATTTACATAACTTTGCCATGTGATTGCGGCAAAAATACACGCTTATGTGTTGTGACCGCTAATGTAAGTTCAACAATGAATTTTACGCACAAAGTGCCTGATACCGTAAAGATCAGGTTTACCTAATCTATATATATACATAAAATGACTTGCCCTGACTGACTGATTCTTCAACGGTGCCCCTAAATTACTTGGGCAATGAATTTGAAATTTTGGCCGCTGCTGCTTTTTAACCGACTTCAAAAAAGGAGGAGGTTCTCAATTCGACCGTATATGTTTTTTTTTATGTGTGTTCGCGGATAACTTCGTCTTTTATGAACCGATTTTGATGATTATTTTTGTCGGTGGTACCATGATAAGGACACTAAGATCTGATGATGGCATCTAAGAGAAATCGAGTCGAACATTGAAGTCGGTTTTTGTTTTTATTAAAATTTTACTTGTATATTGACACACTAAGAAAGGATTTTTAGGTGGTCATTTTCAAAGTTACAAATACGAAATAGCAAGTATAATAATATACACACATCAAAAGTGTCTAGGGATCAACATATATTTTTGCAATAACTTTTCTCCTGATTGATATTAATTAAAATTTTCTTTAAGGATTCATCAAATAAAATGTTTTCGTTTGTCACAGTAACGATAAACCAAGTCACCTTTGCATTAATAAAGAAATTTGCCATTTTCCTAATAAAGGGATTTTTGACATTTGAACCACTAACATTAAAGTTCGAAAAAAAGACTGAAATAACAGTTTTCTTTAAAATTTTATTAGGTAACTTAAACAATTAATAATCCGTGTTTCTACCGCGAACACTAACAACACAAGAATCGGTTTGGCATACTCAAAATGAGTTCATCCAAATCACGCTGTGGAATGGCCGCCCATGTTCGTTGCAACAACAAAAAAAGGTCTTCTTGCGACTGGATACCCTCCATATTCGGCAGAGCTCTTCTCTGTAGCATATCCCATGCATGCTCAATCGGGTTCAAGTCTGGCGACTGAGCAGGCCAGGGCCAAAGCCACATCTCAATCTCAAGAAATCCGCATAAAAATGCTTGATCCCTAGACACTTTTGATGTGTGTAATATACATAAGATGTGTAAAAACGTCTGCGTCTAGCCAATGCAATATTGATTGCTATTAGTCTACACCAGACACCATAGAGTTCTTAGCTATAGCATATAGTTCGTAGCAGGCTACCCTTTTTACCCGCCTACGACGAAGCCAAAAGGAAGAGTAACATTTTTTTACCGACCTCAAAAAAGGAGGAGATTATCAATTCGACTGTTTTTTATGCTTGTTACCCCATAACTTTCGACTGGGTCAACCGATTTTGATGATTCTTTTTTATTTGAAAGCTGGTGCTTCCCGTGTCGTCCGATTTCAATTTGGTCCAGTTCTTGCAGTTGGTTTTTTTGTTAAAATTTGTGATTACATGAGTCTTTATAAGTTCCACCGTAGCGCATAAATTACTAAACCGATTTTAATAAATGAGGTGTCAATATATTCATAACAATAGCCCAGGTGGCATAGTTTATACAAATTTTATCAAAAATTTGTAAGTAGTCTGATTATAGTTTAAAAAATACGTGTGGCACTCGAGGAATGCTGCGGTAAAGCTATTGCATAGCATTTTTTATCAACTTATGCAATTATATTTATTTATTTATTTTTTATTCATGCAGTATTTTTTTCTTTGAACATGTATACTTACGGGGCGCACATGCGGCGAGTGTGGCATTATAAAGATATGATAGATACCTATATACTTTCTCACAAACAGCTGCTTACGTATTCGTCCGATTTCGGAGCAGCTCGTCCTGATCCGTGCGAGCTTCGGGTGTTAGGTTTTATTTTCGTTACGGAACTTCTTTTTTCGGTCGCCGCGCTCAAAGCCCGCGATAAAAGCTATGCAATAGCTTAAAAAACTTGTATTCAATATGTTTTTCACCTTATTCAGGCTATCTTCATTATTTAAATCTTAAAAGTCAATTTAAAACTACTTGTAATAGTCGAATTAAAATGAAAGTTTTTGTTTATTACGTAGATTAAATGGCAATACTTTAATTTCTTATTTTTAAGTTATCTACCAAACTTTTGTATTTCGGATTGCTTTAAAAGTATGTTTTGTAGCATTTGTTATGCATTTAATAATTCATTGTCTATTAAATATTAACCAGTCTCGGCCTCATGTTATATTTAATATGTAAAATAATATGCAAACCACAATGATCACACACTAACCACGTAATTACTTCTAACAAGTGACCACTTAAATCCTTTTGTATGTTAATGAATTGACGATGAACTGTTACAGACTACAATCATGGCTTAATTCAATTTTACATTATTAAACATAGAACAGATCCAAATTCGTATGTCTTTGAATACCAAGTGGCAATAAATTATATAGATTGACTGTGAGATGTGTTCTACATAAAAAGCTAGCGTCTGCGACCACACCGGCAGGGTATGGTTTTAAAACTCATTATTTTTTTATGTTCACGAATAGCGATATGTGTAATTGAATATTCTGTGTGATCTCCTTGGCAAGTCGCACATTGAAGCTTTATTGGTATTGGGAGAAAACTCAATACAACGCGACAAGATGAGAATGACTGTTTTTATTGACTGCCTCGTTGGTCTCGCGGTTGGCGTGTGCGACTGCTGATCATGAGGTCTCGGGTTCGATTCCCGGGTCGGACCAAATGTTTGTATGATCTACATATATTTGTTTCGGAGTTTGGGTGTTTTCTATGTATAATAAGTATGTATTTACAAAAAAAATGTATATATGTTTTTATATCAGTTGTCTAGTACCCATAATACAAGCTCTGCTTAGTTTGGGACTAGATGGCGTTGTGTGTTAGATGTTCGAAATATTTATTATTATTATATTTTCTGTGTATGATTTTACGAACAACATAAGACAGCTTCGTTTCTTAACTGGAGACTGTTAGGGGAATGACATAGTTTTTCATGAGTTCAAATAAGATCTATTTTAGAAACAGATAAATATAAAATTGTAGGATAACAAAGATATTTAAATATTCTTGCATAAATTGTACAAAGTCTCAATTACAAAAAATAACATTTTTATTATTCACAAAATGTTAAGGTTGACGGAAACAGATCTTTTTACTCATCATTGATAATTACTTTTACAATATAGTACTTGAACTAAAGATAAAGGACAACTGTCGAAAGAACCCACGCGCATGACTACAGTAGAGTAGTAGAGTTCCTACAGCTTGGATTTTATTCTACATGCATGCAACTCTTTACAACTCACACGATTGAATCGTTTGCATGTTCGCAAGGTGTCTTTGAGTTAATCACTATTTTCGACATCATCACCGAATACTGTGTGCACAGTTCGCAAGCATTTGTTAAGATTTGAAATATAAAGGTCGCATCATTACTTTGATTCTGCCATTCCGCTCCTTGCAAGCAATGAGGTAGATCATGTTACAGTTTATGTAAGTCGTATTAGTACAAGTAATTTTACAATATATTTGAATTGCTTCCTTTACCTACAGATCGATGGACAACGGCTAGTAAACTGTCTAAATCAAAAAACTGTTTCAGGACTAACTCGAGAATTATTTCTTAAAAACATTGAGGTGCTACGGTCTCTGTTCTTCAGGATCTAATGGCAGATTGTAAAGAGCAACATGACAGATCGAGTACGTACGGATTATACCACAATTTTGATGGTAAGACTATTAGTTAGGAGGATTAATTAGAGAGGCAGCATGGCCACCTCTCCTACCGGCTGTCGTAGGAACCGATTGACACTGGTTGTAACGGAAATTATGCCTATAGCAAAGACCGGGAGCTAACGCCTGCACGATATCACTGCGGAGGTATATGCGATAATACTACTTTCCATACTCTTTTGAATGCTCAGTGAAGACAACAACAATACAATATTTCAGGAGCTAATTGTACGTGAGATCTTTGCGGTCATGGTTTTATCTATGGTCTAAAATGAGAATCCTAAGACACTTTTCCATCCCGAAGACAGGCCTGGTTCAACTAGTCATTAAAAAACTAGTCAATGTCTATTTAAACTAATACCCTTTACCATTAGACCGTTATTTGTAATAAATGACTTTGACATATTTATGAAAGTCTAATTTATTACTCTAACACGAATGGGGTCAAACCATACATTCTAAGCTGTCACAAGAGTGACGTTAGTTAGTTCACTAACTGCCTACCTTTTACTTAACTAATTGAGAACGCTATTACTTAATTAAAGTTAATCGAAAACGTAAAATGGCGTCAAACATAACCCAGTCGGCAACTGGGTAACTTTAGGTGTATTAATTAAAACGAAAGCCATACTTTTGAGTAATGGTGTCGAGTCGCTTGGGAAGCGGTTCCAATATTACTGACACCATATATCACATGTAGACTTGGATAATATTTATATTAAATACTAGCTGTACCACGCGTTTAAATTATTTTTTCTTAATTAAAAGTAGCCCAAGCTACTCCTTATAACATCAGACATCAGTAATCTGACAGTGAAAATCACTTCAAGATCAGTCCTGCCGTTCCAAAAATTAGTCGGTACAAACATCAGGCACACAAAAACAAAAAAAAAATGTTGTTGATGTTAGTATGTATGTTTATACTTAGATATGCATTTATTGAAAAGCTGTTAATTTAAAATTACAAACAGATAAACAGACACTTCAACATTACTTATTTGGATAGATTTGACAAATAAATGTTAGGGTTACGGGTAATCTCGTAAAGTTTTAGTTGGTAAAACTTTGTCTACAACAATATATTGTACTCTTAATGAACTTAGAATTTAATGTTTTATCAAGAAATTTAAGCGGTATGTACTAGGTATACGAGATACATAGCTAATGATGATAGCTAAACATATTTTAAAATACAATATTTTTCAAAAAAAAATTTGTAAAATTGTGGAAATATCTTGTTTTTAAATAGTAAGATTTGGTCACATCTTCACGATAGGTATATGAGAGGTGAATTTGAGGTTACAGTGGTCTAAGCAGCGGGAAGGGAACGAGGTTACAGTGGTCTAAGCAGTGGGAAGGGAACGGGAGAGGACACTTTCCCGTCCCGAAGACTTAGCACTAGGTACCAGCGATCACGGAATAATCTCTGAATGATGCTGATCTGGCTGTTTACTAATTAGTAACTAATTAGCAAAAAAAATTAAACTTAGGACTGACTAGAATATTGACTGCTTCATCTACATCTAGCGCTTTAACGAATACTTTCTGCTAACCGATTCAAACTTTTCAAAAGGTACGATTATACTATGCAATAAAATATTTTTTATCTGTCTTTTATTCGGCAAAATTATAGCTTTTACTCGAAGATTCTGCATTGGACTCGTTTTTATTCAAATCACGCTACAAAGTTACTAAAGTCGGGAGTAACTAAAGTCAGGATGCGACGTGTGGCATTTCGAGAAGAGATTCCTTCAAATTTGATAATTTGGTATTCCTCATTCACTTGTGAAACGTAATAATTCATTCATCATTCATTCACACACATTTTGATGCCTTTTAGGGACGAGTGAGTTTGTCGCCGTAACTGTATTGTAACTCTATGTCTGGTTTATGCATATAAAACTGGTTATGTATATAACGCATCGTCATTATACAAGAAAAAGTTTGAAAAACTATAACACGATTATACAAAAACTTTTTATAAAATTTATTATAGTCTGTGTCTTCTGGACCATTATAACGAATCTGTTCTGGTGCTACGGTGTAACATACTAAAACTATAACTCTTCCTTTTGACTATGCAGTAGTTAGATCAAAAAGTATTTGTCATTATTTTGAAAGAAATAACTAAGTGGCACCACAACGAAAAAAAATAGTTTTATTAAATTAAACGACAGAGGTTTCCGTTTCTTAACTAAAGTTCGCAAAGTATGATTACTACTACTACAGACAATTTTTAAAAGGAATAGAAATAATAGGTCTTTACTAGAGATGTGCCGACTAGTCGACGACTAGTCGGTAAAGCCGACTATCCGGCAACAATCGTAGTCGACGACTAGTCGGCAAATAGTCGGCAAAAAGCGCCGACTATTCGGCTTATTACTTTGTATGTATTTCTCAATAATATATTTGTCAATTTATATTTTATAATCAGTTTTAGACATTTCGAAATGTAAAACAAAGCAATCTTTCTTTTGGTAACCAGATTCTAAAATTACTTGCTGATAAAAAACATATCTGACATTTATTAAAAAAAATGTTTGCTTGTAGTGTTTGCACTTTTTTCCTTTCCACCACGAGAAATAATCATTGACATTGATTACACATAACAGCATTAGGGTCCAATGCGACGGCGTGGACTCTGATTTTCTAGAGGTAAACGCTGGCGTACCTCAGGGCTCCGTCCTGTCGCCCACACTGTTTCTTCTTTAGCCGGACAACTTGCAGTCAAGCTGGCAGAAGTTGAGGAAAAACGACAGGAGCTTGTCTCCGAGCTCAACCATGTTCTGGGCGGCATTTCTCAATGGGGCTATCAGAATCTGGTCGAGTTCAATGCCAAGATTAACAGGTGTTCGTGTTATCTGCCAAAAAGTCTCCATTCTTCTTCTACTTCCATTTTTCAGAACACTCAAATGCAATTACAAGGTAAGCTCGACATCTTTGGCATGGATTTCTGCAGAGATCTTAACCCGCACGAATACGTTGAGAGTGTCACCAAAGCAGCCTCGCGGAAGCTAGGTGTTTTAAGCAAAGTGACACAGTTCTTCTCGCCCGAGCATCCGTGTCTTCTTTCCAAGACCCAGGTTCACTCGTGTGTGTCGAACTCATTCTGCCGAGCTTCGAAGCTTAGATAGGGAGGACCGACTGTGTCACCTACCGATTCACTCAGATACTCACCGGGCACGGTTGCTTCGGAGAGTATCTGAACAGAATCGGACGTGAGGCTACGGCACAATGCCATCACTGAGGGTCCGACCGGAACTCCGCCCAGCACACGCTGGAGGACTGCCCTGCGTGGGAGTCCGAGTGTCGACTCCTGGTCGGACAGATCGGATGAAACCTGTCACCACCAGGATTGATCGCGGCAATGCTGGCGAGTAGTGAGGGATGGGAGGCCGTGGTCTCCTTCTGTGCAGACGTAATGCTTTAGAAGTAGTCCGCAGAGCGTGATCGGGAAATGGCCGTCCCCGCTCGCAGGAGGCGACGAAGGGACTGCAGTAGAGGCCGCTACCTCCCCAATCGACGCTAAAGGGTCGTTGTGGCCACATCTAGGAAATATAGCACCCATGGCAGTCCTCTATCGCCATTATCATGGAGAGTGTTCTGAAGAGCTCTTCCAACTGGTCCTCTCCTCTACAGGACAACACGGGCCGGCCTCGGAAGTCACCGCTTCAGAGTGGTAGACATACGTTCTCGCACTCATCGCTTCGGTTCTTCCTTCCTGTGCCGAGCGGTCAAAACCTGGAACTCAGTACCAGCGCACGTGTTTCCTTCCCACTATGATACCGGGTCCTTTCAGCGGTTCGTGAAAGAGCATCTCACCAGACCGCCATAGTGTGGGTTACCATGCTGCATTGTCCTTATTACCTACCTACTACCTACATTGAGGATGGTGACCACCACTCTTGGATTCTGCTCATGATTTCCATCAGGCAGGGCAGAGTCATTTTGGCAGCAAATACATAAAAGAAATTGAGAGCATCACTAAGGCGGCCTCGCGGAAACTTAGCGTACTGAATAGGGTGAGACGGTTCTTTGCGCCCGAGCATCTGTGTCTTCTTTATAAGACCCAGGTTCGCTCGTTCGTGGAGGACTGTTCTCATCTTTGTAATGGATCCACGCAGAATTTGCTTGATGCTCTTGATTGGTTGCAGCGGCCAGCAGTCCGCATAATCAACAGTCCCGATGCCACCGAGTCCCTTGAGTCTTTGCACTTGCGGGGAGATATCGCCTCTGTGACAGTCCTATACCGTGTTCACCATGGACAGTGTTCTGAAGAGCTCTTCCAACTAATCCCACTTTCTCCCATCTTCTACAGGACAGCACGTACTGGCATTGGAAGTCACCGCTTCAGAGTCGTAGAAATGCGCTCTGGAACTAAACGGTTCCGTTCTGCCAGCGCACGTGTTTCCCTTCCACTATGATCCCGGGTCCTTTAGGCGGCGTGTGAAAATGCACTAGGCCTCTCTCATCACGCTATACTGCATTGTCTGTGTTCGCAGTGAGTATGGTGTTGGATTGTTGGATTCTACTCAAGCTTTCAGCAGGCTCAGCAGAATCACTTTGGCAGGCTATCAAATAAAAATAAAAAAAAAAACAAAAAACATTGTCCCCATGTTTAAAAAAACATCGGCACAAGTAATTTTCTTTTTCATTTAACTCTTCATTTCAATCAACAATAATAATAATATCTTTACACAAAAATACTTTTTACACTAAAACACCGTTCCGACTCCGACCATCACATAAGCATAAATGAAGAAACAAGGTTCGCAGGCGGCGTTTGCGACTGGGGCACGAATCAGCTGTAAACGAAGAGTTACGGAAATGTCAGAGACCACGATCGGTTTGGCCGATTAGTCGGCCGACTAGTCGGCCTTTTTATGACCGACTAATCGGTTAGTCGGCTAGTCGGCCAAAGTACTGATCGGCCCATCACTAGTCTTTACCTATGAAATTGCCGTTTTGTATGCAATAAGTGAAAGTACTAATTTTTTTAAACTTTTTTATTTCTGTTATTTGAAGTAATCACCCATGCAATCGACGCATCTTTGGCAACGCATTGGCATTTTTTTTGATGCCCTTCTTGTAAAAATCAGCTGGACGGGAGGCAACAAACTCTTCAAAGGCATTTTGTACTGCCTCTCGGGAATTGAATTTTTTACCCACTAAAAAGTTGTCAAAATTTTGGAAAAAGTAATAGTCGGTAGGTGCAAGGTCTGGTGAGTATGGCGGATGAGGGAGAGCTTCCAACCCCAGCTCTTGCAGCCTGGAGACTGTCTGTTGCGCTTTATGGAGTTCGCGCGATGTCGTGAAGGAGCAGTGGGGACGACCGATTGCCCAAAGCTGGTTGCAGATATGCAAGCTTCTCCATCATTCTCTCCAGTTCTTCACAGTACACATCTGCATTAATGCTCATGCCGTTATGTAAAAAGCTGTGGTGAATCACACCCGCACTAGACCACCAAACAGTGACTATCACCTTTTTAGGGGTCATTTTTGGTTTAGGGCATTGCTTTGGTGCTGAACCAGGGTCTAACCAACTTGCTGAGCGCTTTCGATTGTCGAACAGAATCCATATTTCGTCGCACGTAAGAATTCGTTTCAAAATTCCTTCATTTCTTTGCCTGTTGAGCAGCGCAAGGCAAGTCTCGACGCGTACGTTGCGCTGGCGATCGTTAAGGTCGTGGGGCACCCATCTATCAAGCTTTTTTACCCTGCCAATTTGTCGCAAATGGATCAATATTGTTTTGATGCCTACATTAAAAGCTGCTGCTAGCTCAGCTGTAGATTGAGTTTCGTCAGCTTCCACAATCGTCTTAAATTCATTATTATTAACCAAAGTCTCCGGACGACCACGAGCTTCATTTTTCAAGTCAAAATTTCCAGAACGGAACCTGGAAATCCAATAACGGGTTGTGCGTTCGTTTGTACAGTTCTCTCCGTAAACGTTTTTGATGTTACGTGCCGTTTGTGTCGCGTTGGTGCCACGACGGAACTCATATTCCATAATTACACGAATTTTTAAAGTATCCATTATGACGAAAAATGTTCAAATGTAATGAAAATACAACGCTAAACAAAAGACTGAGTTTGTAAATAGAATGTCATGGTTTTAAAACAAAATTATTTTTATTTAGAATACAGAGCCATTACAAACTTTTTTTATTTGAAATGACCAGTACTGAAGAACGGCAATTTCATAGGTAAAGACCTAATATTTACGAATAAAGGGACATCCTTAGTATAATTTATCTAGACAATAATTATTACAGATGTATATTACAGTCAAGCATTAATGAACGAGTATGAAAAATAAATAAAATCACAAAGTGTCATAACATCATCAGTTTAGTTCAGAATTGTTTCTCATTTTCACCTGCCAAAACCTAAATAAGATTTTTAGGCTACAGTTATTTGGTACATTTCCACAAACATTAACACCGTCTCTTGAGAAAGGAGGTTTAGGCCTTGACGGGTTGGGCCTTGGGCCGACAGGCAGGGGGAAGTCGAGGCTACCCCCAGGACAGAGTCTCTCAAGACGCGGCGTCGTTCCTGGGGGGGACCTGAAATAACATGGTCCGGGTCTTCCCCAGAGCAGGGCGCCTGAGACCGGCAGCCGGGGTGGTTTTTAGTGAAATCACCACATACCTGGCTCCTCAGCCCCAGAGGAGCCGGAGATCCGAAGGGATTTTCCAACCCGTCAACAAAAAAAAAAAAGGCCTTGACGGGTTGGTATAGGTTTTGTTTCAGGTTTTACTTCTCTTTACAGTAATGTTGTTTTGCTAAATTATTGGCAATTTCAGTGTTGCCAACTGTTTGCAACTCTTCAGAAAATTGCCAACTTTTGTTTCTACTGTGTCTACACCGAGTCGCCAACAATTTGAAAAACATTCCAACTAAGCATCTCCACAGAGCCAATAAATATCTGCAACAAGCTTATTCATATACTAATAATTATTTTTACGGGAATTAACGCGATCACTTATTTCAGGGTATTACATAGCTTATTCTTTTGACGTTTACCGCCAAAAACAGAAACACGGCTCCCAACATTTGTTGCCAACGCAAGGAAATTACTGAAACTTTTGTCACCAACACGTGTTGACATCACAAAAGTTGCCAACTGTTGTCCGGTGGAGACTCGACTTTAGTTGCCACTTACGACGCCCATGGGATGAATAGAGATGTTGACACGTATTCTTAGTTGGTCACCACACTTCCCATAATATTCCTATAATATTTGCAGGCGTGGTGACCCTGTGAGAAATTAATCGGTGGTCCCACTCATGCCACGTCAAACCAATTGAACTTCAATAATTGCATTAACCGCCATCGAGCGAGCCTTTTGTGCTAATTGAAACATTATTCATTGTGAGTTAATGGCAACCCGAAAATTGAGGGCTGTTGAATATTTAAATTAGACTCGATTTAATTTGATTGTTTCAATAAAGCTCGATTGATTTACGGAATATTTTTGTGCAAGAATATATTTAAGCGAAAACGGAAAAAACTTTAGGCGAGTTGGAAGTCATGAGGCTTAATGGGGTCATCAATAGGCTTAAAATGTATAACTAAACAATAAGGCTGGGAGAAGACCTATGTCCAAAAGTGGACATCTTCCAGCTAAGATGAAAATGATACAATGAGATATTTACCATTTTCCCCCTTTTTGCAACATTTCTCATGAAAGCGACGTTCCTATAGGTCGTGATGATTTATAGCTTTTCTAGATATGGACTATCCGATACTTAAATCACTTTTTAATTCAAACCAAAGTTCATGAGATTTAGCTGAACTCTTCAGGTGTATAATTTTAGTATCGACATTATGTTGCGGTGATTTAACAGAAAAAAAATGAACATACTTGAAATAATTATTGTCAGCAATTTCTAGAATACATTAACCTTGTTATACTTCTATTTGAATAGTAGCTGCGACCTCATACACTTCAAATACTTGCTAAGATCAAACACTTCGTTTTAGAACTTGTTTTAGACAAATTTTAGTTTGTGCGAGCTTGTCGTTACTTAGCAAAAAATTTGCAGTTAAGTTGGTGGATTATATAGCGATAATCTTTTTGTTTTGTTGGAGAAAACTTCTGTTTTCAGAAGTTTAAACAGGTCTAAGTATAAACTGTTGTTTTCATTTTAACACTCTTATAAGCTGAATTTTCTTATCTACCTATAAACTACGTGGTTGCAAAAAAACCGTTTCTGTTTAAAAAAAAGCAAAAAGTAATCTATGATTTACGAAAAAAATTGTGACTCTGAAAAAATCTCAGTTCCTAAAATTTTAACAATAAACTATTATGTTAAAAGTGGAGATAGTCTCTATATTTTTTTAATAAAATTGATTCAATACTTCCATTGCTACGCAGGATCAACTATTTTCTTTTTTTTTTGACACGCATAAGATGTAAAAAAAGAACAATAATTATTTTCAAGGTAAATTCAAATCGTTTTCAATAACCTATTTCAAGCTTTAATTAGTGAAAGATTATTGGAAACGGTCGTTTATTATATGAACAAGGTACAACAAGTTCCATCATTGCCGTTTTGAACAATCTCTAGACGTACGTTTTTGGGATTTACAATCCTCCAATTAATGAAATTTTAAAACATCATTGCCTCTAATATATTGCATAACGTAACAACGTTTCGGAGTTCAGATTTTGTTGAATATATTTTTTAAGATATTTAAAACTATTTATAGATAATGATAGCATATACTAAGACAAATAGCGTCACCAAATATCAGTCATGTGAGTAGTTCTGAGTGCAAAGGTTTGTGTTATCAAAAGTTATCTATATTCACTGCGAACTAACTCTTAACTAAACTATAAATAAACGTTTAGTATTGCCCCGTGAGATAAATAATAATAATAATTAATTATTAGTTTTACCTATCATTTGATATGACGGTATTAAATAACATGACTGTGACCGAAAGACTGTTTTCTAGATAATATTAGTTTTTAATTAATGTTATTAATACTGTTGTTGATGGAAGATTAATTTATACTTAAATTATTTTTAGGGTTCCGTGCCAAGCAAAAAACGGAACCCTTATAGATTCGTCATGTCTGCCTGTCTGTCTGTCTGTCTGTCTGTCCGTCTGTCTGTCCGTCCGTATGTCACAGCCACTTTATTCCGAAACTATAAGACCTATAATGTTGAAACTTGGTAGGTAGATGTATTCTGTGAACCGCATTAAGATTTTCACACAAAAATAGAAAAAAAAACAATTAATTTTGGGGGTCCCCATACTTAGAACTGAAACTCAAAAAAAAATTTTTATCCAACCCATACGTATCTATAGATAGGTCTTCAAAAATGATATTGAGGTTTCTAACATTTTTTTTTCTTAACTGAATATTTTGCGCGAGAGACACTTCCAAAATGGTATTTACTGTTATAATTAGCAACAATGTTTTCCATAGTCATTGGGTGGGCTAGTATAGGTCAATTAAATATGAAATTAAATGTAATCGTGTTGCAATGAACTCGTACACTGCAGTGATGTAAAAGGATTTTTATTAAGCAAATTCCTAAGTTAAACAAAAATACGCGATGCGTTTGAATGACTTCTCTTGTAAGGAAGAATATTTCATGTAGAATAGACTAAAAATAAAACAAAAATACATAATATATTATTAATTATATGGAAAACTGAGTGCAACTGTTTTAAATTAAACTGCTTTTATTTAAGAAATTCAAAACTATTTTAGATTTTTGTGTCCTCGATTATGGGTATCAGGTCTGAAAGGGTTAATTAATTAATCCATACTAATATTATTGATTCAAAAGTAATTATGTCTGGCTGTCTTTCTAATACGCTTTTACAGCTAAACCGCTGCACCGATTTCAATAAATTTTGGCATGGAGATACTTTGATCCTTGAGAAAGGTCATATGCTACTTTATTGTGATAACAGACATACACTTAATAGGTAGTAGAGCCACGCTGATTTCAGCACGAACGGGCCGGCTCGACCGGGGCGGTACTACCCTCGCACAGAAAATCAACGTAAAATGACAGCGGTTGTGCTGTCGTGTTTCGTTGGTGAGTGCGAGACCGGAGGCCCAATTAGTCTAGTCAACAAGTTCCATACTTGTTGACTAGACTAAAAGATGCACAAGCATCACTAGGCCGCCATAGTGTGGGTCGCCATACTGCATTGTTGTATTCGCAATGAGTATGGTGGCCACCACTCGTGGATTCTGCTTATGCTTTCCATCAGGCAGAGTAGAGTCATTTTGGCAGGCCAAACATAAAAAAAAACACACGGGCGGAGCAGCGGGCAAAAGCTAGTTTGCTACTTGACAAAATAATCGCGTAGTTTCCTATGACAAAACAAACTGCTTGACAATCCTTATTCACTCGGAAATGCAATTCTCTCAAAAATAGGACATAGACTTGATATTTGTATAATATCATACCTTAACTCATCGAACTACAGACTCCAGAAGAATCTGGATGTTATCACTGTGTATGATTGTTAAGCCCTCGAAAGTTAATAAACATCTTGGAATTAATTCAGTGATGATTAAAGAAAAAAGATCGTAATATGATGAAGATAAAGAAAGATATGTTGAAAAAAGGATTTAATTCATAATTTAAACCATGATCTCTAGTCAGCTTCCAAAAAGGTTTAAACCAACATCCTTAAATTGTAGTTTTGGAGCGCGCAAATTGGTCTCAAGTAAACAAAACTTTAGTTAATTTAATGATTTGCTTGTTCATTCACACAATCATTTATTAATCAATATTTAGAAACTTTATATCCGTTTTGCCTATTTTTAAAACGCAAATACGACTGAAAACTATCCGTAGTAGGTACTATCCTACATAGTAACAATTGAAATTACTTATAACTATATGTTACACTAGCTGACCCACGCAACGTCGTTTGCGTCTCCTATTGCCCGTAGCGTAATAATTTCCCCCGTTTTTGAAACATTCTTCATTGGTACTCCGCTCCTATTGGTCATAGCGTGATGAGATATATATATATCATCACGCCTATTTCAGTGTTAGATAGCCCGTTTATCGAGGAAGGCTATAGGCGTGATGATATATATAGTTCCTGAGATTAGCGCGTTCAAACAAACATAAACTCTTCAGCTTTATATATTAGTATATAGATGTATTTATTATACTCTTCTAAGATCTAATACTCATAATCAACAACACATTTATTTGGATAAAGACTAATATTAGGTATTATGTTGATAAAAACTCTTTGACAAATAACTCAATAATAGGTACCAACTCTTAGTGTCTTATACTCGTGATAACTTCTAAACAAAATGTCCGAATGGGGTGAAATAAAAAGTATTTTACTTCTACATAAATACCCTTGATAACATAATGCTTTATTTTGATAAGGATTAATATTACGATACACATTTAACGTAGTTTCTTTCTTCAGACGATTTAATAAAATTTTTGAGCACAAAAGCGGTTATTGTGACTAAACCATGATAGTTAGATATATGCTCTCGCGGACTTTTTTGTAGATCTTAATGGGACCTACAAACCCGTAATATATGATTTTGTTCTATTGTCAATACTTTTTGCAGCGCACGCAAAAATAGGTTTTCGAGTTCACACCTTGGGTTACAAAATAGCAATTTTCTTACGGATCTCTAATTTTTTTGAAAATAAAATATAGCCTATAGCCTTCCTCGATAAATGGGCTATCCAACACTGAAATAATTTTTCAAATCGAACCAGTAAATCCTGAGATTAGCGCGTTCAGACAAACAAACAAACAAACTCTGCAGCTTTATAATATTAGTATAGATTAAACTACAAACATAGGATAAGATAGTAAATCACCCGCTAGTTCTTTCGCTCGATTCTAAGAAATAATTTTTCTCGAGATAAGAGATTATCGATTAATTTTAATATAGATAGATAGATAGAAAACTTTTTATTTGTACACTAATATTACAGGCAGCGTTACAAGAGTCTATACATAAAATTGTTAGACGTGTGTGTACAAAGGGCGGCCTTATTGCCAAAAACAATCTCTTCCAGGTAACCAATATCCAATGAACTCGTGATCAAATTTTAAATATGTCATAATCATATTATACTAGCGACCCGCCCCGGCTTCGCCGGTTGGATTTCAGATGCACCCAAAGACGACACGATTCGTACATTTGAAATCTGTTATATCTTCGAATATATTCATTTTAATTACATACTGTAAAGGGCCATATTGATCTATATTAAATACACAGTGTATTTAAGGCGCTTAATTGGATAAGGATTAATGCTATATTGCTTAAAATCGCTTCGTAAATAAGCCATTATTTCTCGTAAAAAGAAAGGAATAAAATAATGGTTATTGTGGGTTATCCCGAAGAGATAGAGATATACCATCCCGGATTTTTTGTAGACCATTTTAAGGTGTACAATACTGTAGTACATTATTTTGATCTATCTCGTAGGCTTCAGCCAGCGTTTGCAATGTAAGCGTAAAAATGGGTTTATTTACATGTGACGTTCATATTAGAAAACCTCTAAAATTATCCGTGTTTGTCTACTATATCATGCGTGTATTATTCGTATAAGCCTTCCTCTTGAATCACTATCTACTAAAGAAAACCGCATCAAAATCCGTTGCGTAGTTTTAAAGATCTGATCTAAGCATTTATAGGAACAGACAGATAGCGGAAGCGACTTTGTTTTATACTATGTACCTAGTCATATTTAAAATACTACCGATAGTAATTATTAGAAATAACTATATTATATATACAAGCAAAATTCCTAAAATAATCGGTAAATTAAATAATAAATAATAGTGTATCGATTTATAACAAAAAAAAATCAGCAAAAAAGCTCAGAAACTCTACACATGTCTGTTTTGTCCTGTGTTGTGTATGTCAGAATAAATGGTTATTCCTTTTTTTCTTTCTTAAATTAATTTACTACTAAATTTTCTTCTATAATAGACAGGCCATTGCATCTAATATAAGCATAAATAAATATTAGCTTGGTAGTTGAAACGCGTCATTGAATCAATAAACGAATGTCGAATCAATTGCTCACAATTGTTCGATTATTTCTTATCAGCAACTGTGACGGATAATATCGTAGAACAATTACCGATAACATTGGAGTTTATTAATACATAGTTTGGAATCAGGTGTATGTTGTACTGAGATCTATATCAAGAACAAGCTATTTTTTTAAATCGATAGATAAGTTCAGATCGATGTTTACGTGTATAAAATAAATAAATAGCAATATCTGCCAAAACTAATTTTTGATTATTCAATTGGAAGGCCTTATAGTCCAAGAGCTGATGACGAATTGAGAAGGTTCTTTAGGCAAGCTGAAATTGCGAAAAATTACAATTTCGTCAATTGGCGAATTCAGTCCTGGAAGTCTTTTAGCGAGTTAGCAGTTATTTCGCTTTTTTATCTATTTTTAGCTATTTATTAGGGGGCTTTTTCATCAAACCCATATGTGTGGGGTATCTATGGATAGGTCTTCGAAAACGATATTGAGATTTCTAAAATATTTTTTTTCTAAACTGAATAGTTTGCGCGAGAGACACTTCCAAAGTGGTAAAATGTCCCCCCCCCCTGTAACTTCTAAAATAAGAGAATGATGAAACTAAAAAAAAATATATGATGTACATTACCATGCAAACTTACACCGAAAATTGGTTTGAACGAGATCTAGTAAGTAGTTTTTTTTAATACGTCATAAATCGTAAATCGCAAAAAGAATACACTATTATTAAAACATCGATCAAAGTTACAAAGAACTACAAGAACTTTTATATTATGTTACTTGCTGCTTCGGAA
Organism: Diaphora mendica; assembly: GCA_949125395.1. NCBI lineage: Eukaryota > Metazoa > Arthropoda > Insecta > Lepidoptera > Erebidae > Diaphora > Diaphora mendica. Next base: position 6,893,340 of record OX421321.1, read on the forward strand.
CCCTTCATGGGCGAATCCGACTCACGCTTGTTTATCGTATAACCTTCAATATTGAATCGGTGAACAGGTTTACCTGTAAAAACGTAACGGACAGACAGAAAGTAACTCTATTTATGAATTGATAATATTAGTAAGTATAAAAGTATAGTATGGAAGTAATCAAATTCTCACTGGTGGTGTGTCGTCATCACATAATTTCTCGATCCCAGGGTTACAGAATAAATGCCGGATAATAAAAATCAAGTAGTAGTAAAAATCAAAAGTAAAAATCAGCTGGACGGAACAAAAAAAGTGAAGTGAACAGTTTCCAAATTCACGTGTAATGTTTATTAATTGTAACAATATTTATGATAGAATGTGTTTTGTTTTCATTAGTTGTATGTTTGTAAATACCACACAGAGCCTATTATTGTAACTATCTATCGCATTAGGTCAACCTGTAATGATAGTGAAGGTGATGTAATACATAGTAAAAAATGGTAAAAATAATAAATAAAACCTTTATTTACACGTATTATATACATATCGTACTGTTTTGACTAATTTGACTAAATTGTCCGGATGGCTTGTGTAACGACTGCTACGGAGAGTAAAACATTCACGGCATTCACCTGGATGAATATTTAATAGTTAAGTATGGTTTTTTCTATGCATAGTACCTATGTATTTACAAAGAAAGTATTTATATCAGCTGTCTAGTATAGTATCCATAGTAAAAGTTCTGCTTAGTTTGGGACGAAATGATGTTTTGTGAAGTGAATGTGGTAGGTAGAATATTAAGAAATATATAAAGTAAGGAATCGCTATCATTAAAATAAAATTATCAAAGGATGAACGAACATTTTACAGATAATATTTTATTATGTATTGATTTACAAGATAGGGCGTTTCTTTGGGTTATCGTGTGATAACTTAGAATATTTGTTTATCGATGTTGAACTTTGTTAATCACTATTGTACATGCTAGTTATACAAACATTTACGTAATACGATTAAATTATCAAAGATTATATTTTTGACATTAAAAATTTCTAAGGCCGCCGGCCAGTGGTAGGTTATTACCTTTTTACCTTAGGTACCATCAAAAAGTAGTTTTCACGTATTTATTCGTGTCGGAGATAACTACGATATTTGTGGTTCTGATTATCCTATCCTACAAATATTATAAATGTTATTATAGTTTGTGAGGATGAATGTATAGATGTTTGTAACACTTTGCGAAAGTTTGTGAGGGTGGATGTATGAATGTTTGTTTGTTACTCATTCTCGCAAAAACTACTGAACGGATTTAGATGAAAGTTTACAATAAAATAGATTATACATCAGATTAACACATAGGCTACTATTTACCGTTATAACCGACATACGCGAGGGCGGAGCCTCTCGCAAAAGGCCTCTTCATGTGACACTAATTTGAGATGAGATAGCGAACTTTACCAGAGGCGAATTTAAGGTCATTTTGTAGGTACATGTCGTTATTTTTTTTTTATGGAATAGGCTGGCAAACGAGCAGATGTATCGCCTGATGGTAAGCGATTACCGCCGCCCATAGACACCTGCAACACCAGAAGCGTCGCAAGTGCATTGCCGGCCTTTTGGGGATGGAGGGGGGGAGGTAGGGGTTAGGGGATTGGGGTATGGGCCTCCGGTATCCTCACTCACTCGGTGAAACACAGCGCAAGCACTATTTCACACCGGTTTTCTGTGAGGCCGTGGTATCACTCCGGTCGAGCCGGCCCATTCATGCCGAAGCGTGGCTCTCCCACGGTTAATGTCGTTGCAGCGATGTAATGAAAATTATAAACTAACTCAATGTTATTCATTCATCTCATATTTTTTTAGAATTTGTAATTTATACTTTAATATATTATCTTAAAATTAAGTTAAAATACTAGGAAATAATAATAAAAAAAGGAAGCAACAATATTTACATATAGCAGGCGTCAAAAAATTCCTCCGCATCATCGCCTACTAGTAGTGCTCCCAATAGGCTGGCAGCATTGCCACGTTGAATGGAAATGCTAATTCTTTGTACTAGAAAAAGGCCGGCCTTATTATAAATATAATATATTATCTATTTTATTGTAAACTTTCATCTAAATCCGTTCAGTAGTTTTTGCGTGAATGAGTAACAAACAAACATTCATACATCCATCCTCACAAACTTTCGCAAAGTGTTACAAACATCCATACATTCATCCTCACAAACTATAATAGCATTTATAATATTTGTAGGATAGGATAATCAGAACCACAAATATCGTAGTTATCCCCGACACGAATAAATATGTGAAAACTACTTTTTGATGGTACCTAAGGTAAAAAGGTAAATAACCTACCACTGGCCGGCGGCCTTAGAAATTTTTAATGTCAAAAATATAATCTTTGATAATTTAATCGGATTACGTAAATGTTTGTATAACTAGCCTGTACAATAGTGATTAACAAAGTTCAACATCGTTAAACAAATATTCTAAGTTATCACACGATAACCCAAAGAAACGCCCTATCTTGTAAATCAATACATAATAAAATATTATCTGTAAAATGTTCGTTCATCCTTTGATAATTTTATTTTAATGATAGCGATTCCTTACTTTATATATTTCTTAATATTCTACCTACCACATTCACTTCACAAAACATCATTTCGTCCCAAACTAAGCAGAACTTTTACTATGGATACTATACTAGACAGCTGATATAAATACTTTCTTTGTAAAAACATAGGTACTATGCATAGAAAAAAACATACTTAACTATTAAATATTCATCCAGGTGAATGCCGTGAATGTTTTACTCTCCGTAGCAGTCGTTACACAAACCTCTACGCCATCCGGACAATTTAGTCAAATTAGTCAAAACAGTACGATATTTATATAATACGTGTAAGTAAAGTTTTTATTTATTATTTTTACCATTTTTCACTATGTATTACATCACCTTCACTATCATTACAGGTTTACCTAATGCTATAGATAGTTACAATAATAGGCTCTGTGTGGTATTTACAAAAATACAACTAATGAAAACAAAACACATTCTATCATAAATATTGTTACAATTAATAAACATTACACGTGAATTTGGAAACTGTTCACTTCACTTTTTTTGTGGCATTCCGTCCAGCTGATTTTTACAAGAAGGGCATCAATAAACTGCCAATGCGTTGGCAAAGATGCGTCGATTGCATGGGTGATTACTTCGAATAACAGAAATAAAAAAAATAGAAAAAATAAGTACTTTCACTTATTGCATACAAAACGGCAATTTCATAGGTAAAGACCTATTTATATATAAAACGATATTATTATATTAAATCTTTGTCCACTATTGCCCACAATACGACCTATTTTGCTGGGGTGTATTACATGATTTACACTAACGTAACATCGATGTGAACGAACATGGATTTGGATGAAACTTTCCAGTAATATAGCTTATACATCAGAATTATAAAACAATAATTTCTCATATTAGTTCATAAGCATGATGAGAAGCACAGATACCTACTTAAAATTTGTAGGTATCCATTATAAGATTGTAATGAATACCTACATATTTTAAGAATACATTAGTCTAATATCATAAATTCGAAAGTAACTATCTGTGTTATGGGGCGTCCATAAATTACGTGAGATGTTTAAGGGGGGGAGGGGGTCGAGTCAAATCTCATCTAATCTTACGTAGGAGATAGGGGGGTCTCGGCAAATATCACGCAATTTTTTTTCAGATTGAAACAAAAAAAAAAAACTATTTTGGTCCATTTAATCCACATTGTACATGCTTAAGATTTCTTATCTTAAGCGTAATCCGATTAAGATCATTCACTAATTCGTTCGAAAGAAAATAATTTCATTCATAGTTCGACGTTACAGCACCAGCTAAGCAAGCGCGTATGTTCCGCAAAGTGCGACCCTCACGGATTGTCACAAGACGAGCTAATGAGTTACTGTGCGCAAGCGCCAACGGCTTAGAGTGGCTAGATCAGAACGAAGTTGAAGGAGCAGATGATTTTACTGAAAATCATATGGACATGTTGGTTCCAATAGTCTCTCTTGAGACCGCGCATGATTCTCCATGGACTGAATTAGAGTAGATATTCTTTTGTTAATCACAGTAGTTACAATTTAAGTATTCTATTATTAAATTTTTATTACACTTATAATTAAACTCTCAGCAATATTGATTACTAGTCTTAACTAGTCGTAAATAAAAGCACGATGCATTTTTTTCTCTTTTTACAATAACAATCCAACGCGTTTACGTAAGTACCCACATTATGAAAAATCTCACGTGAGATTGGGGGATGGGGTTGAATAAAATCTCACGACATCTCACCAGGGGGGGAGGGAGGGACAGAAAATTTTAAAAAACACCTCACGTAATTTATGGACGCCCCCTTACGCTTTCACGGCCAAATCACTGAACCGATTTGGATGTAATTTATAATCGAGATCCTTTGATTCTTGAGGAAGGTCATAGACTACCATTTATCTTGATAAACGACATACACGCTCGCGGAGCCGCGGGCGATAGCTAGTCAATAAATAAATTAGGAAATACCGAAGTTCAAATTGATGCGTGGGTAGGTGAAATTAAGACTTTGTTGTAAATTTTCACATAACACTTGACACTCTTGTGGTTATAAGTAGCCAAAGTGTACCTAATTGGTTATACATATTATTGATGGTACACGAAGAAAATAACAGTTTAGTCTGTCTTTTAGTCACAAATTACATTATATTTAGCATTCTAATAAGGCATGGTCTCGATCGACATGTTATAGGTCTAATTTGATCTACATCCTGGCCAGTAATCACAAAACTTTTATTTAACTTTTAACTACCGAACCCATGAAAACTAAAATAAGTCCTATGTTAGCATCTCTATTGTATTAGGATATTTAGTAGAAATAGATTTTGTCTTACTTTATTTAGAGGTTTACCTAAGAAGATTATACCTATTAGAGCTAGGATTCTTCGAATATAATTATTATTACTTGATCTTCTTAATAGCAAGTTAAAAATTACAAAGTAACTGCCACGGTAATGATATTTTATATATGGTGCATTTATTTTATGTCTAAGATATCACGTGGTTTTTTTTTTCGGTAACTAGAGAGAGTGTCTCATATCACTTATTTTATGAGGCTTCTGCACTAAGAGAAATGAAAAATATGTTGATGTTTTATGGCCATGATATAAATAAAAATATCCATCAATGTAATAAACAAAATCGGTCAAGTCCGAGTTGGACTCGCGCAGGAAGGGTTCCGTATCATTGTCTATACATTTTAACCACATTTGTTGTAGGTACTAAAGCCCCTTTAAATATTTATTTTATGAATTTTGTTTTTAGTATAATTATTGTTATAGCGGCAACAGAAAGTACATAATTTATGAAAATTTTAACTGTCTAGCTATCACGGCCCATGAGATACAGCCTGGTTACAGACCGATGGACGGACGGACGGACGGACAGACAGCGGAGTCTTAGTAATAGGTTCCTGTTTTTACCCTTTGGGTGCGGAACCCTAAAAAGACGTTGATTTAAAGACTGATGTGATGACAGATTAAGAATGCAAAGTGCCACACCAGTATTCGTCCTGGGGGTTTCGAGCCGGTTAAGGAAGCAAACTACTCAAAAAACAGTACTGCAAAGAGAAGAAAAATTTGATACAAACGCTATACCAAATTTGTCTGATCAGCGCGGTATAGTAGACCGAACCACCTTTCTAAGGAGATGCCTTTGTCTAGCCGTGAAATAATATATTATCTCTTCATCTTCCTAGTCTTTATTATTCCCAAGAATATTTGGAGTCGGCTACTAGTTCAAACGGTTTTACCTGAATGTCAGTTTTACCACGGAGCGACTGGCATCAGACCTCCGCAACCTTGACGGTGAACTGAATTTGAAGATGAACTAGTTGTCAGTATATTTGAGGGCATTTACTTCCCAATAACGACTTCCATAGATGTTCATGACAAACAGGACCGACAGCTTAACGTGCAGTCATGTAAACTTTGAGTATTTCTAATCTGGTATGCCTACGTTCTTTCTATGTTTTGTGCATACCATGCTATCATTACCCTTAAAGAATTATCGTCACGTATGTAAATACAATTCAGTATCTATTAATTTACATAATGTGCAGATTTACTCTACGAAAGCGCGTTGCTATTGAAACTTGAAATAGCGAGTCATTTATCGTATTTATTGCTACCATGGTAATAGAGGAATACTTTGAGAAATTGCGTCCTAGTTGCATGTAGCAAACGTATAATTTACAAATATAAAATTTATTTACACAGTAATACAAAAGGTAAATATTAGGAAAGACAACAGTGTTAATTGTTTTGCAGTATATGGTGGAGAAAATGTATCTAGAAGACACGTACATAATATTTAAAAAAAAAAACTAGTTGATACGAATGACAACGAGTGAAACATCTACTAAAGTTAAACTTGCGTACGGAAGATATGAATAACCCAAAACACTATTTCACTTAATCACTATTGTGATTACCGTACCTATACCTAAATTAAAATGGAGTACAAGTATCAATATGTATGCGGTTTCATTAACCGACTTCCAAAAGGAAGAGGTTCTCAATTTCATTGGTTTCTTTTTTTTATGTATGTAAACGGATTACTCCGTCAATTTGTGGACCGATTTTGAAAATTATTTTTGTATTCGAAAGGGTATGCTCCCCATGTGGTCCCATGGCCACGATATCAGGATCTGATGACGGGATCCTAAGGAAATCGAAAGAAATTTACGTAAGCGCCTGCAATGAAGTTAAAGCAATTGTCTGCATGCCTTCATATTCTGTAGACATCATTTAATTTCATATTATATAAAACGGGTCCTATCGATATTCTTTCAAGTTATTTAGGTGAAATGATGATGAGAGACTTGAGAAAGACTAAAAAGCGAAAAAAAAAATAAAAAACTTCGTTTAAAAAAACCGACTTCAAAAACTAAAAAGTATAAAATAACTTAATTTGTATGTGCTGCCTACTCATAAGATTGAAGTCGGTGCCAAGCCAAAATGTAATAGTAGGTACCGCACTCGCCGCGCGTGACCTTGAGCGGGATAGCTGCTCTTCGCGTAGAACAAATCAACCGAAGCGTCGGTGACGTCATTGACGTTCGTCTCGAAATATAGCGAGTGTGGTACCTACTATTACATTTGGCTTGGCACTGACTTCAATCCTATGAATAGGTAGCACATACAAAATAAGTTATTTTATACTTTTTAGTTTTTGAAGTCGGTTTTTTTAAACGAAGTTTTTTTTTAATGACAAAATATCTTCACAGACTTGTGCCGTTTACATTGGTATTTTCTTTTTTCAGCTGAATGGTGTGAATTAAAATCGTAGATATAAGATAAAGTATTTTTTTTGTACATGATGTATATATATAATACTAGCTTTTGCACGCAGCTTCGCTCACGCAGACTTTCATCCCCTGATTTATCCTATTAGGGGTGGAGTTTAGTAAAATCCGTTCTTAGCGGATGTCTACACCCTATAAGGAACCTACCTGCGAAATTTCAAGTTTGTAGGTGTTATAGTTTCTGAGATTTCGTGATTAATAAGTGAGTGGTATTTCGCTTTTATATATATAGATAAGTCTTTACACGTTTTTAGAAGAAAACTTTGTCAACGTAAAGTTTTTAATTTTTATTATAATATATTTAGCAAAGCCACGACTTTGCTATGTTCTTTGTATTTTCCAGTAAACTGGTACTGTACATATATCTGTACCATTTAGTACAAAGCTAATAAGTAGTGACAGTCAAATTAGGTCGCATACGCATCTATGACGGATTAAATATCACGGCTGCCTAAAATGTTACTCTTTTTAACATGAAATAAATCGAAAAGCTGGTGTTCATTCTCGTACTTTCCTTATGTTGTTTTTGAGGTTTGAAAAAGTTGCACCACGTGAGAACGAAGGTTCAAATTCTCACTCTTTTATTAACGGGTAGGAGTGCTGTATCCTTGACTAGGTATGTGTCAGTATAAATACACTAACTTTTATATACAACAAGGCCCTGCGAAACAAATATAGTGGGTAAATAATGCACAATCGCGTAAATGGGCTCGTCTCGTATTGGAACTCACTCGTAGTTAGTTAGGTTTTAAATTAGCATTAATGGGCTGTAAAAATAAACAACAGCAGTAAAAGTATATTTTGATTATTACTGTTTTAAATGATTTAGATATAAATAAATATTTCAGACATCTAACACACAACACCATATAGTCCCAATCTAAACAGAGCTTGTGTTATGGGTACTAGACAACTGATATAAAGACATATATACTTTTTTTTATATATAAATAGATACATATTATACATAGAAAACACCCAAACTCCGAAACAAATATTTGTAGATCACACAAACATTTGATCCGACCCATGATTTGAACCCAGGAACTTAAGCACAACAGTCGCATTCACTACCACTGCCCCACCGAGGCAGTCAATATAATAAATACTCAATGTGGTACATAGGTATTTCATTTTATGCAACATTATTTTTCGGGTAATTATTTAAAATATTTTTTAGGTTTCCTGCTGTTTGTGTAAACATCTGAAAAACTTATAATTTAAACTATTACGAAAAATGCAAGAAAAAAGGGTAACTTTATACCATTGTGCGCATGTTTACAATATTAATGATGTATTATCGCTATTAAGTACTTATATTACTTATTATAAATAGAGTACCAATTTTAATTTTTGCGTTTGTGTAATTTAATTTATCAAGCTCATGCGTTGTTTTTTATAAGATTTACCGAGTCTTGCGACCGATTCTAAAAGTAAAAAGATTACTAACTCTCTAGTATTCATGAGCGTTATCAAAGGCTATTAAAAACCCTATTGGTGGTCATCATTGGTCACTGCAGAAGCAGATAGGGAAGGGACCAAGCTTCTCCCGCACTCCTCTTGGTGGGGTCACCAGTTCTTCAATAACTCAAGTCTACCGGAGCACAAAGTGGTATTCCGCCACAAGGTTAGATGCCCTGTCTGAAAAGGATACGTAATGGACTTTGCACGCTTTTAATACAAGTCGTCCATATCATCCTACTGTTTGACCCTGGTTCATCATCATCTCAGCCAAAAGCGCCCACTGCTGGACATAGGCCTCCCCAAGTTACTCCACAACAACCGGACCTTCCCCCTGCCGTACCTCACGACTGAAGTACACCCCGGGGTGGCCAGATTCACCCCCGGGGCGGGACACTGTCACGCCTCACACCGTTCTACACACTATGAGGCAGAAGACCGATCCGCCTTTGACGACACCCCCTCGGCCACACCGGGGTGTCACTTGTCGCGAGTCGTTTACACCGGCCACACCGAAGTGGCCGCAGCGGCCCTCGACGATGATTGGGGAGCTAGCGACCTCTATCGCGTCCCCTTTGTCACTTCCTTCGAGCTTCGCCATCAGCCCTTTCCCGATCACGCTCTGCGGACAATAACCGGACCTGTGCTGCCCGCATCCAACGGTTTCCCAGACGACATTCACCAGGTCGTCGGACTACCTTGTGCGGGGCCTACCAACGCTGCGTGTTCCGGTACGTGGTCGCCACTAAAGAACTTTAAAAAATATATTATAAACTTAAGTGGCAGTAGGCGGGGGGCACATTGCTCGCAGAAACCATGGCCGACGGGGCCATAAAGTTCTAGAGTAGCCCATTACTTAACACGAAATTGCCATTGTTCAAAATAAGTCTTTACCATACAACACTGCTCAGACGCGTTGGTATAGGGTTTGTTTCAAGTTTCCCTTCTCTTTCCAGTGCTGTAATATTGTTATGCGTAATTCACTCCCTAAGAGCGTTTTCACATTTTCCGATCCGATATCGGTGTCGGGCGCCGATACGATATCGGAGGAAGTTAAATGTATGAAATATGTATCTGTCTTTCATATTGTCCGGCCCGATATCGGATATCGGAGCCGAAATATACATACATTTTACTTCCTCCGATATAGTATCGGCGCCCGGCACCGATATAGGATCGGATAATGTGAAAACGCTCTAAGTCGGCTCTGACGATATCCATGTCAATCAGTGCATAGGTATATGCCTCAAACTCTATTTTTTTTTTAATCTTGACATTGACATAAATTACACTTGTATTTAATTATATTTAGTTATCTGTGAGTTATTAAGTTATGCGTATATTCTTGCGAAAGTGGTCCAAAAATATCATTTAATCTTTATTGCACTTTATATTTGCGCACGATAAGGTCAAATAAGTAATATAATATCGTTTCCTAAAGGCCAAATTTATTATATTTTTTTTTTGAGTACCCACTCACAGTGGTGCTCATTCTGTTGTTGCGTCATAAAACTCAAATATCTCCAAAATTATGTTCTTATCTTATTTTACTGAACTTCAAAATGCTATTTTTGTATGTATGTATTTAGGTAACGTCTATTTGAAATGTGACATCTAATTATAGTCAATCTTTGACATTTAGAACGTCGTTTGCAAGGAAATAAAATAATTTTTAGTGATTTTTAGTTTACTTTTACAATGGAGTTAGCAATTTTTAGGACTTTTATACATATAGTAGCCAATTAGCGACCTTACAATCTTACTATGTAGATATGTGTCATTTCTGCTAATTGGCAAGGTCTCGAGCGTGTTAATGACAAATTATATGTGACTGAATAGGTATACCAATATCTAAAAACTTTTAAAAGGTGCCACTTGAATAAGGTTTACACATTTCTAAAATTTAAATAATTTGAAAAGATTTATACCTAGTTAAATTAGTTTACTACATTTTTATAAACTTGTTATTGTTAAATAATAATCCGCATAGATACTAAAATGATTGATAATTTTCTTAAAAACATTGTGAAACCCTTTTCTTTATTTTGTTTTTGCTCCTCCATGGTTGTATGTTTATTATCTTACTAGCTGGCCCGGCGAACTTCGTACCGCCATATTTACTTATCTGTCTCAGCTTCCCACAAGCAGTGTACAGTCGCGGACAAAAGAAAACACTTTTCCCGTTATTTTTTTTCTTTCTAGCAAAAAAAAGAATGAATGAAATGTGTTATTGAATTACAGCTAAGTACATATTTTGACTTTCATCCCCTCTCTCCAGGAAACCGTGCTGAATTTCGGGATTGCCGAAATTCAGCACGTCCTACCTCCTATACCTCTTAGTATGAATTCAAATCATGCCACGTTTCATTTGAATCCGTTCAGTAGTTACGGCGTGATGCAAAAATTTTTTTCATGTACATTTTTATTACAAGTAAGTATAAATAAGAAATGCGCAAAGTAAATTAGTACATACCTATGTACGATCTGACTTGTTTGAAAAAATATAACTAGTAAGAATATAGTACCGAACGGGTAGATAAACCAGGTCCAAATGTGGTCTACTTTTACTACGTTGTAAGGAACGTTCAAAGAACCCTGTAATCTTGTATCCGAAATTTTAATATCAGTTAAATTTCGCGCATGGTCATTTTTCGGACTGGTCTACAGGATCCACTGATTTATTTTTAAAATTGTCACACCTTGTGGTGACTTGTCATTTTTTCGGGATAATAATTTATTTCTGTCTCACCTATTTTGGAAAAGAATATGTTGGCTTATAAACCCAAGGAAAACATAATAATATGTACTTATTTGCGAATCTTGCCCTTGAAAAAATTTCTTGTGGCTTTGATTGGTATTTTTGCATTCAGTTATTATGATGATGATGATTTTCATTTCTGTCAATTTTTAGGCAGGGTGGATTCTATATAACTTCACAATACTTAAATATGAGAATTATAATTATTCATGCCAGTGCTATTCGTGCAATTTACCATTTCACTTGTTGGTTCCATGTTATCTATACTAATATTATAAACGCGAAAGTTTGTAAGTATGGATGGATGGATGGATGGATGTTTGTTACTCTTTCACGCAAAAACTACTGAACGCATTTGGATGAAACTTTACAGTAATATAGCTTATACATCAGAATAACACATAGGCTATTTTTTGCCGCGATAACCGACAGAGTTTCTTATAAAACCTTGGTCACCCATTGGTCGAAAGACCATAATTCATTAAATAATTTATCTTTATTTTATTAGCTTTCTGCACACCTATACCATATCAACTTCAACTCTGTCAACATTTTCGTAAAAAGGGGTACAAACATTTTGTTTCACGTATTAATATACTTGCGGGAAATCACTATCCATATAATTAGTCGTAATAAATTTAGGGCAATAATAAGTCCAAGTAGAGACGTAGTACAAGAGTTTTTTCCAACGAACAATTTTGTCCTATTAAAATTGAATCGTATGTGAAGTTGGTACTACACATTGAGAATAATTTATTTGTATTGTTATTATATTGCTCATTGAAATATAATAACACAATTATGTTTTTTGTCGCTTCGTGACTCGCATTTCTGTATTACACAAGAAGTATTTAATTTTTAACAAAACATAAAGCAAAGGTATTATGTTTTTTTTTAAATTATATAAGAAAATTGTAATGTAAACACCTACGTGAAGGAATATATAAATGTTGTAGTTGTAATAAAATGGAATGAAGCAAAAAATATAATTTTATGCATACCAATAGTGATATAAATTCGTTTCAATTGTGAATTATTAACTTTTATTGAAAAGGTATGGCTTTCAATGAAAGTGAAGCATCAGGTTGTCCAATCGACGCGACGTCGAGATAAAAAAAAAAGAAAATAAATTCACATCATTCTTTTAAGAAATAATTTAACAAATTAAAATTCTTTGAACAAGGTAGTTTCTGCTGACTATAATATTGTGTGGGGTCTAAAGTGCTAGAACTACATTTATATACTGGTACGTTGTCGTTTAAATCCCGACCGAGCGGCCATCATTTCCTTAATCCACTTTAATACAACAAATACCGCAATCTTCTTAAATTTAACCAGCGTCTAGTGCTCTACAGGATTATTAAAAAATATATCAAACCTTACTTACAAAGTCACTATCTAAATCGGTTTGTTATAACTTTTACGCGCGCGTTTATCGTAGATAATATAGAGCGATGTCTATACTAAGTAGAGTTTCGTGGGACGCGTACGTTACGTCCGATGCTCGGCTCGGCACTGTCGGTTTGTTTACTATACCCGCCGCCCGCCCACCCTCATATCAATGAAGCTCTATCAAAATAATACTCGATACTAATATATATTAAATTTAATTTCGTTATTGACTTCATTAAGTTGTTGTTATATTCTTCTTCATCTGAACCTTGCTCCCAGGTTGGGGTCAGCAGCCACAACGATACGGCACAACTTAATTTTTTACGTAGAGCGATTTCACGGCCATTAGATACTCCTCCACTACCTTGTTTTTATTATATTGATATATTATAATAATATAATATTTTGGACATCTAACACACAACGCCATCTAGTCCCAAGCTAAGCAGAGCTTGTGTTATGGGTACTAGACAACTGATACAAATACATATATACTTTTTTTTTGTAAATACATACATATCATACATAGAAAACACCCAAACTCCGAAACAAATATTTGTAGATCATACAAACATTTGATCCGACCCGGGAATCGAACCCGAGACCTCATGATCACCAGTCGCACACGCCAACCGCGAGACTAACGAGGCAGTCGATTATGAAGCTGTTATATACTTTTATGAGGTATAAAACTATCTTTATATTTATCTATACTATTATTATAAAGCTGAAGAGTTTGTTTATTTGAACGCGCTAATCTCAGGAACCGCTGGTCCGATTAGAATTTTTTTTCAGTGTTGGATAGTACATTTATCGAGGAAGGCTATAGGCTGTATATTATCACGTTAAGACCAATAGGAGCGGAGCACCAATTAAGGATGTTACAAAAACGGGGGAAAATTATTACGCTACCGGCAACAGGAGACGTAAACGAGGTTGCGTCGATATTAATGCTTTGGGCAGTCTCTGTTTTTGAAGACTTAAGGGTCTTTATTTTTTTTTATTATTCTCACTCATTCAACATTGTTACTTTGGCGCAGTGGTAGCGTATGCAACTGCTCTGCATGAGGTCTAGGGTTCGATTCCCGAGTCGTACCAAATGTTTGTATGATCTGCAAATATTTGTTTCGGAGTTTTGGTGTTTTCTATGTATAATATGTATGTATTTACAGAAAAAAAGTATATAAGTATTAATATCAGTTATCTAGTACGCATAACACAAGCTCTGCTTAGCTTGGGACTAGATGGCGTTGTGTGTTAAATGTCCAAAAAAAAAGAAGTAGGAATTATAGAAGAATTAGCGACCCGGCCCGGCTTGGCACGGAAGTGCTTCAAAATTCGCGGATTTTCTCTACTATGATATGTATTACATCTTGAATAACTCTATCTGTTGCTGAAAAAGATCTAAGTGAACAGACAGTAAAAGCGACTTCCCTTTATACTATGTAAAGATTATGTACAAATTAATAGTACCATCTCCGAGATGTCAGACATTTAATATTCAGAACAGACATACTACTTAGTGGTTTATAGATCTAGAGATTATTTTACGAGCCATATTTCTAAACATTTGTGTTATAACGTTAATAAATCTGTTGTAGTAACATAAATTTCACAATAGCACATGATTGTTTTATCTCAAATCGACACTTTATTATATTAATAAAATGTATCAAAAACAAAAGTGATCCGATTTATTGCCACAGTTCCGTAGCACAGAATATGCTAATAAATTAACATCATTGTATTTTAAAAACAGCTTAAAAACAGCAACGCTACTAGGTATTCTAAAGAGCTTCGACAGTTGCTTTGATGTGTTCACGTCCAACTTTTCTTTTTCTCTTTTCTATTTAAAAAGACAACTCCCGCTTTAGGAATATACATCCAGTGTCGCGGGGGACTTTACAAACATACATAAACAGACACAAAGTACACCCAGACTTGAACAACAATTTGTGGATCACACAAAGTGTTGTCCCCTGTAGGATTTGAACCCACAACACTTGGTGCAGTAGGAAGCGGCGCGGCGGCGTGGCTACCACTTATGCCACTAGGCTAAGTAAGTAACAGAAATGCGTTACTGCATTTTGAGTCCTCTTCCCAGAACCAGGGGAAGGACGGGTTTGAGCTCCAATAACTTCACTTCTGTTACAGAACGACTACGGAGTTTTAATAAAAATTTTAATCATATTTTTTGGACATCTGACATACAACCCCATCTAGTCCCAAACTAAGTAAAGCTTGTATTAAAGGTACTTAGGCAACTCATATAAATACTTTTTTTTAAATACATACATAATAATATTATACCGTGGGAGAGCCACGCTTCGGCATGAATGGGCCGGCTCGACCGGAGTGATACCACGGCCTCACAGAAAACCGGTGTGAAATAGTGCTTGCGCTGTGTTTCACCGAGTGAGTGAGGATACCGGAGGCCCAACCCCCCTGCCCCTATCTCCCCCCCCCCATCCCCCAAAGGCCGGTAACGCACTTGTGACGCCTCAGTGTTGCGGGTGTCCATGGGCGGCGGTAATCGCTTACCATCAGGCGATACGTCTGCTCGTTTGCCGGCCCACTCCATAAAAAAAAAAAAAAAATACATAGAAAACACCAATACTCAGAAACAACTATTTGCAGATCGTACAAACATTTGGTCCCTGGAATCGACCCCAATACCTGAAGCTCGGCAGTTGCATATGCTACCACTGCGGCACCAAGGCAGTCAAATATAACATTATGTAACAGATCTCGTGTTACATGTTTGTCCTGGTATAAAAATCCTAATTTATATACATAGTGTGTGGTTTGAAATAGTTCCATCATAATCTGCACGTTTGGCCTTGTGGTTTAACGGTCACCACGCCATTTCCTACTTCACCAAGTATCGTGGGTTCAAATCCCACGTAGGACAACACTTTGTGTGATCCACAAATTGTTGTTCTGAGTCTGGGTATATTTGTGTCCGTTTCATGTATGTTTAAAGTATATTGTTTAAAGTCCCCCGCGACACAGGATTATTCCTAGTGCGGGAGTGATCTTTTAAAAAAAAAAACTGTTTATTTGCAACAGCGAAACTGAACGAAATGGTTTTCCGAAAGACTTGCCAAATCAGTTATGGAATCAGGCGTTACTTTGCGGAAATCCATGACATTAAATGCTATGAAATATATTTAGCTTTAATTCCGCGAGACAAATAAACTTGCCAAATCAGTTTTTAAGTAGGTATACACCTGCCTATTAAAGTATTAAACTATATTGCTTGGTACAAACTAGTCATAAAGAGAGAAATATTTTTCTGGCAGGGCTCTTTTCCATGTTGAAGAAAACGGAAAAATTAACATTAAACAGTTAACCGATTTTAAAGGGCAATGAAAGGCAAAAAATTATTAACTGATTACAAATTCAATTGAAAAGACTAGGTGCATGTGTCTCATACAATGTGTGACCTTCTAAAGGCAGTGGATACCTTACGTTTAAAGTTGGTTAAAGCCTGAAACGCAATAAGTATAATACATGGGGATATAAAGTTAAATCGCTCAATTGTGAACGGAATATTAAATTACTTAACCTACCTAACATAAAAAAAAAAAAAACTGCTTACTTTTTAAACGACTTCCAAAAGGAGGAGGTTCTCAATTTCATCGGTTTTTTTTATTTATTTTTTATGTATGTACACTGATTATTATATTGAAAGTATTGTGTATTGCAGTTTGTTCGTACAGTTTCAATTACAATCTCACGTCATCATCTAAGAAATATACATATATTAATAAACTATTACGTTGTTAATTAATGTTTTACGACATGCTCAAACAAATGTAGATATTTAAACGGCTGAAATCTACACCCGCGGCAGTAGCAGTTTGTAGTTGCAGACCGTTTCACAATAGAAACGGCAAGGGTGTAGATTGTTCTAGCAATGTCAACTACGCCTACGACTTATAATGACCCTCTGGTATGTTTGTTCTATACTTTTATTGAAGACTAGTAGTTGCTATTTATTTTGAATCATTTAGAATAAAATAAGGTGAACCCTAAATTAATTATTGTTTACCCACATGGTAAACAATAAAAATGCTTTTGGATGTGGTAAATCTATATAAATAAAATGAATCACAAAAATGTATATGTACGCCCATAACTTTCGATTGACTGCACCAAATAAATTAATTCTTTTTTGAATGTGTTTGTTATTTTCAGGACAAGGACATAGGAGAAAATTAAAAGAAAAAAAAATGTCATTTTCTTAATCTGCTTAGTTCTACACACTGCGGCCCTGCGGGAAGTTGACACGTGCTAACAGTTTTTTCGGTAATTTTTAAAAATATCTACAAAAATAAATATAGTGATACAAAGTTCGCCGGGTCAGTTAGTGTATTATAAACCCCATCCCAGGAGTATGACAGCTGTAATACTAATGTCACCTGGTTGTCCGTGTGTCCTAAATAAAATTTCCGCAAGAATGTTTCTGAAATGACTATGTACTTACTAGTACATACAACACACGTGGACGGAAATTTAATTTTATCTTTTCTTTTTAATAAAAGACAACTTAATTACACTATGAAAATTATGTCCTGTGTAGCTGAGGACGTCACAAGCATTTAGCTAACTGACCCAGCTTGACTTAGAACAGCAATTTCTAGATCACACAAACATGTGGGGGTTGAACCCACAACATTTTCCGCCGCTTAACGCCGGGCGTTCATGTCTACACGTCGTTCATGCACTCGAAATACAACCTGTCTAAATACAAATACATCTGTTTTATAAATTAGTCTGCAAGAAACTGTCACGAGTGGTAAACTTACTGCAATGTAATTATATGTGTATTCTTAATATGTCGAACATCTTCTCTCTCTGTGCTGTCGTTTGACTTAGCTTTTAAACCGACTTCAAACAAGTACAAATTATTAAAAATAAAAAACCCGACTGCGTCAATATTTTTAATACCACACTCGATGTATTTTGAAAACATTCTATTTTTTTATATTACTCTTTGGCGCCAAAAATCCTTTTTTTTTTTTATTAATGTACCCAGTGTCACTCTCACGACTGACGAATATATTGACACCACTCACATAAAAATACGACAAGCCGTTTAGGCTCTCTCTAGGGCGTGCCAAAGAAATATACATATGTATGTACATACATACATATACATACACACTCGAAAAACATAACCCTCCTTTCGCAGTCGGGTAAAAAAGGAGGAGGTTCTCAATTCGACGGTATATATGTTTTTTTTTATGTGTGTTCGTGGACAACTTCGTCGTTTATGAACGGATTTTGATGATTCTTTTTTTAATGGAAAGGAGATATTCCAACGGTGGTACCATGACAGGGAAACTAAGATCTGATGATAGCATCCAAGAGAAATCGAGTTGAACTTTGAAGTCGGTTTTTGTTAAAATTTTACTTGTTATTAATTAAATACAATTGCAGCATTTAAAATAATAAAATTTATGTCAAATAAGATTAAATGTCTTCTCCCGACTTTGCAATCCAGGGTACCTATCAGATAACTGCCTCGTTGGCCTCGCATTTGGCGTGTGCGACTGCTGATCGTGAGGTCTCGAGTTCGATTCCTGGGTCGGACAAATGTTTGTTCGGAGTTTGGGTGTTTTCTATTTATAATATGTATGTATGTACAACAAAAAAAATGTATATATGTATTTGTATCAGTTGTCTAGTACCCATAACACAATCACTGCTTAGCTTGGGACTAGATGGCCTTGTGTGTTAGATGTTCGAAATATTTATTTATTTATTTAATCAGATCATAAGAGACACTACCCGGGAAAAAGCTAGTATGTTGGTGCATATCCTTCAAATGCATAATACAATGCACTATAAATTACAAAACAATGATGGTCTCTTTTCTGATGCAGCACCATGCTTTTGCATTGAGCTAATCGATGATAAGTATCTGCTAATGAACCATTGTTTCCTTTTAACGCGACGGACATTGATATTGTGTAGGTATGGATTATGGAAGGCTGTAGCATAAGAATGTGATTTGTATGGCTCGAAGTCGACGACCTGATTTATAAATCAACAACGAAGTAGGTACTTTCCCTCGTATGAGAATTATTTTGTTATGTAGATGACTCAACAGATGGCGCTTCCTACTGCACTGACTGTTGTGGGTATAATAATTATTATTTTTACGGGAATTAACGCGATCACTTATTTTAAGGTACTACATACCTCTGTTTTGCCTGACGTTTCGACCAGGATGACCACCTGGCCGTGGTCACAGGCTGACAGTGACGTGGCAAAACAGAGGTATGTAGTACCTTAAAATAAGTGATCGCGTTAATTCCCGTAAAAATAATAATTATTATACCCACAACAGTCAGTGCAGTAGGAAGCGCCATCTGTTGAGTCATCTACATAACAAAATAATTCTCATACGAGGGAAAGTACCTACTTCGTTGTTGATTTATAAATCAGGTCGTCGACTTCGAGCCATACAAATCACTTTTCTCACTTTCATTCACTTCACACACACATTTAAAAGTTAGTGTTGTGGGTAGAAACCCCACATGGAACAACAGTTTAATGCCTGCAAAGTGTTGTTCTAAGTCTGGATGTTTTTTTGGATCCGTTTCATACATGTTTCTAAAGTCTCCCGCGACACAGACATGTTCTTAGTGCGGGAGATGTCTTTAAAAAATAATCACAAATTTAAACAAAAAAAAACCGACTTTCAACCGACCACATGGGAAGGACCAGCTTTCAAATAAAGAAGAATCATCAAAGTCGGTTCACCCAGTCGAAAGTTATGAGGTAACAAACATAAAAAAAACCATCGAATTGAGAACCTCATCCTTTTTTTGAAGTCGGTGAAGAAGTTAATAAATAAATGAAACTTTAAATAAGTAAACCTATATTTTAAAACCGTCGGGTACTATTAAAACTAATAAATTTTATAATAGAGAACTCCTTGTTTTTCAAAATCAGACCTGGATTAAAATTAATTTTTTTATCTGTAAAGAACAGAGGATATGATTTTATTTTCTAACCGACTTCCAAAAAGGAGGAGGTTCTATGTTCCACTGTATGTATTTTTTAAATTTTTTTATGTATGTTCATCGATTACTCCGTCAATTGTGGACCGATTTCGAATTTTTTTTTTTGTA
This sequence comes from Diaphora mendica, assembly GCA_949125395.1. Lineage (NCBI taxonomy): Eukaryota > Metazoa > Arthropoda > Insecta > Lepidoptera > Erebidae > Diaphora > Diaphora mendica. The sequence continues at coordinate 6,913,498 of OX421321.1, forward strand.
TTCGTAAGGGTATGCTCCCGAGGTGGTCCCATTGCCACCATATCAGGATCTGATGATGGGATCCCAGGGTAATCGAGGGAAACCCTCATTATTTTTAGGCACATACTATGTTTTTCGTATATTTTCTGAAGTTACACCGGTATTTGCGTCTGGTAGTCATCCTTTTATGATGATGAGCTGATGATGTAAGGTACAACTCCTTAACGGTTAGGAGTTATAAGATAAATCTTTAAATATCATATGTATTTATGTTACCTTTAGTGGTATTCTTTTAAATTAATTAGGTAAGCTGATGATGGAAGGTGGAAGGTACAACTCCTCAACGGTTAGGAGTTGGAGGATAATTCCTTCAATTTCAAACGTATCTAAAGATCTTCAGTCATATACTTTCAAGTTATTTAGGTGAACTGATGATAGAAGGTCTAACTCTTCAAGAGTTATTAATAATGAATTTAATATTAAACGCACGTATAGACCTTAATTTGTATTCTTGATGATGAAATGGTTCAACTTACTACTTTGTACTACTACGATTATTTGCACTAAACACTGAAAAATAAAAAAAATAATTAAAAAAAAAACCGACTTCCAAAAAACATCCAACGAAAACTCTCGGCCAAAAAACACTTAAAAGCGTAAAATAAACTGGTTCTTCATAAATTGCCTTTACCTAATTCTTTATTCATTTAAATAGTAGTATTATGTGGGCTAGGTACCTAAAATCTGTTTGAAGTCGGTGCTAAGCCAAAAAGAATACAAACGAACAAAGTCTAAGCGATAGTCACTTGGCACCAACTTCAAACAGATTTTAGGTACCTAGCCCACATTATAATACAACTATTTAAATGAATAAATAATTAGGTAAAGGCAATTTATGAAGAACCAGTTTATTTTACGCTTTTAAGTGTTTTTGGCCGAGAGTTTTCGTTGGATGTTTTTGGAAGCCAATTTTTTTTTTATAAAAAGTTTTTTATGCTTTTTGGTTGAGAATTCCGTTTTTATTAACCTTATTCTTTTTCATTTATGAGACTCACATACTCACATGTCTGCCAAAGTGACTTCGGCCTCAGGCCTCACACTCACCAACGAAACACGAAAGCACGGATGCTTTCATTATAGGTTGGTTTTTTGTGCTTCTCGTTTGGATATGTTCACGTTTGAAGAAAGAAAAGTTGCAAAAATTAATACATAATGTGTAGGTACATAATAATAGGCCTTTACCTATGAAATTGCCGTTTTGTATGCAATAAGTGAAAGTACTTATTTTTTCAAACTTTTTTATTTCTGTTATTCAAAGTAATCATAATCACCCATGCAATCGACGCATCTTTGCCAACGCATTGGCAGTTTATTGATGCCCTTCTTGTAAAAATCAGCTGGACGTGAGGCAACAAACTCTTCAAAGGCATTTTGTACTGCCTCTCGGGAATTGAATTTTTTACCCACTAAAAAGTTGTCTAAATTTTGGAAAAAGTAATAGTCGGTAGGCGCAAGGTCTGGCGAGTATGGCGGATGAGGGAGAGCTTCCAACCCCAGCTCTTGCAGCTTGGAGACTGTCTATTGCGCAGTATGGGGTCGCGCGTTGTCGTGAAGGAGCAGTGGGGACGACCGATTGACCAAAGCTGGTTGCAGATGTGCAAGCTTCTCCATCATTCTCTCCAGTTCTTCACAGTACACATCTACATTAATGCTCATGCCGTTTTGTAAAAAGCTGTGGTGAATCACACCCGCACTAGACCACCAAACAGTGACCATCACCTTTTTAGGGGTCATTTTTGGTTTAGGGCATTGATTTGGTGCTGAACCCAGGGTCTAACCAACTTGCTGAGACCTTGCACCTACCGACTATTACTTTTTCCAAAATTTAGACAACTTTTTAGTGAGTAAACAACTCAATTCCCGAGAGGCAGTACAAAATGCCTTTGAAGAGTTTGTTGCCTCCCGTCCAGCAGATTTTTACAAGAAGGGTATCAATAAACTGCCAATGCGTTGGCAAAGATACGTCGATTGCATGGGTGATTACTTTGAATAACAGAAATAAAAAAGTTTGAAAAAATAAGTACTTTCACTTATTGCACACAAAACGGCAATTTCATAGGTAAAACCCTATTATTATAATACAAGTCACAGGCGCATGGAAGTTAGTGATACTTCTTGAAGTTGAAAGTTAGTACCTATTATAAAGCAACGTAAGTAATTACTTTAATAACATAGTGTACCTACATATTATGTGTATTGTCAAAAATATCATCTACGTATGATTTTTTTGACAGTGACGACAGAAGATAAATTGAGGTGTGTTCGTTTATTTATCGAAGTACTAATTTAATTAAATATTAATATTCTAAACAGCCACTCTAATTAGCACGTCATGTGATGCCGTGTTTAACCCACAGTTAAGACTACAGGGTACCTATAAAAAACCATTTGCACATAATTCTGCGAGGATATAATTTTGCAGAAGGCGGCAGCGAGGGCCTTTGCCCCGAATATCACTAAAATCGGGCACAGAACGGGTTTTACTGTCCAATCGTCACACATAGAGATGTAGGTAAATGAGAGTGCTTACTGATGGTGGTGCCTGCAACCTTGCGGGCAGGCGCTTGGAGAGGTCCGGATGTCCTTATAAATCTTATATCTTATAGATCTCTTCTAGTTAAGACATAGGTATGGCACACCGGCTGGATTTTAGTCGGTTATTTTCCGATTTTCTAATCGGTTAGTTAGTGAAGTTAGTTATGACTTATGACCCAACCACTCCAAGTCCAACCAGCCTACTTTAAAACGAGTACTTAAATTTTATGGGTCCATAAATACACAAATCTAACCTACAGTAGGAAACGGATTTTATTTAATTAATTTATTTATTCACAGGGAAAACAACAGCCGTAACTCTTAACTAACCAACTAACTTTTTGTTTATTATATAGGGGGCAAACGAGCAGAAGTATTGCCTGATGGTAAGCGATTACCGCCGCCCATGGACACCCGCAACACCAGAGGCGTCACAAGTGCGTTGCCGGCCTTTTAAGAAGGTGTACGCCCTTTTATTAAAGGTTTGAAGGTCGTATTGGTCCGGAGATATCGCAGGCGACAGTTCATTCCACAGTTTTGTTGTCCGAGGCAGAAAGTTCCTCGAAAAGCGCACAGTTGTGGACTGCCAACCATCTAGATATTCTAGATGATGGGGATGAAACTTCTGTCGCATAGGACGATGGCGGAAAGAGGCGGCAGGAATCAATCCGAACAATTCCTCGGAGCACTCCCCATGGTTAATGCGGTTGATGATGCACAGCAGATAACTATGAATAGAATAGGTACATTTATAGCGAATAATAGTTATCCATGGTAGACCGCCGATTTAAGCCGAAAGTAAACATTTAGCAAAATTAAGTTCAGTAACTACCTAAGGAGTAAGATTTGTATTATTTTAAACCGACTTCAAAAAAGGAGGAGGTTCTCAATTCGACCGTATATTTTTCTTTTTATTTATATGTGTTCGCGAATAACTTCGTCGTTTATGAACCGATTGTAATGATTTTTTTTAATGGAAAGGAGATATCCCAACAGTGGTACCATGATAAGGACACTAAGATCTGATGATGGCAACCAAGAGAAATCGAGTCAAACCTAGAAGTCAGTTTTTATTTTGTTAAAATTGTACTTGTTATTTTTTTCGTTCTCGTATGTTCAAGAGTGGGGTTAAAAGAACAGCATATAGGTATAATTACAGATAATTTACAAAACATTTTAACAATATGGTGATAATTACCTATATGCAAAGACCAGACTCCCTGTGGAGGTTTGGTAAAGATTAATAGTCATAAATATGCGTTTTGCGTGTTGAAAGCACTTAGTGCTAAGCCTACTTAGTGCTCTTAATTTGTCAAATTAGTCCTGTGCCTAACCCTATTATTAATTATTCGCAATAGCTAATTAAAATTAAGGTAGAACATTGAGTATTTATGGTCGATACATAATAATCATAGGTTTAAAAAATGTATATTTGATTTAATTAATAGATGATTAATAGAATCTATAAAGGATAAATTACACAATTCCATTACAATTCATTATTGTTTTTGTAACTTCATCTACATACAGAAAGGTTTTAGTACACAATTCGTTATGTATCTACCTACTTTTATAACCAACTCACAATTACTTTGATGTGTATTTTGATGATAAAATTATATACATAGTTTTATCTTGTTTCTTATCATTCATAATTTTCCTGTCCTTTTTCTTTCTTTTAAAATGTTTTTCGCTGTTTTCTTTTATGACCGGTCGCCGACTACGTCAACCGCTGCAGTTGTCGTAGAGATGTTTTAATTTTCATAAAACACTTTTCGGTGACCGATTAAGGGCTCCCACACATAACTGCAAATTCGCAACGCATCGCAAATATCTGCGAGCTCGCACGAATGCACCGCAAGAACTTCAAGCCGCATCGCATCGCAACGCAGTCTGTTATGTGTGGGAGCCCTATAATTAAGCAGATCAAATTTATGGCAATATGATAATAATAATTTATTGAATGACTGTCAGTCAGTCTGTAACCACGGCCAGTGCAACCTGGTCGAAATGTCATATCGGGCAAATCAGAGGTATGTAATACCTTTTAATACGTGATCGCGTTAATTCCCGTAAAAATACTTATTATTATATCATGGAACGCGAAAGTTTAAAAGTTATGACAATATTATGAAATCATTTAAGTTAATGTCAGGGAGTACTGGTTCCAATCGAAAAGCTGGGCAGCAATCTATTCAAATAAGACGTGTTGACATTAACTTTTTTTACCTGATTACCTAATATTTTAGAAGTGTGTGTGTGTGTGATGTGAGTTTTTTTTTAAATCTAGTGAATGTATTTACTAGATTATGTTTATAACATATACAATAATATATACAAACATCGCGTATGATATTTGATGATAGCTTCACATTCTGACAAGTTTCATGCTAGTGTAAAAAAAATATACTGGTATATATATCTTTAATCTAAAACTTATTGAAGAAACTGAAAATATAATCATTTCGTAGCAGTAGACACAGAAAAATATGATTGTAAAGTAATCGATATTTATAGCATTCGATATTAAAATCTATACCATACTATATTATAAAGATGAAGAGTTTGTTTGTTTGAACGCGCTAATCTCAGGAACCGCTGGTCCGATTTGAAAAACTCTTTCAGTGTTGATAGTACACTTATCGAGGCAGGCTATAGGCTATTTATCATCACGCTAAGACCAATAGGAGCGGCGCATCAATGAAGAATGTTACAAAAACTGGGGAAAATTATTACGCTACGGCTACGGTATGTTACAATATGAGACGTGAACGACGTTGCGTGGGTCAACTAGTTTGTGATGAAACTGACACGTAAAGAATAAAAAATTAAATTAATTTTTTTTTAAAACAAGCTTTTACAGGAATGCCTCGAGACGAGTCAAACGAGTCCAAACTCGATGATGTTGCGACGTTTCTTGACAGAGTTCCTATGGCCACCTTCCAGCTTCAGCATCAGATCAGCACGATGTCATTATAATATTGTATCGTCACACTGTATACATATGCTTGCAAATTTTCAGCAAAATCGGTTGAAGATATCTGCTTCGAAATTGAGTTGCAAGATTCCACCCAAACATAGATGCATACATACATTGCAAGTTAATAAAAATCTTGTAAAAATATACCTAAAACAAAATAAAATCGATTGTTCAAAGTTACTTTTTCGGATTCGTAGCCATTTGATGATCTGTCACAGACACAGAGGCGAAGTTAAACAAATCTATACTATACTAGCTGACCCGGCGAACTTCGTACCGCCATATTTATATATCTGTTTCAGCTTCCCACAGGCAGTGTACAGTCGCGGACAAAAAAAAAACACATTTCCTGTTATCTTTTATTTTTTTCTTGCAAGCAAAAAATAATGAATGAAATCGGACTATGTGTTATTGAATTACAACTAAGTACACATTGTGACTTTCATCCCCTCTCTCCAGGACACCGTGCTGAATTTCGGGATAAAAAGTATCGTCCTACAGTCCTACCTCGTAGCGTGAACTCAAATCATGCCATCATTTCATTTGAATCCATTCAGCAGTTTCGGCGTGATGCGCGGCCAAGATACAGACAGACAGACAGACAAAAATGAAAAAAAACACAGTTTTGGCTTCAGTATTGATTATAGAGAGCCCTCCAAAATTTTTTTTCAAAATATCTTTAATGTACAGAATTGGACCTGGTACATTTTTATTATAAGTATAGATATTCTATGCTTCATCATCACTACATAGTATTAAACAAAGTCGCTTTCTCTGTCCCTATATCCCTATGTATGCTTAAATCTTTAAAACTACGGAACGGATTTTGATGCGAGTTTCTTTAATAGATAGAGTGATTCAAGAGGAAGGCTTTTATGTATAAATAAATGCATAATATAGTATGGAAATACTGTTAATTTTCAAGGTTTCTAATGTGATGTAGCAAATAAACACATTTTTTTGCGCTTACACTGCAAACGCTGGTTGCACCCTACGAGATAGATCAAAATAATGTATTATAGTATTGTACCTACACCTTAAAAAGTACTACAAAAAAGTCCGCGACGGTATATGTCTATCTCTTAGGGATAAACCACAACAACCATTTTTTATTCCTTTCTTTTTACGAGAAATAATGGCTTATTTACGAAGTGATTTTAAGCAATACCGAATGAATCCTTATACAATTAAGTAAATTAAATACATTGGGCATTTAATATAGATCAAAATGGCCCTTTACAGTATCTAATTAAAATGCACGAATCGTGTCGTCGGCGGGGGCATCTGAAATCCACCCGTGCGAAGCCGGGGCGGGTCGCTAGTCTATACTAATATAATATTATAAAGCTGCAGAGTTTGTTTGTTTGTTTGTTTGTTTGTTTGTTTGAACGCGCTAATCTCAGGAACTACTGGTCCGATTTGAAAAATTATTTCAGTGTTGGATAGTCCATTTATCGAGGAAGGCTATAGGCTATATTTTATTTTCAAAAAAAATAGGCATCCGTAAGAAAATTGTTATTTCGTAACCCAAGGTGTGAAATCGAAAACCTATTTTTGCGTGCGCTGCAAAAACTATTGACAATAGAACAAAATAATGTATTACGGGTTTGTAGGTCCCATTAAGATCTACAAAAAAGTCCGGGAGAGCATATATCTAACTATCATGGTTTAGTCACAAAAACCGCCTTTGTGTTCAAAAACTTTATTAAATTGTCTGAAGAAAGAAACTACGTTAAATGTTAAATGTTTATCGTAATATTAATTCTTATCCAAATCAAGCATTATGTTATCAATGGTATTTATGTAGAAGTAAAATAATTTTTGTTTCATCCCAATCGGACATTACGTTTAGAAGTTATCACGAGTATAAGACGCTAAGAGTTGGTACCTAATAATGAGTTATTTGCCAAAGAGTATTTATCAACATAATACCTTATATTAATCTTTATCCAAATAAATTTGTTGTTGATTATGAGTATTGATGAGTACCTATTAGATCTTAGAAGAGTATAATAAATACATCTACATTGATATATAAAGCTAAAGAGTTTGTTTGTTTGAACGCGCTAATCTCAGGAACTACTGGTCGAATTTGAAAAAATCTTGCAGTGTTAGATAGCCCATTTATCGAGGAAGTCTATACATATATCATCACGCTAAGACCAATAGGAGCGGAGCACCAATGAAGAATGTTTCAAAAACGGAGGAAAATTATCACGCTACGGGCAATAGGATACGCAAACGACGTTGCGTGGGTCAGCTAGTAATATTATAAAGCTGACGAGTTTGTTTGTTTGTTTGAACGTGCTAATCTCAGGAACAGCTGGTCCGATTTGAAAAATTCTTTCAGTGTTGGACAGTACATTTATCGAGGTAGGATATAGGCTATATATTATCACGCTTAGACCAATAGAAGCGGAGCACCAATAAAGAATGTTACAAAACGGGGGAATTTTTTTACGCTACGGGCAATAGGAGTCGTAAATGACGTTGCGTGGGTCAGCTAGTATAGCTTCATAATCGTCAAGTGGGAGTAGCGACGGTACCGAGTACCTTCCTACTTAAATATTTATCAATAACAAGAATAACAACACTTCGGAGATTGATAAATTATATTATGTATGTGCATAGCTATGGTAAATATGGTGATACCTTAATATCTTTGCAAATTGTTGTCGTAAACAACCTTTACCTCTAGGTACTGAATTATAATAGGTATTATACGTAAGTATTTGTTTTAGTTAGTCTGAACTACCTACCCTCACGATATTTTAATAATAATATCATCATTTAATCTGTATGCCTGTGTGCCTTAATACCTATGTTAAGATAGTACAACTGTTTTTTTTTTTGGATTAGATCGAAGTTATTTTATGAACCTACCCACATAAAGTTACTAAAATAAATATACGACCGTATGCAGAGGCGGATTAAGTATCAAGAGCGCCCTAGGCAACCATACCATCGGCGCTCCCCCCCCCCCCACCATAATTCTAGCATCCATATACATACTCGTATATAATTTAACTATCTTGCAGTTGGCATATCTTTACTATTTTTTTTCACGTGTGTAACCCTCTTGAGCCGTTATTACACCCGGGTTTGCGGTGTATCGGAATCGAGATGGCTTTAGCCACATAGTGTGTAAACTTTCCCGGATATAGAAAATGACAGCTTCATTTAAACATCCGGGCCGTTTTTTTTGATGCAGTAAATGAGTTCATCTATCGCACCAGTATAGTTGGCACCAGTATAGTTAGCACCCAGGCGTTGGCTCCGTACAGATCAGACAGATCCTTTCTCGATGAAAACCGTCAGCTCGTATGAGAGAGTTCTGTGTTTCCTCCCGATCAAATCTTTCATTACGGATCTAACCGCCGCCTGCTTGTCGCTTGGTTGCCTAAATCTTTCCTTTTGCCCCTCAATCTCCTGGTCCTCCCCGTGGAGTTGAAATTTCGGATCGTCGATTTCTCGAGTCGCAGGATTCCGAGACAATACTAGCTTCAGGTGGCTCCCTTCGAGGTCCAAATAAGAACAAGATCGCAGAAAGCCACCCTGACTCTGGATCCACCCTAGAACATAAGCAATCATGGTCGTGGCCCTCAGAGTTGTCTCACAGTGCACCTTTCCCCACGCCGTCTTCCGCGTAGCTCGAGACGGCGACGCCATCAAAAAAGGCACTTACACACTCAGTCATAGCCGATATTTTACAGGATCGGCTCTAAAGACCTGTAACGAATCCTATAAGCGGATTCCCGTATACGTTTTAGCATGCCTAATAAAGCCGCCGGCTCCGTCGCATAATTTTCGGTCTATAGCTGCTTTGCACGACAAACAGTTCAATTAGATGCCAGTTTTGTTGCCGGGCTTGTTGACGACATACCCGATGGCCAGGCAACCGGCATAGTGTGTAGGAGTCTTAACACTGACCCTTGCGGAACTACTTGTTTAGATGACATCTCCAGCTAGACTACTCCTAGCGCCTATATTAAAAAGCATGGGCACCACCCGTGGTAAAAAATCTCTTATTGAAGCGACGTCCGGTCCACCCTTACATCACTGTGACCACGCTCAGGGTGGCATGATGGAAAGCACGCAAATGGTTACAGGCGCAATTCCTCCTGCAATTTGTCCTATACTGCCGCCCACTCCGGTGCACCATACGCCTATCAGTGGACAAATCTGGTCTTACTAAAACTTATTGATTAATCTTAACTGCAGCTGCAGTTGTAGCTACTACATTTTTGTATGAAAACGGCGCTAGTCGTAGTGGGAGTAGTAGTATATTTTTGCTATGTTAAGAAATTTGGCGCGCGCCCCTAAGCAACCTCGCGCCCCTAGGCACGTGCCTACTTTGCCTTAGGGTTAATCCGCCTCTGACCGTATGCTTGGAAATAAAGATTCCGATTTTTGAAACATTCTTCATTGGTCTCCGCTCCTATTAGTCTTAGCGTGATGATATATAGCCTACAGCCTTCCTCGATAAATGGGCTATCTAACACTGAAATAATTTATCGAATCGGACCAGCAGTTCCTGAAATTAGCGCGTTCAAACAAACAAACCAAACTCTTCAGCTTTATAATATTAGTATAGATTTAATAAGTGTTAAGTATACAAATTTATTCCGCCGTTTCGTCCAATACGAAGCAATTTCGTGGAACGTTTTTTTTCGTTCCAGTTTGGGTTGAATTTATGAATTAGGTTACTCGTATACTTCCTAGACAAAAAGATATTGAGAAAGGCGTCTATGAAAATAGTTTCATTTGGCTGAAAAGTCATGGAGTGTAATGAGAGTTCGGAAGGTGAATTGAAGGAGAATGAAATATGGTGAGAGTGTAATGATTTAGAATGAGATTGTAATCAATTTTTAGTATCTTGTTAGAGTTACTGAGAGACATTTTGTAGTTTATGCCATTTTAGCTATATCCCAATTCCTGCGGCTGAGTATTAGGTATATTTATATCACTATTCCTACGGCTGAGTATTAGGTATATTTATTTCACTGGCAGACAGCTGTTGTTATAAGGAGTAGCTTAAGCTACTTTTTTTTAGAGAAAATAGGTAGTATATCTTTCTTTTGTTTTGAAAAAGACAGGAATAAATCCTGTGTCGCGGGGGACTTTACAAATATACATGAAACGGACACAAATAACATCCAGACTTAGAACAAGAATTTGTGGATCACACAAAGTTGTTGTCCCATGTAGGATTTGAACCCACAACACTTGGCGAAGTAGGAAGCGGCATGGCGACCGCTCGACCGCTTAAACCACTAGGCCACACGTGCAGTCACGCGGGTTACGCGAAAACAAAATGAAAACCAATGAAATAGTGAACAATATCCGTTTCAAAAGCAACAAAAACCGTTGGTAACCCAGAGGTACAACAGTAGGTACTAATTAAATGAGATAGGTGTACACAAACAGATCCAAGTTCTTAAGAAAGAAAATCAACATAATGAATTTTAAAAAGATTACTTACCCAAAAATATTTTGTTTCTTCTAATTCTCAGGAATTTCAGTTCTTGGTAGTTAACTGGTTCTACGGGTTTCAAGTCTTCCATGGCGAATGTGTAGTAGCAGTTAAAACCTATTCCTTGGATGTTGCTGCAAAAATGTATTTCAATTATTAATACTATAGTTATGTACAAGTTTATGGGGTTTTTTATGCTAAAAGGTCAAACAAGCAGACCATCCACATAATGGCAAGTGACTACCACTATGGATACCTGCAACTTAAGAGACTCTAGTACGGGCTCTAAATAAATAACAAATTGTATTAAGTTAAGGATTTGTATCAATATATCAACTAAAGTTAATTAAATAGAAATAGTCATCTACATGGAGAACATTGGTAAAAAAAATATAGGTCTATAAAAATATAAATCCGTTACAAATCTTATAATAAATAACTATTGTAGGATTTTTTTAATTATTATTAATTTTTCTATTTATTTACCTTTTATAATTTTTGGGGACGGCACGACAGACACCTGATGACGAAATGGGTGAACCTTTCCTTCAAGAACAATGATGAACAAGTGGGTAGACAGGTTTAAAATTGTGCGCTTAGTTTGTATTTGTTAAGACACAGATAAAAAAGTGAATTAATATTTTCATTAAATTAAAAGTACTCTTATTATATTTTAAAACTAATAATTTTACCATAAATATCTATCTATCTAGCACTAGGCTAGGAAAAAAGTAAATATCTTGAAAGTAAAATTAAACCGTTTTTAAACGAATGTAGCGAAGCACAGATTTTAATACTTGAAACGATTAAAGAGAAATTCATAATTAATTTTAGTATTCTTTTGAAAGTATGTAATGTTTTTCCTTCCATTGCATTTCCATCCTTTTATTGTTTATTACTATTCCAAAACAAAAATCTCTATGTACATTGTATTAATTCCCATTTGTCATGAAATTGTGACAGATTTATTGAAACCTTCAAAATAAGGATAGTCCACCTAATTTTTGTAACGAAGTTTACGCGCCTTGCGAAAGGGGGCGAAACGGAAAAAAATGTAACCACACTTTTCGCGCCAAAAGTTGCAACTTCGCAACATTGAGTTGAGGTCATAGTGCTGGATACTCAACGTAACAAACTGATTGCCAACGTCCATACCATGTTGAATACACCGGTTCTCGTCTACGGTTAGTACTTGGATAAGTGACCGCCTGGGAATACCACGTGATGTTGGCTTTTTGCATTTATTTACAGAAAATATATTGTTTTATAGTTTAATTTGTAAAATTTTGATTATTTCTAAAATAATTTGAGTATTTGCGCATTTTTATTAGTAGTAGTATATCAAAAATATATATTAGACTTCGTTCCATCCGGGTGTCCCTTGACACCTCAAGTTTTTTCCCCTTTAGGCAGGGAAATCTACATAATTAATCTGTACTGTAACTGTAAAAGTACAGGTTAACTACAGTATCGCCATTTGAAGAGAAAAATCAGAAAAATGCACAATGTGAAACATTCGTCACAAACGTCATTTGTTTTTCCTTGTCATGTCAGTTGACTCAGTTGTCACTTGTCAGTGTCATTGCCGCATGTTCACATTTCGAGTTCACAGTCAAGGCTCGGCAATTTCTTGAAGTATATTTCATTATTTATTTACTCTATTAGAATGTCTAACACTCCTGAAACTGTTATAAAAAATATTGGCAAAGTCCTTAACGATTCGTCGAGACCTATGAAGGAGCGCTTTAGAGCGTTATTCACTTTGAGAAACTTAGGCGGCCAGACAGCAATTGAATGCATTAGCCAGTGCTTCTCTGACGAATCTGTTCTACTGAAACATGAACTGGCTTACTGTTTAGGGCAGATGCAAGATGAACGTGCAATTCCCGTGTTAAGGAGTCTCTTAGAAGATACAGAACAAGACCCTATAGTGCGTCATGAAGCTGGTGAGTTCTTATCTATTATAGTACTTTGAATGTGTGATAATGTATGTGATTAAGAATACTTGAGAATGCATGGTATTTGCAATATAAAAATAATATATTATTGATAATATTTTAAGTCATTTTACATTTCAAAATGAATCCGCAACACCTAGCAATGACCAATTTAATACTTTTTTTTTTATTTGGCCCTGCCAAAATGGCTCTACTCTGCCTGATGGAAAGCATAAGCAGAATCCAAGAGTGGTGGTCACCATACTCATTGCGAATGCAGACAACGCAGCATGGTGACCCACACCATGCAGCCTGTTGATGCTTCTGACCATGCTTCTTCACCAACGAAGCATGACAGCACTATCTATTCTCTTACAATTTTTGGTTATAATAGTATACTTATTGTTTTTATGATGTTAAAAAAATTATTGATATTCTGTTTATTCTCCTTCTATTCCTCCTTGATATGGAGAAGCCTATGTCCAGCAGTGAACCATAAGAGGCTGTTTATGATGATGATAATGATGTCTACAAATTATGTTAATAACCAGTTTTTCTCTGTAGAACAAAAAACATGATAGTTAAAAAATTTACTTGTGAGTTACTTAGTTGCATAAGTTGCATGTTCTTTTTCCTCCATTCTTATCTGTCACTCGTAAGTTTACTGTTCGTTCCCTTTTTGTCTAAATGCCTGCCATATCATAGTTGCCTGTAAGAGATTGCCTCCGAACAATGAGACTGTCGCTTGTAATTCCTTAATTTTAAGTTAACTTTGTAATTAATCTGGTGGATAATAAAGTGATATAACTTTTTTTTATACAGTCCATTCTTACATAATTCTTTACTCAAATAAGAATCTTTTTTTTTACAAATAAAAATGTAGGATACTCTACTGTATAAGAGGTTCTTTATTTCACAGTAATAGCCAGATTTATGTTGTAGTATATTTGTAAGGTAATAGCTATTGCTCCATTCTTACCTGCCCTCTCCCTTTTAATGCACTCTTGATTTTTCCTCTTTCAATGCTATGTGTTTGATATACTGTCAGGTGCTTACCCTATTAGAAATACAGTGTCTATGGATGTATCCGATTATCTACATTAAATTTCACTTTAAAAAAGTCAATTACTTATACAATTTTATGATTATTTCAGCTGAAGCGTTAGGTGCTATTGGTGATCCGAAACTCCGTGAAATACTCCAAAAATACATGCAAGATCCTGCTATTGAAGTTGCAGAGACCTGCCAAATAGCTTTGCATAGACTGAATTGGGTTGCAAACTCAGATGAAGAAAGTCAATCAAAGAGTTTATATCTATCCATAGATCCAGCCCCTCCAAGCAATGAAAAAGATGTTGACATACTCAAAGTTGTTCTGATGGATGAAAAAGAGTCCTTATTTGAAAGATATAGAGCTATGTTCAGTTTAAGGAATCTTGGCACTACTGAAAGTATTAACGCTTTGGGTGAAGGTTGGTAATATACATATTAATTCCACCAAGTTTTTCTTTAATCCATCATACATTATCCAAATTACATGGCCCGAAACAATTAATTCACTCTGTGTAAAAAGCAATAATGTATACCTGTATTATTATATATAGTGTATTATTTAGTTTGCCATCTTAGAAGTATAAAGTAATAATTATAAATATTTGGGACATCTGACACACAACACCATCTAGTCCTAAACTAAGCAGAGCTTGTATAATGGTTACTAGACAACTGTTATGAATGCATATATATTTTTCTTTTGTAAATACATAAATATTTAACAGAAAAAAAAACCCAAACTCCAAAGCAAATATTTGCAGGTCATGCAAACATTTAGTCCAACCCAGGCATCGAACCCGAGACCTCAAACACAACAGTCGCATACGCTGCCACTTCCGCACCGAGGCAGTTCATGTAAAAGACGTATAGAGTATAGAATGTTCCTTTTAGTTTTTTAAGAAATCAATTCATCTGAGCCACTAGTTTTAGTAAATATGAGCAGACACTACGATTTCACAGAAAACTGAACTGTGGACAAACAAACAGTGTTTACAAAGTGTTCTATAGTACTTATTGCAAACTGAGTATTATTGGGCTTTGTGATAACTTTATAAACATAATTTGTTCAAGGAACCTATCCATTAGTTTAGAAGTTAACAAATACATCTTTATTGACATTTCAAGAGTTTCAACATGAATTCAAATGTAGTTCAAGTAGACCTTTGTCATCATACATATATATATATATGTTTTTGTTTTTCTTTTCTTTTTAAAAGACAACTCCCGCACTAGGAATAAATCCTGTGTCGTGGGGGATTTTACAAACATACATGAAACGGACACAAAGTACACCCAGACTCAGAACAACAATTTGTGGATCACACAAAGTGTTGTCCTACGTGGGATTTGAACCCTCGACACTTGGCGAAGTAGGAAACGGCAGGGTGACCGTTAAACCACTAGGCCAAACGTGCAGTCGTATTTAAAAATATTATATATTTCACTGCAGTAGATACCTAACCAATTAAAGGTGTTGTAAATATCACTTTCCATAGTTTTAGTAACTTTTTTGAAAACAGCATGTAGTTAAGACCAGGGAAATCAATCCCTATCACATCAGGACATCAGGGACTGTGCATTAGGCTTTTATTTTTTTGTAATGGTGTGAAAAACCCCTTAGAATTTTGGTTCCTTAGAGACACAGGAGCCAGCAGTATAGTCTGTGGTGTTTCCAGTAAAACCCCCAACAGCTGCCCTCAAGTTCTCTACTCTGGGGAGCACCCGGATCATGTGACTTTGTTGTGTTCCCTATGTGTTGACTTAAAACCACTATCCCATAAACCCTTGATTGTTGCTGCTTATAGGAACTTCATAATAACAGTATTATACTGAATCTTTTAATACCATTTCTAATTTGTTTTCATTTTCATTAAATTTCAGGCTTTAAAGCATCTAGTGCACTCTTCCGGCATGAAGTAGCATTTGTGTTTGGCCAGATGCAAGATGAGAGGAGTGTGCCATTCCTAAAGTCAACACTAGAAAACACACAAGAGCATGAGATGGTCAGACATGAAGCTGCTGAGGCACTAGGGTCTATTGCTACTGAAGAATGTACTGAAGTTCTACAAAGGTAAATAGTCTACTATGTTAAAACTAACTTTTATAAGTGGTATGCTTGCACTCTTCTACATGCTATATTCAACAACAGACCTTGACAGTCCAATTCTAAGCATTCATAATAAGGGTTGTGTTCTAAATCTCACAAATAGAAAAACTAGCATTCGCACTGAGTCACGGTAAGCAGTGTCCACCTGAGAGTCTAACGTGAATGCATACTGGTTTACACGAACTTCTAAATTGAAATTCTTGTAATTTTTTTCACCTGATGGTAAGCGATTATCGCCGCCCATGGACACCCGCAACACCAGAGGCGTCACAAGTGTTTTGCCGACCATTGGGGGATGGGGAAAGCGATGTGGGAAGGGGAAAGCGATGTGGGAAGGGGAAAGCGATGTGGGAAGGGGAAAGTGATGTGGGAAGGGGTTGGGGTATGGGCTTCCAGTATTCCTATTCACTCGGTGAAACACAGCGCAAGCGTTATTTCACACCGGTTTTCTGTTAGGCCGTGGTATCACACCGGTCGAGCCGGCCCATTCGTGCCGAAGCGTGGCTCTCCCACGGTGAAATTAATTTTAGCCTTAAATCCAAATGACCTATAAAGAACAAGTGATTCAAGTTTTAGCATAAGAATATCACTTAGAAATATTGACACGCGAGGTGTATCAATTAATACCTACCTATTCAGCACTGTTTGATGTTTTTAATCAATTCTACACATTTAATTTTATTACTTTTCTTTACTTACTTATTTGAAAGTGTCCTGTGTTATGTCATATAATTATCTTAAAATGGGACTTTTTCAAATGCGGTTAGTGATTCGTAGCACTAGTTTCATCAATTCCTGATGAAATCTCAGATAGAAATCTGCAATATAACATTATTTAACAAATAAAAGTTGCTGATATAGATATGTTATATGACATGTCTCTATCCAAAATTTGTCAAAGCTGTAGTGGCAGATAAGTTCAGAATAGTCTATATGGGACTTTATCGTGAAGTGGTGTTTTTCGCTCTTATTTTTTTTAAATTAATTATAACTTTATGCACTTTTGTCCATCGGCTGACTTAATGCCCAGGACATTCTCTACCAGTCAACCTTAGGGTAAATTTTAATCGATAGCGTTATAGTAACAGAATTTATGTCGGTATATCTTTAATGGGATTTTACATTACAGGTATTTGCAAGATCCTCGTCCCGTAGTCCGCGAGAGTTGTGAAGTGGCTCTAGATATGTCCGAGTATGAAAACAGCCCGGAATTCCAATATGCCAACACGCTGCTCGCCGTTGAAGCTTAAATATTCCATTGATTCACATTTAATTATAGCTAGAACTATATTAACTATAAATACAGGTAACAGGGTAAGAACTGTTCGAAAGATCATGTTGAAATTGACACAGAAGTAATAAGTGAGTAAATAATAAATTATGTGTTACAGAGAGGAAAATTCAAGTTTATTTTTATTTTCATTCATAGCATTTTATATCTATAAATTAATACGCGAATTAAAAACTTTGTACCCCTTTTTGCGAAAATTAAGCGAATGGAGGAGTACGAAACTATGCAAAGTTTATATGTAGGAGGTGCAAAACCTAAAAAAAAAATAATAAAAAAAAGTAAATGGATTATGGTCGATTTCGACCAATCGGAGACCACTAGTTTCAAAAAAACTTTTTCCGAATGTACAGTACATTCATTCAAATATTGTAGTTATAAATTGCATATTGACTTGGGCAAGACATAAAATGCTCAAAAGAACTTATCCTGTTTTAGTTTAACTAACAATTATACACACTTAGGATATTTTTTTGGTAATTAATATCTACTTCGATATTTGTATTAGTCTTATTCGTTATTTAGACTTCGGATCTTGATATATTTTTTACTTTAATTACATAATGCTTATGTCATTACTTATTTTTTGTAAATAAATTTGATTAATACTCCAGTCGTTTGTTTTCAATTTTTGTCATATAATATTTATTGTTTCTGGCAAACGTGTTTGATTTTCGCAATAACAGTATATGTAGTAATAAAATTAATAGTTTATTTCACAGTTTTCATTATTCGTTTGAGTGTATAAGCAGAATAAAAGAAGTTCTTAAAAATATAATGTAAAATAATATAGATAAATAGATGATGAAAATAGTTCTATTAGTTGTGGTAACCATTACAATGGTGGTGAGTTTTTTTGTTAAAAGACTAACAGTATACACGTAAAAATAGGCCTCGTATCTATAAGAAGGAAGATTCTTGCAGCGGTAATACTAAAAAAAATAGGCAAATTAATAATAAAAATCTAAAACATGCACACATAATGCTTACCTACACACAAGCCTCATTCCCGTCCGGGATAGGCAGAGCCAACGGAACATCATTTAACTGTATATTAAATTAGAACACATAAACCGTGCGGGTCTACCGCAGGGGTGGCACAATGCCACCACTTCGGGTCGGACCGGGACTGCCAAGCACACGCTGGAGGACTGCCCTGCGTGGGAAGCCAAGCGCCAAGTCCTGGTCGGACATTCTTTTTTTTTTTTTTTTTTTTTTTAAGACAACTCCCGCACAAGGAATAAATCCTGTGGTGCGGGGGACTTTACAAACATACATGAAACGGACACAAAGAACACCCAGACTCAGAACAACAATTTGTGGATCACACAAAGTTTTGTCCTACGTAGGATTTGAACCCACGACACTTGGCGAAGTAGGAAACGGCGTGGTGACCGTTAAACCACTAGGCCAAACGTGCAGTCAACACAGCTAAGTCGGTTAATATGCTTTTGTTACTTAGGAATACTATCTACAGGTAATAGGTTTTCCCACAAGGTATTTCTAAAGCCGGACATACGTTCAAGTATACTTGCGCAAGTATACTTGAACGTGTATGCCCGCCTTAAGCGATAGGAGTTTTTTTCTGAAAGTTTCATGAAGCTAGTACTATTACTATTGCTACTGCAAAAAAAAAAAATGGGGATTTGGAACAGTACCTCGTGCATAAATATTGTTTAAAAATTACGTATGATTATGGATTTTTGTTAAGTTAAATAGGGAGAGTAGAATCGAAACAAACAATTAAATCAGCTTCTAAAAAAGAGGTTTTCAATTATTATTCGGTTGTACTCTTTTTATGTTTGCCTGAACTTCGTTTATGTGTGAATTTGGAGAATTCTCTTCTTTGTGGGGACGTCGTTCCTAATTGAAGATAATTAATTAAAACATGGCAAATGTAGGAATGAAGAATGCAGTTTATTCTCCAAGATGTAGACACACTGCTGTTGCTGAATTTACTAATACTTTTCTAAACGTTATTATAATTTCTCAACTCCAACATGTTTTGTCTAAAAAATATAGTAGTTTAGAATAGGTATTTGTGTCTAAAATGATGCTAAAAATATTTTGTTAAAGGCATCATCAGACATATTGGAATCCGAACGTTCCTCATTTTTCGGCTTCGTCCGGGAGATCCAGTTAAGCGGCAACACTGTAGAATTGGTGGAACAACTCCAAGCTGCTGTCTTCGAAACTGCTGTAGTTGGCGACCGACGTGTGCGCCGCTACTTCGAAGAGTATGGCACACCATTCTTTGGAGGAACTACATAGTCCGAATTAGACTACTTACAAATATAGAAATGTTACTACTTTGTAGGCACCTGTTTATTTTTTCCCCCTATATTAGAACTATAGCTACTGGTAAAAGAAAAATACAACACAGATTTGATAAAAATATTAAAAGGGTTAACACGAGTTTTCATAATTTGATTACACATAATTACATAGATTTTTTTCCAGACGGTTAACTACCTTTTATGTAGATATATGGCATCCTGACTCTGAAAATAAAAATCGTTTTCATCTATCAGCTTTAGTTTTTTAGATATGGCATATATGTGATTTTGTAGAAAAATACAATAATAAAACCATATTAAATTTTCGGAAGCAGTCAAAAAGGATATTTTTAATGATTTTCTTGCATGAGATGCTAGTGGTAGGTCTCGTTTCAAACTCCAGCAGTAATCTGCCATCATATGCACATCCCATATGCCTTTAAATCGTTCCTCCATGGTTGGAATTTCTTGATGAAATCTTTCTCCTTGTTCATCACTGAAGTGGCCAAGATTTTCAGGAAAGTGGTCCAGATGAGGATGTAAATAATGAAGTTTTACGCTCATGTTGCAACCAAGATCTTTTAGACATAATAACATATGTTGGACCAAGTCTTGGTAGTTTGTTGATTTAGTATTACCAAGAAAGTTTTTGATTACTGAAACAAATGATTTCCATGCTATAGACTCTTTTTTAATTCATTGTTTTAACAAAATTTTCAACATTAACTAGCAGACGTATTTGTGGTCTATCATTTAATTTTTCTATCTATCTTTAAATTTTTCTGTAGTTAGGCCAGGGAATTTCTGCGCACTTTACTCAAAACAGTCACCATTTATATCAAGTGCCTTGACAAACTGCTTCATTATACTAAGTTTTATATGCAGTGGTGTCAAAATAATGCGATCTTTGTTAACGAGAGGAGAATGTATTATATTCTGCTTTCCAGGCACAAATTTTTCTCTTGGAGGCCACTCTTTCCGAGTCCAATGATGTTTCATCATGGTGGTTTTTCGGTTCTCGCCAGTTCATGGGGGTTTTGAACTTCAGGGAACTTCTTTTTCCACTTGACCATTGTCGCAAACTAACAACACGATTTCGGCAAAAAGTTTTAGGCACCCACGGCTTATCCAAATTACACACTTGTACTTTAAAGTAGTCGGTATACGCGATTTTTACGAAATCTGTCACCGATTTTCTATAATTTTTAAAAACATATTCACCACAAATGAAACAAAAACACTCTGGATCGTTTAAACAATGTCTCCTTGATGTAGACATCGCTATAATTTTATCTTAACTGATATCAACACTGTGTTAAATTCGTAAATGTGCGCCTACATAAAATACCAAAAAGCTGTGTACGGAAAATGATAGCTGATAAATAGAAACGGCTGGTAGATTTAAATTTACTGTATCAAAAAATTAAGGAAAAGTGAAAAAAAAATCCGGAAAATTTTAATAAGTTAAATCGCACTCACACAAAAGCCGTACTGAATTATAAATACCGCCAGTGACTGGACATTATTTGTGGACACGTATGAAAATCACTACAGAATACCGGAGGATATCTGTGCCTCGGCTTCCTGACCAGACATATTTCTTTATGCAATGTCAATTAAGCGTGTAAGTAGAACTCACGGTGCCGTGGGAAACGAACATCCCTAAAGACCACGCTTTAAAAAGAAACAAGTACTTTGACTTAACCAACGAAATAACTAAAAATGGTTATGTTGTTGCGCTGTATGCCGTGGAAGTGGGTGCGAGGGGTATACCAGCTAAATCCCTCTATAACTTGCTTAAAGACCTTGGATTGCGAAGAGCTTCAGTAAGCTCTTTTCTTAAACGAATATCCAAAGCGGCATTGCTAGGCTCATTTCAAATATGGTTAGATAGAGGGGGTAACACGGCGGACAGTGGAGGTGAGCGTTGACGCGTCGTAAGGAGTGCTCCTTAAACCTAAACCTGGGTCGCAATTCCCAGGCACTGTCGAAGTCGCATGTGTTGCCCCCATCTATCACGCGATGGACCCGGCATCCGCACGGTGAATCCATGGAACGCTAAGAAATAGGTCTTGTAACTATGTGTTATTTTTGTCTTAAAAAAATATACTGTCTTAATTGTACCTAATGTTCAACTTTTTGTCTACTGATATACAAGAAATATCATTATCATCAGGTTATCGAAGTCCACTGTTGGACATAACCCTCTCCAATTGCACGCCACTCGGTACGGTCCTCGGCTTCTTGCACCCAGGTCCTGGCAGCCGGCTAGCGCTAATAACTCCTTCTGGCTTCTTCTATCAGAACAAAATAGAAAAAGTTATCAACTCATACAAACGTCATTCTTACTAGCAGGGTAAGAAAACTCTTGAGCGAAGAGCAGTGATAACGTATCACGCAATTTGTAGGACAATGTGGCTGTTAAATTATATAAATATTAACTAACATTATTACTAGAAACAAATATTTGTCCTACAAAATGCATGGTTTGATCCTTCCAACAAATATCTATAGCGAGGTCATAAAAAATGATACTAACCAGCTGATTTTTTAACAGTTGCTTAGTTAATATTGATAAAATTTAACAGACATTGTCCTACAAATTGCGTGATACGTTATCCCGGTCCTACGCTCCAAAGTTTTTTTCTCTCTGCTAGCCCTGTTAGTTCCCACAACCGAATTTTTTTTTGGGTGAAAGATAGGCCCTCATCAAAATGAAGCCACTCACGAAAAATTTGCTTGATAGTTAATAACTTGTAAAATTTGTTTTGGGGATCCCGGACTAGTATCTAGTGATTACGTTCCGTTTCCTGTTTTAATTTTCTAGTAGGTAGGTAGGTATCAAAATGTTTACCTAATATTAAATTCCTGTTTAAGAAAGAATGCATGAATTGCTAGGTTAAAAATTGGCCCAGTCTGAAATACACTTAAAAAAATATCATCTTTCTTCAAGTTTTTCTTTCTTTTTTAAAAAGACAACTGTATCGCGAGGTACTTTACAAACTTAGGTGCATGATCCAGATACAAGGAACACCCAGACTCCGAACAATAATTCTGTCCAATGTGGAGTTTGAACCCATCGTTAACCACCACGCCATCCGTGCAGTCGACATCTCATTGAAAAAGAAAAGATTAGCATTAGGTATATTAAAGAATAACATCAATCTTTAATTAGCAAAGCTGGTTAACATGTTTTCCCCATTTCTTATATAATGTTTCGTACGTAGCTGCTTCTAATGCGGTATATTTGTTAATATTAATAAGGCTCCATCTGGCCGCATTTCCGTGTGGTCGACGGAAACGAGCGCGACGCATATTATATCCAGTCTTATTATGTTGGTGAGTTGTCAAAGCGACTGGGAAAAGAGCTTGAATACTAAGTAGCCTGGCTGGGATTTTGTAGGAACGATAAATATTAATAAATTTATTTATATGGAATCTTTATGTGGGTAATGGGTATAAACGACTGTCTCATGCGTCTCTCTTCATGCAAACTCTACTCTTATTGCCTTAAGCGTGATGTTATGTATAGGAACTATCTTAGGCACTCATTAAAAAAAATTTTTTTTTAGATAGTTTCAGAGTTTAACCTTTTCACATTCAACATCCCTAACCATTAAACATCAATTGAATCGAGTTATGTATTTTTAGTTAAATCACCCTAGGATCGGATTTACCTTAGTTACCTACCTGTAAATTCGTTCTTCAATATGATAATATTGAACATTTTAAACAATGAGTTTTGTGAGTGAGTATTTCGTGGCAAAATTAGAGCTCATTCGGTGTAGAAGTTTTTGAAGTGTTCATAAGCCATTCCCAACATTTTTATACTCAAAGATAAATTAGTAAAACTGTGCTAGTCTGTTTATATTGTTGTTATATTTTGAATATTGCGATATTCGTTTTTAGCGCTATCAAAAGTTGCCAACGTAGAAAATACAAACTTTTCTAAGAAAAGTTTTTGTTTGAATCTTTTATTCAACTTTCACAGATGTTCATTACCTGCCTGTTAGGTATTTAGATTGCTAAAATTATTAATATTTTATAACTTCTTATTTTAGAAGAAGGAAAGGGTTTTCTGCTTCTTTACTTTTATTTTTTACTGTCAATTTCTAAGAAAATTTCAAAGTGTTTTGAAGCTTTTCGAATAAGAATAAGTATATCTGAAATACAACCGGTTCAAAAGAGGTTACGTAACATTTTCGTTTACTTAAATATTTCATTTAAATGTTTTTTCATTGTACCTATCTATATGGAGGTCTTACTTATCTATCTAAACTGTTGTGTGAATATACTTTATTTTATTTCATTGTATGTTTGCAGTCCACTAATTCCCTATTAATGATTCCATTTTTTTCATCTTATTATTGTATTTTATTTAAAACGAAGAATACAACTGCTACTAACAGATATAATTTATGTTCTATTGACGGAGAAACGGGTATATGGAAATAAACAAGCACTTAAAAAACGGAGACTGAAATGATCCTTCAAGAATATCCTAAGGCTGAAGAAGGCGTAGGTACATTACTCCAAACCAAACCCTGATATAGGCAATACATCAGCAAGGAATTGCTAATGTTAAAGCCATTAAGGTAGTCAAACGCATATTAGGTTTAGGTGTTTAATGATTGAAAAAAAGATTAATTGATACCAGGGCGGGCGACTCTAGCTCGTGTAGCGCCCGTATGCAATGAAACCTTGGCGCGCCCCGTAGGCCTGACCCTCTCGTCTTGTGTTTTAAGTTTTATCGACAGCGAAATAGAAGCGATATGTATCGAATTTCTGTTTCGCTGCCCATAGAACTTACAACACAAGGCGTAACTCTATCGCGGTTTTGCCGCTCGAGTTCCGCAGCGGAAGTGTGCTACAGGCATTATGGATGAAGAGGTTAAAAATAAAACATGTGGTAAATTTTAAAAATTAGATGTTTTTATTAAACTCTTATTTATCTTATATACATACATTACAAAACACTATTATATACTTATAGCTATTTAAACTGTTATTTATCTTATCTACATTACAGTACCACCCTATGTACCTACCTACCTAAGTATATAAATTACAAACAAAATATTTAAGAAAAAATCAATTTTCCTGCTTTTGCATGAGCGAAATCTTTAATTATGTCATCGATCTCAATTTTTACGTCATGTTCAATACTTATTATTGACAAATTTGTTAACCTACTTTGCGACAATGTTGATCTAAGGTAGTTTTTAATTATTTTAAGTTTATTTGGACAGATTAGGGAACACTGAAATTAAGTTATTCTTAAACAAATAGTTTAAAATATCTAATGGCGAAATTGAATCAGTGTCAAACATCGGTAATAATTCTATTTCATTGAAAAGCTCTACCTTATCTATATCGGAAGAGCCAGCATGGTGCAGTTTTTGTTCCAAATTAGTACAAAGTGCATTTTTAGAATCTAAGAATCTAAATCTAATCTTTAGATCCTAATCCTTTTATATCAATTAGACCAAAAGAAAAGCCGACTTATAAAAAAATATTTTGATAATATGCCGCGTGTGTCAAATTTTTAACATTATTGCATTGTAATAAAGCCGAATTCTCAATGATTGTCGGCTTTGAGCAATGCCGCCTGACGCGATATACTCGACACTTTAATTACGTGAAATAAGGTTGATTTTAAGTTGAACAAAATGGTCGAAAAAGGAGCCGCTCGCGTTTGACACCGCCGCACTACCGGCGCCGCGCTGTCTGGCCGCTTCTTATGATTAAACTTTAAATATACGTAAGATAAGGTTGATTTCGAGTTGAAACAAAATGTTCGAAAATGGAGCCGCTCATAGGGCGCTCGCGTTTGATAACTGCCGTCACCGCGCTGCTTCTGTCATATCATTGTTGTACCATGATGGTCCAAGACGATGCTCTTAGCCGTGCAATGACGCCTAAGGGCACCGAAGCGCCCCCTGAGACGGCGGCGCCCGCCCTGCACGATAGGTTAAGCCGCCCCTGATTGATTATATTAGAAACCTCAATATCATTTTCGAAGAACTATCCATAGTACGGGTATGGGTTTGATGAAAAAATTTTTTTTGGGTTTGAGTTCAATTTGAAGTTTTTTTTTTTAAATTTCAATTTTTCAATTTCAATTTCATTTTTGGGGACCCCCAAAATTTATTGTTTTTTTTTAATATTTTTGTGTGAAAATCTTAATGCGGTTCACAGAATACATCTACTTACCAAGTTTCAACAGCATAGTTCTTATAGTTTCGGAGAAAAGTGGCTGTGACATACGGACGGACAGACATACAGACGGACAAACAGACAGACATGACGAATCTATAAGGGTTCCGTTTTTTGCCTTTGGCATAGAACCCTAAAAAATGGGTATCGATAAAATAGTTTCATTAAAGAGATGCAAAGTATTTTGATACGAGTATGTCCAGTTTTATATCCTGATCGGTCATTTTTAGTGTTGGTTAGATATTTTGTGCTTTTGCTACTCCAGTTAATAATTAATTATTGCCACAATATAATAACTTTTAAACTGCACATAGGTAGTTTGTTTAAATAGAATTCACAAAATTGAACCTTTTCTACAAAGTTAAATATGGAGCTTATCAATGTTAAACTAACTTGCAACGGCTATAGCCATTGAGATAGATATACCTAGAGGCGCAAACTTCATTACCACACGTCTCAAAAAATGTAACCGCTTTGAACGTTGACGATGTAGCTTTGAAACCATTAGACAAATGAAAGTCAACAAACGCATGTCTCATTCACACGCGTTACAAGAACAACGACGTCGATATGATTAGACAAAGACAAAGCATAAACATCACAATGGCGGACCGGTGTTGACTACTCTATGAAAATTTACCCATAAAAGCGAGATTTTTTTTAAAATAGTTTAAGTTGTGTACTTATAATTGAACGAATATTATTATTGCAAACAAGCTTCGATCAAATTGATCAAAGCAAACAAGTATTAAACACGATGTTCATTCATAGTAATGTTATATGTGTTTAACTAAGATCTATAGTGATAACAGTGCTATCAAACTCGGTTAATATGTCTGAAGTGTTATGTAATTAATGTAACGTGAATATTCACATATGTATTGTTCGAATTTGCTATTTTACGTAGTATAAAATGAAATCGCTTTCGCTGTCTGTTCGCTTAGATCTTTTAAACTACAAAAGTGATGACATAACGCATGACTAATGAAAAAGCCAAACACTTTTTGTTAAAAAGTTTATAAAAAAAAAACAAACACCGCTGTAAAGCATCAGCTTCGTAAGCAATAAAATAATAATAATAAATATTTCGGACCTTACACACACAACGCCATCTAACTTCAAACTAAGCAGAGCTTGTATTATGATAGCTAGATTGACTGATAGAATACTTATATACTTTTTTTTCTAAATACATACATGTTATACACAGAAAACGCCCAAAATCCGAAACAAATATTTGGTCCGACCTGGGAATCGAACCCGAGACCGCAAACTCAGCAGTCGCATACGCTACCACTGCGCCACCGAGGCAGTCAAAATAATTCACAGTTCTCTCTTTAGCTTCTTTTTTATAGGTCTAATGATACAAAATTATTTTTACGTATGTATAAATTGTAACATCGTTTTTTTTGCATTTCAATCTTTTAACAATTTTTGTTTTCAGCGCCCTCTCGTTCACTGTAGTTCGAACTACAATTAGGTGCGGAGCGCGATCGAATTGTTTAGCTGTCTGGTGCACCTAGGATGCGCCAGGTGGCGTCTATTTTAAAGGACTTTTAGTTGAGATTAAGCCGCCTAGTAACAATGAGACATTATCATATGTGTGTCATACGATTCTCAATACATTTTAAATTTATCGGATAGATACAAGCAGTATAGTAGTTGTACGTCTTGTTCTCACGTCAAGTAATGAGGAGGGGGTTTCATCGAAAAAGTTCGATGATGTGTCTTTAAAAATAGATGTGTCGCAGATAAATGAATCATTCTTAATCTTCTCTTTGGAACTCTGAGGAAATTTTCGTTATCGTGAATATATATATCTTTGATGGTAGTGTTTTGTGAGTGATCAAGTCCCACTGTCTGTGGGTCGATAGATTACAGCTGAAAATCTACCTTCATTATACCCGTCCTGTGGTTCGTGGTTTATTACTGAGGAAGATTGATTGTTGGCAGCTCACGGCTCACTCCTCAAGATTTCTGCCCTACCTTGAGGGAAGTTCACGTAACAATTAACTTCATTGATTAATACTTTTATTTAGCACCTACAAGTGGATCACTGTTGGACGTCTCCTCAAGCTACCTTGAGCTGGTGAGAGACTTCGGCTGACTACCTCGAGTCAGCAAGGTGATCCTGAGGGTAGCTACCTAATGCTGTCCCAGCAACAGGCCTGATTACAACTAAGGAACGTTATAATTTATAATTTATATTTTAATAACTACCTTGTACATAGTGATAATTAATTTACTTACAATAAGTAACTTTTAAGTGTAATTTGTTTAAAAATAAATATAAAATAATAATAATAAATATTTTCGGACATCTAACACACAAGGCCATCTAGTCCCAAGCTAAGCAGAGCTTGTGTTATGGGTACTAGACAACTGATACAAATACATATATACTTTTTTTTTTTTTTGTAAATACATACATATTATACATAGAAAACACCCAAACTCCGAAACAAATATTTGTAGATCATACAAACATTTGGTCCGACCCGGGAATCGAACCCGAGACCTCATGATCAGCAGTCGCACACGCCAACCGCGAGACCAACGAGGCAGTCAAAAGTTGTATGTGTCTCAAGCTGTTTCACTGAAGCCTCCCGTGGAGCCAAGGTACAGGCACCCTCACTCTAAATTACTTAAAAATTCTAACGGCGCCCTGAGGTCTCATATTTATCCTGAGTCGAAACCGGTGAGTGATCCGCCTGACAAGTTCAGGGGTTACAAAATAATAACATAAATTAGTATCACATCACATTATCACATCACACTAATATATAAAGGCGAAAGTTTGTGAGTGTGAATGTTTGTTACTTCTTCATGCAAAAACTACTGAGCGGATTTGGATGAAACTTTACAGTTATATAGCTTATACATCAGAATAACACATAGGCTACTTTTGGCAGCGATAACCGACATAAACGCGGGCGGAGCCGCGGGCAACAGCTAGTAAATTATAAATGTACAGCTTCAACGTATAAAGCAATGCAATTTCGCATACGTAGGTATTAATTCATACGTTCACGAAATTTCACGGCTAATTATTTTGTTTTAATCTTTATCTTATCTCTTTATCTTAATTTAATTAATTATTAAAAATATGACTGTGATGACTAAGCAATCCAATATTAGTTCTTATCATGGTAATATCAATATATAATACTAGTTTTTGCTCGCGGCTCCGCCCGAGTAAATGTCGGTTGCAAAAATAATAATTATTATATCATGGAACGCGAAAGTTTAAAAGTTAGTAAAGTAACAAACATCCATCCATCCATCCATACTTACAAACTTTCGCGTTTATAATATTAGTAGGATGTAAATACCTTTATTCTCATGAATAAATTAAAACTATTTAATTATCTACATATTTTCCCACTAATTTGGGAACAAAAAAAGATGTGTGAATGGCAACACTGTATTTAAATTGCAATGATTATTTTTTATTTTCATTATAGCGTTATTTGCCTTAATTTCAATACATAAAGACTATATATACACGTGAAAAGTATTTCTGATTGATTTGTTATAGTTTTTTGGCCTTGCATCGCATTCTTTCACTACGTATTTGCCCATTTTATGTCTCGTGTCACTACGTCAGCTTCGGTTGGCGCGACATTGTACACTAAACTGAAGTTTGGCTTGAATAAGAATAAGTTCTTAATTTCGGCCTATGCGTTTTTGGTTCGTAATTGCTAATCTAGTGTATAATATATCAATGATCTGAAATCCTCTAAGGGATATTACAAAGTTCAAACAAAAGGGTTACACTATAAAAATGTTTTAGTTCAAAAAATTAGAACACACGCGATGTGTGACACATTTCTTCTTTTTTTTCTTTGCCAACAAGTCTTTTGAGTACACAATCATGTATAGAAAAAAAAGAATGCATTTAGGTAGTTGTTTATGAAAACCAGCTACAAAAACGAAAATTTAGTTTTTTTTTTCATTTTTATTGTTATCAAACCAGAAAAGAATCCGTGTTCGTAGATGGCTTACGAAATTCAGTTTCGAATGTGGATGAAAGGGACAAAGTTGGGAGACCTGGAATATTCTTACGGAATCAATACTCGTGATACTTCTCGTATTATCTAATGTTTTTGTATAAACAATTGCAACTTTTTGATTCCATCATAAGCAAGGTAGTAGAGCCACGCTGATTTCAGAACGAACGGGCCGGCTCGACCGAGGCGGTACTAACCTCGCACAGAAAATCAACGTAAAATGACAGCGTTCGTGCTGTCGTGTTTATGGTGAGTGCGAGACCGAAGGCCCAATGATGTAGAAGCATCACTAGGCCGCCATGGTGTGGGTCACCATGCTGCATTGTTGCATTGTCCGCATTCGCAATAAATATGGTGACCACCGCTCTTGGATTCTGCTTATGCTGTCCATCGGGCAGATTAGAGTCGAGTCATTTTGTCAGGGCCATACATAACGTGAGGATCAACAGATTATCCTGGTAGAGAAGAGAGTAAGAATATTTCAAGCATGGAAGCTGACGGATATAAAGAGTAGAGGACGACCCAAGAATAAATGGATGGACTGCATGAAAGAGGATATGGCCAAGAAGGGAGTAAGCAGTGAACTGACGAGTGATGGAGGAGATAGAAAAAAAAAATTTTTTTTAAAGACAACTCCTGCACTAGGAACATTGCAATTCCTGCGGCTGAGTATTAGGTATATTTATTTCACTGGCAGACAGCTGTTGTTATAAGGTAAGGTAAGCTTAAGCTACTTTTATTTTAGAGAAAATAGGTAATATATATATATTTTTTTGTTTTAAAAAGGATAACTCCCGCACTAGGAATAAATCCTGTGTCGCGGGGGACTTTACAAACATACATGAAACGGACACAAAGAACACCCAGACTCAGAACAACAATTTGTAGATCACACAAAGTGTTGTCCTACGTGGGATTTGAACCCACGACACTTGGCGAAGTTGGAAACGGCGTGGTGACCGTCAAACCACTAGGCCAAACGTGCAGTCAATTCATTGCACCGACCTTGGGAAAAGGGTGGGAAAAGTAGGGTATAGAAAATAGGGACATGATGATGATAAAAATAGGTGTGATCTCGATTGCTTACACTACTAGACAACAAGCCGGAGTAACAATGACGAAGTAGTGTTTAGACCGTTTTAAACAAAATGCGCAGGAAGTTTTGCCCATTTGTTTAAAAGAAAGTTTTGTTTCACTATGACAATGCACCAGTGCATTTATGTGGTTGCAAAATTGAGGGACCTAAGCAGTTAAAGCCATACCTAAAACAAAATTGTAAATTATTGCATGCACAGTTCTAACACGGATCCACCCACACGTAACTTAATGTCGATACTGACCTCAATTCTCAATTTAAGATTCATAAAAACACCAGAACTACCACGCTGCACCGTAGTTACAGTGGAACCTGTGCTTAGTGAAATGTTTTTAATTAGGTATTTGAAAAATACTATTGGTATTCTGGGTCCAGGTTAGGTCCACCCTGCCACCACCTGGGTACGTCCATGAAGGTACTGTGTGTTTAAAAAGCGTGAAGCAAAATTGCATATATGAATAAAGTTGCGTTACACGACACCCACACATAACTGCGAATTCGCAACGCATCATAAATATCTGCGAGCTCCCACGTACGAATGCAACGCAAGAACTTCCGATCTGGTTCGCATCGTGCATTCGTGCGATAATACGTCACACTTGTTGATGCCATTTTAGTCAGTCCTGAGACAGCGTAAGGGAAAGACGCAAAAAGCGAAACGAACAATCATCAAACGACCGCGGGAAGATCAAACTAATTCACCTTCTATTAATGATAATTTATTCCACCTATAGCGCAATATCAACTGAAAGGAGGTATGTTCTATGTTCCACTGTATGAATTAAAATGTGAAAAAATAATTCAATTTTGTTTTACTTTACCTAATAGTCAGTCTCAGCATCTGCAAAGGCATAACAGGAATTCTTTCCTTGTACGGTCGTTTTTGCTCAAAAAACTCTTCAAATAAAGATATGCTCATTTTAAATTAATCAAAAAAATTATCCTGTAGTCTCAAAGCATAGTATTTTCAAGTTAAATAGTTCCAATCAGCGTTCATAACCGTACCCAAAATCTTCTTTTTCTATATCTCTTCAACAATAACAGCAGTGAAACAATCTTTTTGCGATCCTGTCGCAAGTCCCTGCGATGCGGCGTCGCATCGCAGTATCGTAGATATGCGTGGGAGCCCTTATATATAATAACACCACAGTATCAACACAATTTACTTGTACGTTCCAATGGCGGTAACACATACCAAAATATTTATTGAACTCTCGCATTGGTGTGTAGCCCCTCGCAAAATAAATTCTCGTTTAAATTTTTACGGATATCGTTCTGAATTTTTTTAAAATATTCCCATTTTAAAAATTTACCGGACAAATGCACATTCACATTTATGTAGGAAATACAACATGTGATCGAAATACTCGAATGTTGCCGACATTTTGAATTCATTGGTTATTTTTATATCCTGTGTAAGAGAACGTATATATTGTATAGGTCGCTTTGTCGAAATAGAGAGTTGTTTTAGGATGCCCAAGGCTATGATATTCAATCTGTTATTTATTTATAAGTTGGAGGGAGATAGTAAACAGACAGATCTAGCTAGACAACGAGAAATTTATTTAACACCGAACCTTGAAAACGAATGTGGAACGGATACGAGCCAAGAGAATCGAGTTTTCTCGCAACAAGTGGGAAAGAAGATCGCATTGAATTATAATATGGGAGTAATAACTTTAAAATGAATTAAAGAATTACGAAATATGAAAAAGATAATTATTATTATAAGTAATTTTGAAGTATTCGGGTAGGTACTTGAAATAAACCTCCTACACCTCGTCGGAGGTTTGAAATAAGCGATAATCATAGAAAGCTTCGGACTTTTACAATTAAGAGTTGGTAAATCTTAGATTTAACTGGAAAATCTTAGGATTTATCGTAATTCCGGCTTTTACAATAACATCATACTAATATTATAAAGGTGAATGTAAGTTTGTGTTACCCTTTCACGCGAAAACTACTAAACCGATCATCATGAAACTTTGTACACATATTCTTGGAGGTATTAGATGGACATGGGATACTTTTTTTATTAAATGCGAGCGAAGCCGCGGGTTAAAGCTAGTATAAAATATTCATAAGCGTTATAGCGCACCAAAATCGAGCAAAAATTAGCTACTTTTTGGTTCTTTAATTTTTGTGGTCACACAAATCTCAAAAATCTATTCTCAACTTCATAAATTACTGAATTGGATTTTGTTTTATTCCATCATGTCAAAAACATTTTAAAGTAACAGCTTGTTAAAAGTCGGATATCTTCATCTTACAAATATATTAACTGATAAACTAAGGATTTTATTTCCAGTACACGTTGGTGTTATACTCATCCACACAAGGAAACATGCAATAACCAACAACAGCACCAATAGGTACCTGATGTAAAATGTAACGCCAATACGTAGTGGTATTTGGTTAGGATATACTTTGGGGGATTGTCTGCACTGACCAAATAATCTTACATTGTAACCATGAATCTGGAAAAAATACGAAATTGTTTGCGTTACAGATCCTTAAAACATTTAAATTGAGTACATATCTAAGCTGTGTTTTACACTTGTCACACACGTGTATTTTAGAATTTGTGATGATAAAAATGATTGCCCAACATGTAATGTAGGTTTTAGAAAAACTTACTCAATCCTAACTTTTAAACTTACGCGTTCCATGATATAATAATTATTACTTTTACGGGAATTAACGCCGCATCACCGCACGCAAGTCCGCTCCACCGAACGTCACTTTTACTCAAGAGTTGTACGTGAAGCGATTGAGATTAAAAAGCACAAAACTTTCAATCGGGAAAATGGTTTTAAATTATCTACAGCGTGGACTCCAGTGTTAAAAACATACCACCTCGCTTTTCTGCGCAGTCGGATAAACACCAGAATACGAACATCGGTTTGCTTACAGAATAGGGACCCCGTTAGTGTGGTATGTGAACGGTACATGGCGAAACAATTTTATCAATAATATCGAAAATGTGCGGGTGGGTGAAGAACCTTCTAATACACGGATTCGACGACGGAGGGCGTGCGCCGCTGAGCCAGTCATCCTGTGACCACGGCCAGTGCAACCTGGTCGAAACATCAGGCAAAACAGAGGTATGTAATACCTTGAAATAAGTGATCGCCTTAATTCCCGTAAAAATAATAACCTACTCAATCGTATAAAGATGTATTCAGGATCGCAAATTTCAAAGAATAAAATTGTTTTTAGTAAACTTTGACGTCTTTTGAAATTGAAGTCTATCTACTCGTACCTCTACCTACAAATAAATAAAATTGGAGTGTCTGTTTGTAATATTCAAATAACTGCTTTTGAATAAATGCATATGTATGTATACACGGTACATGTACCAAAAAAACATTTGTCTGTCTGTCTGTCAGTCTGTCGGTCTGTTCGGGGTAATCTCTGGAATGGCTGGACCGATTTTGATGGCAGATAGCTGATGATCTATAGGCTCGTGTCACTGTTTTATTAAAAGTCAAAGAATCTATGCTATATCTATAATAATATTATAAAGCTTGTTAGTTTAGTTAGTTAATTTAGTTGTTTAGTTTAGTAGTTAGTTTTTTTTACTTATTTTGTTTGTTTGAACGCGCTAATCTCAGGAACTACTGGTTCGATTTCAAAAATTATTTCAGTTTTAGATAGCCCATTTATTGAGGAAGGCTATATATCATCACGCTAAGACCAATAGGAGCGGAGCATCAATGAAGAACGTTACAAAAACTGCAACTTGACTGCACGTTTGGCCTAGTGGTTTAACGGTCACCACGCCGTTTCCTACTTCGCCAAGTGTCGTGGGTTCAAATCCCACGTAGGACAACACTTTGTGTGATCCACAAATTGTTGTTCTTTGTGTCCGTTTCATGTATGTTTGTAAAGTCCCCCGCGACACAGGATTTATTCCTAGTGCGGGAGTTGTCTTTTAAAAAAAAAAAAAAAAAGGGGAAAATGTTACGCTACGGGCAATAGGAGACGTAAACGACGACGCGACGTTGCGTGGGACAGCTAGTAATAGATACAATTGATTTGCAAGAGAAAGATTTCAATAGGAACTTTTATGTTACATTCGTAACGTATCTTGTGAATATTTACAGATCATTCGCCAATATGTGAGCTAGTGCCTAGTTTTATTTGTTCAAAACTTTACACATATGTATATAATAATATAACGTTACATTCTTATTGCGCTGTATTCGTGAAATGACTCAGGGAAATCTAGTCCACAGTCGTCGGATATATTCTGTTTTTTGTTGTTCTTTGTGTCCGTTTCATGTATGTTTGTAAAGTCCCCCGCGACACAGGATTTATTCCTAGTGCGGGAGTTGTCTTTTAAAAAAAAAAAAAAAAAAAGGGGAAAATGTTACGCTACGGGCAATAGGAGACGTAAACGACGACGCGACGTTGCGTGGGACAGCTAGTAATAGATACAATTGATTTGCAAGAGAAAGATTTCAATAGGAACTTTTATGTTACATTCGTAACGTATCTTGTGAATATTTACAGATCATTCGCCAATATGTGAGCTAGTGCCTAGTTTTATTTGTACAAAACTTTACACATATGTATATAATAATATAACGTTACATTCTTATTGCGCTGTATTCGTGAAATGACTCAGGGAAATCTAGTCCACAGTCGTCGGATATATTCTGTTTTTTCAATTTCCCGTACTCAGTAGTAATCATATCAGGCCTGTTCCGTTGGGAACTGTTCATTTTAATCATGTACACTGTTCAGATGAACAGTAATTAATACATTTGGGTTAATATTCCAATATTGCTAATTATTTGGTGAAGGAAAAATGAATGAAAAGGTTGCTTAAAAATCATTATTCTGCGGTGGCGTAAATTTTTCTGTAGAATCTTTCAATTAGATAAATAACATCTTAATATCAGGAAATTATGTCTATAAGTTATATTTTTCATTATTTCATGTGTTTTCCATGGGTTAAAATTATGTTTTACATTTTTGCAATTGAAGAACAATTATCACTACGTAAGTACTATTAGTTCTATGTTCTAGTTCTGTGTTATCAGTGTTATCACTAAGCAGCCTAGTACTGAGATGTATTTGGTTTACAGGACGTTATTAAGAAAAACATATTGTTAAAAATGCTATATACTATGTAGGTATGTAACGTATATACGAAATCTGTCTATGCGACTGTTTAAAAATAAATAAAATTAAAATCACTATTACAATAATTCAAGAAATAAATGTTTAATATTCACCGCAATCGCTTCCATTCCGCGGTACGAATGATTCTTTTTAAAATATTAAACGCTCACAAAGTAATTCACAAAGTGTTTGAAAATTAATACCCATTAACGTTATAATGTTTCCTTCAGCAGATTCTCGGAAAGTATAATTAAATTGTGAGAAATATTTCTTAAAAATAATAGGTCTTTACCTATGAAATTGCCCAAGAGCTATGGTTGGAAGCTCTCCCTCATCCGCCATACTCACCAGACCTTGCACCTACCGACTATTACTTTTTCCAAAATTTAGACAACTTTTTAGTGGGTAAAAAATTCAATTCCCGAGAGGCAGTACAAAATGCCTTTGAAGAGTTTGTTGCCTCCGGTCCAGCTGATTTTTACAAGAAGGGCATCAATAAACTGCCGTTGCGTCGATTGCATGGGTGATTACTTCGAATAACAGAAATAAAAAAGTTTGAAAAAATAAGTACTTTCACTTATTGCATACAAAACGGCAATTTCATAGGTAAAGACCTATTAGGTTGTTTTAAAAAAAATCTTAGCAACGTAGCTCTGATTTGTATTTTCAATTTTCGTACCAAGATAACACTTTCTGACATTTATGTATTACTAGCTTTCACCCGCGGCTTTGCTTACATTTAATACAAAGTATATTATGTTACTTCTAAGGCCTCCAAGAATATGTGTACAAAGTTTCATGATAATCGGTAAAGTAGTTTTCGCGTGAAAACGTAACAAACAAATGAGGTATTACTAGCTTATGCCCACGGCTTTGGTCGCATTTAATAAAAAGTAGGTATCCTATGTTACTTCTAAGGCCTCCAAGAATATGTGTACAAAGTTTCATGATAATCGGTTGAGTAGTTTTCGCGTGAAAGCGTAACAAACAAACTTACATTCACATTTAGAATATTAGTATGATTATGTTGGCAAGTGTCCCTCGCAATGAAAAAATAAGAGAAGAGAAATGGAATAAAAAATACCAACATAAATATGTAGGTTTACGATACAAAAACAGTCTAGGTTTACACACATACATGTTTATTGCCTGTATATATTATTCTTTATTTAATATTACAATATTTAGTATGCCGTGGTACGTGGTCGTAAGAGAACGTAGAACGGGAACCAGGGCATCGTACACATACACAAAGGTCGAGGCATATTAAAACGTATCTTTCTTAATTACAACGATAGGGCTATGGAATTTATTCGCTTACCGATAGCCATCTACATGGTACATAAGTGTTACTGTCCCATTTCGCAAGATTACTACTGGAAAGTACTTAATTATGGAAATGATTGCGATCCTTTTAGCCTACGGCGAACGCTATGATGTCTTGTTTGGGGGGTTTCAGTTCATTTTCCGAATATTATATTGTTTAAATTATATTATTGAAGGTTTATAACGGTATGGTGTATTAAAACTGGAATTGAATGTGTTATGGAATAAATGGATCCTGTTATAGTCCATAGAATTTAATGTTGGGTACTGAAGTACGTTTTAAGTGTTTCATATTTTATTTTTAGTGGTGTGTTAATATCTACAGGTACTTATAATAAAACTGTAACAGGTACAATTTTATACGTACATAGACATACTGAAATCTGTTATCGGAGAAAATTTAAGTTGCTTCATTCTGGCTGTTAGTATCTAGGTCAGCGTTGGAAACTGGATGAATTTTGGATGAAACGGAATAGATGGATGTAACTTTAAGTGTATCTCAATAAGTAAAAGAGTTCCATTGAGTTATTAATTACGTTATTTTAGTTTAAGTTTAACGATAAATTAATGAATTTTATTGCTTTTTTATTTAGAAACACTAACATACTTGTTAACTGAGTACCTACTATTATTCGAAACTTTTGATTTATAATTATATACTGTAGTCAAATTTAATAGCGACAAGAGTAATCCCAAACCCTGTAGATTAATAAATAATTAATATACTCGTAAATTAATTTATACCACAAATAAGGTAAATATATCGGCCTCTGATGTTTCTATAACCTATACCTACCTATATGTACATAATTATGTTTAGGATATAGCAAATAATACTTCGTAGATACCTAATAGTAGCTAAATAAAATAAGCTTTGTACTATTTCTGGTATAGCGGGGTTTATAAATTTAATCGCATGCCCACCAGAAAATTGCAGAAAGCTATGGTGTTTTTCTATTTCTCTTTCTAAGATGCGTTTATTTTTTATGTTTACTTTTATACAAGCTTAACAAACACGTGGTGACCAACCACCTAATTTTATTACTTTCGTTAACAGAGTATTTATTTAGCGCAATATATTTCAATAAGCTAAGAATTCTGAGCCTCTGAAATTTTTAACTATATTTGTATTACTAGGATTTTTACTAACCTGGATTTTAAAGTTTTCAAGGTACTTTATTAACCGAGTTCAAAAAAGGAGGTGGTTATCAATTCAACTGTATTTTTTTATTTTTTTTTATGTTTGTTAACCTCATAACTTTTGACTGGGTGAATCGATTTTGATGATTATTTTTTTATTTGAAAGCTGGTGCTTTCCGTGTGGTCCCATTTCAATTTGAAGTCGGTTTTTTAAAATTAAAATTTGTGATTATTCCAGTCTTTTCGATAAATCTGCAGATTATCGTTTTTTTTAAAGACAACTCCCGCATTACGAATATACATCCTGTGTCGCGGGGGACTTTACAAACATACATGAAACGGACACAAAGTACACCCAGAATTAGAACAACAATTTGTGGATGACACAAAGTATTGTCCTACGTAGGATTTGAACCCACAACACTTGGCGCAGTAGGAAGCGGCGTGGCGACCACTTAAACCACTAGGCCAACCGTGCAGTTTGTGACATGTACACAATCTACAGCTTTGTTTTGTCAAATTAAATTGACTAAAAAAAATTTTCTGTATTAGAGGCCAAGAAAGAGCAGGAAAACTTAAAACAAAATCTAAAACAACTCGTCTGGCCAGTGTGGTTTATGATAAAAGTTGAAATGATAAAAAATGAAAGCATTAGCATAATCCAAAAATGGTGGTCACCATACTCATTGCGAATGCAGACAATGCAACAATGCAGCATGGTGACTCACATCATGGCGGCCTAGTGATGCTTCTGCATCATTGGGCCTCCGGTCTCGCACCCACCAACGAAACACGACAGCACGAACGCTGTCATTTTAGGTTGTTCTTCTGTCCGAGGGTAGTATCGCCCCGGTCGAGCCGGCCTGTTCGTGCTAAAATCAGCGTGGCTCTACTACTTTTATAGCATATATAAATCAGTAGACTGTTATAGACTGTATATAATGATGACTAGAAGATCAGTTAATCTTCTTTAAATCTATACTAATAAGTGTTACAAAGAAGTAAAGTTTGTGAAGTTGTAGGGGGTAATCTCTGGATCTACTGAACCGATTCCGAAAATTGTTTCACTAATAAAACGTCACATTAATTGTGATTGGCTATATAGTAACCGTGATTCGGAGGTCACGTTCAGCAGTCGTTCCGGGTTGTTATCATATGACAACAGTCGTAAAGCTTAGTTGGAGGCCTTTGGGCGGCTTAAAAACATCCAACGGCAAGAAAACGTTGCCTCAGCGTTGTCTTGCCAGTCCCCAACCCGCACTTGGCCAGCGGGGGGACGTATGGCCTTAACCCTCTCCTGAGAGGAGATCCGAGCCCAGCGGTGGGACGTTATGGTTTGTTGATGATATATTAACCCGTAATATGACTACCGCAAATTCGATAAACACGCTAGCGGCAAAATTTTAAAATCCTTCAAGGTAATTTAAATTTAAAGTAGTTTAATAATGGTAAGTTATTCTGATGAATTAATTAGTTAAGTGTGGTAATTCAACTGCATCTAGAAATCTGAGCGAAGAAAATCCAAGATTTGCACCACTCATATTAAGATGTGGTATAAAACTTTTACTCTGAACTTCGACTTCTAATTAAAAACTATTGAGTAAAAGAAAAAATGACCTCTCTAGAATGTCAGTTGTATTTTCTTTCTGCATTCGCTTAGATTTCCCTAGCATTGTAGACTAAGAAAGATTTAAAGAAAATGATTTAATTTCAAATATATCCGGTTGGTATATTTTATCATGTTATTTTTAAGCTATTATATAGCTTTTATCGCGGGGCTTTGAGGCCTTTGAGCACGGCGACCGAATCAAGAAATTCCGTAACACAAATAAAACCTGACACCCGAAAAGCTCGCACAGATCGAGACGAGCTGCTCTGAAATCCACACTCAGCGCCCTCTGTTGTTTGTTGTGAAGTTTTCGTATGTTTTTTGTTTTGTGTAATTTTGTATTACATTAATGAATACCTTTTACCACAATATCCAGGAAACATTCACAACAAAACGACCACGCCCAGTTGAATTGAATTTTTTACTCACTAAAAAGTTGTCTAAATTTTGGAAAAAGTAATAGTCGGTAGGTGCAAGGTCTGGTGAGTATGGCGGATGAGGGAGAGCTTCCAACCCCAGCTCTTGCAGCTGCTTCACGACAACGCGCGACCCCATACTGCGCAACAGACAGTCTCCAAGCTGCAAGAGCTGGGGTTGGAAGCTCTCCCTCATCCACCATACTCACCAGACCTTGCACTTACCGACTATTACTTTTTAGTGGGTAAAAAATTCAATTCTCGAGAGGCAGTACAAAATGCCTTTGAAGAGTTTGTTGCCTCCCGTCCAACTGATTTTTACAAGAAGGGCATCAATAAACTGCCAATGCGTTGGCAAAGATGCGTCGATTGCATGGGTGATTACTTCGAATAACAGAAATAAAAAAGTTTGAAAAAATAAGTACTTTCACTTATTGCATACAAAACGACAATTTCATAGGTAAAGACCTAATATTAAAATAATCGCTTTTTAGTAAATGCATATGTATGTATACACGGTACATATACCAAAATTACATTTATTTAAATTTTTGTCTGTCTTTCTGTCTGTCCGTCTGTCTGTTTGTTTGTTTCGGTTAATCTCTCGAACGGCTTGACCGATTTTGACGGGACCTTCACTGATGGGTAGCTGATGGTATAAGGAGTAACTTAGGTTACTTTCTTAGACTAACTTCGCCCCGCGGCATTACCCGCGGTACGACCATAACCGCGGGTAACACCGCGGGATTCAGCTAGTTAGAAATAGGACGGTATGTTTGTCAGCAGTCTGATTGTCAGAGTAACTGCGTAGTTTAAGATTAGACTGCCGAGTGTAAGATGTGTTGAGTTACTATAAGTTATTATGACTATTTGTGAACTTTATCCACCCCTATGCTTAAATAGTCGCTCAACGACCTATGGAAAGAACGATGCTCGGAGTCTCTTTGAAGGCCATAATTCGGAACGAAGTAATCTGTCACAGAACCAAGGTGACAGATTTAGCTCTTGCTATACAGATGGCCCTTTATATCGCAGACAGAACCTAATGCTGATTATGATGAAGTTTAAAATTAGTGTTTTAAAAAAGTTATTTGTTGAAAATACTAATACTACAATGTAGTATGAAATTT
The DNA here is from genome assembly GCA_949125395.1 of Diaphora mendica. Lineage (NCBI taxonomy): Eukaryota > Metazoa > Arthropoda > Insecta > Lepidoptera > Erebidae > Diaphora > Diaphora mendica. The sequence goes on from OX421321.1 coordinate 6,955,259, forward strand.
TACAGGTCCACCTGTGCGCTGTGTACATACATAGCTATCTCCAATTTCTTATTCTCTGCCGCGTGCCGTCAAAATAAAGGTTGGATAAAGGTCTATATTATTATGATACAGTATTGTAGGGTATGGTAATAAAATCAGAGTAATTATTATTCTAGTGCTTTATTTATATACAGTAAAGGTACTTTCTCGGTTCTTTTGTTTCTATTTATACAGAAAACATTAATAACTAGCTCCACTTAAGTTTTTGATTAACGAATTCAATTTCTTGAAGTTTTGTCTAAACAGCGAACTGTTGTACCTACCTACGAATACAACAGTTCGCTGTTTAGGGTGTTACATTTCGGCGAAGTCTTTTTCATAAATGTTTAAACTCCGAGAAAAATATGTTGGTGAATTTTTGCGTTAACTGTAGCTCCAAGACTTTTAAGCATGTCATGTCATAGATATACAAATCCGAGAGTCTACTTATCAACCTCATCTGAATTGAATATTAAATAAATTAGAGCTAGTGAGCTAAAAGGAGCGAATGGAAAGCCATCGTCACGAATAAAACACTTATTTGTGGTCGTAATTAATCAGTTTATGATCCTTATTAAATTGAAGAGAACCGAAATTGGATTAAAGCTGAAAAGATACTGAAATATGCTCTAATGGATGACTAACTTCCAACGACGACGTGTATAATGAGTTTTAAAGTGTTTTGAAGAGTCTAACAGATTGGCTTAGTAAAAGCGGGCTGACGATTTAGGCATTAAGTGAATAATGAACCATTTTAACGTTTACCATAACGACACTTGTGGCTCATAGAAGCAATGTTCTTTTTTAAAGTATTAGCTGCAAAAATTACTTCACTCTGCCTGAAGCATAAATAAAATCCAAGAGTGGTGCACCATACTCAAGTTTTACTCGTACAAGTTTGCGATATTGTATTGTCGCTAATTCCATTTCAAAGAAATATACAACTGAGTAAGAGCGAAGACCCTTTCTTAATCGGATGATTCTAATAAAAGTAAGTATCTGCTGCAAACTTCCTTGTAAAGGTATTTTCTATTAAAGAAAATGTGAAGCTAGAGTAAATAAACTTAATTAGTATAGTTATTAACGATTGAAAGTAGGAGTAAGTTATTCTTAAAGGTTGTTTTTAACCCCCGACGCAACAAGAGGGGTGTTATAAGTTTGACGTGTCTATCTGTCTGTGCCACCGTAGCTCGCGAACGGATGAAGCGATTTCAATTTAGTTTTTTTCTGTATGCAAGGTGGGTTACGTGCGAGTGTTCTTAGACATGTTTCATAAAATCGGTTGAGTCGTTTAAAAGTTATGGGGTGAAAGTAGGGAAGAATAACCGAATGTCTACAAAAATATCATTGGCGTATGATTACTCGATAAAGTGCTTGAGTAGGGGTTTTTTAAAATTTTGAATTTTAGCTTGTTACTACATTTTGCTTGTGAACTTATTTGCACCATTGCAGTATCAAAGCACAAATATTTCTGTTTTCTATCGTTCCGTGTATGTAGCTTCGCTAAGATTAAACTTCAAAGTATAAGTTCAAGTTCTGAACTGATATTGCAGCAATTGTTCGAAGTTTGTAGTGATATTTGTTTCAAAACTGTTTACTTTCTGCGATTTAGTTGATTGTATACTACAGTTTCATGCTGGTCTTAGTATACACTTCGATATCGTAAACAGTCTTGAGGTTTTGGCAGTATGGGTGTGAGTCTGTGTTGATTTTCACAACTTTAAATCTTTGATGTATGTTGGTATATGGCACCATATAATTGTAAATACTGTTAAATTATAAACTGCCTTGTGAAATTTAAAACTTTAAATTTTGTGAAACACACTGTTCGCAATTTTTTACATTTGTAGGTAGATTATACTTTATAGTAGATAGATAGATAGTAGTAGTAAACGATCAATTTGTTATTGTTTATCAACTTCAAAAAAAGGAGGAGGTTTCTCAATTCGACCGTATATTATATATATTTTTTATGTGTTTTCGGGGATAACTTCGTCGTTTATGAACCGATTTTGATGTTTTTTTTTAATGGAAAGGAGATATCCCAACGGTGGTACCATGATGAGAACACTAAGAACTGATGATCGCATTAAAGATAAATCGAGTCAAACCTTGAAGTAGGTTTTTAAATTGTTAAAATTTTAGTTGTTTAATAATTGATTCTCTCTCGGAGACATAACATTGCGCAATAAATATGTAAATTAATAAATTGACGATGACGATGATGCGAGTCACGCTTTTTGTTCATACAAAAAGTGCACAATGTGTCCAAAGAAGTTCTCACTATTAAAAATCATTATTTTATTCAGTTCATGCATTAAATATAATTTTCGTGTCACGTTGTTGCTCACAATGAACTCTGAAAATGTGTAATCAATTTACACTTTTTTTAAATAGGTGTTCTGCTGGTATGCCTAAGATAAGATAGGATAGTAAACATCATGCTTACATCAATAGGAGCCAAGCATCTTTAAAAAGAAAGGTGGACGTAGTTAGTTTATTTATAAAAAATCCATCCGGTTTTCAATCTATATAAAAGCGAAATACCACTCACTTATTAATCACGAAATCTCAGAAACTATAACACCTACAAACTTGAAATTTAGCAGGTAGATTCCTTATAAGGTGTAGACATACGCTAAGAACGAATTTTACGAAACTCCACCCCTAAGGGGGTAAAACGGGGGTTGGACGTTTGTATGAAAATCCTATGTTTTTGAAGTAGGAGACTTGAAATTTAAAATGTATACTCTATAGACGGTGTGGAGGTGTACTAATAATGTATCTTTAGAAATCAACCCACTTTTGGGGTTAAAACGGGGGATGGTAGTTTGGACGCAAACGAGGTTGCTTGGGTCAGCTAGTATAGTATATGGATATACTACAATACCAAACTAAACGCAACACTGCTGTTGGTAATTTGTCGTTTTAATTTAGTCATTCATGTATATGACACTTTGTATGATAAAGTTTCTATGAGAATCACAACCATAGGCAAGTTGCGCATTCCCAGTTAGATCGTTAAATCGTTATGTGCCATCATTTTGAACACAAACTTTTCTCCTCTTAATGTTTGGCTTCAACTGTCGAAGTTTTAATGATGTTAGTATAATTTTATTACAATACCTCCTTCCAGAACGCTTTTTGTTTTTTGGCCTTGAGCTAACACGGGCGACACTAAAATGTTTTTAAGATTTAAAGGTAGATAAATTTGATGACTTATTGGGTGTAGTTAAAACAATGTTTTATGACGTTCCGCGGACAGTATCGTAAGCAATTTTTCTATTTTAACTATAATCAAAGAGGAATTTTCTATTGATTTCAAAGAAAATGTGGTACCAATTGTTTTATACAATAACAGCTTTCAAATTAAGTCAGTCAAAGTACAGAGTAACTAATGTCCTTCTGCAAGAATCAAAGTATCTCCATGCCAAACATTGAACTCGGTGTAGCAGTTTAACCATAGAAGCATAACAGACAAACAGACAGAATTACCATCGAATTTATAATATAAGTATGGGATATACTAAATGGAGGAGGTCTTCCACCTTCTTGTAGATTCAAAACGAGAATTTAAATCAATATAGAAATTTTAGCTAACAAGCAGGTGGTGAGTATGTTCACCAGAATCCCCCAGAATAAACACTTTTTGAGTTGTAAGTCTTGGGGTATGTTTAGTCTATAATTTGTCTAGTGGTGCAATTATTCAATAGATAAAGTAATGAAAATGTTTTTTTTTAACATAGTATAAAATGAAGTTGTTCCCGATTTTAATGCCTCTTTCGGCATCAGAAAGAGTGATTCAAGAGTTTCATATATGTATTCAGAGATTTTTAATAATTGCATTATGTTATGTTTCTATCGAGAGTGTGTGTTACAATTAAAAGTCTACAGTTCAAGCCTACAGTTCAGGTCTATAGTTCCACAGTTCTAGTTCATTGAGTAGGTAGTTGGCAAGAATTAGGCTCCTCGTACACAATAGGCATTAGACAATACGTGGCGAGGACTTTTTTGAACTTACACATGGCCACGGTCGTACTACAGGATTGTGTTGCTATTAATGCATATATAGATCAAAAATATTTATGTGGTATTTGACCACAGTCCTCGATTAGATGCATAATTTAATTTAATACCTTATCAATCTCTCACTGAATTTCTGATTTGAATATTTAATCAAGTCCGTTAAATATAATATTATGAATTTCCATTCCATTCCTGATAATGACTGATATAATTAATTTAATTTAGTTTTTATAATACATTTTCAGATTTAATGAGATTTTACATGATAATACGCACAGGTAAGTCTTTAGGGTAATATTTTTACAACCATGAGGGAAATTTAAAAGTCAACAGCTCAAATCTGTGTAAAAACCTGCTATTTTAGATTGATACGCAAAATCCAAACATGTAATGAAATCAAGTAACATTTCATGTGGAGGCGGGTTATGGACTGGAGAAAACCACGTTAAGTCAATATTATATGTATGTAAATTAATAACAGTTTGACTCAATGTAAATTTAATAACAGTTCGATTCAAGTAAATGGTTAATTCAAAATGTAACTAAATGAAACAAATAAACCAACATGTATGAGTAAATAGACTTAGTTATAACATAAACTGTTTGAACAATATGTTAAACTTGTACGGATCCCGCCTTAAGCGGGGTACGCCTTAGGCCGTGGACACGAGGTCAGCGTGTGCAGGTTGGCGGCAGTCGCGGCGTGGGTAGAGTCGCGTTCTAATGCATAGATTTATATGGAACTACCCCCTCTGGCAAGTTGGGTTTCGCATTGATTCTCTTTCTACAATCGCAAACGCCTGTATTATTGTTTTGGTTTCCTATTTTGTTTTGTCCACGTGACCAAGCGTTGAGTGACGTAATTCTCATTTGTTAGTTTTCTATTAACGTTTACGTTTGTAGAATGGAACTTGGCTAGGGGGCTGGGCTCTTGGCAGCGGCGCAAGGAACGGCGCTGTGAGTATTATACATTGCCGCGTCGCTGACACTCCGCGCCCGCTGACTTCGGGACCGCGTGCGGTTTGAAACTTGCTTCCTCTCATACAATCAACCTTCACAGATTCCATCACGCACCTAAATGTCTTTTGACTTAGAAACTCTCCAAGATGCCTCGAATCTCAATTATTCTATTGAACTGTGAAATAGCGGGGTTTTATGATTGGATACCTTTTTTGACGCAATGGTTTAATCGATATTTTTTAACCCATAATACTAGTGTATTTTTTTAAGAAATTAAACATATTAACGATTGATCCTCAACATTTTTAAGTTATGTGGCTTTATTGTGTTTAGGATTTGTTATACAATGTATCTATCATTTTCCGTTTTTTTTTAACTTAACTGTATAGAGAATAGAGTGTACACGAAACGGACAAGTTACAAGAAATACGTAGACCCAGACCTTTATACTCAGGATTTTTAAAAGTTTTCTTTCGATTTATTGTCTTGTTGTCCTTCGTAGCATGATTTCTCAGTCAGCGGAATAGTGGTGGTGACACCAGAACACTACACAGATAATTATAACCAAATACTGAAACTGTTTAAAAAAAATCCATTGAAGTTTGGTTTCGCTTGTCTTCTCTGGTACTTTTCCTTTTGATAACTGCGTACTAAACAAAAGCCAAATTAAAATATAGAATAGTTATTTGTTATACAAGAGTGCTAAGTTGCTTTTTAACCGCGTGCTCAATTTTGATGACCGAGCAAGCGAAGGATTCTAAAATTGAATCACGAGCGTAGCGAGTGATTAAAAAATTAGAATCCTGAGCGTCAGCGAGGGAATCAAAAGAGCACGAGGTTAAAAATCTTTGCACTCGAGTGCAACACGTAACTTTTCATTCCACCTCAGCGAGGAAACAACTAAATGCAAAAAAAGCATTAGCAATCACAAGATACTTTTATTTCAGTTTAGGTATTAATATTTATTAGGTACTACATTATGATAGGTAAGTATTAACTTAGGTAAAATACTTAGGTACTCGCTCAACCCCGCGGTGTTACCCGCGATTTTTGTCGTACCGCGAGTTACACCGCGGGACAAAGCTAGTCTAAAAAAGTAGCCTAAGTTGCTCCTTAGATGGGTATTATATAGCTGATAAGTAGTATGATAGTATTATGTACCGTGTATACATACATATGCATTTAGCAAAAAGCGATTATTTTAATATTACAAACAGACATTTTAATTTTATTTATTTGTATGGATGTATAAATAAATTAAGAAAAATTGAAAGTTACGTAGCTATAGTTACTTCAGAAGAAAATGGTGCGGCTAGAGCAATTAAAAAGAAAACTACACCAAGAAGGTTCCGAGTTTGAGTTTTTAACAAATTAAAAAATATTGTATGATTAATTCGGTACCACAGAGGTAGAAGCAAATAGGTTTAATGATGTTTTGAATTCACAAACTTAGTGCACCCGAGCGATGTTCTAAATTCAATTTACTTTATACTTTAGAGGATAAAAACGGCTTTTACACTCAGATATCGAAGGGCAAAAATACTCTTTACGAGCTGGTGGGATGAAAATGTATTTTACTTAAGTTCGATACAGCTTTAGATACAGCTGTATCGGATTGGAATTTGTCAAACTACTTACAATATAATTAGTCAGAACTGTAATCCTATTAAATTCGTTCATCAGAGATTCTCTCTCATTTATTTTATCAGTGGTTTACTGCATCAGCCATTGTCATCTATTAAACATATAAATATAATTCTCGTGTCATATTGTTGCTTAAAATGAACTTCGAAACCATCCAACCGATTTTTAACCGACTTCAAAAAAGGAGGAGGTTCTCAATTCGACCGATATGTTTTTTTTATGTGTGTTCGCAGATAACTTCGTCGTTTATGAACCGATTTTAATGATTCTTTTTTTAATGGAAAGGAGATGTCCCAACGGTGGTACCACGATAAGGACACTAAGATCTGATGATGGCATCCAAGAGAAATCGAGTCGAACCTTGAAGTCGGTTTTATATTGTTAAATTTTTGTACGTTTTATGTTAAACTAGCAACCCGCCCCGGTTTCGCACGGGTGGATTTCAAATGCACCCACCGACGACACTAATCATGCAATTTAAATCTGTAATATCTTCGGATATATTCATTTAAATTACATACTGTACATATTGATGCATATTAAAAAGGATTAATGCTGTATTGCTTAAAATCGCTTCGGTAATAAACCATTATTTCTCATAAAAAGAAAGGAGTAAAAAACCCTAAGAGATTTTGAAGGTGTACAATACTGTTGATAATTTTGGAGGTTTCTCATTAGAAACCCCTTTGAACAGACAGTGTATATCGTAGGTTTCAGTCAGCATTTGCAATATAAGCGCAAAAAATGAGTTTGTTTACGACATCACATTAGAAACCTCTAAAATTATCTGTGTTTCTCTACTATATTATACATGTATTATACATTTAAACCTTCCTCTTAAATCACTCTATCTATTTAAGAAAATCTGTTGAAAATAGGAGCCGAACATTATTGAAAAGAGGCGCAGAAGAAGTTGCGTGGGTCAGCTAGTTGTTGTATCCGCCAAGACGAGCTAAGCGAAGCGCAGTGTCACTACCTACCTTTTCTCGAAGTGCTTCGTCATTTTTTTTAACCCTCATAACTTTGGTTTCCGATATACCAGATAGTTCAAATTCTCAGGATATGATGTCAATAATAGACTAATTAAACAGTTTAGTAGAGCCACGCTGATTTCAGCACGAACGGGCCGGCTCGACCGGGGCGGTACTACCCTCGCACAGAAAATCAACGTAAAATTACAGCATTCGTGCTGTCGTGTTTCATTGGTGAGTAAGAGACCGGAGACCCAACGATGCGATAGCATCACTAGGCCGCCATGATGTGGATCACCATGCTGCATTGTTGCATTGTCTGCATTCGCGATGAGTATGGTGACCACCACTCTTGGATTCTGCTTTTGATTTCCATCAGGCGGAGTAGAGTTATTTTGGCAGGCCCATACATAAAAAAATAACATACAAAGTTTCAATTGCATAGCTCTTGTTCATTCCTCTTGCCAAGGCAGCGACCACCTTGATGAAGTTTATAATACCTATGGCCCATAGATAGGCATACAATCACTAAGCTATTGGTCCATTGGCGAGAAGAATGAGCTTTACGGCGATTCACCGTGTTCTTAATCTAAACTAAAATCATTAAGCACTTACTGGAGTGTGTGGCTTCAATGTTCTTCTCGGCGTTCCAAGAGATATCTCTTGGGTAGAATCTTCTCTGCTCTGCTTCTTCACACAAACATAAACTCCTAAAGTGCTGTACAACTTCCAAGGTATTCGAATTACAACAACTCGCTTCAGCTAACGCGGAACGCGCCTACAAAACTCGCGAGTCCACGACCTAACACAATACGGTTTATCACTAAAGAGACCGCGGGTCGACGGACAATACAATTAGCTTACTATCCATTAATTTTCACAATAACAAAAAATTTGTGGATCACACAAAGTGTTGTTCCATGATGGATTCGAATTGTCGACGGACAATACAATTAGCTTACTATCCATTAATTTTCACAATAACAAAAAATTTGTGGATCACACAAAGTGTTGTTCCATGATGGATTCGAATTCAAAACAATTGGTGCAGTAGAGAGCGGCGTGGCGACCGCTTAAGCCAACCGTACAGTCAAATATTATGGATAAACTACATTCAGCTACAGAGAAAATGATGATGCTTCTTTCAAAGTATTTTTACTAAGTAAGAATCGAACCTATGACCTCTGGTTTATCAACCAGATCGCTAACTATTAAAACAACAGGCGTGTCGGTTAATAAATAAGGCTGCCTTTTTGTTCCACTGTAATTGAAAAAGATATTGATTGATTACTTACGTAGTGACTTGACTTTTTCTCGCGCTGATATTGTTACTATACAATATTTGTGTTATGTATCATTATAATGTTGGGAAATTACTTTTAGCGATAAGAATCATTCTTCTTTCTCTCTTTTTTCTTTTAAAGACAACTCGCATTAGGAATATCATCATCCTGTGTCCAAGGGGACTTTACAAACATAGGTACATGAAACAGACACAAAAACACCCAGAATCAGAACAACAATGGCTGGCACAAAGTGTTGTCCCATGTGGGATTTGAACACTCAACACTTGGGGCAGTAAAATGTGGCGAGGCTACCTCTCAAACCACAATACAATATATTAAGGAAGAAGTAAAATATCTTGGAACTAAATGTTTTTCTGTCATGGTGACGTATTCGTGTGGTGATGATGAAAATCGATTTTATTCCAAAATATCGGAGAGTTGAATTTTTATTCTTTAAATCCTCTAGAGCTCACAACTGATATCCTTGACTCGTTTAATCCGAGAAAGTTGTAAAAGCATCGATCGACTCGTGGGCCAAAATCTAAATAATCAGATTATTCTTGAACTTTTATTGTGGTCGTGTTGAGGGAATTCATTGAGAGGTATGTAGGTAACATGATTTCGTCTACTTTTCACTTTCTTCAACAGAATTTCTTTGATCTACTTTAGTAACTTTTAGATTAGGCTTACCAGATTCGAGTAAAGAAGTATAATTCTAGTTTTTTTCGGACATATTTTCATTCAACTTTTTCAGTAAAAAGGTTGAATGGTATAGAAGTGTTCATAGCCTAGAACTTTCATTTGTTATCTTTAGAATGGGCAGTTTAAAGATTTTTTGGCTGTTATTACGAAGCGGGTTCCTACGGAACGTTATTTCTTTTATATTTTTACCCGACTACGACGAAGCCAAAAGGAAGGGTAATAGTTTTGGCAGTCTATGTATGTTTATAATATATCCCACCGTAGTGCTAAACTACTGAACTGATTTTAAAGAATGAGGTGGAAAGAATGATTCGTAATAATGGCCCAGGTGACATAAACTATATAAATTTTATCTAAAGTTTTTACGTAGTCTGATTATAGTTTTAAAAACTTTTTCTAGCTATAAAGATGTTTAAGAAAATTAATTACCTTTTATTATATTTCAGATTGTTTGGGAATTAGTTCCAGTTGTTCATCAATTTGGTTCCAAGAACTTCATAATCTTTAGAGGTCTGGAAATACTGCACAGAATTAGTATTTTTTCAAGTGTAACATTAATCCTCTCGTTTTCGTAAAATCCTTAAGATTAATTCCATTAAAAAGGAGGGAAGTGTATGAAAGGAAGCAGGTCAATCCTGCGCTATTTGATGCAAGAAGCCCCTCGCCGCCAGTGTTGGCCATCAGACGCTAGATAAGATGATGTTGGAAATCATATTCCTTTGGTATTAGTATTGGTATGATATTTCTTTTAGTATTGGTACGATATTCCTTGAGCTCCAGTATTTTTAAATACTTTCTTATTACAACCTTTTATTAAAGCATTTTAGTTTTAATACATCCATTCTTCCATAGTAATCTTGTAAATTTGAAAGTCATTCTGTTTGTTGCGCTTTGACGGATAAACTACTGCACCGATTTCAGTGAAGTTGGGCATGGAGATACTTTGATTCTCGAGGAAGGACATAGGCTACTTTTTACCTTGATAACCAACATAAACGCGGGCGGAGCCGCGGACAAAAGCCAGTTGGTCTATAAAATATGGACGACCACTATCGAACAGTCGTTTATCATTTACTGTATATTGGGCTTGGGGTCCCATAGATATACGGCGAAGACATATTTCAATGTCATCTAACGAAGATACATTGAATTTTGGACTATCAATTTACCACTTCCCGATTTGAATTTCAGGGCCACAGTATGCCAGTCATGGTCATATTTTTTTTTTTTGACTGCCTCGTTGGTCTTGCGTTTGGGTTCGATTCCCGGGTCGGACCAAATGTTTGTATGATCTACAAATATTTGTTTCGGAGTTTGGGTGTTTTCTATGTATAATATGTATGTAATTACAAAAAAAAAGTATATATGTATTTGTATCAGTTGTCTAGTACCCATAACACAAGCTCTGCTTAGCTTGCGACTAGATGGCGTTGTGTGTTAGATGTTTTGAAGGTAGTAGAGCCACGCTGATTTCAGCACGAACGGGCCGGCTCGACCGGGGCGGTACTACTCTCGCACATAAAATCAACGTAAAAGCATTCATGCTGTCGTGTTTCGTTGGTGAGTGCGTCACCGGAGGCCCAAATAGTCTAGACAACAAGATCCATACTTGTTGACTGGACTAAAAGATGCAGAAGCATCACTAGGCCGCCATGGTGTGGGTCACCATGCTGCATTGTCTGCATGCGCAATGAGTATGGTGACCACCACTCTAGAGTTCTGCTTATAAGCAGAGTAGAGTCACTTTGAGTAGAGTCAGTTTAAGTACAAAAAGCATTAAATTTTTAAAACAAGAATAGGTACCTACTTGATTTTCACCCTTTTAGTTATGTAATTGACTTGTTAGATAGACTTGATAATAACGTGACTAGAATCCGTTATTCAATTATTATCGTATTCAATAAATGATGTAAATTAATTATTATACTCACAAGGATAATTATTACCGATACTAAAGTACTATTACAAAATATTACTAATTTGAAATTGGGAATTTTTCAAATCATATCCTTCAAAATATCGAGCTATGAAGAAAACCCTTAGACCACCACGGGCTACTGAACATAGGGGATTAGTCATAGCGTCTTTTTCGGAAACTAAACAGTCTGGAATTTTTTTAAGGTAGACGTTCTATGTTCTATGTTTATTCACACTTACACATTTTAGATTTACACACACAAACAATAGGCTGTCACCACGCACTCGCTTAAAATAATTGAAACTAACATCTAGACATTTAGAATTTCACGCACGCTGGACGCACAGATACATTCCATGATCCATCCTAATATTATAAATTCGAAAGTAACTTTGTCTGTCTGTCACGGTTTCACGGCTGAACCCCTGCACCTATTTCAATGAAATTTGACATAGAGATACTTTGATTCTCGAGGAAGGATACAGGCTACTATTTACCGCGATAGCTGGCATACACACGGGCGAAGCTGCGGGTAAAATCGGTAAAATCTGCACTATAATTATACCACTATAGCTATCATTTCTATTAAGTGCACCTACCTCACCTGTTCTCTGCATCGCTCAATCGGTCGACTGGTAGAGAATGCCTTAGGCATTACGTCCGCCGATGCATGTATTTGTGCATAAAGTAATAAAATAAATAAATAAAATAAATCAAATATAAGTAATATTTATTCAAATATAAAGCAGCCAAACATATAGTATTAAAGGATTTGTATAAATCAAATCTATTCTAAAGACAACCTCACTATAAGTTGGCGCGCCTATTAAGATGAGGGACTACATAAACTCTATTATGGCGTCAGTATTGGATAAACGTGACTTACTGTAATATGAGTCCGTCGTCTATTAGAAGACGTGATGCTTTTACAAAGACATGGCAACAGCTTCAAGATGTTTTGAAGACTATTTGATTTTCCAGAGGCCGCGGCCTCGCCTCTTAGAACTACGATCAACTTAATCTGTTGACAACTTGTATCAAAGGTTAACGTACAAACTAACAAGAAATTAAATGTATTAGGAGTTTATAAGAAAAGTGTATTTGATACCTGGAAAGTTTGAAGTTGTTTTGATAGCGTTTAGGGGTTTTATTGTATACCTATAATTGTTTTGAAAAGGACAACGATGTTCATTGTTGTAATGTTCTTTCATTGAATTTTGTGATGAGCACGAAGAAACTTTCTTCTATGCCTGGGTCAAATATACCTACTTATAGTTAGCAATATAAAAACATGCCGTTTTTTAAATAAATATATGCGCCCGGTTAACTACTTTAACAAAGTAACTCCTAAAAGTATTTTTGGCATAACGTGAGCGTTGAATGGTTTAATACACTTCTGACAACCCCTTTGTGGACAAAGACGTGTATTATAATTATATATGTCTATGTATATTTGGTCAGAGTTTTTGAAGTATTTTTCATTGAATCTGCTTCTTCTCATTAACCTAGAACCATTAAACTTTCTACAAATGTTCTAAATATGGATTCAACGATTTACAACGAAGTACACTCGCCTATTCAAACAAGTATCAACAATTGTTTAATTCAAAAGCTTACAGACTTTCATATTTTAATTGTTTTAACACAATAATTATTTATTTAAATAATGCCGCTATTAGTATAGCTGTGTTGTATAATTTCTCGATGATGAATGATAATATTCGTTTTCAACGGAATTTGTATTCTTAGAAATAAATAAAATAATATTCTTAAACAGGTGTATACGTATTACATACGCTTACATACGTAATACATACATAGGTATTGAATCCGTATGTATGTTTTTATATATATTTGTCCAATTCTTTCTTTCCGATTGCTCAATTATTTCTTTCGTTTAAAACATTATTTACTAGGGCACAAAGTCACACATTAACGCATCAACTTAACTATTAGACTGGGAGAAAATGTATCAGATTAAGTCCAATGTGGTACAATTTTCAAAGTAAATACAAAGTTTCAAAACTTACTCACTTCCTTACCCCTGTAGTAATCCTTGTGCAAGCATCAGCATTGAATCCGAAATGTGTATATCCGCATAGCAGTCGCGTTTATCTCGATTTTGGTGCGACTGTGTATGGTTCAGTTAGTTTACGCATGACAGGCGTTGTCATGAGTTCACGACAGCGAAGCGACATTGTAATCAAAATATGTGTATAGGGCTACGTCAATTTTCGCAGTATGTTATATTTTTCTTTACATTTTCTTAGCGAAGTGTCTAATAGAATGTTTAATACAAGTTTTGTCCCCACTAATATTATAAATTCGAAAGTAACTCTGTCTGTCTGACAGACAGACATGTCTATCTGTCTTTTACGCCTTCACGACTAAACCACCAGACCGATTTCAATAAAATTTGCGTCATCGACATGCCGACAAGACATTTTCGAAGTGAAAACTCTTTGGCCGCGTTGAGCACTTTTTGGTAGGGGAAAATCTTATGGGTTCACGTCACCGACATGCTAATATTTAATGTTGATAATTTTAATTTATACATTATGAAATTTCTTATTTTACAAATAACAGGACAACTTGTGGCTGAGATGATGCTGCTACTTTTTTATTTTGGCGTTATTGTTTATAGTACGTATAGTATCTTCACCAATAGATATTACAAGTAAAACATAATTGTATCATCATAGCAGAGACGCTGCAGGACCTACAACACATCTGAATGACCTGAATCTCGAAGTTGTTCAAAAATACGTGTACCTCGGGTAGACTTTGCAGTTAGGGAGAAACAACTTTGAGAACGAGGTGACCAGGAGAGCTGGGTTGGGCAGCATTTGGGAAACTTCGTCGGGTCTTCTCATCGTCGATCCCACAGTGCCTAAAAAGACGAAAGTCTTCAATAAGTGCGTCCTACCCGTAATGACATTCGGAGCCGAAACGTGGACACTTACGGTACGGCTGGTCAACAAGTTTAAAGTCGCTCAGCGTGCTATGGAAAGGGCTATGCCCGGCGTTTCTCTAAGGGACCGTATCAGAAACGAGGTGATCCGGCAGAGAACCAGGGTCATCGACATAGCCCACAGAATTAGCAAGCTGAAGTGGCAGTGGGCAGGCCGTATTTGCCGTAGAACCGATAACCGTTGGGGTAAACGGTTTCTTGAGTGAAGACCTTGTCTCGATCTCGACAAACGTAGTGTAGGACGTCCAAAGGCCAGGTGTAGTGATGATTTGCGCTAGACGGCTGGCAGGAGCTGTATACGAGAAGCCTATGTTCGAACTAAATGGTGTGCAAAATGGAGAGGCCTATGTTCAGCAGTGGATTGCGATAGGCTGATGATGATGATCCCACTGCAAGGTACCTCTGGAAATTAAAAATTGTTCATTAAACGACATATTAAATACATATTTATATCATAAGCATATCTTTGTACTCAAGAGCTTATTTAAAAATGAAATTATTTACAACTATTTTTACAAGCTTTTTATTAACTTGCAATGCATCTATGCTTGTATGTTCAGGTGGAATCTTGCAACTCAATTTTGAAGCAGATACCTTCAACCGATTTTGCTGAAATTTTGCAAGCATATGTATTCAGCCCGACAATACAATATTATAATAGAGCTGATCTGATGCTGAAGCTGGAAGGTGGCCATAGGAACTCTGTTAAGAAACGTAGCAACATCATCGAGTTTGGATTTGTTTGATTCGTTTCGAGGCATTCCAGTAAAAGCTTTTTAATCTAATTTATTTTATTTAAAGAACAATTTTTCCCTTTAACTCAATTATAATCAAGTAATGTTGGCCACAATTCATTTATGAATTCAGCACAAATATTAGAATCTTATCTTTATATTAATTAAATTAATTTAAAAAAAAAGTTAAATATTGATTTAACTTTTTTTAAATTAATTTATAATATAAAGCTTTTTTTTGAACAAACCAAACACATTTTGTATAATAAAATCGCTCTAGGTATACATGGCCACAGTGCAACATATCGGTTTATATACGTATAAGTTTTAAAAAATTATAAGTAAATTAAATAAATATGCAGTAAGCATTTTGCTTAAGTCAAGCTGTGGGTGATGCAGAGACGTGCAACCCGGGTATTTTTTAGAGATGAAAGAGTTTTTACGTAAATAATCGATAAATATAAAACTCACTCCTCAATCTAAAAAAGGCACCAACTGATTACACTACACAATTGTTGATATGTTCTACCTATGTTACGCACCCAATTTGATAAAGAATTTATATATATGTTAACGGAAATGTATGTAATCCGTCATTGTATACAATTCCTAGGAAATGTATGAAATTCCTAAAATCGCACGGAAATGTGTGAAATAAATTATATTATACTAACACATTACACATTTCCTAGGAAATCTATGCATTTCCTAAATAGCAATCGGAAGTGTAAAACATTTAAGATATTGATGGGTAATTATTTTTAGGTTAGGTTAGGTATAATTACTTAATTATCAGACTGATTACTTGCCAAATGAAAATTTGATTTTATAAGAATAAATACAAGTTGATTTTGTGATAAGTTAAAAGTTAATAGATAGTTGATTTTAATTAGTAAGATAATACGAACATATTATTATTATTTTACGGTATGACTGTAACCCGATTGTCGCAAGAAGTGCTATAATAAAAATATATTAATAACAACGTGTTTTATTACAGAAAGCATTTACTTTATACATTTCCTAATGCGATATTGGAATAATATACAATTCCGAGGAAATTTATACATTTCCTAGGATATCTATGCATTAAATAGTTTTTCAAACAATATTTTATACATTTCCTAAATAGTATCGGAATTGTACACATTTCCTAGGATTTGTATACAATTCCTTGATTTCATACATTTCCGGTAACATATACATAAAAAAGTAAATAATAAAAAAATGAAGACGAAATTTTCACAGTTTACTCCCCAGGGTCACAGATGATATAAAACTTAGAATTCACCTTAGGTCACAGATAAGGTCGCAAACTGCTTTTTATCTTAACAGCTCTCTTGGGACGCAATATGAAAATATTACTCGTTTTCGTTCCTTGATCAAAGTGAACTAAAACGAGCGAACTAAGTCATCAACACTGAACTAAGATATTGAAAACTCGTGAAAAGATATTGAAAAGATATTGAAAAGGTAGTAGAGCCACGCTGATTTCAGCACGAACGGGCCGGCTCGACCGGGGCGGTACTACCCTCGCACAGAAAATCAACGTAAAATGACAGCATGCTGTCGTGTTTCGTTGGTGAGTGCGAGACCGGAGGCCCAATTAGTCTAGTCAACAAGTTCCATACTTGTTGACTAGACTAAAAGATGCAGTAGCATCACTAGGCCGCCATGGTGTGGGTCGCCATGCTGCATTGTCTGCATTCGCAGTGAGCATGGTGACCACCACTCTTGGATTCTGCTTATGCTTTCCATCAGGCAGAGTAGAGTCATTTTGGCGGCCCAAACATAAAAAAAAAAAAAGACATATTGTTATATTCGCATTAGGAACAATTTAACTAGATTCCACTACTTATACATTTACTAGCTGACTTTTCAATCATGCTCGGCTCCTATTGGTCTACGCGTGATCTTAACTATTCTATCTTAGGCATGCCAATAAAACACATATTGATAAAATACGTTAAATTAGTTAGATAGTTTCGAACTTCATCGTGGGCAACAAGGTGATACGAGAATTATATAACTTCTTCTTTTGATGAGATGGCAATTAGCTAATCAGCTATTTCTGCCAATGTCAAGTATTTATAGTCTTCAAATCTTATGTCTTAGAATCTTCAACTCTTCGTCGTGATGAAATTAATGATATAAAATTTGAATGAGATGAAATGAGGACCGTCATTAAAAAAAAACAAAAATCATTATCCACCTTTACACAGTATGAAAAAAAGTCGCTTCCGCTTAGATCTTTTTAACTTTTTAACGAATTTTAATGTAAAGTAATAGATAGAATGATTCAAGAAAAGGTTAGTATGTGTAATGTATGCATATTATAGTATAGAACATCCGAGAATTTCAACGACTTCTGTGCGAAGTCGCACCGGGTCACTAGTACTCGGAGTACTCGGACTGACTAATTAATCAAAGCTTATTCTAACGCACATGTACTATGTACTACAACTTGAAATTTAGTTAACTAATGCTTTTTATGTTGTACAAATTCACAATTTTTTTTTGTTGGAAATTTTACCTTTTAGCGGAAAATAAGGGTTGAACTGTTGTTGATCCGATTAATTACAACGTTAACTTAAACTCTTATCGCTCCACCACCGACCACACACCACTCCGAACCACGACACGACCTATTATGTACTTAATTTAATACCATTGTTATGTTTTTTTTTTGATTAAAAAAAATCATATGAATAAAAAAAAAGAAAAGAAATAGCAGTAAAATGGTATGTCATGAAAGGAAATTTGGATTTCAACCTTAGCAAAAGTCAAATGCTTATGTGATGAATACAGTAGCCGGCATCCAGCTTTTGTAGCCAATCAGCCTGGTCAGCGTTAATCTAAAGTTAGTCCGTTGCTAGTCACCACAGTTCGGACTTCGCTGTTTGCATCACAATTCGACCAAATCACATGAATTCTTGCTTCCTGAGTTTGATCATACATACCAAACGTATTTATATTTAGTAAGAAAATAATTTTATCAAATAACTAATGTGGTGCAATGGTCATGTGATGAACCATATTAATCATTCATGATGATGTCATGATATTCCTAGATTAAGAGTATATAATCCATGTATCTATTAGAATTAAGGAACTATTAAATCATACATCAAGGTATCAGGTTGTGTCACTCAACCCTCCCGAATCGAACCTTTATACTAACTGTGCCCGCTACTTCGTACACGTGACATTTGGATTCTCAAGTATTTTTAATTTTTCACTGTTTCAATCTTCCCTGGACTACGACAAACATTTCAAAACCAAAATCTGCTAAATCGGCCCAGTCGTTCTCGAGTTTTAGCGAGACAAACGAACAGCAATTGATTTTAATGTATAAGAAGATTTTATAAACATATATGTAAATTGAATCTTTTCAATGTTTATTAATATTACTTTATACAAAATTGTTTTGCGTTAGGAGTCCGAAACTAATATTTCTTAAAAGAGTTGCAGGAACATCATTAGGACAAATATACTAAAAAGTTTGTTATTTATGCACGTCCAGAAGCAGTATCTTTGTTGAAGTTTATTTTATCCTCCTTGGCAATAAGGAAAAACTTTATATATTTACACACACCCACACATTTTCCCCGTAGTATTTTTCTGACTGGCAACTGGCATATTTTTAGAGCTAAAGCTTGGTAATATAAACAAATAAATAAAATTGGAATGTCTGTTTGTAATATTAAAATAACCGCTTTTTACTAAATGCATATACATATATGTACACACGGTACATATACCAAAATAAGATTTTTTAAAATTTTGGTCTGTCTGTCTGTGTGTGTGTGTGTGTGGTCTGTTTGTTCCAGCTAATATCTGGAACGGCTGGACCGATTTTGACGGGACTTTCACTGGCAGATAGCTGATGTAATAAGGAGTAATTTAGGCTACCTTCTAACCGACTTCAAAAAAAGAGAAGGTTATCAATGCGACTGTTTTTTTTTATGTTTATTACCTCATAACTTTCGACTGGATGAACCGATTTCGATGATTCTTTTTTTATTTGAAAGCTGTGGTCCCATTTCAATTTGGTCCAGATTGAAGTCGGTTTTTTTGTTAAAATTTGTAATTATTTATATACTAGCTTCGCCCCGCGGTGTTACCCGTGGTTGTAAATGAACAACAATAGCCGCTGGTAAGATCGCGGGACTCAGATAGTAGATTATATTGTCGATCTAGGGACATATTAGAAAGACAAAACGCCTGTTTTCTGTTCTGGTTTATATCATAGTTAAAAAAAATTTTTTTTTATTTTTTTTTGTTTGCTGCAGTTCAATAAAATCAAATGTACTGGAAATTCCGGGTAAATTCTATCTGTGTAGTAATATCTAAAGTAATCAATACTTTCTCAATTTATCTATCAACTAGCTGACCCAAGCAACCTCGTTTGCGTCCAAACTACCATCCCCTTTTTTTTTTTTTTTTAACGTGGTGAAATACCCTCGGACCGTCACCCCACCGGGGCTTGCGGCGGGGCGGTGTGTCGGACTCGAACCGACTAAAACCATACGGTGTGCCACTCTGCGCCTGTGAAGGGAGGAATCCGGGAACTGCAGTTATTAACACGTCCGGACCAAACTACCATCCCCGTTTTAACCCCAGAATGGGGTGGATTTCTAAAGATACATTATTAGTACACCTCCACACCGGGTATAGAGATACATTTTAAATTTCAAGTCTCTTACTTCAAAAATATAGGACTTTCATACAAACGTCCAACCCCCGTTTTACCCCCTTAGGGGTGGAGTTTCGTAAAATCCGATCTTAGCGGATGTCTACACCATATAAGGAACCTACCTGCTAAATTTCAAGTATGTAGGTGTTATAGTTTCTGAGATTTCGTGATTAATAAGTGAGTGGTATTTCGCTTTTTAACCGACTTCCAAAAAGGAGGAGGTTCTATGTTCCACTGTATGTTTTTTTTTTTTTTTTATGTATGTTCACCGATTACTCCGTCAGTTGTGGACCGATTTTGAAATTTTTTTTTGTATTCGAAAGGGTATGCTTCCGAGGTGGTCCCATTGCCAGCATATCAGGATCTGATGATGGGATCCCAGGGAAATCGAGGGAAACCCTCATTTTTTATAGGCACATACTATGTTTTTCGAATATTTTCTGAAGTTACACCGATATTTGCGTCTGGTAGTCATCATTTTATGATGATGAGCTGATGATGTAAGGTACAACTCCTTAACGGTTAGGAGTTGGATGATAAATCTTTAAATATCATATGTACATATGTTACCTTTAGTCGTATTCTTTCAAATTATTTAGGTAAGCTGATGATGGAAGGTGGAAGGTACAACTCCTCAACGGTTAGGAGTTGGAGGATAATTCTTTCAATTTCATACGTATTTAAAGACCTTCAGTCGTATACTTTCAAGTTATTTAGGTGAGCTGATGATAGAAGGTTAAACTCTTCAACAGTTAGGGATTAGAGGATGATTTTAATATTACACGTACGTATAGACCTTAATTTGTATTCTTGATGATGAAATTTGATGAAATAGTTCAACTTACCTTCGATTGTTTGCACTAAAAACTGAAAAATAAAAACTTTTTATAAAAAAAAAAAACCGACTTCCAAAAAACATCCAACGAAAACTCTCTGCCAAAAACACACTTAAAAGCGTAAAATAAACTGGTTCTTCATAAATTTTCTATACCTAATTCTTTATTCATTTAAATAGTAGTATTGTAATGTGTGCTAGGTACCTAAAATCTGTTTGAAGTCGGTGCTAAGCCAAAAATAATACAAACGAACAATTACAAAAGTCTAAGCGATAGTCACTTGGTACCGACTTCAAACAGATTCTAGGTACCTAGCACACATTACAATACTACTATTTAAATGAATAAAGAATTAGGTATAGAAAATTTATGAAGAACCAGTTTATTTTACGCTTTTAAGTGTGTTTTGGCAGAGAGTTTTCGTTCGATGTTTTTTGGAAGTCGGTTTTTTTTTTTTTATAATAAGTTTTTATATATATGTTATATAGATTTAGATACTTAACACACTAACACCTATAGATAACGACTGACCAATGCGAATCTACGTTGCCCCCAAAAATCATTAACCATATTTCGGATACAGCTTTTGTGGTCGCACAGAATTGGGCCCATTAGTCCTGCATTTGTTCAATGGACGAAAAACCTCTCTTTACCATTACAATTGTATTGATTTGGCAGTTATTGTGTAACAATTGAATAGGGCTGTCGGGCTTTTGTCAGGTGGCTATTCCCTCAATCTGGGTGAATGGATATCAATGCTTCAGGTTCAACAATTCTGAGTAAATTATCATCGAAAAGCTTATTTCCACTTCAGTCTATCAAGCCTGGTATCATATGCCCTTATATTTCTAATAATTAAATTAAAAATGTAATCGCATTCACTGTATTTTATTTTAGTTTTTATAGACTATGTATGTATCAAAGTTAAGTAGTAGTAGAACCCTTGGAAGTCGGTCGACTACTGATGATAAAATGTTTGTTATTTTTTTATTATAAATGTAGGTAAATGAGCGAGAGAGGCCAGAGGATGGCGGTCAATATTCTACTACAAGAAATCAATAACGAAACTTTAAAAATCTCATTTTTTTTTTTTCGTGAAACACTAGACTTTTTGTAATGTCTAGGTATAGATATTGCCGTTGCAGAAACCAATCTGAAACCGTCTTTTTATCAAAAGAGAAATTTAAAAAGCTTTTATACTTAGCGATAAAAATATTTACACTATTGAATGTCGTAATAGAAAAATAGACTGTAAGTTAATGAAATTAAAGGATATAATCCAATAACAAATTTTAGTGAATTTTAGTTTGATGATGTAAACAACAGAATTAGTACCATTATGATTAAGAGTCTATCCAATTCCAATCGACTAATTTGTGTATGTAAATGTGAGTATAGCCTAGGCTTGTAATAATAGTTCATATTTAGTTCAGTCTGTCTAGTGGTTTTGCGTGTTTACACACGGCCTGCCTACACAAATTCAACTTGACTTATACCGCTCACGGACCACAATGGTTCGGGCTCGTATGCCGTCTGTATGGACAGGCTGACTCAAAACTATAGTCCTTTCTTCGAAAAGCCAAGTTACACCTTATGTTCACGAACTTCAAAAATAACCTTTATGGTTTGTTTTGGTATTTCTTACCAGAGTGGGTACCAAAGCATCGGGGTGCCTAGCTGCAAAGTCCGGCGTAAAAATATCTGTAAAAGATTTATTTAAAAATGATGTTTATTTTTGTAAATAAACATCATTTTTATTTAATTTGCTATTTAAAATGTCCTAGAATATGTATGTCCATGCATTCTGTGTAGTAGTTAGTGAGAGTCTTACATTAAATACATGGTTTAGTTTATGTAAGCGTCTTTGGTGTAAAATATCGGCATTTGGTCAAATGTAATTTATACTCTCGATGGAACTTGTTGCAATGCATTCTAAAATCAAACTCACTTGTACTTATTCCACTATAATACACTCCGGCGAAACCGGTCACGAGTAAATTTAATTAAAACAGTGGAATAAGTACAAATGAGTTTGATTCTAGAATGTATTTGGTCAAATATTACATATTATTAAATTTTAAGAATCACTAAAACTAATGGTTCATTGCTGACCATAGGCCTCTCTCAAAGCACATCACAGAGCTCCGTCTGCTGGTTTTTGAATAATCGTTAATTACACGAAACCCGAAACAAAACCACTGAAGGATGTACTGGTCAAGGCAACCTGTATCTTATTGGTTGACTGTACTTAAATACCTATGAAAAGTTTTTGTTCACCCGTTGCTCCCATATTAAAAGAGAAGACTAAACCTTGTGGGCTGATTGTGGAGAAGAAGAAGAGAAGATTATTTTTAAACACAAATGTAACATTAAATACTTACCAATGGGAGAAGTCTTCTTTTATGGTATGCCAAAGCCTGTCGGAATTAATTTTTATGTCGAAAAGCATCTTTATTCCTTCAAATGTAATGGTTTTGTCGTGTTCTCAATCTAACAACATCAACTTTCATTAGCTAAGAAATTTGTTAAATTGATTGCTATTTCAGAAGTATTGTATCTAAATATAGCTCCTTTGGTTCTTTTGTTTTGATCTTGTTTTAGTACTGCTTGCATTGTGTGTTCGTGATTCTACCGATCACAAGTCAATATTAACGAAGTTTATTTTTAAAGTACAATTGAGTTTGTGAAACTTTTTCATGACAACATTTTCTGCTACCTCATTTGGTCTCAAAGTGAGAGAAAAATAGAATAATACCGATACAGATTTACCTCATAATAATTTGAGGTAAGATTTATTAAACACTGACATCCGGATGCTCAAAGATACTCGCTAAGTACAAATGCATAGGCACAAATACGAGCATGCAAACAAAAAGAAACCATGTGAGAAGACCAGAATGCGGATTGTATCCTGGTCTCGTCACCACACGGTTTCTGAGTGTAACAATATTTAAAAACTGGAGAAAGGAAATTGGGTATTAAACATCGAGTGCTCACAAATTTTTGCTCAATGCCAATGTATTCTCCTCTATCTGGTTTGCCCAATAGTCGTTCGTAGTAATATTTACTGAACTATATTGCTATTTCTCAGCCTTCATATTCTAAATTCAGTGAACTGTTTACTTTATATATCGCTTACAAGTCTGGCTCGAAGACGGCAGCATGTTCAAGTTCTGATTTTAATCCCGGGATAAAATAAAGTCAACTGGCTATAATAATTTTGAATTTTATTTTGAAAATGTATGGATTTAAGTATGAGCCTTTGTTAGTGAATATATTGAAAGTCATAAAGTCATAGAGGGGAGTAGTCATAGCGTCGTTTTCCTATACAAACCAGTCTATCATTTATATAAATAAATAAATATTTCAGAAATCTAACACACAACGCCATCTAGTCCCAAGCTAAGCAGAGCTTATGTTATGGGTACTAGACAACTGATAAAAATACATAAATATAAATATATTTTTTTTGTAAATACATACAATATTATACATAGAAAACACCCAAACTCCAAAACAAATATTTGTAGAACCAAAAAAACATTTGGTCGAACCCGGGAATCGAACCCAAGACCTCATGATCAGCAGTCGCTCACGCCAACCGCGAGACAGTCAATTAAAACAAAACATTCAGACTTCCAAAAAACATCCAACGAAAACTCTCTGCCAAAAAACACTTAAAAGCGTAAAATAAACTGGTTCTTCATAAATTGCCTATACCTAATTTATTCATTTAAATAGTAGTATTATAATGTGTGCTAGGTACCTAAAATCTGTTTGAAGTCGGTGCTAAGCCAAAAAGAATACAAACGAACAATTACAAAAGTCTAAGCGATAGTCACTTGGCACCGACTTCAAACAGATTCTAGGTACCTAGCACACATTATAATACTACTATTTAAATGAATAAATTAGGTATAGGCAATTTATTTACAGAGAGTTTTCGTTGGATGTTTTTTGGAAGTCGGTTTTTTTTTTATAAAAAGTTTTTATTTTTCAGTTTTTAGTGCAAACAATCGTAGGTAAGTAGTAAGTTGAACTATTTCATCAAATTTCATCATCAAGAATACATTTTAAGGTCTATACGTACGTGTAATATTACAATCATCCTCTAATCCCTAACTGTTGAAGAGTTTAACCTTCTATCATCAGATCACCTAAATAACTTGAAAGTATACGACTGAAGGCTTTTAGATACGTATGAAATTGAAAGAATTATCCTCCAACTCCTAACCGTTGAGGAGTTGTACCTTCCACCTTCCATCATCAGCTTACCTAAATAATTTGAAAGAATACGACTAAAGGTAACATATATACATATGATATTTAAAGATTTATACTCCAACTCCTAACCGATAAGGAGTTGTACCTTATATCATCAGCTCATCATCATACAATGATGACTACCAGACGCAAATACCGGTGTAACTTCAGAAAATATACGAAAAACATAGTACGTGCCTATAAAAAATGAGGGTTTCCCTCGATTTCCCTGGGATCCCATCATCAGTGAACATACATAAAAAAAAAAAAAAAACATACAGTGGAACATAGAACCTCCTCCTTTTTGGAAGTCGGTTAAAAAAAAAAGCTAATTCATTGATACTCAACTTCAGTGATTCTAGGCCATTAACTCTTCATAACATTTAAATTGACTTACAATGATCATAGATGAGTAGGTACGTTCGTGTGAATCGGTTAGATAGGGTTTACTTAATTATTTCAATTGATATTACTGGTTTTTGGAATTCTTTTGATTTAGACTTTATTTTTAAACAATACCTACCTACTACTACTTTTTACAATGCACCGTAAATATTAGTAACTCAACATACAAGGTTAAAGAGAGATTTAAGATTTTTTAACGTGTTATTGAGCTTATTTTCCAAAAGAAAAGTGAGATAAAAATCCTGATCTCATTATTAGTGGCTTTTGCTAAAGTTTTTTTTTACAGCATCCGATGTATTTGTCTTGGTGGTTGTCTTCTTAAGGTGGGCGATAATAGTTGCAACACCATATCTAGAAGCCATCATCAACTATTTTTTTGTGCATTTTGTTATTTTTAAATTCAAATTTTTTTTTTATTTATTACTGATTCGACCCGAGAGATGTTTTAATATAATTACAGTATGTATGTTAAATGAAAAATGTTGACTATTTTCCTTGTAATTTTTACGTTTTTTTCTCTCCATAAGAACCCTTAACGAAAATATTAAAAAAAAATAGCAACCGAATTGGTCGAGCAGCTCACAGCTTTTGCGCTTAGTAACATATTTGGCGATCCATTTGTATGTATATAAATTTATTTTGTGTACGCTTGATGATAACGTTTATGCAATAAGATTGGCAGAGCAAATACTTTTTTCCTTGAAAAACAGCAAAACTTTTTTTGAAATGATTAACAATAGCCAAAATTGTAAAAATCTTAAATATTTATTGTTATTTTGAAACTGCTGAAACGGATTTTGCTGCAATTCAGAACAAACAGGAATTGTTTCCTGGATAAAACATAGGTATCTGGAACCGATATTTCGAATTCGTGATTCAAATGCATACTGATACTTAAGCTTTATTTATCTATAATAATATGTATAAATGTTTATGCAAAACATTAAATTTATAGACACACTTATAACGAAGACTAAAGTTTGAATCCGGAGAAATTAGTATTCCCATTTTATCTATTACGAACATGTGCAGAATAGTATGCTCAATTTATTATTGTCATAGAATAACTAATTGCTATTAGACAAAATGCAGCAGCGGCAGTGGACACGAATATTATGTTTTTGTGTTCAGTATGCACACAGTAGGTTTTCATAGAGTAATTTAAGTTGCATAACTTCATTCGAACGATATAAAAAAAACTCATTGATTGCATATTTCACGATTCACAAGATTTATATTCTAACATGGTTGAAGTTAAGAGAAATGCTTTACAGACTTACGAAGTTCCGCTTTTCGTGACACGTAAGTATGAATGGAAAGTAAAATAAATTAGTTTTTTTTAATATAATAGGGGGGAAACGAGCTGACGTATCGCCTGATGGTAAGCGACCATGGACACCCATGGCAACACTAGAGGCGTCACAAGTGCGTTGCCGGCCTTTGGGGGAGGGGGATGGGGGGAGAGTTTGGGGTTTGGGCCTCCGGTATCGTCACTCACTCGGTGAAACACAGCGTCAGCGCTGTTTCACACCGGTTTTCTGTACGGCCGTGGTATCACTCCGGTCAAGCCGGCCCAGTCATGCCGAAGCGTGGCTCTCCCACGGTATAAATTAGTATTGCGTACTTTTGAATATCTTGACGTTTTTCTGGCCGTACTAGTCAGTGAATCTATGTCAGGTAGTTGTTTCATCTAATACTTACCTTGTAGCGAGCAATTCTTGTGTATATATAATCTGAATCTCGGAAAGGGCTCCAACGATTTTCATGTAATTTAGTGTTCACAAACGCATCGAAGGCATCTGCTCACTCCGTGATGTAGTTGCTCTACCTATATATTTTTCTTCCTAGCCTTTATTATTCCCAAGATTTGGGGTCGGCTACTAGTTCAACCGGTTTTACCTGAATATCAGTTTTTACACGGAGCGACTGGCATCTGACCTCCGCAACCCTGAGGGCGAACTGAATTTGCTCTACCTATATCACCAACCAAATTATGATAAGTGAGCGTGTTATGCCTCCTCAGCGTTTGTGAACACTGTCAACTAAAATTATACTACTACTAAAATCAAAGTAAAATCTAGGTAGTAGAGCCACGCTGATTTCAGCACGAACGGGCCGGCTCGACCGGAGCTTTACTACCCTCGCACAGAAATTCAACTTAAAATGACAGCCTTCGTGCTATCGTGTTTCGTTGGCGAGTGCGAGACCGGAGGCCCAATGATGCACAAGCATCACTAGCCCGACATGGTGTGGGTCACCATGCTGCATTGTCTGCATTCGCAATGAGTATGGTGATCCCACCCTTGGATCCTGCTTATGCTTTCCATCAGGCAGAGTCATTTTGGCAGGGTCAAAAAAAAATTATTAAAATCTAGTTTATATCTTTTCAGTTCTTCAATGAATTTAATAAAAATGGCAGGTATTGACGCAGTCGGTTTTTTTAAATTGTTATTTATTTATTAACGAAGAAGGTGTATGTACTTACGAATATGTTTTGAACCTCAATTTAAATATTTTTATTGCCCTACTAGCTGACCCGGCGAACTTCGTACCGCCATATTTACATATCTGTCTCAGCTTCCCACAGGCAGTGTACAGTCGCGGACAAAAAAAACACTTCTCCCGTTATCTTTTTTTTTTCTTTCTAGAAAAAAAAGAATGATTGAAATCGGACTATGTGTTATTGAATTACAACCAAGTACATATTTTGACTTTCATCCCCTGTCTCCAGGAAACCGTGCTGAATTTCTGGATAAAAAGTTTCCTATGTCCTACCTCGTAGTATGTACTCAAATCATGCCAAGTTTCATTTCAATCCGTTCAGTAGCTTCGACGTGATGCGCGGCCAAGATACAGACAGACAGACAGGCAGACAGACAGACAAAAATGAAAAAAAAAAAACAGTTTTGGGTTCAGTATCGATGATAGAGAGCCCTCCAAAAAAATTTTTCAAATATCTTTAATGTACAGAATTGAACCTGTTACATTTTTATTATAAGTATATAGATTAGTTTAAAGTGTACATTATTATTATTAGTACCAGCCACTAGTAAGCTAATACCTAATCTTTTCGCATCTAGGAATCATAGTCATAGGAATCGATTTTGTTTTTAACTAGCTGACCCGGCGAACTTCGTACCGCCATATTTACATATCTGTCTCAGCTTCCCACAGGCAGTGTACAGTCGCGGACAAAAAAAAACACTTTTCCCGTTATCTTTTATTTTTTTCTTTCTAGCAAAAAAAGAATGAATGAAATCGGACTATGTGTTATTGAATTACAACTAAGTACATATTTTGACTTTCATCCCCTCTCTACAGGATACCGTGCTGAATTTCGGGATAAAAAGTATCCTATGTCCTACCTCGTAGTATGAACTCAAATCATGCCAAGTTTCATTTGAATCCGTTCAGTAGTTTCGGCGTGATGCGCGGCCAAGATACAGACTTACAGACAGACGGACAGACAGACAGACAGACAAAAATGAAAAAAATTACAGTTTTGGCTTCTGTATCGATAAGAGAGAGCTCTCCAAAAAAAAAATTCAAAATATCTTTAATGTACAGAATTTGACCTGTTACATTTTTATTATAAGTACTAGCTGTTGCCCGCGGCTCCGCCCGCGTGAATGTCGATTTTCGCGGCAAATAGCTGTATAAGCTATATTACTGTAAAGTTTCATCCAAATCCGTCCAGTAGGTTTAGCGTGAAAGAGTAACAAACACACACACTCACACACATTTTGTGTTTTGTTTCTGGTAAATTATCATAACTGTTAAGTTATATGTTTGTTTATATTAAAAATTATAACTCCTAATTCAAGTATTTAAACTTAAAATTGATCTTTTACATTTTTATTATACGATAAAAAAGTAATCATATAACGTACCTATTGTAAAGTATCTTTTAGAAACTATTTAAGAACTACCAGATGTGGATGTTGTGTTAGTTACATTGAGATGATAATTTTAGGAACTGGTCACACACACTTTTTTGGAAATATAAATACAATGTAGATTATTTATATATTATTTATTAACTTTATGCACTAAGAATGTACATCGGCGGACTTAATGCCCAGAGCATTCTCTTCCAGTCGACCTTCGGGTGGTGGAGAAATCTTATAAGGCAGGTGTGTGAAATCTTATATACATAAGAAGTCCATTCAAATTTACAATAATCACATCATATTCAACGTTATACATACAAACATACATATATAAGTAGATATACATATACAGATTACGTATACATAAATACAACATTTATACACTAAATAATGGAAAAAAAAACTTCGTTTAAAAAAACCGATTTAAAAACTATAAAGTATCAAATAACTTGTATATGCTACCTATTCATAGGTTTGAAGTCGGTGCCAAGCCAAATGTAATAGTAGGTACCACACTCGCTATATTTGGAGACGAACGTTAACGACGTCACCGACGCTTCGGTTGTTTTGTTCTACGCGAAGAGCAGCTATCCCGCTCAAGGTCACGCCATATCAGGAGATATGGTGGCCATGGGACCACATGAGGAGCATACCCTTTCGAATACAAAAATAATTTTCAAAATCGGTCCATAAATTGACGGAGGAGTAATCCGTGTACATACATACATTAAGAAAAAAAATCGATGAAATTGCAAACCTCCTCCTTTTGGAAGTCGTTTAAAAAGGACGGTAAGCTATAGATTAGAAAATTCTGCCAGTTTATTGAGAAAGAGCTCATGTACTTTATTCTTGAATGTATATCGGTTAGTGGACATCCTGATTTCGAGCGGTAGCGCATTCCAGAGTATTACTGCTCGAACAAAGAAGGAACAGTTCACGAAGTCGGAGTAATGAGACGGACATGAGAGAAGCAGATTATTGACTGAGCTAGGATTTCTATCGTGATTAGAGCACAGGTATCGGAAATACGGAGCAAGGTAGGTAGGTAAGGATGGCGAGTTGAGAAATGAAAATAGGAAGGTAAGTGCTCGCTGATTGCACTGTAGGCGAATAGGTAACCATTTTAACTGGGAACGCAAAGCAGACACATGGTCATACTTTCGAATATTGAAAATAAATCGAATGCAGTTATTAAGAAGACGGTCAAGCTTGTTAAGGAGGTCTGCATTCAGGTCGAAGTAACACACATCACCATAGTACATTCAGTGTTCCGCAAACTTTTTGGGTTCAAGGTACATCTAGGAAGATTAAAAATTTTGGAGGTACACCATAATTTAAAAATATTTTAAGTAATAAAAAACAATGTTTCTTATTAGTCACAAAACTATATTTTTATTTTACACTTTAATTGAGCATAGGCGGTCTCATCTCGCGTCGATCGTCTTGAGGCGTTCCCTTTTTTGTTTTTTACTGTGGTAAGAGTTAAAAATCCTAATCCACATAACTTAAAAAATTTCTTATCTAGTTTTATGGTGAGGCATATTTAGACAAAATAAAAAGATCTCAGAAATTACAGAATAAAAAATAAAAAGTCCTCAGAAATCAGAACAGACTTGTCTATAAGTAATTTCTGAAAGCTGCAGCACTTTGAGTAGGAAGGGAAGAATAGAAATAGGGCGAAAATTTTCAGGAAAGGAAGAATAAGAATAGGGCGAAAATGTTCAGGAAGGAAAGAATAGAAATAAAGCGAAAATATTCAGGAAAGGGTAGAATAGAATAGAATTAGGGCGAAAATGTTCAGGAAGGGAAGAATAGATTCCTATTCTTCCCTTCCTGAGCGAAAATATTCAGGAAGGGTAAAATAAAAATAAACTTCGTACCGCCATATTTACATATCTGTCTCAGCTGGTCTCAGCTTCCTACAGGCAGTGTACAGTCGCGGACAAAGAAAAAGACTTTACCCGTTATTAAAAAAAAAATTAAATTAAAAAAAAATCTATGTCCTACCTCGTAGTATGAACTCAAATCGTGCCAAGTTTCATTTTAATCCACTCAGTAGTTTCAGCGTGATGCGCGGCCAAGATACAGATAGACGTCGCGGACAAAAAAAAAACTTTGCCCGCTATCTTTTAATTTTTCTTATACACAAACCTTGTCCTAACAATAAGGTCCTACACATAAAAAAAGAATCATTTAATTTGGTGCAGCCGATCGGAAGTTATGCGCGTACTAACATTTCGGCGATACATTTTTATATAAATAGATATGTTGATACTGAATTTTAAAAATATTATCTAATATCTTTACCATTTTTATTTGCATTCTAAGCAGTGACAACCAACAAAATATGTCAATACAATGACAATTTCTGAATGAACCAACAATAACAACCATCAAAATAATAATATTAAAATACGCGATAATAATATATAAATAATATGTGGTGTCTATTTAAAACCCTTAATTTCATTCGTGTAATAATATATGATGCCTATTTAAAACCCTTAATTTAATAAGTGCTTCAATTTGACAGTCAAAAGTTTGACAGGAAAGTTGGTAGAACAGTTTATATGGGCAAAAGGAAATTGTTGTTTTTATTATCTTCCCCGCAATTTTTCCATATTTTCTCACCGTTTAAACCTTCCCTGAACCACGGCAAACCTTTCAAAACCTAAATCAGCTAAATCGGCCTGGCGGTTCTCGAGTTTTAGCGAGACAAACGAACAGCAATTCATTTTTAGGGTTCCGTGCGAAAGGCAAAAAACGGAACCCTTATAGATTCGTCATGTCTGTCTGTCTGTCCGTCCGTATGTCACAGCCACTTTTTTCCGAAACTATAAAACCTATAATGTTGAAACTTGGTAAGAAGATGTATTCTGTGAACCGCATTAAGATTTTCACACAAAAATAGAAAAAAAACAATAAATTATGGGGGTCCCCATACTTAGAACTGAAACTCAAAAATTTTTTTTCATCAAACCCTAACATGGTTTGGTATGGTATGGTTTCTAATATCATACTTTTCTAAACTGATTAGTTTGCGCGAGAGAAACTTCCAAAGTGGTAAAATGTGTGTCCCCCCCTGTAACTTCTAAAATAAGAGAATGATAAATCTAAAAAAAATATATGATGTACATTACCATGCAAACTTCCAACGAAAATTGGTTTGAACGAAATCTAGTAATTAGTTTTTTTTTAATACGTCATAAATCGTAAACTGCAATTTACCTTTCATTCAATCAACACAAATATAAAAATAAAATAAAAATTGTATTATGCTACTTGCTGCTGCGGAACCCTTCATGGGCGAGTCCGACTCGCACTTGGCCGCATTTTATAGGATATAAGAGAAGAAGAAGATATACAAATTGTTTTGTCAACTTTGCAAGTTTTTTCTAGTAATCTATTACTGTAAAACCAGCAAATTAAATACAGTCTACTGAAAAGTCGTCTTCCTTCATACATTTGGACCGTGCTCCTTTACAATGACCATTTAACGTTATTATGGTATTTTAGTTTTTGGTTCAGAATCGATTAGAGCGTCCTCCCAAAAAAAATCTAAATTTCTCTAATGTACAGAATTAATGTTTTTTTTTATTATACCTACTTTAAAAATTAATCATTTATAGATTACTCGTATATAGGATAGGTACATCCTACTGTGAAGTTAGTGTTACTTAATTCCAATAGATGTCGTTGTTAAGTTTAGAAACAATTTTCAATAAAATTTCATTGCTTCAGTAACGATTAGAGAGCCCTCCCGTTAAAACATCTAAATTTCTTTAATGTACAGAATTGATCTGTTACATCACATTTTTATTATACGTTCAAAAGAAAATCATATTACGTACCTATTGTAAAGTTAGTTACTTGATTCCAAGAGATGTCGCTGTTTTAAGCAAAGAAACAGACAAACTCAACGTCTACAGATTTATTATACGGGATATATGTATAAATACATCACGGAACAATATTTAAAGTACTTGCTGTCTAGCAAAAAAAAGAATGAATGAAATCACGTGTTATTGAATTACAACCAAGTACATATTTTGACTTTCATCCGCTCTCTCCAGGAAACCGTGCTGAATTTATGGATAGAGAGATTTCGATAAATCAAATACTTAATGCTACACCGAATTATACGTAATACTTGTGTGTAAAACTTTTCCACGATTATTCCACGATATTTAATGAAAGTGTATTTACGTATGTGTGTATTACGTATGGCTTCCAAAAGATGTCGCTACGTGTAGTATTTCGTAATGATAAATTCTTTATATTTTTTTTCCAATAGATAGAGAGATTGTGATAAATTAAATAATTAATGCTACAATCTTCAGAGTATCTCCTTTCTAACAAAAAAAGAATTATTGCAATCGGACTACTCGTTAATGAATTACAATTAATTACACATTTTGACTTTCATCCCCCCTCACAGGGAAACCGTCCAGAATTTCGGAATAAAAAGTATCCTATGTCCTACCTCGAAGTATGAACTCAAATCATGCCAAGTTTCATTTGAATCCATTCAGTAGTTTCGGCGTGATGCGCGGCCAAGATACAGACAGACAGACAGACAGACAGACAAAAATGAAAAAAAAATTAGTTTTGGTTTCAGTATCGATAACAGAGTGCCCTGCAAAAAAAATTTTCAAAATATCTTCAATGTACAGAATTTGACCTGTTACATTTTTATTATAAGTATAGATTATAAGTATAGATTATAAAAAAAAACGACTTCCAAAAAATGTCCAACGAAAACTCCCTGCCAAAAACACTAAAAAGTGTAAAATAAACTGGCTCTTCATAAATTGCTACGTACTAATTCTTGTCTATACCTAATTCTTCATTCGTTTAAATACACACATCAAAAGTGTCTAGGGATCATGCATTTTTATGCGGATTTCTTGAGATTGAGATGTGGCTTTGGCCCTGGCCTGCTCAGTCGCCAGACTTGAACCCGATTGAGCATGCATGGGATATGCTACAGAGAAGAGCTCTGCCGAATATGGAGGGTATCCAGTCGCAAGAAGACCTTTTTTTGTTGTTGCAACGAACATGGGCGGCCATTCCACAGCGTGTTTGGATGAACTCATTTTGAGTATGCCAAACCGATGTTCTTGTGTTGTTAGTGTTCGCGGTAGAAACACGGATTATTAATTGTTTAAGTTACCTAATAAAATTTTAAAGAAAACTGTTATTTCAGTATTTTTTTCGAACTTTAATGTTATTGGTTCAAATGTCAAAAATCTCTTTATTAGGAAAATGGCAAATTTCTTTATTAATGCAAAGGTGACTTGGTTTATCGTTACTGTGACAAACGAAAACACTTTATTTGATGAATCCTTAAAGAAAATTTTAATTAATATCAATCAGGAGAAAAGTTATTGCAAAAATATATGTTGATCCCTAGACACATATGTTGATCCCTAGACACTTTTGATGTGTGTAGTAGTATTATAATGTATGCTAGGTACCTTAAATCTGTTCGAAGTCGGTGCCATAAGAAATGAATTACCCTTACCTTTTTTTTTCGGAATAATGTACTACAGTAATGTCGTACTTTATTGACGGTGACGGTGATTTAGTGAAGTGGCCTGTGCATAACAAACAACCACAGACTATGAAATAGTTCTTGAAATACGATCGATCATATGATAAAAAGAATGTGACTTAATGTAAGTATTTTTTCTGTAAATTTAATAAAAAAGGAAATAAAAATAGTATCTATGACTCCAAGATTGATTATTTGCAAGGAATTAAGTCGAAATCTTGGAATTTAGGATCAAACCAAGAGCAAAGAACGATAACTCTGTTCATTCATCTAATTTACTGATTTATTATTTATATTTTTGTTTATTTCTTACATAATAGAAAAAACTAACTAAGGAATAATTAATATTCATAACAAAAAATATTTAATGAAATCGATTGAAAGTTCTTTATAAAATTAAATTGCTGATCATTTCAAATCGAATCGGTAATGTGTGAGGGCGTCACTAATTAGGAAATTTCTCGAACTCTCAAAAATCAAATAAACGAATGGACAGTGTATAGGTAA
Organism: Diaphora mendica; assembly: GCA_949125395.1. NCBI lineage: Eukaryota > Metazoa > Arthropoda > Insecta > Lepidoptera > Erebidae > Diaphora > Diaphora mendica. Next base: position 6,990,640 of record OX421321.1, read on the forward strand.
AACATGTTATGTGATACAATCACCTCTTTTAATACAATTATAAACTAACGAAGGGATCAGAGGATGGACCCTGTAAAGACTATTATGTCAACGGGGATTATTATAATCCTTTTGCGGTTATATTCCTCTTTGTAAGAATACCCGGTATCAAGGGACAGAAACATATGGAACGTGATATCTTTAGACTATTTAATTAGAACGGTTTAAGTACTGTTTACACCTTATATTTATGGATACCAAGCGCTCCCTAGTATATGTGTGATTACATAAATAAATATTTCGGAATTAATAAATAAATATTATGGGTTGTTCCAAGGTTGCTGCTTATCGCCGGTAGTATTTAATACAGTTATAAATATATTAATAGATAATATCGCAACATGCGAAAAGAGGTGGGGCTATCGGTTTAAGGTCAATGGAAAATATACGGAATCCATCTTAGCGTTCGCGGACGACCTTGCGATCATTACACGTAATCCAAAGCAGTGCCAAGAACTACTGCGTAAGGTAGATGACTTCTGTATCTGGACGGAGGGAATGAGGACAAAACCTAGCAAATGCTATTGCCTTTGTCTGGGCCGGCGGGGCACTAGGTATACCTCATATGACCTCGGGATTACTATTGGTGGGGAAAGTGTTTCAATAATATCAGAAACCGTGCCCTTTAAATTCCTTGGAAGAAAGATAGACTACAAAGGTCGTACTCCATCTATAAACGTAATAGTCGATGACTTCGTAAAAGACATTGACAAGGTAGACCAACAGCCAATTAGTAACGTAAAAAAAGCTTGGATTTACGACAACTACTTAAGATCACGTCTCAACTGGCCGTTTCTAGTATATGATATAAACCAGAACTAGATAAGAACACTGGACGCGAAAGTCACTAAGACATTGAAGTCGTGGCTCGGGCTAGCACCATCTGCAGACCCGTCAACGTTGTACAGGGGCTCGAATAATTTTGGAATGAAATTAAAAAAACCTTCGGAACTCTACAAACACCTAAGAGTTACCAAAATGCATGTCTTGTCAAAATCCCAAGACGAAATCGTTAGATCCCTTCCAAAAGACAAAAGTTCATCAGAGCTAGAGCCACGGCTCCAATTCCACAAAAAAATCATGGTGGGTACGCAGTCCAGTAGAGTTGGATTGGGAAATGCTAAAAGACAAACCGGCAAAGAGATAACCAAATCTTTCGTACAACAAGATGAAAACGAGACCTACAAGGTGCACGCAATGAACCTAGAAATGCAGAATGAATGGTTAACTCTAGGAGAATTTTGTATCCCACCAGCTTTGAAATGGCGCACACTTTTATATGATTGGTCACCCGCCCTGTTAAAATTCTACCTCAACGCCTTTCAATTAACTCGCCCTGATCAAAGCAACCTAGTAAGGTAGGGAAAAGCTACAGAAAAGGCTTGTACGATGTGCAATGCGGCAATAGGCACAGCCAGGCACTTACTGACAGGTTTTTAGGCGCTATTAGACCGGGGTCATTATTCACGTCGCCATGATAGGGTATTACACATCATACGCGAAGCTATGAGTTTATCACTGGCGAGAGCGAAAAAAGGAATAACAACAAATATAAAAACTAACATCGCGTTTCTAAAGGAAGGCTCAACAAAAAAGACTTCACTCACACAAAAGCCGTACTCAATTATAAATACCGCCAGTGACTGGACATTATTAGTGGACACGAATGAAAATCACTACAGAATACCGGAGGATATCTGTGCCTCAGCGTCCAGACCGGACATATTTCTTTATGCAATGTCAATTAAGCGTGTAGTACTAGTAGAACTCACAGTGCTGTGGGAAACGAACATCCCTAAAGACCACGCTTTAAAAAGAAACAAGTACTTTGACTTAAGTGGCAGGCGCGGTTCCAGGGGGGGGGGTCACAGGGGACGTGACCCCCCCCCAAAATCTGCTACTAGAACCTGATTTTCTTGTTCTTATCAGTTTCCATAATTGTTCAATCGAGATAAGAAATCAAAGAATAGGAAGGATAGGAACTCTTTGAGAGAGTTATCTCTGGCCGTATCAGCGAGCACCTGTCGCGAGTGGGCCCTGATCTATCGGACTGCCAATTTGGATTACAACGGGGACGCTCGACAATGGACGCTAATATATAGATGTGTTCGCTCCCTATCGGGGTCGGCAGTCCGATCGGGGTGGTGGTGTTGGTAGTTAGCCCTGATATCGTTAATGCTTTCGGCACCCTTCAATGGGGCGCGATTAGGGAGGCCCTTGAATATCACGAGGTGCCGACTTACCTGCGTGCAGTCATAGAGGTCTATCAGCGCGACACGACAGTGAAGTTTGTCGATCGGAACGGAGTGGAAAATTGAAGGGAGGTGTGTTGTGGGGTTCCCTAGGGCTCTGTATTGGGCCCATTGTTATGGAACCTCGTATACGATGCGGGCCTTCGCACTAGTCTGACTTCGGGCAGGAACCACCCTGCTCATACCTCCGGGTGGATAACACCGAAGTCCAAGTGCGTCAGTACATGAAGTACCTCATCATGGACAATCGGTAGAACTTTTAAAAGCATTTCGGGCGACTAGTCCCCAGTACGAGGAGTAGCAGGAGTGCCACATTGTCTGCTGCCCAATCTCGGGGGACCGCGGGAAGAAGTTCGCTGCCTCTCTGTGCTTGTGAGTGCGTAAGGGCGTTGTGCGATCCATGGTCCTCTATGGGGCACCGGCGGGATCTTCGCGCTGTATTGCTCAACTCGGGAGTCTGCAGCCATACGGATCGTACGAGGCCACCGTACGATATCGTACGAGGCGGCGACGATCCTGGCACGAAATCCACCCTTCGACATTCTAGCCGACATGAACACAATGGTCTGCGACGAAATTCGATCTGTCGGTCGGAATGACGAAGAGATAGCGCCGTATCATGAGCCCAGAATGCATCGTCAGAACACACATAAGCAAGCCCTACGAGCTTGGCGGGCCCTGTCGGAGCCTTTCTGCCGAGCTTCGAAGCTTGCATAGAGAGAACCAACTTATCACCTACCGATTCACTCGATCGGGGAACCGGGATCGGGAAATGGCCGATCCCGCTCGAAAGAGGCGACGAAGGATGCGCGATAAAGGCCGCTTGCTCCCCAATCGTCGGTTAAGGGTCGTTGTGGCCACATGCAGAGGAGATGTGGCCGCTGGAAACGACGCGACACCTCGGTGCGACCGGGGGTGTCGTCTCAGGTGGGTCGGTGTTCCGACTCTCTTACTGTGTAGAGCGGTGAGAGGTACGACAGCGACATGTCCCGGGTTTGAATCTGGTTACCCCGGGATGTACCTTAGTGATGGGGTAAGGCAGGGGGAACTACAGAAGCCGCTGATGCGTTCCTGCAGCTCCTCTTGACTGCAGATGTAGGCCGCCGCCGGGGTTTAGGGTTAGACCGATTTGTCGGGAGTTCCATACACGCCCTTCGTCCCCCAACGGAGCTAGATCCTCTAAATATTCATCCAGAGATTGTCACAGATGTCTCAAATATTATGATCCCAATAGATTTACCAATAAAAACAAAAGATATCCATTTGTTTTTTTTGTGTGAAATAATATTGTGTATTGTGCAATAAAGTCTAATTTACTCGACTTAGTGGATTAGTGACCCCCCCCAAAACTTCAGGCTGGAACCGCCCCTGAACCTGGGTAGCAATTCTCAGGCACTGTCGAAGCCGCATGTGTTGCCCCCATCTATCATGCGATGGACCCGGCACCCGCACGGTGAATCCATGGAACGCTAAGAAATAGGTCTTATAAATTCGAAAGTAGCTCTGTATGTCTGTTACACTATCATGGCCTAACTGCTGCACCGATTTCAGTGAGGCATGAAGATACTTTGATTCTTGAAAAAGGATATAGACAAATAACTGTATCTCTAATATTATAAATGTGATTTTGAGTTTGTAACGCATTCACGCCTAAACCACTAATCCGATTTCAAATATTCTTTCAAGAATGGGAAGCTACATTATCAGAGAGTAACATAAGCTACTACCGCGATAAACGATACAGGCGCACTTTCTGTTCCCTCACTCTCAAATTCCGATGGGACGGTTAACCGACACGATCGGTGAGAGATCAGCCGCAGGACCGACAGCTTTACGTGCTCTTCGATGCACGGGGGTTCAGACCCCAATTTCCCAACTATTAATAGGTATTTATATAATCAGAAAAACTCAATAACACTTTTGGCCCGACCCGGGATTCAAAACCGAGACCACTTGGCGGCAGTCGCATACGTCAACCGCTAGACTAACGAGGCAGTTAAGGCGGTTGATGGATAATGATGATGGATGAAGAGCCGCGGAAAAAGCTAATATTATCTGGTTCTGGACCAGGCACTCAGAATTGGGTGTTTTATACCCGACTACGGCAAAGCCAAAGGAGGGTAATGATTTTGACAGGCTATGTATGTATGTATGTAAGTATGTATGTACGTATGTTTGTTTATCTGTTCCCTCATAGCTCCTTAATTACTTATTGAAACTGGACAAATGAGGTATCGTTAGAAGCGTCTTGATCGTCCGCTGGTTATAGGCTATATGACGTGTCACAGAATCTAATATGCCGTGTTTGGTATCATTCGAAAGGGCGTTACTTGTACATTTCAAATATATATATATATATATTATTAGCATTTTCTTTGTCCGCATTTATTCGATAATTGTTATATTTCTATGGTACCTATTTAAAATATACTTTGCAAAGAAATTAATATTATAGAGGCACCTAAACATTTTAAATAAAAAAAAGTAAAAACTAAAACCCAACTACGACAAAAAACGACGCTGAAAAAGTTTGAAACAAGTTTCAAAAGTCACGCGTTGTTAACGAGTTATGTTACATTTCTACGTAACGTGTGACTACGGCTTTTGTAATTTATTTCATACTTTTTCAGCGTCGTTTTTTTGTCGTAGTTCATTAATAACTAGATTTATCCTTCCTAGCCTTGCTAGGCACAATGGGTTTTCATTGATGAAAAGTTAGTTTTTCAAGCGTACAAAAGCAACTTACCTTTAATATATATTTCAAAGATAATAAGACTTTGTGTTATACCTCACCTCATACAAAATAACAATACATAAATAAAGAATCTATTCGCTCTACTTTGAACGTACTAGGTATTTGTCTGAAATAACAAAAAAAAACGACTTCAATCTGGAACAAATTTAAGTGGGACCATTCGGGAAGCACCAGCTTTCAAATAAAAAAAGAATCATCAAAATCGGTTCACCCACTTTTTGAAGTCGATTGAAAACAAAAGTGAAATGGCCAGGCTTTGACGATTCGAATCAAAAAGAAGCTATCGTAGCGTTTAGTTCGACTTTTTGGTGTGTGAACAATAACAGGCGATAACATCTGCCTGCGTTTAGTTCCATGAATTATGAATGGTGAGGATTGGATTCACTCAAAGAGAACTGAATCCAATAAAAATGAGAAGTAGGCGACTTTACAACGATACACGATAGTGTGGTTTTCCCTGTTCATAAGCTTGTTGTCATTTGTAAGCCAACAGACTCTTCGATCAACACAATCGAAAACACTTAAGAACATTTTAGTTGAGCTATCCTAAAGGTGCTTAAAGTGCTGTAAGAAAGATCAAACTTGGACCGTACGGATATGGATTAATCAGTGATTCATAACTTCATAGCTAAACATCTTTCGATTGTCGAAATGGCTTTCAATTTCTCAAAAACTGTATGTGTTATTAATGAAATTTGTTAAAGAAAGATAAGTTTCGTCGAGTTGGCGATTTACAAAAATCCCAGACGCTCCGTAATCAATAGGTACGGATATTTGTTGAAAAGCAGACGTAAGTTCCAAAGTGGGTACATATGTTTTACTCGGTCTGTCTAAATATTGCTACTAACGTAATTTTATCGATAAATACTGCTACGGACTTATTATCTAAACTTTATCAGGATTTCTAAATAATGTAGAGTTAGTTTCTGTTTACTAACAAGTAAAATTTTAACAAAAACAAAAACCGACTTCAAGGTTCGACTTGATTTCTCTTGGATGCCATCATCAGATCTAAGTGTCCTTATCATGGTACCACCGTTGGGATATCTCCTTTCCATAAAAAAAAAAAACATCAAAATAGACGAAATAAACGAAATAAACGACGAAGTTATCCGCGAACACACATAAAAAAATATACGGTCGAATTGAGAACCTCCTCCTTTTTTTAAAGTCCGTTAAAAGTGTATCGCTAAGATTTTTTTACAGATATGATATGAATGGTCCCTAAAACCAGAAAAGACAAAAAAAAATATTATACACTTCGGTATTTACTTATTTCCATCTAAAAATATTCAAGTGGTAGTCACTTCAATATTTCATAAATACTCAATTAAATATTACTGTAAATATTGAGTAACGCTTTTACTGTAAATTGCATTTAGTGCTATTCAAATACGCCCTGTTATTGGGTCTCGCATTGCACGTGATTGCAATTCCGGTCGGTTACATACATCGCAACGAAAGCCCCATCGACATGTAATTTGTCCTGTAAATGAACTTTGACCCTTTAACACTCGAGAAGGTAGGCGAGCCTGACGACCACAGATAATAGAATACCATTTGTCGTTCCAAATACGAATTGATGGCGTGAAATAGACATTCTACATGTCAGTCTTATATGACGTCAGTGTTAGGCTGTATTTCGTTTATGTTTACGATAAGATCGTAAACACAAACCTCATAAAAGTATTTTTTTTTATATTTAATTAGTTTTTGGTTGTTTGAGTATTGAGTTTCAAAATATACCATTAAATTTACCATTCATCTTGTGGCAAAATACAATTGTAATAAGACTTTATATTAATGCTAACAAATTTTATAGAAAGTAACTTCAAGGCATCCAATTTTGAATGCCTCGGTGGCACTATGGTACTCCGTGGTAGTATGTACTACTTCTCGGGTCTCGATTCCCGGGTCGAACCAAATGTTTGTATGATCAGCAAACATTTGTTTCGGTGTTTCGGTGTTTTGGTGTTTTTTATGTATAATATGTAGGTATTTACAAAAAAAAGTATTCTATCAGTCAATCCAGCTTTCATAGTAATACTCTGCTTAGTTTTCTACTGAATGGCGTTGTTATTAGATGTCAGAAATATTTGTTTATTTATTATTATTGATATTATAATTCTAGTCCTTTCGCTTAGTTAGATAGTGTCGGTGCACCCGCACGCAATTGTGGTTATTGTTGTGATATACGAATATAATATTTCTTAAAACGGCGTGAACTGACAAATCATACTTGCTTGTGGGTGTACGCCACAGGCGGGCCCTTTGATTTTGTGGTGGCTTGGCCGACGTGCGACGGCGCTCGTTCAAAGTGGCCTTATCTAAGCGAATGAACTATACCTGTTTTATAGAAGTGTCATACTTATTTAAGTTTAACTTAATTTTTAAAATATATTTGTAATCCCTCACGATAGCATTAAGTACTCAATGTGAATTATATTTTCAAGTTGTACTTTTGGTAGACATTTTAAAACGTAAAACATGATGTGATTTGAGTTTTTTTTTAAACGATTCACTGTCGAGATTTAAAGTGACGCTGATGGAAATCGTTGCAGGCGTTATTGCATTTTCAACCTTATATAGCTTCGTCATAAAATGATATTTTTTTAATCTTCTCTTTTTTAAATTACAGTTTGGGACTAAGTATGGTTTTAAATGATCAGATTTAAGAACATTGGTATTAGATGGTTACGTGTTCATTATACAAACAAAAAAAGACACACACAGTGAAATTTCGTGATTGGTAAATTCAGGAAACATATAGAGGAAATATGTTTCATCTTATTATGATATTGATATTAATGGTGATTATATAAAAATTACAGATACTATGAAACATGTCGTACAATAACAAACAGTACCTATCTAGAAATCGATTTATATAAGACTTATATAAAACTTCGACTTAATGTATATGACATTGCAAGAATTTTATATTTATATTGCAAGCGCAGGATTTATTTTTTGAAAGTTGCAGAATCAGGCCTACTAAAAAAAATAAAAAAAAATAAGAATACTAGTACGTATCATTGAAAAATAAAACTTAAGCAATTAAAAATTAAACCCAGGAAAGTAATCATCATCATCATCAAGACTATAGGCAATGAGTACAAATACGATATCCCTGTTGGAAGCTGGTTCATCATCAACAACCTTGATACTCCACGGCATTATATTATGTCTCTAATATAAATGAAGTTTTGGCGTACTACACCATGCATATAACTGGGTAGTTGATACATATTTTTACCGGACTGCGAAGGAAGGAGGGTTATGTTTTCCGAGTGTATGTATGTTGTATGTATGTATATTTCTTTGGCACGCCCTAGAGCCTAATCGGCTTGTCGCATTTTTATGTGAGTGATGTCAAATAATTCGTCTTAGTCGTGAGAGTGACACTGGAAAAATCAAAATTAAAATAGAAATAAAAAATCCGACTGCGTCAGACGCAATCGTTTTTTTATTAATTGGTACTTGTAATAATTCCCTATAAAGTTTTAGCATAAGGTGAGATTTGCTATACTATCGTGAAAGTTGAAACATACCACTAGATTTTAATTACAACAATTTTAACAAAAAAACAAAAACGGAGTATAAGGTTCGACTCGATTTCTCTTGGATGCCAGATCTTAGTGTCCCTATCATGGTACCACCGTTAGGATATCTCCTTTCCATTAAAAAATAATCATCAAAATAGGTTCATAAACGACAAAGTTATCCACGAACACACATTAAAAAAAACATATACGGTCGAATTAAGAACCTCCTCCTTTTTTGAATTCGGTTAAAAAACAGGCAGGTGATTTTGACATTTTGAAATTTTATTGACTCCGTTATGATACTTTTGCCAACTACCATTAAATATAGAGCAATCTTTCAAGCTATTCGTCACCAAATCCCCGATAAATAAAATATTTTGTAGCACAAAGCCACGAGTTTCTAATATTCACCATGCAGGTGGTTGCCGACAGTGACAATCCAATTTTATTCAAAACATCCCTAGAGGTTCTCGGATAAACATCCTCAGTAAATATTGACTTCGGAATCTTTACGACTAGGTAAATACATTGTGTTGTTAGAAATATTATTTATTTTAAGGTGCAAAAGTTGTTACATAAAGGTGTGGCAAGCGATGAAGAGTTATCGTTTTGAGATTGTTGTTTTGTTTTACTTCGTGATTCCCATTGATTCATATTGATATCAAAAAAGGTCGAATATCTAGTAAAGGGATACCTAAATAAAAAAATCGTCTTAACAACCTCTAAATATTTTTAAAAGATCTATCTAATGATACCCTACACTACGAGGTAGACGCAAGAAAAAATCATTCCCACTTTACGTGTAAAGCAGATACCCAAAAAAAATAATTATTTGCGATTTTATTTTAGCACTTTGTTGAGGTGATAAGAAGAAACATATCCATATAAATTTTCTAGCACTCACTGTTTGGAAGGTGAGCCGAGGAAGGACGGACATGACGAAACTAAAAGGGTTCCGAGACGTGAACTACGGAACCCTATGAAACTAAAAGTCTTCGCAAAATGTCTATCAAACAGCCTAGGGAAAGCGCTAGTATTTCGCATTTCTCGTCTATACTGCGATGTTCTGAAATTAAAAGTACATACAATTGTGTTACTAGTATTTTATTGTGAATGAAAATAAAGGAAGGAATGCTTTTATTAAAAGGGCAATGTTTTTTTATGTAATAAAAGCAACAGGAAGTATTAAACAGATACATTTTCTCTGTGTTTTAAATAAGTAGGTTAATAAATAATTAATGAATTAAATTAAAAAGCTTTTTAAAAAGAAGCTTTTACTGGAATGCCTCGAGACGAATCAAACGAGGCCAAATTCGATAATGTTGCGACGTTTCTTTACAGAGTTCCTATGGCCACCTTCCAGCTCCAGCATCAGATCAGCTCTATGTCATTATAATATTGTATTGTCACGCCACATACATATGCTTGCAAAATTTCAGCAAGTTCGGTTGAAGAGATCTGCTTCAAACCTGTGTTGCAAGATTCCACCCGAATATACAAGCATACATTGCAAGTTAATAAAAAGCTTGTAAAATTTGTAAAACAGAAAACATCTTTCTGGTGACAGATTAAGAATACAGAGTATCATATTGATCCCGTGGGTGTTTTAAGGGCTGACTAAAGAAGCTAATTGCGAAGGACAACAGCAGTGCAAAGACAAGCAAAACTTAACACAAACCTTACACCAACCGAGGGAGAGCCACGCTTTGATATGAATGGGCCCCCTCGATCAGAGTGATACCACGGCCTCACAGAACACCGGTGTGAAATAGCGCCTGCGCTGTGATTCACCGAGTAAGTAAGGATACCGGATGCCCATGCCCCAACCCCTCCCCACACCCCTTTTCCAATCCCCCAAAGGCCGGCAACGCACTTGTGACGCCTCAGGTATTGCATGTGTGCATGGGCGGCGGTAATCACTTACCATCTGGTGATACCATTCTGACTGCACGGTTGGCCTAGTGGTTTAAGCGGTCGCCACGCCGCTTCCTACTGCGCCAAATGTTGTGGTTTCAAATCTCACATGGCACAGCATTTTGTGTAATCCACAAATTGTTGTTCTGAGTCTGGGTGTTCTTTGTGTCCGTTTCATGTATGTTTGTAAATTCCCTTGCGACACAGGATGTATATTTCTAATGCGGGAGTTGTCTTTTTTGAAATAAATAAAAAGTTGTCTTTTTGAAATAAATAAAATACGTCTGCTCGTTTGCCCCCTATTCCATTAAAAAAAACTCTGTTCTAAGGTGAGGATATCAAGCATTAAAGGCTGTTGATTTGAAGCTCAGTTATGTAGTACCCATAGTTTCGGACTAGATGACGATGTGTAAATATTGTTGAGCTTTATTAGGTATTAAGCCGGGTCTCCTGCGACACTGTTTAATGTTTTTAAACACCAGACATCACATATTTGTCAAAATATGGGCGTGGCTTAACTGTTTTGTTAAATTTAACAAGCAAACATGTTATCCAAAGCGGACTGAAAACATACCAGCGTATACTTCTCGTATAATGAAACTGCACTGAACTAACATTAATACTTACATTATTCATATTTATACTATAAAAGTAAGTAAGTAAGTGTACTATAAGTCATTTTGTCGAGTAGATAAAAGATTTTTGCTTTTCGTGTAATCGTGTTTGATGTTCGTTTAAAAGTCCGTCTCCTACGACTTTTCGCTAACATGTTTAGTGCACAAGTTTAGTTAATTTGTTTTGTTAATTTTAGCCGCAGGAGACACGCCTTTATAGTTTTTAGCCTTAGTATTCAGTCTAAAAATATTGTAACACCTAAACCTGTCAGGGGGGAACAAGTCGCAACCCATGGACCACCATGGAGGCGTCGAACCATGCAGATGTCATGTCGCAACCCTAGACCTACCATGGAGGAGGATTCGAACCTTGCAGTCCCCTAATCCTGAACAGGGGGTGCCACTCACCGTTTAGACCCAGTCAGTCAATAAGAGCATAAATCCCAGGGCGCCGTTATAAAAATAAAAATACTAACTTTCTCAACAAAAGAGAATAAAAAAATTATTAAAAAGATATATGTGTGTGTGGGTGGGTTCCTAAAGGATCACTTCAGAGTAAACTTCAATCAGCTTAAACACAGTATATATTTCATAAAAAAACATTAGGTACATTAAGAGATAATAGTACAGTTTTTACATCATTATTAAAACCTTAAAATAAGTAGTGGGTAAGTACAAATTTACCAGTTATCAACAAATTAAAGTTAAGTCTATAATATTAACAAAATAGTCTACAAATCTTTCTTCTAATCTCCCCTCCAGCTTGTGATAGCTGGGGTTTGACCTTCAACACCATCATTCACACAAATAAATAACTAAGGTAAAATAATATTAAGAGATTCATATTTACATGACCCTTTTTTACATCATGCCAGTGCAGAACGGCAAACCGTGTGCCCTCGAGGCGCACCCTCGAACAGCACACCCGGATGGCACACTTCCAGACGCACCCATGATCAGGTTACCTGGAGCGGGAACCATTAGTGGTACCGTGGGAGAGCCGCGCTTACCGTGGGAGAGCCACGCTTCGGCATGAATGGGCCGGCTCGACCGGAGTGATACCACGGCCTCACAGAAAACCGGTGTGAAATAGTGCTTGCGCTGTGTTTCACCGAGTGAGTGAGGATACCGGAGGCCCATACCCAAACCCCTCCCCCTATCCCCCCCCCATCCCCCAAAGGCCGGTAACGCACTTGTGACGCCTCGGTGTTGCGGGTGTCCATGGGCGGCGGTAATCGCTTACCATCAGGCGATACGTCTGCTCGTTTGCCGGCCTATTCCATAAAAAAAAACCCTAGAGTGCGAGAATCACAAAAGCAGGACCCTAAACCTGGATCCTAGAACCAGACCCTTGAAGTGGGAACCATTGGCTGGACCCTTGAAGTGGAACCTTGAATCGGGAACCATTAGCTGGACCCTTGAACCCTACAAACAAATATACTTTCTAAGTATGTTTCTAAAAAAAAGAAAAAGACTTCTACAGCCTAATATAACAAAATCAAACTGAACTTACCACTATGTAGCGGGTATGTTAAAACTACTATAATACAAGTCTACATTATTACAGACTGTTGTTATCAATACTTCTTCAAGATAGGAACAGAAAAGAACCTTGAGACTCAAAACATCTTAATTTATATCTTCTTGATCGAATCTTCCAGAATTAAATCAATACCCCTCCTAAATTTTGACAAGTCATCTCCTCATTCATGACTATATTCACTCAACTTCAACTTCACATCAAAGTATTGTGAACGCCATCTATAGCTTAATAACCAAACCATACAGCACATTAACTCAACTTCCAATATTACGTCATCTCTCGCACTATCGGTGAACTAACAATTAAGTCAATATGCTGAATGGACGCCATCTATAGTATCAGTGCGAAATGATTCTAACAGATGGCATGATTATGGTATTGGAATTAATAATTTCTGTTTTCTAGAAAAAAAGTTGTTACAATATGACCTTAACTAGGTGTTACCCGCTTTGTTCACTGAGATGTCGTAAATTAAAACAATGCAATTTGTCGTTATTTTGGCTTTTGTTTTTTTTTTTTCATCACTGTTTTTCATCATTACGCAAGTAATGATGAAAAACAGTGATGATAAAAAAAAAATCCGACTTCCAAAAACATCCAACGAAAACTCTCTGTCAAAAAACACTTAAAAGCGTAAAATAAACTGGTTCTTCATAAATTGCCTATACCTAATTCTTTATTCATTTAAATAGTAGTATAATAATGGGTGCTAGGTACCTAAAATCTGTTTGAAGTCGGTGCCAAGTGACTATCGCTCAGACTTTTGTAATTGTTCGTTTGTATTCTTTTTGGCTTAGCTCTCTCGTTTGTATTTTAGTTTTTGGAAGTCGGTTTTTTTTTTTATAAAAACTTTTTAATTTACAGTTTTAAGTGCAAACAATCGTAGGTAAGTAGTAAGTTGAATTATTTCATCAAATTTCATCATCAAGAATACAAATTAAGATACGTGTAATATTAAAATCATCCTCTAATCCCTAACTGTTGAAGAGTTTAATCTTCTATCATCAGCTCACCTAAATAGCTTGAAAGTATACGACTGAAGGTCTTTAGATACGTATGAAATTGAAAGAATTATTCTCCAACTCCTAACCGTTGAGGAGTTGTACCTTCCACCTTCCATCATCAGCTTACCTAAATAATTTGTAAGAATACGACTAAAGGTAACTTATATACATATGATATTTAAAGATTTATCCTCCAACTCCTAACCGTTAAGGAGTGGTACCTTACATCATCAGCTCATCATCATAAAATGATGACTACCAGACGCAAATACCGGTGTAACTTCAGAAAATATACGAAAAACATAGTTTGTGCCTATAAAAAATTAGGGTTTCCCCCAATTTCCCTGGGATCTCATCATCAGATCCTGATATGCTGGCAATGGGACCACCACGGAAGCATACCCTGTCGAATACAAAAAAAAATTCAAAATCGGTCCACAACTGACGGAGTAATCAGGTAACATACATACATAAAAAAAAAAAAAAAAAATACATACAGTGGAACATAGAACCTCCTCCTTTTTGGAAGTCGGTTAATTATGATAATGAAAAGTAGCCTAGATGTGTTAATCCAGACTATAAACTACCTGTGTGCCAAATTTCATTTAAATCTACTCAGTAGTTTTTGCGTGAAAGAATAACAAACATACATCCATACAAGCTCTCGCGATATCAAAAGCGACAGAATGCAGAGCGCACTGTTTATAAAGCGATGCTCACTGAGTGTAAAACTTTCGCTCTTTTGAGTCCGCAAATTTTTACATGTACTGCCCGTGGGCTAGATTTACTGAAGGATTTAACAACGTTATTTGTGTTTATTGAACTTAAGGATATGACTGATTGTACATATGTGGGCCGTTATTGAATCTTCGATGTGATAGATGCGGACCGTGAGGTCTTTACTTACTGTATACTTTATATTTAATTTCAATCCCATTAAATTTTGATTTATTTAATAAGAGTTTTTAAGTTTACGAGTTTAAACTTCTAGTTATATTAATACATTTTATTGATTGAATTGAATATTTGCGAAGATGATAATTTTTTTCAAGACAGTAACTAGACACACACACAGTGTTTGTCGTTTTCTGAGAGACAATCTGGCTTTATGAATTGAATTAATAATAAATTAGACCCAAAAATTGTGTTACATTAAATATTAATCAAGGAAATGAACGTTACGATCAAAATAACTTAGTAATAATGATGAATCACGTATGGTTTCTGTTCTAAAATTAATTTGATCCTACATAACTGAAGCTAAATATCGGTAGTTAATTATTTTCTAAATTTCTAATTATTCGCTTCCTTTGACTTTCTTCCTTTCTCAATATAAAATAAGCATGTATAATTAACTAATTAATTACCGCGAAATTGAGCAAAATATCGGTGAGTGACTGAAGTACTGAACCTCCTTTAATACAGGTAGGTAGTTAAATAATTTGTGTAGGGTTTGGCAATTCAAATTTCATTCAAATTGACGATAAGAGTTATCTGATTATATGTATTTACATTTTACACATTAGTACTCAGGTAATGATAAAGTGATTTGATGTCCTAGGAGCTTGTAAATCACTTTGTTATTAAACTTTTGAATAAAAAAATTTACATTTAGTCCGTGATCCCCGGAACAAATTTTTACAAGTTATGAGTATCAAGCTAATTTTTCGTGAGTAGCTTCATTTTGATGAGGGGCCCACCTGTCACCTTACAAAAATTTTCGATTGTGGTAGCTAGCAGGGGTAGCAGGGATAAAAAACTTTTGAGCGTCGGACCGGGATTACGTGCCACGCAATTTGTAGGCATACGCTAGCCGCTAGACCAACGAGGTATTCTACTAGTCATTAAACTAAGAGCATGCTAAAAATTAAATTGTGTGTATGGGTCTCAGCCTCACAAAGCTTGATAGAAAGAGAAGAAGGATGTAAATTCCGTATGTTCCCTTTCTAAAGTGAAGTCTGTGCAGACGATAATAAGTTTATGTACAAACCGACTTAGCACTTAAGATTTAGAAGCACTTACCGAACACGTTTAAAGGTACTTACGCTACTGCAACAATTCTGGATTTAGCTTGGCACCGGCAGTACATTTTCGTGATATCAAAGTGTTAATCTATGTCAGTGACTTGTCTAAGCGTAATGTGGTTTCTACAATACTGAATTCTTATTTATCTATACTAATATTACAAGTAAAATTTTAACAAAAACAGAAACTGACAAGGTTCGACTCGATTTCTCTTGGATGCCATCATCAGATCTTCATGTCCTTATCATGGTACCACCTTTGGGATATTTCCTTTCCATTAAAAAATCATCAAAATCGGTTCATAAACGACGAAGTTATCCGCGAACACACATAAAAAAAAACATATATACGGACGAAATCAGAACCTCCTCCTTTTTTGAAGTCCTATAATAAACAGGTAAAGTTTGTGAGCTTATAGGGGGTAATCTTTGGATCTACTTAAAAATTCTTTTACCAATAGAAATGTGTCATAGACTATACATATATATTAACCCGAGAAATATTTCCCAAGACATCCGACATACATACGGGCTGAACCGCAGGCAAAAGTAAGTATAGTATAAATTTTGAGATTATTTCGTGCTGTATTACTTAATGAACATCAGCAGTTGTACTTGTAGAAACTACATAAATATATAATAAATATTTCGGTCATGTCAACGCCATCTAGTCCCAAGTTAACCAGAGCTTGTGTTATGGGTACTAAACAACTGATATAAATACAAATATACTTTTTTTTGTAAATACATACATGTCATACATAGAAAACACCCAAACTCCGAAATAAATATTTGCAGATCATACAAACATTTGGTCCGACCCAGGAATCGAACCCGAGACCTCAAGCACAGTAGTCGCATACGCTACCACTGCGCCACCGAGGCAGTTAACTACTAGATAACAATTACTCATATCAGTTTTATGATACGACATCACACACGTTTGTACTATTAACTGTGACTTCATGAAGTGTACCTACTTAGTGTTCAACTGCCTCGGTGGCGCAGTGGTAGTGAATGCGACTGCTCTGCTTGAGGTCTCGGGTTCAAATCCTGGGTCGGACCAAATGTTTGTGTGATCTACAAATATTTGTTTCGGAGTTTGGGTGTTTTCTATGTATAATATTTATGTATTTACAAAAAAAAGTATATATGTATTTATATCAGTTGTCTAGTACCCATAACACAAGCTCTGCTTAGCTTGGGACTAGGTGGCGTTGTGTGTTAGATGTCCAAAAAATATCTATTTATTTATTATTTAAAGTACAACTAGCTGGTTTTGATTCAATATACTTGACATACTTTAAAGTTTTACCTTATCTCTAATCTCTGATCTGCTGATATTCATATTATAAATGCAAAAGTAACTACCTCTGTCAGTTTTTTGTTCCGTTGAGATTCTAAAGATGATACCTGTTGTGTTAAAAGGTGGTTAAAAACATGCCCAGGATTGATTTGGCTTAATATCAAACTTTATAATTACAGTTCACACAATACCTAATCACACAACAGTCGGAACCAATCTCCTCGACATACTCAATTAAGTGCGATATGACACTAGTGATGTTAAGTTCTACATATTAATTAATGACATAGGGATGCGACTTCCCAACAATACTTAATGCTTTCGACTTTCTGTTAAACATATTATCAATAATATTGATAACTCTTGACATATTGGTTCAATATGTATATCAAAAAGTAGATTAGAGTCAAATGTAGCTCCCTGATAGTAAGCACCATTCGCATGCTTCTACGAAACCATTTCAAACCAAAATCCATTTATATGAAAGCGAAATACCACTCACTTATTAATCACGAAATCTTAGAAACTATAACACCTACAAACTTGAAATTGAGCAGGTAGGTTCCTTATAGGGTGTGGACATCCGCTAAGAACGGATTCACCCCTAAGGGGGTAAAACGGGGGTGGGAAGTTTGTATGAAAGTCCTATGTTTTTGAAGTAAGAGACTTGAAATTTAAAATGTATGCTCCATAGATGGTGTGGAGGTGTACTAATAATGTATCTTTAGAAATCAACCCCCTTTTGGGATTAAAACGGGGGAAGGTAGTTTGGACGCAAACGAGATTGCGTAGGTCAGCTAGTTTATTAGATATTTATTTGATGGAACTTTTATTATAGGTAAATGAATAAGCACGTATTTTAGACGAATGTTATTTGTATACAAAAGAATAACATTTAACTGGATTCAACAAATTCTCGGTACAATAGCTTGAAACTTTTTTCACATTTGGGTACGTTTTCTGATAAATCCGTTGATGATACGTAAATATCGTTTTTACATAAACATAAAAATATTTTCTTTTTACAAAAAAATATAGTTTAAAAAATAATAGTAAAAAACAGTAGTATTTTTATGAATGCATATAAACATTGTTATTTGTGTACCCTTTTTCTTCCGTGCGGAAACCCCTCCGGGCACCATCTGCTGGTAGCTATGTTGAACTAGAACAGACTAAAAATCGCATGCCGTCTCGGGTACTAGAAGCCAGGTACACCCTAGAAAGGATAAACCTGAAACCCTAACGTACCTCGGGCCACCTACAGTTTATAGCTGGCCTCCTCCTATGGGAACCCCGATGTTCCCGTTGCTTTCTCTAAAAGGGTGCGCGCGCGCTCAATTGCACTCGCTCCACCACCCGATTCTGCTTCTGCTAGGGTGACAGATGGCCTCACCTGTCACCCTCAGGCTTGATCATTCACCATCAACCAAACATATATACAAATAAATAAAATTGAAGTGTCTGTTTGTAATTTCAAATTATCAGCTTTCCACTAAGTGCATATGAAAGTACGAGTATATATGGTACTTACAAGTTTGTCGTTTGAAGAAAAAAACACAACTAGAACCTTATAGTACTTTTTAATGTTTTTCGAAGTATTCACCACGTAGCTTAATACACTTTTCCCTTCGCTCGAACCAGTTATTATAACATTTATTCCACTCTAAAGTGGGTGTGCAAAATGGCTGACTTGAAAGCATCGACTGCTTCTTCACCGGACTGGAACATTTGACCACGAAGACTTTTCTTAATTTTAGGAAATGTAAAGAAATCGTTAGGGCTTAGGTCAGGACTGTATTAAGGATGGTCAAGAATTTCTACTTTTTCCTGCTTCAAATACTCAATCGTTTGACGAGCGCTGTGTGAGCTTGCGTTGTCGTGGTGCAGGATGATGCGTCGCTTTGAGTTAGATTTTCGAAGTTCGGCGATGACTTGTGGTAAACAAACTATGGCATACCACTCTGCTTTAACCATTCTACGATCTTCAAGTGCAATAGTCGCAACATGGCCGGATTTTCCAACGAACGTGGCCACCATCTTCTTTGAAGTGCTTCGACAACGAACAACTTTAGTCGGCTTTGGCTCGTCTTGAAAGACTCAGATTGTAGATTGTTGTTTGGAATCAGAATCGTAGGCATAGATCCAAGATTCGTCACCACTCATAATGTCGTAGACGTGATTTGACTCTCCTCGGTTGAACCTTTGCAGAGTTTTCGACAAGGCGGCCCGCCTGACGTAAACCATCTGACGCGGGCCGCCTTGTGATCGTTGGAAAGCAGATGCGGTATCCAACGTTAAACTAGCTTTCCAAGCGCTTCATGCAAAATCTTCTCAATGGTTTTCCCTGAGATGCCTAATAGAGCCTCTATCTCTCGATACGTCACATGACGATCCTCGAGAATTAGTTGTCTCACAGCAATGATGTTATCTTCAGTGAAGGCGGATTTTGGACGTCCTTCGCGAGATTTGTCACTAACACTAGTATGTCCATGCTGGAATTTCAAAATACCAGCGTTCGACAGTCCGCAGACATGGGGCTTCATAACTGAATACAGATGTTAGCTCTTCAAAACACTGAAGCCGTGTCAGGCCTCTTCTAAAGTTGTAGAAAATTATTGCACGAACATTTTCCATAGAAAGATTCATTTTCGTACGTAACCTGACAGATTCCAATCGACGCTGTGACTAAACAATAGCATTAATCCTCATACTTTCAACTGTTTTGAGATTCAAAATTTAAACACATTCGAATATAGAACAGTTCCAAATTCAAAATTGCCGGGAAATGTGGTAACGACAAAACTTAAAAGGCTAGTATATAAAAAAGCATTTTTTTAAAATTTTTGTGATTCTGTTTGTTCTGTCTAATGTTAATCTGTTAATCTCTAGAACGGTTAGATCGATTATGTCGAGACTTTCACTGATATGTAGCTGATTAGATAAGGAGTAACTTAGGCATATTTTTAGACTAACTTTGCCTTACCCGTTGTTGTGTAACACCGCAAGGCTGAGCTAGTTTCAAATGTTTTAAAAGTTGACCCCGTTACCAAAATCTCAATACACATAATACGTTTTCCAACTGCTCTTATATAAGTGCGCCATATCATATCTAGGATGTGTCCCTTACAGGCTATGAATATAAATGAGATTAAAAAAGTTTTTATGTGAACATAATATACTATAAAAGTTATTACATCACAAGGTTTTAAGTGCTCTACACTTTTTGTACAGAGCGAGGGTTCGTTAATATACATACGCATTCATTTTGTATTTTGAAATGTGCCAGCTTACAAACTCTAACACTCTTCGTGTTTTGTATTTGATTATTCTTATGAACAACAGTTGTGTACTGAATTTCTTTATGTTATGTACAATTTAAAAACAAAACTAAATAAACAACTTCCTCTCTAAAGACAGACCAATATTCAGTAATAGACTGTTAAAGTACAATTTTAAACAAAGTAGGATTAATTAAAACAAGTGAACACCCTATTACTGGCTCACTACTATAACTTCAGCACACAAGGACCAACAGAAGTCACCCAAAAACACATCGAGTAATAACATTCTTGAGGTCTCAGAAAAAAAAAAGTAAAACGAAAGAAGAAAGATAAAAATTTAATTTCATGAAAATTTTAAGTGAGTGGTAACACTGAACTGTATGTAAAAGTTCGTGTGTGGTGTATATTATTAATACTGATCTCAATTTTGGCAAAGTCTATCGTATGCTAATCAGACTACTGATGAACATGCCAATCTAGATAAATTATATTAAAACAAAAGAAATTTTACCGCTCAGCATACAATCATTTGTATTGGGTAGGTATCGAATCAATTAAAAAAACTATCACGTTATAGATGATATTCTAAAGTGTTGTATTGTAAAGTTGTATTATCAAAGTTGTATTACTCTAACTAGCCGCATCGTCGTCATAATCGTATATGTCTGTCTGCTTCTAACGACCTAAAAAATTAATAAATGAGAGTTCGTTATTAAATAACTTTATAATAAGTACCTTTTTATTCAGTAGTCTAGACAACCGAGTCGTCACTCCATTGGTTTCAAGTATGACCTGGGGAGGTCGAGTTGGTAAATGTAGACTCGACTAGAGAGATGAAGACTAAAATTAAACAGTGTGAAAACACGTATGTTTGTTTTCTTTATTCATCTATAAAATAATATCAGTAGAAAATATACTTTGGAATTTATTAGCACTTCTAGTTTTTGCCTGCGGCTCGTATAGGTCATTTACCGTAGCAAAGAGTAGTTGATCAATCCTCTTGCCAAGGCAGCGATCACCTTTTGATGATGTTTATATTACCCACGGGCCCATAGATGGATATACAATCACTACTAATACCATTGGCAAGAAGAATGACCCACGGCTGTGTCACCGTGTTCTTAATCTAAACTAATGAATAAAGCACTTACTGGAGTTGTGTGGCGTCCTGTTTTCATCGTCCCCAAGAGCTCTTGGGTAGGTGGGTAGGTTCTTCTCTGCATCGTCACACAAACATCAACTCCTAAAGTGCTATACAACTTCCAAGGTATTCGAACTAATCTCAATAATCAACTTTTCAGCTTACGCGGAACACGCCTACAAAAACTCGCGAATCCACGACCTAACACAATACGGTTTATCACTAAAGAGACCGCGGGTCGATGGACAATACAATTAGCTTACTATCAATTGATTTTCACAATAACAAACAAAACTTCGGCCGGTTTCAACACACGCTCGATCACACTCTTTTTCCACAATTAACCTCAAACGTCAAAACGTCAAACACGAACCAGAGACAATCAAAATGTTGCCAGTACAATGACGTTGGAAATCCAACAGTAGTCTATGTCCTTCCCCGAGAATTAAATTATCTCCATTCTAAATTTCATTGAAATCAGTGCAGCGGTTTAGTTTTAGTAATAGACAGACAGTTACTTTTGGATTTATAAGATATATTTTTTAATGTAAGTGGTACCTTAAACTCGAGTCAAACTTTTGCCAAAACTCTTGCAAAAGACGTGGTGATGGTATGGCCATTTATAAGAATGAGAATTGATTATGAAAGCATCGAGAGAAAAGTGAAATCGATTTTCTGGAGATAGAACGACTGCAAAGTACTTATGCTAGAAAAGAAAGATCGAATCGCTAGTGAAACTTCGATAACTTAATATGAATGGTGACTACGATTGCTATCACTTAATATGTGCTTTAGAAATCTCTACTAATATTAATAATACGAAGACAACTATGTATATCTGCTTGTTGCGCTTACGCTGCCAAACAGCTGAACCGATTTTAACGAAATGTTACATGGAAATACTTTGATTGCAGAGGAAAGACATAGTCTATTTTTCAACTGACTTAAACTTAGGAAAGCCACGGACAAAAGCTGGTATCTACATAAATGTATTGAATGTCTGTATTCAGTAATTATAAATTGTAATTACGTGAAAACGTGTTTGAAACTCATCACCATCCACTGCTGAAATTGCCTCCTTAATAAGTGCCACATTTAAAACACATTAGTTTGAAAAAAAATCTTCCACAGAATAAAAATCTGTATTAATAGATTAATTAATGTATGATCTACAAATATTTGTTTCGGAGTTTGGGTGTTTTCTATGTATAATATGTATGTATTTACAAAAAAAAAGTATATATGTATTTGTATCAGTTGTCTAGTACCCATAACACAAGCTCTGCTTAGCTTGGGACTAGATGGCGTTGTATGTTAGATGTCCAAAATATTTATTTATTTATTTAATTATATTTCCACATTCCAGTATCTCCTTTATTCTTTCATAAATATGTAAAAAGAATTCTCTTTACGTATTATTAATACTTAGTGGACTGCCTCGTTGGTCTCGCGGTTGGCGTGTGCGACTGCTGATCATGAGGTCTCGGGTTCGATTCCCGGGTCGGACCAAATGTTTGTATGATCTACAAATATTTGTTTCGGAGTTTGGGTGTTTTCTATGTATGATATGTATGTATTTACAAAAAAAAGTATATATGTATTTGTACCAGTTGTCTAGTACCCATAACACAAGCTCTGCTTAGCTTGGGACTAGATGGCGTTGTGTGTTAGATGTCCGAAAATATAAAAAAATATATAAAACTAATTCAATTTTAGACATACATTTTTAGTCTAATTGCTGGTGTGTTAAATTTCTAAATAAATGTTGTGAGGCCAGTAAATTGAAGAGATCATGGAGGATGATTATAACTTAAATTAATACCAATCAGTATTAAATTAGTTATTTTGCTAGTCAAAGTAGGCAAGAATAGTATGATAGAAAACTTTTGATTCTTAAAAAAATTAGAAGAACTTAAACAGTATCCTACTTCTATTTTTCGAAAATATATAGTTTGTCTTAGTCTCTTAGTAGTGGTGATCTATTAAGTATACGGAGTGTTACCACCCTATTCATTCCAAAAGCTGACTACAGGGCGAATTACGTAGGACGCTGCAAGAAGAGCGAAAATTTGGAACAAATTCTTAACCAACCAGGGTGGTATTACTATATCACCTACTGGTCAAAACCTCCGATCTAGGGAGAGGTCTATGACTGTTAAAGTCTGTTAGAGTTAGGTCACACTTGATTCTTCAAATCAACGTTAGATATAAAATCACTTTATTTAAATAATCTTACAAAGAAAACAATTGGCTCACAAAGAATAAAACAATAAAAATAAAACAGACGTAGATAATCAAGACCGAAAAATCATGTTCAAAAGTATACTTGCAAATACTCCTAGTTCGTTAAATATGTATGATGCCAATGAACTTACTAATATATACGGTTTATTGCTATCTTTTGTGTATCTCCTAAAGTTGAATGTACACGAGTTAAGAAACTTAGATAGAATATCAAAGTACGCTACATTAGTGGTAAATCCTTGTTTAGGCCAAACTCATTAAGGGAGTATTAGATTCATGTATAAAATAAACACCATTATGTCGAAACTGTTTACCGGGGCATAAATAATTGAAACCAAATTATTAAACAATACAGAGGTATGCTGCTTTGGTGGCGTAGTGGCAGTGTATGCGACTGGTGTGCTTGAGGTCTCGGGTTCAATTCGAGGGTCGGACCAAAAGTGTATGATCTAAAAAATATCTGTTTCGAAGTTTGGGCGTTTTCTATGTATAATGTGTATATGTTTACAAGAAAATATCAGTTAACTAGTAGATGGCGTTGTGTGAATGTGGTAGAAAAAAATGCGTGGAGTCCCTCCGCGCGGAAGAAGTGAAACTTCGTAATGTGCAACAGTTCTTTCATACCCCCTCCATGGTAGCGTTAAACGTTTGAAAACTTCGTAATGTGCAACAGTGCTTTCATACCCCCTCCATGGTAGCATTAAACGTTTAACGCAACCTTGTTGAAAGTCGCATTAGAAGTTTCACTTCAATAAACTAAAAGTCAGAAGAGTTTAAAAATTGGGTTAAAATCTATCAGGCACAAAACTAAAATAACGAATGCTTTATTACAGGCTTTAAAATTAACATGGCAATAGGCTGACTATATTTCGAGGTCATTTGGAAAAAGAAATGTCATGAGTAATGGCATGAAAAAAAAGGTATGAGTAATATATGCAGTGTATTGAAGTGTTTTTGTGTGGGTAAATTGTAACGCTCTAAATTATATCGTCACAAATGTACTGTGAAAGAGAACTGTTTGTACACATCACAGTCTACACAATGTGGCTTTACACTTTTTTAACGCTTTGTGTACCTACACCATGTAAGAATACAAAGCGTTAAAAAAACTTACAACGCTTAGTTATAAGTAAACCCTTAATTTTTATTATCAAATTATTCTCAGTAGATTTAATAAATTATAATTGCAATTACTTAATCTAATGGTGGTCTGTTCGAATGGCTTGACGTCGAATGGTCTTGGGCCATTTTTTGGGCCATTTGGCCAATCATCAACGATACCGACTAGGTTCAGTTTTGAACAAGCCGAAACGATTTAAATCTCATCATAGTCGTCGCAGTGTAGATAGATAGATAACTCTTTATTGTACAGAAACACAAAGATACATTTACAGTTTGTAAAATTACAATAGAAAACAAAACGAAAAAGTTGCAGTGTACTTGTATCTTAAAATATACAAACTCGAAAGAGCACGTTATTGAATTTTCCATAAGCGTGAAGAGAATATTTTGATAGCAATGACACTAAATCTTGCGGGATTAAATAAGGATATACTTTGTATTTTATTAGTAGTCAGGTCTTGTTTAGTAATGATTTATAGCTTCCCTGAAGCCAAATTGGAACGATGTTTTTTTCTTTTTTATAAGTTTTCTAAGAAATGTTATTTTGACAACATTCCCAGTTTGTCTCAGTATAATATTGCTTTGGAGTATCGATTCACTTTTGATTCAAATACATTACCATGGGAGAGCCACGCTTCGGCATGAATGGACCGGCTCGACCGGAGTGATACCACGGCCTCACAGAAAACCGTTGTGAAATAGCGGTTGCGCTGTGTTTCGGCGAGTGAGTGAGGATACCGGAGGCCCATACCCAACCCCTTCCCCCTTCCCCATCCCTTCCCCCAAAGGCCGGCAACGCACTTGTGACGCCTCTGGTGTTGCGAGTGTCCATGGGCGGCGGTAATCGCTTACCATCAGGCGATACGTCTGCTCGTTTGCCCACCTAGTCCATAAAAAAAAACATTAAGAAGTAAAGTTTGTGAATATTATATATTAACCCGAAAAATAAAATACTTTCTCATGGTAGTCGGATTTACAAGAAAATGTTTAATGCCCAAAGAAGTAGTTACGACCATATTATATTCAATGCGAATGCAGTCAACGCAACAATGCAGTATGGTGACCCACACCATGCTTCTTTATCATTGGGCCCCTGGCCTAAAACTTACCAGCGAAACACGGCAGCACGAATGCTGTCATTTTAGGTTGATCTTTGGTGCGAGGGTTATACCGACCCGGTCGAGCCGTCGAGCCGGCCCATTCGTCAATCACTTCAATTATAATTCTTTTGATGGCGAACTCAAAAATTACGGTAATAAAAGGTACAAAACTGATATGCCATGGATTGACTCAAGTATATCTCGTTTACGTTTTCCTTTAACTTTTATCACAAAATGTTTTGATGTTGCCAATATGTGTAAACGTATATCCATTCTAGGTAAGTTTTATTCCCAACAGTGTCCACGACAGAGGACAGTTAACATCTACGTTTGTAGCAATTAAAAAGATAATCCGCGTGTTCTTTGGCTGCACTCCAGTTGCAAGTTCTTCACTAAAGTAAATTCAATTAAGAACTGTTTCAAGTGGGAAGGTTTCCTGGATGTTTTGTAGCTAACACGGTGATTCTGCACTTTTTGCTACAATAGTTGCTTTATTGAACTGAAGTCAAGTTTATAAAAGATTTTCTTGAAACGGTGGGAACCTGTTCGATGCAGTTTTTCTTACCGTTTACTTAACGAGTTTTTGTGCTTTTTTCATATCAGTATTAGTTGTTTAAAAAAACAAATCCAAAATAAACATCCTGTATCTCGGGACTTGATACGTGAAACGGACCCAAAGAACACCCAGACTCAGAACATTAATTTGGAGTTTGAACCCAAAACACTCATCGCAGTAGAAAGCGGCGTAGCGACCGCTTAAATGACTATTCCAACCATGCAGTTTAATTTTTGTCCTGTCGTTTATTCTCTAAATTTTTTAAATTTGCACTCCATTTTTACAAGAAATATCAGTGGTTCCCTCAGAGGTATGTTACAGCTTGAGGTTGCAATGTGATATTAGACGAGCTGAGTGCAATCTACAGGGCAGATTGCCAGACTTTGTGACTGTTATCTGAAATTTTCTAACAGAATACCACAGTCTTACTTCCTTGACCGAAGAAATTAAATGTAACTTTTAACTATCAAAATATTGTATTTTAATATTTGACATAATACTAAACTGAGCAAATTTTCTCATTTTGAAAGTGTACAAGAGATTGGACTTTGAACGTACTTGGATCGAAAAAAACATTTATAAAATGAGGAAAACGATACCAGTAATTGTGATTTTTATTATTTATCAAGTACATGTCTGGATTAATCATATACGTACAGGTAAAATGTATATCACTAAATATCTTACGACCATAGAGATAGATGTTACTACTTTAATGTTCTTCCTAAATCATACTTGAATCTTACATTGTCTGGTCTATTGAAAGTTAACTTTTTCATTATTGTTGTGGTTAGCACTTTTCTTGTTGTTTTACCGCAATTCTTTGTTATCTTAGTTTTTCCGAGACTATTTTGCTTGCGACGTTTTTGCTATTACGCTAAACTGTTCTAGCAGCATTATCACTTACTTTTTTTAGATGATTTTTTAATAATTGTTTAAACATATAGTAGGACTTTCCTTTTATCAATAAATTATTATTATTTTTAACTGTTTCTGTGTGTCATATGAAGGAAGAAATTACAGACTTTAGGCTAAGGCATATAAGGCAACCCATTGTATGACTGTTTATTTTGTTTGTGTCCTAGTTATGGTGTGCAATAAGGAGTATTTGTCTGTCTATTTCAGTAAGTTAGTGCATTAATCATTATACCACTATTATCCCTTTTCTTTTAAACTAGCGACGCATAAGGCCATTGTAAGCTTTAATTTTCTTTTTTATTTAAATAGAATCAATTGGGACTAACTTGAGAAACTCCCTTTCCCGCTCTGTAAACATGATTATTTCACGGATGCCTTGTCGGGATAAACTAGTCGCTTAGTAGTTATGTCATATTGTAATCGTGGTACCTCTTTCACTGTATTTCATCGTATCCAGTTGGGTGAAACCTTACATCCTTAGTAATGAAAGATTTTATCTCAATAAATTTGGCAGTTCTAGAATTAAATTTCTGGCCAGCCCCCCTAACCAAGTTACAAGCGTTTTTCTTTCTGCTTCTATCTTAGACAAAGTATTAGCCAATGACGCTGATTAAACTAATAACTGTTGTAAAATATGTAGTTGAAAAAATATCTATAAAACGAAGTTTAGAAGTTTTGGTATGTTAGTACGGAGTACATAAAATTATTCCTATAATGTTAGTCTACAAAATATATATCCAATGTCCATAATTGGTCCTGTTGCCAAATTATAAAGCTTTTGGAATTTCTACTGGATATTCGTAGAACATTCACAATGGTTATTAGCTGTTTGCGCGTATGTGATGTTACATCATGCATGTGGTAATATTTCTGCATACGTTTGAGATGTATTTTGAGATTTGCTTTTTTTGTTATTTTTGTATTTTAATAAAAGAAAAACTTCATAAAATACTTATTATAAAAATTCGTTGAAAATTAACTAAATGCTGAATAGAGTTAATGGCTATGAATACCTCCGGGCTCAAATTTCAATTATACTCACATCTGAAGAGGTTCGTAAGGGTTGCCTTGCTTCTGGTATACTTGGCACTATATACATCAAGCATGTTGGTCATAAAAACATATTTGATTACATTTTAAAAGAGTCATTTAAATAATAGGCTGTCAAACAATTCGTCATCTAAATAACATCTAAATTAATCCGAATAAAGGAATACTTATATATGGCTCCTCGAACGTTAATCAAGAAAGTATTCTATGTACGCATCATAATCTGATGACAAGATTTCAAAGCAGACGAAAAGTATAAAATACCATGATTAAAAAGAACGAATACATTGTTAAGTTTCTAAAACTTTTGCAGTCAAACTTATCTTACCACACATTTTGGTTTTCAAATTAAATGTAGCTAGGTAAAATTAGTCTTTTTGGTGTTTTCATTCACTTCAGAACAATTATGCAGATGAAATGTATGAAACAGAAAGTAAAGACTTTCTACTTTCCCTTCAATCATAACAGCATGTTTTTTATTCAAAAATTAAAAAAAAACATAACGAAATTATTAATTTTATTATAATGTTTGTTAGATATACTTATTCCTTCTTGCGATTCACAAATCAGGCTATTTCAAAAAATCTTACAAAAAGCTTTTACGAGTACGGAACCGTATATCTAACCTTCTTTCAGTTTCCCTTCAAAGCCTTACTCGTAAATTAAACAAGATGAGGTAATATAGGTAAGTCAGCTTGTTCCCCTTAAGGTTGTCTATGAATTTACCGTTCTTCTGTCCCGGAAATCGAGTGTCTTATTATAGGTTACTTAGTCTCCTTCTGAAAACAGGCATAAATTATAAGTGAAGAGGGGAACTATGTTTCAAAGCAAATGAAGAGTGGTTTTTACAGAGTTTAAGAACTCAGTAAATTGGTGTTTTCATCAAGCATAAACACTTCAAAGGATAATAATAACTTAATACTTTAAAAATAAATATATTTGTTTGAAAGAAAATATTAAAATAATGAGTATTTTTTGAGTTGGTAGCATTTGCTTTTATCGCATATCATAAATACGCGATATAATACTACGATCGCATAAAAGTTTTTTTTTTCTGATGAAGAAATCTTATATAGCGTTGCTGTATTTGCGAAATGTGTATCATGTTAATCTGACATAGAGTTCTGTAGCGCATACGATGTTGAAAAACATAGATTTATTTTATAGAATACTAGCTTTTACACGCGGCTTCGCTCACGCAGACTTTCATCCCCCGATTTAGGGGTTGAATTTCAAAAATTCCTTTCTTAGTGCTTACTTACGTTATATAAAGAACGTACATGCAAAATTTCAGGATTCTAGCTTCAGCGGTTTGGGCTGTGCGTTGATCTCTGGGTATGTCAGTCAGTCACCTTCCTCTTTTTTTATATTTATAGATGGGCAAAAACAATAAAAAGTTTATAAAGTATAAGCTACATAAAACTTTTTGATGAAATCTATGCGGTCTATGTCACCCGGGCCTACTCTATTGACACTTCATTCATTAAATTCGGTTCAGTAGTTACAGGTTACGTAATAAGTACTACGCTGGAACATACAAACATATATGCATGGCCTAATATATTCCCTTCCATTCATCGATACCCAATCACAACGAAGTCATACTTCGTTGTGATTGGGTAAAAAGATAAATTGTCAATATCATAACACTAATTACCATAGAGCCATTATAGACAGAGTGAGGAAGACATATGGCTGACAGTAAGCGGAAACGTCCAACGGTTAGAAAGAGAGATAGGATCGCGGTACCCCGTCTGTCTTTCTCTATTGACGCATGCGCAGTAAAGGACAAATAATGGTATTCCAATCACAACAATTAACCATCGAATCGTTCTGCTATGTGCATGCACGAGTAGAGAGAGACAGATGGGTACCGCGGTCGTCTCTCTCTTTCTAACCGAGGGACGGCTGGAGGCTTGGCTCCCCTACTCTATCTATAATAACTCTATGCTAATTACACACAACTTTAAAGGTGAAAAACGCTCTACAAATGCATCAATTGTTTTTATTTATGTTTCATTGTTTTACAATAACACCAATAAATATGATCCTAAAGTGTGATTGGTAAAACTTGCCTCAACTTTTCTATCCGATCGTTGTTCAGTGGTGAGCTCCAATCATTTTTATATACAGTTATCGGATATGCTTTTCGAGTTTCCGAAGAACAAATAAAACTGTAGTAAAACAAGTTATTATTTACACAAGTTGGTTTCTCGATTCTTTTTTGCTATTTAGTAAATGATTTATCGGTTTCGTGTTGGGAATACGATTATGTTAAGCTATTCTGAGGGTTTTGCAATTTATCTATTTGTTAGTTGTATATCTCACTTAGATGTTGAGATAAAATTTTAACACTTCCTTATTCAGTTTTACAGCCAAAAAAACGTCTAAAGTAGCAGTAAAATTTGTACTTCTATTTCAATTATTGTTTTTCAAATCTTATTATTGCCTGAAATGAAACATAGCATCGTCATCTCATCTCATTCAATTACGCATTTCATTCAGAGTCTGTGCAGTGAGTCCTCTGTATTAAAAAGCGGCCAAGTGTGAGTCGGACTCGCCCATGAAGGGTTCCGAAGCAGCAAGTAACATAATATAAAGGTTGTTGTAGTTAGTTGTAACTTTGATCGATGTTTTAAGAATAGTGTATTTTTTTGCGGTTTACGATCTATGACGTATTAAAAAAAACTACTTACTAGATTTCGTTCAAACAAATTTTCAGTGGAAGTTTACATGGTAATGTACATCATATATTTTTTTAGTTTTATCATTCTCTTATTTTAGAAGTTACAGGGCCCCTTGTAACTTCTAAAACATTTTACCACTTTGGAAGTGTGAAAAAAAATGATATTAGAAACCTCAATATCATTTTTGAAGTCCTATCCATAGATGGACAGATGGACACGTATGGAATTGATGAAAAAAAATTTTTTGAGTTTCAGTTCTATGTAGGGGGACCCCCAAAATTTATTGTTTTTTTTTTCTATTTTTGTGTGAAAATCTTAATGAGGTTTACAGAATATATCTACTTACCAAGTTTCAACATTATAGTTCTTATAGTTTCGGAAAAAAGTGGCTGTGACATACGGACGGACAGACAGATAGACAGACAGACATGACGAATATATAAGAGTTCCGTTTTTTGCCTTTAGCACGGAACCCTAAAAACATGTTTGTAACTGTATTTTTAGCTAATTACAATCTCTTGATTAACGATGGTAATGGGGAGTTGGATTTTTCAACTTTTCTACAGCACATCAGAACGTCTGGTCCTCATCTAAAGTTTAGTCACAAATTTTAACTTATCTTTCTAAATAATTCAAACTGATAGGTTTCACATGCAAATTACCTTAACCCTGATGGCTGAGCTCATGTAAAATTTAAAAAAGAAACTTATTCTTTGATATTGTTGTTTGTTTGTTTTATATCAAGTAATTTTCACCTGTAAATATGGGGATCTATTTATTTGTTTGTAGATTATTCTGCATACATGTCAAAAACAGACAGCATGATGTATTGAGCAATATTCAGAATATTTTTATGAAAATGTGCGTGGAGGCACTTAGTAATTAAGGTAGAAATAAAAAATGCGTGTAGTCCCTCCGCGCGGAAGAAGTGAAACTTCGTAATGTGCAACAGATTAAACGTTTAACGCAAACGTTTAACGGTTGCGTTGAACGTTTAACGCAACCTTGTTGGAAGTCGCATTAGAAGTTTCACTTCAAAAACACTAATCGTGTTTGCATATTGTAATAAACTTGACGTATATAAGCATTGGTTTGAGAGTGAAAGAGAATCAAAGAACAGATAGATGATATGTAAAAGTAATAAATAAGAATCTAGGTAATGAAATGACACATTTTGAGAAGATCATTGAGCAATTCCGACTTCTATCCCCCTAAAATCCTCACTCTACGGGTATTCAGCCATTATGAGCCTATGTTCAGCAGTGAACTGTTAAATGCTGATGATGTGATGAGCGGTAATACACTTGTGATTATTTCTTGATTATTCAGTTGCAAGTCTTTATGAACCATAAGTCATACAAACTCTTTTATCTACCACTAAAACGATCAGAATGAAACAAGCAAGATACAAAATCATGCAGTCAATAGTTTATTTATGTAAGTGCACGTGTAATCTACATTTAAAACTGCCAAGTCTTAACCTATAAACCTTTTTAAGCTTTAGAAAAACTTACAGACTTTCAAACGCCCTCTGTGTCGTTTTCGCTTTGTTAAAATAACGTTTGACGTCTGGCTACCTCGCTACAAAGTAACGCTGAAAGCGCACCCAGGCGTGAAACCTATACGTTTATAGGTGTGCAAAAAAGCAGAAATCAAAAGGAAGGACGTGTTAAAGGACTGGGGTTTGATTACGACTGTAAAACCATATATCATGACTTTCGTTATGTTAACGGTGTTTGTTAACTGAATGAAATGTTAGTGTTTTTAAAAACATTAATATGAATTCTAAATCATTTCACTTTAAATCTAGTAGATTCCGAAAACATCCATATTTACCGTTATCTGTCATCCGGTTAAATTTCCTGTCTAGTTATTTCAACGCACATGATATTTTTTTCTGTAATCCAACTATAAATTTAATATGAAAGTTTTATAATCTATTCAATCAGAACCTATATTTCAGTTATTTTAATACGTTACATAAACGAACTCTTATTCTGCGTTCAGTTGCTGCAGTAGCACCAGAAAAGTAGAATTTTATGATTATGAAAATTACGTGGTCAAGTGGATACAGCCGAGCTATTATCTCGGCATAATTATAATAACCGCGAAATATTGGCTCTGAGCCAAAGCCCTCTGTTTCGGTGTTGCGCTTGAATGTACTTAATTTTTTATAATCTTCGTTGTCGTCATTAATAATACAGGAGTGCTTTCGACTCTGCGGCACAATGGTTAACTACTTGAAAAGAACCACCATTAAGACAGAACGCATGCATGAGTAATATCTTTGTTATTATTTTTGACTAGTTGTTGCCGCCACCACGCTGTGGCGGTTGGTTGGTTGGTTGGTTGGTATTACGGTTATCGCTGCAAATAGTAACCTATGTGTTATTCTGATGTATAAACTATATTACTGTAAAATTTCATCCTAATCCGTTCAGTAGTTTTTGCGTGAAAGAGTAACAAATATCCATCCATCCGTCCATCCATCCATCCATACTTACAAACTTTCGCGTTTATAATATTAGTATAGATACATAAGAAGTAGTTTTCAATATAATAGGGAAATAATAATACATTTTAACAAAAAAAACCGTACTTCAATCTGGACCAAATTTAAATGGGACCATACGGGAAGCACCAGCTTTCAAATAAAAAAGAATCATCAAAATCGATTCAACCAGTCGAAAGTTATGAGGTAACAAACATTTAAAAAAAACAGTCGAATTGAGAACCTCCTCCTTTTTTTGAAGTCGGTTTAAAAGGAGCAACAAAGCAAATTAGAATGTATAAAGCTTCTATTCAATGTTTTTTTTTCCCACATGTTACTTAAGATAGTCTGATTTCAAAGTAGGCAGAATCTATACTATGGTAACTAGACTAATGATAAAATAATACTATCGAAATAATATAGCAATTGTACTACTTCAAATAGCAGCAATTAAACAGTCTCTAAAACCGACACATTACGTAAATATGTTTGAAACATATGCGTAGATATTTTTACCCGTCTTCGTATCCCGATGTTTGTGTTTTTGCTCGCTTTTCTTCTTCAGATAATTAATGATTGGAGTGCTTATACTGCTACTACTGTCACGATTACGACGAGTATATAAATTTGAGTTAATGAAAGTTTGACACTTAGGGAACATTCTATTTGACCTAGTTTTAGACATTGTTTTTTCTAATGTTAGTCTCGCTAATAACAATTAACTATTGTGATGAGTATTATGTTTTTTTTTCTAGATCGTATTAGTTACTAGTTACTGATTCTCGCAACTTGGTCCACGATTCCGAAAATCATAAATTTTATCCATTTGTGCAACCTGTTTCATTAATGCTTGAATCCTATTGGTGTGTAAATGTTTATAACCTTTCTCAAATAATGGACTATTTAAGTACACTAGAATTATTTTAAAATTAAATCCCGTAGAGTCTTCAATGAGTCCGACCAAATAAATAAAGTCTTAAGCTGTGTTAGTATAGATATGTGACTACAATTTTTAGGTTTATACAGGATGTCCTGAAATTCAACGTCCAACGGCAAGTGGGGGGTAGGTGACTGTATGACACCTTTAAATAAAATATTTAAAAAAAAAAATTTTTTTTAGATACGAGTATTTTGCTTAAAATGGACTTGACGACATTTTTATGCACCATAACGACAAATCTGCAAGTTTCGGCGACGGTTTTTTGTTTATTCATAGTGTTGTTAAGTGCTCTATAGACCAAAAGAAAACACACAAAAAACACTAAAAAAATATTTAAAAAAAGCTATTGGGATTCAACTTAAATTTTATACAGGAAATAATTTTTCACCTTGGTATAATACTTAGTACATTTAAAAGTAACTTGGCAAAAAAAAAAGTTAAAAAAAAAATTAAATGGATTTATTAAAATATTTTAATTAAAGGTGTCATACAGTCACCTACCCCCCACTTGCCGTTGGACGTTGAATTTCGGGACACCCTGTATATGCGAAATGCTAAACAGAACATTTAAAAACCGACGTTGTTTTTTCTTCTTCCAATATTTTACTGACTGTATCTGCTCCTTGTATCAATAATGGAGATTGAAATGGAAAAACGAGGCTTACCAAAACAACCTTGAAACCGACTTTACAGACAGAGAAGTCGCTTTGTATTCGTAGTTTCGTATTGATCTAAAGTTTTGAAGACTTATATTGAAAGATTCGGGTGGCCTTTCAAACAGAAATACAGTTTCAATTACACTTCGATCACAAATTGTTTATTTATTTTGAATCTTTGCTATTTCGCAATAAATTTATAAATAAGTAAGTAAAAAGTTATGTAAATTATATATTAACAGAAGTTTTTGAATAAGTTAAAATAGTTTCTTAACCTATCGGTATAGTGTTATGGCTGATATTAGTGACTGACAGTCACCCTTTGGCTTTATTGGAAACAGTCACTAGGCACGAAGTGTATTTGTATATCACATTAAAAGCTTTTAACAGTCTATGACTGGACCCATTTTAGAAAGGTAGTATTGGTAGTACAGGCCTCATTTTTGATAGGTAGTATTGGTAGCATAGGCCTCATTTTAGAAAGGTAGTATTGGTAGTATAGGCCTCATTTTAGATAGGTAGTATTGGTAGGATAGGCCTCATTTTAGAAAGGTAGTATTGGTAGTACAGGCCTCATTTTAGATAGGTAGTATGGGCCTCTTATACCACACTAGCCATTCGGGTTGGTAAAATGATTGTTTCAAGTTTTTTTTCTTTGTAGTGTTGTTGTTCTATGTAGTTTGCTCCCTTATTCGCCTGTTACAACACCCATGGGATGAATAGGAACACTATGTATTCCTAATCGGTCGGTCGGACATGAGGAGCATATGCGGAGGCCCGATGATGCCGCCATGGTGTGGGTCATCGTGCTGCATTGTGACATTGTCTGTATTTGCAGACTTTTTGATTCTACTCATGCTTTCCATCAGGCAGATTAGAGTCACTTTGATGGGCTCAACAATGAAAAAAATAGGAACCGGTCCTAAACATCGGAACATTTCAAAATATATACCTACTAGTTGTTGCCTCGCCTTTGGACGGACTTAGTAAGGACGTCCATTAACCCGGCCCAAGGCGAAATAGAGTCCTCTTCTCTATTTCTCACTTGGGTAAGTCCTGACCGGCGCGTCCTCGTCGCGGGGGTGGGCACCACATGCTTCAGTAGGCCGGAGTATGCAGGTGGCGAAGTTCGGCCAGGGACCCTGTCCTGTGGGGTATAACGCAGGACCTTTACCAGGGCCAGCAGGCGACCTCGGTGGAGTATCATGCCTGCCTGCGCTAGTCCTGCGCAGTCGAGCGCCGTAAGCCAGGATGAAGGAGTCCTGGAGGGTTGAGCTGATTGGGGTCGGGGTTAGATACCTCCATGAAGCAACATGCCCTCTTTGGTCTGGAATTCAGGCGAAACGGTAGCCCTGTAGCTAGCCACCACAGGGAAATGGACACGCGTCCCGTACGGATGAGGTGGTACGGTCCGCAGGCGAGGTTCGGGGGGGGTGTTCTCCGGGAGAACACTGGGACTCGGCCATGCTGACGGAGCGAGGACAGGCGGCACATCTGGGGGCCGCATGTCTGCAGTTCCTGATGTCGCGCATGAGTCCCAACCCAACGACCCTATACCTCTCGGGTATTCCTGGTGTCCTTAGGGACATCCCCAAAGGTGCGGGCTCCACGGAGGGTGGGAAGCTCGAGAGGTGAAACACATACATAAACAAAAATGGACAACAACAAAAAAACAAGAAAAACCCCAAAGGTGGACGGTACGGCAGCAGCTGGACCGGACACCCCAAAGGTGAAAGGTACGGCAGCAGCTGAACCGGACACCCCAAAGGTGGAAGGTACGGCAGCAGCTGGGCCGGACACCCCAAAGGTGGAAGGTACGGCAGCAGCTGGACCGGACACCCCAAAGGTGAAAG
The DNA here is from genome assembly GCA_949125395.1 of Diaphora mendica. Classification (NCBI taxonomy): domain Eukaryota; kingdom Metazoa; phylum Arthropoda; class Insecta; order Lepidoptera; family Erebidae; genus Diaphora; species Diaphora mendica. The sequence goes on from OX421321.1 coordinate 7,027,675, forward strand.
GTACGGCAGCAGCTGGACCGGACACCCCAAAGGTGGAAGGTACGGCAGCAGCTGGACCGGACACCCAAGGAAGAGGTCCAGTAGGACCTTCTTCCTTAACACGAGCCTTCAGGGAAGCTTCGGCGACCCAGGAAGGCAAACACAAACAGCTTCGCGTCGGCGCCGCTACGATACCGACACCGAAGACTAAACTGACCGCGGAAGGCAGAAAGGTCGCTGGCAAGCCGGTGACCAGGACGCCTAACGCGAAAACACCCACTGGACGGGCACAGCCTTCAACGAGCTCCACGAGCTCAGGCCGGACCCGGCCAGCCCCCGCAGCTGTTCCGGATGTGGCTCGACCCACAAACCTGGAGCAGACCGCGGGGAGGAGGTCTCAACAAGGCGAACCAGCCACGGACCCTAGCCTGTCCGGATGGCAGGTCGCCATGTCCAGGAAGAGGAAGGGGAAGAAGGCGAAACACGTAGAGCTGGCGCCCCAACCCCCAACTTCTTCCGCCTGTGCGGCAATAGACAAGCCGCACAAGAAGAAAAACAAAAGGCAACGTCGCAGAGAGAAGGAGAGGCGAACTGCCTTAAACACAGACACGCCTCCGGTGCCTACCTCAAGGCAAGGTACCCGTCCGCAGGGGGGGAGTGATGCGTCCGCTGAACCCTCAGCGCCGCGACGCCCACCTCCTCCCAAGGGCAAAGGGGCGCAAGCAGGACCTCAGGGTGGTAGTACCCAGGGGGGCCGGTACTCCGCCAAAAGGGCACGTCTCGACGAGACAATATCTCCGAGAGGCGAGCCTAAGAGGCGGAGGACCGGACCACCAGGGGAAGCCGCTCAGATTGACTACGCGAGCGCGGTCAAGGCGGACCTAATGGCGGCGGTAACCACTGCGGCCATGGAAAACCTAAGCCTTAGTCAGTCTGAAGAGGTCCAAAAACGAATTGTAGAACTGCTGTTCGAGGAGTCGATGAAGCCGGGCAGCAGCAATTCAGAGGGCCCAGCGTTTCGGGGAAGGCCGATATTGACCGACGGCTACCTGAGACTCTGGTGCGAAAACCAGCCTACGCTGGAATGGCTAAAGCGCAGCGTGGCCAGCATCACCCTTGCCACGGGGGAGAAGCTGGTAGTCAAGCGCCCGAGCGAGATGACGAAGCGGGTCCGCTGCGGCATCTTGCTCCCTGGGGTCCACGAGGACCACAGGAAGGTAGCACACATGCTGCGCTTCCAAAACCGGTGGGCAGACATCGAAAGATGGCTCCTACTGAAGATGGACAGGCAAGCGACGGATACGTTTGCTGTAGTCAGTATCCCGGAGACGGTGGTAAAACCCCTGGTCGAGCACGGGCGCCGGCTCAGCTTTATGCTGGGAACGGTGTACGTCAAGTTCCAGGGGCCCCGCGGCAAGTTTGTGGAGCATCCACCAGCCGAAGCCGACTCCAGGGATGCAGGAAACAGTGCCTGCACCCTAACGATGGACACTGCGGAAGGGGCAAAAGATGCTGTCGACATAGTCGAGGCACCTGAGTCCCAGGCTCCGACGCGGGCCGCCCCCGCCTCCGATGCGGAAGAAGAAGATCTTCTTCGCGACCGCACGGACAGTGGGGGTGAGTGCGTGGAGGAGCTACGCAGGTTGGCCATCCAAAAGGAGAGCGGAGCCGAGGACGAGGACATGGCAACGGAGGAATCTGATTCCAATGGCGCTGTCTCATTCCTCGGCGTGTAGCACCCTACAGGCTAACCTCCACCACAGCGTGACCGCGACGGCTCAGATCCGCAAGTGGTTGGAGGTCAACAAAACAGCCGTCATACTGATCCAAGAGCCGTGGGTCAGAAACGGCACTGTCTGCGGACTCCGCAACATGGGAGGTAAGCTAACAGTTTACGCGGGACCAGAGAATCCCCGCACATGCATATACACTACAGCTGACATAAACATGCAGGCCCTAACTAGTTTCTGTTCTAGAGACATATGTGCCATAAAGGTGCAGGGAGCCCAGGACACCGGCCTCGCGCAGGTGGTTATGGCATCGGTCTATATGCCTGAAGCCGATGACCCACCACCGCACGACCTATCGCGGCTGGTCCACTACTGCGAGGAGGCGGGACTCGAGCTAATCGTAGGAACCGACTCCAACGCGCACCATGCCTTGTGGGGCATGTCTACAGGAAACGACAGAGGTAGGAAGCTCGTTGAATACCTATTTACGACGAACCTTAACATAGTAAACACAGGTTCTGTACCAACATTCGTCAACAGACGAAGCAAGACAATCATTGATTTGACCCTGGCAACTGAAGAAGTAGCGAAACACATCTCAAACTGGCACGTGTCGAACGATTTATCATGTTCGGATCATAGATGGATTCGTTTCGACCTTCAGGTAAGCATACTCACGGCACCACCTAGGCGAAACCCGAAAAAAACCGATCGCGCGCAGTACTCACTGCGGATCGGCCAGGTCCTGGAACAGGGAAGTAACCCAACTAGGATCATAGGTACCGTAGAAATCGAAAAACAGGTAAAGTTCCTAACAGACACTATGATGGACTGTTACCATCATACATGCCCCCTATCCATCCCACCAGCAGGCCAAATGAAAAATAAGAGCTGGTGGGGGCCTGAGCTGGAGAGACTCAGGCGCGAGATGAGGAAGCAACTCAACAGAGCGATGAACACCGGCACAGACCAGGACTGGGATAAATACAAGGCCACCAAGTCCAGGTACAAAAAACGACTCAGATGCAGAAGTACCAACTCATGGCGGAAATTCTGCACAAATATTGAGTCTACTGCACAGGCCAACAGGGTAAGGAAAGTTCTCTCCAACAACTCAGCCATATCACTGGGGTCCTTACGAAAACCAGACAACTCCTTTACTACCTCGGCGGAAGAGGCAGAACGTACTCTGGTAACAACACACTTCCCGGACTGTGAAATAATCAGTCCAGGCGGATGGCCAGATGAAGAAACCATCCCAACGGAGGAGGAATGGCAGCTGGCCCACAAGGTAATCGACCCATATAAAACGCAATGGGCAATCGACAGCTTTGACTCATTTAAATCTCCAGGCCCGGACGGGATCTTCCCAGCCCTGCTTAAATGGGGAGGGAAGACACTTACTCAACGGTTGACCTACGTCCTGGGAGCCTGTCTGGCACACAGATATGTGCCAAGACAGTGGAGAGATGTCAGAGCAATCTTCATACCAAAACCAGGTAAAACCGACTACTCGGATCCCAAATCCTTCAGACCAATAAGCCTAACCTCTTTCCTCCTAAAAACACTGGAGAGGTTATGCGAGAGGCACCTGAGGGAAACGGCGCTGACACAAGCACCACTACACCCGAACTAAAATCAACAGAGTCGGCACTTCATGCGGTCACAACCAAAATTGAGGTGGCGATCAAAAACAAGATGATGTGCTTAGGCACCTTCATAGATATAGAGGGAGCCTTCGACAAAACGATATTCACCAGCATAACAGCAGCACTGGTAAGGCACGGAGTGCATGCAGTCATGATAGAGTGGATAAACAAGATGCTGAGCCAGAGAGTCATTAGACTCGAAGCAGACGCTACCAAACAAGCACTGGTGGCAAAGGGCTGCCCCCAAGGTGGCGTCCTCTCACCAATCCTATGGAACCTAGTGGTTAACGACCTTATCACCACTCTGAACAACAATCACCATTATACCATCGGATACGTGGATGACATAGTGATATTAACAAGCGGCATGCACGCAGGTATAGTATGCGATGTCACGCGCTCGGCACTGGCAATAGTGGAACGCTGGTGCGTGGATAACGAACTGTCAGTCAACCCAAGGAAGACTGAAATGGTAATGTTCACCAACAAACGGAACCTGGGAAACCACCGACTTCCCAAGCTGTTTAATACACAGCTCCAACTTTCGTCTGAGGTAAAGTATCTAGGGGTAATATTCGACCACAGACTAAACTGGAGCGCCCACCTCAACAACAAAATTGAAAAAGCAACAGTCGTATTCTGGCAGTGCCGCAGAATGGTAGGTAAAACTTGGGGACTAAGCCCAAAAACCACTCTGTGGCTCTACGAGGCAGTTATCCGACCAATGGTAAGTTACGGCGCGATAGTCTGGTGGCCACGGACCAAGCTATCCACAGCCGAAGCTAAACTACAACGACTCCAGAGATTGGCCTGTCTGGCGGCCACGGGCTGTATGAGGACTACACCGACTGCGGCTCTGGAAGCCATTATAGGTCTCCCACCACTCCACCTTTTTATAAGGCAGGAGGCTCTAGCTGCAGCAATGCGGCTAAAGAAACAAAATCTCTGGAGACCGCCTAGGGTACCACACACCGAAATCCTCTATGAGGCCATAGGTAAGGAACCGCTCATGGAAGCGGTAACTGACACAATACCCAGGCAATTCGTCTTCGACAAAAAGTACAAGATACAACTGCACGAGGATCCCCAAGAAGGACTTAACCCAAGGGAGTTAAGAATCTTTACCGACGGATCCAAAACAAGGTCAGGCACTGGCTCAGGAGCATTCTCTGAGGACCTGAACATACACATCTCGACACCATTAGGAGCCCACAACACAGTCATCCAGGCAGAGTGCATGGGTATAATAATGGCAGCACATGCGATCATCTCCAGAAAGGTAACGGAATACCCCATCCGCATACTTTCCGACAGCCGATCAGTCTTACAAGCTCTACAAAGTCACACGACTACCTCAGGGCTGATCTACGAATGCCACAGAGCCCTGACAGAGGTAAGTACTACAAATAGTATAACTCTCCAGTGGATCAAAGGACATAGCAACTCACGCGGAAACGACGCAGCTGATGCGCTGGCAAGGAGCGGATCGGAGACAAGGGCAGTCGGCCCAGAACCAATATTGCCCTTGCCAGCTGCTTGGCTACGACGGACACTGCAACAGAACACCAAGGTAGAACACCAGTTATATTGGTCCAACCTTTGTACCTGCAGGCAGACCAAGGAGGCCCTCCCGACGATCAACCCCGGATTGTCACGGAAGCTGAAACAACTTAAGAGGCCGCCGCTTCGACTTCTGATCGGAGCAATGACTGGTCATGCACTATTAAACAAACATCTTTTTACTCTAGGTGTAACGGACAGCCCTCTGTGCAGAGCATGCATGGAGGAGGAGGAAACAGCCGCCCATGTCATCTTGGCATGTCCTGGGGTGGCAGAATACCGGGCAAAACACCTTGGTTCGCCGAGGTCACTTCAGGAGGTCGTCGGCAACGCCAGGGGTCTGCTAGGCTTCCTGGAGGAACTGGGATGGCACCACTAGTGCTGACCCACTACGCAAAATAGGCGCATCAAAGTCGTCGAGTTGCGGAAATCCAGCCCGCGAGTTCAAGTTCAAGTTCAAGTAGTTGTTGCCTCCGGCGTAAATCTTAAAAGTTAGTGTCCATAATCTTTACATAGAAAATTACTTGCCCTGAGTGACTATTACATTACGTAGAGCCTTAAGCGATGTGGTTACAAACTTGTAATTTTAGCAACCAAAGCTTTTCATATCATAAGTACCCACTAAAGGATTTTTGGAAATATCAAAAGTAGTGAAATAAAGAATGAACGGGGAAGTTCATAATTTTGAAAGTTAGAAACACAAAATAAGAAATAATCAAACGAACGAGCAGCAGACAATGGCTAGTTTAAGTATAGCCAAAAAGCCAGGACTATCCAGAACATTTTTTATTAGTAAATAGTAGAATTAGTAATGGCACGACTCCAACATGCAAAGGCTTACATGATGTGATGACTGATGGTTCTGTATGATTGATAGACTACTTTCGGATATCTATCTCTTGAAGTTAACCTTTGAATGAACCTTGAACTCAGTACCACTCATTTCGTATTCATAGAAAAGCAAATAATATAATTTCCTTCCAAGATGAATTACCAGATTTCGGTTGAGCTCACTGGGCTATATGTAATAATATGTAACTTACTATTTTACTCGTATTATATGCGTATATTCAGATAAGACGATCGAACAGTTGATTTTATCAAAGACACCGAATATGATTCTCACATTTCTGTGTATATTTACTGCAAATATAGTGATCACATGATAGGTAGGTGGGCATGTGTTACAAATTTTGTCTTCGCGTTTATTCTCATTCATAATAATAATTTTAAGTACATGAATATTCATGTTAGAATGTAAGAGTTTAAAAGAAAGATAACTGCGCTAGGAACATTGTTTGTTGAACAATCTTTGTAACTGAATTTTACAAACGTACATGAAAACGGACACAAATAATACCCAGACTCAGAACAACAATGTCTAAATGTTGTGTCATATGGCATTTGAACCCACTACACTCAACGCAGTAGAAAACCGTACCGCTTAAAAGACTGCACCATCTGTTCAGTAAATATTGTACGTTGTATGTTGTATAATGCTTTAGTAAGGTCTTAAATGGTCTAAATGATTTTCGTAAAAACAATGATTAAATTCCACATCGTGTAAGGAAACACTATCCAATGCTCCATGTTCCACTGAGCAATCGATTCTCCCAATATGCAAATCCGCTTTATGCGCCATTTAAGCCCAAAAGTATTGTTATTTAATTTAATGCAATGCAGTAATAGTATTGTTTTAATATTGAACGTACTTAATTAAATACACGTTTACAAATTCATGTCTTAAATAAGTGATGATATAATTTTATTATTTACAGTTGGAAAACATACAGTGAATACTATAATTTCTGCAACCACCTTAGGAAGCTGTCGACGAATTTTTGATAGTATAAAGGTGTAAGCGCTTAATACGATCAACCCCTTCATACATATGACTGCACGTTTGGCCTAGTGTTTTAACGGTCACCACGCCGTTTCTTACTTCGCCAAGTGTCGTGGGTTCAAATCCCACGTAGGACAACACTTTGTGTGATCCACAAATTGTTGTTCTGAGTGTGGGTGTTATTTGTGACCGTTTCATGTATGTTTGTAAAGTCCCCCGCGACACAGGATTTATTCATAGTGCGGGAGTTGCCAAAAAAAATAAAAAAAATACTGGTTAGGTGTGTTGATAACTTTTAAAGTTCACTTGTCGGTCCTTGGCGGTAGTGTTCCCCCTAGGGTCGTTAAGATTGACTAATACCTGTAACACGGTGACTGGGGCTCATATGTCGACCCAAAACTAAGGTCCTTTTCCAAAATGCCAACCCACTGTAGTGGTAATACATAAGTTTTATTTATTCAAGATTCATGGACTTAAAAAAGAGATTTCTGTACTTCATTTCGGCATTTCTTCCCAGAGTTAGTCTTAGACAATGCCGGCCCCTTCTATCTGTAAAGTCTGACTTGTAATTTTTTTTCTGAAAGATTTACTTACAAAAATATTTAGTTTAAAAAAATCTTTTTTTCTAAAGAGAAGTTTACGTCCAGCAATGGACAATTAAATGTTGTTGACGTGATGTGGTGTGAAGTTTAAATCTTATAAATAATATAATTTAATCGATTTATAAATCTTTATTTTAATACAATATGCACAATATCTTAAATTTTAATACAATATATTGTACCTACCAATTTATGGTTTCCTTTGAAGCCTTTAAGTTTCTTGCTTAAAAATATCAGTTTTTCACAACTCCTCTAATTTATTGGAACATATTTAACTAAAAACTTTAAATATTCATATTGACCCTATCTGTGCGCGCTAACTCACAAAATACAATACGCCTCCAGGCGATAACTTTACTACTTTTACTACTACGATACTTTTCTAATTTTATGTTAACCTTGAATGAATGTGGTGTACAATAAAGAGATCTATTATTATTACAATACCAACGATTCTCCTTGGGTATATAATAGAATCCTTTAAAAGATGAAAGTGTAATAAGACAGTTATCAAAATTGGTTTTGACTATGCCTCTAACAACCTATAAAAACCAATTACAAAAAAAAATGAAATGTTATTTGAACCAAACAAGTGATAGTGGAATGTTGTTCTCGAATTGCAGACGTAGACGACAAAGAAACTTTATTAAAACCTACTGCTCGGAGTATGAAATACAATTTTTTTTTTCTTTTAAAAGATAGACTTCACTGCTTTGTACTGACAGATATATTAAGTAGTTGTTCAGAACACAGTGTTCAACGGAAAGGAAATGTCTCTGATATTTCTTATCGGTAAATCAAGTAGTATTTTTAAGTAATTTATACTCTCGATTGTCGGCACTTGATGGAACTTGTTATAATACCCACTAGATAACTAGGTTACTTTACGTTAACCTTTGAGGATGCCATAAGGCGAAACCGGTCAGGTGTAAACAAAAATAAAATAGTGGAATAAGTACAAGTGATTTTAATTCAAAAATGTAGTATTTTTAAATTGATTTTCACCGTTTAAATGAAGACATATTTTGTTTAGTATTTATTTACTTTCCTTGATATTCGTTAAGTGATACACAATAAATACCTACATGTTTCTTTATCATAATAATTTGTAACAACTTTTTTTTGGATAAAAGAAATAATAACACAGATTTTGAATTAAATGCTATGAAATATATTTAGCTTTAATTCCGCGAGACTGCGAGACGGAGACTATCTCGCGGAATTAAAGCTAAATATATTTCATAGCATTTAATGTCATGGATTTCCGCAAAGTAATGCCTGATTCCATAACTTAACAGATTTTGAAAATAGCGTCCTCTGTTAGACTTGTTATGCACTAATGCTATTGGTTACGTTCATCCAGTATTGATTTGATTGTTTGTTCGCTGATTGTGCGAGAGAGGGCGTAATTTTATAAATTAAACTAAATTCTGTAAGTTATGTTTAGAAATAATTTGATTCGATTTAGATGTTTGTGAACGTGTGTGACAGCGTCAGGGAATCTGTCAGAGAGAGGTTATAGTGGGGAAATTCTAGAACAATACGGGAGACAATGTATTTAAGCGGATGTTTTTAGTCTCGAGTCTTTTTTCTGCTAAGAACTCAACAAGATAGTGTGACTGTCTGTCTTTAATTTGTATTGATTATCTAGTGTGGTTTCATCCCGCATGAGCGGTAAGTGAGAGAATATTTTTAGATTTCTTTTCATGTCCTTTCTGTTGTTCCAAAACATGCTTAGAAGGTCCATTTGTTCATAGAGCTCAAGGATGCGGTTGAAGAGTATCACCTGTAAGATACCACAAAGCGTTTCGGCTCGGGTGTAGGGTGGAGATACATTTTTTTAATCTACCTGTCCTGCAAGGCGTGGCTCTCCGCACCGGGGAGCCTCTGATGTGTCTGATGGCATGCGGAGGATGATCTGACCACCCTTCAGGCCAACTACCGTGTCTAAGGGAAGTCACATATAATATTTAATTTTTTCTTTATAATTAATCATCAGTCATCCAGGGGTTGCACACTCAAGCTACCTTGTGCTTGAGTGGAGGACCTGAAGACAGGAGGCCTCATGGATGTGGAATGTGTCCGGATTGGCCGTCTTTGTTACTCTTGTGTATGTTGGGTTATATCCCTACCCTTTATGATTTTTTTAGATATAGATTTTGTTTTGATGTAAGGTAACTGTGAATATTTAAATGTATTTTTTTTGTAAATGTGTATTTGAGTTGAAATATATACTGTGATGATGTTGAAAGTGGTTTCTTTGATGCGATCCTAAGGACACACACACACACACACACACACACACACATATCTCTCTTTTGTTTTAATTAAGTAATATTCTATAAAGGCGCCCTGGGTATTCATGCTTCTTTCTGCCGATTGGGTCAGCTGGTGGGTAATACCCCCTGTTCAGGTCTAGGGGACTGCAAGGTTCGAATCCGCCTCCTTGGTGGGTCTAGGGTTGCGACTTGCGAACCGCCTTACAGGTTATGGTGTTACAAATTTACTAAATATAATAAACAAGGTTTATTTATTGTGTGATTGTTGTAAACCAATGTTTCATTACGTGATAATTTTAAAATCTTCTTTAAAAATTAGTCTTACTGACGACGAAGGTAAAATCTGAAAGAGGTAAATCCATAAAACACACAAGCACCAACAAATACCACAAATAATTAACAACAATAACACAAACTTATGATTAAAACATTGCATCTAAACATAAATACAGGCTGCTTAGTTACCAAGGCTATGAACATAACATATCTATTCCCATATGGTTATACAAGCCATAGCTCGCAGTTCTCTAAGTCCTTTGCGGCATGTGTCAAGTGCCGGCCAAGAGGGAAAAGTCGGCTTTAACGTCCACACTTCTGTATCGTGTCTTATATAGAAATATGATAGTTTCGAAGCCTCGCAGGCGATATTTTATGTCGTTTTTCCTTTCCTATAAAACTCTTATTATCACGTTTACTTTAGAACCTCGTTTTGGTATGTAGGATAATCGAAAAATGTGTTTTAGAACAAAAATCCTGATTCTTATTTAAAGTTTAAGTACAGTCCATTCGCTTAGATACGGTCACATAGATTGCGCCGCCGTCGGATGTGCAGCAAGCTGCCACAAAATCAAAGGGCCCGCTTGCGGCGTACACCCACAAGCAATTATGATTTGTCCGTTTACGCCGTTGTATGAATTAATATATTCGTATTTCACCACAATAACCACAATTGCGTGCGGGTGCACCGACACTATTTAAATGAATGGATATTAAATGAGTGGTTTAGTGGTTGGTGATCCCGACTGCTTAGCCAGAGGTTGTGGGTTCGATTACCACCCAGTACAAACCTATGTGTGATGAACACAATCATTTCTGTTCTGTGTCTCGGTGTAGTTTACCTATAACATGTATTACATGTATTTAGAAATATGTAAGTATGGCTATTAGCAGTCTCATTGCTATAATACATAGGCTTTGCTTAGTTTAGGATCGAAAGCCGTGTGTGAAATGAGTGAGGATATAACTGATATTAATACACCAGTTATTAATGGTGTATTGTGGATTAACTATTTAAAAAATAACTTAGTATGTAACTAAGTTATTTTTTAAATAGTTAATCCACAACGATCCAAGTATTTTTGATTTCATTCACAAATACAACAAGGATTGGAAGTGTAAATCAAACAAACAACTAAATATTCTAAAGTAAGAAAAAAAAAAAAGATTTTCCTTTCAACATAAAACAGTAAAGCTAATTAAAAAAAGAATACTGTGAAAACGTGAAAAACGGGTTACTGTATCAAATTTTTCATTAAATACATGTAATAAAAAAGAGAATAAAACAGCTATGTAACGAAAACGATTCATCACAATTATTGTATTGAAATCTGTATACCTCAAGGCTTTCTACTTATATACACATGTAAATACACAGTACGTGTGTATATACAAGCCTCGAGGCTCATAAAAAAGACATACAATCATGTAAATAATACCTCATATAGTTTCTCAATACAATCTAAAGGGATGAATGAACAGATATAACATCTCGTATATCGTAGATTTTACTTTATTTTTGTAGTTGTTTTCCTTTTATCTTGAGCTCATAATGTTTTGTTTAAGACTGCAATTTCTTGGTTACTTCAACTTCTTCTGCTGTGCCTTTTCCCCTTTCATTGAGGGTCGGCCCTTTTCGTTACAAGGCGCCATGATAGTCGGTCTTGGGTTGTCTGTCCCTACACCTGAGCCCGCTCCATGTCCCTGGCAATGGTTGTCCACCACGTGGCCTGTGGTCGTCCTTTGCCTTTCTTTTTATCTGGGATGGCTTTCCTTACAAGGTGCTCCTCATCACGTCTCATCACATGCCCGTACCAACGCATACGGCTTTTCGCGTTGGTTGATATTTTACATTAATGGTATAATATAATATAGATAGTAGATTTTTTGTGCGTATTTCATGCACAGATTGTATTGTGTAGTAGTATTGTGTATTGTGTGTGGAGTAGGATAAATAAGAAGTTATTTTTTGCGATCACTTATCGAATTTACATTTCATCATAGTTTTCATGTGTTGAATTTACATTTTAAACAAGTTTTTTTATTTTACTAACTTTCTAAATTATAGTTCAGGTTAACATGAGTATTTCATATTTTTAATTACTAAAATTAGAAGGAGATTGAACTAAAGTAAAAAAAAAAATGGTTATCCGCAAAGTTGGTTTACGGACGATAGTTTAACGTGACAATGTCATAACAAAACATTGATGAAATGATGAGAGATAGATCTCTCATACAACGACGTACAATGAGCGTAACGGGACAATGAGTCATCGTTTTTCATGCATGCAGCCGGCGTTCATCAATATATTAGACGTTGTCACGTCAAAAGTAAAGTATAAGCCTTTGCAAACAGGGTAAATCTTTAATATCGGCTTACTTTATCGAACTCTGGACGGTTCAGTCATGTCCTTGTGGGAGACTCAACGAAAACTCATCAAATTTCGGAGGTATATGTCGGTTATCGCAGTAAAGAGTAGTTTGTGTCATCAAAGTTTCTCCATGTCAAATTTGATTTGACTGCATGGTTGGCCTAGTGGTTTCAGCGGTCGCCACGCCTCTTGCTCCTGCACCAAGTGTTGCAAACAGGGTAAATCTTTAATATCGGCTTACTTTATCGAACTCTGGACGGTTCAGTCATGTCCTTGTGGGAGACTCAACGAAAACTCATCAAATTTCGGAGGTATACCGTGTGTCTCGTCCGGATTTCCGGCCGTTTCTACGCCAAACATTGAATCCGTTCAGTGTATTAATTTTAAAAGGATAGATTTTTGTATGTCATATCTTGTTAGCTACCTACCACAAATAATCTTGGAAATAAATGAAGGCTAGGAAAATGATGATGACTGATATCTTGTCAACTGTAATCGAGCATCGAACTGGTTAGCAACTAGTCTTCATATAGGTACTAACGATATTTATCCTCTATTGAGGTAATCTCCAAAAATCTTATAAAACCGAAGAGTTTGTTTATTTTGTTATATGCCTTAATCTCAAGAACTGCTGGGTCGCATTGAAAAATAATTTTAGTATTAAATAGTCTGTTTAATTGGAAAGAATCTAGAGTTCTATAACTATACTCTTCCTGAAGCGTGAGGCTATTAAAACCTCACGCTTTTATCAACATGAGCCGAGTATTATTGTTAAGTATTGCATATACGAGGAAAATTTATTCCTTTTGACAAACACCTACTAAGTTGCGCGACTCAGCTGGTATTTTTATAGAATTGAATTTAAAATTAGGAAAAGAATAGTTTATGAATTTGCCGGTATTTAATTGTCCGTGGAGGCGCATATAGCCGAGTTGCACTCGGTGATTAGAAACAATCACCTAGGGTAAGCAACGACGGCACGGTCAGAACCTGGATGGGTGACCGCTAGCGGCATGTTACCATGAACGGCACCGTGATTCGGAGGTCATGTTAAGAAGGCGGTCCCGGTTGTTATCATATGATAACAGTCGTGAAGCTTAGTTGGAAGCCTTTGGGCGGCTTAAAAACATCCAACGACAAGATTACGTAGCCACTACGTTGCCTTGCCAGTCCCCAACCCGCGCTTGGCCAGCGTGGGGATGTGTGGCCTTAACCCTCTCCTGAGAGGAGACCCGAACCCAGCAGAAAGTCAACGTAAAATGACAGCTATCGTGCTGTCGTGTTTCGTTGGTGAGTGCGAGACCGGAGGCACAAATGGTCTAGTCAACAAGTTCCATACTTGTTGACTAGACTAAAAGATGCAGCAGCATCACTAGGCCGCCATGGTGTGGGTCGCCATACTGCATTGTCTGCATTCGCAGTGAGTATGGTGACCACCACTCTTGGATTCTGCTTATGCTTTCCATCAGGCAGAGTAGAGTCATTATGGCGGGCCATACATAAAAAAAAAATCTAGTGCCAGAGATTTACGGGGTCGATGGCTCTTGAGAAGTGTCGTAGTCGATTTGATGTTTAACGTGTAGAGCTCTAAATGCGAGAAAGTTTAGCTTTGGAATTACAATGTGTCTAAACTCTATTATCTCTGAGGAGATCCATAGACGAACTAAAGTTACCGACATAGCAGAGGTCAGCAAGCTGAAGTGGCAGTGGGCAGGGCGCATAGCTCGGAGAACCGATGCCCGATGGGGCAGAAAGGTTCTTGAGTGAAGACGACGTGACGGCAAACACAGCGTAGGAAGGCCTCCCGCAAGGTGGACGGACGACCTGGTTAAGATCGCAGGGACTCGTTGGATGCAGGCCGCTACCGACCGGTCGAAATGGAAATCAATGGGGGAGGCCTACCTTTAGCAGTGGACTCCCTATGGCTGATATGATGAAACTCTATTATCAATAGAGATAATACAATACACACACATTGACACATGCCTGTAAGAGATTGCCTCCGGGCGATAAGGCCGCCAATTGTACTTCTCTAATTTATGACTACTTTGGAATGAATCTAGTGTACAATAAAGAGATATATTATTATTATTACACATTATACATACAACATAACAATGGAAACAATTTTTTACATCAAACCAGCTTTTGGACGTGGCTAGGCCGCATGTATATCGGTTATCGCAGTAAAGAGTAGTTTGTGTCATCAAAGTTTCACCATGTCAAATTTGATTTGACTGCGCGGTTGGCCTAGTGGTTTCAGCGGTCGCCACGCCTCTTGCTCCTGCACCAAGTGTCATGGGTTCAAATCCTACGCGGTACAAAACTTTGTGTGATCCACAAATTGTAGACCCGAGTCTGGGTGTTCTTTGTGTCCGTTTCTTGTATACTTATAAAGTCCCCCGCGACACAGGATGTTTATTCCTAATGCGGGAAGTCTGTCTTGTCTTAAAAAAAAGAGATTTAAATTAGTGCAGCGTTTTAGACGTGAAAGCGTACCAGACGGACAGAGTTACTTTCGAATTTATAATATTAGTATTACTTAATAAAGAGTAGTTGCAAGTACAAAAACCAACTGACATAAAAATACTGTTCTCTCTCTAGTGGGACTAGAGGTAAATATTTCGGAGTTCCCTCTCGCTGTCGAATTAGGCATAAATTAACCAAAATAAAGCAATTTAATTGCAATAAGTATTCCAGTGTTAACAATGTTACTGAGGTAGCTAAATCTTTTAAATACCAAGGTCAAGAATCAGGATCAGCACTTTATACAAAATTCTATTCTGTTTCACATCACTCTTGGGACAAGGGCCGATTAATCCTAGCGTTCTTTATTAAAATAAAACGTAAGTCTTAATTTATATATTTTGTTGAAATATAAAAACCCTGAATTTTGAGTAAAATATAATTATTAGCTTAGATTGGATTGTCGTTTGTAACTGCTTATAATATCCCTATTATCGGGTCATAATTATCATATATCAGGTTCAGCTCATATTCTTTTCAGGTTATATTCAGGCAGAACTATATCAAGCTCAAAGCGGTAACGAACTTGGTATGATATTTAAGTGGAAATGCATTGCATGCACTTTGCCAAACTTAGGTTTATAGAATCTTTATTCTCATAAGAACAATTTAGTTCACTTACTTGAGAAAACAATGTCTTTAAGTTACATTTAGTGTCATCTTGTGACGAAGCATACTATTCATATTACAAAACATAAATACACAGGTAGGTACAACATAAAAAGGTGAAGTAATCAGAAACAAAATATAACAACAACAAAAAATTGCTAAACAAAAATAAACAGCATATAACTATATTAAGTAGATACAAATTATTCATTCGTTTTGTTGAAACAATTAGAACGAAAACACAACGACTGGCCAGCCAATATCACTAGGACACAGTAATAATAATGTCATCAAATTGTTGTTTTAAAAATATTGGAATTCAATTATTAATAAATTATTAATAAATTATATTAAGTGTGATCGTAATGGCTAGTAAATATGCAGGTGTGCAAGTGTTTCGTCGAAATATAGTCAGGGAGACTGCAACTTGCAAATGAATTATGCATAAACGATGTAAACGTTGGTTAAAACTGAAATCTCATTCTACGATATAACTCCGTACTGAGAGGGATAAATTAAACTACAAAAAAAACTAACACAGACTGTCTGCGTTCTTAAAAATTTACGAACTTCAGTATAATTTCAGAATTTTGCATTCGTTAAAAATTCTAGCCAGAGACAGCTACATTTGAGGATTCATGTTCCACTTTTTCTTTAGCATAGTTATTTTGATGAGATAGCAAAAAACATTTGACTATGTGACAGTTTCTCAATCGATCAATAACATGTTTTTTTGCACGAATGCGAAAGAAGGACGGTTAGGTTTTACGAGTGTATCTATGTATGTAAGTATGGATGTTTATTTCTTTGGTACGCCCTAGAGCCTAAACGGCTTGTCGTATTTTTATGTAAGCGGTGTCAATAGATTCGTCTCAGTCGTGAGAGTGACACTGGGTACATCAAAATAAAAAAAAAACAAAAGAAAAACGTGAATTTGAAATGGCAGATATTGAGCAGTCGGGTTAATTTTCTTTTCAATAATTTAATTGTTAAATATTTTATGCACAAGCGTTCCGTTCTTTCGTGTGTTATAAAAAGTTTGCATGTAGATATAGTTTGCTAGGGGTACAGCAATATACATAAAATTAAAAAAAAAACTACTTGCGAAAGACAAAATTAAGTATTATTAACAAGTATGTTTACAAAAAATCCTTTGAATACGCCCATAATGGCTAAGAACTCCGTGTAGTGTAATTTCAAGATAATACCGCTAGCATTCTGTTAACTTCTAGTAATATACACGAACGGAGAGCTGTCAAGTAATCACGATACGAGAAGAAAGGAATTATCGGAGAGAATGATGACTAGTATTCTTGCGAAAGAAAAGTGAATTGTGCTTCGTTTATTTAAGCTTTATACTAAGACTAAGGATAAAAAGTTTTGACGACAAAAATATTAATCTATACTAGTATTATAAACGCAAAAGTTTGTATGGATGTATGTTTGTTACTTTTTCACGCAAGAACTACTGAACGGATTTGGATGAAACTTTACAGTAATATAACTTATACATCAGAATAATACATGTCAAGGCTAGTCAATAGGCTACTATTTGCCGCGATAACAGATAACTTGTTAAGATACATTCTAGAATTAAACTAAATAGTGAAATGAGTACAGGAGAGTTCCGTTCTAGAATGGATTAATAGTTAATTTACTAAAACATCGATTGCACAACGACTGTATTGTCATTAGATGCATTATGTGCTAGTTGTATATGTATGAATTGTTCATTAATCTCCTTGGTCAAACACCTAATTTGCATCTAACATAACATATTAAGATCCGATAAATGATCCAGGTCAAATGGACTGACTTAGACTGAGCCATAGGTAATTTGTGAGGAATTAAACCGTTAATATTAATTGTCTTATTCTGACAAGGCTTGATAGTGAAGTGAATGTTTTAGGTAGGTGAATAAATATTTCCGACATCTGACACAACGCCCTGTAGCCCCAAATTAAGCAAAGCTGGTACTATGGGAACTAGACCACTGATATAAATACACATTTTTTTTGTAGATACATACATATTATACATAGAAAACACCGGCCCGGGAATCGAACTCGAGACTTTAAGTACAGCTACGCTGTTGCATACGCTACACTACGCCACCGAGGTAGACAAATATCAGAAGATTAAAGCTGATAAATTATAGTTTTACATGTGGAATGATTTTAACGAACTTGCCAGAACATGATGTCAGTTATCTAGAAATATTCTTTGATGGTGTGTAGTTAATGAATCTCAACGTATGCATCGTATTAAGTTGTATTAACTACCATAATTTGTAAAAACAATAACATATATTAAGTACGTATGTATATGGGAGTATCCCCACTCAATCAACCTAATTAAGTTGCTTGCCCGCTTGGTTCCACAATCAACTACATACAATTTAGCGTTTTGATACATGTATTTATAAAAACGATTTTTATGAAATTTGGTGTGCATATCGGGTAGGTCTGAGAATCGACCAACATCTATTTTTTATAGCACATTTTTTTTATGGCAAAATGACGTTTGCCGGATCAGCTAGTATTATTATTATAATGTACACCATGCCTAAATAAGTATACCCATGAAGTAGGAACTGTCTTATATCAAAAATATGCGTTGATCATCATTTTGAGAGTGAGGTAATAGAGAGTGCAGTTGTATTTGCGCACACACTTGTGCACTTTAACATCTCCTGCGTAGTAAGCTGGTCTCCGTTGAGACTAGTTGCCGTGTCCGAAATCGGCTTTATACGCTTAAAATTATGCAGCTAAGGTCACACGATAACTGTGATTGTATTACTTAAACGAGGTGAAGCCCAAAAAAAAACTGACAATTCACAATATTATTTTGGTTTCAGCTCAAGTGGACAATAAAATTCTCAAATATACTGCCATTTTTTTTTACCTGTGAAAACCCCCTCGTGCCGTCACCCCACGGGGGTTTGCGGCGGGGCGGTGTGTCGGGATCGAACCGACTAAAACCAAACGGTGTGCCCCTTTGCGCCTGAGACGGAAGAGATCCAGGAACTGCTGTTATTAACACATCCGGACCCCTCGCAGCGCTTGCCCGCACTGAAGCGGGCATCGTCTGCTGGTAGAACTCTCAATTTAATCGACGTACGGCACACGCGTACTTCGCCTTCTCGCGGTTGGCCTCTGAAGCGGATGGAGGGGAAAACCCGACCCGACCATCCACGGCCACACTCAGGGCGGCATGAGGCGCTGATAGGCGTGCCTCCGCCGACCGGTTCGTCGGCGGCGAATTAGGTTCGAGTAGATGTTGTCCTCCCAGGCCTTCTCCGCTGCCTCCTTCTGCGAAATTACGTCTTGGCAGAAAGCTACGACCGCGGTAAAACTGCTGTCGCTGCCGGCCATGGAGCGTATGACGGCCGGTAGCGAGAGATCTCCGATGACTGCAGTGAAGGCCTAGCGCTGCGACGCCCGAGCGGGGACAAATCGCCAGCGTGTGCTGGGCCGAGGCTTCACTGCAGTCGCAGTGGTGGCAGGAGGGACTCAGTCCCTATTGGCGACCGAGTGCAAGTACTTCCCGAAGCAACCGTGCCCGGAAAGGGCCTGGCTCAGTTGGAATGAAAGGGTCCCGTGCTCCCTCTCTGCCCACTTGAGGATTACTGGCTGGAGAGCCTCCACGGCGGCAAAGCCAGCCGGTGGAGTCTCCAGCCCGAATGATCTAGCCATCGTGGCTCGACGGGCGGCTTCACGCCACTCGCGTACCTCGACAACTTTTTTTTTTGAGAATTGAGCATAATAAAGGCTAGGAAGAAGAGAAGAGTATATAGTACGTAAAAAAATATTTATTTGTAAATTAAACCATTCCTCTCATTTATTCCAATGATGCACTTGTTACATCCAGATCTTCATCACTCAAATGTCGGAAGATAAGTCGCCTTATGCAGGTATTTGCAGGAAGTATCTGTAAATAAATAATTAACTGTCGAATCAGTACTGCCTTTCTCAAACGATAAGCTTGTCAACTAACTTGTAACTACATTTTGGGTTGGTTTATACAGAAGATAATATGTTATTACATCGTAGTGGTATTATGACGGATGGACCTAATTTGGTAGCGAATATACGACAACTTGTCTAATCGGACATGTGGACTCTTAGTGATCTTTTTATTAAATTTCTATCTGCTAATAAATAGTGTATTCGGGTCAATTAAGTTATACTCAATAATATATCCTAATATCCTCTGGTTGGAACTTATAATATTTCGGCAGTTTCATAACAAATACAATGTCCATTGTTTCAAATAAACCCATAAACAATCTCAAGTGTAGCAATCTCAGTTTATGTTCAAAGTAATTTCGACATAACTTTAATACTACAATTATGAATGTATGTCCTAAAGTAGTATGATACTTAGGGTACTTTACGACTTTCTTATTTGAAATAACTGCAATAATACTCGTATAAGCGATACTGAAAGATTGATCGCTTAAAACCAACATACGGCGATACGACATAATTTTTTGTGTTTCGCAATTATTTTTGTAGCGGAATCTTGACGTGTGCCTCTGAGGATTTCTGTTCGCTATAGTTTAGACTTTTGGAATTGCTTGGTTATAACAATAACCACACTTTTTTCTGGTTATAGCAAAGCTAGCATGATGGCTATATTCACCGTATTCAGACTACTAAAGGCTGTTGATCGCAATAATCATTTAACGTCTTTAATAACTTTAATAATTAGAGAGTTTTTATAGCAGCGATGAACTGGGCGGGATATATTCCTTTCCTACAGGATGGTAAATATGAAGTCTTGGTTGGATATATGACCTATATTGGATCGGGATCTCTGTATCCACAAAATCACAAAATGTACAATTTACACAAGAGGTCATTGACCACTTGAAAATCTTAACATCAACTTATAAAACCGGTATGTAGGTGTACAACGCCATCTAGCGCAACATAAGTAACTAAAAATAAAATACTTAATGCTACTTGAATAGAGAGAAAGGAATAGTAGTATGTTAATTGTCTAACCAATTGCATTTTAGAGATGACAGGCTTGTTTTAATGTCGTACGAGAAAATGATACAATTTATGTGTATTTTTTTTCGGGTTTTAAGCTATTGCATAGCTTTTATCGCGGGCTTTGAGGCCATTGAGCGCGGCGACCGATTCAAGAAATTCCGTAACGTAACGAAAATAAAACCTGACACCCGAAGCTCGCACGGATCGAGACGAGCTGCTCCGAACGACGAATCAACGAATCTGAATCACAGAGACAGACAGACAAAACAGTCTGGGTTTGCGCAAGTATACTTGAACGTGTATGTCCGGCTTAAGCAGCTGTTTGTGAGAAAGTATATAGGTGTATAATAGGTATCTATCATAATTATCTTTATAATGCCACACTCACCGCATGTGTAAGAAAAAAAAAATACTGTGAATAAAACAACCCGTTCACTGACGAAGACATTTATTAGGAATCGCTTAAACCTTTTATAGTATGCTGTGTAACGAAACCACATCGCTACTTAAAAAATGGGATCAACGCCATCTAGTAGGTACTAATTTAATAGAGGAGTATTTTTCATTCACAATATTATACATACTGCATAAATAAAAAATAAATAAATAATTATAATTGCATAAGTTGATAAAAAATGCTAGGCAACAGCCTTACCGCGGCAGTCCCCGAATGCCATACGTCTTTTGTTTGTTACTTTAGAGATCGTGGTTACACATTTTATATAAGTATATCTTTTCACATTGAATATGAGGTAGTGACAGAATTATTAGGAAAAATCCGAGAACTTAAGCTAACATCGTCTTTATTTATATTGTCGTAAAGTTATAAAAACTACATCTCTTTTAAGAAAAACTAAACAATAAACAAAAAAAAAATGAACATACGAACATAGTTTTCTGTAATGTTATTGTCGAACCATATAGAACAACAACCGAAGTGTCATAAACTGTCAATCTCAGAAATGGAACCTTAGTGCCGATAAACGTTTTATGGCGAAGAACAACATTATTTTATTAAACGTCAAAATATAAAGTAAAAATAACATATTCAGGTGGACTGTTACAATTTATGACTCATAACAAACTTTGTGACAATTCTTCGGCGGGCTCATTTATGAGTTATTTTCGTGAAATTTCGTCCGAAGATATTTTGAACCACTTTGTTTTGATGGAAGTTTGTTAAAAACAAATGAGAAGGAAATAAGTAGGCTAATTTGCTTTACGCTCGAAGCGTTTTCATTACATAGAAGCGGGCAGGTGGACCTAAAAATTTCTCGGATATTTTACGAGTGTATTTATTCAAGTTTTATGTACACTATTATATTACTGTGTATTCCTATATGCGTGTCCGTGCGAAGACCGTGGGAGAGCCACGCTTCTGCATGAATGGGATGGCCGTGGTATCACTCGACCAGAGTGATACCACGGTCTCACAGAAAACCGGTGTAAAATAGCGCTTAGGCTGTGTTTCACCGAGTGAGTGAGGATACCGGAGGCCCATACCTCAACCACTCCCCCATCCCCCTCCCCATCTCCCAAAGGCCGGCAACGCGCTTGTGACGCCTCTAGTGTTGCGGGTGTCCTTGGGCAGCAGTAATCGCTGACTACCAGGTGATATGTCTGCTCGTTTGCCCACTATATTATAAAAAAATGCCTCTAACGCGGTGAACGTGCGATCGTTTTTAAAATGCCTGGTCTGTAAAAGCTTCGTATTGGTACGCTATACTAACACATGTCTGTGTGTTTTTGTAAAGTATTTAAATATAGAAATTATATTTTAATTCGAAATCGAAAAGCATAGAAACGTTATTAATTTTAAACCTCCATTAAGATTAGGAGCTTAGGGTTGTTTGTTAGACTTTCTTTACTGATATCTAGTTTTTTCAAATAACACAATTACTGTCTATCAATGTAGTATAATTAAATTTCGACGTAGAGAAAGGCCTTGTAAGTGAATGTTTTATAGCAAAGAGAAAGACAATTTAAAACAAACAAAATATTAGGTCTTTACCTATGAAATTGCCGTTCTTCAGTACTGGTCATTTCAAATAAAAAAAAGTTTGTAATGGCTCTGTATTCTAAATTCAAAATAATTTTGTTTTAAAACCATGACATTCTATTTACAAACTCAGTCTTTTGTTTTTTGATTAGCGTTGTATTTTCATTACATTTGAACATTTTTCGTCATAATGGATACTTTAAAAATTCGTGTAATTATGGACCAACGCGACACAAACGGTACGTAACATCAAAAACGTTCACGGAGAGAACTGTAAAAACGAACGCACAACCCGTTATTAGTTTTCCCGGTTCCGTTCTGGAAATTTTGACTTGAAAAATGAAGCTCGTGATCCTCCGGAGACTTTGGTTAACAATAATGAATTAAAGGCGATTGTGGAAGCTGACGAAACTCAATCTACAGCTGAGCTAGCAGCAGCTTTTAATGTAAGCATCAAAACAATATTGATCCATTTGCGACAAATTGGCAAGGTAAAACAGCTTGATAGATGGGTGCCCCACGACCTTAACGATCGTCAGCGCAACGTACGCGTCGAGACCTGCCTTGCGCTGCTCAACAGGCAAAGAAATGAAGGATTTTTGAAACGAATTGTTACGTGCGACGAAATATGGATTCTGTTCGACAATCGAAAGCGCTCAGCAAGTTGGTTAGACTCTGGTTCAGCACCAAAGCAATGCCCTAAACCAAAAATGACCCCTAAAAAGGTGATGGTCACTGTTTGGTGGTCTAGTGCGGGTGTGATTCACCACAGCTTTTTACAAAACGGCATGAGCATTAATGCTGATGTGTACTGTGAAGAACTGGAGAGAATGATGGAGAAGCTTGCACATCTGCAACCAGCTTTGGTCAATCGGTCGTCCCCACTGCTCCTTCACGACAACGCGCGACCCCATACTGCGCAACAGACAGTCTCCAAGCTGCAAGAGCTGGGGTTGGAAGCTCTCCCTCATCCGCCATACTCACCAGACCTTGCACCTACCGACTATTACTTTTTTCAAAATTTAGACAACTTTTTAGTGGGTAAAAAATTCAATTCTCGAGAGGCAGTCCAAAATGCTTTTGAAGAGTTTGTTGCCTCCCGTCCAGCTGATTTTTACAAGAAGGGCATCAATAAACTGCCAATGCGTTGGCAAAGATGCGTCGATTGCATGGGTGATTACTTCGAGTAACAGAAATAAAAAAGTTTGAAAAAATAAGTACTTTCACTTATTGCATTCAAAACGGCAATTTCATAGGTAAAGACCTATTATTTATAGAAGACCGCAACCTCGTTTCCTAAGAACAGGTCTTTATTATTCTTTTTTTTTTATAGACAACTCCCGCACTAGGAATAAATCCTGTGTCGCGGGGGACTTTACAAACATACATGAAACGGACACAAATAACACCCAGACTCAGAACAACAATTTAAGGATCGCACAAAGTGTTGTCCTACGTGGGATTTGAACCCACGACATTTGGCGAAGTAGGAAACAGCGTGGTGACCGTTAAACCACTAGGCCAAACGTGCAGTGCGTTTTTTTTTTTATTTTTTTTTTTTTAGTTATTATGTCTATATACTTTTAAAGGCTGTTGATGAGGTGTATGTACGCTTTTGTATGGCTGTATATACATAAAAATAAACGTGTTTTACAATAATCTATACAAATAAATAAAATTGAAGTGTCTGTTTCTAATTTCAAATAAACAGGCTTTTACTAAATGCGTATGAAAGTATTATTTATTACATCAAAAAATCAATTATAAAAAAAATGTCTTTCCGTTTGTTCCAGTTAATCTTTTAACTGCTGGATTTTGACGGGACTATCACTGGCCGATAGCTAATGTTGTAAGGAGTCTTAGGCCAATTGATTTGCGAAAAAAAAATAGGGTTCCGCGAACACAAAACAATATTCAAAAGCAACAAAAACCGCGGGTATTGAAGTGGGAGGGAAAAATAGATGATGCATGAAATAAATTCACCCAATATAGGAACATGTTCAGGGATAGGTACTGAAGAAACAGCTTGGTTAATAGTTTATGGATGTTCATTTAACTTTAAAACAAGTATCTGCACTTTCGTCAATAACAAAACCACCCACACCGTAACGTAATAATATTATAGATATACATTTTTTGAAATAGATTAAAATAAATCAAACTATAGGTCGTAGGATGGATTTGAGACCACCACCTCGGTGTAAATTAAAGCAGGAATTTATGAAACAAAAAAAAACATACGTTTTTAAGCCAAGTTGACATTGAAGAAACGTAAGCGTTAGTAGAACACTAAAAGTTGTATAGGATCAACGTCATTTCAACACTAAGTCATGTGATCAAATCAAAATATTTGCCAATAAAATACAAGAGAATTTAGCGATTTTAGAAAGAAAACCGACGCGAATCACTTTCAGCATGCCTAAGGGGGGTGAAATCGCACCAGTGCAGTTGAGACGGTTTATTTAAACTGAAGCATGACTCTCCACCCTAGAAATTGGTATTAAGCCTAAATACTTTAAGCCCACTTGACGATCTCATTTATTTTACAACTTTATGCACAAAACGTACAATGGCGGACTTAATACCATAGGCATTCTCTAACAGTCTACCTTCAGGTGGTGCGGAAATGAATGTAAGGGTGAACTATACTTTGATAACTTAATTTGAAATAGACAAAAAATAACTAAAAATAAGTAATACGATATATCTAAGCATACATACAAAAATACATACATACACATACATATATACATATATACTTACACACATAAAACATATATATACATACATACTAAAATAGTATCAAATTTGTGACAATTCTGCTAAGTTTTGGATGAGGAGAGCTCGTACTTTGGCCTTGAATGAATCACGAGTGGGTGCTATTCTGATTTCCTTGAGAAGAGCATTCCAGAGAAGAACAGATTGAATTAGGAAGGAAGAATGAACGCATGCAGAAGTGTGGGAGGGGCATGATAGGAGGAGGTTATTTGTGGAGCGGAGGGTTCGGTCATGATTAGAACCCAGTAACTGGAAGGAGGAAGTCAGGTAGGTAGGCGAGTTAGGAGAGTTGATAATAGAGTAGAGAGTCGTTAAAGCGCGCAGATGGCGACGCTGACGAATGGGGAGCCAATTTAATTTGAGACGAAACGAGGAAATATGATCATATTTACGAAGATTAAAAACGAATCGAATGCAGTTGTTCAGAAGTCGGTCGTATTTGTTGAGGAGATCTGCATTCAGGTCGTAGTAGCACACATCACCATAATCAAAGATGGGTAGAATTAGGGTTTGCACCAACATCGTTTTAGTCTCAGGAGGTAAAAAGTTTTTGAGCCGGTATAACGCCCGAAGGGTTCCTGTAACTTTCTGACTCACACTAGTGACCTGGGTTTGCCAACTAAGGTTATTATCGATAAACAGGCCCAAATCCTTCACCGAAGAGCTTAGAGGAATGATTAATCCATTAAATAATATAGATGGCAGTGTAGCTGGATCTAGCCTTCTGGTCATACGTTGACTGCCCAAGATGATAGCCTGGCACTTTGTAGGGTTCACTATCAAACCGAACCTATCAGACCAACCACTGATAGTATCTAAATCATGGTTTATCATAGCAATAGCCTCCGTTATATTCTCTACAGCAGCATGATAATATAGTTGTAAGTCATCGGCATAAAGATGGTACGCACACTGAAGATTTTGAGTGATAAGATTAATAAAAATAGAAAATAACAGAGGAGAGAGAATACCGCCTTGGGGGACACCAGAGTTAAAGTCACACCATAAGGAGGTGGATTCATCGACACGGACGGACTGCTGGCACCCCCGAAGATATGAAGAGAACCATTCCAGTTCATCAGGTACTACGAGAGGATAGACAGGAGGACATCGTGACTGACGGTGTTAAAAGCATTTGAGAAATCAATCAAAGCCAATACGGTACCTTTGGAGTTCCCAATTGCCGTCCAAACGTCACCGGTCACCTTCAGGAGGGCGGAAGTTGTGCTGTGACCAGGTCTGAAGCCTGATTGAAAAGGGCTTAGTAAGTTATTGCGATACATGAATCGTGATAACTGTTGGTGTACACACGTCTCAAGGACTTTGGATAAGAAGGGAAGTATGGAGATTGGGCGGAAGTGATTTATAAGGGTAGGATTAGAAACTTTAGGGATGGGTATAACAAAAGCATTACGCCACAGTGATGGGAAAGTATATGAATCCAGTGAAAAATTCACTATATGCGTAATGGCGGGAAGAAGATGATCAAGGATAGGGGTGATCATGCGACGGTTAATGTTATCACTACCCATTGCGTTGGACTTAAGGCATAGGATTATCTTTTAGATATCATCTGGAGAAACTGGAGAAAATTGAAAGAAATCAATATTGGGGCGAGGTAAGTCATCCAGGTACCCAAGAGTACGACACTTTGTTTGGTGATCAAATTGGGGAAGAGAGGTGAAATGTCGATTAATATCATCCAAATCAAAGGTCGTTGGGGAGTTAGATTTCCCAGATTTACCAATACCCAGAGTGCCAAGAAACTTCCAGATATGGGAAGCAGAGGCACAATTAAGACCATTGATAATGTGGCAGCGTTTAGCATCACGCACCACCCGATTACACCGATTCCTTTCAACCCTGTAAAGAGACCAGTTGGTATCGTTCCTGTTTTTTCGAAATTTTCGAAACGCTTTGTCTCTGCGTCGCATTGCCTCGCGAACATTCACTGACATCCAGGGGGCTGGGGAGCGTTTAATTCTTACTTTTTTAATTGGAGCATTTTGATCGTAGAGGTCAATCGACGATCTTGACGATCTTCTACCAGTAAAATAGAAATTTTACTCTGTATTGATTTTATTAATGTTTACATCCCAAGTTCTCCCATCTAGTGAACGGTATTACGGTTCACTAGATAAAAAAATAACTACAACCTAATTTGTAAAAAAATAAACTTATCGGTTATCACTATCTAAATTACGGAATTAAAAGAGATGTGATTTTTTAAGGTAAAAATGATATAAGTTACTAGCTGACCAGGCAAACGTTGTTTTGCCATCCAAATAAAAAACAAATAGGATGGGTCACCCTTATCATTTAGGGGTATGAAAAATAGATGTTGGCCGATTCTCAGACCTACCCAATATGCACACAAAACTTCATAAAAATAAGTCTAGCAGTGTCGGAGGAGTTCGACAAACACCGCGACACGAGAATTTTAAATATTAGATTTTCTTATTGCAGTATTAAAGTGAGAAGGTAAAAAATAAGTACAAGTACTATTAAAATAACGGGTCGTATCTCAAAGATAAAAGCTGTATATATACTCACTTTATATGCAAAATTTAAATTCTCATAGCTAACACACACTTCTTTTACTCGACACCTCCAATTTGTTGCAAAAATATATAAACTGTTACAATTTCTGACTACAAGAAACTGCAGGAATACTTTCATTGTCCCAGGATATATGGCGTAGGCGACAATTCTGCAGTGCCGCGACAAATTGGTCTCGTTATATATAAGTGTAGAACTAGTGTGGCCGTGCTGTGAGTACTGTGACGTATGTAGTCACAGGAACGAACGTGTGTGAACGAAAATGTTGAATACTCGCCAGAAAATAGTGGGAATATTAACATCTCATAGAGAGTTACTTTGTATCAAATAATATCATTCTTAATATGCATTTCCTGTCGTATTTTTAGAATTCATTGATGAAACATATAAATTAACTTAGTCCATTTGCGTTATGAAAATAGTGTCGCATCGATCAAGGCTTGTCTCCTAGACTATCGTCATCATCATCAACAACCCATAGCATCCCATTGCTAGGCTCGGGTCTCCTCTAGGGTTAAGGCCATACGTCTCCACTCTGTGCACGCCGAATGCGGGTTGAGGACGGGCAAGACAACGTTGTGGCTACGCAATCTTGCCGTTGGATGTTTTTAAGCCGCCCAAAGGCAACTAAGCTTCACGACTGTTATCATATGATAACTACCGGGACCGACTGCTTAACGTGACCTCCGAATCACGGAGACGCTCATGGTAACATGCCACCAGCGTTCATCCATCCAGGTACTGACCACGTCGTCGTTGCTTACCCTCGGTGATTGTTTATAATCACCGAGTGCAACTGGGCTATGGGCGCCTTCTAAACTAACAAATTGCAAGGAATTATCTATTTGTAAAAAAAATTGGAACTTTAATAGCCGGGACTAACATGAGTTCGTTTTGGGTGCACATTTTTTAATATTCCATTTATATTATTTTCACTATAAACAAAACTGTGTTTAGCTACTATTTTTGTCAGAAATATTCCATACACTACTTAGCCAGTGTAGTATACAAATAAAAATAATTAAACAACTATTCACAACAGAATTGCCACATTAATAATTTTTAATTTTTCCAAGTACTTCTGGCTATCATAATAACGACTGTAATGACCTCATGAATTATCGCCCTCCCGCACAAGTGTTGTGAGAAATTCGCCCCATTCGCCGAACCCTTGTATCTTTTGAGAAATTCGCAGAGCTCGTCTGCGTAAAGATAAGCGGCTCACGACGGTAAATTAAAATATCTTACTTCCTCTTTATAAAATTGAGATATAAGAATGTTGTATTCTGGTTTTTTTATTATACCATGCTACATTATGATTGTTGTAAACCCTAGGGCAAAGCTTTTAAAGATCTAATTAATCATTCTCCCATCCATTGCTCCGTAAATGATGTAGTACTATCACATGCGTCTGTTTATTTAGACTGTGTTTAGTTTGCTGCAAAGTCGTTTTACCTAAAAAATTATGATGTAACTAGCTTTTGCTCGAGGCTCCACCCGCGTGTATGTCGGTTATCGCGGAAGGATAGCGTAATTCCTTCCTCGAAAATCAAAGTATCTCAATACCAAACTTCATTGCAATCGGTGAAGCGCTTTAGACAAAGTCACTTTAGAATTTATCACGTCAGTATGAATTTCATATAAATCCATATCATCCTTAAGGGTAGTCTGGACCCACTTAATGTTTCTGATATGATATTAAATATGTAAATGCCGTCAAGAATGGCAAATTCTTGACGGGCACTCAATTGAGAACACGTTAGAATTCAAATAACGCCAAGAACTTAAAGGAGGAGTGAGAAGAATTTTAGAATAGCTCAGCTTTTCTGTTCAAATTTACTGATGCCCAGTAACTTTAAACAGAAAAGCTCATTTCAAATATATTTCTTTCTGTCTTTCTAAAAAGTTTTTTTTTTATGGAATAGGCGGGCAAACGAGCAGGCGTATCGCCTGATGGTAAGCGATTACCGCTGCCCATGGAAACTTTTTTTTTTACGCGTCGGGAGTACCTCGGCAGTCGGGAGGAGCTCCAGGGACGCATCAGCGGCTTCTGGAAACCCCCCTGCCGTACCTCATGACTGAGGTACATCCCGGGGTAAGCAACGCCAGAAGCGTTACAAGTGCGTTGCCGGTCTTTTGGGGATGGGGGGGGGGGGAGGTAGGGGTAGGGGATTGGGGTTGGGCCTCCGGTATCCTCACCCACTCGGTGAAACACAGCGCAAGCAATATTTCACACTGGTTTTCTGTGGCCGTGGTATCACTCCGGTCGAGCCGGCCCATTCATGCCGAAGCGTGGCTCTCCCACGGGATAATTATTTTTGTATATAATACAAAGAGACTTTAAAGTGCAAAGTGCAAACTACAAAGTGAAGTTGTAAACTCGTATAGAATTGTTATGTACAAGGACGTTTTGAGTGCAACGAAGTCGAAAATTTGTACAGACATAAGCGACACGTTGTCACTGTGACACAGAGACAGTTCTACAATCTACATTCTATGTTCCCTGCATTACACAGTGTTCAGGCACACTTCTCTGATTTCTAGAAATTCTACTTGTTTAATGAAATTGTGATCGTATTATTTACATGTTAGGTATACGACATAACGCACCATTCCTGGAATAAAGCAGTAAGTGTATTCCGACAACTTTTCAGGAGCGTAAAAAAACCGCGCCACATTTTTATTATTAGTCCTAGAAAATATCTTGTAAGAAGCAGTAATAGCTAACACTAACCTTCGTAAGCACAATATTATAAATTTGATGATAATTAAATATAAACCGAGATTATCTTAAAAAAAGACTGTTACTTATTTCTTCCTCAAAACATTAACCATATGTGCAGTAGTAAGTTCACATATTGCTTTGCTGCTATGTATTTTAAGCCATATCAACTGAAGTAATTTCACTTATCCATTTATTCACTGTTGAATCTTAGTGTAATCGAAAGTTGTAAGTATGTGTTACGTACTTTTTCCACGAGCAATTCATGTGTGTAAATAAAGTTACGTACTTCTTACGAGCAACTGAAGCTAAATTTGTTTAATGTATGTAGAGAAAAAGTTTTTCTGAAATTAAAATTAATAGGATATTTTAAGTGTATCTTCTATTACCTATTCCTTCCAATCGATAGTCTAATTTTGTTTATGATGTATGTTAATCCTTTACCAAAGGGAC
Organism: Diaphora mendica; assembly: GCA_949125395.1. Classification (NCBI taxonomy): domain Eukaryota; kingdom Metazoa; phylum Arthropoda; class Insecta; order Lepidoptera; family Erebidae; genus Diaphora; species Diaphora mendica. The sequence continues at coordinate 7,058,611 of OX421321.1, forward strand.
ACTTAAGTTCAAGGTACTAATAACGAAAAAAAGGAGGGTAAGAATTATGATTCTTTATTATTAAAAAATAGTTTATATTATCATACAAAGTTATTGTTGAAATAGAGTGAAATCATACTCTTTATAAATTTTTAAACTTCATCATCCTCTTGGTAATGTGGCGGTATGGTATATGATTATCTTTACAGAGACTCATTAGGTCTTTGTATAAATTTGCATTGATTGGTAGCGGTGCATCGTACAATTTCTGTAAGCAACTGGTCCCTCGGTAGCGGTAATTTTCCTTTTCCTTCCAATTCTTCCACTTTTATTTATATCCACGAGCATTATTGGTGCCCCATCATCAAACTCGTATCTAATTCTCAATTTCCTTGGGGACTGAGGATCTGTTGCTATCTCTTTTATTTTGTTCCAGCTAACTTTTTTTCCCAAGTCATCTTTTTTCCCAATTTTTGCCGTAATTTACGAGATTTTTCATTCTTTCTTTCTTTCTTCACACGTCATTTCTTTCTACTTATATTTTTGGCCCTGTACTTTAGCATTTCGAATAATTGCATAGAGTTCGTCTGGTACATAGAGAACATGATTTTTCTTGCTTTTTTCAATACACGAGTGCATTGAATCACCCTCGTTTTGGGTATGGCCTTTCTGTAAAAACCTGTGAGTAATTTTTATACCCAACGCTTTAGAAGCGTGAATAATAGGTCTTTACCTATGAAATTGCCGTTTTGTATGCAATAAGTGAAAGTACTTCTTTTTTCAAACTTTTTTATTTCTGTTATTCGAAGTAATCACCCATGCAATCGACGCATCTTTGCCAACGCATTGGCAGTTTATTGATGCCCTTCTTGTAAAAATCAGCTGGACGGGAGGCAACAAACTGTTCAAAGGCATTTTGTACTGCCTCTCGGAAATTGAATTTTTTACTCACTAAAAAGTTTGCTAAATTTTGGAAAAAGTAATAGTCGGTAGGTGCAAGGTCTGGTGAGTATGGCGGATGAGGGAGAGCTTCCAACCCCAGCTCTTGCAGCTTGGAGACTGTCTGTTGCGCAGTATGGGGTCGCGCGTTGTCGTGAAGCAGCTGTACTTCACGCTGCATTCATTTTAAAGGAATAAACGAAATTTCATTCTATTCGGATAATTTGCCCTGTGCAATTATCCGAATAGAATGAAATTTCTTTTATTCCTTTTTCAGCTTCAGTTTGTAAAAACACCACAAGCAGCTGGCTATTTCATTAGCACCTCTTCTTGCGATTTGGGCATGCCAAACATAGCAATGTCCGCTTTTTGTCAAAATGTTATATACAGTGAAATTATACACTAGGTATTTACGTTTATAATGGAAAACTCCAACTTCCGATTGCGGTAAGCTCAATACTTTCTCCAAGTCAAAACATGCAACTGTTTTTTCTTTATTATCAGATTCTTCTTTTTCTTTGTTTTTAATTTGTCGTATTTGTTCTTTGTTCTTAATGTGCTTTTCGAATTCTTCTTTCAACTGTTCTTTTTTTCAGAATCAGCCTGATCATACAGGCTGCAAGTTTCACATAAATCCTTGTTTGGCTAGACCAATATTGAACTTTGTTCAATATTGGTCTCATGTTGTCCCTACATGTTAAATATATGGTAATACCATCGTTCAGAGGCTGGCGTAACATTTTCGTAATCAGGATTATTTTTAATCCAATCTAAATATAAGCGATGCATTTTAGCGCAATTAAGCTTTTCGTCTAAATATTCCCTTTGTGTTTGTTTGCGGAGATAATGAGATTCCTTACGTGGAAACTTATTCATATGATTAACGACACTTCTGGTTGTATTCTCATCTATTTTGTTAGGCCTATTAGTATGATTGCCTCGCCGGTCAACAATCTGATGGTGTTCTTGCTTCTCAAGAGCTGTGTACACAATCTTGTTGTTGATGTCAAACGTTTGTAAAAACATCTTCTTGCAAACAGTAACTATATTCCGTTCGTCTTTTTTCGATGAATAATAGATTGAAGTCTGCGTTCGAGGTTTCTTAGAATTTACTACTGCAACACGTGTAGGTTTTGCTTTTACATATTTCAATATGTAGTCCCACTGACGCTCGTGACTTGCTAATTGCCAGTAAGTTTCAAATGCTAACTTTCTTTCTGAGTTGTGTATCTTTTCAGGGCATTTATTTTTATATACACATGGATCACCCAACACTTTTCCTCACCTTTCTTTCTTCGTAGCTTTAGAGTGATACAGTTTCCCAGAATTTTTCAATAACTTATTTTTGTTTACGCGCCATGAAGTTTCATCTTTAACTCTTTTACGACTCAGTTTCTTTGTAGATGTAGGTTGTTTGTCATCATCATCAATACCATATTGATCATTCACATACAACGTGGACGGCGTTAAAATGAAATTAGTCTCAGACGGTAACGGAAGATTTTGGTCAGTAGCACATTGTTCAATCGTTTCGTTCAAGATTTCAGAAGAAATAAAAGTTCACTAGTAACGACGTAATTAATATATAGGTACTATAGAAGTTGATGCTACAAAGTAAAATTGTTCATAGCTGCAGTCTTTTGTATTCAGGCAATTTCTATTCCTTTTGGCAGACACGCAACCAAACTGTCAATATAATCAGGTTTATTATTTGTATGTTTGTCGTCTACACTTATTAAAACCTCTTTAAACGAATCAGGAGTAGTAATTAGCTTTTTAACAAGGGAGGAACACGGCGTCCCTGAATAACTGCCAATAAAAGATGAGTTCGGATTCAGAGCACCAGCCTCCAAATTAGTTGTAAATTTAGGATCTTTTAATGGTGATTTGATAGATACTAAGTCGAATTCACTTGTGGTGCAAACTTGGGGTTTACTTGTGTTGAACGACAATGAACTTTTAACATACTGAGGGTCCTGACAGTTTCGTATCTTGCGTTTTTTGCGTTGTACACAAACATTTTCGAATGAAATAATATTTTCATCGGATTCGTAAGAATCAGAATCAGGAATATATTCTGAAACTGCAGGTGAATATGGCTCGAATTCTTCATCAGAATTTGTTGTAACATTTTGACACACAATGTTCTCTACCGGATCTTCGAATGTTTCCTCAATATCAACTCTGACATAAGTGACATACGATTTTGTGCAGCATTAATTACACAGAAACATTAAGCTAAAACTTTCGTGGAAGAAGTACGTAACCGGACTTGCACAGTTCCTCTCTATTAGTACTGTGGTGAAATATGTGTTTAAGTTTATTTACAAATATTTTTTTCTATTAATCTTAGTGGATATTTTACGTAAGCATTATTACGACTTTATGAAATGGGAAAATTGTAAATCAAATAAATGTATATGTGCTTACTTCTTTATACCTATGGAATTTTTTTCTATCTAGTTTCGCAAAAAATCATTTTGTTTGCGTTCATTCATTGGTTTTTGGCGATAGCTTCACGAATTTTAGTCAGAAGGTGTAAACCGTGATACTCTATTCATTGGTGCAATAAAAAAAAAATTACGCAAGTGCACTTGCTGCTTTCTTCCAGGGGTGGTGCGATAATATTGTTACGACACATTTTTGTTTTTGTTGCAATAATTATCTTTAGGTTTGTCATAATAATAAAGTATCAGAACATATCTATATATATAAAAGAGTATTGTGACTGACAAACTGACTGACAGACATACGCAGAGATCAACGCACAGCCCAAACCGCTGAAGCTAGAATCCTGAAATTTTGCATGTAAGTTCTTTATATAATGTGAGCACTAATAAAGTAATTTTTGAAATTCCATCCGTAAGGGGATAAATCAGGGGATGAAAGTCTGCGTGAGCGAAGCCGTATGTAAAAGCAAGTATATTATAAACCGTTTTTAGCGATTATGCATAATCTGTAGGTATTAGCTGATCCGCACAACTTTGTATGTGTCTCTTAAAAGGAATAAAATTAATTATTATAATGCGATGTTATATGCTGTATAGCCTTCCTATCCTTCCTCAATAAATGAGCTATCAAATATTGAAATAATGTTTCAAATCGAACTACTGATTTCTAAGATTAAAGCCTTCATTCTCACAAACAAAATCGTCAGCTTTATATTATCTATACATTTATACGTGACTTATTACGATAAGTATGCGAACAGAGGAGTACGAAATTGGGCACGGTTAAAGATTATATAGGGGAGAAGTATAAAAAGCTAAAGAAAAACAAAATATTGGTTGAATTTCGACCACTCGGGCGACCACTAGTAAGTATATATGTTACGGGCAATTTGATAAGTCCGGGCACTATTAATAATGGCCGGTCTGTATTCATAATGCCTGAGTCAATTGGACCATGTGATTAAAACAGCATGATTAATCACTTTTCCCGGCCATTATGAATAATGCCTTGGGCAAAGTAATGAAATAGGAGAACTGGGAATAGGGAGTTATTCATACTGCCCGGTCCAAGTGATAAATTCAAGCTATCTCAAACACTGACCACGGGCCGTAGGGTTTTGTTAATAATGGCCGGTCAAAGTGACAAATTAGTCACTTTGCCCGAAGCTTTTGGGCATTATCAATAATAGCCGGTCCTTATTAATAATGCCCAGTTAATCACATGCCCGTAACATATATACAACAAGACGATTTTTTTGTAGTATTTAGACTAATACATAAACATTTTTAACTCAAGTATGACCGAATCTGGTCAGAAGCAAACACGTTTCTTTGACCTCATTCAAATATATTTAACCTGAATATAAACTCAAATAAAGGAAAAATCGCTGTTATTACAGTTCACCTCGATTACGAAAACCAACAAACATTCATAACAAAAGTAATAGCAAAACCAATCTCACAAACAAATGAGTGTAACAATAAAGGACCATAACTCATACAAAACGGTACCTGTACAATAGGAAATTATGTATATACCGACTTAGTATTCAATTGCTATGGTCAGACGAATGAGGTATCCCCGCAGAACAAATAAAAGAAGCATACAGAGTGATTTAGGGGCACTATCTGGGCACTAGATCGAGGGTCAGACGGACCCCGCGATAAATAATAGCTGTGTTTCTTTGCGGTAGTTGTGTGGAATATTTTGGTGCTGCATTCTGTGTACGTAAGAGTTCTCGTAACATTGTTTTAGAAGTACTATAATATTATGAATGTTTAAATAGTAAGATGTATTCCATTTGAAGATCACTGCTAGTACTATCCTATTTCTTAAAGCATTTAATTTGACTGCTTTGTTGGTTTCGCGGTTGGCGTGTGCGACTGCTGATTATGAGGTCTTGGGTTCGATTCCTGGTTCAGACCAAATGTTTGTGCAAATATTTGTTTCGAAGTTTGGGTATCTTCTATGTATAATATGTACGTATTTACAAAAAAAAAGTATGTATGTATTTGTATTAGTTGTCTAGTACCCATAACACAAGATCTGCTTAGCTTGGGACTAGATGGCGTTGTGTGTTAGATGTCCGAAATATTTATTTATTTATTTAATAAATAATATATTTTATTTGTTTTTATTCTTTCATAAAGGTAAATACAGATGAGGTTATACAGTACAATATAAAAATAACAATTATTACTTTCATTATAAATAATAACAAAACAAGAATTAGGTAAAGTCAGAAAAATGCTCTGGAGTGTTATATTTTTTTTTACAAAATCACATACGTTTCTAACTTACATCATAAATATTTATATTTTTTGTAACTTACACCATATTATGTAACAAAAGAGATGAACAAGAACGAAATGAATACTAAAACCTGAAATTTAACTTAAATAATTGCGTGTGATCTATATTTTTTACTTAGGCGTGAGATCATTAAATTGTGAATACTCCATTTAGTATTCTCTTTTTGTATAATATCAGTTAAGTTTAAACGTATGTAGTTTTTGATTGTCATTGGTAGAGCCGTTGGTACACATACCATAAATATTTTTTTTCTTAATAGATCACTCTGTCACTGTAAACAAATGTAAAAGAACTTAAGGATTAATCATTTCACGTGACCCTTTTTCCTAACCGGACATAATATTTTACACGTTAAATATACATAGAAGAATAACCCTCTTAAAAACCCCTTTTGTCTAAACACAACCTCATTATTATTACGTTATACAGGGAGTGCGCAAACGAGACTCGCATAGTGAACGACAGGTGGCATGGTCCCGGAAAGAAAATACAGAATGAGCCGAACGAAATAAGTATCAACATTATATAATAATTTGTATATTCCATAAATCCTTCATTTCTTAACAAGACAGAATTTTTTATAAATTAATCAAATTATAAGTTTAAAATTTGAGTTTTAAAGCTGGTATTTTACAATACAAACTTTGAAACTATAATATTTTTCGTAATTCTTCATGCAGTCAAAACGATTTTAGAATTTATCGATATTTGACACATGCAAATATCGATAAACTCTAAAATTATTCTTAAATTTAAAGTTCCGAGTTTCAGGTTTTGAACCTACCTGCTCTGAGTTACAGTGACACGGAAAATATACCTAACGGATCGGAATATTCTAAAGTTGAGTAACGAACCGAGTGACTGAAATGTTTCCATTGAAAACTTTGGTCACCTGCAATTTCACTTTTAATAAAATAAACGGAGTTTGACATTTCGTTTGACAGTTAAATATTGAACTCCGTTTTTACAAATTCTGAAAAAGTTTTAACATTTGTCTTTAAAGCTTATATTAAGTTTTCAACGTGAAAAACCTAATAGAATAGTAATGAGAGCCAAATATTTTCAAAGGCCAAGCGTCAGGCGTGAAGCTCATCAATCGTTAAAAACGACGTGACTTAAATTTTCTGTTAACGTTTTATGCGGGAACTTCAGCAATTATTAAAGGAGGCCCCTAATAAGGGATTGGGCAAGAGGAAAATAATAAACGATTTTTAATACAGTATATATTATAATTAGATCTTCTGCGCCTGCAACAACAAGTCTGTACTAGTAATAACAATTAGGTACTAGTATGGTTAAAATAATAATTTGTAGATACGAAAAAATACTCAATAAAAAGGTATTTTAAGAATCAGTTTTATCGGTTTGTTAGAGGTTGTGTTACATCACACAAAAATCAGTAATATCTAATATGAAGAATGTAAAACCATGAATAAAAATACAATTTTCTCACCTCAAGCCTGACAATAACCTTGATAATCTTGTTTTTTCTTTAATAATCATCTTCATCAGTGGTCTATTTTATTCGAACAGTTGATGTTGATCACCATTTTCAAGACATTACCATTTTTCAGGTACTCATAAACTCATCAAGCATATAGCGTCCTCCATACGTATCTAGAGAAAATGAACTCCGAAAACGGACTTATAAATAGTACATGAGGTTGTGTTATGCTCTACGGCAGATATGGTATGTTACGTGACTGCAAAGAGGAAACATAATTTACCTTAAATGAGCACTGAGAGTCTTAGGCATTTGGGCACTATGGTATAGTGTAATTTAGTGTACATGTATTTTCAAATAAAGTCATTTATTTCTGTAAATAGGTTAAAAAGTCATGACTTTTCAAGATAGATGAAGCCGGTATTTCCTATGAATAGTCTTGATAAGAAATGCTAAAACAAGTCAAGGATTAAACATTTAAGATGTACTTAAATATCATTAGATTTTTTTAATGGAATGGGGGTCAAACGAGCAGACGTAGGTATCGCCTGATGGTAAGCGATTTCCGCCGCCCATGGACACCCGGAACACCAGAGGCGTCACAAGTGCGTTGCCGGTCATTAGGGGATGGGCCTCCGGTATTCTCACTCACTCGGTGAAACACAGCGTAGGCACTGCTTCACACCGGTTTTTCGTGAGGCCGTGGTATCGCTCCGGTGCCGTAGCTTGGCTCTCCCACGGTAAGTGGAATTATTTATTTTATTCTTCATAATTAATTTCGTCTATTTCGTCATTTTAACTTTTTATATATAGTAAGTTTACTTACAATTTGTAGCCACTACTCATAAGTCGCGAATTATCAGTATAGAAATAATTTGAATACTAAACATCTCAGTACTACGATTTCGCAATACCAATCAATGCATAAACATATGTACTATGTGTTGAGCTTATTCCGATAATAATTCCTTCCATTAGTATGAATGAATACATAATTTGCCATGAGGAAGGTAACATCACCCTATTACCAATAGGAACTAAGCAGCAATAAAATGTTGCAAAACGGGGAAAAAATCATTTTGAGAGACACAGACGGAACTGCGTCGATCAGATAGTTTTATAAATAAGCAGGTTTCGGATGACCTTTACAAATATCACAAACATAACCGTTAACAAAATTATTTAGCCGAAACAATATGAACAAAGAAAAAAGGCAAAAAGAAACATACTCGTACAAAAGAATTAAAAGATATTTTTTTATCTAATGTACACATTTCAACAAAAAAGAAGCCGTAGTCCACAAAGCTACTAAAACAATAAGTAACCCAGGGAACCTGAAACCTAAAGAAACTCATTACCTTATTTTCAAAGAAATATACAAGAGGAAAATATTAATTAAAACAACTTGTGTGCGGGCCGTGTTTTCAGAGAATGAAACCAACTCCTGTTTTAAGCGGAAAATATTTTTCGCTTTACGAAATAAATCGCTAAGGTAGAATAAATTGGTTTTGCTCATTCCAATAATTAGTAAATATTCAAGTACAGGCTCTCAACATCGCTGGTTGGAACACTGCTGCAGATTTACGGTATCTGTAAAAAATATTTACCGTTTGATAAAACTTTACCAATTGCAGTTTTTACGTATGGTGAACTTTGTAATGGACCTACCACACGCGCAAGTATCACCACAGTTTTGCCTGCGTAGGCAATCGGGGGAGGAGTTGAGGTATGGGCCTCCGGTATCCTCACTCAGTCGGTGAAACACAGCGCAGGTGCTGTTTCACAAAGGTTTTATGTGAGTCCGTGGTATCACTCCGGTCGAGCCGAATGAGGTATAACCGCCTCAGGTTGTGGTGGTTAGGAAAAAAAATAAAAAAGTTGTCCCAACGGCCACCAGTTCTGGCAGTTTTAGTGGTGGCCGTTTTGCATAAAACCCTGCAAAGCCGTTTGGACCTTGCATTTCTTATTTTTCAGCTCAGTTCAGTTAATCTGTTTAAGGTTAGTAAAAACTTCAAAGTCTCTGAACTGGACTGGACTATTGTTATCAGATATTTTTTATGATTCTTCACTAGAAAAGATACGATTCTATATAATTACTAGCTTTTGCACGCAGCTTCGCTCACGTAGACTTTCATCCCCTGATTTACCCCCTTACGGGTGGAGTTTAGTAAAATCCATTCTTAGCGGATGTCTACACTCTATAAGGAACCCACCTGCCGAATTTCAAGTTTGTAGGTGAGTTTCTGAGATTTCGTGATTAATAAGTGAGTGGTATTTCGCTTTTATATATATAGATATATAAGTATACATTAAGAAGTAACATGCTATTCTTTGTTCATGCTTAGTGATATCTGCTTTAAATTTTTAGAGGACAATAAAGGTTCAGCACCTTCATTAAAACGATTCATCGGAAATAGTAAAATGAAGTTTCAGTGGAGGTGGTGTACAACTTCTTCCGACAGTCATTTCATTAGGATAAAAACTTGATAATTTTTCCAAGTAAAGTTGTTCGAGTCATATTAAAAAGTAATATAAAATGAATAAAGCTGAATGCAAATCGCCTCCTGCCGTCTGCGTCTATCCACTTTACTTGTTAAACTTTAATAGAATTTATGTCATTGTGATTCGTTCATGAAATACCGTCGCCCTAGTTTGTGAAATTAACTGCAATGACTTTTAACTTAGTTAACGAGAAATATACACCTCTGATGTTTTGTCTGCGGTTGCATTCCACTTCTGAATGTCTATACAAATTTCGAAGTGATGTAGAATCTTTTGTCGTCAACTGTTAATTGGCATGTTATCTATTAACAAAACCTTGTAGACGTATATACACATTATTCCATTAACAAGTATTCCTTAACCGCATTAAGGAATATAATTTACTAGTAGTTGAATCCAAATGGATTCTCGTTACAGCACGTCTGATATGTTTTTTTCAAAACTCGAGCAATCAGTACCCGTTAACCAATTAAGTTGTTAGTTTTATTTAATACTAAGAACTATAAATTAGCACTAAAGCAGTTTATCATTAACTAATGCCTATGTAGTACTAATATTTTTATTGAACTTTTATCTCGAGGAAGTCCTTAATAATCTTTTTTTCTATTTGTGAGAATACTTGCCCGAGGATCATGTTTATATTCAATATTCATAAATAGAAATAAGAATATTGTTTCATTGAAAATAATCATCATCATTGACCTATCGCAGTCCACTGCTGGACATAGGCCTCTCCAACTGCAAGCCACTTGGCTTTAATAAGTAAGTTTTATTTTAAGGATAGTAATTTTGTTCAATATTTATTCTGCATATTCTTTCTTAATCATATTTTAAATTTTCGACTCGATCGAGCGTAGGACCGGGATAGCGTACCCACAATTTGTAGAACTATATAAATATAATAAGAAATATATAAATATAAAGTAAATTATATAAATGTCAACTAAGCAACAGAAAAAAAAAACATATGGTTAGTAATAATTTTTGACTTCCTTGTTATTGATAATTATTGGAATATATGGATAACTCTTTGATCAAACCACACACTTTTAGGACAATTTTTGAAGTAAAACTTCTAATGCGACTTCCAACAAGGTTGCGTTAAACGCTACCATGGAGGGAGTATGAAAGCACTGTTGCACATTACGAAGTTTCCCTTCTTCCGCGCAGAGGGACTCAACGCATTTTTTATAATGTTAATTCTCTGTACATATAATACTGACTGTAAAAATTATACTACTCTTATAACTAAACAACAGTAAAAAAATATCATCAATCATCATTTTTGATGACCTCGTTATTGGTACATTTGGAAGTGCGGGACTCTTTGATCAAACCACACACTTTGTAGGATTTTTTTATAATGTTAATGATTTTTAAAGTTAGTTTTGAATTTTTATGAATCGTCAAGTCGACATATTTATCCCTGTACCTCTGTTAGCTACCACAATCGATAACTAAATAAAATCGAGATAAATTAAATTAAAAAGCTCTTTAAAAACAAGCTTTTACTGGAATCCATCGAGACGAATCAAACGAGTCCAAACTCGATGATGTTGCGACGTTTCTTTACAGAGTTCCTATGGCCACCTTCCAGCTCCAGCATCAGATCAGCTTCATGTCATTATAATATTGTATTGTCACGCTGTATACATATGGTTGCAAAATTTCAGCAAAATCGGTGAAGATATCTGCTTCAAAATTGAGTAGCAAGATTCCACCCGAACATACAAGCTTACACACATACATACATTGCAAGTTAATAAAAAGCTTGTAAAAAAGGTGAACATCTCATCAAAATGAAAAAAACCACTGAGAATTAGCTTCATATAAATAATTAATAACAATATACCCGGGATCCTGGACAATAATTGTTGTGTTAAATAAAAAAAAATTAAAAAGCAAATATAATAGTAAACTTTATCTTATATTCTATTCATCACTAATGATTTACTCTGAGGAAAAAAGGTCTGTACATAGAGATAGAGAACAAACTAGAGTTTATAAAAACTGGTAAATAGACTAGTCCTCTGAAATACATAGCAATATAGACTACTTACTTACAGTTCACGCATCAAATCTTAAAATTATAATATAAATAAATCTTAAGCCCAAAAATTAAACCAGTAAGAAAGTAATAAAATCACAAATCATGAAAATTCGGACAGGTTTTCCGCAATACCGAAGGGTGACAAAGGAGACCAAGGTTAAACATAACGTATAAATATCTCTTTATTTTGGCTTAGTAGAAAGCTTAAGGTATTCTTTCTTTTCTTTTTTTTAAAAAAGACAACTCCCGCACTAGGAATAAATCCTGTGTCGCGGGAGACTTTGCAAACATACATAAAACGGACACAAAGAACACCCAAAAAAGACACAAAGAACCAATTAAAATACTATAATAATAGCAGTTCATTATCATTTGGCGCAGGTGCATCAGAATTCAAATGGGATGTTGTGGATAGGTGATAAGGTTAATGTTGCCCCTACTATTGTCACACAGAAATATTGTTATCGAACTCAAATAAGCATTTTCGTTTTACTTTATACTAAAGTGAGTATTACTTTTACTTTGAAATAACTTTGATTTATAGTTTCGAGAAATTTAATAAATTTAAGATAAGTTAATTAATTTACCATTTACCGAGACTGGTCAACAATGCAAAGTGTTGATCCTGCAGGGCACTTACGCGTTATACCTTAATACACTTAGTTCCGTTCTTGGCACTAAAGTATTAAATAAATGCAACAGAACTAAGGGTATAACTAAGGGTTCTACATCCATAATATAATAACACATGTCGACCGTTTGTCATTTTCAGCGGGTGAAGGGAATGAAGACTAAGAAATAGACAATTAAAGAAAAATACAGTCGGATATGAAGCAGATCGCGGTGGAAACTGAGACTGCTGTATACAATATACATTAAGTATGTTTCATGTGATTGGAGATACTATTAACTGCTAGTACACAAATTGACTTGTTATCATACCATTTTAAACAAGCTGACTAACGCAACTTTATCGGTGTTGTTCAAAAAGTTAAAGGTTCCCCGTTTTTGCAACTTTTATCATTGACACTGGGCTGCTAATGGTTGTTTTTTTATATATGGCCCGCCAAAATGACTCTACTCTGCCTGATGGAAAGCATAAGCAGAATCCAAGGGTGGTGGTCACCATACTCATTGCGAATGCAGACAATGCAGCATGGCGACCCACACCATGGCGGCCTAGTGATGCTTCTGCATCTTTTAGTCTAGTCAACAAGTATGGAACTTGTTGACTAGACTATTTGGGCCTCCGGTCTCGCACTCACCAACGAAACACGACAGCACGAACACTGTCATTTCACGTTGATTTTCTGTGCGAGGGTAGTACCGCCCCGGTCGAGCCGGCCCGTTCGTGCTGAAATTAGCGTGGCTCTACTACTTTTTACCTGTTGCGTGATCTTCGATAAATGGGGTATGCAAAACATTTTTTTTTTAATTTTGAACTAGTAGCTCTTGAGCCTATCATCTTTGAACAAATAATTAAATAAACAAACAAACTCTTGTACTATAATATTAGAATACATATATTAGAGATAAAAATTGTGCGAATGAAAATTGAATGCTTAAGTTATCCAATAGATGTCAGAAACCTAAAATATCAATAAAAATATTTCCTGAGCAGACTTAGCAATAAAATATATTAAGAGCTAAAAGTTTGTGGGGAGTTTCTTGAAAGTAAGCTTCAGTAGATTGAAGTTATGAGGCATAATTGCTTAACGTTCTACTTATTGAGATTATTTTTATATTTTAACTAGCAGACACACGAAAGTTCGCCTGCGTCTCTTTTCCACCATGCTCCTATTAGTCTAAGCGTGATGTTAACTATACTTTATTAGGCACATCAGTAAAACACACATTAATTTTTGAAGTGAAATCTTCTTCAGCGGCGTTGTGCACTTGTTTGGGATGGGTAAAAAATGTTAAACTCGCGTCAGGACACGTGACCTGATCGAATATTCGTAAGACGGTTTAAGCAGCGCAGGGTGCTTGCGCGAGTATGCGTGAGTGTTTGTACTACAACTTGCTACGCGCATGCACGGATGGTGACAGCTGATGGCTCTACTGTCTGTATACTTGTAAAATTCGTGCATATCAAGTGATTAAAATATGGAAATTGAACAAAGTGCAACAAACTGCCTCGTTGGTCTCGCGGTTGACGTGTGCGACTGCTGATCATGAGGTTTCGGGTTCGATTCCCGGGTCGGACCAAATGTTTGTATGATCTATAAATATTTGTTTCGGAGTTTGGGTGTTTTCTATGTATAATATGTATGTATTTACAAAAAAAAAGTATATATGTATTTGTATCAGTTGTCTAGTACCTATAACACAAGCTCTGCTTAGATTGGGACTTGATGGCGTTGTGTGTTAGATGTCCGAAATGTCCGAAATATTAATGAAAAAAGTGAAGAAGAAATTGTGAAATAAAATGAGTGAGTACTTTTAAAAAATACTAGATGAAAACCCGGCTTCGCTCGGGTCATATGTTTATACTGTATAGCATTGACATAATTATATTTTTATAACATCACATTAAGCATTTCTGTAGTTATCGGTTCTCAAGGAATATTAAAGGCAAAGCAAGGCATAGATTCGTATAGCATCGTTCATTGTGTTTAATAAATATAGGAAATTAAAACTGCAAAAGTCAATATCATCCGGTGTCAGCATAAAAAAAACATAAAATTTCTGAATTTTACACATTAATTTAACAAATAACATTCTAAGTTATAAGTTTTCACTTTTATTGGTAGTCCTTATGACTTACAATTTTTTTTTATATGATAATCGATTAGATAATTTTGGAGTTCATCACCGTGAGCAACGTAACACGAGTTTTACGTAGAATAATAGATTTACGAGTGGTTATGCCTATTACGCTTTTGTTCTTCTTTGTCTTAATACTTAAAGAAGGAAGAAGATGTTTACATCGTAACATTTAAATTTATTCATTTCTTCATCAGAAGTTTCTCAAACAAACCGACTATGCAAAACAAAAAGAAAACCAGAACAAAAACGGAAATATTTTCTAAATATCGAGTTATGTTTTACCTACAAAAACATGGGTTGTATTTTTTGAAAAGTCTTTACAAAAAGTAGTAAATTTAAATAAATTTTGGCAAGACCCCTTAAGGTTCAGTGCGTGGTGGATTAAAAATCGCAGTATCATCACCCATATTTATCCGGTGGGAGTCGTAACAGCCGACTTGGGGAACATACTTACTAAATAGAACTACGGCACTATCCTCCAGTCACTTTTTTAAAGACAACTCCTGCGTTAAGAATAAATACTATGTTGAGGGGACTTTGCACACACAAATGAAACAGTCACAAGGAACACCCAGACTCGGATCAACAATTTTTGAATCGCACAAAGTATTGTCCCCCGTGGGGTTTGAACCCACAAAACATAGTGTTATAGAAAGTACCAAGGAAGCCTACGCCTACGCTTAAACTACTACGCCATACGTGTAGTCGAATATGAATTTTTCTCTATACATAATGTAAAACCCTTATGAAACATTTTTAAACTTATTAACAACCAAAAAAAACAGTTTATCGTTTTATAATTAAAGATCTGTGTGATTTAAAATGGAATCATTTTCAGGCCTAATCTAGATTGTGAAAAACCTTTCTGTTTCAGTGGTAGTTGCAATTATAAATGGTACAGTTCTGCCTAACTACCTACAGTGCGAAGCTATTAGTGGTTGGCAGAGTTAACTATTGACCTAAATATGATTAATGCTGTAAAATATATCAATATTAAGAATTCTAGTTTCAAAAAAAATTATGGTGGAATTGTAAGCATGAGCCATTGAATCATTATTCACAAAGATCTTTCTAGAAAATCTGTAGGTAGATTATATTAAAATATTAAAACGAGTGGATAGAATTTGATTCTAGCCGTGACAGACAATGTAAAACGGTAATAAACTAATTCTTCAATGTATGTAGTGCAGCTGGTTTCAAAAGTGTTACCAGAAATTTTTTTACCAGAAAAGTTATACATATGCAGAATCCAAAAGTTTTCGCATTTAATCGTTTTTGGGTAATGTGATACGGTAAAATTCCTGTACTAGGTAACATTTTATTTCATAATATGGATCATAATATTTGTTGTGTTTCCTAAATCACGATTACAATTTGCAATCTACTCCTTAACACGTTCACTGCGTATCGGGTCCAATTTTGACCCTACTCGGTACTTCAGCTGGTGCGGACGAAGAAAACTATATCTCTCTCGTTGGTGCGGAACGATTATCTCACATGTTTGTAAGAGTTCGACGGAGACAAATATATATTTCAACTTGTAGTTAAAAATTTAGGTATTTTGTATAAAAATATCACTGTGGGCCCTTTTTCAGCCCACCACGCACTGACGGTGAAATACATCCGCTCAGTTCGGCAACGGGTCTAGTTCGGCACCACGGTCCCAACGGGCAGCCGGCGACCCTATGCCGCACAGAGCGCGCGCCCCGCCATTTAGTGTTGTGCTTTCTAGCTGATGACGTAGCATTCGCTCGATAAACGACGATGGCAAACAATAGAAAAAAAATCCAAATATTGGAAAATAGAGTAATTCGCCCAGGGGATATTGATGTGATAGTGACAGCAGCAAAGAAATATTTTCTACTAAAAGGATAAATCCTAACAAATCCAGAAATCCATGGAAAGCAAGTAAAAATTTTATCATACCGAAGCAAAAAATTAAGTAAAAATTAATTAAATTAAAAAATCTTTTTTGAAACAAGCTTTTATTGGAATGCTCTAAACAAAATAAAATAAAGTATTCCTTCAAAACTTTTACTATTAACTTACAATGTCATTATAAAATTTATTTAATACAAAAGCTTGTTGCGATATTTCAGTACCAGTATTTACTTAGTTTGAAAATTTTAAACATTATACTACCAAGCCATAAAGTACTTGTCAAGACGAATCAAACGATTTCAAACTCGAGTGTGTTGTTAACGTCCCATCATTATAGAGTTCTTATGAGCACCTTCCGGCTCCATCATGAGAACCTGGATGCTATCAAAACATATAGTACTCGTTAAGACGAATCAAATGATTCAAAATTCGATAGTGCTACATCATTTCATTACAGAGTCCTATGGCCACCTTTCAGCTCCAGCATCAAATCAGATCCATGTCATTATATTATTGCATTGCCATGCTATATACATATGCTTGCAGAATTTTATCACTTTTGTTTGAAAATATTTGCTTCAACAATGAGTTGCAAGATTCCACCCGAACACACGTATGTGTGTATATACATATACATTGCAAGTTAATAAAACGCTTGTAAAAAAAATTAAAGATTTTGTAAGACAGTTTACCTGAACCTTTATGTGAAATGTTT
Source organism: Diaphora mendica (assembly GCA_949125395.1). Taxonomy (NCBI): domain Eukaryota; kingdom Metazoa; phylum Arthropoda; class Insecta; order Lepidoptera; family Erebidae; genus Diaphora; species Diaphora mendica. The sequence continues at coordinate 7,075,654 of OX421321.1, forward strand.
TAAGGACAGTCAGAAATAAATAGAAACCCTTTGAAAAAATTCTACGATAATTCTGTTTTACTTTCGATATCCCCTTATTTTTCTGTGTCCCATCATTACCTCATTGAAAATACTTTCTAGTGCGGTTTAGGTCGATATCGGCCCACCCTTTTTCCTGGCTTATTTCTCATTTCCTGTTTGGTAGATCCCGGGGCGAATCAAAACTAAAGAAATTGGGATCAAGGTTATTCTATCAGTATAAAATAAAATTATATACATCATGTTTTCGCAAAGTTATAGCATTTTAATCTACCCTAGTGCTTGTGGGTTGAAAAATACCCTACATGCACTGGCGAAAATATCGGTGGGGGCACATTTTGACCCAATGCCGCACCAGATGAAGGTTTGTGATTTTGCTTGACGCAGCGAAGGTGTTAACTCCCAAAGTAATACAAGACAGAGATTTTTAAAATAAAAAGCCTATCTCAAACAATTTAAAGTCTCATCTTCAGTAACTTATAAAATAATGGTAAAATATTTAGATATGATGTTAGACTTTTCTTCATTTCAGATAGTTTCTAATAAAGTTAACAGAGTTGGACGTAAACCCATTGCCGACAGAACATCTAAAGAGTTCTAATTTATTATTTATACTCTAATTTCGCTTAAATGAAAGTCCTTTACGGAGTTAATTGTTAAAGGTAGCTTACGAGTTCAGAAAGTAACTTGGAAATGGATTGGTGCTTCACTGGAATAAATTATGAACAAAATTTATGTTATAACTATTCAGCTTTTTGATCTGTGACTTCTATTTTTAACCGACTTCAAAAAAGGAGGAGGTTCTCAATTCGACTGTATTTATGTTTTTTTTATGTGTGTTCGCGGATAATTTCGTCGTTTATGAACCGATTTTGATGATTCTTTTTTTAATGGAAAGGCTATTATCTGATGACGAGAAATCGAGTCGAACCTTGAAGTCGGTTTTTATTTTGTCAATTATTTTAAGTTATGGCTATCTTTAGGTTAGCTTTTTTTATTTAAAATTGATCAAACTTTGTTACTTTTACATACACATTTACATTTAGTTACCAAAAAGATTTTCCTTTATTCGGTCTGGTAGTAAATAGGACAAACTATTACGGAATTTTATTATTACAAGACTTTAGAGAACTTTTTTCTTTCGTTGAAAGTAGCGTATAGATGGAACTACCCTGCTTTCAAAGAACGAGTTTATACACAGTGTCCAATATATATATGACCAGTATTATATTAAATACTAGCTGACCCGTGCCCACTTCCTTGGGCGGCCAACATTTTTTTCTCCGACTTACTTTGCAAATCTGGCTTCCACGAAAAAGTGTTTCATTTTTTGGGTTATTATATATCCTATGTCACTCACAAAAACCGTAACCTTCTATTGGTAAAATAATTTTCGAAATCGGCTTAGTAGATCCAGAGATTACCCCCTACAACGTCACAAACACACAAACTTTACCTCTTTATATACGAGTAATAGTATAGTTTAAATTTATAGATTACTTAGCTTACTCACACAGGTATGAGTTAATACAATATTAAATTATGTGATTGTAGCAAAAAATATAACAACTCCGATCGTCTTATTCTGACGTCAGAATAGGGAAACTCAGTTTGTTTTCAGAAACCTCAACTATCTAATGTGGCTTATTGTGATTCAAAACGATTTATTGTGTAAGGGGGGACCCATTTAGATGTTCGTGGTATGTGATTAATGAGCGATGGTTGAATTGGTCATTATTCCAAGACATGAAGCAATCTAACGACGAATTACACATGATTGCTTTTACTTTCGGCGAGGTTAAACATAATCATGCATCGTCACGATCACCCTCAGTTTCATCTACATAGTCTCGACGTAGCGTCCTTTTCTTTCAATCTTTTTATACGTCATGTTTAAATTCAATCTATTTACAGAATTTACATGGTATGTGTCTTTTCATTAAATTTTTTCTCCAAATTTTCTAATTTCATATTTAGAACTAAACAGTCAAATGTAGCTCTACATTTTTCAGAATTAAGTGATCTATATTATGTGCTAACCATACAATAACTGCTAGAAATATAATCACAATGATTCTTATTTGAGATAAAACCCAACTTAAGACGACTTTTAGCGTTTAATGCTGTACAAACGACTTTGCATTTTGTTAATCTGTTATTTTTAAGATACAATTACTAGATGAAAAATTGTATTCGGCCTAAATCTACTTACGATTCAAGCGCGTTACTATCCCTCGAGTCACTTCCCTCCTCAGAATCATATCTATAATACTTTTGTCGGTTGAGGCATCTCTCTCACAAGAAACTCGTCAGAGCTCTTTTTAAGTTTTTACACACGTCATTTGCATTTTCACTTATTTTTTTTAAATGGGGATATCCTACCTATCACTGTAACTCCTGTATCCCAGTACTAATAGCAGTAACCCACGAAAACATCGAGTTATGTAACCGAGAAGTCTTAGAAAAAAATAAACTGTCTTGAAACATGCAACAAAACTAATCAAAGGAAACTAAAATAGTTGGAAATATAACGTTTAATGTTCACGTACTTCATATCTTTTACTAAATATTCTGACCAAAAACAATCGCCAACAAGATTACATTATGTAGTTCCATTTCGTTCTACTCGTAAATCTTCTCTATAACATCAATGTGCCTAAGTGGTCGCATTAAGCAACTGCATTACGTCGTATCCGTAGATCCGACGGCAATTTTCTCAAGATGTATTTTTAAACTTTTCTTAGGAGATGTAAACTGAACTTTTAAGCTTAGTCATATTGATAGAAGTGTGTTAAAATACATATAGTTTTTGCGTGAAAAGTACCAACATTAATTGATTGTTTAAAGACTAATCCAACTATCTCGTATGGTTTGGAAAGTCAACTTGACTGATGATTTCCGAGATTGTTCTCACATAAGCAAATGAAAGTAAATTATAGATGGGATTGCGTTAAATTTTCTCAGTCACCTTTAATTTTGTAGTTTGTTTACGAGAAATACAATTATTTATGAAATACGATTGTGGAAGCATTATATTCTGAATATACTCTAGGTACTAAAGTCCAACACGAGTTGAATTTCAAACCGCACAAGTTATAGAACCTTCGTTTGAGTTACTGCTAGAACCCCAAATGGGTGCTAACAACTTTAATATTAATTATGAAGCTTATTTACTGTTTTAGACTGCCATAAATGTTGTTGTTAAGAATGTATAAGAACTAAAACTTGTATTTCCAAGAAACCTCTGACTAAGAGTGATATTCAAAATTTAGTTCCTCGAGGGTGCATCAACACACAACACATTTTATTTCGCTGTGTCATGGGACGCTATGTCATACCTTTGAAGTGAGAGTGCACTCTTTTCTTGAAGTATTATAGCGACATAATAAAAGTAGTGCGATGCAAAATTTATGCTATCAAGTCTAAAAATTATACCTGAAAACTTACTAGACAAACTCATATCATTAGATTTAACAGTTGACGGTTACTTTTTGAACGCATTAGTAGATTTTATGTCATCATCATCTCAGCCGAAAGAAGTCCATTACTGGACACGAGTCTCATCCAAGGATCTTCTCAACTTCATATGATTTTGATAAAATATGGAGGATTTGCCACCACGTCAACAATCAGTGGTCTATAAACATTTCAAACAACGGGTTTGTTGATATTAATTTAAAACCTAAATTTTAAAGTTTATTACGTAGGGCATTAGACTTAAAATATGTACGACAATTCTCAGACTACAAGTAACAACCAAGCCGAAATTATTTCAGTATTTACACGAAAAGGAGAGTACCGTGGTAATAATATTATGATACTAATGCAAATAGTGAAGTAAAATATTTCTATGTATATGCGACCAAGTCGCATACAACGTATTCCCTCATCTTCTTTATTTTTGCAGAACTTTGTTTGGTATCGATGCAATGTATATTCTTCTATTCTATCACTCGTCAGAAAAGTTCACTACTTACTGCTTTCGTAGACATGTCCTGTTTCACGCAGACCATTTTTTTTCTTTTATTCGTCGTCTAATATCATCTTAACATTCTTCATTACGTTTTGCTCATCACATCTTCATACCTGCCCCACAGCCAAAATACTACTGTGTCGCGTTGAATCTCTTTCTACAATCGCTAACGACTTTATTCTCTTGTGTTATTGGCTAACATTTTGTTTTGACCACATGACTTAGCGTTGAGATGACATAATTCCTAACATTTGTACTTTTTAGGGTTGCGTGCCAAAGGCAAAAAACGGAACCCTTATAGATTCGTCATGTCTGTCTGTGTATCTGTCCGTCCGTATGTCACAGCCACTTTTTTCCGAAACTATAAGAACTATAATGTTGAAACTTGGTAAGTAGATGTATTATGTGAACCGCATTAAGATTTTCACACAAAAATAGCAAAAAAAAACAATAAATTTTGAGGGTACATAGAACATACATAGAACTGAAACGCAATTTTTTTTTTCATTAAACCCATAAGTGTGGGCTATCTATTGATAGGTCTTAAAAAATTATTGAGGTTTCTAACATCATTTTTTTCTAAACTGAATAGTTTGCGCGAGAGACACCTCCAAAGTGGTAAAAAGTGTGTAACTTCTAAATTAAGAGAATGATAAAACTAAAAAAAAAATAGGTATGATGTACATTACCATGTAAACTTTCATCGGAAATTGGTTTGAACGAAATCTAGTAAGTAGTTTTTTTTAATACGTCATATATCGTAAACTGCAATTTACCTTTCATTCAATCAACACAAATATAAAAATAAAATAAAAATTCTATTATGTTACTTGCTGCTGCGGAACCCTTCATGGGCGAGTCCGACTCGCACCTGGCCGCTTTTTATGTTTTAGCTGCTAAATTGATTCTGCTCTGCTAGATGGAAAGCATGAGCAGAATCCAGGAGTCGTGGTCACCATCCTCAATGCAAATAAAGACAATGCATCATGGTCACCCATACTATGGCGGCCTAGTGAGATGCTTTTTACGCTCTGCTTAAAGGACCCGGTATCACAGTGGGAGGGAAACACGTACGTTGTTCGTCTAATAACTTTTACGTTTGTAGAATGCCCAAATATACTTATTTATATATATTTTTACAAATGGTTTTGGTAACATCGATCGACAAATAAATTAATGTAATAAATACAATCATTGTAACCGTTTCATATCTTTAGACCTAAGAAATATCACTTATAGGTGAGTGAAAACTAGTTTGTTATATTCAGAAGCGTTCTGAATATCATGAACCAAATTTAACTATGAATAATTTACCAAACTTTGATTTTATGAAGAAAACTGTCACTGAAAATATAAAATCCCTTTGATTTTTTTACACCTAATATTAAAATGTAGACCAAAACTCTGAAGCAGTTACTTGGGACAGATGAGAGGAATTATTATTTGTATAAGGGATCATTAGACCCGAACAAAAGGAAACCTTTTAATATCGCTATTATTTGTCTGTCCTCAGATACACGGTCAGAGACTTGCTGTCGTTTTCGTAATATTGGGTCCCCTTAAAGTGCCTCTTCAAAGTTTTGCATGGCTTATACCGATAATAATCATAAGCGAAAGTTATACCTACCGAGAAAAGCGCGTAGTTTTTAATTTAAAACGATAAGCGTGTACATACATAGTGCTGGAATTACTTGTGGATATAGACTTGGTGATTAACGGTTAAGTAAATATAAAGATTTAAGTTTAACAATTTTATATTTAGGGTTTTGGTACTTAAATGATTACTTCTTTGCTAAAAGCCTAGAACAAAGTATTATCACATTTCTTCGTGTGATTTCGAACAACTTGAACATTGCTATGTGGGTACTAAGTTCACGAAAAATACACTACAATTTTATCTTGTAAAGACAAAAATAAATAGTAGATATAGAAATTACGTATGCTGTAGTGTCATGAAGAAAGTTATTTCACTCCAATCAATGAAAATAACATCATCAACCAATAAATAATAATAATAATCGCTTTATTGTACACCAAATTACCTATAAAGGTAACTTAAAGCTAAGAGTTACAATTGGCGGCCTTATCGCCGAAGGCAATTTCTTACAGGCAACCATGGGATGGAAAGTAAGACGTGGAAAGTATAGGGTAGTGCTTGGTGTATAAAAAGTTGATAGGAAAAAGAAGTAATAAATATATATTAAATAAAGTATGAGTAACATCTAGTGTGGATGATTACATAAGTACGATTAATAGAAATTCCATATAAACTCCAGTGGAATTCGAGACCCAATTCAGAACAAGGTCGGTTACGAGTCTTTGAGGTCTCCCAGGAAACAATAAAATACCTTTTGAAACCACTAAGAAATGAAATTGACTAATAAATATTACTATTTTACATAATATTGCTAACATAAAAAGCCTTAATTTATATGTCATTATTGTTACATATTTTTAATCTTAAAAAATATTTTGATAAGAGGTCAACTGAGAAGCGTATCAGGTATAAAACTATACAACCTGAAGCTGAACGTTGGCTATACCTTGGATTGATAACTGTTCATCACGGGCTAAGCCAGGGAGGAGCTTCTGGGTCAAACTCCCCCCCCCCCCCATGACCGTGTATCATGTCGTTTAAAATAACATGTTGTTGCAATACAATGCAAATAAAAAAAAAGAAATACCAATGATGAAGAAAATATTGTCATTAATTGTCTGGTAAGTTTATAAGAAAAACATCTTATAATTTATGTTTGTTCTTTCAAATGCTTTTCAAACTTTTGCTAAAAAACAAAAGTTGAAAATTTCCTGTTCCATTCGATCAAAAACAACAACTTTGAAACCAGAAAACTCATCGTAAAGCGTTGCAAAATAAAATATGAATCGGTCCATATATTAACTGTAAAGCTTCGTCAACAAGAATCTTAAGTAACAAACAAATAACGAAGCATTCATATATTACGTTAAGTCTACATCAAATTCTGAAGGTTTTGAAATTTATGTTGGTATGACACATTTTGTAATTTCAGAGCGAGTCGTGTTTCAAACTTTTAGCTTTCTTTGGCATACATAATAGGTTATGGTTATGTGATTAAAATTACCTTCTGTAATCATGTAAACAGATGTTTGTTTATGCAGCAATAAGTTCCATATATGTTACCTATCGATTATGACTGCCTCTGTGGCGCAGTGATAGCGTATGCGACTGTTATGCTTGATGTATTGTTGTTGATGTTGATGCTTGTTGTGTATGATCTGCAAATATTTGTTTCGGAGTTTAAATGTATTCTATGTATAATATGTACGTATTTACAACAACAAAAAAACGTATATATGTATTTATATCAGTTGTCTAGTACCCATAACACAAGCTCTGCTTAGGTTTACTTATATTTATCAAAATATTTCGAAAGTGGAAGAAACTCCAATGAAATGAGGAGAAGTAGTTTAAATACATAATACTACTTAATATTGTTGCACATTTAAATAATGCTGTCAATCTTGCCTAAAAATAAGCAGAGCTTGTAACAAGGGTTTTAGACAAAAATACAAATCAACAAAACTCCATAATAGGTACATGTCATAGATTTGGTCCTGTAATCGACCTCAATTACAGCAGGCAGTCGGAGGCAGATATAATTAATTATATGTATATAGACTAGAAATATTTTTAACATTAAGTTTTTTCCTAACAAATGATTTAATAGACAGATACTAGAAATATGATTTGTTTACAGTTCAAAACAAGTACCTATATTTCCTGCTCTTTGTTTTCAACATTTAACATTCATTCTGATGTTACTAAAAATTATTCTACTTCTAGAGAGCTTCTTTAATCGGCTGTTATTTTCTTTAATTAATTTTAATATCCTTATATTAAATGTTGGATTTTAAGGTGTCACTGATGGCAGAATAGGGCATAGACCTTTTTATAGCACGCTGAGCGACTTTAAGCTTGTGGACCAACCGTACCTTAAATGTCCACGTTTTCTGGAATTTTGAAATCCAAAAACATAAATCGCGTTCTTGCAATATTTGATAATATACCTAATTACGTTTTTTCTATCTCATTTTTCCTCCCCTCTCTTCATATTATTTTTACCCGACTGCGAAATGAAGGTTATTCGAGTGTATGTATGTATATTTCTTTGGCACGCCCTAGGGCCTAAACTTGAAAGAGGCTTGTCGTATTTTTATGTGAGTGATGTCAATAGATTCATCTTAGTCGTGAGAGTGACACTGGGTACATCAAAAAAAAAAGAAAAAGGATTTATGGCGCCAAAAAGTAATAAAATAAAAATTATGTTTTATTATATAAATATAAAGATTTTTTTACGGTGATTACGAATATATATATAACTTATATGTTTTAATTGTTAAATATTGACGCAGTCGGGTTTTTTATTTTTAATAATTTGTACTTGTTCTCATTCAGCATCAGAATATAGCTAATTAGTTTCATTAGTTACAAACATAATACTCTGGTGTAAAATTAATCTTTGTTTCAATTAAAATGGGCCATTATTTCAGATTATAAGTACAATTAACACGATTTATTATTTGCACAGTTTAAGCAAATATTGTTTTGTCGCCCGTTTGAATGTCAAAGCTATCTCTTAAATACACACATCAAAAGTGTCTAGGGATCAAGCATTTTTATGCGGATTTCTTGAGATTGAGATGTGGCTTTGGCCCTGGCCTGCTCAGTCGCCAGACTTGAACCCGATTGAGCATGCATGGGATATGCTACAGAGAAGAGCTCTGCCAAATATGGAGGGTATCCAGTCGCAAGAAGACCTTTTTTTGTTGTTGCAACGAACATGGGCGGCCATTCCACAGCGTGATTTGGATGAACTCATTTTGAGTATGCCAAACCGATTCTTGTGTTGTTAGTGTTCGCGGTAGAAACACGGATTATTAATTGTTTAAGTTACCTAATAAAATTTTAAAGAAAACTGTTATTTCAGTCTTTTTTTCGAACTTTAATGTTAGTGGTTCAAATGTCAAAAATCCCTTTATTAGGAAAATGGCAAATTTCTTTATTAATGCAAAGGTGACTTGGTTTATCGTTACTGTGACAAACGAAAACACTTTATTTGATGAATCCTTAAAGAAAATTTTAATTAATATCAATCAGGAGAAAAGCTATTGCAAAAATATATGTTGATCCCTAGACACATATGTTGATCCCTAGACACTTTTGATGTGTGTAGGTTTTTGGGCATTTAACACAATTAAAGACCTTTCATTAAATTCTATTGTTTAGAACATTAAATTAATTTAAAATATATGTATATTACTAAATATGCCTATTTTTTATTTATTTTTATTAAAGGGCTTTGTCGAAATATGCCGATTTCAAGACCAGAAGGTTGTCATGAAAATCTATGGCAATCCTTATTGGGAAGTTAGTGCCCTCAAATACATTGGCAACTAATTCAAGCTTCGAATTCAGTTCGCACTCAGAATTGCGAAGTTCGACGCCGTCGCTACGTAGAAAAAATGATATTCAGGTAAAGCCGGTTTAACTAATTGCCTACCCCAAATGAGCTTGGAAATTACAAAGGCTAGGAAGATGAGATGTTTATTGCAAAACCATCTTGATGATGTGTAGGTAGATGTAACATTATAGGCTACCTGTGCCTGGCGTTTTGTCTAGATTAATATACTAGAGACAGTATCTGAACTGTACGGAGTGGCCAGAACTCTGATTGAACCTCAATGTAACATGCTTGAGATGAAACTCAAGCAACGACGCGAGACGTATGTGGCAACTAATTGAGAAGTCATTACAAGCTTTTTATTAACTTGCAATGTATGTATGTATGCTTGTATATTCGGGTGGAGTCTTGCAACTCAATTTTAAAGCAGATATCTTCAACCAATTTTGCTGAAATTTTGCAAGCATATGTATACAGCGTCACAATATAATATTATAATGACATGGAGCTGATCTGATGCTGGAGCTGGAAGGTGGCCATAGGAACTCTGTAAAGAAACGACGCAACATCATCGAGTTTGGACTCGTTTGATTCGTCTCGAGCGAGGCATTCCAGTAAAAGCTTGTTTTTAAAAAGCTTTTTAATTAAATTTATTTACGGTTCGAATATTGAAAATTATTGATAACTGGAGAATAACATTCATAATACTATATGGAATTTGCCATCCGTATAGCATGCAAAAAATTGGCATCATAATTATATGGAGGTAGCATAAAGTATTAAAATTTGGAAAAAAATGACTGTTGGTTTCTCTGATGTACACAAAGAGGTATATGCTACCTACCTTGCTCCGTATTTCCGATACCTGTGCTCTAGCCACGATAGAAATCTTCGCTCAGTTAATAATCTGCTTCTCTCATGTCCCTCTCACAACTCCGACTTCGTGAACTGTTCGTTCTTTGTCCAAGCAGTTCTACTCTGGAATGCGCTCCCGCTCGAAATCAGGATGTCCTTTAACCGATTTACGTTCAAAAAGAGAGTACATGATCTCTTTCTCAGTGAACTGGCAGAACTTTCTAATCCATAGTAAACCTTAAGTTACTGATATTCATAGTGTATAGATATAGTATTTGTGTATATGAGTCTATTATATTATTGTATTTATTTGTGTATGTATGTGTGTATATATATGTATGTATATATGTGTGTATATGTTTGAATATTTAGTGAACTATTAACATTTTAACTGACTACTTAATATGTAACCTCTGTGCACCTACCTTTAAAGATTTCTGCACCACCTAAAGGTTGACTGGAAGAGAATGCCCTGGGCATTAAGTCCGCCAATGTACAAACTTAGTGCATAAAGTTTTTAAATAAATAAATAAATATATGACCATCTGATTGTAATCTAGATAGAGACTATTCTATGGCAAATAAATTACTGACATACATTTTTATATAAAATTATTAATGTAAATATTTCAAACTACCGCATTTACTATGGGAAGTGCTCCGAGGAATTGTTCAAACTGATCCAGGCTGCCTCTTTCCGCCATCGTCCTACGTGACAGAAGTTTCATCCCCATCATCTAAATGTTTACTAACTAAATGGTTTTCCAGAAACTTTCTGTCTCACACAACGAAACTGTGGAATAAACTATCGCCTGTGGTATTCCCGGACCAATACGACCTTCAAACCTTCAAGAAAAGAGCGTACTCCTTCTTAAAAGGCCGGCCACGCAATTGTAACGCCTCTGGTGTTACGGGTGTCCATGGGCGGCGCTAATCGATTACCATCAGGCGATTCACACATATGTAACGGTGGATTAGCCAGGCCGGCGGCAAAGCCAACTGGCACCAAGTAGAACGTCTAGAATTATTTAAACACGATGATGTTTGATGTGTGTAATGGGGGTTGCTGATGAGCAACCCCCGCAAGTGGGTTGGAGCAACGCTCACTCCTCCGCGCTGCCCTGTGGAATTCGCCACCAGACTAGTAATTCCTCCACTGGCAAATATCGCCTCACGCTGATCAAAGGGAGAGATTAAGGACAAATTAGCCGGTACTATTGAAAATTGACTGCCTCGTTGGTCTCGCGGTTGGCGTGTGCGACTGCTGATCATGAGGTCTTGGGTTCGATTCCAGGGTCGGACCAAATGTTTGTATGATCGACAAATATTTGTTTCGGAGTTTGGGTGTTTTCTATGTATAATATGTATGTATTTACAAAAAAAAGGTATACATGTATTTGTATCAGTTGTCTAGTACCCATAACACAAGCTCTGCTTAGCTTGGGACTAGATGGCGTTGTGTGTTATTAGATGTCCGAAAATAATTATGTCCGAAAAAAAATATAGCACATACGATATAAAACACATAAATACAATTAATCATAAATCAAATAACAGAAAACTACACACATCAAAAGTGTCTAGGGATCAAGCATTTTTATGCGGATTTCTTGAGATTGAGATGTGGCTTTGGCCCTGGCCTGCTCAGTCGCCAGACTTGAACCCGATTGAGCATGCATGGGATATGCTACAGAGAAGAGCTCTGCCGAATATGGAGAGTATCCAGTCGCAAGAAGACCTTTTTTTGTTGTTGCAACGAACATGGGCGGCCATTCCACAGCGTGATTTGGATGAACTCATTTTGAGTATGCTAAACCGATGTTCTTGTGTTAGTGTTCGCGGTAGAAACACGGATTATTAATTGTTTAAGGTACCTAATAAAATTTTAAAGAAAACTGTTATTTCAGTCTTTTTTTCGAACTTTAATGTTAGTGGTTCAAATGTCAAAAATCCTTTTATTAGGAAAATGGCAAATTTCTTTATTAATGCAAAGGTGACTTGGTTTATCGTTACTGTGACAAACGAAAACACTTTATTTGATGAATCCTTAAAGAAAATTTTAATTAATATCAATCAGGAGAAAAGTTATTGCAAAAATATATGTTGATCCCTAGACACATATGTTGATCCCTAGACACTTTTGATGTGTGTATTATAACTCAGGAGTGTCACATGTCACAATCAAGAGATATGGACGTCGCAAAATCTAAAGAGAAAACTGTCCCCTGTTTCCGATCGCGACGCTTTATATACATTTCATCCCCACCTCGCCTGACTCATGGAACCGTTCGATAGTGGCACATGTTTGTAATACTTTTATTATTCGGATACCCTCATTCCGACATATAACACATAATTATTTGTCTTGGGTGAGAATTGAAACGACTCCTTCATATCTAGTGAAATTGCATTAATAAATTCTTAAGGAAACCTGTTTAATAAATCATTTGATATTCTGATTTTTAAGGTTAATTAAACTGGTTTTCTTAAGGTTTATTAAATTTAGTAGTATGAACCCTGGTTAATCCTACTAAATCACTATATAATAAGACCACTTTAACCGACACCCACGTGGTTGGAGCCGTCGGCAAAAGTTTCTAGGTAGTTTAATAATTCAAAGGTAACCTAAAAGTTACTTCTAAGCTGAATAGCTCAACTGTCATATTTCGTTTATGAATATTATAATAACTTGACACATCAAACACAGCCGTCTGACTACAAATTAGGCAGGGCCTGTGCCATGGTAAGAAGACTGTGGCAAAACATATTTTTAAATTACTAAATATATCTGTTCACAAAATGATGAGTAATGTATACTGTAGACAGAAAAATTGTCATAAAAATCATAAGTATTTATATATGACTACTTTTAAACTTTCGCGTTCCATGATATAATAACTATTACTTTTACGGGAATTAACGCGATCATTTATTTAAAAGTATTCCGAAATTGACACCCCTAATACTATATTTGTTTCTTTATTTATAAATAAAATAATTATTATATTACAATATAATTATTATTAATGCTTTATTTAAAAAGTAGTTCATACTATCTTGAAGTAATTCATTAAATTCTCTACTATTCTGTTTCTACTTTGAACTCCGTCTATGTACATGTGTAGTCTCTACGTCTTTATGTAGACATACAAGTTTACGTTAATCCAACAATAAACTAACTATAACTAGTTCATAATTAGACAGACTATGCTATATCAGAATAATTCATGAAACACAAGCTGTTTAATGTAGGTTTGCGAGGCTAACAGGACAGTTAGGTCTAAGTTTTGGCAAGTAATAAGCCATAAGCCTCCTCTATACGTAGCCAGATATGTCCGCAGATATAATCTGCGGATGCACCTATCTACGTTTAGAAGAGGTGATTTGATCGTCTGTGGTAGGTACTTACCACGAAGCAAATACAAAGAGGAGATGGCATAAGCGCATAGGTCCCGTGACAAAATACAGGTCCCGACGTCATCGCAGTTATCGCGACTTACAAATTAGACTGTCAACGTCAATGTTCTAGAACTTTATCGAAAAATCGCAATCCTTGAATATTCTCGGTACAATTAAGTAAAAGATGAAGTGTTGTGTTTTATCTTGTACAAATAACTTGGATAGACGTTCTGGTGCCATGAATGGCATAATATTTCATTTGTAATTAATTTTATACTTAATTTCTTAAAATAGTTCTAGAAAAATCTCTCAGTGTGTTGTTGAAATATAGTTAAATCTATTCGCCACTAGATGGAAAAACTTTGTGTGATGGGAAATAAAAATACAAAGGTTCGTAGAGCTGAGTATTTATAAAGTAAATCATAAAAAAATATTGAAATATGTTCTGCATTCTTGCCTAAAGAATTTTTAATCGAAAAAGTATTATTTTTTGTATTTTTTGTAATCATTTTGTGAACACTGACGTCTATCGTCAACTAGGAAAACAAACATCAACAGAACAAAGAGACAGGGTCGTAATTAGAATTAAGTTTTTCATCTATATTCAAATTATATCTATATTAATCTAGAATTTAAAGTACTTGAAAATGAAACAAATTTTACTTATACTGATTATTTGATAGGTTTTCTAATTAACTAAAATTCTATCCCAGGAATCCCAGGAAAATTAAACTTACTCGGAACTCACAACGAAATTAATCAAACGAAAACTGTAGAATTTGAAAATATAATAAATGAAAAACTAATTTGTAGAAACAAGAGACAAACCTGAGATTAGCGCGTTCAAACAAACAAACTCTTACGCTTCATATATTAGGATAGATGTTATGTACGATGTTTCTTACTAATAATATTTTTGCGATACATGCATCAAAATGATTTACAAAATTGACTTTAAAAAAATAACTACCTGATAAGAAAATTCTGAGTACATTCCCTGTATGTCCCTTACATCGTACGCTTAGTGTCAAATAGCTAAACTACATAGCAACATCAACATGTAACGATGCAAGTAGTTTTGCTATTGATTGGTAGATGGCAAAGGGCAAAGTAACCCCCCCGCAAATTGTCACGCATTGTTTCATACAAAAATTTCATTAGGGCATCTCCTCTTTGTATTTGCTTCGTGGTACTTACCGTCCGCAGACGAACAAATCACAACAACATAACTACATAACTTAACTACATAACATAACTTCCCGTTGTTTACTTATGAGCACTGTTTAATGACTATAAAATTATTTGATACTTTATACCTATTTCTCATAGATTCATTTGCCGACGTATCCGCAGATGAATCTATCTATCTGTCTACGTGTAGAGGAGGCAACTGAGAGGGAAAATCGACCAAACTCCTTGAAAGATTAAATCACTAGGTACCTGGCAGTCCCCAGAAATATTACATTACTAGTGGTTACCCGCGGCTCCGCCCGCGTATATGTCGGTTATCGCGGCAAATAATAGGTCTTTACCTATGAAATTGCCGTTTTGTATGCAAAAAGTGAAAGTACTTATTTTTTCAAACTTTTTTATTTCTGTTATTCGAAGTAATCACCCATGCAATTGACGCATCTTTGCCAACGCATTGGCAGTTTATTGATGCCCTTCTTGTAAAAATCAGCTGGACGGGAGGCAACAAACTCTTCAAAGGCATTTTGTACTGCCTCTCGGGAATTGAATTTTTAACCCACTAAAAAGTTGTCTAAATTTTGGAAAAAGTAATAGGATTGACTGTCGGAACAAGTTGCAATGACGGTTCCGCACGTGTACTGAACAACTATTTTAATACAGTTGCGAAAAAATGAAGCAATTTAAGTAATATATTAATAAGTATTTTTTTGGAAAATGGCACAAACTGTAAAATAATATAAGCAGAGATCTTTTTTTGTTTTCTTTACCCATTCTGGGTAGGCAAAGGAAACTACGCCCATACAGCCAAGTCTTCAGTAGAATTTTTTTATTGATATAAAATGAAAATGAAATTTAATGAGATGAAATGAAATGAAACCTAACCTAACTCATTGAATCAAATCATTAAATCTGATATTGAAACAAATTAGTAGCTTCTTTATTGAAATATTTGCATGAATCATAAAAACTTCTATGTTTTCTTTTTGTAAAAACTTCGTGGTTGGTTTTTCCTTTATAATAGACATTATTTTGACAGTTAGGAAAGAGAACGCACATCCCGAACCAAGGAAGTTGAACTAAAGCATGGAAGTAGCCTAAAAAACGATAGTAATAAACCTATATTTGTCTCCGTAAACGAGATACGAATATTTAATAAGTTAGAATAGGAAAGAAAATAGTTTCGTTTTCGTACTAAGAGCTGCTGTACACATTACCGCTGTCACTTGGTCACCTTTGGTCATCTTTACCCAACCAAATTAAAATGCGTTCAAGAAAGTAATCTATAGTATAGAACGAACGTTGTTTTTTTATTAGTCGAGTGTATTGTCTTGAAGTAGCCAAGTGGTAGTCTCGAGTTCGTACTGTGTTTTCTTACATTGAACAGCAGATTTCAAGGCTTAACGGTATCTAAATGATATTTCCGACATCTTAAAATATGGCGTGTGTAGTGTGGAAATGCAGATCGCATTCGTCACGCAAGGAAAATGAAACGGAGTTAATAAGCTTCCACAAGTAAGAAGACATTTCGATTTTTTTCCAACTGTTGTCTTAAAATTACATTATAAAAGTATCGAAAATGTAGAATATCATAATATGAAGTAAATTTGTGTTTAAATATCTTCGTAGCAAAGTATTCCATAAATATTCATAGTTTTCTACACACAACATCTCTAAATGCATAACAAAGTATCTATATGCAACAGTGTACAATCTATTATTTTAGTGCATATTGAGTGGATATAACTATCTCTTTTTCGCGCGTTGAAATCGTAATAAGTTGATGGAGTACCGCTATTTGATTATGTCTTTTTATTTTATCGCTACTTCCATGCTTTAGTTTAACTTCCTTGTCCCGAACGCTATACGTCCTTTCCAGACGCCACTTTTTGAGCAACTGTATTAAAAAATCTTTACGGCTTTCAATGTTATTTTTTGAAATAACAAATCGTGTTAAAGCATCGATTAAATATTTTTTTTACTCTACATGAGGTACATATTTTTACAAAGATTTAAACTCAAACTATACAGTAAAACTTTTTAGTAACTTTAAACTTTTTTATATTCACATGTACCTAACATAGAATAAAAATGAAAGTGATTTGTTTTAAGGTTAATATATACTTTAGAATAAAAACATTCCTAAGTTATATTCCTATGTATTAATTCATATAAAACTTAGGATAACAAGTATATCATTCAACGATTATATAAAATTATGTATTTCCGTACAAAATAAACTCTTACCGAATTTTCGCAACCATCTGCTAAAAATGTTTACTATCGCATTTATGAAAGATGAGAAAATATTCTTGCGCAAAAACCTCCGGTCCACGGCTTGAGACCCCAATTTTGCTTGAATCTCGCTATCATTCAAATCTTTACTTATTACAGCTGTTTTCATTCATAGGGCTTGCGGGTGACAACGCATGTTTTTATTACTGAGATTTGACCTCAAGTCAAGTAAACGATAGCAGAAAACTAGGTTTACGATTATTTGAGTAGCTTCGAATATTTACATGTTAAGGATTTATGGTACGCTTCAGGTACTCATATTTTTTTGTGTATTGTATTATAACAATACAATAGTTATTAACAGTAAGAAGGATATATAAACAGAAGTTTAAACTGACTTAAAAATACATGTTAAAGACAGCAGCATTTTTTTTTTGTTTATTGCTTCAGAACTTCGTCACTTATGAACCTATTTGTGTAATTGTTTTTTATTCGGAGGATGTACGGTAAGTAAGTTAATATAAGTATAAGTCCCGTTTGAATAAAAACAGCACTACAATGGGCGAAAACTTAATTATTGAAGGCACTTTTGTGTTTAAATTACCGAAATATATAATACATTAGATCATGGCGAACTCGCATTGAAGTCAGTAATTCATTTAAAAGTTGTCTTACTGCAGCTTATCTGCTTGTTGCAAAATAGTTGCCTCCTGATATAAACATAATGTAGTGACTAAATTATGTCTGGAAAATGCTAGATAAAAGTGTCACTAGACTTAAGTGTACATAATTTTTTATTCTATTTTATATTACTAGCCGTACAAAAATGGTCGTCTCTCGGCCCCAGGATCAACATACTCAGGTTTTTAATGTTCGTCTAGCAGTCTTGCCAATATATGTCAATATGCGACATATGAGTCGGGTTGCCGGCTTCCTTAACTATTACAGACGCTGGCAGACGTGTACGTCAAGCTCGTGAACGATAGGCATTGGTCAGGGCGTGTCAATTTTGTATTGATTATTGAATAATCTAGAAGTAATTTTGCGTGAATATTTGTAGTTTAATTCGCACTCAAGAGCAGTGTAAAATAGTGTTTCTAGGCTTTCGGTTCTCTTTTCTTCCATAAGATTTACAAATAAGTTTTTCCAGGCAATTATTTTCACGATTAATCTGATCTTGCTCCTAACAATGCCCAAATACTTTAGTACGGGATCCCCAGAAGAACATCTGGCGTCTGATATACACTTTGAAGAACCTCAAAAAATAGTAATAACAAGAAAACATAAATATCTTTCTCAAGAATACACTACAATTAAATTATTATAAAAATCACACCGTAATTTGCGAGCATTCCTTTTCGTCAGGATTTTAATGCAAAGTCAAGCCGTTTAAGTGAGAATTGGCCTTTATATTCAGAGAACACAATTAATTATCCCTATTTAACAAGAATGTAGAAAAACGACTGCAGTCCAAGAAAATACAAGTGCGGTATTTTAGCCTAAAAGAACTTGGAATGTAATAAGACCGCAGGGACAAGAAGAAAAGTTTCGGCCATGCGTTCTTACGTATGCGCCGGTAATATGTCATGGTGTCATGTTAGTTGTCTTATTGTTGGGAATTAGTTTTATCTCTTTTCCTGGTAGTTTTGTTCTCTATTTTGGGTTTACTTAGTATTTATTGAATTAATTCTATAGTCGCTGTAACATCTTAAGTATTACAGCAATACAGAGAAAGCTATAATGCCGACAGTAAAATTTCTAAGCGTCAGCTTATGCTTGGATTTCAACTGGATTAATATGTGCGGGTTTTAGCTTAAAATTTTGACAGCTATTAGCAATAACATAAGTCATTAAATATTTATAAATTTAGATATATAAATAGTACTTTATGAGAAATATCAAATAGAGAAAAGCATCAGATATAGATAGCAATGACCTACCTAACACGCAGCTGTATGCCTCTCTGGCCACTCAAAGAGTGGAACAAGACTCAGAGCGACCAGCGCTCTGCTACCAAAATGTTTAGTCCGTTCAGCAGGCGCTGCGTTCTCCGTAGAAACCTTGTACTAGTCTATGAGATATAGAAGATAATCGCAAAACAATCACACCTGGTGAACGGATGTCAAACTGAGGCGCTACACCTCGTTTCAAGTTATAAAAAAAAATACTCACGGATGGTGTGTTGGTTTCTTCAGTCTTCACTGCGGTGCGGGGATACCCGTTCGAAAACCACGCAGGTCCATACACACCACACTCTATTTTACAATTCAAACCAGCTTAACAACCCTTGCGGTCCGATCGCGGAAGCTAATATCACAATCTCGTTTTAACAATTAGCTCAACAAAAAACTCGCGGCCTTACAATCAATATCAAACGTGGGAGCTCATTTATTGTGTTGAGATGAGAGATTGTCTCAAACACACAAACTATCTTTAACCTCGGACCGACGCCATAATTTTAATAAGTATTTCCAACTACACGAGTAACTGGCGCTCTATGCGGTTACAAACCACTCGATACTTATTATATTAAATCAGCTAACACGAAACACTGGGCCAAACATATCAACCCGGAGCTTCAATTAATTATTAGGACACCGGCCATATTTCGACTTGTTTCTAGAGATTTCCGAGTGATATGACAGCTACAGCTGTCAAGAAAATAATGATAAACCCTAGTGTTGTCATTACAAATTACATTTATTATGATCATATTCCAAATAGATGATTTGGTATCGAACAACGTGCGAAAATTCTTAATTTATTCCACAGAAGACTACCATGTAGCTGTAAGTGCAGAAAGTATTTTATACTTCTCAGTGACTAATATTTTAGACTACGCAATACTAGTATTTTACACGCCTACTACTACAAATATTTTCGATCAATAACCTTACCTAAATATAGCATTGACCAACAATGAGATAACCTCGCTTATTTCGATGAACCCCTTTTGAATGTTCCCCTCATCGTGTTTAGTGGACTGTAACTTATTTGATTGGAATAAATTTAAACTTAAATTGGACTTTTTAAACTTTTAAGGAGTTTATCTACTTTTGAACCTAATGATATGATTAAAGGAAGCATTTTTAGTTCTCTGAGAAGTAGATGTATGGTTTTGAGTAACGTATGTAAAAGGTCATTACTTTTAATATATATATATATATAGCTGTCAAAATGACTCTACTTCACCTGACGGCAAGCTTGAGTACAATTTAAGAGTAGCGGCTATCACACTTATTTCTAACTTCAACATTTTTTTCGTTATTTCATATTTACTTGGATATTTTTTTTCATATTTACTACTTTTCAAT
Source organism: Diaphora mendica (assembly GCA_949125395.1). Classification (NCBI taxonomy): domain Eukaryota; kingdom Metazoa; phylum Arthropoda; class Insecta; order Lepidoptera; family Erebidae; genus Diaphora; species Diaphora mendica. Next base: position 7,096,077 of record OX421321.1, read on the forward strand.
CGTTTATTAGAATTTACAAACTACATTCAAATCTATGGAAATCTGGAAATCATATTCCTATAACACACCCAAACTTCGAAACAAATATTTGCAGATCATACAAACATTTGGTCCGACCCGGGAATCGAACCCAACACCTCATGCTCAGCAGACACGTTCGCAACCGTCAAAAGTCGAATCATATCAGTCAAAAGTACCCCTTGGTTAATAAAACTGATGATAAACATTACAGATGGTTTCCAGAATTACTCAATAATGAGTATTTCATGGTTACGATTCGATTCGATACCTTAGATATAAGTCATTATGTACCTGCGTTCATAATGACATGGGACTGTTATACTTCGATAATATTTGCTGAGCAATTTATGCTTGTGAAAATGCATTTGGTGCAGGAATATGATTAACATAATATGTATTAAGGATATTGGGACTACTCCCGCCCCATAACTGCCACTTTAACACCAGTGACCCTCGAATACACTACACTGAGTTATGACGCACGAGAAGTCTCAGGAAAAAATAAACTGTCTTGGAACCCGTATCGACATTAATCAGAAGAAAACTGGAGGAGTTGAACATGTAATAAGTCCAATTCCGTCATTAGCAAAGCGGGAGACAAAATGAAACAAACATGCAGACACTTTTTTAAAACAGGGAAGCACCACGGATATAAGATATGGGTCCTGAGTGAACTATATTTGTATTCTATAGTAGTAGAGTCACGCTGATTTCAGCACGAACGGGCCGGCTCGACCGGGGCGGTACTACCCTCGCACAGAAAATCAACGTATCAGGTGATACGTCTGTTCGTTTGCTCCCAATTCCATAAGTAAAAAAAATATCGGTCATAAATGTTCTATGTCAATTTATTACTAGCTATCTGACCCACGCAACCTCGTTCGCGTCTCGTATTATCCGTAGCGTGATAATTTTCCCCCGTTTTTGAAACATTCTTCATTTGTGCTCCGCTTCTATTAGTCTTAGCATGATGGTATATAGCCTATAGCCTTTCTCGATAAACGGGCTATCTTACACTGAAATATTTTTTTAATTTGGACCTGTAGTTCCTGAGATTAGCGTGTTCAAACAAACAAACTTTTCAGCTTTATATATTAGCGTAGATTCCGAATAAATACTTTATTATTATTATCAGCTTATCGCAGTCCACTGTTAGACGTAGGTCTCTCCTAATGCATTTCGATCGACTGACGATAATGATAAATAATGAAAAATGAAGTAAAAAATAAATAACTTTCCTTAGAAAGGAAAGGAAAAATGAAGTAAAAAATAAATAACTTTCCTTAGAAAAGAAAGTTATTTTTTTTTTACTTCATTTTTCATTATTTATCATTATCGTCAGTCGATCGAAATGCATTAGGAGAGACTTATATCTAAGGTATCGAATCGAATCGTAACCATGAAATACTCATTATTGAGTAATTCTGGAAACCATCTGTAATGTTTATCATCAGTTTTATTAACCAAGGGGTACTTTTGACTGATATGATTCGACTTTTGACGGTTGCGAACGTGTCTGCTGAGCATGAGGTGTTGGGTTCGATTCCCGGGTCGGACCAAATGTTTGTATGATCTGCAAATATTTGTTTCGAAGTTTGGGTGTGTTATAGGAATATGATTTCCAGATTTCCATAGATTTGAATGTAGTTTGTAAATTCTAATAAATGATTGAAAAGTAGTAAATATAAAAAAAAATATCCAAGTAAATATGAAATAACGAAAAAAATGTTGAAGTTAGAAATAAGTGTGATAGCCGCTACTCTTAAATTGTACTCAAGCTTGCCGTCAGGTGAAGTAGAGTCATTTTGACAGCTATATATATATATATATTAAAAGTAATGACCTTTTACATACGTTACTCAAAACCATACATCTACTTCTCAGAGAACTAAAAATGCTTTCTTTAATCATATCATTAGGTTCAAAAGTAGATAAACTCCTTAAAAGTTTAAAAAGTCCAATTTAAGTTTAAATTTATTCCAATCAAATAAGTTACAGTCCACTAAACACGATGAGGGGAACATTCAAAAGGGGTTCATCGAAATAAGCGAGGTTATCTCATTGTTGGTCAATGCTATATTTAGGTAAGGTTATTGATCGAAAATATTTGTAGTAGTAGCCGTGTAAAATAGTAGTATTGCGTAGTCTAAAATATTAGTCACTGAGAAGTATAAAATACTTTCTGCACTTACAGCTACATGGTAGTCTTCTGTGGAATAAATTAAGAATTTTCGCACGTTGTTCGATACCAAATCATCTATTTGGAATATGATCATAATAAATGTAATTTGTAATGACAACACTAGGGTTTATCATTATTTTCTTGACAGCTGTACCTGTCATATCACTCGGAAATCTCTAGAAACAAGTCGAAATATGGCCGGTGTCCTAATAATTAATTGAAGCTCCGGGTTGATATGTTTGGCCCAGTGTTTCGTGTTAGCTGATTTAATATAATAAGTATCGAGTGGTTTGTAACCGCATAGAGCGCCAGTTACTCGTGTAGTTGGAAATACTTATTAAAATTATGGCGTCGGTCCGAGGTTAAAGATAGTTTGTGTGTTTGAGACAATCTCTCATCTCAACACAATAAATGAGCTCCCACGTTTGATATTGATTGTAAGGGAGCGAGTTTTTTGTTGAGCTAATTGTTAAAACGAGATTGTGATATTAGCTTCCGCGATCGGACCGCAAGGGTTGTTAAGCTGGTTTGAATTGTAAAATGGAGTGTGGTGTGTATGGACCTGCGTGGTTTTCGAACGGGTATCCCCGCACCGCAGTGAAGACTGAAGAAACCAACACACCATCCGTGAGTAATTTTTTTTATAACTTGAAACGAGGTGTAGCGCCTCAGTTTGACATCCGTTCACCAGGTGTGATTGTTTTGCGATTATCTTCTATATCTCATAGACTAGTACAAGGTTTCTACGGAGAACGCAGCGCCTGCTGAACGGACTAAACATTTTGGTAGCAGAGCGCTGGTCGCTCTGAGTCTTGTTCCACTGTTTGAGTGGCCAGAGAGGCATACAGCTGCGTGTTAGGTGGGTCATTGCTATCTATATCTGATGCTTTTCTCTATTTGATATTTCTCATAAAGTACTATTTATATATCTAAATTTATAAATATTTAATGACTTATGTTATTGCTAATGGCTGTCAAAATTTTAAGCTAAAACCCACACTTATTAATTCAGTTGAAATCCAAGCATAAGCTGACGCTTAGAAATTTTACTGTCGGCATTATAGCTTTCTCTGTATTGCTGTAATACTTAAGGTGTTACAGCGACTATAGAATTAACTCAATAAATACTAAGTAAACCCAAAATAGAGAACAAAACTACCAGGAAAAGAGGTAAAACTAATTCCCAACAATAAGACAACTAACATGACACCATGACATATTACCGGCGCATACGTAAGAACGCATGGCCGAAACTTTTCTTCTTGTCCCTACGGTCTTATTACATTCCAAGTTCTTTTAGGCTAAAATACCGCACTTGTATTTTCTTGGACTGCAGTCGTTTTTCTACATTCTTGTTAAATAGGGATAATTAATTGTGTTCTCTGAATATAAAGGCCAAGTCTCACTTAAACGGCTTGACTTTGCATTAAAATCCTGACGAAAAGGAATGCTCGCAAATTACGGTGTGATTTTTATAATAATTTAATTGTAGTGTATTCTTGAGAAAGATATTTATGTTTTCTTGTTATTGCTATTTTTTTGAGGTTCTTCAAAGTGTATATCAGACGCCAGATGTTCTTCTGGGGATCCCATATTATCCGTAGCGTGATAATTTTCCCCCGTTTTTGAAACATTCTTCATTTGTGCTCCGCTTCTATTAGTCTTAGCATGATGGTATATAGCCTATAGCCTTTCTCGATAAACGGGCTATCTTACACTGAAACATTTTTTTAATTTGGACCTGTAGTTCCTGAGATTAGCGTGTTCAAACAAACAAACTTTTCAGCTTTATATATTAGCGTAGATTCCGAATAAATACTTTATTATTATTATCAGCTTATCGCAGTCCACTGTTAGACGTAGGTCTCTTCTAATGCATTTCGATCGACTGACGATAATGATAAATAATGAAAAATGAAGTAAAAAATAAATAACTTTCCTTTCTAAGGAAAGTTATTTATTTTTTACTTCTGCATCTCATTCTACTACTGCATTGTAGATATCAAAAGTATCAACTTTTGTAACAAGACTGAAAAACTTACCATTAGTCTTTGTTTAATGATTATTCAGGATCTCGTGCCCGTGAAAACTGCTTCTAAGAGTATACCAAAGTTTAAACATACATTTCCATCTAATTTATATATTTATTATAAAGGAATCGTTTAATCAGGTGAAAGGAAAAAGACTCAATTTATATTATAATATAATGTAAATTGAGTCTTTTTCCTTTTCTTTCCTTTAGTAACGAGGTGTCAAGTAAATTGGTGAACAAAGTCAAATGTATCAGCGGCAGCTAAAATGAGTAAAAAATGGCTAAAGCATAATATTTACTAATATATTTGAACTGTCAAGGGGATTCAAGGGAGTTAAAGGGTGAATGACTAGGGTGAACGACTTCTCAGATGTTTCGGGTGTTCATAGGCCAATGACCGATGTTCTTCTGATAAACTTGATTTTACGGAGGTATGTTAGATGCCGAATATATTTTAATTAGACTACCTTTTCATTTCTCAGAATTAGAAGACTCAGATGTATTTTTTTAATTATTATTAAATAATTATTAATTATTTTCAACATTCCTGAACTGTAGACCAACTGAACAGATTCACCGCCTTTTTACTCAACTACCCCGAGGCCGGAAGGGTCGAACTTTTGGTTGTCAATGTGTGTTTGTATGTTCCACCGTTCGGCCTAAACTACAGAAATAAGTTTGACGAATGAGGTATCATTAGATACGTAATATTGGCCCGGGTTTTTATCAAAAACCAGCTGACCAACGCAACGTCGTTTACGTCTCCTATTGCCCGTAGCGTAAAAAAAATCCCCCGTTTTTGTAACATTCTTCATTAGTGCTCCGCTCCTATTGGTCTTAGCGTGATGATATATAGCCTATAGCCTTCCTCGATTAATGTACTATCCAACACTGAAAGAATTTTTCAAATCAGACTCGGTTCCAGAGATTAGCGCGTTCAAACAAACAAACAAACTCTTCAGATTTATAATATTAAGTATAGATTTACGTAGTCAGGTTACGGTCTTTTAAAGTTTATCTTGTATCTCATCATTACAGGTGCTACGATTATCGTACTAATATTATAAAGGTAAAGTTTGTTAGTGAGAGTTTGTTACTTCTTCACGCCTGTTTAGGCGTAAATTATGTCAAAATTGGTATAGCCGTTTGGCTATACCAATTTTGACATAATTTGGTATGGAGGTCGCTGTCTGGATTCATGCATATGCTGCTACTACATAATATAGTGTTCCCGTGAATGAATGTGGACCTGTGGATTATCACTGCAAGTAACTCATTTTTCTGTATATTTGTGTGTTTTCAATAACTCTTGGTATGAAATGGTACCTCGTATCCTTAATCTCTAAGATGTAACAAACAAGAGTAAGTGCCACCTGTGACGTCATTAAGTTGAACGAGAGCAATTTGTGTCGCTCTTGATTTGAGATTAAACTGCTTTGACATAAAGCTGAACATTCAATGTAATGAAAATTACTAACTATTAAGACTAGTCCAGTACTCATTGGTTTCAAAATTATTTGGAATGAATGTATCTTTTATGTTGTTAAGTGTTATACTTTCAATGTTTTCTTATATTCTAGAATTATACTATAATAAGAATAGAATAATTATATTATTATTTGACTGCCTCGTTGGTCTCGCGGTTGGCCTGTGCGACTGGTGATCATGAGGTCTCGGGTTCGATTCCCGGGTCGGACCAAATGTTTGTATGATCTACAAATATTTGTTTCGGAGTTTGGGTGTTTTCTATGTATAATATGTATGTATTTACAAAAAAAAAGTATATATGTATTTGTATCAGTTGTCTAGTACCCATAACACAAGCTCTGCTTAGCTTGGGACTAAGATGGCGTTGTGTGTTAGATGTCCGAAAATATTTATTTATTTATTTATACGTTTGTCAAGTTCTTATACTATAAAAGTAACCGTTGTTTATATTTAACTGAACGAAACGTGGGAGTATTTTTTCTATAAATTATTAAATTTTCCAAAATATTTGTGACTTACGAAAGAAGTTTTATTTGTTGAAAACCTTCCCATAATTTTATTTAATAATTACGCCTGACGCGGTGTTTAGAGAGTAGTAGCAGTCAGAATGAATAATTCTTTAGAATATTGTTGTATTTGTGTCTGTTCACTGTATTTCTTATATCCAATGTCCTTGTTCATACTGTTACGAGCCGGGTATTAAATAATTAAAGATAGTCGGTTGATTACCAAAAAAATAACACACTGTTTATTTACAACCCTTTTTACAATAATAATTCGCTATGTCACTTGTTAATCGCACTAGAAGATCTGAAAAAAGAAACAGAAAGCGCCATCTAGCGTCGAATATCAGAGTTACTCCACAGTTGCGCGCTACTTGACACTAGATGGCGCCTTCCTCCATTCTCGCGACTGGTAGATTGTTCCAGACTATTTTTCTCGAAGGCGCAACAATACTAATATTATAAATGCGAAATAAACTCTGTCTGTCTCTGTTACGCTTTCAAAGGTAAACCGCAGCACCGACTTCATTGAAACTTGGCACGGGGATACTTTGAATCTTGAGGAAGGACATAAGGTATGTACTTTTTACCGCCATAGACACAAGCTGTTAAGTAAATATATCATGGTCGGATTTGAATAGAAAATATATCTCCTAAATCAAAGACCTTTCTTTTCTTGACTGCCTCGTTGGTCTCGCGGTTGGCGTGTGCGACTGCTGATCATGAGGTCTTGAGTTCGATTCCCGGGTCGGACCAAATGTCTGTATGATCTACAAATATTTGTTTCGAAGTTTGGGTGTTTTCTATGTATAATATGTATGTATTTACAAAAAAAAATCTTTTGTTCAAAAATTCAAAAGAATAAAATGTCTAATTCATAATAAGCAAATATAATTATCTTCATAACAATCTATATTAATAATTTTGGCGTTTTTATTTAGTGTCAAGAAGTTATTTGTGTAATGTTACTGCTCTAGAGTTCCGAGTGTCTATATGGACCTATCGAATTAAATAACAATGTATCAAAAAGTCTATTAATTACTTATGTGTCCAAGGTATAAAAAGTTATTCTTAGTGCGGTAGTAAAAAAGTTGTTACGACACTGGAACACAGCATAACTTTTTACATAAATGTATTGTTACGAGCCGGGTATTAAATAAATTAAGGTAGTCGGTTGATTACCAAAAAATAACACAATATTTATTACCAACACTTTTGACAATAATAATTCACTAAATCACTCGTTAGTCGCACTAGAAGATCTCTTCGATGTTAATCCGCTGTATCGTGAAAAAATACTGCCCGTACGGCTAACACGCTCTGCTTTTATATGGCTGTCGAAATCTCTAGAATAATCCTTAATATTCGACAGAACATTCTGGACAAAATAGATTGTTCTAGAGTTACTTGCAGCGCCATCTAGCGTTGAGAAAATCGGAATCACCATTCATAATCTCTACATTTACGCGTTACCCGATACTAGATGGCGCCTTCCTCGGTTCTCGAATATTCTCGTCCATACGAGACCCATGTCCTTATGGCGCAACATTATGTTTTGTTGTAACAAATTCGAAGCGGAGCGCCTAAAAAAATAAGTTCAAAGTTGTTATAATAAATACACTATACAGTTTCTTTCAAAAGAAAATTTATTTTCATCCTAATTTTATTACCCTACTCGAGTTTCGATATTCAATTAAGAAGGTAGCTTAGTAATTAACTAATAGATGCGAAGAAATAATTTTTCTTTTATAAAGTAGAGTATATTTTGTTTCTTAAATTTATTTCTTTATACACCTGAATGTTTATTTACGTAATTTTAGTTGATGATTATGACTATGATATAAAAAACTATGCAGCGAGATACTGAAGCTAATCATCATCATCGTCAACAGTGTTTAATAGTCTACTGTTGGACATAGATCTCACCTTTATAAATGGGAGTTTTAGCGACTGTTCTACGCTAGCTATTTAGGGTTTGTTTCTAGTTTTCTTTCTCTTTGCAGTGCTGTTGTCCTGTATAGTATATTCCCTCAATTGAATCTCATGACAATAAATAAGTACATAGGTACATAGGATGAATAAGGGTGGTACACCACCCCCTTCATCCTATGTACCTAGGTGTCATGAGATTCAATTGAGGGGTGACACTCCGTGTTCTTAAGCTGTCATATCCTAATGAACGTGAAATATCTCATTTCTACAAGCTTTTATTTAGCTTCACCTGTACCGATGTTTGTCTGTAATCAAATCTCGCAAGTTAAATTTGATCCACTTTCCGATTTCCGGTTGAGCTGAAATTTGAAATATAACTTTAGTACTGGTGACAATGCAATTATATATAATAGGTATTATTATTAATACAAAATGGCCGCCGTAACAAAATGGCGTCGTACATATTTCTGAACAACCCACCCTTATGGGTATCAAATGAAAGGGCTTAAAGTTATTTTTATTAACAAGTAATAAAAGCTTGTTTTTAAAAAACTTTTTAAATTAATCACTTGTATAATACTTAATCACTTAACTATAGTAAGTTAATATAATAATATATATCACGATAAAGCTACTTAAGAAACCTAGAATAGCTATTTATAGTATTTATTTAATCGATACTCCTGGACGATTTTCTTGACAAGCTTGATTCACCTTCTCCATTACCGGTTCGGTGGATTAGATTTACGAAACCATTCGGGTGATTATACAATGCATTAATCCTAGACTCCAGCGACCCTTTAACCACACAAGTACCCGCAAGAGTACGATTTCTGGTAACATTTTACACTGTAGAATAATCCTCTTAATAGCGATATAACATTAGTTTGTTTGTATCTACCTTGTTGTTTAAATATAACATTCTGTTTTTTATATTTTGTCAATTAAAAATTGCCTTTATAATTACGTAGTCATTGAATTCATTTTAAAACATCTATAGATGATCAAACAGAACTCGTGTCAAAATAGAACAGTGTTGCATTCACCCCGAGGTAATACGTTCACCATTATATTAGGGCCCAATAGATAAAAAAAAAAGTAAAAACTAAAACCCAACTACGACAAAAAACGACCTGAAAAAGTATGAAACAAGTTTCAAAAGCCGTAGTCACGCGTTGTTAAACTGTTATGGACTACGGTACATTACTAAGTTTCAAAAGCCGTATGTATGTAAGTATGTAAAACTTACATACTTACATACATACATAGCCTGTCAAAATCATAACCCTCCTTTGGCTTTGCCGTAGTCGGGTAAAATGGATACTTTACTTGACTTATTCAAGTATAACTATCCGTTATCTCTTAGATTCAATTTATTTTTCTAGTACATCGGGAAGCGTAATCATCACTGACTAACAAATTTTTAGAGCTGAGAGCTAAGAAGAGTAAATATTTTGATTTCAGCTAATATAAATAAATAAATATTTTTGGACATTAAAACACACAGCGCCAACTAGTTCCAAACTAAACAGAGCTTGTACTAGATAACTGATATAAATACACATATACTTTTTTTATAAATACCTACATATTATACATAGGAAACAAATATTTCCAGATCATACAAACATTTGATCCGACCTGGGACCTACGCTACCACTGCGCCACCGAGGCAGTTAAATATTATTTGAGTTATTCAAATACTCGTATAACTATTCGTTACCTCTTAGATTAAATTTTTTGTTTTTCACTTCTAGTAGATCGGGAAGCGTCATCACAATTACACATACTAACAATTTCACACCAAACAGCGTTCGTGCTGTCTTGTTTCCTTAGTGAGTGCGAGACCGGAAGCCCAATGATGCAGAAGCATCACTAGGCCGCCATGGTGTGGGTTACCATGCTTCACTGTTGCACTGTGTACATTCGCAGTGAGTATGGTGACCACCACTCTTAGATTCTGCTTATGCTTTCCATCAGCCAGAGTAGAGTCATTTTGGCAGGGCGATACATAAAAGAAAACACTTTTAATTTTAAATTCGGCTAATATAAATTGTGTTGACAGTAAGATTTCTGAACATTTTAAGACAAACTCGTTTATACTACTTTATTCATCTCAAAAATGTAACGTTTTAAAAATTTAGAAACCATTATTCGACTTCATAAATAATGAACTAATAAACAATTTCTTGTTCCACAATGCCGTAATAAATATATAGTTTATTCAACTCGTGTTTTTAATCTAGTTAAAATACAGGATACACTTGCAATACGTTATAGAAAATAAATCAGAACTTTATAGATGCAAGTCACGCAGCCACAAATAGTGGTTTGCTGCACCTTTATACTGTGCTTGGACAAGGTAATTTATGGAAGCCATCTCTGAAATAGTTTATCTTCAATAATCACGGTAAACTAATCAGCTGATGAATTTCTAAGATTGATAAAAGTCACATTCACTAATCGCCTATTTAATGGTGTTATTTGTGTTCGTTTCATTTTGTTTGGAAAGTTTAGACACAGAATATTTTCATAGTATTATAATTGTAGTCCGGGATCCCCGGAACCAATTTTACAATTTATTACTATCAAGTAATTTTTTCGTGAGTGGGTTAATTTCGATGAGGGGCCTTGAATTTCACCTTACAAAAGTTTTCGATTGTGGTAGCTAACAGGGCTAGCAGAGAAAAAAAAATTTTTGAGCGGAGGACCCGGATAACGTACCATGCAATTTGTAGGACAATGTGGCTATTTAATTATATAAATATTGACTAATATCATTACTACGATAACGTAGTCATCAAAAGTGATAATAACTTGCTGATTTTTTAACTATTGCTGAGATAATATTTATATAATTTAACAGCCACATTGTCCTACAAATTGCGTGATACGTTATCCCGGTCCTACGCTCAAAAGTTTTTTGTCCTTGCTACCCCTGTTAGCAACCACAATCGAAATTTTTTGTCTCTTTGTTGTGAGGTCTTTGTCCGACAATGGAAAATAGAGTACAAATATTTTGATCATAACTCAGTGGATTCTTCATAAGGTACAAGTAATACGTGAAAGTTCCACAATATCGAATTATGTTTAGGTGGAAATAACGTGCTCATGACATCAAGTATATATCTCTGAAATGCCTGAAGTTTTCACCAGGTTGCATTGGCAATGATTACAGGCTGACTGGAGGTATTGTAAGTAGGTAGGAAAGGTTAAAACGTACATAATACCCATCGTGAGCGCGTATATTCCCGCAACATTAAATAAATAATAGTTATTAAAGTTTAGTGCCTAATTACTAAGCAGTAAGTGTCGTGATTGTTGTGAACAGTTTCAATTTCATTAGTAAATTATTATCCAAAATATATCTCGCTCATTAAGTTTTTTTTTTCATAAATGGTAGTCTGCCTGATGGAAAGCACGAGCAGAATCCAAGAGTTGTTGTCACCATATTCATTGCGAATGCACACAATTCATTATCGTAATCTACACTATGGCGGCCTATTGAGATGCTGCCGCATCATTGGGCATTCGGTCTCGCACTCCTTCACGAAAGACGACAGCAGTTCTCAATTTATATTGGTCATACTGTCTGACTGAGGATAGTACCGCCCTGGTCGAGCCAGCCCGTTCTTGCAGTAGGTCCGTTTAAGTGTATTTACAAGGCAGTAATTACGTTTGGACAATATGAAGATATGTATTAATGTTGCTATACTACTGATTAGTTCGAAAAGTTTTGTGATAATAAGCTTAATAATTTATTTTGCTTCAGCACGCGTACCTTGAGTTTCCTTAGGGTGTCTTAGTTATGTAAATACCAATATCAAATACTGCTTACGATTTTCTTTAAATTTATATACCTATGTGACTTGTATATATGTAAATCGTTGGAGCCGTTTCCGAGATTTCGAGATATATATATATATATATAATCGGAATCCCGGAAAGGCTTCAACGATTTCCATGAAATTCAGACAGTGCAGTCTAATTAACCTTTGATAATGCCATGGGAGGAAACCAATCAGGTTAAGTTAAAGTTCATTAAATAGTGGAATAAAAGAACAAGTTAGTGTTAGTTAGATTGCGTATTGCCGCAGAGTGCCTGATAGAACACAAGAAACATATTCCGTTGAGTTGATCGTCATCGTATTGCGTCGTATTTATTGCTTTCCTACGATACCTTATTAGCTGTATTTTTTGCCTTATAATTTTCTACTTTATCGCCGTAATAACGTCGGATTAATTCTTATTTTATACGCACATGCATGGTTCGATCTTATAAAATATCTTTTCATAACCCATTTGTAAGTATTAATAAATTAAATCCCATCTAGTCGAAGGAGATATAAAGAATGAATGCTTTGTCGTTCAATTTGGTCAAAGTTATTATTTCGTATAACTGTAGCATTACTCGTATACAAGCAATATTCTGAATTAATTCATGTTAAATGGAATGGATTGAATGGAATAGATCTATTGCTAATCAATGCTAATGATGTATGTGAACTAATGAATAAACGATCCGTAAAGCCTTATGGATTATTGTCTATTTTGAGAAGATAGTTTACAATAACCAATAATCCTTGCTATTCAACTATTGTCATTAAAATTTACATGAATTGAGATCTTCTGCTTAAATTGAAAGAGGACAGAGTGTTGATATTGTATAAAAGTATGATGCACATCGAGGCAATGAATGAAATGAAATAATATTTGAAACCGAGAAACACTTCAAATACGGATAATATTTATAATCTGTGCTAATTCAAGCATCTGAAACATGCTAATGAAAATAATCTCGTACTAATTGCCGCATAGTTGCAGAAAAAATGAAATATTATAACGCACAAAGGAATACAATCTACTTCTAGATTGCTCTAGCTTTGACTGATGACCATGGACCAACATGGTGATAATACTTACTGTTTAGGCGGTAGCGTGATGACTCATCAGGGTGAGGGTTCTCTCGCTCACTAAAATGATTGCGGCCATGCTGCGGAGCGAGAGCGCGTGGAACTCCGCCGTCTCTTTCTGCGAGACGGTTTTGCTTGCGAAGGAGATGGCGGAGCGGGACCGGGAGAGGTTCAGAACAGGCCGGGGTGGAGGCGCAAGCGCTTTTTTCCTTTGTGACAAGTAAGGAAACATAAAAATTCCTGCACTGGAGGGGGCCATCTGCAAACTGTAGGTGGCCCGGTAAGTCGGGGTTCCAGAGATTTCCTAGTATATTTTTAAGTAGCTAGCTAGTCTAGCGGCTAACGATCCCGGTTACTAAGCCATATATTTATCATGTGTTGTATTTCCTACCAAGATAAATATTATGGATTGCTCCCATCACACACCATCCACAATCACTTTAATAGGAATAATGTTCTGTGAGCAACAACAATTTCTTTTATTGATGGTGTAATTTAGGTCTATCTAGTTGCACCCGCGGTGTTACCTGCGATTGTTCTGTACCTAAATAACACCAAAAGCGGGTAACATCGGGGGACAAAAATAGTTGAAAATAAAAGTAGCCTAGATTACTCCTTATAACACCATCAGCTATATGCTAGTGAAAATTAGACCAGCCGTTCCAGATATAATCCAGAACAAAAAGATTATTGTTTTTAAAAATTGATATTTTGATGTTAAGTTGTAAACTATCAATTTGTTATCAAGTTACAAAGAGACAGTTCAATTTTATTTATTTGTATAGATATGTGTGTATTTAGAAATACATAAACGTGATTTAAATGTATGCGACCTGAGTTATGGACGACAGCGCGTTCAATATATAAAATGAGGTCGTGTATCACATCCTGATCTCAGGAGCATCGTAAAGCCTATATTGTAATCACTCTAGCTCGTAAAGCGCTTTACCGGTCCACCGCAAACAAATTAAACGATTTTACAGGTAATAAATGGATGCGATAAACATTATACACGAAAATAGAATTTGTTGTTAAATAGGTTTCGTGAAACGGAAATTGTTTTAGCATGAACTGTATGCATGTATGCCTGCATTTCTACTTTACATGTCGCTTCGAGAATGTTTGTTGTATTATGTGGGATCAGTAACTATGTTATAATATATCTCGAAATAAGTGTGTGTGTAAGTTGTTAGGTATTGTGATCTATGTATGTTTTAGTATTACTTATTGTAATTCTTATTGTATTTAAAAATAATACTTATTTTATTTGTGTTTTTTGTCCGACTAATACAGTAAATAAGTACAGTACACAAATACTAATAGCACAGTATATTAATCCTTTCTCTGTGGGTAATAGTTTTTAACCGACTTCCAAAAGGAGGAGGTTCTCAATTTCATCGTTTTTTTTTATGTACGTACATTGATTACTCTGTCAATTGTGAACCGATTTTGAAAATTATTTTTGTATTCTAAAGGGTATGCTCCCCATGTGCAGGGATAGCTACTCTTCGCGTTGAAGAAGAAGAAACAACCGAAGCGTCGGTGACGTCGTTGACGTTTATAATAAAGCGAGCGTCTCGAAATATAGTGAGTGTGGTACCTACTATTACATTTGGCTTGGCACTGACTTCAAACCTATAAATAGGTAGCACATACAAATTAAGTTATTTTATTTAGTTTTTGAAGTCTGTTTTTTTAAACGAAGTTTTTTCTTTTTAGAAGTCCACGCATGTTCAACCGTAGAGCATAAATGACTGATTTGATTGTAATGAATGAGGTGTCAGTAGAATCGTTGTATTGGCTTGTTATGGTTATTATTACACACATCAAAAGTGTCTAGGGATCAAGAATTTTTATGCGGATTTCTTGAGATTGAGATGTGGCTTTGGCCCTGGCCTGCTCAGTCGCCAGACTTGAACCCGATTGAGCATGCATGGGATATGCTACAGAGAAGAGCTCTGCCGAATATGGAGGGTAACCAGTCGCAAGAAGACCTTTTTTTGTTGTTGCAACGAACATGGGCGGCCATTCCACAGCGTGATTTGGATGAACTCATTTTGAGTATGCCAAACCGATTCTAGTGTTGTTAGTGTTTGCGGTAGAAACACGGATTATTAATTGTTTAAGTTACCTAATAAAATTTTAAAGAAAACTGTTATTTCAGTCTTTTTTTCGAACTTTAATGTTAGTGGTTCAAATGTCAAAAATCCCTTTATTAGGAAAATGGCAAATTTCTTTATTAATGCAAAGGTGACTTGGTTTATCGTTACTGTGACAAACGAAAACACTTTATTTGATGAATCCTTAAAGAAAATTTTAATTAATATCAATCAGGAGAAAAGTTATTGCAAAAATATTTGTTGATCCCTAGACACTTTTGATGTGTGTATATAAAAGTGAAATACCACTCACTTATTAATCACGAAATCTCAGAAACTGTAATACCTACAAACTTGAAATTTGGCAGGTAGGTTCCTTATAGGGTGTAGATATCCGCTGAGAACGGATTTAACAAAACTCCACCCCTAAGGGGGTAAATCAGGGGATGAAAGTCTGCGTGAGCGAAGCTGCGTGCAAAAGCTAGTATATAATAAAGAAGTGTTGGTTACACCATTTATAAGACAAAAAGACAAAGTATTTAAATAAACGTGATAAGATCAATATAAATTTTTGATCATTCTTTTGAATTTATAAATGATAAATTTGTTTTCACTCTGTGTAGCATAGCTATGTAGATATGCAAAAAATCTCGAAAAAATCTCTGTTTTCTCATGTATTCTGTATACGAAACCGGGTGAAGAGCACAGCTGTGACTAAACGCAAGTGAATTTGGGGCACTACTAGTTTAGATAAGTGAAGATAACAGAGTGTGACCATCCATATTCATCCCGTGTGTAAGTAAGAGGCGTCTTAGGTGCAAACTTCGCAGGATAACATCACTGCAAAGATTCTTCTAAAGAGAATCTGTTTAGTCGGTCCACCAGTGCTGCGTTCCCCCTGGAGTCAAAGGAAAACCTTGTGAATAGGCTTATACGGCCCATATATATAAGCTAAACACTCGCAGACCGATCACTGGTGAACGGGGGTCAACTAGAGGCGTCTCACCTCTTTTGCAACAAAAAATAGTAAATTTACTCACGGTAGTGGCGGCTTCCAAAATCTTCTCTGCGATGAGGGGATCCCCTGTCGATTTCTACGCATTCAGTGCACACCACACCGTTTTACAATTCTAAACACATTAGAAGGTCGGGCGGATTCCCGAATCCTACTACACCCGATCGCTATAATTACATTAAGTTTATACAATTAAAGCTTATCAAATGCAGTGGCGAAAACTATTCACACACTGAAGCTTTACAATAAAAGGCCCCCCGTAGGCACCACAAAGTTAGCCCGCGTCAACATAATTTCCGACAAGACACCGTCCACACGGTGATATTTCCGAACAACAACTTTCCAGAGAATTCTATGAACCGAGTGACACGACATTTCAACTGTCAAAAATGACAAGCCTTAGTGTTGCCATTACAACATTATAGTTTATACTACATATACCAAAGAATGATTTGGTATCGAACAGAGGCCATTGTCGTTAACGATGTAGAACTACGTGTATTGTTTTGGATAAATATGTGGCTGTGTGAACTCTGGTAGGTAAAAGCCTGTCGTCAATGACACATAATAATATCATCCATCATACACACACTATTGTTCGGATTCTAACTAAAACTAGTTTCATTAGAGCAAATAAATAATTCTTGTTGGTGGACTCAATAGTTTATTGGATTATACTAGCAATGTAATCAAAATGATAAATAAAGTCTCGTTTAGTTTTTGATATCCATAATGAATTATAAATAAAAAAAAGGGTGGAGTCCCTCCTCGCGGAAGAAGTGAAACTTCGTAATGTGCAACAGTGCTTTCATACCCCCTCCATGGTAGCGTTAAACATTTAACGCAACCTTGTTGGAAGTCGCATTAGAAGTTTCAATTAAAAAAAATACATTAAGTGGAAAATACAAGGTCCTCCTTTTTTGAAGTCGGTTAAAAATTATAGAAAAGTAATTTATAAACTTACAAACATTTAAACATGAATACATACATTCAAATAAACATACAGCATATAGTTATTGCGGAGATAAATGTATTCGAAATACGTTTGAAAACTTCGTAATGTGCAGCAGTGCTTTCATACCCCTTTCATGGTGGCGTTTTTGGAAGTCGCATTAGAAGTTTCACTTCAATATCTAGTATCTTGACAATTACAGTACAAAAACCAGTGTAAATTGGTCGAAACATCATTCAATTCAAAGAAGAGTAATGCCTAAACGTATTCCCGTGCACATACATAAAAATACAATAAAATATTTTTATGGTAAATATGTTTTTTTTTATGTATGGCTCGCCAAAATGACTCTACTCTGCCCGATGGAAAGCATAAGCAGAATCCAAGAGTGGTGGTCACCATACTCACTGCGAATGCAGACAATGAAGCAATGCGACCGACACCATGGCGGCCTAGTGATGCTTCTGCATCTTTTAGTCTAGTCAACAAGTATGGAACTTGTTGACTAGACTATTTCAGCACGAACGGCCCGGTCCAGCCGGCTCGTTTGTGCTGAAATCAGCGTGGCTCTACTACCTGTTACGGTATATGGTGTATAACAATTCGTGTACGTGTAGCATTATTGTTTTTAAACGAATACAAATTTTACTAACTACCTAGAGTAGGATTAAAATAGCCTTATAAAGACAAATATTCGTCTACTACAAAAATATTAAACCGAATGGAATCCCAGTTGAAGAAAATTTTAGTTTTAAGTGGAGCCCACATAGTTGTTGATTTTAATATTTCAGATAAATATTTTTACATTCAATATTGTAGTTGTAAATTTTATTTTTTGACATAAAATTACTACAGTGTTGTTAAAATCGTAGCTTTTACTTAAATAATCTATATGTTACCGGAAATGTATGAAATCAAGGAATTGTATACAAATCCTATGAAATGTATACAATTCCGATACTATTGAGGAAATGTATAAAATATTGTTTGAAAAACTATTTAATACATAGATATCCTAGGAAATGTATAAATTTCCTCGGAATTGTATATAATTCCAATATCGTATTAGGAAATGTATAAAGTAAATGCTTTCTGTAATAAAACACGTTGTTAATGATATTTTTTTATTATATTACCCGATTGTCTCAATAAGTATTGAGACAATCGGGTAAAATAATAATAACATATTCATAATTATGTTCTAACCTAATCTAACCTAAAAATAATTACCCACCAATATCTTAAATGTTTTACATTTCCGATTGCTATTTAGGAAATGTATACATTTTCTAGGAAATGTGTAATGTGTTAGTATAATATAATTTATTTCACACATTTCCGTGCGATTTTAGGAATTACATTGTATACAATGACGGATTACATACATTTCCGTTAACATATATAATTGTATAGAATTTTAGAGAAAAAAACAGTTTTTTTTGTTTGTTTGTTTGTTTTTGTTAACAAAGTGAAAGATTCTCATGGATGTCATTCGCCGATTGGCAGGAGGGTGGATAGCAAAGTAGTCTGTCTTATATAGTCAGGTCAGGTATTGACCTGTTAAACTAAAGACAGGTCTCATCACCTTTCGGTTACAGTCCGAATTGCCAAGAAGACTCAAGTTCAGCATTCCGCCAGCATTGCGTTAGGAATGTATGTAATAATTTTATAGTTATTATATATAACTTATCTCGATCAGAAGTCTGAACTTAAAGAGACTTAAAGAAACTTAAAAAGAAACTTAACTCTACTTAAAGATAGAACCAAAAATTGAATTAGTCATATCAAAATTTATAACATTTCTTAAAATATTTACTGAAGGCTCGACTTTATACATTTATAAACAAATTAATTTAATTTAGGCAGGACGAATTTATCTCGGCAACAAGTGAACGAAATTGTCACAAATACAACATCACGTCGTCTCATTCGTATTTCAAAAATTTGATTTATATTTATGACTACGATATTAAGAAGGATTCTGTTTTCTCAGAAATACGTCAAAAACATTTTCTGCCTTTATTTTTCTAAGACGATGCTTCATATACCGATGTAAATTTGATCTTATAGGATTCTTTCATAAACATTAGTTATACAACTTAATATAATACCGTCTCAAAAGGAGCATCAGGATTCCTACACAGGAGGGGGCTATCTACAAACCGTAGGTGGCCCGAGGTACGTCGGAGTTCCAGGGATTGCCTTTCGAGGATGCACCTGGTTCCCCGGCTTCTAGTATCCGAGATGGTGTGCGGTTTTTACTCGGTTCGAGTCCGACATAGCCACCAGTCGGTGGCAAAAAGGTGTAGTAGAATCAAAATTTCTTTTTCAAGGAGAGACCTAAGTGCAGCAGCAAACATTTAAAGTTTTTCGTGGCAGGTAGATTGTTATAAACCTTGTTCTATGGGACCCATGTTCAGGGGTCCAGATGGTCTAACAATAGCAGTTCCCGTATTCCTTCCCATCTCAGGCGCAGAGTGGCACACTGTGTGGTTTTAGTCGGTCAGATTCCGACACACCACCCAGCCGCTTACCCCGGTGGGGTGAGGGTCCATGTGGGGCTTCACATGTAAAAAAATGGGACCCACGTTCAAGAATGATAATGTATTCTACTACTACTAACATGCCTCTGTTTCCGATATATTTAAATTTGACAGTAGCACATACCCAGCCACTTCTGGGGTTCAATAGGATTATTTTACCATGAAATTATTGCTTCATTTTATTCTACCACCGATCTTTTAATTGTCAGCAATATTTAAAGAACACAATTTAATTAAAATACACTATATAATGAGACTATTACTCATTATTAATGAATTATCAAGATGCCATCCTGGTCAATAGCGTGAACATAAATCATGTCTACTTGTTGATAAATAGTTTACTGTTGATGATATCCTTTCAATGATATTTTTTTAATTTATTAAAACTATATAAATATATATACTTAACTATAATGACTAATACATTTTGTATTTTCTACTTATTTATTTTTATACCTAAGTGATCGATCATGACGACATGAAAATTTTTAAACATAATAATTACATCGCAATGAACACCAGTATGAAATCAATGTATCATAAATAAACTTAAGCATAACGTTTTACATGCATTCAAAATACTAAGCAAAATTGAATCTAGCCTAAAATGGTCAACTGGGTTAATCTAACGTAAAACATTCAGAAAATGAGTTAATTCAACCATTTTTTTCATACATTGAGGTTTTTCATTCCCAGTAACTACAGATTATCAAAAAAAGTTATTTGTAAAACGTAGTCTGTTCTAAATTGGTACATTTTTAAGGCCAGCTGCATGTGACACAGTAATAATTTAGCTCGTGTTATACAATGTCCCAAGAGCTAATAACATTCGAAGCAGGTCCAACCACGGTCCAACCGTCAGTAATTCAAACGAGATTTTTCTTTCATTCAGATGAGCTCATTTTACTTTTATTGGACGATATTTTATAAAGAAAATAAAGAATGTGGCTTTATGGCTTCTCTTAGAGATTTTATACATTCATATCGATTAAGTTTTAAAGTTTCTACTGCTGAAATTGCAATTAAAAGAAGGAAAATATGTAGATATATTGAGCAGTTCGTTCGGTTCGAAAATAATATAACCCTGTAAGAAATTTAAGCAACTAAAAAAATATTTTAAGTGATATATTTTTTTGAATCAGTCATAATCTACTAATGTATTTAATTTGTAAAAGAGTACCACTGACTTTATTCTCCTACATGAAATCAATTGTAATGAACTGTATTCATGAATCCTTACATTATAACGAATATTCTGAAAAGGTTTAGTTGGAGCTGTTCCTTTTAAGCGGTTCAGACGAAGTTACGTGAGTGAGCTAGTATAATATAAATTTTCATTACCAAGTTTTAAGCCGACATAAACAAACGTGCTATTAACACTAAACAAGCTTGATGTTTATCTACTATTACATGTATAAATAATTAAATTTTAGATGTAAGCTTTAGAGTAGGTACTAGGAATATGTAATCAAAGGTTTACTTTATAATTTTAGATTATCATAGTTACTGAAGGTAACTAACTTGAGTGTTTATGCCAAAATGTTTATGTCGGAAAGGTTCACGTGGTACACAATAATTAATGTACAAAAGTCAAGCTCATATATTTATTATGTCCATCACTTTTCATAAAGCGCGGTTACTTATTCAAAATGACTATCGTTTTATTTGCACTGGTATCCTGTTGTTTGATTGATTGTATAAAAAAAAACTAAACAAGACATCTCAGTAGATAAGCGGGACGCTCGCGTATGATTTTTTTAAGTTTCCTTTGCAATTATATTTGAGGTTATTATGAGTCACGTGCGCACGCGTTGACACATTTTTAACGAAAGAGAGAGAACCCGAAGGGAGTAAGTAGTGATGTCAACTATTATTTTAATATTATATAAGAAATGCGTGAATTAAAATGTACGTATTATTTCTTAAGTGTAATTATGGCGAAAAATACGTCTACAGTAACATACAACTTGACATTTAGCTTTAAAAACAGTAATGGTAACAGACAATCAATACATATGAAGTACATTATTACCGAATTATAGCAAAAAGTAAAACAGTTGCGCTATTCACGTTCTATTTTCAGCGTTCAATTGTTTTTAAGCAGGCCAATTCACAGTAAAAAGCACCATCAAAACAATCATCTGAGAACTAAGAGATTTCCACTTAGAATTATCACTACACATATATATCCCTCGCACAGAAAATCACACGTAAAATGACAGCGATCGTGCTGTCGTGTTTCGTTGGTGAGTGCGATACAGGAGGCCAAATGATGCAGAAACATCACTAGCCCACCATGGTGTGGGTCACCATGCTGCGTTGTTGCATTGTCTGCAATCGCAGTATGGTGTCCACTACTCTTGGATTCTGCTTATGCTTTCCATCAGGCAGAGTAGAGTCATTTTGGCAGGGCCAAACATAAAAAAAAACTTAGTTCTAAAACAGGCCATCCGAAAGAAACTAATTTGCCGCACATGATGACCAATGATGCAGAAAAATCTCCAAGCTCATTCATAGTCACTCGCTCGGTGCAATACTGGTCGGACGCTAGTCTAGTAACTCGCAATAAATTGCCCGCCTTGTGATTTAAAATACACCTACCTACAACAATAATTATGGGAAAATGCGCTAAGTGTACAAAAATGGTTACCAAAAAAAGTCCGGGTATACAGTGTTCGAAGTGTAGTAAATGGTTACATGCGTCATGTGCTTCCAGTACTGCAGAGCAGTTAAACACCCTGCATTCAACGGATGCCGTGGACTGGAGATGCCGCTCTTGTACGGGGAGCGCCAAACCCAGACGTCTGTCTTGTATCTTACCGGATGCCGAAGAAGAATAAAATACGGATATGGAGCTGATGGATAACAACATAACACAGCGTATACTGAAAGATATACGAAGAGAAGTACGTGATATAATGCGGCAGGAGCTGCACTGCTGCAGTCTACACTTCAATTTTACTCTGATAAAATAGATGAGTACGAAAAAAAAATACACATTTATGAGGGTAATAGTAGTCTGTTGAAAATCAAAGCTTAGAAATAAAAAATAAATTCAAAAACATGGAACTAAAATACGATGTGCTGGAACAAAAACTGCACGCCATAGAACAAAGTCAATTTGCTAATTATGTCGAAGTGTGTGGTATTTCGGAAAACGTAAATGAAAATGTAGATGGTATGATGAGAAATCTGTGTACAAAAATACAACGAAAGCCCGATGATATTATTAAGGCATATCGTAAGAAGAATATCCGATCTGACCCTAAGACATTAAGTCGACCCTCTGTAATTGTTGTCAGTCTGAAAGAAGGCTGTCGAGATGAATGGCTGCAAGTCGCAAAACCACTCACTGTCACTGGGAAGGACATAGGAACTGACGATGTTAATAAAATCTACATTCGGGAATGTCTATCACCAAATACGGCATACCTCCTATGGGCGGCTAAAACGGAGTTAAAACAAACTGACCTATGTAAATTTGTGTGGTGTAAAAATGGACAGATATTGGTTCGAAGATGCGAAAAAGGAAAAACCTTTAATGTAAGATCTATAATATACTAGCTGACCCGGCGAACTTCGTACCGCCATATTTACATATCTGTCTCAGCTTCCCACAGGCAGTGTACAGTCGCGGACAAAAACTATCCTATCTCTCAATTTGGATCGAACTGCACATGGTGTGCAAATTTTATTATAATCGTTTAAGTGGTTTAGGAGTCCATTGAGGACAAACATTGTGACACGAGATTTATATATATTAAGATAAGATATACAAAGATATGTGGCAGAATTCAATAGCAACAAGGGTACATAATTCTGATGCATACATCTATGCTATTGCACAATACCTACCCCCACAAAAAACCTTTCTCAACAAAAATGGATAACATTTATAGTAGCATCATAGAACATACATATACTAACTGGAATGAATTTACAAACGATCTACCGAAGACATATAACTCAACAATATTATTACACGTGAATATTAGATTAATGTTAAAGAATTTTTCCCAATTGGAATATATTATTGCTAACTGCCCTCTAATTGTTCACATAGTTGTCGTCACAGAAGCAAACATCTCTGATAGAAAAAAATCATTATTCGAACTGGAGGACTACGATATGCATACACAGTTACGGAACTACATGAAGGGAGGCGGTGTTGTGTTATATGTTCACAAAAGTGTATGTTTCAATAGGCAATCAATAAGTACATGGAATTTTGAGTGCATTACAGGTGAGCTAAAAATGGCCTATGGTTCAACAATAGCTTTGTGTGCCTTGTATAGACCCCCCGATCTGGACAGGACCCAATTCGTAGCGCAACTAGTGCGCATAACGAAACAATTTCCACATAAAAATAGCTTAATAATTCTAGGGGATATGAACATTGACTTAAAACAACATTCATCTATAGCTAAGCTGTATACTAATTCACTCGGAGAGCTAGGCCTGGAAACCGGAATCAGCCAGTATACTCAGATAGATAAAAAGAGTGAGTGTATCACAAAAACATGTATAGATCATATATATGTACGTAGTATCGGCCAGCAAGCGGTGCACACAGCTGTTGTAAACAACGCACTCGCCGACCACTTCATAACCGGTTGCGCGCTAGTCGACAATACGCTTGTCAACAAAAATAATCAATATAAAATTGTTACGAAGTTAGATAATGACAAGGTACGTAGTGAGTTAGGTAAAATAAATTGGAATTTAGCTATGGAGTACGACAACCCAACAGATGTATTGAGCTACATATTGGAAAGAATTTCATATGTTTATAAAAAGTGTACGTATGAAGAAAAAATTAAAGAAGGTAGAAGGCAAAGTTGTAAGTGGATTAGTGATACAATAGTGAAGATGTGTAAAAAACGAGATGAATTGTTGAATATCTGGCTTAAAGATCAAAGTAAATTGCAAAATAGATTATTGTATAATAGGTATAGAAATTTAACGAATAAACATATAAACAATGTAAAAAATAACTATTTCTTGACAGAGTTACAGAGTAATTTTCATAATTCTCGCAAAGTTTGGCAAATCATAAACGGGTTGTGCGGTAAAATAAATAACTCGATTGATAACACAATTATAAAAATTTTTAAAGCATCGCCCGATGTGATTACAAACAAATTTGCTTATGAATTTCAAAGTAACGTGAATGGATTGTGTATGCAGTGTAATACGCCGATTCTCAATCCTGTCACTTACAGCAAGGAGTGCAATGTATCAATAAGGCTACATAAAGCTACAAACGATGTAATCTTTTTTATTATAAAACATTTAAATGCCAAAAAATGCCCAGGTTTCGATGGTATAATAGTGCAAGATTTACAACATATTATCAATGATATTACCCCGGTCATTACTCACTTAATTAACACATGCATTGCCACATCCGTGATCAATTAAAAATCGGAATATTAAGGCCTATTCACAAAAATGGTTCATACTCAAACACAAACAACTACAGGCCAATTACTATATTGTCATGTATAGATAAAATAATTGAGAGATATTTAGGCCAGGAGATAGTTAGGTTTTTAAAAGAAAATAGTATAATTAATGTTAAACAATTTGGTTTTCAAAAAAATAAAAGCACGTCTGAATTACTATCCAAGTTTAGCAATGAGATCAACGGGTATCTGGACAACCGTCAACATGTACTTGTTGTTTTTATTGACTTTAGTAAGGCATTTGATTTATTAGATTATAAAACCTTATTTACTAAATTAAAGCAAAATGGTATACAGGGACCTTTAGTAAAGTCGTTTGAAAATTATCATAGTAATCGTTACACCGCAGTAAGTGTCGCTGGTTCTCACGGCACAAAGGCACGGCACAAGGTTCGAATCTCGGGCCGACCGAATACTTGTTATATGTGTGTGTATTCACTGAGGGATCGGTTTATCAGTTTGCTGATGACACATGTTTGATATCTGCTCATAAAGACCTACGTGAGGCGCAGAGGGTTATGCAGCGCAACTTTGACCTATTGTGTGGCTGGGCCCACGATGTGGGTCTAGTGATTAATGCAACTAAAACGAAAATGATGCATATACATTCACCTTACTTGACATCGCTCTGTGAGCCAGTCATTGTTGCTCATGAGCACTCGTGCTTACACCTGACGGGGACACTATGCAATTGCCAACCACTAGAGTTAGTGTCTCAGCATACGTATCTGGGCCTTACTATAGATAGTAAATTCCACTGGGGACCTCATATTAATAGCGTATGTAGTAGACTGAGATCCGTTCTATCCAAATTATATGTGCTAAAGTATAAATTACCGTATAAAACACTTAGAATCATGTACCTCGCACTTGCCGACTCCGTGATTAGCTACGGACTAGGTAGTTACGGGCGCACATACAAGACCTACCTCGAAAACATTTATAACATACAATTAAGAATCTTAAAAACAATAGTACCTAGAAAAACTAAAGTAAAATTTAAAGAAGACGAATGTGGCCTATTTAAGCACTGTCAAATATTAAATGTTTTCGATAAAGTGAGTGTGTGTGTACTGGATGAGGAATACCACAACCTTGCTAAATTAAAGAAAAATATAAGATTGGAGTCATTACGTCACTTGTCAAACTTACCTACTTATAGAATACCTAAGCGTACTAATGTATATGGGACGCGGACGTGGGAACACATGCTGCCTCGTATATTGAACAACATACCTATCGAAACCTGTAGCAAGATGAATAAAAAAAAATGTAAAACTGTTTTGGTAAACTATTTACTGTCTAGCTGATACTCAACTATATATATAATAATATTTTTTGTGTTTATAGATATGTAATTTATTTGTAACCGAGATGTGTCTGGTATACCACGGATAAACTCTCGATGGTTTGTGTGGTATATAATGGATAACTGTATGCATGTATGAACTTTATATTAGACAATCAATAAAAAAAAACAAAAAAAAAAGAAAAAACAAAATTATGTACTTACGTTAACAATTTCGATGTTATTATATACTAATTACTGTTTCAAATTTAAATAGAAATATCTTTCAAAACAAGTATAGCCCATATAAAACAAGTAGATATACCCCATATATCAATATATCAATTATATTTAATCTTACCTTATAACCCATGAACCAAGTAAATTCATTTATTATCGCGTACAAAGCTGTTTTGACACTTCAAAATTTATCTACGAAGTTACTAAGTAAGGGATTTAAATCTACCACACATTAGATTGTATTAACGTATTGCTTATAGATATGTCTTACTTGTGTCTTTTCCGCATGCGCATGAATCACAATGTAGTCTATAAGGGTCCGTTCACACAGACCGGCTCGGAGAGCATCGGCTCGCATTTTTCTTTTCACACAGACCGGATCGTATACGCTTGGAATTGGCCGGAGCGGAGCCGCCAACTATTTCACATAGACCGGCTGTGGAAGAGAATCAGAGCCGATCGGCTGGGCGAGCGAGAAAGAGCACGCAATTGGAGCCGGTCGGCTCCTCTTATTATTTCACACTAAGTGCGTTCAAGCGTTCTTGATGACAAAAGAAGTGCACTTGCAAAAATAAACCTTACTACAATTACTCAAACCTCTGTTTCCAATGTGATAAAAATCTGCTCTCCTCTCCGAGCCGGTCTGTGTGAACGGACTCTAATAAGACAACTGTAGGTAATTGTTTTGAGCTTGTCAAAGAAAAAATATATTTATACTAGTTATACCCACGGCTTTGCTCAAGTTTATATTTCGTGTTTTGAATTTTGAAAAAGTCGAATTTTCTTACAATTGTTCATCCCTTACTCTCTCTTAGAGTTGAAAATTCCACCCGCGTGACATATAAAAAGCATATTTTAAGTTCCTAATCTGAGTTTAGGCTTTGCGTGGACTAATTAGTCAGTCAGTCGTGTACTAGTTATTTTTATGGATATTGATTGATTACTCTGGCCTAATGGTATGTGAACCTGACTGCTACGCCATTGACCGATGATTTGACTGACAATTGAAGAACCATTTTTCTGTGCTATGTCAGGCTGCAAATTATCAACATGTAACATTTACTTACCTACTTTTTTTTTAAAGACAACTCCCGCACTAGGAATAAATCCTGTGTCGCGGGGGACTTTACAAACATACGTGAAACGGACACAAAGAACACCCAGACTCAGAGCAACAATTTGTGAATCACACAAAGTATTGTCCTACGTGGGATTTGAACCCACGACACTTGGCGAAGTAGGAAACGGCGTGGTGACCGTTAAACCACTAGGCCAAACGTGCAGTCAAACTTACAGATACTTAGATATTACAATTTGTAGGTACGTTCCAAAGATAGAAAATTGCCCCTATAGGATTTGTCTTGAGTGGAAGTAGGTATCTATTGCATTACACAGTTGATACAGCTAAGCATGGTCCGTCTTGGCTATCAATCAAATATTAATAATAATAGTTACGTTATTTGTTTAACTCATATTATCTCATCAAAGGTAGTAGAGCCACGCTGATTTCAGCACGCATGGGCCGGCTCGACCGGGGCGGTACTACCCTCGCACAGAAAATCAACGTAAAATGACCACGTTCGTGCTGTCGTGTTTCGTTGGTGAGTGCGAGACCGGAGGCCCAAATAGTCTAGTCAACAAGTTCCATACTTGTTGACTAGACTAAAAGATGCAGCAGCATCACTAGGCCGCCATGGTGTGGGTCGCCATACTGCATTGTCTGCATTCGCAGTGAGTATGGCGACCAATACTCTTGGATTCTGCTTATGCTTTCCATCAGGCAGAGTAGAGTCATTTTGGCGGGCCAAACATAAAAAAAAAAAAAAAAAAATTAACATACATACTTAATCTAGATTACAGCGAGCAAAGGCATACGAAGCTAGTATTATATCAAAAATTCAATATAAAACCACATGTTCGTACTAAAGCGAAGTAAATTGAAGTAAAAACGTAACAGTGGCTGCAAATACGCTGTTATCCTTTATGTTAATCCTCTAATGAAATGACATGGCGTATAATTTTATTTTCTGTAATGAATAAGAAATGAGGTCACTATAGGGATGGGCTCGATTTGATTTGCAATCCTACTTCAAGAATGCGACTTGAATAAAACAGAATGAGTTGGAAGCGCGTTGTTGCGATTTAAATTTACGAGAAGGCTCCATTTTGTGATGGTTAATGAACGATGACTTTCTTATACAAATATCGTTTTTACGCTTTCTTAGTTTTGAATGTGAAAAATCTCTGATCTCTTTATAGAGAACACTAACTTTTGTCCGCGGCTCCACCTGCGTGTAAGTCGATTATCGCAGAAAATAGTAGCCAATATATCCTTCCTTACGAATCGAAGTATCTCCATGTCATTCTACATTAAAATCAGTGCACCAGCTTAGCCATGAAGGCATGACAGACAGACAGACTAGCCCCGCTACTCACCAGCCAGGTCTGCAGTTCCGTGTTGGGGTATAATAGGAGAGGTCTGTGACAAGTTTGCAGCTTGCCTCAAATACCTACCCAAAAATTGGTACCAGCTCTCGGGCTAACTGTCTTAGACCGAAAACTAACCAACAGTGCCATGACATTTCAAAAATCAAACAAGAAAAATGACAAACTATAATGTTGCCATTACAACTACATTCGATTTTAAACAATTAGTATGGATTTGTTGTTATGTTGTATTGCTAATAAATATTACTAAACGATGTACGTAGTTATTCCATACCGTTTTCGCGAGATTTTCGCTAAACAAGTTAATTTTGATATTATACATTGTTGGCACCTGTTTGCGGTTACAACCGGGTGTACCTGGCAGTAAATAGTATACGTACATTATGTTATACCACTCAAATAGATAATGTGATAACACAGAGATGAAAAGACAAGAAAGGGATAATCTCTGATTCCTTCTTAGGATTTTTTTAATTTTTTTAATGTTTGGCCTTGCCAAAATGACTTTACTCTGCCTGATGGAAAGTATCAGCAGAATCCAAGAGTGGTGGTCACCATACTCACTGCGAACGCAGACAATACAACAATGCAGCATGACGACCCACACCATGGCGGCCGAGTCATGCTTCTGGATCATTAGGCCTCCGGTCTCGCACTCACCAAAGAAACACGACAGCACGAACGCTGTCATTTTTAACCGACTTCAAAAAAAGGAAGAGGTTCTCAATTCGACTGTATTTTACGTTGATTTTATGTGCGAGGGTAGTACCGCCCCGGTCGAGCCGACCGGTTCGTGCTGAAATTAGCGTGGCTCCACTACCTAGATCAATTATTACGTACGATCACTTATTTTAAGTCTGGGTATAGTGTATGTGGTATGTAATATCTATTTGATTATGTATAAAGAAATATATAAGTATGTTTTAAAAGCAGTCTGGCCACCGTAGTACTCTAGTAGCCCGTTGTCTCTGTCTAGTTTGAGATCAAACTGTCGTATATGAAAATCCGTGAAGTTATATTCGAATAAATTATCACAAAACATTATAAAACAAAGTCCCCCCCCACGGGTCTGTCTGTCTGTCCGCAATAAACTCAAAAGCTACTGCACGGATTTTTATGTGGTTTTTACCTATACATAGAGCGAATCTTGAAGAAGGTTTTCGTATCTAATTTGTTAAATTACTGAGTAAATTGACTAAAATGTAACGAAGTTTGTTGAAGACTTTGGAAAAAGTTAAACCGCACATCTTCTCAGAGTAGCATAGGCTATATTAAACTTTCCGTAATGAACCCGTGCGAAGCCGGGGCGGGTTGCTAGTTTTTATATATAATAGCATATATTGTATATAATGATAATAGCATAGTGATTACTCTTGTCAATAATATTAACACATTTACGAATATTTATTGGGCTAAAATAAATTAATACTCCGGACATTTAACACACAACGCCTTCTCGTCCCAAGCTAAGCAGTGCTTGTGTTATGGGTACTAGACAACTGATATAAATACGTATATACTTTTAATTTTTTTGTAAATACATACATATCATACATAGAAAACACCCAAACTCCAAAACAAATGTTTACAGATCAAAATATATCACTAACTTACCACAAAACGTTTTCAAGCGTCACTCTACTCTGCTGCTGTTCACTGAGACCTTCAAACATCAAAATTTGTTCACTTATCGAACACATTTTGATTTTTGATATTGAATTTCTGAATTTGGGACTGAAGTGCACTTAAGTGTGTTTACTAGCGATAAATATTGATTCTGGATTAACTCCCTTTTAACTGTTAGTAAAATTAAACTTTTGTTTGAAATCACAAGCAGATTTCGCACATTATGTCGTTTTTTTGTTTCTTGTAATAAAACTTAAGTCTTGTTCGTCTAACGGTCGTTTTTTAGTTAAAACTGGAGATAATACTTTTTTTTTCATTATGATAGATTCAATTCTTTCATTGATATGCCGTATAAATTTCTTTTCTTCTTCTTTTGAGAAGTATTAATTGTCAAAAAAAGAACAAATACTCTTTTGAAGGTAAACTCCTTCATAAACTCAGATCGTTTTAAATAACCTATCTCTAGTTAAACTCGTTATTAAAACAAATAGATTATTGAAAACGACATTAAGATAATTATAAACTTCTTTATGTTCCCAAAAACCTAGGAATAAAATCAACTGTTTTTAATACGAATCCGAGTCTAAATTTATTTGCGAGATATTTATCTGGACTGTTTATTTGTAACACTAATAATAATAGGCATTATGTTGTACATGTAGCATAATAAATATTAATATAATAGGTGAATTGAGTTAAGAAACCTAGAGTAGGTTGATCAGAACAGCCATAATGCAACCAGATTTACAAGATAGCAATGATGAAAAAATTAAATACTTTGATTTTTAGTTTTTGGGTTACATGTCAAATTGTTGTGTTTAATAAATCAAACAAAACAACAAATTGCATAATAGGTCCCTCAAGCCAACGTTTAATGCATCTTAGGATAAGAAATAAAACATTTTTTGAAAATATTTTTTACTGAAGTGTTATCTTTCTTATTTTTTTACTGATTTTATTTTTGATGATATAAGAAAAAAAGTTATTAAAATTATATTCAATCGATATGAGTATATCGATAAAATCGAGTGAGATCATCAATTTTACATTCAATACTTTGATAAAAAAGACACTCATTATAATATCGTTCAGAGTAAAAACAGAAAAAAGTCAGGTAAAAACCTTATTGCTTATATGCTTATTGCTTTGATGATAGAGCAAAACTTTATGCTATATGTATACCTAAGGTAGTACTATATTGCACATTCTGTTATTGAGCCAAATAAAAATCGAGCCAATAATTACATCATGTAAGAGTTTCACTGTTGCTATATCTTTTTCCCTTTTAAAAACTATTGCTTGTGGAAATATTGAAGGAAAGTTATATGTATAAAATTGTATATACATGTGGTTTAAAATTTACAGATTTAATTAATTTGGCTTTTTACTAACGCGGTGACTGAAAGGCTGGCTTACCTTTATTACCAAACATACCTTTTTTAAATTCCAATTTTCAGGGTTTACATACTGGAAACCTAATTTGAAGAATACACAAAAAAAATGAATAAAAACCAAAAAAAAAATTAAATAAAAACCAAAAAAAAACATAAATATATTTTGACTTTAACTATTTTCTGATCTATAGTGTCTCTATCACAGTAAAGATATGTTTAACGACACCTCTCAAGACATCATTTAACAAGTCACTTAAACTTCAGAGTGTGCCAAAAACTACGAGTACGATATAACATACATTACGTGTACATTAGAAAATCATAACCCTCGTTATGGCGAAGTAGATAACTGAATTATCAAACGTACCTTCAATCTTGACATTTATTTTTGTTCACATTAGTATTTATGTTCAATCCTCTCGCCAATGCAGCGTTCACCTTGGGAAATTTGCAATGTCTTAGGGCCCATGAGTAAGGCATTCAATCGCTAAGCTAGTTCACTGGAGAGAGCATTAAACCTTCACGGCGTTTCACCGTGTTCTTATTCTAAACTAATGTAATATCAAGCACTTACTGGAGATGCGTGAAATCCTTGATATCGGCGGGCTTGATAGGGGCGCCCCTCTGCTGGTATTTTCTCCGCGTTCACACATTCATAAACTCCTCAGTTGCTGTGGTACAGGTTCCCTAGTATTATTCTTATAACACACCTGTTTTAACTGTCGCGGATCGCGCCTATTTGACGGGACTACTAAAACTCGCGAGTCCAAACTAGACCAATCATAACGGTAACCAACGAAACACCGAATTGGATGGACTAACAGCTAAATTTTCATTAAACGGCACTTTTCAACCACCCTGGCTGACCGTCATTACAAAGCTTCTCATTAATACTAACTTGTCACTTCAAAACGTCAAACAAGAAAAATGACAATCAAAAATGTTGCCATTACAATGACGTTCAATTTCTAACAATTTAGAAATTTTCCCTTTCAAGATGGTATACGAAAATAAATCGTAAAGATATTTACTATTAAATAATTTATAAATACTTATTCTAATAACATCTTAAATTTTATCGTTATAGTAAACGAGTTCCTGGAGAAAACTTGGTCTATTGTTAATTTTAATGAGAATTGGGCACGTGCCGGTAAAAAGAGCCTTGTTTGTACTTGGAAACCTTAGAACTTTATGCCTAAATTCTAATGAACAAACATTGTTTTTATATTTACTATTTATGACAAGTTCCATCAAGTGCCGACAATCGAGAGTATATATTACATATTTACTGTTACTCAAAGAGTATATAAATCACTACGTCTGTTACTATTTTTCCTAAAACCACGCAATAAGTTCTGCTTTCCTTTTCAGCAGTTTCTACGTGAACCACGCAGCACAGCAGCACTGCAAAGAGAATAAGAACTTGAAACAAATCTTATACCAACCGTATCTGGCAGACGTGGTATCTAAGCTGGAACCTCCCTTCTAAGGAGAGGGCTTCAGTAGTGTACTACTTAAGACCGTTGATATGATGATCTGATCTGGCAAACGAGTAGACGTATCGCCTGATGGTAAGCGATTACCGCCGCCCATGGACACCCGCAACACCAGAGGCGTCACAAGTGCGTTGCCGGCCTTTGGGGGATGGGAGGTTGTTGGGGTATGGGCCTCCGGTATCCTTACTCACTCGGTTAAACACAGCGCAAGCGCTGTTTCACACCGTGTTTCTGTTAGGCTGTCGTATCACTCCAGACGAGCCGGCCTATTCATGGCGAAATGTGGCTCTCCCACGGTTTTAAAAATATCCACAGAACAGAAAATTATCTTTTGTAAATTTATAAACTTAAAGAAAAAAGTGAAACGATTTCATTCTAAACTAATAATTAAATAAGATTCCGACAACTTGAGAACCTCCTACCATTTTTCGAGCCGGTAAAAAAGGTACCACATGTCTTTTTAAATTCTTGTATGTCTCAATAAAGTCATCAAGTTCAATGCTTTTTTATTTATTATTATAAGTCTAGCAGAAATACAACACAAGATTTTAAAGCGATCCTCGTAACCAGCTCTGGATTGAGTTAGCTATCGCGCGTTCTTGAAAAGGAATTTACTGTAATACTATTTCTATTGAATTCCTATTATTTTTTGTAGACATTTTCCATCACAAATAATTTTACTTTATAACAATATGAATTGTATTATATTGTATTATATAATATTTCTTCAGATGTAAAGGTTAACTTACTAACAATCTTGAGGGTGAAAACCAAATCTTTGAAATATTGTAGTGAAACTCAGGGTACGTTGAAAAGTGGCATATAACAAAAATCACGTCAAGCTTTTTGGGTAGGTTTTTTCCTTATTCCGAAAACTTTAAAATAGAATTCCAAACTTGGTGCTGGCTCCGAATAATATTGACACTTTCTTGAAAATTACTGTTATTAGAAAGTGGATTTTCGTTTTTTACTATTGGTTAAAATTCTGCTCTAAAAATGTATATTTCTAAGTCCATTCATTTATGAACTAATAATGAAACAACTATTATATTGGTAACACTTTTACTAATTACTTATATTGGTAACACTTTTACTAATTACCGCCACATAATATGAATAAGTAATAACGTTTTTTTATTTAAGTATGTCTTAGTCCCTAGGAATCAAAAGAAATATCTAGATTATCAAGAGACTCATTTTTTTATTGTTAAAAAAGACAACGCCCGCACTAGGAATAAATCCTGTGTCGCGGGATACTTTACTTTTTTTTTTTTTTTTTATTTGGAACAAAAAACAGTTAGATGCTAAAATCTTAACTAAATACAATTAAATATTCGAGGTAATAAACATATAACCCACACTATTGTTCACAGATTAACAATAATAAAATTGAGTCGAAACAGGTCACACTGTTACAGTGATACATAAATATAAAAGCATGCAAGTAAATGATACAAAATTATAAAGAATAACGAATAACTTATTTTGTTGGCAAAGCGGATAATAATTTAATGACATAACTCTTGTAGAGGCTATTAGATAAAGCAAATATGTCAACATCACTGAAATATTTGTTATATGTATCCACAAGTCGTCGTAGAGGTATGCGGACACCAGCATTAGTCCTATTATTTTACAAACATACATGTAACGGACACAAAGAACACCCAGACTCAGAACAACAATTTGTGGATCACACAAAGTGTTGTCCTACGTGGGATTTCAACCCACGATACTTGGCGAAGTAGGAAACGGCGTGGTGACCGTTAAACCACTAGGCCAAACGTGCAGTCATATTGTGTCGATAATCTAAATTCATTTCATTGTTATTTTCTTTTCGCTTAGGTTGTCTTTTCATTTTTTTCAATTCAAAATGGGAAAATATGGAGATTTTGGATTCACAAAATTATTCTCAGACATTGTGATTTAGTTCATCAAAAGATTCGCAGAAAATCTACAAAGATGATTGTGTATAAATACTTCAGAAACACGATATAATGATATGTAAATTTGTTTATTTCTTTGTGTTGGTAATGTCTAATGGATATGTACATAAGGCTGTTTCTTTTATTATACCGAAAGCCTTAATAATCTTTAAAATAGACTAACGATTATTTTATATGTGTTTTAGCGAATTATGTAAGGATTTCAAGTTCGCACAGAAGATCAACGTAAAATGACAGCGTTCATGCTGTCGTGTTTCGTTGGTGAGTGCGAGACCGGAGGCCCAAATAGTCTAGTCAACAAGTTCCATACTTGTTGACTAGACTAAAAGATGCAGCAGCATCACTAGGCCGCCATGGTGTGGGTCGCCATACTGCATTGTCTGCATTCGCAGTGAGTATGGTGACCACCACTCTTGGATTCTGCTTATGCTTTCCATCAGGCAGAGTAGAGTCATTATGGCGGGCCATACATAAAAAAAAAAAAAAAAAAAAAAAAAAAGTTGAAATAACTGCCAGCAGAAGTGAAATTGCAATGAAATTAAAACTCTTTTTGTGAGAAGGTTTGAAAGTACATCCACTTCGGAAGAAAACTTTGTGATTTATATTTTACGTTCGCACTTATATAATTGTATGTAATTCAAGCATGTGCTTTTAATTAAAAAGTACAGATATCCGTTTCCTTTAATGACTTACCCACTTGTTTATTGTTATTGTGTAAAAGTTAGATGTAACCAACAAACCCTGATCGTATTCCCAACTTTACCGTCGCTTCGATAACTTTGAAATAATGAAACTTGTAGCGCATTTACGAGATTGCAATTTCGATCGAACAAATCGTGTTTTGAATTTAAACGGATTTCGTCGGAAGTTTGAATAACTATTGTATAAATTGTGATAATTGTGATGCTATATCCAAGCTCTGAAACTATCTGATAGTATTATGTGAATTAATTTGGGATGTTCAAGCGTAAGATGTTAACTCATTAATGTTGTATAGAAAGCCAGAGTAGTCGCGGGTCCTTACATATTTTTTGTATTTTGGCTTATTTATGAATGGGCCTGCTAAAGTACTCTGCCTGATGGAAAGCATGTGCAGAATCCAAGAGTAGTGGTCACCATACTCATCGCAAATGCAGACAATGTAACAACGCAGCATGGTGACCCACACTATGGCAGCCTAGTGAAATACTTCTGCATCGTTCGTGCTGCGTCGTCAGCGTGGTTCTGCTACCTAGAAGAGCCTTATTATCCAAACAAAATCTTACACTATACTCTTGCATATCGCTCAGATCAAATAAAAAAAGATAGATAACGCACCGTCTTGTTCTTGTTGAAGCAGAAAAAAGTAGCGTAGTTCCAAGTAAACACACGCGTTACGCACTAACCATGCTTTAAACTACGTTACTTTTAGTCAGTATCGTACAAGTTGTCGATACTTATACGATACTGAAGAAAAGTAGCTTAGTTTATAGCATAGTTAGTGCGTAACGCGTGTGTTTACGCTACTTTTTTCTGTTTCAACAAGAACAAGGCGGTGCGATATCTACCTTTTTTATTTGATCTGAGGTATATCGATATAAAATAATATTGACGTTTTATTAAGCTTAATGCAGTACAGCGCCATTCCTATACAATCTGATCTGAAATTTCTTTTTTTTAACTATCAAATTACAAAATAAATTTCTTAGTATTAAAGAATTATCGTAAATTTTCTACAAATACCGAGCAAGTAACCTTTTGTCTAGCTAATGATGCTTAGCAATATTTTTCTTGATAAAAGCGAAACCTTATCTCGGCTTTTGAAGTTTTGTATGTCGCGGGGGCGGAAATTCTTTTAATACCTTTAACCGTTAAGTTTTATAATGTTGAAACATTGTGGATGAATATTTTAATGATTTTCTTTTATGTCTATTACTCTGTTACATAGCATTTCTTATGTAGTAATTTCGATAATTAGTAATGATTTATAGACAAATGTAATGGAATTTGGAAATTTCATTCGTAGATAATGATTATGGTGAATGTACAACCTTTTAGCTTAATTAAGTCTAGTTCCTTCGAATGGTGATAAATAATGCTTTTCTGAATTTATTTATGTCGTCATGAATCATCGAAATGGGATAACGACCAACCCATAAGCAAGTAAAACTTATGGGTTTGTGGAAATAACTGCTATACATATTGAAATGGTC
This sequence comes from Diaphora mendica, assembly GCA_949125395.1. Lineage (NCBI taxonomy): Eukaryota > Metazoa > Arthropoda > Insecta > Lepidoptera > Erebidae > Diaphora > Diaphora mendica. Next base: position 7,133,855 of record OX421321.1, read on the forward strand.
GACAAATACTATGGAAATAAATGATGTTTAGTTTTATTGTAACACTGAAATAAGTGGTAAAGTAACCAAGTTAGTAAAGCCAAGGTACTGCCCTCACACAGAAGATCACCGTAAAATGACAGCATTCGTGCTGTCGTGTTTCGTTGGTGAGTGCGAGACCGGGGGCCCAATGATGCAAAAGCATCACTAGGCCGCTATGGCGTGGATCACCATGCTACATTGTTCCATTGTCTGCATTCGCAATGAGTATGGTGACCACCACTCTTGGATTCTGCTTATGCTTTGCATCAGGCGGAGTAGTCATTTTGGCAGAGTAATACATAAAAAAGCATGGACTTAAATTTATAACGGTCACTTAACTTATTAATAATGACGTTATTACACAATACACTTACATGTACACAATACTCACACATACTACACTAACCCACGTTAGATACTTACTTACCACAACATCCTGTACACATATACATTTTGAAATTGTTAATGCATGTTTTCTCCATATTTGTAGTAAAAACTAGTGCTACTGAATATCGCCTTTGTTCGAAAACTTACGGACTTCGCCTAGTGAAAACCATGCACTCCAAATAAAACATTTCCATGATGACGATATTTGTTAAGAAAATGGTACCAATAAGGTAGATTTGAAAGCTAACAATTAATTCACATCACATTACATCAACGGCTTTAAACAGTTCACTGCTGTTCGTAATAGGCGGTCCACACTACAACGATATATCGTAGCGATTTAACTGTGCAGTTCGTTTGTGCAGTTTTATCGTACGTGTGGACGGAAATTGGCTCAGATATTTCTCAAAAAATTGCACAAACGAACTGCACAGTTTAATCGCTACGATATATCGTTGTAGTGTGGACCGCCTATAAGCCTATCCTTAAGAAGGAGGTTTTAGCGTACTACACCTCGCTGGCCGTCTGGCCAGCGAGGTGTAGTACGCTAAAACCTCTGGTACCAGCTGGTACCAGGTACCAGCTGGGCTGGTAAAGGGTTTATTACAAGTTTTCCTTCCCTTTTTTCCTCTGAAATAAATTATTTCACCTGAATAAGTACTACTAGAATTATTTGTTGTTTTTAGATTCTCAAATCAACATCAAATATAATATCGATTTGGGAATAGCTATGACGCCATGCCGTAGTATTTCATAAAAATGTACCATGTCTATTAATTGACTGATGAGCAATAATAATAAATGGGGAAGAATTTTTATTTGGAACTGATAAAAAATTACAATTAATAAATGCGTTTGATAGTGGTTGTGCATTGCATGAAATACTATGGCGCAATCACTAAAGCCCAATTTTGGATTCAGTGCATAATATTCCACTACCTCTATACATTGTTAAACTTAACAACATTAACAAACTCTAACAAAACTAAGCTTGTGGAGTATTAAGTTGAGGATTTAAAAGTTACTAGCTGACCCGGTGAACTTCGTACCACCATATTAGCATATCTGTCTCAGCTTCCCACAGGCAGTGTACAGTCGCAGACAAAAAAAAATAGACTTTTCTCGTTATCATTTTTTTTTGTATACAAACCTTGGCCTAACAATAATGAACACATAAAAAAAAAGAATTATTTAATTCGGTGCAGCCGATTGGAAGTTATGCGCGTACATACATTTCGACGATTCATTTATATATATGTAAGATGTGTCACTGTGTATAAGTGTGTTTGTGTCTCTGTGTGTGTTAATCATCCGTGTATGCCAAAATTTTAAATTTATATATCCTTTTTTGTGTTTGAAATATGTATTATATTGCTAAGATTTCTTATTCTCTTCCCTCCACCCAGTGGTGGATTCAGCCTACTAGGCTGAGTAGGCTGGAGCCCTGGTTACCACATATAGGAAAAGGCTGTCAACCACTTCCTGCAAGAAGCTGGACATGAGAGGCTCAGAAAGAGGGAGGGGTGTGATGCGCGGAGAGGGGATCTAAGGGGTATCGGAAGGGGATATGAAAAGAGCAGGGAAATATTAAATTGTAGGTTAGTAGGGTCGCCAAAAACTTTATAGCCTACTGGCGGCAAATCTGTAAATCCGCCACTGCCTCCACCAATAAGAATGGTAAACAAAAACAACCAACGATGGCTCGCTTAAACAGACAAATAATAGAGTTATTTATACTACACGCGTTTCGAGCACGTGTGCTTCCTGAGATTTGTTTATCGATGTTTGTACCTCCACTTTGATTTGCCTGTTTGATTTTATAATTTATTTTGGATATCATTCAATACCTGTTACATGACGTGCTAAACTTGGGCAGTAATTATATTTTGCCTTTTTTTGTAAAGTATATATCATGGACACTTTGTATTATAGAGCTTTAAGAATGGGCAATATAAGGCGCTTAATGTAACTGATGTTGCTCAGACATTTAAAGTTATTATATCAGATAATAATTAACAAAATAGTAGAAACATTTTTACTCAGCTAGCTTTTTTACTTTTTTTTATGTTTGGCCCTGCCAGAATGACTCTACTCTGCCTGATAGAAAGCATAAGCAGAATCCAAAAGTGGTGGTCACCATAATCACTGCTGGTGCAGACAATGCAACAATGCAGCATGGTGACTCACACCATGGCAGGCTAGTGATGCTTTTGCATCATTGGGCACTAATAAAATTTTGTGATATCTTTACGGAAAAAACAAACATAAAAAAAAAAGTTTCAATCCCTTATGACTGGTCTTCATATATATTCTTACTCTTACTCGTATTTCTGAAGCTACACTACTGCTAAAGGCTTCCATAGTTTCGACATAAAGGTTTTTCTATAAAAATAACTACCTAACTTTTTTTGCAAACTATAAACAAACCAGAACTGGATTAAATATAAATTTTCTTTTCTTATTCTCTACGAAATTGTGTACCGGTAACAAATAAAAGTAATATTCTATGATTAACTTAGAAGTGCAGTTGGATATAAATTGCTTGTTCTTTGTCATTGCATCTTGAGGAAAACGGAGAGGGTATATTGTTGCAATAGTACGAATCCCTTGTGCTTTCAATAGTTGTCGGCTACTTCTGAAGTGGTTGTGCATTTCCAAGCTTGTTAAATAAAATGATTCGAGAAATACACGACAATCATAAATTGTTCGAGTGAAATATGATTTTGTATAAACACGTTTATACCGGATACTTTTGTTATCGTATTGAGATAGCGTGAGCTAACGAAATAGGCATTATTAAGTAGTTTTTCTATTGTTTTATTGTAATAAATAGCTGAGTCCCGCGGTATGACCCACGGTTATTGTTATACCTTTACAACCGCGGGTAACACCGCGGGGCAAATCTAGTCTAAAAAAAGTAGCTTAAGTTACTCCTTAATACAACAGCTATCTGCCAGTGAAAGTTCCGACAAAATCAGTCCAGCCCTTCCAGAGATTAGTCGTAACAAACAAACAGACATTGTAAAAAACGTTATTTTGATATATGTACCGTGTACACATACATAATTATGCATTTAGTAAAAAGCGGTTATTTTTATATTACAAACAGACACTCCAATTTTCTTTATTTGTATGTATAGATATTTAGATATTATATTTTATTATACCTATATCATTACAGTATTTTTCTCGGAAAATATTAATTAATGCGTAGTACAACAGTAAAACATACGACTTTTTTGGATTATTACAATCGTTTTAGCGAAATGTCCGTCTTTTCTTATCTGTAAAGTTACAATCTAAAAGGCAAAGAAAGCATATTGATTTTTCAATAAACTTTTTGTACTCTCAGCAATTAGAAACTTGGTAAATGTTTTTATAAATTAAGCATCTGCTTGTAAAAAGCTTGTAACACGGAACAGTTCCGCTCAAGTCGGTACAAAAGGCATTGTCACCGCCGCCCGCGACAAACAAAACCTCATTGGCTTATACAAGGTTTCCTTTCCCACGTAAAATATTTCTAAGTATCATTAGCATAACAAAAGCTTATTTATCCAACGTTTGTAGGAGTACAACACCAAGGTTAAATAGAAAAGTCGATTAAGTTTGTGATCTTAATTTGGTTACGATTATAAAGTGGATTAGAAAAGCCTGAATAACATTTATTTTTTAAATATACGTTTTGACTAACTGGTATTCAAAACACTATTCCCACAGTTTTTAATATGCAGTGAGATAATAGAAACTTCTATGTTTGTAGTAAATGACAGGTAGTGTGACTTATTAAGGGAAGAGCGCTGATGTCTTGAATACAGATTTCTTATCTAGTCCAGGCATAGAAGCCCCAAGGTAAATAATAATAATTCTTTATTATACGTAAAATAAGATACAAATACAATAGTACGGTAATAGCTGCAGTAGTAAAAACTGTGTTGCAACTATTAACACCCACTTCCGGATTTATACCTCGAAATGCATCATTTATACCTAAACTTAAATTTAAAGGTAGTAGAGCCACGCTAATTTCAGCACGAACGGGTCGGCTCGACCGGGGCGGTACTACCCTAGCACAGAAAATCAACGTAAAATGACAGCAATCGTGCTGTCGTGTTTCGTAGATGAGTACGAGACCGGACCCAAGATGCAGAAGCATCACTAGCCCGCCATGGTGTGGGTCACCATGCTACATTGTTGCATTTTCTACATTCGCAGTATGGTGACCACCATTCCTGGACTCTGCTTATGCTTCCCATCAGGCAGACTAGAGTCATTTCGACAGGGCCAAACATAAAAAAAAATACAATGTAAAATACTGTTTATTGAATATTACTATTAATATTATTGATAAGTTATTATCGTTTACTGTGCCTCATTCTTGGAACAAGATATACTTAATATAGAATATTGACAAACAGTTCGTTCAAAAGGCACTGGCACTTCTGGAAGGCAATAAAGGAAGAGGGCAGCTGACCTTGACATGGTGGACTAGTATGGCCAATCTCATGAAGAAGACCCAATTACCTAACCCGACAACCCAGAACTGAATAGTCAGTTACAGACCCTACCAAACGTGGGAAACAGCAAAGGAAAAGAAGAACAACAATATTATGTAGTGACAAACAGTTGCTATATTTCTTTATGAATCATTCTATTCCGTAATTACATTCTTGTTCTGAAATTTTATTTTGGCTGATAATGACTACGCTTCTTTTAGACTTTACTGTATTCAGGCAAAGAGACACAAATGGTGGGAAACTATATTATTGACTATAATAATTAGGTATAACCTAGTTTTAGAAAATTTTCTTGAAACCAAAATAGGCTTTTAATTTGATTTGTTTATGAAACCTGTTAAATAATTTATTTAATATTACTTAAAAAAAAGCTGGTTTTACAATAAGGTATATTTTACATCTCCGTCACTTATGAACCAACATGGAACATCATTTTTTTAAAAGACCATACAGGAATAAAATGAAATTATACTCCCAAAAGTGAGATTAAAGTATAGGTCTAGTTTTTTGTAATACTTTATTTTGTGTATACAATAAAGATAAATAAATAAAATAAATGAGTATTTGTCTCGTATCAAGTTATAATAGTTCAGATACGAACATTTGAAGTACTGTTGTAAACAATAGCTCTTTCGATTCTAAATCAATCCAAACACGTATTAGTTTAATGAAATTGCGGTGTATTTATTACAGGGTTTATTGAGCCGACTTATCTAAAGGAAGATAAAATTCACTCCCAATCTGTGTTTGTCAGTTCAAAGTTTTAATGATCAACAATTCAGAGTCATTAAAAGTTAATAAGGGTTAATGCGCTGACCTATTTAAAGATGGAGTGTGTCAGTCTCTGGGAGAAAACCACCGTTTTGATTGTGTGATATTAAACTTTGGATTGTGATGGATGCATTATGTTCAACACGGTAATTGTGGCTCGTATGCCGTCAGTATAGACAGGCTGACTCAAAACTGTTATTCTTTTTTCAAAAGTCCAACACAAACCCTATACTGTACTGGCATATAGGTTTTATTTAATCAATATTAACGGACTTACTTTTTTTAATTTACTCATAGAATGTCCTATGCATTTTAAGAAGATTGTCTGGACGAGACGATGAACCTTGAGTTTGTGAGCGTCCTTTTTCTCAGGGCTAGTCCAGTTAGGAAAGGCCGAGCTCATCTGCTCTTGCACTTGCACTCGCGGGCTGGGTTTCCGCAACTCGACGACTTTGATGCGCCTATTTTGCGAAGTGGGTCGGCACTAGTGGTACCAACCCAGTTCCTCCAGGAAACCTAGCAGACCCCTCGCGTTGCTGACGACTTCCTGAAGTGACCTCGGCGATCTGAGGTGTTTCGCCCGGTATTCTGCCACCCCAGGACATGCCAAGATGACATGGGCGGCTGTTTCATCTTCCTCCATGCATGCTCTGCACAGAGGGCTGTCCGTTACACCTAGAGTAAAAAGATATTTGTTTAATAGTGCATGAACAATCATTGCTCCGATCAGAAGTCGAAGCGGCGGCCTCTTAAGTTGTCTCAGCTTCCGTGATAATCCGGGGTTGATCGTCGGGAGGGCCTCCTTGGTCCGCCTGCAGGTACAAAGGTTGGACCAATATAGTGTTCTACCTTGGTTTTCTGTTGCAGTGTCCGTCGCAGCCAAGCAGTTGGCAAGGGCAATATTGGTTCTGGGCCGACTGCCCTTGTCTCCGATCCGCTCCTTGCTTGTGCATCAGCTGCGTCGTTTCCGCGTGAGTTGCTATGCCCTTTGATCCACTGGAGAGTTATAGTATTTATAGTACTTACCTCTGTCAGGGCTCTGTGGCATTCGTAGATCAGCCCTGAGGTAGTCGTGTTTCTTTGTAGAGCTTGTAAGACTGATCGGCTGTCAGAAAGTATGCGGATGGGGTATTCCGTTACCTTTCTGGAGATGATCGCATGTGTTGCCATTATTATACCCATGCACTCTGTCTGGAAGACTGTGTTGTGGGCTCCTAATGGTGTCGAGATGTGTATGTTTAAGTCCTCAGAGAATGCTCCCGAGCCAGTGCCTGACCTTGTTTTGGATCCGTCCGTGAAGATTCTTAACTTCCTTGGGTTAAGTCCTTCTTGGGGATCCTCGTGCAGTTGTATCTTGTACTTTTTGTCGAAGACGAATTGCTTGGGTATTGTGTCAGTTACCGCTTCCATGAGCGGTTCCTTACCTACGGCCTCATAGAGGATGTCGGTGTGTGGTACCCTAGGCGGTCTCCAGAGATTTTGTTTCTGCAGCTAGAGCCTCCTGCCTTATAAAGAGGTGGAGTAGTGGTAGACCTATGATGGCTTCCAGAGCCGCAGACGGTGTAGTCCTCATACAGCCCGTGGCTGCCAGACAGGTCAATCTCTGGCCATCTGCTCAAAAAAAGTTTAACTTGCAAAAGTGTTCATGTAACCTAATCGCGGAATAAATGATTTTATTTCGTTAAACTTTCTCAGCAAAATTCTCTACATTGTCGGCGCTGGGTGGCAGGTTTGATAGGTTTTCCTGATGGTATAATATTTTCATTGTATGTATGTAAGTCTTCAAATAATACTGTGGGTATTTAATTTATTTAATTTAATTTTTGTAATTTTATTTATAAATATTCTTATTTATTTACATATAATCATTGCTATATATTACATGTCATTTATATGGTTAAATTTATTAAAATCCCTCTCCAGAGTCTACCAATCAAATTTCAACATCATGCATAATTATTTCTGTACCATGTTCATATCGTTCATCCACCTTATGTTAATCTACTGTGGATAACTATTATTGGCTATATATGTATTTATAGTTTAGTAAATTAAGTTAAGAGTGACAGCTGTTGTTATCCCTATGAATAAATAAATAAATTAAAAGAGACACCCCTGTCGTTTCTTCGAGATATCTACACAGAGTGAGTTGTGGGAAATGCCAGCGCTTTTTAGCTGTAAAATCCGATGTGTAAAAATATCTGTAAAAGGTTTACTAATAAAAATAAACAGTATTTATCTTGTAATCAGTATATGGAGATATTCTGTAACATCGGGTCTAGTCCTAAAAAAAAATTATAGGGCAAACGAGCTACCTCAAGCTAATTAGCAATTTTTTTTAGCTAATTAATATATATATCATCATCACCACCAACAGCATTAATAGTCCTCTGGAAATATCACTTGTATGATCAAATAAATATTTGCATGAACTATATTTGTTTTGGAGTTTGGATGTTTTCTATATTTATGTATTTACAAAAAAAGTAGTTTAAACATATATTTATATGGTGTCCGAAATATTATGATTATTATTATCTAATACTAGCTGACCCGACGAACTATTTTTCCCGTTTCTTCTATACAAACCTTGATAATATAGAAAAAAGAATTATCCAATTTGATGCAGTCGATGGGAAATTATGCGCGTACATACATTTAGGCGATTCATTTTTATATATATATAGATTACTAAAATATATCTTCACTCTTTCCATCTAAAATATCACATAGCTTACGGTAGTATAAGTAAATATAATATCTTGTTCAATTCAATTCGAGTAGCTTAGGACTGAGGAATACTTACATTGTTAGATCTGGTCGTGTCAATAGGCACAATAGGAAGGCAATCATCTATTACAACGTAACAGGAGCCCGTTTTCGTAATTGAACTTGATCACTATAAAGATTAACAGCAGTAGGTTAAATTCGCAACCGTTTTCAGTAACTACTACGTATATATGGGAGCAATGATCATACAGGTACAAATAATAAATTATATTTTATTCTGAGCTCAAATATAGGTTCTTAACATTCCCAAATTATGATTTAATTTTAAACTGTATGCTAATATTACCTGACCTACGAGACTTTATCTTGTATCTTTTCAATCATGTTCAGCTAGGGTGATGTAAACTATCTTATCTTAGGTACACTAGCAAAATACACGTTTTAAAAAGAATACATGAAAATCAGTTAGATAGTGGCGAAGTTCATCGTGACACGAGAATAAAATGTAATTGATAATTGACGGTCCCCATTTCATCTCATCCACATTTTTTATATTTTTTATCATTAATTTCATCACGACGAAAACTTAAAGGCTTGAAAACTATTAGACGGTGAGCTGTCAGGCTATCAGAAAAATGAATTTAATCAAAAACAATTTATTGAAGAGAGGATTAAACATGAAATAGAATTCAATTTTGTGGTTACAATTATGTAGTAACTTGCTAAATTAGATTCATCAGTATTTTTAATATACGCTTCTATACAAAATCTTTATTACTTTTCATAATGAACGTGCATTTTATGAAGAAAGTCCTGGGATACTTAAGTTAGGAACGGGATACGAACAATGTGTTTCATCATCATTATCTCAGTCAAAAGACGTTCACTGTTAGACGAAATTCTCCACAACAACCGGTTCTTTGCTGCCTGCATCCAACTGCATCTAAGAACCTTTGCCAGGTTGTCGGACAACCAATAACAATGTGTTGATTTCTTTCAAAAGACCTCATCGTAAATCACCTGAATCTAAAACTAGAATGCTAATTTAATGAAAGAAGATATACGTTTACATAAATATTTTAGACAAATTAAACATTTAATTAAAGTTTAGAGAACAAAACAACACTCTTACAAACAAAGAAAAATACAGGAGCAGCTAATAAAAGCATATTAAATATAAAAAAGCGCTACATTTAATACTACTGTATAACTTTTCTCAAATCCTTGAAATTTATTACTTCCACTTGCTGCTATTACTGTTATTATGTGTTTAACTTTTTGCTTACTTTTGATGAGAAACTTATTTGTCTAAAAGTATTGCAAGATTCCATTCATAGTTATGTCGAGTTCTCTCGACCTTCGTTTCGCAGTGGATGGTGATTTGCTGATCATGATATATACTCGTATATCAATCTCCAATAATTTTTGAACAACGGCAACACCATTAGACCGGTAATGGATATAGTTGAAACATTAAATCTAATATAGACAATTATAAGACAACCGGAAGTGTTATAATATATTTTGTTTGTCCATGACTGTATACTACCCGTTAAAAGAAGAGAAGAAAATAATACTAAAACAAGATTTTGGAAATTTAGAAAATATTCGCAAAAAAATATATCGTACGGCTTACGGAGTAAGCACGATAACCTTATAACACCACCTTTGAAAAGCTTGGTTGGAAAGTTGTCAAAAATCTATAGCAAATAATTCGAAATCTGAAACTAGACCAAGGAATTTGATTGAAAACCTTTCAAACGAAAATGTGTCAACGGTGACCTTAATTCTGCAACTATTTGTCACCATTTGTGAATAAAAGACATACAAGGGATATTGCAAATAGGTAGTATTGGGTCTTCTTTGATGTAAAAAAAGAATATGGAAATATCCTTGAAAGGATTTCACATGTTTTGTCATGTCTATGTCAATTTACCCATGATTTACATAAAAGCGGTATGGCCCAATTCAATGCGTTCTGGCGACGCTATTTGTCATCCTTCGGCAAATTTCTATTTGCGCATTTATATTGAGTTTTCATTGGAACCAATAAATTTTACTTGTTTTTGTATTATATGTGTCTTGCTGACCCGGACAACATTGTCTGAGTGAAAAAAAAAGGTAATCGGTAATTTTTCGATTTCGTAAGGTTTTTATTGATGCTTTGCTCCTATTGGTCTTAGCGTGTTGTTAATAAGCCTTACTTGATAAATGGGCTTCTTAACACTAAGGCCACGTTCAGATGATGAGCGCTCAACGCGCGTTTTATTAACGCGCGTTTTGCTAATGCGCGTTTACAACTACTTGTAATTTCATTCTAGAAACGCGCGTTATCATGTATAATCCTAGAATTAAATTAAATGTAGTTGTATACGCGCGTTAGCAAAACGCGCGTTGAGCGCTCATTATCTGAACGTGGCCTAAAATAATTGTTTTATTTAAGGCAATAGTTCACAGGAACTAATCTCAGAATATTCAACCAAACAAACAGACAAAGAAAATCTTCAACTTTATAACATTAGTGTAGTAGGTAGATACGAAGTATGTTGACATACTGTTATATTTGTTTAATGTGACGCAGCATTAGTTTGAAACCAGATACGTCAGTTACATGTAGTAACCATTAAATCCTCATTGAATCAATTTCACTTCGATCTAAGTGCAGTAGATTAGAACATTTTTTTAAAGTCGTGTATGATATGAAATTCCAATAAATATGTTTTATTTTCAATTAGCGAATCTAATTACTCTAGACAAAATACACGTAAAGTGACCTTATATACGAGTAATATTAACTTTCATTTTATTTTACAACTGGCAATAAACGTAATAATCCTTATCTTCAAATGACTTCGAAATATGCAGTCACGATTTGAAGTGCTACAGGACCTGTATTATTGAAATCATTAATTATTAATGAAAACAAATAAAAAAAAAACTCTTCATAGTGTATTCATCAAAAAAATATTGTAGCATAGATTTCTCATCAAGCATTAAAAAACCAGCCAAGTGCGTGCTGACACGCATAGAATAGGGTTCCGTAGTAACTAAGTCAGAATTAAATACGGGGTTGGTATTTATTACTATTTGAATATCGCGCAAGCGGATATCTTAATCAAAAAAATCATCTAAGCAACCTCTCAAAAAAAAAAAAAAGACCTATCTAATAATACCCCAAAACAAAATTAATTAAATAACGCGGTAGATCCGAGAAATATTCACAAATTTTAAAAAAAAAACGACTTCAATCTGGACCAATTTTAAATGGGACCACACGGCACCAGCTTTCAAATAAAAAAATAATCATCAAAATCGGTTTACCCAGTCGAAAGTTATGAGGCAACAAACATAAAAAAATACAGTCGAATTGAACTTTTTAACTCTTCTTTACTCCTTTTTTGAAGTCAGTTAAAAAAATACATTTCTACTTTACGTGTATCCCAAAGGTGCCGCAAAAAATATTTTTCATGATTTTATATTAACACTTTATTGACGTAGTAAATATACATACCTATACCTATCAATGCAAAGTAAATGTTAAGTAAAAAAAAAGATGAAACTTTTTAGCACTAACCGTTTGGGAAACAAGCCGAAGAAGGAAGGACGGGGTTATGGGTTTCGAGATGTAAACTAAGGAACCCTAAAAATGGTCTAACTTTCATCCTTTTTAAGTGATATTCAAATATGAGACGGGAAATCTTGTACATTTCGTAAGTTCTTAGAGCTTTCATTTCCAATATCGTTGGTTCACATTGAGGTTCGCGGTTTGGTTTAAGATCACTTACTGGAATGAGCTCTTCCATTTGAGTTTTTGCTCAAACGGTTCAGGTGGAGCAAAGTTACGTTAGAACATGCAACTTGAAGTGAATAGTGCACAGCAGAATGTCTTATTTATAGAACAATAAAACACAAAAATATCACCGAAAAGCAATGAATTGTCCTCATTTTGACTACTCAAAAAAATGATGAAGGCTTTATTCGGGACTACACTTTGGCCGTGGCTCCACCCGTGTGTTGTAGCTTTAAAAACTAGCCTATGTTAATTTCTGATAATATATTTTATGAATGATGAAATACTTTAAAAAATTAAATCAGTGGTTTACGCCTAAAAATAACAAACAAATAAACTCACATTTGCATGTATAAGTTATGATATATTTTACATCTGGCATCGGCTTTTAGCCAAAAAATCTGTCAATGTAAATTTAGATTGTACAGTATCACTGTGCTTAAGAGATTTAGGTGTGTTAAAGGGATAAGCGAAGAGCGAATTACTAAAATAATGTATAAGGCCCTTGTGAGTAGGCAAGCCGATATAGGCAGACTCCAAAAAAAAAATTCGAGTAGAAACTGTAGGTATTGAACTAAAAGTGCGGGAAACTGTGGGTATGTTAGGATCGTGACGAACGGTGGTAATCATCTCTGTTTAACTTTAAAGGTGCCACACAGCAGTTATATAATGTTAGAGAATGTTGGATAACATTGTGTTGGACGACATTTTTTAACAAACTAACAAAAGTTTTAATTGTTACTGATGTTATAGAATATCATTTAACATGTTGTAGCAAATCATGTAACATGTTGTAGCAAATGTTATAAAATGTTATCGTGTTACACAATTTAGCACCTATACGGGTATGAGGTGTGTATGTGTGTTTGTCTTTACTTTTCAGATAAATTAATTACCCTAAAGTAAGGAAGATGGCCCAATTTTCGTAATAAAGTCAAAATTTAGTTCTCAGAGTGATTCGATCTCACAAATTTCATAAAAAGTATTTTCGTTTTTTTTTTAAATTATTTTTGTATTGGCGTATTTTGGCCGTATATATAGAAATAATAAATTAGACTTCATGAGACTGATAATTGAAGGGAAAATTGATGGTAAGTAGAAGTAGAAAGCGAACATCATGGACGAAAAATATAAGAGACTGGTTGGATGTGGAAAGCACAGATGCACTAATTCGCATGACTGAAGACAGGGAGACAGACAGACATGTGGTAGAGATGGTACTTGAAGAAGATGAAGAAAAGTACCTGGATGACCGAACTTTGCTCGTTATTTTTTTTAGTAAATTATCAAATAATGAATACTAACTAGATTTATCGCCCCCGAAACATATACATACAATAATTGCTAGTTTAATCAAATCAAGCCCAATAAGTCTAGTCAACAAGTTCCATACTTGTTGACTAGACTAAAAGATGCACAAGCATCACTAGGCCGCCATTGTGTCGGTCGCCATACTGCATTGTTGTATTCGCAATGAGTATGGTGGCCACCACTCGTGGATTCTGCTTATGCTTTCCATCAGGCAGAGTAGAGTCATTTTGGCAGGCCAAACATAAAAAAAAAAAAAAAAACATTGCTAGTTAGTTGTATCAGTTGTCTAGTACCCTTAACACAAGCTCTGCTTAGCTTGGGACTAGATCGCGTTTTAAAAAAAAAACAAAAAAGGTATTATAGATAGATAACTAAGAATATTAGATTAATACTGCATACTTAAAGTATATGACATTATTTATAAATTTCGATACATATTATTCAATTCAATTCTCACCATGGGAGAGGCACGCTTCGGCATGCATCGGCCGGATCGACCGGATTGATACCACGGCCTCACAGAAAACCAGTGTGAAACAGCGCTTGTGCTGTGTTTCACCGAGTGAGTGAGGATACCGGAGGCCCATTATCATATATAATTTCTATTCACTGGATACCATTTAATCAAAGAACCTAACATTAAACTTACTGCAATTACAGTATCACTACATAGTATAAAACAAAGTCGCTTTCTCTGTCCCTATGTCCCTTTGTTTGCTAAAATCTTTAAAACTACGCAACGTATTTTGAAGGGGGGTTCTTGAATAGATGGAGTGATTAAAGAGGAAGGTTTTTATGTATAATAAATGCATAATATAGTATGGGAACACTTAATTTTCGAGATTTCTAATGTGATGTAGCAAATAAACACATTTTTTTGCGCTTACATTGCAAACGCTGGTTGCACCCTACGAGATAGATCAAAATAATGTACTACAGTATTGTACACCTTAAAAGTACTACAAAAAAGTCCGCGACGGTATATGTCTATCTCTTAGGGATAACCCACAACAACCATTTTTTATTCCTTTCTTTTTACGAGAAATAATGGTTTATTTATGAAGTGATTTTAAGCAATACAGAATGAATCCTTATACAATTAAGTAAATTAAATACATTGTGCATTTAATATAGATCAAAATGGTCCTTTACAGTATCTAATTTAAATGAACATATTCGAAGATATTACAGATTTAAAATGCACGAATCGTGTCGTCGGCGGGGGTCTGAAATCCACCCGTGCGAAGCCGGGGCGGGTCGCTAGTTAGATAATATTCTCCTCTGGCTAAAGAATATTTTTGGATTGTATAATTCAACAAATATTCTTAACAATTTCCGATCTATTTAACTCTATTAAACCCTTTGTGGCCTTTAAAGAATAATAATTCGTCTATTTTATGATTACCTCCTGCTTAGAGGCTAAGTACCATTCTTCAAAGTAACATTTTCGATCTACTTCTTCATTTGCGCATGTTTAAATGGCAATATCCGTAGACACAGAGACATTGACATTTACACAGATTTTGATATGTACCTGAGAGGTTAACTGTTTTTAATTTTGCAGTGTTCCATTAGATTTGGGGTCCCTTAATGAGACTTCTGCGTATCAAAGGTAAGAATAATGTCATTCTTGAATTTGGATCCATACAAAAATAAATCTTCTATTATCTTTGCATATAATAATACCATTCTTGAATTTGGATCCATACTAAAATAAATCTTCTATTATCTTTGCATATAATAATACCATTCTTGAATTTGGATCCATACTAAAATAAATCTTCTATTATCTTCGCATATAATAATACCTTTATTAAAATTGAATTAAAATACTATGAAACAAAAAACTTTTTCTCTAAATGAATATTTCGGACACCTAACACATAACGCCATCCAGTTCCAAGCTAAGCAGAGCTTGTGTTATGGGTACTAGACAAGTGACATAAATACATATATGCTTTATCTTGTAAATTAATACATAACATACATAGAAAACACCCAAACTCTGAAACATATATTTGCAGAACCTGAGACCTCAAGCACAGCAGGTGCATACGCTGCCACCACGCCACCGAGGCAGTTCAATAAACATATTTACATACCAGAGCCAAAGAATTCCTCCGCATCATAAGTTTTTACGTAGTCGGAATATAGTTTTTAAACTTTTTCTCATTAGTATTTATGTACCAATAACGGAATTTAGTACGTGGTATGGCAATCCTCATTGTTAATATACTCTATAAATATTTATTTAAATCCTTTGTATACTATCAATTACTTAGAACCATTTTATGTATCACATATATGCCATAATGTCGTAGAAGCGTAAAAGGCTTACATTTGTTTACTTATGGAATCAGGCGTTACTTTGCGGAAATCCATGACATTAAATGCTATGAAATATATTTAGCTTTAATTCCGCGAGACAAATATCCAGGTCTGAAAGCAGGGCACAAATCCCACCGTCATGCATATGTACATATACAAAACAAGTGAGAAATAATTAGCATGCCATGCAACCAAACCTATACTCGACACGTGTTTCGCCCCTCCACGGGGCATCCTCAGGAGATGTTGACTCGTCGAGCGTTTGAGCTCAAATGCGCGCTAGCGCACCGCTGTCGGCCCTTTATATACCGTTTCGATGACGCTATAATCACGATCGATACAATGTCACAACGACATCTGTGCCGAACTACCCGCAATCATACTTAGAAGTGGTGATGGAATTAAGTTTGTTTGGTCATTCAACAGTGTATATGCATTATTATTGTTATATTTTGATATTTCTAACTGTTCCAACACACTCATCCGGAAACCCTTATCGCAAACATGCAGAATGTTATAGGTATTGTTGCCGCTCAAGGAGTGGCCGGTGTCGATTAAATGTTTTGCGAAATGTGATTTATCTGGATGGCCATTCCTGTGAGCGGCAACATGTTCCCTGTACCTAATTTCAAAACTACGGCCTGTCTGACCCACATAGACCCCGGTGCAATCATTGCATACTAATTTGTAAACTCCGGATTTTTTTGAATTCTCTAATTTATCTTTACCGTTACATAGTTTACGCAAGTTATGATCCGATCGAAAAGCTACGTAAACATTGTGTTTTCTTAGAATATTCGCGATTCTATCTGAAATTGGGCCTATGTAAGTGAGACTCCCGACATTCTTGTTAATTCTTTCGGGGGTACATGCATAAAGTGCTGAGCGAGCCCGGTCATTCTGCTTTTTCTTAATTATATTATCAATAACTTGTTTGGTGTAACCGTTTGAAGTCGCGATTTGATACAATATTTTGAGTTCTTTTGCGTAATTATCCGTGGACAGTGGGAGTGACATTAAACGGTGGACATAGCTGCGGAAGGCTGCTAGTTTATGCTGTAGTGGGTGACAGGATGAAGCGGGAATCGTTGTGTCAGTGTGTGTGGGCTCTCAGCACTTTATGCATGTACCCCCGAAAGAATTAACAAGAATGTCGGGAGTCTCACTTACATAGGCCCAATTTCAGATAGAATCGCGAATATTCTAAGAAAACACAATGTTTACGTAGCTTTTCGATCGGATCATAACTTGCGTAAACTATGTAACGGTAAAGATAAATTAGAGAATTCAAAAAAATCCGGAGTTTACAAATTAGTATGCAATGATTGCACCGGGGTCTATGTGGGTCAGACAGGCCGTAGTTTCGAAATTAGGTACAGGGAACATGTTGCCGCTCACAGGAATGGCCATCCAGATAAATCACATTTCGCAAAACATTTAATCGACACCGGCCACTCCTTGAGCGGCAACAATACCTATAACATTCTGCATGTTTGCGATAAGGGTTTCCGGATGAGTGTGTTGGAACAGTTAGAAATATCAAAATATAACAATAATAATGCATATACACTGTTGAATGACCAAACAAACTTAATTCCATCACCACTTCTAAGTATGATTGCGGGTAGTTCGGCACAGATGTCGTTGTGACATTGTATCGATCGTGATTATAGCGTCATCGAAACGGTATATAAAGGGCCGACAGCGGTGCGCTAGCGCGCATTCGAGCTCAAACGCTCGACGAGTCAACATCTCCTGAGGATGCCCCGTGGAGGGGCGAAACACGTGTCGAGTATAGGTTTGGTTGCATGGCATGCTAATTATTTCTCACTTGTTTTGTATATGTACATATGCATGACGGTGGGATTTGTGCCCTGCTTTCAGACCTGGATATTTGTCTCGCGGAATTAAAGCTAAATATATTTCATAGCATTTAATTTGTTTACTTGTTTGTTTTACGACTAATGGACTTCAGTTGGAGTTGGTCTCTGTCCTACATACACAGTATATACCAAATACACTTATTCTACGTCGTATTGAATCAGTTCACTGATATTGCAGCTTGTTTCATTGCTATATACTTATTCCATCTTACATATTACTATAACAAATTCGAAAGAGACTTCGTCTGTATGCCTGCCATTAATGTTTTTAAGGCTAAACCGGTGCAACGATTTCAACAAAATTTGACATAGAGATAATTTGATCCCTAATGAAGGCATCGGCTACTCTTTAAGCATAGACGCGGGCGGAGTCGCGGGTAAAAGCTAATAATTATCAAATTGACAATCAATCAATCAATTACCATGTGATGTAGTTTACTAATTAACAAAACTATCAATCATTACATTTAAAAGAAATTCAATTTTAATATATTAATCAGTTATTAACTGGTTGTAGCTAATCAATTACAAATCTATATTAATATTCTAAATTCAAATGTAACTATTTCTTTACTTTTCTTTTTTTTTAAAGACAACTCCCGCATTAGGAATATACATCCTGTGTCGGGGACAAAGAATACCCAGACTCAGAACAACATTTTGTCAATCACAAAAAGTTCCATGTGGGATTTGCACCCGCAACACTTGGCGCAGTACAAAGCGGCGTGGCTACCGCTAAAACCATTATAACACGGCTAAACTACTGGACCGATTTCAATGAAATTTGGCATGGAGATATTTCGCTTCTTGAGGATGGACTCATTACCGCGATAACCGACCTATACGAGCTAATTTTAAATACATTGTTCAAAAGAAATCTGTAGTAAAAAATTAAATTTACAACTCCTTTATATTAAACTAAAATGATTACGTAGATATAATGAAAAGAAACGCCAAAGAGTATATTTTATGTTTTTTTTTTTTTTTTTTTTTATTGTTTGGCCCGCCAAAATGACTCTACTCTGCCTGATGGAAAGCATAAGCAAGCTCAACCAATGATTTTTCTTCTTTTTGGAAACGATTTTACTGGGAAAATGTAAAATTCTAAACGCCGTAACAGTAAGAAACACATCTGGAGATTCTATTTACCCAATACCTAACTCAACACTGTTGATACCCTTAGTAATAATCTGAATATCAAATGTTTACTTCGTCTTTACATAGTACAAGTAAAATTTTAACAAAAATAAAACCGACTTCCAGGTTCGACTCGATTTCTCTTGGATGCCATCATCAGTTTTTAGTGTCCTTATCATGGTACCACCCTTGGGATATCTCCTTTCCATTAAAAAAATCGGTTCATCAACGACGAGGTTATCCGCGAACATACATAAAAAAAATACGATCGAATTGAGAACCTCCTCTTTTTTTGAAGTCGGTTAATAAAATGAAGACGCTTCCGCTGTCTGTGCGCTTGAATCTTTTAAACTACTCAACGGATTTTATTGCGATTTTCATCAATAGAGAAAGCGATTCAAGAGGAAGGTTTATAATATGTAACACATGCATGTTATACTAGAGAAAATCTGTGAATTTCTCTACCATTACTAGTTATTTTATCTATACTTAATATTATAAAGCTGAAGAGTTTGTTTGTTTTGTTAAACACGCTAATCTTATTAAGTACTAAACCTATTTAATTAGATCTTTCACTGTTAGATAGCCCAGTCATTGAGGAAGGCTTTTAGTTATATATCATAACGCTACGACCAAAAGTAGCGAAGTAGCAATAACAAATGTTGTAATAAAGGGAAAAAATATATTTTTGTGAGCTTCCACGGGGTGCTCTGTATAAACAGTTAGTTTCACAAAAACAATGCATTAAAGAATTTGTCCCCTTTAAAAGTTCTCAAATAAAGTCCGTGATAGCATATATATATATATATATATGCTATCACGGACTTTATTACATTACACGGATATATATATATATATTAAGGTTGGTTCACTTCTTCCCTTCTTGTGGGTAGGTAAACAAATTTGTTCATGTTATTAAAATCACTTGAACTTATTCCCCATTTTTATTTTTGTTTACACCTAAAAAGGGGGGCAAATTGACTCAGTGAATAATCTTGTCGAAGTTGACCCAGAGAGTCATATCTTGTCGATGTTGAAAGCACTAGTGGCGATAGCAGTTCATCTGATTGATTGATTCGATTTCTTAGCCACCAAAGAGCCCGTTCGTTGGTAACTTCTAACGACAAGGTAGGCCCTAAAAGGCACATATTATAACAAGTTCCATCAAGTGCCGACAATCGAGAGTATAAATTACACGCTGTTAAAACTTCACGCCACGGTCAACAGGACACGCAGACGAGGTTGTGTGGGTCAGCTTGTTAATTTATAAATGTACTTTGTCTTATAATTTATTTATACAGAAATGAAAGCGGCAAGGTTTCACATAGTCAGCTGCCCTGTTATTACTAGTTGGTTTTTAGTCTTTTCTCGTTTAACTTTTCCAAAAGTAATTTTGTATTCTAGAAACTAATTTGTGGATGTAACAGCCCTATTTCCTTTCACGCAATGTACCTATACAAGCCAAAGCTACTGGGAGTTGACAAAAAATAGAACGCGAATGCGATTTACCAAAGTGAGAATAGAATTCACCAAATGCCTTTGTGAGATAGAATTGGTATTTACTAAATACTGTTAGTTTCTTAAGAGATATTTAATAACAATTAAATTTAAAATTTAAAAAAACCCCTACTCAAGCACTTAATCTAGTAATCATACGTCAATAATATTTTTGCAGACATTCTGTTATTCTTCCGCACTTTCACCCCCATAACTTTTAAACAACTCAACCGATTTCCATGAAACATGTCTAAGAACACTTGCACGTAACTCACCTTTCATACAAAAAAAAACTAAATTGAAATCACTTCATCCGTTCGCGAGCTACGGTGCCACAGTCAGACAGACAGACAAACAGACAGACAGACACGTCAAACTTATAACACCCCACTTTTTGCGTTGGGGGTTAAAAATTAACAGCATTACAATGCACATCTTACTGACCATCATTTCAACCAATCCAAAGAGCGAATAGCAAGAAGTTGTAATAGTTTTAAGAATTTCGACAAACAATACCTAAATTAGACGAAATCTTTAAGAAAGCGTAGTATCATAATCAAGGTACTGATTTATTCAAATTTGTTTTAAATGTAAACACTTACGTAAACATAGAAATTTTATTACACATTTTCAATAAAATAAAAATTAATGTAAAAGAGAAACCGTAGCTACATAATTTTTTTTTGCACGAAAAAAGAGATAATATATGTACAGCTGTTAGTTCAGATACAACACGCACTAGTAAGACTAATATTAAGACATATCAGCATCATCAAAATAGAGTAGCATCTAGCATCAATCTGTCGCCATCCACTGCTTAACGAAGGTCTCCCCCAAGGAGCGTCAACCATCCCGGTCTTGGGCAATCCACATCCATCCGCAGCCAGCCACTTTCTTCAAATCATCGGTCCATCGTACCGCACACAGAGCATCGAATGTCATTTTCGCCCCCCGGCTACTAGAGACGAAAGTAATAATAATACCGCGTGCCAGTCTGTCCCGAGCGTATGCCCAAACGGCATACGCGGCCGGCCAGTTCTAGTCCGCACGTTGGAGGGTGAACTTGTTATAAAAACACGTAAAAATGCCGCGTTGTGCTGTAATTTGGTGTCGTAACAACAGTACAAAAGTAAATAAACAAAATTCTAACGTAACGTATCACAGGTGAGTACAAAAACCCTGACTTTTAAGCATTTTTTTAAGTTTTATTTGAAACACAAAACCTCAACGGATTCCAACTCGTGATCCGCCGTCACCGGCCAGTCAGTGAAGTAGTGATGTGACGCCCAGCGTTCAGTTCGCTGATATCGACTGATATTTTTTCCGTTTTATTATTATAATTGATTGTTTTATTATTTTAAATCAAGTTTTAAAACATAACTTTAAATGTGTGATCTTGCAGGGGTTACATAAAATCAAAACATACAAAGATGTACATTACTACCCATGCATTGCATTTTTGCTTGGATGAAAATTTATTTGAAAATTTAATGTATCATCAATTTGATCAAGAACCCTTAAATAATCATTCAATTCTTTTAATTAAAGTAATAATGGAAAAATACGTGGACATTCGACTAATGTATCTAACAAAAAAACGCATTAAAGAAATATCAATTAGAAGTCATTCTAATAAAAATGTTTTATTTTTAGGGCAATGAAGATAATAATTGTAAGATATGGAAAAAAGAATGTTTTTATTTAATTATTTTCTTTTCTTTTTTTGTCAAGGTTGATATTTAAAAAAATGTAATAATAATAAATCTCAATTTAACTAACAACATACTTATTTTATTTCATTCAAGACCTTTTATGTTTGTCGATGTCGATTTACTGTTACATATTACGTCATACCACATCACTATGAGTGGGCGGTTGTCATTACCTAAGACTGTATGTACACGTGGCCTCTGTAGTAGTGAGTGTAAGGGTGTGAGTAAACGGTGCCGCCCATTGACACGCTTCTGTTCTAAGAAATTTTTAAAAATGCCGTCTCTAGTAGCCGGGGGGCGAAAATGACATTCGATGCTCTGTGGTACCGCAGTGCGCCCTACACTACGTTGGCCTAATCGCGGTCTCCACTCTAACACATTTCGGCTCCATAGTCGCATATTTAGTTAAGTTATGGAATCAGGCGTTACTTTGCGGAAATCCATGACATTAAATGCTATGAAATATATTTAGCTTTAATTCCGCGAGACAAATATCCAGGACTGAAAGCAGGACACAAATCCCACCGTCATGCATACTCACATGCACATATGGGTATCATGCATATGCACACATACAAAACAAGTGAGAAATAATTAGCATGCCATGCAACCAAACCTGAGTATGCATGACGGTGGGATTTGTGTCCTGCTTTCAGTCCTCTATATTTTTCTCGCGGAATTAAAGCTAAATATATTTCATAGCATTTAATGTCGCATATTTAGTAGTTATGAGACATTAGAGAAACAAATATACATGAATAGAAGTTCTTACGATCTTACCATCACTTGCTCCCTATGCTAGTTTGGTCCCTATGCCAAAACTCTATACAAATAGATAAATAAAATTGATGTATCTGTTTGTAATTTCAAATTACCAGCTTTTACTTAATACTGACGTCTGTTTGTCTGTATGTTTGCGATAAACTCTGAAACGGCTGGACCCATTTCAACGTAACAATTACTGGCAGATACCTGATTTTATAAGGAGTAACTTAGGTTACTTTTATTTAAGAAACAGTAGGGTTACTACTAGTGAACAATTTCCGACTTAAAGCAACAAAACCCGCGGCCAATATCGTAGACGCAGTTGCAGATATATTATTCGATACAGTTCATTATTGTCTTTGTAATGTTAGGAGCAATCGAGGAGTCGTAAAATATATGTAAATTCATTAAATACAGCCACTACTTTTAAATTGATCCATTGTTATTTTTCAATATAAATGAAGTTCCTAACTCCAATTGACATCATTTTCCGTGATAAAATAAAGGACTTATCTACGTCCCCCAGAAGAGTTGGATGGCGGCTTCAAGTGATTAAAACAATGCAAAGCGGTTATAACTTAGACAAGAATCTCGTTAGTACTACGGCAAAAAAAACTGCTTCCAAGCTGTTTCATCGTGATAAACTCTGAAAAGACATATCTCTTGAAGTTAGAAATAATAATGTACTGGGGTCCCGTTTTCAGCATTTTAATGGGTTTCGTTTTGTTTAGTTTTATAGAAAAACGTTAGAAATGGCACAAACTATTGTTACACAGATCACTGTGGGCAATTTGTGACATTTCCTTGTATTTGGCATTTTGGCAGCATATTTACTGTCACGTTAAAGAGGCTTTAGAAGCCAAGAAGGTTTAAGGTGAAGCCTTAACGTTGAGCTACGTGTTATAAATCAGATTCGAACAAGATAATTCAGTTTTAATGGTTATGCAACAAGCAAATTCACATTTAATAGAAATAACGCGTATGTAGAAGAAATGAGATAAGTCAGGGTGAGGTTCTGCAAGTATTCCACGAGCAGCGTCCTCGACGCCAGAGGAGAGACTTAACTGGGTGACTGCAGCGGACGTAAAATGGGCGGTCTTCAGCGTGTCCGCACTTATATGGTGCTGCGCCGAGCGGTGGGGTGTCTCGGTGGGGGTAGAGCAGTGGTCCAGTGGTGGGAAGCGGCTATGTCACGTGACATTATAACTTCCCAACATAAATCGTGGTCGGAGAATCCCCCCTTTGTGTGAGAAACATGATACCGTTCCTCTGCAGGCTAATAAATTTGAGGATGTTTATGAAATATTTTAAC
This sequence comes from Diaphora mendica, assembly GCA_949125395.1. Classification (NCBI taxonomy): domain Eukaryota; kingdom Metazoa; phylum Arthropoda; class Insecta; order Lepidoptera; family Erebidae; genus Diaphora; species Diaphora mendica. The sequence goes on from OX421321.1 coordinate 7,158,013, forward strand.
TTTTTAGCTCTAATCATAGATAAAGTTTATTAAACATCATAGATAAAGTTTATTAAACATCATAGATAAAGTTTATTAAACATCATAGATAAAGTTTATTAAACTTTATCAACCATAAAGTAAACATAACGTGGGCAAATAACATTAAAAAAGTACAAAGCCAATATGTTCTATTTTTCTCTAGTGCAAATATTATTAATATTTATCACCATCTTATGATTGCATAGTAAGAGCTTTAGTCGATAAGTCTTTTAAGCTATTGTGTAGGGGCTTATCGACCCTCATTTGCATACCAGGTAAGTATATAAACAAGAAACAGATTTGTAACGACGCATGCAAACTATTGTTTGTAACTGAATATATTATCTTGGGGTTTAACAATACCGTCGAGATATTTTGTTGGGTTCAGTTGTAGTACCATTACTCATGGTGCTTTCGATATTAAATCCTACAAAATTTATGAACGCCAAAGTTTGTAAGTATCGATGGATGGATGGATGGATGTTTGTTACTCTTTCACCCAAAAACTACTGAACGGATTGATTAACGGATAGATGAAACTTTATAGTTATATAGCTTATACATCAGAATAACACATAGGCTACTATTTGCCGCGATAACCGACATACACGCGGGCGAAGCCGCGAGCAAAACTAGTAATTGAAATAATTATGAACTAAGTTTCTGCAAATGTTATTAAAGATGATATTGTGAACTAATGTCATCAAAAATATCCCATTAAGCCATATGCAGTCGTCTTGGCAACATTTTACATGAAAATGTTTTTGATGGGATTTCATTTCTTTTTGTAAGTTTCTTAAGGCAGTTTTTTTTTCTTCTTTTAAACTGTATTTCTTATACATCTTCTTTCTTCTTTCGAAAAAGTCCGTGTACCAAAAATAAAACCTCTAGCATAAATATTTGTGAAAGTCTCATACAAACTGCTACCACCCAAATTTGGGGGTTGGGGGCAAAGGTAATAAGTTTATGAATTTTTTTGTTGTTTGTATACTTTAGACTTAGTTTACATACCAAATTTCAGCTTTCTAGCACTTCAGGAAGTACCCTAACAGTTTTGATGATCATCAGTGTGTCAGTGACGAAATCGGTGTTTTTTAGGTATCAATAAAATCTAAAGTATCAGAGCTATGCAATTGAAACTTTGTATGTTTGATTAGTATATTGGTAACATCGTATCCTGAGAATTTAAAAGATCTGGTATATTGTGAACCAAAGTTATGAGGGTTCAAAAAAACGGCAAAACACTTCGAGAAAATGTAGGTAGTGCCCTTGCGCTTCGCTTGGCTCGTCTTGGCGGGGGCACTACCGTGCCCCCAGATAAAAAATGTGGATGAGATTAACGGGGAACGTCTTTAGAAAAAACAAAAACGATCATAAATGTCTATTATAAAAGGACGGTTCAGCATTCTTAACATTATAAAGTTCCCGTCATATTAGAAGTACAACACAACCTTTGTAACAAGGACAGCATTCGGGTTGATGCTGATAAAAACCGTATATCATGATTGGCTGTTCTCACATCTATACCCTTCGATTTGTTATCAGGTTTTGTTGTTACGTATGTTTTACGGCGTGACAAGGGTCAAGAGATAGGACTAGTGCTTTTTTTGTTATATACCTATATGGACCTGCTCTCTACTCTGTCCGATAGAAAGCAAGAGCAGAATCCAAGACTTATGATCACCATACTCATTGCAATGAATGCACCATTGTGAACCACACTATGGCGGCCTATTGAGATGCTTCTGCCTCATTGAGCCTACGGTCTCGTATTCACCAATGAAACACGGTAATACAAATGCTGTCATTTTACGTTGGCTGTCTGTAAGAGGATAATACCACCCCGGTCGAACGAACGAAGGAATGTTCGTGCTGAAATCAGTGTGGCTCTACTTCCTATTACTAATACTTACGAATTATAAGCGAAGCTATAAAGTCACGTAAAAGGCATTTAAAAGGTACCTAGTATTAAGTTACTCTGTAAATATTTATTCGTGGGCCAATCTCAAAGGCTTTAAGAGTTGGTTGTAGTTTGCCGAGAAAACATGTTTTTATATGATGAGTTTTATAAAACTGAAAATGTGAAGTCATAATAGGTATCATACTTTTTTAACCGACTTTGTAAAAAGGAGGAGGTTCTCAATTCGACAGTATATATGTTTTTTTATGTGTGTTCGCGGATAAGTTCGTCGTTTATGAACCGATTTTAATTATTCTTTTTTTATGGAAAGGAGACATCCCAACGGTGGTACTATAAGGACACTAAGATCTGATGATGGCATCCAAGAGAAATTGAGTCGAGCCTTGAAGTCGGTTTTTATTTTGTTAAAATTTTACTTGTTACATGTTGTGATACATTCTCTCGGAATAAATTATTATTGTATATCCATCTATTCGTATTATGTCTCTATATTTATCAAACAGTTATGATATTTTTATAATAATTATGAAGTAATTATTATCAGATTAACAAAATGTGTTACAGTTTAGTGTTCTTGAGACAATAATACCTTGAATTAATTCTTACATATGATATAAGAAATAAAGTTTATATATATATTATTTCATTAGTCTATTGTAGTCTATGGACTACAATAGACTAATGAAATAAGCGAGGCGCGAAGAAGTCTATGTCCAGCTATGGCTGGACATAGACTTCTTCGCGCCTCGCCACTCTGTTAATTTTGGGCTTCTCACATTCAACCACTCGCCTCGCCTCGCCACTCTGTTAATTTTGGGCTTCTCACATTCAACCACTCGCCTCGCCTCGCCACTCTGTTAATTTTAGCTTCTTACATTCAACTAGTGCCAGCCATATTGCGTAAGTCGTAACTGCATCTGGCTTGGGCGTCCTACTCTACGTTTGCCGAGACATAACATTATTTAACTAGTGATAAATAAGGGTGATAGATTCTCAATAAGAATAAATTATTCTGTAATGAACAGGATAATTTGGTCTTTAACTGAGTGTAATGGAAATACAAATTGTTTGAAAAATATTTGTCATCAGTCGGGCCACCCATAGCCCAAACACTGTCTAGTTTTAGATCAGACTGCCATTTATGAGATGTATAAAGTTATTAAATGTAAGTAGACTAACTCCATACTAAAAAAAACTCGAAAGTAACTTTGTCTGTCCGTGACACAATCACGGATTAACTGTTGCACAGATATCAATGGAATTTACCATGGAAATACTTTGAGTCTCGAAAAAGGACATAGGCTACTTTTTACCACGACAACCGACATACACGCTGTTGGAGCCGTAAACAAAAGCTGGCTTTAATAAGTTTTTTGAACGAACCAAGTAAGAATATTAGTACGTGTAAACAATATTTCAGTAGCGAAGTATCGTGGCAGGTATAAAGTTTCTAAGTTACACCGGTCACCGAGACGAGTGAAATCACTCGAGTAATATAAAAAGCTGCCAAGTGCGAGTCGAACTCGCTCATGAATGGTTCCGAAGCATAAAGTAACATAATATACAAGTTCTTGTAGTTTGTTGTAACTTTGATCGATGTTTTAATAATAGTGTTTTTTTTTTGCGGTTTACGATTAATGATGTATTAAAAAAAACACTACTTATTGGATCTCGTTCAAACCAATTTTCGTTGGTAGTTTGCATGGTGATGTACATCATATATTTTTTTTAGTTTTATCATTCTCTTATTTTAGAAGTTACAGGGGGGGGGGACACATTTTACCACTTTGGAAGTGTCTCTCGCGCAAACTATTCAGCTTAGAAAAAAAAATTAGTAGAAACCTCAATATCATTTTTAAAGACCTATCCATAGATATCCCCACACGTATGGGTTTGATGAAAAAAAAAATTTTGAGTTTCAGTTCCAAGTATGGTGACCCCCAAAATTTTTTTTTTTCTATTTTTGTGTGATAATCATAATGCGGTTCACAGAATACATCTACTTACCAAGTTTCAACATTATAGTCCTTATAGTTTCGGAAAAAAGAAAAGAAAAAGACAGACAGACATGACGAATCTATAAGGGTTCCGTTTTTTGCCTTTGGCACGGAACCCTAAAAACACCATTTAGTTTTAATCACAATAATGCTTCTGGTCGATTTAAATACAACATACCATTCATTATTATTTTCTTACTGTCTAATGTCCATGTTTTCACACGTCAAGTAATGAAAAACTGCACACCAAGATATTACCTATCACATCAACAGCCATTCTAGGCCTTTCGGGCCTCTCCTTAGAAAGGAGTTTGCGGCGTATTATACCACACTGGCCAGATGTGCTGGTGTAGGGATTGTTTCAAGTTTTCCTTCTGTAAAATAGAAACATTTAAATAATAGAAAGAATATATTATAATACCAGCTGAACTCCGCGGTGCTACCCGCGGTCATTGGCTTACCGCGGGTAACGCCGCGGGGCAAAGCTGGTCTAAAAAATGTAGCCTAAGTTATATCAGTGAAAGTCCCGTTAAAATCAGTCCAGCCATTTCAGAGACTAGCCGGCACAAACAGACAGACAGACAAAAATTGTAAAAAATGTTATTTTGGTACACGTACCGTGTACATACATATGTATTTAGTAAAATATGGTTATTTTAATAATACAAACAGACACTGCAATTTTATTTATTTGTATATAGATAAATAATTTTTAGTGTCGAATGATTTGTCATAGACTGGAATGTAAATTGTATCTGTAAGCCAAATCAGAAGTGGGTATTGACCTCGCGTCCTGCCTACATAAACAATGAGAGGCCATTTATCAAAATACGATATTGATGATATTTTATGTCAATATCAGCAACGGTATTATGTCTAAAACACCGAGGTATCTATCTATCTTAATATTTATACCTGTTACTGACATTTACACGGAGTAACCTTTGACATATTATGAAGGTGAGACAATTTGATTTACGGATCGGTGATACAGATTAAAACGTACCATCATCATATCAGGTGTATTCTGATACACCTGATATGATGATACACCAGAAATAATGTTTTAGTTAATATACAAAGAAACTAGAAATCAGATTCTTCATTTGCTTTTCAAAATATGATGTAAATAATAGTAACATAATACAACATGAAATCTCCTTTCCAAGGAGAGATTTGTATAGTGATCTACTAAAGATGGTAATGATGATGAATAAAACGTGATGAAATTGGGCTCTTCGTGTTACATGGGGTTTCATATTATCACATCTACAGTGTTTAATAGTTCATTGCTGAATAAAGGATTGTCCGTAAAAAGGTACTTTAGATTTTATTCGTTCAATCAAATCTATATTTTTGTCATGAACAATATGAATATTATTAGCTTTTAACCGTGGCTCGCCCGCGAGTATTTTGGTTACTGCGGTAAAAAACCTATGCCTTTTTTCAAGAATCAAAGTATCTCCATGCCGAATTTCATTGAAATCGATGCACCAAGCCGTGAAAGCTTAGATAGCAGACAGACACACTTACTTTCGAGTTTATAATATTACTTGGTTAGTCATCTTAATAATTATTTATTTAAACATTTATCACAACGTGTTCTTCTTGACTGCTACTAGCATAGCTAATAGCAGGGATATGTGTATTCTTATCTACCAACATCGTTTACTGTAGCTCAGAAAGCCATCGAAATGAAGCCTAAATGTACATAAAGCTTCGTTTTCTTATAAACACTGTGTTAGCGTATATTGAAAGACTTAATAACATTTGAATGCATTAATTTTTGGTGTGCTATTTTTGTATTTTTCAAGAGCCGTTATGACTCCAGAAAATTTTATTTGAAGTTGTTTTCCTGAATTCCATTATTAACGCTTCTAGCTTTCACATTATTAGTCTAATAAACGTTTTCATTATTGCGGAAATACCTAAGAATTTGTCTAATAGGATATCATCAAGAGTATTTTCAGAGTCAAAAGCCACTCCATTTAAAGTGGACCTACGAATTTTTATACGCGTCTATTATTACCCAAAGATGAAAGAAGGACGAATATTTCCAGATTAATTTGACATCAAAGGAGATATCTTGAATATCAAAGACTCGGTCTTAATAATAATTTTCTCCTAGCATTTTTTTCTTGATATTGACCGGATATTGTCTTGGGAATTTCAAAATTTTATCTCAAATGTCAAGGCAGATGAGGTATTTAAGGATTTTAAGGAATTACTAAATGTTATATTTTATTAAATTTGATCAGTATATAGATTGTCAATGAATCAAATATGATTAGCGTTGAAGGAGTATTTATGGTCCTATACTTTATATATGGACTAATTGGGCTTGTTAGTGATATTTTGACATTAGGGCTTTAGAAGATTAAGGATTATGATGCTGTAATTCCGTGAAACTACTTGTAACAAAAGTATTCAGCTCAGCTGTAGGTTAGCTATCTGTTTAATAGGAATTATAAGTTACAGGAAATTTACGTTGCTTGTTTTCTTTGATTAGAAAAAAACTGTATTTTGTATCTTATAAGTTCTAATTTTGAATATACCACTACAACGGTAGTCGTATATTCAAAATAAAATAAATAAAAATAAAATAAATATAATATATATATATTATATTATATATAATATATATTATAAATATATAATATATATATTATATAAAAATAAAATAAAATAACGATCGTAAACAATATCTATTAAGGAAACTATCATCTAAATTAGTTTCTAGATGTCATATTTGAGTAATCATATTTTGAAAAGTTATAAATCTTGTGGCAATCAATCTTCAATGGCCACAAAGACATTACATTTATTACATTTAATAATATCTCAGTTACAGTTTCAAATATTGTGTTATATTTTTGAATTAAAATAACAATATTTAAAATAGATTAAGGTATACTATAATATTCACGCGACATATTACCCATTCCACCATGAGTTTCTTGAGAATCAAACAGAAAATCACAAGTTTAATTAAAAACAACCCAGAGGTAAGCTATTAAGTCTGATTAGGGACTGAAGTTATTTATTATAGAGTGATTTTTAAAAGAAAAACTAGTTCTTATCTAAATTAATATCAGCATTTCTTGAAAATATTTGAAGAAGACAAATTTGATATAACTAATATTTCTTTTTCATTAAAGGTATTTCAAGAATTACTTAGCATTACTCTTTAGGCACTCGTCTCGAGTAAGAGTCATATTCCCTTTACGCCAACTACTTTACAAACTAATTCCCACGAATTTCAAAAATAATTATATTAACTATGCATATACTGCCTCGGTGGCACAAGTGGTAGCGTAAGCAACTGTTGAGCTTGAGGTCTCGGGTTCGATTCCTGGGTCGGACCAAATATTTGTATGATCTGCAAATGTTTGTTTCGGAGTTTGGGTGTTTTCTATGTATTATATGTATGTATTTACAAAAAAAAAGTATATATGTATTAATATCAGTTGTCTAGTACCCATAACACAAGCTCTGCTTAGCTTGGGACTAGATGGCATTGTGTGTTAGATGTCCGAAATATTTATTTATTATTTATTTATTATTATTATATAATTTATCAGACAGACAGTGTATCAATAATCTTTAATTTAATATTGATATTAGAATTTACTTTACTTGTTATTTGTAGTAATAATTGAAAGAAAAATAAAAAAGATTACGATCAGACAAGGTAGGTATCAAGGTAGGGTCATGCTGATTACAGCACGCACGGGCTGGCTTGATTGCAGCCGTACTACCCTCTCACAGAAGACAAACCTAAACTGACAGCATGTGTGCTGTAGTGTTTCATTAGTAAGTGCGAGACCGGCCCAATGATGCAGAAGCATCTCAATAGGCCGTCATACTGTGAGTCACCGTGTTTCATTTCTGCATCACTTTTAGATTCTGAGGCAGGCAGAGTATAGTCACTTTGGCAGGCTCATACTAAAAAAAAGACAGTTAGAAAAGGTGAAATATCAGGAGTAAATATTTAGTTTTATTTCCTAAATTTTGGCACCAAGCAGAATTTGCTACTATTCAGTATTTGAGTTCGAAATAAATATAGATAATTCCTAGTTATTCCTTGAAAGATTTTTGTAAACAGATAGAAAAGTAATAAATATAAGCTTTTGGTCAGACTTTTTGCCAACCCGTAACTCAGAGTAAATACTGATATAAGTATTCCATTTTCTCTTAAAATTCAATCTCAACATTATAATTTTTTATTCGTAGTATTTGAAAGTTTGCTCTTATTAAAGTTAGAATATTCCACTTTAATCGATTTCAAATTTTACTTATTTTCTCTTGAATTTTTAGTTTCTATAATGGAACTAAATATTTAAGATTTATTTTGTTTATTTTGCGTTAGTTATTTTTGTTTGGTTAGATTTCGAGATTTTATTATTTTGATGTGGTGCTTGCAGTTTATTATATTTAGAAAAGAGTGACATGTGAGTATGTCAAAGTATTTAAATAAAATATGATCGAACCAGTGGCGTGCAATTGGATTTACCTATGTACAGCAGTGGACTGTGGTAAGCTGACGATGATGACGTAAAATATCACATCCGTAAAATATTGATTGCTAATTTTAAGTCTTTTTGTAATACAAACCTTGTGAATGTTTAGTATTATGATAAAGGTAAGTGAGGTAACCTGCATACAGATTACCTAACAATCAGGTATTCTTAATCACCTAAAAGCTACTCCATTTGAATAGTAGTACTAAGCTAACACGTAACGTACTTATGTATATAGTTTTTCTTGTATAACGGGACTTATCCGCGATAAAATTATTTAAATTATGATTAAGTCCAGTCGCGAAAGAGTAAAGAAAAATAAACTGTGTGTAAATGACGCGAAAGTCTAAAAACGTACTTAAATTTTTTTGAAACGTACATACTAATCTGTCGCGCCATGTCAAGCAAAAAAGCTGCACGACCGAACCATCATTTTCTCGATGCAGTTCAGGCCGTTTTCGATAATCTTTTCTTTTTTTTTTGGGACTAATCCCGCCCACACGCCCACCACTGTAACTCCGTACACCTGGATCAACAGCGGTGACCCACGAACACACCGAGTTATGACACTCGGGAAGTCCCAGGAAAAATTAAAGTGTCTTGCAACCCGCAAGCCGCTCAAGCCTTCAATGGTATCACTGAGTGATTTTTTTTTTGTTGGTACGTTAACTTTTGGAGCATTTCAATAAAACGAAATTCAGGTGGCAGCAGCTTGCATACTGTGAACCTTTCATGTAATGCTTACTAATACTATTGTACCTGAAGATCTGACTTTTAAAAAGAGTGGCCATGAGTTTCTTTACCAGTATACTTCTCATAAGGCTCTACGCATTTTGGAAACTAGAAGTTACGGATCAACACAGGCAGGCAGTGGATTTTGGTGTTTTCACCTAATATACCTTGACAATACAGTACATCTGTAGCGTCTGTTTGTGTCGATCTATGATTTTTAACTGTAGCTTCAATTTAACGTTCATAAATGTCACTTATACTCTTTGCGCTGTAGCATGGTGCGTGATGGTTTAATTTAATTTAGTTTAATTTACTACAGTTTATGGTTTAATTTAATTTACTACATTTATTAATGATTTAATATATTGCAAATGTGGTACAGCTGAAATACTAAGTCATAATTAGTAAATCGCGGCAACTCGATCGAAATCGAGTGAAACGAAATGTTACTGAACCATGCCACGCACCATGCTACAGCGCAAAGAGTATAGTGTCATAATTGAATAAATGATTTTAAATTTGAATAATAATTTATTGAAGTAAACGAGTAGACTTTCAATCTTCTTCTCTCTCTCTCTTCTTCTGTTTCTCTCTGGTAATCTAAATTACAACATTCGCGTCACTCTGAGCATTATAATGTGTCTTAAATGTAATTTAACGTGTACATGTAATTGGAAACCGTTATTGAGCTTAATTTGATGCAACTAATTAAGCAACTATAAATCGAATAATACGATAGGGTATTAAAATGGCTGTTCGTTTTAGTAAAGCACGAATGAAGAACCCTAATTCTGTAAAAATGTTTTGAAAAATATAGTGATTCCTAGTTTTCAAAGATCAACAGTATCAGAGGGCACTAATGCTCTATCTGTAATAACATTACAGAAAACTTACTGTATAAATGGTATTCCCGTTTATCTATTTATTGACAAAAAGGTACGGGCTACGGCTCAAAATATTTCTAGAAAAAGAATTTGCGAGATATAACCTTTTAAATATTTATTATGAATATATTTTTATAGCCCTACAAAATATTCGAAACCTGACTGAAACTGAACTGAAAATAATGTCAGTGTAAAGACAAGTTTGGACATTTTTCGCCAGTCTTTTTACTATTTAATTATAAGATGTTTAGGGTTGCCAGGTGCACCTGCCGATCATCTTATCCAACCAGCATTTCTGTCTTCGATACACGGCACAGAAAAGTTTACAATGAAAATTATAAGAAGCAAACTGGTTGATTCCGAAATTTCTGGCAAGGCCCTTGATGCTTGGCAGATAGCTTGTCCTAATACTATTACTACCTGCTAAACTATTCTCTCGGAGACAATCAGGACGCAACCGCTATGTATTACATCAATAAATCTCTGTTTGTTGACTGTAGGAGAATGAGAAGAATATGGATTCAGGTTCCTTAGTCGCCCAATAGTTTGACTTTTTTGGACGGTACGATTATACATATAACAATTAATAGACAACCTGTCTCTAAAGTGCACATAAGCTACTAAAATCACTATACACTTTCAAATTACTTATACTGAGTTTAACACAGAGTGATCAATTACGAGTGATTTCATCCACTCTGTTCATTGCGCTCTGAAGGTAATAATCAGAATCTCTATATTAGTTCCATAACACAGTATTAACATAAAAGCAAGTTAGATCTTAGAGCCTTACTAAACAGGGTGTACAGTCAACTGTGGTCGATTTATCTGCGTTCACTTGAGTGTATGCGGATTAATTAATTAGAGCGAGCAAATGGTGATATAGTGCTATACTCCTACGAGTACATATAAATAGATGCATAGTACTATGCAACTATTTATATGTTTAGCGTTTAGCGTATGCGACTGCCAATTAAGAGGTCTCGGGTTCTAACCCCGGGTCGGGCCAAAAAGTGTTACTGAGTTTTTCTTATTATAGAAATGGTCAATAACAGCTTGGAAGTTGGGGTCTAAACCCTCTGAGAGCACGTAAAGCCGTCAGTCTTGCGACTGATGTCTCTCTGGTCGTACCGGATAACCATCCCATCGGATTATGAGCAAACACTTCTGCACTTGACGAAATCATTCAAGAATCGATTAGAACCTTTTTTATTTAGGAGGTTAAAATATACTTCACGTTTGACACAAAGATACATAAAGAGAGAATTATAAAGAGACTCTATAAGAGTTAAGATTAAAACTGCGGATTGAAGAAAGCATTAACAACCCATAACGTCCCACTGCTGGGCTCGGGTCTCCTCTCACAAGAGGACACAAGGACCTAAGGACAAGAGGACCTAAGACATGGGTTCATGTCTTAGGTGGCCACGCTGGCCAAGTGCGGGTTGGGGACTCGCAAGAAAACGTTTTGGCTACGTCATCTTGCAGTTGGATGTTTATAAGCTGCCCAAAGGCCTCCAACTAAGCTTCACGACTGTTATCCTACGATAACAGCCGGAACCGACTGCTTAACGTGACCTCCGAATCACGGAGACGCTCATGGTAACATGCCACCAGCGGTTACCCATCCAGGTACGGACCGCGCCGTTGATACTTACCTTCGGTGATTGTTTCTAATCACCGAGTGCAACTGGGTTATGAGTGCCTCTTGAAGAAAGAAATTTATTATAATTCATCATGAGGACAATTTATGTCTCTAGTGCGAAAAGTCTAAACTTTAAATATATTATAAACTACTGTGGGGGACAGGTGTGTCATGTCCCACCAACACAAAGGGAGGATCCTCCGGCCAGGCGAGGTGATCGTGCCTGGCGGGCCAACTGCCCAACGGTTGATGTTGGGATGTTGTATGTATCTTAATTGGCGCGAGAACTTTCACTGCGCGATTCAGGATTGGTAGTTTCTTAGTTTTCTTCGTTGTTCCGTAGTTCGATGTATCTTCGATAGATGGCGCTGTCATATGTTTTCTTGTTGCGCTGTATGTAGAAGTCGCCACACTACTATATTAAATTGATGTAAAATAGACAGAACTCAGTAGATGCTACTCCATAGAAAATATTTTTTTAGATATTATGTAGCATCAGTATCTTTTAGAAGACTTCAGAGGAGGTAAGTGGTGTAAATGAGATTTACTTATTTAATTTAATTGAGCAAAGATCTTGTTCATCTTAAGCTTTATCTTTGCTCAAAAATAAACTAAAGAAGAAGCTTTCGTCATTACGTACTTTTGAGTTATCATTTCTGCTGGTATTAAATATCTAGAAATGAGGGGCTTCTGCCGGAGACTAAATGCATTTATCTGAAAGGAAAATGAATTAATTATATGAATATAACAACATAATTTGTAGTTGTATATAATACTAGCTTTTGCACTCGCGTGTGTGTCGAATATCATGGTAATAATTTTTCGGGTTGATATATTGCCTATGACACTCCCAAGTACTGGGACTTTCTATTGGTAAAAGAAGTAGATCCAGAGTCAGAGATAAGATACCCCCTATTACCTCATAAACTAATAAAATTCACAACTGACAAATGACAACAATTCATTGTCAGTAAGGTATCAGTTAATATATTTATAAAATTATATTGTTTATTTAAAGTTCATTAATTTTTGAAACGCATCGATTCTTTTAATAAAATTTTGTGCTAAAGATTTCTACGCCCTTCATAATAAATCACATTATATAACACAATAAAACATTAAAGGCTTTCACCTAATGGACATTTTACAGCTTAATCTTCATGCCTCAGTCGCGGTGAGGTAGGTCTCTCGAGAAATATCATATTTTATAGCCTAAAGGCACTTTAAATAACTACATTTACGAACATTTTATCAAGTAAATATAATTTAAGATTTATAATTTACTAGTTGTTGTCCGCGGCTCCGCCCGCGTTATGTCGGTTATCGCTGCAAATAGTAGCCTATGTGTTATTCTGATGTATAAGCTATATTATTGTAAAGTTTCATCCAAATACATTCAGTAGTTTTGACGTGAAAGAGTAACAAACATCCATTCATCCATACTTACAAACTTTCGCGTTTATAATATTAGTATAGATGCAGACGAAAATATATAATTCGGAAAAGCTGCATAGTTTTATAGAGTCGATCAGTGAAATTCTTCTAGGTTTACATTTTCATCATCTCAGCCAAGGGAAGCTGCTGGAAGGCTCTCCAAAATAACCGGTCTAGTGGCTCGCATCCAACGGCTTACCGTTTACATTTTGCTTGAAGAAAGGCAAATTATTATACATTTTTTTTATATATGTGCCTGCCTAATTGACTTTGCTCTGCCGGATGGAAAGGATGAACAGAATCTAAAATTAGTGTTCACCATACTCATTGCGAATGCAGACAATGCAGCATGGTGACCCACACTATGGCAGCCTATTGATTTGCTTCTGCATCATTGAGCCTTCGGTCTCGCACGAGGTTTAAACTTAATAGAGTTATGGCATCAAGAGTGTATTATCAAGCATGCGAGAGTGCTGAAATTCAGAACTAATTTGACTGGAATTCAACTGTCATGACATATAATCAAATAATTAACTTGTCACGGTCCTTTATTGGAGATAGGCCAATACATTCATCCAGATAATTAAATAAATAAATATTTTTATTCAACACAAAGTTTTCTCTTTCGGAATTTTTAATTTCAAAAATTTTAACAAAACAAAAACCGACTTCAAGGTTCGACTCGGTTTCTCTTGGATGCCATCATCAGATCTTAGTGTCCTTATCATGGTACCATCGTTGGGATATCTACTTTCCATTAAAAACCGAATCCGAATTGACAACCTCCACCTTTTTTGAAGTCGGTTAATAAAATAAATATCCAACACAAAGGTTTCTATTTCACAATTTTTAATTTTAAAAGCACATTAATTAGTTAGAGATGCGCAGTTATTTAAAAAGAGCCATTTTTTTTCAAACCGGTACAGCGGTTTAGCCGTGAAAGCGCAACAAACATAAATAATTACTTTCGAATTTATAATATTAGTATCGTTGACTAAACAAAATATTATACAAATGTTCATTAAAACACACGCATACACACACACCACACCACATCACATCACGCGCACACACATACACACACACACACACACACACACACACAGCACATCACATCACATCACACACGCATGCACACACTCACCGCATCGGACTTGTCACATTGTCTACTTCACCCGCCAATAATTCACTATTGAATATGTGTAAATTCAATAGTAGTACGTAACTATCAGTCAAAATTATTGTAACACTGAGCGGAGACCTGGTGACCTACAACACAGGTTTATACCTTATAAATTACAAGACTTAATTAAAATTATAAATTTATTTATTATAAATTATATTTAATTTTATATAATTGCTATAAGCACATTTACGCGTTTTGGTGAATTAATGAAAATGGCTAATTACTCATTCTGCACATAAAGAACGTCTACCTAACCAGGGTAGATCAGGTATACTAATTTTAGATAATAGCTGTAAAATAATACCTAAACTTTCATAAATTTAACAAGTTATATTTAACATAATTTTATTTTAAACGACGCGTATGATGAAATTGTTTTTGAATTCAGTCAGTAAATTAAATTGTAATCTCATATTCTTGAACTTTTTTACTTGACTTTCATTTGACTTGTATTAAAAAGGTCACTTTTTAAATATTATATATTTATTTTTCTTCTTTCTTTTATGGTCTAAGTGGGCATTACTATCATGAAGACTTGATTATATCTCAGAGGAGGCCATCTACGCAATCCTAATGAAATCGTTAGGAAAATTACCTACCTAATGAACATTACTGAAGTTGAAGTGACAGCGTCATGTCTTAAGCCTGTAATTAGTGTAATATTTGTTATAATAATCATTATTATTTTTCGTATGCGTTGTTTGTGATACAGAATACAGAGTGATACAGTCCCTATTAATCCCATAGGCAACGTCAGAATAGGTTACTACACAGGACAGCACTACAACGAAAAAGAAAACTTATAACAAAACTGTACCAACCGCTTGGTCAGCGTGGTTTAGTTTTAAAAGATCAAAAAAATTGGTTGTCTGTAAAGTTGGTTTACGGGCGATAGCTTAACGTGCCAACGTCATAGCAAAACATTGATGAAAGATAAATTTTATCTCATAAACATTGATGTAATTATGAAAGATAGATTATCTCGCATAAACATTGATGAAATGATGAGAAGCGCCGCATCTCTCATACAACGACGTACAATGAGCGTTATGGGACAATGAACGCAACGGGACACTGAGCGTAAGAGGACATGGAGTCATCCTTTTTCGTGCATGCAGGCAGCGTTCATCAATTTATTAGACGTTGTCACGTCTAAAAACAACATTATCGATAATAAATACTTTTACTATCTCCTAATGGAAGTAAAAAAAATAATTAAATCCTATCTTACTAACATTATAAATGAGAAAGTTTGTATGTATTGTATCTGTGGATGCATGTTACTCTTTCACGCAAAAAGGCTGAATGAATCTGGATGAAATTTAACACAGGTATTTTTTTTTTTACAAAAAATTTAGTATTTATTTAGGGTTGAGTAAGGTACAGCAACAACCGCGGGTAACATCGTGGGGCGCAGGTTGCCAGTTCATAAATGATGGCGTTCAGAGGAGGATGAAAAAATGCAGCCAAATCGAAAACCATCGTTTATGCCTTCCAATAAAAAGTTAATAATCATGTACTCGTAATACATACCACAATAAATTATAACACTGAAAAACTTACCAACACTGTTTTTTTATTAGGGTTCCGTGCCAAGCAAAAAACGGAACCCTTATAGATTCGTCATGTCTGTCTGTCTGTCTGTCGGTCTGTCTGTCCGTCCGTATGTCACAGCCACTTTATTCCGAAACTATAAGACCTTTAATGTTGAAACTTGGTAGGTAGATGTATTCTGTGAACCGCATTAAGATTTTCACACAAAAAAAGAAAAAAAAAACAATTAATTTTGGGGGTCCCCATACTTAGAACTGAAACTCAAACAAATTTTTTTCATCCAACCCATACGTGTGGATGTATCTATAGATAGGTCTTCAAAAATGATATTGAGGTTTCTAACATTATTTTTTTCTAAACTGAATATTTTGAGCAAGAGACACTTCCAAAGTGGTAAAATGTGTGTCCCCCCCCCTCTAACTTCTAAAATAAGAGAATGATAAATCTAAAAAAAATATATGACGTACATTACCATGCAAACTTCCAACGAAAATTGGTTTGAACGAAATCTAGTAAGTAGTTTTTTTTTAATACGTCATAAATCGTGAACTGCAATTTACCTTTCATTCAATCAACACAAATGTAAAAATATAAAATAAAAATTATATTATGTTACTTGCTGCTGCGGAACCCTTCATGGGCGAGTCCGACTCGCACTTGGCTGCTTTTTTTCTTCACACCTTACGTAAATTCAGTTTTATTTATTGCGGGTGCAAATAAGATTTTAACTTAATGTATTACAGCTGCACCTTATTTAAAATGCTGTCTCTTTTGCATAATCATATCACCGACATTAAAACGTTTTACTTGAAATTATTAAGAAAGTGCTAGTATTATAAATAATAGTGAAAGCGGAAATTGACATACAAAGTTGCCTTATAATTATGATACATAAAATAAATATTGAATTAATGCAAATTATAATTTAAATAAAAGAAACAAAAAAGGTCCCTGAAACACAAAAATAATTTTTTTTAGGAAAAATCCTCATAAATTAAGAAAAAATTTGCAACTATTTACCTAGCACCTTTGTTATGTTATATTTTCTTCAGTTGGTTTTCTTGGTTATTTTTAAAAAACATATTATTTAAATTTGTTACTCAATATTGCCGTTCAAAACAGACAGCCTAACTGATATGTTACAAGGACTTGTTGGCCGGCTTGTATATACTAATAAAAAAAAATCGGATAGTGCACCTTAGTTTCACTCAGAAAAAAAAAACGTCTTAAAGGCAAGCACAAAATGAGTAGCTTAGAATGAGGTCAACATTCTTGAATTTGGAACCCGCAAGTCATTTCCCTTACACAGCATTTAATCTAGCACAGAAATTAGAAAATTTCGATACTTACTGTACTGCGTAATTCATCCTAAAATTATAAATTCAGAAGTAAAGCTGTGTGTTGTGCTTTTACGTCTAAACCGCTTTATTGATTTCAATGAAATTTGGCAAGAAGATACTTTGATTCTTGAGGAAGGGTTGAAGGAGGATAATATACTCTTTGCCGCGATAACTGACATACACGCGGGTGGAATAGCTTACAAAAGCTAGTGAAATAACAAAAATCATATAATATACAAGTAACTTAACACAAATCTCAAAGCAAACGAACTAATACCCACAGTCAATGATATTATTTACTTATACAGTTGCAGAAACAGGAACACCTACGCTAGACAGACAAATAGACGCCTGTTCAATATATACGGCATTATGCTGATTGATCTCTCGCATAGCTATTTTTATTATCATTCCCTCCTGCTCTAGCTGTGTTCCCTAGAATACATTTATGGAACAAATAAAGTACCAATGTATTTGATGCTTAAATGGATTTGACGTTATCTTCTGATTTGTTTCTTTTCTTTATGATTGCGGATATGCTACAAAAATCGTAATATTAATAACAAACTCGTCTAAATCGCTAGATTTTTGTTTGCCACATGTTGTTTCATGTTTTAATTTATTTTTAAGTGTAAAACTTAATATTTATAGAACTATAACGTCTATCTGTAGTATTATAGCTCGTCAAAAGATTGACAAATTCTGTCTTCTGTAGGGTTGAAGTAGGTACCAAACTGGTCGAGAATATATCCAATCTGGTCTGAACCTTAAACCAAACCCAAAAGTTGTCTTGGTATAGGCCCACACCCTCCGGTATCCTCATACACTCGGTGAAACACAGCGCAGGCGCTGTTACACACCAGTTTTCTGTGAGGCCGTGGTATCACTCCGGTCGAGCCGGCCCATGCATGCCGAAGCGAAATACTTTAATTTTTAGTAGGTAAGGTAAATAATTACTTCGTCAGCAATAAAAAGAGTGTTCTTATACTTTTATAAACATTTTAATTACTTACCTATAAGTTTTAAAAGATCAAAAAACAAAATGAAAAGCCTTGTCATATAATAAAATATAATGTGAGGAGTGAGGAGCATAATTGCGGAACCGATATTTTTATATGGCTAAAAGAACTCGTGACCGCAAATTAAAGGGGTCGCGAAGGAAGCCTTTGTCTCTTTATCTTTCATACTTTGAAATAACCATGCCTGACTATACATTTTACTTTGTTGTTCATACAAAAAAAAAATCTACGACCAGAGCTGAATAAATGGAATACTGGCAGAGCACTACGTGAATTTATGTGGTCAGGGCTGGCAGGAACTTTGACTGTGCCGGGAAGTCACACACACCACATTCGCAATGAGTGTGGTGATTCTGCTTGTGCTTTCCATCAGGCAGAGTAGAATCATTTTGGCAGGGCCAGACATAAAAATAAACTTCTAGAGATTGATTCTAGTCGGTAAATTACGAGTGGAAAATATGATTGTGTGTACAATCAGAGCGGCAGATGTAAACATACTTCTTGGCGGCTCTGATATACTACCTCAACCACAAAGAAAGCTTCACGAAAACCAATGAAGAGCAGCAAAAGGGTAAACCCAGTACCAGACAGTGCGCCAAATAAAAATACTGCAAAGAGAAATACTTTGAAGAAATGTTTGTTTTGTTTCCAACTTCCTTATGGAAATTTATAGAATTGATCACTATTTTTGCCATTGTTTTTGAAGTTAGCAGAAGGTTTAGTGTCACATGTTTCGTTTATTTTTGCACAGATACGTAAATTTCAATACTAAAAAGTACCATTTGGTCTGCCGAAAGTTCCTTTTTTGGCCATATGCGCGCTGTGGTAGATTTGTGGTCTCCCATCACCTACTTAGCACCCAGCGAATAGGGTACAAGAGTTGTTTTAAGTTTTCTTTCCCTTTGCAATGATGTTGTTCAGCGTAGGTTTCGCTCTAAGTCGCCTCTTACAACACCCATGGGCTAATCCATCACCACACGGAGATTTTAGTTTTCCTACATTGTTGTTCATAATATGTGCGATAGTTTGGTAAATAATTGCTCCTTGTACCCAACTATGGCGAAGCCAAAAGGAAGGGTAATAATTTTGGCAGTCTTTGTATGATTTTATGTTCCATCAAAGGGCCTAAATTGCGGTGAAAAATATGAGGTGTCAATAGATTTGTAAAAGTGATCTGGGTGATAACTTACTTAAATCCAGGTAATTAATTATGCAGATTGTAATAAAAGTATCTCTTAGTTAACACATTTTGTTTTTCTTACATTGTGGACAAAGTCAAACTTAACAAAATCGTGTCACACAAAATTCTTGAATTCTTGAGAATGCAAATAAAAAGCAGAGGAATTTAATAAATTTTCCAACAAAAAATAATGGACGTATATTCAACCCAAAAATGTGAGTCATCACCCAAGTTCAACGCTAAACGTTCGACAAAGCTATGAAAAATTGCAAACGCGTTCATTCGTGGCGTCATTCGTGGATTATTAAAATTGTTCACCCATATTGTTCCGCTATATTGACAAAGTTCGACCGGTTTCAAAGTTTATGTCGTTAATTTGAATGTTGGGACGACATTCGGGAGTTTTCTTTTAAAAAGATTGAAAAAAAAAGTACCTACACACGTGCTTTTGGAATTTAATTATGTTACAAGCCGTAAAATGTTATGAGTTTCTCGCCCTGTGTACGTATGCATAATTCAATGAATACATCCAGCGTATACTAGAACCCTTTTAAAAGCAATTTCACATACCCAAAAGTACCTTTTTGATCCTTACACGACTAGTTTCTGTCCCTAATATACATTTGCGGTCCTGAATGAGGTTATTGTTAATTCTTTGAGATTTTGGCTGCCCATTATATTTGTAATAATATTTTAATAAGTACCGTATCATTATTAGCATTACTTGCTCTATTTCATAAAGATGATTATAAACAATTAATGAAATATATGAATTTTTTGTAATACTTATATAAGAAACCAAAACTGACATGAATTAAGTTAGTATCAAAGCCTATGATATTATCAAAGCTATTTAAACTCTCTTACATTATCTTATTAAATAAACCTGTGTGAGGATTTTAAACCTATTGCGACAAAGACAATTATTATTGAAGAAATGTCATTAGTTTTTGAAATTGGTTCACGTCGGTCACAGGTGGTCTATTTCTTTTATGTT
Source organism: Diaphora mendica (assembly GCA_949125395.1). Lineage (NCBI taxonomy): Eukaryota > Metazoa > Arthropoda > Insecta > Lepidoptera > Erebidae > Diaphora > Diaphora mendica. The sequence continues at coordinate 7,178,443 of OX421321.1, forward strand.
AAGTCTAGCAACTAAAAAAGTCTCTAAAACGTACAATATTAAAACTCTCATCCCCCAAGACGACTATTCGAGACGGATCCAATCAAACCTAACGCTGTCTACCTACTGCAAAAAAACATATCGATTATGTCTCTTTTAAATGTGTATGTCCAGGCCGAATTTTCTGATGCCTGTTTGTTTTACCTTTTGGAAAAACTTTTATAAATTAATGCAACAAACTATTAATGAAAAATATACAGATACATATAGTGTAAACGTAAATACTCTTTAATTTTGTTGCTAATGTATTTTAAAGAAGCAGAGATGATAATATTTAATGTCTCATATTTGTACCCACTAAATATGAATTCTCCAAAAGCTTTTCCTCTTACGAGTTAGAAACTACATTAAAATAAAAATCAAACCTGTTTTTCTAAATTTCATCATCAACAGAAGTTCTTCAAACATATGCGAATAAAAAAAAACATTTACATATTCCGCTGTATCGGGGCGAGATCTTTTTTTCATGACCCCATTTGGCTACACATCGCATGAAGGTCGTAAAAGTCGCAATGAGTGTAACACAAACATGGGTATAGGCATTTGTGCATGCATTCCTTGCCCTTTATGATAAGATTAATATATGGGAAGGTTACATCTGTTTTAATTGTTAAATATGTTTACATGAACAATAAAATGATGAAACTCGGTTGATACCGCATATGGGCAGCATTTAAAGCAAATGTTTGACTACACTTAATGAAACATTAGACAATTCATTCGAATCATCGAAGCGCTACTCATAAGTAGGTTTTTTTTTTATTTAAGACGTAGTTTTATATAAAGAAAAACTAGATTTCTAAATGTTTTAATTCCAGTTCCATCGAATGAAAATGTAATATTTTTTGGCAGAACCGCAGAACTGGTTTTTCCAAAAATCACGTACGTTCGTGTGTTTTTGACGTATTTGCGAAGGAATTTAGTTTAAAAATTTACTATCTTTTGAGCTCATCCCTTTATACGGTGTAAGAAATCTTGTAAAATTAAGTAAACGTTAGTATGATTATTATCTTAGTGATGTTTACAAAGGTACCTACCAAGAAATCACATTACTCTTGATGACACAAGGTGGTGCAGACGCAAATATTCATACTTGCTTGCGGCTCACCGACTCTTGTTTGTTTACCGGACTATTAGATTATTTTTGCGATTAACATATTCAAATTAATGGACTGTGATATTATTTTTATTTCTCATACATTGTTAAACACTAAATAAATTTAGGCAAACCCCAGTAAGTTATTGGAAATACTTGTATCGGGGGTAAAGCTAGTCTAAAAAAAGGAGCCTAAGTTACTCATATCATCAGCTACCTGCCGGTGAAAGTCCCGTAAAAATCGGTCCAGCCGTTCCAGAGAAATAAGAAGATCGTTTCGGCATAGTGAGGTATGGAAACTGGACTGTTTGTATTTAAAAAACAGGTAAATATGTGTTCATAGCACTTGTCTAGTGCCACTCGAATGTACGAGTCTGCTAAGTTTGGGACTAGATGGCGTTGTGTGTCAGTGATATTATCATTATTACCTATTTAAAACCGAAAAAGTAATTTAATATCAAACGAGAGCATTGAAAACTAGCTAACTAAAACAAAAACTACACAGATCAGATAGGTATTTAAATACAAGAAATAACTAGAGGAATGTAATAGATTTTTAGACTATTACTTTCCTTTTAAACAACATTTTAAATTTGTAATAATTATTATTTTTACGGGAATTAACGCGATCACTTATTTCAAGGTATTGCCACCTCGCTTTTCTGCGCAGTCGGATAAACACCAGAATAGGAACACATCGGTTTGCCTACAGAATAGGGACCCTGTTAGTGTGGTATGTGACGGTACATGGCGAAACAAAAATATCCAGTGCAACCTGGTCGAAACGTCAGGCAAAACAGAGGTATGTAAACCTTGAAATAAGTGATCGCGTTAATTCCCGTAAAAATAATAATTATTACATCATGGAACGCGAAAGTTTAAAAATTTTAAATTTGGCATAGATAAAAGTTATATTTTCAATTCGAAAAAACCTTACTTCTGAAGAAATAGTGACCCTGAAATTCCGGGGCCTTGTCGAGCCCTGGCATTGATGGATTGCTCTCAACTTATATTTGAAGGGCAACCCTTTCAAATATAAATACATATTTTTTACAACGTAACTCCTTAGATTTTTTTGTTTAAGTATTCGTTGCATGACTTCGTTCAATGACTGAATATGAAATTGTAACAGTTGTTTAAAATTTAAAAAATGTAGCTGTAGGATACTCCTATACATTTTTTATTCCTAACCCGCGAATCACTTATGTAATTATTTTACTGAACCAACGGGATGGTGATAATCACGTATAATTAGTACGAACAAAAAAGATTAAGAGCTCCTTCATGGGGTTTATACTTTGGTTTTTTCCTTTCTTTCATATAAAGATACCTGTGGACTCCAAAAAATCATAAAAGTGAGACCACTCGTGATTTGTGGAATCAGTAGAAAAGTCAGGGTATCAAAATAAGAATTGTGCCTATTATTATCGCGAGTCGTTCCCCATTCACGGTAGTAATAGAATAAACCTTATTACAATTTACATTTCGATAACATTAATCCATACTAATATTATAAATTCGAAAGTAAATATATATGTGCGTTATTTTTTCGTTTTCAATGAAATTCGACAATTTGTACATGCTACAGAACCAAACAGTCTAACTTTTTTTTAACCACATTTAGCATTACATCCCCTTTTAAAGTTGCAAAAAAATGTGTTTAGTAGTTTTTCTGGTGCAATTGGGAGTAAAGTTTGAACTGGCTCTAATGAATTGTCGACCAACTTCCAACCCCAGTATTTTGGGTCTAACTGATAACCAAGCCACACTTGAACTTGGTAATATACTCGAAAAAGATGTTGATTAGCAGCCGCTGAGGACTTCAAAAAAAGGAGGAGGTTCTCAATTCGACTGTTTTTTTTTTTAGTTTTGTTACCTCATAACTTTCGACTGGGTGAACCGATTTTGATGATTCTTTTTTTATTGGAAAGCTCGTGCATCCCGTGTGGTCTGGACCAAATTAAAATTTGGTCCAGATTGAAGTCGGTTTTTATATGTTAAAATTTGTGATTATTTCGAGTATTTTTAACGAAATATGCATAATATCGAAACTTATCCAGGCACGTAATTTTTTTAGGAGCTCCATACATAGAGAGAAGAAAGTAAATTCGGTGGTAAATTCTTCTGGAGTTGAATTACTCTTTTTAAAAACTTCAGTACATTGAACTAAATCTTGTTTTTCAAACATTTTACAAACAGTTTCTTTACCCCACTGGGACTGGGTTTCTTTTTACCCGACTTTCTCATATTTTGTAATATTTGATATGTGTAAGTTACACTGACCAATAGAACGATATTTTTACTTGTATTACAGCTTCAGTGATGTATGGGTCAGCCACTTTCTTCAAGTTGTCATCATACCACAGAGAACCCAACACTATGTTACAGGTATTTTATACATTTAGGCGATTTATAATTTGAATGAAACCATTTATACCCGACTGGAGCGATGCTAAAAAAGAGTTATAGTTTTGACTGTCTATGTATGTTCCACCATGGCGTAACTCCCAAACTGCTTAACTGATTTTAATGAAGAAGGTGTCAAATATCAATAGATTCCTAGTGATGAATCAGGGGACAAAATCTATTTAATTTTATCAAAAGTTTTACGTACTCAGTTTGTAGGTGTTTAAACTTTTTCTTGTAAAAATTATTCTTCTTCCTAGACTTAATTATTCCCAAGATTTGGGGTCGGCTACTAGTTCAACCGGTTTTACCTGAATATCAGTTTTACACGGAGCGACTGGCATCGGACTTCCGCAACCCTGAGGGCGAACTTAATTCGAAGGTTGAACAAGTTGTCTGTATATTTGCGGGCACTGACTTCCCAATAACGATTGCCATAGATGTTCAAGACAACCGGGACCGACGGCTTAACGTGATCTCCGAGGCACGGGCGTGAAACACCGCCATCTTCCATACTCCGGGCTGCTATTAAGAATTTATTGTAAGATAAACCCAACAGCAGTCCGACCCGGGAATCGAACCCGAGACCTCTTGATCCGCAATCGCTGACGCTAACCACTAGACCAACGAGGCAGTAAAAATTATTGATGGTAATAATTTAAACCATTAAACAAAAAATCTTCAGAGGTCCTTATCTCGTAATCGTAGTAAAGTCTTTAAAGGTCATTGTCTCTTCATCGAACTATGAAACTCAGATCTTCTATAAATTCTAAACAAATCAAAGAGTATAGTAAATGTAAAATTAGTTGTACAAAGAAACTAAATCCTATAAAATTGAACGCTGCCCTAAAAACGTGACGGCGATTTAATCCAAGGAATGATGCGTCTATTCACAAACAAGAGTAGTGCTTTTATAGATATAAACTATTAGCATATGGTTCTTTTTTATGGAATAGGGGGCAAACGAGCAGATGTATCACCTGATGGTAAGCGATTACCGCCGCCCATGGACACCAGCAACACCAGAGGCGTCACATGTGCGTTGCCGGCCTTTGGGGGATGGGGTGGGGGATGGGAAGAGGGATATGGGGAGGGGTTGGGGTATGGGCCTCCGGTGGCCTCACTCACTCAGTGAAACACAGCGCAAGCGCTATTTCACATCTGAGAGGCCGTGGTATCACTCCAGTCGAGCCGGCCCATGCATGCCGAAGCGTGGCTCTCCCACGGTAATGTATGCGAAATGTTTATTGACTAAGACCATTAAAGATCTTTTTTTCTCAGAGCCTTATTTCCAAACTAGGTTGGTATCGGCTTTAATTCTACCACGATATGGCTGAACTCTGATTTTACCACCACAAACCACGTAAGAAAGAAAGAAAAATCGTTTATTCTGACATACACAGGACAGCACATGATTTTATACAGAGTTAAGGTAACAGAACATAATTAATTGTAGTACCCTTTGCAATGGATTATTATCCTATTCCATAATGCGCCAGAAAAGGCGCCTATCTCAGCATTTTGTTGTAGCCAAAGTGGCTGCAGCGCTCGTATTATGCACTAGGTGACATAAAAGTCAGTCTTTTGAGGGATTCAACTACTCATAACGATTGTCAAAAACGTTTGTAATAAACGAGGCTTAAGGTTTAATACGCTAAATCATTCAATATTATTATAACTAAACCTATACTATCCTAGACATGTAATAAATGTTAAATGAAATGACTAAGGTATATACGTATTTTCGTTTCATTTTGACGCCACGTCCTGACCTCAGCATCTCTGAGTAATTAAACAAGGTGACGCTGTAACGATGACTGTTATTTCTGAAATGTCGCCTGCGGCTCTAAGGGATGCCAGGGACACACGCAGCCGCAGTGGAATGTGGCGTAAATTAAAAGCAATATTAGCTTGTCTACAAGTTGTAGGTATCAACAAGTTAGAAATAAAATGTTCTCAAACATTTATTTATAGACAATTTAATTTAATATGATGTTAATTTTCTGTTAGTTAGATCATGTTATATGACGTTAGACAGCGTTCGTTCTGTCGTGTTTCGTTGTGAGTGCGAGACCAGAGGCCCAAATAATCTAGTCAACAAGTTCCATACTTGTTGACTAAACTAAAAGATGCAGAAGCATCACTAGGCCACCATGGTGTGGGTCGCCATGCTGCATTATCTGCATTCGCAGTGAGTATGGAGCCACCACTCTTGGATTCTGCTTATGCTTTCCAACAGGCAGAGTAGAGACATTTTGGCGCGCATTACATAAAAAAAATGTATAACTGAGAAAGTCATACTTACGGACAGAATATTGTATGTAAGTATAGGTTTTACATGATCTGCTGTCAGAAATGTAAGTTTTAAATAATAGCAGTAATATTTTAAAATAGATCTGCCATGTGTTTTACTGAATGACGTATTAGAATAAAAGAGAAAGTCATAACATTATGTTAGCTTAGTTGAGATTTGAAGTTTTGCAACTTGGTTATTTACATTCTGAGTTTGAGTTTACTTTGCGACCAATGTTTGTAAAGGTCTCACAAGTCACAACACGTGGTTTATATAAGAAAATTTTCAAATATAAAATTATTTAAAATATGTAAGAGAAGAAAGAAATAAATTTAATTAAAAAGCTTTTTAGAAACAAGCTTTTACTGGAATGCCTCGAGACGAATCAAACGAGTCCAAACTCGATGATGTTGCGACGTTTTACAGAGTTCTTATGGTCACCATGTATACATAATATGCTTGCAAAATTTTAGCAAAGTTGGTTGAAGATATCTGCTTCAAAATTGAGTTCCAAGATTCCACCCGAACATACAAGCATACATACATTGAAAGTTAATAAAAAGCTTGTAAAATATTATTAAAATAATACAAACTGGAACTGAAATAAAAGTATAAATATAATTAAAAACACGCTTGTAAAAGTCGGCTACAAAAAAAAAACAAACACTCAAGTGAAACTAATCAAAACGTATTAAAATATAGTAAGGCCACTCCGGCAAACGATAACAAGTTGTATTGACAAGTTAGTACATGTCAATGCGACAATATATAACATTTTCCAAGGTCAGAAACAGCTTGAACTGATATAAAAATAATACTGTGATATGTTTATATTGCTACGACATGAAATATATTAATATAAGCCTTGACGGAATTTACATGGAAATTACATAGAGAAATGGGCACCATAACAGAATATGAACACTGTGTGGAGTAAATACTTTACTGTAGTAAATTCAGATATGGTCAAAGAGCTTGTCAACCCAAAACGAATAAATTGAAGCAATTACACATGCAAAATTACAAATGAAAAATGATGGAGATGTGCCTTAGGACATAATACATTAAAATTTTAAATCTGCTTCAGAAGCAACGAAATAAGACCAAACTAAAATGACAGCATTCGTACTGTCGTGTTGCTTTGGTGAGTGCGAGACCGGAGCACAAATGATGCAGAAGCATCTCAATTGGCCACCATAATGTGGATCACCGTACTGAATTGTTGCATTAACTGCATTCGCAATGAGTATGGTGATCACTATACTCTTAGATTTTGCTCATGCTTTCCATCAGGCAGAGTAGAGTCACTTTGTCAGACTCGTGTATAAAAAACTCAAAGAATATAGAATTCAACTATCTTCTTAATGGCCCATCAGATGTCAATTTATAGTACCGTGCATAGCTTCCAAAAGAATCAGTGATGAACTTCAGAATATACACATACACGCATTTAGATAGGATGATGAGAAAAGAGGTTAAATTGTTTTTAACCCGAGTTTGACCTCTCCGCAGATTGTTAAGGGCTCTTAATGATACACGCATCTACTTAATTATTTGGTTACAAGGTTTTACTATGACAGGACAGCTACAACCCGTGGCCTCTTTTTATCAGTTAAGTATTTAAACCATTCCCATTTTATGTATGGTGCCAATAACACATCCGAATTCAGTGAAGAAATAAAACCAACATAAAATATATCATAAAACGGGACGAAGTAATTTTTACATACGATTTTATATTTACGTAAAAATGAACATCAAAATTGTACGTGCTGCGCATAGCGTTGTGTTTTTTGTAGCGGTAAAATCAGTTTTTTTTTTACTTTTTATCACTATATTTAATATAGGACTCAGAAAGTAAATATAACATTTTTTAATGTAAATAATAGCTTTTACCCACGGCTCCGCCCGTGTATATTATGTCGGTTATCGCGACCAAAAGTAGTATTAATCCAAGGACCAATCTATTTCTATACTGGAATTCATACAAATCGGTTCAGTAGTGAAAGGTTACAGACAGACAGAGTTACTTTCGGATTTATAGTATTAGTATGAATAGTTGTATTTTGATTATAAAAATTGTATTTTGACTACATACTATAAGCGCTAAATAGATCAAATAGAAGGAGTTGGAAGAGACCTTTGCCAAAGTAGGGCAAACGGTAGATGTTGTCGATGTCGTTGTTTCACAAGATTCAACAGCAATTTTTAACTAGGAGAAAACCATTGTAAAGGTATTGTCTGAATAAAGGCTTATATTATTAAAATATGTATGTCACATAACAAACTGTGAACGTACAAAGTTTGTGAAGTGTTGTGCTAATAAATCAACGACTTTTAGACTTGTTTTCCAAGAAGCTCCAAAATGTCCCAAGATCTAGCTTCGAGACTGCCTAAAGCCTCTCATACAAATAATAGTCGTGCTGTAAGATAAAATTGTCGTAAAATGCATCAAAGCATTAGCCACATTTACCATTAGAGCTATCGTCTACAGTCAACTAGACTGTTTATAAATCACTGTTTCACAGTCACCAATGGGATTGCGTGACAACTGAATAATAATATTTAATTGTTTGAATGTTTTAATATTATTTTTACTATTTGATTTTATTTCTACCACTTATTCCTTAATCTGATTATAATTATTTTAATAGTTTTATTGTATTATTATATCTAAAAAATGGACATAAAATGGTCAGTTTAAATATAAAATGATTTATTTTTAACATTGTTTCGGTACTTGTTCAACCCTGAGTTTTTCAAAAATTTATAACATTGAAGGTAATATATAGTGTAGGACGCCCACAAACCAGAGGTGGAGAAACGACTTGCGCAAGATGGCTAGTAGGAGCTGGAAAGGAGAAATCCAAAATCGACTATAGTGGCGCGCAATGGGAGAGGCTTATTTCCAGCAGCAGACTGTAATAGGCTGATGATGATGAGGCAAATATAAATATCTGATGAGAGATTATTATTATTCTGGATAGCTTTGGTCAGAGGAAAAGTTGTTTTTTTTTTACTATATTATGATTCAGTTTCTCACATGACTGCAAGTTTATTAAATCGGTTTTTTTCTGACTGTAAAGTATATTAAAACTGGCTCAATTTACGAATGAAAATATGAAATGAATAAATGTAAATGCACTATGCAAATACCATATTATTATCATGTAAATTGACCAAACATTTTGAGAGCTCATTACACAAAAGCTTTTAGTGTGAGTAGCGTTTATGAGAGCTGGACTTTTTCTGGATTGGCTTTTGTAATCGTTCACTATCCACGGGAACATTTCTACGGGATTTCGCTATAACATATAAAACGATACAAACAAATAATAACTGCCTCGTTGGTTTCGCGGTTGTCGTGTGCGACTGCTGATCATGAGGTCTCGGGTTCGATTCCCGGGTCGGACCATATGTTTGTATGATGTACAAATATTTGTTTCGGAGTTTGGGTGTTTTATATGTATAATATGTATGTATATACAAAACAAAGTATATATGTATTTGTATCAGTTGTCTAGTATCCATAACACAAGCTCTGCTTAGCTTGGGACTAGATGGCGTTGTGTGTTAGATGTCCGAAATATTTATTTATTTATTTATAAATATAATAATAGAAATAATACATAAAATAATGTATTGCAAAATTGAGATTAGTGCCTCACAAAATAAGGTGGCAAGAGAGACAAATAATAAATGACATTTATTTTGTAAGTAAATCTTTTCAGATATTTATACACGTCGGACTTTACAGCTAGAAGAGGCCAGAGACAAAATTAGTAATTGCAATATATTTAGATGCAATATATAGTCAAATGACGTGAATAGTTAGACAATTAAAACGCATTACTTCACTACACCAATAGCCTTTACGAGGCTACTACTGCACATAGGTCTCTACAGAAAATAGTTTTTTGTCTACAACACGTCGCTGGCCGTCTTTGTTTTTGCAAATTTTCTTTAGCTCTTTACAATACTATCATCCTCAATGGTTTAATCCCTGAGGAGGCTTTTGCAACACCCACGGGACAAATAGTTGACTTACAATAAATCGACTTTGTTAGAATAGTCATTCATTTAACTAGTTGAATCAAATTTTAAGACTTGTAAAGTCCTATTTAAATTATTCGACCGTTAGTTTAGAAGTTACGTTGAATATAAAAATGCTAAAGTAAAGAAAATGTCGATATATATTTTATCTCAATATCCCTACGGAAAATAATCTTCGTGATTGAATTAGTTATATTCTAAAGATCAGTTCAAATGTATTTATTAAAAACAAGCTTAAATAATTGTAGTAACGATAAAACTGTTAAAGAAATATTTTTTAAAGTTAAAGAATAAATAACATCGCTAAAGGTAGTAGAGCCACGCTGATTTCAGCGCGAACGGGCCGGCTCGACCGGGGCGGTACTACACTCGCACAGAAAATCAACGTAAAATGACAGCGTTCGTGCAGGCATGTTTCGTTGGTGAGTGCGAGACCGGAGGCCCAAATAGTCTTGTCAATAAGTTCCATACTTGTTGACTAGACTAAAAGATGCAGAAGCATCACTAGGCCGCCATGGTGTGGGTCGCCATGCTGCATTGTCTGCATTCGCAATGACTATGGTGACCACCACTCTTGGATTTTGGATTTAATATTAAGCAGGTATGTTAACCCATTATAGAATGTAATCATTGAATTTGAAATAAAGAAGTGAAATTAAGGTTATAGCAAAAATACAAAGTTCTAGTAGACCTTTAAACCATAATTCATCCTACACCATTGGTTACGCCATATTGTCATTTATTTAATATATCTATAATTGATTGATGAATGCGCCATCCTCTCCTATCCTTTACCCTCATACCTCAAGCTGTGATTGTGAGAGCGAGAAAGAGAAGCATTCGACGCATACAATGACACTTGTGATTTGACAAGTGTCGAAGAAGTCCGACGCGAACCACGGAAGGAAAAGGTTGTTTTTCGTAACCCTATCCCGCAAAGACTTCACCGCACCCGCAGGAACGAACTTTGTCGCTAACCGCCGTGGCGATTATCGAGGATTCCGTGGATCTACCCGCCGCTACTCGCATCAGCAGTCCACATCCACAAGGGAAGACCAAGCAGAGGTTAGTCCTTACCTATATGTAGAACTGTCTTGTCATAACCCTGATTTTCCCTAAGGCAGTTCATCTCCCTTATTGTCGCATTCATTGTCAGTTTTTAGAAACCGCAGATACAGTCCACTCTCTCGCAACCATTATTTTATGGTCCATACGAACCGGATTATAACTAATTATTCTAATCCAAACGTATCGTTTTCGTGCTGTTTGTAGGATTAGATTAGCTAGTACCTACCCTTGTAGTAGCAGTACGCTACTTTAATTCTCGCATTTATCGCACCGCTAAAGGTATTAGGCATCTAATTCGATCAATCATGCAATACGTTACCAATAGTTAGGATTACCGCATTATTTGTTTCTTGTAGAATTCAATAAAAATTAAATTTCTATAACTTGTTAACATCTCAAATTCGTAGGTAGTACAATAATTATAAATATCGGTCGTACCCGATTTTCGTTAATTTAATATTGCACAGACTTGCAACTTAGTAAATACGTGAAAGTAGATAGATGTTATTCGGATATCTTATTAACTACTTATTAATTATAATTAAATATATTTATTTCGCATCGCATCACGTTTCAATATATAGCTGTATAGGTCTGCAAGTTATCTGTTCGTCGCTTATACCAATAAGAACACGGCACATATGCTGCCAATGTTCAATATAAAATAATTAAGTATCTATTGCTAATAATATTTACATATTCTACATTGTTATTATTTATAACAGCTGTTAGATATCATCATGTCGGACGAGAATAAGTTGTCGCTTCTACACGCAAAGAGAGACCTTATGTTCTCACGCATACAGGCTATCTCAGATAGATGTAAGAATCTATCGAATGAATTTGCAAAAGAAAGTTTTTTGTGTGATATTGAAACTATAGATAAATTACGCATAGATTTTGAATTAATCTTAGACCAAATAAATTCGATTGAGTTAAAATTGAATCCTAAATATATTATTAATTATCAATCGCTTCTTTCGTTCGACGAACTTTACGGTCGAATAAAACGCGCGGCAAAGTTAATTGCTTTAGTTGAGCCTCGCCTGGAACACAAAAGATGTGACAGACCTAGGCTACCGCCGATCGAATTACCACAGTTCAATGGTGATATTAAGACTTGGCCATTGTTTTACGCGGCTTATAAAAACACCGTTCATGAGAACCCGGGGCTCACTGACTCAGAAAAATTGCATTACTTGATTGGTAAGTTAAATAGTAAGGTTCAAACTGTTTTCGCAGGCATTACTCCGTGTGCCGAAAATTATAAAGTTATTTTAGAAACTTTAATAAATAGGTATGAAGATAAACGCGCGCTGTCATGTTCCTATTTGGATCAGATTTTCGAACTTAAGGCTTTGAGTGCTCCCAGTGTAGCTGGCCTCGAGATGTTTTTAGATAAATTCGCAACTTCAGTCGCTGCGCTTAAACATCTTAAGGTCAATGACCTCTCCGATTTATTGTTTTTATACTTATCATTAAAAAAGTTAGATCCTGAAACCGCTCGCGCATTTGAGTTGGACAGTCGTGGTTCTGAGATTCCATCTTTTGATAGTTTGGTTTCATTTGTTCGCGATCAAGCAAAGATCATAAACCGCACATCGAAAACTGAACCTCGTAACCGCGTAGACTATACGACGCCAAGGTCGCCGCCGCAACGCAAGTCTACTAATACTTACGTTAACACCGATCAAACTCAATCGTATCAAACTGGGTGTCCGCTATGCAAATCGCAGCATGAGCATTTGTATCAATGTCAATCATTTAAAAAAATTTACACCTAACGAACGCTTTAAATTTATTAAATCGCAGTCATACTGTATAAATTGCTTAAGTAAAAAGCATCATGCTTCTGATTGTAATTCGGATTCGCGTTGTAAAAAATGTCAACAGAAACATCACACGATGTTACATTTTGAAAATAAACATACTGCATCTAACGCAGTAGTCGCACCGCTCGCCCCCCCGCCGCCGCGCGCTTGCAGTGACGTGGGAGGAGGACGGCAGCTGGGTCCGGCGCCCGCTCCGTCATCCTATGATACCCGCAGCGCTGATGATGTTGCATTGTGCTCATTATCAGGCAATAATAAAAATATTTCGCACGCACCCGTGACTACGGTTTTGCTTGCAACCGCACGGGTTATACTAATAGATAGGCATGGCAAGGAACATAGTTTCCGCGCTCTGTTAGACAGTGCGTCTCAGAGTAATTTCGTAACGCGCCAATGCTGTAACCGCTTAGGATTAAACTTGAACCAAAGATCGTCATCTTCTATAGTGAAGGGAATTGGGGGTTCTACTAAAACGACACTGGGTTCCGTACAATTAAACTTTTATTCGCGCTTTAATAAAAATGTTAAGTTTGAAATGGAGTCACTAGTCGTCGATAAAATTACTGAACGCTTACCGACTGTCACTGTTGATACGTCGTCGCTTGTTAATTTTGAAAATCTGCCTTTAGCTGATGATTCATATCACACGCCGGCTGATATTGATATTTTGATAGGCGCCTCTATTTTTCCACATCTCATTTTGGGTTCCAAGGTTCAAGGTAATTCCACCCTCACCGCACCACACGCTTTAGAGACCGTGTTGGGTTATGTTGTTGTAGGTTGTGCTCCCGCAAAGTGGATTACTTATTCGCCAGTTTCGTACTGTTGCTCAGTCGAACCTCCTTTGGATTCGATCGTCACTAAGTTCTGGGAACTCGAAGAAGTAAATGTCCCACCAATCTTGAGTCTAGATGACAAGGACTGCGAGGAAATGTATAGTCGTACTACGACTCGCACCGCTGATGGTCGTTACTGTGTCGCGCTTCCTTTTAAGGGCGACCCATGTACGTTCGGCGACTCCCGACGCCTAGCTGAGAGGTGCTTTCTCTGTCTTGAGAGAAAAATGCAAGCCACGCCAAAGCTAAAGCAAGCTTATGATGACGTCATCAGAGAATATTTGCAGAAGGAGTATATCGCACCCTCTCCTCTTGAGAGCGAGAAGGGCAGCCAGTTGCCTTCATATATAATACCGCATCATGGGGTTATCCGAGAGGATAAACTTACAACGAAGCTCCGCGTAGTGCTAAATGCTAGCGCTAAGACTAGCACGTCTGTTTCCCTCAACGATATTCTACATAATGGACAGAACTTACAAGGCAATTTGTTCAATATAATCGTTAATTTTCGCTTATTTCCAATCGCACTCTCGGCCGACGTTCGGCAAATGTATCTAAACATTGAAGTTCGCGAATGTGATCGCAGATTTCAACGCATATTATACCGCTTTGCACCTGATAAACCGCTTAAGGTTTATGAATTTAATCGCGTGTGTTTCGGTCTCAAATCAAGTCCGTTTCACGCACTGCGTACAGTAAAGCAGTTAGCGTCTGACGAAGGTTACTCGTACCCTAAAGCGCAAGAAATCGTTAAACATTCTGGATATATGGACGATTTTGTTTTCAGTGTAGAGAACAAAAACGAAGCTATCTCCACTACTGCTGAGGTTATCTCTCTTATGAAAGCTGGGCAGTTTGATCTAGTAAAGTGGACTAGCAACTCGCAAGATGTTATAAACACTATTCCGCCATCGCATCGCCTTTTATCTGTTAAGGAGTTTGATGAATCAGACTCTCATAAAGTTCTAGGCTTGAACTGGTCACATTCATCAGATCTTTTCAGTTTGAAAATTAGTACACCCGCTCAAAAATGTACAAAACGCACCATTTTATCTTGCGTGGCAAGATTATGGGATATAATGGGCTTCGTGGCTCCCGTGATATTATATGCCAAGCTTCTAATTAAAGAGCTTTGGCTTTGTAATTGTGACTGGGATGACACACCTCCGGACAATATTGTCTCCTTGTGGGTACGGTTCCGGCAGGAGCTCCCGCTTCTCCAACAAATCAATATACCACGCCATGTGGACATCACTAGTGGTAGCGAAGTGACTATCATAAGGTTCTGTGATGCTAGTGAGAAGGCCTATGGGGCTGTTACATATTTTCACGTCAAAAATGGCGATAATGTTGTTGTGCACCTTATTAGTGCCAAATCCAAAGTCGCACCTCGTAAAGTGGTATCTTTAGCCCGACTCGAACTTTGCTCTGCCCTAGTGCTCGCAAACTTAATCAATGGTATTATTGAAGCATGTCGAAACCGTATACAATTTCGTGGTGTGTACGCCTTTTCGGACTCTACTGTAGCTTTGTGCTGGATTCGCGCCTCGCCCCATAGGTGGGCAACCTTTGTCGCTAATCGCGTTTCGAAGATTCAATCGTTATTGTCGCCGCAGTGTTTTTGTCACGTATCTGAAATTGAAAATCCCGCTGACTGCTTGTCGCGCGGTCTTAGTCCAGCACAAATTATTGGTCACCCGCTTTGGTTTCATGGTCCACCATGGGTCAAATTTGATCCGTCTGAGTGGCCAGTGTACACGTTTCAACCATCTGATGTTTCTTGCCCGCCTGAAGAAAAGAAATGTTCATTACTCACCTCTATACCACAGGAACAATCTCCTATTCTCACACTGGCGGATCGTGTTTCCTCGTGGTCTAAACTTTTACGCTGCGTAGTTTACGTCTGCAGATTTATGAAACTTCTCCCAAAACGAGAATTAATTTCAGCTTCAGATTTGGATTATGCGGAGCAGAAGGTTCTTCGTGAATTACAGACTACTCATTTCGCCAATGAGATAGTCAAGCTACAGACTGGAAAACCCTGTAGTCGTTCCTTCCAACGACTCAAGCCATTTCTCCACGATGGCATTATTAGAGTTGGTGGACGTTTGTCGAATTCAGATTTGAATTTCGATCAGAAACATCCGATTGTTTTGCCTAAAAAACATCATGTTTTGTGTTTGCTTGTGGACTATTATCACAAGTTAAACTGCCACGCAGGTCCATATTTACTTATGTCAATTCTTCGACAGAAATACTGGATCTTGTCCGCACGCAATTTGATTCGTAGTAGGATACATAAGTGTATCTCTTGCTTTCGAGTACGGCCTAAGCCTGTATTTCCTGAAATGTCGGTACACAGGTCTTGTCGTGTCGTACAATCCGCTAAGCCTTTCGTACACACGGGTACAGATTATGCTGGCCCCTTTAAGGTGAAGATTTCGCGAGTCCGTGGTATACGGTCTGTAAAGGCTTATGTCTGCTTGTTTGTCTGTTTGACAACACGTGCTGTTCATATAGAACTAGCTGGTGATCTTAGTACAGCAAGTTTTATGTCAGCCTTCAAACGGTTTTTAGCGCGTAGAGGTCCTGTAGGTCGTATTTATTCGGACAACGGGACGAACTATGTCGGCGCTAAACGCATACTTTCAGAGCTTTATGGGCTTCTGAAGTCCAAAGATTTCAATAGTGAATATGCTCACATATTAGCTGAGAATCGCATAACCTGGTTACTAAACACGCCCGCCGCTAGTCACTTTGGTGGTAACTGGGAGGCTAACATTAAGAGCCTTAAGACTTATTTATTTCGCGTTATTGGTGAGCAAATTTTATCGTTTGAAGAGATGACCACCGTACTGGCTCAAGTTGAGGCCATTATGAACACACGTCCCTTATGTCGCACCATCTCTAGCGATCCCTCGGAGGATCTCGCATTAACGCCCGCACACTTTCTAAATACGACACCCTTACGTTATTTACCTGCTCGCGACATCGAAGATGACAGACTTACTATTCTGTCTCGACATGACTTACTGGATGGATTAGTGCAATCCTTTTGGAGGCGATGGAGAGCAGAATACTTGCATACTTTGCAGTCTCGGAATAAATGGAATACACCGCATAACCCGATAACCGTAGGGACCGTCGTTATTTTAAATACGGAAAACGCGCCGCCTCTTCACTGGCCTTTAGGGGTTATTGAAGAAGTATTTCCGGCCACTGATGGAGTGGTTCGTATTGCAAGAGTTAGGACTGCTACCGGATCGTATTTGCGCCCGGTTGTACGTCTGTGCCCTTTACCTAGCCAATAAGTCTTATCGCGAATAGCGTCTTAGGTTAGGTTATGGTTTTAAGATATATTTCGCCCATATAGTTGGGCTCGTAATTTTCGCATATATAGTTTTCGCTCGTGTTTTCGCTTATTTAGTGTTTTCTCATTTTTCTTTCATACTTTGAAGGAATCAATTCCTTCAAGCCGGGGGGAAATGGTTACGCCATATTGTCATTTATTTAATATATCTATAATTGATTGATGAATGCGCCATCCTCTCCTATCCTTTACCCTCATACCTCAAGCTGTGATTGTGAGAGCGAGAAAGAGAAGCATTCGACGCATACAATGACACTTGTGATTTGACAAGTGTCGAAGAAGTCCGACGCGAACCACGGAAGGAAAAGGTTGTTTTTCGTAACCCTATCCCGCAAAGACTTCACCGCACCCGCAGGAACGAACTTTATCGCTAACCGCCGTGGCGATTATCGAGGATTCCGTGGATCTACCCGCCGCTACTCGCATCAGCAGTCCACATCCACAAGGGAAGACCAAGCAGAGGTTAGTCCTTACCTATATGTAGAACTGTCTTGTCATAACCCTGATTTTCCCTAAGGCAGTTCATCTCCCTTATTGTCGCATTCATTGTCAGTTTTTAGAAACCGCAGATACAGTCCACTCTCTCGCAACCACCATTCTATCAAGATTGTTCCTGCTCTGTTGTAAAGCATATCCTATATTTTTCTCTGGGACCATTAAACTAAATGTGTATTGAGTATTTACATACCACATAAGCGCGTGTCTAAAGGCATTTCTAACAAAAAAATAAATATACAATTCATTTGGAAACAGACGTATAAACATTGCTTTATTATTTTAAAGAGAGAAAAACATTGATCTTCTTGTAATTTATTCTTTGTAGATGGGAATACAAAGCCTGTACGCGGCAAAAGACCTTACTTCGGATGTTTTGATGAATATAAAGATTGTAGAGATCAGGTTTGTATTAGTCAACTTCAAAACTATTTACTATGTGTATGTATCTTTCTTTAACATATTGCTTAGCATTTATTCATATTATTCATTCTTTAGCAAACTAAAAACTGAAAGAGGTACAAGCTGATCGGGGTTCACGGTGGTATCTTACAGAAGTATATGTTTTTAGTTGATGCTCTGTAGAAATAATGTTGAGCTTAAAATTAAAAGAAGATAGTACTAGCTTTGATAGATATCGGCCGATAGCCGAAGAGATAGTGAATCCAAAATTATAGGATAGGGTAGGCTTTTTAATAAGTATACGAGCTGTCCCACACCTCATTCTTAAGCTAGTCTAATACTCTATAATTTTGAACCGACTTCCAAAAAGGAGGAGGTTCTATGTTCCACTGTATGTATTTTTTTTTTTTTTTTATGTATGTTCACCGATTACTCCGTCAGTTGTGGACCGATTTTGAATTTTTTTTTGTATTCGAAAGGGTATGCTTCCGAGGTGGTCCCATTGCCAGCATATCAGGATCTGATGGTGGGATCCCAGGGAAATCGAGGGAAACCCTCATTTTTTATAGGTACATACTATGTTTTTCGTATATTTTCCGAAGTTACACCGGTATTTGCGTCTGTTAGTCATCATTTCATGATGATGAGCTGATGATGTAAGGTACAACTCCTTAACGGTTAGGAGTTCGAGGATAAATCTTTATATATCATATGTAAATATGTTACCTTTAGTCGTATTCTTTCAAATTATTTAGGTACGCTGATGATGGAAGGTGGAAGGTACAACTCCTCAACGGTTAGGAGTTGGAGGATAATTCTTTCAATTTCATACGTATCATAAGACCTTTAGTCGTATACTTTCAAGTTATTTAGGTGAGCTGATGATAGAAGGTTAAACTCTTCAACAGCTAACTGTTGAAGAGTTTAACCTTCTATCATCAGCTCACCTACACCTACCACCAATCCCTAAGGATTAGAGGATGATTTTAATATTACACGTACGTATAGACCTTAATTTGTATTCTTGATGATGAAATTTGATGAAATAGTTCAACTGACTACTTACCTACGATTGTTTGCACTAAAAACTGAAAAATATAACTTTTTATAAAAAAAAAAACCGACTTCCAAAAAACATCCAACGAAAACTCTCTGCCAAAAACACTTAAAAGCGTAAAATAAACTGGTTCTTTATAAATTGCCTATACCTAATTCTTTATTCATTTAAATAGTAGTATTATAATGTGTGCTAGGTACCTAAAATCTGTTTGAAGTCTCTGTTTGAAGTCTGTTTGAAGTTAATTTAATTTGTTACAAGACATAAAAGTTGCAATACTTTGTTTTATATTTTTAATTTTAAGATAGATTGTTATTTTTTTTTTGAGTTTATATTTCGATACTGTATATATGTTTCTTTATTCATTTGTAAAGAAATAGACATAATATTAGAAATGTAAGTTAGCCTCCTTATCGCATTAGGGCAACCTGTAATGATAGTGAAGGTGATATTGTAATAAATAAATAAATAAATAAATAAATAAAAAACATTTAGACGACTATGAAACATAAGTGTTCATTCAACACACGTGTCCTGAATTGGCAATTAAAACTTTTTAATTTATCCCGTTTTTTCCACGTCCCAAATGAAAACTACCGTCAAACTTTTTCATTTAATTTAACAAAGTTAGATACTTCTGGTAATAAATACATGACACCCTTTCTGTTTTAAAATAAATTCAATTGTAGGAGAACAACAGCCATTGTCCAATATTAGGTGCCTTTATATTTTAGTAATATTTGAATATGAATAATAAAATTACAAAAACAAATAAATGTGTGTTTCGTAGCTACCACGAAACTCCACCATATATTTTATGTGTTTTAAAAATATAGTCTCAGTGGTAATATACATTTAAAAGTATATATTGCCACATTGCAATCTTGCAAATGGTTCTTTGATCTTTGAGATTTCAAAATAACTCACCGCTGTAAACCACATCAAAAGACACGGACCACGGGAATGTCCATACGTGGAAGAAGTTTTGATGGTACATACCAAATAAAACTCAAAGGGATGGCTTTTTGCAACCCCGAGGAAGCTTCTGGTTGGTTCAAACTAAATTCTGATCTATAAATGAGGTTTTGATTTTAATAATACGACAGACCCAAAAATATGTTATTTTTGTTTAAAATCACCTTCTTTTTATTATTACGAAATAATATAGTTAATAAGACTGTTTTTTTTCAGCCCTCAAACTGAACGCCATACAGTGTTGCTGCGGGCAGTAGTACTTAAATATGGTCAATTCGATGACAGAGTACCAGCTAGATACTTTGAATCATACTCTACGCCTTTCTTCCATCGAAACCCGAAGAACATAACCGTTATTAAATTCTAAGGATAGTTGTATAAAAACTCACATTGTTTAATATAAATAATATATTATGATTTACATAAATAATTCCTCCAATAGGCCAATGAATACTGTTTTACTTATACACATTTACTCAGTGTTATTGATAATATTGTCAAAATTAATCAATATATACAAATTTAAAATTTTTAGTTCTTAAAACTTATTGTTTGTATTTAAATGAAAATCTTTGTATATTTATAAAGAACATTGAACAGTATCATAATTTACGTTAAAGTATTTTAATGTTAGTCAAAATAGCAATAAGTTAATGGTTAAATATAATTTAAAAAACATGTTTTATATAAATACTCTAAATTAATTATAAAAGGAAAAGAAAGACGTAACGTTGATAGATTATTTATATAAACTCAACATATTATAAACGCGAAAGTTTGTAAGTTCTGAACGGATTTGGATGAATCTTTACAGTAATATAGCTTATATCATACATCAGAATAACACATAGGCTACTATTTGCCGCGATAACCGACATAC
The DNA here is from genome assembly GCA_949125395.1 of Diaphora mendica. NCBI lineage: Eukaryota > Metazoa > Arthropoda > Insecta > Lepidoptera > Erebidae > Diaphora > Diaphora mendica. Next base: position 7,199,245 of record OX421321.1, read on the forward strand.
ACGCGGGCGGAGCCGCGGGCAACAGCTAGTGTATAATATTAAAAAGGATGGTTTGGCCAATCGTCTGCCTGACGTTGCCTCTTCTCGGAAATGTACAGACGGGCAACTAGACTATAGTAGCTTGAAAATACTCAAAACTGGGAATATCAACTGGTAGTTAAACAGAATACATTCGAAACTAACATTTTCCTTTAAATTCTACGAATTGAACTTTTCTCTAAAAAGATTCGATGGGTATAAAATTTTAAATTCAGGAATATTAAAGGTAGTAGAGCCACGCTGAATTCAGCATGAATAGGTCGACTCGACCAGGGCGGTACTATCCTCGCACTGAAGATCAACCTAAAATGACAGTGCTCGTGCTGTCGTGTTTCGTTGGTAGAGTGCAAGACCGGAGGCCCAATGATACATCTACATCACTAGGCTGCCATGGTATGTGTCACCACGCTACATTGTCTGCATTCGCAATGAGTATGGTTACCACCGCTTTTGGATTCTGCTTATGCTTTCCTTCTGGCAGAGTAGAGTCGTTTGGCAGGCTCATACATAAAAGAAAATGTCGGATCAGTAGAACACCAGGTCTGGTAACCACTAGACCTAACCAGTGATTCTAAGTTATGAGCAGACGGTCGTGGGATCTTTCTTCACCTTCTTGAAGCTAAACATGAATTTTAGTCTATAAACTCTAGTACTTATGTATGACATAATAAAACAATGTACAATTAAGCTCATTATACTTTCAAAAATGTATCATTATACTTCATTTCTATGTAATACTAGCAAGATTTATGATCAACCTATCGCCGTCCACTGCTGGACATAGCCCTTTCCCATTGCACACCACTTGGTTCGATCGTCGGCTTCTCGCATCTAGCTCATGCCAGCTATCTTGTGTGAACCATTACTCTACCTGGGCTGTGGACTCAGTTTACTTTGAAGTCCTTTATACCTGTTAAAACAAAAATTATATGAATATTACGTAATTGCGTGGGAGACAGTATAACTGTTACGGTATATTACATTAATGGCCAAATGTTATGTGGTTTCTCATCTGTTCATCTAGTTGAATACATGTAAAACAGTGGTCAGGTCTAAAAAGGATTACGTCACTCTGATTGGCACAGATTTATTTGGACAACTTTATTGCACACCACTTGAGTATAAAAAGTGTACAGTATAGATGGAAATCTACTTTTGGTATTACAATCGTGGAATGAAATAAAAAAAAACTTCGTTTAAAAAAACAGACTTCAAAAACTAAAAAGTACAAAATAACTTAATTTGTATGTGCTACCTATTCATAGGTTTGAATTCGGTGAATTGAAAAAGTTTGTTGAATTATACAAAGTTTTATGATTTCAATTCTAGACTATTTTTACAAACTGGCTCTAGAGAAAATGTATATCAAATTTAAATATAAATAAACTGAAATTAACTGATTCTTGTATCAAGTTCACATAAAAGTAGAAAGCTAGAAAGCAATAAAATTTTATGTAAACTGGGGTGAGAAGATAACGTTTGAATGTTCACACGTCACTTTATGATGTTGTTTTTAAAACATCAACCTAAATGTTTCAACTCAACAGAGGTTGTTTAATTATATATTATCTATGGTAGGTACTTTACACTTACAGTTAGATTTATTAAAAATAGAATCAAAAACATTTCAAAATAAAAAAAAAACTGAAGAATATATTATTTTTATATGTCGCCGTAATTAAAACGTACCCTCGAGATACAGATTTGATTAATTTTGATCACAATATTATTACAATCACGTGGACTCGCTTGAATTATTTAAAGTTATTGTAAAAAAGCAAAAATACTCGACCGCGCTATTTAATCCGTGTTAGGTAATATTTTTGTTGAAGGTATTTTACCGAGTGAGTGACGTTACCCGAAGACCAATCCCTCCTGGCTCGTTTCGCACTTCTGAGGCTTGACTTGAAAAAGTCTGTCTTGTCTGTTAGTTTTGTTGCTATACCATATAGAATATTATGAACTAAATTAGCGATATTACGTTATCCGCGGTACGACAATAACCACGGGTAACGACGCGGGGTGAGGCTGGTCTAAAAAAGTAACCTAAGTTACTATCTACTTATATCATAAGCTACCCATTAGTGAAAGTCTCGTCAAAACAGTTCCAAAGATTAGTTGCAACAAACAGATAGACAGACAAAAAATTAAAAACCGATTTAAGATATATCGTATATACTTTCGTTTGCGTTTAGTGAAAACCTGTTAATTTGAAATTATAAACAGAAACGTAAATTTTATTTATTTGTATAAAATATGAGGTAAGTAAATCTTGTGTTATTATCCACTTTAAGAATGATTAAATTATGAGTATCACTGATGAAATAATTACAGCGAAATCAAAAACGAATTTACGAAATTAGACTAAACGAAATTAGAAACAATGAAAAAAATATTGCGACACGAAATTGCTTCTAGCGCAAGTAGCCCGTATCTGACGGATTAATTTGTCATTGTAGCTACTATGAACTAAATAAGTCCATATTGTGAGATGTTATGTGCTATGAAATCTATTATTCGTATCGCTTACAGCTAAAAATGAACATATATCTACACATGGGACTAATCTACACATATCTAATCTACATATATCTACACATATAGAATCTCTATAGGTGTATATATATATGTCAAATCCTTTTATGAAGTAGTACAGAAATACCGAGTAGTGATAACGAGGGGATTTCCACGCGTTAAAAAGAATAAGGGGTTTGTACTAAGTTTTTCTTCTCTTTGTAGCAATCCTGCGTAGTTTGCATACAGATTTACACTACAATAACATCAAAATTTGATATGTTTCATCGTTAATCAATAAAATAATAAGCTTTTATAACCAGAGAGAGGATAATGTTCCTCTGCAATGTATGCTAAAATGACTCTAATCTGCCTTATGGAAAGCATAAGCAGAATCCGAGAGTGGTGGTCACCATACTCATTGCAAATGCAGACAATGCAACAATGCAGCATGGTGACCCACACCATGGCGGCCTAGTGATACTTCTGCATCATTGGGCCTCCGGTCTCGCACTCACCAACGAAACACGACAGCAGTCGAGCAGTGCGAGGGTTGTACCGCCCCGGTCGAGCCAGCCCGTTCGTGCTGAGATCAGCGTGGCTCTACTACCTTGAATTAGATATCACGATGCGAGCATTTCCGTTTATAATTCTTTTCTTTTATTTATCTATTTATCTTATCTATAATTTTTCTTTCTTTCTTCTATTTACGTAAACTTTGATTTGTTAACTGAAAAGAGGCCGAAGTAAAGCGTCGTGATTGTAATTACGTATTTATTTTTAGTGTATCGTACAGGATCACTTTGTTGTCCGTCTGTCTGTCTCTCAAAACCCTTTTCTCAGGAACGTGTGAAGGTTTCAAGCTGAAATTCATACGAAATAGTCAGGTCTACTGCCCCTTGAAGCTATGAAAAAATCAAACTTCTAAGCCTACGCAATCAAAAGATACAGCCGTATATGTTGAAAATTTGCGACACTCGCAAGGAAATCAAAACCTACAGGGTACTTCCCGTGAACTCATAATCTTGAAATTTGTTACGAAGGAACATTTTTTTTTTTGTTTTTTTTTTTTAATAAATAAATATTTCGGACATCTAACATAACGCCATCTAGTTCCAAGCTAAGCAGAGCTTGTGTTATGGGTACTAGACAACTGATACAAATACTTATATACTTTTTTTTTGTAAATACATACATATTATACATAGAAAACACCCAAACTCCGAAACAAATATTTGTAGATCATACAAACATTTGCTCCGACCCGGAGGATATTATAAGCACAGATAAAGGAAACATTGCGAAAAGAATAAATTTTTAGTTACTTGATATAATAAGTCGTTTATGATGCACATTTTCGACACTCACAAGGGAATCAAAACCTATAGGGTACTTCCCGTAAACTCAGGATCATGAAATTTGGTACGAAGCAACATCTTATAGCACAGATAAAGGAAAAATTGCAAAAAGCATAATTTTTTAGTTCCATCATATAATAAAAATATTTTTAAATTGTTCAAACTTACTACCCCTTTCCTCATGAATGCGTAGTGGTATTAAATTCAAATTCATATCAACTACTCAGATCTATAATACCTTTAAGTTGTAACAAAATCAAACTTCTATGTTAACGCAATCGAAAGAAACAGCAAATTAAGCCTCATATTTTGAAACTCGCAACTACTCGCTAGGGAATCAATACCTATGGGTACTTCCCGTGAACTCAGGATCTTAAAATTTTGTACAAAGCAACGTCTTATAGTACAAATAAAGGGAAAATTGCGAAAAGCATAAAGTTTTAGTCATCATACAATAAAAAAATATTTTTATTGTATGATGTATACAATAAAAATATTTTTTTAAATTTTAAACGCTACGCTTTAATTCTACGCGTTCATGAGGAAAGGGGTAGTAAACCCCTTTCCTCATGAACGCGTAGAGGTCTTAAATTGAAATTCATATCAAATACTCAGGTCTATAATACCTTTAAGCTGTTACAAAATCAAACTTCCATATTAACGCATTCTAAAGAAACAGCAATTTAAACCTCATATTTGGAAACTCGCAACTACTCGCAAGGGAATCAAAACTTAAAGGATACTTCCAGTACATCAAGAATCTAGAAATTTGGCATGAAGCAACATTTTATAGCACACATAAAGGGAAAATTTCGAAAACCTTAAATTTTTAGTTATATTACATATTTTTATTTTTAATAATTATAAAATTATGTATTACCCTTTTCCTCATAAACGCGTAGAGGTATCAAGTTGAGATTGATATTAAATACTTAAGTTTAATTGCCTTTAAGCTGTGAAAAAAACCAAATTTCTAAGTCAACGCAAAAACACATATTTTAAAACTCGCGACTACACGCAAGGAAACCAAAACCTAAAAGCTACTTCCTGTTGTTGCAGAAAAATGAAATTTGGTTAGAAGCAATAGCTTACAGCGCAGCAGGTAACAAAAAAAATCAGAAAACTTTTACTTATATACCTACAGGTTTATACGGAAACCTCGGTGCGCGAGTCCGACTCGCATTTGGCCGGTTTTTTTATTTTAATTAGTATTTTTTTGCGGAAAAGTGGAATTCGCATCGCGCGACTGGCACTTTTACATGTTTTGTTTTTCAAGAGATGTCACAGTGGTCTACTTTCAGGAAGGCAATGAATTTATTAAACCACTAGCTTTCCATACACGTTTTAGCCTATTTTTTTTGTAAAAATATCTGCACCTGTTACCGTGTTTCTTTCTGGTGCCTGTGTCGATAAATACTTTTTCTTTTTTTTTTTTTTAATCCAGTTATGTCTAATTTCAATTTATTTAAATTTAACGTGATCCCGTTTAATCTGTTTAGTTGAGTTCTTTTTCCGTAATTTGATGATATCATGATGTCAAAATCTGATTTGAAGCGCTGTTTCTCTAACGAGAATTTAATACTTAGCCAATCATGTTCTTTGAGTTAAAAAATCTGAAAATGAATTAGAATTTTTCATGTGGGCTTTATCCAAAATTAAGGCCACGTAGGCCTTAATTTTGTTTGATTGTTTTACGCGAAGGGAATACTTACTCCCTTTCTCGGGAACTGAAGAGTTATAGAGGATCATGGAAGAAGAAAAATTTATTGCATCGACCCTAAATAATGTTGAGAAAATGGTAGGGAGAAGATGATGACGATGAAACATCATTAGTAAATAATCAAGCCCTAATATAAAGTACACAAACGTTTTTTATAATGAGGTTGTAGTTAATTAAGGTCGATAATATTAGTTGTGTACATAGGAGCTATAATTTTCTTAGGTGAGTTATTCGCGTGTCGTATAACAAGTGAACTAAATAGCTTAGGATAATAGCACACGCACCTAAATTGCTAGTAATCACACAATTTAATAAAGTTGGATTAGTTTAGCATCCCATCTCTGAACTTATGTAATACTACGTGTGTTGGATATTGAAGACTCATATAATGTACTATTTAGTTTTGCAACAAACCCTATACCAACCTGTCTGGTCAGCTTGGTATAATAGGCCGTAACCTCATATTAAAGTCCCTGTGTTCATATTTAAGGCTGTTGATGATGTTGATAATGTACTATTTAGTTGTGACGGATTAAACAAAATGAGTGTCTATCCTATTCACCCCATTGGTGTCGGATGAGGCAACGAAAGGAGAAAACTAGGCAGGACAACATCACTGCAAAAAGAAGGAAAATTAGCAACAAACCTTATACCAACCCGTCTGGTCAGCGTGGTATAATATAATAGGCCGAAACCTCCTATTAAAGTCCCCGTGTTCCTGTTAAAGGCTGTTGATGATGATGATAATGTACTATTTAGTAATAAAGTATAAAGCACTGATAAATCTCTATTTTTTTACCGACGAAAAAAACCGGAGGAGGTTCTCAAGTCGACGTGTATTTTCTTTATGTCTGACCACGCCTAACTTTTTACAGAGTAGCCCGATTTTAATAATTTTTTTTTAATAATATATACGGTATACCTCGAATTTGAACTAAGGTTGCCAGATGACCGGGAAATCCTGGAATGTCCCGGAATTTTGCGCTGTTGTCCCGTGTCCAGTAATAAGACCTTAATGTCCCGGATTCCGAAAACTTACTTTGTAATAACATAAACTAACAACGAATGACACGGCTGGCCTGTCTGTGAGTGAGGGAAAAATTTGAGTTTTGCGAAAGAGTATTTAGCCAACTGAATAGTTTATGGACTAAAGAGCGAAACCGAATGTCCATGAATTTAATCAGATTCGAACTGCAGACTCCTATAAATTTTGGCGTATATTGCTCTGAAATTTTACTAGTTTTGCAAAGCTTTGACTAAGAAAAACTAATAAAAATGGCAAAATTCAGAGATAAACAGATATTTTTACTATGGTCACAACCAAGCGACTTGACGCTGTTGTCTTTTTTTTTTAGAATTGTCCCGGATTTTATAAGTTTCTATCTGGCAACCCTAAATTGAACCAATGTAAATATGAAAAAAAAACTATCATAGGGTGAAAAAAAAGGGGTGAATTATTGTTTACTCACAGATTTTAATGCTGTGTTGGGTATTAATAATAAATATATAAAATATAACATTACATTATAATAGTTACATTACATTATACCTGTTTATAGCCACAAAAAATTATAAAATAATACTTTTAACAAAAAATTAAACCGCCGAAACAACTGAAAAGCAAAAAAATAAAAACAAATATTTAACCTTAATAAGTTCTTAAACCAATGTATATACCTACGTATATAATTTTGAGTCGGCCATAAATTTTACTGAGATGTAAAGTTAAGGGTTGGTAGAGTAAGGGCGTGTAGATTTAGAAGTTTGGCAGTAGTTTTCTTTTTTTTTTCTTTATTTGGCTATTTTTTTCTAACGAAAAGTCCGTATACCAAAAATATAACCTCAAGCATAAAAATTGACAAGGAGACACTTTGATTGCATTTGATTGCATTTGACTGCATTCGCAATGAGTATAGTGACCACCAATCTTGGATTCTGATCATGCTTTTCACCAGGTAGAGTTGAGTCACTTTGGCAGGCCCACGCCCCACACATAAAAAACGATATTTAAGAAAAAAATATCAGAATTACTTCTAATAGGAGTTTTATCTCATTCTTTCTATCCACATTATTTTATCATGTCATTTAGATCCTATTATCTTCTTAAGTAAGGAAAATGTTGAAGCAATCCCCTGTTCATTACATAACCGGTTGTTTCTCAGACGGCTAGTTCCAATTACTATACTAATGACTTGCTCAATCAATATAGCCTTGGGAACTAATCCATATAATGCTACCATCTTATCAAAGCAAGTTTCATCCGATCAAACAAAGGGGGTAGAGCTCCCGAATTATTTAGGAATGACATTCACTTGGCATAAAGTTTGTCTCAAACCCTTAGCTTACCGCTAATCCTAGCAGACATTAACTTCAGTCAATTTTATGTGTTAGTGACTGTTTTGAGTTTTTTTTACATTTTGACTTTTTTTACTTTTAGACATTCTACCGTAAAAAAATGATGATGAATCTATTACTTGAGACATTAATTTATTTAATAGCGATACTGCTTCGGTGGCGTAGTGGTAGCGTATGCGACTGCTGTGCTTGAGGTCTCGGGTTCGATTCCCCGGTCGGACCAAATGTTTGTATGATCTGCAAATATGTGTTTCGGAGTTTGGGTGTTTTCTATGTATTATATTATGTATTTACAAAAAAAAATATAAATATGTATTTATATCAGTTGTCTAGTACCCATAACACAAGCTCTGGTTAGCTTGGGACTAGATGGCGTTGTGTATTAGATGTCTGAAATATTTATTTATTTAATATCGTAAAATGGTTGTGAAACGAAAATAATATTGTATGAGGGAAACAATGAAAATTTTTGCGTAACATTCAAATCACACTTCGTATATTGACCAAATATTTCGTTTGCCGTGTGTACATACGAATCTACGGCTCTGGCGTCTTTGTGTTTCAGTAGCTATTCTTATCCAGTTTCCTTAAGCCAATTTTATTCTTTTCTTCGTAAGTCTGGGGGAATGTGTTCCTAGTGAGTGTTTCCGTTAAACAGGTGACCAGCAATAAACCAGCTAAAACTCTTTTTTTTTTTTTTTTTTTTAATGGAATAGACCGAGCAGACGTATCGCCTGATGGTAAGCGATTACCGCGGCCCATGGACACCCGCAACACCAGAGGCGTCACAAGTGCGTTACCGGCCTTTGGGGGATGGGGGGGGGGAGATAGGGGGAGGGGTTGGGGTATGGGCCTCCGGTATCCTCACTCACTCGGTGAAACACAGCGCAAGCACTATTTCACACCGGTTTTCTGTGAGGCCGTGGTGTCACTCCGGTCGAGCCGACCCATTCATGCCGAAGCGTGGCTCTCCCACGGTCTTTTGCCTATTACAGATGTGCCCAAACCAAATGAAATGTAAAAGCTCAAAATAGGGAATATTATGCAGCAACGAAATGTGTAAATCTAAATGAAAAAAAAACCATGGATTCTTATTAACTTTCAGAAGTTTCAATTCAATCCGATGTTTTAAAGTGAGTGAAAACTATAATCTATCATTACCCCATAAGTGCACTTACCTCATTCTTTCTCTGCATCGCCCAACTGGCAGAGAATACCTTAGAGTTAGACACAAAGTTCATCGATGCATGTATTTGTGCGTATATAATGAAAATAAATAAAATCACATTTAAAGATTCCATTGCATACAAACAGGTGAATGTAATAAAAGTGACGCAAAAAAAAGGAGGCAGTCATAGCAAGAGGCGCTCATAGCACAGTTGCACTCGGTGATTAGAAACAATCACCGAGGGTAAGTAACCACGGCGCGGTCAGTACCTGAATGGGTGACCGCTGGTGGCATGATACCATGAGCATCTTCGTGAATCGGAGGTCACGTTAAGCAGTCGGCCCCGGCTGTTATCATAGGATAACAGTCGTGAAGCTTAGTTGGAGGCCTTTGGGCGGCTTAAAAACATCCAATGGCAAGATTACGTAGCCACAACGTTGTCTTGCCAGTCCCCAACCCGCACTTGGCCAGCGTGGGGGCGTATGGCCTTAACCCTCTCCTGAGAGGAGACCCGAGCCCAGCAGTGGGACGTTATGGGTTGTTGATGAAAAAATAGTAAGTTGATATTTGAGTAAACGTTTCTAATTTAATTTAATTTACAAATATTTTGTGTAAGTTAGAACGAAGGCCTTAGGAAAGGCGCGTCTCTTATTTAGTCCAACGCATTAATCATAAGCGTAGTCTTAGTAATGAACAATGAGATGTTGACAAAACCACTGTGTTTCATTAAAACCATTTAGTTGATAGCTACTTTTGTTTTGTTAGTCTGCAGGGTTTTTGGGAATCTGAGTAATTAATATATTTCTCGGCGTTATCACAGTGGGCAAATGAAGATGATCACAAATTTAAAGAAAAAAAATCCGACTTCAAGGACTGGACCAAATTGAAATTGGCCCACACGGGAAGCACCAGCTTTCAAATAAAAAAATCGTCATAAAGCACAGATCAAGGAACAATTGCAAAAACATATATTTCATCATATAATATACCTACAGGTTTTTCGTAACCCTCGAGTCCGACTCGCACTTGGCCGGTTATTTTTTAAATCTATTTGCTAAATCAATTTTACTTGAAATCTTGTTTTATTTACAACTTGATTTTACCGCCTTTGAGGGTGAAAAATCAAGTAATGAAAAACGCAAGCTATCACAATTCATCAATATACCTACAGACGCATTGAAGTCGGTAATACAAAAAAAAAACAGTTATAGCCCTGGTGTCATAGAATATATAAATTTAATCAAAATTTATTAAGTAGTTGGGTTATACTTTGTTAATTTTTTTATTGTTTAAAGTCTGTTATATTTATAATTTATACTCTCGATTGTCGGCACTCGATGGAACCTGTTGAGAATGCCATAAGGCGACACCGGTCAGGTGTAAAGAAAAAATAAAAATTGTGGAACAAGTACAAGTGAGTTTGATTCTGTTATATTTCATTTGCCTAATATATACCTAAGCATATTTATTCTCTGTGAAATGTTTTTTTATGTTATCATTTTATTCTTCTAAAAGTATAAATATATTAGCAAAAAGTCTATATTGAAAAAAAAAACACTAACTTCTTTCAACGTCATTACATCTGTAAAAGCATTTCAAATTGTACATTTTTATCTGAAGAGGGCATTCACTATAAATTCAATCACGGGCCTTCCCCTTAGTCTGTTGTCTATTTACTTTGAAGATCCAATCTCAGATTCTAACGAGGTTATTTCAAGTCAATCTTACTTAGGTATAAGCAGAGCTTACTTGACTAAATATAGCTTACATAATAATGTCTAATTTATTTCTTATTTACTATAGCTGTTTTCTTTACGGAACATTGTTTTTATTTTATTTCAGGCGCCTTAAAATTATATGACAAACTGTACAGTTACATCGCTACGATAAATCGTTGTAGTGTGTACCGCCTATAAGAATTACTTTACGATTAGTGTAGTTTTATATCGACGACTGCCTCGTTGGTCTCGCGGTTGGTGTGTGCGACTGCTGATCATGAAGTCTCGGGTTCGATTCCCGGATCGGACCAAATGTTTGTATGATCTACAAATATTTGTTTCGGAGTCTGGGTGTTTTCTATGTATAATATGTATTTGTATCAGTTGTCTAGTACCCATAACAAAAGCTCTGCTTAGCTTGGGACTAGATGGCGCTGTGTGTTAGATGTCCAAACTATTTATTTATTTGTATAGTACTACTACTATTACTACAACTACTATTGTCCGCAGTTTCACTCGCGTGATTTTTTCTTCGACTTTTCGGGTTCATGTAGTAGCACGTAGGTATATAGCCTTTGACACTCAAAGGTAATATGTCTATTAGTAAATGAATTACAAAATCAGTTCGTAGATCCAGAGATTGAACCCTACAACATGAATTTTTTTACTTATTTTTACTTTAACTTTATTTATTTATCTACACTATTAAACAAAGAGGTAACGTTTGTGTGTTTGTATATTTGTTAAATTGTAAGGGGTAATCTCGGGATCTACTGAACCGATTTTGAAAATTCTTTTACCAATAGAAGGCTACGTTATTTGGGAGTGACATAGGCTATATAATAACCCGAAAAGTGGAAAGACTTTTTCGTGTAGCTGAATTTGCAAAGTAAGTCGGCACGGGTCAGCTAGTTATTAATATATTATTATACAGAAAACGTCAACAGAATTACTATATTTGTCTCCGAAAACCTAGTTGATGATGATCGATTAAAGTAGTATAGAAATTGTACACAGTCATCTTCAAAAGTAAAAGGTGAGGGGGGGGGGGGTTAAATATTTACAGCAACAAACAAGTTATACCGATAAAGAGTAATATTAATGCAAATAATAATTGCTTAAACAATTTATAGATAAAAAAAACCTTCGTCACGATTTGTGTTACATAATTATGTAGATCTCATAAGTGTAAATAAATAAATAAATAAATCTCTATGACACATATTATATGACATATATAACACTACATACAACAACGGAGACAGAAGCATAATGAGTAAGTAGGTAGTTTATTAAGGAGTCTTTTAATTTGTACGTTAATAGTAACGGCGATTGTATAGAGATTGGTTTCCGCATTAACATTCATAAGCGGTCAGTTTCAAACTACTACTCATAATTTCTTGTTCAGTACGTGAAATAGAGGAGTAAGCGCATACAAAATAAATATTTTTATAATTGAACACCTTTGCCTTTATACAATTCAGTTGTTAAATAAGCACCGATCACACTGGAGCACTGAATATAGGTAGCCTGACAACTTTGGTACCAAAAGACATACGTCTAAAGGCGTGTCTCCTGCGGCTAAAAATAACAAAGCAAACTAACTAAACTTGTTAACTAAACATGTTAGCGAAAAGTCGCAGGAGACGGACTTTTAAACGAACATCAAACACGATTACACGAAAAGCAAAAATATTTTATCTACTCGACAAAATGACTTATAGTACACTTACTTACTTCCTTTTATAGTATAAATATGAATAATATAAGTATTAATGTAGAGAGAGTAATACGAGAAGTATACGCTGGGATGTTTCCAGTCCGCTTTGGATAACATGTTTGCTTGTTAAAATTAACAAAACAGTTAGGCCACGCCCATATTTTGAACAATATGTGATGTTTGGTGTTTAAAACCATTTAACAGTGTCGCAGGAGACCCGGCTTTAAAGGTTCCTCAATAATAATTTTAAGTCATTTAAAAAAAAAAGGAAATTCAGTTGTGCTGGATTGTACTATTTCTTCATTTACAAAGACGACTGATTCATTGAGACAACTCCGCGACAAGGGTAGAATTAGAGCTTTAATTTATTACCTTATCATTCTTACCATGGATTTGACTGCAGTAGTTACTAGATAAGTTCTAACTAAACATCATAGTAGGTGAGACCTTCATTTTATTATAGACTAATCAACTAAATTGAGAATGTCATTTAAATGCACGTATCTAAGTGGTACAAATATAAGTACATTTTTAATAGCAGCCTTTTTACCCGACTGCGAAAGGAGGGTTATGTTTTTCGAGTATAAGTATGTATGTATATATGTTTCTTTGGCACGCCCTAGAGCCTAAACGGCTTGTCGTATTTTTATGTGAGTGGTGTCAATAGATTCGTCTTAGTCGTGAGGGTGACACTGGGTACATCAAAATAAAAAAAAATAACAAAATAAGGATTTTAGGCGCCAAAAAGTAATATAAAAAAATGTTTTCAAAATACATCGAGTGTGGTATCAAAATAAAGATTTTTTACGGTGATTATGAATATATATAAACCTTATGTTTTTATTGTTAAATACTGACGCAGTCGGGTTTTTTATTTTTAATAATTTGTACTCGTTGTAGACATAGATATTCTCAGAAGATATTAATTTCTACCATTATTTGTATGGTTCTTCCAAGTTTTTTTTCTTAAATTACGTTTGAGTCAGCTTTAAATCTACTAAAATACATCTGAAACTCAATTTTTGAAGCGGCGCCCCGCGTCAAAAATTGAGTTTTAAACGTATGATCGCTATCAGGCTTTCAGAACCCAAGTACTAAACGATTACGAAGCTCTGTAGAATAAATATTTCGGACATCTAACACACAAAGTCCCAAACTAAGCAGGGCTTGTATTATGGGTACTAGACAACTGACATTAATACATTTTTTTTGTAAATGCATACTTATCATACGTAGAAAACACCCAAACTTCGAATAAAACATTTGCAGATCACACAAACACTTAGTCCGACCCGGGAATCGAACCCGAGACCTCAAGCACAACAGTCGCACACGTTACTATTACGCAAGCGAGGCAGTAATAAAAGAAAGACTGTGGTCGTACTTTTTATGGGCCCAACTACCCGTAAACCTCTGCGCGCACAAGTGATTTTTGTCACCGTGACTGTTGCGTGATTGTCACCGCGTACATTATCCATAATGAAGGTGCGCGCATTTGGATACGTGACAATTGGGTTACTTTTTTTCCGCGGAGATGGCTGTAGCAACAAAATGTCACTTCGTCTCTCCCCCTCCCCCACGGTTTCCATACTTTAGTTGTCTTCCGCATAATCGAATGTAAAAATGTTTCGTCACTGTCATCTTAAGTGCGCGCAGTCACGAAGTCAACGAAGAATAAAAAAATCAGAAAGAGAAAAGTCACTAGTGCGCGCCCTGTCTAACGATTGCGGAAGATGTTCAGTTCTTATGGCGATCATAACCGATGGCTTAACATGCTCACCGAGGCACGGAGGGGTCTCAATAAGTTAAGAATGGTTTCCCATCATAGACTGGCTTGACGAGGATTGCTTAACTTTGCAACGTGTTAAGCTAGGTAGTCCTTTGGCCTTGAGCCAATACAACTCCCTCCAAGTTCCCCTACCACTTACTTGTAAAATTTCTACTAAATAAAATACTTTGACAGTTTCATTTCACTGTTCGAAACAGTCAGTTGAAATCTTGAGCATCACTCGAACATCATATTGATCGTATGAAATATGCCAAACCCAAATCAAATTTTGCGTTAAGGTTGATTTGAACTATAATGTGCTAAGCAGTTGTAAGTGTCATCCAAAAGGACGAAAAATAAGTACCTACGCTATTTGGTTCAAGAGATATTTTCTTTGTACCATAATGTTTTTTTAAGATTTGAATTTTCATTGTAGTCCTTTTGATTTAAAGACTATTTTATCTTATAACATTAGAGTCTGCCCATCTAGGCAAAGATAACCACAAAGAGAACGCTTATTTGTTTATCATATGATAAATCTATTTGTAAATTAGAAGATATCTAAAATAATTGGTAGGTATCTTGTACCCATAGTACGAGCTCTGCTTAGTTTGGGACTAGATGGCGTTGTGTGTTAGATGCCCAAAAATATTATTAAAAATATTATTATTATCTAGGTATTTTATCCATAAATATCGTAATTTAGTTTTTTTTTATGTGTAGGTACAGTACTATACAAAATAAGTAGCGTAAAATATACTGCAGTACAGTATTTTACGCTTGAAAAATTCAGTATGAAGTTTGAATAGATGCATGTATTTAACAATTTAATAGGTGGGTATCATTCTATGAATTGTGGATATCTGGAGGCACGGTCGTGCCCCCGCCAAAACGAGGCAAGCGAAGCGCAAGGGCACTACGTACCTTTTCTCGAAGTGTTTCGTCGTTTTTTTGCACCCTCACCACTTTGGTTTCCGATATACCAGATCGTTTAAATTCTCAGGATATGATGTCAGTTGCATATCTCTGATACCTTAGATTTTATTATTCTTAAAACATTAAAATTTTACTCACCTTTGAACAATAGGCTATTTGCCTGATTTTTGGAAATTGTTTTAAATTATTCTTTATTACGTAATAAGCACACTGCGTTAATATTTTGCGGAATTTCTACTGTATTAAGAATTAAAATTTAAGATAATGTTCAAGTTTGACAACCGCATCAAAAAACAACATTTCTCTAATGGCGCTGGTCACATGACACGTGTGACGTCACACGATAGTAAACAAATTCACAAAACGCGAACAATACTCAGTCGAGGAATCTTTCGTTTACTAGCGTGTGACGTCACCAGAGTTGCAACAAATCACAAGGCGTTCATGTCGCAGAAAATATTAAAAAAAAATGTTACAATTTATTTCGTGCAATCTGCGAAAAAATCACATTATTTTGTTTAATTCATAGTGAAATATGTATTTTTAGGCTATTATCTGATAGGATGACCACAATCCATAGTTTATTTTCAATATTGTCAAATAGCCTATTGAGCTATATATAGGAATCGATCCCGAAGAATGGTGAGTTTTCAACAAACTAGTTTGCATTGAATCTCTGGAAAGCGAGTCAGAGATGTATATCATTATTTTTTTAAATGTGTAAGATTTTGCATTTCCATAACATTTACCAAAGTGCATAATGTAATTTTAAAAAAATATTCAAAGTATTCTTGCCAACATTTTACAGAATATTTTTTACCATTTTATATCACCAAACGTTTACTTAAAGTTTTTTTAACTCTGGTTGACAATAAGTCTGAAAAATGGATTTTTTATCTGTTCCATTTTTTCACTATAGTTACGGTCGCTTGCTAAATATTAAAACCGAGAGTAGAGGTGTTGGAAGTTGGTAAAAGCGGGAACGGCGCTTCCATTGTGTTCAAATTACTGGAACACGGAAACTTGATGTTACAAAAATTGTGGACGTAGCATTCGACGCTGTTTCTATGAACGTTATTAACCGACTTCAAAAAAGGAGGAGGTTCTCAATTCGACCGTATATATGCTTTTTTATGTGTGTACGCGGATAATTTCGTCTTTTATGATCCGATTTTGATGACTTTTTTTAATGGAAAGGAGATACCTCAACAATGGTATCATAATAAGGACACTAATATCTGATGATGGCATCCAAAAAAAATTTAGTCGAAACTTGAAGTCGTTTTTGTTATTTTTTTTATATTTTACAATTCTATCAAGTTTGACTTTTATTTTACTTATAAGTGAGCGCAAGATAACGTAGTCACAACGTTGTGTTGCCAGTCCCCAACCCGCACTTGGCCAGCGTGGGGACGTATGGCCTTAACCCTCTCCTGTGAGGAGACCCGAGCCCAGCAGTGGGACGTCATGGGTTGTTAATGAAGTGAGCGCATGAAACAAATCGTCATGAGAAGTACTCACTGTGAGTTTTTTATTCTTTTGTAAATCTAAATTTAGCTCAATTGCTCAGCGCAGCACGAAAATTTAGTGAATTTCACTAACTCTATTAAAATAATCAATATTGCCTTTAAAATAATATTACAGTGCTAATGCCTTCATACTCTTATTTTATTTTGTTTTGAGCACATGATTGAGTCACGTTGAGATAACATCCCCATTTTGATTAATTTCTAGTATCGTTACGTTTATATAATATCCACTTGGCTATGGTCTCAGAATACACACACATGAAAAGTGTCTAGGGATCAAGCATTTTTATGCGGATTTCTTGAGATTGAGATGTGGCTTTGGCCCTGGCCTGCTCAGTCGCCAGACTTGAACCCGATTGAGCATGCATGGGATATGCTACAGAGAAGAGCTCTGCCGAATATGGAGGGTATCCAGTCGCAAGAAGACCTTTTTTTGTTGTTGCAACGAACATGGGCGGCCATTCCACAGCGTGATTTGGATGAACTCATTTTGAGTATGCCAAACCGATTCTTGTGTTGTTAGTGTTCGCGGTAGAAACACGGATTATTAATTGTTTAAGTTACCTAATAATTTTAAATTTTAAAGAAAACTGTTATTTCAGTCTTTTTTTCGAACTTTAATGTTAGTGGTTCAAATGTCAAAAATCCCTTTATTAGGAAAATGGCAAATTTCTTTATTAATGCAAAGGTGACTTGGTTTATCGTTACTGTGACAAACGAAAACACTTTATTTGATGAATCCTTAAAGAAAATTTTAATTAATATCAATCAGGAGAAAAGTTATTGCAAAAATATATGTTGATCCCTAGACACATATGTTGATCCCTAGACACTTTTGATGTGTGTACTTAAACAGGTCACTAGCTATAGACTACGGGCCAATGTCGAAAATTGATGTGTCATGTGAACCACCAGGAGACCTTTTTTAAAGATACAGGGGCTTATAAAAATAACATTTAGCACTATGCCGTCACTTGTAAGCTGTCCAACTGAGTACTGGTAAAGGGGACGGGGTAGCAACCCTCGATTTTTCTCCCTTGTCGCATGATTTTTGTATGGCATTGCGGAATAATGGATTAGAACAGGTATTGAAATTGTATGGAACCGATGCCGTACAAAATAGTGCGCCACAAAGAACTCAGTTGGACAGCTTACAAGTGACGTCATAGTGCTGAATGTTATTGTTTTATGCCGCTATATCTTTCTAAAAAGGTCTCCTGGTGGTCCAGATGACCCATCAATACTCGACACTAGCCCATAGTCTACTATAAGTTCATTAGCTTCCTGAAATCAATCGTAACAATGACCTTTTCCATTGTAACTTTAAAAATAAAAACGCAAATTAATTAGTAAATATTTTGTATTTTAAGCCGTTATAAAATTTTGCCTCGTTTATCGGTATAATAATAATAAAAAATAATTACCATATAGGCGTAATTCCTCTTGAATATTGTAGCTGAATTTAATCCCAGTGATTATAATATACCTTTACCGAAAGGGCAAATGTGGGGACTGCCACCCTAATTTATTCCGGGTACATATTTCAGTGGCGGTATTATACATATTTTCATTGAGAATGGAAATATTGTGGTTAATAATAACTTATGTAACAATTTTATAACAAACAATAAGAATACGTTTTGTGCCAACCTTTTTGTTTTTTTTAAATCGATTTTCTTATTTAAAATATTGCTATGTTTTAAAAAAGTTATATATTTTTATAAATCAGTAATGGCAAATGTGTATCTAAGGTTATGTATCTGTCAAGACTATTTATCTCAGGTCGGTTAGAGATGTCAACTTGAAATTTACGTCATATTATTATGTTCTATATTTAAATCTGTTAACTGTAACACTTGTGGATAAGGAATAGAGACGGAATTCAGTTAGCAGTAATATCTTCTATATTTTACATACACACATCAAAAGTGTCTAGGGATCAACATATGTGTCTAGGAATCAACATATATTTTTGCAATAACTTTTCTCCTGATTGATATTAATTAAAATTTTCTTTAAGGATTCATCAAATAAAGTGTTTTCGTTTGTCACAGTAACGATAAACCAAGTCACCTTTGCATTAATAAAGAAATTTGCCATTTTCCTAATAAAGGGTTTTTTGACATTTGAACCACTAACATTAAAGTTCGAAAAAAAGACTGAAATAACAGTTTTCTTTAAAATTTTATTAGGTAACTTAAACAATTAATAATCCGTGTTTCTACCGCGAAGACTAACAACACAGGAATCGGTTTGGTATACTCAAAATGAGTTCATCCAAATCACGCTGTGGAATGGCCGCCCATGTTCGTTGCAACAACAAAAAAAGGTCTTCTTGCGACTGGATACCCTCCATATTCGGCAGAGCTCTTCTCTGTAGCATATCCCATGCATGCTCAATCGGGTTCAAGTCTGGCGACTGAGCAGGCCAGGGCCAAAGCCACATCTCAATCTCAAGAAATCCGCATAAAAATGCTTGATCCCTAGACACTTTTGATGTGTGTAGTTTTACATAATTAATTACTTAGATTTTCAGTTATCGCGGTAAAAAGTAGCCTATGTACTTCCTCAAGAATCGAAGTATTGAGTTATTTTCGAATTAACAACGTAAGTATGTATTATTTTGACATGTCAGAGTTACATCAAATGTTTAAAAAAGTGACTACTTATGGCGCATATGAATGTATTAGTATTTTTTGAACATCAATGTTGTCTTCTATCGTATCTTCAAACACACGGAAACCTCAGTGCACGAGTCACTACTAATCCGTTTTATTTTAATTATTTTCGCATATGCGTTACAGAAGAGGAGTATAATGTATGAATCTATGTGAAGATATCGTCTCCAGTCACAAAACAGAGATATGAACATGATGAATGCACATCCTATTTTACAGTTATTCAAGTAAATACCAAAGTACCAGAGGAGGAATGAGGATAGATGAGCTCATTAGAATATAGTGTTAGATGCTTTAGTATGAAATATCTTACTAATATTATAAACGCGAAAGTTTGTAAGTATGGATGGATGGATGGATGGATGGATGTTTTTTACTCTTTCACACAAAAAATACTGAATGGATTTGGGTTAAACTTAACAGTAATATAGCTTATACATCAGAATAACACATAGGCTACTATTTGCCGCGATAATCGACATACACACGGGCGGAGCCGCGGGCAACAACTAGTGAAGGATAAAGCCCAACATATTACTACGTTTCAAGGAAAAATATGATGTAAAACATATATTTTCTTGAGCAGTCGAGGTAAATCTTGAGATTTAAAATTACTTGCCCTGATTTTAGCTGAATGGTTAAAGGCATAGGATAATTCTGACATGGGTATATATCTATACTAATATTATAAAGCTGAAAAGTTTGTTTGCTTGTTTGTTTGAACGCGCTAATCTCAGGAACTGCTGTTCCGATTTAAAAAAATATTTTAGTGTTGGATAGTACATTTATCGAGGAAGGGTTATAGGCTATAAATCATCACGCGTAAGACCAATAGGAGCGGTGCATCAATGAAGAATGTTACAAAAACGGGGGAAATTTTTGACGCTACGGGCAATAGGAAACGTAAACGACGTTGCGTGGGTCAGCTAGTACAAATATATTTATGACTAGCTCACCCACGCAACCTCGTTTGCGTCTCCTATTGCACGTAGCGTGATATTTTTCCCCCGTTTTCGTAACTATCTTCATTGGTGTTCCGCTCCTATTGGACTTAGCGTGATGATATATAACCTATAGCCTTCCTCGATAAATGTACTATCCAACACTGAAAGAATTTTTCAAATCGGACCAGCGGTTCCTGAGATAAGCGCGTGCAAACAAACAAACTCTTCAGCTTTATAATATTAGTATAGATGTGCTAGAAATTAATTTAAAGCACATCATCATCACATCAATAGCCTTTAATGTTTCACTGTGCCCAGCGTTAGCTGGTTCATTAAATCACATGGTTTTAAACTATTGTATCACTCTAGTCAGACGTGTTGCTATGAGCTTTGTCTCAAGTTGTCCTTCTGTTTACTGTGCTGTTGCCCTGCTTAGTTTGCTCACTTAGTCGACTCTTATAGCATTCACGGGTTAATAGAAGGGGTGACACGTATTTTTGAATCTGACAATTATCGGATTATTGCACATCATTATATTAACAATCGTATCTAGGACACATTACCTTTAGTAGCACATTGCCAGGCTTATCACAGACAACCTTCGGATGAAATGAACTGACTACGAAGTAATAAACTACAAAGTTAATGTATGAAAAAAAGTTTGTCAACTTTGTATCTGTTTAAAGTATCTTTGATCGGCACTCGATCGGAGTGATACCACGGCATCAAAGAAAACCTGTGTGAAATAGCGCTTGCACTGTGTTTCACCCAGTGAGTGGGGATACCGAAGGCCCATACCTCAACCTCTCCCTCCATCTGCCTACCCATCCCCCTCCCTATACCCACTAAGGCCGGCAACGCACTTGTGACGCCTCTAGTGTTGCGAGTGTCTATGGGCGGCGGTAATCGCTTACCATCAGGTGATACGTCTGCTCGTTTGCCCCCTATTCCAGAAAAAAAACGTGACAATTAAGGCGAATGACGTTTGTAAACGTGCAGCGACGTCATCATGCTGACTTATCTATGCATTTGAGAACCAGCATAATACACGCCTGTTTCGGCATGAAGCAGAGATGAAAATATTCTGTTTCTAGACGCTCAAACTGTTAGAATTGGAGAATAGGGATATATAGGTTTAAAGATAGAGATGATTTATTTGCCTACACATGAGTACAATTTGGTGTTTTTGGTTATTGTGTTATTTGTTTCAACATGTTTTGTCTAATTGTAGTCACGCAAATTACTTGTACTACACATGTTATAACATAAAAAATTGACACAATTCAACCTTATTTTATTCCATGGACACCTAAAATCGATCACCATAATTTCACAACTTTAACTTTGAGCATGTCATTTTATTATTAAAAATACAATGATTTTTTATTCAAAAGATCTTGCTTTGCTAAGAAATTTTTAACATAACAATCAAGAAGCGCATTAACATTTTTATTGGATTTTTTTAAATTATAAATATAATATAAAATAAGCAACAGACACTTTACAATTGTAGACATATACATAGTACTATGATATTAGTAGGCCTATATAGTCTCACAGCTTCCACTTATTTTTTAACCGACTTCCAAAAGGAGGAGGTTCTCAATTTCATCGGTTTTTTTATGTATGTACATTGATTACTCCGTCAATTGTGGACCGATTTTGACAATTCTTTTTGCATTCGAAAGGGTATGCTCCCATGTGGTCCCATGGCCACCATATTAGGATCTGATGATGGGATCCCAAGGAAATCGAAGGAAACCCTCAAATTTACGTGAGCGCCTGCAACAAAGTTAAGAGTAATTGTCTGCATGCCTTCATATTCTGTAGACATCATTTAATTTTAAATGAAATGATGATGAGAGACTTGAGAAAGACAAAAAAGCGTGGTACCTACTATTACATTTGGCTTGGCACTGACTTCAAACCTATGAATAGGTAGCACACACAAATTAAGGTATTTTATACTTTTTAGTTTTTGAAGTCGGTTTTTTTAAACGAAGTTTTTTTTTTTTAAATTTGTAATCTTTTGAAATGAAGATACTCAGTGGCAGATCACATAGAAAAAGTGATAAAAACAGCAAAACGTATATTAAATCGAGTAGATGTTGAATTTCCAAGTCTGTACTTAAAAGAGAATGTGTTAATTATTAATCTATATTAGAATAAAACCAACAAAGGTCAGCAACAAATCGTAAATGTCTATATTGTTGGAAGATTGATAGTATACTACACCTTTAAAACATCACGCCATGGGAGGCCAGTCAGATATTAATCATTTCCTGGCCACGCATCACTAACGCTTTTATAGGGATATCGTAGAATAAATAATGCCCCACAATTATTTTTATATGAAAAGGCTCGGTCAAGCTGAATAGACTTTTATTTAACAGATACATATTTTTCTGCTAATACTTTCACAGCAAAGGAATACTTTTTTGATTAGCGTCATCGCATTGAACATTTTTAGTACCTATTGGCAAAGTGACATTTAAACGTTGACTAGACTCCTTGCAGTAAGCTAATGTGGATGTTCTTGTGTTCTTGTGCCCGACGAAGCTATTTAAAACAAGATAAAAATATTGAGCCTGAATATAAATTGAAAGTAATTATTGAACGCAAATTTTGACTATACTCATCTTTTCAATTTATCCTTTTTTACAAGCTTTTTATTAACTTACAATGTCTGTATGTATATATGTTTGTATTTTCGGGTGGAATCTTGCAACTCAATTTTGAAGCAGATATCTTCAATCGATTTTGCTGAAATTTTGCAAGCATACAGCGTGACAACACAATGTTATAATGACATGGAGCTGATCTGATAGTAGAACTCTGTAAAGAAACGTCGCAACATCATCGAGTTAGGACTCGTTTGATTGATGAGAGATAGATGTTCTCTCGCTTGCACTTCAAGTCT
This sequence comes from Diaphora mendica, assembly GCA_949125395.1. Lineage (NCBI taxonomy): Eukaryota > Metazoa > Arthropoda > Insecta > Lepidoptera > Erebidae > Diaphora > Diaphora mendica. The sequence continues at coordinate 7,222,612 of OX421321.1, forward strand.
TAAGTGGAGCCTCAGAGCGAGGTAACGCCGCATGAGTCATGTTTTTTCGTGGGTGCAGCCGGTTCCATCGAATTATAAGACGTCTCGAGGCATTCCAGTAAAAGCTCGTTTCTAAAAAAAAAAAAAAAATTATTTTTTTTACTTTAAATGTTCACTAATTCTCTTTCTTTCAAATGTAATTACAGACGAATCAGACTTATACTTGCAGTACAACTTTTCTCGTACCTGAGGAAAATACTCAAAGTTAATGCACTGTGAAGTCGTTCAAAGAAAAGAAAACTACACAGCCTGACACAGAACACTTTTGTATTCACGATCATTCTGTAACCATTGTGTTGAATTTAAAATAGTCTTAGGTCCTAACAAATTAGTATGATTTCTATGACATTAAAAATAAATAAAAATCTAATGAGACTTAGTAAAATGTAACGCATTTATCAAATTTTTGAGAAAGAAAAGTTGTGTGCAAAATTCTACACTTTTTCTTCCTGCCCTCTGCAAAAAATGAGCCTTTTTAATATTGCTTTGTACCCTATTCGTTCGCCTACCACTGCTAATTAGGTTTATTTACTGTATTTCAAGAAAATTAGACTTAAATAAAGGATTTAGGAGCGCCTCGTGTTTCTCCGCATTTTTGTCACTGTGGAGAAGCTGTTGACAGTTTCGGACATCATGGCCTTTCTTGTAGCAGAAGCGCTGGCCGAATATCTCGACATGCCAATATTAACGACATTATCCGTCGTGCTCTTGTTACCGCCGGCATTCCAGCTGTACGTGAACCAAATAGTCTGGTACGGGACGATGGCAAGAGACCAGATGGTATGTCGTTACTGCCATGGAAGATGGGTAAGCCTTTGGTGTGGGACGCAACTTGCGTTGACACCCTCGCGCCATCTCATCTTCCAAGTACAGCTGTTTATGCCGGCGCTGCTGTTGCTTCTGCGGAAAGCCTCAAACGGCGTAAGTACCAAAATTTAATAGGTAATTACATTTTTGAACCGTTTGGGGTAGGTTCATGGGGTCCGAGTGCTCGCGCTATGTTTAAACAACTAGCCAAGCAACTGATTGACGCTTCTCGCGACCAGAAGGCCGGCCTTTTTCTAGCACAGAGAATCAGCATTGCCATTCAACGTGGTAATGCTGCCAGTCTTTTGGGCACGCTACCAGTAGGCGAAGATGTGGAGTTTTTTGACGCTTGAATGTAAATATTGTTATTTTTTTTATAAATTATGGTTATGTACATAGGTTTCTATATTATGTTATAAATGTAATTCGATTAAAGGTATTTTATAAGCGAACTAAACGAATAAAGGATTTTAAATATTAATTTTCTTAGAATTCAACCGAGGCAAGCGCTACGAATATGCAATAAACCTTTACAGGATGTATACCCGTCAAAACAAGCTGCACAAAGAGGTACCCCTTTACAATATATTGGATGGCATTTATTACCTTGAACTTTTTTTATGGTATTGTGGGCAAACGAGTAAACGTATTACTATGATGGTAAGCGATTACAGCCGCCTATGGACACTCGCAACACCAGAGGCGTCACAAGCGCATTGCCGACCTTTGGGGGATGGGGAAAAGAATGTGGGGAGGGGTCGGGGTATGGGCCTCCGGTATCCTCACTCACTCTGTGAAACACAGCGCAAGCGCTATTTCACACCGGTTTTCTGTGAGGCCGTGGTATCACTCCGGTCGAGCCGGCCCATTAATGTCGTTGCGTGGCTCTACTACGGCAAAAAAAAATAGAAAATAATTTTTTCAAAGGTTTATCCGAGAGTTTTAAATAATTAAGTCCGAAACTAAACGAATTAATAAACCATCAAAATAATTGTCCTATTGTAGGTATTCTGTAAATTGTGTTTTAAACGTATCAAATTTCTTAAAAATCAAAACACACTCAGCAATATTTAAAATAATGAGAACGAAAATGTGTGACCGACAAAATTGCTTTTCATCTACTAAAACTGGGGATGTTTAAAAGTGTTGACACAGCTAATAAAAAAGGTTCAGTACACATTTTACGCAATGTTTATGCGTCAAGGGTTCAAAGTACTGGGTAATTTAAATCTTCGTTTGTATAAACATTTCGCATATCGTTATAAAAGCTGTTAACGGTATTTTCCGAGTTAAATAAGAGATTATTGGGATGAACTCAAACACAAATTTATTTTTTGGCATATCTGTGCTGGATTTTCTGGAGCATTTTAAGTAGATTAACTCACAAGTATAATGTTCTTTTATTTCCTTTTCTCTTTAAAGTTGAAGAAAAGCAAAACCAAAGGCTATGAGTTTAGTCAAATGTAAACTATTCACTTTTACTTATTGATTTACTAAGACTGCCTCGATGGTCTAGCTAGCGTATGCCAATGCAGATCAACAGGTCTCAGGTTAAATTCTCGGGTCGAGTTTTTAGCAGCTGTTTTTAGCAGCCACACGTAGTTTGGAAGTTGGCGATGTTTCACGACGGTAGCTCGGAGAGCACGTTAAACCGTCGTTCCCGGTTGTCAGGAACACCATATTTATTGTGAAATCAGTGTCAGTGAATCAACCTTCGAATACAATTCACTCTCAAGTTGCGGAGGTCCGATGCCAGTCGCTGCGTGGAAAATTAAAAATTCGGTTAAACCGGTTGAAGTAGTAGCCGGTCCCAAACATTCTTGAGGATAATAAAGGTTAGGATGAAGAAGAGGAAAATTTGTTGATTTAATTTGAGATACCTGATACACGGTATTTGATTACGAACTAGGCACAGCCCATACTATGGTAATCAAATAAACTTGATGATTAGAGAAAATAGTTAACTTACTATAGCCAATCAATTCCTCATATTATTATTTTTTATAAATAGGTATAATATATAAATATTTCGAGCCGTCTAGTCCCAAGCTAAGCAGAGCTTGTGTTGTGGGTACTAGAACAGCTGATATAAATACATATATACATTTTTGTTTGTAAATACATACATATTATACATAGAAAACACCCAAACTCCGAAACAAATATTTGCAGATCATACAAACATTTGGTCTGACCGGAAATCTAACCCGAGACCTCAAGCACAGCATTCGCATACGCTACCACTGCGCCACCAAGGCAGTAAATATAAATATATATATATAAATAGTATCTATAAATTAGCCTGATGACGACGCTGTAATGTGCGCCGTTGTCATGAAACACAGTTAATATGTTTACAAACGTCACTCGTCTCAATTATCGTGAATTAACATACCAAACAGTTACATTGACATACTTTCTGTTATACATTATTACTTTACACATTAATATTACCTACGATTACCTACGTTATAAGGTCATCCGAAGGTTGTCTGTGATAAGGCTGTCAATGTGCTACTAAAGGTTTAATGTGACCTAGATACAATTGTTCATATAATGTTATACAAGTGATGAAATATATGTCAGCACTTCTAATCATCCCATGAGTGTTATAAAAGTCGACTAAGAGAGCAAACTAAGTAAGGCAGTGGCACTGCAAAGAGAAGGATAATTCACAATAACACAAATCCAATACCAACCCGTCTGGCTAGAGAGGTAATTTAACACAAATCCAATACCAACCCGTCTGGCTAGAGAGGTAATTTAACACAAATCCAATACCAACCCTACTGGCTAGAGAGGTATAGTATACCAAAACCTCTTTTTATCAGTCCAGCTATAATCAGATCAACATTTAAATCTAAAGATCCACCTTGATAGGTAATGAAAATAATATATAGGGTATATAATTTTTCTTCCTTGAAATGTAATAATTTGTTAGGCATCATCCTATTTTTACTAAAGAATCTATATTAATTGCCTAGGTGGCGCAGCGGTACCTTATGTAACTGCTGAGCTTGAGGTATCGGGTTCAATTCCGGGGTCGGACCAAATGTTTCTTTGATTTGCAAACATAAATAGTTTATTACCCGACTACGGCAAAGCCAAAGGAGAGTATTGATTTTGACAGGCTATCTATGTATGTATGTTCATCTGTTCCCTCATAGCTCCTTAACTACTTATTAGAACTGGACAAATAAGGTATCGTTTGAAGCGTCTTGATTGTCCGCTAGTTATAGGCTATATGACGTGTCACTGAATCTAATGTGGCGCCCTCTAGCCGATATAAAGTACTGTATTAAAAAATAATTTGAGATAAATATGCCGTGTTTGGCATCATTGGAAAGGGCGTTACTTGTTCATTTCAAAAATATATATATATTATTAGCATTCGCCCGTGACTTTGTCCGTATTTATTCGATAAGTGTGATATTTCTATGATATGCTTGTCTGTTCCCACATTCTTTCTAAACTACTAGTCAGAATAACACAAATGAGGTATTGTTAGAAGCCTTTTGATTGTCCGCTGGTTATAGGATGTATGAAGTGTCACTGAATCTAATGTGGCGCCCTCTGGCCCACAGAAAGTACTGGATCAAAAAAATAATTTGAGATAAATATGCCGTGTTTGGTATCATTCAAAAGGGCGTTACTTGTACATTTCAAATATATATATATCATTGGCATTTTCTTGTGACTTTGTCCGTATTTATTCGATAACTGTGATATTTCTATAGTACCTATTTAAAATATACTTAGCAAAGAAATTAATATTATAGAGGCACCAAAACATTTTAAATAAAAAAAAGTAAAAACATTACTAAGTTTCAAAAACTGTCCTAGTCCATTTAGTTTAATGTACCATAGTCCATAACACTTTAACAACGCGTGACTACGGCTTTTGAAACTTCTTTCATACTTTTTCAGCGTCATTTTTGTCGTAGTTGAGTTTTAGTTTTTACTTTTTTTTTGCTTTTATAAATCGGTAGTGGAAAATATGTATCTTTTACGATTCTTTATTTCAGGTATGGGTCCAAGCATAAGCTTCTACGGTTCTGTTAAAAACAATATCTTTTTAGTTTTAAAAGTGTGTTTTATTTTTAACCGACTTCCAAAGGAGCAAAAAAGGAGGAGGTTCTATGTTCCACTGTATGTATTTTTTTTTTTTTTTTTTTTTTTTTTTATGTATGTTACCTGATTACTCCGTCAGTTGTGGACCGATTTTGAATTTTTTTTTTGTATTCGACAGGGTATGCTTCCGTGGTGGTCCCATTGCCAGCATATCAGGATCTGATGATGGGAAATCGAGGGAAGCCCTCATTTTTTATAGGCACATACTATGTTTTTCGTATATTTTCTGAAGTTACACCGGTATTTGCGTCTGGTAGTCATCATTTTATGATGATGAGCTGATGATGTAAGGTACCACTCCTTAACGGTTAGGAGTTGGAGGATAAATCTTTAAATATCATATGCATATAAGTTACCTTTAGTCGTATTCTTACAAATTATTTAGGTAAGCTGATGATGGAAGGTGGAAGGTACAACTCCTCAACGGTTAGGAGTTGGAGAATAATTCTATCAATTTCATACGTATCTAAAGACCTTCAGTCGTATACTTTCAAGCTAATTAGGTGAGCTGATGATAGAAGATTAAACTCTTCAACAGTTAGGGATTAGAGGATGATTTTAATATTACACGTACCTTAATTTGTATTATTCTTGATGATGAAATTTGATGAAATAATTCAACTTACTACTTACCTACGATTGTTTGCACTAAAAACTGTAAAATAAAAACTTTTTATAAAAAAAAAAACCGACTTCCAAAAACATCGAACGAAAACTCTCTGTCAAAAAATACTTAAAAGCGTAAAATAAACTGGTTATTCATAAATTGCCTATACCTAATTCTTTATTCATTTAAATAGTAGTATTATAATGGGTGCTAGGTACCTAAAATCTGTTTGAAGTCGGTGCTAAGCCAAAAAGAATACAAACGAACAATTACAAAAGTCTAAGCGATAGTCACTTGGCACCGACTTCAAACAGATTTTAGGTACCTAGCACCCATTATAATACTACTATTTAAATGAATAAAGAATTAGGTATAGGCAATTTATGAATAACTAGTTTATTTTACGCTTTTAAGTGTTTTTTGACAGAGAGTTTTCGTTCGATGTTTTTGGAAGTCGGTTTTTTTTATTTTTATAATGTAATATTTATTTTTGTAAACAAAAATAAGCTAGTTCCTTTTAGTTAAGATAAACTAATATAATCTATTTTTTTTATTTATGGGCCCTGCCAAAATGACTCTACTCTGATGGAAAGCATAAGCAGAATTCAAGAGTGGTGGTCACCATAATCATTGCGAATGCAGACAATGCAACAATGTAGCATGGTGACCCACACCGTGGCGGCCTAGTGATACTTCTGCATTATTGGTCCCGGTCTCGCACTCACCAACGAACCACGACAACACAAACGTTGTCATTTATGGTTGATTTTCTTTACGAAAGTAGTACCACCCCAGTCAAGCTGGCCCGTTCGTGCTGGCTTAACAAAATAAGTATTTAAAAAGAATAAATTCGTTTTCTTTTAGACATTATTTATTTGTATTTTTAAATTTATTTATCACCTTGAATTAAACGTATTTTTTCAAATTATGGATATTTCAGTTATTTAAAGAGTTTTGCTTTTGGTAGTCTTCTTTCAGTAGCTCTGCGCCTCTTTCAGCGATCATTATTGTAGGTCCATTAATGTTACCGCTTGTAATAGTAGGCATCACACTTGCATCAATAACACGAAGATTTTTGACGCCATGTACTCTTAGTCTGCTGTCCACAACAGATGTACTTATATCAGCTCCCATCGCACATGTCCCGACTGGATGGTATAGAGTTTGTACAGTATTTAAAGCAATACATTTCCAATAATCTTTACTATCTAAGTCATATTTATTACAATCTGGCACGTCCATTCTCGCTAAAACTGCATCAATTGATTTGAAATATTTAGTTTTCAATGCATTAGTCAAGATTTTAATACCATTCGCTGCTGATTCTAAATCAAAATGATTTTTTAAATAATTTGGATAGATAAACGGATGATCTTCGGGGTTTTTTGAGCGTAAAGTAATATTTCCTCTCGTTGTTGGATGCAGTAAATTAAACATAAATAAGAACATCGTGTTATTGTTATTTAGCTCTACGAGTGGTTCTGCTATGGTGTTTTTAAGTCTAAACATCTTTGTCAATATATCCTTGAACTCAGGTTCGTTTTCCCAAACAAGCAAAAGATGACTTTGATAATCTGGATACGTAGCATTACTAGATGCAGAAAAAAATGCTAAAATATCTGAAGCAGTGTTTTGTGCTAAGTATCCCGTACGGTTATAGAGATATTTTATAACATCAAAATTTTTGTTCTTAATAGATTCTGGGTTTGACTGATTGTTGCAAATCGGAATAATTACAATTAAGTGATCTTGTAAGTTTCGACCTACCATAGGTGAGTGAACTACCTGTTTAATTTTCTTTGAAGCCAAATGATCGCGGTTGCCTATACCTGACAACATTAGCAGTTGAGGTGAATTGATGGTTCCAGCACATACAATGACTTCTTTCTTGGCAAAATACGTATACATTTTTGATTCATGTTTTACTTGAACACCGTAAGCAACTTTTGCTGAGCCTTTGGTCAAGACTTTTGTCACGAAACTATTTTTCAAAATTTTTAAGTCTGTCCTATTTTGAACTGGATGTAAATATGCTTTACTCGAGCTTTGTCGCTCTCCATTAGCAGCTGTAGCTGTCATTATTCCTGAGCCCATGACGTTCGCAGTATTTAGGTCAGGTACATTCTTAATACCAATACTATCCCAGGATTCAAGAATTTTTTCGGTAACTTTACTATATGTACTATTAAAAGTATTAATAACAAGTGGACCATTATGACCGTAATGTTCATAAATTTCTTGATCTTGTAACAGACGCTGGTTTTGGTAGCTTTGACTTTTTTTAAAGCACCGCCTAACTTCTCGTACGGTCCATTCCGTATTTCCAGCATTATGCCAATTTTGATAGTCTTGGTCATTACCTTCAATATAAATCATAGCGTTCATGTTGCTAGAACCTCCGACCATTTTTCCTCTTGGCCAATTTATAGAGCCCTTTTTAATACTTTGATCTATGACTCCATCATCTGTAGTTAAATACTGCCAATCGTATTTAGAGAGCCTCAATATGCTATCTAATCCTGGAACCTGCAAAATATGTAAGCATTAATTTTAATTCTGAAAATATTTACTTATTTTATTGAAATTCATACATTGCCGTTGCCGCGATCAATTTATAATTTATTTAAGCATAGTAATTAATATAATTTTGGTACTCATGGACTGCCATTAACTTAAAAAAACTACTGCCATTCCAACAATACATTCACCATAGTTTTGTATCCTATTATATTGATTTGACAGAAAACACATACATGTGATAAAAAAAAGAGTCTTGTTGGTAACAGATGAGAAAACTTCAAGTCAGAGACAGAGTTTTGCACGTTTGCTTGTGACATCTATGAAAATTTTGTAAATTCATAATTGGAATGGTGTCATGGTCGCGTTAAAGACATTGTATTTATCACTAGCTGACCCGCTATCTCTTTATAGCCCGTAGCGTGGTGTTAAATAGAGTAAACAAAAGGTTATAGTGAGGCTACCATTAAATATAGACATATTTACGCACACTTTTACTAGATCTTTTAATGTAATAATTCTTTACTACGAACGTATTATATCGTACCAATATATCGAGTAGGGTTAACGTCAAGCAAAAATAATTTTGCATAAAATAAAGGAATGCGCGAAAGAGGACGTCAAGTCATTAAAACTCGAATTTTGTTAAAAAGAGAAGTAGATGACGATATAAACGAGTACGAGTATTAGATATCTACAAAGTATTACCTTCTCAAGATTACTCAAGAGCTGCGATCACCATGCTATATATATAAAAGACTTCTAACAACAAGTATTTTTTTTAACCGACAAAAAAAGGAGGAGATTATCAATTCAACTATTTTTTTAATGTTTGTTACCTCAGAACTTTCAACTGGGTAAACCAATTTTGATGAATCTTTTTTTATTTGAAAGCTGGTGCTTCCCGTGTGGTTCCATTTCAATTTGGTCCAATTCTTGAAGTCGTTTTTTTGTTAAAATTTTGTATTATTTATTAGACGGGCCTATTGGTGTAGTGGTGAGTGACTCTGACTACTAATCCGGAGGTCGTAGGTTCAGTTTCCGCCCAAGACAAATAATTGTGTAATGAACACGACAATTTGTTGTGTGTCTAGGAGTATTTCTTCCATTATACGTTTACCTATATAATATTATGTACAGACCTAAATGTATCTATGGTATGTATGTATTTAGAAAGCACCGGCTTTACCGAGTTAGGAACTTAGAGTTAAGTTAGGAATCACACTACCGTGTATGATATATGTGTGTGTGATATGTGTGTGAGACTGTGTGTGTGTATGTGATATGTGTGTGTAACTGTGTGTGTGTGTGTGTGATATGATTTTCATGTCCGTGTCGTTTTTTTTTCTGTACCACTAAGCAGCTAGTGTTATGTAAAATAATAGAAATGCTTATAGTTAAACTAATTTCAAAACTTAATATTTCAAAACGCTAAATGTACTTCTCTTACTGTGCATTTATATAAAAACGAACAGACGGAGAATTTTTGTAGTTTGTTTTTTAAATATCATAAGTGAATAATTTCTAAAAAATGTATTTAAATATAAAGATATTGCACGTATGTAACTCCCTAACTACTCTCTCTTGAGTCAAATGTTGTGTTTAGTCTATGCAGCCACCATAGCTTTACATTCACAAGAAATTTCAATTCAGTAGCCAATATTTTTATTCCTTAATGTTAGTGACGTGAAGATAACCTGCGTCTTGAGGTTATGTACTTATGTATGTCGAATTAAATTAATAAATTTCTAAAACAAATCGCCAAACTTACATTGGCTTCAATAGGCGGATCACCTCCAGCTTCCAGGAGTAAAATATTCCATTCCTCTATTTCGCTTAATCTATTGGCCATAACGCTTCCAGCCGACCCTGCTCCTACTATTATGAAATCAAAATGTGCTCCATCTGTAAAAATAAATTCCACTTAATCAACATGATTCGCCATCTTTTTTTTTCAGAAATAGAAATCCCTAACAGAAATAGAAAAAACTGGATGAATACAAGTGTATTCATGAAATCTTATTTTTTATTGTTGAAACTTTCTACGGAATTCTTTCGCAAAAGTTTCAAGTCTACCCTGGGAGAGACATGAACTTAGGCATGAACGGCTCCGGCTCAACCGGAGTGATACTACGGCCTCACAGAAAACCGGTGTGAAACAGCGCTTGCGCTGTGTTTCACCGAGTGAGTGAGGGTTCCGGAGGCCCATACCCCAACTCCTCCCCCATCCCCCAAAGGCTGGCAACGCAATTGTGATACCTTTGGTGCTGTGGGTGTCCATGGGCAGCGATACTCGCTTACCATCAGGCATTCCATAAAGCAAAATAAAAGAAGAAAAAGAAACAAAATCATCTAAATGAGACCAGAGACCCAATGATGCGGAAGCATCTCAATAGACCACCAAAATGTGTGTGTGGGTTACCATGCTGTATTGTCACATTGTCTGCATTAGCAACTGAACATTACTCTTGAATTCTGTTCATGCTTTCCGTCAGGCAGAGTGGCACTTTGGCAGCCAAAATATCGGTCCAGATAATCCCGACTTTCAGTGAGACTAACGAAAAGCAATTCATTTTTAAAAGCAATCTAAATAAATAATATAAGAAGATAAATAATATACACCTGGAACTTTAGAATTCCTTAAAGCTTTTTCGGGAACGAAACACTGACTCGCTGCAAAAAACTGCACAGCAGAGGCAAAATCGTTAGGAAAACCGCCTGTAGTCGGTTGTGTACACGATGTATGGAAGCTGATTTATGCACAAAAATATCTATTTATAATATTACATTACAATAATCACAAATATTTACAAAAAAACTACTTCAAAAACTGGACCAAATTAAAATGGGACTACACGGAAAGCACCAGCTTTGAAATAAAAAAAGAATCATCAAAATCCGTTCACCCAGTCGAAAGTTATGAGGTAACAAACATAAAAAAAAAATACTGTCGAATTGTAACTGTCGAATAACCTCCTCCTTTTTTTGAAGTCGATTAAAAATACAACAGAAATTGATTAAAAATAAGACGTTAAAATTATGGTTCATTAACGTGAAATGTGTTATTAAGGGCATACATTTATAAAAACTAATTTCCTCCCTCTACCTCTTTTAGCTTTTTAATCCGTGTAGTGTTGTAATATTGAAACTACTGGTTCATAAAAAAACAAAAGAACGTTGTAAACTTAATAATTATGAAGACTTGTTTTTGGAATGTAGGATGCTTCCAGTTCATGAGAGAGCGGTGTTGATGTTAGCGTCGGAACAGTTCGGTAGCAGTGAGTTCCGAATCAATACAAATTACTGTAGACCCCAGAGAAACAGGTATATAAAAAGATTTGTTGTGCCTCCTTTTAACAATTATTATGGACAAAGATGTAGAACATATTTAGTTCCAGTTATATTTAACAGTTTACCCCTAGAAATAGAAAATACTAGCACTACAAAAAACGCTTTCAAAAACAAACTTAGTAAATACCTACTAGAAAATTATTTTAAGAGCTTCTAGACAGTTTCTTTTTTTTCGGATAGGGATTGTCCATGCTGTGGTGTCTATCACAACGGTTTGTGCTAATCCTTATAACATAAGTCTCGTATTGTTTTGTTATGTCAATGAATATGTGTAATTTTTAAGTTGCTTAGATGTATAAAAACGGAGCTACAACTGCCAACAAACTGAAAAATCAGTTTGGCAGGGGTATATGTATCATGAAAAGCAGTTATATTAATTGAATAAAAACTTTTTATTTATTTTTATTTATTATTTTTTTATAAGAATGTGAAGTGTCACCACCCTAATTCACATTCCGGCATCTTACGATAGCCACGAGATGGATGGATGAATGTGAATTAGGGTGAAGAATCTTACGATGCGACTACTAAAGGAGAAAATTACGCAGAACAACTTCACTGCAAAGAGAAGATAACTATAAATAATCATCAACAACCCATAACATCCCACTACTGGGCTCGGGTCTCTCTCACGCTGGCCAAGTGCGTGTTGGAGACTGGCAAGACAACGTTGTGGCTACGTATAATCTTGCCGTTGAATGTTTTTAAGCCGCCCAAAGGCCTCCAACTAAGCTTCACGATAACAACCGGGACCGACTGCTTCACGTGACCTCCAAATCACTATAAACCAATTCTATACCAAACCGTTTAGACAGCGCGCAACGTGGCATTTGAGATCAAAACCTTCTTTTAAAGAAGAAGCCTACGTCCAGCAGTAGACTATTTAAGGATGATGAATTTATTTTAGCAAAAAAACCGTTCATACATATAAATATGGTGGTAAAATATATCGTTTAATCCTACTAATATTATAAACGCGAAAGTTTGTAAGTATTGATGGATGGATGGATGTTTGTTACTCTTTCACGCAAAAACTACTGAACGGATTAGGATGAAACTTTACAGTAATATAGCTTATACATCAGACTAACACATAGGCTACTATTTGCCGCGATAACCGATATACTAGCGGGTGGAGCCGCGAGCAAAAACTAGTTTAAAATAAATGTGTATTTTTCACGGTTGCCTGTAATAGGTTACCTCCGGGCGATAAGGCCGCCAATTGTATTTCCCTAATTTAATCTGGTACAATAAAGAGATTTATTATTATTATTTTATTTCAGAACTATTCTTACTTGTATTTTTTTTTTTAAATATTTTAAAGTAAATATATATTAACTCACCACGGCATTTTAACTAGGAGTGTTTGAAATTTACGAGCCACCAAAACGAATGAAATGTGATACTACAATTTTACTGTAAATGATAAGCCTGTGCTAATAAACTACTCGTAATAAGTGCAAAGCCTATTGTAGACAAAATAAGTAAGTATATCTATACATCTACACAAATAAATAAAATTGGAGTGTCTATTTGTAATATTAACTAAATGCATAATTATGTATGTATACACGGTACATATACAAAAATATCATTTTTTGACGTGACAACGTGACTTATGCGGCGTTACCTCGCTCGGAGGCGTTCCATTTAAGGCTTGAAGTGCAAGCGAGAGATAGATCTCATCATTTTATCAATGTTTCGTTATGACGTTATCACGTTAAACTATAGTCCGTAAACAGACTTTACAGACAACCATTTTATTTTATTTTTAAATTTTTGTCTGTCTGTCTGTCTATTTGTTCCGGCTAGTCTCTGGATCGGCTGGACCAATTTTGACAGGACTTTCACTAGCAAATAACTGATGATATAAGGAGTAGCTTAGGCTACTTATTAGGGTTCCGTGCCAAAGGCAAAAAACGGAACCGTTATAGATTCGTCATGTCTGTCTGTCTGTCTGTCCGTCCGTATCTCACAGCCACTTTTTTCCGAAACTATAAGAACCATACTGTTGAAACTTGGTAATTAGATGTATTCTGTGAACCGCATTTAGATTTTCACATAAAAATTAAAAAAAAACATAAATGGTCCCCAATTCCCCATACTTGTAACTGAAATTAAAAAAAAAAATCATCAAACCCGTGGGAGGTGGGTATCAATGGATAGGTCTTCAAAAATGATATTGAGGTTTCTAATATCATTTTTTTCTAAACTGAATAGTTTGCGCGAGAGACACTTCCAAAGTGGTGAATTGTGTGTGTGTGAATGTGTGTGTGTGTGTCCCCTCCCTGTAACTTCTAAAATAAGAGAATGATAAAACTAAAAAAAAATATGATGTACATTACCATGCAAACTTCCACCGAAAATTGGTTTGAACGAAATCTACTAAGTAGTTTTTTTTAATACGTCATAAATCGTAAACTGTAATTTATCGATCAAAGTTACAACGAACTTCAAGAACTATTATATTATGTTACTTGCTGCTACAGAACCCTTCATGCGCGAGTCCGACTCGCACTTGGCCGCTTTTTTCGAAAAAAATCGGTTCAGAAATTTAAAAAATTGTTCAACATGTTTTTGGAACGAAGTTCCCTAAAGGGCTTTGCGGAGGGGTACCCTAGACGGCAAAAAATGTCCGTAACGTTAAATAAAAAAAGCGTAAGATTTCGTTAACGAAAAATGTAGTATAGCGCCATCTGTAAGTTGTATGTAACAAGTACGGAGTAACTCTAGACAGAACTTGTTTCAGTAGAGATTACTAGGTGGCAGCACAAGTGACCAGTTTATTTGTTTTTTTTTTATCGATAAAAAATCATAATAAAAATGTATACCTAAATAGTTATTTTCTTTATACCTTCCATAGAACTTGAAATTAATATTTTTATAATAAGCAACTACGTTCCTATCTGGTCTCCCACGACACCATGCGTTTCTTTGTATTGATATGAAGTACTTTACCATAAGTCATTATATTTTATTTAACCTTAAAACAAATAAACCAAGTTTTTATCTACATACATTTTATTGTCAAAGTAGCAGTAATTACATGTTCTATTACATCCAAACAATTTCAGACTGCCGTTTACCTATCGTATTTCTTCGACAATAGCTTCGACCCGTGGTGTTACTCATAGTTGTTGTAGACAACAACCTTGGGTAACATGGTGGGGCGAAGCTAGTCTATACATCTCTAACTATACAAATAAATCAAATTAAACTGTCTGTTTGTAATATCAAAATAACCGCTTTTTATTAAATGCATATATTATGTATGTATACACGGTACATATACCATTTTTTTTTTTTCAATTTTTGTCTGTCTGTTCGTTCCGACTAATCTCTGGAACGCCTGGACCGATTTTGACGGGACTTTCACTGATAGGTAGCTGATGATATAAGGAGTAACTTAGATTACTTTTTTTAGACTAGCTTCGCCCCGCGGCCTTACCCGTGTTACGACAATAACCGCGGACCACACCGCGGGAATCAGCTAGTCTATACATTTATACAAATAAATAAAATTGGACTGTCTGTCTGTAATATTAAAATAACCGCTTTTTACTAAATGGAATGAAATATAAGGAGTAACTCACTTTTTTTAGACTAGCTTCGCCCCGCGCCTTTGCCCGCGGTTATTGTGGTACCGCGGATAAAAATATATATTAAATTACAAACAGATAGATATAAGAAGTAAATTAGGTTACTATGATAATAAAAAGTAAAACAAAGTTGTGTGGTGTCGTGGAACACTAGATAGGAACGGAATTCCTTATCAAAAATACAACTCAACTCAACTCAAACTCTCTTTATTTCATAAAAATTTTTAAATTGTTTGAAATCGTCTTTTATGTAGACTCTAAAGTCATAGATCAACACACACAATAGCAACAATCTCTGTTTTGTCAAATAGCAAGCAAATAAGCTTAATAAAAATTAAACTCATACAAAATCTATTACGAGTATTTGCCTGTGCCGATCTACAACCGCCCATTTCCAAGGAGTTGAGCCTTATGAGAAGAAAGGGCAAACAAACTCATGGCCACTCTTTTGCAAATTACAGATAGATGGCACTATTACATGTACCACAACATTGTTTTGATGTGTGCCATTATGTCCGTTATTAAGTACTAAAAGGTAAAAGGACAATGAAGAGAAAACAAGATTAAGAAAAAAAAATCGAATAAAAGAGAAAATGAAATGTAGCATAAAAAATAGAAAAAAATAATAATAATAAAAAACACACTAGCCAACACCACATTTTTCCTTAAGAAATAGCCTGCGTTAATTAATCCCAAGCATTTCGATCTTCTATATAATCCAAAATTGAATAGTAGGCCTTCTTACACAATCCACGTTTTATTGCGGATTTAAATTTGTTAATACTTAAATCTTGAATATTATTTGGGATTTTATTATAAAATCGGACACATTGACCTCGAAAAGACTTGTTTATCTTTTGGAGCCTAGTGGCGGGTACTACAAGTTTATTTTTATTCCTGGTATTTAAAGAATGTACATCACTTCTTTTCAAAAAGCTATCTTTGTTTTTCTGAACATACATTACATTTTCATAGATATATTGACTTGCCACTGTCATTATGTTTATTTCTTTAAATTTCTGCCTTAATGAACAACGATTGCCTAAATTATAGAGTGCTCGAATCGCTCTCTTTTGCAGTACAAAAATAGTTTGAATGTCGGCAGCATTCCCCCACAGTAGAATACCGTACGACATTATGCTATGAAAATAACTGAAGTAAACAAGTCGTGCTGTATCAACATCAGTCAACTCTCGAATTTTTCTTACTGCGTATGCTGCTGAGCTGAGTCTACTCGATAATTTATCAATATGTGGGCCCCACTGTAGCTTAGAGTCTAGTGTTATACCCAAAAATGTCGTAGTGTCCACAAGATCTAACCCGACATCCTTAATTACCACTGTAGTTTTCACTGGCTTGACGTTTGGCATTGTGAAACGTATGCACTTAGTTTTTTGTTCATTTAAAAGCAGATTGTTGATGTCAAACCAATGAACCACTCTCGAAATGGCGCTGTTTACGTCTGTGAAATTAGTAAGTGTCCGTTTTAGTCTAAATAATAGTGATGTATCATCTGCAAACAACACAATCTCGAGACTGTCCTTGACAACGTGAGGTAAGTCGTTAATATATACTAAAAATAAGAAAGGGCCGAGAATAGAACCCTGCGGAACGCCCATTTCTACCACAGAGCCTGGAGAACGCTCACCATTAATATCAACTCGCTGAATTCTATTATACAGATATGAAGCCAGAAGTTCCAGTGCTTTATTTCTGATACCATAGTGCTGTAATTTCCTGATCAGCGTTTCATGCACAACACAATCAAATGCTTTAGATAAATCGCAAAAGATGCCTAGAGAATCGTGGGCATCCTCCCAGGCATCAAATATATGTTTTACTAGCTCAACACTGGCATCAGTTGTGGAGCGACCCCTTGTAAAACCAAATTGTCTATTGTGTAATAAATTATTATTATTAAAGAAGCTTTGCAATTGATCATACATAATTTTTTCAAAAATTTTGCTAAATACTGGTAGTACTGAGATAGGTCTAAAGTTAGTTGGGTCAGATGTACTACCAGATTTGAATAACGGAATAATTTTACTAGACTTCAGAAGATCAGGAAATACACCACTATCAACACATTGATTAAATGTAAAAGACAATTGATTAGCCACTACAGATATAATTGTCTTAGTAATTAATACAGAGTTTCCCCATAGATCGGTTGTTTTTTTAACGTTAATAGTGTTAAAGGCTTTAATAATTTCAAAGGGGGAAACATATTGGAACTTAAATTCACTATCAACCCTACTAACATTCTCTTTTAAAATTGATTCTGCAAGGCATGGTGAGGAGTTCAAAGATTTAGTAGTTGATACAGGAATGTTAGTAAAAAAATTCTCAAATGCAGCAGCAACCTCAGCATTTGATGTGATAAATTTATTGTTTATATTTAAATTAAATTCATTGTCACGGTATTGATTTTTACCAGTTTCACTATTAATAATTTTCCATGTGGTTTTTATCTTATCATCGCTACTTTTAATCTTTGAACTTATAAGATACAGATGGTGCTATACTAAATTTTTCGTTCACGATCTTTAAAAACCAAAAAGTTGTCTTCACACCTTTATTTTATTTAAAATGATTTGTAAAAATATACAGGGTGGATATGACAAAACGATATTTAACGAAACCGCGGGCCATTCAAATACGTCTGTTGACTTTGGGATTGTTAAATTTATTTGAAAATTGAAATAAAAAAAATGAAACGTTCAAACAAACTAAATTCCTAAAAATATTAAAACCGATAAGAACACCATTTGCAATTTAAGTTCACTGACCTACGTGCATACGAGTACAGCTGAGCGCCCGCGGCATCATCAAACGGCGCCCGTGCGGTGCTGACGCCTACTTATTGTAATAATAATGTACATGTATTTACACAATCACAATATTTCACAATAATATCACAAAACAAGAAATTCAATTAATTATAATTTGAATTTTTCAATTCTCAATGAATACACAGATCGTATCTTTTAATAATGTAATTTTTTCGCAATTTTGCAAATTAGTAAGTAGGTAGGTACTAACAAATAGCTTTGCAAATAAGTAATAACAAAAAGTATGTCATGTATAAAGCCTGTACTTACTTGTATTTAAAGGTTTACGCATATTTTTTTAGAACTTTGTGAATAGGTCTATGGCTTACTTACTTGAAAATGAGGAGCAGCTGTACGCAAACTACATGTCAGTGTAGGTACGTAAAGCTAGAACGGCATTTTCTCGGCATTCTCCATAAATTAATATCATATCCGAGTATTCACTAGCCGTATAACCAAATCGAGGCATTGTTTCATTTACACTCACACAAAGTAATCGTTAAATAACAACTAAGTACTAACAAACCTAACTAATGTGTCCTGTCCCTGTCCTGTCACTATTAAAGCAGTTTTTCGCACTAATCACTTTAAAATACCTATTATTTATTAATAATCAAAACAAACAGTAGGTACATAGAGCTTCCGCGCCGGCTAGTTCAAACGTGCAACGACGCGAACACGTCACGGGTTCGCGTATTGCGACTGACTGCCGACTATTCAAATGCAGTTTTTTACGCTTGAAATTAGAAAAGTATAGAAAATATATTTTCGGTTGACCCTTTTACACTCCCGGTTATTCCTTCCAGCAATACCTACCTATTGTTTTAACTATTTTGTGATTACGTGTGTGAGGATCTTATTGCTCAGACATAAGGTATATTTTAGAGTGAAAATTATTTGAGTAGTTAGACCTAAGGTCGTTAACCCCTTAATGATAGCGATGCATTCAACACATCGTGTAGTAAATTTCAAAAACGAAAAGTAGTGTCCTGTGGCTTAACTACTGAACCGATTTCATTGAAACTTTGTAGGTGGACTTGTAACGTGTGTAGGTATACCTAGTTAAAAAAACTCTTGCTTTGTGGTATCCACCTTGTATAAAAGTTCTATGCGAGGTATGAAGAAAATAACTATTAAACAGTAGGTATACATTTTCATTATGATTTTTATCGATAAAAAACTACTTTTCAATTGTGCTGCCACCTAGTAATCTCTACTGAAACAAATTCTGTCTAGAGTTACTCCATACTTGTTACATACAACTTACAGATTACTACGCTATACAAAATTTTTCGTTCACGAAATAAATAAATAAATATTTCGGACATCATTTTTTATAAATACATAAATAAACATAGAAAAAACAAATATTTGCAGATCAAAAAAAATATTTGATCCGACCCGGGATTCGAACCCGAGACCTCAAGACCTGTATTCGCATACGCTACCATTTTGACACCGAGGCATCAATCTTACGGTCCAGACGTTTTTAGCCGGCTAGAGTACCCCTCCGCAACGCCCCATAAGAAACTTCGTTCAAAAAACTTGATTTGATCAGTTTTAAGTTTAAATAAAATAAAGTGGGTACTTTACATCGATCCTAAAAAAGGCTGATTCATTATTACATATTTTAGAACAAAGTCCTTCGCCGCGTCTGTCTGTCTGTTAGCGATAAACGCGAAAAGTACTGCAAGGATTTTAATGCGGTTTTCACCCGTAGCACCTGTGCACGCAGCATGCGGCACCAGGACGAAACCTGTGCACCGCCAGCATTGCCGTGATCAATGAGAGTAGTGAGGGATGGGAGGCCGCGGTCTTCTTCTGTGAGGACGTTATGCTCCAGAAGAAGTCCGCAGAGCAGGATCAGGAAAGGGCCGATCCCACTCAGAAGAGGTCGCAAGCTCCCCAATCGTCACCACAGGGTCGATTGTGACCACATTTGAGGAAGATGTGACCGCTGCAAGCGACCCGAGACCGATGACAACCCCGTGCGGGTTTGGTTTCCGTTATTTGCCAATTATAACTAGGGGGAACGAAAGCAGATTAAGTCAATGCATCGCTTAAAAGATCGTATCTTTGGCCACATATAATGAAATATGATCTTAAAATCAATAAAGGGGTTGAGCCACGCAAGCTAGCTGAGATACGCTGATTTCAGCACAATAGGGCTGGTTCGACTGGGACGGTACTACCTTCGTACAGAAGACCATCCTAAAATGACAGCATTCATGCTATCCTGTTTCGTAGGTGAGTGCGAGACCGGAAGCCCAATGATGCAGAAGCATTTCAATAGGCCGCCATGTCGCATTGTTGCATTATCTGCATTTGTATTGACTATGATCACCACTACTCTTAGGTTCTGCTCATACTTTCCGTCAGGCAGAGTAGTGTCACTTTGGCTGGCTCACATATTAAAAAATGAGTATTCTATCCCCTAGCGACGAAAATAGGTAATTTTTATGATTTGCTCGAAAT
Source organism: Diaphora mendica (assembly GCA_949125395.1). Taxonomy (NCBI): domain Eukaryota; kingdom Metazoa; phylum Arthropoda; class Insecta; order Lepidoptera; family Erebidae; genus Diaphora; species Diaphora mendica. The sequence goes on from OX421321.1 coordinate 7,242,969, forward strand.
AAAAAATGAAAACATGAAATGTCCGTATGAGTTTTAATAATATTTGTGTTTTTGTTCATAATCTGGAAAAAAATATAAAAAAGTATATCCTGATATTATCCACTAAGACACTAAATTGGTTCCAAGAAAAGGCTATACTATACTATCACCTGCACTAGAGAGCAATTTGATAAAATAATTATTTCCAAATTCGAAGCATCATCGCAAACCAACTACTCCGTTGACACAGTTGTGAATAGAGAGGCCTATAAGTAATTTATTCAACGGAATTTTTTAAGTCTTTAACTGGAATTCTGGAATTCCGCCGCATAAATTAATACTTAAAGTAAGTACCCCCATTATGTTATGAAGAGATAAGAAATTAGAGTCAACAAAAACTATGCAACGTTACAAGGTTAAAATAATAAATTTTAAAACAAAGTCAAAAATTCAAATGATACCCTGAAAATTGCCTTTTCAATTGAAACGGTTACAATTTTGTGTAAAAATAGTGTTTCGAACGACAAGTGAAGCGCAGGGTCAAACATTGAAAGTCAATTATTTTTGAAAATAATTTTATACTTCTAAACTAATCTAAGCTAACGTTATACAGAGGAAAGATTTAATTTTATTGTTTGTTACGATTTAACTCAATCTACTCAATCGATTTTAAAAGTTTTTGCCTGCCTCGTTGGTCTCGCGGTTGGCGTGTGCAACTGCTGATCATGAGGTCTCGGGTTCGATTCCCGGGTCGGACCAAATGTTTGTATGATCTACAAATATTTGTTTCGGAGTTTGGGTGTTTTCTATGTATAATATGTATGTATTTACAAAAAAAAGTATATATGTATTTGTATCAGTTGTCTAGTACCCATAACACAAGCTCTGCTGAGCTTGGGACTAGATGGCGTTGTGAGTTAGATGTCCGAAATATTTATTTATTTCACCAGTAGATAGCTGCATCTTCTTGAAGTAACATAGACTAAATTGTATTTCCCATACCTTACCCGTGCGAAGCCGGGGTGGGTTGCTAGTTATATGTATAAATAAATAACGGAACAATATTTAAAGTACTTGCTTTCTTGCAAAAATATAATTGATGAAATCGGACTATGTGTTATTGAATTACAACTAAGTACATATTTTGACTTTCATCCCCCCTCTCCAGGAAACCGTGCTGAATTTCGGGATAAAAACTATCCTATGTCCTACCTCGTAGTATGAACTCAAATCATGCCAAGTTTCATTTCAATCCATTCACTAGTTTGGGCGTGATGCGCAGCCAAGATACAGACAGACAGACAGACAGACAAAAATGAAAAAAATACAGTTTTGGCTTCAGTATCGATTATAGAGAGCCCTCCGAAAAAAACATTCAAAATATCTTTAATGTACAAAATTGGACCTGTTACATTTTTATTAAAAATGTAACAGGTCCAATTTTGTAGTTTTTTTATTTTTATTATAAGTATAGATAACTAAACAATACCCAATTTGGACTACAACTGCCTTTATATTTCTCATTATTTATCACTTACAGAGTAAAAATAGATTCAATACAAGGTAGTATCATATCATTTCGGTTCCGTGCGTCGTCGTTCAAACACTCCTTGTTAAAATGCCGTGGTAAGTTGATAATATTACTTATACTCTGTACATTACTTTATTTTCTTTTTGACAGTTCAAGAAATTTTGAAATTAGTGACGCCCTCACTCATTACCGATTCGATTTGAAACGAATAGCGATTTTATTTATGAAGAACTTTCAATCGTTTTAATTAAATATTTTTAGTTGAAATATTAATTATGCCTTCATTAGTTTTTTATATTATGTAAGAAATAAACAAAAATATAAATAATAAATCAGTAAATTAGATGAATGAACAGAGTTATTGTTCTTTATTCTTGGTTTGATCCTAAATTCCAAGATTTCGACTTAATTCCTTGCAAAAATTCAATCTTGGAGTCATAGATACAATTTTTATTTCCTTTTTTTATTAAATTTACAGAAAAAATACTTACATGAAGTCAAATTATTTTTATCATATGATCGATTTGTCGTATTTCAAGTACTGTTTTATAGTCTGTGGTTGTTTGTTATGCACAGACCACTTCACTAAAGTACCGTCACCGTCAATAAAGTACGACATTACTGTAGTACATAATTCCGAAAAAAAATATGATAATTTATAGGCGTGAGCTGTCAAAAAGAAAATAAAGTAATGGACAGAGTATAGAAAAGTTTAAAAAATTACATTTACATAAAAGTGGTTCTGGAATAAAAATACATAATCTATACAAGTCCCGCTATTTACTAAATGCACATTGCACATGTATTTACACGGTACATATACCAAAAGTTTATTTTTCGTCTGTCTATCTCTCGGTCTATCTGTCTGTTCATTCCGGCTAATCTCTAGAACGGCTGGACCTATTTTGACGGGACTTTCACTGGCAGGTAGCCGATGTAATAAAGAGTAAGTTAGGCTACTTTTTTTAGACTAGCTTCGCCTCGCGGTGTTATTTTTGCTGAGAGAAATTCATCTTGGCCTGCTATATACCACGCTGGTTAGAAAGGTCTGTATATAATATATTTCAAGTTTTCTTTCACTCTGCAGTGATGTTATAATACGAGTACGGCTAAAGGAAATTAATTTTGGGGATCTAAACCTTTGCACTCTATAACAAATGACACATTAATCAATCATACATTGAATGTCTTATTTTAATCGATTCTTGTTGTATTTTTGTAGTGTCAATGTAATACTGTAAATAAACTTTTTTATGCTTAAAACAGCTATGATACATCGTGCTCACTGCCAACAACAGGCGGATTTCCTAACGCTTTTGCCTCTGCGGTGCAATTTTTTGCAGCGAGTCAGTGTTTAGTTCCCGAAAAAGCTTTAAAGAATTCTAAAGTTCCAGGTGGATATTTTATTTATATTTCGTATAAAAATTAATCGCTGTACGTTAGTCTTACTGAAAGTCGGGATTAGCTGGACGAATTTTTTCCCCGTCAAAATGTCTACTATGCCTGATGGAAGGCATGAGCAGAATCCAAGAGTAGTGTTCACCATTGCGATTGCAGATTATGTAACATTGCAGCTTGATTACCCATACTATGGCGGTCTATTGAGATGCTCCTACGTCTGGTCTCATTTTGTTCTTTAAATATTAATAAATGATACGCTACTATATACAGGCCGATGTATAGTACGCTATGTATGACTTGACAGCTTTTAACACGATGTGCGCCAGTGACGCGCGTACCGATAAAACAAAGCTAACTTTATTTTTTTGTTATTTAGCATAATAATATACAATCATATTTCTTGTAAATATATAAACAAACCTAAGCTTACAATTTGTGCAAAAAATATTTTAAAATTTATATGGTAACATAATAAAAATGACACTTTTTTAGCAACATGAGCTCCCGTAAAACACTACGCTAACATTAGTTAGCCGTGTATAATTTGTGAAATCTTATTGAAAAATTACGTGTATATACGGCTAACTTGTACTAAATAAAAAACTATTAATAATGAAGGAAAAGTAAATATAGAAAATTAAGAAGAATATAATAACAATTACGGGTACCAAATTTCAAAAAAATATATTTTTAACATAAAAATTATCGCGTTATTTCCTTTAAACGCCTCAACTGTAAAGTACACTTTTATGAGTTAGCATATTATAAAATGCTGGTGTCGATTTGCGGATGAATACACTTGTGTCCATAGAATGATTTTTATTTTTGAAAAAAAATTGGATGGCAAATCAGATGTTTACTATATGGAATTTATTTTTTCAGATGGAGCACATTTTGATTTCATAATAGTAGGAGCGGGGTCGGCAGGAAGCGTTATGGCCCATAGACTGACCGAAATAGGGGAGTGGAATATTTTACTTTTGGAAGCTGGAGGCGATCCGCCTATTGAAGCCAATGTAAGTTTTACGATTTGTTTAAGAAACTACTCAATTGGCTCGATTGGCTCAAGACGCATCTGCCTAATCGCAGTTGATATTCTACACGACACATCACTAACATTACTGGACAAAAAATATTGGCTACTGATTTGAAAATTCTTGTGTATGTAAAGCCATGGTGACTGACTGCGTCCCCCCCCCTCTAAAAGGTAAATAGCTGGCGTGAAAAATCTGAAAAAAATCCTGATGGTAGTCGACATGAATAACTTTGAAGGAAAACTATAACGACTTAAATAATTTTGTCAGTTCAGAAGTTATAGAGGTCTAACTTGTATATGCCTAATGAGTAAACATGTAAAAAAAAATAGTGGCAAACAAGCAGACGTATCGCCTGATGGTAAGCGATTACCGTCGCCTATGGACACCCGAAACACCAGACGCATCACAAGTGCTTTGCCGGCCTTTTAGGGATCGGGAGGCGGTTTGGTGAGGGGTTGGGGTATGGACCTCCAGTATCCTCATTCACTCGGTGAATCACAGCGCTAGCGTTGGTTCACACCGGTTGTCTATGAGGCCGTGGTATCACTCCAGTCGAGCCTGCCCATTCATGCCGAAGCGTGGCTCTCCCACGGTAATATTTAAAAAACATAATTGACTGCCTCGGTGACGTAGTGGTAGCGTATGCGACTGCTGTGCTTGAGGTCTCGGGTTCCATTTCCGGGTCGGATCAAATGTTTGTATGATCTGCAAATATTTGTTTCGGAGTTTGGTTGTTTTCTATGTATAATATATATGTATTTACAAAAAAAAAGTATTTAAGTATTTATATCGGTTGTCTAGTACCCATAACACAAGCTCACTTAGCTTGGGATTAGACAGCGTTGTGTGTTAGATGTCCGAAAATAATAAATTGTTAATTAAGGAACCCTAACCGGCACTTTGCTGGTTTTATATTTATACATGTGTAATAATATAAAATTTTATTGACATCAAAGTAAACTGAACAAATATTGAAATTTACCATACTCTTTGCGCTGTAGCAAAGCTTTCGTCGTTTCGTTCGTTTCACTCTTGAAAGTTGCTGCTATTTATAAATTATGAATTAGTATTTCAGCTGTACCACATTCGCAATAAATAAATAAATAAAATAAATAATTATTTCGGACATCTAACACACAACGCCATCTAGTCCCAAGCTAAGCAGAGCTTGTGTTATGGGTACTAGACAACTGATACAAATACTTATATACTTTTTTTTTGTAAATACATACATATTATACTTAGAAAACACCCAAACGCCGAAACAAATATTTGTAGATCATACAAACATTTGGTCCTTCCCGGGAATCGAACCCGAGACCTCGTGATCAGCAGTCGCACACGCCAACCGCGAGACCAACGAGGCAGTCTAAGTTTAATAAATTAAACCAGTAATAACTGTGGTAAATTAAATTAAACCAACTAGAATCGTCGTACAGGCTACTGTCACCCGCACCAGGCTACAGCGCAAAGAGTATAATGAGTATTGATACAAGTGTAAGTCACTCCTGTTACGCCATCTCAAAATTGAGATGTGAAGTAGTACAAACTGATATAATTACAGTTACGTACCTACAACTTGTTGATTTATAAACTCCAAAATGTTGTATATCTTTTAAGATTTGATCTTGGTGTGTGTTGTTTCTCCTTTTGTTCACACTATTTAACATTAATTTATGGAGGACGCAATAAGAAGGTTTTAAAACATACAAAAAATTATCATAGATCACTCATAAATATACGTGCAAAATTGAGAAAGAAGACTTCGTGACGTAACACTTTTTTTGCAATAATGCGAATCAGAACATATATTTATGTTGTACCTTTTAGCCTTGAAGAGTGACGACCCATGGTAGTTTTCCTATTTATATCATATCATGTATGTGTTTTCTATCAAATCAATAGAATAAGATACAAAGAGGTTGCGCTGGCCGAGGTCACAGGCTGACGCCCGACTCAGTCAGCCTGTGACCACGGCCAGTGCACTGGTCGAAACGTCAGGCAAATCAGTATGTAATACCTTTAAATAAGTGATCGCGTTAATTCCCATAAATATAAATATTATTATATCATGGAACGCGAGAGTTTAAAAGTTAGTATAGGATACAAAGAGAATAAATTGGCGGAATGGCAGTATATTTTATGTGTTATTGGTGGCACATGACTATCTACTATATATTTATTATTTTGAATAAACAACATATAAATTGATTGTGGTAATGGCAATGCATGAATTTTAAAAAATAAGTAATTATTTTTCGAACTAAAATTACCTAGTGGTCGCCCAGTGGTCGAAATTCGACCATTTTTATTTATGAAATAATTTTAGCTATCTGCACTCCTCCTCGTTATACACACTTTAACAATATTAAATTTCTACCTCCTCCGTTCGCATAATTTTCGTAAAAAGGGGTACAAAGTTTTTGCTTCACATATTAATATATAGACGATGCTTACATATTTTGCAGGTTCCAGTATTAAATAGTAATTTAAGGCTTACTAAATACGATTGGCAGTATTTAACTACAAATGATGGAGTCATCGATCAAGGTGTCAAAAAAGGTTCTATAAATTGGCCTAGAGGAAAAATTATCGGGGGCTCTAGCAACATGAACGCTATGATTTATATTGAAGGTAATGACCAAGACTATCAAAATTGGCATAATGCTGGAAATGCAGAATGGACCGTACGAGACGTTAGGCGGTGCTTCAAAAAAAGTCAAAGCTACCAAAACCAGCGTCTGTTACAAGATCAAGAAATCTATGAACATTACGGTCGAAATGGTCCACTTGGTATTAATACTTTTAATAGTACAGAAAGTAGTAGAAAACTTACTGAAAAAATTCTTGAATCCTGGGATGATATTGGTATTAAGAATGTACCTGACTTAAATACTGCGAACGTCATGGGCTCAGGAATAATGACAGCTACAGCTGCTAATGGAGAGCGACAAAGCTCGAGTAAAGCATACTTACATCCAGTGCAAAACAGGACAAACTTAAAAATTTTGAAAAATAGTTTCGTGACAAAAGTCTTAATTAAAGGATCAACTAAAGTTGCCTACGGTGTTCAAGTAAAACGAGAATCAAAAATGTATAAGTATTTTGCCAAAAAAGAAATAATTTTGTGTGCCGGGACCATCAATTCACCTCAACTGTTAATGTGGTCAGGAATTGGCAACCGCGATCATTTGGCTTCAAAGAAAATTGAACAGATAGTTCACTCACCAATGGTTGGACAAAACCTACAAGATCACTTAATTATACTTATTCCGATTTGCAACAATGAATCAAAACCCAAATCTATTGAGGACGAGAAATTTGATGTTATAACATATCTCTATAACCGTACGGGATACTTAGCACAAAACTCTGTTTCAGATATTTTAGCATTTTTTTCCGCATCTAGTAATGCTACTTATCCAGATTATCAAAGTCATCTCATTATTGCTTGGAAGAACCAATCTGAGTTCAAGGACGTATTGACGAAGTTGTTTAGATTGAAAGACTCCATAGAAAAACCACTAGTAGAACTAAATAAGAATAACACGATGTTCATATTTTTGTTTAATTTACTACATCCAACAACGAGAGGAAATATTACTTTACGTTCCAAAAATCCCGAGGATCATCCGTATATTTATCCAAATTATTTAAAAAACCAATTTGATTTAGAATCAACAGCCAATGGTATTAAAATCTTGACTCGTGCATTGGAAACTGAATATTTCAAATCAATTGGTGCATTTTTAGCCAGATTGAACGTGCCGGATTGTAACAAATATGACTTAGACAGCACAGATTATTGGAAATGTATTAGTTTAAATACGGTACAGACTATATACCATCCAGTCGGGACATGTGCAATGGGAGCTGATATAAGTACTTCAGTTGTGGACAGTAGACTAAGAGTACATGGTGTTAAAAATCTTCGTGTTATTGATGCGAGTGTGATGCCTACTATTACAAGCGGTAATACAAATGGACCTACAATGATGATCGCTGAAAGAGGTGCAGAGTTACTAAAAGAGGACTACTACAAGTAAAACTTTTATAAGTTCAAATCTGTTCAGTTATTCGGGTACTACTATAAACAATTATTTAGGTATATATCCAATAATTGAACCATAAAACTCAAGCATGATACGTTGTGAAACGAAATGTCATCCTGAGAAGTTTTCTACACTAAAGTGCAAGCTAAGATTATTTGTTCATAATCTTTGTAAATAAAATAACTAAGATAATTAAATAAAGTATTACTATTTGTTTCTTTATTTGTTTTACAGCATTTTTCTCTAGAACTATAATTCAGATATGGGTTATTCCTGTTACGTGATGACGGATTAAGAATATAAAGTGTTAGCACCCCTATTCATCCTATCAGTGTCATAAGAGATAACTTTGAGTATGCCATGCAGCATTGTTGCATTGTCTGCATTCGCAATGAGTATGGTGACCACCACTCTTGGATTCTGCTCATGCTTTCCATCAGGTAGAGTAGAGTCATTTTAGCATTCTCATTTACATTAAAAAGGAGCATATTAATTAGGATAGATAAAAATTATACAAATAAAATCCACGGTACATCAAAATCAAGCAAGTCACAGTATGGATATTATAATACATTCTAATAAAAATTGTAATAAGAACATACTAAATATATGAGAAGTAATGAGTATTACGTATGCTTTTTAAAAATTCTTAAATCAAAATAATTTTTGCTTAAAATAAAAAAATGCATTTCCGTCAATCTAGTGTGAAATTACTGGAATAAACTGAAGCGAGCTAAAATCAATATGTACCAACAATACGCTTCTGACCAAAGCAGTACTAAGAAGTAAGTAATCTACGTAATTTTATGACCACACATACTACATACACATACAGTCTACCACAGAATATTAAGCTTAAATTAGAGGAACTTTATGAAATACTAAACCATATATATAAGCTTTAATAGTTCTCTGCAAGTGTAGGTAAATTTTGTAGTTCATAGTATTTTTTATTTCACATACTTTTTGAAGCAAGCACTCTTCCATCCTGCAGTAGATGCACCAGAGGTTGGAAAGCGCGTAATCATATGTGAGTACCGTTCTGGAGATAACAGATTGACATGATTACTATCTTTCAGAAGCAGGCCAGAGAAAATGGTGCGTAGTGTTCCATAAGCGCATTTCTGATCTAGAACCTGGTTCAGTCTGTAGGTACACAGTAACGCGAGCTGATTATTATATAACAAGTCAGAACGCGTTGGCTACTGTATACTGTTCCTTTAAAGATCGCGTCGCTAAATGTCGTGCTGTAGTATGATCTAACCCTAATTTATAAACTTGTATTTACATAAAATAAAGTATTATCTTAAACACCTAAACTCCATTTTAAGGTTGTCTGGAAGAAATCGCCGTGAGCGATAAGACCGCCACTTCACTAGCATTGTAACTCATTTATTGTTATGTTTTTATTTTTTATGTACACAATAAAGATATAAATAGTAAGTAAAGAAAGATGAAAATATACCCGCTTCTGCCGGTGGTGTGTTTGGTTTTGTTATTAAAGAAAAATAATTAATTAACAATTCATACGTATGTACCTATATAGTGTTTATTTTTTTGGTCTTACAGATTCAGAAAAATAAGTCTCAAAAGTAGGCTACACAGGGGCTACCCGTACTTTTGCACTCAATTAGTGTTTTTGCTACGTATCCTTTGTGTTAAGTCTGTTTGGTGCATTTACGAGTACAATCTACATGGTTCACACTGAAAATTTTGCGTTACTGGCCGCCCATAAATGTTTGAATTTCGAATGTTATATTTTTGTAAACATGAAAACTCATTATGTAATGAAGATAAATTTTGTGGGGAATTATCAAGGAATTATTTCTGATCTCAAATTAAAGTTCGTTGTCCATAGCAAAAATGGAATTATATGAAAATATCTTAGGAAGATGATTTTTAACCGACTTCTAAAAGGAGGAGGTTCTCAATTTCATCTGTATTTTTTTTTATGTATGTACATTGATTACTCCGTCAATTGTGGATCGATTTTGAAAATTATTTTTGTATTCGAAAGGGTATGCTCCCCATGTGGTCCCATGGCCACCATATCAGGATCTGATAATGGGATCCCAAGGAAACCGAAGAAAACCCTCAAATTTACGTGAGCGCCTGCATTGAAGTTAAGGCAATTGTCTGCATTGCCTTAACTTCATTCTGTCTACCTTCATATTCTGTAGACATCATTAAATTTCATAATATATAGTCCGTTTGAAATTTTATTACAAAAAATTACCTGAAGTCTTTTCGATTCTATACAGTATGTATGTTACCTTTAGTCGTATTCTTTCAAGTTATTTAGGTGAAATTATGATGAGAGACTTAAGAAAGACTAAAAAGCGAAAAATAAAAAAAGACTTCGTTTAAAAAAACCGACTTCAAAAACTAAAAAGTATAAAATAACTTAATTTGTATGTGCTACCTATTCATAGGTTTGAAGTCGGTGCTAAGCCAAAATGTAATAGTAGGTACCGCACTCGCCACGCGTGACCTTGAGCGGGATAGCTGCTCTTCGCGTAGAACAAAACAACCGAAGCGTAGGTGACGTCGTTGACGTTCGTCTCGAAATATAGCGAGTGTGGTACCTATTATTACATTTGGCTTGGCACCGAATTCAAACCTATGAATAGGTAGCACATACAAATTAAGTTATTTTATACTTTTTAGTTTTTGAAGTCGGTTTTTTTAAACGAAGTTTTTTCAAGACTTAGGAAAGCTCCACATTTGAGCATTGTAAGGCGTTGGTATGCTAAATTTCATCGTGGTCGTATTTCTCTTCATGATGAAATTTGTGAGTTGACCCTCAACTGCGATCACGAAGAAAAATGTGATTACTGTCAGACGACTAATTGAAGAAAATCGGCGTATCATTTATGAGGAAATTCGATGACATTCGGATATTGGTATGAGCCAAATTCAGGAAATTGTAAATCTATATTGGGTACGTATTTGAGGTAGCATATAAATTCTCAACGTTATGTAACACACTATCAATAAAACAATGTTGACCGCAGAAAGACATGCAGAATTATTTAAACATGACTATAATAAGTAAAATTTATGATTCGCAGACTTTCAAATACATATTGCTACAACATACTCGTAAATGTAAAACAATACCTAATAGGTGGTGATAATAAATTTATATATTTCTGATAGCAAAAAAAAACCCACTGGATTGTGTTGATAAGTATGTTATTACAGAATAGAGATTTAAATAATAATATAATTATACATTGTTTTGTAATTATAGAAATGTATCCCAAATAAAAACCCAAGAAAAAATAATAATATAATTTGCGACCGACTTTTTACTATTTAGCGAGAATAATAATAAAAATTTAAGCTTTGTTTTATTTTTCATCATAGTTCGATACTGAAAAATCTTGGAATTACAAGGCTGTGCCATTTTTGTAAAATTATGTAATTACTAGCTGTTGCCCGCGGCTTCGCCCGCGTATATGTCGGTTATCACTGCAAATAGTAGCTTATGTGTTATTCTGATGTATAAGCTATATTACTGTAAAGTTTTATCCAAATCCGTTAAGTAGTTTTTGTGTGAAAGAGTAACAAACATCCATCCATCCATACTAACAAACTTTCGCGTTATTAATATAGGTAGGATTTTTATCGATATTAAATCATAATACAAAATGTATCAGTACCTGAATAGTTTTATTTTCTTTACCTCGCATAGAACTTTTATATATTTTTATAAATCAGTTTAAATAAAATAAAGGTGTTTAATACAATTTTGTCAAAACTAAAAATTTAGTATAGCGCCATCTGTATTTTTGATATGGAACTCATTCCTATCTGATGTCCCACGATACCACTCGATTTTTTTTACAAATAAGACACACACGTTTTACTATTAAAAACTTATTTAAGTATTTATATATGTACATAAATTATAAAGTGTTTATATGAGCTTATTTCGACATTTGACATGGCCAAAGCTTTCGACCGGGTCTGGCACCGCTCGCTTCTCTCCAAGCTCTCGGCATTCGGTCTGCCTTCTAGACTATGTCACTGGATTGACGCTTTTCTTCATCAGCGCCGCATTATTGGCCTTTGCGACGGCACGGCCTCTGATGTTCTGGATGTAAACGCTAGCGTACCTCAGGGTTCAGTCCTGTCGCCCACACTATTTCTTCTGCATATCAATGACATGTTAGCTCTTGGCAACATACATTGCTATGCAGACGATAGCTCAGTTCATGGGCGATATTTTTGACACCGTTCAGCCAAGCTGGCAGACGTTGAGGAAAATCGACAGAAGCTTGTCGCTGAGCTCGACCGGGTTTTGAACCGCATTTTACAATGGGGTGATAAGAATCTGGTCGAGTTCAACGCTACGAAAACACAGTTATGCGCGTTCTCTACCAAAAAGTCTCCATTTCTTTCCCTCCCCACTTTTCAGAGCACTCAACTGCCACTACGGGGTAAGCTCGGTGTCCTGGGCATGGATATTTGCCGAGACCTCGAGTACTGTTCTCATCTTTGTGATGGATCCGCGCAGTATTTGCTTGATGCTTTCGATTGGTTGCAGTAGCGAGCAGTCCGCTTTACCAACAGTCCCGAAGCCACCAAGTTCCTTGAACCTCTGCAGCTGCGTAGAGATATCGCCTCTATAGCAGTCCACTACCATCTGTATCATTGGAAGTATTCTGAGGAGCTCTTCCAACTGGTCCCCCTTCTCCCTTCCTCTGCAGAATAACATGTTCACTCTCGAACCAAACGGTTTGGTTCATCCTTCCTGTGCCGAGCAGCTAAAAACTGGAACTGACTTACAGCGCACGTGTTTCTCTCCTACTGTGATCCCGGGCCCTTTAAGTGGGGCGTAAATTAAGTGGGGCGTGAAAAAGCATCTCACTAAGCCGTCATATTGTGGGACGCAATTCTGCATTGCCTGCTTTCCCAGTGAGTATGGTTGCCCCCACTGTTGGATTCTGCTTGAGTTTTTCATCAGGCTGACCATAGTCACTTTTGCAGCTTCAAAAAAAAAAGTACAATTTTAATAACTACGTTTTTTCTTTTGCCATATTTTGCCAAAATATGGAGATTTTGCGGATTTGATATACGTGAGTATGCTGCCCATGAGAAAAAAAAATACTGTATCTTTAAGCATCTGTCCTTGGGTTTTGTTAATATTGTTATTGGAAATGCTGTTTTCATGCATTCAGCGGAAACTGCATTCTTTTAAATTAAAATGTCAAATAAGTTGGAATTATTGGAATACGTGGAATTAAAACATTATCTTCTTTTGCCATTCCATGCGTCATGATTGTAGTTTTTACAATATTGTACCCCAGTTGTGTAATATTTAGCCATGTACTATTACATTGCTTTGGCGCTCAAGATACCTCATTTAATAGTACTGGAACATTAACTTGCACCCTCAACTTATGGGAAGGCACTCCTGATATTTCTAAAGACTTTAAGTATTCGACAACATCTCCCTCCACGCCTGACATGATCCGTTCGTTTAATTGATAACTATCTCATTAGTCAGCAGATCAGGATCGAAATTATTTTTAAATCATCTGTGCTATCTTAAACCAGAACCCACGTCTCAGTGTAATCATGTCGTTACTGTCAGTTGGCATACTATCTTCTCCGTGATAACTCCGTAAATGTCATATCAGAATAGCTCTAATACATATTTTGTCTCTTGTCACAAACTCACAAACCTTACATATTTCTATACAAACTGCCATCCCCTGTTGCTATTTTACCCCCTCGAGGGTAAAATTTTTACAAACTTTAAATGACATTTTCATTCATATCTAACAAACAGCTAGCGTATAATGACGATACTTCTGTAGAGAATTTTGAAGTTAAGAAACGCTGTTAATTAATTATATTAATTTGGCTTATTTATTTCTAATTATATAATGAACATACAAATCAGATTGACGAATATATACTTAATATCTTAATATTTAGGTCTTCATTGAAAAAGTGAAATATTTTTTATGATTGTGACAGCCTTGTTTATTCGTTGTCAAGACGCCCGACGTAGGTAACGCGCAGGCGTGTGGCGAGTGAACCCACAGAACAACCTTTCACCCCCCTTTTAAACCCCTTACAACCCCTTTTTCGCATTAAAAAGTAGCCTATGTCCTTTCTCAGGCTCTAGACTATCTGTGTAAATAAATTAATTTCATTCAAATCGGTGCAGCGGTTTGACCGTGAAAGCAAGACAGACAGATTGACAGACAGAGTTAATTTCGCATTTATAATATAAGTATGGATAGCTGACCCACGCAATGTCATTTGCGTCTTCTTTTGCCCGTAGCGTAATAATTTTCCCCCATTCTTCATTCGTGCTCCGCTCCTATTGGTCTAAGCGTGATGATATATAGCCTTCCTTGATAAATGGGCTATCTAAGACTGGAAGAATTTTTCAAATTGGACCAGTAGTTCCTGAGATTAGCGCTTTCAAACAAACAAACAAACTCTTCAGCTTTAATATATTAGTATAGCTGACCCACGCAACGTCGTTTGCGTCTCCTATTGCCCGTAGCGTGATAATTTTCCCCCGTTTTTTAAACATTCTTCATTGGTGCTCCGCTCCTATTGGTCTTAGCGTGATAATATACAACCTATAGCCTTTCTCGATAAATGGGCTATCTAACACTGAAATAATTTTTCAAATTGGACCAGTAGTTCCTGAGATTAGCGCGTTCAAACAAACAAACAAACTCTTCAGCTTTATATATTAGTATATATGTATTTATTATGCTCTTCTAAGGTCTAATACTCATAATCAACAACACATTTATTTGTATAAAGATTAATATTAGGTATTATGTTGATAAAAACTCTTTGGAAAATAACTCATTATTAGGTACTAACTCTTAGCGTCTTATACTCGTGATAACTTCTAAACGAAATGAACGATTGGGATGAAACAGAAAGTATTTTACTTCTACATAAATACCCTTGATAACATAATGCTTAATTTGGATAAGGATTAATATTACGATACACCTTTTACTTATTTTCTTTCTTTAGACGATTTAATAATTTTTTGAACACAAAAGCGGTTATTGTAACTAAACCATGATAGTTAGATATATGCTCTCGCGGACTTTTTTGTAGATCTTAATGAGACCTAAAACTTGTAATACATTATTTTGTTCTATTGTCAATAGTTATTGCAGCGCACGCAAAAATAGGTTTTCAATTTCACACCTTGGGTTACAAAATAGCAATTTTCTTACGGATCCCTAATTTTTTTGAAAATAAAATATAGCCTTTATCCTTTCTCGATAAATGGACTATCCAACACAGAAATAATTTTTCAAATCGGACCAGTAGTTCCTGAGATTTAGATTATAGATTAGTGTGACGGTCTTGTTTATTGGTTGTCAAGACGCCCGGCGTAGGTAACGCGCAGGCGTGTGGAAACTTTAAATGACATTTTTATTTATATCTAATCAACAGCTTAAAAAATAATTTTCAAACTTCTAGCTTATATTGACGATACTTCTCTAGAGATTTTGAATTTTACAAATTAATTTGGTTTATTTATTTCTATTAATACAATGAACATACAAATCAGATTGACGAATATCTTTTTACTGAGTGTGACAGCCTTGTTTATTGGTTGTCAAGACGCCCGGCGTACGTAACGCGCATGCGTGTGTGAACCTCCAGACTTCTATACAAACTTTCATCCCCTTTTAAATCCCTTAAAACCATTTTTTCTCATTAAAAAGTAGCCTATGTCCTTTCTCAGGCTCTACACTATCTGTTTACCAAATTTCATTGAAATCGGTGCAGCGGTTTGGCCGTGAAAGCACGACAGACAGACAGACAGACAGAGTTACTTTCGTATTTATAATATAAGTAAGGATTATTAATGTTGTAATATAAACAGTTAAGATTTTGACACGTTATTGCTGTGCACATATCTACCGAAAGTGCATTACAGTTCATGAAACCTTTAAGAGTATTGAAAATTTAAAAAAAAAACAAATTAACTCACCTTGTAATTTCGCTGGACCTAAGTTCGTTTGTAATTAATTGAAATCCACGTGTACTGATACGTTTCAGACCAAAACAGCAATATAATAATTATAATAATAATATATGGATGATTTGAAACTATTTGCCCCCACTAAATTACAATTGACAGCGTTACTAAGGGTTACGGAAAACTTCAGTAATTCTATCAAAATGGAGTTTGGTGTGGATAAGTGTGCAGTCATGTATGTAAAGAAAGGTGTGATTGCGGAATCTGAAGGTATAGAGCTTTCAGATTCCACAAGACTCAGATCTCTGTCTGCAGCCGAAACCTACAAGTATCTAGGTTTTTCACAGTCCTTAGGAATACCAGAATCTGACATGAAACAGTCGTTGCGGGAACGCTTCTTTGGCCGCCTGAAAAAAGTACTTAAAAGTCTTTTATCAGGCGGTAACAAGGTGCGAGCATACAATGGTTGGGTCATGCCGGTTCTGATGTATTCCTTTGGTATACTTAGATGGACTCAGACCGAATTAGATGCCCTAGACAGGAGAGTCCGTACATTGCTGACTGCATTCCGAATGCATCACCCACGTTCATCGGTTATGAGGTTGTATATCCCGCGAAAGTACGGGGGTCGTGGTCTATTAAATATCAAGACCCTACACAATCGCGAGGTATACAATCTTAGAGAATATTTTCTTCATACTGATGTGGGAATGCATCGCAGTGTAGTTGCAGTGGATACCGGACTCACTCCGCTCGCTTTGGCTAAAGAGAATTGGCGCAAACCTGTAGTACTTGGTACTGATGATCGCAGGGAGGTATGGAAGGGCAAAGAACTTCATGGTCGATTTTATCGGGCCTTAAATGGGCCTGATATAGATTTTAAAGCATCTACGTCCTGGCTACAGTATGGTGATCTGTTCGGAGAAACCGAAGGTTTTGTCTGTGCGATTATGGATGAAGTTATCATGACGAATAACTATCGGAGGTATATCCTGAAGGATGGTACGGTCGACATCTGTCGGGCATGTCACCGTCCTGGAGAATCTATCAGGCATATTATTTCTGGTTGTTCTCGTCTTGCTAACGGCGAGTATTTGCATAGGCACAACCAAGTTGCCAGGATCGTACATCAACAACTTGCCCTGAAATACAAACTTGTGAGTTCAGAGGTGCCATATTACAGGTATGTGCCCTACCCAGTTCTCGAGAATGGTCGTGCTACGTTATATTGGGATCGATCTATTATCACGGACAGGACTATTGTTGCCAATAAGCCTGATATTGTGGTGATAGATCGATTAGAACGCCGCGCAATGATTGTCGATATCGCCGTTCCTCATGACGAGAATCTCGTGAAAGTTGAAAAAGAAAAACAAATAAAATATTTAGATTTATCTCACGAGATTGTCGATATGTGGAATGTGGATTCGGTGATCATTGTTCCGATAGTCGTATCTGCTCACGGATTGATAGCCAAGAGCCTTGACCAACATCTTAAGAGGCTCACGTTGGAGGGCTGGATCAAGGGTCTGATGCAGAAGGCAGTCCTTCTTGACACGGCTCGTATTGTGAGGAGGTTCCTGTCTCTGGAGCCCTAACCACCGGTTTCTTGGTCCCTGTACCCGAAGTCGGTGGTCTACTATTTTTTATATTTTTAAATGTATTTGTTTTTATATGTATATTTAAAAATGTAAATAATATGTATATATAAATGTAATAAAGAGAATAATAATAATAATAATAGATGATTTATATGCTCACCAAAACCGAAATACAATAAATAGGATTACATAACAGCATTAAAGTTTGACAATTTCGGTTGTGGATCGCTGGTACCTGAAGTAGGTATAACAACCTGTGTTACAGGACACCAGGTCCTCACTCGCATCACGACTACTTATTTCAAAACAATATATTGATAAAATGGTTACAAAATTGTTGCACAAAAGAATACAATAACTTATAGAAAAAATAAACAAAAAAATACGGCAGCAGTAATAAATAAAATTGTGTGTGCGCGTGTTTGTGTTTGTTTGTGTGTGTACGCGCGCGTGCGCGCATTTTCGTTTGCGTGCGCATATGTGTATGTGTGTGTGTGTATTAATGCCTCATGTATCACTGTAGGACCATAAGAAGATCTTCCGTCTCCTTGTATGATTTCTTTAAGAGCCATTCTGATATGATGGTTTTACATTGGTGCATATTCAGACTATAAAGAGATAAGAGCACAGATAATGTATGTAGACTAGAAACAAGCTTGGGCCTAAAATGCTTCCCGAGACCTATTTCTTAGCGCTCCATGGATTCACCGTGCGGGTGCCGGGTCCATCGCGTGATAGATGGGGGCAACACATGCGACTTCGACAGTGCCTGGGAATTGCGACCCAGGTTTAGGTTTAAGGAGCACTCCTTACGACGCGTCAACGCTCACCTCCATTGTCCGCCGCGTTACCCCCTCTACCTAACCATATTTGAAGTGAGCCTAGCAATGCCGCTTTGGATATTCGTTCAAGAAAAGAGCTTACTGAAGCTCTTGGCAATCCAAGGTCTTTAAGCAGGTTATAGAGGGATTTAGCTGGTATACCCCTCGCACCCACTTCCACGGCATTTAGCGCAACGACATAACCATTTTTAGTTATTTCGTTGGTTAAGTCAAAGTACTTGTTTCTTTTTAAAGCGTGGTCTTTAGGGATGTTCGTTTCCCACGGCACCGTGAGTTCTACTAGTACTACACGCTTAATTGACATTGCATAAAGAAATATGTCCGGTCTGGACGCCGAGGCACAGATATCCTCCGGTATTCTGTAGTGATTTTCATACGTGTCCACTAATAATGTCCAGTCACTGGCGGTATTTATAATTGAGTACGGCTTTTGTGTGAGTGAAGTCTTTTTTGTTGAACCTTCCTTTACAAACGCGATGTTAGTTTTTATGTTTGTTGTTATTCCTTTTTTCGCTCTCGCCAGTGATAAACTCATAGCTTCGCGTATGATGAGTAATACCCTATCATGGCGACGTGAATAATGACCCCGGTCTAATAGCGCCTTACAACCTGTCAGTAAGTGCCTGGCTGTACCTATTGCCGCATTGCAAATCGTACAAGCCTTTTCTGTAGCTTTTCCCCACCTTACTAGGTTGCTTTGATCGGGGAGAGTTAATTGAAAGGCGTTGAGGTAGAATTTTAACAGGGCGGGTGACCAATCATATAAAAGTGTGCGCCATTTCAAAGCTAGTGGGATACAAAATTCTCCAAGAGTTAACCATTCATTCTGCATTTCTAGGTTCATTGCGTGCACCTTGTAGGTCTCGTTTTTGAAGAGTAAGAAGTGAGTAATCTTCGTACTCGTTTGATCTATAATATATAGTTTGCTGCAGATTATGGAAATTTTCATGTTATTATTTTTATGTTTTCTTTTTCCTGGGCCATTAAATTCTGTTGTGTGTCTATTAGGCGGGTTTATAACTTCGCCATAGTGTTCTCTTACTGCATTAGCATAATGATGCAAGACTGTGCCACCGAGTCTTACGGTGCAGTGCCGACAAGACTTGCCGTTTCCACTGAAATCATGCGATATCTTCTTATGATTTTGACGGGAATCACACTTTGTGTACGCTGTAATACGGTGGAATTATGGCCCATCATCCGTATAAGCATACTGTGAGGTAAGGACCCAGGGTATATATATTTTTGGTTTAAAGACCTGTATTTCTCTGTTACTGACAAATACCACTTATAACAACATCTGCACCATTTTTTGTCAGGATCGTCTCCAAAACAAATATTTGCAGATCATACAAACATTTGGTCCGAACCTGGAATCGGATCCGAGACCACAAGCACAGCAGTCACATACGCTACCACTGCGCTACAGAGGCAGTCAAAAGAAAATCCCACCAAAAACATTCTGTAAAAAATTAGCCAAGTTTCGATGGAGCTGCTTGTTTATCTCTAAAAAGTAATGAAATCTAGACAAAATCGTGCCAAGTCTAAGCTTCCTTACTGCGATTTCTTTATTATTATAGGTAATGTTGTGTAACTTGGCCGTTGAAGGGTACAAAAGCAGGTGCTCCATTACACCATTGCACCAATCTGTCGCCAGAACCACTACCCATTGACGATGGAAAATTGCCACTTGGAAAAAAATTTGAATGGTCTACCTAGCACTGTGTCAGTCTGTCATACAATTCTCCATCACGGTTCGGGGAGGCGCTACAAAAACCCATCTTATTCGTCCAGAGAGAGCACAAAGAGCAGTACTTAAAGTAATGATAAAAACCCCTTCAGATATCCTACAACTGTCCTTTACTTCAACTGTAAGGTCCTCACAGTGCGCCAGTTGTACGTGCTCAGATCGATACTAAAAAGCATCAAGATGTGCCTCTTCCAAAGACAAAAAGTGTGTCCCAGAGCCACATGTGGAACTTCTTTTGCGATAGTCTTAGTACCAAAGTCTATAATTACATAAATAAAAAAATAGATATTGTGAGGCTTAGCAAACATGCGGTTAAAAATAAAGTTGGAAATTAACTTCAAGAACTAGATTATGACAGGACTGAAGACCTGGTCAAATTTATTTCATAACACACACATACACATACACACACATACACGCATACACACACACACACACACACACACATACACACGCACACGCGTGCGTTTACTCATAATCCACACACACACACACAAAAGCGCGCATGGACTCGCACACACATACACTAAACACAAAGGCACTAACGATATTTGAAGAAGTTTTCGTATTGCAAGCAGCGTCACCTTCAAATTCAAATATATTGTAACAAAATTCTGTCTCCCGAAATACAGGCCATGCCTAGCTTGGGAATCAGTACCAGTACCTATTTACACATAATCAAACTGTCAAGTATTTTATTGCATTGTATGATTTTAAATGTTATGTCTTTGGTGTGCAATAAACATATATTATTATTGTGACATTAGAGCAATACGATGTAATACAGATTTATGGAGGACATCAATGTCTACATTTAAAATTTCGATCACTGCTTAAACAAGTGTGTATTAGTAGTACTTATAATATTTATTGAATTATTGAAATTTATCAAGCAGTGCTCCTATTGACTCAAATGGTTTTATCTATAGCGGAGAATATACACGTAAAATTTAGCTAATTCTTCTTGTAAGTACAAATGAGTGTAACGTGTATTTCCTCCACAGGGTAGGCATAGAGTGTATGTGATGATGAGAAATCTAGCTTTGTCTGTAATTTAAAAATGTAATCAAAATTAATTGAAATCATGCAAAATCACCAATGACATTGGCCACGTTATTTAAGTAAAATTTTTCACTTTTTAAATCTCTTGTTAATTTAGCAACCATCCGTCATAAAGCCCATGCTAGATATGGGCATCACTGGGGTGCAGGAGATCTTCTCTCTAATTTTCAATGTTTATCAATTTTATCACTCTTCATCATAGGTGTGCGTATCGTTTGTATGCGGTTGACCTTCAAATTAATTAGCACACTAGCTTTTGATTACTTAGCAAAAACAGTGAATAACATCAACAGTGATTTGGAGGTAATCAAAAACTGGTTATTGTAGTCAATAATTGTGAGAAGCCGTAGACTGAAAAACAGATTAGATACGTCAAAACAGCCACTAATTATTTTTAACGGTTCCATTGGGTGTTAGATGTCCAAAATATTTATTTATTATTTATTTATTTAGTATACCGATCGGCCCGTCTGTCAAAGATCTGTGCTTATAAATTGATTCGAGACACCTGGGAACTACATATTGGGAACGTAAGTCAGAAAGTAACTGGCACCTTGCGATCACAGTGTCGGCTTAAGAACTTCCTTACACCTACCACCGAGTTAATGCTTGTACAGACTTTGATCATCGAAATTATCGATCAATGTGATGTATACCAACTCGACCTGAATGCAGATCTATTCAACAAACTTGACCGATTTCTTAACAACAGCATTCAGTTCATCTTCAACCTGCTCAAGTACGACCATGTCTCCACTTATTGAACCCCGCTATCGTGGTAACCTACCTATACGTCAGCGGCGTAGCTTGCGGGCTTTGACACTAGGTGAGAAATACATAGTTCTAGTATAATATATGTACTATGTATATACATAGTCATAGTATGGAACCTTCATTCCCTTCCTCATAATGCCACTGTACCATTTATATTACTTTACAGCTTAAATTGCTAATCTTCTTATGTCTTGTCTACGTCTACGTCTCTACACGCACTTATTGTTCATAGCTTTTATTTCTGAAGCACGTGTACCTACCATGTCCCTTATTGAACTATCCAAAGGTTGACTTATAGAAAACACCATATGGCAACAAGTCCGCCGCATACAAAATGTAATGCAGAAAGTCTTAATAGACATAGTCATAATTATAAATAATAATAATAAATATTTCGGACATTTTAACACACAACGCCATCTAGTCCCAAGCTAAGCAGAGCTTGTGTTATGGGTACTAGACAACTGATATAAATACATATATTACTTTTTTTTTGTAAATACATACATATTATACATAGAAAACACCCAAACTCCGAAACAAATATTTGCAGATCATACAAACATTTGGTCCGACCCGGGAATCGAACCCGAGACCTCGTGCACAGCAGTCGCATACGCTACGCAGTGGTAGCCACAGAGACAGTCAATTGTGGATAAGCTCCATAAAAAAAGGTTTTAATAAGAAGTTAATAAATGAAATATACAGCCCCAACAGGGATACCACACGCAGGGGATAACGATCCAGCCTAGTTACCCCTACAGCCTTATCAATGACACGTAAGTAGATAATCTCTTTCCCGTCTATATAGCAGCCAGCCACTATACAGCAACTGTCCGACTCACTGGTGACTTTAACGCAGCACTGCACACTGCATGCCACCCTACTCACTGAGATATGCAGTCTTCAGCCCCGACTGACTGGGACTAGCAGCACCCAGTTCGACTCACTAAATCTAGCGGCACTCAGTACCGAATACCTGGATCTAGCGGCACTCATTTCCGACTCACTGGCACTAGGTACTCACTAGGTACCACACTTAGACAGCTGACCCATGGTATATCACCCTCCGATCTCCTACTACTGTTTTTGTTGTGGTATATTAAAAAGCTATGATGGAAACATATTACAGTGCCACCTACGGAAGACACATGACACTACGGAGTAACTGCTGCACGACTGACCTAATGGTTTAAGCGGTCACCACGCCGCTTCCTACTGCGCCAAGAGTTGTGGGTTCAAATCCCACATGGGACAGCACTTTGTGTGATCCACGAATTGTTGTTCTGAGTCTGGGTCTTCTTTGTGTCCATTTCATGTAGTAAAGTCCCTCGCGACACAGGATATATTATATTCCTAATGCGGGAGTTGTCTTTTTAAAAACCAAAAACCAAACTGCTGTATAGCGATATAGAAATTCTCGAGCTGATTAGGATATAAAATCAAATCATTAATCGTTGTCTTCGTGACCTACCAGGCATCATCACCTAGCCTGGTCGAATATATATAGCCCGGTATAATGGAAGGCCATGACAACCTTTCATTCGAATAATAATTTTTTAATGAAATAACTATATTTTAGATAAAATCGCCCTTAAGCCACGAATTTCCCTGACCCCAGTTTATTCCTTCCTACGCATATCACGGATATCATTGGCTCGTGGCCTTCATGAGTGCACTGAAGGCCCTGTAAATAACTACATGAAAGAAAGAAAAAATGTTTATTACTTTTTAACATTCAGTTTACATTCTATTTTACTTCTGCCAAACTGCAGGACAGTTTGTTGGCAGACGTAGCTCCTTATTTAATTAACATTTTTTTTTTTTTTTTTTTTTTTTTTTTTTTTTTTTTTTTTTTTTTTTTTTTTTTTGTACCATTCCCATAACATCTTTTCTTTTACATGACAGACTATTAATATCAATATACACAGACACTTCTCAACAATTATGACTTATACAAATATTACAGTGAAGGTTCTCAAGAAGGTACTTCACCAACTTCGATTTAAACATTTCTTTTACATGAGAGTTATTACCATCACACACGATACAAATATCATTCGGCAGACTATTGAAAATTACTGGCACTAAATATTTACTGGCCCTTTGCCCATAGTAATTGTTACAAAGAGGTACTTCGAACTTCCGTTTACCCATTCTTTGAGATCTTTCCCGTGTTATTGCATGCTTATATTCATCCCCTGTACAATGTTCCAATGCCAACAGCAGCACCGACTTCTCATGTACTGGCAGCACTTTACATTCGCAGAATAATTGTTCGTAATCACTATTTTTTTAACGCTCCTTAGTGGGTTTGTCTACTAACACTTTTAAAAATCTGATTTGTAATGACTTTATTTGGTCTAAGTATGTTTTAAACGTGCGTCCATAGCATGTCAATCCATAAGAAATCAGTGATTCCACTAGCGCATAGTAAACAGTATACAAGGTAGCCCTATTTAGTACAAAACTGAAGTGATGGAATTTTACAAGTACAGATCGCAGTTTCTCGCATAGTTGTATTATATGCGTTTTCCAAGAGAACTTGCAGTCGACAGTCATACCTAAGTACTTGTACTCCCCCACCACCCCAATACTTGCACACGCACACTCCACAGTATTTATGTCGGTGTCGCAAGTCCTGTGCAAGCACTCATAACTGTGACCCACAATACGCGGCGGCCTGTCTTTGTTCTTTGCGTACGGCGATTGTATGTGCATACATTTAGTTTTATCTACATTAATTACAATGCCGTTGTCATGTGACCATTTTATAATATTATTTAAATCAGCCTGTACCTTACTTTCTACGTCAGATAAGTTTTTGTCTGCATATACCAGGCAGG
Organism: Diaphora mendica; assembly: GCA_949125395.1. Classification (NCBI taxonomy): domain Eukaryota; kingdom Metazoa; phylum Arthropoda; class Insecta; order Lepidoptera; family Erebidae; genus Diaphora; species Diaphora mendica. Next base: position 7,267,828 of record OX421321.1, read on the forward strand.
TGTCGTCGGCATACATGTATATACGGCAGTTATGTACTACATTGCTCATACTGTTAACATGCATGATGAATCCGACAGGCCCAAACACAGAACCGGTAGGCACTCCACAGGTTATCTGTTTCGGCTCGCCGACAATACCATTCACCATAGTTCTTAGTGTTCTACCCGTGAGATAGGCTCGGAGCCACTTATTGACCGGTCCGACGATCCCACACTCTTCCATAGCTTGAAGCAGCTGGTGATGTTCTAAAGTATCAAATGCTTTTTTGAAATCAATGTAGACCACCACCACCTGCTTCCGCTGGTCTAAGCAACTATTAATATCGTCTGAGAACCGCGCCAAAGCCGAAGCCGTGCTCCGGCCCCGTCGGAAACCATGCTGAGCAGTCGATAGTATACTGTGACATTCCAGAAATGAGCTTATTTGAGTGACTATGTACTTTTCTACAATTTTATTAATGACAGACAGAATTGCTATTGGCCTATAGTTTGAATAATCGGTATGGCTGCCTTGTTTAAAAATGGGTCTAATTATTGCTGCTTTTAAGTGGTTGGGATATAATCCTGACTCAACGGATAAATTAATAAATAAAGCTATAACAGGACTAAGCTTATGTTTTAGGTATTTTACATCTCTCACACGTATCTTATCTATCCCCTCAGCTTTGTAACAGCTTAACGAGTCTATAATTTTGATAATGTTTTCTGGAGTAGCTTTTTGGTACCTTAGTGACACTTGACTGCCGTTCACATAAGTATATCTATCCATAAATTTATGAGTACAAATATGTTTTACCTCCAAAATTTCTTTTGTAAATGTAGTGGAAAAATTATTACATATATTTAAAGTGCTACCTGTTTTGCCCAAATACTTTAAAATGCCAGTATCTAAGCTTTTCCTCTCTCTCCCCACCCATTCATTAATTTTACCCCACAATTTTCTTATATTATTGTTACACTTTTTAATCTCTTCTTGACGGTAAGTATTTTTGGCTTTATTTATACATTTATTTACTCTATTTCTATACGTGTTATATTGTACTCTTAAATTCATATCACCTGGGTTCCCTTTCCAATTGTGAAATAGTTTGTCCCTAATTTTAATCATATTTTGTAGTGTTTTTGTTACCCAAGGTTTACTTTTTCTTTTATGAGACAGAGGAACTCGCATTTTAGCACTTTCATATACACTAGAGAAGTTATAACACAATTTATCATATAAAGAAAGCGGGCACTTACAGTCTAGTAGTTCGGTCCATATTATATTCTCCAATCCATCTGTTACCTTTTTGTTACTTAAAATATTTAAACTTTGCTCACTGGTAGGCGGAAGTACCGATGACCTACTTTCTAGACACACACCGATCAAATAATGGTCCGATAATTTACACACCAACACATAGGATGATACCCTACAGTGGGTTCGAATCCATAGATGGTCTATACACGTTCGCGTCATAGTACCATTGTACACCTCCTCTCGCGTGAAGTCACTAATTGCACATTCCAATCCCACCTCACACATATTATTTATGTACTGGTTAGTCGCACCAACAGTTCTGTCCATTAGGTCTAGGTTAGTATCACCCATTAGGATTATTTCACAACTTCTAGAAATTGATAGTATCAAACTTTGTATTTCTTGGACAAAACCATGTTTATTCGATTTAGGTGGCCTATAGACAATCAATATGTGAATAACTTTTTTTCCCTCTTGGAATAGTTGTCCGTGTATCATCTCGCAATAGTTAGACTTAATTGTTTTGGCCGTGAAATTTAATGTGTTTTTTACGTATACTAATATCCCCCCACCCCTTTTTAATTCTCTCGTATATATAAATGTATCATATCCTTTTAAATTATATAACGGCTGTTCTCGTTTCTTTATGTTAATTTCTGTCAGCGCCACAATATCAATTTTTTCTTTGCAGCCGTGTAATAATACTTGCATTTCATTGAAATGTTTTCTAAGCGATTTTATATTTAAGTGAATTATGTTCAAATTTCCATTACTATGCTCAATTTTTTGTTGCCAGTTATCTATGCTTGTGTATCTATCATATGTAATATTAGAACCTATATGTAAAACCTGATCATCGAATTTTATTATGAGGTTACTCATGGTTTCATTACATATTTTATTCAGTGCGCATTGAGTACCCACATTATGTGTTTGTTACGTATAAGTTTATGTCCTTTAATGTACGTATAGCTCTAATTTTTGGGTCGTTTGGGTCATCTTTTTTTATCAATACTTTATTATTTTGGATCCAGATATACTTATATACAGGTTTCAGTTCGCTTTTCGTTGTCCATAACAAATTACGCATAAATTTAGTTAAGTCTTCATTAATATAAATTCGTTGTTTATTCCCATTACCAAATACGCCATCATTAGTCAATTGATGAGTTTTTCTAGTGGCTAACCATTTGTCTCGGGAAGAGCGTGAGTCTAAGGTGATGACTACCGGGCGGGGTTTTTTCTCACCGACGCCGGCGCGCAGAGTACCGGTTTTGTTTTCTTCGCCTACCCTCCTTATCTCAGATATAGTGTAATCTTTTACGCCTATTTTATTGCCTATATTTTTCACTATATCCTCTAAATGTTCATTTCTCTGTTCTTCTAATCCAAAGATTTCTATATTTTTCTCCTTTTCACGCACTTCGAGATAGGTTATTCTTTCCTCCAGGGCCTTATTATTTGTTTCTAAGTAAATGTTTCTGTTCTCTAAAGCTTTTATTTTCTTATCTGTTTTTTCTTTTTCCTCTATCAACTCCTGATACTTTTGGGCATAGAAGCTTATGTCCTCTGACATCGCCTCGAGTGTTTTCTTCATGTTGAAGACTATCGTTAACTTTTCGTTTATCTCTCCTAGCAGTTTTTCTGGAGTTGTTTTCAATATGCCAACTTCTATAGAAGGTTTTAGGCTAATCTCCGCATCTTGACACTCATCACACTTGCCAGTGTCACCAAATGATTTTATTTTTAGTGCACATTTTGAGTGATATACCCCTTTGCAATCACCGATACACCGTGTTATATTTTCTGGTCTCACACGCGCCAGAGATACTTGACACAGTTTACACTGCACCATTTTGTATGGCTAGATGAGATACACGAGATCACCAGAAAAACAACCAAATTCACGTTATTACGAGTCTACACTACATTACATTACAGTACATTAACCGATATATCGTCCGCTTGCGGGGAGCGCGCGCGCGGGACGCTATACATATACGCTATAGCTATACATAGTATGGAATTTAAGATGCAGGCTTATCACCATTTCTGTAACATGGCCAACGTTAGTTAACTGACAACCTCCATTTTATTAGACTAAACAAATTACCATGATCCATATTATCTTTTCTAATTACAATGTCATTTCTATTTTCATTGTGTTTTCTTGCTGTAGGCTTATTGACTAAATGTTTTATTTAAAACTAGCTGTGCCCGCGACTTCGTTCGCGCGTGCTTTAATACAAATGTTTATTCTCAATCTCATCTTACAATAATTTTTCTGAATTTATAGAGAAAGGAAACAAAGTTATTTTAAGAAAGTCTGTGTGTACATGTGAGTTTGTAATATAAAGAAATAAATTACAGAATTTCTTCATAAACAATATTACTTGTTTTTTCATTTGTGTCAGTGAGTATAGACAGGCATTGCGAACTGCTCACACGTGACAAAGCTACATAAAGCTGGCCATGAGAGAAATAGGACTTTCGCCGATCTACACCAACACGACTCATAGTCTGTCCCTGGGCTAAACTCACACTTAATGGGAACTGCACACGTTTAAATCTATGCGGATAGTTATTTGGGATGACGGGTATTCGTGGAATGCAAACACGCTGTCCTGCACCACTTCCAGTCAATATTTGTGCCTCTATCACGTTCCGTTAGAGCGATATAACTTTTAAATGTGTGCTGTTACACAATTTTGGTGGACTCAATTTTCTCATTAAAATTATAGGCACTCCAACTTTTAATTTGATAATATTATGTGAGGGAAGACCAGTTGCGGGACAAAGAATTTAAAAACTCAACTGTATACGTCGTAGCTTCATCTTGGTCGACAACACTGGTAATATCAGTATACTCAACTTGTGACCCTTTAACTTGCTCCATAATAATACATATTATTTATTTCTATCAATTCTTGGTTTCGAGGTTATAAAATTGCTCGCTCACAAAACCAACAATCTTGCTGAGTTGTGATATTAGTAAGATTTCCATAAACTGATAATATGAGTCATTCAAGTGAAGTTACAACCTCTCATAAATCGTCTCGCAGTGAGATCAGCCCTTCTTCTTTCTGATATTTACCGTCACCTATTTGAAAAGCAAATCGGAAAATATTTAGTGCTTTGGTTTCCTCCTCTGCGCACTCTCATATTAACAGTGAGTTTTAGTTTTGAAATATGAGGCCAAAGGGTTGAACTCTTGAGACACGCATTTATTTTGTCAGTTCGGGTCCCCCGTGGTACTATGGGTGGAGTTAGCCTAAAATCACCACAAAACAAAACTGTAATTCCACCCATGGCCCGATCACCTAGGCGAATATGTACTATCCTATGTACTCAACATCCTATCTACATCCTCCGAAGTGCCATTATACACTCATCCCATGCAATTAAATGACAGTCACGTAGAACTCTCGCTTTGTCTCTATTTTGAGACACATCACAAACAGGTTGTTCTGTTAATTCCAATTGTAAGGGAATTTTAAAACATCGTGTGTGTAGTTTTATCACCAGGCAACAGTGTCAGAGGATGCAACAGCAAGTGCTATTTTACCATCTGGTCGTAATTGTGCAAGAATAACTTTTGTGAGAAAAAAATTCTCAGTGTCTAGAAAAAGCATTTCACCCAAAGAATTATTGTCACTGTTGCAAACACGATGGAAAATACTCCTTTGTTCGTCCTTTAGAGTCGGAATACCATCGCGAAGAGTATGTAATAGCTTCTTAGAATTTTAATTACTTTCAGATGAGTACTCCCGATTACTACACTCTTCGTTAGAAATGGCTTGGGCTAACCCTTAATAAGATTAAAAATTTCCACCAATAGGCAAAACAGCGATTAGAAATAATTTCCCGTTGTTGGTGGTTCAATTCGCTGATAGAAATATTTCGATGCATATCGCGAATGTGATCTTCGACTAAGTTGTTTTGGTATTTTTATCACAATTGGACAGCATCTGAAAGTCACTGATTATCCCAATGTTGGTCGTCATCGAGCAAATGTCGTGCTCGGCAAGCAGCTTGAAACGACGAGTGTTTCGTGTCATCGACTTTTTCAAAGCTTCGAATAAAGTAGCCCCTCGGATACCGATAACACTTGGCATTGCTTGGGTGCACTGTTGTACTCTTCCGATGACGTGTTCTTTAAAAACTTCAGGAACACCCTCTATTGGAGTGCCTCTTTTTCTACGGTTAAACCTTCCTTGTTGTATGTAAAGTACGCTGGCGCTTCATCTTAGAGCAAAGTGCTGGTAAAATCATCAGTCTGACATAGCACAGTAGACATAGAATGCCAATAAAGTGATCTGTCAAGGATTTCCTAATCGCTCAATGTCATATTCAAATATATTCGCTGGCCTCCTTCCAGGTTACAGCGAAATGCGTCCCAGGTGGATGTCTTTCGTTGATAGGGAAACTGAGTATACGCCACACAGCTTCGTATGAACTTATGTAACGGCCAGACTAAAATCTTGTTACTTAGTCACATTCATTTCGTAAAGCAGTAGTGACTTGATCGCTTCCTTTATTTACGTACTTACAAATATATTTGATAGACTCCACACAATGTGCATCAGGCACATTTCGACATTTATGTATGTGAGCGTTAAATGGTTTGGATAAAACAGGAGAGAATGGTACTACCCATCTATTATTATCAACCATCGTCGGATGTTGGCCACGTAATCTAATTTCTGCAATACTCCTTGTTGCTGAGAATGTCGGCGGTACTTGGGGTAGACATTCTCGCCTGTTATAGTTTGTTAAATCATGGCTTTTGGGTCACGTTTCATACACTGAACGTTCTGCATGCACGGAGAGTTGGTATTTAATGCACAGCATGGGCCATGTGCTATGTGCTTATGTAGATATGTTTTATTACACTTTGACAGGTAGTCAATAGATGGCGCTGGCTTTAAACTCAAGACCCGATATTTAAGTTATTCTATGGCAAGGAGACGTTGATAATCACAACGTATCCACGTATCAACGTCAGCCTGTCCAGTAGTATTTGCGTGAAAGCCGAACAACAGACAGACAAACAAAAATTTATATCTGATATTCCAATCTTCAAAATGAATTATAGCCTATATGTTGCCGAGGATTGATAGCTATATAATAAAAAAAGTTTCATCACAATCCGTCCAGTAGTTTTTGTGTTAAAGCCGGACAACAGACAATTTTTTTTTGGGCTCATGTGGCTTTTATGAAGACCCCTAGTTGTATTTGTTTAGTTTTTATTCAATGTACAGAATTGAACTCTTCTACAGTTTTATTATATGTATAGATTTTAAGTGCCACAAATTTGTTTTGTTTAGTGTGTTTTCAGCAATGAAACAATACGTAGACACTACTAATTACATGTGGTTGCTTTACTGTACATTGTCAAATATTCTCAGTTTTGTATAGTGATTTGAAAGTTATGGTCGGTGTCTTGATTATTTTGTTCTACTTGTTTAGTTATTGAAAATGTCGTGGTAAGTATTTTAGTACAAACTACCTTATGTTATTTTTTTTAATTTTATGATTTTATTCATTTTGATAACTAGCAACTCTTATATTTCGGATATCTAACACACAACGCCATCTAGTCCCAAGCTAAGCAGAGTGTGTGTTATGAGTACTAAACAACTGATATAATTACATATACCTATACTTTTTTTTGTAAATATCTACATATTATACATATAAAACATCCAAACTCCGATACAAATATTTGCGCTCGCAGGCCAGGTGTAGTGACGATTTGTGCGGGATGGGTGGCAGGAACTGGATACGAGTAGTTCAAAATCGATCAGAGGGCGTGCAACAGGAGAGGCCTGTGGTCAGCATTGGATTGCAATAGCCTGATGATGATGAAAGCTGGTTTATAGTACTTTAGTTTGCCTTGTTTGTTATGTTGCATTGAATACATTTTATTATCTTTAAATAAACTAATAATACATATTATATTACTGATATTAATATTTTTATTACTTTGTTTTCTTGATGTCCATTTCATGTATAGTGAAGTTCGTCGTTCTACGACACAGGAATATTCCGAAAGCGGAAATGTTCTTTTTAGAAAAGCAATATTGAACTAATTTTCCATTTATTTCCTACAATAGTTACAATACATCGTGTGAGTTACCGACTACGGGAGGATTCCCTAATACTTTTGCTTCTGCTGTTCAGTTTTTCGCAGCTAGTCAGTGCTTACTTACAGAAGGAATTGTAAAAGAAGATTATATTCCAAGTGAGTATATGAAGTTATATCAAAAACTACTCGATACGTTACTGTAAAAAATTCATTGTTTTTATTTTAATATCCTAAGTAACATATATATGTTACACGACATAGAAAATTTCATCATCGTAAACTACGACTACGGATTTTTAATATTACGAAACACTTAACAACGAATGCACGATACTTATCATGAAAAACTTGATGCCGTAGTCATGCGATAAAAATAAAAATAATTAATTGGCTGCGTATGATCATTTATTTTCAATAATCTATAAATCCTATTATTTCTACTTTTTGACGCAAACTACCACAAAAAAAAAAAACAGTAATTTTATGGCTGGTAGTAATTTAAATATAATAACGTTAATTTACATTTATAGGTTATACGAAATTTGATTTCATAATAGTAGGAGGTGGATCAGCAGGAAGCGTGCTAGCAAATAGATTGAGCGAGATATGCGAATGGAATATTCTACTTTTAGAAGCTGGAGATGACCCGCCAATAGAATCCAATGTTAGTACGAAATATAAATTCATTTTCATTTTTCACGCATACAATTACAGCCACACACACAACTTGTTGCCATTATTTACAGCAGAAAGTAAAGTATTTAAGTCGAGTTACATTAATAATAACGAGTCTAATATACAAGTAACACGAAATTTGATTTCATAATAGTAGAAGATGGCTCAGCAGATATCGTACTAGCAAATAGATTGAACAAGATATGCGAATGAAATGTTCTATTTTGAGAAACTGGAGATGACCTTCCTATATAAGCTAATGTTGCTACCACAATATGGATTCATTTTTCTTTATAGCGATCATTGATATACAAAACTAGCGATACTTGATTAGTAGATTAGTTGCAAGACAGTTACTGCATAATTCGGTATGTCTTCGGTAGATGGCGTTATTGTATGTATGTTTTTGTTTGCGCTGTATATAAAAATCGCCACATTGATAGAAATATAGTGTTCTTACTTTGCTTGAATAATGATATCCTGAATGAATAATTTTAAATGAACTTTCAATTCGAATCTTTTCTTCTAAGCTCACGAAGATTTTTACTAAATCCAAAGTAAAAATATATTATCGTTATATATTATTGATATAATGGTGTTGTGTGTTAGATGTCCGAAATATTTATTATTATTATTTATTATTATGGTTAATAATAATTTTTATATTTTGGGAAGTAATTATGTGGTTATATAAACCTGTAGATGTTATGACAGTGCTCTGAGAAAAATGAATTAATTATGCATTAATTCATTTTTCTCAGAGCACTTTCTCTCAGAGCATAAAGAGAAGAGTAACATAAAACACAAAGCTTAGAAGAAAGTAATAGAAACCATAGAAGTAAAGCTACGACTAACTATTGCACGCTTCTTATATATCTTATATAGCTTAAAACTGCCTCGGTGGCGTAGTGGTAGCGTATGCGACTGCTGTGCTTGCTGGTCTCGGGTTCGATTCCTGGGTCGGACCAAATGTTTGTATGATCTGCAAATATTTTTTCGGAGTTTGTGTGTTTTCTATGTATAATATGTGTATCTTTACAAAAAAAAAAGTATATATGTATTTATATCAGTTGTCTAGTACCCATAACACTAGCTCTGCTTAGCTTGGGGCTAGATTGCGTTGTGTGTTAGATGTCCGAAATATTTATTTATTTATAATTAAAATAATTCTATTAGGTACGATTGTAAAAATATGAAACATAGGAAAAATAGGAAACTCAAAATCACTAAAGAATCACTTAATAAAAATATCAGTCTCAGTGCCGAGCCATACCATAAAACCAGATAAAAAATATATATCTTCATACAAGTCAAAGATCTTCTAGTTTTGTAGCCATAGTCAGTAAATGTAGAAAAAAAGACGTGTGGCACTCGGGGACTGCCGCGGTAAAGCTATTGCATAGCATTTTTTATCAACTTATGCAATTATTTTTTTAAACAGTATGTTCGTGCGTGACAGTGACACAGATTCGTTTCACAGAAACATTCGTTGATTCGTCGTTCGCAGCAGCTCGTCTCGATCCGTGCGATCTTCGGGTGTCAGGTTTTTTTGTTACGTTACGGAATTTCTGCACAAATGCCCCAAAGCCCGCGATAAAAGCTATGCAATAGCTTAAAAACAGAAAGATTGGAAATGTGCCTTCTAAAGCGACCGTTAAAGATAAAGATAAAGAATATTTGGAAAAAAAATGATTCACCAAATTATGGGTTGGTTTACTAAGCTTTATAAAAAAAAAATGAAAAATTCGAATGCTTTCACGTAGCAAAATAATACATTGCCCTAAAAAAAATATGTAGATTGTGTACCTATTAGAAACAACATCACTCAAAAATAAGATTTAAAATAATAGCTTTTGACAATCTAGCGTGTGAAGTTATTTACACTAAAATGGTAATGGGCAGATTATGCAAAACTTCAAGAAAATTCACATATACGCATACAAAGTAAGTAAAATTTTCTAAAATTTGATTTATAGAACTAATTATATTTACATCTTCTCATTTCAGGTTCCAGCATTAGATAAAACGGTATATAGAACAAAATATGATTGGCAATATTTAACCACAAGAGATGCAGAAATAGATCAAGCTGTTATAAATAATTCCATAACCTGGCCAAGAGGTAAAATGTTGGGGCTCTAGTAATATCAACGCCATGATTTACATAGAAGGCAATGACCAAGATTATCAAAGTTGGTATGATGCTGGTTATTTGGAGTGGAGTATCCAAGATGTTCGATGGTGCTTTAAAAAAGGACAAAACTACCAAAACCAGCGTTTGCTACAAAATTCAAAAATTAATGAACATTATGGCCATGACGGTCCATTGATAATTAATACTTTGAACAGCACATATTAAATTGTAATGGAAAATATTCTTAAATCTTATAATGATATTGGAATTCAGAATGTGCCTGACTTAAATACTGCAAACGTTTTAGGTTCATGTGTAGTATCAGTAACAGCTGCAAACGGAGAAAGACAAAGCTCAAATAAAGCATACTTAAATCCGCACTGGAAAGAAAAAATTTGAAGGTTTAAAAAAATAGTTTTGTTACTAAGGTTTTAATAAGACGCTTATCGAAAGTCGCCTACGGTATTGAGGTACAACGTGGTTTAAAGCGTTATACATATTTGGCTACTAAGGAAGTTATCATAAGTGGGGGCTCTATAAATTCACCTCAAATACTAATGCTATCAGGAGTTGGTGACAAAGAGTACCTTTCTTCAATAAAAATTGAGCCCATAGTTCATGCGCCAATGGTAAGACAAAATCTTCAAGATCATAATTTTATACCTATTCCAATCTTTAGTAATGAATCCAATCCCGAAAGTATTAAAGATTAAAATTTAGATTTTTTAAATATTTGTATAACCGCACGGGTTATTTAGCACAAAGTAGTATTGCTGATATTTTGGCATTTTTTTCATCTGAAAAGAATGCTTCTTATCCAGAGTTTGAAAGTCATCTAATATTTTTTTGGAAAAATACATTCGATTTAAGTAATTTCTTACCTCGATTTAGGTTAAAAGACACTGTAGTAAACCCTTTAATAAAACTCAATAACAACTACACTTGCTTTATGTTTGGGTTCAATTTATTGCATCCAAAATCAAGAGGAAATATTACTTTACGTTCAAAAAATACTGAAGTTCATCCATTCATTTATCCAAATTACTTTAAAAATCGCTCTGATTTGGAGTCAATCGTCACTGGCATTAAACACATTACTAAAGTATTAGAAACTGACTACTTTCAGTCTATTGGTGCATTTTTAGCCAGAATGCAATGGCCACCTTGTGATGTCTTTGAATTAGATAGCAGAGATTACTGGAAATGTGTTTGTTTAAGTACGGTACGAAACTGTGTATCATCCAGTAGGCACATGTGCCATGGGAACTGATCCAAAAACTTCAGTTGTGAATAGTCGTCTAAAAGTGCATGGTGTAAAAAATGTACGAGTTATTGATGCAAGTATAATGCCAACTATTACAAGCGGTAAAACCAATGCACCAACAATGATGATCGCAGAAAGAGGTGCAGAGTTAGTAAAAGAGGACTATAATAAGTAAAAAGTGTAAAACAATAAATGGTGGTGGTATATATTAAAAAAAAGACTATATAAAGCATACTAGGTTGTGTTTTTAAATATGTTCTTACGCAATAAGAGATAGATATATAAAATAGTAGTAGAATTATGTACTGTATTGAAATTATACAATTTATAGCAAATAAAAACTGAAGGATAAATAATAATATAAATTGTAACCAATGCTACTTGGTGAAAATAATAATAATAAAAATTTATAATGTCAACTTAAACAACCCTTTTTTTCACACTTCGATATTGAAAAACCTTGTAGGTACAAGGCTGTACCAATTTGAAACTGTAATCATTAAGGAGTATTATTATCTGAACAATTAAGATTTTGAAACGTTATTACTGAGCACTACGAAATGAATTTTCCTTATAATTTTACTGCAAAATACTGTAACAAATTAAAATCCATGTGTACCGATACATTTCAGACCGTAGCTATTCTAAGTGATAAGTAATCTTCGTAATCGTTTGACCTTAATATATGTAGTTTGCTGCAGAAAACGAATTATTTTCTAAGTAGGTTTAGGCAGATAAAGAACCCGTTTGGAATGGAATTATAGAACTTTAAATGATAGCATTTTTTTCGCTTTCTTTGTGGTGAGTCATACATTCCATCGTGTGTCCATTGAACGGGTCTATTCGCCATCGTGTTACTGCATTAGTATAATGAAGGTAGACTGTGCCACCGCGTCTTATGGTGCAGTGCCGACGACCTGAAAACATGCGATACCTTTTTATGATTTTGACAGCCATCACACTTCATGGAGCTGAAGTACGATGGTATTGTGGGTCCTCACTCGTATAAGCATATACTATAATGAGGTCATGACCCAGGTGAACAATATTTTCTTTAAATAAGTTACCCACGTGAGGTTGATGTGTGATTATTTGTAATAATTACAGTTAATTACATTACGTTATATACCATCTGACTCCGACCAAACCATGATCACACCTTTACGTAAGTTTCTTTGTATATATTATATATAGTTATATACTTATATCTACTAAAACCAATCTAGTAAATTGTAAAGGACAACGCTGGATTTAGTATAAAGAACGCCTCCATCCTCTAACAGACGCGGGATTTGGGGTACCTCAAGGTAGTAAGTATCCTTGGTTATTCGCTCTTCTTTGTACAATAAGTGCATCAAGTTTTAATAAATTAACCCCGAAAAAACTAAATATATTCACTTTTCCATGCGAAAAACTCAAAACGCCCTAATTAATACATCCATATACGCACAATGTTCAACGTTCCCTCTTCAGATATAGTTTATCGGTGTATCTATGCAATTGTCCTACTATCCAGAAATCGAATAACATAAAATACTTAGAAATCATAATTGACAATACCCTCTCCTTTAGAAAACACATAGAAATTTTAGTAAACAGAGTGTGAAAATTAATGTATGTATGAAAAACTTAATTTATCACTCAAGTTTATTTGTCTTTAAGTCAACCAATCATCAAAATATTGCACAACTTCATAGGGTGGAGCACTAATAACTATTATGCTGCCTCTAGAACGAGCTCAAAGAGCGATCCTAAAAGTAGCTACCTCCCGGCCATTCCTATACTCCCTTAGAGTATACATAAGCTAGCTAGCTTATGTATACTCTAAGTATACTCGACAACTATGTTATACTAATCGTGCTAGTTGACCGCCTGTCCGCCAAATCTTCATATATCATACAGTGCTAAAATAATACACATTGCTGCCCTATAGAGCGTAAATTCCTAACAAATGACGAAAAGATATAGTTTGTCCCTCACAATCAGGATCAAAATTCATTTATTCAAACAGTTTTTTTTCTTTTCTGAGTCCATTTTAATATAACACATTAAATAGAGAAATAAGTATCATATCTAAATTTTGAATATTAAAATTTGTAGTAACTTGAAATATGTTTTTTTTTTGCTGAGGTGCTATGATGCATTATTTTTGACCCACTTATTGCTAGTAGGTATTACAAAATCGCTATGTATGTTATTAAATTATATTGTTACTTTACGAATAATTGTGTAAATTTATGTGAATAAAATGATTTGTTAGCATTTTCTCCGCCCGAGACACAGATTCAATCTAGTTCAGACAAATAACAATAAATGTACTACATTTATATATATTTCAGAAATTCATTGTAAATTATGGTACTTTTTAACTAAATAAATATTATCAATAAATTAAAAAAACCTACGGAGTAACTGCCAATTCTCTATCGCGACATAGAAATTTTCGAGCTGATATATAATACAAATTCAAATTGCGTCCGCGACCCGAAAGGCATGATCATCTCGCCTGATCGAAGGATCCTCACTTTGTGTTGGAAAGCCTTTCTTCCACATATTGTTAGGTTATTATCGGATCGAAGTTCCTTATGGGGCGTTGCGGAGGGGTACCTTAGCCGGCAAAAAAGTCCGTAACGTTAAAACAATAAAGCGTAAGATTTTAAAAATTTAGTATGGCGCCATTTGTATTGTATACCCTAGCCGGCAAAAAACGTCCGTAACATTAAATAAAAAAGCGTAAGACTTTAAAAATTTAGTATAGCGCCATCGCGCATATATTATTATGTATTTTATGTTATGGAACTTGGTTCTTATCTGGTGTCCCATAACATTACTCAACGTTTTTTTAATATTTTTTTTTTTTGTAAAATAGACCATAAAGCACAATATATTTTGCCCCCGGCCTATTTATTCCTACGCATATTACTGATATGATTGGCGCGTAGCCTTCAGTATAGCGAATGCCCTGTAAAGAATTACATAATATGACATCTTAGATGCAGTTTTATCACTGCTAGTGTAACAAGGCCAATGTTAACAATGTTGATTACCTCTATATTATGTGACTAAACAAATTAACATAATCCATACTATCTTTTGAGGGTTCCGTAGTTTATTTTATACATCATGCACTTTATGTGCATTGGCGGACTTAGTGCCGTTCTTAGGCATTCTCTACTAGTCAATCTTAATATGATGCAGACAAAATAGGAAGTATGTGCATTTAGGTTATTTGTAATAGATATATCAAATACACATACATACATAAACATACCATACACTACATATGTACATATACATACTTAAATATAGTAATAATAATGTTTTCCAAGCCGATAACGGCCACAGCGGCCAGTCTCAACGGAGATCAATCAACTACGCAGGAGATATTATAGTGCACAAGTGTGTGCGCAAACACAAGTGCACTCTCTGATTCCTCTTTCTTATAATCCGATGGGACGGTTAACTGACACAACCGGAAAGAGATCAGGCGCAGACCCGACAGCTTTACGTGCTCTCTGAGACACGTGGATTCAGACCCCAACTTCCAAACTCCGAGCTGTTATTGAGTATTTCCATAATCAAATAAAACTCAATAACACTTTTGACCCGACCCGGGATTCGAACCCGAGACCTCTTGATCGATAGTCGCACACGTCAACCGCAAGACCAACGAGGCAGTAAAACTACTTAAATAGACTTAAATATATATAGGTACATACATACACAACGTAGTTCACGTCCCGGGAAACTTATAATTTCGTCTTGTCCGGCTGTCTATCCGTCCGTCAATACGTCCTCGACTTATCTCGTAAACGGTTAGTGCTAGAACTATTAAACTTTGTATGGATAGGTTGATTTACCATGTCGACAAAACATTGAGAAGTTGTTTTCAACTTTAAAGCACATTTTTTTTGCTAAAATAGGGCATCCACCTTCTCTAAAAGCTGAAAGCCTGAAAATTTAAAAAAAAAACATGATCCATAGTAGATCAGCATTCCATGTGATGAATTTTGAAGGAAAACTATAGCGGCTTTGATAATTTTCATAGTTCAGAAGCATAGTAGAAAGCTACATACGCTTACTTGGAAAACTTAGTACAAAAATAACGAAATAATAACGTTATTAGTAAATAACAATAATTATTTTTACAGGCTGACAGTGACCACGGCCGGTGCAACCTGGTCGAAACGTCAGGCAAATCAGAGGTATGTAATACCTTTTAATAAGTGATCGCGTTAATTCCTGTAAAAATAATTATTGTTATATCATGGAACGCAAAAGGTTAAAAAAAAAATGTTATTAGTAAATACCAACCCTGCCATCTAAATCCACGTTCTACTATAGGTGACTACGGAACCCTATTCTATGCGTGGCCTGACGCACTTGGCAAGTTTTTTATTACTTAATGATTTCCATTTTTGTTGTGTTTTCTTGATGTAGACGTATTTATTAAACCTCTTATTTAAATTTCAAAGTGCCACAAATTAGGTTTTGTGTAATGTGTTTAGTGATAAAACAATAAGTACTGCTATTTTCATGCACTCACTTTACTGTATATTGTTCAACATTCTAAATTTTATGTAGTTTAAATTGTAATGTTTAGTATCTTGGTTAGTTTCTGTTGATGAGCGATTAAAAATGTCGTGGTAAGTATTTTATTTCAAAAGACTGATTTTCTTTTTCCATTTCGTTTTTTTTTATTTCATTTAAATAACTTGCATCTCATAAATTACCACGTAAATTAGATAATATGATAGTAAAATAAAATAATAGGGTAACCTTTTTTTATTCATGCCTAGACTGCAAATGTGGCGGGGCGAAGTATCAGAAAGGTAACTAAAGTAACACGATGTGCTATGATTCTACGTATGAAATAAGAGGAATCCACTTATTATATAGCTGTTATTAAGAAATCTAGACCCTTCTTAGCAGATGCCTGTAAAAACGGGGGAATCAGTTCAGGCATATTACCATAAATACTTAAAGTTGAAAATATGAAGTCCGATCTGGAAGATAGTGATTGGCCTAAAATCTTACATTTTACTACATTCTAAAAAAATGGTTTAAGAAGTATATAACACAGATAAATGATTTGCTGCTAGAATTTATAATATTATTATATTTTTTGTAAATGTGCTATTAGCAGAACATAATGCTGGATTATAGTATTTATAATGTGCATTATTTTTTATGTTGCATTATATAAATACATTTCATTATATTTTAATAAAGTTATAATATATATTACTTAAAAATAATAGTAGTAATATTTATTACCTTAAAAATATTATATTATTATAAACGGTCCGATATCAATTGTATGTGCTTGCTGTCTGTTTCATGTAAAGTTTATAAAGTCTTCCACGACCCAGGAATATTCCTAGCGAGGAAGTTTTCTTTTTAAAAAAGAAAAAGTGAACTAATTTTCGATTTATTTCTTGCAATAGTTACAACACATCGTGTGAGCTACCGACTACGGGAGGATTTCCTAACACTTTTGCTTCTGCTGTTCAGTTTTTCGCAGCTAGTCAGTGCTTACTTACAGAAGGCATTGTTAAAGAAGAAAATATTCCAAGTAAGTTTGACCAAAAACTTCATTCTTATTTTTTTGATATACCATGCAGTATTTTTGTAAAGGGGTGCGTTATATGTGCTAGAAGAAATGTAACATCGAATGCTAACCCTGTATGTATACTAACACGAAATATGTAACAAGGAATGCACTCTACTACTAAAACATAATGCCAGCACCATGCGATCTCGAGCCACTAATTCTCTTTGCATGAAAAACTTAACGCTGTAGTCATGCAATGCAATGAACTGTTTTTTTTTTTAATTGGCTCCGTAAGATCGGTTTGTTACCATAATATTTAAATTCTAATGAATTCTAATTGCCTATCTATTTTTTATCAATAAATTAAATATAAAAACAAGAATTTACATTTAATGATCTAACAAATGAACATTTACAGGTTTTACAAAATTTGATTTCATAATAGTAGGAAGTGGATCAGCAGGAAGCGTACTAGCAAATAGACTGAGCGAGATATGCGAGTGGAATATTCTACTTTTAGAAGCTGGAGATGACCCTCCAATAGAATCCAATGTTAGTACCACAGTATAAATAAAATTTTACAGTTCAGTACATACCACGCTTTACAGTTCAATTTCTTGACGTCAAAATAATTTTATTCCAATATATTTTGACATAAACTCGGGCAGCTTACTCCTCGATTGGCCGATTTTGTAGAAACGTTCAATATTCAAATGATTCCTTCTCGTTATTGCTTGTTCCCGTTCAAAAAGGCGGCCCACTAAACCAGACATGCCTCTATGTTCACTATTTTCTTAATTCATCATTACCTCAATCCTTCTTATTCAAGTTATCAATAGCAGATTGGGAAACTGTTAACATGAATATTATTGTGGTTTTGCTATTCATTCGTGTTTTTTTTTTTCATTATCTAATAAGACTACTTAAACCTTTTGAAGTCATAGCGTAAAACACAGTTTGCTAGTTGTAGATCGTGTTAGTTTTATTTTTATTGAATTGAAAGGTTAGTGATCTTTTCAAAAATTTCTATTTATAGAACTAATTTTACCTGCACTTATGGCTATTTGGTTTAGACGGTGGCCACGCCGCTTTCTACTTCGACAAGTAATGTGGGTTTAAATTTTTCATGGGGCCACACTTTCTGTGATCCAGAAATTATTTTTCTAAGTCTGGGTGTTCTTTGTGGCCGTTTCAAGTATGTTTGTAAAGTCCCCCGCTATACAGGGATTCATGGTACAGGAATTGTCTTAAAAATAAAAAAGAATAACCTTCATATATTTTCATTTCAGGTTCCAGCATTAGATAAAAGTGTATTTCAAACCAAATACGATTGGCAATATTTGACCACGAAAGATACAGAAATAGATCAAGCTATTATAAATAATTCTATAAACTGGCCAAGAGGTAAAATGTTGGGAGGCTCTAGTAATATCAACGCCATGATTTACATAGAAGGCAGTGACCACGATTATCAAAGTTGGTATGATGCTGGTAATTTAGAGTGGAATGTACAGGATGTTCGACGGTGCTTTAAGAAAGGACAAAGCTATCAAAACCAGCGCTTGCTACAAAATCCAAAAATTAATGAACATTATGGCCGTAAAGGTCAAATGGTAATCAATACTTTTAATAACACACATGAAATTGTGATGGATAAAATTCTTAAATCTTATGATGACATTGGAATTGAGAATGTGCCCGATTTAAATACTGCAAACGTTTTAGGTTCAGGTATAGTATCAGTAACAGCTGCAAACGGAGAAAGACAAAGCTCAAATAAAGCATATTTAAATCCTGCACTGAAAAGAAAAAATTTGAAGGTTTTAAAAAATAGTTTTGTTACGAAGGTTTTAATAAGGCGCTCGTTGAAAGTCGCGTATGGTGTTGAGGTACAACGTGGGTTAAAGCGTTATACATATTTGGCTACTAAGGAAGTTATCATAAGTGGAGGTGCCATAAATTCACCTCAAATACTAATGTTGTCAGGAGTGGGTGACAGAGATTACCTTTCTACAATGAAAATTGAGCCCTTAGTTCATGCGCCAATGGTGGGACAAAATCTTCAAGATCATAATTTTATACCTATTCCAATTTTTAGTAACGAATCCAATCCCGAAAGCATTGAAGAACAAAATTTAGATGTTTTTAAATATTTGTATAACCGTACGGGTTATTTAGCACAAAGTAGTATTGTTGATATTTTGGCATTTTTTTCATCAGAAAAGAATGCTTCCTATCCAGAGTTTGAAAATCATCTATTATTTTTTTGGAAAAATACATCAAGATTAGCTAATGCTTTACCAAATCAATTTAGATTCAAAGACACGGTAGCAAACCCTTTAATAAAACTCAATAAGAACTACAGTTGCTTTATGTTTGGGTTCAATTTATTGCATCCAAAGTCAAGAGGAAATATTACTTTGCGTTCTAAAAATCCTAAAGTTCATCCATTCATTTATCCTAATTACTTTAAAAATCGCTCTGATTTGGAATCAATTGTTACTGGTATTAAACACATTACTAAGGTATTAGAAACTGAGTACTTCAAGTCAATTGGTGCATTTTTAGCCAGAATTCAGTGGCCACCTTGTGATAACTTTGAATTAGATAGCAGAGATTATTGGAAGTGTGTTTGTTTGAGTACAGTACAAACTGTGTACCATCCAGTAGGAACATGTGCCATGGGAACTGATCCAAAAACTTCAGTTGTGAATAGTCGACTAAAAGTGCATGGTGTAAAAAATCTACGAGTCATTGATGCGAGTATAATGCCAACTATTACAAGCGGTAACACCAATGGGCCAACAATGATGATCGCAGAAAGAGGGGCAGAGTTAGTAAAAGAAGACTATAATAAGTAAAAAATGTAAAACAATAAAGGGTGGTGGTATATAAAACCTTTTGGTTTGAGTTTTAAATATGTTCTTACGCAATAAGAGATAGAAATTTAAAGGAGTAGTATTATAACTACAATACCACTATTTAATATCTTTATGTCGGGTGTTTTTTCTACATCTATACATATTGTATAATTGTATAATTTATACCAAACAAAAACTAAAGGATTTCTCAGATAATCTTATTTCGAGTATTTCAGAACCTTCTTTTTTACTGATGTTTAAATTCATGTTTAAATTAAATCATCATGTCGTTGACGCGGTGACGCCGTGTTGCTAACTCATAAGATTTTTCCCTATCAAAAAGTGTTCAACGCGGCCAAAGAAGTTTTATGACGTCAGCATGTCGGTGACGCGGTGACTCGGACTCATAAGATTTTCCCCTACCAAAAATAGATTTTTGTTCACCTAAAAAGTGCTCAATGCGCCTAAAGAAGTTTTCACTTCAAAAACCTTTTTTTTTCACAGTTCCATAAAACATAAAATATTTATATTGAGGCGAGGTAGAAGGCTATGCTAATTTGATAGTGTAATCATTTATGAATGTTATTATCTGAACAATTAAGATTTTGAAACGTTATTCCTGAGCAGTGAGCACTACCAAATTAACTTTCCTTCAATCTTTCCTTATAATTTTACTGCAAAATACTGAAATAATTCAAATCCATGTGTAACGATACATTTCAGACCGAAGCTATTCTAAGAAGTAAGCAATTTTCGTAATCGTTTGACCATAATATATATATATATATATATATATATATATATATATATATATATATATATATATATATATATATATATATATATATATATATATATATATATATATATATTACTAGCTGATCCGGCAAACGTGGTTTTGCCATAAAAAATGGGGTATAAAAATAGATATTTGTCGATTCTCAGACCTACCCGATATACACACCAAATTTCATAAAAATCGGTCCAGCCGTTTCAGAGGAGTATGGTAACTAACATTGTGACACGAGAATTTTATATATAAGATGTAGTTTGCTGCAGAAAACTAATTATTTTATATTTAGGCAGGTAAAAAAGTCGTTTCTTTTTTTTATGTTATAGGGGGCAAACGAGCAGACGTTTCGCCTGATGTTAAGCGATTAACGTCGCCCATGGACCACCCGCAACACCAGAGGCGTCACAAGTGCGTTGCCAGCCTTTGGGGGATAGGGAGGGGGATAGGGAGGGGGATAGGGGAGGGGTTGGGTATGGGCCTCCGGTATCCTCACTCACTCGGTGAAACACAGCGCAAGCGCTATTTCACCCCCGGTTTTCTATGAGACCGTGGTATCACTCCAGTCGAGCCTGCCCATTTGGCTCATTCATGCCAAAGCGTGGCTCTCCCACGGTGAAAATGTTATGATCGTTTGGAATGTTATGGAACTATAAATGTTATTATTTTTTTCTTTATGGTAAGCCATACATTCCATCGCGTGTCCATTGAGTGGTCTATCCTTTTCCCTCCGGATCGCCGCAAGGTGTTAACGTGTGCAAAGTTACTTAGCTCTTTTAATTTATTAAATGAATAAGTTTGTTATGCAGTTAAATCAATTGTAAAAATAGGAAAGCATAAGATAACCGAAGAAGTCTATACTAGCGGTAAATTACAACTCTTGAGTGCATGCGCGCCTGGTAGCCGGACAACGGAGAAGACCCCGCCCTAGTCTGCGTTTGCGCAGGTCACGCCCCGCTGGTACCTGTGCTCCACCCTAACGCCTGCGAGACTCCACCCCCTGCCTGCCCACTCTGACCTGTTACATCTCACTACCAACAATTGAAAAACCAACGGTGGGATTCAGTGCCTCTTGGTGATTTATGCGTTCCTAGTACTTCGCACCTAAAACCAACGGTGTATGAGAATAAATCCGAGGAACAAGCAGCGAAGCAAACCTGAAGAGCGTACGCGGTGCGTTTCTACATCTGTGAGTAAAATCTTTCTTAAACATACAGTGGTAGCACTTGCGTTTGATTTGGCAACTATTGCCTTATAGGTGTCAGCAACATACATACATACTCGTCTATACAAAAAAAAAAAAAAAAAAAAAAAAAAAACACGAAAACACAAAAACCACGTACTTAAGAGTCCAGAGTGGAAATGCCTTTACGACGCACGCCACCTAAAACGCCCCCAAACTCATTAAGTGACGAATCAGATATGCAAGTTCACAACCTCAAACCTCAAATTATAACTTCAATGGACACGCAATCCCCATCATCTATAGTTGTCAAGGGGCGCTCACAAACATCAATCCTGGGCCAGAGTGGATCTGCGCCTAATTCAACAGATTTGCCAAATACTAACATCACAAAGCGAACTAAGCGTAAACACGGTGACGAGCAAGAGCGTTTCATGAGTGAAATGCAGAAGTTAATAGACTCTCATACAGAGCGTTGTGAGGTGCGCAGTAGCAAGACAGACAGCTCTTTGGGAGAATTACATAACACGATGCGTGAAATTCTCAAACAAAACTCGGAAATCAAGGAGTCTATCGCTTTCGTATCGCAGCAGTATGAGGATATGAAAACAAGAGTAGCCCTCCTAGAATCGGAAAAGAAAGATGATCGTAAGTACATACACCAACTCGAAGAGAGGGTTGATAACTTGGAGCGTTTGATGTATATGAAAAGGCTTGAAATCAAGAATGTTCCTTTGGCGTCAGGAGAAAGTGAAGAGGATCTGCGTGCCATTGTACTAAACACCTCTAAAGCTGTTGGCGCTTCCTTGAATCCATCGGATATAAAAGAAGTCTATTGTATAAATAGGAAGAACACACCCACCAAAATTGTTGTCGACCTAGCCAGTACATCCGTAAAGGAGAATATGCTCAAGAAGACGAGACACTTCAACTCAAATAACAAAGAGAAGAAACTTAACTCCTCACACTTAAATATGAACGGTCCCGAGATACCTATCTATGTATCCGACTTTTTGCCTCGACCAACGCAACAGCTCTTCTATCTAGCAAGAAAATTCTCTAAGGAACGCAATTTCGCGTACTGTTGGACCACGTCTGGGCGAGTATTCCTGAGGAAAAGTGAACTAGACAAAGCAGTAGTCATAAGGTGTGAAACGGATTTGGATAACCTGCTAACAAAAATCTGACTATTCAAGTTTATCTTTATATTTATTTTAAAATGTTTTCTTCTTGCATGTTTACTTTGGTTTTTACCGAACTCATGTTTACCCATATTTACTTGTAAACACTTACACTACATATCATCACCTACACATACACACACACAATTTTACAATATGTCACCATTGTCCGCTTTTGAACAATTTTACAGTATGCACCGACATTTTATCATGAAATTATACGCAAACCAAAACACCAAAGTAACAAAACGCCAAATTCGCTGATTTAAATAATTTAAAAAATTTAGAAAATTGTGACTTGACGAAGTTGCACATTTGTGATCCGGAATCTTGTGATACTATTATATCTGAGCCTAATTTGTTCTTAAAAATTTTACACCAAAATATAAGAAGTCTCAACAAAAATTACTCTGGGTTAAATGTGTTGCACAGAAGATTCAAATTTAATTGTGATGTCATAATACTGTCGGAATGTTGGCTCTCCTTTGTAGATAGCATCCCTCAAATGATCGGATACTCGAGTTTCTCAACGACACGTAATTACAACCAAAACGACGGTGTGGTTGTTTACATAAGGAATGAGCTCTGTTTTGGGATAGAGGAGCCGGAAATCTTGGAGGCGAATTGTTTGCTTATCAAGATTAGTAATGAAACAGTCATAATCGCGCTATACAGACCACCCAGTTTCCCCATTTTGGACAACTTTTTGCGTACCTTACAAAATCTTCTAAGTAAATTAACAGGGTTTAAAAATATAATGCTTATGGGTGACATTAATATTAATATAGTTGAATTAAATTCAGTCACATCTAGTTATCTCGACCTTCTCTCTTACTATGGTTTAATACCTGCCCATTATGAACCAACTAGAGGAAACAGCTGTCTAGATCACGTTCTCATAAAAACTAAACAATTCTCACACACTTTCGTTCTGCAAACAGCTGTGACTGATCACGAGCCAACCCTTTTTTGTCTACAATCAAGAAGTCAAATAAAATACAATAAAATAAAATCTATTACTATAATTAACTTTCAAAAACTTCAAAATGATTGCAATAATATAGATCTTGATTGCATATATAAAAAGAATATAGATATAAATACATGCATGTCATCCCTTATAGAAAATCTACAAAAAAGTATAACAACTAATACAAAAACCATTAAAATTTCAAGAAATAAAACCACTTTGAAGCCGTGGATTACTGCTGGCCTTTTAAAGTGTATAAGAACAAGAGACAAAATGCATTATAAACTAAAACGGAGTCCTAACAACCTCATCTTGGAAATAACATATAAAAGATATAGAAATTTTTGCAATAATATACTAAAGAAATGTAAAAGACAATACGAAAGCAATTTACTTAAGGAAGCTGGAAATGATAACAAAAAGATTTGGACTGCTATAAAATCAATTAATAATTTAAATAAATCAAACGACCCATCTACAGAACTATTAACTCTTAAAACTAATCCACAGGATTCAGTAAACGCAGTCAACACATATTTGGCGAGTATTGGTTTGGAACTTGCTGATAAAATTCCAACAGACCTCCCACCTCTCTCAAGGGAGGTCATAAAGGTTTCATCAAATTGTGGCTCTTTCTTTCTTTCGGAAACGACTAAACAGGAAGTTGAGTTGCTGATCACAAACCTTCGATCTGATTGTGGGGCTGGGTGGGAAAACATTACTCCGAAGGTTCTTAAAAGTGTGAAAAACTTTCTTGTCCCTCCACTTACTCACATCTTTAACAGATGCTTAATGGAAGGCACTTTTCCGGAGCCGCTTAAAAAATCCATTGTCATCCCTATTTTTAAAAATGGTAGCAAAAATAATCTAGCAAACTACCGACCGATTTCACTGCTTCCCGCAATCTCTAAAGTGCTAGAGAGGATGATAAATAACAGACTTACTAAGTTTCTGGAGGATAAAAAGATTCTATCAGATAACCAATATGGTTTTAGGAGGGGAAGATCAACAACAGATTGCTTACATAGCTTCACTGAACTTCTTGTAGGCAAGATGGACAGTGGAAAAAAATGTCTGACGATCTTTATAGACCTTCGGAAGGCTTTCGACACTGTCTGTCCAAAGCGACTAATATTGAAGTTGGAGAGCATGGGCGTGAGAAACACACAGCTTAAATTATTTCAAAATTATTTGCAAAATCGATTTCAGTTGGTTCGAATCGGCAACATACAGAGTGATGAAAGCTATATAAATATTGGGGTCCCACAGGGTAGCATTTTAGGTCCTACATTATTTCTTTGTTATATTAACGACCTCTGCCAGCTAAATTTAAAAAACTGTAATATTATTTCTTATGCAGATGATACTACCTTAACTTTTTATGGTGATACGTGGGAAGAAACTTTTTATGCTGCCCAGGAGGGATTCAATACGGTAAACCATTGGCTTGCCTTAAATAAACTGACACTAAAACTAAATATATAACGTTCTCAATATACAATAGAAAAACTGACAATTCAAACTTAAACATCTACGCTCACATTTGTAACCAAGCTCTCACCAAAGACTGTACTACTTGTCCAATCATTCAAAAAACTGACTCAATCAAATATTTAGGCATAGAAATCGACAAAAATTTATCATTTAATACACATCTCTTAAACTTAATTAAAAAAGTTCGCAAACTAGTGCCCGTGTTTAAAAATCTCAGACACGTTACAGATTGGAAATTGGTAAAAACTGTTTATGAGTCACTATGTCAATCAGTATT
Organism: Diaphora mendica; assembly: GCA_949125395.1. Classification (NCBI taxonomy): domain Eukaryota; kingdom Metazoa; phylum Arthropoda; class Insecta; order Lepidoptera; family Erebidae; genus Diaphora; species Diaphora mendica. The sequence goes on from OX421321.1 coordinate 7,293,539, forward strand.
ATCCTACGGTATCTCCACCTGGGGAGGCGCAGATAAAACAAAAATTATAAACGTTGAAAGAGTGCAACGACTAATCTTAAAAGTAGCTCTTTTTAAGCCACGCCTTTATCGCACTAACAGTCTATACAAAGAAGCAAACGTCTTAACTATTAGAAAACTTTACATTTTAGCAATTATTCTCAAAAAACATGTCTCCATTAAGTATTCGGTAATAAATAAAAAGACTAACAACTCCCGAAGACGCTTTGCAGTCTGCGAAGCTGTTCCAGTGAAAACTTCATTCGCACAAAAGTTTTTCAGTTTTAGGGCGAGCCGATTATATAATAAAGCGAATCAACTACTCTCAGTTGTTGATGTAACAAGGAAGAAAGTTAAAAAGAAAGTTACAGAATGGCTTCTCACGCTTGACTATGATGAGACAGAAGCCCTCCTTAAAATTGTTTCTTAAACTTTCCGTGTCCTTTGCTGACGATCAAAACACACACATAAACACACGCACAAACACACACACACTGTACAAACACACACACACACACACACACACACACATACACACACACACACACACACACACACACACAATATTTTTATTTAATCTCTCATAACTTTTATTATTATTATTTTTTCTTACATAAACAGCTAAATTGAGACTAAACAGGTAAAATTATATAAGTCCGTGAGGGGGAGCCAGGAATCCATAGCACAGGATTTATCCTAGTTTGGCTTCCTGACTGCCACAAAAATGTACATCAGTTTTAAGAATTTTATTGTAACATATATATTTTGTGGGAGAAAAATAAACATTATTATTATTATTCCCTTTATTTCATTAAATATACATATTAATTACATTTTTAAATATAAATATAAAAACAAATACATTTAAAAATATAAAAAATAGTAGACCACCGACCTCGGGTACAGGGACCAAGAAACCGGTGGTTAGGGCTCCAGAGACAGGAACCTCCTCACAATACGAGCCGTGTCAAGGAGGACTGCCTTCTGCATCAGACCCTTGATCCAGCCCTCTAACGTGAGCCTCTTAAGATGTTGGTCGAGGCTCTTGGCTATCAATCCGTCGACAATCGTTGTGCCGAAACGTTGACAGCTGGCTCAAGCTCCTGAAACAGAGAGACTAGTCTAACACGGTACGCAGTAAGGTTCGTTCCCAACTCTGTAGCCCGAAAATATGCACGCATGACGTTCTCATTAATTGCATTTGTCCACTTCATGCGGTGCACATTACCACCGGTAGCGGGGGTCCTATTCGAGGTCAGTGGTCCTCGAGGTCCCAGGCTGTCTGGTGGCCGGCATCTCCCCTGCCGACGCACTGGTGTTGGCGACGTCGGCGGAGAGAAAAACTCGTCGCTTGATGTAGAGCTCGACGCCTCTGCAAGAGTTGGGTCTTCTGTTCTTGCTTCCGAGGACGGCAAGGCGGAGCTTAGCGACGAGTCCGAAGGTGTTAAAAGTGCTTTTGATCTAGCTCTTGTTATCATTTTGTCAGAAATTCTCTTTATTTATACCATGATTTTTTATACATTGTTATGACATGACGTTTAACGTCATGTCTTATGGTAGATATTTATATTCAATTCTTTCATTTTAGGCGTGTTAATACCTTATTTTTAAGGTATTGACCCATTTTATTTCCTTATTATTTGCTGTAGATGATTTATATTGGTTTAAATATATGAAAATAAATTTTATTTTGAGAAAAAATGTATTAGAAAATCTGACTGCTTGTGGTGTTGCTAGCTATTTTTATTATTATTATTATTATCCGCCATAGTGTTTTCTTACTGCATTAGTATAATGAAATGACGCAGGACTGTGCCACTGCGTCTTATAATAATAAATAAATAAATATTTCAGACATCTAACACACAACGCCATCTAGTCCCAAGCTAAGCAGAGCTAGTGTTATGGGTACTAGATAACTGATATAAATACATACATATACTTTTTTTTTGTAAATACATACATACTATACATAGAAAACAACCAAACTCCGAAACAAATATTTGTAGATCACACAAACATTAGCTTCGACCCAGGATTTGAACCCGAGACCTCAAGCGCAGCAGTCGCATTCACTACCACTGTGCCACCGAGGCAGTCAGTCTTATGGTGCAGTGCCGACTAGGAGACTTGTTGTTTCCACTGAAATCATACGATTCTTATGATTTTGACAGTTATGACACTTCGTGGACGCTGTAGTACGATGGTATTGTGGGCCGTCACTCGTGTAAGCATTTACTAGAGTGAGGTCATGACCCAGGCTTTTTAAGGTTTTTTTTTCTTAATTTGAAGATCTGTATTTTTCAATGAGATAAATGTCACTTAATACTTTATATACTATGTTCGATTCTCTCGCCAATGCAGCGATCACCTTGTGAAATTTGCAATGTCTTAGGGCCCATGAATAAGGCATTCCATCGCTAACTATGTCACTGGCAAGAGCATTAAACCACGGCGTTTCACCGTGTTCTTATTCTAAGCTAATGTAATCAAGCACTTACTGGAGATGCGTGAAGTCCTTGATATCTGCGGTCGTTGAGGGGTACCCCTCTGCTCATCCTCTCACCGCGTTCACACATTCATCCTCCTAAATGGCTTACAGGTTCCCGAAGTATCGTAAATTACAATACACCCGATTTAACTATCGCAGATCGCGCCTAATTGACGTGACTACTAAAACTCGCGAGTCCAAACCAGACCAATCATAACGGTAACCAACGAAACACCGAATTGGATGAACAATTAGCTAAATTTCAATTAAATTCCACTTAAAACCGGCACTCCTTTACGAAGCCTTGCTCGACCGGTCAAAGCGTCCATAAGAACTACTGTCACTTCAAAACGTCAAACAAGAAAAATGACAATCAAAAATGTTGCCATTATAATGACGTTCAATTTCTAACAGTCACCCGCCCGAACAGGTCCGTACCTGTTCCCTAATCTACAGGCAGGCGAGATAACGTTGCTACCGCTTGTTTGATAACTGAGTCCCCAACTAGAACCTCTGCGGACCGGGCGGTCCCATCCTTACCAGGGAACAAGTTAACAATGCGCCCCCGGCGCCAACGCAGTGGCGGTAGGTTAGCATCCTTAACCAGCACGAGGTCACCAACATTAGGGGGACTAGTTTTTTCAGTCCACTTAAGGCGCTGTTGCAGAATGTGCAGATACTCTAGAGACCATCGTTTCCAAAAATTCTGTGAAAACTGCTGCAACATCTGATACCGAGACAACCGAAACAATTTCACACCTTCGTACGGGTGTTCGGGCAGCGCGTTAAGTGGCTGACCAATTAAGAAATGGCCTGGAGTCAACGCTTCCAGGTCATTTGGATCCGAGCTGAGCGGACACAACGGTCGCAAGTTGAGAACGGCTTCGATCTTACAAAACAACGTCGCGAGTTCCTCAAATGTCAGCGCGGTCTGACCTACAATACGCCCCCTAAATGCGTCTTAGCTGACTTAACTACGGCTTCAAAAATCCCGCCCTAGTGGGGGCAACCTGGTGGACTGAAGGTCCATTGTATACCCCGGCGGGAGAGGGATGTTCCAATATCCACTTTGTTTTCATTTAAAAACTTAACTACATCTCGTAAGTATCGTTCTGCACCTACGAAGTTGGTTCCATTATCGGAACGAATCAGTACTGGCAGTCCCCTTCGGGAAACGAATCTGTCCAAGCACGCTATAAAAGCTTCCGTCGTGAGGTCAGCAACGAGCTCGAGATGCACCGCCTTGGTGGATAAACAGACGAACACACAAAGGTACGCCTTGTACTGTTTCGCGTTCCGCAGTCGCGAGCTTTTCACCATGAATGGGCCCGCAAAGTCTGTACCAACACCAGCCCATGGCCTAGCCTCATTCACCCGATCAGGGGGCAGATCCCCCATGTGAGGCTGCATCGTGGCAGCCTTGTTCCAATAACAAGGCATGCACATCCTCCTGTCATCCTCCTAAATGGCTTACAGGTTCCCGAAGTATCGTAAATTACAATACACCTGATTTAACTATCGCGGATCGCGCCTAATTGACGTGACTACTAAAACTCGCGAGTCCAAACCAGACCAATCATAACGGTAACCAACGAAACACCTAATTGGATGAACAATTAGCTAAATTTCAATTAAATTCCACTTAAAACCGGCACTCCTTTACAAAGCCTTGCTCGACCGGTCAAAGCGTCCATAAGTACTACTGTCACTTCAAAACGTCAAACAAAAAAAATTACAATCAAAAATGTTGCCATTATAATGACGTTCAATTTCTAACATACTATTTAACATATTTCATTTAAATAAGTTTAAATAATGTGAGGTTAATGTGTAGTTATTTGTAATAATTACAGTTAATTACAGTACGTAATATACCATCTGACACCGAGCAAACCATGATCACACGTTTATGTAAGTTTCTTTGTATATATTATATGTATATTTATTAAAGTCTATGTAGTAAATTGTAAAAGATTTTGTATTAGGTCCTCACATATGAAATTGACGTTTTGTCACACTGGCCACTTTGATCTGAAATATATCCTCTTTCATAAAGAATTCCCAATTCAAAGTTATAAATCTATTTAGCTGGTTATTAGAGTTTCGAAGACAGTCATTCATTTGTTTTTTCTTTGGCATCGCTCATCTCGCACAATGAAAAACTTGAAATATCGCTTTATTCTACTATCTTTAAGTTCGACAGTGGCACCAGTGCTGCAGAAACAGCATAAAAGAAAATACGGTACGTTTTTGGTTCCAATGTTATCGTTCTGGAAGTTTCGACCTTCATAACATGTGCCGTGGACGACCGGAGACCAAAGGGAATTAAAGGGAAGCGGATCCATCGCAAAACTATGACAAATCCGGGAAAATCCGAACGAACGGCAGCCTTAACCTTTGTAAGCATTACTATAGTGTAGTAATCATACTAGTGTTTATTTACTCGTTTTCTCACCAAAGAAGGTAAATATGTAAGCAAAAAAAAAAAACTTCGTTTAAAAAAACCGACTTCAAAAACTAAAAAGTATAAAATAATTTAATTTGTATGTGCTAACTATTCATAGGTTTAAAGTCTGTGCCAAGCCAAATGTAATAGTAGGTAGGTAAAATGAATAGTTAGCACATATAAATTAAATTATTTTATACTTTTTAGTTTTTGAAGTCGGTTCGAAGTTTTTTTTTTTATTTTTCGCTTTTTAGTCCTTCTCAAGTCTCTCATCAGAATTTCACCTAAATAACTTGAAAGAATACGACTAAAGGTAACATACTATACTGTATAGAATCGAAAGGACTTCAGGTAATTTTTTGTAATAAAATCTCAAATGGACTGTTCTCTAAGGTTACTATAATTCAAGTGATTTAATGTAAACTGACAATATCGTTAGGACCCGTTATATATTTTGAAATTAAATGATGTCTATACAATATGAAGGCATGCAGACAATTGCTCTTAACTTCATTGCAGGCGCTCACGTAAATTTGAGGGTTTCCTTCAATTTCCTTGGGATCCCATCATCAGATCCTGATATCGTGGCAATGGGACCACATGGGGAGCATACCCTTTTGAATACAAAAAGAATATTCAAAATCGGTCCACAATTGACGGAGTAATCAGTGTACATACATTTTTTTAAAACTGATGAAATTGAGAACCTCCTCTTTTTGGAAGTCCGTCAAAAATAAAGGTATTTTCTTATAAAACCTAAACATTTGAGGTAGTCGCCATGGTAAACATTTCTCTATTTCTCTAGACGCTTCGAATTACACATGTTTCAAGTCTGTTGGTGAATGGGGACGATTTAGAAAACGTCTTTTATTACTCTTTAAACATCGTAACAATTAAAAAAAACAGTTATTTATCAGTAAATTACGGTCAAATATAAAATTGAAGTAAATATCATTAATGCGTGAAATAAAATAAATACAACTGTACTGACGCTCAACGCAGCAATTAGTCACGTGATAATCAACGTAAATTTGAACTCGTGACGTCACTGTGTAGTGTATTGAAAATGTCATCTTATGCCAGTGATTATGAAATAGGCTATGCTAAATTAGCAATTTAGCATAGCCTATTTCATAATCACAAATAAAATATGTATGTGGCATCTTCCGCACGATGATAACAAAAAAAGAACAAACCAAGGCGTCGTCTACCAAAACTACACACTACGGAGACCTTTTAATTTTGTTTCGCGATATTATTTATACAATTAGCGTTACATACAACTTCCCAACATTAACCGTTTGGCCCGCGACCCGCCATTCACAAAAAAATTCACTAACAGGCTTTCCTTCATTCTTCCTTTCATAATAACGCTTCCTGTCTTTTTCCTTGTGTATTGCGTAAAGTTCTGGATGACTCTTGATTCAGGCTTTCCGACGTCGTAGCCAATCTTTTCTTAGCCAAGTGACCTTGCTTAGAATCTGACATAATTAAAATACTAGAACAAGATAAATATTTTATGATTTACGGTCTTAAAAAGTTAGTAGAAGGTGGACACATTTACTAGAAGGTGGACACATTGCCACGGAAAACACGGAATTCAATACCACTGAAATCAAAATATTAAGGTATTTGGTAAATAACGTAAAAAATTATTTAGAATGCTAATACATATTTACATTTTCTACTAAAATCTATGACATGTAATATATACTATTTTATTTTTATATTCTAAATATGATAGTTTAAAGTATACATGAAAAAAAAGGGTTCACCGAAATCAAATTTTTAGTATACCAAGCCAGCGAAAACAGTTACTTATCTCTATAAAAAGGTGACCATAAGACGTACAGCCATGATTTCTTCGTTGCTGTCGCGACACGACTGATGCTTCAGCTAAAGCCAATAACTATCCTCACAGACAGTTTAGTTTAAGAAATATGAGCAGATCGGTGCGCGCCACTGATATCAACTCAAAACGTCGGACGTGTATACAATCTGTTGTATCTTCTCTATTGTGGGATATCATTATTTAATAATAATATAATATAAACAAATAACTATTTGGTCATTTGTGAACACATGCAAAATAGCGTAATTTGTTAGAGGAAAAAAATAAAATAAAAAATCCGCTGCAACGTAGGGTTCGGACGCACCACCGAGGTCAATATTTTAGTAAGTTTTTTTTTTACTTACTTCTACTTAATTTATCTAAAAAAGAACATAGTCCCCCCCCTATCAAATTTTCTATTACATGTAAAAAATTGAAATAGTAAGTAATCGATTCAAAGATATTTCGATCTGGACACGTTTTTTCAAGCGTTCGGAGAACGACCCAAGCTTTATATCAAATTAAGCGCTATTTCATTGCAAATAGGATGATATAGGGTTGTCTGCCAAAAACCTGGCCGGAATAACGGTTGTCGAGTTTTAAAAAGTGAAATTTTGATGCGAATGGAAACTTGCGACAAAGAGGTCATCCATGTATAGCGATATACTAGTAAATACTAAGCATTATTTTTAAACGACTTCCTGTAGTCATAGTAACCTTTTATATTAGCAACCGAAAGTATAAAGCCTATAGAATATACAAACCTTGGGTTGTCTATTTGTTTCCTGGCATAGCTACCGGGTTGTTAATACCCGACTCAAACTCAAACTCAAAAATATTTTATTCATATAGGCACTTATTTTACAGGCACATATGAATAGTCAATATTTAATATTAAAAAATCGAGTGATTCTAGTCGCCAGTTCCAAGTGCAGCCTACCCTTCATGGAGAAGAATCTGGCAAGAAACTCCATTGTTGCTCCTTTTAAAAAATAATAATACGGTTTACAATATTTTTTTCACTAAGAGACTTGAATGAGAACGAAGTCGACCAAAGAAAACAAAATAAAAGGTTTGGAGTCTCGACTAAGGAAAGCCAAAGGAGGGTTATGATTTTGACGGGCTATGCATGTATGTATATATGTTTATTTTTTCCCTCATAGCTCCTTAACTTCCTATAAAAACTGGACAAATGAGGTATCGTTACAAGCGTCTTGATCGTCCGCTGGTTATTATAGGCTATAATTATGACGTGTCACTGAATCTAACATACATACTTTATGTACACATATATACTTTACGCCACATACAGTACTTTATGTCATTAGTGCCGACATTATTTTTAAAAAATTTAGTATAGCGCCATCTATATCGTATACCCTAGCCGACAAAAAACGTCTGTAACGTTAAATAAAAAAAGGGTAAGACTTTAAAAATTTTGTATAGCGCCATCGTTCATGTATTATTATTTTTTATGATACGGAACTTGGTTTCTATCTGGTGTCCCATGACACCACACTACTTTTTTTTTTTGTAAAAAAGACCATAAAGCACAATATATTTTGCCCCCAGCCTATTTATTTCTACGCATATTACTGATATGATTGGCGCGTAGCCTTCATGAGTATAGCGAATGCCCTGTAAAAAATTATATAATATGACATCTTAGGCCGCTTTCCGACTTGTCGATGCGGGAGCGGTGCGGGATCTGTCCGAAACGATACCGGTATATTCTCGGTATCGCAGTACCGAAGATGTCCTCTTCAAGTGATGACGATATTTTGGCGTACCAATATGTTTATCGCCTACGTAAAAAAAATATGACAAACTATTTTATTATACCACAAGGAGTACTTCCATGGCAAAACAATCATTGTGTATAACTTGAATATAAAAACGTCTACATACCTGATAAATGTGTTTTATTAGATATCTGGTGCTGGTGGTATGCTGGATTAGGTGGAGGTAATACGAGATCTGGGAGTCTTATGAGATAGTAAGCTTCATCTTGAGGACCCCGTTAATGCTATTGTTGGTAATGCTTTTAAGATGAATGGTTTCGTTGTGCGTTCCAGTACGTGTTTTACTCAGTCCTCAACTTACTTTTCCTGTATAATACTTTGGTTCGCTCACAACTTGAATATGCTGTGCCAGTTTGGAATCCATTTTATGACAAATAATAATATGTAACTGCTATAGAATCAGTCCAGAGGAATTTTTTGCGCTGCATGCATTATAAGTGTTTTCAAAAACCATTAACAGACAAATATCTTCTAATAGGTTATAACTGTATCACGCTAGAACACAGACGCTTATATTTGGAAGCAATGCTACTGTATACAGGTCATAACCTGTGCCACAGTAACTATGATTGCACTGAACTCATTAATAGACTTTGTTATGTTGTATCCACTAGGACTCATTGCCGTAATATTTGTACCATTTTTGCAACTACTCGATGTCGAACCAATGCTTGCAAAAGATCGCCAGACAATTGCTCGTAACTCACGTAAATTTGAGGGTTTCCTTCGATTTCCTTAGGATCCCATCATCAGATCCTGATATGGTGGCCATGGGACCACATAGGGAGCATACCCATTCGAATACAAAAAGAATTTAAAAATCGGTCTACAAATTGACGGAGTAATCCGTGTACATACATTTTTTTAAAACTGATGCAATTGAGAACCTCCTCCTTTTGGAAGTCGGTTAATAAAAACAAAATCCTCTCTGTGACATCCTTTCTTGTATATTCAGCCAGTTTATAATTATACAATGCGGGATACTTTTCAATTTCTAGTACTAAAACGACGTGAATATCTCGCTCTGCCATCTTGTTTGCATGACATGAACAGCGAAATATAGGCGCTCGGCAAGCTTTCGGTACCGCGTATACCAAGCGAAAGGAATCCGGACCGCTCCCGCACCGACAAGTCAGGAAGCGGCCTTAGATGCAGTTTTATCACTGCTAGTGTACAAGGCCAATGTTAACAATGTTGACTACCTCCATATTATGTGACTAAACAAATTAACATAATCCATACTATCTTTTGAGGGTTCCGTAGTTTATTTTATACATCATGCACTTTATGTGCATTGGCGGACTTAGTGCCATTCTTAGGCATTCTCTACCAGTCAATCTTAATGTGATGCAGAGAAAATAGGAAGTATGTGCATTTAGGTTATTTGTAATAGATATATCAAATACACATACATACATAAACTTACCATACACTACATATAATACATATGTATATATACATACTTAAATATAATAATAATAATGTTTTCCAAGCTGATAACGGCCACGGCGACCAGTCTCAACGGAGACTAATCAACTATGCGGGAGATATTATAGTGCACAAGTGTGTGCGCAAGCACAGGTGCACTCACTGATCCCTCTTTCTCATAATCCGATGTGACGGTTAACCGACACAACCAGAAAGAGATCAGGCGCAGGACCGACAGCTTTACGTGCTCTCCGAGGCACGGAAATTCAGATCCCAACTTCCAAACTCCGAGCTGTTATTGAGTATTTCTGTAATAAAAAAAAAACTCAATAACACTTTTGGCCCGACCCGGGATTCGAACCCGAGACCTCTTGATTGGCAGTCACGTCAACCGCAAGACCAACGAGGCTGTAAAACTACCTATATAGACTTAAATATATATAGGTACATACATACATACACAACGTAGTTCACGTCCCGGAAACCTCATAATTTCGTCTTGTCCGGCCGTACGGATACCCTCAATACGTCCTCGACTTACCTCCTAAACGGTTAGTGCAAGAACTATGAAACTTTGTATGGAAATGTAGATTTATCATATCGACAAAACGTTGAGAAGTTGTTTTCTACTTTAAAGCACATTTTTTTGCTAAAATCCATCTTCTCTAAAAGCTAAACGGTTGGCCTGAAAAATTTGAAAAAATCATGATCCACAGTAGATCAGTATTCCTTGTGATGAACTTTGAAGGAAAACTATAGCGGCTTTGATAAGTTTATTAGTTCAGTAGTAATCGAGGCCTAACTTGTAACATACGCTTACTTGGAAAACTTAGTACAAAAATAACGAAATAATAAGTTAACGTTATTCATAATAGTAAATAGCAACCCCGCCATCTAAATCCACGTTCTATTTTGGTGACTACGGAACCCTATTCTATGCCTGGCCTGACACGCTCTTGGCCAGTTTTTAATTACTAAATGATTTCCATTTTTGTTGTGTTTTCTTGATGTAGACGTATTTATTAAACCTCTTATTTAAATTTCAAAGTGCCACAAATTAGGTTTTGTTTAATGTGTTTTCAGTGATAAAACAATAGGTACTGCTATTTTAATGCACCCACTTTACTGTATATTGTGCAACATTCTAAATTTTATGTAGTTTATATTGTAATGTATGGTGTCTTGGTTAGTTTCTGTTGATGAGCGATTAAACATGTCGTGGTAAGTATTTTATTTCAAAAGACTGATTTTCTTTTCCCATTTCGTGTTTTTTGTTTTCATTTAGATAACTTGCATCTCTTAAATTACCACGTAAATTAGATAATATGATAGTAAAATAAAATAATAGGGTAACCTTTTTTATTCATGCCTAGACTGCAAATGTGGCGGGGCGAAGTATCAGAAAGGTAACTAAAGTAACACGATGTGCTATGATTCTACGTATGAAATCAGATGAATCCGCTTATAGCTGTTATTAAGAAATCTAGACCCCTCTTAGCAGATGCCTGTAATAACGCGGGTACCAGTCCAGGCATATTACCATAAATACTAAAAGTTGAAAATATGTATTCCGATCTGGAATTCACAGGTCGCTGCCATAATATAATCGCTCAGCATGCAAGCCTTTCCTACACCTAGTGTAATTTAATAAACAAATTAATTGATAGTCTTTGATTGGCCTAAAATCTTAAATTTTACATACTTACATTCAACACAGATAAATGATTTGCTGCTAAAATTTATAATACATTTTTATAAATGTACTATTACTCGTAGCAGAACATAATGCTGGTTTATAGTATTTATAATGTGCATTATTTGTTTTGTTGCATTAAAAAAATACATTTTATTATATTTTAATAAGTTATAATAAATATTACTAAAAATATTATTAGTAATATTTATTATCTTAAAAGTAATATATTAATACATATTATTATAAACAGTCCGATATCATTGTGTGTGCTTGCTGTTGGTTTCATGTAACGTTTATAAAGTCTTCCACGACCCAGGAATATTGCTAGCGAGAAAGTTTTTTTTTTTTGTAAAGTGAACTAATTTTCGATTTATTTCTTGCAATAGTTACAACACATCATGTCAGCTACCGACTACGGGAGGATTTCCTAACACTTTTGCTTCTGCTGTTCAGTTTTTCACAGCTAGTCAGTGCTTACTTACAGAAGGCATTGTTAAAGAAGAAAATATTCCAAGTAAGTTTGACCAAAAACTTCATTCTTATTTTTTTAATATACCATGCAGTATTTTTGTAAAGGGATGCGTTATATGTGCTAGAAGAAATGTAACATCGAATGTTAGACCCTGTATGTATACTAACACGAAATATGTAACAAGGAATGCACGCTACCACTACAAACATAATGCCAGCACCATGCGATCTCGAGCAACTAATTCTCTTGCCATGAAAAACTTAACGCTGTAGTCATGCTATAAAAAGAACTGTTTTTTTTTTAATTGCTCTGTAAGATCGGTTTGTTACCATAATGTTTAAATTCTATTGAATTCTAATTGCCTATGTATTTTTTAGTAATAAATTAAATATAAAAACATGAATTTACATTTACTGATCTAACAAATGAACATTTACAGGTTTTACAAAATTTGATTTCATAATAGTAGGAAGTGGATCAGCAGGAAGCGTACTAGCAAATAGACTGAGCGAGATATGCGAGTGGAATATTCTACTTTTAGAAGCTGGAGATGACCCTCCAATAGAATCCAATGTTAGTACCACAGTATAAATAAAATTTTACAGTTCAGTACATACCACGCTTTACAGTTCAATTTCTTGACGTCAAAATAATTTTATAACAATATACTTTCACGTACACTCGGGCAGCCTATGTTCACTATTTTCTTAATTAATCATTACTTGTTCAAGTTATCAATAGCAGATTGAGAAACGGTTAACATAAATATTATTGTGGTTTTGCTATTCATTCGTGTTTTTAATAACTAATAATACCACTTAACCTTTTGCAGTCATAGCGTAAAACACAGTTTGCCAATTAGTTTTATTAGTGTTAGCTTTATTTCTATTGAATTAAAAACCGTGAGTGATCTTTTCAAAAATATATATTCAAAGAACTAATTTTACCTGCACTTATTGGTTTAGACGGTAGCCACGCCGCTTTCTACTTAGACAATTTTTTTTTTTCAGACATTTTAACACACAACGCCATCTAGTCCCAAGCTAAGCAGAGCTTGTGTTATGGGTACTAGACAACTGATATAAATACATATGTTACTTTTTTTTGTACATATTATACAATATAGAAAACACCCAAACTCCGAAACAAATATTTGCAGATCATACAAACATTTGGTCTGACCCGGGAATCAAACCCGAGACCTCAAGCACAGCAGTCACATACGCTACCACTGCGCCACATGGGTTTCAATCCTACACGGGGCCACACTTTCTGTGATCCAGAAATTATTTTTCTGAGTCTGGGTGTTCTTTGTGGCTGTTTCAAGTATGTTTGTAAATTCCCCTGCTTTACAGGGATTCATGGTACAGGAATTGTCTTAAAAAATAGAAAAGAATAACCTTCATATATTTTTATTTCAGATTCCAGCATTAGATAAAAGTGTATTTCAAACCAAATATGATTGGCAATATTTGACCACAAAAGATACAGAAATAGATCAAGCTATTATAAATAATTCTATAAACTGGCCAAGAGGTAAAATGTTGGGAGGCTCTAGTAATATCAACGCCATGATTTACATAGAAGGCAGTGACCACGATTATCAAAGTTGGTATGATGCTGGTAATTTAGAGTGGAATATACAGAATGTTCGACGGTGCTTTAAGAAAGGACAAAGCTATCAAAACCAGCGCTTGCTACAAAATCCAAAAATCAATGAACATTATGGCCATAATGGTCAATTGGTAATCAATACTTTTAATAACACATATAAAATTGTGATGGATAAAATTCTTAAATCTTATGGTGACATTGGAATTGAGAATGTGCTCGATTTAAATACTGCAAACGTTTTAGGTTCTGGTGTAGTATCAGTAACAGCTGCAAACGGAGAAAGACAAAGCTCAAATAAAGCATATTTAAATCCTGCACTGAAAAGAAAAAATTTGAAGGTTTTAAAAAATAGTTTTGTTACGAAGGTTTTAATAAGGCGCTTGTTGAAAGTCGCTTATGGTGTTGAGGTACAACGTGGGTTAAAGCGTTATACATATTTGGCCACTAACGAAGTTATCATAAGTGGAGGTGCCATAAATTCACCTCAAATACTAATGTTGTCAGGAGTAGGTGACAGAGATTACCTTTCTTCAATGAAAATTGAGCCCATAGTTCATGCGCCAATGGTGGGACAAAATCTTCAAGATCATAATTTTATACCTATCCCAATTTTTAGTAACGAATCTAATCCCGAAAGTATTGAAGAACAGAATTTCAATGTTTTTAAATATTTGTATAACCGTACGGGTTATTTAGCACAAAGTAGTGTTGTTGATATTTTGGCATTTTTTTCATCTGAAAAGAATGCTTCGTATCCAGAGTTTGAAAATAATCTATTATTTTTTTGGAAAAATACATCAATTTTAGCTAATGCTTTACCAAATCGATTTAGATTCAAAGACACGGTAGCAAACCCTTTAATAAAACTCAATACGAACTACACTTGCTTTATGTTTGGGTTCAATTTATTGCATCCAAAGTCAAGAGGAAATATTACTTTGCGTTCTAAAAACCCTAAAGTTCATCCATTCATTTATCCTAATTACTTTAAAAATCGCTCTGATTTGGAATCAATTGTTACTGGTATTAAACACATTACTAAGGTATTAGAAACTGAGTACTTCAAGTCAATTGGTGCATTTTTAGCCAGAATTCAGTGGCCACCTTGTGATAACTTTGAATTAGATAGCAGAGATTATTGGAAGTGTGTTTGTTTGAGTACGGTACAAACTGTGTACCATCCAGTAGGAACATGTGCCATGGGAACTGATCCAAAAACTTCAGTTGTGAATAGTCGACTAAAAGTGCATGGTGTAAAAAATCTACGAGTCATTGATGCGAGTATAATGCCAACTATTACAAGCGGTAACACCAATGGGCCAACAATGATGATCGCAGAAAGAGGTGCAGAGTTAGTAAAAGAAGACTATAATAAGTATAAAATGTAAAACAATAAAGGGTGGTGGTAAATAAAACCTTTTGGGTTGTGTTTTAAATATGTTCTTACACAATAAGAGATTTAGAGTAGTAGTGGAGTAGTAATAGTAGAGAATTTAAAGTAGTAGTATTATAATTACAATTATACTATTTTATATCTCTATGTCGGGTGCTTTTTTTTTATCGTTGTACGAGCCCTAGGTCTCTATATTTATATTTTATATTGTATAATTATACAATTTATACCAAACAAAAACTAAAGGATATCTCAGGTACATAGGACCTAGCGTACTTAGTAGAAACTTCACAATAGACTATTACAGTTCGGTATGCCAATGTGGTCAAATTTCAATTAATTGTTCCTTGTACTAATGCTGAGTGGTTATAACCTTTCGTATGCGCGAGCTAATACCTCGAACCGACAATATAATTATTTCACTAGTTAATTCGCTAAAATAAAGTAACTGACGAATTCTTCGAATCTGTGCCCACTGCCCAATATTGCCATAACGTCACAAATGATAAAGGTCCACTTAAATAACACTGCTTTAAGCTAACTTTAATTTTAATGTATTTAATCGGCACGTTTTAATTTCTGTATTATTCGCGGCACGTAATTTGTAATCAGTCACTACTTTCACATTTATACACACTCACCATTAAGTTATTCCCATATTTCTGCTACTTTCTTGATGTACTGGTAACGTACCTGATTTGATCCAGCTGCACGGTTGCTCACATGTTCTTGCTTTAAGTCTTTACCTGTAGTGATATCTCAATTAATGCTACGTCAACGTATCTTATTCAGCTTCTGACGTAGGTTCTTTATCCCCATGATCATGGCTATGAATTATAATACTAATTATCTCGGTAGAGTGCCATTTTTGTTTTAGGCAATGTCAAAAAAAATACTAATAACCCACTTCATAACACTGGGGAGCAGTCCGCAGTCTCTTTTCCATTCCACTTTCAATTATGTTCCACGTCGGGTGGTCACCGCTGTAAGTTGGTCTATACCCGCCACAACCGCCATCATCACGACAACGCGTGACCCCATATTGCGCAACAGACAGTCTCCAAGCTGCAAGAGCTGGGGTTGGAAGCTCTCCCTCATCCGCCATACTCACCAGACCTTGCACCTATCGACTATTACTTTTTCCAAAATTTAGACAACTTTTTAGTGGGTAAAAAATTCAATTCCCGAGAGGCAGTACAAAATGCCTTTGAAGAGTTTGTTGCCTCCCGTCCATCTGATTTTTACAAGAAGGGCTTCAATGAACTGCCAATGCGTTGGCAAAGATGCGTCGATTGCATGGGTGATTACTTCGAATAACAGAAATATAAAAGTTTGAAAAAATAAGTACTTTCACTTATTGCATACAAAACGGCAATTTCATAGGTAAAGACCTAATATATCCTCTTTCATAAAGAATTCCCAATTCAAAGTTATAAATCTATTTAGCTGGTTATTAGAGTTTCGAAGACACTCATTCATTTGTTTTTTCTTTGGCGTCGCTCATCTCGCACGATGAAAAACTTGAAATATCGCTTTGTTCTACTATTTTTAAGTTCGACAGTGGCACCAGTGCTGCAGAAACAGCACAAAAGAAAACACGGTACGTTTTTGGTTCTAATGTTTTCGTTCTGGAAGGTTCGACCTTCATAACAAGTGCCGTGGACGACCGGAGACCAAAGGGAATTAAAGAAAGAAGGGAAGCGGATCCATCGCAAAACTATGACAAATCCGGAAAATCCGAACGAATGGCAGCCTTAACCTTCGTAAGCATTACTATAGTGTAGTAATCATCCTAGTGTTTATTTACTCGTTTTCTCACCAAAGAAGGTAAATATGTAAGCAAAAAAAAAACTTCGTTTAAAAAAAACGACTTCAAAAACTAAAAAGTATAAAATAATTTAATTTGTATGTGCTAACTATTCATAGGTTTGAAGTCGGTGCCAAGCCAAATGTAATAGTAGGTAGGTAAAATGAATAGTTAGCACATACAAATTAAATTATTTTATACTTTTTAGATTTTGAAGTCGGTTTTTTAAACGAAGTTTTTTTTTTTCGCTTTTTAGTCTTTCTCAAGTCTCTCATCAGCATTTCACCTAAATAACTTGAAAGAATACGACTAAAGGTAACATACTATACTGTATAGAATCGAAAGGACTTCAGGAATTTTTTTGTAATAAAATTAAAAATGGACTATTCTCTAAGGTTACTATAATTCAAGTGATTTGATGTAAACTGACAATATCGTTAGGACCCGTTTTATATTATGAAATTAAATGATGTCTATACAATATGAAGGCATGCAGACAATTGCTCTTAACTTCATTGCAGGCGCTCACGTAAATTTGAGGGTTTCCTTCAATTTCCTTGGGATCCCATCATCAGATCCTGATATGGTGGCAATGGGACCACATGGGAAGCATACCCTTTATAATACAAAAAGAATATTCAAAATCGGTCCACAATTGACGGAGTAATCAGTGTACATACATCTTTTTTAAACTGATGAAATTGAGAACCTCCTCCTTTTGGAAGTCCGTTAAAAATAAAGGTTTTTCTTATAAAACCTAAACATTTGAGGTAGTCGCCATGGTAAACATTTCTCTATTTCTCTAGACGCTTCCAATTACACATGTTTCAAGTCTGTTGGTGAATGGGGACGATTTAGAAAACGTCTTTTATTACTCTTTAAACATCGTAACAATTAAAAAAACCTGTCATTTATCAGTAAGTTACCGTCAAACATAAAATTGAAGTAAATATCATTAATGCGTGAAATAAAATAAATACAGCTGTACTGACGCTCAACGCAGCAATTAGTCACGTGATAATCAACGTAAATAAGAACTCGTGACGTCACTGTATAGTGTATTGAAAATGTCATCTCATGTCAGTGTTTATGAAATAGGCTATGCTAAATTGCTAAATAAAATATGTATGTGGCATCTTCCGCACGATGATAACGAAAAAAGAACATACCAAGGCGTCGTCTAGCGAAACTACACACTACGGAGACCTTTTAATTTTGTTTCGCGATATTATTTATATTAGCGTTACATACAACTTCCCAACATTAACCGTTTGGCCCGCGACCCGCCAAGCATGATCACCTCACCTTTCCCTTTATTTTACAGGGAGATGACACCCGTTCTAAATGATATCCCCGACGTAATAGCAATCAGCCTTTATAGGAGCAAATCGGCAGCAGCATCATCACCGCCATCATGTTCACTCTCATGGAGATTAGCCGTTACCAAGTCTTAGCCAGTCAGCAACCTCGGCCTCAATATGATTACAACACGCAGGTAGCAACTGCTCCAGCCTGGTTACCCCTACGGCCTTATCGGGTCCAGGTAGAGAAAACTGTATCTACGGTCCACGTAAGAAGAGCATTTCTCTCCCGTTTACGCAACACCGCGCACCGCGTGTATTCCCTACTCACTTAAGTCATTGGACTTCGGGCCACACTGCACGGCACCCAGTTTGGATTCACTGGATCTTGAGGTACTCAGTTCCTACTCACTGGACCTAGTGGCACTCAGTTCCAACACACTGGCAATACTCACAACTGGCACGCTCCACATTAAAGCATAGACAACTGATCCATATATCAGCCTTCGATCTCCAATTACTACAGTGCACGTAATACAACGCCATCTACCGAAGACACACCAAACTACGGAGTAACTGCTAATCCTGTATCGCGACATAGAAATTTTCAAGCCTATTATTATTATATATTATTATTATTATTATTTATTAGGATGTATACAATTCCAAATTGCGTCCGCGACCCGATAGACATCATCACCTCGCTGGTCGAAGGTCCCCACATGTTCATATTATTATTTTTCTAATGTTTTTTAAATTTTTTCTTTTTTTATTGCGACAATTTTTGCATTTACATAAACATACATGAAACAAACACAAATAACACACAGACACAGAACAAAAAAGTGATTTACCACGTGGAATTTATCTATCTATATATTTATCTATTTGTATAAGTGTATGTATCACTGATAAGATTTGCGCGTGGCTTTCATGAGTACCTATAACGAAGGCCTTGTAAAGAATTACATAGTCCTACATAGTATGATTCTTACACGCAGGTTTATCACCGTTAGTGTCTCAAGGCCAATGTTAACAATGTTACAACCAATTTACATGATCGATACTATCTTTTAGGGTTCCGTAGTTCATGTCTAAGAACCCTTATAGTTTCGTAATGTCCGTCCGTTCGTCAGTCCGTGCTCGTCTTGATTATGTCATTAGATAGGTATTTATCAAAAACTGAGGTCGCTAATACGATTTACTATATATGCTATGATACTGACGTAGGTCGTCTCCACTTCTAAAAGCTTAACGGCTGGACCGTTAAATCTGAAAAAAAAAACATGATAGTATTCCATGTGATAAAATTTGTTGGAAAACTATAGCGGCTTTGATAAATGTGTTAGTTCTTAAAGAGGCCTTTTTTTGTTGACGGAGTGGAAAATCTCTTTGGATCTCAGGTTCCTCTGGGACTGAGGAGCCAGGTACGTGGTGACTCCACTAAAAACCACCCCGACGGTCGGTCTCAGGCGCCCTGTTCTGAGGAAGACCCCCCCAGGAACGTCGCCGCGTCTGTCCAGACTCTATCCTGGGGGAAGCCCGTACTTCCCCCTGCTTGTCGGCCCAATCATTATACGTTGCGGCCTGACCGCAGTTTTACAGCCAGGCCACCCTCCTACCACTGACCGCATCAATTTTACTACCACCAGATGTCCCCACTCTCTGGCAGCTTGCGACCCTGTCGACGGCCGATATCGCTGCCGACATCATCTACGCTCGAGATTGGCCCTATCCCGATCCCGTTCAGCGGTCTCTTTCTGGAGCATTACAGCTTCACCAGCCAGCATGGCATCAATGATTGCTGGTGGGGACAGGTCTCGTCCAAAGGAGTGATAGAGGTCTAACCTATAAAGGCTGGGAAAAAAAGGTGTGATTTATTTTTTACTCACCGATTTTAATGCTGAGTTGTGTATTAATAATAAATATAAAAAATATAAAACATAAAAAAGCATTATAGTAGTTACATTACATTACAAAAACCTCACGATAAATAGACTTTAGGTCTGTATTAAGCATGTAGTTTGCAGCCGCAAAAAATATAAAATGAAAACTTTTTAACAAAAAAAATAAACCGTCGAAAAAAACTGTAAAAGGAAAAAATAATAAACAGTTTTATTTAACCTTAATAACTAAGTTCTAAAACTAATGTAAGTATGCCTATGTAATTTTAGGTCAGCGTCAAACAATCAATGAACAAAGATGACTAAATTACTTTGAATTTAAAGAAATAACCAAAATCTTCAGCGATAAACATTTACGTTCCAAAAAATGCGCTCTCCGCACGACCACTTGCTACGGCGTGTGCCCTCACGTGTGTGCCCGTTCGGTATGCTGTCTCGCTGACATTTACTTCGTGAACGCTCTGCATTTTTCGGTGAAGGGGCGTGTCATCACGCTTTAGGTAATCATTAGTTAATTTGCTTGTTTGGCGCTGACCCAAAATTACATAGCTATACTTAAATTTGTTTAAGAACCTAGTTATTAATGTATATTGTGAAACATTCTCAATTTTGTGTAGTTTATTATAATGGTTGGTGTCTTGGTTTCTGATTGATTTGTAATTAAAAAATGTCGTGGTAAGTATTTTAGGTCAAAATACTGGCAATTTTTTTTTTCATTTCATGTTTTTTACTTATGTATATAACTTGCATCTCTTATATATTATTATTATAGTAGATATTATGATGACGAAATAATGTTGGTATGATTGCGTAACCATTTTCATTCATGCGTAGACCAGAAAATCCACCAGGATATGAGTTGGGGCGATGTATCAGAAAGGAAGTAAATAATACGATGTGCCATGATTCCACATATGAAATAAGAGCGATCTAGGTTATAGCTGTTATTGAGAAATCTAGACCCTCACTAAGCCGCCATGGTGTGGGTCACCATGCTGCATTGTCTGCATCCGAATTGAGTATGGTCACACTACACTTGGATTCTGCTTATTCTTTCCATCAGGCAGAGTAGAGTAATTTTGACAGGGCCTAACAAAACAGTTTTATTTGTAAAGTCTTCCACGACACAGGAATATTCCTATCCAGGAAGTTTTCTTTTTAAAAAAGAAAAAGTGAACTAATTTTCGATTTATTTCTTGCAATAGTTACAACACATCCTGTGAGTTACCGACTACGGGAGGATTTCCTAACACTTTTGCTTCTGCTCTTCAGTTTTTCGCAGCTAGTCAATGCTTACTTACAGAAGGAATTGTAAAAGAAGATTATATTCCAAGTAAGTATCTAAAATGATATCAAAAACTTATCTATATCTTATTGTAAACAAAAGTATTATTCATCATCAGCCCGTTGCATTCTACTGCTGGAAATAGGCCTCACCCAAGGAACACCACAGAGCGCGGTCTGTTGCTTTCTGCATCCAGTCTCTGCCAGCCCTCTTACATAAGTCGTCCCGCCATCTGGCCAGAGGGCGTCCCACACTACGTTTGCCAAGACGTGGTCTCCACTCTAAAACACGCTTATTCCAGCGGTTGTCTGTTCTGCGACATAATATATGACCAGCCCATTTGCCACTTCAACCTACCGACTTTCAGAGCTATGTCAGTCACTTTGGTTCTATGACGGATTACTTCGTTACGATTTTTGTACTTCAGAGAGACTCCAACTCCAACTCCATGGCACGCTGAGCAACTTTGAGCTTCTGGATTAACCCTAGAGTCAGTGTCCACGTTTCGGCACCGTACATCATTACACTAACTTAATATTATTATTTAAATATCCCATGCAATTTTTGGAAAGGGTTGCGTTATATGTGCTACAAGAAATGTAGCATCGAACACCAGACCCTTTATGTATACTAATACGAAACATATAACAAGGAATGCATGCTACCACTATAACATAATGCCGTAACCATGCGATCTCGAACAACTAATTATCTAATTCACCATTCCCAATCGCTTGGCATAAAAAACTTGACGCTTTAGTAATGCGATAAAAGAAATGAAAAATGATTTGTTGGCTTCATAAGATCGGTTAGTAATCTTTAAATTCTAATCGTTTCTACTTTTTGACGTGAACCCCTACAATAAATTGAACTTTTTTAGAGTAATAATTTAACTATACTAATATTAATTTACATCCACTAATTCTAACGAATATACATTTACAGGTTATACGAAATTTGATTTCATAATAGTAGGAGGGGGATCAGCAGGATGCATACTAGCAAATAGATTGAGCGAAATAAGCGAATGGAATGTTCTACTTTTAACGGCTGGAGAGGACCCGCCAATAGAATCCAATGTTAGTATCACAATACACATATATTTGCTTTTTCAGGCATCGAATTACTTCCACAAACACAACTTGAGGCCACTCTTTACAGAAAGTAAAGTATTTGAAGTCATGTTAGGTAAAATGTTTAACAAAGATCATTTATTATTATTTCCGAAAGATTTTGTTCCAATATCTTCCACACCCAATGTAACCAAGACAGACTTGCATGCCTATCTTGATATTGCTATTTTGCGTTCAAAAAGGCGGTTCATAAAACCAGACATGCCTCTATGTTCAGTATTTTCTTAATTTATAAATACCTCGATTCGGCATCTTCAAGTTATCAAAAGTAGATTGGCAAATGGTAAATATTATTATTACGCTTTTGCTATTCATACTTTTTTTTTAAACAACTTAAAAGGCTTATTAAACCTTTTGTAGTCATAGGATAAAACACAGTATGCCAGTTCTAGGTCGTGTTTGTTTTATTTTTATTGACTATGACTATTTTAAAATGAAAACCGTTAGTGATATTTTCTAAAATTTACATATAAAACTGATTTTACCCGCACTTTTGGCCTAGTGGTTTAGACGGTGGCCACACTTTCTGCGTCCACAAATTGTTTTTCTGAGTCTGAGTATTCTTCGTATCCGTTTTAAGTATGTTTGTAAAGTCCCCCGCGATACAGGATATATTCCTAATACGAGAGTTATCTTAAAAAGAGTAAAAAGAAAGAATAACCATCAAAAGTTTCATTTTAGGTTCCAGCATTAGATAAAACGTTATATAACACAAAATATGATTGGCAATATTTAACCACAAGTGATGCAGAAATAGATCAAGCTGTTATAAATAGTTCCATAAACTGGGCAAGAGGTAAAATGTTGGGAGGCTCCAGTAATAACAACGCCATGATTTACATAGAAGGCAATGACCAAGATTATCAAAGTTGGTATGATGCTGGTAATTTAGAGTGGAATGTACAGGATGTTCGAAGGTGCTTTAAGAAAGGACAAAGCTATCAAAACCAGCGCTTGCTACAAAATCCAAAAATCAATGAACATTATGGCCACGATGGTCCATTTATAATCAATACTTTTAATAGCACATATAAAATTGTGCTGAAAAAAATACTTAAATCTTATGATGATATTGGAATTGAGAATGTTCCTGACTTAAATACTGCAAACGTTTTAGGTTCAGGTATAGTTTCAGTAACAGCTGCAAATGGAGAAAGACAAAGTTCAAATAAAGCATATTTAAATCCTGTAGTACTAAATAGAAAAAATTTAAAGGTTTTAAAAAATAGTTTTGTTACTAAGGTTTTAATAAAACGCTCATCGAAAGTCGCTTACGGTGTTGAGATACAACGTGGATTAAAGCGTTATACATATTTGGCCACTAAGGAAGTTATCATAAGTGCAGGTGTTATAAATTCACCTCAAATACTAATGTTGTCAGGAGTAGGTGACAAAGATAACCTTTCTTTTATGAAAATTGAGTCTTTAGTTCATGCGCCAATGGTGGGACAAAATCTTCAAGATCATAATTTTATAATTATTCCAATTTTCAGTAACGAATCCAATCCAGAAAGTATTGAAGATCAAAATTTCGATGTCTTTAAATATTTGTATAACCGTACGGGTTATTTAGCACAAAGTAGTATTGCCGATATTTTGGCATTTTTTTCACCTGAAAAGAATGCTTCTTATCCAAAGTTTGGAAATCATCTATTATTTTTTTGGAAGAATACATCAAGATTAGCTAATGCCTTAACAAATCAATTTAGATTAAAAGACACGGTAGCAAACCCTTTAATAAAACTCAATAAGAACTACACTTGCTTTATGTGTGGGTTCAATTTAATGCATCCAAAGTCAAGAGGAAACATTACTTTACGTTCAAAAAATCCTAAAGTTCATCCATTCATTTATCCTAATTACTTTAAAAATCGCTCTGATTTGGAGTCTATTGTTACTGGTATTAAACACATTACCAAGGTATTAGAAACTGAGTACTTCAAGTCAATTGGTGCATTTTTAGCCAGAATTCAGTGGCCACCTTGTGATAACTTTGAATTAGATAGCAGAGATTATTGGAAGTGTGTTTGTTTGAGTACGGTACAAACTGTGCACCATCCAGTAGGAACATGTGCCATGGGAACTGAATTAAAAACTTCAGTTGTGAATAGTCGACTAAAAGTGCATGGTGTAAAAAATCTACGAGTCATTGATGCAAGTATAATGCCAACTATTACAAGCGGTAATATCAATGCGCCAACAATGATGATCGCAGAAAGAGGTGCAGAGTTAGTAAAAGAAGACTATATTAAGTAAAAAGTGTTTTTTTTTTTTAAACTTCGAAGAGTCATTATTGTAAAATAAATACAAAACAAGTAAGGGTTATGGTATTTAAAAATAAGAAATAACATAAAGTAAAGTAGAAGACAGTAGAAACTATGGTTACAATATCATGTATTATCGACGTAGTATGGCATAGTAAGAGATAGAGTCTTGATTTATCACCGTGATAACTATGACAGCGTAATACAACATACGCTGTAAAAAAGTTACATGAAAGTGAAACACGTCTTCACTCCTTTTCACTGTCACTAGAAGAGCTGGCAGACAATTTGAAGTCTGTATAGGATGCAGTATAAAAATTTACAATATAATGTCAAACTACGAATCCAAAATCCTACTTAAAGACTGCCTGGTTTTCCTTTAAGGGCTTCGTCAAGCCTTTAATTTTTCAGGTAGCAGATTTTTGATAAAAAATAATTGTTGAGGTTAGTTAAAACGTATGGTTTTGTTTATGAGAACAAGGCGCTCGATAAAAAAGAACACGATAGTATAAATTAATAAATAAAAATATGTAATATGAAAATTTGTTACCAACAACAGAACTTATTAGTGTTAATAGCCCTGTATATTTAATTAATTTTAATTAAAATTCAAACAGAGAAGTCTCTCTTTTTTTTCTTTTTTTATGGAATAGGGGGCAAACAAGCAGACGTATCGCCTGATGGTAAGCAATTACCGCCGACCATAGATACCCGCAACACCAGAGGCGTCAGAAGTGCGTTGCCGGCCTTTTAGGAAGGAGTACGCTCTTTTCTTGAAGTGTGAAGGTCGTATTGGTCCAAAAATACCGCAGGCGACAGTTCATTCGTCAATTTTCGAGTTTCTTAAAAAGCGCACAATTTTCTTTTTGAAACTATGCAAGAAATCTGCATGTAACGTATAACTGAACAAAAATTTTACATAAAACCTTCTCAAACATGACATGAATACCATAATAGCAGCGCATGAATGTGATTTGTCTGTTCAATCTCAAAGTCCCATCGTTTTCCTTACTTAACTGTTTTGAGCAAAGGCATCTATATTGTCACATGGGTTGATGAAGCTTAGAGATTTTGAGGAGAAATTATTGACTAGAGAAAATAGAAATTATATATGTACGTCAAGTGTACGTCAATGGGCCGAAGATAGAGGTATAGATAAAACATATTTTGCATACAATTTTAGCATTAAAATAAATACTTTATAAACATAGATACGATTTTAATTAAAAATACATTTACACAAACAAAACTAGTTAATAAGTTTGTATGAAGCTCAAATAATGTTATTCGCATGATAGAAATTATTATTATTTATTTAATAGATCCCTAAGTGATTTTAAATTTACTCTTTCTGTGTTAGACTAACTATTGCCTGCGGCTCCGGCCGCGTATATTAAAGTCATCGCGGTAAATATGTCCCTCCCCAAAAATATACGTAAATAAGTAGTAAGTAAGTAACCGACTTCAAAGGTTAATCTGTCTGTATGTCTGTTACGCTTTCACGACTAAATCGCTACACCGATTTAACTGAGATTCGGCATAGACATACTTTGGTTCTTGAGGAAGGACATAGACTACTCTTTATCGCGATAGTTAAAATAAACGTACACGCGAGTTGTCTTTTAAAAAAAACGAATGATAGCTCACCTTCTCACTCTAGTGAGAAGGTGAGCTATCATTCGTTTTTTCGTTTTTTCTACCATCTATGGTAGCATATCTCTGAAGGGAGTTATCCCTCAAAAAATAGCAAAAAGGAGGTTGGACCTGGATACACTCGTTCACACTAGTTTCTTGTGAGGTAGGTCTCATTTCGTCGAGCCGACCTATATTCGTGGTGTAGTGTATGCGTCTCTCCAGTCACTTCACTCAATCATTCACTCACTCACACATTCATTTGTGGGGGAACGGGTGTGATGTCCCTCCAACACAAAGGATCCTACGACCAGGCGAGGTGATCATGCCTGGTGGGCCATAGCCCAAAGGCTAATGTTGGTATGTTGTATATATAAATAAATAATAAATAAATATTTCGGACATTTTAACACACAACGCCATTTAGTCCCAAGCTAAGCAGAGCTTGTGTTATGGGTACTAGACAACTGATACAAATACATATATACTTTTTTTTTTTTGTAAATACATACATATTATACATAGAAAACACCCAAACTCCGAAACAAATATTTGTAGATCATACAAACATTTGGTCCGACCCAGGAATCGAACCCGAGACCTCATGATCAGCAGTCGTACACGCCAACCGCGAGACCAACGAGGCAGTATGATAATCGTCGCGAGTCGCGAAGTCGCCACGACTTCCACATACAGCGTCAACAGAAATTTACTACAGCGCTATCTACCGCAGCTACATTGAACTCTGGAGTGATGTACTACACGAAGAAACTACTAATCCTGAATCGCACAATAGAAGTTCATTCAAACAGACAAACAGTCTCGTGCTCACCACTTTAGTAAGTAATACGAGACCCGTTTGCGAGAGCAGACGTGCAGGTAAGTCTGTCCATTGCGTGTAAGAACGAGCCTGTAAAATGTATACCCTACGGCGGTATGTTAGACATGGCATGATTGTAAATATGCCCCTAATTTTACTTTTAGACATAATTATATCATTATGACATATTATTATATTAGGAAATGCGGCTGGCAAATAGATTTTTCAAATCGCTGACCTATTTCCAGATGCAATCAATTTGAAAACAGAAGAGAACGTCAAATTTTGATTGAAACATCTTCATTGAGTAGTTTCCGACAAGAAACCGTAAGGTTGACCTTGGAGATAATCTAAGCTAGTATAAAAAGACAAAGAGTTTTTTGTGTCCTTGTTCGCTTAATTTTTTTTTTGGATATTACGCTTAATCTTTTAAGTTACCTTTAGATCTGCTATATTTATAAGTTATGTTGCCAACTGCCAGCTAAACATGTTTTGTTTAGAATGTACATACATACATAATATTATGGTGATACTCTCAATTCTCAATAAATCTGCAATAATATTTTATCGCTAATATCAGAAAGCACTAGTCTAACCTGAAAGATTCTTCTTCAGATGTTCAAATTTAATAACATTGGTTATATATATATGTCTATATATATATATATATATGTGTGTGTGTGTGTTTGTGTTTGTGTGAGTGTGTGTGTATGGATATAAATTTCTTCAAACTCTATGCACATCATTCAAGTATTACTGTCTCTCTGAAACATTTGATCCATTCCAAGGTTGCCTGGAAGAGATTGGATTGCTTTGGCAATAAGGCCGCCCTTTGTACACTACAAATTAGACTTTTTTATTCTTATTTAGCTCTGTTATATGTTGTGCTAATAAAGAGTTCTATCTATCTAGTTATTTAGTAAGGCTATAGGCTATATATCATCATGCCATAATCAAAAGGAGCAGAACATCAATATTTTTTTTGCAAAAACGGTGTAAAATTATTCCTTTGTGGGCTCATACTACGTGCGCTACGTAAACGGTTTCACAGAAACAACAGTATATGTCTATCTTTTAGGCCGCGTTTTCGAAGTCAGCGGCAGCGGAACGAGCAGCGGCGCCGCCACTGTGTTCGTAAACACACCCATATAGTTCCATATATTTGAACGCGCCACTGCCCGCATCACTGCCTCAGCTGCCCCGCTCCCGCTAAGTTAGTGTACGCGACCTTAGGATTGGCTTTCTACAACCTTTTTATTGTTAAAAAAAATGTTTACGCTATTATAACATCTAGCTACGGGCAATATGAGACGCAGACGAGGTTGTTTGGGTCAGCTAGTAATTCATAAAGATTAACATATTTCATTTATATTTGTATGACTAGGTAATAATGTACCTAACTGTAAATAATAAATTTGTACCGTATATTTACTACAGAACTTGTTGGTAACTATTAACTATGTTAAAGTGAGCCGGCCAGGTCTGCAGGCACTCATGGCCGCTGGAACATGTGAACGGCGATAGATTGTTGGTGAATTATACATAATATGTAGTGGTCTAGTCTTGGAGGAATATTATTATGTAATAACTAGCTGTGCCCGCAACTTCGTTCGCGCGTGCGTAGATAGATTCAAATCTTTGTTCTCAATCTCATCTTCCAATCATTTTTCTGAATTTATAGAGAAGCAAAACAAAGGTAATTTAAGAAAGTCTATGTGTACGTATGAGTTTGTAATACGTATACGAACATTAATTACAAAATTTCTTCGTAAACAATATTGCTTGTTTTTCATATTTTGCGACAGTCAGTATAGACAGGATTTGCGCACTGCTTACACATGACAAAGCTGCATGAAGCTGGCCATGAGAGACACAGTACTTTGGCAGATCTACACCAACACGACTCATAGTCTGTTCCTGCTTTATTTATCATCATGCAAAAACTCGAACTTAATGGGAACTGCACACGTTTAAATCTCAATGGATAGTTATTTGGGATGAATGGTATTCGTAGAATGCAAACACGCTGTCCTGCACCACATCCAGTCAACATTTGTCCCTCTATCACGTTCCGTTAGGGTGATATAACTTTTAAATGTGTGCCGTTACACAATTTTGGTAGACTCAATTTTCTCAGTAAAATTATAGGCACTCATGTGCCGTAAGACCAGGTGCGGACAAAGAATTTAAAAACTCAATTGGATACGTCGTAGCTTCATTTTGGTCGACAACACTGTTAATGGCATTGTACTCAACATGTGAATCTTCAACTTGCTCGATAATAACATAATTTATGTCTATCACTTCTTAGTTTCAAAGCCAAGAATCTTCTTGAGTTGTGATATTAATAAGATTTCCATAAACTGATAATATGAGTCATTCAAGTGAAAAGTTACAACCTCGTATAAATCATCTCGCTGTGTGATCAGCCCTTTTTCTTTCTGATTCTACCGTCACCTATTTGAAAAGCAAATCGGAAAATTCTTTCTCACTGCATTTTGGTTTCCTCCTCTGCGCACTCTCATGTTAACCGTAAGTTTAAGTTTTGAAATATGAGGCAAAAGGTTTGAACTCTTGAGACACGCATTTAATTTGTCAGTTCGGGTGGTACCACACGTGGAGTAACCTAAAATCACCACAAAACAAAACTGTAATTCCACCCATGGCTCAATCAATATGGCGAATGAGCTCGTTAAACCTTCCTTGTTGTATGTAAAGCACGCTGGAGCTTTATCGTAGAGCAAAGTTATGGTAAAATCATAAGTCTGAGATCGCTGAAGGAATGCCAATAAAGTGATCTGTCGAGGATTTTCCAATCGCTCCGTTACATTGTCAGGGTCTAAATATATTCGCTGGCCCCCTTCCACATGTACGTCGTACGTGTGCGCGTAAAGCGTTACAGGTGGATGTCTTTTGTTGATAGGGAAACTGAGTATACGCCACACAGCTTCAGATGAACTTATGTAGCGGCCAGACTGAAATCTTTTTACTTAGTCCCATTCATTTCGTAAAGCAATTGTGGCTTGATCGCTTCCTTTATTTACGTCCTTATAAATATATTCGATAGATTTCAAACTTGTTCAGTCCTCTCGCCAATGCAGCGATCACTTTGTAATACTTGAGATGTCTTACGGCCTATAGATAAGGCATTCAATCACTAACCTAATTCATTGGCAAGAAGAATGAGCCACGGCTGTTATATAATTAGCTTAATATCAATTAAATTTCGGTTCTCAAAACAACAATCGTCGACCGTTCACACACTCGTCTTTTTCGTACTCTATTCTTTTTAACCTCAAACGTCAAAACGTCAAACACGAAAAAAAATGACAATCGAAAAATGTTGCCATTACAATGACGTTCGAAATCCAACAAAACTAATGCACATTTTGACATTTATTTGGGCGTTAAATGTTTTGGATAAAACAGGAGAGTATGGTACTACCCATATATTATTATCAACCATCATAGGACGTTGGCCACGTAATCGAATTTCTGCAGCAAATCCTTGCCGCTGTGAACGTCGGCGATACGTGGGGTAGCCTTTCTCGGCTGTTATATTTTGTTGATTCCTGGCTTTTGGGTACCGTTTTTTAATGTTCTGAATCTGAATCACAGTTCTGAATGCACAGAGAGTTGGTATTTAATGCACAGCATGGACCATGAACCATGTGCTTTTATAGATATGTTTTATTGCACTTTGACAGGTAGTCAATAGATGACGTTGGCTTTAAACTCTAGACCCGGTATTTAAGTTATTATATGGCAAGGAGACGTTGATAATCACAACGCATGCACCTGTCCAGTAGTATTTGCGTGAAAGCCGAACAACAGACAGACAGTCAAAAAATTTTATCTGATATTTCGATCTTCAAAATAAATTATAGCCTATATGTTGCCGAAAATTGATAGCTATATAACAAAAAAAGTTTCATCACAATCCGTCCAGTAGTTTTTGCGTGAAAGCCGGACAACAGACAGACAGACAAAAATTTCAAAATTAATTTATTTTGGCTTGTTGGGCTTGTATATAGACCCCTAGTTGTATTTTTTTTAGTTTTTATTTAATGTACAGAATTGAACTCTTCTACAGTTTTATTATATGTATAGATATAGATGTTGAAATAAAATAAAAAACAAACAAAACCAACTTGAATGAAAATCATATCATCATGTCCAAAAGAAATTAACACCGCCACTTGTCAACAATTTCAATATAATAATAAAGAAATGTGAAACAGCTGTTTCAATATCACTGAAACAGCTTGTTTTCTTTTTACCTTCAAGTTTTTAGTCCTGATAATGAAAAACCTTGAATTAATCTGATCTAATATACTTATTTGTCGTTAATAATTATGAGCAATACGAGATATTGCTAACATACATTTTCAAGATGGTTTTGAAATAAATAGTTCAATTCTGTCTTTAAAACTATAGTAAGTACTGCTTGAACATACGAATTCGTAGTCTTTTCACCAACTAACAGTCCATGAATATCGTGTTTACTTTAAACTACCACTTTTTTGTAATAAAACGGAAACAAGAGCGTATTAGGTTGTAAGAATAAAAATAAAAAACATTAATTTATGTCATAAAAAACAGCAATTTCATAGATAAAGACCTAATATATTGAACAAACAATTTTACTTTCAGCTTTATTTTATTGGTTACGTTCGACATGATGTCTTTCAGTGAAGCATTTACTGAAATACAATTTCTTAAATATATTCTGTTATCGACGCATGAACAAAAATATATACTGAACTACCATAGCAAGTTATGTGCGTATCTAAATTATATGCATACATAATTATTTTAGCGCTTCTCGTGTCCTAATGATGTGTCCTATCATTTTTATGCAAATTGGCCTTGCAGAACAAAATGTAGGCCAGACTATTCTGTTAACAGTTTGTAGTGATGTAAATAACATTCATCTGTGAGCCTTTAACAGTCTTCATCTATATATCTTTCCTCCTATTCAGCCTCTCCTTAGAAAAGAGGATTTGACCTGGCCAGCGTGGTATGGAAATACCACGCTGGCCAGACAAAGGATTTTTTTTTATGTTTGGCTCGCCAAAATGACTCTACTCTGTCTGATAGAAAGCATAAGCAGAATCCAAGAGTGGTGGCCACCATACTCATTGCGAATGCAGACAATACAGCATGGCGACCCACACCATGGCGACCTAGTTATGCTTCTGCATCTTTTAGTCTAGTCAACAAGTATGGAACTTGTTGACTAGACTGTTTGGACCTCCGGTCTCGCACTTACCAACGAAACACGACAGCAGAAACGCTGTCATTTTACGTTGATTTTCTGTGCGAGGGTCGAGCCGGCCCGTTCGTGCTGAAATCAGCGTGGCTCTACTACCTATTGGTGTTAGTATAGTAGAGTTTGTGTCAAGTTTTCCATTGTTTTGCAATGCTACTGTCATAGGTAGTTTATTTCCTTAGTCGGGTCTACGATACTTACAGGATGAATAGATGTAGTGATACTTCGTTTCTTAACCCGTCTCCATATGGACAATTTACAAGTAATACAAGCAAGAACATGAGCAGAACGCATATCGGATGACCAGGAACGGCATCACCTTGCTTTCTTGGAAGACCTGTTTCAAACGTAATAGAGTGTTCTCCGGGTAAAGCAATGTTTGTGCAAACGGTTTGTTTTGGGTGATTGCGAAGAAACTGATCAATGTGTGAAAGTTGAGATGTCAAAAGCCGTCATTCCCTTTCGCGAAATATTAACCTTTCAATAGATCGTTTTTTGTCCTTTCGAAAAACGGTCTGCTTCATCCAATCGTCGCCGGCCTTCTTGTGGTCCCGCCATCTCGTCAGAGGGCGCCCCACGCTATGTTTGCAAAGACGTGGTTTTCAGTCCAGAACATGCTCACTCTAGCGGTTGGTTTTTTAAACTCTATTTATCAACCTAACAGAGCCACGCTTCGACACATAGGAACCTAATAGGAAATACGTGTTATGTACTTACTTCGTTCGTTTCTTTTCAAAACAAAGATAAATAATGGCACTTGTATTTCTCATATCCATGGACAGCCCTAGTCATTTTCTGTCAATTTCCCACCATATTACATCATATAGCTGCTATTTTCTGGGTCACTTTTCTTCATCATGTTCTCAGTATTAAATATCCATAGCTCCAATAACACCCCCCTCTGCGCTCCCCTTTTTCTTACGAAATATTTGTTGTATTGGTCATTTTCAAAATAAAAATTTTCAGTTTCAAAATAAGTTTCTAATCAATCTGGTCAAGTTAAAATAAATTGTGAAATAATTTTAAATATTTTTTAAAATAATGCGTTTCAACAAGTTCCAATAAGCATCGACAATAGAGAGCGTAAATAGGCTTTAACGCTATATTGTTTATAGAATCTTCTCTATAAATTTAAAATATCGCAACTTTGAATAACACTCTGTGTAAAAAATATATTTCTTTAATCAAGTTATAATGAATTGTTAATTAATTATTCTTTTGACAAACACAACAGTAGAAGAAACCTGTTATTCACCTGCATGTTACGGTTAAACTTTAAAGCTAAACAATCTCCGTTTAAAACAAAAATACACTTACACAAACATCTGCAAATGTTTATTTATTTATAAACTTTATGCACTAAATTTGTACATCAACGTACTTAATATTCAGGGGAATCCCTTCCAGTCAATTTTTTTTTATTAGACTATTCTCGCATTAGGAACATACATCCTGTGTCGCGGGGGACTTTACAAACATACATGAAACGGACACAAAGAACATCCAGAGTTAGAACAACAATTGGTGGATCACACAAAGTATTGTCCCATGTAGGATTTGAACCCACAACACTTAGCGCTACTGCGCTTCTGGAAGCGGTGTGGCTACCACTTAAACCACTAGGCCAACCATGCAGTTTTATGTCTGTATGTGTGTATCAGGGTGTACAATAAATTATTATTGACCGACTTCAAATCACAAATTTTAACAAAAAATAAACCGACGTCAATCTGGATCAAATTGAATTGGGACCACATGGGAAGCACCAGCTTTAAAATAAAAAAAGAATCATCAAAATCGGTTCACCCAGTTGACCCGGTTCACCAAGTCCCATTTCAATTTGGTCCAGATTGAAGTCGGTTTGTTTTTTTCACTAAGGGTTTTGCTTGAAGAACACTCAGTTTTGGGTTAAGCTCACCTTCATACGTGCATTTCCTTGTACCTTATAGGTATATTTATTTGTTTTAGAAGTACCTACGATAAAGAATAAATACAAATATTTAATCTCCCAGGAATACCATAAAACTATCGGTCGCATACTGATCTTTGCAGACATAAATATATTATATATATTTTTTGATAAGAGTATGGTAAATTTTAGATTTAAGTAACCTAAAGTATTCTTTGCGTAAAATAAATATGTCTATTTATAGATAAAATATACATTTTTAATTAGAGATAAGAAGTAATTAGTGAAAAATGTATCAGTATTCATTATATAAGGTGAATGTCAAGGAATACCCATGAAATTAAAATAGTGTCTAGTACTGTTTCACCTTTTAAAAACTCATAAAAAAAAACTTCGTTAAAAAAAACCGACTTCAAAAACTAAAAAGTATAAAATAACTTAATTTGTTTGTGCTACCTATTCATAGGTTTGAAGTCAGTGCCAAGCCAATGGAATAGTAGGTACCACACTCGCTATATTTCGAGACGAACGTCAACGACGCTTCGGTTGTTTTGTTCAACGCGAAGAGCAGCTATCCCGCTCAAGGTCACGCGCGGCGAGTGCGGTACCTACTATTACATTTTGGCTTGGCACCGACTTCAGACCTATGAATAGGTAGCACATACAAATTAAGTTATTTTATACTTTTTAGTTTTTGAAGTCGGTTTTTTTAACGGAGTTTTATTTTTATTTTTCGCTTTTTAGTCTTTCTCAAGTCTCTCATCATCATTTCATTTAAAATTTAGTGATGTCTACAGAATATGAAGGCATGCAGACAATTGCTCGTAACTTCATTGCAGGCGCTCACGTAAATTTGAGGGTTTCCTTCGATTTCCTTAGGATCCCGTCATCACATCCTGATATAATGGCCATGGGACCACATGGGGAGCATACCCTTTCGAGTACAAAAAGAATTTTCAAAATCGGTCTACAATTGACGGAGTAATCGATGTACATACATAAAAAAAATAAAAAAAAATAAAAAAAAACGATGAAATTGAGAACCTCCTCCTTTTGGAAGTCGGTTAATAAAATTTAGATAGGTATTGTGGATTTCTTGGGGAACCTACTTGTGGGTACGTCTAAAAGACTTTCTTTAGTCTTTCTAAGGTTTTTTTTTTTAAAGGTTAAATTTAAAAGTCTTAAATCGACAGCTTAGATATCCAATGGATTTCATCAAAATGATTGGTGCATCATCCACAGCCTATAACATTTTACTGTTTGGACATAGGCCTTTTAACCGACTTCAAAAAAGGAGGTGGTTATCAATTCGACTGTATTTCTTTTTTTTTTGTTACCTCATAACTTTCGAGTGGGTGATTTTGATGATTATTTTTTTATTTGAAAGCTGGGGCTTCCCGTGTGGTCCCATTTCAATTTGCTCCAGTTCTTAAAGTCTGTTTTTTTTCAACTGTAAATCGGGACTTAATCGCGATAATATCCACAAGGTACAATACCTTTTTTGGTTACCCGACGTTTCGATCGAATTGTACCGATCGTGTATCTTGTAGATATTATCGCGATTAAGTCCCGATTTACAGTCGAATAATATGTATAGTCGCGAAAGTTTAAAAACAATTGTTGAAAATCTGTTTTTTGTTTGTTAAAATTTGTGATTATCATTATTTATTTTGCCCACACTGTTTTTATTAATGTGTACTAACGTAAAGTCTGAATTAATATTTTAGTTGCCACATCTAAGTTTTATTCAAAGTGTCGTTATATTATTATAATAAAACAATGTCCTGTTTACATGTATCAAACTGTGAATAATGTTGATTACACTGTTATGGTTTGGTGTCTTGTGTAGTTCAATTTATTTGGTGATTAAA
The DNA here is from genome assembly GCA_949125395.1 of Diaphora mendica. Classification (NCBI taxonomy): domain Eukaryota; kingdom Metazoa; phylum Arthropoda; class Insecta; order Lepidoptera; family Erebidae; genus Diaphora; species Diaphora mendica. The sequence continues at coordinate 7,329,928 of OX421321.1, forward strand.
AATGCCGTGGTGAGTATTTAAGACAAAGAATATACAGTTTCTTTGCCTTACACTTTTATTTTTTATTTAACAATTACCTATAAATTATAGGTTACAATAGTTTTTTTTATAATCTATATATTATATAAAAGAGTAAGGTGACTGACTGACTAACTGACTGACATACCCAGAGATCAACGCACCGACCAAACCGCTGAAGCTAGAATCCTGAAATTTTGCATGTAGATTCCTTATATAACGTAAGTGAGCACTGAGAAAGGAATTTTTGAAATTCCGCTCCTAAGGGGGTAAATCAGGGGATGAAAGTCTGCGTGAGCGAAGCTGCTTGTAAAAGCTAGTATAATATAATAACTTTATTCAGAAACAGAAAGATTGTAGCATGAGATGTTAAAACATTGTCAAATTTACATTCATTTCCACATGGATACAATCTTGTATCTCTTGGGTGAAATTCTGTCACCCTTGGTAGGTTAGTTAGTAACCTGTGGTAAGGGATAACAGTCCCTTTCCCTCTGGATATAATACAATGAACTGGGTTGCTAGTTCTATTATTAAGTAATGTTGAAATAGCAATTTAGCGTATGTGTGAGTGTGTTTTTTTTCCAGAGGTATGAAGAAAAACTAATCTTACGTATCATCAGGGTCTAACCTAGTATGTCGGTCTCGACGTTATGATTAGACCCATACCGACTAAAAAAACATCTCCTCTGGCGTCAACCTCCTCTTCCCCCACGGAACCGCCGCTAGGCATTACTTCGTGGAGGGAGGCTCTAGCTACTTCAGCCAGCTTCCTTTCTAGTCTCTGTAGTTCCTGGAGCACTTCCGTCGCAAAACCACTTATCGCTAGCCAGGCTGCCTCCGAGAAAAGCATAGCTGCTGTTAAGGTCACTGGCTGTATTTTTTGCGCGAGGGCATCTTCCAAATCCTTCCGTGTCATATTGAAACGAGGGCACGTGAAAAACACATCTTCTGCGTCTTCATTAACTCCCGGGCAGCACGGGCATTCTGGGGAGAGGTCGAGCTTATAACGATATAGGTAAGCCCGGAAGCACCCATGTCCTGAGATCATCTGCGTCAGGTAATAGTTCACCTCGCCGTGACTGCGATTCAGCCAGACATCCACTTGTGGAATAAGTCGGTGCGTCCACCTGCCATTTGCTGATGTATCCCAACTTTCTTGCCAACGTCGTATACTATTGCGTCGTTCTATCGTCTTCAGTTCTTCAGGGCTGAGCGTAGTTGTTCCTTTTCTCCGGTAAAGGGCTTTTCGATCTTCGGCCAGTACTCTAATTGGCAGCATCCCAGCAATAACGCACACTGCGTCGTCTGACACTGTGCGGAAAGCGCTTGCGACTCTCAAAGCACTCAGCCGATAGACCGGTGCAATCTTCCGTCCCGCTTCCTGTACATTAAGCGCATCAGCCCAGATAGGTATCCCATAGGTTAGAACAGATGTTACTACGGACGCTAGTAATTCCCTCCTTTTTTGTTTTAGCCCACCTATGTTGGGCATCAATCGCGATAAGGTCGCTCTTACCACCCAGGCTTTGGCACCGACGTGTTGTACATGATGCTTGAAATTTAGTCGGGCATCGATTATTACTCCCAGATACCGAAGTGACGGCTGTGATTAGATTTGGTGTGCTCCAACTCGCAATGTGATGGTTTCCACCTGCTTCCTACTAGTAATCAGTACTGCCTCAGTCTTGTGTTCTGCTAGCTGCAGTCCGACTGTGTCCATCCAGTGCCTGATCTTTTCAATGGTAGTGTCAAAGGCGAAAATTACCTCGTCTAGGTGTTTGGCGACGGTCACTACTGCAACGTCATCCGTATATGCCACGAGTTTGACTTCTGCTGGTAGATTTAGTTTTAATAGTCCATCGTACATAATGTTCCATAGGAGAGGGCCCAGAACGGAGCCCTGGGGCACTGACCCTGTACTCTTTTGGACCAGTCTTTGTGTCGTATTTCAGGACCCTATCAGTGAAGTAGCTCGCTACCATCCTTCGCAGGTACCCTGGTACCTTCATATCAGAAAGAGCTTTCATGATGCAATCCCATTTAGCAGAATTGAAAGCATTCTTAATGTCTAGCGTCGCCACTAGGCAGTACTTCTTCGCACCTCCCTTCCACCTCGTTCCTGCAATGGCTTCCTTAGCAGTACTAACGACGAGGTCGATTGCGTCCAAGGTTGACCGACCTTTCCGGAAACCGTATTGGCTGTTGGCAAGAAGTGGTTCGACCACTTTTTGGATTCTCCTGTGTACGATACGTTCCAGTACTTTGCCAGCTGTGTACAACATGCAGAGCGGTGTGTGTGTGTTTGTGTGTACGTATGTGTGTGTGTGTTTGAGTAATTTGATAAAAAAAATGTGTTGTTAAGTATTATGGCAAAAAAAAAAACAACATCATACGTTTTATTTTGAATATACGAGCGTACCATCTTCTTGCATACGCGAGGAACAAGTTTAATGATTATGCTGTCATAATCAAGCAAAAATACTAATGATTTGTTCTCGAATTTCCCAGTCGCTGCCAGAGTCGTAATTGCACCGATTGCTCTACTTGTATGCTTCGTTTATGTTTGAATCTTCTTCTTCGGCCTAGCGTTTTCCCTGCTTAGTGCTGGGGTCCGCTTTCCTACTTTATCTTCTCCACTTTGCCCGATCTACGGCATCCTCAGGTGTGAGATCGTTCTCTTCCATGTCCGCTTTGACGACGTCCAGCCAGCGCTTTTTGGGCCTGCCGCGTGATCTAGGTCCTTGGACAGTGAGGTCGAGGCATCTATTTCCTACATAGTCGGACGGCCTGCGTCTTACATCGCCATACCATCGGAGTCGACTTTCCTGCAGCTTGTCCGCTACGTCTCGGACTCCGAGGCTGCCACGGATGTATTCGTTACGTATGCGATCTAGTCGCGTAACGCCACACATCCACCGCAACATGTTCATCTTCGCCACGTGAAGCTGCTGGACATGTCTTCCGAGGACAGGCCACAGGCCGTATAGTAGGACTGGTCGGATGATGCTCTTATACACAAGGCCCTTTAGCTTCACCGGTATCCTACTGTCGCAGAGGACGCCGGTTAACTCTCGCCATTTTGTCCAAGCAGCGCTTATTCGGGCTTGGACGTCGTGATCGAGTTCAATTTAATTATTGCGTTTGAATATCTACCAATATTAATAGTTTCGTTTGCCATGGTTTTAAGAAGTACATAATAATATAACTATATAATTTCAAAGCCTTCAAAAAATATTTACTGAATAAAATATTTATCAAACAGGATATTGTAACTGAGATATAGACTTTAAAATAAAACATTCAGTAATGTTCTTCAAAATAATTGGCAAATAATATATCAGTAGAAGCAGGAACTGACTTCTAATGATTCTAATTTTAAGTTATGTTCTGTGTTTATTGTTTTTATTTATATTTTATATTTTTTGTGTTTTTGTTGTTATAGTTCCAATACACCATGTGAGATACCAACGACGGGACGTTTTCCTAACGCTTTTGCCTCTGCAGTTCAGTTTTTTGCAACTAGTCAGTTCTTTCTTACAGAAGGAATTGTGAAAGATGAAAATATTCAAAGTGAGTATTAGGTTTGCAATTCTAATAATGATCATAAAAAACTATTCTACGTGATATTTTAAGCCAGTTTAATATTATTATTACTAGTGGTTGCCCGCGGCTCCGCCCGGGTATATGTCAGTTATCGCGGCAAATAGTAGCCTATGTGTTATTCTGATGTATAAGTTATATTACTGTAAAGTTTCATCCAAATCCGTTCAGTAGTTTTTGCGTGAAAGAGTAACAAACATCCATCTATCCATCCATCCATACTTACAAACTTTCGCGTTTAGGTATAATATTAGTATAGATTTTAGTGTAGTCAATTATATTTTATGAAGGGAGGCTTACATGAGCAGAACCGTCTTGATGTAAATATATTACAATTGTCAAGGTTACTTTGAACGTAATATCTGTTTAATTATTGCGTTTGTTAATTACATCATGAGCGTCTCTCTGGTATATCCAGCGATTTATATTATGCTAATATGCACGAGAACCGAGTGCTACGATCTACGCTGAGATAAGGCATAATATAGATAGTGTAGGAGATTTAAGTAAAGTTTAAAAATACACTTTAGTGTTTTTATATGACAGAGACGGTATTTTTTCTTTATTTGTTCTCATCTAGTAAAAATATTTTATCTTAATACTAAATTTGAATATCTCTTTCAAAATTACTACAAAATTTTCAAAATGTATATTTCTGTTGAATTTTATTGCACGGATTCAAATAATCTTCTTATATATAAAATTCTCGTGTCACAATGTTAGTTACCATACTCCTCTGAAACGGCTGGACCGATTTTTATGAAATTTGGTGTGCATATCGGGTAGGCCTGAGAATCGACCAACATCAATTTTTTATACCCCATTTTTTTATGGCATAACGACGTTTGCTGAATCAGCTAGTATTGTATAAACTAACAGTTCTCAAATAATATTATAGAACCCACTGTTCAAGTTATTACATGACAAGTTCAAAATACGGAGTAGGTGTTGCTTTATATTGAACTAGTTTTTGCTCGCGGCTCCGCCTGCGTGTATATCGGTTATCGCGGCAAATAGTCGTCTTTATCAAACTTATAGTAGCCTATGTGTTATGCTGATGTATAAGCTATATTACTGTAAAGTTTTAAAATATTAGTAGGCTTATAGTATTGAAAATCTTAAATCGTCTCATAAGAAAAAAAAAATCCTAGAGCATGTCTAACTATACATAACATATTTTGATGAGTTACGAATTTGTCTGGTACAATTAAGCCTTCAAGACCTGCCAAAACACCAAGCTTCACAGTCATAATTATACTTAAACATCATCTACCTCGTTGGTATAGCGGTTTGCGATCGAGTTGCCGATCGACGACTGCCGATCGATAGTTCATGGGTTCAATTCCCAGGTCGGATCAAAGATTGTTCTTGAGTTCTTCTAAATAATAGAAATGATTAATAACACGGAATTTGAAAGTTGGGTCTTAACCCCTGTGACTCGGAGAAAACGTAAAGTCGTCGGTCCTGCGTTTGATCTCTCCCCCAGTAGTATCGTATAGCCATCCTGTCGGATTGTGAAAACGAGGAAATAAAGAGTGCATCTGTGTTTGTGCACATATTTGTGAACTATAATATCTCTTGCGAAGTTGGCTGATCGCCATTGTGACTGGCCGCCGTGGCTGAAATCGACTGGGAGGACATCACTTACATCTGTTTTTTTAAGGACCTATTACATTTTATAAGCTGGTTCTGAAAATTTAAATATTCATTAATCTAAAATCTAACTTACATAAAACATTTATTTTTATGGAACAGGGGGCAAACGAGCAGAAGGTTCGCCTGATGGTAAGCGATTACCGTCGCCCATCGACACCCGCAATACCAGAGGCGTCACAAGTGCGTTACCGGCCTTTGGAGGATGGGGGGAGGGGTTGGGGTATGAAATATGAGGTTATGATCCTCCGGTATCCTCACTCACTCGGTGAAATACAGCGCAAGCGCAGTTTCACACCGGTTTTCTGTGAGGCCGTGGTATCACTCCGGTCGAACCGGCCCATTCATGCCGAAGTGTGGCTCTCCCACATACAATTACTGATTTTAACGAACGAACATATATATTCACAGGTTACACAAAATTTGATTTCATAATAGTAGGAGCCGGATCAGCAGGAAGCGTACTAGCTAACAGATTAAGTGAGAAATGCGAATGGAAAATTCTTCTCTTAGAAGCTGGAGACGATCCTCCTATTGAAGCCAATGTTAGTACCGCTATATTTTATTTTACATATTTCAGGTGATAATTTACATGAAAGAAGTATGTTATTGAAATAGTAATTAAAATTATCAATAAAAATAAGTTGAATACAAAATTAAATTATTATTATTTTCTAGCATCGCCTTACTTCTTAATTTTATTTGTTTTTTTTTAGTTTAATGGACATAGTTATTTATTTATATACACTCAAGAACATTAATTAACCGTTTAATATTTTTATTTTAGATTCCAGCGTTAGCTAAAAGTATGTACAGGACAAAATATGATTGGCAATATTTTACTACAAATGATGGAGAAATTGATCAAGCTATTATAAATAATTCTTTAAACTGGCCAAGAGGTAAAATGTTGGGAGGCTCCAGTAATATAAACGGTATGATTTATATAGAAGGTAGTGACCACGACTTTCAAAGTTGGTATGATGCTGGTAATTTGGAATGGAGTGTAAAGGATGTTCGACGGTGTTATAAAAAAGGACAAAGCTATCAAAACCAGCGTTTGCTCAAAAATCCAAAAATTTATGAACACTATGGCAAGAACGGTCCGCTAATAATCAATACTTTTAATCTCACATATAGAATTGTGACGGCAAAAATTCTTAAATCTTGGAATGATACTGGAATTATGAATGTACCTGACTTAAATACTGCAAATGTTTTAGGGTCAGGTATAACATCAGTAACAGCCGCGAATGGAGAACGACAAAGCTCAAATAAAGCATATTTAAATCCTGTGCTCCATAGAAAAAACTTGAAGGTTTTAAAAAATAGTCTTGTTACGAAAGTTTTAATAAGGCGCTCATCAAAAATCGCTTATGGTGTTGAAGTACAACGTGGATTAAAGCGTTATACATATTTAGCCACCAAGGAAGTTATCATAAGTGGGGGTGCCATAAATTCACCTCAATTATTAATGTTGTCAGGAGTAGGCAACAAAAATCATCTTGCTTCAAAGAAAATTGAGACTTTAGTTCATTCGCCAATGGTAGGACAAAACTTACAAGACCATAGTTATATATTTGTTCCAATTTTTAACAATGAATCCAATCCCGAAACTGTCAAGGATCAAAATTTCGACGTCATCAAATATGTCTATGACCGAACGGGTTATCTAGCCCAAGCCGGGATTTCTGATATTTTAGCATTTTTTTCAGCTGATAAAAATGCTTCTTATCCAGACTATCAAAGCCATTTAATTGTTGTTTGGAAAAATGATCCAAAATTTCCCAGGGTCTTAAAGAAGGTATTTAGATTTAAAGATGCGGTGGCGAAACCTCTGATAAGGCTTAATAAAAACTACACATGTTTTCTCTTTCCTGTTAACTTATTACATCCGAGATCAAGAGGAAACATTTCTTTACGTTCAAAAAATCCTAAAGACCACCCATTCATTTATCCTAATTATTTTAAAAATCGATTTGATTTAGAGTCAATTGTCACTGGTATTAAACACATCACTAGAGTATTAGAAACTGACTACTTTAAGTCTATTGGTGCATTTTTAGCCAGAATGCAATGGCCACCTTGTGATGTCTTTGAATTAGATAGCAGAGATTACTGGAAATGTATTTGTTTAAGTACGGTACAAACTGTGTACCATCCAGTAGGAACATGTGCCATGGGAACTGATCCAAAAACTTCAGTTGTGAATAGTCGACTAAAAGTGCATGGTGTAAAAGATCTTCGAGTCATCGATGCAAGTATAATGCCAACTATCACAAGCGGTAATACCAATGGACCTACAATGATGATCGGTGAAAGAGGTGCAGAGTTAATTAAACAAGACCATAATAGGTAAAAAAATGGTGTAAATAGTGATTGCTGCTGTATTATTAAATGGGTGGTGGTATTTAAAAAAATAAGTAATAGACAATAGAAAGTATGCAATTAACAGCATCATCATGATAGTCTATCACGATTTTTGCTGTCCCTTTTTAGGGTTCCTGCCAAAAGCAAAAGACGGAACCCTTATAAATTCGTCATGTCTGTCTGTCTGTCTGTCCGTCTGTCCTTCCGTATGTCACAGCCACTTTTTTCCGAAACTATAAGACCTATAATGTTGAAACTTGGTAAGTAGATGTATTCTGTGAACCGCATTAAGATTTTTACGCAAAAATAAGAAAAAAAACAATAAATTTTGGGGGTCCCCATACATAGAACTGAAACTAAAAATTTTTTTTTTCATCAAACCCATGCGTGTCGGGGTATCTATGGGTAGGTCTTTAAAAATGATATTGAGGTTTCTAATATCATTTCTTTCTAAACTGAATAGATTGCGCGAGAGACACTTCCAAAGTGGTAAAATGTGTCCCCCCCCCCCCTGTAACTTCTAAAATAAGAGCATGATAAATCTAAAAAAAAATATATGATGTACATTATCATGCAAACTTCCACCGGAAATTGGTTTGAACGAAATCTAGTTAGTAAATAAATAAATAATAAATAAATATGTTACTTGCTGCTGCGGAACCCTTCATGGGCGAGTCCGACTCGCACTTGGCCGCTTTTTTTAGTTGGATCATAATATTATAATTAACAAAACAAAGGTGTACGTGCACCCACCAAATGACAGGGTATTCGATAAAAACCAATTTTAAAGAAACAAATAAACTGTAAGCTATTGAGTGGTCAGTCAACAGTTTACAGTACAGTAGCAACTGGTCAGTTGCTATAATAGTTAGTGATATTCTGACTGAAAATCAAAGATGCAATGAACATGATTTTATCTGAGTGTAAATTGTTTATACTATATACCAGTGTGTTAATTAGCACTTAAAAATTCATATTCTCTACCTAGTTTGGGATCAGACTTATGAAATTATGTTGTGTATAATATGTAATAAAAAAATATTTTCGGCCTTAAATAAAGCTTAAAATATGATAAAAGAAGTATTTTGATAATAAAAATGTGGTATGTACTACCACATTTTTATAACATTTTAAAAAATCAACCTCATTGTGGGAGTTATTATTTCAGTTCAGAACTTTTAAAGCAAATTGTTGTAATGTTTATAAACATATGTATACACATAAAGTTTTCATTTTTTTTACACATGCCGTAATTTTTTTTTTTTTTTCATTTTTAATAGTATGCAAGGTAGTCTTTTTTACCCGACTGCGAAAGAAGGAGGGTAATGTTTTTCGAGTGCATGTATGTATGTATATTTCTTAGGCACGCCCTGGCCTAGAGCCTAAACGGCTTATCGTATCTTTATGTGAGTGATGTCAATAGATTCGTCTTAGTCGTGAGAGTGACACTGGGTACATCAACATTAAAAAAAACAAAATTAAGGATTTTTGGCGCCAATAGTAATTTAAAAAAGATTTTTTTTTCAAAATACATTAAGTGTGGTATCAAAATAAAGAATTTTAACAGTGATTACAAATATATGTAGATATATATATATAACTTAGATGTTTTATTTAAAAAAAAAAAGATTTCAGATGTTGGTCGCAGTCGGGTTTTTTTTACTACCTATTAAATAATTTTACTTGTTCAATTTTTTTATTTCATTTAATTAATTAGTATGTCATAATGTCTATAGTACCGTCTTTTCTTTGATTGACTTAACCTTTTTTTGGTTTTAAACTCTGTTCTTGCTTAGAAGATAATGAATTTAAAAGTTTTAAATTGCTCATAAAATTAAATTTATAGAGAAGTTTCCTGCAAACTCTTGATAGAACTACTCATTTTCAACTACTTTTTTGCATGCACAAGTTTTGATATACTGTAAAAGTAATTTTTATTTGAAAATTAATAGGCAACTCTTTAATCATAACTGAATTGTTCATACAAGCAATATTTCGCCTACTCGATGCTTACATTTCTAGTAGTAAATAATATTTATTTTAATTATTACATTCTTAATATTCATAATGTTTATTTAAGATCATTCACATAAGTAATTAAGTTTCCAGAACAAAAGAAAAAATAAAACTACAAATTGTTATTCACCACTATTGCGAGATTTTATTTGCCTATTTATTTCACCAGCAAAAGAGAAACAATAAACCTTATTGAGTCCAAACATGTAAAAAGCCTTGGAGATCCACAAAACACTCGGCTTAATAAACAAAACGCAAATAATCCTTTATGCCCCACATTTGGGGAGTAACAACTATTTACAGAACATAGCATATTTTCTTGAGACCACAATAATACCAACTCACATACATAGTTATCCTTTTTTGGGACCTTCCTATCCTGACCCTTTGTTGACATAGAAAGCGGGAAGCTTTTTCATGATTGCGGTCCCGGAACTATTTGTTTAACCATGGGAGAAATAGTACTTTATTGTCTCTTTTGTATGCTCTTAAGCAACTACGACTGCACGTTTGGCCTAGTGGTTTAACGGTCACCACGCCGTTTCCTAATTCGCCAAGTGTCGTGGGTTCAAATCCCACGTAGGACAACACTTTGCGTGATTCACAAATTGTTGTTCTGAGTCTGGGTGTTCCTTGTGTCCGTTTCATGTATGTTTGTAAAGTCCTCCGCAACACAGGATTTATTCATAGTCCGGGAGTTGTCTTTAAAAAAAAAAGAGGACGAAGCAATAGTTTGTATCTCACTCGCGTAAGCATTTGTTGATATTTGCTGCTGATCCAGATATGAGAGAACTATTGTTTAATATTTTTCGAAAAGAGGAATAAAGTTTTTGTTGTAGTGATTTTTTTTCTTTTAAAACTAAAAGCATAAAGAAGTCTTAATCCAATAGGTACAATCAGTAATGCACCTATAATTATATATATATTTATTTTACAGTTATAACATTTACACGAAGGGCCAGAGCTCGTGTAACGTTGCCGAAATGTTTAGTCAATTAAAAAATATATGGATAGTAACAATTCAAAAACAACTAATACTAGGCAAGAATCCAAATTCATTTAGTACATCTATTGTGTGTCTTGGTAAGTGAAACACAAGATTTGGCAACAATATTCATATTGTACTCAGTACTTTTAAATACGTGATCTTAATAACAAGGATCTCTGTTAGTGACTACGACGATACTAGGCTCTTGAACAGTTTTAGCTGCACAGTAAAAGGACTAAATATTTGTTTTAACAAGCTTGTAGTGCTATAGCGTCATGATGGCCACAGTTCATCAAATCTGATTGGGAATTACAATAATAAAAATTTAAAAATCAATATTTTACTTGGGACACTCCTTAACCTTTTTAGAAATTTCCCTAGCAGATCTAAGTGAGAAAACAAGCAATTATTATCTTTCCTTGTGGTCCTTCATTCACCTTTCAAGTCATTTGCACATAATATGTAGTGAATTTATATATTTTTTGGTCAGGTATATTCGACGCAACATTAAATTCATAGGGTTTCGTTCAACAGCTGTCAAATAGCAACATCATCTTTTTTAATTAATCAAAGAAAACCGACATAGTTTAAATTCGCTAAATCATCGGTATAGTTACTTTCGGAAGTTCACCGTCTGCAACTTGAATTTGCAGTCTATCACACCCATTTTAAGGTAGCAATTAATGTAATAAACTATCATGTTGTATAGTTTTAGGTTTCAGTGAAATTCGAAAATTACATTAATTGTATTTTATCCATGTTTTTTCAATAGACAGTTTTTTGATGACGTAATTTAAACTAAAAAACACAAAAAAAACACTTAACATATGAGAAAAATAAAATATAATAATTTACGAACAAACAAACAAGCTACGCGCGAAAAACATAACCTTTCTTTGGCGCCTGCCAAAAGAGACTGGTAAAAAGTAGATATTTCAATGAAATATTTCTATTCATTACACTTCACACAATATTTGGCTTTTCGTGTATTATGCATACAAAAATAAAATATAACAATAGCTTGTGTATACATACAGTCCAATAATAATGTATAATATTACCCAACACAATTTAAAATAAAAAACAGTTTGTGTGTTTCGTACACAAGGAAATTAAATATTACTTAAACTGATAGTTGAATACATTTCTGTATTTAAACTCACATCTGAAGTTACATTGATAGATAAAACCTTGTATTGTATCTAAATGCTTACAGTGTTCTAATTTTGTTACAGTTCAAACTTTTTGTAATTTTTTTGGATGAATATCTATGCGTGCAATCTTATCTTCAAGTAAACTTTAATCAGATGCGTGTGAAAAATGGTGACTATTTGTTCACGTCACCGCAAAGCCCAACAGCCAAACTTTTTTTCAGCATTCCCTGCCATACAACCTTATCCCACTGTTTAAAATACGGTTGAATTGTTCAGACAATGCCAACATTTTACTTTTTGCTAAATTTTAATTTTAAAATGTCTACAATAGGAAATCCAGCGATCAAAACATAAACCGAGTGATCACAAGTAATACGAAATTTTGTTTTTCTTGCATAATATAAATAAATTAACTTAAAAAGCTTTAATATTAAATCCTTCTAAAGATTGATTTAATATGTATAAGCTAAAGCAGAAAAGTTACATTAGTTACAATCACTTAAACAAGTTTATATTTACTTCAAATTTCTTTTATTTATTAGTATTATATTATTTAGTTTTACTTTTAAAACCGTGCTGTTCAAATTGTCTCGTAAATGTTAGATACCAAAAAAAAAAGAAAAAAAGAAAAAAAAACCGTTGAAATTGAGAACCTCCTCCTTTTGGAAGTCGGTAAAAAAATGAAATTCTCTATTTCAAATCATCTTTCAAGTTATCATAAGTTCGTACAGAACTATCGAAACATGTATTAAATGTCTATCATAGATTGAAATTAAGTAATAGTTTTGAAATTTATGTATAAAATTATTTAGGAGTAAATTAGTTTAGATACATCAATTAAAATTATTAATTTGATACATAATAGTTCAGCGAAGCAAGGTATTGGTAGCGAGGTATTAATTATATTGTAATTACACGCGTTATTTAATAGTTTTATGTTGTATGTTGTAGGGCCCTCTGGCTAGATGATTCTAAGCTACACAGCAATTGCATATTATTCGTAAAATGGGGTACAAAGTTTTTGCTTCACGTATTAATATACAGATATTTCTCGAGGTAGTACGATTTTTAGGGTTCCGTACCAAAAGGGTAAAACGGGAACCTATTAATAAGACTTCGCTGTACGTCTGTCTGTCCGTCCATCTGTCACCAGGCTGTATCTCATGAACCGTGATAGTCTGATAGTTGACATTTTAAGAGATGATGTATTTCTGTTGCCGCTATAACAACAAATACTAAAAAATATAATAAAACAACTATTTAAGGGGGTTCCCATACAACAAACGTGATTTTTGCTCGTTTTTGCTTGATATTGATAACGGCATCAGATAGGACGCTTGAAATGTATAGATAAAGGTACGAAACCCTTTCTGCGTGAGTCCGACTCGCACTTCGCTGATTTTTCATTCAAACAACAATTGTAATATACAGGGTGTCTGATCAGTCCTCTTGCCAAGGCAGCGATCACCTTTTGATGATGTTTATAATACCTACGGGCCCATGGATAGGTCTACAATCACTGAACTATGCCCTCTGGCAAGAAGGCTGAACCACGACAGTGTCACCGTGTTCTTAATCTAAACTAAAATAATTAAGCACTTACTGGAGTTGTGTGGCGTCCTGTTTTCAGCGTCCCCAAGAGCTCTTGAGTAGGTGGGTAGGTTCTTCTCTGCGACGTCACACAAACATCAACTCCTAAAGTGCTGTATAACTTCCAAGGTATTCGAACTAATCTCAATAATCAACTTTTCAGCTTACGCGGAACACGCCTACAAAAACTCGCGAATCCACGACCTAACACAATACGGTTTATCACTAAAGAGACCGCGGGTCGATGGACAATACAATTAGCTTACTATCAATTGATTTTCACAATAACAAAAATCGTCGGCCGGTTCAACACACGCGTTCGATCACAATCTTTTCTACATACATTAACTGTTCACAAGCCTAGCCTGGCCGATCAAACCGTTCTCAACTATTATAAGTATTTTTGCCTAACAAACCCACAGTGTCATCAATATCACGCGGAGGCTATCGAATACACAAAATTAACAATCAAATTCACTGCCCGCCATTACTCGACCGTACACCGCACGAGCCCTTTTTTTATTCCAACCTCAAACGTCAAACACGAACCCGAGACAATCCAAATGTTGCCAGTACAATGACGTTCGAAATCCAACAGTCACCCGCTCGAACAGGTACGTACCTGTTCCCTAATCTACAGGCAGGCGAGATAACGTTGCTACCGCTCGTTTGGTAACTGAGTCCCCAACAAGAACCTCTGCGGACCGGGGGGTCCCATCTTTATCATGAAACAAGTTAACAATGCGCCCCCGGCGCCAACGCAGTGGCGGTAGGTTAGCATCCTTAACCAGCACGAGGTCACCAACATTAGGGGGACCAGTAGAAATGGCCTGGAGTCAACGTCTCCAAGTCATTTGGATCCGAGCTGAGCGGACACCACGGTCGCGAGTTGAGAACGGCTTGGATCTTACAAACAACGTCGCGAGTGTCAGCGCGGTCTGACCTACAATACGCCCTAAATGCGTCTTAGCTGACTTGACTACGGCTTCAAAAATCCCGCCCCAGTGGGGGCAACCTGGTGGACTGAAGGTCCATTGTATACCCCGACGGTAGAGGGCTGTTCCAATATCCACTTTGTTTTCATTTAAAACCTTACTACATCTCGTAAGTATCGTTCTGCACCTACGAAGTTGGTTCCATTATCGGAACGAATCAGTGCTGGCAGTCCCCTTCGGGAAACGAATCTGTCCAAGCACGCTATAAAAGCTTCCGTCTTGAGGTCAGCAACGAGCTCGAGATGCACCGCCTTGGTGGATAGACAGACGACCACGCAAAGGTACGCCTTGTACTGTTTCGCGTACCGCAGCCACGAGCTTTTTACCAAGAATGGGCCCGCAAAGTCTGTACCAACACCCGCCCATGGCCTAGCCTCATTCACCCGATCAGGGGGCAGATCCCCCATGTGGGGCTGCATCGTGGCAGCCTTGCTCCTATAACAAGGCATGCACCGAAACACGATGTTCCGTATGGTACATCGAAACTCCCTCTGGAGTGTAGCCAACAAGGCGTTACAACCTGCATGAGCGGTTTTAACATGCCGGTCAGTCACCAACAACTCAACCAACTGCCCTCCCTTGGGGAGCAGTAGGGGGTGACGAGCCGAATACGGCAGATTCGCATTGCGCAATCTTCCTCCTACCCGAAGCAACCCGGCCGAATCTATAAACGGGTTGAGACGCGCGACAGCACCCTTCAATTTGGAACGCCCAGTTCGTAGACTCGCCAATTCTGCTCCAAAGTTCGAAGACTGTACCAACCGGATCAAATTCAGAAGCGACTCATTTCGCTCTGCCGGTGACAGAATTGGGCTTAGCGTTCGCTGTTCGCGCGGAGTGCGACAATTCCGAACGAATCTTCTGATCCAACAATTGACATTGATCAATTTATCAAGGGAGCTATACCGCTCAATCAGGAAACTGTGTTAAGGGGCCAATTCGATTCCTTCCTTGCAGGCCAAGGAGGGCCCCACCATAACTGATGGTTAACCAACTCAGGAGCCCGGCATCCCCTGGATGCACAATCCGACGGGTTCAATTCTCCTGATACTTGTCTCCACAGCCATGAGTCGATCATGCTGCAAGACTCGCCGATCCGACAACAAAACTTACCCAGAACGTCTACTCCCAGTAGCACGTCAACCATACCTGGGGTGTCGAAATCAAACCCGAAACACACTCGGAGGCAGTAGGCAAGACTATAGCCTCCGGTTGGGGACCAAATTTGATTGGGCTGCAATTTCCTAGCGGGGGCCCCCGGGGCCCCACGCATTATAGCCCGAGCAACCGGGCATATCAGTGCCGTGGTAGGGATCCCATGGTCCCTCGTAAGTGCCCCTCCAGTCGCGGCGCTCTTCTTGACGCCGTCCGCGGATAGGGGGGGTGCGGTGATCCAACCGAGGGCGTTCCATGATGGGCGGCGAAAATCGACGAAATGTCGTCATCTTCGGCGAGCACGATGACACCCGAGGCGGCGTTCTAGTGGTCGGCGGCAAGCGCGATGCCACCCGAGGCGGCGTTCTAACGAACCGCTCCATACTCGAGGGTGCATACGCACACCCGCCGTGCCAGCTCCAACTGAGCCCCTGGCCTGCCTCCCCTCCCCTGAGGTCGGGGAACCGCGCGCGATGTTGGCCTGAACATCGCCCCCAACATCTTCCCTATGAGGGCCCTGGTCCCGTGGACCCAGGTTCCAAGTCCGGCCCTGTGTACTTGACCCCATCCGTCCCTGAGTCCGGCCCTGTCCATCTGCATGATGTTGGTCGGGCCTATTCATGCAGAGCAACTCAAGATGGCGGCCTCCACAAATTTTACACATTGCGGACCGAGCGCAATCCCTTGCTAAATGGGGACCCAGACACAAAAAACACCAGCCACGTTGCTTGGTGATCTGGCGTCGCCCTTGGACTCTCTGGTCCCTAAATCTAAGGCAGGCGGCCACACTATGGCCATCCTGTTTACAATATGGGCAGGCATCCCGTTCAGGTGTTGAGGCACCCACGTGCCCATACAACTGCCTTGGTCCTCTCTGCGGTAGTCCCCTCCTCACAGGGCTCCGAGTAGTCTTCTGTGGCTCCGCAGCGGGCATCACGAACATACCCATGTTCTCTGCCCTCCGACACTTTTCCTCCAAAAACTCTATGAGCTGAGAAGAGGTGGGAAAGTTGTCTGCACCCTGACCATGATGCTGCTCAAATCTGGTCTGCACATCCACTGGCAGCCGGGACAGTACTATGTACACTAACATGTAAGACCATTGTTCTACCGGCAAGCCTAAATTTTCTAATGCCCGAGTGACACTCAACAACGGGTTCAACACTTCTGCCTGTATGGCAGAGACCCGAGTCACTGAAGGGATGCTAAACAGCCTCTTGAGCTGCGCATCAACCAGCCTTCTTTTGTTGTGGTAGCGCCTTACCAACATTTGACGGGCAATCTCATAATTGTCCTCAGTCACCGTCAAATGGGCTACCAGTTCCCTCGGCTCTCCCTTCAGGGCTGACATCAGTTGCGCCATCTTATAGGCCTTAGGTAAATCTTCCCTTAAGTGGACCAGACTGTCAAATAAGTTGATGAAGCTGACCCACTCACCGAGCTCTCCATCAAAGCTGGATAGTTGTATCTGAGGCAGCTTTGATACAACCCCGCGAGAGTGAGGGCCTTCCACAGCTTCTTCATCACAGCCGGTTCTGCGCTGGCGCTTTATTTCAGCTATGCGCTGCTGAATGTCATCAGCAATTGAGAGGCACTGGTCAACATCAGCCTGCATCGCGGACTTTTTCTGATCGCTGACCTTCTCCTCCTCAAGGGCCTCGGCCTTGGTAAGCGTTTCCATCAATAACTCCAGCCTAGCCGGCGCATCCAAAGCTCGAGCCAACAGTGCATCCTGTCTATCTGGTCGGCCTAGGAGACCTTGAACCGATGTAAACCATCTCAATTCTGTGCTAATCTTAGCCCGGTACAATGAGAACGACATAGCGGCAAAACGATACTTACAAGTTACAATATTTTATGTATGTAACCAAACTATTTATTTAAATACTATTAGGAACTTTATATAAAACCCTATTAAGTGATTGTGCAGTCACTTAATCTCAGATATATATCTACCTACAAGTTTCACTTTATCAATGCCCACTAACAATAAGTTAATTTTATTAAAAATAATTGAATTTAAGCTTCACTAAATAATATTAGAATGATATAACAATATTATTCTAGTAATATTGCCTTTGGGCTAGCAAAATCCAATTGTATTACACCAATATCTTTGACCAATTGTCCTACACAGTTAATATTTAATAGTAAGTTTCACAATTCAAGTTTTACAATTCAACCAATAATTAAATGTGTGATTGGGTTAATATATTGGACCAATTTTATTGTCCCAAGCAATCATATCAAGTATACAATATAGTTTTACAATTATAAGTTCAAACTAGTAAACATCAACCAGTAACACAAATTTTACAATTTATGTATAAGTTTTATAATTAAATGTTTGAACTACCTACATTCAATCATTATGCTAACAAATTGTTTCAAATACTATTCTAAATAGCTATATCAGTGGAATCAAAGATATGTGGACAGTGGAACAGTATAATTACCTGCCTAACAACTAGGTTTCACCTTCTGAGTGCACTACGAGTGCTCACAGCCCGGAGGTAAACCAAGATCTTGCTACCAAAAATGATCAGTCCTCTTGCCAAGGCAGCGATCACCTTTTGATGATGTTTATAATACCTACGGGCCCATGGATAGGTCTACAATCACTGAACTATGCCCTCTGGCAAGAAGGCTGAACCACGGCAGTGTCACCGTGTTCTTAATCTAAACTAAAATAATTAAGCACTTACTGGAGTTGTGTGGCGTCCTGTTTTCAGCGTCCCCAAGAGCTCTTGAGTAGGTGGGTAGGTTCTTCTCTGCGACGTCACACAAACATCAACTCCTAAAGTGCTGTATAACTTCCAAGGTATTCGAACTAATCTCAATAATCAACTTTTCAGCTCACGCGGAACACGCCTACAAAAACTCGCGAATCCACGACCTAACACAATACGGTTTATCACTAAAGAGACCGCGTGTCGATGGACAATACAATTAGCTTACTATCAATTGATTTTCACAATAACAAAAATCGTCGGCCGGTTCAACACACGCGTTCGATCACAATCTTTTCTACATACATTAACTGTTCACAAGCCTAGCCTGGCCGATCAAACCGTTCTCAACTATTATAAGTATTTTTGCCTAACAAACCCACAGTGTCATCAATATCACGTGGAGGCTATCGAATACACAAAATTAACAATCAAATTCACTGCCCGCCATTACTCGACCGTACACCGCACGAGCCCTTTTTTTATTCCAACCTCAAACGTCAAACATGAACCCGAGACAATCCAAATGTTGCCAGTACAATGACGTTCAAAATCCAACAGTGTCCCAAAATTCAACGATAAGCGGTCGCCTAAAGGTAGACCTGCTAATGAGTACATAAGGAAAAATAATAAGAAAATATACCTAGTTTTTTTTTTAGTTACAAGAAAAATTTAGAATTTCTTTGAAAATTTATACCTTTCATGATATTGCTACTATTCATCACAACTCTTAAAAACACCAAATTGCCCGCAGTTTTTACACAAAAAACGTTCAAAATATTTTTTTTCCCTACAATTTTGAAATATTTTTACTCTTAGTGTACTTTGACTCATGGTCTTGTAAAAAAAAAGTATGGACACCACTACGTAATAAATAAATAAAAAAAAAAAGGATGTAAATTTTCAAAGAAATTCTAAATTTTTCTTGTAACTAAAAAAAAACTAGGTATTTTTTTTTTTTTTTCCTTATGTAATCATGAGCTGGTCTACCTTTTGGCGCCCGCTTATCGTTGAATTTTGGGACACATGGTATATGTACATATAAATTCTTAACAGAAACATGGCAAAGTAAAACGACACTAGTTGACCAATTTTACAAACAGTGTGACACGTGAAAATTGAAGGGACTGAACAGGCAGGAATGATTTATTGTATTTTTTCTCTTCTTGTAATAAATAACAATAGAACTGCCATTGCTTTGATAAATGGCTTCGTATTCAAATGTACGTCATTGCTTGTATGCTAAGTAAGGATTGTAAGACGTTGATTCAAATTCTAGAATACTTACGAAATAATAAGTTAAGGTTTCAAGTGTTTCGTATTGTTACGTGTCTTTTAACGTATATAATAGGTAAAACCTATGAAATTGCCGTTTTGTATGCAATAAGTGAAAGTACTTATTTTTTCAAACTTTTTTAGTTTGGTATTCGAAGTAATCACTCATGCAATCAACGCATCTTTGCCAACGCATTGGCCGTTTATTGATGCCCTTCTTGTAAAAATCAGCTGGACGGGAGGCAAATTCTCGGGAATTGAATTTTTTACCCACTAAAAAGTTGTCTAAATTTTGGAAAAAGTAATAGTCGGTAGGTGCAAGGTCTGGTGAGTAGGTAAAAGTAGCAGGTAAAGACCCATTATTTAAATGAAAAATTTAAATTTAAATAGATGTCATTAATAAAACTATAAGCCAGCCATCTTCTTCTAGCATACAGTTTTTTGCCAAAATATATGCGTGCATTAACAAATCCTACACCAAACCGCTGGCCGAAAGCCTGTAGCAGGCCAAAATTTTCTTGCTAACGAGAAGTCTACGTCCAGGGTAATGATGTATTGTATTGTATT
Organism: Diaphora mendica; assembly: GCA_949125395.1. NCBI lineage: Eukaryota > Metazoa > Arthropoda > Insecta > Lepidoptera > Erebidae > Diaphora > Diaphora mendica. The sequence goes on from OX421321.1 coordinate 7,350,041, forward strand.
AAAAAATTACAGAGACCAAAATATATTTAAATTAGTATAGGATTCTAATATTTCATTCCAGGCTGTGGATTCTATACTCATTCAATGTTTAATGGCTGTGTTGCTTGAGAAGCCTCGAACTTTTTTATAAATATATGAGCCTGCAAAAGTGGCTCTACTCTGCCTGATGGAAAGCATGAGTAGAATCCAAGATTAATGCTCACCATACGCATTGCGAATGCAGATAATGCAATAATGCAGCATCGTGACCCACACTATCATTGGGCCTTCGGTCTCGCACTCACCAAACGAAACACGTCATTTTAGGTTGGTCTTCTGTGTAAGGGTAATACCACCCAACTCAAGCCAACCCGTTCGTGCTGAATTCAGCGTGGCTCTACTACCTTGATAACGTCTATAAATTTTATGCAAATTGAAATAAAAAGCGGTGTAGATGAAGGGAAAACTGTTACACAGGAATTTTGTTTGATGACAACTCCCGCATTAGGAATATCCTTTACAAACATACATGAAATGGACACAAAAGAACACCCAGACTCAGAACAATTCCTGGATCACACAAAGTGTTGTCCCATGATTTGAACCCACAACACTTGGCGCAATAGAAATCGGTGTGACGACCGCTTCAACCGTGCAGTCAGAATGTTCATGCAGTGACACTTGTTTTTCTAACGGAGCATCACATGATACAGCAAGGCAGCCAACATTGTGGGTCGAGGCGGCCATCATGGAAGGCGAGGCATTAGTCACCGATGCACCATGCTTAGGAAAAATCGCTTATTGAAAAGCACTAAAGCTTATACATACATTTATTTCACGTGTATTTGATTGATAGTGATAATTTATTAGAGGGTTAGTTATTATTTTCTGCATAAATAACTTGTGTACAGTCCTACCCACGAGTACGACGAAAAGTTTCGAAATTGTTCGTTCAGTTCCTAGAAATAAATATATTTACCCAAGTTTTTTCAGAAAAATTAGGTTCTGCGGGCTCTAATATCATTAATGAGGCTCTCACTTCTCCATATAGCAATGGCAGGCAATGAATTGTGCCCACTTGGCTAAACAGAGGGTTTATTAGAAAAAAAAATCATTTGTAGACTGAATTCTGGGTAGTAACTGCACAAATACGATCAAACCGTTCATACAAGCCAATCCCTGTACCAATAATGTTTGTATATTATGGAGCTATCTCTGAATATTTTTAAACTAAAGTTTAGCACAATTAATTAAAAGCTACATTTAATTAAAGGGAACTACTTTGTGTAGAGGTTTTTTTTTTCTTTCGAAAAAAATAAATAAATTGATTCCTTGTTTTTATTTCTCATCTAATAAAAATAAATTATACCTTGACCCAAATCCTGTCATATATTGCTACTTAAATATGCCAACTGCCTTGATCTCGGAGTTAGCAGCTGTGACAGGCATTCGATATTTATTATCATTTTTTTGTATATCAGGACGGAAATTGTGTGACTCGCGGCGATGATATAAATTAATATGAACGACAAAATGTTTTTTCAGATACCTACGTAGGAAATTACGATAACTAGTATACAGTTCATCTAAAATAAACTTAAATAATGTTTGTTATGGGTACTGAAAATATATGAATATTTTTTGCTAAGGCTGATGACAGTTTTATCAGGTTCTGAGTTTGACAGACCTTTACTGGCGGTAAATATTTCTGTTAAACATGAATTAAAGTTGAAACCTATATTCAGTTTAAATTTTTTTATTCAATTTTACTTGCACAAAAATAAAGTCAACATTACCGGTCAGGAGATCCTAAGACGAAATTTAGAGTAGGTAATGTTGAGTATATTAAGTGTGTTTTGTTTATGTTACAAGATTGTTGTTTACCAAGTACTTGCAGGTTAATCGATACTAATATTCTCAAGATAAAGAGCTTGTTTGGTTGGATAAATACGCCAATTTTAAGAATTATTGGTTTGATTCAAAAAGATATTTCAGTGTTAAGGCGCGTCACCACCGAAATTTGACAAAACAAAAAAAAAGGTTGACAACACAAAAGTTGCCAGGTTTTGTTCGGTAGAGACACGGTTTTACAGAAACTTTTGTCACCAACACGTGTTGACAACACAAAAATTGCCATCTTTTCTTCGGTGGAGACCCGGCTTTAGACAGCAAAGATGTAAAGAAGTAGTAAACGTTGTGTGTTTAAGTAGTTTTAACATCCTCTGGTAAGAAATTCTGCTTTAAAAAATATTAAAACAACATCTTCCATAATAAGAAAGTAAACGAGCAAAGATATCAAAAAATATTGGGCAAAATCCTTACATTTTAGCTGCACAGCAATGTGATCAAAAAAACTACTACCGTTTTATTACGAACAGTATCTACAACTAAACTATTTTGCGAACAGTCAACAAAGAACAACTAGACACAAAAGAATAGTTTGCGTGCTTCATTTTTAAAATAGCTTTCGCGGATAAAACGACACTGATCGTCCTTTGCGAATACCAGGAATATTTAATATAAAGAGCGTGTACACTCACATAGAATAAATTAGGTTTGAATTCAAAGGAGGTATGTTTCTAAAATAAAGCCTGCGTGCACTCGCAATATAGGGATGTATTCTAGTAATCTCTTTATCACAATATTTACAGAAAAAGGGGACACGTTCGTAGTATTTTGTTAGCGAGAGAACATTCACTACTTGGGGGAGGTATGCTTCAACGCAAACAGGTCGATTCGAAACAAACAAGTAAAATTTTAACAAAATAAGAACCGACTTCAAAGTTCGACTCCATTTCTCTTGGATGCCACAATCAGACCTTAGTGTCCTTATCATGGTACCACCGTTGGGATATCTCCTTTCCATGAAAAAAATAATCATTACAAAAAGAATTTTCAAAATCGGTCCACAATTGACGAAGTAATCGATCGATAAAAAAAAACTGATGAAATTGAGAACCTCCTCCTTTTGGAAGTCGGTTAAAAATCGGTCTATAAACGACGAAGTTATCCGCGAACACACATAATAAAAAATATACGGTCGAATTGAAAACCTCCTCCTTTTTTGAAGTCGGTTAAAAACTGGTGCTCAGCAATATTCTTTCTTTGCTATTCACCAAGTGAATAATGTTACCGGAGTCTAACTCTCCTTTCTCGTTAATTTATGTGGAGAATTTAAACTAATATTATAAAAGTGAAAGTTTGTAAGTATGGATGGATGGATGGATGGATGGATGTTTGTTACTCTTTCACGTAAGACTACTGAACGGATTTGGATGAAACTTTACAGTAATATAGCATATAATATATAAAAATCCGTGCAGTAGCTTTTGAGTTTTCACAAAGGTGATTTGTTTTTAAATTAGCCGTCAATTCAAAATAGTTTCATGAACTAAATAGTTACTTGTGTGTGAATTACCCAAATATTTTAAACCACAAAATCATCGTGGTCATCACACAATGATTTGACCTAGGTAGAAATAGAACCTTCGACCTCCGGCCTAGCAGTTAGGGTCACTGCCGTCTAGATCAACAGGCTCGTCAACATATGACGTATGGTTGGCAACAAAAGACTTCTGAATGGCAGTTATCCTTGACTCGCATGCAGCAACAGGGTAGGGAGTCGCCATATGCAAACGTTGCTTTCTGTCAAAGCATGGCGCAAATGGGCCTACGCATTTTACTGTTATGACATAGAATGAGATTATGTGTGTGTGAAATTGTAAATATTTTGCTATATGATGCAGAAGCATCACTAGCCTGCCATGGTGTGGGTCCCATGCTGCATTGATGCGTTGTCTGCATTCGCAATGAGTATGGTGACCACCACTCTTGGATTCTGTTTATGCTTTCCATCAGGCAGAGTAGAGTCATTTTGGCAGGGCTATACATAAAAAAAAATGTTATGTGTAAATTCATAGTGATAGGCGATTGTTTTCAAAATGTGTGAAGATTTCCGCCCGCAAAAACGACAGGCTATTTTTAACCGACTTCCAAAAAAGAGGAGGTTCTATGTTCCACTGTATGTTTTTTTTTTTTTTTTTTATGTTTGTTCACCGATTAATCCGTCAGTTGTGGACCGATTTTGAATTTTTTTTTGTATTCGAAAGGGTATGCTTCCGAGGTGGTCCCAGCAGATTGCCAGCATATCAGGATCTGATGATGGGATCCCAGGGAAATCGAGGGAAACCCTCATTTTTTATTATTTTATATACGAAAAACATACTCTGTTTTTCGTATATTTTCTGAAGTTACACCAGTATTTGCGTCTGGTAGTCATCATTTAATGATGATGAGCTGATGATGTAAGGCACAACTCCTTCCGGGTAGAAGTTGGAGGATAAATCTTTAAATATCATATGTATATATGTTACCTTTAGTCGTATTCTTTCAAATTATTTAAATACGCTGATGATGGAAGGTGGAAGGTAAAACTCCTCAACGGTTAGGAGTTGGAGGATAATTCTTTCAATTTCATACGTATTTAAAGACCTTCAGTCGTATACTTTCAAGTTCTTTAGGTAAACTGATGATAGAAGGTTAAACTCTTCAACAGTTAGGGATTAGAGGATGATTTTAATATTACACGTACGTATGGACCTTAATTTGTATTCTTAATGATGAAAATTGATGAAATAGATCAACTTACTACTTACCTACGATTGTTTGCACAAAAAACTGAAAAATAAAAACTTTTTATTAAAAAAAAACCGACTTCCAAAAAACATCCAGCGAAAACTCTCTGCCAAAAAAACACTTAAAAGCGTAAAATAAACTGGTTCTTCATAAATTGCCTTTACCTAATTCTTTATTCATTTAAATAGTAGTATTATAATGTGTGCTAGGTACCTAAAATCTGTTTGAAGTCGGTGCCAAGTGACTATCGCTTAGACTTTTGTAATTGTTCGTTTGTATTCTTTTTGGCTTAGCACCGACTTCAAACAGATTTTAGGTACCTAGCACACATTATAATACTACTATTTAAATGAATAAAGAATAAGGTATAGGCAATTTATGAAAAACCAGTTTATTTTACGCTTTTAAGTGTTTTTTTGGCAGAGAGTTTTCGCTGGATGTTTTTTGGAAGTCGGTTTTTTTTTTATAAAAAGTTTTTGTATCGGAAAAAGTCGCTGTGACTAGTTGCTCTAAGATGGCTGGCGATAGTCGCTGATACATGATACATCATTTTAAAAATGATTAGCCAAGACACAACAACGGCTTCACGAATTCCAAAACTCATCTAAATTGCTAACTGATATAAAAACCGGGTCTCTAACTTTCATTCACAAGAGTAAACGTTCTCTGACAAGGTATGCGTGTGATATATACTGATACCAATTATATTTATACTGGTCACAGTCACAGCTGGTCATGGTGTGTCAAAGCATGGCGCAAATGGGCCTACGCATTTTACTGTTATGACATAGAATGAGATTATGTGTGTGTGAAATTGTAAATATTTTGCTATATGATGCAGAAGCATCACTAGCCTGCCATGGTGTGGGTCCCATGCTGCATTGATGCGTTGTTTGCATTCGCAATGAGTATGGTGACCACCACTCTTGGATTCTGTTTATGCTTTCCATCAGGCAGAGTAGAGTCATTTTGGCAGGGCTATACATAAAAAAAAATGTTATGTGTAAATTCATAGTGATAGGCGATTGTTTTCAAAATGTGTGAAGATTTCCGCCCGCAAAAACGACAGGCTATTTTTAACCGACTTCCAAAAAGGAGGAGGTTCTATGTTCCACTGTATGTTTTTTTTTTTTTTATGTTTGTTCACCGATTAATCCGTCAGTTGTGGACCGATTTTGAATTTTTTTTTGTATTCGAAAGGGTATGCTTCCGAGGTGGTCCCAGCAGATTGCCAGCATATCAGGATCTGATGATGGGATCCCAGGGAAATCGAGGGAAACCCTCATTTTTTATTATTTTATATACGAAAAACATACTATGTTTTTCGTATATTTTCTGAAGTTACACCAGTATTTGCGTCTGGTAGTCATCATTTAATGATGATGAGCTGATGATGTAAGGCACAACTCCTTCCGGGTAGAAGTTGGAGGATAAATCTTTAAATATCATATGTATATATGTTACCTTTAGTCGTATTCTTTCAAATTATTTAAATACGCTGATGATGGAAGGTGGAAGGTAAAACTCCTCAACGGTTAGGAGTTGGAGGATAATTCTTTCAATTTCATACGTATTTAAAGACCTTCAGTCGTATACTTTCAAGTTCTTTAGGTAAACTGATGATAGAAGGTTAAACTCTTCAACAGTTAGGGATTAGAGGATGATTTTAATATTACACGTACGTATGGACCTTAATTTGTATTCTTAATGATGAAAATTGATGAAATAGATCAACTTACTACTTACCTACGATTGTTTGCACTAAAAACTGAAAAATAAAAACTTTTTATTAAAAAAAAACCGACTTCCAAAAAACATCCAGCGAAAACTCTCTGCCAAAAAAACACTTAAAAGCGTAAAATAAACTGGTTCTTCATAAATTGCCTTTACCTAATTCTTTATTCATTTAAATAGTAGTATTATAATGTGTGCTAGGTACCTAAAATCTGTTTGAAGTCGGTGCCAAGTGACTATCGCTTAGACTTTTGTAATTGTTCGTTTGTATTCTTTTTGGCTTAGCACCGACTTCAAACAGATTTTAGGTACCTAGCACACATTATAATACTACTATTTAAATGAATAAAGAATAAGGTATAGGCAATTTATGAAAAACCAGTTTATTTTACGCTTTTAAGTGTTTTTTTGGCAGAGAGTTTTCGCTGGATGTTTTTTGGAAGTCGGTTTTTTTTTTATAAAAAGTTTTTGTATCGGAAAAAGTCGCTGTGACTAGTTGCTCTAAGATGGCTGGCGGTAGTCGCTGATACATGATACATCGTTTAAAAAATGATTAGCCGAGACACAACAACGGCTTCACGAATTCCAAAACTCATCTAAATTGGTAACTGATATAAAAAACGGGTCTCTAACTTTCATTCACAAGAGTAAACGTTCTCTGACAAGGTATGCGTGTGATATATACTGATACCAATTATATTTATACTGGTCACAGTCACAGCTGGTCGTCGTGTGTACTTACATTCATTGTACATACTCGCGCATGAGCTAATTTTAGCATTAGCATGTGAACAACGAAATTCCTGCATTAGTTTTAGTTGTGTGAAGTTTTTAACGGTAAAGTATACATTTAACAAAAAAAATATTTATGTTCAGAAACAGTGCCGTCATTCAGTTTTTAAACTAGTTGAATTAAAAATATTTTGCAACAACTTTTCCATTAAGGCTCAGAGCAACATTTTGAGCGGTATTGGTTGCGATAATTTTTGACATTTTCTCAACAAAGTACATTAGAAGCAAACACTTTGTTACAAAAATAATAAATATGCTAACGAAATTTTGCTAAACTCTGCCCTATATTTTATTCGTAAAAACGCTTCAGTTTTGCTGCAAAACAAATTCATTCAGCCCTATGGTTCACGGAACCGATAAATTCACCTCGTTGACAAATGTTACTGAATGGCGTTTGGAACTTGTTGAAAGCTGGTTTCCTCCAAATATTATAATTTAAACACAAATTGGGAGGGTGCGAATATGTTGGCGCAAAATAATGTTCTATCCATAAATCGCTCAGTACTATTGTTTCGCAATAAAAGTTACGTGTTTACATGCTCATAACTCATTTACGAAGCTTTATACATTCACCCACGTATATGTGCCCAAAGGGCTGGATGGAGATATTCTCTCGGAATCGGCAATAAAAAAAACTGGGAATATATTTGAAAGACCAGAGAATAATTAATCAATGTATAGAAACTAAGTAAATTGTATTATTATGGAAGGCCTCCTCCAAAGAGTGTCGACCATCCCGGTCTTGGACATTTCTTCACTAAGGCGCGTATCCACCGAAATTGTTGGCAATTTTAGTGTTTTCAACTGTTTGCAACTCTTCAAAAATAACGCAAACTTTCCATCGTTTCAAAAACAGAAACACGGTTCCCAACATTTGTTGACAATTTTTGTTGCCAATACAAGGAAATAACAGAAATTTTTGTCACCAACACGTGTTGACAATACAAAAGTTGCTAACTTTTGTACGGTGGAGACTCGGCTTTAAGCATTGGACAGCAAAAGGTTGAAGTATGTATGTAATATTGTATTGTCTAACCTTCAAAACTTGGTCTTTATATATCAATGTTGTTCTTGAAATATAATAACTAATCTTTAGGAGTTAAGCCATACATACATATAAGGGTAATTCACTAAAACATTAAAGTTAAGTTAAGTAGTGCCTTTTTCCAAGATGGCGGCCGGGGGCAACACTAACACCGCCTTCATATCTAAAAAATAAAAATGCGTCCACTGAGAAATGCAACCCTAAACGATAGTGAGTTCAGATCTAAATAATGTTTTAGTTACTTTTATCACAAAAACAAATTCATAGCGCATTCAGTTTATGGGATATGAATATTATTTAAACGACCATTCTATCTTCTCTAAATTTCCTTTAATTTCCGATTTAAGAAAGAACAATAGGTATAGCTGCTTAAAGTTTCCGACACCTTAGTAAATAAACCACACAATTTTCGTAATGTCTCGTACCTGTTTTTATTCCAGAGTGCGCCTCAAGCGTTGTAAGTAGAACAAATTCATTCAACCCTGGGGTTCAAGGAGTCAATAAATCCGTCTCGGTGACAAATGGTATTGAATGGCATTCGAAGTTTTACGAAACCTAGTTTCTTTGAAATGTAATAATACCAAAACAAAAAAAAGTTAATAACTTTGACACCATATGGCTACTCTAATTGAATGAAAAAACATGAAACATTTTACATTTTTCATCATGAAAATTATGAAATAATCTTAATGCCCACTGGAGTTGTTTATAGTCTAAAGAAATACAAACACTATTGCAATGACACAGTGACGATTTTAGCATGCATATCTGCAGCAATCTGACATGTGGTGTCTAAATATTCCGTCAACCGTGCAGCGCCAGCGTCGTCTGGGGAAATATGCTTGTCGATTCATACAAAGAGCGAGATTTCGTGATGAGGCCGCTGTGCTGTTTTCGTTTACTGTAAACTTGCAAACGGCATGAAATTCGAGTAGTTTTGTATGTATTCTCATTGCAATGCAATGCGACTGGTGATCTTTTTTATTGCATAGTGGACTTGATGATAATACATCGAGATATTATAATTAGATGATACATTTTTTTTTAATATTTTTTTTTTAATCATACGGTTAAGGTCTACGGTATAGACAATAGACAAGGCTTTAGAACTAAAGAATATAAAATAGAAGTAAAACTTGTATTTTATTTTCCTTGTTAAATAATAATCGCTGTAGGGCACAGCTGATGAGTACCAAGAAATTAAAATAAAATACATTTGACATTTGTTTTATTTTCCTTCTTAAATAATAATCGCTATTTGACACAGCTTATGACTACCATCGCCTCGAGTCTAACATTTGATTTCTACAAATAATAATTAGTTTCGTTACGTAAAGATTCGAGAGACGAAAGCTATGTTTGAAAAAAGTCAGTGTACCCAAAATAATGCGAAAAAACTCGATGGCTCAGTTTCTTGTTTATTTAATTTGCTTTTACTCTAAGGCGTGTCGGTTTCGTCTGTAATTACTTAAAAATGTTGTTGTCTGCCACCACTACTACGATCGAGGATCACGATTAAATAATAATTACAAGATTAATTCGTGTTGTAATTTAAATTATAATGTAAATTTACAAAACAATTTTAATGCAATTATTTTAATTTCTTCAATTTTGATTAAATTTGCTTAAAGTTTTCCCATTTAATTTGTAGAGGTTAATAATTATAAAAAAATTAAGACGATTAAATTACATTACTTTAGAATTATGTATTTTCAAAACTAATAAAAACAAAAAGTTCAAAAAAAGTCTAACCCGACCACGTAAAAACTATTTTTTTTCATGTTATTTATACTCTCGATTGTCGGCACTTGATGGAACTTGTTGTGTTACATTCTAGAATCTCTTGTACTTATTATATAATAATAGTCGAATAAGTACAAGTAAGTTTGATTCTAAAATGTATTTAAAAATAATATATCCTATGTTACCCCGGCCATTATTATGAATCTATTGACACCCCATTCATAAAATCGGTTTAGTAGTTTAGACGCTGCGGTGGAACTAACAAACTTACATAGACTATCAAAACTATTAGACTTCCTTTTGGCTCTGCCATAGGCGGGTAAAAAATAATTATTAATTTGGAGAAAGGCAATCTATTTTATATAAATGTATTATATGTATGTGTTGGTATTCCTGGGCATATTATAGACTTAAGTTATGTAAAAAGTATACTATGTGATATACACATAATATAGTGTAATGTTAGTATATATAATATTTATATATTCAGAGGCGATCCTCCCCCCGGCTGGCTAGTTCGTATAATTCTAATTAGGTAATTAAATGGAAATTTATCGTGTGTACACAGATAAAAACCCCTCTCCCAGGATTAAAAGATGTATCTGATCTTGCTTTTATTACGATTTCTAGAATCCTTTCAGATTGGATCCATGTTCAATCACATTTACGCATTAATTATATTTAACAGTACGCCAAAAAAGGATGACGAATATTTTACTGTTGCCATGAAGTTTACGACATACTGGCCTTAGAGAAATCTTTAGGCTTTCGTGTGTGATCTTCTAAGGTCATGGAGTAATAACTCGGTTACGAGATACTAACATAAAATAACATAATACTACCAAGTTTCTTTTCATGAAATATCATAAAATACTGTTTTTGAGAAAAATGACGTCATATACGAGTACCTACTTACTTACATATAGAATAAAACTCTATGAACTGTCAATATGATATTGGAACATTGTAATATTATTCCAAGAATGCCTAACATTCTGCGAAGTTCACTGATTTGATGAATGCCAGATGGATATCTATTTTTATGGGTTGGGTTATATTTTAATAAATGTTTTTGTTTCTTTACATTTTACAAATATAATACTTGGTATTCAAATTTGAATATAATATGGTTAAATGTGAATACTTATAGACTTAAAATAACTCACAAAAAACTGAATCCTGTTGAGCTCTACCTTCATGTACATATTTTGTTTGTTTTAGATACAAATATGTTTCAAAAAGGTAAAACAGTTTTTGCGATTATTGCAAAAAGTCTACAATTAATTGGAAATTGAACGTGATTGGACTAAATCGAATTGGATTGGACTAAAATATTGGTCATTTAAAAAAAAAATGTCTGTGAAATGGGAACTAATACTAATGTAGACACAAAACATGTCACTAAACCCAGATTCTATTATATATATTTTGAAGTGTTCTCAAAATTCCTAATAAAGAAAATCCATTATCCATGATACTTAATCAACAACTAAATATAACCCTTCATTCCGACACAATAACAGAAAGTAATATAACAGGAACAGAAGCATATTTATTCTTATAAGCTTATTAGATCGTAGTAGAGGCAAGAGTCGGTTTCCTCTTAATTATAAGGAACGGAAGGGTCTGCGTCGCTGTAAATCACGTTTCGTGACGAAAACGCTGCGGCTAACTAATACATTATACCTTGGTTACTGGATGAATATACAGGAATTCATTCATTCTTGTTTTGTATCACGAAATCAGGAAGACATTAAATGAATTGTCTGATGTACGTGGACTGTTAAATTTCTAAATTATGAGTTAGTACATTTTCGATTAGGTTGCCTTGTATTTATCTTATGTAAATTGTTTGAGTGCTTATATAATTGTATTGAAAATGCCTCATTTGCTACAAATATGATGAGGTGACCTCTAACACTTATTTTTTTATTATTTATGTATGTAGTTCAGATTCAGGACATTAGAAAATAATACGTATCAAACAAACATATTTATTAGTAATCAAGTAGAAGCGAGCTGGCACATAAGAGCAACTTAATACATATTAAGTATAGCTAAAATGGTGCTAATAATGACTATAGATGGGCAACAGTTTACAAGACATGCATGTCAATAAACTACTCGTATTTTCCATATTATTATTATAAATTCAGAAGTAACTCTGTATGTCTGTCTATCTGTATGTTGCGATTTCATGGCTAAACCGCAGCGCCAGCGGCAGTATCGTGCGTGCAGCATCAAAGTATCTCTATGTCAAAGCATGGAGATATTTTGATTCTTGAGGCAGGGATATGCTACTTTTAGCCGCTATAACTGAAAAACACGCGGGCAGTGCCTCTGGCAAAAGCTGTTTATATAAGTTGAATACTTTGCGAATCGAAACCGATATTGTTTAGATAGATTAAACAGTTACATAATATGAAAACTCTTATTTATAATGCACCAAATATTGACCGGTTTAATTTCAATATTTTAAAGAGTTGAAACTTGAACTCTTTTGACTGCACAATGAGTTATGCAGATTAGCAAAAATACATATTTATGTGAATACATATCTTCACGAAAACCATTTGAGAAACACAATTTACTACCAGTCAAACAAGAGCTAAAAAAAACATTATCGCGCGAAAAAAGTCGGTTAATAATACAGAGGCTATGAGGCATGAACTATTGACATGAGAAAATGAACAACTCGAAGCTGCCTTCGGCACGATGCCAAATTTTAATGACTCTCGACGCCTCTTGTGGTCGGAAATTATTTGCAAATAAATGTTAGCCTTGACTCTTTGCTTTGACAAAGTTATTTTACTGTGCCACAATTTCTTCTATTAGCCGTGTTCAAAATCAAAATCTTATATTGTCGAAATAAAGTTTACTATTGAAAAAACTACAACATACCTCGTAGATTCAGATGAAAATGCTCCTGTTTAGTTAGCTTTAATTCAAGGATCGATCAAACGCGTAGATGATCATATCACACTTCACCAAATAAGTGTAATACCAATATTTATTTTATGGTTGGTGTACGAAGTAACTTGCGACATTTCATAATTTCAGCATCGTGTCTTATAGAAATAAATTCTATGAAAAAACTTGTTAAAAGCTTGTTAAACAGCACAGAAAATCAACGTAAAATGACAGCGTTTGTGCTGTCGTGTTTCGTTGGTGAGTGCGAGACCGGAGGCCCAATTAGTCTAGTCAACAAGTTCTATACTTGTTGACTAGACTAAAAGATGCACAAGCATCACTAGGCCGCCATAGTGTGGGTCGCCATACTGCATTGTTGTATCCGCAATGAGTATGGTGGCCACCACTCGTGGATTCTGCTTATGCTTTCCATCAGGCAGAGTAGAGTCATTTTGGCAGGCCGAACATAAAAAAAAAAAAAAGATTTTGGACTGCCTCGCCGGTCTAGCGGTAGGCGTGTGCGACTGCTGATCATGAGGTCTTGGGTTCGATTCCCGGGTCGGACCAAATGTTTGTATGATCTAAAAATATTTGTTTCAGAGTTTGGGCGTTTTCTATGTATAATATGTATGTTTTTACAAAAAAAAAAGTATTTATGTATTTGTATCAGTTGTCTAATATCCATAACACAAGCTCTGCTTAGCTTGGGACTAGATGGCTTTGTGTGTTAGATGTCTGAAATATTTATTATTATTTCAGTTTTGCAGGCTGAATATTTTCAAGAACATAAAGTTTTTTTTTCTATATTCGAACTGTGAGATATTTCCTTTTCTGATTGTAACAGAAAGGGAAATATGGCCTACGATGAAATAAAACTGTATATATAATGTAAAATGTGCAAATGAATGGGATAGACAATGCACAACGGCAACAGTCTTATAGTCAATAGTATTGGTTCTGAAACAGATTACTTACTTGTACGTAAATAAAAAAAAGCGGCAGAGTACGAGTAGGACTCGCCCATGAAGGGTTCCGAAGCAGCAAGTAACATAATATAAAAGTTCTTGTAGTTCATTGTAACTTTGATTGATGTTTTATATAATACACACATCAAAAGTGTCTAGGGATCAAGCATTTTTATGCGGATTTCTTGAGATTGAGATGTTGGCTTTGTAATAAATTTATGATTTTATAAATTCATATGAATCCTTTTTGGTGCATTTCATAATTTGAATCAGGAACTGTCAATCAAATTCGAGTAAAAGATGAAAATCAGCTGTCAATATTTTCCCTATAAAAACATACAACGCATTGAAGACATTATTAGTGCTACTGTTTCCCTACTACTGATTAAAACCAACGTTATTATGGAGCGGCGACGTCATTTAAGCAGGGAGGAAATGCTCAGAGCCGTGGGAATGATAGAAACTGGTTCCCGGCAACGTACTGTGGCTTTAGCTCTGAATACAAGTCAGAGTGTTATCAGTCGACTTTGGACACGTTACCGAAGCACTGGTACCGTGGCTGAGCGCCATGGAGGACGGTATCGCTGCACCACACGGAGACAAGACCGATACATTCAAATCTTAACTCGAAGAGCTCCAACAATATCCGCCATGATGTTAGCCGTGAGGCTTCATCACTCTTCAGGGAACTTAATTAGCGACCAAACAGTCAGAAACCGCTTGCACGAAGTGAACCTTCATTCCCGAAGACCGCTACGGGTACCACCTATAGCAATGCACAATCGTAGGATTCGATATCAATGGGCTCTTGAACACAGAAATTGGGCAGAAGAACAATGGCGTTTCGTGTGCTTTTTTGATGAGTCTCGTTTTGGTATGAGACCGGATACAAGACGTATACGACACTGGAGAACCCCTGGACGCCAACAGCGATTAAAATCCTGCCAGGAAGTCCATCCTTACAGTGGTGGAACCATCATGGTATGGGCGGGTATTTGGATCGGCGGAAGAACTGAGTTGATTTGGATCAGAGGCAACCTCAACGCTCAAATTTATGCTGAGACGATTGTATCAGACGTCATCGTTCCTCTACAAGTGCAAATCGGTCCCTTATTTCAGTTAATGCATGATAATGCACGACCGCACACCGCAAGAGTTGTAAGACAGACTCTCGCCGCAACTAACATCAATGTCCTGCCCTGGCCTGCTCAGTCGCCAGACTTGAACCCGATTGAGCATGCATGGGATATGCTACAGAGAAGAGCTCTGCCGAATATGGAGGGTATCCAGTAGCAAGAAGACCTTTTTTTGTTGTTGCAACGAACATGGGCGGCCATTCCACAGCGTGATTTGGATGAACTCATTTTGAGTATGCCAAACCGATGTTCTTGTGTTGTTAGTGTTCGCGGTAGAAACACGGATTATTAATTGTTTAAGTTACCTAATAAAATTTTAAAGAAAACTGTTATTTCAGTCTTTTTTTCGAACTTTAATGTTAGTGGTTCAAATGTCAAAAATCCCTTTATTAGGAAAATGGCAAATTTCTTTATTAATGCAAAGGTGACTTGGTTTATCGTTACTGTGACAAACGAAAACACTTTATTTGATGAATCCTTAAAGAAAATTTTAATTAATATCAATCAGGAGAAAAGTTATTGCAAAAATATATGTTGATCCCTAGACACTTTTGATGTGTGTAGTTTATACTCTCGATTGTCGGCACTTGATGGAACTTGTTGCAATACATTCTAGAATCAAACTCACTTGTACTTGTTCCACTATTTTTATTTTATCTTTAAGATCTAAAGAACAAGTACAAGTGAGTTTGATTCTAGAATGTATTATATAATAGTGTTTTTTTTTGCGGTTTACCATTTAGTACGTATTAAAAAAAACTACTTACTAGATCTCGTTCAAACCAATTTTCGTTGGAAGTTTGCATGGTAATGTACATCTTATTTTTTTTAGTTTTATCATTCTCTTATTTTAGAAGTTACAGGGGGGGGGACACATTTTACCACTTTGGAAGTGTCTCTCAAAAAAATGATATTAGAAACCTCAATATCATTTTTGAAGACCTATCCATAGATATCCCACACGTATGGGTTTGATGAAATTTTTTTTATTGAGTTTCAGTTCTATGTATGGGGACCCCCAAAATTTATTGTTTTATTTTTATTTTTGCGTGAAAATTAATGCGGTTCACAGAATACATCTACTTACCAAGTTTCAACAGTATAGTTCTTATAGTTTCGGAATAAAGTGGCTGTGACATACGGACGGACAGACAGACATGACGAATCTATAAGGGTTCCGTTTTTTGCCTTTGGCACGGAACCCTAAAAAAACAGGTTTATAGACCATTTTTTTCCGTTTACATTCTATAAATTATAGTTGCTGGCTTTACGTACCTACCTCATTGGGATTACTTTAATGATTAATGAGAAACAATACTGAAGGAAAAAATAGATTTAAATTAATATTTGAAGCAGTTTGTATTTCCTGCCGAAATTTGAGCTCATCCGTTGCTGAACTTTTTGATATTTTTAAGCGTACACAATCGTAGTCAATTTAATCGTATACTTACATAGGTCACAAAACATTGAAATTTCAATTTGAAAGATTTGTGAAGAATTATATTAATTTTTACACAGTATAAAATGCAGTCTCTTCCGATTTCTGTTCGCTTAGATCTTTTAATCTGGTCAACGGATTTTAATGTGATTTTCATAGATAGAATGATTCAAGAGAAAGGTTACATACATATATGTATAATACATGCATATTATATTACAAGCAATTTGAGAACTTCAAAGTCTTCCGTGCAAAGCCGGGCCATGTCACTAGTATTCAATATTATAGAAATCTACATCAACCCTATTTTATATCCTCTGACCATCTAATAAAATGAAAAAATTAATGATCTTAACAAAAAATGTATTCAGAATTATGGTTATGGTGATTATGTGAAAAACAGAGAAACGTCATTTAGGCAAACTACACAAATAATAATGTTATTTTTTATGTTGTTTTTTTATGTTGCAAAAGAAAAATCTTTCACATACATTGAATCGTTCGCACATGACCCATATGTGTGTGATAAAGTAAAAAAATCAAAAAAGAAAAAATAGTAAACAAACAATATACGTTACCAATTTTTAAATCCATAACACGACAATCGACTGAAGAGAAAATCAAATGTATTGATGTTGTCAAACCCAGAAGACAAGGGTTTCTATCAATTTACAGTGAGATTCAATAATAGAAAAGCTAGCATCAATAATATCTCATCTGTATAGGTGAATGGATCTGAGAACTATTACTTTTATTTATTTTAATAATCATCTTCCAAGCCTTTATTACTACCAAGATTATTTGGGGTCGGCTACTAGTTCAACCGGTTTTATCTGAATATCAGTTTTTACACAGAGCGACTGGCATCTGACCTCCTGTTCATAACAACCAGGACCGACGGTTAACGTGCTCTCCGAGGCACAGGTGAGAAACACCGCCATCTTCCATACTGCGGGCTACTATTAAGAATTTCTTGTAAGAAAAACCCAACAGTAGACCGACCCGGGAATCGAACCCGAGACCTCTTGATCTGCAGTCGCTTACGCTAACCACTAGACCAACAAGGCAGTCACTTTTCTTTATTTTAATACATTAGAAATTCCTATTTTACATTCAACCATTTCAAAGTTCATAGTAACGACTCTGGTTTAAAATCAAGATTTTATTAAAATCACATTCCTTGTATTAAAATTGCATGAATAAATAAAATTCATCAACGTGTATTAATTTCCATTTCATTTGTATTATAAACAGTAACTCAAGTACAAAATCACGTTTTATTCCATTACTATGTTTAAATGGACTTTATTTTTGGACCAAAATAAGCTTTCACCAATACATTCAACCGCACATAATAACTGCTTGAATATCAATTTACATAGCCAGTTCAGTATCAAACTCTTAAATGTAAGTGTAAGTTAAAACGCAATGAATGTCGCGTTGACGAAAGTGTTAACTTGGTAATATTTTGGTAGGACGGAACGGATTTGGTGACTTGCGAAATAGGAACACAGAATTTATTCGTTTACACTTGTGAACGTGCTACGATTTCCTGATACCCTGTAAAGCCCCGGCATTTCTACGTTATTAAAATTGATCGCTCTATACAATGGTTAGCGCGAACTCAATGAAACGTGAGCATTTCGAAATTTCTCTCGTCATAAATATGGAAAACATTTCTTTATTTTAACTTAATACTGTTTCAGGAAACTAATCAATTTTAAAGTGACATGTCTAAAAGTCTAATAAAGTAAACATAGTATTCACACATGTATTATGGCCAGTGACATTTACATGAATCAGAAAGCTAAGCACAGATAAGTCTGGGTTATTTCTGTTCGCATTTATATGTTCATTACCAATATTCCTGTGATTAATCGGAAAAGCGTTCGTGGCAGAGCCATGCTTTAGCTCATATCATGACCTTACAGAAAATCAGTGCTAATCACTTCTTATGTTGCTTCTCGTTCTTTTTTTCCTTTTTTTGACATACTCGGTGTCGCAGCGGTAGCATATGCGTCTACTATGCTTGAGGTCTCATGTGCGATTCCCGGGTAGGGCCAAATATTTAAATGATCTGCAAATATGTAGTTGTGTCGGAGTTTGAATATATGTATTTATATCAGTTGTCTATTACCTATTAGTACAAGCTCTACTGAGTTTGAGACTAGATGGCGTTGTATATTAGATGTTAAAAAAAAAAAACATTAATGAGTTTTCCATTTCTCCCATACCATAAAATAATTTACATTGTATGCGTAATCCGATAAGTATAATAGTACATTGATCTCCGCTGAATTTTATTAAAATATGGTACCTAGTAATCTTTCATAAACTTCTACAATTTACCTTCATCGAACATTTAATGGTATGAAATAACCTTAAGAGCTGACAAAATAATATATGTAGCAGAAAATCGAGTGTCAATTGTCTTGAAATATGACCTAATAATTACCATAAATATGTAAGCGTCAATAGTTTTTCTCCTGAGAACTAAAGGGAATATACTAAGGAGATAGTAAAATATAAAACCAACTTTAGTTTTCATGTCATGTTTGAATTCGTTTACCATGAATACTGCTGGCTTTAACATACGTGTTACAATAACTCTTATTTAAATCATGTTCATTCTTTGTCTAAAATGGAATTGAATGAATGAGTTTAATCAAAATAAGTCTATTTTTAGAAATTACCTTAAATAAACCACAATCCAAGAAAAATTGACAAGGATCAATAATATTTAAAACTAATAGATTTAAAAAGTTTTTATTTAGCTAAGTATTTTCCAAAAGCTGCTGGCCACATTAAAAGTTCGTGCCCTAAATTTAAAGCAATCAAAGTTCCTTTTAATGGCACTAACGTTCGAAGCTGCTCGAATATGTTTTATGGGTTCTCGAACGCCATCATTCTTCTCGTGAGTAATGGCTCTGGACGACGACTATCTGTTTGTAATTTGTTCTTTTTGTAAACATTGTGGTAGATGTTTTCGGTAGCTTATAGTTTTCAGAAAGATTCTTTTTCCTTGTTATGTTTCAATATCATCGCAATAATAAACTGAAAACTAAATACAGCCGGAACTGAGAGTTGTGTCAATTAACACTATAAGACTGCACGGTTGGCCTAGTGGTTTAGGCGGTCGCCACGCCGATTGCCAAGTGCTGTGGATTCAAATCCTACACGGGACAACACTATGTGTGATCCACAAATTGTTGTTCTGAGTTTTGGCGTTTAATGTGTCCGTTTCATGTATGTCAGTAAAATCCCCCGCGACACAGGATGTTTATTCCTAATGCGGGAGTTGTCTTTTTAAAAAAGAAAGAAAAGAAAAAGAAAGAACAGTCTCTTGTGAATAGCAATCATAGAATTTCCTTCCTTTTTTTTAAGGAATTAAGGAAAGAGGTTCATTTTTTGGTATACCCATATTTTTGACGTGACAACGTCTAATAAATTGCTGAACGCAGCTGCATGCACGAAAAAGAATGACTCATTGTCCCGTTAAGTTTATTGACCCGTTACGTCAATTTTCCCGTTACGCTCATTGTACGTCATTGTATGAGAGATGCAGCGCTTGCGTCGCATCTATCTCTCATCATTTCATCAATGTTTTATTAAAACGTTGTCACGTTAAACTATCATGCGTAAACTGACTTTACAGACAACCATCTTTTGACGTGACAACGTGTAATAAATTGTCGAACGCCGGCTGCATGCACGAAAAAGGATGATCATTGTCCTGTTACACAAATATTCCCGTTGTTCCCATTATCCCGTTACGTCCATTGTCCAGTTACGCTCATTGTACATCGTTGTATGAGAGATAGATGTATCTATGTCTCATCATTTCATCAATGTTTTGTTATGACGTTGTCACGTTAAACTATGGTCCCTAAACCGACTTTACAGACAACCATTTTTTTATTTTGAAATTGTGTATTGCCTCGGAGAGCACGTTAAGCTGTTGGTCCCGGTTGTCACGAACATCAATGCCAATCAAGTCAGTGCCCTCAAATATACTGACAACAAGTTCAAGCTTAGAATTCAGTTCACATTCATGATGATTACTGTAACCAAGCCATGACCTTTCACATTAACTTAAAAATCTAAGTAGTCTGAGGGACTTCACTAAAACAGTAAAGTGCCTAAACTACCTAGATTCAAATTAAATATACTGACGCCAGATATGCAGGTACTTTATTAAAATGCTTCTAGTCGGCAATGCAAATTTTCCTGACAACCGATAGTAACTAAAAAAGTTATAGTAACATATTAAAATAAAAACAAGTTTTAGAAGTAAATTATTGTTAATAAATCATCAAGTGAGCTGAAATGCAATAATTCAAATTTATGTTTTCCATTTTTTTAATTAGTTAAAAACATCACGTCAATCCTAAATTTTACAAAATGCCTATGAAACATTTTATAATTTTGGTTTATTTTCAATTTTACCATTTTTATTGGTACGTGGGAGAGCCACGCTTCGGCATGAATGGGCCGGCTCGACCGGAGTGATACCACGGCCTCACAGAAAACCGGTGTGAAATAGTGCTTGCGCTGTGTTTCACCGAGTGAGTGAGGATACCGGAGGCCCATACCCCAACCCCTCCCCCTATCTCCCCCCCCATTCCCCAAAGGTGGGTAACGCACTTGTGACGCCTCTGGTGTTGCGGGTGTCCATGGGCGGCGGTAATCGCTTACCATCAGGCGATACGTCTGCTCGTTTTCCGGTCTATTCCATAAAAAATATATATATATATATATATACATTTTATTATATCAAATACTGTTACTTATACATGACTGCACACATAAACAAACAGCAATATCAAGATTTAGCTTTGGGTTATGGCGAAATTTAACTCACGAACTACACCTTTTACGACTACTACTATACTTACACAGTTTTATATGACTTAATAAAATTTGTATATAAAAACAAAATAAATAATGTCTGAAATGTTTTCTTTGACTTTTCTTAAAAAAAAATTAAAAAACTTAAGTGAATAAAATACAAAAAAAGACAACACTTGTACTAGAAATACATCCTGTGTCGCGTGTGACTTTACAAACATACATTAATCTGACACAAAGAACACCCAGACTTAGAACAACAATTTGTGGATCAAACAAAGTATCGTACTTGCATCATGGGATGGAACACAAAACACTGGGTGAGATGACATCTTAAAATAGTCAGTCATCCGTGCAAAGATACGTTTCATATATTAAAAGTCGGTGTGAGAAATCGTAGAAACTTTTCAATAAACTTGAATCTCGCTCAGATCTAAGCTTGATATTAAGTCTCACTAATTAATTAAATATTCGTATTAAATGAAGAGATAAGTCACATCATAAACATTCGGCAGGTCAGGTCAATGAATAATCTGCGTTTGACGATATGAACAGCCAAGCTTACGACTACTTTATTATGGTGTTCAAACATTAGTGATCAAAATATCGTAAAACAGCTAATTTCTCTTCGATTAGAGACACAGATATCGTTTTTTTTATGATGTGTAGGCACCAGACGATCAAGGAAAAACTTTATGGACATAAAAGAAAAAGTACGATGAAAAGACATTGTCAGATAATTATAAGAAAAACATATTTTTAAGCTATTGCATAGCTTTTATCGCGGGCTTTGAGGCCTTTGAGCGCGTCGACCGAATCAAGAAATTCCGTAGCGTAACGAAAATAAAACCTGACACCCGAAGCTCGCACGGATCGAGACGAGCTACTCCGAAACACGGATCGAGACAAACAAAGCAATCTGGATTTGAGAAAGTATATAGGTGTATAGGTATCTATCATATCTTAATAATGCCACACTCACCGCATGTGCGGTATACAAGTATACATGTTCAAATAAAAAATAAAAAAACTGCATAAATAAAAACCGGTCAGCACCATCTGTCGAGCTGTTTCGCAACTACGGGGTACACTAACGCCCACTATTATTTAAATACTTTTTGAACAATATTAAATGAGAAACTGGCAAAATAAATAACAAATAAATAATTATAATTGCATAAGTTGATAAAAAATGCTATGCAATAGCTTTACCGCGGCAGTCCCCAAGTGCCACATGTATTTTTTATTTTTCTTATTTGAAACTTTTCTATAAAATCATGCCTCAACATGCATTGTTAGATTTTGTTTTTCCGTCGGTACAGTTCATGGTCATGGGTTTGAGCACCTAGGATACCGCATTGTCATTAGAATGATCATTTATTTGTTCTGTATTTAGGTGTTATTTATCTATATGTTTAGAATATATATAATTTATAGGCTCTCTCTAAATTTCTGCCTAATATTGGCATGTTATCAAACATTGACATTCAAATGACACTGTCAGTTTCATGCATGTAAATTACGAAACACTACTATGCCAACAAATCTTTGAACACAAAATCTTGAATTGGACAGTTCTAAGAAGTTAATAATGTACACATAGGATGCCGGCTACTAGTGTGCATCTATTAAAGAGCTTATAGAGATAATGTCCTTTCGTAGATGCAGACAGCGTGTTCTGTATGTACGTTATTTGAACAGGTTAGGTAAGTAATGAAACAGAAGTTTGCAGAAGGCGGTCTTTAAAGGATCCCTTTAGATGCAAACACAACTGCAATTTGGATTCCTTGGATACGAACTTCACAAGGGCAACATATCACTTAAATTCTTTGTAGTCGTGGATTTTCACCCTGTATAAATACCTAATATCTACTAGACCGACAATATGCGTGTATTTAGCAACTTGTACAGAAGTATATTCAATCTCGTGAACATTTAAATTTTAACTCGTGAAAAGCAGCAAAAGAATTATTTAATTCCGGTTTTCTGTGTTTTATTTTGCAATTAAGTATGTGTTCTCATTTTAAACCAAAACAAAAAAGTAGTAGGTACTGTTTACATTTAGTAAATATTATATTCAATAATATAAAATACTTTTGCACATTTTTATTGCATTTAATGTAATTTCTAATAAAAACTTTTCGTAATTGCTAAAGGAAACGCAAGTTCAGTTTCGTAAAATAATTTCGTAATTCAGAACGTGTTACCCCATTTCAGATCTAATTAATTTATAATCGGATTTATTTCTAAGTAAAATCATCATTATATGATTTGACTTCCAAACCGGGATTAATTTAATATTCTTATTATGCGCAGTTGAAAAATGAGGTAAAATTTGTTCTGGGCATATTCATTATCTCGTTACGGCTAAATGATTTTTTAAATTATTACTTTGAGGGAAACGTAATCCTTAGAGGACTGTTTTATTAATATTTAGAAAATCTCTCTGACCTTACAATTTTTTTTAATGAAAAAATTGTGCAAACGACCACACGTATCGCCTGATGGTGAGCGATTACCGCCGCTCATGGACACCCGCAACACCAGAGGCGTCACAAGTGCTTTGCCGGCCCTTGGGGAATGGGGAAGGGAATTGGGGGAGGCGTTGGGGTATAGGTCTCCGGTATCCTCACTCACTCGGTGAAACACAGCGCAGGCGCTGTTTCACACCGGTTTTCTGTGAGGCCGTGGCATCAATCCGATCGAGTTGGCCCATGCATGCCGAACCGTGGCTCTCCCACGGTTTGTTTCCTCATCAAGACAGCAAGTCGAAATTGAAAGTAATTCACATTACACTTTACAAAAACAGGTTTCCATAGGCTACAGTTGGATAAAGAACTTTACAAAAAAAAGGTTTTGGCCTTCCAAACTACAAACTGACACTGCCCAAATAGTTGATACTGTCTGGCCAATGTAGTACCTGACTGGGCAATGTAGAATTATACGGGTAAGTGATTGGAGTAAGTATAGCGTTTGAGCCATATTGTTTTTCTTTTTAAGTATTGTTGTTCTTTCTTATTGAAATCGCTTAGTCGGCTCTTATGACCCCCACGGAATAAATAGGAGGAACATATATTATACTAGTTGTTGCCCGCAGCTCCGCCCGCGTTTATGACGGTTAACGCGGAAAATAGTAGCCTATGTGTTATTTTGATGTGTAAGCTATATTACTGTTAAGTTTCAGCCAAATCCGTTCTGTAGTTTTTGCGTGAAAGAGTAACAAACATCCATCCATCCATACTTACGAACTTTCGCGTTTATAATATTAGTATAGAGTATAGATTAAATCTGGCAATAAAAAAAATAATTTAAAACTGTTGGTATGGCTATGACGGCGATGATCAGATCCAACCAATTTATTTCAAAATATCCAAATATACTTCCACGGAGACATTGATTACAATATGTACTACGTGAATCTAAGGACTATTTTTCATTTAGTTGGTAAATAATATCTTAATTGACTTTATTTATGCATTTCCCTTTATCAACTTGCGGATAACATTTAGTTTATTTTACGTACTAATCAAAATAAGTAATGGTAGAAATTAAACCTGATATTCAGGTTTTTTTATCGAGTAATGAACTGAAAATATTTTATACTTCACAAATGAGTATGCCATCTTATTGTACCACAAATAAGGTATTTACCAAATCGCCCAAACCCAACCCTACTTATCCTTAGATTTACCTTCTATGAAAGTAATCAAATCGACGGAACCCTTTACCGACAAACATTTTTTTTTTCTAATTCCATGTCATAGGACCCTTGAAGGTCCATTAACTTGAATTTGGTTAAATTCAGAGCAGGTTTTTGCTCTATTAGTATTATTCTAGTAGTTTTTTTTTAAACTTATATTTGTCTTTTAAATGCATATTTACACGGTATTAAGTAAGTAGAGATATTGTAGTAAGCTAAATATCATTAGTGTAGGATGATAATTTAATTTTTTTTTATTGCTATTATACAAGTCATGTATTAAATGGTAGTAAGCATTGAGATAGTTTTAACTAATATAATCACAAATTTTACCAAAAAGAAGCACAGGCTTTCAAATAAAAAAAGAATAATCAAAATCGGTTCATCCAGTCGAAAGTTATGAGGTAACAAACATAAAAAAAATACAGTCGAATTGAGAACCTCCTCCTTTTTTTGAAGTCGGTTAAAAGAGGACTAAATGCTTTCCCTTATTTTAAATACTAATGTCAAACACTGCACGGTTGGCCTAGTGTTTTAACACGTTCACTGCGTATCGGGCCCAATTTCGACCCTACGCGGTAGTTCAGCTGGTGCGGACGAAGAAAACTATGTCCCTCTCGCTGATGCGGAACGATTATCTCACATGTTTGTAAGAGTTCGACGGAGACAAATATATATTTCAACTTGTAGTTAAAAATTTAGGTATTTTGTATAAAAATATCACTGTGGGCCCTTTTTCAGCCCACCACGCACTGACGGTGAAATACATCCGCTCAGTGCGGCACGGGGTCTATTTCGGCACCACGGTCCCAACGGGCAGCCGGCGACCCTATGCCGCACAGAGCGTGCGCCCCGCCATTTAGTGTTGTGCTTTCTAGCTGATGACGTAGCATTCGTTCGATAAACGACTATGGCAAACAATAGAAGAAAAATCCAAATATTGGAAAATAGGGTAATTTGCCCAGGGCATATTAATGGTGATAGTGACAGCAGCGAAGTAATATTTTCTACTAAAAGGACAAATCCTAACAAATCCAGAAATCCATGGAAAAGCAAGTAAAAATTTGACCATACCGAAGAAAAAAATTAAGTAAAAATTAATAAAATTAAAAAAACATTTTTTAAAACAGGCTTTTATTGGAATGCTCTAAACAAAATAAAATAAAGTATTCCTTGAAATCTTTTACTATTAACTTACAATGTCATTATAAAATTTATTTAAAAAAAAGCTTGTTGCGAGATTTCAGTACCAGTATTTACTTAGTTTGAAAATTTTAAACACTGTATACTACCAAGCCATAAAGTACTTGTCAAGACGAATCAAACGATTCCAAACTGTGTTGTAAACGTCATATCATTATAGAGTTCTTATGACCACCTTCCGGCTCCATCATTTGAACCTGGATGCTATCAAAACATATAGTACTCGTCAAGACGAATCAAATGATTCCAAATTCGATGGTGTTACGTCGTTTCATTACAGAGTCCTATGGCCACCTTTCAGCTCCAGCATCAAATCAGTTCCATGTCATCATACTATTGCATTGCCACGCTATATACATATGCTTGCAGAATTTTATCACTTTTGTTTAAATATATTTGCTTCAAAAATGAGTTGCAAGATTCCACCCGAACACACATACATACATACATATACATTGCAAGTTAATAAACCGCTTGTAAAAAAAATTAAAGATTTTGTAAGAAATTTTACCTGAACCTTTAAGTGAAATGTTTTAAAGACAGTCAGAAATAAATAGAAACCCTTTAAAAAAATTCTACGATAATTCTGTTTTACTTTCGACATCCCCTTATTTTTCTGTGTCCCATCATTTCTGAAAATACTTTATGGTGCGGTTCAGGTCGATATCGGCCCACCCTTTTTCCTGGCTTATTTCTCATTTCCTGTTTGGTAGATCCCGGGGCGAATCAAAACTAAAGAAATTGGGTTAAAGGTTATTCTAACAGTATAAAAAAATATATATACATCATGTTTTCGCAAAGTCATAGCATTTTAATCTACCCTAGTGCTTGTGGGTTGAAAAAGACCCTACACGCACTGGCAAAAATATTGGTCGGGGCACATTTCGACCCAAAGCCGCACCAGATAAAGGTTTATGATTTTGCTTGACGCAGCGAAGGTGTTAAGCAGTCGCCACGCAGCTTACTGCTGCGCCAAGTATTTTGGGTTGAAATTGAAATCCCACATGGGACAACACTTTGTGTGATCCTGTCCCTCGCGACACAGAATGTATATTCGTAATACGACAGTTTTCTTTTAAAGAGAAAAAAATGAAAAAGTACATATTTTACAAGTACATATTACATTAGTGGCTGGTGATGTCATCACCGAGGTATTATTTCTAATATCCCTTTGTTAGATGTATTTGAAATACGGCTGAACTAATTGATACACGGAACGCAACAAGTCTAAAAGGACTCTTTATCTTTGAGTTAATCATTCTGTCACGTTCATCTACATTAAAATAATATAAATTCGAAAGTAACTCTGTTTCTTACTATTTCACGGCTAACCACTGAACCGATTTGGATGAATTTCGGAATGAATTAGACCTTGAAGAAGGACATACGTTACTTTTTATCGCGATACCCGATATTTTCCGTGAGAGAGCCACGCTTCGGCGTGAATGGGCCGGCTCGACCGGAGGGATACCACGGCCTCACAGAAAACCGGTGTGAAATAGTGCTTGCGCTGTGTTTCACCGAGTGAGTGATGATACCGGAGCCCCATACCCCAATCCCCTTCCCCTACCTTCCCCTACCTCCCCCCTCATCCCCAAAAGGCCGGCAACGCTCTTGTGACGCCTCTGGTGTTGCAGGTGTCCATGGGCGGCGGTAATTGCTTATCATCAAGCGATACGTCTGCTCGTTTGCCCACCTATTCCATAAAGGATTTAATTCCATAAAATTTCCATTAAAATTAAAGTTCAATAAAGGAGGGGAAAAAACATGTAATCGAATACTCGAGACCCATTACAATTCACAAAGCAATGAAAACAATAATATTATCGGTTTCAATTACTAATACATTGCTCCAATACATTAGTCTAATCAATTTCAAATTTTCGTAAAATAAAAGAAATTAATGAAACTGCTAAAACTTTCCATTTTAATATCGAATGTCTGATCTATTTGTATTTTACTGAAAGAATAACTTGGTGTTCAATTTTGAGCCCTTTTTCTATCACGATAAGGTATTCTTGTGTTAAATGCATTATCTGCTATTTCGACCGCAATTTTCCATTAGCCACAATTGTGAAAATATATTGAACGGTAATACGGTAAGAGTATATCTAATGACATGAGTTCAACAGTTATATATACTCGATCTTTCTATTTTTCCTCAATCAAATATAATGTATGGCAAAAAAAACTACTACCAATTGGATGCAGTTCCTACAAGTTCTTTACTTGAGGAATACTGTTCTAAAATTCACTTATCGTAAGTAAACTAAATCTGCTATACTGGTAACATTAAATTTAGTTTTGGCTAGCTGAGCCCTGTGGCGTTACGCCATAGTCTAAAAAAAGGAGCATAAGTTAATCCGTATATCTTGAGCTATCTGCCAGTGAAAGTTCTGTCAAAATCGGTATAGCCATTTCAGAGCTTACCGGAATAAACAGACGCAAAGACAGACTAAAAAAAGAATGATTTTATGATGAAAGTACTTTCATATGCATTAAGTAAAAGGCTGTTAAGTTTAAATTGCAAACAGTTACTTAAATTTTATTTATTTTTATAGTTTTTTATAAATACAAACAGCGTCTAATAGTATTCTCTTCTGATACAGAGTAGCATATACAGTACAGATTCGAGGTTACGTCCTTGATAAACTACGTAACATTATATTGCACAATCATCATATTCTTGCCGTTATCCCAATTTCTCGGGGACGGTTTAATATGGTCTATTCTTATTCATATTACTAAAAAGTTTTGGCCATGGTTTTTTACGAGCGGCTGCCTGTGTGACGTCACTCTTTGAATAGTATCTTGGCTATTAAAATTCGCATATAAATAATACTACGCAAATCGGGGTCATTTTATTTCTAGTTTTAATAAAAGTATTCTTCTGAAGTTAATCTCTTTTTGTGTTTTACAAGGTATTAAGGATCAAAACACCGATTACACGCTATGTAAATACATATTTGTATTGTATTTGTTGCAAATTATACAAACATTTGGTCCGACCCGGGAATCGAACCCGAGATCTCAAGCATAGCAGTCGCATACACTTCCACTGCGCTAACGAGGCAGTCAAACACATAACACAATATACTAGCTGTTAACAATTCTTAGGGCCAGTTTTACTACTGGATGATAAAGTCTCTGATAGACAAATATCAATTTATCTGTCAAATAAATACAGATTTCGGTTTCACAGGTCTTGGACGGAGACATATATCTGTCAAATACACATATATTTATCTGCAACCTACAAATAGTATTAGAACACGACCCAAAACTTTGTTAAAAACTAGTGAAACTGGCCATTAGTGATAACTGTTTGTATTTTTTTATTCTTTTTGCTTTTGTATTGGATAACTATCTGCTGCCTCTAACTGTAAGCTGTCTAGTTCTAGAACTAGAAAGTGTCTACACCAGATCGCATTTTATCACCTAACCTTTTGTCAACAAGAATGAGTTTATCCACAACATACTCAAAATTCTTAATAAATAATAAACAAATTCAAACGTTTTGCCACATTGTGCACATTAGTAATCCATTCTAGTTCTCTCTATATGCTAACAGCTCATACATTGCAGAATCATGAACTCGAGTATTTTTAGAAATGAATCTGCGTCAGCTCAGTTAAAACAAAATACAGATCCAAATAAATCTGAAATAATGAGTTTATTTTTAATACTCAGTATGTCATGTACAAAGGAGATTCCGAGAAAGCTGTACTTGGTGCTCCTACGAGTCATACGTTACGATGTTGTAGTGACTAACATTAGGTGAAACACTGACCTCAAAATTGTCCGACTTTTGATACAAACAAAAACTTACATTTGAGTTGACTTTGTACCTAATCTATTATTCTATCTTTCTTAATATATATATAAATCTCGTGTCACAATGTTTGTCCTCAATGGAGTCCTAAACCACTTAACC
Source organism: Diaphora mendica (assembly GCA_949125395.1). Lineage (NCBI taxonomy): Eukaryota > Metazoa > Arthropoda > Insecta > Lepidoptera > Erebidae > Diaphora > Diaphora mendica. The sequence continues at coordinate 7,380,103 of OX421321.1, forward strand.
GATTATAATAAAATTTGCACACCATGTGCAGTTCGATCCAAATTGAGAGATAGGATAGTTTAAATCTCAAATTATAGTCGCAATTTTAATTTATTGCTAATTATTGTATATAAATATGGCGGTACGAAGTTCGCCGGGTCAGCTAGTAATATATATAAAAATGAATAGCGGAAATGTATGTACGCGCATAACTTTAGATCGACTGCACCAAGTTAAAAATTTCATTTGTTTTATGTGTTCCTTATTGTTAGGACAAGGTTTGTGTACAAGAAAAATTAAAAGATTACCGGAAAATTATTTTTCTGTCCGCGACTATACACTGCCTGTGGGAAGCTGAGACAGATATGTAAATATGGCAGTACGAAGTTCGCCGGGTCAGCTAGTTCTAATATAAATATAATCTGATAATCCAATAACGAATAAAAAAAAACAAAAACATCGCGTGATAGGATTATCTCGATTCGTTTATACAAGACAAGACTTAAATATGAAGAAAGTGGAAGACCTCAGAGCTGTAGTTCTGGTAGCCCTACTCATTTGAACAAGAATAACAAAAGAGTTGTGTAACACAAGTTTCCTGTGAGGCCGTGGTTTCATTCTGGCGGAAACGACACATGACATGCCGAAACATGACTCTTATTACTTGTATACTAAGATACGAATTGCTATATGTATTTTTGCAGACATTTAACTACCTTACCTAATTAACCGACTTCAAAAAAAGGAGGAGGTTCTCAATTCGACTATTTTTTTTGTACCTCATAACTTTTGACTAGGTGAACCGATTTTGATAATTATTTTTTTATTTGAACCGATTTTGATAATTCTTTTTTTATTTGAAAGCTGGTGCTTCCCGAATGGTCCCATTTAAATTTCGTCCACATTGAAGTCGGTTTTTTTGTTAAAATTTGTAGGTAATTATTATTTGACAAAATAAACGTATTATACAAATGTAAAATAATTACAGAAATTTACTGTTCCATTTTCCAGCAAAATTATAAGAAAAAGTACCTATCTACTACTCTAATATCGTAGTTCCCTGCCACTATGATCATGGGTCCTTTAAGCAGAGCGTAAAGAAGCATATAACTAGGCTGCCATAGTGTGGGTCACCATGCTGCATTGTCAAAATTTGCAATGAGGATGGTGACCACTACTCTAAGATTCTGATTTTCACCAGGCAAAGCAGAGTCATTTTGGCAGTTATTCAACTCAGCAACTCTTATAAAAGACATATTATCTGGTAAGTGTGATGGTAACTTTAGAAATAAAAAATACCATTGAGGATTACTCATAAAAAGATGATTGTTACTTACGTCCATATTGGACGAATATATATAATAAATGATTTTATTATTGAGGCCTTTATGAAATATTAATAAAAGCTATTAAATATGAATCGAAATTCCATTTAGATAATTACAATCAGACTACCTACAATATATAAATCAAATAAAAATCTACTAAATCACGCATTAATTTGTTTGATTAATTACTTAACAGTGAAAGAACAAAGGGTACTCTTTAAACGCTCGCTGGCGCGGTTCCAATAATTTATTATCTTTGTTGGATGGAAAAATCTAGTTGAATAGATTGATCAGTCAGTACAGCCGTGTGTCTCAACGCTAATGTGTACATTAACTCGAAAATACAAGGCCGACCTGACTCTAAACTATTTGGAACAACGACACAAGAGAAGTTTATTGAGATGAGTCTCAGTAACTGGAGTTTCGGAATAATCCCAACGGAAAAATAATTCAAAGTAGACACAAAATTCACAGTTCATTTAAACGAAAATAATTTATAGTAGTGAAACACCTTGATTAGCCTGTAAGTTTAAATATAAATCTGCATCATACTACTCGTATATTTAACTGTATTCCTTGTAATGGTCGTATGTTACAAGCTATTTCAAAATGAAATCTACTTAACCCGCGTGCTACATATATTTTCAATTTATAAAATTGTAAAAAAATGTATCAGATATTATTTCACCAGTCACGGTCAGCGGTTACCAGCGCACGGGTTAAGTTATCACTTTGATCCTAGGTCTTTAAGAAAAAAATCTGACTCACGTAGTCTGGTATGCTTTCGTGTATTCTCAATGATAATGATGACCACCACTATTGGAATCTCAGCAAAATCGGTTGAATATATCTGCTTTAAAATTTAGTTGCAAGATTCCACCCGAACATACAAGCGTACATACACACATCAAAAGTGTCTAGGGATCAAGCATTTTTATGCGGATTTCTTGAGATTGAGATGTGGCTTTGGCCCTGGCCTGCTCAGTCGCCAGACTTGAACCCGATTGAGCATGCATGGGATATGCTACAGAGAAGAGCTCTGCCGAATATGGAGGGTATCCAGCCGCAAGAAGACCTTTTTTTGTTGTTGCAACGAACATGGGCGGCCATTCCACAGCGTGATTTGGATGAACTCATTTTGAGTATGCCAAACCGATGTTCTTGTGTTAGTGTTCGCGGTAGAAACACGGATTATTAATTGTTTAAGTTACCTAATAAAATTTTAAAGTAAACTGTTATTTCAGTCTTTTTTTCGAACTTTAATGTTAGTGGTTCAAATGTCAAAAATCCTTTTATTAGGAAAATGGCAAATTTCTTTATTAATGCAAAGGTGACTTGGTTTATCGTTACTGTGTGTAAACGAAAACACTTTATTTGATGAATCCTTAAAGAAAATTTTAATTAATATCAATCAGGAGAAAAGTTATTGCAAAAATATATGTTGATCCCTAGACACATATGTTGATCCCTAGACACTTTTGATGTGTGTACATACATTGCAAGTTAATAAAAAGCATGTAATAAGCAAGTCTTCTGAGTCGATTTTCATTAAATAAAATAATAAATAAATAAAATCTTTATTTAGGTAATTTACAAAATTAGTGCATAATGTCCAGTTGATATTCAAGAATTTACATGGGACAAACAGCGAGTCGCCTCTGACCCCCAAACTAGGTATAAACCTGTGTGATGAGTCGTCAGTGGTTTGTCACTCTGGCCACTTACTAGGTACAAGCTCTTAATACTAAATAACAAACTAGTAAAGGCAGCATGCGGCGTGTGTATCAGGTATTATTGTATTTATTTTATAGGCTCGTGTGAACAAATGTATGATGTGTTTTAGTGTTTATTTTTGTGGGGACGTACACATCGTTCTTTATTTCTAATATATATATAAACTTAGATCGCATAGCTTAACATTAGGTTTTAATTTAGGCATAAAAAAAAGATAAAATAAAACAAATAACTTACTTACGAAAACGAATTTTGAACGATTAAATAAAATACTTATGAATTTATAGCTCTTAGGTGCCTTCATAGTCAATGGAGTTTAAATATCTTTTTCAGCCATTAGCTTTGCAGGACAGTCGAGAGCTCCTGTGACATGATTGTTCGGCTTTTTGAAGCGCAGGCAAGTAGCGCACTTTGAATCTTCTGTATTCTTTGTGCAGCCCTTTAGTGAGTGCCCTATCTCCCCGCAGTGCCCACAGGTGTATGACGTCTCTCGACACGTTTTAGCTGCGTGCCCGTACTGTTGGCACTTGTAACACCGGGTCACAAGAGTAAAATCTCTAACAGGACAGGATGACCAGTTCACAAATATTCTGTCTTTAGCTATTAGGGCTTTGCGAATGTTTGCAGATACTTCAATTACATAGTTGCATATCTCGGCATCTTTCCTACCCGACTTGTGGCTTAACCTAATTGAGTTCAGAAAAAAATAAAGGTTTATATGTTTAAGGTTCAAGGTTAGTCCTGCAGTTTATCTGCTAGGTTCTGGTGATATAAGCAGTTAAAAACTTCCTTTTCCTCCATGGTATTTGGTACCCCAATAACTATAACTCTCGGTTTCTTTTTATGCTGGTCGTCAATGATAAGACCGGATTCCTTAAGCTGGGCTGATTGTTTTAGTTTTTCTGTCTCCCTTTGTATCTGTGCTAATTATGACGCCACCGTTCTTTGTTTTTCGCAGCCCTCTCACTTGCAACTTCATTTGTTCAGGACAAATAATTTTTTGTACTAATGGCTTGGTATCGTTGCTTGAGATACCTGTATCATTGGGATAAATGGCCACTGAATTCAAATTTGTCTTTGGTATAAAATTTTAGTACCTTTTTTAACCATATCGGCGAAGGATGTTCCGGGTGAATGTTTGTATGATTCATTAATGGTGCATTTAAGGTCGTTAAGGTTCTTAGATAGGTCAAATTGGTCCTGGAGAGTTAGGGCAACTCTACTAGCTCTAACGGCTTTTGTTTTGAGGGCTTGATATTCTACGGCCATGTGGGAGACTGCTTGCCACTTTTCGGCACAATGTATTTATTCATAGCTTCTGTTCTTCTTTAATTATAACAGCTTAGAAATTATTTACAGAATTAACTTTAATATTTCATATTTTAACAATTGAAAATTAAAAAATACCCCTAAAATTATGTCATTAATATAACACCCTAAAAAAATGTAAAATCCTACAGTGAATGGAAAACTACTATTAAGAACGACTAAATAAGCTGCTTAATATAACTCAAAAGACAGAAACATAGGAATATAATAACACAAATACAGGCGTTACGCAATAGATTAAACAATTTAAATATAGACTAGGTACTTTAAAAATACGCAATTATAAAATCAAAAATTATAAATTTGTTACATATGCATTTCATTAAAGGTCGTGAAAAGTGTGCATGAAAGGTCAATCTAAAGTCTTTAATTGACATAATTTTCATGTTAAAATCAATCTTGTAATAATCATTATCTGCATCCATAGTCAAAGCAGTAGTGTTGAAAGTTATTATACTTGTAATAATATGTATAATCCTGGTATGTATTGTAGATACTACGTTCTAAGGTATCGTTGTCTATTATGTCTAGTACATGTTCCATTTTACATTCCATCTAAATGGTAATCTAAGTTTGATGCACGCCGACAATGCCATTAATCTTGGAGAACGGTCGAAAGTATTAATCTATTTGAATAAACAACAATATGGTGTACATCTAATCATTCCCCACAGTTTAACGATTATTTGTTGTTACTGATATACTCTTTCAGCTTTGACTTTACTCAAGAATTGATCCATTAAATGACGAAAATTTTTTTGTACCTGTGTGGCGACTTCCACATACAGCGCAACAGAAATATACTACAGCGCCATCTACCGAAGCTACACTGAACTACGGAGTAACGAAGGAATCTAAGTAACTACCAATCCTGAATCGCGCAGTGAAAGTTCTCGCCTGAATTAAGATACATACAACATCCCAACATCTGTTACTGTAACTTATTTATTTCCTAAATAAACATTCAATTGCAGTAGACAAAATTAAGGAGTTAGAAACAAGCGTCGCTAGAGTCTGATATGACTTACTGGTTAATGTTTTTCTTTTACATCCCAAAAGTGTTAAATTTTAGATTTAAGCTATCTATACTAATACTAGCTGACCCGGCGAACTTCGTCCCGACATATTTACATATGTGTCTCAGCTTTCCACAGGCAGTGTAAAGTTGCGGACCAAAAAAATGACTTTTTATTTTATTTACATTTTTCTTTTACACAAACCATATCCTAACAATAAGGAACACATAAAAAAAGAATTATTTAATTTGGTGCAGCCGATCGGAAGTTATGCGTGTACATACACTTCGGCGATTCATTTTTATATATATACTAGCTTTTGCATGCAGCTTCGCTCACGCAGACTTTCATTCCCTGATTTTCCCCCTTAGGGGTGGAGTTTAGTAAAATCCGTTCTTAGCGGATGTCTACACCCTATAAGGAACCTACCTGCCAAATTTCAAGTTTGTAGGTGTTATAGTTTCTGAGATTTCGTGATTAATAAGTGAGTGGTATTTCGCTTTTATATATATAGATTACAAATTCGAAAGTAACTCTTTCTGTTTGTCTATTACGCTTTCATCGCTAAACTACTGCAACAATTAGTAATAGTGAAATTTGATATGAAGATGGCTGATCCGCGGGTAAAAGCTACAAATAGTTTAGTTTTTTCACTTGACAAGATCAAAAAACATACATAACATTTGTATTTTATGTATAAGTATTATAAACCTAAATATACGACGCATAAAGTTAGTGTTAAGATAAAATATTTACCGAAGCTTCGTACTGAATTGCTATGCTGTGTTTTCTGCTGAGCCAAAGTGGTTTGGTTTAGTGGCTTCCTTTTAAGCACCGCATAAATATGTAGATCGATGTTATTCCTTTTATCTCAGATACAATGAGTAATCATTCGTTGTAGTAAGGTTTGAAGGTCGTATTGGTCCGGGAATACCGCAGGCGACAGTTCATTTCACAGTTTTACCCCAGGCAAGGCAGAAATTACCCAGAAAACCGCACAGTTGTGGACTGCCAGCCATCTAAGTGATGGGGATGAAACTGCTGTCGCGTAGGACGATGGTGGAAAGAGGTTTTTTTTTAATATTTGAGCCTGCCAAAATGACTCTACTCTGCCTGATGGAAAGCATAAGCAGAATCCAGGAGTGGTGGTCACCATACTCATTGTGAATGCAGACAATGCAACATGGTGACCCACACTATGGCGGCCTAGTGATGCTTCTGCATCATTGGGCCTCCGGTCCCACACTCACGAACGAAACACGACAGCACGAATGCTGTCATTTTACGTTGATCTTCTGTGCAGGTGGCAGGAATAAGTCCGAACAATTCCTAAGAGTACTCCCCATAGTATATGCGGTAGAAGATGCACAACGAAGCCACATCACTACGCTGTGCCAAAGAAAAACTTCTTGGCAATCGACGATTCGAGTCGCTCTCCATTGAAAGCGGTCCAGAGGGAGGAGCTGGTACTGGGGTGCCCCCGCCCAACGATGAGGACAGTATTCCAAATGGTCACGGAACTGGACTTCACTCGATATGTCGATACCAAGTATTCCAATGTTGGCTGAGGCGATACGACCCACCGCAGTTTTTTAGCGGTGAACGCGCAAATTTGTGTCTTTGTGGGGGTTAAAATGGACTAAATTAGTTTAATAAAATTTAATAAGAGACAAAATTTATAAAACTCGAATTTTAAAAATACTTTTGACATCTGTGACATATTACTTTTAATTTTTAGCCCCCGACGCAAAAAGAGGGGTGTTATAAGTTTGACGTGTCTGTCTGTTGCACCGTAGCTCGCGAACGGATGAAGCGATTTCAATTTAGTTTTATTTGTATGAAAGGTGAGTTACGTGCGAGTGTTCTTAGACATGTTTCATGAAAATCTGTTGAGTCGTTTAAAAGTTATGGGGGTGAAAGTGGGGAAGAATAGCAGAATGTCTGCAAAAATATCATTGGCGTATGATTACTCGATTAAGTGCTTGAGTAGGGGGTTTTTTAAATTTTGAATTTAATATTATACTACTTTTATGTACACTAAAACTAGAATGTAGAGCAAACTTTATTTTTTTATATTATGATAGTCGTAGTTTTTGTCTTGATAAAAAATGAGTTGATTCATACCCACTATTAATTTTACAAATAGTAGATAGAAAATATGAATATTCTCTGATATATTACAAAGTACGTTCAACCAAACGAGGCAGGGAGACCGCAACCGTTTAGACACTCAACCAAAGACAATGTTTGTGTGACATTTATTAAGACGCTTGCCAATGTATACAACAGCTGTAACTGACAGCAGAGATATATTGTCGTAGATTATGAGTTGTCATAATACGAGTACATATGTATACATAATATTGTGTGGACCGCATGATTTAGTACTTTTACACAGACTAGGCCTAAATATTATTAATAAGCCATTTTAGTTAAGACTGTAGTCCTTAAGCGTGGGAATTTGTGATTGAACACCCACATTCATATTTTACATGCACACAAACGCATCGGGCACTGTTGCATACTAACCCTGGCAACTAATAAATTTACTTTCGGTTTTTTCTTCTAGTTACATATGCATTAACTGTTCGCCTTTGAAGAATGTTTAGAATGTCCTACAAAGCACGCAATGTATCTTAGTCATATCGGAAAGCCCGCGGGCTTTAAGTAACTCGTCAACGGCCGAGAATGGGGTTCAAGTGTACCTATTCATTTTTAATTCATTTCATGGACAAATAATATATTTTTACACAGTATAAAATTAAGTCGCTCGCGCTATCTGTCAGCTTAGATATTTTATAGTAATCAACGGATTTTAATGCTATGTTATGAAATAAAATTTGTATGATATATGTTATATTAATGGAACATAATGTTTCTTAAAAATGTAATTTTTGATCGCTTTTATTTCTCATATTGACTAAATTTTACTACATAGATCTTACTTACTTACGTACTTTTTTCACTTTTTGACAAAAAAACGATGCTGAAAAAGTATGAAACAAGTTTTGAAAAGTCGTAGTCACGTGTTTTTAAGAGTTATGGTACGTTTCTATTTTAATTTAAGTTTTTACTTTTTTTTATTTAAAATGTTTTGGTGAAGTGATAATAATAATTTATATGCAAAGTATATTTTAAATACTTAACATAGAAATATAAAAAAAATGAATAAATACGAACAAAGTCACCAGCAAATGCTAAGAATACCTATATATATATTTGAAATGTACAAGTAACACCCTTTCCGATGATAGCAAACACGGCATATTTATGTCAAATTCATTTTTTAATATAGTACTTTATGTCGGCTAGAGGGCGCCACATTAAATTGAGTGACGCGTCATATAGCCTATAAGCAGCGGACGATCAAGACACTTCTAACGATACCACATTTATCCAGTTCTAATTAGTAGTTAAGGAGCTATGAGGGAACAGATGAACATACATACATAGCCTGTCAAAATCATAACCCTCCTTTGGCTTTGCCGTGGTCGGGTAAAAAAATTAAAAAATACAGTTAATTTATAAACTCCTTCTTTTTTTAAGACGGTTAAAAAACAAACGATTTGTCTTAAAATTAATATTAAGAGTGTAAAACTTTGAAATGGAAACTTCCTTAAATATATAATACTAGCTTTTACACGGGGCTTCGCCGACACAGATTTTCATCCCCTGATTTACCCCCTTAGGGGTGGAATTTCAAAAATTCCTTTCTTAGTGCTCACTTACGTTATATAAAGAACCTACATGCAAAATTTCAGGATTCTAACTTCAGCGGTTTGGGCTGTGCGTTGATCTCTGGGTATGTCAGTCAGTCACCTTCCTCTTTTATTTATATAGATTACAGATATCAGATGTATATGAATGTAAGGGATAGGGCATCTATTGTTTTACAATTCACCAATTGATTAAATTCGAACTTAAGGGATGAATAATAATGGAAATGACGTAAAGTGTAGATGGGACCCTTTTTTACAATTTTTGTCTGTCTGTCTGTTTGTTTGTGCCGGCTAATCTCTGGAACGGCTAAAGCGATTTTGACGGGATTTTTACTGATAGGTAGCTGATGATATAAGGAGTAACCGCGGTTGGTGTAGTATCGCGGGTAAGACCGTGGGGCTCAGATAGTTTTTTTTTCAAAAAAGACATCTTCCGTATATATCCAATAAATCTTTACACTTTACAAACATACATGAAACGGATACAATGGACACCCAGACTCAGAACAACAATTCGTAGATCACACAGTGTTGTCCCATGTGGGATTTGAACCCACAACACCTGATACAGTAGGAAGCGGCGAGGCAACCGCTTAAACCATTAGACCAACCATGCAGTCAAAAATAAAACTGTAATTTAAAGGTCTTTCATTATTTCAGTAGTAGTTATTCAATTCTAACAGAAATCATAAAAAATTTTTTTTTTTACTTTTTTATAAACAATTTCTCAAAGTGTCTCGGTCTGTCAAAGTGTATTCAAAGTACTCGTCAAGACAAATCAAACGACTCCAAACTCGATAGGTTCCGTCGTTACAAAGTTCCTATGACCACCTTCCAGCTTCAACATCAGATCAGCTCCATGTCATCATAATATAGTATTGTCAAGCGGTTGAAGATATCTGCAAAATTGAGTTGCTAGATTCCGTCTTAACAAATATAGTTAGATATATACATACATAGTAAGTTAAAAAAAACATAAAAATAAGTTCTGTGTTAATAAAAAATACTAATATTTTTCTTTGAAAAAAATTAAATTAAATTCAAGAATACAAATTAACAGTTACAATTCGACACTCACTGGCAACCCACCCTAAAACTTGTCATTTACGTATTATGGAGCTCAGTGCGCACTACAAACGGACGTGGTGTCACCTTAAATATTCGGCGGGCACTGAATTTTTTGAGCGCGATAAAACTTATTTATTGCAATTTACGGGAGACGATATCTACGTACTAAAATGTATGGAACTTTTGTCGCTAAAAATGAATGATGTTTAGTCTTAGATTATGGCTTTTTGGTGAGAATTAATAAAAAACTAAAACGGTAAATCTTTTCTCCATACTTTTTTCTCGCGAAATAAGAAAAAAACATTTGAAATAGAACACGAAATAGGACAGAGTGTGCTAATTAAAAAGGTCGATTTCGATGATTTTGATCTTTGTTAAGGCTTTTTTTCACAAAAATAAAGAATTATTTTATAAATGTCACTCGGTAGAGTGGTAGACTGATTTATTAAAATACTGAGAATTTTTTTTGAGTGTCAAATATGAATTGAGTTGTTTTTGTTTTGCAGAACTGCAAGTGCCTTTTCGCGCGTTTTTAGGGACGTGCCCCTTAAGGTTAACTGCGAAGTACTTTATCTTCCTCGTTGGTCTTGCGGTTGACGTATGCGACTCCCGATCAAGAAGTCTCGGCTTCGAATCCCGGGTCGGACCAAAAGTGTTATTGCGTTTTTCTGATTATAGAAATACTTAATAACGGAGCTTGATAAATTAGCTCGGAGTTTGGAAGTTGGGGTCTGAACCCCCGTACCATCGGATTATGAGAGAGAGGGAACAGGGAGTGCACCTGTGTATTTGCGCACACACTTGTGCACTATAATATCTCCTGCGTAGTTGGCTGATCTCCGTTGAGACTGACCGCCGTGGCCGTTATCGGCTAGGAGAACATTATTATTAGTACTTTATAATAAATTGCAACCATAGCATTCAATGACGAATTATTGTGGGGAGCCTTGGGGGAGACTTATGTCCAGCAGAGGCGGCGCGCCTGGCCACACGGGGTGTATCTCTGGTGGTCGGGCGCATCGAGGCGCTGGGCCTACGGGTGGCCCTTGACAAGACGGAGGCCCTGCTGTTTCATGGGCCCCGTCGTGGTCCGCCCCCCGGCGCCTCCATAGAGGTCAACTCAGTCCTCGTACCGGTTCGGGCCCAGATGAAGTATCTGGGTCTGATCCTCGACGGTAGGTGGCTCTACGACGAGCACTTCCGACAGCTTGCTCTCAAGCTGGTCGACGCTGCCTCCGCCCTTGGGCGACTTTTGCCTAATTTGGGTGGAGCCAGCGTCGCAACGAGACAGCTGTACACGGGGGTTGTCCGGTCGATGGCGCTGTACGGCGCACCGGTGTGGGTAACGGCTCTGACCGCCCAGAATAAGGCGCGCCTCTGGCGGCCTCAGAGGGTACTGGCTGTCAGAGCGATACGTGGTTACCGCACGGTGTCGACCGAGGCGGCGTGCGCGTTGGCCGGAACACCCCCGTGGGATTTGGAGGCGGAAGTGCTCGCCGAAGTTTATCGACGGGTGGCTGAATTCCGGGCGGAGAGTGGCATTCGCCCTCGGCCGGAAGAGGTACGCGAGTCTGAACGCGAGCGTGAAGCCGCCCGTCGAGCTACGATGGCTCGCTGGTTTTTCCGACTGGGGACTCCACGTACTGGTTTTACCGCCGTGGAGGCGCTCCAGCCGGTCATCCTCGAGTGGGCAGTGCGGCAGCACGGGACCCTTTCCTTCCGACTGACGCAGGTCCTTTCCGGGCACGGTTGCTTCGGGAAGTACCTGCACTCGGTCGCTAGGAGGGAATTGAGTCCCGCCTGCCACCACTGCGACTGCAGTGAGGACTCGGCCCAGCATACGCTGGCGATCTGCCCCGCATGGGCGTCGCAGCGCCGGGCCCTCACTGCAGTCATCGGAGGAGATCTATCGCTACCGGCCGTCATTCGCTCCATGGCCGGTAGCGAAAGCAGTTTTACTGCGGTCGCAACCTTCTGCGAAGAAGTCATCTCGCAGAAGGAGGCGGCGGAGAAGGCCCGGGAGGACGACCTCCACTCGGACCCAATCTGCCGCCGGCGAACCGGGCAGCGGAGGCGCGCTCACCTGCGCCTCATGCCGCCCTGAGTGTGGCCGGAGATGGTGGGGACGGGCTTTCCCTTCCATCCGCTCTAGTGGCCGCCCGCGAGGAGGCGACGTTACGCGTGTGCCGTACGTTGCCTAAAAGGAGAGGATAACATCAGGGGGTGCTCGCTTCTGTGCGGGCAAATGCTGGGAGGGGTCCGGATGTCTTAACAACAGCAGTTCCCGGAACCCTCCCTCCTCAGGCGCAGAGTGGCACACCGTGTGGTTTTAGTCGGTTCGAGTCCGACACACCGCCCCGCCGCAAGCCCCGGCGCGGGTGACGGTCCGAGGGGATTTCCACACGTTAAAAAAAAGAAAAAAAAAGGCCTATGTCCAGCAGTGGACGTCTTTCGGCTGAAATAATGATGATAATGATAGCATTCTTAGGACAGTGTCATAATATTACATTACACATTCATTATTGTCTATTTTATAATTTTATAATAAATAGATAATTATTCCAGACATTTAACACACAAGGACAGTCCCAAGCTAATACATATATACTTCAATACATATTGAAAATTGTCTTAAGCAAGTAGAAGATTATTTCACAACTTAGGAAAGCCTAAGTTGAAGTATTTACTATAACTATAATTGAATAACCTTATAGTTTTCTAGAACGTAATCTAAAGTTTAAACATACATTATATTAAACAGTCACTGCTTAATTCTTGTCCCTCATGTCACATATTACTGGCATAAAAGCTAGTGGAAATACTAAAAACAAAATGGTTTATAAAAAGTTAAAAGTTAATTAACAATTCTACCCAATTAACATTACACACTGAGTTGTGAGTGTCGGTAGACCTACGTCATTCCGACAACACTAAACTTTTGAGTATAATAAATTACAGAAGTCCCAAAGACATCAGGCGTGTTGGAGTTTTAGAATAAATAAAATTACAGACATTCAGAGTTACTTCTCCAGTGTTACAATAGTGTAAAAATAGTGAATCTAACGATAAATCAGATTCTAAACCTATCAAACCATTTAGGCTACAAACTCATGAAAGAAAAATATTACAGATAAACCTACATATATATACTAGCTGACCTACGCAACCTCGTTTGCGTCCAAACTACCATCTCCAGTTTTAACCCCAAAAGGGGGTTGATTTCTAAAGATACATTATTAGTACACCTCCACACCATCTATAGAGCATACATTTTAAATTTCAAGTCTCTTACTTCAAAAACATAGGACTTTCATACAAACTTCCAACCCCCGTTTTACCCCCTTCGGGGTAGAGTTTCGTAAAATCCGTTCTTAGCGGATGTCTACACCCTATAAGGCACCTACCTGCCAAATTTCAAGTTTGTAGGTTTTATAGTTTCTGAGATTTCGTGGTTAATAAGTGAGTGGTATTTCGCTTTTATATATAGAGATATACACTAGGAAAGCATAACCTTTCTTTTGGCACAGTCGCATAAAATATTCTATACACTTACGTCTTTATTCTCGAAGATGTAGACATACAAAAATCATTAAGTCAGTCATTGTTATACAATGGAAATAATGGAATATAAAAATGTAATTCAATTCAATAAACATGACTATCGTCTCAATTTGTAAAAGTTTTTTTTTATTTCAATAGAGATATCAGTTGTTTGTTTCCCAGGGGTAAGGGATTCTGTGCACAGCATCTTGCTTAGCTGACAAGAGCTATTAAATCATGGTAAAGCCTATAAAAACTACAAAATAAATATTGTTATAAAAACGAAATACCCGACTGCTTAAAAATAATGTTTTTTTTTCTCTTTTCTCTTTTTAAAAAGACAACTCCCGCACTCGGTATTCCGAGTGCGGGAGTTGTGCGAGAGTCCGCGACACAGGATTTATTAATCCTGTGTCGCGGGGGACTTTACAAACATACATGAAACATACACAAAGAACACCAGGACTCAGAACAACAATTTGTGGATCACACAAAGTGTTGTCCTACGTGGGATTTGAACCCACGACACTTGGCGATGTAGGAAACGGCGTGGTGACCGTTAAACCACTAGGCCAAACGTGCAGTCTTGAATTGATAACTATAAATTAAACATTTAAAAAACCCCCTACTCAAGCACTTAATCGAGTAATCATACGCCAATGATATTTTTGCAGACATTCGGTTATTCTTCCCCACTTTGACCCCCATAACTTTTAAACGACTCAACCGATTTTCATGAAACATATCTAAGAACACTCGCACGTAACTTAAACCTTTCATTAAAAAAAAACTAAATTGAAATAGCTTCATCCGTTCGCGAGCTACGGTGCCACAGACAGACAGACAGACAGACACGTCAAACTTATAACACCCTCTTTTTAACCCCCGACGCAAAAAGATTTGCGTCGGGGGTTAAAAAGAGAAAAACAAGTAGAAACATTATTTTTGAAATTGTCTTTTCACGATCTTTCATTTGATACTCATATTGCTATGGTATGAAAAAAAACCGGGGTAGGTTTGTTTTTTTCAGCCCCCATTTTGAAAATTTATATGGCCTTTGTCACTACCACGGTTCTGATGAATTCAACGACACTTTATGTGTGAAAAACTGTCCAGCAGTTAGGGCTATAGGGCGTGCCAAAGAAATATAACCACATACATACATACGCTCGAAAAACATTATCCTCTTTCTCACGCAGTCGGGTAATAATATTATATTCCTGACGTTTCTTTACACTAAACGTACTAGAGTTCAAACATAAGATGGCTAAATTATTTACATAGAAGTCAAAAGTCAATTTTACTTGAATCCATATACACTTTAGTAATGAAAAAGTTTCCACAGTTCGGTGCTCTCAAAGAAAATCTTAAGACGTAGAAACTTACTTTCAATGTTGAAGCCTTTTATTTGTACATAATTATGAAACGCCAAGTTTGTATTTCAACATGATTAAACAAAGCGTTAAAGGGAAATACTCGTATGTGAAGACTGAATATATTTCTTTCATCGTAATGAGTAAGATTTTTTATTAAAGGTAAACCGAGCAGTCGGTTCACTTGATAGTTAAAATAATAATAATTGTTTATTGCCAAAATAAAATTTAACAAAAGTTTACACAAAAAGATTATTACATACTGAAATAGAATTTATATAAAATGGGTCCATGGTTCCCAAACTAGGTTTACACTTGTGACTTGGGAACAACTTCCCTCTTACATTATAACATGCATATTATATAACCAACAGTGACAAAATAAAATACGTTGACAAAAATAACCTATACTTCGTAATACGTGTTATATGCAAATGTATGAATGTGCATTTGTGAACATGGTTTCCGATATAGTTATATAAATAAATATATCATTTATTATCTAGAGTTATGTTTGTGTCTGTGTGAGTGTGTATAATTGACTCTCGTTCACGTAGACCCATAAGTAAGTTACAAGTACTTACAAGTGCGTTGCTTCTCTTTGCCTCGAGCAGTTTGGGGATCCAGTACCTAACTACAGTCACTCGGTGAACAGTAACGAAATAATTGTTTAACACCTGTTTTCCATGAGCCGTGATATCACTTGAGCCTGCCGACCTGTGTCGAAACATGACTGTCATGGTTTGTTTAGTGTTTAAATTTTCAGTTCAAGTCTTGTCAAAATTTTGATCTGGTTATTATTTAAAATTACAAGCTCAAAATGTAGACTAATATTTTTGGCCTTTAATGAGAGAAGAGCTTAAGTAATGACCATACTCATTTCATGTCTATGTAAAAAAATTACTACCTCTGACCTGAAAGGTCAAATTTGTTATCTACTAACAATTAACAACGTAATGTTTTATCTACTAACAGAATTTGAGTTTCTTAAGTAGACCTTGTTCATTTCTTTATGTTGTAGACTTACCTATAATGCAAATGAATTTCAGTGCAAGTGGATATGTAATTGTATAATATTATCTCATGTATAGACATGAGATAATGGAAAATCAGGAACTAAAAGGTTACGAAAATTTTACAACAGTAAAAATAGTTTCATACATAAAGTCTTTCCGATCGATAAAACATCTACTTTCTTGCAAGGATAATGATGTAACAACTGCTTCAAAACTACGTAACAAACTTCAGCAAAAAAATAAACAAGTCCATTGTGTCCATTTGAACGATAATTTCAATCCATAACCGAGACCTTTTACCTTCATTACAATATCATCCCATTGAATAGCCGACCCATAGACAAGCAATGAAGCCTGACAGTTTTGTATCATGATGGCAGTTAGCCAAATAGGATACGTATTAAGTTCTATGTACTATGTACGTATATTTATACAGTATACACACTTAGTGACGTAGTTTCTTTTATAGACGATTTTTCTGAATGTTGACTTGAAATCATTTCATTCACTCGGTGCCTCGGTGGCGCAGTGGGAGCGTATGCGACTGCTGTGCTTGTGGTCTCGGGTTCGATTCCAGGGTCGGACCAAATGTTTGTATGATCTGCAAATATTTGTTTCGGAGTTTGGGTGTTTTCTATGTATAATACATATTATACATAGAAAACTTATTATTATACTTTTTTTTTGTAAATACATACATTTGTATTTACAAAAAAAAAGTATAAATGTATTTATATCAGTTGTCCCATAACACAAGCTCTGCTTAGCTTGGGACTAGATGGCGCTAAGTGTAAGATGTCCAATTTTTTTTTTAACTGTAACAATAACAAAAAATAAGATTGACCTAGTACAAATATGAGAAAGCGACACTGCTTTTTAGCTAGATTGTGGGATTCACGAAAACTTGATTCCAAAAATATGAAATCTGAACGTGAATATGCAAAACCTAATTTAAAATAAACCTTTTTCCATGTCAAGAAAATTGATGTTTGCTGACTTTATCTAAATCCATAGCATCTCTAGAGAGGTGTTCTGAAAATTGCACGTAGTCTACGTGATATTCCGAATAGGCCCAATTTCTAGCAGTATTTTATAGGGTGGCCGTGATACTCCGCCTGCTAAAACTGTAAATGGTTTCTATAAAAATCTACTTACGTATGAATTGGTCAAAAAAAGTCTATGTTTAACAATATAAATCAAATATACTCAAAAATTGGACATGAGTGTACTCATTTTCATCTATAGGTACAATGTATCTCTGGTGTGTCTTTGTATCTGTGAGTGATAAGAATTCCCATTTCATTTCTATGAAAGTGCGTAAGCAAGTTTAAATTGCAGTCTGTAAAGACTGCAATTTAAACTTGGGACCTAAAATTGATTCGTAAGAAATTGTAAAAGCTAACAATATCACAGTTCAGGTACCTATATATAATGACCTGTCTGGTCCAAAGTCAACACAATGACGGTTCAAGTTTTATAGGTCAAATTCAAACCGATCGAAATCTGAATGCTCTCTCGTAATCATTTACTTAGTTTGAAGATGTGTTGAAAATGTAGTGGCCATTTTTTGTTATCAGACGTTCATGGGATGCAGAGTGTTGAGAATGTTTTTGTTTAAAAAGATAACTCCCGCATTAGGAATACATAGCCTGTGTCGCGAGAGACTCTACAAACATACATACTACAAAACAGACACAAATAACAGCCACACTCAGAACAACAATTTGTCCCCCTATCTCCCTTCTCCCCATCCCCCAAAGGCTGGCAACGCACTTG
The DNA here is from genome assembly GCA_949125395.1 of Diaphora mendica. Taxonomy (NCBI): domain Eukaryota; kingdom Metazoa; phylum Arthropoda; class Insecta; order Lepidoptera; family Erebidae; genus Diaphora; species Diaphora mendica. Next base: position 7,397,981 of record OX421321.1, read on the forward strand.
TGACGACTTTGGTGTTGCAGGTGTACATGGGCGGCGGTAATCGCTTACCATCAGGCGATACGTCGGCACGTTTGCCCGCCTATTATATAAAAAAATAAGAAACAAAGACCTTTTGAATATTATAAATATCCTTTTGAATATTATAATATATAAAATGGAATCTTTTTGTTCTATTAATCATCATCAACAGTCTTTAACAGTCCACTGCTGGCCAAGGGCCTCTCCTTAGAGAATAGAATTTGACCTATCACGCTGGCCATACGGGTTGGTACAGGGTTTGTTTCAAGTTTCCCTTCTCTTTGCTGTGATGTTGTCCTGCTTAGTTTCCTCCCTTATAGGCCTACCACACACGCAAGTATCACCACAGTTTTGCCTGCGCAGGCCCGGTTTCTACACGGAACACCGTGCGTGTGGTTGGTACAACTGTATCACGCGCCAAACAAATGTATAACGACAGTTTTACCTGCGCATTTATAACTGTGGTGATACTTGCCCTTATGGTAGGCCTATTAGTCGTCTTTTACGACACCCATGGAATGAGTAGGGGTGGTGACAATCCGTATTCTTAGTTCGTCACCACACGGACAAGTTCTATTTATAATATTTGCATATTTTATTTATTTTTATTTCTATTTATAAACTTACTCGTAAAAAGTATCATTTTCCTATTTTAACGAATTGTAAAAGCATTTTTCATTATTAGCCTATTTTGGAAACAAATGAACACAAGATAAGTTATGGAATCAGGCGTTACTTTGCGGAAATCCATGACATTAAATGCTATGAAATATATTTAGCTTTAATTCCGCGAGACACATATCCAGGTCTGAAAGCAGGGCACAAATCCCACCGTCATGCATACTCACATGCACATATGGGTATCATGCATATGTACACATACAAAACAAGTGAGAAATAATTAGCATGCCATGCAACCAAACCTATACTCGACACGTGTTTCGCCCCTCCACGGGGCATCCTCAGGAGATGTTGACTCGTCGAGCGTTTGAGCTCAAACGCTCGACGAGTCAACATCATACCCATACGTGCATGTGAGTAAGCATGACGGTGGGATTTGTGCCCTGCTTTCAGACCTGGATATTTGTCTCGCGGAATTAAAGCTAAATATATTTCATAGCATTTAAATGAACACAAGAAAATAGTTTTCAACTATTCCAACTAGTGATACTACTGTTACAAACAATAAAAAGTTAGTGACGTTACTTTATGATTATGTTTTTAGTACCAGATTATTTCATCATAAATGTTATGGTGAAATAATCTTTTAGTTACCTGTTGCAGTTGCAGCATTAAAATCCCTTGAACTAACTCCCGTAGACATTTACTGTACGGCTGGTCCACAAGTTCAAGCTCGGCGTCTCTGTAAATAATCGTATTAGAAATATGGTGGTTTGGCAGGAAACCAAGGTCATCGACATAGCCCACAGGATTAGCAAACTGAAGTGGCAGTGGGCTGGCCACATCAACCGCAGAACCGATAACCGTTGCGGTAAACGTGTGCTTGAGTGGAGACCGCTTCTGGGCAAAGGCATTGTAGGATACATTTTATAAGTTACTTTAACTCAAAATTTTATATTCGATGGGCTATACTTACACTATTATCATTGCTTTGTACTGAGTGTTATAAGTTATGCGTGTTTTATAACTTAAACAAGTTTATTTAGTATTTGCACATAGTTTAAAAATATGTCTAGGTAACATTTTTCATTATATTCTTGCAAACGCAAGTATATATTATCAATAATTAACAAAATAAAAAACCGACTTTAAGGTTCGACTCGATTTCTCTTGGATGCCGTCATCAGATCTTAGTGTCCTTATCATGGTACCACCGTTGGGATATCTCCTTTCCATTAAAAAAAGAATCATCAAAATCGGTCCATAAACGACGAAGTTATCGGCGAACACACGTAAAAACAAAACATTTAGATATACGGTCGAATTGAGAACCTCCTCCTTTTATGAAGTCGCTTAGTAAATAGATTTTTGTTATTTATATTTGATTTCATTTTACATGTTTCATTCTAGATGTTTGTTAAAGAAATTCTTGTGCAATTCACTTCCACAAATACTAATATACTTCCGCAAATAGAATAAGTAATAACAGTATTCCCCAAGTAGGCATACTGCAGCCCATTGTGCGCTCAGGTGTGTTTTTATAATGGATGACGTAGTAATGTGATTAAAGACCAAAACTGGAAATTTCTCATTTAAAATATGTAGTATATATATATATTTAACAGGAGCTGGATGTGAGAAGCCGAGAATCGAACTAAGTAGCGTGTAATTGGAGAGGTCTATGTCCAGCAGTGGACTGCGATAGGCTGATGAAGAAAATATTTAGTACAAATAAAGCCCACCAAAATGTTTTTAATTCTACACTCATAGATATTTCGTTCTATTTTTAAACGAGATAGCAACTATAAACAATATGGAAGAGTTACTTCTAATACTAAGAGTAACATAAGTTAGTAGAGTCACGCTGATTTCAGTAAGAACAGGCCAGCTCAACTGGGGTGCTACTACCCTTTCAGTCTCACAGAAGACCGACCTAAAATGACAGTATTCGTGCTGTTGTGTTTCATTAGTGAGTGCGAGACCGGAGGCCCAATGATGCAGCAGCATCTCTTAGGCCGCTATTGTGTGAGTCACTATGCTGCATTGTTGCATTGTCTGCATTCGCAATGGTAGTAAAAAGTATGGTGAAATTGGTTGCTCACGCTTACCATCAGGCAGAGTATAGTCATTTTGACAGGCTCATAAATAAACAAACCAAATATTATTTGAACAAAAAGAAAAATACTTTAAAACGAATTCTTGTGTAAAATATATTATGTGTCTTTACGGTTAAGTTTACTCTGATTATCGACCAAGAGATATGTGATGTCAGTTTAACTTCGCTAGCGTAGCTTAGTAACGTAAGACAAACTAACAGAGCCAGGAATGACGAGATAAGAAATCGGTGGTGGTTAACAGAAAGTATAGTGATTTGGGCATATGAATCTATGTAAGCTTCAAAAGACATGTACTGACTAGATGGGAAATATGCTGAAGAAGGACTTCCATGAAGGCTTCATGAATGTGAAAGATAATGGCGTTCTAGACTCATAGTATAATAACAATGTAACCCATTACCTGTATTCGCAATAAATAAAGTTTGAAGAACCGAGGTGTATACCTCGAACGTACCAAAAGACGTTCTGGCCGTCTATCCTATGAGGCGTAAATTTTCATGCAATAAATAGTTGTCTATTTGAATTTACCCTTTAACTGTGAAAGTATTAAAACTAAGTGAAAACCACAGACAGCTATTTAATCAATAAGTATTATTAAAAAAATTGCTTCCTTTTGATTTTGTTTTTTTCCTTCGTGCCGTCTATTAAAGCTCAGAACTTCATCGGTATTTTGTTCCAATTAAAAGGTGCCAATAACCACTCGATATAAAAGAAATACACTAAATTCGCTTAGCTCTTGGTTGACAAGCGACTTAATTTTTAATTATAAATTAATAAATTTAAATTACTTTGCAAGAAGTCTGAATATATAAACTATGTTCCAACATAATTTTAAAGTCCCAACAGAAATCAAAAATTTATTTGATTTAGTAACACCACAGTTCTACTAGCTTTATATAAGTTTTATGACTTTTTGACTTTCTACTCATAAATCTTTCACATAACTATTATTTCTGTAATAGAAATGGTCTATTACCTTTTATATTACCCAAAACCCGTCTCTACGACAATAACACTCAAATATCCAATAAAACTAAAATGAAATTAAGGTAGACAATTCTCCCATTCCACAGGTCCTGTTTAACTGCAAATCATGCCTCGCAGGTCAAGGGAATGATGCCTCTCATGAATAGGAAGTTATCCTCGACGAGACACCTTTCTAAAACGTGATATGAATGTGGTATATAGTGTGGCCTGAACCAGAATATATCTACCATGATTATAGAATTGTTTGGCTTTCATTCCGAAGTTTGAAAAGGAATCGCTGGCATCACTATCTGTTTGTGGGGGATAATGAACTAAGTCGTTACCGTTTCTTCCTTTTGTGGTAAGTGCCAAATATTGTTCCTATTTGGAAAGTACAATGGTATCTTTATTTCTTTGTTTAATGTTTAAACTAAGTCGTAAGGTGCTGGAACCATTAGTTAGGTTAAAAACTGGTTGTCTGTAAAGTCGGTTTACGGACGTTAGTTTAACGAGACAATGTCATAAGCATAAGGGGACAATGGACGTTACGGGATAATGAGCGTAACCGTGCAATGAGTCATCCTTTTTCGTGCATGCAGCTGGCGTTCATCAATTTATTAGACGTTGTCACGTCAAAAATACAGATATTTCAGACAGAATGTTCATTTTGGAATGATAAAGCTTCCTTATTAGGACTACTCTAGAGGCTCATAAAGATTATTAGCAATAAGTGTTCCTGTTAGAATAAAATGAAATAAAAACCGGCCAAGTGCGAGTCGGACTCGTACACCGAGGGTTCCGTACAAACCTGTAGGTATGTTACATGATGTAACTAAAAATTTATGCTTTTCGCAATTTTTCCTTTATTTATAGGACGTTGCTTCGTACCAAATTTCAAGATTCTGAGTTCACGGGAAGTACCCTGTAGGTTTTGATTCCCTTGCAAGTGTCGAAAATTTGCAGCATAAACGGCTGCATCTTTTGATTGCGTTGGTTTAATTTTTTACAGCTCTAAGGGACAGTGACCTTAGTATTTGGTATAAATTTTTAACTTGAGGCCGCCACGCGCTCCTGAGAAAAAGTGTCTTGACAGATAGACATACAGACAACAAAGTGATCCTAAAAGCGTTCGGTTTTTTCCTTTTGAGGTATGGGACCTTAAAAACTGACAGTTGTACCATAAAATGAAATAAACCGAGGTTGACATTTTTGACAACTGTCTTTATTGATAACAAAATAAAATCTTTCCTTGTTATGCAATTGTGTTTATCATAGTCAAACTTGATCGAATAGATGCAGCTATTGAAAACTATATAAATAGTACATCAGTGTTTTAATCTTCCAGTTTCTATTACAAGCACGCCTCGACTTAGATGCGCTTGCAGATGTTTTTTTAAGGTGAACTGGTATTAATAATTTTAAGTGAGTAGACAGTTACAACACATATTGATTAATGTATAAAATAAAATGAAAAATATGCTTTTAATCTTAAGAAAATAAAAATTATCTATACTTATAATCAAAATGTAACAGGTCCAATTCTGTACACTAAAGATATTTTGAAAAAAAAATTTGGGTGGCTCTCAATTATCGATACTGAAGCCAAAACTGTATTTTTTTTCATTTTTGTGTGTCTGTCTGTATCTTGGCAGCGCATCACGCCGAACTAGTGAATGGATTCAAATGAAACTTGGCATGATTTGAGTTCATACTACGAGGTAGGACATAGAATACTTTTTATTCGGAAATTCAGCACGGTTGCCTGTAGAGAGGGGATGAAAGTCAAGATATGTACTTTGTTGTAATTCAATAACACATAGTCCGATTTCATTCATTCTTTTTTTGCTAGAAAGAAAAAAAATAAAAGATAACGGGAAAACTCTTTTTTTTGTCCGCGACTATACACTGCCTGTGGGAAGCTGAGACAGATATGTAAAGATGGCGGTACGAAGTTCGCCGGGTCAGCTAGTGCTTAGTAATAATAACATTCTGTACCTCGAGCACATAACAATTATTACTTATATCGTAACGTAAACGTATCGAGTCTACGAAACGATAACGGAGATCTAAGATGGGTGGCAGCACAAAGCAATAACAAGAGTGTATCGAGACCTCGATACGATTACGTCAGTTACGTCATCAAATTGAATGAACATCAACGTTTGAAAACTTAATAAATTAGTGAACATTTTGGTAAAACAACCTATTTATTACCAAGTAAATCAAAACATAAAAAAATCTGAAATGATAGTTCATGTAACGCAGTATACATATTTAGAAAAATAAAATAATTATTGACACGGTATCAAGTATTTTCTGTTAAATATTTTATAATTTAAATTGTTACAATGCTACTGCTTATCATTTCAACGTTCAGTGAGAAATGCTGTCTACAGTAAAATAAATGTTCTAATTAATGTAAACAAATTATTCTTATAAAGCAAACAATGTTCTAGGCCTATGTACCCTTTAAAATTATAATAAGTATAAATTAGTCATACTAAATGTATTTATCTATGTCCCTTTTAAGCCTAACTAGCTATATTGTAGTTTAAAAGAAAAAAGAAAATGTTTCGAAACTTTTCTCACTGACAAATTTTAGGTGAATAAACATTCGACAAACTCGATAACAAATTTACATAAGCGTACGTCAAAATTAAGTTCGTGCTCTCAAATTTGTTTATAAAGTATCACGTACCGAGTACTTGACGAAACGTTTGCGATGCGAAAGTCAATCAAATTGTTAGTGCTGCCAAAATTAATTCCTTTTATGCACGATAGAGGCGCTGTACAACTCTCATACAATTTTTTGTTGATGACGACACGAATACTTTTTCGCTAGTTGTTTGTGCTCGAGGCACTGGTTAAGCCGGGTCTCCTGTGAAACTGTTTTGTATTTTCTAACATCAAACATCTAACAAAATATGTTGTGGCCTAACAGTTTTGTTAGCTCAAACAAGCAAACATGTTATACGAAGCGGACGGAAAACATCCCCGCGTTCGCCAGCGGGGGAGGGCCAATTTAATTTCATAGTTGCTTGCGAACATTGAGGTTGTGCATTTTGTATTGCCTGATTTGCACTTTCTGAGCAACGAAAATAAGATTTCAGTTCAAATCGATGTTCCACTTATAATTCTACATAAATATGAAAAGTACGTCATCGTAGATAGGGTCGAACGCGAAATCGGTTTCTTCATCTTGTTGTATGCAAAATAACTTCTAAAACGTCGAGTACGTCTTCTTCGTCCGAAGTCATTTTGTCGAGTAGGTAGATGTTTGCTAACAGGTTAAGTTAACATGTTTCGTTAATTTGTTTTGTTATATTTAGGATCAGGAGACACGCATTTAGTATTAATTAGCTAGTTCACGTTCCAAAATTTTAATACTAGGTAACCCACTCAACACTCAATTGGTTCGGCTCTTATTGGTCTAAGCGTGATGTTAATTATCCTAAATCGGTAAGATAGTTTTTGGGTTCATTGTGAGCAGCAACGTGACACGTGAATTATATGTATATTACAATACATTTATTTATACTCAAACACATGAATCGGAATTGGGTATCTTATATTTTACTTTACCATGCTTAAAATACATTCTAAGTTTATTGATATTTAATAAAAGCTAAAAATAAACACACTAGTTGTCTTTTTAACATTACGAACAAAGAACAAAGTTTTGAAAATCCATGGAAAATTTACAAAAAATGGTTACAGTGCAAAAGTTTAAGGAGATTGTGAAACTTGTATTTTTCGTTCATTAACGTTGTTCAATTCTACCTGTTACGCATTCAATTTGCATTGTTGATTTTTATAGAATATATTGTTCCTAATAAGTCGTATAGGTATATTTATATTATTAGTAATACCAGCAATAGTACCATACTTACACAAGCTTTGTCAAGTACAATATGGCCGTAATGTTTATAGTTTGTGTATGATGTATCTTATATATTATTGAGATGGACTTTTAATTGCTATCGTTGCAGTTCATATGTTGTATTGAGGTGGTTGAGTAATAGTTCGAATGAGTTAACTGTGAAAGTCTAACATTTTTTTTTTCTTCTTTGAAATGACATTTTATTGATTTATTTATTCTTTATGCACAAATGTACAAAGGTGGACTCAATGCCGTAGGCATTTTCTAATAGTCGACCTTAGGGTGATGCAGAGTCAAACATAATAGGTATACATATGCATGAGAAATGTAGTATGATAATACTTAATAAATACCAGATATATGTAAAAAAATAATTTACATAAGTATAGTACAGTAAACATATTTATACACTTACATACACAAATACACATAACACAAGCTCTCGAAGAAGAGAGTATACAATTAAGATCTGAAAGTGTTTATAAAACGATTCCGCTCTAGAAATTTGAACGTTTGTCAAGTTTTGCCATCCTGATTTCGAGAGGGAGTGCGTTCCATAACAAAATTTATGTTGGAGTGACATGTGACCCGTTCCCCCACACATTTACCGTGGGAGAGCTACGCTTCGGCATGAAGCTGGCCGGCTCGACCGGAGTGATACCACGGCCTCACAGAAAACCCGCGTGAAATAGTGCTTGCGTTGTGTGAGTAAGGATACCGGAGGCCCATACCCCAATCCCCTACCCCTACCTCCCCTCCCCATCCTCAAAAGGCCGGCAACGCACTTGTGACGCTTTTGGTGTTGCAGGTGTCCATGGGCTGCGGTAGTCGCTTACCATCAGGCGATACGTCTGCTCGTTTGCCCGGCTATTCCATAAAAGAAAAAGAATAGGTTGTACCAAGAAAGTAGAGTGTACAAAGTCAGAGCTGTGAGTCAGACAGTGGAGAAGTAGGTTGTTTGAAGATCTAAAGTTTCTGACGTGGTTTGCACCTAAATATTGTAGTTGAGTAGCTAAGTAGGAAGGAGAACTTGGAAAAGAGAGTAAAGAACATGCAGTAGTTATTTCTCGTATCTATCTACGTTGGCGCAATGAAAGCTATTTCAAATGGTTTTATGATGAGATTTACTAAAGAAAGTAAGGTTTAAAGGAAATTTCAAAGTGCCCAAAAAAAGTAATCACAAGCATGAAAACCTGTTTTGATGTCGTGAAGGAGTGTCAGATTAGTAAAGAATTTATCTTGAATTACATAATCGATTAAATACTTGCTTTATAGGTATGTCCTCATCTGCCTGAGTATTTTTTGCCCATGTAACGTATTTCGCAAGCAAAGCATATCCAAAAAATAGCTAGAGCCAAAAAATATTTATATTTAGATCAAAGCTACACAATTTAATAATATGGTATTCAGAAAAGCATTTTCATACGCGACCATTAAAGATTCTGGTTCACCTTGGCATATTGCGTTCCGCGTCCGAACCGAGCCGGTCAGCCGGGGCCCGCAATTTAATGATTTTTATTGGTCCGCTCTTCCTGTAAGGGACAGGAAAATTTACCTGACCAAAGAGCCCTGGTTGCGTACAATCACATTATTGAACATTTATTAGGTAACACATTGAAAGTTACGACCTCAGGGCGCGGGCGGTCAGATATTTAATTTCGTTCTGGAACCGTGTAGTGTTTCTATTTAGGCGTACGGCTTTTGTATTAGAAGCTGCTATTTAAATTTTATGGGTGCTTTGCAAAGGTATTGTGCCGTAAAGGATCGTTAGCAAATATACGTTTATGCATTTTATGCCCTTTCGTTATGAATATAATATTTATTTCTATTAAATGTTGTATCGTTATGTTATCAGGGTTAAACGTTATTTTAGGGAAGGCCGATTGATGGATTTAGAAAATCATTATGAGTGCTATCTGAATCGGGTTGTTTTTACTAATCGAAGCTTTCTTAAATTAGTACTAAGGAATTGATTATTTATTTTTTTACCCACAGCGCCATCGAGCTAACTGAGCAGAGCTTGTATTATGGGTACTAGATGACTGATATAAATACATATTTACTTTTTTTTGTAATACATACGTATTATACATAGAAAACACCCAAACTTCGAAATAAATATATGCAGATCATACAAACACTTGGTCCGACCCGGGAATCGAACCACAGCAGTGGCATACGCTACCACTGCGCTAGCGAGGCAGTTAATTCTAACGATTATCATTGAAATTGTTAAGCTTTCTTTCCCATAAATAGTAATTCGCCTCATTCTAGGTTTTTAAGGGCATATTTCCAACAGCCACATACTAAGTCCTGATGGTCACCAATCATACTCTTTAAGTCTAGATTAATTATGCATACATTCATGAATTAACATGAAAACGTAATAGATGGTACATACGTTTGAATTGTCCAAAACTTTGATTAAGTTGCTTTGGCCCTTTTTTACGCTAAGTCTCTCTATGGTCGTTTTAATTTTTTTGTGAAAACCAAAACCTTTCACGCGAATATATTTAATAACAAGTATTAAGCTTATTACATTTCGTAACTTTCTGTTAAGTTTAGTAAAAAAACAACGGACAATAACTTCTTCCGCCTAATTTTTTAGGCAGAATTAAACTTTTGGGAATTTTCCGAACTTATACTACTTGACATAATATATTCATTGACCGAGTTTGAAGATAGCGTTTTTACTAAAAGTCTTGTTCGATCCTGTCTTTATTGGATATATTATTTAAATTAGGTGTGATTTTATGCTAACGCGCTGGCTTATAAATTTTTAATATTAGCAGATTGAAAATAACTAAAAGTATTCATTATTTTGTAAAGATATGGATTTACTTACGTCTATTTAATAATTACTGCCTCGGTGGCGCAGTGGTAGTGAATGCGACTGCTGTGCTTGAGGTCTCGGGTTCAAATCCTGGGTCGGACCAAATGTTTGTGTGATCTACAAATATTTGTTTCAGAGTTTGTTCGGGTGTTTTCTATGTATAATATGTATTTACAAAAAAAAAGTATATATGTATTTATATCAGTTGTCTAGTACCCATAACACAAGTTCTGCTTAGCTTGGGACTAGATGGCGTTGTGTGTTAGATGTCCAAAAAAATATTATATATTATTTAAGGGATGAGTGACTGCTTTCAGACCCAATAAGACCATTTTTACAGGTAGGAAACGACTTCCTGCAACGTTATCATTCGTCACACTCAGAGTGTGATGTGTACCACTCATCATCATCAGACGGGTTTATTTCCAATTTCCCTTTTATTTTACAGGGCTGTTTTGACTCAAAATTAGTCCCTTAGTTGACTCTAGATATTATGTTAATGGGATTGTGACACTGCTTATTCTTAATTCGTCGCCACACGGAATGGCGTCATCACCTTTCATGAACGTTCCTATTCCTTTTATCTATACTAATCTATACTACTCGTAATATTATAAAGCTGAAGAGTTTGTTCGTTTGTTTGAACGCGCAAATCTCAGGAATCACGGGTCCGATTTGAAAAAAACTTTCAGTGTTGGATAGTACATTTATCGAGGAAGGCTATATATCTACACACTATGTCCAATAGGAGCGGAGCAACAATGAAGAATGTTACAATATTGTTTTTTCAATATTGTACACTTATTAAGTACATATTACGGAGCACGAATATCCTGATGAATCATCCAAACGAGACCCAACTTGAGATTCGAACTCAGACTTAATTGGTTATATGTGAAACAACAGGACTATGCAAATTTTGTGATTAATTAATTCAGGAAACCCTCTCATACAATATTCTGTACACGTAAAATAAACAAAACTTCATATTATCTAAAATACAGAGACAAGCAAATCATTTTATACACACTTTAATATGAAACCTCGACTACAAAATAAGCAAAACATCTGGGCAGTAACATGAAAGTAATGCAAACACATGGGAATACGGATTAATTATGGAGAGAGCTTCTGCGCTACGGAAACAGTCATTTTAAATAAACTCTCTAAAGCTACAAACTATTTTAATTTTGTGTATCTTAAGTTTACATAAAAATCAGTCCAGCCGTTTCAGAGGAGTATGGTAACTAACATTGTGACACGAGAATTTTATATATTAGATATTTCATTCATTATGTAACATTCAAAAGATGTTCATGTTAAGGCTTTACAAATCTGACCTCGTATAACTTGACGATCACCGCTGTTATCATAGAAACTTTTCAAAAATTGTTATATACAAAAACGTTTAAAAGATATTTTAGGATATTTGGGATAAAAGTTTTCTAGAAAATTATATGTACATAAAATTCTTGCTTCTTTCTTTGACTTTGAATTTTAGGGGATATAATTTTATTTACTGTTTATAAAGCAAACTCTTAATTAAACAGTAATTGTTCCAACTTTATAGGCCTAATTTCAGGTTCATAAAAGCTACAAATATCTATACATTACGCGAGGCCCTAAGCGGTAACCGTTATTTAGAAATAAAAGGTTTGCAGCAATTAATTACCTTTAATTATCTACTTTACAAGCCTCCAACAGAAGAGTTATATCTAAAGACAAAAAGGCCAACCACTTTACCAAAAATGTTTATTTAATTTCAATTTTACGCTTGCATTTCACGGCCACAATTAAGATAGGGGAAAACTGATTTATGCGGAGGAAGTGTTTTCAAAGTTTTATCATTATAAGTTATTTTCTTTGAGAATAGATATTTATATAGTAGATAATAATGGTTATTGGAATAAGATCCTTAATGTGAAAGATTAAAAGTGGTTTATTACCTGTGCGTTTGAGTAACTGTAGGGGAACAATTGGACCAGTAGAATTGTAAGGATATATAAGTACTTTGTATATTATGTAAATGTGAGCGTTACAAAGTCGGTGTAGTGTTACTGGAGTCGGAAGTCGTAAGTCACACACACAAGTTTAACTGAAATATAAGCCAATTATGTTAAATCTATACTAATATTATAAACGCGAAAGTTTGTAAGTATGGATGGATTGATGGATGTTTGTTACTCTTTCACGCAAAAACTACTAAACGGATTTGGATGAAACTTTACAGTAATATAGCTTATATAGAATAACACAGGCTACTATTTGCAGCGATAACCGAAATACACGCGTGCGGAGCCGCGGGCAACAACTAGTATATATATAACATTGACAGTCAAATCGTAAAATACTTATTTTTTTTGTTTTTACGGGGCCAATATTTGTAAATAAGTATTAGAAATTTAAGTAAATTTATAATCTACTAGATGTGCCTGCTGCTTCGTACACGTGACATTTGGATTTGCTTATTTTTAATTTTTCACCCTTTAAACCTTCCCTGGACTACGACAAAAGTTTCAAAACCAAAATAAGCTAAATCGGCCATTTTATTCATTTAGCGAGACAAACGAACAGCAATTGATTTTTACATATAAGAAGAAGATTTAAATACAAATGTGTAATTTTGACAGTATAATAAAACCTAACCATGTTACTTACCACCAACCGTATATTACTTATTTAGCATTTGTTTATTGTTCTTGTTGAATTATAATCTCGAAGTATTTTACAATACAGTACGTACCACGTTAAAGTTCGGGTAGTTAGTACGTGCGGGATTAAGTTACGGGTCGTAACTCGTTTACAGACATCGCTGTTCCTTACACCGGGTCAACCACGGCAGTTTGAACTCATGCACTCGTGTTAAGTTACGCCTAGTTTGTTAATTAACTTTACCGTTTATTGTAAATATGAAAATACTAGTAGTTGCACGCGGCTCCGCCCGCGTATATGTCGGTTATCGCGGCAAATAGTAGCCTATGTGTTATTCTGATGTATAAGCTATATTACTGTAAAGTTTCATCCAAATCCGTTCAGTAGTTTTTGCGTGAAAGAGTAACAAACATCCATCCATCCATACTTACAAACTTTCGCATTTATAATATTAATATAGATATTAGTCAAAAATACATACGATGAACGAACAAGATTATATTTACGATGAACAAAGAATGTCAAAAATCTATAACTTAGAAATATGTACTCAAAAAGAAAAATATCATTTTAGGGAGAAAAAATTCTTCAACTCGACATTTTTGTTTTTTATTTTATTAAAATGCACATTAGTGTATAACGCTTTAAATTAATAAATATGAAAATGTTGAGAAGGTTCAACTAAAAAAAGAAAAAAAATCTCCACCAATTGAGCTCCAATTTTGACATGAGCAAATTTTTCACAAATATAGGTGTGCTATCAAAATATTAATTAGTTGTAAAATACACCAGTGGTTAAGTGTAGATAAGTTGACTTATATAAAGAAGATTACATTACCTTACCTACTTACCTACCCACATCATAAATGAGTCAGACGATTACGAAAGCACGAGGGTATGATGTGAATGTTTTTCTTTCATATTTGATGTAATTAAGTAGTTATGTATATATGTATGTACAATTGTTGGTATGTTTGTATATAAGTATGTATATATTTTGCATACTTATATATTATTATATTTAAGTGTGCATGTATGGATATGTATAGATATGTGTTTCTTTATTTAATCTTATGCAGTTTTTTTAGACTTATTGCACCATCACTTACTACTGTCTCTCCAAAACATTTTATTTAATTCCTCCTAAGGTTGCCTGGAAGAGATTGCTTTTGGCAATAAGGCCGCTATTTGTATATTATAAATCTAACTTGTAAATCTATAATGTGGTGTACAAATACGGAGTGTTCTTTCTCTAGCTATCTACCTTATGCCTCACAACACATAGTTAAACACTTGCATGATAACTATAAATTCTCAAAATTTAAAAAAACCTCCGACATAATAACCTGAGTTCCCTTTAAAAAGTAAAAAACACGTTATGCGCTTTCCTTTGAGACACCACTCGATGATATTTTTGCAGACATTCGGTTACTCTTCCCCACTTTCACCCCCATAACTTTTTAACGACTCAACCGATTTTTGCGAAACATGTCTAAGAACACTCGCACGTAACTTACCTTTCATACAAAAAAAAACTGAAGCGAGCTACAGTGCCACAGACATTCAGACAGACACGTCAAACTTATAACACCCATCTTTTTGCATCGGGGGTTGAAATATACCTAAGTTCATGCATCAAACATTACGTTCCTTCATGCAATTTTAAAGTTATACGATCGTGATAAATAAACGACTTATAGAACATAAGCATTCAATGCTTATGGACGATAAATTAATATAGGTGACGGAATAAAATCAATGTATAAAAAGTAGGAACGGAAACATATTTCCATTATTATATCTATTCAATTGCAATTGAAAATACCTATGCAAACTGCAGCCTAACTAATCAATAAATAATCTATATATATATAAGCGAAATACCACTCACTTATTAATCACGAAATCTCAGAAACTATAACACCTACAAACTTGAAATTTGGCAGGTAGGTTCCTTATAGGGTGTAGACATCCGCTAAGAACGGATTTTACTAAACTCCACCCCTAAGGGGGTAAATCAGGGGATGAAAGTCTGCGTGAGCGAAGCCGCGTGTAAAAGCTAGTCAGTAATATAGGTAAACCGGAGCTTGCAGAAAATGTATTAATTAGTAAAGCTACAGCTCTCCATCGTACATTCGTGTGTCAATAAATTTATCAAACATCGATGGTCTGTGCTGTTATAGATACATTATTCTGCATTTAAAGTGATAGAAGCAGCTGTATAAAAGATTGACGAAATTATTTTCATCTGTTAACATCAACACGTAATACTTATTTAATCTATATATATAAAAGAGTAAGGTGACTGACTGACTGACTGACAGACTGACTGACATACCCAGAGATCAACGCACAGCCCAAACCGCTGAAGCTACAATCCTGAAATTTTGCAAGTAGGTTCTTTATATGACGTAAGTGAGCACTAAGAAAGGATTTTTTGAAATTCCACCCCTAAGGGGGTTAAATAGGGGTTGAAAGTTTGTATGGAAGTTCGTCATTTTTTAAGTAAGAAACATGAAACTTTACTTTTAGGCTACTGATTAAAAAAGAGTAGATACGTATTTAAGCGTTTCTAGATATTCTACCCCTAAGGGGTTAAATAGGGGTTGTTATTTCGTATATAGGTCAGTCTGGAAGTCCGTCATTTTTGAAGTTAGAAACATGAAACTTTATTTTTAGGCTGCTGATTAAAAATGAATTGATACGTGTTTCAGCGTTTCTAAATATTCTACCCCTAAGGGGGTGAAATAGGGGTTGAAAGTTTGTATGGAAGTTCGTCATTTTTTAAGTAATAAACATGAAACTTTACTTTTGGGCTACTGATTAAAAAAGAGTAGATACGTATTTAAGGGTTTCTGGATATTCTACCCCTAAGGGGTTAAATAGGGGTTGTTATTTCGTATATAGGTCAGTCTGGAAGTCCGTCATTTTTGAAGTTAGAATCATGAAACTTTATTTTTAGGCTGCTGATTAAAAATGAATTGATACGTGTTTCAGCGTTTCTAAATATTCCACCCTTAAGGGGGTGAAATAGGGGTTGAAAGTTTGTATGGAAGTTCGTCATTTTTTAAGTAATAAACATGAAACTTTACTTTTGGGCTACTGATTAAAAAAGAGTAGATACGTATTTAAGGGTTTCTGGATATTCTACCCCTAAGGGGTTAAATAGGGGTTGTTATTTCGTATATAGGTCAGTCTGGAAGTCCGTCATTTTTGAAGTTAGAAACATGAAACTTTATTTTTAGGCTGCTGATTAAAAATGAATAGATACGTATTTAAACGTTTCTTAATATTCTACCCCTAAGGGGGTGAAATAGGGGTTGAAAGTTTGTATGGAATTTCGTAATTTTTTAAGTAAGGAACATGAAACTTTACTTTTGGGCTACTGATTAAAAAAGAGTAGATAAATGTTTAAGCGTTTCAGGATATTCTACCCTTAAGGGGGTGAAATAGGGGTTGAAAGTTTGTATGGAAGTCCGTAAATTTTTAAATAAGAAACATGAAACTTTATTGTCGGGGTACTGATTTAAAATGAATAGATACGTATTTAAACGTTTCTTAATATTCTACCCCTAAAAGGGTGAAATAGGGGTTGAAAGTTTGTATGGAAATTCGTCATTTTTTAAGTATGAAACATGAAACTTTACTTTTGGGCTACTGATTAAAAATAGTAGATACATGTTTAAGCGTTTCTGGATATTCTACCCTTAAGGGGGTGAAATAGGGGTTGAAAGTTTGTATGGAAGTCCGTAATTTTTTAAATAAGAAATATGAAACTTTATTTTTGGGCTACTAAATAAAAATGACTAGATACGTATTTAGGAGTTTTTGGATATTATGCCCCTAAAGGGGTGAAATGGGGGTTGAAAGTTTGTAAGGAAGTCCGTCATTTTTTAAGTGAGAAACATGAAAATTTAGTTTTGGGCTACTGATTAAAAATGGGTAGATACGTATTGAAGCGTTTCTGGATATTCTACCCCTAAGGGGTGAAATAGGGGTTGTTATTCCGTATATAGGTCAGTCTGGAAGTCCGTTATTTTTGAAGTTAGAAACATGAAACTATACTTTTTGGCTGCTGATTAAAAATGAATTGATACGTCTTTCAATGTTTCTGAATATTCTACCCCTAAGGGGGTGAAATAGGGGTTGAAAGTTTGTATGGAAGTTCGTCATTTTTTTAGTAAGAAACATGAACCTTTATTTTTGGGGTACTGATTTAAAATAAATAGATACGTATTTAAACGCTTCTTAATATTCTACCCCTATGGGGGTGAAATCGGGGTTGAAAGTTTGTAAGGAAGTTCGTCAATCTTTTCTTTTGGGCTACTGATTAAAAAAGAGTAGATACGTGTTTAAGCGTTTCTGGATAATCTACCCCTAAGAGGTTAAATAGGGGTTGTTATTTCGTATATAGGTCACTCTGGAAGTCTTTCATTTTCGAACTTGGAATCATGAAACTTTAGTTTTAGGCTGCTGATTAAAAATGAATTGTCACGTGTTTCAGCGTTTCTGAATATTCTACCCCTAAGGTAGTGAAATAGGGGTTGAAAGTTTGTATGGAAGTCCGTCACTCTTGAAGTTAGAAACATGCAACTTTATTTATGGCTACTGATTAAAAATGAGTAGATACGTATGTACGAACATGTTCTACCGGAACCGGTTGTGGTTCATGGTGCCGTTCTCGAAGTTGTTTAAAAATATGTGTGGTACCTCGGGCAGACTTTGCAGTTAAGTAGAAACAACTTCGAGGACGAGGGGAACAGGAGAATTCAGCCGGGTTGGGCAGCGTTTGGGAAACTTTGTCGGGTCTTTTTATCGTCAATCCCACAGTGCCTAAATACGAAAGTCTTCAATCAATACGTCCTACCTGTCATGACATACTGTACCGAAACGTGGACACTTACGACACGGCTGGTCCACAAATTCAAAGTCGCTCAGCGTGCTATGGAGAGGGTTATAATAATAATAATGATTTATTTTTCTCATCACAAAAGCTCAACTCTTCTCTAAGGGATCGCATCAAGAATGAGGAGATCCGATAGAGAACCAAGGTCATTGACATAGCCCACAGGATAAGCAAACTGAAGTGTCAGTGGGCTGGCCATATTAGCCGTAGAACTGATAACCGCTGGGGTAAACGGGTTCGTGAGTGGTGACCGCGTCTCGGCAAACGTAGCGTAGAACGTCCACAGGCCAGGTGGAATAATGATCGGACGGCTGGCAGAAGCTGGATGAGAGAAGCTGAGAATCGAACCAAGTGGCGTGCAATTTGAGATGCCTATGTCCAGCAGTGGACTGCGTTGATGATAATGAGATACGTATTTAAGCGTTTCTGGATATTCTATACCTGGGCTAGACTGGAAGTCCGTCATTTTTTAATTTAGTAGGCTGAAACTTTGTCTTCAGGCTTTTGATTACAAATAAATGAATACTTATATCAGCATTTATGGGAATTCTATTCCTAAAGGGGTTAAAATAAGTGTCGAAAGTGTGTATGAAAGTCAAATTTAATGGACTATTGATGATAAATAAATACGTTTAAAAACATGAACACAGTATTCATAGATACTTACACAGTTTTAAATAAATACATATAATCAACTTCCACGCGAGCAAAGCCGCGGGCAATAGCTAGTTATATGATAAACAGATTGAGAATTTGTTTCTGTACTTACTTAATAACAATTGAAGCTGAGTAGTGTATAAACAAGCGATTTATTTTAAAAGCTTTTTTTTTAAAACAAGCTTTAATCAAATAAATAATAAAAAAAAAAAAAAAAAACTTTAATCCCTTCCATTTGATATCCATATTATGTGGGTTGTTCAGAAATATTTACGCCGCCATTTTGTTACGGCGGCCATTTTGGATTAATAATAATACCGATTATATATAATTGCACTGTCATCAGAACCAAATGTATATTTCAAATTTCAGCTCAATCAGAAATAGGGAAGTGGATAAAATTTAACTTGCAAGATTTGATTACAGACAAACATCTGGACAGGTGAAACTAAATTAAAGCTTGTAAAAATATATTGGTAAAATAACTTTTGCCATCACTTCTATTATGAATATAAGAGAACAGAAACTGAAGTGCAAATTACTATTTTTAACCGACTTCCAAAAGGAGTAGGTTCTCTTTTTGGACCTATGATTTTTTCATAGAGGCTACAAAACTGATCTTGCAATGTAGATAAACTTGTTTAGGGGATTTTTGCATCATAATCAGCCTATCGCAGTCCACTGCTGGACATAGGCCTCTCCAATTGCACGCCACTTAGTTCGATCCTCGGCCACTCGGATTCAGCTCCTGCCAGCAGTCTTGCGCAAATCATTCCTCCACCTGGAGTCGGTCGCGGTCTCCACTCAAGAACCCGTTTACCCCAACGGTTGTCGGTTCTACGGCAAATATGGCCAGCCCACTGCCACTTCAGCTTGCTAATCCTGTGGGCTATGTCGATGACCCTGGTTCTCTGCCGGATAACCTCATTTCTAATACGATTCCTTAGAGAGACACCGAGCATAACCCTCCCCATAGCACGCTGAGCGACTTTAAGCTTGTGGACCAGCCGTGCCGTAAGTGTCCACGTTTCGGTTCCGTATGTCATTACGTTTTCTGCAAATACATATCAAATTTCATAATGATTATTAACCGTTTTTGGAAAAGTATTGCAATCAGTTACAACTTGAAGGAGTTAAATGTATACATTTTTGTATACATAATTTTTGGAATCTACTACATCAAAAATAATAAATCAGAATATGCACCAAAAAGCCCGCTAGATTTTGCCTCTTAAAGTTCAAAAAGTAGAGGCGATTAAACCCAATATTTACTTTAACTAGTACATAAATTGCCAACATGACCATAAACCAATTTAGCCTGGCTCACCTCGGCAAATATATTATGTCAATAATGAGCGTGCGTTTGGGGGTGATGTGTCATTGTTATCATCCGTTTATGTTTCATTTCTAAGGAGAGGTTTATGTCCAGCAGTGGACTATTAAAGATCATGAAGACGTCTTTTGTAAGACGTTTAGTTGTTATTTAAATTTTGTTTTGTCTTGTTTTAAGATATTATGTAGGTACGTATTTAGTGATTAGATTGGGTCTCAGTAAGCTCAATGACAGTATTGCATTACTAAAAATATAATTATATTTCTAATTAGGAGAACGCTGACTATGAAGAAATATTATCGTATCATATTGACTAGCCAGGGAGAGCCACTCCTCGGCATGCATGGGCCGCCTTGACCGGAGTGATACGGCCTCACAGAAAACCGATGTGAAACAGCGCCGGCCCTGTGTTTCACCGAGTGAGTGAGGATACCGGAGGCTCATACACCAACCCGTCCCCCAATCCCCCAAAGGTCGGCAACGCACTTGTGACACCTCTGGTGTTGCGGGTGTACATGGGCGGCTGTAATCGCTTACGATTAGGCAATACGTCTGCTCGTTTCCACCCGAAGGTATAAAACAAAAAATTGTTAACAAAGATGCCTGATTCAATTTGCTTCAAAACACCTATCGTTTCCAAGCCATTTAGCTTCTACTAGTCTGTCATTTATGTAAATTGTTAAACCTTTTTCTATCACATTAAAAGAAAGCTGGACGATCATATACATATCTTACTATTAACTTGTTAATGCCTGAGCAGATTTGGATGTGTTTATGAGAACGGCTACTATTGCTTATAAAAAAAATTGACCATCACTTAAAACAAGAGTAATCGTCATATAAAATGGTCTTTTCAGCATTATTATTGAAGTACGTCTTAAGTAAGTTATCAGATCTAAAGCAGCCATCTTGTTTTTTTGAAAGAAATTAATGGGATAGGATCAGACACGTGGCCACATCGAAAGTTATGTTGCCGTATATTTACTTCTATAAATCACGTTTATCCGTATCTCTAAAGCACGTTCAGACATCAATTCTCGCTCTCGGTAACATTGCAGCTTCAAATATCCTACTGCTCTCGCTAACTCAAAGGTAGTAGAGCCACGC
This sequence comes from Diaphora mendica, assembly GCA_949125395.1. Taxonomy (NCBI): domain Eukaryota; kingdom Metazoa; phylum Arthropoda; class Insecta; order Lepidoptera; family Erebidae; genus Diaphora; species Diaphora mendica. The sequence goes on from OX421321.1 coordinate 7,419,071, forward strand.
TGATTTCAGCACGAATGGGCCGGCTCGACCGGGGTGGTACTAGGTAGGTAGGTAGGGGCTACCCTCACACAGAAAATCAACGTAAAATGACAGCGTTCGTGCTGTCGTGTTTCGTTGGTGAGTGTGAGACCGGAGACCCAATTAGTCTAGTCAACAAGATCCATACTTGTTGACTAGACTAAAAGATGCAGAAGCATCACTAGGCCGCCATGGTGTGGGTCGCCATGCTGCATTGTCTGCATTCGCAATGAGTATGGTGAGACCACCACTCTTGGATTTACTTATGCTTTTCATCAGGCAGAGTAGAGTTATTTTGGCAGTCCAAACATAAAAAAAAAACAACAAGCTGCTCCAATCGTAAAGTCTGTATTCGTTTGAGATCGCAGAGATTACTACTTACTCATTTACACGGGCAAATAATAAATAAATAAATATTTCGGACATCTAACACACAACGCCATCTAGTCCCAAGCTAAGCGGAGCTTGTGTTATGGGTACTAGACAACTAATACAAATACATATATAATTTTTTTTGTAAATACGTACATATTATACATAGAAAACACCCAAACTTCGAAACAAATATTTGTACAAACATTTGGTCCGACCCAGGAATCGAACCCAAGACCTCATGATCAGCAGTCGCATACACTACCACTGCGCCAACGAGGTAGATACTGTATAATAAATCAGATACTTATATTCACTGTAGGTATATAGTATAAGTATCATTTATATTGACCAAATGCTTAACTACCTTGCTGAATGCGATTTTCAAGGTCACGTGAATTAAAGTTATGAGGCAAAATTGTTCATTTTTAGGCTAGACTTACTTTCATACTAAGATTTAAGCTACAATTAAATGGTATCCGATGAAGTTGTTTACTATCTATCACTTTGGTCTATTTATATTACAACGAGCTGACCCACGTAACATCGTTTACGTTTTTGTGAATCTAAACCATTCCCAGATCCCCTTGAACACACACAAAAAATTTCATCAAAATCGGTCCAGTCGTTTAAGAGAAGTTCAGTGACATACACACTCACAGAAGAATTATATATATAAAGATATTTGTACGTTGATGTATATTGAAATTTTGCAAAAGCGGTTGAAAAGAGATTTATACCCAAAACCAATGACTAACCATATTTAATGGCCAAAGAAGTTAGATTAGAATAATTAATTTAAAGTAATACAATATAATTTCAACCAATCGCCGTCCACTGCTGAACGTAGGTCTCCCCCAAGGAGCGCCAGCTATCCCGGTCTTGGGCAGTCCGCATCCACCCTTTGAAATACAATATAGTGCGGACAGACAACTGCAAGTTGATAAAGAGTATGTGAGAAAAAAGCAAATACTAAAACCTTTATTTTAAAGTAGTATATATATATATGTTTTACTTTGCATTCTAAGCAAGATTTGAAAGGTATATGCAATTTAACATATCTCTAGAAGCTTACTAACAGTAGTTTGCCACACATAGTTGCACGAGTCCTGTTAACGCTTGGAGTGACATACTCACTGTGGAAATTAAATGCAACATGCATTTACATCATACCCTAGTTGGCAACTTCAGTCACTAGTTACTAATTTCTTGTGGTTTAACTTTGCGACACTATTACTTCATTTAGTTACTTATTAAAAATAATTATATATTTTTTCATAAATAGCTATTGCACGCGGCTCCCCTGGCGTTTGTATTAGTTTTGCGGTAAATAACGGAAACGCGGTAAATGGCCTTTGTGTTATTTGGATATATAAGGTATATTACTGTAAAGTTTCATCTAAATCCGTTCAGTAGTTTTTGCGTGAAACAGTAAGAAACATGCATACATTCATCCTCATATACTTTCGCATCTATATATAAGTACGACTGGTTATTGCTCACGGCTCTATTCTCGTTATTATTACTTATTTCGTGTTTATAACTTTAAAAATTACTAACATCGTAATTTTACTAATTTTACTCGGGAAGATTAAAACACATATTATAATATTGTTACGTGTTAGGGTTTGATGGGTATTGGAAATAAACCTTCTGACGTGTAAAAGAGACTTTATTAACAACACTCTTAAAATCACAATATCACTCCGAATAACAATAGTTATTGGTCGACGAGGTCGCTAGGTTGATCACTGTCATCACTTCGATGTTTATCGCACTGTAGCTCAAACTGAACTGAATTGCGGCCCGCGAGAGTTCGTATTTATATCCATTTTTACTATTACTAGCGCTTTCTAGAAACGTCTCGGATCATACGAGGTTGTTCCTCGTACCAAGAACACGCCCGCCGGCGAACTCGTTGTAAACAATCGCGCAACAACCAATCGATATTCGACGCTATGTATATCGATATAAGGTTCGTTATTCCGTGCCTTACAAATCAACTTTCTCGATCGTTGTTCGCGAATAATCTTTCTTCGTAACAATATACCACCTTAGTCCCAGGAATCGAAGTCACTGGAAACAAAAACACAACAAATATTAACCAAATCGTACTTAACAATAAATCTACAGGGAATCACTTTGATGTTAATTATTTGATAAATTAAGTTTCATTGAGAAATTTTAAGAATTGGCAGTAAGATAGGTTCACAATATTATTTTAAACAGATTGTTTGTGAACTTGTAAAATAGTCATGCGCTAGATTTAAATGAAGAATATTTTATTGTCTCCGGTTTAAAATTCAAAGATTCTACAATCGCAAAAGAGATTTAAATAAACTCTTACTGCAAAAACACTGGCAATAGCACTGATAACTAGCGATGTACGATACTTTGAAGTAAGTCTTTTATAAAATCTATTTCACTGAACACTCTAACTTGTGCACTAACTGATAAAGCGACTGACTTTGCTTAAACCATTTCTCGTAGATATAATTTGAACTGCAATAACTGGAAGTAATTCTGTTACAGGAAACATTGGAATTGTAAGCGGCTACTGTAATTGGTTCCCAGATACGTGGAGCTCCCTTGTGCATTGTTAACACGCTTGTAGGACTAAGGGTCAGCTAAACTAAGCATGGTATACAGAATTGTTGAGGGGTCCACCTAAACCAGTGGTTCCTAACATTTTATTAACCAGGGACCACTTAGATTTATTTTTGTTAGCGAGGAACATGTCCTCAACAAGGAAAACACTGATTTAACCCGAAAATAAACTTTAATCAAAAAGTCATTGGAACAATGAAGTCATTTATTATGTTTATAATTCTCGTGTCACGATGTTGCTCACGATGAATTCCAAAACTATTTAACCGATTTTCACGTTTTTTTTAAATCTGTGCTTAACCCACGTGTTAGATAGGATAGTTAGCATCACGTTTAGACCAATAGGAGCGAAGCATAATTAAACAGATGCCGGCGATGTTGCGTAAGTCGTTAACTAGCAGTAATATAATAATCAAATATTTTAGAATCTTCTTACTTTATATCGATTTGTAGCTTTGTTTTTTTTTTTTTTTGATTTACACTCAAATAACTCTCCACAATATTTAAAATTCTTCGTAGACCAAATTTAGAGTCCCGCGGACCACGGGTTAGGAAACATTGACGAAACGAGAGGTTGTCGTAATTAAGATTTTTTAATAATATAAGATCTGTTTTGCTAGTTTGTGGACTGCTTTTGAATATTAGAAAAATAAGGTAATTTTACTGCTACTAATAACAAATTATTTTAAAAAAGCGACAGTAAGTGGTTGTGCAAATGATAGTACATTCAAAACAATTAAAATACTATCTATTTCCAGTGGTAAGTAAGATTCACTTTGTTGACATTTGCACTCGGTTAAAAAAGTCAAATATTTGACAATTAAAACACTCAAATATCATTTACCCATACTAATATTATAAATCCGAAAGTAAATCTATCTGTCTGTTACGCTTTGATGGCTAAATCGCAGCACCGATTTTAATGTATTGGGCGTGGACATACTTCAGTTCTGGATATTATAGTGATATGATATACGTGCCCTCTAAAAGTGAGTTGAAATTAATTCACCTTAACAATGATGTCACATCATTTCTAAACTAAACAGTGTCAATAATAAATGTTTATTTTTCATGTTCGGATACACTATTCTTAAACGTACCATAAATAATTCCCCATAATTATTTTTTAAAGTTAGTCCTGAAGGTGTGCGAAAAATAATAAAGAAGAGTTTAGAATGTCCTAGTCTTGCAGATAGGCCACGTTCGGAGCGTTCTAGGGCTACTACTTTGACCCTTGTTGATGATCGACAAAGGTTAGTGTAAAATTAATCCAAAGATTGTGGTACGAGAAATCAAAGATCAGTTACAGAGAGCAGGAACCTCGGTTTCTGAAACTTCTATCAGGCGACGCCTGCAAGATGCTAATTTTTTTAACATCTTTCTATAAAAACGAAGGCTGGAATTCACCTTTAAGTATTTGAATAAGCCAATGGACTTTTGTAAGGTAGTCGTTTTTAGCGATGAATCAAAGTTCGAACTATTTGTAAATCGACGTCAGCCCACTGTGAAACACGGCGGTGGGAGTGTGATGGTTTGGGGGTGTTTTTCTTGGTATGATGTGGGCCAACTGCAAATAATTGAAGGCAGGATGATAGCACAAATCTATTGTAATATTCTGCGTGATAATTTAAAACAATTTGCTGAAACAATGGGGTTGGGTTGGATTTTCAAGTTTCAACAAGATAACGATTGAAAGCATACATCAATTACTACACCACACACATACATTACTACACACTACAACTTTTTTTTTCTTGTGTGTTGCCCGCCATAATGACTCTACTCTGCCTGATGGAAAGCATGAGTAGAATCCAAGAGTGGTGGTCACCATACTCATTGCGAATGCAGACAATGCAGTATGGTGACCCACACCATGGCGGCCTAGTGATGCTTCTGCATCTTTTAGTCTAGTCAACAAGTTTCATACTTGTTGACTAGACTAAAAGACTAGACTAGACTATTTGGGCCAGGATGTGGGGGATAGGTGTGTCATGTCCCACCAACACAAAGGGAGGATCCTCCGATCAGGGGAGGTGATCATGCCTGGCGGGCTAACTGTCCAACGGTTGATGAAGGGATGTTGTTTATATGATAATCGGCGCGAGAACTTCTATTGCGCGATTTAGGATTGGTAGTTTCTTCGTTTCCTTCGTTACTCCGTATTTCGACGTATCTTTGGTAGATGGCGCTATAGTATGTTATGTTGTTGTTGTGCTGTATGTGGAGGGCGCTACAAGGATTTTGTTTAAACATTTTTTTTTTTGAAACATGGTCGACTATACCGATCAAAACATTACAAAATCTTGTAGTATCGATGCCTAGACGACTTAAAGCAGTTCTACAGAATAATAGGGGTCATACAGAACATTAAAAGTAAAGACATTGGCAAAGACACAATCTTTAAAATAATTTCTCAACAATTTCAACTAACTTTTGGCACCGTAATTTCATTGTTAACCGACATAAATTATAATTATTAAAGTTGTTGTGGTTCTCTTATGAGTATGAATATTCTAAATTGATATATTTCAATAAACAGTTCTTGAAGCCATGATTTTATTTGGTTTTATTATAATTTCCTTACATTTATTACGTTACTTATCATTTCAACTAACTTTTGGAGGGCACCGTATATAATATTGTAACCGATACACACGTGGGCATAACCTACTTTTTATATGTTTATATTTTTAGTTACCATTAATATTATTTGTGTAAAATTCATTTTTTTTAGTTTTGCCTAAAATAAGAAAGCAAATTGGCAGAAATCATCGATCATACCATAACAGTAGCAGAGTACTGAAAATTCACAAATTCATCCTTTTCATCGGTATTATCTATCATATCAATTATAACTTTTAGTAACAATATACAATATTTATTAATTATTTAACAAAGAAACTGGGAAAGAGTATGATGTATCTGTTGGATCAAGTTTAATGAACTTGTAAATTTTTAATATTACTCAACCGGCCCTAGGTTGAATGATACACACATTTTGTGTATCTATTAAGCTCTTTACATAATGTATTTTTTTCAAGACTTATAGGCTAATGTTCCAAATCTTTATAATCTAATATTCACAGTGTACGTATGTAAAATTTATGTACTGGTGCATATGTATATCCATATTTATTTATGTATGTGTGGATTTGTAAATGTTAGTTTATGGTAACTCTATAAATTATTCATTCATCATCAGCCAATAGGTAGTAGAGCCACTCTGATTTCAGCACGAACGGGCCGGCTCGACCGGGGCGGTACTACCCTCGCACAGAAAATCAACGTAAATTGACAGCGTTTGTGCTGTCGTGTTTCGTTGGTGAGTGCGAGACCGGAGGCCCAAGTATGGAACTTGTTGACTAGACTAAAAGATGCACAAGCATCACTAGGCCGCCATAGTGTGGGTCGCCATACTGCATTGTTGTATCCGCAATGAGTATGGTGACCACCACTCGTGGATTTTGCTTATGCTTTCCATCAAGCAGAGTAGAGTCATTTTGGCAGGCCAAATATAAAAAAAAAAAAAAAAAAGCCTATCGCAGTCCACTGCTGGACATAGGTCTCTCCAATTGCACGCCACTTAGTTCGATCCTCGGCTACTCGCATCCAGCTTCTGCCAGCCGTCTTGCGCAAATCATCACTCCACCTGGCCTGTGGACGTCCTACACTACGTTTGCCGAGACGCGGTCTCCACTCAAGAACCCGTTTACCCCAACGGTAGTCGGTTCTACGGCAAATATGGCCAGCCCACTGCCACTTCAGCTTGCTAATCCTATGGGCTATGTCGATGACCCTGGTTCTCTGCCGGATAACCTCGTTTCTAATACGATCCCTTAGAGAAACACCGAGCATAGCCCTCTCCATAGCACGCTGAGCGACTTTAAACTTGTGGACCAGCCGTATCGTAAGTGTCCACGTTTCGGCTCCGTATGTCATTACGGGTAGGACGCACGCCTTATTATTGATGAAAGTTATAAACTCTGATTTCAACCTCGGTGCATCTACTTTACAAAATTTCTACATCGCCCAAAGGTTGGCTCATAGAGAGTGCCTGGGGAATTAAGTTCGCCGAGTACATTTGTGCAAGAAGTTTTTATTTAAATAAAAAGAAAGAATCGGAATATGCAATCAAGTGGCGGGCCATACATAAAAAAAAAAAAGAACCACTTAAATATTAATTTAATTAAATACCTAATGTGTCAATGTTTGACTTTCAAGTTATTATCTAGTAATCACAATTTATTTTTCTCCCACAAAATATATGTTACAATGATATGGATATGCTTATAATATACATTTTTGTGGGAGTCAGGAAGCCAAACTAGGATAACCCTGTGGATTCCTAGCTCCCCCTCACGAAACTACTTATTGTTTCTTTATAATAATTCTTTTTATTTATTTATGAAAGAAAGAAAAAAAAATACACTAAATGAAAATTTATGTTATTGAGAGATTAAATAAAAGTATTGTGTGTGTGTGTGTCTGAAATCTGTAAAATACTTATGACAAACTTACATAGAATTTCACGAGCATTTCTATCTCAAAGTTAACTCACTGTTTTTTTACTTGATAAATAATCAAACTTTGAAAAAATCAAACGTTTTAACAAGGTCAAGCTTAATACTTTGACAAATTGTAGATAGTTTTGATGGATTTACGAGTGCAAGTTACAGAGAGATATTATTAATTGCGTCCCACATTAATTAGGCAGAGGATAAAGGATCATTTAGTAGTGACAGTTGGAACGAGTACTGTTCAATTAATATGTGTATGAACATTAATTGTGATTAATGTTCATCGAAATGTAAACAGAGTACGCAAGCAGTTATATTTCGACCGTATTGAATATTTTGTTTTATTATTTGATTGAACAGTGTAGCTGGCACTGTTTTTGTTTAGATTTTTGTACCTTGGCAAATTTGAATTTACACTCCAACTTATAATATGTGTTTTTTTAACACTTGTCTATTCTTTTTAGGGTTCCGTACCTTAAAAGGAAAAAACGGAACCCTTATAGGATCACTTTTTTGTCCGTCTGTCTGTCTCTCAAGACCCTTTTTTCAGGTATGCGTCAAGGTTTCTAGCTGAAATTCATATGAAATAGTCAGATCTACTGCCCCTCGGAGCTGTGAAGAAATCAAACTTCTAAGCCAACGCAATCAAAAGATACAGCCGTTTATAAGTTATGGAATCAGGCGTTATTTTGCGGAAATCCATGACATTAAATGCTATGAAATATATTTAGCTTTAATTCCGCAAGACAAATATCCAGGTCTGAGAGCAGGACACAAATCTCACCGTCATGCATACTCACATGCACATATGGGTATCATACATATGCACACATACAAAACAAGTGAGAAATAATGCCTGCTCCTGCTCTCAGACCTGGATATTTGTCTTGCGGAATTAAAGCTAAATATATTTCATAGCATTTACAGCCGTTTATGTTGCAAATTTGCGACATTCGCAAGGGAATCAAAACCTACAGGGTACTTCTCGTGAACTCATAATCTTGAAATTTGGTACGAAGTAACATCTTATACCACAGATAAAGAAAAAATTGCTAAAAGTATAACTTTTTAGTTTCTTCGTGTAATAAGTCGTTTATTATGCAAATTTACGACACTCGCAAGGAAATCAAAACGTACAGGGTACTTCCCGTAAACTCAGGATCTAGAAACTTAGTACGAAGCAACATCTTATAGCACAGATAAAGGAAAAATTGCGAAAAGCATACATGTTTCGTTCCATAATATAAGAAAAATATTTTAAATTATTTTAAACTTACAACCCTTTTCCTCATGGATGCGTAGAGGTATTAAATGGAAATTCATGTCAACTACTCAAGTATGTAATACCTTTAAGCTGTAACAAAATCAAACTTCTATGTCAACGCAATCCAAAGAAACAGCAATTTGAGCTCCATATTTTGAAACTCGCAACTACTCGCAAGGAATCAAAACCTACGGGGTACTTCCCGTGAACCCAGGATCTTAAAATTTGGTACAAAGCAACGTCTTATAGTACAGATAAAGGAAAAAATGCGAAAAGCATAATTTTTTAGTTACATCATACAATTATTTTTATTTTTTTAAACTTACAACCCTTTTCCTTATGAACGCGTAGAGGTATTAAATTGAAATTCATGTAAACTACTCAAATCTATAATACCTTTAAACTGTAACAAAATCAAACTTATATGTCAACGCAATAAAAAGAAACAGCAATTTAAGTCCCATATTTTGATACTCGCAAATACTCGCAAGGGAATCAAAACCTACAGGTCACTTCCCGTGAACTCAGGATCTTGAAATTTGGTACAAAACAACGTCTTATAGCACAGATAAAGGAAAATTGCGAATTGCATAATTTTTTAGTAACATCATATAATAAAAATAAAAAATAAAATAAACTTACTACCCTTTCCTCATGAACTCGTATGGGTATTAAGTTGAAATTCATACCAAATACTCAGGTCTATTAATACCTTTAAGCTGTTACAAAATCAAACTTCTATGTAAACGCAATCTAAAGAAACAGCAATTTAAGCTCCATATTTGGAAACTCGAAACTACTCGCAAGGGAATCAAAACTTAAAAGATACTTCTTACTTAAAGATAGAATTTTGAAATTTGGCATAAAGCAATGTCAAATACTTAGGTCTTATTGCCTTTAGCTGTGAAAAAAAAAAACAAATTTCCAAATCAACGCAAAACGCAAACGTACAACCATTTATACCACATATTTTGAAACTCGCGACTACTCGCAAGGGAATCAAAACCTAAAAACTACTTCCTGTTGACATAGAAAATTGAAATTTGGTAAGAAGTAATAGCTTTACAGAACAGGTAACAGAAAAATTGAGAAAATTTTTACTATACCTACAGGTTTGTACGGAACCCTCGGTGCGCGAGTCCGACTCGCACTTGGCCGGTTTTTTTTACTTATCTAATACTAAATAAGAACTATTTAGTTATTTTTAGACAACAATTTTGATAATTTAACATGTTTTTATTTTGCACTAATTTTATCACAATGTGAATTAGGCTATGTATGTTGATTTACTTTTATTTTATTGCCCGCGGCTCCGCCCGCGTATATGTCGGTTATCGCGGCAAATAGTAGCCTATGTTATTCTGATGTATAAGCTATATTACTATCCAAATCCGTTCAGTAGTTTTTGCGTGAAAGAGTAACAAACATCCATCCATCCATCCATACGTACAAACTTTCGTGTTTATAATATTAGTATAGATGAAATACCACATAGACCATTAATGTGAACTCAAGCAGTTTTACTTAGTATATGGATATTTGGCTGTCTACCCACTGTACTTTAAATGACAGTCTGATACTTTTCAAAAGCTGATTTTATAATAATTTGGACATCTAACACTCTACGCCATTTAGTCTCCAACTAAGCTGAGCTTGTAATAAGGGTACTAGACACTGATATAAATAATTAAATATATATATATTTATATACTTTTTTTGTAAATTCGTACATATTATTTATACACAAAACACCCAAATTTCGAAACAAATATGTATTTGCAGATCATACATACATTTGCTCCGACCCGGGAATCGAACTCAAGACGCACAGTACGTACGTACAGCACGCTACCACTACGCCAACGAACGGGCAGTATGTGGTTTTACTGTTATTAGCAAAACTTGTCATGATGAACATTTTTATAAGAATCCTATTTAAAATTCACGTTTTAGTCTTTCAGCGATTTTTATAACACGTTGCGTGCTGTGTATTTTACCCGACTACGGTGAAGCAAGAACTAGTTTTGGCAGTGTATGTATGTTTGTATATAGCGCCTAAACTACTAAACTTATTTTCATACCAGGGGTGTCAATATATAAAAAGTATGACAAGATAAAAATATGTTTTAAATTACCTATATCTGCAGTAGACTGTGGTCTGTAGTATACAATATTTCTGTTCGTGTCTTGAAATGCAATAAACCTTGTCGATATAAGTTAAAAGTAAACTTTTCGGAACAGGACTCAGGTGACGCATATTTGTGTGAGATCCCAACTGTATTGCGTGATCTATCACCGTCCTCACTTGCAACAACTTCGCAACTTTATTCAAATTCAATAATATACCTATCCTATTATTGAGATGTTAACATTATGTTGGATATTGCATGTTTTTTTCGATTGCCTTGGAAGCCACAGTGGTAGCGAATGTGACTGCTGTGTTTTAGGTCTCGGGTCTGACATGTGCTATAAATTTTGTCAAAAGCTTTTACGTAGTCAGGTAGTAGTTTTAGTTTTTTTTAACCAATTAAAAAAAAAAAAGAAGAAAGAAGTTACTCGATTTGATCTTATATATTTTTATTGTTTATAGTAGCTAGTAGGTAGTTAAAACGGAGGGACGAGAATTATAAAAAGAAAATAAATAAAAAAAGTATTTAAGTGCCAGTGGTACTTGTATAAATTTTTTGATTTATTTTCTTTCTTGAGTAGCACTCTATCTTGATCCCCAATTTTTTAGATTACAAACACTTCAGTTTGGCTTTTCAGATAAAATAATATTACTCTAACAAATATTATTTATTTCATATTTTATCAAAACTCATATCTTCCAATTTTTAAACGACTTCAAAAAAGGAGGAGGTTCTCAATTCGGCAGTATATATGTTTTTTTTGTTTGATTTTAATGGTTCTTTTTAATGGAAAGGAACGGTGGTACCATGATAAGGACACTAAGATCTGATGATGGCATCCAAGAGAAATCGAGTGGAACCTTGGAGTCGGTTTTATTTTGTTAATTTTTTTGTATTTTTATATCATCACTTGGCTTCGGAAATAATAATGTATCTAGATTTGGTATTTGATATCTATTATATCGAAACATGATTGGATTTACAAAAAATGCAATCGCCTCGTACGAAGAATAAATATGGAAACCTTGCAAAGTTTTAACTCTGAACTGTGTGTAACAACTGCAAAGTAACTACACATGCAAACACCGTTCTGTTCTCGAAACAAAACTGTTCTGTTTCGTTTTTAAAGTTAGCCTTTACGTTAACAGTGTGACTGCATTCAAAACTTTTCAATGGACGACCAACTTCGTTCTTCCTGCCACCAGTTTTGTAAAATAGTTCACTAAAATAAAGCACTAAAACTTACATGTTTCAGAATCGCTTAATACTTTTAAATAAATTTGGAAGTTTAAGCGATAGTTGGGAAATATAATTTATTAAAATTTGTTAAATTTATGAAAATGCTTAAAAAATACTTAAAAAATGCCTACGGCATTAAGTCCACCTTTGTCACTGTTAATGTGCATAAAGTATAAATAAAATAAATTAAAAAATTGACTTCTGTACAGTACGTATAATCATGTAGGTCTGTAAGGCATGTAAAGGCATTTACGGTATACACCAATATATTGACAATGCTAACTAATATTATTATTGAATTAAATTAAAATAAATAAAATAATAGGTTCCTATTGCCATTGCTCAGCTAAGTTTGAAATTGGATGACGTTGTATTTCAAATGTACGAAACATTTATTTATTTTTCAGAGATATTTATACCTATGTTACATACATACGAAACCCCAAAGTATATCACCGACGCAGCGTTACGAGCACAGAATACAAAGGCCTGTTATCAGATCACGCACTCGTCCAATATGCCAACGCTGCAGTCTCCATGACACGAGGCGCCGACGCAGCATTACGAGCACACACCACAAAGACCTATTATGAGATCAATGGCCACAAAGGCCTGTTATGAGATCAACAGCGACACGAGGCGCCGACACAGCATTAGTATATAGTATATATATTTAAAATTCAATTACTTTTGGTCATTCCTAACTCACACTTTGAGTAGGGTTCACATAATTGTAAATTAGTTTGTAATTTCTTTTTATTAAACTAACTATAAGTAAAGTTGTTTTTTTTTTAACCTCCGGCTGCAGTATACGTAATTCCTATATACATAAAACTGAAGATATAATAATAAATATGGAAATAAAATCATTCGAAAATTTAAAATAGAAAACATACAGGAACTATTAAAATATTTTATCTTTGATAATATATTATCGAATGTTTTTAAATGAAATAGAATCTAAGTGTGTAATCTAAGTGGCTATATTTATATTTTAAGCTTGCAGCTAAATGCTAGATAAAAATAAAAATATAATAATCACGCAGTACAAGGACCTCTTTTAACACACAGACTTAATATGACTTTCTCAATAAGCAACCAGACGATATATTGCTGACTTATTTCTTTAATATCAAATAGGACTTAGATACTGTTGATGTTGTGATGTGAGCTTCGTTTTATTACACGACTTGGTTTTCTTGAAACTATAAAAAGAGTAAATGTATTGTAGACGTTTGATACATAGGGGCTCGGGGGTCACTGGGCACTAAATCTATACTAATATTATAAACGCAAAAGTTTGTAAGTATGGATGGATGTATGGATGGATGTTTGTTATTCTTTCACGCAAAAGCTACAGAACGGATTTGGATGAAAGTTTACAGTAATATAGCATATACATCAGAATAACACATAGGCTAATATTTGCAGCGCTAACCGACATATACGAGGGCGGAGCCGCAGGCAACCACTAATAGTCTTCTACTTCCAGCCACAAACAATCTCTTCTACTTCTCATCCTTGACTATGCCGATGTCAGCTATCTGCATCTCACCGAAGACCAACTGAATAAACTTGAGCGACTTCAAAATCTCTGCATTAGATTCATATTTGGATTACGCAAGTATGATCACATTTCTGAGTTTCGTTCTAAGCTCAGGTGGCTACCAATACGCTTTCGCCAGAATCTACATATTCTTTCTCTTCTATACAGTGTTCTGTTTCATCCTCACCCACCTCTTTATCTCAAAAAACGTTTTCAGTTCTTAAAAAACACACATGCAGGGACCTGAGGTCATCAGAGAATTTAATACTGAAAATGCCAAAACATTCAACTCAGTTTGCGGACAAGTCTTTCACTGTGCAAGCTGTAAGACTTTGGAACAACTTGCCTGAGACAATTCGATAATCAAAAAATTTGCCTATTTTTAAAAAGCTGGTGAAGGACCATTATTTGTCATTATGATATATTAAATAGATATATAGAAATATTATATCCTCTTTTTAGCATATTATTTTAATCTGTATATTTATTGTATGTATACCATGTACTCATTAGCAGGTCTACCTTTAGGCGCCCGGTTATCGTTGAATTTTGGGACACCCTGTATAAATATAAATTGTATATATGTATATGTAGGATTATGAATATATGTATGTGTGTGTTACTGTATGTATGTTTGTAATTTGAAAGTGAGTGGGTGCTATTTTTGTTCATGATTGTTTAACTGATATTTTTAACCATTCACGTAGAGGATTATGTGTTACATGTATGTAAGCTACCCAAAATTTTTGAATATCGAAAATCCGTGTCGTTGTTGTCTGGAAGAGATCGCCGTGAGCGATAAGACCGCCTATTGTAACATTTGCATATATTGTAACTCATCCTTTGTTTTCTGTTTGTAATTTTGTATGTATACAATAAAGATTGCCGGCCTATTCCATAAAAAAAAAAAAAAAGATTAAAAAAAAAAATGGCTATTACATTGCAAAGCTAAGTAACATTAGCTAGGTCAGACTATAGATGGGTGACAATTTCTTAACATATTGAGACTCCTTCATGCCTCGTAGGTCACGTTAGACAGTGACATCGATCCCAGTTGCTGTACGAACATCTTTGGCAATCATTACGGGTAATTGGAGCACTAAAGAGTCTGACAGCTTTGATTTCACCTAGTGCTTAGCTTGTGAAGGTCTGGTGGCAGTGGCTCCACCTGAAAAGTCTAGCCGTATCGTAATGGACTTTAAGGCGACTTATTTCTAATTATAGCGTATCTTATTTTCTGCAGGGTTGGCCTAACGGTCGCCACGCTGCTCTCTACTACACGAAGTGTTTCGGATGTGATCCAAAAATTGTTGTTCTGAGTCTGGGTGTTCTTTGTGTCCGTTTCATGTATGTTTCTAAAGTCCCCCGCGACACAGGATGTATATTCTTAATGCGGGAGTTGTCTTTTAAAACAAAAAAAAAATACTTCGGACAGAAAAGAAATAGAATTCTGGAAAACCAAGGAAATATTTGTCATAGAACAGGAAGCCACGAGTAACACTTAATTATACATACTTTATTTCCTTCTTCTTCCTAGATCTTATTATTTCTAAGATTTATTGGGTATTGGCTACTACTACTATTTTAGTTCCTAATATATCTAATGTAACAGGTATAGTATTAACATAGAATAAAGTTTATTCTAACAGACGTCATATCTCGTACTACTCTGGACTCATTTAGTTATGCCTCCTGGTAGCACTACCGACAGGAAAATCTGATATGTCACAGTCATACCGGCTTTAATTAAAGTTAACATTTTAATAATTGTGCCCATTATACCTGATTAAATATACTCGGAAGTCTTCCTCGGGAAATAAATAAATAAATATTTCGGACATCTAACACACAACGTCATCTAGTCCCAAGCTAAGCAGAGCTTGTGTTATGGGTACTAGACTACTAGACAACTGATATAAATACATAAATATACTTTTTTTTGTAAATACATACATTTTATAACTACATAGAAAACACCCAAACCCCGAAACAAATATTTGTAGGTCATACAAACATTTGGTCCGACCCGGGAATCGAACCCGAGACCTCATGATCAGCAGTCGCACACGCCAACCGCAAGACCAATGAGGCAGTCAAATGTTACGAAGTTTTAAATTAAAAATATATAATGTAAGTACACATTTATTAAAAAGCGGTTTTTATTTTTGACGTGACAACGTCTTATAAATTGATGGAGCCGACTGCACACACGAAAAAACATGACTCATGCGTCGTTACCTCAATATGTTACCTCGCTCTTAGGCGTTCCATTTCAAGCTTGAAGTCTCATCTATCTCTCGCTTGCACTTCAATCCTTGAATGGAAGCGAGAGATAGATGCGGCGCAAGCGCATCATTATCATCATCATTTCGTCATTATCATCATCATTTCATCAAGGTTTCGTTATGACGTTGTCACGTTCCTATCGTCTAACTATCGTCCGTAAACAGACTTTACAGATAACCATTTTTTGTTTACCAATAGACCCCAATTTTATTAATTTGTATAGATAACGCTTTCTAAGAAAAAAAGCGCAATTTTATCATTTTATTATGACTTCATGAGATATAATGATAATTATTTTTTCGGGAATTAACACAATCACTTATTAAAAGGTACCTCTGATTTGATCTGACGATGAAATATCGTGTAAAAAATTATTTGTACGAAGATTTAAATATAATGGGCTTTATTTCCAAGATTTAGACAACTTTTTAGTGGGTAAAAAATTAAATTCCCGAGAGGCAGTACAAAATGCCTTTGAAGAGTTTGTTGCCTCTCGTCCAGCTGATTTTTACAAGAAGGGCATCAATAAACTGCCAATGCGTCGGCAAAGATGCGTCGATTGCATGGGTGATTACTTCGAATAACAGAAATAAAAAAGTTTGAAAAATAAGTACTTTCACTTATTGCATACAAAACGGCAATTTCATAGGTAAAGACCTATTATTTAAATGAAAATGTACATCAACAGCCAGTACAGAATTTTCATCTGAATTTTTTTTAATGACTGAATATTTCCGTCGTAGGATATTGAAAATCCTTATCTCCCGGCTAAGAAGCAACCTATGTCCAGTAGTAGATTGTTAAACGCTGTTGATGAAGACGATGATATTGAAAATATAAAAATTAACAAGGCAATTAACTCTCACATACGCAAGCTTAGCATTAAAACACTACTTATGTGGAACCGAAATCAAACCACTCAAAACTATTTAGACCCACCTGTACAAACTACCCTAAAATCCTTTACAGATTGACTAAGTACCAACTCAGAAGCTGTCGCCTTATAGTCATAAGGTCGGTCGTCGTAACAACGGTCATTCAACTGATAAGTTTCACCGATATTGGTTTCTAAATAACTTCATCAACTAATAACTACCAAACCTTCTCTAGGTATTTACTAGGATTATTCAACGCGTTAGTATTTCCCCTATATGCTTTAATGAATTATGTTAGCGTCCCTAATTAAAAGGAGTTGAATATCAAGGAAAATTAATTCAAAAGAGTTTACCAAACTATAATCTATACTAATATTATAAACGCAAAAGTTTGTAAGTATGGATGGTTGGATGGATGGATGTTTGTTACTCTTTCACGCAAAAACTACTGAACGGATTTGGATGAAACTTTACAGTAATATAGCTTATACATCAGAATAACACATAGGTGACTATTTGCCGCGATAACCGACATATTTATATGCGGGCGGAGCCGCGGGCAACAACTAGTATAAGTATGTATGTACCTACATCAAGAAAGTATTTTTTTCTGACTGTCTCTTTGTTCCGGCTAATATCTGGAACGGTTGGACAGTTTTTTGATGCGGCTTTCACTGGCAGATAGCTCATGATATGAGGCGTATCTTAGGCTTTTTCTCAGACAAATACATCGTCCCGCAGCGTTACCTACTGTCGTTGTTGTACCGCGGGCAACACCGCGGGGCTCAGCTAGCGTGTATCTTTGTTGCTCACGATGAACTCCGAAACTACCTAACCGATTTACACGTCACTAAGATAGGATAGGTAGTCAACATCGAGCACGACTGAAAAAAGTCACTGACGATGTTGCGTGGGTCATCTAGTATGTAATAATATAACATCCACCACATGGCTGTCTGATCAAAAAGTAAGCAACGACTGTACTATTGTAATCAGACTGCAATTAACCATACTTATATATTTCTAACTAGCGACCCGCCCCGGCTTCGCACGGGTTGATTTCAGATGCACCCACCGGCGACTACACGATTCGTGCATTTTAAATCTGTTAATCTTCGAATATAAACTACATACTGTAAAGGCCCATATTGATCTATATTAAATATGCAATGTATTTATGGTACTTAATTAAATAAGGAGTAATAATATATTGCTTAAAATCGCTTCGTAAATAAGCCATTATTTTTCGTCGAAAGAAAGGAATAAAAATGTTTTTTGTGGGTTATCCCTAAGAGATAGACATATACCATCCCGCACTTTTTTCTAGATATTTTTAAGGTGTACAATATAGTATTGTAGTACATTATTTTCATCTATCTCGTAGGCCAGCCAGCGTTTACAATGTAAGCGCAAGAAAATGTGTTTATTTACGAGATCACATTAGAAAACTCTAAAATTATCAGTATTTCTCTACTATAACATACATGTATTATACACATAAACTTTTCTCTTGAATCACTCTATCTATTAAAGAAAATCGAATCTTAATTTGTTGCGTAGTTTAAAAGATCTAAGCATTTATAGGGACAGACAGACAGCCGGAAGCGACTTTTTTTTTTATGTATGAATGAAATTGACTCTACTCTGCCTGATGGAAAGCATAAGCAGAATCCAAGAGTGGCGGTCACCATACTCACTGCGAATGCAGACAAGTATGGCGATCCACACCATGGCGGCCTAGTGATGCTGCTGCATCTTTTAGTCTAGTCAACAAGTATGGAACTTGTTGACTAAACTATTTGGGCCTCCGGCCTCGCACTCACCAACGAAACACGGCAGCACTGCTGCTGTGATTTTACGTTGATTTTCTGTGCGAGGGTAGTACCGCCCCGGTCGAGCCGGCCCGTTCGTGCTGAAATCAGCGTGGCTCTACTACCTATTGTTTTATATTATGTATTGAAGACATACACAATAGATAAGTCACACTCAGACACAGAAAAAACGATTGTATTCATCACACAAAAACTTGTCCTGGATGGGAATCGAACCGACGACCTCCGGCTTCTGCAGGCAAGATCATTAACCACTAGACTTACAGGCCCGTCAATATAAATGTAATCTAATTGTGACGGAATGATCTATAATGGAGAAATGGTTACAGGCGATATAGAAACTTCTCCTGCTTCTTCTGGCTTTATATGCTTATGCTTATGACTTCGCATGGTGGTTTCAGTGATTATCTATATCGTAAAGACCGGAAGCTACAACTGAATGCTACCATTGTGAAAGCCAAAACAATGCGCTCCAGACTTATGGACAGTTCTTCGATTGACTTCGTTGACACTTGACACAAAGGCCGGCAACGCACTTGTGACGCCTCTGATGTTGCGGTTGTCCATGGGTGGCGGTAATCGCTTACCATCAGGTAAAATGTCTGCTCCTCCTCCTTGTGTCGTTTTCCTCAATTCTGAGGGTCGTGACCTCTATTTGGAACTAATGTGCGAGTGATAGCTCGCCACCTGTTTCTATCTTGAGCAGTGTGTAGGGCAACATGGATCGTAGTGCCGAGAGTAGTGCAAACTTGGTCCGCCCAGCGCAACGGGCTACGGCCCCTGGGGCTTTTCCCCTCTATTTTACCCGTCACCATCAGTCTTTCAAGGTTATCGCCTTCTCTCCTCGCAATGTGGCCAAAGTATTCGAGGATTCTGCGAAGGCACTGGATCGAAAATGTCTGCTCATTTGCCCCCTATTCCATACAAAAATACAAAAAAAAAACTAAAGTGGGACAAGCTCTCGTTAGAGACGACGGTTTTGTCGACAATCCAAAGAGTACGTGGAATTCCTCCGTTTCATTTTCTGAGGTGGAATGGGAATGAGAGAGCTTGCACTCCCCCGTAGTAGTTACATCAGGCGTTGAAGAGCGCAAAACGATCTTCAACCTACATAAGCGTAAGCCTGGGGAGAAACAGTTCAGGCTAATCTACATCCCTGTAGAATCATGAATGTGATTTTGGCGCGATGAACTCTGCGCGCACTCTATTTCTATAAAAAGGTTAGGGTCGTTGTATTTTACTCCCGCACTCCACTCCCGACCACTGTGTGGTTAGCCGATCATATTGTCATGGGCTGAGGTTGTTTGAACGTAGAATTATTTAAAAAAAACTCTTTTGAGTAAGTATAAAATGATAATTTATTTTTGTAATAGTTCTATACATTCATGAAAGTTCCAAATACAAAGATAAAATAAGACATTATTTAGGAACATAGGTAAAATTATTTACAACGACATTATGGTAGCATAAAATATACATTAATCTAGACAAAACATAAATATTATTTAATAGGTTCACATAATATTTCTACATCTAAATAAGAAATTAAGAAAAAAATACCTTAATAACATGATGTTTATAAAATGTACGTAATAGAACGTATTGACTACTGCTGTCGATCAAATGAACTGATACATAGAACATTTCAAAAAAGTAATCCAAAAAAGATGTGTTTTAATAATGCTTACAAGTTGAATAAAGTGAATATGATAATGAAACAATGAGCTGAAATAAAATAATAGTATTTATGAAAACGTCAATACAGTATAACAAACTCCTGACAATGATTTCTCAATTTAAAACAGAGAAATTGTTGCAACCCCACTGTCTTTGTGTCTACAGTTTGAAAACTGTTTGCAGTACAGTAGGAAAGTTTTCAATTAATATCACAGTTTTCGTATTTAAAAGTAGAACATTACAAACTTCACTAGTTAGTATGTGAACTATATACACTTCACTACACGATTCAACTAGAAACAGTAAGTTCTAGATACGTCCGAACACTGGCTTTTGTCTTGTTGTCACCCGAAGTAGTACTGCGCGTTGGAATATCGATATAAACTCCGAGTGTTATGGTCTGTTTCAGTTTGCATTTGAACTCTTGGCAGAGTTTTGACCGCAACTCCGCGGCCTAACGTGCCATGTGGCATAGTTCGAAGAGGCATTTCTATAGGGAATTCAGCCACCTGTCCGTACATATTAGTGCTTACATGTGGGTACGTGTTCGGTACTGGTCGACCGACGTACTTATTGATTTTCGGGCTAAGAGCAACGTTGGTGTATTGTATGTCTTGCTTGATTCCTGAATCAACAGAGTCGACGGGTCCCGATAAACTGGTTATGTTGATGTCATTATCGACTTCTGATATGCTGTCGTTAAATCCATTGGGTATTTCAGTTGTGGCAGATACGTCTGGACCTTTTGGTTGATCAGCTGTTTGTTTGTGCATAACACAGCGTATTATTCCGAGAATGGCACATAAAAGAAGGGCTACTGTTACGGCTCCAATGATGTAGATGTAGATCATGTCGAATTCATCTGTCAAAGATAAAAAAAATGTTAATGAAACGGTTCATTTCAAAAAGTAGTTTAAATTTAAGTGGAGTATCATAATTTTTGCTGACTTTAATAAATTCTGAGTGAGGAAAAGTAAAAACGATATAAATATGAATTTTGCTTAAGAAAAGGTATCTTCAGTTTATAACTTGAAGACCCAACCTAATGATTTACTTTAGCTTCAATAAAGTTTTTATCGTCCCTTAAACATTTTACACAAGTACTTTATAAAATTTAATATCAACAATGTAATTAATGAAGCTTTTAAAGTGCTTATAACCATTTTACTCTGATCTCAAGGTCTGTAATATTTCTAACAATGTAGTATCAACCCAACACTTATCTTTGTTTACGCAAGAGGGGTAATTATGCATATTGCTGAGTCCTGTACGTAAACTTGGGTAAATGAGTAGATTAAGTAAATTCAATAAAGACCCTTAAAATAACATATGTTGGTAGAAAAGCTGTAAATTGTAATAATATAGGATATTCGTCAGTAATAATGGTCGTTGATAAGTTATACTTAACACAATACCATTTGTATATTGGAAGCTTTTATTTTAAAGGTACGACACAATCCTGTTATGTATACGTAATTGTTCAAAATTTGAATGTAGAATATGCCTATAATGAAAGTGTGCAAGCTTTTACAACTTACGTAAAACAAATGAAGAATTTACTTAAAATATCCTGACAACTTGTTACTGTATACTTTTTTTAGATTTTCTTTCTGGCGAACGTATGTTTTTATCTTTCAAATACATATTTGATGCGAGTGTACTTTTGCTCATTTTAGAGTCTTATAACATAAGAGAATTTCCTAGTGTTCACAAACACATTTTTAAAATCTTAGTATTACATACACAAGTAGAAATAATATAACTTAAATAACTGTTATAAAAGTTAAACAACAATATGATACTTTTATAAAACACAGTTTTTTTAAAAACGAATAAATTATCAAGTATAACAGTTAAATATTAAGTATAAACAAAACTCTTTATTGCAGTATACATTTAATTAATCGGATTTATACGGCGTCGTAGATTAAATAAGACTTTCTGTTTGAGTAATGTTCGAGATTGTTGACTTGATAGTACTAGAGCTGGGAAACGATTTTTGGCAGATATTTGTGCCACCGAGGAAATTTAAGACGTCTACTTCGGGAATGTTTGTATAGAAGCGAAAACCTGGTGGAAGGCATGATATTGAGTTATGATATTTTGTAATAAAATATGTTTAAGTTCTCCTATGACCAAAACAAAGGGCTTAGTGATTTGGGCACTATTATTATTAAAATATATCTATCTATTATTATTAACTAAAGAACTCAAATAGGTACTGGAACGTAATTACATATTATTTTTGATTGTTTTATATATACAACTAAATATAACTACAAAACAACGGAGAAACTCCTAAATTTATCTACTCATAAAATGATAAGTTTTCACGATATGGTCTAAAACGATTATAGTGCAAATTAGTCATGTTTTTTTTTCAAAAACAAAAGGAGAATAGGGTCTGCTCACAAAAAAAGTTATCTTTATTTAAGTGATGTTTCCGAATACGTAGTTGGTGACAGATTTTGTTTTTTTTTAATACTACGCAATATTTCTGACAGCCTTATCACCACCAAATCTTTTTTACCTTTTACGTCTGAAAAGTATTTTTTCATTTTAATATTTCTTAGCTTAACATCTACAATTATGTATTCAAAAGGTGCCTGAAATATCTAATACAAAATGCTCTACGGCTTTCTTCCTACATAATTGAGAATTTAACGTTAAATGCGATAAAGCACCAATGAGTTTCAATAGAATTTTCAAAGTATTTTTAATTTTTAGTACGGTGTGAGCATAATTTTTCCAACTTTGTAAGTCCCTATAGAGTTTAGATTCTTTTTCTCTTTTCATAGTAAAATCAGATTTTAATTATATTATACTATATACTTTTAAATAAATCCCACCAAAAACATTTTCATGTAAAATGTTGCCAAGACGACTGCATATGGCTTACCCTGTGAAAAAGATATCAGATCTCATGTAGAGCCAAGGTTCTGTATCTACACGCCCTAACTCTACCAACCCTAACTTCATAAACTCTAAATCTCAGTAAAAATGTATGGCTTCGCCGTTTCGCTACCATATCTATCCATATCCATCTAGTTTCTGAAGTAATGTGTTTTACGAATATTTAGTTTCTGAAGTAACGAAACAGCCAAGCTACTAAAAATTAAACCTCTAGCATAAACATTTGTGAAAGTCTCATACAAACTTTCACCCCCCAAATTTGGGGGTTGGGGGGCAAAAGTAACAGGTTTATGATTTTTTTTGTTGTTTGTATACTAAACTTAGTTTACATACCAAATTTCAGCTTTCTAGCACTTCAGGAAGTACCCTAATAGTTTTGATGATCATCAGTGTGTCAGTGACGAAATCGGTGTTTTTTTGGTATCAATAAAATCTAAACTATCAGAGCTATGCAATTGAAACTTTGTACGTTTCATTAGTCTATTGGTAACATCATATCCTGAAAATTTGAACGATCTGGTATATCGGGAACCAAAGTTATGGGGGTCCAAAAAACGACGAAAGGCTTCGAGAAAAGGTAGGTAGTGCACTTGCGCTACGCTTGGCTCGTCTTGGCGGATGCCTGATGCCTACTCAGATGCCTGAGTAGCTTCTGTATTGTTGGTTATATAGGTAGCATAAAACTGTAAAAGGATTTAACTATTTTTATTGCACACATTTTACTAGGTTTTACTTATACGTAATAACATTTTTTTTCTGAATTTAATCATCAGAATCGGAAGAACTATACATACGTATATAATACTTTATTTTTTCCCATCGTAGATATCTGAAAAAAAGTGTAAAAATAATAATACCGTCTTTAGCCAGGTGATGTCTAGGTGGTGATGCAGAAGGTTCATCTCGGCTAATACTCGTCACATTTAGGCTGGTCGACATCGAAGGCCGTTGTGGAGGAACTGCTGCTACTGCTGGCGCTGGAGGGACCGCCGACTCTCCCCACCAGCGATCATTGGTCTCATCTGGAAGAACGACTTCATTAGTATTTGAATCACCAAATTCATTTTGAATTTGTTTTATTAAAACTACATTATGTTCATCAATAGTCCATAATGATCCACTGCTGGATATAGGCTTCTTCTTAGAAAATAGGATTTTTTTTTATAGAATAGGAGGCAAACGAGCAGACGTATCGCCTGATGGTAAGCGATTACCTCCGCCCATGGACACCCGCAACACCAGAGGCGTCACAAGTGCGTTGCCGGCCTTTGGGGGATAGGATACCCCTCGGTATTAGAGGAGGGGAAGGGGTATGGGCCTCCGGTATCCTCACTCACTCAGTGAAACATAGCGTAAGCACTACTTCACGCCGGTTTTCTGTGAGGCCGTGTTATCTCTCGGGTCGAGTCAGCCCATTCATGCCGAAGCGCGGCTGTCCCACGGTTAATTTATTAATAAATGATTTGGCCTACTTATACCACGCTGCCTAGACAAATTGGTTGGTATTGGGTTTGTTGAAAGTTTTGTTTCTCTTTACAGTGATATACGAGCAGACGTATCACCTGATGGTAAGCGATTACCGCCGCCCATGGACACATGCAACACCAGAAGCGTCACAAGTGCGTTGCCGGCCTTTTAGGGATGGGGGGGGGGGGAGGTAGGGGACCTCACTCACTCGGTGAAACACAGCGCAAGCACTATTTCACACCGGTTTTCTGTGAGGCCGTGGTATCACTCCGGTCGAGCCGGCCCATTCATGCCGAAGCGTGGCTCTCCCACGGTCGATCTTGCGTAATTTGTTCTCTTAGTCGCTTCTTACGATACCAATGGAATGAATACTTGTGGTGATACATTGTATTCTTAAGCAGTCATCATACTGAAACCTTCACCACATGGAGAAACCACACAATTTAAGCCAGAAGTTTTTCAAATTCAAGTCAAAACTACATATCTAATTATCTTAATATAAATAACATATGTGACAAATTTCCGTTAGTTAAATGAGAACGTTTACAAGACAACAATCATGAAGTATTTCTAAGTTTTGAAGTGCTAGGTTCAGACAACGTTAGTTTATAATAAGACGTAATAAATGTCGATTGAGGACTGCCACTAGAACATTTCAATGGATGAAGTAATTGCCTTCTCAAGAAACTTCAAGTGTTAGAACTTCTACAACTGTTACACATAGTATTCATGCTATGAGCACACAAGTGATACATTTTAAAGGCAATTAATTCAGGGAAACATGTTATATTACTTTGAAACATTTTGGAAGTCTGTGATAAAGCAAAAAAAAAGTTTATCCTTTTTTTATGAATAAAATTACAGAAAAATAGTAAATCTTCCAATAGTTGTTTATGATGTGTAATGTCCGTGATCTTCACCTACTGATTCAAAGATCAATTCTAACACCACGTGCGCTATTTGGTGAAATCAAATAAGAGCAAGAGAGAGTGTTTTCACTTCCCGAATTTTCTATTACGTACTTCCACCCCCTTCCTCGAAAAAACTCGAAAATATTGCAGAAAAGTTGAATAAGAAATCTTCCACATCAAAAGTAAAAGATGACTTGCTTACGTGTTAAAGGTTGTCTTTTTATTCAAATTCCGTTTGTTGATAAAACACGCTACGTCATTTTTGCACTTAACTGTTAAATGAATGCTACTAATAGATTTAGAATATGAGTCGTCACGACCGGCTGCCGTCTCAAGAAAACCTTTTATCTTATAATCCGTTTTTACACTGACAAAGCAAAGAACCGTTCTGACACGGAGCTAAACAAATCCTTGTAGATTGCACAAGTCCAAATTAAGACCGGATTAAGTAAATTTCTTCGTTTGTGTCCCGTTTCATACACTTTAAATGTTTAATAATACACTTAACGGGTAGCGTTTTGTATGTGTTTTAGGCACTGAGACACTTTGACACAATAATTCTTACTGTGATTAAAACACATACACCTATTTTATTTAAATTTTACTATTATCAACTAATAACTAGTGTAAAGCACATCAACTACGAGTTACACAATCTGGAACATTGTTATGGTTCTATATTAACAGTACGTATATAAACAGGGTCAGAAGGTAAACTATTTTATTTGACATTTTAGGAAGAATAATAGCTAAATACTAAGCCCTTAAATAGCTCGTTACTCGACATGCACTTGGCAGGTTTTTCCTGTTAAAATAAAACCGATTTTTGTGACAGCTGTGTCACTAAAATTCCAGACGAATTCTTAGCAAATTATCTGGATTTCCAAGGACTCTAAATTATTTGCAGACTCACTCTGTTCATAAGATTTATTATTGCCAAGTCCTTTATTAATACAAGAAGACATCAAACGCCTTTTCATAATGTGCCAAATACTGAAGCCAAGTTTACGAGGACTAAAGTTTGAAACACATTTTTCATTTTAGCGGGACGGTTGCTCCGTATCAGCAAATGTGATGCCTCTTTATTTTACAAAATACTTTTACCGGTTTTGATTTATTTACTTAAAGAGAAATGAATTACTATGTGGATAACGGGTTTAAACATTATGTTTTCACGCATAAAGACGAAAATCGCTCAAATTATTAATATCGTGGTACATTGTTTATGTAATCATTTGACATACTTAGATGATGCTTAGAGAACTTGAGAAGAGCGAGTAGTCCGCATAGTTCATGGTGCATTAAGATGGTGATGCCAGACCTTATTGTTCCGTCAATCGTTTTAGAGCCCCCGCAGATTTTTTTTTTATTCTGCCGATGGTTTGATCGGGTGGGGCTTTAAGTGCGCTCACTGGCCCAACTAAACTGTCGAGTTGGTTCTGGGTGCGCACACTAGACAAACAGTCGGCCGACTACTTCGAAATAATATTCAAGATTTTAGTTAGTATTCGGTTTTTGAAGTGAGCGGTGCTTGTAGTAAAACGTCCTGATTCTAATCAGGAATGATTGCTTCAAAAACTTCCTCCCACAATTTGTTTTCAGATTGACATCAGAATTTCAGAGAAGACTCTAGTTACCCAGAGTTATATTTCAAGTTTTTTTAGGTTCCGCACTCAAAGGGTAAATCGGGACTAAGATGCCGCTGTCCGTCCGTCAGTCACCTCTTATACTCTTGAAAAAACAACAAATACTAAAAGGAGAATTTAAAAAAATGCTCCTCCTCAACAAACGTGATATTTTTTATGTTTTTGCTCGATATTAATAATGGCAACCGGTAGACGCTCGAAATGTAACGAAAATGGTACGCAACCCTTCCTGCGCGAGTCCAACTCGCACTTGGACGTTTTGTCATGAAGTGTCTTTTTCAATTTCCTCTATTAAATTATAGCAGCGATGGAGAAGAACTGGATGGTGCCGCTATCTTGAAAAATACGCACGACCGCACGTCTATACTGTACCAAGGCTCGTAGCGAATGAATTAAGTCGATCGGGTCAGTGTGTGCACGTGTATTCAGCACCTTACGTGTTAAGCAGTTGGCCGATAGTTTACCGATAGTTTAGTTTATAGGCAGTCGTGAATCCCATCCAACTTATTTGTCGGCCGATACGGAATCGTTATACTGTGCGCACTTCCACACATCTTCATACTGATTAAGAAACCAACCAAACTATCGGCCGATCGAAAGTCTGCAGTTTGCTGGGACTCTAAAGGATATTAGCAAAGACAAGTAAAATATTATTTGCTATGCCAGGAATACACTTTCAACTTGTTATTTTTATACAATAACCACGTTGACCGACTGAATAAATTAAATGACTTTACATTAGATATTTATTCGTGTCATAATTTAGTATATACTAGCTGTGCCCGCGACTCCGTCCGCGTGGAATAGTGACTTTGGACAGCAGTTTTCGGACATTTCTTTTGGTTCATAAACACCGTCATTTGAGTGTTTAGAATAATCGAATTTAAAGTAATGCTTCTCTATACACGACATTAGACGTATAGCCATCGGGGATCAAAGCATAGAGGTTGCTAGGATTGCTAACACGTGACAGAGCTACATAAAGCTGATCGTGTGAAAAACAGTTAATACTTAGATCTACACCCACAACTTTTAGCGTACCTATGACCGTGAGCTTTATTTATTGTCACCGCGAAACATAGGCTCACTGGAAACCGGACTCGTTTATAACTAAACGGAATAGGTTTGGGATGAGAGGAGTCCGAGGAATAAAAACACTATCACCTTTACCGCACCCTGTTAAAATCTTTGGTCACTTTTAATCTGGTACCGTTGCAACGTTTTGGCGGGCTTAAATATTTAAGGGGCATTATGGGTACGCCGACTTTTAAATTTATTTTATGAGCTGGTAGTCCAGTAGCACTGAGGGATCACGCGATAATGCATTAGATTCACGATCGATGGACAAACGTGCCTCACGCTGTTCCCTGTTCTACCTAATTCGAGTGGCCATCATTCGAGAACGATGTGAACTGAATCGAGATTCTCGCTGAGGCGAAGTTTCTGTAGCACGAAACCTGGCCTGACGTTCCTGAGATGCAGTGAGAGCCTCATGATCTTCTTCAGATTCCTGTGATCAAACTAATCTCATCCTTTTAGCATTCCTGCTGCACTGGGAGAGGTTGGATCTTTTTCGAGGCATTCTTACAATATACTAACACAACATAGTTTAGTAAACACGTACTTATCATAAACAACTAAATTATAAATACTTACAGATTATTACACAGTTTCATTTATTACAGTTTGATAACTATTATGACGTGTCAACCCAGTCTATTAACTATCGAAAACAACCAAAGGTGTTAACTGTAAGTACTTCCTGTTTTTAGAAAAATACCGAAAGCAAGTCAAGAAAAATAACGTAAGTTATATGTATCACTGACCTTTTTTTTTACGTGTGGAAATACCCTCGGACCATCACCCCACAGGGGTTTGCGGCGGGGCGGTGTGTCGGACTCGAACCGACTAAAACCACACGGTGTGCCACTCTGCGCCTGAGACGGGAGGGACCCGGGATCTGCTGATATTAATACATCCAAATTCCTCCCAGCGCCTGCCCGCACAGAAGCGGGCACCGGCGGCGGATTGGGTCCGAGTGGAGGTCGTCCTCCCGGACCTTCTCCGCCACCTCCATCTGCGAGATTACATCTTCGCAGAAGGTTGTGACCGCGGTAAAACTGCTGCGAGAGATCTCCTCCGATGCCTGCAGTGAGAGCCCGACGCTGCGGCGCCCAAGCGGGGCAAACCGTCAGCGTGTGCTGGGCCGAGTCCTCACTGCAGTCGCAGTGGTGGCAGGCGGGACTCAATTCCCTACTGGCGACCAAGTGCAGGTACCTTACGAAGCAACCGTGCCCGGAAAGGACCTGCGTCAGTCGGAAGGAAAGGGTCCCGTGCTGCCGCCCTGCCCACTCGAGGATGACCGGCTGGAGAGCCTCCACGGCGGCAAAGCCAGCACGTGGAGTCTCCAGCTGGAACGACCATCTAACCATCGTGGCTCGACGGGCGGCTTCACACCACTCGCGTACTTCGGCCGGAGGGCGAATGCCACTCTCCGCCCGATATTCAGCCACCCGTCGATAAACTTCAGCGAGCACTTCCGCCTCCAAATCCCACGTTGGTGTTCCGGCCAGGGCGCACGCCGCCTCTCTCGACACCGTGCGGTATCCGCGTATGGCTCTGACTGCCAATACCCTCTGAGGCCGCCAGAGGCGGGCCTTATTTAGGGCAGTCAGAGCCGCCACCCACACCGGTGCACCATACAGCGACATTGACCGGACAACTCCCGTGTACAGGAGTCGCGTTGCGACGCTGGCTCCACCCAAGTTGGGCAAAAGTCACCCAAGAGCGGAGGCAGCGTCGACCAGCTTTGGACCAAGCTGTCGGAAGTGCTCGTCGAAGAGTCACCTACCGTCGAGGATCAGGCCCAGATACCTGATCTGGGCCAGACGATAACACTAAAATGGGACCACACGGGAAGCACCAGCTTTCAAATAAAAAAGAATCAACAAAATCGGTTCACTCGGTCGAAAGTTATGAGGTACAAAAATAAAAATAAAATAAAAAAATACAGTGTAATTGAGAACCTTCTCCTTTTTGAAGTCGGTTAATTACTAAATAAAATGGTTTTTTTTAAACAGCAAAATTAGAAAATATTTTAAACTAAATAAGTAAATAGGTATAAGGTTTATAAAAGAATCAAGAACTTGAAATCAAACTAACCTATACAAAATAAACATACTACTCGTATATATATTTACAAACCCTATAAACCCTAAAGAAATATGTCCTTATTAGAAACGACAAAATTGTAAGTACTTTCAGATTTTTACACATAAAATTAAGAAATAAAAAAATCAAGAAAAGAAAATAATGCTCTCGGCACGCTTTATCTCGGCGTGGTCGCGCAGCCGTTTACAATCTACAAACGTCCAGCTACGTGATTCTTTAAATTGGCATAACTTTTTTATTTATGAACCGATTGACATGAAACAAACACTAAATGTTAAGTGAAGCTTACCACAATATATTAGTGAAAACCACATTTCAATCGGATAAACTATTTCTGAGATTAGCGTGCACAAACGCACAGACAAACAGACAAACAGATAAACAGACAAAAATTCTAAAAATCATTGTTTTGGGTTCTATTGCGTTCATAAAGCCCCCCTATAATAGTTTTCCTGAGATATCTTCCATGTACAGACAGCGACCAGTTACGATTTTATTATATGTATAGATAATGCGCTTTATCTGGAATTTATGTTTCAAGTGCTTAGTTTACGATTATATTCTAGCTTGGGGACTTATAGTAATTATTATATATCTGATTTAGATTAGCCCGTAGTGAAAATAAATTTAATTTTACTTTTGCCCCAGCTGCTGTGTGGCATGTTTAGGATTTTATTTTACACTAGCTGAACCCTGCGGTGTTACCCGCGGTACGTCAATAACCCTGGGCCACGTCACGAGGCCTTATATCATCAGCTACCTTTCAGTGAAAGTCCCGTCAAAATCGGTCTAGCCGTTCCAGAGATTAGCCGGAACAAACAGACCGAATGACAGACAAAAATTGTAAAAAAATGTTTTGGTATATGTACCGTGTATACATACATAAGTATGCATTTAGTAAAAAGCGGTTATTTTAATATTATAAACAGACAAATTAATTATATTTATTTGTATAGATTAATGAAAAAGTTTTGCAGTCACGTGTTGCGATCATATTAATTAGTAACGTATATATATATCCTTATTTTTTACTTTTGTACTATTTTCTTTACTTGATTAACATTGGTCTGGAATTTGTGAATCAAAGTACCGCCCCTGTCTGGTAATAGAGTCTATTTCTTTTACCTGTACCCCAAATACCGTGTATGCCAAATTTCATAACGTTCGGTTGAGTGGTTAAGGCACGAATTTATAACAAACTTATTTTTACACTAGCTGTGCCCGCGACTCCTTCCGCGTGGAATAGTGACTTTGGACAGCAGTTTTCGGACATTTCTTTTGGTTCATAAACACCGTCATTTGAGTGTTTAGAATAATCGAATTTAAAGTAATGCTTCTCTATACACGACATTAGACGTATAGCCATCGGGGATCAAAGCATAGAGGTTGCTAGGATTGCTAACACGTGACAGAGCTACATAAAGCTGATCGTGTGAAAAACAGTTAATACTTAGATCTACACCCACAACTTTAAGCGTACCTATAACCGTGAGCTTTATTTATTGTCACCGCGAAACATAGGCTCACTGGAAACCGGACTCGTTTAAAACTAAATGGAAAGTGGTTTGGGATGAGAGGAGTCCGAGGAATAAAAACACTATCACCTTTACCGCACCCTGTTAAAATCTTTGGTCACTTTTAATCTGGTACCGTTGCAACGTTTTGGCGGGCTTAAATATTTAAGGGGCATTATGGGTACGCCGACTTTTAAATTTATTTTATGAGCTGGTAGTCCAGTAGCACTGAGGGATCACGCGATAATGCATGAGATTCACGATCGATGGACAAACGTGCCTCACGCTGTTCCCTGTTCTACCTAATTCGAGTGGCCATCATTCGAGAACGATGTGAACTGAATCGAGATTCTCGCTGAGGCGAAGTTTCTGTAGCACGAAACCTGGCCTGACGTTCCTGAGATGCAGTGAGAGCCTCATGATCTTCTTCAGATTCCTGTGATCAAACTAATCTCATCCTTTTAGCATTCCTGCTGCACTGGGAGAGGTTGGATCTTTTTTGAGGCATTCTTACAATATACTAACACAACATAGTTTAGTAAACACGTACTTATCATAAACAACTAAATTATAAATACTTACAGATTATTACACAGTTTCATTTATTACAGTTTGATAACTATTATGACGTGTCAACCCAGTCTATTAACTATCGAAAACAACCAAAGGTGTTAACTGTAAGTACTTCCTGTTTTTAGAAAAATACCGAAAGCAAGTCAAGAAAAATAACGTAAGTTATATGTATCACTGACCTTTTTTTTTACTTGTGGAAATACCCTCGGACCGTCACCCCACAGGGGTTTGCGGCGGGGCGGTGTGTCGGACTCGAACCGACTAAAACCACACGGTGTGCCACTCTGCGCCTGAGACGGGAGGGACCCGGGATCTGCTGATATTAATACATCCAAATTCCTCCCAGCACCTGCCCGCACAGAAGCGGGCACCGGCGGCGGATTGGGTCCGAGTGGAGGTCGTCCTCCCGGACCTTCTCCGCCACCTCCATCTGCGAGATTACATCTTTGCAGAAGGTTGTGACCGCGGTAAAACTGCTGCGAGAGATCTCCTCCGATGCCTGCAGTGAGGGCCCGACGCTGCGGCGCCCAAGCGGGGCAAACCGTCAGCGTGTGCTGGGCCGAGTCCTCACTGCAGTCGCAGTGGTGGCAGGCGGGACTCAATTCCCTCCTGGCGACCAAGTGCAGGTACCTTACGAAGCAACCGTGCCCGGAAAGGACCTGCGTCAGTCGGAAGGAAAGGGTCCCGTGCTGCCGCCCTGCCCACTCGAGGATGACCGGCTGGAGAGCCTCCACGGCGGCAAAGCCAGCACGTGGAGTCTCCAGCTGGAACGACCATCTAACCATAATAAAATGGTTTTTTTAAAACCCTAAAGAAATATGTCCTTATTAGAAACGACAAAATTGTAAGTACTTTCAGATTTTTACACATAAAATTAAGAAATAAAATCGTCAAGAAAAGAAAATAATGCTCTCGGCACGCTTTATATACCGGCGTGGTCGCGCAGCCGTTTACAATCTACAAACGTCCAGCTACGTGATTCTTTAAATTGGCATAACTTTTTTATTTATGAACCGATTGACATGAAACAAACACTAAATGTTAAGTGAAGCTTACCACAATATATTAGTGAAAACCACATTTCAATCGGATAAGCTATTTCTGAGATTAGCGTGCACAAACGCACAGACAAACAGACAAACAGATAAACAGACAAAAATTCTAAAAATCATTGTTTTGGGTTCTATTGCGTTCATAAAGCCCCCCTATAATAGTTTTCCTGAGATATCTTCCATGTACAGACAGCGACCAGTTACGATTTTATTATATGTATAGATTTTCTCCGTTGGGTGGTTATAAAATTTTACAGAAAAGACAACCAGCGGGATTGGTAAATACGTTGTTTTTAACATTGGAAGAGTAGTGGCGTTCAACCTTTAAACGACATTGGACTAATCTTAAATATGCTCCGTAATAAAAATTAAGATTTTTCTTACATATTAAGTAAAATATAAAAAGAAGTTGTTTAGAAAAGTGTTGGAAATAATCGTCATTTTCTTTCTACTTTGAATATTCATCATTTTAACATAAAAGTTGGTTAGTCAAATCACAATTACTACTATGGCAGTTTACAAATAAATCTTCCAGTTAGTATCTGTTACTACAAACAGACGATGGAAAGCTTTCAAATATTGATGAATTAAAATAATTTCTACGATAGCAGAATTAGCAAAGGACGTACAATGCCTGAAGGCAGTTATTTTAGGCAATTGTGGCATCATTAAAACTTTGCTTCGGTAGGCTAAAACACAACCATTCTATTTATTTATAAAACCGATGTCAAGGCTAGCCTCTAATACTATTATCACTGGAGCGTAAAATAAAAGAATTTAGAAGACCGGAATTATTCACTTGAAAAGCTACCATCATCTTCAAACGTGGGAGAGCCATGCTTCGGCATGAATGGGCGGCATGAACGGAGTGATACTAACAATAAAACCGGTGTGAAACAGCGTTTCACCGAGTGAGTGAGGATACCGGAGGCCCATACCACAACCCGTCTTCCCATCCCCTCCATCCCCCAAAAGTCGGCAACGCACTTGTGACGCCTTAGGTGTTGCGGTAGTCCATGGGTGGCGGTAATAGCTTACCATCAGGCGATTCGTCTGCTCGTTTGCCCACTATTCCATAAAAAAAAACATAGTCTTACTAGACCTATCTTCATCTTTTGGAGAAACTAATAGAGAAAATTGGTCATTAGGCAATATCATTCGCTGAAATTTCATTCTTCTCAAATTACTCAAAAAGTATGTTCAGTATATTTCTTATGACGTCATATATTTTTTCATCTTTAATTATACCTCTGCTTCTAATTAAATTACGTAGTTTAAATTGGTATTTCACTGAAAATAATTGAGTCGGAGGGAAGTTAGGTGTGCCTTTAAGCATACTGTAAAATTTCAATTTACATCTTCGGTACGTAATTTAAATGCAATTTCGGCTTTATACGCATGGTATGCTGCAGCATCAAAATTACTCTCGTTTGGTTAGGCACTGCAGCGAAACAGACAATTTAACGAAAACGTGAAAATCGGTTAGATAGTTTCGAAGTTTTTGTGAGCAACAACGTGACACGAGAATTATATTTAAAAGATAATTAACACAGTTTAAAACAATGTAAAATGAAACTTCTCTCCATAGTAAACGTTTTATCTCAGCCATGTTATATCATATGAAATGACTAGGACACTTGGCACAGTTGAGGTCTTAACTCTTCCATAAATAAATTCCTTGTCCCCTCCATTTAACAAATATGTAGGCTCTTGTTGTAATTCATACGTTATCCCAGACAGAATACTATATTTTATCTCGTCCTTCATGTATTATGATTGTGTATCGTATTTTATTATTGTCATCGCGCTTGGATAATCTCAATTGATAAAAGATAAAGTTTGATGAAAAAAAGTTATCTTTCAGAAAAAGTTTCACCTAAAAATACTTGTTGTATTTAAAAAGTCAAGAATGCTAGCCCGGATCTAGTTGGATGATTATTAAAATACAGAAAATTTTAATTAGCCTACTTTTATATACTAGGTAGTGGAGCCACGCTGATTTCAGCACGAATGGGCCAGCTGGACCGAGGCGGTACTAACCTCGCACAGAAAATCAACGTAAAATGACAGCGAACGTGCAGTCGTGTTTCGTTGGCGAGTGCGAGACCGGAGGCCCAATGATGCACAAGCATCACTAGCCCGACATGGTGTGGGTCACCATGCTGCATTGTCTGCATTCGCAATGAGTGTGGTGACCACCACTCTTGGATCCTGCTTATGCTTTCCATCAGGCAGAGTAGAGTCATTTTGGCAGGGTCAAACAAAAAATATTAAAATCTAGTTTCTATCTTTTCAGTTCTTCAATGAATTAAATAAAAATGGCAGGTATTGACGCAGTCGGTTTTTTAAATTGTTATTTATTTATTAACGAAGAAGCTGTATGTACTTACGAATATCTATGTTTTGAACCTCAATTTAAATATTTTTATTGCTCTATTAGTTTACAGTGTACATTATTATTATTAGTACTAGCCACTAGTAAGCTAATATCTAATCTTTTCATTACGCATCTAGGAATCATAGGAATCATAGTCATAGGAATCGATTTTATTTTTAATTATAAAAAAAACCGACTGCGAGACCGGAGGCCCAATGATGCAGAAGAATCACTAGTCCGCCATGGTGTGGGTCACCATGCTGCATTAGTGCATTGTCTGCGTTCGCAGTGAGTATGGTGACCACCACTCTTAGATTCTAATTATACTTTCCATCAGGCAGAGTAGAGTCATTTTGGCAGGGTTAAACAAAAAAAAATGTAGCCATTATTAATGAAATAATGACTGTGAATGTGATCCTTTTCTGTTTTACTTTATGATAATACTGTATACTCGATTTGAAGAAGAGTAGACGAATCAAGAAGATTTAATTAGAAGTGAACTTCTAAGCCAGATAAGATAGCCATCTAAGTTAAATGGGTCTGAGCCGGTGCTTTTAATCATTTCGTAAGTCCAAAGATGGTCAAACCAATTACACCAAAAATTTGATGAGCGTCGAGCGCTTTTCACCTTCAAAAACGTCTTGTAATATTTTATTAGTCTTTATTGAATGCATACTATTAATATGCTTAGTAAACTCATTATAAGTAGGTATTAAAATTAATTTAGAACGTAAAATCTATGTAAGTAAGGTACTAGTTGAAGTAACATAAGTTCCTAGTAGAGAATTTAAAATGTAAGCGGAAAATTAAAATACAAGTAAAGCGGCTAGAATTTATATCCTTTTCCGATTACACGTCATAATGATTTATTTACACGTTTTATAGTAAGTTTATAGCAATATCTATACGAGTAGGTAATAAAACTAAATACTATTCGAGAAGTTAAGTGTTTATGAGAATATAATTTTAAACGTGAAAACATTTAAGAAGAAAGACTAGTAATATTTCGAATCTCTGTTTATTTATCTAACAAGTTTTCACGCCCAAATCACAAATTAAATTGTGATAATTTTCGATATAGGGATAGATAGACGACTGCACGGTTGGCCTAGTGGGTTAAGCGGTCGCCACGCCGCTTCCTACTGCGCCAAGTGTTGTGGGTTCAAATCCCACATGGGACAGCACTTTGTGTGATCCACAAATTGTTGTTCCGAGTCTGGGTGTTCTTTATGTCCGGTTCATGTATGTTTGTAAAGTCCCCCGCGACACAGGATATATATTCCTAATGCGGGAGTTGTCTATAAAAAAAAAAGACAAAAGATAGAATCTTAAGGATGAATATGTACCTACTTCCAAGGATAAAATTTTAATATAATTCAGATGAACTGTTCTTGCAGTTTGAATACTTAAGTTATTATTTTATTTAATCACTTACAAGGTCCTTTGACTACAATTATATTAGATTATTTAGTACTTATTATTTTATAAGAATCACATTGTGATATAATTATGTTAAAATAGTCAATCCACAATCCTGCTGTTATACAGACGAAATAAAATGTATTTCATTAATGAAATAATTACTTGCGACTTTTAAGTTTAAAACACGAATTCAAACATCGTTCTGAGTATAATCTTTCAAAGAATGGCTCTGTTTCCGGGAACCAACCCACTTAGACATCGTCTGGTCTCTTATTAAGTAAAAAAGCACTTACCGACATCATCGTTGTCAAGATCGGACACGTCGTGAGCAACCTCGTCCTCTTCAGGGGCACTTTCATAACGCTCCTTTAATACCGTACGTGGCACTGTGAAAGAAAATATACTTTAAGCATATAAAACTAAAAGCGATTTTAACTTAACAGAATTTGATGTACAATTTAATAAGGGGATGTTAATTTTAGACTTTTAGGGCGCTTTATATTTGAATGTATTTTTATATTTTCAAGTGCGGCAGACGCTTAACGTGGCGTCGAACAAGCAGTTTTGGTTATACGTGATCTTTTAGCTATATTTGTTTTATTTTTTACAAAATTCTCAGCATTTTACTGACTGAGGTATTTATTTTTAACTTTTACTAAGTTTTGTTGACGTAGCTGTAATATTTTTAGGTTTGTATTTAGGAACTCCTATTTATAAGTGTTTAAAATTACTTGAAAATTGATACACATTTTTTGATTTTGTGTTGAGACGAAGTGTTTTTTTTATATAGCCTGCCAAAGTACCATGTAAACATCAACAACGGCAATTAACACCACAACTGCAACTATTCTACAATAAAAGTAGCCTAAGTTACTCCTTATACAGTGAAAGTCCGTCAAAATCAGCCTAGCCGTTTCAAAGATAGCGCACTAATAGACAGACAGACAGGCCATATACTTTCATATGCATTTCATGAAAAATTGTTACTTAAATATTATGAAAAGACATTTCAATTTTATTTATTTGTATAGATTTTCTACTGTCGACTAAAAGTGAACGGATTTATCATTGAAGATTTGGTATGTTATAATCCATTCTAAGATAGCTTCGCAACTCCAATCATTTTAAAATTAACATGAAAATTAATCAAACTGGAAAATTCAATCTTCAAAGAAACGTCGTACCTCGGATCTTAAGAACGGCGTCAGATATTAATTATTCTAAGTCAGTATTTTGTTTAACATCTACTTTTTGACGTAAACACAATGTAAAAGGATTCGAGAATTTTGATGTCTTATTTGTTACTATTGATTTTAATAATTAATAGACTAGGATAAGGCGAATTAATTGAAAACAGCTTTAAAATGCCGTTTGACCTTATATTCTTGATTGATAATAATATTGACTACCTCGTTGGTCTCGCGGTTGGCGTGTGCGACTGCTAATCATGAGGTCTCGGGTTCGATTCCCGGGTCGGTCCAAATGTTTGTATGATCTACAAATATTTGTTTCGGAGTTTGGGTGTTTTCTATGTATAATATGTATGTATTTACAAAAAAAAAGTATGTAAGTATTTGTATCAGTTGTCTAGTACCCATAACACAAGCTCTGCTTAGCTTGGGACTAGAGGGCGTTGTGTGTTAGATGTCCGAAAGTTTTATTTATTTATTTTATTCTGTGTTGAAGTTAAAAGGCCAGACACTAGTATTTTTTTTTACTCTGTAGCCTTAATGTTCTCCCTGTAAAGTTATAAAAAAAACAGTATGTATTGAAAACCTTTGATATATGTGAGACTTTAGCTATAAATATGTTTATAATAACAAACGAGCGCTTTGGTATAGCGGTACAGTGGACTGCCAGTTTATTTGGTGGTATGGATTAATGTCCCGTTCAGGACATTGAAATATTATTTTCTGACATTTGCTACATAACACCATCTAGTTCCACACTAAGCAAACTTATACTATGAAAGTTAAATTGAGTGAAAGAATCAATAAATAAATATTTTCGGACATCTACACACAACGCCATCCAGTCCCAAGCTAAGCAGAGCTTGTATAATGGGTACTAGACAAGTGATACGATTACATATTTTATACTTTTTTTTGCAAATATTTAAGAATACTTATACATTTGTTGTGACTGCACGATTGGCCTAGTGGTTTAGCGGTCACCTCGCCGTTTTCTACTTCGCCAAGTGTCGAGAGTTCAAATCCCACTTAGGACAAACACTTTGTGTGATCCACAAATTGTTGTTCTGAGTCTGGGTGTTATTTGTGTCCGTTTCATGTATGTTTGTAAAGTCCCCCGCGACACAGGATTTATTCCAAGTGCGGGAGTTGACTTTAAAAAAAAACTTTTTAAATATATACACACATCCCAAAAGACCAGACATACTCAAAATACAGGGCCATCACAACAAATCCAGAAACCACTTTATGCTGAAATTGTAAAACAACATCCGCAAAACAACTGCACCTCAAATATCCATAACACAGATGGTCTAAGTAAAACACTAGAAGACATACTCATAATGCAAACTGCTAAATTTGATATTATCCTACAACAGATGAGCACTCTTATGAGTCTCATAGCCAAACTTGTAGACAAATTAACAAAATGACTGCGTTAAGAATAGGGACGTGGAACATAAACGGTCTATCACCTAACAAGCAAGAAGTAGAGCTACTTATGGATCACCACAAACTGGACATTTTACTTGTGTCTGAGGCTCACTGCACAACAGCATTGCTGGTGAGATTCTCAAATTACGTCTGTTATCACACTAATCACCCTGATGGAACAGGTCACGCTGGAACAGCGGTGATTATAAGAAAGACAATCAAGCATCACCCAATGCCACAATATGCAACTGCCCACCTTCAAGCCACCACCATTTCCGTGGAGGACAAGACCGGGTATTTTAACATCTCTGCAGTATACTGTCCACCAAGACATAAAATTACCGAAGCTATGTTTTCCGACTTCCTCAGTACCCTGGGACCTCGCTTTATGGCAGGAGGGGACTGGAATGCTAAGAGTGAGCATTGGGGTAGTAGACTAACTACCACTAGAGGACGGCAACTGAAATGTAGTATAGATAAAAATCACATGACAACCATTTCCTCTTGTGAACCAACCTACTGGCCAGCTGATCCAAAGAAAATCCCTGGTCTCTTGGACTTCTTTATTACGAAAGGATTCTGTAAGCACTACATGAAAATCGAATCCTGTTATGATGGCTCATCCGACCACAGTCCTGTTCTGCTAACTGTCAGTACAATGCTTGTGGAACCCACAGTTGCAGAAAAGCTATGCAATAGGTATACTGACTGGGTGTCATTTCAGGAATTCCTTGAGGATAGAATAGAACTGAAAGTAGTTTTAAAAACATGTGAGGATATTGAATCTGCTACTGGATATATCACGACCTTAATTCAAGAAGCTTGCTGGCTCAGTACCACTGCTCTGAACACTGGAATTAGACAGAACAATTACCCTGTGGAAGTCAAAAGAGCGGTACTCGAAAAACGGAGACTTAGAAGAATTTGGCAGGATACCAGACTAAGTGTTGATAGAACAAGATTTAACAAGGCAGCCCGAGATTTAAAGGAAATACTATCTAACTGGAATAATAACACTCTCGAATCACAACTCCAGTCACTCTCTGCAACAGCTGCAAACAATTATTCTCTCTGGAAGTTCACAAAAAACTATGTCAGACCCCAAATAGCCAATCCTCCTTTAAAATTCAATAGTGGTTGGGCGCGCACGTCTCAAGATAAGGCCGACATATTTGCAAACTATCTGTCGAATGTATTTCGTCCTAACGAGGCCAAAGACTTAGACCATGAAAAAGAAATAGATCTTGTTATCAGTCAGGACTTGCAAATGTCACCACCCCCAAATCCATTTAGTATATGCCAAGTCTGGAAAGTAATCAGGCAGCTTCAAGATAAGAAAGCTCCTGGGTTTGACCTTTTTACAAAGGAAGTACTCCTTAAATTATCAAGAAAAGCTATAGAACTCATAACAACACTCTTTAATGGCATACTAAGAGTACAGTGCTTCCCCACACTCTGGAAGGTTTCACAGATCCTAATGGTCCACAAAATGGGAAAGCCAGCCAACGAAGTAACTTCCTATAGGCCTATAAGCTTACTCCCAATATTATCCAAGGTCTTCGAGAAACTACTCCTACACAGAGTCATGCCCGAACTGGAAAGGAATAACATAATTCCAAATCACCAGTTTGGTTTTAGACAGCAGAACTCAACTGTAGAACAAGTCCACAGAGTTGTAGATAAAATAAGAAAGACACTGGAGGAAAGGGAGTATTGTTCTTCGGTTTTCTTGGACGTGCAACAGGCCTTCGATAAAGTCTGGCACAAGGGCCTCCTTTGTAAGATCAAGAATAGTTTGCCTCATAGCTACTACCTGTTGTTTGAGTCCTATTTGTCGGATAGACTCTTCCAAGTAAAAGAAGCTGGGTCCACCTCGAGCTTTTGTCAGATAGAAGCAGGTGTACCCCAGGGATCGGTCTTAGGGCCGGTACTTTATATCCTATACACATCTGACCTACCGGAAGAGAAGGATGCCACTACAGCCACATTCGCAGACGACACCGCTATTTTAGCTAGTGATAAGAACCCTGAAATAGCAACACATAAACTACAAAAGTCCCTAAACAATGTCAATAAGTGGCTCGACAAATGGAGGTTTAACGCCAGTACATCTAAATCCATTCATGTTACCTTCACGCTGCGTAAGGGGAACTGTCCTTCTGTGCATCTGGGAGATGCCACACTCCCTCATCAAGACACAGTACGGTATCTCGGACTACATCTCGATCGACGCTTAACATGGAGACCACACATTGCGACCAAGAGACGTGAACTCAAACTCCTTTATCACAGTCTGTCATGGTTACTGGGCAGAAACAGCAAGCTGTCTACAGACAACAAACTGCTCATCTACAAATGTGTGCTTAAGCCTGTGTGGATGTATGGCTTACAACTATGGGGCAGCGCCAGCAACTCCAACATCATCATACTACAACGAGTACAAAATATGTTACTCAGAAACCTATGTAATGCCCCATGGTTCATTACAAACAAAGAAATACACCAACATCTCGAGATGAGTACTGTACAGGAGGAAATTGGGAAATGTACAGAGATATATAAAGGGAGACTTGAAAAGCATCCCAATGCACTAGCCATCCAGCTGACAACATGTAGCTATAGTAAAAGGCTGAAGCGAAAGGACATACTGGCCTTATAAACATATTGTTTATACAGTGGTCTAAGGATGAGTAGATGTCTTTACTGAAAGATACACTCAAAGACAATATTCGTGGAACTCACCTGCTTATAGCTGAAGCTGATTGCAGATAATTGTATTATATAAAAAAAATATATATATACACGTAGACAATACCTAAACTCCGAAATAAATATTTGCAGATTATACATACATTTATTATGACCCGGGAACCAAACTAAGATGATTATTTTTTCAATTTAAATTTAATTTAAATTCTCAATTTAAGCAAGTCTAAATAGAAAGTAAAGTTATTAGTTAAACTCTTTGGATTAAAATAGTTTATTGTTAATTTTCAGTCAAAACATAAATTAATTTAAGTAGCACACAAATGACAGGATGAATTTGTAAATTGAATGTCTAAACTTTGTAACGTACAACAGGACTGTGAAACGGAATGTAAATTAACATTCTTCAATGGAATATTTGGAGAATGCAATAAACATGCCGCTTGAAATCAGAAAGATATTTTGTAAGTACAGAAACAGATTCAAGAAGAGAAACCATGTACAATTTTGCTCGTACACGCTACATGTGAGGAGTGAGTTTTTAAGACACAAACATAAATAAAAGCAAAAGAGTCTACGCCTTGGTGTACGGTATACAATACCGTATGTGAGTGCATTTCTAGTTGCTTTCTAAGCGCTCCGAAAACGATTAATTTTATAGAAAAATGCAACAGGCATTTTTGTAGATAATTTAACGACAAACAATTTTATAATGACCTCTATTGACCTACGAGCAATAGATCGATATTTGCTAAAAACTGATTTTCGCGACCTTTTGACCTTACAACTTTTATAGCCGGCACGATATTAATGTCGATTTTTCACATTTTCATTACAACACCGTAATAAAGGTGTATACAAAAATTCAGGTCACTAGGAATTCTCCTGCAGATGGGGGTTTAAAATACTTAAAATGACATGACTATTTCACTTTATTGTAATAACAAATTTCAGAGGTGACTGATGTCTCGGCACTCTTAGAAAACCGGTATTAAGATTTTGTTTATTTTATTTAATATCGAGTGAGAGATATTACCAGAGGCCACTCCACTTCATCCACTCTCCGAAATTTTCTAAATAAAAACAGGCAATACTCTTACGTCTCTGTCCTTATAAGTGTCTATCAGCAGCGGTA
The DNA here is from genome assembly GCA_949125395.1 of Diaphora mendica. Taxonomy (NCBI): domain Eukaryota; kingdom Metazoa; phylum Arthropoda; class Insecta; order Lepidoptera; family Erebidae; genus Diaphora; species Diaphora mendica. The sequence continues at coordinate 7,462,944 of OX421321.1, forward strand.
ATAAGTTACCATTAGGTAGACAGTTGTCTACTTATTTAGTCCATGTATCATACAAATTAAAAACAACACGTAAAAACTTTTGATAAAATTTATATATCCTGAGTTACCCAGGCTATTATGACACACCTCCTTCATAAAAATCGGTTCAGTACTTTAGGCGCTACGGTGGACGTACTAACATCGTGTACAATATATAGACTATCAAAACTGTTACCGTTCCTTCTGGCTCAGCCGTAATCGAGTAAAAATAATGGTAAACATTTTTATCTCAAATATTCTGCTACCTGTACTAAATTTGGCAAACTGTTTGCTTCGAACCCAAGTTATTTTGTATTATTAACGGTCTGATTAATAAACTGACCAGAGTTGAAAATAGACAGTATTGGTACTTCTAGATGCAAATTACTTCAGCTTTCTGCACAACAATACTTAGGTAAGGTTTTCTATCAAAATGTTTTGATATACACGTGAAAATATTTGTAAAGAAGGTTTTACGGTTAAATATAAAAAACCGGCCAAGTGCGAGTCAGACTCGCGCACCGAGGGTTCCGTAAAAACCTGTAGGTATATTATATGATGCAACTAAAAGTTAATGCTTTTCGCAATTTTTCCTTTATCTGTGCTATAATACGTTTCTTCTTACAAAATTTTAAGATTTGAGTTCACGGGAAGTAGCCTGTAGGTTTTGATTCTCTTGCGAGTGTCGAAAATTTGCACATAAACGAAACAAAAAAAGATACAGCATCTTTTGATTGCGTTGATTTATTCACAGCTCCACGGGACAGTGGACCTGAGTATTTGATAACAATTTGTATTTGAATTTCAGCTTGATACCTCCACGCTTTCCTGTGAAAAAGAGTATTGACAGATAGACAGCCGGACAGCAAAGTGATCCTATGAGGGTTCCGTTTTTTTTTACTTTTGTGGTACGGAACCCTAAAAATTGATCATTTTACATTTTAACAATAATAACGACTACCAGTGTCCTTGTCCATGTGACTATGGATTAAGAATACGAAATGTCACTACTCCTATTACCCTATGGATATTGTAAGTGCCGACTAAGGGGGCAAAGTCTTCAGGATAATTGAACTGCAAAGTGAAGAAAAACTAGAAAAAATCCCTAAACTAACCTTTCTAGCACATTATAATAGCTCAAAACTGTTTTTTAACCGACTTCAAAAAAGGAGGTGGTTATCAATTCGACTGCATTTAAAAAAAAAATTGTTACCTCATAACTTTCGACTGGGTGAATCGATTTTGATGATTTTTCTTTTATTTTAAAGCTGGTGCTTACCGTGTGGTCTCATTTTAATTTGGTCCAGTTCTTAAAGTCGGTTTTTTTTGTTAAAATTTCTGATTATCTAACAAGACCGTGGGAGCCACGCTACGGCATGAATGGGCTGGCTCGACCGGAGTGACACCACGGCCTCACAGAAAACCGACGTGAAACAATGCTTGCGTTGTGTTTCACCGAGTAAGAGAGGATACCGGAGGCCCATAGATCAACACCTCACCCATCCCCCAAAGGCCGGCAACGCTTTTGTGACGCCTCTGGTGTTGCGGGTGTCAATGGGCGACGGTAATAGCTTACCATCAGGCGATACGTCTGCTCGTTTACCGCCTATTCCATAAAAATAGGGGATACATTTCCAGCATAAAAGCCGTAGATGATGAAGAATAAATATGAACCTTAGGGAAGGCCTTTGTGGAACAGTAAATTTTTCTTGCTTAAGATGAATGATGATTAATTTTGACGTTACAACGTCTAATAAATTGTCATTGTACGTCTTTATCATCATTTCATCAATGTACAATCGTAAAAATAATTATTATTATATCATGGAACGCGAAGGTTTAAAAGTTAGTATTTCATCAATGTTTTGTTATGACGCGACGTTGTCACGTTAAACTATCGTCCGTAAACCGATATTACAGACAACCATTTTTTTAGTATCATACTAGCTTTTGCCTGTGGCTCCACCCGTGTATATGTCGGTTACCACGTTGAAGAGTAGCCTATGTCCTTCTTGAGGAATCAAAGTACACACATCGAAAGTGTCTAGGGATCAAGCATTTTTATGCGGATTTCTTGAGATTGAGATGTGGCTTTGGCCCTGGCCTGCTCAGTCGCCAGACTTGAACCCGATTGAGCATGCATGGGATATGCTACAGAGAAGAGCTCTGCCGAATATGGAGGGTATCCAGTCGCAAGAAGACCTTTTTTTGTTGTTGCAACGAACATGGGCGGCCATTCCACAGCGTGTTTGGATGAACTCATTTTGAGTATGCCAAACCGATGTTCTTGTGTTGTTAGTGTTCGCGGTAGAAACACGGATTATTATTTGTTTAAGTTACCTAATAAAATTTTAAAGAAAACTGTTATTTCAGTCTTTTTTTCGAACTTTAATGTTAGTGGTTCAAATGTCAAAAATCTCTTTATTAGGAAAATGGCAAATTTCTTTATTAATGCAAAGGTGACTTGGTTTATCGTTACTGTGACAAACGAAAACACTTTATTTGATGAATCCTTAAAGAAAATTTTAATTAATATCAATCAGGAGAAAAGTTATTGCAAAAATATATGTTGATCCCTAGACACATATGTTGATCCCTAGACACTTTTGATGTGTGTATCTTCATGTGAAATTTTGTTGAAATCGGTGCAGCGTTTTAGTCGTGAAAACATAACAGATGAACGAATTTATAACATTAGTATGGATTAAAGAAAAATGTATGAAATTACATGAATCTATACTAAATTTTTAAATCAAAGAACCAATACCATAAAAACGTCTGATTTCTATCATCAAATCCAATTTCGGTAAGGCAAAGCCCCAAAACATTGAACCCTTTTCACCCTCAATAATTGAATGAATAGCTCAGGCACACAATTGATTGCTTGATCGATTAACAGTCTTACTGATGGCTATATGTGGATATTAACGAGAACGCAATCGAGTCAACTGTCCCGAATAATCGTTGTACTTCATTGACGAACAGGATAAAAGAACCAGCAAAATAGTGACGTTTTATCCCACTAATATTATAAACGCGAAAGTTTGTAAGTATGGATGGATGTTTGTTACTCTTTCACGCAAAAACTACTGAACGGATTTGGATGAAACTTTACAGTAATATAGCTTATATGTCAGAATAACACATAGACTACTATTTGCCGCGATAACCGACATACACGCGGGCGAAGCCACGGACAACAACTAGTGTTTGTATATCTATAGAACAATCTGTTTACCAATTAGAATATCCAAGAGTGCATGTCAAGTCTTTTGCAGTATTATACGACAAAAATACTAGATTTGAAATGAGAAATTGTAACAACGTCTAGAATACTTTTTATAAATACATACCTACCTATATTATGCATAAAATATAATTAAATATTCTTTAACATTAATTTAACGATATTACTCAACAGAAATAAATTTTTAACCGTTCTAAACACCGTCATGTAAAGACATTATTCCTTTAATACGCATTACACGACCGCAGCATAATATAACAAAGAAACATACTTCTATAGAAAATTTATATACATTTGTCCATTTAACTCCCAACCTGACGTCAGTACAATATCATCTGTTAATTATACAAATGATTGCGCACATTTAGGGATTAACTAACATCATTTGTTACTTTACCAGCTAACACGCTAAACATTTTAAAACACTAAAAAAGAATATTTAAAACACAATACATTAAACACAGAAAAACACACTTATTATCGACAAAACCATTCATTTTGTTAATAAGGAAATACTAAACGCTACACAACACAAGTAAAGCCGTAATAAAGCCTAATAATTTCGCTAGAAAGGTTCCCTTGAGCATTATAAATTTAATAAAGACGGTCCACTAAAAGCACAGGTTACTTTATAGATGTGAGAGTGACGACAAAGGAATCACCACCTTTATTAGCTCGATATAGGACGTTCATTCTTCGAAATTTAATTTTCTAATATATTGGTCCACAGGCTCAATTTTGAAATAAATCCTATAAACAACTGGAATTTCCATTAAAAAATTGATGTTAAATGAAACGTTGAGAGTGAAAAGCAACTCGTGAAGTACCGTAAATTGGTAAAAAATCTATGAATTTTATAAAATGTTAAGTTGTGTATCAAAAAGTCAAAAAGTTTTGCAAGAATTAAGCTCAAACTTTGGCACGATATAAAAGCTGTTTCAAAGATTATTTTGATCCATTTTGCCATCATTTGTACCTCATTTCTCACCAATCTAACCACGATTTGCTGCAGTAAAGCGATACAATAAGTATGACATAAAAATGAAAAGAGTCTAATGAAGTATTTTATCTTTTTATAACAGAAGCGTAACGTTTTTATCAAACATGTTTAAACGAAGAGGTAATGCAGATACTACCTAGTAATGGCTTAAAAGATAAGGATAATTAGATGTAATGGAGTCTTAGCAACAGACATCTAATAACGTGAAAATTATTAAACTGTAATAACCATCAAAATTATGAGATGTCGTATAATCCTATCTGACATTACACTGATGTTTTAGAATATGGTACTCAGAATTCAAGGCACAGACATCACCATTTAGTGTAATGCGATAACCGACGCTTGAAATGAGAATCGACTTGGAATTTCAAAAGCCACTGATTCAATACTGAATATAAATCTATATTTTGTAAAAAAGCAACGATTATTATAGGAATGACGAATGATATTTATCTTTTTTTCCCTGTTTTGAATCTAGGTTAAGCTTTTTGTTATTTTTTGTATTTAAACCAGAATTATTAAATAAATTAAAAAGGAAAACACTTAAACGGTATTTGAGTTGGCGATAATCATTTTAGGGAATAATTTCCTGTAGGTAAATGTGTAAAAACAAAGTCAAATTTTTAATTAATTTTATCCATCAAGTTGATTCATACAAATAGCAAAATTTAAATCACTCAGCTCGCGTCACCGACTTCAAACATATTTTAGGTACCTAGCACACATTATAATACTACTATTTAAATGAATAAAGAATTAGGTATCGACAAGAATTGGCACATAGCAATTCATGAAAAACCAGTTTATTTTACGCTTTTTAGTGTATTTTGGCAGGGAGTTTTCGTTGGATGTTTTTTGGAAGACGGTTATTTTTTTCCATTTTAGTGCAAACAATCGTAGGTTATTAGTAAGTTGAACTCTTTCATATCCCCAACTCCCAATCGTTTTACTTACTATCATCAGCTCATGTGATTAACTGAAAGAATTCAAGTTAAGGTCTATACGTACGTGTGATATTAAAATCATCCTCTAATCCCTAAATGTGGAAGTGTTTAACCCTCTATCATCAGCTCACCTAAATAACTTAAAAGTATACAACTAAAGGTCTATAGATACGTATGAAATTGCAAGAATTATCCTCCAACTCCTAAACGTTGAGGAGTTGTACCTTCCATCATCAGCTCACCTAAATAACTTAAAAGTATACAACTAAAGGTCTATAGATACGTATGAAATTGCAAGAATTATCCTCCAACTCCTAACCGTTAAGGAGTTGTACCTTACATCATCAGATCATCATCATGAAATAATGACTATCAGACGCAAATACCGGAGTAACTTCAGAAAATGTATGAAAAACAGAGTATGTGCCTGAAAAAAATGAGGGTTTCCCTCGATTTCCCTAAGATCCCATCATCAGATCCATACATCCATCAGGAGCATACCCTTTCGAATACAAAAATATTTTTCAAAATCGGTCCACTATTGACGGAGTAATCGGTGAACATACATAAAAAAAATTACATACAGTGGAACATAGAACCTCCTCCTTTATGGAAGTCGTTTAAAAAATAACAAGTCAAAAATACTTACAATCAAATAAATAATTTTCTTTTTTAAAAAAGGACAACGTCCTCATGAGGAATATAACCGTGTCGCGGAGGACTTTGCAAACGTATACATAGAACACCCAGACTGAGAACAACAATTTGTGGATCACATAATAATATAGTGTTGTCCCATGTAGGGTTTGAACCCATAACACTCAGTGCAGGAGAGGACGGAGTGGAGAGACGGGTGATAATTTACACTCACAGAAAACCGATGTCAAGCAATAGATAATTTCGTTGCTTTGCACGGCCAAAGTGTGAAGTTACTAGAGTCTGAACCTCCTTTTCCTGTTTCACTTGATGTAGGTGTCCGGGTACGATGATAATCACTAACAAATAAAACAATGCGGGGCAGTCTTTGGGAACTGCCGATAGAAGTGAAAACTAATATGTACTTATGATGAGAGACATACTCTTTGTATATATATACATATAATGTATACTATTAACGCATGGAGGTATATCTATGTACATATATACACAATATATATATATAGCTCATGGAAAGCGGATGGACGCGAGTTCCATAATTTATGTTCACCCAAAAAGTGCTCAACGCGCCTAATTAAGTTTTCATTTTAAAAATTACCAAACATAAAATATATACCACCAGTAATAAAGATGGTAACAGTGTAGCAATAATAGCTGTTGGAAAAACTTCACATGGCTACAAAATAATATCTAAACAGCTTACCAGAAAATTCGTTACAGAATTTATCTACAATAAACAAAAGAAATTTTATAAAAAAACTACAAAATATACGAAGAGCGTAGAAACAACATCTCGCATTATGATAAAAGGCGCTTATCTTAAACTACCTCTGAGTGGTATCCACTACTCCTACCAGGTAATAAAATAGTGATAGAAAGAGTTTCTACTCTTGGCAATACAGTTAACATTTTATATTTTGGATTTACCGAATGAAGCGAATGGGAGAAGTGGTTTGTAAATTAAATTTTACTAGGAGAGTATTCAGGATAAAAATTAAATTATCTGCCCTAAATGTATCGTCTGCGTCTTTCATAAAAAAAAATTATGCAATGTGAAACTATTTATATTGCATAACATTTAAAAAAACCTTAAAATCGATGAAATAGTTTCAGAGTTCATCGTTAGCGCGACACGAGAATTATTTATTAGTAGCTTTGCGGTATTACCCGCGGTTTTTGTTGTTTTGAATCGGATGATGTTCACTATTTTATTGGATTTAATATTCTTTTCGCGTAAACCGACGTTTCCAACAAATACCATACAATTGTATTATAAGACGTTTGAGTGATGAAAGTCAATATTTTCCAAATTTTAAGCAATATTAATAGCAACATTATTTAGACAGACATCTTGATTCAATGAGATGATATTTCCAACATATTAATGCATTTTTAAGAAAAACAATTTTGTTTTCACTTCGATACCGTGCGACTACCATTAAATCTACTACTTTTTACCATTTACTGTCAAAACATTCTACAATAGGTTGAAATACAATTAGACATACATAGATTTCAATTATTGTTTAAAGTTATTTATTTCATCGTGCCAAATGCGAAATTAGAATTTTTCATAGTTACAACCAAACCGGAGACGTACTATGATCGGTACAATGTTTTGGTTTATAAAAAGCTTTATATCAGATTTGAAGAAGGCGTTTCCGAAATACTGAAGCTCGGGTATGACCTGTTTTAATGTGCGAGTAAGACAGTCTATAAAAATGAGAACTTTTAGGATAAAATTGAACAGCATGGCTTTTGTTGTGACTATTTCACATGCTCATAATAATATTTTCCATACATCTAGCTATGTTAATAACAAAATCTCGAGAATATACATGACACTGTTTCACTTCTGTATAATTTATATTTTCTTCGCGTACAAATTCTCTGGATACATAATGAGGATCTTTGCAAACTTGAAACAAACATTGTTAGGCATTATCGTAGTTCTCTGTATCTAGTTACGACTGTTTTGTTGAGACACAAATAGCAGGGTTACTTTATTTGCTTTGTGTAACCAGTACTACAAGACAAAACGCTTAAGATTTATGGTAGCTTCTATGAAATTAATTTTGTTCAAAAAGTTTATTTTCAAAATCCTATGACTTTTACATAATATTATACCGTGGGAGAACCACGCTTCGGCATTCATGGACCGGCTCGACCGAAGTGATACCACGGCCTCACAGAAAACCGGTGTGAGACAGCGCTTGTGCTGTATTCTTTTATTAACTAAAAACAGAGTGAGATGGAGGAATACAGTGGCAATACCACAAAGGAGTATCAAACCTGACAGAAGCTCCAGTAAGTGAAGAACTCGAATAACAAGAAGAATCAAAATGTAATTTAACTGAAAACAGAGCAAGATGGAGGAATACAGTGGCAATACCATGAAGGAGTATCAAACCTGAGAGGACCTCCAGTAAATGTAGAACTCGAATAAAAAGAAGAATTAAAATTTTATTCAACTGAAAACAGCGTATGATGGAGGAATACAGTGGCAATACCACGAAGGAGTATCAAATCTGACAGGAGTTACAGTAATTGAAGAGCTCGTATATCAAGAATCAATCATTTAATGAAATCATTTAATATAATATCTTCTTTTATAAAAAAAAAGAATAACTATTTGATTCAACAGAACGCTTAATCCAATTAAAACTTCAGAAGTTTCCGCTCATCCATGAGACAAGTTAATTGTCATTTTTTCATGTCAAGAATTATATTGTCAGAATGGGATTTAAAATGTTACTAAATATGGAAAAAGATATTCGTACAAAAACATAATATTAAATCGTATAATCACAGCTACAGAAATACTCTATGTGCTTATAAATAGATAGCAAGTATTTTCAACACTGATCAATCATATAAATAAAAACTTTAGTGGTAAAATTATTTTTTATTTTATTTGTGTTAACGAATTTTTATTACCAAAGGATAAGTAATATAATAATACGATTGTTTGTGTTGCTACTTTTAAATGTGGTAGATGTTTTTATATTATTTACCTGTAATATAAAATTAGGACATCATATTCCCATGGATCAGAGTGTATGTTTGTTTATTTGTTTTTTTTTAAGTTTTATTGTTGTAGTTGTATTGATATAAAATCCACTTAGACAGGCAGTCAATTTATTATACAAGTATGTCTATTGAATCTATAAAGGACCTTTTCCTATTTTTTCAACCCGAATAAAAATAATTAGACATCAGACGAAAATCCTTCTGTATTATTTTTAAGTTAAAGCTTGTCATAGTCTGTAGAACTTAAAAATTCGGTCGACAAAGTTCCCTGATTTTACTGCGCTAGAAACTAGGGCAAGTTAAGGATTTTTAAAGATTTTTAGCCTATCCATTTCAATGTAAGTAGATCTGAATGTTGTCATACTGTCAAATCAAACTCCCAGGCTTCCAGCTTCGTATATCTTTTAGATATTTATAGTATATTATAGCATATATATAATATGCCGATGATGACTCATTTCTTATAACATTGTGTTGATATGAAATGAATGTAACTTAGGTTCTTATCTTTGCGCAATTTTGATAAAATGTCGATTTCTTTCGAAAGCAGAACAACATAATCGTCCATTTTACCTCTTAAACAAAACTTTTGGTCACCAGTCCACACGCTACTTATGGGGTAATTAAAGAAATAAATAATATCCAAAACATAAATCTTAAAAAAATGCGATGAAGCCCTTACGAAACTTCAAAAGTAATCTTATGAAGATAAAAACTTAGCCAATCAGAGAAAGTACCAGTGACTCCATATGCTTTTAATTTGTGTAAAAGGATACCGCTAAAGTTTGGATAGTTCATTTCTAATTCTCCAACTTATTCGATGGCCTCTGTGAATTCCAACGAATTTATGATCAAAAACTGTCAATAAAAAAAACAAAAATGTTTCTCTTCGTTTTGTATATCACTCTCTCTCTTTTAATAATTTAAGAATGTGAATTTGTAAATTAAGCAGCACTAGAAGAAGCAGGACTTAGATATCAATGAAAAATTGATTATTGTTTTTTTAAGTACTTCTACTATTTCTAGTCTTTAATATTCTACTTTGAAATATGTAGTAAGATTGTTTTGAAATGTACAGTATTATGAATAGTTATTAAATGAGGGTTATTTATCAATAGTTTCACTTTATTGTCATATTTTTAAATATTTACCAGTTGCGTAGTTTTTTGACGCATTTTAATCAATGAATATTAGTCGAATAAAATAATGTAGCCAAGAACTTTAACGAAAACTACTACAAGTCAAAAAAAAACAAATAAAATATCTGTCATTTCAAAAATATGTAATGTAATTACTAAAACGACAGCCAAAATACAATTATATACATGCAAAGTGAAGGAAAAACCAATAAATGTAAATTGTCATTTCTGACAACTCAATGAAATTGAATTCGAATGGCCAATCACAAAATTTCTCCAAAATATTTCCGCTATCTGATCTTATATAAGTAAACAAGGACAAGTTGTCAAGGAGAACGGCAAAACATCGAAAAAAATAATTTAAAAGAAAGTAAAAATATAAAACAAACTTTTTGACTGATCGGTGAGATACAACTTCTAATAGAAAACGAAGGCTCCGTTTCGTTTGGTGTAATAAAAAATAAATTGTTTTGTAATTGGATTCAAATTGTTAACCGTATTTACTTACAAATCGTTTAATATATCTGAAATGTAATGTCGATGTTCGGAATGGAGATTAGTGATTAAAATAATGTTGGCAGATGTTCATAAATATTAATAACTACATAGGTTGGTCCCTGGGATCTGTTTGAGGGTTATAATTTAATTGACCCTGGGGACGTCGGATGTACGACTGCAAACGACTTTTAGGAAACGAATTTTCGTTTATATAACCGACTTCAAAAAAGGAGGAGGTTATCAATTTGACTGTTTTTTTTTTGTTTTTTTTATGTTTGTTACTTCATAACTTTCGACTGGGTAAACCGATTTTCATGATTCTTTTTTATTTGAAAGCTGGTACTTTCCGTGTGGTCCCATCTGAATTCTTGGTCCAGTTCTAACAATGTCATCCATGTGAAAACCATATAAGTCTTCAATTTGCATTAAGTATGAGCGCGACAAATGTATCAATAACTCAGTATCACGCCAACCGATTTCGATGATTCTCTTTTTATTTGAAAGCTGGTGCTTCCCGCGTGGACCTATTTCAATTTGGTCGAGTTCTTGAAGTCGTTTTAAAATTTTGTATTATTTATTGTAGCTGTTCCACTCATTAATAATTCATTACGGTTTATTAAAACCATTGAGGCAGCTCTAGGAGATCTATAAAATCTAAAGTGTAAAAGTACTCCTAAACAAAATAATTAATTAAATTAAAATTATAATAATTAAAATAATTTGCCATGAAAATATTAAAACTTATTTTTCTTTATAAAGCTATCGCTGAGCTATAGCGCAAAATATTACTCGCTCGTTACCTATCAGTTCCACACCATCTTAATGAGTTTTCCACCGATATTGAAGAAATATCTGTTTATATTGTATCTTATCCTATAATAAATTGTCGCTTACACTTGTTAAAATCCGTACAGACTTACAAATTAGACTTTTATTCTAGATACCGTGGCCGAGCCACGCTTTGGCATGAATGGGCCGGCTCGACCAGAGTGATAACATGGCCTCACAGAAAACCGGTGTGAAATAGCGCTTGCGCTGTGTTTCACCGAGTGAGTGAGGATACCGGAGGCCCATACCCCAACCTCTTCTCCTATTCCCATCCCCCAAAGGCCGGCAACGCGCTTGTGACGCCTCGGGTGTTGCGGGTGTCCATGGGCGGCGGTAATTGCTTACCATCAGGCGATACGTCTACTTGTTTGCCCCATACTCCATAAAAAAAAAATCTAGTCAAGTTTCTTGAGTGTTTCAATACTTTATTTAAAAAATTTCAAGCATTTCCTTCTCGAAAAAACGAGTATCATAATTGTTTGCTATTTAATCACCCCTTAGAAACAAATGAATATAAACATACTTTTAATACTTCAAACAAGAAACTTTTAAACATTCAGTAATAACTTCACAAATGGGGTTTACGACTTAATTGCCCAACATTCGGCTATTAAAATATTCTCATGAACTCACCGCAAGTGTAAACAACTTTGAGGTAGGTTCGACTGCCTGTTCTGCATGGCCGTCCAAACATGTTACTGTCAGCTGATAGCACACATCGCCTTTTACCGTGGCACTCCCTCATGGCTGTCTCCGTGGCATATGGCTCCATGCAGGCTGAGAAAAACATACGTTTCATCACAAAAGACATAAAAGATGTTATAAATATTTAGTACAAAACATTTATTTGGGAATTCATTAACTATAACTTAAATGTTTATGTCGATGAAATTAAGATATTAAATTCAATGTAAATAAATAACAATTAATGTATAGTTTCGAAGTATGGTGCTTGTTATATTACGACCGTAACGGTTCAGTTTATGACTATTAAAAAAGTATGTAATGAAATATGACTATTCAACCTTACAGTCACTTTAAAGAGTGATTATAGAGCCTGTTTATCTAAACTAATATTATAACGAGGAAAGATTTGATTTTTTTGTTTGTGTGTAACGATTTAACTCAAAAAGTACTTGACCGATTTGAAAAATTATTTCACCACTTGAAAGCTATATTATTATTATCCCGAGTAATATAGGCTATATTACATTTGCAAAAAGTTAGGGATCCGTATTAAAACTTCAATAATGTAGCCCAAGGTGTAAGAAAAATACCCAAAACAATCGTGTGCGTGTGAACTGAGGGACCATAGTGATATTTTTGTTTGAAATTTTTATAAGATTTAGTAGTAGGCTCAAAACAATTGTAGAACAAATATGAGAATTTGTAAAAAGATATGTTAAAAACTACAGCCCTTTAAGTGTGGTCCCTCAATCCTCACATATCATCAGCCAGATCTCGGCAAGTATGTAAAAAAATAAGGTATTGTGACTGCAGACATTTAGAAGAGAATTTGTAAAGATATATACTAAATAACTGAGCACAAATCATCAACGATTAAAAAAATACAACGACTACACTGTGGTCCCTCAGTCCACACACGAAAGATTTTGTTATACTGAATATTATCACATCAACGGAATAAAATCTTTATTTTCTTACATAATGTTTTAGAACAAGTCTTATAGCAATTTGTAAAAAAAAAATAAAAAAAAAATACCGACGCACTTTGAAGATATTTATAATTAAAGCTGGTCCCTCAATCCTCACGTTCTCAAACATACTTGCATGTCTAGCTGCTAGACGACTAAAGTATCACAAAGTGTAGTGTATTAAACTTTTTGTAAAAAGTTTCTACAAAATAATAGGTATGTTTAATTGTGTGTATCTTACCTCTTAAATGAGATTATAGCATTTCAGTGATCCTATGAACAGATATACGAGTAGTGTGACCACACAATTAAAAAAAATGTAGACTACCAATATAAATTTTTTGTAATATTCGAAACTCAAGGTTGTACGGTAGATTTAGTGTTATGTTACATTACGTATCTTTACAAAGCATGAAATAAAGTAGCTTTTAGACACTTATAACCATTTAGGCTATGTTTCAAGGAAGCTTTATGTACTTATAATATCTCAGTATTTTACAAACCATTATGGTAACGTAGTGGTATTATTTATGCAGCTCGGTTTTATACGTTTTATTAACACATAAAATTGAACATTTAAAAACACAGGATTTTGTAAAATATTTACAAAAAGTCCGCGATAGTACCTATCGCGATCTATATTAATATTATAAATTTGAAAGTGGCTTAGTCTGTTTCTCTATTACGCTTTCACGGCCAAACCAATAACAGTGCCTGCACTTGGTAAGGCATATAACTTATTGTAATACTTTTGTTTAAGTATGTGAAAAAAAGCTAGATAGAACTTTTTTCACAAAAAAGAGTCATTCGCATTTTTTGCCAGGGCGTTACAGTACGGACCAACAAATCTTCTTACATTCATTAACTTATAACCAAATTTTACGTACTTAAACAAAAGTATTACAATAAGTTATATGCCTTACCGAGTGCAGGCACTGTTATTGGTTTAGCCGTGAAAGCGTAATAGAGAAACAGACTAAGCCACTTTCAAATTTATAATATTAATATAGATCGCGATAGGTACTATCGCGGACTTTTTGTAAATATTTTACAAAATCCTGTGTTTTTAAATGTTCAATTTTATGTGTTAATAAAACGTATAAAACTGAGCTGTATAAATAATACCACTACGTTACCATAATGGTTTGTAAAATACTGGGATATTATAAGTACATAAAGCTTCCTTGAAACATAGCCTAAATGGTGATAAGCGACTAAAAGCTACTTTATTTCATGCTTTGTAAAGATACGTAATGTAATATAACACTAAATCAACCGCACAACCTTGGGTTTCGACTATTACAATAAAATTATATTGGTAGTCTACATTTTTTTTCATTGTGTGGTCACACTACTCGTATATCTGTTCATAGGATCACTGAAATGCTATAATCTCATTTTAGAGGCAAGATACACACAATTAAAGATACCTATTATTTTGTAGAAACTTTTTACAAAAAGTTTAATACTCTACACTTTGTGATACTTTAGTCGTCTAGCAGCTAGACATGCAAGTATGTTTGAGAACGTGAGGATTGAGGGACCAGCTTTAATTATAAATATCTTCAAAGTGCGTCGATATTTTTTTTAAATTTATTTTTTACAAATTGCTATAAGACTTGTTCTAAATCATTATGTAAGAAAATAAAGATTTTATTCCCTTGATGTGATAATATTCAGTATAACAAAATCTTTCGTGTGTGGATTGAGGGACCACAGTATAGTCGTTGTATTTTTTTAATCGTTGATGATTTGTGCTCAGTTATTTAGTATATATCTTTACAAATTCTCTACTAAATGTCTGCAGTCACAATACCTTATTTTTTTACATACTTGCCGAGATCTGGCTGATGGTATGTGAGGATTGAGGGACCACACTTAAAGGGCTGTAGTTTTTAATATATCTTTTTACAAATTCTCATATTTGTTCTACAATTGTTTTGAGCCTACTACTAAATCTTATAAAAAATTCAAACAAAAATATCACTATGGTCCCTCAGTTCACACGCACACAAACAATCCTATGTTCATTTGCTAAGAGCGTGTTATAATTTATTATATTTTTTTGCTTAAACACCTATGTTTACCGTGCGACGCCGGGGCCGGCTGCTAGCAAGGATTTAATACAGTAATAAACTTAGAACTCAGTTTAAAAAACGACTATTAATATTTATTATTGTTAATAGATAGAAATAAAGGTAGCTATAATGAGACTTGCTCAGACTATGAATTTATTATTGGTAACTAAAAGTAAGAGCAAAGTGTAGGTAAGATTAGGTAAAAAAGAACTGATCTTAAAAACAGAGAAACCAAACTCATGAAACTCAGAAATCTATTGTAAATATGGAGAGAAAAATTAGCAGTGACAACACGAGCAGTTCAATAAGAGTATGACGATCCCATGAAAGAAATGAAAATCAACAATTCATCTTTTTCACAAGCTTTTTATTAACTTGCAATGTATGTATGTATATATGTAGGTATGTATGCTTGTATATTCGGGTGGAATCTTGCAACTCAATTTTGAAGCAGATTTCTTTAACCGATTTTGCTGAAATTTTGCAAGCATATGTATACAGCGTGACAATAAAATATTATAATGACATGGAGTTGATCTGATGCTGGAGCTTTAAGGTGGCCATAGGAACTCTGTAAAGAAACGTCGCAACATTATCGAGTTTGGATTCGTTTGATTCGTCTCGAGGCATTCCATTCCTACGTATTCATTGTTAATACGAAATAAAAATTATTATTAGGACTACTCTTGATTTATAGTTAAAAGCAATAAATAATAAATATTCTATAACAAAAAGAGCATTGAAAACAGAAGTTTTGAATATCAAAAGAGGAACAAAGTTACAGTTATCCATCATTACGTTCCATTTTTATTCAAATAATTGCGTTAGCATTCCTATCCATTATTCCACAAAGAGAAAGGAAACCATCGGTACGATTAAAAAAGATAAAAGAAATATCGTTATCCAACTCAGTTTCTAGTTTAGAAATAAGGGCAGTTACTGCATTTTTATTCGACATCAGAATTCGAAATTAATCTAAAGTTCTATATTTCCGAATAGTTATTAAAAAGTTCAAAAATCAATAAACTATAGTTGTACTCTTTTAAATCACCAGATAGTATTAATTTAATCAGCATATTTCAATATAGCATGGTTATTTATGCAATTGTATTAAGTATACTAAATTGTATATTTAAGAAATACATATTTTTTTTAATGCAAAAAATAAATGAAAAAGCAATATATTAAGTTGAACATTACCTTAACCTAGTTCTAAGCGTTTATTTTATTTTTATTTATAAGGTTTACCAACTTAAACATACCTATTTATACTGTTAGCGGACATCTTATATATAAAACTAGCTGATCCGGCAAAAGTTGTTTTGCCATAAAAAAAAGAGGTATAAAAATGTTATATATAAGATTCTCGTGTCACACTGTTAGCTACCATACTCCTCTGAAACGGCTGGACTGATTTTTATGAAATTTGGTGTGTATCGGGTAGGTCTGAGAATCGACCAACATCTATTTTTTATACCGCATTTTTTTTAATGGCAAAACAATGTTTGCCGGCTCAGCTAATTTTACTATAAAATCTCACACATTGACCTCGTTTCGATAGACAGATTAAATAAAGTACGAGCTTTAAAAGAGTTTATATCACAGTTCGTACAAAACCCATTACTATTTCATAACTTTGTTTTTTTTTTACATATTCTTAGGGACGTTAATCCTACTAATATTATAAACGCGAAAGTTTGTTAGTATGGATGGATGTTTGTTACTCTTTCAAGCAAAAACTACTAGACGGATTTGGATGAAACTTTACAGTAATATAGCTTATACATCAGAATAACACATAGCCTACTATTTGCAGCGATAACCGACACACACGCGGGCGGAGCCGCGGGCAACAGCTATTACATATTATTAAGGGCAACTTCACTAGAAATATCTTTCTTAAACGAACTGAACAAAGCTAGTTTTGTAATCAATCAACGTGTGTTAGCTTGGCACACAGCAGAGTTGCCTAACTGGGCTGATCGATCAATCCACGCAGTTGCCACTTTGCCATAAGCTTCTTAACTGTGTTACACATTAGTAATTGGTATTATATACTTTTTATGTTAGTCAGTTCTTATTACACTTTGGGATGTAAGTATTTTAAATGTTATTCGAGTAATTCCATTATTTTTTACCCGACTACCGCGAAGTCAAAAGGGTAATATTTTTGGCAGTTTTTGTATGATTGTATGTTCCACTATCACATCTAACCTACTGAACCGATTTTATGAATGAATTCGTAGTAGTGGCCCAGGTGACATAGCTTCTATAAATATTATCAAAGGTTTTTCTTGATCTAACTTATTTACAAAAATCAGCATATTTGTGTGATTTCATACATGAATCACAGTTAAAATTGCGTGTCTGCGTTCAAACTTATTAGTATAAAAGAATAACAGAATAATAACTGAATTTTGTATTAATTTTTATCGTACCTACACACTAAACACATAAATATATAAGGTACTAGCTTTTGCACGCAGCTTCGCTCACGCAGACTTTCATACCCTGATTTACCCCCTTAGGGGTGGAGTTTAGTAAAATCCGTTCTTAGCGGATGTCTACACCCTATAAGGATCCTACCAGCCAAACTTCAAGTTTGTAGGTGTTATAGTTTCTGAGATTTCGTGATTAATAAGTGAGTGGTATTTCGCTTTTATATATATATATAGATAAGAAAGTGTCACCAGTGTCAAAGTGTCAGCAACCGTATCGAAAATATACGAAATCGGTTTATTAAATATCTTTGTTATCATCAGAAAATTCCGTACCATATCAAGGATTATCTCAGGCTATGCAAAAAGTTTCACCTCCTGCCACTTATAGATCGACGTTAAATAGCGGACTTTAGTTTTCTTATGAATATCTAAGCCACAATATTGACTGTTCTGATCTGCTTGAGAAGATATTATTTAATGTACCATCTAAGTCACTTCGCTTTAACCCCCCTCTTCACATTCTTCAAACTAAAACAAATTATAGACAAAACAGCTACTTGGTACGCGCAAGCAGAAATTTTATTGAATTGTGTAAACGGCATGATATTGATCCCTTTTTAACCGACTTCAAAAAAGGAGGAGGTTCTCAATTCGACTGTATTTTTTTATGTTTGTTACCTGATAACTTTCGACTGGGTGAACCGATTTTGATGATTTTTTTAAATCATTTGGTCCAGATAGAAGTCGCTTTTTTGTAAAAGTTTGTGATTATTAATTAGTATATCCTATACTAACATTTCTAGCTGTAAATTTTCCATAAATAAATAAATATCACTATTGGATTATTTTGATAACCAGTACTAACTCTGTAGACTTTCGTACTTTAAAAAATGAACAGGTTTGAAAAAAAAAATGGAACTTGTAATTTGAAGCGCTATTTCTAAGCATAAAACTGAAGCATTTTGAAATTTCACGTGAATTTAAGAGCACTTTAAGTTTATAATGAGAACATAGAAGTGCTAACGACTCTTTATGTAGATTTTCTGAATACTACTTCACTCCTCGAACTAGAAATTGTTAGCTAGTTTTACTGGACATTATTTTTAAATTGAGCGTAAATAGATAGGGACAAATACACACTTAAGAAACTTTTCTTAAGTGTGTATTTGTCCTATATATATTAATATAAATACTTATTTCCATTGAAGAACTTATACTATATTTACCTAAACATTTTTATGGCATTAACCCAGATACTGTTACATAAACTAATGTAACTGTGCCGCCATAAGCAAAAGCTTTGATGCCACAAATAATTATCTAAACAAAACCATCGCTTCGCATCTGAACAAAAAGGTTTCAGTTACATAAGACGGACAGTATAATGAGGGCCATTATCGATTTGATGTTTTCCAGCCGCGTTTATCGCTCACTTAGGGTTGAGTAATGTGCCTACCCTCTTCGAGAGACTGTAGGGGAACGGTTATTGGACTAAAATTAGAGATGGAACAATCAAATGTTGCGTTCCGATAAGCTCATACATTATTTCCAAACCACTATTTTTTTTAAAACGTTTTCTTAAACTAATAAGTCGCTTCTTTCCCTCCGTTATAAGTTTAATATTATACATACTTTTTATACGAAATGTAAGCAATGGATCTAGTTTTTTGGTAAACATCGAAAATAAAAAAAGCCAAGGAATAAAAAAAATCTAAAATTTTCAATTTATAAAAAAAAATTAAGAAAGCACGTAACACAAAATAATTATATCTTTAATTTACTTTGTAATTCAAACATTTAGATTTTAAAATCGAATAAAAGGAATTGTAAAGAATTCAAATATCATTCGGATCCACTCAACCATTCTCAGCGTTTCTGTTGAAATTGTAAGAACCTAAATAATTTATTCAATAAACAGGCTTCAATGGGCTGAATTTACACGTTAAAATTAAATTAGCGATTCCTACCGAGGAACGCTTTCATTTTGGAATTAGATTTCCTTGAGAATGAATTTAAGATTATAAAATTATTCTCATTAATTTTCATTTTTATAATATACTATAACACCGAAACAATAACCATATTCAAACTACTAAAGTATATAAAACAGACATTAAATTAAAACTCAGTAGCAGATGCTATGGTAAAAATCTTAGCAACCGCATATATATAAAAACAATGCCTTTTTCAAATGTTCAACACGTGAATATAAAAAAAAAAATAGCGAAAATAAGAGATATTTCTAAAAATGAATAACTTCATCTAAATATTACGATATGACTATTTGTACTACCCGTTACAAAGCAACTTATCCAACATCGAGGCCAGTAATGTAACTGAAGTGCCAACTTGGTTCTGAAGGCAGCTATCAAGTTTGGTTTTAATGGAAAATGGTAGGAAACTTAACAAGAATTTCCCAGTGCAGTAACTGGCTCCAAGTTTGGACTCAAGTATCAATATTATATATTTTTTTTTTTTATGTTTGGCTCGCCAAAATGACTCTACTGTGCCTGATGGAAAACATAAGCAGAATCCAAGAGTGGTGGTCACCATACTCATTGCGAATGCAGACAATGCAGTATGGCGACCCACACTATGGCGGCCTAGTGATGCTGCTGCATCTTTTAGTCTAGTCAACAAGTATGGAACTTGTTGACTAGACTAATTGGGCCTCCGGTCTCGCACTCACCAACGAAACACGACAGCACGAACGCTGTAATTTTACGTTGATTTTCTGTGCGAGGGTAGTACCGCCCCGGTCGAGCCGGCCCGTTCGTGCTGAAATCAGCGTGGCTCTACTACCTTCATATCATACATATACAAACAGATTATATTAAAAATTATTATTAATATTACAGTGAGCATGGTGACCACCACTCTTGGATTCTGCATAATATGCTTTCCATCAGGAAGAGTAGAGTCATTTTGGCAGGTTCAAATATAAAAAAAAGTTCTTAAATAGTATTCATATTTAATATCTTTATTGGGCTACGTCCACTAGGATCCCCTGCTTATATCCCCTGGGGGATTTATCTGGATTTTTTGTCCACACTGATCCCCTAGGGATATGCCCTATTTGGAAGGCTTTGTAAATATAATAATGACTAGGATCCCCTACTTATCGTTTTATATTAATTTGGATAAACATTTTCAATTTTTTTTATTCTTTGAAATGAACATCGAAATATTTTAATTGTCTTTTAATAAAAAAATTGATACAAACTTTTCCAAAGTAAATATTCTGGGTATTGATTTATTCTAAGAAATGGTAATAGGAGATAAAATTCTCTAGATAATATGAGATCGGTATAGACAAAATCTTTAAAAAAATCCCTAAGGGATTTCAGTAGGGGATCCTAATGGACGTTGTGTTTACAAAAACTCTTATATCAAGACTCATTTCCCGAATTATTAAGAAAAATAAATATAAATGGCTTTTTGTTGTTTAATACAAACAGTATTTGTAATTGGGTTTCTTTTAGAAATATATCTTCCTAGCCTCTGTTATTCCTAAGAATATTTGAGATCAGCTTAATTGAATTAAAAGAAGATATTTATCAGAATAAAAACAATGTGAGGGGTTCACAGGTGAACGAAGTTTCAACGTAAATTAATAATGGATTGAAAAGGAAAGTTTTTAGGGTGATTATTTTGCTTCGTTCCTGACGATTCTCGTTAACTTTATCTGTGATAAATTGGATTTGAATAATACATTTTTGTAATGTGTAAATATTGAAATCTAAACATTTATAATATGTGTACGTTAACATAAATATGGAAATTAATATTCTGTTTAATACAATCATTTCAGGACCAGGAGCCAGTGACAGATTTTCATGACCAAGTCCCTCCCAATCGAAACTTCGTAAAAGGCATTAGGAATGTATATTAAGAATACTCGTAACCGTCAGCTGCAACTCCGTCGGTGGGGCAGGCAGTAGCAGCCCAGCAAGCATGCAGAAAAAGAAAATATTTTTTGTCACTTCCTCCCGTTTCAAAATTTGTAGGATTATAGTTTACCTAATATCTTGAAGGAAAAATAAAGTCAGCTGATCATAACATGGTGGATTATACGTCAGCTAGGCACGTGAACATGACAAAAAAAAAATTTTCAATGATAACCTCTCATCTACATTTTTTTCTGGTGATAGTTTATATGCTACAACGAATAAAAATTTATGTCAGCTTGCTCTATCCCAGTGGAAAGTTTGTCAGCTGACACCTTGAAAAGTATAACGCGGCAGCATCTATCATCTACTGAATCTTATCAGCTGGCGACTTTTCCCTTGACTTACAGCTAGCTGATTTTTTTCAATATTTACTAAAGCGTGTTAACAATCCTAATATACATTTTCATCCGAAAGGACATCAAGATTCTTAAGTTATTCTCTTTTTACAGATTGAAACTAGATACATAAGCCCTTTCCACATTGTAGCTAGATTGTGGATTAAAATTACCGAAGTATATGTAGATGTGAGATTAGACTATTTAAGAACTAAGCGGTTCCCTTTTCCAAACGTCAAATATTGAATAAGTATATGCTGTTTCAAGCACAATGATGTTGAATCTCACTGCACTATGAGCGGGCGACATTAATATGATGCAATATAATACAACACAAATAGTTATATGTAAGCCAATATTTAAAAAAAACAATTGAAATACGAAAGCATTTCTCAAGAATCACTCTATCTATTGGTTATAACTGCATCTATATCCGTGCAGTAGATTTTGAAATTTATCGCGACGGACAGACAGACGCTGCGGAGTTCGTTAATTGAAAAATTATGCTATTAATTAATTTACTTATACCAAAATTTGCTCCATTATTAAACTTCATATTGGTTATCAAAACTCTCAAATCAAGTATTACACTTAAGAAACGTGATTTCCTTTGGGATGAAAATTTATAAGAGGATTGTTAACATGCTCTAGTAAATATTGAAAAGAATCAGCTAACTATAAGTCAAGGGAAAAGTCGTCAGCTGATAAGATTTATTAGGTGATAGATGCAGCTGCGTTACACCTTTCAAGGTGCCAGCTGACAAACTTTCCATTGGGATAGAGCAAGCTGACATTAATTTTTATTCGTAGCATATGAACTATCACCAGATAAATTTTTAGATGAGAGGAAATCGTTGAATTTTTTTTTGTCATGTTCCAGTGCCCAGCTGACGTATAATCCACCATGTTATGATCAGCTGACTTTATTTTTCCTTCAAGATATTAGGTAAACTATAATCCTACAAGTTTTGAAACGGGAGGAAGTGACTAAAAAAATTTTTTTTTCTGCTTGTTTGCTAGGCTGCCACTGCCTGCCCCAACGACGGAATCGCAGCTGACGGTCACGAGTATTCATAATATACATTCCTAATGCCTTTTACGAAGTTTGGTCAAGAGGAAGTAATTGACCGAATTTGTACCTGGCTCCCGGGCCAATATAGATGTATTGACAACGTAAAATTCATATAAAAGCAAACATGAAATAAAATTTCTTTTAAATAAAATAGCCTTTATTCTACTACCAACTACATATCATACTAGTTTAAATTAATGTATTTTTTTTAATCCCTAGGTAATAGTCGCTTCTTTAGCGTAGGCCTCCCCCAATACTTTCCACTGCTTCCTGTCCCTGGCTGTTCTCATCCAGTCTGCCCCAACTCTCTGTTTGAAAATGTCTCTCTATCTTGTTCTTTGTCGTCCTCTCCTCCTCGCTCTCTCTAAGGGCAACCACTCCACCAATGTTTTGGTCCATCTGTTGTTTTCCATTCTACATATATGACCAGCCCAGTTCCATTTTAATAACCGTAATTTGTAATTGTTCTATTTTTTTTTTACTAATTTTATCTATCAATTTTACGTTTAACATACTCCTTTCCATTTTTCTTTGACAGATTGCTAGTTTTTCCTCTTCCTTCCACTTTAGGGACCAAGTTTGGCATCCGTAGGTTATACTAGGCAGAATTACTATTTCATAAATCTTTTTCTTAATTTCTATCTTTACGTCCTTGCTTTTCATAATTTCCTTTAGTCCCCAATACTTTTGCCATGCTATGGCAATTCTTCTGTTTACTTCATTTGCGGTGCAATTGCCAAACGATATTGAATGTCCTAAGTAGACATATTAATTCACATACTCGATCTTATTATTATCTATTATAATATCATGGCTGGGCCATTTGACAGAATCTTGATCTTCGAGGCATTCAAAGACAAACCAACCTCTTTGCTCTGTTTTGATAAGCTATCTATCATAAATCTTAGTCGGTTGCATTGCTTGTGAAAAGTACGATGTTATCCGCAAACCTTGGGTGGTTCAAGTACTCTCCTCCTATTTTAAGACCAATATTCTCCCAACCCAATTTTCGAAATATAGTCTCTAGTACATCTGAGAACATTTTAGGCGATAGAGGGTCTCCTTGTCTGACTCCTTTCTGAAGGCAAAACTCTGGGACTTCTTTTTCTAATCTCACCATTGCTCACATGTACATTTGGAGTATATGCTATGAAGTAGTTTAACATACTTTTTGTTTATTTTTTCATTTTCATTTTTCAATTTCATTTACGTAAACGACGTTGCGTGGGTCAGATAGTATTTATATACTAGCTGACCCACGCAAAGTCGTTGACGGTTCCTGTTGCCAAAGCTTAAAAAATCTCCCCTGTTTTTGTAACATTCATTGATGCTCCGTTCCTATATAGCTTTCCTCGATAAACGTACTATCCAACACTGAAAGAATTTTTCAAATCGGACCAGCGGTTCCTGAGATAAGCGCGTTCAAACAAACAAATAAACTCTTCAGCTTTATAATATTAATATAGATATGTTTACTAATTCAAATATGTGGTTGCGAAACCCATTAACAATGAAATTCTAAATCACCAAAATTCAGTTTATTTAAATTACTGTAACTATAGATACCTATCTACCATATTTATATCAAGCTTGCTCACTATTATTATCCGTGTTAAATCAGTTTAATTTTACAGCTAAACATCAAAATAGTCAATTTTGCCTTAATTACCCGTCTGAAAATAATTACCTAAAACTTTCAACATTATACGCATTTATTATTTGTCTGAACATAAAACAAAATGTTAAAACAATCTTTTAAAAATCAGATTTCTATCCGAAACATCAATTCTCCTTCATCTCCGTTCACGTTCACTTATTTATCTTGTGTTAAATGTGAATAATTTACATAAAAGCTTTAGTTTTCGTTAATGCTTAAAATAAAGATGAAACAGGGACCGTTGGAAAATTACCTCCTAACTCAATTTCAGGTTTTCAAACAATGCATTACTTATCTGAATATTTATTAACAAAGTTTTCTATGATGCTTTTAAGATCTTAGTGTGCGCGCACACCGGAGTCGACAAACAGTCTCGGACGAGACAGTTTGTCGAAACTCGACTAGGTTGCCGTAAAATACGTTTCATTTTTTTTTTATCCGCGGCTATACACTGCCTGTGGGAAGCTGAGACAGATATAATAATAATATAATAAATATTTCATACATCTAACACACAACGCCATCTAGTTCCAAGCTAAGCAGAGCTTGTGTTATGGGTACTAGACAACTGATACAAATACTTATATACTTTTTTTTTGTAAATACATACATATTATACATATAAAACACCCAAACTCCGAAACAAATATTTGTAGATCATACAAACATTTGGTCCAACCCGGGAATTGACCCCAAGACCTCATGATCAGCAGTCGCACACGCCAACTGCGAGACCAACGAGGCAGTCATTAGGTGGGACATGCGTTGTGGCATTGTAATACAGGAAGTATAAATAAATAAAAAAAAGAAAACAAACACTCTTTAATGGCGTAATATACATAATTAATTGTAATAAAATCATTGTTCGGTCTCATGCGGTGTGCGCCGGCACAAGACAACTGTCGAAAACCGTCCTGTCGCGGACGGTCTCGTCGAAGACCATTTCGGTGTGCGTCCTGCCTTGTTACACATTATTTTCTATATTCAAAACTGAATTAAATCGAAATAATATGAGATAACTAAATTGCGTTTACTAAAGTAAACAAAAAAAGTTTTAGCATTATCAAAGTATTAGAAAATGATTACACAACCTAAAATAAGTTATAGCGGATCACGTTATAATCCATAGGATAAATTAGTCCCTGTATAAGATTAGCGAATGATTAACAATCGTTGTCATCAAGAAAACACGTACGGTAATTTCACTACAGATTGTTAAGACATACTTGGCCTAGATTGATTTTGCATTTTTAACATAATTTTAATATTTGAATTAAAGTTAAAATTAAGAGCAGTGAGTTCAAACTTGTAACTTATTTATATACATACTAGCTTTTTCGCAAGAACGTGCGAGCTCGCAGATATTTACGATGCGTTGCGAATTCGCAGTTTTGTGTGGGCACCCTTACTGTCGAATTTGTAGTATTAGGGTCCGTTCACACAGACCGGCTCGGAGAGGAGAGCAGATTTTTATCACATTGGAAACAGAGGTTTGAATAATTGTAGTAAGGTTTATTTTTGCATGTGCACTTCTTTTCTCATCAAGAATGCTTGAACGCACTTAGTGTGAAATAATAAAAGAAGCTGACCGGCTCTGATTGCGTGCTCTTTGTCGCTCGCACAGCCGATCAGCTCTGATTCTCTTTCACAGCCGGTCGATGTGAAATAGTTGGCGGCTCTGCTCCGGCCAACTCCAAGCGTATACGATCCGGTCTGTATGGAAAGAAAAATGCGAGCCGATGCTCTCCGAGCCGGTCTGTGTGAACGGACCCTTAGCATCTGTGTGAAACCATAATGCATGTCACCACGGAGTGCTCCATTATTAGCCTTATTAGCCTTTAAAGTTCATTGTTGGAAATAGGCCTCTCCTTAGTGAAAAGATCTTGGACTATTATGGTGTGGAAACACATGAAAAAAGACCCAATATCTAGGATGAAAATTCATGAATTGCTAATACATACTATTCTTTAAAATATAATTTCACAAAATTATTAAATGTCTCACAGTCACGAATTCTTTTTCTAATTATGGTTAACGTATCTTCCCTATTCAAATAGCCCTTGTTATAAAAATTGATTCTATTTCTCGGTAGTAAGAGAGACTTTGTATTATAATTTAAAGTTATTTTAACTTTACTTTAGATATCAACGTCGCGCTGCAGCACTGTATGTTTTGTCTCACAACTGGAAGTTTCATCTTTATTTAATTTGTGTACTATTAAGCTACCAATTGCCAGCCTTTATTGAGCTGTGTTTACATAAAACAATTTTTAAAATTAAATAAGTAGTAAAAGAAATTACCATTGAGTAAATACTATCGATAGAAATGACTGCATGGATGGCAAATTGATTTAAGCGATCACCTTCCCACTTCCTAATAGGCTGTATGGGTTCGATGATCACAGAGGCAACATTGCAACATTTTGTGTAGCCCACAAACGGCTGTTCTGAGTATAGATAGTTCGTGTTCGGTAGTTGTAAAGCCCCCGTGACACATAGTTATCTTTTAAAAAAGAAATCATATCTATATTTTTCGGTGTACTCTTCAATTTAATACTTACTTTCTTCTTTCATTCCTCTAGGTTGCGGACACTGTATGGAGTCGTACTCTGTTCTTCCATACTGTGCTGAGTAGATGGCCACTCGCGAGTGAGGGTTACAACTCAAGTGAAGGACGTCATTTTCACAACCAACTTTGCTTCTGAATTCATCTGTTAAGGAAAAAAATATCTAACTAAGAAGTTTCATATAAAAACAAATACGATTGTAGTTAAAACGTTAATTACGCTTATGTTATGAACATGTACCACGATCAATACAAAACTATAGAACACAACAAATACTCAAGGAGAGAAATGAAACAAATTCACTTCGTCCCTTAGTAAACAGGAAAACAAAACAGTAAACACAGGTACCTACCTAATAAATAAATTATGTACGAAGTTACTAACAAATAAAGTCTTAACTTGAACAATGAAAATAAATTGAACATTGATATTTCATAAAAGAATAAATTACCCATCTTCATTTGTTATTTGTGATGTAGCGAACACACGTAAAACAGATAACACTTACTCCATCACAACAGAAGAAGTAGGAAATAAATTGAATCGTATTCAAATCTCGCTTCGCATTTCTATCAAAAAGGAATTTGTCATCAGAGAAGGATTTAAAAAAATGTCTTTGGAAACGATTTCGAAAAGGGTCGTCGGCAAATAAGGTTTTTGCGAATTCTTGTTGTTCACCATTAAGAAAAATGGTTGGCATTGAATTTTACTTCTCATTGCGCTTCCTTTGAATTATACCTACTGCTACTTGTTTTAGTCTCTAATATTTGATGTATTATGAAAGTATCAGATCTGAAAAGTACCTCGGACTGTCAAACCTAAGTGTATGCATAGGTTTGAGTATCATACACTTATAAAAATCTATTTATTTGCTATGACGGGGGTCACAGACTTGAAATTTTGGCAGTTTTTTTTTTTATTTTTATGTTTGGCCCGCCAAAATGACTCTACTCTGCCTGATGGAAAGCATAAGCAGAATCCAAGAGTATTGGTCGCCATACTCACTGCGAATGCAGACAATGCAGTATGGTGACCCACACCATGGCGGCCTAGTGATGCTACTGCATCTTTTAGTCTAGTCAACAAGTATGGAACTTGTTGACTAGACTATTTGGGCCTCCGGTCTCGCACTCACCAACGAAACACGACAGCACGAACGTGGTCATTTTACGTTGATTTTCTGTGCGAGGGTAGTACCGCCCCGGTCGAGCCGGCCCATTCGTGCTGAAATCAGCGTGGCTCTACTACCTAGATTATTATTTTTTATTTTGGAATCATCCATTAACAATACAATTTTGGATACGTCTAATGGGTAAAATGAGAAATAAAAAATAGAATCGTGATTGAAGGCGTGGGCAATATTACTTTGATGGTGTTCATAGATTATAATGACAGTTATTATAGATATATTAAGAATATAGCACAACAAGCATCTACCGTATTAAGTTACCGCAAACATGAAACAGATTACATTTACTTTAAAGTGTGTATGAGATGTTTACTCACAAGGACGGCACTTGTACGCAACCTCGACGAACCTTCTTGAACCTGGGCAGGGATCGACCCCAAACGCTTTAGGGCTCGTATGGAATTTGCACTGACGCTTCTTCTGACACGCTTCTACCACAGTCTGTAACAATGAATACTACTCCAATTAGTTAGTATGAATATTCTGGAATAACTTAGCTGTCGGCATAGTTTACAAATCCATGAGTTACAAAGTTACACAAATCTTTAAATTATTTTAGATTTTCTGTTGTTCACATTGTGTTTAAGATAAGAAGTTAGGCCAGGCCTATCGTAGTTTTTATCGGGATGAAAAATGCACAATATAAAAACATAAATGCAACTAAATTTAGTTTTTTTTTTGATTTCAGTTAGTTTTTAGACCATAAAGGCAACACAAACAAACACTAATACTCCGGTTTCAGACTATTTAATGCCATAATTCATTATCTGAATTTGTGTCTCTTAATGACTCCCATTTAAGTATGGATTAGGTAAAAATAATAAAATACATGCAAATTATTACATATGTAAGTCAAGCTTACAATAATATTAAATACTAGCTTTTACACGCAGCTTCGCTCACGCAAACCTTCATCCCCTGATTTACCCCCTTAGGGGTGGAATTTCAAAAATTCCTTTCTTAGTGCTCACTTACATTATATAAAGAATCTACATGCAAAATTTCAGGATTCTAGTTTCAGCGGTTTGGGCTGTGCGTTGATCTCTGAGTATGTCAGTCAGTCAGTCACCTTCCTGTTTTATGTATATAGAAGATTTTGTCACATTTAGTTTCATAAAACGCCATGAACAATACCGATGCGGAAGCACCGATCTTACATTTATTAAAGTCATTCTATTTTACATCTTCTAATAATATTGTGAAAATACAATGTATAAATCAATTTGTTACGGTAAGGAAAAAAAAACAAAAGACACTTGGCATATTTTTTCCGAGCACTGACTCCAAGAAAAATATTGGTAAAATATGAAATGAGTGAAATCTCCACAGGCGATGTAGGTATTAGAAAGGTTGCCAGGATTGGCAGTTGCTCGTAAATTCGGGTTATTGCCTAAACACATCAGAATGAGTAATAAAGTTCCAGTAAAAACGACGCCTGTAACATGTTCAATATTTCACTGAATAGATGTTTGGAAACCTATAAAGTTCATCGTAAAGTATAAAAAGCCCCTGAATAGTCGAATTTTGTTATAAATTGTAGACTCTTGTGAGTGTACTTTAGAACTTTTCAGCTAAGGAGAATTTAATATGCTTCATTATATTTTATTTAAGCATCGGTTAGCATAAAATCTTTTGAAGGATTTAATTTTGCGTACGTCACGATGGCTTTTCTTTAAATAGTAGGTGACGTTCTGCAGCGATATTTTTTACACCTATGTTTCTTTGTGAATTTGTTTAATTGTTGCAACAATTGTATAATTTTCTGCAATGGAGGTTTGGAGGTGGTGCGTCTCTATATTTTTATTACACCTCTTATTTGCAGAGAAGACGTTCGATGCTTGTAGAGAATGTTTAGGACTTTAGGGCATAAAGTCCTTCAAAGTTTATAACTATATAAAGCTGTAAATAAATAAATAAGTCAAGCGGACTGTGAATTCAACGTGTGACGTGGTTCTGACAACCCTATGAATATTTTTTATGAATAAAGTGTTTTCATTTTATTTATAACGTAGCTATAATCCTCAATCTTCGCAAAACTATGTTGTGTTTATCTATTTATAGTAGCAATCGTGTATTATATAAAATTCATAGTAGAATAAGTAGAAGGGATCCACTCACGTTGCCTATTAATACGCAGTCATCTAAAATAGTTATTCGAGGTATTTCATCATCTGTTAGTTCCCAGGTTTAACAAGAATCTTCAAGACATAGCTATTTGAACTTAGTAGAATAAAATGAAACTCATTCATTATTAAATTCGTGATATATCTATTTTATCTATTTATAGTAACAATCGTGTATTATATCAAATTCATAGTAGAATAAGTAGAAGGGATCCACCCACGTTGCCTATTAATACGCAGTCATCTAAAATAGTTATTCGAGGTATTTCATCATCTGTTAGTTCCCAGGTTTAACAAGAATCTTCAAGACATAGCTATTTGAACTTAGTAGAATAAAATGAAACTCATTCATTATTAAATTCGTGATATATCTATTTTATCTATTTATAGTAACAATCGTGTATTATATCAAATTCATAGTAGAATAAGCAGAGGGGATCCACCCACGTTGCCTATTAATACGCAGTCATCTAAAATAGTTATTCAAGGTATTTCATCATCTGTTAGTTCCCAGGTTTAACAAGAATCTTCAATGCTATATGTCTTATGTGTAAATCAAACCCACTACGGCAAGGTTAACTAGACAATAAAATTGTCACATTGATCTATTTATAAAACACAATAGATATATATATATCTATAGCTATTTGAACTAAGTAGTATAAAGAGAAAATGATTCATTATTAAATTCGTGATAGGTATATCTTGAAGATTATTAGCTGTAAATGTTTAAGAGTGCATCCAAAAGAGATATTTTGTGTTTTATAAATAGATCAATGTGACAATTTTATTGTCTAGTTAACCTTGCCGTAGTGGGTTTGATTTCCACATAAGACAACATTTTGTGTAATCTACAAGTTGTTCTAAGTCTGGGTGTTTTTGTGCCTGTTTGATGTACCTATGTATAGGAAGTCCCCCACATCACAGTATTTATTACTATACTAGCTGTGCCCGCGACTTCGTCCGCGTGTAATAGTGACTTTGGGTAGCAGTTTTAATTATTGAGGATAATATTATTTTAAAAATAAGACACACACGTTTCACTGTTAAAAACACATTTAAGTATTTCTATAAGTACATTAAATAAAAAGTGTTTTACATGAGCTTATTTCGACATTTGACATGGCCAAGGCTTTCAACCGGGTCTGGCACCGTTCGCTTCTCTCTAAGCTCTAAGCATTCGGTCTGCCTCCTAGACTCTGTCACTGGATTGACGCTTTTCTTCATCAGCGCCTTCGCATTAGGGTTCTTTGTGACGGCGCGGCCTCTGTTTTTGTGGAGGTAAACGCTAGCGTACCTCAGGGTTCAGTCCGGTCGCCCAAGATGTTTCTTCTGCATGTCAATGACATATTAGCCCTCGGCAATATACATTGCTATGCAGACGATAGCACAGTGCTTGGGCGATATTATGGATACCCTGCAGCCAAGCTGGTAGACATTGAGGAAAATCGACAGGAGCTCGTCGCTGAGCTCGACCGGGTTTTGAACCGCATTTCACAATAGGGTGATGAGATTTTGGTCGAGTTCAACGTTAAGAAAACATAGGTGTGCCCTTTCCTACCAAAAAGTGTCCGTTTCCCCTCCCCACTTTTCAGAGCACTCAACTACCACTACGGGATAAGCTGGTGTCCTGGGCATGGATATTTGCCGAGACCTCAACCCACGGAAGTACATCGAGGGCACCACTAAGGCGGCCTGAACAGGGTGAGACGGTTCTTCGCGCCCGAGCATTTGTGTCTCCTTTATAAGACCCAGGTTCGCTCGTGCGTACTGTTCTCATCTTTGTGATGGATACACGCAGTATTTGCTTGATGTTCTCGATCGGTTGCAGCGGCGAGCAGTCCGCATGATCAACAGTCCTGATACCACCGAGTCCCTTGGGCCTCTGCAGTTGCGGAGTGACATCGCCTCTATGGCAGTCCTCTATCGCTTTACCATGGAGAGTGTTCTGAAGAGTTCTTCCAACTGATCCCACCTTCTCCTTTTTTCTACAGAACAACACGTGCTGGCCTTGGAAGTCACCGCCTCAGTCTTAGAAATACGCTCTCGAACCTAACGGTTTGGTTCTGCATTGTCTGGGTTCGCAGCGAGTACGGTTGCCTCCACTTGGATTGGAGTTGACACTCCGGTTGGATTCTACTTGAGTTTTCCCTCAGGCTAAGCAGATTCTCATTTTTTTCAATTTTATTAACTACGTTTTTTGATTTGCCATCTTTTACCAAAATATAGAGATTTAGCGGATTTGATACACGTGATTATGCTGCCCATGGGAAAAACATGTTTTTTTCTAAATGAACTGCAACTTTACGCGTCTGTCTTTGGGCTTTGATAATTGTTATTGCAAATTTTGTTTTCAGTGGAAACTACATTCTTTTAAATTGAAATTGCAAATAAGTTTGAATTATTGGAATACGTGTAATTAAAATATTTTCTCCTTTTGCCATTCCATGCATCATGATTGTAGCTTTTACAATGTTGTACCCCAGACGTGTATTTTGTAGCCGTGTACCATTATATAGCATTGGCGCTCAAGATTTCTCATTAATAGGACTGGAACATTAAATTTCAGTCTCAACTTAGGGTAAGGCGCTCCTGATAATTGTAAAGAGTTGAGAAACTCTATGCATAAGCTATAATATGACTGGTTCAGTGTCCCTTGTATTTCCGGAGAGGTATTCGATAACATCTTCCTCCACGTCTGACATGATATGATCCATTCGTTTATTTGATAACTGTCTTATTAGTCGGCGGATCAGAATAGATATTATTTTTAGATCATCTGTGCCATCATATACCAGAACTCACGTCTCAGTGTAATCATGTCGTTACTGTCAGTTGGATACAATCTTCTCCGATTTTTAGAAGAGCATTTGCATATTGACACTGCTCATAAATAATTGTGAAGTTGTACTCGCATAATTGTAATAAGACAAAACTTTTTAACATGTACCCATAGTACATATGTTTCATACAGGCATTTATTTCATCTTGCGGCGTACCCCTTTCCCTTTTTTTGTGCATAAATCCCCCCGGATCCTTTTCTGTCGGATTTTTTCACGAAGAACATTAACTGAATAAACAAAAAATCATGTAAACAAATCTAATAGCAGTGAATAATAACGAATTTGTAGTGGCAAAATTCAACATCCGCATGCGGCACAGTCGTCTGCCCTCACGTGTCTGCCCGTTCGGGCAAGCACACTTAGGCATATTGTGGTAACTCAGTAAATGTTACATCAAAATAGCTCTAATATTTTGTCTCCTGTCGCAAACTTATGAAGCATGTATAGATTTTCACAAACTTTGCATATTGCCATACAAACTTTCATCTCCTATTGCTATTTAACCCCCTTGATGGTAATTTTTTTACAAAATTTAAATCACATTTTTATTTATAACTAATCAACAGCCTAAAAAAGAAATTTTAATATTTTCGCTTAAAATGACGATACTTCTGTAGAGAGTTTTTGAATTTTAAAAATATTGTTTAGTAATATGGCTTATTTATTTTTACTAATATCATGAACATACATACAAATCGGATTCATGAATGTATGTATTAATTTAAGTCTTCGTTGAAAAAGTGAAATATTTTAATGAATGTGACAGCCGTGTTTGGTCGTTGCCAAGACGCCCGGCGTAGGTAATGCGCAGGCGTGTGGCAAGTGAACCACCACTCTTCTATACAATCTTTCATCCCCTCTTTCAACCCCTTATTGCCCTTTTTTCGCATTAAAAAGTAACCTATGTCCTTTCTCAGGCTCTAGGCTATCTGTATACCAAATTTCATTCAAATCGGTGCAGCCGTTTGGCCGTAAAAGCAAGACAGACAGAGCTACTTTTGCATTTATAATATAAAAAAAGTATGTATAGCTGACCCACGCAATGTCGTTTGCGTCTTCTATTGCCCCCATTCTTCATTGGTACTCCGCTCCTATTGGTCTAAGCGTGATGATATATAGCCTATAGCCTTCCTCGATAAATGGGCTATCTAAGACTGGAAGAATTTTTCAAATTGGACCAGTAGTTCCTGAGATAAGCGCGTTCAAACACACAAACTCTTCAGCTTTATATATTAGTATAGACGTATTTATTATGCTCTTCTAAGATCTAATACTCATACTCAACAACACATTTATTTGGATAAAGATTAATATTAGGTATTATGTTGATAAAAACTCTTTGGCAAATAACTCATTATTAGGTACCAACTCTTAGCGTCTTATACTCGTGATAACTTCTAAACGAAATGTCGGATTGGGATGAAACAAAAAGTATTTTACTTCTACATAAATACCCTTGATAACATAAAGCTTAATTTGGATAAGGATTAATATTAGGATACACATTTAACGTAGTTTCTTTCTTCAGACGATTTAATAATTTTTTCGAACACAAAAGCGGTTATTGTGACTAAACCATGATAGTTAGATATATGCTCTCGCGGACTTTTTTGTAGATCTTAATGGGCCCTACAAACCCGTAATACATTATTTTGTTCTTTTTTTTTTTTTTTTTTTTAGGGACTAATCCCGCCCACACGCCCACCACTGTAACTCCTGTACACCAGGATCAACAGCGGTGACCCACGAAAACACCGAGTTATGACACTCGGGAAGTCCCAGGAAAAATTTAACTGTCTTGGAACCCGCAACGAAATTAATCAGAAGAAAACTCTAGGAGTTGGAAATATAATAAGTCCACTTCCCTCCTTAGCAAAGCGGGAGACAAAATGGAGTCAAAATAGGCAGACGCCTTTTTCAAACCGGGAAGCACCACGGATAAAAAATATTATGGGTCCTAAGTGAGCTATATTTGATTTCTATAGTATGTATGGCAGAATCGCTT
The DNA here is from genome assembly GCA_949125395.1 of Diaphora mendica. Lineage (NCBI taxonomy): Eukaryota > Metazoa > Arthropoda > Insecta > Lepidoptera > Erebidae > Diaphora > Diaphora mendica. The sequence continues at coordinate 7,498,222 of OX421321.1, forward strand.
AAACGCACGGAAATTCACCGCAGTTGACACAAGATCCCCATAATATACTACCCCAGACGTCATTTGTAAGCTATTTAGCATCATGTTACGTTCATTGTACCAAAGACTACATTCCCAGAGGATATGATGAGCCGACTGTTCACAGCTAGAATCAGGTGTTGAGCATTGACAAAATGGTGAATCGACTAATTTAAATGAGTATAGTTTGCTCTTAAAGTTACCGTGGCCTGTAAGAAATTGAGCGACACAGTGATCTACCTCGAGCCATGTCCTTGACAACCTTTCGCGAACAGATGGAAAGAACTGGTAGAGGTGGCGCCCCTTAGATGATTCGTCCCATCGTTTCTGCTATTCATCCAAGAGGTCGTTATAGACATTGGATTTTTGTTGAAACAATCTTATGATTTTACCGCGGTCTCGTATGCCCAAAAAATCGCATTCCATGTTTTGTAGTGTGGAATAGTACATGGCTGCACGTCTTTGCGCCTCGAGATCGACCGGAAGAACACCTGCCAACACCGGTAAAGCCTCAGTGCTAACCGTCCTATATGCCTTGCACAAGAAAATCAATGCAGGTCGTTGGCCTTGTAACAGTTTGCGACGGACAGCACCTACAGTCGCCCTATCTGCCCATACAGGAGCACCATAGCAAATAGAACCCAAATAAGTAGCTCCATATATGATCTTTAGTGTATTATATGACAGACCCCATGTCGCAGTTGATATCCTCGTCAGTGCAAAGAAACTCTTTTTAGACTTTTCATTAACTGTTCTAATATGTTCAATAAATGAAAAATTTCTTTCTAAAACCAATCCCAAATAACAAACCGAGGTTTTATTTTTAATAGTAACATTTTCAAATTTAATACACGGCGGTGATTTGAGGTTACCTTTCAGAAGTAGCTGGAAGGTTTTGTTTGGTGCAAACGTCAACCGATTACGCCCACCCCACCGAGATATTAAGTCCAAACATTCACTGGCCAGCCTCTCAAGCCCCGTTCTAGTATCCGACTCTATCAATAACAAACCGTCGTCCGCGTACGCATTCAGGGTACATCCGGACGGCACAGGCATTGCCAGAAAATCGTCGAAGCCTATGTTCCACAAGTATGGTCCTAGCACTGACCCTTGAGGACACCCCATCGTAAGCGCCTTCGACACAGAATGATGCCCAAGTCTCAATTTAGTAGTACCTTGTAAGAAGTACGAGGAGATAAGGGAATAAATATTTTTAAAGCAACCTCTTAATTTTAATTTTAGCAATAGCATGGGCCACCACGCATTGTCAAAGGCGCCAGATATATCTAAGAAGATGCCTAAAACGTATTGAAAACTTGACTCGGTGACAGTTTTCCTTACAGATATAACCGCATCAGTTGTCGATTTTCCCAACGTAAAGCCGAATTGTCTATCATGAAATTTAACTCCACCCGGTAGAAGTCGTGGTACTACAAGACGCTCTAAAAGCTTTCCCAGCGATGGCAACAGTGTTATGGGTCGATAGGATTTAGGATCGTCCGGCGGCTTATCGCCGCTTTTTGGTATTATTCGAATATTACCGCACCGCCAAACACTAGGAAATACTCCTTCCGCAATGCAACGTCTAAAAACTGTTAAAACCGTATCACCCGAAAGTTTACAAGCTTCTTTTATCATTTTGTTTGATATTTTATCGTCGCCCGAAGCCTTATTTAGTGGTAATGACCCAACAATACTGAGGAATTCGTCTGAAGATGGTAAGTCAGACATTGGAGACAATGGTGGTTCAATAGCCCACTGCCTAATTTGTCGGTGATAATACGTGTCATCCTCCGGCCGATCGTCAGGCACAAGTGATTCTAAAAGATATTCTGTGGTTTGTTCTACTCCTGTAGTATAACTATTATTAATTTTGATGTTCTGTACGTATGCAAGGTCGATTGATCTATTTGCTTTAAATTCATGATACAAAGGTGACCAGGGACCCTCTCTATCGAGTTTATCAACAAGTTTACGTATTAAATTTCCCTTTGATTTCTCCACAGCAGCTCTATAATGAGACCTGGCAACTCTAAGAGCAATAAGAGCATTATTGTAAATATCTCCTGTTACGTTACGCTTTTTAATGTCATTTAGTTTTTTACGAGCTTTCCGATAGATTCTACGTAATTCGACTAATTTATAATTCCACCAATCACATCTACGAGTGTTAGTGATAGATCCACGGCCGATACAAACATCAGCACAATATGTGAAAGTATCTGATAATATGTTTGCGCTTTCCTCAGCTGATAGACCACTGCGACTGAAGTCTTTGGCATGTACTGCAAAGAGTGAACCAAATAAAGCCCAATTTGCCCCTTTAGTTTTATACCTAAAATTGTAAGGAGTTCTTTGTGGATATTGTGCAACCATTCGTATGAATTCGTACACGATTAAGCGGCGATCACTACAGGATGCGTCCGGTAGGACACGCCATCCAGATATCGAGACGTCGCCGCGCGTAAGCGTCACGTCAATAGAAGACTCACCCATTGGGCTGCAAAAAGTTGGTGGTGCATCAGGGGTATTGTGGATAGTAAGATTCATTTCCGCAATAAAATCTTCAACCGCACAGCGACGAGCCATGTCAGCTGCACGCAATTTGCCATACCATAAAGTAGAAGAAGCATTGACATCAGCGCCAATGATAATTTTGTGTCCTATGAGGGACCGCAAAACGAAACGTAAATGATGTAGATGAGGATCGATAGGATGTGAAAATTGAAAATAACAGCTCACTACGTAAACCCTACAGGTAGAGGATGAGATCTCAGCAACGGCGCAGTGTGACGTCATAAGGTTACGCAAAGATGTTACCGTAAAATTAGAACTTGCAACATATATCCCAGCCCGCGACCGGCCATCTAGCTGTACTACATAATTCCGCAATTGAGCGCTTTGATATTGCTCTTGTATAAGGACAATGTCTAACTTTTGTTCCAAAACTAAGCGATCTAATTCTGACGTGGCTATTTTATCATTATGAAGATTTAACTGGCCTATTGAGATATTATCCATTTTATTAAAAAGGTACTACAACTACTACTGTATAAGCTATTCAGTAATTAGTATTTAGGATTAGCTGCTCTAATTTAAGTTTATATGTGGAGCAGTCTTGTGATCCACATCGATGGTCACATGGTTTTTTGTACCGGCTGCATTGTGCGCATTTCGGTTTAAAATCTGGTGTGTCCTTATCCGGGCAAGCCCTTGTATCGTGGCTGGCCGCGCAATTAGCACACGTAGGAGTTTTAATAGTGCAAAATTTTTGAACATGACCGAATTGTTGACAGTTTAAGCAACGAACTACTTCTAAGTCGTCTATAAACCTACATGTGGCCCAGTCTATATATAATTTATCTTTTGTGCTAGCCAAGTGTTTCCTAACCTCTGTCTCTAATTCTAAGCCTATCCATTGACGTCCGTTTTCCAGTTTACGACGCCTGACAATTTTGGTTGTTTTTAAAAAATCGCTTTCGCTTAATTTTAATTCGTCCTTGATATTCTGACGATATAAAGCTGTTAGGAAGGTACGATCCTCCATAGAACCGGGCACGTCTTTTACAATTATACGGGGCCTTCGGCCTTTCGGCTTTTCTAAGCGTAAGCCTACAGATTTAATGGCGTTTACTGCTTCTAGTTTTTTAAGCTGCCGTTCATTTGCGACCCGCAACACGACGCCTGCCTTTGCGGTTTTTTTGACGCCTACAATTTGAAAACCTTCGTCGCTAGGTTTAATAGCCTTCATGAGAGCTTCTTTTGTAGCTGACGAAGTTGCATAGTCCGCTGAACGTTCCGTAGTAGGATACGCAATAACACACGGCCTAGATACGCGTGCCTCAGCGGACACCGGACATGGGGCTGATCCAGGTGGTAAGCGAAGCCTAAGCTTGTCCGCGTACGTCAAGGCCGGCTGTTGAACGGCGACACCCCCCACCTGGCGCTCGAGATTCGCTAATTTCGTTTCATTGCTAGCAGATTTAATTGCCAACAATGAGACGATACCGGTAATCCGCTGAGTTACGTCCATAATGGCGGTCCTATTCCCCACATTCATTCCCCCTGATCGTTTACTAATTCGTTAATTTTTGCTAAATATTCGGTTGCCTGAGACACCAACTCAAAATAATCATACTCCCCACAGTTATCACGACCACTAAGAGGCGAAACACTCTCGCCCAAGTCCGAAGCCCTAATTCGTCCAGTTCTAATTTCATTTGACGATAAATTTCATGGCGACATTCTACCAAACAATTTATTTCCGGTTGGTGTTCGAAATTCATTTGTACCACCGGGATCCGGCAACTCGCCAACAATCGACATGGCCAAACAAAGACACACCAGACAAAAGAAATATCAATAGAAAACAACTTCAAAATCAAAAAACACGAAAAGAAAATTAATACAAACAAAATATTACTCCTACCTACCTTTAAGAATAAAAATAAATTGACTTACCGATAGCCGTAGTAAAAGAAACTAACACAATATTTGTATTTATAAGGCGTAAAACTTACAGATTATTTGTCAGAAACACTATACACAACCTTATACCGCCCACAAACCGGGTAACAGTCGCAAGGATACACAAAAACAATATTTAAATTATTAAAACGCGACGTCACACGTGAACCGCAGCGAGCCGCGGAGGGAAGTTTTGTTCTATTGTCAATAGTCTTTGCAGCGCACGCAAAAATAGGTTTTCGATTTCACACCTTGGGTTAGAAAATAGCAATTTTCTTACGGATCCCTAAATTTTTGAAAATAAAATATAGCCTATAGCCTTCCTCGATAAATGGACTATCCAACACTGAAAGAATTTTTCAAATCGGACCAGTAGTTCCTGAGATTAGCGCGTTCAAACAAACAAACAAACAAACAAACAAACAAACTCTGCAGCTTTATAATATTAGTATAGATAGTACGGGAGTTGTCTTTTTTTTAAATGTTTCGTTTAAAATTGTTTCTTTTTGACTGCATGAATGGCGAAGTTTCAGTCATCAGTCAGTCACCGAATCGCTTTCTACTGTGCTGAGAATTGTGGTTTCTAACGCCACATGGGAACACTTTGTATGATCCACAAATTGTTTGGGTGTTCTTTGTATCTGTTTTATGTAGGTATGTCTATATTTCCTGTGTGCGTGTGCAACACAGAAATATTCATGGTGCCGGAGTCATCGATAAAAAAAAATTGCATAACAGCATTTCCTTAATTAATGGATAGTTTAACATCGCGGATATTAATGTAATTCTTAACTCTTCAGATTTACCATAGTGAATGTAATTTAATACTTATTTATGGCATTATAAATAATCGAAATTATTTTGCTAAGCCATGAATCAGTAAAAAAATCATCTAACCTGCAAAGCATTAGGCCACACACATGACGTGTCTCCAACGACTTCGACAGCAACTGGCTGGTATTCTGCAAGGTCTGATGCACATGATCCTTGCGTCACAGATGCTCCATACTGTGCTATCTGTATGCTAATAGTGGTTCCACGTGGACAGATGAGCGTCACCATTTCTTCATCACAAGCAGCCTTTTGATGTGTTCGAAGCGTACCAAGAAGAAGTTCTATGAACAATAAAAATACAAACAGGTTAGTAAAGTACAAATCTATTTAAGAATAACGTGAAGTTAAACTGCTACGAATGTATCAATTGATGATTTACGAATGCTTTCATTCCACAAATAAAATTAACAAATTGACAAACGAACTAGTACCGACGAAAACCACACGTTCTTCTATTGCAAATGAGTCTATTGTTTCAGGGATTCAGGACATATGGTTTTTCGGATTATCTACAATAGACTCATCTGACAACCAAGGAAGCAACCAACAACCCAATAGAATATAATCACAAATTTTAACAAAAAGAAAACGACTTCAATCCGGTACAAATTTATATGGGATTTTTATTTATTTGAAAGCTGGTGCTTTCCATGTGGAAAGCACCAGCTTTCAAATAAAAAAAGAATTAAAATTAAAATCGGTTCACCCAGTCGAAAGCTATGAGGTAACAAACCTAAAAAAAATAAAAAAATACAGTCCAAGTGAGAACCTCCTCCTTTTTTTAAGTCGGTTAAAAAAGGTGACTATTATAACTTTAAATCATTCTTAAAAAGTCAAATCTTTGTTACTCTTTCAATATCTCCAACTATTAGTTTGAACCAATAAGTTCAATTACTTAAATTTCAATCGCTTAACTCTCCAGAAAAAAAAAATTGTTGTTATTATGACAAAAAAAAATTAAGAATTTTATAGCTCTACCGAATGCCTACATTATATGTACTTTAAGTATTTGAAAATCTTCGACACTACATGCTCAAATTTCTGATTGTTTTTGCAGTACTTTTATAGTAAGTATTGTTAGAACACTTTTTTATATAAAACTCTTAAACGTTGTAATTCTGTAAATTACCAAATTCTCAGCGTGCGATGGAGCGTGCGATGTTGGGTGTTTCTCGGTCTGATAGAATTCAGAACGAGGTTATTGGACAGAGAACTGGAGTAACCAACATCGCACGGAGAATCAGTACGCTGAAATGGAAATGGGCCGGTCATGTCTCTAGACGTACCGATGGTCGGTGGAGCCGAAATGTGCTTGAGTGAAGACCGCGATTAGGCAAACGTATTCTACTATATATAACTTAGTTAGCATGTTGTCTTTAAACGCTACAAGAATTCACGTCCTAAATCCGATAGAAAATAAAAACATTTTCTCTACTTTATTGTACCGCTAACTTAAGTATTACGACGGTCAACAACTTATTTCAACTAGCCAACAAATGTCGCGTCACTGCGTTTTCTGTAATAAAAATGTCAAAGAATATCTTCCATTAAACACGGTCGGTGGTCTAGAGTCGTCGACAGGTCTATTTACCTTAGAAACTCAGCGGTGTGTGGAAAAATAAAATAAAAATAACACGCTGTCCCCCGAGGCACCTTGTCACAATGATTTATCAATCTGCGTGATCTCCGGAGATGTTATTCAAATGTATTTTTGCAAATTGGTCCGGGTATTTTCTGTGTGTTTCGATGAGTGATATGGCTGTTTCCGTATTGGGGTATTGTTTTCATTTCTGCTTTTTAACTCGCTCTCTGGTCTTTAAAAGCTTTTTATTAACTTGCAATGTATGTAGGTATGCTTGTATGTTAGGGTGGAATCTTGTAACGCAATTTTGAAGCACATATCTTCAACTGATTTTGCTGAAATTTTGCAAGCATATATATACAGCTGACAATACAATATTATAATGACATGTAGTTGATCTGATGGTGGAGCTGGAAGGTGGCCATAGGAACTCTGTAAAGAAACGTCGAAACATCATTCAGTTTGGACTCGTTTGATATTCATAATTCATAGTAAATATGTTGTGTAAAGCCAATCAATACCGAGTTATCATTATATATAGTAACGGATATGGTAACCAACGATGTAGTAATTTATTTTTGTTAATAATATGATTGCATTGATCATGTGCGGTTTATTCATATGTAATAAACAGTTAATTGCTCAAACAACTACGAGCATTTATTTAATTTTATCGCCAGTTATTTAAATTTAGCAATCAAGCTTTTAATATTAAACAATAATTCAAACAGTAATTTCATGTATCGCGTTTTGTTATATCTCCAATTTATAATCTTTGCAATATGATATCTACTAAACATTACAAAATAGGGCCAGTTTCACCGCTAGCTGATAAAGTTCCTAACGGTCCTGATTTTAAAGTACAAATTTCGGTTTCACAAGTCTTGGATAGAGACATATATGTCAGATATACATTATACATAACAGTAACTTTATAGTATTAAATTACAGATTACTATGGTTAACTTTATCAGGAACCAGTGAAACTGGACCTTAGAGTACTTTTTTTACCCGACTGCGAAAGAAGGAGGGTTATGCTTTTCGAGTGTATGTATGTATGTGTGTATATTTCACACCCCTTGTCGTACTTTTATGTGAGTGTGTGTCAATATAATCGTCTTTGTCGTGACAGTGAAACTGCGTACATCAAAATTTAAAAAAAAAACTTTTCTTTTCAGTTCTTTCTATCTTTTCAGTTCCTCAATGAATTTAGTAAATATGGCAGATATTGACGCAGTCGTTTTTTTTCCAATAATTCGTAACTTGTTTTGGAGTGTTACGAAAATCGTAACACTCCAAACTACGTGGCAGAGCCACGCTTCGGCATGAATGGACCGGCTCGACCGGAGTGATATCACGGCCTCACAGAAAACCTGTGTGAAATAGTGCTTGAGCTGTGTTTCACCGAGTGAGTGAGGATACCGGAGGCCCATACCCTAATCCCCTACCTTCCCCCCCCCCATTCCCAAAAGGCTGGCAACGCACTTGTGACGCTTCTGGAGTTGCAGGTGTCCATGGGCGGCGGTGATCGCTTACCATCAGGCGATACGTCTGCTCGTTTGTCGGCCTATTCCATAAAAAAAAAAACTAAGTGTCAAAACGTGCTTAAATGGTTATAGATTAAACTTCTTTAAAGGAAAACAACAATCAAAAAACTATGTGCAACAGTAAAAAGTGTAGGATCAAGCAAGTTTATAACATATAAAATTCGTCTAAAAACCATACATACAAAACTTCATACATACATAACTAGGAAAGATTTCTCATAAAAAATAACAGTTATAATAATTTCTATACCTACACATACTTTTGTTTTATATACTTGCTAAAATAAATATAAATTATAATTACAAAACAAAAATATTTTATACAAGACACAACATAACTATAATGACACTAAACTCCGCTTAATTAGTAAATATTTAATATACTAACTACAAATTAAACATCTTGACAGTTTTTTTTTACTAGCGAACAAAATTTTTAACATCAATATCGATATTGATGTTAAACATTTTGTTTGCTAGTAAAAATTTACTAAGGCCTATGACTTAGTGACATATCGATGTCACTAAGTCATAGGCCTTAGTAAATAAATTATTTCTTCACAAACATTTTCAACCTACAATTTTATAAAAGATATTTGTACTACCCACCTAAACAAAAAAAAAACACAACTACCTTACTAACCACGCTAATTAGGTACCATGCTTTTGTTTAAAACTATATTTTTCTCTGTAAGTGATTATTGTTATCTTGTGAGAAATAAATTTCTTTAACCACAAAACTTATATAATTTTAATTTCAATATAAAGGAAAAATTAAGTAAATACAACTATTGAAATATTTCAAAGGTTTCAATATTGCTTTGAAAAGGACTACTTTCAGATTATGGATTTGTTTCCAATTTAACCAGCAGTATTGTTCTTCCGATATAATTATAAGATGTTTGATACCCAATTATAAAGTGGCAGTACTCCAAAAATAGCAATATAATTTTATATGCAATAACACTAATGGTGTTTATATTGGGTACATAACAGTTTGAGGGCGATGTAGGGTACTACAACGGTATTGTACGATACTTAGGTATATTGTTATGAGCAAAAACTGTTCTGATTTTCAGAGGCTTAATGTTGGTTTTGTAAAAGAATTCTTATTTAAGGAATATCAGATTTACAAATTTCATTTCATTTGCTACAAATTATAGCATAGTTCTATTTTGTCCCCGTGTGAAAGCCATGCTACGGCACACAAATAGGTAGGCTCGACCAGAATCTCCAGTTATAACTAGAGTTTATTGAAAAGGATCTGAATATATTATAAATAAAAAAAAAGAATATTTGTACTTTTTTTTACTTTTTCTTAACTTTAAGAAAAAATCGGGTTACTCTGTAAAAAGTTATGCGCGGTCATATATAAAAAATAATATACACGTTAAATTGAGAACCTCCTCCGTTTTTTTCGTCAGTTGAAAAAAGAAAAAAATTGATCCTGCATATGAATGCAAAATATTGAATCAATCATATTGAAAAAAAAATAGACTATCTCCAGTTTTAACTAGAGACAGGTTGTTTAAAAATGGCGGTAAATGAGTAAGGTTACCACAGCTCAAACCGCACCAAGTCTCCCACTGATTTTAGGGTTTTTTTTTCAAAGGAAGGCTTAGTACTTGTTACTTTTATGTTCCAGGGCCATAGGCAACAGTAGTCGCTTACCAACGGATGACTCGTTTGCTTCTTAGCCCCACTATACCCCCAAAACTTGATCTCTATGACAGCTATCAATAGTGTCATTTTAACATTTACAAGGTATATTAAAGGTGTGCTCGCTTATTCAAAATTACTTCGTCGGTTTCGCTGACACAGAGGTCAAGCTATATTTTCAAGACTTTAATTTTCCTATTAAAGACCAGTCAGACAAGGCAGAAACTAATAATATCTCCTATGATTTACCACTGTTAAATTCTTATTCCTAGAATGATTTTTTTACTGATGCTAAAAATATTAATATTGAATATAGTCAACAAAAAATAATTGTAACTAAAAAATAATTGTGTTCATAAAAATATGTTTTAAATCGTCATTGTTTGCAGACAAAAGGGTTTAGTGTTCTAAATGTAAAACATTTAGTATTAAAACACGATGTTTATTACAGTTTCGCGTGACCAAATGAAAATCCTTTATAATAAAATTATTCACTTAATTATTATATTGTACGTTGAATAATTTTAATCTCGTTTTTAGGGCAATAATGATATTAAAAATTTAAAAAAGAAAAGTCTTTAAAGTTTAAAAAGGAAATATTTATGACATGATAAAGTTGAATTTATAGGAAACTGTTCAAATACAAAAATATACAATCAGAAAAATACAACATTGACAAGGTATAATCGCGCTCAGAAATCATTACGTATATATAGGTATTTCTTATATTAATCATTCATGAATTTATTTCATAATATTTTTTTTATCATGACACAAAATCAAAAGCAATTTGCTTTAGGTAGAGTTTCGAGTTAAAAAACTTCCTATTTTTGCTACTTCAAAATTCATGATAAGCTCCACCTGTTCTATTTTGAACCGCACTTGTGACTAAATAGTCTATTCCACTTAAGTGTTCGGCGTCTTTTGCAAATAAATAAAGACATCTGTTTCTAAAGTGTTTTCTTGGCTACCGTTTTTTAAAAGGTAGATTGGTATTTGTTACTTTTAAAATGCATTAATTTGTACCAAAACTTCTACAACTTCCTAATAACTTTATTGATACAGTAAACACTTAAGCACTTTTTAAGCCCCTTTGGTCGCATATTGCTATGAATTGACTGCCTCGTTGGTCTCGCGGTTGGCGTGTGCGACTGCTGATCATGAGGTCTCGGGTTCGATTCCCGGGTCGGACCAAATGTTTGTATGATCTACAAATATTTGTTTCGGAGTTTGGGTGTTTTCTATGTATAATATGTGTGTATTTACAAAAAAAAGTATATGTATTTGTATCAGTTGTCTAGTACCCATAACACAAGCTCTGCCTACCTTGGAACTAGATGGCGTTGTGTGTTAGATGTCCGAAATATTTATAATAAATAAATATTTATTATAAAATAAAAAAATAAAAAGCAATATTATAAAATCTACTACGAAATCTCAAGACACAAAATAGAAGTATGAAGAAATGATAATGTGAACAGTATATTATTACCGTTTATATAATATATCTTTACATACGCCCGTGTGACTTCTGCAAACCGAGAAAGCCTCACAAATTGTTAGATGACATTTTGCATATTGAGAAATTATGTCACCTCAAGACTCGTGACAATCTTCAAGTCACGTGAAATTGTTTGAAGGTAAATATGTACGACTGTACCTGCGGGTGACATACCTACATGACGTAATGAAAAAATATTAAGACCTTTATTTTTCGGACCCGATTTTTTTATCACCGCTACTTTACGTTGGCTAGGGTAGAACTGTAGCTAACCAACCAACTCACTCACAATAATCTACTCACGGCAGCAAATTTACTCCGAAGTAATTTAGGTAAAAAACAAATAAATTTACATGGTAGCTAGTTATTCCATTTTGTACCTAATGTACATTATTGTAATGTTGATTTACTAAATACACTAACTTCTCAACATCAAAAGAGGAATCGTGACTCTGTTTGCGAGTTGAATCCTCCCTTTTACGTCATAAGTACTAATATAATCCGCTTCTGCACATTAGCGTTCTTTGAAAATTCATTACAAAATTGTATACAAAATTAGTATAAGACTCATTAGTTTTAGGTATAATTTAAACTCCATATTGTAGTGTTTCAGTATTGCAATCAAAAGATTTTATATTAAAATCTGAATTTATATTTTACACATTTGTTTAAAAAATTTAAAGTCTGAGATATTTAAGATCATCTTTATCTATTACAGACGCTGACGGTACGTTGGGCTCAAATCAAGAAGTTTATGACACTCTATCACAGCGTTCTAATAATAAAAAAACAAGTAGCGCATATAAAACAACCTGAAAACCGTAATTTACTTGATATTATAAGAGACTACGGCCAGAGAATTATCGAATTTCATAAGGAAAAACGATATATACAATGTCATACGGGGCGGCATGATGTACGATAGCGCCTAAAGAAAAAAAACATGTTAAATATTTTAAGAAAGACACTTGATTAAAAAAGATTTTCTTTTTTATTATTACGCTATTTATTTTTGCTTTAAGTTAGTTAAAAAAAAATTGTACGTATATTCATCAATAACTTATACAGATACTTGAAAATAAACAAAATTGTAAAATGTATTCGTTTGAAGATAATTATTCTGTGCTATTTAGATATTGATAAATTTGAAACTGGCTTTTCGTTTGAACTTAAATCCTTTTATCGCAAAACAAAAACTGAAAAATCTCAAGATATATTACATTTTTGTTTTTCTACACACGCATGTTACTTCTTCAGATTTTCAAAGTCTTGAGTGGGTTTCAATATGCTTCCTTTATATCGCGTTGGTAGTACTTAATACTTATTTATAATGTCTCATAAATTTCGACTGCTGTTTACGTTATCTTTATAGAGGTGGGCCCACACGTGCAGGATAATAAAGCTCTTGGATTACGGTTTACGAGTTCTGGTTTTGTTTTGTATGAAAAAACATAGCTGAAGCCTTGGTAGTTTTGTAAAACTGTTGTCTATTGAGATAATATTGTTATCTTTAGAGGCGCAAGTAAACACACGCGATACGCACTAACTATGCTATAAACTACGCTACTTTTCGTCAGTATCGTATAAGTTGTCGACACTTTCGACAACTTATATCGACACGTCGATACTACTACATATTGCAACTGTAATATGTTTTTCAATTATTATTTTTTTCAATTTTTTCTTATTTTATATCGGTTATCGGTGTAAAGAGTTGCTTATGTACTTTCTCGACAATCAATGTATCTCCATGAAAAATTTAATTGAAAACGATGCATCGGTTTAGCCGTGAAAACGTGACAGACAGACAGATTTAATTTCGAATTTATAATATCAGTGTGGATTAAAACAGATAAATGTGTAGCGGCTGAGTTTAAACATCGTGAAAGAACACCCAGAGTCAGAACAACAACATTTGTGAAACACAAACCGGCTAGGTCACCACTTATTTTAGAAAAACAAATACAGCAATAATATAAATTAGGTTATTTTTGTTTATTTATGTTGGTTAGATTAGCTAGATACCTTGTTAAAAAACAATAACTAAAACGCGTAACCCAAAATACTAAATAAACAGTATTTGAAATCCACGCCTTACTTATGCCCGAAAATAAGCTTATTATGTTATCAAATAAAAATAGGCACAAATAAGTCAGTATGCTCATTAGGTTTGATTATGATTTGTGACATATTTTGCTAGCTGCACTTATTTAGGTCAGATACAAGGCGATTAAGTGTTATCAAATGGGCACAGGTCCAGATTCTGAGTTCATTCTATCATAACAAAATTGTACGACCTCTGCGGTATAGTGCATTCGGTTGCCAAAACTGGGTGTGGATTCGATTACCGTTATATGTATGGATTTGTCTCTAATAAATGTATCTATTCACAATATTCTGATGATGTATAAATTAAAACAGATTATCAAGATATTCGTGGTGTCAAGCTCAGTTCGTCTAAGCTTAGTTGTGATTAAGACAACGGTGTGTAATTCAATATTACATTTAAATAATTAGCATAGTCCTCTCCTTAGTCTTTATTATTCCCACGATTATTTGGGGTCAGCTACTAGTTCAATCGGTTTTACTAATATTTTTTTTATAAAATTCTAAATAATAATAAATGAATAATGAACTTTATTATTTCTCTAGAAATTAAAATTTATTCCATTACAACAAACTGGAGGAATACCTCCTGTCAGTGGTTGTTAATTTGACTGCAATACTGGAAGTCGTGATTTTTAGTCACGGTTAGTAAAAAATTTTTGCACAAATCGTATTTACCATTTTCTGGTGGGTCCAAGTTTATCATTAAATAACATAACTATTCTTGATGGTATACTTCAAATTATATTTAGACTTAATTAAGAAAGCTCTCAAAATATTATTATCTAAACAAGAAACTCATTATCGTATTATTAAAAAACTATTCTTGTAAAAATTACTCAATTTTCAATATACTTAAGATATAAAAACCACTAACTCAAGTGTTGAAGCTTATTCTTTGGTTGAACAACGAGTCATTATAGGGATGAGGTCTATTTATAGAAAATCGTCTCGTATTTCATACTCGACGAGAGGCGTAATATGGCGCACGTGGCCGCTGTCAGATGGACGCCTGGGACGGACTTGAAATCGTTTGATGTAGGGGGCGTGAGTTGTGCCACGGATTAAATATTTTATAAGTGTTATTTTACCGTTACAATAATTTTTATTTTAAATTATAATTATAGTCTTAGGACTTTTTACCGTATGGAAGGGAAAATAAGGAACGGATCACCTGATGGTATGAGACTACCACCAGTCATGGACATAAGCAACTCAGACTCCAGAACTCAGAGGTTAAATTGAATCGCCACTTTCTGAGTCCCCATTATATACCTACCCGTCATACTCTCAGAATTGGAAGAAGGATGGGTCTGGGTACCGGTAATAATAATAATCGCTTTATTGTACACCAGATTACCGGTTTTTATAATTATGAGACTGTACTATTACTGCGATCGAGCTGGCTCCCTTATGCTGAAGGAATAAGGAAAGGATTCTTTGGTATGCGATATATTTTCTTACTAAATTGAATTCTATATTTATGATCGAATTCTCTCCGATCAAAGAATATCTTATTGGTATTAACAAGTAATTGTCTTTAATGACCAACCTTGTCAGTCTAGACAGTTAGATATTATTATTCCATTTTCTTTCATCTAAACCTTAATTTTAGATTTAACATAATTGATTTGAAATTATTGAATTTCTATGATAAATACGTTAATGTATTCAGTGTAAGTTCTCGACAGGGTCTACAGGTCGGGGTCCAGGTTCAATTTCATTCAGCTTGTGGTGACTTCCACATATGACAACAAGTATACCGAAAAGTATACTTTAGCGCCATCAATCGAAAGACACACCGAACTACGAAGTAATTAATTTCTGTATCGCAATATAGAAATTCGCATATATACAACTCCGTAACATCAATCGTTGGGCCGAGGTCCACTAGGCATGATCACCTCGAGAGGTCGGAGGATCCTCTCTTTGTGTTGGAGGACATCATGACATGACACCCGGTTTCCCACAAGCAATATAATACCTGGTCATTCATTCAAATACATTCCGGAGCTTTTTATAAATAAATTAAGAGATTTTATTCTAAACGTAAAAAAGACATCTATATAAATATAAAAGTGAAATACCACTCACTTATTAATCACGAAATCTCAGAAACTATAACACCTAAAAACTTGGAATTTAGCAGATAGGTTCCTTATAGAATGTAGACATCCGCTAAGAATTTTACGAAACTCCACCCCTAAGGGGGGTAAAACGGGGGTTGGACGTTTGTATGAAAGTCCTATGTTTTTGAAATAAAAGACTTGAAATTTAAAATGTATATGTAAACGGGGGATGGTAGTTTCGACGAAAACAAAGTTGCTTGCGTCAGGGGAGAACAATGCATTTTTATAGAGAGCAATCAAACCTCTGACTGATATTGTGCATTTTCGTCACAGTTATGAAAAGGCCGGATTGTTATTAATACTTTCCGAAATACAGCATTATGCTGAGTTCGAATGTTCAGATATTAAATACGAATCTACCACTACTCGTAAAAGTCATTTTAATGACTCATTCAACCTTTATTTTTATCACAAGAACATCAGATTTATTAACTGTAGCCACACGTGATGTCAATTCCAGCTTTCAATGTCACTTATCACTTTCATCATTTTGAGAAACGAAAACAGTTTACAGTTATTTCAAGACTCATTTCTTAAAACAAATCAAGAAAAAGTGGCCACTTATAATCCTGTAGGTATTTAAAAACACATTTTAAAAATAGAAACAACAGTGCGCATCTGTTCGGATGCACGCTTAAGGGGCGTACATAATGAGAGTTGAAGTTGATGAAGACACGGTTAGCGCGCCATCCATCTTTGTCACGACATGAGAATGCCAACTGTACCATACTCGTTATATGATGTACCTAGTTTACGAAAGCTTTTATTTTTAAAATATTTTTTGTTGTTACCTAACTTAATGTTATATTTTGGTAGATATTATTATCGTTGAGCGCCTTGTAGTTATGTGAGTGGGAAGAATTATTTAAGTAGATATAAAAGCTTTTGTAAAGGTCACTTCATTCAAATACCTATCTGTTAAATGTTGAGAAATCTATTATAAAAGACTCCCAAGTGTAACTTATGTTAAAAATAGATGGATTACTACTATCAACCTTTCTTTTCTGTATAACTTTGAAAGTTTTAGAGGATAAAAGGGATAATTCGTGCTCATTTCTTATAAGATATTTTAAATTAAAAGATTTCTTTAAAAAGGTTAGTAGTAATTAATCACAAACAAACCTTTAACTCTGTTACCCGAATATATTTTAAATGGTGACTGAGTTTTACAAAGTTGTTTAAACTTATATTTTTGTTCATTTTAATAATTAAATGAAACAATAAGCCGGGTCTCCACCGAACAAAAGTTGTCAATTTTTGTGTTGTCAACACGTGTTGGTGACAAAAGTTTATGTAAAGCCGAGTCTCCACCGAACAAAAGTTGGCAACTTTCGTGCTGTCAACCTTTTTTGTGGTGTCAAATTTTGGTGGAGCGCTTATATAAAGACGTTCTGATTTTACAAGCTTTTTATTAACTTGCAATGTATGTATGTATGTATGCTTCTATGTTCTAATGGAATCTTGTAATTCAATTTTGAAGCAGATATCTTTAAACGATTTTGCTGAAATTTTGCAAGCATATGTATACAGCGTGACAATACGTAGTACATAGTGACAATACAATAATATAATGACATGAAGCTGATCTGATGCTGGAGCTGGAAGGTGGCCATAGGAACTCTGTAAAGAAAAGTCGCAACATCATCGAGTTTGGACTCGTTTGATTCGTCTCGAGACATTTCTGTAAAAGCTTGTTTTTAAAAAGGTTTTTAATTGAATTTATAACAATTACTTATTGGTTACGTACACGGCATCATCTAATCAATGCCACTATGCTTATTTTTTATATTTTTTGTAAGAGACAACTCCCGCATTAAGAATATAGATCCTGTGTCGCGGGAGACATATATGGAACGGACATAAAGTACACTCAAACTTAGAACAACAATTTGTGGATTACATAAAGTGTTGTCCCATGTAGGATTTGAACTCACAACACTTGGTGCAGTAGAAAGCGGCGTGGCGAACACTTAAACCACTAAGCCAATCGTGCAGTTTCAACTTAACATTATCAGTTCATTGCTACATCTGAGATATAGGCGGGGCGTAAAAAAGCATCTCACTAGGCGGCCATAGTGTGGGTCACCAGTGCGCAATGTCCTTATTCGCATTGAGGATGGTGATCACCACTTTTGGAATCTGCTCATGCTTTCCATCAGGTAGAGCAGAGTCATTTTGGCGTAGCTATAACCTAAAAAAAAATATAGGTACAGTATAATATACTCTCTCTTAAATACTAAGCTGAACAAAAAATTTGGAATTCATGAAAAAGTTAAGAAGGCTTATAGTAATTACTACTCGGAAAAACTACGTCTCTGTGTGGTACTCATGTTCATACTACGAAACGAATAGTTTTCGAGAGCTCAATTGAAACATAAAAGTATTTACGAGTTGCTAAAAGAAGTAAAGTATAAGTATAATGTAATATATAAAAGTGAAAAAGATACCAAAGTTCTATATTAATTTACTTACGGCTTAAAACTTCTAAAGCATTTGGAAAGATAAATGTTAACTCCTTTAACCCTGAAACATCGTAGGCTCGCCGTTAGTTAAAGGTTTTATTGACTAGGGTTTGTTGCGTGAGTACTCAGAAAGGATAGGTACTCCAATCGAATACCCTCATGAGTATAAAAGCTTAAGAGAGAAATAGGTACTTAAGGTTGAGAAATATCGTCATCAGCTTCAATACTTATATATAAGAGAACATATACGTACATATATAATATAGGATCTTGTATCCCTTTGGGTGAATATCTGTTTGGACGTTTCTGCAATATATTAAAGTAATTAAATTAATCTCACTAATCACTCTTAACGTTTTTGTATCCGTGATACTTCTTTGTTTATTAGGATCTATGTTTATCCTACTAATAATATATATAATATATATGAACTAGTACTGAACGGATTTGGATGAAACTATACAGTAATATAGCTTATACATCAAAATAACATAGGATATTATAGCAGACATACACGCGGGCGAAGCCGCGAGCAAAAACTAGTTTATAATATGTCAATCTTATGTCCCGTTGCTGTTCATGATGAACTCCAAAACTATCTAACCGATTCTCATTTTTTTAAAATGTGTGTTTTTCTGGCGTGTCTAAGTTAGGTTAGGGTACATCACGCTTACACAAAAAGAAACCGAGTATGATTGAAAAGAGACGTAGACGAAATTCAGCTAATTTTGCTATATATTTGTTTCCTTCAATTTACTCTTGATAAATTTCATTGCGGGTTCTAAAACAGTTAAAATTAATTTCTAAGTATCACTAACTACTAAAATAATTCAGTGTATACCCAGAGAGAAAGGAACTGTTAACACTTAGAACAGGTTACCGCCTAACATATCAAGAGTGTCAGAAATTAACTCACAAGATTGTAACCATTTACAAATTATTGTAAAGTTAACACAATATTATAGCGTTTATAGTTTTATACTACAATCTTCTGTAGGTGCTTCGGTCATACCATGATGATATATAGCTTATAGCCTTACTAGATAAATAAGCTACACTAAAAGATTTTTTCAAATCGGACTAGTAGTTCCTGAGATTAGTGACCGTGGGAGAAATACGTTTCCATAAAAAAAAAAAAAAAAAATTGTGCGTTCAAGCAAACAAACAAACTCTACAGCTTTATATATTAGTAAAGATGGGTTATGGCGACGGGGGTTCTATGGATTTCTTAGGTTTCGTTCAAAAGAGAGCAGATCCAATAAAATATTCCCAGTTAAGTGTTTGTGTACATAAATAATTTTTAACCGACTTCAAAAAAAGGAGGAGGTTCTCTATTCGACTGTGTTTTTTTTTATGTTTGTTACCTCATAACTTTCGACTGGGTGAACCGATTTTGATGATTCTTTTTTTATTTGAAAGCTGGTGTTTCCCATGTGGTCCCATTTCAATTTGGTCCAGTTCTGACATTTCATCCATGAGAAAACCATATAAGTAAGTCTTCAATTTGCATTAAGTATGTGCGCGATTAACGATGCGATGCGATTAACGAATTTGATTGCACGTTTGGCCTAGTGGTTTAACGGTCACCACGCCATTTTCTACTTCGCCAAGTGTCGTGGGTTCAAATCCCACGATGGACAACACTTTGTGTGGTCCACAAATTGTTGTTCTGAGTCTGGGTGTTCTTTGTGTCCGTTTCATGTATGTTTCTAAAGTCCCCCGCGAAGTGCGGGAGTTGTCCATAAAAAAAAATAAAAAAATAACTCAAAATTCCCGTATGGTCTCATTTAAATTTGGTCCAGATTGAAGTCGGTTTTTTTTTGTTAAAATTTGTGATTATACTTTACGTGATCAAGTATCAGAAAAACATCAACACCTATACCGAACAGCTACAAAACAAATTGTTACTATCACAATTCATCTGAAAATACAAAATACTGTACTCCAATACCATTTAAAAGCTTCAATATAACTGTAATCGTTCATGACATTATACTTTTACATTTAACCGTTTCTTCGTGGTATTTGACATGTAAATAAACAAAACATAGGCATGTTCTTGTTATTTCGAAACGTTCTCCATTAAATTACATTTCTTTTTTGTATTTCCTTTAACCATTTTTTGTACAACTTTGATACTTCAAAGTGCCTTTTTTATTGAATAAATATTTCAGTCTTCATCTTTCGGAGGGTTTATTACGTGGAATAGAGACTTTGGAGTGCGAGATGAGAGCTCGTCTTCTATTTAGATATAGAACTAAATTTTAAAACAAACGAGCACACTTTTATAGCTCAGTTTTTCCTGTGGTAATCAGAACAGTGATAGAGTTGGAGAACACAGAGCAAGCGAGATAGATCAAGAAGTTATTGGGATCCTATTCATCATTCACAACTTTCATATTCCAAGAAGTTCATAACACTTTTACTTCACGATACTTTTTACCATTGTAAGCGAGGCCAACATGAGCGAAGCTGCAGACATTTAAAGTTTTATTGTGAAGCATTACTCCTGATTACGGAACTTACGTTTGTATATTTCCTATTGCGCAATACACCCGTTTATATTGAACTAACTTCACCCCGCGGCGTTGACCGCGGTTATTGTCGTACCGCGGAGTTCAACTAGTATATATATAAAAGAAGCCTATGTGTTAATCCAGGGTGTCAGCTTCCTGCATATAAGTCCAGTCGGGGCAGACATTTAAATAGAAAAAATTCCGGGAAGCGATTTTTTTTTATACGTCGGGGGGGGGGGGAGGGTGGTTGGAATTATAAATCTCCATTTTCGAACTAATCCCGGTAGAGGATTCGCATCTTGTTTTAAGGTTCAATTTTTTCATTTCTATATCAAATTTTATCAAAATCAGTCCAGTCGTTAGCGCGTGAAGAGGTAACAAACATACACACTCACAAACTTTCGCCTTTATATAAAGGCGAAAGTTTGTGAGTGTGTGATTAGTGTGATTATCTGACCTACGGGTATACAATTCATCTGCGCCTTCTATTGTAATCCGTAGCGTGATGTTATACAGCGTGAATAAATTTATTTACCATAAAAAACGGTTAAAACATATGCTGGCGCAGACTTTTTTAGGACATTTAAAAGGGAATTTTTTTCTCAAAAACTGTTTTCGCGAAACTAAGCATTTACGTAGCGCACTCAATGAAAGCTCTCAAGAGGAATAACTTTTCCACATTTTTGTAACATTTTACATTGATACTCCGCTCGTTTTGCTCATAGCGTGATGATGCCTCTCTCGTTAATTGGGCTATCTAACACTGAAAGAATTTTTCAAAGTGGACCAGTAGTTCCTGAGATTAGCGCGTTCAACCAAACTCTTCAGCTTTATAATTATATATTATGGGACTAATCCCGCCCACACGCCCACCACTGTAACTCCTGTACACCAGGATCAACAGCGGTGACCCACGAAAACACCGAGTTATGATTTATAATTATATTCTCGATAATTGAAATAAACATACGAAATTAATATTTACAAACAATTCAAAATCAATTTACCCTTAGGTAACTACAACATGATTTCCCCAAATTACTTCTGCGTAAATACATCATTATTTTCAAGAAATTATTTCCAACAACAAAAAGCTTATTAACTATAATAAGTACAAAAATATTTTAAACCAAACAGGTTCTTGTAATCTTGTTTATCTAATTCACCTATTTTTTATTATAAATTTAATTTAATGTTTTTTTCTGTTAACAAGTAAGTCCATATTTAATAAATATTATATAAATAAATATGAAGTTTGTAAAATATGTTTCAATAATTCCCTAATTATCTTAAAAAACATTGTTTGTGAGTTGTTGCTGACAAATTACTTAGTAGACATAAATACAATTTAGACACGATTTGAACTTAAACACGGAAGAGTCATGTGTCGGTACATAGTTAGGGATGGGCCAGGTTGACCAGAACGACACTAGTTCCTTTAGTCAAGTAAATATTCTACAAACGTTAACGTTACTAGAAAACTAACAAAAATATAGAAATGACGTCATCTCAACGCTAAGTATTGTGGTATAACAAATTTTATATACACATAATACAAGAGATGTTTGAAGAAGAGCTGCTGGCGATTATAGAAAAGGAATCTACGCGAAATACTTACATCTCGACTAAGAGGGCAGAGCCTCACAGAAAAAACCGTTGTTGCTTTTCAGGAATGAGTGAGTGAGTATAGTTACAGAAGGCCCAACAACCCTCTTTCCTAATTGTGGAAGAAAGGGATACTCCAAGAGCGAAAACATACATCTGTGTCTTAAACGACAAGAATAATAGTAATAATATATAGAATAATAGTACTTGTACGTAAATATGACAAAATTTTACATTTTAAATGTAGATATTATTTGTTTGTAGTGACCTTTGTGTGTAACATTTTATAATTTTAGAAATACTATTCCATTGAATAGATAACAGATACATAATCCAATTTTTATATGAGCTTAAACAGAGAGTCACCAAGAGATACCTAAACCTGTAGACAAATAAAATTTAAATTCCTTAGACAACCAGGTAATGCACAGTTGCATAGTAATCCACTTGCAAGTAGCAGGAGTCAGCCAAGCGAAATAGGTCAGTGAAATGTCGACGACGAACTACTCGTGGTAATGTCTCAAAGCGTAGACGCCTGTATCAAGGCAAAATATAGTGCGATATAAATCATTTCTATCACACTCGATGCTTTAAACTCGGTAGAAAATTACATCTTTGTTGTTTGGTAAGTTGAGTTTATTCTATAGTGAATGAACAGAGAATTAAATTAAAATATTTTGTTTAGAATGTAAATAGGAAGCTTGGAAATTGCTGGAGGATATAAAGTGCTTTGAGGTCTAAGGTGACTACATATTTGGGCTCCTAAGAGCATAGTACCGTAAGACTATATTCGGTCTCTATTTATCACTTCTTGATACTAGCGAGCTGGTATTTATCTTGTATCAAGAAAACACGCTGCAATGAAACCGCGAAACAAAGCAATGCTACTTGCTTTTAGAAATGTTAATGTTTACTTCTCTGTCTAGTAAGGTAAGTGGACTGGTGTAAACCTTTTGATAAGTCGGTAAATAGAAGGCATCGTAATCTTTTAAGTAATTTTATCGCGAGTATGTCTTGGAACACATCAAAAGCTAAGATTGATAGAGTATAGAACAAATATAATTAATCAGAATACACTTACTTGTATACTTTTTGTATAGAATATCCACCTAAGCAACTGTAAAATAGTATAGATATTTTAAAATCAACAACGATAAAACATGTTTCATTAAAAACTTAATCATAAACTAAAACTATTACCAATCATTTATAACTATAATATTACTTCAGTTTCAGAAGCATTATTTATCCAATTGATGAGTAACTTGCATTGATATCTCAATATTCATAAAGTTTTAGTAAATTATGAAGGTAATAAATGGAACACGTTGTAAACATCAAGCTTCCAGAAAATTTTAGCCCAAAGCTTTATTTCAGTAAAGCACATCATCGTTTCAACCAAAAGATGTCCACAGCTGGACATAGGCCTCTCCCAAGGTTCTCTACAACTACCAGTCCTGTGTTGCACTTACCCACATTTAAAGCCAATTATACTTTTAAAACAATAAAAGTTCAACAGAACCGCTATCATAAATAATAACTTTTCCACCACATAAATTTAACATTTTACTCCAGAAATCTTAATTTTCCTAATAATTAATTTTAGATTGTGGAGAACCCTTGAGAAAAAGTTAATTTTGAGGAAATAAAAAGTTCTAAGGACCTTCTTACCTGCTACACAATTTACAAGCAAATGAACCTGAACTTTATTTGAATTTATTACTTTTCCGTCTTGGAGTATGAGATAACTTTTGAAAGGATTACGATTATTATTGCTTTAACAATAATTTGATATAACAAAAAGGTCTCGATAAAACTTCAAAAAGAATATCCAAATCAAATTTACGTCCTTTTGAAGTCAACTGTTCTGAGAAATTACTCAAAGACATAGTTTTACGATTGTAGGAAAGGGATAAAAACTGGGAGACATGAACGGACATTTATGGTTTCGGAATGTTTGGGCCCATGCTATGCGACCCATCAAAACATTTTTACGACCAACATGGCCAATAGTAGAAACTGCCCCCAACGACTGATTTATAACGTTTCCGTTGAAAAACATAAAGAATACAGCTGCAGACATATTTAGCGGTTGATGGGACGCTTGACTTCTATAATGTTGACTTAAACAGTTTAATGTTGCTTCTTGGGGGCCCATTAACGTTCTTTTAGATGTTCGATAGCTATAACAATCTTGTGTAGTAAGTATTTATAAATAGACCTCACCTGTAACCAATTAAGAACAACAAATTGTTGAATTGTGTTTATAATGAGTCATCCATTTACTGAACATAGTAACAGTTAGTTTAAAGTGCACAAGCTACTAAATGAATATTTAAAAACTTATAAATACATCAGTATACAAATAAACAAATCTGGAGTAGCTGTTTAAAATATCAAATTAGCAGCTTTTCACACAGGACATGACTTTCACTGGCAGATAGCTGATGATACAAGGAGCAACTAACACCTAGGCCTACCTAGGTGTGCAAACTTTTTTTCCGAAACTATAAGAATTATTAGATGTTTTCTGTGACCCGCTTTAAGATTTTCACACAAAAATGAAAAATACAAAATATTTTGGGGGTCCCCATACTCAGAACTGAAACTCAATAATTTTATTTTTATCAAACCCATACGTGTGTGATATCTATGGATAGGTCTTCGAAAATGATATTGAGATTTCTAATTTTTTTTTTTCTAAACTGAATAGTTTGCACGAGAGGCACTTCCAAGGTGGTAAAATGTGTGTGTGTGTGTGTGACCCTGTAACTTTTAAAATAAGAGAATGATAAAACTAAAAAAAATATATGATGTACATTACCATGCAAACTTCCACCGAAAATTGGTTTGAACGAGATCTAGTAAGTAGTTTTTTTTTAATACGTCATAAATCTTAAACCGCAAAAAAAACACTATTATTAAAACATCGATCAAAGTTACAATGAACTACAATAGTAGTTTTATATTATATTACTTGCTGCTTCGGAACCCTTCATGGGCGAGTCCGACTCGGAACCTTCTTGGTGTACTTTTTTTTTTAAATTGCTTTGCCCGCACTTGTGGTACTTGTATTATAGTAACCACTTGCCTTGGGTGTAACAGGTATAAAATAAAATGTTCAACTCACGGTTAATCTATATTGTTATCCAACACTCACAAGTAACAATAGAAGGTGCGAAAAGGAAATACAGGCACAAGCACAGCACAATAAATAGTTTAAAGCAGGAAGATAGATAGTCAAATATGGTACACAATATACATAAGGTATATAGGCGGTATATAAGCGCATAACACAAGTATACAATCTTAAGTAAGCAAGCGTGCGTTACGCGTCGATATCGAGACGTGCGCGGGCGCAGCGCCGCGCCGCTCAGTCGTGTTGCGCGGCACATATGTATTCATTATGTTATAGATGGTTTAGTGCCTCCAGATGTCGATAATCGATATCGATACTGGCCTATAAATATGTGTTAATATTTTATATAAGTAAATGTACATATAGATGGTAAGTTAATTATATAGTGTATCTGGATATGTATAAGTGTAAATATATAAATACTTATAAGATTTAGGTTTAAGTTTATTTAGTTAATAAGATTATGATATATTGAAATGTGTGTATGTATTTATGTGTAGTAGGTAGCTACACCACTCCCCTCCAGAGACCGTCAAGGGTGATAGTAATCAGGAAACCTTACTCGGCGACCAGAACGGGTTACATAATTTTCAGGGTTCTCCGGTAAAGGGTCCTTATCCTGAACAGACAGTATAAAGACTGGTTTAAGTCGATTTATGGAAACTGTCATTTCTTTATTTTTGACTAAAATTTTAAAAACTTTATCTCCCCTCGCTAGGACTTTATGGGGACCGGAGTAGGCAGGATGAAGTGAAACTCGTGATGCGTCTTCTCGGAGGAAAACGTGATCACAAGTTTCGAGTTCCTTGTAAATAAATACTTTAGGCTGACTATGGCGGGAAGCTGGTACGGGTCGCAGTTTTTCGGCGATATTCTTGAGTCTAGCAAAGAATTCGGATATATCCGTACTACCGTTGACGGTAGGCTCAAAGAACTCGCCGGGCAGTCTTAGCGACGGTTTAGTAGGTAGCTACACACTAAATATATTTCCTCGCTGAGGTGGGATGAAAAGTTACGTCTTGCACTCGAGTGCAAAGATTTTTCACCTCGTGCTCTTTTGATTCCCTCCCTAACGCTCAGGATTCTAACTTCTAAATCACGAGCGCAGCGAGTGATTCAATTTTAGAATCCTTCGCTTGATAGGTCATCAAAATTAAGCACGCGGTTAAAAAGTAACTTTGCACTCTTGTATAACAAATAACTATTATTTTTTAAAACTCTACCGCGGCGACACTGAGGTCGTAATATAAACGAAAATGACCTCTGTGTCGCCGTGATAGAGTCTGCAATTGTCAAGCCAATAATCGCAGGTTTCATTTTCAATTTTTGTTCTGAGTGTTTAAATACATTTGTATAAAAGTATACTTATCCCAATTTCACACTGAAAATACTTCGAATAATGATTTTACATTTAAAATATTCTACATTCATGTGGCGACTTCCACATACAGCGCAACAGTAATATACTACAGCGCCATCTACCGAAGTTACACTGAACTACGGAGTAACGAAGGAAACTAAGAAACTACCAATCCTGAATCGCGCAGTGAAAAGTTCGCGCGCCAATTAAGATACATACAACATCCCAACATCAACCGTTGGGCAGTTGGCCCGCCAGGCATGATCACCTCGCCTGGTCAGAGGATCCTCCCTTTGTGTTGGTGGGACATGACACACTTGTCCCCCACATTCATATGTTTTCGACTTTAAATCACAAACATAAAAATAGATCGTAAAATATTCCCAACTTCAACTTCAACTAAAATCAGTGCGTAAAATAAATAAACTACCCACAGAACCTATAAAAACATACGCAATAAAAGTAATGAACCGTGACTTAGCTCGATTTCTCAATTTTAACGACTCAGACAACTATTAGACAGTAAAAACGATTACTAGTTAAATTCTATATAAAATTCAATTTACTTAAATGTATGTCTATCAGTATAATACATTTAAAGACAAATTTGAAACCAAAAGCGGCATAGGATTTGCAAGCATTCTACAATGTTTGACCATAAAGTTAGAAACTTACCGAATAATGCCTTGTTTCGGTTTACCTTTGTGTCTTTGTTCTCGCTACACCCTTTAGGTCCTTGCGTGTACACTTCTAACCACAGGAATTAGTAGGTCTGGGGAAGTCAGCCGTGAATAATCTTAGCAATTCACTGTTCAAAATGATTTTCTCTAATGTTTCTGTGTATATGAGATTTGATACCCCGCCTGTATTCCAAGAATTTGATTAAATTTTCAGAATACATGTAGTGTTTCGTAGTAATATAAGTTAAATATGAAGCGTCATATATTAAATGACTTTATTTTAAAGAGAAATTATGGCTTATTAGACTAAACAAAACCGTTCTAATGTAATTTTGATGATTTAATTTGAAAAAAAATGAAGATCAACATATAATTGATTGTATAGAATTCTTCTAGTATGATGTTATATTCCCTTTAATTCAACTCTGTTGGAAATTCATTGGATGTTCCTGAGAGAAATATAGGAATATGTAAACGACAATATACTAGTAAAAGTACCTATTGAAATCTTTCTTCATCGCAAATACGTTTCAACGGTCAAAGGGGCCTTTGTATTTAATATTTAAAGCGTAAATATCAACCCTTTTAATGTGAAATTATTAACAAACTAAAGCTCTCCCTCGTACATTTCATATGTGTATATTTTATAAGCCATACATCATTGTGTTTTATGTATCTGCCTATGAACCCACTATAAAACATAAAAGGGTTACTGAAATTTAGGCTTGTTCCAAACGTTTCTAATTGTGTGTGTGCTATACTGAATTCGTGGGTATCTTCATGACACGTATTTTTTTAAATCAGCTGTAAAATAAGACGTTTTAGATTTTTTTAATAATTGGTAGATATGGCAATTAAACGTGTCTGCATTTATCATTTTCTTCATTTCAAAATGAATCTTACCACAGACACTCGGACAAAAACAAACTTCGATTGAAATCTGGCTGTGTCTAACAATTTAGGTAGATAAAGATAATAATATACCATTTACGGACAAAAAAAATTACAGATAAAAAAAAAAATCAATAATTAGAATTTAACAGTCTACCATCTCTTACAATAACTAGAATGAACTTTACTATATACCTTACCAGTCTAAGTTATGCCCTAGAAATACAGAATAATAAGTGCAAATACCTATCATCAGCCTACCGTAGTCCACTGCTGGACTTAGGCCTCTCCAATTGCCAGGCACTTCTCGCATCCAAATACATTTTGTACCAATATACCTAGCCTACACAGATATGTAACTTCAAACATTACATAAAAAGAGAGAGACAAAATTAATCTACTTATACCTATCGTGCACGTTATTAGATGCTCTAAAATTAACATATAAGTTAAAAACCACATTATGTCACTTCTAATCCAATTCCAAATCCGTGGGAGAGCCACGCTTCGGCATGAATGGGCCGGCTCGACCGGAGTGATACCACGGCCTCACAGAAAACCGGTGTGAAATAGTGCTTGCGCTGTGTTTCACCGGGTGAGTGAGGATACCGGAGGCCCATACCCCAACCCCTCCCCCTATCTCCCCCCCCCCATCCTCCAAAGGCCGGTAACGCACTTGTGACGCCTCTGGTGTTACGCGTGTCCATGGGCGGCGCTAATCGCTTACCATCAGGTGATACGTCTGCTCGTTTGCCAGGCTATTCCATTAAAAAAAAAACACAAAATCTCTTTAAAGTAAACAAAACTAAGGAAAACTTAGTACATACAATCAAGGTTTGCCACAAACTTAGTTGCTTGTGTTTGTTGAACTTAAGAACACATGGGTATTGTTCCAGATCTACTTAGGAACTTCAAACTCAATCACACAAGTGCGATAACGTACTTGATTGTTGGGCATTTGCAAATGAACGTGGGAGTGAATAAACGAATGTACGAGTTGTATGTGCCGAAATAATTTATTGTTCTCAGAATAAGGGAACGTTTCTGTTTTACTTTTGTGTCTAAGTATACCTCTAAATGTTATATGTATAGGTAGAATTGTGATGGAGCTCTGCCAGTATCTGAAGTAAGTATTTGAATCGGTATTTGAATAATGAATTCCTTTTGTAATGTACAGTCACGAACAAGATAATGTATTGTTGATTGTGTGAATTTAATATAATTTCAGCGTCAAACCTGAATTAAACGCTTAAATTTATCAGTAACATGTCGTGTTTACCTGAAATTATTATTTATATTTACCACTTTATTGTATACATTGACAAGACATTTTTTTTTATGTATGGCCCGCCATAATGACTCTACTCTGCCTGATGGAAAGCATAAGCAGAATCCAAGAGTGGTGGTCACCACACTCATCGCGAATGCAGACAATGCAGCATGGCGACCCACACCATGGCGGCCTAGTGATGCTTCTGCATCTTTTAGTCTAGTCAACAAGTATGGAACTTGTTGACTAGACTATTTGGGCATGGCATATACATGATGTGAAATGAGTATAAGATCGAATGAGACACGACGAGTCGTTTCATTCTGTATGAAGAATTATTGCAGAAACTAGACAATGCTTCATTAAAACATACCTAATATTCGTTTATCTCCTGTACCATAAAATTCCATTGAAAAACAAAAGGAGGAGTATTATGTTTTCATAAAACATCGAAAAAAATACTTTGAAAATAATTTTGTAATGACCAAATGTTTTGCAGACAGAAATCAATCCCATGTTAAATTTACTGCAGTCTGAATCAGAAAGAACACGATTGCATACGACTGTAAATATGACCTAGTTTAACCACGACATCGTGCTGAACTATAACCATATTAGTCATAAGTTTTTCGAACTCATTTTCATTTTCCAACTCATTTTGTATGATTAATGTTTGACAAATATTATAACTTGAAGTATGAAGAACTATAAGTAGGAATAAAAGTAGTCAAAAGCACGGCATGGCATACCAAGGGGATACGAGAAAGGCAAAGAATAATTAATTGAATATATGATTAAGTGGAAAATTTACCGTGGGAGAGCCACGCTTCGGCATGCATAGGCCGGGTCGACCGGGGTGATACCACGGCCGCACAGAAAACCGGTGTGAAGCAGCGCTTGCGCTGTGTTTCACTTTGACGAGCCACTCCGAAATTTGTCTGTCTCTGTGGCTTTCCGAGATACAGTGACGAGAAGACAGAGACCGAGATGACGTCATCATCACTATCGCTGGTTGTGGTTGGTCAATGATATTATATAGTATTATTGGGGTTGGTTAATTTCGTGTTATGTTGCTATAAAGTGGTAACTGGATAGTGACGTCAAATCGAGCCACTCTCGGCGTGCGAGATCTTGTTTTCTTAGACCATCAATATGTCAACAGCCGGCCGCGCACGTGTATTAAAATACGTCAGTAACCATACACTATTGTATAATTAAAAAAAAAAATGCATAAGTTGATAAAAAATGCTATGCAATAACTTTACCGCGGCAGTACCCGAGTGCCACACGTCTTTTTTTCTGAATTATGCATGATACTAACTTTCTTTCTAACCTATTTATAGCCACATCTTCAAAAACTAAAACTAAACAAAGGAGAATCGAAAACTTTAAATAATGAAATCAAAAATCATTATACACTTCAGTGAAATACAAAATGTATTTCCGCGATAAAACGTTTCTATTTTTTCACCAAAGCTCAGTGGGATTACGTGGCGTTCAAGTGGTATTTATTGCCTAC
This sequence comes from Diaphora mendica, assembly GCA_949125395.1. Taxonomy (NCBI): domain Eukaryota; kingdom Metazoa; phylum Arthropoda; class Insecta; order Lepidoptera; family Erebidae; genus Diaphora; species Diaphora mendica. The sequence goes on from OX421321.1 coordinate 7,529,507, forward strand.
TTATGTCGGAGTGGCGCAGAGAATGATGGAAATGACCGATTGCGAACACGCTATCCATCATGTTTAATTGTACCTTTTAAAAAGATTATGTATATGTACTACGTTTTTTATAATATGAGAGTTTCGAAACAGGTAATTTTTATATCAAATGCATAAGTTAAAGTTTCAAAACCTAAACTGGTGTTAAGATATTCTTTTTCCATTTTTTTTTCACCGACTTATTGAAGTTACTGCAGATTCAAGACAGTCCCCTAATTTTGAGGTGATAGTCATTTCAAAATCGGTAAAGCTCGTGTGTCCCTAGTGATACAAGTGTCCACGATTAGTCACTCCTCTCATTTGTCAAAAAAACTCATTTTTAACTCGACATCATTTGAGTAGAATATACTTCGTTGTTAATATATAATAATATGTTGTATGTATATTGAAATTTGTACATGTATATACTGTACATATTATATGATTATATTAGGAAATTTCTTTTTATTCGAGTAACGTAGAAACAAAATGGGTCTCCGTCTAAAAATAACACTGCATACGAAAGGGCAAGTTTGAGAGTTTCTAAAATAAAAATTGATTTTAATGTTACATAGTATTATTATACTGTATTGTAGGTATTGTTATACCTGAGGAGGGCTGGGACGCAGTGGTCTCTTTCTGTGAGGCTGTAATGCTCCAGAAAGAGACCGCTGAACGGGATCGGGAGAGGGCCGATCCCGAGCGTAGGCAACGTCGCCGGCGACACCCGCCGCTGATAGGAACGCAAGCTGCCAGAGAGTGGGGACGACGACGGGTCACGTCACGTCAGCGTCAGCGACGGGTAGGCGGCCTGGTCGCAAAACTGCATTCAGGCCGCAACACATAACGGATGGGCCGACAGGCAGGGGGAAGTCGAGGCTTCCCCCAGGACAGAGTCTCTCAAGACGCGGCGTCGTTCCTGGGGGGGACCTGAAATAACTTGATCCGGGTCTTCCCCAGAGCAGGGCGCCTGAGACCGGCAGCCGGGGTGGTTTTTAGTGGAATCACCACATACCTGGCTTCTCAGCCCCAGAGGAGCCGGAGATCCAAAGGGATTTTCCACCCCGTCAAAAAAAAAAAAAGGTTTTGTTATACCTAAAGAAATACGAATACTATGTTGTTGAATTGTATACAAAATGATACCCATCTGATCTCTGTTACCAAAATAGTTTGCAGGGTCAGTAGGGTATCGGTGTTCTGCAAAACCGACCATTCAGCCGTACAAGACATAAATATGTACATATGATAATTTCTGCATTATTCTTTAAAAATAATTTATTTTTAAATGTATTTATTTTTATTTCATTTTTTTTAAAATAAACTCCCGTATTAGAAATATGCGTCGCGGGGGCAAAATACATGAAACGGACACAAAGAACACCCAGATTCAGTACAACGAATTGTGGATCACACAAAGTATTGTTATATATAAATAAATAAATAAATAAATATTTCGGACTTCTAACACACAACGCCATCTAGTCCCAAGCTAAGCAGAGCTTGTGTTATGGGTACTAGACAACTGATACAAATACATATATACTTTTTTTTTGTAAATACATACATATTATACATAGAAAACACCCAAACTCAGAAACAAATATTTGTAGATCATACAAACATTTGGTCCGACCCGGGAATCGAACCCGAGACCTCATGATCAGCAGTCGCACACGCCAACCGCGAGACCAACGAGGCAGTTATATATATTCATCATTATCATCAGCCTATCGCAGTCCACTGTTGGTCATAGGCCTCTCCAATTGCACGCCACTTAGTTCGATTCTCGGCTTCTCGCATCCAGCTTCTGCCAGCCGTCTTGTGCAAATCATCACTTCACCTGGCCTGACACTATGTTATATACTAGCTGACCCACGCAACCTCGTTTGCGTCTTCTATTACCCGTAGCGTGATAAATTTCCCCCCGTTTTTTAAACATTCTTCATTGGTGCTCCGCTCCTATTAGTCTTAGCATGATGATATATAGCCTATAAATGTACCATCCAACACTGATAGAATTTTTCGAATCAGACCAGCGGTTCCTGTGATTAGATTTCAAATAAATAAACAAACAAACTCTTCAGCTTTATATATGTATTAGTATAGATAGATTATATTGTATTTACTTTACATTGCTTTTAGTTGTAACCAAAGTTCAAAGCATAACAAATTTTAGAAAGAAAATTGAAACAGGGTAAACCGCGAAATATCCACATTCAATAATCTAACTTTAGCGGTTATTTACTTTACAGCACTATCATATAGATAGTTCTATATTTATACAACGTCACTGTTACCCACGCAACCTCGTTTGCGTCTCCTATTGCCCGTAGCGTAATAATTTTCCTCCGTTTTTTAAATATTCTTCATTGGTGCTCCGCTCCTATTGGTCTTAGCGTGATGATATATAGCCTATAGCCTTCCTCGATAAATGTATTAACCAACACTGAAAGAATTTTTCAAATTGGACCAGCGGTTCCTGAGATTAGCGCGTTGAAACGCACAAACAAACAAACTCTTCAGCTTTATAATATTAATAGTATAGATTAGTAAATCTGTTCACAGTCCTATATGTTTTTAAATTAATATTTTATTTTACCTAAAACCGAGACGCTCATAGCCCAGTTGCACTCGGTGATTAGAAACAGTTACCGAGGGTAAGCAACGACGGCGCGGTCAGTACCTGGATGGGTGACCGCTGGTGGCACGATACCATGAGCATCTCTGTGTTTCGGAGGTCACGTTAGCCTTTGGGTGGCTAAAAAGTTCCAACGGCAAGATTACGTAGCCACAAGTATGTCCAGCCAGTCCCCACGCGCACTAGGCCAGCGTGGGGATGTATGGCCTTAACCTTCTCTTGAGAGGAGGCCCAAGCCCAGCAGTGGGACATTATGGGTTGTTGATGAACCCAAGACTAAAGTAAATTGAATGTTATTTTAGTATGGGATAGCTAATAGATAAAGTCTAAGTACATTCAGATCGAAATACCCATAACCGACGTACTATTACGGCTAGAGCATATTGAACTGTACTGGTCCTTCTAGCCAAGTTGACATTAGTTTTCTACAAACGTAAACATTAATAGAAAACTAACAAATGTATGGGAATGACGTCATCTCAATGCTAAGTCACGTGGTCAAAACATTCCATAATAATACAAAAGAATAGAGTCGTAAGCGACTGTAGAAAGAGATTCGACGCGGATCACTTGCAACTTGGCAAAGGGAAGTGGAGAAATTATTGTTTTTAGCAATACCTTGTGTTACATTCACGTCTTTATTCTTAAAAGGATAAGTTAAGGTTTATTAAGCACCCATATTTTATCAATATCTGGGTAAGTTAAGAATTTACAGAAGTTTCGAGTTTGGTATGAAAAGAAAAACAGTTATAAAAAAAGGTAAATTGAGCTTTGTACACAATGGGTATCATTAATCCGATTCCGGTGTATGTACAACTCAATACTACTCGTTTTCATATCTATTTATTGAATCTGCTACCTTTACTCCTAAATGTATGGATAATTACCTGACTTTAAAAAAAAAAGGAGTTTCTCATATTGTTATTCTAATGTATTTTAAGTGTTTTTTTTATCTTAGAATTTCGTGGAAAACTAACAGTTATTTTATTTTAAGGTTTTAGTTAAGGAGAAAATGAAAAATTTAAAATAATAGTTATTTGTTATACAAGAGTGCAAAGTTGCTTTTTAACCGCGTGCTCAATTTTGATAACCGAGCAAGCGAAGGATTCTAAAATTCAATCACGAGCTTAGCGAGTGATTCAAAAATTAGAATCCTGAGCGTCAGCGAGGGAATCAAAAGAGCACGAGGTGAAAAATCTTTGCACTCGAGTGCAACACGTAACTTTTCATTCCACCTCAGCGAGGAAACAACTAAATGCAAAAAAAGCATTAACAATCACAAGATACTTTTATTTCAGTTTAGGTATTAATATTTATTAGGTACTACGTTATGATAGGTAAGTATTACAGATTTATTTTTAAATTATTTCAAAAATACTTAGGAACTCGCTCAACCCCGCGGTGTTACCCGCGATTTTTGTCGTACCGCGAGTTACACCGCGGGTCAAAGCCAGTCTAAGAAAAGTAGCCTTAGTTACTCCTTAGATTATCAGCTATCTGCCAGTGAAAGTCCCGTCGAAATCAGTCCTGCCGTTCCAGAGATTACCCGGAACAAACAGACAGACAACGTAATAGAAATTGTAAAAAAATATTTTTTTGTATATATACCGTGTATACATACATATGCATTTCGTAAGAAGCGATTATTTTAATATTACAAACAGACATTTCAATTTTATTTATTTGTATGGATGTATAGATAAATTAAGAAAAAATAAAGTTACGTTGCTATAGTTACTTAAGAAGAAAATGGTGCGGCCACAGCAAATAAAAAAAACTACACCAAGAAGGTTCCGAGTCTAAGTTTTTAACAAATTAAAAAATATTTCATGATTAATTCGGCACCATGGAGGTGAAGTAAATAGGTTTAATGATGTTTTGAATTCACAAACTTAGTGCACCCGAGTGATGTTCTAAATTCAATTTACTTTATTCTCTAGAGGATAAAAACGGCTTTTACACTCAGATATCGAAGGGCAAAAATACTCTTTACGAGCTGGTGGGATGAAAAGTTTATTACAGCCATGCACACTGAAGAAGGCAACGGAGAACTAGAACTAAGTGGCGTGCAATTGGAGAGGCCTATGTCCAACAGTGGACTGCGATAGGCTGATGATGAACACCGAAGAAGATTTTAACTCATATATACTACCGGATTAGATGAAGTGGCAATAGGATGGCCATATACCCGCTAAAATTACAACTGTTGGGGTATAAGAACTCTAGAGTGGAGACCACGTTTTCGCAAAACTAATATACCTAGGTTGCCCACAGGTCAGGCAGAGTGTCAACTTGCACAAGGTGGTTGGTAAGAGCTAGATGCGAGAATCCCAAAATTGATTAGAATGTCGTGCAATGGGATAGCCATATCCAGCAATACACTGCCATAGGCTGATGGTGATAGTTTTGCACCACTAGGTTAGTTAAGTCATTAATGACCTTTGTCAGTTCTCTTTGTCAGTGTCAGTTTATATTTTACTAGCTGTTGCCCGCGGCTCCGCCCGTGTATATGTAGATTATCGTGGCAAATAGCCTATATGTTAATCCAGGGTGTCAGCTTCCTGCATACCAAATTTCATCAAAATTGGTCTAGTCGTTTGCGCGTGAAGAAGTAACAAACATACACACTCACAAACACTCACAAAGGTAAATACCTAATATTTATTTGCTACATCACGTTAGAAACCTCGAAATTAACAGTGTATCCATACCATATTATGCATTTATTATACATAAAAACCTTCCTCTTGAATCACTCTATTTATTAAAGAAACCCGCATCAAAATCCGTTGCGTAGGTTTAGTATACATAGGGATATAGGGACAGAGAAAGCGACTTTGTTTTATACTATGTTGTAAAGTGTGATTATTATATAGTGTGATCATTATTGATATACCCGTAAATATCAATCATTTTAAAGCTTACGTGACCTACATTTTATTTATGACAAAGATGGTTGTCCTTGTGTAGCATGTTCGAAATTTATTGCTGTATCAAGAAAATCTCTTTATAGCAGATCCTTTTATAAAGTCGTAAATATTAGAGTACGTTACATTAAAATAAGGTTTCATAAAGATTGCATATATAAACAAAAGATATAACGTGAAATATGATTTAGGTATGTCACTACATATATACAGACCTACTTTTATAGATAAATTCTCAAAATTAAAAAAAAACCCCGACATAATAACCTGAGTTCCCTTTCAAAACTTAAAAAACACGTTATGCGCTTTCATTTGAGACCCCACTTGATGATATTTTTGCAGACATTCGGTTTTTCTTCCCCACTTTCACCCCCATAACTTTTAAACAACTTAACCGATTTTCATGTCTAAGAACAATCGCACGTAACATAAAAAACTAAATTGAAATCGCTTCATCCGTTCGCGAGCTACGGTGTCATAGACAGACAGACAGACAAACAGACAGACAGACAGACACGTCAAACTTATAACACCCCTCTTTTTGCGTCGGGGGTTAATAAAAGTTTTATCACAGTACTAGAATACTTTGAAATCTAAAATCTGTATTTGAATACACACTGTGCTTACATTTGGAGTGCTTTTTAGTAAATTTTTGAAGCAAACACAAATATAAAATCTTAAAAGAACATTTTTTTCCATAATTAAATAATTATACATTTTTTTCCATTATTTATGTTTAGATTGACTTTTCAACCGACTTAGAAAAAGGAGGAGGTTCTCAATTCGACTGTTTTTTTTATGTTTGTAACCTCATAACTTTGGCCTGGGTGAACCGATTTTGATGATTCTTTTTTTATTTGAAAGCTGGTGCTTCCCGAATGGTCCCATTTAAATTTGGTCCAGATTGAAGTCGGTTTTTTTTTAAATCTGTGATTTCATTTTTAAATATCTATAAGCTTTAAAGGCAATAAATTAGCACAATGTTACTTATACGTAATATGTGATATGAGGTTAGCACAATAGAACAGTTCAATAACAAATAAGTTTTAACCAAAGTAGTTTGACCAACGACCGATATTACTTTAAATGAAAATACTTTTTGGGCCATTTTGGATGACTTTAATATATGTTTTCAAACTAATAACGGCCTCGTTGGTCTAGCGGTTGACGTACCTATGCCTCAAGTTTGAATCCAGGGTCGGACCAAAGATTTTATTGAGTTTTCCTGATTATGGAAATACTCAATAACAGCTCGGAGTTTGGAAGTTAGGGTCTGTACCACGTGCCTTGGAAGAGCACGTAAAGCTGTCGGTACTGCGCCTGATCGCTCCCCGGTCGTGTTAATTAACCGTCCTATCGGAATATGAGAAAGAGGGAACAGATAGTGCACCTGTGTTTGCGCACACACTTGTGCACTATAATATCTCCTGCGTAGTTGGTTGGTCTCCGTTGAGCCTGGCCGCCGTGGCCGTAATTGGCTTGGAGAACATGATTTGTGATAAGACAATTCATCATAAGAGTTCATGAAAAAATCGGTTGTCTGTAAATTCGTTTTACTGACGATAGTTGAAGGTGACAACGTCATAAGAAAATACTGATGGAGTGAGAGAGTCAGATGTCGAACGCTGCCGAACGCGGAGGCCGATTGTGCCTCTTTGTCGCTCGTTCCGCGCTCTCGCTTGCACTTCAAGCCTTAAATGGAACGCCTCAGAGCGAGGTAACGCCGTATGGGTCATGCAGCATTCGGCTCCATCGAATTATAAGACGTTGTCACGTCAAAATTTATTTCGATTCCTGCTGTTGTCATCTTTTTGCATCTATTTTCAATCAATAGAAAGCTTTGCTCGCGGCTCCCACGCGTTTTTATACGGGTAATCGTGGTAAAGAATAGCTTATGTCCTTCCTGAAGAATCAAAGTACCTTCATGCCAAATTAAATTTACATCGAGCATTAACTGTAACTGGAGCTGTTTGTTGTTAGAAAGTTCGATTCTTCTAAGTAAATGTATATAAAACAAATGTCTCTTTAGGAATTATTTCTTAAACATTGAGTTAGGAGGTAAAGTAAAAGGTAGGTACATCATTATTCGTGTTTATCTCACCTAATACAAAGCTGGTGTATACTAATTAATTTTATACAATTTTAGTATCATAAAAATACTTTAATCATCATGAACCAAATACCTAAGCTTCCCATTACGAGCTGATGCGATACTTCGACAAAAACGAACATTTAGTCCTATCCTAGTTACCGTGGGAGAGCCACGCTTCGGCATGAATGGGCCGGCTCGACCGGAATGATACCACGGCCTCACAGAAAACCTGTGTAAAATAGTGCTTGCGCTGTGTTTCACCGAGTGAGTGAGGATACCGGAGGCCCATACCTCAACCCCTTCCCCTATCTCCCCCATACCCCTCCATCCCCCAAAGGCCGGCTACGCACAAGTGACGCCTCTGATGTTGCAGGTGTCCATGGGCGGCGGTAATCGCTTACCATCAGGCGATACGTCTGCTCGTTTGCCCGCCTATACCATAAAAAAAACATATTAGGAATTATGATAGAATTTCCTGGGATTGAGCAACAACACACGACAAGAATGCTAAGTGCTAATGCTAATCTGTATTCAACGTAATTAGATGTGTTAACTAGAAAACCAGTAATTGACGTTCTGATCAAAGGCGAAGCCAGTGACATTATTTACACTAGTGTGCACAGTTAAGGTAGTGGTTACCGCCATACATGTACCTATTTGTATCTTTATTCCCTACTAGACTAGTAGGGACTACTAAGTAGTAGCCCGCGGCTCCGCCCGCGTATATGTCAGTTATCGCGGCTAATAGTAGCCTATGTGTTATTCTGATGTATAAGCTATATTACTGTAAAGTTTCATCCAAATCCTTTCAGTCAATATTGCGTGAAAGGACAACAAACATCCATCCATCCGTCCATCCATCCATACTTACAATCTTTCACGTTTATAATATTAGTATAGATTCCTATTTGGCATAAAAAATAATTATTTCAAATAAAAAAAATAGTCAACCAGTTTTTTCTGTTAAAATTAAAAAGATTTGGTCGTTTGGACGTTCTGAAAATATATAGTTCAAATTATGTTTAAAATTCAAAATTGGTTGTCCAGTATTTTTTTACTGTATGTCACAGTAACTGTATTTATGTGAATTACTAGCTTTTTCCCGCAGCTCCGCCCGCGTTTATATCAGTTCTCGCAGTAAAGCAAGTCGCCTAAGTCCTTCCTCAAGAATCATAGTATCTTCAAGCCAAATTTCACTGAATTCAGTTCAGTAGTTTGGCTGTGAAAGCATGACAGACAGATAAGTATATTTATATTGTATTCAAATACGTAAAATTTTATAAAATCGTCTTCATTACAGCTTGGAGACTGTCTGTTGCGCACTATGGGGTCGCGCGTTGTCGTGAAGCAGCTGCAAGAGCTGGGGTTGGAAGCTCTCCCTCATCCGCCATACTCACCAGACCTTGCACCTACCGATTATTACTTTTTCCAAAATTTAGACAACTTTTTAGTAGAACGCGATAATACATTCTATAATACACCGTCTAAAACAATTACATTTAAATAATTTCGCTTCATATTTTTTCATCATCCACAACCTATTTTGGAGAGAGGTGTGATAATATGTGGTATCGTATAATATTCAGAAATTATTTAATATATTGAATCTCCGACACGAAATGGTAAATGGGTTTGAACAAGAGACCATTTTCTGATCTGCCTTGGGCATTCATTCACCAGGTGATTTTTGGATACAAGCAAATTCGACAACTATTCCTCCTTTTTTTCGCTAGGAGTGTTTTGATTTGAATTATATCGTGCGACTATTATTAAGTTTTTGCGTGAAAGAGTAACAAACACACACACATCCTTACAAACTTTCTCATTTATAATATGCGTGGGATAGTAGGATACTCTCGATTAACGGCACTTAATGGAACTTGTTGCAATACATTCTAATATTAAATTCAGTTGTACTTATTCCACTATTTTATTTATGTTTACACCTGACCGGTTTATAGAATCATTCCATTTTACTTAACATAATCCACACGCGGCTTAACAATTGCGTTTGGTTTATGGTATAAATCAGATTGAAATTATGTTTAAATTTAAATAATAATTCTGTAAACGCATACCTCTGCGGCATACCACTTTACATATACTCAGAATTTCATTGTAACAGGATCTGTAATTAATATTTTTAATCAATGTATCTGTCATTACGATTTCAAACACGGTTTTGCGGTATTTCATTCATACTTCGATTGACCTAATATTATGGCGATGAGATGAAACCAAAATACTAATTCGTAGAAAAGAGAAATTAAGAATATAAAAAAAACTGTTGAACTGGTACTGGTGGATTTGACAAGTTATATTACTTTGTTTCCGTTGCGAAACCCGTTTCAGGCTGTCATCGTCACGACTTTATTACTCGGACGCTTTTCAAACTGTCAGTTATTCGCAGACTAAAGAGTTATTTATGAGTATCGGGATAGTAATTTTGCGGAGATCCTTATGCTTTTTAATGAATTACAAAAAAAAGTTTTTATAATATTAAGATTAGACCTTACCTACACACTTCAATACAATTACTTATTTTACTCAGAATAATTTCTACTAACGAATACTAAAGTAGTTTTACAGACTTTTCTTTCAGATTTTAGATGCAGATCTATTGAAAACTTATATTAACTATATTTAAGCTGTCAACATGTTTTTTGTGTCATGTCCAAATTAAATTTAATTTCAAAAATTCTAGCAGTATCCTTACTTTTACTTACTAACAGAAACCTTATTTTACATCTTAAAACTCTTGAACAGATTAAGTAATTCACGTTAAGATAAACGTTTTCAACCTAGCTTCCAGTACTCACTACCAACCATTAAGTAAGCGTTGTAAGGATGATAGCAGCAGATGTTCAATTTTCTAATGGATAACGTAGATTAAATGACAAATTTATTTCCAAGGTAGATCACGTTACACAAAATAATTTTTAATGTAGAACATCTCCTTGCTATAATAAATTAATGAATGCTGAAATGAAAATAAGGAAAATCGTTTACTTAAAAAAAAACACTTCGTTTAAAAAAAACCGACTTTAAAAACTAAAAAGTATAAAATAACTTAATTTGTATGTGCTACCTATTCATTGGTTTGAAGTCGGGGCCAAGCCAAAATGTAATAGTAGGTACCGCACTCGCCGCGCGTGACCTTGAGCGGGATAGCTGCTCTTCGCGTTGAACAAAACAACCAAAGCGTCGTTGACGTTCGTCTCGAAATATAGCGAGTGTGGTACCTACTATTCCATTGGCTTGGCACTGACTTCAAACCTATGAATAGGTAGCAGTAGCACATACAAATTAAGTTATTTTATACTTTTTAGTTTTTGAAGTCGGTTTTTTTAAACGAAGTTTTTTTTTACGCTTGCTATTTTACGCCAGTACGCTACGACTATCGTAATGACAAAAGGCATCTCGATTCGCTGCAGCACCGCTTCATGTGCGGACTTGTATTAAAATGTTCATGCTCGTATTGCTCTCGTCGTACGCGCGGATTACAATACGCTTACGCTACGATAATCGCTTTTTACGAAATGCATATGTAATGTATACACGGTACATAATACTAAAATATTTTTTGTCTGTCTGTCTGTCCGGGTAAGTAGTTAAATTGAAATCTGTCGAATATTTAAAAGCAAAATTACAATTGCATGAAATATGTTGATTGTTGCAGAAAACCCTCATTATAAAAGTATCCTTTAATCTCATGTTATGTATAGAATACTTTTGGTTGAAATAATTTCAACATTTTTCAAAAGTACTTTTGTCCTATGGGGCTGCTCATTTACTTTTATTAATTATATATATAATAATAATAAATATTATAGTTCTAACCTGTTGTTTTTATGGTATTAAAGTTTTGGAAGCAGGAAGGTAGCCTGATAATAAATACCAACATCTGCCCATCGACACCTGGAATCAAGAGCCACAAGTGTGCTGCTGCTTTTAACCCCAAAATCAGAATTTGGGAAATTGTGTTCTGGAGCTCAGGTAATCTCAGCCAGTTACGAGTACTGAAAAATTGCTAAATATCGGGTTTTTATGAGGCCCTGGTATCACTCGGTTGTGCCGACCTTACAGTCCATGCATGGCTAAAAGTGTGAAAATATTTTATAACGTATTATAATGTTCATAGTGGTCAAAAAGACTTTTTATCAGAAGATTTTCTTACTTTAGTCACTGCTGGACATAGTTCTTTTCGCTGAAAGAAGGTTTCGGCCTTATATACCTTCAATATGTTTTCCTTCGACTTTACAATGAAGTGGTCCTATGTAGTCCGCTTTTTTAGTCGTCTCTTACGACAAAACTAAGCGTTACTCAAAAGCTTTTCAGTCAATTTGAGTTTTCTTTTAACCAATTAATAGTTTTTACTGTAACTTATATGCGACTCTATTGGCATCGCTTCCAACTAACTGCTTTCAACCTAAGTGCTTTTTAAGCAACCGATAACTTTCTCAGTAGAATAGGGAATATTAGAGTGACTTTTATAGTTTTTCGTGTTCAGTCTCAATTTAACGTCTGCTTTTCTTAACCCTGCGGTTTAAACACAACCTTCTTTAAAATTATAAAAATTTGAGACTCATGAGTTTGTGGAGGAATGGGTGTCATGTCCCTCCAACACAAAGGGAGGATCCTCTGACCAGGCGAGGTGATCATGCCTGGCGGGCCAACTGCCCGACGGTTGATGTTGGGATGCTGTATGTATATTATTATGTTAATTGGTGCGAGAACTTCCACTGCGCGATTCAGGATTGGTAGTTGGTAGCAAGCGCGGTTTCAGCCTGGAATTTTGGGGGGGGTCACTAATAATCAATTCAAGTCGAGTAGGTAAATTAGACTTTATTGCATAAGACACAATTTTATTGCACACATTAAAAAGGATGAATATTTAGAATTTAGAGGAGCTAGCAGCTTGGGGGGGGGGGGACATGAAGGGCATGTGCGAGACTCCCGACAAATCAACAAATCAGTCTACCCACTAAGCCCCGCGGCGGCCTAACTGGGCAATCAAGAGGAGCTCTAGAGACAGCTCTAGAGAGGTACATCCCGGGGTAACCAGATTTTTTATTTAATCGTCCTGCAATTACATTGCATAAGGCGGACTTAATGCCATAGGCATTATCTTCCAGTCGACCTTTGGGTGGTACAGAACTGTGTGTAGCAGGTGTAAATCAAAATCAAAATCTTTATTGCTAAGTGTAGGTACATTTGTGATCTTAGAATATAACTTGTCTCAACTTAGTAGCCTTTTACAGGCATTGCAAATTTGAGAGAAGGTGACGATGTTACTCACATTACATAGGTATTAGGTTATAGAATGTTAGAATTATATAAAGATAAACAAATTAATAACTATAACTAAAAAATTAAGTAATAAAGTGAACCATTTTAAAATCCTTAAAAAAATAAAATAAAAAGATCATTGATATAATGACATTTTACATCGAACAAGTGCTTTAAATTACATAAGCTTAAAACTAATCATTTTGCATATATATAATATATATATATAATATAAAATATTATATAAAATATAAATATATTTATATTATAATATTTATATTATTTTATATTAAATTAATGTATTATTGAAGCAAGTGAGAGTTATTGTTCAGTTTACGTAAAGCTGTTATTATATAACATAAATACAATCATCATATACATACATATATAAGATATGGGATAAATACATACATACATATTTACATACATAAGCGATGATAAATGGACAGATAAATTATTGCGATGGCTCCGTCAACAGTCACGGTAGTGATTGCGCACTCTAATTTTGAAGGTTAATCGGCTGGTACACGACCTAATATCTAAGGGGATATCATTCACCCATTCACGCAAGGAATCAGATTCACCCTGGGGCAGGTTGCTATTGAGCCTCTTACAGCTCTACGCAGTAAGAGTCGGAACACCGACCCGCCTTAGACGACATCCCCCGGCCGCACCGAGGTGCCAGTCTCGGGTCGTTTGCAGTGACCACATCTCCCCTGGATGGCTCCTACCGCGCCCCCTTCATCGCCTCTTTCGAGCGGGATCAGTCCTATCCTGATCCCGCTCTGCGGACTCCTTCTGGAGCATAACGTCTCCACAGACGGAGCCCTCACTACTCGCCAGTATTGCCGCGATCAATGCTGATGACAGGTTTCGTCCGGTCTGTCTGCATTGGTGGCATTGTGCCGTAACTTCACGTTCGATTCTGTTCAGATATTCACTGAAGCAACCGTGCCCGGTGAGCATCTGAGTGAATTGATAGGTGACACACTCAGTTCTTTCTACCCAAGCTTCGAAGCTCGTCAGAACGGCTCCGACAGTGCGTTGGCAGGCACAAACTTGGGTGTCGAACCGTGCCCGCCAAGCTCGTAGGGCAGGCGTAGGTGCGTTCTAAGGAAGCATTCCGGGCTCATGATCCGGCGCTGTCTTTTCGCCATTCGGACCGACAGAACGAATTTCGTTGTAGACCATTGTGTCCATGTCGGTTAGAATGTCGAAGGGTGGAGATCGCGCCAGGATCGTCGCCGCCTCGTACGAGATCGTACGGTAGCCTCGTACGATCCGTGTGGCCATCAACCGCTGCAGACTCCCGAGTTGAGCCTTACCTCGTGAGGAACTCGACGGTGCCGCATAGAGGACCATGGATTGCACGACGCCCATATAGAGTTAGCGAACTTCTTCCCGCGGTCCCCCGAGATTGAGTAGCAGACAGACAGAGTAGCGCTCCTGCTACCCCTCGTAATCGGGGGACTAGTCGCCCGAAATACTCTTCGACGCTCTACCGACTGTCCAGGATGAGGCCTAGGTACTTCATGTACTGGTTCACCTGGACTTCAGTGTCATCAACCCGGAGGCATAAGCTGGGTGGTTCCTGGCGCTTACGTAAGCCTTGTAGGCGTCACCCTCAGACCCAGCTCACAAGTCTTATCCACGACACAAGCCACCCCTTGCTCGGCGAGCAGAAACACCTCCCCGAAGCGTGACCCTCTAGCCACTATTGCGGTATCGTCTACATAGCAGGCGACACTGAGGCCAGAGGGCAGACTATTGCGAAGGCCCGCATCGTATCCGAGGTTCCATAACAATGGGTCCAATACAGAGCCCTGGGGAACCCCGCAACACACCTCCCTTCGATTTGCCACTCCGTTCCCATCTACAAACTTCACTGCCCTGTCGCGGTGATAGGCCTCTATGACGGCACGCGTGATATTCAAGGGCCGTCCTAATCGTGCGCCAGGGAAGGATGCCGAAAGCGTTAACGATATCAAGGCTAACTGCAACAACACCACCCTCCCATTTAGTGAAAATCTGCCTCAGTTTGTCTCCCAGCACCGACAGAGTGATCACCAGCGCCTGACCTGGAACACCATCAGGTCCAGGAGCAGTGTTGCTGGAAGCCAGCCGCCGTACGGCTCGATCCAGGTCTCCCTCCGATACCTCACACTCGTCGGACCAGAATTGCCGGTCCGATTGCGTGGGAGGGATCGGAGGACTGTCCTGGACCCTTGGGAAGAGCGTGTCTGTCTAGTGTCTAGCATTCTTCCTAGAAACTCCGGTCCAGACTAGTAGTGTCAGAGCAGGCCTGAATCACAACAGCCTTGGAGGGCAAAGTTTTGTGATCCACATTATATTAGTTTTTATTTATAGGTGTTAAACAATTCCTATCCTTTGACTTCTTATCCAATTGAACGATTTTTTTTTTAAAACAACTCCATCTAGTCCCAAGCTAAGCAGAGCTTGTGTTATGGGTACTAGACAACTGATATGTCGTGTCCCCTGTGACCCCCCCCCCCCTGGAACCGCGCCTGGTTGGTAGTCTCTTAGTTTCCTTCGTTATTCCGTATTTCGACGTATCTTCGGTAGATGGCGCTGTAGTATGTTACATTGTTGTTGCGCTGTATGTGGAAGTCGCCACAAGTTTAATCGAAATTGTAAATTTGTTTCGAACTCTGTAGTGCGGTGACACTAAAGTGTTGAGTTCTTAAGAAATTGAATTAAAAACCACAGACCATAGCATTGGTTTATTCTAACAAATTTTGCGAAAATTGAATTATTATAGTTTTCAAGAATAGAGACCTTGTTTTCGTGATGAATAATTGATGTTGGGTAGTTTCTGTAAGTTAAAGCTCCACCTAATGGCAAAAGAAGAAAAACCACACGTAATACAAGCTTAAAGTTTCATTTAGGTAAAAGGTATTTTTTGTATAGATACATTCTTTCCAGTACAAATGACAACGTCTATCGGTTCTTTCAAAGGTAGAAGTGCAATAACGTATCAAACTGACATACTGACGCATTTATAAGATTGGGTAAAAATAAATGTAAAAAAACAGTAAATCTGCGCTGTTAAATGTTAATAATGGTTGCTGTGATAACCGTGGAAAAAGCAGCTACATACAAATACAACAGATTTTGGATATTTACAATTACGTAAACGTGGCAAAGTGCCAACATTTAAGTTATGGAATTAAGCCGTTTAAATAAAATTTATTAGTTTTTTGTACTGCATAAAGTAGTCAGTTACGGAACATAACTTGACTATTAATAACTCAGACACGTTTAAGTTAATTAAAGTTATGTATGGTTTTTGTAATCGGTCCAATTTTTTTAATCTATGTAAAGGCTCGCATCACTTTACGAGGGCTAAAACTGATATTTTATGTCTTAATAAAATCGACTACATTCGTGCCAATTTACCAACTTGATTATACAGACTCGCAAGTTAGATAAACACCAAACTAGTAAGTAATAGTAAAACTTATCGCTATAAAACTATACTAACTACATAAATATAAAGTCCACAGTAAGTATTGAAAACAGAAAAAACGACCTGATTTTGAATAAAATTATTACTACCGCAAAGAATAAGAAAGTTGTTTCATTTCTACAATCATTTACATAATTTCGATTAAGCTGAAATAGACTACCTTCATGAAAATACTCACATTGTCTTTAATATATGGGATGAATTATAGGCACCGGCTTAATAACTATTGTGGTGTATGAAATAACTCGAATGAAACTCGATTGTAATCCACATCGTACAAAAAATCTTTATTTAAAGGTTATTTCGCTTGCTCTTTAGATATATGATATTTTTTCTTTTGTTACGCTCGGTTAAAACAATGGCGGATTTGAATAGCTTTAAATTTGATCAGTTCTTCTATTATGGTAGGGTAACGAATAGTGACATTTTTATTCTGCATCGTTGTAAAGCACTGAATACAGTATTTAAATATAGGAAAGCTTATTCTACGAAGAGAATTGAAGTATCTATATATATGTCTATAGCCTGACGCTTGAAATTTAATTTCTATGTTTTACATATTTTAAATATTTGGTTAAATTTTTTATATTATTTTAATTTAAATAATCATTTAATATTTAAATCTCAAAATATGAAAAAAACTAAATCTTTTGTCTTTTCATATTTTTACCACGTTTCGATATTTTGTTTAGTATATTATTCTATTTTTCGGCTAAAATAATTATTATTCTCTGAATAAGCTGTACTGTGTCAGGGTTGATTATTAATATGTTTTACCGGACTGTAGATACTCAGTAGTCTCTGGCTAAATTTACAATAAATTAAAGAGCAAGGACTTCATTACCTCCATTTATTCAAAAAACTAGACCAAAACTAACCAACCAAAAAAAAGAACATAATTAGTGTTTCACCAAAATTTATGCTGTCTAATAATGAAATGCCCGAGGAGAGTCACGATTCGGCATGGCATGGGCCGGCTCGACCGGAGTGATACCACGGCCTCACAGAAAACCGGCGTGAAACAGTGCTTGCGCTGTGTTTCACCGAGTGAGTGAGGATACCGGAGGCCCACACCCCAACCCCTCCCTCCATCCCCCAAAGGCCGGCAACGCACTTGTGACGCCTCTGGTGTTGCGGGTGTCCATGGGCGGCGGTAATCGCTTACCATCAGGCGATGCGTCTGCTCGTTTGCCGGCCTATTCCATAATAAAAGGAAATGAAAATATCTGAAACTAGTTATAACACACCACTCTATACCTTCTATTTCATTAAAAGTATAATTATGGTTATAATTATTGTTCATTGTAAATATCAATCTTGGAAATGGTACAAAATAATATGACAATGTAGTTTCTTTTGACTGATTTGTAATGTTTGGTAAAATAATAATAATTAATTCGAAGTGGTCTCAATTCGACCATAATTCGTTTTTTTCCGACTACTATTTCTTTAAATCGCTGTACTTCTTCGTCATATAAACTCTGTCCAAAAGGTCATACTCCTCAGTTCGCATAATTTTTGTCAAAAGGGGTACAAAGTTTTTGATTTACGTATTAATATATAGACACTAGCTTTTACACCCGGCTTTGCTCACGCAGACTTTCATCTCCTGATTTACCCCCTTAGGGGTGGAATTTAAAAAAATCCTTTCTTAGTGCTCACTAACGTTATTTATTTCTATTAATAACGTTACATGCGTACACCTACATGCAAAATTTTGGATTCTAGCTTTAGCGCTTTGGGCTGTGCGTTGATCTCTGGGTATGTCAGTCAGTCAGTCACCTTCCTCTGTTATACATATAGATTAAAATTTCATGTTAATTAAATTGTGAAATGGTTCGGCAACCTGGTGACGGTCGCAGGAAGCCGTTAGATGGGAGCAGCACAGGATCTGTTGTTGTGGAGGCATATGTCCAGCAATGGACGTCTTTAAAATGATGAAATTGTGAATTTAGTGACAGCAGCAATCTTTCAAAAAATTTCTATTTCGAAATATTATTCTGGTTTAGTACCTAAATACAATGTATACCTAACTAAATGTGTATGAATTTGCTTTATGGTAAACAAAAAAGAGATTTTTATTTAACTTTATTTTGTGTTAACTCTGGATTCTGGGTTACCTTAAACATTTCATTTCACAGTTCCGTACAAGCTTAGAGAGATACCGCCTTAACCAGTGGTTTATAAATATTGTAGTAGATCTATGAAAACACTGACTGTGTGGTCTTGGTTTAAAAACAGAATACACTTTTATGACCACCATTGAGTCAAGAGGCGCTCAAAATATCTTCTTGAATTGATTGAAAGCTTAGGCTTGTTTATTTTAAAAACAGAACTTAATTATACACTCGCTGTGATCCTACAACGTCGGTCTAATGAGCCGGTAATATATTTGAACTCAGTTGTATGTATTTATATGGACCACAATTCTGATATAAATAGGACTCTTCCAGATATGGACCCATCGGTCTAGTGGTTGGTGGTCTTTATTAAATATTTCGGATATCTGACACACAACGCCATCTAGTCCCAAACTAAGCTAAGCTTGTACTATGGGTACTAGACATTTGATATAAATACATATGTATATACTTTTTTTGTAAACACATACATACATTGAAACACCCAAACTGCGAAACAAATATTTGCAGATCATAGAAACTTTTGATCCAACCCGGGAATCGAATCCGTAACCTCAAGCACAGCAGTCGCATACACTACCACTGTGCCATCGAGACATTCAAATAGGACCCGATTCCGACTGCGAAGCCAAGGATCGTTAGTTCGATTCCCGCCCAGAACAAATCTACAATTAATAATAAATAAATAAATACATATTAAACATAGAAAACACCCAAACTCCGAAACAAATATTTGCAGATCATAGTAATACAAACATTTGGTCCGACCCGGGAATCGAACCCGAGACCTCAAGCACAGCAGTCGCATACGCTACCACTACGCTACCGAGGCAGTTAATTATTTGTTTTGTGTCTTTATGTATTCAAAAATATATTAGTGTGTTTATCAGCAGTCTGATTCCCATAGTACAGACTTTACTTTAGGCTAGTTTGGGATAAGACGACCGTCTCTAAGATGTGTGAGGATATTATATTTTTACTAGCCAATGCATACACGTTTATGATGTACAGATGCTTTTAAATTTGGCCATTTTTCATTGTTTCTATCATTTAAAAAAACACAATTTTCATTTTTAACTCTAGCTTTGTCTAAAGTTAGAGTTTATTCAATGAAAGGAGTCACAAAATGAAATAAGTTTCTAACCTGGGTGTTACCATACGTCAAAACGTATTGTCAATATCGTTCAAGTCAAATTCCTTTACACGAAAAACCCGAATTTAATATAAGATATTGCTTGGTAGTTGGTAACTATTATAAGGGACTGAACCAAAATTTTATTACGGACTTGAAGAAAAATCTAAGGGGACTAATTATATAAATATTTTTATTAAAACATATTTTGTTTAGGTTTAAATATAATATAAATAACACAGAACATAAAGAATAGGTAGAAATGTTATGTGTCTTAATTTACAACATAACGACTGTCGCCAAACTCAGACAAATGAAAGCACTATTTTATTACTGCACACTACTAACGAATTGTTTTGATTTGATGTTTTTATTTGCTCAAAACTAGCCTACAATACATAAAGTCACACGTTTGATAATATGTCTTATCGCGTAATGTTAACAGTTATTTTGCCATAGCGTAAGAAGAACTTACAACGTTTCGTAATCTTGAAAGTAAGAATACTTCATTGCAAGCTATTCAAAAACAGATGGCGTTATTCTAAATGCACGCAATTATAACATTAATCACTATAAGAATAAATTCGATATTTGTGTCATTCTTCGATATTTACCGCTACTCGCTTAGTGTTGTGGCACATATTACAATATTATCAATAATATCGATACCTAACTTTTGTTGTAATAGAACGGAGCAGATTAAAAAAACAGGAATTGAAGGATATCTGAGGAGGTAACATTATAAAGGTGAAGAAGCTAAAAAATAAGTACTTGCATAATAATGTTTATTAATTTTAAGAATCTGTATTATAATCATATTATATTTAATAAAGACTGTTTAGCCACTTAACAAAATTCAAAACAGTGGTTACATAATTAATATTTGGCACAGTATGTATTCATATTTAGTTTTATAGGAAATACACATGGTATCAATAATCATAAATTTTATTGACTGCAATGAACAAAAATGCAATACGTCTAATTGTCGACCCGTTGGTATAGTGTTTAGCGATCCTGACTGCTGAGTCAGAGTTCGGAACAGACAGAGAGACAGACAAAATTTAAAAAAAATGTTATTTTGGTATACGGCCCGGCCCGTGCCTGCAAATTTCGCAGAGAAAAGAATCACGCTTCGACATAAATGGGCCGGCTCGACCGGCCTCACCTCGAATACCACGGCCTCACAGAAAACCAGTGTGAAATGGTGCTTGCACTGTGTTTCACTGAGTGAGTGAGGATACCGGAGGCCCATATCCCAACTCCTCCCCCTCCCCACCCCCCAAAGGTCGGCAACGCGCTTGTGACGCCTCTGGTGTTGCGGGTGTCCATGGACAGTAGTAATCGCTTACCATCAGGTGATACGTCTGCTCGTTTGCCACCTGTTCCGTAAAAAAAAAATTGTACCGTGTACTTACACATGCAGATGCATTTAGTAAAAAGCGGATATAAATATTTAATATTACAAACAGACACTCTTATTAGACATATATATATATATATTCTTACTATATACTTATTTGTATAGATATTCAATGGTTAAAACAAGTGTTTTTCTTTCAAGGCCACGTAAACAAACAAGCAAAATTTAATATTTATAATTATTATAGTAAGTAAATATAACACGTTTAAAAGTATGCAAATCGATAAAGCTAACATCCTACCTGGCTACATCACTAATCGAGTAGAATAGAAAATACGAGAATAACGTTGAAAACTGATAAGACCCGATCATACCAGATTGAGATTTATGTGAATGGGATAAGGAAGAATTTAGCTTAAATCTCTAGTCAATTATCAGTTAAATTAAATTTTAAGATTTTATTGATAAAACTTATAAAATTGTACCTACAGATGGTAAGAAACACCTCAATTATCAATCTTTTTCCTTCTGCTATCATTTTTACACTGTAAAACAGAACAGTACTGCATTGTGGCGTAAAAAAGAACTTTCATTGGACGACCTATTCAACGCAGCGTTGTAACACGACTATGATACAAAATACCTACAACTCATAAAGGTATGCGTTGCAACGCTTATCAGTGGCAAGCGCGCCACGCCTACTAGTCATTTCTACTTATATCTTTTTGTTTTGTGATAAATAAATATTTCGGACATCTAACACTCAACGCCATCTAGTCCCAAGCTAAGCAGAGCTTGTGTTATGGGTAATAGACAACTGATATAAATACATATAGACTTTTTTTTTGTAAATACATACATATTATACATAGAAAACACCCAAACTCCGAAACAAATGTTTGTAGATCATACAAATATTTGGTCCGACCCGGGAATCGAACCCGAGACCTCATGATCAGCAGTCGCACACGCCAACCGCGAGACCAACGAGGCATATGTTAAGAAATATAGAAAAGGCTAATAAAATTTATTACAGGCCTAAGATTTGTTATTTATTCTAAGAAGCTTCCTTACTTTCCAGACGTTCAAAAAACGTTACATCGAAACGATATGTAATAAACAATTCTTGTTATTTATAAGATTTCCTTAGCATTTTAAATAATAGTCTTACATTCATACGTTGTAATATGTCGTGTTTTTTGCTTATACATTTATATTTTTCTTTACCTTATTAGAAAAAATACTTGCAACAAATTATCAAGGCTTCAGTCAACTGTTATACGTGTTTAATGAAGGTCCTTTCTAAAAGGGACTTTCGGAGTGAATATTTAACCTAATTTTGACACCTTTTATATTTCAACAGAATGTGGCTTACATTTTTCAAGGAAAATGTAATTACAATACGCTGGATTATCCTAAAAGATGATGATTTAATTATTAGATAATCTATTTTACATCTATTGAGCTTAAACGTTTAGAAATTGGTTTTTAATAATAATACTAGCTTTATTGTACAGCAGGTAATTACAATAAGGACCTAAAATTAGGTGTGTAGGCACAAGTGGCGGTCATATCGCTCGAAGGCAATCTCTTACAGGCCACCAGGTTTTTGTTACCAAAGTTACAGTTGAATGCCTCGGTGAGGGAATGGTAGCGTATGCAGCTGCCGTGTTCTATTCAATAAATGTTTGTATGATCTGCAAATATTGGTTTGATATTAAAAAATAAATCAACATAGGTAGCTATTTTTCTAATAAAAAAAATACTTTACACAAATTCTCGAATTTGAAAAGTAACCATTTACTTACTACTGCTGCATTCAATAACTGCATTAGAGATACATAGGACATCGAACGACAACATTTAAATTTATTACATTTTATAGCTGAAAATTTCAAACTCATAATGTGTTTCTATCTCATAAACTTTATACGCTAAGATACCCAGCTGCATTACAGTCAAGTCAAGACTTGGGACATTATTTAAATCATACTTATTAAACACACTTGGCTTTTCCCATACGGATGAAATTTTATTACACAGTAATAAATTTGAGTTCTCTCGCTAATTTTAAACGTATATAAACGTAGACGATTATATCTATAGTAATTTTCAGTGTCGTTTGAGTTAAGATTAGTTTGATTTAAGGTTTACTGAAATCTATAGGTGCATTTGTAATTACTAGGCCTGGTAGACTAAACTGATTTATGAATGCAGAACCTTAAAAATTTGGGTATACACCTTGCAATTACCACCGATGATGTGTTTTTTATGTTATAAGCAGTCATTAAAAATATAATTATTTTATTTATAGAATTTCACCCCTAAATGTGCAAATTAAGGGTTAAACTATACAGGCAGTCCATCTTCTTGCATTGTGAATAGTTTATCGCAAATCACGATCATTTAGGAACCTATTTAACACCTTTGCTTCTGTTAATTTAAAAAAAAACAATGAATAATAATAATAATAAATTGATGTGAATATGAGTTAACTCTTTATTAAAGAAAATAAACTTAAATTGGTCCAATACTTTGTTTTCTTCTTTATTAAACGTTTATTTTCTCAAACTTTATGTATATATTACCTAATATTCTAACTTATTGCAGCAACTTTGGTCGAAGTTTGTTGAGCATAGCCTGGTCTCCATTGTTTAGTACTTCATTGTTATTGAGGAAAACTTTTAACTAGTATCATCAAGCACGCAAGCACAATACTTTTGCTTTATACCTACACTAGCAAAAGTATGATGAGCTTTGGTACATACACTCACATCTCAAATCCGTTCGGGGTGAAAATAAGTATCTTGATATACAGTCAGTCAGTTTATAACTTTCGGAGTCTGCCCGTACCAGTTCTCCCACTTATAGACTTATAAATTCATTTAGTCAATGCTTATTTTTTCAACATGCCACAACACACGTAATCGTCACTCATAATGCTAGATATGAAATATGCAAACTAAACAAAACCCCTAAAAACTCTTTACACATATTTTTAACAGCCCACATCCTTGGATTAACCCAACTTTATACAAAATAACAAGTAAACAAACGTTACTGTTAACCTAGGTGCTTAATAACACTCAAACGAAATACACACAACATTTATAATTTGGTACCTAAGTTTAATCGATCCTAAAACAACACAGTTTCAAAACACCTCATTTTAAACAATCTGTTGTTTTAGGACGTGTGTGAATGAAAAATAATAATGGTATCACTGTGCTCACATTCTTATATATAATTAAAATTGTGATGGATCTTTCAATGTGTGTTTTTGGGTTGTAAACTAATTTCATTTTTGTTAAGGAGATGGGGAAAATGAAGGGAAAATTGTAAAGGTATTGTTAGCCCTAGAGGCAATTAATGAATCACAAATTCCGTAGATGGATCTTCAAATTAACTTTAAATAAGAGTAGGTATTTTAGATAAAGATTTTATTTGTTTTTTTTTTTCATTTTAACATTGCTTTTGTCTGAAATGTATTTTTATTAGAATATTTTTATGTTAATGAATTTCGTCAAAATAGTAGTAGAATTTTCTTTCTAATTTATCAATTACAGACTTCGTAGTTAGCTTTTAACATCGTTCTTCGCTACATTTTTGTTATCGACATATTCAATAATTTTAGGACGGACAATAGTTAAGCTTTAATAAATAAACCAAATTCGAAATTGGCGGAAGATGCGTCGTGTAATAATAACATTTTCGTAAAAATACACACATTTCAGCCGTAGTGAAAAATTTTTTTTTTTAGGTACATTACAATAATTATGGTCTAGTGACCACATCTTGGTGTACATGTTCAGGTTACAATATTTTCTATAATCCAGTAAAGGAAACCACAAAATATTTATAGTTAAAATATTGATTACTGGCTGTTAAAGGTGGAGATATTGTGACAGCAAGAAAGTATAGTGAAAAAGAGTAGGTACGTTTTTTACAAGCTTTTTATTAACTTGCAATGTATGTATGCTTGTATGTTCGGGTGGAATCTTGTAACTCAATTTTGAAGCAGATATCTTGAACCGATTTTGCTGAAATTTTGCAAGCATATGTATACAGCGTGAAAATACAATATTATAATGACATGGAGCTGATTTGATGCTGGAGCTGGAAGGTGGCCATAGGAACTCTGTAAAGAAATGTTGCAACTTCATCGAGTTTGGACTCGTTTGATTCGTCTCGAGGCATTCCAGTAAAAGCTTGTTTTAAAAAGCTTTTTAATTTAATTTATTACGTATTCCATTACGTTAGTTCCAGCCGCATTACGCACGGTGAGTTGGAGGACCCTACTTTCGTGTAATGGTATCTCTGTGACTCTTAGCATTTTGTCTCAATTTTTTTTTATAGATATTATCTATTACTATGTGTGCAGACGGTAGTTTTCTTGTAACTATATAATATAAGTTTTTCGTATTTCATAAACTAAAAATTCCTTCCATTTTTTAAAGTTAATCAATCATGTTCAATATTATTAAAAGAAAATAATAAACGTAATTTAAAAAGTGAGCAAATCTAATCTAAGTTAGTTATTAAATAATTATATCTATTTAAATTTAAAATACAATTGTAATGACTTACCTAGATTATCAGCATGACATAATGGGAATATTGTAATCCACAATATCATAAGAAGTCCCGTTTTCTTCTCCATTTTTTGACAACACAGTGTCAGTTACGCGAGTTGAGAATTTTTCGTAATGTGTCGGTATATGACATTATGATGTCCTTAGACACGTTTATTTTTAATCCTTAGTGCATTCTGAAACAAAGAAAAAAACATTCTTAGAAAAGTACAATCTTCGTTGCATGTATTTAATTTACATTTAAAGGTTATTGTTTTATTGCAAAACTCTAAAATTTTTGCGTTGTTTCATTGTATACCCATGAATAAAGGAAATCGTTGAATTTTCAAGAACACCTATGAAAACTCAGCACTTTGTTCTACATCACCTGTGTTTTGGGAATATTTTAAATGTGAACATATTCGTCAGTGCATACAGTCAATCATAGAAACACTAATTTATTCAGAACTAGCGACCCGCCCCGGCTTCGCACGGGTGGATTTCAGATGCCCCCGCCGACGACACGATTCTTGCATTTTAAATCTGTAATATCTTCGAATATATTTATTTAAATTAGATACTGTAAGGGACCATTTTGATATTTATTAAATGCACAATGTATTTAATTTACTTAATTGTATAAGGATTCATTCTGTATTGCTTAAAATCACTTCGTAAATAAGCCATTATTTCTCGTAAAAAGAAAGGAATCAAAAATGGTTGTTGTGGGTTATCTACGAGATAACCCACAACAACCATCTTAGATAGACGGTATATGTCTATCTAAGAGATAGACATATACCGTCGCGGACTTTTTTGTTGTACTTTTTAAGGTGTACAATATTGTAGTACATTATTTTGATCTATCGTAGGGTGCAACCAGCGTTTGCAATGTAAGCGCACAAAAATGTGTTTATTTGCTACATCACATTAGAAACCTCGAAAATTAACAGTGTTTCCATACTATATTATGCATTTATTATACATAAAAACCTTCCTCTTGAATCACTCTATCTATTAAAGAAACCCGCATCAAAATCCGTTGCGCAGTTTTAAAGATTTAAGCAAACAAAAGGATATAGGGACAGAGAAAGCGACTTTGTTTTATACAATGTAGTGATAAGGATAACACAGAAGATATTAATTAGTTTTTCTGGTTAATCTGAAATATATCTTGGCGAAAATATTAAGCTATTCTACAAAATCCGATGTACCTACAGTATGTAACAATAAAACATTGTAACAAGTTTAATTTGTATTCCGAGCGTAGTTGTAAGTTGTTTGGTGTTACGTTTGTTTACTATAAACTAACTTAAATTGCTCAAATCTCAAAGTATTTACAAGCTTTCATTATTAACAACATCTTATTTGTTCACTGTCAACACTATGCAAATGAAGTTAAATGTTCTGTGAGAAGATATGTTGGGTCGGATAAACAGGAACTGGGGACGAGTTATTTCTCATAAATGCTTAAAGACTCAGCTCTTCAGTGTAAATCACATGTAAATGTAGTTCGCAACTACGCTTAATTGTTTTGTAAAATTAACAGTGAATGTATACATAATCCGGGTTTCATTAAAATTTTGGTAGTGCCTTTGATAAAGTGTTATATTGATTACCGTGTGGTAGTACTATATATAGATTACGGTAAGGAAGATCCATTCTAAATCTTTATTTGGTGTGATACTGAGGGATTTTCATGCCTGTTAGTTTAATTATAAAATGTACCTAAAGCCAACCTCTATAATATATCTCTTTGTCAACTGACACAAATATGAAGGTTACTATTAGCTTTGACAGAATTAATTATACTATTGACAGTTGACAGAATTTTGTCTTAAATTACGTAAACTATTTTGATAACATATTAATGCTGGTAATAAAATATTTGGAATATAATAAAATCTTCCTGACTATAATTTAATAATATCAACGTCAATTACAATATTTAAATTAAATCGAGTTCTAAGTCATGCTATTTGTAAATATATCTATATACTAGCTGATCCGGCGAACTTCGTACCGCCATATTTATGACCCACGTAACATCGTTTACGTTTTTGTGAATCTAAACCATTCCCAAATCCCCTTGAACACACACAAAAAATTTCATCAAAATTGGTCCAGTCGTTTAGGAGGAGTTCAGTCACATACACACGCACACAAGAAATATATATATTATATATAGATATAAAAGAGTAAGGTGACTGACTGACTGATTGACTGACTGACATACCCAGAGATCAACGCACAGCTCAAAACGCTGAACCTAGAATCCTGATATTTTTTTTATAACGTAAGTGAGCACTAAGAAAGGTATTTTCGAAATTCCACCCCTAAGGGGGTAAATCAGGGGATTAAAGTCTGCGTGAGCGAAGCTGCGTGTAAAAGCTAGTGAGTATATAAATACTTAATTTTATACAGTAGATTTTTAAGATTAAAGATTACATGCTGGAGCGTTAGTGTATTGCTATTTTTAAATGTGATTTTATAGCTTTATTTTTAAACTAGCTTTTGCACGCGGCTTCGCTCACGCAGACTTTCACCCCCTGATTTACCCTTAGGGGTATAATTGTAAAAATTCCTTTCTTAGTGCTCACTTACGATATACAAAGAACCTACATGCAAAATTTCAGGATTCTAGGTTCAGCGGTTTGGGCTCTGCGTTGATCTCTGGGTATGTCAGTCAGTCAGTCACATTAGATAATAAAAAAACTAAATTTATCAAGATTCTGTTTAATCTCATTTTAAATGCATTGCCCAAATCAAACTTTGTGGTTTGAATTTGAGACTTTGGAACTTACAACAACAATAAAATATACAATGATTTGCGACCTTGGAACTGAACTTAGAATAGAAGATATTTAGACTAAATATAAGAACTATAAGTACGAGTAAAGGAAAAGATATAATGATTAATATAAAAATAGACAGTAAGCATTAAATAAAATAAGATAGCAAAATACTATAATAGAAGCTAAAAAATGCCGTAAATTTGTTGCATTGTAACTTAATTTTATTTTGAATCATAAAGAGTAGTTAAAATTATATAACGTCAAGAAAGAAAGGTGCAGGAGAGCACTTGGTGCGAGAGGTACCTAAAAAGAAAAGACATGAATGAAGTAACCACAGTAAAAAGGTCCTGTCGTTACTATGGACGGGGAAAAGCGGAGAAAAAATAACTGAACTTAGAGGTAGAGGAGAGACAGTGGACGATTCTCTGGGCATTATATGTAAATCGTACGAGCTTGGATTCAACTATTTTAACAACTTCACTTTTTTCGTGTTTTCATTTTTTAATTGAAATTGCATTTGTATTTTTAAAGTTTTTTTGTCTGTTGGTAGCGTCACCAAAATTCGTACCAAAATTCGTATCTTTGATAGCTCAAGAGGTCATAGTAGTACCACTGTTATTGTGAAGTCGGGTGAACCATGATACCTTCGTAATGTGCAGCAATTATTTGCTTTTTTATTAGTTTATCCAAAAAAAAGACTTGTTTCATTTTTCGGGCCATCAAAATAAAAATAACATCAAAACTACACCCACAGATAAAGAATATGTTTTTATATAAAACATAATATATCCTATTAACCTAATAAGTAGCGAAAAACAGAGTGATTCAAGTACGACCTAAATGAAAAAAATACTCGACGAAGAAAATTTATGTCAGACATTTGCTCTGTCATAGATCATAATAGAAATAGTTAACAATATTAGCAAATTATGTGTGTCGTTCTCCAGCTCATCAATTTTGTGATGTTTTCTCGTAAATAATAATTTAAAAGACGCCTCACCAATATTTTTTTCTACTTTTACGTCACATCTCAAATGTGATATATGTGAGTTGTGCGGTAAGAAGAAAATAAAGGTTAATATTTTTCCTTATTGATTATAAGGTTTCCTTATTCAATCTAATGTTAAATCTTAATCAGATCTGTGCAAAACTTAAAAGATTTATCTGCCTTCGGGAATTATATTTCCAGGGAACTTGAGTACTAAATAATAATTATCTAGAAGGTACTAAAAATATCAAGAAAACAACGAAGTGGTTTTAGAGAAAACATAATTAGCAACAAATTCTTGAATATTCATTTTCTTCGGTAAGGGAACCGAAAGCATTTTCCCTTACGTAAAAAACGGAAATTAGAATATGGCTCTTTAATACTAAGAATTAGTAACCTAATATTACTTACTCTTTGCGCTGTAGCATGGTGCGTGGTGGTTCAATTTAATTTACTACAGTTATTAATGATTTAATATATTACGAATGTGGTACAGCTGAAATACTAAGCCATAATTTGCAAATCGCGGCAACTTTCAAGAGTGAACGAAATGTTACTGAACCATGCCACGCACCATGCTACAGCGCAAAGAGTATAGTCGTATTCTATACTAGTACTAGTTGTGTAGCCATACTAATATTTATAAATTTGAAGGTATCTCTGTATGTCTGTTACAGTTTCACGGCTAATCCGCTGCACCGTTTTTAATGAATTTTGGCATGAATATACTTTGATTCTTGAGAAAGGGCATAGGTTATTTATCACCGCGATAACCGACATACACTACTCTGGTTTCTCTCTCTCTCTCGACTCGACTGCCTCAGTGGCGCAGTGGTAGTGTATGCGACTGCTGTGCTTGAGGCCTCAGGTTCGATTCCCGGGTCGGACCAAATGTTTGTATAATCTGCAAATATTTGTTTCAGAGTTTGGGTGTTTTCTAGGTATAATTTGTATTTACAAAAAAAAAGGAATAATGTATTTATATCAGTTCTCTAGTACCCATAACGCAAGCTCTGCTTAGCTTGGGACTAGATGGCGTTTTGTATTAAATGTCTGGAATATTGAATTATACAAGCAGGCAGAGCTGCGGCAAAAGCTAGATATTAATAATACACAACTAGTACTTTCATCAACTTTATTAAGGCTTAGAAAATCTAAATGCATAGGTTAGGATTGTTTTTAGTCGTTAACGCTTTGAGTAGGGTTAGAAAGTGCTACATTCGATCGCATGTCCGATGCTTTTTAAGTTTTAGCTATCGCGTCCTAGCACTTGCTGACATCATTGCCACGTTAAATTGTAATGCTAATTGTCTGGATAGAAAAAAGCCGGAATTTATCATTCGGTTATCCATACTTATATTATAAAATCGCAAGTAACCTTGTCTGTATGTTACGCTTTTCCGTCTAAATGGGTACACCGATTTCAATGGGACTTGGCATGGAGACACTTTGATTTTCGAAAAAGGATGTACAATTATAGACTACTCTTTATCGCGATAGCAGACATACACAGGGGCGGAGCCTCAGTCAAAAGTTCGTGATAATATAACACAAACTACTCATATTTTCCTTTTCCTCAAATGTTCGTGAAAATTTCATAAAATATATTACCATTTACTATTTGGCTTTACTTGGAGATAAATCACTATATCACTTGACATAGCAACCAGAAAACGTGAATGTGATATGTTATAAACCGGAATACATGAACTTCCACGTAATATTCTGTTAGCTATAATATGTTAACATGAGAATTTTACATATTTTGACATATATTGGATATCTAGGTTAAGTTTTTTTTACCTAATGTAAGTGATGACACAAGGATTTAAATATGTACTATTTCGATAAAACGCACTGCTAGGAATAATACAGAATAATTTATGAGCGAAAGTTTCAACCTATAAAGCGAGCGAAGCTGCATAAAAACGAACCATAATATTGAAATTCTATAATAAAGATCCAGATTTTATTGTCTATACTCAAGCCTAAGTATATGTATAGCGCGGCAAAAATTACTTAATTGAAATCCCTGAACATTATACTAGACCTATCGATCAAATCCAAGACAGAATTGTACGAAAAATTCAAGCATAACTAAAGATAATAGACCTTTTTTGTGTATGAAGTCTGAAAAACAAGATTAATGACTAAATATGTTTATGTAAACGAACTCAAACAGATATTTATAAAATCACTTCTAATTTCTCAGTGAACCTTTATTTTTAGAAAATATAATAAAATTGAAAGTATATCATGATGGCTGATAGGTCCTTTAAAATGCTCCTTCGCTCGCCCTAAACTCAATTTACAAGTTTAATTTGACATAAGTGTCTACCTATACGAAACGGCAACCAAAGCACTTTAATGCATCCTCGGTTTTAATTATGTAATTTAAATGTTCTCAGAATCTCTCCTTTTCTGATTTCATACAAAATTCATTATTCTTACTTGTAAATTATCTTGAGAGGATATTACGCCCATGAGAGTGTTCATTGCAAAATAATAATGTCTTACTTTCGGGATATAATTCGTAATTACTTGGGTGTTTAAATTTTTAAATCCAACTTTCAAAGAAGTTATTAAAATGTTATTTTTGAATGTAGGTTGGTTTGGGACTCATTTTTTTTACTTATAATTGAAATATATGTATAAAATGTGTGTTAAATAGAAGCTTAGAATCATAAATCCTCAGTAGGTTAATGAAACTATTTGCACCTGAAAATGCTTTGATGTCTTGTATTTTTTAATGTATTAATATTTCTTACGTCTTTTTTTTTGTTTTTAGCAAATTATAAGTAACTTTAAATTTTCTACCTCAAATATTTTGTTTTCGCTATAGCCCAAATTTATCGAAGCTTGGAGGCAAATCTTTCAACAAACATTTTGTAATTGATAAAGGACTAATTATTCCGAACACGTCTCCACTACCAGCCTGTGCTCTCGCACACGGCCACAGTGTAAACAAATCGTTAACTTTAATATAAACAAAGAAGAAGCAGGGCTCTTAAATTATATTCCCAATTTCTTGATGTATAAAAAGTCATTCATTGCGACCAACGATAAACCATTTTGGTAGCTATATAAAGGGAGGTTGTGGCTTCTGCGATTGCCTTCATTTATTCTGATGAGTTTTATGGGAGAAGTGTTTTGTAAACGGTGCGGGTTCTGTGTAAGCATTTATGTGTCTTGAAACGTATGTTATTTTCGGAAAAAAATATTTATTACTATTTGAGTTTGGGCTCGTTGGATTGCCCATTGGAATTTAAGTAGCAGAGTGGATTCTTGTTATTGTGTCGAAACGTAACAAAACTTTTATTCTGTCTCTGTTTTTTTGTGTGTTGCGGTAAAGAAGTATTCAATTTAAAAGAGAAAATGTAAAAGCGATAGATCTATATTTTTGTATCATTTGACTTGTATAACAGTTTTCTGCGCCTTCTCAGAATTTTTTGAAAGTTTTTCTTTATTGTACAAAACTCTTTGATCGCGATTCAATAGGAATTTTTATCTGAAGAAATAATTGAGGTCTTACCTTTAAGGTTACCGAAATTTCAGCCCTTTCGTTCCTTTGATACATATTTTTAAACCAAGTGTCAAAGTAACCTTCAGTATTGGATTTCTTTGACGCCGTCTCAGGTTGATGTATATATCTTCTGATACAAAAAATCAATTGCTGTTCGTTTGTATCGCTAAACGAAAACGGCTGGGCCGATTTAGCTGATTTTGGTTTGGAAATGTTTGTCGAAGTCCAGGGAAGGATCATGCAGTAAACAATTAAAAATAACTTGAAAATACAAATATCACGTGTACGAAGTAGCGGGCACAGCTAGTTAAAGATAATTAAAGCGCAGTTATCATTAACATTTAGAATAAAAATAAATGAAAAATATACCTATCACTAACTTTTTTAAAATAGGCTCGTGATTAAGTGGTAGCCGAGTTGGTTAAAAAATTCGCGTCTTCGTTTAAAATTGAGATTTAGACTATGTTATTATGTATATATTTAAAATATATTAATTAGGTATCTAAGTAGATGTAGTTAGTAGCTTATCTAAGTAGGTATGCAATCATCATCACAGTATGAAATACGAAATTTTACAAGTGATGAAAAATTATTGAAGACCTAAAAAAGCCTGTCCCACATAGTCGGATTTTGCAAAATTATGCCTTTCACCTAAAGTTGTTTGTATCTTTATCTACCTTGATGATGAAATATGTACAACTCTTTAACTGCTGTCAATTCTTAAGAGAAGCTAAGGATCGCTAAAAACATATCTTTTTATTATTTTATTCTACGGAAAGAAGAAAATAATGTCGCTCCAAACAACGCCCTGATTTCTGTTTTATACATGGAGATTAAACAAGAGTATAGAGGGAACAAGGAAGGAAGATAATTTAATGCAATTAGAGAATAAAAGCTCCTTAGTGAACTGTTAGCCAGTGTTAGAGAGGACTCGTGATATTTTTTTAAGAATTCGTGAATAATGTGGTTTATTTTGTGTTTAAATTATTTTAGTTAATATATTTTAGAACGTATTTCAGAGTGTTTTTTATTCTTAAATAGATAAGGTATATCCAATGAAGCAGAAGCATCTCAATAGGCCGCCATAGTGTGGGTCACCTTTCTGAAATGTTACATTGTCTACATTCGCAATGAGAATGGTGACCGCTATTCTTGTCAGGCAGAGTAGAGTCACTTATGTACATATATATTAATCTCAATAGTTGACTGTCCTAAAATCTAAAAATGTAAAAATTGTGTCTTTGGAAGATTCTGATTTACGGAATAATTTTCGCATTTAATTGGATTTCAAAAAAAAGGTTGATGTTCTTAATTGATTTTATTATTTTTAGTATGTTACCTCACAATCCCGTGATTTATGAACTTATTAAGTTACTTTTTGGGTATACTTTCCGAATTTTTCCATTCAAATTCGAGAAAAAAAATTGATCCCTTAAATGAATTAAGGAATTAATCCAACAATGAATGTATTGAAGTAGGAGATATATTATTTTATATCATAAACTATTGTCATTTTGTGTCACCAGTCACACCTTATTAACCGACTTCAAAAAAGGAGGAGGTTATCAATTCGACTGTATTTTTTGTTTTATATTTGTTACCTCATAACTTTCGACTGGGTGAACCGATTTTGATAATTCTTTTTTTATTTGAAAGCTAGTGATTCCCGTGTGGTCCTATTTCAATTTGGTCCAGTTCTTGAAGTCGGTTTTTTCTTTTTGTTGAAATTTGTGATTATTTTACTACCTTTTTTTAATTTTAAATGATGGCCAGTTAACGTTTATGTTGCAGTGGTTCCTTAAACATAACAGTCAAGTTTTTTCAACCTACTGTAATCTCAGACCTATCTAATTGCTCTTTGCTGTATTAATAACCTTTGTGTGTGTTAACGTGTGACCACGGACAGTGCATCCTGGTCGAAACGTTAGGCAAATCAGAGGTATGTAATACCTTTTAATGAGTGATCGCGTTATTCCCGTAAAAATAATTATTATTGTATTAATAACCATTGCTTTTTCGACTTATCCATTTACTTTCTCCATTTACTTACTGTGTTTTTTCGTCTATAAACAAAGAATCCATATTTATTTATATACGAACTGTTATATAATGAGTAAAATCAGAATTCGAGCAACAAAAGTTTTATAACTTCAAAATGAAACTTCCTTCAAGATTGTCAAAAAAGTTTTACAAGTATCAAGTAATAGACAGGAATGATTTGGATCAGACCAGGAAAGATAATTGGCTCAAAGAAGCCATACGTCAGTTATCTGAATTTCATTGTCTTACAAAACAAACTTCAATCTGAACAGGAAGCATGTTTGGACTTCTAATTAGATTTTGTGAGTCCACTCCGATTCTTTGTAAGCATTCGTTCTGAAAAGGTGTTTAATGTGCTACTTTGGGTTTATTTAATAAGCTTTTTGATATATTAATAATAATTACATTCTGTCCTCGACTCTAGTTACCAAAGTAGGTAATATTTTATATAACACGTTAGTAGGTTATTTAGGTTTATTAGAACAGCGGTTATATTTAGTAAAGTATACTAAGTTAAAAAATCAAGAATATTACTTAAGAAATTACAAGACTTAAAAATAATGAACTTTTCTTAGAAAAAATATACTGATTTGATTTTTACATTGAACTGCTTGATAGAAAAATAATACTTATATTGGAAAAGGAATAATACATTTTAGGTAATTTTTAATATAATATGTAAAATCTATTTTGTTTACATAATTAATAAAATAAAAAATTGTGAATATATTAAATACTACAAGGCCATCTACTCTGACAGGTATCATATGACATTTCATACTTATTAACACGAAACAACTTTATGTGTATAGGCATAACTCACACAATCTCAATAAACTTTTCCATGAAGCCATGGAATTTTAAAGCTATTTTTTATCACAAAATGTAATAATAATAATATTGTACACCAGATAATGCTATGCTTAATGCTAGGTCAGTACAAATAGCGGCCTTATCCCCAAAAGGGCAATTTCTTCCAGGCAACTATGTACATTTCTATATACCTAACTAAATATAATACATACAATAGTGACGTCATTTCAGTCACATTGTTAGGTCCTTTACTATGGGTAATGTTGGGACTTTTCAAAATTTTCTTTATTCCAATAATTGTTACAATGTAAAATCGAACTTAATAAAAACTAGTGCTTTCAATTCAAACGTTTTTAAGTTATTTATTTTCATATTACATAAATTTCAACTGATAGTATCTAACTGTCAATGAAAATTAGTTTTTTCCTGAATTAACCGTAAAGTTTTTTGAGAGAAGATTGGCTTTATTTACTTTTACAAAGTGTAATAGCTATCATCTCTAGTGTATCATACAAGTCCATTACAAGAATCTGTAAAGCTGAAATTGATTTGTAAATACAAGGAAATTATATCGAGAATCGGATTTCGTGGTGATCGATTTCTTTGACATCAACCTTATTCTTCAATCTGTCAGAACTGTTATACAGTACCTCTTAGATTAGGTAAACTATTGGAACGAAGTTCCTTATGGCGCGTTACAAAAGGGGGCTAGACGGATTAAGACCAAAAGTTGTAACGACAATTTTCGTTGTAACGACACTTTTTTCTCATGTTTTGTATCATTTACATTAGCTGTTAAATACATACTATCTGCACCCTTTATTATTATTACCCTTGTTTTGTTGCTTTTGCATCGGCCATTGTTTTGACTATTTCATTAGTTTTGTCAGTTTATTTTTTAATAGTAGCCTTAGTTGTTCCTTATAACAGGTGGACCATGTTTAACAGGTATCGTCAAACATGACCCAGCTATTCCAGACAAATATTTTTAGGAATTGATTTTTTAATAAAGTACCGTAGGTATATACTTCCATATGGAATTAGTGAAATCTGTTAATTTGAAATTACAAACAGACACTTCATTTTATTTTTATTTTCTCTATAAGTGTAATAAAATAGTGAAAACGTAATTATATATAAACTTCGTTCTATCCGGGTGTCTCTTGACACCTCTCAAGTTTTTATTATAATAAGAAAATACGTCAGAATACGTAAATCACTAACTCCTTTATGGTACAATATCTTATTCTAACTAGATGTTACTTTGACATTTAGAATCACTGATCTCAAAGCTTTTAAGTGATTGAACATCGGAAAAACAAATGAGTGAAAAGGCTTTGTATATTTGTCACTTTGAAGGCAACGGTTTTGGGTAAATCAAGTGAAGTGGCGTAATTTGCCTTTCAACAAAATTGAGTGTCGGAAAAGTTCAATCGAGACATCCTCGAGAATTTATCAAAGAGGGCCATTAGTATTTCAAACTACGAAAGTTGTGTGAGCAATGTTTACAAGTAGTTTGAACTGATGCACGCGGCGGGTACTAACTTAAACCAATTTCAAAAAAAGTAGTTTGATTTTACAAACCCAAGGGACATGTTACTCAATTACTGTCGGTACAGCATACTGCTGTTTTGTGTGTCTATTTTTAAGGCTTCAGCTTCGGTAACTTCGCTCACTCAGCAAAGCAAATAGCGACCATTTTTGTAACGAATAATAATTGTACACATGGGAAACGAATTTAAAATAGACTGCACGGATAGCCTAGTGGTTTAAGCAGTCGCCACCCCGCTGTCTACTGCGCCAAATATTGTGGGTTCAAATCTCACACGGAACAATACTTTGTGTGATTCACAAATTGTTGTTCTGAGTCTGGGTGTTTTTTGTGTTCCATGTACATTCCTAATGCGGGAGTTGTCGTTATTTTTTAAAGAAAAAAATCTGCGTAAGGCATTAGCAGCCCAGTAATTACATATACTGAGTTGACTTTTGGAGGTAAATTTTCTTTGTAAGTACTCGTAATCTTCAGTTAATCAAACTTTCTTTTAAAGGCCATGGACACTGGTAATTTGGTTATTATTTATTCTAAAACTTTGGAACTGAAATAAAAACTCGAGAATCGAGAAAGGATATACGATTTTTGGCTGTGGAGATGCCTATAGTGTGACAGGGGTACCAAACTATTTACGAACCCGATAAAGGATCCATGT
Organism: Diaphora mendica; assembly: GCA_949125395.1. Classification (NCBI taxonomy): domain Eukaryota; kingdom Metazoa; phylum Arthropoda; class Insecta; order Lepidoptera; family Erebidae; genus Diaphora; species Diaphora mendica. The sequence goes on from OX421321.1 coordinate 7,567,531, forward strand.
CAAAGGGCGGAACGCCCTTTTCCGTCGATGTCAAATGCAATATACACTACAATACGTGAGTAAAAACTTTATAGAAACCGACCTACTTACTAATATAAAGTAAAAATATGATAAAGTGACTTCCATTATTATAATTATTCTTTCAGTGCGTTAATCTCTGAAACCATTAGTCATATATATATTTTAATATTTTTTTTTTTTTTTAAAAGACAACTCCCCCAAGACTCTCCCCCAATAATTTTAATATTAGTTAGACTTTCATATAATAGTATGAAATTAGTTTAGTTTATTTTAGTTTTCCTTTTATATGTATTCAAAAATGTTATTAATATGTAAATTAATATAATAAAGAGAATAATATATAATAATATATCTTTATTTTATTATTTTCTCGTTTTATCAAATTTCATTTTACCTAAATACAAAATTTTTATATCCATTAACTGTATGGAAGTAGTTGTGAAAATAAATAAACTAATAAGTAACAAAAACTGAAAATGAATTTTATTAGATACTAGCTGACCCGGCGAACTTCATGCTGCCATATTTACATATATTATCTGTCTCAGCTTGCCACAGGCAGTCTAGAGTCGCGGACAAAAAAGTGACTTTTCCCGTTCCCTTTTAATTTTTCTTGTACACAAACCTTTTCCTAACAATAACGAACACTTCAAAAAAGAATTATTTAATTTGGTGCAGCCGATCGGAAGTTATGCGCGTAAATACATTTCAGCGATTCATTTTTATATATATAGATAGTGCAGTAGTAACATATTCAAAGTTTATATTTTGTTGTCTAAAGTTCGTTAGCGCAGAAAACGTTTCGAGTTTCCATTTTTCATTGAAAGGCAACCAATCTAAAATTTTTGGTATACATTTTCGATAAATTGGTTTTCGAAAACTTGTTCTTGTTTGTAGACCTAAAATTCTTTTTGTAGGTATTAGTTTTTTATAAATGCATACACTTCAATAGATCACTTAGGCGGACTATGGGAAATTATTTTTTCCCATACTAAACATGGATGTACCACGGGAAACTATGTTTCCCACAGTACACCTGGGTGTGGTTTATAATATATTATATGTGTCTTATTTTATAAAAAAAACAATAAGCGTTAGTGATAAACTAATAGGTTTCTTTATTTATTGTGTACTAACGTAGTATCGAAATGAGATTAGGTATATACATATTCACACGCTGTGTTTTATTAGATAGACTGTGGTTGTGGTCTGAAATCGAAGTTATTCTGAACCAAAAATGTATAACAAATAGAAGTGTTTTTGCGTGATAATTTACGCTTATACATGTTACGTTTATTCATAAGCTTCTGTATACAAAAGGGGTTTTTTTCATTATATGTTATTCAGAATAATTCAGAGAATAAGTCTGATGATTACATTATACGACGGATGAATAGATTAGACGATGTTACTTGGTAAACCACGAAACGGCAAATGGGCGGTAAAAACTGAAATAAAATACTGAGGCAATGTAAGAATTTGAGATACGGAGTATATTACTTTTATAGCTTTCTCGAAATATATGAATGAAATAATTGAATTTAAGCAGTTTCAACAATTACTTCAGAAATAAGAGCGAAATATAAAGTTGGAGAACATCATTTATGTTGTAAAAGAGATTAACTTTAGCGTTTTTTTTTACTTATTTATTAGTATTTCGTATATTTTACACTAGCTTTTACACGCGGCTTCGCTCACGCAGACTTTCATCCCCTGATTTACCCCCTTAGGGATGGAATTTCCAAAATTCCTTTCTTAGTGCTCACTTACGTTATATAAAGAACCTACATGCAAAATTTCAGGATTCTAGCTTCAGCGGTTTGGGCTGTGCGTTGATTTCTGGGTATATCAGTCAGTCAGTCACCTTACTCTTTTATATATCTAGATTACACGGAGCAGACTTTATGCTAATGCCATTACATAGCTTAGGCGAATGTAATGATATCAGATTACGGCCTCACAGAAAACCGGTGTGAAATAGTGCTTGCGCTGTGTTTCACCGAGTGAGTGAGGATACCGGAGGCCCATACCCCAACCGCTCCCCCTACCTCCCCCTTTCCCCCAAAGGCCGGTAACGCACTTGTGACGCCTCTGGTGTTACAGGTGCCTATTGCGGCGGTAATCGCATACCATCAGGCGATACGTATACTCGTATACTCGTTTGCCCGCCTATTACATAAAAAAAAAAAGATACTAGATAGTCAATACTTAGGTAGTGTAGATATACAAGATCAATTGCCGAATGAGAAAGTATAAAATTGAGCCTATTACACGCTATATTATAATACATAACCAACCTCATAGATATTCATATATTCACATAAATAAACGCATATACATATAAGTAGAATATATTATGATAGGTTTTATTGTAAGATCATGAGGAGGCTTCCTATTAAGTTTTGCTTTCATTAGCACAGAACATAGAGATTCTAATCTCAAAGATAACTATTCCGTAAAAAAAAGCAAAACGTAATATGAAGAACGGACAGAGAAGAAACACGTGTAAGTTAAAAGAGTAAGACAAGTGATAGTTTGAAGACCGGAGTTCTCTATATAATGGTTATACGATAAGTTTGAAACTGTGATATAAGAAAGGTCAAAGTATTATTGTCTTATAATTTGACATTGAGATCTGTATCAGCAGTAACACAGTAGGTAGGTAATTATCTATAACGATAGTGTTCAAGTATACACATTGTATTAATATTAAGATCTCCATAACGCATATTATATTTTTCGCCTTCATTAGGTTTTTTCGTAGTCTAGAAGGTGTTAGTATAACTTTGAAAAGAGAGATAACATATTGAACGTTTTGCGACGATCGTGAATGCACCTTAAGTATGAGAAAATAATTTAATACATACGTCATTGTGAAATTGATTAGAATGCCTGTGGTGAGGGATTAAGAATACAGATTTTCAGCATCCCTTTTCATCCTATGGGTGTCGTAAGAGACGACTAAGCGAAGTAACTGACTGCACGTTTGGCCTAGTGGTTTAACGGTCACCACGCCGTTTCCTACTTCGCCAAGTGTCGTGGGTTCAAATCTCACGTAGGACAACACTTTGTGTGATCCACAAATTGTTGTTCTGAGTCTGGGTGTTCTTTGTGTCCGTTTAATGTATGTTTGTAAAAAAAAAACAAAGCAGGAAAACATCACTGCAAAAGCAAGGGAACTTAAAATAAACCCTATAACAGCCAGTCAGTACAGCATAGTTGGTAGGGCAGACTTAGATCCAGCAGTGGACTATAAAAAGCTGTAGATACCTATTATGTAAAAATTGCTAAATATTTAAAATTTAATTTAAGAAAGTCTTTTCAATTGCTAATGAACGTTCCAAAGTAGTAGACGATTTCAATAACTTACTATTTTCTATTTACTTATCCGGAACTTATCCGAATTTCAAAACAATAAAAGTCATTTAACAAATAATTATGACAATGCTAACATTTAAATATGTTATCAGAAAAACACACTATTTAAAGGATAATAAAATTGTAAGTTAATAATCATACAACGGAATTTATAAAAGAAAAAAATGAAAAAGGACAGTGAAATATAGTACACAAATTCAAATATTATTTATGCGACAAATAAAGAAAGTACACATGACTTACAAACAAAACTTAAAACAAATGCAATAATCGAAGTTAATTTAGAGAAGTACTGAGATAAGCTGTTTGTATAAATTCCATTGAAACTAGATAGTGTAAGTACAATCAGATCCTGGGAATTTAATAGCCCCATATTACTTATCTATATGTGACTCAGTTTCATCTATTTCAGTCAAGGGGCCGCCTTCAGATGAATATCTGACATTCGTGTCGGTACTGAGCAATCATCTCCAATTAGCCAATTACACCTAAAACGTTATGTAAATATCTTTCTAGATATAAAAATAAAGTTAAATATATAAATTTATACGTAACGTTCTTTACGTTATGTAAATATTTGTATACGTATCTTTTGATGAAAAAGATTTATTTAAAAAACAGCTTATTTTGAAAATGTTTAACATGCTAATGATATTTCTAAAAATAAGTCTGTTGTCTCTGACATAAAGCTAAAGGGCCTTTTACATTATCGTCTACCATCAAATAAAGTCAGACTGAACCCTATTTAATTTAGGTAAAGTTTTAATGGAATCTGATGTGTCTTAATTTTACTATTATATCCTCTCAAATAGAACTTTAATACGACCATTTTAATCATTAATAATTAAATTATTATCATGAACATACCTTCAATCATAAATGCAATTAATCATGAAACTTCTCGTACCTACTTAAATTAAAATCAACATTTTATAACTAAAATTCATTCAATACAGCACCACACTAATGAAAGTCGCACATTAAAAAACATTTCACATGTTAAAGTTTCACATTTTAACACTGAAGTTTGAAGTACGTTCAAGGGTAGTACGCGCGTATTTCATGGCGTGGTTTGCCGTGATTTTCACACATGCGTCCAGGCCGAGAGCGCGAGGGTGACTGGCACTCTTGGATGTTCGGGAGACAATCAACGCGACCAAACTGCGCAGAGACGCTGCCAAGGGATATTTTATGGTGTTCTAATATCGGTCAGATATTGCACCGAACGATGGTAATGTTAATTGAAATTATATTTACGACTAATGAAAGAAGTATTACGCACTTTATTTTAATAATTTTCTGTGCCGAAATGGAGTCTCTTGTTGAGATAAAACCAATAGGATCTGATGATAAACAACTCTACATTGTTAAACTGAATTAAGTAGATGAAAGATGTGTGTAGTTTACAAATTTATGATTTAATTTGAAAAATAATGGAAAATCACTTTCCTTATTTATGCGCAACTCAAAAGCGAAACTTAAAATGATATAAGTTTCAAGTTGTAAGAAAATTGATATATTTACTATTTTAGGGGAAAGTTAGTATCAACAAGTTATTACTAAGTAAAAAGTTGAATAATTACTTATACACAAATTCTGGAACATTTTTCAAAGCGTTTTTTAGGTGTTTTCAGACTTCCAGACTTCGTTGTCATTAGTTAAGAATCATTTTTTTTCTTGCAATTGTATAGTTTCTTATGACTTAAAATGTTTCTTATCATTTTAGAACTAATTGAGTAAAATGACAATCGAGATTATTGAACACAACCAAACTTTGTAAATTTTTGTATTCAAGAGAACAGTTATCATTCTCATTTACGAGAAACATTTTACGGCTTTACTAGTCGTAAAAATTGTTTGTTCTGTCGGAGTGTATGCTGTGCTTGTTTTCAGCTCAGTTGGTCAGTGGTCGTTAAATAATGTAAGTGATTATGTTTTTCTTATCCCAGTAGCATTATATATACTAACATATGCAAAATGTACCTATATTTAATCTACCTGGTCTAAGCGAGTGACCTGTAATTATAAACTTCTAACACACAACGCCATCTAGTCCCAAGCTAAGCAGAGCTTGTGTTATGGGTACTAGACAAGTGATACAAATTCATATATACTTTTTTTGTAAATACATACATATTATACATAGAAAACAACCAAACCCCAAAACAAATATTTGTAGATCATACAAACATTTGGTCCGATCCGGGAATCGAACCCGAGACCTCATGATCAGCAGTCGCACACGCCAACAGCGAGACCAACGAGGCAGTCTATATAGTCTATACAGGTATATTTTGAACAATAAAGAAAAAATAGTATACACTGTAGAAATGTATTTCTTACTAATACTGACCCTATTTTTATCCGACTACGGCAAAGTTAAAAGGAAAAGTGATATTTTTGTTAGTCTTTATTTTATAGGACCAATCTCGCACACACGCCCACCACAGTCAAAAGCAGTGACCCATGAACACACCGAGCTATGACACTCGGGAAGTCCCAGGAAAAATTTAACTGTCTTGGAACCCGCATCGAAATTAATCAGAAGAAAAACTGGAGGAGTTGCAAATAATAATATGATAAGTCCACTTCCCTCTTTAGCAAAGCGGGAGACAAAACGAAGTGAAAATAGGCAGACACCTTTTTCAAACCGGGAAACACCACGGATAAAATATTATGGGTCGTAAGTAAGCTATATTTGATTACTATAGTATGTATGGCAGAATTGCCTAAACGCACGGAAATTCACCGCAGTTGACGCAAGATGTCCAGAATATACCGCCCCAGATGTTAGTTAGTGTGTTTTGTTAGTTTATGTGTTTGTATGTTCCACCGTAACGCTCAAACTACTGAACCGATTTTAATGAATTAGTCGGCCGGTCCATTACCTATTACCAAAATAGGTAATGGCCTGGCCGTCACAATCTATATAATTATTTTTACGTTGTCGGATTATGGTTTTCTAAACTTTTTCTTTTATAGAGAAGAATAATTGATTATTATTTGAGTAACTTCCTCTACTTTCATTTATGATGAGAAACCCAACTTACGTATACACATGTACCTAATTATATTTATGTACCTACTAGCGTTTCGTTTCCAATTATCCTGGTTATGAGAAAACCAGTAACACTCTACTGAAAATACGGTTAATGAGTAAAACTTCTACTTATATCATGTTACGATATAATAAAAGAGGTTAATAATGTAATTATAGTGATTATCTAAGTTAGACATTCTTATGAGTTTTTTTTCCTTTTTTTTATGTATGCTCTACATGCTCTCTATGACTCTGCTCTGCCTGATGGAAAGCATAAGCAGAATCCAAGAGTGGTGGTCATCATGCTCACTGCGATTGCAGACAATGCAGCATGGCGACCCACACCATGGCGGCCTAGTGATGCTTCTGCATCTTTTAGTCTAGTCAACAAGTATAGAACTTGTTGACCAGACTATTCTGGCCTCCGGTGTAATTAAACACGGCAGCACGAACGCTGTCATTTTACGTTGATTTTCTGTGCGAGGGTAGTACCGCCCCGGTCGAGCCGGCCCGTTTGTGCTGAAATCAGCGTGGCTCTACTACCTGTAATCTTACTAAATATATTGAATAGCTTCATAAAAATTACTGACAGAAACTATTAAATCGAGTAACTGATAAGTTATCTACGGCTTGTAACTGTCAAAATTTGCTTTCTTGAAGATCAAACCTAATGTAAGCTAGTTTATCACCATAGTGGTAAAAAATCAAAACACTGTACTTGGCACAAATATGATATTTCATTTCCAGCAACACAACTGGGGCTCGTTCTAAGGGTGTTATTGGTCACCAACGAAATATTAATGCCAACTTTGAATATACTGCGTACATACTTAATTTTATGCTTCTACCGTGAGCCCGATAAACGCGAAACTGGAGTTACTTACTTCAGCCTACTGGAGTATTAATCTTTTTCATTAAATATTAGTAAAATATTATTTTGTTGTGATACAGTAAGATAGGAATCAGGATGGAGTTTGAATAAATCTCACGTAAAGACTCTACATCTGAATTTGAGGAGAGAAATTGAATTATCAGAGGATTATTGGACGAAAAATTTTTCAGTTTAAATTGTTTTAGGTTATAGGGTTTATGTGTGCATTTTTAGGGTACGTACATAAAAAATTGAATATTCATAGAATCACTTTATTGTCATCATTCTGTCTATTCATGTCTTTATTTGTTTTGGCCAATCATAATCGTATACATTTCAAACAGATTTTTAGTCTCAGTTAATAAGTAAACCTGGAAAAGGTAAAGGGCTTGATCCAAAAAGTCATACACGTCTTTCACATCGAAGCAAAGTCACCGATGATCTATCCAATAAAAGACCCAATTGCGTTGATGCCTCCGTGAGGTGAGTGCGAGACCGGAGGCCCAAATAGTCTAGTCAACAAGTTCCATACTTGTTGACTAGTCTAAAAGATGCAGCATCATCACTAGGCCGCCATGGTGTGGGTCGCCATACTGCATTGTCTGCATTCGCAGTGAGTATGGCGACCAATACTCTTGGATTCTGCTTATGCTTTCCATCAGGCAGAGTAGAGTCATTTTGGCGGGCCAAACATAAAAAAAAAAAAAGTGGTACAGATATACGATTCAAAAACTTTTACATCAGTCTACCTGAAAACAGCTGGACAAAATTGGAATTATACTGTTACAATCCCAATTTTGTGTTTGTTTTATGCCCTGTGATTTAGCGGGCATCACGCCCTTAAAAACGATCATCTGAGAGAAGATCGATTAATACATCATCATCATCAGCCTATTGAAGTCCACTGCTTACTATAAACCTCTCCCATTACACGCCAATCTGATCAGATTTGGTCTTCTTGCTTCCAACAACAATACATCACTTAGTGGTTTTCAGTGAATGTGATAGTTTACAGCAACAGTGGAATGATGTTGCTCACAAATCATCTATATTTATAAAAGAACGCCTATGAGTCTACACATACATAAAGAAGCCTTAACCATTACTATTACTACCTAATTATCTACTATAATAGGAGTAATAAACTTGATCCTGCAATTACACACAAAATCAGACGGGATCCCTAAAATAAAATGACAATCATCATTTAGTCTGCAATTAATATTTAACGTGAAGCGTAAATCATTCGTGCTTTGCTTTCCCCTAAGACTCTGACTGGGAATTAAAGATAATTGACTTATAAATCGAACAATGAAACAATATAATGCCTATATATATGTATTATCATGTAGTTAGATATAAAAAAGGTTGGACATAAAATGAATCAAGCAAAAAATATTCACGCAGTACTTTTGTGATGGTTTTTTTTTAATTTATTTTACAAGTGAGTAAGTAGTTGTTGCAGGACAAATTGATAATGTTGATCATGATAAATTCTTAAAACTGAGTGGTAACAGTTATATATAAAAAAAATTATAATAATGAAGAGGTCGTATAAAATATAACGCGTTGTCCGACTCTTGGGTAATACTTCCTGATCATACGTAAAAGAATAATATACTGTCACATAAAAAAAATATTTAATCACATACTAGGTTTTGTATGTATTGATCTAAACGAAACAGATTAATCAATACGACAAGTACGTCACCTATTGAATTTCAACTGCCTTGTTGGTCTCGCGGTTGGCGTGTGCAACTGCTGAGGTCTCGGGTTCGATTCCCGGGTCAGACCAAAGGTTTGTATTATCTACAACTATTTGTTTCGGGGTTTGGGTGTTTACTATATATAATATGTATGTATTTACAAAAAAAAAGTATATATGTATTTGTATCAGTTGTCTAGTGCCTAGAACACAAGCTCTGCTTAGCTTGGACTAGATTGCGACGAGAGATCTACAGCTGTAAAGTTCTACGTATTGAAATTGAAAAATAAGCATACGTTGACTTCTTGCGCACAAATACGGAATGTAAATTTGAAAATTCTATCAGCAATATGAATGCAAATGGCAGTGACTTGCAATAGGTTTCGTCAGATTCTTCAAATAAGAGAGATTGATTAATTGATAGAAGTGCTAGAGTCACATTAATTTTAGCACTGCCGGCTCGACCGGGGCGATACTACCATCGCACAGAAGATCAACCTAAAATAACAGTATTTGTGCTGTCGTGTTTCGTTGGTGAGTGTGAGACCGAAAACCCAATGAGGCAGAAGCATCACTAGACCGCCAGAAGTAAAGACTAAACAAGAAGAAGACTATAACAATTTTACAGATGCAAGAAAATTGTATGAAAGAAATAAGCAGCTTTCTACTGCTCTGAGTACTGTGGGTTCAAACCCTATATTGGACTTTTTGTGATACACAAATTGTTTTTCTGAGTCTGGGTGTTCTTTGTGTACATGTCATGTATGTTTGTAAAATCCTTCACGACATAGGATTTATATTCTTAAAGCAGGAGTTGTCTTTTTAAAAAATAAAGAAAGCAAAGAGGCGACAAAAATGCGATTATTTATGAGCAAATGTGATGAAAGGGCAAAAGGTTATGATGAACTTGTCTTATTAAATGACATAGTCATTACTTTCAGCTTACAACTCTGCCCATTAAAAGCTGGACCACTTAATTATCGAAGCATGATTGTTTTCATCATTTTCGCTACAAATATAGTAGTGAATAATCTGGATATCCAATTAATCGTTTAATTAAGTTACATTAATTAATTTCTGATTCCGTGATTAACGTAGATGACGCCGCATGTTTCATTGTGCTGGGTGATAGAACTCTGGCTTGTAGTTATTAAATGTTACATTAAATATTATAATGAATGTTAAAACACTAGGTGGTCTGAAAAATTTCCAACTACAGTGTGAAGATAGCAGCAGTCGTTAATAAAACTACTGAATGTAGTTGTACATCTTTGAATTTAAATTAGGCATATGGGAGCAGTGTGTGGAGTTCAAGGAGATTATGTAAAAAAGCTCTTAAAATTAGCTCTTTTACTGGCCTGTTAATGAAATTTAATAATCCATAATACCCTCAGGGTTAGTTTTTTTTTGACAGCTATAACATGGATATGTTATAGCAATACAAAATTTTAACAAAAACAAAAACCGACTTCAAGGTTCGACTCGATTTCTGTTGGATGCCATCATCAGATCTTAGTGTCCTTATCATGGTACCAGCGTTGGGATATCTACTTTCCATTAAAAAAAGAATCATCAAAATCGGTTCATAAACGACAAAGTTATCCGCGAACACACATGAAATAAAACATATATACTGTCGAATTGAGAACCTCCTCCTTTTTTCAAGTCGGTTTAAAAGACAACAAAAAAGAAATAAAAATCTTGTATCATCGTGAGGTCGAGAACTTTTAAGACCACCCACAATTCTATTTGTATTTTTGATAATTGCGCAGAATGGTTTTCCTTTGGGAAGAAGCGCAAATAGACTTGCTAGGCCGGAGTGATACCCGTGCACTTAATTCTTTCGGTGCTATTGAGTGAGGGTGCTGGAATTCAAAATTTCATTCCCTAATTTTTAAAGTAGATCCTAATCTGCTCGGGTTATCAGCTTGAAGATGTGGTTTAACGGTCACCACGCCGTTTCCTATTTCGCCAAGTGTCGTGGGTTCAAATCCCACGTAAGACAACACTTTGTGTGATCCACAAATTGTTGTTCTGAGTCTGGGTGTTGTTTGTGTCCGTTTCATGTATGTTTGTAAAGTCCCCCGCGACACAGGATTTATTCCTAGTGCGGGAGTTGTCTTTAAAAACAAAAAAACAAACTAATATTATAAAGGCGAAAGATTGTGAGTGAGAAACGGCTGGACTAATTTGAATAAAATTTGGTATGAAGCTGACACCCTGGATTAACACATAGGCTACTTAATATATATTTACTATTATACAATAACATAGTTATAAAACGATGGATTAGCCAGGAGTGCGGCAAAGCTAACACGTTATTGTAGCACTAGCACCAAGTAGAACGTCTAGGATATGAAATATTTAAACACTCCTCCTCCGCGTTGCTCTGTGGAATTCGCCACCAGACTATCAATTCCCCCACAGGTAAGCACTGTTACACTGTTATAGTTTTATAAAATAAAGCATTAAAGAATCAAAACAAGAGTCCCAGGCTTCTGCGCTAAAAACCAAATGGGTAGCGAGCGACCCGTAATTACATTACCACTGGTACTTTCCTTGTGCAGAGGTGTTCACTCGGCGAGCGCGTGATGAATACTGCCTGTCCTGCTTCCGATCACGCCGCTTTTTATAGATACCGTCCTTGCCCGACTCACAGATCACGTTTTATTACTCGGATACCCTCATTTCAATAATTCGAATACCCTCATTCTAAAAATATACATATAGGCTACTATTTGCCGCAAAACTGATATACACGAGGGCGGAGCCACGGGCAACAGTAAGTATTATATAAATATACGTTAGTGGTATTACAATATATCTACGTATATATATTGTAAGATTACTAAATATTTAACAATAGCTAGCTCTTGAATTTATAGATCTTTTTCAAGATATATTTCTTCGCGACGTTGTTAGGCACACGCAAACTTTTATTTTAATATTGTTGAATATTTAGATATGTTTTTAAAAATATTGTCATAATCTTTCATAAACGTCAAATCACTCAACTTTGCTTACAATCTTTTATTTGATAAATGTATAAACATGTTTTTATTTTTGTAGAAATAAGATTTTTAGAAAATATTATTTGAGAGTATACACGGAATGTGTTCTTCTTGAACTCTACAACAAACTACTTCAAAGTACACTGGCATCAAGAAGTCTTGCTACTTAACAATCTCATTTCAATGGAAATATCAAATTTCATCAAAGTCACACTATACTATGTCGTTTATTCTACATATCTCGTGATAAAATCTCAAGTAACAATGGGAGATACGTGTACAAATGTGAACGTATATGTGTATCCAAGGCTCCATTGTGATATGTCAACTAGATAAGTTTAAACTTTCTGATCCTAGGTTCGTTTATATGGTTTGTTAGTCAGATACTATTAAAGGTAGTATCAGAATGTTAAGATTTTATTCAGTCTAAGCATAGGTAGCATAACCCTCTCCTGAGAGGAGACCCGAGCCTAGCAGTGGGACGTTATGGGCTGTTGATGATGAAGCATAATTTGAGCTGTGGGCAGTTAGTCACACAGCTAGATTATTTTATTGGTTTGTAATGCTGTTTGTTTTGTTTGATGTTCGTTTTATTGTTTAGTTTTTTTTTGTTGTTGTACGTACAGTCATTTGTTTTATTAGGAGTATATTGATGCATAATATATGATTTATTTACTTAGTACATAATTAAAAATGACTAAAAAAGCAAAAATAAAATTATAAATAAATAAAAAGTTCAAAAAGAAAAAGATTTTATCTTAAAAGAGCGTACTTGTGTTTCAAAATATAATAATATTTTATTCAGTAATAACTGTAATTTTACAAATATCTGTCATTAAAATATTTACAACAATTGGCATTGAGCAGCCCCGGATGTTTTTAAAATACATCTAATATATAAAAATATCTCGCGTCTCGGTGTTTATGGTCGCACCCTGAAACACCTAAACCTAATTTAATGTTTTATTAATATGGCATTTTGGTCGTAAAGTAAGTTTCTCACTCTTACCCACAGATCCTATTGTTAATAGCGATATGGTTTCTCGATAATTGTAATAGCAGAGCAACGTTTACCTTGTCATCTAGTACCTAAACATAAATGTTAATGTGTCAACCAATCTACGCCCGTTGAAAATAAACGTTTGTTCAATCTAAAAATCCGATGTAGAGAATACACAGTATTTTATGCTTTTAGCGTTTTCACGATACAAAAACAAATAGCATTACTTTTTCTATTGAATAAATATTATCCTTTCGTAGGCACATATTGGGAATTGTGTTATTGATTTAGTAAATGATAGAAGGGTTATCAATTAGATGGATATTAATTGATAAACAATCGCTTAATGGTGTTCTTTTAAAGAAATTACATCCGAATCCATTATTCGATTAAGCTATTCGGATAGAGCTGGTAAATACAAACGTTTTTATATGTAGTTACTAATGTTAATGTAAACCAGTTTCGTGGTATAGATACTTCACTATCCCCTTATAGTAGAGTCCCCATTTTGGTTTTAAATTATAAGCATTCTCTAGTTTCATTTAAAGCTCTGATAAATCTTCATATTTATATTTATACCTACCTACATAGAATACTTATATATAATCTTTTGTAAATACACTCATATTACACATAGAATTGTAAACGCCCACATTTGTAAAAATAAATTTGCTGATCATACAAACATGTTATCCGACCCGGGTTTCAAATCCAAGACCTTAGGCACAGAAGTCACCGCGCCACTGAGGCAGTCACTTAATAATAAATCTATTGTAATTCTACAAATTAACGAAAAACTCAATATTCCCGTATTTTTCCCCATTTCAATTTGGTCCAGATTGAAGTCGGTTTTTTTTTGTTAAAATTTGTGATTATGCTTAATATATTGCGAAGTCTGCAGATCACGTGACGATGAGGCATTTGTTTGTTTTAATTTATTTATTTATTGTTTTACAACCTGATCTTAATGCAAACAAACATCGATTTGTCGGAACAGTAAGTCAGATAGTAGTATACATAACTACAAAAGTATCTCTTTCTCTCAGTTTAAGGGTCAGGCCTTGTCGGTGAAGCAATCGCCACTCCTCTCTAACTCTCTTGATAGGCTACGATCCCTACTTTCTCCTTAGCATGCTGTATATATCTTAATCTAGGCCTTCATCATTTTCTGTTGCCTTCTATCTTTCCTTCCAGTATTGTTTTAAACAAATTGTCGTACAAAAGACTTTAATTCTAAAATTACTCCGTTAAGATAAATGCTACAGCCATTAGAGCACCAAGGTATCATCAAAGTTAGTCCAATAGGTGGGAGCCTGATGATCCGTATCCTGGTTTTTCTAATATAGACACCAGTCGCTTACAAACGAATAATTATTACTTCTATATTGTATTTTATTAGCTAATCTGTACTTACCTTTGTAAAAAAGTAATAAATAGATAAATAAATTATAGGAATTCCAACGTAACTCACTTTTTTAAGTTACGGCCATGATGCTTATGATCATAAAAAGAAACTATTTATTATTAGCATTGGCATTATCTTAATAGTAATTATAGGTAATACTTTCATAGCTTGCGACTGGTATTGCCTTACGACGATAACAGCATGATCAGATATAGGCAATGACAATTTATTTTTCTATCATTAGCCATGTACAATCTTTAACAATACAACTTTTTTTTAAAATTCTTTATTCATCTGCCATTCCGTACATATTCTTTTTGTAATAAAGGCGTACTTCCGTAATGGTCGTGACAGCTTTCGACATTATCGAGAAAGACTCAAACCAGTGACAGTCGCGTACTAAAGAGGCGAGGCAAGGGAAACTGTTTTAATTATTTTTTCTTTCATTTGATATTTTTTTTTATCTATTTCTTTAATTATATTGATTGAACATGAACTCAAGTGTCAAAGAAGTTTGATTGTTGAAGATTATTTATTTATTTTTTGTTTCTTTTTCGTGTAACAGGATTAATAAAAACATTTGTTATAGATATTATTTAAGTACTATAGCATCTTTACCTTATCTATTGATTTCTTCTGTAATCCTAAATGAGAAGACTATGTTAAAATAAAAAAGAGACAACCTTGTAAATTGCATTGTTACTGGACGTATTTAAGCAAATTAAACATATTAATATTTTCACTCACTGTTTACTTTAGTGAGTGTACCACACGAATGAACTACCAATTAAGGGTTCCCACACATAATTGCAAATTCGCAACGCATCGCAAATATCTGCGACCTCGCATGAATGCACCGCAAGAACTTCACGCCACATCGTATCGCATCCAAGTTATGTGTGGGAGCCCTAAATTCAAATTTCAATAAAGTTCAGTTTTGGTACACTATAAAACTGTTAGTGTTTGCTTCAAAATGAATTTTAATGCAAATATTTTAGTGCAGACATATTAATATTCCTATGGGCTGTTTATTTTTATCATGTACTAATGTTATTTCAATCATTCCCTAATGAATTTGTTTTATTCGTAAAGTATAGATCGTTTAAATATTTTTTAACTTAAGAGAAAACATTACAAACAAGTATATTGTATTGTGGTTAGGCGACGAATAACAATACCAATGAGGATGGTGACCATCACTATTGGATTCTGCTGATGCTTTTCGTCAGACAGAGTAGAGTCATTTAAGCAGCTTCTAACATAAAAAAATTGAAATGAAAGAACAGTCGTAGATAATATTAAATGCCGTCGTCTATGCTACATCCGTCTTGTTCTAATGTCGCCATAAAAGAGAATCCGGACTGATATCAAATGGTCTACCTCTCTATAGTGTCCCCTCTTTGCCAAACCTCACTTTAAAAGGCAAGTGACGTCACTAAGCCACGCCTCTTAAAATACGTTTTTCCAGTTTTCCGCTTGTTGTGGAGAAATTCTCGAAAAATATATTTATTATTAAATTGGCCCCTGCAAACAAGTAGATGGAACTTGTGATGGAACTTAACCATGGACACATACAATTCATGACTACAAGTGCGTTACCGCTCTTTAAACCCGGTAACCTCATTCAGTCGATGAAAACATTTTTTTTATGTATGGCCCGCCAAAATGACTCTACTCTGCCTGATAGAAAGCATAAGCAGAATCCAAGAGTGGGGGTCATCATACTCATTACGAATGCAGACAATGCAGCATGGCGACCCACACCATGGCGGCCTAGTGATGCTTCTGCATTTTTATCAACAGGTATGGAACTTGTTGACTAGACTATTTGGGCCTCCGGTCTCGCACTCACCAACGAAACACGACAGCACGAACGCTGTCATTTTACGTTGATTTTCTTTGCGAGGGTAGTACCGCCCCGGTCGAGCCGGCACTTTCGTAGTGAAATCAGCGTGGCTATACTACCTTTACAATGAAATAATTGCTTAACAGTCTTTTTTGTGGATTATGGTAGGTATATAGCGTGTGTGGTGATAACAGCTTGAAAAACAATAGTATTATTTTATATTTGGCGACTTCCACATACAGCAGCAACAAAAACATATGACAGCGTCATCTAGTAAAGATACATCGAACTATGGAGTATTGAACTACGGAAGTACAGAATAACTACTAATCCTAAATCACACCATAGAAGTTCTCGTGCGTATTAGCAACATTAACCGTTGGGCCATGGCCCGCCAGGCATGATTACTTCGCCTAGTCGGAGGATCCTCCCTTTGTGTTGGAGGAATATGACACCGGTCCCTACACAATATATATAATTGGATTACAATTTATTGCTGTATTTTAATGGTATATCAGTCAACTAAATTAACCTATCGCCGTCAACTGCTAACCGAAGGTCTCCCCCAAGGAGCGCCAACTATCCCGGTCTTGGGTAGTACGCTGCCAGTCATATTCCTCAAATCGTCGGTTCGTCATGTCACATGGGGCCCTCTACTAAGTTTCCCCAATTGCGATCTCAACTTTCGGATGATTCGGCGACCATCGGTTCGTCTGGAGATATGAACGGCCTACTTTTTTATTATTTTAATAAGAAATGAACATGAAATGCAATACTAAACAGTAACAAAACAATAATACAATATAAAAACATGAAACACTCCTAAAACACATGTTGGTTTATTTTGGTTGTGAATGTAGATTCCTCGTTCTTTTCCTACTTCTACATCAAGCTAATAATTCTCCGTAATGTCGGTTACTCTAGTTCTCTGTTAAATAACTTCTACGTGGAATACGGAAATACTTCGTTACGGATTTTATCGGACTGAGAATGGTATATTATACACATTTAATTAAGACAATCATCAATGATCTAAGCTCTCCACATTATGTCCAGTCCTTTTATTGTGTGACTATTCATATAAAACGATTTTATCAGGAAGGTTATATGAATTAAATAAAAAAAAACTTAAATTAATGCGTATAAAATATAGGAGTAAGTATATTCTACGGCATAGAAGCTGTTAACCCATCGAGTCCTGAGCTCGAGGCTATCATTTTCCATACAAAAGATACAAATTGAAAGTCAACACGGAAACTTAGTAAGGGAATTTTAATTTTGTTTTGATATATTTTGGCAAAAATATTTTTAAGCACCCACTACTTCGTGTACTTGGTAGGTTAAACGCTTTACAATATTTGCCTTTTTTAAATTCTACCTGATTAAGTTGTAGTAAATAACTTTTGCAATGTATTTTTGTGTGAATTTGTTTTTAAGTCATGAAAAGTCAATACGTGCCCTCTTATTTACCGTGTAATATTTAAAATTTAAATAAATTAAAAGGTGATTTAATTCTAAATGTGTCTGTTTACAAAAGCTATTGCTATAAATCTGTATAACTACCAAACGCTGAGAAATCTAAAACCACTAAAATTCACCATAAATCTAAATTCAAGGCATCTTATGTGTACAAACTACGCTACATCAATCGTACCCCCAAAATATCTGTAAGTCATTTACAAAATTCGTAACCCCACAGATAAGCGAGAGGTCAGTAATGAAACCAGTTCAAGCGGAAAGAGCAACGATAAGGTAATTTAGATTTAGTATACGGGCATATTTCATCTGTCCATCAAACTAGTCTTATAGATGGCATTTCAGTCGTCTAATCTACAAAAATACTAAATCCAAAGCTAAGACTACGGGCCTGTGTCGAAAATTGATAGTGTGAACCACCAGGAGACCTTTTTAATGAATAATGGAGTAGAAGACGTATTGAAATTGTATGGAACCGAGTACGAAAATAGTGCGTCACAAAGTTGTATTTATTTTTTATTTCCCGGCCATTCTGTCGGACAATTTGGTCATTTGATTTTGTACGGCAGCGGTTCTATACAATTTCAATACCTCTTCAAATCCATCATTCCGCAACACCGAACAAAAATCATGTGACAACGGAGAAAAATCGAGGTTTGCTTCCCCCATCTTCTTCACCAGTACTTAGTTGGATAGCTTACAAGTGACGGCATAGTGCTGAATGTAATTATTTTATGCTCCTGTATCTTGCTAAATAAGTCTCCTGGTGGTTCACACAACCCATCAATTTTCGACACGGGCCCGTAGTCTATAAGTGTTAAAGTTAACTTCCAATCAACAAAATTTCCCAAACTTTGCTGATTTTTCATTTTCTAAATTTAGCTTTAACCGTACCTATTTAAGTTTTTTTTTTAAATTCCAATCTATTTGAAACTTTGTTTATTCAATATTCAGATCGGTTTGCATTTTAATGCCTAAATATTTATTCTAGCCTCTAAGTGACATTCTATAAGACGAACCATATAGGTTTGGTTAAATATTCAGCATGATAATATCTCCATGGCATGCATTATACTATATGTTCACGCAAAAAGGCCTTGGTGCAAACTCGGTTGTGTCGGTAGATTTATATTTTTAATTGACCTACCCACTTTTTGTAATGACGAATATATATTTCTTACGTTCACTGAGCTCGTCGTATTTATTACTAATTCCCTAAATAATACCTGGTGCAATCCGAAACATGGCCCTATCGGCTGCGAAAGTTATCGTCAGGATACTGCATTCCAAACTATATTGATGTTAGTTGAGTACCACTCGCACTCGTTTTATATTGATAGAGCCTTTCGTGTCGAGTGATTGCAACATTCATTGCATGGTCTGGAGCGGGACGAATGCCAAAAGATTTATAAAATGACAAAACTAAACAGCTCACTGGATTGAATATGTATTCATAACAAAAGTAAAGTGAAGTGATACGCTTGTATTGAAAATATCGATACTATAAAATTTAATACTGAAAAGTAAAATCCCTAACGTATTGTATAACCTAGAGAATTATTAGAAAATGCTTTTATAGCTTCTATATCTACATAAGAAATGATGAATAAAAGTACGATAAAATCTTATTTAAAGTAAAAGCAACGATGTCATAAATTACGATTATCAAAGCATATGATTAGGCATGTGCCGAAAATTCAGCGTATGAGATAAATCAAATTTCAAATACAAAAGCCCAAATCAACAAAGCGAAGGTTTGCAGCTGTCGGTCGTTTAGATACAACATATCGATTTGGTACACATCATCTGGGCTCTGAAAGCTGAAGCTTTGATTATGTCCTCGATATAATAGCACCAAACCTTAAGAAATCTAAGCTGATGCCTCTACAAATGAAACTAATAAGTCTGTTATTATTACCAATTTATTTTAACGAATATGTATAAAACTGATCTGATTTTAGATGACTTTTGAATAAATTTCAAATATATATTATTTTTTATTGCTGATGAAGATACTGGTTACAAAATTTAAATATGTAAGTGCTCTCAAGAGTCTTTGTAATGCAAAGAGGAACTGGCAATGTATCTAACATACAAGATAGCGGTAACTTATTTTTAAACCAACTAACAACCTGAATTCTCCCTAATGGAAATTCTTTGAATTCTTAAATGTAGCTACACTTAATTACTACCTCTTCCTAATATCTTTCTTTTTTTCTATCTCTATTTGATTCTTATCTCATACCTTACTATTCAAAGTCGTATAAAGCTATGATATTAAACTATTTACAGTATTTTAATAAAGAGATTATTTTAACAACGAAAATACAATCAAATTAAAATGATAGTATTTAATAAAGTATTATTATTATTATAATTTAGATCTAGAAAATAAGCATAGAACTTCTCAACCTCCAGATAAAATTGCAATCTTCTTGCATAGTAATTTATAAATAAAATATTAAATCTCACAGCCTTATAAGAAATTCAATACTTATTTAGCAGCTGCTGTGTTACCAAGTTGTGTTTAATAAATGACATAAGGAAGAAATAATCAGAGTAATTGCTGTGTGACTAACAGCAAGTAAGTAATAAAATGTATGTATTCCAAAGCTTTTAATAATAATTCTTACTTTGTTATCCAAATTAAGAATGCGACTTAAATTATTTTTATGTATATTAGAGACATCGACAACTAGCAAACATCAAATTAATTTATCTTTAAATTCCTTTCAAATTATTTCAACATCCAAAATTATAGTAATGTTCAGTCCTCTCGCCAATGCAGCGATCACTTTGTGATACTTGAGATGTCTTACGGCCCATAGATAAGGCATTCAATCACTAACCTAATTCATTGGCAAGAAGAATGAGCCACGGCTGTGTCACCGTGTTCTTAATCTAAACTAAATTCATCAAGCACTTACTGGAGTGTGTGGCTTTCGTGTTCTCGGCGTTCCAAGAGATCTCTTGGGTAGCTTCTTCTCTGCGTCGTCACACAAACTTGCTCCAAGTGCTGTATATCTTTCAAGGTATTTGAATTACAATAAACTCGTATCAGCTATCACGGATATTCGAATTACAACTCACTCGCTTCAGCTATCGCCGAACGCGCCTACAAAACTCGCGAGTCCAACCAGACCTAACAATACGGTAAATCACTAAAGGGACCGGGTCGATGCTTAATTAGCTTAATATCAATTAAATTTCGGTTCTCAAAACAACAATCGTCGACCGTTCACAACACGCGTCTTTTTCGTACTCACTCATTTTAACCTCAAACGTCAAAACACGAAAAAAAATGACAATCGAAAAATGTTGCCATTACAATGACGTTCGAAATCCAACAAGTAAGGTTCAGAAAATACGACTGTCTACGAAAATACTAGAAGCCGTTTAACAACACGCTTCTGCACTCCGCCTCACCTGCGAGATCAGTAGATAAGAGTAAGACTTAAATTTATATTCTGCGTAAAATGGTATAACAGAATATCTAAGCTTCAATGGAATGTTTTCGGGGAATTTAAGTATTAACCCGAGGACATTGACTTATTATTCAATGTGTTTTTGTGGTCTCCTACAATTTTATAGACGATGTAAGACAGATGTAATGCTATAAATTTGAAATAAGGATTGTGGTAGATATTTTTTTTTTCTTTGTTAAGTAAGTGTAAAACTACTTGAACTTGTATATTTATCAAATTGAGATAGTATATTTCAACATCGAAAGTTCACTTATATTTTCTGAAAGCTGTAGATCATGCTACGCTTTAGCGATTATTTGACGGGTCTGTTAATCTAGTAGTTAGTTTGTTTTTACAGTTTATGATGATCGAACTTCGGGTCATTATATTCCCAGCTTGATTTTAAAAAAATAAGTGATTTGCACATTCATTTGCTTATCGTTTTTACCCAAACTTCTTACTGTTATTATTATCTACACTATTAGGTATATAAAGAGGTAAAGTTTGTGCGTTTGTGAGTTTGTGACGTTGTAGGGGGTAATCTCTGGATCTACTGAACCGATTTTAAAAAATATTTTACTAATAGAAGGCTACGTCATTTGGGAGTAACATAGGATATATTATAACCCTAAAAGTAGAAAGACTTTTTCGTGGTAGCCGGATTTGCAAAGTAAGTCGGAGAAAAAAATGTTTACCGCCTAACGAAATAGGCACGAGTCAGCTAGTCTAATATATTTGTATGTATTACAGGTATTTTTTATGATATAGGGGGCAAACGAGCAGACGTATCACCTGATGTTAAGCGATTACCGGCGCCCATGGACACCTGCAACACCAGAGGCGTCACAAGTGCGTTGCCGGCCTTTGGGGGATGGGGAAGAGGATGGGGATGAGGGGAGGGAGGAGGTATACTTGTTTGTCCTTGTGGTAACAGATTTAGAAATAGGAGTATCGCTACCTCTATTCATCTCATAGGTGTCGTAAAATAGGACATAGGACTTATAATATTTCCAACTCCTCCAGTTTTTCTTTTGATTAATTTCGTTGCGGGTTTCAAGTCAGTTTATTTTTTTCCTGGGACTTCCCAGTGAGGAAGGGAGTGTCATAACTCGGTGTGATCGTTGGTCACCGCTGTTGATCCTGGTGTACAGGAGTTGCAGTGGTGGGCGTGTGGGCGGGATTAGTCAAAAAGGTGTCGTAAAAGGCGACTAAGAAAGCAAACTAAGCAGAACAACATCAGTGCAAAGAGAAGGAAATCTTCAAACAAAGCCTATACCAACTCGTTGAAACAGCGTGGTATAGGCATAAATCTTATTTCTAAGAAGAAGCTTAATTCCAGCAGTGGATTCATTAAAAGCTGTTGATGATGATGATAAAACCATACGAAGAAGTATAGCGTTTATTAAATATTGAGGACAAGTAAAATTTTAACAAAAATAAAACTGACTTCAAGGTTCGACTTGATTTCTCTTGGATACCATCATCAGATCTTAGTATTCTTATTATGGTACTACCATTGGGATATCTCCATTCCATAAAAAAAAATCATCAAAATCGATTCATAAACGATGAAGCTATCCACGAATACACATTAAAAAAAATACGGTCCAATTGAGAACCTCTTCCTTTTTTGAAGTCGGTTAAAAATGGCTGGTAGCGGATGAATGCAGACTGCCCAAGACCGGGATGGTTGGCGCTCTTTTGGGGAGGCTTTCGTTCAGCAGTAGACGGCAATAAGGTGAAGTATATGTAAGTATACTTCGGCCTATACCAACTCGTCGAAACAGCGTGGCATAAGCATAAATCTTATTTCTAAGAAGAAGCGTAATTCCAGCAGTGGATTATTAAAAGCTATTGATATTTATCACCAACTGTTGATAAACATACTTGATTATAGCAATTTGAGACTACTGTGTGTGGGATATTTTAAATTTGCATTATTTTCATTTCTTAAAACTATTTTCATTTTGTTTATAGATTTCACAATCCCTAAGGCAATTATTCTGTTATCATACCAACCCACGAAGCAAATACAAAGAGGAGATGCCCTAATGAAATTTTTGTATGAAACAATGCGTGACAATTTGCGGGGGTGAGGGGGGGTTACTTTGCCCTTTGCCATCTACCAATCAATAGCAAAACTACTTGCATCGTTACATGTTGATGTTGCTATGTAGTTTAGCTATTTGACACTAAGCGTACGATGTAAGGGACATACAGGGACGTACTCAGAATTTTCTTATCAGGTAGTTATTTTTTTAAAGTCAATTTTGTAAATCATTTTGATGCATGTATCGCAAAAATATTATTAGTAAGAAACATCGTACATAACATCTATACTAATATATTCTATACTAATATATGAAGCGTAAGAGTTTGTTTGTTTGAACGCGCTAATCTCAGGAACTACTGGGCCGATTTGAAAAAAAAATGTGTTTTAAAAAAAAAAAATGTTTCAGTGTTAGATAGCCCATTTATCGAGGAAGGCTATAGGCTATATATCATCACGCTTAGACCAATAGGAGTGGAGCACCAATGAAGAATGTTGCGAAAACGGGGGAAAATTATTACGCTACGGGAAATAGGAGACGTAAACGAAGTAGCGTGGGTCAGCTAGTATAGTATAAAAGTGAAAGTTTGTGTGTTCTTTATATCTTCCCCGTAACCTTGGTGATGTATTTGATTTATTACTTATTAAAATATGTCACCGTAAGATTATAAAAACCGTAAGATTATAAAATCCGTTAGATTATAATCTACCTAGCGAGATTGCCAACTATTGATGTGATATACTACTTACGCGCGGTACGGTTTTATAGTAGGCCGATCAATGCCCATAGAGATAGTTTAGGTTATTACTTCTTTGATTAATCACAAATTATTTTTTCTGCCACAGCAACTTTATATAACTAATCCTAAAGCTGTGAGGTATTTTCAACATGAAATCAATTTACAATCACAGAAATACTTTACATTTGGCATCAAAGACAAATTAACAAACAAATATGGCGGCGCGGGGACATATGCTGTTCAACCAATCAGCGCGCGACTTGCGATTCGTAGATACCATTTTACAATCTCGCGAGATAGATTACAATCTAACGGTTTTGACAATCTGACGGTAACATATATATATTAAAGAGAGAGAACAAAAACAAAGAAATATAGTACAACAACAAACACATACAATAAAGAGAACAATAACATACAAGTAGGAGTATAATACAAAAAAAAATGTTTCTACAAATTAGTTTTTCATTTATTATATTTTCAAATTCTTCAGTTTTCGTTTGATTAATTTCGTTGTGGGTTCCGAGAAAGTTTAATTTTCCTGGGATTCCTGGGATAGAATTTTAGTTAGTTAGAAAACCTATCAAATAATCAGTATAAGTAAAATTTGTTTCATTTTCAAGTACTTTAAATTCTAGATTAATATAGATGTAATTTGAATATAGATAAAAAAATTAATTCTAATTACGACCCTGTCTCTTTGTTCTGTTGATGTTTGTTTTCCTAGTTGACGATAGACGTCAGTGTTCATAAAATGATTACAAAAAATACAAAAAATAATACTTTTTCGATTAAAAATTCTTTAGGCAAGAATGCAGAACATATTTCAATATTTTTTTATGATTTACTTTATAAATACTCAGCTCTACGAACCTTTGTATTTTTATTTCTCATCACACAAAGTTTTTCCATCTAGTGGCGAATAGATTTAACTATATTTCAACAACACACTGAGAGATTTTTCTAGAACTATTTTAAGAAATTAAGTATAAAATTACTTACAAATGAAATATTATGCCATTCATGGCACCAGAACGTCTATAAAAAAAAAAAAAAAAAGTATAAAAGATGCCACTAGCTGGTACTAAAAATGTTTATCAGTTACTCGTAGCATATCAGGTAAAAAAAATCTTATTGTTTCCCTAGCTAAAAAAGAAATAAAAAGGCTTAACTATATAACTAAAGTTCCCAACGGTTTTTCCTCAGATTTGAAGTATCACAGGATAATCTAAGATTGTCTCAATGAAGTCTGTTCTTATGTTATTTGGTAATATTATTTTTAGGGAAGTTGCTCACTAACATTTGGCTTAACATCAGAAAGTTCTTACCAGTTAGCTCCGCCTCCAGAAACTACTTATATGTACGTACATACGGCTTTGAAAGTTGGGTTGCATACGCAGATTAGGCCCTTTTTATTTTGTGTTGTTTGTATTTTTTTATTTTGTAATTTTATTTTGTAAGTCTAAAAGGTTTTCTTTTTAATTTGGTTTTCAATCTTCGGTAAATGGTTATGTGTTTGTATTTCTGGCATTCTTTTTGTGTTAACCGAAGTTTAATAAAGTTTAATACGTAGTTTTTTTTTATTGAATATCGTTTAAAAGTAAGGTATTATTCACTTATTATTTAGATTTTTTGAAAAAGTTGAAGGTCCACTTATAATAAGCTAAATACCTAAATTTCAACTTCAATTACTATAACTATATAACTATTGCCGTCTATTGCTCTCCAAAAGAGCGCTAACCATCCCGGTCTTGGGCAGTCCGTATTCATCCGGTAATTTCAATGACAAGCAATTACTGTTAATGTATTATAAAGATATTCTTATGTGTATTCTGAGTTTTCTTTAAGATCAACTATCTAGAAGTTTTTAAGAAACTTATCCGAACAAAATAAGCGACGCAGAAAAGCAGTTTAAAAGTTACTTGCTTTTTCAGTGAAGAGGGACAAAAAAAAAACTGAATAAAAACTGTTGAGCAACTTCGACTTCACGTAGGTACTGTCTAGAAGGGAAATATTTCTCTGTTCATTCCAACCAGTGAAATAAATTGTTAACATATAAATTATGGAGAATATAAATAAATAAATGCAAGACACAAACTCGTAAAAATTATAAGAAATAATTACGTAGGTAATTTAGTTGGCATGTATTTAGACGACGTCTAAGTTTAGTGCGACATGTCAAGTTTCACGTCACACGTTACACATTTTAAACGTTCAACACAAGAATAGCAAAAGAAAAATATGGTCAAAGTTGAGTAATTTGAATAATTTTGGTTATGCCAAAGTAAATTTTACTTTTCAAGTACTAAACAAGCGTGTGTTTCAGATTAATGTGTATTTGGTACAAAACTAAACACAGTGACAGCTGAGATGTGAGATATCGAAAACTTTACTGTAGGCGTATGAGATTAGAGTATACAATCCAATAACAAATTTTAGTGAATTTTAGTTTAGTGATAACAACAAGGGAAAACTACGAAACTAAGTACTTGTTTTTCTGAGGTGGGTGTTAGTGATTGCAACACAGTTTTTTACTATAGCAGCCATTATTAACCATATTCTGTTATTTCTTTTGTTATTTAATGGTTGCAAAATAGATTTTTATTTATTGAAGTGAAACTTCTTATGCGACTTCCAACAAGGTTGCGTTAAACGTTCAACACTTGCGTTAATCGTTTAGCGCTACCATGGAGGGGGTATGAAAGCACTGTTGCACAGTATGAAATTTCACTTCTTCCGCGCGAAGGGACTCCACGCATGTTTTTTTATTTATTTTGTTTGATTCCACAAGTGTCATACAAGTCCAAAGAACCAGTTTTATAATTCACGATTATTACAGACTCAGGGAACTGTAGCTATTTTATATGCATCTCTCTATTTCTTATAAAAAAATAGTCTTCGTAGACATACGGAAAAAAGTACTGGAGTTCTCTATGCCACTTTCAGGAACGTTGAATATGAAATGGCTTGCAAAGGCTTCAGATTTTTTTTCTAAATTTAATTGGATTATCGATATACTTATATATTTTTTTCGGACATTAACATAACGATATTTCGTATGTACTCGTGATATATACCTATATGCATGTGGTAAAAATAAATTCAGATTTTCATATAACATTTTTCATATAAATAGAAATAAAAAATACACTAAAATTTTAAAGCCTCGTAAAATATTTCTATTTATTTTTTAAGAACTTGATATATTGCATCGTAATAATGCTGAGCTGAAACGTGTTTACACACGTTATCGGACGTTTTGTTTCTCTATATTTTAAAAAATGAAGTCAGTAAGTTTTACGTTTTGTCAGTAAATAGATATTAACATCATAGTTTTGTGGTAGAATGACGGTATTAGTAGACGTCTTAAAAACGATGTAAAACCTCTTATGGATTACCATACATTATAATATAAAACTATACTCTTTGCGCTGTAGCATGGTGCGGGTGTCAGTTTCAGTAACACTTCGTTTCACTCTTGAAAGTTGCCGCGATTTACCAATTATGACTTGGTCTTTCAGCTGTACCACATTCGCAATATATTAAATCATTAATAACTGTAGTGAATTAAATTAAACTAACCAGAATGTTCTAGTCTACAAATAAAATCAAAGCACATCCCGCATCATGCTACAGCGCAAAGAGTATAATTATTACACATCACATTAACAAAAAAAAAATTAATAAAGTTTGCTCTTACTTTCAGAAAAACTTTAAAAAAAAAGTTTGTAACTTGAAAAGTATGCTGCTTCTTCTTTAACACTTACCTAAATAATGAGACATATTTTTTTATTTAAACATGTATCATGTGAATAACGTGAAATAAAGAGGCTTTATTATTTATTATTATTATTATCTTACTTTCAGATCCCGATAATAATAGTTCTGAGTATGCTGATATTTCATGAGAGCCAGTCAGTTCGACTCCACAAGATCTTTCAATTCATAGATGGCTTTAAGGCAGAACACAACTTAAGAGGATTTCTTCACGTCGGCTTTGATCATGCAATATTTATAAGAACGCCAAAACCACATGATAAATACATTGTGTATGAATTGTATGAAGCTAGAAATGTTCCTAATAATCATGTATATAAGCCACAAATGCTTGCAATAGCTCAAGTACCTATAGATTACTTAAAGGAACAGCTAGTTATTTTTAGAAATGAGCTTTATAAGGCCAAATATGTGGATGATAATGTTATACCTGGGACTCAGGTCAAAACTTTACGAGAATGGCAACTAGACAAAGCACTGACATTGCATGATGGTCCTAAACCATTGAATAATAGATTACCCATGTTGAGATCAGTATTATAAGTAAAATAGATTACCCATGTTGAGATCAGTATTATAAGTATTTATAAGTAAAAATATAAAGGTTGGATTATTGTACTAAATCGTAGTAGTAAGTTACTTCATGCGTACAGTTATGATTTCTGTAATGTTGATTTCAAATAAATAAAAATTGGGTAATTTTGTGAGTGACATAAAGTGAGTCAATTCATTGCCTGTAGCCTGTGGGCTCATTTTACGTTAAAGGCATATAGCGCTCTTCGAGTCCAGTATAGCAACACGTTAAGGGTGCTGATGGGTTTGCCGCGTTTCTGTAGTGCTTCAGGGATATTTGCAGAAGCCCGCGTTGACTGCTTTTATACTGTAATGCGTAAAAGATGCGCATCCCTCATACGCAGGGAGCGGGGCAGCACCAACAGAATCCTAAAAATGATCTCGAGCCGACTGGACTGCGAGATTGTAAACCGGTGCTGCAGACTCTCTGCTGGAACCCCAGTGTAATAACGTAATTTTTATTATATATTTTACTAACATAGAAGTAAGGCAAATTGTAACTAACACAATAAGTTTTATTACTTGATTAAATGAATTATGATTATTATTATTATTCAGGTTGGTCACAAGCAACGTGGATAATAGCTTAAATCTCAAGTTTGAGTACTAACAATGCTGCACTATGTCATTGACTAACACTGGAGACAAAATATTATTTTATATGTGTAATATGCGCTTCCTTATTATTTATGGTTGAATCCCATTATCTAGTCTAAGTAGGTACTTACTGAATTCAAAAGAAACTAGAAGTCTAGGTAATTTATACTCTCCATTGTCGGCACTTGATGGAACTTGTTATAATACATTTTTGAATTAAAATCACTTGTACTTATTCCACTATTTTATTTTTGTTTACACCTGACCGGTTTCGCCTTATGGCATCATCAAAGGTTATTGATTGATGATGCCATAAGGCGAAACCGGTCAGGTGTAAACAAAAATAAAATAGTGGAATAAGTACAAGTGATTTTAATTCAAAAATGTATTAGAAGTCTAGGTAATCAGACTTAAAATAATCACAAATTTTAACAAAAAAAAACCGACTTGAATCTGGACCAAATTCTGGGACTATTCCGGAAGCACCAGCTTTCAAATAAAAAAAGAATCATCAAAATTGGTTCACCCAGTCGAAAGTTATGAGGTAACAAACATAAAAAAAATGCAGTCAAATTGAGAACCTTCTCCTTTTTTTGAAGTCGGTTAAAAAAACTCAAAAAATATTTCATAACGTAGAGTTTAGCGCAAGATGAGCTCATATTTCTTTTAGTATTTTCATGTATTTTCCTTAAGCGGTATGTTTTATGTCAGTTCAAAATTACTTTAAATTATTATCTGAACACCATATATAATATAAGTTTAGAACTTTGTCTCGCATAATTTAGTAAGTGAACCGGGTTTATCTACTACAAAGTAAGTAATCCTTGAACCGGAATGCAAGCACGATAAAGTGCCGCATAAAACTATACTTGTTTTACAAGTTTAAGACACTTTACTTACAGTATTCACATTTACAAGCTTCTGGTGTAATGCAAAAATCCGAGTAGTGTGGTCTGAGTCTAGGATTACAATTCTCTGGATTTTCCTGATTTTCCTTGTGAAAATAAATCTATGAACAAATACTTTTTATAAGAAAGTTTTACTTAGTATATTTATGCTATATGCAAAATGTATTTATTATACTACGTAACGTAGGTAAACAGCTTTCTTAATTAAAAGCTTGAACACATCCGAATTGAATTTTGAATTGAATAAAAAATAAACCCTTCATGTTTTATTTTAGTGGCTCCACCAACGTTGGTTTATACTTAATAATCACAAATTTTAACAAAAAAGGGACCACACGGAAAGCACCAGCTTTCAAATAAAAAAAGAATCATCAAAATCGGTTCTCTCAGTCGAAAGTTATGAGGTAACAAACATTAAAAAAAATAGTCGAATAGAGAACCTCCTCCTTTTTTTGAAGTCGGTTAAAAAATACGTAACACATTTACAAAAATATATATCATTAGAGCATTAATATTTGCGAATCCTAACGAAATTCTTCTCATTATTATTTGTTTCTTTTGGCTAGGTAAGCTATTGTACGCCCGACTCCACGCTATGTTACCTCTATTTCAGTGAACTAGGTAAGATATTTGAAAAATATATAATAAGATTTTTTATGACATGTCATGAAAAATGTGTGACTAAATCGATACAATTTTAGTTTACATTTAGAAAGAATCCTTAAAGCAATATTAAATATCAGTATTCAGTAATACGTAGTATAATTATAGTCACATTAATGCGGTAAAAATCCTTATATTCCACGACCGCATAAATTTTATCTCCATTTATACAACACTTGTATCCTCTTTCAAAAGGTTATATTCTCCTTATCGGAACAGTTTGATAAATAATTCTTAATATTCACTACTTGAGGCTCATTGACGGTCATCAATCATCTGAATGGTTCCAGGCAGTTCGCTGTGCTAAGAAATTCTTATTTGTTACTATGAGTTCTCGCAGAACACACTTCAGCTGTGAGGTCACGCAACCCAGACATTTGAATTTGTAAGATTTTATGAGATCTGCGAGAAATTTAACTATAATCTGCAATAAAATTACGCAAGACTTTGATATATAGGTAGATTTATAAAGCAAAAAAGTAAAATACAAATTAGAGAGAGGATAAAGTTTCGGACCGATGGATTAAAAAACTAATTTTCAAACAAATAAAACTGCATTTAAAAGTAATAAGTGAGGATCTTGGCTTATCTATATGAATGTATATGAGTTAAAGTAAAAAATACAAAACTATTTTTCATTTGTTTAGAATGAATTAACGGTTTTTGGGTCCAAGCAGTGTACAATAAATTACAATGTTGTGCCTTAAATTTAATACATTCCTCGAGAAATGCTTTATACACATTCAGTGTAGGGCCAAAAATAAACATTAAATGATATAGTACTTTGGTAGGGGTTTGCCTTTCATTATCGCATAATTTATTGCTTTTACGCGGTGCGGAAAGGGTTCATCACCCACGACGTCACAGTAAGGAAAAGTATCGAAGCGATTCTATTTTTTCCATTCAGATGTACGACAAACAATAGAATAATGCCGGGAATGGGATCAGAGCATTTTGTTTTCACTGAATAATGCGTTAGTTTTTTTGTTCCCAGGAAATCAATAGAATAAGCCATTTTGAATGTTTGCCAAATCTATTGCCTCATCTGGAGTGAAATAGAAACCATTAGTGTAAACCAATTGGAAGGTACAGTCTTTTACGAATTTATTTGCAGGAAGTAAATTAAAATTCTATAACTACAAATAGTGGCAAATTGGGCTTTATTTGGTTCACTTTTTGCAGTACATGCCAAAGACTTCAGTCGCAGTGGTCTATCAGCTGAAGAAAGCGCAAACATATTATCAGATACTTTCACATATTGTGCTGATGTTTGTATCGGCCGTGGATCTATCACTAACACTCGTAGATGTGATTGGTGGAATTTTAAACTAGTCGAATTACGTAGAATCTATCGGAAAGCTCGTAAAAAACTAAATGACATTAAAAAGCTTAACGTAACAGGAGATATTTACAATAATGCTCTTATTGCTCTTAGAGTTGCCAGGTCTCATTATAGAGCTGCTGTGGGGAAATCAAAGGGAAATTTGATACCTAAACTTGTTGATAAACTCGATAGAGAGGGTCCCTGGTCACCTTTGTATCATGAATTTAAAGAACGTACAGAACATCAAAATTAATAATAGTTATACTACAGGAGTAGAACAAACCACAGAAAATCTTTTAGAATCACTTGTGCCTGACGATCGGCCGGAGGATGACACGGATTATCACCGACAAATTAGGCAGTGGGCTATTGAACCACCATTGTCTCCAATGTCTGACTTACCATCTTCAGACGAATTCCTCAGTATTGTTAGGTCATTACCACTAAATAAGGCTTCGGGCGACGATAAAATATCAAACAAAATGATAAAAGAAGCTTGTAAACTTTCGGGTGATACGGTTTTAACAGTTTTTAAACGTTGCATTGTGGAAGGAGTATTTCCTAGTGTTTGGCGGTGCGGTAATATTCGAATAATACCAAAAAGCGGCGATAAGCCGCCGGACGATCCTAAATCCTATCGACCCATAACACTGTTACCATCGCTGGGAAAGCTTTTAGAGCGTCTTGTAGTACCACGACTTCTACCGGGTGGAGTTAAATTTCATGATAGACAATTCGGCTTTACTGTTCTTTCTTACCTTATCAAAATAGTTTACAAATCACATGAGATCTTTACGTTATAAACTATAATATAAAATAAAACATTTTTTTTTGACAAATGTGTATTCACATGAGATCTTTACTTTATAAACTATGATTAATTTATAATTAAACAAGTATTTTTTGACAAATGAGTATTCACATGAGATCTTTACTTTATATTAATTGGTAAACTATCGATATAGTGCTTAGTGAAAATTATATGAGAAATTGTAAGTGATAATAAACCCTATTCTTTTATTTATTAATATTAAAAAATCGAACTGCGCTCAACACTATGGCAAACTGAAGCGCCGCGCGCCCACACCTCGGTGCTATACGGGGTTGCAATTACGACAAAATAGTTCCTGTACCGCACCAAACGAAAAAAATATCACCTCTGTGCGTTACGACAAAATGCTTCCCGTATTATTTTTCTATTGTAAGTGATACTAAATGAAGCGAGAATATCGGATATATAGTTGTCTTTTTCCTAACTTCACGGGATCCTAGTAAAACACCCCCCGCACCGAGCGCAAAACAAGGTTAGATAGCTGCCGCACAGTACGAAAGTCAAACACGGCCAAATAGTTCCCATAACGCACTGAACGTGTTAATATTATTTAAATTTCATTATTTTCAACCACTGTTCCTTAAAAATATTTTAATTTTGATTTTTTTTTGAAGACAGCTCCCGCATTTGGAATATACATGCAGTGTCGCGAGGGACTTTACAAACATACATGAAATGGACACAAAGAACACCCAGACTCAGAACAACAATTTGTGGATCACACAAAGTGTTGTC
This sequence comes from Diaphora mendica, assembly GCA_949125395.1. Taxonomy (NCBI): domain Eukaryota; kingdom Metazoa; phylum Arthropoda; class Insecta; order Lepidoptera; family Erebidae; genus Diaphora; species Diaphora mendica. Next base: position 7,600,947 of record OX421321.1, read on the forward strand.
CCATGTAGGATTTGAACCCACAACACTTGGTTCAGTAGAAAGTGGCGTGGCGGCCGCTTAAACCACTAGGCCAACCGTGCAGTCAATAATCATTTTTTCATGATTATATCTACTTGTATTGCACATAATATTCGAAGATCTGTTCATAACTCACAAACTACACAGTGACTCGGTTATAAGTACAAACATTACTCTAAATTGCTGCCGACCTTTTACAATTTAATCCAAATGAAATAAATGAACACTTACCAAAATGAAGTGTTGTCAAGAGCAATAAATGTAACAGATCTGGCTATAAATTACTTTAATGGTGTTGCGATGACATATTGCTGGAATTCTGAAGGAATTTCGGATTTTCTCATGCGGAAAAATTATGTTGATGATTTTTAACTCAAAGGGTTTCAGTGTCATAAAATTTTCTAAAATTTTTAAATCCATACTAATATTATGAACGTGAAAGTTTGTAAGTATAGATGGATGGATGTTTGTTACTCTTTAACGCAAAAACTACTGAACGGATTTGGTTTACAGTAATATAGCTTATACATCAGAATAACACATTTGCCGCTACTATTTGCCGCGATAAGCGACATATACGCGGGTGGAGCCGCGGGCAACAACTAGTAGTTAATATTTTTTACGAAATTTGATGGAAGGTATTCCTACAAGTCACATCATTATAATCAGTTCAATTAAACAGTGCTTATTAAAATCCTTCTTTTGTAACACATTAATGATTATTCTCGATTCAATATGTTTAAATGTGTAAACACGAGGTGATGGTTTAAATCAATTCATGACATAACATAACGTACTATCTATAATCTTATCTTATCTAAAGGAATATAATAGGTCTTTACCTATGAAATTGCCGTTTTGTATGCAATAAGTGAAAGTACTTATTTTTCAAACTTTTTTATTTCTGTTATTCGAAGTAATCACCCATGCAATCGACGCATCTTTGCCAACGCATTGGCAGTTTATTGATGCCCTTCTTGTAAAAATCAGCTGGACGGGAGGCAACAAACTCTTCAAAGGCATTTTGTACTGCCTCTCGGGAATTGAATTTTTTACCCACTAAAAAGTTGTCAAAATTTTGGAAAAAGTAATTGTCGGTAGGTGCAAGGTCTGGTGAGTATGGCGGATAAGGGAGAGCTTCCAACCCCAGCTCTTGCAGCTTGGAGACTGTCTGTTGCGCAGTATGGGGTCGCGCGTTGTCGTGAAGCAGCTGCAAGAGCTGGGGTTGGAAGCTCTCCCTCATCCGCCATACTCACCAGACCTTGCACCTACCGACTATTAGTATTTTGATTTAATATTTTTCTTTTATTTTTGGCCTTTCTAAACACACGTTACAATTTAGAATGTAGTAGTACTTTTATATATTATGGTAGAAAGCACAAAACAACATTTTCGAAACATAATTAACCAAAATTTTCATACTGTACAAAAATAATCATAATCATAAAGTCAGCGCATCGCTATTAGAACACAAAAACGGCTTTTGAAGGCCCCAATAAATATCACTTCCCACTTAGAATTGCAGACAAATGCCTAAAAATTTATGCTAATAGCTTGCTATTTCTTTAAGCTCTTATTTCATCGTTATTTGTTATTTTTGTACGGTGACTTATTATAATATACAGCTTAAATAAAAATAACTGATTCTACTTTAGCTTTCCTTTTATATATTTTAACTTTAACTGCCTCGGTGGCGCAGTGGTAGTGAATGCGACTGCTGTGCTTGAGGTCCCGGGTTCAAATACTAGGTCGGACCAAATGTTATTTGTGATCTACAAATATTTGTTTCGGAGTTTGGGTGTTTTCTATGTATAATATGTATGTATTTACAAAAAAAAGGTATATAGGTATTTATATCAGTTGTCTAGTACCCATAACACAAGCTCTGCTTAGCTTGGGACTAGATGGCGTTGTGTGTTAGATGTCCGAAATATTTATTTATTTATTATTTTATTATTATTTATTTATATATCAAAATTGCATAGCGGTGGTTGAAGTTGTGGGCCTTTTCTTACGTGTGGAAACCCCCTCGGGCCGTTACCCGCGCCGGGGTTTGCGGCGGGGCGGTGTGTCGGAATCGAACTGACTAAAACCACACGGTGTGCCACTCTGCGCCTTAGAAGGAAGGGATCCGGGAACTGCTGTTATTAAGAGATCCAGAAGTTGTTATGGGCCTCCGGTATCCTCACTTACTCGGTCAAACACAGCGCAAGCGCTGTTTCACACCGGTTTTCTGTGAGGCCGTGGTATCACTCCGATCAAGCCAGCCCATTCATGCGGAAGCGTGTACGTGAAATTCTAAATGTTTTGTTTTAAATGTTATGTGAGAGTTCGTAGTGACAGGCGATTATTTTGTATGTGAGTCTAAAATGTGTATGTGTGAAGATATCCCAAGCAAAAAATGACAGACTGTTTTGTATCGTAAAAAGACGCTATTGTTAATCACCTCCATTCGGTGGCTCTATGAATTACACCATATAATGTAATTAATAATAATATAATGTAATAATAATAATTAATATGTTTCCTCAGTTTTCAAAATGTGTATTCTGATAAGGATTCAAAAACAAAAAGCGGTGACTATATCTCAACTGTTACTTTATGAACTGCGAAACATATGCAACTTAAATTTACAGTTAGCTCTTATCTATGAGTTACTACGTCTTTTAAAGATAAATATATATATGCCTAGCTTTGGACTATTGAGTGCTGTTGATGATCAGGAAACTGAAATGATTGTAAGTAATGGCTGTAGAGGTGCGAATGGACCTGAAATAACACAGTTCATTCTCTTCAGGATAATGCGCCTAAGATCAGAAGTCGGAGTGGTTATAGTCAAAACGTCATATACTCCTAGCTCCAGCGTTCTCGAAAAGCCGGAGATCCGAAAGGATTTTCCAACCCATCAACAACAGTAAGGAAACGGTTGTAGAGCATTTGATTAGATAAGTGGAAGCACTTTTTTTTTTCCATAACTTTTTATCTATACAAATAGATAAACTAACTAACTAAATAAACGGCTTGACCGATTTTATTCCTGAATACAATAAAAAAATATTTAATAAAGATGTTGTATTATTTTTTATTTAATAAATCAAATTTAAGAACTAGCTCAAAGTAAAGTAAAAAACTATTCAAGTAATCCGGTGCCGTCAAAATAAATTGCAGTAGTGACACAAACTTTCATTACGTTCTCACTAACGTCAAAAGGACCGTTGGTCACACTGTAATATAATCTAACCTTATAACGGGCGTTCATGTTTTAATTATATCTTACTAACTACATCTCAATTAGCCTAGCCTAGTGGTTTAAGCGGTCGCCACGCCGCTCTTTACTGCGCCAAGTGTTGTGGCTTCAAATCCTACACGGGACAACACTTTATGTGATCCACAAATCGTTGTTCTGAGTCTGGGTGTTCTTTGTGTCCGTTTCATGTATGTTTGTAAAGTCCCCCGCGACCTAGAATTTATATTTATAATGTGGGAGTTGTCTTTAAAAAAAACAAGACAAACTTCATGAGTATAAATAAAGAGAATAAAGCTGATGTCCATTATCGTTTAAAGAAAAATTATTAGTGTTTAATTTTGATCAATCCATTCATTCTAAAGTCACCATTCAATGTTTATTGAGTGATGGCATCAAATATGAACTAAAAAAACTAGTGTAGTTTAGACCCCACGACTGAAGTGAAACTTCAAGGAGTACAAGGCCTGCAGTGTGTCTTAGATATACGAAAGGTAACTGCTCATGAGAGAGAGAGACAAAAAATGTATGCTCGCATCTCTCTCTCTCTTTTCATCTTCACTAACTTATATCTCTCTCTCAACTTCCGTTCGCCTCGCCCGATCACACTTTTCGTAACGTACTCGTCTTTCACTCACCAGCTTACTCCCCAAGTCAAGCGTGCGTTATGAAGTTTTACTTCAAAAACATATAACCTATCATACACTTAATGTACCAAATTGAACAGTTTACTTCTTGACTCCATATATACTCACTTTAGGTAGAAATTAGAATTTCTGACTTACTAACAAAGAAAGGGTAGTTTAAAATGATAAAGATTTTCCTATGTTAAATTCTAAATGTAAATGGAGTTGTGAGGCCATTATTTTCTAGTTATATTATATTGTATCTAGTCTAAGAATTTTAAGGCAAATTCGTCTTTCAACGACATGTTTCACTGACATTTTTCGCTTGGGGGACATAATCTCCAAACGGGATTTCGCTATTACTTAGTGGACTTTTCTTACTAATAAGCACGTCATATTATTTTGTGAAGGTAAAAAAACATTTCGTGATGCCGTAAGAATTGCCTTTTGAGTAGTTTTGATTCATCATTATTATTTGTTAATTTTATTTGATTAAAAGAGTTCGGAGCTAAGTAGTAGCCAAGTAGGGTAACACATTGCAAAAGACATCAACCCTAGCCCGGTCAGGCTAAAGGTTACTGAAAAGTCCGACAGTATTTCTAAAGAGAAACGATGTCGCCTAATAGCTAGGAGGTGGATGGCAGTTACCCCACGAACCAAGTACTAGGCATTCTAACTCAAAACCCACCCTAAGTTAGGTTGGAAAAAGGCTTGGAGGAAGATATGTTTAAAACAAACAGGATTGGTAGCCAAACTTGGGCACGAATATAAATAATAATAATAAGTTTATTTGTTCACTCTTTCTTAAAGCTGTTACAAAAATACTAGCGACTGTTACAAATCCTTACATTTGGAGGTTTTTTTTTTATGTTTGGCCCTGCCATAATGACTCTACTCTGCCTGATGGAAAGCATAAGTAGAATCCAAGAGTGGTTGTCACCATACTCACTGCGAATGCAGACAATGCAACAATACAGCATGGTGACCCACACCATCGCGGGCTAGTGATGCTTCTGCATCATTGGGCCTCCGGTCACGTACTCACCAACGGAATGTTGGCCCAGCATGCTGTCATTTTACGTTGATGTTCTGTGCGAGGGTAGTACCGCCCCGGTCGAGCCGGCCTATTCGTGCTGAAATCAGCGTGGCTTTACTACCTTGCATTAGGTTAACGTCGGCAGCCATAATAGTATAAAATTGTGCTATAGCTGCTAGCGCTTTTTACTCTGGGAACTCACAATTCGGTCTTCCTCATATTCTACAATACAATTATCGAAACTAAGCGATTTGACATTTTACTTTTAGAAAAGGTACAGTAAATACTCTTAATATATATTTTAATTTAATAAAAATAAACAACAACAATAACAAATCTAAACTACGCCCCCGACCCAAATATCAATGTGCTAGATAACTGTACAAAATTAATAGCAATGCATCAAACCTCAATCACTGCTTTGAAACATACAACAAATGATTTGATTCAAGAAATTGCACACACAACACATGGTACCCAATCCTAGAATGAGATAGTTCTTTTATTAAACCTTGTCTTTGATATTGTCACTGCTTTTCGACATACGGAACCGTATATGACGAATACAGAACCAATACAAGAATATGAATGTAAACAAGTGTTCAGATCGCGCCAAAATATCCAATAAGCTAAATTAAACTCGCTTGACTACGATTTTCTTCATGCAGAATCCGATATCTTGTTCGATAGATATCTTCAATATTTTTGAAGCAAATAAAGCCTTATCCATACTCATGATTAACTAAATAAATAAATACAGGTATATATAATAAAATAAATAAATGAAAACAAATAATGTTCAGAATATGTTTCTCAATTATAAGCGTCTTTGAGTGTGACTTATATTTGGCAGCTTTATATCTCTTTCTTAAACAATCATTTTAGACTCTGCGCTATAATATCTCTCATCAACGCACTACACCTTATAATTTAAAGAAAAATGACATGCTTGGAAAAGAGATTTCTAGCTCTTTCTACTGGCTTATAATTTTAGATACATCCGAATAAAATTGGATAATCATATTTTGAATAATACTATATTTAATTAGTATTTAAAATGCGAAAAATTCGTAATGTGCAAATGGGCTACTATAATGTGGAAAGTAAACATTTAATGTGTAACCACGACGCAAAGAAATGAAATTGTTTTTGTATTGGATACATTCACTTTGAACTTTTAAGCTATCATTTTTGCCGTTTCCAAAGTCGTGATAAAACGAAATAAAAACTACTCAATATAAAGAGGAAACAGGAGGACTCCTTAAAAGGACTGATGTTAATTTATTGCCACCTACAAGAATTTACGGGCGCGAAGCGTGAAACTGGGTAATTTGTCTTTTGGTTAATATCCGACCGCCGAGTTCTGCTCTAATTGAATTAGCCAAGCTATTATTCTACTAGAATAGAGACAAATACAATTATTTTGGACTCTGAAGTACTTTGTAAGGAAGATTCGAAGGAGCCTTTAAGTTACTCAAAATGAATTTAGGATTTATATATTACTATATATCTCCCACGCTTTTAAAATGATTTGATAGAGTGCATCTAACCCACTGTTAAGGGGGCAAAACAAAAAGAAAACCTTGTCTATAAATAACGTGTTTAAATGTATTATTACGTTATGTTTTTGATGCACTAAAAATTATAATTAAAAATATGGCATTTGTAGTTAATTATATTATTTACATAATTTAAAGTACGATTCTATTATGGAATCTGTGAGACACCAATCTGTGACAGCACCTGTCACCATCTAATCGTAAATGTGATTTATAAATTATAATGTTTGTTTTAGCACATTTATTATTAAAAAGTTTTTTTGACGTGACAACGTCAATAAATCGATGAACGCCGGCTACACGCACGAAAAAGGATGGCTCATTGTCTCGTTACGCTCATTGTACGTCGTTGTATGAGAGATAGATGCGGCGTTTGTGTCGTTTTTGATCAATGTTTTGTTATGACGTTGTCATGTTAAACTATCGTCTATAAACCGACTTTACAGACATTTTTTTTCCATGGGCTTATAAAACCTAAGTATAAAACTCGGTACACCCTTCATACCAGTACAATTTTTGCAAAGTGTAAGAATATCAAAACACATTTAAATTATTCCTGTACAGTCATTCTTACTTGCTAGATATTTAATACGTAATCTAAATTCAATAATTAATATACGCATTTTTAATAAAATCGTTTATAAAAGTATTTTTATAGAATACTAGCTAACCGCGCAACTTCACCTGCGTCTCTTTTCATTCATGCTCGGCACCCATAGTTCTCAGCGTGATGTTAACTATGTTACCATTGCTAATCCAGCTAAACATACATATAAAAAAAAAGTTTTGGAGTTTGTCGCAATCAACAACGTGACATTAGAATTTTTTTATATGATGTCTATTACAAAGATAACCCACAACGTGTGGTTCCTGACGATGTCAAATGAAATGAATTAAAAAATTAAATATTGTGAGTAAAATCGTAAAAAATAAATAAAACATGCTACATTCGTTTGTTTAGTACAACCAGGAATAAATAGGAAATCAAACAAAAGTTCAATGTACATACACCATTCTTTATTCATCGATACTCGTGTTCTGTCCCAGTTTATTTTATTACCCAGATGCGATTTCAGCATTCATGAATCCAAATTTACTTTTCTATTATTGCCAACGATTTCGTACATTGTGGCGGAAACCTCAACCTGTATTTTTTTAAACAGACTTAAAGTAAGATTCGATTTACAGTGTATTTCGTTTCTTTTTGAACGAAAAGGGCTCTTGGGGTCGTCTTTTATTTATTTATTTATTTATTTATTTAATGGTTTACCAATAGTTATTACACTAAAACATTCTTAAATACAAAACACAGTAAAGCCTTAATCTAAGTGTACAACTCATTTAGGTAAACACTACATGCATAAATTCTTTTAATATAAGAAAAAAAAACAGTATATATTTAAAGAGATTGTCCAAAAAGTAAGGAAACAAACGTACATATAAATTGGTGTCCATCCATATTAGGGACATCAATTAATTAGCAAATAGTTAATTGACAGCAAGAGTGTGGACCTGGTTCTTCAATCGTTGAAATGTGCCAAATATATCTATCTGACTACTGTAGTGATTATATTTCTTACTAAGCCGTGAAACAGGAGAGTTGGAACCTAAAACTGTCCTTCGAAAAGGTGGATGTAGGAGCATAATGGGTTTTCTGGGATACTTATGAGGTATACTAAATTTAAATTTTGAAAGCAGATTTGCGCAATCAACATTGCTGTTAAGTATTTTAAATAAAAATAGCAAATCAGATGAGTTTCTGCGTTTTTCTAAGGAGTCAATTCTAAAATACTTAAGACGTTTCAAGTAGCTTGGTTGTTTTTTTGTAATACCCATGGAGTAGGCAAGATGATTCAGGAAACGCTTTTGAATTCGTTCAATTCTTAGGCTACGTGTAGCATAGTGAGGATGCCATACTACAACGCAATATTCAAGTATGCTTCTTACGAGGCTATTGTAAAGTACAATTTTAGTTTGAGGAGACCGGAACGATTTAACATTTCTAATCAGAAAACCCAACATTTTTGACGCTTTCTTTACAATAACATCCATGTGGGGAATAAAAGTTAGTTTAGAGTCAAGCATTACACCCAGATCTCTAACAGTGTCTAGACGATCGAGTGGTATGCCATTAATATTATAACTATAGTCCACTTTGTTTAGTTTACGGGTAAAAGTTATTTGAGCACATTTTTTAACGTTTAGCTGCATATTGTTATATCCACACCACTCTAAAAGACGATCAATATCACTTTGCAACAACAATGCATCAGTATTAGATTCTATTACCCGAACTATTTTTAAGTCGTCAGCGAATAAGTATGGAGTAGAATATAGGAAGCAATTCGGGAGGTCGTTAATGAAAATATTGAACAGAATCGGTCCTAAATGCAATCCCTGCGGAACGCCAGAGGTAATTTTGAATATGTTGGACTTATAGCCATCAGCCACAACGAAGAAAGTTCGATTTATTAGGTACGAATTAAGCCAATGAAGCAATGATCCAGCAAAGCCGTATGACGACAGCTTCTGGACTAGGATGTGGTGAGACACCTTGTCAAAGGCCTTGCTGAAATCAGTGTACACAGCGTCCACTTGTTTATTAGCATCAACTGACTCCAGAGTACTCTCAATAAACTCAACTAAATTACTGCATGTGGATCTAGCGGTTGTAAATCCATGTTGTTGGCTTGACAAATATTTTTTTAAATAATTTTGAAAGGAGGGACATATCAATGCTTCAAAGGTTTTTGCGAACGTTGATAGAATTGATATAGGCCTATAACCACTAACTAAACCAGCTCCAGCATCAGGTTTAAGAATAGGAACAACTTTCGCAAGTTTCCATCGATCAGGAAAGATGCCAGATCTTAGAGACAGATTAAAGATTAAGCCCAAAGGGATCGCTAACTCATCAGCACATTCCCGTATAAAGCCTGGCGGAACGTTGTCAGATCCCGGTCCCTTTGATGTATCAAGATTTTTAAGTAGCTTATTAATTGCTTCATTATCAATACTTAAATTAGAAAATGAGTCAGAGTGATTCGATGACACGTGCAAGCAAGAGGATGATGAAGACAAACAGTAGGATTGATTTGTTGGGTTATACACAGAAGAAAAGTAGTCGCCAAACATGTTACATATGTCATGGCCATCACCGGCTACATTATTACCATCTGATAGGGAAGCAGGATAAGTACTCTTACCATTTCGCTTGGACTTAATGAATGACCAAAAGAATTTAGGGTTCGTCTTTATTTTATTTTCAATGTCATTAATATAAGAATTGTAGCACTTTTTAGCTAGGATTTTACATCGCTTATTACATAACTGCATAGAAATCTTATCTAAAGGATTATTATATATTTTATATATTTTTCTATAGATATCTCTTTCCCGTTGTAACCTTATGATCTTGTGATTAAACCAAGACGGCCCCAAGTTGTTTTTTATAGGAATAGATGGTACGTACTGCTTCACCAATTCGTCAAGAGTATTGTAAAATATGTTTAACATGATATCGGGATCAGTGATTCCCTGAAAAAGGGCACACCAATCAGTGTTATTTAGGTAGTCTTTGATAGCAGGATAATCTGCCTTTTTAAAGTTAAGTCTTGTATAGTTATTCGGTTTTAAGTAGTTTTGCTGAACGTACTCAAGATGAATTTCAAGAGGAGGGTGATGGGAATCTATTTTACAAAGGCCAGTAAGAGCCTCTGATATTTTACAACCCGGCAGATCAGTAAGAACCAGATCCAGGATCCTATCTTTACTATTGAAAATATTATTACACTGACTTAGGTTGTTTACATGCGTAAAATCAATAAGTTTCTGACAGATTTTAGAATGATGGAACTGACAAAAATCAGCCAGGCCGTTTACAACATTCCAATTTATTTGGCTTAAATTAAAATCGCCGATGAGGACGGTACGGAACTCGTTGATTCTATCAACCAAAGAATTACAATTGTCAATAAAGTGATCAAGAATTGAGCTTTGAACAGGTGGTGGTAAATACACTGCACATAAAGCTATTTTAAAGTTGTGTTTGACTTGAACCGTCACCCACAAGTCCTCGCACCCACTCTCCCAGCCCAACATCCTACTAGCAACAAACCTTTTAGAAATCGCAATCAAAACTCCGCCACCATCTTTATGATTGAGAAATAATGCAGTTTCTCGATCTCTTCGAAATACATTGTAATTGCTATCGAAAAGTTCCGTGCTATAGACATTACCATTTAGCCATGTCTCTGTTAACACTATCGCATCGTAGTTTGTACAGACTAGATTACAAAAAAACTCTTGAGTTTTAGTTCGCAAACCGCGGACATTTTGATAGAAGATATTAAAAGTAGTGAATTTTAAAACAATACTTGTAAACATGCAAAAGGACATTACAGTAATTAATGAGTCCAATTATTCTAGTTTATTTTGTTAAGTGCATCCATGTCTCTAATAATACGATATTCCGAATCATCCGTTTTTCTCATGTAAATACGGCCTCCTCTGACCCATACGTGCTTGTAACCCTTCTCCTTTGCTTTAAGGCGCGTTGCTGCATGTAAAGCTTTATTAGTGGGACTCAAATGCTCAGTGACGAAAATAGGCGATTTCTCGCCCACAAGGTTAAGATGTGAGGTATTTAATTTGTCGTTGAAGTTTTTCTTCTTATTAAAGTTAATACAAGCAGCCAAGAAAGTATCGCGAAGTCGTGGTGTGTTGAACTGGACTACAATAGATTTAGGACGATTATTGTCGCTGTTGAACTTCATAACACGAGTGCAATTTAATATATTTTCTTCTTTAATTTCACAATCTATGACTTTACCAAGTTGCTTCATCATTTTTATCAAATTCTCATCCTTTTTCTGAGGGACACACTGTAATTCAATGTTACTGGAGCGCGCACATTGTTCCAAAGTATTGATGCGCACTGACATGTCTTTAATTACGGAAGTCATCCTGCTATTATCCTCTGTCAACTCTTTTACTCTTTGCTTCGCCTCTGAATGTTCCCCAAGAATATCATCATACTGCTTGCTCATATGAACAACGGATTCTTTTAATTCTTCAATTTCATTTCGCACCGAGTTTATTTCCGTGTTGAATATACTGCGCATTGTCGAGGTAATTTTCTCCAATAAGTTACTAGACTGAGCCTCAATGGCTTCCTGAATAATAGCACGTATACCATGTTCAGTCAACGATTCTGAGTCAGGTGGAGACTGCAAAATGACTCTACTCTGCCTGATGGAAAGCATAGGCAAAATCCAAGAGTGGTGGTCACCATACTCATTGCGAACGCAGACAATGCAACAATGCAGCATGGTGACCCACACCACGGCAGCCTAGTGATGCTTCTGCATCGTTGGGCCTCATAAGTTTTTTTCATATTTATTCGTGGCAATGACAGCCCTTATTTATATTCTATTTTTAACCGACTTCAAAAAAAGCAGGAGGTTCTCAATTCGACTGCATTTTTTATGTTTGTTACCTCATAACTTTCGACTGGGTGAACCGATTTTGATGATTCTTTTTTTATTTGAAAGCTGGTGCTTCCCATGTGGTCCAATTTTAATTTGGTCCAGTTCTGGCATGTCATTCATGAGAAAATCATATTAATCTTCAATTTGCATGAAGTATATGCGCAAGTTGACGAATAACTCAATATCACGCCGACTGATTTCGATGATTTTTTTTTATTTGAAAATTGGTGCTTCCTGTGTGGACCCAATTCAATTTGGTCGTTCTTGAAGTCGGTTTTTTTTTGTTATAATTTTGTATTAACTAATCTATATTCTCTTATTAAATATTATTATTATCTTATTAATATTTTTTTTCTATTTTTTTTATTTCATTACATAGTATTTCTCATCTGTATTCTACTAGTCAACCCCTTTCATTTGATACCCATAATAAGGTACTCATTACAAAATTTGTAAACCGCCATTTTGTAGCGGCGGCCATCTTGGATTTACAATGAACCAGAATTTATATAATTGTATTGTCACCAGAACTAAAGATGTGTACTAAATTTCAGATCAATCTGTCAACAGGAAAGGGGTCAAATTTCAATTACTAGTTTTGACACAAACAAACAAATAACCAGGGCAAGTTAAAAAAAAACCGTTTAATAATTCACCATTTGTAATAATTATACTAAATTAGTTGATTCAAACACAATAAGTTATGACAAGCATTTAAATAAATTTAGTTTATTTTTAAAGATTGAAATTTGTTTTTAATGATAGTTATATGGGGTCGTCTTATTTAAATAGTAACCGTAGTTGGTGCTCTGGTGTTTTATTCTTGAATTTAAACGATAATAATGACGCAGAAAAAAAAAGAATGAAGAATGGCTCTTTCATGAATAGGTACTACATAATATATAATGACACATAGTATATGCTTAGAAATCTCTAACACATAAAAGTTAGTAGCAATAGTAAAAGTAGCTTTCTAATATTATCTAGTAAAAATTGTAAATCATGCACATGATGTACATGAGTTGAGTTACACCTGCTACTTTTAAAAGGGTGGGTTACTTAGGCTTGCAGAGACGCATAATGATTTCAGTTCTATTAAGTTTTAGATGATGACTACTCATCACTCAAACAATGTAGATGCATTTACTCGAACTTAATAGCACTTTCTATTTCTTACGTACATTAATGAAATGATCATAATTTTAAACATATATGAGAACTGTAGCTGTGAATGTACTTTGCAACTCATTTTGTTTTGTTATTCAACGTTTTGTTTTTTTTTATCGCTGGAATAGCAACATAGCATAGATATCTCAGACTGCCTCGTTGGTCTCGCGGTTGGCATGTGCGACTGCTGATCATGAGGTCTTGGGTTCGATTCCCGGGTCGGACCAAATGTTTGTATGATCTACAAGTAATTGTTTCGGAGTTTGGGTGTTTTCTATGTATAATTTAAGTAAATTATATGTATGTATGTATTTACAAAAAAAAAGTATATAAAAATAAGTATAATTTGTATTAGTTGTCTAGTAGGTACCCATAATACAAGCTTTGCTTAGCTTGGGACTAGATGGCGTTGTGTATTAGATGTCTGAAATATTTATTATTATATTTATTTATTATCTATTAACAACAACGTCATTAATTTATATGGAGCTTAACAAAACGAGCGGTGTACGTTTTAAGTTTTGGTCTGGTTTGGGTTTTAGTTTTAATGGTTCTATTTTGATCGCAATAATGACCGACGTAATGAGACAGAAGATTAAAGCTTAACGATAACCTGAAGCTATAGTACATTACGCATTAATCTTAAACCACGACTTAACTGAGCCTGAGTATTGAATAAAACGGATCGAAACTGATTAATTTATGTAAAATGGAAGTGAGCTCAGAAACTCTGCAAGCTATTTTATAGGTAAGGGTTGTTGTAGCATTTGTTGTATAAATTAATTATACTCAAATTAAATTCCTATCGATTTATAGCTATTGAATGTAAAATACTTATATCTGACAATTACGTGAAAATAAATGTCTTCCAACTAATATTACAAAAATGAGAGTCTAATAGAAAAAAAACTGGACAAGATTATGGTTGGCAGAATCCTAGAAGATATGTCTTATATAATAGAATTGAAATTAGTTTTAAATATTTTCTTAAATATAGACTTTTTCTTTTTGTATCTTTTTTTCAACTAAACAATGAAGAAAGAAAAAAAAATGGGAAAGTTGGGAAACTCTTTCCTAAGGCATGCCAGGTTTTCTAGTAGTGTGTTTTGGTCGGTACGATTTCGTCATACTAACTCACCGTACCTAAGTGTTAAAAAAAAATCATTTGCTTACTCTGACTTTAAATAATAAAGTTAAGAGTATTCTAAAGCATTGAAATTTAGTTAAAAATATCTTTCAAGTAACCTACTGTTAACAGTTGCCTATGTACCTAACAATTTAAATTCCACTTTGCACAAAACCAATGACCTCGAACTTAAAGTTCTATAATTTTACTCATTTGTACCCGAAACGGCCCGTCTAGTAAATTAACCCGAATTGATCACCCATTCTTGCGCATTACGTTAAGCTAAGGAGATAAAGTTAAGTTCAGAGAACATTACAGCCAGTGCACAGTTGTTTCCAGTCTTCTCTAAGTGAGAAACAATTGATTAGGCGCCGTTTTTGAGAATCTATGTTCATTTTGCGAGATATTTAGACCTTAAGGCCAGTAAAGCACAAATTATTGTAAGGCGCATTAACATACGTCAATAAATTGTTTGTTAAGAACACGTAAACTTTTTCATCAAAACAATTAAATCCTTTATTTTCATGTATCTGGGCTACTTCGATGTAAGTCAACTGGTTCTAGTGTGTATTTTATGCCTGTATCGGTTAAAATAATTAATCTATTTGCCACTATTTCAAAGAAATCAAAGCAATTTAAAGTCGATGTCATTATTCCGATAAGACGCTATACATATTAAAACAGTGTATACCTGAATCTTTTTTTTTTTTTTAGGTTTGGCACGCCAAAATGACTCTACTCTGCCTGATGGAAAGCATAAGCAGAATCCAAGAGTGGTGGTCGCCATACTCATTGTGAATGCAGACAATGCAGCATGGTGACCCACACCATGACGGCCTAGTGATGCTGCTGCATCTTTTAGTCTAGTCAACAAGTATGGAACTTGTTGACTAGACTAATTGGGCCTTCGGTCTCGCACTCACCAACGAAACACGACAGCACGAACGCTGTCATTTTACGTTGATATTCTGTGCGAGGGTAGTACCACCCCGGTCGAGCCGGCCCGTTCGTGCTGAAGTCAGCGTGGCTCTACTACCTTCCATGACACTACCTACATCTTCGAATTCAACTCCTTATAACGAGAAATATTTCAGAAATTCTCAACGACTTTCACTTTTAGTACTTGACTAATAAATTAAAAAGCTTTTTAAAAACAAGCTTTTACTGGAATGCCTCGAGACGAATCAAACGAATCCAAACTCGATGATGTTGCGACGTTTCTTTACAGAGTTCCTATGGCCACTTTCCAGCTCCAGATCAGCTCCATGTCATTATAATATTGTATTGTCACGCTGTATACATATTCTTGCAAAATTTCAGCAAAATCGGTTGAAGATAATATCTGCTTCAAAATTGAATTGCAAGATTCCACCCGCACATACAAGCATACTTACATACATTGCAAGTTAATAAAAAGCTTGTAAAAATATGTACATATACTTTTTGAATGCATACCGCTTACTCTAAAAGAAAGCCAAGTATATACGACCTCACTTCTTAACCGCAATATTATTCTAAAACCAACCTTAACGTTTTGACTTTTCAACATAACTTGTATTTCCAACTCTATGAAATGTAATAGTTACCATTTCCTCGATACTCTATTCATGTGTTTTTTAACTATGAGTATTCGAATTCAATTTATTACATGTAAAATTCCAATTCTAATTGGTTCACTGAACTAAAAAAAAAATCAAAGAATCCAAAGCATCATTTTTATAACGAAAATTATCAAAAAGTACAAAAGTCATTCAACCTGACAAAGCGAAAAAAGGGAATGAAACCTATTAATTTTATTATAGCGATAAAATAATAATTCAGCCTGATGCCATGACCAAAAATAATATCGCAGCGCGTTAAACAAAAGGTAAGTAACGATGCTCAGTCTTTCAGCGATATTAGGGAATTTGGCAAGGTGTGGCTTAAAACATCGGGATTCTTGCTCGTAATTTTATTATACCGTAGAATTAAATTAGACGATTTCAGTTTTAATCTAGTGGAGTAGACGACTATTATAAATATTGAGTGTATTGATCGATGCTCGGACACGGTGAGCTTTAATATAAGGAGTGTTAAGTTTAAAATCGTTAGAAAAGAGATGGTAAAATTCTCCATCTTGAAGATGGTGGAAGTTAATTGAAATCAAATTGCAGAAGGGTTCTTTTAATGGTTACTTTTAGATACACGGGGTTGGGAGATTGACCTAGAAACGAATACATGATACGGTTTTTTCTAATCGACTTCTTCCTTACTACAAAGATAGTTATGTTGTCCAAAATATCTAGGCCGTAATCACGTTCTTAGTTGATTTTATTTCTAATATTAGATACTTATTAAGATTAGAAGGTAACGAGGCTATGTTTTCAGATATTCACTAGTTTCGGAATATCTACAAGGAATTCAGAGATCATACCTCATGGGATTACTGAGACTATTTACTTTTATGTCAAAAGAAATTATGAATGGTTATTAGACTATGTAAGTTTAGTAAATATTGTAATACTAAGAACTGTTATGTAAAAATTTGCGAAAAAAACTTTCCTTATGAAAAATAAATATAAGGTAAATCCTTCTCTTTATACGTCTATGGGTAAATCTAATAGTTTTAGAATACCATATAATATGTACCAATATAAACTGTGCTTATTTTGAACTTTTGATTTCTGTCCTTTTTTGAACTGGATTTTAAATTAAGAATGTTGTGTTTGATACTTTAAAGGAACGTAGTAAACAAATCATGAAAAAATATTTCAGCAGAAAAGAGCAATATAAATAAATAAATGTTTCGGACATCTTACACACAACGCCATCTAGTCCGAAGTTAAGCAGAGCTTGTGTTATGGGTACTAAATAACTGATATAAATACATACATACTTTTTTTGTAAATACATACATATTATACACAGAAAATACCCAAACTCAGAAACAAATATTTGCAGGTCATACAAACATTTGGTCCGACCCGGGAATCGAACCCGAGACTTCAAGCACAACAGTCCCATACGCTACCATTGCGCCACAGAGGCAGTCAAAATAAAATAGTTAGGAATAATATAAACGGACCTTATTTGCAACATCAACAACGTGGTCACGGCTTTTAATAACTACCTACCACTGTAAGTGTAATAGTTCAATAACAGCAAAATTTATTTCCCCCATAAAAGGAAACCACACCTATCGGTTCCGTATTTTCCGAACACAATATAAGATCATAAGAGCCTCAAAAATACCAAAACACGCCATGGCCCAATAACTACTTGTAATATATCAGGGTGGCCAATAAGCGGCCGGTGCGTCCGATAAATGACACAAAACGCCTGTTATTGCCTCTCCCAGGTGTTAAACATTAGGCCTTTTTGAAATATTAGTCATATCTCTTCCAGAAACAGTTATAGGATAGTGTAGAAAGTAAATATAATAAAACGGGGCACCAAAGGTGTTTTTCTTAGTGTACGACTGCGGTATTTTTTGGCATATCTAGGTTTAATATATTAATATTTAATTCATAATCATAATGACTGCACGTTTGGCCTAGTGGTTTAACGGTCACCACGCCGTTTCCTACTTCGCCAAGTGTCGTGGGTTCAAATCCCACGTAGGACAATACTTTGTGTGATCCAAACTGTTGTTCTGAGTCTGGATGTTCTTTGTGTCCGTTTCAAGTGTGTTTGTAAAGTCCCCCGCCACACAGGATTTATTCTTAGTGCGGAAGTTGTCTTTTAAAAAAATAATTCATTGGTACCGTTAATCATTGAAATATGAACTAAACCAAATATTTGAGGTATTTATGAATGCAAAAAAGACCGAAAAAGTTTTTCTGGCTATGATATTTGAGTGTTAACAAGCGTTAAAATAACGCCTTTATAGAGGACTGTCAAAAAAAAAATATCGACATTAATGTTGTTTTCACTACTAACTATGCTGCAGACTAAGACAAATGAAACCATTTCCTAGCTTTCTATTTATAAAAGCAAGTGTATACTACGTTCTGTCTTAAAAATTAGGCTTCACTCATTGATATACAAAAAAGCTTCACTAATAGCACAGAATAGCTAATAGTTTTCAAATAAATCCATACACAAATTATGTATTCATTCTATTTATTAAATATTTAAATATTTAGTCAAGCAAGTAGATTAAGATACTTACAGATATTTATGAACGTTTTTACAGAAAGTATTTTTCAAGTGTCATTTGGCTAGATTTTATGTACTGGTACACATTACAGAATACACATAATGATTCGTATATAAGAGTAGAGAGTGAAGACCGTGAATATAATTTAAAAATATAAATGGTTAAGTCACTCTCATATGCATTGCAAAATTACTAACTCTTGCTATTTAACTCATCAATGCAGAGCTTAAGCCACTGGGGCTACAAAATTGAAACTCAGCAGATGCTTTTTATGTTCCATGCACCACAAAAACATTTTTTTTTAGAAATTGCATCTCCCAATGGCATAAGAAATGAAAATTTGTGTGGAATGACATAATTTTCAAGTATGGAAATAAGAAATGATCACGCGTGCAAAGCCACTGGCAATAGCTAGTTGGAAATGAGAGTACCATTTACTTAAACATGAGTCTGAAATGTTACTGTTGACATAGTTCGGTTGTGTGGTTTAAGTAGACTCAGAAGTCCACAACCAAATCATTACAAATTCTTATTAAAAGTATAAATTGAATTGACAGAATAGAAGTAAGTTCTGGCTGACTATTTGCTTGTGTTACACTTGTCTATTCTTCAATCAATGAGTCACAGTCTTGTAATAAAGAAGTTCTAAAAATGATTTAAACCGGTTTCCGTTTAAGATTCGCATATAAAATTACTACCTGAACTTAGTTTGGTATCTTGTATGATGTCAGCATATTATGAATGAATGGCTTTACAACTAAATGTATACATAAGACACAAAAGCAATACACACTAAAAGTGTACGTATAGGTTCTCTATCCCTCAATTTGTAAGCTAGCCTAGACCAAGAGGTATTGAATTTATTCCAGTCACGTAGGCATTTGTAATTCTGGGGAGCAATGTTTGGCCACGAATTAAGAGCGCACTGGTTAATTGTATAATTACTTAAGTGGTTTATTTAAATAAAAATTAAGATAAATGGTTGATTTACAAAAACATTTTATGATTCTGTGGCTATATAATTTAAAAACTGGTCTGAATTAACCTTCAGTTATACATATTTGGCTTTTAAACCAATCTTTGAAGCCAAGACTCTTCATCACTAACATAGTTTTTGTTTGGTTTAATACTTTCCAGTTATCAAACGACGCAGGTTATGTAACCATACTCCATAGTGAAAGTAATATTTCTGCATAGTATAAGTATATTCCTAGGTCACCATCGTAATCGTGTTGGATTTTAAACATGTAGACTTTACACAAAACAAATAAATATTATTGGTTTTATAAACTTTGGTTTTGCCAAATAATCATATTTTGCTGGATCGAAAAACTATTAAGCTTAATTTAACAACTGATTTCTGTCACTATTTTTATATCTTTCAGTATATTTATCTTGTAGTTCGTTGTAACTTTGATCGATATTTTAATAATAGTGTATTTTTTTTGCGGTTTACGATTTATGACGTATTAAAAAAATCTACTCACTAGATCTCGTTCAAACCAATTTTCGGTGGAAGTTTGCATGGTAATGTACATCATATATTTTTTTTAGTTTTATCATTCTTTTATTTTAGAAGTTACAGAGGGGGGGACATATTTTACTTGGAAGTGTCTCTCGCGCAAACTGTTCAGTTTAGAAAAAAATTATATTAGAAACCTCAATATCATTTTTAAAGACCTATCCATAGATACCCCACACGGTTGGGTTTGATGAAAAAAAATTTTTTGAGTTTCAGTTCCAAGTATGGGGACCCCCAAAAGTTATTGTTTTTTTTCTATTTTTGTGTGAAAATCTTAATGCGGTTCACAGAATACATCTACTTACCAAGTTTCAACATTATAGTCCTTATAGTTCCGGAGAAAAGTGGCTGTGACATACGGACGGACAGACGGACGGACAGACAGACGCACGGAACCCTAAAAAACTAAGGTATTCGAAGACTTCGAACTATTAGAGCTACTATTTACACTGTGCTAATCCATCTCAATGAGCAATATAACTTTCATATCATTACTTGCCCGCCTTTCCAACTTTTCGATTTATACCAAACTTTTAATTTATTCCTGAAGTGCCTAATTCGTGGGTAGAATAAAACTTATAATCGGCAAATATGTGCGATACATGCTTCTGCTTACTACTTCAGAAATATTAGCCGTGAGTATATGTAAATTTATGAGCTTGATATTAAAGATAATTATCAGCTGATGGTTATTTATTATTACCATTTTTGATACATCTCTAGTATATCATTTACGTCTGTTTCATTTAATTCAAAGTATCAAAATCACAATACACATGACAAAAGTTTTCTATCGAAGTCTGGGTACAATGTTCTATTGAGACCTGTTTTCATCTACGGATACGTCATCTGCCATGTTCTATCTGTATGTCTATTATCGCTTTGAAACAATGTGTGTCATTTTTGTCCAAGAGTACACACCTTTTAGAATAAAATTTTATTGAACACGAAGCAATTGTCTTTGAAAATCGTTTTGTTAGACACTAAATGAAATAACTTTAAGTTCAATACCTAAATGTCAGGGGTTAGTTCTGAATTCATAAACTTAAATTATTAAATAAACACTTAAATACATAATTTTGTAAATAGTATATATATATATTTTTTATGTAAAAGCGGGAAAAAGAGCAGTCGTATCGCCTGATGGTAAGCGATTACCGCTGCCCATGAACACCTGTAACACCAGAGGCGTCACAAGTGCGTTACCGGCCTTTGGGGGATGGGGGGGGAGATAGGGGGAGGGTTGGGTATGGGCCTCCGGTATCCTCAATCACTCGGTAAAACACAGCGCAAGCACTATTTCACACTGGTTTTTTGTGAGGCCGTGGTATCACTCCGGTCGAGCCGGCCCATTCATGCCGAAGCGTAGCTCTCCCACGGTAGGATATAAAGATAAATTAAATATAATTAGAGATTAAATACCAAGCCATTCGCAAATCATTGAACTCGTCAGCCCACAACCCCGACGCGCTGTCGTGACACGGGGAGTCAAGCAATAAGACAAGCTTGTGACAGAGGGAACTACGTCGCTACTGTTTAGAAATGAGGTTAGTTAGTGCTTAATTAGTATTACAATGTGCTCACAAACTGCAGATGAAACTATAGTAGGTATTTAAATATAGTAGCCAAAAATAGATACAATGGTAAGAAATAAATACAAATTAGAACACTTAACGCTCTATGGAACGAATAATTTACTGATTGATTAGTAGTATATATGACATAATAACTTTTTTTTTATGGTATAGGGGGCAAACGAATAGGCGTATCACCTGATGGTAAGTGACTACCGCTGCCCATGGACACCCGCAACACCAGAGGCGTCACAAGTGCGTTGCCAGCCCTTGGGGGATGGGCCTTCGGTATCCTCACCCACTCAGTGAAACACAACGCAAGCGCTAATTCACACCGGTTCTCTGTGAGGCCGTAGTATCATTCATGCCGAAACGTGGCTCTCCTACGGTACCACCACGTCTCCACTTAGAATAAAATGTTTTTCATATCGTTTAATATTAATAGAATATTAAAGACAACTTTATATATCGTACTAAATATTTTTCCCCTGATTAAGCCCTGCTAAAGTATTTATAATCAATGATACTCAAAAAAAACTTATGGTACATTAAACACTCGCGACCAATAGCAGACAATAATGTTATAATAAGTATTATATTCTGGTCTGCGATTGATTTAAAAAGTCTTTTTAAATAACTTTAGAAAAACTAGATAATAAATCTAAAAAACTAAATTCTATTGAAGCAGAGATAATTATAAACTCGAAGTAAAAAACTGGAGAGGGGAGCTAAATTTATCAGAAAATCTGATGCTTTAATGCGTCGAGCTTTTTTCTAAGCGAACGAATATAATTAAGAGAAGAGACGAAGCGAAGTGTAATAAAACACTCGGCGTTGAGTGACGAAAATCACTGCTGCATCTATATATATAAGCCAGGGGAATTTTCAAGTAGTTCCCTAATGAGTTAAAACACCTGCAACATAAAATTAATTTACACAACTAAACTGCTTTTATATAAATCATTTTGTTTATTACGGGTAGATATTTCACGAGATCTTCAACGATATTTTGTTGATAGATTGATGATGTAATGAAGAAATAAACATCTAGTAGATAAGTTTTATAGTGTATTTAGTACGTTTGTTGGGTAAGTGAGTGTTTTATTTGTACAGGTAAATTTTTATTATCTGATTTTGAAACAATTTAGAAACGGAATCAAATCCATCATTTTTTGGTTCGGTTAATATACAATAACAGTTTAGTTTTCATATGTTTTAGAGGAGCAACAAAACATAATTCAATGGTAAAAATAGAACTTTAATCTTTCTATTATTTTCTTAAAGCTGTCATCGGGTCTATGTATTTATATAGAAGTGAAAACTTATAACTTAGAATGTTATTTTATTTTACCAAAAAGTGCTCAACGCAGCGAAAGAAGTTTTGTGACGTCAGCATGTCGGTGACGTGGTGACGCGAACTCATAAGATTTTCTCATACCAAAATGTGCTCAACGCGACAAAAGAGTTTTCACTTCAAAAATTTGTAACAGTTCAAACTGTATATTTAATAAATACTCATCTCAATTCTAATGTGTGCGTTTAGTACTGTTTTACGAAAATACTAAATTCAGTGTATTGTTACATAAACTTTCAAACATATGTATAAGTTTAACTATCATGTGCAACAAATTTATATAGTTTTAGATTTACCCCTACTTTACCGATAAATTATGCAGAGTGAACCTATAGAAAGACGGTACTTGGCTATGCCCGCACACTTGTTGTTTGGGCAGCGGTCGGTGAGGACGTGTTTCTGTACCCATATCTTGTCGTTTAATTTTATATCGTTGTGAACTGTTTAGTGTTTTCAGTAGGAGAATAAGAGCTGAGGTTGGGCTACCTCCAATCTGACACTTTTATTTAATTCCCACTTCTAGTTTATAACAATAGATAAAATTACAATCAATATGGTGAAATTCAAGAAGTCACGTTCGCTCTTACTCGTAATTCTCTCCGACCGTAGCAAATATTCTAACTTAAACCAGCAAAGCCACACAATGATTTAAATTTAATTCTAGTTTTTAACACTAAAACAGCTTAAGCTAAGAGCGCATTTATAAGATGAAACCACAGGGCCCTAATTTTACTTCAACCACAGTTTAACGGGCTAAGTTAAATGACTGTTAATGGACGCACTTTGTAAGGTAAAATTTCAGGGCTTCCACCATTTACTTGCTTTGGTGATTTGTTTGAATTCAGCATATAATTAAGAACAGCTCCACTTAAGGGTCTGTAAGGGCGTGAGCGCCAGTATCATTAAAATTATTACATAATCGTTATAATATTATCTTTTCATTTCAACTTTTGGAATCAGAAAAACACGTAAGAGTTCTACTACTAGTACTACTCTCGATAATAAACTTTAGTTTAAAAATACGCAAATAGTTACTAAATGAATTTCATCACCTTTTCAGAACTCTTTTTTCGCATTTAATTAAACCATTTTAAAGTACGGTGGTCTAAAATTGCGAGCATCAAATTAACTTAGTTCAGAGCCGTTAAAAAAGTTTGAAGAATTGAGTTTTGTATAAATCTATGCTATGTTCCCAACGGGGTTTCCATACAAATAAATGTAATTGAAGTGTCTGTTTGTAATATTAAAATAACCGTTTTTTTTCTAAATGCATAATATGTATGTAACACGGTACATTTACCAAAATATTTATTTTTACAATTTTTGTCTTTATGTTGGTCTGTCTGTCCGTTTGTTCCGGCAAATATCTGGAACGGCTGGACCGATTTTGACGGGACTTTCACTGATAGATAGCTGATGATATAAGGAGTAATTTAGTAAATCATCAAAGGTTGGATTGTTGCTTGGAATAATATCATAAGGCGAAACCGGTCAGTTGTAAACAAAAATAAAATAGTGGAATAAGTACAAGTGATTTTAATTCTAGAATGTATTTTATCAAGTTCCATCAAGTGCCGACAATCGAGAGTATAAATTACATAAGCAACGTTACTTTATATTTACGTTTCTCCATACATACTTTTAATTTATCGTTTTATCAATTTAAACAGAAACATTTTCCTTAATATAACCTAGCATAGTAACGTCTAGTACTAAATAGAAAAAATATATACCTGTATAGCGACAATCTAAAGACAAATTATAATCATTTTCCATTCTATGAAACTACACACATCAAAAGTGTCTAGGGATCAACATATGTGTCTAGGGATAAACATATATTTTTGCAATAACTTTTCTCCTGACTGATATTAATTAAAATTTTCTTTAAGGATTCATCAAATAAAGTGTTTTCGTTTGTCACAGTAACGATAAACCAAGTCACCTTTGCATTAATAAATAAATTTGCCATTTTCCTAATAAAAGGATTTTTGACATTTGAACCACTAACATTAAAGTTCGAAAAAAAGACTGAAATAACAGTTTTCTTTAAAATTTTATTGGGTAACTTAAACAATTAATAATCCGTGTTTCTACCGCGAACACTAACAACACAAGAATCGGTTTGGCGTACTCAAAATGAGTTCATCCAAATCACGCTGTGGAATGGCCGCCCATGTTCGTTGCAACAACAAAAAAAGGTCTTCTTGCGACTGGATACCCTCCATATTCGGCAGAGCTCTTCTCTGTAGCATATCCCATGCATGCTCAATCGGGTTCAAGTCTGGCGGCTGAGCAGGCCAGGGCCAAAGCCACATCTCAATCTCAAGAAATCCGCATAAAAATGCTTGATCCCTAGACACTTTTCATGTGTGTATTATATAAAGGAAAAGCTTTATGGATCTGTTATTGAAATATATTGTTTACCTTAATAAGGATGAGATTACAGTGAACGTGACGCAAGTTATTCATTTACCTATAATATAAATGTAGATAGTAACAGAGCAGTTGTAAAATAAATGGAAAAAACCATCTTTTGTCATACGTATTATATTTGACTGCACGTATGGCCTAGTAGTTAAAGCGTTCGCCACGCCGCTTCCTACTTCGCCAAGTGTTGTGGGTTCAAATCCTACACTTCAAAACTTTGTGTGATCCACAAATTGTTGTTCTGAATCTGGATGTACCTTGTGCCCGTTACATGTTAGTTTGTAATTTCCCCCGCGACACAGGATGTATGCCTAGTGCGGGAGTTGTCTTTTCAAAACAAATCAAAATGTATAGCAACTTCGTGACAAAGTGGAATGTACTGAAATGGCAAGAACAAAAACTGACCGAATGCATTGTGGAATTTTAGATACTGAAACTCGTTATTCAACAACATAAATATGTAAATAATGGTATTCATTAAATGTAGACTGCCCAAGGCCAGGATGGTGGGCACTCTTTAGGAGGCCTTCGATACCAATAGACGTCAATAAACAAATTGAAGTGTTAATTGAAATTTTTTTTCTTTACATCTAACACACAACGCCATCTAGTCCCAAGCTAAGCAGAGCTTGTGTTATGGGTACTAGACAACTGATACAAATACATATATATTTTTATGTAAATACATACATATTATACGTAGAAAACACCCAAACTCCGGAAAAATTACTAATTTACTTTTCAAAAAAGCAGTCTAATTTTAATGTTGAATTCACCTGAATTGGAAAAAAAATAGCGATTAATATAAATGAATAAAAATATTCTAAATTAAAAGTGATAAAACTTGTATTTTAGCACAGATCTTCCATTCAGAAAACTCAGAGTACTACTTCGCCGAGACTGCCTCATAGTAATTATGTCATAATCTAATCAACTTAAGCAACACTATACCTTGGAAATCAGACCTTGATAATAGAATGCTTCAAGCATTTATTTTCACAATTATTGTATTTTTTGCTCTGTACTTGATTTTCTTTGTAACTTACATGAAAGTAATTTCTTGATGAACAGAGGCTTGAACAATAATTATAAGTAAACATTCTCCCTCACCAATGTTTGGATTTCTAACCCAGGTGGTTTAAATTGTATACATTTTTTTACAGTCCCGAGAAGATATTTCCGTGTGCATACAATAATGAGCAGATCGTTATAAAAACAGACACCGTGAATAAAACGGTATCAACGTAAACTCCACCTAAGTCTCTTTGTTTTTCCTGTGTTATCTTCACAATGAGGTTATTATCTGGATCGGGTTTCGTACACAACCGACGTTGATGGAGGTGCCTCGTTTAGTTTATCTCAAGTATTTGACCACGGCCTTAAGCATTTACCTACCTAGTAACACTGTCTGGAATTCTTAATAGAAAACTATTGTATAGATAGAAAATATGGGCGTATTGTAAATATGATTTACGACTAAACATTATGTGTTATTTAGTTTCACTATACTATGTCTACATTTCTGGATTAAACACATTGTCGCTTGAAATTTTTAAAAAAAAAACGTGTGGCACTCGGGGACTGCCGCGGTAAAGCTATTGCATAGCATTTTTTATCAACTTATGCAATTATAATGTTTTTTTATTTTATTTTGCCTGTTTCTCATTTAATATTGTTCAAAAGTATTTAAACAATAGAGGGCGTTAGTGTACCTCATAGTTGCGAAACCGCTCAAGAGATGGCGCTGACTGGTTTTTATTTATGCAGTATTTTTTTTTTCTTTAAACATGTACACTTACGGGGCGCACATGCGGTGAGTGTGGCATTATAAAGATATTATGATAGATACCTATACACCTATATACTTTCTCAAACCCAGACTAGTTTGACAGAGACAGGCAGATTCGTTGATTCGTCGTTCGGAGCAGCTCGTCTCGATCCGTGCGAGCTTCGGGTGTTGGGTTTCGTTACGTTACGGAATTTCTTGATTCGCTCGCCGCGCTCAAAGGCCTTAAAGACCGCGATGAAAGCTATGCTATAGTAAATAATACTTTCTAGTGGTCGCTTTGTGGTCAAAAGTTGTCCATAATTCATTTTTTAAGCTTTCTGCTCTCCTCTATAAATCTCCAACTGTGCCAAATTTTGTAATCCTCCGTTAGCGTAATTTTCGTGAAAAGGGGTGCAACGTTTTTGCTTCGCGTATTAATGTATAGACATATATAGGTGTGGTAACGTATTCGACCTCAACGTGAAGATTAATTCACTGCACTCGTTAATAAAAACTAGTGAATGTATTGTGCATCTTTGCATTTACATATACACAATGTACACTGGGAGAAGTGTGTAGGATAATACATAGATAAAAATGTATTGTATCATTGTCATCACATATAATAGCTAACTCTACCTCGACTGCACGTTTGGCCTAGTGGTTTAACGGTCACCACTCCGTTTCCTACTTCGCCAAGTGTCGTGGGTTCAAATCCTACGTAGGACAACACTTTGTGTGATCCACAAATTGTTGTTCTGAGTCTGGGTGTTCTTTGTGTCAGGATTTATTCCTAGTGCGGGAGTTGTCTTTCAAAAAAGAAAAAGAAAATAAATAAATATATATTTAACATTACCTATCAACACTGAACACTGATACACGTATTTTGTTTTATATGTATAAACTCCTGTAAACACCAAAAATATATACCTATATAAAAAGTAGAAAAATAAACCATAGAAAACAACAGGAAACAGGAAGAAAACTTGCAACTAAAACGTGAATGTTAGGTGGATGTATGGCAAACTGTGAGAAGAGGAAAACACAACACCAGGAAAACGTGAAAACCTTTATAGACATTAGAAACATGAGTATCTTGGTGAAGTATAGCCATCAGAATGATAACAAACATTGATGTACGAGTACTTATACGTTCGGAAAACGTCATTTTTGTGTATTTTACTTTTTATTTTTTCAACAACTGGGTTGGTTTCAACACAATCAACGAGTATTTTTTCTATTTGAAGCGGCGTAATGGTTTAGGTATTGGATTTCCGATGGAATCGGTGTAGATTTTCAATATTACGAAATATGCAGAGGACCCAGTAGTTAAAATGGCTCAGAATAATACTAGTTACGTAAATACTTAGTTATTAACTAAAAACCTATAGATGTATAGTATAGTGTGATCCTTTTAAGGCAGTATTAACTATCACTAAATTGACAGAAAAGCTTTGATTTTAACGCTTTCATTCGGCTTGATCTCTCATCATTTATGCGGCGTTACCCCGCTCTGAGGCGTCTTGCTCTCGCAAGCGCCGCATCTATCTCTCGCTTGCACTTCAAGCCTTAAATGGAAGTGAAAGATGGATGCGGCGCTTGCGCTGCTTCTATCTCTCATCATTTCATCAATGTTTTGTTATGACGTTGTCACGTTAAGCTATCGTCCGTAAACAGACTTTACAGACAACAATTTTAATTTCTTAATCTGATAATTTACGTCTCCATAACATAGAAAAAAATATAAATAGGCTTGAAAATAGTCAAACTAATTTTTAAAGTGAAATTTAAAACACAGTCTAAATTTGAACCATTCAAACGCCGTCATTTTGCGCGCGCTTTTGACATGACCAATGACGTCAATGTTGTTTGTTGTGTTTGTTTACTATTCAGTGTTTCAGTTACTTTATACATATTTGCAGTTTTATTTGAAGAATCAGGAAAGAAGTTAATTTTTCCCACAAACACTCCTAACACAGTAGAAATTTCGACGCCGGTAATTTCGATGACGTGCCCACCGACGTCACATTTCGTTTCGACCAATAGTGCGCGTTTTGTAAATTTCAATTGTCCCTCCCATCATTTTCACTTTTTATTTAATATTTTCTGGGTTTAAATAACCATTAATTAAAAAAATATGTTTTATGTATATTGTAAAGACAATAAAGAATCTAGAAAAAAATATTTGAAACAAATTAAAATTTTATGCATATTCCCTATTCTTATACTCAAACTGATTTAATACGAGTATAATGTAACATGAAAAGTAGATGAAAAAGATGTTAAACGTTAATGAACCCTGTAATTGGACTTGTCCAAGTTTCAATCCCCATGATGTTGTCCGAAATTTCGATACTACATCACTTAATCTTAAGAGCTGTAAAGTTTTTTCTCTCTTATTTCAACATACTTTTTTCATGTTTTTTTTTAAGTATGTTAATTGGTATTTTTGTCCCATTATCGCGAAGTTTACATCAATTAATTATAATTATTGAAAAGTGGTTTGTTTCGAAGGCTTAGAGTTAATAGTTTACGGAATGTATTTGTTACATAGAATTTCACAAAATAGTTCAACATAAAATGTATACGTTTAGCCAGTTATTAATTGTCAATCATTGCTGCTAACTGCTATGCGGTACTCTTTTTTTAATAAACTCTTGTTAGTAACGTTGACTTTGAAACACAACAGCTTTCATCTGATTACGAACATCAATGATATAACACTTCTGTCCCTATAATGTAGACATCAAACTAATGGCATCTGCTTATGGTTAAATATTTGAGAAGGGACGTTTCCCTTCTTGATCTTGAAGGGATCGTTCTTGTCTCGAGATAGGTAGGATTAACTCTAGACATCCTAATAATAATATTGACTTTTGAATCCTATTATTCATATAATAAAATAAAGATATCCAGCCAGTACCTCCCTCGCAAATAAAAATTTAAGGCTACAGTGACTTTTACCAACCTATTGATAGTCAGTACTATACTCTTTTCGAGGAAAATATACGAAAAGTTTGTCAGAACTTCTACAGAGTGAAAGGCAATGCAATACAAAAGTTGCAGGAATATTTTTGCTCGCATTCTTGTATTGCATTGTGCGGTAAATTGAATTTTTGCAATTCAAGGTGATGTGGTCACCTCGACGTACCAGGAGTTTATATAAATACAATGGTATGCGATCTGGACGTGGGCACTTCAACGCTTGAAATACGTCTAATGCAAAAAATAGTAAGATTGCTTAAACAGCAACATGTAACTTTAATTAAGTTGGGGTAAGGACAAGTGTCTGTGTAATTGTTTGTGAAATATTGCAGCACATATTTTGGTTGCAGAATATAGTTTTCATAGAACAAAAACTGTTTCTAGTTTTTTTTTTCTCTTAGACTGCCTTTGTGGCGCAGTGGTAGCGTAAGAGACTGCTGTGCTTGAGGTTTCGGGTTAGAATCCCGGGTCGGATCAAATGTTTATATGATGTGCAACTATTTGTTTCTGCAAATATGAGTTTGGGTGTTTTCTATTTATAATATGTATGTATATACAAACAAAATTATATACATAAATATTTATATCAGTGGCGTGTGTTAGATGTCCAAATATTATAATTATTATTTCTTTTATCAGGTACTAAAGGCCTATTTTATGTCCATTGAAGTCGGTGGCCATTAACCATCAAGGTGTGTTCTCTGCCCAAAATTTATATGAACATGTTTTAAAGTTACAAATTCATATCGTTATCATTTCCTTACACGAATCTTTATTCTTTACAACACCTAAGTATGAGGCATATATTTTTCTTATATGTATAAAACCTTAGATGAGGGTAGAACCTGGGTAGACAGGGTAGTGGCATATTAAATTATGCGTGACATAGAAGGTAAAGAGGGATAATCCTACAAAGTCGCGCTACTTTATTGGACAAGGAACGTATTAAGCTCGCTGCTTTTTATCATCTGCATTATACCCACCTTTGTATATTATACAATTTGGGTGTGAAGTTGAATAATACCTTATTTACACATGAAATATTATGATTTTTTATGGTTTAATATAAGGACTGCGGACATTGTGATAAAAAAAATGTTTTAAAAATAGTTGATTAAAAATCAATTTGCCACTTTATTGAACCATCGTTTGCACACTGTGCAAAACAGTTGTTATTTCTAAAAATCTTACTGATTTCACGTTACTTCCTTACAAAAAAGAATGGCTAAAGTAAATTTAAGTTGAACAGAAAACATATATTACAAGCCTGAGTTACGTGTCTTCCAAACAAGGTTTGTTATTAAAAAAACTAATTATTATAAGATATACCAAACAGCTTTGTTACTCTTCCCGCTATTATTAAGAAAACGTCACCTCTATCCGAGGACAGGTTAATAAACTCTGTAGGTGTTGAAAAGATATATCTCAATGTTAGGCCGGGCGCACACCGAAATGGTCTTCGACGAGACCGTCAGCGACAAGACGGTTTTCGACAGTTGTCTCGTGCTGACGCACACCGCATGACACCGAACAAACGGTCGAAGAAGGGGAAGGGACGATTTGATTATGGATATTACGTCTTTAAAGAGTGTTTGTTTACTTTTTTTATACTTATACTTCCTGCATTACAATTCCACAACGCACGTCCCATCTAACACAACGCTTTTTACGGCAACCAAGTCGATCCTCGATAAACTGTCTCGTCGTAGACAATTTGTCGACAACAGCTTTGGTGTGCGACGGTCCCACCTAACACAACGCTTTTTACGGCAACCAAGTCGATCCTCGATAAACTGTCTCGTCGTAGACAATTTGTCGACAACAGCTTTGGTGTGCGACGGTCCCACCTAACACAACGCTTTTTCGGCAACTTCGTCGAGCCTCGACAAACTGTCTCATCGGAGAACTGATCACTTTTTTTCGAGTCTGGTGTGCGCCCACACTTAGGTTTCATTTTTCATAAATATGTTCAAAAGTAAATTATTTATAACCACTATGCTACGAACAAGGCTTGAGGTGCGAAGATGTTAGAGCAAACCAATGTTGCCATCTATCTCTTAAACTAATAGCCCAATTTTGATGAGGTTTTCAGTGATGTGTTTAATTTTCTTAGAGAATATTGTTCGATAGTTTATATTCTTAAAGTGTATAACTTGCATGTACTATATTTTTAATGAATATATACATGTAGTAAAAAAACAGTAATACTAAAAAGTAATGGTGTAAATGTTGTGTTTTAGATTTCAAGACTTTAAATGTAAGTAACTTTGAAATATCTAATATGACACGTGTATTTGTCCGTAACTTGCCTTATTTAATATATCTTAAAGAAAACCTAAGTAGGTACTTCTATATTATTGTACGCGTTATCAATATCAATGAAACACGCAAAAGTGGTAAGATCTCTTGAGAATCCTTTCTGAATCCTTTTCACAAGTCTAATCAAACTAGGTATCTGAACATGAATTAGATTTTCTAAAGCCTACAATTTCACGTAAAAATCCTTTATTTTCAAAGAACTGCTCCAGGTTCGTATTAGGTAGTGTTTGTAACTATAGAATATTTAACAAACGCAGAAAATCAAATTAATTGAAAGCAATACAATAAGAAAGGATGTTTGTAGACGTACGTACTGAATAAAATTCACCTTTCATGCAATTTTTAATGCCTCGGTGGCGCAGTGGTAACGTTCGCGATTAGTGTGCTTGAGGTCTCAAGTTCTATTCTCGGGTCGGATCAAATGTTTGTATGATCTGCAAAAATTTGTTTCTGTGTTTTTACAACAAAAAAAATCATAAATAATATATACAAATAAATAAATTTGGAGTGTCTGTTTGTAATATTAAAATAACCGCTTTTCACTGAATGCATATGTATTTTAACACAGTACATATACCATTTTTTTTTAAATTTTTGTCTGTCTGTCTGTCCGTCGATCTGTCTGTCTGTTTGTTCCGGGTAATCTCTAGAACGGCTGGACCGATTTTGACGGGACCTTCACTCGTAACACCGCAGGTATCAGCTAGTGTATTCATATCACTTGTCTAGTATCCGTGGTACAAGCTCTGCTGAGTTTGGGGCTAAATGAAGTTGTGTGTCAAATGTCCGGAATATTTTTATTATAAAACTAAATGAGCCCTGCGGTGTTGCCCGCGGTACAACAGCAACCGTGGATAACGCCGCGGGGCAAAGCTAGTCTAAAAAAAGTACCCTAAGTTACTCCTTAGATCATCAGCTATCTGCCAATGAAAGTCCCAGCCGTTCCAGAGATTACCCGTAGCAAACAGACAGACAGACAAAGATAGTAAAAAAAATATTTTAGTACATGTACCATGTACACATACATAATTATGCATTTATTAAAAAGCGGTTTTTTTAATATTGCAAATAGACACTCCACTTTATTTATTTGTATAGATTTTGGAAATGCACATAAAACACATGAGTAAAAAAAAAGGAGAAACTGTGCTAAATATTAAGTTAAACTCGCAAATTATGACTTTATGTTCTAAGTATAAATAATATCAAAACGAGCAAAATTTCATTTAAAATGAAGAGTACATATTATGTGATTAACTGTGTAGCTTATACAGCATAAAGGAAAAAGTGTCACAAATTTTAGTTCACGATTCTTAACTGACTTTAGAGAAATAAGTTTAAATACTGACCGAAATACCTTTACTATGAGAACATAGGTAACTTACTTTAATCAGAATCAGAGTGGACAATAGGTACCACTCCAATTCGCAATCCCGCCGCTTCAATTTGTTTTACGGATAGTAAGTACGAATAATTTGTTACTATTTTAATGCATCTGAGATAATAATAATAATAATAAAAAGTGGTCTATTAAATACCAAGACCCTACACAATCGCGAGGTATACAATCTTAGAGAATATTTTCTTCATACTGATGTGGGAATGCATCGCAGTGTAGTTGCAGTGGATACCGGACTCACTCCGCTCGCTTTGGCTAAAGAGAATTGGCGCAAACCTGTAGTACTTGGTACTGATGATCGCAGGGAGGTATGGAAGGGCAAAGAACTTCATGGTCGATTTTATCGGGCCTTAAATGGGCCTGATATAGATTTTAAAGCATCTACGTCCTGGCTACAGTATGGTGATCTGTTCGGAGAAACCGAAGGTTTTGTCTGTGCGATTATGGATGAAGTTATCATGACGAATAACTATCGGAGGTATATCCTGAAGGATGGTACGGTCGACATCTGTCGGGCATGTCACCGTCCTGGAGAATCTATCAGGCATATTATTTCTGGTTGTTCTCGTCTTGCTAACGGCGAGTATTTGCATAGGCACAACCAAGTTGCCAGGATCGTACATCAACAACTTGCCCTGAAATACAAACTTGTGAGTTCAGAGGTGCCATATTACAGGTATGTGCCCGACCCAGTTCTCGAGAATGGTCGTGCTACGTTATATTGGGATCGATCTATTATCACGGACAGGACTATTGTTGCCAATAAGCCTGATATTGTGGTGATAGATCGATTAGAACGCCGCGCAATGATTGTCGATATCGCCGTTCCTCATGACGAGAATCTCGTGAAAGTTGAGAAAGAAAAACAAATAAAATATTTGGATTTATCTCACGAGATTGTCGATATGTGGAATGTGGATTCGGTGATCATTGTTCCGATAGTCGTATCTGCTCACGGATTGATAGCCAAGAGCCTTGACCAACATCTTAAGAGGCTCACGTTGGAGGGCTGGATCAAGGGTCTGATGCAGAAGGCAGTTCTTCTTGACACGGCTCGTATTGTGAGGAGGTTCCTGTCTCTGGAGCCCTAACCACCGGTTTCTTGGTCCCTGTACCCGAAGTCGGTGGTCTACTATTTTTTATATTTTTAAATGTATTTGTTTTTATATGTATATTTAAAAATGTAAATAATATGTATATATAAATGTAATAAAGAGAATAATAATAATAAGCCTTTTTTATTTCCATGACATTAAAAAAAATACATGTAAAAAAAAATATGTTTAGCAAGTAAATATTTCTATTCTAGTTATATGTCATGGCCCCTTTTGGGTATAGGCCTCCTCCAGTTGCCCCCATTTTTTCCTGTCGTTGGCTGTTTTCATCCAGTCTCTTCCTGTCATTTGAAGTATGTCGTCTATCCAGCGAGCCTTTGGTCTGCCCCTCTGTCTTTTGCCTCTAGGACCTGTCCACCTTGTTACTTGTTTAGACCATCTCTCTTCAGAAGAACGGGCAATGTGTCCTGCCCATTTCCACTTCAAGCGCTGTGCGTGTTGTAATACGTCTATCACTTTGGTTTTGTGTCTAATTTTTTTACTATTGACTTTGTCAATTTTCTTGATGCCAAGGATGCTCCTCTCCATAGCCCTTTGGCAGGTACGTAATTTTAACAAGGTGTTTTTGTTAAAGATCCAGATTTGGGCACCGTACGATAAACATGGCAATAGGCTCGAATCCATCACTTTTTTCTTTAGTTTAATTGAAAGTTTTGATTTTAATATATCTTTGTAGCTCCATTATTTTTTCCAAGTCATGATTATTCTCCTGTCTATTTCATCTAGGTGTCTTGTGTTTTTGAATGATATTTGTTTTCCGAGGTAGGTATAGCTCTCTACGTATTCTATAGGTGTTTTGTTTATCAGTATAGGATTCTTCGTTCCGTTGGTAGCTACCTTTGTTTTTGAGGTATTTAGTTGTAATCCTATATTTTTGCTAGCAGCGCTTAGTTCTGTCAGCATTTGCTCTAGTTGTTCTGATGTCTCAGCGAAAAGGACTATATCGTCGGCAAATCGTAGGTTACTGAGGTTTTTTCCGTCTATGGTTATTCCTTTTCTGCCCCAGTCTAGGTCTTTCATTATATGTTGTAAGACAGCTATGAAGATTTTTGGTGATAGCGGGTCTCCTTGCTTCACGCCTCTACGAATGTTAAATTCTGGGCCCAGTCTATCTAATTTGATCCGGCTTGTACTTTTTCCATATATATCCTTTATGATGTTGATGTATATATATGGAAGATTTTGATGCTCTAATGTGTCCCAGATACTCTTATGTGAAATGGAATCGAAAGCTTTCGCGTAGTCGACATATGCTATGTATAGATTTTTATTATATTCGACATATTTTTCTATTATTTGTTCTAAGGTGTGTATGTGGTCGATCGTTGAGTACCCTTGACGAAAACCTGCCTGTTCCACTGGTTGGCTCTTTTCTATAGTTGGTTCTATTCTTTTCTCCAGGCACATTGCAAATAGCTTATACATTGTTGGTAGTAGACTAATAGGTCGGTAGTTATTTATATCCGCCTGGTCTCCCTTTTTGTATATAAGAATTATCCGTGATTGGGCCCATCTGGTAGGGATTTTTTGTTCTTCCAGTATTTTTGTAAAGAGATTAGTGAGGGCCTATCAGCAGATGTTTTCCAACTATCAATGCTTCATTTGGGATATTGTCGACACCCGGACTTTTATCTTTTTTTAATTTTTATCATTATTTCTTCTTCGTAGAAGGGTTGGATTAACAAGTTCTTTTCATTTGTTTCTGAACGCTTTTCATAGTCGTAATTTTCGGTAGATTTATCGTCGTATAGCTTTGTGTAGAAGTCGGAGGCAATTTTTACAAGTTCCTTTCTAGTTTGTTGTTTCTTTGTGGTTTTTTGCACCTTCAATGTCGGAATCCATTTTTTTTCTGAATTTAACTGTTTATAGGCTTTTCTTTGGCTTCCCGTAGCTAGAAGATGTTTTTCAATTATTTTCATTCTGTAGTTTTCATAATCCTTTTTAAGTGATTTATTCGTGGTTTTGTAGAGTGATGAAAGTTCCCTTTTTTCCTCCTTGTTTTTTGTAGGTTTATATTGTAATTCTGTGCGTTTTTTTTATTAAGTTTTTAGTATCTTCGGATATTATTTCTTTCCTTGTTTTAATTAACGTAACGCTCTTTAAACTTTCCTGTATGGATGACTCTATTTTGAGGTAGTATGACTCAATGTTATCGTTAGCTTCCCAGTTTATTCCCCCTTTCTCAAGGCAGAGAGATATGTTTCTTGTGATTTCTCGTTGGATAGGGTAACTATTGGGGTTGAGTCGAAGGTAGCTCGACTTTTCATATGATTACCTAAAGTAATTGTTCCTCTCAAGAGTCTATGGTCGCTTGGAAACGAGAGTTTGTTAAGGATTTCTATGTTGGTAAAGAGTTTTTGGTCGTTACTCAAAATATAGTCTATTTGGTTTCTTTTTTGTTTATCTGGTGTAATCCATGTCCATAGGTTTTTTAAATATTGTGTTAATTATTAAAAATTTATTTTTAAGAGCGTATTGGACAAGTTTTTCGCCTCTGGGGTTTCTTTTACCGTAGCAGTATGGTCCCAGTATTATACTTTCTTCAGGTTTTCTTTGACCTATCTTTGCATTCAGGTCTTCGAGTAGTATAACTTTTCCGTTTGCGAAATTCTTTTTCTATTTGATCATAGAAGGCATCAATCTCTCCTTCTGTTGCTTCAGAGGTGGGCGCGTAAATTTGTATAATTGAGAGTTTTGCTGTCTCGAAACGTAGATTCAGCAAACAGACTCTTTCAGATATGCCTATGTAATTTTCTATGTTACTTTTGTATTTTTTCTTGATTAAAAAACCAACTCCATGGAGCCCTTTAGATTCTCCGGTGTAACAAAATATGTAGTCATCATCCTCAAGAGTACTATTGCCATTTCTTCTGACTTCCGCTAGGCCAATGATGTCGTATTTTATTTTTTCTAGGGAGTACTTTAACAGTATCATGTATCATTCTTTGTGGTGATAATAGCGATTTCACATTGTATGTGCAGATGTAAAGTTTTTGGCACGTTGGAGGGTTGTAGTCTAGACCTCCCGCGGTGACAAGCCGTCTTGGGAGATCGAGAGGGGGGGGGGGCGTTAATTGCTATTCTGTATTTTGTTTTG
Organism: Diaphora mendica; assembly: GCA_949125395.1. NCBI lineage: Eukaryota > Metazoa > Arthropoda > Insecta > Lepidoptera > Erebidae > Diaphora > Diaphora mendica. Next base: position 7,638,913 of record OX421321.1, read on the forward strand.
AATCAGGTGTTTGAGAAGGAGTTTTGTCGGATAATGTTAGCGTGGGTTTTTTTAAAATATAGCTATTCAAATTGTTAGGCTTGTTAAGCTTTGTAGGCTGCTTTTCAGTCTTCTTATTTGTACCGGTAGAGCCTGTAGACATCTCAGGGGATTCAGGTAAGCTTCTTTTTTTATTTTGAGTTTTTTGTAATTCTGCATGTTGGTCTCTATTTTTTAGTATAATGATTTTATCATATTTTAATATAGCATTTTTGCCTTGTTCTCTTAATATCGCTACCTCTCTTTGAAGTTCTTTTCGCTTATTGAGCACCCCTAGTGGGTAGTCTTCTTTTATATAATAGGACGAGTTTTCTAATTTCTTTTTGTTTTTTAAGATTTGTATTTTCATCCCCATAGTAAGTAAAGTGATCACAATAGGTCTGACTTTATCGGTTTTTATTCCAAGCCTTCTCACTGTAGTGCTTTTGTAAGTGTAGTGCTTCACTGTAGTGCTTTTCTCAATGTAGTGCTTTTCGCATTTGATGTTCAGTTTGTTGTTTATGATATCTAGGACTTTATTCTCCAACTCTTGATAGCTTTTTTTTTGCTCTTCAACTCCGAAAATAGTAGGTTTTTTCTTCTTAAAGATTTCTCTAAATTGTCAATTGCCAATTTTTGTGAATCTAGTTTTTGCTCGAGTTGTTCGTTTTTGGTTTCTAAATTCTTAAATTTCTCGTTTATATTATTATTGATGGTGCTTTTAATGTCTTCTTTCATGGCTAGAATATCCACTTTTTGTTGTCTCATTTCCTCTTGCATCATTTTCAACATCTCTTTAATATCTTCCATTTTTTATTTTTATTTAACGCCCTCTGTTGGTAAATTGTTGTATTTTTATTTTTATTTAGCTACTTGGATTTCGGCGCAGTAGTCATTTATCGATACTGCCAATACTAACTAACGTACTACGTAGTTCCTTAAAGTTCCGTTATGTTACACTTGCCCCCACACCAAGTTCTTTAAAATGCCGTTAGATGGCGCTTGCAGATATTTTTAATGGAGTTTTTTCACTTTTTTCCCGGAGATGGCTAAGTATTGCATGGAATTTTAGGTTATTATATTTATAACTTTCTATTGGATCTTGGTTTTCGTATGGTCAGCCGTTTCTTCTTTTCAATAGGCAATCACGTAAGTCTCAGAAAGTATAAGTCGACACATCTTTTTATCACCATCAAGAAGTCACTTTGTTGTTATTGAAAATTTTTATCACTTTTTTCGTGTTTGTATAGGTAATAGCGTTTATATTTCTATTTGTAGCAATGTATTTACTAGTCTTTAACACTATGACACTAGTTTTACACTTTATTTTTCACTTTTTATAATTTAATTTCACTTTATATACGGAGCTGATGTTTACGTTGGCAAGGTGGCGCCTCCTCTCTCGTTAGATCTCTCGGCGATAGTAAGTACGAATAATTTGTTACTATTTTAATGCATCTGAGATAAACATTAATTGTATATAAACATTAGTTGTATATAATGATAAATAAATAAATAAATAAATATTTCTGACATCTAACACATAATGCCCTCTAGTCCCAAACTAAGCAGAACTTGTCTTATGGGTACTAGACAACTGATACAAATACATATATATACTTTTTTTTGTAAATACATATAAAACACCCAAACTCCGAAACAAATATTTGTAGATCATACAAACATTTGGTCCGACCCGGGAATCGAACCCGAGACCTCATGATCAGGAGTCACACACGCCAACCGCGAGACCAACGAGGCAATTACCTATTTAACACTTATCTAAGAATTAAAAAAATATGTAATAGTCACACAATGATTTTGCGATTAATCCATGATACAAAAGCAACACAGAATACCAGCATTCGTGCTGTCGTGTTTCTTTAGTGAGCGAGACCGGAGGCCCAATGATGCAGAAGCATCTCAATAGTGTGCGTCCCCATGCTGCATTGATACATTGTCTTTGATGAGACTATGGGGACCACGACTTTTGGATTCTGCTCATGCTTTCCATTAGGCAGATTAGAGTCACTTTAGCAGGCTCACGTATTTAAAAAATAACTTTAAAAATAATTTTATTCTATAGCATTGTATATATCCGAAACACACACTGTGACTTTGAAAAAAAGATATTTAACGAAATAACAACACATATTAACAAATCAGAGGCTTTTTCTTAGCTTATACTTTCTTCTTTTGGGAAAATGTCCCATGGTTCTAAGTCGCTGAAAAGTACCCTACAAGTTAAAATATAAAGCCTAAATAGCAGTATCTTTTGATTACGTCGCTTGATTTTGTAAAGCTGCACGCGAATTTTATGGATTTTATGTTGGGATTGCCACATAAGAATTTGATTTTAGTTTCAACTCAATAGCTCCACCCCTTCTCGAATAAAAGTGTCTTGAGAGACAGACAGATTAAGACATTTTCAGATAGTTAGACAACGAAGAACTCCTTTATAGATTCTTCTCTTTCTTTCGAGGATGAAACTCCAGGATAAGAAAGAATCTATGAATGAAACGAATTATATTTTGTGTAATTTACCAGATAACATTCAAGCTCTAGTCATGTTAAAGAAAAACAGTCTTGTTCCCTTCACGAAAAATTACATTTCCTTGTTAAATTAATGAATGACGTCACAACACTGTAAGACGTACATGAATATGCCAACATGGAAACAAAGTTTTACGTTACAGGATTAGAATTTAGAGGTTTTAGTAAATGGAATATTTTTTTTACACAGTGACTCCAATTGTAACAAAGCTACCCATTTTTTTCTGTGTAGAAATTCCCGTACATGTCAAGATGTGTGAGGGATGAGGTTACCACTGCCCGGGGAACTGGTTGTACCCTAGACAGGAAATCCCTGTTAACCCGGCGTAAAATTTGGAATACCTGTAGGGTAACAAAAATAAATCAAAATATTATTTAACTTTCCAGTTTGTAAGTATGAAGTTCTTAAAGTATCTAAGTAACAGATTTAAACTTCAAGGAGCGACATGAAGCCTAAAAAATGACGTAAGTGAAGAAACATATATTATACTAGCTGATCCGGCGAACTTCGTACCGCCATATTTATGACCCACGTAACATCGTTTACGTTTTTGTGAATCTAAACCATTCCCAGATCCCCTTGAACACACACAAAAAAATTCATCAAAATCGGTCCAGTCTTTTTTGTGAATCTAAACCATTCCCAGATCCCCTTGAACACACACAAAAAATTTCATCAAAATTGGTCCAGTCGTTTAGGAGGAGTTCAGTCACATACACACGCACAAAAGAAATATATATATTAAGATTTTATTTTTGTACAAAAACCCATTACCCATTTATGATTTCCTCAGTACTGAATAATGGGTTCACCGTTGAGGGCACTTACTTCGACAATAAGGTTATTGCCAAAGGTACGTTATTTTAGCCGTTTGTGAAAATGTATGTAGTGTTAACATTTTATAAAATGTGTCGTATTTTTTTGGTATCTATGTAAGGTGATAATAGAGCATTTACTAATAAAATTAATAAGTTGTTATTATAGGTATATAATCCATTGGTTTTGCATTGTTGTTGATTTTGTAAACGAGTAAAAGTATCTTTGAAGATCAATTTTAGGTATGTTTAACGTATGGTTGTATTGAAAGGGAAATATACATACGCTACAATTGCTTCAGAGATTAGTTATGCATTATTTTTTATTAAAACTGTGGATTGCTCAGGATCATAATGCTGCGATGATTCGGCGTTGGGATTGAACTGAAATCTTCACCAATTACTACGACGAACGTGCTACTTGACAGCTAGTTCATAATACATGAACTCACTGTAGGCCCTCTGCTCTGAAACACCTTGGTAATCAACGACTTGAGTCGTCTTTTTAACCGACTTCCAAAAGGAGGAGGTTCTCAATTTCATCGGTATTTTATTTTTTATGTATGTACATTGATTACTCCGTCAATTGTGGACCGATTTTGAAAATTATTTTTGTATTCGAAAGGGTATGCTCCCCATGTGGTCCCATAGCCACCATATCAGGATCTGATGATGGGATCCCAAGGAAATCGAAGGAAACCCTCAAATTTATGTGAGCGCCTGCAACGAAGTTAAGAGCAATTGTCTGCATATCTTCATATTCTGTAGACATCATTTAATTTTAAATGAAATGATGATGAGAGACTTGAGAAAGACTAAAAAGCGAAAAATAAAAAAAAACTTCGTTTAAAAAAACCGACTTCAAAAACTAAAAAAGGTATAAAAATAACTTAATTTGCATGTGCTACCTATTCATAGGTTTGAAGTCGGTGCCAAGCCAAAATATAGCGATTCGAAATATAGCGAGTGTGGTACCTACTATACATTTGGCTTGGCACTGACTTCAAACCTATGAATAGGTAGCACATTCAAATTAAGTTATTTTATACTTTTTAGTTTTTGAAGTCGCTTTTTTTAAACGAAGTTTTTTTTCTTGAATGCGGTTCCTTGGAAGAACATATGGAAATTAAACTGACTGAAACGAGTCAATACAAGAAACACGGAAGGGTTCTACTGCGGATATACCCTTATAGATACTATAAATAACGGAATCGTTTTCGCGACTAGGTGAGACAATACAAGAATGATTTTAAAAATAACTTTAAAATATCATTTTAGTCACAGCTAAATTCAAAATAATTGTAAAAAAGTACCTATACCAGTAGTGCGCTGTGATGGCAAAATTAGTCTGCTCCCAGTGTTATTAAAGGGTTGAAATTTATAATCCTACTTAAGAAAATACATATTTATACTCGCATTTATCAAGAATGGAGTCTTGGGTTATAACAAAAATATTATTGAGAAGTAAACTTAATTAATTACATAAATACTTCGAACATCTAACACACAACATTTAAAAGTCATTAAATATGCTTATTTTCTCTTCGCTATTCATCAACAACCCATAACGACCCACTACTGGGCCCCGAGCCCAGTCTCCTCTCAGGAGAGGGTTAAGGCCATACGTCCCCACGCTGGCCAAGTGCGGGTCGGGGACTGGCAAGACAACGTTGTGGCTACATTATCTTGCCGTTGGATGTTTTTAAGCCACCCAAAGGCCTCCAACTAAGCTTCACGACTGTTATCATATGATAACAACTGGGACCGACTGCTTAACGTGACCTCCGAATCACGGAGACGCTCATAGTAACATGCCACTAGCGGTCACCTATCCTGGTACTGACCGTGCCGTCGTTGCTTACCCTCGGTGATTGTTTCTAATCACCGAGTGCAACTGGGCAATGAGCGCCTTTGTCTTCGGTATTAAATGAAATAAATTTATTGAATATTATTTCATTTTCAAATCAACAAAGTAGTCACTAAGTTCATTGGCTGGACAATAAGGGTTCGTTCCACACAGACCGGCTCGGAGATCATCGGCTCGCATTTTTCTTTTCACACAGCTAGGATCGTATACGCTTGGAGCGCAGCCGCCAACTATTTCACATAGACCGGCTGTGGAAGAGAATCAGAGCCGATCGGCTGCGCGAGCGAGAAAGAGCACGCAAACGGAGAAGGTCGGCTCCTCTTATTATTTCACACTAAGTGCGTTCAAGCATTCTTGATGACAAAAGAAGTGCACATGCAAAAATAAACATTACTACAATTACTCAAACCTCTGTTCCCAATGTGAAAAAAATCTGCTCTCCTCTCCGAGCCGGTCTGTGTGAACGGACCCTAAATATATGACAATAGCAATCATTGGCATGACACCATTAGATAACAAAACTCGGTAAGGTATTAGTAACAATTAACTCCTAAATAAGAAACAGGTTGAAAAACTATCAACGCAAAACTTTTGATAACATTTATATAGCCTATCTCACCCGCGATATTATCAAAAATCTGTTGACACATTTATTAAAATGGGGTCAGTAGTTTGGGCGCAACACCGGAGAGCCTATACTACTGATGTGGATCAACATAGTTTAAAAAGATTTTTACGTGTGAGGATTGAAAATAACAATATTCATCTACTCTAGACTAATATATAAAGCTGAAGAGTTTGTTTGTTTGTTTGAACGCGCTAATCTCAGGAACCACTGGTCCGATTTGAAAAATGCTTTCAGTGCTGGATAGTACATTTATCGAGGAAGGTTATAGACTATATATCATCACGCTAAGACTAATAGGAGCGGAGCACTAATGAAGAATGTTTCAAAACTGGGGGAAATTGTTACCCTACGGGCAATAGGAGACGCAAACGAGGTTGCGTGGGTCAGCTAGTCAATTATATACACAACAACTAGCTTTATCTGTTTCATCGTGTTTGCAATATAGTTCAGAGTATGACTAAAAATATTGTCAGTTCTTATAAAGGACCTACATTTATCACAACGTACAACATAGTTTGTATGTTTGAAAACTTAGTCAATTTATAGAACACATTGGCGTCGTAATATATCCTTAAAATTTATTAAGATTCCCAATATTGAAAATAAATAAATATTGCTCACGACAATGATATTTTTCTTGAAGTTTCGTTACATTTTTGTACTTTTTTCGCTATTCGATTTGCCATCCATACTTTGCTGTAAAAACTTGTATACCTACATACATTTAAACTTGGAATGAATATCGTATTCAACATCTGTTTATAAGGCCCCTATAAATTCAAGGGGCGTACGATATTTCTCAAATTCCGCGGCGCATCAATCTATGCCAAGTACTTATGTCAAGACGCCGGTGCCACCGTAATTTATAGTTCAATTTCTCAAGTTAGATGACCACTTCAAACTGTTCTTCGCTAATTGTCAGTCCTAATCGAAATTGGAGCATATTAAAGTACAGAATAGGATTCAAGAACGATTTTCTGTTCATTCTCTTTAGAGTTTCAAAGGGCATTTTGAGGTTGTGATTCTACTTTAAGAGAAATTTATTTGTCCAAATTCAAATGTTATTCTGTTATTGGCTTAAGTTATTAAAGAAATTAAATTGACATCTTTATGTATCTACATGAACATTGTATTCATAGCGTATTTAAACTGCTCGTACCGAAGAAAAATAAAATAATCGCTCGTCCAAGCATGATGCATGTACATATGTTTAGACAAGCATTATGTGTTTAAATAATTCTTTCTCATTTAACATTGCACTTGCGGGCAGTGCATATATTCAGAGTTTGGAGAAGAGTAATTAAAAATAGCTAAAACAGTTTCTTTTGTAAAGAAAACTCATATACTACTATTTGTATATCAGTGCCAATTAAACTGCAATATCTATACTAATATTATAAACGCGAAAGTTTGTAAGTATGGATGGATGGATGGATGGATGGATGTTTGTTACTCTTTCACGCAAAAACTACTGAACGGATTTGGATGAAACTTTACAGTATTATAGCTTATATATCAGAGTAACACAAAGGCTAGTATCTGCCGCGATTACCAACATATACGCGGGCGGAGCCGCGGGCAACGACTAGTCTACACTAAAGAACATTGTATTGTATTGATTTCTCTGTATGAGTAAAACATACGTAATGTTATTATTCAGTAAACGAAGTAACTGACAAAAACTAGATATAAATTATCAAAGAATGATCTGTTCATTTCACCAACTTGTCACCAACACCCTAAAGTAGCCACGATTGATAGGCAGCGTGTATTTTTATGCTCAGCGGAAAAAAAACTTTTCTTTTGAATAAACTTGGAGAAATGGTCTGATGAACTACTTAATATTCGTAAAGTTTGGTATTTCTTATTTTCATGATGTAATTACACATCAACAACTTAACTTTTGAATACTTTTTATTCTGTTACAATGTGAAAGTTACTTTAAAAAAATATTTATGGGGTACGGGATGTAAAACATGAAGAAATTTCCTAAACATTTGGATGGAATTTTATATCAGCTGGTAGGAACTTAGAACAGATTGCAATAGTCGTTTGTTAGATTTGATATACTTAATGAAAACAGCTAAACCTATCGGCGAATTTGTTATCTAGTTACTATTTTCTTATTTTTAGGTCGTTGTTATTTTTCATAAAAATCTGATTATCTGTGAGTATTATCGCGTTTTGATATTTGACGTATGACGGTTTATTAAATTATTATTTCGAAAACAGGGAAGCCGTTAGTAAATCAGAAAGTACAGGAGTACTTGCCATGATTTTTATTTGAGTTCGAGTGTTAATTATTGGGTGGTTTTTCGATGCACAAGCTAATTTATTTATTTATTTATTTTATTTATTTATTTATTTGTACATAAACAAATTACAATTTGAACTTATCGACGGTTTCCGCACTAAGCTCGAGGCTTGTGTCGCGGCAACCAAGACCAGATTTTACATTATTCATTGGTGCTAATTCTGTTGTTCCAAAATCTCTCCAAACAAAACCAGAAATCAAACTAAAAGTTTGTGACGTTCAAAAGATTGGCTAAAAAGATAGTTTCGGGTATTGCCCTGCTTAGTGACGCAACAACAGAATTTAGCACCGTATCATCACTTTGAGCAGGACAGCGGTTCTAACTTATAGAATATTTTTACATAATAGTTATATGTTTTAGGTTTTAATTTAGTTGAAATAGAATATAATATAAAGTCAGTCAACAATTTCAGAACAAACAAATTAAAACTAATATAAAAAAAACAAGTGGATAAAATAAAATAATAATACCTCTTTAATTATATGTGGTAACTGTGTTCATTCATCTGTGGTTGAGAGTGTTTTCGTGTGTATGAGATGAGTATGTGTTTGTGTTTGGATGTGAGTGTGCGTGTGTGTTTGTGAGTGTGTTATGTTTTGCCGTTATTGCATGTGATTTGGAAGAATTAATTCCGTTTCATCATAAGAAAGATTCAGCAGCCATTCTGTGACCAGTCGCTTTACTTCACTCGTTGATAACTTAATAATATGTGTATGTAATTGACAAACTTTGTTGTACACCTTAGGGCGGAGGTAGATGGGCTGTCTTTTTATGAAGGTGGTATTTATGGTTGGAAGTGGAGTTCGATATACGCAGCGCTGGTTTAGACTAATTATAGCAGGAGTATTTAAAATTTCCTCATGCATAGATTTTATTATTTTCAATTAATATTACGTATTTATAATTATTATAACCTATTATTTTTAAGTAAACAATGAGAATGAAATAATTATGTTACAGATTGTGAAATGTTATTCTATAACAAAGAAAACGTATTTGATATACGCACTTTACAAGAGTACATTAGTTCCAATACATTTCGTGTTCTACAGCCCAAAGGTCTTATGGTCCGTACTCACATACGGTATTACTCGATAGTTTTACTGCAAGACGAGTAAAAATCTCGCTCGCATCGAGTAGGCTCGATGGAATTAAATAAAAGTAATTTCCTTCGCACTTACTCGAAGCGAGCCGTCGAGCGTGTGTAAACGTTTTTGTGGAAATGAGTGCTACAAATAACTTCTTAAATTACGTCATAATTTCAATAACAGACCTATTTGCGACTAATAAAAAATCTATTATTATCTGTTAACTGTAGCTCCATAGACTTCATTTATTTCTAAACAATTAGGTAACATTAATTTCTAAATAATTAGTTGGACGATTATTCTCTATTTATTTCTCCTGTTAGTGTTAATCTTTGATTATCACGATACTTTATATTTCCATTGGACTGGTCCACAAATTTAAAGTGGCTCAGCGGGCGATGGAGCGTGCGATGTTGGGTGTCTCTCTGTCTGATAGAATTCGGAATGAGGCTATTCGACAGAGAACTAAAGTGACCGACATCGTACGGAGAATCAGTACGCTGAAGTGGAAATGGGCCGGTCATGTCTCTAGACGTACCGATGGTCGATGGAGCCGAAATGTGCTTGAGTGGAGACCGCGACTAGGCAAACGTAGTGTAGGGCGCCCTGCGGCTCGGTGGACTGACGATCTAAGGAAAGTGGCTGGCGGCGGATGGATGAGGACTGCCCAGGACCGGGATGGTTGGCGCTCCTTGGGGGTGACCTACGTTCAGCAGTGGACGGCGATTGGTTGATTGATTGATTGATTGATTTATATTTCCAGTAACCATTGTTTTAAAGCCTTTTTACCCTACTAAACGCAACTTGTCGGATTACTTTATTAGAAACATAATTACAAATGACCATAATGAAGACTCTTGGCACAATCTGTTACAGAAAACACATTTTTAGTGAGACTAAAACGTAATCACCGGAACGGCCACAAAAGTACGTATCCACTAAGTTACGACCGACGAGAGTAATTTAAAAAACAATTAGGTCGGTAAATTAGGCAAAAACGAAATTCCTTTCATTCCTTTGACTTCTTGATAATCGTGTACAGTAAAATAGCAGCATGGTTTCTGTATTTACCTTTACTTTGGTAAAAAGAGAAAACGGGTAAGTGGTTACCGCTGCCTATGGACACATTTAACTCAAGAGACACAAATCAGTACAACCGTTTAAAAAGTTATTGGGGAAATGTATGCATGTATGAAGGCATGTAAATTGATGGGTTTTTGTTTGATATAGGGTCAATGGTTCTGTAAAATAAGTCTGTGGTAATGATAATGGTAACTTTAAGAGCAAACTATACTCATTTAAATTAGTCGATTCACCATTGTGTCAATGCTCAACACCTGATTCTAGCTGTGAACAGTCGGCTCATCATATCCTCTGGGAATGTAGTCTTTGGTACAATGAACGTAACATGATGCTAAATAGCTTACAAATGATGTCTGGGTTAGTATATTATGGGGATCTTGTGTCAACTGCGGTGAATTTCCGTGCGTTTAAGCGATTCTGCCATACATACTATAGAAATCAAATATAGCTCACTTAGGACCCATAATATTTTTATCCGTGGTGCTTCCCGGTTTGAAAAAGGCGTCTGCCTATTTTGACTACATTTTGTCTCCCGCTTTACTAAGGAGGGAAGTGGACTTATTATATTTCCGACTCCTCCAGTTTTCTTCTGATTAAAATCGTTGCGGGTTCCAAGACAGTTAAATTTTTCCTGGGACTTCCCGAGTGTCATAAATCGGTGTTTTCATGAGTCACCGCTGTTGATCCTGGTGTACAGGAGTTACAGTGGTGGGCGTGTGGGTGGGATAAGTCCCAATAAAAAAATACATGATAATATCGTAACTATGTATTTATGTTTAACGCCAAAATTTGAAATCTTTTTTCATTTCTATAGCATACTTAATTCATACAATCCGGAGAAAACTTCTTCAAATGTTTTTAACAATAAAATAAAATTGCTAGCATTAGGTTTGAAGAAATAACTTAGTGTTGTTTTATTAGCGACAGCCTCCAGGTCTGTTTATAAGTAACGAGACTCCAATAATGAGATTAGGGTATTACCACGCATCAAGCCATCTGGCATTATAATATATTTTCCTAGGCGATTTATAAACTAATTTTTAGTGCTTTCGCCAGATGTACTGGATGTAAAATTATGTGTAGATACAGTTCATTAGAATAAAGGCCTTTTGTAAATATCTACTAGTAGCGTTCGTGAAAGTTCTTTTATTTGAAGATGAATAAATGTTGTAGGTACCATACAATATTTGTAATCCATCATTTCGATAAGTGCTAGCACAATATGTGGATACGAATCCACAAATTGTGCTAGCACTTAATTATTACGTTACTAATTACTAGACACACGACATAACGTTTTGAAGACAGCATTTTTTGATGATGGAATTCTACGATGTTGATAAATGGTACACTTAAAGTCTCATTAATACATAATTATTTAGCTAGATGTGTAACGTAGGGATTAAAAATGACTAAGTGTTTTAAAGACTAATAATACAAACCACCATGGCGGAAAAGAAAAATTCTTAGGTTGTTTTTCCTTGTATGAAACAATAGCATTGGTGTAAGTGGGTCCAAATAATGTCTTAATAAAAGTTTGCCAAGTTATGTGCTAATTGGACATTAGAAAGACACGAAAGAGGTCGTATTACTCGAGGTTGAGTCAGTCATAACTCAAACACAAACTCCGACAACGCAGTCACATCAAACTAACCCCGAAGAAACTTTATCGCTGAAGAGTATCCGACATGGTTTTTGTAAAACCAGGAAAAACTGAAATAGTTATTAATATTGTTAGTAGGAATGAAATAAAAACTACTGTTAGACTGCCTCGTTGGTCTCGCGGTTGGCGTGTGCGACTGCTGATCATGAGGTCTCGGGTTCGATTCCCGGGTCGGACCAAATCTTTGTATGATCTACAAATATTTGTTTCGGAGTTTGGGTGTTTTCTATGTATAATATGTATGTATTTACCAAAAAAAGTATATATGTATTTGTATCAGTTGGTTAGTACCCATAACACAAGCTCTGCTTAGCTTGGGACTAGATGGCGTTGTGTGTTAGATGTCCGAAATATTTGTTATTTACTGTAGATTTAAAAAAGATATGTTATTATTTATATGGAATAGTCGGGCAAACGCGGAGAAGTATCGCCTGATGAAAAGCGATTACCCATGGACACCTGCAACACCAGAAGCGTCACAAGTGCGTTGCCGGTCTTTTGGGGATGGGGTGGAGGGAGGTAGGGCTGGGGTATATGGGTATGGGCCTCCGGTATCCTCACTCACTCGATGAAACACAGCGCAAGCACTATTTCAAACCGGTTTTCTGTGAGGCCGTGGTATCACTCCGGTCGAGCCCGCCCATTCATGCCGAAGCGTGGCTCTCCCACGGTTTTTATTTTATACTGTAAAGTCGAAAATTCCACTTAATTATTGGACCACTCTTAAGAAAATGAATTTCCGCTAATATAATAATTATAGTATGATGGAATCTTCGTGCCAAGTTAAATAGTCTTTTTTTTGTCGTCAGTTTACCTGGGTCTCAAGTCTGGTATTCTCTGGGTTTAAAACACAATGTTGAATGAATAGACTATCGACAGACTGTTGTCGAAATACTTTTGCGCTTTTTCGTATTCTACTAAAGTTTGTAAGACCAATATTCCACTCAGTGGTTTTTACATACTTTAGTACTCTTTGTCCCCAACCTGCTACTGATACAAATTTTAAAGTCATCAATATGTTTGTAAAAGTTTAGTAAATAGTCTGCTAATTACTCGTAAAGCTTGATGTATTTATGCCTTCTAGCTTTTTCTATGCCCGGCATTAGCTGTAAAGTCTGATGTGTATAAATATATGTAAAAGATTTACTTGCTAAATAAATGGCGTTTATCGTGTATACATTTTTGACTAAACTTGCTACCCGCCCATTTCAAGATAAGTTAAGGTATTAATCGTATTACTCGAAGAGAGTTATTGCATGAAAAATCTTATTTAAGGTCTATCTATACATATAATAAAATCGTAACTGGTCGCTGTCTGTACATGGAAGATATCTCAGGAAAACTATTATAGGGGGGCTTTATGAACGCAATAGAACCCAAAACAATGATTTTTAGAATTTTTGTCTGTTTATCTGTTTGTCTGTTTGTCTGTGCGTTTGTGCACGCTAATCTCAGAAATAGCTTATCCGATTGAAATGTGGTTTTCACTAATATATTGTGGTAAGCTTCACTTAACATTTAGTGTTTGTTTCATGTCAATCGGTTCATAAATAAAAAAGTTATGCCAATTTAAAGAATCACGTAGCTGGACGTTTGTAGATTGTAAACGGCTGCGCGACCACGCCGGTATATAAAGCGTGCCGAGAGCATTATTTTCTTTTCTTGATTTTTTTATTTCTTAATTTTATGTGTAAAAATCTGAAAGTACTTACAATTTTGTCGTTTCTAATAAGGACATATTTCTTTAGGGTTTATAGGGTTTGTAAATATATATACGAGTAGTATGTTTATTTTGTATAGGTTAGTTTGATTTCAAGTTCTTGATTCCTCATATAAACCTTATACCTATTTACTTATTTAGTTTAAAATATTTTCTAATTTTGCTGTTTAAAAAAAACCATTTTATTTAGTAATTAACCGACTTCAAAAAGGAGAAGGTTCTCAATTCCACTGTATTTTTTTTATTTTATTTTTATTTTTGTACCTCATAACTTTCGACCGAGTGAACCGATTTTGTTGATTCTTTTTTATTTGAAAGCTGGTGCTTCCCGTGTGGTCCCATTTTAGTGTTATCGTCTGGCCCAGATCAGGTATCTGGGCCTGATCCTCGACGGTAGGTGACTCTTCGACGAGCACTTCCGACAGCTTGGTCCAAAGCTGGTCGACGCTGCCTCCGCTCTTGGGTGACTTTTGCCCAACTTGGGTGGAGCCAGCGTCGCAACGCGACTCCTGTACACGGGAGTTGTCCGGTCAATGTCGCTGTATGGTGCACCGGTGTGGGTGGCGGCTCTGACTGCCCTAAATAAGGCCCGCCTCTGGCGGCCTCAGAGGGTATTGGCAGTCAGAGCCATACGCGGATACCGCACGGTGTCGAGAGAGGCGGCGTGCGCCCTGGCCGGAACACCCCCGTGGGATTTGGAGGCGGAAGTGCTCGCTGAAGTTTATCGACGGGTGGCTGAATATCGGGCGGAGAGTGGCATTCGCCCTCCGGCCGAAGTACGCGAGTGGTGTGAAGCCGCCCGTCGAGCCACGATGATTAGATGGTCGTTCTGAGACTCCACGTGCTGGCTTTGCCGCCGTGGAGGCTCTCCAGCCGGTCATCCTCGAGTGGGCAGGGCGGCAGCACGGGACCCTTTCCTTCCGACTGACGCAGGTCCTTTCCGGGCACGGTTGCTTCGTAAGGTACCTGCACTTGGTCGCCAGGAGGGAATTGAGTCCCGCCTGCCACCGCTGCGACTGCAGTGAGGACTCGGCCCAGCACACGCTGACGGTTTGCCCCGCTTGGGCGCCGCAGCGTCGGGCCCTCACTGCAGGCATCGGAGGAGATCTCTCGCAGCAGTTTTACCGCGGTCACAACCTTCTGCGAAGATGTAATCTCGCAGATGGAGGTGGCGGAGAAGGTCCGGGAGGACGACCTCCACTCGGACCCAATCCTCCGCCGGTGCCCGCTTCTGTGCGGGCAGGCGCTGGGAGGAATTTGGATGTATTAATATCAGCAGATCCCGGGTCCCTCCCGTCTCAGGCGCAGAGTGGCACACCGTGTGGTTTTAGTCGGTTCGAGTCCGACACACCGCCCCGCCGCAAACCCCTGTGGGGTGACGGTCCGAGGGTATTTCCACACGTAAAAAAAAAGGTCAGTGATACATATAACTTACGTTATTTTTCTTGACTTGCTTTCGGTATTTTTCTAAAAACAGGAAGTACTTACAGTTAACACCTTTGGTTGTTTTCGATAGTTAATAGACTGGGTTGACACGTCTTAATAGTTATCAAACTGTAATAAATGAAACTGTGTAATAATCTGTAAGTATTTATAATTTAGTTGTTTATGATAAGTACGTGTTTACTAAACTATGTTGTGTTAGTATATTGTAAGAATGCCTCGAAAAAGATCCAACCTCTCCCAGTGCAGCAGGAATGCTAAAAGGATGAGATTAGTTTGATCACAGGAATCTGAAGAAGATCATGAGGCTCTCACTGCATCTCAGGAACGTCAGGCCAGGTTTCGTGCTACAGAAACTTCGCCTCAGCGAGAATCTCGATTCAGTTCACATCGTTCTCGAATGATGGCCACTCGAATTAGGTAGAACAGGGAACAGCGTGAGGCACGTTTGTCCATCGATCGTGAATCTCATGCATTATCGCGTGATCCCTCAGTGCTACTGGACTACCAGCTCATAAAATAAATTTAAAAGTCGGCGTACCCATAATGCCCCTTAAATATTTAAGCCCGCCAAAACGTTGCAACGGTACCAGATTAAAAGTGACCAAAGATTTTAACAGGGTGCGGTAAAGGTGATAGTGTTTTTATTCCTCGGACTCCTCTCATCCCAAACCACTTTCCGTTTAGTCTTAAACGAGTCCGGTTTCCAGTGAGCCTATGTTTCGCGGTGACAATAAATAAAGCTCACGGTCATAGGTACGCTAAAAGTTGTGGGTGTAGATCTAAGTATTAACTGTTTTTCACACGATCAGCTTTATGTAGCTCTGTCACGTGTTAGCAATCCTAGCAACCTCTATGCTTTGATCCCCGATGGCTATACGTCTAATGTCGTGTATAGAGAAGCATTACTTTAAATTCGATTATTCTAAACACTCAAATGACGGTGTTTATGAACCAAAAGAAATGTCCGAAAACTGCTGTCCAAAGTCACTATTCCACGCGGACGGAGTCGCGGGCACAGCTAGTTAAACAAATAAAAGGCTATGTAATTCATGACAAGACTGTAAAGACTGAGATGAGATTATTCAATAAACTTAATTATAAAATAAACGTATACAATCAAAAAAATATTTCATAAAACTCTAAAACATAAAAGGGTCAGTGTTTTATTGGCAAAGAATACCGCTAAAACCAGCTCGTCAATTGTTGTTGTATTCCCAACTGGCTAGTTTGAAATATCAAGCTGTAAATTTCACAATACACCTACATTTTCCAAGGCAAACTCCAGTAGAAAATTAACTGGTAACAACTTGTTATTACACCCTAGACGTACAGGCGTTCAACACTGCCTGTATTACGTTATAATAATATACATACGTGTTACATTCGACGATTTAATAGTACAGTTTACTTAGATAACGGAACAATCTTAGATAATTGAACTAAGATAATTTAACAATGCCTCTACAAAATAATCTCGGACATATGAGTATTTTATTATAATGGAGAATACCAAAAATGTCAACACACCAAAACTTTGATTAAAACTTCGCGTACGTTCAGAAGTTGAATGGGAAAATTTTGTATAAAGTTAATATACTTGCTTAACTCGAACGTATTCATAACGCGGGTTTGTAATACTGGATGCGTGAGGCGAACTGTTTACTTAACGAGAAAACTACGTTGTATTTTGCACTTACTAGGGAATGAAAGAATTAAGAAAAACATTTCACATCAACTCTTTTACTTATCTAGTTTGCTTATCTGTACTCACAGATTTAAAGTTTACTGTTATAGGAAGCATACTAAGAAATTATTAATTAGATAGTAGTTACCTTCCTTCATGGGTATATGCAACTCAAGAACCACAAGTAAATCACCCGTTGAGTTGGGATCAAACTTCAATCACCATCCTTTGCATTATCTCCCCACTATACTATAATTATCTAGAAACTTTTTGCCTCGCAAATCATTGTAGAAAAAATTATCGCCTGCGATATTTTCATATAGATACAATCTTTAATCCTTGAAGAAAATAGCCTACTCCCACTTCGAAGTTTCTAAAAGAATTGCAGGTATGCGAAGAGTAGATACCCATTATATCCTAAGAAAATATGTCTATGAAATATTAATTCTCACATAAGATGACGATCGAATTAAACTAAGGCCTCCTACACACCATGCCATGCCATGCCACTGGACATGTCGTCGAGAAGACCTAAGATCAAACATCTTACGTGACAGTTATTTCATTTAACATAAAAACGAGCTGTCTGGTCATTCGGGCACACACCTTATCCCAATATAAATAGTTACCTTTGGTCCTGAAAATGCTTTATCTTGAATAAAAATAGCTATGGGTTTTTATAATCGGGTATCCGTTTATAAAATAGAAGTCTGTGCTGAAATTTCTTTAATCTAAATGGCACAAAGAAGTGTAAAACTAAGATTAATATTGTTGAATGGAACCTAAAAAATTAAACCCGTACAAGAAAATGGAAATCTCGCTCGGAGGTATTTATAAATAATGTTGAAGCAATTTGGTGTTTTCATTTCAGTAATACGGTGTTAAGTTTAATTTTCCTGTTGTCATATAATACAATTGTTTTGTAAGTATTTTCAAGCAGTTGCTCTTACCAAATTGCCAAGCGACCTGGTTTTAATATGTTTTACAATAAACAAAGTTAAAATATTTTTAGCTGTGTTATTTCGAGTAGTTTTATTTTAATTTCTTTAAAGGTATTCTAAAAATATTAAACTACACAAAATAAAATCTATATATATAAAAGAGGAAGGTGACTGACTGACTGACATACCCAGAGATCAACGCACAGCCCAAACCGCTGAAGCTAGAAACCTGAAATTTTGCATGTAGGTTCTTTATATAACGTAAGTGAACACTAAGAAAGGAATTTTCGAAATTCCACCCCTAAGGGTGTAAATCAGGGGATGAAAGTCTACGTGAGCGAAGCTGCGTGTAAAAGCTAGTATTTATAATATAAATTTTCAAATAAGTAATTATGAACACATAAAGAGCATTGGCAGAACGATATGTGACTGATATTCATGAAATGCATTTAATTTACGAAAGTATTGTGACCCAGCGTCATTCAAATTAAGACGGACCTCTCGACCTAAGAAGTGGTGATTCTTAGCCAGGAGAAAATTGATCATTTGTTCAGTATCTGGTTGTAATCTATACTATATATTATATATAATATTATAAAGCTGAAGAGCTTATTTGTTTGTTTGTTTGAACGTGCTAATCTCAGGAACCGCTGGTCCGATTTGAAAAATTCTTTCAGTGTGGGATAGTACGTTTATTGAGGAAGGCTATAGGCTATATATCATCACGCTACGACCAATAGGAGCGGAGCAGCTATGAAAAATGTTTCAAAAACGGGGGGGAGACGCTAACGAGGTTGCGTGGGTCGGCTAGTTTATTTATCATAATATGTGTAATTTTAAAGTATCTTAATCAAAATCTGATTATAACAGCTTATTTTTGTTCAGATTGCCACGTATGTGTGAAGTAATTGTTATTGTTTTTACTGAAATAATCAAAACAAACTAAAACACAAAATAATATTTAATAATAGTAATCAGTCTTAAGTGCCCATGAATTGAATTCTTCTCGTAAGTTTGCCCAGTCCGTTAGATAATTCCGAAATACCAAGCTGGCAAATTAAAGTTTACTTTTACCATGTACATAATTTACGTAATTAAGACAATGTAATTTTATCATAAGAATCCTATACTAACGTAATCATTTTTCCCAGTTTCGAATATTCGACAAACTTTATACGAATATGGTCTTTGGCGAAAACTTTGCCTGAGGTTTTAGAATTGGAAAAATACATGACACAAGGAATCGGTTTAAAATATCATATATTAGGTTTTCGTCTTTATTTGTTTCCTTTAGAGAGCAAGTAAGCACCAATATGGTAACACTTGAGCTTCGATACCACTCGATATAAAACATTACGGATATATCTAAAATGGATTCACGTCGAATGAGGATTTGTCTCATATTGTTTCAATAGCTACAAACATACGTACACTCAAATCTGTATCACTGAAAGAAAAGTAAAGGCTTTAAATTATCATATCAGGGAAAAGTCTTTTGCTTTTAAGCAGATTTTTTGACAATTGAAGACAAAAATATTGGAAACTAGCTTTTTCTTTGCTAATTTTGAGGGATTTTTTTTAGTATTAAAAATTAGTAACAGACTTGTGACTTGGGTTGCAGGTGTCCAGTAGTTACTTACCCTCATGTACCTTTCTGCTCCTTAGCATTACCACAAAAGGATGAAGACGGAGTCGCCTCCACCACCAGTCAGACCACGGTCACCCCAGGTTTGTAATAACATCCTACGGCTAGGGTATTACAAACCTGAGGTGACCGTGGTCAACCCGGGATGTACCTCAGTTGTGAGGTAAGGCTCTGGAGGAGGACTGCAGAAGCCGCTGATGCGTTCCTAGAGCTTTTCCCGACTGCCGAGGTAAGCCACCGCCGGGTTTAGTGGGTATGGTAGTTCTCCGAGAGTCCCACACACGCCCTTCGTTTCCTCTACGGAGGATATGGCGTGCAAAGCAAAAAGGTTGTTAGTACTAGGAAGTTAAAGTCGTGTGAATATGTTCCACTGCTTCATGCATAAAATTGACAAGTTTTTATGTTAATATGCTTAGCACTCAATAGTTTATTGTGTCATTATGAATTCACATTTTAAATAAAATAAAAAAGAATATAGTGTTCCTATCTCTAATTAGGAGTAAAGGTTTCAGACAACGAGAGTAAAATATTTCTGTTGAGAAGTAATTTTCTTTTAGGTTTGAAACTACATACATTTTTTTTAAACTACAAAATAGATATGAAAAACAATCTATATATATAAAAGCGAAATACCACTCACTTATTAATTACGAAGTCTCAGAAACTATAACACTTACAAACTTGAAATTTAGCAGGTATGTTCCTTATAGGTTGTAGACATCCGCTAAGAACGGATTTTACGAAACTCCACCCTTAAGGGGGTAAAATGGGGATTGGACGTTTGTATGAAATCCTATATTTTTGAGTAAGAGACTTGAAATTTAAAATGTATGCTCTACAGATGGCGTGGAGGTGTACCATAAATGTATCTTTAGAAATCAACCCCCTTTTGAAGTTAAAACGGGGGATGGTAGTTTGGGCGCAAACGAGCTTGCGTGGGTCAGCTAGTATATTATAAATACCGATACAGGATTACTGCTGTGTATGTATCAAATTATTTATTAATTTAAAATGTTGAGTTTGTGTATGTCTCAAAAAAATCAAAAGGTTTGCGCAGATTGAGTTCAATTTTGACAGAAAATACAACTCGCTTCAAGAACTTTATCTATAACTAGCTGATCCGGCAAACTTTGTTTTGCCATAAAAAATATTGGGGTATAAAAAATAGATGTTAGTCGATTCTCAGACCTACCCGATGTGCACACCAAATTTCATATAAATCGGTCCAGCCGTTTCAGAGGAGTATGGTAACTAACATTGTGACACGAGAATTTTATATATATGAAGATTTATTTTAAGCTGGTTTTCCTCTTTTATCTCACCAATGTCATCACAATGTCCCATAAGGAACCTTAGCAGAGGACAGCTAGCTTTTATTAAATTTTAAAAATTATTATAATTGAAAATAATTATAATATTTTTTTAATTGAAATATTTAATTCATTCAATCCAAACTGTATTACATGCTATGTTACTGTTGTACAAATGGCTATAGCGCCATCTGTTAGCACCACACAGAACTATTACGACAGTTCGACAGGTTAAGAAATGGCTTACAGTGTAGGAACATCAATCAATTTGTTATCATATTCTAAATTTGGTGTATTATATTAATATTTTTATATCAATATAACATTATATTATACAAACAAAAATAATAATGATGTTATTACCTATATTGTTATTTCTATACTGTTGGTGTCCATGTGTTTTATTAAGTATTTTTGGCAGGCAGTAGAAATTAGAGTTTCAGACAATTTTATTATTTGGTGTTGTTTGGAAAATACATTTATAATGAAAACATACTTATTATCGCAGTATTATTTTGACGCTTGTTATGAAACTTAAGTGCAAAATAAACTAACTACTTTGGCACATTAGAATATATATCTGATATAATATTTATCTTCAATTAATAAATTATCCAGTCACACCATTCAAAATTTAACAACTAAATTTTTAGTAACGCTCAAACATTGTTTTTGTATAATTAAATTGAACATTTTATAATATATGCCACTGCAGACTCCTAATTATATCAAAACTATGTTATGAACTAAACATATAGCATATCTTCATATTAATTTAAATAAAGAAACAAGACATTTCAATATTATCAGTAGTAGATAAAATCTCTTACGATATGTCTATGGAGAAGCCAATAAAACCGGAAAAAAGTTTATTATTACTATTAATTATTAATGCTTTTAGTTTATTATTCTTGTCCAAAGTAGTAAAGAGTATTCGATAATGTCCGTTTCATGATCATCATATTAACATTCCCTCGTCGAACTTATATCGATGGAGGAGGAACATCGAAGGAGTTCTAATTTCTATAAACTATTATTTGTTTATACCATATTTTTTTACAGAATAGGCTTCTTGCTGTGTACAATTGTAAATTCTGCACTTATCTTTTTGTTAAACCAGGCGTGGCGTAGGCACAAACCATGAATACAAACTGAATAGTCCAATTGCTACGTTATTTGTTATTATTCTGTTATTATTATTTGTTATTAATATTTGGTTTATTATTATTTATTATTGACTAGCTTTAAAAATGATACTTTTACAGCTTATTTCATTTGTTTTGGATAACGATCAAATTCACAACCTTTGACTTGGCCTGTGGCCTCATGATCAGTAACCCTCCTATATAAGCTATTGCTTTTTACTGATAAATAGACCAGTCAATTACTTAGATGGATTTAAATAAATATTTTAATATCTTTATCTCTAATAATATCTTTTTTTTATATATCCACAAATTCAACTCAGAACGATAACAAGTTGCGCTACAAAATTTAATTCTCTATAATTATTAAAATACTTTTTCGGGTTAATCTAATAGAAAAGTTTGAATTTGTTAATAAAACGCTGGCGTCTGGTATTCTCGTCTTTTGCAATTTATCCTTTATTATTGTAAAATTGGGAGCAGTTCAAAAGTTTTCTAATAACTTACTTGGTCCCCCGTTAAATTGCAGGTAGGTAAAGGACCAGATCTCAATCAAACTTGCTCGCTTCAAGCGGGAAGTTGGCCAAACAACGTGGTAACTTATGCAAAAACGTGCCTTAGACCGATGGGTAGTTAATTGTGTGTGACTAATGTACCGTGTAATCTATATTGATACTTACGATATTCTGAATATATCATGAATCAGAATCGATAAAAGAAAACATATCTTGAACGATGCAAAATATTCGATACACATTAAACTAATGTTGCAATTGAGCACACTATTTTGTAAGTAACGATGCTTTCCTTTATTCATTTTGTTCTTTGTGTTAGTTAGTCATAGTTCTGTAACACATATGTTTGTGTTTTTTTAATGAATCACTGTGCATTCACAGTCAATTGGGTATATAATTTGCCTCGTGTTTTATTGATTTATTTTTGGCTCGATGAAGTGTTTTCCACAATTTTTCTTACTTACTCACCTTGTTTCGAAATAAAGTTGATACACCTATTAATTGCACAAATTGCAATTACCAAAAACGAAAATTTTACATGACATGTAAACGTAGGCATATATTTCACATAATTTATTTCTTCACTCCTTTTTTTAATTGGATCATTTAACTTAAATAAAATGTTACAAAAATTATTCAAAGCCAAATTATTCCAAAAGAAATTAAACAAATTGTTCAGCTTTTTTTGTGTCCGTTAGAACTTCTTTTTCTTACGAACGTTCAAAGAAATAAATCCTCCTACGACTTTTGTGTGAGTCACAGTAAGAGATGCTTCACTGACTAAGTTTAGACATCGCCATACTGCTTCATAATATCGGAGATTGTTGGAAACGGGTCCTAAAATTTATTGTGACTGATATCTTTCAGTTTTGAAAAATAGATAAGTATGTCGTTCCTTACTCATCTTTTTATACTGACTTACTTACTGCTACTTACTTATACACAGATACTATACTATTTCCATTTCTTTATTTTCTCGATAACAGCTCTTTGTGGAAACTTGAACGAGAGTCTTTTTTACATTATGTATACATTATTTAATAAAAATATGACGCTTACGCACGTACAAGGTCATAGCAGATGGATGGAAACTCATAGGGATGGAGCTATCGATAAACGTAATACGATAACAGACCCGATATTTTTTTACAAAGTGTAAGAAACTAAACTATTGCCGGATAATTTTGTACAAATTTATTAACTAATATTACATTTCATTACAAGATGTAATTATATTATGTTGATTCTTTATTTATTTATTTTAATCAAAATCTGATGAATCGTCACTGTCACACGATGAGCTCTCCCTAACATATGTTATAAGTTCCTATACTTCTATATTATCGAATGCCACATGAATTTCCCAATCCGACGCTATAATGTTTCACTTTCGCACATGCATATTTTAATAAATCTAACATCTTGTTTGCCGTAAAAGGGGGATGGGTTTTTTTTTTTTTTTTTTTTTTATGTTTGGCCTGCCAAAATGACTCTACTCTGCCTGATGGAAAGCATAAGCAGAATCCACGAGTGGTGGCCACCATACTCACTGCGAATACAACAATGCAGTATGGCGACCCACACTATGGCGGCCTAGTGATGCTTGTGCATCTTTTAGTCTAGTCAACAAGTATGGAACTTGTTGACTAGACTAATTGGGCCTCCGGTCTCGCACTCACCAACGAAACACGACAGCACAAACGCTGTCATTTAACGTTGATTTTCTGTGCAAGGGTAGTACCGCCCCGGTCGAGCCGGCCCGTTCGTGCTGAAATCAGCGTGGCTCTACTACCTACTTGTATTGTTTCGAGCGTCGTGTCCTTTGATTTGGGCCCATATTAGTTCTATAGCATTGTACTGGCATTGATACGGCGGAAGTCGAAGAACCCAATGACCTCATTCGGCAACTACTTCGTTGGTAATATATCTTTTAGGGAGGCTTTGTTTCGATTTTAAAATATTCACCAATTGTATTTTTAATAAAGTATTATCCACATTTTCGCCATGACGTTAGAGCCAGTCAATTATCTTTTGTTTTATATTGGCCTGCGTCGGCATTTTATCAATTTGTCTGGAGTGATTTGTAACATTGTCCATAATAATTATCGACGGTTCTTCCAGAGATTGCACCATTTCTTAGATTGCATCATTTCTTTAAACCATCCTTCGTAAATCTCTGCGTTCATTTTTTCGTGGTAGTCCACTGTTTTCTTGGATTTAAAGGCCAGTAAAGCTTCTGACACGAATCCTTTAGTAGACCCTGCATGACGTATGATAAAGCGTTCACCTTTTCCCATTGGCACTTAACTAGTGGAAGCAGCGGTGTCGTCAATCCAGTTCTTAGATACTGTGTGGTTTGCATTTAACCAAGTCTCGTCAGTGAAAATAACATTTGACCAATCTGATATCTTTTGGGCTTCGCTCAAAAATTCGCAGCGAGCCATAGCAACGTCGTGACGCTCCATCAATATTTTACGTTTGTTCGTTTTTTTATAAGAAAATCCAATTTCTTTCAAAACCAAGATAAATGACGATTTTTGGCCATGGAACAAACCACATTCACGTAAAGAAACACTTTTAAGTGTTGGAATTTCTTTGCGCAAGTAATAGTCATATATATGACAGCGAATAGCGACAGCGTCGAAGTTGTCAACCGATGTCACACGACGTGGTTGGCGTTTTTTCTTCAGCGTACGAAGCTTATATTCCTGTGTGCCGCTTGTACCGATAGCAATGTTTGAAATTATAGGTCCACTAGTTCCTAATGCGGCCTAAACACGCTCTCGCACTTGCGACAGTGGTAAGAGCGGGCCACCATTTTGATACTCTGCTTCAAAGTAATTACGAACCTTGATCACCAGTTCTCTCGCCTGCCTTTTCAGAACAGATCCTTTAAGCATTTTGACATTTGACAGCTGGGCAGCAATCAACACGGAGGAACACGTATGTATGGATAATGTGAAAAAACTCAGCGAACAAAAAATATGTAGTGACTTTAAAGCACGACCGTCTTGTTGCGAGTGACAGATTAAAACAAACACAAAATGGCGGTGGGCCATTGAGTGTTCCCAGCTTGCAAAAATATATTTAAATGTTTTTGTTGTATTTTTCTTTGTTCAAAACATAATAAATATATGCGATCGATATCATTACTTATTTGGTCACAACACTACAACTATCAAATTAGAACTGTCATAGAGAAAATAAAGAAATGGAAATAGTATAATTAGTCTTATTATTATACTTTCCATTTGTCATGTTCATTTTCTTTAGATCAGTATCTAATTGTCATGATTGAATTTGATAATATAACTATGTATATATTTTAATTCACGGCTATGTATGTGTATGAGGTGTTATATTATATTGCCAAAACTTGTAATTTTCACAAACTTCAAGCAACAGTAAAGGAATAAAATAACTTACAATATATTTTTTATTTTATATCAAAAATTCACTTCGTTCGGCAATTCCTTAATCAGAAACTTTAGTCATACTTTTTTTTTATGGAATTGGGGGCAAACGAGCAGACGTATCGCCTGAAGGTAAGCGATTACCGCCGCCCATGGATATCCGCAACACCAGAGGCGCCACAAGTGCGTTGCGGGCCTTTGGGGGATGGGGAGAGGGATGGGGTATGGGCCTCCGGTATCCTCACTCACTCGGTGCGCAAGCGCAAAACAGCGCAAGCGCTGTTTCACTCCGGTTTTCTGTGAGGCCCATAGGTATCACTCCGCCCATTCATTCCGAAGCGTTGCTCTCCCACGGTAAATACTTCTGATTATTCATCATTCTTTCGCTAATTAAATTAATTTTATAAGACTCAAAGTCTTATGAAAAACTCGTAAGATCCTTTTAAACTATCCTAGATTAAGTTTTGCAATTCTGTCTGAATGCGTAAAAAGGCGTCTTAACTTGAAAATTTCCTCTTTTGAAGTTGGTTAAAAGGTTTCGGTTCAATTGGAGAAGAAAATTACACGTCAAACTCAATTTTACTGTATTTATTTTAACCTCTAGCTAAAAAAAAACCTTTTACCAACTACTTTCAAAGTAATTAAATCGATAGTGATACTACGATATAGAAGTTTGCATCAAAAAAACCCTGTTCCTATATGTTCAATAGCAAGATTATAATAACAAAAAGTATATAAAAGAAGTTACAGATTAACTCGATTGTAAACAGAAACAGTTTAAAGTACAAATTAATTGAAACAATTTAGAATGAAATGCGAGTTGACATGTAAACGTTTTTGGAGATAGATTCTAATGTACATGGTATAAAGTTCAATGTCCCACGCGCTTATCACTTACAGCTAGACAACTTCAATATTTTCAAGAAATGTTTGGCATCACAAAGTTTAATCTCTGAGGATAACATATATCCGAGAGCCAACCACTAGACGTAAGTAACTGATTGCCAGAAGTTTCGAAGTTAGTAGTTACATTATTAAATGAGACCCCAGGAACATACTTCTGTTATTTGTCAGTTCCGGATTTTAGTTTTAATTTTTGATTCTTCGTGTTTAATGTTTATAAATAATTAACTTTCAATTTATTAGATTATCTGCGGAATAATTAATTGAATTGAATGATTAGTATTGCTCTGATAAAATGATAAAAAAGATCAAAAAGAGAAAAATAAATAAATATTTCGGACATCTAATACATAACGCCATCTAGTCCCAGAGTAAGCAGAGCTTGTGTGATGCAAGGACACCAATAGATTACAATTGAAAACTCAATGCAATTACACATAAAAGGTTTGTGAGTACTAACGTACTTACATGTGATGATCTTGTTTCAAATAAAGACAATACTTTTTGTCTATTGATATTAGGCCACAGAGCGCAAGGTAACTTTATGTTCTAGTATAGAGACGCATTAAGTATAAATTTAGCATTTATTATATACACAGTATAACAAGGAACCAAATGATGAAATCAAAACACAACTAGGTTACAACTTGCTCTACTTGCTAGGAAATTTGCTCTACGGAAATTGTTTATATGTAACTATCGTCATCTCAGCGGAAAGAAGTCCACTGCTGAACATATCACCCCAAGAATCTGTCCAGCAACCGACCTTGTGTTGCTCACATCTGACGGTTTTAGTATAACGTCTATTTGGTGTACGCTCTGGAAATGTCCAACCACGCTCTGCTACCATCTTGTTGAAATCCTTTCACTAGGTGATCGGTCTTCGACTGTCTAGCATATATCTAATAGACCCGTACAGCCTAGTAACAAGGTTTCCTTACTTTAAGGATTGGACGAAACAAGTATAGTAATATATTTCTTAAGTTATGGAATCAGGCGTTACTTTGCGGAAATTATTATGAGAAATAATTAGCATGCCATGCAACCAAACCTATACTCGACACGTTTTTCGCCCCTCCGCCTCTCACTTGTTTTGTATGTGTGCATATGCATGATACCCATATGTGCATGTGAGTATGCATGACGGTGGGATTTGTGCCCTGCTTTCAGACCTGGATATTTGTCTCGCGGAATTAAAGCTAAATATATTTCATAGCATTTAATATATTTCTTAACAAAAATCATGTTAGGTTGATGACCGCTATTTCGACCAATTCAAGTAGGTATATATGGTACCTGGATAAACGGTCTTTCCTTAGTTTTTATTCGGTAAATTTTCTAAAAATGAATCCTAGATAGATCGATTTATCGCCCCCAAAACCCCCTAAATACTATATGTCATGTAAAATATTTAAGACGTTTCCGAGATTCAGATTTTACCCCCGTTTTTGTAACATTCTTTATTGTTGCTCCGCTCCTATTGGCCTTAGCGTCATGATATATAGCCTATAGCCTTCCTTGATAAATGTACTATCCAACACTGAAAGAATTTTTCAAATAGGACCAGCGGTTCCTGAGATTAGCGCGTTCAAACAAACAAACTCTTCAGCTTTATAATATTAATATAGAAGTATAGATTGCTCGTTTAAAGGAATAAGATAAGCTATTTTTTAATAATATAACAGATTTAAAAACGTGTTTTGCGTATCAAAAATTTTATTTTGTTATTTTTCTACTTCACAAGTCCGTCACCGTTTATATCACGTTTCACTATTTCATAGCCTTTCTTAAATTCATGAGTCACTGAGGTATGTTGACCCCTGCGTCACCTGTGTATTCATGTGGATACCCGATTAGTTTTGAACACACCGGGGGTTTATCAAGGGGGGAAACGACCTGACGCGTATGTTGCACTGCTTAGTCTGGGGAATAACACTTTAAATCTATATAACTATACAAATAAATAAAATTGAAGTGTCTGTTGGTAATATTAAAATAACCGCTTTTTACTAAATGCATATGTATGTCTTGACTGTACTGATTGTATTGACTGCACGTTTGGTCTAGTGGTTTAACGGTCACCACGCCGTTTCCTACTTCGCCAAGTGTCGTGGGTTCAAATCCCACGTAGGACAACACTTTGTGTGATCCACAAATTGTTGTTCTGAGTCTGGGTGTTCTTTGTGTCCGTTTCATGTATGTTTGTAAAGTCCCCCGCGATACAGGATTTATTCCTAGTGCGGGAGTTGTCTTTTAAAAAATAAAAAGTATAGGTACACGGTAAATATACCAAAACAACATTTGTTTAAATTTTTGTCTGTCTGTCTTTCTGTTTGTTCCAGCTAATCTCTGGAACGGCTGGACCGATTTTGACGGGATTTTCACTGATATGTAGCTGATGATATAAGGAGTAACTTAGGCTACTTTTTTTTAGACTAGCCTCGCCCCGCCGCGTTACCTGTGGTAGGACAATAACCGCGGGTAGCACTGCGGGATCCACCTAGTCTGTAATAAAAATGACTATCACACACAATAACTTGTGTTACGAAAGTTAAAGTTTTCTCTAAAGGTGGTAAAGGTGAACACTTACATCTAAAGCCGAGTCTCCGCAAAAGTTGTCAACTTTTGTGCTGTCAACACGTGTTGGTGATAAAAGTTTCTGTAAAGCCGAGTCTCCACCGAAGAAAAGTTGGCAACTTTTGTATTGTCAACCTTTTCTTGTGTTGTCAAATTTCGGTGGAGACGTGCCTTTATATATCACCTTTAAACGAGCAATGCTTATAATATGTATAACCTAAATCTCTGGAAACAGCGATTGTCATGAAATTTAGTATGCAGGGGGTTTCAAGGGCGATAAATTGATCTAGCTAGAATATTTTTTTTGGAACATTTACCAATTAAAAATACCATCGGTCATCTAGGTACTGACAAAATAAATGAGTAGTGTCGTCTTTAGTCCGCTGTGCCACATTTGTGCTTAAAGCCGAGTCTCCACAGAACAAAAGTTGACAACTTTTGTGCTGTCAACACGTGTTGGTGATAAAAGTTTCCGTAAAGCCGAGTCTCCACCGAAGAAAAGTTGGCAACTTTTGTATTGTCAACCTTTTCTTGTGTTGTCAAATTTCGGTGGAGACGTGCCTTTATATATCACCTTTAAACGAGCAATGCTTATAATATGTATAACCTAAATCTCGGGAAACAGCGATTGTCATGAAATTTAGTATGCAGGGGGTTTCAAGGGCGATAAATTGATCTAGCTAGAATATTTTTTTTGGAACATTTACCAATTAAAAATACCATCGGTCATCTAGGTGCTGACAAAATAAATGAGTAGTGTCGTCTTTAGTCCGCTGTGCCACATTTGTGCTTAAAGCCGAGTCTCCACAGAACAAAAGTTGACAACTTTTGTGCTGTCAACACGTGTTGGTGATAAAAGTTTCCGTAAAGCCGAGTCTCCACCGAAGAAAAGTTGGCAACTTTTGTATTGTCAACCTTTTCTTGTGTTGTCAAATTTCGGTGGAGACGTGCCTTTATATATCACCTTTAAACGAGCAATGCTTATAATATGTATAACCTAAATCTCGGGAAACAGCGATTGTCATGAAATTTAGTATGCAGGGGGTTTCAAGGCGATAAATCGATCTAGCTAGAATTCATTTTTAAAAAAATTACCAATTAAAAATATCATCGGTCATTCAGGTACTGACAAAATAAATGAGAAGTGTCTGCTTTAGTCCGCTGTGCCACTTTTAATTTTGTTCATAAAGATTAAAAAAAATATATAGTTTTTAGTTTGGTATATTTATAAAAAGCGTGTTTAGTTTTTTTTAAACTATTAATAGTTATTTTTTATACAAGAGTGCAAAGTTGCTTTTTAACCGCGTGCTCAATTTTGATGACCGAGCAAGCGAAGGATTCTAAAATTAGAATCCTGAGCGTCAGCGAGGGAATCAAAAGAGCACGAGGTGAAAAATCTTTGCACTCGAGTGCAACACGTAATTTTTCATTCCACTAAATGCAAAAAAAGCATTAACAATCACAAGATACTTTTATTTCAGTTTAGGTATTAATATTTTAGAGGTACTACATTATGATACGTACCTAAGTATTACAGATTAATTTTTAAATTATTTCAAAAATACTTAGGTACTCGCTCAACCCCGCGGTGTTACCCGCGGGACAAAGCTAGTCTAAAAAAAGTAGCCTAAGGTACTCCTTAGATTATCAGCTATCTGCCAGTGAAAGTCACGTCAAAATCAGTCCAGCCGTTCCAGAGATTACCCGGGACAAACAGACAGACAGACCGACTGACAGACAGACAAAGTAACAGAAATTATAAAAAAATATTTTAGTATATGTACCGTGTATAGATACATATGCATTTAGTAAAAACCGGTTATTTTAATAGTACAAACAGACATTTCAATTTTATTTATTTGTATGGATGTATTGATAAATTAAGAAAAATTGAAAGTAAAGTTGTTATAGTTAGTTTAGAAGAAAATGGTGCGGGCAGAGGAAATTAAAAAAAAACTACACCAAGAAGGTTCCGAGTCCGAGTTTTAAACAAATGAAAAAATATTGTATAATTAATTCAGCACCATGGAAGTAGAAGTAAATAGGTTTATTGATGTTTTGAATTCACAAACTTAGTGCACTCGAGCGATGTTCTAAATTCAATTTACTTTATTCCTCTAGAGGATAAAAACGGCTTTTGCACTCAGATATCGAAGGGAAAAAATACTCTTTACGAGCTGGTGGGATGAAAAAAAACTTTATTTTATTTTTAATTATTTTATTGTCATCGGCCCTTGACCCCTGTGCAAATTTTCAAGTTAATCATACGCCTAAAAGTAGGTGAAAATGAAGTTAAAAGATTCCGTCACATACATACATACAGGTCAAGCAAATAAAAGCGTGTTAAAAAAACTATGTGAAAAGCACTTAAACTATGTATGTCGGGACGGGATAGCAAGTGTATAACTATGTTTGTACACATGCTTGTATAAAATAATATCAATGACGTAATTGCCTAGCCGATGTTTGGAGCTGAGAATTGATCTAGAAATAAATTATGATGTTGTTTTTTATTTTAACCTAGTTTAAAATGAAGTTGAAGTAGGTACTAGGAAATACAAAAAAAGCAAAATTCATATAATAATGTTTACAGTCAAGTGTTTAATGTTTATGTAAAACTCTGCAAATAAAAACCTATTTACAAAAAAGTATTGCTTTTCTATTTGTTCCTCTTACAAATTTCCTCCCTCCCTTACCTCACTCTTGAAAATTGATGCAGATGTTCCAGAAGCTTCCATTAAATCCCCTGTTTGTCAACCCTGCTTCGAAAAGATCAACTAAAAAATTACAGTTATAAAATGATCGTTTTATTTAACTTACTGACTGAGTAACTACACGGGCTATAAAAACTTCGAATGAATTACATTGAAAATTTAAATTACTTTCAAAACGTGATTTTTAGCTTAAACTGACCAAAAACCTACCCCGAACGCACGTGATATCATAAATTTGCGTAATAATTACCCGTTACACCGAATTTGGATTTGGATACTTTGATTCTTGAGGCATTACATAGGCTAGGTAATATTTACCGCTAAAACTGATAAACACGGTGGCGGAGCCGCTGGCAAAAACTAATAAACTTTAATATTAAAAAAACCGGTCAAGTGCGAGTCGGACTCGCGCACCGAGGGTTCCGTACAAACCTGTAGGTATATAAGTAAAAGTTTTCAGAATTTTTCTGTTACCTGTACTGTCAAGCTATTGCTTCTTACCAAATTTCAATTTTCTACGTCACAGGAAGCAGCTTTTAGGTTTTGATTCCCTTACGAGCAGTCGCGAGTTCAAAATATGCGGTACTAGTATAAATGGTTTATGTGCGTTTTGCGTTTACTTTTTTTTTTCAAAGAATCCAAGAGTGGCGGCCACCATACTCACTGCGAATGCAGACAATGCAGTATGGCGACCCACACCATGGCGGCCTAGTGATGCTGCTGCATCTTTTAGTCTAGTCAACAAGTATGGAACTTGTTGACTAGACTATTTGGGCCTCCGGTCTCGCACTCACCAACGAAACACGACAGCACGAACGCTGTCATTTTACGTTGATTTTCTGTGCGAGGGTAGTACCGCCCCGGTCGAGCCGGCCCGTTCGTGAATTAAATAATTCACGAACGGGCCGGCGGCTAATAATATAATTATTTAAAAAAAAACACGTGATGTAACTAAAAATTTAAGATTTTCGAAATTTTTCCTATATTTGTGCTATAAAACATTGCTTCATGCCAAATTTCAAGATTCTAGGACGGCTGGAAGTATCCTTTAGGTTTTGATTCCTCTGGGGAGCAGATGCGAGTTTCCAAATATGGGGCTTAAATTTCTATTAATAACGTTAACATAGAAGTTTGATTTTGTTACAGCATAAAAGTGTTATAGACTTGAGTATTTGGTATGAATTTCAATTTAATACCTCTACGCGTTCGTGAGGAAAGTGGTAGCAAGTATAAAATAAAAAATAAAAAATATTGTATGATGTAACTAAAAATTTATGCTTTTCGCAACTTTTCCTTTATCTGTACTATAAGACGTTGCTTCGTACCAAATTTCAAGATCCTGAGTTCACGGGAAGTACCCTGTAGGTTTTGATTTCCTTGCGTAGTTGCGAGTTTGAAAATTCTAGGCTTAAATTGCTGTTTCTTTTGATTGCGTTAACATAGAAGTTTGATTTTGTTACAGCTTAAAGGTACTATAGACCTGAGTAGTTGATATTAATTTCAATTGAATACCTCTACGCGTACATGAGGAAAGGACTAGTAAGTTTAAATTTTTTAAATCTATTTTTATTTTATGATGAAACGAAAAATGTATGCTTTTCGAAATTTTTCCTTTATCTATGCTGAGTTCACGGGAAGTACCCTGTAGGTTTTGATTCCCTTGCGAGTGTTGAAAATTTGTATCATAAACGACTTATTAGACGAAGTAACTAAAATGTATACTTTTCGCAATTTTTCCTTTATCAATACTATAAGATGTTGCTTCGTACCAAAAATCAAAAAGATAACTTACACGATGACATGAGAACCTACGGGGTACCGTAGGTTTTGATTCCCTTGCGAATGTCGCAAATTTGCAACATAAACGGCTGTATCTTTTGATTGCGTTGGCTTAGAAGTTTGATTTTTTCACAGCTCAAAGGGGCAGTGGATTTGAGTATTTCATATGATATTTCACAGCTTGATATCTTCACGCGTTTCTGAGAAAAAGGGTCTTGAGAGACAGACAGACGGACAACAAAGTGATCCTATAAGGGTTCCGTTTTTTCCTTCTCAGGTACTAAAAATGACGTAATTTTAACATACATTTATAACAACGTATAAGAACTTAATGCATAAATATTTTGTAACTACAAACGTAAACAAATGTTCTTCAAAGACCTTGAGTACGGATTTCTCCGGCCTAAACAGTTGAAAGGGCCAAATAGCCTAATAAATACTTATTTATTTCTAAAGAAGGGCACAGTAACCCTTCCCTTACTAAACTTTTACGAGCTTGGCAGACAATCAATTGATACAGTTTATATGTATGTATTAAACATATTGAACATTATTTTGGTACAATGCAATCTGTGTTATCAAAATGTGAAAGTATATTTTAACTAGCTTTTATCTTCGGCTCCACCCGCCTGTATGTATATCTGTAAATACTCGTAGTAGCCTATATCTTTCCTCAACAATCAAAGGATCATCATTGTAAATTTAATCCAAATTGGTTCAGCGGTTTAGCCATACAAGTGTAATAAACAGACAGACTAACAGATTATATATATATATATATATATATATATATATATATATATATATATATATATATATATATCCGACTACACACTGGTTTTCAATAGTTGTTGCCGAATGAAATGGAATAGTCTTATTGTACTATTATAATTATTGGGTTTAAAATAAACTTTTGCTTTTAAATGGGAGCAGTTTTTAAATTTTCATAGATAGTAACTCAATATAATATTGTAATTGGCCCAACACTGCTAAAATACTGGCCACAAATACTCCTAAAACCAAACAGCTTGCTCAATTTAACCACAAATACATATTAGTGATATCTATCGTTACTAATTAAGTTTGGTAACAATGCGCTCACAATGGGTAATATTTTATAATAATCCATAATTTCTTTTATTAAAGAAAAAGTGTGGATCATGATATATTTAATACAACCTTAACCGTTATCGTAGTAAATAAGTGACGGTGCACCAATTATTTGAGTAGGCAACATGGTTAGCAAGGTGTCAGAAGTTGGTAACTGACGTAACATCGAACACTAGAACGAGACAGATGACAGCTACAGGTCGGAGAACCAGAATCAATCGACATCTCGTACGGCTACCAAATTCGTATCCGGTGACATGTATCGTTTTAAAGGTCGATTTTAGCTTTTATTTGGTCCGTTTTTGAACATAGATACTCTTATTCAGATACTAACAAAAATGTTAGAATTGATTCTAAAAACAGATTTTATTAAAATGATTCAAAATTTCCGTCCAGTTTTACACTCGCTCACACTACACACTTCTACAATAAGTTATTTCAGGACCTATACGACCTTCAAACATTCAAGAATAGAACGCACTCCTTCCTCAAAGGCTGACAACGCGCTTGTGACTCCTGGTTATTCCTCTGCTGCTTCTGTGGCGCAGTGCTGTGCTGCTGTGCTTGAGGTCTCGATTTCGATTCCCGGGTAAGACCAAATGTTTGCTTGACCTGCAAATATTTGTTTAGGAGTTTGGATGTTTTCTATGTATGTACTAGTTGTTGCCCGCGGCTCCGCCCGCGTGAATGTCGGTTATTCCGGCAAATAGTAGCCTATGTGTTATTCTGATGTATAAGCTATATTACTGTAAAGTTTCATCCAAATTCTTTCAGTAGTTCTTGCTAGAAAGAGTAACAAACATCTATCCATCCATCCATACTTACAAACTTTCGCGTTTATAATATGAGTAGGATTGACAAAAAAAGTATAGGTATATGTAATTATATCAGTTGTCTAGTACCCATAACACAAGCTCTGCTTAGCTTGGGACTAGATGGCGTTGTGTGAAAGAAATATTTAAATTTATATTGTTAAATTTTATTAATGGGCAGCGGCTGTCATTTTCTGCGGCGGACAGGTCTGTCTGTTTGCCCGTGCTATCATGAAAAGACACACATTTTATATTGAAAACTGTTGTAGACAATAAAGTATTTTACTGTTTAGCCTATGACCACAGGTCTATTGTCGATTGGCGTTTGGTTTTGTTTCTACTGTCTAGAAAATGTAGAACTGGTTGTGAACTCATGTTGTAAGCCATGTCTTAAATAAAACAGAATCATTGAGTATCCATTGTTTAATTCAAGTCCTATAACAAAAACTTTGTTGAAAATTGAAACTGTATCACAGAACGCTATATAGTGATATAAATACAGCGTTGGTGATAGCATAAAGCAGTGTATTTGATTATATTATTAAACGTTATCAGTATAAAGCATGTTGTTTGATAATTATTATTAAAAGATAAAAACATTCAATAGCATGCATTTTGCTTTCATTATGCCATTAAATAGCTAATCCCAACAAGAGTCATAATTATGTGTCGATTTATCAGGTGAGCATGGAATCGATGGCTATACGAAATTAATTGGAATTTAGCTAATTACCATGTGGATTGTTAAGATTTAATATGAATAAAATTCGTGGCACCTATGTCAAACTAAATGGAAGCAGACTTCGAATCGAATTTTCTTTTCTCAATTTTATCGTGATTGTAGAAATTACAAGTACGTGTATATTTCCATTTTTCACACGTTTATTATCTGCCTCAATTTTAAAACTATCAGAACGTCCTATTCATTAGTTAGTCTTCAGTTAATCTGTTGATACTGGGAAGCGGAATAATTCCTAATCAGCGGCAGAATATTTCATCTCGCGAAACAATGTTTTAATTACATAGAAATAAAGTATGTTTATTATTGTTTCACTGTATGTTGAAATTGCTACACATTTCGTCTAGTTGGCTACTTCTACATATAGTCCAAAAAAGCTGAATCCCATATAAGTTAATAAATCGACAAACAAATATTTGAAATAAATGATTTAATTCATTACTTTACTAGTAGGCTTTTAACGACAAATATTCCAAGTAGGTACGTAATCAAGCCTCGCTGGTCGACTTGAGCAAGATTAATTAAAGCGTAGAGCATCAATCATTGGGCGGATTCCGCATCGTGGCAGACGATTTCACCAGTTCACTTCGTAAGGTTACTTAGATTGTTCCTACTGTATTATATACGGACTAGGAGGAATTATTGCGGCGTTTGAACATTATATTGCATATTTTGTTTAACTTTTACTAGTAAAAAAACTTCGTTTAAAAAACTGACTTCAAAAACTAAAAAGTATAAAATAACTACATTTGTATGTGCTACCTATTCATAGGTTTGAAGTCAGTGCCAAGCCAATGGAATAGTAGGTACCACACTCGCTATATTTCGGGACGAACGTCAACGACGCTTCGGTTGTTTTGTTCAACGCGAAGAGCAGCTATCCCGCTCAAGGTCACGCGCGGCGAGTGCGGTACATACTATTACATTTTGGCTTGGCACCGACTTCAAACCTATGAATAGGTAGCACATACAAATGAAGTTATTTTATACTTTTTAGTTTTTGAAGTCGGTTTTTTTAAACGAAGTTTATTTTTTATTTTTCGCTTTTTAGTCTTTCTTAAGTCTCTCATCATCATTTCATTAAAAATGTAGTGATGTCTACAGAATATGAAGGCATGCAGACAATTGCTCGTAACTTCATTGCAGGCGCTCACGTAAATTTGAGAGTTTCCTTCGATTTCCTAAGGATCCCATCATCACATCCTGATATGGTGGCCATGGAACCATATGGGGAGCATACCCTTTCGAATACAAAAATAATTTTCAAAATCGGTCCACAATTGACGGAGTAATCGATGTACATACATAAAAAAAACCGATGAAATTGAGAACCTCCTCCTTTTGGAAGTCGGTTAAAAATATCATCCTCTCATCGTATCTTATTCATTTATTCAATCTTGGAGCTTCATCGTTACTACCGATAAATTATTTAATAAATATTTTCAGTACACATTTATCGTCAATCCTTAGGTATTTAAGGATTCCGATTTAAGGATTTAAGGATGTTACGTCAAGAAAATTTGGCCTCAACTGTGAAACGCCTAAATTTGGCGTCGAGATTTATCCAATTTTTTGGCTAATTTTTGTAATTTTATGGTAGTTTTATCATTAAAACACTTTATTTTAATGTCTAGAATAAGAAACTAAAAAAACCCAAAAGCTTTAGTCGATTATCAAACCTACACGGAGCAACACTAAAAATGTTCCAAAAATACCTTGTCCGTTGACGTCACTCTGTGGGTAGGGTACTCTAGGGTATCAAAAATTAAAAGATATTTTATGTTGGTTACTAATGTATTTATCCTTGTCGCACTTTACTATATTGTACTTAGTAAAACAGAGATGCAATATAACGCCAGTCCAAAACCCAACTTCAACTATTTTTTCTATGTGACCTTGTCAATGGCGGTGACTGCCGGCCGTGTGGTGAATGTTTATTTAAGTGTTCAGTAATATTAAACTTGAGTGCTTTGTTTATATTTGCAACTTTGTACCACAAGTACACGACATAAGCTTTTAAATAAATACAACAGAAAGCCACTTCAACCACGGTGAATCACAGTGAAACGGAGATTAGAAATGTAAACAAACCCATTTTTTTGTCATGTTTTCAAGTGGCTATTGATGTTTGATTGTTTTGTGTGATAAAATTGTGTGAATAAGTGTATTTCTTGCTGTTTTTATTGGTGAGTATTGTATATAGTTTTAAATAAAATACATATTAGTTGTAGTAAAGGTTTTATTTAGAAATTATTCCACTTTTAAGTACAGTACATCGAGGAAAAAATCACTTTTCTTACTTTTAGCTTTGATTTACTAATTTAAAGCTATTTTAAATCATAATCAATTATACATCATCGGATAGCTTTTTTAATGGGCATTCTAATGGTACATAAATAATGTATAGCCCCAATACTATTTTTTTTTAGTAATCGTCATTTTAATGAGAGTCGGTTTTTTTTTTTTTTTTTCTGAAACCTGATCGCAGTTGCGCCATTTTTTTTTATCAGCTGTAACACAGACGAGGGGAGGTTAATACCATTTATTCTTTCGATATCAGGTAGGTATCGATATCGGATGCGACATATTTTCCATCTCGTTTATGAGCTGTATTTTTTTTATGGAAGTAAAAGTACTTTATAATAAACGTGACTATAGCCTGGCGGCAATTGTGATTAGTGAACAGGTGGGCATAGACATCTGCAACTCAACATTCACGAGTACATTGCCAACTATATCATAATCTGAATTAACTTAGTCTTAATAGTCTTACAATCAAAGTTGCAAAACATTTGTATGTAAGACTATTAAATAATATTAAGTGTAATTGAAAACAACCAATTGACTCATAAAAATGCAAAACTGTGAAATAGGTACGATGGGTCGACTTAAATCACTAGACAGACTAACTAATCGAATCTGAATAACAAAAGTTTTACTAAATTAGTTTAAGGTAGTAGAGACACGCTGATTTCAGCACGCATTGTCCGGCTTGGCCGAGGCGGTATATCCTCTTACAAAAGACAAACCTGAAATAGCAGCATTTGAGCTGCCGTGTTTCATTGGTGATTGCGAAACCGGAGGCCCAAGTATCTCAATAGACCGCCATAGTATGTTGCATTGTCTAACTTACCTATTATTATTTATATTAACTATTTTTCCATATATTTTAAAATACAAATTTTATGAAAATAAAACTATTACGTTTGTTTATCCTAGTGCGTAAACAAGTTAATTGGGTGTGGATGCCGACAATTCCTTACGAGACATATCGCGTACCTTGGTAATTAAAGTGTATGTTAGTTCACTACATTTATTACTACACGCTCAATTCAATGTCAAATCCCTTGAATGCTTTATTAACTAATCATGACTGATGCTGATTGGTTAACTAATTATTACTAGAATTAAAATATCAAATTTGGGGATCTGATTGATCTAATCAATATCTAGCAATGGACTGTTATAGGCTGTTATGCATATAATTCATTATGGTTTAAATTCCATTATTTTTGTTTAAATATTTAGGTAGTTAATGTATTCAATTAGCCATTCTCATAACATGTTACTATACACTGCAACTCCTTTCTTCTTCATGAACCACTTTATATTCAATGGTTAAATGGAAGAAATGGCAGATTATGAAAATGTCACCAATTATTGCACTTTAGTTTTAAGTATATATTTGTATATTCATAGAATTACAATGTTGCATTATGGAGTTTTTGTTGTTGAAGTGTTATGGTACGTTTCTATGTAACGTGTGACTACGGGTTTTCAAACTTTTTTATTTATTATAGAGTGATCTAAGGAGCAGACGGGTCAAATGATGGAAAATTACTGCCACACATGCTTGCAACTCAGAAATTACAACGGTTGCCGGTCTTTGAAGAAGTGCGTTCTTCTCTTGAAGGTTGTATCGGTCCAGAAACAGATACAGATAGGTCGTGTGAGGCAGTAAGTGTCTTGAAAATCGATAAGTTATTCAAGTAAAAGTCTTCGTTTAATATGTCAAGTATATGGCATATTATGACACAGAATAATCTCATTAGTTTCCGAACTTGATATTTAGCATTTAATAAATTAACTTAAAAAACTTTTTGAAAACAAGCTTTTATTGAAATACCCTGGTTCCATCATCAGACCCTGGATACTATGAAAACATAAAGTACTCGTCGAGACGCAACAAATGAGTTCGAACTCGATGGTGTGGCGACGTTTTTTTACAGAGTTCCTATGGCCACCTTCCAGCTCCAGCATCAAATCAGCTCCATGTCATTATAATATTGTATTGTCACACTGTAAACATATGCTTGCAAAATTTCAGCAAAATCCGTTGAAGATTACTGCTTCAAAATTGAGTTGCAAGATTCCACCCGAACATACAAGCATACATACACTGCAAGTTGATAAAAAGCTTGTAAAAATGTCCATCATTCGTTCATACATGAAAATAGACATCCGAGTATGTGAATTTGTTTTCAATATAAGTGAGGGACAGTTATTTAAAAGGCTGTTACTAAAAAGCCCCTGTATCCTTTTGTATATAACTGATTTGTGTTTAACGTTTATTAAGAAAGTGAAAGCGGACTCGAAGCAAATGAAAGGAAAATGATTTATAAGGCGGGTAATAAACCTATTGTTTGTGTTTGTCTACACCGCAGATTGAATTAAGTTTATTGAATAAAGTGAAATTTATTGTGAAAATGTCTGTCATAATAATCACTCTTTGTTCCCATATTTTGTTTTAAAATGAATGTGCATTAATTTAAAAATTAAATATAAAATCAACAGTCTGGTACCTTTGAATAATATAATTTATCCTCTTGGTAATTTACAAAAAGTCAGATTCAGATTTAATGATTGATGAATTGATGATTAATTAATATGAGCAGATCTTATAGAAATCATAATATATTTTCCAACCAACCACATAGTGAAATATTTTGAATTCAATAAAACGCAATGTATTTCGCTTACTGGTTCAAGTGCATATTATCTTATTGCTGAAAAAAATCTTGTATAAAACGTAAAATGTATAATTATGTAAATATATTTTATTACTCGTACCGCTTTTGTTGCCATGTAGTATGTCTAATTGACTAAAAATATTTTTATCAATGAATACCTTAAAATAATATTTCTTACTATCATAAAAGCTTCTTTGATTGATATCTGTAACATTATCTAAGGGAAGGTTGTCTCAAAGACATTGCCCAGACAGTAAAATCGTCAGATGTTTTGTCACACACTGTTTGTTC
Organism: Diaphora mendica; assembly: GCA_949125395.1. Taxonomy (NCBI): domain Eukaryota; kingdom Metazoa; phylum Arthropoda; class Insecta; order Lepidoptera; family Erebidae; genus Diaphora; species Diaphora mendica. The sequence continues at coordinate 7,680,658 of OX421321.1, forward strand.
ACAGAAAATAAAAGTGGGTATTATTGGACAAAGGTGTGACATTTTTAAGTATTAAACTACTTACCGTGCGTGGGAGAGCCACGCTTCGGCAGACATGGGCCGGTTCGACCGGAGTGATAACACGGCCTCACAGAAAACCGTTATGAAACAGCGCCTGCGCTGTGTTTCACCGAGTGAGTGAGAACAACGGAGGCCCATACCCCAACCCCTCCCCCGTCCCCCTCTTCATCTCCAAAGGCCAGCAACGTACTTGTGACGCCTCTGGTGTTGCGGATGTCTATGGGCGGTGATAATCGCTTACCATCAGGCGATACGTCTGCTCGTTTGCCCCCTAATTCCAATAAAAAAAACTATTATATTTGTAGAAGTTTAAAAATAGACTGCCTATTGAAAAAAAAGTGGGTAGCAATATTGTGTACAACACTGTTGACGTCACAATGACTTTGAAGGTTAACTTCGAGCTGGAAAACAGTACTATGAACAATATTAAAGTTTCAGCTTTATTTGTAGATATATAGCAATATCTTCACATATTTTCTATACTTGACTATAAAACGCTTACTAATAAAATTACTGAAAAGATGTGTAAGAATTTTCTTCATCCTCATTTTAGACTTTATTAGAAAAAAGTTCTGAAACTATTCCTTTCCTAAATTTAATTATGAAATGTTTAATTTGGATCATTTCTATACATTTTTTTATTTTTTTTAAAGAAGACGAAGGGATTTGTCTTGTCTTGAAGGGAAGGGACGAAGGGAACAAGAAAAAAAGAAATTTAAGTATTTTTTGTAGTTTTTCCATCCCGTGCTTTTCTTTTAATTGCATGATTGTCTGTCATGATTACTGTTTGTACTTCTTTAGTATAAACTTATCTTTGCAATTAATCTGATGCAATAGTTTTATTACCAGCCTATTTATGTTAGGCCTGATTTTACCACTATCTCCTTAAATATTTATTAGAAAATTTCACCGTTGTTCAGGAATTCAGACTAGGGTTAGCATCCGACAGTAAGTTAATTTTCTCATCGCATCTGATTGCGTGATTCTACACCAAACTAAAGTAATATCTTAAATCCATTCAACCTTCAACGTTTACGCTATTTCAAGGCTTAACTAGAAAAGGGTCCGGAATCCAAGCTTTAAACAAACGTCTTAGCTTTGTGAACTTAATTAAACTAAATATTTCAAAACAGCATGACATTTATACGATTTATTACTGTTTAAATAACTTAATTTGATTTACACTAGGGTCCGGTATGGATGTGGAACCGAACTCCAGCGCGGCGGAGTGACCCGCGGGGATCGTTCATTCGTTCCCATCATGACTATACCTATGGGTATTGGTAAAATGTTCTGATGGAATTATGCTTAATGCCGTCACAAATTGGTTGCAAAAATACAAGCTAACATATGTTTTCAGAGGGGTTTAGGCAAAGGAGAACCATGCTTCGGCACATAATTATAAGTCTCATAGACATCACAGCCAGAGAGTTTTACAGAAAAGCAGTGTTCCTTCGTTGAATTTCATTAATGACATACGTAATTGAAGTAACTGGAATGAAAGTCCAAAACTGCCCCCAATATGGTTACTTAAAGATCGCAATACACTTATGACTTAGTAAAATCTTGCTTAAAACCTTTCATGGGGATGACTTCATGGTGAAATGGAACAAAAGAAATAGAATATTATTATGTTGTAAGCTTGACGATATAGGTTTTTATAGTAAATATGTATCTGGTAAAGCTATTTACATTTCAGGGATTGTTGATAGTAGTGAATTAAATCTACATAATATATCTTAAGGTGGTTTGTAAATGCTTCAAAAACTCACAAAGACACGAAACGAAGAGGGATGTATAATAATATTTTCAAGAATAGTTCTCATCTATTTTTTTTAAAACTATAATGTCCTATAGCAAAAAGTGATAAGGTTCTTCGTGGCCAGTCCTACTAATCCTACTAAAGTTATAAACGCGAAAGTTTGTAAGCATGGATGGATGTATGGATATTTGTTACTCTTTCACAAAAAAACTACAGATCGAATTTGGATACTTTACAGTAATATAGCTTATATATCAGAATAACACATAGGCTACTATTTGCCGCAAAAACCAACATACACGCGGGTGGAGCCGCGGGCAACAAATACATAGTTATTAATAATTTTAAAGGTACTCGCTTACAATGTCGTATATTTCCTTACCACTTAAATTTAATATACTACTACTTACTATTATATTAAAGTTTTAAACAGTGATTATAAGTTTCTTCAGGTAAGTATAGTTCAATACGTGTTTACCAAAATTCTTAGAGGTCAAGCACTTTGTGTTTTCTTACTGAACACCCTTGATACTTGAAAACTATTTATCAAACCTCACTTAACTCGTGTTACTGACTCTAAACTTACTCCTTACCCGTAAACTATAAGCTTATATCTTGTACAAAAATAATATCATTAAATGTGTTCGAATTAAACAACTTAAACAACTTGTTGACTAGACTAAAAGATGCAGCAGCATCACTAGGCCGCCATGGTGTGGGTCGCCATACTTGTCTGCATTCGCAGTGAGTATGGTGACCGCCACTCTTGGATTCTGCTACTGCTTTCCACCAGGCAGAGTAGAGTCATTTTGGCGGGCCATACATATAAAAAAAAAAAACAATCACATAATAATAAGAATTGAGAAAATACCAGAAATTATATATATATAGATTCGGAACAATGTATTATACTATAATGTTTTAATACAAAACATATGTATTGTGACGATTGTACTTGAATAATAATAAATAATACTAATAAATATTTCTTAAAGACATATAACACACAACGCCATCTAGTCCCAAGCTAAGCAGACCTTGTGTTATGGGTACTAGACAACTGATACAAATACATATACAGGTACTTCTTTTTGTAAATACATACATTTTATATAGAAACATCCAAACTCCCAAACAAATATTTGCAAATCATACAAACATTTGGTCCGACCCGGGAATCGAACCTGAGAACTCAAGCACAGCAGTTGCAAAAGCTACCACTGCGCTACCGAGGCAGGACGTTACAGTGAACACACGTGTTTATAGGTATAATAGTGTTATTTCAACACCTTTTAATACTGCACTGCTAGACAAGAAGGGTTTGACCTACTTTTATTACAATCATAAAAAAGTCGTGTGGTGTCGTGGGACACCAGATAGGAACGAAGTTCCTTATCATAAAAATATTTATTTCAAGTTCTGTTCAAGGTGTAAAGAAAATAATTATTTGGCTACATATTTTTTTTATCGATAAAAAAAAATGTGTGGCGATTACCATCCCAGAAAATTGAAGTGAAAGATAGATAGAATACAAATTTAAATGCACTGTGTAACATAATTTTAAATACACGAAATAATTTTCAATCGTTTCGCTGATATTTCAGAAAAAATAATAATAATTTTACCATAGCTGAGACCATCATCAACATCATAAACTGTTTTTCGTTCAGGCTCTTTAAGAACCACAAAATTGTCTTAACACCTTTATTTTATTTAAAATGATTTATAAAAATATATAAGAGTTCTATGCAAGTTATAAAGAAAATAACTATTCAGGTATACATTTTTATTATGATTTTTAACGATACACTTAAAAATACACTTGTGCTGCCACCATGGGCGTAGCCAGCCATGGGCTCAGGGTGGGGCAGCAGTCTAAAAAAATATCAAATAGCAAACTTTTATGGCTAGACTAGTATACCCGCGGTCTTACCCCTGCCGATACGGTCGCGGCCTATAGGCTCATCGTGTTGCTGGACGAGGCGGGTAAATTGTTTAAGAGGAAACTCTCTGCCCTTATCGCCTAGCACCTCTGCGAGGTGGGCCCCGATCTGTTGGACGCTCAATTCTGATCCCGAGAGGGGCGTCCGACGGTCAATGCCGTGTTGCGCCCAAGAGCCGTGACCAAACAGGCAGTGGGCTGTGGCGGCGTGCTGTTGGCGGTATCATTGGACATCGCCAACGCCTTCAATAGTCTGCCATTTTGCTGCATCAGGGAAGCACTCCACTACCACGGCGTGCCAGAGGACCTCAAGCGACTAGTGGCAGACTACTTAGAGGAGCGTACCGCCATGTAAGAGGACCGAAATGGCGTCTTGAGATGGCGACCCATATCGTGCGGTGTTCTGCAGGGATCTGTCTTTGATCAACTCCTGTGGAACGTGGGATACGACTGGGTCCTTCGAAGTTGTCTCCCGCGAGCTAGGAGCAATTTGTTATGCCGATGACACTTTGCTCACGGCCGGAGGGGTATTTCTATGGTGGTTAGGAGCATTGCGACGCTGGGCTTACGGGTGGCCCTGGATAAGACGGAGGGCCTATTGTTCCATGGTCCGCCGGCGCTTCCTTCGTGGACAACTCAGTCCTCGTACCAGTTCGGGCCCAGATGAAACCTGATCCTCGAGGGTAGGTGGCTCTTCGACGAGCACTTTAGACAGCTTGTTCCGAAGCTGGTCAACGCTGCCTTTGCCCTTGGGCGACTTTTGCCCAATTTGGGTGGAGCCGGCGTCGCGACAAGAGGGTTCTGCACAGGGGTTGGCGTTATATGGTGCACCGCTGACCGCTCAGAGAAGGGCGCGCCTCTGGCCTTCCCAGGGGATATTGGCGGTCCAAACCATACGCGGTTACCGCACTGTATCAAGGCGGTGTGCGCCTTGGTCGAAACTCCCCTGTGGGAATTGGAGGCGGAAGTGCTTGCCGAAGTTTGTCGGCGGACGACTGACTTCTGACTGATACGCGAGTGCCGTGAAACCGCTTGTCGAGCCACCATGGCTCGCTGGTCGTCCCGGCTGGAGACTCCACGCGCTGACTTTGCCGTCGGCGAGGCTCTCCAACCGGTCATCCTTTTCGACTGACGCAGTGAGGACTCGGCGCAGCATACGCTGGTGGTTTGCCCCGCCTGGTCCTGACTGTAATCATCGGAGAAGATCTCTCGCTACTGGCCCCGTCTTACGCTCCATGGCCAGAGGCGACAGCTGTTTTATCGCAACCTTCTGCGAAGATGTAATCTCGGGTTTTAACCTCCATCAGCTTAAGTGACCAGTCGCGAAGAGGCGACGTATGCGTGTGCCGTACGTCGCCTAATTAGTGAGTCCATCAGCAGACGGTGCCCGCTCTAGAGCAGGCATGCGCTGAGAGGGGTTCGGATGTGTTAATAACAGAAGTTCCTGGATCCCTCCCTTTTCAGACGCAGAGAGAGTGGCACACCGTGTGGTTTTAGTTGGTCCGTATCCGACACACCATCCCGCGGCAAAACCCGGTGGGGTGACGGCCCGTCAGAGTTTCCACACGTAATGAAAAAAGTACCTTACAGGTGAGAGCCCCCACCGTGGCTACGCCCATGGCTGCCAATGCATAGTAATCTCTACTGAAACAAGTTCTGTCAAGAGTAACTCTGTACTTGTTACATGCACTTACATATTACATAAATTTTTCGTTCACGAAATAAATAAATAAATATTTCGGTCTTTTTTTTTGTAAATACATACATATTATACATAGAAAACATCAAAACTCCCAAAAAATAAATATTTGCAGATCAAAAAAATATTAGATCCTACGCAGGATTTGAACCCGAGACCTCACATCATCCTCATACGCTACCATTTTAACACCGAGGCGTCAATCTTACGTTATGGACGTTTTTTGCCGGCTAGGGTACCCCTCCGCAACGCCCCATAAGGAACTTCGTTCCAATAATTATACGATAAGACAATTATTATTTACAAGCGATTGAAGATTATCTACAGTAAAAATGAGTAATAATGACACCATAAAACTTAAAAAGCTGGAACTTTATTTTAAGTACGACAAGGTGATTCGACCTCCCTCTTTCAATGCCATCTAGCAATTTCATGTAGGTACCCTAAATTGGAAAATTAGCGACCTAAATACAAATAAAAACTATATAAGAGAACTCTGTTCCGATGACTTAAGGTGACTACTAATAGTCCGGGATCCACGGAACAAATTTTATAAGTTATTACTATCAAGCAAATTTTTCGTGAGTGGCTTCATTTTGATGAGGGGCTTTCACCTACCAAAAATTTTCGATTGTGGTAGCTAACATGGGTAGCAGGGACAAAAAAATTTTGAGCGTAGGACCGGGATAACGTACCACGAAATTCGTAGGACAATGTGGCTGTTGACAATGTTCTACTTATGGGTCACTTTGGCAGGCTCATACATAGAAAATAAACTTCTATATTCCGAGTTAATTGAGTTTAGTTAAGGAGGTAGGACTGGAAATGAACTTTACAAAAGCAATTGTAGTAGCAATAATGGTAACAATGTTAAAAGTTTACGAAACAGGTGCATTTTCTGAGAAACTTGTTAAGAATGAACCTTTTAAAATAGCTGTTACTTTATCATAATATTCGATTAGAGTCTATTGTATTTTTAAGCAACATAAAAGTTGCTAACTCAAATTTAACACATAAAACCTAATCTTGTCATTGACCCAAACTGTCTTTGTTAGGGGTTTACGAGCGTAGATGTTACGTTTTATGTATATTTAAACTTTATTCACCTAGATGAGATTTTAAAGAGGTAGAATTTCAAGGGGTCTGTTTAGAGAGAATTTTCGCTAAAGTACAGAAGACTACTGTAGTGAGAGAGTTTTACTATAAAATTTAAACTGACTAATTTGATAAAAGTTACAAATATTTTCACAATACTGAAAAAACATATATACCTGTACACAACTTTAACTCAAGAATATTAAATATTCAAATGAAAAAACAGCTATAGACAATATTCGATGCTGACACGTCCATCTATCTCTGATATCGCCGTCTCTCCAGGCCACTCACTCACGATCACATGCTCCCTCTAAAGGGCAAATGACGTTACTTACCTTTAAAATACGACGTTACGTACCTTAAAACGAGTAATTCTGCATGAATCGCCGTCCATTGCTGAATGTCTATGACAGTCCGCATCATCCGTTGCCAGCCACTTTCTTTAAATCGTCAGTTCATAGTGCCGCAGGACTCGCTACACTACGTTTGCCTAATCATATTCTCCACTCAGGCACATTTCGTCTTCACCGACCATCGGTTCGTCTTCGGCCCATTTCCATTTCAGCGTACTGATTCTCCGTGCGATGTCGGTAAGGTACTCTAGATCTCTGTTAAATAACTTTTTTCTGAATTCTGTCGAACAGAGAAACACCCATCTTGGAAACTCTCCATCGCACGCTTGGTCAGACTAAAATAGATAAACACAATTATGATTACCCGAATTGTAGCTCTTTCGGCCGCACCGTCCTATCTGCCTATTAATGTTGACCATTTAATGTTGACTTTGATATACGCGAAACTCAAAACTCAAACTCAAACTCTCTTTATTTCATAAAATTTTTTAAATTGTTTGAAATCGTCTTTTATGTAGACTCTAAAGTCATAGATCAACACACACAATAGCAACAATCTCTGTTTTGTCAAATAGCAAGCAAATAAGCTTAATAAAAATTAAACTCATACAAAATCTATTACGAGTATTTGCCTGTGCCGATCTACAACCGCCCATTTCCAAGGAGTTGAGCCTTATGAGAAGAAAGGGCAAACAAACTCATGGCCACTCTTTTGCAAATTACAGATAGATGGCACTATTACATGTACCACAACATTGTTTTGATGTGTGCCAGTATGTCCGTTATTAAGTACTAAAAGGTAAAAGGACAATGAAGAGAAAACAAGATTAAGAAAAAAAAATCGAATAAAAGAGAAAATGAAATGTAGCATAAAAAATAGAAAAAAAAAATAATAATAAAAAACACACTAGCCAACACCACATTTTTCCTTAAGAAATAGCCTGCGTTAATTAATCCCAAGCATTTTGATCTTCTATATAATCCAAAATTGAATAGTAGGCCTTCTTACACAATCCACGTTTTATTGCGGATTTAAATTTGTTAATACTTAAATCTTGAATATTATTTGGGATTTTATTATAAAATCGGACACATTGACCTCGAAAAGACTTGTTTATCTTTTGGAGCCTAGTGGCGGGTACTACAAGTTTATTTTTATTCCTGGTATTTAAAGAATGTACATCACTTCTTTTCAAAAAGCTATCTTTGTTTTTCTGAACATACATTACATTTTCATAGATATATTGACTTGCCACTGTCATTATGTTTATTTCTATAAATTTCTGCCTTAATGAACAACGATTGCCTAAATTATAGAGTGCTCGAATCGCTCTCTTTTGCAGTACAAAAATAGTTTGAATGTCGGCAGCATTCCCCCACAGTAGAATACCGTACGACATTATGCTATGAAAATAACTGAAGTAAACAAGTCGTGCTGTATCAACATCAGTCAACTCTCGAATTTTTCTTACTGCGTATGCTGCTGAGCTGAGTCTACTCGATAATTTATCAATATGTGGGCCCCACTGTAGCTTAGAGTCTAGTGTTATACCCAAAAATGTCGTAGTGTCCACAAGATCTAACCCGACATCCTTAATTACCACTGTAGTTTTCACTGGCTTGACGTTTGGCATTGTGAAACGTATGCACTTAGTTTTTTGTTCATTTAAAAGCAGATTGTTGATGTCAAACCAATGAACCACTCTCGAAATGGCGCTGTTTACGTCTGTGAAATTAGTAAGTGTCCGTTTTAGTCTAAATAATAGTGATGTATCATCTGCAAACAACACAATCTCGAGACTGTCCTTGACAACGTGAGGTAAGTCGTTAATATATACTAAAAATAAGAAAGGGCCGAGAATAGAACCCTGCGGAACGCCCATTTCTACCACAGAGCCTGGAGAACGCTCACCATTAATATCAACTCGCTGAATTCTATTATACAGATATGAAGCCAGAAGTTCCAGTGCTTTATTTCTGATACCATAGTGCTGTAATTTCCTGATCAGCGTTTCATGCACAACACAATCAAATGCTTTAGATAAATCGCAAAAGATGCCTAGAGAATCGTGGGCATCCTCCCAGGCATCAAATATATGTTTTACTAGCTCAACACTGGCATCAGTTGTGGAGCGACCCCTTGTAAAACCAAATTGTCTATTGTGTAATAAATTATTATTATTAAAGAAGCTAGAAAGAAGAAAGTACTACAATCAAAATTGCTAAGATATAAATTGAAGGAACCATCAAATATCAAATTCTTGTGCAAAACTACGCTATTCGGGTAATATAAGAGGGTGATTTTATGGCGACCTAAAGTGCCTTCTGACCGTCGTTTTCTTTTTCAATTCAAAAAACAGGCCCCAAAGGTCGAGAAGTCCACCTGCGACTCAGACATGTTCCAATCAAAATGTTCTAATGTTATTTCTGTCCTTTTATTTAGCGATAAATTATGCATGGAAAGTAGAACCGAAGTTTATATTTAGGTTTTGACAAAATTGAATTTGATTTGAAACAGTTTAATAGCTTTCCTCGGAATATTAGATGTATCTATTCCAACCCGTAACAGACTAGTTAAAATGATATAGTCCCGTCAATAAATTTTGGTAATCCCACCACTAATTTTTGTTGTACTCTTGGGATATAGAACACATTAGGTACTCTAAAAAAGATGTCCATTCTGAAAAAAAACCTAGATTATGAGAAATGAGAGATAAAAGTGACAGAAAATAAAAACATTTTCTGAAGCGAGTTGTAGGTATGCGTTGTGTGTACATAAACTCACTTAACACCCATACTTTCAAACTAATATTATAAATTTGAAAGTAGCACTGTCTATCTGTCTGTCTGATACGCATTAGGTTAAACCGCTGCACCGGTTTAAATTATTTTCAATTTTAACGTCGAAGTATGAATTTGAAGTCAAACTTTATAACAGTACAATTCTCCAACAAGCTCTGCTAATAACCTTGTTGAGTTGTGACCGAAAGTGTCTGAAGGCACACACTGCAACAATTTCCTAATTAGGCTTTGACGCTGCCTACCAAGGCTTTCATGTGCAGATTGATCCTGCTACCATCGTCAGATTGTATGCTGCCTCAGTGTAGAATCTAGAGAATATCTAGAAGTGACAAGGAAACCTTTTTAAAGAATAAGAATAAAAAAATATGTTAATACATTCGAAAACATTTTGGAAATCCTATATTCCAAAATATTTTGAACGGAAAATATTTACAAATTAGTAGCAATAATAGCTTCCCACACCGCCGTCTGTTCCCATACTAGCCAGGGCCTATTACAATATAATGTATAGCCTACTTGCCTCCAGACCAGACTGTTTATAGATATATTTATATATTTCTAAATTCATGTGATAGATAAATCCCATCCAGGCTATTTATCCTCGGTGGTAATTGTAGCCGTCTCTGACTTAGGAGTCAGAATCACTAACCACTAAGCCAATAGGTTCATTGAAAGATTCCTATTAATTTTGTATAAAAATATCAAAGATTCATGGAGAACTAGCTTTTTTAGCTCCGCCCTCGTTTATGTTAGTTACAGAGGTAAAAATTGTACTAAGTCCTTCCACAAGAATTAAAATATCTCCATAACAAATTTTATTAAAATTGGTGCCGCAATTTAGCCGTGAAAGCGTTACAGACAGAGTTACTTTCGAATTTATAATATGGGTATGGATTTCTCATTAATATTAACGTATCATGAAATCTAACGACTATCGTCAACGCTACTGAGTTAAAGGATAGATAGATCAGACGCAGGTACCATGAACAATTTAAACCAATTTACACGTCTATAAATCTTGCATACAATTTTTGATCTGGTTCTAAATCCAATTAGGAGTATGAATTATCACTACAAAACCACTGAATTAATTACTCAAGAGTGAAATATCGATGTCTATCACCTGATCCGTTTACTAATTAATTGGAAGACTGGTACGTTACTACGAAACAATTGGACCAGTAGATTCTTGTCTGGACCAGAATGTTACCACCAACGGCTTCATAGAAAATAGGTTATATATTAATTTTTTCGTAAGTATACCTGAGTAAGTAAGGTAGCTTACTCCGTTCTACCTATCCTATTCTTAATTCTGTGTGGGTACTCAAAGATTGGCATCGCACTTGTAGCTCTTGAAGTGTCCTTGTTCCTGAGCTATGGTAGTCATTCATTGTTATTAATAGCGTCATATACCACAAAAAAAAAATGTTGTCACTTTTCTTGCCTATCTTTATCAGTACACTGCAGTAAATCAAATTAATATTCCACACTATACTTCACTGTACTCGGTGTAAAGAATATCCCATCATGGTTCTTACAAGAAAGATTATTTTTAACTTAATAGTAGTCACATCTAGTAACTAACTTTCCTCGATGGTTACAATTTGATTGATGATGTGGCGTATTAAGCGAACTGATGCTGGATCATCTCGCTAATGATTAATTACGTCTCGAAGTGTCCAAGCTTCTTGGCTATCTTTGAGGTGTTTGTGTTTACCTTTTACATCAATAGGCTTTTTGATAATGTTGAAATTATTAACAAAAAAATATATGTTAAGATTCTACTAAACCTACCATATCTGATATGATTACGTAAAAGAAAGTAAACCTACATATATTTTCATATTTAGCCCAATCTAATAATAAAAAACTTTGTTAAGAATGATATAAAGTAAGATGAAGTTATGCGATACATTTTTGCGACCAAATGTACCTTAAAAAAATCACTATAATAATTATTTGTTATTGTCATTAACATACTGTTGGACATAGGCTACTCCAATTGCACTGCACTATTAACAACGTTTGTTATTAGGCTAAGCTAAAACACACAGGTTTGTCGGGAATTGGACTTAATGAACTATTTAACGTTCAAAGCAAAGTAATTTATGTAACTTACACTTGACAATTTGCATAATGCAGTTGGCACCTACACTGGCAAACCCGCTAATTCATTTAATATTCATCTATTCTGAATTACTTTATGGAATTTCTACAAAGTTTACATTTATTTTTATATTGTACTTTTCAACTTATCATTTTAATACTCACTAGAACAATGTTTTGAGTTAGATGTATTAAAAAGTAAACTAGTTTCCTAACTAATATATCAATAGATACAATTTTTTTTATGGAATAGCGGGCAAACTAGCAAGCGTATCGCCTGATGGTAAGCGATTACCGCCACCCATGGACACTCGCAACACCAGAGGCGTCACAAGTGCGTTGCCGACCTTTGTGGGATGGGGAAGGGGATGTGGGGAGGGGTTGGGGTATGGGCCTCCGGTATCCTCACTCACTCGGTGAAACACAGCGCAAGCACTATTTCACACCGGTTTTCTGTGAGGCCGTGGTATCACTCCGGTCCAGCCGGCCCATTCATGGCATAGCGTGGCTCTCCCACGGCTAGCTCCCACTATTCAATAAGTCGAGCATTTTGTAGTATCTGATTACACCATACGAGCACCTTTATCAAAAACTACACAAGTAATATTCATACATCATTGTAACAGTTTTCAATGGGTACAGTAATGGAACAATATTACTCACAATATGAGGCCAAATACGTGGGATTTTTTTCGAATAAACGTCAGATATCTATACCTTAACTAAAATAAACAACGGGACAGGCTATCTCGACCGTACTGAAAGTAGTGGGTAGTGACCGTCGCATGAAAACGATAACAATAAATAATGATTCAGCTGTATTGATCTGTTTCGGGCAATATTGGCTTTAAAACTGCTAGTATGTTGATAGCATAAATTATGAATCAATAGCAACTTTTAAGTTTTAGTTTTCTTAGTAGCTTTTTGCTTAACACTTAAATTTCTAGGTCTTGTTCTAGGAAAAAAAGCAGAGATGATTTCATATAGTATACGGTAGAAGGCAAAATAGTCCAGTGATTATAGGGAGTTGACCTCGGAAAATCGACATACCCAGTATATTACCACGTAAAAACTTGTATTTTTGCATTCTAAAACTATTCTCAAAATTCACTTAAAATTGGATGGTCGCAAGTTTTAAATTCAAGGGTTAAAGGTCACAAATATGTTTTTTTTTTAATTGCAAATATCTCATTGTGTATGGGTTTTACTCTACTTGTATTTATTATCATACTAGCTTTGCACCGCGGCGTTGCTCCCGGTTGTTGTACCTTGGGTAACACCACGGGGCTCAGCTAGTATACATACCTATAAGATAATTCTACTACTTAAAGACCATTTGAAATCCTTCTGCCATAATTATTTTAACTTCAATAACATTGGATTTTCATACAAACTACCATCCCCCGTTTTATACCCAGAATGGGGTGGATTTCTAAAAGATACATTATTAGTACACCTCCACACCATCTATAGAGCATATATTTCAAATTTCAAGTCTCTTACTTCAAAAACATAAGACTTTCATACAAACTTCCAACCCCCGTTTTACCCCCTTAGGGGTGGAGTTTCGTAAAATCCGTTCTTAGCGGATGTCTACACCCTATAAGGAACCTACCTGCCAAATTTCAAGTTTGTAGGTGTTATAGTTTCTAAGGTTTCGTGATTAATGAGTAAGTGGTATTTCGCTTTTATATATATAGATTGTAGAGAATTAAATTCTCTACAACTTTTGTATTTAATTTTTTTTTATACCTTAAACTGTTTTCAAGATAGAGGGCGAGATATTCACCTAATTTGGCCTAAGATGACTGGACTAAAAGATCAGAGGGGTCGTGTCGCCGTGTCTTATGGTACTCCAATGCTGGGCATTGACTCTCCTTAGAAAGAAGGTTTTGACCTATACTATGGTGGCCAGACGGGTTGGTATAGCGTTTGTTTCAGTACGGACACCCACGGAACGAATAGAGATAGTGACAATCTGTATGCTTTATACGTCACCACACGGACAAAATTTTGTTTTTATGGAATGGGCGGGCAAGCGATCAGACGTATCGCCTGATGGTCAGCGACTACCGCCGCCCATGGAGACCTGCAACACCAGAGGCATCACAAGTGCGTTGCCGATCGCTTTAGGGGGATGGGGGGGAGATGGGGGGAAGGGGTTGGGATATAGGCCTCCAGTATCCTCACTCACTCGGGGTGAAACACAGCGCAAGCACTATTTCACACCGGTTTTATGTGAGGCCGTGGTCACTCCAGTCGAGCCGGCCCATTCATACCGAAGCGTGGCTCTCCCATTGTAATAATATAAATATCTAATCCATCATAAACAATAAAAGCCATTAACAAAAATAAACGATTCGTAAATCACTTGTTGATCATTTAATTAAATATAGGCAATATATTTTCAATATATTTTACCGTAACATTGATTATTCATAATTAATTCAGGTTCGTATTTCAATTACCCGAGTAATTTCAAACTCGGACAAGTCAATTTCCATGTATTACATCATTAGACGCGGTCTGCTAAACACGTCACTTGATCATTCGTTTGGAAAATAAATGAATTTCAATATAACATCAACGTTAATAATGGGATTACAATGTGTAAGGTTAATGTCATGTCGCCACATTAATAACAATTTATAACCTCAAATTCTCGTGGATGTATTTTTTATTTCAGTTATATTTGCGCTTTATTATTTCGTTATAGTTTTTGTATAGCTAGTTATTTACCATTGGACGTTTAAAGTACACAAATGAAGAGGTCATCATCAACATATTAATAGTCCACCATCTGGATTTAAGTCTATTCTTATACTGGAAATTTTAGGCAACTGAACTAAGAGCTCCCACACATAACTGCGAATTCGCAATGCATCGAAAATATCTGCGAGCTCCCATATATGAATGCACCGTAAGGCTACGTGCACTTTGGACACGAATTCGTATCGTACAGTATACGTAGGAGCGTGGTCGTACGAATTGAGTGCGCACACTGTATACGTTTTTATTCGTCAAATGAGCAGTGTTCTAGTGACATCGGATTTGTGAAGTCTGCTTTGGTTGGAGCGCGATGAATAATCTGTTTCTTCACGACAATTCTCTTATAACTCGAAGACTGCGGTGGCGTCGTCGCTATCATAGAGCCGAATGTTTGCGTGAAATATATTTAAAAATACACGATTTTGGTGAATTTCATCATATCATGGAAACGTTTGAATATATTCTAAACACTATACGACCTGACCTAACTAAATACAGTAACTTTCGCTACAAAATATCACCCGAAGAACGATTAATTGCAACTTTCAGGTAAGCAAGTAAAACATTTTATTTTATTTAGATCTCTTTATTCAAAGTAATATATAAATAAATAAATAAGCCTTTTTATTTCTTGCTTCTACAAAGTTTTGAACATAACGAAAGATACAAATAAATGTTTAGTGTTAGTAGTTTGCTATAATTAAAATTTACGTTTGTTAGTAGTTAGTTAATGATTAAGTTGGAATAATATCTAAGTAAAAAATAATATTCTTCTTTGACACTTTTAGTCAGCAAGAACCCCGGTTTGGGTAAAGGCCTCCTCTAAAGATTCCCATTTGTCTCTATCCTGCGCTATTTCTCTCCAGTCAGTGCCGACTGATCTCCTGAGGTCGTCTTCCCACCGAGTCAGTGGTCTCCCTCGATTTCTTCGACCCTGCGGGCCGCTCCACGATGTCACTCGTGCAGTCCACCTCTGGTCTGTAGATCGCACTACGTGCCCGGCCCATTTCCACTTTAATTTTCGTGCGTGTCTGAGGGCGTCAGTCGCTTTAGTGGTTTTTCTTATTTTTGTGTGTCTTATTTTGTCCATTCTTTTTATATTGAGCATACTTCTCTCTAGCCCTCTTTGACAGGTTCTGATTTTATTTGTGGCTTTAGTGGTGAACTTCCACGTCTGGCACCCATACGTCAGACATGGTAGGAGACTCGAGTTCATAACTTTTGTTTTGATGTCTGTTGGCATATTACTTTTAAAAATTTCTTTTTGTGCCCAATATTTGTTCCAAGTTATTTGTACCCTTCTTTCACTCTCTAATAGGTCTCTGTTTCGGTCAAAGGTTATTAATTTTCCCAGATATATGTAGTTTTCGACTTGTTCTAGTTGCTCCCCTTTGATTGTTATGGGTCTCCTCGGCATGTCATTGGTCATTACCTTGGTTTTGGTTAGGTTCATCTCCAGTCCCACCTTGACACTGGCTTGGTGTAGAGACTCTATCATGCGCTGCATCTCTGTGGGCGTGTCTGACAGAAGCACCAGGTCGTCTGCGAATCTGAGATGGCTTAAGTAGGCTCCTTCTATGTACAGACCTGATCTACACCAGTCCAACTTACCGATGATGTTTTCAAGGATTGAAATAAACAATATTGGGGACAGGGGGTCCCCCTGTCTCACTCCTCTTCTTATAGAAAAAGATGGGCCAATGGACTCGAGTTTGATCCTTCCTATATTGTTGCTGTATATGCTCTGGATAGTTTTTATATATACTTCTTCCACGCCTTGTTCTTCTAGGCTCTCCCATATACTTATGTGTGACACCGAGTCGAAGGCTTTTTGGTAGTCAATAAAAGTTATATATAGAGTTCTCTGCTGCTCTTGGTATTTTTCTATAATTAACTCTAACGTGTGGATGTGGTCTATTGTTGAAAAACCTTTTCTAAAGCCCGCTTGTTCTATAGGTTGTTTTGTCATTAGTGTAGTGCTTATTCTTTTGTTTATTATAGTAGAGAATAGTTTATAGAGGCTGGGTAGTAGGCTGATTGGTCTATAGTTGTTGATATTTTTGGGGTCTCCTTTTTTGTAAATCAGTATAATATTTGCTTCCGACCATTCAGTGGGGGTTTCTGAGTTTTGGAGTATCAAGTTGAACAGTTTGGACAGAGGTGAAGCCAAAATCTCGTGAGCGATTTTTAGTGCTTCGTTTGTTATGTTGTCGGATCCTGGGGTTTTTTCTAGTTTGAGTTTTTTTATTGTTTCTATTACTTCTATTTCGTTTATCTCTTTGAAGTCTGTATATTGTTTTCTTTTGTTATTATATGATGTTGATATGTGGTTTTGATTTTTTTCGCTATGTAGTTTTCTATAGAACTCCGTGGCGATGTTTACAATATCGCCACGCTTGTATGTGACTTCATCCCTGTTTTTTAATTCTTTTATCCAAGAATTATTTGTTCGAAGTTCTTTGAACGATTTTTTCGTGCTACCGCTAATCTATAGGTGTCGTTTTATGGTGTCATATCTGTATTTTGAATAATCTTGTTTTATATATTTGTTGACAAGTTTATATAAGGCAGATAGTTCGTTTTTCATGGAACGTGTTTTATTTTTTGTTTTCTGTAATTGTTTCCTTCTTTGTAATAGTTTTTCTGTTCTTATTTGTAATATTTTATGTTGAGGGTTTTTCTTGTTTATTTGCGCAGATTTTAGGCTTTCCAAAATAGCATTTCTTATTTTATTATAATATATTTGTACAGAATCGTTTTCTTGGTAAGTTGCTTGTTCGGAAAATAATAATTTTAGGTTCTCTTTGTACCTTATTATTTCCTCCTCATTTGTAAGTTGATGTCCTTGTTTATTGGTAAATTGAACTCTGCTTATTTTATGTTTATTGAGATGTACTGTTCCTCTGATAGCCCGGTGATCCGATGGGTAGTTTAGGTTCAAAACTTCAAAGTTCGTAAATAATTTTGGTTGATTTGTGAGAATGTAGTCAATCTCGTTTTTGTGTAAACCATTCGGAGATTGCCAGGTCCATTTGCGGTTCGGTTTTTTCTTAAAGCAGGTATTAATTATTGTCAACTTGTGTTCCAACGCGAAGTCTACAAGTTTCTGGCCTCTGTTGTTCCTTGCTCCGTGGCCATGTTGTCTAACTACCAAGTCTTCTTTATCCTTGGAAGCTCCCACTTTAGCGTTAAAGTCGCCCATAAGAATAATGTGCTTATGCGTCGTTTTCAGTACTGTCACAATTGTCTCGTACAATTCGTCAACTTCTGCCTCCTTCGCATCTGACGTCGGGAAGTATACTTGTATTATGGACATTTTGTGTCCTTCAATGTCTAGATTGAGTATAGCTAAGCGTTCTGACAATTCAATGAAGCTTTCTATGTTATTTTTCATCGACTTGTTTATTATGAAGCCTACCCCACCCTGTCCCGCAGTCTGACCTTTGTAGCAGAGTATAAAAGACTCATGTTCTTCTATTGCACAGCCAAGTCGTCTTACTTCTGAGATTCCCAATATATCAAAGTTTACATTTACATTACAAAGTAATATATTAAACATTAATTATTTATTTGTGTTTGATTTGTGATTGTGATTCAATTGCATGATATAGTGAGTGAGAGCACCATCTGACAATTGTTGTTGTGGAAGAATATTAAGAGATTGTTGCATTTGTCCTTGTGATGATTTTTTTTGTGGCATACTAAAATCAACACTGTACTGAGTCGAATCACTAGAACTATCAAACATGCATCTTTGATGTCTTTGATGGTTTTCAACTTAAAATTTTGTATAAAGCTTTTAAATCCACAAAAAATATATTAATGTTGCTGTTATCCTTTACATGTTTACGGATATATCATTTGAGGTAGAAATCTGGGGAAATGGTTCCAGAGTAAAAATTCCCCTCGTATTTTATGCTGTGTTTTATCATGTAGTTTTAAATAAGTTAAAAAGGATTCTGAGTTTAGCTGTAAAACTTTTTGAGACCCCCATGCTTCGGCACTTTGACCCGTTGGTCCCGGTTGCTTTTTTTTTTTTTTTTATAAATCTTTATTCACATTTAAGTTACATTTTTTTTTACATTGTCTTTATTCGCCAAACTGTTATAACAGTTTGTAGGCGTTCCGTTCTAAATTGTATACAAACTTAATACTTAAATGCTACTTACTATGCTACACGAAGATCTTTGGCAATCGTTACGAATAGTAGAAGTTCTAAAAAAACTTACTACAAAACTTCGATATCGACAAGTACTTGGGTTCTCGAGGTCTAAAAATTGTGAAATTCATGTGAAAAATCGAAGTTCATCCGTATCGTAGGAGAGTTACAACCTTTTTTTTTTTTTTTTTTTTTTTTTTGACGGGGGGAAATCCTCATGGATGTCCTCCGCCCTGGGGAAAGGGCGAAGGGGTCTGTCAGACTCCTACTGACTAAAACCCCCCGGTGTTCCGTCTCACACCTACGCCGGGGATCACGGGAACATAAGAGACAACCGCAATCCCCGACTGGTGCCGGCCCGCCGCTGCGGGCCACATCTCGTCAGCGAGGGAGAGTTTCCCTCGCGACTTCAAGAGGGGCGCGCGGGAACACTACGCGCCGCCACCTCGGGTCCAGTTGGGGGGCGACGGACATCCCCAAGTCCGCCACCCCTGGACCCAGTTAGGGGGGCCGGTGGAGGGCAGCGTAGGCCCTCCCCCGACGCCCGGTGCGCCTGCTGCGGACCGAGAGAGAGGTCAGGATCTCCCTTTCCCTTTCCGCAGCCTCCTTCTGCGAGATGACCGCTTCGCAGAAGGACACCACCGCGTCCCAGGACTCCTCGCCGTCGACCATAGAACGAACTACGGCCGGTAGCGAGAGGTCACTGCCTACTACAGAGATGAGGGCACGGCGCGGCCCCTCCCAAGCAGCACACTCTGCCAGCGTATGCCGCGCCGTGTCCTCCCGACAGTCGACGCAGTGGTGACACCGAGCGTCCGGCTCCCTGCCTATGCGGCACAGGAACCTCCCGAAGCAGCCATGCCCCGAGAGGACCTGCGTCACACGGAACGAGAGGGAGCCGTGCCCTCTCCCGAGCCACAGGTCGAGCACTGGCCGGATGGCCTCGATAGTGGCGAGGCCAGCGGAAGGGCTTAAAAGCCTGTCCCGCCATTCCGCCACCAGGACCTCGCGCAGCTGTGACCGGCGCAGCTCGATAACTCGCTGCGTCGGTCCCACGCCGCGGGCCCGCGCGTCCTCACGCCACCAATGTAGTGACGCGAGGACTTTCGCCTCCAGGTCCCAGGGCGGAGATCCGGCCAGTACGCAAGCCGCCTCGAAGGAGATCGTGCGATAACCCCTAATGACTCTGACGGCCATCACCCTCTGCGGCTTCCGCAACACGGTGATTGAGCCGGCCGTCAGGTCAGCCGCCCAAATCGGGGCCCCATATAGGGCCATCGATCGCACGACCCCCTCGTACAACCGCCTGCAGGCGGCGCTCGGGTCCGACACGTTGGGAAGCAACGTTGACAGCGCCCCCGCCGCGCCCATCAACTTGGGTGCTAGACGCCGGAAGTGGGGGCCGAAATCCCACCGGCTGTCGAGCACCAGTCCCAGATATTTTAGGGTGGACTCGACAGCGATGGTAGCCCCCCCAACCACCATGTGCAATCCCGGCGGCGGCGCCCGTCGGGGGCCATGAAAAACTATGGCCTCCGACTTGTTGAGGGCCACCTCCAGGCCAAGGCGCCGTATGCGGCTCACCACCTGTGAGACCGCCGCCGTCGCTAGCAACGTTGCTTCCCTGTGTGTGCTCCCCCGGGCAGTGACCAGCGTGTCGTCGGCGTAACACGTCAGGTCCACACCCGGTTGGAGCTCGCCCCTCAGCACCCAGTCGTAACCGATGTTCCACAGCAGTGGGCCCAACACCGAACCCTGTGGAACACCGCACGACATGAGGCGCTGGTGTCTGCCATCACGTCCCAGATAGGTGACACACCTCTCCGTCAGGTAAGCCCCAACGATGCGGCGGAGGTAGGGGGGCACCCGATGATAGCGCAGTGCCTCCCGAATGCAACTCCAGGGCAGAGTGTTGAAGGCGTTGGAGATGTCCAAAGACACCGCCAACATCACCCCGCCCCGGGACACCGCTTCCTCCGCCAGGTCTCTCACTCGCGAGATCGCCGTAATGGTTGAGCGCCCATGCCGAAACCCGAACTGGCACTCGGCCAGGTCCGGCCCCTCCTCGCACAAGTGGCGGACGAGGCGGGCTGCAACTATCCGCTCGAATAGTTTTCCCACCTCGTCCAGCAGCACTATGGGCCGGTACGCGGACGGCGAGTCCGCAGGGCGCCCCGCCTTCCTGAGCAGGACCAGACGACCAGCTTTCCACTGAGTGGGCAGCTGGCCCTGCTCCAGGCACGCTGAGTAGAGACCTATCAGTTGGGGCTCCAACTCCTTCAGGGCCAGGGCCAACACGCAGCCGTGAATGCCATCGGGCCCCGGGGCAGTGTTCTTCGCCCGGAGCCGCAACACGGCCGCCCCCAACTCTGACTGTGTCACCTCTGGGACGTTGGCGTCCTCCTCTTCAGACTCCGCAGCTGTGGACAGAGCCATCGGCGGCGGGATGTGCTCCGCTCGTGCCGGGAAGAGGGCTGCGACCACTTCCTCCAGCAGCTCGGGTTGGAGACTCTCCGTAATTGGAGGCGCCCATGGTCCGATTTTCCCTCGGACCGAACGATAAGGACGCCCCCACGGATCCCGGCTTAGAGTCTCCAACATCTCCTCCCTGGCTCGCGTCTTCGCCTCGCCGATGGCCAGCTGCAGAGCCTGCTTAGCCGCGCGGTACCCCTCGTACAGCGCGGCTTCTTCCTCCGCGACCCGACGACGTCTTCTTCGGTATCGGGTGTACTGGCGCCTGACACGAACGCACGAGACGCGCAACTGCGCGATCTCGGCGGACCACCAGTACACCTGGCGCCTTCTGGGTTGTGTGTGGATCCGGGGCATGGACGCGTCGCTGATTTGCGTCATCGCCCCGTGAAACCACTGCGCCTCCTCTTCGACGTCGACGGGTCCGGTCGTTGCCGACTCCCGGATCCAGGCCTGCACAATAGCGGCCTCCTCGAGTAGCTCCCTGTCGAGGCGCTTACGCGCCCAGCGTGGACCGTCCGTCCTCGGGGCCGATGGCCCGCGACCGCCCGCGGTCTGGGCGGAGACGCTGAAACGGATGTAACGGTGATCCGACAACGTCTCCACCCCCACGGCGACACGCCAGTCGCGGACACGGCCCGCGGCCCCCGGCCCCTCCAGTGCCTCGCCTTTGGCATCGGTGCACGGGGATCCCCACGCCGCAGACTTGGCATTGAGATCCCCGAGCAGCAGCACCGGGCGAGGGTGGTACCGGTTCACGACGGCACCCAACTCGACAAGGAAGCTCTCGAAGTCAGCGAGGCTCCTGTTGGGCGAGAAGTACGTCCCAACAGTGCCAATGCCATCCACGAGGGCAGCCACCCAGCCGCGACCTCGGGATGGGTCGGCAAGAGCCCCGCCAATGATGGCCACCGAGCCGTCCAGGTCCCCCACCCAGTTATCCCGGGGGGGGACGTAGTACGGCTCGGCGACCACGGCCACATGAATCGACCACTCCGCCATGCTCTGGAGTAAAAGATCCTGAGCTCTGGCAGAGTGGTTGATATTGCACTGGAGGAAATGGAATTGTGCCATTAAACACAATCCATTTCCTCTACAACCTTGGGCCGGGAGTCGGCCGAAGAAAGACCAGGCTGAGGGGCAGCTCTGGTTGGCTCCCTCCTCTCATTCTTTTTCTTCTTCTTCTGGGCGGAGGCGCCACAGGCATTTCCGCCCATGCTGTGCTCCGCGGGTCTCCCTGCAGCTGTACAGAGGCTGCAGTTTGGCTTCGCGGAGCACTGGGCCGCTCTGTGGCCGGGCTTACCGCAGCGGTAGCATAGGCCGCTACGGTCAGTTGTGGCGGTGCACCGCGCCCCGACGTGTCCAACCTCAAGGCATCGGTAGCACCGCATAGCCCTGGGCTGCAGCAGTTTCACTCGTGCTGCAACCCACCCCACCAAAAGCCGACCGCTGTCGGCTATCTTGTTTGCCACCGCAGCCGGGCACTTGAGCCAAATCGTGCCCAGCCCGGCAGCGTTGGCGCGAATCTCGCCAGCCCGCACGTCACCCGGCAGACATCCACCGCTTCGAGCGATGGCCGCCACGACCTCCTCCGGAGTCGTCGAGTCATCCAGCCCATCGACACGCAATTCTGCGGTCTTGACGGGCCTGGACACCCGAACGTCCTCCTCTTTGAGGACCTCCCTCAATTTGGCGGCCAGGATGTCCGCCTTCTCCCTGCCGTCCGGACCCGCCACCTCGAACAGCCGCGCCCCCGTCATCGCCGACTTCATCCTGAAGCCGGTTGGTGTGCCAAGATCGGGGAACGCGACTTTGGCCTTTGCCTGCGAGAGGACCTCCTTATAAGTAAGGCCCCTCTCGATGGCTCCGGGCTGCAGTGTGATTACTACAGCCGCGGAACGAGAGGCCCTACTCTTCCGGGTCCTCCGCTTCTTCGTCTTCTTCTCGGGCGTAGGTGTCGGCGGCGCCACCTTCTTCTTTTTTCCGCCCCTTTTGACGACCGTCGTCCAAGCCTCTGTGGTGAGGCCGGGCGCGGTCGCCTGAGGAGCGGTCGCCGGAGGCGCGGTCGCCGGGGCCAGAGATGTGCTGGCAGGTGGGGCCGACGCACCCTTCGCGGGCTTCCTGGCCGCCACGATCGACAGCCCCGACTTTGCGGCCTCCTCCTCCTTCCTCCTTTTGTCGGCCGCTAACGGAGGCCGAAGGTTTTGGGCCGGGAGGAGCCTTGTTTCCAAGGCCTCCAGGCGGGCATTCATCATGCCCCCACACTGCTGCATGCAGATGCGGACGATTTTCTCAATCTCCGCATCCGCAGGTGCAGGGGCAGGGGCCGACGGCGGGGCCGCAGCGACCGCCGGAGAGCCATCAACTGCAGGAGCCGCACATTTCTGTGCGGCAACCTCCCTTTTGAGGTCCTCCAGCTCAGCTCGGAGACGGCCGTTCTCCTCCCACAGCTTGGCCGTCTCCTCGGAGCTCGTTCTCTTAAGGAGGACCTCAACCGCCTCCTTTATACCCTCAGCCGCCTCCTTCAGAGCACGCGTGAACGTGCCCTTCAAGCTGCCGGATTTTGTGGCAACTTTCAGGACCACGTCCACGCCGTCCAAGACCTGGCGGCTGAGTGCCACCGCAGACACCTCCTCCCCAGCAGCTGACCGAGCGGCCCGCAGCTCTCGAGCCTGACGAGCCATCTCGCCCACCTCGTCCGATGCAATCGCCTTCCGCTGCGCCCGCTTTGCAGCGTTTGCCTCCGCTTTATTGCTACCTAGCAAAAGCGGGGACGCAGCGGAATCTGCACTAAGGTCAGCGATCGATGACTCGTCGCTTTCCACCTCGCGCCGATCCAGGCGGACCACCGGAATCGGCGTAGAGGGCCGCAGAAAGCGACCCCTTTGATCGCGCTGCAGCGGGCGAGCGGATGCTTCACCCATCACTGCGCGACCACCTTTCCCTACTGTCGGTTTCTGTTTCGGAGCCGACATCTCCTCTTCGCCTGAGGAGAGATTTACCCTCTCCCCATGCGAGCGCTTCCTCCAAAATTTGGAGGAGGCGCGCGAGCCTCCTTGGCTTTCGCTTCCGCTTCCCGTCTCCATCCTTGACTCCGCCAGTACTGGCACATCATCATTTTTATTTTTTGTATTCAAATTCAAATCCATAACTAGACCCACGAGTAGGGGAGAACTAAAAGGTCCACCCGGGCAGAGATCCCCTAATACCCGGGCAAGCGTAAATTTGTGCCCAACCGAGGGGTCCGCAGGTCCCTGGCTGGGGGTGTGCTTGCGACTGAACTACCCATCAGCCATGCATCCCCTGGTCACACACCAGAACACGGGATTCGGGGTAATTTTTTTATAGAGGTTTTCTTCCTCGCGGTCCGGGCGGTTAAGCCAAGACCCTCGGTCCCAGTACTGGGATTACGATGCTGCGGCGAGGGCAACATAAGAGTACCTCTTAGGTTGCCCGCTCAGAGGCAGGGTTAGTGCTCACCGAGCTCGCCCTCTACTCGCACTCCAATACGCCCTCTGCTAGATCAGAGGGACGCTTGGAGTGCCCTCCGCGACAGTCTTTCCAGACTCCGCCAGGTATCCCATTTAGTCTGGGGTCTCACTCTGGACCTATCCGGCATGAGTGGCTCTACCGGCATAGCCCCAGAGATCATCGACCCACGCAAGCCCCACCACGACGACAACGTAGGGATACATTGGGGGGAGGAGAGTTACAACCTACCCCAACTTCTTTTTTTTTATGAAATAGAGCAGACGTATCACCTGATGGTAAGCGATTACCGCCGCCCATGGACACACACCAGAGGCGTCACAAGTGCGTTGTCGGCCTTTGGGGGATGGGGAGGGGGATGAGCCTCCTGTATCCTCACTCACTCGGTTAAACACAGTGCGAGCGCTGTTTCACACCGGTTTTCTGTGAGGTTGTGGTATCACTTCGGTCGAGCCGGCCCATGCATACCGAACCGTGGCTCTCCCACGTAAACGTTTGGAAAAGGACTCGGCAAATATTAATAATATTATCACTACATAGTATAAAACAAAGTCGCTTTTTCTGTCCCTATGTCCCTATATCCCTACGAAGTTGCACCCTACGAGATAGATCAAAATAATGTACTACAGTATTGTACACCTTAAAAAGTACTACAATATCTATCTCTTAGGAATAACCCACAACAACCATTTTTTATTCCTTTCTTTTTACGAGAAATAATGAATTATATATGGCTCCCCTTATATACAACACAATACCCAAGTGGATAACTGACCTACCACTCAATAAGTTTTGTGTTGTTCTTAGAAAATGGTTGGTAGAAAACAGTTATTACTCCGTTAAGGAATTCCTACAAAAAAATTCGTGTCCGTCTTATCATTTTAGAAATGCATTGTAGGTGTGTATTGAATTTATTAAGTAGTTCTTGTTGTATTTTCAAAGTGTTACACGTAATCTTTCTAAATTCATTCTGATTTAGTTAATTCGTTATTGCTAATTAGCAATTAATGTAGTTTTAGCAATTTAATAACTATTGCTTAAATAGTTAACAACACTAAATTTGCATGCCTCTTACTGGTGAAATGTGTTTCGTGTATTTTTATTTTTTACCATCTTTTTGTACCACATTTAAGCAAATAAAATTATATTATTATTATTATTCTCTTTATTAAACTTATTATATAACATATTATTTACATTTTTAAATATACACATAAAAACAAATACATTTAAAAATATAAAAAATAGTAGACCACCGACTTCGGGTACAGGGACCAAGAAACCGGTGGTTAGGGCTCCAGAGACAGGAACCTCCTCACAATTCGAGCCGTGTCAAGGAGGACTGCCTTTTGCATCATACCCTTGATCCAGCTCCCTAACGTGAGCCTCCTAAGATGTTGGTCGAGGCTCTTGGCTATCAATCCGTGAGCAGATACGACTATAGGAACAATGATCACCGAATCCACATTCCACATATCGACAATCTCGTGAGATAAATCCAAATATTTTATTTGTTTTTCTTTTTCGACTTTCACGAGATTCTCGTCATGAGGAACGGCAATATCGACAATCATTGCGCGGCGCTCTAATCGATCTATCACCACAATATCAGGCTTATTGGCAACAATAGTCCTGTCTGTGATAACAGATCGATCCTAATATAATGTAGCACGACCATTCTCGAGAACTGGGTCGGGCACATACCTGTAGTATGGCACCTCTGAATTCACAAGTTTGTATTTCAGGGCAAGTTGCTGATGTACGATCCTGGCTACTTGGTTGTGCCTGTGTAAATATTCGCCGTTTGCAAGCCGAGAACAACCAGAAATAATATGCCTAATAGATTCTCCAGGACGGTGACATGCCCGACAGATGTCGACCGTACCATCCTTCAGGATATACTTCCGATAGTTATTCGTCATGATAACTTCATCCATAATCGCACAGACAAAACCTTCGGTTTCTCCGAAGAGATCACCATATCAGCCAGGACGTAGATGCTTTAAAATCTATATCAGGCATTTAGGGCCCGATAAAATCGACCATGAAGTTCTTTGCCCTTCCACACCTCCTTGCGATCATCAGTACCAAGTACTACAGGTTTGCGCCAATTCTCTTTAGCCAAAGCGAGCGGAGTCAGTCCGGTATCCATTGCAACTACATTGCGATGCACGCCCACATCAGTATGGAGAAAATATTCTCTAAGATTGTATATCTCGCGATTGTGTAGGGTCTTGATATTTAATAGACCACGACCCCCAAACTTTCGCGGGATATACAACCTCATAACCGATGAACGTGGGTGATGCATTCGGAATGCAGTCAGCAATGTACGGACTCTCCTGTCAAGGGCATCTAATTCAGTCTGAGTCCATCTAAGTATACCAAAGGAATACATCAGAACCGGCATGACCCAACTATTGTAGGCCCGCACTTTGTTACCGCCTGATAAAAGACTTTTAATTACTTTTTTCAGGCGGCCAAAGAAACGTTCCCGCAACGTTTGTTTCACGTCAGATTCTGGTATCCCCAAGGCCTGCGAAAAACCTAGATACTTGTAGGTTTCGGTGGCAGAAAGAGATCGAAGTTTTGTGGAATCTGAAAGCTCTACTCCTTCAGATTCCACAATCACTCCCTTCTTTACATACATGACTGCACACTTGTCTACACCAAATTCCATCTTGATAGAATTACTAAAGTTTTCAGTGACCTTTAGTAACGCTGTCAATTGTAATTTAGTGGGGGCAAGCAGTTTCAAATCATCCATATAAAGGAGGTGAGATATAACTTGATCATCTTTCTGCAACCTATAGCCTAACCCTGAACCCTCTAATAGAGTGCTGAGAGGGTTCAAAGCTAGACAAAACCACAAGGGACTCAGACTGTCACCTTGAAAGATGCCCCGCTCGATCTTTATAAGTACGTCGTTCATCGTAGACTGCCGACATCCTGGATAGCGAAGTACTGTTCTCCATTGCCCCATACACGACTTCAAGAAAGTGCACAGAGTTGTATCAATTTTATACAACTCCAGCACCCTTAAAAGCCATGTATGAGGAACGGAGTCATAAGCCTTCTTGTAATCTATCCAGCATGTCGCCAGGCTCTTACGATTACGACGTACCTGCTGGCTAATGGTCATGTCTATTATAAGGAGCTATTTAGTGCCACGGATCCCACTTCTACATCCATTCTGAGAAACTGAAATTATCGAATTTTTATTAATATGAGTAGTAATTTTGAGTCTCAGAATAGATGTTAGAAGTTTATATAAAGTTGGTAAACAAGTAATGGGCCTAAAGTTTTTGGGATCCATGGCACTACCAGATTTATAGAGTAAGTGGGTTATGCCAGTGGTTAAAAATTGTGGTAATGAACCCGAATCCAATGCTGTCTGGAATTGAGATGCCAAACACGCATGTGAGCTACGGAACCATTTAAGCCAAAAGTTGTGCAGTCCGTCTGGACCAGGTGCTTTCCAATTCGGTAATGAACGGACCGCACAACTTACATCCTCCTTATCGATGCTAACTGGTTCCATAGATATTATTGACTCACATGAGCGCTCGACATCCCGACACCAATCACCTTCTGTATGAGCGACAGGCATTGACCAGATGTTACGCCAAAATGAATTTGTGGCATTTTTATCTGGCAATTGCCCATCACTCATACACGGATTCGGTTTCTCCCACTTCCTGTACACCCACTTCTCATCTCTTTGGAACGTGCGATTCTGACTATACCGATCTATTCGTTTTCTATAGCGCCTTATTCTATTTGCCCATGCATAAACTTTTTGCTTTAGAAAGTCTATGCGCTCTGTGTCACATGACATGTACTGTTGAGAACTAACAGTAGTCCGCAAGAATGCCTGTTTCACAAAGCGCATCACTTTTGGTCGCGTATTACCCGATCGGAAGCTAATTAGCTTACCAATGAGTGTCCTGGTCCCAGCAATACGACGTTCAATTCTACACTGCCAAGCTGGCACAGAATGTTTTGTTCGAGTAGTGGTTTCATACTCTACAAATTTAACACCAGCTACTCGGCAAACTGCAATAGCCGCACAGTATAGAATAGAATGTGTATCACTGAGATCTTCGCTATTACTGAAATAATCCAGTAATAACGAATCCAAGGCACTAAATTTCGTTTATGTATGGGCAAACGAGGCAACCGGGGTCTGTTATTAGAATCTACATATCGGTATTCCCGAATCGCATCCTCCAAAGCGCTCCTTATCGTATCATTACATTGGGTACTTACGGAGATAATTTTACTGTCCACTAGTTCGTCAATGTGTTCACTTCGTGGTAACTGTGGTGTGGTATTTGTAACCGTATCCACAACATGTGATGAAGAAGGGACAGCCAAGCTATTCCGTATGTCAGAGCGTATCCTCTCAAGTACGGCATCATCCAGCAGGTGACAACGCTGTATAGCTCGCACTGGATCCGACAGTCGCTGTGCCGAAACGTTGACAGCTGGCTCAAGCTCCTGAAATAGAGAGACTAGTCAAACACGGTACGCAGTAAGGTTTGTTCCCAACTCTGTAGCCCGAAAATATGCCCGCATGACATTCTCATTAATCGAATGTGTCCACTTCATGCGGCGCACATTACCACCGGCAGCGGGGGCCCTATTCGAGGTCAGTGGTCCTCGGGGTCCTAAGCTATCTGGTAGCCGGCATCTCTCCTGCCGACGTACAGGTGTTGGCGACGTCGGCGGAGAGAAAAATTATTATTATTATTTACGAAGTGATCTTAAGCAATACAGAATGAATCCTCATACAATTAAGTAAATTAAATACATTTAATATAGATCAAAATGGCCTCGTGCAGTAACTAATTTAAATGAATATATTCGAAGATATTACTGATTTAAAATGCACGAATCGTGTCGTCCGCGGGGGCATCTGAAATCCATCCGTGCGAAGCCGGGGCGGGTCGCTAGTTTTTACATATAACTAAACGATGACTCGAACGTTTTTTCATAATTTGATCTGTCTACTTCATTACAACCAACTAAAATGAAATTAGGTACAGCTTTGTAAGGCTTTCTATTAAAGTACAATAGCAAAATGTGTTACTGGATTTCGTATAATAACTACAAATTTTTCTGTGATCATAGTTCTTATATTACGGTCTAGTGAATAAAATGTTATTTCATTTAGGCGTGTCCCGAGTTCGACGAAGGCGAAATAAAGATAATTACATATCAAATACTGAACCGTCTTGATCTTATTATATTGAAGATAAACCCAGACCAACTACGCTATTGTTACTATATATTTTGTGTTACGAGTTACACACATCTAATATTACACACACACATAAACACCGCGTTGTTACAAATATCATAATTTACAATTTTGTCATAGTATTTCTATCAAAATTTACATGTGACATTTTATTATAACGACAGACTAACAAGCAGACAAATAAAAATTCCGGATAGATAAAAAGCCAGTGGTCCCGATGGTATTCTAAAGCCAGTGATTCCAACGGTAGGCCAGGGATGGTTCTTAAGAACTGTGGACCGGAGTTGTCTCCCGTATTGACGCGCCTGTACCGCTTGTCATATTCCTCAGGCGTTGTTGCTGATACATGGAGAGAGGCCATTGTTCGCGAAAGGCGAGGTAAATGCTGGCATACCTCAAGGTTCAGTCCTGTCGCACACGCTGTTTCTTCTGCATATCAATTACATGCTAGCCCTTGGCAACATACATTGCTATGCAGACGATAGATAGATAGATAGATAGAAAACTCTTTATTTGTACACCGTTTTACATATTTACAAGAGAGTACATAAGATCACAAATATATAATGTAATGTACAAAGGGCGGCCTTATTGCCAAAAGCAATCTCTTCCAGGCAACCTTAGGATGGATCAAAATGTATCGGAGAGACAGTAGCAGTAGCAGTCGCAGTAGCGAGTTGACGATGCAATTAACTTTAGAGAATTATTTAAATTGTTGTGAATATAATCGAGCACATATACATATATCTACCCATACACATACAATATATATATATACACATACATACATAAACACGCACATACACGTACATAATATACACTAATTTTGTAATTAGTTTGGTAATGAGGGTTCCCCAATCCCACACGCGACACAACTAAATAATTGTGGTCAACTACTCAATCACATCACATGCGAAAACGAAAAACCCTCACATCATACCCTCATTCGTGACTGAATCAGTTATGACGTGACTGACTCAGTTACGACCTATAAAATTCTTGAACCATTGTTGATAGCACAGTCCATGGGCGATATTTTAAACACCCTGCAGCCAAGCTGTGCTGAAGTTCAGGAAAAAAGAGCTTGTCGCTGAGCTCGACCGGGTTCTGAACCGCATTTCACAATTGAGTGATGAGAATTTGGTTGAGTTCAACGCTGAGAAAACACAGGGATGCGTGTTCTCTTCCAAAAAGTCTCCATTTCTTCCCCTCGCCACCTTTCAGAGCACTCAACAGTCACTACGGGATAAGCTCGGTGTCCTGGGCATGGATATTTGCCGGGACCTCAACCCGCGGGAGTACATCGAGAGTATCACTAAAACGGCCTCGCGGAAACTTGGCGTACTGAACAGGGTGAGACGGTTCTTCACGCCTGAGCATTTGTGTCCTCACTCCTCGCACGAGTGAACCTGCGTCGTATAAAGTATTATACGACGCAGGTTCACTCGTGCGAGGAGTACTGTTCTCATCTTTGTGATGGATCCACGCAGTATTTGCTTGATGCTCTCGATCGGTTGCAGCGGCGAGCAGTCCGCATTATCAACAGTCCCGATGCCACTTAGTCCCCTCGGGATCACTATGATCCCGGGTCCATTAAGCGGGGCGTGGAAAAGCATCTCACTAAGATGCCATAGTGCGGGACGCCATACTGCATTGTCTGCTTTCGCAGTGACTGTGGTAGCCCCCACTGTTGATTTCTGCTTGAACTTTCCATCAGGGTGAACAGAATCACTTTGGCAGGCTATCAAATAAAAAAAAATGTATTCTTTGATGTAAGTACCGTATACGGTACGGTACTGAATGCATATGAAAGTATATATATTACTTTCATACGCATTAAGTGAAAAGCTGTTAATTTGAAATTACAAACAGACACTTCATTTTTAGGATTCCGCGCCAAAGGCAAAAAACGGATCCCTTATAGATTCGTCATGTCTGTCTGTCTGTCCATCCGTCTGTCTGTCTGTCTGTCCGTATGTCACAGCCACTTTATTCCGAAACTATAAGAACTATACTGTTGAAACTTGGTAAGTAGATGTATTCTGTGAACCGCATTAAGATTTTCACACAAAAATTAAAAAAAAAACAATAAATTTTGGAGGTCCCCATATTTAGAAGTGAAACTCAAAAAATTTTTTTATCAAGCCCATATGTGTGTGTGTGCATCTATGGATAGGTCTTCAAAAATGATATTCAGGATTCTAATATCATTTTTTTCTAAACTGAATAGTTTGCGCGAGAGACACTTCCAAAGTGGTAAAATGTGTGTCCCCCCCCCCTGTAACTTCTAAAATAAGAGAATGATTAAACTAAAAAAAATATATGATGTACATTACCATGCAAACTTCCACCGAAAATTAGTTTGAACGAGATCTAGGCAGTAGTTTTTTTTTTTTTTTAATACGTCATAAATGGTAAACCGCAAAAAAAAACCACTATTATTAAAACATCGATCAAAGTTACAACGAACTACAAGAACTTTTATATTATGTTACTTGCTGCTTCGGAACCCTACATGGGCGAGTCCGACTTGCACTTGGCCGCTTTTATTTATTTGTGTTTGAGAGGTAGTATTCTAGCTTGAATTTATTGTTACCACAACATGCTTTAATAATTCATCAGAGATATACAAGCGAATGTCTATGACATAAAAAAACATAAATTCGACATGTCCAGATCTATGACAAGGAAAATAAGCAATAGAAACCTTTGTGCTAAATTCATATGGAAAACGTGACGGGAATAAAAATGGAATCTTAAAAAGAATTGATATTAAGTGTACACGAATCTGCCTTATAAGGCAACCCTTGAAGTAATTAAAGAATTCTGAACTTCACAGCACTCCACTGATCTCGTAGTAGATTTAACCGGACGCCTCGCTGGTTCCTACTGCGCCGAACTGTTGTGTATCCTATCATGGGTCAACATATTATGTCATTAGTTTCCTAGTCTTTCTTAATACCAAGATATTTGGAGTCGGCTATTGTTTAGTGCGATCCACAAATTGCTGTTCTGGGTCTTGGTACTCTCTGTGTCCGCTTCATTATGTTTATAAAGTCCCATGCGACCCAGAATTTGTTTCTATTGCGGGAGTTATCTTTTTTAATAATGAATCTATTCACATTTTTTTTATTGCTAGAACTTAATTAATAATTAGGTAATATGTCATTAAAGTATATGTTAGAACTGCTTCTGTGCTATTCAAAGTTTATATTTATTTGTAAATCAGACATAGAATTACGACGAGCATAACATGACTAACAAAATACTTCCGTCGACTTTGAAGTCAATAAAAAAAGCAGTATTTTTTCTTCAGTGAGAAGACTTTTTTTGATAGATAATATAATTTTTTATTTCTAGCGCAAAAACAACAGAGAAAATAGCGTCAAGTTGCAATTAGGGTAATAGTCTACAAAATAAAGAATTGAATTTTAAATAGCGAAAAAAACGAGAAAAATTATACGTAAAAATGTTTATTTAAAGTTGTATGTAAAATAAAGATAACGAATATAAATTAATTATCCTTTGTAGTGAAAGAGATATCAATACTTTACAATATTTACTTTGAGTGTGAAATGTAATGTTTCTTTGTTGAAAATAATAAATATTACGTAACAAAAAAAAACTAACGATCATTTGCAGTCGCAGATTCTAACTACTGAAAATAAAAAAAGCTTGAAAATCTAGTTTCATTGAATGAAATAAAACACATTCGATAAATTCTTTGGAGTATTCAAACATCGCGGTTCCTAAAAAAATAAATATATGTCATTGTGTTTCATAACAGACAATGTCTAAATTCACTACATATTTTATGAGGATTTTAAATTACAAACTTCTTATAATACACACGGCTTGTTTCAACTTTATTTGTCTAATGTTGTAGAGGGATGGATCTACTAAACCGATTTTGAAAATTCTTTTACTAATGAAAAGCCACATTATTTGTGAGTGTCACAGGCTATATATTAACCAGAAAAATGATTACCGCGATATCCGACATACACGCGGGCAAAAAATAATAAATATGAAAATCATAAATTAAAATTTTTAAATCCCCGTACGCAACATCAGGTCAAATAATCATTCGCCGAAAATGCCTTACATCATTTTGGCTTCAAATGAAAAAAAACTGCATCGAAATCGGTCCATCCGTTTGAGAGCTACGATACCACAGACAGACACATACGCATACAGACAGACAGACATCGACGCCAAACTTATAACACCCCTTTTTTTGCGTCAGGGGTTAAAAATTAAAAACAATATCCGGAAAGATAAGAATTTTATACGCAATTTAGAGAAAGTCATTCTAAAATCCATTAGTAGAACAAGATATAAATTTGAGGTACCCTCATAAACTTACGGTAAGTGAAGGATAGCTTCTATGACACCCATAAAACACTAGTAACATTCGCCATATAACTGACTTTACGACTTCACAAGAAGATTCGAGCATATTAACGATATTAAGTGAATAGACTAGAATAGAATAGACTAAAAGATGCAGTAGCATCACTAGGCCGCCATGGTGTGGGTCGCCATACTGCATTGTCTGCATTCGCAGTGAGTATGGTGACCACCACTCTTGGATTCTGCTTATGCTTTCCATCAGGCAGAGTAGAGTCATTATGGCGGGCCATACATAAAAAAAAAAAAAAAAAAAAAGAATCAGGTAATAATATACAATAGTGGCTATTTAAACGAACTTAAATAAAATAATCTTGATTTTTTAATGGAAATCAAACGTTAATGTGGACGCATGTTCTTCCCTATCTTAATATTTTAATCTTATTTCTACACTTTGAGTCACAGGCGACTCTAACGTCCTATGTGAGCAATATATATACAACATCTAAAATTATTTATCAGTTATTGATAAGCATCGCAAAATAATTTTAGAATCACATCTTATGTCCTAAAAGTTAACTTAATGGACATGTGGTGCGTAGAGATGAGCAAAATGTAGTTAAGAAAGTTTTAGGACTAGAAGTCGACGGATATAAGGTTAGAGAACGACCAAAGAAAAAATGGAAAAATTTTACTGCGTAAAAGAGGATATGGCCAGAAAACGAGTAAGCAGTGAACTGACTAGTGAAGTGAAATAAATTTGGGAAAAGGGTAGGAAGATGATGATGATTATGTCCTAAAGCACTTCTCATAACCATGTTAAGCGGAGCTAGAAATTTTAATCTATTTTCTCTAATATCTTCATTTCAAAACCAATTATAACGCACCCATTTTTTATCCATTCCTAAAATACCATAAAAATCTGAAACTCCATAAACCCATTTCAAATACCCATCTAAATCAAATTAAATCATACAAACATCGTCGACGGATGATTTATGATATTTTTCTCTCGCTCTCTCTTCAATGACAATTTTATTTACCCGGTCATTCTCATTCGAATATTTTTGCATTCATAATTTATAATAACAAATGGAGTTTGTATAAAATGATTTATCTTAGCTTCAGCTTTCGGTTTTTAAAATGCATTAGATAATCACTTTATATTTATATCTTAGAATTAAACAACCTACGAATTTACTGTCAGAAACAGAAACGTCCTCTTCTGTGCTGAAGTTTCTTTCTTACTTACAACAGCGGCAGTTCTGTCTCACTCTTGTTTTATTTTAAAATGATTAAAATTGCACCTAGCCGTGAAATAAGGAACGCAGACATATATAGATATGTATAAATCTCGTGTCACAATGTTTGTCCTCAATGGACTCCTAAACCACTTAACCGATTATAATAAAATTTGCACACCATGTGCAGTTCGATCCAAATTGAGAGATAGGATAGTTTAAATCTCAAATTATAGTCGCAATTTAAATTTATTGCTAATTATTGTATATAAATATGGCGGTACGAAGTTCGCCGGGTCAGCTAGTAGATATGTATATTTATGTTATTAAGGTCAGGGTTAGTTAAAAAAAACCATAGCTTTTTAGGGTTCGGTGCCAAAGGCAAAAAACCCTTATAGATTCGTCATGTCTGTCTGTCTGTCTGTCCATCTGTCCGTCCGTATGTCACAGCCACTTCTTTCCGAAACTATAAGACCTATTATGTTGAAACTTGGTAAGTAGATGTATTCTGTGAACCGCATTAAGATTTTCACACAAAAATAAGAAAAAAACAATAAATTTTGGGGGTCGCCATAGAACTGAAACTCAAAATTTTTATTTTCATCAAACCCATGCGTGTGGGGTATTTATGGATAGGTCTTCAAAAATTATATTGAGGTTTATGGTATCATTTTTTTCTAAACTGAATAGATTGCGCGAGAGACACTTCCAAAGTGGTAAAATGTGTGTCCCCCCCCCCCTGTAACTTCTAAAATAAGAGCATGATAAATCTAAAAAAAATATATGATGTACATTACCATGCAAACTTCCACCGAAAATTGGTTTGAACGAAATCTAGTAAGTAGTTTTTCTTTTAATACGTCATAAATCGTAAACAGCAATTTACCTTTCATTCAATCAAAACAAATATTTAAAAAAAAAGTGTTACTTGCTGCTGCGGAACCCTTCATGGGTGAGTCCGACTTGCACCTGGCCGCGTTTTTATGTTTGAGGGGGAAACGGACAGATGGTTCTCCTGAAGGTAAGTGACTACCTATGTGCGTAGACACGTGCGAGTCAAAAAGCACAAGTCCGTTGCCGCTCATTGAGTTCCTCCCTGTAGAATCAAGGGGAGACAAGGAGGAAATTTTGATTCTGGTAACTGGATCATTCAGTTATAAGAATAGGTTAGAGTAGAATAGAAAAAAACTTTATTGTACACTAGTTAATACGGTTTACATTTAGGAGCATAACAATTTAACGACCATGTACAAAAAACGTCAAAATTGGTTAGACAGTTTCGGAGTTCATTGTGAGCAACAACGTGACACGATAATTATAATCTAATACCTTTAAACGAGCAATTCTTGTATATATATATATTTATAATCTGAATCTCGGAAACCGCTCCAACGATTTTCATGAAATTTTGTATGCAGGGGTTTTCTGGGGCGATAAATCGATCTAACTATCGATCTAATCGATCTAAAAAAGGATTTATTTTTAAAAAATGTCGTTTTATTCGTGTTTTAACAATCAAATATATAAAATCAATGTACATCTAGCGCCATCTATCGCAACTCGAACCAACTACATTAAACTATACTGGAATAAGGTGCAGAATAAACAGAATCAGGGCGTACCAAGAGAGGGCGCTACTTAACTTATTTTTTTTATTGGAAGAAAAATAGCAAAAAGGTGGCGTTTGGATGGAAAAACCCATATACAAAAAAAAATAACGAGCGACGCTCGGTCATCCAGGTACTACGTACTTAATAGATATGTACATGCTATTTAACGCAACCCCACAAAACTATAATTATTATTAGCAACTATTTCAGTTTTGATATCAACTTCAAATACATTTTACAAAACTAAATTGTAAAATTACTTCAAATACAATTGCAGAAATTAGATTTGCAAACGATTTCCTAGACTTATCCTACTCTGTAAGACTTTGAATTGTACATTTTAACCAACAAACGATTAAATACCGGAGAAAGGCACCTTAATTATACGTTTCAACGATTCTGATTTTCTTAATATACTCGATAAGGAAAGTTATATTACTTTTGTTCAATTTCGTCTCGATCGCTGATTACCTAGATATTCCGAGGAATAATCGTCATTTCGTGAATGCGTACCTATTTGGACCCTCAATCTTATTTTTGTTTTACGTAAGAATTTAAATATGTTAATTAACACAAATTTAGAATGGAAGTATCTGTAAGTATTTGTAATTTCAAATTAACAGCTTTTCATTAAATTAAATAAAAATATATAGGTACGGAGCTTACATCAAAAATTTAATTTAGAAAATATTTGTCTGTCGGCTGTACCGATTTGACAGGACTTTCACCGGCAGATAACTGATAATATTAACTTAAGCTAGGTACTTTTTTTAGATTAGCTTCGACTCGCGGCGTTACCCGCAGTTGTTGTTGTACATATAAAGAAACAACCGTGTGGGGCCCGGCTAGTTTTAAATCAAGGTATTATGAACTATTTAAAAGTACAGGACATAATATTTTTTCAAGTATTTTACTTTACGTAAAGATTTTGCTTACATATAATAGTGGTATACAGAATGTGTAGATGTATGTACTGAGTAAAAGTCATTTATGCATCCGACCATGCGATCATCTATAATAAAACAGGAAGCTGACTGACTGACTGACTGACATACCCAGAGATCAACGCACAGCCCAAACCGCTGAAGCTAGAATCCTGAAATTTCGCATGTAGGTTCTTTATCTATCTATATATATAAAAGCGAAATACCACTCACTTATTAATCACGAAATCTCAGAAGCTATAATACATACAGACTTGAAATTTGGCAGGTAGGTTCCTTATAGGGTGTAGACATCCGCTAAGAACGGATTTTACGAAACTCCACCTTTAAGGGGGCAAAGCGGGGGTTGGAAGTTTGTATGAAAGTCCTATGTTTTTGAAGTAAGAGACTTAAAATTTAAAATGTATGCTCTATAGATGGTGTGGAGGTGTACTAATAATGTATCTAGCTTTTCCGAATTTAATTAAAAAATATTTGCAAATAACTAGCTCCATGCGTACGCAGTCGCAAGCGGCCGCTAGTATAACATAAGTGAGCACTAAGAAAGGAATTTTTGAAATTCCACCTCTAAGGGGGTAAATCAGGGGATGAAAGTCTGCGTGAGCGAAGCTGCGTGTAAAAGCTAGTTTTACGATAAAAAAAAATCTAGAAAACTATCACCCGTACAAACCACCTACCAAGACTTCACGAATGGCGTTGTAATTTAAGCGGTAGCCACGCTGTTTTCTACTGCACTGAGTGTTGTGGATTCTGAGTCGGCGTGTTCTTTGTGTCCGTTTAATGGGTGTTTGTAGAATCCACCGCATGACAGAATTTATACCTAATATGAGAGATATATTTAAATAAACAACCAACTGTTGCTTATTTTGTAAAAAAACTACAATTGTGACAACTCATCACATTACCACACCCACCACAATCCCCCTACTGACATTTCTAGCCGTTTTTACATTTATACAAAGTAAAACACATCTCAAAGTAGTAGAGCCACGTTGATTGCAACACGAACGGGCGATACTACCCACTCACAGAATACCAACCTAAAATGTCAGCATTTGTGCTGTTGTGTTACGATGGTGAGTGTGAGACCGGAGACCTAAAGATGCAGAAATATCTCAATAGGCCGCCATACTGTGGGTCACTATGCTGCATTGTTGCATTGTCTTCATTTGCAATGAGTATGGTGGCGTGATGGCCACTTGGATCTTGGATTCTG
Source organism: Diaphora mendica (assembly GCA_949125395.1). Classification (NCBI taxonomy): domain Eukaryota; kingdom Metazoa; phylum Arthropoda; class Insecta; order Lepidoptera; family Erebidae; genus Diaphora; species Diaphora mendica. The sequence continues at coordinate 7,719,993 of OX421321.1, forward strand.
CTCATGCTTTCCATAACACAGTGAAGAGTTACCTACGCAGAATAAAAAAAAGTAAAATAAAATACTTTAATAACATGCAGTTTTTTTTTTCATAACTTAGTCAGTAAACTTTCTTACTTATAAAAAATAACTTTAAACAGGTGTCTGTGTTTTCGTTAGAATAACCTCAGATCTCAGTTACAGTTTATATTCATTAAACTTTCTTTTTCGTTGTAAATTCGCCAGAATCAATTTAGCAGACACTGCTTTCATTAAATTGAGCGTACTGCTTCTGTCGAGTGAATATGCTTGGTATACGTCAATAAACTTTAACAAGAGCCTTGTTCATCTTGACTAACAAATAAGCCAGATCAATGACTCACAACCTCTGTATTATTAATTAGTTACATTATTAATGAGAAAATCGGAAATTTGCTTATTAGTCTCTTTAAATAATAAATTGACACCAGTTCAAATGAATATCTATATATATATATATCTATATATATAAAAGAGGAAGGTGACTGACTGACATACCCAGAGATCAACGCACAGCCCAAACCGCTGAAGCTAGAATCCTGAAATTTTGCATGTAGGTTCTTTATATAATGTAAGTGAGCACTAAGAAAGGAATTTTTGAAATTCCACTCCTAAGGGGGTAAATCAGGGGATGAAAGTCTGCGTGAGCGAATCCGCGTGCAACAACTAGTCATTCATATAATTTAAGTGTTATTATTTCAATCCTATTACTTCGCGTTACCTTAAATTGACTGCATGGTTGGCCTAGTGGTTTAAGCAGTAGACTAGGAAAAGAGCCTAAAGGTAGACTATTAAAAACTGTTGACAATGGTGTAAATCAGTAATTAATTACTGTAAAATTAATTAAAATGAGTGAAAAATAATTATTTACCAAACAAATATTGTACAAATTTAATACGATATTAAAGAAAAATTTGAAATTCAGCATTATTCATTTTACAATAGTTTCTATAAATTGTCTGGCCCACTAGTCTGGTGGTCTATGTATGTTTATAGAATAGTATTCTGAGCCCAACGTATTATATTGGAGTCACAATTAACAAAAGCTTAAAAACGTACTTCTAATAGTAGTATAGTTCTTTATCTCCGGGATCCCCGGTAACAATGGGCGTCCCACAGGGTTCCATTCTAGGGCCATTTCTGTTCCAAATATATATAAATGATTTAGCTTATTATGTAAGTGACAATCATGAGAATGTTTAATTTTTAAAGTTAGGCGTCAACTTGATAGTTTTGATGAAGTCAACAGTGCTCTCGCGAAAGTTGTGTATTGGTTTAATACAAATAACCTTCTCCTGAACGAGAAGAAAACTAAATTTATTAAATTTTCTTTGCCAAACGTTAGGCATGTTACAAGCAATGTTCGATTGAATGGACTAGAGTTAGATCCTGTGGAATCTACTGTATTTTTAGGTATTACTATTGATGCTAAGTTACAATGGGGTCCCCAAATAGAAAAACTGTCCGGTAGGCTAGGCTCTGCGGCTTTTGCTGTAAAAAAGATTCGACATTTAACTGATGTTTATACAGCTAGAATAGTTTACTTCAGTTACTTTCATAGCATAATGAGTTACGGTATCCTACTCTGGGGTAACTGTGCAGATATTAATGCCATATTTGTTTTACAAAAACGAGCCGTACGAGCCATTTATAAATTAGGTCCGCGAGTTTCTCTCCGTTCAAAATTTAAAGAAATAGGCATTCTGACTGTATCATCACAATATATACATGAAAATTTAATGTATGTGCAAAGGAACATATCGAAGCTTACCAAAATCAGGGATATTCATTCTGTAAATACTAGAAACAAACACAATCTTAGTGTTCACATCACTCGTCTCCACAGAGTAGGCAACTCTTATTCTTTTTTTTCTTATTTTTTAAAAAACAACGCCCGCACTAGGAATAAATCCTGTGTCGCGGGGGACTTTACAAACATACATGTAACGGACACAAAGAACACCCAGACTCAGAACAACAATTTGTGGATCACACAAAGTGTTGTCCTACGTGGGATTTGAACCCACGACACTTGGCGAAGTAGGAACGGCGTGGTGACCGTTAAACCACTAGGCCAAACGTGCAGTCAACTCGTTCATGGGACAATGTATACGCTTTTATAATAAAGTCCCTGTTGACATTAGAAATTTGCCCTTGCGGAAATTTAACAATACCATTAAATCTAAGTTAGCCGCAAAGGTTATTATACCATAGCAGAATATCTAAATGATAAAGCCGCCTGGGATTGAGCTACCCATTCTGCACATACTCTTCACACTTCTTCCTATGTATAAAATTTCTTATTTTTGTTGTGACGATAATTTATAATTTTAAACAGATTTATTTTTTATTTTATAGCTGTTAACATTTTCTTAAATTCATTATTTTACCAATTTATGACAGTTTTGCCTCAAATTATAATTATCGCTCTATTTTTTTATTTGTAATAGAATGTATTTTGAATTTTGAGAAGATTGTATAGACTTTAAAAGAGACGATGATCCCTGAGTTTGTTTCGTCCTTCCTTCTCAAGGCTAGTCCAGTTAGGAAAGGCCGAACTCATCTGCTCAAAAAAATCTTAACATGCAAAAGTGTACTTGTTGTCTAATTGCAGAATAAATGATTTCATTTGATTTCATTTCATTTCTCATATGAAGTTCCATTGCTAGACGTAGCTTTTATAGTAAGTAACATTGTACTTGTTATTGACAAAAAAATCAAGATAGGCATATTGTTTTTTTTTATTCTATAAAATTATTTGATTTGAATTTTTTGATAAATTTGATTACGGTCAAACCAACCCACCAATTTTTTTTTATTTTTTTTTATGTATGGCCCGCCAAAATAACTCTACTCTGCCTGATGGAAAGCATAAGCAGAATCCAAGAGTATTGGTCGCCATACTCACTGCGAATGCAGACAATGCAGTATGGCGACCCACACCATGGTGGCCTAGTGATGCTGCTGCATCTTTTAGTCTAGTCAACAATTATGGAACTTGTTGACTAGACTATTTGGGCCTCCGGTCTCGCACTCACCAACGAAACACGACAGCACGAACGTGGTCATTTTACGTTGATTTTCTGTGCGAGGGTAGTACCGCCCCGGTCGAGCCGGCCCATTCGTGCTGAAATCAGCGTGGCTCTACTACGTACAGTAGTAGTAGTACCAATCGAATTAATTTTATAAATCTAAAGTGCGCAGTTCGAAATAAACTAAGTTCAAGGAACTTAAGGTGTAAAATCAATCAGTTTCTATAGACTCTCTAGTCGAAGAACAAATTAGCTGAAGCCTAATTACTAACAAATAAAAAAAGTGAACCAGATTCTTAGTCATCTCACTTAAAATGGATGATGTTCGACCTATCTCTTTGACCAGTTCCCTTTGTACATAGTTATTTCATCCATAAACGGATATTTCTTTATGAGAATGATTTTTTTGTTTCCATTTTAAAAGCAAACGTTAATTTCTAGATCTTTTTGGGCCAAAGCTAAACACCAATAAGTTATGCGTAAAATAATTCAAATATTTTTATACGTAGAGCTATATTTGAACCAGTTCCACTTCTGTACTTGATTACACAACTGTAACAAAGACACAAAGGAATTTGAATTATTTATCTCAAGAGAAAAACAGAGAAAATCTCTATCAACAAACATTGCATAATTTTATCTCAGGATGAAACCTCTCCAACGGTCTAGACAATTGCTTAGGCCTTTGATTAAAACAAAAACATTCACTTCAACTCATACTTAGGGTAAACTCGCTTTGCTGTTGAACCATAAAAAACAGACACGTCACAAATGAAATATCTTCACGACTGCTCGCTCCAACACGTAGCAGATCGTAAACTGTTAATGAAAAGGCCTATTGCACGTTCCCGTTATATAACTTGATATCAGGAAAGATTTCCAATCGTCATTCTTTTTAGAGTTCCATGCAATTTATTTGGTTTGAAGTTCTCACTAAAAACAAAAATATTTTTGAAGAAAATTAGTTTTTAGACGCTAGATTTTTGTTAAACCAATACTTAGTACATTAAGTAGACAAAAGTTTCTCGATAATGCTTACAAGACGTAATATGAAGATCGGAAAAATATATATAATTTAAAAACTGATAAAAATACACCTCTTAGCTACATCAGTTACGACTTGTATCACTAAAAACTATTGCTTGCACTAATCATAAATAATTTAAAAAAAGGCACTTAGATTTATTTTGCTGCCTAAGTTTAATATTGTCCTTATAAAGTACATACACAAATTCCAGATGCGCAAAAAGATTAAAATTTACTTAAGATATTTAGTCAACAACTTTAGATCAACTACTACACATAAGATCTAGGTAGTAGAGCCACGCTGATTTCAGCACGAACGGGCCGGCTCGACCGGGGCGGTACTACCCTCACACAGAAAATCAACATAAAATGACAGCGTTCGTGCTGTCGTGTTTCGTTGGTGACTGCGAGACCGGAGGCCCAACGATGCAGAAGCATCACTAGCCCGCCATGGTTGGTGTGGGTCACCATGCTGCATTGTCTGCATTCGCAGTGAGTATGGTGACCACCAATCTTGGATTCTGCTTATGCTTTCTATCAGGCAGATTAGAGTCATTTTTACAGGGTCAAACATAAAAAAACAGATGAAAAATATATAATAAATTTGTTAAGAAATTATATAAGTCCATTTACAGATGAAGCTAGTAAAAATGTTAAGAATTTTTGTAAGTGAGCTAGACAGAAATATTTGCATACTTTTAAATTCAGAATACGCGAGTTAATGCATCTAAGAGTATATTATTTTAGATAACATACAAAGGAAAAAAAATGTGTAACAACGTTAAAAAATGTCATTAGCTAAAGTAAAGAATGCAGCCATGTTTTACCGTCACAAAGAAAAATTTGTGAAATAAGAGCAAACACGAACACTGTTTAATACAATTAGCCATATTTATAGTAAGAGCGCTGCATACGAGAGCTACAAAAATAATGTTTGATTCTTGAAGGTTTAATTTAATTTAAATTTGAAAGTAACTCTGTCCGACTGTTACGCTTTCACGGCTAAACCGTTACACCGATTGTGGAGGAACAGGTGTGATGTCCCTCCAACACAAAGGGAGGATCCTCCGACCAGGCGAGGTGATCATGCCTGGCGGGCCAACTGCCCAACAGTTGATGTTGGGATGTTGTATATATGAAAATCGGCGCGAGAACTTCTATTGCGCGATTCAGGATTGGTAATTTCTTAGTTTTATTGGTTACTCCGTAGTTCGATGTAGGTATATATTATGTTGTTGTTGCGCTGCATCTGGAGGTCGCCACACCGATTTTGATATACTTTGGCATAAAGATGATTTTGATTGTTGAGGAGGGACATAAGCTAAGCTTTATGGTGATAACCAACATACACTGCACGGCAAGTGAATAAACACGGCTGGTTTGAATTTATTTAAAAAAAAGTGCAAGTCGTTTACGTTGTTTTCCATCAATCATAATAATATGACGCTTGTCTAAATAAGTAATAAATTAAGGCATAAATAAAACAGAGACATAATTATATGGCACCTCTCTTTTTATTTTTCTAGAGCTAGTTTTGAAATCTTAATGTAGCATACTATATTTTGTATTTACTTTGTTACCGAGCAAGAAAAAGTATGCTCACTTCACAAATAAAGCGTTTTACAACTAGAACAAACATAAATATTTCAAATGGTCTTATTTTTTTATGTTTCATATATGTTCACCTGGGTGGACAAAGTTTAACAAATCTTCAAATCTTCATCTTGTCAATTAATTATTGAAGATTAACAAAAGAACAATTTATAATATGTTTCAAATCATTATCATATTAAAAACATCACGAAAATATTTTAGTGCCGATTTGCATTTCATTCGACAGCAAAGTAATTTAATCCCGGTGTAGCAATTCGTAGACCATCTCAGAGGCTCGTAGACTTCTTGTGATTATCGTAGCAAATCTAGGTCTTCTACGAACAAAGACGAATTCACTATTTATTAAGTATTTTAAGTATACACTTAAAAGATAACTAAATAAAAATACTATATGATTATGCGAGGGGTATTGCCCGGAGAGTACATTCAGAAATCATTAAGAAGTCGATTGGGTTCGAAATACACGTTCGTCTCTCACAAGTCACGACCACAAATAGGCTTAAGGACAATCTTCGTACAATTTTGTGCTACGTGATCATGGAACGTTTTCGTAAAGATATTTTTGTTCAGCTGAAAGGTTTCTCTTTGGTTATTTTCAATTTTGTTTTCTAAAAAACTTTTTGATAATTTAAATTTGTGTCAAAAAATAGAATTGTATTTCAACTTTATAATTTTTAAAGAAATTCTATTTTTTTCTTCGTATCATTAGATTCCCTCGAAATGCTTTTTCTTTAGACTAGAAACCTTTAACAATTTAGTATCCACCGTGGGAGAGCCACGCTTCGGCATGATTGGGCCGGCTCGACCGGAGTGATACCACGGCCTCACAAAAACCGGTGTGAAATAGCGCTTGCGCTGTGTTTCACCGAGTGAGTGAGGATACCGGAGGCCCATACCCCAACCCCTCCCCACATCCCTCTTTCCATCCCCCAAAGGGTGGCAACGCACTTGTGACGCCACTGGTGTTGCGGGTGTCCATGGGCGGCGGTAATTGCTTACCATCAAGTGATACGTCTGCTCGTTTGCCCCCTTTTCCATAAAAAAAAAAAAAAACTTATTAATAAGACTTTTAGAATCGAATAATATGTTTTTGTATTGGTTCAAGTTGCATTCAAAAATTATTTCTCCTTACTTAAATCTGTTCGTTTAACTTATAAGAGTTAAGTAAGTATACTTTGCTGATTTAGATAATAAGAGATTTTTACAAACTCAAACTAACATCATTCATTCGTAATTTGTTTGACCTTCTAACCCTGATTAAGAATTAGCTTAATAAAGGAAACACAAACTTAAAATGATGGGGTAAGTATCATTCTAATGTCTAAATGCGAAAGTTTGTGAGAATGAATGTCTGGCTGTTTGTTATTCCTTTACGCAAGAAATACTGAACGGATTTAAATGAAACTTTTATGTTATATAACATAGCTGAAACTCGCGGTATTACCCGCGGTTACTATCGTACCGCGAGTAACGCCGCGGGACAAGGTTAGGCTAAAAAGTAGAGTTACTCCTTAGATCATCAGCTATCTGCCAAAATCGGTGCAGCTGTTCCAGAGATTACCCAGAACAAACAGGCAGACAGACAGACAAAAATCGTAAAAAAAAATGGTACATGTATTGTGTATACGTACATATGCATTCATTAAAAAGCGGTTATTTTAATATTACAAACAGACACTCCAATTTTATTTATTTGTATAGATAGGCTGTTTACTGTGACTAGAAGACAGAGGTAGCCCAGTGATTGAATTTCAACCTTATTTTTTTAGTTTGCATTTCTCCTGCGTATAAACTTTAACTGTGCCAAATTTCATACTTCTCCGTTTGCATCTTTTTTTGTAAAAAGGGGTACAACTTTTTTGCTTTACGTATAGATAACCATTACAGCCGTGGACGGAGCCGTGGGCTAAAGCTAGTTACATACCATACAAAAATGATACGTCGCCATTTACTGCGACCTGGCCATTAGGAGAAATCCGTTTATGTCAAGCTTTGCGCTACTTTAGTCTCGAGAGCTTAACGAACGTCCATTTCTGGTTCGAGATCGAGTCGTTCTTCATTCTTTTTTAGTTACCAGTATCACCATTGGCTCGTAATTCCAATTCTCCACGGTGAATAATGGAATCACGCTGAAGGTATCCATGACTTTAACGTTATTTTTTTATTAATGTTACTAGAAAAAAAAATTAAAATTTAGATCGATGTTTCTTATTTGATTGCGCAAAGAGGAAAAGATAGATTCTCGGCCAATCTATCTTTTTCTCGTTTTATTTTGATGACATTAAGGAACATTTTTTTTATTATAACCTGCTTTAATGCTTAAAGAGTAATTGTGAGTATGTTGTCTGTAGTCATTATCCATTTAATTTTAACCCTTAAGGAGATATTGAAAAGAAAATCTGTCTTTCAAATCAAATAAATGATTATGTAACTGATAAAAACAGTCAAGTCCGAGTCGGACTCGCGTGCGAAGGATTCCGTATCATTGTCTATACATTCTAAATATTGCCGTTATCGAGCAAAAAACGGGGACCAAACGCGGTTTTTGTTTGGGAGCTAGCTTAAATATTTATTTTAATTTAATTAGTTAATATTAAATAGACTATCTAACTTATTATTCTGTGAACATTTCAAGTTGTGGAGGGACGGGTCCTAAACGGACGGTAACGAAATGAAACCTGAAAGGACGGTAGCCTAAAAATTCAGCCGAATTGAAGACCTAATTATTTTTTGAAGTTAATTTAAAATATGTGTTATATCAAACAAAAGCGCTTCAAAGTCTAGAAATGTAATATAATTTACTGTTATATGTGGCTTGTATTGTGTATCATTAATTAACAGTGTTCAGATAGAACAGCAATTAATAAGTTTCAACTAATTAATGTTAGGGCCACGGGACGAACCACTTAAACCCTTACTTGTTAGTTATTACCTTTAAATTGTTATCAACTAAGTATTTAGAAATACAAAATACATTTAATAATTTACGTAATATTTAGCAACATAGGGAAGAATTGTTAAAAGAGTTAAGGTCTGCTTTTCTATTACGTGCCTGTAGGTATTATTGATATTATAACTGTTTGGTCTTATATCATGTATAGGGTTTCCAAACGTTATAAAAACACGCGAGTATTGTTAAACATAATATTTTCATGTTAGGTTCTCTTCAATACTAAATGCTGTCATGTGCTACATCTAACGCCATCTAGTGTACACTAGCTAAACTATTTGCAGCGTTTTACTTTTACACGAATCTTCTAAAATACGTGATATCATTCTTCGAGATATTCATTAGCTCTTAAAAGTATTTTTAGTACTCAACTGGGTCAGATCTCAGTAGCATTATATATTTTAGGTTAGTCTAAATATAGATACACAAATTTTGACGTATTTATGAAACGTTATCACGTAGCCATAACTTAAATCGAGGATATGCAAAAAAGTGATATATTTTATTCATAAAAAGGCTAAGTTATGGTTCTTAAACGAATTATGAATAGAATACATAAAAGATACGTATGTCATGAAGATGAAGATGTTACACGCCTCGTTGTGAGAAATCTCCTCATTCTCACCTAGAACGTCCCAGTATTTTATATGTCTAGATTATTTAATGCAGGCTGTTAAATTTAGACTTCAACAACTTGTACCATAGAAGAGATTTTATAGTATTTTGTTCAAATGCAGAAGTACTCAAAGTCAGATCAAAATGATTTTTTTTAAGTAGATCTTTTCAGGCACTACTAATTCCAGTTGCATAGTTCCATCATTCCTATAGAGAAGAATCGTCAAGAAACTCCATACTACTACACTACACTACTTCTAACGACTTGATGTTTACTTGACAGAATATTTTGTACAAGGTAATAAAGACTCAAATTTATACTTGAGCAAAGAACAATGATACAAAACATCTTGTACTAAATCACGTCAACAATATCCTTTATCGAAGACAGTTCTAGAACATCTCTACCGTATTTAGTTTTGGAGGTATTTCAATACAGTCTACGAAAGATGATATCGAGTGAATATTTGAGATTGTTGGTACTACATTACTAAATTCTCACGTACTCTCTATTGAAGTGGATAAATTAGTGCTAGGTATTATTTAGTGATGAATAATTCATGTACTTTAATAAGAAGTTTCTTTCTGATAACAAGTGTTGTTACGAATATACTTGATTCTATATCAATTCACAAAATTGAGATTTAGGTCAGACCAATAAATTCTCCAACCCATTTTACCCAACTACCGAAGCAAGGTCATGTTTTCAAGTGTATGTAATTACGTATGTTCATCTAATTCTTTAACACGCCCACGAAATTTAATCGTGTGCAGGATTTGGAATTATTTCCAGCTATTAGATTCATCTGGATTGTAGGAGTGGTTTTTGTTTAATTAAAAAAAAACTCTTTCATTATTTTTATTATTGGGTTAAAAGGATTGGATTACGGATAGGCAACTCTGAACTACTCAAGCTTTTGCTTATATTTGAAAGTCCATTTTCATAATCAATATTTTCTCTAATTTTCCTTCGTTTCTTTTCAATATTATCGTGTTTTTTTTTTCGTTTTATATCTGGTTAGAGAGCTCTAATATTATTAACATTCTGAAACTAATGTATACGTGAGTTTATGGTTTGAGTTTATATTCATTTACGCCTTTCTGCTTCAGATACAAATACCATTTACTAAAAGGAATAGTTCCTGGAAAGTATTAATGGCGGTTAGTCTTGCATGTCCAATAAACGTTGGTCGATATTCTTATTATATGTGTTGCAAGGAAACTTATTAAACTGTCATATTATTCAAATGTAATAATTTTAAGAGTCTTGATTATAACAATATGTTAAACAATCCGTCTTGATTATGACTGTATCTGTGGCACGTTTCGGCATGAATGGGCCGGCTCGACCGGAGTGATACCACGGCCTCACAGAAAACCGGTGTGAAATAGTGCTTGCGCTGTGTTTCACCGAGTGAGTGAGGACACCGGAGGCCCATAACCAAACCCCTCCCCTATCTCCCCCCCAACCCCCAAAGGCCGGCAACGCACTTGTGACGCCTCTGGTTATGCAGGTGTCCTTGGGCGGTGGTAATTGCTTACCATCAGGCAGACGTATTGCCTGCCAATTATATAAAAAAAGCAATGAGAGTAGTGGTAATAATAATTAAATAATAATAAATAAATATTTCGGATATCTAACACACAACGCCATCTAGTCTCAAGCTAAGCAGAGCTTGTGTTATGGGTACTAGACAACTGATATAAATACATATATACTTTTTTTGTAAATGCATACATAAGTATACATAGAAAATACAAAACTCCTAAACAAATATTTGCAGATCATACAAACATTTGATCCGACTCGGGAATCGAACCCGAGACCTCAAGCACAGCAGTCACATACGCTACCACCACGCCGTCGGGGCTATTAGATACAGAATAGTTAGATTAATGAATATTAAATGCACAAAAAGTAGGTTATATTAATGTACATCAATACTTGGTATAGATGTAAGCATAGAATGATATTTGGCGCAATCTGTACAAATTTTATATAACCATGCCTCTTATACTAGAAAAACCAGTATACAAAGAGACAGGTATATGCGATTGCTGTGCTTGAGGTTTCAGGTTCGATCATCGGGGCGAACTAAATTTCTATGTTTGCAAGATCTGCAAATATTTATTTTCGAGTTTGGGGATTTTCTATCTATAATATGTATGTATTCACAAGAACAGTCAATTGAGCTGTCATAGTGCAATTAAATGTATTAATGGCATCTTGGATTGCAGAACTAAAACCTTCTACCACTCGTCTCTACCTAATAGGAAGGATCATGTTTGAAAATTAAATAAATTGTACTACAGAGACAGTAGGTTTGACAGTAGGCAGAAGAGACTATATACATCAAAAATCCAGAGGAATTTTATATAGTTTTCAAGATAGGGATTCTTAAAACCTCCGATATTTTAAGAATGTAGTAAAATATTTAAGTAAAATGCTACTGTGTATAAAAATAGTCAGCAAATAATTTGACATTCGATTTGATAAAAAGACAAACACAATAAATAGTAAAATTGAAGTATCCTGAAAGCAGCGCGAGACGGCATGGGCAGGCTGTTATTGCGACGATAAGACCCATTATGGGGAATTGGCTCAAGAGGAGTCACGGGACCCTCTCATACCGGCTGACACATGTGATCACTGGGAAAGGATGCTTCGGGAATCATCTGTGTTTAATCCGTAAGGAGCCAACGCCTAAGTGCTACTGCCACACGCTGGCAGAATTTCCAGCGTGGGAGCAGTAAATGCGTGACTTGGTGGCAGCCATCGGATTGGACATTTTTCGCTCGGTAACATGATTGCGGCCTTGAGTACTGAGTACTGAGCAAAGAGCGTGGAATTCCGCCATTTTCTTCTGCGAGCAAGTTATGCTTTGCAAAGGAGACGGCGGAGTGGGCCCGGGAGAGGTTCAGTACTCTCTCGGCCTGTCAGGCCAGGTACCGTCGACGACTCAGGTGCCGGAGGTCGCAAAACGATCTTCGTTCTCCGAAAGCGCAGGCAATCTATCACCCTAGCAGAAGCAGGCCGGGTGGCTTAATCAAAACAATAACGATTTTTCATTTCTAATGATTATTAAATTTGAAACATCTCATCATTTCAATATCAGTTTTATGTTAATTATGAAGAATGTAATATTAATTGCAAAAAAAGGAAATCATAAATTTTATATTATCCAAAAAGACGTAATTATCCTTGATTAAAAATGTTGTTCTTTTAAGAAAACATTTGCTAATAACCTTCTGCTAAAACTTCATAAAATAATACCTTAAACAAAGTTCTTTCAAACACAGATGCTCGTATTAAACTGTTCTTTAGTCATGTTCGCAGTACTATTTTCGTGACATTGTCATTTTGGTGAGATCGCCAAGTTAGTTTTGAGAAGGCTTACGACTTTGCAGCCTCGGACGTGGTGCGAATGAAGAAAGAAGGTGTTTGATATAAGTGAGCTCTAGTTACTCATAGAGATATATATCTATGCCTGAGGCACGTAGAATCTTAATTATTCCAGTTATATTTTGAGTTGCATTTCTGCTTTTATGCTTTCATGAGTCTAATAAATAAATTAGTTTATAATAATATTTCGGACATCTGACACAACGCCATCTAGTCCCAAATTAAGCAGAGCTTGACATTAAAACTTTATACTCCAATTAGTGGTGTCATTTGCGGTCTGCATATCCTGTAACAGAACTTTTCGGCTGTGTCAGTTTCAAATTAAATTTAATGTTTACTCTTCTTTTAAACTCAGTCTAAAGAGTGTAGATGTTTTAATAGCAGTATGTAAAATATTCTTAAGGAAGCCATTTCTGTTTTAATCTATACTATTATATAAAGCTGAAGAGTTTGTTTGTTTGTTTGTTTAAACGCGCTAATCTCAGAAACCGCTGGTCCTATTTGAAAAATTATTTCAGTTTTGGATAGTACAATTATCGAGGAAGGCTATAGGCTATATATCATCACGCTACAACCAAAAGGAGCGGAGCACCAATGAAAAATATTTCAAAAACGGGGGAAAATTAACACTCTACGGGCAATAGGAGACGCAAACGAGGTTGCGTGGGTCGGCTACTGTAGTATAAAAAACACAGGTACACATGGTTTATTTATAAACCATTATTATGGAAAAAACAGTTTCTCATCTGATAATCTATATTCCTTACAAGTCAGAGTAATAAAGAGTACACGATATTCAATGCTATGTCTTCGGACTAAATAGAAAAAGTTAACTTGCCCTCCTCTGTTTGCATTATTTTGTTGTATTGAATGAATGAGGTAGTTTTCCGTAGAAACTTCTTCTGGTCGGATCTAACTAAAGCTAGCACTTGACTTATAATCGTACGTGTCCATGAGTGGCAGTAGTCATTATTCCTTTATAAAATTTGATTTTTAGTGGAAGTTTTTATTAACTATTAGCTGACCCGGCGAACTTCGTACCGCCATATTTACATTTCTGTCTCAGCTTCCCACAGCAGTGTACAGTAGCGGACAGAAAAAAACACTTTTCCCGTTATCTATTACTTTTTTCTTTATAGCAAAAAAAGAATGAATGAAATCGGACTATGTGTTATTGAATTACAACTAAGTACATATTTTGACTTTCATCCCCTCTCTCCAGGAAACCGTTCTGAATTTCGGGATAAAAAGTATCCTATGTCCTACCTCGTCGTATGAACTCAAATCATGCCAAGTTTCATTTGAATCCGTTCAGTAGTTTCAGCGTGATGCGCGGTCAAGATACAGACAGACAGACAGACAAAGTTTTGGCTTCAGTATCGACTATAGTGAGCCCTCCAAAAAAAAATTTCAAAATATCTTTAATGTACAGAATTGGACCTGTTACATTTTTATTATAAGTAGTATAGAAAAGGTTTAAGATGATAAAATTTTGTGTATATACGTGTAAAATACGAATAGTAAAAGATGTCGATGCATTCAAAACATATGAAACACAATGATTCCTTTTCAAGTTTTTAAATAAATGATTAACACAATTCCTTTTTTTAAGGTTTCTAAATCACAACCAAGTCATGCAAAACAAATTACCACGAAAATCGTAGCGTGACTTACACAAGAGCGGCCTCAAGCAAAGTAAAACGACGCGAAATTCTGGTCGCGTACCGATTTCTATTGCTATAAGTAATCCTTTGTGGGATTTACATACATACTAAAGAAACAAATGGGGCCTATAACAATAAATCACCACCCTAACGACATAGAGTACAAACGGACCACGTTTTGAGCGAATTGCTTAGAAAGCTAACGTTTAGCAGTTTTATAGTTAGAGGAGCGATAGGAAACGCGAAATAAATGTGTGCATATGTTTTTATTGACGGAAAAGTTCCTTTAGTGTTGAGTGAATGGATAATTTAATTTTACAATGATAATACTCAATACCACGTTCTAAAACACTAAAAAGTTTATAAATATTTTATTTTGTAACATTTAACATAACGCCATGCCGTCCCAAACTAAGCAGAGCTTGTATTGTGGGTACTAGACAACTAATATAAATATATATATACTTTTTTGTAAATATATACATATTATACATAGAAAAAATCCAAACTGCTAAACTAATGGTGACCACCAATCTTGAATTCTGCTCATGCTTTCTATCAGGCAGGGCCGCTGACGCATAAAAAAATGGCTTACAATAAAATGTTTTGAATCTAATGAGTACTTTATGAAATCAATGTTTGTTTTAGTAAACAATTAAAGTCTAGTGTTCCTTTCGTTATTTTACGTAAAAATATAATTATCTACACACACTTCCGGTTTCAGGTGTAAATTTTCAACATAATGTTGAAAATTTTCAAATATTGTCAAAAAAAGTACAACAAAAATAATAAAAAGTACGAATATATTTTTGAAAGTAACTACAGATATTAACAACGAGTTGGTTGATTTATTTTAAATTAATGAAAACATTCATATTCAGAATATCTCAACGGCTTTAGTCACGTCTTTTTCGAGGATATCCGAAGATTTTATCAAGTTTGTTGTTCGCAGTGTTTGTTGAGTTTTATCAGCCAAGTTATGTGACCATTCGCAACGGTGTTAGGTCATCAGAACAAGTTATGAAACCTCAAAATATACACGTGAATAAAAGTAGTTACCTATCGTTTTAAAGACTGCATTTACGATAGTTTTTATTTCAAGAAATAGTATAATTAATAACTCCAAGAACATTTTATTAAGTCTGTTCAAATCATGATAAACTTATTGTACCTCACCAAAGGCACTGGCAAAAGGAATAACTAGTTTTTTATGTTAAATGCTATGAAATATATTTAGCTTTAATTCCGCGAGACAAATATCCAGGTCTGAAAGCAGGGCACAAATCCCACCGTCATGCATACTCACATGCACATATGGGTATCATGCATATGTACACATACAAAACAAGTGAGAAATAATTAGCATGCCATGCAACCAAACCTATACTCGACACGTGTTTCGCCCCTCCACGGGGCATCCTCAGGAGATGTTGACTCGTCAAGCGTTTGAGCTCGAATGCGCGCTAGCGCACCGCTGTCGGCCCTTTATATACCGTTTCGATGACGCTATAATCACGATCGATACAATGTCACAACGACATCTGTGCCGAACTACCCGCAATCATACTTAGAAGTGGTGATGGAATTAAGTTTGTTTGGTCATTCAGCAGTGTATATGCATTATTATTGTTATATTTTGATATTTCTAACTGTTCCAACACACTCATCCGGAAACCCTTATCGCAAACATGCAGAATGTTATAGGTATTGTTGCCGCTCAAGGAGTGGCCGGTGTCGATTAAATGTTTTGCGAAATGTGATTTATTTGGATGGCCATTCCTGTGAGCGGCAACATGTTCCCTGTACCTAAGTACACTTCTAAGTATGATTGCGGGTAGTTCGGCACAGATGTCGTTGTGACATTGTATCGATCGTGATTATAGCGTCATCGAAACGGTATATAAAGGGCCGACAGCGGTGCGCTAGCGCGCATTCGAGCTCAAACGCTCGACGAGTCAACATCTCCTGAGGATGCCCCGTGGAGGGGGGGTCACTTCAACTAAACTGAACTAAAATGTCTCCAAGTTTCTCTTATTTTAGTAAAACGATATCTAAGATGACATCTATTTTTATTTTAGTATGACGTTTCTAATTTTAGTCAATCTTCGGCATTTTTATTTACAAAATTTACTTTTAAGTGATTTTTAGTTTAGTAATTTTCCGTATAACGATTTATAACCAATGTCTGCGTCATACATTATTTGATCGTTTAGTATAAGAACTAGAGACCAACATTTTCAGCCACTAAACACCTTTAATAGACCAGGGTCGATAATTTTTAAAACCAAAAAAATTATAGTAGTATGAAACGATTAGGGTGCTTTTTCGATATTAATTCAAAATAAGGTGAAAAAATAAATATTTCTAATCAAATAAATTCCAGCGTATTTGGGGCATAAAAAGGTAAGGTTTCACCAAATTTCGTGAAAAAAAAATTGTAAAAGATAAAAATAAAAAACCAAAAACATGGTTTTTTGAATTTTTCACATAAATTTTGAGGTTATGTGAAAAAAGTGTAAAAACAAAAGTTTTATATCCTTTTATTACCTACAACTTTGCCATTTGACTTTTTGCCATAGGACTTTTAGTTTTGCCGGAAATCGAGAAAAACCCAGTTTTTTACCCTTAAAAAGTCACCCGCATCCCCTTCCCGACCTCAGATCGCCCGTAAATAATTTTTCCTTTCATTTTTATAATATTCTCCTCCTTTTCTAATGGGTTTCATCCTACAATTTTTTTTTTTACTTTTTATTATGTTTAAAGGCTTCTACCCTGGTCTATAATTTATCTATTGAAGTTCTAGAATTTCCTAAAACACACAACCGTTTCAATTATGTATTACTTTAACACACCAAATATAAACTTGTTGAACCAATACATAAATGTGTAGAGAAAAAACATAACCTATGTATTTATTGACTGCTATCTAGAAAAAAGTCAGTCAAAAACAAATATTGTTCAAACCTTTTTGTAATAGTACTTGTAAAAGTGACAAAAATGCACATAAATTGTGACTAGCCAGTAACCCACTGCGTGGATTCCAATAAACTATTCCTCCAGTTCACTTTTGTAACCGGTGCAGAATGTTAAGTAGCCAATATAGAGAGTATTTTTACTTACTGCCATTCATTCATTCTCTTTTTACCTCTTTCTTTGTTTATTTTTAACATTGTATTAAGAGAACAGTTGAAGTTTCTGCAGAATAAAAATATTTGTTAGGTATTATCAGAAAATATGCAACTTAAATACGATGTGCTTCATAATTTATAAAATAAGCCATAGAAAAAAATGCACTATGCCTTTGTTTAGCTGGTATTTGTAATTAACAGAATGTAAGAAGGAAGGAAAGATAAGTCAGTCAGTTAATCGGATTACTTATAAACTAAAAACACTAAGAATTAAGTTTGCACGAAGTACAAAATGTATTTAATTACATTGCGCTTCTCAGAAGACAAAAGCTTTTCCACCTCTAAAAGCCTTAAGATAACAATGCACAACCCCAATTGCTTTGCAGTGCTAATTTCTCTCACAGCAGCTTTCGACACCAGTCTAGAAATAGTTAAATTTCGCGTGTGCGTGTAGTTTATGTAAATAGTATAAAATATTTAGTTTTTATATTTATTCCTAACGATTCTTTAATTCACTACGTACTTATTATCATTGCCTTGACCTTTACCGAATTTATTTGGTGTCGACGCAAAATCTAACACTGTAGGGAATTTTGGCTGGTTTCACAGGGCAGACTACCGTTATGATGCCAAGTTTGTTTCTTTTTGCATATTATCATTTAATGGAAATGAAGAAATGAAGAAGGTAATATAATCTACAGAAAACGACAAGGAACACCGCAAATCTCAAATGGAGAAACGGAAATTAGATTCTTAAAGATATCGCTGTTAGTCCTTTAAAAGGCAACTGAGAACTCAGGAAAACCCCCAAGAATTAGGGAAGGAGGGGTCAGGACGTCAATAAATTGACACATTAATAATGATAGTGCATTTGGGCATTGTATTTATAATACAGTGTCACTCTACAACCGTAACAGATTTTTTATTTTATGTAAAAAATCGGATTCGATGCGCCAATCTTAATAATGTGCTTACCTGCGAAATTAAATTCAAGTTGAAACGATCCTACGATACTCTTACGAGGCTCTTATTTCGTCTACAATCTACATTTTCCTCACCAAGCTTTTGCTCAACCGACTTTTACGACTTATAGAATGGTAAGCTATTTCAGATAAGCATAGAAGACCTCAGCGTTTCCTCAGAATGCTTTCCTTAAACTTTAAGTTATAGGAATGTGAAAACTTGTCATTGAAACGAGTTTAAAATAATAATAATAAATATTTGGACATCTAACACACAACGCCATCTAGTCCCAGGCTAATCAGAGCTTGTGTTATGGGTACTATACAACTGATACAAATCCATTTCTACTTTTTTTTTGTAAATACATACATATTAAATATAGAAAACACCCAAACTCCGAAACAAATATTTGTGGATCATACATACATTTGGTCCGACCCGGGAATCGAACCCAAGACCTCAAGCACAGCAGTCGCACACACTACCACTACGCCACCGAGGCAGTTTCCTTAAATGATATAAGTTAACTTTTTTTATTAAGTATCTACTTACCAGTAGATATTTTTAAAATACTCTTTCGTCTATCTCTTACAAATAATGAATAATACTGTAATAAACCATAATATAATTTACCAATACCATAAAAAGAGAACAAAAGAATTCTGCTCGTATTATGAAAAACTAGTCTACATTCCAGTTAATTTATTGATAAAATTGGACTATCAAAATTTAAATATTTTAGGGTGGTAATGTTAAGATTCAGAAATTAACAAATTGGTAGTTTAAGACAGAACAGACAGTTTAAGACCAAATAGTGATTTTGCAAATAAGATGTTTCTATTAAATATTTTATATGTATTGCTTTACAAATACACACATCAAAAGTGTCTAGGGATCAAGCATTTTTATGCGGATTTCTTGAGATTGAGATGTGGCTTTGGCCCTGGCCTGCTCAGTCGCCAGACTTGAACCCGATTGAGCATGCATGGGATATGCTACAGAGAAGAGCTCTGCCGAATATGGAGGGTATCCAGTCGCAAGAAGACCTTTTTTTGTTGTTGCAACGAACATGGGCGGCCATTCCACAGCGTGATTTGGATGAACTCATTTTGAGTATGCCAAACCGATTCTTGTGTTGTTAGTGTTCGCGGTATAAACACGGATTATTAATTGTTTAAGTTACCTAATAAAATTTTTAAGAAAACTGTTATTTCAGTCTTTTTTTCGAACTTTAATGTTAGTGGTTCAAATGTCAAAAATCCTTTTATTAGGAAAATGGCAAATTTCTTTATTAATGCAAAGGTGACTTGGTTTATCGTTACTGTGACAAACGAAAACACTTTATTTGATGAATCCTTAAAGAAAATTTTAATTAATATCAATCAGGAGAAAAGTTATTGCAAAAATATATGTTGATCCCTAGACACATATGTTGATCCCTAGACACTTTTGATGTGTGTACTTACTTAAAAGTGAAGTATTTTTTGTTGTTGTGGGTTGTAGGGTTCGGTCTCTCTAGAAACAGTCAATCCCACCAAAAACATTTTCATGTAAAATGTTGCCAAGACGACTGCATATGGCTTAACCTGTGAAAAAGATATCAGATCTCATGTAGAGCCAAGATTCTGAATCCTCACGCCCTAACTCTAACAACCCTAAATTCACAAACTCTACATCTCAGTAAAAATTTATGGCTTCGCCGTTTCGCTACCATACCATTACGAAGGGGAAACGAACGCCTTTTGTGTTTGCAAATATCTAGTTTCTGAAGTAATGACAATGTGTTATACAAATATTTAGTTTCTGAAGTAACGAAACAGCCAAGCCATACATTTTTACTGAGATGTAGAGTTTATGAAGTTAGGGTTGGTAGAGTTAGGGCGTGTGGATTCAGAAACTTGGCTCTACATGAGATCTGATATCTTTTTCACAGGTTAAGCCATATGCAGTCGTCTTGGCAACATTGTATATGAAAATGTTTTTGGTGGGATTTCATTTCTTTTTGTAAGTTGCTTAAGGCAGTTTTATTTAGCTGTATTTTTTGTACATCTTCTTTCTTCTTTCGAAAAAGTACGTGTACCAAAAATAAAACTTCTAGCATAAAATTATTTTGTGAAAGTCTCATACAAACTTTCACCCCCCAAATTTGGGGGTTGGGGGGCAAAAGTAATAGTTTTATGAATTTTTTTGTTGTTTGTATACTAAACTTAGTTTACATACCAAATTTCAGCTATCTAGCACTTCAGGAAGTACCCTAACAGTTTTGATGATCACCAGTGTGTCAGTGACGAAATTGGTGTTTTTTAGGTATCAATAAAATCTAAAGTATCAAAGCTATGCAATTGAAACTTTGTATATTTGATTAGTCTACGGGTAACATCATATTCTGAGAATTTGATCCATCTGGTATATCGGGAACCAAAGTTATGAGGGTTCAAAAAAACGACGAAGGACTTCGAGAAAATGTTTGCGCTTCGCCTGGCTCGTCTTGGCGGGGGCACTACCGTGCCCCCAGATTTGCGAAAACTATGCGCCGCTGACCTTTTATAATTATTCACAGTCCTCAATCAATCGCATTAACCGTGGGAGAGCCACACTTCGGCATGAATGGGCCGGCTCGACCGGAGTGATACCACGGCCTCACAGAAAACCGGTGTGATATAGCGCTTGCGCTGTGTTTAACCGAGTGAGTGAGTGTACTGGAGGCCCATACCCCAACCCCTCCCCACATCCCTTTCCCCATCCCCCAAAGGTCGGCAACGCACTTGTGACGCCTCTGGTGTTGCGCGTGTCTATGGACTGCGGTATCGCTTACCATCAGGCGATGCGTCTGCTCGTTTGCCCGCCTATTCCATAAAAAAAAAACTATATGCGCCACTGACCTTTCACAATTATTCAAAGTCCTCAATCCATCGCATTATCTTTCACTTTTTTTTTTTCTTTTTAACGTGTGGAAATCCCCTCGGACCGTCACCCCACCGGGGCTTGCGGCGGGGCGGTGTGTCGGACTCGAACCGACTAAAACCACACGGTGTGCCACTCTGCGCCTGTGAAGGGAGGAGTCCGGGAACTGCAGTTATTAACACATCCGGACCCCTCCCAGCGCCTGCCCGCACAGAAGCGGGCACCGTCTGCTGGTATCCTCTCAATTAGGCGACGTACGGCACACGCGTACGTCGCCCCCTCGCGGGAGGCCACTAGAGCGGATGGAGGGGAAAGCCCGTCCCGACCATCCGCGGCCACACTCAGGGCGGCATGAGGCGCTGATAGGCGCGCCTCCGCCGCCCGGTTCGCCGGCGGCGGATTGGGTCCGAGTGGACATCGTCCTCCCGGGCCTTCTCCGCCACCTCCTTCTGCGAGATTACATCTTCGCAGAAGGTTGCGACCGCGGTAAAACTGCTATCGCTACCGGCCATGGAGCGTATGACGGCCGGTAGCGAGAGATCTCCTCCGATGACTGCAGTGAGGGCCCGGCGCTGCGACGCCCATGCAGGGCAGATCGCCAGCGTATGCTGGGCCGAGTCCTCACTGCAGTCGCAGTGGTGGCAGGCGGGACTCAATTCCCTCCTAGCGACCGAGTGCAGGTACTTCCCGAAGCAACCATGCCCGGAAAGGACCTGCGTCAGTCGGAAGGAAAGGGTCCCGTGCTGCCGCCCTGCCCACTCGAGGATGACCGGCTGGAGAGCCTCCACGGCGGCAAAGCCAGCGCGTGGAGTCTCCAGCCGGAACGACCAGCGAGCCATCGTGGCTCGACGGGCGGCTTCACGCCACTCGCGTACCTCTTCGGGCGGAGGGCGATAGCCATACTCCGCCCGATATTCAGCCACCCGTCGATAAACTTCGGCGAGCACTTCCGCCTCCAAATCCCACGGGGGTGTTCCGGCCAGGGCGCACGCCGCCTCGGTCGACACCGTGCGGTATCCGCGTATGGCTCTGACTGCCAATACCCTCTGAGGCCGCCAGAGGCGGGCCTTATTTAGGGCAGTCAGAGCCGCCACCCACACCGGTGCACCATACAGCGCCATCGACCGGACAACCCCCGTGTACAGGAGTCGCGTTGCGACGCTGGCTCCACCCAAATTGGGCAAAAGTCGCCCAAGGGCGGAGGCAGCGTCGACCAGCTTCGGACCAAGCTGTCGGAAGTGCTCGTCGAAGAGCCACCTACCGTCGAGTATCAGGCCCAGATACCTCATCTGGGCCCGAACCGGTACGAGGACCGAGTTGACCTCTATGGAGGCGCCGGCGGGTGGACCACGACGGGGCCCATGGAACAATAGGGCCTCCGTCTTGTCCAGGGCCACCCGTAAGCCCAGCGCCTCGATGCGCCCGACCACCAGAGAAACTCCCCTGGTGGCGCATTATCTTTCACTAATACAACCTTTTTACTTTTTTATGGAAAACTATAAGGAACAACTTTCTCTTCAGCATACTTCTTCTTGTCCTATTCAATCCCTAAAATATCTGCATGATGAGAGCAAACTACGAAACATCCACCATTACATTAGTTAAGCTCACAGTAGTAAACAACCTTTTAGTAAACAACCGTGGCTCTACAACCTTTTTAATGGTAGTAGAGCCACGCTGATTTCTGCACGAACGGGCCGGCTCGACCGGGACAGTACTACCCTCGCTCAGAAGATCAACCTAAAATGACAGCATTCGCGCTGTCGTGTTTCGTTGGTGAGTGCGAGACCAGAGGCCCAATGGTGCAGAAGCATCTAGAAGCCGCCATAGTATGGGTCACCATGTCGCATTTTTGCATTGTGTGCATTCGCAATGAGTATGGTGACCACCACTCTTGGATTTTGCTTATACTTTCCATCATACAGGGTAATCACACAAAAAAAAAACTATGTTTACTCCTTTGAGAATATGGTCACAAAAACAAACAATCACTTAAAAAGTCAATAAACCAGACAAAACAAATCCTAAATTTATTTCAGTTTCAATTATATCATAATTAAGTTTTATACGCATTCTGTCAGACTTTATTAAAGCTACCCCTGACTGCTCTATACGTTCGAATAATACAGCATTACCGTCCTCAGAAAAAGGTCGAGACCGTATCAGGCCCGTAATGAAAACATTGAATATAGCCGAAGCTTGTTAAAAATATTACTTACCTTACAGTATTCATGGATTTCCTTTGCCAGTTCAATAATAAAAAGTTTTTATTAAAAGATACTTTTTTTTTATTTGTGTTGTTAAAGTTTAGTATGATAACAATCATATTGTATTTAAATATAATAATGACCGGACAGAAAACCGGTGAGAAACAGCGCTTGCGCTGTGTTTCTGCGCTTGCACTGAGCGTGTGAGGATACCGGAAGCCCATACCCCAACCCCTCCCCCATGCCCTTCCCCATCCCCCAAAGGCTGGCAACGCACTTGTGACGCCTCCAGTGTTGCGGGTGGCCATGGGTGGCGGTAATCGCTTACCATCAGGCGATACGTCTGCCCCTATTCTATAAAAAAAATATGAAAGTCTATAGTTTTCTTTATTGCACTACAGTTGCAAAAGAAAAAGGAGTTACAAAAGTGGAGATGTGAGGTGTCACCAACTTAGTACAAAGATAACGGAATAATAATCGGTGACGTGTACACGATGAATTAAGAATACATTGTGTCACCACTTCTATTCATCCCATGGGTGTCGAAAGAGGCGACTAAATAAATATTTATAAATAAATAAATATAATAAAATATTTCGGACATCTAACACACAACGCCATCTAGTCCCAAGCTAAACAGAGCTTGTGTTATGGGTACTAGACAACTGATACAAATACTTTCTTTTGTAAATACATACATTTGTATATAGAAAACAGCCAAACTACGAAACAAATATTTGTAGATCATACAAACATTTGGTTCGACCCGGGAATCGAACCCGAGACCTCATGATCAACAGTCGCACACGCCAACCGCGAGACCAACGAGGCAGTCAAACTAAGGGAGAAAACTAAGCAGGACAACTCCGCTAAAAAGAGAAGAACTAGAAACGAACCCTATGCCAGAAAGTCCAAGAGTAGTGGTCACCACCAGTAGTGGTCGACTGCACAGTTGGCCTATTGGTTTAGGCGGTTGCCACGCCGCTTGCCAATTCGCCAAGTGTTGTGGGTTCAAATCCTACACCGGACAACACTTTGTACCCACAAATTGTTGTTCTGAGTTTGGGTGTTAACTGTGTCCGTTTCATGTATGTCTGTAAAGTCCCCCGCGACATAGGATATTTATTCCTAATGCGGGAGTTGTCTTAAAAAAAAAAAGGACATACTCTTTGCAATAGCAGACAATGCAACAAAGCAGATGCAGCATGATGACACACACTATAGCTGTCTATTATCCTGCTAGTGACTTTAGACATTAGCAGGGTTCATTTATTAGAAGTACTGGATAACCTTTCACCGAAATTTACTGTAGAATATTTCCATCAAAAGGTACCGAGTTATATATAATGAATATATAAATTCATTCATAATACTGCGTGTAATGATATACCTACGCTTTACGCTAACGCCATCTATCAAAATTCTGGTGAATTAATCGAACCTGTGTCCCTTCAATAAAGTTTCATCGCACGACTAAGTTTATATAGATTACTGTCCTTCCCCAGGAAACAGGAAAATAACTTTAGTATTTCTCTCGCTTTTATTTATAGTGATTTATGTTTATTAGCCATCAGTAAAAGGAGATTTATTTGTGATAAGAATTTAGTTCCTGCTGACTGGCAGTTTTGAATAAAAAAATAACAACTCTATGCAATACTTCAATATTTTTTGATAGAACTAAATAAAAACAATTGAAAACTTGTTTCTCAAGTGATACTTAAGAAATAAGGCGAGACAAAATATAAATATTTATGAGTTCACGTCTTTTAGAATTTTTACATTTATTATCAATATTTATGGTAACGATTAGGGTATTATTTTATCTATACATGTATACAAATAAATAAAATTGGAGTGTCTGTTTGTAAGGGGCCGTTCAAGTTTTACATAAGCAGATTTATTACAATTATTTACCCCCCACCCCCCTTGTGAGCAAAAGTAAGCAAAGCTCTTACCCCCTCCCCCCCCCTCCCATGCTTACGTAAACATTACTAAATAATTAAATATTTTGGACATCTAACACAACGCCATCTAGTCCCATACTAAGCAGAGCTTGTATTATGAGTACTTAGGGTTGCCAACTTTTTTTACAAAAAATAAAGTATAATTTAGGTCTGAAAAGAATATTAAACAGTATTTTACTTATTGTTAACTAATTTCTTGGGCACGCCGTTATTGCATCGGTAAGACCCGTTATGGAGGATTGGCTCAAGAGGCATCACGGGAACCTCTCATACCGGCTGACACAGGTGATCACTGGGAAAGGATGCCTTGGAGAGCACTTGTGTCTAATCCGCAAGTGTCTAATCCGCAAGGAGCCAACGTCTGAGTGGCACCACTGCGATGGCCAGACCGTGGAAACGGCACTCCACACGCTGGCAGCGTGTTCGGCGTGGGGCTAGCCCAGGCGTGATCTCGTGGCGGCCATCGGAGGGGGTGTTCTCTCGCTCGCTTATATGATTGCGGCCATGTGGCGGAGCGAGAGCGCGTGGAATTCTGCCGTCTATTTCAGCGAGCAAGTTATGCTTGCGAAGAAGATGGCGGAGCTGGACCGTGAGAGGTTTAAAAATCTTCCTTTCCGCCAGGCCCAGGAACGGGCCAGGTACCGCCGCAGACGACTCGGGAGCCGGAGATCGCAAAACGATCTTCGTCTTTCATAAGTGCAAGCCTGGAGTGACAGGTGACGCCACCAGTCACCCTAGCAGAAGCAGACCGGGGTGGTGGCGCAAGTTCTACATAGTGCTCGCGCCCTTTTCTAAATGGAAAAGGTGCATCAAGGTTCCTACTCAGGAGGGGGCCGTCTACAAACCGTAGATGGCCCAATGTACGTCGGGGTTCCAGGGATTTCCTTGCACCTGGTTCCCTGGCTTCTAGTATCCGAGACGGTGTGCGGTTTTTAGTCGGTTCGAGTCCGACATAGCCAGTTTGTGGTATTTGAGGGGATTTCCGCACAAAAAAAGGCTAAATGATTTCTGCGCATTTTGTATTGAACGTTTATAGTTGTATGACATTTTTTTTTAACTTGCTATAGTTTTTTGGTATAACACGTGTGTGTCTATGTGAAACGACATCTTTATATGAAACAATTCAACTTTGATGAAAGAGGATCAACGTATTGTAAGCAAAGCAAATAAAGGTTTGTGTAACAGACAAACAATAATTTGCTTTGCTTACATTTTGCATGCGTCAAATTGTCTTAACGAAACAATAGATTAACGGAAAAAAATAGTAATTTGAATAGCGCGCGGTAATTCCCGTATTCGGTTCTAAGCGAGTATGCATGATTTGTGAGAATCCCCAAAAATGTGTCTCGTTTTAAACATTAACAATGTGTAGGTTGCCATATGTTTAAAAAAGTAAATAAATACTGCTGACGTAATCACCATTTAGACCCCCCCGCCCCCCATGTCATCAAAAATAAGCGAAGCCAAGACCCCCCCGCCCCCGTATAGTGTTTACGTAATACTTGAACGGTTACTAATATTAAAATAACCACTTTTTACTAAATGCATGTGTATGTATACCAAATACGGTACATATGCCAAAATAACATTTTTCACAATTTTTTTCTGTCTGTCTGTTTGTTCCGGCTAATCTCTGGAACGGCTGGACCGATTTTGACGGCAGGCACGGAAGCACTACAATAGCCGCGTGGAAACCCGCGGGACTCAGGTAGTCTTAAATATAACTTCTATTTGTGCAAAAGTATGATATTTTCAATCAAAAGCTTTACTTACGTTCATGAGAAACAACAAGCTATCAAACGTTGTTTCGCAAATTAAAAAACTGATCCATTTATGTGATCATATTAGTACCTACTGTGTGTGAAAGTATGGTAATCCAGTTGCTGCCCTTTATCAAAACAGGTTTAACCCTATACCTAAAATCTATTTCTGTTAAGGACTATGCTTCATAGTGGTATGTATTGTAAATGGGGTATTCGAATATAATGTTGTATTTGTCTACCGACCTTTGAATAAAGATCAGTCTCATTTCATACCTTGTTTAATTGCGTTCGGTTTCCCTTATTATTTAGTATAAACCATTGGCGACGAGTTTAGAAGTGTTAAAAGTAGTTTTTATAATTGAAATAACCGATATTAGTCGTGAGTTCAGTTGTACATCAGTAATGGCCGATATTACTGGGTTAAAAGAATTCAAGATTAACGTGGACCGGTGGTCGACATATATGAGCAGACTCAAGGCTTGGTTTTCAATTCAAGACATTAAACCGGCCGATCAATCGAAATATCTGGTTGCGGCTGTTGGTACTGAAGCCTTAGATCTAATAATAGATTTATGCTACCCAGACAATCCGGAAATAGTGTCCGTCAGTAAAATTGAGAGATTAGTCGAAGAACATTTATCACCTAAACGATCCGTGATCGCGGAAAGGATGATATACAGAACATGTAAACAAGCTGAAAATCAGACTGTAAGCCAATATATAGCTCAGTTAAAGAAGTTGAGCAAGGCATGTAAGTTTGCTAATGTGGATATTTTAAAAGAAAATTTACGCGACCAGTTTGTTTACGGACTTCGGAGTGAACGCATTCGTCAACGAATTATGACCGAAGAGGATAGCCAGCTCACGTGCGCGAGGGCCACAGAGCTGGCACTTTCCTTAGAGGCAGCGGTACGAGACTCAGAAGCGTCAGGCGTGGCGCTGACGGGCGCAGCGACCGCGCCCGTGCATGCGCTCGGCGGCGGCGGCGCCGGCGGCCGTGCGCGGCGGCCGTGCGCGGCGGCCCCTGCGCCCCCGCCCTACCCTCCAGCGCGGTAATGTAACACCCGCGGCGAGTTGTTATCGATGTGGTGGTAGACATACCGCGGAAAAGTGTTCGTATTTAAATTGTGATTGTTTTGTGTGTGGTAAAAAAGGTCACATAGCGAAAGTGTGTCGTTTGCGTAAACGAAATTCCGTTCACGGAGTGGGTGAGGAGCGCTCCACACCCACAGCACCGTCTTCGGGGTCTGAAAGTGACGGTGGCGTTGCCGTTTATCAGTTTAGTGACAGTGATAATGATAGTTCGGACCAGCGTTGGATCATTAGAGTTAAAATTAACGGTAAACAGTTAAAAATGGAAGGTGACACCGGTTCAGCTGTAAGTGTAATATCATATGGGACTTATAAGAATCTCTTTAAAAATAACAGTTTGCTACCCTACTTGTCTAAGTTAAAAATGTACAGTGGTCAACAAGTTAAGCCAAAGGGTAAGATTATTTGTACAGTATCTTTGAACAACACTATGTTACATAATTTAGACCTGATCGTTATTAACAATGAGTTTAGCCCTTCATTGTTAGGACGCGATTGGATGCGTTTGTTTGGTGTCGCTTATCCCCGTTTAACGACAATTAATTCTGTCGAAAGTAGTGTTCCTAACGATGCTGAAACGGCCTTGGCTGTCTTAAGAAATAAATTTCCCAATGTCTTCAAACAAGGTATAGGTACATTTAATAAGTCTCTAATAAAGTTAGAGATAGCGGAGGGCTGCAGTGCGGTGTGGCGCAGCGCCCGCGCTGTGCCGCACGCCTTGCGGCCGGCTGTGGAAGCTGAGCTGGCGCGGCTTCAGCGCGAGGGTATTATATCCCCTGTGGAGTGGAGCGAATGGGGAACACCGGTCGTTCCTGTACTGAAAAAAAATGGTCAGGTACGTCTTTGTGGCGATTTTAAAATAACTGTTAATCCGTGTTTAATAAACGATAAGTATCCGATACCTAGGATAGATGACGTCTTTGCCTCCCTACAAGGTGGTAGATACTTTGCAAAAATCGATCTAAGTAACGCATATTTACAATTTTTGCTCGACGAGCCGTCAAGAAAGTTATGTACTATTGTTACACAGCTGGGTATGTTTTCTTTTAACAGGTTACCCTTCGGAATTAAGTGTGCACCGAATAAATTTCAGCGTATCATGGATAAATTGTTTAAAATACCCAATGTATCCTGTTATTTGGATGATTTGACCGTGAGTGGAGTAGATTTTCGGGATTTGTGGGATGGAGTATTGACAGTATTTAAGATATTATCAGACTGTGGCTTGCGCGTAGCCCCAGAAAAGTGCAGTTTTTTTCAAAAGTCAATTTCTTATTTAGGTTACGTCATTGATGCTAAGGGTTTACACACTGATATTAGAAAAATAGATGCAGTTTTACAAACATCGCTTCCTAAAAACATTAAAGAATTAAAAGCTTTTCTGGGACTCGTAAATTACTATGGGAAGTTTCTAAATAAATTAAGCGATACATTAAATCCCCTATATGATTTACTTAGAAAAGGGACTAATTTCGTATGGACTGACTCATGTACGGCCGCGTTTGAGCGAGTAAAGAGTGCACTTAAGAACTCGCCAGTTTTAGCGCATTTCGACCCTATGCTATGTACGCTAGTTACTTGCGACGCGTCGGGGAGCGGTGTAGCAGCCGTGCTGTCGCAGCGTGACGCGAACGGCACCGAGCGACCCGTCCTGCACGCTTCGCGAACTCTTTCTGACGCTGAAAGGAACTATGCACAGATCTGTCGCGAAGGATTAGCTATCATTTTTGGCGTCACAAAATTTCATGATTATATTTATGGCAGAGAATTCATGTTAGTCACCGACTGTAAACCGTTAGCAGCAATATTTAGTGAAAAGAAGGGAATACCCGCGATGGCTGCGAGCCGCCTCCAACGCTGGGCGGTTATTTTAGGAGCGTATAATTATACGGTGATATGTATAGGCACTAAACAAAACTGTGTAGCGGATTGTTTGTCTAGGATGTCAATTATAGAAGAGGACGTTAAAACACGAGTAGATTATTATTTAAATTTCGTAGAAAATTATACACCTATAAATTTTAAAGTAATAGCAAAAAGTACCGCGTCAGATACAGTTTTGGTTAATCTAATAAAAGCGTTAAAAGCTAACTGGCAATACTGTTATTCAAATGAATTAAAACCCTACTTTAAACTTAGACAATACTTGAGTATCGAACAGGGATGCATTCTTTTCGGTCATAGAGTTGTAATTCCGAGTTCGTTGCGTAAGGCCGTGTTACAAATGATTCATGAGACTCATCAAGGAATAGTTAAGTGTAAAAGTCTGGCACGTAGCTATGTTTACTGGCCGGGTCTTGACGCAGACATTGAGCGCATATGCAGTGCTTGCGACACGTGCAATCGGGAGCGCGTAGCCCCTCGCGCGGCTCCCCTCCACCCCTGGGAGTGGCCGCAGCAGCCTTGGTATCGTATACACGTAGATTTTTTCTCAATGTCAGGGAATACACTATATTATTTTGTGATAATTGATGCCCATTCTAAATGGATCGAAGCGTTGAGAGTTTCGAGTACATCGGCGCAGTCGACCATACTTAAATTGCAACACGTATTTTCTCAGTTTGGCTTGCCATATGAATTGGTTTCCGACAACGGTCCTCCCTTCAGTAGTGCGGAATTTAAAAATTATTTAAGTTCTAATTTCATAAAACATATTACTATATCCCCGTACAAGCCCAGCAGTAACGGTGCAGCAGAAAACGCCGTTAAAATTATAAAAACGACATTAAAAAAGGCATCTTATGAGAAAAGCCATCTTGAATCAGCTCTGGAAAAGTTTCTATTTATTTATCGATCAACGCCTCACAGCATAACGGGAAACAGTCCAGCCAAGTTGTTGTTAGGCAGGGATGTGCGCACACCTTTTGATGTATTGAGACCTAGTGTAGCAGACGTAGTAATGCAAAAACAAAATTTGCAAAGGAGTTACAAACGAGGATGTGAACGCCAATTTTTTGTAGGAGACAAAGTATATTTTATGTTGTTTAGAAATAATACACATACGTGGGAAAAGGGTACCGTTACGGATCGGATTGGACCACTTACATATTATGTATTGTATAATAACAAATACTACAAAAAACACATTGACCAACTCCGCTCAGATACAACTGCTGATCAATTTAATTGTAGTGACGAGTTATCTTTAACATGTAAAAATAAAATAAATGATTCAGAGCAGCCTATTACAAATGCTTACAATAGTAACGAAAGCACTTCTATCGAACCCGAGAGCGTGGCTCCTTCGATAAGCCCAAACTCTCTCGACTCTGAACCTTGTGATGGCCACGTGTCGAGCACGGCGAGTTCGCCCTCGCAGCCACCACTTACTCAGGAGCCTATTTCCACACGTTCCAAAAGGGTGCGACGGCCACCGAAAAGGTTCGGTTTTGAAATAGATTAAGTAGTAGTCACACATACATATTTATCATAAGATACAAATTAGTTTTTTTTGTGTCCAACCTTAGTCTTAAGTTGAGTCATGAAGTGTCTCTTTTTGTATTCTTGTACCTATTTGAAAGATATTTGTATTAATTAAGTGCTTAGTTAATTCGAAGTAACTTTCTAGATTTACCATTTTCTCTGTATTCTTAAATTTATGGTGGAGGAAAGAAATAGATGTACTTAGTATTAAATAGTAATAAAAAAAAATATTTTGAAATAGAGGGGGGAGAATGGTATGTATTGTAAATGGGGTATTCGAATATAATGTTGTATTTGTCTACCGACCTTTGAATAAAGATCAGTCTCATTTCATACCTTGTTTAATTGCGTTCGGTTTCCCTTATTATTTAGTATAAACCACATAGCAGGCTTTTTAGTCGCTTTGTATCATCGTCTTAGTTTCTTATATGGGCATAAAAAGCTCACATTTAAGCTAATCAACATATAGTTTACCTACCATGGTGTAGCCAACTAACAGCGACTTGTTAACAATGTTATTTGTTTGGTAAAATATACAAAAACAAAATTCCCTTAAAATACTTTTAGTTAAACAAAATCATTCCCCATCTTATATTACCATGTTGCATAAATTATAGGAAGTTATTGAACAGATTACAAGAGAAACTATCGTCCAACTATCGATAAGACGCCTAAGTAGTAAGCTTCCAGGATTACAGTTGTAAAATTATGCAAATCTTGATCGGAAGACAACCCAAGTCAATTTCTAAACTAAATCAAATTTGGTCTCCAATAAAAAAGTTATGATATAAATACTGGGTTATTAAACATTTCATTTAAAATAGTGTTATAATAATTAAAGTTGCTGAGTCCGGTGGCGGTAGACACCTTTTGTTGCCGACACGGCACATAATCACAGGGAACCGTAGTTGCTGTGTCATGTAGCGGTGATCGGACACGATCGCCCGTTGCTACTACTGGTCACTGGTAACCGTAGTTGCTGTGTACGGTGGCAGCAATCGGACACAGTCACCGGTCGCTACTACTGGCCATAATTCGTCGCTTATTTTCCGTCAGTCTCACGATGGACGTCGTGGATGGCTTGTCGCACATTGGAGACGGACACCGAATGCAACTCCTCCGTTTGCGTAGCTCAGTACAATTGTAAGGTTTGTTATGTTGCTTGTGTCTTCAACTGACGACTTTTAGTTTCCAGTTACCGACATGGAACACTTTTTGTTCGTCGATGAGTATGTGTTAAGTGGAAACAACTCGACACAAAAAATGTTTACGTATGCGCAGGGAGTGGATGATTTCATACTGGTTCTATAGAAATCAAATATTCATCGGTATTTTATGTCTGACACAAGACGCAAAAGTGTCTTCGTTGGACCCTGCCTAAGTAACGGTATCATAAACTTTGGTCCCTATATCTAGCATACAAGAATAGAACTAACTTAGGTATTCTCTGTATGGTGACGAATGAAGAGTCCGGAATGTTACCACCCCTATACATCCCATGGGTGTTGTAAGAAGACTAATGCAGCAAATTACGCAGGACAACATTATTGCAAAGTGAAAGGTAAACTTGATATAAATACTTTTTTTTTTTAACGTTTGGAAATCCCCTCGGACCGTAACCCCACCGGGGCTTGCGGCGGGGCGGTGTGTCGGACTCGAACCGACTAAAACCACACGGTGTGCCACTCTGCGCCTGTGAAGGGAGGAATCCGGGAGCTGCAGTTATTAACACGTCCGGACCCAAACTTGATATAAATCCTTTTTTTTTTTTAACGTGTGGAAATCCCCTCGGACCGTCACCCCACCGGGGCTTGCGGCGGGGCGGTGTGTCGGACTCGAACCGACTAAAACCACACGGTGTGCCACTCTGCGCCTGTGAAGGGAGGAGTCCGGGAACTGCAGTTATTAACACATCCGGACCCCACCCAGCGCCTGCCCGCACAGAAGCGGGCACCGTCTGCTGGTATCCTCTCAATTAGGCGACGTACGGCACACGCGTACGTCGCCCCCTCGCGGGAGGCCACTAGAGCGGATGGAGGGGAAAGCCCGTCCCGACCATCCGCGGCCACACTCAGGGCGGCATGAGGCGCTGATAGGCGCGCCTCCGCCGCCCGGTTCGCCGGCGGCGGATTGGGTCCGAGTGGACATCGTCCTCCCGGGCCTTCTCCGCCACCTCCTTCTGCGAGATTACATCTTCGCAGAAGGTTG
Organism: Diaphora mendica; assembly: GCA_949125395.1. NCBI lineage: Eukaryota > Metazoa > Arthropoda > Insecta > Lepidoptera > Erebidae > Diaphora > Diaphora mendica. The sequence goes on from OX421321.1 coordinate 7,753,967, forward strand.
CGACCGCGGTAAAACTGCTATCGCTACCGGCCATGGAGCGTATGACGGCCGGTAGCGAGAGATCTCCTCCGATGACTGCAGTGAGGGCCCGGCGCTGCGACGCCCATGCAGGGCAGATCGCCAGCGTATGCTGGGCCGAGTCCTCACTGCAGTCGCAGTGGTGGCAGGCGGGACTCAATTCCCTCCTAGCGACCGAGTGCAGGTACTTCCCGAAGCAACCATGCCCGGAAAGGACCTGCGTCAGTCGGAAGGAAAGGGTCCCGTGCTGCCGCCCTGCCCACTCGAGGATGACCGGCTGGAGAGCCTCCACGGCGGCAAAGCCAGCGCGTGGAGTCTCCAGCCGGAACGACCAGCGAGCCATCGTGGCTCGACGGGCGGCTTCACGCCACTCGCGTACCTCTTCGGGCGGAGGGCGATAGCCATACTCCGCCCGATATTCAGCCACCCGTCGATAAACTTCGGCGAGCACTTCCGCCTCCAAATCCCACGGGGGTGTTCCGGCCAGGGCGCACGCCGCCTCGGTCGACACCGTGCGGTATCCGCGTATGGCTCTGACTGCCAATACCCTCTGAGGCCGCCAGAGGCGGGCCTTATTTAGGGCAGTCAGAGCCGCCACCCACACCGGTGCACCATACAGCGCCATCGACCGGACAACCCCCGTGTATAGGAGTCGCGTTGCGACGCTGGCTCCACCCAAATTGGGCAAAAGTCGCCCAAGGGCGGAGGCAGCGTCGACCAGCTTCGGACCAAGCTGTCGGAAGTGCTCGTCGAAGAGCCACCTACCGTCGAGTATCAGGCCCAGATACCTCATCTGGGCCCGAACCGGTACGAGGACCGAGTTGACCTCTATGGAGGCGCCGGCGGGTGGACCACGACGGGGCCCATGGAACAATAGGGCCTCCGTCTTGTCCAGGGCCACCCGTAAGCCCAGCGCCTCGATGCGCCCGACCACCAGAGAAACTCCCCTGGTGGCCAGGCACGCCGCCTCTTGGAAGTTCGCCCCCCGGGCCGTGACCATTGTGTCATCGGCGTAACAAATTACGCCCAGCCCGGGGGGCAGACGACTTCGAAGGACCCAGTCGTACCCCACGTTCCACAGGAGTGGTCCAAGGACAGACCCCTGCGGAACGCCGCACGACATGGGTCGTCGTCTCAAGACGCCCTCTCGGTCCTCGTACACGACGGTACGCTCCTCTAGATAGTCTGCCACTAGCCGCCTCAGGTACTCTGGCACCCCGTGGTAGTGGAGTGCTTCCCTGATGCAGCTAAATGGCAGACTATTGAAGGCGTTGGCGATGTCCAAGGACACCGCCAACACCACGCCGCCACAGCTCACTGCCTCCTCGGTCACGGCCCTAAGGCGCATCACGGCATCGACCGTCGAACGCCCCTCTCGGAATCCGAATTGGGCGTCCGACAGGTCGGGCCCCACCTCGCAGAGGTGCCGGACGATGCGGGCAGAGAGTATCCTCTCAAAAAGTTTACCCGCCTCGTCCAGCAACACTATGGGCCTATAGGCCGCGACCGAATCAGCAGGCCGTCCCGGCTTCCTTAGCAGGACCAGCTTCCCGCATTTCCAGCACTCGGGGAAGCGTCCGGACGCCAAGCTAGCGTCCAACACTTCCCTGAGGCGGTCCGACATATGGTCGAGGGCTCGGGCCATCACTCGGGCTGGTATCCCGTCCGGCCCGGGGGCGGTGTTCTTAGAACGGATCCGAAGAACAGCCGCCCCAACCTCCGATTCCCTAACGGGCGGCACATCGTCCTCTCTACCCCCGTCGTCTCCGACCGCGTAGGCCATCGACGGGGGTGTGTGCTCCGCCCGCTGCGGGAAAAGGCCCTCGACCACTTCCTGCAGGAAGCTGGGCTGGAGAGTCTCGGTAAGAGGGGGGCCCGACGTGCGGAGCTTCTGTCGCACCGCACGGTATGGGCGACCCCAGGGGTCACGGTCGAGACCCTCCAGCATCTCCTTTCTCTTCTCCTCCTTGGCGCGGCAAATGGCCAGCTTCAGAGTCCTCCGCGCCTCGCGGTACTCCTCATGAAGCTGGTCCCCGCCACCATCTCCACGGTGGCGTCGCCGGCTGCGGGTGTAGGACCTCCGGGCACGAGTACAGGCCGCACGGAGGTCCGCCAACTCCTGGGACCACCAGTAGACCTCCTTCCGCGGAGGCCGACGACCTTGGACGCGAGGCATGGCCGTATCGCAAATCTGCGTAATCGCATCGCGAAAACGGCCAGCCCCCACGTCCACGCCGACCTCCTCGGTCGGGGCCTGTGGAGACAGCCAAGATTGAACAATGGCCGCCTCCTCTAGTAGGTCCCTATTGAGCTTGGCGACAGCCCACCGCGGAAAGCGGGATGTATGCCGCGCCGTGTGACCCCTACTGGGGCCCTGGGACCGGGAGAGCTCCAATCGGATATAGAGATGATCCGAGAGCGTCTCGACCTCTTCCAGGACACACCAGTTCCTTACTCGTGCGGCAACAGCAGGGGTAGCGAACGAAAGGTCCACTATCGACCCCCCTTGCTGTCGCACGCACGTGTTGGTGGAGCCTCTGTTCAGCAAACAGAGGCCCACCGAAGCCGCCCACTCCTCAACGGCTTCGCCCTTGGCGTCCGTCCCGGGGGACCCCCACGCAATGGATTTTGCGTTGAAGTCCCCCAGCACGAGGACGTGCCCAGACGCTAATCGCCGCATCGAGGTCTCCAAGCTGTTAAGGAAGACCTCGAAGTCGCTCAAACTCCGGTTGGGGGAGAAGTATACACCGTATACGGTGATCCCCCCCCACTCGGCGGCAACATATCCAGAGCCCTTGTCTTTTAACGATAAGGGCGGGGAATGAGCCGCCGCGGAACCAACGACTGCCACGGAGCCGTCCCAGTCACCCATCCAGTTTGGACGGGGAGGAACGAAGTAGGGCTCCGCGACTACGGCAACACCAATCGACCACTGCGCCATGGTTTGCAGAAAAAGATCCTGCGCCGCGGCACAGTGGTTTAGGTTCGTCTGGACAAGGAGGTTGCAGATTTGATCCATTACTGGATCGTTTCTACAACCCCCTCCATGGGCGTCAACGTTGACGAACGGGCAACGTCAAGGGCAGCCTGGGTCGCTAGGCTAGCCCCCGACGTCTGCCGAGAAGCACGGGGAGGCCTGCAGCCCCCCTGCCCCATCTGGTGATTGGCGGGCTTATTGCCCGCCGCACACACAGGGCAGTGAGGGGCGGCAGAACACTCTGCAGCAATGTGCCCCGGTTGACCGCAGCGGAAACAAAGTCCGCTGCAGTCAAAACAACTGTCACACTTGACGCGTGTGTGTCCCGATGCTAGGCATTTATAGCATCTCATCGGCCTCGCCGCCAGGACTGTGATCCTGGCGCTAACGAAGCCGACGAGCAGCCTGCCGGCGTCGCCCAAAACTTTGGCCGACGCCACGGGACAACTGACCCACACAGCGCCAAGCCCTCCTGGACCGGGGCGGATGTTGCCGACCTTGATATTGTCCGCGTTGCATTTCGTCTTCTCTTTGATAGCAACTCGGACATCATCTACAGTCACGGAGTCGTCCAGGCTCGAAATGCGCAGCTCCGCGCATTTCGTGGGCCTGGAGATCTTTACACCATCCGTGGCTGCGAAGACTCCCCTCAGCTTCTCGGCGAAGGTGTCCGCCGTCTTTGCGCCATCGGCCCCAGGGAACTCAAGTACCCGAGCTCCCGTCTGGGCGAGGCGCAAGCGGACCCCTGCCGCTCCAAAATCTGGGGCGAGACAGTCCCGGGCCGTCTTAAAGACGGCCGCGTAGGACAGTCCTCCATTTGCCGCCTCCGGTGACACCGTGACCACTACAGCCGCGGTCTTAGGCGGCTGCAGCTTCCGCGGCTTCTTCGGAGTGGCCCGGGCCACCGACGACGATTGCGGGCCAGAGGCCGCCTTTTGGGCAGCCTTCTTGGCCCGCTGTCGGGACTTCTTTGACTTAGCCCCCCCTACTACCTGCCAACCCTCATTGGAGGGGGCAGATGTGGAGGGGCCAGGCAGAGGTGTTGGGGTTTGGTGCGGAGGACGTTCCGCTCCAGGCCTTGCCACCGTTTTGGGCTTTGGCACAGCTGTCTTGGCTGGAGCCTTTGCTCCCTGCTGCGTCTTTCGGGCAGCCACAGGAGCTGGTTCCGACGTCGTCACCGCCGCGTACGACACGCGACCCCCCACCACTGGGAGCGGGGTCGGTGCCGACGCAACCTTCTGCTTTGGCGCCGCAAGCGGCGGCCGAACAACAGGGGCTGGAGGCAACCTCGCCTCCAGACCTGCGATCCGTCCGTCCACCAGATGCCCCATCGCCTCGAGCATCTGCCGCATTATTTGCTGCAGGACGACGTCGGATACCCCGGGGATGATGGGTGCCACCTGCGACGCAGATGCAGACGGGGCCGGCTGGGACGGAGACGGGGCCGGCTGGGACGGAGACGGGGCCGGCTGGGACGCAGACGGGGCCGGCCGGGACGCAGACGGGGCCGGCCGGGACGCAGACGGGGCCGGCTGGGACGCAGACGGGGCCGGCTGGGATGTAGGGACCGGGTCCTCTCGCCCAGGGTGATCCGCCCGGAACTGGGCGAACTGGGCGCTCAGCTCCGCCATCTGCCCCGTCAGGCGATCGTTGGCCGACTGGAGGCGAGACACGTCCCCGATTAGGGTCTCTATGACCCCCGCCACTGCGGAAGAGGAGTCCTTAAGGGCCCTGACAAAGGGACCCTTAAGGTTGACGGACTTGGTGGCCACCTTGTTTATGATGGCCACTGCCGCCTGCGCCCTCTCCTGTAATGAAGTCGGTGATTGGGGCACTGAACCCCCCTCCACAGGCTCTCCGATCTTCAGCAGGAGACCGCTGATATCCTCCTCCGCCTGCAGTTCGCCGTCAGCCCGAGCCCGTCTGTAGGATTCCGCCTTACAAAAGACGGAACCCGACGGGGCTGACACCGGGGTTCGTGATCGCCCCCTATGGCTGCTCGGGATTTTAGGAGGCAACATCTCCTGAGAGATGTCGCTCTCGCAACCAGGGGGGCGCTCGCGTTTCCGGTTGTCTGCCTCCGTATCCGCATCCATTGGTTCCGGTGCATCCGTCCTCGCACCGGAACTGCCGCCCGCGACAACTACGGCGGACTTGGAACGCACGCGTTCCGATGTTCTTCTGCTCCCAGCAGTCATTTCGACTTCTGGGAGCCCCACCGATATAGGCGTTTCAGGTACAGCCTCCTCTTCGGTAGACGTCTGGTCGTCTGCCTTTAGGAACTGCCCCTTGGCGTTCCTCCTTTCTCTCCTCTTCCTCTCCCTCTCCTTTCTATTCGATTGTCCGTTTTCATTTGCCGTTGTCGTTTGAAGATTCCGATCGTATACATTTTTTAAAGATTTATCACTTTCCATAATTAAACCCACGAGTCGGGGAGAACTAAAGGTCCACCCGGGCAGAGATCCCCAATACCCGGGCAAGCGAAGGTTTGTGCCCAACCGAGGGGTCCGCAGGTCCCTGGCTGGGGGTGTGCTTGCGACTGAACTACCCATCAGCCATGCATCCCTTGGTCACACACCAGAACACGGGATTCGGGGTAAATTTTTATAGAGGTTTTCTTCCTCGCGGTCCGGGCAGTTAAGCCAAGACCCACGGTCCCAGTCGAGTCAGAGACGTGACCTAACTCGACGTACCTACTGGGATTACGTTGTAGCGGCGAGGGCAACAAAAGAATAACTCTTAAGTTGCCCGCTCGGAGGCAGGTGAGTGCTCACCGAGCTCGCCATAGTTCCTCTTCGAGGACTTCCTCGCACTCCAATACGCCTTCTGCTACAGCAGAAGGACGTTTAGAGTGCGGCATGACGTCTGAACGTCAACCACACGACAGTCTGACAGCAGACTCCGTCGGGTATCCCATTTAGTCTGGAGTCTCCTTCTGGGCCTATCCGGCATGAGTGGCTCTACCGGCATAGCCCCAGAAATCATCGACCCACGCAAGCCCCACCACGACGACAACGTAGGGATACATTGGGGGGAAACTTGATATAAATCCTATATCAACCCATCTGGCCAGCATCATGTAGTAGGCCAAAACCTCCTTTTAAGGAGAAACCTATGTCCAGCAATGGATTATTAATTGTTGTAAAATACTGTCGATGACTAAGGCCTCTAGCACACGGTATACTTTAAACGCGCAGATGACGCGTGTATACGCGTTTCAGGCGAGATTTGAACGCAACCTTGTATCCTAAGCACACGGGGCGGTCGTGAAACACGCGTCTACTGTGCGTATACGCGCAGATACAGCGATACAGACGCGCTGTAGTCGCTCGTAGACAATCCTCGTCAGTTGTACAAATGACGTCGGTTGAGACAGCACTGCTTACGCTGGCTTTAATACTGCTTTTAAAAAGAAAAAAAATATTACGGGTGTAAGAAGATTGTGTGGTCATTATCATACAACATTTACAAAATTGGTATTCCTCCCCTACCCCTCCTCCAACCCTTTCTACACGCTTCAAACGCGTTTTGAACGCGCTTCACACGCGCGTTTGCATCGAATTTTACGTGCGTTTGAATATTTATAAAAACGCAAAAAACGACATCTACGGCACAGAAAAGGCGCGTTCCTGAAACGCGCGTCATCTGCGCGTTTAAAATATGCCGTGTGCTAGGGGCCTAAGATATTCTAGAATATATGGTCATTACAATAACAAATATATATCTCACAAATAACCTTTGGTGTTTATATCGCTAACTCTCAGATCAGGTTTTTTCTGTAATGCATTGCTTTTATTATTCATATGCATAACTTAGTCGTTATCCGCACAGCCATTATCCCTCCCCCTATTTAACTTCTTGAGTGATAGCCACCGAAATCTCCCCTTAATTTCAGTGAATAATGACACCAACCACGCGACCATTACATTGCATTTTAACAAGGAAAAATATCGCATAACTGCGGTTAATGACTCACCCATTATTTTTGTTGTACATCTTTGTGGTATTGCTGTCAAATAAAACACAAATTTTTCACATTTTTATTTTAAAAATGTTATAAAAGGATTCATATATTATTCTAAACATGGGCCAAAATGTTACAAATGAAGCGTCATGATCTATACAAATATTTTTATCTATATTTAGACATCGTAGACGATAATATAAGTATATTACAAACCACAAATGGAATTGAATTGTGAATTTGAATTACAATTGTGCTGATTTAACGATATGCAAAAATAGATATATAGGTGATTCTCTAATGAGCGTGACAGATATTTCAAATAAGTAAAGATTAAGATTATTCCAGAGCAATCGAGATCCTTAAACTAATAATTCAACAATCAGAATATCATAACGCAACTAATTCCATAGTTCAACAGTTCAACTTTACAACATTCGCGTATGTACACAGTCCTTGGCATTCATTCTAAAATTAGTGGTGTACTAATTGTAGAATATTCTAGAAACAGTAAGTTCTGGAGGTGTTAATTTTACCTCCATCTTCCTGATGTCAGCCATAATAATAATTACTTGATGGCGCACCTAAACTTCTCGGGCTGGTCATGACATTTGGTTCCACTTCTTCCTCGTTGCTGCGACTTCTTGTAAACCTTGGTGCTACAACCTGATCTCTCGTGTATGAAGGCACAAAATCTACGTTACCATACATATTTGCTTCTATTGGAGAAGGATATATAGTACACAATGGTTTCATCGCACGTAGAGTACCTCTGCTCCCAGGAATATTTTTATATAGAATCATATCCGGATGAAGAGGATCATGGAATGTTCCTGAGATGTGACTAATATCTGCATCGTTATCGATATCAGAAAAAGCATCATTAAAAACATTAGGAGCTTCTGTGGTATACATGTCACCGTTTTTAGAATTTTCAGTTACTTTTCTACTTATATAACATCTTACGCCGATGACAATTGCAATGACAATTATAAAAAATAAAATTGCGATACCAGTATATAAGAAAAGTGCTGAATTATGACGCTGTGGATCTGAAAGATAAATAATATATCATAAAAAGTAGATATTTATACAGATTTAAAACAAATACTGAAGTTGAAATTGAAGAAATACTTATAAATGTATGCGCTTCTAATTGTAAATAGATAAATGAATCATTAGAATAATTAGGTGTTCAGAGAACATAAATATCTGAACTAAAAAATAACAGTTATTGATGTAGGTTTCATTTTTAACCGACTTCAAAAAGGAGGTGGTTTAATTCAATTCATTTTGAGGTCGATTCGACTCTATTTTTTTATGTTTGTTACCTCATAACTTTCGCCTTGCTGAATCGATTTTGATGATTCTTTTTGCATTTGAAAGCTGGTTCTTTCTGTCTGGTCCCATTCTAATTTGGTCCAGTCCTTGAAGTCGCTTTTTGTTAAAATTTGTGATTATTGACATTCATCAATATTAATTGGTTACAATCCACTGCTGGACATAAGCTAAACATTTTTGACATTGTTTTATATTCCCTGAATGAATGTAGTATAAATATTACCTGGTATACGTTCATTCTCTTTCACGGTAGTATGAGTTTTACGTGTTGTTGACTCTACTCTGTGGTCATGAGTTGAAGGCGCAATTTCATCTAAAGGTTGAAGCAGTGCATGATTAGGCTCTCTGTACCTTTCTTCTTCTTCTTCTGCTAAAGTATTGTTACATTATTATTATAGAAAATGTTTTACATCTACCACTTTATCCCCTTATACATTACCTGATTCTGTGAAAAATCCTGCATTTGGATTAAATGTACCGCTTATCTCATCCCTTTCGACTGCACTCTCAAATTTCTCTGACAGTACGCCTAATGGAACTGAAAGAAAGTAATAAAGTTCATATATATTTATATATTTTGTTACTTTTTTGTTTGCCTATAACAAATATTCGGAATAAAGGATTTTAAGTATTCAGTTTATTTGTGTTAATAAACGAAGCAGTATAGGACGTCCACAGGCCAGGTTACGTGATAGCATAGCTAGCAGAACTGGATGCTTGAAGCCGAGGATCAAACCAAGGGACATGCAATTGGAGAGGCCAATGTCAAGTAGTGGACTGCAACAAGCTAATGTGAAAATATATCATGACCCGGGGTGCTGTATATATAATTAATACTTATAATAACGTTTTTTTTTAAACTAAGAAATAACGAAGACAGAAGCAGATATAATTGAAAATGGTTGCTATAGTTAAATAGTTGTGTGTTGTGTACCAAAAAAAGTAATACTCTTACTTAGTTATGAAGGTACACATTAAGAACTTGAAATATACCCATTGAATATGATACTAAATTGCAAATTTAAATAATAATTTTAACAAAAGTATGTAATTATTCGGGTACGTAAGAGTGTAGGTGTGTGTTTGTTGTGTATACGTTCATATTTGTGTGTGTGTGTGAAATCATAATAATATCTACTGAACTGTCGTCATCGTTTAAAATTAAGTTCAGTTAAAAAAAAATACGGGCATCTAATACACAACGCCATCTAATATAAATATATATTTACTTTTTTTTGTAGGTAAATACATACCTATTATACATAGAAAACACCCAAACTCCGAAACCAATATATGCAGATCATACAAACATTTGGTCCGACCCGGGCATCGAACCCGAGACCTCAAGCACAGCAGTCGCATACGCTACCACTACGCCACCGAGGCAGTTTTAAAACAAATAATTTCTTCATTTCTAAGTAATTCCTAAGTAAGTCAATATACTAAATCATATGGAATCCAATACTCACCACAAGCATATACAACTTTAAGATAGGCCTTCGACTCTACTTGGCACGAGGAGTTAAAGATCCTGTTGTTAGCCGATAACTCACATCGGCGCTTCCCTAAGCACTGCTGAATAACTGTCTTCACTGCATATGGATCTGTGCAAGCTGTAAAAAAAGACATTGAAACAATTCATCCAATAAACCAATCCAACTTTAATATTCTTGCACACATTAATGAAAAAGGGATTGCTCCAATATACACATCATAAATGACGAAATACAGGTAATAAAAAAGATACACTATTATAAAAAATATTGCCCACATAGAAAATAAAAGTTTCAGGTTGTTTTTCTTTTAAAAGAATTAATAAATAAATATTTCGGACATTTAACACACAACGCCATCTAGTCCCAAGCTAAGCGGAGCTTGTGTTATGGGTACTAGACAACTGATACAAATACATATATACTTTGTTTTTTGTAAATACATACATGTTATACATAGAAAACACACAAACTCCGAAACAAATATTTGTAGATCATACAAGTAGGCAGAATTAATAACATTTTAAAGAATAATTATTAGAGATTGCTAATTTGCAACTTCGCAAACCCATTTGCGATATCATGTACTGAATTAAACACTGTAAAATATCATTACAAAACAAACTTCAAGTAACTTAAATTAACAGGAGCCTTAAAAACTCGAATATCATGTTTTTATAGTTATTTCCTAAAAAAAAACACGACGTCTACAAAGGCTTAGAACTAAACCTAACTATCAATATATTTTACCTTCGTAATGGTGTTAAATGTTGCGAAAAAAACAACAAGGCACACGCAAAATTGTCAGAAAAACAGAATATTACTGTCTATTAAATAAATATAACACGATTCCGAACTCATCCAAGCCCATGAAATGTATAAAAATACTATTATAAATTCCGGGTCAAAATAAATTACGTGTGTGTCACCTACTTTTTTCCAGCCATTCATTGTTTTAACAGGAAAAAATAACTAATTTACGGAGCACTTTATGCCGCGCCCATGTCAGGGTAGCTAGACATTGTCCAAAAAATACACATTCTTTTATTTAAGTACGACCGCGGCGTAACCATTTTACTAACTTTTGTTTTGTCGTAAGTCACATTAGTCACAAAGTACGACAGTAGTGACGTGTAAAAAAGACACACCTTGAAATGTAGCTGCCACTCCTGTTTAAATTAACAAATATATTAATAATAACCAATTGGCTAGTAAATGTTGTGACACGCGAAAGTTTTCCATGACAACGTAATTTTTAAGGGACTAGTTATTATCATGATGAGCCTTAAATAAATTTACTTTTAAATACTGTACAGGAGTACAGAAAACTAAACAAAAAAATTCAATAAAATGTGGTCGCATTTCGACTACTGCACGAGCATTAGATTAAATAATAATATTTCGGACTTCTCACACACAACACTATTTAGTCCTAAACAAGCAAAGTTTGTAATATGAGTACTAGTCAACTAATATAAATACAAATATACTTTTTTGTAAATATAAGACATAGAAAACACCTAAGCTCTGAAACAAATGTTAACAGATCATACAAACTTTATAAAGTATGTGATAACGACAACGGACAATTTTAATTGTTTGTTAATGTAACTTTTATTAAGTAACTATTTTTTTACGGTGTAAGTGACACACTAGTTGATCGAACATATCATGTTAAACTGCTACATATTATTCCTATAATACTGCATTAACACTTACTTTCATCGGGTACTCCCGTTGGCTGAGGGCATCTGGTAGCCTCAAATTTCGTTCTACCATACTGAGCATCGAAGATTGCTATCCTGGCGTTAGGGTTACAACTAAGCTTAAACCGTTCTCCTTCGCAGATGTTTCGACTTCGAAATTCATCTGTGGAAAACAAAATATAATTAGAAATGATGTACTGAATCTCTGTAGCCTGCAACACCAAACTACCTAACAGTTAATAGTGCCTAAAACCAGTTAAGCTGTTGTTCCAATAGGAATTATTATCATCCTGCAACCTTTCCCTAAACTAGGTTGGATTGGCTTTCAGTCTTCTGTGACACATCTGAAGTTCAATTTTTACTTAAAGCAACTGATATCAGACCTCTATAACCCAAGTTCTAGAAGATATTGAAGTTCTGTCGATAGACTGTGTTTGATGTCCGTCTATGTATGTAGGCTTTTATATGTAACTTCAAAAGAGACTGGTTATCTACCTTGATGGTGGTCATCCCATGCAGCTCTTATCACACATAAAATAGAATAAAATACACATAAAATAAAATAAATAGTGTAAGAATATTATCAAAATTTCATGGAGATGTCTCCTATGTAACTGTTTTTAGACTTTCGTGGCTTTTACACATAGTTTTTGTTGTATAGTCTACCCATGATCACAAGAGATATAACCCGTTCCAAACGTCGGGTTATAGAATGTATCGTAACCTTTCAAATATTTTTTCGCGAATAAGTTCCTTTAAACAACAAAAACTATGTCTCTTAGGTAATCAAATCACTACATACAATACAAATACTCCTTACAACATCAACAGACATACCTCTTTTTCCAAACAAAATTAAACGTCAAACCACAAAAGTGATCTAATTAATTAAATATTATCATTTCGTTATTACCGAATCGGAAGTAAACTTTAATAATCTAATAGGATATCACTTTACTCATTAATTAGTTTCGATAAAACCAGTTAGAAGCAATTTCCACCCCCTTGTTTTAGCGGTTAATATAAACCAAACATAACCCTTTCACACCCATTAGAATGTTATACGAAACCAATACGATAAAAGCCTTGGCCCAAGTGTTCGTTTATCAATTAGAGTGTCCGAGTGTTTTACTCGGGCCCTATAACTTATATTAACGAGTTCGACAGACAGGCATTTAAACGTCATTTCCTGACACTTTGGGTTAAACCGATTTAAATGCTGTATCATGAAACCCATTATGATAAAATGAAAAACTCCCATACGAATACCTACACATAGTTAAATATATGGATAAAGCAAGTTTCGTGAAACTAAGTGGTTAGACTTGTAATAGAAATTTAAATATTGTTGTAAATTAAAACGGTATATTATATTACTCTTCATATAATTTATTTAAATTCTATGGGTTTTGAGATATTCAACACATTTTTGCGAAATTGTAGACAGACATTTAAAATTACAAAATATATTTTTTTAATACTGAATTGTTGAAAGCTTATTTAAAAGCAAAAGTTCCAATTTTACTCTTAGAAAGATGATACTATATGAATTTTAAAATAGGGTGGGTAATAAATCAATTATGGAATTAAAATTTAGATTTTATTAAACTTTTGTGAACAAACGACACAATAATGAGATATCATACGATATTCTTAAAATTACATAAAAAAATATAGCAACTAAGAAACATTCGCTATTAAAAAATTACTAAACAAATAATTCCAATATTGGTCCTTGCTTAATCTACGCTTTATATACGTCACGTACTGAAAGATCACTCAAAAGGCATGAGACAAACTCTTTACAGGCAATTACGGACCGTAATGTTTTAAGGGTCATCCCGGGTAAACATAATTATGTCATCATTCGACAGTTCCGTAATTTTATTTATAAACTCGATTGTAATATGTCTTTTAACTATATGTTGGTATATTTGATTGATTGAATTTTGATTTTGTTTGAATTTTGATTTTAATTTTGATTTGGATTTTTGATTTTGATCGGATTTTTGTTAATTTTGATAGTGATTTTATTTTGCTTTAATTGTAATTTTATTTTTGATTTTTAAAGTAACTTTGTTTTTGATTTTATTTGGATTTTGACTGAACGTTTTTAATGTGAATCTTATTTTATGTTTTAATTTCATTTCATTATAATTTGTAATGCATGCTTCAATTATAGATTTATATGGTCTGAAATAAATGGATATTATTTATTATTATTCTATTTTGTTATATCTCATGGTCACACATTTTTTGACAGTCATTCTTTGGAATCATTTGTACATAAAAATATGTTCTTTTGTTAAAGTAAGCTCAAAGGAATAAAAAGTAGTGTGTTCTATAGTATCCAGACATTTAATATATTATTAAACGCATGAGAGACAAATATCAAAAGAGAAATCATCTTGGATCGATAATTAGGATCATTACAGTCCTTATAATCACAAATTTTAACAAAAAAAAAACCGACTTCCATCTGGACCAAATATAAATGGGATCATACGGGAATATTGAGTTATTCGTTAATTTGTCGCGCACATACTTAATGACATTTTTTTTTTTTTTTATGATATAGGTGACAAACGGGCAGACGTATCACCTGATGGTAAGCGATTACCGCCGCCCATAGACACCCGCAACACCAGAGGCATCACAAGTGCGTTGTCGACCTTTGGGGGATGGGGGAAAGGGATGTGGGGAGGGGTTGGGGTATAGGGCCTCCGGTATCCTCACTCACTCGGTGAAACACAGCGCAAGCGCAATTTCACACCGGTTTTCTGTAAGGCCGTGGTATCACTCCGGTCGAGCCGGCCCATTCATGCCGAAGCGTGGCTCTCCCACGGTAAAGAAAATTGAAGACTTATATGGTTTTCTCATGGATGACATGTTAGAACTGGACCAAATTGAAATGAGACCACATGGGAAGCACCAGCTTTCAAATAAAAAAAGAATCATCAAAATCGGTTCACCCAGTCGAAAGTTATGAGATAACAAATATAAAAATAAAAAAAATACAGTCGAATTTGAACCTCCTCCTTTTTTGAAGTCGGTTAAAAATATAACGTGCTGTCATGTTTCGTTGGTGAGTCTATCACCATCACCAATATAGTGTGGGTCACCAAGCTGCATTATATGCATTCGCAATGATCAATGAGTATGGTGACCACCACTTATGGATTCTGCTTTATGCTTTCCATCAGGCAGAGTAGAGTCATTTTGGCAGACAGATTCGTTGATTCGTCGTTCGGAGCAGCTCGTCTCGATCCGTGTGAGCTTCGGGTGTTAGGTTTTTTTCGTTACGTTACGGAATTTCTGCACAAAGTCCTCAAAGCCCGCGATAAAAGCTATGCAATAGCTTAAAAAAGCTTGGTCTCTGTGACAGATGCCTTCAAAACCGACGAAGTAACTTTGAGCTAACGATTTTATTTTGTACCATCTCTATTTTCATTCATAACGTGTCAATTATATTATAAATTAAGTGCAAAGGTAGTAGAGCCAAGCTGATTTCAGCACGAAAGGGCCGGCTCGACCGCGGCGGTACTATCCTCGCACAGAAAATCAACGTAAAATGACAGCGATCGTGCTGTCGTGTTTCGTTGGTGAGTGCTAGACCGCTATGGTGTGGGTCACCATGCTGCATTGTCTGCATTCGCAATGAGTATGGTGACCACCACTCTTGGATTCTGCTTATGCTGTCCATCGGGCAGAGTAGAGTCACTTTGCCAGAATATACATAAAAAAAAAATATTATGATTAACACCTAAAATGTATCTCGTAAGTTCTTAAATGACACTGGCCAGGCCCATCATACTTTGAAGTATACTAGACTAAAAGTTAAATTCTTTACGCTAAAACTTATTTCAAATGTTACTTTGTTTCGCAAAACTAATTTCCTCAGTCTTTAAAAAAAGAAAATAGCCCTATTAGCGGCTTAAAGCTCACCTGCATCGAGTAATGTGTATGCCGCACCTATGCACCACTCCTATACACTCCCCTTCCCGGGTCATTCACCTCAAACAGGTATTTATTAACCAGGCATAAATCACTACAGTACACTGCCAGTAGCTCGTAAAAAGTTACATCACGCGATCATCGAATCTGTGGCCCCTTTTTTGTGTTTTTCGAAGGGAGATAATCGTTTTGTGTGCTCATAAAAAGTAGGAAGCACTTTCCGTAATTGATATTTTATTTAATGTATGCACCACGACCGAAGTTTTAAACACATATCATCTTAGTTGAAAAAGTAACATTTAAAGCCGTAATACTTTTTCCTCTAAATGCAAAAAACGTAAGTTTATATCAACACTGTCTAACATAGAGCCACGAGAACTAAACATAGTGTTACGTAAACAAGGACAAATTAGAGTTGGCAAAATTTGTTGGTTTAATGCGCCTCGCCCTAACTCTTCAGGGACACTCCATGTAAAAGGCGTGAGTACACATGGAACTTAGTTAGTTACCCATGTACAATTCCCGTCATATCTTTAGACATATATGTAAAATACTTTAACAACAACGATAAAAATAATTATTTATTTCTGAACACACTTAGGCAACATTGGATCTTGAAAAGTTACCAATACAGTGATGAGCAAAATCAATCAACTACTATATTACAGCTTGACATGTATATATTTAAGCCACTATTATCAGCGTTTTCTACTCCTTACATACTCTGTCTGTCTGTTATGTTTTCAAGGCTAAGCTACTGCACCGATTTCAATGAAATTTGGCATCGAGATACTTTCATTTCTTAGGAAGGGCTTAGGCTACTCTTTTCCGCGATAACCGACATACACGCGGACGGAGACGCGGGCAAAAGCTAGTAATTCTATAGAATTAGAAATTATCTACTTATAAGTAACCTTAAAATACTACTACTATGACACTAAAAAGAAGACTGTATTCAATACTCTTTTCCATTTAGAACTTGGTATATAGAGTACCTACCACTTCTTATCGTTCAGGATAAATCGTAAAAGTCAATTGAGGAAAAGGTTACGAGCAGATAAGCAATGGTTTGAACTTTGGAACTAAGCATTGCAACTTTGTAATAGTAAGTAACGGTTCCAGACTTTAGTAATGTACTCGGATCTAGGCTTTTAGAAAGTCTGTTTTTAGATAGGTTTAAAGTAATATTTGCACTTTAGCATGCCTGTATAGTAATATTTTTTGACTGCGATAGGTTGATAGTGATGATAATAAACGTTGTATTTATTGAAGCGGTCAGTCGCATTTTAAAATGATACGATTAGCTGAAACGAGGCTTCAATGATAGCAAGCTAAGTAGTCTCATAAAGTTTCATTCGTTCAACATAAATATATGAGTAAAGCACATATTCACTCAAATCTTTTCGACCAATGTCTTAATTATAAGCCTATATTTACAAAATACGTGTTAATAATATTATAAATAGAATAGACTATTTTTTTTTAGTTATTTTTATATAATTTATATAAATAATTGTATAAAAATAAAGTGCAACCGGTACAGCAAAAATCTACTATTGAATTATAATTTATCTTTGGCAATAAGAAGAATTTCGTTTTTTTTTTAATACTGGATTAATCGACATGTAAGATAAAAGTAATATTAGTGTGTCAACGGTGGACCTGTAGAAAAAGGGCTATGGAGCTCTTAAGTTCTCAATAGGGCAAACAAAAATGTGCTTCGCTTCATACTACGATCACTGAATAATTAATATGCTACTATGTAAGAACAAGTACAAATTATTAAAAATAAAAAACCCGACTGCGACAATATTTAACAATAAAAACATATAAGTTTTATATATATTCGTAATCATCTTTATTTTGATATCACACTCGATGTATTTTGAAAACATCCTTATATACATTTTTTTTTAAATTTTGATGTACCCAGTGTCATTCTCACGACTAAGATGAATCTATTGACACCACTCACATAAATATACGACAAGCCGTTTAGGCTCTAGGGCGTGTCAAAGAAATATACATACATACACATACTCGAAAAACATAACCCTCCTTTCGTAGTCGGGTAAAAACAAGTGCATTCCCATGGAATATTAGCGTCCGGCATAAAGCTATAAAAGAAAACCAAACCCATCATGAAATAAAATGTGAAGAAGTGCGTGACCATTGACCAAAGACGTCAAGTGATCAAGGAGAATGGAAGAAGAAAACTTAAGAAGATAATTACAAGTTTTAACAAAAAAAAAACCGACTTCAATCTGGACCAAATTTAAATGGAACCATTCGGGAAGCACCAGCTTTCAAATAAAAAAAGAATCATCAAAATCGGTTCACCCAGTCCAAAGTTATGAGGTAAAAACATTAAAAAAAAATACAGTCGAATTGAGAACCTCCTCCTTTTTGAAGTCGGTTGAAAAGGGTTGGAGGATGAAAAAAAAATGGATTAAATATTTAAATCAATAGAGAAAATAGTTTCTTAGCCTTCACACCCTCATGCCTTTTGACATGAGGTATGTTTGGATTATGGTTTTGCAGGCATTGAACAGAAACATTTAAAAGTGACATTACATCATATACCTAAATTGCACCTGACGTTATTGCATTCGAAAAGAATATTCGAAAATGTCTGTGAAAAAAGCACTTAAAAATGTTCGTAACACATTTAATCCATGTTTTAAAAATGTACGTGGATTTAATCTGTAAAGCAAACTCATTAATTTCAGAAGTGCTCGTTAGGATATATCGCGGTCCTTGCAGAATAATTACGGTATCACCAAAAGGACGGGAATTGGAATTACGAAGGAATAGATAGGCGATACTCAATTAATTCAAGCCACTGACAGTCTGATTAATAGCAATGAGTATCGATCAAAACTCCCAATAGATTTCGATTTCGTGTATTACGTGGAATAACCAGAAGAGAAAAAATATTCTAAGAAATTATTTTGTACAACCAAAAAGTTCCATGTTTACAGCTTAATATGATCAATAGCACTGTTAGGTAAATACATTATTATACAATACATAATGTGCAGAATTGTTTATCACTTGTAAAGGACTTGCTGGAACAATTGGACAAAACATTGGCATGTCATTGGAATCTTTCACATGTCAGGCATACCTTTTTTTATCGCTAACTTAGTTAATTAACATTTAACACTCTTAATCAACGCTCAAAAAATATGTTTGAGATTATTTTGCTTTAGTGGAACGTGAGAAATTAATGAGTAGCTAATCGTCTTGCGCCTTCTATTGAAAAACAAAGGTTATCACAAGCCTTCTTTATCAAATCTCCCAATTAAATTTCCTAGGTAAATTGTAATAACAAATAACAATTATCAATATAAATAGTAAATATATTTACTATAATGTGGTAATTTCGGACTCATGTCGACTAATTGTCGCTGGGTCAAGGAATGCCGCTAAATATATTTTTGAACTAGTGACCTCGCCTCATTAAGAAATACGAAGGAAGCGTTTCACAAATTATAGAGGCCCAGGCGAAACATGACTCGTCACCAAAGTCATATTCTGTTAAACTAGTATGTAAACGTATCAAAGGAAATAGCAAAACTCAAACGTAAATATATTTTTTTAAAGGAGTTTTTCCTAAATTGTAAGAGAATGTTCCTACAAATTCTTAAAAAATAATATTGAGCAGTTCAGACTGTCGGAGAAAATAATGATATTACTGACTAACTTTTTCCCACGACTTCGCCCGCGTGTATGTCCATTATCACGGTAAAGAACGAAAAACTTGAAAGCAGTGCAACGGTTTAGCCATGAACGTGAAATAGATAAACAGTCAGACAGAGTTACTTTCATATTTATAATATTAGTATAGATATGCATGACTTTTTTACAGGCACTTAAAACTGTAAAGATAACTCACAAAATAGGTGACCTCTATAAAAAATGAAGTCCTCCTTTGGAGAGGTCAAACAGAGGTAAAGTCAACATTGTGCAACGATATAAACTAGTACATTGAATAAAGTCTAATGACGTCGTTCGAAAAATGTACACTTTTGTTTTGAATTTAAATTTTTGCAAGCACACATCATTACCCTTTTCAAAAATTAACTCTGTTCTTGGGTTCTTATTAGATAGTAGTGTTCACCTTTGAATAATAGTTTGTGTAAACCTATAACCTAACCTAAGCAGTCATATCATCTTGGGACTAAATAGTAACCGAGTAGGGGAACACAAATTCAAAGTTAAGCAATGCTATCCCGGTCAGTCCACGGACGGGTGACCATTCTTAACACATCGAGACACTTCCATACCTCAGAGAGCATGTTAAGGCCTCGGTTCTGGCTTACATAGGCACATCTATGGCAATTGTTACGAATAGTAGCTTACTTCGATATCGCTTAATACTTGGATTTTGAAGGTCTCATGGTAGTCGACCGTATCGTAATGGACTTAAAGCCGAGCCCATTCAAATTTGAGAAAAAAATGTTGTTGTTGTTAACCTAAATACTCACTTGGTCGACATTTATAAGTCACTTCGACGTATTTACTGTGCGTCGGACAGGGGTCTATTAGACCCGGCTTCGGCACCGTGCTAAACTTACACTGTGGTTTCTTCTGACACTCTTCCAACACTGTTTGTAGAAGTGAAAACTGTGGAGTAAAAAAAAAGGTTGAAAATTGATTGGCTTTATAATTATTTATTGCGTATGTCTAAGTGTTTCAGAAGAAGTAGTTTTACTGATCTGTAATTTATTCTCTCGACTGTCGACAGTTGGTGGTACTTGATGAAATACATTCTAGAATTAAACTCATTATTAACCTTTGATATATATATCGCCATATGGCGAAACCGGTTAGGATTAAACTTAATAAAAATGGTGGAATGAGTACAAGTAAGTTTAATTCTAGAATGTATAAACTGATCTGATTGTATAAAATAAAATGTAAAATTAAGTACATTAAATCCTTTGCTTACAGGCCTTAGACCTGGAGAAGTCACCCCGAGACCCCTAGCTGGGGTCTACGAGAAGAACTTGATGAGAAAAGTCTACTTCTGAACATAAACTTCTCCATAGAAAGAAGGTTTTGGGGTCAAATATAACTCTGGCAAGACGTTCTGAATAGTTTGTTTCAAGTTCCCTTCTCTTTGTATTGTTCCCCTTCTTTCTTTCGTTTCCTACGCTTTGTTGTCGTACATAATTTACTCCCTTAGCCTTCTTATAACACCCTTGTTATGAATAGGGGTGGTAATACTCCGTATTCTTAACCCGTGACCACATAATATATCAACCTCTATATGTAAAATTTAAAATAAGAGTGTGATTCCTGTGGTCTTTTTTTTTCAAGTATGGAACATAACAAAAAAAATACAGCAGCCCAACGAAACAAGACAATGGCAGCGAAGTGTCAAGACAAAGCTTTGATAGGCGATCAAGTGATCTTGTCTTTAAATTCGCACAAGTACATCACGTCATCAAATTTAATCTTTGTTATGAATTAGCACTTATAACTACTTAGACATTGATCGTGCTTTTCTTGATATTTTTTTTTTAAATACGTGATTTGGTTACCAAACGTTGAATCTATGGGTTTTATGTTCGAAATCCACTTTTAAAAATTAAAATTAATTTCCATAAAACGTTGAGTAAAGAAGATTTATGAATCCTTATAAAAGCAACACTACATACTAAACTTTGGGAGGTGTCTAAAGAAAATTATTGCTTTAAGTGCAAAAGGGGATCTAATGTTTCCTATTAAGGCCATTTTTCTTTTTTTATGTCAAAGGATGAGAAACGGCATTTTGGCCCACCTGACGTTAAGAGGTTGCTCCAGTCAGTAGGTTTCCGCAATTTCTCCACCACTGATAAACGTATCCACCCATAATTGTGAGTTATTTGAATTTTATGCCCAACACCCCTTATTACACTTTATAATTACTTTTTTTAATTAGGTTAGATGTGATGTATGATGTTTCGAATCAGCCTGTAAGCACAGTCTTTTTAACCCCCGATGCAAAAAGAGGGGTGTTATAAGTTTGACGTGTCTGTCTGTCAGTCTGTTTGTTTGTCTGTCTGTTGGTCTGTCTGTCTGTTTGTTTGTCTGTCTGTCTGTCTATCTGTGGCACCGTAGCTCGCGAACGGATGAAGCAATTTCAATTTAGTTTCTTTTATATGAAAGGTGAGTTACGAGCGAGTGTTCTTAGACATGTTTTATGAAAATTGGTTAAGTCGTTTAAAAGTTATGGGGGTGAAAGTGGGGAAGAATAACCGAATGTCTGGAAAAATATCATCGAGTGGAGTCTCAAATGAAAGCGCATAACGTGTTTTTTACTTTTTAAAGTGAACTCAGGTTATTATGTCGGGGTTTTTTTTTATTTTGAGCATTTATAGTTATTATTTAACGTAGAAATGGTTGAATAATTCACTCGATTCAATTTCTAAAATTAGGTAAAAATCATCCCATTTACATTACTCCGTCAAATGGGATCACGGCACAATTACGTGACGCTACATTTGTCCTCCATCCGAGTATTGTCCAAACGCAAGCTGACACTATACATTAGGTAATTAGGATTCAGCCAGCGGCCTATCCGAATGGATTATGGTTCCAATAAATAGAAGCTAGAGATGGGTATTAAACGCAGTATGAAACGGTATGTAGAATGAAAGATGTTGAAGAAATAGTCCAACTCTGAGTGCATAAAGAGTTAAATAATAAAAAAAACTTCGTTTAAAAAAACCGAGTTCAAAAACTAAAAAGTATAAAATAACTTAATTTGTATGTGCTACCTATTCATAGGTTTAAAGTCAGTGCCAAGCCAAATGTAATAGTAGGTACCACACTCGCTATATTTCGAGACGAACGTCAATGACGTCACCGACGCTTCGGTTGTTTTGTTCAACGCGAAGAGCAGCTATCCCGCTCAAGGTCACGCGCGGCGAGTGCGGTACCTACTATTACATTTTGGCTTGGCACCGACTTCAAACCTATGAATAGGTAGCACATACAAATTAAGTTATTTTATACTTTATAGTTTTTGAAGTCGGTTTTTTTAAACGAAGTTTTTTTTTATTTTTCGCTTTTTAGTCTTTCTCAAGTCTCTCATCATCATTTCATTTAAAATTTAATTATATCTACAGAATATGAAGGCATGCAGACAATTGCTCGTAACTTCATTGCAGGCGCTCACGTAAATTTGAGGGTTTACTTCGATTTCCTTAGGATCCCATCATCAGATCCTGATATGGTGGCCATGGGACCACATGGGGAGCATAACCTTTCGAATACAAAAATAATTTTCAAAATCGGTCCACAATTGACGGAGTAATCGATGTACATACATTAAAAAAAACCGATGAAATTGAGAACCTCCTCCTTTTGGAAGTCGGTTAAAAATTACTGACCGAAATGAGTATCGTGGAAAATTAGTTTTGTTGCGGTTTATTTATACCTGTGTACCCGGTAGGTAAGATAAGCCGTATTAGTATTATAAGTATATATAATCGTTAGCACGTTGGACTGATTATAATTAGCATCATTCAAGGAACTGTGTATATTTTATTTTATGTCTGCCTCAGTATTATATTTCAACACAATATACAACTCATTAGTACGTAAACGATAGGCAGTTTTGCTTTTATTTCCCGTCAATGCAACCATAATATGTTACAGAAAAGCGTGATAGGTAGACCAAGAACGTCCAAGAATAAGTACTTTTTACTCATGAACAAATCAATTATCGATCAATCATAAATAGTTTTAAAATTTAAAGCTTTTATTATGGTTATGTATGTAGCTATAATCATATCTAATCATATATTTTAGGAATAAGAAATTTTAAAAATTATGTATGTATATTTTATATATAGAAACTAGCTTATCCGGCAAACGTTGTTTTGCCTAAAAAAATGGGGTATAAAAAATAAATGTTGGTTGATTCTCAGACCTACCCGATATGCACACCAAATTTCATAAAAATCGGACCAGCCATTTCAGAGGAGTGTGGTAACTAACATTGTGACACGAGACTTTTTTATATATATAAGAAGATATATTATTTAGATATTTATTTTCATAGATATTTTATTATGTCTTTTTTAAATAATTTTGTAACAAGATTTCTGCTATTACTCTGAGTTTCCTAATTATTAATTTTGGCATTTAATTACATCAACCCTTCCAAAACTTAGAAGATTACTTATGTGACCCACTTTCCTATAATTATGCCATTGTCTGAACTGTACTGATTCTTATGCTATAATTACGTCTTTACATGTTTACTATTAAGCGGAATGCTCGCATTTTCACTTAAAAACTGTCATTACCAGTTTAGTATTTTTAAGTCTCAGCTTGTGAACAAAGCGAAATGGTATAATGAAGTCATACATTGACTATGTAGTTTCCTCCTGCAACAGCTGACAAAACTAGTATTCATGGACAGATGTGTAGCCCGAGGCAAATCCGAGGCAGTCAGTCAATCCAGCAATCAATCGGTTTGTTCCTAGAGTTTAGTAAGAGAATATTTTCAAGTAGGATCGGGATATCGAAATGAACACCATGTAGAATTTATAAATGTTTAAAAATTACGTGTGATCTAATTTTGTCATTTGAATAAAATATGTAATTTGATTGTAAGATTGTTAGTTTCAATGCAAACAATCAAAATATTTTTAGTACTATGTAATCTATTTATCTAAAAAATAATTTGGCGAAATGTATGTACGCGCATAACTTCAAATCTACTGCACCAAATTGGATAATTCTTTTTTTATGTGTTCGTTATTGTTAGGACAAGGTTTGTGTATAAGAAAGTTAAAAAATAACAGCAAAAGTTTTTTTGTTCGGGACTGTACACTGTCTGTGGGAAGCTGAAGCGGGAATAATTACAAAGTTTTCAGAAATTTAGGAAATATTTACGAACGAAACATAAGGCGGTATGAAGTTCGCCGGGTCAGCTAGTAAGTAATTTCTATAAAGAACTTATTTACTCACTTTAGAAAAGGATCACTGAGTTTATATGTTGACTGACCAAGTACAGGCACTAAAACTCAGAAATGTATCCTCTTTTGGAAAAAATACCACAGAAAAGAACTCAGTTCCAATAAATAGAAAAGTACCTTTTTTTTTACCTTAATATTTGGAACTTAACATTGCACGTTACGTTAACGTGCAATGTTACGTTAACATTGCAATCAATTAATAAATCGGTAAATTAGTAATTGACATTAATGTTTATGTAAGTAACTAATTTAATAAAATTTGCTGTAATATTAAGTAGTAAAATTATAAAGTAGGTATAATAAGTTACCAATGACACACTTCAAGGAAACATTACAGTCCAATTTTACCGTGGGTGAGCCACGCTTCGGCATGAATGGGCCGGCTCGACCGGAGTGATACCACGGCCTCACAGAAAACCGGTGTGAAACAGCGCTTGCGCTGTGTTTCACCGAGTGAGTGAGGATACCGGAAGTCCATACCGCTCCCCCACCCCCTCCAGATCCCCCAAAGGCCGGCAACGCACTCGTGACGCCTCTGGTGTTACGGGTGTCCATGGGCGGCGGTAATCGCTTACCGTCAGGTGATACGCCTGCTCGTTTGCCCCCTATTCCATAAGTCGCTTCCACTGTGTGTTCGCTTAGATTTTTTGAACTACTTAACGGATTTTAATGCACTTTTGGTAGTAGTAGTAGTTTAGTAGACAGAGTGATTCAAGAATATCAAAGACTTTCGTTCGGAACCGGGCCGGATCGCTAGTTAGAATAATTATATTTGTAATATATGTTTTTGTAAACAGAAATTCCAAGCAGAAATGCATGGGTCGTTCGAACAAGTAATCACTAGACAAAACAATGCTACTAGAACTTTCTTAGCAGAAAAAGGCGATTGGTTCGATTGTCATTAATATAATATTTCTAAT
The DNA here is from genome assembly GCA_949125395.1 of Diaphora mendica. NCBI lineage: Eukaryota > Metazoa > Arthropoda > Insecta > Lepidoptera > Erebidae > Diaphora > Diaphora mendica. Next base: position 7,779,318 of record OX421321.1, read on the forward strand.
AAGTGTTTTACTGGAAGGCTATAAGTGTGGACTCTTGTATTTATTGTTGCCGTTATTAGTTTTTGGCGAAAGGTTCTTTTCTAGATGAACAAATTGCTATTGCTATTCCGGAGTTTTACTTGCCAGTGAACCAGAAACGGGAAAAAGCAGAAATCTCATAATTCTCATATCTTATTACACTTGGGAAATTCACTAAGTTGTCATTTTATTAATGCATATTTTATAAGTTCTACCTACTAATTTAAACAGTTATTTTATTTGTTAGCCGTTAAAAGATAAAACGAAATACCTATTCATTTTATCTTTTTCGCGTGAGTCTTTGGTTCTGTATAGTTATACAATCCCAAACGTCCATCAACGGTACGTTGGATGCAGATAATAAGCTCTCCTAGCCAAGTTGACATTCTACAAAGGTAAACGATAATAGAAAACTAAAAAAAATATGGAAATAAAGTCTCTCAACGCTAAAAGTTCACTCGAGGTAGTAGAGCCACGTTGATTTCAGCACGGTTGGGCCGGCTCGACCGGGGCGGTTCGCGCAGAAGATCAACGTAAAATGACAGCGTTCGTACTGTCGTATTTCGTTGGTGAGTGCGAAACCGGAGGCCCAATGATGCAGAAGTATCACTAAGCCGCCATGGTGTGGGTCACCATGTTAAGTCAAAGGCATCAATGGATTCGTAATAATAACTACCCGAGCTATTATTACGAATCTATTGAATCTCAATAATTCATTTAAATCAGTTCAATATTTTAGGCGCTATGGTAGAACATACACAGACCGCTCAAACTATTACCCTTCGCCGTAGTCGGGTAAAAATAACTAACGTAATTCTTTACATGAATTTAGTTTTTTAAATCTCTCACCTGCATAGCATTAGGTCGTTTACAGTTCTTACTTTCTTCAGTTTCTTTAGTATTTACACCGAGACAGCCGTCCTCAGGTGGTTTCCCATATTTTGCCACTCGTATACTGATCATTGTTCCTGTAGGACATGTTAGCGAAACTATTTCGTCGTTGCAAACTGCCCGAGGAATATCCTTCAACGTTTCCAGCAAAAGACCTGTGGAAGAGCAATTCTTGTCTTATTTAAATGATTTTTTTAATGTAGGTGTCACGCAGTAGGCGCGCTAGCAAAACACACATTATAAAAACCGTTATATATTATACTAGCTTTTACACGCAACTTCGCTCACGCAGACTTTCATCCCCTGATTTACCCCTTAATACACCCTTAGGGGTGGAATTTCAAAGATTCCTTTCTTAGTGCTCACTTACGTTATATAAAGAACCTACATGCAAAATTTCAGGATTCTAGCTTCAGCGGTTTGAGCTGTGCGTTGATCTCTGGGTATGTCAGTCAGTCACCTTACTCTTTTATATATATTAGATTAGATAATCAGGGAGAACATAAAACGGCTTTATTACATAAAGCATTATGTGTTGGGTCCGATGATATATAATGAAATACCAGAAAATATTAAAAACTTAAGCATTATACATATTCTAAAATTATTTGACTTCGCTATCACTAGACAAATGCAATATTTTTTTATTATACTAGGAGCACGCTATGATGGCCGTTTTGACGTTTGATCACTCATGAAGTTTCGTATTATTAGTAATTACATTTGAAGGAGCAAATTGCTGTTCTTTATTGTCAATAGTGACGTGCAGTTAGTCATAAAATTTATCGAATGTATTAGTTTAGGACACAAAATTGATTTATTACATTGATTTCTAAACTATACAGATTAGGGTCCCGCCAACATTTATTTTTATAAGATTATAATTATTGGTGTACTTTTTTACCTCACAACTTGGCATTTGTTTTTCGAAATTCAAAATTTAAAAAAATGAAATAAATTCAATACAATCGTCACATAGGATCGCTGGCCACACAACTACTACCACCGGCAAACTAGCGTCAATGCTCTTTGCAAAACAAAGCTTATAATTAATATAGGTGATGATAGCAGTGACGACAGTGAAAATAGTGCAGCACTTAGAATAATAACGCATAGAAAGATAGCTTCATACAAAGCGCCCTGTCAAAAAAGAATCACTGAACCGATTCACATAGGTGTGACGATTACGTAGGTACGCGCGGCGATACGCACACATGCAAACGGAATATTGAAACAAAATATTTCTATTTTGACCTAATTATTTACAAAATACTGTAAAATAAAACAAAACATTCACAGCGAGACACGTTCGGCGTACTTTGACCTTGAAAGCGGCCCCGCGTTTGGAGCTGCGACTCCATTTGAGGTGCTTCAAAACGGACGCGCGGACTCGCCTTCTATGCGTTATTATTCTAAGGTGCAGCAGTATGGACGAATCTGATTAAATATAGCCTTTTGTGGCACCTTTTTTGGTCTCTTTTTGTATTAATTTGTTTCTTGTGTGCATATAAAGTATGTATATTAATTTTCATTCCAATATTTAGATCGTTAAATATATAAAGTAAGTATTTATATTTTACCTTTTTAATTAGGTACTACTTGCAATAAAAACTTATAGATTTCATTATATTTTTTTCGAGAATAAATTGACATTTCACATCACTATTGTAATATGTCAAAACGGCCATCAGTATCATGCCTGTGGTATAATCATAATGACAAATTGTAATTTATTTTTTACTATTTAAAGCTCTATCATTTCAAGTCTAATGGTATTGGGTAAATTTTTAGCGCTCATCGTGAGCAACAACGTGACACGGGAATTATATATAGTAGATATATTTGTCTGACTATGTGTGTTATTTTATTCCACCCGAAACAGAAACGTAAGAAAAAAGTGTCATATTTAAAAGAAATTTTCATGAAATGAAAAAGATTGATAGAATAATTCTAACAAATGCTAAATTCGTAAGAATAAAGACTATATACAAAAGAAAATAACAGAAATCGATCTTATTCTACTGTTTTTTTTTTTGAGAATAGTCTTATAAATATGTTTAATTTTCTATATACACACATCAAAAGTGTCTAGGGATCAACATATGTGTCTAGGGATCAACATATATTTTTGCAATAACTTTTCTCCTGATTGATATTAATTAAAATTTTCTTTAAGGATTCACCAAATAAAGTGTTTTCGTTTGTCACAGTAACGATAAACCAAGTCACCTTTGCATTAATAAAGAAATTTGCCATTTTCCTAATAAAGGGATTTTTGACATTTGAACCACTAACATTAAAGTTCGAAAAAAAGACTGAAATAACAGTTTTCTTTAAAATTTTATTAGGTAACTTAAACAATTAATAATCCGTGTTTCTACCGCGAACACTAACAACACAAGAATCGGTTTGGCATACTCAAAATGAGTTCATCCAAATCACGCTGTGGAATGGCCGCCCATGTTCGTTGCAACAACAAAAAAAGGTCTTCTTGCGACTGAATACCCTCCATATTCGGCAGAGCTCTTCTCTGTAGCATATCCCATGCATGCTCAATCGGGTTCAAGTCTGGCGACTGAGCAGGCCAGGGCCAAAGCCACATCTTAATCTCAAGAAATCCGCATAAAAATGCTTGATCCCTAGACACTTTTGATGTGTGTATTTTATACTAACCTTTGCTCAAGGCTCCGCGATTATATCGGTTATCGCTGTGAAAAGTATCTTAAATATTTCCTCAAGAATTAAAGCATCTCTATGCCAAAATTTATTGAAATCGGTGCAGCGGTCTACAGCTAAACAAAATTACTTACTTTTGAAGTTATAATATTAGTATAGAAGAAGTTTGGATGTAAGAAAAACAACACTTTGTGCTACTTACACCTGGACCAACATTCACAATCAAGGAGTTCGTAAACATAACACAACAAATATAATATTTCGACAAACTGATGACGTCACAATCCTGTCTACTTCACAATCTAGAGCTGTAATGACATACGTTTTGTCAAGATTAACTTCGGCAACTTTATTCCTGGCTAACAGTTGAACTTTTCGCGTTTGCTACTCCTGTATTATATTAAGTAGCTATTTTCACAGTATTGGCAACTTTTCTAGGGTTACAACAACTTTACTGACATCTTACAAAGTATAGTCGGGTCGTTGAAAGTGATAAATGAATACTTCAAAAGTTTCAGTCGCAATCAGTCTTGAGCACTCAATTAAGGACTAAGTTTCAAGTTGTATTGTGTAGGAATGCGTTTATACTTTGTACATCGGAAAAGGGTTTATAAAGTTGGCTTTGACTTTTTAATTTCAGCTATAATTTTATTTATATATGTTTCATATAGTATATCTAGACTGCACGGTTGGCCTAATGGTTTAAGCGGTCACCACCCCACTTACTACTGCGCCAAGTACAACTCTTGGGTGGGTTCAAATCCCACACGGAAAAACACTTTGTGTGATCCGCAATTTGTTGTTGTGAGTCTTTGTGTTCTATGTGTAAGTTTCATGTATGTTTGTAAATTTCCCCCTCGACACAGGAATGTATATTTCAAATGCGGGAGTTCTTTTAAATATATATACATATATATATTGTTAATAGCATGTACACGTGTATGATCTGAATAGTTTCTGACCTAACAATTATACAAGACACACAATTCTCCCAACGATGCACAATTCATATGCAAAGATGTACAAAATATTCAATAGTTTTTACTAATGAGTGCTACATGCATAACACATTACGCTTATAGCAAGACATTCATGGTTTATAACCAAAATACTAAATTGCTAAAGGCTCAGTGGCTAAATAGTTTTCTATAAGTATACAAATAAATTTATGCAAATATAACATACTTTATTTAATGTAAAGTACAATGACAACTCCAGGTATCGGACCTTTACAGTAAATAATAATATAAACAATTTCGAATCTAACATATTATTATATAACACTGGCATAGGCGTAAGGTTTTTTCAAAATATTACTGACCCAGCTCTTGGAAAAATACCGTTTATAGCTAAGTTTGTCGTAGAAGAAAAATGAAACTAAATAGACGAAATACGAAAAATTCTAGTCCACCTAGACTCCTTACAGAATAAATAGTACCCAATAAATATTTATTGTGTCGACATTTATTTAGGTACCCGAAATTGACAGGGTTACAGTTTGTGTTCGGTTGATTTAAGAAAAGCAATAGTAGAGATGTTTGTACTTCTGCTTCAGAAGACTTCTTAGTCCATTGTTATAAGTTTGATTTTTACAGGAGCAAAAGACCTCAGACGTAAGTTTTTATGTTAATTTTAATTTGTCACTTAAAAGCGTTCTTAGGCTAAGGTCAGCAAAGTATTGAGTACAACTTTTTTTCTTTATTCTGTTGAGTCCCAAAATTTGTAGCTCAAAGTGCGTGTTTAAGTTATTTACGAACCATCAATTATACTTTACGTCACTCAAAAGAAATAAAAATTACTCGGTTTTGATAACATTTTTATACTGTTCAAAGCTTCTATTGGTCACGACTTGATTTGATATATCTCTAGCATTTCTTGGTAAATGGGCAATAACATACTAAAATAAGTTTTAAATTCAGAACAATTCTTAAGATTAGCACCTTCAACCAAATAGTTAAACAAATGAACTCTTTTGCATTATATAGTAAAAATATGTATTTAATTTTATTTTCGGTAAACACAATAGTTTCTTCAATATTTTCACAAACAAAATGTAACTTTCAAGCTCTCAACACGTAGCCTAAGTTAGCAAAATCTCGTGACTGTACCTACATCTGGGACGCTCCAAAAGGTTCGGACGAAAAGTGCCCTTATCCTTAAAGACCTTCTAAGTTAGGTAGAATGACGGTGCAGTTTTCCTTATACCTTTATATGTAAATTAAATCACCCACATTGTACTTTCCTGAGAGTATCGAAGTCATTTAAGGTGAGGTAGGAAATTCGACAGTGAAATAAAGCTAACCTTATATTTTTAAAGTTTGTTCCGATATATTTCTTTATACGAAAGTAAAAAAAGAGTAACAGCCAAATTATGATTTGAGAATAGGAATGCCTATTCTGCTCCACATTTTGTTTAAGACGTCCAATTCACAAGGTTCTATTTAACTACCAAAGGGTTGGTAGTTAAATAGAACCTTTTGAATTTGATGTCTTGCATTTTTCAAGTATTTCTATAAGAACATCAAAATAAATTTGAGGTTATGTGAAAAAGTAAATAGAAGTGGGTAGTAATATTAAATTGTTGTTGATTTCTATACTAATAATAAAAATGTAACAGGTTCAATTCTGTACATTGAAGATATTTTGAAATTTTTTTTGGAGAGCTCTCTGTAATCGATACTGAAGCCAAAACTGTATTTATTTTCATTTTTGTCTGTCTGTCCGTCTGTCTGTCTGTATCTTGGCCGCGCATCACGCCGAAACTACTGAACGGATTTAAATGAAACTTGGAATGATTTGAGTTCATACAACGAGGTAGGACAGGATACTTTTTATCCCGAAATTCAGCATGGTTTCCTGGAGAGAGGGGATGAAAGTCAAAATATGTACTTAGTAGTAATTCAATAAGACATAGTCCGATTTCATTCATTCTTTTTTTGCTAGAAAGAAAAAAAATAAAAGATAACGGGTAAAATCTTTTTTTTTGCCCGCGACTGTACACTGCCTGTGGGAAGCTGAGACAGATATGTAAATATGGCGGTACGAAGTTCGCCGGGTCAGCTAGTTATCATATAAAACTTTTACACACAAATTGTTAAGATCTAGTTTTACTCACACGAACCATGTTTCCAATCTAAAAGGTCACTCCGGTTCACCCTTGTCACTCTCATAGATTTTAATTTAGTTTTCCTCTTGGCTGCGCTGTATGTGCTTCCCTTTCTTACAGTTTTCACGCTGTTATTGTTCGCTTTCTATATATATTGAACCGAGTCTCCATTCGATCTACGTTTATAGTTTACTAGTTGTTGCCCGTGGCTCTCCGCCCGCGTGTATTCTGATGTATAAGCTATATTACTGTAAAGTTTCATCTAAATCCGTTTAGTAGTTTTTGCGTGAAAGAGTAACAAACATCCATCCATCCATAATTACAAACTTTCGCGTTTATAATATTAGTAGGATGCTCAACGTGATTCGCACTCCTTTCCCCCATACTTTTCAAAGATGTTAGCCATCTGGTATGGTAACATTTAAATATACATTTTTTGTTGTAGCAATTTTTACATATAGTAATATTTTACGCCAAATCTAAGCACTATATCTTCAGCAAATCACAACACAACAAAATTTTAACACGTTCTAACTTATTCTTCTCTCAATATCTATGTCACTCTGACCATCTCTTGTAACGTAATTATTAAAAAGACAATTTACACATTATGATTATATCTTGACTGCACAGATATACGTCAATTAAACAAAATTAACACCAAAAAACAGAACGATACTTTGTGGATTACATAAACTGTTGTCCCTTGTGAGTATTGAACCCTTAATACTTAGCACAGTAATAAGCAGTGAGCTCTTACACTAATACGTCATATGTGCAGTCAAATATTTTAAATGTGGGAGAGTCATGCTTCCGCATGAATGGGCCGGCTCGACCGGAGTGATACCAAGGCCTCACAGAAAACCGGTGTGAAATAGTGCTTGCGCTGTGTTTCACCGAGTGAGTGAGGATACCGGAACTCATACCCCAACCCCTTCCCCCATCTCCCCCATCCCCTAAAGGCCGGCAACGCACTTGTGACGCTTGTGGTGTTGCAGGTGTACATTGGCGGCGGTAATCGCTTACCTTCAGGCGATACGTCTGCTCGTTTGCCCGCCTATTCTATAAAAAAATGTACTTCCCAGATACTTAAAGTAAAAAGTTTTCTTGTGCTCTTACAATACAAATCGCATGGCCAATTGAACGCTACCGTGGTCCTTTATGTCATGAATGTTGAAACTAAAAAGTTTAAGCACCTTCTAACAAACTTACACTCGAAGCCTTGTAGAAGTTTGTAAGCGTTGAACAAAGTTGGCCACTCTAAATCACGAAAAGTTGAAAAGAGTGCCTTTACATATCATTAATTATTTACCAAGTACCTACTTAAGTTATTAAAAACTTTTAAAATTCTTTGAGCTTTCATTTTTGACTAGATTTAAACATAAGGTTTTAAAGCGAACTAGTTAAATATAAATTACTTGTTGAAATTACTTTCAACTCTTTTTAAATATAAAGAAACTTACTAACTTTCACTGATTCGTTGTAAAATGTGATAAATACAACTTTACAATTGAAAATTCAACTTAATAACTTTTAGGATGAAAAGTTTATGTAAGGTCCTAAGGTAACTTTCAGATGAAGTAGTGACTATTATATTTTTGTGCCATCATCTTCAATCAATAATGTATTATTACTTGTACTATTACTATTATTGATCGATGGCCATCATTTCTAGTTTGTTTTAGATGCGTTTTGATTCATTTTAAGGACCCTGACCAGCTCCAGCAATCGTTTACACACCCTATTCTAGTGTAAGTAGTACATATTTTATTAGTTTTTTTTTTTCATCCAGTTTATTTCTTAGTATTATTTCTGTATTTTTAGTGAGCGTTAAGTACCTCATATTAAGCCTGATCTTTCCTATTAAAAGTACGCAAAAAAAAATTTGAAAGAAAAAAAACCCGACTGCGTCAATATTCAGGTTCTTTTTATTAAATTCAGGTTTTTTTTTTAAATATTTTGCCATCTTTATTAAATTCAGGTTTTTTTTTCAAATATTTTGCCATCTTTATTAAATTCAGGTTTTTTTTTCATTTTTTTTGTTTTTTTTTATTTTGATGTACCCAGTGTCACTCTCACAACTAAGACGAATCTATTGACACCGCTCACATAAAAATACGACTAGCCGTTTAGGCTCGAGGGCGTTACAAAGAAATATACACACATACACATACTTACATACACTCGAAAAACATAACCCTCCTTCTTTCGCAGTCGGGTTAAAATACCAAGCTACGACACACATCTATAGAAGTAAAAATATAGGTTTTTAATAGACTGAAGCTCAAAGTAAATATTATATTTGCCCAACTCGGGTAGATTAATAAAATAGATAGTCTAGTTTTGAAATTCATTTTCCTAAAAAGGAATACATATTTTACTCACAAAGTTCATCTTAATAATTTTTTTTTTAAGTTTTCAGTGATGCCATCGTAAGACTTAGTAGGTAACGTAAGGTTTAGTTGATTGAAACAGTACTTAGACCTAATGGACTAAAACATACTCGTATTTAGCTCAATGCTGACGTTTCGCTTGAAAAAAGCTGTCTCAAAATCCTTAGCGAAATCCTTTGTACTGGTCCACCAAAAACAAAAGAATTTTCCACCAAGAGATCTATTCAAAACTACTCTTGCTTACTCCTCTGGGAAATTAATCCCTACGACCCTGCTTACCCTAACGATGTTGATCTTAACAAACATCTGGTAGCCTATCTTTCTTGTAATAAGTGGAGTATCACAAAAAAAACAGAAATTAAATTAATCGAAATAAAATTAAAACTTGAAAACAGACTTACAAAACCAAATCCCATCAAAAACACATTATTTAATTTAACGCCATCTATCAATTAATAGGCGAACTAGGTTGAACAGCACTTTCAAAAATTTGTTTTCAAAGGCATTTGGTATAACCACATTATCCTCTCACCTACTAACATTTTTTTAACCGACTTCCGAAACCTTATGTTAAATCTGGCAATAACTTTTTTATTTAGAGGAAAGCCATTAATGTGAAAAACATCCTCTCATCCTGAACGCTTATACCTACTCTCTCCGTACCGTCGTGGGTAAAATTGGCTTGAAGTTCAAGCTTCAATCTACTTTTCCAATTTGTTTAATGTTTAATATTTCACTGTACATATTTTCAAATTATTTAATATTAACTTTAATGAATTAACAATTTATTTTTTATCAGATAGTTCATTCATCATCGTCTGATACCAATGCATAATATAACCTATTGAAGAAATATTTATCGAATCATCTTTAAAAACAAATATCACTTACTAAAAATAATTTACCTAAATATACTGTACTTACAATTTGTTTAGGAAATGAACATTGACTAATTGATTATATGAATATAATAAATAAATAACTTTTAACACGTGATTAGTATTATTTTTAGTGCAAATTTATAAAGGCAATATTTGTCTACTTTTTGAGAAACTTTCAATCTGAAGAATATGACGTTAGAGTGGGTTAAATTTGCAGTATCTATTTAAACAACCTAAACCTAATATATAATACAGAGACCCTCATATTTCCAAACCTCATAACAACGTGAGCAAACCGCCAATCCCGTTTGTTTAACGGTTGACTTATTATCATTTACACGGGGTCCCCAAAGCATATTTGTCTGTACTAAGGGTGTTTCTAATTCAATAAATTCGAGCTCTCTAATTCCCTTACACCAGCAATACGTTTACCTAATATAAATCTGTGTAGCTTTACTTCATACGGTTAGAATATGGCATATATGTACATACATATATAGAGTCGAACATGTAATCCAGAATTTTAAGTACATTTAATGTAAAGACCACTTTATGATCATCACTCCTGGACATAGGACTCCCTGAGAAAGGAGGTTTTAACCAGTAGGCTAAAGTCTACTAACGTGTCTGGTCAGCGTATACTTCGCCAGGTTTGCTATCGCTGGTTCTGGTTAGTTCATTTCGTGTTATGTTGCTATTAAAGTGGTAACTGGATAGTGACGTCACACCGTGTCGCTCTTGGAATGCGAGCCCTTGTTTTGTTATAACCATGGTATAGTAATACCACACTGGCCAGACTTGGTATTAGATTTGTTTAAAGTTTTCTTCTCTTTGCCAAGCAATTTAATTTTCAAAAATTAAAAAGAGACCATTGTATCTTGATATAAGGTTATAATCGATTTCTATCTAAACCTTATACTAATATTATATGCTCAAAGGGTTTGCTCAAAAGTTTCCTTTTTATGTTATGGTTTTGTACTAATTGGTCACATTCTTTTTTTAGAGATATCAAGTATCAAATTAAGACAATCATTAGCATTGAAGAAAATACAACAAGATTATTTAAGATTTCTTCAGTATAACGTTTGCCTTAAAATAATCATTTTCAAAACTTATTAAATTTAATTCATTGGATGTTTTCGTTTAACATTTAAATAATTGATCTGGTGATATCAGATTGTCTTCTGTTGTGTCTTGTCATCAAAGTGTCTCGTTTTTTAAAAATCTGGATAAAATTCAAATTCACAGTATGGTGAATTGTTTGTGAATATTTAGAATAGGGTAGATGACTGTATCGTAAATAAATACCGATGTCTCCTTCATTAAAAGGAACATCACAAAACATCTCCGAAAATATAATTATTACAGCATTTCATTTCCATTACAAATTTTTATCAAATAAAAATGAAAATATATTGCTCAATTGAGTAGTCTAAAACAGTGACGTCATAATTTTGTATTTAGTACATTTTTCATACAAAGTTACCGTTTTGACAGATGATAAAAAGTAACTAATTTGACTAAGGTGTCATCTAAATAGGTATTAGGTTTGAACACTGACAGGACGGCGATTCAGCTTAAACGCTTGTAGCGTAAACGGGTTTGTCACATGTTTTGTGTCATATATTGCATTGAACGCTTTTATTATTTGTCTGACCTAGATCCTAAAACCGAAACCTAACTTAGACAAATAGCGCTCCTTAATTTTTTTACTATTGAAACACATGTTGTGTTTCAATACATTGTACATATAAAAATGTTCAATCTGTTTTCTTTTTGCAAAGATCAAGACCTACTACTCGGGTTCTTTCAATAGGAAAATTTACTTATTTTAAAACTTTATGCACTAAGTTTGTACATCGGCGGACTTAATGCCCAGAACATTCTCTTCCAGTCAAACTTTGGGTGGTGCAGAAATCTTTAAAGATAGGTGCACAGAGGTTACATATTAAATTGTCGGTTATAATGTTAACAGTTCACTAAACATATTATACTAACATATATATACATAAAAATTCTCATCTTCATTACACAATTGTACGATTTAAAAGGATTGTAATATTTATGTGACTTTCTTAATTAACGTTGTTGCTGCTTATAAAAAGTTAGACAAGTGTTTTGGATTTTCCTCATTAATTGGCGCGTTTTCCTTTTCAATGAGCCAAAATGAAGTATTGAACATATTCATTTCGAATTCATTTATTTACTTTCCAATTCCAGGAAGACAAACGAACCGTACAACATAAGGCTTTATGACTCTTTGGTCCCTAAAGCCTCATTATTATTTTGGTAACATCACAGTGTTTACAAGTGACACGTACTGTTTGCGACGTCATTAGACATATGGTTTCGGTGATTAACCCTTGGTTACCCTGCTAAGTGATCCAGAATGTGCGCACATCAATTTATCTTGTACAACCACGCTTCACTTCTTATAAAATATGTAAAGGTTCACACCTCTTTTCATTCGAGTAGTATTTTTTAGAGCGCGTACAAACTAAACTTCTGCAATTACCGTGAAGTGTGTGAACAACCTAGGTAAAACTTAACACATATAATGAGCTCTGGGGCTAACAACTTTGAACTTTATCCCTTTTGAGAAAAGTTCATTTTCTGTTTACCTTATTCTACCTGAATCTGTGCTAATATTTCTTAGTTGCTCCGTCAGGAAAGAACGTAATAACATACATACTTAAATTCATATTTATAATGCTAGCTAGCTACAGTGATACAGCTCAAAGATTTGTTGACCCATACAAATTCCTTTAGGACCACATTTGCGCCCTATTTCTATTTTTAAAATGGGTAACATGTTACCTGGCGCAATACTTCTTTACGAATATTATAATTTTTAAATCGAGATAAGACACGGGTAAAGAAAACTGCTTGGGCGAGTGAGTCAGGGTTAAGGGTACTGCTAGCCTGCAAGATGGAAAACGAGAACACACTACAGTAGCTCGTAGATCGTAGTAGCAGAATGATTGCAAATAGTTGCAAATATACTGCAGACTTTAAACTCACTTGTGCTTTTATTTGAAATAGTGGAATTTTATTAATTTAATAGTGACACCAAGTGCTGACAATCGAGAGAATTAGTTATGGTTGAAAATAGGCATACCTTTTTAACCGACTTCCAAAAGGAGGAGGTTCTCAATTTTATCCGTTTTTTTATGTATGTACACTGATTACTTAGTCAATTGTGGACCGATTTTGAAAATTCTGTACCTACTATTATATTTGGCTTGGCACTAGACTTCAAACCTATAAATAGGTAGCACATACAAATTAAGTTATTTTATAGTTTCTAGTTTTTAAAGTCGGTTTTTTTAAACGAAGTTTTTTTTATTTTCATATATATACAACAGACGGTTTAGCGGTCAGGACCACTAGTCAATAGGCCTGACCGCTAAGTTAGAAATCGATGGTTCAAGTCCCAGGACAAATAATTGTATTATGAGCACAATTATTTAATCATTGTCTGGGTGTAGTTTGTCTTTGACATGTTTAGACCTAAATAAGTACATTTATCAGTAATCTGATAACGATACTACAGGCTCAGTGTGGGATTGACCACCGAATATGAGATTTCTTAATTACTATTATATTCTACAGAGGTCCGTGCTGTTTGGGTGGTTATCTTATTAATTGTACATTACTAATCTAAATCTCGTGTACATCGTCATTATATTACGTTGGTAACAATCCTCTATTTATTATTATAACTTACTAACACTATATCTTTTTAAAAAGCTAAACCAGGCTATCCATAAATTAATTTAAGTTTTCTAACAAATGTACATCACAAAAGCGTACGTGTAAACTGCTTTTGGTCCATGTTGTCGTTGCTCTAGCTGACATTGTTTTAGTGGCAACGTGAGGGGTAACACAACATGTGTGGTAAATTTAAGGCTTTTACAGCTAAAAGGATTAAACTGCGACTTTATGGTCCTAAAACGTAATAAAGTTATCGTTAAAAAGCTAAATTCCGAGGAAAACAAACATTTCTGCCCGTTTCGATTTGCGAATTTTTATTTATTTTATAATATGATTATTTATTTATGTAGATATTTAACAATTTTGCCATCACTCTATCACTCTATGTTTGTTTGTAACCAAATTTTGTAAGCGTGTTTTTAGCTTTTTAAACTACATTTATTGTTGCAGTCGTTCCCACAAAATCAGCTAGTTTATTATAAAAATAAATACCTTACCTATATCTGTTTTCGAATACTTAAACAAAGCACTTTTATTACTTTAATTACAAGAGTCGTCTTACAAGATTTGACTTGTTAAAATAAAAATAGATCAAAAGAAAACTTCAATTGTTTAAAAAGAATACTGTGAACATAGTCCAAACCAAACCCACTCAACGTTATTGGGAGACAAAGTAGAAAGTATTAGATGGATTTGTAAATGGAACACTTTTATGTTATTGGGCACTTTTCTACTTTTATTTGAATTTCCCTCGGAAAGGGTATGCACTTTGTCGTATGATAAGTTTATGATGATAGAAAAGTAAAGTTTTATCGCTTCAAATGATTTTGTAGTTACGTGACATTTTTATTTGAGTGTGAAAATACATAAAGTGGGTATGGTTAAGCATTTTTATGAGTACATACATAAATGTTTCGGACATGTAACATACAACGCTATCTAGTCCCAAACTAACAGAGCTTGTATTTTGGGTACTAGACAACTTATATAAATACATAAATACTTTTTTTTTGTAAATATATACATTGTATACATAGATAAAAATTTACCAAAATCAAACCGATTTTAAGTTTCTATTCGATTTCTCTTGTATGCCATCATCTGATCTTAGTGTCCTTATCATGGTACCACCGTTGGGATATCTCCTTTCCATTAAAAAAAGAATTATCAAAATCGGTTCATAAACGACGAAGTTATCTGCGAACATACATTTAAAAAAAACAGTCGAATTGAGAACCTCCTCCTTTTTTTGAAGTCGGTTAAAAACACCCAAACTCAGAAACAAATATTTGCAGATCATACAAACATTTGGTCCGACCCGGGATCGAACCCGAGACCTCGAGAACAGGAGATAGATTAGATTATTATTTATACTTATAGATTGTTATAAAAATAATCAACACATACTATTTGCTAGTTTGTAAGAACGACTGCTAGCAACATATGCTAGCAGCCGTTTTTAATAATTAATTATCTATCTCCAGTTTAAACTTAAGTTATTACTTAGGTTTTTTTAGTTATTTATTTTTTTTAGTTAGGTTAGGTTATTAGTATTAATACAGTCTGTGGTTTACATTACAATTTACCTTGTTATTTTGATCACAACTAAAACTTGTTCAAAAGAAGTCTAAAACTTTATCCTGCATGATAATGGAAGTATTAAATCAATTATTTTAAGAAAAAATAAAGGAATGTATAGACTATCTCCAGTTTTAACGAGATATAGGCTATTCAAAACGGACGTATATCGACAGCTTAGTAGGTAACAGTGTTATACCTGATTATACTTATCAATAGTTATATCAGTATATTATTACCTTACACTTTTTAATCTTTCACTTGAAATTAGGTCTAAATTGCACTTATTATACACTTGTTAGATCGCCAGTAAATGACGAATAATAAATGATAGGGTGCATATAGTGTAGTTCATTCAAAGTTCGCAAAATTGCAGGCATTGAACCTACCGATGTCGCTGTTAATTGACCCCAGGCCCGAGTCTCTGGTTCTATAATTAATAATGAAATAGGCAGCCCCAATAACTTAGTCTACAGTCTCGTATGACCATTTAGGTATTAGCTGTAGCAAGTTTTGGTCCGGTTGATTGGATTTCGGAGAGGTCAGTTTTTCCAATAACATTTCTACACTGCTTATGTTAGCAGTTGATGTAGATATCCAATATAAGTATATTCCTGTTATTGTGTATATATTAGTTTCTGTATCCGAAAAAAAAATGCTTAAACTAGAACTGATAGGAAACAACAATAAGGCTACATGTAGTTTTTCTCTACTGGGAACTAATGTCTGAAATATATATGTTTAATATGTGTGAGATCTGCCTTTTACCGGCAGATATTATACCAAATCTATTGTTTTTTTATGACACTCAAATATATATATATATATAACTAGTTGTTGCCCGCGGCTCCGCCCGCGTATATGTCGGTTATCGCGGCAAATAATAGCATATGTGTTATTCTCAGTAGGTAGTAGAGCCACGCTGATTTCAGCACGAACGGGCCGGCTCGACCGGGGCGGTACTACCCTCGCACAGAAAATCAACGTAAAATGACAGCGTGCTGTCGTGTTTCGTTGGTGAGTGCGAGACCGGAGGCCCAATTAGTCTAGTCAACAAGTTCCAAACTTGTTGACTAGACTAAAAGATGCAGCAGCATCACTAGGCCGCCATGATGTGGGTCGCCATGCTGCATTGTCTGCATTCGCAGTGAGCATGGTGACCACCACTCTTGGATTCTACTTATGCTTTCCATCAGGCAGAGTAGAGTCATTTTGGCGGGCCAAACATAAAAAAAAAAAAAAAAAAAAAAAAATCTCATGTGTAAGCTATATTACTGTAAAATTTCATCCAAATCCGTTCAGTAGTTTTTGCGTGAAAGAGTAACAAACATCCATCCATCCATCCTTACAAACTTTCGCGTTTATAATATTAGTATAGATATATACATACTTACATTCACGAAATCACACACACACACACACACACTAACGTCATGTTTAGTGTAATGTTTAATTTTAATTTTTAATTTTTCTCCTTCCCTAGCATCGTAGTATAAGTATTTCGCTGACTATTACTACGTATTAGCTTAACACATAAACTAAGTGTCGTGGGAACCTGGTGACCTGTAATACAGATATCTTATACCTATCACGGGCACCAGTTTCTCACGAAATGTGATGTAAGCAGACGCGTCAAATGATGAGTGAACACTGTCTGTCGGCTATAATCAAAATTATAAACGATTTGAATGTTAAACCCATTCCTATTAGAATTAAAAAATAATTTATACTTAGGATAATTTAAACCAGCCTAATTGATTCTAATTACTTAATTAAATTTTGTAAATTTTATTCTCGAGTTGTCTATTTTGGTCTATAAGAAACTTCAGATAATTAACTCATCGACTGTAAGTTTATCTGTAAAAGAATCCTCTATATAAAATCGTCGAAACATGGTATTATCTGCTATAAATTATACATTTTATTATTAACTATACTTTGATTACTAAGCATAAATATTCTTGTGATGTCAAATATTCGAATAGCGTTTCATGCTTTGTGATCACCTCTGTTTGAAAATGTGACACTGATACCTCATGCAAAACATTTTCTTTAAAGTCAGCATTCAACAGTGTAATTTTGCAGGGACACCGTTCATTTATATTTATTATATGTTTATTTTTATTATATAGTGTTATGTGTATCGCATGTACCTATGTAAATATGCACTTGTGACTGTGCATTGTGCGTAGGACTGTGCATGCTCACGTATCATGTATCTGAGGTATCTAATGCATGGGTGTGATGTGTGCAGTGTTGCGTACAAGCATATTGTATATAGAGACTCAACTGAGTCCACAGACAAACTGTTTAAAACAGTTTTGTGGACCTTATGTTTTAGAATAAGGTTTTATTATTGTGAACAATAAATTTTAAATAAAAAAAATAAAAAATAAAAAAATTAATAATTTCTTTGACACCAAGAAATACGGCTCGTTTTATATCAAACATAACATTTGTAGGTCGCAATATAAAGTAGATTTTTGTCCAACTTTATTACCACTTTGACCGCGTAATTGAAGCAGTGAAATGAAAAAAAAACAAAAAAAAACTCATCATCATCGGTACTAAATTAGTAATCCTGAGTAATTGCTACGGCCGGAACTTCCAGCACAACTCAATTTACTAATTGAAGTGTATGAGGTGCCATCACTACCACTATCTCCACATCTATAAAAGATCTTGTAACACTAATGACAAACGTGGAACAATAAAGTCAAAAATAGTATGTAGTTTTATATCTCATATACCTACTTATATACTTATTTAACTGGCTCATCTGAAACTGATTGAAATCCAATTTTAATAATTGCCAAAAGAACGTACTTTTCTTACGTGTCTGTCGGTAGATGGTAATAGTATAAATTAGAGCTACATTGTAAACCTCTTTATTTTTGAGCAGGGTTTTCAGTAACCTCTCTTTTTTCAGGTTCCTGACCCTTTGCTGCTGCTGTTAGAATATTCATAACTAGCCGACCCACGCAACCTCGTTTGCGTCTCCTATTGCCCGTAGCGTGATAATTTTCCCCCGTTTTTGAATCATTTTTCATTGGTGCTCCGCTCCTATTGGTCGTAGCGTGATGATATATAGCCTATAGCCTTCCTCGATAAATGTACTATCCAACACTGAAAGAATTTTTCAAATCGGACCAGCGGTTCCTGAGATTAGCGCGTTCAAACAAACAAACAAACAAACTCTGCATCTTTATATAATATGTATTTATTATACTCTTCTAAGAAACTTAATTGACGTTGTTATTATTAACAAAATTAAATTCAGAAGACAAAATGGCGGCAGTTAAAGGACCAAAGAAACCCGCTAAAGTGATGGAAAAAGCTATTGAAAAACCAATATCAAAATCGAAGAAGATGAAAAAGAAGAATTATCTGGGTTTCGCAGTTTATATCTACAAGTTATTGAAAATGATAGCGAAAGAGCCAATGCGTATTTCGCGAACATCTATGGTGATTATGAACAGCTTTGTAAACGACACACTGGAAAAAATCGCCGTTGAAGCGGGCAGATTAGTTGCCCACGGTAAAAAATCAACGATGAGCAGTAGAGATCCAGTCGGCTATAAGATTAATAATTCCTGGAGAGCTGGCAACACACGCAAACATAGAAGCAACCAAGGCGATCAGCATGTATTACAAGAGCCGAGAAAAAAGCGTGCCAACGAAGGTTTGACAAGGAAAAATAACGAATTTTATTGTTAAAATTATTTGTTTAATAAAAATGATTGAAATTATTGTAAATCTAATACTCATAATCAACAACACATTTATTTGGATAAAGATTAATATTAGGTATTATGTTGATAAAAACTCTTTGGCAAATAACTCATTATTAGGTACCAACTCTTAGCGTCTTATACTCGTGATAACTTCTAAACGAAATGTCCGAATGGGGTGAAACAAAAAGTATTTTACTTCTACATAAATACCCTTGATAACATAATGCTTTATTTGGATAAGGATTAATATTACGATACACATTTAACGTAGTTTCTATCTTCAGACGATTTAAAAAAAAATTGAACACAAAAGCGGCTATTGTGACTAAACCATGATAGTTAGATATATGTACTCGCGGACTTTTTTGTAGATCTTAATGGAATCTACAAACCCGTACTACATTATTTTGTTCTATTATCAATGCTTTTTGCAGCGCACGCAAAAATAGGTTTTCGATTATACACCTTGGGTTACAAAATAGCAATTTTCTTACAGATCCCTAATTTTTTTGAAAATAAAATATAGCCTATAGCCTTCCTCGAAACAATCTCTGCAGCTTTATAATATTAGTATAGATTATAAAGCTGCAGAGTTTCTTTGTTTGTTTGTTTGAACGCGCTAATCTCAGGAACTACTGGTCCGATTTGAAAAATTCTTTCAGTGTTAGATAGTCCATTTATCGAGGAAGGCTATAGGCTATCGATCCAACTGCTATTTCGTAACCCAAGGTGTGAAATCGAAAACCTATTTTTGCGTGCGCTGCAAAGAGTATTGACAATAGAACAAAATAATGTATTACGGATTTTTAGGTCCCATTAAGATCTACAAAAAAGTCCGCGAGAGCATATTATATCTAACTATCATGGTTTAGTCACAATAACCGCTTTTGTGTTCAAAAAAATTATTAAATCTTCTGAAGAAATAAACTACGTTAAATGTGTATCGTAATATTAATCCTTATCCAAATAAAGCATTATGTTATCAAGGGTATTTATGTAGAAGTAAAATACTTTTTGTTTCATCCCATTTGAACAATTCGTTTAGAAGTTATAACGAGTATAAGACGCTAAGAGTTGGTACCTAATTATGAGTTATTTGTCAGAGTTTTTATCAACATAATACCTACTAATAATCTTTATCCAAATAAATGTGTTGTTGATTATGAGTATTAGATCTTAGAAGAGTATAATAAATACATCTATACTGATATGTTAAGCTGAAGAGTTTGTTTGTTTGTTTGAATGCGCTAATCTCAGGAACTACTGGTCCAATTTGAAAAATTATTTCAGTGTTAGATAGCCCATTTATCGAGGAAGGCTATAGGCTATATATCATCACGCTAAGACCAATAGGAGCGGAGCACCAATGAAGAATGTTTCAAAAACGGGGGAAAGTTATCACACTACGGGCAATAGGAGACGCAAACGACGTTGCGTGGGTCAGCTAGTATTAGTATAGATTCCTAATTCATAATTTGTGATTGACAATATCATCAAAATGTTCCATTGCATGTTTAGACAGACACCTCCGTCACATAAAATTACACATAAAAATATAGATTCGTGGAAAGAAGTTTTTTTGTTTGTTGAAACAGTTTTTTGAAAATTTTCTTTTAAATAAACACAACAATAATATTTCCGCAAAATGCGTTTAAATATTTTTGTTAAAATTAAATATTTTACTTCAATTTAGTATTTGTTTAATAATTGGCGTGGTTTCAATAGGTTAGTAACAAAAATAAAAATACTATTTTATGTTCTACTTAGATATTACAGCTATATATAGTATCCTGCTAGTTACACATTATATCTAACCTGATTTAAAACGATTCCTGGAATATATTTCACAGGTAAAGATGTACCCTTAATAACAATTCTAAGAAATTTAGACTTTGTGTAGGTCTACCTAGCTTACTTTAAACGAAACGCTGTGGAGGACACTGACAGTTAAACACACCAATTAAATTAAGAGATAAAGTAACTAAATTTATCACAAAGGTTTTATTACTAAACCACACTAAAATAAGTTCTATATTTTATTACTTTATTTGAAAGATAAATAAGAATAATTAATCATAACGTAGAAGTAATATTATCCAATAAATGTTTCAGGGCTGACAAATTTGAAAAATTTATTGGTTTAGGTTTCAAAAGTCTACAAAAATATACGGTAAATTTTCTGAAACCTAGTAATAATTATGAGTTTATTGTAACTACCTATTAGTCTTAGTTTATTAGTTTCAAGAAGATAAAGTTTTTTATGAACGAGTCTTTTTTATCGAGAAAATAAAAATAAATAGCAATCTTTCAAGGTAATCATCATTACCCCGTTGCAGTTCACCGCTGAACATAGACCTCTCCCAAGGCACGCCACAAAGTACCGGCCGCCTGTTTTAATCTTTTTATTAAGACATTACCTGTATTTTTTCCCTTGTGATGATAATTTTATATGCCATAGACTGACAACTTGAGGTGGCTGGCAGCGGATAGATGCGGAGTGCTCGAGATAGGTGTGGTTAGCGCTCTTTCGAGTAGACCTTCGTTCAGCAATATGTTTTTTTTTAAAGACAACTCCCGCACTAGGAATAAATCCTGTGTCGCGGGGGACTTTACAAACATACATGAAACGGATACAAAGAACACCCAGACTCAGAACAACAATTTTTGGATCACACAAAGTGTTGTCCTACGTTGGATTTGAACCCACGACACTTGGCGAAGTAGGAAACGGCGTGGTGACCGTTAAACCAACTAGGCCAAACGTGCAGTCTATGCGTGTATGATATGCTAAAATTAAAGTCAAGTGCGAGAAAATAATTACTAAGCATACACCCAAACGTAATCATTGGTATACTTGGCAACCTTTAAAATCAGAAGTTGGAGCAGTCTACTTCGTTTCTTTAAAACAGAATCTCCTAACGGTTTCAGATACAGAGTTCGAAATAAGATAGATGACGCCTCCGTCTCAGAACACTTTGGAAACTATTTAGTTAATCTGGAACAGATCTTTCTTGCAATTGGAATTTTGAAGTTTAGAACAAAAGAAATATAAAAGGAAATAAAAAATCCAAATTGCCTCTTAAACTTATGTGTAACTTTTGAGACGAGAAAATAATAATTTAATAGAGGTACCTAATCTATACGAACGTATGATAAATTGATGTAACCACTACGATACGATGTAATTACGAATTGCAGTGTTTATGGTATGCATATCATAAACACTGTAGTTGGTAATACTGTTTATGATAAACATGTCATAAGCACTGTAATTCTACTCGATATCGAATTGTCTTCGGGTTAGATATTTCATTTGCCACTATTACCGACCTATTAATGTACACCGCAACTCCTAATTCATCATTTTACTTTAAATATTTCATAAATAACAAATACTTAGTAAATAAATAAAATGTTATGTTCTAACAGAAGAACAATTTGGTCGATATCATTAGAAAACCGTTGCTGCGAAAGAACTCAATCTGATGGTCTAGTTACATCTGTAACGATTTGACAGATAATATTTAATTGTCACTTGAATTCAATTCTTAGAATTGAATACCCAAGTATCAAAATCGTTTATTAGCTAAAATAATATAGATAATCTTAAGGATAATATATGTAAATATATGTACATGGATACATGCCTCTCTGTGTTATTATTAAACAACATTACGTAATGCGATTAATACAATATCAATATAGTTTCCTTTATACGTTATCACTTTATATAAAATGTTCCCTACAAAAGCTGTCTTCCTTATCTACAGGATGTTGTAAAAATACCTTTTATTCCTATTATCTGGTCGACTATTGTTCCCTTTAACGCGCGTCATATGTGGCGAGATCCTCTTGTTCCATCCTTTTGTTCTTCAGTCGTGAAGCTAATATTGTGTGGTGTTATTTTTAAATACATTAGAATAATGTTACTTTTTTAGTAAATCAATGCTTAAGTCTCTAGTCAACTGTTAAGAGATAATATTTATACAAGAAAAAATATACTAAAAATATTAAGTTTAGGGTAGGGTCTTCCTAAATTAGGTCACAAATCTGGAATTTTATGGTCAAACAAAAATGCAACTAAAATGGAAAATCTTTTTTCTTTATATGGTCAAAAAAAAGAAACTTTATCCTCTAAAATAATAGAAAGTAAAACTACTCGAAAGAAGATCTTTTTTCCTCTTTGTTCCATAGATAGTGGTCACTTCATGCAATATTATTATCAGGATGTGATTGAAGGTTTGGCCTAGTGGTTTAACGGTCACCACGCCGTTTCCTACTTCGCCAAGTGTTATGGGTTCAAATCCCACGTAGGACAACACTCAGAACACAATTGTTGTTCTGAGTCTGGGTGTTCTTTGTATCCGTTTCATGTATGTTTGTAAAGTCCCCCGCGACACAGGATTTATTCCTAGTGCGGGAGTTGTCTTAAAAAAAGAAAAGAAAAAGAAGGTTGTTTTTGGTTTAATTATGGAATTAATGTTGATACTAACAACAGTTTATTAACAGCCTTGTTGGTCTAGCAACTAGCGCAAGCGACTTCCGATCAAGAGGTCCCGGGTTCAATTCTCGGGTCGGACTGCTGGGGGCTTGGGCTTTTCTTATAAGAAATTCTTAACAGCAGCCCGGAGTATGCAATATAGCGGTGTTTCCCGCCCGTGCCTTGGAGAGCACTTTAAGCCGTCGGTCCCGGTTGTCATGAAAACCTATAACAATCGTTATTGGGAAGTCAGTGCCCTCAAATATACAGACAACTAGTGCGTCCTCAGGGTTGCGGAGGTCCGATGCCAGTCGCTCCGTGGAAAAACTGATATTCGGGTAAAACCGGTTGAACTAGTAGCCGACCCCAATTAATCTTGGGAATAATAGACTAGGAAGATGACTAACAGCAGTTTATCAGCCTTTATCATGGGGTGTTGGTTATGCATATAACCAAATAATACAAGAAAATAAAAATTCTAGAACTACGAAACACTATCACAGTCCAAATGCGCCCAGAATTGCCCCACTTTGTATGGTCCGCCATAATGACTCTACTCTGCCTGATGGAAAGCATAAGCAGAATCCAAGAGTGGTGGTCACCATACTCACTGCGAATGCAGACAATGCAGTATGGCGACCCACACCATGGCGGCCTAGTGATGCTTCTGCATCTTTTAGTCTAGTCAACAAGTATGGAACTTGTTGACTAGACTATTTGGGCCTCCGGTCTCGCACTCACCAACGAAACACGGCAGCACGAACGCTGTCATTTTACGTTGATCTTCTGTGCGATGTCCTAGTGTCCTATGTCCTAGTCGATGAAATGAAGCACAAAGGCACAACACTTTTTCAAACCTTTTTTTTCTTGAAAATGCCTCTCCTAAAAGAAATGAGGTAATATTGAAAATATAACATGAAAAACCTAAGTACCTATCACATTTCACAAAGGTGGTCTACTCTGGTAGTATTAGATATCTTCATGCCTTTTCATAGTTAAATAACTTAGCAGTCGAACACGGTAATATTTAGAGGCGGAAACTTCTTGATGCTGCTCTCTATGCTAGTGAAAATAATAGGGTATCTGGTTGTGTTGCGTCAAGATGCGATTATAAATAACTGCCTCGATGGCGCAAGTGGTTGCGTAAGCGACTGCTGTGCTTGAGGTTTCGGGTTCGAATCCCGAAATGTTTGTATGATCTGCAAATATTTCTTTGGAGTTTGGGTGTTTTCTAAGTATTATATGTATGTATATACAAAAAAAGTATCTATCTAGCTCTGCTTAGCTTGGGACTGGATGGCACGGTATATTAGATGTCCGAAAATATTCATTTTATTTTGTAACTAAAAATATTTCAATATTGACAAGGTAAGTATAACATCTTATTGGACGTTTAGCAAATAGCCCTCATAACTTTGGGCGATTCAAACCCGTGTGGCAACTTGCGAGACTAACTTTTTAGGTTCATTTTCTCTTATTATAATTACACTCGCTACATATATTTAAACATTGTTTTTCAATTTGAGAATAGAAAACTACGAAACACAAATAAACTAAACTGCAAACAACAAAGTTAATCCCAACTTAGTACTTAATATATTAACCTACAAAAGTTATTTAACTAGCAGAAATATATAGGGCAATGATACCGTAAAATTAACACAACACTACCGTTTTAATGCATCACTCAGGAATAAACTGCTCGGAAATAATTACAGAAACGTATTTACGGAAATTACAGTTATAAACTTGCATGTTGAGACTCAATTTTGTTTATATTACGGTAAAACAATGGCGTAAGGGTTATGAAATATGCAATGTTCAACCTATACTAATATTATAAAGCTGCAGAGTTTGTTTGTTTGTTTGTTTGAACGCGCTAATCTCAGGAACTACTTATCCGATTTGAAAAATTCTTTCAGTGTTGGATAGTCCATTTAGCGAGAAAGGCTATAGGCTATGTTTTATTTTCAAAAAAAATTTGAGATCCGTAAGAAAATTGCAATTTCCTAACCCAAGGTGTGAAGCCGAAAACCTATTTTTGCGTGCGCTGCAAAAAGTATTGACAATAGAACAAAATAATGTATTACGGGTTTGTAGGTCCCATTAAGATCTACAAAAAAGTCCGCGAGAGCATTTATCTAACTATCATCGTTTAGTCACAATAACCGCTTTTGTGTTCAAAAAATTATTAAATCATCTGAAGAAAGAAACTACGTTAAATGTGTATCGTAATATTAATCCATATCCAAATAAAGTATTATGTTATCAAGGGTATTTATGTAGAAGTAAAATACTTTTTGTTTCATCCCATTCAGACATTTCGTTTAGAAGTTATCACGAGTATAAGACGCTAAGAGTTGGTACCTAATAATGAGTTATTTGCCAAAGAGTTTTTATCAACATAAAACCTAATATTAATCTTTATCAAATAAATGTGTTGTTGATTATGAGTATTAGATCTTAGAAGAGTATAATAAATACATCTATACTAATATATAAAGCTGAAGAGTTTGTTTGTTTGAACGCGCTAATCTCAGGAACTACTGGTCCACTTTGAAAAATTCTTTCAGTGTTAGATAGCGCGTTTATCGAGGAAGGCTATAGGCTATATATCAACATGCTAACATCAATAGGAGCGGAGCACCAATGAAAAATGTTTCAAAAACGGGGGAAAATTATCACGCTACGGGCAATAGGAGACGCAAACGACGTTGCGTGGGTCAGCTAGATAAATATATGATTGTAGGGTTTATAACTAATCTGGAGGCTTAAATCAATGAAATTAGTTTTTGATGTTTACTTGAAACGATTATCATATTTAGCCCGCGGTATGAAAATTTTATGAAAAGTCGAACAATCGAACGTTACCTTTTTTTATGTATGGCCCTGCCAAAATGACTCTACACTGCATGATGGAAATCATAAGCAGAATCCAAGAGTGGTGGTCATCATACTCATTGCGAATGCAAACAATGCAGTGTGGTGACCCACACCATGGCGGGCTTGTGATGCTACTGTATCATTGGGCCTCCGGTTTCGCACTCACCACTGAAACACGACAGCACGAACACTGTCATTTCACGGTGATCTTCTGTGCGAAGTTAGTAACTAAAAGTGAGGCGTTACGCTGCAGCTCTTAAGGCGTGTCTCCTCCTTACTTACTTTTATAGTATAAATATGAATAATATTAGTATTAATGTTAGTTCAGTTCAGTTTCATTATACGAGAAGTATACACTGGGATGTTTTCTGTCCGCTTCGGATAACATATTTGCTTGTTTCAGCTAATAAAACAGTTAGGCCACGCCCATATTTTGTTAGATTTTCGATTTTAGGTGTTGGAAACACAAAACAGTGTCGCAGGAGACCGGGCTTTTATGTCATCTAACAAACTCTTACAACAAACAGTGCTTATTATTGGGGATAGTTTTCTCGCGACCAAAATGACGTAAATGCCGAGAATTTGATGATGCTTACACGTTTCGTTCAACGTAGTATAGGTGCGCAACAAAGCGAAGAAGAAACATTAAATCCAGTCATGTGTTGCGTTGAGCTGACACACACAGTTTTTTATTCTTTGAGTAACTCGATATCTAATAGCCATTGCATTAAATCGTATTTTCAGACAGGATTATTTTTCAACTAAAAGACAACAATGGCGGGAGTTTATCCGCACTTCCTAATCACGTATTCAGCAAATGGACACAATTAACACCTGGGCCCAAAAAACAATTTATTGATCACACAAAGTTGTAGAATCAGCGAAGTAGAAAGCAAGGTGACAGTTAAAACACTACGCTATTCGTGCAGTATTATCACACTTTGTGATAATACTGCACGAATAGCTTAAGACAACCATTTCAAAATCACACCTAAAGCTATTTGTTTAAAAGACCTTTTTTGTACAACCTAGTTGTTCAAGCCGACCTAAGTGGAGAAGTCGCCTCTAAGTTTAATGTCCCCGAATATTTATGCGTCATGTCTCCATACGAGACACTGCTTTCCAGCCATATTGAGATATATGTGCAAAAACTACCTTACTGGGAGCATGCTCTTATTTCAGCCATTAGGTAAATAAGACAAAAAAGTGTTGAAAACAGGTAGATTTAAATCTTATTGCACTTTGATTTAAAATATACCTGTCTACTCTTGGTTTCTATGTCCCCAAATATTTAAAATTATACATGTTTCTCTTTTATATATATTTTGTTTGTGTGATTAATTGACATATTTTCTTTCCTTTTTAAATATTTAATTCTCGTCTCATATCGCTCACTATAAACTCCGAAACCATCTAACTGTTTTAAAAGATTTTTTTCAAGTGTGTTTTACTGAGATAGGATAGTTAACATCAAGCTTAGACTAATAGAAGCCAAGCATGATTGAGAAAAAGAAAAACAGACGAAATTGCGTGAGTCAATTAGTAAACTACATGTATGAATTTTCTATTACAACAATATTACTCTTATATTTATTCATGACTAGCTGACCCGGCGAACTTCGTACCGCCATATTTACATATCTTTCTCAGCTTCCCACAGGCAGTGTACAGTCGCGGACAAAAAAAAAAGCCTTTTTCCGTTATTTTTTATTTTTTTCTTTCCAGCAAAAAAAGAATGAATGAAATCGGACTATGTGTTATTGAATTACAACTAAGTACATATTTTGACTTTCATCCCCTCTCTCCAGGAAACCGTGCTGAATTTCGGGATAAAAAGTATCCTATATCCTACCTCGTAGTATGAACTCAAATCATGCCAAGTTTTATTTGAATCCGTTCAGTAGTTTCGGCGTGATGCGCGGCCAAGATACAGACAGACAGACAGACAGACAGACAGACGGACAGACAGACAGACAGACAAAAATGAAAAAAATTACAGTTTTGGCTTCAGTATCGATCATAGAGAGCCCTCCAAAAAAATTTTTCAAAATATCTTTAATGTACAGAATTGGACCTGTTACATTTTTATTATAAGTATAGATAGTGATTGGTTAGTACAAATTCTACAATTTGAAAAATGTTTTCACAAATTGATATAAATATTTACATTTATAAAGATACTTGTGGTATAAAAAAAATATATAAAAATATATAAACAAAACAAAGCAAATAACACTCTACAAACGAAATAAATGTCTAATATCCATTGTGTTGAGGAAATAAACATTGACCGTACAAAAGGTGGGATATGAGTATTTTCATTTCAATAGGCCCCGATTCCATTTTGAGAGGTAAACTTTTTTATGGCAATAAAGTGGATACGTAAATATTCATCAGTTGATTCTACTTTGGGTTAGAGCCCGGAAATATTCAATAGATTGATATTTACTTGTATTCGTTTAGATTTAAAGATGGAAAATGAAAAAAAATATGGAATTATTTATTGGAAAACTACATGTAGTATGATGAGCGTAGAGGTAGTAGAGCCACGCTGATTTCAGCACGAACGGGCCGGCTCGACCGGGGAGGTACTACCCTCGTACAGAAGACCAAGCTAAAATGACAGTCTTGGTGCTGTCGTATTTCGTTGGTGAGTGCGAGACCGGAGGCCCAGTGATGCAGGGGTGACAGTTATCGGGGTAAGTGTGTGAGCAGTGGAATGCTCGTAGAGTCTTGTAGAGGGTGGCGTGGATCGAGCCGTCGGCCAGGGAGACCCGTAGAAACGGTGGTGCCGCTGGCCGCCCGCGGCATAGAGAGGGGCCCAACCGCGGCTAACCACCCTGGGAGGCTGCCCCGTCAGGTCGCGCATAATCCACGGAGTGGCTCGTCGTGCCGGTTGGTGACCGGACGGTGGGACCAGGCGACCACTTCCGGGAGGGTACGGGGGCCCTTCCGTCCGACGGCTCGGTCACCGGTCCGGCGGCCTACCGCGCATGGATCAGGGCCCGCGCTCAGGGCTCCGCTGACGTTGATCGACTAAAAGCAGCGTTTAACAAAGCCACTAGGGAATGCAAGAAGGCTTACATCAGAGCGGATGCCCAGCGCATCGCGCGGCTTGGTCAAGAACTCGTCGCATACCCTACGGGTAGCCGAAAGTTCTGGCGATTGGCCAAAGTTGTGCAGTCCAACTTCTGCCAGTCCTCGCTACCACCGCTGAAATATCCAAATGAATCACTGGCCCATCAGCCTCAGGAGAAAGCGAAACTGCTTGTTGTTCTTTTTGCGGCTAACTCCCGAATCGATGACCGCGGCAAGCACCCGCCTACCATTCCGACCTGCGACACTACAATGCGAGATATTAGTATCCGGCTGAGTGATGTCCGTGCGGAGCTTCGGTCACTCGACGTCCGGAAAGCCAGTGGACCCGACGGTATTCCAGCGGTGGTTCTCAAGAACTGTGCACCAGAGTTGTCTCCGGTATTGACGCGCCTGCATCGCCTGTCATATTCCTCGGGAGCTGTTCCGGAGGCTTGGAGAGAGGCAAATGTTCAACCGATCCCCAAAAAAGGCGACCGCTCCGACCCGGCCAACTACCGTCCGATAGCCGTCACCTCCATTTTCTGCAAAGTGTTTGAGCGGATAATAAACAAACAACTGGTCCACTACCTGGAAGATCACTCCCTACTAAATGATCGTCAGTATGGTTTTAGACCGAACCGATCTACGGGTGATCTTCTAGCGTACGTCACTCACCTTTGGGGTGAGGCTATTGACAGGCATGGGGAATCCTTGGCCATCAGCCTTGACATGTCCAAGGCCTTCGATAGGGTATGGCACCGCTCGCTTCTCTCCAAGCTACCGGCTTTCGGCTTGCCCCCCAAAGTCTGCAACTGGGTTGCCGCATTCCTGCACCAGCGCCGCATCAGAGTCCTTTGCGACGGTGCGGCCTCCGATTTTCAATCGATTAACGCCGGAGTACCGCAGGGCTCCGTCCTGTCGCCCACACTGTTTCTTCTGCATATCAATGACATGTTAGCCCTTGGCAACATTCATTGCTATGCAGACGACAGCACAGTTCATGGGCAATATTTTGGACACACTACAGCCAAGCTAGCAGATATTGAGGAAAAACGACACGAGCTTGTCCTTCAACTCGACCATGTTCTGGGCCGCATTTCTCAATGGGGCTGTGAGAATCTGGTCGAGTTGAACGCCAAAAAAACACAGGTGTGCGCGTTCTCTGCCAAAAAGTCTCCATTCCTTCCCCTTCCCACTTTTCAGAACACTCAAATGGCATTACAAGGTAGGCTCGATATCCTGGGCATGGATATCTGCCGAGATCTCAACCCACGTGAATACGTTGAGAGTGTCACTAAAGCGGCCTCGCGTAAGCTAGGTGTTTTAAACAAGGTGAGACGGTTCTTCTCGCCCGGGCATCTGTGTCTTCTTTACAAGACCCAGGTTCGCTCGTGCGTGGAGTACTGTTCTCATCTTTGCGATGGTGCCGCACAGTACCTGTTTGACGCTCTCGACCGGTTGCAGTGGCGAGCAATCCGCATTGTCAACAGTCCCGAAGCCACCGAGTCCCTTGAGCCTCTGCAGTTGCGTAGAGATATCGCCTCCATGGCAGTCCTCTATCGCTATTATCATGGAGAGTGTTCTGAAGAGCTCTTCCAACTGATCCCCTCCTCTCCTTTCCTCTACAGGACAACACGTGCCGGCCTTGGAAGTCACCGCTTCAGAGTAGTAGACATACGTTCTCGTACTCATCGCTTCGGTTCTTCCTTCCTGTGCCGAGCGGTGAAAACCTGGAACTCACTACCAGCATACGTGTTTCCTTCCCACTATGATCCCGGGTCTTTTAAGCGGGGCGTGAAAAAGCATCTCACCAGGCCGCCATAGTGTCGGTCACCATGCTGCATTGTCCTTATTCGCAATGAGGATGGTGACCGTCACTCCTGGATTCTGTTCATGCTTACCATCAGGCAGGGCAGAGTCATTTTGGCACCTAACTATAAAAAAAAAAAAAACATGTGTTAACTAAAATAACTGAAGCCACATTTGCATATTTCAGTCCAATTATGTTATGTTGTTAAAGTAGCAACGTTCTAGGTTTCGAATGGAAAACCTAAGGATATGCAAACTTTGCGTTCCATTCCACTACCTATTGCGAAATTTGTTGACATTTAATATTTTTAGTGACTCACAAGAAAATATAGTATAGCCATAGTATTCGAGTACATGATTTTTAGAGTTTCCGTGGATGAGCCACGCTTCGGCATGAATGGGCTGGCTCGACTGGAGTGATATCACGGCCTCATAGAAAACCGGTGTGAAATGGTGCTTGCGCTGTGTTTCACCGAGTGAGTTAGGACACCGGAGGCCCATAATCCAACCACTCCCTCCCATCCTCCTCCCCATCCCCCAAAGGTCGGCAACGCACTTGTGACGCCACTGGTGTTGCGGGTGTCCATGGGCGGCGGTAATCGCTTACCCACGCTGATTGCTTTGCATCATTGACTTGATATGACTGTCACAACCAATTTTCTGAAAATCTACTTGACTAATGTAGCTAAATTAGTATATTTCTATATCGTATATTTTATATACGATTATACATATTCTGGTAGTCCAAACAAAGATGCGTAATCTAAAGGAAAAAAAAATAACTTGACAGTTATTTTTATCGAAATCTTACGAAATTCACTCCATGTTTTGTGTTCCAAACCAAAAATTATTTTAATTAAGTAATATTGAACACAAAAAACAGTTAATGTTCCTATCAGCCATCTCAATCCATAATTACTGAAGAAAAATTAATAACTCAGAAACATATTTAGGCAATGTGTTAAATGTGAACTCTTATTGAGCAAACAAATTCAAAGAAACTTTCCTAAATATACTTTTACGGGTACAAAGAAACTTCCCTTGTTAACTGCTTTAACCTATGCGGAACATTCCACTTGATAATTTCCTCGTGCCACTTACTCACAAGTATGAAGGACAAGATACAATGTAAGAAGAAAACAATAGGCTTAAAGGAAAAAATAAGCCGTACGTCTTATCTAAAATTGAATTTATAGCCTTTGCTTGAGAATGAACGATGACAACCACGAAATTTCCTTACTAACTTTCCCAACATTATTTTACTAAAGAATATTCACTTATATTACAGTTAGCTATTCCCTTTTGTTAACATGAGAAGGCTTTTTACAAGTTTCAAGGTTAAAATATAAATAAATTTAAGACTTGGAACCACACTAACACATTAACAGTTTTTAATGCTTAATTGAGGCGGATTCTGCGCAGAGTTTCCAAGTTTTAAATAAAGGTCAGAATTTCACTACAGTTTTCACAGCTGGACATGTTTTCCCCTTATCAGCATGTTTGGGTGTTACGTGCGGGTAATAGCTGTATTATATACATGTGCTTATTTTTAACATGGCGACGGTTACATGAAGTGATTACGATCTATATGTACTTATGATTATATCCATTTAGAATATTGGTATTTGCAACTTGGGTGGGTAGCATTTTGATAAGGTATATTGAAAAGCTTTTCCAGATTTAATATAAATTGATTGCTGTTAGTTTGTGGTTAGAAAATATTAGCTTTTATTAAATCTATTCTATAGATATCGCCCCAGGGTGACGATGACAGAGATGATGGCGATGAATATGATCTGTCATATTCATGCTCTGTGCGATAACTATTTATATGATCAGTGGAGTTTATAATAATAATTCATTTTTACGGGAATTAACGCGATCACTTATTTCAAGGTATTACATACCTCTGATTTGCCTGATGTGACGTAAAAATAATAATTATTATATCATGGAACGTGATAGTTTAAAAGTTAGTACAGTGGAGTTTAATTTCATTTTATATTTTTTTTTTTTAAAGATGTTTAATTTTATAATACATTTCATAACGGAAGACTGGGCTCGAATAACCCCCAACAAGGTGGTTCGACGAAGTGGTAAGGGTACTGGGAAACCGTTGAATGAAGAAAGCACCAGTTATTCTGACAAAATTCGGAGAGGAGAGGCTTATGTTTCTAGCGGTGGACGTCTTTCGGGTGAGAACAAAAGAAAAAGCAAACAACTTGCCATTACGATATCGAGTCCCTAAAAACAAAGGAAATCGTAAATTTACGATATAGATTTCAGAAAAGATCTCAGAAAAATGAGATGAGGTACATCTCATTTTTAACCTTCCGAAAATGATTCGTAGTCACTTACCTTAATACAGTGAAGTTCAATATAAGCAAATATTTAAATGCTACTTATTGACGGATTTTTTTTTTGTGAATTTTTAGGTTGTTATCATTTTTCCTTTAAAATAAACAAAACACTTTACGAAAAAGTGTGGAATACCGTATCAATGAATATGTGAAATTTTAAGTACATTTCGTCTATGCTGTATACATATGTACAAGTGTGGTGACTCGACAAAAGCGTATCACGACTTTCTTTATCAATAAGTTGTAAAATTGGATTGGGTACTAAACACGTCTGTGAACACCTTTTCTATACATATAGAATACTTTGTAAAATCGCTTTATAGAATGACAGCATAACATATACAACAATATAACTATTGGGTGGTAAGATAACTAAGTGTGAATGTAGGATCAACGGAACAGCTACTTGGCTACAACTTTAAAGTTATAAACGTGTAACAATAAACCTTCACTACATAGTATAAAACAAAGTCGCTTTCTCTGTCCCTATATCCCTATGTATGCTTAAATCTTTAAAACTATGCAACGGATTTTGATGCGGTTCAAGAGGAAGGTTTTTATGTATAATAAATGCATAATATAGTATGGAAACACTGTTAATTTTCGAGGTTTCTAATGTGATGTAGTAAATAAACACATTTTTTTTGCGCTTACATTGCAAACGCTGGTTGCACCCTACGAGATAGATCAAAATAATGTACTACAGTACTGTACACCTTAAAAATTACTACAAAAAAGTCCACGACGGTATATGTCTATTTCTTAGGGATAACCCACAACAACCATTTTTTATTCCTTTCTTTTTACGAGAAATAATGGCTTATTTACGTAGTGATTTTAAGCAATACCGAATGAATCCGTATACAATTAAGTAAATTGTAATGTAATGATCCTTAACATTATCTAATTTAAATGAATATATTCGAAGATATTACAGATTTAAAAATGCACGAATCGTATCGTCGGCGGGGGCATCTGAAATCCACCCGTGTGAAGCCACTAGGGTCACTAGTTAGTTATATAAAACTAGCGACCCGGCCCGGCGCCCTAAGGGAATTTTTGGAATTCTCGAAATTGCGCTATTACATGTATATTATACATATACACTGCTGCATTAAAATTAATTGAACATACACCAGAAGACTTTATTTCATACCATGTGAAAGTTCAGCATTATTGTTAACAATAGTATTAACATAAAAATTTGATGTTTTGGAAGTCCACATTCCGTTTCCGAAATATGCTTAGAACTGAATTAATGAGAGGAAAATAATATTTTTTTCTCTCGTTCTGGGAAGGGACATATTTAGAAAAAAAAATATTTTCTAGAGAAAATTGAATCTATCAATATCAGTATAACTTTCGTTCCTTTGTATATGGTCTTGAAATAAGCAGTAAACCTTAAAAGTTATAGATGTCCACTTTAGCCCACCCCAGGGACAACGTGTATACAAAGACGTCGAATGCCCCTTTACCGTTATCTGAAAGCCACTTAAGAAAAGTATTTCTGATTGTTTCTTTGTATGTAAAGATATATAATGTTTTTCTTGAAAGAGCCCACCCAGTAGCTAAATGTAGTGGTAATAATGTTCGCACAATTGTCTGAATCGCTCAATAAACTTCTGACAAACGGTAGCATAAAGTAATCGTAATGGCAGGATACGTCAATTTCAATGTCAGCCGTTCCAAACTTATTTTTATCGTAAATATTACATAGTTTAATAACAAGCCCTTTGGATATTCATTTCTCTCGATCTAATTTGATCCGATCTATCTTTTTCATTATAACACGGCCTAGTTATGAATGTAAGATAAATTTTTGAGCAGTTCACTAACTGCCCAATTTACGTCGAACGGCCTGCAAAAAGAGAAAGCGGCGCGTGACTTCAGATAGTATGAAAATTCGACGATTTTTTTACCTTATTTTTAATATAAAATATGTAGGTCACTTAATAGCGTAGTATACCTAAGTTAGTCTGACGACTGAGGGCGCGTTTATATTTTAATACGAATTTGTTCGCCACAAACCTCGTTTTCATGATAAAAAACATTCTATTTTTTAGCACCTACACGTTAAATTAGAAAGATTAATAAGAATTTTAATCTTAGTGTCTAGTAAATGTATTGCGGTCACCCTGTGAACATCAGAGTTTTTTGGTGTATTATTATAATGTTCATATTAATATTCAATCGAATTTTATGTCCATAATAATTGTACAGTTAATATTTTAGAAATTATAACTATTCCTGCAACTACTTCTACCACACTTTTCAACCTACTTGCTTTATTTATATGAATCGTTTAATGAGGAGGGTCAGACAGGCTGTTGATCTTCCTCATTAGACGTTTGCGATTTATCACATATCATGGCAATGATGGTGTCGCCATGACATGTGATAGTGTATCTAACATTTAGTACGTTGTGGTGACGCATTTTAATACTCATTATTTCTACATTTTTTTTGGAAATTATTTTATTTTGATGTTTCACATTTGCCCGACGACACAGGATGACACAATGTTTATGGAATAGGGTCGTTAACAAGCATTGAGTTACCCGAAGGTAAGTAACTACTCCTACCAACGGACAGATGGACCTAAAGAGTCAAGAGAGCGTTACCACCATTAGAGTGCCAAATCAATACGCGATGATTAACCACCCTCCACTAACGAAAAATTTGTTTGGCACTGGTTTCATGTGAGACATTGGTGTCACTCCGATCAAGGCGACCCATGGCCCTTCCCATGTATCGAGACATCACCGTAACATAATGTAAATTTTAGAATACCTCCTATTTTTTGACATATCTTTAGAAAAATATTTCTATTCTTCAAACATAAAATGAAAAACTACTTATAGTAATGGATACAGTCAGCCCTTCAGTTTAGCTCTATTAAAGAACCACAAAAGTTTCAGAATATTCCCTTGTAACAAAATCATCCTTGTTATATAATAACACTCCCTGACATTATCCTCACGTATTATCCCACGAGATACAAAGGTGCTTCTGAATGTTAACATACCGACCGAACGGAATACCTATTTACTTTTAGTCGGGTTTTTATTGCCTCAAAGAGGCTGGTAGACGCAGAGGGCGCATTTCGAACGTATAACGAAATTTTCTTTTCAAAAATGTTAATGTTTTACGGCATATGTGTAGCTACAGGTCGATGTAGGTCATTGTTTATTAATAATGAATTTGCAAACGAGTCGAGTGGGACTGTGGATTATTGCATAATATGTATTGGATAAACGATGCAATTAAACTCATGTTGGCTCTTAGGTGAGTTTAAGTTCCGCCACCTCAGCAGCTATTTTTAAATCCCCAGTTACTTCTTCAGAACTGCCCTCAGAAGGCAAGACGTTCTCCAAACAATTCCATTATATATGTTACACGACGTGCTTTCGATACTTTTTTTAATTTGCATGTAGCAAAGACTCCATATAAATGCATTTTAAATAAAGTTAAAGTTTTTAGAAAAGTTTAGATATAACATGTTTAATATTTCCTTTTGTAATATAAGCTATCCTATGATTCTCATCACTTGTACAAAAAAGAGATAAATTTAAAATTTGCCAGACGTCCTTCGTAGCTCAATTTCAAATTATTTTTAGTTGTAAAATCAAGGGTATTTAAGAATAAACC
Organism: Diaphora mendica; assembly: GCA_949125395.1. Classification (NCBI taxonomy): domain Eukaryota; kingdom Metazoa; phylum Arthropoda; class Insecta; order Lepidoptera; family Erebidae; genus Diaphora; species Diaphora mendica. The sequence goes on from OX421321.1 coordinate 7,816,567, forward strand.
GTAAAATATTATAATTCCGTTAGAGACTCGGTCCTCTTCATCCATTAAATATCAAATTAATAAATTCGGAAACGATCAAGAAATACAAAGCAATTTTTTTATTATAGATATACTTCTTACCTTAATGGTCCATAAATAAATTCGATGATGAATGACTCTATATAATAGTCGATTTTTTCCTCATCGAGTAATTACGGTAAAACGGTTACTTTAATTACTTTACCGTTGACAGTTATGATATAATGGAACCTCTCGGCCCATTGGGATGGCATAAAATTCAAAATTCATATTTCTTATCAGATGGATGATCTTATCCAACGATGTTTTAATGGAAATTTGACTTTATTGAATTGCAGATAATATAAGTAAATTCTGTTAAGTCTTTGTTACGTAGCACTTGTATGGTATAGACCGAGAAAAATCTACAAATTGGTATCACAGACTAATTTAATAGATTGATGAACTGGTCAGAATAATTGATCGTATTTGCTTACAAAACACTATATATTTACTTTACCACGCCATTTATCATCGAAGGGAAGGCAGAAGCATAAATAGATGCTAACACTTTGGCGACTACTATTCCAGTTTATTTCAGCATTTTATTTACTTAATAGGGGCCCCTATTACATTGTAAGATTAAAATACTATTGACATTGGTTAAGTTAAATAATAAGTTGTTTTGTGTACGCTTCATAAACTCAAAAAGTTCTGTAGCAACTGAGCTAAAATATGAACTAAAATAAAAGTGAAGTAATAAAAAAAAACATTTATTAGTTTATAGAATACAAGATAAAAGAAAACCTTTGGCAGGTGTCTCAAAAGAGGATTTAGTTCTACAACTCTTGGTATTAACAATAACTAGAGCGGTTATTTTCGACTGCTGGTATGGCATTCCGAGATACAGTGACGAGACAGAGAGATCGAGTTGACGTCATCATCACTATCGCTGGTTGTGGTTGGTCAATGCTATTATATAATATCATTGTAGTTGGTTCATTTCGTGTTATGTTGCTATAAAGTGGAAACTGGATTGTGACATCACATCGAGCCGCTCTCGGAGTGCGAGACCTTGTTTTCTTTGACCATGGACTGGACATTCTAACACACATGAGTGTCACAAAGAGTGAAAGTAAATTTAATCAATCAGATTAAAAGGGAAACTGTCCAAAGACATATTTTCTACTTAATATCTACATTTTAGGTTTAAATGAAGACACTAGTGTAAAAAGAAGTCAGCTAATATGAAATAAGTGGCGTAGAGTGCATACATGCTAACGTAGGTTCCCACAATATATGTAACCCCAGTACATGGGTTCCAGCGGTCCCACTGATAAATCAATTAGTTCCCTTTAGGATACGTTGGCCCTGATGGATATTCATAGCCCAGGCTCTTACTAAAACACGATTTCCGAGACAAGGATTATACAGTAAGTACCATACTGTCCCCAAACTTTTTGGTAGTGGATTAAAAAAAAAACAATATTTTCAATTTAATTGATTTCATGCGTATACCAGTGTGTACCAGTGAAGGAAAAATCTTGACCAAAATGCTATCTAATTTATATCTATCTATCTAAAGATAGAAATCCTTAGAAAAAGGTTTTCTTTGTTGCTTTATTTTGAAAACAAAAAACAAAATAATTTAGAATACTAAAAGTGAATGTCGAAATTCAGCAAATGCAGAATACCTTCAATTTCGTAAATCTAATTTGGAACTATAAAGTTAAAGCTTTTCTTTCTCATAACAGCGTTGCAGCCATAAAGTGACTTTTCTGTCTTCTTTAGCTTTGAGAAATTCAGCTTTATTTCATTTATTTAACTTGTCGTCATTCTGCATTAGTATAATCCTGTCAAGACTGCTACCACATTGGTAAAAAAATTCTATATTTTTAACCAACTTCAAAAAAAGGAGGAGGTTCTAAAATTGGACTGTTTTTTTTTATGTTTGTTACCTCATAACTTTCGACTGGGTGCACCGATTTTGATGATTCTTTTTTTATTTGAAAGCTAGTGCTTTCCGAATGGTCCCATTTAAATTTGGTCCAGATTGAAGTCGGTTTTTTTTTGTTAAAATTTGTAATTATTTCTCTTCTATTCTTTAAACGTAATGTTTATAAAATGTAGTTATATTTATATTGATACTAGCTGACCCGGCGAAATTCGTACCGCCATATTTACATATCAGTCTCAGCTTCCCGTCGCAGACAAAAAAAAAAAACTTTTCCCGGTTTCTTTTATTTTTTCTTGTACACAAACCTTGTCCTAACTATAAGGAACACATAAAAAAAGAATTATTTAATTTGGTTCAGCCGGTCGGAAGTTATGCCCGTATATACATTTCGGCGATACATTTATATATATATTATAGAAGATATTCTTAGTGTATTTTTAAATTCAGACATTACTAGTACAAAAACCATTTCTTTTCCATTTTTTCTTTAACTCTGTATTTAAAGAAACAGGTTGTACAAGTTTAAAAAAGTAAATGAATAAGTGATATTAATTACTGCTTTTAGAAACATAATTAACAATTACACATCTAAGTGACAAAGTTCATCCATTCACTTAATTCGTTAAAGGTTAAAGTGCCTTTACTAATTAAAATTTCTTACGGTGTCACGCTTTTCATAATCATACAACTTAAAACGACAAGACTGTCATAAAATCAATTTAACAATAAGAACCGAGTGTGTGCTTGCGAGATGACAAAGATGGAAAGACATTTCATAGAATGAAAGCTAAATTGGCACATGAGAAACATTCTTGTTTGTGAAACAAGGATGTTATTACCTCGATTAAAGCATAAAACCTCTTGTGAAATATTAAAAGAGTTTATTGCTAATTAAAATTCGCACAAATAATTTTCTCTATGTGGTGGGAACGTGATCTGAAATAATGAAATTTAGCATTTTTATATACATGTCATGATTGAAACGAGTAAAACTTATGCGTATGGTTGAATTTCTACGAATTCAATCATAAATATGAGTACTATCGAAATGACAATTATTTATAACCTGGTTTTGTGGGAAATGAGAGAGGAGTCGCCTACCGTAACTATTGTATCCAATAGTACACAACCTGTAATTCAAGACCACCTGTAATTTCAAGAAAACCTGTAATATCAACAGAAATAAGTGAGATAGGTTGGGCTTTCGGTAACTTCAACTCACTAGGTACAAAACTATTTCCCACACAAAAGCAACCGATTTTCTATAAGGCCATAGTATATTTCCGAGCGAGTCAGCTCAAAAGTACCGATACATGACTCTTGCGTCAGTCAGAGTTATATTTATACTCAGAAAAAGTTAAACTGCATAGTTTCCTTTTGTTTTCAACCGACTTCAATAAGGAGGAGGTTCTCAATTCGACTATATTTTTTTTTTATTTTTTTTTTATGTTTGTTACCTCATAACTTTGGACTGGGTGAATCAATTTTGATGATTCTTTTTTTATTTGAAAGCTGGTGCTTCCCAAATGGTCCCATTTAAATTTGGTCTAGTTCTGACATGTCATCCATGAGAAATCCATATAAGTCTTCAATTTGCATTATGTATGTACGCGACAAATTAACGAATAACTCAATATTCCCGTATAGTCCCATTTAAATTTGGTCCAGATTGAAGTCGGTTTTTCTTTTTGTTAAAATTTGTGATTATTATATATACCTACTACGAATCTTTCTAATACACGAAAAGAGCGTGACCGGCAAAATTTAATGAAAATCTTAGAAATTTTAAAAGATAAATTGTAATCAATTAAGTCTTTTATTGCTGTTTGATGCTTTATATTAATACGGTGTCCAATCTCCATTATTATCCATAATGGCTTGGCATCTTCGTGGCTTACTTTCCGCCACTTTTTCAGCATAGCTGCGAGGTAAAGACCTCCACGCGGACTTCAGTTCACGAGTGAGGTCAGCAACGGTCACTACATTTTTTGCCCTTAGTTTAAGCTTCATCCACGCGCAAACATTTTCAATTAGATTGGCATCAGGGGACTATGAGAGCCAATCCAATACGTTAATACTATGTTCCGCGTTCCAAGTGGTGCAAAGCCGACTTCGGTGTTTAGGATCATTATCCTCTTGCAGAATCCAGAAATCATTTTGGTGTGGAAACATCTTTTTAGCCGACGGCAATAACGCTTTTTCGTAAATTTTCGTCCAAAGTACCGGTAAACAAGTGCAAACTTCCGAAACCCTTTTTTGAGAAGCATCCTCAAACATGCACCTTTAAAGGGTGTTTCACGGTTCGTAACATCAGTCTATTGTCAGCCGTAGTACAAGCTCGAGTCGAGTAACCGGTTGCCAAAAATGAAGCTTCATCAGAAAAAATCTCTTGTCCCAATCATGGTCTTTGTTTTCGCACGCCCAATGCAGCGTTTTTTCAATATGCGTTTCAGAAAGGAGAGTTCTCTTCACATTGCTTCGATATTTTCGCCCTTTACAACTAAACGCCCTTTGATAGTGTCAAATAATATGATAAAACCCTTTTTCTTAAACTTTTCTTGCTCAGAGCGAAGTAATAATAAAGGATTCCTAGCAAACAGCTGCACAATCCGTTTATCCTCTGCAACAGACGTCTTTTTCGATTTGCCACGATCTGGTAAGTCATAGACGGTTTTGTTTGTGAATATCTCTTCACCCACTTGCTCACGAAGGTCTTGGAATTTTTCATATAATGGGCGGCCTAGTTGCGGAACATTTTGGGGCCTTTTGGATGAGTACAGAGAAACACAGCTTCAAATCGGGCAGCTTACGCGGCACTCATTGTAAAAAATAATATTTTTAAGAAGGAAAACTGGAGGGAAAACTTGTATTTTTTACAATGCATTTTAGGTAAAGGATTGTTCGTTTCAGCCTAATATATATTTTTATAAATTGCATTCCAAAATTTAAAAATATGCCGGTCACGTTCTTTTCACACACACTGTACATTTACTCGTAAATGAATTTGAGTCATAACAAAACTAAATTCACATAAATTCTTTGAGTTAAACCCATAATCCTAAAAATTAATGTAAATTTATTGCAAAATAAAATAAATTTCATGACAAGCTTTCAAATATTTCATAGATAAGGAAACGTTTTTACTTGATCTTCATTTAAATATCAAATTTCTTACCTTTATATTGCATTAATATTTTATTTTTCTTCGTTTCGCTAAAATTAAATGTCTGAAAATAAGGTATAAATAAATTTTGTTTTATTTAACGTTAATGGATCACGAAGAGACGGAACAAGCCGAGGTCAAACAAGGATGAACTCAAGAGCTATGCTAATTCTGCATAAGCTTAAATTATTTACGCGAAATATTTATTTGATTCTCGCTTTGGCCATTAAACTTCATAGAATCGAAGTATCTTATATTCACTGATTCTGTTTGCTTTAAGGATTTTTCTCAAATTAACAGCAGCAAAGAAAGCTTCAGTCTTGTTTATTTATTAAAGAAGATTTTATTATTTTAATTTCCTAATGTAATGTTCCTGTGCTAATAAAGTATTTTTATTAAATGCACTTTTTATGTCAACATTTCAGTTTGTCAATGGTTATACTCGTTATACATTACAAGATGAATTTGTTATAAGGCCCAACTAGTAACTGCCAGAACTAAATATTCAGATCAAAATACGCTAATTTTAAAATTAGGTACTGATTTTATCTCTACTACTATACAACTACAGTCTATTATGCTGATAGAAATCTCACATCAGTCTCACTTTGCTACACACATTAGGTACACTGATCTCATCTCAATAATAAATTCTGGTAATTATACTAAGTCGTATATATATATGTCGGAGTGAGGGTATCCAAATAATAAAAGTGATACAAACATTTGCCACTATCGAACACTACGGAACACTCTATATAAAGCGGCGCGATCGGCAACAGGACACAGTTCTCTTCAGATCTCGCGACGACCATATCTATTATTTGATTTGTGATTTATTGTATCTGTGTTTTATATTGTGTGTATGAGGCGATATTTATCAGTGGGGGAATTACTAGCCTAGGTGGCGAATTCCACAGGGCATCGCGGAGGGGTGAGCGTTGCCCCAATCCCCTCATGGGGGGTTGCTGATGGTGTTTAAGTTAATTCGTATCCGTTTAGTAGTGATTAGTGTTTGGCTTTGGTCCAGATTGGCTGTATCTGTCATTCATGTTCTCGTTTATTCTTGTGTCTCCGACATCAGAAGTGGGATCTGAATCTCATTTGCCCACAACGTTTGAGAGTGTAACGGATCGTCAGTCGCGGCGAGCTGTCGAACTACCCGCCGCTCGAAAATCGTACGAGGTGTCATTTGTTAAATTTTTGTAAGCGAGAACGCTCACATAGTGTCAAAGTGTCGGTATAGCCTTTTCGCGTACGAACGGTTTATGAGACGTGCGGCCTACAACAGCGGCAGCGTGCGGTAGTAAAAGCAACGCATCGGTAACTGGGAAGTAACCGGTATGTACGGACAACTCCAACAATCCGGTGAGTCGTACTATTTTTATTGTGTGCTGAGTGCTCTTTAATAAGATAAGTTCTGTCAGATGAATTTCTAGGCAAACGACAATATTGTGTAATTTATACTCTCGATTGTTTGATTGATTGTTGATTTTTGTGTAAACAAAAATAAAATAGTGGAATAAGTAAAAGTGATTTTAATTCAAAAATGGACAATATTGTGCAGTAACATTATTGAGGGTAGGTAATGCCCGCACTTATTGTAGCATCGAAATTCTATGTACAGTTTTAATCCAGATTTATTCATTGCGGTTATTGTTTCATGTAGTACACGATTACTGTATTTCAAACGACATAATTATGGAAGAGATCTGCTTGCATTAGGGTTTTAAGCAGCAATTTTCGAAAAGAATCTTGTTCTTAAAAATAATAAGGTCGTTTCTATTGGTGGCATCGGTACAAAGGTAGTCGATTTAGGAAATTTAGAGTGTATTATTATACCATAGCAGAAATATGTCAGAAATGGAGCTGCCTGGGATTGAGCTGCCGATTTTGCACAAGCTGTTTGTTTATTGTTTAAATTTATTTCTTATTTTTAACCCCCGACGCAAAAAGAGGGGTGTTATAAGTTTGACGTGTCTGTCTGTCTGTGGCACCGTAGCTCGCGAACGGATGAAGAGATTTCAATTTAGTTTTTTTGTATGAAAGGTGAGTTACGTGCGAGTGTTCTTAGACATGTTTCATGAAAATCGGTTGAGTCGTTTAAAAAGTAATGGGGGTAAAAGTGGGGAAGAAGAACCGAATGTCTGCAAAACGTGCCAGTATAATCGTTAAATGACAATTGTGTAATTGATAACTTCGACCTGATGCTGCATAAGGGGTTTTTTTATTTATTCAATTTTAAATTTATGATTGTGATGTGATTTTTAGTTTGAGGCGGATTCATCTTTGATTGTAGCTATTAACATTTTTTTAATTATTATTTTGACCAATTTGAGATAGTTGTGACCCGAATTATAATTACCGTTTTTTTATTTTGTGATGAAATGTCGATATTTTCAGTAAAGATAAAAAAAAACTGGTCGGACTTCTATTTGGTGTCAGCTATCTCACCAGCAGCGGGTGATTGTAGCTGGCATGTCTATGTAGTTGGCAGATATACGTGTGGTAGTCACAAGGGATAACTAACTGTTACACTTGTGGTGGTCACAGGGATGACCTACGATACTATTTATTTGGATTGCTTTGAGAATAAGCAGCGGTAGTCAATTATTAAATTTCTTATTTTGTTATTTTGATTTTAATAACGACGTTACTGTTTTCTTTTGCTGTTCAGTAGTGTACTGTTTTATTGAGACAAAATAGACAGTGAGGTCAGATATGGCAGAGTGAGAGTGATACTGTGTGTACACGTATGTGACATTTGATAGGGAAAGTGTAAATTAGTAAAGTTTGATCTCAGTAACTTAGTTTTGATACAAAGTTAAGAAAGAAATTAGACAAAGTTAAATCCTAAGTATAAAGGACCGTTTAAAATTGTAGAGTTGCTCGATGGCGATCGTTATACTTTGAAATCTTTAACTAGTAACAGAATCTACAAATGCGCTTGCGTTCGTATACGAGAGTTTCCTTTAAGTGATATACCCGAGGAGGTAGATTTGTCTGGCATTGATAATAGTGAGGAAAATCCCTGTAGATCAAGTCCCTATTGATGTTGATGATGATAATCAAGGGTTAATTAATGCTGATGCAATGGACTGAAATTGAGTTGTAATTGTGTGGCGAGTAGTCTCTATAATGAGATATGAGATATCCTATCAGCGTGGTGGTTGTTAAAGTTTAGTTAAGTTTTGCGAAAGGCGAGGTGGCCACTGAAAGGCGAGGTGGCCACTGAAAGGCGAGGTGGCCACTGAAAGGCGAGATGGCCACTGAAAGGCGAGGTGGCCATTGAAAAGTGAAATTGGTAGAATAAGAGGCCATGTAGATATTGTTAATAATAATAATCCAAAAATGTGTAACGCGATAAACGGTGAGGTGACTGTTGCGATACTACTTACTGGTGTTATTAATTTAGTATGTAGCGAGAAGTCTATTAGCATTCAGATTTGATAACGAAAAGCCTATTTTATGAGAATGTCCTAAATGAAGTTGTTCCACAGAAGATAAAATGTAATAATGTACCCAATGTCCTTGGTCAGGAGTGGCCGAACAACACAATAATCTCTTTCTTTTCTGCGGATAATGATGATGATGCCTTCAACATCACACGAGGACGTGTAATACGTCAGGACGGCCGTGTCGGAGTGAGGGTATCCAAATAATAAAAGTGATACAAACATTTGCCACTATCGAACACTACGGAACTCTATATAAAGCAGCGCGATCGGCAACAGGACACAGTTCTCTTCAGATCTCGCGACGACCATATCTATTATTTGATTTGTGATTTATTGTATCTGTGTTTTATATTGTGTGTATGAGGCGATATTTATCAGTGGGGGAATTACTAGCCTAGGTGGCGAATTCCACAGGGCATCGCGGAGGGGTGAGCGTTGCCCCAATCCCCTCATGGGGGGTTGCTGATGGTGTTTAAGTTAATTCGTATCCGTTTAGTAGTGATTAGTGTTTGGCTTTGGTCCAGATTGGCTGTATCTGTCATTCATGTTCTCGTTTATTCTTGTGTCTCCGACATATATATACAGTCGTACGATTGTCTGATGATAGATAGGAAGATACTACTCCTTACTAAAACAGAAATGTTCATAGCTATATCCTAAAGTATATGTTAAACAACAACAAAAAAAATCCTATTGTTTTAATGCCCCATACTCTTTAGTGTATTGGCAAATATTTTCAACTTCACATTTAGAGTGTGTTTTAGTAAAAAAATATTTGAAACTTTTGCATAGGCGCCTATATTTCGAGTTAGGTTAACGGAAATATTTAATCGAGTGTCAATCATCGTGGTGAACGGTTGACACCCGATTTATCCACGTCACGCTTAAGGCGACAGGTGGAGCTAGAATCGATTTTTACTAGTTTTTAAATTATAAAGGGCATGCTTACTTACTTAGATGTTAGACAATTCAAAGAAATTTGAGATGAAACAAATAATAATTAATCATAAGTCATATAACCTTTGTCAATCCTTTCGTACAACTTCAATTACACATTGCCACCTAAATCAGTATATAAAAGACATAATGGAACATGTTAAACATCATTAACATTTAAATTCTGATGAGGTTCACCCTCTATATATATTCACTGACATTGTTTCGTTACTCCAGTCAGTCACGACATGGAAAGGGCTAAATTCGCGGTTGTCACGTTTTTAATTAATATACGAGTGGGCGAGGCCCTGGATCACGCATACGACCTCTTTGTGCCGCTTATGTGAAATTCATCAATTAATGTTGCCTTAGCTTTAAAGCTACTTATATTTACATTTTCGTCACTGCAAGCTAAAACTACTACTTTGTGTTACATGAACTCTAAACAAGTGTTAAAGCAAATTTAAGTTTCTGGAATAATTACTCCTTCTACACGTGTTCATTCCTGTACGTTATAGCAAATTGATGCATTGCTTTATGAGCTCCAAGCTGCTTACTAATGAAATAATTTACGACAAGAGCGTAAACATTGTTGGAATTTTTATAGATCCTTCACTTTTACTAAGTCATAATTTATTCCGATACTTTATTGTTAGCCGTGTGCGTGATTGCGAAGGTTTGCTTTAGGAGAAAACTTTCCGTATATTAAATATCACGCAGAAGAGATTCTATTTATTTAGGTTTTTCTTTTATTGAACTCATTTAGAATACACGAGAGAATAATATTAATAGAGATAGATATAAAGAAGAACTGTGAGCAACTTATCATTCCATGAAATTCCATGGGTAATGAAAATACAAAAACTATTTCATATTTTAACAAGTTTTTAAAAGGTTATTTAGGCTGCATATATTACGTAACTCGTGAATATCATTTTTTATAATGATGTATTGAAAATGGTTTAAAACCCGATGATCTAATTATCACAAAAGGATCTAAAATGTGAGTTTTTCTTTCTAAAGTCCATAAATTGATGTAAAGATAGAAACAGGAAATCAAACTGTTTTGTACCCACTGTGCACGAGCACTGCAAAGCATTTGAGGAAAAAATGTTACCAAGCGTTATTTTTATTGATTTTAGACTTATCGAGATTGTTGATATCTGTAAATGTACCTTAAGGGATGTCCATAAAATTCATATTAGCAAAAATTTAGGAGCGAAAATTGAGAAATAAGTAAATACAGAAACAAGAGTCAAACTTTAAATTGAAATAATTACATATTTATCTACAGTTTAGAAATAATCACGACCGCAAAGTAGTTCATTTGAATCTAAGCCTCCAATTTGCTAAGTTCTAAAATCAGGTTCATAAACCAAATCTAATTAAGTAGTAGTACTAAGTTACAATTAAATTTACAGTCGGCTGGTTTTAAATTTGTTCTAAATTTTAATAACCTTTGAGAAATGTTAAGAAAGGAAAGGAAGGAATTGATCAGTGATATCTATCTATATAGGTATAATCAAAACATAATAACAGACAAATGTTTGTTTCTTTAAATGTGCTGATCTCAAAAAATATTAGTCAGATCTAAATGTTTATTAAGCTATTGCATAGCTTTTATCGCGGGCTTTGAGTGCGGCAACCGAATCAAGAAATTCCGTAACGTAACGTAAATAAATCCTGACACCTGAAGCTCGCACGGATCGAGCCGAGCTGCTGCGAACGACGAATCAACGAATCTGTCTGTCTTTGTCACATTTTTTGTTTTAAATAGAGTATTTATAGTATAGTATACCGTGGCACCATGGTTGGAAACCATTTTTAAGCGTTTAGTAAGTTGTGTCAAAATTTGAGATTAGTAGGAGCAGAATTTTTAAAGTGAAAAATTATTTATGCGCGTTGAGCAATTTTTGAGTGAACAAAAAGCGTAAAACTCGCGTCACCGTCACCGCACGCTTCCCATGATCTATATGATTATTTATACTGTGTATATATGTACATAGAATACCTCCGGGGCTATTAGTTTAATCATATAGCTCAACAATACAATTCACAAGGTACTTAGTTTTCACTTCTATCGGCGGTCCCCAAAGACTGCCCCGTTTTTTTTAAATTTCTGAAGCATATACAAACTAATATAATAATTTTAAATATGTAGATTAAAACAACACGTTCACGACTATTTGAAGAGGATCATTAACTCAGGTTAAGCTAAGAAGTACTGACCATTGCCACTATTTACTACGTATCTTGTATATACACAACTGTATTATCGAATAAAACAAGTAAATTAATCATTACATCAATATTCATTTAATGGTACGAAGATATGAAATTGCATCACTTTTCACGACTGGTACATCGCAGGGAACCTTATCACGCCCTAACTTAATATAGATAAACAGATGTGCGCAAGCATACCTGTCTCTGCATTTACTCTTTAGCTACCCTCACAGATCGCAGGTGCGTCAGCATGTTATACTAATATCATAAAGTGGGAACTTGTGTATGTTCTTGTGGTTTGAGAAAACAGCTAATCATGCAGCTTTTTATATTTAGATTAGATTTTTTTGTGAGGAAAGTTGAGCTTAGTTGAGTTAAAATATATGCAACTAGCCAACCCGTGCCCACTTCGTTGAGCGTTAACCACCCGCTTTTTTCGAATTCATTTAAAAATGCTATTATTTTTAACTGAACTTTTTTATCAATCATAGTAAAGTATGGCCTATATCACTCCTGATTAGAGTCGCTTTTTGTTAGTGAAAGAATTTTCAGGATCGGATCAGTACTTAAATCTTAACTTGCCAAAAGTCTGAAAAACCATTTGGTTATTATATTTATAGCTTTTGGCTGCGGCTAAGATCTTTTTGTAAAGATTAGCATATGTCCTTCCACGAGAATCAAAGTAAATACCAATTTTCATTGAAATCGATACAAGTAACAGACAGACAGGGTTACGTTCCAATTTATAATATAAGTATGGATTACACATATAACTACCAAACCTACTACCAAAACCACACAACTGAAGTCTGAAGAAAACGTAAAGAGCATTCGTAACGACAATATGTTTTTTTTTCTATCTAAAATTTATAAATGGCAAGAATAGATCAACCACAACAACTTATTTAAAGTATATATCTAAAGAAGATATCTCTGGTGAATATTTTTTCGTATAATTAAAAATAAATTATCAAATGCTTGTTTGTTCAGAATATTGTCAATTCAAAATACATATTGACTTTAGAGCCAAATGATCTATCAACACTTAAACTTGAAAAACTTGATATTTTATGAACAAACAATAAAAACTTTTTAATACTTTTGTGTTCTCAAATTATCAGACAAAACTCAAACTCAAAAAGATTTTATTCATATAGGCACTTATTTTACAGGCACTTATGAATAGTCAATATTTAATATTAAAAAATCGAGTGATTCTAGTCGCCAGTTCCAAGTGCAGCCTACCCTTCATGGAGAAGAATTTTGCAAGAAACTCCATTGTTGCTCCTTTTAAAAAATAATAATACGGTTTACAATATTTTTTTTTCACTAAGAGACTTGAATGAGAATGAAGTCGACCAAAGAAAACAAAACAAAAGGTTTGGAGTCATTGCTGCACAGCCATGAGCTAACCAATCATGCGCCGTTCTTACTGATAGCTGCAATATTTTTACATTGTTATATTGTGACATTGTATTGTTATATTGTGAGGTCCACTTATAGAAAATAAAATCCAAATAGCACTTTCACTCACAGTCAAATTTAAAAAGATGTAATATGTCCAAATTTAAAACAATCAACAAAATGTCACAAATGTAAAATAAAGTAAGACGCATGGATCAGCCATCGACCTATTCAACCATAGTTGAGCTGCGTACTCAGGCCGCACAGCAAATCATCAGGTCAATATCAAAGAAATTAATAATAATCATAGTCGACAAGGTGCTCATACAATAACAAGTGCGTATTTAATAAATGGGGAAACATATTGTTAGATAATTACCAAAGTACCATCATGTATATGTTTGTATTTACATTATACAAGTATGTGTGTATGTTTTCATTTATAAGCTGCAACTAAAACAATCAACAATTTGTATTTAAGGAAAAAATACAAACTACCTCATTTTAGAGGTAGTAGAGCCACGCTGATTTCAGCACGAATGGGCCGGCTCGACCGGGGCGGTACTACCCTCGCACAGAAAATCAACGTAAAATGACCACGTTCGTGCTGTCGTGTTTCGTTGGTGAGTGCGAGACCGGAGGCCCAAATAGTCTAGTCAACAAGTTCCATACTTGTTGACTAGACTAAAAGATGCAGCAGCATCACTAGGCCGCCATGGTGTGGGTCGCCATACTGCATTGTCTGCATTCGCAGTCAGTATGGCGACCAATACTCTTGGATTCTGCTTATGCTTTCCATCAGGCAGAGTAGAGTCATTTTGGCGGGCCATACATAAAAAAAAGAAAGATGAAAATGAAGTAGAATTGATACAAGAAAAAGAAAAAAATAAAGGAAAATTTAAACAAGAACAAACTAATTAAGAGAAAAAAGAAATTATTAAAGAAAATTATACAGAAAATAGTCCCAAACAAAATCTTAACTTAATTATTTGTCGGAATTAGATGTCGTTAGGTTAGTGTATAAAAACACTATTCATGCCGGAGTACCAACATGTAAAATTTTAATACATTATTCAAAAAAAATAATTGTTGCGGCTTGAGAACAGTCCTTATTATTTTTCCTATCCAAACATCGTTACCTAACTTCCCACTTCCAACTCCCCTTGCACATGAAGCGAATTCTAATCAGCGCCATCTAGTGCGCGGACACTCAAAAGGAGCGCTAATGGCCGCGTAGCGCGTTCACGTTGTCGCTCGTGAAAATATCTAAAATCAATGGAAATAGACTGATCTCAATTGTGAAAACCGTGTACATTTCGTGTGGAGTGTGATCCCCTGCCTGTGCTGTGTGGGACTCTTATCTGAACCAACCAAACGTGCTCTGATGAACCGGGTTCGTGGATATGCCTCCGATTGGTGAGTCCTCCCAACCTTTTCCCGTTTCTGAAGCTGTTCGTTTGTTCCTGCTTGATATCACTGGATTTAGACATACGCTAGAAAGGTGCCCTAGGCTACCGCCCGCTGTGAACCAACCAGCAATAGCTCATTCATCAACATACAATATTTTTTTAGCACAATTTCAAGATGAAGAAGTTAGTGTGTATATAATAACAACTTAAGCCCATGACTCTTTATTGTTCAGATAATCGCCAATCGTATAGTAGGCTTTCCTTATAAGGTGGTTTTTACAGTACGCTTGAATTTATCCATAGGAAGGTCAATTACATCTGTAGGAATTTTATTATAAAGACGTATACCAAGACCTTTGAACGAGTTGTGTACCTTATGTAAACGATGATAGGTACCAACGAGTTTAGACTTGTTTCTTGTATTAATATTGTGTACATCTCTGTTTTTCTTATAGTCATTAATGTTTTGTTTAACAAACATAACATTTGCAAATATGTACTGTGATGCAACAGTTATTGCAGACAGACGTTGGTATACTTAAAATACAATAAAATTGTACCAGCTTCTAATATTAAAACTCATTATAAAAGCAGTAAAGTATTCAGCAATAAAACATCATTGTTGTGTATTAAACAAAGACTGGTGCGTTACGTTAATTGGCCATTCATGAGCATTCGGTATACCAACATGTTGATTTTACATCAAAGCTTTGTTAGAAGGCTGCCTTTGAGAGGGCAGTTGCCCACAACTTTGTACAAGCTATCAATTTCAAAGCAACAACGCTTTAATCACTCTTGTATGAACTTTAACAATATCGTTTATTAATATCGTTTTGAATGTATTATAGTATGCCGACCTCTTTGGGGTATTGCGGTTCATTTGCGCTTCTTGCTGCTTTGTGCCAATGGGCAGTCAAGTCGAATGTAGTTGTGAAGATTCAAATTGTAAAAAAAGGATTAGCAAAGGAGAGTTAGGATCCGGCAGTAGCCTGGCTTGATCTTAAATATATAATTATACTAGTCTGTCAAGAAAGTACCGGGAAAAGATCATTATAGCATCCAATCATCAAAACATTTTTTAAACGCTGTTTTCGGAATTGAGTTTAGTTCTCGCTGCAAATTCTTCTTTATATTTTCTACCGATTGAAACGGGTACCACGAAGTGGTATCTCGATGTGATGATGGTGGTTGCTCGATGGTATTTTTTGAGTGTTTAATCAAAAAATCGTTCACAATGATGGCCTTGTGCAAAGGCGCATTATCGTGGTGCAAAATCCAAGAATTTCCTTTCACAAATCTGGCCTTTTACGTCAAATTTGCTCTCTTAAACGCCGCATATCACTCAAATAATATTCTTTATTTACTGTTGACCTCCCGGCAAGAATTTCGAGTGCACAACACCGTGAGAGTCAAATAAAACAGTCATCATGACTTTGACTTTTGATCGTGGTTTTTTGGGTTTCGGTTCAGTTGGAAGGCGCCACTACGAAGTTTGTTGACTAGTTTGCATGTCAAACTCGTAAACACACGTCTCGTAACCAGTAACAATGCGTTTCATGAATGTTGAGTCGGAATTAACTAGTTCTAGCGTGTCTCATGCGATTGAGTTATTGGAAAAAATTCAAGTCTTTTGGGACTACCCGAGCGGCAACATGTTTCATACCCAAGTGATTCTTTAAAATGGTACGCATCTACTCGTGATATACAGAAAGTTCAGCGGCTATCTCTCTCAAAGTTGAATGAGGATTTTCAGTCATTATTTCCTTCACTTTTGCAAATTTTGCGATGTTAACCTCAGTTGCGGACGTTGATGGGCTACCAGAGCGAGGCAAATTTTCCATCACATCTCGACCGCTATTGAACGCTTTGTACCACTCATAATCACGTGTTTTTGGTAAAGTCGATTCACCGTAAGCCTTTTGTAACATTTTCAGTGACTCCGCACACGAAATTCCATTGGCGATGCAATATTTAAGACAAAATCTTTGTACGATTTTTTTGTCCATTATGAAACTATACACACTTGAAATGATATAACTAAAAATAGCGCTGTATTTTATATAAATAACAGATCAAACTCTGTGCCAAAATGGAAAAACAGTTGTGCTAATCTAACAACAACAAAAAAATCCTAAAATTGAATTTGGAACCATAAACAAAAAATCATCCATTCCCAATACTTTTTAACCGACTTCAAAAAAAGGAGGAGGTTCTCAATTCGACTGTATTTTTTTTTATGTTTGTTGTCTCATAACTTTCGACTGGGTGAACTGATTTTGATGATTCTTTTTTATTTGAAAGCTGGTGCTTCCCATGTGGTTCAATTTTCTGACATGTCATCCATGAGAAAACCATATAAGTCTTCAATTTGCGTTAAGTATGTGCGCGATAAATTAACGACTAACTCAATATTCCCGTATGGTCCCATTTAAATTTGGTTCAGATTGAAGTCGGTTTTTTTTCGTAAAAATTGTGATTATTTGACTGAATGTATATAGGTAAGTATTAAAGGTCCTGAATGAAAAATCAAAAATAAAAACTGTATGGAGACATTATTTTTCTACCAAAAGAAATGTAGTTCAGAAACGTCTACTCATAAGTACTTTCCTACTTCAAACCCTTATTTAAGCCACCGTACATTATGAGCTTTATGAGCAAACGCTGCTGTAAATAACTACCGATGAAGCTTGTGAGGTCCACCGAATATTAGAGAAACCAAAAGGACTATTGATCCAAACTGAATTAAACTAATCTTATTTTTTCAACACATAATGAAACATGAATCTTTTTATTATATAGCTAACTAGCTTTGCTCCACGGTGTTACCCGTGGTTGTTGTTGTACCATGAGTAAGACCACGGGGCTCAGCTAGTATATTATATGATAATTATTATACTTAAATACCATTAAAAATCCTTATGCCATAATTACTTTAACTTCAATAACCTTGGACTTTCATACAAACTACCACCCTCTGTTATAATCCCAAAAGGGGGTTGATTTCTAAAGATACATTATTAATACACCTCCACACCATCTTTAGAGCACACATTTTAAATTTCAAGTCTCTTACTTCAAAAACATAGGACTTTCATACAAACTTGCAACCCCCGTTTACCCCCTTAGGGGTTAAGTTTCGTAAAATCCGTTCTTAGCGGACGTCTACACCCTATAAGGAACCTACCTGCTAAATTTCAAGTTTATAGGTGTTATAGTTTCTGACATTTCGTGATTAATAAGTGAGTGGTATTTCGCTTTTATATATATCGATTGTCAATCGATCGACCTTCTATTATGTTTGAAAAGTCTGTCCTAACTCTAATACTTTCTTGTAGAGTAGGAACCTTCATGAGATATTACCACACCGTAGCTAACAGTAAAGTGGTACATTAGAATGTTAAATCACAAGGTCATCATTATAAAACTTCCTTAAACTCTATATTTTTAAAGTGAAACTTCTAATGCGACTTCCAACAAGGTTGCGTTAAACGTTTAACGCTACCATGGAGGGGGTATGAAAGCACTGTTGCACAATACGAAGTTTCACTTCTTCCGCGCGAAGGGACTCCACGCATTTTTTTTACCGACTTCAAAAAAGGAGGAGGTTCTCTATTTGACTGTTTTTTTCTAAATGTTTGTTACCTCATAACTTTCGACTGGGTGAACCGATTTTGATGATTCTTTTTTTATTTGAAAGCTGGTGCTTCCCAAATGGTCCCATTTGAATTTGGTCTAGATTGAAGTCGTTTTTTTTTTATAATTATTTTAATTACGAAAGTACCAATGAAAGCTAAATCTCAATATATAGCTATGTCTATCTTTTATATATATGTTTGTACATATATTGTTGTATCTAGATTCTTTCCATACTATATAAACTATTATACTATGAGAGAAGTAAATATTAAATTAAGGTGAGCAAGGGCACTCCAAACTATAAATATATAGCTTCAAGTACGTGGTTCCGTTGAAGGGTCGAACAACTTAGTTCAATACTTACTTACGCGCCGTGTCACGTCGTCCCATAAATATCACTCAACTATAATGAAATCGAAAGAATAAACCATTGAATTTTGGTTAAATAAAAGTAAGGTAATATAGACATTAAAAACTAAAAATAAATAGTTCTTGTGCAAACTGAATTGCACTTTATTCAGTTTAATCAAGAGTCGGTATTTATTTAAATGCTTTTACTAAGTGAAACTTCTGTGCTTCTGTTCAAAGTATTATGGTAATGTCAATACATAGTAATTGTAAGAGTGGTTGAGAAATTTCATAACTTATTTAATTCTACATACCACCACTGTTTTAAAGTTAATATTACTGCTTAGTTTTTTTCCTTCAGCATAAAACTGCTAAGTACAAAACCTTTACAGAAAATGTGATCTACGAATTCATGAAAATGTAATATAATTGCTCAATTAACATTCGAAAGATATAAAACGCCTTATCTCATAATTTATTAACTTAGAACGGAACTTGGCACTTTTTATTAGAATGCGTGCTTCATTAACATAATAGAAGAAAAGTTTAATTGAGTTCCAAACTTCAACTCCACTTGACTTAATGGAACTGAGTATTATGCAAGATCGTAACTCGCATGCCGCCCAATTGAACGCTACGGCGTAACTCTACAGATTCGTAGGCATTTGTAACAAATCGTAGCAAATGAAATTGTAACTAATCAAAACAAATGCTACGAAGTACAAATACAGGGATTTACCTGTCTTAGATTTCTTTAATGACATAGTGATTAAAAACACTTTAAATTAAATTAAACCAGTAATTTAAGTTCAAAGTATTTAGAAGATCTGCTTATCTTTCGAGGGTAGTGTCGCAACAAAAATGTAACGTTTGCATAATGGTTACACCAATTTAAAAGTTAAAAGAACCCTGAGCCCGATACCATCATAAATAAACAATATTACGCCAAGTACACTCATAAAAATTAAAGACACCAAGATAGCGCAGTATCTGCAAATAATAAAAAATATATATAATATATAAACATGCATTTATACTCTTTATTACGTGCAAGATCCGCAGATACATATATAATTATTACATATTGGGTATATATATGTTACAGTTAAAACTAGTTTTTAGATAGAACGCGTTTTTACTGGTAAGAACTAGTTTTAACTGAAATTCGATTTGAGCATTAGTTAATTCTAGTAATAACAAAGGCATACATTAAAAACTAATTCTAACTAGTAAAAACACGTTCTATCTAAAAACTAGTTTTAACTGTAACATAATATAAGGTCTATAATACTTTACAGACTAACTCACTTAATAACAAACAACTAATTATTAATACAAAGGGGAATGCAATAAATAAAATAAAACGGAATGAACATATGTGTCACACTATCTACAGTAAAAACATAAATCATCGTACATAGCATATCTCTAAAACATGAACACATACAATGAACATTATGAACTCAAATGTCATTAGCCACATGCAGGGGATACCCCGGTAATTATGTTAGTAATAAATCTCACACGAACCAAAATTATCTGAGTTGCTGCAGGAAGGGAGCGCCAGGAAACCGACGACGAAGAACCAAATACCACACATGTTGCTAATTAATCAAAAAGTACAGCCAAACATAATATAGTCACGAAACTTGTTACTAAAACTAAAGTCACGTCACTAATTATCTATTTCGAATACTTTAACCAAAGTTTGAATTTCGAATGAAAAGTTGCATAGAGTTGCCAACTAAAAAAAATAACTTGTTTTTATGACACGTCTAGCCCACGTGGTGACCGCGTGACGAGACGTGTCCACGGTAAACAAACGTGTGGCCACACTGACTCCGGACGTTCGACTGACGCGACCTAACGATACAAACGCCCCACGACTATTGGTCACGGCACACGGCGAGCCCATCAATTTCGCTTGACGTTTCAATGAAAACCCTTCCTACTTTTCCCTCGGGTGAAATTAGGGAGAGTCTTGTTATAATTAAAAATGTTTATCGATTGGATCGACTTTATTAAAATTCACTGGTAACAAGTTTAAAACTGTCATAACTTGTTTTTCAAAGCCACTTATTTATGAAATTTACTTGTTTGATATTTTATGCAATAACTTGCAAAAAAAAAACTGAACAGAGCTGTATTTAAGTGCGTAACGAATGTGACTTAAATTATGAATTCTATTTCTAACTCAACGTTTCAATACAATTCATAATTTATTGGCTTACGCTAAATGTTTCGATAATCACGATAATTGTAATGAACGCTATCGCAATAAATACATAATTCCTAACAGTAAGTTAGTATTCCCGACACGGCGCTAAAGTCGTATATAACAATTTTGCTTGAGGGGAGTATTATGACATTTCATATTTTGACTCAAAGAGGAAAACTGCTCAATGTAATCATCTGTTTTAGTGTGTAGTAAAAATTATTTGTGCATTTTGTAATCAGTATTTTCTTCCCAAGCTCATTTCAGTTCTATAAACTGCTTCGTAGTTGAATTAATTGCTAATTTACTTCAATTATCTGTCTGACTATGCGATATTGTCACTTAATAGTATAGTCTGAAATCACCTTATCTAATAATATTTTAATACCATAGTTAAGTGACGTACGTAATAATTTGCGCCAAAATCTGTGCCGTGCCTGCTGCGGCTGTCAAACTGTGCTGTAAAACTGCATGCATTGACATATTTCACTGATAAATAGTACAAAAGATACAAAGCGCGTAAGAGAAAAATATACCTATATTTTATTATCACATTATAAATGTATTCTTTATTTTCATTACGCATGTACTGTAATTGCGAGATAAGTCAATTGGATGGTATTCGAGTCTTCACTTTTCGGGCGCTGATACTATACCTGCATTTTTTTAAATATAATATCATTGCTTTTATCGTATTTTGTACTCCTAAGTATTTTTATTATTAAAAATACGGCCTTATTTATCCTAGTATGAACACATACCAGAACATTATAATGACCTGTTTGCAGTAGTTCTTAACCGCAATGATCGTTTGATCTCGGGCTAGCCCAATTCACTAACCGCTGTAATTACGGTCCCAACCGATCTCATTTAACCAATGAACAAAAGTAAATTATACAAAAATTGTCTCCAGCCGCAGAAGTCACGTTAAAACAAGTAGTTTTCTCTACGATATAATTACAGTTAAAACAACAGACATGTTATCCCTACATTACATTTACCATAAAATAATATGAATACTAGCTGTTGCCCGCTGCTCCGCCCGCGTGTATGTCGGTTATAGCTGCAAATAGTAGCCTATGTGTTATTCTAATGTATAAGCTATATTAATGTAAAGTTTCATCCAAATCCGTTCTGTAATTTTGCGTGAAAGAGTAACAAACATCCATCCATACTTACAAACTTTCGCGTTAATAATATTAGTAGGATAATAAATTCGAAAGTAACTCTATGTCTCTATGTGTTACGGTTTCACGGCTAAACCGCTGCACCGATTTGAATGCAATTTGGCGTGGAGATACTATGATTCTTAAAGGAAGGATTTAGGCTACTCTTTACCGTGATTACCAACATATACATAGGTGAAGCCGCCGTCAAAAGCTAGTAAGTAATAAAATACAGTTGGATTGTTTTATATTCTGAAAAATAAGTAAACCTTTTGTTTGTATAAAAGCAGTTCACCTTCTCATATTATTCCAACGAATCCATTAGGCTTACTTTGGGGAGTTCTAAAACACAACTTGGGTTCGATTGATAGCGAAGTCATATAAAAGTAAAATAGAAAACGATGAAATTGAACAAATCATTTTTGTAAAATATAAATTGAATAACAATTGGGCGTGTACGCGCTTTACGTAAAAGTAAGTTCAATATTAATATACATTTTATAACTTGGCCGAAGAGCTTTAATAACTTATAAAACGGAGCCTATAAAATCTTCGGGTTTTTAAGTTAATATTATTCAGTACACTCTGTGAAGGTTACATTAAAAAGTAATCAAACATTTTTAACTGGCATAAATCATCAAATATATTTAAACGTCCACATGTATTTAAATTAGTGACAATTTTGTATAGAATTAAGTTCCTACCTAAGTCTATATTTTCTTTTCTTTGGAGGTGCAGTTGAATTTTTCTCTTTTGTTTCTGTATGATTTTTATGAGCCTATTTAATAAAATAAAAATATTTTGTCGGCCGTAGGGTGGGCCTGGAGATCTGTAATACAGGCTTTGAGCCTAGTATGGACACCAGCTCTCACTAGGGAATTTTTTTGAAACTTTAGTTTGTACCTAGATCTCATGTAATCAATTTGTACCTTCCTGAGAGAGAAATAAAGTTTTATTATTATTTATTATGATGAATAAAACACATACAATTTTTCATTGTTGTACGTAATTACATTCGTACCACAAACATTTTTATCAAAAATGTTTTGTACAAATTACTAATTAAAAAATATAGAGGTTAGACGAGCTACATAGTTGATTCCCGAACTCCAGCCAAAAAACAAAATTAAATGTAAAATCACCTCCCTACCGTTGAACGGGATTTTCCTTAGCTCCAACCGGTTGTAGCGCTCGGATTTACAAGCGAGAGTGACTGGATTATGACCTGTTTCATAATGCGAGTAAATTTTTAAGAACCTTTTAAACTTTATCCTGTCTGAGACTATCTCTTTTTTTACACTGCTTACAAATATGTACGCTTAATACACACAA
Source organism: Diaphora mendica (assembly GCA_949125395.1). Classification (NCBI taxonomy): domain Eukaryota; kingdom Metazoa; phylum Arthropoda; class Insecta; order Lepidoptera; family Erebidae; genus Diaphora; species Diaphora mendica. The sequence goes on from OX421321.1 coordinate 7,839,814, forward strand.
GTCAAAGTGCCAAATCACTTAACACTCAAACACTAAACATGCTTATTGTTTAATTCCTTTCAACAGTGCTTCGTTCTTCTTGGAATAAGCAAACCTTGATACCAGCCTTTCAAATTAGTAAGGCAACTTTGTCAGTAAACTATTTTTCTGTTTATTTAATGAATGAATATAAATAGTTCATTCATGAATGAATATGAAAAATGAAAAAGATAGAAAGAGCTAGGAACATGAAATCGGAATAGATATTAGACTTAAATCCTCGAGTTTCGAATAGTAATTTTTGCACAATATTGTTCGATTCAAATCTGCACCTGACAGATTTACTTAAAACGAACAGTATTATAAGCCGCTTCGGGAATTCAACCATAATTTATTTTAGTGAATCCTAAAATATTTAGTCACTATACATCAACATCAACTCTTATAAAAAATTGAACTTTTAAATTTAATAATTTTTTTTAAGAAATAAGATCGTCTATTTTTAAATTTTATAAATATTACACTTAAAAGTATATTTATGAGGGTTAACGTACATTTATTTGTTACACATGTATCTCCCCTTTATGGGTCACCAAAGCTCTGATTACGTTATGAGAAAATCTCAGAGTTTATTCCCTCCGGTGCTTGGTAATTTAGGATCATAAACTATTTAATGTTTATGAACTGCTATTTAGATTCTTTGTACTAAAATGTTGAAAACTAAAAAGTCGTGATGACGTAGGTAGAGGATCACGATCGTAACGACATCAATATTTTATATTCCTTCAACTATCTATCTGTCTATTTCTCTTCGCAACTTTTTTATCTGTCTATTGACTGCCTCGGTGGTGGAGTGGTATGCGGCAGCTGAGCTTGATGTCTCGAGTTCGATTCCCGGGTCGGACCAAATGTGTGTAGGATCTGCAAATATTTGTTTTGGAGTTTGGGTGTTTCCCATGTTTAATATGTATTTATTTACAAAAAAAAAAATTGATATGTATTTATATCAAGCATAAAATACAAGCTCTCTACTTAGTTTGGGACTAGATGGCGTTGTGTGTTAGATGTCCAAAATATTTATTATTATGTCTTACTTTTATGTAAAGTTATGTTTTTATGTAATTTTATAAAAAGATGTTGTTAAATAGAACCACACTATAACATTTTATAAATTACTTCATTATCTACGAAATATCGGATACTCATAAACAAACAGGTACATGGTAGCAATCCCGTAGATTTCTATTTTAAAATTACTTCATAATATGAAAAGAAACCTATTTTTAGGTAACGACCACAAAAATCGGTTCAGCAACTACTTAAAAAAAAAGATTCAATACGAGAAAGCTCTGGTATCATTTGTTAAAGATTCTTAGAAACGCTTTCAATAACGATGAAAAATAACTTCCTAAATACTTTGTTCTATGAAATGTTCAAAATATACTAAATTACTACATTTGGGATTTGTTCAGGCCAAAACTTGAAATTTTAAAAAGTACGCATGTATTCTAGGGAGCCTTCGTACAAACTTAGTACATCCATTTCAGGATCAAATACTAATTAACGTACTTACAGCAAATAAATTTAATAATTTCTACATAATCATATCAGCACCTCAGTTCAATTGTTGAAGAACTTTACGGTAAAAGGACATGAAAAAATCCTTCAATCGGGAGAAATGTTAATGCCTGGCGGGCTGCGTCTAAAAATATTGATGTAGGGCAGTTGCACACATTATGCGGCTGGAGAACTTTGCATACCGCGATACAGGATTAGACAGCTACTTTGCAGTTTGAAGGGTACTTGATATATGTCATACAAGTTTATTATTGCTTACGCTCTTTTAATATCTTTTGTGTTACTCCCTTACTTTTCTACCAAGTTGTAAACACGTTTTCTAATATTAAAGCATATACCTAACAGTGTACATATGGATGCCTCTTCTAAAGAGTAAAAATAACATACTCACAAACTTTCACATCTATATTCTATACAACTCCAATATACAAATAACCACTTTTTACTAAATGCATATGTATACACGGTACATATACGAAAATAACATTTTTAAAATTTTTGTCTGTCCCTCTGTCTGTCGGTCTGTCTGTTTGTTCCGGCTAACCTCTGGAACGGCGAGGCCGATTTTGACGAGATTTTCTCTGGCAGATAGCTGATGTAATAAGCAGTAACTCAGGCTACTTTTTTAGACTATGGTGTTACCCACGACTGTAAAGCTATAACAATAACCGTGGGTAACACCGCGGGACTCAGCTAGTTTATAATATTAGTAGGAGTAAGACAGAATTCAGTTCAATCTTTTATAATAAATAGAATGTTCATTTGTGTATTCGATAAATGCCTGTTAGGTAACATTAGGATAGATCAAATGGTTACAGAGAGACAACAGTTGAAGGAATATAAAATTGATTTAGTTACGATCGAGATCCTCTACGTCACCACGACTTTTTAGTTTTCAAAATTTTAGTACAAAGAAGCTAAATAGCAGTTCATCAACATTAAATAGTTTATTATCCTAAATGACCAAGCACCGGAGGGAATAAACTCTCAGATTTTCTCTTAACGTAATCAGAGCTCTGGCCGCTGTTTTGTTAGCGCGTGTGTAATCTTGTTAGTGCATTAATTGTCAAACTTCACTACATATTGTAAACATCTAGCTGACCTGGCAAACGTTGTTTTGCCATAAAAATAAAATAAATATTTCGAGGTGGGTCACCCTTAATATTTAGGTGTATAAAAAATAGATGTTGGCCGATTCTCAGACCTAACCGATACGCACAAAAAAAATCATAAAAATCGGTACAGCTGGATTGGAGGAGTTTAGTGACAAACACCGCGACACGCGAATTTTATATATTAGATACTAGTTTTTGCTCGCGGCTCCGCCCGCGTGTATGTCGGTACCCTATGTGTTATTCTGAGGTATAAGCTATATTACTGTAAAGTTTCATCGAAATCCGTTCAGTAGTTTTTGTGTGAAAGAGTAACAAACATTCATCCATCCATCCATACTTACAAACTTTCGCGTTTATAATGTTAGTAGGATTAATTGTCTTCCGCCGCGCCTGTCTGTCTGTTTGCGATAAACTCAAAAGATACTGCACGGTACTTTTATGCAGTTTTTATTTATAGATAGAGTGATTCTCGAGGAAGGTTTTCCTATATAGTTTGTTAATTTTTTGAGTATATTGGCTAAAATATAACGATATTTGTTGAAGAAGTTGGAAAAAATTAAGCAGCACACAGTAGAAAGATAAAGAAGCTCAGATGTTTGAACATACTACTTTAAGATTCTTATACACAGTATTCACTTAAGCATTATGACATAGGAAAACTATTCGGCCAATTCCCAAGGGCTAAATTTCAGCCAAATACTGTCAGTTGTTTTAGTTTAGTGAACTAGAATTCAATGATTTACTCTCGTACGTGAGTGTGTAGTAGGGGTGTAGTTTTTTATTGTTAAGCTTTGGGATATTACTGCAGATTATGTTCTTTTAATTCAGTTGGGAATCTTAATATTTTGTTAGTCTATGACATTAAATTTATACAAATAAACAAAATTGAAGTGTTTGACTGCCTCGTTAGCACACTGATAGCGTATGCGACTGCTGTGCATGAGGTTCCGGGTTCGATTCTCGGGTCAGACCAAATGTTTGTACGATCTAAATTTAATCTACAAAATATTTGTTTCAGATTTTCAGTGGTTTCTATGTATAATATAGGTATATGTATTTACAAAAAATTTTCATGTATTTATCAGTGTCTAGTACCAAGCTCTGCTTAGTTTAGGACTAGGAAGGTCACGATCATTTTTTGTTTGTCTATCTGTCTGTTTTGACGGAATTTTCACTGGTAGCTAATGTTATAAGCTGTGTTATAAGTCGAGCTATGCAAAATCAAAATGAAAACCAATTTAATAGTGAACAATATTCAAAAGCAACAAAAACTACGGGACGAGGCTAGTATGATAATAAATTTTCACTATAGTATAATATATAATATAATATTATAATAAAAAATTATAATAATAAAGTATGATGATAATAAAAAACTTTAAATAAATTTTCACTAAGTATCATTCAAAGTAAATACTGTTGAAAACATTTCTCTACCGCTCTTACTTGAATTATTCCGTAATCCCTCCGAGTTTGATAGCGTCAATACAACAATACTAGATCCAGCGCTCTGCATTTTAATCATTGTAGACCGTGCGAAGCAGATTTCTCCCTGTGGTAATATTAAGAGTATAATACCGCGCACCAAGTAAAATAATGAACAATACCGCAAATAATGGAAAATGTTCCAGCAGGCGATGATTCGCGCCCACGATGGTGACGTTGAAAGTAAAAGCGTTGCATTAAATGACAACAGAAAACACGATGAACACGATATTTTGAGGACCTATCTCTAGAATCTCAATCCCAATAAAAATTAAGAAAGAGCCGTAGACATTTCTCTTCTAATTCTTTTGTTTTATAGTATAGGAGGGCAATCAAGCAGAAGGTGACTTCATGGTAAGTAACAACCTCCGGCCATGAACTTTTTTTATGTAAGGGCCTCCCAAAATGACTCTACTCTGCCTGATGGAAAGCAAAAGCAGAATCGAAGATTGGTGGTCACCATACTCATTGCGACTGCAGACCATGCAACAATGCAGCATGGTGACCCACACCATGGCGGCCTTGTGATGCTTCTGAATCGTTGGGCCTCCGATCTCGCACTCACCAACGAAACACGACAGCATGAAAGCTCTCATTTTACGTTGACCTTCTGTGCGAGGATAGCACCGCCCCGGTGTAAATCCCCCTTCCCATGATTTTGAGCATCTAGTAACCTAATACAACAAATAAACCTATCGCCGTCTAATGCTGAATGAAGGTGTGCCCAAAGAGCGCCAACTATCTCGGTCTTGGGCAGTCCGCATCCATCTAGCTCGCCACTTTCTTAAAATCGTCAGTCCATTTTACCGCAGGGTGCCCTACGCAATGTTTGCCTAACAGCGAGCTCCACACTAGCACATTTTCACTCCAGTGACCATCGGTTCGTCCGGAGACATGACATTGCCTGCCGGAGACATGACTTACTTACATTTCAGGGTGCGATGTTGGTTACTTTAGTTCTAAGTCGAATAACTTCGTTAACTTAACTCAAGTAATTTTTAACAGTGGTGTCATGTGAGGCCGTGGTATCTTTGTTCAATCTATCCTATTTGTGCCATCAATATGCCTGCTCCTTAAACTAGTTATCAAAATAGGTACATATAGCCTGTATGATTGTAAGTTGTGATAAAAAGACAGTTGAGAAGTCTTTTAAAGTTTTTGGAATCTTTATCGCCGATAATTCAATTGATACTTTTCACTTTTTTTCCTTAATTCGTGTGTCTAATGGTCCGACGCCTCCGAACAAGTTAGGAAAGTAACGTGAACATGAAGGGTATAAAAATATATGTCTCAGTCGAAAAAAAAACAAAGATTACTATTAATTTTTCTTTCTGCCCTTGGGTACTTACAAGTATTCTGTATAAGATCTAAATATAGACTTATTTTTTCGTTTAGATCTATCTCATAATGTTATATGAAACTGACACTTCGTATACTTCATTTGTAATTCGTACAGTGCTCATTCTTTCATTATGCCAAAACTTGTCTTTTTACCTGTAGATATCACGTGAGCATTCCCATTTTCCCGTAATATATCACGAATGAATTAATTTAATCAATCAAATCAATCTTTATTTGTGATTATAGGTGTACAAGATGTTACATAATAAATGTAGTTTCTCTATGGTCTGCCAGTTATTGGCACACAAATGTGTTTTTTTTTATTGAAATAGCTAAATGATCGCGTAGTTAAATACCAAACAAGAGCTTTTGCTAAGCTATTTGTTCTGAAATGGTTCATTTTAGTGATAAAGAGGCAAGCTAGGAGATGAGGTATCTGACTGAGTATCCCCGCCCCTAGACAGCCTAAAACTCAGGAATCACCAGTGCCTTGTCGGCCTTTGAGATGAAAGTATAAGCTAAGCAAATAAGTTTTTAGTTTTTGCTTTGAATCTAATATAAAAAACTCTTAATATACATTTTAATTCATTTCTGATCAAATTATTTTGATCAGGAACGTTTACATACAGTTTAGATAGTTATTATACTTTATGGGCAGTTTTCTACAACTTTAGTTTTATTTACTAACTAATAAGGACATATTAGTTTAATTTCCAATAGAGCTATAAAGTGACCTCAATGCTCTGGACCATACCACACCATACATGCTCATAAAACTAACACGTATAAGCAATTTTTCCAGCTCGCCAAAGAGTAATCGATTCTGCTACACATGAACTTGACTTGTTACTACAGCTCATTAATCATAATGCGATATTTTTATATGGGTTATAAAAGCTAGCTGTATAAAGCTAATTTACAAAAGGAAAATATTTTTCTATATTAGACTTTTGTGTAGTTTAGTTTAGTGACTACGTATATATGTACGTATTTTCATTTCTTCATAAAATTTGCATTTATAGAGAAATCGTTTTATTTTCTTCCGAATTTCTACCGCCTGACGCAACCATAACAAGAAATTGATTTAGTAAAACGTAATAAAAGAACAATTTAGATTTAGTACGATAGTTTTGAAGTAAAGGGGAACAGACCCGTTGATTCATATTTCATTATTTTTCCATTCTACATTAAATTACATAAACTTGAAAAATTTGTAACAGGTATTAAAAAAAAAGAAAAAAAAAGCTTTTTAAAAACAATATTTTACTGGAATGCCTAGAGACGAATCTGACGAGTCCAATTTCGATGATGTTGCGACGTTTCTTTACAGAGTTCCTATGGCCACCTTCCAGCTCCAGCATCAGATCAGCTCCATGTCATTATAATTTTGTATTGTCACGCTGTATACATATGCTTGCAAAATTTCAGCAAAATCGGTTGAAGATATCTGTTTCTAAATTGAGTTGCAAGATTCCACCCGAACATACAAGCATACTAGTACATACATTGCAAGTTAATAAAAAGCTTGTAAAAACCCGACTGTGTAAGAATTAGAATAAAAACTTTTCTTCTTAAAATCTTTTAGACGCACATTGACCAATACGCATTCGAGTCTGCTCTCTTTTCTCGATAAATGGACTATGTAACACCGAAAGAATTTCCAATTTGGGCCAGTAGTTCCTGAGATTAGTGCGTTGAACCAAACAAAATCTTCAACTTCATAATATTAGTATGTATAAGGTTTCTTCTCAGACGCTCTAAAGGTTTCACATGTTCATAAATATCGATATGTGTCTTTCGACGTCTTAATAGTCTGTAGAATATAGACTATGGGATTATTAGATAATGGCCGCTAAGCAAAATGAAATGTTCAGTCAATAGTGTAATAGGTTAAGTCGTTTTTAATTACACACGAATACTAATATTTTATGTTTAGTTATGAATATTCAGGGTTTGGACTGGTAGATAACCCTCGGTAAAACAAAAAAGTGATATCAATTGTTACAGAACTGTAGGTATTAAGTGTGTATAAAACGTAAACTCCGATATTTATTTATTTATTTTTATTTATTTATTTAATAATCTTAGGGAAACTTACAGCAATACACTTAAAATAGGTTACAAGAATAGCAACAATACGCAATAATATTTATATTAATACTCTCTGATATCGACTGCTGTCAAGTTTGAATTATTGTTTTGTCGTTCACGATTGTCGAGAGAAAACGTTTATTATCTTATCTACGGAAACAAGTTTTTTAACTCAAACACTTTATGAATAAAGATTTACACAGATTTGCATCTTACAAATAGATTGAGTGAATTTAGGGGTACCTACAAGTGCGCCTAAACATATCCATGTCTATATAATTTCATACTCAAGATTTGTAGATATAATATCTGTATGATGTAGATCAATACATATTGCATATTACATGTTAGCTATCTGTCGTGTTCAGAGAATTCGTGTTCTAATAATTACCTACAAATTTTGACAAAAAAAAAACCGACTTCAATCTGGACCGAATTTAAACGGGACCATTCGGGAAGCACCGGGTTTCAAATAAACAAAGAATTATCAAAATCGGTTGACCCAGTCAAAAGTTATGAGGTAACAAACATAAAAAAGCAGTCGAATTGAGAACCTCCTCCTTTTTTTGAAGTCGGTTAAAAACATAGTTTCTATCTGTAAATTTCAATTATATTAGATGCAATTTCAAATAGCTAAGGAAAATACATTAAGAGAGAGAATTACTTATTGGCAAAGGCAGAATATATTATTAACAAAATTAACTTTAAATGACCGTTTAAACTATTGTGTTTTAATATATCAAATTTACATAGGGAAGGGAAATGGCCCATTATATGGCCATGAAAGTTGAGTAAATGTAATATTAATATAAAATGGTAATACTTTGCAATTATTGTTCCAAGGGTCGCTTTATTGCTAATCAATATTTAGTGCTAACATAAAATTTTGGAAGCCGGGATGGGTAATTATCATTATTAACAATAATCAACGCTCATTTTCATTGTAATATCTTTTTTAATTGTTTTAAACAATATTTTTTAAGTCACAAAATAAATTTGACACTATTGAAGTTTGATCACTTGACTAGATAAGGGTAACACATAAGATAAATCTAAAAAATAGGGTTACAGTTTCGAACTGTGTTAAAAGGTGAGAAAATCTTTAATATGCAGGGACAATACTTCAAGTTCACTAAACTACTAATAGCTTGCTAGAAGTTACCAGATGCATCTTAATATTCAAAATGAAGTTGACAGTTTTGAAGAAAGGGTCTTTGTGAATCTAATGAATTTGAAAGTCAAGTTGATCAAGTTTTCTAGGCTGTAAGATTAAAATGATTAGAAGAATAATCCACGGAAAGCTGGTTTCGACGGTGGTGATGGTGGATCTACAGGTAGTAGAGCCACGCTGATTTCAGCACGAACAGGCCGGCTCGACCGGGGCGGTACTACCCTCGCATAGAAGATCAACGTAAAATGGCAGCATTCATGCTGTCGTGTTGCGCTGGTGGGTGCAAGACCGAAGGCCCAATGATGCAGAAGCATCACTAGGCCGCCATAGTGTGGGTCACCATGCTGCATTATTGCAAAAAAAAATCTCATGGCTGTAAACATAGTGCTTAGCAATTTTTGCGTCACCAGTGAGGCAATCGGAAGCCGCCTGTTCGTATGCGTTTTTAACCGACTTTAAATAGGAGAAGTTTATCAATTCGACTGTGTTTTTTATTTATGTTTGTTACCTCATAACTTTCGACTGGGTGAACTGCTTTTGATGATTCTTATTTTATCTGAAAGCTGGTGCTTCCCGTGTGGTCCCATTTCAATTTGGTCCAGTTCTTGAAGTCTGTTGTTTTTTCTGTTAAAATTTGTGATTATGTACCACAAATATATTTAAGTAGTAAATATTAAAACCATAATGTCCATCGCTAATCATGAGGAACGAACGCGAATATATGATGTGTGTTATCGACGTTCACAAAGAGGACGTGTCTGAAATATTTGATAACATATTCGGGAAATAAATGAAGATTTGTGTATTATGTGCTGCGTAGTTATAAGCTAAGTAGAAATGTCTACGTTAGAAAAAACTAGCATTAAATTGGTGAATTGTAAAATTTGTAATTGAAGCCAAAGCTTAAAATTTAAAAAAAAAGTTTCAAACAGTTTTTAAACCTTACACTAGACAAAAGAAATTTCTTGTTAGATATTAGATTCTGACGTACATTATAATTAAATTGTTTGAAGTGTTAACACGGTAGTAACTTGACGCAAATAAGTAGATAAAAATACCGTTATATTAAACCGTACAAGTTCGATTACTCATGTTAGAAAGAAGATCTATCAATTAACGAATTATCGGGATTTAGATTTCCTACTAGCTAAAAGTTTAGAAGCAAACTTCAGCACAGTAATTTGGTTGCACTCTCTTTATCACGCCACACTCTAGTGGTAATTATGCCATGAACTTTATTCATAATTGGGTGAACTGAGTGCTCCATTATTGAACTTGTGCAAAAATGACAATAACACAAGCAAATTTAAGCCAATTATTTATTGTAGATACATACATACAGTATAACTACACATTATCTATTACGTTTAATAAAAGTTTTTACTTTTCCATTTTTAATGCAAATATTCGTAATTAAGTAGTTAGTTGAACTATTTCATATAAGGCGCGAGAGTCAAGCTACGGAAATGACCACCTTCAAATGTTACTCCAGGTATAACTTTAGTGATTTGAAGCACGTATTGAAACTGAGCTCCAAAATTATGTTGAGATACAAACTTTCAGTTACCAAGAGCGTGGTACGGGGCAATAGGGGTCGTGTCCAAGTTTAAATGACCTGCACTTTGCCGTGATCAAATAGAAACACGCGAGTTACTAATAGCAAAAGACATTGAGAAGTTAGTTGTCATAGCGCCTGCTGCTAAACTACAGTGGGATGGTTATGATACATAAACATCTGAAAGTCTAGTGTGACTTTATATCACGTCTAATCGAGCTTCACGGTAACCACGTTCGGTTGGCACGTACTGAAAATTTCATCAATCGTAAATATGAACGCGTTCGCCGTGATAATCAAATCAATGTGAAACATACTCGCACAAGGCTCTCTGAACATTTCATCAATTGCTACACCAAATGCGGTCAAAGTGTGGTCACCGATCTGACGTGAATAAATTCAGACAAAATCCTCGGAGTATCCCTAAACAAAGCCGCAATTAATTTATGAAAAAATGCTGCACTGACTGAAACATCCTAGACAGTGTTGCTCTTTGCGACTTGGAGTTCAAAAAATTACCTAAGAAATTGCATGATGAGAAAGCGTTCCACGAAGGACAACAATTAAGACTGATTTTCAATATTTAAATAAACACATTAAAACAAGCTAAGTGTATAGATATAGTGTAAATTCCTAATACAAACCTCAGTTTTGCTTGTCTTTTCTTACCTAGAGAATATCTACACATCACACACACACACATCTACGTAACAATGGAAAAAGTTATAGAAGAACAAAAACTGCTTCAAACAAAGGTGGAAAATTTGGCAGTCGTAAGTAACAAAACCGATGAAAGGTTTAACACACTTGAATCTGCACTACAAAAACTTAAAGCAGAAACAGTTTCATCTGAGCGTACATCAAATATTGCACTAGAAAATTATGCAAAAATCATTACAGAAATTCAAGAACGTCATTATCGAGGCAAAAATATCGTAGCTGTTGGTATACCAGAGCCACAACACGAAAACTCAATAGATAGGGTAACGCATGATAAAAATGAAGTAATAAAAATAATAAAATTATTCCAGGTAATCCCTTTCCTATCAAAGTATTTCGTCTTGGGAAATTTAAATCGGGAATAACACGACCAATTAAATTATGCTACGATAATGAAGCAACAGTTAAAGCTATACTTCAGAATAAAAGCAAAGAAAACACTATCGTCAAATTTTTTCCTGACCAGACACCGTTTCAACGTAAGTATTTATTGGATGTAAAAGAAGAACTAAGAAATCGAATTGAGAAGGGAGAGAATAATCTAGGCACTAAATATATTAAAGGAGTACCTAAAATCATAGAAATGTTGCCAAAAAAGTTTACAGCACTGCTGCAGACACTGAAACAATAGTGTCTGGTGAGAATATTTCCCACCAAGTTACCGATACCTATGAAAACGTAAAAAAAAGTAAAAAATCGTTAAAGTTTCTGTATACAAATGCATGTAGCATAGTCAAGTTTGGTAAATTCGATAAACTCAAATGTGTTTTACAGTCGTTCCAAACTAAAATTGACATTATTATATTATGTGAAACATGGATAAAAAATGAGGATGAAGCAAGGAGTCTACGAATCCCTTGCTATACACACTATTATGACTACAGAACTAATATGAAGGGTGGCGGAGTTTCCATTTATGTGCATAATGATGTAGAACACAACCTTATCGAATACCAAAACAAAGATGATAACCATTTCTTGTCGGTTCATATCTCAAAGTTCTCTTTGGACATTGGTGCAATGTATAAACCAGGACGCACAAATACTGACCTCTTTCTAGAAGACCTCTCTAACCAACTTCTCACCAAAAAGAGAGCAGTCCTGTTTGGTGACTTTAACTTCAACCTTCTGAAAACAGAAAGCTCTACTGAAAAATATAGAAACGTACTGAAAGAGAACGATTTTAAGATTTTAAACAAGGTTCACAAAAATTACTGCACACGTGAGACTTCAACAACAAAAACCATACTTGACCATGTCAGTTGGAACCTGAAAAATACGGGTTTTCACTTAGCTATTGTGGATTTAGCCATGTCGGATCACAAGCAAATTTATTTTGAAGTTAAGCAGTACGAACCACCACCCACTGAAAGAGTAAGCTACAGGGCATTAGATTACAATTTACTATACAAGAGAGTAGAGAATCTCATTGGAAATAAACAACCTAAAGACTATGAAGACCTTGAATTACTAAAATGTGTACAAGAATGTATCAATATTAAGATCAAAACCTTAAACAGACCAGATCAGGATTGGATTAATAAAGACATTATAGCTAATATAAATAAACGTAACATACTGTGGCAACTTCATAAGAAGAATTACGAAAACGAACAAATAGAGACGGAATTTAAGCAAGCTAGAAATTTAGTGTCACGACAGATACTACAATCCAAAAAAACTTTTACTATAAATCTTTCAAAAACTGTGAAACAAATCCTGCGAAGATGTGGCGTCTGATAAATATTTTAGCCAACAATAAAATTATCCATGCCGGTACACCAAAGAAACTTGAACTTGAGTCAGATATAATTACAGACCAAAGGGCAATTTGTGAATGCTTTAATGATTTCTTGTCAACTATAGGGCATACCCTAGCTAACAAGATACCTGAGAAATTTCACGAGAGTCAGCCCTTTCTCGACAAAAGTCAAGTTAATTCATCAAATCAAATTAGTAAATGGGAGCCAGTGAGAACAAATGAAGTTATTCAAATAATAAAGGACTTAAAACTGAACGCTAGTTCTGGCATAGATGGAATTACTGCAAAAACTATAGTCTGCGTGAAAAATCTAATAGCTGAAAATCTTACTCGATGTATGAACACTTGCCTAACGATAGGAGTATTTCCTGAAAGTAAATATAACCCTGGTAACTATCGTCCAATATCTGTACTACGCATAGTATCAAAAATATTTGAGAAAGTGTTGTATAACAGGCTGAATAAATTTCTTACATCATTAAACTTCCTCTATGCAAAACAATACGGATTTAGAGGCAAATCGAATACACTATCGGCAACAATAGATTTAGTAACAGAAATCAAAATGCAGATAGATAAAAAACAAATAGTATGTGTATTTATCGATCTTAAAAAGGCATTTGATACTGTTAGTCACAAAATCATGCTACACATAATATTTGAATCATATTTAAGTAATCGTCGCCAAATAGTTAAAATTAAAGAGATTCAAAGCACTCCTAGGTTAGTTACGTTTGGTGTGCCTCAGGGATCTATCTTGGGGCAACTCTTGTTTTTAATATATATCAATGATATTCATAAGGTTGGTCTAAGAGCTGATATAACTTTGTATGCTGACGATACAAGTCTTTTTTACTTTGGCAAATCAATGAATAAAATAATTAATGACGTCCAGAGTGATCTAAACTTATTAAATACTTGGTTTTTGCATAATTTACTCACCATTAATAGTGATAAAACAAATTACGTAATATTTAGTGCAAAAAACAAAAAAATAACTGATTTTAAAGAACCATCCATTAATGACGTTAAAATTAATAGAAAAACAAACGAAATATATCTCGGATTAATATTGGACAATCGCCTAACCTGGAAGCCGCATATTGACAATGTAAGGTCTAAACTCATATCTCTCACGGGCGCAGTTCGGCGTCTTGCAAGTTGTCTGCCTCAAAAGGTCAAATATTTAATATATAATTCGCTTATTAGACCACACATCGATTATTTGATTGAGGTTTGGGGTACGGCTTGCAAAACAAACCTAAATTTGATTCAGACTGCACAAAATAAATTACTTAAAGTGTTATTTAATTATAATTATCAAACCCCAACCCAAATATTGTATAAACAGACAAAATTATTAAATATCTCGCAAACTTATACATACAATACATGTCTCCTAATAATAAAAATATTAAATAAGGATATCCACTCTAATATAAGCTTTTCTAAAAGACACACGATACAAAAACGACTACTCCATAATGCTAACAATCTTATTCTACGTTCACCCCGTACAAATTATGGAAAGAAAAGTTTAGTTTATGGGGGTGGGCAACTTTATAATAATTTACCAAATAACGTCAAGGACTCTAAGTCTACCTTTACCTTTAAAAAAATACTAAAACATTATATCTTAAACAAAACCTAATAATAGGAATACAAAAAAAAAACTTTTACAAATATTCTTTACATTTAAACTTTAAAACTTACTTATAGCTACAGGTTTATATTTAAATGAATACAAAAGAATTTCTAAATCAAAATTAATAAATATAAATAACAACGTTAATAACATAACAGAACGTCCATCTATGCCACATCTAGTAGCAGGGCATCTTTTGTTTACGCATTGGCTCGTACTTGGTGACCGGCCGGTGTTACTAAAATGTATAATTCTCTTGATACCCTCATATATGTATTTCTAATATTTCTATATAATTTCTAACCTAACCTGTCCGATCACCTTAACAACTTGAAATAGTACAACTAAAGCCCTATTCGTGAAAGAATTATCCTCTAATCCCCAACTATGTTTCTAGTTTTATCTTCTATCATCAGTTTACCAGAATAACTTGAAAGAAAACCACACATACATGCAATATTAATAGAATTATCCTCCAACTCCTAACCGTTAAGGGGTTGCACCTTCCATCAACAGCTTATCATTACGAAATGATGACTGCCAGTCGCAAATACTTGAATAGCTTTAAACTTGGTAATGGGACCACCTCCTGAGTATATCCTTTCCAAAACAAAAATAATTTTCGAAATCGGTCTACAATTGACGGAGTTATCGGCGAACATTTGACATTTGACTGCCTCGTTGGCGCTGTGGTAGTATACGCGAGTGCTGTGCGTGAGGTTCGATTCCCGGGTGTCCGACCGGGTGTTTGTATGATCTGCAAATCTAAAATGTTTCTATGATCTGCAAATATTTGTTTCTGTGTTTTGGGTGTTTTCTATGTATTTATTTACAAAAAAAAAGTATATAAGTATGGTATCAGTAAATCTAGCTTTCATAGTACAGGCTCTGCTTAGTTTGTTAGATGGCATTGTATCGGTGTTTTTTATTGAATAGGTGGCAAACGAGCAGACGTGTCGCTTGATGGTAAACGATTACCGCCGCCCATGAAAATCCGCACCAAGTGCGTTGCCGGCCTTTTAAGAAGGAGTACGCTCTTTTCTTGAAGGTTTGAAGGTCGTATTGGTCCGGGAATACCGCAGATTGTCATAGATGTTCATGACAACCGGGACCCGACGGCTTTACGTGCTAGTAAATAGTAGATAGTAAATGCGGTAGAAGATGCATCGCGAAGCCACATCTCTACGCAGCGCCAAAGAGTCCAGCCAAATTGAAAATTCCTAGCACTCGACGATTCGAGTCGCTCTCCGTTGAATGCGGTCCAGAGGGAGGAGCCGGTATTGGAGTGCCCTCGCCCAAAGATGAGGACAGTATTCCATATGAGGCCGAACCTGATGTCCGAAATATTTAAAAAACATGTATACAAAAGCGAAAAATAAAAAAAACTTCGTTTAAAAAATACAAACAGTAGAACATATAACCTGCTCCATTTTGAAGTCGGTTAATGGAACTAATCATTTTAATCTAAGTATCTAAATAACTTGGTCAACTTGACCTTCAAATTTATAAGATTCAGAGAGATATACTACTGAACTGCTCTATTGATAGAATACATTAATAACTTCATTGTCAACCTGTTTTGTATTAATATTTCAGTACTAATAACTGTCTTTAATATATTGCTGAACAGCCACGGTAGTAAAAATAACACAAAAAATGGCTTTTCGGCAACACTGATTGACGTATCATACCTATATTAATAGTTTCTATTTTCTGTGTTAGACGTTTTTACACAACCACGGAGATACTGTTCAAAATATTTTATAGATACACATGATATTGCTTGCGAGTAGATTTCTGTTACATTTCATATTAATCTCAAAACATGTAACATCCTTATTGCATTTATTATAGTATAAAAATATTGTTGATCCCATTAGAGAGAGTTTGTGGCGACCTCCACATACAGCGCAACAACAACATAACTTACTACAGCGCCACTGTGGAGGAACGGGTCACATCTCCCTCCAACACAAAGGAAGGATCCTCCGACCAGGCTAGATGATCATGCCTGGGGGGCCAACTGCCCAACGGTTGATGTTGGGATGTTGTATGTATCTTAATTGGCGCGCGAACTTTCACTGCGCGATTCAGGATTGGAAGTTTCGTAGTTTCCTTCGTTACTCCGTAGTTCAGTGTAACTTCGGTAGGTGGCGCTGTAGTATATTTCTGTTGCGGTCGCCGTATGTGGAGGTCGCCACAAGTTAATTGCCATTAAAAAGGATAAAAAAGTAAGCGTACCTATATATTGTAGTAACAGTAGGAATCAATAGTGTGTGTACTATACTGCTAAAGCTTTTTTTATTATTTTTACGGTACAAATAATAAACTAGGAAACAACAAATTATGCCCGCTTGGTTGATTTTACATGTTTTAAAATGCACGTCTTGTAGAAGTTGTGTTTCTTTATTAGGTTTCAGAGGGTTAAAAGTTTCTGAAAAGTTAATATAACCCTTTTTTACCTTCACTATAAAGTATTATAGTTGTCAATATATTTTAAGCAATAGAGTATTTGAATTCAAGAGTTTTTAAAAATAAAACAATGTATTAAATTTTATTTAATCAAACGAATAAAACGATATCGATTCTTATCTATTTGACCTTGTTTGATTTATGATTCCATTCAAAAATATTTCTACAATCTAAATCTTTGACAGTGATATAAATTCAGAACAAAAATTTTACTGAAACATTTAGAATAGAATACTTCAAAGCTTTGACATCAGCATAATATACATAAAATGTCCCATCAACATTGTTCACGGAATAAAAGGCGAATATGTCTACGATTTAACTCCACATTTGACAGATTTGCAAGCAAAAAGGTGTTACATATTGTTCGGCATCCGTTAAAATGTTTGCCAAAGCCCTTTTGTCAATTTACGTTGAGACAAACATTGGCAGAATCAGGATATGGGCGTTACACCCACTGAACACTAACAAAGCGAAAAATTTACACATTGTTTTGTTTAACAGCATTTTTTCAGGTGTATGGATAGAGTAAATTTTGGCTGTAAAAAAATAAAAATAATAATCTTCATATGTTTGTGATTTGTAAAACTTACAAATAGAACTCGTAGGATAACAGAGTTAAGCAAATTCATAGTTTTTTTACTAAGTCAGTGATGTTAGCGAGCCTGGCTCGCTGGCCTAGCGGTTAGTATATGTGACTGAAAGGTCTCGTATTTAATTCCCCGGTTAGGTAAAAAATGTGGTTGTTTTTCTCACACGAAATTATTAATAGCAGCCAGAGTGTAAAAATTTAGCGGTGTTTCACGTTAATCATGGACAGCACGGTAAGCCGTCGGTCCAGATTATCATGAACATCTATGGCAATCATTATTTTGAAGTCTGCGCCCTCAAACATACTGACAACTAGTTCAACCTTCGAATTCAGCTCTCCCCCAGGATTGTGGAGGTCTGATGTTAGTCGCTCTGTGGAAAAATTGATATTCAGGTAAAACTGGTCAAACTAGTAGCCAATCTCAAACAATCTTGGCAATAATAAAGGCTAGATGAGTGATGTTACCCAAGACTGAATTTGTCGTGCTATAACTGACCATATAGTTGATAAACCGACCACAGGATCTGTTTAACGCGAAGACTTTATCATAGTCGTCGGCATCAGTTTCACAATCATTTTATGTACTTAATATTCATTACACACATTACAGTTACATTTGATCATCATCCGAGGCCTGAGGAGCCAGGCAAGCAAGCTATTGTGGGACCTACTGAGCACGGTAATATACAAAGGAGAATGAAGGTTTACATGTACGAATATTGTATATTCATTTTTTTTTACGTTTTAGAGAAGAAATTATGCAAACGCATCTCAATAGGCCGCCATAGTGTGGGTCACCATGCTGCATTGTTGCATTCTCTGCATTCGTATTGAGTATGACGACCACCTCTCTTAGATTCTGCTCATTCTATCCATCAGCAAGAGTAGAGTCACTTTGGCAGGTCCATATTGTAATTATTTAATTTAATTTAATAACACATTGACGTTTTACTTGATGGCTAAGGTTACAATATCGTTTAAGTATTTACCACGGCAGACGAAAATTTTTGAAGGTAATAGTTTGTAACAAGTCAGTGTAAAATGAAAAGAAAAGTTTGCGACCGAAACCTATATAATTCCAGCCATAGATTTATGTACTAAAGGATCCAATTCATTCACAGTGAAAGGAACTTTTTATGAATAAGCTCATTAGTCCTGAGTGGGACTACCACCTCATTATTAAGTACCTAACTTTGTTGCGTTAAACCGTGACTACGGTTATGCAAAGCTCTCTTAATTAAAAGTATGGTACATATTTAGAAAATTACATCTTTTGAATATTCGGCTGGCGATTTACATTATTCAACAGGTAAATCAGAAAAAAAACCAGCCAAGTGCGATTCGGACTCGTCCACCGAGGGTTCCGTACAAACCTGTAGGTATATTATATGCTATAACTAAAAATTTATGCTTTTCGCAATTTTTCCTTTATCTGTGCCATAAGACGTTGCTTCGTACCAAATTTCAAGATTCTCAGTTCACGGGAAGTACCCGAAGAAGTAAGGTTTTGGTTCCCTTGCGAGTTTCGAAAATTTGCAGCATAAACGGCTGTATTTTTTTATTGCGTTGGCTTAGAAGTTTGATTTTTTACAGCTCCAAGGAACAGTAGACCTGAGTATTTAATATGAATTACAGCTTGATACCTTCACGCGTTCCTGAGAAAAGGGGTTCTGACAGACATACAGACGGACAACAAAGTGATCCTATAAGACTTTCATTTTTTCCTTTTGAGGTACGGAACCCTAAAAACAGATCCCTTTGTATTTTGGCTCTTTTTAAATATTTGACAGCAATTAACAAGTACGACATATTTTTACATGTTTCGTAATGTATAGCAAACTTTATTCATAACAGAACTTCTTGAAGCATTTAGACCAATACTTGATGTTTAAAGATCTTCCTTGACTTTGAGCAAATTCTATTGCTTTGTTTGGCCCGCCAAAATGACTCTACTCTGCCTGATGGAAAGCATAAGCAGAATCCAAGAGTGGTGGTCACCATGCTCACTGCGAATGCAGACAATGCAGCATGGCGACCCACACCATGGCGGCCTAGTGATGCTACTGCATCTTTTAGTCTAGTCAACAAGTATGGAACTTGTTGACTAGACTAATTGGGCCTCCGGTCTCGCACTCACCAACGAAACACGACAGCATGCTGTCATTCTACGTTGATTTTCTGTGCGAGGGTAGTACCGCCCCGGTCGAGCCGGCCCGTTCGTGCTGAAATCAGCGTGGCTCTACTACCTACTTTTACTCTAGCGTCACTCTAAACTAACTTCCATACTGCGCAACAGAAACACTCGATCACTTACTTAAAAAGTTTTCTACTCGAAAGTCGTAAACATTTCGCTAACGAACGAAATAACTAAAGTATTCGACATAGCGATAGTATGCCATAAATGCCATTGGATTCATTAATGTGCCTTTTGACTGGTAATTGAAACATGATTTTTTTGAGTTTATCCTCCATTTTGTTTAGGAATAATGTTTAAAACATGGTCTTTACTTGTATTCTTTTATATTCTTTTTATTCGTAAAATTTCAAATCCATACTAATACTAGTAACTACTAATACTAATATAAACCCGAAAGTTTGTAAGTATGGATGGATGTTTGGTACTCTTTCACGTAAAAACTACTGAACGGATTTGGATGAAACTCTACAGTAATATAGCTTATACATCAGAATAACACATAGGCTACTATTTGCCGCGGTAACCGACATATACGCGGGCGGAGCCGCGGGCAACCACTATTAAGTATATAATAATGTGGAGTAGGTTTTAAAGTGTCATAGCACCTTGCTTGAATTACTAGATTTTGCCCGAGACTCCACCCGCGTTTTTTTTTTAATGTATGACCCGCCTAAGTGATTCTACTCTGCCTGATGGAAAGCATAAGCAAAAGGCAAGAGTGGTGGTCACCATACTCATTGCGAATGCAGACAATGCAACAATGCAGCATGGTGATCCACACCATGGCGGCCTAGTGATGCTTCTACATCATTGGACCTACGGTCTCGAACTCACCAACGAAACACGACAGCACGAACGCTGTCATTTTACGTTGATTTTCTGTGCGAGGGAGTGCGTTAGTACTACTCATTATTCTGTGGCGAGGGTAGTACCGCCCCGGTCGATCCGGCCCATTCGTGCTGAAATCAGCGTGGCTCTACTACCTTTTTTGGGGTTACGTGGCGTTTATGATGGTTATCACGATAAAGAGTAGTTTATGTCTTTACTCAAGAATCAAAATATCGAGAATATAACAGCACAAGAAATCGCTGAAGCGGTTTTGCCATAAAAGCGTAACAGACTGACAGGTAGACGTACAGACTGTTACTTTCAAATTCACAATATTAAGTATGGATCCATAAGTCTCTTAAGTTTTATGTACGGAAGATATAACTTTACACAAATGTACTTATATTTCAGGTTAATGAATAATAATTGTAGGAGGAAAAAGTTTTGTTGAAAGTTTAACATTATAGTCTTATTATTTACAAATTTTATTTTTATTGGGTACTAGCTGAACCCCGCGGTGTTATCCGCGGTTAAGGACGTACCGCGAGTGACGACGCGGGGCGAAGCTAGTAAAAAAAGTAGCCTAAGTTACTCCTTATCGTATAGTTATCAGCTATCTGCCAGTGAAAGTCCCGTCAAAATTGGTCCAGCCGTTCCAGAGATTACCCGAAACAAACAAACAGAATTTTTTTTTATAAAAATGTTATTTTGGTACATGTACCGGGTACACATACATTTATTAAAAAGCGGATATTTCAATATTACAAACAGACACTCCAATTTAATTTTGTTACAGATAATATAAGGACTCATGAAATGAGCTTGTATACCTCATTTCATGAAAGACTTTCAAAGTAAGAGTTAAAAGTAGTTTCTATATTTGTCAAGTGTTGAATATCTTTACTGCCAGGACGGCCATGAAATAATGTATTATGCACTTTTGATATTCACTTTATTAATTTATTTACAGCTGGTTATGCCGGTTATGCTGCTGCTTTTGCAGTAAGCCTCAAACGGCGTTAGTACCAAAATTACATTTTTGAACCGTTTGGGGTAGAGACGCTAGGTTCATGGGGTCCGAGCGCTCGCGCTATGTTTAAACAACTAGCTAAGCAACTGATTGACGCTTCTCGCGACCAGAAGGCCGGCCTTTTTCTAGCACAGAGAATCAGCATTGCCATTCAACGTGGTAATGCTGCCAGTATTTTGGGAACGCTACCAGTAGGCGAAGATGTGGAGTTTTTTGACGCTTGTATGTAATATATATTGTTACTGTTTTTTTTATTATGGTTATGTACATAGGTTTCTATATTTGTAATAAGGGAATATTTACGGAATTGCCTATGCCCAGCAAGTGGTCTGTTAAAGGTTGTTGACAATTATCTGAACTCAAATCATAATGATGTACCTCAGTAGTAACCATAATTCCTACTTAGCTAAATTTTAAAATATTGACTATATAATTTACTGCACGTCTATTTAAGTAAATTACAGGCGTCTTATAACACTAAATAAATAAATGGATTGTTTTATAATCTTATTGACTGATTGATTGATTCATAAATTGAGTGATTGATTGATTAAAAGAAATGAACCAGGCGTCTGTTGTTAATGAACGTTGAATGATCGGTTTCAAAGTTTCAGTTCTTCCCTTTATAAACAACTAGCTTTTGCTGGCGGCTCCGCCTGCGTGTATGCGTATATGTTGGTTATCACGACTAAAGGTACCTTATGTTCTTCACCAGGGTCAAATCTATTCCTACGCCGAAATTCCTCTAAATTAGTTTAGATTTTGCCGTGAAAGTATATAGACAAACAGACTGTCTGTTTGTCTATATACTTTCACGGCAAAACTTACCTACCTTACCTTACTACCTTTGAATTTATAATATTAGTATGGATATCGAATTAGGTATCAACATACTCTTGTTATAATTATACAAAACCCAACAATCGTAGATCATCCAGTTAAAATAACAAGAAAAACAATGTTTTTTTACCAATGAATTGTTAGTGGTGCATGTTTCATGAATACCAAACGTTGGCATTACATTGGGGACGATCCTAAACAAACAGTTTTCTTTGGGAATGACACACAATACTGGTACTATGACAATTTGCTTGTTAATTCAATAAAAAAACTTTTACGATGTGAATAAAACAGTAATTAGTATTGCCTTGCTTGTTAATTGAGAAAGGTCACTAAGGGACTCTTAATGTTTGTTAGTATTTTTCAATTTGTTTTTATTAAATTTTTATACGTAGCCTTTATGCCTTAAGCATAAGAATCTACTTGAAAACGTCATCAATTTTATTTCTGCCATGAGTTATGCTAGTTATAGATGCTATAGTTCAGTTGTAAAAATAACAGCTATTCACCACTATTTTGAGTGCAAGATGGCACACAATGTGGATTTAATCGGCTTTATCCTGACACCGCCAAACCGAAAACCCTCGGGGAGTTAAACCCTAAAAAGAACTTGTAAATGCTATGCTAGATATGAATAAGGGGTAAGTCTTGCTACTTCGTGTATTACCTATTTAATATTAGTGATATTTATATCTACTGAGTTACGTGCTTAATACTCCTGACTTCTGAACCAGTGATCGTAGGTTTAATTTAAATCCATCAAATTTAAATGGAACCAAACGGAAATAAAAAAGTTTTTTTTGAAATCAATTCATAAATGACGGAGTTTTGATGTTATTAATATACCGCAAAATTAAGAACCTCCTACTTCGTCTGTGAATTTGGATCTAGTTTAGTATTTCCATTTTCTAAAAAAATAAACTGATCAATGAAGTTTAAGACTACCTCGGTGGCGCAGTAGTAGTCTATGCGACTGCTGTGCTTGAGGTCTCGGGTTCGATTTTTTTTTATGGAATCGGCGGACAGACGAGCAGACGTATCGCCTGATGGTAGGCGATTACCGCCGCCCATGGACAACTGCAACACCAGAAGCGTCACAAGTGCGTTGCCGGCCTTTTGGGGATGGGGGGGAGGTAGGGGTAGGGGATTGGGGTATGGGCCTCCGGTATCCTCACTCACTCGGTGAAATGCAGCGCAAGCACTATTTCACACCGGTTTTCTGTGAGGCCGTGGTATCACTCCGGTCGAGCCGGCCCATTCATGCCGAAGCGTGGCTCTCCCACGGTATCGGTGTCGAGCCAAATGCTTGTATGATCTGCAAATATTTGTTTCGTAGTTTAAGTGTTTTTTATGTATGATATGTATGTTTTACAAAAAAAAGTTTATAATATATGTATTTACATCAGTTGTCTAGTGCCCATAATACAAGTTGTACTTACCTTTTAATAAGTGATCGCGTTAATTCCCGTAAAAATATGTATTATTATAAGTTGTACTTAGTTTGGAACTAGATGGTGTTTATTACTATTAAAAGTGTCACAGAACTTATGCCACATATAAACAGTGTACTGTATTTGATATTATTTCTTTTTCTAAATATATATTTTCTTTCTAATATTTTTGTTTTTCTTGATATAAAAATGTGAAATGGTTGTAACCTTTTATTAATCCTTGCATTGAAAACTCGAGTTTTTTGTAAATAATTGTGCTCTTGTAACGGACGTCATCTGACCATGGCCAAGTATTAAATATTAAATAGTTGGGTAAAATATGCCCAATTATTTAATATTTAATACTTGGGCTTATTTAAAATAAGACTTAATTTTAGAATTACCAAATTAGTGTCTAACTCTCAAAAATGCTAACTAAATCTTGAATGTATTTGTACTTAGATTATAAATAATAAATAAATAAATAAATATTTCGGACATTTTAACACACAACGCCATCTAGTCCCAAGCTAAGCAGAGCTTGTGTTATGGATACTAGACAACTGATATAAATACATATATTACTTTTTTTTGTAAATACATACATATTATACATAGAAAACACCCAAACTCCGAAATAAATATTTGCAGATCATACAAACATTTGGTCCGACCCGGGAATCGAACCCGAGACCTCAAGCACAGCAGTCGCATACGCTACCACTGCGCCACAGAGGCAGTCATTATGAATTAAATATACCATGAAATACACAGCGCACCGCGAAAATTGAATTGGAATTTCCTAAAACATTTCTCGCATATCTTAATATGTTTTTTACATTACAACCAATTACCGCCCGTTTCAAACTACATCACTGCAGTTACATCCTACTATATAATATAATAAACGCGAAAGTTTGTAACTATGGATGGATGGATGGATGGATGTGTGGCGACTTCCACATACAGCGCAACAGAAATATACTACAGCGCGATCTACCGAAGTTACACTGAACTACCACGGAGTAACGAAGGAAACTAAGAAACCACCAATCCTGAATCGCGCAGTGAAAGTTCGCGCGCGAATTAAGATACATACAACATCCCAACATCAACCGTTGGGCAGTTGGCCCGCCAGGCATGATCACCTCGCCTGGTCGGAGGATCCTCCCTTTGTGTTGGAGGGATATCACACCCGTCCCTCCACAGATGGATGGATGGATGGATGTTTGTTACTCTTTTACGCAAAAACTACGAAACGGATTAAGATGAAACTTTATAGTAATATAGCTTATACATCAAAATAACTTAAAGGCTACATTTGCCGCGATAAACGACATACACGCGGGCGGAGCCGTGAGCAAAAATCTATACTTAATATTATAAAGCTGCAATTTGTTTGTTTGTTTGTTTGAACGCGCTTATTTCAGGAACTAATGGTTTTGATTTGAAAAATTCTTTCAGTGTTGGATAGTCCATTTATCAAGGAAGGCTATAGGCTATATTTTATTTTCAAAAAATTAGGGATCCGTAAGAAAATTGCTATTTCGTAACCCAAGGTGTGAAATCGAAAACCTATTTATGCATGCGCTGCAATAACTATTGACAATAGAACAAAATAATGTATTACGGGTTTGTAGATCCTATTAAGATCTACAAAAAAGTCCGCGAGAGTATATATCTAACTATCATGGTTTAGTCACAATAACCGCTTTTGTGTGCAAAAAAATTATTAAATCGTGTCACGTAGTGGCTTTAGGAGCCTAGAAGGTTGTGGTGAAGCCACGAGGTTCTGATGATGATTAAATTAGACGCTTCACAACAACAATTTAAAGAATTTATTTACTGAAGTATAACACAAACAGATAGATGTACAGTCAGGGTGTGGGTTTGAGAGATTCGACCAGTCAGTGCCTCCAGACAAGAAGCACTTAACTGTAGGTTCGCAGCGATGAGAAAAGGAAGAGGTGCAGTCCTGGGTCGGCTTTAGAGGCCGACCCCCGTAGAGGCGTCGCAGGCAACTGGCGTGGTAGACGCCGGCCGAAAGAGGTGCAGTGCTGGGGCTCCGGCGTAGGCCGGGCGACCCAGCCACCAGGCGTGGTAGACGCCGGGCGAAAGAGTGCAGAGCTGGGGTCGGCTTTAGAGGCCGACCCCCCGTAGAGGGCAGCGCAGCCGTCCGGCGTGGTAGACGCCGGGCGAAAGAGTGCAGTGCTGGGGGCGGCTTTAGAGGCCGACCCCCCGTAGAGGGCAGCGCAGCCGTCCGGCGTGGTAGACGCCGGGCGAAAGAGGTCGAGCTGTAGTGTGCTCGTCTTTTTATGTGTCCCTGCGGTGGTAGGGACAGCGGCGCAGCGGTGGGAGGCGAGCGCCGATGACGCGTGACACCCCCCTCTTTAGGCGAGAATTTTTCCTAGGGGAAATTCGCTGACCTCGGCGTCGCCACTGTCGGCAGCTCCTCGCTGGTACCCTGGGAACAAGATTAAAGCAGGATCAGAATTTTTTTAGAGACAAAAAAAAGTTTAAAGAGATAAGAGGGAAAAGACAAACTAACAGGCTAAGGTCATATCAGCTTAGTTCAATAGCAAAAATATAGTGAAGTTAAAAGTTTATAGGTTTGAAATAAAATTTCAAATAAAAAGTTCAATTGAGAACATAAACAAAGTGAGTCATACATTCCGATGCTCCGTTAGAAATGTTTAAAGAATTTAGTATAATAGTTGCAAACTTGTTTAACTGTTTAGGTAGATGCAGTAGTAGAAAATTGTAGTTATAAGTAGGTATGCTAGCTAAGACATATGTGCGAAAGAGAAAAATAAACAACCAGATCGACAACAACAACTGAGAATCGAACCTGTAAGTCGGGTTTGACTCGACTTTTTAACTACCAAGCCATAGGTTAAAAAAAGGTAAAAGTTTTTGTAGATTATAGTTAGATTTTGATAGTGCGATATTTATTTTGTTTTTATTGTTTTGTAATGAACAATAATTTAGTATTTTTTAAAAAAAGTTAAAGTGTGTAAGGACAAGAAATGTTATTTGATTTACGACACAGGAAATAATTTTTAGAGATAAATAATACAGAAACCCATCTGTAAAAAATGTTAGTTATGGAATGAGTAAACAAAATCACTGTTTATTAATTGATTTAACTAACATGGCTAATATTTGCCAATCAAACGAGACCTTTTAGAAATGACATTAGATTTGACTTGTTTAGGGGCCAATTTTTATAAAATATTTGTGTTCGTCACTGAGAAAATAAAATTATCGAGCTGCCAGTACCTTCTCAAAGATAGAAGGTTGATAGTCTAAAGTCTTGGTGTATACATAGGTACATCTCGTGGTTCATCAACTATATTGGGATCAAAATCCGTAGCAATATAGATGCGACCACAGTGACGACTTAAATTTCAATATACATTGTAGTATTAGATTTAGTAGTTTAGAGAAATGAATGATTTTAGTATTTAAATTGATGATAGATTCTCTGGTCGCGAATTATCAAGTAGAAAAAGTTGTTTAGTAGTTTTTGGTAGTTTTTAGTAGCTTTTAGTAGTTTTTAGTAGATATAAGTAGGTAATTGTAGTTTAGATGTATCGTTTCACCGAGTATAGTTTAGGGTGTATACAGCGGTGTGTCGATTAGGGTATTTAGATAAGTTTATGTGGTCATTTTCAATGAAATTGAAACGACTGTTTAGGAGAATAAGGGAACAAAATTACTGTTTGTAGTAAATTAAATATATATATATATATATGTGGCTTTAAGGCTTGTTTAGAGAGTTACCGACCGCTCTGTTATAAATAAATAAATCCCCAAAAATAATAATAAGTTTGGCTTTAAGGCTTGTTTAAAGAGTTACCGACCGCTCTGATATAAATAAATAAATCCCTCATCAATGATAAGTTTTAGTACTAAGGCTTAAGTTTTAGGAGTCACTAACCGCTCCAAAGAGTATTAAAAGTACCAAGAATCATTAGTAGAAACTGGCCACATGATGACGGAACATCATAAGAGTTACAAGTAGTAATCTATCAAGGGGTAGGGCCTTGAGTCTTTCAGAAGACATGATGTCACAACATCATAAAGGTTACAAGTAGTAACTATCAAGGGGTAGGGCCTTGAGTGTCTTTCAGAAGACATGATGTCACAACATCATAAAGGTTACAAGTAGTAACTATCAAGGGTTAGGGCCTTGAGTGTCTTTCAGAAGACATGATGTCGGACGTCATTAGGGTTAGAGGAACAGAGTTCACGACATTTTGGTGGATGATCAAGTGCTTAGCACAGAGCGATACCTGCCACCGATAGAGGCGAACAGTCAAAGCTTAAATTCCAATCAAAATTGTCAGTAAACCTTTAAGAGTTAATTAGTTATAGTGGCAGTATAGCCGGTTAGAGATAGATATACTCATTTTGAGAGTAAATTTAAAAGTTATAGGATTCTAGCAACGAGAATAAAGAGATTAAATAAGTAGGTATATTGGTTTAGACCAAAATATACACAAACGAACATACAGACTAGAAACATACATGCCAATACGATACCCACATTATGTGATTATTTTTATGTAGTCGTATTGCAACTTTATATAAATCCACCTACATCTCAAGCATCACTAGTTAAAATTGTCTCAAGTTGAGAATAGTGCAAGAATGTTGTAAGAACAACATGTTTATAGATATATTTTGCATGTAGCTATAGTGGAACATCTGTATAGTGAATTCCAAAGGTCGATAGAATATGATATAGTAGATTGTAGCTTTAGTATATAGTACTGTAGTAAGTTGCAGCGGTCAATAGTATTATATTATTTATTAGTAGACATTTAGAATGCGTTTCGAAATTTATCGAACGAAACAAAGTAGAAAAGTTGGTACTAAATGTACACGAAGAAATCAAAAAGTAGTATTTTAGAATACAAATTTTAGAACAAGGATCCGAGACGATCACATTGTGTAGAAAAACTATGGTAGCCATTTTGTTTAAATAGTAGCCATATGGTTAAGTACCTTTTGAGGTTATGTCGCCACGAGGCTTTAAATTAGCCCAGAACAATTTAGAGTGAAAGATCGACGACGATACTATTAAAAGCAACTTAGTCATCAAATTAATTGTTTTAGTTTAATTTGATTTTGGCCCACTCCTCACAAAATAAAAAAAATTGTGGCTAGAAATATTTGAAGATTTTATTTTATAGGTTTACGCTTCTATCATTGTTAGAATGCATTCCTAAGAGAATACGTAAACAATAGACGGGCAAGAAACGACAAGACTCAAGGTGTTTTGTCAAATATATATATGTAATATGTAATTGATGCTACACCGATCGACATCATTTATAGCATATTTTTAAGAAAATATCAAGCAACAAATGAACGAGAAACGACAAGACTAAGAACAACTGTGTTAGATATTATTTAACACATATTTAATATAGTTTAGAAAAGTATAGTTTAATGTTAGTAACCTCATTTAGAAAACAAATCGCATCCATTGTACCTACCAGAAAAACAAGTTATAGGACTGAGTTTTAGAGAGGTATCAACATGTACCATTTTTGAGTTTTAGATAGTAAATGAAATGACCATAGCCGCAGATGTATACAGAAGTTGAAAGAAAAAAATTACGCGTTAGATGAATAATACGAGTATGTAGTTTAAGTTTAGATAAGTTTAATAATGACTCAAAGTAATAATTAAGTTTTTAGTAATGAAATCAAGTTTGGTCTAGTTAGATATTTGAACAGAATTAATTAAGTTAGATATAGCTATCGAACCCATTAAGGTGTGTTTGAAAGAAAAATAGAATTTATCGAATTTCATCCAGGTTGTTACAATAAGATTAAGCGAGCCGTAGGGCGTGGCGTGGTTCTGTGCGTGCGAAACCGGTTTTCGTTTGCGACTCAAACGCATTCCAGCGACTTGCATTTAAATTGCGGTTTATATAAGCCACAAGCGAACAAAATTTAAGCGAAAGTAATTAAAAGTATTTTTTGCACACGCGGTTCTAGCGAAAAAATATGAAAAAGCAAATAAAAGTGCGTGAATATACACGCGGTTTCGACTGGCACGTGTTTTAATGAAAAAGAATATATAGAAAAGCAATTAGAAGCACATGAATGTACACGCGGTTCTGATTGGCACGTGTTCACAGCGAAATAATAGAAAAAAACACTTTCCTGGATGGGATTCAACATAAAACAAGCAATACACACAAAATATACACAATAAAAAGAATATGAGGTAAACCGTGATCGAATCTCTCAGTTCAGTTGGGCGCCATGTGTCACGTAGTGGCTTTAGGAGCCTAGAAGGTTGTGGTGAAGCCACGAGGTTCTGATGATGATTAAATTAGACGCTTCACAACAACAATTTAAAGAAT
Source organism: Diaphora mendica (assembly GCA_949125395.1). NCBI lineage: Eukaryota > Metazoa > Arthropoda > Insecta > Lepidoptera > Erebidae > Diaphora > Diaphora mendica. The sequence goes on from OX421321.1 coordinate 7,870,027, forward strand.
TTATTTACTGAAGTATAACACAAACAGATAGATGTACAGTCAGGGTGTGGGTTTGAGAGATTCGACCAGTCAGTGCCTCCAGACAAGAAGCACTTAACTGTAGGTTCGCAGCGATGAGAAAAGGAAGAGGTGCAGTCCTGGGTCGGCTTTAGAGGCCGACCCCCGTAGAGGCGTCGCAGGCAACTGGCGTGGTAGACGCCGGCCGAAAGAGGTGCAGTGCTGGGGCTCCGGCGTAGGCCGGGCGACCCAGCAACCAGGCGTGGTAGACGCCGGGCGAAAGAGTGCAGAGCTGGGGGCGGCTTTAGAGGCCGACCCCCCGTAGAGGGCAGCGCAGCCGTCCGGCGTGGTAGACGCCGGGCGAAAGAGGTCGAGCTGTAGTGTGCTCGTCTTTTTATGTGTCCCTGCGGTGGTAGGGACAGCGGCGCAGCGGTGGGAGGCGAGCGCCGATGACGCGTGACAATCGTCTGAAGAAAGAAACTACGTTAAATGTGTATCGTAATAGTAATCCTTATCCAAATTAAGCATTATGTTATCAAGGGTATTTATGTAGAAGTAAAATACTTTTTGTTTCATCCCATTCGGACATTTCGTTCAGAAGTTATCACGAGTATAAGACGCAAAGAGTTGGTACCTAATAATGAGTTATTTGCCAAAGAGTTTTTATCAACATAATACCTAATATTAATCTTTATCCAAATAAATGTGTTGTTGATTATGAGTATTAGATCTTAGAAGAGTATAATAAATACATCTATACTAATATATAAAGGTAAAGAGTTTGTTTGTTTGAACGCGCTAATCTCAGGAACTACTGGTCTAATTTGAAAAATTCTTTCAGTGTTAGATAGCCCATTTATCGAGGAATATATCATCACGCTAAGACCAATAGGAGCGGAGCACCAATGAAAAATGTTTCAGAAACGGGGGAAAATTATCACGCTACGGGCAATAGGAGACGCAAACGACGTTGCGTGTGTCAGCTAGTTAGTAATAAATATACCTAGGTTATTTGTCAAAACATTTGTTTTCGTTAATGTGACCGTTTATTTGGTCTGAAGTCATGTGTCTTCAAAATCTACAGTGTTGTAATCATGTGAAAATAGCCTTAGGTGCCGCCAAATTTGGGTCAGAACTCGCACGGGACCGATTAGGAGAATTTACAACCAAAGCGCTCTGTTTTTGTATTATTTATATGTATTCCCTTGATATTTTATATGCTACAATAATGTGTAACACGCTGAATGATGTATTCAAAGTGTTATTTTTCTGAATATTAAATAAATAACTGCGTACATCTAATACACAAAGTCATCTAGTTCCAAACTAAGCAGAGCTTGTAATAGACAACTGATATAAATACACTTATTTATACTGTTTTTTTGTAAATACATACATTTTATAAATAAAAAACACCCAAAGTCTAAAACAAATATTTGCAGATCATACAAACATTTGATCCGACCCGGGAATCTAATCCGAAACCTCATGCACAGCAGTCGCATACGCGTCACTGCGCCAACGAAGCAGTCAAATATTAAAGTGTATGAGTATATTATGACACAAAAATTAAACACATACATTTGGATATTTGTGTAATTAAAGGTGAGACTTACTTTAAATAAAAAAGTTAACTTAATACTATTAGTTTTGTATGCTTTTTAATTTCATTACAGAATCTCGTGAGTGAGGCACAAATTAAATATCCGAAACTAAGATGCCAAAAACACTGGCAAAACACTCACACATATTCTCATTAAATCCAAATATTACAACAAAATTTACTACTTCTATAAAACGAATAATAGTTCAGCAAATACAAATATCATAAAACGCTAGAATGCATACAACTCAGTGGGCGAATGAGCGATAAATACACATGCATTTAGAGCCTCAATTTGTCACGACTATAGGCTATAAATTTATTTGGCAATACATTGCAAAACTTAAAACCCCATACATTTATTCAAACACATCATTTACTTCATAAGAGTATGTATTGTCATCTATACTAATGTGATAAAGCTGAGGAGTTTTTTTATTCGTTTGGTTGTACGCGCTAATCTCAGGAATGAGTGGTCCAATTTGAAAAAAATATTTCAATTCTAAATAGCCCATCATCATCAGCAGCCTATCGCATCCACTGCTGGAAATAGGTCTCTTCAATTGCGCGCAACTTGGTTCGATCCTCAGCTTCTTGCATCCAGCTCCTGCCAGCCGTCTTGCGCAGATCATCACTCCACCTGGCCTGTGGACGTCCTACACTACGTTTGCCGAGACACGGTCTCTAAATAGCCCATTTATTGAAAAAGCTATCAGTTATATGTTATCTGGCTATGAGTAAAAGGAGCGGAGAATCAATTTAAAAATGTTTCGAAAACGGGGGAAAATTATTCCTTTTCAGAGATTCCATTGCATGAGCTGTGTGAACGGAACAAAAGTAATGTTGAATTGTTTATCTTAAAAATTTCTAATAAAAACTCTGAAACAACATAATATATGTTAAATATAATTATGTTCAATTTTGTTTACGCTGTTTAATGTCACGCTACCAATAGGAGACGCTGACGAAGTTGGGATTTTCAGCTCGTATCACATAAAATAATATTAGCATATATTCCCGTATTATATCCACCAACTTCTAAAAGAGGAGGACGTTATTTAATAAATTAATTATAGCTCTAGTACATACAATACATTTTTTTTTAAAGCAAGTTTAAGAAGTTTATAGAGACACCATAACGTTGTCTACAAAAGCAAATTGCGGTGAGTTAATTTCGCCTTTGGGTCACTGCAGAGCATGTGGGAAACCGCAAATCTCATACGGTTTTACATAAAGTTACGCGGTTATGATATTAAATTGCTTAAGTTATATCCCTATTGGTCTATGGGGATTTGTAATTCTATTACACTAAGCTGATGTGTACGTGTATATATGTACATCTGACTGTGAATGCCAAACTTTTGAACATCACGTTTGTTAGCAATCAAAGGTATGCTGTAACTAAGTAGGTTTAAAAAAGTGTGACTAGCTCCCGCTTAGGGTTGGAGATTCGTCATAAAATCTACCTACTTACAGAAATAATCGGTGAATTTTTGACGACTGTTTCTGAGAAAAATATAAACCTAAAAGTAGTAGTAATTCATATTCGAAAAATAATTCTTATTATAATGAACACAACTTACAATTTTTACCACTTTGTTTTGAAAGTGGCAAACCTTCAAATGTGATTTTCAATACTTTCAAATTTTACTCAAACCAAAAAAGGTTATGAAAACTCAATAAAATTCCAAGCAAACAGAAATCTGCAAATGAAAGGCCTTGATAACAGAGCTGTTAGTCTGGCATACACAATTGCAGCAATCAAAATCGCTTGTTCTCGGTACTGTTTGCTGGTCATTGCGAGGAATATTCACGATTAGCAGTGAAAAATCTGATTTTGGAAAAATATAATGGCTTAGAAAACTTTGTAAGTTCTGGAGTTATACAGGCTTAACTTGTTAAATGCACTTACTTGGAGCCTTTTGTCCAATATGGGAATCAAACTCACGACACTCAACGCTGTAGGCAGGAGCGAGATGACCGCTTAAACCACTACGCAATTCGTGCAGTCAGCTCATATACAATCTTCTACACTTCATTTTTGTATAATTCTTTATTGATATATTCTTAATTCCATTTTTATTCGCTTTTTTTTTATAAAAAGACAATTCCCGCATAAGGAATATAACATCCTATGTCTCAGGGGACTTTACAAACATACATGAAAATGGACACAAAGAACACCCAGACTCAGAGCAAAAATTCGTGGATCATACAAAGTGTTGTCCCGTGTGGGATTTGAACCCACAACACTTGGCGTAGGAGAAAGCGGCGTGGAGACCGCTTAAACCTCTAGGCCAACCGTGCAGTCAAACGAATTAATTAAATAAGGTTGATTTTTATGAAGTAAAAATAACCGTATATAAAAGTATTATGACTTTATATCCAGACACGTCGGGTCCACTCACTGCAGTTGTAACCTGAATATAGCCTAACTATGATAATACATATACGATTTAGCAATTAAAAAAATTATCTTTGTGTGCTTTGGTCAAAAATAATAATATATTTATTGCACAAATAAAGATTTACAACATTATCACATTACATTTAAAAAAAAACAATAATAATAATTAAAATACAAAATAAGGAACCTTCAAAATGTGAAACGTTAGCACTTGTACTAATGTATTTAAACATTCTATCACAGGTGCCAGCGTCTTCCACCATTCTTGGATAGTTCCCTAGTACATGTGATAGCAAATACGTACTACCTAATAAGTTAGTTATTTGCAATACAATATTAAATTAAATTTAGTACTAAACTACACAATATTAAATTAATACACAATATTAAATTTAGTTATTAAAGTTTTCCTTGTATCAAAATTTCGAGCATTTTTTGCAGTTGGTTTATTGCAGAAAAAATGTTGTTTTTCAAACCGTTCCACACTAACTAAACTTTACACAAAATTATAATTAGAGTTTAAAAGACTTCTAAAGTTAATGGAACTATGTAGTTAGTACCTACATCATACATTCTATCTGTTCTTCAGTAATAAATTATTTTCAACGAAGTAAGGAACCTAACACTGAAGTCACTGTATTTTAGTTTAAGTTAGTTTAAAGCGAAGGCGACGTGAAATGGTATCACAATGATATACTATGTCGCCCCAGCGAATATAATTTTGCCTTAATTGTCCAACTTTAGGGTATGTGATATAATTACATAAACGCTAAGTAACTCAAAAGCAGTAGGTATACATTTATAGGTATACATAAAGAAATTAGTGGTTTAAGGATACAACAAAGATAGATACAGTTATATAAGTACAATCTTGCAGTTCCTCGGAGATTTGCTTTTTAACATGGACAGACCAACAACTGACCTTCACCACCAAAGTACTAGGCAAAATCAAAGTTCCGTAGAAAGATCATTGTCAAATTTTTATCAAAGATGTTAGTATGGCCACCAAGACCGACAGCATAATGTGCTCTCCGAGACACGGAGGGATTTCAACGTGTTAAAAATGGTCATCCAACCATGAACACACCTGCCTAAGATTGGTACCTCGTTCAGTTAACCACGAGCCCACAAGTTCTTATATGAAAATTGAAAAATAGAAATAATAGAGAAAAAAATCAATTTTCACGCATTCTTTAAAGATGGTCACTAAAATAACATCCGATCATAAAAATAAAGGAATAACATTATTCATCATTACCATAATAAACCACGTAGGGGAAGCAAACAAAAATAAGAGCAGGAAAATGGCAAGCAAACGGAACTTGAGAAATTTACAGATCATTTGTCTTATACTCGTATGCCCGGGTACAATGATTGATGGCAGTTGGCAAAAAAGTGGGTCGGTTTTTCCGCGACGTCGTCAGGTGAGATCAGGTCTATTGAAAATGTTTCAGATAATGCCGGATTATAGATATCATAGGTCATAATGACATGTTTTATCTTGTATTATGAAAAAACACCATATCTATGAAAAACGACGTGAGTGTCAGTTCGGGTTTAAATAAGCCCCTAAACAGCTTTGGAATTTATTTATTTGAAATGATAACTAGTGGTCATCCAGCGGTCGAAATTCAATCATAAGTCTTTTTTTTTTTTTATTTTTTTTTTTTTACTTTCTGCACTCCTCATCTATATATACTTTAACTGTGTCAAATTTGAAAATCCTCCATTCACAGAATTTTCGTAAAATCGATCGATGAGCATCATACAATATTTATCCTTTTTTTTTATGGAATAGGCGGGCAAACGAGCAGACGTATCGCCTGATGGTAAGCGCTTACCGCCGCCCATGGACACCTGCAACACCAGAAGCGTCACAAGTGCGTTGCCGACTTTTTGGGGATGGAAGGGGGGGGGGGTTAGCGGGAGGGAAGGGGAGAGATAGGGTGAGGGGTGGGGTATTGGCCTCCGGTTTCCTCACTCACTCGGTGAAACACAGCGCAAGCACTATTTCACACCGGTTTTCTGTGAGGCCGTGGTATCACTCCGGTCGAGCCGGCCCATTCATGCCGAAGCGTGGCTCTCCCACGGTGAATTAATCCTTAATGGAAATTTAACCAAGGCCCTCCGACTTAGCAGTCTGGGTCACTTACCATAATTACTAGACTAATAGATCCATGAAAAATGAAACTGACGATATTTCTTGCAAAAATCATTTTTAAATCACTTATGTATCAAAGCAACATTGTACGGAAACTTATTCATCCGTACCACTAGATCATATGACGGCCAATTTGAGAAAGAACCGGACTGTTACACTTATAGCACAGAAGTCGTAAAAGACTATATAGTCCACACGCTAGTTTGGTATATCGGTAAGAACAGTCTACGACTGGTTTTGCCGTAACTTACATGCTCTCACAGTACATGTTTATTGATTTAACTTTTTTTGTATTTTTGAAGCGAAAACTTCTACATACAAGTTTGGATGAGGAGTAAGTTCATGTTCACGTTAACACTATATCTGGCTGAGTTAGCGCTAAATAAATATATAAACATATACTTATATATGTAAATACAACAACTACATAGTTTTAAGTTTTCATTTCTGTGGGCAGTTGTAACGACTGCTTTTTTTATTATAATAATGCTTACATATCTATAAATTAATTTAATAAAATAATATTAATATTATAAAGACAGGTTTATAGTGTAGAGTTGTTTTGTGAAGAAAAAAGAAACAACATTATTGCAGTGACCGTACCTCATCGTTAAATATAATATTAAATTAAAAATAGTTAGAAGTGTCATTAAGTGAAAAAATATTTAATTCACCTATCTGTAAATTTAATGATTAACTTTTTTAATAAAGCATGAACCCGATTATTTTTATAATTAATTCTAAATTCATAATATATCAGTTTTGAGACGATTCATTAAATAAACTTGATATCGATACAGGTCTATGTACGATATTTCAGAATTTGGAAAAAAGAAATTGTCAACGTTGTTTCTAGAATTATTTACATAGCATGAATAAATCATTATATTGAAGTCGCATACATTCAATACTTCACAAATGAATCAAAAGACGTGTCGCACGGTATCATTCCCTGTCGCCCGAGAAGGTGCACGTCAAAGCAACACGATGCTTTCACTCATTCCTTCTATATGAAACATACACCGGCGTATTTACCCTAGGGGAAAGTGGGTACGTGACCGGGCGGCAGGTCACTGAAGGGCAAAGTGACAATAATCAAATGATACGTAATCTCAATGTTTTAGTTTTTATTAAGATTCGTTTCATTATTTAAGCAAAACAAGCTTACAATTTATGCACCAAGAGGTCATGTTATGCCTATGAAATGATTTTGTATGTATAAAATGCATATATGCATAAAAAATAATTAATTACAATTACTATTAAAATAGATTCGAAAATAGAAATGTCAACAAAGTAAGATTACTTTTTTCTCATTTGCTGATTTAGTGTTATAATTTTACAATCACATTAAACATTTTGAAATGAAAACATTGTAATTCAAACTTTTCAAGCAGTAATATTTAATTAGAAAACGTATGAAAAGAAAAAAATAATTGAACTTTACAATTTTATTTAGTGTTATTTTTGACTTGACAACGTCTTATAATTCGGTGGAGCCGGCTGCACACACGAAAAAACATGACTCTTGCGGCGTTCATCTATCTCTCATCATTTCATCAATGTTTTGTTATGACGTTGTCACGTTAAACTATCGTCCGTAAACAGACTTTACAGACAACCACTTTTTATGAAAAAAAAAACATTGAGTTAGAAATTAAAATGAACACATAATTTGATTAACAGTGTTTTCAAAATCATATTCTGAGATACAAGAAAATTGATCATACATTTTCTCACTAGAATTTATTACACTCTTGGATTCTGCTAATGCTTTCCATCAGACAGAGTAGAGTTCTTTTGACAGGTATTCATAAAAAAAAATTACATCAACACCATCAGCCTACCGCAGTCCGCAGTTGGACATTAACTTATCCAATTGCAATTTATACAGTTACTACCGATAATATACGGACAATACATTGATTCATACTTTATTTGAATGTACGATCAAATTTTATTTAAACTTCTAACTTAAAAATAAAATTTACAAATTCAAAATGTCATTTCGTGATAGCAATTCAACTTTTGACTAGCTTTTATCAAATGCACTGCCAACGCGTATTTAGTTATTAGCTTTTAATCGCAACAGTGTTGTTCGGAATATGTTGCTTGTTGCTGTGTACAGTGTTTTACTTGTTACTTTCTTTGTCTTAAATGTAAACTTTCATTGTCTTTAAATTAAGAGTCCTTAGATTTTTTAATTTTAACAAGAACCTTATATTTTAATTTGTAAGAAACAGTTAGTGTTCATAATGCCTATATATATACAGAAATATAATAATAGTTAATAATAATATCAAATTCACCACCTTTATGTACCTAATAAGTATCTAAGTGGCACAGGACAGCATCAATTAGTCACCTGCCCAGCAACCTGGTGCACTCCTCAAGCACGTAATTGCCCTACGGCTAGAGGAATTAAATATCTAAATATTTTCCTGCAAATTAGTCCAGATACAGACATATTTTTTGACAAACCAAGTGCTATTTTCACATATTATATATGCAACTAAATTTAAAATTTTAATTAATGACATAAATGTTGACTTACCAATTAATCAATCATCATATTTTTTTGTTTTTATTTTCTTTGTTTTAAAATAATTTTCTGTTTTTCTTTCAAATTTTTATTTTCGTAGTAATCAAGTACTCGTATATCTGATATAAAATTGATAATTATTTGTGTAGGTATAAATTTTGATATTGTGAGAATTAATTATTAAGTTTTGAATTGCCATTGTTGACTACCGCAATATTCAACTCCAAAGCATACAAACGTTTTGGTAAAACACTTTAAGTTTGTTCTGTTTTTTTTTTAAATAAATACATAAATAATTTCTTTATGTGGACTTTGTTATTGTAGTCATATGTCAGGTGCAATTGTCGTCGGTCCCGGTTGTCATGAACATCTATGGCAATCGTTATTGAGAAGTCCGTGCCCTCAAATATGCTGACAACTATACCCTATTCAACTTCCTCCGAGACAAAAGGTAAACAAAGAAACCAATGTTTCTCAAACGAGTTGATCGAGAGTAAACATGGCCGATGTAACCAAACTAATTACAAAATTTCACATTTGTACGTAAATTATTTGCCTTATCACTACTCTTCAATTTAGTAGTGTAACAATACGTTCAAAGTTTGGGAAAAGCTACAGTTTTAGGTGTTTTTAATGTCACTTTTTAGTCAGTCCACTGTGAACTCGAAAAATTTGGACAGTTGCAATTATTTTATTTTATTTTTTAACACACGTATTTTCGTTGTACTTGACACTGGCAAAATTGTTGACATCGGCACAGTTTGCCTTTTTCCAAGAAAAAGAAAGAAAATGTCACTTTTTTATTGATTCCAGATGCATATAAAATTTGACCTATTAAAGAACCTTTTTCTGGTTTGTTTACCTTTTGTCTCAGAGGAAGTTTTATAGTTCAACATTCGAATTCAGATCACCCTCAGGATTGCGGAGGTCCGATGCCAGTCTTACTGTGTAAAAACTGATATTCAGTTAAAACCGGTTGAACTAGTAGCCGACCCCAAATAATATTAGGAACAATAAAAAGGCTAGGAAAATGATGGTGATGTCAGGTACAATAGTTTTAGTGAAACCTGTGTTGAACTTGGGAGGCAAAACGCTAATTAACCCGTTGTCTAAACTTATGACCGGATTTTACTAAAACTCCCATTCAAGAAAAAGAGATAGGTACTCGTACAAATGTAAATTTCCTGCTACTGATAGCGGTTCACAATTTCGTCAACCTTCTGTAAGTACACGGTAGTAGAAGTACTAACGTGTATTTCAATTTATAGAATGCTGAAAGGTCTTAGGTTTAAACCTCATGGACAACGTGCGTTTTTTTTACCATTGATTTTCTTATGAAGTTAGTGGAAAGAAATACTTACTTAAGAAATTTCTGTGAGGTGAAAAATGCATTTCATTACATATATACACGTAACAGTATTAACTGGTAAGTGTTAATATTTGTTAGTGCTGTGTGATAGTTTCAGTTTTTCTGGAGTGTAATCATTAGTTAAAAACCTGGAAGAATCGGATTGGAGCATTATACGATATTTAGTCTTCGTTATTTGAGATGTCCATCTGTGTTCATTCAATTCAATGATAAATATAGGTGTTCAGTAAATTTTATCATAATTATCATCACACACATGACATAAAATATTTTTTATTAATTAGAATAAGTCTTTCGGGGGTTTTCATGTCTTGATGTAAATAAATGAAAACAGTGTATTATTTTAAAATAATATTCCTTTTACAATAATATTTAAGTATAAAAGTATATATTGTCTAAGGTTGGAACTAGGTTAAATAAAACAGTTGTGAACTTAATTGTTATAACAAAATAAAAACCGACTTCAAGGTTCGACTCGATTTCTTTTGGATGCCATCATCAGATCTTAGTGTCCTTGACACCGTTGGGATATCTCCTTTCCATTAAAAAAAGAATCACTAAAATCGGTTCATAAACGAGGAAGTTATCCGCGAACACACATAAAAAAAACATAATATACGGTCGAATTGAGAACCTCCTCCTTTTTTGAAGTCGGTTAACAAATAGAAATAGAGATGAGTTAAAATGAATCATGCAGTAATAATCACTACATAGTATAAAACAAAGTCGCTTTCTCTGTCCCTATGTCCCTTTGTTTGCTTAAATCTTTAAAACTACGCAACGGATTTTGATGCGGGTTTATTTAAAAGATAGAGTGATTCAAGAGGAAGGTATTTATGTATAATAAATGCATAATATAGTTTGGAAACACTGTTAAGTTTCGAGGTTTCTAATGTGATGTAGCAAATAAACACTTTTTTTTGCGCTTACATTGCAAACGCTGGTTGCACCATACGAGATAGATCAAAATAATATACTACAGTATTGTAGACCTTAAAAAGTACTACTAAAAAGTCCGCGACGGTATATGTCTATCTCTTAGGGATAACCCACAACAACCATTTTTTATTCCTTTCTTTTTACGAGAAATAATGGCTTATTTACGAAGTGATTTTAAGCAATACAGAATGAATCCTTATACAATTAAGTAAATTAAATACATTGTGCATTTAATATAGATCAAAATGGCCCTGTACAGTATCTAATTTAAATGAATATATTCGAAGATATTAGAGATTTAAAATGCACGAATCGTGTCGTCGGCGGGGGCATCTGAAATCCACCCGTGCGAAGCAGGGGCGGGTCGCTAGTTTATTTTACAAACTTTGACCATACTTATCAATTTTCTGATTGCTATCTGTTTGTTTTTATTTTCAGTCAGTTATTGTCTTTGTAACATATATTTAACTAGTGTGCAGTTTAATTCAAGTTGTTGGTAATTACTATCTTAATCCTAATATTCTATTGTTATAATTACGAGTATGTTATCTCTTACAGTAAATGGTATGTGTATCTGTAATGCGCATACATACGAAGTAATATTTTTTGTGGAATATTGCTAAGAATGTGTTGTATTTGTGTTGTTGGTATACCATATAAATCAAAAATAATGCAGTAAAACAAAGTAGGTATTTTCGTTTAGTAGGCATAAATATTTTTTTTAAATTGACTGCACGTTTAGCCTAGTGGTTTAACGGTCACCACGCCGTTTTCTACTTCGTCAAGTGTCGTGGGTTCAAATCCCACGTAGGACAACACTTTGTGTGATCCACTAATTGTTGTTCTGAGTCTGGGTGTTCTTTATGTACGTTTCATGTATGTTTGTAAAGTACCCCGTGACACAGGATTTATACCTAGTGCGGGAGTTGTCTTTTTAAAATAAAAATAATAAAAATTAAGTTATATGTCACACGAGATCGTTATCTATACATATCTATCTATCTATACATATAATAAAATCGTAACTGGTCGCTGTCTGTACATGGAAGATATCTCAGGAAAACTATTATAGGGGGGCTTTATGAACGCAATAGAACCCAAAACAATGATTTTTAGAATTTTTGTCTGTTTATCTGTTTGTCTGTTTGTCTGTGCGTTTGTGCACGCTAATCTCAGAAATAGCTTATCCGATTGAAATGTGGTTTTCACTAATATATTGTGGTAAGCTTCACTTAACATTTAGTGTTTGTTTCATGTCAATCGGTTCATAAATAAAAAAGTTATGCCAATTTAAAGAATCACGTAGCTGGACGTTTGTAGATTGTAAACGGCTGCGCGACCACGCCGGTATATAAAGCGTGCCGAGAGCATTATTTTCTTTTCTTGATTTTTTTATTTCTTAATTTTATGTGTAAAAATCTGAAAGTACTTACAATTTTGTCGTTTCTAATAAGGACATATTTCTTTAGGGTTTATAGGGTTTGTAAATATATATACGAGTAGTATGTTTATTTTGTATAGGTTAGTTTGATTTCAAGTTCTTGATTCTTTTATAAACCTTATACCTATTTACTTATTTAGTTTAAAATATTTTCTAATTTTGCTGTTTAAAAAAAACCATTTTATTTAGTAATTAACCGACTTCAAAAAGGAGAACGTTCTCAATTCCACTGTATTTTTTTTATTTTATTTTTATTTTTGTACCTCATAACTTTCGACCGAGTGAACCGATTTTGTTGATTCTTTTTTATTTGAAAGCTGGTGCTTCCCGTGTGGTCCCATTTTAGTGTTATCGTCTGGCCCAGATCAGGTATCTGGGCCTGATCCTCGACGGTAGGTGACTCTTCGACGAGCACTTCCGACAGCTTGGTCCAAAGCTGGTCGACGCTGCCTCCGCTCTTGGGTGACTTTTGCCCAACTTGGGTGGAGCCAGCGTCGCAACGCGACTCCTGTACACGGGAGTTGTCCGGTCAATGTCGCTGTATGGTGCACCGGTGTGGGTGGCGGCTCTGACTGCCCTAAATAAGGCCCGCCTCTGGCGGCCTCAGAGGGTATTGGCAGTCAGAGCCATACGCGGATACCGCACGGTGTCGAGAGAGGCGGCGTGCGCCCTGGCCGGAACACCCCCGTGGGATTTGGAGGCGGAAGTGCTCGCTGAAGTTTATCGACGGGTGGCTGAATATCGGGCGGAGAGTGGCATTCGCCCTCCGGCCGAAGTACGCGAGTGGTGTGAAGCCGCCCGTCGAGCCACGATGGTTAGATGGTCGTTCCAGCTGGAGACTCCACGTGCTGGCTTTGCCGCCGTGGAGGCTCTCCAGCCGGTCATCCTCGAGTGGGCAGGGCGGCAGCACGGGACCCTTTCCTTCCGACTGACGCAGGTCCTTTCCGGGCACGGTTGCTTCGTAAGGTACCTGCACTTGGTCGCCAGGAGGGAATTGAGTCCCGCCTGCCACCACTGCGACTGCAGTGAGGACTCGGCCCAGCACACGCTGACGGTTTGCCCCGCTTGGGCGCCGGCCCTCACTGCAGGCATCGGAGGAGATCTCTCGCAGCAGTTTTACCGCGGTCACAACCTTCTGCGAAGATGTAATCTCGCAGATGGAGGTGGCGGAGAAGGTCCGGGAGGACGACCTCCACTCGGACCCAATCCGCCGCCGGTGCCCGCTTCTGTGCGGGCAGGCGCTGGGAGGAATTTGGATGTATTAATATCAGCAGATCCCGGGTCCCTCCCGTCTCAGGCGCAGAGTGGCACACCGTGTGGTTTTAGTCGGTTCGAGTCCGACACACCGCCCCGCCGCAAACCCCTGTGGGGTGACGGTCCGAGGGTATTTCCACACGTAAAAAAAAAGGTCAGTGATACATATAACTTACGTTATTTTTCTTGACTTGCTTTCGGTATTTTTCTAAAAACAGGAAGTACTTACAGTTAACACCTTTGGTTGTTTTCGATAGTTAATAGACTGGGTTGACACGTCATAATAGTTATCAAACTGTAATAAATGAAACTGTGTAATAATCTGTAAGTATTTATAATTTAGTTGTTTATGATAAGTACGTGTTTACTAAACTATGTTGTGTTAGTATATTGTAAGAATGCCTCGAAAAAGATCCAACCTCTCCCAGTGCAGCAGGAATGCTAAAAGGATGAGATTAGTTTGATCACAGGAATCTGAAGAAGATCATGAGGCTCTCACTGCATCTCAGGAACGTCAGGCCAGGTTTCGTGCTACAGAAACTTCGCCTCAGCGAGAATCTCGATTCAGTTCACATCGTTCTCGAATGATGGCCACTCGAATTAGGTAGAACAGGGAACAGCGTGAGGCACGTTTGTCCATCGATCGTGAATCTCATGCATTATCGCGTGATCCCTCAGTGCTACTGGACTACCAGCTCATAAAATAAATTTAAAAGTCGGCGTACCCATAATGCCCCTTAAATATTTAAGCCCGCCAAAACGTTGCAACGGTACCAGATTAAAAGTGACCAAAGATTTTAACAGGGTGCGGTAAAGGTGATAGTGTTTTTATTCCTCGGATTCCTCTCATCCCAAACCACTTTCCGTTTAGTTTTAAACGAGTCCGGTTTCCAGTGAGCCTATGTTTCGCGGTGACAATAAATAAAGCTCACGGTCATAGGTACGCTAAAAGTTGTGGGTGTAGATCTAAGTATTAACTGTTTTTCACACGATCAGCTTTATGTAGCTCTGTCACGTGTTAGCAATCCTAGCAACCTCTATGCTTTGATCCCCGATGGCTATACGTCTAATGTCGTGTATAGAGAAGCATTACTTTAAATTCGATTATTCTAAACACTCAAATGACGGTGTTTATGAACCAAAAGAAATGTCCGAAAACTGCTGTCCAAAGTCACTATTCCACGCGGACGGAGTCGCGGGCACAGCTAGTACACCAATATATTTATGTAAACTATCTAGGTAAACTCGTTATTGGCTCTACAAAACTATTTTACACTAATATTGTCCAATAAAATGTTATCTTGTTGGTTTTCTAAATAAATAAATAAAGAAAAGAAATAAATACTATATTCCTTGTGCTCATTTTTATGCGGTCTCTTAAAAGTGGAAGTGTAACTTATTTTTGTGTCAACAAAATGACACCCGTTTGTAAGCCTCGACTTATTGCTGCTATCACGTTTTTGAGTAAGCACTTAACAAGTCGCGTGAAAGTGAAATATTGCTTGCACCAAATATATAAAAAAAAATTTGCTTGATATTATTATTATTAAGATATGTTTTAGTAAAGAAAAATTTAAGAAAAATATGAAATAAATAATAAATAAATATTTCGGACATCTAACACACAGTGTCATCTAGTCCCAAGCTAAGCAGAGCTTGTGTTATGTGTACCAGACAACTAATAGAAATACATATATACTTTTTTTGTAAATACATACATATATAGAAAACACCCAAACTCCGAAACAAATAATTGTAGATCATACAAACATTTGGTCCGACCCGGGAATCGAACCCGAGACCTTATGATCAGCAGTCGCACACGCCAACCGCGAGACCTACGAGGCAGTCTGATTTACTTTTTTTTACTGATTTAATACAACTTACATATATTTGTTGTTATTAAATGTACAAATATGTTCTGCTGCACTATTTTGTAACAAGAACAATCCATTTTAATCTATGCAAACAACTTTCTGAAACAAAATAAATTAGTATTTTATTTAGATTAATTTTAAAATGCAAAAGTCGTTTCAACAACATCAATCAATTTTCTTTACTTTAAAATTTCGGAACAATAATGATTTCATAAAATCATAAAGAGGTCAGAAGACATGAAGTAAAGGACAAAAGGTTGAATAATGAAGGTAACAAAGGCTACGTAGGCTGTAAATATAATTACCAAGCTACCTTAGCTCAGATGAATTATGAGTGCCTGTATACGCAAGGTATAAAAGGTTGACGTAAATTAATAAATTTATTTAATTTTTTACGGAGACATAATTTTGAAAGACCAGGATCTGAAGGATTTGAATTTTTGTAGGATTACTTTTAATGCTCTCTTTCATAACTAGCGCTAAACTTGTTTCAAAGAAATGCTTATAAATTAGAGCTACTTTTTTTATTAAAGTATTTTCAATCATCACATAATTACACTTTTTTGGACAGATTGAAATTTACAAAATCTTATACTAACATTTTTCAAAACCTTTTAATGTCAACATTATGTTGATATATTTTGTGAATTTCAAAATAGGCACAAATAACATGATTTTCACTTTGTGAAGTGTACTTATAACTAGATTTTAGTTCGATTCAGATCTAAGACCAATCTTTATATGATGAACACGATCATTAGTAACTTTTAAACTTTCGCGTTCCATGATGTAATAATTATTATTTTTACGGGAATTAAGTACTACTAAGGGAATACTCAAGAGTTGTACGTGAAGCGATTGAGATTAAAAAGCATAAAACTTTCAATCGGGGAGATGGTTTTAAATTATCTACAGCGTGGATTCAGTGTTAAAAAACATACCACCTCGCTTTTCTGCGCAGTCGGATAAACGCCAGAATAGAAACACATCGGTTTGCTTACAGAATAGGGACCCTGTTAGTGTGGTATGTGACGGTACATGGCGAAACAATTTTATTAATAATATCGAAAATGTGCGGGTGGATGAAGAACCTTCTACTTCACTGATTCGACGACGGAGGGCGTGCGCCGCTGAGCCAGTCAGCCTGTGACCACGGCCATTGCAACCTGGTCGAAACGTCAGGCAAAACAGAGGTATGTAATACCTTGAAATAAGTGATCGCGTTAATTCCCGTAAAAATAATTATTATTACGATCATTATATCTGGATCGAAGTGTAATGTATCTATAATATGTATGTATTTAGAAATATATTGTGTGACTGCACGTTTGGCCTAGTGGTTTAACGGTCACCACGCCGTTTTCTACTTCGCCAAGTGTCGTGGGTTCAAATCCCACGTAGGACAACACTTTGTGAACACAAATTGTTGTTCTGTGTCTGGGTGTTCTTTGTGTCCGTTTCAAGTATGTTTTTACAGTCCCCCGCGACACAGGATTTATTCCTACTTAGTGCGGGAGTTGTCTTTTTAAAAAACAAAAACAAAAAGCATGTTTATCAACAGTCTGATTACCATGCCTTCTAGCTTTTAAAATTCATCATCATCCTAGCTTTTATTATTCCTAATGGTATTTGGGGTCGGCTACTAGTTCAACAGGTTTTATTTGAATATTAGTTTTTCCAAACAGCTACTGACATTGGACCTCCGTAACCCTGAGGGTGAACTGTTTAACTAGTTGTCAGTAGTAACTAATAGTTTATTTGAGGGCACTATTTTCCCAATAACGGTGCAATAGATATTCATGACAACCGGGCTTAACGTCCTATGCACAGGCGCGAAACATCTTTATTATCATTAACTCAATGACACTTTTTAGCCCCACCCAGGGATCGAACCCGAGACCTCTTTATCGGCAGTCGCATACTCTAACCTTAACCAACGTAGCAGTACGATCAGACGTTGTTATGTCATGTGAATTTCAGAATAGACATAAATGATCACAACACACGAATTTTAGTAGGAACCTCAACCTCGAAAAATAATGTAAAAGAACGTAGTTAACTTTAAGATTTTTTCTGTGTCAGCCTTTTTATGGAAGACAACAACCTGCTGTATTCATAAAAGCTTGCTTCATGTCTAAACATTGTAAAATCTATATTTAATAGACTTTGTTTAGGTAAAACAAACAGCGTCATGAAGGTGAGGCAGAATTTCTAGGTCACAAACCTGACGAACATTTCATGATGCTTAAATTTAAGATTGCTTTACACTGTGTAGTAAAAATAATCACAAATTTTAACAGAAAAAAAACCGACTTCAAACTGGACCAAATTTAAACGGGACCACACGGGAAGCACCAGCTTTCAAATAAAAAAAGAATAATCAAAATCGGTTCACCCAGTCGAAAGTTATGAGGTAACAAAACAAACATAAAAAAAATACAGTCGAATTGAAAACCTCCTCCTTTTTTTTGAAGTCGGTTAATAAGATATGAGATATAGTTTCTTATTATTTTCAGACTTAAGGTCATTGCACAGTATACGCAAGCTTCACAAATAAAATAACTAATTGGATTTTTGCATTTTACAATATTTTTTGAAATATTTAATAAGATTATCAAAAATAAACAATATAAAGATACTTCGGACATGTATAACACAATTAATAAATTAAATAAATATAAATATGTTGTAGAATGGTAGTAGCATACTGGACTCTGTGGTGTATCTTGGGAGATGCCTATGTCCAGCAGTGGACTGCAACAGGCGGATGATTAAGATAAAGATAACGAAAGATTTACGATAGATGTTATCACATTATAATACGGTCCTTATATTCTACCATTTTCGGTGTACAAATTTTAAATCTTAGAAACTAATTTTAGGTCTACACAATAGCATTATAAATATATTTATGTTAGTCTAGACAGTAGCATTTAATGATATTTTTTATCATTGAGAAATTCGCTAGTAGTATAGTAACTGTTGTGATGTCGTATCGCATCACCATTTATATGTCATGTGTCAAGTGTAACGTCACTAGAGTGTGTCATCGACGTACTTCCGATGTCCAATAGACGTGTTTCATTGAAGCCTCGGAACATAACAGTAACATTTGCTTGAAATAAGTCGGATAATATGATGATATATTGTACGAAAATCTGCTGATATAAATGAATAAAATTAAAATCAAGAGCTTTTCATTTTCATTGAACGATAATCTGTCCAGAAACAAACATGAATAATTTAATAAAAATGTTATATGCTTCTGTGCTCTATTACATCCAATTAAGTTCTCGTAGAAACAAAAGGTAATAGGTACATCGTAAATGCGAAGGTGTGTATTCTGAGAACCATTAGGTAATTGAAGCTTTTTACAGCGTTTATTGCCATTATTTTGATATGCTAGCAGTTTTATTTGCAAAATAACGGCTAATTGTTATGGGTATGTTTTGTACATTACTTTAGACATAATACAGGACAGGACTTGCAATAAATAAGAATAAGTCTCCTAAGAAGGTATGGTCTAAGTTATGATCAACTTTTTTAACATTTATATTTGAAAGCTAGATTGTACATATTTCGGACATCTAAAGGAGCGTCTTCACCGAAATTTGACAACACAAAAAAAGCGTGACAACACAAAAGTTGCCAACTTTTGTTCGGTGGAGACTCGGCTTTACAGAAACTTTTATCACCAACACGTGTTGACAACACAAAAGTTGACAACTTTTGTTCTGTGGAGACTCGGCTTTACACACAACGCCATCTTATTTTTTTTTAAATTAAATAGATCTAGCACTATGAAAGCTAGATTGACGGATAAAATACCTATATACTTTTTTTTGTAAATACAACAATACATAGTGTACATAGAAAACACATAAACTTCGAAGCAAATACTTATAAATCAGTCCGACCCAGGATTTGAACTCGAGACCTCAAGCACAGCAATCGCGTACAGTACCACTGCGTCACCGAGACAGTTTGAGATAGTGCCATCATGCTCGTATACAAAGGTAGGTTTCAAAAGTTTGTACTACGTTGGAAAGGGTGGCTCACAGTGTAACGGTAGCAACAGATAATCTACACCTAGACTTAAAACAAATGATCATGTCCATCACACAATATGTAATTTGTCCTGTCCTGTCCTTCTGGGAAGGAATTGAACCTTTGACCTCCAGTTTAGCAGTCAGATATACTAACTACTAGATCAACCGGCCCGTCTTATTGTATGTTTGCAAGTCGTAGGTACACTTTTAGAACAACTAATAATGATTACATCCCGGTCACAGGGTTAATACTGAAGCAATAATTTTAAAATAAATCAGTTGGACCACAGATCTGGTAAAGGGTTCATAGTCTAACTAAAAATACAGATTGGACAACTGCCCCTATCGAAGAACCTCAGTCCAACTGGTTGGAAATTACTGTTAGATCATACCCCGAAACTGCTAGAACGATATGCTGTTCAATCAATCACAATTATTAAAGCATCTTGACGCGTCGATCTTTCAATAAGCTTGGACAAAACTAAGGTTGTGTTCACTGAACTTGTCATACCCAGATCAATTGACGTCGAAGGGTCGATGTCCGAAGTTGTTCAAGAGTTAATAGTGTAAGTGCCTTGGGCAGGTTATCCAACACGTAGGAGCAACTTCTACAAAGAAGTCACCACATGGGTCTAGTTAGATTGGCGCATAAGATTTACGATACCAGAACGTAGGCAGTAGTGGTAGGGTAAGTCCATAAACTAGAGATCTCACAGAATACTGTATGGACAGCAATACATAGAGTTTCCTCGAAGGATAATTCCAGTATGCTTTGGAAAGAACGATTTTTGAACAAAAAATTCATAATGATTTCATCCGACCAAGAACCGAAGTTACCGATAAAGCTCGAAGAATTAACATAATCAAGTGGCAACATGCTGTTCATTTAATCAAGACCAATTACCATTAAAGCGAAAGGGTACAGTGGAGGCCGCGGATTGGAAAACAGAAGGTATAATGCATACAGATGAACTACCGACGCCTTGAAGAAGGTGGGTGTATATGGAAGGCGAAAGACCCAAATCTAGTACCCATAGTACAAGCTCTGCTTAGTTTGGGACTAGATGGCGTTGTGTGCGATACCCAAAATATTATTATTAAATTGTTATTATTATTTTAAAATTTCATCCGTGCTTATTATAGTTAACAGCAAGCTTATAAAAGACAAAATAAAAAATTGATACCTTTTATTTCCAGGTAGCTGGCGTTCTCACCACACTTGCGTGCTTAAAAGTTGCAAATACGTATTCATGCATTAACTAAACGAAGAAGAAGTTCCGCAAAGTTGTACCAACTTACCGCAACTGCACCGGTATTCGAAACATCTTAAACTAAGAGGATAACATCGATGGGATTTTAGCTTTGCGCAGTTTGAATTTTAAAAGATATTTACGATTTATTTTTCTTTAAATCTAAGGGTATGTTGTAAATTGCTGATGACACGTTATATCAGTGTCTAGGTTTGATCAGATAAATAGTGCAGATAAGTAAAGAGATATTTTCTAAGGGATTTTTAATTTATTTAGTTATCAGTCTAATCACTGTAGCTTTTTATATTTTTTTTAAATCTTGCATACGGATAATTAGCTTCTATAATTATCTTTGAAGTTAAGTGCAGATATCCTGCATTGGTTCTGTTTTGATTACATAACACTTATTATCCATACTTCTATACTAATATTATAATATCGAAAGTAACCCTGTCGGCCTGTTATACTTTCATAGCCAAACCGCTAAACCAGTTTGAACAAATGTTGGTTACGGGATATATTGGACCTTGGAGAAGGATAGGCTAATTTTGAAAACCGACATATATACAGTCGATGCCGCTGTAAAAAGCTAGTTTATATGTCTATAAACCATGTCCACGATTTAAACTTTAGTGCAGAACTTCGTCACAGTTTTAACGAAAGATTATAGTATACTCCAGGCTATTAGAATGAAGCTCAAATCGTGTAATGTAGTAATTATGATAATCCAAGATTGTCGCTCAATTTGTATATGTCAGTGGCAGCAATTTTCCCAATTAGAACTGAAAAAATGAAATAAAAGGGATGGAGTACTACCATCAAGCGTCAAACATGCTTATTAAATAGTTTTAGCAACTACTTTGCAACCATTGGCACATTCAATTACCCCATATATGATGTACTCCACTTGATTAGTTTATATAAAACATGGTACAAATAATTACTATGCACTGTGGGGACGCCCGGTTGATATTCGCTATCTCTAGGGAAAGTTAAACAAATTGAATTCAATTTTCTCTACCATTATTAGAACTATAAACCCATAACAAATAGTATAAATGTTTTGCAAATTGGTGTAGTTATTTCTTAGCTGTGTAGTGTAGTTCGTTTTTAATGATCGAAAAAAAAAAAAAAAGATGCAGAAGCAACACTAGGCCGCCATGGTGTTGTTCACCATATTGCATTGTCTACATTCGCAATGAGTATGGTGACCAACACACTTAAATTCTGCTTATGCTTTCCATCAGGCAGACTTGAGTCACTCTAGCAGGCCCATACATAATGATAAAAGAGGCTATAATTATTAGTCAAGATCCTGCTATGCAAAGATAAACAGTTTCTAGACATGTTCAATAATCACCAGTGCCTGACAAAGTTACAAATATTTATCTGCCAAATAACACATTTAACAGCTAAAGGTTGCCGAAATATATTTAAGTTTATATAAAAGTAATGTCTATCTAGGACTTATTAAAACGTACTCTGTTGTTATCTATCTGATAAGTTCATGATACTCTATTAGAGACGTTATTGCTGAAACTTGCCTTAAATGCAGACACACCGCCTTATACCTAACATTTAACTTAAACGTAATTGCGTGTTACGTATGTAGTTCAGTTAAACATCAAATATTATTCTCATAAATCGGGAAGTGGTAATAAACGAACTACAAGCTCAACGTAGAAACTTACTTCCTCGCTTATACACACATGTTCAAAAAATTCATGTTCAATAGAACGAGATGAAACGGTTGATGTGCACATTAAGAAGGGTATATTATGTATTCCTCTATTTTTTTAATTCGCAGACAAATTAACAGTGATGTTAAACATAATATTTAACTTCCAAATTTTAAATACCAAAAATAATACATCTTTTGAAAGTTTGTTTTAAAATTTCAACGATTGGAAACTTTTAGAAACTTTATTATAAATAATGGAAAAATATTGTTATCATTATTCCCAAGTTTAGTATTTCTTTGTTATTTGACTGAGAGCCTTTAAAGTTTTACTTGGCTTATGGAAAACTTACGAGGCCCTTCTGAATTTATTATTTATTTAAGAAAATAAGAATGATAACCAGTTTTAATTCCTTCTATACATAAAAGTCATTTGTCAGAAATATGTTCAGTTTACAGACTTATCTATACTTATATTATAAAGCTGAAGAGTTTGTTTGTTTGTTTGAACGCGCTAATCTCAGGAACCGCGGGTTCGATTTGAAAAATCCTTTCAGTGTTAGATAGCCCATTTATCGAGAAAGGCTATAGGCTGTATATCATTTCGCTAAGACTAATAGGAGCGGAGCACCAATGAAGAATGTTTCAAAAATGGGGGAAAATTATCACACTACGGGTAATAGGAGACGTAAACGACGTTGCGTGGGTCAGCTAGTATATTATATGCTTGCTTCTATTGCTGCTGGTCTACGCGTGATGTTAACTACCCTTGGGCTCGCTTACAAATACAAAACACACATTTTAAAAGAACTTGAAAATCGGTTAAATTGTTTCCGAGTTCATCGCGGACAATTACGTGACATGAGAAGTGTTTATAATAGATAGGTTTCTTGAAACAGTAGTTTTTAAGACTTCAAAAAAAGAGGTTCCCAATTTGTTACCTCATAACTTCTTACTTACTGGGTGTACCGATTTTGATGATTCTGATTCTTCTTCAGCTGGTTCTTGTCGTATGGGACCTTTTTAAAGTTGAATGAGATCTGATGAGTAGTTTCGACGTTACCCGTAAGAATTGGCTTTGTTGGCATATGTATGTTGCATACGATAACTAATATGCGCGAGTAGCGTATGCGTACATACATAGGGGCGCAAGCTCTATAAAGTGCTTGCGCCCCTTTTCTAAATAGAAAAGAAACAACAGGGTTCCTACTCAGGAGCGGGTCATCTACAAACCGTAGGAGGCCCGAGGTACGTCAGGGTTCCAGGGATTTCCTTTCAAGGGTGCAATTGGTTCCCCGGCTTCTAGTACCCGAGACGGTGTGCGGTTTTCAGTCAGTTGGTGTCCGACATAGCTAGCAGTCGGTGGTATACGAGGGGATATCCGCACAAAAAAAAGGGGAATAGTATCGTGTACTTGTGTCATTGATTTTATTTTCTTCTACCTCGCCTTATCCCATTACGCAGGGTCGGCAATCCCAATCATGCGACGCATTTACTTCTATCTCGAACAACTTGTTAGTTGAGTTCCAATATTTTCATGTTCTTTTGGACATTCGTCATCCAGGTCGTTTGAGGCCTTCCTCTTCCCACCTTTTTTGTGGCGATGGAAAGGCACTTTTTAATCGTATCGCCTGATCGCACATAATCGTCTAGTGTTCTCATACAGTGACCGTGCCCAAGTCTTTAAAGTTTTTTACGTGCGGGAGATCTGTGCCATCAAGCTTAATAGTGGCGTTGGTGGCTATTTGGGTTAAAGTTGCAGATCATGTTCTCAGTATTTGTTCTACTGATGTGCAGTTCGTTTGTTTCAAATGACTCACTCCATTGTTGGAGATTTTCTTGAAGTTCGTGAGGGTTATTCGATATCAGCACTATGTCATCAGCATATAGGAGGCTTTATGGTTTTTGTATTTTTGCAGTAAGATAGTTCATCACTACATTGAAAAGTAATGAGTTCAGTGCGCTACCTTGGTGTACACCTAGATAGCACATATTTATTCATACTTGCTTTTTTAAAAGACAACTCTGCACTAGGAATATATTCTGTATCGCGGGAGACTTTACAAACATACATGAAACGGACACAAAGGACACCCAGACTCAGAACAGCAATTTGTGGATCATATAAAGTGCTGTTCCATGTGGGATTTGAACCCACAACACTTGGTGCAGTAGAAAGTGGCGTAGCGACCGCTTAAACCACTAGGCCAACCGTGCAGTCAAACTAGTATTTTTATTTCATTGACTAACACATGTTACACTATTCATAAATTATTACTAACGGCTGTCTGGGAAGAGAACTCAAAACTTTCAACCCCTTTCACAACTCTCAGACGGTTCGTAAACATTGCTCGAAGTTATAATAGGGTTTTTTCGGTATGTGTGTAGGTTGGGAAATTTCCCGTCTGTTTTATTTCGCGAATCGTTTCAAAACTGGTTCTATAGAAAAATATCAATATGAAGGCCCAGAAAATATGCTTGAGGAAAGTTTTAACAAAATAAAATACATATGAGAACGAAGTAAGTAAACTACAAATGTAGTTGATTTGTTTTGTGAAATACGATTTTAATTTTTTTTGTTATTTAAAACTAGTTGTTGCTAGCGGCTCCGCCTGCGTATATGTCGGTTATCGCGGCAAATAGCTATGTGTTATTCTGACGTATAAGCTATATTACTGTAAAGTTTAATCCAAATCCGTTCAGTAGTTTTTGCGTGAAAGAGTAACAAACATCCACCCATCCATCCATCCATCCATCCATACTTACAAACATTCGCGTTTACAATATTAGTAGGATTGAGCAATCAGGGGTTTATCATCTAATTTAGTAAATGAACTAACTTTCTTCTTTATTTACATTAATGGGATTTTCTTCTACAGTATTATATTTTAGCAGATTTCTTGTTAAGAAATATGACTATATCATGATCTTTTAGTCTACAGCTCTCCTACAAATTTCAATTTGTTAACTTTTGGTCTAAGAACACTTTCCGTTTAAATGGAGGAACAATCTAATTGAAAAGATTATATTTTAAACCCAGATATTTAGATTTTAATTTAAGCTTTTACTTGTGAGATACTTTAACAAGTCAATAACTTTATTATTTGCCTCTAAATATTTTGATCGGTTTACCTGCTTTAGTAGCTTTTGTCCGCGGCTCCGCCCGCGTTTATTTATATCTATTATCGCGTTAAAAAGTAGTCTGTGTCTTTGCTCAAGAATCAAAGTATCACCACGCCAAATTTCATTGAAATCGGTGCAGCAGTTTAATGTGAAAGCGTAAGAGACAGACGGACAGAATTACTTTCAAATTGATTGGATATCAACACTCACTGGTTAATGGTTACTGACAACAATCGACTGTACTCATTAAAACTCTCGCGTTGGGTAACCTCTATGTTCGTCTTCACATCAGATGAGGAGCGGAAAATTATAATCAGATATATTTTACTAATTTGGTGCCGTTTAGCCACGTTGTTGGTAGTAGTAGCTGGGAATTAGACTACAATTTAAGCTAAAATAAACCTGTAATATTTCGCGAAGAAAAATACATCAGACATTTTCTATTAATGAATTTTAATTAACCCAAAAATTATGCTAAGAGGTTGATCGCTATGTAAACAAGTATAATAATAATTATATCGTCATATTAACATCTATAAATCACTGCTTCACTTCCCCCTAATCTTAATTATTTATGCATCCATTTACATTATTCAATAATACTAGGTCGTGACGATGTCGTGTCGTTCGATTATAGTTAGCGGAAGATTACTTTATGAGTTACTGTTACGAGATAATTTTCAAGTAAGTGAGATCTCAATCAAAAAGCAATAACTCACATTGTCTCTTAAATTTCGATGGTAAAGTACTCACTGCCATTAGGTAACGTCTGCTCGGTAGCTACCTATAAAATTAAAACCACAAAATGCTACTAGCTGAAACAACGCTGCATTTAAATCTGCGACAATGTATTATAGTACCTGTTTTTGAAGTGATAACTTCTTATGAGAGGGTAAACCGCTTCGTTACGTAACGCGTTACACGCGTCTCTTTCTCTCATGCATATGGCAGTGGTAGGCAGGCTCCTCCTCTCTCACTCTAACCGACAGCGCTAGCTGTAAATAGTTCAACTTAGATTAGTTTAAGTTATCACTTCTGTCGGGCGTCCCGAGACGCATACGTATTTTTTATTTATACTTGTGTTCAATTTTAGACACTATCAACCCACATTTAAAGACATTGGATACTGGCACCTATAAAAAATATCTGGTGACCCAATAAAAAGAGCGTAAGAGATGAAATCAATCGTACATATATTTTTTTTTACTTGCGATTCTGCGTCTGGTTATCGAACGGTGGCTCTTTTGAATGTGTTTATTTCAACGTTCAGTATAAATTGAACTGTCCTTATTTTCCTAGACGTTTCTTCCAACAGAGTTCTTCTAATACTGGATCATATTATGTCCAGTTCATAATTGTTTAGCTTCTCATTGTTCACTTTTTTCTAATAAACATTAAATATATAAGATGAATATCATATTTCTTCAGTGCGCTATAATTATTTAGAATCGGTTTTACAATTTAAAAATGTTTATAAGTATATCAAGCCATATGAATTTTATGTTGATCCACATGTAAACTTTAGAATCTGTGGCTCTAAAAATAAATTAAGTTATACATGTTACGCAGTAGATTTAAAAGTCACATTTTAAACTAATAGGTTTACTAGCTATTCAATTGTTTATCAATTCAAAGTTCCCTGAAACTTCTTTATCATTTTCAAATGTACCCATACAAACTTTTCTAACTCTTTTAATTAGACAATCGGAGTCGTGTCGTCTCCTGTGAACAAGTTTTACGTCTCTCTTTAGAAGATAATCAATATTTAAGTGGAGCGCTTTGTAAGGATAGAGCAATTAGTGTTAAGGCACGTAGAATATGTACGAAATATACGCTTTTACGTAATGTTTTGGTGAATCTGATTAATGAAACTAAGTATCGGTTTTAGGAAGCGGCATATTGTCAGTATTAGGTAGCGATGTTATTTACATACTTGGTTAAATTTAAGGCTAATGTCGAGTAAAATTTCAAAGCTTTTATTTTTCTAGTCAACATCTCCTGAGGATGCCCCGTGGAGGGGCGAAACACGTGTCGAGTATAGGTTTGGTTGCATGGCATGCTAATTTTTTCTCACTTGTTTTGTATGTGTGCATATGCATGATACCCATATGTGCATGTGAGTATGCATGACGGTGGGATTTGTGCCCTGCTTTCATACCTGGATATTTGTCTCGCGGAATTAAAGCTAAATATATTTCATAGCATTTAACGTACGCTTATCGTGAGTTTCAGGTTTTGACTGTTCGTCACAGGGAGGAAGAGCCGGACCATTTATTTCGAGAGCGCATATTTACCACTCTAAAACAGTGACTTCCAAGGCCAGCACATGTTGTCGTGTATGAAGAGTCATGAGTCAGTCAAATATAGATGTAGAAAGGAATATTATTTTTTACAGATATGAGATAATCTCTCTGATCTGAACCATGAATCTGAAATAATTATAAAAAAAGAAGGAACAAATATATATTTTTTTTTATTTTTTTTTTATGTATGGCCATATAATTTTATTTTTATGTATGTATTTGCTAGTAAGTAGTCACGGAATTGCTCATTAGTTTCAAAGCCTTTACTTGCTTAGACTACTTTTCGTATAAAATAAGATATCTTGACGATCACGTTATAAAATTCACATGATGGTTTATTTTTTAATGTATAGATAGTCATTATGTAGAGCAATTAGCGAGGTGTGGCTCAGCTAACTTTGAGACCGACACTGAAATTTAAATGCTATGGCTCGTATTAGAGGCACCCCATTAGTGTAGCTGGCGTGGAGGCGCGGCGTACTGGTATTTCCTTGTCTTTAGTCGATCAAATTTGATTTTAAGATGGAATAAATAAATATAATGTTATTACAATAGGCTGAATAAAATTAAAAGAAGAATGTACTTGCAAAATCAAAAGTGTTCAATTTAAAAAACTAAATCTAAGTGCTTAATTTAGAGACGATATCACATCATACATAACATCAACAGGTTTAACAGTCCACTGCTGGATATGGACCATCCCTTAGAAAGGAAGTGTTTGTCCTACTACACTACATATTATAAAACAAAGTCCTCCGCCGCGTCTGTCTGTATGCTCGCGATAAATTCAAAAGCTACTTCACGGATTTTGATGCGGTCTTTACCAATAGATAGTGATTTTTGAGAAAGGTTTTCATAATTTGTTAAAGTTTTGAATATATTAGCTAAAATGTAATGATATTTGTTGAAGAAGGTTAAATTTCAATTTGCCGTAAAGAGACCGAGCGAAACCGGGGATGGTTGCTAGTATATATATAATAAACTATCGCTGTCCACTGGTTAATGAAGATCTCTCCCAAGCCTATCCTGATCTTGGGCAGTCCGCATGTATCCGCGCCAGCTAATTACCCGATTACGGCAAAGCCAAAGGAGGGTTATGAATTTGACAGGCTATGTATGTATGTATGTTCATTTGTTCCCTCATAGCTCCTTAACTACTAATTATTTCTTTAAATTGTCGGCCCATCGTGCCGCAAGGCGCCCCACACAACGTTTGCCTAATTGGTCTCCACTCCAGTACATTTTGACCTACTAATTAATATTAAATTTCTACTATAATACAGACTCTCTACGAGATCATATTTGGCAGTTGGCACTTAGACGCACAGCAAACACTTATGTACGAGTAAAGCGATCGAGTTGACGTGAAGTGAGCGAATGTGCTGATATAAAAATGCCTACTCATTACCCTTTCCCGTGTCAGTCCATATGCTCGAACCGACGTCGAGTACTCTTTGTTTGTTTGAAGTATTTGAGTAGCACTGCCCTCGACGCCTATGCCATAAATTATAGTTCGTAATACGATCATATAAGATTGTACAAATCCGATCATGTTTTGTGCGTTGAGTACATGGAAAATTCCTCGTTACAATCAAGATTTAATGCCTGGGGGAGTAAGTATAGCAACAGGTAAAGACAGACATAGTACACAGTTTCCTGAATTTGTTGTGTTTTAGTTATTTTTGCACAATTAACCTGAAGGTTCGGAAGGTAGTAGAGCCACGCTGATTTCAGCACGAACGGGCCGGCTTGACCGGGTTGGTACTACCCTCGCACCGAATATCAACGTAAAATAACAGCGTACGTGCTGTCGTGTTTCGTTGGTTAGTGCGAGACTGGAGGCCCAGTTAGTCTAGTCAACAAGTTCCCTACTTGTTGACTAGACTAAAAGATGCAGCAGCATTAAACGTGGGAGAGCCACGCTACGGCATGAATGGGCCGGCTCGACCGGAGTGATACCACGGCCTCACAGAAAACCGGTGTGAAATAGTGCTTGCGCTGTGTTTCACCGAGTGAGTGAGGATACCGGAGGCCCATACCCCAACCCCTCCTCCTATCCCCCCCATCCCCCAAAGGCCGGTAACGCACTTGTGACGCCTCTGGTGTTGCGGGTGTCCATGGGCGGCGGTAATCGCTTACCATCAGGCGATACGTCTGCTCGTTTGCCGGTCTATTCCATAAAAAAAAAAAAAAAAAAAAGCATCACTAGGCCGTCATGGTGTGGGTCGCCATGCTGCATTGTCTGCATTCGCAATGAGTATGGCGACCATCACTCTTGGATTCTGCTTATGCTTTCCATCAGGCAGAGTAGAGTCATTTTGGCGGGCCAAACATAAAAAATATATAATGAGTTAAATTATAAGTATGCGGGGACAAATATGGTCAGCCTAGCATCATCATTTTTTAAATGTTTTTCTGTTAGTAGGTAGTTACAGTTTCACTTGTATTAGTAGGCACAACTATGTTCTTTAGCCGTGAACGCTTTATGATTGCTACAAAAATATCATGATTTTTTTGTATATTTTATTAGTTATTTGCTTTAACAAAAACACAAACTGACCGTCACGTCTGCTCTGCAGGCAACTAGGTCAAATCCTTTTTCCTAAGTAAATGCCCACGTCCATCAATAAATTGTTAAAGGTTGTTGTTGTTAAATATATAAACAATTGATATTTGGTGGGAGTAAGTACGAGTAATATATATCCAAAAAGCATCGCTCTGAAGAAATTATACAACAGGGATTTGGGTCGTTATATACATAGTGAACAAAAGAGTATGATCCAACCAGACTATGGGAATTAGGATCGTGGTTTACGTAGTAAGCCTTTCTCACACTTATTAGTGTAACTATGCATATATATTTTGTTGCATAAAGGTTTGGTTGATAATAGTTGTTGTCGCATAACAAAAACAACATTTCGAAAATCCTTTTTTTACTAAGAAACAACTCTCACGACATACATTTTTAAATCTTAAATTTCTTTGTATTTTTATACATATAGTCCGGGATCCCCGGAATATTTTGACAAGTTATTACTATCAAGCAAATTTTCATGAGTGGCTTCATTTTGATGAGAGGCCTTTCACCTTACAAAAAATTACGATTGTGGTAGCTAATACTAGTAGCAAGTACAAAAAACTTTTGAGCGTAGGACCGGCATAATGTACCACGCAATTTGTAGGACAATGTTAAATTATATAAATATTGACCAAAAGCTACTAAGACTAAACTAAAAGCAAGGTTATCTCTCATCAAAATGAAGCCACTCAAGAAAAATTTGCTTCATAGTATTAACTTGTAAAATTGGTTCCGGGGATCTCGGACTATTAGATATATTTCTACTAAAATCTGCTTCAACAATCGTGTTCATAGGACATATTCTAAATACTGTAAGGGTACTCGAGGACTGATAGCTCATTTGTGACTCTTAGCTTTATTTTTGCCCCTAAAAGAAGAGGTAATATTAAACATCCATGGTTTCTTTCATTCATATCAGTCATTCATTCATTCGTACGAACCACATAATATTCGGATTATGTTTATGTTTAAAAAATGTTAATAAATTGTCCTTAAATTGTTGCCACGAAAACTTTCGTCTGGCTATCCAGATTAAAAATAAGAATCAGTCTGTCAAAGTACCACAGTACGTTTTCTTATGTTTCTTAGTTGAAATATAAACACTTAAACCAATCAGAAATGCCGTGCCGATGCCGTAGATTTGTCTTAGAGAGAGTACATAATTATATTTATCCATAGATACGTGTTTGTAAGAACTGTAAGTACTTACATTCCGAAGTCCAAGTGTTAACCTGTTAACGCTGACTGCTAATAAAATCTCGTGGTAGTCAAATGTGCTACGATGTGCTTGTACCAAATAACACTGTTTTCGGATGATTCTTTTACTTCGCATTTCATTTCAAATCTTTAACATATGTGTGCAGTATTACTTGAAAATCGGTTTAACTATTCTAAACATAAAAGGTATAATATAATATATACTTAAATCTTTATTTGTGAATCTTCATAAATCAGTTTTGATAAGCTCAGATAGCTGAAGAAACTACAAAATAATGATGCCAAAACAATAAAAGTGTTCACGCATGAACAATTTTGTCGTCGTCAAAGCAGACATAGTGCGATCTCACCTGAGGATGCCGAAGATCGGGCAAAGTGGAGAAGATTAAGTAGGAAAGCGGACCCCAGCACTAAGCAGGGAAAACGCTAGGCCGAAGAAGACGCATGAACAATTTTGTCAGCAAGTTGTTAACATGAAAGATAAATGTCTTAGCTGGAAGGTAATTATATTAAAAACAATATATTGTTTTATGTCCAATAACGGAACAAAATTACAAAATAAACGCTGTGTCAGACAAAGGACTTAGGGAGAGCTGCAAGTAATAAGAATATAGCGGATTATCATTCGCATTATTAATTTAGATTTATTTTTCTACAAATCGTGTTGAAACGTTTGCTGATCTTTTTAGGGATTTTGGTGTAGTTCGTTTATAATTACGCTCTGAATCATATAACCACACTAAAAAATTCGCCTGCTACTTAATTTTATAGGCGTTACAGTGTTTAATAAATTATACACAAACACTTAAATTTTTCTTTTCAATTTCTACGAAAACATTTTAATAGTTTTATTATATGTATAAACTAGCTGAGCCCCGCGGTGTTCCACGCGGTTATTATTGTAACCGCGAGTAACGCCGCGGGGCGAAACTAGTGTAAAAAATTAGCCTAAGTTTCTCCTTACATCATCAGCTATCTGCCAGTGAAAGTCCCATCAAAATCGGTCCAGCCGTTCCACTGATTAGCCGGAACAAACAGACGGACAGACAGACAAAAACTGTAAAAAGTTATATTTTGGAATATGTACCGTGTCGTGTATCCATACACATTGCATTTAGTAAAAAGCGGCCAATATTACAATCAGACACTACAATTTTATTTATTTGTATATAGAAATGGATAACAAACACGCTTTACTCTTACAACATGCACTGTTGTAATACATTATCCCACACCCACGCAAAATAGATATAATTTAATTGTGTTATACAGGAAAATAGAAGCAACTAGTTCAATAAGTACGTATGATATCTTTACCAGTTCTACGAAAGACTTCGATTCCGTTGTCTATTTTGGTTGGTCATGAAAATATTGGTTACATTTTATTACTTGGCTAGAGCTGGGTGTGAGAAGCTTAAAATTTACCCGAGTGACGTGCAAAGGGAGAGAACGTGCCTGTATCCAGCAGAGAACTGCAATAAGCTGATCTGATGATGATGATTTGACGAATTACTTCATAGCGCAAAATAAATAACGTACGCTTCAAGGTAGTAGAGCCACGCTGATTTCAGCACGAACGGGACGGCTCGACCGGGGCGGTACTACCCTCGCACAGAAAATCAATGTAAAATGACAGCGTTCGTGCTGTCGTGTTTCTTTGGTGAGTGCGAGACCGGAGGCCCAATGATGCAGTAACATCACTACGCCGTCATGGTGTGGGTCACCATGCTGCATTGTTGCATTGTCTGCATTCGCAATGAGTATGGTGACCATCACTTTAGGACTTTTTATGCTTTCCATCAGGCATAGTAGTCATGTTGGCAGGGCCAAACATAAAAAAAAACATCAAACATTAGCATGCCGGTGACGCGAACTCATAAGATTTCCCCATAAACCCCATAAACATACCTTTTCAACAACGTTTCGAGCAGGTTTCATTATCCGTCTACTATACCAAGAAGATGTTGAACTAAAATTCATATTTTAATAAGTACCTTGATCGTCATAATTTCCAAACTAATAATAATCACAAATTTTAACAAAAAAAACCGACTTCAATCTGGACCAAATTTAAATGGGACCACACGGGAAGCACCAGCTTTCAAATAAAAAGAATAATAATCAAAATCGGTTCACCCAGTCGAAAGTTATGAGGTACCAAACATTAAAAAAAAAATACAGTCGAATTGAGAACCTCCTCTTTTTTTGAAGTCGGTTAAAAATAGTAATAGAGAACGCGAAAGTTAAATACCATCCTCTTAAAACGATTCAGATGTTGGCAAATTAATGTCTTAATGCCATATGTTTGATGGTAACTGACAGATCATCAAATCATACTCTACTCTCCTACAAGAAGGTACGGACATTTATCAGAAGGTTAGCGGAAATATATTAAAATCTGGAAACGGGCATGATTTATCTCGCGTACGTGATGAGCATAGATGATGACAGATAAATCAAATCATGTATTTAGATAGATCGATAAATCTATCGCCATACTTGGCTGTGACAATGATGAATTTGTGAGAGAAGTAAAGCATGCCTTTTAAGTTTTGTCGTTTGAAGAAAAAAACGCAACTAGAACCATAAAGTACTTTTTATTGTTTTTCAAAGTATTCACCACGTAGCTTAATACACTTTTCGATTCGCTCAAACCAGTTAATAATACTCTAAAGTGGGGGTGTTCAAAATGGCTGACTTGGTGGCGTCGATTGCTTCTTCACCGGACTGGAACCTTTGCCAACGAAGACTTTTCTTAATTTTAGGAAATCATTGTACAGCTAAAGTTGTAGAAAATAATTGCACGAACATTATCCTTAGAAAGATCATTGTCGTACGTAACCTGGCATATTCCAATCGACGCTGTGACTAAACAATAGCATTAATCCTAATACTTTTAACTGTTTTGAGATTCAAAATTTAAACACATTCGAATATAGAACAGTGCCAAATTCAAAATTGCCGGGAAATATGGAAACGACAGAACTTAAAAGGCATGCCGAGTAAGCC
The DNA here is from genome assembly GCA_949125395.1 of Diaphora mendica. Taxonomy (NCBI): domain Eukaryota; kingdom Metazoa; phylum Arthropoda; class Insecta; order Lepidoptera; family Erebidae; genus Diaphora; species Diaphora mendica. The sequence goes on from OX421321.1 coordinate 7,904,825, forward strand.
GATGACAGACGAACAGCACTACCTGAAATTAGATTTAAAACATGAAATAAATATGAATGTGGCTTCAAGTACTTCGTACCCAAAGGAAATAAATCTAATAGATTAAAACAAGCGATTTTTGTATCTGTATGTATAAATAACCTGAATCTCGGAAACGGCTCAAACTGTTTTTGCCGTGGGAGAGCCACGCTTGAGCATGAATGGGCCGGCTCGACCGGAGTGATACCACGGCCTCACCGAAAACCGGTGTGAAATAGCGCTTGCGCTGTGTGAGTGAGGATACCGGAGGCCCATACCCCAGTACCTCCCCACATCCCTCTCCCCATCCCCCACGGGTCGGCAACGCACTTGTGACGCCTCTGGTATTGCGGGTGTCAATGGGCGGCGGTAATCGCTTACCATCAGGTGATACGTCTGCTCGTTTGCCCCCAATTCCATACTACTAAAGCATGCTGGTCAGACAGTAAGTACATGGTTTATTTCAAGTTTTCCTTACATTGTGCAGTGATGTTGCTCCCTTAGTGACCTCTTAGATACCCACGGGATGAATAGGGATGGTATTACTACACATTCGTAATCTGCCACAACATTAGATTTTACAAAAAGGATTTCAGAAAAAGATTTCAAGCATTTTCAACCTTGGAATCATAAGAATCAGTAATATATACTGCTGAGTCAAAATATTTTTTTGCGTTTTACATTACAATTTTAATAGTCTACTCACTATTATTGAGGTAGGTAGTGTAATTTCAATAAATGTTGTCCAGATTATATTTTCCCACTTTATCCCATTTTACCCTTTCCGGACAATAGTACCGTTTATTATAGACGAGTTATTCCACAATTTTCTCCTCAAGCCTTCAAGAACTACAGTGGAAGTGAATTTATCGCTCTCTGTAAAGGTATGTACATAGCAGCGGGGGCCCTAACGAGAGGCTATCTGCATATTGAGTGAGATCGCAGACCCAATTGACGACTCGGCGTCTCGCTCGGTTAGAGCTGGGTTCGAGAAAAATGTATTTGAACGGATTTGTATCGTAGTTGTATGGAAATAGCTCTCTCGTTCTCATCTATTGTTAAGTTATGTAGTTTCGTCTCTAAATATGTACCACCACCCACGTCCATTTTTTTTTATGTTTGGCCCTGCCAAAATGACTCTACTCTGCCTGATGGAAAGCATAAGCAGAATCCAAGAGTGGTGGTCACCATACTCACTGTGAATGCACAGCGTGGCTCTAATACCTTGAACTTTATGAAATGAATCACGTTTAAGTATTTATAGTTTTACATTGATTTATAAATTAATAAGCTTAAATTATTTGATCATTAAAGTTTATAATTTATAGTTTTATTTTTTATATATAGCCGGGTCTCCACCGAAGAAAAGTTGACAATTTTTGTGTTGTCAAATTTCGGTGGAGATGCGCCTTATGAGACTGCCGAAGTGTCTCTACTCTGCCTGATGGAAATCATGAGCAGAATTCAAGAATAATAGTCACCATACTCATTGCCGACAACAACAGACAATGCAGCATTTAGGCCTATTGACTACCTCGGTGGCGCAGTGGTAGCGTATGCGACTGCCTTTCTTAAGGTCTCGGGTTCGATTCCCCGGTCGGATCAAATGTTTGTATGATCTGCACATATTTGTTTCGGAGTTTGGGTGCTTTCTATGTATAATATGTATGTATTTACAAAAAAAAACTATATAATGTAATTATATTATTTGTCTAGTACCCTTATTACAAGCTCCGCTTAGTTTGGGACTAGATGGCGTTGTGTGTTCGATGTACGAAACATTTATTTGTATATTTTGCAACCCTGCATTAATTGAGTCAAAGATGAAACTCGTGCTATGATTTTTATAGTTTTTCGTCTTACTAAAATGTTTTCCAAGCCCAAGTTGTTTAAGTTGATTATTTTTTTCTTTACAGCAATAAACCTATTTTTAAATAAGATATTCTCTGACATCTCGTAAAATAGTCGTGTGACAAATTCAGTAATGCAATGTATGTATAATGATATAAATGCATGCCGTGTATGTTTCAAAATTGACTACAAAATCATACACATAAACATGGAAGAATAGTTTTAAAACTGACCTTTCCTTAACGAAACGTGTGCCCTACTTTTTTAATGACTACATTCCCTGTACATATAAAAGTCGCCGTATTCATTTTCACCTACATTGGGTATAAAATACATTGTCCCATTAACATCGAAATGCACGCATTTGAGGTCGTCACGGGTGAAGGTAGCGCTTTAAAGACAATCCTGATAATTAGGTACCATTACATTTCGCGTACATGAATAAATTACCACTTACAGAAATGAATAGCTCTTTTCACTGTGGAAATATTTCGTGGAATTGTGTATGTTAAAACAGTGTAATACCATCTGTACACATTAACTATTTTGTACTGTTGTGTGTTGATTTTACAGAACCCAAATTAAATTCTGACCAACGCAATTCCTAGAAATTTCTAATAGTGAACTGAAAGCCACAAAGTTTTCATTTATACTTTTTTTTTTTTATTTAGTAGGCGGGCAAACGAGCAGACGTATCGCCTGATGGTAAGCGATTACCGTCGCCCATGAACACCTGCAACACCAGAGGCGTCACAAGTGCGTTGCCGGCCTTTGGGGGATGGGGGAGATGGAGGCGGGGGATGGGGGAGATAGGGGAAGGGGTATGGGCCTCCGGTATCCTTACTCACTTGGTGAAACACAGCGCAAGCACTATTTTACACCGGTTTTCTGTGAGGCCGTGGTATCACTCCGGTCGAGCCGGCCCATTCTTGCCAAAGCGTGGCTCTCCCACGGTAAATGAAAACATCTATGTTGACAACTAAGTATACGCCCACCTCATGGAAAGTGATTACTCACAAGTTCTTCTATCATAAATACAATATTTGTTGTGTCTTTTCAATCTAGTATATCGAACAGACATTTGCTGACTCTAGCTTAATAAGGACAATTAGGTAAGACGTTAATTTAAGCAACTTTGATTCGTTTTCTAGTGTCTCTTTCTCTTTTAAATTTTGACGTGAAGAGGAAAACCTATATCAGGAGATTCTCCAATGAAAACAAAATAAATGTATATTATTCTATCACTTAATCCCTCCAGGTGAACTATGACTATTATGTCTAATCGATAGTATGTAGCATACATTAAAAATTAGGAAAACAAATTTGACTGCACGTTTGGCCTAGTGGTTTAACGGTCATGACGCCTTTTCCTACTTCGCCAAGTGTCGTGGGTTCAAATCCCACATAGGACAACACTTTGGTGATCCACAAATTGTTGTTCTAAGTCTGGGTGTACGTTGTGTCCGTTTCATGTATGTTTGTAAAGTCCCCCGCGACACAGGATTTATTGCTAGTGCGGGATTTGTCTTTAAAAAAAAAAAAGGCAAAACTACTTTGTGATAAGAGATAGTTTATTTGAAATGATGATGAAATGATGAATGATAAAAATCTTGCAGCTTTCAGTAAGAACGACTCATGATTGGTTAGCTCATGGCTGTGCAGCAATGACTCCAAACTTTTTGTTTTGTTTTCTTTGGTCGACTTCGTTCTCATTCAAGTCTCTTAGTCAAAAAAAAATGTAAACCGTATTATTTATTTTTTTAATTTCTTCTCCATGAAGGGTAGGCTGCACTTGGAACTGACGACTAGAATCACTCGATGTTTTAATATTAAATATTGACTATTCATAAGTGCCTGTAAAATAAGTGCCTATTTGAATGAAATCTTTTTGAGTTTGAGTTTGAGATGTAATTTTATCGTATTCTGAAGTAAAAAAAAAGAACACTATGTAAATATAAATAAACATGAATGCAATACAATATAAGAATATAACAAGCATTAAGAATAAATTAGTAACCAAAGGTATTATATACAGATAATTCTTATAATATTTTTTTTTTACCAACCCGACTACTTAAAAACTTTTGATGCAATTTATATAGTCTATTTCACCCGGTCCCTTATTAGGAATCTATTGACACCTCAATCATTGACATCGGTTCAGTAATTCGACTGCCTCGCTGGTCTCGCGGTTGGCGTGTGCGACTGCTGATCATGAGGTCTTGGGGTCGATTCCCGGGTCGGACCAAATGTTTGTATGATCTACAAATATTTGTTTCGGAGTTTGGGTGTTTTCTATGTATAATATGTATGTTGTCACGCGGCACTCACATGCACACCTCCACGCCCTCCAAGCCTCACCCCCCGCGCGCCTACGAGGACCGTCCACTGCCGAGAACACCCCGCACCTCAAGCCTCAGAGGATATTTAAGGAAGCGCGCGGCGTCACAGAGCCCTTTTCTCATCGCTGCGAACGGACAGTTAAGTGCTCCTTGTCTGGAGGCACTGACTGGTCGAATCTCTTAAATCCACACCCTGTCTGTACATCTATCTGTTTGTGTTATACTTCAGTAAATAAATAACGTTTAAATTGTTGTTGTGAAGCGTCTGATTTCACCATCTTCAGAACCTCGTGGCCTCACCACCACCTCAAGGGCTCCTAAAGCCACTACGCGACACATGGCGCCCGGCTGAACTAAGAGATTCGACCACGATTTACCTCGTATTTCTTTTTGCTTTTATTGTGCATAATTTATGTATTTTTCTCGTGTTCTGTGTTGAATCCCATCCAGGTTAGTGTTTTTTTGCCTCTTTTCTCGCTGTGAGCACGTGCTAGACGAGACCGCATGTACGATCACATATTGCTAGCCGCTTTTCCTATAATTTTTTCGCGAACGTATACCGCGTGGACCAAAACCACGTGCGCATCACGGGTTAATTAACCGCTTTTTTTTCTTTAATCGCTTTAGATACATACCGGCTACTACCACGTGCATTTTTACACGTTGCTTATTACTTTTAATATCAATTTTGTTCGCTTCCAGCTTCCATAAATAACATTTTCACATATGCGTCGCTGGCGTACGTTAGATTAGCATCGTAGTAAAACCGGTTTCACCGCAATCAACACTGCGCCACTCTCGGCGGCTCGCTTAATCTTATCTTTATAACAACCTGGATGCAATTCAATTCATTCCATTTTTCTTTGAAAATACGTCTAATAGCAATAACTAACGTATCTTCACTTCATTTCTTTTACTTTTAAAACTATTAACTTACATCGAACATTTATTCTACAAAATGGCCTACGATATTAAATTCTCGTGTTTACAAAAACCAGAATTAGAATATGAGGTCTATCTGAGTGGTGGCGTAAAGTCTAACACCGTAGAAGATTTACGCAAACAAATTTCCAAACTCGCGTCAAGTTCTCCTTCCGAGGACGTAGCGGAGTCCCATTTACCCCCCGAGGAAGATTTCAAGGCTTTAAAATTATCGCTCTTTAAAGTTGATAATAACATTAAAATGTTAAAATCTAACTTCGATAAAAATCTATTTAATAGAACGGAGTCTCTTTTACATCACGTCTACCACAGATTAAATCGTGTGAGAATAGACTCACTTCCGGATATAGACCCCGTTAAAACCACGTGGAACGAATTCCACACTCTTTACGCATCGCTTAAACGGTTAACTTCTCAGCCCAGCGGAAATGAATCGCGGACGGAAGACTCGATCGGGGGTGACCAGAGCTCACCTGTTAGCTCGTTAACCTATGAACGAAAACTTTTTTCGGAACTAGCTAAGTTTAAATATAACGGTAGGACGTGTGTGCGTGCCTTTATTCAAAGAATAAATGAATTCATGTCAAGTAGGGATATACCTCAGGATAGGATTCTTTCTTTCGCTTTTGAAATATTCTCAGAAGACGCTTTAACGTGGTATCGTAGCATAAAGGATAGTGTCTCATCTTGGAGTCAACTATGTAAATTACTAAAAGGAGATTTTAGCCCTCATAATTACGACTACAAATTGTTATCGGAAATAAGGCTTCGCTCGCAGGGCGAGAACGAGAACATAACATTATATGTTGCAAAAATGCAAGGATTATTTTCTCGCCTCGACGTACCTATCAGCGAACCGGATAAATTAGAAATACTTTTGAATAATATTCGGCCGTGTTACACAAATTCTTTTCTAACAGCAAATGTTGTAGACATTCCTAGTCTAATTAGTATGTGTAAAAATTTCGAAAAATACGATAGTCGTAATAAAGATTTCCGCGAACCCCCTAGGACGTCTGCTAATACCCTAGCACCGGAATTCGCCTATAATTACCCTTCTTCTAGTAGTTCTAACCCCTTTAAAGGTAATTTCTACAACAAAAACTCGTACAATAATTTTCCCAACTATAAGGGTAAACATTTTTTTAAACCTACTGGTACAACGGCACAGGTAAATGTCATACAGGCCGCTTCTAATATTACTAGTAAATTCTGTCCTCGTTGTAGAAATACAACTCATTCACTTTTTGATTGTCGGCAGCCTAGATATTTGATTTGTTTTAAATGCGGTTTAAAAGGTTTTCGTAGTATCGATTGTCCTAATTGCAATAATAAACCAAGAACCTCGCTCTCAAAAAACTGAATAACAAGGATTGGAGAAAAACCAACCATTCAAACTTTAATAAAATGGAATGGAAAAATCGGTTTAAGTACGTTCCTAAATTTTTTAATTACTACCATTTGTCTTCAATCCGAGAATCTGATAATAAATACACTCCGAACATTTCTCTCTCGTTAAATAACAAAAACGCCATTGGTCTTCTTGACTCGGGTTCTGCCGTAACAATTCTAGGTAACAATTCTCATATATATTTTCTAAATGAAAACTATCAACTACACTACAAAAATTTCAAAATAAATCAATCTACCTTAACGTCCACATCATACCTAATATAAAAAATTCGTTGATTCTCGGTATGGATTTCTGGAGGGGTTTCGACTTGTTCCCTAGCCATTTAGAATCTATTTTACTTTCGAGTAAGTCTGATACACGCGTTACCACAATACAGGCGGACGACGGTGGACACTTGGTTCCGTATAGCAATCTAACAGTCGAACAGAAAAATACCATTGACAAACTCACCGCGAATTTTTCCAATATCTCATACCAAAAGCGTGGTCTCGGTTGCACGTCCCTAATTACACACAGTATCGATACAGGCGACAGTCCACCAATCCGCCAGCGTTATTATCGTATGTCTCCCGATAAACAGCGCGTTCTAGTAACCCACTTAGACCAGATGTTAAGAGAGGACATTGTCGAGCTTTCAGAAAGCCCCTGGTCGAACCCAGTCATTCTGGTACCCAAGAAAAATGGTGAATTGCGTTTTTGTTTGGATAGTCGTAAATTAAACTCTGTAACCAAAAAGGACGCCTATAACTTGCCCTATATTTCGGAAATTCTAGATAACTTGAGAGACGCTAAATTCCTATCCAGCTTAGACTTATCTAAGTCATATTGGCAAACTTTGATTAAGGAGGAAGATCGTTGTAAAACCGCATTCTATATTCCCACGCGTGGTTCTTTTCAATTTAAGCGCATGCCTTTCGGGTTGTCCAACAGTGGGCTAACTCAACAAAGACTCGCGGATATGTTGTTCTGTGGCCCTGAGTTCGAAAATAAAGTGTTCTGTTATATAGACGACATCGTATGCGTGTCTTCTAGCTTTCAGGACCATATCACATTGTTATCACGCGTGTTAGAAAAATTAAAAACGGCTAACCTCACTATAAACCTCGAAAAATGTAATTTTTTTAAAGACCAATTAAAGTATTTGGGTTACGTCGTCAACTCTAAGGGTCTACACTCCGACCCCGAGAAGGTCGTCGCTATAAGAAATTATACTACCCCGTCCAACAGAAAAGAGGTCCGTCGTTTCTTAGGCGCGGTGTCGTGGTTTAGACGTTTTATCCCAAATTTCAGTACCCTCGCGGCCCCTTTAAATAAACTAACCTCTCAAAGCAAAAAGTCCCCTCCATTTTGTTGGTCTTCAGAGGCTAATGAAGCCTTCAACAAATTGAAAGACTGTTTAATCTCCTGTACTGTACTATCTTGCCCCGACTATTCGGAGCCTTTTGAAATTCACACCGACGCTAGCGACTACGGTATCGGTGCTGTTCTCTGTCAGGTCCTAAAGGGAGAGGAAAGAGTGATCGCTTACTATAGCAAATCACTCACTAGTCAGGAGAAAAACTATAGCGCGACCGAACGCGAAGCTTTAGCAGTTCTATCAGCTGTTGAGCACTGGCGTTGTTATGTCGAAAATGGAAAGAAAATCCTACTTTACACCGACCACGCCGCACTAAAGTGGTTCTTAAAAATAAACAACCCTACTGGTCGTTTAGCCAGATGGGGAGTCCGTCTATCGTGTTATAACTTCGAAATCAAACATCGTCGTGGTGCGGATAATGTTCTACCTGATTTTCTTTCTCGTTCTATACCGGTTTCCGTTATTAGTAATGACCCTAATGTCTCATCTAATTCTAATATAAACTTACCAGTTTCTACTAACGATTCATGGTACTTAAACATTTATAACCGGTGTAAAAACTCCCCAACCTCCTCTTTAGACTATCAAATAATTAATAACAAACTATACCGTTTTAAAAAGTCATTAAATCCACTAACCAGAGATTTTCAATGGAAGGAAGTCGTTCCGTCTGAGCAGAGACCTAATATTATAGCAGAGGGCCACTCAGCGCCCACTGCCGGCCATTTCGGTATTTTTAAAACATTTAAACGATTGGCATTAAATTACTTCTGGCCCGGAATGTACGCAGACGTAGTTAAAACCATAAACTCGTGCGACACTTGTATCGCTCATAAACACCAAAATCATTCTACCTTAGGGCATATGGGCACTCCTAAATCGTGTAGCAAACCATTTCAAATGTTGAGCATAGATTTAATTGGTCCGCTACCACCCACTAGAAATCAAAACACTTTCATTTTCGTAGTATCTTGTTGTTTTTCTAAATATTGTTTGTTGTTTCCCATTAAACGGGCCACGTCGGAGATAATATCGAAAATCCTAGAAGAAAATGTCTTCCTCGTCCACGGAGTTCCGTCCTCCGTAGTACTCGATAACGGTAAACAATTTATTAGCGAAACTTTTAAAAGCCTATTATCTAAATACAAAATTCCCAACATACACTACACACCACTATACACACCACACGTAAACACGGTAGAACGATATAACAAAACAATAATAACAGCCATTTCTACCTTTATAACCACAGACCATAGAATCTGGGATAACTTAATAACAAAAATTCAATTCGCTCTAAACTGCTCTGTAAATGAAACTACAGGATTCACCCCGAACTTTCTAGTCTACGGAAGAGAAGTCGTGACTTGTGGTTCCTTCTATATTGACGCGGGTTCCGACCCTAATATAGTTCACGAACCTCGCGACGATTATGCCGAGACATTAGGCTACTTATCTTCTGTCTTCCAGAGGGTACAGGCAGCATTAGTCGAGGCTCATCAACGAAACTGCAAATCATATAATTTTCGTCGAAAACCAGCAGAATTTAACGTTGGTGATATAGTTTGGCGTAAAACTTTCTATCTCAGTGACAAAAACAAATACTTTTGTAAAAAATTAGCCCCTAAATACGTTAAATGTAAAATCACTTCAAAAAAATCTCCCTTAGTATACAAACTAGCTGATATTATCTCAGGTAAACCGTTGGGTGAATGGCACATCAAAGACATTAAATTAATAAACTATAAACAATGATTTAGCGCGATCTAAATTGGATCTAAAGTATCTCGTTGATCGGCAAATTAGCCAAAGTTAGTTAACCAAATTAATAAACAGTAAATTTTGTTTCGCTCATTCCATAACTAACATTTTTTACAGATGTGCTTCTGTTTTATATATCTCTAAAAATTATTTCCTGCGTCGTAAATCAACATTTCTCGTTCTTACACATCTTAATTTTTCGAAAAAAATGCTAAATCATTGAATAAACGTCGCATTACTAGTAAACATTAATAATTTACAAATATTACTTTTCCTAACCCATGGTTCAAAAGTTAAAAACTCGAGTCAAACCTGACTCACAGGTTCGATTCCCGGCCGTTTCTTTTTCTTTCGTACGCACACGCATCCTATCCGATATATATATAAATAATGTAAATTTTTTTTTTCCATCACCTTTACACGTCACGATTAAATAAAAAAAAAATGGAAAATCTCTTAACAAATTTAAATGTAAAATCTTTTCGAACAAACATCGGAATGCGGATGACTCATCCGCAAGCCATTAACTCTTATCTTGTTTACGTTCGTATGAATGAGTCGTCGTCTGCCGGTCGAGTTTTCCATTCACAATTCTCATTCAACTATTCTTCTTGACTTATTGTTTTTGTTTACATTTCTCAACCTTTTCAAAACTCTTTCCAGTGTACCAGCGAGGGATCGCCAGCAGTAACCGAAGATCAAGGCGAATTTCACTACGCAAAATTCTGCCCTAATGGGGGGAGTGTCACGCGGCACTCACATGCACACCTCCACGCCCTCCAAGCCTCACCCCCCGCGCGCCTACGAGGACCGTCCACTGCCGAGAACACCCCGCACCTCAAGCCTCAGAGGATATTTAAGGAAGCGCGCGGCGTCACAGAGCCCTTTTCTCATCGCTGCGAACGGACAGTTAAGTGCTCCTTGTCTGGAGGCACTGACTGGTCGAATCTCTTAAATCCACACCCTGTCTGTACATCTATCTGTTTGTGTTATACTTCAGTAAATAAATAACGTTTAAATTGTTGTTGTGAAGCGTCTGATTTCACCATCTTCAGAACCTCGTGGCCTCACCACCACCTCAAGGGCTCCTAAAGCCACTACGTGACAATGTATTTACAAAAAAAAAAGTATATATATGTATTTGTATCAGTTGTGTAGTACCCATAACACAAGCTCTGCTTAGCTTGGGACTAGATGGCGTTGTGTGTTAGATGTCCAAAAAAAAAAAAAATTAACTTCACTCAATTTGTTGCCTCAACATGCACCTTAGCGTCAGATAATAAACCAAATATGTACTAAGTCTCCTCAGCTAGGCTAGACTAAAATCGACCATGTTTAATGGGCTTAAGAGTCTCTTGATTAATTTACCAAATGTAGTGATCAAACCACAGCACCGAATGATGTATATTACCCCACTTCGCTTAAGGCGGATACTTACACAGGGATTATTGAAACCGTGGATAGGAAAACTTAGGCGGTAATTAGACGATCTACGACTATAGAAGGCTTACAGCGTTTTATGTCAGTTGTTGCTAGTTCGATAGCTGTGATGCTGTGTCGGTTAATTTTCTTGAAATTTTGTTGATACTCGACTCGCTCTTATCTTTTCTCATATGTGTATAAGCATGGTTATAAGCAGACTTTAAAAAACTAATCTGTCTTTGTTGTTTTTTTGTGTGTTTCCAACTACTTACTTAGATTCATTAATAGTTTGAAAAGTCATTGCAATTACTGAGAGTCTAGTCTATTCTATCTGTAAGAAAATTATATATTACACAAACAGTATTGAGAATGCATAAAAAATACCTTTCAATCCAAGCCCCATCTCTAAAAGAAGGAGATATAATGTGGCTGATACCCCTGCCACAAAAACTAGTTTTGCTGGCAGACAATACCTTAAACGTTCTGCTCAATAATACAACATTATTAATAAAAAGCTATCCATACATACTATGCTATACACCAAATGCAAAAAAGAACTGATCGGCTGGATTAAGACATTGTCTTATGACGACACTGAAATGCTTTTGCAGCACGTATGCTAGTGGTTCATTCATCCACTTATCCCAAAGTTGACACACACACTCACGCACACCCTTACGAACACACACACACATACACACAACCTAGCATGTATAAATATCTATAAGTTTTACTATGTTTTGTTATGGAAGAGTGGGGTCTCTTGACACAAGCAACCCTAGCTTAAAAGGATTTTCCCAACACTAAATTGTTATATTCTAACTAATATGTAAATATAAATAAATAAACTACATATAAATACGTATTATGACAGCACATTCAATCTCTACAAATATTTTGAAATCAAATAGATGTCGAAGATTTTGCAACAATTAAATAATATCTTTGTCATATTTGCTTTCTCTTATATTTTTATTAATGATATATTTAATCAGTAATTAACGGAATTAAAATATGTTCGAGAAGCAAACACTAACGTTAGAATGTTAAGATCGTCGTTCTGATGTTAGCCCAGAACTCTTGATTTAGAACTAGGACACTCGCAACACCAGAGGCGTCACAAGTGCGTTGCCGGCCTTTGGGGGATGGGGAAGCGGATGGGAATGAGGGGAGGGGAATGAGGGGAGGGGTTGGGGATATGGGCCTCCGGTATCCTCACTCACTGGGTGAAACCCAGCGCAAGCGCTATTTTATACCGGTTTCCTATGAGGCCGTGGTATCAATCCGGTCGTGCCGGCCAATTCATGCCGTAGCGTAGCTCTCCCACGGTAAAACTACATAGTTTTACACATGTAAAGTTCGAAACTTGAAAATAACTAAACAAAGAAACACAAGAGCCATACCCAGAAATCATTTTTGAAAGGTCTCCAAAACTTTCAACCCAAAACGACAAAGGTCGTATATTTTCAAAATCGAAACAAACATTGTCAGATTTTTTATTTAAGTCAAAATGGGATCTCTGTTGAATAAATTGCCTGATATTATCGCTTTCGGACTTAATAATAGCATCGACGAGCATTGACTGTTCAATACCGACCCGAGGTAATATACAAAATAGCTTTATTAATGAAAGGAAAATGCATCAGTATTGTGTCATTGATATATAGTTATTCCAGCTGAATGTGATCATTACTTTGCTTAAAGTTGAAACATTTAATTCAATTCAATGGAACTTTTCAATAAAGTTTTACGTTTTTTAAATAAGCCAAGCTGAAGAGTTTGTTTGTTTGTTTGAACGCGCTAATCTCAGGAACCGCTGGTCCGATTTGAAAAATTCTTTCAGTGTTGGATAGTACATTTATCGAGGAAGGCTATATATCATCACGCTAAGACCAATAGGAGCGGAGCACCAATGAGGAATGTTTCAAAAACGGAGGAAAATTATCACGCTACGGGCAATAGGAGACGCAAACGGGGTTGTGTGGGTCTGCTAGTAGGCCAATAAAATCACTAAACACTAAGAAGGTCCATCGTGCCGCAGGACGCCCTACACTACATTTGCCTAATCGCAGTATCTACACTAGCACATTTCTGATGGATGCGGACTGCCCAAGATCGATACAGATACTAAGGGCGATTTGAAAGAGACCTTTGTTCAACAGTGAACAGCGATAGGTTGATTTGATTTGATGAGAAATGTAAAATTAAGACCGATTAGTTGCACCACTTATAGCTCAAGAATTTCTAGACAGACACTACCACAAACTAATTAAATAAACGGATTATTATCTAGACAGGTTTATTTAGGGTTTTCAGTTAAGAGCCTAAATAAACCTGGCAGTAATCTAAGTTTTACCGATCGATAGCTTTGTTATACGTTGAACCACTAAGGCATATATAATAATTTCGAAGCGGTGATGAGATAGCGTAGGTATTGGATAAGCGGTACCCACCCACGTATATTTACTGCTAACACAAAGTTTAGTTCTATTAGAGTTTTATAACGATTTGTGAGACTTTTAATATAAAGGTTTATAACATTTCGGTAGAAAATAAAAAAAAACAGTTATATTTATATACACAGATAATACAAGTGAAAAGGAACCTTTTTTTTATCGAAAAAGATGATTATTAAGACTCGACTTAAATCATATTAAACCACCTACTGATAACTTCCCTTGATCATTATATATGTGTGTATATATTTTAATCAATATTTCTTTAATTAGTTTTTCCATAATTAGAAGTAGCCTATGTGCCATTCTGTACTATAATCTATCTCTGTGGCGATATTTACTCAAGATCGGTTCAGCCGTTCTGACGAAATACAGAAACAATGTTTTTTATATTAGTTACTGCACATTTAGATTTTCTTAAAAATATATTTCTCAATAATAATATATAAATAATCTCAAATCAAGATACATCAAAAGCACATACCATGTTGGAACTTCTAAGATACATATAAATGGTAACCATGAAATTTCCTTGTTCTATGACAAGGGGTATTCCGCAATCATACATTACGCAAGTAAATGTAGCGATTCATCACCGTATACAACAGAAGGGTTTAAAGTGAATCATTCTACCGTGATGGAGAATTCTCGTCCGAATACAATTTGTTACGCAAGACCAGTCTTGTTTAGGTGTTGCCAACAGACGGTTATAAAGGAGCTAAGAATAATGAAATACAAATATTATTAAACATGTTTATTAGATATCTTAGTGCGACATTTTTTCAATGCTTCTTTGTAGGAAGATTATTGAAAGAGAACTGACTAAGGACTCAAAGCTCAAAGAAGTCTGGAATTAAACTTTCGAAATATTATTTACATTGAATTTGATGTATCATCGAATTTCAAAAAAAAAGAGAACACTCTCATGTCATTTATAAATCTATTTATTTGAAATAGGTACTAATTTTATTTGTGGAGAGTATACTGATCGTTTAGTTTCATTCAAATTAAAAAATAAAACAATTCGGTCACCTCTTATCGTGGCAAATAAGATTATTCAGTAAATAGTTTATTACAGTGCATAATAGTGTAGGCACAGGTAGGATATAGGTTTTCTTGATTTCACAAATGAATCATAGTCTCAATTTTTGATGAATACTTATATACTATAAAGTACGAAAATAAATAATAAATATATCGGAAATCTAACACACAACGCCATCTAGTCCCAAGCTAAGCAGAGCTTGTGTTATGGGTACTAGACAACTGATATAAATACATATATACTTTTTTTCTAAATACATACATATCATACATAGAAAACACCCAAACTCCGAAACAAATATTTTTAGGTCATTTGTTAGTAAGTAATATATTTAATATATACCTAAATAAATAAATATTTCTGATATTTTACACACAACGCCATCTAGCTTCAAACTAAGCAGAGCAGGTATTATGATAGCCAGATTGGCTGATAGAATACTTACATACTTTTTTTGTAAATATATTATATATTATACATAGAAAAGACCCAAACTCCGAATCGAATATTTGCAGATCATACAAACATTTGATTCGACCCGGGAATCGAACCCAAGACTTCAAGCACAGTAGTCGCAAACGCTACCGCTGCGCCACCGAGGCAGTAAACTGTAAGTATTAAAATAGATTTTAATACTTATAGTTTTAAAAAAATAACAGACATCAAATACCTTATTTTTAGTGTAAAGAACCACCAGAAGAGGTCTCTTTTGTATATTTGAATACACTTAGTTTGCAACGTAAACCAGCTGAAGTCAAATTAAATAATAAAATATATTTCATTACGCAATTTATATTTAAAGTCCTATTATATTTTAATGATTGTTCTTATTAAAAGGTTTTGGATTAAAAATAAAAGGTTTATCTTTTAGCAAATCACTGTTTTTCAACCGAATTAAATTACTTACAATTACAATATCAAATATCGAAAAATTAACAATATATAGCAACTACTTATTAGTGAACCTACTACCAACGAATTATTTGTATCAATTGATTGCGAAAACTCCAAGTAACAAGCCAACTAGAATTGCAGTATATATGAATAAATGAGTCAAATAGAGGAAGGTTTTTTTACATCGTCATGACACCCCCTATTCCAGAAAAGATAGAAACTTAAGTATTCACATCGATATAAGTTCAATTATCTTAAAATCGTATCTCACAAACCCGACCAACCCTGTTTATTACATCAATAAATCAAGTCTAACCATATGGCGATGTCATAAACTTCATGTCGTGTAAGCATTGGTGCTTTGGACAGCGTCCAGGTGTCGTAGTAACGATGGTCCAATAGCATCGAAACCAGCTCAGTTGATAGAACGAGTTTATTTAGATCAGCGTATCGTTCAATAAATCGTTAGTGGGCTAGCCGCGATCGAGTTTAACTGGAGTCTCTCCCTGCCTAGCAATTTATCACTTGTTTGAAAAATTGTATGATTTTGCCCGTCCGAATAAATATTCGATGTCAATGTCATATTAATTCGTTAATATTGGGAATTGAATATATTTGATTCATTTAATACACATATGTTGCATGTTTCTAAAATTAATATTTAATATCAGCAAGCCTGACCCATACTGCTATTGCATTCTTATTTTCCACGAATTTTTAGTTTCATCACCTTAAGCTGTATTTAGGTTATCATTCACAAAATTAAAACAACTAAATCCATCCAATTCTGCCTGCACTGGGCGCGTACAGTCACCCTCAAAAAGAAACATATTTGTAAAAACATCTATTACTATTTTAATTTTCAATGTCAAAATATTCTACTCAACAATTGAAACATGTAGAAGTACATGTTTATGTAGTAATTGGTCGATTCGAAATAGATTTCAGTTTCAAAATATTAAACACGAATTTAATTATTAATTTAAATTTAATTAGACTAGTTAGATTAGACACACAATTTGACGTAAAACTAAATTAAATTCTATACTAACTTTTGGTCTGTCGCTTATCGTCGCGTATCCATGATTACGTAAAATGAAATATAACTTTAAAACAATATTTTATTTAGAAATAATAAAAAACACTACGTCTTTTTTTGTTTCTTTAACAATATGTGGACATTTTTTTTCTATGGTATAGGTGGCAAACGAGCAGACGTATCACCTGATGGTAAGCGATCACCGCCGCCCATGGACACCCGCAACACCAGAGGCGTCACAAGTGCGTTGCCGACCTTTGAGGGATTGGGAAATAGATGTGGGGAGGGGTTTAGGGTATGGGCCTCCAGTATCCTCACTCAGTGAAACACAGGGCAAGCGCTATTTCACACCGATTTTCTGTGAGGCCGTGGTATCACTGCGGTCGAACCGGCCCATTCATGCCGAAGCGTGACTCTCCCACGGGACATGATGATCTTTTGAACATGTGTACGTTGCTGAACTTGGTATGCAAATAATAATAATAACCTCACACATCTCATACACGGTTGTCCGAGGCAAAACCTGTACTATGGTAACCAGACTGCCGATAAACATACTTATATATTTCTAAATACTTACTTATCTATATATATAACAACATACACAAAAATTTCAACAAAAACAAAAAAAAGCGGCCAAGTGCGAGTCGGACTCGCCCATGAAGGGTTCCGAAGCAGCAAGTAACATATTATAAAGTTCTTGTAGTTCGTTGTAACTTTGATCGATGTTTTAATAATAGTGTATTTTTTGCGGTTTACCATTTATGACGTATTAAAAAAACTACTTACTAGATCTCGTTCAAACCAATTTCCGGTGGAAGTTTGCATGGTGATGACATCATATATTTTATTTAGTTTTATCATTCTCTTATTTTAGAAGTTACAAGGGGGGGACACACATTTTACCACTTTGGAAGTGTCTCTCGCGCAAACTATACAGTTTAGAAAAAAATGATATTAGAAACCTCAATATCATTTTTGAAGACCTATCCATAGACCCACACGTATGGGTTCGATGAAAAATTTTTTTTTGAGTTTGAGTTTCAGTTCTATGTATGGGGACCCCCAAAATTTGTTGTTTTATTTTTATTTTTGTGTGAAAATCTTATTGCGGTTCACAGAATACATGTACTTACTAAGTTTTAACAGTATAGTTCTCATAGTTTCGGAATAAAGTGGCTGTGACATACGGACGGATAGACAGACAGACATGACGAATCTATAAGGGTTCCGTTTTTTGCCTTTGGCACGGAACCCTAAAAACCGACTTCAAGGTTCGACTCGATTTCTCTTGGATGCAATCGTCAGATCTTAGTGTCCTTATCATGGTACCACCGTTGGAATATCTAGTGTGTGGTGAAGTGGCGCGAGCTGACAGGTGTCATTTGTGACCCCAAAATGCCCGTTAGGTTGAAGGGGCAGGTCTATAAAACCATCATTAGGCCTGTCCTCTTACATGGGTGTGAAGCGTGGCCAGTGCTAGAACGACACAAACAAGAGCTGCGTGTCACGGAGATGAATATGCTCCGGTGGATGTGCAGAGTCACGAGAAAAGATCGTGTGCGAAATTCTCGCATCCGCGGCAGTCTTCGTGTCCGTGATATTGCAGACAAAATGCAGGAGAGTCGTCTGCGCTGGTGCGGCCACGTTTTGCGACAACCGCCTACCTACGTGGGAAACAAATGTCTGGCCATGCCGCCTCCGCCGGGTCCCGGTAGAAGGGGTAGACCCAAGAAGTGCTGGTTTGACGTCGTAACGGGTGACATGCGTACCAATGGTCTCACTACCAGGGATGCTGAAGACCGGGCAAAGTGGAGAAGACAGAGCAGGAGAGCGGACCCCGGGCTCCAAAGTGCTAGCTCTGGAAGCAACCGGGAGCAACGCTAGGATGATGATGATGATGACCATTGGGATATCTCCTTTCCTTTAAAAAAATAATCATCAAAATTGGTTCATAAACGACGAAGTTATCCGCGAACAATGATAAAAAAGAACATATACGGTCGAATTGAGAACCTCCTCCTTTTTTGAAGTCGGTTAAAAATGAATCGCCAAAATATAATATACGTGCATTACTTACAATCGGCTGCATCAAATTAATTAATTCTTTTTTTATGTGTTCGTTATTGTTAGGACAAGGTTTCTGTACAAGTTTTTTGTCCGCGACTGTACACTACCTGTGGGAAGCTGAGACAGATATGTAATTATGGCGGTACGAAGTTCTGCGGGTTAGTTAGTTTAAAGAATTTTTATTTCTCATAAGAACTTACAGTTCACTTAGAATGAGATACATAGCATTATCTTATGACTAATACATTATTCACCTTTCAGCGTTTTGGAAGTTACAATGTACATGAACAAACATATTTCTTTAGCCCGCCTTTAAATACATTTAAACTGTCACATTCCTTTAATTCATTCGGCAGTCTATTATACAGCTGTGCTCCCTCATATAATATTGTTTTTTTCCGTAGTTAGTTCGTACTTTCGTTAGTTGTATTTTATTTGTATTTCTTAAATTATGTGTGTTTGGTTTCTTGTGTAAGTGTATGTCAGTTCGAATGGAATTGTTTGTGATCTTTTGAACTAAAATGCATGTTTTATAGGTGTAAAGTTAGTTAGTTATATATAAATTGCATCCAGACACACAACAAATGATCGGGTACATAACAGAAATTTTATCCTAGATGGGAATCAACTGCCAAGCCAAGTTTAGCAGTCAGAATCACTAACCACTGGACCAACATCTAATGGTATGTCATTAGACAAAAGATATACTATCCTAAAACGTGCAAAAAATAAATTAAATCTATTGCGCGCTTATGAATTAGCTAATTTATTTCATTATTCATTTATTTCAGGCAAAATATGTCCATATTTGAAGCATGCATACAAAATTACAAATTAAAAATAAAACCAAATTAAAACATACAAAATAAAATTAACATTAAAAACATTGAATAATAAATAGTATCCGACATCTAACTTACAACGTCATCTAGTGACGAAAAATAAAATCAAAATTAAAATCAAAATTAAAAAACAAAATAAAAATAATCACAAATTTAACAAAAAAAAACCAACTTCAAGAAGGGAACCAAATTGAAATGGGACCACATGGAAAGCACCATCTTTCAAATAAAAAAAGAATCATCAAAATCGGTTTACCCAGTCGAAAGTTATGAGGTAACAAACATAAAAATAAAATAGTCGAATTGATAACCTCCTCCATTTTTGAAGTCGGTTAATTACAATTAAAACCTATTAGTTTTTTTTTATGGAATAGGCGGGCAGACGAGCAGACGTATCGCCTGATGGTAAGCGATTACCGCCGCACATGGACACCTGCAACACCAGAGGTCACAAGTGCGTTGCCGGCCTTTGGGGGATGGGGGAGATAGGGGAAGGCGTTGGGGCGTGGGCCTCCGGTATCCTCACTCACTCTGTGAAACACAGCGCAAGCACTATTTCACACCGGTTTTCTGAGAGGCCGTAGTATCACTCCGATTCGTGCCGTCGAGCCGTCGAGCCGGCCCATTCATGCCGAAGCGTGGCTCTCCCACGGCTGGTTTTATAAGTAACTTACAGCTTCGGGCATTACTACAGTTTGCTTTTTTATTGAATTAAAACAGTTTGAATATATGATGCAAAACTAATTTCACTAAAACATTTCATATTAATAACGTTCATCTGTCGTGATTAAGGCTCTACCAGTGACCTTATTTCAGTAAAATGCTGCAGTATCTGCTAAAACGGCTAAGATGAAATTAGTGTTTTATAAAACCAATGAAGCCTTGTAATCTTTTTAAATAATTTATTCAACACACCATAAGCAAAGACCTGTCTTGCTTTCCATTTCTTGGTGATTTATTTCATGTCTGAGGTCTATTTATTCTGGTATTGTTATTGCACAGCTTGAGTCCAGATAGCCCGAGTCTATTAAATTCTTATCTCATTATTATGATTAGCTGTCGCCGAACACGGTTCCTTTGGGTTTGCTTTGGTTATTATGGTACGAGTTTACTTTTTTTAATTTTGAATGAATGTTCTAGAAATCACATCACAGGGTTAACTTTCTGTTGGATTAATTTATTATTGTATTAATTGATTCATTATAATCCAAGGTTTATTCATGGAATAACTACTTTAATTAATTAAGTACTAAAAGAAAGAAAGAAAAAGAATACTAGTTGACTCCCGCGGTTAGCGCCCCGTAGTGAATCTATTCTAAAAAAAGTAGTCTAAGTTACTCCCTATAACATCAGTTATTTTCCAGTGAAAAACCGGCCAAAATCAGTCCAGCCATTTCAGAGATTAAGCGGAACACACAGACAGACAAAAATTGATACTTATAATTTGTGTTTCTACATGACTGTTTCGATAACTGTAAGGTTTATAGCACGTACCTGCATTTCCGTTCAGTCATATTAATGCAATGCTCAGGTCAGCTATTAAAACTGTCCTACATGCAAAAGCAACAAAGATTACGCTTGAGGTACACACATATATCATTGCTACGGACAGCGGCTACGACAGCTACGCACACGCTACGTTTAACCATATACGTGCTACAGAGAACATTGTGTTGTATTTGAACCGAGTGACAATTCTATGACTAACATGAAGTACGTTTAGTCTGAATATTTTCTATTTAACTTGTAACTAGCTTATCGTGACAAAAAGTAGCTTATGACCTTCTCCAAGGTGCAATCTATCACTATACCAAAATTCATCATAATCGGTTTAGCCGTGAAAGCGTAAGAAACAGAGTTACTTTTGAAGCTACCCGACTGGCCAGCATACTACAGTAGACCAACACCTTATTTCTATAGATCTGGACTATAAAGGCTGTTGATATGTCATAATTGTGAATAGCAATGTGGGGCAATAATTATTATTTTTACGGGAATTAACGCGATCACGTATTTAAAGGTATTACATACCTCTGATTTGCCTGACATTTCGACCAGGTTGCACTGGCCGTGGTCACAGGCTGACTGTCAGCGTCAGCCTGTGACTACGGCCAGTGCATGTAAAGTAATACCTTTAAATAAGTGATCGCGTTAATTCCCGTAAAAATAATTATTATATATCATGGAACGCGAAAGTAAAAAGTTAGTAATGTGGGGCAATTTCCGATTGATATTGTTGGTCGATCGGTTGCCACCCGGAAAATCTATATTATATATATATTATACCACTTAATATTACCTGTTTCTGTATTCAAAACACTATAAGCGCTTGGATATAAACTTAGAAGTACGTTGGAAACTTCACGTAACACTCATCATTTATATTAAGTACTTAATGTTTTGTGATGAGTTGGTTAGTTAAAAATATACTGATTTTGATTTTAAATCTTCGGCAATTTGGGAAGTAACCAGGCAGAGAAAATTTAAAAACTGCGTCTCGGGTCTGTTACCAGTGGTAGCGTATGCGAATGTTATGCTCGAGATCTCGGGTTCGATTGCCGGGTCGAATCAAATGTTTGTATGATCTGCAAATATTCGTTTCGGAGTTTGGGTGTTTTCTATATATAATACTAGCTGACCCGGCGAACTTCGTACCGCCATATTTATATACAATAATTAGCAATAAATTAAAATTGCGACTATAATTTGAGATTTAAACTATCCTATCTCTGAATTTGGATCGAACTGCACATGGTGTGCAAATTTTATTATAATCGGTTAAGTGGTTTAAGAGTCCATTGAGGACAAACATTGTGACACGAGATTTATATATATTAAGATATAATACACACATCAAAAGTGCCTAGGGATCAAGCATTTTTATGCGGATTTCTTGAGATTGAGATGTGGCTTTGGCCCTGGCCTGCTCAGTCGCCAGACTTGAACCCGATTGAGCATGCATGGGATATGCTACAGAGAAGAGCTCTGCCGAATATGGAGGGTATCCAGTCGCAAGAAGACCTTTTTTTGTTGTTGCAACGAACATGGGCGGCCATTCCACAGCGTGATTTGGATGAACTCATTTTGAGTATGCCAAACCGATGTTCTTGTGTTAGTGTTCGCGGTAGAAACACGGATTATTAATTGTTTAAGTTACCTAATAACATTTTAAAGAAAACTGTTATTTCAGTCTTTTTTTCGAACTTTAATGTTAGTGGTTCAAATGTCAAAAATCCTTTTATTAGGAAAATGGCAAATTTCTTTATTAATGCAAAGGTGACTTGGTTTATCGTTACTGTGACAAACGAAAACACTTTATTTGATGAATCCTTAAAGAAAATTTTAATTAATATCAATCAGGAGAAAAGTTATTGCAAAAATATATGTTGATCCCTAGACACATATGTTGATCCCTAGACACTTTTGATGTGTGTATATTTACAAAAAAAGTATGTAAGTATTCTATCAGCCAATCTGGCTGTCATAATACCTGCTCTGCTTAGTTTGAAGCTAGATGGCGTTGTGTGTAAAATATCAGAAATATTTATTTATTTGGGTGGTGTCCCAAAATTCAACGATAAGCGGGCGCCTAAAGGTAGACCTGCTAATGAGTACATAAGGAAAAATAATAAAAAAATATACCTAGATTTTTTTTAGTTACAAGAAAAATTTAGAATTTCTTTGAAAATGTATACCTTTCATGATATAGACCATGAGTCAAAATACACTAAGTGTAAAAATATTTCATAATTTTAGGGAAAAAAAATGATTTTGAACGTTTTTTGTGTAAAAACTGCGGGCAATTTGGTGTTTTTAAGAGTTGTGGTGAATAGTAGCACTATTTAGGTATAAAATAAAAAAAAATCTTAAGCATAGAAATTCTAAATTTTTCTTGTAAGTAAAAAAAAAACTAGGTATATTTTTTTCATTATTTTTCCTTATGTACTCATTTGCAGGTCTACCTTTTGGCACCCGCTTATCGTTGAATTTTGGGACACATGGTATATTAATTAAATTACTTACTATATTGATAAACAATATCAAAGTATCTAAATAATTTTAAGTTTTTACTTATATAGGTTAGGGTTTTGTTTTAATTTTTCTTTCCTACTAACCAATTGTGGATGATATGTCTCTGAAATAAATAATATTTTTTTTATTTTATAATTAACTAGCTGACCCACGCAACGTTGTTTAAGTCTCCTATTGTCCGTGGCGTAAAAATTTTGCCCCGTTTTTGTAACATTTTTCATTGGTGCTCCGCTCCTATTAATCGTAGCGTGATGATATATAGCCTATAGCCTTCCTCGATAAATGTACTATCCAACACTGAAAGATTTTTTTAAATCGGAAAAGCGGTTCCTGAGATTAGCGCGGTCAAACAAACAAACAAAGAAACTTTTCAGCTTTATATAATAGTATAGATTGATAAGTTTATCAGACAAAGATATTAATGCGCTTTATTTTCTCTGTATAACAAATAAAAAGAAAAAAAAACTTCTATTATAATTAACAACACAACACCGCAGAAAAGTTTCTTTAAGTACTTAACTGTCAGCTGCTAGGTCGTTTTCCGAAATGGTGTCAAGGAATTTTAGTTACAAGCAGAGTTAAAAGCATATTTTTTTTTATTTTGCTATTTTAGTATATTATGTGTTCCATCTATGCGGTGAAAATATTTATTCTCTATAGCTTTATCTATACTTATCTATACTTATACTTACTAATATATAAGCTGAAGAGTTTGTTTGTTTGTTTGAACGCGCTAATCTCAGGAAATACTGGTCCGATTCGAAAATTTTCAACGTTAGATAGCCCATTTATCGAGGAAGACTATAGGTTATATATCATCACGCTAAAACCAATAGGAGCTGAGCACCAATGAAGAATGTTACAAAAACGGGGGAAAATTATTACGCTACGGGCAATAGGAGACGTAAACGAGGTTGCGTGGGTCAGCTAGTTCACCAATAAACATGGTAAATATAACCATTTGAATCCAAAGATTAGCCAAGTTAATTTGCCCACTTTGTAAACTATATTATGTCAAAAAAGGCTGAGCGTAAAGTACTTTCTTGCAAACCGATCTGTAATAATAAATCATTTGAGTGACTGCCATATACTGAGAGTAAGAGTACGTTCACATACCTTCAAGGCGTTATACGTACTTTAAGTGTTGGGTTTTGTATACAAAGTTAACGATCCTAACTGCTTATACCGATGTCGAGGGTTCGATTTGAATCCTATTTAAGCAATTGGTGAGTTGTTATTTATTTTATATCTGAGTTTTTATATATAATTAATAGGTATATTAAAAGTTAACTCCTCTCCGAGTCGGTGATCTACCTTCAATTTTCATATAAAAGGAAGTGTAACTCAATGTCAGGTCGATTGGCTAGTGAGCGATCGTAGCTCTCGGAGCTCCACTTGGCCCCTAGTTCTAAAATATTTGTGCAGTGTGTAATTATTATAAATAAGTTAAGGTTATTTTATTAATGTAAAATTAATAAAAAGTGTTATTTGAAGTGATCGTGTATTTTTTTAAGCTATGTCCACTTGGGAACCTAAAAATATATTAAGAATAAAATACGTATATGAATTAGCTATGTATGAATCTTTCAAGTTTTAATTATACTATTAAGAGATTTGAAAAATTATTTTTTCATATAATAACTTATGCCTAACGTTTATCGAACGAAACTAAAAACCTTACCATAAAACCTATATTATGGTAATTCAAAGTACTTGATACAATATTTTTCCTTTACACATTATTCTTATAAAACCAAACAAAAATCTATTTACTAACCAACAAAAAAGGGTCCACGAAAACCTTTATCAATACCCATATTGTTTTGACGGAACCCAAATACTTACATTTTATTATTACATTCAGCTATTATAAGGCTGTTATGTAAAAACAGACTCATAAAATACTTGAACTCGTTGTGTTTAGAACATTCTTCTTAATAAATTATTCAGTCACATCCGGGTGTCTAAAAGCCCTTTTTGTGTTGCGCTATTTTTCTTGTAGGGCGTGAAGAGGGCTTATTACTATTCACCGTTAGAGCATAAAGGGTAAGGACCTAAGCGGGACTATGGCTTTGACAGATGATCCTTAGTTGTGCCACAGGAATGTGAAAATGACTTGGAAAAATGAGGCTAAACAGTTTTTGCGAGGTTTGTACTTGGGAAAAGCTATAAGTGTTCTTAAGAGGTCAGGTGTTCACTCGAGACTGTATATGTTTTGTTGCTGATATTACAAGCAAGCCAAGTTAAATTAAAATCAAAAATACTGTATTTAGTTTATGGGTTTTTTTTTTATAATGTACTAGCTCCTCCAATATTCGTTGGAGCCTATTTCTATCTGTTTCCATTCATACCAGTTCTCGCTTTTGCTACTGCTCGTACTTTCATGCTTCATACTATTTCTTTCTTGCATACAACTTCATGTGGGATACCTGATACTCTACTCTGATACTTTGTTCTTTATTTATATTTTTTAGTTTATGGGTTGCAAATGTGTTAATAAATTAAATTAAAAATCTTCTTTAAAACAAGCTTTTATTGGAATGCCCTCATAAAGCACTCGTCGATCCGAATCAAATGAGTCCAAATTTGATGGTGTTGTTACGTTTCTTTACAGAGTTCCTATGCCCACCTTCCAGCTCCAGCATCAGATCAGCTATATGTCATCATAATATTGCATTGCCACGCTGTATACATATGCTTGCAAAATTTCAGCAAAATCGGATGAATATATCAGATTCAAAATTGAGTTGCAAGATTTCACCCGAACATACAAGCATACATACATACATTGCAATGCGATAGAAAGGGCCCATGTACAGCGGTGATGAAAATGATGAAAATAAATAAGTCTTTATACGTATGTATGTATATATATATTCATCTTGTAACTACATACAGTGTTTATTTATGTCTTTGTTTTACGTAACATTCAGGTATATTTTTATTATACCTACTTCCTTTCATTACCATATTATTATCTCTCTGATAGACTGTCACTTTAATAAAAGTATTCCGCGTTTATCAGAAGTACCCACAGTACAAATTCTGCATAAAGTGATAAATGAATAAACATTTATAGAAAAATATATTTAAAGTTATGTTAAAACATAGTTTTTTTTTAAAATACACACATCAAAAGTGTCTAGGGATCAACATATGTGTCTAGGGATCAACATATGTGTCTAGGGATCAACATATATTTTTGCAATAACTTTTCTCCTGATTGATATTAATTAAAATTTTCTTTAAGGATTCATCAAATAAAGTGTTTTCGTTTGTCACAGTAACGATAAACCAAGTCACCTTTGCATTAATAAAGAAATTTGCCATTTTCGTAATAAAAGGATTTTTGACATTTGAACCACTAACATTAAAGTTCGAAAAAAAGACTGAAATAACAGTTTTCTTTAAAATTTTATAAGGTAACTTAAACAATTAATAATCCGTGTTTCTACCGCGAACACTAACACAAGAACATCGATTTGGCATACTCAAAATGAGTTCATCCAAATCACGCTGTGGAATGGCCGCCCATGTTCGTTGCAACAACAAAAAAAGGTCTTCTTGCTACTGGATACCCTCCATATTCGGCAGAGCTCTTCTCTGTAGCATATCCCATGCATGCTCAATCGGGTTCAAGTCTGGCGACTGAGCAGGCCAGGGCCAAAGCCACATCTCAATCTCAAGAAATCCGCATAAAAATGCTTGATCCCTAGACACTTTTGATGTGTGTAGAAGCATTTAATAACTGGAAACAAGTCTCTTAAACTCCATAATAAACTATTCATATATAAGCACACGCACACCCCAAACACACAGAGACACTCTCATTCAAGCAAACATATATACCTATACAAACATGCATACTGCACTATTATTTTGTGTATTGTACTTTATTTACTGTTTCTGTGTAAAATTATGTATGTTCGGGATAGGGCCTGGAGGTCTGTCACACAGGGATGATCCTGGTATAGACTTCAGTCTCTCACAAAGAGACCTGCTGTCTAATATATTGTATTGTATAAATTGTACCTTGCATTGCGATGAAAGAAATAAATGCAATATATTTGTAACATCGTTTTTTTGGATTTCAATCTTTTAACAATTTTTGTTTTCAGCGCCCTCTCGTTCACTGTAGTTCGAACTACAATTGGGTGCGGAGCGCGATCGAATTGTTTAGCTGTTTGGTGCACCTGGGTTGCACCAGGTGGCGTATGTTTTAAAGGATTTTTTAGTTGACATTAAGCCGCATAGTAACAATGAGACATTATCATATGTGTGTCATACGATTCTCAATACATTTTAAATTTATCGCAAATAAACAAGCAGTATAGAAGTTGTACGTCTTGTTCGCACGTCAAGTGATGGGGAAGGGGTTTCATCGAGAGGGTTCGATATTGAGTCTATAAAAATGGATGTGTCGCAGATGATTCTTGATTCTTAATCTTCTCTTTGGAACTCTGAGGAAGCTTTAGTTATTGTGAATATTTATATTTTTGATGGTAGTGTTTGTGAGTGATCAAGTCCCACTGTCTGTGGTAAGTTAACCTCAAAAAGGTTTTCCTTAATATCTTTATGTATGTAGAAAATGTCCTCAGGTTATTTAATTTTGTTTATAGGGTCGATAGATTACAGCTGAAAGTCTACCTACATTGTACCCTGTCTGGTGGTTCGTGGTTTATTGCTGAGGAGGATTGACTGTTGGCAGCTCACAGCTCACTCCTCAAGATTTCTGCCCTACCTTGAGGGAAGTTCACGTAACATTAAACTTAATTAATTAATACTTTTATTTAGCACCTACAAGTGGATCACTGGTGGACGTCTCCTCAAGCTACCTTGAGCTGGTGAGAGACTTCGGCTGACTACCTCGAGTCAGCAAGGTGATCCTGAGGGTGGCTATCTTGTGCTGTACAAACTACAGGCCTGTTATTTAAAAAAAAGACTGTATATTATTTATTTCAACCTACCTTGTATGTTTATTAATAATTTTACTTAACAATTGTAATATATAAGGAATTTGTATAACAAAATAAAAGTTTGTATGTGTCTCAAGTTGTTTCCCTGAAGCCTCCCGTGGAATCCAGGTACAGGCACCCTCACTTTAAATTTATTAAAATTCTTACGGCGCCCTGGGTTACATGCTCTTGCTGACTGACTGGGTCTAACCGGTGAGTTTCCACCTGACAAGTTCAGGGGTTACATATTATTATTTAGAAATTAACTTTTGCGAAGACTGTTTTCTAGACTTCTACAAAATACACCTCACATTATATAAACATTAGAATACACAAAATATTTTATAAATTATCATCTGATCCAACTCTACTAAAGTCACATAAAATAAAACATCATCCATGACTTGTAGAATCTTGATCGATTTTCCTCCGTTCCTCATACATAGAATGTTAGGATATATTTACGAATTTATGGCGAATATTTGTATGTGGGCGACGTAATAAATCGTCAGATGTGTCTGTAAAACACGGGGGTAATTTATCAGTGTCTTTCCGTGAATACTTTACAATTTTTTGTACAGAAACGCTCCCTCGTCCGGACGTCTAACCAAACTAAGATACTGACACTGTTTTGTTAGTGATTTTTTTTTAAAACAAAATTGTTAAGCCTTTTACGATACGCGGAAATTACGAGATCTTTTCAAATATTAAGTGTTAAGATGGCCATTGATGACCTACGGTTTTTCATATAATAGTGTAAATATAAATAAGGACTTAAAACGGTAGGCCTAGAACTGGCCAACAGTTCGCTAACGCAGGTAGTTCTCTTTTCACCACGCTTTTATAATATTAGCTTCACCTGTATATTTTTTGCTTGATTGTTTGTTTGCAACCAACTTTTGTTTAGGTGTATTTTTACACACTTTTTATTAGATTCACCTATATGTTTGTTTCTAACCAACTCCTTTGCACTTCATTTTGACCTACTTCTAACGGTAAGATTTAATTTAAATTTAGTAGACTTTTTAAGGACCGATGACAATATAATAATTTAGAAAAAAAAAATTTTTATAAAAGCGTATTTTTTTATTTATTTATTTTACTTTTATTTATTTAAACTATGTCAGTTCAGTAAGACTGTTCCGTCGTCGTCGACAAGACTCCGTCTAGAGCCTGTGGTGACTGGAGACAATGTAATACACGTTATTTAGAAAATTTGACTTCAGTAACTTTTTTTTTACCTTTCTACTTAAAACTCTTCAATTTCAAACGTTTTATAAATTTTTCACTTATTATTGTCATAAAACATTTCTTACACTTTCATTGGGTTTATCCATAAATATATAGCTTTCGATAGTGCCTTAATATTTTTAGTTTAATTAAGATATAGTATATTTTAAATAAATAAATAAAAAATACTAGATCTCAATTAAGGCAAAAAAAAATTCAAGATGGCATTTACGTGTAAAATCAGGTCACTTTCCATTTGCATTTATTACAACTTAAACTACCTGACTATTATTCTAAATTTGCTTCAGCTTCAGTGAGAGGCGTTTCACCGCGATAGCAAATGCTGCCATAAGATCTCTCAGACTACATTAATATTGGAAGCCATATATCCTCGTACTAGACACCGCAGTGTTTTCTAATAAACTATGCATGCACTGGGAGTAACTGCGTCAGTTGCAGAAGAGGTTGCTATATCGTCTTTCTAACCAAAGGCGGTGCTTAACGATATTGTGGGCTGTTTGTATTCCAACTGCAAAGTGCTTTTTACATACTGTTACAGTTAGTATGCCATATGATTCAAAGAACTGCTACTCCTAATAGCAATAGGGAAAGACAGTTTACTACCCTTTTTAACTCAGTTTAATAACCGATTTGATTCTAGGTGAATGCTGCATGTGCAGGGTGTGTAACGTTATGACGCGTTGCCACGGTATGCGTCGCCACACTATGTTAATACTATATGTTACTTGTAATTCATTACTAATATTGCCTGTCTGTCTGCCTGTTACGCTTTTATGGCTAAACCGTTGTACCGTTATCAATGAAATTTGGCATGAAGATACCTTGATTCTTGAGGAAGGACTTGGGCTACGCTTTAGCGCGATGTATATACACACGGGCGGGGCCACGGACAAAAGCTAGTGCAGTATATATTTCTGCGTTTGTGATAAATTAATATGAGCGTATATTAAATGAACAATCAGGTTTTTCATTTTAATGATGCCACATTTATTATTTCCTTTAATAAACTATACTTTTATTGTCACTATTTTTTGGTTAAATTTCAAAAAATTAATCCTACCTAGATCGATTTATCGCCCCCGAAACTCTCTCTTTTTTTTTTTTATGTTTGGCCCGCCAAAATGACTCTGCTTTGCCTGATGGAAAACATAAGCAGAATCCAAGAGTGGTGGTCACCATAATCATTGCGAATGCAGACAGTGCAGTATGGCGACCCACACTATGGCGGCCTAGTGATGCTACTGCATCTTTTAGTCCAGTCAACAAGTATGAAACTTGTTGACTAGACTAATTGGGCCTCCGGTCTCGCACTCACCAACGAAACACGACAGCACGAACGCTGTCATTTTACGTTGATTTTCTGTGCGAGGGTAGTACCGCCCGGTCGAGCCGGCCCGTTCGTGCTGAAATCAGCGTGGCTCTACTACCTCTAATCTCTTTCCGAGATTCAGATTATATATATATGTATACAAGAATAGCTTGTTTAAAGATAATAGATTTAGCAACTATCAAACTTAAGTATCTCTTAATAATATCTAGTACATAAACTGTTGCCAACTACTACTACTATTTCTATCAATACTCAAACGACTTTGAAATGTTACATTTTTTGGGCATAGCGTGCGTTTCTCTGAAGACGCAATTTTATTTTTAGATATGATGGAGATGTTATTGTAAAGTTAAATTCCAGTTTGTGGGGTTGCAACCCTTGTCCCTCGGCTGCCATCTTGGAAAAAGGGGTGCAAATGGTTTTTTATCGATTATCTGCCAAAGTATTGGTCAACAAAAAAAATATTAAGCATTTTTTGTTACCAAACGAATTATCTACAACTTTTTCCAACACCTTTTAGTCGTAGAACGAAAAATAGTAACGTTATAAGCGAAAATCTATGAACATTTTCGGAAAATAATTCTATTGGTCGCTATAACTTTTTTTCTGATCATTTTACCAAAAAATGATTTCAGATCGTTTTCATAGCAGCGTTTGTAAGGAATAACTTTCACTTTTTTTTTTCAATTTCGTTAATTTTTAAAGGTTTTACAGCATAAATTTGAATTTAACTTTACACTAACATCTCCTTCATATCTAAAAAATAAAATTGCGTCCTCTAAGAAATGCAACCCCAAATGTAACTTTTCAATGGACTATTACTGTTAATTATAATCAGACATTATTTATACAAAACGTCAAACAAAATGGACATTTACACATCATCGTCACGGCAGATGGCACAAATTCAATTAGTCAATTCACGTATGGCTAATTTCATAACATACCGTATGATTTGGTCTATAGTAGCATTAATCACGATGCGCTGCAGTTCTGTTAATAAATGATTCTATGTAGAAATGTACATGTCTGTTCGTGTGGTCGATTCGACACTTAATGCAATGGCATGGCACATTCCTGATTAATGGCTATAAAAGACTTCTATAGTTGTACGATCATTAGTTTTTCTGCTACTGTTATTAAAGCTTACTTAATTTTACAAGCTTTTTATTAACTTGCAATTTATGTATGTATGTATGCTTGTATTTTAGGGTGGAATCTTGCAACTAAATTTTGAAGCAGAAATCTTCAACCGATTTTGCTCAAATTTTGCAAACAGCGTGACAATACAATATTATAATGACATGGAGCTGATCTGATGCTGGAGCTGGAAGGTGGCCATAGGAACTCTGTAAAGAAACGTCGTAAAATTATCGAGTTTGGACTCGTTTGATTCGTCTCGAGGCATTCCAGTAAAAGCTTGTTTTTAAAAAGCTTTTTAATTAAATTTATATTAGAAGTTAATTAGACACTTATTGTGAGACACTCTCAGTTAGTGTTTATTGTACCAGAATATCAGTTTCTTTGCTTGTTATGCTGTTACTCCTAACTGTTTAAACCATCATGATGAAATTTAGACAGGGGATAGAATGAGATAATATACAAGCGGAGCTTAAATTTTAATTTTAGAAGAAAAGTAGATAAGCTATTTTATATTTAATACCCCATGGCTATAATTCAAAAAATCAATTATTTATTAAATAGTAAGCACTTTTATACAATGATTTAATATAGTAACACGGATTGTAAAGTCATTACCAACTTTTCGTATTGCGTTACTTAAATATGCATTGGACAAAACTCTTGATGTAATTTTATTCATAACTGGATGTGCATCGTAATACCATCGCGTTGGCATAAGTTTCATTTAAATATATCGTAGTACGTACGATGCAAAGCTACGAATTTAATTTTCTTAAGCTGGGTCTCCTGCCACACTTTTTTATGTTTTCAAACACCAAACATCAAATATTTATCAAAATATGGGCGTGGCCTAACTGTTTTGTTATTTTTAACAAGCAAACGCATTATCCGAAGGGTAGTAGTCTTGGTGCTTGACTTGTAACGCCATCTATGAACTACGAAGCAGATCAAAATAACTGACGGTAATATTTATTCTTCTGGCTTCAAATTTAGTGACAATAAAGTTCTAATTGAGTGTTTACTACTCTAATAGAGTAATGAAATAGCCGGAAAACAGTTAAATATAACAGTCGGCAATAGCCGACTTGTCATTGTCAACAACAATTTTCTGTAGCTGTATGTAAAATCAGCAATAAAATAAAAAGGCATTGTAAATATACCTATGCATTTATTATTGAAATCGATTGAAATCGATATCTAGACACGCGGCAGCGTGTCAAGCCAAGTTCAAGCTAACAGAACTGGCCAAGGCAAATCTAACCTACTTTAAGATCTCACATTTTTAAATAACAGCAATTGTTATAGGTCTCCAATAAAGCAAGGAAATAGAGTTTAATACTTGTTCATAAATTTATTTTGTTCCTATAAATACATATTTGAATTTTGCATAAAACTTGGCACTCATTTAGATATACATTCTTTTTGCGACGAAGCCAAGCCAAGCATAATTTTTGTATTGAACTTGGCTCTTCGTTTTTACATTTATGTTTTTGGTGGGATATCATTACTTTTTGTAAAGAAAACTAGGCAGGTATTGAGATTAAATAATACATTTATTGGGATAGTTTCAATTATGTGCTTGTAACGACGGTCCCAACGCTACAATAAAAATAAAAAAATTGTATGGGGACCCCCCTATTTTTTAACTTTTTTTTATTTTTAGATCTTTTCCTACGCTTACACACAATTACCGAGCTGGATTCCAAATTTCATCCTTCTAGGTCATCTGGAAGTAGGTTAGGTTTAGGTATTATATATATGTCAGTCAGTGCTAAAATTTTGGACTTTTTGACCTTCATATCTATATAACCGTTTGAGCTAGCTTCATGAAATTAGGGCTTCTAGATGTTCTTATGGATATAATTAAACACACTTAGTTTTATGTATTTACGTTAAAGTGGTTTTGAGTTATAGAAGGGTCAAAAGTGGCACCAAGTGGTTCGTGTAATATTACATTCGGCGCTGGCTAGCCAGTTCCTTTGCTTGAACTTGGCTTGACACGCTACCGCGTGTCTAGATTTTTGGACGTTAATATCTAAATAGCCGTTTAAGGTGTGCTTATGAAATTTAGAAGAAGAAGGTGTATCTCGCAAGTTTTAATATATGAGCCAAATTTGACATGTTTTATGAAACAGTTTTTGAGTTATGAGGGTGTCAAAAGTAGCTCCGAATGGTTCATTTAATACACGGCTAGTTTTCAAATACTAAAACTGTAATTCTTATTTTATTCTTCTGAAAATTTGGCTTGCTGTTAGAAACTAGACATCGAACATAAGGCTGTTCAATGTATATATTAGTAGGTACTTAATAATAATTCGTACATGAAAAGTAGGCAAGTCAGACTTTAGGATTCAACATATTACCCTAAGTTTTATGAAGAAATGATATTTAAGTTGCTATAAAATATTTTATGTTGTTATAAATAAATTTCAGAATTGACCATTGAACTTGGCACCCATTTGGATCTTACTACTTTTGTCGTTGAAGTGAATAACCAAGTCATATAATCGTAATATTGAACATGGCTCTAATTTCACATTTATGTTTTGTGATGGGATTTATTTATACACTTGTGTATTTCCAAAATGCTTGACTAGTTTCAGACCCAACAGGGTGCGGAATGTCAGGCAGCAAAGCCCGTGCCGGCGCATCTTCAATAAATTTCAACATAATACTTTAACTAATTCTAATACAAATACTATGAATACATTAACTGGGAGGTATACTAGAAAGATAACAAGCGTAAAGTGGGAAAGGTGTCAGATAATTTACATTTCATCAACATTAAAAGCTTGAGCGAGATTTTATAATTTATCGAAGGTAGACGATCCTTTTGAAAGCCGCTTGAATAATAAATAAAGGGATGAAGGATGGAGTGTATTAATATTTTATACTTTCTTTAACAACATTGTTCTATATTTCTACACTTGGTCCATGAGTATGTGAATTTCAAGTCTTCTATAATACCATTTAACACTATACGACAGATGACAACTTAAGTAAACATTAGTTTCAAACTCCTGAGTTAGTTTGTCACGCGTCATCGGCGCTCGCCTCCCACCGCTGAGCCGCTGTCCCTACCACCGCAGGGTCACATAAAAGGACGAGCACACTACAGCTCGACCTCTTTCGCCCGGCGTCTACCACGCCGGACAGCTGCGCTGCCCTCTACGGGGGGTCGGCCTCTAAAGCCGACCCCAGCACTGCACTCTTTCGCCCGGCGTCTACCACGCCTGGTGGCTGGGCTGCCCGGCCTACGCCGGAGCCCCAGCACTGCACCCCTTTGGGCCGGGGTCTACCACGCCAGTCGCCTGCAACGCCTCTACGGGGGTCGGCCTCTAAAGCCGACCCAGGACTGCACCTCTTCCTTTTCTCATCGCTGCGAACGGACAGTTAAGTGCTCCTTGTCTGGAGGCACTGACTGGTCGAATCTCTTAAATCCACACCCTGTCTGTACATCTATCTGTTTGTGTTATACTTCAGTAAATAAATAACGTTTAAATTGTTGTTGTGAAGCGTCTGATTTCACCATCTTCAGAACCTCGTGGCCTCACCACCACTTCAAGGGCTCCTAAAGCCACTACGTGACAAGTTGTATAGTCGAGAGGGTTTCCATTCTAGAAATGGTTAGTATTTACTCAAAATATATATGGTTATCTAGGTCCTACAAAAAGAAGTAGCAAACATCTCTCATACCTTAGTGATAAAATAAGCGAGCCAATGTGTCGTAATTGAAAGCCGTGTATTATATTTCTATCGATTCAGAACGTCGAAAAAAAAAATTAGAAAATCTACAGGACCCTAAATTTGCCCCTAATTTTGGCTCCTGTAATAAATAATTATAATTAATATTTTAAGTCAATAAAGATTATTATAATCGCTGAAATTATGAAATGCAGTTATATAAAAACCATATCATGTTTCAATGTTTTGGTTAATTTCAGTGCGATAACAAAGAAGTCTACCAAGTCTTTGTGTAAACAACATATGACATTTCTACAAGCACTAAATTTACCTACATAGCCTAAACTAATGTTTCAATAAAATTGTGCTCACCCTATGTTTTATGTAGCTCAAGCACACTATTTCAGCCTCAAGCTCCTCTGTTTAATATTATAAAACATCACTTTGTTTTGTTTGAATTACCTTTTGCTTACATTGTAGTAAGTACCAAAGGATTACGTTTGTAGAACTTAAGCCTAAAATAATAACGAATTGCTAATTTAATGATTGTAGGGTCGAACTATATCGTATACGATTAACTTAATACTAAGAAATTAATATACAAGTTTTAAATTGTATCATAAATCATTTAATTAGTAAAAATCGCCGGAATTATCATATTCTTTCTCTTCTATATAACATTCTATTCAATCCTTTTACTCCACTTTACCTTAAATTGCGGTTTACTTTCCTACATGATTCACATTCCAAATTGTTAAGATCGTCAGAAAACTTGAAATTAAAAATGCCTGGACACTCTACCAAATTTCTAGACCATTCTTTTTCTGTCCAAGCGGTGCGACTGTGGAACGCCCTGCCGGTCGCAATCAGACGTGCACAATCACTGACCGTCTTTAAGCGACTGGTAAATGAACATTACTTGAGAGATATAAATATTCCATAATTATTGTTGTCATTTTTTTTTTTAATTACTACTCCCGCACTAAGAATAAAAGCTGTGTCGCGGGGGACTTTACAAACACACATGAAACGGACACAAAGAGCACCCAGACTCAGAACAACATTTTGTGGATCACACAAAGTGTTGTCCTACGTGGGATTTGAATCCACGACACTTGGCGAAGTAGGAAACGGCGTGGTGACCGTTAAACCACTAGGCCAAACGTGCAGTCGCAATTATATAAATTAGGTGACAGTATTTAATTCAGTGTGTATAACATCTATAAATTTCGCTTATTATATTCATTTTATATTTATTTGTATTATGTATCATCCACACTATGTGTAACTGGTACTCTTTATTTCTTAACTTGACTTGACTGCCTCGGTGGCGCAGTGGTAGTGTATGCAACTGCTGTTCTTGAGGTCTCGGGTTCGATTCCCGGGTCGGACCAAATGCTTGTATGATCTGCAAATATTTGTTTCGGAGTTTGGGTGTTTGCTATGTATAATATGTATGTATTTCCAAAAAAAAGTATATATGTATTTATATCAGTTGTCTAGTACCCATAACACAAGCTCTGCTTAGCTTGGGACTAGATGGCGTTGCGTGTTAGATATTATTATACTTCTTTATAATATTGGTTATTTATGTATATTTACACTGCTTTATTTCACTTCCCCAACTAGTCTCGATTACACCAGACACTACCCTTTACATCCTGTATCTATTTCCATCCCACGGTTGTCTGAAAGAGATTGCATGTTGAGCGATAAGGCCGCCAATTGTACTGACCTAGTATTAAGTCATTTTTTTAGTTATCTGGTGTACATTAAAGAGTTATTATTATTAATAGGTACAAATATATTAGAAGCCAACTACCACGCTAAAATGAATTCTCCTCCACAACACTATTATTTATTCCAATTAGAGAGCTACAGAAGTTTTTCTTGTGAAAAAAAGTTTACACTTTAAACTAAAAACAACTCATTAGTCATTACAGTGAAAAGCAAGTATACTGAAAACGCTCATTAAGCGAAAAACAACTTACAGCGTTCACACAAAGAGTTCCACATCGCGAAATTCGTGTATGATGAAAATGTTCACGAGACACGTTGTGACCATTCACAGAAAGACCAAATAACAAAATATTTTTTAAATAGAGGGAACTTGAAGACAGAAATATGCAAAAACATATAATAGCTTCTATACTAAAAGGTTTATACGTTTTAAAAAACTTATCCTTAAGATTTAGTAACTCACAAAAATAATTTTAAAACTTATTTTATTGAATTATTTCTTTTTGAACCTTCTATATATTAATAGCTGATACGGCAAACGTTGTTTTGCCAATTAAAAAAAATGGTATAAAAAATAGATGTTGGTCGATTCTCAGACCTACCCGATATGCATACCAAATTTCATAAAAATCGGTACAGCCGTTTCAGAGGAGTATGTTAACCAACATTGTGGCACGAGAATTTTATATATATAAGATATACCTAGAGTGTTATTTATAAAAGTAGGATTCATCTGATCAGTGACGGTTTGCAGATCAACCAATAAGCTTACTTTACCATAAAACGGAATCGTATCAGTAAATTAGGAAAGGTTTTAAACTTCAGCTTGAAACTAAAAGTTGTAGGTATTTTTTTCTCTCTCGCTCGAGAGTAAAACATACATTGATTCAACCAGCCTTATTGCAACTACTACTCGAATAAGTCAAGTGAAGGTTTAAAGCTAC
Source organism: Diaphora mendica (assembly GCA_949125395.1). Taxonomy (NCBI): domain Eukaryota; kingdom Metazoa; phylum Arthropoda; class Insecta; order Lepidoptera; family Erebidae; genus Diaphora; species Diaphora mendica. Next base: position 7,943,357 of record OX421321.1, read on the forward strand.
GTTAAAGTTCTGTTCATTAAAGCAGAGCAAATTTTTGCGTAAGTTCTCCTTTGTATATCAGTTTACTCGAAGTTCTTAAGGTTGTGTAGTTTTCTTTTATATAGTGTAAAACAAACCAAGTAAAGTTGTACCAGTTTGTAGTCGGAAACTGATATAAGAATCAGAACATTAAACAGAATCCGAACCGTAAATGAAATCATACACGTTTAGTATTTCATTTACGCGCGACCATCGAGTACCTAGGTATATTAATTACTAGTTGTTGCTCGCGGCTCCACCCGCTTATATGTCGGTGCAAATAGTAGCCTATGTGCTATTCTGATGTATAAGCTATATTACTGTAAGGTTTCATCCAAATCCGTTCAGTAGTTTTTGCGTGAAAGAGTAACAAACATCCATCCATCCATACTTACAAACTTTCGCGTTTATAATATTAGTATTGATAGATATTTCTAATTTTAATAGCAACAGTATGGAACTATTCCAATAGTTGGTCGCTTAGTTTTGGCTGTTTAATTAAACTAAAATAGAGTTGTGGCCACAGACCGCTGAGGGATTAAGGATTCAATGAATGGAATTTTCCAGAATAGTGACAGTTCAGCGGTTGGGTGTTTTATTACTTGTCTACATATACAATATACATACGTGTGTACTTTCGTCTACTGTTGTAAGTTGTACCTGTGTGTAGGTATATTCATATAAGTATACTAGCTGATCCGGCGAACTTCGTACCGCCATATTTATGACCCACGTAACATCGTTTACGTTTTTGTGAATCTAAACCATTCCCAGATCCCCTTGAACACACACAAAAAATTTCATCAAAATCGGTCCAGTCGTTTTTGTGAATCTAAACCATTCCCAGATCCCCTTGAACACACACAAAAAATTTCATCAAAATTGGTCCAGTCGTTTAGGAGGAGTTCAGTCACATACACACGCACACAAGAAATATATATATTAAGATTGTGTGTATGTGTATAAGTGACTGAACCAATTTTAATTAACGATATGTTGTGATATTTGGCTTAAATTTATTAAATTTGTAAATAGTGAAAATGATGTTACTAAATATACCACGTTAGTGTTTACGAAATCTTAAAAAGAACATGATTACAGAAATATGCAATTATATATGCAATTCCAACATAACGAAAGCAGAACTTCAAAGCCGCCAAATTGTGAAACGTCGTTTTTGCAAATCAAAAAAAATAAACCAATACGTAACTGATTGTAATGACCGATATAATGTATCTAATTCTCACCGTGGGAAAGCCACGCTTCGGCATGCATGGGTTGGCTCGACCGGAGTGATACCACGGCCTCACAGAAAACCGGTGTGAAATAGCGCTTGCGCTGTGTTTTACCGAGTGAGTGAGGATACCGGAGGCCCATGAATAAATATAAAAAACAATGCCACTTTTCGTTGTAATTTTATAACTCAAGAACGGGCTCACCTATCCAAACCAAATGTTTAGGCTTTGTTCGGACTATTTAGTAGATGGTTTATGTGAAGTTTGCACAAAATCGGTAGAGCGGTTCATTTATCACATTTTTTGTAACAAATGAACGGGCAATAGGAGACGTAAACGACGTTACGTGGGTTAGCTAGTATACTATAAAACATAACGCGTATGCCTTAAGAATGAAGAGAAGACCAAAAACGAACATGGCCCTTTTGATTCCAGTGGTCAGAGATCTTGACTGGTCGGGTGTTGAATTCCCACCCAGGACAGGACAAGAGAGGACACGCCAGGACCAGGACAAGATAGGATTAAAAGATCATCACAGTATTTTTTTTCTGCGTGGGCGTAATTTATCTATAGCACTTATATATTTATCTATATAAAAGTATGTCTATCAACATATTATTTACCACTGTACAGACTATGCCTATTTTGGGATCAGACGTCCGAATATAAGACGTGTCCAGATATATTGTTACGCATGAGAAACGTGACGAACAGACATTTAACGATAAATGAATAAAAAAGAAAACGTGATTCTGTTATAAGTAAATGTAAATAAAACATGATTTAGAAAATAATAATCAAATAGTGAATACTGCCTCCTTAGTCAAGTTGTGTTTCGCATCCAATCTCTTTCTACAACCGCTGTTGCCTCTTTTTAACCCCGACGCGAAAAGAGGGGTGTTATAAGTTTGACGTGTCTGTCTGTCTGTTTGTCTGTGTGTCTGTCTGTGGCACCGTAGCTCGCGAACAGATGAAGCGATTTCAATTTAGTTTTTTTGTATGAAAGGTGAGTTACGTGCGAGTGTTCTTAGACATGTTTCATGAAAATCGGTTGAGTCGTTTAAAAGTTATGGGGGTGAAAGTGGGGAAGAATAACAGAATGTCTGCAAAAATATCATTGGCGTAAGATTACTCGATTAAGTGCTTTGAATTTAATATTATGCTAATGCTAATGTAGTTTTGACCACGTGACTTAACCTTGAAATGACGTCATTCCTAGACATTTATTAGTTTTATATTATTATTTATGTTTGAAGAATGTTAACTAGGTTAGAGATACTACAGTCTCTCTAACCTAGTTAACATTCTACAAGGAGAAAACTAGATTTAATGTTATTCCTAAATGTAAAACTATAAATTCCCTGAAAGGGCAACATATCACTACGGTGCAGTGTCGTAAAGCTCATAAACATTCATTAAATTTTGCGTACAAAATTAATATGAACAAGGTTAATTAAAATGACAGTCGGTGTAGGAACTACTTTCATTTCCGCCGAGTTACAGTTTGCAGATGTTTATTTACATGGATACACGGGATTGATAAGTATAGGTACATAAATTTAATTTATCATTGGTATTCTTCCCCTAAGGTTAACATATGTGTGAAAAATTAATGATTGCTCCTGTATAATATAAAAATCATCATAAAACTTCAAATATATTAGAATATTATTCCCTATAACGTGCCTATACATATATGTGTGTAATAAAATACCGAGTTAAGTAACTCCAAAAGGGATTCAATATTATGAATACGAATTTATCTATAGCTGAGTCAACAAAAAAGTTTGAGGGCTTGATATATCGCCCTTGGAAGCATTCAAACGAAGTTTTTCAATAAAACTGGACTCACTGACAATTGGGTGTGGGGAAACTGACAACGGTTCTAAATGATTCATTGATTCCCGAACTTGCTGGGAATCAGTCTGTTTGGAAGACTGAATATCTGACGTGCGGTGGCGTGTAAAGCAATTGGCCGATAAATTGCGAATTTAAATCCCATGGTTTTAATCTGTTTGGGTATAACGCTAGTAAAATGTCGTAATATGCTGCTCTTACGATATCCATTTTTCTATATACCTACGTCTGGTTTTGTTTTTAACCCCCGACTTAAAGAGGGGTGTTCTAAGTTTGACGTGTCTGTCTGTCTGTCTGTTTGTCTGTCTGTCTGTCTGTGGCACCGTAGCTCGCGAACGGATGAAGCGTTTTCAATTTAGTTTTTTTTGTACGAAGTCATGTTTCATGAAAATCGGTTAAGTCGTTTAAAAGTTATGGGGGTGAAAGTGGGTAAGAATAACAGAATGTCTGCAAAAATATCATTGGCGTATGATTACTCGATTAAGTGCTTGAGTAGGGGGTTTTTTAAATTTTGAAATTAATATTATTGAAACCATGTTTCGATATCACAAAGTAATAAGGTAAGGGCCGAAGATGTATATAGATGTTGTTACCACGGCCTCACAGAAATCCGGTGTGTAATAGCGCTTGCGCTGTGTTTCACCTAGTGAGTGAGGATACCGGAGGCCCATACCCCAACCCTCATCCCCCTCCCCTCCCCCAAAGACCGGCAATGCACTTGTGACGCCTCTGGTGTTGCGGGTGTACATGGGCGGCGGTAATCACTTACCATCAGGTGATACGTCTGCTCGTTTGCTCCCAAGTCCATAAAAAAAGCAGACAATTTGCCATCAGATAAGGCATACATGTTGACAACATAGATTGCATAATAGCAATAAGTAATGAGATTCTCCCGGTATCTTGGCGAATGAGTTGCTTAGACGGCAAGGGCCGCAATCTTGGGTCCGACTATAAATTTTACTCATAGAAACTACTTGTACAAAATATGTACCGAGTCTGTAGTTAGTTAGAACAGCTAATATTTTCGACTAATGAAACCGCTTTACTGTATCTTACCTAGTAAACAAACTGCAACCTATTCTTTTTCTTGTACACTTGTATCATAAATCCTTATAATTTTAAGCATATTTAAACGAACCTTAGACAGGTTTTACCGCATTCAATATTTTATGAATTAATAATCGTAAAATGAAATAAGGGGTAGTGTTTTATGAAACTCGACCTTTGAGATCTCTTTTTCTATTTATGGTAATATTTATACTTTTTGTAAAGGAAATAGTTTTATTTAAATAGATAAATAGATGTAGATGGTACAAAGTTCACTGGGTCATCTCAATTTCTTTTTTTAGCTGTTAGTGTTCATAACTGAAATTAATAATAAAAATTTAATGATATTTTAAAGTAAGTTCATGCAATAACTGTGTTCCCCTGTTTAGGGTTCCTTGCCAAAGGCAAAAAAGATTTATTCTGTGAACCGCATTAAGATTTTCCTACAAAAATAGAAAAAAAAACAATAAATTTTGGGGGTCCCCATACTTAGAACTGAAACTCAAAAAAAATGTTTTCATCAAACCTATACGTGTGGAGTATCTATGGATAGATCTTCAAAAATGATATTGAGGTTTCTAATATTTTTTTTTTCTAAACTGAATAGTTTGCGCAAGAGACACTTCCAAAGTGGTAAAATGTGTGCCCCCCCCCCCCTGTAACTTCTGAAATAAGAAAATTACAAAACAATCAATCAACACATATATAAAAATAAAATAAAAATTATATTATGTTACATGCTGCTGCGGAACCCTTCATGGGCGAGCCCGACTCGCACTTGGCTGCTTTTTATGGTGTAAAAATATCAAATCTGTTTTGAGGGATTTTGTAGGTAAACTTATTTTATCGTAAAATTGTATTTAATTCTGGTTTCTTATACACATAGTGAACATTCTAAAATGTACGTTTGCGGTTTAATCCTCAAATTCGTTTTCCAAGAGACTGGCATCAAATTATCAAAAACACAAAATAACTAAAGTAAACAAAAGAGCATGGATTAATTTCCTGCTGTCATTTCAACATGTTATGTTACCTGTATCAGTACTTGAAAGTGAAGTTAAGAGAGGTGCTGGAGTTTTTTTTTTTTTTTGTTGTTATTTAGGTAAATAAACAACAACACAATACAAGGTTATAAGTACAATTACATAAAAGTATGAATAATTGTGCCATCGGCGACATTTACCACATAGTAGTAAAGTAACATTAACAGGGTTTCTTCCTTTGAGAACATTAGAATACATTAGCGATACTATGCGTTTGACAGTGATATAAAATCAGATACATATTTACTATTAACTATTACCTTAATTACTATTATACTACTATTTACTATTACCACTTTTCGGTTTTGGACATCGGAGAGGAGTAGGCTAACACTTGAGTTAATTTGAATAAGCATTAAACATTAAGGTTTTCAAGTAATAACTTTTTAAGAGCTAGGACGCACTGCCATTAGATCAATAGTACAGAAATATTTGTTAAAGCTATCAACCATTCTGTGCATTGGCGATCTTTTGCCAGCATTGGTTCGACATCGGGTAGTTGCAAAAATTTTACAGATATTACGGCAATGAGTCCTAGTGGGTACAACATAACAAAGTCTATTGGTGAGTGCAGTGCAATCATAGTTACTGTGGCACAGGTCATACAGTAGCATTGCTTCCAAATATAAGCGTCTGTGTTCTAGCGTAATACAGTTATAAACCATTAGAAGATCTTTGTATGAGGATGATCTATGATAACACTTATAATGCATGCAGCGCAAAAAAATTTTCTGGACTAATTCTATAGCAGTTACATATTTGTCATAAAATGGATTCCAGACTAGCACAGCATACTCAAGTTATGAGCGAACCAAAGTATTATACAGGTAAAGATAAGTTGAGGGCTGAGTAAAACACGTGCTGGAACGCACAACGAAACCATACATCTTAAAAGCATTACTAACAATAGCATCAACGTGGTCATCAAGATGAAGCTTACTATCTAATAAGACTCCCAGATCTCGTATTACCTCCACCTTTTCAAGTTGTGTACCGTTTAAAACATAATTAAACTTACTGACATTTTTCTTTTTGGTGAAGGTGATAGATTTGCATTTATTGACACTTAATGCAAGTTTATTTTTTATGCAGTATGCAGAAAAACGGTCAAGATCTTGCTGGATTCTGTAATGATCAGTCATCTGCTCAATCCTGTGATAAATCTTTAAGTCATCCGCGTATAGAAGAATATTGCCAAATTTAAAACAGGATTTAACGTCATTTATAAAAAGAATAAATAGTAGTGGGCCCAAAATGGATCCTTGAGGAACGCCAGAACTAATAGGAGTGTAATCGGATTCATGACCGTTCAAGACTACTTTTTGTGTGCGATTAGTGATGTAAGATTTAAACCAACGCCATAAATTGCCGCGTATACCATTGAAAGCCAGCTTCTCTAAGAGTATTCTGTGATCCACCCTGTCGAAGGCCTTCCGAAAATCCGTATAAATGCTGTCCGTCTGTTTGTTATCATCCATACTTTCGAATAAATATGATGTATAAATTAATAAATTTGTATCAGTAGTTCGTAGAAATGAAGACCTATTTAAGTAAGATATCTATGAGCTCTAAGCAAAACTAAATACTATAAATAAATTTATATCTCATATTTCTCTGAAGTACATACAAATCTTTATCTTTACTATTATATAAAGCTGAAGAGTTTGTTTGTTTGAACGCGATTCTCAGGAACCGCTGGTCCGATTTGAAAAATTCTTTCAGTGTTAGATACCCCATTTATCGAGGAAGGCTATAGGCTATATATTATCACGCTACGACCAATAGGAGCGGAGCACCAATGAAAATTGTTTCAAAAACGGGAGAAAATTATCACGCTACGGGCAATAGGAGACGCAAACGACGTTGCGTGAGTCAGCTAGTAGTGTATAGTTCTCATTCAGTCGCCAAAATTGGCGGGAAATCTCGCAATGCTTTTCGTTGTAACATGTCCCAGGCATGCTCGATGGCATTTAAGTCGGGCGACTGCGCAGGCCAATCCAAAACTTGAATGTCATGATCTTGAAGAGCTGTCGATACCAGTCGCGCCGTATGAGAAGGCGCCATTTGGATTCTGTGTGGGTTAATCACAGGCTTTACTACCTCTCCGAGATATTTTCGTGCAGTCATGCTGCCTTGAATCCACACGAGCTGGGTTCACTCACCAAGACGAATTCCTGCCCACACCATGATTGTCCCGCCACGGTAAGAGTGGACCTGATGAGGGTGCCGCAGATGGCTAACTCTGCCTGGAGTTCGCCAAACACGAATCCGGATAAAGTCCAAACCGGGACTAATCAGTGAACAGCACCGATGACCATTGTTGATCACTCCAAGAAAAATGCTCCCGAGCCCACGAAAGCCGCCGACCGCGATTGCCACGTCGCAGAGCTGCAGCACGTAGCGGTCTTCGAGCATGAAGGTTGACTTCATGCAACCTCCTTCGCACGGTCTGATCGCTTACCAGCAGCTGGTGGCCCTCCTGGAGCCTTTGCACAAGTAGGAACGCCGTGATATTGGGTTGTCTTTTGCCGTTCATTTGGAGAAATCGATCCTGCCTTTGCGTAGTAGCCCGTTGTCTACCACTGTGCCGTTCAGCCACATCCCCAGTACTGCGATAACGTGACCACAATCTTGATATCACGATTTGACTGGTATGTAAGCTATCAGCAACGACGCGTTGAATAGCACCATTTTCTAACATGCCCACGGCTCGTAACATTTCATCTCAACTCAAATAGCAACGTGACATGACTTTTGAAGCTAGCAAAGCAAGTTCAATTTAAAAAAAAAAGGCAATTAATCAATTTTAATTCACTAACAGCATAAAACCAATTTTAATTTTTCTTGTCCTAATGAATTACCAACAATTTTGCCGCCGTATTTTGTTTTTAGCATTGTTATTCTTTTTGTTTTTAAATTTTGAAAATAGAATAAAAGAGGTTTCATTTAGTATATAATATACACTATTTATGGAAACTAAAAATATTTTTAACTATAAAGTCGTCAATAGTATAGGATTATGATATCCCTTGACTTTGTTGTATATGTAAATAAAAAAAAAAAAAATCAACTGATGTTATCGCATACATATACTTACATTTTAACTAGATTATACAAAAGTAAGAAGTTAATTTCGATTGGATGGTAACACAATATACATACTCATAGACATCGTTGCCAATATTTTCCTGGATTCCGATCGTCAATTGTTGGCAATTCAATCCACGTATAACAAGAACCAAAATGAAAGAACATTCCACTCTCACATGCCAAACATACAGATCTCAATTTGTGTGTTTCCTGAGCTTTATTAGGGACGCAGCATACAACAAGGGGCGGTGGGTCGCTTTCAGTTATGCACACTTATTGTTAGTTTAGGACCAACATTACGAACCCACGCGGCGGTATAAAGTGTTAACAAAACAAATATTTGCAATGAAACAAGAACTACACGTGATACTTCTTTAGGCTTTATACACAGGTGTATTTTGTGGTCTTTGTGTGGTTAATAGATTTAATCTGTGTTTGAATTTTGTCAAATTGATTGACAGAAGTATAAAAAACTAGTCATTGTTTTAATAAGAAAAATCAATGGTATAAACTTTAATTAAATTGTTATCTAGTTAGTATACCTTTAGAGCTTGACAAATTTTCAAGGTAAGGAGCCACGCTGATTTCAGCACGAACGGCTCGACCGGGGCGGTACTACCCTCGCACAGAAAATCAACGTAAAATGACAGCCTTCACGCTGTCGTGTTTCGTTGGTGAGTGCGAGACCGGAGGCCCAATGATGCAGAAGCATCACTAGACCGCCATGGTGTGGGTCACCATGCTGCATTGTCTGCATTGGCACTGAGTATGGTAACCACCACTCTTGGATTCGGTTTATGCTTTCCGTCAGGCAGTGTAGAGTCATTTTGGCAAGGTCAAACATAAAAAAAACTCTAAAGATCTGAAAGCAATGATCCAGTATTTAGGGTTATGTAAACTGAGCTCAAAAATAATTATTATTATTGTGTTTCCATCAGTGTATGGAAATAATAATTCATCAACCGTTAACGTTGATGTTTAAAATAATTAATTATTATTTAATACTAGTTGTTGCCCGCGGCTCCGCCCACGTATATGTCGGTTATCGAGGCAAAAAGTAGCATATGTGTTATTCTGATATATAAGCTATATTACTGTAAAGTTTCATCCAAATCCGTTCAGTAGTTTTTGCGTGAAAGAGTAACAAACATCCATCCATCCGTCCATACTTCCATCCATCCATACTTACAAACTTTCACGTTTATAATATTAGTATAGATAATTCGAAATAGAAGTATGTATGAGTCCTAATGTCGTCCTAAGTACACGCGCCACCATGTCACCTTTTGCTTATCATTAGTGCCCAAAACTAGAAACTGCTTAACAAGCCAGATATGTACATATAAAATATATGTGCAAATATACTAACATAATTTAATGACTCGTTATATTTAACAATTCATTATTCGGTTTACCTATAAATTGAATTGGAAAATTTATGTTTTCTTGCTATTATTGTAAGACTTCTTCAAAAAGGGAAAAGTAATCAATATACGAGAGATACTGATTAATTGTAATATTTTTATAACATAAAAGACTGCTACAGTTCAGATACTATAAATGTTTTTGCCTCCGTAGCTAATGGAGCGACACCTGCTCACTTAAGTATATTACCAAACATTTGTAGATTATTTTGAGGCAAAATATTTTTGAATCGTGTTTCAATACCACTACACAGAGTATATTTCTATTGACGAGAAAATATAAACACGATGCGTACTAAAGACGATATCAAATAATTTCCACTTTAAACAAAATGCCGTGCCATAGAGTAATTCACCCCGGGTCTAATCGGCTAAGCGGCGCGGCGGTTGAGTATTGTTTAAATGCAAGTCTAATTCAATCTTACTAATATTATAAACGCGAAAGTTTGTAAGTATGGATGGATGGATGTTTGTTACTCTTTCACGCAAAAACTACTGAACGGATTTGGATGAAACTTTACAGCAATATAGCTCATACATCAGAATAACACATAGGCTACTATTTGCTGCCATAACCGACATATACGCGGGCGGAGCCGCGAGCAACAACTATTATATGATATTAAATTAAACCGAGGTTCTTGCACGCTTGCTTGATTTATCGTAGCTGAGGTTGCTGTGAAGATTTTGTGAAACACCTTAATGTTGTCAGTTTGAAACAAGAGGGTTAATCAGTATGGCCTTATTTCGAGCACTTCAAATCCGGGCTCCAGTTTATGTCAAGCAATGAAATCTTAATAGGCTCTAAAGATAACAATAATTAAGATTGTACTAGATGATCGCTTTATTGCTCTAGTTCTATTAGTTGTCAATTGTAAGATATGAAGTTCGATTAGAAATCGAGATGAAATTTTGAATTATACTCGTACCTTCGTAAATAAAGTTTACTTGAATGCAATGCAATCATGACATATAATAATTTTGCTACATAGTTCTAGACCATACCATAAGTCAATAGAACGTAAATATTAGATTTCTTCTGAATAGTTTCAAGTAATAAATCATAACTGTAACAGAGGCGCTCATAGCCCAGTTGCACTCGGTGATTAGAAACAATTACCGAGGGTAAGCAGCGACGGCGCGGTCAGTACCTGGATGGGTGATCGCTGGTGGCACGACACCATGAGCGTCTCCGTGATTCGGAGGGCACGTTAAGCAGTCGATCCCGGTTGTTAACGTAGGATAACAGTCGTAAAGCTTAGTTGGACGCCTTTGGGCGGCTTAAAAATATCCAACGGCAAGATAACGTAACCACAACGTTGTCTTGCCAGTCCCCAACCCGCACTTGGGCAACGTGGGGACCTATGGCCTTAACCCTCTCCTGAGAGGAGACCCGAACCCAGGAGTGGGACGTTATGGATTGTTGACGAACTGTAACTATTCCTACCTACGATAATTGCTTATGATACTTTATTTTAACACGAGTGACGAGGTATTAAATTCTATATTTTAGTTGAACCGTAGTTTAATTAAAAATATACCTAGTTGAACATTATCTTATTCTCATCATCTTTTTTAATTTCACTCTTGTCAATAAAGTTCAGTGTCTCTTTTTTATGTATGAGCCTGCCAAAGTGACTCTACTCTGCCTGATGGAAACCATGAGTAGAATCCAGAAGTAGGGGTCACCATACTCATTGCGAAAGCAGACAATACAACAATGCAGCATGGTGACTCACACTATGGCAACCTATTGAGATGCTTCTGCATCATAAGGCCTTCGGTCTCGCACTTACTAACGAAACACGACATCAGGAATGCTGTCATTTTAGGTTGGTTTCTGTGGGAGGGAAGTACCGCCCCTGTCAAGCCGGCCCGTTCATGCTAAACTTTCTTGAAAAGTACTACTCCTTTGCTGGTCATGATGATTGGTTAATTAATCTAGGCGTAAAAGCGTACCAAACAGATAAATTTACAAACTCACTTTTAACATTATATTCTAATATTTTTCCTTTAGCTTTAAAGTCAGTCTACGGTTTCTATATATTCAGCTTCAGTTGATAACAAGCTTTGTATAGACTGTCTTTTGGAGCACCATTGTACGATTCCACTGGATAGCTCGTAATAAATCCAGTTGTGCATATTGCGTCTCGTCTCAGTACAATTTGCATAATCTGAGTCGCAATATAGATATAGTTCTGTAGGTATACCATTTATCCTGTATTATTTTTGTTAAATTTCGTTTCGTATAAGTATGCTGTTGAGAGAAATATCGTCGTATATGTCTACTTTGGATCTTGTCTTGTCTAAATGAATGTCTAGTAATTTTATTCGATAAGTTTCGTGGTAAAGCTATTATAGTCTCAACTACTTTCTTATCATGGTGCTTACTGGCTTAGTTTCACGAATATTTTTTCTGAGAAATTGTTTCATGTAGCTTTACCATTTTTTTTGACGTGACAACGTCTTATAATTCGATGGAGCCGGCTGCACACACGAAAAAACATGACTCGTGCGGCGTTACCTCGCCATGCGTCGTTACCTCGCTATGCGGCTTTACCTCGCTCTGAGGAGTTCCATTTAAGGCTTGAAGTGCAAGGGAGAGATAGATGCATCTATCTCTCATCATTTTATCTTCTCATCATTTCATCAATGTTTTGTAATGACGTTGTCACGTTAAACTATCGTCCGTAAACAGACTTTCGAGACAACCAATTTTTTTTAATGAATCCATATGAAATAAGAAATTTTATTTTCTTTGGATAAGATACCGTAATGGTTGAGGATATTATTTCATTAATTCACGTACTATTTTTATAGCAAAAGGCAGAGGAGTGGTCCCAGGCAGGAGGAAGACTCCACTCGGACCAACTCGCAACGCGAGTTAATTCCGCCTTGAGTATAGCCGCCTGTGAAAGTGAAAGCTTGGCCTCCAACTTGCCATATTTATCGCATACAAGAGAGTCGTGTCTACCATTGAACTAATATTATATATTATTCCTCAGTGGTGTCTACATGTTCCTTTACGTAACTGAGTAATTCAGTTTACCCTCGCTTTTACAGACAATCAGGTGGAGTGTAGATGTCCTATATAAAATGTTTTACTGGCCCCTGCTGTTTTACTGTATTATGTGTCAAACTACAGAGTGCTCTACGATTTCAGTTGGTTCGATTCTGACACACCAGTTCACCGAGGACCGGTCCCAATGTGAAAATAGAAAGAAAAAAGGCTTTCAGTACTCATCAACTGCCTTTACTCGTCCACTCCAGGGCCGAGATAAGCCACATTAGGCTTTGGCCTATCACACCTTGCCAGAACCGACCCGGTTTAGGCACCGTTGATAATAGAAGACTGTAATTTTACATGGGTATGTATAATAATAAAAAAAATGACCAAAAATGTTTTAATATATAATTTCTCAGAGAACAAATCGTACCAATATAAGCACGAATAAAATGCTACGAATACTCTTATTTTCTGGTTTTGCGCTGGTGGCAAACTCCAACCGACTAAAAACCGCACGCCGTCTCGGGTACTAGACCCGGGGCACCAAGTGCAACCACGCGGGGCCAAGCGGGATCGCGCCGCCACCCGTATCTGCTTCTGCTAGACTCTAGCAGAAGCAGAGTGACAGATGGCCTTACCTGTACGCCATCGAGGACGTAGATCGTCTTTTTATTCTTTTTTTTTAATGGAATAGACCGGCAAACGAGCAGACGTATCGCCTGATGGTAAGCGATTACCGCCGCCCATGGACACCCGCAACACCAGAGGCGTCACAAGTGCGTTACCGGCCTTTGGGGGATGGGGGGGAGATAGGGGGAGGGGTTAGGGTATGGGCCTCCGGTATCCTCACTCACTCGGTGAAACACAGCGCAAGCACTATTTCACACCGGTTTTCTGTGAGGCCGTGGTATCACTCCGGTCGAGCCGGCCCATTCATGCCGAAGCGTGGCTCTCCCACGGTCTACGAATACCCTAAGGCACATAAGGTAAAGTAAACATAAATTTAAAATTTAATATAATTAATATCAATTTATAATTATCTATAATCAAAATCTTCTATTTTTTTTCTCTTACGTTAAATAAACCTGCCTATTTTGTTATTTAATTTTCTTTAATCTCAAGCGCTGTAATTTTTATTTTCATATAAAACAATTTTGAATTCAAATTCTTTTGTTTCGAAGAGGTTCGTGTTAAAATTAGGTATATCTAATCTTAAAGATCTATCGATTCTACATATGGTTTTATTTAGGATTACAATTTTTCACCCAGACAACAGATTTTTTGATAAATATTTAAGACGAATCGTTTGATATTTCTTTAAGATATTGAAAATATGAGTTACTGTTTACAAATTTATTCATCATATAAAGAGAAGGACTTTCAGTCTGTCCGAATATATTTTATAAATGAAAACCGATTACACGAAAATAGTATGTTAGAATACATGTTACATTATATGTTACAATTTAAGTTACATTTGAATGCTAATAATCATGAAATATTTTTCGTGATAAATTCTCCCACTTTATACCAAGGTTGAAGTATTGAAGTTTAGTTCCACTTAAGAAGGTAGTAGAGCCACGCTGATTTCAGCACGAAGGGGCCGGCTCGACCGGGGCGGTACTACCCTCGCACAGAAAATCAACGTAAAATGACAGCGTTCGTGCTGTCGTGTTTCGTTGGTGAGTGCGAGACCGGAGGCCCAATTAGTCTAGTCAACAAGTTCCATACTTGTTGACTAGACTAAAAGATGCAGCAGCATCACTAGGCCGCCATAGTGTGGGTCGCCATACTGCATTGTCTGCATTCGCAATGAGTATGGTGACCACCACTCTTGGATTCTGCTTATGTTTTCCATCAGGCAGAGTAGAGTCATTTTGGCGAGCCAAATATAAAAAAAAAAAAAAAAAAAAAAAAAAAAAAAAAAAAGGAAAATGTTCGATTTTCAAATGATAAAACCTAGTGTAGAAGGAAGAACACTGGTGCGATTTACGAGCTTTAAAGTCGATAATATTTTTTAGAACATAAACATCGTAAAGCAAACTGTTTTCAAAGTCCAACCTGCTCAACTTTCATAAGCTTTAAGCGGGGCGTAAAAAAGCATCTCACTAGGCGGCCATAGTGTAGGTCACCATGCTGCAATGTCGCATTTCGCATTGAGGATGGTGATCACCACTTTTAGAATCTGCTCATGCTTTCCATCAGGCAGAGCAGAGTCATTTTGGCACAGCTAAAACATAAAAAAATCGTTCCCAAAAGTGCTTAAAGCACTAACAAAACATTTTTATTTCTCAAAGAGCACAGTCAATGTCGTGAAACACAGGCTTTTAATTCAAAGATAATTTAATTAACGACCATTGGAACTAAGTTCGCAAAGAATAATTAGAATTGCAAACGAAGCTAATGATTTAAATTTTGATTTGCTACACCAGACTAACATTAAAGTACTTAATGGTTCCTAATTAAAATTATGATGAATACTGTATATTTTTATACTTGTATCGTGTAGGCACAACATTTAAACAGTATTTTTTGCATAGATATAAGTATGAAAATGCTGCTTTAAACGAGTTGAAAATTTTACATCCAAAAATTCCTCGTATGTGCCATTAAAAATTGCAATGAATTAGCGTATACTTTTCTTATAGATCAAGAGAATGGAAAAATATATATTCTCTATGTCACCGCGTTACAAATAAAGCATCTTGCAAAACTACAAGTAAAATTCTAAAAAACGTGAGTGCACGCCTCCTGAAACAATTAATTCGCAATAAACACAGTGATTTGGAGTGTATACAGAGAGAGTTATATGCGTTACAATTAAAGTGTAGTGTTAATCTATCTCAATCGGACTATGATTTGTGTGACCGGGTTACGTTTTTACAAGCGAGTCGTACCTTCGAGTTATGTAGTGTAAGCTTTGATCGAAAGTTCTCGAAGGAATATAATCGGCGGTATGCAGAAAACAAAGCGTCAACCGTGGTACCCGACCGATCGAAGGACACCGTTGTAAACTTGTCGAACGTGAGTTTAGATGATACAACAATAAACATCTTGGCCAAAGGTATGAACTTCGTTCCGACGCCTAAACGAATACCATTTGAGAATGTAATCAGTAGCGTTGAGGAATCGATTGCACGGAACAAAGTACCGCCCGGCGATGCCGATATCCTTAGACAGGACGTTGCGGTAATATTACGTCGGTCAAAGCCTCCGTCTAGTAATATCACTATGGAAGAGCGTCAAGCATTAAAAAATATTAGGGATAACCGGGATATTTTAGTGCTCAAGGCCGACAAGGGAAACGCCACCGTAGTGATAAATACAACTGATTACCAAAGTAAAATACTCGAACTGTTGAGTGATAATAAGGTTTATAAACCGGTAACATACAACCCCACGGCCAGAGTAACGCGTAAAATACGATCTTTAATCCGGGATAATGGGGACCTATTCTCAGAAGACGAGTACAAGAGACTGTACACACCAAAGTCACACCAGCCACCGAAATTATATGGTCTGCCTAAGATACACAAGCCTGACGTGCCGCTGCGGCCCATTGTAAGTCAAATTGCTTCTCCTACTTACGATCTTGCAAAGCACGTTGCTTCAGTATTGCAACCACTTGTAGGCAAAACACCGTCTTTTGTGAAAGACTCACGGCACTTCATACAAATTATAAAAGATCTCACATTGGAACCGGATTACGTCATGGTGAGCTTTGACGTGGAGTCGCTATTTACCAATGTTCCAATAAAGGAGTGCTTAAACGTCGTAAAAGACCTGCTGAGAGACAACGAACTGCCGTTCAACTATATGGATCTACTTGAACACTGTTTAGATGGCAACTATTTCCTTTTTCAAGGTCAACATTACCTCCAGATTGATGGTGTCGCAATGGGAAGTCCTGTAGCCCCAGTACTTGCCAACATCTGGATGGAACATTTTGAAGAGAAGGCTCTAAGTCTCGGTCCGAAAACCGTTAAGCTGTGGAAGCGATTCGTAGATGACATCTTCAGTATCATTAAAGGAAATAAACAAGAAGTAGATCAATACGTACAACATCTCAACTCCATTCACCCGAAAATAAGGTTTACATATGAAATGGAGACGGATAGGTCGTTGTCCTTCTTAGATGTTAAAGTAACCGTGAGATCAGATGGATCCTTGTCACACTGTGTGTACCGTAAGCCTACTCATACGGATAGATACCTACACGCCACGTCTCATCATCACCCCCGGCACTTGCAATCTGTTATGACTTCACTCAAGAACAGAGCTTACGATCTCTGTGACCCTGAACATTTAGAACGGGAGCTAGAACATGTTCAGGAGGTACTCATAGGTAACGGATATCAAGTGAATGGAGGACGGAAGCCACCGAAAATAAGACGCAAGTATCCAGAAGTGAACAGGCAACCAGCCTATATGCCTTATGTCAAGGGAGTTACGGATAAGATCGGGTCCGTGTTAAAGAAATACTCCATTCCGACAGTATACACACCAGGCATAAAGGTTCACAACATCGTCGGCACACCGAAGGATATATTGCCACTACAAACTCCGGGTGTGTATAAAATAGACTGCAGCTGCGGAAGTTCCTACATAGGCCAAACGAAGCGGACTATTGCTGAAAGGGTCAGAGAACATATCGCTGCAGTGAAGAACCGACAGACGAGCAAATCGGCGATTGCAGAACATGCACTCGATGCAGGCATCAACCACTGGATTGAATTTCACCGCACGCAAGTCCTCTCCACCGAACGTCACTTTTACTCAAGAGTAGTACGTGAAGCGATTGAGATTAAAAAGCACAAAACTTTCAATCGGGAAGATGGTTTTAAATTATCTACAGCGTGGAATCCAGTGTTAAAAACATACCACCTCGCTTTTCTGCGCAGTTGGATAAACACCAGAATAGGGGCACATCGGTTTGCTTACAGAATAGGGACACTGTTAGTGTGGTATGTGACGGTACATGGCGAAACAAATTTATCAATAATGTCGAAAATGTGCGGGTGGACGAAGAACCTTCTACTTCACGGATTCGACGACGGAGGGCGTGCGCCGCTGAGCCAGTCAGCCTGTGACCACGGCCGGTGCAACTTGGTCGAAACGTCAGGCAAATCAGAGGTATGTAATACCTTTTAATAAGTGATCGCGTTAATTCCCGTAAAAATAATTATTGTTAAACTACAAGTAAGTTTAATTTATGGTTTTTGTAATAGTAACCTAGGCCATGTTTAAATTAAATTATTTTATCAGCATGTTTATAGCATATAAACTATATATTATTTACGTATATAAGTGACAAATCAAATAGACAATCAATGAAAGACTAGAAACACTGTATCTACCTTCACAATTTCATAACATGGGTTTCGAATAAATAAATTATATTATTAAATTATAACTATACAGCATGTGTACTGGTACGGGAATCAATAATTTTTTATATTCTCGATCAATATATACGTGGCGTTGGGAAACGACTACTATCTGCCTACGTGGTGCTCGCACCAGGCTGACAACAGCCTTACTGCTAAAGCAATTGGGCTTCTAGGTGCAGACATATTTTTTGACTCCCTGACTGAGTAATTTTAAGACATAATTATTTGCATTTAAATGCTTAAGACTAATTTTAAAGTTCCTACGTGGAATTAAGCTTGTTTTCTGTTTACAAATTATTATTATTTTCTATTTAACTTTTCTAATTCTAGTAGTATTTTTGTAGTTTTAATTTAGAATTTGATAATATTGTTGAAAATTTTATTCATTACTTTAATGTGAAAATAATTTGCGGAGAATATTCAGAACTTTGTAGAAATGACTGTATTGAGAGCGTCAATTACATTTCCAAAGTAAAACACTAAATTTCTAATGAGCGTCTTCAAATGAATCCAAATCTAGAAACTTTCCAACAGACAAAGATCCAGTAACTTCTTACTTATCATTATCATACAAAGTAGCAAAAATATCGCGACAATAGCATCTCGATTACCTAGCAAATTTTCAAAGTCCAACCTGCTCAACTTTCATAATTAATATTTTCAAAAGAGAAGCGTAATTTCAAACTGGGACTTAGTGAAATTTCTGTAATCCAATGAGCCCAGGTCCCAAGTTAGAAGATTAAATTGGATATATAATCGAAAATTCCAAAGAAAGAACACCCATCTAAATTAATCAGGTGACTTATTCCCGACAAGACAATCCCGCATTTCTTGAATAATAATTTAATGAAGCCAATACTGTTATATTATCTTAATTTCCAAATCTGATATAGGGACCACTTATGAAATTAAACTGTCTTTCCCCATAACTTAATATTTTTTTACGAATTATACTTAATTACAAGCTTTTTATTAACTTGCAATATATGTATGTATGCTGGTATGTTCGGGTGGAATCTTTCAACTCAATTTTGAGGCAGATATCTTGAACCGATTTTGCTGCAATTTTGCAAGCATATGTATACAGCGTGACAATACAATATTATAATGACGTGGAGCTGATCTGATGCTGGAGCTGGTAGGTGGCCATAGAACCTCTGCAAAAGAAACGTCGCAACATCATCGAGTTTGGACTCGTTTGATTCGTCTCGAGGCATTCCAGTAAAAACTTGTTTTTAAAAAGCTTTTTAATTTAATTTATTTTCTTTTAAATTACATATCATGACCATGGTCTGAGAGTTATTTTATTCTATACATACATAGCCTATATATTGTTCAAATCAAACCAAACGGGATCTAAATTTTTGAATTCTGTGCAACATAAGCCAGGTCAATATGCTTTTCCCGGATGTTTTAATAAAAGCGATTACCGGATTTCTTCGATGGCAAATGATACCATAGTCGGTTCGATTTTAACACTCAAGCGAAAAAGATACTTGTATCCTAAGGCTATAATTTTAATACCATTTGCTACACAAGGATCAATTTTTAATCTATGTATCTGCCGCAGGTATATTGTAAAAGCAGTGATGTTACAATTTCACTAGTGATATTATAATTAAACGGTAGATTATCAATCGAGTTCATTTTACTTTTTTCTTTACTAAACAGCGTCGTTTAACTAGCGGTTAGGTTAGGTTATATTTTCATTTTATTTCTTTTAAAACAAAAAGAAACTTGCTATTAAAACAAAAAACCCTTATGTAACTAACAATGTCACTAAAACAAGATCGTTAAATTGTAAGAAACGAAGTCGATTGACAATCTACCGTTTAATTATATGAATATTACTAGTGAAATCACCGCTTTGACAATATACATTCGACATATTCATAGTGACTCTCTAAAACAATTCAGTAACACAAATAATTCTGCAACGTAAGATTCTACCCCCAAGGTGTCAGTGGCAGTAACAAGGGCACTGTCACGTGTTGACTTTTGGTAACAAAGTTTAACTAAGTTACCATAATATTTGTTATTTGTACGTGTATCGTGCTCAACTTTGTTTGCGGAAATCCTCGACAACTTTCGTTACGATGTTTATCTCTCAAATGGATTTAGGATTACGAAAAATTCATGGATTCAATACGTAACGTGGACAAATTTTTACTTACTTACAAATAAAAATATTACAGTTAAGGTAATATTAGACAATGTTTTTACATTACATAGGTTCTTCTGGAGATTTTCGATAAACTTGTTCAAGATTGACTTTATAGCAGAGAAAACAGAACCTTCACTAGTAACCAAAATTACTAATTATTAAAAAAAAAGTAGAAGCTGGGACTAAAATGATACCAAGCCTCAAAGAAGACCGGTGTTGAGCAATTTATGGCTCCGTCCACAAGGATCCCCTGCTTAGATCCCTTCGTGGGATCAGTTGGAATTTTCGTATTCCCGGTAGACGAAAAATTCCAGTAAATCCCCCATTGGTTTAAGCGGGGATCCTTGTGGACGGAGCCATAAATTGCTCAACAGATTTTTTCATTTTTCATTTTGATCCCCCAGGAGATTCATTTGAAAGTTTATTAAAACTTCCAAATGAATCTCCTGGGGGATGAAAATGGAAATGAAATCTAAATAGATCCTCTAAGGGATCAGTGTGGATGAAAATTCCAAACGAATCCCCCAGGGAATCTAAGCAGGCGATCCTAGTGGACGGAGCCCAATTTATTCATTCCCTTTCACAAAGTAAGTAAGGTTACCGCAGCCGAAACCCACTCCTCAGATTCTGAGCCGAGAACTCAAGTAATGTACTTATGACTGTCGAGTTGCAGATGTCAATAGAAGGCGGTAGTTAACTTAAGTAACTCGATAGATGTCGCTGCATCAAACTGCTGCAACGCGTTATAGTTTGTTACAATATAGATCAGTGGCAGGTAGTGTGACAAATTTAATAAATTGCCTACGTTGAGTACTTGGTGTGTAATTATGATACAATTCAAGTGGTGCACTACCAGCTAATAGTTTGATCTCATGTTGATTTTCAAAACCATAGTATTTTGTGGGTTTGTTTAGTGTCAGAATATTAATTAAGTTTCCTATAAGCGTATATGTGTTTCTCATGTGACTTCAAGTGAGGTACCTCAATCAATGTTCGGATCGAACCGTCTCGGTTCAACGTCAAACGTCTAGTTAACGAACACGAATCAACATCTAAACTAATGAACGCCGCTAAAGTCTCTTTGTCCTAAGTTTAACCGCAGTTAAACACGGTGCCAATCAAATTTAAACTCGTCAAAAGTTTCATTTAAGTTTTCCCGCTTTGGTCAATATTGAAATAAGAACAAATTTTGTATTCTCATGAATACATTGCATTTCTAAAAATATAAATTTCTCAGTAGGTCGTGAATATTTTATAAATATTTCATACTTTTGATTTACCATTGTAATTGATGGTAAAAAAGAAGTATGAGTTGTTCGTTTCAGTACAGAAGTTACCTGACAGGGATTAACCACCCGCTGCGTTACAAAGAAGCTTACTTCGCTCACCGTGACGCATGTCAGAATTATCCGGTTTATAGTTTGATGTGGGTACTCTTGCTTCTGGATTGTAAAGGCTTTAAGAAGAAAATAATGAAAGTTCAATATGTTTCTGAATGCTTCAATGACGGCCTTCTATACTAAATGCATTCTTAAAGAGTAATATTTACAAATAACAATTGTTGATGATTTCACTGTGTAGATTCTGCAACATGAAATAGAAAGGAAGTAAGTAATAAATTAAATTAAAAAACTTTCTAAAAACAAGCTTTACTGGAATGCCTCGAGACGAATCAAACGAGTCCACACTCGATGATGTTGCGACGTTTCTTTACAGAGTTCCTATGGCCACCTTCCAGCTCCAGCATCAGATCAGCTCCAATGTCATTATAATATTGTATTGTCACGCTGTATACATATGCTTGCAAAATTTCAGCAAAATCGGTTGAAGATTGAGTTGCAAGATTCCACCCGAACATACATGCATACATACACACATCAAAAGTGTCTAGGGATCAACATATGTGTCTAGGGATCAACATATATTTTTGCAATAACTTTTCTCCTGATTGATATTAATTAAAATTTTCTTTAAGGATTCATCAAATAAAGTGTTTTCGTTTGTCACAGTAACGATAAACCAAGTCACCTTTGCATTAATAAAGAAATTTGCCATTTTCCTAATAACAGGATTTTTGACATTTGAACCACTAACATTAAAGTTCGAAAAAAAGACTGAAATAACAGTTTTCTTTAAAATTTTATTAGGTAACTTAAACAATTAATAATCCGTGTTTCTACCGTGAACACTAACAACACAAGAATCGGTTTGGCATACTCAAAATGAGTTCATCCAAATCACGCTGTGGAATGGCCGCCCATGTTCGTTGCAACAACAAAAAAAGGTCTTCTTGCGACTGGATACCCTCCATATTCGGCAGAGCTCTTCTCTGTAGCATATCCCATGCATGCTCAATCGGGTTCAAGTCTGGCGACTGAGCAGGCCAGGGCCAAAGCCACATCTCAATCTCAAGAAATCCGCATAAAAATGCTTGATCCCTAGACACTTTTGATGTGTGTACATTGCAAGTTAATAAAAAGCTTGTAAAATAGTTGATTTTCTATAGTTTTAAGTGTTTATAGCTTACAGAAATAATGATAATAATGAATAATACATTTTGATAATGTTTTACACTTTAAATGTTTTTGTAAATAGCTATTAATATTAATTTACATTTTCAATGTAAATGTGAATGAAAATACCAACAACAGCAAACATTCCTGTAATGATAATTAATTTTCTCTGTATAAGAACGACACATGCACATAAAACGAAGCCTGCAAAATTTTTGAGTTGCACTAAGAAAAAATGACACTACATTTAAAAGTGCACTCTTATTGAGAGACTCTAAAACTCTCTATGAGCCTGTCAACGTGACTCTATTCTGCCTGATGGAGAGCATGAGCAGAACCCAAGAGTGGTGGCCACCATACACATTACATTATATTCTAGAACTCGTACCAAAAACTGTGTTTGTGCAATAATATCGATGTATGTATTCAATATTTGCCCGAGTATATTAAAAATCGGTAAGTTTGACATTATGATAACAAAGTAGAATATGATTACAGATTCTATGCAATTTCATAAAAAATAACGGTTCCGTACACGAGCTATGTCGGGAATTGAATTAAACAAAACGATAACAATAACATTTATCTCTTTCACATTCAAATGAGGTAAACATGCTTGTCCCCAATAATATCCTTTTTGGTGCCTACTTAAGTTTTATCGTTACAACAATGTTTTGTCCGATACAATCTGTAGTTATAAGATTAGAAATCTCTGAGGCACGCTAAATCGTTCTCATTGCCTAGTGTTATGGGAAATAATACGTAATACTAGCCGTTGAGCGCGGCTCCGTCCGCCCGTACGTCAATTATGATAATAAACTTTACTGTTAATGGTTTTATCCCCTTAGAAGTAAGTAGGGCTTGAGACCCAAGGGCGGATATGTTGAACATTTTAAATATCTGAAATTTTAAGACTTTGTGAAGTCGATTCCAAAGTTCTTTTTTTTTAACCGACTGCCAAAAGGAGGAGGTTCTCAATTTCATCGGTTTTTTTTTTATGTATGTACATTGATTACTCCGTCAATTGTGGACCGATTTTGAAAATTATTTTTGTATTCGAAAGTGTATGCTCCCCATGTGGTCCCATGGTCACCATATCAGGATCTGATGATGGGATCCCAAGGAAATTGAAGGAAACCCTCAAATTTACGTGAGCGCCTGCAATAAAGTTAAGGCAATTGTCTGCATGCTTTCATATTCTGTAAACATCATGTCCGAAATATTTATTTATTATTCTATACAGTATGTTGTATGTTACCTTTAGTCGTATTCTTTCAAGTTATTTATTTAGGTGAAATGATGATGAGAGACTTGAGAAAGACTAAAAAGCGAAAAATAAAAAAAAAACTTCGTTTAAAAAAAACGACTTCAAAAACTGAAAAGTATAAAATAACTTAATTTGTATGTGCTACCTATTCATAGGTTTGAAGTCGGTGCCGAGCCAAAATGTAATAGTAGGACTCGCCGCGCGTGACCTTGAGCGGGATAGCTGCTCTTCGCGTAGGACAAAACAACCGAAGCGTCGGTGACGTCGTTGACGTTCGTCTCGAAATATAGCGAGTGTGGTACCAACTATTACATTTGGCTTGGCGCCGAATTCAAACCTATGAATAGGTAGCACATACAAATTAAGTTATTTTATACCTTTCAGTTTTTGAAGTCGGTTTTTTTAAACGAAGTTTTTTTTTTATCCTGATTAAATGGAATTGGTTAACAGCTGATTAACACTGAATATTCCTAGAATTCTATTATAAATTAAGGAGTGACCCTAGAAGATTTACAGTTTTACATGTAGGTCCAACTTTATTAGATTTGTGTGCGTGCAAATCGAGGTTTTCAGTATCGGTGACGTTACAGTTGATATATTCTTCGACAACGTGAAGAAACTTAGTGGTACTTGTTAGACACTATTTATTACAACTAAGGAATTCAGTGGTAATACAACTAAGGAAGGTTTCGCCTTTTGATCATGCTATAGGGCGATACCGGTCAGGATTAAAGTAAATTAATATTATTATTATTATTAATTAGACTGCCTCGTTGGTCTCGCGGTTGGATTGTGCGACTGCTGATCATGAGGTCTCGGGTTCGATTCCCGGGTCGGACCAAATGTTTGTATGATCTACAAATATTTGTTTCGGAGTTTGGGTGTTTTCTATGTATAATATGTATGTATTTACAAAAAGAAGTATAAATGTATTTGTATCAATTGTCTAGTACCCATAAGACAAGCTCAGCTTAGCTTGGGACTAGATGGCGTGGTGTGTTAGATGTCCGAAATATTTATTATTATTAAAATAATGTAATAAGTACAAGTGAGTTTAATTCTAGATTGTATGCCAACAAGTTCCATCAAGTGCCGACAACCGAGAGTATGAATTACAATTCAGTAAATATTAATTCAACTTTTTTTATCTATTTATTCAATTATTCATTAATTACTAGTGGTTGCCCGCGGCTCCGCCCACGTATATTTCGGTTATCGCGGCAAATAGTAGCCTATGTGTTATTCTGATGCATAAGCTATATTACTGTAAGGTTTCATCCAAATCCGTTCAGTATTTTTGCGAGAAAGAGTAACAAACATCCATCCATCCATCCATACTTACAAACTTTCGCGTTTATAATATTAGTATAGATAATTATTTATTCATTCAAATTTATAAATAGGTAACTAATTGCGTATAATATAAACAATGTACATTACATAGAAACCTATGTACAGAACCATAATTAAAAAAACAATAACAATATTTACATACAAGCTTAAAAAAAACTCCGCATCTTCGCCTACTGGTAGCGTTCCCAAAACACTGGCAGCATTACCACGTTGAATGACAATGCTAACTAATTATTATGGTAACTAATTTAGTTTTATTCCTGTTCCGCGGTTGGTCTAATGGCTTAAGCGGTAGGCACGCCGCTTTCTACTGCGCCACGTGTTGTGTGTTCAAATCCCACATGGGACAACACTTTGTGTGATTCACATATTGTTGTTCTGAGTCTGGGCGTTCTTTGTGTCCATTTCATGTTTGTTTGTAAAGTACACCGCAACACAGTATGTATATTCCTAAATGTAAAGCGGGAGTTGCCTTTTTAACCGACTTCAAAAATGGAGGAGGTTATCAATTCGACTGCTTTTTTTATATTTGTTACCTCATACTCATAACTTTCGACTCGGTGGACCGATTTTGATGATTATTTTTTCATTTGAAAGCTGGTGCTTCCCATGTGGTCCCATTTCAATTTGGTTCAGTTCTTGAAGTCGGTTTTGAAGTGTGATTATCCTAATGAAAGAAATGAATTGAACTGGTCAGTTTTGGAATATCTGTGACTGTAACTTTTTTTATCTTTAACACTCGAAAGTAATAGAGAACAGCTTCTTAAACATTTTTTTTTCAAGTCTCCCAATTGACCATTCCTCCTAGTCTGGCTGTAGTCTTATTAAAACGTCCGCCAAGACAAATAGCCGGCACAATGGTGACACAATTGATATGAGGTAATTAGTGCGAGCCGGCGTCGGACCACTAATTGCACGTCAAAACTTGACTAATGTTGAGGTGTCTCCTTTCTTTTGGTGTTTCAGAATCTTGAAGAAAATAAATTTTGTTGCTATATTATTTTTTTCGTTTTCGAGGTTACTTAGGCGATTTTTGTTGCAATGTCTTTTTCTTATCAAATTATTTCTAAGACTGAAATTCGAGGTATTTTGAAACTCTACTATTGATATAAACATGAGAACTAGGTTTTTCTAAGTAAGGAATTAGTGAAGACGGAATTTCGATAGCGTGGTTGATTCATCTTCATAATTATTCATAAACGTTATTTAACTTTTAGCACTGGTTGTATGTTATTTTCAACTCTAAAGTTACACCCTTACAGTTGCAAAGAAACGAACGAAAATAGAGAGAAATTTGAACTTTTTTTTATTATAAACAACGACAAACAAATAAAAATCGGTTACAACAACTTAACATAATGTATTTTTTGTTAAAGCAGGGTATAGTCGAATAAAGGTACTGCTTCAAAAGCTTTGCATCGTCAAAGCCGTTAGTTAGACACGCCTAGACTACGCCTTAGTATATTATATACATACACTAACTGACCCAAGCAACCTCGTTTGCGTCCAAACTACCATCCCCCGTTTTAACCCCAAAAGGGGGTTGATTTCTAAAGATGCATTATTAGTACACTTCCACACCGTATATAGAGTATACATTTTAAATTTCAAGTCTCTTACTTCAAAAACATAGGACTTTCGTACAAACGTTCAACACCCGTTTTACCCCCTTAGGGTTGGAGTTTCGTAAAATCCGTTCTTAGCGGATGTCTACACCCTGTAAGGAACCTACCTGCTAAATTTCAAGTTTGTGGGTGTTATAGTTTCTGAGATTTCGTGATTAATAAGTAAGTGATATTTCGCTTTTATATATATAGATGTATCAGGTCTGTACATAGTTATTCGGGCTAGTAAGATCTATAATATAAACATTTCTTTCGAACCATTTCTAGTCTCTTTTGAGGCCAGACATACGTGCGTGAGATGTGTCAAATCGAGATTATAAATTACATATTACATTTTATCAGGCGAGTAATGTAACTGCATTATTTAAAATGTTAATTTATTGGACCCGTGACTAAGTGGTAACAGAGCAGGTTATTACATTGTATAGTTAAATAATCCTAGCTAGGTCATTTCCATCCATAGATGGGTTTCTTAACTGGTCTTGATGTGAGAACCCCCCCTAAGGTTATGTATTTGGTCCTGATCCTGAGGTTTTGATGGAATTCGTCACTTTAAAATCGAAGTTCAGGCGTGTCGTAGTAGACTGAGATCCGACACCAAATGAATTTTCGGGAAAATGCAAAGTTAAATGATATTACAACAAAGAATGAGCACTATGTTTAGTAAATAAATAAATTATTCATGAGGAAAGTATGTTACAACACTAAATGTAACTATGTATGTAAAGCCTTCTCGAAAATATCCACTCAATCACTGATAATCTGTGTCGAAAGTGTTTTCAATTTAGGGTACATTTGACATGAAATGATCGACTTCTCAAAGTTAGCAGTAAATGATACCAATGATTAAAGTTGTTCTTGTAAAATTTGTCGAATAA
Organism: Diaphora mendica; assembly: GCA_949125395.1. Classification (NCBI taxonomy): domain Eukaryota; kingdom Metazoa; phylum Arthropoda; class Insecta; order Lepidoptera; family Erebidae; genus Diaphora; species Diaphora mendica. The sequence continues at coordinate 7,971,268 of OX421321.1, forward strand.
CAACCTATTGAATAATTCATGTTCAATGGAAAATAACAGCATACATACGCTCAATAACACTATTCTCGGGCGGAACAAAATGAGTTAAGTATCTAACATCATCATTATCAACAGAGCCTTAACAATAACAATCTACTGCTGTCTCTAAGGAGAAGCTTATATCCAGGAGAAGAGGAAAAGCGGTTATGACTTATGACCTATTATGCCAAGCTAGCCAGACGAATTGGTATAAGTTTTGTTTGAAGTTGAAAATAAATAAGATGCTAACATTTTATAGATCTGTCATTTTTCTGATTCCGAAAATAGTATGATAAACGAGTGAGCTAGCTCCCACTGAGGAAATGTTATTATTTTTGCAACTTAGTTCCCACGCAGCTACATTTCTCTTTTCTGGATTAACGGATTTTTCTTCCCAACGGCCTCCAGCTAAATTATTTAAATTCTCATTAGTGGCGCCCCCTAGATGCAAACAAGATATAACTTATATAGAATTCTGTTTACTTAATAATTTTGAATCACAATGGGAATTAAACAAGGCTTAAGGCTTATTCAGATATAATTATGGTTTGGGTTATGGTCGTTATATCAGTTTCGGGCACCGAAATAAACATAGACTTCGAAGAAGTCACCTTTTCTTTTTTTTTTTTGTTGACGGGGTGGAAAATCCCTTCGGATCTCCGACTTCTCCGGGGCTGAGGAGCCAGATATATGGTAATTCCACTAAAAACCACACCGACGGCCGGTCTCAGGCGACCCGCTCTGAGGAGGACCCGGACCATATAATTTCAGGTCCCCCCAGGAACGACGCCGCGTCTATCCAGACGCCATCCTGGGGGAAGCCTGGGCTTCCCCTGTATGTCGGCCCAATCATTATATGTTGTAGACTGACCGCATTTTGCGATCAGGCCGCCCTTCTGCCGCTGCTACTATAGGGCCTCACTCTCTAGCAGCTTGCTGTTCGAAGAAGTCACCTACTAGTTTGTGTTTAAACATACACGAAATCATACAACAGGTGAAATTCTATTTGAGATACAAATTTTGTAGGAGAACAAGGGATATTGGAGGTTCTTTCTTTATTGGTTCACTACAGATATTATTCAAATTTATTCATAGTTGTCAATATCTTTAGTAACGGGTGTCCCAATATTAAGCTTGTAACTTTACACGGAAGTTTGTGAGCTCAAAGCGGAATATATGTTGGTTGTGATTATGCTTCAGAAGGAAACCTTGAAATGAAACTGCAAGAGATGTTAAACAAATGTGTGAAATAAGTAAAGTGATATTTATTCATTGTCTCGTTATAAGAGTTTGTATGAGTGTGAAATATACTGCACTTTGGACTTTTCTTGTATGTGTCAGTCGCTGTAGCGGCAATAGTCACTGTAGCTTGGTGTTATACCGCTCATTTGCCTAAAAAACTAATAAATTCACGCGATACTTATTAATTGTCCTTAGCCAGCAAATACAGAACAGAATGAAACCAAATATTGATACATATTTTCAAATTAAATATTTGTAATGATCTCTTATAGCTCTTATAGTATTTGAAAGTACAAAATAGTATTCATAAAAATCCTCAGCACAAGGCATTGTTAATTCCTAATCTACTAGTGTGCTTTAATCTATAAATTTAATTTGTATTTTTGTTAAATAAATTATCATTATTCTTATTAACTACTAATAAATTGCCGAAGAGAACGTAGTTTATTACGATGTAACTAATAAGGTGATAGCGAAAGCCCTCGATCAGCGTATTTCACAGAATCAAATATACACACATCAAAAGTGTCTAGGGATCAACATATGTGTCTAGGGATCAACATATATTTTTGCAATAACTTTTCTCCTGATTGATATTAATTAAAATTTTCTTTAAGGATTCATCAAATAAAGTGTTTTCGTTTGTCACAGTAACGATAAACCAAGTCACCTTTGCATTAATAAAGAAATTTGCCATTTTCCTAATAAAGGGATTTTTGACATTTGAACCACTAACATTAAAGTTCGAAAAAAAGACTGAAATAACAGTTTTCTTTAAAATTTTATTAGGTAACTTAAACAATTAATAATCCGTGTTTCTACCGCGAACACTAACAACACAAGAACATCGGTTTGGCATACTCAAAATGAGTTCATCCAAACACGCTGTGGAATGGCCGCCCATGTTCGTTGCAACAACAAAAAAAGGTCTTCTTGCGACTGGATACCCTCCATATTCGGCAGAGCTCTTCTCTGTAGCATATCCCATGCATGCTCAATCGGGTTCAAGTCTGGCGACTGAGCAGGCCAGGGCCAAAGCCACATCTCAATCTCAAGAAATCCGCATAAAAATGCTTGATCCCTAGACACTTTTGATGTGTGTATATCATAAATTCTCAAATTCACAGGTTTGATGTGTTAGCAGGTGTCGGGCTTTGAAATCATTGTGAAATACCATTTTGACCTCGTGAATAGAGCTTGATATCTAACACCCCCTTATCGGTCTAGCTATCAACTCTCTACACAAAATGCAACCGACGTTTTCAAATTTAGCTTTGACAACTTAATGCTCTTGTTATTACAAGCGCATGGCTGTTTGTTTTTAGTAAATTAACTTAAAGTTATAAAACGGGGACAGTTGAATGCTTTAGTGGTGACCGCGGCTGTCGGCGTCAGGTCGACTGTTACGGTGGGCACTGAAAATCAGTGCTGGGATGGGTCATGCCCATGCACGTCATTTGACAATTGTCAGTATTTGACATTTTCACAGCCTAAAAAATGTTTGTTTTATTTTATTTATTATTCACTTTTGTTTAATGTACTGTTTAAATTACATTTTATGTTGTATGCTGTGCTTATGCAAAATATACTTTATTATTATTAAAACAAATGATAAATCTACAGAATAACTAGTAATAGGGGTTTATTTATGACAGAAGTTAATGAACAATAGATAAACGTCCTATTCTAAGTGATAAAATTAAAAGGAATAACACTCTTTCGACGAAGAAATAAAGATGAAATTTATTTGTATATGATAATAGATAGATTTGACAGCATGTTTCTTAAATAAAAGTAAAAAAAATGATGAGAGATTTTTTTCAGCAATCTCTGTGGACATATACATCGACTGATGCTTTTACGATGTTTACGTCAATCATTGATTTGCTTACACTGCACGAACGCTGGCGAACAAACCGAATATGCGCATTAAAAGCATTCTAAAATATCGAAAGAAATACGAGAATAAATGAGTATGGGTATTACGTGGGTTATAAATACCAACAGATTTTTTTTTAACCGACTTATAAAGAGGGAGGAGATTCTCAATTGGACTTCTTTTTTATGTTTGTTACCTCATAACTTTCGCCTGGGTGAACCGATTTTAAAGATTCTTTTTTATTTGAAAGCTGGTGCTTCCCGTGTGGTCCCATTAAAATTTGGTTCAGATTTAAGTCGGTTTTTTTTTGTTAAAACTTGTTATTTTAATACAAGTCCCGCACTAGAAATATTCCTGTGTAGCACGGGAACTTTACAAACATATATGAAACTGACATAAAGGACACCCGAATTCAGAACAAACATTTTGTGTTGTCCTATGTAGGGTTTGATTGAATGGTGATGATTTAAAATCTCTTTTTCTTCCTACATTCTTAAAAGTATAGTCAAAACTTACTATAAGATCTCTGCTGTAATACAAATAAGTAGGTAATGTTTATATGTTTTCCAATCTATGTCATACGAGCCAAACTTGTAAAAACATGAGTATATATGTATTGATACACGCACGTGGATTTATTTAATCAAGCTATCGATTAGCGTGGCTCAATAAGGAAAAATCAAGGTTGTATATTTGAGCGGCCGCTTGTTTATTTATTCCAAACGAGCGCCCCCGGAAATAAGTCTGAATAGAGTTTTATTCGATGAGGAATAATGATGATGTAGACTTGACGATACTTTGAAAACAAGAGATTTGTACCTATTTTCAATTTTTATAAAACAATTGTTAAATGTCAGATCTAAATAGAGAAAGTAATGAATAAGAAATATTATACAACGTTATCAACAAGTTAAAAAGTGATTAGAAATGGTGAACTAGAGATTTGTTACTCGAAATCGCATGGCTACAGCGTTAATTCTCCGAAATACGACCACCGCTCTAAGATGTATTTACCCTAACTATCAAATACGCAAACAAAATAAATACTCAAAATGTGTATACTGCAAACTATTTACTTATAATCCATTGCGGTTGTACTGATAAGGAACGAGGCACAAAACTGAAGTCCAAAATAGATAAAACCAATCCTTAAAGATTTTTGGATATCCAGTCAAAATTTGAGCTCAATCGTTGCGGTAGTTTTCGAGTTTTTGAAATGTAGACAGACAAACCTAAGTTTTGTATCCTACTTATATTGTAAACGCGAAAGTTTGTAAGTAAGTATGAATGGATGTTTGATACTCTTTCACGCAAAAACTACTGAACGGATTCGGATGACACTTTACAGTTATATAGCTTATATATCAGAATAACACATAGGCTACTATTTGCCGCGATAACCGACATACACGCGGGCGGAACCGCGGGCAATAGCTAGTACATATATAAATTACTTTAGTTCATATAATAAAAGTTATTTAAAATACATTGGAGTCTTGCGTGAGTCAGAAAGTGTTTGCGATGTCCAATCTTATTTTTTAATCTATGAACATAAAGCGTGGGCACAGATTAGTGTTTGCTGAGCTTCGCGGAGCCCGAGATTAAGGCGACCGACGACGGATGTTAGATACATTAACTGCGCCAACCAATCTAAATTTTAATGTTTACACTACAAATATAATATGGGCTTGTAGGATAAAAAAGTTATATAATATTATACGCTCTTCAGGTTTAATATCCATGCAAGTAAATAAAAATTAAATTGGCTACACGTTTGGTCTAGTTGTTTAACGGTCACCACGTCGTTTCCTACTTCGCCAAGTGTCGTGGGTTCAAATCCCACGTAGGACAACACTTTGTGTGATCCACAAATTGTTGTTCTCAGTCTGGGTGTTCTTTGTGTCCGTTTCATGCATGTTTGTAAAGTCCCCCGCGACACAGGATTTATTCCTAGTGCAGGAGTTGTCTTTTACAAAAAAAAAGAAAAAAAAATGAATGAATGGAGAGCCACGTGTTGGCATGAATGGGCTCGACCGGAGTGATCACACGGCACCGAGTGAGTGAGGATTCCGGAGGCCCATATCCCAACCTCTCCCCGCATCGCTCTATCCATACCCCAGGGGCGGCAACGCACTAGTGACGCCTCTGGTGTTGCGAGTGTCCATGAGCGGCGGTAATCGCTTATCATCAGGTGATACGTCTGCTCGTTTGCCCAATATTCCATAAAAATGTTATGAAAATGCAATAATATAGCATGGCGACCCACACTATGGCGGTCTATTGAGATACTTCTGCATCATTGGGCCTCCGGTCTCGCACTCACCAACGAAACACGACAGCACTAATACTATAATTTTCGGTTGGTCTCATGAGAGAGGGCAATACATGTTATATATATTACCTATATTTATATAAAGTTAATATTGTGGTTAATATTATAGCTTTGATTAACGTTCAGTCCTGTATTTCGTATTAAATAACTATGTGACGATCTCCACATACAGCGCAACAACAAGAAAAACACATGAAAGCGCCATCTACCGAAGTTACACTGAACTATGGAGTAACGAAGGAAACTAAGAAACTACCAATCCTGAATCGCGCAGTGAAGTTCTCGCACCGATAATCATATATACAACATCCCAACATCAAACGTTGGGCAGTTGGCCCGCCAGGCATGATCACCTCGCCTGGTCGGAGGATCCTCCCTTTGTGTTGGTGGGACATGACACACCTGTCCCCCACAACTACTTACGTCGAATGTCTGAGCCCATCTCTGTGCCACTCTCTGTAAATAGTTTTCTAACAACCCATTTAACCTTTTATGGGATAGAGAAAGAATAGAACAGAATATTACCGAGTAACCTTAATCAGATACGCAATGTTATAAGCGTAACAAAGTCAATGCGTATAAATGTATTCAGTAAAGTAAGTCAAGCTAAATTTTCTACGATCATATAAAAGGGAATTTGAGTAGAAGTCAGTCTGGAGGCTTTTTAAACATTAGATTTGTCACAGAACGTGTCCTCTGTCAAAATATTTATTACAATTTGAATAAAAAAAATGGAGATACTTAAAGATGCTTTAATTTTTTTCATGTTTTACGGTTTTCGTAAGTCAGAACGAAGATTTTTGTTGATGTCTTTAGATAAAAAATATCTATAATAATGGCGACTTGTACTCTTAGTCTTGCCATAATTATTATTACAAAGACAACATTTTTTATTTCTACGTAACATTTATTACTATTGAAGTGTGTTAGTTTAATACATCTATATAAAACCATTAAAAATATATAAAGTTTATTCGAAGTGGTTTCCATTGGCTGCAATACAGTCCTTTAAACGTTAAGGCCAGTTAACAATAGCAGCACGCACTCTTTCTATGGGAAAATTCTTCACTGCCAATCGTATGGACTGTTTTAGGGACTCCTAATTATCATGGCGTTTAGAGCAAGCCTTGCTCTCTAAAACTGACCATAAATCATATCCAGTGGATTAAGATCAGAACTATGGAGGCTATGTCTGGTTTGAAATCCGATTGCTGTGTGTGAGATGTGTTATGTTATTTTTAACTGACTTCAAAAAAGGATGAGGTTCTCAATTCGACCTTTTTTTTAAGTGTGTTCGCGGATAACTTCATCGTTTATGAACCGATTTTCTTTTTTTAATGGAAAGGAGATATCCCAACGGTACCATGGACACTAAGATCTTGTGATGGCATCCAAGAGAAATCGAGTCGAACCTTGAAGTCGGTTTTTGTTTTTGTTAAAATTTTACTTGTTTTAAATAAAGTAAACAGTGTAATAGATAAATTGGAATAATGTCCTGTTAATAACAAGAGGTGACCGGTACTTACAAATGATAACTAAGCCTTTGTTCTACCTTGGTTATACTCACCCCCATAAAGCTCTGAAGACGACTCAGCTCACTAGAATATCAAAACAACATGAGACTATTAATCCAACTCAACTGCAAAATTTTTTAAGACCTTTTCTAATGTTTTTAACTGAGATGAAAACACTAAATCTTTTATGCTGAGAATATATATTTTATTAGAGATAGAATGTGCTGTCAATTTACTGCAAGAAAAGTCAATATTCGATCTCAGCTATTCACGTTACATATGTGCAGAGAATTTTATTGACTCATGTCTTCCAATCGTCTTTTCTCTGTGAATTCGTAGTGCAGCGTTGTCTGTCAACGACGCTCATATTTCAGCTAGGACTTACTTTGAGTGATGTGACGTATTTGAGACATCGCATTCTCACATGAAATGCTTTATTGCCAAGTACTTTTCTGTAAAGTACTACGCTTGTTCAAGCTTATCTATATGTGATCATTGTTTTCTACTTTTAAGGTTTTAGTACCATTTTTAAGCTTAATTCATATATCAAATCAACCTATCGCTGTCCACTGCTATACGAATGTTTCCCCCAAGGAGCGCCAATTATCTCGAGTTTGGGTAGTCCGCATCCATCCGGTGCCAGCCACTTTCTTCAATTCATCGGTCCATCATGTCCCAGGGCGCCCTACACTCATCATGTTCCTAGCCTTAATAATTCCCAAGATTATTTGGGGTCGGATACTACGCGCCCAGGCGCCCTACACTCCGTTCGCAGTCTACAATCTAGCACATGAACTGCCCACTTTCACTTCAGGGTACAGATTCTCCGAACAATGTTAGATGAGTGAACCTCTGTCGAATAACTTCGTTACGAATTTTATCGGACAAAAGCATGGCAGGGTAAACCCATAAAATATATCTAGCTATCTGTATATACCTTCTATCTTCAGATTTTTAGCACGTACAATCTTATATATAAAATTCTCGTGTCACAATGTTAGTTACCATACTCCTCTGAAACGGCTGGACCGATTTTTATGAAATTTGGTGTGCATATCGGGTAGGTCTGAGAATCGACCAACACTCATTTTTTATAAAAAAAATGGTTTTTTTTATGGCAAAACAACGTTTGCCGGATCAGCTAGTATTATTATATGTACCTAATATATACCAAGACGTTCACTGAATTTCAAACTTAGAAGTTGGACCATTGTATTATATTAAAAGCGATAATATTTATATCGCTGTCAATTTAAGATCTTTAGTTAAAGCAGTATTTTATGCCTACGCCACTTTGTTTGAAATTGGTTTATTACCTGAGATAAAGTTGAAGAATGATTTGTCGACATTGTTTCACGAGCATTATAAGCGAATAATTTATAACCATCGGAATAATAGAATTTTTTGGATTGTACTTTTTTCGTATTAGTTTCCCAGGATGTACTTGAGACCAACTAACCCCAGGGAAGATAGATACACGTAAGTTGAATCTGTTTCTGTTTGCCTGCGTGGATTAAATTTTTAATAGATCAAGCTAACAAAGTACAATAAAAAAGTTCTCCTGTCCAGAATGATAGTGTTTAACACACACATTTAATTCTAAGAATTCAAGAAAACTCGAAAACCTTAAGATGTCTAAATCCGACTTCATTACAAATCGAAGTTTCAACCAACTATTAAGATTCCAATTTTAAAAATTCAAACGAACCACCGACCATCTAGGTTTTAGTTTCAGCTCTTTCAGTATATGGGACGTAAAAGTACAGTATGACTAAATTCTCTTTGAACCACGACGTTTCTGTAATGGCATTTCCCTATTCGCCCAATCATGCCGAGCAAAAGCATCGTTAGAATATTCCAGGTCAAATTCATGTGTGTAGTACACCAAAGCTCCTAACAGATATTATTATGTAAGTTCTGTTTTAGTCGTTCCATTTTTAAAATCTACGTTTGAAATGCGAACGAAGTATTAAAGTAAAAACAAACTAAAGTAGTCCTTGTCTTATTTTATCCTTTGCTCCTTTTAATAAAATAAAAAGTTAAATAAATAATACTTGTACCAGTGAACAAAAATGATTGAAGTATTTTTACAGTGAATTTATTATTACTATTTATTATATTCAATCATAATTTTCTTCGTTATTTTATGGTCAATATGGTCACATACATACAAAAAAAAATATTTATTCGCTAACATTTTGAAATAAAACATGTTGGTTTAGAGAACTCCAAAGGATCGAATACGAAAAAGAATAACTTGAACTGTGAAGAACCGAAGTCATTCGCGAAAGTAGCACATTTCGCTTCAGCAATTTTCCAACATTTTAAGTTTTGACACAAATCCTTACCCAGTGTGCTCTATGAAACTTTGCACAATAAAAACAAAAATAAGTTCAGACCGTGCACGAGAACTTTCCAAACATTTGAATAGGCCATTACAATACTAAAAGTTTAAATTTATACCAACTATCATCTTTAAAGAAAAAAAAACTAATAATACCTTATTTTTATGATTTTGACTGTAGGCAGTGCCTACTAGGCACTTCTGGAATTTACTGAAACACTATTACATTACACATATAAGTACAATTGAGGTTGTTTTCACAATACAAATACTTTATTACATGAACATACACACATCAAAAGTGTCTAGGGATCAAGCATTTTTATGCGGATTTCTTGAGATTGAGATGTGGCTTTGGCCCTGGCCTGCTCAGTCGCCAGACTTGAACCCGATTGAGCATGCATGGGATATGCTACAGAGAAGAGCTCTGCCGAATATGGAGGGTATCCAGTCGCAAGAAGACCTTTTTTTGTTGTTGCAACGAACATGGGCGGCCATTCCACAGCGTGATTTGGATGAACTCATTTTGAGTATGCCAAACCGATGTTCTTGTGTTAGTGTTCGCGGTAGAAACACGGATTATTAATTGTTTAAGTTATCTAATAAAATTTTAAAGAAATCTGTTATTTCAGTCTTTTTTTCGAACTTTAATGTTAGTGGTTCAAATGTCAAAAATCCTTTTATTAGGAAAATGGCAAATTTCTTTATTAATGCAAAGGTGACTTTGTTTATCGTTACTGTGACAAACGAAAACACTTTATTTGATGAATCCTTAAAGAAAATTTTAATTAATATCAATCAGGAGAAAAGTTATTGCAAAAATATATGTTGATCCCTAGACACATATGTTGATCCCTTGACACTTTTGATGTGTGTATTTCCTTTATTTCCTGATCTGAGCATTGCTATCACTTGATACATAATTAACTTCCTAGTTTTAATAATAATACATATTAATTTCTCGTTGCAAAATCAAGATTTGGGACAGAATGAAATTCAACAAATACTGATAGAAAATATTTCACAAGTGTCTGCGAGGAGCTTATGTCTATCATGAGTATAACCTGTATCACAGATCACCAGATCCTCTCACGATAGCAGCAAGGTAAAAATTGTTGATAATATTTAAAAAAATGAGTAATCAAGCTGAAATAGGTACCTAAATATTTTGGAAAGAGACTCAAGGTTTTTTTTTGCATAGCACCGGAAGCCTCTTAAGCCGAGTCTCCACCGAACAAAAGTTGTCAATTTTTGTGTTGTCAACACGTGTTGGTGACAAAAGTTTCTGTAAAGCCGAGTCTCCACCGAACAAAAGTGGCAACTTTTGTGTTGTCAACCTTTTTTTGTGTTGTTAAATTTCGGTGGAGACGTGCCTTTACAGTGTATGTATGATGTACCGCTATGTATGATGGCATGTGTATGCACACTCTTACTATCTATTTTCAGTGATCCGTGTATCAAAATACACAATACGCTCTGCTTAGTTTGGGACTAGATGCCGTTGTGTGTTCGATGTCCGAAATACGACAAAAGACGAATAGCTACTTGTAGTATTGATACTTTAGTGTAGTATAACTACACTAAAGTATTCTACCTCAAAGAACGATTCAAGTTCCTTAATGACACACATGAAAAATGTCTAAGGTCATCCGAAAATTTAAGACTGGAGATGCCTCTGCATTCCACAAAATTTTACGACCAGTCTTTCACTGTTGAAGCTGTACGCTTGTGGAATGCACTGCCGGTAAACATCAGGCAAGCGCAAACAATAAATGCATTCAAGAAAATGGTTAACGAACATTATGCATCTTAATTAGACAGTCACGAAATAGGGTATGCAGGAATTATTTTATTTTTATTTTATATACATTATCTAGTTATGTATGTATGTATGTGTATATATAAATACTTATATATATATATATGTGTGTGGATATATTTATATATGTATATTGTTCATCACATTCATTAGCAAATAATATAATTAATTCAAATCTCATTGCACCGACAACTACCACTGTCTCTCCTATACATTTTGATCCATCCTAAGGTTGCCTGGAAGAGATTGCTTTAGGCAATAAGGCCGCCCTTTGTACACTCCGTCTCACATTTTATGTACTCTCTTCTAACTCTGTAATATTATGGTGTGCAAATAAAGAGTTTTCTATCTATCTATCTATAACTAGTATACACTGCAGAATTGTCCGTTTGTTTTAAATTTACAAGGAAACATGTTTTCCTACTGTCTCTGTTCTGTTCTCTGGAACATAACAAACAGATTACCTACATACCTACCTGTTATAATATACCTTGTAATGTTATTGCTGTTCTTGTCACCTATACTCTTTCTGATAATACCACAGTCAGTGTATGCTCAGGTGTAAATAAAATATGTTGACACTTATCCTGGCGGCTGGCTGGATTAGTGTTAGCCCCAGCTGAATAATGCTTGCCACCCGAGGTTATTTAATATTTAACGAAAAAAAAATACTGTATCTAACATATCTTAAGTTTTAATGCAACTTTATTATAAGTGACTCGCTGACTCGCACAAATTCGTTTTAGCTAACTGCTATTTAATCTATGCCACTGTTATATTTACTTTTATATGTATATTCTTGTCTAATTGTGGAATATGTCTATATAAATGTAACAGGTCCAATTCCGTACATTAAAGATATTTTGAAATTTTTTTTTGGAGGGCTCTATAATCGATGCTGAAGCCAAAATTATATTTTTTTTTTCATTTTTGTCTGTCTGTCTGTATCTTGGCCGCGCATCACGCCGAAACTACTGAATGGATTCAAATGAAACTTGGCATGATTTGAGTTCATACGAGTACTACGAGGTAGGACATAGGATAGTTTTTATCCCGAAATTCAGCACGGTTTCCTGGAGCCCCTCTCTCCAGTCAAAAAATGAAAGTCAAAATATGTACTTAATTGTAATTCAATAACACATAGCCCGATTTCATTCATTATTTTTTTGCTAGAAAGAAAAAAAAAAGAAAACGGGAAAAGTATTTTTTTGTCCACGACTGTACACTGCCTGTGGGAAGCTGAGACAGATATATAAATATGGCGGTATTCAGTAAAAGAGATCAATTTAAGTATACCGGATATATTTCGCGTGTTCTTCAACAAAACGTACATTGAAGGACGGAGCGGACTGACTGCGAAGCCCGAGTCGCGACGACATTAGTTTACATTAGCTGACCAATATGACCATGCATTTACTATTTCACCGTATTGCATAAACGCGACCCCCACGCTACGTCTTTCGAAATGAAGAACTTTTTGCAACATTCTTCATTAGTCGTAGCGTAATGTTATATCGCCTAAAATCTTCCGCGATAAATGGGCTATTAAACTTAAGAAAAATTAGCGAAATTAGTCCAGCTGTTCACGCGTGATGCTGTGACCAAGGGAAATAGGGGTTAATTTTTATATACAAAAATATAGACTGTAACTCTGTTAACTTTCGATACATTGTTATAAAACACTTAAAACAGTCTTATGATTCCGGCATTATAGTTAAAGTTTGTTGAAATAATAACTGTTAACGCCATCTATCGGCGACTCATTTATTAATAATTATTAATGCCATCTATCGGTGACTCATGTATTAATAATCGATTGACCAGTTTTACCGCCGTCCATTGGCGGTAAAGCGGCAACTTAAGGCTCCCTCTAGTGTCGAGCGAGGGATCGACTGAAGGTCCCCACCATCAGGCGAACCTGGCGAGAGCGGCAAGGAGGGAGGCGTTGATGAGGACTTGAGAAAAGGAACGAAGAACATTCTGGAGAAAACCAAATTGGTAGTCGGTTCACCATCACAAAGTACATTGTTAATCCAGTTCACTATTAATTAATTATTTTTCTATGTAATTTAAAAAACCTATGTATTAATATAAAAGTACAAAATAAACGTCTACATCGACAATATAAATAAAGGAAGTTCATTGAAGAGTCCTTGACCACCCAACATATTGGTCCTTCGAGCCGGATCGGAGCGGCTTCTACTAAGGAGTTCCAGAAGTCGGCAACCAGCAGAACTGCAAAAAAACGGTCAGGCCATTCAGTGTTCCTATCCAAACCCATCCTTAAGGATCATTTGTGCTAATATCGTGTATTTTTGTTTAAAACTCCAGTTAACGAGTCGAGCCCGCGGATATATATCTACCTACATACTTATTTCGCTCGAGCGTCGTGCGCGATTTCGAGCTCGATCAAGCTGAACTGTAAGTACTTTCTTTTGTCTTTTGTAGTCTCCCAAAATGCCACTTGATGATTATAAAGATTTGATCAAAAAAAGGGGTGTAGTTAAAGGTAAATTTAGTGTATTCGTTAAATACGTGCAATCGTTACAAGACGCAGAAATATCAGAATCTCAAAAAATAGCTCTCGAAGATCGTTGTAAGAATATTGTAACATTGTTAGAAAAGTTCTCAGCCATTCAGGATGATTTAGAATTCCACCTACAGGATTCAGAACAAGACTTAGAAAAGCAATTAATTGAAAGAGAAATCTTCGAAAATCTATTTTATGAGATCACCTCTAAGGCGAAATGCATGCTAAAGAGTAAAGAAATTATTGATAAAAATGTTAATGTCGGTAACCAAACCTCTAGCATTAAATTACCTACTATTTTATTGCCCTCCTTTGACGGTTCGTTTGAACAGTGGTTAGAGTTTAGAGATACCTACATATCCCTTATACATAATTCTAAAACTATAGATGAAATTCAAAAATTCCATTACTTACGATCTGCTCTCACTGGCGCTGCTCGTCAAATAATAAAATCGTTACAGTTTACCGCCGAAAATTACACAATAGCCTGGAGTTTATTAGAGAACAGGTTTAATAATAATAGATTACTAGTTCAGAACCACGTTAAAGCTCTGTTTTCGATACAGTCTTTACACAAAGAATCTGCATTTCAAATTCGTAAGATGATAGATAACATACTAAAAAATATTCGTGCTCTTAAAGGTCTAGATGAGCCCACAGATCAATGGGACACTTTAATAATATTCCTTATTGTTACTAAGTTGGACTCAATTACCGAGAAAGAGTGGGAAAGTCATAAAAGTACACTTTCCAAATTGCCGAGTCACGAGAATAAAAAATTAACACTAGACGATATGATAACATTTCTTACCGACAGGGCGGACATGTTGGAATCTATTAAAGGTACATACGATTCTAGTAAGCAAACGTCTGAGAATTTCGTAAAGAAATCATCGTCATACAATCAATCGAAGCATACTAGCTCACATAGCTACATCGCAATGCGTAATAATAATAATACTTCGTCTAGATCATCACAAAACTCAAATTCGCACAATGATTCAAAACGTTACCAAAGGTGTAATATGTGCAAAGAGAATCATTCGCTTTATTCGTGTAGCAAGTTCAATTATCTTCCTATGAAGGAGAAATTATTATTCGTAGACGAGAACAAACTTTGTAAAGATTGCTTGCGCGCCGGACATACCGTGTCTAAATGCTGGTTCGGCACATGTAAGCTATGCAATCGTAAACACAATACGCTTCTTCATGATGAGTGCTGTGATAACGGCAACTCGTCAAAGTCTATACGGACGCACGACGCAAATATGCCGGCGGCGTCCACATCGAATCGCGAGTTCGAAGCAACGGGTAACGCACACAGTACAGTGCTACACAGTGCGTCAGCTTCAACGCGTCAACAAGTTTATAATAAGCCTTCATTTGAAGAATCCGTTATTCTTTCGACGGCATTATTAGAAATATTAGATAATGATAATAACTATCATACTATTCGTGCTATTTTAGATAATGGCAGTCAACATTCGTTTATTACAAAATCATTATGCGATAAATTAAAAATTAAATTGATACAGTCCACAGTACATGTCGCAGGGGTAGGTAATTCGGTAACCCAATCTACACAATCGTGCAAAGTGCAGTTGCGATCTAAACATAGTGAATTTAATATGCATTTGAACTGTTTAGTCTTACCTAACATTACCGCAACGTTATACTCAGTCAATCATAATATCGCAAAATTTATGATTCCGACTAATTTATTACTCGCCGATCCAAATTTTTATCTGTCTAATAACATCGACTTATTAATCGGCGCGGATATGTTTTGGGAGCTTCTGAGTGAAGGATTAATTCGACTTACAAACGGCCCATACCTACAAAATACGAAATTAGGTTGGGTTGTATCCGGTGCCATACATGGTACTAAAGGTTCATCCGTTAATCGAGTTCAATGCAAGTATACGCCCACGTACGACAACAATTTAGATACTAAATTAACAAGGTTTTGGGAATTAGAGGAGATAAGCTTGATAACGGATAATATATCTACGGAAGAACGTGAGTGTGAAAATTTATTTATAAAAACTACTACACGTGATAGTCATGGTCGTTTCTCTGTGCGTATTCCACTGCGCGAATCAGCTGATAGACTAGGTGATTCGTACTTCCAAGCCGAGAACCGGTTCCTTGCGCTTGAGCGAAAGTTAGGTCGTTGCACACCGAGTTATAAAAAATTATATTTAGATTTTATGCGTGAATATTTAGAACTCGGTCATATGACGAAAATAGATACTTATGCATCTCCAACTTATTTTTTACCGCATCACGGTATATTCAAAGAACACAGTACAACTACAAAATTACGAGTAGTATTTGACGCTAGCGCTAAAACTACATCCGGACATTCGTTAAACGACATCCAACTGATTGGTCCATCCTTGCAAAATGATATATTTGACATTCTGTTGAGATTTCGTCAGTACACATATATTGCCTGTGCAGATGTCGAGAAAATGTACAGACAAATATTAATTCAACCCGATCAACAATATTTACAATTAATTTTATGGAGAGAAAAACCTTTAGACGCGCTTAGTGTGTACCGGCTTAACACAGTCACCTACGGCACGGCGTCTGCGCCATACCTAAGTATGCGATGTTTACAACAGCTGGCGTCGGAATGCACTGATAAGGAGATCGCTAATATTATTTGCAAAGATTTTTACGTAGATGATTTAATAACGGGCTGTGATGACAAAAAGGAATTATTGGAGATTTGTGATAAGGTTTCTACTGTATTACAATCGGGTTGTTTCTGTTTACGAAAATGGTTGTTTAATTTTGATTTGTCAACCATAAATGCGTCAAGGAACTTATCTCTAGGCGAATCATGTCAAAGTAAAACCTTAGGTTTAGGTTGGTTCGCAAACACAGATGAGTTACATTATACAACGAAACTGAAATTAAGCGCGAGTCATGTTACTAAGCGCATTATATTATCGGCATTTTCACAAGTTTACGATCCATTAGGGCTATTAGCGCCTATTATAATACTTGCTAAAATATTATTGCAGAAATTATGGACGTATAAAATTGGATGGGACGACCCGGTCCCTCATGATATTTTAATAAATTGGCATAAATTCGTTGACACTATTAACTCTTTAAATAAATTACGAATACCACGTCAGGTTGTAAATGGTAAAATGCAACATCGAGAATTGCACATATTCACAGACGCCTCTCAAAATGCTTACGGCACTTGTGCCTACGTGCGTATGTACTCGGATAATGATTCTAAGGTGTCCGTAGCCCTGTTATGCGCTAAGTCAAAGGTCGCGCCTATCAAACCGATAACTATACCGAGGTTAGAGTTATGTGGGGCATTATTAGGTGCTAAGCTGTACACCAAAATTATAAGTTCACTTCGTGTGAATTTCACTAATGTTTATTTCTGGTCTGACTCCACAATTGTGCTGGGATGGCTACGAATGTCACCTAACACTCTTAAAACATTCGTGCAAAACAGGGTGGCTCAAATAAATGAACTCACTGGTAGTTTACAATGGTTCCACGTAGGAAGTAAATGTAACCCAGCTGACTTGGTGTCACGCGGGGTCACGCTGGACGCGTTGCATACCACTGAGATTTGGTGGCACGGCCCGGCATTTTTGCACAAGCGTCTTTGTAATTTTAGCTACGATCATACATGTCACAACGTTAACTTCAACGAGTTGCCAGATGTCAAATTAACCACCACACTGTTGGTACATGCAACAAATCAGAATACGTTTCCGTTTGATAGATTCTCTTCGTTTACTCGTATGAAGCGTGTTGTTGCTTACATGTTGCGTTTCATTAATAATGTTCGTATTAAAATAAAGATGAATCGTAGATGCGGCCCGCTTCAAGTAGACGAATTAATTAATTCTATTAACAAGTTGACTCAAATGTCGCAGAACCAATCGTTTCCTGATCTAAATATGTCATTAAAAAATAATTTATCCTTAAAGGCTACTCGTAATATATCTGGGCTTAATATTTTCTATGATAATAATGACATTATTAGAGTAGGAGGCAGATTGGATAATTCTCCCAATTTTTCTTACAATAAAAAACATCCCATTCTGTTATGTAGCAAACATACCTTTACACGTTTGTTGTTTCAATATGAGCATAAGCGCCTTCTTCATGTAGGTCCTCAATCACTCTTAGCTAGTATACGAGAAAGTTGGTGGCCCCTCAGAGGCCGTGATTTGGCTAGAAATGTCGTACATAGATGTGTGACCTGTATACGTATTAAGGGTAAAACTGCTTCAGTTCAAATGGGTAACTTACCCGTCGAAAGGCTAGAATCAGGTTATCCATTTATGAGATGCGGTGTAGATTATGCAGGACCCATGTTTATTCTGAACCGTAAGGGGAGAGGTGCTAAACTGGAAAAGTGCTATGTTTGCCTATTTGTTTGTTTCTCAACGCGTGCAGTTCATCTAGAATTGGTTACTAATTTAACAACAGATGCTTATATGTTAGCATTAAAAAGATTTGTGTCTCGAAGGGGTAAACCGGCTGAGATATTTTCCGACAATGGAAAGAACTTTGTCGGAGCAATGAAAGAAATTACACAATTTTTAACGAACGATCGTGATAATATTATGGAAACTTTAGCCAATGATAATATAAGGTTTAATTTCGTACCACCCTACACACCGCATTTTGGGGGATTGTGGGAGGCAGGAGTAAAGTCTTGCAAACATCACATTCGTCGTGTTATTGGCAACGCGAACCTAACGTACGAGGAGTTTAGCAAGATATTAGCTCAAATCGAAGCCGTCCTAAACTCTCGACCTATGTACCCGTTGTCAGCAGACCCCACTGATCTTCTTCCCCTCAGCCCTTCTCTGTTTCTGATTGGCCGACCGCTCACTGCACCCGCCAGCCCAGATCTAACGACTACAGCTTCACATCGCCTGTCCCGCTACGACCGAGTGGAGCAGATGCGCCAGCAATTCTGGCAGAGGTGGTCAAAGGAGTATATAGCGGAGCTGCAGACCAGAACGAAGTGGAAGACAAGTAAGGAAGAACTAGTACCTAATACTCTCGTACTCATAAAGGAGGATAATTACCCACCCCTTAAGTGGCGCTTGGGGAGAATTCTTCATACCTTTCCTGGGAAGGATGGCGTTTCACGAGTCGCTGACATCAAAACGGCTACCGGGACGGT
This sequence comes from Diaphora mendica, assembly GCA_949125395.1. Taxonomy (NCBI): domain Eukaryota; kingdom Metazoa; phylum Arthropoda; class Insecta; order Lepidoptera; family Erebidae; genus Diaphora; species Diaphora mendica. The sequence continues at coordinate 7,990,131 of OX421321.1, forward strand.
ACGACGGGCGTTCTCTAAAATATGTCCATTGTTACCACAAGCAGAGAATGAGAAGACAGATCCACAATAATCGTAATTATCCTTTGCATCAGTCAACATCTTCAATACTTCGTTGGAAGCAGGAGCTTCCAAGGCCGGGGGCATATGTTAACGCCATCTATCGGCGACTCATTTATTAATAATTATTAATGCCATCTATCGGTGACTCATGTATTAATAATCGATTGACCAGTTTTACCGCCGTCCATTGGCGGTAAAGCGGCAACTTAAGGCTCCCTCTAGTGTCGAGCGAGGGATCGACTGAAGGTCCCCACCATCAGGCGAACCTGGCGAGAGCGGCAAGGAGGGAGGCGTTGATGAGGACTTGAGAAAAGGAACGAAGAACATTCTGGAGAAAACCAAATTGGTAGTCGGTTCACCATCACAAAGTACATTGTTAATCCAGTTCACTATTAATTAATTATTTTTCTATGTAATTTAAAAAACCTATGTATTAATATAAAAAGTACAAAATAAACGTCTACATCGACAATATAAATAAAGGAAGTTCATTGAAGAGTCCTTGACCACCCAACAATAACAAAGGATTTTATACTAAACAACTGAGAGAAGTGCTTTAAGGTTTTTTAATAATTCTTTGAAGTACCTTCTGTTAACCATCGCTCCAAGAATAATAAACCGTGAAGGGTTATTTAGTATGTTTTATACAGCGTGCTATCGGTGAAACCACAGAACAAATGAATATACTAGAAGACGTGTCGAGCAGCAAGTGCAAGATACACTGTGTCGCCTAGACGCACACATTAACGATCAATAATATTATACACACATAACGAAGCCTTTCCTGATTCGTCCAAAGGATGTAATGTATATAAGTTCAAAAAGCCACTTACAATGTTACTAAATACAACCTTATACTTTTCAACTAAGGTAGGGTTTCACTTGCATATTTGTGTTCGTGGACAGTTTCTTCGAAAACCTTAGGGATGTGGTGAATTTGACATTTATCGATTATAATTATGTTACAATAATTTTTAAATTAATCATTTATTTGACTGATACTCTGATATCCTTTCATTCTACTTTATAATTTTTTTGTTGAAAAACATTCCAACTCTCTTATTTACCTAAAATAAATTATATTTTTGTGTGTTTAGGCATAGATATTTCAGAAACTTTAAATAAATAAAAAACGACTGCGCATTTTCGCAAGTTCTCTACAACCACCGGTTCTTCGCGTCCACATCGTACAGGAAGCCGTTGGATTGATGGCTAACTAACTTATATTACTAAAAATATGTCATGTTTATTATTTAGTCAAAAGTACTTACATACTATCTTTTTTTTAATCAAATCTGTTTTATTTGTCTGGTAGCTGTAAAATTATGATATTATATGAAATATTTATAAACTTTTTATTAAAACATTTATTTTCAAATATTTCTCCAAAATAACTTTGTATAAAATTTTTGCGAATAAACAAGATCATATTTTGTTTTAAAAACCATAGTACAATATAAATCGTACTACGATACTAAACATAAAATCACTGTAAAAATCAATATCATCGAAAAGTTTAACATTACGATATCGATTGAATTTGTCTACATCCCTATGTCAAATAATTGTATTACATTACTTTTATTAAATATTTTCGTGCCAAATGTTTTGAAATATTCCCACAGGAAACGCAGTTCATTGCATGCTCTCATGGCAACTATGCAAATGATACTTAAATTTAATACGTAATGTATGATTATTTCAATAGATTAGAATATAACGGTTTTCATGTGTATTACATAATACTTTTTAGTTTTTTGTTAATATTGCTTAAAAACAAAAGTTTTGAGACTACTGATGATACGATATGTTTCCTTTGAGTAAATTGTAGTCCTTGCTTCGTTTTCAGCACGTAATTATCGCACAGTTCGGCATAGCAATAATTTTTTACGTAGCTACGTTCCCGACGAAAGTTATACGTGTATTAAAGCGTTCAGTTGATGCCAGCAGACCTATTAGAGGTATCGGCGCTTAACTTCGGCGCGCCTACCCCGCCTACATAACAATTCTACTTGTTCTGTGGGTGAAACAACATGAAAATATGTCAATTTAGTAAAGAATCTTCGAGACTTTTCCTGATATCCTTATTATTACCTAAACTTGATTGAAAATACTAAAATTTTCAAACATTTTTGTGAAAAATGAAAAATATGTCATCTATACGTGAGCAAAAACATTGTAGCTACCCCTTTTTACGAAAAAAAGTACGGAGTAGTATGAAATTTAGCATTAAGCTAAAGTTTATATGGATGAGTGCGAAAAGATAGAAAACTAAAATAAATGAATTATGGTCGAATTTCAACCAATGGGCAGCCACTAGCAAGATAATGAAGAGTCCTAAAATTATACTATGAAATTGAATACATATTTGAACTTGGATTGGATTTAATATACCTATTATAACACAAGATAAAATTCGATATTTATGCTTTTAATTTTAAAAATCTTGTTTGATTTTTTCTGCCGTGATTAACAGGTTAACGATGCCTGTAAACCAAAAAGTTTCCCAGAATTTAATATCGGTCAAAGAACGATTGTACTAATTCAATACAATTTTTATACTCCGGGGAATAAAAACAAAAGCCTTCACAACATAAAACAAAAAAACTGAACATGGCGATCCAAAAATATGAACAAAACATAATTAAACTTTATAAAGTCGGTCAGCGACTTGCGCAAAACGTCATTAAGATAATTTTTCAATGAAATAAGTGCGGTTAACTTCAGATAAGCGTATTAAAAGGCTTCTAACGAAGGAATTTGCATTTTTTGCGCCTGGGAGGATTTATACCTTTCCAATAAATTTGTAATGGAATATGTAAAATGATTATGTTTTAATTGTTTTACTAATGAAGTACAGATTATACACAGTATTCATAGACAATTCTGTTTGTAATGCGTTTGAATATAAACTGACAAATTGAATTGGAATAATGTATTAAATTGCTAACTGTTACGATGTCGATAGATTATTAAGTTTGCATAAAATAAAAGGTTTGTCTTTTTAACTTTCTTTCATATAGGATACTAGATTTTGCCCGCGGCTTCGTTCGCGTGTAGCTTATCTATGTTGGTTATGAGAGAGTGTAATAAAATCCTCTCGATACTTCAGTATCTGTTAATAGACATGTATTAGTAACTGGAGGGCTAATCAGAACATAAAGTGTACATTGATCATCAAAATGCCTTCAAGTAATATTTTTTTCTACTGTAAAAACATCTGGAATATTTGGGATAGAATTGTGCAAGACAGATTCCTTCCGCTTTTTTATTTCCCCCGTGTCCACTGATCTGTGTTTTCTCAACGGCAGACAGTATTTTCTTTTGTTATTTTGAGAATAAATATTTCAGATAGGCATCGCGATAGGAAGCTTTGACAAATCGCGCTGAGCTACCGGCTTTATGTACACAATATTGATAACGTTTAGTCCAAATTGGAGTAGTGATTTATTCATATTTTTATAGAATAATAAAATGAATTGTAATTATATTGCAAAAAGAATGCACGTACGTTAAACAGACTGGCGCTCATATATTACTTTACTCTTTGCTGGCGCTCAAATACGTCAAGCAATATCTTTGGGTAAAACAGTGGTAAAATGTGACACAAATATAATGTAACTACATTACAACTGAAATGTTAAGCTCTTAAAATAGATACAGTATGATAATAATGGTTTAGTAAGGGTTTAGTGTTGGTTTTCCCTTTATTTAAAGTCTTTATCTTTATAAATTTCAAGTATGTCTGTTCTTGTTTGTATTATTTTATTGATCACTAGCTTTTACACGAGGCTTCGCTCACGCAGACTTTCATCCACTGATTTATCCCCTTAGGAGTGGAATTTCATAAATTCCTTTCTTAGTGCTCACTTACATTATCTAAAGAACCTACATGCAAAATTTCATGATTCTAGCTTCAGCGGTTTGGGCTGTGCGTTGATCTCTGAGTAAGTCAGTCAGTCAGTCACATAACTCTTTTATGTATAAAATATAGAATGGGAATATGCATAAAATTTTAATTTGTTCTAAACATTTTTTTCTAGATTCTTTATTGTCATTACAATAAACATAAAAAGTATTTTTTTATTTTGAGTTTATTTAAACCCAGAAAATATTAAATAAAAAGTGAAAATTAAGGGAGGGAAATTCAAACCTACAAAACGCGTCCTATTGGTCGAAACGAAATGTGACGTCGATTGTTACATTATCGAAATTATCGGCGTCGAAATGCCTACTGTGTTCTAGTGTTTGTGAGAAAAAATTACTTCTTCCATGATTTTTATAGCAATCAAAACTGTAAATAGGTATAAAATAACTGAAACACTTAATAGTAAATAAACACGAAATGACAATGTCGTCATTTATGTCAATAGCGCGCGTAAAATGGCGGCGTTTGAATAGCTCAAATTTAGTCGGTGTTTTAAATTTCACTTTGAAAATTAGTTTGACTATTTTCAAGCCTATTTATATTTTTTTCTATGTTATGGAGACTTATATGATCAGATTAAGAAATAAAAAAAAAGAAATGCATATTCCCTAATCACAATTTTTAACAAAAAAAAACCGACTTCTAGAACTGGACTAAATTGAAATGGTACCACATGGGAAGCACCAGCTTTCAAATAAAAAAGAATCATCAAAATCGGTTCACCCAGTCGAAAGTTATGAGGTAACAAACATAAAAAAAATTACAGTCGAATTGATATCCTTGATAAACTCCTTTTTTCGAAGTCGGTTAAAAATGTAAAAATAACATTCCGAAATATGTTTGATATGAAAAATTATAACATTTGTAACTAAAGTCGTATCGGTAGAAGCAACAGACAGAAAACTGTGCCTATTACTACAGATTTGCACTGGTTATCTTTAGGTAAGTACTATTAGTTATTGTGTGCTTTTGCTAGAGGCACCAGAGTCCGTTATCCGTTATCAACCGTCGCCACATTCCCACGCATACTCACAATAATGATTAGTATTATTATTACACGTTTGATCAAAGATACGTTTGAAGTAGTTGATGATTTAATGAACCGTCTATTCAATTGTATTTAAGGAAAATTATGGTTACTTAGTTGTGGTTACTCCTTTAAAAATCGTAGAAGGTAACTCGTACTTTTTATCTAAAGTAAAAATTATATTCTACTAAGCTTCTACTATAGGTATTCTGATGTTTGTTAATAAAAGTAACCACTAAGTAATCATTTCATTGTGTACTTTTATTAGCTATGGTACAGTGATGCTTAGTATTTAACCATCATTATCAGTTTTTAATAGTCCACTGTTGGATATTGGTCTGTCCTTGGAAAAGAGGTTTGGACCTGCAACAACACACTGGCCAAACGTATAGGTATAGCGTTGGTGTCAAGTTTTCCTAACCTGATGTTGTTGAGTCTGCCCCTTAGTCACTTAGGCGGCTGTTACGATACTCAAGGGATGAATATAAGTAGTAACACTCCATATTCTTAATTCGCTATCCCACGGACACATATAGATATTTCGTTCACAATCACAGAACAACATCGTTTTAATAAATTAGCCCAAATGTCCCATCGATTGTAAGCCTACAAGTGGACACCAAGGCCCATGTTTACACGTTCAAAACAGCAATTAGTAAAGCGTCGATCAAGTGAAAAAGCTGTCAACCCTTCCCAGTCACATCATTAATTCACATTAGACCATGCACACACTATGATGACATATGACAATATTTTTTTTCTAACTGAAGAAACCGTCTCATCAAAATAATATATTTCGTAAAATTTGTATTTGTGTCATATAACTATCAGCTTGAAATTTTTCTATAATAGTAATACAATATATTGACAAAAAACCGACTTCCAAAAAACATCTAACGAAAATCTCTGTCAAAAAACACTAAAAAGCGTAAAATAAACTGGCTCTTCATAAATTGCCATGTGCCAATTCTTGTCCATACCTAATTCTTTATTACCTACCTAAAATCTGTTTGAAATCGGTGCCAAGCCAAAAAGTATATAAATATAGAAGTATATATAGAACCTCCTCCTTTTTGGAAGTCGGTTAAAAATCAAGATTGAATCGATCGAAGCAACGGACAATAGCTAGTAATTAATTTACACGATAACACCGAAATTTCGATCAATACTTTGTTATACATGTACTCACACACAATATTTCATATTTAAACTATACCAAGGGAATTACTTCTTCTTCTGCCTCGCCTTATTCCGTTACGCGGGGTCGGCATTCCCAATCATGCGACGCCATCTACCTCTATCTCGAAGGTCTAGTTCATGCAGTCCCAATACTTTCAAGTCCTTTTGGACATTCGTCATCCAAGTCGTTTCAGGCCTTCCTCTTCCCCTCTTTTTTGTTTCGATGGAAAGGGACTGTCTTTAAGGGTAACCCCGCCCGACCAGCGCAACATACGCATCTCCGTTGTATGTACTTAATTTCTGCTCGTAGCCCTTAGTTGTCGGCCATACCTCACAATCGTACAGTAAAGCTGGTCTTACCGCTGTTTTATAGATTTAAATTTAAATTACGATAATGAATAAAACAGGAAAAGGAATTGAATTCAGTTTACAAATAGCGTCAGCGATAATTTCGCTTATGATAACTTATGCACAAGGCTGCCGACAAGGGTCAAATTAAACTAAGGCTGCTCTTCTCGACTCTAATTTGTAGAACCAAACTAAAAGGACTTGCTTTAGTAAATAGTTTTAAATACTAAACTAACAAGACTTACTAAAGTTATAGCAGAAATGTCGTTAGATAAATGTATTTATTTTATTATTATTAATATTTTTTATTTGAATAAATACAAATTCAATACGGTTTATAGTGTCGACAACAATGCGTTAGGAACGCTAGGCAGATTTAAAATGAACACAAAATTTGAAGGTAAGGGGGGGCGCGGGCAAGTCTATGTCATATGAAGAAGGATTTAAAAGAAGCTTTTAAAACTTTATTCATATAGGTAATCAAAATCCCGGGTTAATATTTAAACATTACTGTTAAAATTGCTTTAATTTGTATAAAAGTATTTGAACGTGGTGACATATTCAGTGTAATCTGATTCAAAATCGACTACTTTACAATCATTTTATAATATGAACATATCTTTTACTCAATCCGGTGTGAAAACATCTTTACACATTTATTCTATGATGCGTAATAATCGAATCTGTCGTACAAATGTAATCGAATCAATGCCATGAAAATGTACTCAGGGCACGTTTTTATTTAAATGGATTGACAGTCCCGAATTATATTAATTAGGTTTTTGGTTTTAATTTCAAAAAGGTTTGATCTATGAAATTATTTATGTTGATTGCTCTGATTAATTAAATGGCACATTGTAATGCCAAAAGAGCTTAAGTCCAGCAGTGTTTAAAATAGCTCTTATTGATACCTACAGCTTTTGTAGGTATATTAACACTCATTTTTCTTATACTGCATTTATGTCTGTTTGATAATAATATTTTAGTGCCAAGTTTATGGACATTACTAGCCTCGTTCTAAGACTGTTTTGTATTAAGATAGGCTTTAAGAATATTATAAATATAATATGATCAACCATTGAGACGAATAAAATACTAACTTTAACCTAAACAATAACGACTCAGAGCTGAAGCCTGAAATAATTGAAAGTAGCAATTTGACCTTTTAGAATTCGTCATTTTTTTTGTACTCATAACATAAATTATGTGACGTCAATTAAATCGCTTAATATTACAGCTCGTGTTTTTGTATATGATTGTAGAATTTAATAAACTGGTTTAAGTTTAGATTTATTTAAATATTTTTGTTTATTTTTACCTATTATGACATTTATTTTAAAACTACAGTCCACAGATGTTTAATTGATTTATGATTATAATTTTTTTGTTACGTTTGACAATCACATGCAGCTTGATTGTAGTTTGTTTCTACACAATTTTATATTAAACTATTTGAATTTGTACAAAAATACCAAGTGACAAATTGCAAGTGATTAAAAATATTAGGTAAAGTGAATTTGATTATCGTTTTTGAGATCTCATATCATGTAAATTCATAACTACATACATACATAGAGAACACCCAAACTCCGAAACAAACATTTGCAGATCATACAAATATTTGGTCTGACCCGGGAATCGAACCCGAAACCTCAAGCACAGCAGTCGCATACGCTACCACTGCGCCACAAAGGCAGTCGTAAGCGTAACATTTCGTTTTTGACTTTATAATTGATATTTAAGTTTTATTGAGACCCCTTAAAAATCATAAGTAGATGTTTTCGCGCCGTCATGTATATAATAGCCGATTACATTTTGAATACAATATTATTAGGAATACATATATGTACATAATATATTATTATGAATAGTATATTATTATTATGTTTACATAATCTTATATTAAAAATCAATTGCTGTTCGTTTGTCTCGCTAAAACTCAAGAACGGCTGAGCCGATTTAGCTGATTTTGCTTTTGAAATGTTTGTCGTAGTGCAGGGAAGGTTTATACGGTGAAAAATTAAAAAATAACTTGAAAATTCAAATGTCACGTGTATGAAGTGTAGCGGGCACAGCTAGTACATATGACAAAACAGGGTGGATATGACAAAAGGACATTTAACGAAACCGCGGGCCATTCAAATATGTCTGTTGACTTTGGGATTGTTAAATTTATTTAAAAATTGAAATTAAAAAAAATGAAACTTTCAAAGAAACTAAATGCCTAAAAATATTAAAACCGATAAGAACACCATTTGCAATTTAAGTTCACTAACCTGCGTGCATACGAGTACAGCTGAGGGGCATGGCATGGCGGCAAGCGGCAACGTCAAACGGCGCCCGCGCGGTGCTGCCGTGCACGCGCGCCTTCTTATTGTAATAATAATTACACGCATGCATGTAGTATTTACGCAATCACAATATTTCACAATAATATCACAAAACATGAAATTCAATTAATTATTTTATTATTAAAATTTTTCAATTCTCAATGAATACACAGATCGTATCTTTTAATAATGTAATATTTTCGCAATTTTGCAAATCATTAAGTAGGTAGGTACTAACAAATAGCTTTGCAAATAAGTAATAAAAAGCGGTCAACTGCGTGTCGGACTCGCCCATAAAGGGTTCCGCAGCAGCAAGTAACATAATATAAAAGTTCTTGTAGTTCGTTGTAACTTTGATCGATATTTTAATAACAGTGTAATTTTTATTGCGGTTTACGATTTATGACGTATTAAAAAAAACTACTCACTAGATCTCGTTCAATTTTCGGTGGAAGTTTGCATGGTAATGTACATCACATATTTTTTTTAGTTTTATCATTCTCTTATTTTAGAAGTTACAGGGGGGGGGGACACACATTTTTTACAACCACTTTGGAAGTGTCTCTCGCGCAAACTATTCAGTTTAGGAAAAAATGATATTAGAAACCTCAATATAATTTTTAAAGACCTATCCATACCCCACACGGTTGGGTTTGATGAAAAAAAATTTCTGAGTTTCAGTGCCAAGTATGGGACCCCCAAAAGTTATTGTTTTTTCTATTTTTGTGTGAAAATCTTAATGCAGTTCACAGAATACATCTACTTACCAAGTTTCAACATTATAGTCCTTATAGTGCCGGAGAAAAGTGGCTGTGACATACGGACGGACGGACAGACAGACACACGGACAGACATACACACAGACAGACGGACACACAGACAGACGGACAGACAGACATGACGAATCTATAAGGGTTCCGTTTTTTGCCTTTGGCACGGAACCCTAACAAAAAGTATGTCTTACGGGCAATGTCTTACAAAAAGTATATCTCGTCGATCTAATAAAGCCTGTACTTACTTGTATTTAAGGGTTTACGCTTGTTTTTTTTAGAACTTTGTGAATAGATCTATGGCTTACTTACTTGAAAATGAGGAGCAGCTGTACGCAAACTACATGTCAGTGTAGGTACGTAAAGCCAGAGCGGCGTTTCCTCGGCATTCTCCATAAATTAATATCATATCCGAGTATTCACTAGTCGTATAACCAAATCGAGGCATTGTTTCATTTACACTCACAGAAAGTAATCGTTAAATAACAACTAAGTACTAACAAACCTAACTAATGTGTCCTGTCCCTGTCCTGTGACTATTACAACAGTTTTTCGCACTAATCACTTTAAAATACCTATTATTAATAATCAAAACAAACAGTACATGGGGCTTCCGCGCCGGCACGGGTTCGCGTATTGCGACAGACTCACCCACTAATCAAATGCAGTTTTTTACGTTTCAAATTAGAAAATGATAGAAAAGATATTTTCGGTTGACCCTTTTACTCTCCCGAGTGATTCCCGAGTGATTCCTTCCAGCAATACCTACCTATTGTTTTTAACTATTTGAACACATCGTGTAGTAAATTCCAACAACGAAAAGTAGTGTCCTGTGGCTAAACTACTGAACCGATTTCATTGAAACTTTGTAGGTGGACTTGTAACGTGTGTAGGTATACCTAGTTAAAAGAATACTTGCTTTGCGGTATCCACCTTGTATATGTATAATTATGAATAATATTGTATTCAAAATGAAACCGTTTGGGTAATCCTACACGTGTAGCCACCGCACCTCGCTTTTGGGCACAGAATAACTAATAGTACTAACGTACAGAAGTTCCACTCTCGAACGAAAGTATTTGTTAAATAATAGGGTTTGTCCCCAAAATAAATGTGTCACCAATTCGTAGTCATCCAACAATATAAAAAAAGACGTGTGACACTCGGGGACTGCCGCGGTAACGCTATTGCATAGCATTTTTTATCAACTATTGCAATTATAATTATTTATTATTTTTTTATCTATGCAGTTTTTTTTTTTCTTTGAACATGTATACTTACGGGGCGCACGTGTGGTGAGTTTGTCAATATAAAGATATGATCGATGCCTATACACCTATATACTTTCTCACAAACTGCTGCTTAAGCCGGACATACACGTTCAAGTATACATGCGCAAACCCAGACTGTTTTGTCTGTCTGTCTCCGTCATCTTTCTATCTTTTTATTTTCTTTCTAGGTGGACAACATAAAGCAGCCGCCACTAATTCGAGAAAATCCTTACTTTCACTACTCGACATGTTTCTTCGTCTACAGTTCTTTGTGGAATAGATATTGGAACGCGTTCGCAAGCAACGTCCTAAAAGACTGTGCACACTTATCAGTCGCGGCCGTGGCTGTCAGCCGCGTCCGATAGTTTGTTTCCAGCTTTAAGACTTCATGGGCTTTGGTTTCGTATTGGCGAAAAAAATAGCATTAAGAGATCACTTTCGTTCGAGCATTGTACTATGAAGGACAGGCTGCAAATAAGCTAAGTACATAGGCACCTTAATTGTTGTAATTAACTATTAAACATTTGTACTTAACTAACAAGTGAAGATCTGACTTGTAAAAAGAGTGGCCATGAGTTTCTTTGCCAGTATTCTTCTCATAAGGCTCTACGCATTTTGGAAACTGAAAGTTATGAATAGACATAGACAGGCAGTGGATTTTGGTGTTTTCACCTAATTCACCTTGACGATACAATACATCTGTAGTGTCTGTTTGTGCCGATTTATGATTGTTAACTGTAGCTTCATTTTAACGTTCATTGAATAAATGATTTTGAATTTGAATTGTGTTGTTTGGTTGTGTAAATAAATTCTAGTGTACCAACGAGTGTAATAATGAATTGATTGAGAACAGTTTCTATTGCCTTTAAACCATAAGTGCCATTTATAGATAACTAGCAACCCGCCCCGGCTTTGCACGGGTGCATTTCAGATGCCCCCACCGACGACACGATTCGTGCATTTGAAATCTGTAATATCTTCGAACTTAGATACTGTAAAATTAAAATACATTGTGCATTTAATATAAATCAAAATGGCCCATTTTGATTTATATTAAATGCACAATGTATTTAATTTACTTAATTGTATAAGGATTTATTCTGTATTGCTTAAAATCGCTTCGTAAATAAGCCATTATTTCTCGTAAAAAAAAGGAATAAAAAATGGTTGTTGTGGGTTATCCCTAAGAGATAGACATATACCGTCGCGGACTTTTTTGTAGATCTTTTTAAGGTGTAATACTGTAGTACATTATTTTGATCTATCTCGTAGGGTGCAACCAGCGTTTGCAATGTAAGCGCAAAAAATGTGTTTATTTGCTACATCACATTAGAAACCTCTAAAATTAACAGTGTTCCCATACTATATTATGCATTTATTATACATAAAAACCTTCCTCTTGAATCACTCTATCTATTAAAGAAACCCACATCAAAATCCGTTGGGTAGTTTTAAAGATTTAAGCACACAAAGGGAAATAGGGACAAAGGGACAGAGAAAGCGACTTTGTTTTATACTATGTAGTGATAATCAGTGACGTCACTGATCCACTATTCCAAGCGGATGAAGTCGCGGGCACAGCTAGTAATAAAATCTTTATTTATCTTAAAATAGTAAATCTTTATGATTACCCTGCTTTACAAATGTACATGTTTGCATCTTTGGCATATATGTACGTACAAATATTCAATTTACCTACTGATTTAAATATATTTTATTGATAGTTAAGAAACAGGTGAAATAAGACACGCAATATATTAAAATATTTACGTATATTTCCGTCCAAATTTATAAAAAATAAGCGTTTCAAAAACTGTCTGTTCAAAATATTATACAAAGTTGTGAATCATAATTGCCGTAAACAGTTTTCTATAGTTTCATATTTGGTATAAATATTATATTTAAAACTTATATTATTCAAATAATCATATCGCATAATTAAACTCTCTCAAACATAAGTGCACAACTTCTACTATGAATGCATATGTCCTACTACGCAGCTACGTATCAAGATACACGACATTAGTTAACAAGATATTGAAATTAGTTGGGGAACGTCAGGAATGTTGACAAAAGAAGTTTATTTTAGCAAATATACAGTGAGATTGTCAAAACCGTTAGCTTATAATCTAACTAAAAATAATACGTTAAATTGTAAGGAGTATGTTACAGTTCACAATCTGTCGACAGTTTACAATATCGCAAGATAGATATATATATATATGATAAAAGTTTTGGCATACGATTAGGTAATTTTTGCGTTGATTACCTTTACAACAAGCAGTCGTCAGCCTTACAACTACTTACAAATACTTTAAACCCAATTCTTTAATTTAGTTGCCAAATACTGTTCGAGATCCAAACCAAAACAAAATATCTACTTCATAAATTTTTAAATCTATGTAAGATATTTAAAACTATAATTTTGAGCTTCATAAAACAGGAGTTTTGGCAACTAAAAGTATACAATTCCGTCTTAGTGACTGTAAATCGATACAAATTCAAGTGGTAATAGAGATCACCCTTTAAAAACAAATTTACTTAGACTATAAAGAAAATACAAAAATAAACAGTCGATCTGTTTTATAAACAGGACTGTTACAATAGATTTAAAGCAGAGTGTAGACTAGTTACACATCATAACATTGAAACTAATATATTTAAAGGTAGTAGAGCCACGCTGATTTCAGCACGAATGGGCCGGCTCGACCGGGGCGGTACTACCCTCGCACAGAAAATCAACGTAAAATGCCAGCGTTCGTGCTGTCGTGTTTCGTTGGTGAGTGCGAGACCGGAGGCCCAATTAGTCTAGTCAACAAGTTCCATACTTGCTGACTAGACTAAAAGATGCAGCAGCATCACTAGGCCGCCATGGTGTGGGTCGCCATACTGCATTGCCTGCATTCGCAATGAGTATGGTGACCTCCACTCTTGGATTCTGCTTATGCTTTCCATCAGGCAGAGTAGAGTCATTTTGGCGGGCCAAACATAAAAAAAAAAAAAAAAAAAAAAAAATATCTATATTACTTTCAATGTTACTGTTACTACAATGTACTCTAGTACAGGATCTACTAACATAACATTTTCAATATAGGTCGAGAGACTTTAAATCGAGACATCAAGAAGTAAAGAGATTGTGGTGGACTTAACAGACATACAGGCATGAACGTAGCCAGGTTTTAGTTTCGGGAGGGTTTCATAAGATAATAAAAGGACTATGTCCCTTTAACTGTAATATTATTTAGAAAAATAAATAAGAGGTGTAATAAATATCAATAATGTAGAAACATTTCGGGGGGGGGGTTGAACCCCCTGCCCCCTACTCTAAGAACAAAAGCTTGTGGACCACACAAAGTGTAATAGTGTAGGGAATTGAACCAACAACATTAGCGGCCACCAAACAACCATGCATTAGCGGCAAAATGATCGCTTAACTACTACGCCATCAGTGTATCAGTATATGTAAATTGTATTATACATTATCAAAAGAAATTAATAGAAAATAATTCTAGTTCTCATTATCTGTGCACAAATAAATGAATATAAATTAACAAAAGCCTCATGATATTAATTACAAATATGTATACTATAATCTAAAAAATAGTCAAATATAGTCTAAAACAGTAGCATATTAAGTTACTCCTTATATAATCAGCTATCTACCAGTGAAAGTCTCGTCAAAATGCATCCAACTGTTTCAGACATTGGCTGGACAAACAGGAAGACAAAATTTTTTAAAATATATAATTTGTTTGTAATACTAGTAAGGCTGTTAATTTGAAATTCCAAACAGACACTTCAATTTTATTTATTTTTATGTACGTATGGACATTCGTAGCAGCAGCATCTACGAATGGCCAATTTCAATAGCCTCATATTTCGTCGGAATTTCAATAATATAGCTACAAAATACGTTTAATTTGAAATCAACACCATTTACTTTAATTTTCTTTAGTAGTTTAGTCTTAGTCCAGGCGCAAATAAGCCAACTTGACAAAACACGGTCATCATTTAACATTCACTAATGATTGTAATTTAATTTATGTAGACTTGATCCCAAATCTTACTATTGTAGTTTAATCGTACATTTTTTTTTTTATGGAATAGCCCGGCAAACGAGCAGACGTATCGCCTGATGGTAAGCGATTACCGCCGCCCATGGACACGCGTAACACCAGAGGCGTCACAAGTGCGTTACCGGCCTTTGGAGGATGGGGGGGGAGATAGGGGTAGGGGTTGGGGTGTGGGCCTCCGGTATCCTCACTCACCCGGTGAAACACAGCGCAAGCACTATTTCACACCGGTTTTCTGTGAGGCCGTGGTATCACTCCGGTCGAGCCAGCCCATTATTGCCGAAGCGTGTCTCTCCCACGTTTGATGTAACGTTTCACGTTTTGATGTAATTCTATTATTCTAAATTAATTTACTGTTTAAATGTCTCCATTTCTTGATGGTTATTTTTCTGCTGTTATTATTTTATTTTCCTGTTTTGATTATGGGTTTAATTTAATACTTTTAACAGTATCAACCAAAGCTATTGTCGACTTACTATGAGATCTCAAAAACTGTAATCAAATTCACCTTACCTAATATTTTTAATCACTTGCAATTTGTCACTTGGTATTTTTGTATAAATTCAAATAGTTTAATTGGAAATTGTGTATTTAAACAAACAACAATGAAGCTACATCTGATTGTCAAATGTTATAAAAAATTTGTAATCATAAATCAATTAAACATCTGTGGACGGTAGTTTTAAAATAAATGTCAAGGACAAAATAAGCAAAAATATTTAAATAAATATAAACATAAACCAGTCTAGTAAAAACTACAATCATCTACAAAAACACGAACTGTCATATTAAACGTCTTAAGACCTTAATTTATGTAATGTCAAATAAGACAGCTCAGTGCAAAAAAAATACGAATGGAATAGGGCCAAATTGCTACTTTCAATTATTTCAGGCATCAGCTCTGAGTCCCTATTGTTTAGGTTAAAATTAATATTTTAGATGTATCAAGGGTTGATTATATTATAATATTTATAATATTCTTAAAGCCTATCTAAATACAAAACAGTCTTAGAACGAGGCTAGTAATGTCCATAAACTTGGCACTAAAATATTATTAACAAATAGACATAAATGCAGTATCAGAAAAATCTGTGTAAATATACAAAAGCTATACCAATAAGCTATTTTAAACACTGCTCGACTTAAGCTCTTTTAGTTCTGTATCATTCTTGTTCTCTTCATCAATAACAACTGTTTCATCCTTTTCGTTAAGCTCAACGGCATTATACATTTGCCCCTGTAGTTCGATTTGTATATCCCTAAGCTGCTTACCTTTAGTTTCAATTACAAAATAGTACGAGAACACACCACCTCCTATAGAAAACGCGGCAAAAATGAAGAATATTGTCGTCAAACCCCAAGCAGCTTTCACTTTTGGGTACCCTATCCCAACAATGAACGCCATTAGAGCACCGAATATATTCAAACTAGTCATAGCGACTGCTTTGACGTTTAGAGGAAATATTTCAGCTGGTATTATATATATCAGGGAGTTGAAACCTAGAGTGGATATAATGTTTGATAGGATTATACACACGAGTGGTACGAAGCCGAAAGTGGTGAGGATTGCAGAGCCTGTGTTCATAACATCTTGGAATAAGAAATACAGGCCGATGAGTCCAAGAGCCACGCCCGTCCCGTGGAATGAGTAAATTAAGAGTGAGCGACGACCGACGCGATCGACTAATACTGATGACATCATAGCTGAAACGACAAAGAAATTACATAGTTTTAAGAAAATTTATTTCAAGTAGGTACTTAAAAATTCGTTGGTTTTTTTTTAAATATGTTTTCGTGTTTGGTAGACTCGTTATTTTAAAATGTATTTTGGATGTCAAGGAAAGGTCAATTTTAAAAAAAATAAGTTGATACCTGCACATACATACAGCCAATACTGTAAGAGCCGACTACAAGGCTGTACCTATTGCAAAGAGAAGAAGAAAGAAGACAATTTCAAATAAACCCTATACCAAAAAAGTCTGGCTGTTGTAGTATAACAGGTCAAAGCCTCCTTTCTAAAAAGAGGCCTATGGTCCAGTAATGGACTAATAAAGGGACTCGATTATGGTGATAAGACATAGTACAAATCGATGGTCCCTATAATACCACGGGAAAGATCTCGAAGGATGGGTAAGCGGAAGTTCGAAGTACCTCTTTGTAACAATTACCATGGGCAAAGGGCCAATAAATATTTAGAGCCAGTAATTTTCAATAGTCTGCCGAATGATATTTGTAACGTGTGTAATAGTAATAGCTCTCATGTAAAATAAATGTTCAAATCGAAGTTGGTGAAGTACCTTCTTGAGAACTTTCACTGTAATATTTGTATAAGTCATAATTGTTGAGAAGTGTCTGTGTATTGATATTAATAGTCTGTCATGTAAAAGAAAAGATGTTATAGGAATGGTACAAAAAATTCATGTTAAATAAGGAGCTACGTCTGCCAACAAACTGTCCTGCAGTTTGGCAGAAGTAAAATATAATGTAAACTGAATGTTAAAAAATAAAAAGTAATAAACATTTTTTCTTTCTTTCTTCTAATAATAATGTAGGATATGCAAAATGACAAAAAACAGTCAGTGAAAATTAAAAAATCCAGTTTTTCGATTGTTTTTGGCGTTAAAACTACATTTGAACTACATATTCTACTCAAATAAACAAAATTTTTAACAAAAAAAAAAACAATTTGAAGAAATGTACTAAATTCAAATGGGACAACACGGAAGCACCAGCTTTCAAATTAAAAAAGAATCATCAAAATCGGTTGACCCAGTCAAAAGTTCTGAGGTTACAAACATAAAAATTAAATACAGTCGAATTGAGAACCTCCTCCTATTTTAAAGTCGGTTAAAAAGGTGGTTTGCAGATCCGACATTATAAATAGGGACCACCGAAATGTTCGTTCTCATAATACAATTTTTCGTCCAGGATGGGAATTGAACCCAAAAACTCTGGCTTAACACTAGATCAATCGTCTAAAAACAAGATCTCTTACCAACAACGAAGGTCACACAGCCATATATAATAAACACTAATGACATCTTCATGTCTAACTTGGTTTCCCCCACGATCCAGCCTAAATACTGCCTTATCAAAACACCACCTGTCATTATTTGTGCCATCTTCAACCCTGAAAATAAAAAGTCCATTATCAGTTTGTTTGTTTTTTACAATTTAACAGCCTTAAAGTCTTAAAAAGAATTTAATATGTATGTACCTATGAAATTATGTTTTTTTTTATTTATGTAGTGATTACGTCGGCGTCGTCGCCGCGTCGCAATGTCAAACCGTGAATCGTAACGACCTGTTAGGATATTATTATAGGTAAAACCGCGGGACGAAGTTAGTTTTAACAAAGTAGCCTAAATAACTCCTTATATCATCAGCTACCTATATCCGTCCCGTCTAAAACGTAAAGTCCCGTCAAACTCGGTCCAGCCGTTCCAGAGATGAGTCGGAACAAACAAACAAACAGACGAAAATGTTATTTTCCTATATGTACCTACCGTGTATACATACATATGCATTTATTAAAAAGCGGTTATTTTAATATTATAAACAGACACTCCAATTTTATTTATATATTTGTATGTATAGATATACAAGTATGCCATGCCCAGTTTAGTAACAAAATGTTATGAAATCTATACAAATATTTCAAATTTTCATTCACTGCATATCGAAGTATACACGGTAAATACATTAAAAAAAAAAACAATTTAAAAATGTTCTGTTTGTGCCGGCTAAACTCTAAAACGTCTAGATCAATTTTGACGGGACTTTTACTGGCAGTGAGCTTAAGTTATAAGAAGTAAGTTAGGCTAATTTAATTTTAGAAAAAATAAATGAACAAAATTAAATACAATGAAATAATGAACATATTCGATTGAAAAGCAAGAAAACCTCCGGGCGCATTTAGTATTAAGTAAATAACGAAAACACACCTAAAGCGATAATAATTGCTTTTCTATACTGCGGTCCTGACAATAACTCCTTTATTGAACTTGAGTGAACCATTTCGTTTTGGACGTCTGCCTGAAGCGATCGCAGTTCGTCCTCGAGAACCTGACAAATTAACACTGTTTAAATATAATAACATTATAATACAGAATACTGAACGTTCTATTCAGTCTTCAACACAAAATAGATATGTCACCGTAAGATTGTAAAAACTGTTAGATTAATCTACCTAGCGAGATTGTAAACTGTCGAAAGATTGTCAACTGTGGCATACTGCTTACAATTTAAGCTACTATTTTTCGTTAGATTATACATACACACATAGAAATACAACTTCTTTATTAATCACAAATAAATTTTACTGCCACAACAAATGAAATCAACAAAAATACTTTACATTCGGCAACAAACGAATTAACAAACAAATATGGCAGCGCGGGACATATGCTGTTCGACCAATCACAGCACGAGATGCGATCCGTCGCATACCATATTACAATTTGACGGTTTCACTTCGCAAAATTATAATCTAACTAAAAAAAATGGTTGTCTGTAAAGTCTGTTTAAGGACGATAGTTTAACGTGACAACGTCATAACGAAACATTGATGAAATGATGAGAGATAGATAACGACGATAGAGCGAGGTAACGACGCATGGCGAGGTAACGCCGCATCAGTCATGTTTTTTTGTGGGCCGGCTCCATCAATTTATAAGACGTTGTTACGTCAATAATACATTAAATTGTAAGCAGTATGTTACGGTTTACAATCTTTCGACAGTTTACAATCTCGCGAGATACATTATAATCTAACGGTTTTGACAATCTGACGGTAACAGGTATAAACCGTCAAAGAGACAAATGAAAAAAAAAATCCGCGTTGTGATGTCACTACTAGGTTTTACAACGAATTTAAGACATTAAACTAAGCAAGTCTTTCGAGATTAGTTCAAGGAATTCGAGGTATTTAAAATATCTTATAATAATATAATAATAAAAAACGTTTATTTCTCACCAAAACCAAAATACATAAATTACTTACGAATTGAATTACATAATATCCAGGTAGTATTTCGGTTGAGGATCGCTGGTGCCCGTGGTAGGCATAAAATTGCCTGTGTTACAGGTCACCAGGGTCCTCGCTCCGAACCAGTTTATACAAAATCAAACGCTATGAATAAAACAAGGAACAAAAGAGACAGCATACTAATTTAAAAACTTAAACTTACGTAGTGAACAAACATGTTGAAAAGTAGTAGAAAAGTTTTTTTTTTTTTTTTTTTCATGGAATTATGTGTGTATATTGCGTATTTATATGCGTGTGTGTGTGTGTGTGTGTGTGTGTGTGTGGTGTGTGTATGTGTGTGTGTGTGTGCATGTATATACCAAGTATGTGTGTGTATTCGTTGTATTACTGTAAGTTTAAGTGTGATGTCTAGCATATACCATTATAAAAGTAGATGGCTACTCCAGAACCACCAATAAATCCTCGGTTTCTTCGTATGTTTGCTTCAAGAGCCATTCCGTTACAACTATGTGGCATTGGTATGAGTTTAGTTTATAAAAAGTCAGAACTTTATTAATTTTATTGTATAAGTAGGGTCCTAGAAAAACAAAGAATTTACGGCAAAATGACGTATTTATTTTAGATGTTATAATGATGGGTTTATTGCGACGAACACTCTCTCGCGTGTAATGGGTCTGTGCGTGTTGTCTAAATATTGTAGCTTGCACAAATAGCTGCCTAACTGTAGGCACTTGACAAAACTCATAAAGTTTTATGGTTGGGAACAGACGCGGCTTAGAACAGCAAACCTTGAGTACCGCTCTCTGGGCGCGCTCTAGGGGTATTATGTGGGTTTTAGCCGAACCGCCCCATGTGGTAATGCAGTAATTTAAGATAGATTGACACAGTGATTGATAAACCATTTTCATTATCTGGGGATCCGCTGACTGTCGAAGTTCTTTGAATATGTAGATTAGTTTACGTGTTCTACTTGTTAAATACTCAATATGGTCCCTAAAGTTCAGGCCGCTATCGATAATAAAACCGAGATACTTTATAGACGATACTCTCTCGATACAACCACCTGCAGAACCGTCGAATCCAGTTGCAGTTATTTGAAGCGAACCATCCAATTGGATTGGCTTGCGAATAAAAAAGTCTATTACTTTGGTTTTGTCTGTATTTAACGTGAGCAAGTTATCATTAAGCCATTTACAAACCACGTCGAATCCCTTTTGCGCAAAACCATATGTATCCGGCCAAGAACCCGATGAGAATACTAACGCCGTGTCGTCAGCGTATGAATAAACTGTACCTTGGTCAAGTTCGATATCACACAGTTCGTTAATGTAAATAAGGAACAAACTAGGGCCGAGAATAATTCCTTGGGGCACGCCATATGTTATAGGTATTTCAGTGCTGGCGTAGGGGCCAATCTTTACTAACTGGGTTCTATTCGTTAAATAGCTTTGGAAAAAGGATAGTTGAACTCCTCTTATTCCTAGTGACTCGAGCCTCTTCACAAGTATGGGGACCGAAACCGTATCGAAAGCTTTTTTTAGATCTAGGAACAACGCTACACATTTCTGACCTACATCTAGTTGTTTAACTACGTTGTCAACTAAAGCATGAACAGCATCATCCGTAGACAATTTCCTTCTGAAACCGAACTGTTTAGCAGATAATAATTTACGCGATTCCAAATACGTAACAAGTCTCCGATTCGCTATTTTTTCGAGTACCTTCGATATTGCTGGGAGAACCGATATAGGTCTGTAATTTTCAACACAACTCCGATCCCCCGACTTGTGAATTGGGTGGAGAAGACCTCTTTTAAAGTGGTCAGGGAAAATTCCAGCGCCAATGCTGAGATTACAGATGCAAGTGAGAGGGGGCACCAGTATGTCGGCATACTTCTTCAAAAAACCACCTGAAATACCATCCCACCCCACTGCACAGTTGGTCCTCAAAGACATAACAATATCCTTCACTTCAGATTCATCCGTCTCCAACATTAAAAAAGAGTCAGCGGTATTGGACTGAATATTAACGGGAGAGGGAAATGAGGATCTACAAATAGCATCCGCGAGCTGATTACCAACACCTGCAAAATAGGCATTAACATTGTTAATTTCCTGTTGCTTGTCTTTATTAGACTCTAAGAGGTTACCTGCGGATGATTTGGGTTTGATTCCGTTTGTAACCGATCGAATAACCTGCCACATGTGCTTAGAGTTCTTACCGGCTTTTTTAAATTCTGCTCTTTCATATTCTTTTTTGGCCTTGCGTATAATTGCCGTACAAAAGTTGCGGTATCTTTTATAAGACACTGATATATTTTCATCCGAGGGGTTCTTTCTATGTTTCTTGTATAGGTTGTCCCTGTTGCGCATGCATTTGAGAAGTCCTGGAGTAATCCACGCCTTGCTTGGACGCCGCCTGCAGGGCAACTTTATTGTTTTTGTGTTTTTTGCAAGCGCAGAGAGAATAGGGTCTAAGAATAATTTTGTGGCGAGATTAGGATCATTTACTGCAAAGACAGGGTTAAAATTAATACTATAAAGCTCAGTAGACAGACTATCCTCGTCGATTTTGGTTGTAGTATGGTGGGTTTTACGGGCAACGCCTTTTAATGACATTGCCAGCATCACTGCGAAGTGGTCCGTAACAGTAGTCTCGAGAACAAGCACTTTAGAAGTCAGCGATGTCTTCAGGTTTATATGATCAAGGCAGGTGGAACCGTGGGTTGGGAAGGCATGACCAAGAAAGAGGCCATGCTGTGCTAGGACATCAAGATAGTCCAAAGTATATGTAGTTGTGTTTTTATGGATAACATCAATGTTAATGTCCCCAATAAGAGCTATATTTCTATAAGACTTTAAGCTCGCAAAAAATCTATCCAAGGAATGAATAAAATTTGACGGGTCATGAAATGCGTATGGTCTATAAATTGCAACAACAGCCAGCTCCGAACCCATAGTAATCAACAAGCAGCTTGCATCGGATACCTCCGGCTCAATGACTTTGACCTTGAATAAAGTCGTCTTCAAATAAACCACTACCCCGTCATTTTTATTGTGAACTTTAAATGTTTTATATGCAATATATCCGTCTATTTCTGGTATTACTTGGTTACATGAAAGCCAGCACTCGGTCAGAACGATGAGGTCGATGGCTATGTTTATTCTTGATAATAGTGTTAAAAATCCCGAGAAATTAGCGTTTACACTACGTATATTCTGAGATAATACGGTAATATGAAAACTCGAAACACGCAGCAAATCATTGCATTCCTCCGGGCAACACATCAGTGAGTCGCAAAAAGAAACATTACCTATGTTATCTAATAAATCATTGATCGCTGAGAATTTGTAAACAATAAACTATCATTAGGCAAACGCGGGTATAAATAAATTTGTTATTTAAATAAGTGTATCTAAGGGTTAGTGTATAGTATAATAATAGCATATTACTTATTATGCCACTCAAACATACCGTTACTGTGCTATTGAAAAAATAAAATGAAAATAAAAACGGTATAATATTGATCTCAGTGTGTAGGTGAATCACAAGGGCCTTAAAGTTGTTTATGAATGTGATGTTATTAATTTGTACAAAGCAGGGAGGATTGATTGTGTTTGAAGTGTATAAGTTTTGTGTATTAGTGTAATAATTCCAATAAAAACCATATTTAAAAATGTAAAAATAAAAAGTGGGTGACTTGGTAAAAAGATGCATGCAAAACAAAATAAACATAAGCTGTTGCATTTCTAAGAAACGTGTGCTGTAGGAGGTACACTGAGGCCACAGATTATTTAAAAGTATTAATGGGCCTATTATAATTAGCGTAAGTAATATAAAAAACAATAATAAATCTTTACCCAGTCATTTCGCTTTTAAGGTGGGTAAATCGTTTTCATCCCTAATTGTAAGCCGTGTACCGCCGTCCTCTTTCTTCATGTAAATATTTCCTCTTCTTGTCCAGCAATATCTAAATTTTAATGTCTTTGCTGCTTCTCGGGCCAGAGCAAATAATTTTTTATCTTTATTCGTGAGACTCTCAGAAATATATACTGGATTCGCGGGACCCGGGAAACCAATTGTCAACGAAGAAAGTTTATTATTGGGATTATTTTGATTAAATTCCCTCACGCCATTCAATATTCTGTTTTTTGATAAAACGGAGGTCAGGTCAGTTACGACTGCTGTTCCTGATTTTGTGGTAATCCTATATACGTCTCTAATGTCAGAGGACGGTACTTCTGTGTTGAATGATTTGCAAGTTTTTTGTATTAATTCACACAAGTCTTGTTGTGTCTCTTGCTTTAGTTGTTGGGGTAAATTGCGGAACTTGATGACTGTGAACTTGAGCTTTTTTTGCATGTCATCTATTTTATTTTCTAATGAGATGATGTAATTTAAATTTTTCTGACGTTCCTGTTCCATTTCAAGAAGTCTATGCCTGATGTCTTCGTATTGTGACGACATAAATTTGATAGACTTTTCCAGTTCGTTGCTGGTAGCTTTAATACTGGCATTCTGTTCCTTGAGTTCGGCCATGTCGGAGCATAGTTTGTTCAAAATTGCATCCTGGCCTGTCTTCCAGTCACACAGCATTGCCATTAGCTCCTCCTTAAGGGTAAGTTCCTCGGACTTCTTTTCGTCTTCTTTCCGAGGTCTTTTCGGTCGTCTACCAACGCATCTAATTGGGCTTTCTGGATCAAGCGTGGCGATATCAGTTTCCGAAGATACTTGGAGTACACTTTTGTGCTTATTCGGAGGCGTTCTCGCTGGTGGTCCCATGTTGTAATTTTATATATCTTTTTTTTTTTTTAAACTGACTTAGGTTCACAGTTTTAGTAGTCGGCACGTATCCAATAGGTACACAATAACCAACAGAGCAAAACCGGTCTATTAAAGAAACTATACAAAATTGAATTTATATTAAGTTGTTTATGTTATAGTTTTATTAAGAATAGAAAAGAAACAATTGCGAATGATATTTAAGCGTAGGGTAGTGCGCACGACTAGACGCTTCCGCGGTCCGGTGGCGATTCTATATCTATAATAAATCTAAATAGATCATATCGAGATAAAACAATTAAGGGGCGCGTCCCTAAAAACGCGCGAAAAGGCACTTGCAGTTTTGCAAAACACAAACAACTCAATTCATATTTGAAACTAAAAAAAAAATCTCAGTGGTTTAATAAATCAGTCTACCAATCTACCGAGTGACATTTATAAAATAATTCTTTATTTTTGTGAAAAAAAGCCTTAACAAAGATGAAAATCATCGAAACCGACCTTTTTAATCAGCACACTCTGTCCTATTTCGTGCTCTATTTTAAATGTTTTTTTCTTATTTCGCGAGAAAAAAGTATGGAGAAAAGATTTACCGTTTTAGTTTTTTATTAATTCTCACCAAAAAGCCATAATCTAAGGCTAAACATCGTTCATTTTTAGCGACAAAAGTTCCATACAATTTAGTACGTAGATATCGTCTCCCGTAAATTGCAATAAATACGTTTTATCGCGCTCAAAAAATTCAGTGCCCGCCGAATATTCAAGGTGACACCACGTCCGTTTGTAGTTCGCACTGAGCTCCATAATACGTAAATGACAAGTTTTAGGGTGGGTTGCCAGTGAGTGTCGAATTGTAACTGTTAATTTGTATTCTTGAATTTAATTTAATATTTTTTAAAGAATAATTTCAAAGAAAAATATTAGTATTTTTTAATAACACAGAACTTATTTTTTAATGTTTTTTTTTCACTTGCTATGTATGTATATATCTAACTATATTTGTTAAGACGGAATCTTGCAACTCAATTTTGCAGATAATATATCTTCAACCGATTGTGTTGAATTTTTGTAGGCATATGTATATAGCGTGACAATGCTATATTATGATGACATGGAGCTGATCTGATGTTGAAGCTGGAAGGTGGTCATAGGAACTTTGTAACGACGGAACCTATCGAGTTTGGAGTCGTTTGATTTGTCTTGACGAGTACTTTGAATACACTTTGACAGACCGAGACACTTCGAGAATGTGTTTTTAAAAAAGTAAAAAATAATTTTTTTAATGATTTCTGTTAGAATTGAATAACTACTACTGAAATAATGAAAGACCTTAAAATTACAGTTTTATTTTTGACTGCATGGTTGGTCTAGTGGTTTAAGCGGTTGCCTCGCCGCTTCCTACTGTATCAGGTGTTGTGGGTTCAAATCCCACATGGGACAACACTGTGTGATCCACGAATTGTTGTTCTGAGTCTGGGTGTCCATTGTGTCCTTTTCATGTATGTTTGTAAAGTCCCCCGCGACACAGGATTTATTGGATATACACGGAAGTTGTCTTTTTTGAAAAAAAAAACTAGCTGACCCCCACGGTCTTACCCGCGATACTACACCAACCGCGGTTACTCCTTATATCATCAGCTACCTATCAGTAAAAATCCCGTCAAAATCGCTCCAGCCGTTCCAGAGATTAGCCGGCACAAACAAACAGACAGACAGACAAAAATTGTAAAAAAGGGTCCCATCTACACTTTACGTCATTTCCATTATTATTCATCCCTTAAGTTCGAATTTAATCAATTGGTGAATTGTAAAACAATAGATGCCCTATCCCTTACAATATCTGATATCTGTAATCTATATAAATAAAAGAGGAAGGTGACTGACTGACTGACTGACATACCCAGAGATCAACGCACAGCCCAAACCGCTGAAGTTAGAATCCTGAAATTTTGCAATTAGGTTCTTTATAATCTATATATATAAAAGAGGAAGGTGACTGACTGACTGACTGACTGACATACCCAGAGATCAACGCACAGCCCAAACCGCTGAAGCTAGAATCCTGAAATTATGCATATTGGTTCTTTATATAACGTAAGTGAGCACTAAGAAAGGAATTTTTGAAATTCCACCCCTAAGGTAGTAAATCAGGGGATGAAAGTCTGCGTGAGCGAAGCCGCGTGCAAAAGCTAGTATAATATATAATTTTTAAGACAAATGGTTTGTTTTTTAACCGTCTTAAAAAAAGAAGGAGTTTATAAATTAACTGTATTTTTTTATTTTTTTACCCGACCACGGCAAAGCCAAAGGAGGGTTATGATTTTGACAGGCTATGTATGTATGTTCATCTGTTCCCTCATAGCTCCTTAATTACTAATTAGAACTGGATAAATGAGGTATCGTTAGAAGTGCCTTGATCGTCCGCTGCTTATAGGCTATATGACGCGTCACTCAATTTAATGTGGCGCCCTCTAGCCGACATAAAGTACTGTATTAAAAAACGAATTTGACATAAATATGCCGTGTTTGGTATCATCGGAAAGGGTGTTACTTGTACATTTCAAATATATATATAGGTATTATTAGCATTTGCTGGTGACTTTGTTCGTATTTATTCAATTTTTTTTATATTTTTATGTTGGGTATTTAAAATATACTTTGCATATAAATTATTATTAAGCTGACAGATAGCGCGAGCGACTTAATTTTATACTGTGTAAAAATATATTATTTGTCCATGAAATAAATTAAAAATGAATAGGTACACTTGAACCCCATTCTCGGCCGTTGACGAGTTGCTTAAAGCCCGCGGGCTTTCCGATATGACTAAGATACATTGCGTGCTTTGTAGGACATTCTAAACATTCTTCAAAGGCGAACAGTTGATGAATATGTAACTAGAAGAAAAAACCGAAAGTAAATTTATTAGTTACCAGGGTTAGTATGCAACAGTGCCCGATGCGTTTGTGTGCATGTAAAATATGAATGTGGGTGTTCAATCACAAATTCCCACGCTCAAGGACTACAGTCTTAATTCGATATATTTTATACGTCTCGAATTACTTATTCTTATCTCGAATGTGTGTAGAATCAGCAAAAGAAAATTTTAAAATAAAACAAACCTTTTCGTCTTTATATCTTCGCAATAAGCGCAGCGACTTTTTAGCACCTTCCACATTTCCATTCTTTAAAAAGAAGTACGGTGTCTCTGGAATCCACCAGCATACGACGAAGTACATTATAGGAAGAGCGACCATAATGTAATTCAAGTCTTCGTAGGAAAGAAACGGGCCTAAGACCATTGTAATAAGGTTCCCAAACTTAAAGGTGAAACTGGTAATCACTTGCAATGATGCCCTCACGTCTTTGTCTGCTATCTCGGAAACGTAGTATCCTATTACCTGAAAAAGACATAGTTTTATATAAGTTATATATTTTTAGTATATTTCTATACATATATGAATTTCCTATTAGATGTACGACTGTCTGTATTTAAGGGATATCGTTGATGTTGAAGTGAACCAACGCATATTTATTGGGAAAAATTATACCCAATTGTTCACAGCAGTCTGACGGCTTCCTTAAGTTCTAGACGTATTTTTATGTAAATAAATATTCTCCAAAATTGTATATCCTATCTTCTGAGCCTTTACTAGTCCCAAGATTATTTGAGGTCGGCTACTAGTTCAACCGATTTCACCTGAATATCAGTTTTTCCAGCGACTGCCAAAGGATCTCCACAAACCTGACGGTGAACTGAATTTGATGGTTGAATTAGTATATTTGAGTCATAAATAACGATCTACATAGCATTCGGTCGATCCTTGCATTGTCTATATTCACAATGAGTATTGTGACCACCACACTTAAAAAAAACTGTTCATGAGAACAAGGACCGACCGCTTAAGTACTCTCCGAGGCACTAATTTGTTGTAAAAAAACTCAACAACTTATTATACCAAATTAAAAATAAATAAATTCAAGAACTGAAACATTTGACACTGAGCGCAAAATAAAAAATGCCGCATTAATTGTAATCAGTCCACTCTCATTTGAAAAGTACGGAATGCAAGGGAATTCCAAGAATACGGTGCAAATAACTGTACATAGTCACTGGGATTCCAATATATTGTCTCGTATTTCTTTAAAATGAGTTACATACACAGATTCGTTGTTACATGAAGTCGAAACATCAAACCCTGGTATACAATATTTTGGACTTAATTGCCATCCTGCTAATACAAATCATAAAAAAATTACCAAACTCTCATCATTTATTGATTTTAAAAAGGTTTACGGAAAATTTGATCCAAAACTGAAAATCCTACTAATATTATAAACGCGAAAGTTTGTAAGTATAGATGGATGGATGTTTGTTACTCTTTCACAAAACTACTGAACGGATTTGGATGAAACTTTACAGTAATATTACTTATTTATGCATCAGAATAACACATAGGCTACTATTTGCCGCGATAACCGACATATACGCGGGAGGAGCCGCGAGTAAAAACTAGTTCGTAAATAAAACCTAAACGGTTGATGTATCCTTCTTTTATTTTATTCTTAACCGACTTCAAAAAAAGGAGGAGGTTCTTAATTCGCCTGTATTTTTTTTTTGTTATGCATGTAAAATCGGTTCACACAGTCGAAAGTTATGAGGTAACAACCTCATAACTTTCGACTGGGTGAACCGATTTTGATGATTCTTTTTTTATTCGAAAACTGGTGCTTCCCATGTGGTCCCATTTCAATTTGGTCCAGTTCTGACATGTCATCCATGAGAAAACCATATAAGTCTTCAATTTGCATTAAGCATGTGCGCGACAAATTAACGAATAACTCAATATTCCCGTATGGTCCCATTTAAATTTGGTTCAGATTGAAGTCGGTTTTTTATTGTTATTCTTCTTTATAATCATCAACAGCCTTTAATTCACTCTTGGAGATAGGTTTCTCCTTTGCCTACTACACGACACTTGCACTGGTCAGATGGGTTTGTTTTAAGTTTTCCTTTTCTTTGCAGTGATGTTGTCCTGTGTAGTTTCTTTCTTAAGCCTGATATTCATGGTAAACATTTGTTTAGCAATTGATCAATATTGTTGATGAGCAACGAGAATGTTGCTGGAAACAGAATGTCAACTACCGTTTCTCCGTGTCGTGCAACTCTGCAACACGCAGTGTGCAGCAATTGCCTGCCTCGTTGGTCTCGCGGATGGCGTGTGCGACTGCTGATCATGAGGTCTCGGGTTCAATTCCCGGGTCGGACCAAATGTTTGCATGATCTACAAATATTTGTTTCGGAGTTTGGGTGTTTTCTATATATAATATGTATGTATTTACAAAAAAAAAAGTATATATGTATTTGTATCAGTTGTCTAGTACTCATAACACAAGCTCTGCTTAGCTTGGGACTAGATGGCGTTGTGTTAAAAAAAAAAAAAAACAGCAAGAATATGTTTATGGGGGTCACCATCTAGATGTAGGAACAGACATGGGAAATATTACCATTTAAATGAGCTCGTTAGGTAAGAAATAAAACCAAGAATATTTCCTCCCACCAATCAGTCAATTTTAAACCATACTCACAGTACTCATCATACCAGTGCCACAGTTCCATGTTAACGCTGTAATGTACAGAAGCCATCCTTGTAACGCAAACGCCACGATTATCTGAAAGCAATAACATTGATAAGTAAGTTTATTTTCAGAACTAGTAACACAGGCTGTTGTTATGACGCCGTGGATTCGGCGAAATAATTAACTGGCGGATGGACGGCGCGGCGCTGGAATGCGAACGATAAATGTGAAGGACAAGGGAATATCTACGATTAACACTGTAGTATGAACGGACCCACTATTTGTTGCATTGAATAATAGTTATCTTAATTCTAGTCGACGGTACATACATATACGGTACGATACATATTAAGGTTCCTAATTCCATATAAGGCAAAAGAAGAATTTTCTATACTAATAAGTAAAATTGAAGTGCCTGTTTGTAATTTCTAATTTTATATACTTACATTAAAAAATCTGTCTGTCTGCCTGTTTATTCCAATTTCCGACTAATCCCTGTAACTGCTGGACCTATTTTCACGGGACTTTCATCGGCAGATAGTTAATGATATAGAGTAGGTTAGCCTTTTTAATAGACTACTTTCGCCCCGTGGTGTTACACCGTTACAATCACGGTGCGAAATTAGTTGTTTATAAGGATGGATTACGGAATATAAGCAACTACATATTTGCGTCCCGTGGCGTTACCTGCAGTAGCAAAGATATTTCAATTTTCATCCCACGGGAACACTACAATTTCTTCGGGATAAAATGCAGCCTATGAGTTAATCTATGACGCCAGCTACCTCTACACCAAATTTTATTAAAATTGGTCAAGCAGTTTCAGCGTGGAGCAGTAATAAACATAGAAACACACTCACGCAAAACTTTATAACGTTAGTGTAACAAATCGAACAGTGCAGAATCGTAGGGTCTGGCTATCTATTGACTGAAAATTCGAGCCCTTTAATCTATCCCCAGTTACAAATAACAAATCAAACGTGACATTGCATTTAACATATAGATAAGCACAAGGTGTTATCTTGAAATTTTGTAGTGCATACAAAAAACAACCTAATTAAAATAGTGCTAAATGTAGGTATCTAGGTTTCATTCGCTAGCTTTACTTAATCTAATCAATAACCGCATTCGGCCACTGCATTACTTATTTAAATTCTATCATCATCGTATTTATAGGACTCCCCAGGATACTCCACATCAACTCTTTAGCTTTTTTAAATTTAACGGCATCTCTAGCGAGCTACGATCGGTAAACTTAGACAGATTTTTTGTGGTGAAAACTTCTTTAGCAGTGTTTTGGTAGGGAGAAATCTTATGAGTTCGCGTCACCCCGTCACCGAAATGAAAAAAATGTAGATAACGCACCGGCTTGTTTTTGTTCAAGCAAGTAGCGTAGTTTCAAGTACACACGCGTTACGCACTAACTATGCTATAAACTACGCTACTTTTCGTCAGTATCGTACAAGTTGTCGATACTTAGCGCATATTTAGTGCGTAACGCGTGTTTACTTGAAACTACGCTACTTTTTTTGCTTCAACAAGAACAAGGCGGTGCGTTATCTACCTTTTTTATTTTATCTGAGCTTGTAACGTGTAACGTCCATCCTACTAATATTATAAACGCGAAAGTTTGTAAGTATGGATTGATGGATGTTTGTTACTCTTTCCCTCAAAAACTACTGTACGCATTTAGATGAAACTTTACAGTAATATAGCTTATACATCAGAATAACACATACGCTATGCGCGATTATGCCGCGATAATCGATATACACGCGGGCGGAGCCGCGAGCAAAAACTAGTAACTAATAAAAAAACAATATGTCGACCTAGTTAGATTTATGTATGTTTACTGATACTACAGCAAAAATGTGAAGTAGTCAGTGTGAAAAGGATTGTGAGAATTTAATCTAGATGTGATTTTTTCAGTCTTTTCCCCTTAAGTGCTCCGTAGTGCCAAGCAAGGAACCCTTATCGCATAAATCCCGCCAAAAAGGATTTTAGGAATTATCAACTATCTAGGAGTGTGGAATAGTTATAAATAGATCTTTAAAATTCACTCATCTATTTGTGAAACACTAAACTTCCAAGAGATTTTCGTTCCAGTCGAATGTAAACTGTTAATTGAAAAATCTAAACAAAAGAAAGATGGTAAAATAAGAACTACTCAATTTAAATTAATTCAGATTCGTTCACAAATATAATTTTTTTGACGTCATCACCATTCAACAATCGATCAGCGGTCACAGACAACGATATATTATCATTATGCACGACAAATAACGATTCACACTTACCGAGCCAATAACGATGGGTATTGCGCTACACAAGATTGTAGCTCGCCTTCCAAATATGTCTGCGATATATCTTGTGGCGAGGGATCCAATAGCAAAGCCCACTGGGTATAAAGACAACATTGTCCCCACTTGATTCTGTTGAAGAAACAATTTATTTATCATTAAACACTGATTAAATTACTTTTACCCTTAACCCTTTGCCCACACACCGATAAGTAAAAACCTCCATGATGTATCCTATCCTACCTACTAATATTATAAATGCGAAGGTGTGTGAGGATGGATGTTCACATGTTTCTCTTCCTACGCAAAACCTACTGAACTGAACTCAACTGACATATACGCGGTCGGAGCCGCGGGCAAAAGCTTGTTTATGATGATGTTCAGTATAATGACCACACGACTTCGTCTTAACTTACTGGAGTTTTAATTTTGCCTTAGAGACTTGCGGTATTCTTTACCCCAATGTCCCTCGTTCTAAACGTTTTCTATCTTTGCCCCGCCTGGAATCTCAAAAATTACCCTGGATGCTGGATAATGGATTGCTGGTGCCCTGCAAGTGATTACACATTGTCGACTAGGTATTTGTTAATGGTCGACTGTATGTTTGCGAAGTGGAAATTAAGGTGATAAAGAATGTTAGTGCTACACGTTTCTTGGGTCGTTAAACTGATAAGTACATATATCTTGATATTTTTAATTTAAAGTTCAACTTTTTTACTATTTTCTAGCTATCAGGCGTCTTTTCTGATTGTTTTCAGAAATGTGTGTAATTTCATACCTATTCTTAGTAAGAAATAATCATGTTTTATACGCATTCAATGGAGACCGTTACAAATGAAATAGTGTTTTATGTCAATCTTTTACTTTATAATACCTAACTACACACATCAAAAGTGTCTAGGGATCAAGCATTTTTATGCGGATTTCTTGAGATTGAGATGTGGCTTTGGCCCTGGCCTGCTCAGTCGCCAGACTTGAACCCGATTGAGCATGCATGGGATATGCTATAGAGAAGAGCTCTGCCGAATATGGAGGGTATGCAGTCGCAAGAAGACCTTTTTTTGTTGTTGCAACGAACATGGGCGGCCATTCCACAGCGTGATTTGGATGAACTCATTTTGAGTATGCCAAACCGATGTTCTTGTGTTAGTGTTCGCGGTAGAAACACGGATTATTAATTGTTTAAGTTACCTAATAAAATTTTAAAGAAAACTGTTATTTCAGTCTTTTTTTCGAACTTTAATGTTAGTGGTTCAAATGTCAAAAATCCTTTTATTAGGAAAATGGCAAATTTCTTTATTAATGCAAAGGTGACTTGGTTTATCGTTACTGTGACAAACGAAAACACTTTATTTGATGAATCCTTAAAGAAAATTTTAATTAATATCAATCAGGAGAAAAGTTATTGCAAAAATATATGTTGATCCCTAGACACATATGTTGATCCCTAGACACTTTTGATGTGTGTATTTTTTTAAGGAAGATGTTATATATATATATTTTAATTTAACTTGCTGTTGCCCGCGGCTAGGCCCGCGTGTATGTCGGTTATCGCGGCCAATAGTAGCCTATGTGTTATTCTCATGTATAAGCTATGTTACTGTAAAGTTTCATCCAAATCCGTTCAGTAGTTTTTGCGTCAAGAAGTAACAAACATACACGCTCACAAACTTTCGCCTTTAATATTAGTGTGATGTAAAGTATATAACAATAACCGCGGGTAGCACCGCGGGGCGAAGCCTAAGTTACTCCCTTATGAACATCATCAGCTATCTGCTAGTTAAGTCCCGTTACAAACAAGCAACTAACGAAAACAATCATACAGACAGACAAAAATGAATAAAATCCTTTTTTTATATTAGTACCAAGCTGTTAACTTGAAATAACATACAGATAGACACTCCAATTTTATTTATTTGACCAATAATAATTTTATAAACGGATTCGGACTGCCACACGATTGCGTAACACTGGGTTTTACCATTGTTATGACAATAACAAATTAACTAAGTTATACACAACAACATAAAGAACCAAAATAGGTATAAATTTAATTACGTCAATACTGATAAAAGCATAGGCAAAATATGCACAGAGCAGAATAAAATTATTTAGTCCTACAATTATTTTGTGAGTAATTATTTTACTTGAAATGTAAACCTACTTATAATTAACTAGCTGACCCACGCAACCTCGTTTGCGTCTCCTATTGCCCGTAGCGTGATAATTTTCCCCCGTTTTCTAAACATTTTTTATTGGTGCTCCGCTTCTATTGGTCGCAGCGTGATTATATACAGCCTATAGCCTTCCTCGATCCTCGAAATGTACTATTCAACACTGAAATAATTTTTCAACTCGGACCAGCGGTTCCTGAGATTAGCGCGTATTATTATTATTATTACAAACAAACTCTTCAGCTTTATAATATTAGTATAGAAAGTATAGATATTATAAATGCGACATGCGCCTAAAGTTCTAAACCGATTTCTAAAATTCTTTCATCAATGGAAAGCTACTTTTTTTTCTCTCTGCTCTGCCTGATGGAAAGCATAAGCAGAATATAAGAGTGGTGGTCAAGGGTCACCATCCTCAATGCAAATAAGAACAATGCAGCATGGTGACCCACACTATGACGGCCTAGGGAGATGTTTTTTCACGCCCCGCTTAAAAGACCCGGGATAAGTACTGTTTGGTCTAAAGCTCATGGCTTGTCTGTAGTCTGTATTAACGTGCATGATAAAGTAACAAATTATACATTTCTGCCATATTGTGCTGATATTAGCTTTTCAACTTTAACAATACTAACAAACACTAGATAACAAAATTGCTAAAAATATAACTACGCAACCTCAACATGAATTCCTGAGGCTTCTTTTAGAAGGAAAAATACCTGGCAAGAACACACCAGGTCGAACAGGCAGTGTATACATGACATCAGAGCCTGGACTGGACTAAAATATCACTAATTAAAAGAAGCCGCTGAAGCAGCAAATTCATGATCGCGAGCAATCGCGAGGGATAGCGTCTGCTGACCTCCAAACTTCAGTTTTGAAGATGACACCCCACATTTAAAGTACTTAAATCGATGAAGTAATACCTGGTTTAGATACCATGTCTTTGTAAACGTCTTATTGTCTAACAAGATAAACTTTAAAGAACTATAACCGACTACGTAAAACGTGTCACCCGGGCCATCATTACTAATCTATTGACACTTCATTCATTTAATTTGGTTCAGTAGTTTGGGCAATGCGGTGGAACATACAAACATACATAGCCTGCCAAAACTATTACCCTTCTTTCTGGTATCGCTGCGCGCTGTAGTCAGGTCATTATTTTCCATTCCGTTCCGTTTGCCTATAAATATGTACATACATGTGCTTGTGTACATCGACGAAAATACAAAAACGAATTACCTTACACGCAAAACATAATATACATATTTTATTTTATTTTCTTACTTATAAAGAAAGGATACAGCATCTTCGCAATATTTTCTAGTAAAATATTAATATATATTTATTTTGTCAATAAGTTTATTTTTTATTGAAAGTTAATTACTAATTTTATTTTTGACTTAGAAGAGATTCAATTTGATTATTTAGATTTTTCAGTTATTATGCCAGTGTAGTAATAGTAGGCCAAAATCTCCTTCTAGGGAGAGGTCTATGTCCAGCAGTGGACTGTTAAAGGCTGTTTATGATAATGTAAGTGTATAGTTTGTTTAAAGGCTAAGTTAGAACATCAAATAGGCTATTTGACTGATTTTTGGAAATCGTTTTAAATTATTATTTATTACGTAATAAGCACACTGCGTTAATATTTTGCGGAATTTCTACTGTAATAAAATTAAAAATTAAGATAAATTCATCGAGATATTACGTACTACGTACTAGACGAGCCACTCAAAACCAATTATATGTTCCGTTTATATTTTAATTAAAAATAAAAAGCGCTGCAGCGCAGCCAAACAAATTAGTAGTCTAATCCAACAGTATTAACAAGCAGCGCTCTATCGCATTTGAGCTATAGTTTCCTCGCGAGCGAAATGTCATAAGCGCCGTGATTTTCATGGCGCTTACGCGTTTTGGCCAACGAACTGTTGCAAAGATTCGCTTTAATAGAGTAAGCGCCAAGCACAAAGCAGAACGGATAAATAGCTTTATACCTACGAAATTTTATTAGGAAATTCACACTGAGTAAATAGTACTTCAATAGCTTTGACAGTTTCAGTTTTTTGTAGAATGCATCGAGGTATAAAATATAAAAGCAGTTTTTTTAATTATACTTTAAGTATAATTTTAAGTGTAATTATTACAAAAAAAGTGTTAAGGGTTATTAACGAAGCTATTTTTAACAACATATTATTTTTCCTTATGCAATTAAATACGTTAGATACGTTGTGCATTTAACGTCACTTAATTCTACCTAAATATCACTTCTGTATGTTTTACTCTAAGTACTCTATGTCGAGTGACGCAACAATGGCGTCTTAAAATTTTTTGTTCGTATTTAATTTTAAAACAATTATATGTAGTTAATTACTGGTGAAAAGTTATTCCTTTGTTTTTCTCCGTATTCCTTGTATTATTAGTGCAATATCTCAAGACACAAAATGGCATATTTTACGAGTTTTAGAACGTTTTTAAATTTAAACAATCACACGCTAAAGCCACCGCTTCTGCAGAGTGTAGCTAGCAAGCGACTGAAGGAAGTGCGGCGCAAGCGCCGCAATTGCATGGAACACCGCACTTATGAGTGGCGTCTTCTCTATACATTATATCTCGATGGATAAAGTACAATTTTGACAACCGCGTCAAAAAACGACATTTCTAATGGCGCTGGTCACATGACACGTGTGACGTCACACGCTAGTAAACAAATTCACAAAACGCGAACAATACTCAGTCGAGGAATCATTCGTTTACTAGCGTGTGACGTCACCAGAGTTGCAACAAATGACAAGGCGTTCATGTCGCAGAAAATATTTCAAAAAATTGTTAGGATTTATTTCGTGCAATCTGCGCAAAAATCACATTAGTTTGTTTAATTCATAGTGAAATATGTCTTTTTAGGCTATTATCTGATAGGATGACCACAATCCATAGTTTATTTTCAATATTGTCAAATAGCCTAAACCAATTGCTGTCACAAAGTTATTTATGTATTGATAATTAGTTATGTGACTATTCATTACGATATTTAATAAAGAAATAAGGACCTAAAACCTTTTTATTTTTTGTTGTAATTTCACAAAAAAAATGGTTTTTGTATACCTAAAAAAGAAAATCAATATAACACGACGCGTTGAGAATAAAATACATCAGTATTTTTGTGTTAGAAAATTTAACACAAATATACAAAATATTCTCAAAAAATTAATATTTTATTTATCATCACATCAGTATTTTTGACCTGGTAAAATAATTGGAACAGTTTCTTTGTGAAACGAAATATCTGTTCCACACTCGCTATATTTCGAGACGAACGTCAACGACGTCACCGACGCTTCGGTTGTTTTGTTCAACGCGAAGAGCAGCTATCCCGCTCAAGGTCACGCGCGGCGAGTGCGGTACCTACTATTACATTTTGGCTTGGCACCGACTTCAAACCTATGAATAGGTAGCTCATACAAATTAAATTATTTTATACTTTTTAGTTTTTCTCAAGTCTCTCATCATCATTTCATTGAAAATTAAATGATTTCTACAGAATATGTAGGCAGGCAGACAATTGCTCGTAACTTCATTGCAGGCGCTCACGTAAATTTGAGGGTTTCCTTCGATTTCCTTAGGATCCCATCATCAGTCCTGATATGGTGGCCATGGGACCACACGGGGAGCATACCCTTTCGAATACAAAAATTTTCAAAATCGGTCCACAATTGACGGAGTAATCGATGTACATACATAAAAAAAAAAAAAAAACCGATGAAATTGAGAACCTCCTCCTTTTGGAAGTCGGTTAATAATACGCGTTGAGAATAAAATACATCAGTATTTTTTGTTAGAATTTTTTAACACAAATATACAAAATATTCTCAAAAAACTAATATTTTATTTATCATCACATCAGTGTTTTTGACCTGGTAAAATAATTGGAACAGTTTCTTTGTGAAACGAAATATCTGTTCTAAATATAGAATTAAAATCACGGTTGCATTCTATCAGTTTGAAGATATCGTGATAAGAGCTTATATTTATTTTACTAAATAAATCTAGGTGCGTAATCTTATTCAAGATTATTATTACTAAAAACATGTAATGTTTTTTTTATTATTTTAATATTGTCAATAAACAAATTGTTCGAAATTTAAATTTGGGTATCTACTCTACTATTAGTTAGTAGGTATTTATGTGTTTGAAGCAGACGCCGAGCAAATCGAACAATATCTATAATTTCAAGTCAAGTATGATTGTGTGAGTGTGTGTGAAATCAATCCACAATAACACTTGAAAGTAACCTCTCTGGGTCTGTCTGTACACTTAGACGAGCCGCTGAAACGATTTCAGAGAAATTTGGAATGGAGATACTTTGATTCTTGGCGAAGGGCATAGGCTACTCCTTACCACAACAACCGACAAACACGCGTGTGCGATAAAAAATGAATGCGATTAAACTTCATTACTTTTTATACTACCTTTATAATCATAGTTAAATAACTTGACTTGTAGGCAAAATGATTATTAGGGGACTATACCTAGCTACCTATATATGCATACATATAAGAACAGTTACACGACGTCGTTACATAACTCTGTAATACTAACGTCTCTTCATTAAAACAATATAATCATCATCATCGTCTTAGCGTTGTTCCCGGTTGCTTCCAGAGCTAGCACTTTGGAGCCCGGGGTCCGCTTTCCTACTTTTTCTTCTCCACTTTGCCCGGTCTTCGGCATCCTTGGTAGTGAGACAATTAGCACGCATGTCACCCTTTACGACGTATAGCCAGCACTTCTTGGGTCTACCCCTTCTACCGGGACCCAGCGGAGGCGGCATGGCCAGATATTTGTTTCCGACGTAGGAAGGCGGTTGCCGCAGAACGTGGCCAAACCAGCGCAGGCGACTCTCCTGCAGTTTGTCTGCGATGTCACGGACACGGAGGCAGCCGCGAATGCGGGAGTTTCTCACACGATCCTTTCGCGTGACTCCGCACATCCACCGCAGCATATTCATCTCCGTGACGCGCAGCTCTGCTTGGGTTGCTCCAGCACCGGCCACGCCTCACAACCATGTAAGAGAACAGGCCTAATGATGGTTTTATAGACCTGTCCCTTAAACCTAACCGGCATTTTGGGGTCGCAAATAACGCCTGTCAACTTGGCCCACGCGGCAGCAATGCGTGCCTTGACGACGCAATCGATGTCCCCGGACGCCCGAAATACAGATCCCAGGTATTTGACCTGGTCCGTGCTCTCGACTAGGTAATCGCCTATGCGGACGGGTGAGGGATCTGAACAGTTGAATGCCAAGTACTCGGTCTTCGTCTCATTAAGCTTCAGCCCGCCGTTCTCAAGCGCCTCTTTCGACGCTTTCCCACGTCGCACCAATCTACCCCTGTCCGCATCTGCCAGCGCGATATCGTCAGCATACATGAGCAACCATGGGGGTTGCTCATGTATGTCTCGAATGCTGTCCGACAAAGCGTCTAATATCACGCTTAACAGAAACGGGCTAAGAACGGATCCTTGGTGTACCCCGACGGTGACAGGAAAGGGTTTCGTGTCGCCAACAGCGGTCCGGACTATGGAGTCGGATTCGTGGTACATATCTCGGATAATGTCAATATAGATCTCTGGGACCCCTTTTGATCGCAGTGCCCACCAGATTATGGCACGAGGAACACAGTCAAAGGCCTTCTGCATGTCCAGGAACAGGCAATGCAGAGGCGTATTCTTCATCCTGTATCCCTCCGTGAGAATTCTTAGGCCGAAAACAGGATCCGTGGTCCCGTGACCGGGGCGAAACCCATATTGACACTCCGAGAGTGTGCACTCCTGTCGGATCCGGGAGTCAATTATCCTCTCAAGGAGCTTCATGGTGTGGGACATCACTTTTATACCGCGATAGTTACCACACTCCTGCACCGATCCCTTGCATTTGAAGACTGGAGTAATGATACTCAGTCTCCATAGCTTTGGAATCTTGCCGGTAAGGAGTGCGCGGTTGAAGATATGAGTTAGGATGCTCACACCACGGGGACCCATCGCCTTCCAGGCCTCGATGGGGACCCCATCGGCTTCGACAGCTTTCCGGTTCTTCATGCAACGAAGAGCAGCCTGGACCTCCGCAGGCGTTATCAGTGGCACTAGTCCGAGATTTGGAGGAAGATCCGTTGGCTGCACCACTTTGTGTTGCTTATTAAGCAGCTCGTGAAAATAAGAGCGCCATCTCTCCTTCACCGCGAGCTCTTCGTGCAATAGGCTACTTTAACACAGCGGCACTTGGAAATATCCTGTGCCGTTTTGATCCTGGAACGCGCCAACTTGTAGACGATGTTTTGCCCCTCAGACGATTCCAACTTATCATACAACGGCTGTAAGTGGTCACGTCTGGCTCTGGCTACAGCTCTCTTCGTGGCGCGCTTTGCAGCTCTATATACATAGTGGTCTTCGGGAGATCTGGACGCTTGCCACTTTTTAAAAAGGGCTTTCTTCACCTTAATCTCCCTCTGGACTGTTTCGTTCCACCACCAAGTTTCCCTGTCACATTTGCGTCCACCCTTAGACACGCCAAGCACCGCCCCAGCCGAACCAAGAATAGCTGCCTGAATCTTGTCCCAACTGTTTTGGACGGGTTCACTCTCAGCACTTGTCGCCGATAGCCAATGCAAACTTTTGGGATGTGACTTCATCAACCACCTGATCCGACGCTGGCAGCTCTCTACGCGTTTGTCTTTGGGCTTCACACAGAGGTCCATGACAAGGATACGATGTTGGGCAGTGAGACTTTCTCCGAGTACGACCTTGCAGTTGGCCACTTTGCTGATGGTGTGTCTCCTAATGAGCAGCAAATCGATCTGAGTAGCGTGCCCACCGCTACTATAGGTGATGAGGTGTTCAGGTTTCTTTTTGAAATACGTGTGGCCAGATCCGCAGTGGCACACGTTCTGAGGATGTTCTCACCCTCTTTGTTGCGAGCGCCATACCCAAAACCACCGTGAACACGCTCAAATTCCCCGCATCCCTCACCCACATGACCGTTCAGATCGCTACCCAGCACGATTCCCTGCGACAACGGAATACCGTGAAGAGCGTCCGCGAGTTGGCTCCAGAACGACATCTTTCCGGCTTCGCTACAACCTACCTGCGGCGCGTAAGCACTTACGAAATGGGTAACATAATAATCCCATCGATAAGCACCCGTACGACCATAAGCCGGTCGCTACAGCGTTTCACCTCCAAAATGCCACTCTGAAGCCCCCCGGCGAGCACCACGGCCACTCCGTTCTCCCCACTAGGTGCACCAGTGTAGATCAACTTGTAGCCACTCCCAATGTACCGTGATCTACTGCCCTTCCACCGAGTCTCCTGCAGGAATGCCACGTCTACCCTCCGCCAGAGCTGTACATCAGCTAATTCTCTCGCACGGCCGGTCAGCGTGCCAATGTTCCAGGTGGCAAAGCGGAGTTTATGTGTTACGGGTGTTGGGCGTAACTTCTTTAACCATGCCCGCCATGGACATGGTAGCCCTCGCCCACTTGCCACAGGAGTCGAGCGAAGCTCCTGCGCCCCGTTTTGCGGCGGCGCCCTATCCGTGGCACTAACACTATTTGTTCTGTCCATATTGTTTGGCTTTAATTTTGGCTTTTAAGGAAGCGACTGCCGTCTGACCTCCCAACCCCGAAAGGAGAGCCGTCGCCAGAGCCTCGTCCGTTGGTCAGCAGGTGCACCAGTGTAGCAGGTGAGGTTGGCTTGGGCTCCGAGGGTCTTAGTAGAGCCCATGTACACCCCTTTAAAACAATTAATTAAAACAATATAAGTGGGGCAGTATTTACGACGTCAACACAGTCATAAAAAATAGACGATGAATGAGTACAGAAATTAGAAGAGACGAGATGGTAGGCCACCTTATACGTCACGATAACTTTTAAGTAATGTCATAGAAGGAAAAATAGAAGGAAAGAGAGGAAGAGGAAGACCGAGACACAGTTATATAGATCATCGACAAGAGCGTGGCTCTTAAGTTAATGATGATGATGAGTGAGTAATACACTCTCTTATCGGGTATTTTTCGAGTAAAAATACACTAACAAAATAAAACATTATAGAAAAATTATAGACTGACCGGCTATGGAACCCATGTATATTTTTCAACTACCTACTTATTATCCCTCACAATTCACAATCTCAATTGGTAAAAAACTGTTTAGAATTATATGAGTTAATTGATTTTTTAAAGTTTACGGTTTATCCCGTAAACTAACTTTAAAAAATCAATTATGGTAGAATTTGTACTAACCTCGTTTATGTCTACGTTGGTTTCGTTGTTCTTGAACTTTGGTAACACTGGTGTGGGCCAAGCGGAAGACACTCCGAGAGCCATAAATGCGATGGACACTGTAAGTGTTTAACTTCAGTTACAAATCAGCAATTAAGTGTAGGATATTTTTAATACCATACGACAATTTGTATCGTACCTATAAGACATTTTTTTATACAATAGGCTCGGAAGAATCGACAACTTATACGATACTGACGAAAAGTAGCGTAGTTTATAGCAAAGTGCGTAACATGTGTGTTTACTTGGAACTAAGCGCCTTTTTCTGCTTCAACAAGAACAAGGCGGTGCGTTATCTATCTTTTTTATTTTGATCTGAGACAATAGGACTATTTGTCTCGTAAGGAAAATTTCGTAAAGGATTACTGCAGTCCTTATAAAATATAGCTCGATTTCTATAACAGTTATTACTCTTGTCATTCTAGAACTTACGAGGTACATTTTAGATGTCATTTTTTGTATTGATAATGTATTTCACTTCATTTGTGATAAAACTGACAAGTACATATAGAACATGACGCTTGTTCAAAGTTAAGCGGCTATTACATTACACGATTTCTCAGGCCCTGTCTCTCGAGTGTCCTGCCTACCAGTTAGGGTGCCGCTTATTACACTTACGCTGGAAACAGCGCCCCGTGTGATTTTCGCTCAGTTTGAACATGAACGTGAATAACTGTGCACGACTGTCGCTATTCGCCGACTTTATCGAAACATCAAAAACTTGCTTTAATTGTGACTTTGGCACTACCATGAAGTGTTCAAAAAGGAAGAAGACGAGGTTGTGGGTGAAGGAATATTTTGCTATACATTCTAGAATCAAACTCACTTGTACTTATTCCACTATTTTAATAAAATAGTGGAATAAGTACAAGTGGGTTTGATTCTAGAATGTATTGCAACAAGTTCATCAAGTGCCGACAATCGAGAGTATAAATTATAAAAGAATATTTTGCTGCTTAGAAACAAATTATTATTTTTTAATATTTTTTTTATTTCGTACATTTCGTACATCTAACGCACAA
The DNA here is from genome assembly GCA_949125395.1 of Diaphora mendica. Taxonomy (NCBI): domain Eukaryota; kingdom Metazoa; phylum Arthropoda; class Insecta; order Lepidoptera; family Erebidae; genus Diaphora; species Diaphora mendica. Next base: position 8,034,291 of record OX421321.1, read on the forward strand.
CGCCATCTAGTCCTAAGCTAAGCAGAGCTTGTGTTATGGGTATGGTATATGTTATGTATACTAGACAACTGATACAAATACATATTATATACTTTTATTTTGTAAATACATACATAGTATACATAGAAAACTCCGAAACAAATAATAGGTCTTTACCTATGAAATTACCGTTTTGTATGCAATAAGTGAAAGTACTTATTTTTTCAAACTTTTTTATTTCTGTTATTCGAAGTAATCACCCATGCAATCGACGCATCTTTGCCAACGCATTGGCAGTTTATTGATGCCCTTCTTGTAAAAATCAGCTGGACGGGAGGCAACAAACTCTTCAAAGGCATTTTGTACTGCCTCTCGGGAATTGAACTTTTTACCCACTAAAAAGTTGTCTAAATTTTGGAAAAAGTTATAGTCAGTAGGTGGAAGGTCTGGTGAGTATGGCGTATAAGGGAGAGCTTCCAACCCCAGCTCTTGCAGCTGCTTCACGACAACGCGCGACCCCATACTGCGCAACAGACAGTCTCCAAGCTGCTGGTAAAGACCTAATATTTGTAGATCATACAAACATTTAGTCCGACCCGGGAATCGAACCCGAGACCTCATGATCAGCAGTCGCACACGCCAACCGCGAGACCAACGAGGCAGTCAAATATGCAAATACTCAGCGTTTTGGACCCGACAGACCTACGAAACTACTTAAGCGTAGGGATAAACTAATTTAACGAACTATTAAGCTTAGTAGCTCCTTTTATAGAAAAAAAAACTATCTTAGGAGATAGCGTGAGTGCAAAACATACGATTAGTTGTTACTTTACGATTTTGAGCCACTGAAAACTCCTATCAAGATTTAAAATTTAGTTCCTTGATATCTCAACCTCTTCTATCCAAAGACGAACGTGTGAACTCTGCGCTCATGCCGCAGCGACTGAGCTCCCTGCCTCCCTGTTTCTTATTACACTAACCAATCGGCAGGGAGCTAGGGAGATCGGAACCACTCGATCGCCCTGTTTAGGGCCCTAGGGTCGCCTGACTCTCTGTTTCTTATTACGTTGCCCTGTCTCTGCGGGCAGGGCCCGAGAAATCGTGTAATATAATAGCCGATTTACACTTACGCTGGAAGTGTGCGTGTGAACTGAGGGACCATAGTGATATTTTTGTTTGAAATTTTTATAAGATTTAGTAGTAGGCTCAAAACAATTGTAGAGCAAATATGAGAATTTGTAAAAAGATATGTTAAAAACTAGAGTCCTTTAAGTGTGGTCCCTCAATCCTCACATACCATCAGCCGGATCTCGGCAAGTATGTAAAAAAATAAGGTATTGTGACTGTAGACATTTAGTAGAGAATTTGTAAAGATATATACTAAATAACTGAGCACAAATCATCAACGATTAAAAAAATTCAACGACTATACTGTGGTCCCTCAGTCCACACACGAAAGATTTTGTTATACTGAATATTACCACATCAACGGAATCGGAAAAAAACTTTATTTTCTTACATAATGTTTTAGAAAAAGTCCTATAGCAATTTGTAAAAAATAAATTTAAAAAAAATATCGACGCACTTTGAAGATATTTATAATTAAAGCTGGTCCCTCAATCCTCACGTCCTCAATCATACTTGCATGTCTAGCTGGTAGGCGACTAAAGTATCTCAAAGTGTAGTGTATTAAACTTTTCGTAAAAAGTTTCTACAAAATAATAGGTATCTAAAATTGTGTGTATCTTACCTCTAAAATGAGATTATAGCATTTCAGTGATCTTATGAACAGATATACGAGTAGTGTGACCACACAATGAAACAAAATGTAGACTACCAATATAATTTCTATTGTTCTAATTTTTATTGCCTACATTTTGTTGATTTTTTTTTCATGGCCCTGAAAAAATGATTCTTTCCAATGTGCCTGTTACCATAACAAACTTTTTATAAAAAGTTTAATACACAACACTTTGTGATACTTTAGTCGCCTAGCAGCTAGACATGCAAGTATGTTTGAGGACGTGAGGATTGAGGGACCAGCTTTAATTATAAATATCTTCAAACTGCGTCGATATTTTTTTAAATTATTTTTTTTACAAATTGCTATAGGACTTTTTCTAAAATATTATGTAAGAAAATAAAGATTTTATTCCGTTGATGTGGTAATATTCAGTATAACAAAATCTTTCGTGTGTGCACTGATGGACCACAGTATAGTCGTTGATTTTTTTTAATCGTTGATGATTTGTGCTCAGTTATTTAGTATATATCTTTACAAATTCTCTACTAAATGTCTACAGTCACAATACCTTATTTTTTTACATACTTGCCGAGATCCAGCTGATGGTATGTGAGGATTGAGGGACCACACTTAAAGGGCTGTAGTTTATAACATATATTTTTACAAATTCTCATATTTGTTCTACAATTGTTTTGAGCCTACTACTAAATCTTATAAAAATTTCAAACAAAAATATCACTATGGTCCCTCAGTTCACACGCATACCGCTGGAAACAGCGCCCTGTGTGATTTTCTCTCAGTTTGAACATGAACGTGAATAACTGCAGTGCACGTCTGTCGCTATGGCGCCGACTTTATCGAAAAGTTGCTTTAGCTGTGACTTTGGCACTTACTACCATGAAGTGTTCAAAAAGGAAGAAGAGGAGAATGTGGGCAAAGGAATATTTGCTGCTTAGAAACAAACTATCAAATATGCAAATACCTACTCAGCGTTTTGGACCCGACAGACCTACGAAAGTACTTTAGAGTAGGGGCAGACTAATTTGACGAACTATTATGCTTAGTAGCTCCTTTTATAAATAATATTAATTTCTTTGCAAATTATATTTTAAATATTCCCCCGACATTGGCTGGTGGCATGTCGGGCTCGAACCGAATAAAACCGCACGCCGTTTAAACCGGCGGCGCGCCGCCTCGGGTACCAGGAGCCGGGGAACCAGGTGCACCCTCGAAAGGAAATCCCTGGAACCCCGACGTACCACGGGCCACCTACGGTTTGTAGATGGCCCCCTCCTGAGCAGGAACCCTGATGTTCCCTTGCTAAAACAGCGCTTGCGCCTCCACCCCGGCCTGCTTCTGTTAGGGTGGCTGGTTGCCTCACCTTCCACCTCCAGGCTTGCGCTTATGGAGGACGGAGATCGTCCTGCGATCTCAGGCACCTGCCTAAAGGCCCGTATTCATTTTGCTTAGTGCGAGTGCAGGTGCATAGTGCACCGGTGATTGGTGGAAAGTACGTGTGGACCGCGAATTCGCCATCCACGCGTATTTTCTACCAATCATTGATCACCTCACTTCACACCTGCACTCGCACTAATCAAAGTGAATACGGGCCTTAAGTCGTTGAGATTAGCACCCTGAGGCAAAACAAATACCTAATCGCGCTCATCACACATTTACTTGAAAATCATAAATTATAAACCTAATTAACCCATAACATATAAATTATACAAAAAAATTAAAAGCTACTTACCACTAAGTGTAATCAAATAAAGATTTCTTCTGTTTCCCCGCACCATCGTCTGTAAATTATTAAGAAATAAATTGTATACTGTCAAAAGTTAAATAAAAACTAAAACATGTCCATAAACTTGTAAAAAATTCAATTTATCAGCATTTACTACCGAGAAATAATTCGTATTTGCCGCCTTTTATTGCAGAGTCGATCGTGTTCTATCATTTAACGAAACAAAATTATACAAAATTTAAGTACTCAAACAAAATGTATAAACCGTCGCTTTTATGAATTTTATATAGTATACTATTGAACATACCGTTGCAGCAGTTTCATTAGAACTCATTTTTATTTATAAACAGCCTTAGAAGAATAAAATAACAAACGCACAAATAAATGAAATTTACTAAACACTTTCAGTAGCATTAGTATACGTATCGACACATTAGAGACTAAATATTTATTGTATTTATTTAATCATAATCGATCTAAGTTATATATTTTTAAAACACGAGTGTACGTTCATTAGCACCAAAAGCAAACATGAGATTCGCATTTCGCATGCCCGCACCACGCTCGCAGTGCTCGCACCGCACCGCACCACACAGTCACACTTCACTTCATTTCATTTCACACAGTATGCGACGACGAATATTGCCATTATTACGTTAACCTTTGTTTGATTCTTAAAACTAGAATCATCTTTGAAATTTTTGCGTAAGTTCATTTCATTATTCGATATCGTTATCTTTTCTATCTAAATATATAAATAAACGACCAGCTGTTTTATTGACTTTTTCAGTGAGAAAAGCAAAACAACTAGTTTGTTAATAAAAGTGTATATTTGGCAACACTATTTGCCAAAAGAAGTGTGGATTAGACAGCAGTATCAGAAGCAGAGTTCAGGATACTCATGACCTGACCTCGACGAGGATTTTATTGATGGCAGAAACAGATTAATTACATTAATTTTGTAGTACTAAATTAATATTAATTATATATGTTACTGGCAATATACTTTATCTAATATAAATAAAACAATATCTAGGGATAAAGAGTACATATTTGTCTACCGGCTACTTGAAAAGAGATTTTGGTCTGTATTTCACTAAAGATCAGTGGCGTAGTAAAGAGGGGGCGGCGCATACATTGTACTCTGTGGGGCGGCGCACCGGGTGTCACCTTTTTGGGGTGACACCCACCCGTTCTCTCAACTATAAGAACAATGTACAAACCAAACAAAAAAAATTGCTAGCACAAAAAAATTCTTTTTCGGGGATTCCTCCACTAGCACTAGCTCAGCTCTATGTATAATTCGGGGATTCCCGCAAAAGAGCCTGACGCTGTCGTGGGGGATTTCCCGTCCCATACTCGCGATCTTTGACGTCTCAGTTGCAACATTTCTCATTTGTTTCGTGAAGTGTGTTGTGTTTTGGTTGGCGTAAATTGTTAAACACGTATTATTTAATTTTTATTATTATTTATATTTTAGTCTCTTCAAGATGTAGCTTCATTGTTCCAGATCGTACAAACGAATGCTTTGCTTTTGGCGAATACTGAAGAACTGAAATTAGCTACATCTAAATTTACTGATTTTTATGATGAGGTCTCAGAAATCGAATTACTTTTGGAGGTACCTGATAGACTTCGAATACACTTAAAAGCCGCTAATGTTACGGTTACTGATTGGGTGTCTCTAGATTTTTTTAAGTTTATTGTAGAATGGGATTTTACAGAATCTCTTCCAAATCTTATGATTGCACTGAAATTGTTCATGAAGGTTTGCGAGTCCGTAGCTTCATGTGAGAGGAGTTTCAGTAAATTAAAATTAATAAAAAACTATTTGCGGGCAACAATTACCCTATCGCGGCTTAGCAATCTGGGTATATTAGCCATCGAACACGAGGCAATACAAAATATAAATTTCGATGAAGTTATTGCTGAGTTTGCACCTATCAAAGATAGAAAGAAGAAAATTTAATTGTAAAACAATTCCTTTTCTGTCTTAGTTATTATTGTGTTTTGTTATTTCTTCAATATTATCATCATCATCACTATCACTACATAATATAAAACAAAGTCGATTTCTCTGTCCCTATGTCCCTATATCCCTATGTATGCTTAAATCTTTAAAACTACGCAACGGATTTTGATGATAACATAGTATAGAAACACTGTTAATTTTCGAGGTTTCTAATGTGATGTAGCAAATAAACACATTTTTAGCGCGTACATTGCAAACGCTGGTTGCACCCTACGAGATAGATCAAAATAATGTACTATAGTATTGTACACCTTAAAAAGTACTACAAAAAAGTCCGCGACGGTATATGTCTATCTCTTAGGGATAACCCACAACAACCATTTTTTATTCCTTTCTCTTTACTAGCAATAATGGCTTATTTACGAAGTGATTTTAAGCAATACGGAATGAATCCTTATACACAGCGCCGGATTAAGCCAGAGCGGGACCTGCAGCAAATTCGGCCAAGGAGCCCTTAGTTTGCTTTAGGTTCAACAAAGAGATGAACATTCAATGATGTCACCGTGATCCACGGGGTGAAAACCGGGAGCGATCACAGAATGGTTAGAGGCACATTGAATATCAATGTCCAATTGTCAAATCCAAAGGTCTCGACTAATGCAGTCCACGCTGTGACCTACTGCAGGATACTTCTCTGGCCTGGAGGATTGCGTTTCTGTGTGGTAGAAACTGTCTACAAGGTAGGAAAAGCTTTCTTTAGACCCCGATGGAAAGATAGACCTTAAAACTATCAGATCACAGCCTCGACCTTATGGCAGAACGATGCTCATTAGAGCTGCAGACTTCCGAGGACGCTGAAGCATATCGGTAGCTCAATAGACGGATCACTAAGTCCTTGCGGCACGATATTCCTGTCTTTAATAATAACCATATTAAAGATACGATAGAGCGAAATAAGGGCTCCAAAGTGTTCGCAAGAGACTTGTCTATTGGGCAAAGCCAGTTGACGAAGCTGAAGACTGAAGACGACAGTGTAGCGTCTACAAATCTAGAGGTACTGAGGGAGATCGAAAGGTTCAATGGACAGTTATATACCTCGATTGCTAAGCCTGTTGACGATTTAGATAAAGATCGAAGAGCCAAATTAATCCGATACCTACTACACAGTATTTTTATGCAGTGTTTTAACATTTTAGGCATTTTAGCTAATTTGTTTTATTGTCGAGATGGAGATCTATCATCACAACTAATGATTGATATAATGTATTAACAAGAGTACCTAGATTTTAACAGTTCCCATTATATTATTGACTCTCGTACAGAAATTATGCATAATGCTAATGGTGAAGGCGAACCTCTTTTTACATTCATTTTGAAAGATAAATTATGTATTTCATATCTAACAATAAATCAAAAAATCATAGTCTCACGTGTATGTGGTTTAAAAAATTTCCCGACTAGGCGCAGTCAAAAGGAAGGCTAATATTCCATAAGATACCTTTAGTAATCTTTGATCATACTATACTATCCCACTAATATTATAAATTCGTAAGTTTGTAAGTATGGATGGATGTTTGTTAATCTTTCACGCAAAAACTACTGAACGGATTTGGATGAAACATTACAGTAATATAGCTTATACATCAGAATAACATATAGGCTGTTATTTGTCGCTATAATCGACATACATGCGGGCGGAGCCGCGGGCAACAGCTAGTAATGCCATACGGGGAAACCTGTCAGGATTAAAGTAAATTGATAGTGGATTATGTAGGTACAAGTGAGTTTAAATTTAGAAGGTTTTTCAACAAGTTCGAAAAATCGCGAAAGGCATAATTTTTAGTTACATTATATAAAAAGCCGTTTATGCTACAAATTTTCGACAATCGCAAGATAATCAAAACCTACCTACCTACCTACAATACTTCCCGTTAGCGGGACCAGGAGAGATTTAGAACTTTACCTGTCCGCCAGGCCCGGAAACGGGCCAGGTACAGCAGACGACTCGGGCACCGGAGATCGCAAAACGATCTCCGTTCTCCATAAGCGCAAGCCTGGGGGTGACAGGTGAGGCTATCAGTCACCCTATCAGAAGCAGGCCGGGGTGGCGGCGGAGTGGAGATCTACATAGTGCTTCTTTTTCTAAATAGAAAAAGGAGCATCAGGGTTTGTACACAGGAGGGGGCCATCTACAAACCGTAAGTGGCCCGAGGTACGTCGGGGTTCCAGGGATTTCCTTCCGAGGGTGCACCTGGTTCCCCGGCTACTAGTACCCGAGCCGGTGTGCTGTTTTTAGTCGATTCGAGTCCGATATAACCACCAGTTGGTGGTATCCGAGGGGATTTCCGCACAAAAAATAAAAATAAAGGGTACTTCCCGTGAACTCAGAATCTTGAAGGAAAAATTACGAAAAGCATTAATTTTTAGTTACATCATATAATATACCTACAGGTTTGTACGGAACCCTCGGTGCGCGAGTCCGAATCGTACTAGGCCGGCTTTTTTAAAACTGAAATGACCTGCAAACCTATAAGAAAACAGTGACGCCCTAGTCCATATCTAATATAATTATTTAATCTTATTAAAAAAAAGTAATAATTGATGCATTTCAAATCGGAAAATATTTGGCATAAAGTTGTGTGTGTTACATACTGTAAGTGAAAAAAAGACGATCATAATATCTAATGTATATCCACCTATGACTATATTTTGCTGTCGGTGTTTTACTTAAATATTTCTTGGAATTATCAAATATTATAACATCGCCACCTATGTTATTATTGACGCACTTCCAAGAAGTCGCAGATATCTCAATAACGAATGCTCTCCAAACGAGATAATAAATTAAGGTCATAATGTCGTTACTGTACTAGTTTTTTTCTTACAACAATTAAACTTTTTAACTAATGAGCTAACGCATTAAATTCGTATACGTAAGGCCAAGGGACTTTCCCTAAATATTTTCAAGTCTTAAGTGTTGCTATATAACATAACTAGCTCACCCACGCAACTTCGCCTACGTGTCTTTTCAAACATACTCGGCTCCTGTCGATCTAAGCGTGATGTTAACTATTCTATCTTAAGCATGGCAGTAAAACACACATTTAAAAAAACTGTGAAAGTCGGTTGGATAGTTTCGTAGTTTCGAACGGAACTATAACGTTAAAGGGCTTTAGGAGCCAAGAAGGTTGATTTAGTTTCGAACGGAACTATAACGTTATAGTTCCGTTCGAAACTCCGAAACTATCCAACCGCCTCTATGGTGAGATATAAATTAGACTCGACAAGATAATTCACATTTTTAATTATTAAACACAACAGAGTTTACATAGAATAGATTAACGCGTTTAAATAGGAGACATGAGATTACACAGGGCGAGGGTTCTAGAAGGTGTTCCACTAGCAGCGTCCTCCACGTTAGAGGAGAGACTTAACTCGAGTAGTAGGCCTTGCAGAGGCGCTGGGCTCGGCGTTAGCAGCCGAGCCAGGGCTGGAGGCGTAGAACACCAGGCAGAGAAAGCGGTGCTGGGCCCGGCCTTAGAAGCCGGGTCCCGTAAAGGCTGGTGCAGGCGCCCGGCGTGGTAGACGCCGGCCGAGTCGTAGTGCGCTCGTCCTTTTATGTGTTCCCAGCGGTGGGAGAACAGCGATCCACAGGTGAGGCGGCCGAGTGACGCGTCCGTGGCGGGGAGGATGATGTTGCCGCGTGACAGAACACAAGAATTTTATTTAATAGATGTTGTGTAGAATAACTTGAACGGACTTGAAACACCGATCCTTTTACTTGGGACCCCCGGTTGTTTTTTTTTTTATTATTTATTCATTTATTCATGTAATAAAAGAGTTACAAATGTGCTTACAATTAATGCAATCACAATCTCATTAGAGATTTTCCGTGCATCATGGTCATCGATTACAATAAATAATTTACACAATCTCATTACACATACGCATATCGTGGGTAGATGCTAAACAAAAACCCGCATCAAATAATATCGAACCTACCGATTTTTCTACCTATATGGACTCTGTCCTACCGAAAAACTGAAATGCAACGATTTTTCCACGATTTCAGAGAGTACATGGTAATTCTCCTGATTTTTCTACCGATTTTTTAAGCTTTTATTACACTTTTAAGTGGGCTACCCTTTTAATTTCTGTTTAACGTTACGGGGAATCCCTTGACGGTAAGTATGGATGAATAGTTAGTTATTGCGGAATGTTCCATATATATAAGGAAATACCTTTGAGTCCTCCAACTCGATGTTTTAAGGTAAATCCTCCTAAAGAATTCAATTTTGGCTTAGAAAACATTGATCCAACGTGTTAAAAGTGGCAAAGCTGATTCGATAGTGATAATATCAAATTTTAGATAAATTTAATCAGTATAGATTTTATTAGCAGCAATAATTTCAACTAAATATGTAAATTACAAAAATCCAAAGAATAAAAAGTGTTTCATATACTTTTTTCTTATTTTGACACTCTTCTCGCTTTCTCGTGCTAGAGAAAGACTATAGTTATCTAAAATTAGTCCATATCGTTTATTTGGCAAGTCTATTAATAATTTAAATAAATAAATATTTCGGACATATTACACACAACGCCATCTAGTCGCAAACTAAGCAGAGCTTGTATTATGGGTATTAGACAACTGATATAAATACCTACATAATATATACTTTTTTGTAAATACATACATATTCTACATAGAAAACACCCAAACTCCAAGAACTGTTTGCAGATCATTTGGTCTGACCCGGGAATCGAACCCGAGACTTCAAACACAGCAGTCGCATACTAGAGTATGCGACTGCTGTGTTTGAGTATGCGACTGCCTCGGTCCATTATGTCGGTCCATACCGAGGCAGTCAATTTATGTTATATGTATTCGTAAAGTAACAATAACATTCATGTAAATGTTTAAAATATAAATTAAGTGTAGTGTGTAAAGTACGGTGGCCTAAGAAATCATTTGTATATTATTTAAAATAATATGTACTTTGTCAAAATTGGATGTGCTGTGTAATGTTCATGTATACAAACATTATATATTTGCTATTATTTTCATACTGGATAACTAATCTACCAACTACATTGTGATCGAAGGCTATTAGTCATATGATTAGTTTCCCCCTCAGTACCATTTACCATCATTACTTACCTATTTAAAAGAAAAATCTAATATTACAAACGATGACTGGCTTAAAAGGCTTATAATCATAATTTGTTACTGTCAACTCTATACTTTATAGTCTACATTCTTTAGCTTTGTCATAGACTATGGCAAAGTCATTCTGTCATTTCCATTTCGAAAGTGTCGTGTGGCATTGTCGTAACTTCATGTCGATTTAGTAATAAAATTGTAACTATTGTAGAATTGTTACCATGTCGGAACATGTGTTACCGGCAGAAGAGCCGGTACGGTTCACAGCACCAGCAATTCAGGATAATCCGACAGGATGGGGTCCATGCGAAATGCCGGAACAGTTTCGGGACATGCCTTACCAACCCTTTAGTAAAGGCGATCGCTTGGGTAAAATCAGCGATTGGACTATGGTACAAGATAAAAAATATCAAAGTAAGTTTTTTATGATCAGTGTCTTTTAAGTTTGCGTTTAATTTATTTTCACTATCTTCTTTGAGGTTATCACGTTTTCTAAACCAGATCATTTTCCAATCAGAGAATCTGTATCATGAATATTAATATTACCCTACTAAATTCTTTCTCCTTAACTTTCAGACAAATATGCGTCTCAGTTTGGCGCTGGTTCGTCTTACGCATATTACCACGAAGAGGATGAAAGTACGTTCCATCTAGTTGACACGACAAGGGTGCAGAAGCCTCCGTACCAGCGGGGACGTGCCCGTGGTCAGCGCGGTCGTGGTGCTAGGGGTGCACGCACGCCTGGTGGTATGACAACATTGAACAAGGTAAATAAACTATTCAATATGTAAACAATTGAATTTCGACCATATGCTTATATGTATGAGTGTCCAAAATGAATAAAATAAAATATAATGGATATAAAAAAAACACAAGCTAGTTTATTAGCTTAAAGTAGGCCAAAACCTCCCTTCTAAGGAGCGGCCTATGTCCAGCAGTGGACTCATAAAGGCTCTTTATGCAATGTGAGTGTATTAGTTGCTTATAAATATTACTAAACTAATTTACAATGGTTTATGACATAGCTATCTAGGATAGAGAAAAAAAAAATGTACATGTTGTACTAGTTCAAAACCAAAACTAAAAACTTTTTATATTTTGTTATTAGTAATTATATTATTTTATATTTGCAGCAACGTGATCGCAAGCTTGGCAAGAGATGGGGCCAGAGAGGAGCTCCAATGAAGATCCGTGATGCATCAGTCACGGTGAGACCTACTTGGGTCACCATTGAAGACATGGACTTTCCACGTCTTGCAAAGCTATCTTTGCCTGGAATAAAAGAAGGTATGCTTATTGCACTTTAGTTTTATTCAAATAATTTTTTTTGAACTTTTCTGCAAGCTTCAGTGTATGTGAAAAGAAAAATTATACATATACATGTTACAGAAGAATACATACACATAAGTAACAGGTAGGTATTGTAAAAGTAAATGGCTAGTTCTGATGAAAAACTATCTGTCTCTTAGGATCGAACAGTATGCTGAAGTTCACAATCCACTATGGGTGAATCTTGCCATACTCACATTTCTCTTTTATGCTCAATCAGTGGATCAAATAACATTAAGGGAGTTTAGCAAGAACCACCACTGATCACAGCGGAGCCTAGTACTTGTATTTATCTTCTTATACTCTACTATTGGATTGAACTGAAGAAAAAAAGAGCAGTTTTCTCCGTTATTCAGTATACACGCAAAGTGAATTAAAAATAATAACCTGATTGGCTAACCTCATTAAAATTAATAAAAAAATAAATTACATCTACAAATGCAGATTTAAGAGCAATATAATATTACATAATACTTTTTAGTGTTAATCAGTGACTCATAATAAAATGTTATTTAACAGGTGAGGATATTGTGTGCTGCGGTACATTGGAGTACTATGACAAGGCTTATGACCGTGTCAATGTAAAACATGAGAAGTCACTGCAACGCATTGACCGTATCTTCCACACGGTAAGTGGTTACTTTAAATTACTGAATAATGTATCACTAAATACGAGACAATTGATGTGTCATCATACGTACGAGAATCATGAGACAAAACAAATTAGTACACTAGCTGACCCAGCAAACTTCAAACAGCCATATAAAATTATGTGGCAAGCTGAGCTTCCTAAGAGTAGTGTACAGATGCGGACTAATAAAATATAACACTTCCAGTTTTCTTATAATTTTCTTCTCATATAGAACCTTGTCCTGACAATAACAAACTCAAAACCGTGGGAGAGCCACGCTTTGGCATGAATGGGTCGGCTCGACCGAAAAGATACCACGGCCTCACAGAAAACCGGTGTGAAATAGTGCTTGCGCTGTGTTTCACCGAGTGAGTGAGGATACTGGAGGCCCATACCCCATCCCCCAAAGGTCGGCAACGCACTTGTGACGCTTCTGGTGTTGCAGGTGTCCATGGGCGGCGGTAATCGCTTACCATCAGGCGATACGTCTGCTCGTTTGCCCTCCTATTCCATAAAAAAAAAAAAAACAAAATTAGAAAGAATTACAAACAAATTTAGTCAAATCAAATTCATCGAAATTATGAACATTGTACAATTTGCCTACTCTACAAATGTGTAAGTCCAATGTAAGATTCACCTTCCATAGATAGTTCCATCAATCTCCAATATAGTCGGAGAGCTGATGACGAATTTTGAGAAGGTTTAAAGAACCATCTCTTCATAAAAAAGAAATATATATAAAAACACTGAATAATTTTTGAAGATGCTGCAATTGCTTCAACACAAAATAATCTGTTGTGAACGCAGTGCCACCCGTAAGTAAGCTGGAAACACGAGGCTTCTCAATAGCCAATCACTGCGTGAGTAGCTTGGTTAGCTATCCTTGTCACAACTTACGGCTGCGCGTAAGACTTTTTTATCGCACTTATGTACAAACTTTATTAACGTCTGAGAATTGTTTATAACCGGCAAAATTGTCTGGCGATTTGCAGGTATTATCCAAATTACTTAATAAATACGTGATATAAATTTCAGATTGCATAAAGAATATTTTTTGGAAATTTAAAAACAATTATTTTGAAGTCGTCTGGCAATACTTAATAACCGACAAAAAGTCTTGATTTTTTTTTATTCTTGAAATAATAAATTAAAAGGTAAAAATAAATTCAAGTTGCCTAAAATATATATTTTTGAATTATTTTTTTTGCAAATTTAATATGCTGCGCAGTAGCAAAATACCCGCTAACTCGCTAAAAGACTCCCAGGGCTGGATTCGCCAATTGACAAAAATTTTCGCAATTTCAGCTTGCCTAAAGAACCTTCTCAAAATTCTTCATCAGCCCTTGGACCTAATAGGTAGTCAGAGCATGTGTAATGTTTTTAGGTTGGTTATTTTTTATATGGCCATTTGACATGCTTACTACGACGCCCTAATTCGATGTGCACTGCCGTCGCTCGCGTAGTAAACACTTTTCCATTTCACTTGGATTGAACACTCTTGGCTAGAAAGTTATACATATTATAATGTATTCTTTCTAGAAAACAAAAAAATAATTATAATTGATACTTATTTCACACATAGAGTACACATAACAATGTGCTTGGTAAAATGTTATGAGTTATATCTTACAAAACTATTATCTCCAGGTCACTACTACTGATGATCCAGTGATCAGAAGGCTGAGCAAAACGGCAGGCACAGTGTATGCTACTGATGCTATTTTAGCCACCATCATGTGCTGCACTCGCTCCAATTATTCTTGGGATATTGTTATTGAGAAGATTGGTATGTGTTTTTCTATCAGTTGTATACATTATAGTATTTATAGTACTTGTCAGAATGGAAAAGAAATTTGAAACATAATATATTTCTATCTAGTGTGCTACTTGTCCTAATTTAATAAGCTTAGTGTATAATATCGACATCAAATGTTCTAAGAACCTATTATAATGTAAAATATTAATGGGAGCAAGCAACATATAGAAAAAAAAAAGTATTGAATTATATGAACTTGCTACACTCTAGTGGAGAGCATAATAAAGTAACCATAAAGTTCCTGTAAACCATAAAATAAGACTGAAATAAGTTACAAATCAGTATAAACACTAATTTAAGTATATATCAGTATATGTCAAAATCATGGTCCTTTCTTCAAAAGGCCAACCCAGATCCTATACTGTACTCGCACAGATTATTTTTTGTTTTGTAATCAATGTTCTCGGACTAAAAAAAAAAGGACATCTCTGTGGTTTGTTTCGGCATTTCTTCCCAGAGTGAGTCGTAGGAAATGCCGGTCTCTTCTAGCTGTAAAGTCCGACGTGTAAAAATATCTGAAAAGATTTACTTACAAATAAATATCATTTCATTTCATATCAACCTATCGCCGTCCACTGCTGTACGAAGGTCTCCCACCTATCCTTATCTTGTGCAGTCCGCATCCATTCGCTGCCAATCACTTCCTTTCTGCTAACAAACTAGTAACATACTCAAAATATATTGATCAAAATTTTATTTTAGGTGACAAGCTATTCTTTGATAAACGTGACAACACCGAGTTTGACTTGCTGACTGTCAACGAGACATCTGTGGAACCGCCAACTGATGATGGCAACTCCATCAACTCACCACGCAATCTTGCGCTTGAGGCGACGTTTATCAACCACAACTTCAGCCAACAGGTTAGTCTTAATCAATCACATTTTTTCAACGCCCAAATATTTCAATTAATTAGTAACCTAATAGCAACTGTGTATAGTGTGTAAAGCTAATAGTTAATTCGTAACTTCATATCGATCTCTCAAAAGAAATAAATATCCCAGTTGTTGCCAATTTTTATTGATGTTGGGCTCCTGTTAGTCATAGCGTGATTGTATATGCCTATAACCTTCCTCAATAAAAGTTATTGTCATTATCTATCTTATATATAAAATTCTCGTGTCACAATGTTAGTTACCATACTCCTCTGAAACAGCTGGACCAATTTTTATGAAATTTGGTGTGCATATTGGGTAGGTCTGAGAATCGACCAACATCTATTTTTTATACACCAATTTTTTTTATGGCAAGACAACGTTTGCCGGATCAGCTAGTACTAATATATAAAGCTAAAGAGTTTGTTTGTTTGAACGCGCTAATCTCAGGAACTATTGGTCCGATTTGAAAAAATATTTTAGTGTTAGATAGCCCATTTATCGAGGAAGGCTATAGGCTATATGTCATCACGCCAAGACCAATAGGAGCGGAGCACCAATTAAGAATGTTACAAAATGGGGGAAAATTATTACGCTAAGGCAATAGTAGACGTAAACGAGGTTGCGTGGGTCAGCTAGTATTTAATACACGAGCTAAGCTGCTGATGCATCTATATCATAACACTTGTGTTTTTAAATGTTTATCAAGTCTGTTTTTAATTATGTTTATATTCGGAGCAATAATCACAGTTTCCGGCAAGGAGTACCACATATGCACCACTCCATTTGACAAGATATAGTTTCCAATGAAAGTTATCCATTTTAGTTTTTCAATCTGATACTACTGGAGTTTCTGAGGTTAGCTCTTTCAACCAAACAAACTCTTTAGATTAATAATATTGGTATAAATGTATAGAGTTAAGATACACTCTTACAATTACGAATAAACACACACATTATCTTATAATGTGTGCGTTTATTGCATTTGTGTGTGTTTAACAGTTAAAAAGCATTTTGCAATAAGTATGCAGTGGCATAAGTGTAATAATTATAGGTAGGCACCACATTCCTAAAATAGGCCCTTGAAATGTATAATGGTACGGAACCCTTCATGCGCTAGTCCGACTTGCACTTGGTCCATTATTTTTAATCAAGTATTCCTCTTCTCTGCATGAAGAATACTAAATGCTGTATTTGGTTGATTAACTTAAAAGCGAAGACACAGTTTTCTTCGCTTTAAAGTTACGAAAATTATGAAACCAAGTAGTGACAGTGATATATCTAAATAATAACTTCAAATACCATCAATATCAAAGTTCACAGAATTTTTTAAGCTTTAAAAAGAATATTACTTGTTTGTGTAAAAATAATAATACAAATTAACATTACTAAGTTGTTTTGTTGTTATAGGTGTTGAAGAATGGACCAACTGAACCGAAATACAAGTTCCCAGAGCAGAACCCGTTCGTGTCTGAGGAAGAAGAAGGCGAGGTCGCATCTGTAGGGTATCGCTACCGCAAGTGGAACCTTAACAATGGCGTTGTAAGTTAACCTTTTATTTTTAAGCATTCGTATACCTATCGTGTACGAAATCAGGATTAGCACAAATCAGGAATGAATGTTCCAGTTAAAAAATCCTGTGGTCACAAATTATTTTGAGATTAATGAGTACACTTCCTTAATTATTTCTCGACATAATACAACTCTTGTCCTCGAATCACATTATAATTTATTTATCACCTGTTGTGTATGATTCTTAGGTGCTGGTAGCCCGATGTGAACACGATGCAGTGATGCAGGGTCCTCAAAACGAGACCCAATTTCTCAGCATCAAAGCGCTGAACGAGTGGGACTCTAAACTCGCCAACGGAGTGGAGTGGCGCCAGAAACTAGACACACAGCGCGGTGCTGTACTCGCTAACGAACTCAGGAATAACTCGTGCAAGCTCGCTAAGTGGACCGTCCAGGTACGACAATTATTATTTTATAAAGTTATATTACACTAGCTTTTAACAGCAGTTACGTCGGAAGTCCGTAAGGACTTTTTGCATTGAAGAGTAACTAACTTCCATACATCCTCACAAACTTTCGCATTTATAATATCCTACTAAGTATAGATTTATAATATTATGTAGTAGGAATTACAGTGTATAAACTTGTACAAATATTTTGCTTCCTGTTATCACTTATGATTTTCTCATAAGCTGTAAACAACAATAAAAGTGGTTAAACGCTGGTCCTTTGCGAGTTGATACTTTATATTGTAATTGAATCTTACAAGAAATGAAACACATCAATGCTCCACACCCCTTACTGTGGATAATGTGTTGGTTGACCTGGCCAAACTCTGGCCATGGTCACGATGTAACCAATCATTTTAAGCAATATTAATATTTCCTAATATCGTCTAACACAGGAAGTCATGAAGAAGCTTTATAATGCATGTCTATATTCTCAGGCGCTGTTGGCTGGCTCGGACCAGATCAAGTTCGGGTACGTGTCCCGCATGCAGGTCCGGGACAACTCGCGTCACGTGATCCTCGGCACGCAGCAGTTCAAGCCTCACGAGTTCGCGGCGCAGATCAACTTGTCTATGGACAACGCCTGGGGTATCCTACGCTGCATCATCGATATTTGCATGAAGCAAAAGGATGGTAAATATTTTGTTTATCATTGACTAGCTGACCCGTGCCCACTTCGTTGGGCGAAAAACATTTTTTCTCCGACTTACTTTGCAAATCCGGCTACCACGAAAATATCTTTCCACTTTTCGGGTTATTATATATCCTATGTTACTCACAAATAACGTGGCCTTCTGTTGGTGAAAGAATTTTCAAAATCGGTTCAGTAGATCCAGAGATTACCCCCTACAACGTCACAAACTTTACCTCTTTATATAATAGTGTAGATATAATAGGGAATATGCATGTTTTTTTATATCATAATCTGAACATTTACGTATTTTCAAAGTGAAATTTAAAACACTGACTAAATTTGAGCCATCCAAACGCCACCATTTTGCGCGTGCTATTGACATGACCAATGACGTCATTGTAATTTCGGGTTTGTTTACTATTCAGTGTTTCAGTTACTTTATACATATTAACATTTTTAATTGCTATAAAAATCATGTAAGAAGTTAATTTTTCTCACAATTTTTTTATGTGTGTTAGTAGTAACACAGTGTGAATTTCGACGCTGATAATTTCGATGAAGTGACCAACGACGTCACATTTCGTTTCGATCAATAGTGCGCGTTTTGTAAGTTTGAATTTCCCTCCCGTAATTTTCACTTTTTATTTAATATTTTCTGGGTTTAAATAATCATAAAATAAAAAAAACCGTTTATGTATATTGTAAAGATAATAAAGAATCTAGAAAAAAATGTTTGAGACAAATTAAAATTTTATGCATATTCCCTATTATCATGGCAGGAGATCGTTTTCCTGGGTTATCAGTACACAAAGTTTTTAACAGCAACGCGACCTTCAATAGTCTAGTAACTATTTTTAATTTACAAGTCAGGATATAAGATAACTGATCACGCGATAATGATAGGATTAAACAGCTTTATTTGTAAATATTTATCGATAACTGTGTTACGACTTTTACAAGCATCAATCTACACACAGCATCTAAAATAACACTTACTCGCATCGTTATCTTGAGATAATCCATACATACGGTTATTCATTTCCCACTTGCACTTTGGACCAAGTATATTATGTACAATAACCCCAAATTTATTTAGAGAGGCATTAAAAAGTCTAATAGTTTTATCGTTTATATATATAATAAATGAAATTGAGTGTCTGTTTGTAATATTAAATAACCGCTTTTTTCTAAATGCATATGATGTATACACGATACATATACCAAAATATTTTTTTTCGATTTTTGTCTGTTTGATCCGGCTAATCTCTGGAACGGTTGGACCGATTTAGACGGGACTTTACTGGTAGGTAGCTGATGATATAAGGAGTAACTTAGGCTACTTTTTTTTAGACTAGCCCCACCCCGCGGCGTTACCCGCGCGACTCAGCTAGTGTAAAATAAGATCAGAAAATATATGTCTCTAAATTGTAGTAGTGTCGAACTTCCTAATTATTTTAACACAATTGTTCTTCAGAATATTCACCTGTAAAATGTTATTCTTTCAGGAAAATATCTTATCATGAAAGACCCCAACAAGCCCCTGATCCGTTTGTATGACATTCCGGACAACACGTTCGAGTCGGACGCGTCTGAAGAAAGCGGCGATGAGCCGGCCGATACACCATTTGCTCCACTGTACTCTTACGGCAACTCCAAGAGAATTTAGACCAATTCCTTCCTTTACCGTTCAAAATATAACATAGTATAATTGCTATTCATTTAATTCTTTACATTGTATCTTTGATTGAACGGTAATCTTCACAAGGTTGCCAAAATAATATAAGTTACTTAGTAATCAGTATGTATTTCATATTTTATTCAGTTGAATACAATTTTTATTATTCTCATTTTGTGTATTATTATTGAATTAATGGCATATCCCTTACTAACCTAGTTTAATAAAACTGTAATAGCTACTAGACCTATTACATAATTTAATGTCAAATGGTTGAATAACATGAATGTTTATTTCAAATTGAAATTAAAAGAATTGGTATTAGAAAAAAAACACTTTTTTCGGGGTTTGTGGTAAGATAGTGTGTGAATCGAAGCAACTAAAACCACACAGTGTGCCACTGAAATGAAAGGGAACAACTTTTAATAATAAGCTTCAACCTTGACCAATATTAATCTAATAAAGCCTAGAACATTGTATATCAAGCTAACGCACATGAGTCCGTTCACCCTTTTACAATAATAAAACATATCTTGACTCCGAGGACGACACAGGTAGTTTAATCAACACTGCGTCAGCTGGTAGAAAATGCTGCGGTAGTAGGAAATTCTTATCACACACTTGTGTTATAATTAAACTAACTTTTAAATCTATGGAGTTCTAAATAGTGTTTAAGCTGATGAAAATTAAAACACAGTAATATAGAAAAATATTTCTTTATTAAGGTCACAGATAAACATTTGGTTCATATTTTTAACCGACTTCCAAAAGGAGGAGGTTCTCAATTTCATCGGTATTTTTTTTAATGTATGTACACAGATTACTCCGTCAATTTTTAATTTTAAACTTCTTTCGAAGTAATGATCTAGGTATTTATTTACTTGCTGCCGAGTTACTTTGTAGCAGACAGCAACATTACAATACTATATTTTGTTGTACCGGACACTGGTATATCTTTGGAAAAGTAATATTTAAAAGCAAGTACGAATGTCTTACAATATGTACGAGTATTTTTATATATATCTCTTCAGTACAGTCTTCTACAGTAATTTAAAACAATATTTTTTGTTTTAATATTGAAGAACATTTATTTCTATCACAATACCCCGATGGGTAGACCATAGATATAGAATGGACGATGCGAGTGTCCATATTATTCGTTCACTCGAATGAACATGTATGGAACAACCTAGTTTACCATAAAGCAATGCAAATAATACAGTGAAATAAACATCACTTTGAACTAGACATATTTAAAACAATACTATTTTCAACTTAACGATTTACTTTCTTCCCTCAATGCCTCTTCTTCTGTGCGAATTTGTACATCATCTTGAACCTCTTCTAAAGTTTTGCTTTTCGTTTCTGGCACAAAGTAATATATGAAAAATAGGCCCGCATAGCCTACAAAAGCGAAAAACCAGAATACGACGTGATCGCCGAATGTGTCTTTCACTTGTTGATAACATTTGGTCACGATGAAACCAAGTATGCAAGCCAACATGGTGGCTGAACTGGACGCTATTCCTTTGACGTTTACTGGAAATAGTTCTGCTTGCATCACGTACGGCAAATTTCCAATACCATTGGCGTATAAAATATTAAAAGCCATAATACCAGTTACAGGTAACCAGCCGATCGCTTGCAATGTGTCTGGGGTGACGTGGACCGTGTCTCGGAGGTAGAAGTAGAGGCCGACTAATGTCATGGCGACAGATACGCCGAGGCAAGATGTGAACATGAGGGTTCGACGCCCGACCAATCCTGTGAGAAACGTTGCACCTATGCCTGCAAAGTAATATTTAGTGATATGCATGTACCCAGGAGCGGTCGCAGCCTGAAATTTTGGGGGGGTCACTAATATATAATCAATTTAAGTCGAGTGAATTAAGACTTTATTGCACACATTAAAAACAAATAGATATCTTTTGTTTTTTGTTGGTAAATCTATTGGGATGATAATATTTGGTAATCAGGTTCTAGTAGTAGGAAAAAGTTACATGGGTACGATTTTGGGGGGGTCGTGTCCCCTGTGATCCCCCCCTCCCTGGAACCGCGCCTGCATGTACCTACATATGATTATTATGTCTTTGTAAGGTTCTCCACGAGACAAAGATAAGCAACATCAACTTACACATATTTGTATAATATTGTTATAAGGCTCGTCTCCACCGAAATTTGACAACACAAAAAAAGGTTGACAACATAAAAATTTCCAATTTTTGTTCGGTGGAGACTTGGTTTTATAGAAACTTTTGTCACCAACACGTGTCGTGTTGACAACACAAAAATTGCCAGCTTTTCTTCGGTGGAGACCCGGCTTTAGAATTAACAAGTCTATCGCGTTATTTTGTTTAGGTTTTTGTATGATAATGAGTAAATGTCAATCAATCTTCCCAGCCTTTATTATTGCCAAGATTATTTGGGGTCGGTTACTAGTTCAACCGGTACTACCTGAATATCAGTTTTTCCACGGAACAACTGGCATCTGACCTTCGCAACCCTGAGGGCGAACTGAATACGAAGGCTGATCTAGTTGTCAGTAATGGGCATTGACTTCCCAATACCGTTTGACATAAATAAGTAAATGTCCATAGAGTCAATTATGCTATGTGCAAAGTACACAAACCCTTTATGTATATGTATTTATTGATTGCTATCAGTTAGACAGCTGTGCAATCAATATATGATTAACTATATGTAGGTATATTATATCTATCCTATGAGTAGGTACCTACATACTTGCAGACACGTTTAGATCATGCCAATAATAACTGATATTTTTGGAACGCCTAATACCTATCTATTTTTAGTATTTTTACCATAATACCAGCAGCGAGCGAAACCAAAAGGAAGGGTTTATTTTGGCATCTCTCTGTGTGTTCCACCGTGGCGTTTAAACTACTGAACCCACGACTGAACCGATTTTAAATAATGGGGTGTCAAGTGTCAATAGATTTTTAATAGTGGCCCAGGTGACATAGGCTATTTAAATTTTATGAAAAAAGAGATACCTACGGAGTCGGGTTATAGTTTTTTCTCGTCAGTCATATTAGTGGTCGAAATACTACGGACGAATAATAAACTCATTACGAGATCTAAATTATTTCGTTACCCAAATTATCACAGCAACACCCTTTAATAGTACACTGCTGGATTCTTTAGGTCAATTTTTAGAAAGGAAGCGTTGGGCTATTATACCAAGATGGTCAGACAAGTTAACTGTATTCCGTCACCTCACAACACGGCAATTCATTAAAACCCTCGACATTTATGAAAAAAAAACGAAATAATTAAAAAAAAGCAAATATATAATGGTGTTACCTGCAGCCAATTGCACAAATCCATACACGATACTACAGATTGGTCCCGACATGAAGCTAGTCTGTCTAAAGATCACCTCTAAATATGATTGTATCACCAGAATACCCGTCATATACTGCAACAGTTTTAACCCTGCAAAACAAAAATGATTGAGTTAAAGAAAATGCCGTGATGGGGTATGGTTTAAGGTCTGTTGGTTTTATTTCGTTGCATCAAATGCAGTAGTAGAGCCACGCTGATTTCAGCACGAACGGGCTCGACCGGAGAGGTATTACCCTCTCACAGAATATCACCGTAAAGGCGCGTCTCCACCAAAATTGTTGGCAATTTCAGTGATTGCAACACTTAAAAAAATCGCCAACTTTTGTTTCCATTATGTGTACACCGAGTCGCCAGCAATTTGAAAAACATTCGAACTTAAGCGTCACCATAGAGCCAATAAATATTTGCAACAAGCGTATTCTTTTGACGTTTACCGCCAAATACGGAAACACTGTTCTCAACATTTGTTGACAATTTTTGTTGCCAACACAAGGAAATTACTGAAACTTTTGTCACCAAAATGTGTTGACAACACAAAAATTGACAACTTTTGTTCGGTGGAGACCCGGCTTACAAAGACAGCATGCGTGCTGTCGTATTTCGTTGGTGAGTGCGAGACCGGAGTCTCAATGATGCAGAAGCATCACTAGGCCGCCATAGTGTGGGTCACCATGCTACATTGTAGCATGGTCTGCATTTGCAATGAGTATGGAGACAACCACTTTTGGATTCTGCTTATGCTTTCCATCAGGCAGAGTAGAGTAACTTTGGCGGGCCCATACATAAAAAAATATACCTATTGTATTCTGAAGAACTTTAGGTTGGATTTAAATTGTTACTGAATTAGCCTATTCGCCGTTACAACGTCCATCGGCGCTGACCCTTAAGCGTTCTAATCACCTCGGGGGTTCTTACTGCGCCGAGTGGGTTTCGAACTCTTACATGGGACAAGGGAGTCTAGGTGTTCTTTATGTCAGTGTTATGTATGTTTGAAAAAAAATCCGCTTCACAGAATATTCTGTTAGGGAGTAGTCTGTCTGCATTCGCAATGAGTATGGTGACCACCACTCTTGGATTCTGCTTATGCTTTCCATCAGGCAGAGCAGAGTCATTTTGGCGGGCCATAAATTTAAAAAAAAATCTGTTTTTAAAAATAATTTAAAAAAACGTTGTAGATGCATACATTTTTAATCAATACAGGGTTATTATTATTACATTCAGCGGTTTACCTAAGCTGTCGTATTTGAATCAGTGCTAAAACCAGTGAAAATATAGATGGAATATCATTTACCAACAAATATAGCTTAGTTTGTGAACGTAAATTAGCCAATTTTCCCTTTTCTATAGGTCACTAATGCTAAACGTTTGACTGTTACAATTGAAAAAACAAAAGTTTCTAAAATGGATTACGATATCTTTTACCTACAGATAGGCTGTTTAAACTTCATCTTACGTAATTTCGGTACATTTTGTCATATGTCACATTCATATAATCTTAGTTAATACCCAGACTCGCGAGCATTATCTTCCGGTCTAGAACAGTAATTAACTCACTAGCTGCGACCCGCGGGTTTTATTGTAGGTACAACAACCGCGGCGCGAAGCTAGTTTTAAATGAAAGTAGTCTAAGTTGCTGCTCATACTTATTATTACCTAACTGCCAGTGAAAGTCCGGTCAAAAACTGACCAGTCGTTCCAGAGATTAGCCGGGACGAACGGACAGATATATAAAAAAATAAAAATTGATTTTTGTAAGTACCGTAGGTATATTATACTTTCATTTGCATTTAGTACATTACGAACAGGCACTTCAATTTAATTTGTTTGTGATTCGTTTCGAGACACAAATTTTACTGATAACAAAATGTGTTCTTGTATAGATAGGTACATAATGCAGGTCCTTGAAATATTTATAGGTCTTAAAATATTATCAGCTACATTGTGTGTACATTATCAAACAGTCATAAAACGTACGCAAGTTCTTATTGTGACTTTTACCTGTTTAAACAAATTATGTATTTACAACTTAAGATAGAGTGATAATTATCTAAATACTAGCTGTTGCCCGCGGCTCCGCCCGCGTGTATGCCGGTTACCGCTGCAAATAGTAGCCTATGTGTTATTCTGATGTATAAGCTATATTACTGTAAAGTTTCATCCAAATCCGTTCAGTAGTTTTTGCGTGAAGAAGTAACAAACATACACACAAACTTTCGCCTTTATATATTAGTGTGATAGAGAGTTTTGTACATATCGTTTAGTTTAGTTTTTAAAAAAGACGAGTCCCGCATTAGCAATATACATCTTGTGTCGCGGGGGCTTTACAAACATACATGAAACGGACACAAAGAACATCCAGACTCAGAACCACAATTTATGGATCACACAAAGCGTTGTACTATGTGGGATTTGATTTCACAATATGGCTTGGCGACTGCTTAAACCACTTTTTTTTACGTGTGGAAGCCCCTCGGGCCGTCACGCCACCGGGGTTAGCGGCGGGGCGGTGTGTCAGAATCGAACCGACTAAAACCACACGGTGTGCCATTCTGCGCCTTAGACGGGAGGGATCCGGGCACTCGGGGCACTGCTGTTATTAACACGTCCGGACCAACTGCTTAAACCACTAGGTCAACCGTGCAGTCAAGTCAAGTCATCGTTCATTTAAATATAAATGGCTGAATGGAAGAACTTCGTTCTAGCTCTTTGTGTGCCCCAGCCCACTTTAGACAATTTGCATAAGCTAAGGCTGCTAGGGTATAAATTAAAAAGAACATTTTCGGGAGTCCCTTCTACCGTCGAAGTAGCCTGTATCAACTTGCAAATTTTTTTTTTTTTTCATGTATGGCCCGCCATAATGACTCTACTCTGCCTGATGGAAAGCATAAGCAGAATCCAAGAGTGGTGGTCACCATACTCACTGCGAATGCAGACAATGCAGTATGGCGACCCACACCATGGCGGCCTAGTGATGCTGCTGCATCTTTTAGTCTAGTCAACAAGTATGGAACTTGTTGACTAGACTATTTGGGCCTCCGGCCTCGCACTCACCAACGAAACACGACAGCACGATCGCTGTCATTTTACGTTGATTTTCTGTGCGAGGGTAGTACCGCCCCGGTCGAGCCGGCCCATTCGTGCTGAAATCAGCGTGGCTCTACTACCTACTTGCAAAATGAGGCGAAAAAATTATTATTATTATTTTTATAAAAATTACATCACATCTCATGCGTTTAGCGTCTAGTTCTAAGATTCCTTTAGTTTGGGATGGCGGTAATCTGAGTGCCGTTGTAGTACTAAAAATAAAAAAATCTGTAAACTATACAATACAGATACAGAGCTTGTATTGTAGTAACCAGACAACTCAAAAATTACATTTATAAATAAATATATAGATAATTATTGTAAAAAAAAGCATCTGCAGACTGGGTATACGAGTATTCCTTTGTCGCGTGGCAATTTACAAACAATACATAAACCGGACACAAATAACACTCAGAACAACAATTTGTGGAAGGCACAGTTATTCGTCTTGGAAATCGAACCCTTGACCTTGAGCTTAGCAGTCACAAACCACTAGATGACTAGACCAACTCCAACGGGTAAGTCCATTTAGTTTTTTTCGAAGATAATTTTAAGTTCAATGTTCGATTCTAGACTACGAGTATGTTCTATAATGCTTTAATGTACACTTACCTAGCACTATATATATTGCTTTCCTATACTTTATGTTAGTCACTAATTCCTTGAACGTTGTTTTATTCTCCATGCTCTCTCTTACATGTATTCGTATAGCACTCATCTCATCTTCTACCAACTGAAATGCAATTTGACGCACTCAGTGAAAAAAATCGACAGAAACTTGGGCATATGAAAAGACTAGCTGTTGCCCGCGGCTCCGCCCGCGTGTATGTCGGTTATCGCTGCAAATAGTAGCCTATGTGTTATTCTGACGTATAAGCTATATTACTGTAAAGTTTCATCCAAATCCGTTCAGTAGTTTTTGCGTGAAGAAGTAACAAACATACACACAAACTTTCGCATTTGTATATTAGTGTGATTAAAAACATGAACGGTGTGCATTAAAGAAAAGTAAATAAGAGATCTCAGTAGAAAAACCGGGATCATGAATAAACTAAAGTTGGCTCGACTGAAGTGATACCACGGCCTCACAGAAAATCTTTTTACGTATTTTTTAAGTGAAAACTTCTATAAGCGCGTTAAATACTTTTTGGGTGAACATGAACCTTAAAACTAATAAGTGTAAAAATAAATAAGACATCGCCTTTTGCCCTTATTTCCTATTGGTGTGAAAAATTAATTAAATAAATCAGTAATTCAGTAAGAATATGCAAATCTATGAATAAACTAACTATAAAAGAGATCTTAAAGATACCTTTTCATCCGTTGTGCCTTTTAGCTTCATGAACACTTTTTTGGCTGCTTCAACTCTTCCATCCTTTAGGTGGTAATAAGGAGATTCGGGTATCCAAGAACATAGAATGGCATAAGAGATTGGTATCGTGAGTATTATCGCATTTAGGGCCGTGTAGGAGACAAAAGGCCCGATGCTGTATACAGTAAGAGAGCCCAAGTTGTTCATCACTTGTACAGTCATTCCTAAAGACCCTCTTATTTCTTTATCGGATATTTCTGTTACGTATATCATTGTGACCTGAAAAATAATTTACTGCGGTAGTAGACTAGCTACATATATTTGTTATCTTCTAATATTATGCTTGATAGCCATCCGCTAAAAAGTGAAAACTACAGCAAGGTTTTAAGAATCAGCCAACTGTACCTACCTTCTTACAGCAAAGTTTTTAAAGTCAGCATTTATGGGTGAGACTACACTATAATAAAATAAATAAATAAATATTTCAGACATGCTTGTGTTATGGGTACTAGACAACTGATATAAATACATATATACTTTTTTTGTAAATAAATACCTACATATTATTCATAGAAAACACCCAAACTCCGAAACAAACATTTGTAAATCATACAAACATTTGGTCCGACCCGGGAATCGAACCCGAGAGCTCAGCTGTCGCGTACGCTACCACTACGCTACCGAGATAGTTAATACTGGATTACTAAAGCAAGTAAGATACTTTAACAGTTTTTAAATGACAAAATACATTAAGGTTAACTTATGTATTGCACTCCATTGTTGGACATAAGCCTCTCCCATTGCACGCCACTCTGATGTAACGTATGTACCATGAATGTACTCGGTTATTTTTTTATATGAGGTGTCCAAATCCAACGGATTAAAATTAAACCAAAACCAAAATTGTTGAAATCCGTGAACATTAATTAAATTAAAGGTATATGTAGTATGGTATAAGGTCTAGGTTGGCGTTTTGAAGAAAGGAGGACCATAGCTTTGAGTCGGCCTGTCCGTACAAACGACATCCATCGTGTTACCTAACCGGTATTAGAACTATTATTACATACTATCAAAACATACCACAGCTATAATACCGGTGGCACTACCCATCAGAAACCTCGCAATGCACATCAACCAAGGTGTAGCTGTCATTATCATTATACTCTGGAAAAAATAAGTATTTAAATAAATAACTTATTAGATAAATAAGTATTTCAAGGACATATGAAACGCATTCTTTTATCTTATTTCTGATTATCATCAGATGGTATGAAGTGAAATTACCTACCTACCGATTGCAAATTATATTGTACACTTGGTATGAAATAAGAAACGGTCCACAATTTATCAGTTCATTTACATAATATGTAGGTACATTTTATTAGTAAACAAGTGAAAGTTATTCTAGTTACTTCAGGCAACAGTTATTCTGCCATCTCATATTAGGTATAGGTACATACCTATATTTTCACATTGACACTCATTTAGCATTGTACCTATTTATTACTATTAGGGTTATTACCCAGAAAGTGTAATTATTTTGTTTACGTTTTTCTAATTAGAAATATGAGTTCTCTCTACCGTGGGAGAGCCACGCTTCGGCATGAATGGGCCGGCTCGACCGGAGTGATACCACGGCCTCATAGAAAACCGGTGTGAAATAGTGCTTGCGCTGTGTTTCACCGAGTGAGTGAGGATACCGGTGGCCCATACCCCAACCCCTTCCCCTATCTCCCCCATCCCCCAAAGGCCGGCAAAGCACTTGTGTCGCCTCTGGTGTTGCAGGTGTCCATGGGCGGGGGTAATCGCTTACCATCAGGCGATACGTCTGCTCGTTTGCCCGCGTATTCTATAAAAAAAATATGAAAGTACTCCATATTATTTATTCACAACGTGTATTTATCGTGATTAATGATTGAGCGTCAGCAAAAAGCACACCATTCTCACATATACTTAATCATTAATCTTTTTTAATAGTTAAAACAATTACCAAGGTAGGTAGGTAGATAGTGAATAATACATTAAACATTTAACGATATATCGTAATATTACATTAGATTTCCATCTAATCAACATACCGCACCTAAGACGGCTGGGAAAGCAGAGCCAGTTAACGTGCGTCTTCGCCCCATGTTCTCGTTGAGCACTTGACCAAAGTAGCATCCCAGCAGTGCCCCCGCGGAATGCAGCGATACCACCCATGATGTCTCTGTCTGTTCAAAAACATTAATCTCCAGAAAAGACGCTATTTCGGCGGGTAACCACCAAGGTCTCCTAACGGACACTCGACACACAAATCGAACGCCAAGAACTCCTAAGTATCTCAATACTTAGGAGTTCTTGGCGTTCGATTTTGACGTTTAAATGATTCTGTTAAATAATACTCATTACTAGTCAAGGTCAGCATTTGAATGCGTATCAAACTGGCATTAGGCTCGAAAAATCGAGGTTTTTGACAGGATGATTGTATAATTTGTATCTCGCGCATTATGTCAGTTCCTATGCAGTTTTTTTTATATAGAAGCAGGCGCGGTTCCAGGGGGGGGGGGGGTCACAGGGGACACGACCCACCCCAAAACCATACACATGTAATTTTTTCCTGCTGCTGCTAGAACCTGTTTTTTTTCTATAACTCTAAATATATAACTCTAACTAAAATAATGTGGATCACAAAACTTTGCCCTCCAAGGCTGTTGTGATTCAGGCCTGCTCTGCCATAAAGACTCAGATGACACTACTAGTCTGGACCGGAGTTTCTAGGAAGAGTGCTAGACAGACACGCTCTTCCCAAGGGTCCAGGACAGTCCTCCGATCCCTCAGACGCAATCGGACCGGCAATTCTGGTCCGACGAGTGTGAGGTATTGGAGGGAGAGCTGGATCGAGCTGTATGGCGGCTGGCTTCCCGATTCCCGCAACACCGCTCCTGGACCTGATGGTGTTCCAGGTCGGGCGCTGGTGATCACTCTGTCGGTGCTGGGAGACAAAATGAGGCAGATTTTCACTAAATTGGGGTGTTGACAGTTAGCCTCGGCAACGCTTTCGGCATCCTTCCCTGGCGCACGATTAGGGCGGCTCTTGAATATCACGGGGTGCCGCCTTATCTGCGTGCCGTCATAGAGGCCTATCTGCGCGACAGGGCAGTGAAGTTTGTCGATCGGAACGGAGTGGCAAATCGAAGGGAAGTGTGACACAATGGTCTATAACGAAATTCGTTCTGTCGGTCGGAATGGCGAAGAGACAGCGCCGGATCATGCATGATCGCTACGATCATGAAGCTACATGCATGCCATTTCGCATTTCAGCTTACAATAGTATCTACTAACAAAATACAAAGCGGCATGCAGGAAGAAGTCACGGCATTTTTCAGTTTTTTTTTTCAATTGAGTTTATTCAATTTTTTAACAATTTTTGTATGTTGGGCTGTAGCTACATGCATGCCATTTACATTCATGACTTAAAATAATGTAAATTCACGAAATACAAAACGGCATGCAAAAACAAGACACCTAAATTTGCACAGTGTTTATTGCAACTTTCATCATGCATGCCTCTATTTTGCAACATCCTGGTGTGCATGCCAATTTTCCTACTATTAATTAATGATACAAATTAAGTATCCTTTCAATGGCATGCACTTTGGAATCACGGAAAATCTGTGTTCAAATCTTACAGAGTTATCCGGAAATTTACCACCGTTGGTCTTACGAGGGGTGCATGCCAATTTTTCCAGAGTGTGTTTATCACAAAAACTTCCATTCTTTATATCGGCATGCAATTTCAAAACACGGAATTGCCCTTTAATTTTGTTCAGGTTTTCAGAATCCTATGATCATCTTGGGCCGCTGCGGAGTGCATGCCATCAATTATTACAGCTTTGATTTGTTTAAACTTCCATATATTACAATGGCATGCAGTATACTATCACGGAAAAACACGAAAATCCGCTACACAAAGAAAAGCGATTTTCCTTATGAAGAGGACGCGTGGGGGGGCTAAAACCCCGACTATCATTGATATTTTAGGGTTAGTTATCAAGCCTTAAAAAGGCATGCACGACAAAATCGTGGAACGTCACCTGTCACCAGCCCCCAGTCTATTATGCAATAAAGTCTAATTTACTCGACTTGAATTTATTATTAGTGACCCCCCCAAAATTCCAGGCTGAAACCGCGCCTGTATAGAAGTAGATACATGTACAATAATGTTATAATATTTGCTGGTGGCACGAGGCACCCAAACTAAGTTACGCTTGTATCTATCTTGGGCTGCCACAAGAAGATTAAAGCTGAACATTTGTTCTTTCATTTTAAACAGTGTTGAATTGGAATTTAGCAGATATTATTTAATGTAATAGCTGTCAAAACTACTCTGCCTAATGGAAAGCATGAATAGAATCCAAGAGTGGTGTCACTATAAGCAAAAAAGAATGCTTGTTTTCGTACATGCTCGCTTAGTTGCGAGACGTAGATGTTACGGGCAATTCGATAAGTCCGGGCACTATTAATAATGGTCGGTCTGTATTCATAATTAATGATTAAAACAGCACGATTATACACTTTTCCCGGTCATTATGAATAATGCCCACCATATCTTGGGCAAATTAATAAAATAGGTGAACTGTGTTTTTGTTTATTAAATGAAATTTAAATTAAACGATTTTCATGAAAAGTTAACAAAAAATAAACCTAACCCAACACACAAGTAGGGAATTATTCATACTGCCCGGTCCAAGTGATAAATTCAAGCTATCTTAAACACTGACTTCTTACATGGAGCACGGATCGTCGGGCATTATTAATCATTATTAATAATGCCCACCGACCCGGCCATTGCCGGTCCTTATTATTAATGCCCAGTTAACCACGTTGCCCGTAACATAGACATTTGAAAGTATGCAAGCAAACTACAATTTATTATTTACCTGTGATTTTATTACTTAGGATAAGGTAAACTATTCTTATATTTTTTTAAAGTATTCAAGCATTCAATCATTGTTTAGTTTAATCAGAGTTGTCTCTTAGCAAACAAAGACTCAATGTTATCTGTGACAAGTCTGAGGCATATATAATTGAAAAAATCACTCTATTTACTAAAGAAATAAGATACCTGATATTTACACGGTCATTATAAAATATTGTTAGTTAAATAATTAAACAAAAAGTTTATCTAACATTGTGCGTTGCATTTTTATATATTTTGTTTATACTGCGATCTCGTTTCTTTTATAAGGTAGTTTATTAAATATAGGTATACTAGTTCACCCACGCAACTTCGTCTGCGTCTCTTTTAATTATGCTCGGCTCCTAATGGTCTAAACGTCTAATGAAGTCCATGTTTAGGTACTATCCTATCTTAGGCACAGGGGCATCATCTTAACCTAGCGCACAGTACATTATAGCGCAGCAGTATTAGGGGCGCCGCACTTTTAATGAATATGTGCATTTACTTAAGGGCACTACGCTTACTAAAGGGCGCTACGCTTACTAAAGGGCGCTACGCTTACTAAAGGGCGCTACTATAACTATTGCACACGGGCGCTTCACGGACTAGAGACACTTACCTACACATTAAACAAATGTGATAATCGGTTAGATTTTGTTCGTAGTCGTGAGAGTGACACTGGGTACATCAAAATTAAAAAGAAAAACAAAATGAAAAAAATATTGAAAAAGAAACCTTTTCTTTTCAGTTTTTCAGTTAAAGATATTGACGCAGTCGGGTTTTTTTTAATGATTCGTTACTTGTTTGCTCGATATTGATTACGGCAACAGGTAGACGCTTGAAATGTATAGATAATGGTATGGAACCCTTCCTGCGCAAGTCCGACTCGCACTTGGCCGATTTTTTTATTTTGATCGACTAGACGAGGGCATTGGCGTAGCCCCAAATGTAATCATTACGCGTGTAAAGTTGAATGAGCCTGAGTAGGACAATGACCTCGCTATCAGCTGTATTAATTTATAAACACAGCAAGTAAATCATTAATCATTTCCCACTAAGTACAGCTTATTATTTTGACTGCACCTGTACCTGCGACGAAGTGTACTCGAGCACGAAATACCGCAAAATTCAGTGCGATACTTTGGTCTCCAGTTCAGAACTTCGATAAATGATTCTTCTACCGATTCAGAACATAGTTAATAAAGTTATAAAAATTTACTGAATATCCAAAAACTAAAACTTTTTATTCTTACTAATTATTCTCTCTAATATATGCAAAATAAATGAATTTTAAAGCAATTTTTACATTTCGGTAATGAAATTAAAAAGAAAAGTGAAAGTCCCGTCAAAATCGGTCCAGCCGTTCCAGAGATTAGCCGGAACAAACAGACAGACAAAATTTGAAAAAAATGTTATTTTGTATATGTACTTACGTTATTTTGTATGGGCATTTAGTAAAAATCGGTTATAAAATAACCGCATTTTACTAAATGCACTTAAGTATTACAAACAGACACTCCAATTGTATTTATTTGTATAGATCTCAATTTGACGCACTTTATTTTCAGTCTAGAAATATTATTCGGTATCTTTTCCTAAAACCTCAAGAAAGTTAATTTTATTGTGATATAATATATATTTTAAGCGCCCTGAACTTGCTTTAATCTGATGGAAACAATTTTATTAATTCGGTTCACTTTTGTTATTAATTATTATGAACAGTTGAAGTTGCAAGTCAGCAGAATTAATTCTACAATTGAATTTCAGACTGCAAAAATTTTATGAAAACAGGAAATAAAAACTTTTTTGAAATGAGACAGACAAAATGTTGTGTGAAATCAAAACTTTATAAGTATAGTCGAAAGGTTTGTCTTGATAGAAATTGGAACAAAAATGTAGGGCGCGCTAAACAATAACACATTAAACGAAAACAGTCACAGGCTCTGAAAACTGGTATAAAAAATAAAGCTTTTGAATTATATTATGTACATATTATATTTCTGTATCTCATCAAAAAATATTTATTTCTTGCGGATATGTACCTATCAAAATTTTGATATTTATTAAAATTCGAAAACACTTACGGACGTAATGGCCACATTTGCCTCTCCATTTAAAAACTTGGGTATCGCGGGTGATGACCAAGCTAAAGTTGCTCCGGTGAACGTAAATACATACGCCGCTGAATTTAAAAATAAATAGAATTATCAACAAAATATTTTTATATTTCCCGCTAAAATTATCGAACATTTTAATGCCTACTTACCGCAAATTCCCGACAAGTATTGAACTTTCCGATTCGTTTTATTGGACATTACAACTAAATATACAATGGAACACTAAAATATCATTAATTTTTTCACTTATATTAAGAAACAAAAGGTACAATTGTTGTTATCTGTCTATAGAGAACACTCAGTATTCGTAACGCACTGTTGTATGTCCGCGTAAAGGTTAACGTTTTGTCGCGAACGATAAGCGCGACTGCGATGAAATTAGCTATATTCATGACGATGACGGGAACTTCAGTATCTACCTCAATCGTACAAGCTACTCAAGTGGATTTATTAATAAACAAGTAAACAAAGTTAGCAACAATGGAAAGTTGTGTTACCTTTGTTAAGTGTTGCCAAATTTGCAAATAAAATAGGAATTTATAATAGTACCTAAAAAGAGCTATTTCTTAGCGTTCCATGGATTCACCGTGCGGGTGCCGGGTCCATCGCGTGATAGATGGGGGCAACACATGCGACTTCCACAGTGCCTGGGAATTGCGACCCAGGTTTAGGTTTAAGGAGCACTCCTTACGACGCGTCAACGCTCACCTCCACTGTCCGCCGTGTTACCCCCTCTACCTAACCATATTTGAAGTGAGCCTAGCAGTGCCGCACAAAATTTCTATTTCGTAAAGGTGTTGTCTTCAACAAAGAAAATGAAAGACAAAAGCCTACCATACTTCTTTTAGCAACCCCATATAGTTCAATAAGAGTTTATAGGATAAACAAATCGATACATAGGTCAATTTCATCGATTTCCACATTCCTACTATCAATCAAGTAGGATTTGAGTGGGTAAATGGTAAAAAAATCGGCGCCTGGAATAATTATATTGGTACCCAACTTTATTTTTGTTACATTAAAATAAATCTTAGATTAGTACTTAAGCGGCTATTGCATTACACGATTTCTCGGGCCCTGCCCGCAGAGACAGGGCAGTGTAATAAGAAACAGGGAGGCAGGGTCCATAAACAGGGCGCTCGAGTGGTTCCGATCTCCCTAGCTCCCTGCCGCGCTGCCGATTGCGTAGTGTAATTCTTTCCAAAAAATATCGTTTTTTGAATCGATTTGAATCGAAACATAAAATATCGATTCACAAAAAAATCAAGGTTTAAAAGATCGATTTTCAATGGATCGACTTTTTTTTCAAGTTTTCATTTATTATGTAATTATAAATCCATTTTATAAAAAACAAGAAAGATGGCATTATAATTGATCTCTTATCAGTAAAATCGTTCTTTTTAGTCCAGGGTTAAATTGAAATTGCAGACAAACAATTCAATTTTATTTCTTTTTATATATCAAAGTCAGATCAGGTATGAAAGAAGACATTAATTTTCAAAATCACAAATTTTAACAAAAAAACCGTCTTCAAGAAAGGGACCAAATTGAAATGGGACTTTTGAAGCACCAGCTTTCAAATAAAAAAAGTATCATAAAAATCGGTTCACCCAGTCGAAAGTTATGAAGTAACAAACATAAAAAAAAAATAGTAATTGACAACCTCCTCCTGTTTGAAATCGGTTAAAAATTTATTTAGTACACGAATAAAAAGGTTAAAGTTCTCAATGCTCCATATCTTAACTTTTTAAAAACAATAATCTGTCAAGTCTACTGGGACCCAAGCGGTTCCGCTTAACACTTGCGATGTTGGTGGCAAGCGGCAACTGAAAAAAGGCGCTCACAAGGAACAAAGAGAGACAAAGGAAACTAGGCACACCGCCAATTCGCACATTTTTGACTACTCAACCCTTTAATCAGTAACACCGTATTATTACCGATACATTTAACTAATTGTAAATAAAATGGTTTGTACCAAAACAAAAAAAAATCGAATGGCGATTTTCAGGGATAAAATATCGATCCACTGAATCGACACAGTACTGTATATCGATTTAAAATATCGATCTTTAGGGCCTGAAAAATCGATTCCACGATTAATCGATCTCAGATCGCCATCCCTAGAGCTCAGTCGCTGCGGCGCGAGCGCAGAGTTCACACGTTCGTCTTTGGATAAAAGAGGTTGAGATATCTAGAAACTAAATTTTAAATCTTCATAGGAGTTTCCAGTGGCTAAGAATCGTAAAGTAACACTATGTTATGCTATCTCAAGAGATAGTTTTTTTTTCTATAAAAGGAGCTACTAAGCTTAATAGTTCGTCAAATTGGTCTGTAGTTTTGTAGGTCTGTCGAGTCCAAAACACTGAGTATTTGAATATTTGATAGTTAGTTTCAAAGGAGCAAATATTCACCCACATCCTCCTCTTCTTCCTTTTTGAATACCTCATGGTAGTAAGTGCCAAAGTCACCGCTAAAGCAACTTTCAGACTACCTAGTTGGTCTCGCGGTTGGCGTGTGCGACTGCTGATCATGAGGTCTCGGGTTCGATTCCCGGGTCAGACCAAATGTTTGTGTGATCTACAAATATTTGTTTCGGAGTTTGGGTGTTTTCTATGTAGGTATAATATGTGTGTATTTACAAAAAAAAAGTATATATGAATTTGTATCAGTTGTCTTGTACCCATCACACAAGCTCTGCTTAGCTTGGGACTAGATGGCGTTGTGTGTTAGATGTCCGATTTTTTATTTTTTTTATTTTTTATTTATAACTTTATGCACTATTGTACATCGGTGGACCTAATGCCAGTCAACCTTTGGGTGGTGTAGATATCTTGTGAGGTAGGCACACATGAAGTACATACTTAAACAGCTAAAAATGCATTACAAAGCATTACATGCATAAGTCCTTATATAAATACAACAAATACATAAACTCTATATACAAATACTTAAACAAACTATATATAATATTAAATTACATAAACAATAAAATAAATAAAATATTTACTATAGATTACACTAAGAGTATTGGAGAAAATGATGGTATTTATTTATTTGATGTTTCGATGAAGTCCGCGCCATAGCGACAGACGTGCACAGTCATTCACGTTCACCTTAAAACTGAGTAAAGGTCACACAGGGCGCGATTTCCAGCGTAGTGTAATAAGCGGCACCCTAACTGGTAGGCAGGGCACCCGAGAGACAGCGCCCGAGAAATCGTGTAATGTAATAGCCGCTTTAGCTGCCCAGTAACCACTACCAATCCGAATTGTCCTTAATTAAATAAAAAAGAAACGGTGGGATGGAGATAAAACCTGTTCTTTTTTAGGTTTACCGATCTATAAGTACATAATGTATTTTTTTTAGAAAATATCTTTAAGAAATCATTCTGGACTGTCTCGGTGGCGCAGTGGTAGCATATGCGACTGCTGCGGTCTCGGGTTCGATTCCCGGGTCGGATCAAATGTTTGTAGCCAAAAAAAAGTATTTAATAATATGTATTTATTATTTATATGAGTTGTCTAGTACCCGTAGTACAAGCTCTGCTTAGTTCGGGACTAGATAGCGTTGTGTGTTACTGCCCCTTTTCATTGGAATATTCCTAATCTATAAGTATTGTCATCATAATTAATACGACAAATCCATAAAAATGCATATTTTCAAAATTGGACTGAACAATTCCAAAAAAAAAAAAAAACTACACATACCTGTTTTCATGATAAATAAGGAATAACATCTGAGTGTAACAAAGTTATTGTGATTTGGAATATAAAATTAATTAATGACTGATTTATCATCTTGTATAAAAAACTAAAACACATCCACTTACATGCTTTTCTTTGGAAAAATAGGTAAATGAGTGGTATAGTAAGATAAAAGTTCTAAAGCACAAACTATGTATTAATATTATACACAGAAGGTTCATTAACATATTTAAAGGTATACTTAAACTTATATACAAAAAAGAAAGAAAGAAATATTTGTTTATTTACACAAAAAAGGTGTTATGGGTCCGTTCACAGAGACCGGCTTGGAGAGCAGCGCAGATTTTTATCACGTTGGAAACAGTTGGCAGCTCTGCTCTGACCAATTCCAAGCGTATGCTTGTGTGTGTGCTTGCTATGTGTGAAAAGCAAAAAGCGGGCTGATGGTGTCCGAGCCTTATAAATTATAGAACCGAGAATTATCAAACAGCAAAATAGGTAATTGCAAGATGTTTAAAAATAAATTTGCTTAACAAAAAAAACATTTAGACAAAAAGTTTGATATCCTTTGAGTTTTGACAGATTTGTATGTACTAGTAGAAAGACTTTTAATAAATCTTATGGTTTGCAGTGCATCTCCACTTTCATATCACAAAGCTGTTAGGAAACAAAAAATCGTTATTATTATTACATTTTTCTTATTAGATTATTATTACAATTTTGATGATTCTTTATTTATTTGAAAGCTGGTACTTCCCGTGTGGTCCCATTTCAATTTGGTCTAGATTGAAGTCGGTTTTTTTTTTTGTTAAAATTTGTAATTATATCTTAAATCGTTAACACCTTGTAATGTTCATGCATTAGGTTTTAGAAAGTCTTCTCGCCAAATTTTTTTCTCAATTGCGATACTACTTATTAAGTAAAACAAGTATTCAGTCTTATTAATTGAGCTAAACTGTTTCTTCTGGCATTTGCTCCAGTATTTTTTTTATTTGCAAAGCCACTATAGGGTTATCTGTACATAAATCTAAACTTTTATAAGGTGGAAGTAAATTGGCATTGCCAATAGTAATTTTATCATCTTGTTCAGACACTGGCAGCAAATTTAACTTAAACCATTCAATGACTTTCTTTTTCCTCTTTTGAAGATCTTCTTCAGAATCAGCTTCAAATAGTTTATGTTGTGGAGGTTTTATATCAGCTGGCAAGACCACTTCAGTTATTTCCAAAATAGCATGGCCAGGGATTATAGTGGTCTTGTATGTATTCTCTTGAGGTATTAATAAGATAATGCTGAAAGAAAAGTATTGTTTAATATATTTTTGTAGCCTTTAACACTTGATAAAATACAAAGATTGTCCGTACAATGACAGTTTAAGAATAAGGGTCACCACCCCTATCCATCCCATGGGTGTTAGAAGAGGTAATAATCACACTATCACACTAACATTATAAAGGCGAAAGTTTGTGAGTGTGTATGTTTGTTATTTCTTCACGCAAAAACTACTGAACGGATTTGGATGAAACTTTATAGTTATATAGCTTATACATCAGAATAACACATAGACTACTATTTGCCGCGATAACCGACATATACGCGGGTGAAGCCGCGGGCAACAGCTAGTATATTTTCAGACATCTAACACACAAAGTCATCTAGAGTCACCTAGAGGTACTAGACAATTGATATTAATACATATATACTTTTTTTTTAAGGCAGTCAAAGGACTAAAGAAGCTAATTATGCAGATTAACGTCACTGTAAAAAAAGAAAGCAAACTTGATACAAACCCTAAACAGACCTGTATGGCCTTAGTGGTATAGTATGAGAAAACCTTCATTCTAAGGAGTGGCCTCTATCCAGCAGTGGACTGTTAAAGGCCGTTGATTATGTGATAACTTTAGTGAGGCCTGAAGTTCTGATATTTTTATGTTTTTGTTCTAATTTACCTGTGAGTTACTGGATCCATGGAGTGGACAAATCCTGTATGACAGCAGTTCTTAATCATTTGTATTTTAACATATTTATCTATAAGCGCCAATTGCAGCTCTGAATCTTCTTTAAGCAGGTTATAATTTGTATTTTGTGTCATGTTTTCACTCATGTATGTAGCTGAATTTACTCAAGCACAAATATGTTATCAATATCACTTCCTAGCAATCAATGAATCAATGACTCTTGACCCTTATTAGACTATTCATGTGCTTACTAATTAGAGAATTAACATGAGCTCTGAAATCAAAATATTAATAATATTACACATTTACACAAATTGACCACTAGTAAACTCGTTAGAAAGTTTTCAATTTATATATTTCGAATAAGATAACGAAACCCAGCATTATTAATTCAGATTGTTACTCTTGGAATGAATGAAAAGAAACGAATTGAAATGTATTTTGTTTGAAACTATTTACGATAACTTTTACAGTAACAGAACACTACGTTCTCAAGGAAACAATATGAAAAAAAGGAAATTGACCCTTAAAAAGTTCACCTTTGCTCTAATCGCAAAAAATCGAAAAACAAATCAGTGACTATTTAAAATATTTACCCACAAGTCACACAACCACTCTGTCCAACTTGTGTAGAAAATCTTTCAAGATGAGACCGCTGAGGAGACGCCGCGGCGCCGTCAGTAAAGATGGCTTATTTATTTCTACAAATTTAATGCAAGTACATAATATAACTTACAGCACTGCATGAATGATCTTAAACATGGAAATTAGGTTAAAACTATTTTTTTTTGGTCAAAGATTCCAACGTAAACAAACGCAACAAAGAGTACCTATATAAATCACAGAACACAAATCACTACGTAGGAGTGAGCGTTATTTAACGTAATCGGTTCAAGTAACCGCTTATGAGGCCTGTAACCGTGTACGTAGTTTCGCGAAACAAAATGTAACGATTATTTTTAAAGTAGTTACGTATAACAGTGTGACTGTATATACGGTTGCCATAACCGTATCTTCGTATACGCTACGCTGTACCTGTATCGCTTACTCACTCGTAGCTACAGAACACTGAAACTCAAGAGTGTTTATGTTCGTAGCTAACGTTATCGCTCGATCTTTTTAAGATAAACAGAGAGTGTTATACTTTTTGTTCATGCACTTATTAATCTTCTCATTAGTGTAAATATTGATAAGACTTGAAATATTATTTGGGTGATGTTAGAGTCCAAAATTTTATCATTTTTGTAAGCATTTGTGAGAAAATATGACTGAATGAAAGTGAAATAGCTTTAAGTAGAATTTATTTTAGGTGTTAGTTACGATCGTTGATTGACAAATGTTATTTTGTATTTGTCTCCGGTCTCGCGATAGCTAAGTTTATTTTTTATTAGTATTGTTTTGTGAATTATTTTCAATGCAATTATTTAAATGAAAATAAATTTCTCAATAAATAATAGGTAGTATATTGAACTAGCTTTTACCAGCGGCTTGGCCCGCGTAAATATCGGTTACCGCGGTGATTTTTTAAACACTTCTTCCGACATAACTTTTTATTTATGAACCGATTAAATTAAAACTAACACTTAAGGGGCGCGTCCCTAAAAACGCGCGAAAAGGCACTTGCAGTTTTGCAAAACACAAACAACTCAATTCATATTTGACACTAAAAAAAATATCTCAGTAGTTTAATAAATCAGTCTACCAATCTACCGAGTGACATTTATAAAATAATTCTTTATTTTTGTGAAAAAAAGCCTGAACAAAGATCAAAATCATCGAAATCGACTTTTTTAATTAGCACACTCTGTCCTATTTCGTGCTCTATTTTAAATGTTTTTTTCTTATTTCGCGAGAAAAAAGTATGGAAAAAAGATTTACCGTTTTAGTTTTTTATTAATTCTCACCAAAAAGCCATAATCTA
The DNA here is from genome assembly GCA_949125395.1 of Diaphora mendica. NCBI lineage: Eukaryota > Metazoa > Arthropoda > Insecta > Lepidoptera > Erebidae > Diaphora > Diaphora mendica. Next base: position 8,076,280 of record OX421321.1, read on the forward strand.
AGGCTAAACATCATTCATTTTTAGCGACAAAAGTTCCATACATTTTAGTACGTAGATATCGTCTCCCGTAAATTGCAATAAATAAGTTTTATCGCGCTCAAAAAATTCAGTGCCCGCCGAATATTCAAGGTGACACCACGTCCGTTTGTAGTTCGCACTGAGCTCCCTAATACGTAAATGACAAGTTTTAGGGTGGGTTGCCAGTGAGTGTCGAATTGTAACTGTTAATTTGTATTCTTGAATTTAATTTAATTTTTAAAGAATAATTTCAAAGAAAAATATTAGTATTTTTTATTAACACAGAACTTATTTTTATGTGTTTTTTTTTACTTGCTATGTATGTATATATCTAACTATATTTGTTAAGACGGAATCTTGCAACTCAATTTTGCAGATATCTTCAACCGATTGTGTTGAATTTTTGTAGGCATATGTATATAGCGTGACAATGCTATATTATGATGACATGGAGCTGATCTGATGTTGAAGCTGGAAGGTGGTCATAGGAACTTTGTAACGACGGAACCTATCGAGTTTGGAGTCGTTTGATTTGTCTTGACGAGTACTTTGAATACACTTTGACAGACCGAGACACTTTGAGAAATTGTTTTTAAAAAAGTAAAAAAAATTTTTTTAATGATTTCTGTTAGAATTGAATAACTACTACTGAAATAATGAAAGACCTTATAATTACAGTTTTATTTTTGACTACATGGTTGGTCTAGTGGTTTAAGCGGTTGCCTCGCCGCTTCCTACTGTATCAGGTGTTGTGGGTCAAATCCCACATGGGACAACACTGTGTGATCCACGAATTGTTGTTCTGAGTCTGGGTGTCCATTGTGTCCGTTTCATGTATGTTTGTAAAGTCCCCCGCGACACAGGATTTATTGGATATATACGGAAGTTGTCTTTTTTGAAAAAAAAACTAGCTGAGCCCCACGGTCTTACCCGCGATACTACACCAACTACTACCTATCAGTAAAAATCCCGTCAAAATTGCTCCATCCGTTCCAGAGATTAGCCGGCATAAACAAACAGACAGACAGACAAAAATTGTAAAAAAGGGTCCCATCTATACTTTACGTCATTTCCATTATTATTCATCCCTTAAGTTCGAATTTAATCAATTGGTGAATTGTAAAACAATAGATGCCCTATCCCTTACATTATCTGATATCTGTAATCTATATAAATAAAAGAGGAAGGTGACTGACTGACTGACTGACATACCCAGAGATCAACGCACAGCCCAAACCGCTGAAGTTAGAATCCTGAAATTTTGCATCTAGGTTCTTTATATAACACTAGCTGTTGCCCGCGGCTTTGCTCGCGTGGAAGTTGATTATATGTATTTATTTAAAACTGTGTAAGTGTCTATGAATACTGTGTTCACGTTTTTAAACGTATTTATTTATAATCAATAGTCCATTAAAATTGACTTTCACACACCCTTTCGACCCTTATTTTAACCCCTTTAGGAATAGAATTCCCATAAATGCTGATATAAGTATTCATTTATTTGTAATCAAAAGCCTGAAGACAAAGTTGCAGGCTACTAAATTAAGAAATGACGGACTTCCAGTCTAGCCTAGGGATAGAATATCCAGAAATGCTTAAATACGTATCTCATCATCATCAACGCAGTCCACTGCTGGACATAGGCATCTCCAATTGCACGCCACTTGGTTCGATCCTCAGCTTCTCTCATCCAGCTTCTGCCAGCCGTCCGATCATTATTCCACCTGGCCTGTGGACGTTCTACGCTACGTTTGCCGAGACGCGGTCACCACTCACGAACCCGTTTATCCCAACGGTTATCAGTTCTACGGCTAATATGGCCAGCCCACTGTCACTTCAGTTTGCTTATCCCGTGGGCTATGTCAATGACCTTGGTTCTCTACCGGATCACCTCATTCTTGATGCGATCCCTTAGAGAAACGTTGAGCTTTTGTGATGAGAAAAATTAATCATTATTATTATTATAGCCCTCTCCATAGCGACTTTGAACTTGTGGACCAGCCGTGTCGTGTCCACGTTTCGGCACAGTATGTCATGACAGGTAGGACGTATTGATTGAAGAGTTTCGTATTTAGGCACTGTGGGATTGACGATGAAAAGACCCGACAAAGTTTCCCAAACGCTGCCCAACCCGGCTGAATTCTCCTGTTCATCTCGTCCTCGAAGTTGTTTCTACTTAACTGCAAAGTCTGCCCGAGGTACCACAAATATTTTTGAATAACTTCAAGAACGGCACCGTGAACCACAACCGGTTCCGGTAGAACATGTTCGTACATACGTATCTACTCATTTTTAATCAGTAGCCATAAATAAAGTTGCATGTTTCTAACTTCAAGAATGACGGACTTCCAGAATAACCTATATACGAAATAACAACCCCTATTTAACCTCTTAGGGGTAGATTATCCGAAACGCTTAAACACGTATCTACAATTTTTTAATCAGTAGCCCAAAAGTACAGAACGACGAACTTCCTTACAAACTTTCAACCCCGATTTCATCCCCTTAGGGGTAGAATATTAAGAAACGTTTAAATACGTATCTATTCATTTTAAATCAGTAGCCCAAAAGTAAAGAATGACGAACATCCTTACAAACTTTCAACCCCGATTTCACCCCCTTAGGGGTAGAATATTAAGAAACGTTTCAATACGTATCTATTCATTTTAAATCAGTACCCCAAAAATAAGGTTTCACGTTTCTTACTTAAAAAATGACGAACTTCCATACAAACTTTCAACCCCTATTTCACCACCTTAGGGGTAGAATATTCAGAAACGCTTCAATACGTATCTACCCATTTTTAATCAATAGCCCAAAACTACATTTTCATGTTTCTCACTTAAAAAATGACGGACTTCCTTACAAACTTTCAACCCTTATTTCACCCCTTTGCGGGCATAATATCCAGAAACTCCTAAATACGTATCTAATCATTTTTATTAAGTAGCCCAAAAATAAAGTTTCATATTTCTGACTTCAAAAATTACGACCTTCCAGACTGACCTATATACGAAATAACAACCCCTATTTCACCCCTTAGGGGTAGAATATCCAGAAACGCTTCAATACGTAACTACCCATTTTTAATCAGTAGCCCAAAACTACATTTTCATGTTTCTCACTTAAAAATGACGGACTTCCTTACAAACTTTCAACCCTTATTTCACCCCTTTGCGGGCATAATATCCAGAAACTCCTAAATACGTATCTAATCATTTTTATTAAGTAGCCCAAAAATAAAGTTTCATATTTCTTATTTAAAAAATTACGGACTTCCATACAAACTTTCAACCCCTATTTCACCCCCTTAAGGGTAGAATATCCAGAAACGCTTACACGTATCTACTCTTTTTTAATCAGTAGCCCAAAAGTAAAGTTTCATGTTTCTTACTTAAAAAATGACGAACTTCCATACAAACTTTCAACCCCTATTTAACCCCCTTAGGGGTAGAATATTAAGAAACGTTTTAATACGTATCTATTCATTTCAAATCAGTACCCTAAAAATAAAGTTTCATGTTTCTTACTTAAAAAATGACGAACTTCCATACAAACTTTCAACCCCTATTTCACCCCCTTAGGGGTAGAATATTCAGAAACGCTGAAACACCTATCAATTCATTTTTAATCAGCAGCCTAAAAATAAAGTTTCATGTTTTAACTTCAAAAATGACGGACTTCCAGACTGACCTATATACGAAATAACAACCCCTATTTAACCCCTTAGGGGTAGAATATCCAGAAACGCTTAAATACGTATCTGCTCTTTTTTAATCAGTACCTTAAAAATAAAGTTTGTTGTTTCTTACTTAAAAAATGACGAACTTCCATACAAACTTTCAACCCCTATTTTACCCCCTTAGGGGTAGAATATTCAGAAACGCTGAAACACGTATCAATTCATTTTTAATAAGCAGCCTAAAAATAAAGTTTCATGTTTCTAACTTAAAAGATGAAGGACTTCCAGACTGACCTATATACGAAATAACAACCCCTATTTAACCCCTTAGGGGTAGAATATCCAGAAACGCTAAAATACGTATCTACTCTTTTTTAATCAGTAGCCCAAAAGTAAAGTTTCATGTTTCTTACTTCAAAAATGACGAACTTCCATACAAACTTTCAAGCCCTATTTAACCCCCTTAGGGGTGGAATTTCAAAAAATCCTTTCTTAGTGCTCACTTACGTCATATGAAGAACCTACATGCAAAATTTCAGGATTGTAGCTTCAGCGGTTTGGGCTGTGCGTTGATCTCTGGGTATGTCAGTCAGTCAGTCAGTCACCTTACTCTTTTATATATATAGATAAGTGAGCACCAAGAAAGGAATTTTTGAAATTCTACCCCAAAGGGTAGAATTTCAAAAATCCAATCAGGGGATGAAAATTTGTGTGGGCGAAGCCCCGTGTAAAAGCTAGTATTATATATTTAAGGAAGTTTCCATTTCAAAGTTTTACACTCTTAATATTCACAAAACAAAAAGTATTCTGTGTTAATATTAATTTTAAGACAAATAGTTTGTTTTTTAACTGTCTTAAAAAAAGAAGGAGTTTATAAATTAACTGTATTTTTTTATTTTTTTACCCGACCACGGCAAAGCCAAAAGAGGGTTATGATTTTGACAGGCTATGTATGTATGTTCATCTGTTCCCTCATAGCTCCTTAACTACTAATTAGAACTGGATAAATGAGGTATTGTTAGAAGTGTCTTGATCGTCCGCTGCTTATAGGCTATATGACGCGTCACTCAATTTAATGTGGCGCCCTCTAGCCGACATAAAGTACTGTATTAAAAAATGAATTTGACATAAACATGCCGTGTTTGGTATCATCGGAAAGGGTGTTACTTGTACATTTCAAATAGATATAGGTATTATTAGCATTTGCTGGTGACTTTGTTCGTATCTATTCAATTTTTTTTTATATTTCTATGTTAGGTATTTAAAATATACTTTGCATATAAATTATTATTATCACTACACCAAAACATTTTAAATAAAAAAAAAGTAAAAACTTAAATTAAAATAGAAACGTACCATAACTCTTAAAAACACGTGACTACGGCTTTTCAAAACTTGTTTCATACTTTTTCAGCGTCGTTTTTTGACAAAAAGTGAAAAAAGTACGTAAGTAATCTATGTAGTAAAATTTAGTCAATATGAGCAATAAAAGCGATCAAAAATTATATTTTTAAGAAACATTATGTTCCATTAATATAACATATATCATACAAATTTTATTTCATAACATAGCATTAAAATCCGTTGATTACTGTAAAAGATCTAAGCTGACAGATAGCGCGAGCGACTTAATTTTATACTGTGTAAAAATATATTATTTGTCCATGAAATGAATTAAAAATGAATAGGTACACTTGAACCCCATTCTCGGCCGTTGACGAGTTACTTATAGTCCGCGGGCTTTCCGATATGACAAAGATACATTGCGTGCTTTGTAGGGCATTTTAAACATTCTTCTAAGGCGAACAGTTAATGAATATGTAACTAGAAGAAAAAACCGAAAGTAAATTTATTAGTTGCCAGGGTTAGTATGCAACAGTGCCCGATGCGTTTGTGTGCATGTAAAATATGAATGTGGGTGTTCAATCACAAATTCCCACGCTCAGGGACTACAGTCTTAATATTAAGTGGAGAAAACCGCAACACATTAGTAGGAACTGAATCAAAATCAGTAAAGCCGTTTTTGAGATTTGCGTGCACAAACGTACACAAAAACAGACGTATAGTTTTTTAAAACATTGTTTTGGGTTCTATTGTTTTCATAAAGCCCATAATAGTTTTTCTTTTAAATTTTCCATATACAGACAGTGACCAGTTATGATTTTATTCGCTCGATTACCTGTATACGTCACCGGTTTATGCACCTACCTATCTAATTTACTGTCGTTTATTTTTCAGTATACTTGAATACCTAAGTTTTACTAATTATTACTTACATAATGATATTTTCCATCCTCCATGTAGATAAATAATCGCAAGAAACTAATAAAGAAACATCCGTACAATTAACTTAAAACACATTTATAAATACCTAAATATGTACACTTTTTACAGAAAATACGTAGGTACTCATTATATACAACTACGAGCTTTATCTGATAATAACTATAATCATAATACAAAATAATCATAGCAAAACGTTAACCTATTAGCTAACACAAGAAACCTATTACATTAAATAACGTAATACATAATTTAACAGGTTGTAAAGATAACCGTAACCAAAGTTCAGTCTCAATCAGACAAATCTAGTTACACCGTTGTGTGAAAAATACGTAGTTACAAAAATAATCGTTACATTAACTGGTTACGCGTACTCATGAAACTACGTATAAGCGATTACGAGAAAAAGACGTTACGACCCACCTCTATCACTACGTCAAACGCAATGAAACAACAACAACCACAGACCACAACAAACACAGAGTCAACAGACCATAGTATAACAACCTTAGAGGATATCAAGAGGCAGCCAAACGGGCGGAAAGCATGATGAGAGTAGAGAGAGGGAGAGACTGAGTTTAGTGTATGTCTCTCTCATGCGAGATTCTGATTGGTGGACGCACATACCAATTTCACAAACCAATCAGAAGCTTGCGTGAGAGAAACAGACACTACCCAAACTCAGTCTCTCCTCCGTACACGCTTTCCGCCCGTTCAGATACCCCTCCAGATATAATATATGCTCTAAGCTTTTAGTTTTCAGACCATGCCTCAGACCACAGAGGCCTTTACAACCTTAGCGAGCATAATAATACCCTCTCAGCCGGCCGTGTGTGGTGCCAACGAATAGCTCCACCTCCTTTCATCCCGAGGGTGTTGTAAAAGGCGACTGAGGGAAACTCAACTAAAGGATTCATCCGGTAAAATACAAAACTAAAAATAAAATCAAACAACAGGCGGAAGAAGAAAGAAAAAAAAAATTTGAAGGTTACAACAACATCTAAAAAGGTTATACCAAACAACATCGGCAAATCGAATCTACAAAACAAAGAAATAAAGAAAAGGGCACGGACACGTAAAACAGCGTAAAACTCTGTGGATTTTCAATATTAAATAAAAAAACCCTATATGCATAAGGCCGAGGCCGCACTACGGCTAAACCGCCGCGGTTTTTAACCGCCTGATTTTGTGACAGTACCTCTGCCAAAATTGGAATACTTGGTGTCGACATATCGAGCGAAGTCCAGTTCAGATAATTGCATTCTTGCAGATTCCTCCGTAGAGACGTTACTGAACTGAGGGCCCTATACTCGTATTATGCCGCCATAAATCTGTAATGTCGTATTCTAAGGTTTTAGGATTTTCATAAAACTTTTAAGAAATTCTTAAATAATAAGCATTGACCTAGAGATAGGGCTGCCATCTCAAAAATTTAGAAACCAGGGCAACAAGCGTAAAATCCCCGGATATTTGCGGTCATAATCCGAACACTTTCATATTTTTTTATTTTATTTAGTCGAAATAAAAAGAATACATAGTTCAATTAGTCGAAATAGTTCTTTTATTTATTTTCATAGGTAGTCAGTTTAATTAAATTTAGTTATTTTTCATCGAAATCAGTGATAGAAAAGTAAAATCTCACAGTTGTGAAAATGCTTTTCAAACAGTAGTATACTTTTCACAACCTTTTTTTTAAACCAGACTAATTTGACAAAAATATCTTTAAGTTGAAACTCATAAGATATCATTCCAGTATTCAAGCTCTAAGTTTTTTAGTCTTATCTTCTTATTATATAATAAAAAATAAAAAATAAAGTTTTATAATTTAAACGGTTTTATCGAAAATAATGTACTACGAAAAAAAAAATCGTTGGGCGTAGCGTAAACTGAGTTGACTTGATGCAACTTGATGGAAACACGGGCCCAACGTTTTTATTTTTTATCAGACAATTTTTTTTTTTTTTTACCTTTTTAGTACATTATTTTCGATAAAATCGTTTAAATTAAAAACCTTTTTTATATATTTTTTATTTTCAAGTTTTGAGGTTTAATTTTGCATAGTATTAGTATTATCAGTAGTTTACTATGAAAAATTAAAAACCAAAAACTTGTGTGAAAAAATGTTCGACTAGTCTTACTTCCTATGTCCCGCCACCGCTCCTTGGGCCTACCGCGCGGTCTTTTTTGCTAAGGGACCCAGTTTGTGATGGCCTTTGTCGCTCTTGAGTCAGGCATTCTCTCAATGTGACCTGCCCACCGAAGTCTATGCGCCCTGCAGAACCGAACGATGGTCTCGTTGCCCATCAGGCGATTCAACTCATCATTCATACGGATGCGGTACACTCCATCGCTTTCCATGACTGGTCCTAAGATTTTTCGCAAGATTTTTCACTCAAAAACTGCAAGCTGTCTTTCTTCTTTCAGGGTTAAAGCCCAGGTTTCGCATCCATTCGTAACGACAGGCCTTATTATTATCTTATATATTAACAGCTTGGTTGCTCTGTTAATCAACTTTGACGCTAATAATTTCTTGCATGAGTAAAAACACCTGTTACCCGCCAGGATTCTGAGACGGATTTCATCCTCGATCTTATTTTGGGCAGTGATAGTGGATCCAAGGTACTTCAACTCCCCAACATCCTCAAACTCGTCCCCGTTAATATTGAGCTTTTCTAATACCTGAGGGCGCCTAGAACTAATGAGGTATTTTGTCTTGTTCACATTAATAGCCAGTCCAAACTTGGAGGCGTGTTCCACTAAGGACGGCAAATGCCTCGTTATGCCAAATTGTGTCCTACTTGTGATAACTATATCGTCGGCATGCGCAGCAATCTGAGTGCTGTTGAGATCTAAAAGGCCTCGGATGTTGAGCTCACGGATAACAGATTCAATGGTGAAGTTGAAGACCAGCGCCGAAAGAGCATCCCCCTGCGGCATCCCAGTGTTAATATCGAACGGCTCAGTTAATGTATTCTGTACGGACACAACCGATCTCGAACCAGCTATCATCATCTCCACCAATCTCCCTAGTTTACTAGGTACTCCCAGTCTAACAAGACTATGCGCCGCAACGCGTCTGCTAACCCTGTCAAACGCCTGTTTGAATTCAGTAAACAGATGGTGTAAGCTGATGTCATACTCATATAATTTCTCCAGGGTCTGTCTCAGTAGATGAATTTGGTCCGTTGTTGACCGATCGGGCCGGAAACCACATTGGTACTCACCAAGAATCTCCTCCGCATACTTCAATAACCGAAAATAGAGCACATTAGACAAAACTCTATAGCCAGTACAAAGGATATTGATTCCACTGTAGTTTTCGCACTTCGTTTTGTCACCTTTCCTGAAGAAGTTTCGCTCTTCCGTATGTCATCGATAAGATCACACACAGCCTCCTCCAACTCGGGTCATCCATACTTCAGGAGTTCTGAAGTGATGTTGTCTACACCGGGGGCTTTGTTGTTTTTCAAGGTCTTCATGGCCCTTTTCACATACTGCAGATTCAGAGGTTCAAAGTCCTGCTCTCCGTAGTAGTAGTATTGGCCTTCTTGTTCATGTGTGCTGCTTTCATCACTGTTGTTTAGAAGCTCCATAAAGTACTCCCTCCAGCTAGCCGAAACTTATCTTTCTTCAGTAAGCAATGATCCCACTTTATCACGACAAGCTGTAGATCGCGGCTGGAATTCCCAACGCTGCGCGTTGACCCCACCGAAGAACTTGCATGTATTGTGCATCCGAAGACGCTCTAGCTGCTGCACATCCTCCTGTAATGCCTTCTTCTTCTTTTTCTGCATAGTTTCATCGCTACAATTCTCAAATATCTATGTGTATATATATGTAAATATCTTCGGTGTCTGCCTGGAACAAAATGCTGCTGCTTTAGCCACATTCCGCCTCTCCAAAGCCTCTCTAACTTCCTCGTCAAACGAGTCTCCTCTCATTTTTCCTTTGCTTGTCCCTACCTCCTTTCTGGCAGCTTTTTCTATAGAGCTCTTAATCACTTCCTACTCCATGTTCTCTGTAGTAGACCCAGTAGCATCCAAACAGCTGAAATTCGAGGATATTTCCATCTGGTATTTTCGCGAATCGTTGTTCCATTTCGGTCTTTGCTTACCCTGCTCTTGGTGTATACTTCCCACCTACTAACGTGTAGTCTAACTCGCAGTTTGCATTTCTAAACGAACGCACACCCAAGATGCTAGACCTTCGCCGATTGCATACGAGAACATGATCTATTTGATTATATCTATTCCTACCAGGTATTTTCAGGTGCCTTTGTGTATATTCTTATGCTCGAATTGCGTCCTACTGATAAACATGTTGTTTCCTGCTGCGAAGTAACATAATCTTTCCCCATTATGACTTGTTGTAGAGTGAAGGGTGTGTTTTCCAGCAACACTTTCTAAGGATGCCTCCTTACCAATTCGTGCATTAAAGTATCCTAGAACTATCACTGCATCATACCTGGGCACTGAGTCAAACACTTCCTGAAGAGAATTATAAAATTAGTCCTTTTATCCGTTCACCTGCATCCTCGACCGGCGCATGTAAAAGTGATGTTATGAAACTTGCCTTTTACTCGTTGTTTGCATAATCTGTCATCAATAGGCTTAAAACCCAACACTGCCCTCTTTGTTTTCTTATTGACGTAAAAACCAGTCGCGTACATTCCTGTCTGTATTTCCTGTCCGCTCCAGTAAAATGTGTATATTTCCCTCTCAATACACCCCGAGCCCCGCCATCTTACTTCTTGGACAGCTGTTATGTCCAATCCATATCTTTCCAGTTCTCCGGCTATCTCTTCCATCTTACCAGCTTGGAGCATAGTGAGGATGTTCTTAGTACCAAATCATATAGCATATCGGTTTTTCCGTTTACGTCGCCTAGGTCGTCGTGTAGAGATCAGTCCGTTTCTTTCTTTGTGTTACTTCTCAACTTGGGTCTTTTTATCGTGCTGGGCAGTTGGCCCAGCGATGAACCCTCCTCCAGCCCACAGGCGGAGTTCTACTAGTCAAACGCTTTCATTTGATACCCATATAGTGGTATTCGTGACTAAATGTGTAAATCACCATCTTGTAGCGGCGGCCATCTTGGATTTTAATATTTTTTCATAGTGAACTATGTTCTACTAATCAAGCCCTTTCATTTGATACCCATATTGAGGTAGTCGTGTCAAAATTTGTAAACTGCCATTTTGTAGCGGCGGACATCTTAGATTTACAATTAAACATAATTAATTTAATTGTCACCAGATATTGGTGACGAGCAGATTCCCTAGCGGCAAGTCGCAGAACTAACGTATGACAGATAAAAATACGTATACACGTTAGCATTCCACTTTTAAAATACTGATCACCCTCACGAAGTGGTCTTATAGTTTTTTTTACTACTCCGTAGACGTTTATCAATGAAATCATTGTAGAAAGAATTTAAATTAACAATGCATTCGCTCTGTATATTAAACTGTCAGGTAGAAAGAAGTATCTGTCTTACGTTAGTTCCGCAAACGGCCACTAGGGAAATCTGCTCGTCACCAATACACGTTAACATTCCACTTTAAAAATACAGATCACCCTTACGAAATGGTCTTAAAGTATTTTTTACTACTCCGTAGACGTCTATTAATGAAACCATTGTAGAAAGAATTTAAAAAACAATGCACTCGCTCTGTATATTAAACTGTCAGGTAGAAGTATCTGTCTTACGTTAGTTCCGCAAACGGCCACTAGGGAAATCTGCTCGTCACCACTAAAGGTGTGTACAAAATTTCAGATCAATCTGTCAACAGGAAGGGGGTCAAATTTCAATTACAAGGTCACAAACAAACAAATAAATAAAGAACCAGGGCAAGCTAAATAAATAATAAGAATAATAAAACCGTTTAATAAATAGTTTAAATTTGACTAATGACGAGGTATCGTACCACCAAAATACTGACTTCTGTAAAACTATGAAGTAAACCAAAAAGGAGGAGGTTCTCGACTTGATTGTTTTTTTTAAACTACTATGTCAATATTAATTTAATTCAGGAAAATAGTTTCTTACTAGTTTTAAGGAACATCAGATTTCTGGTTAATTTAGAAAAAAATCAAAGTAAAATTTCGTAAGGTAGTAGAGCCACGCTGATTTCAGCACGAACGGGCCGGCTCGACCGGGGCGGTACTACCCTCGCACAGAAAATCAACGTAAAATGACAGTATTAGTACTGTCGTATTTCGTTGGTGAGTGCGAGACCGGTGGCCCAATGATGCAGGGGTGACAGTTATCGTGGTAAGTGTGTGAGCAGTGGAATGCTCGTAGAGTCATGTTGAGGGTGACGTGGATCGAGCCGTCGGCCAGGGAGACCTGTAGAAACGGTGGTGCCGCTGGCCGCCCGCGGCATAGAGAGGGGCCCAACCGCGGCTAACCACCCTGGGAGGCTGCCCCGTCAGGTCGCGCATAATCCACGGAGTGGCTCGTCGTGCCGGTTGGTGACCGGACGGTGGGACCAGGCGACCACTTCCGGGAGGGTACGGGAGCCCTTCCGTCCGACGGCTCGGTCACCATCATGCCTCACCGTTATGACGAAACAGCATTCCGAGTCTCAGTATTACACTACCGCGATGACTGTCACGCCTTTTACGTTCCCATCCCCCTCCTCCTATTTTTTTCATGGCAGCACAGAAAAAGCATAAACGATGCACAGCGGCACTCCAATCTCCCACCAACTCGCTTTTTGAGGTGGAGTTCAATAACATCCGTGGACTCCATGCAAACCTCAACGCCGTCCACCAGCATCTAGAGACGGCACGGCCCGCCATGCTTTTTCTAACGGAGACTCAAATACGCCGCCCTGCCGACACGACATATCTTCACTACCCCGGTTACGTGCTTGAGGAGTGCTTCCTCGCGAAGGCTGGGGTATGTCTTTTCGTCAGGGCGGATGTTTGCTGTCGCCGATTGCGCTGCCTTGAGGACCCATCCTTCTCCACCCTTTGGCTCCACGTAGATATTGGCTCTACGAGCCGAATCTACGTATGCCTATACCGATCCCACTCTGGAGATTCTGAGACAACTCGACTTTTCGAATATCTCAGTCAGGCAGCGGACAAAGCGCAGGAGCAGTTTCCGACCGCCGAACTGGTGTTTCTGGGAGACTTTAACGCCCACCATGAGTCCTGGTTGGGATCTTCCAGAACTGACCACGCAGGCCGGACTGTCCACGCATTCGCTCTCACGCATGACCTCACCCAGCTGGTACTCCAGCCCACCAGGATACCAGACATACCGAGTCAAGCGCCGTCCTTGCTGGACCTACTGCTGACGAGTCACCCAGCGCAGTATACCCGACGACCCGTCCCTGGTTCAATCGCGAGTGCGCCCATGCTGTTTCACTAAAGCAATCGGCGTATCGCGCATGGACCAGGGCCCGCGCTCACGGCTCCCCTGACATTGATCAACTAAAAGCAGCGTTTAACAAAGCCACTAGAGAATGCAAGAAGGCTTACATCAGAGCGGATGCCCAGCGCATCGCGCGGCTTGGTCAAGAACTCGTTGCATACCCTACGGCTAGCCGAAAGTTCTGGCGATTGGCTAAAGCCGTGCAGTCCAACTTCTGTCAGCCTTCGCTACCACCGCTGAAATATCCGGACGGATCACTTGCCCTTGAGCCGCAGGAGAAAGCGAAACTGCTGGTGGATCTCTTTGCGGCTAACTCCCGAATCGATGACCACGGCAAGCACCCGCCTACTATTCCGACCTGCGACACTACAATGCGGGATATTCGCGTCCGGCTGAGTGAAGTCCGTGCGGAGCTTCGGTCACTCGACGTCCGGAAAGCAAGTGGACCCGACGGTATCCCAGCGGTGGTTCTTAAGAACTGTGCACCAGAGTTGTCTCCGGTATTGACGCGTCTGTATCGCCTGTCATATTCCTCGGGAACTGTACCGGAGGTTTGGAGAGAGGCGAATGTTCAACCCATCCCCAAAAAAGGCGACCGCTCCGACCCGGCCAACTACCGTCCGATAGCCGTCACCTCCATTATCTGCAAAGTGTTTGAGCGGATAATAAACAAACAACTGGTCCACTACCTGGAAGATCACTCCCTACTAAATGATCGTCAGTATGGTTTTAGACCGAACCGATCCACGGGTGATCTTCTAGCGTACGTCACACACCTTTGGGGTGAGGCTATTGACAGGCATGGGGAATCCCTGGCCATTAGCCTTGATATGGCCAAGGCCTTTGATAGGGTTTGGCATCGTTCGCTTCTCTCCAAGCTACCGGCTTTCGGTTTGCCCCCCAAACTCTGCAACTGGGCTGCCGCATTCCTGCACCAGCGCCGCATCAGAGTCCTTTGCGACGGTGCGGCCTCTGATTTTCAGTCGATAAACGCCGGAGTACCGCAGGGCTCCGTCCTGTCGCCCACACTGTTTCTTCTGCATATCAATGACATGTTAGCCCTTGGCAACATTCATTGCTATGCAGACGACAGTACAGTTCACGGACGATATTTTGGACATCCAACAGCCAAGCTTGCAGATATCGAGGAAAAACGACAGGAGCTTGTCGTTCAACTCGACCATGTTCTGGGCCGCATTTCTCAATGGGGCTGTGAGAATCTGGTCGAGTTCAACGCCAAGAAAACACAGGGGTGCGCGTTCTCTGCCAAAAAGTCTCCATTCCTTCCCCTTCCCACTTTCCAGAACACTCAAATGGCATTACAAGGTCGGCTCGATATCCTGGGCATGGATATCTGCCGAGATCTCAACCCACGCGAATACGTTGAGAGTGTCACTAAAGCGGCCTCGCGGAAGCTAGGTGTTTTAAACAAGGTGAGACGGTTCTTCTCGCCCGAGCATCTGTGTCTTCTTTACAAGACCCAGGTTCGCTCGTGCGTAGAGTACTGTTCTCATCTTTGCGATGGTGCCGCACAGTACCTGTTTGACGCTCTCGACCGGTTGCAGCGGCGAGCAATCCGCATTGTCAACTGTCCTGAAGCCACCGAGTCCCTTGAGCCCCTGCACTTGCGTAGAGATGTCGCCTCTATGGCAGTACTCTATCGCTTGTATCACGGAGAGTGTTCTGAGGAGCTCTTCCAACTGGTCCCCTCTTCCCCCTTCCTCTACAGGACAACACGTGCCGGCCTTGGAAGTCACCGCTTCAGAGTGGTAGACATACGATCTCGTACTCATCGCTTCGGTTCGTCCTTTCTGTGCCGAGCGGTCAAAACCTGGAACTCACTTCCAGCGCACGTGTTTCCCTCCCAATATGATCCCGGGTCCTTTAAGCGGGGCGTAAAAAAGCATCTCACTAGGCGGCCATAGTGTAGGTCACCATGCTGCAATGTCCTTATTCGCATTGAGGATGGTGATCACCACTTTTAGAATCTGCTCGTGCTTTCCATCAGGCAGAGCAGAGTCATTTTGGCGCAGCCAAAACTTAAAAAAAAAAAAAAAAAAAAAAAAAAAAACAGTTTTATCCCTGTCCTAACAAATAGCCTGCCTCTGTTGCATGGTAGTCAGAAGTAAATCAAAAAAGTGCCTCAAAATACCTCCGTACTCGACGAAGAAGATTTAACAATTTAGATATCAGTTTACAACTATTTTTGAGTCATTTTGATAATTTGAAATTTTGCTAAACCAAATTATCAAGCTGTCTCGATTTTTTTGGTTTCATAGGTATATATTGCTCTAGGCATACTTCAGACAAGACTCTGTGTTCTATTTTGTAGGCGGGCAACATTGAAATAATACTTCTGGGGAATTCCCTTTTTATAAATTATTCGGTTAATGCATTTTGATCTGTGTTTTGATGAGAGTAAAGTGGTCTTTGTAAATTAATACCTTTTAAAGCTAAACGGAGTTGCACTAATCATAACCATTACTCCGAAGTTCGAGCCGCCATTCCATAAAATCGTCGCCATTGCCATTAGGGATGGCGATTCTTTCCAAAAAATATCGTTTTTTGAATCGATTTGAATCGAAACCTAAAAAATCGATTCACAAAAAAATCAAGGTTTAAAAGATCGATTTTCACGGATCGATTTTTTTTTCAAGTTTTCATTTATTATGTAATTATAAATCCATTTTATAAAAACAAGAAAGATGGCATTATAATTGATCTCTTATCAGTAAAATCGTTTTTTTTAGTCCAGGGTTAAATTGAAATTGCAGACAGACAATTCAATTTTATTTCTTTTTATATATCAAAGTCAGATCAGGTATGAAAGAAGACATTAATTTTCAAAATCACAAATTTTAACAAAAAAAACCGTCTTCAAGAAGGGGACCAAATTGAAATGGGACTTTTGAAGCACCAGCTTTCAAATAAAAAAAGTATCATAAAAATCGGTTTACCCAGTCGAAAGTTATGAAGTAACAAACATAAAAAAAAAATAGTAATTGACAACCTCCTCCTGTTTGAAATCGGTTAAAAATTTATTTAGTACATGAATAAAAAGGTTAAAGTTCTCAATGCTCCATATCTTAACTTTTTAAAAACAATAATCTGTCAAGTCTACTGGGACCCAAGCGGTTCCGCTTAACACTTGCGATGTTGGTGGCAAGCGGCAACTGAAAAAAGGCGCTCACAAGGAACAAAGAGAAACAAAGGAAACTAGGCACACTGCCAATTCGCACATTTTTGACTACTAAACCCTTTAATCAGTAACACCGTATTATTACCGATACATTTAACTAATTGTAAATAAAATGGTTTGTACCAAAACAAAAAAAAATCGAATGGCGATTTTCAGGGATAAAATATCGATCTACTGAATCGACACAGTACTGTATATCGATTTAAAATATCGATCTTTAGGGCCTGAAAAATCGATTCCACGATTAATCGATCTCAGATCGCCATCCCTAATTGCCATTCGCGAACCACGTCACGTTAGTGCACGGTATACATTAAATGAACCAACCTATTGTATCACAGTTGTGCAAAATCAAGCTTTTGTATATCCTTAATTTATTTACTTGGCTCTGGCTCATATCTAGTTCTTCATTACTTCCAGTTTGAGGTTAGTACCTGATTAATCTATAATAATACTTTGATATAAATTTTGTTATCATTGTGATTTTCGAATTGGAAAGTTGTGATTTTATTTGTCGACAAACCAATGTTAAACTTTGCATTATTTTGAGGTAATAAACGTATTTAAGTATTATAACTAACGCCACCCGGTGCCGCGCCGCCGGTAAGATCAAGATGACGATGAATTTCCATCACAGACCACAAATTTACATAATGGCTGGTACCTATCACAACAAAATGCTTATTCTCTAAAATAAAGAAATGCAGCTAGGATCGATTTAATCTACCGACAGAAGCGAAGATAAGATTACTCAATCACTGACTGTACAGTACTGATAATACCTATAAAGTCGTGAACTTTTTTTATTGTACATATGAAATAGTCATTCAGTTCTTGGACTCATGTCCGCGACAATCAATATGGCGGGATTGGCGGTTCTCATGATATACAATTGTACTGTTTGTAGATTATATTCTTACGAACGATTAAACAACTTTTTGAGAGTGGCCTGCGTCCAGCTTTGGACTAATAAAGGTTGTTGATACTGATGTTTTAATATATTTATAATCGTCATCTGCATATGATATTGTCTTCTCTCCATTCCCTGATGGATTAAGATTAAGACATAACAAATACCTCTTACCTGTCTTCACCACCTTTCAATATACTCTGAATTTCCATTATTTAAACTTATTTTTGACAACAATAGGTTTGCTTTGATCCAGTTCAAGTTACACTGATTATGATATGTGTTTGATACACGGCCTACATGTCTAAGAATTAGGTGTGATTACATAATCCTAGGACATCCTAATTAATATTTTATTAGGTACTTAAATTTAATTTAATTACACGTCCCTTTTTAACCGCCTTCAGAAAAAGAGGAGGTTCTCAATTCGTCTTTTTTTTTGACCTCTCGACTGGGTGAACCGATTTTGATGATTCTTTTTTTATTTGAAAGCTTTCAAGTAAAAAAAAGCTTTCTCGTTTGGTCCCATTTCAATTTGGTCCAGTTCTTGAAGTCGTTTTTTTTTGTATTTTTTTATTAATCACACTAGCTACAAACAAGTGGGCTTTTTACGAGTAAGTAAGTAGGCATTTATATAGTTTTAAATAAGTACATATCAAAATAACGCAATGCAGCAATGGTTTATTGATGTAAGATGAGTACTTGAATTTTTTTGTGTCTATAAATCTTATTCTACCTAAAAGGCAGTGCCTATCAGATCTATACTTAGCTAGCAGTTTTCTACGACTAATAATATGTTTAGTTGTGTCTAGTTGACTGTATATAATCACGATGTTCACGATCACCTTCAGATGATTTATTATAAAATACGTCTGATCAATGATCAATATACCTAGGTCAAATCAAGGGCGTCGCCAGCCATTGGCGTAGGTAGGGGCAAGCTATCACCATGGCCTTCTCGGTCGGAGACGATGGGGAATAGGAGAGTGATGTTCCGCCGTTAGGGAATCGGAGGATCAGGGCCAGATGATGTATCGGAGGGCCTGATCTTCGACGACAGATGGCTCTTTGATGAGCCCTTCCGACGGCTTTGATTCAAAGCTCGTCGACGCTGCCTCTGCTCTGGGGTGACTTCTGCCCAATTTGAGTGGAGCCAGCGTTGCGGCAAGACAGCTATATACTGGGATTATCCGGTCAATGGCACTGTACGGTGCACCGGTGTGGGTGGCTGCTCTGATCGCCCAGAATAGGGCACCTTAAGCTTACCTTAACCTTAAGCTTTGAGAGGCATATGCGGTTATCGCACCATGTCACCAAATACCAAATCTCACGGGGTAGCCCCGGCCAAGGCGCACGCTGCCTCGGCCGGAGCTACCCCGTGAGATTTGGAGGCGGAAGTGCTCGCCGAAATTTATTGGCGGACGGCTGTCTTCCGAGCGGAGAGCGGCTTTCGGCTGGGGGTACGTGAGTGGCCTGAGGCCGCTCGTCTCGATGGTGTGTTCGACACCTTCGAGATCTGGGCTGTCCTGGAATCCATGCATAGATGCCTGGTAGACTGCCGATATGTCCAAGTGCTGTGATGTCTGTGCGAAGCCGCAATGATAACCGGCCAAGTACAAGAATAGAGCACAAGACTAATTCCTTTGCATGGTGAGATTAGACAAGGAGACATTATTTCTCCGAAACTGTTTACCAATGCATTGGAAGATGTCTTCAAAACATCAAGACAACAGACGGGGAATCAATATTAACGGTAAATACATCTCACACTTGCGATTTGTAGACGACATTGAGAACCTGGCAGAGTCTCTGCATGATCTCGAAACGCTTAACAGTTTCGACGATCCTTTGAAACTTCGTGGGTGGGACTTCGTATGAAGATTGGCAAGAACAAAATCATGCATATGCATGTCTCTCGGAGTTCCATGGCCGTAATATAATATTTTAATTTATTTATGTTTATTTTATTTTATATAATATTTTTGTCCTACGGTTATTTATAAAAAATATGGTCTTGTGGTATTAATATCGATTGAATGATAGCTGGCATTATTTTTTCCATGCTCAATGTTTTTTAAAATCAAATCTGCATCAATTCAAATCTCTAGGGGCAGCTGCCCCCACTTGCCCCCCCTTGGCGACGCCCTTGGGTCAAATTGTACATAGCGTTTTATCTTATCCCACGACTCCTCCGAGTTCGAGAAACCGAACAGAGCATTTTTAGGGTTCCGTGGCAATGGCAAAAAACGGAACTCTTATGGATTCGTCAATTCTGTCTGTCTGTCCGTCCGTATGTCACAGCCACTTTTTTCCGAAACTATAAGAACTATACTGTTGAAACTTGGTAAGTAGATGTATTCTGTAAACCGCATTAAGATTTTCACACAAACAAAAAAAACAATAAATTTTGGGGGTTCTCCATACTTAAAATTGAAACTCAATTATTCTTTTCATCAAACCAAGATGTGGGGTTTATCTAAAGATAGGTAGGTCTTCAAAAATGAAATTGAGGTTTCTAATATATATTTTTTTCTAAACTGAATAGTTTGCGCGAGAGACACTTCCAAAGTCTAGTCTAGTCAACAAGTTCCATACTTGTTGACTAGACTAAAAGATGCAGCAGCATCACTAGGCCGCCATGGTGTGGGTCGCCATACTGCATTGTCTGCATTCGCAGTGAGTATGGCGACCAATACTCTTGGATTCTGCTTATGCTTTCCATCAGGCAGAGTAGAGTCATTTTGGCGGGCCAAACATAAAAAAAAAAAAAAGAAAAAAAAAAGTGGTAAAATGTCCCCCCCCCCTGTAACTTCTAAAATAAGACAAAGATAAAACTTAAAAAAATATATGATGTACATTACCATGCAAACTTCCACCGAAATTTGTTTTGAACGAGATCTAGTAAGTTTTTTTTTAATACGCCATAAATCGTAAACCGCAATTTACTTTTCATTCAATCAACTCAAATATAAAAATAAAAACTACGGAACCCTTCATGGGCGAGTCCGACTCGCACTTGGCTGCTTATTTTATTAGTCGGAGTCAAAGTACGTAAGTACTATTAGTTATCCTGTGGTCAAAGGACACAAAGCACTATAGGTACCTACTATAGATAGTGCAACAAACACTCGCTCATGTCCCGTTCCAGAGTGTTATCGTTAACTCGTCACAATTTTTTTTGTTAATTCATCTTTTTATTATGATGATTGAACTGCCTCGTTGGTCTGCTGGTAAGCGTAAGCGACTGCCGATCAAGAGGTCTCGGGTTCAATTACCGGGTCGGACTGCTGTTGGGTTTTTTCTTACAAAAAATTCTTAATAGCAGACCGGAGTATGGAAGATGGCGGTATTTCCCGCCCGTGCCTCGGAGGGCACGTTAATAAGCCGTCGGTCCCGGTTGTCATTGAACATCTATGACAATCGAAGGGCACTAACAACTAGTTCAATCTTCGAATTCAGTTCACCCTCAGGGTTGCGGCGGAGGTCCGATGCCATTCGCTCCATGGAAAACTAAAATTCAGGAAAAAACGGTTGAAATAATCTTGGGAATAATAAAGGCTAGGAAGATGATGACCTTTTTAACCGACTTCAAAAAAGGAGGAGGTTATCAATTCGAATGTTTTTTTTTATGTTTGTTACCTCATAACTTTCGACTGGGTGAACCGATTTTGATGATTCTTTTTTTATTTGAAAGCCTGGTGCTGTGGTCCCATTTCAATTTAGTCCAGAATGAAGTCGGTTTTTTTTGTTAAAACTTGTGATTATTATTCTATATGTATGTAATAAATAATAGCAGCATGCTTAGGTAGTAGGTCAATCATATCCACCTGATCTGAATAGTATGAGATTATGGATATCTAGCATTCCTGTAGTGACTACAGTGTACAGACTACAGCGTAGTCTACGAAATCGTCTGAGGGTTGCCTCAAGGAGTGTGGAAATGGCTAAAAACCCAACGACGCTGAACAAGTATGAAACAAGTTTCAAAAGCCGTAGTCACGCGTTGTTAATGTGTTATGGTACATTTCTACGCAACGTGTGACTACGGCTTTTGAAACTTGTTTCATAGTTTTTCAGCGTCGTTTTTAGTTTTTACTTTTTTTTTATTTAAAATGTTTTGGTGTCTCTATAATATTAATTTCTTTGCAAACTATATTTTAAACTAGCTGTTGCCCGCGGCTCCGCCCGCGTGAATATCGATTATCGCGGCAAATAGTAACCTGTATAAGCTATATTACTGTAAAGTTTCATTTAAATCCGTTCAGTAGTTCTTGCGTGTAAGAGTAACAAACACAAACACTCACACACATTTTGTGTTTTGTTTCTGGTAAATTATCATAACTATTATGTTACATGTTTGTTTATATTAAAAATTATAACTCCTAATTCAAATATTATAAACTTAAAATTGATATTTTACATTTTTATTATACGATAAAAAAGTAATCATATATAACGCACCTAATGTAAAGTATCTTTTAGTAACTGTTTAAGAACTACCAGATGTGGATGTTGTGTTAGTTACATTGAGATGATAATTGTAGGAACTGGTTTTATAATAAATACCCACGTAATTGGATACCTAAATAGTTCTCTGCAATGTCATAGTTAAACTGTAATTACAAAAATCAAAATTAGAACTGTTTGTTATTGAATCAGTTAGCTGTTGATATATAATACTTTTAAATAATTTATATCAATATTATTAAGCTTATAATAATATTCCAGTTATTGTTGCGGCGACATATATATTTATTATTATAAGTTGTTTTTTTACAAATGACATAAAAAGCTATTGTATTCGTTAATATTATTTGGTCTAATAACGTAGTGTATCGACATAAGTAACAAACATATGATTATTATGCAGTCAGCATTGTAATGATATGTTTTTTTTCTGGAACTGCATAAGGATTGAGTAAACTACATAGAATATTTTTGCAGAAAAGTTTTCGAGGTTGCGAGAACAACCAAACAGATACACAGACACAAACTCTAAAAATGGTAGAAATGGGCTTAGTTTGCTGTCCCATAACACCCACACACTTTTTTGTTGGAAATATAATATAGATTATTTATTTATTATTTATTAACTTTATGCACTAAGAATGTACATCGGCGGACTTAATGCCCAGGGCATTCTCTTCCAGTCTCCCTTCGGGTGGTGGAGAAATCTTATAAGGCAGGTGGTGTGCAGAGGTTATATACATAAGAAGTCATACAGTTAAAATTTACAATAATCACATCATATTCAACGTTATACATACAAACATACATATATAAGTAGATATACTTATACAGATTTACGTATACATAAATACAACATTTATACACTAAATAATGAAAAAGGAATTCTGCCAGTTCATTGAGAAAGAGCTCATGTACTTTATTTTTGAATGTATATCGGTTAGTGGACACCCTGATTTCGAGCGGGAGCGCATTCCAGAGTAGTACTGCTTGAACAAAGATCGAACAGTTCACGAAGTCGGAGTTATGAGACGGACATGAGAGAAGCAGATTATTAACTGAGCGAAGATTTCTATCGTGATTAGAGTACAGCCCCCCTAGCCAAGTTGCAAGCGTTCGTTTTTCTGCAATCGTTAACGCATAAGATTCTCGTGTGTCATTGGCTAATATTTTGTTTTGATCACGTGACTTAGTTCCATTAAAAAAGTCGTAGCCAAGTTGACGTTTGTTCGTAGTGATGGAATGGAATGTGATCCTTTCCATTCGTTCCTACAAATTCGACGCCAAATCCCATACAAACGCTAGCCAAGTTCCACTTTTGACAAACGCAAACGAAACGATATCCATGCGTTTGAACGATCACTAAGCGATTTCAAATATCTAAAGTTATCGCTATTTAAATGGCGTCTATTTGACAGCTAAACAGTATAATATGACCACCGAGAAGTATTTTCTTTGCTTAAGATAATTAGAACTTTTAAAATGCATACTGTAAATATGTTGTGGTGCGCTCGTGATGAGGAAGTATGGCTTAGACGTAGAAAAAGACATTAATCGTCAGTGCAACGATACATTCCGCGAAATGCCGGACACTTTATTTGTGGAGCAATTCCGGCTATTATAGACAAGTCAAGCTTTCGAAGCCCTTTGTCAAGAACGCCAAAACAAGTAATCACTAAAGGGAACCAACGAGATTCCTCTAAAAGTTGAGGTAGGTAAGTTAATAATCTGATTGTTTTGCAGTATTGACTACTTTTGTCAGGTGCATTTTTATCATTCTTTTTCTTAATGTTTGTGTTTTTATAGGTATTACGCGCTCTTAGTTTCCTAGCCACAGGATCCTATCAGTGAATTGTTGGTGTCACTCAGCATCATGCTCAACGGACAGCTAGTCGGTGCATCAGACAAGTTGTTGATGCTTTGAACCACCCTGCTATCATGGCAAAATGGATTAGGTTTCCAATAACACAACAAGAGAGAACAGCTATAAAACAAGAGTGAGTACCTACTTAACAAGCTAACTATATTTAAATGAATGTGTACCATGTAAAAACATATAGGTAATTTTATTTCACTAGGTTCCAAAGAAGATTTGGTTTGCCTGGTGTAATTGGATGCATAGATTGTACTACACATGTAGCTTTGGTAAAACCCATTACTGAAGAGCATGTATATTTCAACAGAAAAGAGTATCATTCACTGAACATTCAAATGGTAGATTATTTTTATTTATAGGGTATAGCATGTAAGAGACTGATAAGTCACTTCATTATATTGATTTGATTTCCAGATTTGTAATTGTATGTGAATTTTTAATGTGAATGCAAAGTTTGGTGGAGCTACACATGTTTCACATATTTGGTCTTCTAGTAGAGCTGAATCATATATGCGTGAACTTAATCAACATAATGACCAAGTGTGGCTGTTAGGTTGGCATTTGTAACAATAAAAATATTTATAATTACTTTTATGTACGAGCCTTATAAAGTGACTCTTCTCTGCCTATTGGAAAGCATAAGCACAATCAAAGAGCAGTGGTCATTATACTCATTGCGAATGCTGACATTGCAGCATGGTGACTCACACCATGGAAGCATCATTTTTGAACCAGCCCATTCATAATGAAATCAGTGTGGCTCTATTACCTTTAATAAAAGTTCTATAGTTTTCCTGTGAGTAACATATTTTTAAACTATTTTTTCAGGTGACTCTGGATATCCACAACGTCCTTGGCTAATAACACCTACTGTCAATGCAGATCAAGGTTCTAAGGAAGAACTTTATACTCAAAAGCATGTGCGAGCCCGTAACTACATTGAGCGCTGTTTTGGATTTCTCAAAGTACAGTGATGTTTCCTCAGAGACAGGGTTCTTCACTATCATCTCCATGAAGCTGGCAATAATATAGCGGCATGTTGTATATTACACAATTTAGCATTACAATGAAGGTGATATAAATTTGTAAGGTCCCACACCCGCTATGATTGTGGGTAACCAAAGTGAAGTAATCGAAGAGCTATGCTGAATTCTTTATTGAACAGTATATATTAAGGTTATTTGAAACTTTGCTATTATTTTCTGTCCTTGTCAGGGTGGAAATTCTCCAGTAACATAGGAATATTACTTTTGTGATGGATAGAAAGAAGACACAATAATAGATTTTAAGTATTTTATTTCAAATTTCCTGATTATAAATTATACCTTTTATATTTTCTATGTCTATTTGTTACTCAGATGTTAAAACAATTATTAAATGGCTTTATTATTACAGTGTATGTTTATTTACCCAGTAGAAACATTACAAAATATTATGTAGTTATTGACAAAGTATTTCTATTATCAATAATTTTTAATTTAGTCGAAGGAATAGATTAGTAACCCACAATTAAGACCACTATCATTATCATGATAATGATGATGGTCTCAACTGTGGTAAAGTTTCTATTATTTTTTCTGAAATATCAGCAAAACAATTAAAAATTATATTCTGTTTATTTAAAATTCTGTTATACAGTGCATTTAAAATTGGATCTATCTTTCACTTCAATTCTTCGGGATGCTAATTGCCTCCTTTCCAGTTTCCTCACATCCAAGTTTTTTGCCGGTCTGCCTTTGGTTGCAGCTGGTTATTTTCTATGGCCACGAACTCACTCAATGTCATTGGCGCTGTGGAGCCCTTTGAGCCATGGACACACTAGGCTATGTGTTGCTGACTGCTGCTGACTGATATGCCATCAAACTTCTCCAGAGGGAGGGGGCAGTTAACAAGCAGCCCCCGATGTTGCTGAAAATACATTATTAATTAATTAAATTAGAAGTACCTTCCTGCTATTAACGGTTATGTGAAAATCAGTCCACTCATTCTGTAGATTAGTCACAACAAACAGACTATAAGATACCATAATCTGGGGCAGAGAATGGACAATGTTGTTGTACAGTAATACTTCAGCAATCAAACCCAACAGCCTCTCTTCTAAAGCAGTAAGTGTTTGCCTGCTGCTAGGACCACCACCAGTCCTGAAAGCTTCACCCCTTTTTGCTAGGGCTCTCTTTTTGGTTTTAGTCTGACCACACATATTAAAACATATCTATGTATTAAACATTCATTGCTAAAATAATGTCTCCCATTACAGGAGAGGCTTATGTCCAACAGTGGACTATGAAAAGCTGTGGAAGATGAGTCAATGAAAATATATGACTCATCATGTCAATTTTTAAATGAATTTTATCATCATTATATATATTACATGGGTACAACAAAAGTTATAGATGACTTATTGATTAATTTTTATAGTGCTTGTTTTTGTCTACGAAGTAAGCTGTTGTATAATATATGCTTTGTGTTGTAGAAAACTAAATGTGATAATCAAGCGATAGAGTGCGATACTTTCATACAATAAAGAATAACTAATAATTTACATACCTTTCCATGAATTCCAATAAAACGAGGAATTGCCCTGGGTTTGTTCTGTCTGGCTCTAGATTCCATTCTGTAAGAGGTATCACGTCATTTATTGTAAGTTTATCCTCAAGCAGGATCTTTATGTTTCCAAGTCACAAACATGTTAAAACAACATTTCACACTGTGATATTATAATAAACCATTTACAAATAGAACTTATGCTTTATTTTAATTACTTTTTAAAATTCAGCCAACTAAAATTAACATTACAAATTGTTGATTAACAATGTCAACGTTACCATGACTTCAACTTCAACTTTTGATGTAATGGCTCTATGGTAGTGTGACCACAATTTTGCCAGTGTCATGTTTTTGAAAGACAAACTGTCAAAGGATTTAATGTAGAGCTTCGTAGAGCCGGAAAAAAATAGTTTTAGAAATTGAAATTAAAAAAATTACTAATTTGTTGACTTTTACAGGCATAAATTAATAAATAAATAAACAAGCATTAATTAGCAGTACACATGTAAATAAATATTAATATTCAGACATATAAACTACATTGAAAATTATGATATTTTAAATATATTGATATTTAAACTATAATTTAATTTTGTTTACAGTTATACACTTAGCTAGTATATATACAAAAGGAGTGAAAACCCGCGTTAAGAGTAATTTAAGGGATGTGGGGAGAGGAATATGAGCAGGAATGAATTCATATAGAGACAACCTAGTCTTGGGGCAATTAAAAAATATGTGATTTGCGGTTCCCTCATCAAGTCCACATTCGCAGATAGACCCATCCCTAATTCTTAGTTTAGCCAAAAATACAGGAGTACACGAGTGGTTTAGTCTTAACCGACAAATTGTGGAAGTAGTGTTCTTATTCATTTTTTTAAATTTAGCAAACCAGGGCTTAAAAGGAATTTCTGGTTGAATATCCCCATAAAATTGGCCTTTGACAGTTTTCGACACGAGCCACAATCTCTAGACCACGACTCGGACAGCCATGATTTAAGGGATGAACAGATATCATAGGAGTATATTTCTGCATGATCTTGAGAACCGGTATAAACGGCATTTTTTGCGCAAGAATCAGCGGTCTCGTTTCCCGAAATTCCTGAGTGCCCAGGTATCCAGGCCAAGACAACGTTTATGTTATATTCTTGACATTGAAAAAGAAGATGTCTTATTTTAAGGATAATAGGGAAACTCGGATTTGATCGGAATGGGTTTGATAGAATAGATTGCAGGCAGCTTTTGGAATCTGAAAAAATTATGCTATTGTTTAAATTATGGGATTTTATGAAGGAAATAGCTTCTAAGATAGCTAAAGACTCACCAGTGAAGACAGATGAAGAAGCGGGCAATTTAAAATTCAAAATTATGCTACTAGAAGGAATCCAAACAGCAGCACCCACTGGGCTATTGGGTGAGATTTTGGAAGCGTCAGTAAAAATTAGGCGCCAATTCTTATAATTGGCGGTAATTTTATTAAGAAATAGACTTTTCGCTTCTAGTGAGAACTTGTCAATTCCAAAGTCCAAGATGACGTTAGGTTGGAATATTAACGCTTCATAAGAAGTACAAAAAAGAGGTAAGGTGGAACTTTGGAACAAAGGGCTAGGAAGGCGGGTGAATTGTTGGAAAGCAAGAAGGAGGCATGGGGACATGCTATTAGAACGTGGGTCATGGTTACTCAATAATACTGATAGCTGATCTAATTTTGAAAGGAGAGGATGATCAGAATTTTGTATAAGTTTAAAAAAGAATCTGTTAGCAAGAAATTGTCGACGGAGAGCAAGAGGAGGGTCACAACATTCAACCTGCATGGCGTTAATGGGAGAGGATTTCATCGCTCCGAGAATAATGCGAAGACATTTAGACTGTATTTTATCAAGTTTTTGCAGACAAGATTTATTTATGGGATCCAACACAAATAAACCGTAATCCAGGTGGCTACGGACTATAGAGTTGTATAGAAGTTTTTGGGAAAAAGGATGAGAACCCCACCAAACTCCAGAGAGGGAGCGAAGGACATTAATGTTTCTTTCACACTTTGCTACAACATAATCAGTGTGCAACACGCCCGTCAGTCTGGAGTCCAACCACATTCCAAGGAATTTAACCTTATCATACTGGGGAATAGTTTCACCATGGACTGAAACGTCAACTTGGGGAATCATTCGCTTCTTGGTGAAAATTACCACCGAACTTTTAGAGGCAGATAGAGAGAGACCATGACGATGTAGCCAATCCATTAGCGACCTGAGAGCACTCGACAAATGATCAACAATCACCTCGATGGATTTACTAGAAGAATACAATACTAGATCGTCAGCGTATTGAAGAATTTGAGCATATGGAGCTATCGACAATTCCAAATCATATGTATAGAGACTGTACAGTAGAGGGCTTAGCACTGAACCTTGAGGTAAGCCCCTCCATATCATTCTGGGAGATAAAGAGAAGTCCCCGCTTTTGATGGTGATAGATCTTACTGAAAATAAACTACAAATAAAGCAAACTATTTTTTTGGGAATTCCGAGTTGAGATATAAGTTTATCCTTGAGTATGGGAATCAGAACGTTGTCATACGCTGATGTGATGTCAAGGAATGCTCCGCCTAGGTATTCTTTCTTAAAAAAAGATATTCGGATATCAGTGGATAGTAAGCCGAGACTGTCCATCGTGCTTCTACATTTTCTAAACCCGAATTGGGATTTCCCTAATAAATTCCTGTTTTCTACGAACCATTCAAGACGGTGCTTTATCATATGTTCAGTGATCTTACATAAAACCGAGGATAACGCTATGGGTCTGTAACTATTTGGATCATGAGGAGACTTACCGGGCTTGAGAATTGGGATGACAATTTGGTTTCTCCAAGCATTAGGTACACAATCTGAGTCATAAAAACTGTTTATTAATTTTAGAAAATACTCTTTGCTTTTAATAGAAGATTTCTTTAAAAACGAATATGGAATTCCGTCCACTCCAGGAGAAGAATCAGTTAAACCATTTAGCGCCAATTGCAGCTCAGAAAATGAGAAAATATGGTCAAAACTACTTAGGGATGGGATAGGGGGAGACAATGGAGGAAAACAATCTAAGTTAGGGACAAAAGGAGGAGCCAGTTTATCGGAGAAAGCTTCAAGCCAAGATGAAGGATCATAGTTCAAAATGTCAGTGCTATTAAAAGACCCTCTAAACCGTTTGATTTGTTTCCAAACCACGGTAGAAGGGGTCCTTGGAGAAAGATTCTCACAGAAACGTAACCAACTTTCTTTTTTTTTTTTTGAAAAAATTCTCCTCACATAAGCAGCTTTTCTTTGGTAGTTTATAAAATTTTGAGTCGACATATTATGATTGTACGAGACTTCTGCATT
Organism: Diaphora mendica; assembly: GCA_949125395.1. NCBI lineage: Eukaryota > Metazoa > Arthropoda > Insecta > Lepidoptera > Erebidae > Diaphora > Diaphora mendica. Next base: position 8,106,013 of record OX421321.1, read on the forward strand.
TTTCCTGTCTCGGACAGCAGCAGAGCACTCGGAATCCCACCAAGGAGTTGAAACTTTTGAATTATAGGGTTTTTTAAGGGGAAAATTTTGATCAGCACTGGTCTTAATGGCATTAACAAAATTAGAGTAACAAGCTGTTTGATTGTCTGCAACAGGCAAAGGTAGGACTGCTAATGTATCTTCAAGACAAGAGGCAAATGCAGACCATTTGTCTTCTATTACCCTGTATTTAAAGGTAGGGTTAAAATTACGCACGGGAGATACCCTATTAGATAGCGACATGACAATGGGGAAATGGTCACTACCATAAGTGTGGGATAGAATACTCCAAGAAAGAGTAGAGGCCAAAGAAGCCGAACATATTGAGAGATCCACAGCCGATCTGGGGTTTTGCGAAGGAAGAACTCTTCTAGTAGGAGATCCATCGTTAATAATACAGAGATTTGAATCATCCAGTATTTCCAAAAGGGAGAGGCCAAAAACATCATCATGGTTAGAGCCCCAAGATGTGTGGTGAGCATTAAAGTCACCCATCAAAATAATTGGTGACGGGACCGAGGAAATAACTAACAAAATATCAGGGATTAGACTAGAGTGAGGATGAGGGATGTAGGCAGAGAGAAAAGTGATATTAAAAGCCCTTACGGCTATAATATTAATTCTAGGGGATATAGGGGGGAGAGAGATCTGGTAAAAGGGAAGGCAGTGTTTAAGAAGTAAAGCACTACCTGCATATCCATCGTCTCTATCATTCCGAAGACACGAGTAACCCGGCACCCGAAATCGGGAGCCGGGCACCAACCATGTCTCCGAAATGGCGATAACTGATGGAACAAAAGAATTAATTAAGTTGAGAAGCTCATGTTTCTTAGGACGAAGACTCTTCGCATTCCATTGAAGAACTACAGCCATAATTAGAAGAAAGGGAGAGGATCTGAGTGAGTTTCTCGGCAACGTTGGACGGTAAAGAAGATTTTTTGTTAGAAATTAAATTAACAATTAATGTGACTAGAAGTTCTAATAGACCATCATCTTGGAGAGGAGAAGCGTGTGTTTGAGGATTTTGTAAAAGATAACCGTTTGGAAGGGACGACGGCTCCTCAGAGATAATGGCTTGATGAGCAGCCTTGTCAAAGGACTTTCCTAAAGGAGCCTTGGAGCGGGGTGAAGAAATAACAGTTTTCTTATACGAAACTGTAGGGATAGGTAAAGATTGCTGCTGAGGAGTGTAGGAGTGTGGGAAAGAAGGTGGGGACTGTCCAGCCACTCTGGAGTATAGTTTGCTCACTTGAGGGAACTTAATGGCGGCTTCCTCGTAACTAATATTTTCTTGAGCCATTACAGATTTAATGCTTCTCTGTCTGCCCTGCTCCGGGCAAGCACCGCTGGTAGCAAAGTGCGTACCCAGACAGTGAAGACAGGAAGCTTCAGCCTCGACGACGCTGCAAGTCTCTCCAGAATGGGGCTGAGAACAACGATAACACCGTGGTTTCGATCGACATTGTAATTTGGTATGACCAAAGCGACAGCAAAGGAAGCATTGGATTGTAGGGAAATTATAGAGTTCTACTGGAAGGGAAGAGAAGTAGCTGAAGATTCTTTTGGGAAGAGTTTGACCGCGGAAGGTTAGAACCACGGACTGAGTTGAGATCCAGACTGTTTTACCGTTTTCAACTGTCTTCCTGTTAAGCCTTCGTGCTTTTAAAATTTCGCCAGCTCCATCCGGTACAACTATTGAAGAGACAAAATCTGTCATAGACCAATCTCTGGGGATATGGCGAACCACACCCATTTTGGTGATATTATAAGTTGGAATAGTTGCAACATATTTATTTATTTCTAAAATAGGGTTGTTTAAAAAATTGTTGGCGTCTTCAGCTGATAAAAATTCAACAGAAATTTTATTTCTGCCCACTTTTTTTATGCCATCAGTTGATATTTTAGACACTTTGTTTGTGAAAAGAAATTGACCAAATTTCAGAGGTCGAATGGTGGTGCCAGAAGATAGATCTGGCTCCAACCGAGAAACATGGACTAAAAATGGACCTTTGTCTGCAGTTTTGTACATTTTAACACCTACAACAATACTCGGGTGTACATACACACTCTCAATAGACGGAATAGTCATATTATTTTCGTTAATATTTCTCTTCGGCTCACCGTGAGAAATATCATCCTCAGAGGCAAGGCGACGCTTTCCGTGAGAAATCACTTGAGGAACGGATTGGGATACACCCCCGGGATCAGGGGGATCCGGAGGAATAGGTGGAGATGGCTCCACAATGGAAGCCATAATATGTTAGGTTAAGTGTGGGATAGATAAATAATATATAAATTATAGAAACAAGCAGAGGTGATAAAATATTTAAATTATAATAAACGAAATACTTACAGATTTTTTACATATATATATAACAATAATATGACCTGGAAAATAAAAAGACAACAAATATGAAAATCACAGCAAGAAAAAACACAGCTTACGATCCGAGTGACAGATGTCAATCTTACCATGACTACTATAGCGTTTCGATGGATAGACCATAGACTATATTTTAGGTTTTTTCCACCTAGATTGTAGAACGAGCGATTGAATCATTTGTGTCAACATGGCTACCAACTTATCGCTTTCTAAAATTACTCAAGACAAAGCGTCAGCGATTGCAGAAAGATAAGCGATTGGAAATACTTGCAACTTGGCTAGGGCCCCAGGTATCGGAAATACGGAGCAAGCTAGGTAGGTAAGGATGGCGAGTTGAGAAATGAAAATAGGAAGGTAAGTGATCGCTGATTGCGCCGTAGGCGAATAGGTAACCATTTTAACTGGGAACGCAAAGCAGACACATGGTCATACTTTCGAAGATTGAAAATAAATCGAATGCAGTTATTCAGAAGACGGTCAAGCTTGTTAAGGAGGTCTGCATTCAGGTCGAAGTAACACACATCACCATAGTCCATTCATTCAGTGTTCCGCAAACTTTTTGGGTTCCTTGCATCTAGAAAGATAAAAAAATTTGGAGGTACACCATAATTAAAAAATATTTTTAAGTAATAAAAAACAATGTTTCTAATTAGTCACAAAACTATATTTTTATTTTACACTTTAATTGAGCATAGGCGGTCTCATCTCTTCGTCGATCGTCTTAAGGCGTTCCCATTTTTTAGGGTTCCGTGCCAAAGGCAAAAAACGGAACCCTTATAGATTCGTCATGTCTGTCTGTCCGTCCGTATGTCACAGCCACTTTTTTTCCGAAACTATAAGACCTATAATGTTGAAACTTAGTAAGTAGATGTATTCTGTGAACCGCATTAAGATTTTCATACAAAAATACGGTTTTTCATCTAACCCATATGTGTTACCTAATCCTAATCCTATCTATGGATAGGTCTTCGAAAATGATATTGAGGTTTCTAAAATAATTTTTTTCTAAACTGAATACTTTGCGCAAGAGACACTTCCAAAGTGGTAAAATGAGTGTCCCCCTCCCCCCGTAACTTCTAAAATAAGAGAATGATAAATCTAAAAAAAAAATATGATGTACATTACCATGCAAACTGCCAACGAAAATTGTTTTGAACGAAATCTAGCAAGTAGTTTTTTTTAATACGTCATAAATCGTAAACTACAATTTACCTTTCATTCAATCAACACAAATATAAAAATAAAATAAAAATTATGTTATGTTACTTGCTGCTGCGGAACCCTTCATGGGCGAGTCCGACTCGCACTTGGCCGCTTTTTGTTTTTTATTGTGGTAAGAGTTAAAAATCCTAATTCACATAAATAGGTTATTGCTCCATTCCAAATTATGTTCATCGAAATATTCTTCCGTTACTTTAAACTTTTCTTATCTAGTTGTATGGTTAGGCAGTCGCAGTCAAAATAAAAAGATCTCAGAAATTACAGAATAAAAAATAAAAAGTCCTCAGAAATCAGAACAGACTTGTCTGTAAGTAAATTCTTAAAGCTGCAACACTTTCAATAGGAAGGGAAGAATAGAAATAGGGCGAAAATTTTCAGGAAAGGAAGAATAAGAATAGGACGAAAATGTTCAGGAAGGGAAGAATAGAAATAAAGCGAAAATATTCAGGAAAAGGTAGAATAGAATTAGGTCGAAAATGTTCAGGAAGGGAAGAATACGAATACGGTGAAAATGTTCAGGAAGAGAAGAATAGATATGGAGCAAAAATATTCAGGAAGGGTGGAATAGGGCGAAAATTTTCAGGTAGGGAAGAACAGAAATAGGGCAAAAATGTTCAGGAAGGGAAGAATAGAAATGGGCCGAAAATATTCAGGAAGGGCAGAATAGAAATAGAGTGAAAATGTTCAGGAAGGGAAGAATAGAAATAGATCGAAAATATTCAGGAAGGGTAAAATAGAAATAGAGCGACAATGTTCAGGAAGTATAGAATAGAAATAGGGCGAAGACGTTCAGGAAGTGAGGGACTAATCTTTTTGGTAAGAGGGGTGATGAAGGCCTTACGCTACTGCCACCATGCTCCACAGCATGAGAGCGTATAGATAGGATAATATTTTTGATGTCCTCAAAAGACAATAAAGAAAATTCAAATGAGTCAATAGCGGGATACTTAGTTTAAAGATCCGGCGTAGTTGTGGATGAGAAATGACAATTGATATCATTCTAACTAATAGTTTTTTTGAACTCGGTACTTCGGAGAAGTAGTCAATAGCAGGAGGGCAGTAGACTACATCTAGAATAACGCTTACTCTCTTGACCAACCCAAACTTAGTAGAGATGAACGAAACAAAACGCTTCCCTAGTGCTTTCGCGTAATTAACATCTGTGTACCTAAATGTTTTTCCTTAGGCCGTCTATTTAGGTTTGTGGGATAACCGTATTTTTCCGAGGCACACCAACAGATGACCACGGCACACCAGTGTGCCGCGGCACACCCTTTGCGGAACACGGGAATGATTAAGGACTGCATGAGAGTGATTTTAGTTTTAGGGGGCAGAAAGTTTTTGAGACGATATAATGTTCGCAGGCTCCCAGTTACGTATTTTTATGTATTAGTAACTATTAAATTATCGATGAATATTGCACTACAAATATTTACCTATAAATCTACCTATAGGTAAATATTATGTAATATGTTCATATTAAAACTTATAAAGCCTTATTCAAGTATTATAATTATGCTAATAATAAATATCTTAAAAAACAAATGACCACTTAACGTTATTGTTTTGTTCTTAGTTTTATTACGTATGGCTGTTAATAGATGTCGCTAGGTGTTGTTGTCGAAAAAAATTTTTTTTCCTATGGATAGAGAGATTGCGATAAATCAAATACTTAATGCTACACCGAATTTTACGTAATACTTGTGCGTAAAACGTTTTCACTATTATTTTGTACTTTTACGTTGTCTGCACAATCAAAGTGTTATTACGTATGGCTTCCAATAGATGTCGCTACGTGTTGTATTTCGTAATAATAAATTCTTTATATTTTTTTTCCAATAGATACAGAGATTGTGATAAATTAAATAATTAATGCTACAATCTTTAGAGTATCTCCTTTCTAACAAAAGAATAATTATTGCAATCGGACTACTCGTTAATGAATTACAATTAATTACACATTTTGACTTTGATCCCCCCTCACAGGGAAACCGTCCGGAATTTCGGAATAAAAAGTATCCTATGTCCTACCTCGGAGTATGAACTCAAATCATGCCAAGTTTCATTTGAATCCATTCAGTAGTTTCGGCGTGATGCGCGGCCAAGATACAGACAGACAGACAGACAGACAAAAATGAAAAAAAAAATAGTTTTGGTTTCAGTATCGATAACAGAGTGCCCTCCAAAAAAATTTTCAAAATATCTTCAATGTACAGAATTTGACCTGTTACATTTTTATTATAAGTATAGATGGTAGGTACCGTAGAAATGTCACAATTATCGAATAAATACGGACAAAGTCACCAGAAAATGCTAGTAATATATATATTTTTGAAATGTACAAGTAACGCCCTTTTGAATGATACTAAACACGGCATATTTATCTTAAATTTATTTTTTAATACAGTATTTTATGTCGGTTAGAGGGCCTCACATTAGATTCAGTGACACGTCATATAGCCTATAACCAGCGGACGATCAAGACGCTTCTAACGATACAAAGCGCTCCACACGATCGGAACCGACCGACCGACCAAGGTGACCTTGGTCGGATTGTTATAAAAATGGACAGTGTAGAAGCCGGTTGTCCGACCGAATGTTTGGTTGGTCCCAACGGCCTTGATCGGACGCGCATCCCTTCCGACGGGCTGCGTCGGTGGTCGGTTCTAACCACAAAACAAAAAGATATAAGTAGAAATGACTAGTAGGCGTGGCGCGCTTGCCACTGATAAGCGTTGCAACGCATACCTTTATGAGTTGTAGGTATTTTGTATCATAGTCGTGTTACAACGCTGGGTTGAATAGGTCGTCCAATGAAATTTCTTTTTTACGCCACAATGCAGTACTGTTCTGTTTTACAGTGTAAAAATGATAGCAGTAGGAAAAAGATTGATAATTGAGGTGTTTCTTACCATCTGTAGGTACAATTTTATAAGTTTTATCAATAAAATCTTAAAATTTTATTTAACTGATAATTGACTAGAGATTTAAGCTAAACTCTTCCTTATCCCATTCACATAAATCTCAATCTGGTATGATCGGGTCTTATCAGTTTTCAACGTTATTCTCGTATTTTCTATTCTACTCGATTAGAGATGTAGCCAGGTAGGATGTTAGCTTTATCGATTTGCATACTTTTAAACGTGTTATATTTACTTACTATGATAATTATAAATATTAAATTTTGCTTGTTTGTTTACATGGCCTTGAAAGAAAAACACTTGTTTTAACAATTGAATATCTATACAAATAAGTATATAGTAAGAATATATATATAATAAGAGTGTCTGTTTGTAATATTAAATATTTATATCCGCTTTTTACTAAATGCATCTGCATGTGTAGGTACAGGTACAGGTTTTTTTTTACGGAACAGGTGGCAAACGAGCAGACGTATCACCTGATGGTAAGCGATTACCACTGTCCATGGACACCCGCAACACCAGAGGCGTCACAAGCGCGTTGCCGACCTTTGGGGGGTGGGGAGGGGGAGGAGTTGGGATATGGGCCTCCGGTATCCTCACTCACTCAGTGAAACACAGTGCAAGCGCCATTTCACACTGGTTTTCTGTGAGGCCGTGGTATCACTCCGGTCGAGCCTGCCCATTTATGTCGAAGCGTGATTCTTTTCTCTGCGAAATTTGCAGGCACGGGCCGGGCCGTATACCAAAATAACATTTTTTTAAAATTTTGTCTGTCTCTCTGTCTGTTCCGAACTCTGACTCAGCAGTCAGGATCGCTAAACACTATACCAACGGGTCGACAATTAGACGTATTGCATTTTTGTTCATTGCAGTCAATAAAATTTATGATTATTGATACCATGTGTATTTCCTATAAAACTAAATATGAATACATACTGTGCCAAATATTAATTATGTAACCACTGTTTTGAATTTTGTTAAGTGGCTAAACAGTCTTTATTAAATATAATATGATTATAATACAGATTCTTAAAATTGATAAACATTATTATGCAAGTACTTATTTTTAGCTTCTTCACCTTTATAATTTTCCTCCTCAGATAACCTTCAATTCATGTATTTTTAATCTGCTCCGTCCTATTACAACAAAAGTTAGGTATCGATGTTATTGATAATATTGTAATATGTGCCACAACACTAAGCGAGTAGCGGTAAATATCGATGTATTCTTTCTTTCTTTCTAAATATCGAATTTATTCTTATAGTGATTAATGTTATAATTGCGTGCATTTAGAATAACGCCATCTGTTTTTGAATAGCTTGCAATGAAGTATTCTTACTTTCAAGATTACGAAACGTTGTAAGTTCTTCTTACGCTATGGCAAAATAACTGTTAACATTACGCGATAAGATATATTATCAAACGTGTGACTTTATGTATTGTAGTTCTAGTTTTGAGCAAATAAAAACATCAAATCAATTCGTTATTAGTGTGCAGTAATAAAATAGTGCTTTCATTTGTCTGAGTTTGGCGACAGTCGTTCCGTTGTAAATTAAGACACATAACATTTCTACCTATTCTTTATGTTCTGTGGTTCTAACCCTGTGGAACGCTGTTGTCCGACGCGAGCGCTTTAGCGTGCGCTTGTCATTCGTCGCGGGCGCACGTCATCGTGTGTTGCAATCTATGCATGGAATCATAACTCTATTGATGCAATGGATTCACAAAACGAACACCGCGAACAAGAGATTCTGACCGAATTTATATAATTGTATATTAATTTACTTAAGAACTAGTTGAGTCAACCACCGACCGACAACGAAAATAAATCTATACTTATAATAAAAATGTAACAGGTCCAATTCTGTACATCAAAGATATTTTGAAAATTTTTTTTTGGAGGGTCTCTATAATCGATACTGAAAAAAACTGTAATTTTTTTCATTTTTGTCTGTCTGTCTGTCTGTATCTTGGCCGCGCATGACGACGAAACTACTGAATAGATTCAAATGAAACTTAGCACGATTTGACTTCATGCTACGAGGTAGGACATAGGATACTTTTTATCCCGAAATTCAGCACGGTTTCCTGGAGAGGGGATGAAAGTCAAAATATGTAGTTAGTTGTAATTCAATAACGCATAGTCCGATTTTATTCATTCTTTTTTTGCTAGAAAGAAAAACAATAAAAGATAACGGGAAAAGTCTTTTTTTTTCACCGCGACTGTACATTGCCTGTGGGAAGCTGAGACAGATATGTAAATATGGCGGTACGAAGTTCGCCGGGTCAGCTAGTAAATAATAAATAAATATTTTATTATATATTTATTTTTCGGACATCTAACACACAACGCCATCTAGTCCCAAACTAAGCAAAGCTTGTAGTATGGGTACTAGGCAACTGATATAAACACTTATATCCTTTTTTTTTGTAAATACATACATATTATACATACAAAACACGTAAATTCCAAAATAAATATTTGCAGATCATACAGACATTTGGTACGATCCGGGAATCGAACCCGAGACCTCAAGAACAGCAGTCGCGTAGCTACCACTGCGCCACCGAGGCAGTTGAATAGAAATTGATTGGACACGACGGTTGGCTGTTGGTTCCTACCGTGTAGAAGGCGTTCCAATCCGACCAAGGTCACCTTGGTCGGTCGGTCGGTTCCAATCGTGTGGAGCGCTTTTACCTCATTTGTCCAGTTCTAATAAGTAGTTAAGGAGCTATGAGGGAACAAATGAACATACATACATAGCCTGTCAAAATCATAACCCTCCTTTGGCTTTGCCGTAGTCGGGTAAAAACTAAATACACATATTAATAACCCTTGTTCATTATCTAAATTATAAAATATGGCAAATATACAAAGTCTTCAACTTGGTGTATAGGTATTAGAACTACAGTTGAAGTGCTTAAGACACTGTGTATGCCTTAGTAGGTTATTAGGTAACCTGTGGTAAAAATTAATATCTATTATATTAAGTTTGCTATCATTAATACGTTACGATTATTAAACAATGAAATTGCTGGATGCATAAAGCCACATCCTTCAATAACCTGTGAAATATTAAATGGTTAGCTACGGAGAGATATCATATCAACGATCAGAATCAATAATGTTTTCTTTACTAGCAGCAACACTATCTTATGCTGATAGATAAGCATGTGTTGTTGGATATTTTACTTTTTCGAGATTTACTAATAATACGAGTAAATACACAGAGATAGAGGTACGTAGATTATTTTTTCCCATGATTTATTGTTTTGATTTAATTCTACTCACGACTATTATATTACACACTAGCTGACCCACGCAACGTCGTTTGCGTCTCCTATTGCCCGAAGCGTAATAGTTGCCCCCCGTTTTTTAAACATTCTTCATTGGTACTCCGCTCCTATTTTTCATAGCGTGATGATATAGATAAACTCGATAAACTTCCTCGATAAACGGGCTATCTAACACTGAAAGAACTTTTTCAAATTGGACCAGTAGTTCATGAGATTAGCGCGTTCAAACAAACAAACTCTTCAGCTTTATATATTAGTATAGATGACCCACGCAACGTCGTTTGCGTCTCCTATTGCACGTAGCCTAATAGTTGCCCCCCGTTTTTGAAACATTATTCATTGGTACTCCGCTCCTATTGGTCATAGCGTGATGATATAGATAAACTCGATAAACTTCCTCGATAAACGGGCTATCTAACACTGAAAGAACTTTTTCAAATTGGACCAGTAGTTCCTGAGATTAGCGCGTTCAAACAAACAAACTCTTCAGCTTTATATATTAGTATAGATGACCCACGCAACGTCGTTTGCGTCCCATTGCCCGTAGCGTAATTGTTGCCCCCCGTTTTTGAAACATTCTTCATTAGTACTTCGCTCCTATTGGTCATAGCGTGATGATATAGATAAACTCGATAAACTTCCTCGATAAACGGGCTATCTAACACTGAAAGAACTTTTTCAAATTGGACCAGTAGTTCCTGAGATTAGCGCGTTCAAACAAACAAACTCTTCAGCTTTATATATTAGTATAGATGACCCACGCAACGTCGTTTGCGTCTCCTATTGCACGTAGCGTAATAGTTGCCCCCCGTTTTTGAAACATTCTTCATTGGTACTTCGCTCCTATTGGTCATAGCGTGATGATATAGATAAACTCGATAAACTTCCTCGATAAACGGGCTATCTAACACTGAAAGAACTTTTCAAATTGGACCAGTAGTTCCTGAGATTAGCGCGTTCAAACAAACAAACTCTACAGCTTTATATATTAGTATAGATGACCCACGCAACGTCGTTTGCTGCTCCTATTGCCCGTAGCTTAATAATTTTCCCCCGTTTTTGAAACATTCTTCATTGGTACTCCGCTCCTATTGGTCATAGCGTGATGATATAGATAAACTCGATAAACTTCGTCGATAAACGGGTTATCTAACACTGAAAGAACTTTTTCAAATTGGACCAGTAGTTCCTGAGATTAGCGCGTTCAAACAAACAAACACTTCAGCTTTATATATTAGTATAGATGACCCACGCAACGTCGTTTGCGTCTCCTATTGCCCGTAGCGTAATAATTTCCCCCCGTTTTTGAAACATTCTTCATTGGTACTTCGCTCCTATTGGTCATAGCGTGATGATATAGATAAACTCGATAAACTTCCTCGATAAACGGGCTATCTAACACTGAAAGAACTTTTTCAAATTGGACCAGTAGTTCCTGAGATTAGCGCGTTCAAACAAACAAACTCTTCAGCTTTATATATTAGTATAGATGACCCACGCAACGTCGTTTGCGTCTCCTATTGCACGTAGCGTAATAGTTGCCCCCCGTTTTTGAAACATTCTTCATTGGTACTTCGCTCCTATTGGTCATAGCGTGATGATATAGATAAACTCGATAAACTTCCTCGATAAACGGGCTATCTAACACTGAAAGAACTTTTCAAATTGGACCAGTAGTTCCTGAGATTAGCGCGTTCAAACAAACAAACTCTACAGCTTTATATATTAGTATAGATGACCCACGCAACGTCGTTTGCTGCTCCTATTGCCCGTAGCTTAATAATTTTCCCCCGTTTTTGAAACATTCTTCATTGGTACTCCGCTCCTATTGGTCATAGCGTGATGATATAGATAAACTCGATAAACTTCGTCGATAAACGGGTTATCTAACACTGAAAGAACTTTTTCAAATTGGACCAGTAGTTCCTGAGATTAGCGCGTTCAAACAAACAAACACTTCAGCTTTATATATTAGTATAGATGACCCACGCAACGTCGTTTGCGTCTCCTATTGCCCGTAGCGTAATAATTTCCCCCCGTTTTTGAAACATTCTTCATTGGTACTCCGCTCCTATTGGTCATAGCGTGATGATATAGATAAACTCGATAAACTTCCTCGATAAACGGGCTATCTAACACTGAAAGAACTTTTTCAAAGTGGACCAGTAGTTCCTGAGATTAGCGCGTTCAAACAAACAAAAACTCTTCAGCTTTATATATTAGTATAGATGTATTTATTATACTCTTCTAAGATCTAATACTCATAATCAACAACACATTTATTTGGATAAAGACTAATATTAGGTATTATGTTGATAAAAACTCTTTGGCAAATAACTCAATAATAGTTACCAACTCTTAGCGTCTTATACTCGTGATAACTTCTAAACGAAATGTCCGAATGGGATGAAACAAAAAGTATTTTACTTCTACATAAATACCCTTGATAACATAATGCTTTATGTAGATAAGGATTAATATTACGATACACATTTAAAGTAGTTTCTTTCTTCAGACGATTTAATAATTTTTTTGAACACAAAAGCGGTTATTGTGACTAAACCATGATAGTTAGATATATGCTCTCGCGGACTTTTTTGTAGATCTTAATGGGACCCACAAACCCGTAATACATTATTTTGTTCTATTGTCAATACTTTTTGCAGCGCACGCAAAAATAGGTTTTCGATTTCACACCTTGGGTTACAAAATCGCAATTTTCTTACGGATCTCTATTTTTTATGAAAATAAAATATAGCCTATAGTCTTCCTCGATAGATGGACTATCCAACACTGAAAGAATTTTTCAAATCGGACCAGTAGATCCTGAGATTAGCGCGTTCAAACAAACAAACAAACAAACTCTGCAGCTTTATAATATTTGTATAGATTACACATACTATTAATACGACACTAGTCGTGTATATAATAAAAAAAAATAGTATGTGGTTAAGACCGCACGACAGAACTGAACACTTCATTGGCAATCGCAATCTTATTACGTACCGATAATAAATATTAAATTAATAATGACAATTATTACGTAATTATTGAATATACTAAACACACGACACAACAGCGAAGAGAAGCTGACTGGCTGGCGAGCAGGCGTATCTTTCGCGCTCTGGTGCACTCGGCGGTCCCGAGTTCACCCGATCGAGCCTTTCACCTCAGAGCGTGACGGATCAGCCTAACTTACTACATACGAAAAAATATGTGTGCGGTGTGCCAAAAGAAGTTGTCACTTCAAAAAGTGAGCCGTCACGGGACGCCTGGCAGATGTGAAAAAGAATAGAATTGCAGAAATCTCGCCACGCCAAAAACCAGGTTTACAACTCGCCTAGAAGTGCCGTGACGCCAAAAATCAGGTTTGCCCCTCGCCTGTAGACGTTTCACATCAAAAATACAAAAAAGCGGCCAAGTGCGAGTCGGACTCGCCCATGAAGGGTTCCGCAGCAGCAACTAACATATATATATATATATTATATTAGTGTTGATTGAATGAAAGGTAAATTGCAGCTTACGATTTATGACGTATTAAAAAAAAACTACTTACTAGATTTCGTTCAAACTACATTTCGGTGGAAGTTTACATAATAATGTACATCATATATATTTTTTAGATTTATCATGCTCTTATTTTAGAAGTTACAGGGGGGGACACACATTTTACCACTTTGGAAGTGTATCTCGCGCAAACTATTTAATTTAGTTTAGAAAAAAATGATATTAGATACCTCAATATCATTTTTGAAGACCTATCCATAGATACCCAACACGTATGGGTTTGATGAAAATTTTTTTTTGAGTTTCACTTCTAAGTGTGGGGACCCCCAAAGTTTATTGTTTTTTTTTTTTGTGGGAAAATCTTAATGCGGTTCACAGAACACATCTACTTACCAAGTTTCAACAGCATAGTTCTTATAGTTTCGGAATAAAGTGGCTGTGACATACGGACGGACAGACAGACAGACATGAGGAATCTATAAGGGTTCCGTTTTTTGCCTTTGGCACGGAAGCCTAAAAAGCACTCTAAAATTAAATTATGATCAGGCTAGTGAAAACAGAAACACGACACGTAAAACAGACCTTGATTTTTTTACAAAGTACCCACTACTACCCACTTTAGGAAAAAGACAAAATAATCCTAGAAGTACCTTATAATAGCATTTGTTACTTTACGTACTTTACTACTACGTTTACTGTTGACTTTACGTATTCAAGTTAATAATTTCATCAATTATGTGCATGACGTTACAACTAAACCTTAGAATTCGCGTAACAATTATTTTGATGAGAATTATGTGTTTAGAGAGAGAAAATAATACCTTCAAACATTTATTTCTTTTGTTCTGTTAGTCAGTTTGTTAGCTTCTTTGTTCTATAGTTGTTAGTTCTGTGGCGTTATTGAATATCTTTAACTCTTGAGTATGTAGGTACATTAGGGAGCATCATTCTTATTTTCTTACATTTTACAAATATTTTTTTGTTACAGTGCACGACTAAAAATGGCGACAGCAAAGGCTAATAGAAAGTAAGTATATTATTACTAACTTTAATACTTTTTAATGCAGAGTAGGTAGATTGTAGGTTACTGTAGTCTACACAATAATTAAAAGTTTTCGGTGTAGGTAGTTTACTTATTCGAATTAAGACATACGACCATATCAATCGCCTGAACACCGCTTTAAACAGACATTTCAAATGGTAAATTGCCAAGAACATTACTGACCTGACTTTTTGGAACGAAGTTTCTTTATTTGGCGTTGCGAAGGGGTACCCTAGCCGGCAAAAAGCGTCCGTAACGTAATATTGACGCCTCGGTGTCACAATGGTAGCTTATGCGAATGCTGTGCTTGAGGTCTCTGGTTCGAATCCCGGGCCGGATCAAATATTTTTTTATGATCTGCAAATATTTGTTTTTTCCGAGTTTGGATGTTTTCTATGTATAATTATGTATGTATTTACAAAAAAAAAGATGTCCGAAATATTTATTTATTTCGTGAACGAAAATTTTTGTATAGCGTAGTAATTTGTAAGTGTATGTAACAAGTACGGAGTAACTCTAGACAGAACTTGTTTCAGTAGAGATTACTAGGTGGCAGCACAACTGACGGGTTTAGTTTTAATTTTTATCGATTAAAAATCACATTAAAAAATGTATACCTGAATAGTTATTTTCTTTATACTTCGCATAGAACTTTCATATACTTTATAAATCATTTTAAATAAAATTAAGGTGTTAAGACAATTTTGTGGTTTTAAAGAGCGTGAACGAAAAATTTAGTATAGCGCCATCTGTATTTTTGATAAGGAACTTCGTTCCTATCTGGTGTCCCACGACACCTCACCACTTTTTTCTTGGTACTTGAACCTTTTTACTTTAATTTAAGCATTAGAATTAGTATTCCTATGCTATTGGAGTAAGTTTCTTATACCTCTTCTAAAGGCAATTTATTTAGGGACTACCAGGATTTTGACGCATAGGACCGGTTGTTTAGAACCTTGGACTGAGATGATGATAACTTTCAACCGTGACTTTTTAAACGAATCGAACCTACAATATATTGTACCGTTCCAGTTTTTTTAAGTGCAGGTGGGCCATTGAACTATTTGTGTGAAACCAAACGAGCGTAATTTTGTGAGTCGTGAGTCGCGTATTTTTTGTCACTCATTTTACGTTCAACTGAATTTCGGTTGAGTTGCCAGACGAACTTAATTTATTTATTCAGTATTGAGCGTTGGTACGGACTGTTTGTGTCGTCGAGCACGATGGATCCATTAAAAATATTGTGTATTTACGAAGCATATTCCGAAGAGGAGGCCAGAAAAAGAAGCTGGGTAAACCCACTCAATAGTCAGAGGCTGATATGTGGACAGTTCCATACTTTATTTTACTTCCCTCACCACGACCGAAATTCGGTCGAGTTTACTCGCATAGAGTCGGCAGACAACTCATTTTGCGTCGTCGTGTGGCATCAACTGCATTTTTGTATGAAACCAAATGCAGCAGAATTTATGTTACCGAAATTCTGCGACTCATGACTCACAAAATTACGCTCGTTTGGTTTTAGCCTTTGTGTGACCTAAACAAGAAATTTGGTTGAAGCCAGTTGAAGGATATTGGTATACTGTCAACTCCTAAAATGTATATGTGTAAATGTATACGAAGCTGACCACTTTCATTTAATTATTGTGTTAGTGTTTTTTTTTTAAATAATCAAGCCACATCTACAGTTCTTTAAATATAGTTTGATCTCTGTAACAGATAGCTACGAATCAACGAAGTAGCTTTGACCAAGCGATTTTATTTTATATCACCTATATTTTTATTTTTTACGTGCCAGTTTTGTCACAAATGAAGTGCAATGCAATGCAAAAATTTACTCCTAAAATGTACCTCGTAAGTCCTAGAGACACGCTAGGGATCACTGTCACAGAGATCTCGATTCTGATAATCAGAGAGCTATGATTAAAGGACTATAAAGTTATTTCATAACTTTATAATAAGCCCATCGCCGTCCGTTGCTGAACGAAGACTACTCCCTAGGATCGCCAACCCGGTCTTGGACAGTTCACATTCACCTGCTGCCAGCCACTTTCTAATCTATTTGTAATAAAACAACTAAACATTTATTGATGCAGGGCAGCAACTGTGGCAGTGGAGTTGCCAGAATGTCCCGTCTGTATGGAGACTATGAGTGCCCCGATCTTCCAGTGCCAGTCGGGGCACAGTTTGTGCAATTCCTGCACACATAACTTAATGCCACCAATGTGCCCGATCTGCCGCCAATCTCTCACGCAAATGCGGAACTGGCAATTGGAAGATATTATTTCAAAGGTAGGTATTTCTTATTGTATTTAAATGTTTTGAATAAGTACCTATTTGAATTAAATATATATGAGGCTTTGTGTAAGCTAGTTTTGAGAAATATTTATATCTATATATTAATACGCGAAGCAAGAACTTTGTACTCCTTTAAAAAAAAAGAATTATGGTTGAATTTTGTCCACTGGGCAACTACTAGTATAATATAATTGGGTATTAGGTAAGCTTACAGTGTGTCACTGCCCTAATAACTATTGTCAGCGACGCCACGTTAAAAAAGGAAGATAACTATTAATTCTCAAAATTAAAAAAAAAACCCGACATAATAACCTGAGTTCCCTTTAAAAAGTAAAAAACATGTTATGAGTTTTCATTTGAGACCCCACTCGATGCTATTTTTGCAGACATTCGGTTATTCTTCCCCACTTTCACCCCCATAACTTTTAAACGACTCAACCGATTTTCATGAAACATGTCTAAGAACACTCGCACGTAACTCACCTTTCATACAAAAAAAAACTAAATTGAAATGGCTTCATCCGTTCGCGAGCTACGGTGCCACAGACAGACAGACACGTCAAACTTATAACACCCCTCTTTTTGCGTCGTGGGTTAACAAATAAACAAACATGACTGGGCCAAAGAGTGTGCGGATATCCTTTCAAACTTCGATCAACTTTAGAAGTGTTTCGGGGAAATTCGGTTCCGATTATTTTTTAACCCCCGACGCAAAAAAAGGGGTGCTATAAGTTTGACGTGTCTGTCCGTCTGTGGCACCGTAGCTCACGAACGGATGAAGCGATTTCCATTTAGTTTTTTTTGTATGAAAGGTGAGTTACGTGCGAGTGTTCTTAGACATGTTTCATGAAAATCGGTTGAGTCGTTTAAAAGTTATGGGGGTGAAAGTGGGGAAGAATAACAGAAAAAAAATATAATTGGCGTATGATTACTCGATTTATTTACGGTAGGTATTTTCTAAAGCTTAGGATAAAAAGTATAAGTGAAAGTTACCACAATACATAAGAGGAAACCGCATCTTAATCAGTTAATCCACTTCTAAGATTAGCGTGCATAAACACACAGATAAACAGACAGAAACTCTAAAAATATGTTTTTTGAGTTCTGTTTTAATGAAGGCCGGTTCATTAGTTTTGCGATCGACTTCTTACAATTTTATTATATGTGTAGATATTAAATTTAACTCACAACTAAGTATGTCAGCCACAGCTAAGTTTTGTTTCTATTTGTTTTCAGGCCAAAGTGCCATGCGTTAACAAAGCAGCCGGGTGCGTTTATACCATGGTGTCAAAAGACCAGGAGGAACATCTCAAAGAATGTATCTTTAGGGAGATGGACTGTCCGTTCGGTGTTGCTTTTGGAAAATGTTCATGGACTGGTAATACCTATCTATTAATCTAATACCTTTAAACAGTTTAAACGACCAATTATGATTTTAAATCCATACTAATGTATAAAGCTGAAGAGTTTGTTGGAACGCGCTAATCTCAGGAAGTACTGGTTCGATTTAAAAAAATATTTCAGTGTTAGATAGCCCATTTATCGAGGAAGGCTATATATCATCACGCTAAGACTAATAGGAGCGGAGCACCAATGAAGAATGTTTAAAAAACGGGGGGAAATTATCACGCTACGGGCAATAGGAGACGCAAACGACGTTGCGTGTGTCAGCTAGTGTAAATATAATCTGAATCTCGGCAGACGGAAACGGCTCTAACGATATTCATGAAATTTAGTATGCTGGGGGTTTCGGGGGCGATAAATCGATCTAGCTAGAATTCATTTTTTAGATAACATCATGCAAAGCATAAATTTACAAAATGCAAAGCAAAGCTCGGTCATCCAAGGTACTTTTGTTAAAGAAGAAGTTTTGTTTGTTATCATCAACTGTAGCTTTTTGTTAAGTTTATTTTCCAAATCGTTTTATATTATCTTTATTTGACTGCCTCGTTGACGCAGTGCTAACGTATGCAACTGATATGCTTGAGGTCTCGGGTTCGATTCCCGGATTGGACCAAATCTTTGTACGACCTGCAAATTTTTGTTTAGGAGTTTGGGTGTTTTCTATTTGTAATACAAGTATGTATGTATTTACAAAAAAAATATCCATGTATTTATATCAGTTGTCTAGTACCCATAACACGAGCTCTGCTTAGCTTGGGATTAGATGACGTTGTGTGTAAGAATGTAAGATGTCCGAAATATTTATTTATAATAAAAAGAAAAATAGCATGATATGATTAGTGTCAACACTCAAAAGGGTCGATATGATTTTCTCCTCCAACTGTTGCACTCCGGTATTCTACCATCAGTCATCATATTATTCCACTAGTTGAAAATCGTTTTTATTTTGCAGGTAAATTGAAAGACATGATGGAACATTTCAAAGAGCGTCATCCACAAAATTGCAACGTTGCTACTGACGAAGAAGTGGAGTTGACTAATGTGGACATCAAGGTCGACGATCGTCATCTATATTTGGTAGCGCAAAGTAAAATGCTTTTTATAATTACTATGAAAATTGATACACTTCAAAAAATGGCCTATTGGGCTATACAGCATATCGGGAGTAAGAAGGTGGCTCACGACCATATCTACGAGATACACGTGATAAGCAAGCAAAATTCCAGGAGAAAAGTAGTTTTTACGGAACATTGCTTCAATGATGCTTTAAAACCGGACGAAGTGTTCCGTACAGGCAAATGTGCCGTTCTGCCTTTAGATGTGTTAGTTCACTTCATAAGTAACAAAAAGTTATCCTTTAGGTTCTTTATAAAAAGGATTCCCGTCGAGCCCAAGAATAATAAAGGTGATGGCAATGACAATAAGCCGCAAGGTCCAAAAGGCCCTGGCCCCAAGGGACCAAACAAAGACACGCAAAAAAATAAGTCGAATGGTCAGAATGCGCCCGGACCCAAAGGTCAGAAAGCTAATAAAGTCACAAACTAAATTATTAAGCAAATAATTTGTCACATATACTATGCTCGAATTTTAATTAATACTGCATAGTATGACATTAGCATTTAGTAAATAACTTCACTGAATTATTATTTCTAGTGGTACCATAATATAATCGAATTCTCATGATTACATAAGCTACAATAGGATATATGATAAATATTGAACGGCTTGCTATAACCAAGCTTGTTAGTTTTGCATTGTCACTGGATCTCAAAGGCTTCAGATGATTGGTTCACATTGTGTTTCAGACTATTTTGAATATTTTTAATATGTTTTACGACGCTGTCTATATTCATGAAATCAATTCACAGATAGAAAATCTTTTAAATAGCAAGTCTTATAAAACTTTTAACTTCATGTCCATCCTGTATTAATTTGTAACCTATAAAAATAGCAAAGACACTTTCCGATTGAGAAGATTTTTAGTGTTTTCAAAAGTTAATGAGATTTATGTGTTTATGAATTATCGTCATCATATATTAAATTTTTTATTGTTTCAAATAATACCTGGACGATTATTCACGTACAAAATGTTTCTGAGACAAAGATTGCATTTTATCCACTGCACGGTTAGCCTAGTCGTATAAGCAATCGCCGCTTTCCACAGCGTTGAGTGTTGTGGGCTCGAACCCCACATAGGACACCACTTTGTGTGTGATCCACAAATTGTTGTTCTGAGTCTGGGTGTTCTTTGTGTCCGTTTCATGTATGTTTGTACACCGACTAATACGGTAGTTGTATTAAAAAATATATATGAAATCTTATGAAACACGTAAATCGACGCAGTGAAACATATGAAAATTCTTTCCGCCTTCACAATTGAATGTAAAATCTGAATTAAACAGAAGTGTGTTGGTTTCATTTTACTTTGAGTCTTACTCCAGTGCAGCTGCAGACTTTCCCTGGTGATTTCTTAAGCCACCGTGACATCACCGAACAAAAGATGGCAACTTTTGTGTTGTCAAATTTCGGTGGAGACGCGCCTTTAGAAGTCTCACTTCATGGGAAATTGTTGTCTGAATAAAATCAGCGCTTCCAACTTGGTCTTCAAGAAATATTTATTGTAATTTTCTATTTAGAAATGAAAAATGAGTTTTGGTTTCTATTATTTGGATACCTACAGCTAATGATCAGTGGAGGTATATTAAAGGAACAGACCTATATTCTTTATGTATCTGCTAATTATTAAGGTATACATTGGCAACCAAGAATAGCCAGTGCAGCCATGTCGCTACAACAGCCATGTCGACATGGCTGTGTTTTGCATAACTCAATGCGATTTTAATATTGAAACTTGATTTTAGTTCAATACAAATGTTTATCATTTTTGAGTAAGACGTAGATATTTGATTTGGGTGTTATTAGAATCCTATGAGAATATTTCAATATTTAAAATTGATTTTCTAAATTAATATTATCTTTTTTCTACTTTTACTTGCAATAGGTAGTTTAGTGTTCGCTTGCCTGTTCTGTATAAAAAAGCAAGGCAAGGTCTATTCTATATTATGTTTCATGTTTGATATAAGAAAGTAACTCGCGTAGCTACGCGTCGTGTGTATTTTAATATTCTCTAATTTTAGGTGAAGGTATATGGAAAACCATAAAATATTTTTTTTGTTTCTTAGTTGTAAGTATTGTATCCTTAATGATTTTAATTAAAAAATAAAAGCTTAATTTTTATTTATTGTTCTTTAAACCTAAACATCCTCGAAAAATATTGTCAGTGACAGCCTTTGAGGGTGCCGAGCAGGGCAACCGCACATGGCGGCACTCGCGACACTCGTAGAAGAAACATATTCTTATAAAAAAAAAGTCGTGTGGTGTCGTGGGACACCAGATAGGAACAAAGTTCCTTATCATAACATGTAGTAATACATGCAACTTCCAGATGGCTCATACTAAATTTTTCGTTCACGCTCTTTAAAAGCCACAAAATTGTCCCACCTTTATTTTATTTAAAATGATTTATAAAAATTGCAAACTGCAATAATAATAATTATTATAAAAATATTAATTTCAAGTTCTATGCGAGGTATAAAGAAAATGGTCACTTGTGCTGCCACCTAGTAATCTCTACTAGGTTGGGGTGTGTCGGACGGAGCAGGGACCATGGCCGGTTTGTATGGGACTTTTGTACCGCCTAGCCTATCTCATGATTGGGTTTCGTTGGGTTTGTTTTTGTATTTATTTGGCTGCTATTATCACCGAAAATAACATTTTAAATTCTTAGATTTTTACAACAATGCGTTAATAAGTTAACTGAGTTTTTAGATTACAGCGAAATACGTGGATCTTATATGAAATGTCATTATTGTCAACAAGTTGGCGTACTATTTTATTATTTTTGAAATCGAAAACATTCGTCTAAGATTTTCCTGACCCGTCAATAAAATGTTGCTCTTTTACTAAATTCACCAGTAAGCTCATTCATAATTAATATAGATTCAAATATTTAATCGTTTTTAGAGTTCCGTACCTCAGAAGGAAAAAACGGAACCCTTATAGGATCACTTTGTTGTCCGTCTGTCTGTCTCTCAAGAACGCGTGAAGATACCAAGCTGAAATTCATATGAAATACTCAAATTTACTGCCCCTTAGAGCTGTGAAAAAATCAAAGTTCTAAGCCAACGCAATCAAAAGATACAGCCGTTTATGTTTCAAATTTGCGACATTCGCAAGGGAATCAAAACCTACGGGGTACTTCCCGTGAAGTCATCTTCTTGAAATTTGGTACGAAGCAACATCTTAAAGTACTGTTAAAGGAAAAATTGCGAAAAGTATAAATTTTTAGTTACTTCGTCTAATAAGTCGTTTATGATGCAAATTTTCAACACTCGCAAGGGAATCAAAACCTACAGGGTAGGTACTTTCCGTGAACTCAGGATCTCGAAATTTAGTACGAAGCAACGTCTTATAGCATAGATAAAGAAAAAATATCAAAAGGCATAAATTTTCATTCCATCATATAATAAAAATAGTTTTAAAATCTTTAAACTTACTAAGCCTTTCCTCATGTACGCGTAGAGGTATTAAATTGAAATTCATATCAACTACTCAGGTCTATAATACCTTTAAAGTTTTAAACTGTAACAAAATCAAACTTCTATGTTAACATAATCAAAAGACACAGCAATTTAAGCCACGAATTTTGAAATTCGCAACTACGCAAGGAAATCAAAACCTACAGGGTACTTCCCGTGAACTCAGGATCTTGAAATTTGGTACGTAGTAACTTCTTATAGCATAGATATAGGAAAATTTTCGAAAAGCATAAATGTTTCGTTCCATCATAAAATAGAAATAGTTTTAAAAAATTTAAACTTACTAACCCTTTCCTCATGTACACGTAGAGGTATTACACTATGTGTGAAAAGAACGTGACCGGCATATTTTTAAATTTTGGAATGCAATTTATAAAAATAAACATTAGGCTGAATAGAACAATTCCTTGCCTAAAATGCATTGAAAAAAACATAAGGTTACCCTCCAGTTTTTCTTGTTAAAAATATTATTTTTCACAATGAGTGCCGCGTGCGCTGCGCGATTTGAAGCTGAGTTTCTCTGTACTCATCCAAAAGGCCCCAAAATGTCCCGCGACTAGGCCGCTCATTATATGAAAAAGTCCAAGACCTTCGTGAGCAAGTGGGTGAAGAGATATTCACAAACAAAAACCGTCGATGACTTACCACTTTTTACAAATAACACACTTTTTTGTTATTTTGTAAAAGCATTTCCTACAGAAATCCGATCATTACAACAATTAACCGTCAAGTAGCCTATGTGTTATTCTGATGTATAAGCTTACTTATATTACTGTAAAGTTTCATCCAAATCCGTTCAGTAGTTTTTGCGTGAAAGAGTAACAAACATCCATCCATCCATACTTACAAACTTTCGCGTTTATAATATTAGTATAGATTAATAAAAAAAAGACGTGTGACACTCGGGGACTGCCGCGGTAAAGCTTTTGCATAGCATTTTTTATCAACTTATGCAATTATAATAATTAATTTATTTTTTATTTATGCAGTAGTGTATGAAGGCTACCATGAACATGAATAGTGTCATACATTATATGACCTAACAAATCTTCGTTGTCAAGGCAACGAATCTTTCAATACGCCTGCGCGGCGGCTGTTGACATATTCGTGGTCTAAGAAAAGAAGATATCGCATTCCGAGAGTGGCTCGATTTGACGTCACTATCCAGTTACCACTTTATAGCAACATAACACGAAATGAACCAACCACAATGATATTATATAATATCATTGAGACATTCACCAATCACAACCAGCGATAATGCTGATTACGTCATCTCGATGTCTCTGTTTTCTCGGAAAGCCACAGACAAGTACGTAAGTACATATTATTCTTATCTATGGCCACAGATACAGACAGATCTCGGAGCAGCTCGTCAACGAATCTGTCTGTCTCTGTCACGCACTATGTGCGTTTGCGAGACAGACAGATTCGTCATTCGGAGCAACTCATCTCGATCCGTGCGAGCTTCGGGTGTCAGGTTTTATTTTCGTTACGTTCAATGATATTATATTAAAAAAAAGGTATAAATAAATATAATATATAATAATAATAATAATATTATTATATATAATAATAATAAATTGTATATAATAATATATAACACTTTGGTCCAAAGATGAAATTCACGAGTTAATGTTTTGTTATTATAAAGCTAAAGCACAAGGAGTAGGTTTCATAAAACGTCTAGAAAAACTGTTTAAAGAAAGAAATCCAGACAATCCTAAAATACGTAAATTCACAGGTAACACACTTTCAAACCAGGCACGTAGCATCATAACACATAATTGGCCCTCAACTGAAGTACTAGATCTATTAAAACAAAAAGCAGAACAATCTAACACTCCAGCAGATACACAAATACACTCAGACACACAACATACGGAAATACAATCGATCGTGCCGAATCAAACAGACATAAACACACAAATTTCAGTCACACAACACACGGATCCCACACCTCATGCACTTTCTCACGAAATTTTCAATAGTTTTTCCTCTTCACAACCAACTTATTTTGAAACTCTACATCCACCTGAATTAGATGACTTGACGCAGAACATAGCACAACAAACACATAATCCATACACACAAAACACTGAAGACCTAGACCCGATCATTATTCAATTTTTACAAACACTTGCAGAAACAAAAGAGATAACACTAGAACATAGAAAATTCCTCCCAAAGCCTAGATTCAATAAAACCTATATTAATAATCTACACAAAATTAACAATTACATACCATTCCTTTTAAACACAGATAGCACACTACGCGAATTAAACGATACAATCTATGCAGCAGCCAAAACGTTAATAACAGCTAATGGACAAAAAGCATACACACCACCTACTACAGTTAAGCCTAAGCGAGAACCACCATGGAAATTAAGAATAAAAAGGAAAATAGAAGACATTAGAAAGGAATTAGGTAGATTAATAGAGATAAAAAGAGGAGCAAACAGTTAGAAGAATGTTAAAGATAAAAGACAAGCTATATGACAAATACAACATTTTTACAGATTTAGACCATGACAACACAGTAGAAATTTTGAATCAAAAAGTTAAAGCATTAGCGGGAAGAATTAAAAGATATGAAGACATGAACAATAGGAAAAACCAGAACAAAATGTTTAATGAAAACCAACACTCATTTTACAGATCTCTCAATGGAAATCTAAAAGCTCCTACTGAACTCCCTTCGAAAGAGGCAGTGCAGGAGTTCTGGACATCCATTTTATCACAACCAAAACCATACAATAGCAAGGGCGGATCCAGGGGGGGGTCATGGGGGTCATGACCCCCCCCTGGGCTGTTGTCAGGACCTAAATTAAATTTTTAAACATAATGCTCTTAATATTTTTTGTCACAATTATAGTTTTTAATCGTACACAATATATAATTTAATAGTGGCTGAAAGCTTCAATGGTTGAAGAACGTCTAACAAACCGGACTGACGCCTCTCCACATCCATAAAATAACGCGTTTACGGAGAAAATGTAACAGAAAAACTAATTTTCTCATTTAAATATAGGTATTTTTAAGTATAGTACTTCTAACCATGTATAATGTCCCAATCAAGAGGGTATTTTTTTTTATGTGATAAACGAGCAAACGGATCGCCTGATGGTAAGGCGCGCAACACCAGAGGCGTCACAAGTGCGTCGCCGGCCTTTTAAAAGGGAGTACCTACGTTCTTTTCTTCAAAGTTTGAAGGTCGTATTGGTCCGGGAATACCGCAGGCGACAGTTCATTCCACAGTTTTGTTATTCGTGGCAGAAAGTTTCTTTAAAAGCGCACAGTTGTGGACTGCCAACCGTCTTAACGATGGGGATAAAACTGCTGTCACGTAGGACGATGGCGGAATGAGGCGGCCAGCCGATTTGAAACATCTTGGCAGTCGACGATTCGAGTCGCTCTCCGTTAGATGCGGTCCTGAGGGAGGAGCTGGTACTAGGGGTTCCTCTGCCTAAAGATGAGAATGATATTCCATATGAGGCCGAACCTGCTCCTTATAAAGCAGAAGGCGGTGGGCCGGAGTGAAATACAGTCTTGAACTATTGAGCACGCCAAGTTTCTTCGAGACCAATTTGGCCTTGCCCTCCAAATGGCCACGAAACTGGACTTCACTCGATATGTCGACACCAAGTATTCCAACATTATCTGAGGCAGATAAGGGAGTGTCTTCAAAACCAATGGAAGTTTTTTAGCGGTGAAATTTTACTAAATTAAAATTAATTCTATCCCAATCTGAGATCTTTTCCAAAAAGTCTCAATTTCAGACACAAGTTTGTTTCGACTCTCAATTACGTTTTTTCGAGAAATGTTAGTGGGGCCGCTATAGAGAGCATCGCCCGTGCTGTCATCTGCATAACAATGAATGCCGCTGATTTGCAACATGTCATTGATATGGAGGAGGAACAAAGTAGGCGATAGCACACAGCCTTGGGGACACCAGAATTCACAGATATGAAGTGAGAGCACTCACCGTCGACTACGACCTTTATGCTTCTATCTGCTAAAAGCTAGTGATCGCATAATTTCACAGCAAGCCCATAGGATGGGAGCTTCGATAGAGACGCGCAAAAAAGAGCAGAAAAAATGTATATTTAGGGATAGAAGTGCTAAATGCACTGAGCGTTGGTAGAACTGGATATCCAGCATACAGCTCTCGCACCGCGGTATGGTATGTGGATCCTGTTCCCCGTCATCCAAGGTCGAGTTAGACGCAAAGATTTTGGCTAGAAGATCGGCTTTCTTCTTTGCCATAGGCCAACGAATTATTTTCTATGTGTAGAGGTGGAAAGGATGGCTTACAGAAATTCTCTTCGATAGCATTGGCAAGAGACCAGAGCGCCCGAGTTCCCGGAGGAAGACACTCAAGCCTCTCGCGAATCCTAGCAATGTGCTCCGACTTCGCCCTTGCAATGTCTCTCTTGAAGGACCTGGAGGCAAAGTTGTACTCCTTTTTTAAGCACTGCTTCCTGCGGGAAGCTTTTTTAAAAGATGGACCAAACCAGGGCCGATATTTGCCACCAATGGGGTCCACAGAGAATAGAATGAAAAGCTCCATACCCTGCACCACCACATCAGCAACAAAATCAGCAGCGGTGTTGGGATCATCCGGCGAGAAGCATACCTGTCTCCCAGGGGAGTACAACACAATCTGCTGAACTGTAGTGCTACACACGGCGGCTGCGTGCAACTCGCGATCGCGGCGAGCATGTGAGATGCATTGTACTCCGGACAAGGCAATGGTCTCAGGAGTTAACCGTCCGGATGAAAGTCAGCAGAACAGAACAGTCCAAAAACGAAGAACTCTGACCCTCCACAACACGTTGTGTCAGGCCATATACCAGTGCGAAGTCATGATCCGTTTTATTACTAAGTCAGTCAGCGTGGTGGACGTTAAAAGCACCAAGTAAGACGATCTCTGCGGACGTTATCTGCTGCTGCACGAAGTCTGTAGCCATCTGGATGTGGTCAATGAGTCAGTCAGTTTCGGCATCACCGCTATGGCATCTATAGAGGCACGTATAGACGCGGGGGTGGTCGTCGCTGACAAGGTCACCTATAAAGAGCCTTAGCATTGAGAAGTCCCTACCTTCAAGATTGCTGATATCGTCTCAAACGTACACGCTTCTCCGGCCTTAGACATGAAACAGTGCTCTAGTCCGTACCCATGGTAAGTGAAGTAGGAGTGTCCGCTGGAGACGATATCTGCGTCTCGGTCAAGAAAAGCAAGGCTGGCTATGCTGAGGAGTGTCCGCTGGAGACGATATCTGCGTCTCGGTCAAGAAAAGCAAGGCTGGCTATGCTGTCTCAAGGTGGTGATGGACAGCATTACTATACAATCCCCTGATGTTACAAGGGTCCACGACCAGGTAGTAGGGGATGCCATGTTAATTCTGTTCTTACCCAAGGCATAATTTAACGCAATTTTGCCCCCCCTCCCCCACAGAATACGAGGAGCAGCCTGGGCGTCCACGCTCGAGTGTGGAAACAGCCCGGTAAAACAAAGCACATTAGGAACTTACATTATTACACTTACATACATTATTAAAATACCTACTTATTATCTGTATCTACAAAATTAAATTGTTGTGTGACTTAAATTGACCACGACTATATGACCCCCCCCTGGCGCCAAAGCTGGATCCGCCCTTGTACAATAGAGATGCAAGATGGATCACTGATGAAGAAAATAAAGCAAGTTCCATAAATACACACACCTTTGAAGAAATTAACATAGATATGGTTAAAGAAGCATTAAGGAAAACACACAACTGGAAAACGCCAGGCATAGATAAAATCCAAAACTATTATTTGAAATATCTTACAAAAACACACTCACACATAACTCAAATATTTAATAGAATACTCAACGAAAGACTGGTTCACTACAGGTCAGGTAATTCTCATACCAAAAAATGAAAACACACAAGATCCTCAAAACTGGAGACCCATAGCATGCTTACCCACACTATACAAACTTTTAACTTCTGTAATAGCTAACGAGCTCTATATACACTGCGAAAATAACAACATTATAGCACCAGAGCAGAGAGGATGTAGACGCCGCGCTAGGGGATGTAAAGATCACCTTATGATTAATAAAGCCATTTTGGAGGATGCTCATCAGTGCCAGAAGAATCTTAGCATGGGGTGGGTTGACTATCGGAAGGCTTTTGATAGTATTTCACACGAATGGCTACTAAAAGTTTTAAACATGTACAAGTGTTCACATGCTATCATAAGCTTTCTAGAGAGGGTCATGCCCAACTGGAAGGTGATCATGACAGCTCGCGGTGAAAAAGCTTCAGTGACGACCGACTACATATTTGTCCGACGTGGAATTTTCCAAGGGGATTCTTTAGCACCATTACTTTTTTGTTTAGGAATTAACCCATTATCAAACGTGCTTAATAAATACCACACTAAAGGCTACACACTCAAAGATTCGACAGTCATCAATCATTTGTTATATATGGACGATTTAAAAGTTTATGCCAATAATAGAAATAGTTCAAATATTTTACTAGATAGTACAGAGATATTCACTAGATATATAGGAATGGAATTCGGTTTGAACAAATGTAATGTGTTGCACTTGACAGCGGGCAGAATGAATGAATACCTAGGGGAAGGACATATTTTACTAAGCGTATTAAAATTCGAACATCTGAAAAAAGATGAATCATATAAATATTTAGGCATTAACGAAGCAGGAAAAATAGAACACAACGACATTATGGAGCAAGTTAAAAGAGAATACTTCAGAAGAATAAAATGCATCACTAACACACACCTTAACGCCAGGAACCTCATTAAAGCTATAAATACCTACGCAGTACCAGTCCTACTATACACATTTGGTATTATCAATTACAAAAACACTGACCTCAACATCGAGATACACACATCAAAAGTGTCTAGGGATCAAGCATTTTTATGCGGATTTCTTGAGATTGAGATGTTTTTTTTTTTTTTTTTTTTTTTTTTATGTATGGCCCGCCAAAATGACTCTACTCTGCCTGATGGAAAGCATAAGCAGAATCCAAGAGTATTGGTCGCCATACTCACTGCGAATGCAGACAATGCAGTATGGCGACCCACACCATGGCGGCCTAGTGATGCTGCTGCATCTTTTAGTCTAGTCAACAAGTATGGAACTTTTTTGACTAGACTATTTGGGCCTCCGGTCTCGCACTCACCAACGAAACACGACAGCACGAACGTGGTCATTTTACGTTGATTTTCTGTGGGAGGGTAGTACCGCCCCGGTCGAGCCGGCCCATTCGTGCTGAAATCAGCGTGGCTCTACTACCTCTGAATGATGTGGCTTTGGCCCTGGCCTGCTCAGTCGCCAGACTTGAACCCGATTGAGCATGCATGGGATATGCTACAGAGAAGAGCTCTGCCGAATATGGAGGGTATCCAGTCGCAAGAAGACCTTTTTTTGTTGTTGCAACGAACATGGGCGGCCATTCCACAGCGTGATTTGGATGAACTCATTTTGAGTATGTCAAACCGATTCTTGTGTTGTTAGTGTTCGCGGTAGAAACACGGATTATTAATTGTTTAAGTTACCTAATAAAATTTTAAAGAAAACTGTTATTTCAGTCTTTTTTTGGAACTTTAATGTTAGTGGTTCAAATGTCAAAAATCCCTTTATTAGGAAAATGGCAAATTTCTTTATTAATGCAAAGGTGACTTGGTTTATCGTTACTGTGACAAACGATAACACTTTATTTGATGAATCCTTAAAGAAAATTTTAATTAATATGAATCAGGAGAACAGTTATTGCAAAAATATATGTTGATCCCTAGACACATATGTTGATCCCTAGACACTTTTGATGTGTGTATTACGTACTACGTACTAGAGGAGCCACTCAAAACCAATTATATGTTCCGTTTATATTTGAATTAAAACTAAAAAGCGCTGCAGCGCAGCCAAACAATAATTAGTAGTCTAATCCAACAGTATTAACAAGCAGCGCTCTATCGCATTCGAGCTGTAGTTTCCTCGCGAGCGAAATGTCATAAGCGCCGTGATTTTCATGGCGCTTACGCGTTTTGGCCAACGAACTGTTGCAAAGATTCGCTTTTATAGAGTAAGCGCCAAATAAGAAAGCAGAACGGATAAATAGCTTTATACCTACGAAGCTTTATTAGGAAATTCACTTTGAGTAAACAGTACTTCAATAGCTTTACCAGTTTCAGTTTTTTTGTAGAATTCATCGAGGTATAAAATATAAAAGCCGAATATTCAATTTTTAAATTATACTTTAATGATAATTTAAATATAATTATTGCAAAAAAATGTTATGGGTTATTTACGAAGCTATTTTTAACAACATATTATCTTTCCTTATCCAATTAAATACGTTAAATACGTTGTGCATTTAACGTCAGTTAATTCTACCTAAATATCACTTCTGTATGTTTTACTCTAAGTACTCTATGTCGAATGAGGCAACAATGGCGTCTTAAAATATTTTGTTCGTATTTAATTTTAAAACAATTATATCTAGTTAATTACTGGTGAAAAGTTATTCCTTTGTTTTTCTCCGTATTCCTTGTATTATTAGCGCAATATCTCAAGACACAAAATGGCATAATTCACGAGTTTTAGAACGTTTTTAAATTTAAACAATCACACGCTTAAGCCACCGCTTTATCAGAGTGTAGCTAGCAAGCGACTGAAGGAAGTGCGGCGCATGCGCCGCAATTGCATGGAACACCGCACTAATGAGTGGCGTCTTCTCTATACATTATATCTCGATGGACCTCAACAAAATAGACGTAAAAACCCGAAAACTACTAACCATAAATAAAGCACACACACACAAAAAGCAGACATAGAAAGACTATATTTATCAACTGAAGAAGGTGGACGAGGCTTATTAAACATAGAAACACTACACAAAACACAACGAATTAAATACAAAACATATTTAGAAACAAAAAGACTACATACTCCAAGCAATAGTAGAACATGATAGCCATAAAGAGAAATACTCCATATTTAAGGAAACTGAATTGAATCTACAAGAAATAGGACTATGACAGAACACAAAATACACGGACAAAGAACTCAAACAAGCAGTGTTAAAAACCAGAATTAATAAAATAAAATCAAAACCTTTACATGGCCAGTTTTATAGATCAGTGCTAGAAAAAGAAAATATAGATAGGGTACAATCATTCCGTTGGATTAAGAAACAACCGGTATCGCCATCATTAGAGTCATCCATATTTGCAATACAGGATCAGGCAATAGTAACCAGACAACATGAAAGGGACATATTTAAACAAGCAGTAGATGGTAAGTGTCGGCTATGTTTACTAAAAGACGAGACCGCACATCTTGTCTCGGGATGTGAAAAACTGGCTGGCACTTATTACACCAAACGACAAAACAACATTGTACAATATATATTTTGGAGCCTTTGCAAAAAACACAAAATCCCAGTCGCTAAACTGTGGTGGCTAGAACATCTCACACAACCACAAGTGAAAGAGAATGAATTTGCAAGGATAATGTGGGAGATACCGGTACAAACAGACGTCACTATAACACACAATAGACCAGACATAATATACATAAATAAAGCAGAAAACAAAACTTACTTGATAGACGTAACCGTACCATCAGACTATAACATAGGACCGAAAGAAATAGAAAAGCTCAGCAAATATCACCCATTAAAAACAGAAATAACACGATTATGGAACACACACACAGAAACAATCCCAATAGTTATAGGAACAACAGGCGTGGTAGCAAAAAGTATACATAGATACATAAATAAATTAGATACAAACATAAACATACATATAATACAAAAACAAGCAGCAATACATACATGCACAATACTCACAAAAGTTTTAGGGGACACAGTATTCGTAAATTCGAGGGAATCCGAACCTTGTCTTCTCTGAAGGTTTCAGAGCGGGAATTAGGATAAAAACCGAGAGAAATCTCTCGAGTAAGAAAAATTTTAAACACATAATATAACACTTTAAATATCATTGGTTACGTTGCGTTACAGAATTTCTTGATTCGGTCGCCGCGCTCAAAGGCCTCAAAGCCCGCGATAATGGCTATGCAATAGCTTAGTAATTTTAGAAATTGTTCTACGATTGACAAGAGTAATCTATGAACATACAATGAATTATGGAACATGGAAGCTAAACACTTTCAAGTCTGTTAAAAGTCGAAATATGGGTGTCTGTCTGATGCTGCATTTACAATGAGTATGGTCATATGGTGACCACCACTCTTGCATTCTGCAGATACTTTTCAACAGGAAGAGTAGTCACTTTTGCAGACCAATACATAAAAAAGATGCATCATTCATTTACTGCATTTTAGCATAAACTGATGATGTTGATAGAATTGTAAAAAACTAAATAATGAAAGTAATTAAATTTTATAACAACTATCTGTATAAATGTATTTTTATCTATTCAAATATATATTTTGTAGCCCTCTAATCCAATTAGTATTATTGGCATTGATCATTTAAGGTTTGGATACCCCTGGACTAGAGAAACTCAACTGCCATGATTATTGAATAACTATTTACATGTAAAAAATGAAACATACATGAGTTTAAATGTTTTTTATTTCCTTACAACTAGGTGTTCATTTCTTGGCCTTGGCTTCACGTGTAGCTTTCCTCTCAGCTGCACGTGCAATCTGTTTGGCAGGCTTCAGATTACCTTTTTTGCAGAACCTCTGATTTCTGAGGAACTTAGGATCCATCTAGAAACAACAAATATTCTCCTAAAGCACAGCCAGGAATAGAAAAAATTTCTTCAACTTAGCTATAACATGTGGATTAAAACATCTCGAGACCGAGTGATTGCTCCTGACTAAAATGTTAAGTTCAATTGAAAAATATATCATCATGTCAACAGCGATAAATTGTTTTAACAATATCTAGGTTAAAACTAAGATTTATATTGTGAAAACCATAAATTGAAGGACTCGCTTATTGGTACAACAATATATTTTGGTGAAGTCATGCTTTTACAGATTATGAACTCAAATATGTAAATATTAATTAAACATTTTTACCATATAAATGTTCATCAGGTCCAAGAAACATACTGTAGAATTAATCACTACCATTCACTTGTTTCAAAGCATAACAAAGTACTGATGGTGTTACAATCTAAATACTAAATGATTTTATCAGTTCTATTATGATGTACTTACACCAAGAGTGGATTCGTGCCTGCCTTTTCGTGGCTTTTTGATGCCATTTCTGTGGGCTTTGCGGTCTGAAATAAAAAGAACAAGTTGCTGTTTACTTGTGTTTAACTTTTACACACACTTCCCTCCTTCTTGATACTTTAAACACATGACACGTATATACTTTTCTATAACATGTACACTCACACACTATATTGATCAACGTTTAAATTAAAATATCGTCTGTTTACTCACTTTGGTTATGATTAGTGTGATTCTTTGACTTTGCCATTTCGTTATTATACTTTTCCTGAAAGAGAAATATCCTTATTATTAATACAGTTAACACAAATCCTTTCAGAAATAATATTAAAACTTAATTATTAGCCAATGATTTATCAGATATTTTTAGAAATATTTTTAAAACTTCGACACAAACCTATCACAGCAAGGAAAAAGAGAAGAGGACTCAGTTTTGATTGACACAAGGGTTGACACTTCAGTCAGTGGTTCAGTACGATTTCAAATGAAAACCGTAACCTTTAGCTTGACTTGTGGTGCTATCTCTGTCTTATGTTCGGTAGCATCCCTTTGTTATCCTGTTCCAGTTAGCAACTTGAAGCGAGCTGACTATCGTACCAAGGGCGTAGAAATATCGAACATGGACAGAAATTGGCCGAAATTATCGTACTATCGTATTATTATTATTATCGTCGTTTTTTAATATTTTTTTCGCGAAAGTAAAGGAATACGTTGATACGTCTGCTCGTTTGCCACCTATTCAATAAGAAAAAAAATGTCCATTCAGTCTATTTTGCAAATTTAAACAATTTTGACAGAAAATACGTAGATTCTGGGACCAAAGTACGTAGGTTTGCAGAAAAGACTTAAAATACGTAGATCTGCGTAAAAAGACGTACACTTGGCAACACTGTATCAAACTTATTCTCTTGTTCGCATTGGTAGATGATAACCAATTAGATTAGAAGGCATGTACGGCAGAATAAAATTACAGTCCAGGTGATGGTGTATAACTTCCAAGGAAGTTGAACTAAAGGTGTGCGTGTGAACTGAGGGACCATAGTGATATTTTTGTTTGAAATTTTTATAAGATTTAGTAGTAGGCTCAAAACAATTGTAGAACAAATATGAGAATTTGTAAAAAGATATGTTAAAAACTACAGCCCTTTAAGTGTGGTCCCTCAATCCTCACATACCATCAGCCAGATCTCGGCAAGTATGTAAAAAAATAAGGTATTGTGACTGCAGACATTTAGAAGAGAATTTGTAAAGATATATACTAAATAACTGAGCACAAATCATCAACGATTAAAAAAATACAACGACTACACTGTGGTCCCTCAGTCCACACACGAAAGATTTTGTTATACTGAATATTATCACATCAACGGAATAAAATCTTTATTTTCTTACATAATGTTTTAGAACAAGTCTTATAGCAATTTGTAAAAAATAAATTAAAAAAAAATACCGACGCACTTTGAAGATATTTATAATTAAAGCTGGTCCCTCAATCCTCACGTTCTCAAACATACTTGCATGTCTAGCTGCTAGACGACTAAAGTATCACAAAGTGTAGTGTATTAAACTTTTTGTAAAAAGTTTCTACAAAATAATAGGTATGTTTAATTGTGTGTATCTTACCTCTAAAATGAGATTATAGCATTTCAGTGATCCTATGAACAGATATACGAGTAGTGTGACCAGACTACCAATATAATTTTTTTGTAATATTCGAAACCCAAGGTTGTACGGTAGATTTAGTGTTATGTTACATTACGTATCTTTACAAAGCATGAAATAAAGTAGCTTTTAGACACTTATAACCATTTAGGCTATGTTTCAAGGAAGCTTTATGTACTTATAATATCTCAGTATTTTACAAACCATTATGGTAACGTAGTGGTATTATTTATACAGCTCAGTTTTATACGTTTTATTAACACATAAAATTGAACATTTAAAAACACAGGATTTTGTAAAATATTTACAAAAAGTCCGCGATAGTACCTATCGCGATCTATATTAATATTATAAATTTGAAAGTGGCTTAGTCTGTTTCTCTATTACGCTTTCACGGCTAAACCAATAACAGTGCCTGCACTTGGTAAGGCATATAACTTATTGTAATACTTTTGTTTAAGTATGTGAAAAAAAGCTAGATAGAACTTTTTTTCACAAAAAAGAGTCATTCGCATTTTTTGCCAGGGCGTTACAGTACGGACCAACAAATCTTCTTACATTCATTAACTTATAACCAAATTTTACGTACTTAAACAAAAGTATTACAATAAGTTATATGCCTTACCGAGTGCAGGCACTGTTATTGGTTTAGCCGTGAAAGCGTAATAGAGAAACAGACTAAGCCACTTTCAAATTTATAATATTAATATAGATCGCGATAGGTACTATCGCGGACTTTTTGTAAATATTTTACAAAATCCTGTGTTTTTAAATGTTCAATTTTATGTGTTAATAAAACGTATAAAACTGAGCTGTATAAATAATACCACTACGTTACCATAATGGTTTGTAAAATACTGGGATATTATAAGTACATAAAGCTTCCTTGAAACATAGCCTAAATGGTGATAAGCGACTAAAAGCTACTTTATTTCATGCTTTGTAAAGTGTGCGTGTGAACTGAGGGACCATAGTGATATTTTTGTTTCAATTTTTTATAAGATTTAGTAGTAGGCTCAAAACAATTGTAGAACAAATATGAGAATTTGTAAAAATATATATTAAAAACTACAGCCCTTTAAGTGTGGTCCCTCAATCCTCACATACCATCAGCCGTATCTCGGCAAGTATGTAAAAAAATAAGGTATTGTGACTGCAGACATTTAGTAGAGAATTTGTAAAGATATATACTAAATAACTGAGCACAAGTCATCAACGATTAAAAAAATACAACGACTATACTGTGGTCCCTCAATCCACACACGAAAGATTTTGTTATACTGAATATTATCACATCAACGGAATAAAATCTTTATTTCCTTACATAATGATTTAGAACAAGTCATATAGCAATTTGTAAAAAATAAATTAAAAAAAAATATCGACGCACTTTGAAGATATTTATAATTAAAGCTGGTCCCTCAATCCTCACGTTCTCAAACATACTTGCATGTCTAGCTGCTAGACGACTAAAGTATCACAAAGTGTAGTGTATTAAACTTTTTGTAAAAAGTTTCTACAAAATAATAGGTATCTTTAATTGTGTGTATCTTGACTGTAAAATGAGATTATAGCATTTCAGTGATCCTATGAACAGATATACGAGTAGTGTGACCACACAATGAAAAAAAATGTAGACTACCAATATAATTTTTATTGTAATAGTCGAAACCCAAGGTTGTACGGTTGATTTAGTGTTATGTTACATTACGTTTCTTTACAAAGCATGAAATAAAGTAGCTTTTAGTCGCTTATCACCATTTAGGCTGTTTTAAGGAAGCTTAATGTACTTATAATACCCCAGTATTTTACAAACCATTATGGTAACATAGTGGTATTACTTATACAGCTCAGTTTTATACGTTCTATTAACACATAAAATTGAACATTTAAAAACACAGGATTTGTAAAATATTTACAAAAAAGCCCGCGATAGGTACTATCGCTACTTTTTGTCTTTGACTTAAACAAAAGTATTACAATAAGTTATATGCCTTACCAAGTGCAGGCACTGTTATTGGTTTAGCCGTGAAAGCGTAATAGAGAAACAGACTAAGCCACTTTCAAACTTATAATATTAATATAGATCGCGATAGGTACTATCGCGGACTTTTTGTTAATATTTTACAAAATCCTGTGTTTTTAAATGTTCAATTTTATGTGTTAATAAAACGTATAAAACTGAGCTGTATAAATAATACCACTACATTACCATAATGGTTTGTAAAATACTGGGATATAATTAGTACATAAAGCTTCCTTTAAACATAGCCTAAATGGTGATAAGCGTCTAAAAGCTACTTTATTTCATGCTTTGTAAAGATACGTAATGTAACATAACACTAAATCTACCGTACAACCTTAGGTTTCAACTATTACAAAAAATTATATTGGTAGTCTACATTTTTTTTCATTGTGTGGTCACACTACTCGTATATCTGTTCATAAGATCACTGAAATGCTATAATCTCATTTTAGAGGTAAGATACACACAATTAAACATACCTATTATTTTGTAGAAACTTTTTACAAAAAGTTTAATACACTACACTTTGTGATACTTTAGTCGTCTAGCAGCTAGACATGCAAGTATGTTTGAGAACGTGAGGATTGAGGGACCAGCTTTAATTATAAATATCTTCAAAGTGCGTCGGTATTTTTTTTAAATTTATTTTTTACAAATTGCTATAAGACTTGTTCTAAAACATTATGTAAGAAAATAAAGATTTTATTCCGTTGATGTGATAATATTCAGTATAACAAAATCTTTCGTGTGTGGACTGAGGGACCACAGTGTAGTCGTTGTATTTTTTTAATCGTTGATGATTTGTGCTCAGTTATTTAGTATATATCTTTACAAATTCTCTTCTAAATGTCTGCAGTCACAATACCTTATTTTTTTACATAATTGCCGAGATCTGGCTGATGGTATGTGAGGATTGAGGGACCACACTTAAAGGGCTGTAGTTTTTAATATATCTTTTTACAAATTCTCATATTTGTTCTACAATTGTTTTGAGCCTACTACTAAATATTATAAAAATTTCAAACAAAAATATCACTATGGTCCCTCAGTTCACACGCACACCTTTGTAAAGATACGTAATGTAATATAACACTAAATCAACCGCACAACCTTGGGTTTCGACTATTACAATAAAAATTATATTGGTAGTCTACATTTTTTTTCATTGTGTGGTCACACTACTCGTATATCTGTTCATAGGATCACTGAAATGCTATAATCTCATTTTAGAGGCAAGATACACACAATTAAAGATACCTATTATTTTGTAGAAACTTTTTACAAAAAGTTTAATACTCTACACTTTGTGATACTTTAGTCGTCTAGCAGCTAGACATGCAAGTATGTTTGAGAACGTGAGGATTGAGGGACCAGCTTTAATTATAAATATCTTCAAAGTGCGTCGATATTTTTTTAAAATTTATTTTTTACAAATTGCTTTAAGACTTGTTCTAAATCATTATGTAAGGAAATAAAGATTTTATTCCCTTGATGTGATAATATTCAGTATAACAAAATCTTTCGTGTGTGGATTGAGGAACCACAGTATAGTCGTTGTATTTTTTTAATCGTTGATGATTTGTACTCAGTTATTTAGTATATATCTTTACAAATTCTCTACTAAATGTCTGCAGTCACAATACCTTATTTTTTTACATACTTGCCGAGATACGGCTGATGGTATGTGAGGATTGAGGGACCTCACTTAAAGGGCTGTAGTTTTTAATATATCTTTTTACAAATTCTCATATTTGTTCTACAATTGTTTTAAGCCTACTACTAAATCTTATAAAAAATTCAAACAAAAATATCACTATGGTCCCTCAGTTCACACGCACACGAACTAAAGCATGGAAGTAGCGATTAAATAAAAAGACAATCAAATAGCGGTACTCCGTCAACTTATTACGATTTCAACGCGCGAAAAAGAGATAGTTACCACTCAATATGCACTAAAATAATAGATTGTACACTGTTGCATATAGATACTTTGTTATGCATTTAGAGATGTTGTGTGTAGAAAACCAGCCTAACGTAAGTTCTATACAAAACTTAAAATGTATGAAACGAGTGCTAAATTTTATGGCGAACCACAGATAATATATACTATACTAGGCCAAATATATCCTGCTCGCTCTAATATTATCTACTTCTTTGTCGCTCTAGAATTCTGGCGGGAACTTCAAAAAAGCGCGCGCGTGAAAATTTTTAAAAATTACTTTTTTACATAAATATTTGCTATTTTTTGCTAAAGAGGTGATAAATAGCAACTATTAGGTGGACTAAATAGTGACAATGGTGGGAAACGAGGGGAGCGGGGATAACCCGCCCACCTCACATAAACGTCCTCGGCCTGAGGTCAGGGACGGAGGGACCAAAATGGACTGTGGTGATGGCGGCGGTGCTGGTGAGCGCTCTGACTATTCACCATATATTAAACCCAACTACAAAAGACTATACCCAGAAAATGGCACCTATCTAGACTTTAAAGTATTTATTGAAGCTACCAACAATACGGATAGAATAGGCAATAAGAGCCCTATCTATCTCAACCATATTTTTTCCAACGAAATAAAAGGGGTGACGGCGATTCAACGCATTAATGCAAATAAAATAGCAGTAATATTTAAACAGTATAATACAGCCAATAATTTCATCAACAACACGGCTTTTCTCAACAAACACGGCTTTAAGGCATTTATTCCAGCTGCGGAAATAGAAAAAACAGGTATAATTAGATTTGTACCAGCAAATATTTCGAACAAAGAATTATATACAAAACTATCATCAATCTATGAAATAGTAGCTATAAGAAGATTCACAAAGAAGGTTGGGGAAGAGCGAGTACCACTACAAACAGTTAGCATTACTTTCCTTTCGAACATACTCCCAGACAATGTACAATATGATTTATTTTCATACCGAGTTTTTGAATATATACCACCATTACAGCAATGTTTCCGTTGCTTTAAATTTAACCACTCTGCTAAAATATGCAATGGTAAACAAAGATGTTCCATTTGTGGAGGTGAACATTTATATAAAGAATGTGATAAACCAACAGAGCTCTGCTGTGTCAATTGCAGTGGGCCTCATCTTGCAATTTTTTTTTTTTTTTTTTTTTTTATGTTTGGCCCGCCAAAATGACTCTGCTCTGCCTGATGGAAAACATAAGCAGAATCCAAGAGTGGTGGTCACCATACTCACTGCGAATGGAGACAGTGCAGTATGGCGACCCACACTATGGCGGCCTAGTGATGCTACTGCATCTTTTAGTCCAGTCAACAAGTATGAAACTTGTTGACTAGACTAATTGGGCCCCCGGTCTCGCACTCACCAACGAAACACGACAGCACGAACGCTGTCATTTTACTTTGATTTTCTGTGCGAGGGTAGTACCGCCCCGGTCGAGCCGGCCCTACCTAATTTCTAGATTATGTCCAATTAAGTTAAATAAAATATTAGAAAAGAAAAATAAGATAACTTTTGCAAGTGCAACATTAAAGAAACCACATATTAATAATGATAATAAACAATTTCCACCTCTTTTACCTCCAAAAATGAAAATTTCTACTGTAAATAAGCCTGTACATACATCTATAAATAGGCCTGTACATTTATCTGTAAATAAACCTGTATCTGTAAATAATCCTGTACATAATGTAAATAAACCTAAAGATGTCCCTCCAAAGGTAGACATCAAAGCCCAAATAGTTGCCAACAACGATGTACTTATGGCCCTAGTACAGACGTTGGTGGAACTGGGTAATAAGGGGGATACTAAGCCCACTACCATAAATAGTATTAAGGAAACTCTACTTAAAAATCTAAAGTAATGGATCCAAGTCATACACTGTCTAAGCTACGTATTGCTCAGTATAACATTCAAAGTGCTAATAGTAAGAAACCTCTATTGATTCAATTCTTAGAAAAACAAAATATTGACATTTGCTTACTTAACGAAACATGGTTCAAAGACAATAAATTTAGAATACCTGGATATAATATTTACAATAAAAATTCCAATAATGCTCATAATGGTGTAGCAATACTAATTAAGCCATACTTAAAGTACAAACTATTAAACACTAGATTTTATGAAGACATTCAAACTGTTGGTCTGTCCTTATCTACTGTGCATGGTAGCTTGATTATTCTATGTGTATACTGTCCTCCTTCTAGTGGACACATACATCTCAACAGACTACATAATATAATTAACGATCTGCCAAAACCTATCTTTGTTAGTGGTGATTTTAATGCTCACCACATTGCATTTGGTTGTCTATCCACTAAGAGTAGAGGTCAGGATTTATTTAATATCATAGACGACTTGGATTTATGTATTTTAAATGATGGTAGTTTTACAACTTGTAATAACCCAAGACGAAATCCATCTGCAATTGACGTTAGCTTTATTAGTGCTAACCTCGCCTCAATATGCGAATGGTCTGTGCATGATGATGCCATGGGCAGCTACCACTTCCCTACAATAACAGAGATTTCACTACATATAGATAAATATCACATTAATCCCCCTGTTGATAGGTTTATGTATAAAAAATCTGATTGGACAAAGTATAAAAATATTTCCAAAACGATATTTAATGATTTAGTGTTAAAATTATTTCAACCTATAATGATTTTTGTTCTCGATTGAATACTTTAAAAGATATGACTATCCCTAAACTCACTAAACCAAATAATTTTAAAAGCAG
Organism: Diaphora mendica; assembly: GCA_949125395.1. NCBI lineage: Eukaryota > Metazoa > Arthropoda > Insecta > Lepidoptera > Erebidae > Diaphora > Diaphora mendica. Next base: position 8,148,381 of record OX421321.1, read on the forward strand.
ACCACCAGCTCCTTGGTGGAAAAGAAATAAAGAAATAAAAGCCTTAACTAATCTTACACTTTCATTTAAGTCGAATTATATTCTGTATTTTATCAAAGAAATAATATATCAATATTATCTTAAGTACATAAAAATTTCTTTCCTATGGGTACCTTCTCACCGAGGTATCTCGGGTAATGAAATAGTTGATAAAACCGCATATGAAGGTAATAATGCTGTTGATGTTAGAAATGCAATGGACATTCCTATGACTGATTTTCTGCAAAGTATCAATGAAAATGTATGTAAGTTATGGCTAGAAATGTGGAAGAAAGACCAAGACATCAAAGGAAAGTGGTATGGAAGTATTCAAGAAAGATTGCCTGTTACACCCTGGTACAATAGATTGAAAGAAGCCAGCCGAGACTTTATAACGACGATAAATAGATTGCGCTTTGGCCATAATACTGCACCGTCACACCTTTCTAGACTTGGCATTATTACAGACACTACATGCCCATATTGCGAATCTCAAGAAGGAACCATGGAACATCTGATTTTTGATTGTCAAAAATTCTTGCTTGACAGATTAGTGTTGGCTAGTGAACTCAGTGATTTAAAAATTAAGTGTGATTCTTCATCCCGCCCGTCGCCACTAGAACAGTTATTAAAAGACAAAAACACTTACAAACCAATATATAAATATATTAAAAATACTATTAAAACAATTTAAAAATGAAGTGAAGTGAAAGTGCAATGTTTGTTCAAATAAAATAAGACTTGACTTAAAGGTCTTAGTTACCAGGTCATAAAATCCCAAAAAAAAAAAAAAAAAAATTGTCGCTCTAACACTCTAACATGACGCCATCTTGTCTATGATAGCTCTATGTCATTCGCTAATTCCCCGCGAAAGTTGATTTTCTGCACGAATTCTTACAGGTTAATTTTCGAATAAGTTATTAAGAATATTGTTATTTTATTATTTTTTTGTGTTTAATAGTATGTTTTGTATTTATTCGTAGTTTTTGGTGTAAATATTTAAATATGCATTACAAAATGTGCCAAATATGCGGTATAAGAGCTGGTCGTATAATGGATCAAAAACGTCCATTTATGGCAAAATTTCCCTTGGAGGAAGTAAGGTAAATTTAAATACTCTTTTATTGTTACTTAATATGTTCCAGTTGCCTAATATTAGCCGGTAATTGCATGAAATTGTTATATTTTCATTACGTGTTAAAAATAGTGTTGTACCGCTGCTATCGATATTGTTAAACACATTTAACACAATATTTGTAATTATCTTTGTTGAGATGTCATTTATTATTATTATATCATTTTTAAACAATAATAAATTTAAAAAGGAACAAATTTCTTATAAGAAATTTGATATCATTTGTTATAATTAATATGACTAATCTTACATTATTTTCGTTACAGAAAGGCCACATTGTCTGCTCCTTTGAAATGAATAATTTGCAAGCTGATAATATACTGTGAAGCCTTAGTAAATTGCACTTTTATTGCCTACGTATCAATCGTAACATAATAATTGTGACCAAAATGAACCACATGATTTATTTTTTATTTTATTTTCAGAACCCAAATTACTCATGTATGTAAAATACTTGTTTAAAAAGTATGAAAATTTAATTAATAATATTTGTTCATGTTTCATTTAAACCCGTGATTTCAACAAACACAAAATAAATAAATAATCGGGTTGCGTAATTAGTGCATTAGTAATCGATATCGACAATATTCGGTATTATTCACGTCCCTATTGAGTTGCTCATGTTGGTAGTTATGCGTTGCAATGTTTGTTCAAATAAAATAAGACTTGACAAAGTAAACTTGCAAATAAATAAATAAATTTGACATTTCATTCAATAGTATGGAACTTCGGACTCTTGTAACTAGAGATGTGTCGTTGACGTATTTATGGTCAACGAAACGAAACCGTTGAAAGTCGTTCATCAACTAGTCCCTTAACTAGTTAATTTTTTCAACTAGTTGACAGGTTAACTCTTTTAACTAATTGTCGAACTAGACTACTCGACGTTTAAGTTTATAAGTCGAAGTCGACTCGTCAACAGTAGTAGTTTAGTACATCTCGATGCGTTTCGTTGGACGAGTTGACGACTTACTTGGTTCAATGCCTGCTAAGCCCACATATTTATGAGCATGAATTTACAATGTATTTCTGTTTATTAATAAATGTATCTTTTGTTTCCACAATGGAATACAGTTAGTGTTGAAAGGAATATTTCGATCATGTTAAAGTAAGAGACTAAATGCATTCATTCACACACACAATCGCCAACATTTTATGCTAATAATAGCTGCTACCAGCGATTTTGGTTGCTGGAATTAGATCTTATTAAAGTGCATTCATAAAGAGACGATAAAACTTAGAGAATGTTTTTAATTAATACTAGTTGAACCCGTGGTCATTGTCGTACCGCGGGTAACGCCGCGGGGCGAAGCTAGTCTTAAAAAAGTAGCCTAAGTTACTCCTTATATCATCAGCTACCAATCAGTAAAAGTCCCGTCAAAATCGGTCCAGCCGTTTCAGAGATTTGCCGGAACAAACAGACAGACAAAAATTTTAAAAAATGATATTTTGGTTTAAGTACTGTGTATACATACATATGCATTTAGTAAAAAGCGGTTATTTTAATATTACAAACAGTCACTCCAATTTAATTTATTTGTATAGATATGGTCATCTTCTACAATAATAATAAGTTAAGGGTGTATGTCGCTTAATGATATACATTTAAATATCAACGCTGTTTCAATACAACAGAGGTTAAAATAGATTAACTATTTAGCCGTTGCAACGAGGTTATTATACGGCTATTTAAACGCGTAGTTGAAGAGTTGAACGTTGATATGAACGTCTACACTTTACGTTTAGCCGTCTACGAATTCAACTAGTCGATCAAAGAACGATGAACAGTTGAAGCGTTGATTGTACGTGGACGGTTGATTTAACTAGTTCGTTACTTCAACGCACATCTCTACTTGTAACGTAGTGATTTATATACTCTTTGTAGAAAACTATGAATATTTATGGAATACTTTGCTACGAAGATATTTAAACACAAATTCATTTCACATTATGATATTCTACATTTTCGATACTTTTATAATGTAATTTTAAGACAACAGTTAGAAAAAAATCGAAATGTCTTCTTACTTGTGGAAGCTTATTAACTCCGTTTCATTTTCCTTGCGTTACGAATGCGATCTGCATTCCCACACTACACACGCCATATTTTAAGATGTCGGAAATATCATTTAGATACATTTTCTGTGTTTTCTCTGTCTGTGTTTCGTCTGTGGTGTTGATGTGTCGTGTTGTCAATGTCATAGTCACAAGCTGTCAGGCAGGTCAATTCCATCGTGTCGTGATCGTGAATCTTTAGATTAAATTTGAAAAAATCTAATAAAAATAGGTAATTTGTTAAGTTTTAGTAGCTATGGTAGTTTCAGAAGGTGACTCTGGTGACGCGAAGCCTATTGCGTCTGAAGAGACAGCTAAAGAAGATGTTAAGTCACCCAGGCTTCTTACATTAGAAAGTATCCTTTTAAATATTATCTGACGTAAATAATAAATTATTCCATTGCTTTTACTGGTAATTAATAAGTCAGTTCGTGAGTTTGAACCATATGAGTAACTGGTCACCTCCATAAAGCAAATTATAAAATATGGTTTACAACAGTCTGCTGATTCCAGGTCCTTCATTATAATCCATGGTGGTTAATCTCCATATTGTTATCTATGCTCACGATTGTTTGATTTATTATTGATTTAGTTACCTATTTAAGGAAAGTGACTTTTAAGCCATTACAGATGAAATGACGGAAGAAATTTATTTATTTAAAGTCTTAAACCAAGTAATAAGTGCCCAATATACCAATTTTGTTTAAAGAGTATCTATAGAAGACCTAATCATTATATTTAGAAACTTGCAAGTTGGTGGAATAGGCAACTTTGCGTAACTATGATTAAATTAATTTAGTAAATTAAATATAGCTTGTTCCTGCGTTAACCATTGATATGTATCTCCAAATACCAGACAGAAGAAGGTAAATGATATCACAGAGAAGTTCTGTTTACATAAATTTTGAGCTCAAGCATCAACTGAAAAATTTTCTGAAACTTTATGAACTATTAAATAAAAAAATACACATTTAATTCCATCAAATGTAATATGTTAGTGCTACAAGCAATGAAAAGATGTGATTTGTTATGTGAAAGTTCAAAAAGGCTTTGTTTTTATTCATTAAAAGTCGTATGTATCGATTATTTGACATGTATATTGCATTGATTTAGATGCTTCCGACTATTTAATGTTATGACTAATAATGAGAAGTTTGTCGTGTTAGGACCGACCAAGAGTGCTCAGACACATTTTTACTTGCACTCCAGTGCTATCTTTCTCCTCATCTGTCAAGGAAATATGCTAGCTTGCAACGTCGGTCATTGTTCCTACTTTCTTTAAATTACTTACTATTAGTCCCAAGCTAAGCAGAGCTTGTGTTATGGGTACTAGACAACTGATACAAATACATAGGGCAATAGGAGACGCAAATAAGGTTTCGTGGTCAACTAGTATATCTGAATATTATGTGAAGCAAAAACTTTGTACCCCTTTTTACGAAAATTATGTGAACAGAGGAGTATTAAATTTGGCATAGTTAAGTTTATACTGAGGAGAAGTACAGAATGTTATTTAAACCAAAAAAAAAATGAATTTCGGCCAAAGGCTCACTAGTATACTGAAATCAGTCAACCTAACAAGCTCTGTTAACTTTGAACCTAGATGGTGTTGTGTGTTAGATGTCAGAAAATTTTATAACAAATGGTTAATAATATAACAGTAGGTATATAAACAATAACAACGAAAGAACTCCTTAACTCTATCATCAGTTTTCCGTATCACCAAGGATGCTCAACAGCAGCATGGCTTACGTCATGCGGACTTCCAAAGGTACAGAGGCTACTGCTCCCGGCGGCTCAGGCGGTTGCGTAAAGTGCTCAAGATTCCACAGGTAAGCGAATATTACATTACAGTATGTACACAAACAAAATTAAAAGATATGTCGGAAGGCACATGAATAAAACGAGCACATGATTCACAGATACAGCCAATCTGGACTTAAGCCAAACACTATTCACTACTAAACGGATACGAATTAACTTAAACACCATCAGCAACCACCACGAAGGGGTTGGGGCAACGCTCACTCCTCCGCGGTGCCCTGTGGAATTCGCCACCTAGGCTAGTAATTCCCCCACTGGTGAATACCGCCGTACACATGATATAAAACACATACAATAAATCACAAATAAAAGAAAACTACTACTCCATGTCACAATCAAGAGATATGGTCGTCAGGAGATCTGAAGATAAACTGTCCTGTTGCCGATCGCGCCGCTTTATATAGACTCCATTACTACCTCGCCCGACTCACGGAACCGTTCGATACTTTTATTATTCGGATACCCTCATTCCGACAGATAAGTTTATTTTATGAAAGTATTTTGTTTTGATTTGTATTTAAATCTAAAACTAAGAAGTACTGTGTACTTAAAATGATTAACGACATACAAATTAAATCAATAGCAAATGTAAAGGTTGCCTTCAATTGTATTTAGTGGCTAGCTTTTTTGGTTATCATGGAGATTCTTTAAACTAATATCCTTTTTTTATTTATGAATCGATTGAAATGAAACAAACACTAAATGTTAAGTGGAACAAACTGCAACGCATTAGTAAAAAGGCATTCAATTCGGTTAAACAGTTTCTGAGATTAGCGTGCACAAACGTATACCTACAGACAATAATTCTAAAAATCATTATGTTGGATTCTATTGGGTATATTCTATTAATAGTTCTTCTTATATAATTATGTTCCATGAACAGACAGCAACCATTTACGATACTATTATATAGTATTGATAAAAGATTGATTTTGACTGCACGGATGGCGTAGTGGTTTATACGGTTGCCACGCAGCTTTCTACTGCGCTAAGGTGTTCAGGGTTCGAATCTCACATGGGCTAACACTTTGTGTGATCCAGAAATTGTTGTTCTGAGTCTGGGTATCCTTTCTGTCCGTTTCATGTACATATATTTGTGAAGTCCTCCACGACACAGGATATATACCTAAGGTGGTATCTTTACGTGGTATGTTATCTTTAAAAAAAAAACATAAATAAATACATAGTTCAATACGTTTACAATAAATACTGCTTATACATTTTTAGGGCGACAGGCGTCATTACCGTCGTCGCGATGTTACTACGGTCCACCTGACGGCGGCCGCAGCTGAAAGCCGTCTGCTGTGTGTGCCGCTGTTGCAGGCAGAAAGGGCTTGGGCTCACGCGATGCAATTGCGACAGGAGGCTAACACTGAACCAAGGAAGAAATTCCATCTAGTGTCGCGATTGAAGAAGGCTTGTGCTCATGCTCAGACTCTTTTGCAGTTATGTGAGGTAAGTCGTTTGAAGCAGTATTGTTAAGTTACTTACCTAAAGTTAACTTTTGGTTAGGAAAATAAAGGCGCGTCCACCACACCGAAATCTGACAACACAAAAAAAAGATGACAACACAAAAACTGCCAACTTTTATTCGGTGGAGACTCGGCTTTACAGATTTTTTTATCACCAACACGTGTTGACAACACAAAAGTTGACAACTTTTGTTCTGTGGAGACTCGGCTTAACACTACTGCTTCTTAGTACTGTTTGTTGATTCCCGGGCCGAACCAAATGTTTGTATGATCTGAAAATATTTGTTTCGGAGTTTTCTATGTATATTTTGTATGTATTTATAAAAAATAAATATGTACCTATGTATTTATATCACTTGTCTAGATACTACTTATTTATTCATTTTACGTATAATATTGGTTATTACTTATAAAGCATATTATTTTACATGTAAAAATCAAATAACGGTAATATTAAGAATTACACATTTTAAAATATCTAAGCTGACAGCCTGATTTTTTGGAAAAAACAATTAAATTCAAATATCTCAAAAAACGGTTAGATTTAGGATAGGGTGTTTTATGAAACACCCTATCCTAAATCTAACCGTTTTTGTAAAATCAGTCAGAAACGATGTAAACTACACGCCCTTAACGGGAATAGGTCGACTTAACCAGTAACCTTGTATACAGGGTGAATTTTTGAGACGGGACATTAAGGGCGGGTACCTTAAACGTTATAGTTACAGGAAAACGCTTTTAGGAGACTATCCATAAATTTTTAAGATATTCTGAACTGCATTTACAGATTTTGGAAAAAATGTACAGTCAGCAAGAAAATGGTCATTTTAAACAAAAACTTTTTTTGATGGCAATCGATCCTATTTCTAATAAGGATCAAAAGTCTCTACTGGACCGACTGAGGTTTGAGTACTAGAAATGTCAGAAATCGCAAAACACTTTTCCCATACATTACGGAAAAAGAGTCAAACCTCTAAATTAGCCTAACCTCTAAATTAACCTAACTATTATGGGTAGATCCGCCATAATCCGCATTTACATTTCATTCATTTTCATTTTTAACTGTTGGTGTGGTGTAATGTCAAACCGAGTCGTAATGGTGGAATTTTATGAAGGTACTCTTAATTCTGCCGTGTATAACGACGTCATTTTAGAGAATCTCCAAAACCAGTTGGATGAATGGCTCCTGTCAGAATTGCGAAAAGTTTATTTTCAGCAAGATGGCGCTCCGCCACACAACAGCCGCCTTACGCGTTCCAGTTTGAATAGGCAGTTCGGGTCACAGTGGATAGGTACACATGGTCAAATTAAGTGGCCACCTCGCAGCCCCGATCTAACGCCTTTCGATTTTATTCTGTGGGGCTACCTAAAAAACGAAGTATAAAAAAAGAATTTAAATGATATCCATCCAAGAAAATTATCGGCTGCTACTAACTCAGTACAAAAACGAGTGAACTTATGTGTCGTGAAAACGGCGGACATTTTGAGCAATTTATTTAGTAGATCATCTAAATGTAAGTTATGTTTGTCTGTGTCTAAAATACATATTAAAATGATTTATTTAATTATTATTTGATTTAGTTCTAATGTTGTAGAAGATTAACGATGCAACTATGATGATTGTATACTTAGGTAGGCGCTTTTGCTTATAAGAACAGCCTCAAGGCCGGCTTGACAAAAACCGTAATTATCTTATGTCCCCTGTATTTCCGTACAAATGTATGGAAAAAGTTTTTGCGATTTATGACATTTCTAGTACTCAAACCTCAGTCGGTCCAGTAGAGACTTTCGATCCTTATAAGAAACAGGATCGATTGACATCAAAAAAAGTTTTTGTTTAAAATGACCATTTTCTTGCTGACTGTACATTTTTTACAAAATCTGTAAATGCAGTTCAGAATATCTTAAAAAGTATACAACATAATATATTATCTTAAAATTAAATTAAAATACTAGGAAATAAATTAAAAAAAAAGGAAACAACAATATTTACATACAAGCCTCAAAAATTCCTCCGCATCATCATCATCTTAAAAATATGTGGATAGTCAAGTTATGGAATCAGGCGTTACTTTGCGGAAATCCATGACATTAAATGCTATGAAATATATTTAGCTTTACTTCCGCAAGGCAAATATCCAGGTCTGAAAGCAGGACACACATGCCACCGTCATGCATACTCACATGCATATGCACACATACAAAACAAGTGAGAAATAATTAGCATGACATGCAACCAAACCTATACTCGACACTTGTTTCGCCCCTCCACGGGGCATCCTCAGGAGATGTTGACTCGTCTAGCGTTTGAGCTCGAATGAGCTCGTCGCACCGCTTTTCCGTTACCGCTACCGTTTCAATGACGCTATAATAACGGTCGATACAAAGTCACAAAGACATCTGTGCCGAACTACCGGCAATCATACTTAGAAGTGGTGATGGAATTCAGTTTGTTTGGTCATTCAACAGTGTATATGCATTATTATTGTTATGTTTTGATATTTCTAACTGTTCCAACATACTCAGCCGGAAACCCTTATCACAAACATGCAGAATGTTATAGGTATTGTTGCCGCTCAAGGAGTGGCCGGTGTCGATTAAATGTTTTGCGAAGTGTGATTTATCTGGATGGCCATTCCTGTGAGCGGCAACATGTTCCCTGTACCTAATTATGAAACTACGGCCTGTCTGACCCACATAAACCCCGGTGCAATCATTGCATACTTAATTGTGTTTAGTTTACAGTGTTAATTCGTCTTTGTTGCCGAATGTACCTAAAGTATTTTTGTGATTGTAAATTGATTTCTTGTTGAAAATACCACACGGCTTTAGAAATTAGTTATATAAAATTGTTGTGATAGTAAAATTTATTTGTGATTAATCAAAGAAGTTCTAACCTAGCTCTATGGCCATTGAAAGCCTACTGTTAATCCGACCAAAACCGCGGGACAGTTGTTAATTTGACGCGCGTAAGCAGTATATATATCACAGTTGAAAATCAATCGATAGTTTGCAATCTGCCAGGGAGAGTATAATCTAAAGGTTTTTACAATCTTACGGTGACATATATAAGGTTAATTTCCGCGATTAAGACTTTCAGAGAAACACCAGCTGTGTATCTTCGAAAGAATTTTATTCAATAAGTAATATTAGTGTAGATAGAATGTATAGGTAATGTAAATGTGTGTGATTTGGCAGCAAAGTGGCACGTGTTCGGCGCGCACGCAGCTGGAGGCGGGCGCGTACGCGGCGTGGCTGGGCGGCGCGCTGCAGCTGGAGCTGGCGCAGTGGCGCGCCGCCGCCGACAGCCTGCAGCGCGCGCAGCTCGTGCTCGACAAGCTCTGCGCCGCGCTGCCCATAGACGAGCGCCTCGTCTACCGACAGAAGGTCTAAACCCTTACTTTGAAGTGAAAACTTCTTTAGCTGTTCAGTACTTTTTGGTAGAAGAAAATATTATGAGTTCGCGTCACCGACACGCTGACATGACATTTTCGAAGTGAAAACTTCTTTCGCCGCGTTGAGCTCTTTTTGGTAGGAGAAAATCTTATGAGTTTGCGTCACCGACATGCTAATGTTTGGTGTTGATAATTTCAATTTAAACATTATGAAATTTCAAATTTTACACATTAATTTTACAAATAACATTCTAAGTTATAAGTTTTCACTTCTATCGGCAGTCTTTAAGAATGCCATTTTTTTTTCTGTGTGGAAATGCCCTCAGGTACCACCAACTGGTGGCTATGTCGATACTCTGCTCTTGTTCATCTCACCTCTTTCTACTGTGTTGTCGGTTCAAACCTTAAGTCTAATTCCACTCACACGCCTACTACTGCAACTCCTGTATACCAGGATCAACACCAGTGACCCATGAACACACTGAGTTATGACAGAAAGTCTCAGGAATAATTAAACTGTCTTGAAATCCAATCTCTACTGAACTTTCGCGCTAAGAACATTCCTGTGTCGCCCTTTACAAACATGCATGAAACGGCCACAAGTAACACCCGGACTCAGAACAACAATTCGTGGATCAGTGTTTGATCCGCGAATTATTAATATTTTCTAGAAAAATAAAAAAAACTATGCAGAAGAGATAGGCGGCACTTTTGAAACTGTAAACATGACAAAACAACAGAACATGAGAAAGGAAAGGATAGATTGGCCTAATTTGCCATGCTGCTGGTCAAAGGAATTGGTAGAGTTCGTTTTAAGTATTTCTTCTCTTTGCAGTATTGTCCTACATAGTGGGCTGCCTTTAGCGGCTCTTTCTGTTCTGTGTTCAATAAATGCGTTTTTTTTAATGACATCCATGAGATGAATGGGGTGGTGACACTCCATATCCTTAATCCGTCAGCACACCGACCATTTCACACAGACTTCATTAAAATATGATAGTACAGTACATGTCATTATTTTGTTATTAGGTAGAGGAGTTAAAGCCAAGCCTACGTTTCTGCGCGTATAACATCGGTGACGAGTCGGCGGCCGGAGACCTCGTCGCAATGCGAGGCCAGGGCCTCATTGAGAACTTGGACTCGCTTATGGCTCAAGCCAAGTGAGTTGCTTTTTTATTTGTTCAAACAAGCAGTCGTTTTTCACTTGTATCTGACTTGCACTGATTATAGTGTAAACAATCAGTCTGCCGAAATCTATTATTTATTTGTATATATACATATAACATTAAATAATATATTTACTTAGTCTTTGTACGACTAGAACACTGACAGATTTAAACTAATAACTGTGATTTAATTGCAATACAAACATGATTATTCTTACTAAAATGTTCTAATTTTTTTTTTCTAGGGAATCCCGTTCAGGTGTGATGCACGAAGTGGAATGGCGCGGTCGTCGGGTCACAGTGAGGCCTGAAAAAGTAAGACTCTTCCTTATCGCTTTGCAAGATTTTGATAAGTCAATCGCCAACGCTGATACGATCCAGGCTAAGATCGATATCTTGGAAAACATTCTCATGGATTCCAAGGACGCCATTTCAGCACTTAAAGACGAAATCAAAAGCGATCCAAAACTGAAAAATGCTTCGGAGACTCAAATGTCGAGCGTGAACTACTTGCTCTCTTACTTGATGTACCTGCGTCTGATGCGCACCATCGATAGGAACAATCTCCTGGTGCAGCAAGCTGAGGAAGCTCGTAAGAACAACATTCAAATAGACGGCAAAAAGGTACGTCCACATGATTTGACAAGATTGTACGAAATCATCTTGCAGAACTTCACTGAACTGCAGCAACTACCAGGCTTTGAAAACGACGCCGCCTATCAGCAAGAGATAGAGATACAGACAAAGGCGTACCGAGCATTCCGCTGTTATTATATCGCTCAAGTGCTTACCACTTTAAGACGTTTCAGGGAAGCACTCGCTATGCTCGAGAGGTGTAGCAATTATACTACAGAATCACTGGGCAATAAGCTCGATGACAAGCAGTTGGTTGAGAAGTTGCAAGTCCTCAAAAAGGACATAGAAAGCTGCAAGTTTGAAGTTCACGCCGACTCGGTTCTGGAAGATGATGACGAACAAGATGAAGATACGAAGTATACCAGCGGTAAATATAAGGATAAGAAACCTTTAGTAGATCGCTTAGATGAGTACCGTGAAGACACCCAGGTCCTTACTAAAAACCCTAACGTTTACAAGATGCCCCCATCGATGGACGCTATCCCTTGCAAGCCGTTGTTCTTTGACCTGGCGTGCAACTTTGTGGAGTTCCCGAACTTAGACGACAAGACAGGTGCGGCTGATAGTAAGAAGCAGGGCGCCGGCCTCACAGGATTGGTCAAAGGGTTCCTTGGGTGGGGTAAAAGTGACAAGTGAAGAAAAAATTTACAATGATTTTAGTATCCGGTATACCTACTGTTTTATTTCGAAGGTTCAAATTATATACATCTATAAATATCGTTGCTATTTAATTTGTAAAGTTACCTCACATAGCCAACCCTCCAAATTGAGACACTTATTCATGAACTAACTGATCACAGATTATGGAATGTCGCAGGGCAGCATTTTGGTACCTACCCTAAAATGGCATCTATCACATAAATCTTCCAAGTTGCAAAATCTATACCACCACTAATTACGCTTACCGAGGAGCATATGATAGAAATACGTACTTAACCCCTCAAAGACTGGTACCTGGTTAAATAACCCCTGAAAACGATTTCATACAAGCAACTATTCGTTTTCAAATTTAATTTCATGTAACATGTTTTATGTCAAGTAACATTAAACAATTGACACAATAAAAAAAACATGTAGCTCGTAGGTATTTTACCGTTTATATTATGAATTTCAATACGGTGTTCACTGTTAGTTAATAGTCATAACATAATTGTCGGGTTCATACTGTGGATCCACTTCTCGTGTCTTGACAATTTGTTTATAAATAAATGCAGATTTTCTCGGTGTACGCTTTCGATCTGGGTCTTCAAAGTCCACTTCATATAATCCAAACCGTTCTCTGAAAAGACAAAATGGCCGTTAAAACTAATATTTTGATTTCTTTGGACTAAGAAGCTTTAAACCAAGAAAAATCAGACTTACGTATAACCTGTCATCCATTCAAAATTGTCCATCAAACTCCATGCAATGTATCCTTTAAGGTTGATGCCTTCCTCTAAAGCAACCAAAGCTCCTTGTAAAGCTGCTCTGAAGTATGCCACCCTTCCGTCATCATCAATACCTTCAAGTGTGGACCAGCCGTTTTCCGTGACGAAGATCGGAATTTCACGGCCATACCTTTCTTGGATAAGTTTCATTGCTATATATAAGCTGTTTGGCATTTGCTAAGGAATGAAATAATTATTTTAATTACATATACTATGGCAAGTCAATCTAGGTACGTACCTACCCATTATAGTTTTTGCGTTAAGTCAATGACTTGACAATGACACATCACGACAGTCTCAGGTTCCAGCGAAGTTTATTATTTCCTGGTCATATGCGTACATATAATTATGTTGTATTGCGAGACCGGAATGGTGACCATTACTCTTGGATTCTGCTCATGATTTACATCAGGCAGAGTAGAGTGACTTTAGCATGCTCATGTTATATACATATACTAGCAACCTGCCCCGGCTTCGCACGGGCTCTTTACGGAAAATATAATATAGCCTGTAACCCCGAAAAGATGTGCGGATTAATTTTTACCGATGTCTTCAACAAATATCGTTATATTATAGCCAATATACACTAAAAAATAACAAATTATATACCAGAACCTCCCTCAAGAATCACTCTATCTATTCGTAAAAACCGCATCAAAACTCGTCCAATAGCTTTAGCGCACAGACAGACGCGACGGAGGACTTTGTTTAATAATATGTAATGATTTAAAAGCTCTTTATTTAGGTTTTAAAATTAACTAAAATTGAATATTTGCAGAATTAGACTATAATCACACTTTTTATTTTGTGGTATGAGATAACTAGCCGACCCACGCAACCTCGTTTGCGTTTCCTATTGCCCGTAGCGTAATAACTTTCCCCCGTTTTTGAAACATTTTTCATTGGTGCTCCGCTCCTATTGGTCTTAGCGTGATAATATATAGCCTATAGCCTTCCTCGATAAATGGGCTATCTAACACTAAAAGATTTTTTCAAATCGGACCAATAGTACCTGAGATTAGCGCGTTCAAACAAACAAACTCTGCAGCTTTATAATATTAGTATAGATTAAGTAAGGAGGTACTTACTTTTAACCAAAATGAAACTGACTCAGGCCAGTCACTAGATGCTTCCATTCCAACTCTGATATCGTCTTGTGTTGAGGGAACAGCGATACCACGTCCATTATAAAGTGAAAAAGATACAAAACCGCCGCTATAATGGTTGAACCCGAAGAAATCACTCGTCCCATGAATGTATTTCTTCTCCTCCTCAGTAAAGTCTATTAGACGGGATCTACGATAACCTTGTTCAGCACTCCTAACGGCTACAAGCTCTAAAAGTTCTTTCGGAAAACCTCCTTCCTTCGAAAATATTGGATCCGTATAAATAGCCCACTGAAAAGCAACAAGTAATTAATTTTAAAAAAACAAGCTTTTATCACTTGTTAATAAAAATATAACAGCCCTTTCATTTGATACCCATATTGGGTGGGTCTTTCAGAAATATGCACGACGCCATTTTGTTACGGCGGCCATTTTGGATTAATAATGATACCGATTATATAAAATTGCATTGTCATCAGGCCTAAAGGTACAGTCCGAATTTCAGCTCAATTGGAAATCGGGAAGTGGATCAAATTTCACTTGCTAGATTTGATTACAAACAATCATCGGGACACGGGACAGGTGAAACTAAATAAAAGCTTGTATAAAGAAGTTATTCCTTCCGACCTTATCTTCTGAAGATAGTGACATTCTTCTTTTAATGTCGTGTATAAACTGAATGTCATGGATAATGTTTGACGCGTGAAATTAAAGCTGTAATATATACCATACCAGCCAGACATTGTCACAGTGGAGCTCTAAACCAAAACCGGGGCAAGAACTTTCCATAATCTCACCCAGTCGGTAAAACTTAACGCAAGAATTGTTTGAGTGTTTTTTGTGAGGCCTTGCTCAGGTCGAGCCAGCCTATCTATGGCGAATTTCAATTTCTCAAACGGTGGTCTATTTCACCTACCTTGCCTGAATGAGATTGCTTAAGTATTTGTTATACTACCCACAAGGAGATTCTAAAAAAAAATACCGATGAAATTGAGAACCTCCTCCTTTTGGAAGTCGGTTAAAAAGAAGACACGAATTTTACTTGATTGTATATCCTTAGAAATTTGCAAATTTAAAGAAAATAGTTACCTCAGATTGTTTGTATAACTCAACGGCTAACCTGTCTTCATCGGTGTCATCTAGAGGCAGAACAGAAGATATAGAGATTGTATATCCGCATACTCCACCCTGTGTAGGTTTGAAATCTAAGTTGTAGGCATGGTACGCCCTAGCGTGGGCTAAGACCAGGTTTTTAGCACACAAGTATTCCCCGACACCAGTTGCGTTCAGTCTCGGAGCTTTTGTGACAGAACCATAGCCTTCATAGCAAATTTGATATCCTTCATTGAATGTGATCCAACTTTTCACCCTATCACCAAATCGTTCAAATGCAACTCGTGCGTAGTCTTCGAACCAGTCAGCGATGAGAGGATTGAGGAAACCACCCATTTCTTGCAACTTTTGGGGAATATCCCAATGGTATAGTGTAACCATAGGTCGAATGTTATACTTGAGCAGTTCGTCTATAAGATTGTTATAGTACGTGACACCATCTTCGTGCACGTAGTTCGGTGTACCTGTAGGTAACATCCTTGACCAGGCTATCGAGAATCGATAAGTATCGAGACCGAGTTCTCGCACCATTTCAACATCTCTTTTGTAGTTTTTATATGAGTCTGATGCTACGTCGCCGTTGCTATGATCTGCTATTACTTCTGGTGTATTGTGAGTCATAAAATCCCAAATACTTTCACCTTTGTCTAAAAACATTAACAAGAATATAAAAAGGTAGTCGGTTAGAAAATATGACCTCATTTTTGACACAGTGCCAATGATACCTCGTTATTAGTTATTTTAGTTAATGCAAAGTATTTTTTTCTTATTGATATGAATATATGTACCTAATGAAATACAAGTTTTTTTTTAAATTGACAAGTTAACTTTTTCACTAGAAATTTTATATTGCTTTAGGTTATTGATCTACTTTACTGTATGCATTCCATGCTCCCTCGATCTGATAAGCCGAAGTGCCAGCTCCAAAGATAAAGCCATCTGGAAATCTTCTCGCTTGTTTTGTGGTTGCAGCATAGCCATACACCACAGAAGTACTGTAATATAATACGCTCATATTGTTATACACAAATTGTTCATATTTTTATTCTATTTGAATTTTATTAACCGACTTCAAAATAGGAGGAGGCCCAGTTCTCAATTCGACCGTATATACGAGTATATGTATATACTCGTATATTTTTATGTGTGTTCGCAGATAACTTCGTCGTTTATGAACAGATTTTGATGATATTTTTTTTAATGGAAAGGAGATATCCCAACGGTGGTACCATGATAAGGACACTAAGATCTGATGATGGCATCCCAGAGAAATCGAGTTTCGACTCGATTTTAACAAATTTTGGTATGTAATTTACTTAAGCGGGTAACTTTTGGAGAAGTTGATGTTCTGCTAATTGGTGCAATGTGGTGTTTGGCTAATTTAGAGATAAAGATGTTTAGATTAGAATTTAGATTATTATACTCTGAAGCTAACGTTGTTTACTTTTAGCGACTTATGAATTTATTGAAACTTCCAGAACCCAACTGAACTTTTCTGTTTACCTCGTCCTCGAAGCTGTTTCTACCTAACTGCAAAATCTGCCCGAGGTACACTTATTTTTGATCAACTTCAACCTGTTCCGGTAATACACGTTCATTGAACATGACCTTGGTTTTATTCAAGTTCATCCGTAGGTTGATACGCACAGAAGAGTCAGCCAGGTCGTTGTAAGTCCCGCAGCGTCTCTGCCATGATGAGATGAGAGGTGTCCTTCAATGTATTTGTGTACAATTTCGGGGAAATAACATTCCCTTGTCTCACTTCTCAATGCAATAGTATGGGCCTTGCTTGCGGATTTTGTACTGACGTTCATAGTGGCGGCTTTGTAGAGAAATCTCAACACTTGGATGTATCGCCAGGCCACTTGGCAACGCTGCAGGGACTCCAGAACAGACCAGATCTCGATCGAGTCAAATGCCTTCTCATAGTCCCCGAATGCTTATACACAGGGCCTGATTATACTCTCCTGTCTCATAATCTGCCACACTTAATGGATGTGGTCTATGGTGCCATATCCGCTCCGTAACCCAGCTTGTTCCGGCAGTTGAAATTCGTCAAGTCTTCGCCCGAGACGGTTCGTGATGACTCTTGGAGAACAGTTTGTATACGTGGCTTAGAAGGGAATCCTTCATCTTAAAACAATTACAGTAGATATAGTGATACAGTTATACCCATCTACATGTATAGTGATAATCACTGGTGCTCCAAATCTCACATCATCTCCTCGGAGAACCAACCCAAGATTAACAACGTAAAAAAATCATATAGCAAATGTGTTTGTTTACTGTATCTATATAATTAACTTTAGTTAAGATGCAAATCTAATTGTTGACATATAAAAACTTACCACAGAAATATCAGATAGAGCTTCATAGAATTGGTTTCGTTACCAGTAGGTACATACTAACATGTTGTCAACAACATATTCTTTATATGGGGGCAAGATAATCAGATAAATATCTCTGGGTATCAACCACCACGATCAAGTATCTGATATAAAATTATCTGTTTTTCACTTAATGTTCGTTATTGACTTTATCTTAGTGGTTATTGAATTTATCCACTATGATACTTTGGAACCAGAGCTGATTATTTACTTTAAGTCATACCAATGCATTCGTTGGATGTTCGAAGGCACACCGAAAATACAATAAAATACTCCTACATCGCGCAATGAAAATTCTCGCTTCGTAAATGAACATCAACCATGCCACACCTGCTAGGGATCTCTTTGCCTAATCGGAGAGACGTCCCTTTGTCTTGCAAGGATGTAACTTTAATAAATCGAAGCAGAAACTGTGCGCCAGTCAAACCTGTGTTGTTATTATTATGAAGTAAAACAATTTATGAATGATTTTTTTTTATTATAACCATCTACTTGGCAAAGGTTATAAATTTATTTATTTATATTTTCATCAAATAGGTACTTTTTTAAAGAAATGGATGTCCTTAAACATAATATACCTTGTCAATACACCTGTATATAAGTATACTTTGTATATAACCAATGTTGTAATGTTCTCTTCAAATATTCTTTTAACTAAATCAAAATAACATCACATAACATTCACAATTATTAATTAAAAAAGAAATTACTTTATCAAATGATTTTTTTTCAAATTTAGCACACAAGTTTTGTGACAAAACTGAAAATATTTGTAGGTATTTTTCTACTTAACACCATTCGTGTTTAACAAAAATAAATTACAAAATTACTAAAGAAACTGTCATTCGAAGTACAAAAATATAATAAACTTTTAAACAATATATTTTACAATATACGCCATTTACATTTTATTAAATCACATTTCAGTGTAACAATAGTGATAGTGTGGATTAATAGGATCACTTACTATGCAACTCAAATAAGAATAGAAACGTCAATGACCTCTAACTGTCAAATGTCCCTTGAAAAGTACGGTCTGCAACGAAACCTTATTTGCGTTTCAATAAGGTTTTTTTTTGTTTTACAGAGTCTCAGTTATTCAAAGTGAAAAAACGTCCTAAATTAATTACTGGCAAAGAGAAATATTTGAAGGCGATGATAACTTTAGTTTTATTATAAATACAGGTAAGAAAATGGCATTTTTATTTTAAGTAGCAATGCTGAATTATACTTACATTTATCCTGTTTTATTTTATAGGGGAATGCAACAGTGATGATGATGGCAATGACGACGACAGTGACCACTCAGTCAGTGATGCAGAGATGAGCGAAATCGAAGAGCTCAATTCTGATTAAAAATTACGTTCATAATTTGTAAATAAATTATATTTAAAAATATATTTTGCTGTCCCTACCCATTTGATTCGAATCGACAGCTATGACGACACAGCATGGCGCACAGTCGATCCTATTCTTATTTGAGTCGCATTGTACATATATGCACAGCCAATGGCTGAAATGAGGCTAGCGTCAACGAAAGTGTCATGTACCTAACATTAAGGTTTGATACCTTACATTAATAAATATTATACGATTCACGTAATAATCAACTAAGAGATAACTGTATAAGACGAGGCCAGTATTTAGAATTGATCACTTTAACATTTATTACCTTCAGGATGTGGCAAATATAAGCTGGTCTCATCATGATATATGGTCTGGATAAATGAATGAATAAATCAATGTTTGACGATATGAAGAGATAAAGGTTTCTTCTACGATCATATCGTAAAATAGCTACATCATCTTCAATTAGCAGTGCCGCTATTACTGTTATAATTGTTACAAAAGCAAAAATCTATTTGTAAATAGAAAAAAAAAGAAATGAAATATCTACAAGAATAAGAACAGATAGATCGCTTTTAAATTTTTTTAACTTTCTAATATTATTATGGGTAGTTTCTGATGAAATAAATCTCAATAAGAGCGGCGGCTGTCCTCTAGACTACGGGCCCATGTCGAAAATTGATGGGTCTTGTGAACCACCAGGAGACCTTTTTTAAAAGAACAGGGGCATAAAAAATAACATTCAGCACTATGCCATCACTTGTAAGCTTATTAATTGAGTACAGGTGAAGGGGAGGGCATAGCAACCCTCGATTTTTCTCTCTTGTCGCATGATTTTTGTACGGCGTTGCGGAATCATGTACCTGTTTTAATCAAACAGGATAGATATATAGGTAGCGCCGGGAATCAAAAAAGAAATCCAACTTTGTGGCGCAGTATTTTGTACGGCATCGGTTCCATACAATTTTAATACCTCTTTTAATACATTATTCCGCAACGCCGTACAAAAATCATGTGACAAGGGAGAAAAATCAAGGGTTGCTACCACCTACCCTTCACCTGTACTCAGTTGGACAGCTTACAAGTGACGGCATAGTGCTGAATGTTATTGTTTTATGCCCCTGTATCTTTCTAAAAAGGTCTCGTGGTGGTTCAGATGACCAATCAATTTTCAACACGGGCCCATAGTCTACTCTTCATAATCATGATGAGAAACGACCATCATGAAATTATCATGACATACGACCGTTCCATGGACCGGTAGAAAATATTTTTAAGTGATCAATTTTAATATCGGGCCACGGAACACTTACAATTACGGGCAGGTATTAGTAGTAGGTAGCAGTCAGTCGCGGTAAAAGAACCGCTAATAAACGACACCGTAACAAATTGTTAGAGTAGGCCTTAGATCAAACAAAAAAAGGTAGATAACGCACAGCCTTGTTCTCGTTGAAGCAAAAATAGTAGCGTAGTTCCAAGTAAACACACGCTTTAATGCACTAACGAAAAGTAGCATGTGTGTGCACCTTTTTTTATTTGATCTGAGTAGTAGGCAACGCTAGCTCGGTACATGTCGGCGCGTGAAGTTTGTCGAGCCGTATGCATCCTGAGACGCGGCAATCCGTTCAAAACCACAGCACCCGGTCGATCACTTAGTCAAGTCCTGAGCTTATTTCGAAATGTATGAACACAGTAGAAGTTCCTAGAAGGGGGGGGGGGCCTAGCGCGGGGCGGGGGCGGGGGCGGGGGCGAGCGGCGGCCAGTGCGCCTGGTGGTGCGCGGCGCGGTCGCGCGGAGCCAGCAGCTGCCCGCACGTGGCGCACACGTCCAGCTCGCCCGCGTCGCGCCCCGCCACCAGCTCCTGCTGCTTGCCGATGTCGGGCAGCAGCGCCACCAGCTCGGAGAACACCGCGTCGAACTGCTCGCCCAGCGCCGAGCGGCAGTGCGCGTGGAACTCCTCCGCGCCGATCGAGCCGTCGCGGAACGCTCGCGACGCCACCTTGAACTCGTCCACGGCGGATCCGAGCGCGGCCGTGAACTTCTTCACGAGCGCGCGATTCCTGTTCTCGAAGTCCGGCGGCGGGATGTACGTGTGCAGCGGCGCCGGGAACGTCTGTCCCGAGGAGTTCGTGAAGGTCATTCCGTCGCAGGCCGGTCGAGGCTTGAAACCCGGCGGCACGCTTCCGTTTGGCGTTTTCTTCGACGGTAAACAGTTTTCGCTCCTAGCGCTGAGCGGCGGGTAGTCCTCGGCGGCGAAGTTGAAGTCGCCGGTCCCGCCGTTCTTATTGTTGTCGGTTCCGACCGGGCCGTTTGAAGTTTCTGCAGTCTTAATTTTCTTGCCGCCCTCCACGGCGGGGGCGCTGTTCACGGAAGCGTACGACTCTTTCAGTAACTTCTTATCGTTCGTCCCGTTCACGTTGAAACTGTCGACTACGTTTTCCTTTTTATTGTTTTGTTTCTTTTTTTCTTTTTTGTTCGGTTTTATATTTTCTAAGGGAATCGACTGAGCTTGCTGTTGCTGCTTCTTAGGTTTTGATGATTTCACATTATTAACGGGTAGCGTGGGGAAGTCGGCGACCGGATTGAACGATACTTTTTTCGGTTGTGGGGGCGGCTCGGGTTTAGCCGGTCTCTGTTTATCCTTAGACTTAACGGTGATCCACTGAGGAGTAGCGACTGGCGCCGACGTCGAAGACAAAGCTGGGAACGCCTCGGAATTCATAGTTGTTTTCTTCTGCTGTGTACTATGATGCGGTTTTTTGAGTGCCTGCATTTCTTGGCTATTGATTAGACTAACCTGTACAAGAATTACAAAATATTATTTCATATGCTATCAAATACACTGAGCATTTTATAAAAAGTTAACAATTGCAATTCCATTAAATAATGACTTTGAAAGTTAACATTGAAATGGTTAATAACAAGTACCTTAGGTGCTTGCACCGTGCTAGCTCCAATACTCGGATGATCATCCCTGGCAATTCCCAACGAAGGAAAGTCATCGTCAGTAAGCGAGGCTCTTTTATGCTGCGTGGGAATGGTTATGCCGCGGTTCCCGCTCGTCTGGGTGAGGCGGAAGTTGCTAGCTGAGGCCGGTCGACTGTGCAGCTGGATCGACACACTGGGTTTAGCTGTCACAAAACATATATTAATAAGGTATTTTGATACCTACTTAGAAGTTCCGAAATACAAAACATTTTTTTATCTTGAAATTGTAATCGCCTCATACGCCTCTGCAATCAAAATAGTCATACCTCCCTTGGGACTGATGACTAATTTGATTGCAGAGGAAAGAACAAATGTTAAGTATTCTATTCTGTTGCTACATCTTTAAGTGTCAACTATTGCCTCTTATTAAAAAATATAATGTGTGTGCGTGTGTAAATGTATGTGTGCGTGCGTGTGTAAGTGTATGTGTCAGTTGTGTTATGGAAGAGAAGGAGCCCATTAACGCGAGTATACTTACAATTCCTAAGGATAGTAGCTGCGACGGGGGTGGACGAGGAGCCCGGGGGGCGAGGAGCGGGGCAGGCCCCCGACCCTCCGCCCAACGTCGGAAAGTTCTTGTCGGTACGCGCCAACTGATTCGCGTCTGCAAATATACAGGGCAAAACTGGGTTATTCTCTAATATTGACTCGGTGTGACCTCGGAAACACTGATTGATGTGAAACATCTATAGGCGCGGGTAAACCGCGCGTTTGACTGCACGTTTGGCCCAGTGGTTTAACGGTCACCACGCCGTTTCCTACTTCGCCAAGTGTCGTGGGTTCAAATCCCACGAAGGACAACACTTTGTGTGATCCACAAATTGTTGTTCTGAGTCTGGGTGTTCTTTGTGTCCGTTTCATGTATGTTTGTAACGTCCCCCGCGACACAGGATTTATTCCTAGTGCGGGAGTTGTCTTTAATAACAAATTTAATAAAAAAAAAACAAAAAAAAAACTGATTTTTGGCGTGGCGAGAATTGCCGTGGCGACGCTCGCCGCTTCGCCTTACCGAAAATAATTGAGTTGTCGCGATATCAAATAAATTAAACAATTTTGAATTTTTGTATTTAATAAAATGAATATGAATGTAATAAACAGTCATTTTATTTTATTGAAAAAAAAAGTGAAGAAACGGCACATTTTTTTTTATTATATAACTTATATAAAACAATTTCGATGTTTCACATCTGCCAGGCGTCCCGTGACTCACTTTTTATTTTGTTATTTCGAAAATTTAAGACCCAACGCCATCTAGTCCCAAGTCATGCAGAGCTTGTGTTATGGGTACTAGACAACTGATATCAATATAATATGCTTTTTTTGTAATAATTATTATTATATATAACATTTGTACATAGGTACATATCATACATATATAACACCCAAACTTCGGAACAAATATTTGCAGATCATACAAACATTTGGTCTGACCCGGGAATCGAACCCCTAGACCTCAAACACAGCAGTTGCAGAGTTGCACACGCTATCACTTCGCCACCGAGACAGTTAAATACCTCCACTTACTCGTATATTATTATATCCTCTATATCTTTCGCTTTCCACTTTAATTTCTGAAATGGTGTGATTTGAAACTAGATGAAACTATTCATTCATTCAAGCTGCAGATTATTCTTTTTGGTGTGACTTCGGAAACACTGGTCAAAAGTAGTTCCCGGTGTTGTAATCTTATGCTAATATATAAAGCTGAAGAGTTTGTTTGCTTGAACGCGCTAATCTTAGGAATTACTGGTCCGATTTGGAAAATTATTTCAGTGTTAGATAGATTTATCCATTTATCGAAGAAGGCTATAGGCTATATAATATCATCACGCTAAGACCTATAGAAGCGGAGCACCAATGAAGAATGTTACAAAAACGGGGACAAATTATTACGCAACGGGCAACAGTAGACGTAAACAAGGTTGCGTGGGTCAGTCAGTACCTTTATAGACGCGATGGTGTGAGAGCACGAGGCCGGGCGCGGGTGGCGCGGTGGACAGTGCGGGGAACTGCACGTCGCTGTGCGTGTCGATGCTGGCCGGCGCCGGCGCCACCGCCAAGGGCAGAGGCTCGGGCTCCGCCACGCGCTCCCGTTGCTCCCTACCACAGTTCGTAATAACTTCATACACTTCACTTAGACACACCTCTGACCCCAAACTAGGCAAAACCTGTACTGTGGTAATAATAATAATATTTATTTATTTCTCCTTACAAACACAACTAGGGTATTACACCCGTTTTTGAAAAGTGTCTTAATTAGATTCTATAGTGCTATTAAACCACAGAAAAATTTACACAGTTTATTCAATCGATAAGTGCCTTAAAAATGCATTTAAATTTTACATTTTCAAATTTCGCGCGTAATTTGTCAAAAACGCTGGACGCAGCCAGTGGACGCCATATTGCTCTGTGGTAATGACGTCAGTTCGCTTTGAACAACGTGGATGACGTGAATATAATTTCAAGAAACCATTTTAAAGCATACGCTGATCAGTTGACACTTTAGTGTACTTACAAAGTGGTGTGACGTAATAACATGGCGGCTACTATTTCATGGTGTTAGAGAACAGATTAAAAAAACTGAAAACTTTGAAATAAATTATAAAAAATATTTTATTATTTTATGAACTAAAACTAACATTTTCCGACTGGTTTTTGCCTGGGATCCCAATAATATATTTTTAGTTTTTTTCTCGTATACAGTAAAACACCCTGTTTTTTAAATACTGATAGAAAATATAATCTGCTGACAAACATACTTAAGTATATATCTTTATAAAGACATCAGACATCCATACTTTAGATAAATTACGCCCAGATAGCTTGATCATTCACATCACATGGTCCTGTCATAGTATGCAAAAATTTATTTTCTAATGAAAGACCAATGTTCAACAGTAGACCATTTAATTGAGCTGATAATTGATTAATACGAAAAAGATACTTGAAAAAGTCATAGAGCAACACGGTAGGAAGTACCAGTAGGCATTGCCCTCTGTCAAAGTAAAATCTAGTAGGGAATATGCATTTTTTTTTTATTTCTTAATCTGATTATTTACGTCTCTACAACACAAAAAAAATATATAAATAGGCTTGAAAATAGTCAAACTAATTTTCAAAGTGAAATTTAAAACACTGACTAAATTTGAGCTATTCAAACGTCGCCATTTTGCGCGCGCTTTTGACACATCCAATGACGTCATTGTCATATCATGTTTGTTTACTATTCAGTGTTTCAATTACTTTATACTTATTTACAGTTTTAATTGCTATAAAAATCATGAAAGAAGTTAATTTTTCTCACAAACGCAACAAACACAGTATGAATTTCGACGCCCATAATTTCGATGAAGTGATTATTGACGTCACATTTCGTTTCGACCAATAGTGATCATTTTCAAAGTTTGAATTTCCCTCCCTTAATTTTTACTTTTTATTGAATATTTTCAGGGTTTCAATAATCACTAAATAAAAAAAACCTTTTAAGTATATTGTAAAGACAATAAAGAATCTAGAATAAATGTTTGAGTCAAAAAATTTTTTTATGCATATTCTCATTGGCCTGCGCATGACACTGTTATGAGTTATGATGACACAGAATGTATTTTATGTGTGCGTAACATTGTGAACTAGCACATAACTACTAAGACAATAGTTTTAATAATAAAATGTGTATGTAAAGATTTCCCTGCGCAAAAAATGACAGGCTGTTTTATATCGGAAATAGATACTATGACAACTCCCCTCCGGTTCGCCGGCCTGTGTTGCTTTATGAAAAAAAGAATTAAAAGCGAACACTTTTAAATTACCTTGGAGTCCTCTGATTGACGACAGGGTGCGGCGTTATGTTGAACTGAAGCTCGAGCGTCCGCGCCTGACGAGCCGCACCGCGTGGCATTCCACGACCGTGCACAGTTGCCTTGTGAGCTACAACATATTTATAAATTGATTTTTTATATTGAAGATAGTAAGAATAAACTAGGTAACTAATACCGGGTCCAACGAAGATCTTTATGGATAGGTGAAGCCATCTTCCGCATTGGTGTCAGCCTCTATACGCAAGTTAAAACATATTTTATTCTGATACAATTTATTTATACTAAGATTTAAAGTGAAAAAAAAACTGTCATTCTGGTAGAACCGATTGAACTAGTAGCTGGCCCCAAATAATAAAATAATAATAAATATTTTGGACATACAGCACACAACGCTATCTAGTCCCAAGCTAAGCAGAGCCTGTGTTATGGGCACTAGTCAACTGATACAAATACATAATTATATACTTTTTTATATAAAAATCTTGCAGTTTTGAGTAATAACGGCGCATGATTTGTTAGCTCATGGCTGTGCAGCAATGACTCCAAACCTTTTATTTTGTTTTCTTTGGTTGACTTCGTTCTCATTCAAGTCTCTTAAAAAGAAAAAAAAATTGTAAACCCTATTTATATATTTTAAAAAGAGCAACAATGGAGTTTCTTGCCAGATTCTTCTCCATGAAGGGTAGGCTGCACTTGAAACTTGGCTAAGTACTATAATCACTCGATTTTTTAATATTGACTATTCATAAGTGCCTGTGAAATAATCCTATTTGAATAAAATCTTTTTGACTTTGTTTTTAAATACATACATAGCAAACACCCAAACTCTGAAACAAATATTATATAAACATTTGGTTCCCGGGAATCGAACCCGAGACCTTAAGCACAGCAGTCGCATACGTTATCACTAAGCCACCGAGGCAGTTAAAATAATATTGGGATTAAAGAGGCTTATGTGACATCGTCGAGAAACTCGCTTATTCTGACTAACCTTTGAGATCAATTTCGCTCCTGAATACAGCTGTCAAGTGTTGTCCAGCACATTCTCCTTCTTCGCACAAGTAGTGGTCTGTTCTAAAGTGATGCGCAAGCGCAGAGTGTGACGCGTAGTAGAGATTGCGTCCGTCGGCATCACACAGATGACAGTACAAGTGCTCTTTGCGTAAATGTCGGTATAACTCATCAGCATCCATAAAACGCTCTTCGCAGAACTCGCATAGTGGATGACCTCTGTAGGTATAAAAAAAAATAATTTGTGTTAAAAATTTCTTCAAAGTAACACAGAGTAAGAGTAGGACAAATAGCGTACTTGACAGATTTTCATTGAATCTTTCATTGGTCAAAGTCTTATCTCATAGTCTCGAAATGTAAATGAACTAAAGTTAAATTAACTTTTCTATTAAAATTTTACTGTATATGGTACCTATATAGTATAATTGACTAGCTTTTACACGCGGCTTCGCTCACGCAGACTTTCATCCCCTGATTTACTGCCTTAGGGGTGGAATTTCAAAAATTCCTTTCTTAGTGCTCACTTACGTTACATAAAGAACGTGCAAAATTTCAGGATTCTAGCTTCAGCGGTTTGGGCTGTGCGTTGATCTCTGGGTATGTCAGTCAGTCAGTCACCTTACTCTTTTATATATATAATATATTAGGTCTTTACCTATGAATTTGCCGTTCTTCAGTACTACTGGTCATTTCAAATAAAAAAAAGTTTGTTATGGCTCTGTATTCTAAATTCAAATTAATTTTGTTTTAAAACCATGACATTCTATTTACAAACTCAGTCTTTTGTTTTTTGATAAGCGTTGTATTTTCATTACATTTGAACATTTTTCGTCATAATGGATACTTTAAAAATTCGTGTAATTATGGAATATGAGTTCCGTCGTGGCACCAACGCGACACAAACGGCACGTAACATCAAAAACGTTTACGGAAAGACTGTACAAACGAACGCACAACCCGTTATTGTTTTTCCCGGTTCCGTTCTGGAAATTTTGACTTAAAAGTGAAGCTCGTGGTCGTCCGGAGACTTTGGTTAACAATAATGAATTAAAGGCGATTGTGGAAGCTGACGAAACTCAATCTACAGCTGAGCTAGCAGCAGCTTTTAATGTAAGCATCAAAACAATATTGTGTGCGTGTGAACTGAGGGACCATAGTGATATTTTTGTTTGAAATTTTTATAATATTTAGTAGTAGTAGGCTCAAAACAATTGTAGAACAAATATGAGAATTTGTAAAAAGATATGTTAAAAACTACAGCCCTTTAAGTGTGGTCCCTCAATCCTCACATACCATCAGCCAGATCTCGGCAAGTATGTAAAAAAATAAGGTATTGTGACTGCAGACATTTAGAAGAGAATTTGTAAAGATATATACTAAATAACTGAGCACAAATCATCAACGATTAAAAAAATACAACGACTACACTGTGGTCCCTCAGTCCACACACGAAAGATTTTGTTATACTGAATATTATCACATCAACGGAATAAAATCTTTATTTTCTTACATAATGTTTTAGAACAAGTCTTATAGCAATTTGGAAAAAAATAAATTAAAAAAAAATACGCGCACTTTGCAAAAGCCCGCGATAGTACCTATCGCGGGCTTTTTGTAAATATTTTACAAATCCTGTGTTTTTAAATGTTCAATTTTATGTGTTAATAGAACGTATAAAACTGAGCTGTATAAATAATACCACTATGTTACCATAATGGTTTGTAAAATACTGGGGTATTATAAGTACATTAAGCTTCCTTAAAACAGCCTAAATGGTGATAAGCGACTAAAAGCTACTTTATTTCATGCTTTGTAAAGAAACGTAATGTAACATAACACTAAATCAACCGTACAACCTTGGGTTTCGACTATTACAATAAAAATTATATTGGTAGTCTACATTTTTTTTCATTGTGTGGTCACACTACTCGTATATCTGTTCATAGGATCACTGAAATGCTATACTCTCATTTTACAGTCAAGATACACACAATTAAAGATACCTATTATTTTGTAGAAACTTTTTACAAAAAGTTTAATACTCTACACTTTGTGATACTTTAGTCGTCTAGCAGCTAGACATGCAAGTATGTTTGAGAACGTGAGGATTGAGGGACCAGCTTTAATTATAAATATCTTCAAAGTGCGTCGATATTTTTTTTAAATTTATTTTTTACAAATTGCTATATGACTTGTTCTAAATCATTATGTAAGGAAATAAAGATTTTATTCCGTTGATATGATAATATTCAGTATAACAAAATCTTTCGTGTGTGGATTGAGGGACCACAGTATAGTCGTTGTATTTTTTTAATCGTTGATGATTTGTGCTCAGTTATTTAGTATATATCTTTACAAATTCTCTACTAAATGTCTGCAGTCACAATACCTTATTTTTTTACATACTTGCCGAGATACGGCTGATGGTATGTGAGGATTGAGGGACCACACTTAAAGGGCTGTAGTTTTTAATATATCTTTTTACAAATTCTCATATTTGTTCTACAATTGTTTTGAGCCAACTACTAAATCTTATAAAAAATTCAAACAAAAATATCACTATGGTCCCTCAGTTCACACGCACACACAATATTGATCCATTTGCGACAAATTGGCAAGGTAAAAAAGCTTGATAGATGGGTGCCCCACGACCTTAACGATCGCCAGCGCAACGTACGCGTCGAGACCTGCCTTGCGCTGCTCAACAGGCAAAGAAATGAAGAAATTTTGAAACGAATTGTTACCTGCGACGAAAAATGGATTCTGTTCGACAATCGAAAGCGCTCAGCAAGTTGGTTAGACCCTGTTATAGCACCAAAGCAATGCCCTAAACCAAAAATGACCCCTAAAAAGGTGATAGTCACTGTTTGGTGGTCTAGTACGGGTGTGATTCACCACAGCTTTTTACAAAACGGCATGAGCATTAATGCAGATGTGTGTACTGAGAAGAACTGGCGAGAATGATGGAGAAGCTTGCACATCTGCAACCAGCTTTGGTCAATCGGTCGTCCCCGCTGCTCCTTCACGACAACGCGCGACCCCATACTGCGCAACAGACAGTCTCCAAGCTGCAAGAGCTGGAGTTGGAAGCTCTCCCTCATCCGCCATACTCACCAGACCTTGCGCCTACCGACTATTACTTTTTCCAAAATTTAGACAACTTTTTAGTGGGTAAAAAATTCAATTCCCGAGAGGCAGTACAAAATGCCTTTGAAGAGTTTGTTGCCTCCCGTCCAGCTGATTTTTACAAGAAGGGCATCAATAAACTGCCAATGCGTTGGCAAAGATGCGTCGATTGCATGGGTGATTACTTCGAAAAACAGAAATAAAAAAGTTTGAAAAAATAAGTACTTTCACTTATTGCATACAAAACGGCAATTTCATAGGTAAAGACCTATTAGATAGATATATAGATTTGAGTTCAGTCAATTTTTTTTAAAGACTGAAAAGTTATTCAACATTTTATTCTTTTGAGTTGCGATTACTAATCGAAACCTTTTAACTTTTAAAAATATTTTTTAACTAAATTTTAATAATTTTAAATAATTCATTCCTCTTACTTTCTCGCTTCAGCATTTGTTCATTCGTTCTGACGATTGATAGACACGTGTGACGTCACTGCAAATTCGTTTACTTGCGCGAATTCATCAATTTAAAATGGACTTTTGTCGTAATCGGAGTTTTATTTTTGTATTGTAGTTGTTCTTTATATTCTGCATTTTTATGACGAAACAAAAAAATATTGCATGTTTAGTTACGCTTTAGTACCTCGAAGACATAAGAATTTCGCAATAGTTATTTTTAGCTACAAATAACATTAAACGCGGTCGATCAATTAGTTGTTTCATTTGAATAATCTTTCCAATCACCCATATAATGTATCAGATTGTCCATATAAACAAGTTTTGATAACAGTTTAATCTTGTAACAGAGATAAGAAAAAAAACTACGTCATGATAGCATGATATATAATAGTAATGTTAATACCCAGGTATTATTATTTCTTCAATGTTTATAATATCCGTATATAATTAAAAGGGCATTATGTACACTTAATTTGTAATTAAGATTTTGATTTGGTTATTAATTAACTATTTGTTTTATTCTGGAAGTTTATTTCGTCATTCATACAATACAAACTGACACTTATAGATTACTCTGAGTGATAATAATATTAATGAAGTTTTTATGTCTGAAAAAGAAAGTATCAATCACCCTCTAGCAGCACTGCTATGAAGCTATTTTGAAATCATCTCTATAAAGACAAAACAGTTTGGGAGATGTCAGACTACAATCCGACCAATACGGCTCAGGGAGATTTTCCTATTTTAAATAAATTAGTTGGTTAATATACTATTAGTATAACAGGACACATATTTCCGAGCGTATATAGGGGTACAAGGAGTAGAGACTCCCTATCTCAATACCAAAAAATCAGCAATTCATCAAAATTGCAAAATAAAATTAAAAATGTATGTTTGAGACTTGCCGACACGAAAGGCATCACCGAACTGCATATCTTGACTTGTGTGTGTTATAAATTATTATAACTCAGAGTAATTCATAATTGTCAGTTTGTATTGATGTGTGAATGTCTTAGAGCATGTTTACTTGTGTTGTTGTGATATGACATCACCTGTGTGATGTGTCGTCGAGATCCCCTTTCCGTCGATGGTGAGCTAGCTCTTGGCGTGTGTAACACCTGCGCTCAATTGTAAAGATCTGAGAAAAAAAATAAAAAATACATACATATATAAAATATTTTTTTCGGTCATCTAACACACAATGCCATCTAGTCCCAAGCTAAGCAGAGCTTGTCTTAGTGTTAGTACCCACTAGACAACTGATATAAATACATATATACTTTTTTTTGTAAATACATATATATTCTAGATAGAAAACACCCAAACTCCGAAACAAATATTTGCAGATCATACAAACATTTGGTCCGACCCGGGAATCGAACCCGAGACCTCAAGCACAGCAGTCGCATACGCTACCACTGCGCCACCGAGGCAGTTTCTTGGACAGACAGACATGGATTCTTATGGATTTGTTTACCTCATATTTAATCTTGACTTACTAACTAAACTATTAGATTATCTTCTTTCCTTGTTTATGAGCCAGCTAAAGTGAATGTACTCTATACCTGATGGAAAGCATGAGCAGAATCCAAGAGTGGTGGTCACCATACTCATTGTGAATGCAGACAATGCAGCATGGTGACACACACTATGATATAAGATGCTTCTGCATCATTGGGCCTCTGCTTTCGCACTCATCAACCAAAGACGACAGCATTCATGCAGTCACTATTAGTTGGTTTTCTGTAAGAGGGTGATTCCGCCCCGATTGAGCCGCACCTTTCTTGCTGAAAACAGCGTGTTTCTATCTTATTAATTACTAGCTGACACACGCAACGTCGTTTACGTCTCCTATTCCCCGTAGCGTAATAATTTTCCCCCGTTTTTGTAAAATTCTTCTTTGATGCGCCGCTCCTATTGGTCTTAGCGTGATGATATATATCCTATAGCCTTCCTCGATAAATGGGATATCTAACACTGAAAGAATTTTTCAAATCGGACCAGTAGTTCCTGAGATTAGCGCGTTCAAACAAACAAACTCTTCAGCTTTATAATATTAGTATAGATAGTAAATTTTTATAACTAGGATAATCCGAGGATAATCAGCCGAGGATCGAACTCAATGGCATGCCATTGGAGAGGCCTATGTCCAGCAGTGGACTGCGATAGGCTGATGATGATGATTATAACTGAACACAAAGCATGTCATTTATACTCTCTATTAACTTTATTCCTGACTGGTTCGCCTTCAGGTATTATCAAGGCACGTAACCGGTCAGGATTAAAGTTTATTAAAATAGTAGAATATGTACAAGTGAGTTTAATTTTAGAATACCAGATACATTAGAAATTTACAAAATACACAATAATTTGTTATAGTAATAAACTAATAATTATAATTATGTGTATAAGAGCTATCTATTAAGGGCGTCTACATAACATGTCTTAAGGCGTGTCTCCTGCGGCTAAAAATTACAAAACAAACTAACAGACCTTGTTAACTAAACATGTTAGCGAAAAGTCGCAGGAGACGGACTTTTAAACGAAGATCAAACACAATTACACGAAAAGCAAAAATCTTTTATCTACTCGACAAAATGACTTATAGTACACTTACTTACTTACTTTCATAGTATAAATATGAATAATATAAGTATTAATGTTAGTTCAGTTCAGTTTCATTATACGAGAAGTTATACGCTGGGATGTTTTCAGTCTGCTTTGGATGACATGTTTGCTTGTTAAAATTAACAAAACAGTTAAGCCACGCCCATATTTTGATAAATATGTGATGTTTTGTGTTTAAAAACATAAAACAGTGTCGCAGGAGACCCGGCTTTATACTTTTGTTTGCGTCAGTTACTGATCTGGTTTTATTGGTTTTCCTTATAATTGATGTAAAATAATGAGTTTATAATTTGTTTACTTATCCTTTTGCTGTCATATATAATGGTTGCATTTCATAAAGGTTGAGATATACCATAGCTTAACATTTCACATCCACAAAACTCGGCATTCTCTTGTAATTTTTTAGTACATTTTCTGCAGCAAAGGAGAGAAAACAAACAAGACTTTTCCTCATAAAATGGTCACAAAGAACACCCAAAGTTGTGATTAAATACTAAACCTTCTCACTGCTCAAATATTATACATTCTGTGTTAAGTCTGCAGCCTTTATCATCAAGATTTGACTTAGTGGATGTATCATGAAATTCGTATTCCATTATTCATATTAATGTCATTGACTTAGTTTTAGTAAAACATACACTGATATACATACCTTCAAATGTTTAACGCAGAGGTCACAGAAGTATCTTTCATGTACTTTCCTCATGTGATCACTAAGCATGCTAAAGGTACGAAATGGTGGTATTTCATCACAGATCTTACAACGGTTCTCCAACAAGGTTTCATAAGCCTGTTTGATTTCTTCACTGCAGAACCCAATCTTGAATTGTCTCTCAAAGAGTCTATCAGTGAAGGCCTGATTACGAAGCTCTTTGTAAGGTTGGATAGACACCGTAAATACAACCTGAAATGTGAAAATCAAATTAAACGCAAATATGCAAAACTATTTTTAAATGTGCCTATTTTTTTTAATATTCCCGAAATCTGACAATGCCATCTAGTTCCTAACTATACAGAGCTTGTACTATAGGTACTAAACAACTAATATAAATACATATATATTTTTTGTAAATACATACATATTATACATAGATATCATCCCAACTCCTTAACAATTATTTGCAGATCCTACAAATATTTGGTCAAGCACAGCAGTTGTATATGCTATGACTGCTGTGCTTATATGCTGCATATAAATTTGACTGCCTTGGTGGCAGTCAAATTTATTAATCAAAGGCATTACATAATATTTTTTTCATTTCCTATGGTATCACACCTGTTAATTTATCATGAATTTCATTATGCCAAATTAATTCAGATTTACTTAACCATATTTCTTAACACCAATAATTTATAGCATAACAATTTAAGGAAATTAATAAAGTAATTACTGGCAATGTTTAGATGTTTTTTGTTCCACATGCTTTTTTTTCAGAAAAGAGTTTTCTTTATAGCATTTAGTTTTTATATTCATTGGAGTAATAGCTCAAGACCTTCATATCTTTAAAATAAAAATAGCTATAGATTTCAACAGTTAAAGTATTGTTTAATTGATTTCAAACATCCAAGTGTTGACTTTTTCAAAGAAAAAAGAAAATGGGGGATTTGGGTGCATAATAGTCATCTATTGAAATAAATAAAAAGTGTCTGTAATTTCAAATAGCTTTTTACTAAATGCATAGAGAAGTATATATCATCATCATCATCAACAACCCATAATGTCCCACTGCCGGGCTCGGGTTGCCTCTCAGGACAGGGTTAAGGCCATATGTCCCCATGTTGGCCTAATGCGGGTTGGGGACTGGCAAGACAACTTGGAAGTATAATTATATAGTGATTAATAAAAAACAAATGTTGTCTGTCTGTTCATTGTGCTAATCTCTGGAATGGACACCTTTTTTTTCAAAAAATATCAATTTTTAAGAATAAAACCAATGAAATAGTGAATGATATCTGATTAAAAAACAAAATCTGCAGGTATACCACTCGTCAACAGCTAGTAGGGTCATAAGATAAAATTAAACTAACCTATTGAGTAGGGTATCAAAATCAAGAAAATTTTCAAGGGATTTCAATTATTTTAAATAAATTATGTATTGTTTTAAATTTATTGAGAAATAATAAGTTTAAAAAGTTTCAGTAGCATGAAATGGGTCATGTTTGAGTCAGACCTAATGCTGTTTTGGTTTTTATAAATTCAGTACTTTTAAATTGTCTTTTTGCAGTCTATCTGATTTTTTTCATTTATGTACATTTGTATTTGTTGATGGATACACTGAAAAACAAAATTTATTTAAATTGCATTAGCTTTCAAGATAATTAACAAATTAAAATAGTAAAAATCAATTAATGAGTTAATTACTGAGAATTTTACATTGCAACATAATGTAGTGTAACCTTAAGATGAACTGTATAGAAAATATGTGTATGATATGAGATCACATGTATTTACCTCATGTCTAATGTTTGGTATTATTTATTTAATGATTACCTACACCCGATAGATGTGGTAGCAGACCTCATGCTGTTTCATAAAACAATATTGCACAATGATAATTAAATTCTGTAAAAGGTGATCCAGAGATGGTTGGCTAAACTTACGCATAGCAATATCTTACCCTAGAAAGGTCTTGTCGACAAATAGGGCACTCATTCTGCAGGCACAGCACTCGCATTCGCGTAGAACACTCGAAACATACGGGATGATCACATTCCCCAATAGAATAGTACAAAACGTTCTTGAAACAAACTACGCAAGTATTTTCACTAGTGTGCGAGTCGGCCATGGTTTCCAACAGGGTGCTGTAAAATTACACTTTGTATTATTAATATAAAGGTTATGTTGCAAACATTAATATATTTTAAACATTAAAACGTACGTACGTAAGAAAATTAGAATGAAGGACGACCGAAAATTTCGTGTTGTTAAGTGACAGCAAAAACTTGATGTTGCTACATTTCAAATTTATTTTCTACCCAGATGGGGAGAAAATAAATTTAATAATAAAGGTAGATATCTAAGGTAGACACCCATCTATTTATCATCCAAGTTTTGAGTACATAGCTAATAATCTATCATAAACCTAGTTTTCCAATTACAGCACTAGAGCGCATTATGCGGCATAATGCTTAACGTTGAATGTTTCAACTACAGCAACGCTTCGCACAATCGAGCACTCTCAAAAGTAGTGTTTTTGCGTGATGCGTGCAATCGATACCAACTCAGTGACAAAAAATAACAAGTGTTTTTTGTTTAAGGTGGCATTGATCAAAATGTTTTATTTATATATTATCGTTAGTAATATTTTATTGTTGAAAAAATTTTTAAAGCTTTCGTTTCGTTGCAGTTTTTTCGAAATAATCAAAGTTAATTCAAACTGTGTTAAAAAAATAAATATAAGTATGGATGAAGGTACAAACATTGACTTTTTTATTTATATTCCACATTTAAAGTGTGAATACAATTTCATTTTAGAATTCGAATCTATAAACAAATTTATTTTACAGAAATATACTTTTGTAAACATTGCAATGGCTTGATCGAATCGTAAATAGTTTTCAACCAATTTTTATGTATACCACTTTGCTTACAAATTAATGAGGTTATTGCTAACTCTGAATATTTTTTTTTTTCAACACTGAACTTAGCGCACTCTGCTGGTGCATTTGAAAACTAATTCACGTTCCAATTGAGCATCAGCATAATTCGGCATTGTGCGCCACTGAGTCGCATTATGCTCTGTAATTGGAAAACTGCCAAAATATCTGCAGTGCCATACTAATATTGAATGAAAAATAACTTTAAAACGTATTATTGATTTTGATTACTTGGTTGGCTCGTTCATTTGAACCTAAATGGAAGCTGAAAAACTCAACCAACTAAATAATAATAATAAAGTTTTATAACAGACGGTAACAAGGTGCAACCCTGCAAAGATTAGGGTCATGCCGGTTCTGATGTATTCCTTTGGTATACTTAGATGGACTCAGACCGAATTAGATGCCCTAGACAGGAGAGTCCGTACATTGCAGACTGCATTCCGAATGCATCACCCACGTTCATCGGTTATAACGTTGTATATCCCGCGAAAGTTTGGGGGTCGTGGACTATTAAATGTCTATGTATGATGACCCTACACAATCGTGAGATATACAATCTTAGAGAATATTTTCTTCATACTGATATGGGAGTGCATCACAGTGTAATTGCAGTGGATACCAGACTTGACTCACTCCGCTCGCTCTGGCTAAGGTCAGACG
This sequence comes from Diaphora mendica, assembly GCA_949125395.1. Lineage (NCBI taxonomy): Eukaryota > Metazoa > Arthropoda > Insecta > Lepidoptera > Erebidae > Diaphora > Diaphora mendica. Next base: position 8,185,751 of record OX421321.1, read on the forward strand.
GGAGGCCCAATGATGCAGAAGCATCACTAGGTCGCCATGGTGTAGGTCACCATGCTGCATTGTCTGCATTCGCAACGAGTATGGTGATCACCACTCTCGGATTCTACATATTATGTTTTCCATCAGGCAGAGTAGTCATTTTGGCAGGACCAAACAAAAAATAAAAAAAATACATTATATACATATACACAAATAAAATAAATTGAAGTGACTGTTTGTAATTTCATTGAAATTTTTAATTTATTTTTCTGTCTGTAGTTCCTGTTAATCTGTGGAACAGTTGGACCAAGTTTGACGGGAGTGGGAGTGTGTTACCCTCGGTTGTTGTTTTGCAGTGGGTAGCACTCATTGAGTATATGTGTTCTGTGGGGTAGCACCGCAAGCAAGCCTCCAGTATATAACAATGTACTCTGTGCAAGCCTCAGAGAATATATTTCAAGACCGTCTCCGAATCTGAAATCAAGGGACTTTTTGAATGCTTTCTCTCAGCACGTGTTTACGGCTAACGTTTGGGGATTTTCCCGTAATTTTGGTCTTTTATTTTGACAGGAGTCAGTTGTATTTTTAAAGGTTCGTGCAACAGTTTTTTTTTTACTAGCAGTAAAATTGTTGATAAAATTAAAAGTTACATTGACGGTAAAAAAAAATGCCTGGAAAACCTTTTTTAACCTTTGTGATTATTTCGTAAGACCTACTCAATTTAATGATATTTAGTTTTTAGATTTTTTTCTGTGGCTCAGTTTATCTACCTACTTTATCTGTGGTCATGATCAAAAATTAAAAAAATACCTGCTAACGGTTTGAAGTTTGAATGAAGTCGTTGATTTTGAGACGTTGTTATTTCAAATTAATTTTAAAGTTCGTTTGTTGTAATTGGAATCAGTGTTCACTGTTCAGAGAAGAAATCTTACGTTATTGAAATGTGCAAGAAAGAGTGATTTGTGAATAACAAAATATTCTCCAAGGATGTATTTTCAAGTATGTTTAAAAAAATTGGGAATTGTTTCTAATTTATTTTGAATTTATTATTTTGAGCTGTCCTCTATCTTCTTAGATCCATAAAATGTGTTTTCTGGTAGGATTACAACAAATTACGAATGTTTACTCATTTGTTTTAACTAATTTTAGATCGAAAACACTCCTGAGCATATTCGACGAGCTCGCCGCACCGTTCCTGTGCCCAAAGAATCACCGAAAGAAGAATGCCCCCGACTGGTTTTGGCACCATTTTCTCGGCCTCCCCAAGTTGTATTTGATAATGTCCTTGTTGGTTCAACTTGTGAAAGAAATTTGGAAATATTTAATCCGTCTAAGAACATTCAACAGGTACAAGTATCATCTTTATTACGCGTCTTTAATCTTATAAGTAATGAATGCCGTTGTAATTGTTTGAATGGAGTCTGACCTATGATTTAATCTATTTATAATTTTATTAAGTAATTACTTATGAACAAATTATAAATATAAATTGATATAACAAAGCTGTAGGGTTATTGTTTGTTTTGTTGGATTCCCTTAGTGTTCTATATTCTAGAGGTCATTTATTGAGATAGGCAAGGCTATAACATAACATCATACTTTGAAAACTAGGAGCTGAGTATCGATGAATTTTTTTTAAAACCCTAGATTGTTATACATCATTGGATAGCTGATGAAACATAGATTTTTTTAAGGACATCTAAAACAGGCGCTATAATATGTTTTTAGATATCCATTGAAGATTTTTATAGTTATGTAATAAGTGGTTTTAGACAATTAACGTCTATAACGACTTATTTATTCATTTTACGTATAATATTGTTTATTTAGATCATAAAGCAGCTTATTTTAGCTTAGTAAAAATCAAATAATAATAAGACTTACACATTGGTAGGTAGTAGAGCCACTCTGATTTCAGCACGAATGGGCCGGCTCGACCGGGGCGGTACTACCCTCGCACAGAAAATCAACGTAAAATGACCACGTTCGTGCTGTCGTGTTTCGTTGGTGAGTGCGAGACCGGAGGCCCAAATAGTCTAGTCAACAAGTTCCATACTTGTTGACTAGACTAAAAGATGCAGCTGCATCACTAGGCCCCCATGGTGTGGGTCGCTATACTGCATTGTCTGCATTCGCAGTGAGTATGGCGACCAATACTCTTGGATTCTGCTTATGCTTTCCATCAGGCAGAGTAGAGTCATTTTGGCGGGCCATACATAAATAAAAAAAAAATAAAAAAAAAAAATAAAAAAATCGAAATATCTAAGCTGACAGCCGAAAATCGAGATTTTTTGTAAAAATCTAATAAATTATTGAATTTTTTTTGAAACCCTACATTGTTATACATCATTGGATAGCTGATGAAACATAGATATTTTTAAGGACATCTAAAACAGGCGCTATAATATTTTTTTAGATATCCATTAAAGATTTTTATAGTTATGTAATAAGTCGTTTTAGACAATTAACGTCTATAACGACTTATTTATTCATTTTACGTATAATATTGTTTATTTAGATCATAAAGCAGCTTATTTTAGCTTAGTAAAAATCAAATAATAATAAGACTTACACATTTCGAAATATCTAAGCTGACAGCCGAAAATCGAGATTTTTTGTAAAAATCTAATAAATTAAATTTCCCAAAAACGGTTAAATTTTGGATAGGGTGTTTCATAGTGAAATCAGTCCGAAACTATATGAACTACACGCCCTTACTGGTAATACTTCAACTTAACCAGTAACCCTGTATAAGACTATTTATAACTACTTGAATCTTAAGTTACAGCTTTTTTATATTATCATTATTCATTTTTCAGATAACTCTTGGGAAGTCACTACCTCTTGGTTTAGATATCCAGCTACCCCGAGAATGGATACTATTAGAGCCAGAAACCTGTTATTGCATCACTATGACATGGACCCCTACACAACCCACTGCCACCAGAGAATCTATACGTTTTACAAATGAAAGTAGAGGCAGATATGATGTCATTGTGGTTCTTAAATCTGTTTTGGTAAGTATCATTATTGACCACTTTTATTTCAATATAGACAACTCCGATATTAGGATCACTACTGATGAATCTCATTGAAAATTAAAAATGCTATGGGTTCTCTAAATGTAGAAGTTGCTATGAAGCACAACATATTATACCCTGAACCAAACTTTATGACGGTTCTGAAGTTAGCTGCGCAAGCAGATGTGCGCAGGTACAGTTAAGTCCAAAATAATTAGATGAGTGGATTAAAATAAAATATGAAATCTATTATTGCATGTAGGTAGGTACTTATTTTATAGAGATAAGAGAAATCGAGTCGAACCTTGACTTCGTTTTTTTTTTTAATTTTATATTTTAAATAATACCATTATCGTAAAAGTATTTGTGAAAATCTATTAAAAAAATGAATAACTTGGAATTAGAAGATAATGCAGTCCGCGTGGCATTTTATTCGACACACTTAGTGATTTATATACTCTTTGTTCGACACATCAAATAAGTATGCAACCATCGAAAAGTTTACGTAAAATACGCAAAACAGTCAATAATAAAACAAGTATGTAAAATAACAAAACAATTATATTACGAAACAATCGAAAACTATTAACTCGAATGTACTTAGATAAGACTATGCTTATTTGTTGTGTTCTTGTAGTGTAGGAATACAGTTCACACATGCAAGCAAGACTCGGCGTGTGTCGACTTCCCCCCGCACCCCTTTATGTCCCACTGATACCTACAACTGTTTACTGCGCAGCGACTCGCACGATCTTCCGAGACGTCATAAAGTTCGGTTCGGCCTATACGAATGGTATTGTTTTGTAAGTTTTTGAACTTTCTGCAGTTACACAATTACCTAGTTCTATTAATGCTATACAGAGCAAACCATTTGGTGATCAAATGTAAAGAAATAAATAAAGTTTTATTTGAGTAACAATCAGGATTAAACATGGATTAGGACCAAGGGTCATGAGATGGACGACCTCCCTAGTCTAGTTCATTCAAATTCCAGTAGATCGAATATGGTCTTACCGTGAGGCATGATTAGATCTATTTTTTTAAAGAATACTTAATATCTTTTTCACTTCAAACGACTCTTCTGTTTTGTATGATTTTTAACCGACTTCCAAAAGGAGACTTTACAAAAAATTACCTGAAGTCCTTTCGATTCTATACAGTATGTATGTTACCTTTATTCGTATTCTTTCAAGTTATTTAGGTGAAATGATGATGAGAGACTTGAGAAGACTAAAAAGCAAAAAAAAAAAGTTCGTTTAATAAAACGGACTTCAAAAACTAAAAAGTATCAAATAACTTAATTTGTATGTGCTACCTATTCATAGGTTTGAAGTCGGTGCCAAGCCAAAATGTAATAGTAGGTACCGCACTCGCCGCGCGTGACCTTGAACGGGATAGCTGCTCTTCGCGTAGAACAAAACAACCGAAGCGTCGGTGACGTCGTTGACGTTCGTCTCGATATATAGCGAGTGTGGTACCTACTTTTACATTTGGCTGGGCACTGACTTCAAACCTATGAATAGGTAGCACATACAAATTAAGTTATTTGATACTTTTTAGTTTTTGAAGTCGGTTTTATTAAACGAAGTTTTTTTTTTGAAATACCATAGCAATAATTGCTGATGTCGAAATATTAATCACATTGTCAAAGCCGTAAAATAAAATCTAGATTTTTTATTTGTGGTCTATCTTTAAATTCGGTATGTTATTTTTTATTTTCGTCCACCCTGTTGATGTGTTACCCTTCCTATTTAAGTTGTTTTTAAAACATCCATCATACTTTGAATTAGAATTTAAATCTTAATTGCTGGATTAAATAATAAATTGATGTTTCTCGTTGGAGGTTTGGTTAAGCGAGGCCGTGACTCGTGTAGGCGGGTAAACTTTTTGAGAGAATACTCTCTGCCCGCATCGTCCGGCACCTCTGCGAGGTGGGGCCCGACCTGTCGGACGCCCAATTCGGATTCCGAGAGGGGCGTTCGACGGTCGATGCCGTGATGTGCTTTAGGGCCGTGACCGAAGAGGCAGTGAGCTGTGGCGGCGTGGTGTTGGCGGTGTCCTTGGACATCGCCAACGCCTTCAATAGTCTGCCATTTAGCTGCATCAGGGAAGCACTCCATTACCACGGGGTGCCAGAGTACCTGAGGCGGCTAGTGGCAGACTATTTAGAGGAGCGTACCGTCGTGTACGAGGACCGAGAGGGCGTCTTGAGACGGCGACCCATGTCGTGCGGCGTTCCGCAGGGGTCTGTCCTTGGACCACTCCTGTGGAACGTGGGATACGACTGGGTCCTATGAGGTCGTCTCCCCCCCGGGCTGGGCGTAATTTGTTACGCCGATGACACATTGGTCACAGCCCGGGGGGCGAACTTCCAAGAGGCGGCGCGCGTGGCCACCTGGGGTGTTTCTCTGGTGGTCGGGCGCATCGAGGCGCTGGGCTTACGGGTGGCCCTGGACAAGACGGAGGCCCTACTATTTCATGGGCCCCGTCGTGGTCCGCCCCCCGGCGCCTCCATAGTGGTCAACTCGGTCCTCGTACCGGTTCGGGCCCAGATGAGGTATCTGGGCCTGATCCTCGACGGTAGGTGGCTCTTCGACGAGCACTTCCGACAGCTTGGTCCGAAGCTGGTCGACGCTGCCTCCGCCCTTGGGCGACTTTTGCCCAATTTGGGTGGAGCCAGCGTCGCAACGAGACTCCTATACACGGGGGTTGTCCGGTCGATGGCGCTGTATGGCGCACCGGTGTGGGTGGCGGCTCTGACTGCCCTAAATAAGGCTCGCCTCTGGCGGCCTCAGAGGGTATTGGCAGTCAGAGCCATACGCGGATACCGCACGGTGTCGACCGAGGCGGCGTGCGCCTTGGCCGGAACACCCCCGTGGGATTTGGAGGCGGAAGTGCTCGCCGAAGTTTATCGACGGGTGGCTGAATATCGGGCGGAGTATGGCTATCGCCCTCCGCCCGAAGAGGTACGCGAGTGGCATGAAGCCGCCCGTCGAGCCACTATGGCTAGATGGTCGTTCCGGCTGGAGACTCCACGTGCTGGCTTTGCCGCCGTGGAAGCTCTCCAGCCGGTCATCCTCGAGTGGGCAGGGCGGCAGCACGGGACCCTTTCCTTCCGACTGACGCTGGTCCTTTCCGGGCACGGTTGCTTCGGGAAGTACCTGCACTCGGTCGCTAGGAGGGAATTGAGTCCCGCCTGCCACCACTGCGACTGCAGTGAGGACTCGGCCCAGCATACGCTGGCGATCTGCCCTGCATGGGCGTCGCAGCGCCGGGCCATCACTGCAGTCATCGGAGGAGATCTCTCGCTACCGGCCGTCATACGCTCCATGGCCGGTAGCGATAGCAGTTTTACCGCGGTCGCAACCTTCTGCGAAGAAGTCATCTCGCAGAAGGAGGTGGCGGAGAAGGCCCGGGAGGATGATATCCACTCGGACCCAATCCGCCGCCGGCGAACCGGGCGGCGGAGGCGCGCCTATCAGCGCCTCATGCCGCCCTGAGTGTGGCCGCGGATGGTCGGGACGGGCTTTCCCCTCCATCCGCTCCAGTGGCCACCCGCGAGGGGGCGACGTACGCGTGTGCCGTACGTCGCCTAATTAGAGAGTCCAACAGGTGACGGTGCCCGCTTCTGTGCGGGCAGGCGCTGGGAGGGGTCCGGACGTGTTAATAACTGCAGTTCCCGGATTCCTCCCTTCACAGGCGCAGAATGGCACACCGTGTGGTTTTAGTCGGTTCGAGTCCGACACACCGCCCCGCCGCAAGCCCCGGTGGGGTGACGGTCCGAGGGGATTTCCACACGTTAAAAAAAAAAAAAAAAAAAAAAAGGCCGTGACTCGTGTGGCTTTGGCGATACGTTCGATATCGTAGTAGTGGAAGAATTTGTCATATTTTGATATTAATGGTGTAACTTCGAAGTTATTTTTAGCATAAGAATTTGACTAATGTAGACTATTAATAAATATGTTGTTACAGAGTATTAAAGGGAAAAGTGTTCTAACCAAGGGTTTCAAAATATCTCCTGGTAAAGTAAAGAAGAAAGTTGGTAAGAAGTCACCTGTATCAATATACAAGAAGAAATGTGAAATTGTATACAATACTACACAGATTAAAAAGACCTACACTGAAATTCAATCTAAGCAAAGATCCTCTCAAGTGTACAATAAAGAAAACATGAGTATTATTGACAACACTTTCGAGTCGCGACCTGACAAATGCCCATTTGATTCTCCATCAAGCATTGACTTTCACTTTGATACATCTGAAGTTTTTCCAAAAATGAGAAAGCCTGATGTATTACAACAAACTTATGACAAGTCCTTTACAACTAACAACTTATTAAATGTGCCATACAATGTACTCAGACAATCAAACAAACAAACATGTGATATTTCAGCTACAGAACTATTTGATGATATAACTTTTACTCCTCTAAAAACGAAAACTGATAAAACGGAAAAGTTAGATAAAGGACCGAAAATAATACTGAGTATGAACTCCGAAAGTGAGCTTGACGACAGTTTGAATATTCAAAATACAGAGGAAAAAGAAAATCAAACTCATTCCATCATTAGTTCTCAACCACCAAACAGGTGGTTAACAGTTAATCACCAAACACAATACGACAGTCACGTAGAAACTCCCAACGTTGTTACTAAGAAACAACCGAATACATCATCGCCTAAGGAACTTAACAGTCCTAACTTCTCTATAAATACTGAATTCTCTCGTATAAGTGACCTATCATTTTTCCCGCAAAGGTTCTCCACAGAGAGGAAATATTTCCCAAAATTAAACAATGAAACACACGAACTGTTAGATGATCCTATTAAATTGAGTTCCGATACTTACACAAAAGACTCTCCAAACACACCAATGGAACCGAACTTCAAAATTGTACATGAATCAAGACCTCCTCACTTCTTTATTAAAGATCAACCAAAAATGTGTAGACAGGCTCTCTTTAGAGAATACCAGTATCAAAGGGAAGCTTTTGATCAAAAGAACTTACTCAGTCCATACGAACACAATGTTTGGCAAAGTGAGTTTCGCGTAGATCCTAGGTCACCTCCTAGGTCAATAACACCACCTCTACAGTCGATCCCTGAGGAGAGTGCACAGTTTTCTGACATTCAAGTTTTAGACAAAACTGATAGATATAAAAATACATTCACGATAAATCGTACTTTTGATAAGACGGATCATTTCACTGCAGCACATAGTAACAGCCGACAGTCGTGGTCTAAGAAAGCCGTTAGGGCTGAACCGGACCTCTGGAAAATACCTATCACTCATGTTAAGAAATCCGCAAAGATCAAATCGACGTCAAAAAATAAAGATTGTAGTATTGGACAAATATCGAATACTACATTCGAGACGAACAAGAGTTTCATACAAAATATGACAGTAAATAAGATTGGAAATGTTTACTCTCAAGCTTCAACTATGGACCCATTTGTGTCTTCTACATACTTTTATGATGAAGAAGCTGTGGAAAAATTTGAATCCGAATTTAAGAGATGGTTGAACTGCATATTGACACCACCTGCCGATCTAGACAGTAATATAGAACAAAAAATTGATGTTGGGAAAGCCTGGATAGAAAATAGAAATAAAGAAGTTCCAGTTGCGCCCACAAAAGAGCAAGTTTCAAGTTTATATCACAACAGTCATAGACTAGAGAGTCTGAGAAGATCGGCCAGGGCATTACTTATGAGTCCTGAAATCGTACAAGTCTTTCAGAAATTGACCATGCAGATTGAAAAGAAACTAATAGCTATCCGGACGGATCGAAATCTCCATTTGGATGTAGGATTGCAGAGGATTATTATGGAGTTGTTATTGTCTTATAACCCTCTGTGGCTTCGCATCGGTCTCGAAGCCATTTACGAGCTCATTTTGCCTCTGAAATCAAACAGTGATATAGAAGGTCTCACTACGTTCATTATTCATAGGATGTTCAAAAATCCTTTTCTCAAGAACAAACATTCGAAAACAAGCGCGCCAAACATATTACTCCCCGCTTATATGGAAGCTATTAAGAAGTTTACTTTAAAGAAATTCTTTATGTTAGTGTACTTTTTAGACCAAGCCAAACAAAAGAAACTTATATCGCACGACCCTTGCCTCTTTTGTAGAAATGCTATCTGCAAAGAGAGCAGGGAAATAATAATAAGATTCACGAGAGAAGTGATAGCCGGTATTGGCGATATCACAAGACATTTGAGACCACTTGGCTACGTCGTAAGTCATAAACAATCTTATTTAGACGAATACAAATATGCAGTTCACAACATAGCTTTGGATATAAGAGATGGAGTAAGACTGGTGAAAGTTATGGAGATAATTTTAATTAAAGAAGGTTTACTGAGTCAACTGCGGACGCCTGCGATATCGCGACTTCAAAAGATTCATAATGTTCAAGTCGCTCTAAATGCACTGAAGGAAGCAAATTTTGTTATTCACGGTGATATCACAGCTACGGACATAGCTGATGGACATAGAGAAAAAACATTGTCTTTACTATGGCAAATTATTCACGTTTTTCGCGCTCCACTATTCGAGAAAGCTGCAAATGTTATTCAAACTTGGTGGCGAAAGAAATACGAAGTCATTTTCAAAAAGAAAACTGAAGCTGCAGTTGTTATTCAAAAACGTTTTAGGTTTATTAGAGAAGGAAGAAAAATACAGAAAAGCTATCAGAATTTGAGGAAATCGGTAATTTTTGTCCAACGTAGATATCGCGAGAACAAAATAGCTCGTCTTAATAGACGAAACGAGGCTGCACGTAAAATACAACATTGGTACATAGCTACACGAAAGCGTGACGAATGCCGGCAATATTTCATAAACCTAAAACAATCCGTAACATTGATACAGTCTTTAGTCCGAATGTATATCGTTCGCAAGAGATTTATTATTGTGAGGAACGCCACATTGTGCATACAGAGATTTTACCGTTCTTACAAAATTACCATTATGAAGAGAGAGAAATATCTTAAAACTAAAGATTCCATAATAAAATTACAAAGTTATATTAGAAGATTTATTGCAAGAACACGTTACTGTAAATTGCTCACAGCTGTAAAAACGATTCAGGCCATTTACAGAGCTAAAAAGCAATGGAAGCTTTTACAGAAACGTCGTATGGAAGCAGCAATAACATTACAGAAATATACTAGGCGATATATTGCCCGTTCACAATATCTGCAATATTTGGAAAAAGTTAGATACGTCCAGAAAACATGGAGGCAAAAAGTGCATACGAGAGGTATCCATGATGAATTTTTACAAACCAGAAAACTTATAATCAAATGTCAATCTATCGTAAGAGGATACTTAACGAGGAAGCAAATTCATTTTAAAAATGAAGCTGCGCGTAAAATACAAGAGTGGTATAAAGCTACCAAAAAACGTAATGATTGTGTACAAGAATTTATGACACTAAAAAAGACAGTAACAGTTATACAAAGTATAATCCGAATGACCATTATTCGCAAAAGATTTGTAACGATCAGAAAAGCTACGTTGTTTATACAAACGTATTGGCGTTCCTACAGAGAAATGAAGATTCAGCGGCAAAAATATATTAAAATCAGATATTCTGTAATCAAATTACAAAGCCATACAAAGAGCTTTATTGTTAGAAAACGCTTCTGCCAACTACTCTCTGTTGTAAAAACTATTCAAGCTGTCTACAGATTCAAAAAGCACATGAAACTTTTACAGCAACGGAAAACGGAAGCAGCAATATGTTTACAGAAATATGCAAGGCAGTATGTAGCTCGTTCACGGTTTCTGGAATATAAAGCAAAGGTTCTATACGTGCAGAGAATGTGGAGAGCAAAATTACTCATAAGACAGCTCCGCAGTATTAAACAAAATAAGGCTGCCTTTATGATACAACATTGGTATATAGCTACGAAAAAACGTGACAGTTGCCGCCAAGAATATTTAGTTCTGAGAAAGACCGTTACATTTATACAATCTTTAGTCCGAATGCATATTGTTCGCCAGCGATTTGTTATTGTAAGAAATGCTACATTGTACATTCAAAGATATTACCGCTCTTACAAACTAATGACGATTGAGAGACAAGTTTATCTTAAAAAGAAGCAGTCTGTAATAAAGGTACAAAGTTATGTTAGGGCCTTCATTCAAAGAAAACGTTACTGTAAATTAGTTTCCGCTGCAATAAAGCTGCAGGCCGCTTATAGAGCTAAAAGGCAAAGGAAACTTATACAGCAACGTAATGGGGACGCAGCAATATGTTTACAGAAATACGTGAGACGTTATCTTGCTCGTTCAAGATATTTGCAATGTTACCAAAATATTGTTATGATACAGAAAAAATGGAGGGCAAAGTTGCTCATAAGACAACTCCGCATTCTGAAACGGAACAGGGCTGCATGTAAAATACAACATTGGTATATAGCTACAAAAAAACGTGATGCATGTCGCCAAGAATTTTTGACACTGAAAAAGACCGTCACCTACATACAATCGAAAGTCAGGATGTGTATTATTCATAATAGGTATGTTACAACAAAAAAAGCTGCATTGTGCATTCAAAGGTATTACCGCTCTTACAAACTAACTGTGTTTGAGAGACAAAAATATCTTAAAACAAAACATTATGTTATAAAAGTACAAAGCTACATACGAAGATTTATTGCTAGAAAACATTTCTGCAAAATACGCTCATCCGTGATAATAATTCAAACCGCATACAGAGCTAAATTACAAAGACAACGAGAACAGAAACGTAGAACGGAGGCAGCGATATGTTTACAGAAATATGTGAAACGATTCATAGTGCGGTCGCGATACCTACAATACATACAGAAAGTTCTTTACGTGCAGAGAAGATGGAGAAGCAAATTACTTACAAGACATATCCAGCATTTGAAGGAGATCGAAGCTGCCACTCGAATACAGCAGTGGTACAGAGCTATCAAAGAGCGTGATACGTGTCGACAAAACTTTATATTATTAAAAAGAACCGTAACGTTCTTACAGTCCTTAGTCCGAATGCGTATCGTACGCAGGAAATTTATTATTACTAGAAACGCCATATTATGTATACAGAGACATTACCGCTCTTATAAAGTTGCAAAGGCTCAGAGACAAAACTATCTTCATATAAAATCCTCCATAATAAAATTGCAAAGTTTTATCAGGAGCTTTATTGCACGAAAACGTTATAACAAGTTGCGCTCTGTTGTTGTTAGATTACAAAGAGCTTTTAAAGCAAAAAAAGAAATGAAAGCTTTGCAGCAACGTAGAATAGAAGCAGTAATATGTTTACAAAAACATACTCGACGATATATAGTTCGTTCGCAATATGTAAAATATCAAGAAAAAGTAATATACATACAAAGATTATGGCGTGGAAAATTGCTAACTCGCATGATTCGATGCAACTTTTTACAGAAGAAAAGGATTATTATCAAACTCCAGTCTATTTTAAGAGGGTATTTAGTGAGAAAATATATTCAGGCGAAGAAAGAAGTTATCCTAAAAGAAAAGGAGGAGCAAAAACTTTATGTAGCTGCTTCCAAAATTCAGGTACTAATATATCCAGTTTTTCAAATATAAATCATTATCAATTCCATAAATGTGAAATCTGTGAAAAAATCTCATTAATTTTATCTAGATATTTAATATTTTCTATTAACAATATTGTTCTAGGCACTTTGTCGCGGCCATTTAGCAAGAAAGAGTATGGCTCATGATAAACGAGTATCGGAACTCCGCCGTAGATGGCGTGATGGTGGTTTGAAATCAACTCAGGAGTCCATGAAAGAGCGCAACGAGGAAGCAATGGAGGTGCTACGTAATATTAGTGGTATCGAAACTGTGATCAAAGCTTTTAGATCTCTCGGTGAGTATTACAGATATCATCATCATTTTTCAAATAATTCTAATTCATATATTAATAAACTGCAATAATGTTCCTCTTCTTTTCTAGAATTGCTTACTGAAGTATTTCCTATGTTGTACAATGATAATGCATCGGCCATTGTGCACAGAGTGTACACATACATGTCAGTGACAAACAGATCAATTTCTAGCATAGAAGTGTTAAAATCTGCGGCAGCAGTTCTCGTTAACCTTACTCGGTATAAAGTTACGGGATCAAAAATTTATTTGGTAAGTCACAAATAGTCTTAGAGGTTGTCTTCACGATCGAGAGAATCGCGACGGGTCCGCCCTCATATCGTCGGGTAATCTTCGAGATTATTCCTATAGCGTATCGTCGCGACTCGTAACAGCATCGCCGAGTGTATAGAAATACGGGACATGAGGATATCGCCGCTATTCTCTCGCCCGTAGAGACGTGCCCCTAGCCCCTACAGATGTTGCACATGATATGTAAAATCTGACATTTTATTACCTATTATCTAATACCAAATAAATCATCTATACTAATATTATAAACGCGAAAGTATGTAATTAATGGATTGATTTATGTGAAATTATGAATGGATGGATGGATAGATGTTTGTTACTCTTTTACGCAAAAACTACTGAACGGATTTGGACAAAACTTTACAGTAATATAGCGTATACATCAGAATAATACATAGGCTCCTATTTGCCGCGATTTTTACGTGGAGCGACTGTCATCAGACCGCTGCAACCCAATTACAATACAAATCGTTATTTATGATATCGACGTTCTGTAAAGAGACTTTTATTAGCTTACCTTACACAACCCATTACGATTGGCAAAGATGTTTGTTTGCGCTCGACCGCTCTACGTGCTCTTTACCCATTCATAGACTGACCTGGCTACGATTGCTTCTTTGCAATGTGTTAACCTGCTCAGTTACCGGTTGATAGGAGTTCTTCATGGAAATCACTTCATAAAAACTACTTTTAACCGACTTCAAAAAAAGGAGGAGGTTCTCAATTCGACTGTATTTTTTTTATATTTTTTTTGTTACCTCATAACTTTCGACTGGGTGAACCGATTTTGATGTTTTTTTTTTTTAAAGCTGGTGCTTTCCATGTGGTCCCATTTCAATTTGGTCCCGTTCTGACATGTCACCCATGAGAAAACCATATAAGTCTTCAATTTGCATTAAGTATGTGCGCGACAAATTGACCAATAACTCAATTTACGCTAACCGATTTCGATGATTCTTTTTTTATTTGAATGCTGGTGCTTCCTGTGGGGTGTCCCATTTAAATTTGGTCCAGATTGAAGTCGGTTTTTTTTGTTAAAATTTGTGATTATTTTGCAGAGAGATCGTATACCACCGATATTAAAGTTTATGTGGAGATTCAGCAATAGTGAAACACAGTTGTTCTGTATAATGGCGACATATTTATGGCTGTTCTCTAAATATGAAAACATCAAGAAGGTAAGACGTTTAAAATTCTCTATTAAGACAATTTCTAAATATGCTAAATCTACATTTCGAAATACAATTTGTGATTCCAGGACTTGACCGAACTTCTAAGGATACCTGATAATCACCGAATGCTGATAACAATCAAAGGTAACGTTGATAGAAGTAAAAGAATGTCGACAAATGTCATGAAGAACAAGTTTCATACACCACAAACCTCAAAATTCGTATCAAAGATCCATTCTATGAACATGAGTGTTTGCAGTATGGGAAATGGCGGTATTGTGTTGCCCGCCTTAGAACCAGATTATGGCATTGTACGAGTTGACAAACCAAGGTATTTTGAAGACGCCCAGGAAGCCATCACTTGTTTATTCCTTACTTATAAGTTGTGATTATGTTTTGTTATTTAGATTAATTTAATCGCGAAGTATAAAATATTAAATTAGTATACATTGTTTAACGAGTTAAAACATACTTAATATAATATATATAATATTTTTCAATAAAGTACTGTACTGATATGCTGTTCAAAATTGTAAAAGAATTCTACAATTTGTATCATGACTTAATTTATAGAAATAATGGGATATGGCGCAGGAAAATTGTGTAAGACCACTTTGACATTTTGCCACTTTGATCACGTCATTCAAAGTGGGACAATTTGTGGAATGTTCTTCATTTTGGTTTATAGTAGATCCAATTCCGACTTAGGTCACTCATTGGCTTGTTAAGTCGAAATGTGATCGATATTTGTTTTTGTTTATAATAATGTATCTTATTAATTAATGCCATTTATATTACTTGTATTATGAGCTCTTATGGACTGTTAATTATTTAATTGTAATGTATATAAGGTAATAAAACTACGTAATATTAAACGTAAACACTTTTATTTCAGTAAACAGTTTTAGATTAAGTATTTAAAAAAAAAATTGCCTTACATAAAGTAATAGTTTTTGCTGACCTCCCAAGGAGAACAGTAATAGGAACGTAGAATTCAGTTAACCGCCACCAGTTACATGATTATATGTAACTGGTGGCATTTACATATAATATGCGAAGCCAGTTCGTCATATATCGATGTAGGCCACGGCGGCCAGGTCTCCACGGAGACCAGTCACCTACGCACAACGTCAGTGCACAAGTGTGTGCGCAAAAACAGATGCACTCACTCAAATGTGCTATAATTATAGTAGGAACCGGAGTGTGCGTGTGAACTGAACTGAGGGACCATAGTGATTTTTTTTTTTTAAATTTTATAAGAATTAGTATCAAATCCGTATGTTCAAGAAATTATAGGTAACGCTGATGATCCAAATACTATAATAAATGGAGAACGAGAACTCCACAGCTTTATGAAAATAATCATTAAAGAAAAAACTTATTATTTATTATTTACAAAGGTCTACTATTTCGATAACTGTACTTATCTTGACAGGCTCAAAACAATTTTATTGTAGAACAAATATGAGAAGTTGTAAAAAGATATATTAAAAACTACAGCCCTTTAAGTGTGGTCCCTCAATCCTCACATACCATCAGCCGGATCTCGGCAAGTATGTAAAAAAATAAGGTATTGTGACTGCAGACATTTAGTAGAGAATTTATAAAGATATATACTAAATAACTGAGCACAAATCATCAACGATTAAAAAATACAACGACTATACTGTGGTCCCTCAGTCCACACACGAAAGATTTTGTTATACTGAATATTACCACATCAACGGAATAAAATCTTTATTTTCTTACATAATGTTTTAGAAAAAGTCTTATAGCAATTTGTAAAAAATAAATTTAAAAAAATATCGACGCACTTTGAAGATATATATAATTAAAGCTGGTCCCTCAATCCTCACGTCCTCAAACATACCTGCATGTCTAGCTGCTAGACGACTAAAGTATCACAAAGTGTAGTGTATTAAACTTTTTGTAAAAAGTTTCTACTAAATAATATGTATCTCAAATTGTGTATCTTACCTCTAAAATGAGATTATAGCATTTCAGTCTTTTGGGATCTTTTGAACAGATATACGAGTAGTGTGACCACACAATGAAACAAAATGTAGACTACCTATATATATATATATATTTTTTGTAATAGTCGAAGCCCAAGGTTGTACGGTTGATTTAGTGTTATGTTACATTACGTATCTTTACAAAGCATGAAATAAAGTAGCTTTTAGTCACTTATCACCATTTAGCCTATGTTTCAAGGAAGCTTTATGTACTTATAATACCCCAGTATTTTACAAACCATTATGGTAACTTAGTGGTATTATTTATAGTCTCGGGGTAGCCTCATTTCCTAGAGACCGCGTCCCCAGGTGGCGGATAGGGGATATCCCGGAGGTAGGGATCATCTGTAGTAGTTGCTCCCGACTGATGGGTAGGAGGGAAATAAAATACCTCCCGCGGACCCACAAGGCCGGAGAAGGAAACTCCGATAAAAAACCCCACCGTCAGGCTTCTTTGAGATATTCAGAGCATAGGCTGACGTTGTGCTGGGCGTTTGGGTTGGAGCACTCAGTAGGGATGGCGGCGAAAGAGTCTACAGAAGGTCAACGACGGCTCCCAGGCTAGTAACAGTCACAACCTTGGCGTCAGGTGGCAACCTGCCGGAAAACTACATAGCCAAAAACTAATTCTCCTTATAATGAAAGCAAATGGAAAAGAAAACGACAGCCTCGTTGTTCTCGCGGTTGGCGTGTGCGACTGCTGATCATGAGGTCTCGGGTTCGATTCCCGGGTCGGACCAAATGTTTGTATGATCTACAAATATTTGTTTCGGAGTTTACTTGTTTTCTATGTATATATGTATGTATTTACAAAAAAAAGTATATATGTATTTGTATCAGTTGTCCGAAAAAATATTTATATTTAAAAGGGCACTAATACTAGGGCGTACCCCCGAAGCGACGCGAATGCGAAACATACTAGGGCGTTACCCCCAAGCGACGGCACTGACAAGAACAAACATTCGCATCAAACAGCACAGCAAAGAATTAGGTTAGCGACGTGGAATCTGGGCTCCCTCACTGGACGCAGTCAAGAACTAGCAGAGACCCTTAAAAGGAGGCACATAAATATCTGCTGCGTACAAGAAACGAGGTGGAAGGGATCCAAATCCGGAGACCTAGGCTTGGGGTACCAACTAGTCTACCATGGCGAGGATAACAGGCAAAATGGCGTCGGCATCGTTCTGGATAGTCACTTCCAAGACAGAATGTTCAACATCGAGAGAAGATCTGACCGTATCATAGCTATTAAGCTAGCTATGGATAATCAACCAGTACTTAATATATTCTGTACCTATGCACCTCAAGTAGGTTGCAGCGACCTGAGTAAGGAAACTTTTTGGGAAGATCTGGATGAGCTGATGGTGAATATACCCGACAACGAAACCAAGCTTCTTATGGGAGATTTAAATGGACACGTGGGTGTAGCCAACAGCACGTTCAGAGATTTTCATGGGGGCTACGGATACGGCACTTTGAACAGGGAAGGGGAACAAATACTAGAATTTGCTTCAAGACATAATTTATCGATAGTTAATACATTTTTCAAAAAGAAGGACTCGCATTTGATAACGTATAACAGTCGAGGGAAGTCCTCGCAGATAGATTACATACTGACAGATAGTAAAACGAAGAGAGGCTTCAGGGATTGCAAAGTAATACCGGGGGAGCCTCTTATATCGCAGCGCAGGCTTTTAGCGGCTGTGCTCGGATTGCCAAAACCCACCAAGACGGTTACGGACAGAACACCTAGAATAAAATGGAAAGAACTCTCTGGCCCCAAGGGCGAACCTCTCATGGCTAGTATGCGCGAGTACCTGACGCAAGACCTGGAAACATGCTACCAAAGCGCAGATCTGATGTGGTCTAAATTTGAAACACACTGTAGAAGCGAGGCTAGTGCCACATTGGGTGTTTCGAGAGGAGGTATCAGTACAGGCAAAGACCCTACGTGGTGGGACAAAGAAGTTAAAGAGGCGTTAACAACAAAAAAGATCTTTTCAAAACTTGGCAAAGTTCCGGACTAGAACACGACCGGGAGCTGTACAAAGAAGCCAAGAGGAAAGCCAAAAGATGTGTAGCGCAAGCCAGGGCTATGTCACGGGAAAGCCTTTACACCAAATTCGAAGACGCAGATACAGATGCCGACGTCTTCAGATTGGCCAAAAATAGACACAGATCAAGTTTAGACTTTAAGGCCAATAAGTTTATTAAAAGCAAAGACAACACGCTGCTCACTACACATGAAGACATTAATAAAAGATGGCTCGAATACTATAAGAAGCTGCTCAATGAGGAATTTCCCAGCCAAGCATTCGATCCCTCGGCACCAGTACAGGGTCCAATTCAGGAGATTACTATATGCGAAGTAGAGCAGGCCGTTCGGAAAATGAAGAAACACAAAGCACTGGGCCCCGACGAGATTCCAGCAGATCTTTGGAAAGCTCTGGGCCCCATCGCAGTAGTATGGCTCACAAAACTGTTCAATATAATAATGAAGAGCGTCACGATTCCAGATTCCTGGCGGCAAAGCTTCCTTGTACCCTTCTACAAAAACAAGGGTGATATTACTCTGTGCAGCAATTACAGGGCATAAAACTAACCTCTCATACCTTGAAGCTGTGGGAACGTATACTAAATAGACGCTTCTTGCACATCTGCGAAATTACACCTTAAATATGTGCCCTACCCTGGAATCTCTTGTATGCCGACGACGTTGCGATTGTAGCTGAATCCATGAAGCAGATCCAAAACGGAACACCTCGAATGCAAATTCAGCTACACAGCAAACAGCGCCAACGTCTACTACCCGGACGGCACGCAAGTATCAAAAGTCGACCAATTCCAATACCTAGGCTCAATAGTAACGCGAGACGGAAGTTCGAAGCTGATGTATCCCACAGAATTAATGTCGCTTGGCAAAAATGGCGTACACTCACTGGAGATCTTTGCGACCAGCGCATGCCCATACGCACTAAAGGGAAAGTGTACAAGACAGCAGTAAGACCAGCGATGTTATACGGGGCTGAGTGCTGGACAGTGAAGGAAACACATGCTCTTCTGAGCATGTGTTTCCTTCACCTTCAGCTGTTTCCTTCAGCTTCTGCTGCACGTGGCCGAAATGAAGATGCTTAGATGGTCGGGCGGAATTACGAGGATAGACAAAATTCGAAACGAATATGTCCGAGGTAGCTTCAAAGTGACTCCAATCCCGGAAAAGCTCACCGAAACTCGCCTAACGGTACGGACACGTCATGCGCAGAGACAGTGAACATGTCGTTCAGAAGGCACTTCCGGAAGGCAAGAAAGGAAGAGGACGGCCGCCCTTGACCTGGTGGACTAGTATGGCCAATCTAAATTTTTAAATTTAAAATTACCTGACCCGACAACCCAGGACAGACTATCCTGGCGCCGAAAGATAAGGAGAGCCCACCCCATCTAACGTGGGAAGGGGCAAAGGAAAAGAAGAGTGGTATTATTTGTACAGCTCAGTTTTATACGTTCTAATAACACATAAAATTGAACATTTAAAACACAGGATTATGTAAAATATTTACAAAAAGTCCGCGATAGTACCTATCGCGATCTATATTAATATTATAAATTTGAAAGTGGCTTACTCTGTTTCTCTATTACGCTTTCACGGCTAAACCAATAACAGTGCCTGCACTTGGTAATGCATATAACTTATTGTAATACTTTTGTTGTTTCTTGTTTTTTCAATGATAATGACATTCAAGATGAGCTTAACTTGACTCAAGTTAGTACGCCTCATGATGCTCAACCATCAACATCCGGTTTAACTAGCCAAACTGAATTTGTTGATGTTACGTCTCATATCGACCTAGATGACGATGACTGAAGATACATGACATTGAGTGATTTATTTAATTAATATTAATGATTTAAACATTTAGATTATTATATTTATAAGAGTTATTTTAGTTTAAGAGCTATTGTATTGTTACGAATTTTCTACTAAAATAATAAAACGAACTGTGATTCAACCAGACTGTGATTATAAATGATTGTTATTTTAATAATAGATAAATAATGATTTATTAAAAGTTTTAATGTACAAAACACTGACTTTCAGTTAAGTTATGAAAAGTTCTATCTAGCTTTTTTTTTCACAAAACAGAGTCATTCGTTTTTTTGCCAGGGCGTTACAGTACGGACCAACAAATCTTCTTACATTCATTAAGTTATAACCAAATTTCACGTACTTAAACAAAAGTATTACAATAAGTTATATGCCTTACCAAGTGCAGGCACTGTTATTGGTTTAGCCGTGAAAGCGTAATAGAGAAACAGACTAAGCTACTTTCAAATTTGTAATATTAATATAGATCGCGATAGATACTATCGCGGACTTTTTGTAAATATTTTTCATGCTTTGTAAAGATAAGTAATGTAACATAACACTTTTTTTTTTTTTTTTAACGTGTGGAAATCCCCTCGGACCGTCACCCCACCGGGGCTTGCGGCGGGGCGGTGTGTCGGACTCGAACCGACTAAAACCACACGGTGTGCCACTCTGCGCCTGTGAAGGGAGGAATCCGGGAACTGCAGTTATTAACACGCCCGGACCCCTCCCAGCGCTTGCCCGCACAGTAGCGGGCACCGTCAGCTGTTAAAAATCTCAATTTAGGCGACGTACGGCACACGCGTAACGTCGCCTCCTCGCGGGAGGCCACTATAGCGGATGGAAGGGAAAGCCCGTTCCGACCATCCGCGGCCACACTCAGGGCGGCATGAGGCGCTGATAGGCGCGCCTCCGCCGCCCGGTTCGCCGGCGGCGGATTGGGTCCGAGTGGATATCATCCTCCCGGGCCTTCTCCGCCACCTCCTTCTGCGAGATTACGTCTTCGCAGAAGGTTGCGAATGTAACATAACACTAAATCAACCGTACAACCTTTGGTTTCGACTGTTACAATAAAAAATATATTGGTAGTCTAAATTTTGTTTCATTGTGTGGTCACACCACTCGTATATATCTGTTAATAAGATCACTGATAATCTCATTTTAGAGGTAAGATACACACAATTTTAGGCTGAAATTTATAAAGCGTGCTTAGACTTTGCTCAGACTTTGCTTACGCTATACTTACTTAAGTTCCTGCTCAGTGTAATCTTAGCGTTCGAATTTATAGTCCTTTGGGCTAAGTATTTACTGAGTGTATGCTAAGCAAGAGCTCAGGAAAAAATGTTTAACGTTTCAATTTGCATAGCATATTTATTTAAATTATATAGGTATTTCAAAGTTCAAACACATATTATTTTTAAAATAGCTGTATTAAACTTAAATATTAGTAATCTTATAATCTTTATCGTATAATTGTATATCAATCAATTTAAACCGTTATTTTTTATTGATTTTAAGTGAAAAAGGGCCAAAATAACATATATACAAGTAAAATAGAATGTATCTTTGACTTGTCAGTTAACAAAAAAACCGAATTGACACCGTGGGAGAGCATCGCTTCGGCATGAATGGGCCGGCTCAACCGGAGTGATACCACGGCCTCACAGAAAACCGGCGTGAAATAGTGCTTGCACTGTGTTTCACCGAGTGAGTGGGGATACCGGGGGCCCATCCCCCAACCCCCTCCCCTCCCACCCTAAAGGTCGGCAACGCACTTGTGACGCCTCTGGTGTTGCAGGTGTCCATGGGCGGCGGTAATCGCTTACCATCAGGCGATACGTCTACTCGTATGCCCGCCTATTCCATAAAAAAAAATTGTCAACAATTATTTAGATTGTCTCGATTTTAATTACATATAATTAATTATCAATTTCTAGAAAGAACTTTTTACTTTGACCCTGGCATGCCCTTACGGACTTCTGTTATAAAGTTTTCAAACTAGATTACGGTTTTTTACCTGCTCAATCGAACCATCTTTACGAGCGCGTAAGTATTCGCTAAGTCAAGGATTTCGGTGACTTAGACTATGCTAAGCATTTGCTCAGCTTGAGCTAAGCATAATGACTATAAATTTCAATGCACAGTTAACTCGTGAGGTAAGTCTAAGCAAAGCCTAAGCACGCTTTATAAATTTCAGCCTTAGACTATGCTAAGCATTTGCTCAGCTTGAGCTAAGCATAATGACTATAAATTTCAATGCACACTTAACTCGTGAGGTAAGTCTAAGCAAAGCCTAAGCACGCTTTATAAATTTCAGCCTTAGATACCTATTGGTGACGAGCAGATTTCCCTTGTGGCCGTTTGCGGAACTAACGTAAGACAGATACTTCTACCTGACAGTTTAATATACAGAGCGAGTGCATTGTTATTTTAAATTCTTTCTACAATGATTTCATTGATGGACGTCTACGGAGTAGTAAAAAATACTTTAAGACCACTTCGTGAGGGTGATCAGTATTTTAAAAGTGGAATGTTATCGTGTATATATACGTATTTTTATCTGTCATACGTTAGTTCTGCGACTTGCCGCTAGAGAATCTGCCAGTTTAATATACAGAGCGAGTGCATTGTTATTTTAAATTCTTTCTACAATGATTTCATTGATAGATGTCTACGGAGTAGTAAAAAATACTTTAAGACCACTTCGTGAGGGTGATCAGTATTTTTAAAGTGGAATGTTAACGTGTATACGTATTTTTATCTGTCTTACGTTAGTTCTGCGACTTGTCGTTAGGGAATCTGCTCGTCACCAATTATTTAGTATAAACTGTTTACAAAAAGTTTAATACACTACACTTTGTGATACTTTAGTCGTCTAGCAGCTAGACATGCAGGTATGTTTGAGGACGTGAGGATTGAGTCGAGGGACCAGCTTTAATTACATATAATATGTATCTTCAAAGTGCGTCGATATTTCTTTCAAATTTATTTTTTACAAATTGCTATAAGACTTTTTCTAAAACATTATGTAAGAAAATAAAGATTTTATTCCGTTGATGTGGTACTATTCAGTATAACAAAATCTTTCGTGTGTGGACTGAGGGACCACAGCATAGTCGTTGTATTTTTTTAATCGTTGATGATTTGTGCTCAGTTATTTAGTATATATTGTCACGTAGCGGCTTTAGGAGCCTAGAAGGTTGTGGTGAAGCCACGAGGTTCTGATGATGATTAAATTAGACGCTTCACAACAACAATTTAAAGAATTTATTTACTGAAGTATAACACAAACAGATAGATGTACAGTCAGGGTGTGGGTTTGAGAGATTCGACCAGTCAGTGCCTCCAGACAAGAAGCACTTAACTGTAGGTTCGCAGCGATGAGAAAAGGAAGAGGTGTAGTCCTGGGTCGGCTTTAGAGGCCGATCCCCGTAGAGGCGTCGCAGGCGACTGGCGTGGTAGACGCCGGGCGAAAGAGGTGCAGTGCTGGGGCTCCGGCGTAGGCCGGGCGGCCCAGCCACCAGGCGTGGTAGACGCCGGGCGAAAGAGTGCAGAGCTGGGGTCGGCTTTAGAGGCCGACCCCCCGTAGAGGGCAGCGCAGCCGTCCGGCGTGGTAGACGCCGGGCGAAAGAGTGCAGTGCTGGGGGCGGCTTTAGAGGCCGACCCCCCGTAGAGGGCAGCGCAGCCGTCCGGCGTGGTAGACGCCGGGCGAAAGAGGTCGAGCTGTAGTGCGCTCGTCCTTTTATGTGTCCCTGCGGTGGCAGGGACAGCGGCTCAGCGGTGGGAGGCGAGCGCCGATGACGCGTGACAATATCTTGACAAATTCTCTACTAAATGTCTGCAGTCACAATACCTTTTTTTCTTACATACTTGCCGAGATCCGGCTGATGGTATGTGAGGAATGTGAGGATTGAGGGACCATACTTAAAGGGCTGTAGTTTTTAATATATCTTTTTACAAATTCTCATATTTGTTCTATAATTGTTTTGAGCCTACTACTAATTCTTATAAAAAATTCAAACAAAAATATCACTATGGTCCCTCAGTTCACACGCACACAATTTCTTTTACCGGCTAATTACCGGTGATTCTCCGGTACTAGCTGCTCCGGTGCAAAGTCAAGTGTGTAGTGTCAACAGTGTTTCCACAATGAGGGGAAATTCCCCTTTTGAGGGGAAATTAGGGTCCAGAGGGGAAGAAAAAGGGGAAAGAGATGAAAAGGGGAAACCGAGGGAAATCATGGATAAAGCCTAGCTTAAAATATTACGGAAAATTTCTTAACTAATTTTTGTATGGATTATACTAATGGTACCGAAATAAACAGTAGCGAAATTGGCAGCCCACCACCAGTGCAGGTTTTAATATTTCTGGTCAGGCTATAAGAATACGAATGTTTAAATTATACTTTATTCATGCTTAGTCTAATTTTTTTGGATTCGCTTGCAGTTGCATTGGCCTGTACAAACTTGAGGTGGGGTATTTCAACAACAAAGGTTGTTCCTGTTCTTTTCAAGCCAGATTTGATCCAACTGTTTCATTATCAAGCCTATTGCTTTTATCCGTTTTAATGTTTTTTACACGACTACGCAAAGCCAAAGGAGGGTTATGATTTTGACAGGCTATGTATGTATGTTCATCTGTTCCCCATAGCTCCTTAACTTCTTATTAGAACTGGACAAATAAGGTATCGTTAGAAGTGTCTCGATCGTCCGCTGGTTATAGGCTATATGACGTCTCTCTGAATCTAATGTGGCGCCCTCTAGCCGACATAAAGTACTGTATTCAAAAATAAATTTGAGATAAATATGTCGTGTTTGGTATCATTGGAAAGGGCGTAACTTGTAAATTTAAAAAATACATAAATTAGCATTTGCTCGTGACTTTGTCCGTATTTTTTCGATAAGTGTGATATTTCTACGGTATGCTTGTATGTTCCCACATTCTTTCTAAACTACTAGTCAGAATAAGACATGAGGTATCGTTAGAAGCGTCTTGATCGTCCGCTTGTTAAAGGCTATATGACGTGTCACTGAATCTAATGTGGCACCCTCTAGCCGACATAAAGTACCTACTATATTAAAAACTAAATTTGAGATATGCCGTGTTTGGTATCATTCGAAAGAGCGTTACTTTTATATTTCAAAAATATATAAATATTATTAGCATATTCTCGTGACTTTTTCCGTATTTATTCGATAATATTGTGATATTTCTATGGTACCTATTTTAAATATACTTTGGAAAGAGGCACCAACATTTTAAATAAAAAAAAACTAAAAACTAAAACTATTTATAACTATTTCTACGTAACGTGTGACTACGGTTTTTTAAACTTGTTCCATACTTTTTAGCGTCGTTTTTGTCGTAGATGGGTTTTAGTTTTTTAATCACTAGTAGCCGTTCTACGGCAACATTGAAAAAAGCGGCCAAGTACGAGTCGGACTCGCCCATGAAGGGTTCCGCAGCAGCAAGTAACATAATATATTTTTTATTTTATTTTTAAATTTGTGTTGATTGAAGGAAAGGTAAATTGCAGTTTACGATTTATGACGTATTAAAAAAAACTTTCGTTCAAACCAATTTTCGGTGGAAGTTTACATGGTAATGTACTTCATATATTTTTTTTGTGTGAAAATCTTAATGCGATTCACAGAATACATCTACTTACCAAGTTTCAACATTATAGTTCTTATAGTTTCGGAAAAAAGTGATATGACATACGGATGGACAGACAGACAGACATGACGAATCTATAAGGGCTCCGTTTTTTGCCTTTGGCACAGAACCCTAAAAAGGCAGTGACATAAAATAGAACTAGGGCAGAATAATTTTTGAGGGGAAAAAGTCCTGAGAAGGGGAAATCTCATTTGAGGCGTGGGTAAAGGAAATCATCAAAGTGGAAACACTGAGTGTCAAGTCAAAAGTTGAGTATGTGTTCTGTGGTCAAAAGTGTCATGTGTCAGTCAGTCATTCGTTAGAGGTTATGTTCTACGTTTAAAAAGCAAGAGGTAGGGATGAGCGATATTAGTAAAATATCGATATTGAAATCGATATTGATATCGATAGCTAGATATCGATAGTTCGATATTATCGGGCACAAAATATCGATATTTTAAAATATCGATCGAAAACCATGGTCAATGTATGTTATGTGCAAAAAATATTGTGAGAAATAATATACATCACATTTTTTATCACAATTTATTAAAAAATACAGATTGAAAATGCAAGTTGTGTTACATTCAATTTAAAGCGTTCAATCTTCTGATCAATCATTTTTGTTGTTTTTGAATAGTGGGTACAGTAAGTTGCACATATATATTACTGTAAAGTTTCATCCAAATCCATCCAGTAGTTTTTGCGTGAATAAGTAACAAACATACACACAAACTTTCGCCTTTATATCTTAGGCTGAAATTTATAAAGCGTGCTTAGACTTTGCTCAGACTTTGCTTACGCTATACTTACTTAAGTTCCTGCTCAGTGTAATCTTAGCGTTCGAATTTATAGTTCTTTGGGCTAAGTATTTACTGAGTGTATGCTAAGCAAGAGCTCAGGAAAAAATGTTTGACGTTTCAATTTGCATAGCATATTTATTTAGATTATATAGGTATTTCAAACACATATTATTTTTAAAATAGCTGTATTAAACTTAAATATTAGTAATTTTATAATCTTTATCGTATAATTGTAGATCAATTAATTTAAACCGTTATTTTTTATTGATTTTAAGTGAAAAAGGGCCAAAATAACACATGTACAAGTAAAATAGAATGTATCTTTGACTTGTCATAAAAAAAAAAACCGGATTGACACCGTGGGAGAGCAACGCTTCGGCATAAATGGGCCGGCTCGACCGGAGTGATACCACGGCCTCACAGAAAACCGGCGTGAAATAGTGCTTGCGCTGTGTTTCACTGAGTGAGTGAGGATACCGGAGGCCCATCCCTCAACCCACTCCCCTCCCACCCTAAAGGTCGGCAACGCACTTGTGACGCCTCTGGTGTTGCAGGTGTCCATGGGCGGCGGTAGTCGCTTACCATCAGGCGATACATCTGCTCGTATGCCCGCCTTTTCCATAAAAATAAATTGTCAACAATTATTTAGATTGTCTCGATTTCAATTACATATAATTAATTATCAATTTCTAGAAATAACTTTTTACTTTGACTCTGGCATGCCCTTACGGACTTCTGTTATAAAGTTTTCAAACTAGATTACGGTTTTTTTACCTGCTCAATCGAACCATCTTTACGAGCGCGTAAGTATTCGCTAAGTCAAGGATTTCGGTGACTTAGACTATGCTAAGCATTTGCTCAGCTTGAGCTAAGCATAATGACTATAAATTTCAATGCACACTTAACTCGTGAGGTAAGTCTAAGCAAAGCCTAAGCACGCTTTATAAATTTCAGCCTTAGTGTGATGTGATATGATACCACTCGAAAATATTGCACTTAAATTCTTTTAAAATTACACAATGTTTATTAGAACTGAGCTGACTACTAACTGACTTGTAATAAATGAATGAGTGAGAATTGACTGACTTTATTTTCATTTCATTTAATGAGAAGGTAAAATAGAAATGCTACTCTGCTGAGTTTGCTCGTAAAAAAACTATATCGATGTTTAAGAATGAATATAAACATTTTTTTTTACATAAACAAAAGAACAGAGATGGAAGTTTCGATATTTCGAGAATAACCCGATATCATTTTAAAAATATCGATATAGCGATATTTCAAAGTTACAATTATCGATATTTAAATATCGATATTTCGGAGATTAATATCGATATTTCAACGATATCGATAAATATCGCACATCCCTAGCAAGAGGCACTAAAATACATTACATTGTGAAAAAATTATAAAGTTTTTTCGAAAGAAAATATTGGTAATAAGTAGGTACTATGGATGAATTTGTGAACTATCTTTTGCTGATATTAGTTATACTACCAGTACTATTGTTCTTCAACTTATGGGCTGGAATCGGATGGGAGTTGTTTGAAAACAACTAGAAAATTAGCCACGATATGCTGTTGAAATCACAAATTGATTTGGCACGAATTCCTGAAAGACTGTTTAATTATAAGGCAATTGAAATAAAAACGAAGATTGGATTGGAGATGAATTAAAAACCATTAATGTATTTTCATAGCGTTTTTAATTGAAAACAACAATAAAATATTACTTATGATTCTACAATTATCACAATAGTGTCTAAAATTCATAATATTTTTCATAACAATTGCAAGATGTACATTTTATAATTATAGTGTTATATTAAGAAATAGGTATATCACATTGCATTGGTAGAAAAATAGTCAGAATTGAAGTTATATAGGAATTATGGAGTATGTTACCATGTGGGCAACAATGGGCCCACAATATTTATTACTCCATATTTCAAAGGTTATTTTATTATCATGCCATAGTCAGGAGCGGTCGCAGCCTGAAATTTTGAGGGGGGTCACTAATATATAATCAATTTAAGTCAAGTAAACGACACTTCATTGCACAATACACAATTTAGTTGCACACATTAAAAACAAATATATATCTTTTGTTTTTTATTGATAAAGCTATTGGGATGATAATATTTGGTAATCAGGTTCTAGTAGCAGGGAAAAGTTACATGGGTACGATTTTGGGGCGGTCATGTCCCCTGTGACCTCCCCCCCCTCCCGCTGGAACCGCGCCTGGCCATAGTACTATGTATTAAAGTCAATATCAAAGGTCATATCAATAATAATAATAATAATAAATAATATAAAAATGATCAAGTTCAGTATCTTTTCAAGATCCATGATTATTGATATTATTTATTCAGTGTACACACTATCAAATAATAATCTAAAATTATATATTCAGTTAAAGTGTCAAGGTCATAATAAAAAATTCCTACACAACTAATATATCCAATCCTTTAATTATTTTGTTTATGTTACATTTGGTATTTCTAATACAATAAATAATGAGTTTTTTCAACAAATTAGTCAATGCATTTTCTACTTTGTCATTTGATTGAACCTTAAACTATACTTAATAGAATATGTAAAATTAGGATTTTAAATATTCAAGAATAATAATATAAAACAGATATTACAAATACTCAGGCCACCTATACACCATTCTGGCGGCATTGTCGGGTTTAGGCATCTGGCAGAGGCAATTTGTTCAGCAATGCCAGCGGCGCTACTGCCAGACATGTCACCGGCATGGCGTTTAGGATACCATAGACAATTAACATTATTCACAAGTACATATAAACCAATATATTATAAAGAATTCATTTAAAAAAAACTAAGTGTATTTTGAATTGTCAGCTTTGATTTTTTAAATTTCACTAGAGAGTATTAATTCTTCCATTCCCATGTGACCTCGATGTCGCCATACACGGTATCTTGCAATATCCTTTCTAGTGACCATACCAACCACCTATCATCAGATAAAAGAGCTATGTAGATAAAATTCATTGCATAGATATTAAATTTCAACGAAAATAATTATAATGTGTGACAGACAGCTTGTAATATTTACTATTTTTCTTAAGTTTATGTATGTTTTTTATAATATGTAAAAATAAAAAAAAATATAACAATTCTATAAAAACAGGATTAAAAATTCAAATTTATAAAAAACATTTTTCAATTTAAATACAATGTTCAGTTCAGAAATCTCACTTTGTCAAAAAAGCAAATTCGATGCTGTACATCATACGCAAGGGCTTTAAATGCCTTACGGCTAAGACTTTCTTGAAACTGTACAAGACCTATGTTAGACAACAGCTGCTTGAATATGCGTATCTCATCTGGGACCCATATCTAAAAAAAGACGTTTTGTTGCTGGAGGCAGTGCAGAGAAAAGCAACTGAGATGGTTCACACGATTCGTAATAGCGCCCATGAACAACCGCTAAAATATCTAAGATTTACCACACTAGAAGAACGCCGACAGAGAGGCAGTCTCATTGAGACTTACAAAATACTCAAAAACCACTATGACGTACCCAGCTTACCGGAAATTTACATATTGGATG
Source organism: Diaphora mendica (assembly GCA_949125395.1). Taxonomy (NCBI): domain Eukaryota; kingdom Metazoa; phylum Arthropoda; class Insecta; order Lepidoptera; family Erebidae; genus Diaphora; species Diaphora mendica. Next base: position 8,216,027 of record OX421321.1, read on the forward strand.
ATAACATGCACTTGCAAGGGCATCCCCTGAGACTATGGTGAAATTCTTCTAAGAAAAACTCTAAAGGCGCGTCTCCACCGAAATTTGACAACACAAAAATTGCCAATTTTTGTTCGGTGGAGACTCGGTTTTACATAAACTTTTGTCACCAACACGTGTTGACAACACAAAAATTGCTAACTTTTCTTCGGTGGAGACCCAGCTTAAGACGCATTGCCTGCCTAACCGAGTTGTGACAGCCTGGAACAGACTCCCAGAGGACATGGTTATGGCTCCCTCACTGAACTGCTTCAAGAACAGACTTAAGAAACTCGGTATCTCCAAGCTATTTCAAACACACGCCTCAACTTTCTAGCTGCTAGTGTGTCATACCAAAAATAATATTGACTATAAAAGTCTTACCTCATTGACATCGTTGACTATGGGCAAGTGTCGCAGGCCGAGCGCTCGGAACAAGCGGAATAAGCGCGGCAGCGATGCTCTGTGCGGCAGCGTGTATGGAGACGGATTCATAAACGGCCGCAAATCAATTGTACAAGTTTTCTCCCAGTCTGCGATTTCCAGCTGTATAATATAATTGTTTAATAGTATATTGTCGTAATATCAAAGCCCGCAATAAAAGGTATGCAATAGCTTAAAAGTATATATTTACTAGCTGTTGCCCGTGGCTCCGCCCGCGTGATTTATATCAGTTGTCTAGTAACTCATAACACCAGCTATGCTTAGCTTGGGACTAGCGTTGTGTGTTAGATGTCCGAAATATTTATTTATTTACTACTAGTTGTTGCCCGTGGCTCCGCCCGCGTACACGTCGGTTATCGCGGCAAATAGTAGACTATGTGTTATTCTGATGTATAAGCTATATTACTGTAAAGGTTCATCCAAATCCGTCCATCCATCCATTCATCTATCCATCCATACTTACAAACTTTCGTGTTTATAATATTAAGTATAGATGATGTATCTTACACTAGCATCGTAATTCTTACCTCGTCAATAGATGGGTACCGTGGATATTCCGATCTGAACATGTTCATATCAACATTTAAGTTAGACCACGTGGTGTTCGCATTCTCATTGTATATTTTGTTTAGCAATAACACTATTAATTGAGATCGAAGTATGATGCCTCGGAGACGCTTGTATGTTGTTATTTCCACCTAGAAAATAGTTTTTCTGATTAATTTTTACGACGCCAAGAATATAGGTATGTTTTCAAATATAGTCCAACCATAGCAATAACATCTTTCTTATAAATTTGTCTTTTTAATATTATACTTTTACTACATGAAGGTAGTAGAGCCACGCTGATTTCAGCACGAACGGGCCGGCTCGACCGGGGCGGTACTACCCTCGCACAGAAAATCAACGTAAAATGACAGCGTGCTGTCGTGTTTCGTTGGTGAGTGCGAGACCGGAGGCCCAATTAGTCTAGTCAACAAGTTCCAAACTTGTTGACTAGACTAAAAGATGCAGCAGCAGCACTAGGCCGCCATGGTGTGGGTCGCCATGCTGCATTGTCTGTATTCGCAGTGAGCATGGTGACCACCACTCTTGGATTCTGCTTATGCTTTCCATCAGGCAGAGTAGAGTCACTTTGGCGGGCCAAACATAAAAAAAAAAAAAAAAAATGAAATAAACATATACATGTCGGAATGAGGGTATCCGAATAATAAAAGTGATACAAACATTTGCCTCTATCGAACACTACGGAACAGTCTCTATAAAGCGGCGCGACAAACAGGACACAGTTCTCTTCAGATCTCGCGACGACCATATCTATTATTTGATTTGTGATTTATTGTATCTCTGTTTTATATTGTGTGTATGAGGCGATATTTATCAGTGGGGGAATTACTAGCCTAGGTGGCGAATTCCACAGGGCATCGCGGAGGGGTGAGCGTTGCCCCAATCCCCTCATGGGGGGTTGCTGATGGTGTTTAAGGTAATTCGTATCCGTTTAGTAGTGATTAGTGTTTGGCTTTGGTCCAGATTGGCTGTATCTGTCATTCATGTTCTCGTTTATTCTTGTGTCTCCGACATACACATACACTCAAAGCTACAAAGGGTAAAAACAAGCCTATATACACCCATAGCTATAATTTGGTTCCACTCTTGGGATAGAATATTGCCGACAACAACAATATTTTGGCTATTAAAAGCGAGCAAATTGCGAGTGGTAACATGGTGGATTGTATATCTAAATAGGTAGGTAAGAAGTGAATTCCATTGGAAATAATCACAAATTTTAACAAAAAAAAACCGACTTCAATCTGGACCAAATTTAAACCAAATTAAAACGGGACCACAGGGGATGCACCAGCTTTCAAATAAAAAAAAATCATCAAAATCGGTTCACCCAGTCGAAAGTTATGATGTAACAAATATAAAAAAAAAATACAGTTGAATTGAGAACCACCTCCTTTTTTTGAAGTCGGTTAAAAACGGGATTCCATATGCGTATGGATTTTGGAATGCAGCACTAGCGTAGGTTTACAGTTGCCTGCTTATAACTTGATCTGGGTGTTGGCCGAAAGTTCTTGGCCCCTAACCGAAATGATTTAACTTTTAAAATGTTATTAGTCAGCTCAGATCAAATAAAAAAGGTAGATAACGCAAGGCCTTGTTCTTGTTGAAGCAAAAAATGTAGCGTAGTACACGACTTGAACAGATTTAAATAGAAAGAAAAAAATAATTAAAATAAGTGCAACATCCTATTCATAGTGTATCACTCCTTCTGCATAACTACACTACATAATATCATAACTTCATAACATAGTCAGGTAGCATCGGCCGGGACATGCGTCGAACGGTTCGATAACCGGTTTCCTAGTGATAAATAGTTTAAGCGAATTGTAGGTACTAGTACTATTGTAAAAACATTGTTTTTAGTTTTGAGATGTTTTTAAGTGAATGTATGTTAATAGATTGCTCAAAAGTGATTCAACGTCCAGACAAGCCTGTCAAGGTTTTGTGATGTTTAATAGATAACACCTGAATATTGTATCAATAAATAAATAAATAAATAAAAAACATGATCTCTGTACATTCTGGGGACAAATTTTAACAAAAAAACCGACTTCAATCTGGACCATTTAAATGGGACCATTCGGGAAGCACCAGTTTTCAAATTAAAAAAGAATCATCAAAATCGGTTCACCCAGTCCAAAGTTATGAGGTAACAAACATAAAAAAAATACAGTCAAATTGAGAACCTCCTCCTTTTTGAAGTCAGTTGAAAAGTAAACACACGCGTTACCTTACACACATGCTAAGAAACTACGCTACTTTTCGTCAGTATCGTACAAGTATCGACAACTTGTACGATACTGACGAAAAGTAGCGTAGTTTAGAGTTAGTCAGTCTCTGAAGTGAATTTCATTAAACAATATTTTAAATATTATTGTGTGTGTTGTTTCATACTTACGTCATCAGCCAAAGGTGGGTCCACAACTGGGAATCCGTTATATGATACCAACTTGAGCAACTCAACTATATGTCCCACATTCTCAACTGTACGAAGAGTAAACACTGGGTGTGACATTACTTCTGATGCATATATGTTGTGAGCCAACGGTGGAGGCTCCCAAGGCAGTAGGGGTACAGCGGCCAGCTGTATGTGAATGTCGTAGATACCCTAGGAAAAGGAAATTGTTTACTTATCTTGAGATAAAATTGTTAGCATATTATACAAAGAAAACTGCATGAGAAATAATAAGTTTAATAATAATATTTCAGACATCTAATACACAATGCTATCTAGTTCCAAAATAAGCAGAGCTTATACAAGGTACTAGACAACTGATATAAATACATAATATATACTTTTGTGTAAACTTCAAAACAAATATTTGCAGATCATATTAACATTCGGTCCAATCCGGGAATCAAACCCGAGACCTCAAGCACAGTAGTTGTATTTAAATAAATAAATAAATATTTCGGACATCTAACACACAACGCCATCTAGTCCTAAGCCCCAAGCTAAGCAGAGCTTATGTTATGGGTACTAGACAACTGATACAAATACATTTATACTTTTTTTTTGTAAATACATTCATATTATACATAGAAAACACCCAAACTCCGAAACAGATATTAGTAGATCATACAAACATTTGGTCCGACCCGGGAATCGAACCCGAGACCTCATGATCAGCAGTCGCACACACCAACCGCGAGACCAACGAGGCAGTCAATGCTACCATTGCAGTCTAATTTGACAACAATTCTCTTATTGGTAAAAGCTTTTTTACGACATTCTCATTCTCAAACAGAATTAATGTAATAGGTAGTCCACAACACAGTAACAATCGGAATTTTCATGATTTATCATTTTTAAGCAGATGTTCTAAAGTTCTAAACCATATTTAAATACTGGTACCTAACTAAGCTTATCTCTTGATAAAATTCTCAAACGGCATACCTCATTGAAGAAATCGCCAGTCCATTTAGCGACGACTAACGTGATGATGATAGGAAGCGCGTTGGAGATCTGACCAGTAGTCTCGATGATAATGACGGTGAGCGATATCGTCATACGAACAACTCCCCCGAGTTGTGCCGCTGCGCCGACCAACGCATACTTCGCCGGGTTTATCGTCTGTTGACGACGAACATAGCATAATAAACACAAAATATTCACACAGGGCTGTCTGGTCCCTGACTAGACAGAGCTTGTGCTATGGTAACCAAAGTATAACTATATTTAAAACTATACAGACTCTACAGCAATTTGTGCATCACACAAAACGATGTTCTATGTGGGGATCGAACCGGCAACACTCAGTGTAGTAGACAGCGAAAATTTTTCAATTTATCAGGATATAGGCAATCGTGGGAGAGCCACAATAAAATTCGGCTCGGCACGGCTCGACCGGAGTGATACCACGGACTCAAAGAAAACCGGTGTAAAATAGTGTTTACGCTGTGTTTCACCGAGTGAGTGAGGATACCGGAGGCCCATACCCCCTATCTCCCCAATCCCCCAAAGGCCGGCAACGCACTTGTGACGCCTCTGGTGTTGCAGGTGTTCATGAGCGGCGGTAATCGCTTACCATCAGGCGATACGTTTGCTCGTTTGCCCGCCTATTAAATAAAAAAAATGGAAGCTCCCAATAATGTCATGTCATTTTTTTTTTCAAATTATTCTATTGACCCCTGTGCAAATTTTAGGTAGGTGAAAATGAAGTTAATAGATTCCGTTACATACATACATACAGGTCAAGCTAATAAAAGAGTGTTAAAAATCACATTCATAGTATAGGTATATATTGTAAGAAAATGATGTAACGTTTTAGTGTTACAACTACATGTAAGAATAGTAATGTTTTACAGGTTTCAGAGGCTGCAGTGTCTTTACCGACTCGGGAGTTCTCAAAATATAGGTAGGTAATATAATTTCGTGAAAACATACATTTCATGCACATCCAAGTCAGAGTTTTTACATAATAGCTATTATTTTACGCTACGCAATGACGTACTACTAAGATATTATTATAGAACATTACGTCATCAGCCTCTAAGCGGAAAACTGAAACCGTATTCATATAATTGATTTAAAACCATTGTATTTCTATAATATTTAGCAAATTTTCTAATAATAGGTCTGTACCTATGAAATTGCGGTTTTGTATGCAATAAGTGAAAGTACTTATTTTCTCAAACTTTTTTATTTCTGTTATTCGAAGTAAACACCCATGCAATCGACGCATCTTTGCCAACGCATTGGCAGTTTATTGATGCCCTTCTTGTAAAAATCAGCTGGACGGGAGGCAACAAACTCTTCAAAGGCATTTTGTACTGCCTCTCGGGAATAGAATTTTTTACCCATTAAAAAGTTGACTAAATTTTGGAAAAAGTAATAGTCGGTAGGTGCAAGGTCTGGTGAGTATGGCGGATGAGGGAGAGCTTCCAACCCCAGCTCTTGCAGCTTGGAGACTGTCTGTTGCGCAGTATGGGGTCGCGCGTTGTCGTGAAGGAGCAGTGGGGACGACCGATTGACCAAAGCTGGTTGCAGATGTGCAAGCTTCTCCATCATTCTCTCCAGTTCTTCACAGTACACATCTGCATTAATGCTCATGCCGTTTTGTAAAAAGCTGTGGTGAATCACACCCGCACTAGACCACCAAACAGTGACCATCACCTTTTTAGGGGTCATTTTTGGTTTAGGGCATTGCTTTGGTGCTGAACCAGGGTCTAACCAACTTGCTGAGCGCTTTCGATTGTCGAACAGAATCCATTTTTCGTCGCACGTAACAATTCGTTTCAAAATTCCTTCATTTCTTTGCCTGTTGAGCAGCGCAAGGCAGGTCTCGACGCGTACGTTGCGCTGGCGATCGTTAAGGACGTGGGGCACCCATCTATCAAGCTTTTTTACCTTGCCAATTTGTCGCAAATGGATCAATAAATATTGTTTTGATGCTTACATTAAAAGCTGCTGCTAGCTCAGCTGTAGATTGAGTTTCGTCAGCTTCCACAATCGCCTTTAATTCATTATTGTTAACCAAAGTCTCCGGACGACCACGAGCTTCATTTTTCAAGTCAAAATTTCCAGAACGGAACCGGGAAAACCAATAACTGGTTGTGCGTTCGTTTGTACAGTTCTCTCCGTGAGTGCCACGACGGAACTCATATTCCATAATTACACGAATTTTTAAAGTATCCATAATGACGAAAAATGTTCAAATGTAATGAAAATACTACGCTAATCAAAAAACAAAAGACTGAGTTTGTAAATAGAATGTCATGGTTTCAAACCAAAATTTATTTGAATTTAGAATACAGAGCCATTACAAACTTTTTTTTATTTGAAATGACCAGTACTGATGAAAGGCAATTTCATAGGTAAAGACCTAATATTTAAAAACAAATGTTGGTATACTCACATTGGAAGGCAGTATATATTGAATCAGAATAGCTAACAGCCTACCCCAGGCTGCTCCCGTCAACAGATTTGGTATGAAGAGCCCACTAGACACTGAGAGGCCGAAGGTCCAAGTAGACAGTAAGAAGTAGCAGACAACGAAGGCGAGGATAGACCACGGCTTGTACGAACCCATGGGATCGTGTAGAAACGAACGGACGGAGGCTTCAGGGGTTTGAAACCAAATGGCGGCTAGAGCGTTGTATTCACCGTCTGCGCAGAATAACTGCAACAAAAAAAAATGTTATTGCGGCTGTCGCTGAAATTCAGTTTTATCATTGTGTCAATTTTATTATTATTTTTCTTTTAATTTTATGTTATTGAATTTTATTAAAATTTTTATGTTTTTGAATTTTATTTAAATTTTTATGTTATTGAATTTTATTTATATTTTTATGTTATTGAATTTTATTTTAATCTTTAAGTTATTGAATTTTATTTAGATTTTTATGTTATTGAATTTTGTTATATGTTATTGTTTTGTAATATCAATTGTTTCAATGTTAATTAATGTAATTGGTTTAAACCGTTTTAATTAACTATAAAATAAATAAATAAATAAATCATTTTGAGGCAGACTGGTGCTAAATTACAATTGTGCATAATCTTCATCAACAGCCTGTAATAGTCCAATGCTGGCCTAGGGCAGTTCTGGTTGTAAGTAGTCGACGTGGCGACTTCCACATACAGCGTCAACAGAAATATACTACAGCGCCATCTACCGCAGATACATTGAACTACGGTGTAATGTACTACACGAAGACACTACCAATCCTGAATCGCGCAATAGAAGTTCTCGCGCCGATTATCATACACAACATCCCAACATCAACCGTTGGGCTGTGGCCCGCCAGGCATGATCATCTCGCCTGGTCGGAGGATCCTTCCTTTGTGTTGGAGGGACATGACACCCGTTCCTCCACAGTAGGTATAGGCAGTTTCTTTAAAAGGACGTTTAGCCCTACTGTGTGGTATAGTAGCCCAAACTCACATTTCTAAGACCAGATTTTTGCTGGCCAGATAGGTTTGTGTCAAGTTTTAGGTTTTCTCTTTGCAGAGGTGTTTTCTGTGTGTTCTGCGCAGTTTCCTCTCTTCGTCGACTCATATGACACCCACGAGATTAATAGGAACGGTGACACTCCTTTTTCTAATCTATTACTACACTGTCATAGTTTAAGTTAAATAAGGTAATTAAGTTGAGGTCACCTGCAAGGGCACTTTCGTAGGATCTTCTCCAAGTGGTCGACAGTCGTTGAGTAAGAACATCATGAGAAATCCGCAGGTCGCACTCGCGGCAGCGACTAGGCAAGCTTCAACTACCCGCAGCCAAGGTGTTCCTATGTACCTATTTACAAAATATTTTGTTTAGCAGTGTTTGTGCTTTGTCATCATCTGACCATGGTTTTGTAAAGGACAATGGCAGGTTTGTATGGGACTTTTGTACCGCTTGGCTTATATCATGGTACGGATTGTTTTTGTATTTATTTGGCTGCTAATATCACTGACAATAAATTTTTAAATTCCTAGATTTTTACAACATAGCGTTAAAGTTATTTTAGTTTTTAGATTACAACGAAATACATGAATCACAAATTCAAAACATTCTCCTTTACAATATATAATGATACTTCTGATGAAAATTTACGTTGTCAGCATACCTTATTCTGAAAACGGCCAGTTTATAATTAATGAAGTTCCACAGAGCGCCGAGCATACCGCCGACCACGCCAAAGAACATGAATACTGGCAACTCGTAGAATTGAAACGGAAACGGTTCCATCTTGCCCAAGTTGAGCAAACCTAGAAATTAGATCTAATATTAACTTAATTGCAAAAAAATAGAACAGACTAGTTTTCGCTCGTGGCTCCGCCCGCGTGTATGTCGGTTATCGCGGTAAATAGTAGCCTATGTGTTATTCTGATGTATAGTATAAGCTATATTACTATAAAGTATCATCAAATCCGTTCCATTTACCTGGATAACTCAGCTCTCCAGGCCGTCCGTGATATGCGGAGAGGGCGCAGTTTAAAGTGAACGTCGACACCACAGTTCCAAAGAACGTCCGCCATGTCAGCGCCTGATTCCAGAAACTTGTGCCCTCTTCGAGAGAGAATAAGACACCACCTGGTGACATTATTATTGGTTAGAGATTAAGTACCTCCTTTTTTTATTATTAAAAAGACAACGCCCACATTAGGAATATACATCCTGTGTCGCGGGGGACTTTACAAAGAAACGGACACAAAGAACACCCAGACTCAGAACAACAATTTGTGGATCAAACAAAGTGCTGTCCCATATGGGATTTGAACCCACAACACTTGGCGCAGTAGGAAGCGGCGTGGCGACCGCTTAAACCACTAGGCCAACCGTGCAGTCATACTTAGATTGTATGAGACTGTTTTCACATCAGCACATTAACAGACTTTAGTATTCCACTGTTGAATATAAGCCACTCCTGAGAAAGGAAGATTAGGACTACTATACAAAACACAGGTTAATGGTATAGAGTTTGATTCAAGTGTTCCTTCTCTTTGCGATACGGTTGTTCTGCGTAGTTTGTTAGTTCTCAGTCGCCTCTTACGACACCCTTAAAATGAATGGGAGTAGTGACACTCGGTATTCTTAATCCGTCACAAAACAGATAGGCTACTTAGAGCTACTAGTTGTTAGCCTAGGTAGTAGGTAACATCGTCCGGCACCTCTGCGAGGTGGGGCCCGACCTGTCGGACGCCCAATTCGGATTCCGAGAGGGGCGTTCGACGGTCGATGCCGTGATGCGCCTTAGGGCCGTGACCGAAGAGGCAGTGAGCTGTGGCGGCGTGGTGTTGGCGGTGTCCTTGGACATCGCCAACGCCTTCAATAGTCTGCCATTTAGCTGCATCAGGGAAGCACTCCACTATCACGGGGTGCCAGAGTACCTGAGGCGGCTAGTGGCAGACTATCTAGAGGAGCGTACCGTCGTGTACGAGGACCGAGAGGGCGTCTTGAGACGGCGAACCATGTCGTGCGGCGTTCCGCAGGGGTCTGTCCTTGGACCACTCCTGTGGAACGTGGGGTACGACTGGGTCCTTCGAAGTCGTCTGCCCCCCGGGCTGGGCGTAATTTGTTACGCCGATGACACATTGGTCACAGCCCGGGGAGCGAACTTCCAAGAGGCGGCGTGCCTGGCCACCAGGGGAGTTTCTCTGGTGGTCGGGCGCATCGAGGCGCTGGGCTTACGGGTGGCCCTGGACAAGACGGAGGCCCTATTGTTCTATGGGCCCCGTCGTGGTCCACCCGCCGGTGCCTCCATAGAGGTCAACTCGGTCCTCGTACCGGTTCGGGCCCAGATGAGGTATCTGGGCCTGATACTCGACGGTAGGTGGCTCTTCGACGAGCGCTTCCGACAGCTTGGTCCGAAGCTGGTCGACGCTGCCTCCGCCCTTGGGCGACTTTTGCCCAATTTGGGTGGAGCCAGCGTCGCAACGCGACTCCTGTACACGGGGGTTGTCCGGTCGATGGCGCTGTATGGTGCACCGGTGTGGGTGGCGGCTCTGACTGCCCTAAATAAGGCCCGCCTCTGGCGGCCTCAGAGGGTATTGGCAGTCAGAGCCTTACGCGGATACCGCACGGTGTCGACCGAGGCGGCGTGCGCCCTGGCCGGAACACCCCCGTGGGATTTGGAGGCGGAAGTGCTCGCCGAAGTTTATCGACGGGTGGCTGAATATCGGGCGGAGTATGGCTATCGCCCTCCGCCCGAAGAGGTACGCGAGTGGCGTGAAACCGCCCGTCGAGCCACGATGGCTCGCTGGTCGTTCCGGCTGGAGACTCCACGCGCTGGCTTTGCCGCCGTGGAGGCTCTCCAGCCGGTCATCCTCGAGTGGGCAGGGCGGCAGCACGGGACCCTTTCCTTCCGACTGACGCAGGTCCTTTCCGGGCATGGTTGCTTCGGGAAGTACCTGCACTCGGTAGCTAGGAGGGAATTGAGTCCCGCCTGCCACCACTGCGACTGCAGTGAGGACTCGGCCCAGCATACGCTGGCGATCTGCCCTGCATAGGCGTCGCAGCGCCGGGCCCTCACTGCAGTCATCGGAGGAGATCTCTCGCTACCGGCCGTCATACGCTCCATGGCCGGTAGCGATAGCAGTTTTACCGCGGTCGCAACCTTCTGCGAAGATGTAATCTCGCAGAAGGAGGTGGCGGAGAAGGCCCGGGAGGACGATGTCCACTCGGACCCAATCCGCCGCCGGCGAACCGGGCGGCGGAGGCGCGCCTATCAGCGCCTCATGCCGCCCTGAGTGTGGCCGCGGATGGTCGGGACGGGCTTTCCCCTCCATCCGCTCTAGTGGCCTCCCGCGAAGGGGCGACGTACGCGTGTGCCGTACGTCGCCTAATTGAGAGGATACCAGCAGACGGTGCCCGCTTCTGTGCGGGCAGCCGCTGGGAGGGGTCCGGATGTGTTAATAACTGCAGTTCCCGGACTCCTCCCTTCACAGGCGCAGAGTGGCACACCGTGTGGTTTTAGTCGGTTCGAGTCCGACACACCGCCCCGCCGCAAGCCCCGGTGGGGTGACGGTCCGAGGGGATTTCCACAAGTTAAAAAAAAAAAAAAAAAAAAAGGTAGTAGGTAACATATCTGGATTTCCTTCCTAGGTTACACCTGGTTCAGAGCCGAATCCGGAAAGCGTCGATCCCGCTCGAAAAAGGGGACGCGGCGGAGGTCACCAACTCCCTAATCGCGGCCTAAGGGTCGCTGCAGACACATCTATGGCGATGTGGCCGCTGCAAACGACCCGAGACGGGGGACACGGACCTGGCGCGGCCCGGGGGATGTCGTCTAGGGCGGGGCGCTGTGCAATAGTGTCCTGCCCCAGGAGTGACCGTGGTCATCCTAGGAAGTACCACAGCTATGAGGTGAGGCAGGGAGGACTCCAGAAGCCGCCGATGCGTTACTGGAGCTCCTCCCGACTGCCGGGGTTTAGTAGGTAAACCGGGTCCTCCGGGAGTCCCACACACGTCCTTCGTCCCCACGGAGGGTAATGTGAAAAAGCAATCACCGCGTAAAAAAAAGGTTACACCTCGTTCCCTGGGTACGGTCTCGGATACGATGGTATCCGAGACTTTCATATTAATTTGACGTTGTAGGTAATTGATGGCAATCTTATTTCTTACTGTTGCCGGTGGACATATCAATACTACTCTGGCTTACGACACCGAGACGGAACAAACAATAAGTAAGAGAGCTGTTTGCATTATACGAAGTAGGTATAATTTTATTATGATACAGATGTTTTTCAAGGTCTTAATATCCCTGACCTTCTTATATTTAATAAGCACATGTTATTGATCTAAAATATTCAGTAAGGCTTTATATACAAAACTACATTGATATATTTATGAAAAAAAAAACATATAGACCAGCAAAAGTTTTTGCCGAGAACAAATTGGCAACATCAAGGTACCTACAACAACAGTCGCGGGTAAAACCGCGGGGCTCAGCTAGTATGTATTTTAATCAACCTGGCATCATTGTAATCGAATTTAAAAACAATGGCGAGGGTTTTGTATTTTTATCATTATATTTATATTTTTTTCCTTTTAGATATTACTTGTATAATAGGATCGCACGGGAGGTAAAACCATTACTGTTTAATAACGTACAATAAAAGTATATAAAACTACCGAACTAAGCAGAATCGTAGTATCCGTACGGCGACGGATGAAGAATACTCAGTGTCACCATCACTATTCATCCCGTGGGTGTCGTAGAAGCCGACAAAGGCCGTAAAATCCTCAAGACAACATACATATAAAGCTAATCAAAACTAGTAGGGAAAACGTACTAGTAGTTGACCATGTACCTGTAGTTGACCACTCACACGTATAAACCAATAAAATAAGTATTCGCGGCATTTTTTAAAATGATTCCATATTTAAAATACAATACAGCACCGTGTATCAAAGCGCGCCAATTCCACATTTGCCTTTTTGCAATATTACACACGGCCGTCATTTTTATGTTGAGTGACGCAGGGTAAACATATTCTTTGATTATTTTTACCAATTTTCATGACTATTCCACTATTTAAATGTAAAATAATAAGAACTCATTAACCTTGTTTATGGTAACTATTTTGATATTCTTATTTGTTTTAGAATTACTTAAGGTATTTAAAATATGGTCATCTGGAAGGTCATACACTGATGCTAAATATAGTCATCTACTAGTTTTAACATGGTCAGCTACTAACTGAAATTGTTAAATATTTCTTTTTGTTTTCTATACATATTTAATTTATAACTGTACAAGAAAAACATTGCCTATGCTTAGATAAAATACTTTATCAGAATTTACAAAGATAAACTTAAATCAGAGTAAAATTCAGGTAAAGCATGAAAAAAGGAAACTTTGTACCCTTAAGGGGTCATCTACTGGTGCTTACCTTATATGTTTATAGATTAGCTAGATCTAAACTGATGAATAAAATAATAGACAGATAACTATAGATTCATAACACAGGCGACATCTATGACCAACCTTCACTACATAATATTTTAAAACAAAGTTCTGTTCGCAATAAACTCAAAAGCTACTACAAGGATTTTTATGCGGTCTTTACCAACAGATAGAGTGATTCTTGAGAAAGCTTTTCGTATATAATTTGTTAAAGTTTTGAGTACATTGGCTAAAATATAACGATATTTGTTAAAGACGTCGAAGAAATTTAAGCGTATCTTTCAGAGCAACATAAGCTATATTATATTTTCCGTAAAGAACCCGTGCGAAGCCGGGGCAGGTTGCTAGTAGATATATATAATACTAGCTGACCCACGCAACCTCGTTTACGTCTCCTATTGCTCGTAGCGTTATAATTTTCCCCCGTTTTTGAAACATTTTTTATTGGTGCTCCGCTCCTATTGGTCTTAGCGTGATGATATATAGCCTATAGCCTTCCTCGATAAATGGGCTATCTAACACTGAAAGAATTTTTCAAATCGGACCAGCGGTTCCTGAGATTAGCGCCTTCAAACAAAGAAACTCTTCAGCTTTATAATATTAGTATAGATGGAAGATGCGTTCATATTTCAACAAAAGCTAACTTGAAACCAATCATAAGGAAAGCCGAGTCCAGCAGTGGACAATGAAAGGCTGTTGATGATGATGGAACAGAATTTTTCCTTCACAAAAATACAAAATAAGAACATCCGAGCTCGAGGAAGCTATTGCTATGTTGCCGAATTGACCATTGTAATAACTCAACAATTAATAAAAGTACATACTTAGTTTGTAGTTACTAACCTATAGGTGCACCAAAAGCAGCAGATACACCGGCGGCCGCACCAGCCGAAACAAAGTCACGCTTCTCATGGTCTTCCCGAAAGTACTGGAATATCTTGAAGTCTTTATTAAACGTTGTACTTTTACCCTGCGATATGCCTGCTGCGACTACGGCGCCGCTGTGGATCATAGGGCCTTCCTAGAACAATGTAGACTGTTTGTTTAGCGGATCTTACTGCTAGACGGAAGTCTGCTGCTAACCGGTGCCGGTTGCTAACGGCCTCACAGAAAACCGGAGTGAAATAGTGCTTACGCTGTGTTTCACCGAGTGAGTGAGGATACCGGAGGCCCATACCCCAACCCCTCCCCCTATCTCCCCCCCTCCCTAATCCCCTAAAGGCCGGCAACGCACTTGTGACGCCTCTGGTGTTTCGAGTGTCATGGGCGGCGGTAATCGCTTACCATCAGGCGATACGTCTGCTCGTTTGCCAGCCTATTCCATAAAAAACTGGACACAGCCTGTACTATGGCAAACAAACTTCTAATGAATATTCTTTTACATCTCTCATGTTCGGTAAGTAGGTTCTTATTACCTCCAAATGGGGCTTGTAAGTGGCTAATTAGCGCTCTAGGGTAATAATGTACCTAGGAAAGCCCTAGGGCGGTAAGTAATTAAAAAAAACACTTCTTTCTTTCAAAAAGTTCGAGTACATCTAACCATCATATTGGCAATAGACATCATGGATTCAGCCCAATGACCAAAGAGGTCGCTTTGCTATTCAGCCTTGTCTTCATGTGAGTATAATAGTCATCAATTTTAAATATTGCTATCGCTCAATTTAGTTCTTGAAAAAAAAAAAGTTCTTTACTTGATTCTTTTTAATGAAAAAAGGCGGGAATAGAAAACTTTTACTTTGAATATTGTTTGTTTTTGGATAATGTCGGTTTTTTTTCTACTTACCTCACAATCGAGATGTAAAGCAGAAACGTTAGCTCGGGTGTAAGCACCAATTGCACCTTCGAACTATAGGCGCCCTCGCTGCGCTCGTGCGCCTAAATATCTCGGGCTGCAATTGATGCCTTACAGCCCTTGGCTGCTTGGCTACTAATCTAATATTACATTTCTAAATATGCATCCTTTTTTTTTTAAGACAACTCCCGCACTATGAATAAATCTTGTGTCGCAGGGGACTTTACAAACATACATGAAACGGACACAAATAACACCCAGACTTAGAACAACAATTTGTGGATCACATGTAGGATTTGAACCCGCAACACTTGGCAAAGTAGGAAGCGGTGTGGCGACCGCTTAAACCACTAGGCCATACGTGCAGTCAACTTATTTATAGATAATAATTATATCTGCTACCCACATAACAAATGACCATGCTCATCGTATAATTTGTACAGGTTGGGAATCGAAGCCACTACATCTTTCTAGGGCTGTCATATAACATAATCATATTCTGTCTTCTTAGAACAATACCCGAGAGATAAATAACGTGAAAAACTTGCTCACCTTGCCTCCAGCAAGTCCGCCGACAACTGCAGTGATAACACCAACAGCCTTCACCAATAAAGTCTTGATGCGTACTACTCTGGGTACTTTGACACCATTTAAGTAACATTTCACTTGAGGAATACCACTTCCAGCTGCGACAGGCTAAAATATAAAATTATTATTAAAATAAAATAAAACTTCGTTTAAAAAAACCGACTTCAAAAACTAAAAAGTATAAAATAACTTAATTTGTATGTGCTACCTCACGGTCACGCGCGGCGAGTGCGGTACCTACTATTACATTTTGGCTTGGCACCGACTTCAAACCTTTCATAGGTTTCATAGGTAGCACATACAAATTAAGTTATTTTATACTTTTTAGTTTTTGAAGTCGGTTTTTTTAAACGATTTATTTTTTATTTTTCGCTTTTTAGTCTTTCTCAAGTCTCTCATCATCATTTTATTTAAAACTAGCGACCCGCCCCGGCTTCGCACGGGTGGATTTCAGATGCCCCCGCCGACGACACGATTCGTGCATTTTAAATCTGTAATATCTTCGAATATATTCATTTAAATTAGATACTGTAAATGGCCATTTTGATCTATATTAAATGCACAATGTATTTAATTTACTTAATTGTATAAGGATTCATCCTGTATTGCTTAAAATCACTTCGTAAATAAGCCATTATTTCTCGTAAAAAGAAAGGAATAAAAAATGGTTGTTGTGGGTTATCCCTAAGAGTACTTTTTAAGGTGTACAATACTGTAGTACATTATTTTGATCTATCTCGTAGGGTGCAACCAGCGTTTGCAATGTAAGCGCAAAAAATGTGTTTATTTGCTACATCACATTAGAAACCTCGAAAATTAACAGTGTTCCCATACTATATTATGCATTTATTATACATAAAAACCTTCCTGTTGAATCACTCTATCTATTAAAGAAACCCGCATCAAAATCCGTTGCGTAGTTTTAAAGATTTAAGCAAAGAAAGGGACATAGGGACAGAGAAAGCGACTTTGTTTTATACTATGTAGTGATTAAATTATGTCTACAGAATATTAAGGCACGCAGACAATTGCTCTTAAATTCATTGCAGGCGCTCACGTAAATTTGAGTGTTTCCTTCGATTTCCTTGGGATTCCATCATCAGATCCTGATATGGTGGCCGTGGGACCACATGGGGAGCATACCCTTTCGAATACAAAAAGAATTTTCAAAATCGGTCTACAATTGACGGAGTAATCAATGTACATACATAAAAAAAAAAAACGATGAAATTGAGAACCTCCTCCTTTTGGAAGTCGGTTAATGACATATCTATACAAATAACTGAAATTAGAGTGACTTTATAATATTAAAATAACCGCTTTTTACTAAATGCATATGTATGTATACACGGTATATACACCAAAATAACATTTTTTACAATTTTTGTCTGTCTGTCTGTCTGTTTTTTCTGGCTAATCTCTGGAACAGCTGGACCGATTTTGACGGGACTTTCACTGATAGGTAGCTGATGACATAAGGAGTACGGCGTTACCCGCGGTACTACAATGACCGCGGGTAAAACCGCGGGACTCAGCTAGTAAAGAATACAAATAAATATGATAGGTTGCAATGATTAACAAATAGGCAAATAGAGATGACTTTGTTTTAAAATAAAAGTAGCTTTTGTTTTGCACATGGTTAATTTCGATTTTATCAGTCAAGTTTTCAGGATAAATAATAGTCAATGACGATTCTCATCTCTGTACCAAATTTCATCCAATTCAATTCTGAAATTTCGGAGTCACTAAGTTTTAACCATTCATCCACTCAAATTAACATTAGTACAGATTATGTAAATGTACCTCCTTTTCAGTCCCATTATAAACCATATTACAACTAAAGGAACAAAAATAAGGTAAAAATAATGAATAATGTGATGTTTCATTATGGTTTTTCCCCATTCTTATCATTTGAATGCTTTATCTTTGGCCCAACCATTTGGGAATATTACTTGCTGCCTTATGTATGGTTTGGGATTCCCCAAAACTTTTAGTGATAAATGTTAATTTAGCTTAATGTTACCACAATGCAGTTACAACACCTCTATTGTACATTTTTTTTTATGGAATAAGGTTTAAACGAGCAGACGGATCGCCTGATGGTAAGCGATTACCGCCGCTCATGGACACCCGCAACACCAGAGACGTCACAAGTGTGTTGCAGGCCTGTAACATCTTACCTCCACATATGCAACTAGCATAGATCCAATGAACACAATACATATGTTTGATAACACCCACAGTAAATATGGAATGTACAGTCTGTCCTGCACTACATATTCATCCACAGCTGTTAACAGTATTTAAGGAAATAACATTTTTAGCAAAATAATATAACATTTAGACAAGTACATATTCAAGACAATGATTGACTGCATGATTGACCTAGTGGTTTCAGCGGTCGCCACGCCGCTTGTTACTGCGCCAAGTGTCGTGGGTTCAAATCCCACGGGGTACAACACTGAGTGATCCACAAATTGTTGTCCTGAGTCTGGGTGTTCTTTGTGTACGTTTCATGTATGTTTGTAAATTCCCCTGGGACACAGGATGTTTATTCCTAATGCGGGAGTTGTCATTTAAATGAAGAAAAAAAAAGAAGAATGTTGTTAATTCACAACTTTCCTGTACTTATTACTGGCCAGCCAAAACAATTATATTTACAAAAAAAAAAGGGATTTTTTTAATATGTAACCATAGGATTAAATACAGCTGTATTAGCTAAACTCTCTGTGTGGAAGGCATGAGAAAACTATTCATCTCATAGGTACCTGCAAAGAGAAGGAAACCTTGAAAAAAATCCTATACCAATCCATTTGGCCAGTGTGGTGTAGTAGGGTAAATCCTCCCTTTTAAGAACACTGTTAAAGGCTGTTAATCATTTGATGTGAACTATATAACTATAAACAATTTATTTTTTATAAAGGATACATTTCTTCAGCTCTCTGTATTTTATCTTTGAGAACTCTTCTATGCATATGTCAATAAAAAATGCTATAAGAGCTGTCACTATACCAATCAACAGTATAATGAACCACCGAGCTATATCCTTCCATACGTAAAAAGGATATCCACGTTTCCGCTCCTCATCAAGAAGTAAGTGATTCTCACATGTATCATAGTCTAAACTCTGAAAATAATAATGGATTTCCACTTACATAAACAAAGTTAATCAATCTTAACAATAACATCTTAACACAATTACAATAACTTGTCAAATTGATTTTGAATACAAACAATTAAAGAAACAATATAGCTATTTCACCAGCATTTTGTCTGGTAATATACATTTGTCATTATTGATAATTGTTGCTTACTTCAT
Organism: Diaphora mendica; assembly: GCA_949125395.1. Classification (NCBI taxonomy): domain Eukaryota; kingdom Metazoa; phylum Arthropoda; class Insecta; order Lepidoptera; family Erebidae; genus Diaphora; species Diaphora mendica. The sequence goes on from OX421321.1 coordinate 8,235,091, forward strand.
ATTTAGCTGAAAGAATATTTAAAGAGCCCGGCTCAATTTTTTGTGGAGGCCGTCTTCTTCTGATGCCATGACTTCCTTGTATCTCATCATCATCAGAATCCTGTAAATAACAATGGCACATATTAGTTAATAAGGTCCAAAATGCAAGCTTGTATATGGCAACAAAGACATTATGTTAGTGATAATAATATAAACCACTTAGTATTGTTAAATTTCAGCCATGTTTTATAATTAAATATTTTTTATTGTTAATGTCTATGTAAATGTTGAATACATAGGTTGTTGTAATAATTAAAGATAAAAAGTAATACCTCGAAGTTTATGGTTTTGTTAAATGGGTGATTTGATGTGCTGGCTAGTTCTTCATTGCTTATCAACTGAGCTGTATCTGATGTGGTTTCCACATTACTTATAGAACTGGCACTTCCGTCTGCTACAGAATTCGATGATTGACTCATTTTATATTAATTTACGTACAAAAATAATAAAACATTTATCTTGTCTTTTATATGTTTAGAAAATAATCATTTTCAATTGTGTAATGGCCCAGCTTTACTTAAGTCTTCCAGTATTTGTACCACTGAAATGGATATGCTCCAACAAAATAGTATAAATTAGATTACAGTTATACTTTGTCGCATTACACCACAACACTTCTTTAAGTTTCTAAAACACTGTGCTTTGTTTATCTTTCAATGACAATATTGACAATCATTTGATCGCCCCATGCCCCCATGCCTATTTTGACACATCTGGCTGGATACTTCAAGTTTAGTATACACCTCACAGAAAAGGCGATGATACTCTCGATATGTTCAACGACAATTATTCAGCAGTTAATTTTACTTTGTAGATTTCTAGACGATAAGTAAAAACTATTATTTTAGCGTTATTTAATAACTCATTAGGCACATTCCGATTTTTTTTTTAAATTGAGTAATTTGATATAGCTTTCAAAATATTTTTTTTGCATTATCAGAACTAAATAAAATGATAAATATTTTCACAATTTAAAAAACCATTTAAGCTCTAAACTATCGTATTAATATACACTACTAATTTATACTATTTTTATATTAATAATAACTCAGCAAGATAACGCTAATCTTATCAATATTTACTTCACAAATCAATACACAAAATCTGCGACTCTCCTAATACTGTGACATAAAGTCGAAAAATATATATGAAAACGTTAATTTCAGTCATTAGTAACATTTTCTATTGAAATTAAGTTATTAAATCTCCTTATTATGAATACTGATTTCAATGATAATGTTATCATTTTATCAGTTCGTAAACTAGAACAAACTTTTGAATCTCACACATGCAACGCGTCCATCGTATCGTAAACAATAGAGATTTTCAATGTGTGTGTAGCTTGTTCGTTCGTTTGGTTGACAATCGCGATGTGATGTATTCTACCATACATCATCGCATGCTGAGTTATATTTTCAACAAAACCTTTTCATTTTTAACTAAGTTACTTGATTTATTTCTAAATGTTTTCTTTCATTGTGAATACTTTTCTCTATTTTAATTTCTAAATATGTGTAATTTGCCGCCGAAGTTCCATTCAGTGTGTCGCCTTTGTTTATCATTCTGTGGCGATAATTGCAGTGATGTTAAACTTCCAATATTCGACCGTGATAAGGATAAATCACGACTTTCCGAGATGATAATGGAAAATTTGTCAATAATGGTAAAAACTTTAAAATAATTGTAGCAATGGTCATTGTAAAAGAGGAGTAATCTCGTGTGAAAGTTTATCGTAAGCGTATGAGATTGTGGATGCTGATAAGCGCCATTAACTTTCTCGCGGGTGTTGGGTATTTTCGCATTGTGATATCATATTACGGCCCACGCGTCGATTGCTCGGCCGTATGACTAATGTCATTCGGGGAAGTGATATACGAGCGTGTGGCAGGCGCGCTGTATCAGCGGCGGCCGCGTCGCTGATAACAAAGGAGCGCAGAGATCACCTCGCGCTCTGTGGCGACCGTCACACCTCCTGCGCCGGCCCACGGCTCCCTGGCCCCCCTCGCTCTCCACAAATACATTACTAAAATAAATGTTCCCTTTTACTAAGCCTATCCACATTATGCTATGCTCTGCTATTTTGAGATTTCAATATTATCTAAATTTAGATTTGTATTTTAAGGGAATCAATTTGCAGGGGGGACTGTGTACTTCAATATAAACTATGGAGTGTATCCTTATAGCTGTAAGAAGAACCTTGTAGATTTCTTAATGTGTTTGTTATCAGATTGCCACTAATGACTCATCATCTATGATTACACTTGCAAAAGGTCACTGGCCACATCAACTCTCATAATGACAGGGTATTGTGGACCTGTGTTACACATGTTACTAATGATATGAACAATATTTTTAGGTGTCCTCAGAAGATTTGCTACCACAAGTAGTATGTGGAAGCTGTGCACACAAACTTGATGAATTTCATACATTCAGAGAGTTGTCACATAAATCTGAGCGACTCTTGGAACAGTTTGTGCAGTATGCTGATTCATTATGTGGTTCAAAAGAGGTGAGTTTCAAAAAATAAAATATGACAATATTTTATAGATACAATTTTTATTTACATGTTATCATCTAAAATAATGAAAATGTGTAATATGGTTACATAAATAAACTACATACTAATAATAATTGGCAACACAAAAGCCAAAGTATTTAAGCATTACTTGAGTCTGTATTGATATGGATGTACTGGATTGGCTGACTTCTGAACCTGTTATTGTAAACCGATTTCATTGATTTGATCAGCAGTCCTAGTAGCATACCAAAGCAGGCTACTGCTGCTACCCCCAGAATGCTCCACAGTACATGTTTGGGTTTCAAGTTTGACAAACTATACTTCTGTTTAGGAGTTGTTGTTGAATCAAAAGTTGGGCAGTAATTTAAAGTTACATTTGTTAAATATGTACCACTAAACCGCATAGGGGCTGCACAGCTGAAATTAGAATTATTATTATTTAAAAAAATGAGCAGAAAGTTAAAAACAATTTACATATACATTATGTAGTATATTATATGTCATGTGTATCACTAGCATTATCAGATATACATATGTTTCGAGATCAACATTCCTTTTATGAGTGTTTGTTTTGTTTTGCCTTGGGGTAACCCCTAAAACCTGTTTGTGATAACAGAAAAGAAACTTGTTCGTTCCTTACATAGTTGATTCTCTTCTATTTAAAATGTAACTTTATTATATTTGGAGTTTTTTTTTTTTTTTTTTTTTAATTATTATATTATGTATACTTACAAAGGTATCTCATTAGGTTTAAACTTTTGTCCTGCTCCCTTTTTAGATATAATGTCAACTAGATCACAGTTACACAGCCAGTTGTTACCAGTCATTCCTAATATTTCTAGTTTCTTCCATGGCATCAAATCTGTAGATAGTTCACTTAAATTGTTGTCGTCTAAGTACACCTGTTAAGCAATGTGATTTCTGAATGAATAAATATACATCGTTAAAAAATAGCACCCTTACAAAAATCAGTTCCCAACAAACATACCGGTGAAGTGATTAAGAGCTTGTTAAAAATCAATTGATAAAGTATCAGTAAGCTAAATATATTATCAAAGTAAAATTCTGTATTGGGGTTTTTCCAGGATATGTAAATTAATATATAGTTGTAATAGGTAGGTGTGTGCTATTTATATAGTATCAAAATCACTAGTGGCATTGAATTAATTAAGCAATAATCATAAGTAGTGATAGGTCATTTATCAAACCTACTAAGAATCTGACAGAATAATTCAAAAAGTCTCATGAAAGACCTTGAGAGTTGTCCAAACTATATGCAGTGAGTTTGAGTAAAGAGGCCAAGATATTTCATCTTTAAATTACTGCTAATCTTAGGATAAATGTTGCAATGCATTGATTGATTGTATATCAAAACATAAGAGAAAAATGATTACTAAGCTGACCTTGTTTTCTGACTGTCATGTAAGCATTTCAAAAGTAGGGTAAAGTGATGTGTTATAATTTATAATGTGATATTTCTGATAAATATACTTATTTATTGTTGTGTATATAAATCACACTAATATTTAAAGGCGAAAGTTTGTGTGTATGTTTGTTACTTCTTCACGCAAAAACTACTCAACGGATTTGGATGAAACTTTACAGTAATATAGCTTATACATCAGAATAACACATAGGCTACTATTTGCAGCGATAACCGACATACACGCGGGCGGAGCCGCGGGCAACAGCTAGTACATAATAATTACGAATTTAGCGGGAATCCTTAAAAGTCAACAGTCTTTAACAGTCCAGTGCTAATACTGAACAAGTACTGAAGTATATTAGCAACAGGGGCAGTTGGAAAATTGTTACAGTAAAATTACTGTTGCAGTAAACTATGCCTAAACCAGGCTTGGTTTTGCGTTGGTGTGAGTTTTTTGGATTCGGAGAGCGACCATTATTAGCTAATGTGATTATTAGCTAACGAAATTTTAAGAAAGGTGTTTCAAGTTACCCACTTCCTTCAAAGTCCATTGCTCTTTCAGTCCTCGGAACGCGTTATGACTAATGTACTTCAGGTTTTGGTTATGGCAAAGGTGAAGTACTCTCAGGTTCTTGAGTGGAGTAAACGTGCTTCTTTTAACTTCATCCAAATAGTCGTTCTCGCCGACTTCCAATTCGATCAAGTTCGTTAAGCCTGCAAAAAACATATTCTATTATAATTATGTTCTTCCGTATTCACCACGAGGGCGAGGCGAGTAGGTACATACATATCGTTATCATACAGATCTACAACATGCGCCAAGTATTTTTTTTACCTTATTACGTTTGCTCACTCCTCGAACCATGGCAAAGTTTGAGAACTCTATCTTATGAATTGAGTGAATAGTTTTTACAATAGGTACATACATTCTTTTAAGTACGAAGATTAGAGATTTCACTTTCTGCTCCATATAAACGTGACTCCTCAGTGTGTTCTTAACAGAATAATACTGCCGCCTGCGCTAATATGAAACCATTTCATATATTTATTTCATTAACAATATATAAACGCAGGCTCTAATATTAACATTTGTACCTATTGTTTATTCGATGTTCAGGTGGTGTCCCCATTCAGTGGTCTTTCCAACGACTGAAGATACATACGTGTACACGATCCTGACCTATGCAAACTACTGCAATGCAATCTCAGTCCCGTATTTGAGTCTTGCATTGAGCTCGGTGCTACGTAACGCGTTGCACCGAACCCAAACGAAATCGGGAAAACGGCATGACGACTTTCTGTTCGATGTGTGGAAAACATCCTCTTATGAATATCGTTTGGCTGATTATATTATAGCCCTACATAGTTTACAATGTTTGTTTAGAGATGTGACTATCTATATTGCTTTCTTTATGAGTGCGTTATTTAATATCTAGACAGAAATACAATACTATAGGAGACAACACGGCCATATTGCATAGGTAATACTCCACTAATGCCCGGTTTCTGAAGTTCTCAATAAAATTGCACTTAACTATCTCTTTAGTAATATCGATGTATTTTATAAACCCCGTATATTAGTTATTACCTTTCTGAATAGGCAAAATATCATTTAATAACTATGCAATCGATAAATATATTCAAAAACTATCCATGGTTCTACCCCAGTCTTGAGTTTATATTTTTATTTTATCGGACTTAATAAATAATAATATATGATCAGTAATATTAAGAGTCCACTGATTTAGCAACATTGTCATGCTTATTTGTCAACAAAATACATTTATTTTTAGCTAGGATTATTGATGGTCGGTTTTACTGATATAAAACACTAAATAACGGTGAAACCGAAACAGCACGCGTTGATCTGTAAGTTTATTTGCATCTTAATAGATTTTGTTTAACAGAAAGCCCTTTTATAAGTTATTTGTCCAAACTGCTAAAAAGTATCTCGTAAACCGGGCATAAAACCTTTTTTTTAAAGACAACTCCCGCATTACAAATTTATACTGTCGCGGGACTGCGGGAGACTTAACTTTACAAGCATACCTGAACCAGACACAAAGAACTCGGCACAACAATTTGTGGATCACACAAAGTGTTGTCCCATGTGGGGTTTGAACCCATAACATTTAGCTTAGTAGAAAGCGGCATGGCCGCTGCTTAAACTACTATATGCACGTGCAGTACATACAGAGTCGTCTTAACCTAAGCGGGGGCCCCTGGGCACATACGAATTTGGGGCCCTTTTGGAAAGTAAATAAAGTGTATTATGCTAACATTTTTCTACTATGAACATTTATTAAGAGTAATCGTGTATGATGTTCGTTTTTTGGTTACAATTACCATAATGGTTTATTTCAGGTTTTGTGTTAAGAAAAACCTTACATTTATTATAACGTGGTCGGGTTTGCCGAATTTGAGAATTAAGCGTTCTGACGTGTAAAAGAGACGTTATTATAAACACTCTTAGAACCACAGAATAACTCAGAATAATAGTCCTTAATGACCGTCTAGGTCGCTCTGTTAATCACTTATATCACTCGGATATTTATCGCACTGTAGCTCAAACTAATCTGCCTTTTTATACTAGATGCCACTATTACTAGATTATTTAGGAAAGTTCAACAGCCTCTTGAAACGCCCATTCCGGAAAAACAAGCCAACCGACGCGCGACAATCAATCTATATTCGACGCTATGTATATTCCCTTAAGTATTATTATTCTGTGCCTCAAGAATCCGACTAGAACTTTCTCGGCTAAACCGATTGAAGAGTATGTTTCTGCAATGTTAATTTTTCGTAACATTCCATCGCTATTACTACCACGCCATATTGCTGCTATATTTAGCCAGGTGGTGTATATGCACTACTTTGAACTCGATTGTCGCTGAATCCTGTGGGTCATGTCGTTAATCCGGTTAACCTTATACGGACCCTCCCACATGTTCTGTAGTTTTGGGGCTTTTCTATGTATACGTGTCGAGTTAATCAGCCAAACCAGTGCACCTTTATCAAAACCGTTTGAGCGCCAGCCGTATCGGGTTTTCGCGTTCCCGCTCGCGATGTCAACTGCAAATACCGCAATTAGTTTCCAGTCCATTATACAGTTGCTGGTATCTTGGTTTCGCATCTGTGGGCCTATTTACAGCTGTATACAAGTGGTACATTTAGGGCACCACTACGACACCAACCTTGTACATCTTGCCGACACTTCTTGACACTAGGATGGCCTCCTGAAGCTCCATCGTGAACTTCACGGAGAACGTCCAGAATCTTAGGTTTTGGCACAATGATCTGCAGGTAGAACTTTCTGCCGTTGGTTTTCTCCCATTTCCGGTAAAGTATCCCGTTCTGTAGAACCAAGCTATTCCATTGTGCCCAGTAAACTTTAGTAATAACGCTTGCAGATGATATAATTGTGACTCCAAGCAGGTTGAGTCTCAAAAGTCAAGCTTAGAGTTTGAAACGAGATTTCGAGTTTTGAGTTCCGACTCCGACGAGTACATTTTCTCATCGAGACATATTCTTTGGATCGTCTCATGAAGTCACCTTTTATATGTTGTTTATCATGTTTTCCCAGATTGGTGCCTTGGAACGTGCGTCTTAGATCAACAAACTTTTTTTCGCAACGTTTCCTCAACAGCTCCTCCAGGCCGTCCTATATTTTTACAGCACATAGCACATGATCCCAGAACCCCTCTCAAAAAAAAACTTGATACCTTTTATTTCCTCTGAGACTTCCCTTGTGGGTCGGCCGGATAACCTGTCGAACCGCTTCGACCTCCAGGGCGTTTGCCAGTGCTTCACTTATTGAAGCGTGGTGGCTTGTCCAACACTGCAGCTGTTAATTCCAAGTCCTGCAGATGCTGACTGATTGATGCTGTTTATGGAAATCTGCAAGTTGTTTGCTTTTATCATCTATGCTTTCCGTATGAGGTTCTCAATTTCCAACGTACATTGCTGCAGGCCTTCTCCGGGGCATTGGGCTCTATCGCATATCTGGGACCGGAAAACGTGTTTCAGATGGCATTCTCGACTCGAGCGCTTCTAAAAATTCTAAATATTCGGTACCTGAACCAGGTAGTGCTTCTAGGCGTGACAACGCTTGCCCCTTAAGCGAAATAGTTAGGGCAGTCAGGCACTGTTCATTACTCCACCCACAATTTTTCAATGCGGCCCCGGTCCCGTGATCTTCACCAGGTCGTCGGACTACCCTGTACCTACCAACGCTGCAATAACATATATACGGTAGTCTCTTAAGAACTTTATGGCCCCATTGGCCTTCAAAAATTTGTATGAAAATCCTTATTAATGGGCTCTTGATTTAACATCACTATCACTACATAGTATAAAACAAACTCGCTTCTCCGGTCTGTCTGTCCCTATAAATGCTTAGATCTTAAAACTACGCAACAGATTTTGAAGCGGTTTTCTTTAATAGATAGAGTGATTCAAGAGGAAGGTTTATATGTATAATATAGTAGAGAAACACCAATATTTTTAAAGGTTTTCAATTTGAAGTCGTAAATAAACTCATTTTTTGCGCTCATATTGCAAACGCTGGCTGAAACCTACGAGATAGATGAAAATAATGTACTACAGTATTGTACACTTTAAAAAAGGCTCCAAAATCCGCAATAGTATATGTCTATCTCTCAGGGATAACTCACAGTAACCATTTTTATTCCTTTCTTTTTACGAGAAAAAATGGCTTATTTACGAAGCGATTTTAAGCGTTACAGCATTGATCCTTATTCAATTAAGTACCTTAAATACATTGTGCATTTAATATAGACCAATATGACCCTTTACAGTACGTAATTTAAATGTAATTTAAATTAATAAAAAATAAAATAATAATAATATATACGAAGATATTCCAGTTTTTAACTGCACGAATCGTGTCGTCAGTGGGTGCATCTAAAATCCATACGTGCGAAACTGGGGCGGGTTGCTGGTTAATAAATATATCGTTTAAAACATGAATAAATTATTCATGCTTACTTACAGTTTTTAATTAAATACATAATTATAAGAAACTTCCACGTTAGCGTACTATATTTTTTTTGTGAAAAAATGTAATGTGTACACAAATTATAACGAGAACATAACGTCTGAGACAATGTTGTCGGTTCCTCGGGGCCCCCCTGATGATGGGGGCCCTGGGCACAGGCCCCGTGTGCCCTTATGGTAAAGACGGCACTGAGTACATATAACTGCGATGCGATGCGGCGTCGCACGATGCGAATCAGATCGGAAGTTCTTGCGGTACATTCGTGCAAGCTCGCAGATATTTGCGATGCGTTGCGAATTCGCAGTTATGTGTGGGTGCCCTAACCTTTATTGCAATGAAATTGGATGCTCATTGATTGAGGAATAAAAAGGGTAAAATCTTTTATTTTACGTGCACGTCATGTGGTCGTTTTTTAATAGAAATAGCGTACTATTTTATACATATCCCTTACTCCAATTATTCATTCCTAGGCAAGTCATTCCTATTAATGATACCTGTCGCCAGAGAATTTATAAACATTTAAACAGCAAACACAAAGAACATTCAGACTCAGGAAAACTATTTGTGGAACCCGCATCGAACATGTGGGGAGGTGTAGACATTAACGATACAGTAGAATAAACCCTTCAGCTGTAATGTAAATATTAATCCTACTAAATGCGAAAGTTTTTTTTTTCTGTATGGATGTTTGTTACTCTTCGACATAAAATTATTGAACGGATTTAGATGAAACATTACAGTAATAAAGCTTTTACATCGAGAATAAAACACTATTTACAGAGATAACTGACACACACGCGAGCCACAGGCAAAAGTTAATATAGAATACCAGAAGGTCAATTCTCATAATAATATTCGTACTACATTAAGCTCCCTATCTACACTCATTGAGCTCCTGTCTCAAAAAGATTAGGAAAGTAATTCTCTTAGTTTTTCTTTTAAATATTTTAGCTGCCAAAATGACTCTGTCCTGCCTGATGGAAAGCACAAGCAGAATCCAAGAGTGTTGGTCACCATCCAATGTTGACTGTAATGTGCTAGGTATTGTGTTAGTAACACTTTAGCTACTTTACAACGACTGATCTTCGCACTTCACTTCTTTAAAAATCAAAACCTTAGTTAAATGTAAAATTTGATACAAATCGTTAGAGCCGTTTTCGAGATATGTAAATAAAAGCAACAAAAATATTAAAAAATAGTACTATACCTATGAAACTGTCGTCATTCAATTCGACGATATCATTGTCGTTAAAGGTGAGGTACTGTAGAGTAGAACCGACCAGGCTCAAGCTCTCCGGCACAGTTACAAAGCGGTTGTGCGATAAATCAATCATTTGTATTTTGTTCAAGCCTCTGAACGTGTCCAATGGGATGTGGTCAATGTCGGTATTACTGAGGTCCAATACCTGAAAATATTATAACAAACTTAAAACAATCGATGTAAAACTTTGACTGCACGTTTGGCCTAGTGGTTTAACGGTCACCACGCCGTTTCCTACTTCGCCAAGTGTCGTAGGTTCAAATCCCACGTAGGAAAACAATTTGTGTGATCCACAAATTGTTGATCTGAGTCTGGGTGTTCTTTGTGTGTGTTTGTAAAGTCCCCCGCGACACAGGATTTATTCCTAGTGCGGGCGTTGTCTTTTTAAAAAAAATAGAAAATAGAAAAACAATATATAATTATGTCCACCCAGTCGTTTTCGGCAACGGCCACGATTAGATATAGTGCACAAGTGTGCGCAAACACAGACTGTTATAAAGCATTTCTATAATCAGAAAAACTCAATAACACTTTTCGTCTCGACCCGGGATTCGAACCCTAACTTCATGATCAGAAGTCGTAGAAGCCAATCGCTATACCAAAGAGGCCGTTCTGTATATACATATGTATGTATATGCGTTTAGGTTCCGTAGCAGATTTGTAATACTTAAAAAAAAAACAAATTTAATTCCATAACCAGTATTACGAGCGCGTTAAGCCGTGTCGGTCCCGGTTGCCACACGGAACATCTTTGGGAAACGTGACGGGTAGACGCAGCACTAAAAAGTCCGACAATAGTCATTCTATTTGAGCTGTGGAGGTCTGATGGCAGTCGCTTCACGTAAAAAATCGAAGCTTAGCCGTATCGTAGTAGACTAAAAGCCCCAGCCTATTTTGGGCAAAAGGCTAAGAGAAGGAAATCATTTTTTCTCTTTACTGTGTACATCCTTGTTAGTCTTAGCGTAAGTTTACGATCGCCCTCAGATATTTGAACTCAAAGTCGTGAATAGGTATCAATAAGGAAACCCCTTTGTAATGTAATACACCTGTACCTTCTTTAAATATGTACAACAGGTGTAAGAATTATAATAAAAATTAATAACTTTCGTAAGTTATATTGAGTAGTTAGGTTGTAGGGGCCCCTAATTAAACAAGTACTAGCAACCCGAAAAAAGGCAAGTCTGTATAGAATTAGTCAAGAGCTAATAAAATGTATTACCTATATTTAATAAACTTTTTGTTTTGAACATAAATTTTGTGTTAAAAATATAAATAGGCATGAAGGATGTCGAACTGAATTAATGGACGTGCCAATAAACTATTTATTATTGTATAATAATGGATACATAAATCGTATGAAAGTTTTCATTACTTTCACTAGTTTCACGACAGATTACAGGTATTACAGATATTAAACAAAGACATTTGTCGCAAATAAACACATTCTGCCAAATCATAAAATTGCTTAAGTTAATTGTTCAAGTTGTGCGAAGATCGGTAAATTATGATGAACAATTTTCTGTCTGTTTGATTTTCAAGGTCTTTTCGTTAAGAAAGCCTGTTCAAGAGGAATGGAAAAATAATTTGACACGAACAAAGCCATGGGCGAAAGTTTGTTTCAAATTAAGCGAACTTCTATCCGCAGCGTTATGGATAGTCGTCGGATCGTGTATTATAAATCTTAATTTATTGCACATAGATGTGATAAACTACTCCTTTTTATAGGCCTGTTCTAAATCTGCTAATTCGAAATGCCAATGAACTGCTTTTCAATATTTAATTACTAATTATTAGAACATATAAAAAACATCTGAAGGAGTCCATGATCATTTGACAAATTATAAAGTAAATGTCTTGAAAGACATATCGGATTTCTTTAACGGAATACATGTAAATATTTTTAGTGACCATGTAGAAAAATTATATTGCTAAACTCACCTCCAAATTTGTAGCACTGGATAAAGCCAATGAGGTGACATGATCAATGATCTCGATAGGGTTGTTGTTCAAATACAATCTCGTTAGATTTGGCGTATGTTGGAACAGGTATCGATCCAGCGAATGGATCTCGTTGTAAGCGAGATTAAGTGTTTCCAATGCAATAGTGGCGTATAACCCATCTATGTAGCGACCCTGGAATATCTCGCTCCTCAACACATCACCTGAAAATAGATTTGTAGTGTAAGACATTTAATAATTAGAATATGAAATAATAAGGCCATAAACTAATAAAGCGCCTTGATTGTTTACTCATTCTACAGCACGCTCAAAACATTTATACTAATATAGGTTACATCTTTTATTTCTTTGTCGAGAAAATACTTGATGCCATCTTTTGTAGACTATACATACTATTCGACTGTAAATCGGGACTTAATCGCGATAATATTAACAAGGTACAATACCTTTTTTGGTTACCCGACGTTTCCATCGAATTGCACCGATCGTGGTCACGGGTAGAGATGGGTACCGTTTGTCAACATCTTGGAATCCTGTTATCAGCAAATGCAATCGTCGGCGAATACATGGTGCTCGACAAGACTCAGCGGACGTCGTAAGTGTGGTGTGTCGAGGTACCGACAGTGCGAAAGTTAATCCAAATAAAGAAGACCAAGTGCGGGTAGTTGGTGAAACTCGCACTTCACGGAGGCGGCGCTAAGCTCTCACCAGTCTACCCGTGACCACGATCGGTGCAATTCGATCGAAACGTCGGGTAACCAAAAAAGGTATTGTACCTTGTTAATATTATCGCGATTAAGTCCCGATTTACAGTCGAATAATTTTGTAGACTAGTTTGCTTCCCTGTCAAATTACATTTATCTGTAAATAATTTCCTTAAAAGTATAATCGCCAGAATATTATACCGTGAAAATGTACACTGCAAATTGTAACATTAGAACCTTTTCCGTAGTGAAAGTAGTCTTGCAATTATTTCAGTAGTCGTTACGTCTTCATAGAAACAAGTTACAAGAGCTATAAAAATAGGCTTCCATTCTAGATAAGCACCTCGGTGACCCAGAATCTCTCAAATGACTCATTGTAACAGAATAAACAAACTTGTCACAGCCTCCTAAGAGGATATCTTAAGAAATAAATATTATATTTCCTGGCGCTAAAAAATTGTCTAAATCGAGCCAGTTATAAAAGATACTGAATTGCATTACATTTAAGGCTTCTAAAATAGTTCGCAACCACAATGCAGTTTTTTTATCGTTTAATTGCTCGATCAGGACACTTCGAGAGATTATTATGTATGTTATTAACTATTTATGTATTTCATGCGCATTATGTACAAATATTTTGTTTTCCTTCTATATCTGCGAGAGTAACTTCACGCAAAGATAACAGTTAAGTGGTTTATCTCTATAGCTTTTTACTTTCTTTGCAAAGATTATTTTACTCCTTCCAGAAACTTGTTTGTCACTTCAAGGGCGTGTCAAAATTATAATTCCATTTGTCGGTTTAACATAAGGAAATTTTAAAGTAGAAGATCATCTTCCGAATCCGTAGTTACAGATCGTTGAACCGAGGTATTTAAGATCGTTTTCGTTTGTTTAGTATTTATTTTCCTATTGTTTTTTTAGGTTATTAATCAAATTATTACCGTTTTGTTGCATAGTATATGCGTATCAATAAAGGATTTACAAGTGGCTGTTATGTGATTCATCAAATTTTAGGGAAAACAGCGTGACCTTAAAGATTATGATTTTTATAGATGAGCGGTTTGATTCACATAATCAAATGATATTATAACTTATCTATATATATAAAAGCAAAATACCACTCACTTATTAATCACGAAATCTCAGAAACTATAACACCTACAAACTTGAAATTTGGCAGGTAGGTTCCTTATAAGGTGTAGACATCCGCTAAGAACGGATTTTACTAAACTCCACCCCTAAGGGGGTAAATCAGGGGATGAAAGTCTGCGTGAGCGAAGCTGCGTGTAAAAGCTAGTGCTATATAAAAAAACAAGCGAGCTTTACAGTACTCGAATATGATGTGTCACTTTTGACATCTCACGGCCAATTCGGGCATCGCATCGCATCATTAATCAAAATACACGCGCTTTTGGCTTCCTGGCTTCCTGTTACACACTTTCGTCCCGTTTTACGAAATCAGACATTAGGTCTAAGAAAGAAACAGGAAATATGTTACACATCAAAAAAATTTACTTTTGTTACAGAATCAGGGTTTGCAACTTATTTACTGTACCCTGTTTTTTTCTACCACGATGATCTATCTTCATCTTAACGGACATTTAAGATCAACGTAGTACAGATAATCTAACATCATATTGAAATAAACAGATAAGACTAATGCCATGCATTAAACTAGGTTTATTGTGATTAGTGAGATTACGACATTTTTGTGAATCCAAATACTACATGTAACTGTTCTTCGGAACTGTAAATAAATGTACCACACCCGAATGACTAATGTTATTTATGACAGATATTCACCATACATTGGTATCGATTTAGAGATGGATATAATAAACTGTTTATTGTATTACTACCAAATCATTAGAAGGTACCCTGGTACCTTTAGTACAACAATACGTTCACTTTTACAAAAAAAGCCTCAAAAGTTTTATTTACACTTTCGATAAAAATAAGTCAGTCGAGTAAATATTTGAATTATGGCTATGTTATTAAAATTAATTAACCGGATCATAAGATGAAATCATCCGCTGATTGTTTCACATATATAATTAAGTAAAGAAATAAGAAATTTTATCGGAAACTACTCCGCGAAGTCGTCGTTAATTTTTATCGCTATATCGAGACCGGTTCTGAGAGATTAATGAACAACAAATTTTCTTGATTTGTATACGATATTACCAGAGTACTATTGTCGGCTCTTACTTCTTGTGTTTTTTGTTCAAGACACGTTTAAATTCGACTGGGATTGCTTTAATCTTCTCACATTTAAGTCATCATACATATTTCAATATGGAAGTTAAGTGATTATGTTTAATTGGTTATTTATGATTAAGGACATCGGTAGACAAAAATTCCTATTTGTCCGTTGCACATCATATACATCGAATAAGATATTAGATGCGTTGTGACTATTTTAGATGAATTCCCCCATGGTCTGTCAATGATCAATGTAATCTGGTCGGGACCGATACGTCACACAATTTAAAGCTGTATTACACCTGCCTATTACGTGTTAATTTCAGTACATTGAGCAAGAATTTAAAAATATGGTCTATCGAAATTGTAATTTCTCGTTTTTTTGGAGACAGTACTTTTGTCAAGATCAAAGTCACCTTATATGTTTTTCTGTACCTATAATATTATATTTATGTTGGCTAGAGTATTAACAGGAAAGAGTGACTAAAAGACAATACCGTAGGCGCATTTTAGTATTACAATTTCAGACAATGAAATGAAACAACTTTTTCCTAAAGCCATTTACGTCACATATAATATAATGGATCTTCGTAATCTAGTACATTTGGTTTTTATACTGATGAAATGTGAAGTAAATAATAGACAGATAAGTAAGGCGAGTAAACAAAATCATAACTCTGAAAATATGACAAAAAAAAATATACGGTCGAATTGAGAAACCTCCTCCTTTTTTTGAAGTCGGTTAAAAATGTTTTTTCACACATGTTTCCAAAAAAGTATTAAAGAACTATCTCATATCACTATCAACATCTAAAATAGAACATAAATGTCCAACGGTGTCAAGTTTGTCATTTTGAATACGTTATTAATAGTCGTGCTTTTCTTGTGTATGTCGACATAAATATCTGACCTATATGAGTTTTCTGATCAATAATCTCATCTTGTATTGTATCATGTACTAGCTGACCCACGCAACGTCGTTTGCGTCTCCTATTGCCCGTAGCGTAATAGTTTCCCCCCGCTTTTGAAACATTCTTCATTGGTACTCCGCACCTATTGGTCATAGCGTGATGATATAGATAAACTCGCTAAACTTCCTCGATAAACGGGCTATCTAACACTGAAAGAACTTTTTCAAATTGGACCAGTAGTTCCCGAGATTAGCGCGTTCAAACAAACAAAAACTCTTCAGCTTTATATATTAGTATAGATGACCCACGCAACGTCGTTTGCGTCTCCTATTGCCCGTAGCGTAATAGTTTCCCCCCGCTTTTGAAACATTCTTCATTGGTACTCCGCACCTATTGGTCATAGCGTGATGATATAGATAAACTCGCTAAACTTCCTCGATAAACGGGCTATCTAACACTGAAAGAACTTTTTCAAATTGGACCAGTAGTTCTTGAGATTAGCGCGTTAAAACAAACAAAAACTCTTCAGCTTTATATATTAGTATAGATGACCCACGCAACGTCGTTTGCGTCTCCTATTGCCCGTAGCGTAATAATTTCCCCCCGTTTTTGAAACATTCTTCATTGGTACTCCGCTCCTATTGGTCAAAGCGTGATGATATAGATAAACTCGATAAACTTCCTCGATAAACGGGCTATCTAACACTGAAAGAACTTTTTCAAATTGGACCAATAGTTCCTGAGATTAGCGCGTTCAAACAAACAAAAACTCTTCAGCTATATATATTAGTATAGATGTATTTATTATACTCTTCTAAGATCTAATACTCATAATCAACAACACATTTATTTGGATAAAGACTAATATTAGGTATTATGTTGATAAAAACTCTTTGGCAAATAACTCAATAATAGGTACCAACTCTTAGCGTCTTTATACTCGTGATAACTTCTAAACGAAATGTCCGAATGGGATGAAACAAAAAGTATTTTACTTCTAAATAAATACCCTTGATAACATAATGCTTTATTTAGATAAGGATTAATATTACGATAAACATTTAACGTAGTTTCTTTCTTCAGACGATTTAATATTTTTTTTGAACACAAAAGCGGTTATTGTAACTAAACCATGATATTAAATGCTATGAAATATATTTAGCTTTAATTCCGCGAGACAAATATCCAGGTCTGAAAGCAGCGTTTGAGCGCATGCGCTCAAACGCTCGACGAGTCAACATCTCCTGAGGATGCCCCGTGGAGGGGCGAAACACGTGTCGAGTATAGGTTTGGTTGCATGGCATGCTAATTATTTCTCACTTGTTTTGTATGTGTACATATGCATGACGGTGGGATTTGTGCCCTGCTTTCAGACCTGGATATTTGTCTCGCGGAATTAAAGCTAAATATATTTCATAGCATTTAATGTCATGGATTTCCGCAAAGTAACGCCTGATTCCATAACTTATCTTAAACCATGATAGTTAGATATATGCTCTCGCGGACTTTTTTGTAGATCTTAATGGGACCTACAAACCCGTAATACATTATTTTGTTCTATTGTGAATTCTTTTTGCAGCGCACGCAAAAATAGGTTTTCGATTTCACATCTTGGGTTACAAAATAGCAATTTTCTTACGGATCTCTATTTTTTATGAAAATAAAATATAGCCTATAGCCGTATAATAATATTCCTCGATAAATGGACTATCCAACACTGAAAGAATTTTTCAAATCGGACCAGTAGATCCTGAGATTAGCGCGTTCAAACAAACAAACAAACTCTGCAGCTTTATAATATTAGTATAGATATTGTTGTGTTCAAGTACGGACAGACGACTAAAGATAATAAATAATGATAAACGTCCTGGGTAATCAAATTCACAATAATGTGTGTTTTTCCTCTTTTGGGTTATAAATTATAAAGTTTATCACAAATTGAAAGCGTCTATCGTATTTACGGTTCAAAATGCGGTGATGACTAAGTGAATTGATGTGATTTCTCTTTTCGTGTACATAATATTATTATACACATGACAAGCATACTTAGCAGTGATTACATTAGCTTAAGTCAATATAATACTATATCTATTTTGCTAATAGATTTCTCCATCTGGTACGATTATACAAAAAATCTGATTTTGATTAAACTTTTATATGTAACGTGACTAGTGTGTTCTCAGCTATAATCTAAAAAAGGTTATTCAGGCATTTGAACAACTGCATCTCCAAAGAGAAAGATATCGTTTACCTATTGATTTGCCAGAAATTACTGTTATGTATTTATAAAACAAATTGACTGCAAATTATACTTACTTTAGTTACGAATCATAGGTATCAGGAAAAAGTAACGCGGCTATATAATACGTATTATGGAATAGTACTTACCAGTAATGTTGTTATTGCTTAGGTCCAAATAAACCAGTCCCTCGATGTTGCTAAAAGCGTCATCTTCTATGTCCACTATTTCATTGCATTTAAAACTGATGGCTACTCTCGTGCCCGGCACGGCAGGCAATTGCGACAGGTTTGTTATCGAATTGTTGAAAAACGTTATCAAGACATGCCCATCTGAAAAGTAAGAAGTTTATTCGCGAGTCCCAATCTAAACCCTTATTTCTAGTAAATTTTTTGTGTGAAAATTCTAAATACCAAATTGTTGATGTGGATGTACGTTAATTAATTAATTAATATTGATATATCTAATCTAAATTCTATATAACGGTACTATAAAAGATAAGTGGTTTTTTATAACTGTGAAGAAATTTTTTATAGTACACAATAGTTGATGTATTGTCTTGGACTATAGCTTTGTGCAGGATGGTTTAATCAAGATATTTTAGAACACAAACGTAAAACAAGATGATATTCAGGCGATATTTGTTTTGTTTACGTCATACTGTTGCACGATAGTGCAGTTCGATAAATGGGCCCGCTCTGATTTCGGCAGCGTTACCTTTGTCTACGCTGTTTATGCGTTCCGGCCAATTATCTGGAATCTCGTCGATATTGCGCCGTGAACAGTTCAATGTAACACTGTTAACATCTTGTATTGAAATATCACACGGAGCACTCTCTACTTTGCTTTCTTGGGCGAGGTTCCATGAAACTAGGACGCATAATAACATTAACACCTACAACAAAGAAACACCATTATTTATATCTTAGTGCAAAAGCAATCGTCCAAATAACTGGGTCATCACGCTCACTCACGTTATATTTCGCTTGGAAGTTCATTTTTATTAGAGTTTATTAAGGATACTGACTACCTCAGATTAGAAATATAATTTTATCTTATCAGTTGCGAGCTCTGATATCACAAGTGTCAAGAAGTAAGTGAGCGCCTCATTGGTCGATGTTGATTTGTGTTATCACCTGACTAACATGAATAGTGAATGATGTTCATACATTGTCTTTTTTATTTTAAGGAAATTCTGAACATAGCGGCGGCAAAGTTAGAAGAGATTATCAAACCATTGACCGATAGCGAGTTTGATCATGATGTGAAGAATAAATATGCGGAAATTGGTTCTCCAGACTCTACAGAAGAGATGAAGAACTTAGAAAGTCGGCAGGCGGCGGTCACATTACTACAGATAAAAAATTACGATCCAAGTAAATATACGATAAAAAATGAAGACGATTCTCACATAATGTTCAACAGTGTGCCGAGTCTACCGCCTTCGGATAGAGCGAGAGAGGTAATGCACTGTAATACTGTAATTGATATTATAAGTAAAGCTGTAGCAGTGGCGCAGCGGGAAAATGAAGAATCTCAAAAAAATCCACCGAATTACACGAGTGTGATAGACAGAACACAAGCAAGCGGTAACGCTGACGTCTACTCGCACGAATACACGGAAGATCAGTACAACGCTTACAGCGGAACGCAGAACGCGCCAAGTCCGTGCAGTAACGAAGATCATGACAACAAAGAAATGGATCTCTCATTATACAGCTCAGTTAAAAATGAACCAGCTGAACAAAACGAACAACAAGAACACACAAACACATATTACCACAGTGCACTGACACGCAACAAGTCTACGACCTTCGTGGATGAGTACAAGCAACACGTTTTTGGCGGAGAAGAATACAAGCAACACAATTTTGGAAGGTCGACCAATAGGATGAGAGCATCGATGAAAGAAAACTCTTCTGTTTATGAAGACTGCAGTCAAAGCAGTAGTGGGTCAGATCCGGATAGGCTGCAGATGGATATATCTCAAATGTCACAGGTAAACATTTTTGTATCAACATCATCCTTAGAGATAAAGTATGAACAACTCATTAGTCAACACGTTACGTCATCAACAAGATGACCTACCGTCATTCAATAGAATTGAGCAAGGTTGTTTGTTACTTATACATAATGCCCGTTTAATTTGTATGAAAACATTCATGTTATCTATGCCATTTTATAGGATGACCCTGAAGAGACCCAGTCAGCTCGTTCAGCGTTATCGTCTCCACAACCTCCTCAAGAACACGAACAGGATAAGGAATCGCTCTGGCAAGCACTTCATAGACAAAATGGTATTTATTTTTTATATTAGCTAATGCTTTCGACTTTATCCGTTGAATTAAAACTTCTCAACCGACTGCAGTGAAGCCAAAAAAATAAGGTGTTAGTTTTGTATATTATAAACAAAAAAAACTTCGTTTAAAAAAACCGACTTCAAAAACTAAAAAGTAGTATAGTAGGTACCACACTCGCTATATTTCCGGACGAACTTCAACGACGATTTCACCGATGAAATTGAGAACCTCCTCCTTTTGGAAGTCGGTTAAAAATTAGTCCGTCTCTGGGGTCTCTCGTAAATACTAAATGGCTGAATTGATATTGATTATTAATATGTCTTAGTCTTTGTTGCCATTGGATGGTAGCGTATGCGACTCCTGTGCTCGATGTCTCGGGTTCGATTCCCGGTATGGACCAAATATGTTTTTTTTTTATAGAAGAGGGGAAAACGAGCAGACGTATCGCCTGATTGTAAGCGATTACCGCCGCCCATGGACACCCGCAACACCAGAGGCGTCACAAGTGCGTTACCGCCCTTTGGGGAATGGGGTTGGGGTATGGTCCTCCGGTATCCTCACTCACTCGGTTTCACACTGGTTTACTGTGAGGCCTTGGTATCTGCATGCCGAAGCGTGGCTCTCCCATGATTTACAATCTGCAAATTTTGTTAGAGTTTTTGTGTTTTCTATGTATAATATTAAATATGTATTTAAAAAACAAAAGTATATAAGTATTCTATCGACTAATTTAGCTGTCATACTGGTCACTCCTTATCCTATTCTCAATTTTTTTTGGGGTCCGTGTAATGAGTTTTCTTGTTCCATTCTCCTCTATCACTAGTCAGTTCACTGCTTACTCACTTCCTAGACATGTCCTCTTTCTCGCCATCCACCTTTTCTTTGCTGGTTCTCTACTCTCATATCCATCAACTTTCTACTAAGCATCTTACAGTCTTAAGTATTTGATTAAGCTAATTTGTGATGCTAGTTCATACTAAATCTATCATTATATATGAATAAAATTGAGTTGTAGGAAAGTACACTACCGGAGGCCAATACCCCAACCCCACCCCCCATCCCCATCCCCCAAAGGCCGGCAACGCACTTGTGACGCCTCTGGTGTTGCGGGTGTCCATGGTCGGCGGTAATCACTTACTATCAGGTGATACGCCTGTTCGATTGCCCCCAATTCCAGAAAAAAAAAAACAATGTCCACACTTCGACTTGGAATTGAATATGTAATTTTTTCACCTAGTTGAAGAATCTTCCTTCTTAAGCAGAACACTTAGATACAAAGGAATTTCAATTATATATCTAAAAAAGCCAGCCCACACAAGTAACATTGAAGACTGTCTCTAGCAGTGATTTGACAGGTTAACTGTTTCGGTTTTCTACCATGTCAGAGTGAGACGGAGCTCTCTATTTCTTCCATTCCGCAATACACGAGACTCACTCTAAAAGAATTTAAAAGAAAAGAATAACATTTATTATGTGCGTGTGTGTGTGTGTAGTACTAAGCCAAAACCTTCTTTCTAAGGAGAGACTTATGTGTGCAGCAGTGAATCGTTAGGGTCCGTTCACACAGACTGGCTCGGAGAGCATAGGCTCGCATTTTTTTTTTCGCACAGTCCGGATCGTATACGCTTGGAATTGGCCGGAGCGGAGCCGCCAACTATTTCACATAGACCGGCTGTGGAAGAGAATCAGAGACGATCGGCCGCGCGAGCGAGAAAGAGCACGCAATCGGAGCCGGTCGGCTCCTCTTATTATTTCACACTAAGTGTGTTCAAGCCTTCTTGATGACAAAAGAAGTGCACATGCAAAAATAAACCTTACCACTATTACTCAAACCTCTGTTTCCAATGTGATAAAAATCTGCTCTCCTCTCTGCGCCGGTCTGAGTGAACGGATCCTTAAAGGCTGTTGTGTTGATACATATATTATTTACTGTGATTATAAACATGATTTAATTTGCAAACAGGTCGTAGCGGTGAAGCAACACAGCTACTAAGGCGGTTAATCAACAGCAAGCAACTAGGGATGACAGTGTCACCCCTACGGGCGCCAGCCTCTCCACTATCCTCCACGTTACAACAGCCGAACAATGGCTCTGTATCCCCGGTACGTTGATAAGTTCATCCTAACTAATGCTATTAACATTATAAACTAGCTGAGCCCCGTTGGTAACGCCGCAAGACATAGCTAGTCTAATAAAGTAGCCTAAGTTACTCTTTATATCATCAGCTATCTGCCAGTGAAAGTCTCGTCAAAATCGGTTGAGCCGTTCCAGAAATTAGCCGGAACAAACAGACTTCTTCTTCCTAGCCTAGGTGGGCTACTAGTTCAACAAACAGACTAAAATTTAAAAAAATACTTTCTTTATGTAAATATGTACCGTAAGATGTAAGTACCATAAATTTTCAAATGCATTTAGTAAAAATCTGTTAATTTCAAATTACAAACAGACACTTCAATTTTATTTCTTTGAATAGATGAGCGATTTGCAAATCTTTCACGTAAAACTCTTTAACTAAATCAGTTATGAAACTCTACACTAATCTAGCGTACACATGAGAATAGCACAGGGATAACTGACAAACACGCCGGCGGAGCCACGGGTCAAGTAAAAGCTAGTATTATAAATGCAAATGTGAGTATGTTTTTTGTTACACTTTTAGGCCTAAACAACTAAACAGAACTCGAAGGGCCACTTGCACGACATAGCTTAAATTCATTTAAGACATACTAAATGCGTTATAAAAGGTTAAACACAATTGGCATCTTGCACAACGGTACATTTTTTGCTAAACATCTTGAAGAACTGCCGAAGTTAAACATCGAAACTCGGCTATTTAGCGGCGCGGCGGCGCTAAACGTGTTTAACGCGTGCGAATGGGATAGTGCCGTCTCGCTCACACTCATCATTTTCTCTCATCATTTCATTTAACTAAATTTACCTGCTGTCATCATTGTGCAAGAGGGCGCTAAATTTGTTTAAGCCAAACGTGTCTATACGTTTAACTAATTTTGTTTAGTAACTGTTTAAAACGAATGTTGTGCAAGTCGCCCTAAAATATCTTCGCCAATGGTAAGCTATGTTATCAGCATGTAACAACATGGGCTACTTTTACATACACACATACACGCGAATGTAGTGTATCTCAAATTAGGCAAAGCCTTTAGAATAGTAAACAGACTACTGATATAATATGTGTAATAAACATGCTATTGATAAATTACCTCTTTATGTACAACTAGCTGACCCGTGCTCACTTCGTTGGGCGGTAAACATTTTTTTCTTTGACTTTGCAAATTCAGCTACCACGAAAATTATTTTCCACTTTTCGGGTTATTATATAGCCCATGTCACTCCCAAATAACGTAGCCTTCTATTGGTAAAAGAATTTTCAAAATCGGTTTAGTAGATCCAGAGATTACCCCCTACAACGTCAGAAACTCACAAACTTTACCTCTTTATATAATAGTGTATATTAAATATTATATATCTCCTGAGCGTCGATAATTATGATGAACACAATTAAATGATTAAAAAAAACAGTCTGATAGGATATAAGAATTATATGAATCACTACTGTTACTGGGAAGGATAATATCTCAATGACTTATATTTTTAAGCACCTGTTAATTTACGTTGAAAATCACAGCACTAGTCATCGCCAAACTATATAAATTTAACTATGACTAGTGTTCCGACATTTTTAAGCAGGATACCTAATACACTAACCATGTCAATACTGCTCTGTCATATCTAAAACTTACGTACAGCTAATTTGACAATTAATCATGCTTCACAAATTACTACTTTTTTTCACGTTATCTTTACAATTAAATAAAATTGAAGTGTCTGTTTTTAAAAACAAAAATTTTACCAAAAAAAACCGAATTCAAGAACTGAACCAAATTAAATAGGACCAAACGAGAGCACCAGCTTTCAAATAAAAAAGAATCATCGAAATTGGTTCACCCAGTCGAAAGTTATGAGGTAACAAACAAAAAAAACAGTCGAAGTTTTTTTGAAGTCGGTTAAAAACAGCATTTGACTAAATGCACATGAAAGTTTTTTTTTTTTTTTTTTTTTTTTTTTTTCACATCAACTATAGTTTTATTAGGATACTAGCTTTTGACCGCGGCTCCGACCGCGTGTATGTTAGTTATCGCAGTAGACTTGGTGAAAAATCCCTTCGGATCTCCAGCTCCTCGGGGACACAGGAGCCAGAAGTATGTGGTGTGTCCACTAAAAACACCCCGACGACTGGCCTCTGGCGCCCTACACTGGGAGGATTGCATCGTTATCGCTATCACGACCGCAGCAACCGATTTGCCACCAGAGGTCCCCATCCTCCGGCGGCCCGCAGTCCTATCGAGGGTTTTTATAGCCGTTGTCTTCTTCGTCGATCCCGTTCAGCGGTCTCTTTCTGGAGCATAACAGCTTCGCAAGAAGAGACCACTGCGCCCCAGCCCTCCTCACCCACCAGCATGGCAGCAATAATTGCTGGCGGGGACAGGTCTCGTCCGATTTGGCCGACTAGGACTTCACGGTTTTTTTTATGTAATAGGCGGGCAAACGAGCAGCCGTATCGCCTGATGATAAGCGATTACCGCCGCCCATAGACACCTGCAACACTAGAGGCGTCACAAGTGCGGCTCCGGCCTTTTGGGGAAGAAGGTGGGGATGGGGGAGATAGGGGGGGGAAAAAGGGAGATAGGGGGAGGGGTATGGGCCTCCGGTATCCTCACTCACTCGGTGAAACACAGCTCAATTTCACAACGGTTTTCTGTGAGGTCGTGGTATTACTCCGGTCGAGCCGGCCCATTCATGCCGAAGCGTGGCTCTTGAGAGCCGTACGTACATATATATACGTCTATACGTATATATATGTACGCGTTCAGACGGGCGGCTTTCCTCCAGCGTATGCTGGGCGGAGGTCAAGTCGGCTGTGCAGTGTTGGCATTGTGCCGTCTCCTCGCGAGTAAAGAGTAGCTTATGTCCTTTCTCAAGAATCAGAGTATTTCTAAATTTCATTATAATTGGTGCAGCGGCTTAGCCATGAAAGCGTGACAGACAGACAGAGTCACTTTCGAATTTATAATATTAGTATGGAAGATTTTACCCAGCACCAAATAAATGCAGTTCAGGGGTCTAATATCTCATACTTGTGCCTAGATCTATCACCAAAATTTAAGCAGTGGCAGTTCGTTTCTAATGCTCGCTTTGCTCGCTCGGCTCATTAATTGTTGGTCACAAAACTCACCTATTATTGCATCTTTTTTCGCCTCATCCCTGAAAGGATCGATCTCGATCTTAGCGTAAAAATAACTTTATTTGAGTCATATTATACACAAATCTTTTTCTCAACAAATTATACAAACAATCAGTGTGAGTTTGTTGTGTCATAGCTTTGTGATTCGTCTAGCAATCAGGCATTAAAAATATGTTTAGAATCTTAAAAACATATGTTATTAATTTTGTTTTATTATTAACATATTGTACATTTATTAATGCAGTTTATTCGGCGGTTCATTGTATTTTAGCTTCTAGAATGAAATATCTAATTCTAAAATACAGATTTATTATTCCCACTGTGCATAATAAAAGGCGGGTTAAGAAATAACCATACATTTTATAACATATCAGTAATTTTGGTTTCATGTGATAAGACACATAGAGACAGTTACTTTCAAAAGATGCCGCTCTTCATATATGAACACATTTTCATCTGTGTTTCATATCTTTCTCACAAATCAACTTGACTGGAGCGTCCGCGTCAGTGAAACTAAGAGTGTCATAAACCAAGAGTGAGCTAAAAATAAGTTACGGAACGACGAGAGAAACGAGTATAAAATAACTAAAAGTTAAAGTATATCACTTACTGCAAAGTTCATAACACAAAATGTTTTTTTTTATAAACAGCACAAATATCTTTAGGATGGAAACTTGAACGAGCACTGACGAGGTTTTAAGACTCGCTCGAATAACGATTATCATTTAAATATAGAACATGACGGCATGAATTTATCTCCTTATTGTCAATTCAAATGTTATGGTAATTTTCTTTTCCGGCAAGATTTTCCTCAACCTCACTGATACAAATTGCAATATTTTTCTTGATCTAACTTCTTTTTCCTTTACCTCCATCGCGTAGATTCGCATAGTTATTAATGTGGAACTAATTTGTTGTAATAGAACGAGACATTAAATTACTTCTGTAAAATTGAAGTTAGAAAATATTGTTAAAAGAACACACGTATTCTAAATCTGGTTATAATATGTGTCAGCATTGAAACATCACACATACAAAGCTAGGCACAGAAATGGCGTACTATATAAGTCATGGTGGGGTTGCACTTGTGGCGACTTCCACATACAGCGCAACAGAAATATACTACAGCACCATCTACCGAAGTTACACTGAACTACGGAGTAACGAAGGTAACTAAGAAACTACCAATCCTGAAAGTTCGCGCGCCAATTAAGATACATACAACATCCCAACATCAACCGTTGGGCAGTTGGCCCGCCAGGCATGATCACCTCGCCTGGTCGGAGGATCCTCCCTTTGTGTTGGAGGGACATTACACCCGTTCCTCCACAGTGGTGACCCCGACGTGATTGGAAGCAGCCTTCGATGCAGCATCAGCACGCCACCATCATGTTCACTCCCACAGCAAGTCTCACAGCCAGCTAGAAATCTCGGCCTCAACAGGGATAAACCACACACAGGAAGCGACCTCTCCAGCCTGGTTACCCCTACGGCCTCATCAGCTTCTAGGCACAGCACACTGCACCTACGGTCCATGTAAGCAGAGCATCCCTCTCCCGTCTACGCAGCAGCCAGCCACTACGCAGCAACCGCCCCGACTCGCTGGGGACCTCACCGCAGCACCGCGCACCGCACGCCATCCCGACTCACTCTGATCAGCGGACTTCAGCCCCGACTCACTGGGACTAGCGGCATTCAGTTCCGACTCACTGGAACTTGCGGCACTCAGTTCCGACTCACTGGAACTATTCACTCCTGGCACTGGCAAGCTCCGCAATAGAGCACAGACAGCTGACTCATCATATATCAACCTCCGGTCTTGGAGGGGAGTGATGTGGCGACTTCCACATACAGCGCAACAGAAACATACTACAGCGCCATCTACCGAAGTTACACTGAACTACGGAGTAACGAAGGAAACTAAGAAACTACCAATCCTGAATCGCGCAGTGAACGTTCGCGCGCTAATTAAGATACATACATTATGGCAACATCAACCGTTGGGCAGTTGGCCCGCCAGGCATGATCACCTCGCCTGGTCGGAGGATCCTCCCTTTGTGTTGGAGGGACATTACACCCGTTCCTCCACACACTTATGACCCTTGACTGTACAAGTTTGGTTGTTTCAAACACTATCCTTGATTTTACATAGACCACCATGAATTTAGATACAGCACTACGAACTTATTAAGAAACTAGCTGACCCACGCAACGTCGTTTACGTCTCCTATTGCCCGTAACGTACTAATTTTCCCCCGTTTTTGTAACACAGAACATAAAGAATAGGTAGAAATGTTATGTGTCTTAATTTACAACGGAACGCCTGTCGCCAAACTCAGACAAATGAAAGCACTATTTTATTACTGCACACTACTAACGAATTGTTTTGATTTGATGTTTTTATTTGCTCAAAACTAGCCTACAATACATAAAGTCACACGTTTGATAATATATCTTATCGCGTAATGTTAACAGTTATTTTGCCATAGCGTAAGAAGAACTTACAACGTTTCGTAATCTTGAAAGTAAGAATACTTCATTGCAAGCTATTCAAAAACAGATGGCGTTATTCTAAATGCACGCAATTATAACATTAATCACTATAAGAATAAATTCGATATTTGTGTCATTCTTCGATATTTACCGCTACTTGCTTAGTGTTGTGGCACATATTACAATATTATCAATAATATCGATACCTAACTTTTGTTGTAATAGGACGGAGCAGATTAAAAATACATGAATTGAAGGATATCTGAGGAGGTAACATTATAAATGTGAAGAAGCTAAAAAATAAGTACTTGCATAATAAAGTTTATTAATTTTAAGAATCTGTATTATAATCATATTATATTTAATAAAGACTGTTTAGCCACTTAACAAAATTCAAAACAGTGGTTGCATAATTAATATTTTGCACAGTATGTATTCATATTTAGTTTTATAGGAAATATACATGGTAGCAATAATCATAAATTTTATTGACTCTATGACAACAAAAATGCAATACGTCTAATTGTCGACCCGTTGGTATAGTGTTTAGCGATCCTGACTGCTGAGTCAGAGTTCGGAACAGACAGAGAGACAGACAAAATTTAAAAGAAATGTTATTTTGGTATACGTCCCGGCCCGTGCCTGCAAATTTCGCAGAGAAAAGAATCACGCTTCGACATAAATGGGCCGGCTCGACCGGAGTGATACCACGGCCTCACAGAAAACCAGTGTGAAATGGCGCTTGCACTGTGTTTCACTGAGTGAGTGAGGATACCGGAGGCCCATATCCCAACTCCCCCCCCTCCCCACCCCCCAAAGGTCGGCAACGTGCTTGTGACGCCTCTGGTGTTGCGGGTGTCCATGGACAGTGGTAATCGCTTACCATCAGGTGATACGTCTGCTCGTTTGCCACCTGTTCCGTAAAAAAAAAATTGTACCGTGTACCTACACATGCAGATACATTTAGTAAAAAGCGGATATAAATATTTAATATTACAAACAGACACTCTTATTATATATATATATTCTTACTATATACTTATTTGTATAGATATTCAATGGTTAAAACAAGTGTTTTTCTTTCAAGGCCACGTAAAAAAACAAGTATTTATAATTATTATAGTAAGTAAATATAACACGTTTAAAAGTATGCAAATCGATAAAGCTAACATTCTACCTGGCTACATCACTAATCGAGTAGAATAGAAAATACGAGAATAACGTTGAAAACTGATAAGACCCGATCATACCAGATTGAGATTTATGTGAATGGGATAAGGAAGAGTTTAGCTTAAATCTCTAGTCAATTATCAGTTAAATAAAATTTTAAGATTTTATTGATAAAACGTATAAAATTGTACCTACAGATGGTAAGAAACACCTCAATTATCAATCTTTTTCCTTCTGCTATCATTTTTACACTGTAAAACAGAACAGTACTGCATTGTGGCGTAAAAAAGAACTTTCATTGGACGACCTATTCAACGCAGCGTTGTAACACGACTATGATACAAAATACCTACAACTCATAAAGGTATGCGTTGCAACGCTTATCAGTGGCAAGCGCGCCACGCCTACTAGTCATTTCTACTTATATCTTTTTGTTTTGTGTTTTGTAACATTCTTCATTGATGCGCCGCTCCTATTGGTCTTAGCGTGATGATATATAGCCTATCTATAGCCTTCCTCGATAAATGGGCTGTCTAACACTGAAAGAATTTTTCAAATCGGACCAGTAGTTCTTGAGAATAGCGCGTTCAAACAAACTCTTCAGTTTTATATTTTAGTATAGATTTAACACCTGCATATTACCTTTACTTACAATTGCAAACACCAGAAATAAGACATAATTTATTCATCAACCTATCGCCGTCCACTGCTGAACCAAGGTCTTCCATAAGGTAAACATAGTGTAGAGCACCCTGCGGCACCGACCGACGATTTGAAGTAAGTGACTTGCAGCGGATGGAAGAAATAATTAGATGAAATATTTTAGTGCTAAAAACGACTTGTTGTATAAATTACATCGGAAATATTAAATAATAATAATAATTCTTTATTTTTCCAAAAGTACAACTCCGCACAGTTTTTTATACACAATTCTGTAACACGATTCATTATAACTTGTAACATTTCTCTTAGTTATGACCACTAGCACTCAAGCTAAGATTCAACTTGTGTTATGAGTGCTAGGGCTCCTTCTAATTGTCACTATTTAAATTAATCTCAGTTGTATAGTGCCTATAAGATACCTCACCAAACAGAATAATATAAAATAAGAAAATAATGTGATTTATATATTAATGCTCTATGATGCTGCTGTGTCGTTGTGTGCGTGTATTTGTATGTGTGTATGTGTGGTGCGTGTGTGTGTGTTTGTATGTTTTACAGTAGCTATTTTTCAAGAAAGAAAAAAAAAGAAAATCAAATCACCATCCAGTCATCAATAAGGCCTCAGTTTCCCCATACGATAGAGACTTCATCCATGCCGTTATTAAAGTTTTACATTTTATTTTACTACAGTTATAAATTCTATATTTTTTGTCCGCAATGTTATACAGTCTACCACCCAATGTCTTGAAATGACGTTCCGCCAATTTCGTTCTGTGAGTTTCGCTTGGAATGGCATTAGCCGATCTGCGCTTATTTATACTGTTTGGATGATAAGGTGTTAGGGAGTGCATACGCAGTATGGTATTCAGTACGAACAGCTGTCGCACGGTCAGTACCTCCACGTCCTTATATAATTGGGAGGTGTTGTATCGAAAGTGCTTAAAGGTCATCACTTTTAGTACAGCTCTCTGTGCCCTTTCTAGCTGCAAAAAACGCGTTTTGGAAGCACCACCCCAGACAGTGATACCAGAACATATAACTGACTAGCATACTGCGAAATAGACCGTACGGAGAGTTTCAAAATCAGCAGAAAAGCGAAGGTTTTTGAAAAGAGCGATAAGTTTTCTCACTCTGCCTGTCAACGCCCCGACCTGGTCATTCCACGAAATAAGCCTGTCTATTACAACACCCAAATATTTAACCTTATCTGTCCTGGTTAGGGAAAGACACGTACATCCATGCGAATTGGTATCACAAGTATGAGCTTTGAGTAAAAAGGAGATATCTGGCTGTAGGGAAGCATTTAATGAGAAGGGCATGTAATTAGTTTTAGCGAGATTGAGAGTAAGACCGTTTGCAGACAACCAAGACATTACAACTCTCAGGGCCAGTTCTGCGCGTTCTTGAACCTCTTTCGAGACTAGCTGATTGTTTAAAACCTTTTCAAAGATTTTCGACAGTACCGGGAGAACCGATATCGGCCTATAGTTTTTGACACAGCCTCTGTCTCCACCCTTATGGATAATAAATAAATAAATATTTTCTGACATCTAACACACAACGCCATCTAGTCTCAAGCTAAGCAGAGCTTGTGTTATGGGTACTAGACAACTGATACAAATACATGTATACTTTTTTTTTTAAATACATACATATTATACATAGAAAATACCCAAACTCCGAAACAAATATTTGTAGATCATACAAACATTTGGTCCGACCCGGGAGTCGAACCCGAGACCTCATGATCAGCAGTCGCAAACGCCAACCGCAAGACCAACGAGGCAGTCTAGCCTAGATAGGATAGACTATAGCTCTCTTCAGCGGCCCAGGAAAGACGCCCCTACATATACATAGATTTAAAATGTGGGTGATAATAGGAGCTAGAGCTTGTTTGCACATTTTTAGCAATCTGGATGTGACTCCATCCCACCCTGCTGCCGAATCCTCACGAAGATTCATGATGATTCCTTCGATTGCTGCCTGATCTGGTGCCAGAATGACAAGGGAATTTAAATGTGGCTTTTCGCGAACATATGGAGCATGAGTCGAGGCTGCATGCCCGTGCCCAGCCGCAAGTCTCCTCCCAATATTAGCAAAATAATCATTTACCATATTTAATTATGTTTTACTGTCGAGACCATTAATGCACAGAAGTTCAGATGGAGATGACTTTTGATTAGATTAGATACATTAATCATTGATTGTAATTTAATTAATGTTTTATTTATTTACAGAATAGCGAGTGGCAGGGATCAGGACGGGGTGCAAACGTGGCGGGTACTGGACGAAGAAAACAAAGCTTTCCGGCGCGAGCGCAAACTATCTCATTAGATCCACCTTTGAATAACCCTCTATGGCCGGTTGTCTCCGAAAATGTAAGTCTATAAATATTATAAATAAATATACGCACAAACGAACTGTAACCTGCCACACTTCGCTCTAGCATATTGTGGTTGAAAAAATAGATAAAAAACCCACTTGAAAACGGCAGCTCAATCTGGTTGAGATCCATTTGTGTCATTCTGAAAGCTATAACTTGAAAAGATACATTAAAAGTTAAATTGTCTACTCATTTTGAATCAATTTCCGTGAGCGAAAGCAAAATAGAAGTTCATTTACCGAGCTTTGGCTATACATTTTTGTATTGACAGTGTATTGGCCCATTTTGTTTGAAAAAAGAACACAACTACACACATTCGTCGCTCACATTGCTTAGCACTTCTGAAAATGATTTAGATACTATTACGGCAAAAATTTCATCAAGACTAAGACGATTATAAAGAAAAAAATGTAATCGAATCCTGACGATAATTTCGAGAAAGTATGCACACAATATAATAAACGTGGCGCAGTGGTAGCGAACGCGACTGCTGTGTATGAGGTCTCGGGTTCGATTCTCGGGTCATACCAATTGTTTGTATGATCTGCAAATATTTATTTTGAAGTATTGATTGTTTTCTACGTATGATAATATTATGTAGGTATGTATTTACAATAAAAAAGTATTTAGGTATTCTACCTGTCTTTCTAGCTTTCATAGTACAAGCTCTGCTTAGTTTGAAGCTAGATGACGTTGTGTGTCAGGTGTCAGAAATAAGAAATAATGATATTCTAGTTATCACAATAGAAAAATCACCACAGGGACACAAGATTACAACTTAAGGAAATAGACATATTATTATATAATTTTGCATAAATATTTACTTTCTGATAATACCATGTCATGTTGACGGTTCATCACAAACATTGTACCTACACATTAAACATGCATTGATTTCCTTATCATTTCCTTTAGTGTGTTGTTATTCGCGTAGCTTCTGCACCACCTTTTCTATTGTTAATGATCTTCACATTTTTCCATACGCATAAATATATAGAATACTAGTGGTTGCCCGCGGCTCCGCCCCCGTGTATGTCGGTTATCGCGGCAAATAGTAGCCTATTGTTATTCTGATGTATAAGCTATACTGTAAAGTTTCATCCAAATCCGTTTAGTAGTTTTTGCATGAAAGAGTAACAAACATCCATCCATCCACCCATACTTACAAACTTACGCGTTTATAATATTAGTAAGATATTTGTTTTCTAGACAATATTTGAATGCAGATGGATTTTTTCATTTAGTTTTTTTTTTCACTTGACTGTAATCTGTGATTGTCAGTTGTAAATTAAACTGCCACAATCCTTCAATGACACACAAAATTTTAATTAAAAAAAAATGTTATCGAAACTAACGATTATAATTTATTTCTCTAGTTTAATTTCTAATTAATTACCTCTTTGGAAGAATGTTTTAATAGTAAATATTTATAATGACGAGCGGCGGTGTAGATGTTCTAGCACTTTGGGAGAAGAAGAAAAAACACGAAAAAATTCATACGGAACTATATTAAAATACAAAACATTATCATTTTGTTTACAGCAGGAGCCATCAGAGGCGTCATCAACGGGTGGAGCGACTACGCGGCCGGGGAGTTCCCGCGTCGAACTGTCTTGTAGTAATTGTGGTACTCACACGACTACGATATGGAGACGTGACGCTCGTGGTGAGATGGTGTGCAACGCGTGCGGCCTGTACTTCAAACTGCACGGCGTCCCGCGTCCCACGGCCATGCGGCGGGACACCATACACACGCGCCGTCGCCGACCACGACACGACGCCAAACACAACAAAAGCAGTGAGTCTAATGTAATCCTATCTAGAAAATAATAGGAACAGAGCAGGGCTTCAGCTGTTTTCAACGTGAGAGTGAGTTTATCTGAGAACCATTCTCTCGATGGCCCGTGACTGTGGCCTCGTGTCCCGATTGGTTCTCTGAGATGTTGAGAGATGTTCTCAGGGGACTTTGAAAATGGCAATGGGGTATGGCGTAGGGATGGTTGCAGTCTATTAAGCATTATTTACCATAACATGACCATGCTCATTCGGTCAAACGGTCAAAAAAATCATACCGATAGGAATGGACTATTATTTAGTGACAGGGTCAATCTGCAATGATGATTGTTCCGATCTTACGCTGTGTGTGTGTGCGTGAATGTGTGGGTCGTGTTCGTACTTGTAAGCATGTGTGTGTAAGTACAAATGTTGTTTCTGTAGTTCAAAATAGGCATGTATAGTTACAATAATATTAGAGAATTCATTATTTTAGAATTTGCATTTTTTCTATAGCACATAGTATTAATTATTATTCTTATATAAACGCAGCTCGGAAAACACAGGCATAATAGGTAAATAAAATATAATATTTTTTACACTTTAATAAAATTGAATGAAATAATTGAATATGCAAAGTAAAATTCTGTTTTTATCATTTTTTTGAAAGTACAATTCTTTGGAAACTTTGGTAATTAAAAAAAAAAGTCTGACTTTGTAAATGTAAATAGTATAGTAAATGGCCATTTCGCCTTAAAATAGCCTATTCTAGGAAGAGGCAATGCCTGAAGCAGTTTTTGTTTAGTGACAACAGACTTCGGACCATTGAATTTTTGTTTCCGTTGCCTTATGAGTGCAAAAATGTAAATCTATTGCAGAATCTAGGCGCAGTGGTGGTAGTGGCGGGGGTTGCGGCGGTGGGGGCGGTGGGGGCGGCGGGGGCGGCGGCGGTGGCGCGGGGGGCGAGGCGGGCGAGGCCGCGGGGGAGGGCGAGGGCGCGGAGGAGGCCGTGCTGGCGGCGCTGCGGCGGCAGCTGCAGCCGCACCTGCTGGCCGCACTGCACGCGCACAACACTCGCACGCTCAGGCCCATGCGGGACCAGGTACGACACTATTTTCCAAATGCTAATAATACATTTTATGTATTCCAATTCTGTTGCGGAACCTGAACGATATTATGTAAAAAAAAAATATTTAAACTGTTTTTTTGAAATAATGCCCTAAAAACAGACTTCCAAAACACATCCAATGAAAACTCCGTGCCAAAAAACACTAAAAAGCGTAAAATAAACTGGCTCTTCATAAATTGCGTAGTTTTTATTTTCCATTTTTAGTGCAAAAAATTGAAGGTTATCAGTAAGTTGAACTATTTCATATAATTTCTGCTGATGCGAATAACTTTAGTGGTTTGAAGACGTATTAAAACTGAGTATGCTCAGTTTCCAAAATTATGTTGAGATGCAAGATTTCTGTCACCGAGAACGTGGTCTACGGGCAATAGGAATCGTGTCCAACCTTAAATGTCGTGATAAAATAGAAGCAAGCGAGTTACTTAAAGCAAAATACATTAAGGGGTTAGTCATCATAGCGCCTGTGTCACCAGCTCACCTAAATAACTTAAAAGTATACAACTAAAGGTCTATAGATACGTATGAAATTGAAAGAATTATCCTCTAACTCCTAGCCGTTGAGGAGTTGTACCTTCCATCATCAGCTTACCAAAATAATTTGAAAGAATACGACTAAAGGTAACATAAATACATATGACATTTAAAGATTTATCCTCCAACACCAAACCGTTAAGGAGTTGTACCTTTCATCATCATTAAATGATGACTACCAGACGCAAATACCGGAGTAGTTTCAGAAAATATACGAAAACCATAGTACGTGCCTGAACAAAATGAGGGTTCCCCTCGATTTCTCTGGGATGCCATCATCATATCTTAGGCCCGTATTTTAAAAGGCGTCTCAGTCGTGAATCAAGTTTTAAAGCTGGTTTTGAGAAGAGATTTTATTTTTGAACCTCTCTTGAAACAAGATTGACTGATCGTTAATCAAGTGAGTAACAATCAATGAACAACTTATTTTAGAACGATGCTTATGTCAATACTCCTCTCAGGAATAGATTTTGACAGATGTGATCTCTGTTCACCTGAGACAAGCTCAATCCAGTCTCAAGTGGTAATTTCTAAGGGCTTTTAGGGGAAATTAACGTATTAAGATGATATTTCTAAATAACAACGAAAGATTCACTTTACCTTGCTTTATTTACGAAAGAATTACACATTATACACATTTCAATTCACTTTAATTAACATTAAATTGATATTCAATTCACTTAAAATACACATTTAATCACTTGTTTCAATTAATATCACCCACAACCTTTTGGTTTATGACAAAAATATAATATTATTGTAGGTCTAAAAATCAAAACATAGTTTGACACTTCAACATGACAAGTATTGATAACAATTTAAACGTTCCATTGTAGGTAATATCTAGCCATTTTTATTTTAATATTTTAAAATTTAATTTAGGGCGAGTTGCTTGTTATTATTATGTTTACATTGATACACTAGCCAATGGTGTATTATATATAAACTAATAACCAATAATATATAAATTATGTTTGTTCAATTTATTTTGTTTATTATAATTTGATGCGTGATACAGAACAATAATTTCGTTAATGCAGAAACGTAACTGAGAACATACTGTGAGTTGAGATTAGATATTGAAACTAGTTTCTGCTGAGTAGAACTCAATTCTCATTCTATAATAAGAGAGACGCTTGAGATTTGATGAGAACTTGAAACTCGTTTAGCTGATCAGAATTCAACGGATACTTGAGACGCCTTTTAAAATACGGGCCTTAGTATCGTTGTCATGGCACCACCGTCGGAATATCTCCTTTCCAACAAAATAAGAATCATCAAAATCGGTTCATAAACGACGAACACAGATAAAAAAAAAACGGTTGAATTGAGAAACCTCCTTCTTCTTTTGAAGTCGGTTAAAAAGCTAAAAAATAATTCGATAAGTCCCATGTTGCAGTCATCACACCCCTCTCCCTCATCAATCTAAGGCATCGATCAGATAAAAAATAAAATCTTTGAGCGACTTGAGCGAGACTGGATGGAACCCAACATTTTTTTTTTGCCTGATCAATTAATACTCAATGTTTTATTTTCAGATTTTTAGTTTTTAATTTTATTACATAGTACTTCTCATCTGTGTTCTACTAGTCAAGCCCTTCCATTTGATACCCATATAGTGGTAGTCGTGACAAAATGTGTAAACCACAATTTTGTGGCAGCAGCCATCTTGAATTTACAATGAAACAGAATTTATTTAATTGTATTGTCACCAAAACTAAAGAAACTCAAATTTCAATTATTAGATTTGACCCAAACAAATCTATACTATATCTATATACTAATATATATATAGCTGAAGTGTTTGTTTGAACGCGCTAATCTCAGGAACTACTGTTCCGATTTGAAAAATTCTTTTAGTGTTAGATAGCCCATTTATATAGGAAGGCTATATATCATCACGCTAAGACCAATAAGAGCGGAGCACCAATGAAGAATGTTTCAAAAATGGGGGAAAATTATCACGCTACGGGTAATAGGAGACGCAAACGAGGTTGCGTGGAGTCGGCTAGTAATGTTATAAAGTTGTAATGTTGTTCAGTGTTGGATAGTACATTTATTGAGGAAGGCTATAGGATATATATCATCACGCTAAGACCAATAGGAGCGGAGCACCAATGAAAAATGTTACAAAAAGGGGGAACATTTTTACAAAAAAAAATTAAATTGAGTCTATATACTTGTCGGTCATTCTTTTATCACCGTAGTCATAGTAGTAGTCGATCATATTGTTGTTTGTGCAGGTGGGGGTCGCCCCGGAGTACGACGAGGCTCCGCTGAACCTGGTCGCGTCGCACGTGGCCGCCACCGAAGAGACCCACTGAACAACACCGCCCGCTACCACTCACCGATCACCTCTACATTCACCAAACCACCGAGATGACCCCTTGTCTGATTAACATCTCAGTAAGCTTCATACCTGTACACCGAACTCGCTACCTACTAATATTGCATTACTAGTGATTTTTAAAACCTATAGTACTCGATATACATCGATAGATCAGTTGGTTACCTATTTTACATAGTATACGTCGATCGTATATTACTATTGTTCCGACTACTATTTCGTAATAGATGAACCCGTTCAAAAAAGCTATCGTGCGATGCGGTAAAACGAAGTGTTGCCGCGAATGTTTTACAAACGTAATAAGATCTTGAAATGTACACGACTTGTAAAACAGTCGCCGAAACACTTCGCATCCATATTGAAAAAAGCGATCGTATAACGATATATAATACTAAATATACCTACTTATAGTGATAGTTGAGGCCAGTGTTTGCAGACAATAGTGAAAAAAGTATTTTAATATTTAACTCCTTTTGTCTGGTCGTTTAGTGTATTATCAAATGTTTATTTTTATACACCGTACAATATTAAAAATTAATTTAATCTCACTTCGTAACGTTCGCTTGAAACTTAAGACAACCGAAAAAATATATAATGATAGCTTTATAGACCTTCAAATACAATAATGTAAAACAACTATGTTATACACTCTATTACTTCAAAGTAATGCTGCAAAGGGAGTTTATCATCAAATTGATATAAAACTGATAATAGCGCAAGTACTTGGTCGCGGGAAACAATACATTCTTTGATTAGTGCCTATTTAATGTATAGAAATGTGGTACCGCAGTGATATTCTGCGGCAGAGTGTACATAATTATCTTGACTTGTGATATGTATGGTTGCAGGTATTCATACATTTGTAAGAATCGTGCAATTAGTAAAGGCCAAAATACACTAGCTGTTATTCTGTGTGGATGAATGGTGTATTTTCGCTCTTATGCGGCGGCTCGGAACAATTCCTACGCGAAGTTCCTAGTCGCTTTTAACAAATTGGGATTTGTTCATTACAAATTTCAAACATTCTCGATCTGAAATTGTAATCTCAGAAAGCTAATGACACTAAGATATCGGGTTTAATTATTATTAGGCGATTGCCTCGAATGCTCTCTTGATATTATTGAAATTATAATTACGGTTACCTATTGCAGGACGCAAGTATTCTTTTAGATGTAGGTCATATTGTAAATGTTATTATTTACGTAATAGTTGTAATGCTTAAATTGATTAAATTATAAGTGTCTAATTTATTTCCCACTTCGGTCAGTATTTACATTGTAAGTATTTTTTTTATTTCATTGTGGTATTTCTGTTAGTTAAGATAGCGAGATGAGAAGAAGCAATAATAACAAGCATTAGAATTAAAATGAATCTTCATACAATATGGACGTAGGGACATCAACAGGCATCATATTGCTCATTCTTAGTGAAAAACACATTACTTTTTCGCGCTTTTCATACATATTTTTAAACAATTATTCTGAAGCAATAAAACTTGAATGTTTTCCTTAACAAAGTTACAAAATGTTTCCATACTGTTTGCCTTTATACATATACTACTTATACTAAACACTGTAATTTCTGGCATTATTAAAATAGATATAAATATGTAAATGATAGGTGAAAGATTTATTTTAGGAATTAATTTTTCAATCCATATATATTGGGCATTTTTGATCGTTAAGACTTAGAACAAACATATGACAGTAACGTTATAATTACATATATACAACAAAGATGTACCGGGTTCACCTCATAATGGTCAGTGTTATGTGTATATTATAGCAGAAAGCATTTACTCTGAACTGGGCTGTTTTGTTATTGCTTCCATTCGACTTATTTAGCTGTGAACTCTGTCACCGTCCTTTACTTGACGTCTCTACTTAATTTAGTGTTAGTTCGTTTTATTATCGAAACCTCTCGGGCCAGTAAAATACCGCAGTCTATAAGACATTGTGATAATACTTAGCTAGAGCAAGCTTCTGTTGCAGCTAATCCTTCAACGCGTCAAGCTTATCGTATTTAAACAGCTTTAAAATTTGAGATTATTTATTCATTCTTATTGGGATCACTGTGTAGGTGTCGGTATAGCGTGTACTGTTTAGTATTGATTGCTATATTATTTCAGAGTAGCCGTCTACCTTGA
The DNA here is from genome assembly GCA_949125395.1 of Diaphora mendica. Classification (NCBI taxonomy): domain Eukaryota; kingdom Metazoa; phylum Arthropoda; class Insecta; order Lepidoptera; family Erebidae; genus Diaphora; species Diaphora mendica. The sequence goes on from OX421321.1 coordinate 8,275,566, forward strand.
CAATAATGTTTCGTCAATGTTTATAGTGGAACTATAACTGTAATGTATGTTACGTACATTTTGAAATTATTTTGCTCTCTATGCAACTTTAGCTCTCTGTGTGATGATATTGAATAGAAATTTTAACGATCTATCCATGATTATTTATTAACATGATATTATAACTAGGGCTGGTTTATTTTTTCTAAAAGAATTAATTTTATCGAATTGTAATCTTGAAATTGATTTAAACATAGCCACGAGTGGTGGGTTGTGTCGATAAAGATCTGAATTAGATCTTGGTTTTAGGGATATTGCTATGTAACGGTGTAACAGAAACGTTGATACTCATAGTTACGAGATTATACACAGGGTTGTTCTGACGCAAATATGTAATATAAGTGGGCGTCACGTAACGATTACCAGTAACGTGTGTACTTACGGGAGAGAGACGGCTCTGAGCACATCGGAGCAGTCCTCGTCCGATCGCTGAAACAGTGTTCTACATCTCCACGAATATTGTTGTTCGCGGTAATAATACAGTATTATTTTATTGAACTCTAATCTGTACATTTCTAATAGGTTTATTATTTTTGTATTTTTATAGTTTTTATATAATTTGACTTCCGAATTTAAATTCTTAATCGTAGTTACGGTAGGTAGGTGCATCTTTGCAAAATAATTTTCGCGTGAACATCGTATCTGTGTTCAAATTATTTTTCATGTTTCGTTGCCGTTACAACCGAATGCAGCTATGATATAGATCTTCCAATTATTTTTTATTTATTATGTTAGGATAATTTATGGATATATTGGTATTAAGAGTTGATGAACAATGTATATCGTCGTTTAGTTACTAACAAACCGGTTGTGTTGTGTGTGCTTACGCTCTAACAAGCATGTGTTTGTGATTTTGTTTTATTATTGCGTCTGACACTGATACAGACAGTACCAATACTATTGTGTATTATTATAATTTATGCTGGAATATGGATTTAGTATCATATGTAAGGAATTCCATTCGACATTATGTGTACAATTATTTCTGGAAGACTAAAGACTGACGCGAGTTCTCATAACGTCTTCTGTTTCGTAAAACCTGAACGCGCTATACGTATTTCACTCGAGTTATATTCGAAAAAAGATAAATGTAAAGGTATTTTTATTCATTGTGATATATTTTTTTGGAGAATGTAGATGTGTGTTTTCGAAAAGCAATAACATTGTGATATGTGATGACGAGCAATGATTGTATGTAACGGAACAGAAAATTATGTATAATGTAGAAATCAATCTTGTCAATTATATGATTATGCGCACCGGACGGTGAAGCTCATAGTCGATAGAGATTCGCTTTGTGTCGAAAACTTAAAGAGTAGTGATTTTTAGAAATAAAAACGAAAGCAATAGACCATTTAGGTCAAATAGCCTTATATTTCTGCTAAATAATAGACGTAATTAAAATTAAGGAATTAAATATCGTATTTACCTAGATACTATGAGCTGGATCGTCCAGAAGCAACACATTAATATCGATAAGCTTGTCTCTTGTAATCAAACTTTCAACTTGATGTAATTATGTATAAGCGGATTGAAACTGACATAGTGGACATAGTTTCTCTTGGTAAAGACGTATTCATAGTGTGGTGTAAGCAATACTTTCCAATATAGAAAGCTTGAAGGACCATTTGTTGTTGTCAAATTAAATAACTATGTATTAGTAAGTTTCAGCATAAATTATTCGTTTGAGATTGTTTGGTATGAACACGTGGCCGGAATACTCATTGTGAAAACATTAGTTATTGTTGTATAGATGATAAATAATGTGACTTACGCAGGGATGGATACTTAAATTATTAAAGTTTTAACTGATATATTGGCTATGTAGTGAGTAGAATATTTTTTTACAAATAAATTATAGCAGCTATCGTTCTGTTTTATTATAAAATTTTAACCTGGTATATTTCCATTCCCGATATCGACTGTAACGAGTAAGGTATGTGGATTCAGTATAATTCATCAGAACTTTTTATTGACATTTTAAAGTTTTTCTGCACTAAAATATTTATAAAATGCTTAAGTAGCTTGCCAAGCTGTGCTTATCGCCATAGCAGTCGCTGTTTATCTATAATCTGCTAGATGTTTCTCAGTTAACTAAACTAACCGCGCCCCGCGGTGTTACCCGCGGTTGGTGTTGTAAAGGTACAACAACTGCGGTTAACACCGCCGGGCGCAACTAGTTATAAAACTTCCTTTTATAACTAGTTGCGGTATAATTTAAAATATTTAAAGGAACAGACAGCGGAAGCGACTTTATTTTGTACTATGTATCGACAAAAGTAATACATAATTATATGTATTTTCGATTCTAAGGTTTATGCCAAATTTGATAAAGACAAATGAAACAATATGTTATTAAATATTTACAAATATATTAATACATCTAGGTAACAGTGACTATGGGTCGTTTAATCGCCTGTCTAGTTCGTCTGCGTTTATCCTTTGCACGTCTCTCAGTTGTTGCTTCTCTGAACAAGTGTTCGGCATCGGCCGCCTCTACTTCACGTCTCAGCCAGTGAAGTGCGTGTAAGTTGTATCCAACCATGTCCTGAAAACAAAATATTCTTATATATGTACCTATTTAGTTAGCCAATAGTTAACGATTACCAAGTCTATGAACAGTAGGTACTACTACTAAGGGTCCGTTCACACAGGCCGGCTCAGAGAGGAGAACAGATTTTTATCACATTGGAAACAGAGGTTTGAGTAATTGTAGTAAGGTTTATTTTTGCATGTGCACTTGTTTTGTCATCAAAAAGGATTGAACGCACTTAGTGTGAAATAATAAGAGGAGCCGACCAGCTCCGACTGCATGCTCTTTCTGGCTCGCGCAGCCTCTCGTCTCTGATTCTCTTCCACAGCCGGTCTATGTGAAATAGTTGGCGGCTCCGCTCCGGCCAATTCTAAGCGTATACGATCCGGTCTGTGTGAAAAGAAAAATGCGAGCCGATGCTCTCCGAGCCGGTGTGTGAACGGACCCTTATTCTATTTCAAGTGAATAGTTGGGTAAGAGAGGGTAAATTAAAGAAATAATAAGATATCATCAACTGTCTTCCAAAGTCCACTGCTGGACATAGGCCTATCTGTAGAATGAGGTTTTGGCATATTATACGATACTGGACAGACAGTAAGACACAGTATCAGCAATTTATTTAGTGACCAGACTATAAACATCAGCTTTCCATCAAGCAGAGTAGTCATTTTGGCGGGCCATACATTAAAAAAAACCTTAAGAGAATGTAATCAAGAGGAACAAAAACTGTATGCTTATTACTTAGTCGTTATTACTTATTTTATAGAGACCGGCACGTAACTTGGCCAGTATCGTTAGATGCGCTAAAGTCGTTTTTTAGGTACCTTTGATTGTTAGCGGGATGCGGGGATTGTAGTAGCACCATTCCGAGCAAGCGGTTGGAGCGTCAGTCGACTACACTTCGATTTTGTTTGTTTTGATTTGTTGCACTAAGTGTACTATGCGCGAACTTATCCCCACTACGCCGAAATCTGGCCAAGTTACGTGCCGGAGCCTGTACTAGCAACCCGCCCCGGTTTCGCACGGGTTACGGAAAATGTAATATAGCCTATGTTGCTTTAAGATGCGTGGTTTAGTTTTTTCCAATGTCTTCAACAAATATCGTTATATTTTAGCCAATATACTCATATATTTAACAAATTATATACGAAAACCTTCTTCAAGTACCACTATCTGTTGGAGCAAAGTGCGTAAAAATCCGTGCAATAGCTTTTGAGTTTATTGCGAACTGACAGTTAGGTAGACGCGGCGGAGGACTTTGTTTTATAACATGTAGTGATAATGAAAGAGGGGAATTGTAGGTTTCAATAAATCTTGTTTCAACTTACCCGTATCTCGTTGAGCCTAATGGCGGCTTTGGCCTGTATCTGAATGATGTGCTTGAGCAAGGCCTGGTTGGCCACCAGTGGTGCGTGGTGCACCTTGAGCAGGAACACCGCGAGTCGACAGAACAGCTCTGCGTTGTCGCCCCGGTCTAGCAGCTTCGGTAGCATCTTCACTAGATCGCACGCAACACTGAACGGTATCAGTAGGAGGGCTTCTTCTAAATCACTGTAAAAATATTATAAAGAGTAAAATCACTTATAGATGAAGCTCTAGACGAGTTCTTTTCCCACTTTTTTAACGAATAAGTGGAAAAAGAACAAAAAAACATTTATTCGGATGTGATATATCCATTCTCATTCCTCTTTCTCCGAGCCTTTTTTCCGAACTAGACTACATTTTTAGGGCTCAAACTATCTGTAACGATTGCTACAAATATTCGAATGACAACCGAGATTGACGATTTACTTTCTGAGGCACGAAGCGGTCTCAAATGTATTAAAAATGTTCACTCCTCCATAGTGTGTCCTGGCTATGATTGCTTAACTTTGCAACGTCTATAGTCTATTCATTAGATATATTTGATCTACACCTTTTCCGATAAGGCTTCGGTAGAGGATAACAAATTAAACAAAGTATATACACATTGGTGCTAATTTTGTTATTCGAAAAAACTAAAAGTGAGTTTTGTTCTATTCAACGACGTTGTAAATATTAAATTTTGAATAAAATTACTAAAATTAGATATTTCACACTAAAATAGACGTTGTCTAAATACCTATATATCAAAATAGTATTTTGGGAATAGCTTCACTAAAATAAGAGCATAGAAGATAATTTACAAGAAAATTTAGTTTAGTGACCTAACAAAAGAAATATCACCATTATCTTGAATAATCACAAAAAAAACAGGTTTCAAATAGAAAAAGAATCATCAAAAACAAAAAAAAACAGTCGAAATGATAACCTCCTCCTTTTTTGAAGTTGGTTAAAAAGTGACCATGAGTTGCGTAGACTAGACCTAGGTCACTAGTCTATTAGACGTACCTAGAGCGTATCCTCTTGAGAGTTTCTACGAGGAAGTCCTCGGGCGTGGCGCAGCTGTAGGCGGCCATGAGCAGCGGCACCTGCACCGGCGCACCCCGCGCCTCGCCCAGCTCGCGCCGGTACTCCGCGCCCACCGACAGGCACTCCATTATCGAGTCCGCCTGCACACGACGCAAACACGTGTGGTTATTCTACCATCATCATCGAAGGACGTCCATGGCTGGACATAGGCCTCCCCCAAGGCTCTCTCCGACCGACTGGTCTAATCATGTTAATAACCAAATTTATTTATTTTCAAATTATTAAGTAGTACCTGGATGACCGAGCGTCGCTCGGTTTTTTTTTTATAAATGGGTTTTTTGGCAACATTGGGACTATCCAAACGGCACCTTTTTGTTATTTTTCTTCCAATAAAAAAATAAGTTAAGTGGCGCCCTCTCTTGGTACGCCCTGGTACTGTTTATTCTGCACCTTATTCCAGTATAGTTTAATGTAGTTCGCTCGAGTTGCGATAGATGGCGCTAGATGTATGTTGATGTTATATATTTGATTGTTAAAAACACGAATAAAACGACATTTTCTAAAAATAAATCCTAGCTAGATCGATTCATCGCCCCTGAAACCCCCTGCATACAAAATTTTATGATAATCGTTGGAGCCGTTTCCGAAATTCAGATTATATATATTTATACAAGAATTGCCCGTTTAAAGGTATGTTTGGATGTAATGGTCGGAATAACTTGCGTAATGACTAGAAGTTACAATTTTTTCTGCATGAAAGAGTGTAAAAGATGTTAGACACTAGACTGGTGATTAGTTAAATGGACACATATTTTACAAAACTTAAATAAATTTTTGATAAAGTGTAGAAAGGTTGGCAAAATTTTCACTATGAAGAAATACTTACAGCTTTTTCAGCTCCGATAGTTTTTTTCGTTGGTATGTTTATACCCGGTAGACCAGGAACTGCTGCCTGCAAAACAAATTTAAAATTAACAAAAGTACTGATTTTGTATAACAATGAAATATCCTACTCTGTGTATCTAATATTATTTATTTGTAATATCCACACTACTATTATAAATTCGAAACTAACTCTGTCTGCCATTGTTAAACCGCTGCACCGATTTCCAAAAAGTAAACCTCCTACATCAATCTTTGTAGATTTAAGCCACTTTTGGCTTTCATATTGCTCATATTTTGTATCATCATCAACAGTCCACTATTGGACTCAGGCCTCTCCTCTGAAAACTGAGCTCAGTTTATAGCGCAGGCTAGATATATATGGCCAGCTGGTATAGACTCTGAATCAATAAATTAGACATTTCCTATGGCGCATGGCGTAGAGAAAAAATATCTATACAATGCACCCCCGGTAATCCGACAAATGTTTTGCAGGGCAGTGTTGAACCATCGAATTTGTCGGATTATAGAGTAGTGCGTAAGTATTTTACAAACTAGTACCTTGTAATCCCACAAATTTACAGTTTTTTTTAATGTCATAAATTGTAGATAGTTTGAGTTACAAACCTGCTCAATCATGTATGATCTACATTATCGAAAAAATATTCAATATTATTGTCGGATTAGACAGGGGTCGGATTACCGAGGGTCCACTGAATATTGGAATTTGGCACAGTCAAAGTTAATATTGATGAGAAAAGAATAAAAAAAATGAGTTATGTATGATCGAATTTCGAGCACTAGTAATAAAAGTGAGTCAGGTAGGCAATCGGTGAGGTTACATACGTGTTGTTCCCCGGTGGCGAGTCCCTCGTCCTTGTCGTCGCTGTCGCCGAGCACGAGCGGCTCGTCGCTGCGGGCGAGCAGGCGCAGCGCCCCGTCCGCTCCGCACGTGGCGCCCTGCAGCCCGCCCGCGCCCACCGCCAGAGAACTGCACGACCCAAAGTGACCCTGACACACACAAATATAAATCCTTTATAGACAAACTCTCGATTGTCGGCACTTGATGGAACTTGTTATAATACATTCTAGAATTAAAATCACTTATTCCACTATTTTATTTTTGTTTACACCTGACCGGTTTCGCCTTATGGCATCATCAAAGGTTAATGATTATACAAAATAAAATATTCACATCAAAATTTTTTTTACTTAATAGAATATTACTCCTATTTTTGAAAAGTATCTTAATTAGATTCTGTAGTGCTATTAAACCACAGAAGAAAAAACCAAAAAACTATTCAATCGATGAGTGCCATAAAAATGCATTTAAATTTTACATTTTCAAATTTCGCGCGTAATTTGTCAAAAACGCCTGACGCTGTGGACGCCATATTGCTTTGTGGTAATGACGTCAGTTCGCTTTGAAAAATGTGGATGACATGAATATAATTTCAACAAACAATATAAAGCATATGCTGATCAGTTGACACTTTAGTGTGTGTGTACTTACAAAGCGGGGTGACGTAATAACATGGCGGCTATTATTTCATGGTGTTATAGAATAGATTAAAAAACTGAAAACTTTGCAACAAATTATAAAAATATTTTATTATTTTATGAACTAAAACTAACATTATCCGACTGGTTTTTGCCTAAAGTATCTATCTCAATAACATATTTTTAGATTTTTTCTCGTATACAGTAAAATACCCTATTGTTCACTAGCTGCCCGCGGTGTTACTTGCGGTTTTTGTTATACCTTTGCAACAACGATTGCGAGTAAAAACATGAGGCAAAGCTAGTCCAAAAAAAATATTGCCTAACTTACTCCTCATATCATCAGCTATCTATCAGGAAAGGCCCAGAGATTAGCCGGAACAAACAGACCGACAAACAGAGATACAAAAAAAAAATATAATGGATTTTTCATGTAAGTACCTTATTTACTTTCATATGCTTTAATGAAAAATTGTGAATTTGAAATTACAAACACACAAGTTTTATTTAACTGTATACATTTTCTAACTCTAGAAAGATTACAATCTGTATTTCAAGTGTATTATTTATTTATTTCAAACGTCATGCACAAGGCATTCTCTTCTAGTTCAACTAAGGGTGCAAAATAAATAAAAATATATGCATTACATACATTAACAATACACGCGCCATAAAAACGCATATATTTATATATATATATATATATTCCTGTTTAACTATTACTATTGATATTATATATGCCTATAAATTAACAAAAGTATTCCACTTAAAAATTCAACAACATTCTAAAGCGATATTACTTACAAACAAAAAATATTCATATCGTCACATCGTCTAAGTAGTAGAGCCACGCTGATTTCAGCACGGTTGGGCCGGCTCGACCGGGCGGTACTACCCTCGCACAGAAGATCAACGTAAAATGACAGCGTTCATGCTGTCGTGTTTCGTTGGTGAGTGCGAGACCAGAGGCCCAATGATGCAGAAGCATCACTAGCCCGCTATGGTGTGGGTCACCATGCTGCATTGTCTGCATTCGCAGTGAGTATGGTGACCACCACTCTTGTATTCTGCTTATGCTTTCCATCAGGCAGAGTAGTCATTTTGTCAGGGCCAAATATATTAAAAAAAACACAAAATACTTACATATACAGTAGTAATATTATCATAAGTGTCCGCATCCCACTGCTTCACTTTGCCATCTTTAGAAGTCGTGAAGAAATAGTGCGTGTTCGGCACAAACTGTAGCGCAGTTACGGAGTCGTTGTGAGCGAATATAGATTTGTGACAATCACCGAAATCCATGCCCCATATCTTAACGTTACGATCTGCAGACCCGGTGGCTATGATGTTTGAGTCGTAACTGAAGTCCAAACATAGAACTGGGAGTTTGTGTCCGTAGAGGGAAAGATAAAACTGTAAATAAAATATTTTGTATGTAAGTCATATTATAAAAAACAAAACTTTAAAGGGCAGATGAAATTACCAATACCTAATTATCAGTACAATTAGAGGCACAATAAACATAGGATGTTAAAATAAATATGTTGTACACAACATCAATCAACCAAACAACGTCATTCAAACAAATATTACCTTAAATGTGTCAAGGAAGAAAATCTTCACAGTGGAGTCCAACAAAGCAACAGCGATGAACTTATTATTCGGACTTATTTTAACTGCCAATACAGTTTCCTCCAATTCCAATGTTCTTGTATGTAGAAGGGATAACACCTGCAAAATACATGTATTTAATAGTAATAATAAAAAAAATCTAACGAGGTACTCCAAGGAGTGCACCAACTAAATTGAGCTAAGTCTGTGCTAAAACACACACACCACTTCTCTCAAATATAATATGAATAATTTATAATATTATATGTACCTTAGCTTTAGATTCTCCAGTCTGATCCGGTATGAGCTCGAAGGACCATAGTTTTACAGTCTTATCCGCACCGCCGGAATAACAACCTCGCTACAAACAAATGTATGAAATTTAAAAAATGAGTTGAGAAAGGCAACAACTATTGAATAATAAGTAACTGTCTACCTAATTCCATAAACGCGAAGTAATTTTATTTATTTGTAAAATAATTTTGTAGACCTAAACTACTCAACAAAAAGCCATCAAACTTTTTATACATGTCAAGGAAACTCATAAATTCATACCTGAATTATTGACAAAGCTAAATTCGTGTATTCGAAGCTGGTAAAAGCTAGTTATCATTATTTTCTGAGAAAAGTTAAGTAAATATAGGATAAAATAAATGCTTAAATTTACATTTGTAAGGGGCATGAAATTAATTTAACGATCGCAAGTCCTTTCTAGGAGCATTTTGTCAAACTAGCTTGGGGTTGACCTTAAAACTACTCTAGACCGACGGCCATGAGACTTCCACAACCCAAGTACTAGTCGAATTTCCGTACAAAGACGGTTTTAGGACATTTAAAGGACTCCAATTAACCACAACGATTGCCAAAGATTAACGGGCTTAGCAATTAACATGCTCTCCGAAGCGTGGAGGGGCCTTAATGTGTTAAGAATTGTCACCCATCCATAAACCTAGCTTGGATTGCTTAATTTTGTAATCATATATGTTATAGTCCATTCGCTTAGACACGGTCACCTTGATCGCGCCGCCGTGCTACGTGTGCTGAACGTGCAACGGCGGCAAGCATAGATTTATTATAGATAGAGTTTGGGAGCCAAGCCTCTAACCATCCCACAGTTAGAAAGAGAGAGACGATCGCGGTACCTATCTGTCTCTCTCTATAATCGCGCATGCGCATAGCAGAACGATTCGACGCACGGTTAATTGGTGTGATTGGATTACCATTATTAGTCCTAGAAAGACAGATAGGGTACCGAGATCTTCTCTCTCTTTCTAACCGTTGATCGTTTCCACTTACAGGCAGCCATATGTCTGCCCCACTATATCTATAATAACTCTATGGCGGCAAGCCGACATAAAATCAAAGGGTCCGCACAAGCAAGTATGATATTTCAGTTTACGCCGCTGTATGAATTAATAATTTATTTGTATTTCACAACAATAACCACAATTGCGTGCGGTGCACCGACACTATTTAAACGAATGGACTATACAAAATCTAAAAATCATAAATGTAAAATGTTACTAACCATATCAGGCGTAAGTCCGACGGAAGCACATTCTCCTGTGTGCGCTGGCACTTGCTCCAGAACTTGGCCGGCCGCCACGTCGAGCAGTAACAGTGTACCGTCCCCACACCCCACAAGCGCGTGGCGATCTCCCGGAGCGAAACATATGCTACAGGGCCGATCACACGGCATTGGGATTGTGCGGAGGCAAGTTTGAGTTGCCCTGAAAATGGAAATCAACTGTAAATTCAGGAACAAATTTTCATGATGTCTTGTAACAAATGCACCAACCAAATAGAACAGCTTTTTTAAAGCCTTGTTTCATAGGCTTGCGTTCCCATTGAGGGACCACATTTGAATTTGAAGGTTTTGAATGCACTAGGCTTTAGTAAAAGTTCCCAAACAATTGTAAATTAAGTAATTAATTTGTAAAAGCAGTATGTCAAAAGTTACAAGCGGTCAAAGGTGGTCCCTCAATCGTGACTCATAGATATCCATATCTTTTAAACTAGTGAAGATTTACGTCTGCTCTAAGTGACTACTCTTAGTAAAAGATTTGTAAAACCAATTTACCAAATATCCACCTTTCTCGTTTACTGTATAAAAAGATATAGCATGCGGAAGGTGGTCCCTCAATTGATCACCCTAGGTTCCGTTTGCGTGGAAACTACAACGAAATTTGGAATTTTGTGTGGTTCTATAGTTAGTAAATATAGTATATGACTGATTGTAAATTCAACCTCTGGTTTGTAAAAGTAGCCTTTCAATAAGTTTTAATTCATTGAAGGTGGTCCCTCAATTGAAACGCTTGTCACCAAGAAAAGTCAATTTACAAATCATTCGGCAATTAAATAGATTAATGATGCAGTATATTCCTTAGTAGTATTATTTTACTTACGCCTACTTTACTATAAAGTCTCAAATTATGGACAGTTTTGTTGCAAAATAGTAATCAAAATCCTCCGAAGAAATACTACGTCGAGGTGACCACACAGCAGGATTTTCTTGGATAAATAAAAACTAGTGACTGCTTAATTTCATTATTTTTTTAATTTAAAACATACAACAAAATGTTTACTGCTCTGAGAAGGAATTATTTATAAATAATTTTAAAAAACATTTGTTTGGTACAGTACACAAATTAAGTTTCAATTTAATAAATTTCAAACAATCATATCTAGTCCTGTCAATGTTTGACATATATGTATTCGAATCCAAGTTTATAACTTTCTTCTACGAGATCATCGAATACCAAATGAAGTATGACGTTTTCTTTGTAATTTATGTGGAAACTTCAAATAACAAAGAACATTATCATTTGTTTTTATATATAACTTACTAAAGGACCCATGCAAATTTGTCTACATGTCTTTTTATTATTCCCTGATTAAAATCTATCTTTATTTAATTTTAGTTCTCTAATCCCAATGAATTCATTATCATCAAAGAGGAAAAAAAAACAAACAAAAAACCAAAATATTTACATATTTTAACTGAACTTTTTAAGTAAGAATTATTCTATTTCTCTTTTTAAGAATCATGTTTCCATCAATTTTAATAGGAACATTTACATTGCCACTTTTGTGGCCAGATAGTGGAATGAGGAATGGGGACTAGTTAATTTAATTTATTTCACTTTTGTTTTGGTTTTATCCTACAAATGCACTAGAGTTTTTAGGTACGAAACCTTACATTATTTAAATTTCTAGATAGAGCATCGCACTGCTAAAGATAAAGAAGTGAGACGACTTCTCGATACATTTTTTTACACAGGATTTATTCTAGTGCGGGAGTTGTTAAAAAAAAAAAAAAACATTACTTCAAAATCAGAATTTACTAATAATTTTTAGGGCATATAAAAACTATTTTATTAATGAACACAAACAGAGTACAACAATGCAGTTTACGTGGAACGTGTTGAGTTGCGACTACTAATGTTTATCTTTAGTCTATTTATATCTTAACAATAATAATTACGTAGAATTTTAAGAGACTTTTGGCTTAGTACAGTAAGAACACATTCAAAGTGGCAAAGACACTATTAATTTATTTATGAAATAATTGAATGGCTTTATATTATTTTTTATTATGTATAAATAATTTATTTTCAGTGTAGTAAACATTTTGTTGTATGTTTTAAATTTAAAAAATAATGAAATTAAGCAGTCACTAGTTTTTATTTATCCAAGAAAATCCTGCTGTGTGGTCACCTCGACGTAGTATTTCTTCGGAGGATTTTGATTACTATTTTGCAACAAAACTGTACATAATTTGAGACTTTATAGTAAAGTAGGCGTTAGTAAAATAATACTACTAAGGAATATACTGCATCATTAATCTATTTAATTGCCGAATGATTTGTAAATTGACTTTTCTTGGTGACAAGCGTTTCAATTGAGGGACCACCTTCAATGAATTAAAACTTATTGAAAGGCTACTTTTACAAACCAGAGGTTGAATTTACAATCAGTCATATACTTTTACTAACTATAGAACCACACAAAATTCCAAATTTCGTTGTAGTTTCCACGCAAACGGAACCTAGGGTGATCAATTGAGGGACCACCTTCCGCATGCTATATCTTTTTATACAGTAAACGAGAAAGGTGGATATTTGGTAAATTGGTTTTACAAATCTTTTACTAAGAGTAGTCACTTAGAGCAGACGTAAATTTTCACTAGTTTAAAAGATATGGATATCTATGAGTCACGATTGAGGGACCACCTTTGACCGCTTGTAACTTTTGACATACTGCTTTTACAAATTAATTACTTAATTTACAATTGTTTGGGAACTTTTACTAAAGCCTAGTGCATTCAAAACCTTCAAATTCAAATGTGGTCCCTCAATGGGAACGCAAGCGTTTCATAGATGTGGTCAATGAAATCTATACTTATAATAAAAATGTAACAGGTCCAATTCTGTACATTAAAGATATAAAAAAAAATTTTGGAGGGCTCTCTATAATCGATACGGAAGCCAAAACTGTACTTTTTTCATTTTTATCGGTCTGTCTGTCTGTATCTTGGCCGCGCATCACGCCGAAACTACTGAATGGATTCAAATGAAACTTGGCACGCTTTGAGTTCATACTACGAGGTAGGATACTTTTATCCCGAAATTCAGCACGGTTTCCTGGAGAGAGGAGATGAAAGTCAAAATATGTACTTAGTTGTAATTCAATAACACATACTCCGATTTTATTTATTATTTTTTTGCCAGAAAGAAAAAAAATAAAAGACGGGAATAGTTATTTGTTATACAAGAGTGCAAAGTTGCTGTTTAACCGCGTGCTCAATTTTGATGACCGAGCAAGCGAAGGATTCCAAAATTATTCTAAAATTTAAAATAAATTCTTCTTTAGATTCTAAAATAAAAATTAGAATCCTGAGCGTCAGCGAGGGAATCAAAAGAGCACTAGGTAAAAAGAAATTGTACTCGAGTGCAACACGTAACTTTTCATTCCACCTCAGCGAGGAAACGACTAAATGACGTGAAAAGAAAACGGCGCTGGCAAAGCAAATCAAAAAAAAGTACACCAAGAAGATTCCGTTTCATTTTTCAACAAATAAAAAAAAATTGTATGATAAATTCGACACCATGGAGGTAGAAGTAAATAGGTTTAATAATGATTTTTGACTTCACAAGCTTAGTGCACATGATGTTCTAAATTCAAATTTACTTTATTCTCTAGCGAATAAAAACGGCTTTTGCACTCAGATATCGAAGAGCAAAAATACTCTTTACGAGCTGGTGGGATGAAAAAGTCTTTTTTTGTCCGCGACTGTACACTGCCTGTGGGAAGCTGAGACAGTTATGTAAATATGGCGGTACGAAGTTCGCCGGGTCAGCTAGTTGATTAAATTTAGTCACGGTTAGACGGGTAAACGGTATGGGACGGTATTTACGTGTACGTGCGTGCATGTATGCGTGTAGGTATGTGTGCACCTGTGCGTACACGACCAAATAACATACCAAAGGAATATTGAGAGAACGTATGACTTACCTGCTCCACAATTTGATGGAATCAGACGATGCAGAAAGTATGGCAAGGTTATCTGAACTGATAGCCACGCATCGCGGATCTTTTTGGTGGCCTGGCTGAGTAATTTGTTTCAAACAATGCACTAAAAAAAACAGTTTTGATTGAATGATAAATCTAAGAACTTTAATTATATGCAAACACTTTTTCTATTAAAGTATCAGTAGTAATTATGTTTCATTTGACAAAAAAAGCTTCAATGTGCTCATAATTTTTTTCATGTTTAATAATAATTATGTAATGTTTTTTTTTTTAAAGACAACTCCCGCATTAGGAATATACATCCTGTGTAGCGGGGGACTTTTACAAACAGGCATGAAACGGACACAAAGAACACCCAGCCTCAGCACAACAATTTGTCGATCACCCAAAGTTCTATCCCATGTGGGATTTGAACCCACAACACTTGGCGCAGTAGGACGCGGCGTGGCGACCGCTTAAACCACTAGCCCACCCCGCAGTCAAAACATCGATTGGTTAGTTGTTTTTAGACTTTGGCGACTTTTACACATAGTTTTTGTTGTACAGCGGGCCTTATTCGCGATAAAAATATTTAAATGGCTACGATATCTTTCCCAACGGATTTATTGGTTATTGATATTATATCTATTAAATATTGGCCTTGGAGTTTGATGGTTACATAAATAATTATAATAAAACAAGATTATTTCACTTTAAAAACTGACCTAAATTGTCTTCGCCGACCTTTAAGCTATACAATTCAACAGTGTTATTAGCTAGAGTCACTCCCACACGTACTTCACCGGTAGTGCCCAGTAATAGACTAACGGATTTCAATTTGGCATTCAGCTTAACCGAAGATAGTCGCTTGACTTCGTCTGCTAGTGTCAGTAGTTCCGGTACTTCTGTAGTTTCAGCATCCGCTTCGCCAGACTCCTTTAATTTCCTAGAATAATAAATGATATAAGTATAACGTTTTATACACATAATATAAATAAAACTTTATTGAAGTGACTTCTAAGTGACTTCTAATGCGACTTCCAACAAGGTGGCGTTAAACGTTTAACGCCACCATGGAGGGGGTATGAAAGCACTGTTGTACATTACGAAGTTTTCAAAGGTATTTCGAAAACTCTGCATTTCAAACGCATTTCGAAAACTCATCAAGGATCATATTTATCTCTGCAATAACTATATGCTGTATGTTTATTAACCGACTTCCAAAAGGAGGAGGTTTCATCGGTATTTTTTTTCTTTTTATGTATTTTGAATCAGGGATGTTGCGAATCAGGGATGTTGCGGATGTCGATTTTTTCACATCCACGGATGTGAATGCGGATGCGGATTTTCGATGTCTCACATCCGCGGATGCGGATGCAGGTGTTTAAAATTTTACATAAATACTAGCTGATCCGGCAAACGTTGTTTTGCCATAAAAAATGGATTATAAAAAATAGATGTTGGTCGATTCTCAGACCTACCCGATGTGCACACCAAATTTTATAAAAATCGGTCCAGCTGTTTCAGAGGAGTATGGTAACTAACATTGTGACACGAGAATTTTATATATAAGATAATAAATTAATGAAGAACTTTAACAATAATAAAGTAATGATTAACTTGTTTAATTGAAAATTAGTGTATAATGGTTAATTTATTTTAACTTTAGTTACTAACTTTAGTTTACTTTAGTATTTGCAAGTGAAGTTAAAATGGGAGCCTTATACTTAATAAAGAGTAATATTATATCTGATTCAAGGCGGTTACGCAAAGGTTCGTAAATTACAATAATAATAAAACACTGCCTGGTGGTGTAGATAAAAATCTTCTTACTATCTCTGATAATATCTCAAATACCTCTCGATGAACACGCCACCATTTAAGAATACTTTTTGAGTGCGGTAAGAAGATAATTCCTAAGCATGGGATTCGGACGAAACTTAATGTCCCTGGTCCTACTTGTTACATATCCTTTTCCATGGAATCAGTCATTCTCATTCTTTTAACCAATTGGCATTAGAGAACCGAAAAAGTCATTTTCAGTATTTTTCATTATCAAAATGTCGTCTGTCTTCTTCTTTTCTTTAGTAACCGGCGTAAAAAAATTGTGCTTAAAGCGGGAAACTAAGTATGTGAGTGGAATAATAAAGAATATTGTTTTAGAACGATAAACTTTATCTACAATAAAACGTAATGCCGGTGTAACATAACGGCATTTATCTGTGAATTTTAATTTAATAAGCTGACATAAGACCAATTTAAAGATTTATCAATAAATAAATTATTTAGACACAATGATCACTGTTTCACAATAACACATATCTATATATACGATACGCAATCCACAGCGCAAAAAAACACATAATTATTTATTTACAAGAAACAAATGATGCACCATACACAACAAACGCGTCCGATCTTGTCACCAAATTTTTCGCTCGCATTGGTCATTGACACGTGCTAACAGCACGTGCTATTCGCTGGACACCGCTCAATTTCTTTCTTGTCACAACTTGTATCACATGCGCATCCGCATGAAAATCCGCATTGATTATTGCGGATGCGGATGCAGATGTCAAAATGTATGCGGAAGCTCCGCATTAGCGGATGCGGATGCGAATATCCGCAACATCCCTATTGCGAATATTCGCATCCGCATCCGCAAATGCGGAGCTTCCGCATAGATTTTGACATCTGCATTCGCATCCGTATCCGCAATTATCAATGCATTTTCATGCGGATGCGAATGTGATACAAGTTGTGACAAGAAAGAAATTGAGCGGGGCTCAGCTAATAGCACGTGCTGTTCGCACGTGTCAATGACCAATGGGAGCGAAAAATTTGGTGACGAGATCGGACGCGTTTGTGGGTGATGCATCATTTGTTTCTTGTAAATAAGTCAATATGTGCTTGTTTGCGCTGTGGATTACCTATCGTATATATAGATATCAGTGTTTTTGTGATACAGTGATCATTGTGTCTAAATAATTGTTTATTGAGAAATCTTTATATTGGTCTTAGCTCAGCTTATTAAATTAACATTCACAGATAAATGTCGTTATGTTACACCGGGAATACGTTTTATTGTAGATAAAGTTTATCATTTTAAACAATATTCTTTATTTCCACCCACATACTTAGTTCCTCGCTTGAAGCACAATTTTTTTACACTGGTTAAAAGAAAAGAAGAAGAAAGATGAAATTTTGATGATGAAAAATACTGAGAATGACGTTTTCGTTTCTCTTAATGCCAATTCCGAAGGAGTTAAAAGAATGATTTCTCATTCTTTTAACTATGATTGTTACATATCCTTTTCCATGGAATGTAACAACAAGGACCAGGGACATCAAGTTTCGTCCGAATCCTATGCTTAGGAATTATCTTCTTATCGCACTATAAAAAAGTATTCTTAAATGGTGGCGTGTTCATAGAGAGGTATTTAAGATTTTATTTGCGTAACCGCCATGAATCAGAAATAATAATATTCTTTATTAAGTATAAGGCTCCTATTTTTAATTTCACCTACTAATACGAAAGTTAGTAAGTAAAGTTAAAAAAAATTAAGCATTATACACAAATTTTCAACTATAAACATGTTAATAATTACTTTATTATTGTTTAAGTTCGTCATTAATTTATTATATTTATGTAAAATTTTAAACATCTGCATCCGCATCCGCTTCCGCGGATGTGAGACTTCGAAAATCCGCATCCGCATTCACATCCGCGGATGTGAAAAAATCGACATCCGCAACATCCCTGTTTTGAATGTATGTATTCATATTTAAATGTTTGTAAGTATGTAAATTTCTATTTCTATCATTTTTAAGCGACTTCAAAAGAGAAGGACGTTCTATTTTCCACTTTATGTATTCATTTATTTTAATTGAAACTTCTAATGCGACTTCCAACAAGGTTGCGTTAAACGTTTAACGCCACCATGGAGATGGTATGAAAGCACTGTTACACATTACGAAATTTCACTTCTTCCGCACGGAGGGATTCCACACATTTTTTATTTAGGATGTAAATAAGTATTTGATATGGTTATATTTTTTATCGGTACAGGGGGCAAACTAGCAACCGGGTCACCTGATGGTAAGTGCCTACCGCAACTCATGGACACTTGCAACTAATCTCAATCTGAAGACACAATTAATTACGTGACCATTGTTGTCATTCTTGTGGTGGCGGATTAATAATACAAAGTGTCATCGCCCCTATTTATCCCATGAGTGTCGTATGACCCGACTAAAGATGTAAACTCCTTACTTACTTACTAGGATAACAGCACAGCAAAGAGAAGGCAAATTAGAAACCGTCTGGCCTGAGCTTAGAGCATATATACCTAGAGGGGCAGCCGAGAGAGAGAGACTGAGTTTGGGTAGTGTGTCTCTCTCACACAAGCTTCTGTTTGATTGGTGTATTTCCCGCCAAATCAGTCATGCAAATTGGTATGTGCGTCCACCAATCAGAAGCTTGCGTGAGAGAGACACCTGACTCAAACTCAGTCTCTCTCACTCTACTCCGATCACGCTTTCCGCGCGTTCAGATGCCCCTGCAGGTATATATGCTCTAAGGGCCTGAGTGATTTAGAGGAACAAAACCTCTTTTCTACAGAGAAGCATAATGTATCAAGCCGTGGACTATTAAAGGCTCATGATGATGATGTTGCAAATGTAGGTAGGGCATTTAACGACAATTCTTAGTGTGACGGGAGAGATCTCTTTCCCCAATTTAGGGCGGTATCACTGAGGTCAAGTTGTTAATACTTACTCCAATTTTTTCCTTTGTTTCTTGACACGTTTGGACATTCTTATTTTGGCTTCTTCGTCAGAACAAAACGAGAACAATTCCAATACAGAGTCAGTACCATGACTAGCCAATATGCTCTGACCAGGATCCGTAGCGAGATTTACTACTCGACCTTTACTGCCTCGCATTAGTGAGCCTACTTGATGGCATTGAAGTACCTGAAGAGTAAAACAGATTTAGAAAATTTTCGTAGGGAATTAGTTGTGAATTAATAATTCACACAATTCCAAAAAAGAGAGATAAATACAGTTTAGAGTTATGTTTTATTTATTCAAAATAGACAGACATTTTCAGGTTTTTTTTATGTACTAGTGGGCAGACGAGCGGACGTATCGCCTGATGGTAAGCGATTACCACCGCATGGACACCCGCAACACCAGAGGCGTCACTAGTTCGTTACCGGCCTTTAAGAAGGAGTATTCTCTTTTTTTTAAGGTTTGAAGGTCGTACTGGTCCGGGAATACCGCAGGATATGTGCCTTTTTTTTATTTGTGTAATAGGGGGCAAACGATCAGACGTATCACCTGATGGTAAGCGATTACCGCCGCCCAGGGGCACCCGCAACACCAGAGGCGTCACAAGTGCGTTGCCGGCCATTGGGGGATGGGGAGGGGGATGGGGGAGGGGTTGGCGTATGGGCCTCCGGTATCTTCACCTACTTGGTGAAACACAGCGCAAGCACTGTTTCACACCGATTTTCTGTGAGGCCGTGGTATCACTCTGGTCGAGCCGGCCCATTCATGCGGAAGCGTGGCTACCCCATGGTTCTAATCTATTTTCTGCACAATCTAACTTTAACATCATAGAAATTCTTCAAGTCAAGAATAAATCAATCAAACTCACCGATGACTCTTCAACGTTATCAGTCTCTTCTAGCTTTACTATTTCCAGTTGTCGCGCAAGTTTCTCTTCATCTTTCGAATCACTGGTCCAGTTCAATTTCCATACACGTAATTCCTTGTCCATACTGCCAGTAACTAAATATCTTTCCTCTTTCAGTAATACTGCTGACCATACCTTTGAAAAACAGATTAATTACTATAATGAAGATTACTCAATAAATATTATCAGTATCAATACTTATTACTGTTGTATATAAGTGTACCTACACACTTCCTATGAAACCCGCCATCATAATTGTGTACCTACCTTACTTTTATGATTGATTCACTTGTACTGACTTGTATGTCTAGGCTACTTAGCTCAATACACAAATTACGATATTTGGTGTTTTATTGAAGACTAGCTTTTACACGCGGCTTCGCTCACGCAGACTTTCATCCCCTGATTTACCCTCTTAGGGGTGGAATTTCAAAAAATCCTTTCTTAGTGCTCACTTACGTTATATAAAGAACCAACATGCAAAATTTCAGGATTCTAGCTTCAACGGTTTGGGCTGTGCGTTGATCTCTGGGTATGTCAGTCAGTCAGTCTGTCAGTCAGTCAGTCACCTTACTCTTTTATATATATAGATATAATATATACCTCCATTTGATGTCCTCCTAGAGTCTTGAAGCAGTGCTTAGTTTCAATATCCCAAAATTTGACAAATGTGTCTTTTGACGAACTCACAATGCAGTTTTTGCCATTGATGAAGAGAGCACTTGTTATGACTCCCTTGTGACCGCTAAAGCGTGCGATACCTGTCTCCGAAACTACATCCCAGAGGATTACTTCTGTATCCTGTAAATTAAAATTGCATTTCTTCATAGATTTCAACAGTCATTAATGAAGTTTCAGACAAGTTACGCATATGGTATATTTGGTATAGAGGCAAATTCAAGCTTTATCATAACATTTTTCTATGTTAAATTTACTGTTTTTATGTAAAAAATCTGTCAAACAGGGGTAACCCAATTATAGACTCCTGTCTCTCACAAAGAATCCTGGTTTTTATGTATTGTATATAATATGCTTAGTTATGTTCTATAAGAACTGAAGACAATATTACTATAACATCACTAACCTTGGCACCAGAAACTAGACGATGCCCCTGCTCGTCATATTGCAAACATGTAACCGCAGATTTGTGTCCAGCAAATACACATACAACATCACTATTGGTCAATTCAAAAACATTGATGTTCCCGTCTACATAGCCAACAGCTATGTGGTTACCGCTAGGACTAGCTGCAATCTGTGATACTACTATATCCTCACCAGGAAGAACTTGGGCCTGAAAATATAAAAATATATTATGCATGAGGGTCCGTCCAAGTCTGTGTGGTGATGGTTTAAGAATGAGGAGTGTTGCCATCACTATAAATAGCTTAGTACAGCACTACAAAGAGAAGGGAAACTTGAAAGAAACCTTTTTTTTTTATACGTGTGGAAACCCTCTGGGGCCGTCACCCCACCGGGGTTTGTAGTGGGGCGGTGTGTCGTAATCGAACCAACTAAAACCACACGGTGTACCACTCTGTGCCTGTGAAGGGAGGAATCCGGGAACTGCTGATATTAACACATCCGGACCCCTCCCAGGCAAAACTTGAAACAAACCCTATTCCACCCCATCTGGCTAGTTTAGTAAAGTAGGCCAAAACTTCCTCTTTTAGAGGCCTAGTTTCAGCAGTGGTATATTATATGCTGTTGATGATGGTGACTAATATGCATCGTTTAACTTAATGCATATTCACAAGACAATTAGTGATTAAGACTTCATAACTTTTTGCTTCTTCTGCTACTGCTCTTCCACAAGCAATACATGATAGACAATCCAATCTTTTATTTCCCTTAAAAGCCTTTAAGATAAAAGGTAAAAAAAAAATACACCCCATTTTAATCTCGCCTACTATAGGTGATCAATATTTCTATACTTTAGTGGCTTTACAGTTATTCAACTTCTAGAAATAGCATAAAGCCTTAGGCACACGCAAAATTGACGATTATACTTTGTCCATTCGATTATTTTCTTTTTGACAGCTTACGCCTATAAATTACTGGTTTTTTTTTGGAATAATGTACTACAGTAATGTCGTACTTTATTGACGGTGACGGTACTTTAGTGAAGTGGCCTGTGCATGACAAACAACCATAAGACTATAAAACAATACTCGAAATACGATAAATCGATCATATGATAAAAATAAATTGACTTCATGTAAGTATTTTTTCTGTAAATTTAATAAAAAAGGAAATAAAAATAGTATCTATGACTCCAAGATTGATTACACAAGGGAACAAAGTTTTGACAACCAGAACAGTGATCATTTATTTTTAGTACAATACCCTCACCTTTCACCCATTAAGTCATCAAAGTGTTGTGACAGGTCTAATTTCAGTTTTATTTAAAGTTTCATATTTCGCTAGCATTAGCCTCCTGTACACAAATCCTCACTTATTAATATTAACAATATTTCGAGTTAACAAGTTTTTTTGTGTTATTACATATTGTTTAGTTAGTTAGTTAAGCTAAGACGTTTTGTGCATAAAAATATGGCTATTCATCAAAGAAGATCTTGTAAAATCCACCAAATAAATTTTGTTATGTATGCAGATGTTATGTATTTAAAAATCTAAAAAAAATACAGAAGAGATAAAAGCAGCTTATTGCTCCTATTTTGGATTTACGATTGGAGATATTGAAAAGTTGTGGACACCTCATATGTATTTATTTCTTGTTACATGGGCCTTTTGAAGTGGATGAAAGGTAAACAAAAGAAAATGACTTTTGCAGTTCCTATACTGTGGCGAGAGCCTGTAAATGATTGCTATTTTTGCACGATAAATGTCTCTGGGTACTTGAAGAAGGATATACATAAAATAAAATATCCAAAGTTTCCAATTTTCCCTCAACTTAGTGATGCTAAGCTGAAGGAAAGAGTTTATCTAGGTCCACAAATAAGAAAATTGGTTAAGGATGAATTGTTTACTCAAAAATGAAATAAAAAAGAACTACAAGCACGAAAATGTTTTGTTGCAGTCATTAAAGGCTTTCTAGGCAATAAAAAATCAGAAAACTATCAACTTTTAGTACATGAACTGCTTCAGTCGTACCAAAACGTAGGATGCAGAATGTCTCTCAAAATCCATTTCTACATTCTCATTTAGACATTTTTTCCTAATAATCTTGATGCAGGCAATTGTAAAACGAAACAAGTAAAATTTTGACAGTTGTATAAAAAAGTTTGAAATTTGTTCCCTTGTGTTATTTGTAAAGAATTAAGTCAAAATCTTGGAATTTAGGATCAAACCAAGAGTAATGAACAATAACTCTGTTCATTCATTTAATTTACTGATTTATTATTTTTATTTTTGTTTATTTCTTACTTAATATAAAACACCAATAAAGGAATAATTAATATTTAAACTAAAAATATTTAATTAAATCGATTGAAAGTTCTTCAAAAATAAGACTGCTTTTCATTTCAAATCGAATCGGTAATGTGTGAAGGCGTCACTAATTTCGAAATTTCTTGAACTGTCAAATAGAAAATAAACGAATGGACAGAGTATAATACCTAGAATTCCCAGTTTGATGATAACCAAAAGATGTACCCATCTTTTGGTTATCATAGGGATATAGTATAGGATGGCTGTTTGGCTTGTTTGGCTTAAATAATAATAACATTCATGAACACGAAATGTAACTGTGATAACGTCTGTAATAGTTATCATTCTATAAAAAGCAGTTATAGTAAATTAATACCACGTTACCTTCTCGCCAAGTCTCATATCCCAAATAATAACATGTTCACATGCTCCAACTGCAACATATCTACCACTTACTCCGTTCAGCGAAACATGAGTACAGTTACAATCACCACTAGCTATAATGTTAAAAGTGCCACTAGGAACATAACGTAAATATTGCTTGGTGAGACCCATATTTTACAATATCTAACTACTTTAACCTCAAAATCAAACTAAATGAACTAAACACTTGCACATTTGACTTCTTGACTTGACGACATTTGTTTGTTATTATTATTATGACAGCATTTGACTTTGCAGTAGGGATGCCGATCTGATATCAATTAATTTATGAATCGATTTATCAGATTAATAATTTAGATTTAAAAATTTAGATTAATATTTTTAATCGATTTACAGTACTATGTCGATTCAGAGGATTGATATTTCACCCTTGAAAATCGCCGTTTGATTTTTTATTGTTTTGGTACAAACCGTTTTATTTATAACTAGCTGACCCACGCAATGTCGTTTGCGTCTCCTATTGCCCGTAGCGTGAAATTTTCCCACGTATTTGAAACATTCTTCATTGGTGCTCCGCTCCTATTGGTCTTTGCGTGATGATATATAGCCTATATCCTTCCTCGATAAATGTACTATCCAACACTGAGAATGTTACAAAAACGGGGGATTTTTTTTACGCTACAGGCAATATGAGACGTAAACAACGTTGCGTGGGTCAGCTAGTAAATAAATAAAATTGAAGTGTCTGTTTGCAATTTCAATTTAACGCTGGACCAAAAAAACGATTTTACTGATAAGAGATCATTCGTTTTGCCATCTTTCTTGTTTCTTATATAATAGATTTATATTTACATAAAAAATTAAAACTTGAAAAAAGAAAAACAATATTTCGAAAATCGATCTTTAAAACCATTTTTTTTGTGTATCGATGTTTTAGGTTTCGATCCAAATCGATTTAAAAAAACGATATTATTTAGAAAGAATCGACATCCCTAATTTGCAGTGAAGCAACCTTAGAGCATATATTTTTCGAGGGGCAGCCGAACGGGTGGAAAGCGTGATTGGAGGAGAGAGAGAGAGAGACTGAGTTTGGTTAGCGTCTCTCTCACGCAAGCTTCTGATTAGTGGACGCACATTTGCATAACTGATTTGGCGGGAAATACACCAACTGATCACAGAAACCAAACTCAGTCTCTCGCTCTCTCTACTCCGATCACGCTTTCCGCCCGTTCAGTTACTTTTCTAGATATATATGCTCTAAGGCTAACTCCTGGCTTAAAAGGGCTAGAACCCAGAGCCGTAAAATCTAATTATTAAAAAAAGTGCTAACTCGAACTGATCCTATTAAAATTAAATTCTAGCTGGTATTTCTGCAAATAATTATTTCCAGCATATATTTTGTATAATATAACAGTGCTCTTCGCTTTATTAATTAATAAATCATATACCTGAGATTATACTTCTTATTCTGCGTAGTAAATACACAAGATTGCCATCAGGTTATTATGTTACTCAACAAAACCAGGTTTATTGTTTTTCTTGTTGATCCAACGTGACGTCCCTTTCCAAAATTTGTTATATTTATGAAAACCTGTTGGGCCCCGATTAATTAAATATGTATGATTATTTTGCAGGCTGGTGGGATTAACTAATAGATCCCACAAGAGCAATATGGACGGTAACTCCACGTCAGATATTGTGATTATTAGCGGCAATTCGCACCCTGAACTGGCTGATTTAATCGCTAAGTAAGTTCCACCTCTAAAAAAGAATTTTGACGAGTTTCAAGGTTGGAAATATTGACCAAATGTTTGACACTTGCAGAGGTTAAGTAGTTTGACCTCATTCGAAGTGTATTGTATACTATATGGGATAAATTTAAATATGGTAATTTTGCAATCATAATATCAATATTTTTTATTTTAGCCGGCTTGGGGTAAGGAAGGGAGGATGTTCAGTGTACCATAAGACCAACAGAGAGACTATGGTTGAGATTGCTGACTCCATTCGTGGAAAGAATATTTATATTGTTCAGACTGGAACAAAGTGAGTATTGTTTTCCAGAAACAGTTACATTAACCTTGCTGACTGTATTTTGCCCCTCATTCTCAGTATAATATCTATGTAGGTGTGTTTACCTTGCAACAACAGAAGCCTGTTAAATCTTTATGGAAATTATAGTTCCTTAATAACTATTAGTATTTGAACTGTTTTAGTTAAAATATTTCTTATAAGAATATAAAACTATTTCATCCATACACTCATGTTTATTTGCAGAGATGTTAACAACAACATAATGGAGCTGTTAATAATGGCCTATGCCTGTAAAACTTCATCTGCTCGGTCTATTGTAGGGGTCATTCCATATTTGCCGTACAGTAAACAGTGTAAAATGAGGAAAAGAGGTTGCATTGTCACTAAACTCCTGGCTAAAATGATGTGTAAGTCTGGCTTGACACATATCATTACAATGGATTTGCATCAGAAGGAAATTCAGGGTTTTTATGAATGTCCAGTTGATAATTTAAGAGCATCTCCTTTCTTGCTTCAGTATATTCAAGAAAGTGTAAGTACAATTTGGGATATCACTATATTTGATAATACTTTTTACTGTTATACACTTTACATCCATACTAGGAATGTGACATTTCCAGTGTAGTTTTAAACCTTACAAGTGCTAAACAACTATAAAATTTTAATGTTCATGTTTTATCCATATTCATTGTAGTGTTGCATAGGTATTGTATAGTGCAGTTTAGATGACTTGTTGTTTGTAAGGGCAACTTATTAAATGTGTTGAAATCAAGATACCCAAAAACCTTTATAAAAACTATGTGTACATTCAATCAGATTCTGAAACAATATATTTGTTATTAACTATGTACTTATATCACTACTAGTTGTTGCCCGTGGCTCCGCCCGTGTGTATGCCGGTTAGCGCAGCAAATAGTAACCTATGTATTATTTTGATGTATAAGCTATATTACTGTAAAGTTTCATCGAAATCCGTTCAGTAGTATTAGCGTGAAAGAGTAACAAACATACATCCATCCATACTTACAAACTTTCGCATTTATAATATTAGTAGGATTTATGCTGTGATTATATAGGTAAAATATTATTGTAAAGTTTCAAAAAGTTAGTTTTTATTTTTTTGAAATTTTATAGTACTGCACCATAGAGCTGCACAAGAGGGAGTAGCCAAATGCAGGTGTTCTCCTCTGTCAAAGTACAAGCCCAAATGGGCCCACACATGCACAGAAAGTATTTGTGTGCATGAAATTCTGAAAGTTTTGTGTGAGTGCATAGTGACACCTGTTTTGAACTAACTCCAAAAAGAGCAAGTACTCTATTTGTCACATATAAATGTTCAGCAATTACTCTGTCAATTGTGGACCGATTTTGAAATATTTTTTTGTATGAGACAAATTTGTGTATTTGTGAAGATTATGACAGACTGTTTGGTATCAGAAAAAGATTGAATACTCCCCTCTGTTTGGTGGCCCGTGTTGTAACATTGATTAAATACCCTAGTTTTGCCAAATGCAAAAGAAAATTAGGCTATAATTAGGGACGCTTCATGCAATGCTGAATGGGGCAAGTTAGCCATTAATCTATCTTAAAATTGAAAAATTTACGGTTAATTATTAATTATTTTTTTAAATGAAATTAAATTAGTAGTGTTGTGTAATTGTTTTATTAATATACCACATATTAAAAGAAAACAATTAAGAATCATAACAGTTTGCCTATAATTAACTCATGATCAATTCTTTATTCTTTTTAGAGTTACGGGTATAAAATAAGTGTTAAACGACTAATGTTGTCTAAGTAACTATTTTTCCAAATGAACATATCAATAGAGTGATTAAAATACATTTCACGGTTTCAGGAGCATTTTTATTAAATCTGTATAAAAATCAAATAATTACTATTTAGATTCCAGATTATCGCAACTCTGTAATAGTGGCACGTAACCCAGGGTCTGCCAAGAAAGCCACATCATATGCAGAGCGGTTAAGGTTGGCCATAGCTGTCATTCACGGTGAACAGAAAGAAGCTGAAAGTGATGAAGTGGATGGACGCTATTCTCCTCCATGTTTACCCAAGTAAGTATCCAATAATTAAAAATTTTAAAAGGTTAATGATCCTTTTAATCCTCTATTATCTTATATATGTTTGTCAAACATACTTGATTTTAATGTATTATACAATGTAATGTAAAACAAATGTATTATACTGCACTTTGCAAGCTAAGGGCATCTTATCACATTATAACTCAGATCTGAGGTCGTTTTTTTCAAACGAAATTGGGGTCAAACGAGCAGACGTATTACCTGAAGGCAAGCGATTACCGCCGTTAGATCAAGTGCGTTGCCGCCCTTTGGGGGATGGGGGGTGTTGGGGTATGGGCCTCCAGTATCCTCACTCACTCGGTGAAAAACAGCGCAATCGCTATTTCACACCAGTTTTCTGTGAGGCCGTGGTAGCACTCTGATCGAGACAGCTCATTCATGCCGAAGCGTGGCTCTGTCACGGTAAAATATGATGATATAAGCGGCACTAGGATTTGTAACATCAAAAAAACCCCAGTCACCATAATAAGCACTTAACTCAGGCAGAACCGCTTCCATATTAGCTAATAGACGTGTGTTGGTGGCACAAATACTGAGGTATCATTGAGAGTTTTTCATTTTTCTCAGTGTCACATCACATAGCATATCTGGGACAAACTGTGATGTGGATTTATTTTATGTGGATGGATTTAACAAGATGGATTTAAAAAGTTTAACACTCCTCGTAATTGTGACATAATATGTGATACAGTACATTCAGTTATAAATAAGTTGGTTGTGACATTAGTACTAATGTGTAACTGATCTCTGTAGTAGGTCACGCACCATGGATGTGTCTGTTGGCGTACCTGGCAATCCAGCTAAGGAAAAGCCACCGATAAACGTAGTTGGTGATGTAGGTGGCCGAATAGCTATAATGGTGGTAAGTGCAATGCGTCATAAAAATTTAAGAAATTCTTATATAGTTCTTTATCAACCGACTTCAAAAAGGAGGAGGTTCTCATTTCGACTGTTTTGTTTTTTTTTTATTTTTTATGTTTGTTACCTCATAACTTTGGACTGGGTGAACCGACTATGATGATTCTTTTTTTGCTGGTGCTTCCCGAATGGTCCCATTTTAATTTGGTCCAGATTGAAGTCGGTTTTTTTTTTGTTAAAATTTTGTAATTTTAAATTAAATACTTGTTAGAATTTAATAATACATACATAAACTTGTTCATTGGTTATAATTTATACTAAAAATACGTTGTGTGCTATTGTATGTTTGTAGGACGACATGATAGATGACGTACAGTCGTTCGTGGCCGCGGCTGAGGTGCTCAAGGAATGTGGAGCTTACAAAATTTACGTGCTTGCGACACACGGACTGCTGTCTTCAGATGCGCCGAGGCTCATTGAAGACTCGCCGATCGACGAGGTGGTTGTCACAAACACAGTCCCACATGAACTTCAAAAGATGCAATGCAACAAAATCAAAACTATCGACATATCAGTACTCCTCAGCGAGGCAATCCGCCGCATCCACAACAAGGAGTCCATGTCATATCTCTTTAAAAATGTTACCCTCGAAGACTAGTTTCTTGCTTTCCATGTTTTAATTGTAAGTATTAATTTAGTATTATATTCCTTTTTGAGTTTTATAATCATTGAACCTTTTTAAATGTTGTGGAATAACTAAATTCTTAGCATAGCAAATGTACTGTATAGGTAAAAAACTTATATTTTGTATTCAGAAAAATATTCCATAAGTATTACGAATTTATACCACAGTGATTATAAAGGTCTCAAGGAATGGGTATAAAATTCCTTTTTTTGTGTATAATTTTGTACCATTTTAAAAGATTGCTACTTATTACTTTTTTAAAACCAACTTTAATAGAGTTTATACCCATGGTTTTTACTGAAGAAATGTAGGTATAGGTAATAAAATGTATACACATGAGTTAAATGAGTAAAATGTATACATATAATAACTTTAAAAAACTTTATTCATTTTATTCAGAATTGTATTTTATTATTTCATACAACATATTTAGTAGTGTTCCGTACCAATATTAAATATTTAAATTTATTCTTAAAATAATTTAGTCCTGCAAAATGTTATGGGTCTTTGAAATTTTATTTGTAGGTAGTCAATTCTCAACTTCCTTTTTGTATAATATTTAAAGGATTTGTTAAAAGTATCACTCACTATATCAAGTGTATCACATATTAAAGAATAGTCTTTAAGTTTAGTTTCATAATTTAGGTTTAATATTAAGCTGGATCAGGACAAGTTGACCATAAAGGACCTACTGTACAATACGGAACATTAATCAACACTTATTTATTAAAATTACATATTTGCTGTTTGCAATGCTAAGCACATGAATGCAATCAGTTAGATTGTTTTTCTGACACATATGAACCCAGTAATATGAAATTACGAACTCTTATTGTTACCTAACATAGTAAAGCTTGTTAATTCTGAGTTGTTTATAATAGGAGAAAAGTTTGAATGTTTAGAAAGAATGTTAATATAATATTTGAGTCTATTCTTTTCAGTGTTTGTTATTGTATGTGTATTAGCTTCAGTGAATGGTTATAAGGTAAATTATATAACTTAGCAATTCATCTTATAAATATTGAGATACTCCTAAATACAAATTGTTTTTTTTTTTTTTTGATTTAGCTTTTATTCATGAGTATGTCGAGGGTGGATGGATTGATATAATTGAAGTGCAACATCTTTGGAAATATAGTAAAAGATAAATGTATAAATAAATATAAGACTACGCCGTGTAATTTGTATTACTAATAGACTCTATTTAAATAAATATGTTTTCTGGCATGACTAAAGTTTTCTATTAAAAACCCTTTAGATGACGTGATGACACGCCTAGCCCAGCTATGCATTGACTGCACGGTTGACCTAGTGGTTTAAGCGGCCGCTACGCTGCTTTCTACTGCGCCAAGTGTTGGTCGTGGGTTCAAATCCCGGACTATACTTAGTGTGAACCACAAATTGTTGTTCTGAATCTGGGTATTCTTTAAGTCTGTTTCATGTGATTGTAAGTCCCGCTCCCGCTCGACACAGGATGTATATTCCTATCCTAATGCGGTAGTCATATTTTGAAAAAGAAAACAAAAAATATTAATTTAAAAACAATAAACAACATTATTCTTGGCTTGAAACTTTAATCCCAGAAATTAAGAGGTCCGTCTATTGAAACTGAAGGTATTTTATGTCGCAGGCGAAGCGAAGTAGACTAGTGGCGTTGTGGCAATGAGGAAAGAAAATATAAGGAGAGGCCTATTCTACTATACAAACAATTCATTATACAAATATATATAAGATCGACACATACATACAAAAAAGCATTTTGTCTCTTTTTAACTAATGTTTACCTTGGTGTGAAAAGAGAGATAAACATAGTTTAGTGAAGACTAATATTGGCAACACTTTTGAGTGACGTCATGCACTTGTCAATTCGTGCCCGGCGACGCCATTGTATGCACCAAGTTCTGAGGTAGAGCTGCTGTCAAGCGGTTGTAGTTGGAAATTTCGTTTTTGTTTCGTGCCAATTACGGCTTTAAATTGGTTTTTATTGTATCCAAGGCTTTGCCCTAGACATGAAAATCATGCCTTCGTGCTCCATTAAACAATCTGGTGCAATAAAAAATAAGAATCATTGTACATTGACTCTTTACAGGTTAGTACAAAAATGCATTGAAATTGTTCAATATTTTACGATTTTGTTTATTGTATTGTATTAAACATATTCTTTTTATAATTTCCGAAGGCGTTTGTTAGTTTTTTGAGGTTTTCAATGGTATTATTTGCTTTGTTTCACTTTGATTTGTTTACATAGGATTAAGAATAGTGATGGCAGAGTTAAAGTGTCGATACTTATATTATTATATAAAAAAATATGTTAACATGGTGTTTTCTTCATCAGATTTCCTGTAAATGAAATTTTAAGAAAGAAATGGATTGAAATCATTGGTTTGGAAAATATAAACCCTCAACATAAAATTTGGTATTTCTGCTCGATGCACTTCCATAATACATCCTACAACAGAACTCTCGACGTGACGCGATTACGTGACTGCGCAGTGCCCTAACCTGAATGTGTGAATAAAAAAATATTACAACTATTTAAAACGTGTTTTATTTACTCAATTTGTTATTTCGCTGAATGTCAACATAATACAAGTACTTTTTATGTTGATATCGGTATCCCAGAACCGTCGGAGCTACGAAAAAATAGGTAAACAACGATATACATTCTCGTTGGTTTGAATGCGGAGGTATTCTGTTCTTTCTTTAGTCTTGTTGCTGATAGAACGGATAGGGCTGTTTTCATAGCCGATAACAAATGGTTTTAAAATAATAATTTGAGAAACCTCACCTACGATCATCTATTCCCAGACTACAGAAAGACCAGGATTTTAGGGATTCCAAGAGGAATCCACGGCCCCATTATGGGAGGTGATGTACGCCTAAAAGGTGGGAAAAGGGAGAGGAATAGCACTCTCCTATCCCACAATGGACTCACCAAACGCTGTAGCACTCCTAATGGCCTACGGTTTCTTGGGTAGAAGCCCAAGAATCGTTTAAGTAATATTTCGCTCATATCATATCTAGCCGGGTGTCCAGTGATGGCCAGCTTTCATTTTTGGATTTTAGTCTTAAGTCCATCATTCAAAATTTAATCCATCCATTATATCCATTATAAATAATAAAAAAACAATCGGATTTAACTATAATTATTTAATGTTATCGTTATTTTTGCAATTTATTAAATATTTCAGTTACATATCGATATCGACATTTCGAGTCACTCTACATAGGTACAACCCTATGGCAGCCATTTTATGCGCCAACTTCTTGTGTAGGTAGGCACGATAATTTTGTAGGTATGCGTAGTCCATGTATTGTAGGTCAATGCGTTGTGGATTCGATCTCCATATATACTCTGTCCATTCGTTTATTTTCTTTTTGACAGTTCAAGAAATTACGAAATTAGTGACGCCCTCACACATTACCGATTCGATTTGAAATGAAAAGCAATCTTATTTTTGAAGAACTTTCAATCGATTTAATTAAATATTTTTAGTTTAAATATTAATTATTATAGATAATTCTATAATCAAAGATTCCCGCATCGATAAACTAAGAAATAAATAAACAGAAGACTGATAAAAAAAAACCAAGGCATGTTAGAATTAGAAATATTTTGCGTATCGGGGACACAATGTTATTTAAATGGAGTTACAACCAATAGCATTGAGTTCTATCTAACTACGATGCTTACATTAGGTAATAAAATTAATGAGGATACGAACTAAAACTATTAAAAACTCTATTTTATACGAAATATACTTCAATATTTATTATGTTCTGAACGATTCAAAGAATGTCAAATGTGTCAAAAATATTATTTAATTGCCTGTCCCTGTCATATCATTCAACATTCAAAAATCAACCTTAAGCCATTTGAATAAAATTGGTTTTTAATAATAATCTCGTCAATCAACAATTTAGGGATCTCGGTATTGTACAAGATTTTTCATAGAACTAAAAGGGCTTTTTATAAACAAAACTAACATAAATTATGTTAACCATCATTACTAATATGATCTATAAGGCCACACAGTAATTGATATTATTGTGTAAAGAAACTACTTCGTTAAGACTAGATTTTAGGTTACGTTTAAGTCTGGTGCCTTCTTCAGGCATATTTTCATCATGAATTTACCAAAACAATTCGTCCGTCTATCTAAAATTTCATGGCTACGACCTTTTTACCGTACCTACGCTAGCAGAAATATTCTGAAGCTTAGTGAAAGGGGAATGTATCAGGATATGTTTCCTAATACTGCTGGGTGAGTAAAAAAGTGATCAAAGCTACTTATTTAATATCATTCTAGATTTATTCTAATTCTTAATTTAAAAGAATCTTATAATTACCATCAGTATTATATGGTTTTTTTGTATCCCTAGGAAACAGTACTTTTTTTCTGTATAAACCTATGTCTCTTCCAGCAGATAATTATGGAAAACTTAATAATGTCTAGGTGAATAAGTCAGATGTAATAGGATAACAGATAGAGTCACTCAAATTCTAGGTCTATTTCTATTTATTTGTAATATACATAAACAAATGTCCTTGAATAATATGTATCAAATGTTTCAGTTCAGAAATCATAAACTTACTGAACAAGGCTCCACAATGTGTACAAATTCTAGGTCTATTTCTATTTATTTGTAATATACATAAACAAATGTCCTTGAATAATATATATCAAATGTTTCAGTTCAGAAATCATAAACTTACTGAACAAGGCTCCACAATGTGTATACGCTGGCTTTGACCCAACAGCAAATAGTTTGCATGTTGGCAATCTATTGGTCATAATCAACCTATTACATTGGCAGAGAGCTGGACATAATGTAATCACATTGGTAAGATATAAATTGTTATATTTCGTCACTTCTCTTCACAACTTACTTTTACATTGAACCTTTAAATGGACTGTTTTAAGATTGTTTTATTGAAATGCATGTAAGTAAGTACTGGCTGTCTGTGAATATGCTTTTAAGATTTTCAAGGCATAAATAAAATAAACAAGCTATTTAATTTCCCACCCGTATTTAACCAAATTCAAAAACAGAGTTTCTTAATTTGCATATGTTTTTTCACAGTTAAATATTAATTTATAAAATTGAAGTATTTACAAAAAATTCTGTCTAATATTTCAGTTAGGTGGAGCCACAGGATATATTGGTGATCCAAGTGGAAGAAGTACAGATCGAATAGCCCTTCAAAGAGAAATTATCCAAGAAAATATTGCCTGCATCAATAAAAATTTAATTACTGTGTTTGAAAATCATCAGAAGTATATCTGGTCTGAAGATCCAAGCAAACTAAAGCCCCTAAGGTGTAGTTAGCTCCATATATCTTAATTTTTTGCATGTTTGAAAATCAAACTACTGATCTTATTTGCTTAGAATATTGTAAATATTAATATAATATAGATAAATAATAAAAAAACACAGAGTTTCCACACAGCTGGGTACATAAGGATCTGATGGGGTAAAGGCAGTAATAAATACATATAAGTATGTAAGAAAAAAATACATGTAAGATATTATAGCGCAATTGTTTGTTGTCCTGAATAAAAAAAAAAATTAAGTGTTTAAGTCAGTTTGAAAGCAATAAGTCACGTCAAGAAATACTACCATACTCACTCTCACAAATTTACTCAGTGGCGCAATGGTAATGCGACTGCTGCGTTTGAGGTCTCAGGTTTGATTCCCGGGTCGGACCAAATGTTTGTATGATCTGCAAATATTTGACTCTATGTTTGGGTGTTTTCTATTCATTCATTGTATATTATGTATTTACAAAAAACTATACATACATATTTATATCAGTTGTCTAGTACTGATGATGGTGTTGTGTGTTAGATGTCCCAAATATTTATTTACTATTAATATTGTAATATTTTTTTACATTTCAGAGTAGTTAATAACGAAACATGGTATAGGGATGTAGATGCAATACAGTTTGTAAGTGAAATAGGACGGAATTTCAGAATGGGCACAATGTTATTGAAACAAAGTGTACAAGGTCGAATCAACTCAGAACTAGGGATGAGTTTCACTGAATTTGCATACCAGATATTCCAATCATACGACTGGTTACATCTACTGAAAGAATATGACTGCCGATTTCAGGTAAAGTCTAAAAACTTTAATTATTTAGAAACAAATATGTACTTTCTTACTTAAAAGAGCCTAGTATTAATTTTAGAGTTTTTTCAATCTATACAAATAAATAAAATTGAAGTGTCTGTTTGTAATATTAAAATAACCACTTTTTACTAAATACATAAATATGTATACATACATATTTATATATTTATATTTATTATTTATATATTTATTTATTTCATATGTAGGTACCGTACATATGAAATCTCGACTTAGGGTCCGTTCACACAGACCGGCTCGGAGAGGACAGCAGATTTTTATCACATTGGAAACAGAGGTTTGAGTAATTGTAGTAAGGTTTATTTTTGCATGTGCACTTCTTTTGTCATCAAGAATGATTGAACGGACTTAGTGTGAAATAATAAGAGGATCCGACCGGCTCCGATTGCGTGCTCTATCTCGCTCGCGCAGTCGACCGGCTCTGATTCTCTTCCACAGCCGGTCTATGTGAAAAAGTTGGCGGTTCCGCTCCGGCCAATTCCAAACGTATACGATCCGGTCTGTGTAAATAGAAAAATGCGAGCCGATGCTCTCCGAGCCGGTCTGTGTGAACGGACCCTTATGATTAACTAATACTAACTAATTATTTAGTTAACCATTTTTTGTAAATAATTAAAATAATTTAAGATTTCAACGTTTTGCTGTCATTTGATTAATCATAAACATGATTTAATGAGTAAAATTTTCTATCTACAATATTAACAATACTTTCCCTTCAGGTGGCATTACAAAATTCCACCCTGTATATGAACTACCATTAGGCAATGTAGAGTGAAGTCTGGTCAACATTAAATACAGATTTATGGTCCTGTATTTATAAAAAAATCTAAATAGATACGTATCTAATTGTTCGATTACATTTCAGATAGGCGGCAGTGATCAGATGGGTAATATAAGCGCGGGACATGAACTAATTAGCAGAACTGTAAAGAAAAATGTTTACGGTAACCATTTATAGTATTTACGTAACTAGTATAAACAGTTTTTGCCGTCGCTACCGAGGTTCGTGACCTCTTTAAATCATTTGTCCGACGATCGCCTTCCTCCCTTTATTTTAACCGAAGATAAAAGTATGATAATCTATGTATATATGTATGTTCCACCGTAGCACCTAAACTACTGAACCGATTTTGATGAATGAGGTGTCAATAGGTTCGTAATAATGGCCCGGATGACATAAGTTTTTATGTTTTTGGGTTATACTTTTTTAAGTCGTTTCTTGTTCTAAAAAACAATTCTGTCTTTTCAATATTCTATCCAATATATCTATATGTATAAAAACGAATCACCGAAATGTATGTACACGCATAACTTCCGATTGGCTGCACCAAATTGGATAATTCTTTTTTTTATGTGTTCGTTATTGTTAGGACAAGGTTTGTATAAAAGAAAATTAAAAGATAACCTTAAAAGTTTTTTTTTCACTACCTGTACGAAACTGGTAGGTATAATTACCAAAATAAATGTTTCAGAAATTTAGAGAATACTTATTAAAGAAAAATATGAAGGTACGAAGTTTGCCGGGTCAGCTAGTTAGTATTATAATATTGTAAATCTAACGAATACGCCTTTGAGAAAATATATTTTCGAAACCGTTCTCATTTATTTAATTTATCTTTTATAGGTTTAACATTACCATTAGTGACAACGGAAGAAGGTGACAAGTTCGGTAAATCAGCTGGAAATGCTATTTGGCTAGATGGCGACAAAACAAGCCCTTACAGTTTATATCAATTCTTTATAAGAACAAAAGATACAGAAGTGGAGAAACTGCTGAAGCTATTTACATTCTATAGCTTAGGAGAGATCAAGGATATAATGTTCAAACACAAACAACATCCAGAACAGAGATATCCACAAAGGTGTTTGGCTGAACAACTTACGACTTTAGTACATGGAAGTAAGTATGTAAGATATCATTCGCATTTGTGGAATCTAAGAATTTGACTTGTAAGAAGAAGTTTAAGATCTTTAAACCATATTAAATGGTGTACACAAGTCGAAGAACGCGGGGGGAATCTTTACTTATAAATATTTTAGACTCACATACGAAAACAATCGCCAATCGCCTGTCACTACGAATTCACACATAAAAATTAAATAAACATTCAGAATTTCTAGTGCACATAAATACATTATGTGTCACAACAGTCTCTATAGGCCCATTTGGGCTTATTCTTTGGCAGAGGGGAACGCCTGCGTATGGCTACTCTCTACTCCCTGGCTCTATGACACAAGTC
The DNA here is from genome assembly GCA_949125395.1 of Diaphora mendica. NCBI lineage: Eukaryota > Metazoa > Arthropoda > Insecta > Lepidoptera > Erebidae > Diaphora > Diaphora mendica. Next base: position 8,313,580 of record OX421321.1, read on the forward strand.
TATATTACCAAGTGCGACGTACGATAGCATGTCACAGAAGGTGCCGGCGGCCAAGTGGTGGCTTTTCAGATGCGAGCCAATCGGTAGAAATTATCCTTTATTGAGTAACCAAAGAGTGCAGTAACTGAGAAAAACAAGCATTTTTTTTTCACACAACGCCATCTGGTCCCAAGCTAAGCAGAGCTTGTATTGTGGGTATTAGACATCTGATAATATACATATTTACTTCTTTTGTGAATACATTAACATATTATGCGTAGAGAACATCCATACTCCCAAAAAAAAATTTGCAGATCATACATTCAACACACACTTGATCCGACCCGGGAATCGAACCCGAGACATCAAGCACAGCAGTTGCATACGCTACCACTGCGCCATCAAGGCAGTCGATCGCATTAAGTCTAACACAATAGTTTCCCTGGTTGTCTGACTTCAGATAAGTTATGATATATCTATTAATTTACTTTGATTTAAAATATTCTAGAGGAAGGCTTAGAACGAGCACTGAAGGCAACAGAGGCGATTTACAACAAGGACGTTAAGTCGCTGGTATCCCTCAGTGGAACCGAGCTAGAGCAGATATTTAACGAAGCGACTGTCACGAGTCTTCTACTGTCCCCTGGCATCACTGTACTGGAACTGGGACTGAAGGCCAAATGCTTCCCTACTGAAAGTAAGACTATCAATATACACTTATTTAATAGTATAATATAGTCCGGGATCCCCGGAACAAATTTGACAAGTTAAGTAAGTAAGTTAAGACTGTAGTCCTTGAGCGTGGGAATTTGTGATTGAACACCCACATTCATATTTTACATGCACACAAACGCATCGGCCACTGTTGCATACTAACCCTGGCAACTAATAATTTTACTTTCGGTTTTTTCTTCTAGTTACATATTCATTAACTGTTCGCCTTTGAAGAATGTTTAGAATGTCCTACAAAGCACGCAATGTATCTTAGTCATATCGGAAAGCCCGCGGGCTTTAAGTAACTCGTCAACGGCCGAGAATGGGGTTCAAGTGTACCTATTCATTTTTAATTCATTTCATGGACAAATAATATATTTTTACACAGTATAAAATTAAGTCGCTCGCGCTATCTGTCAGCTTAGATCTTTTACAGTAATCAACGGATTTTAATGCTATGTTATGAAATAAAATTTGTATGATATATGTTATATTATTGGAACATAATGTTTCTTAAAATTATAAATTTTGAACGCTTTTATTGCTCATATTGACTAAATTTTACTACATAAATCTTACTTACGTACGTTTTTTTTACAGATTACAGATATCAGATAATATAAGGGATAGGGCATCTATTATTTTACAATTCACCAATTGATTAAATTCGAACTTAAGGGATGAATAATAATGGAAATGACGTAAAGTGTAGATGGGACCCTTTTTTACAATTTTTGTCTGTCTGTCTGTTTGTTTGTGCCGGCTAATCTCTGGAACGGCTGAAGTGATTTTGACGGGATTTTTACTGATAGGTAGCTGATGATATAAGGAGTAAAAAATAAAACTGTAATTTTAAGGTCTTTCATTATTTCAGTAGTAGTTATTCAATTCTAACAGAAATCATTAAAAAAAATTTTTTTTACTTTTTTAAAAACAATTTCTCAAAGTGTCTCGGTCTGTCAAAGTGCATTCAAAGTACTCGTCAAGACAAATCAAACGACTCCAAACTCGATAGGTTCCGTCGTTACAAAGTTCCTATGACCACCATGACAAGCTGGAAAGCTTCAACATCAGATCAGCTCCATGTCATCATATTAAAGCATTGTCACGCTATATACATATGCCTACAAAAATTCAACACAATCGGTTGAAGATATCTGCAAAATTGAGTTGCAAGATTCCGTCTTAACAAATATAGTTATATATATAGATATAGCTTGCTATGTATGTATATATATAGATATATACATACATAGCAAGTTAAAAAAAACATAAAAATAAGTTCTGTGTTAATAAAAAATACTAATTTTTCTTTGAAATTATTCTTTAAAAAAATTAAATTAAATTCAAGAATATAAATTAACAGTTACAATTCGACACTCACTGGCAACCCACCCTAAAACTTGTCATTTACGTATTATGGAGCTCAGTGCGAACTACAAACGGACGTGGTGTCATCTTGAATATTCGGCGGGCACTGAATTTTTTGAGCGCGATAAAACTTATTTATTGCAATGTACGGGAGACGATATCTACGTACTAAAATGTATGGAACTTTTGTCGCTAAAAATGAATGATGTTTAGCCTTAGATTATGGCTTTTTGGTGAGAATTAATAAAAAACTAAACCGGTAAATCTTTTCTCCATAGTTTTTTCTCGCGAAATAACAAAAAAAACATTTAAAATAGAGCACGAAATGGGGCAGAGTGTGCTAATTAAAAAGGTCGATTTCGATGATTTTGATCTTTGTTATGGCTTTTTTTCACAAAAATAAAGAATTATTTCATAAATGTCACTCGGTAGATTGGTAGACTGATTTATTAAACTACTGAGATATTTTTTTTAGTGTCAAATATGAATTGAGTTGTTTGTGTTTTGCAAAACTGCAAGTGCCTTTTCGCGCGTTTTTAGGGACGCGCCCCTTAAGTAATTACTTATTATATTTAAACAGCAAATTACGTGGTACGTTATGCTACCCCTTTTAGCTACAATAGATTTTTTTTGTAAGGTGAAAGGTCATCAAAATAAAGCCACTCATGAAAAATTAGCTTGTTAGTAATAATTTGTAAAATTTGTTCCGGGGATCCCGGACTAATACACTTATAGTGACGAATTATATTTTTGTCGAAATCACAAGTATATTGTAAGCAACTACTTTATTGTGCTCTTTGATATGATTATCACTTGGAATATATTGAGTCCATAGTATACACAGGATGTATTTCTGACTGCCTCGTTGGTCTCGCGGTTGGCGTGTGCGACTGCTAATCATGAGGTCTTGGGTTTGATTCCCGGGTCGGACCAAATGTTTGTATGAACTACAAATATTTGTTTCGGAGTTTGGGTGTTATCTATGTATAATATGTATGTATTTACAAAAAAAAGTATATATGTATTTGTATCAGTTGTCTAGTACCCATAACACAAGCTCTGCTTAGCTTGGGACGAGATGGCGTTGTGTGTTAGATGTCTGAAATATTTATTTATTTATTATTTCTTCCTAGTGCGGTAGTTGACTTTAAAAAATTGTTTACATTAATAATAATAATTGTTTATATTAATAATATTTCTTTATAATAAGACTGCGATTGTATCGACATCTGCCGTTGTTATTTAGCTGTTATTTATTTCCAGGTGATGCCATAAGAATAATTGAAGCAGGTGGATTTTACATCAACCATCAAAAAATAAAGAAGATAGATGAAGTAATAACTCAGTCCGCGCACATACTGCCGAATTTGTTGACATTATTGAGAGTCGGCAAACGGAACTACTATATTGTCAAATGGCAAACGTAAATAATAAATAAATGTATAATTTTAGTTAATGATAACTTTTATTTATAAACTAATGTAATTGCCTATTAATTGCTAATTTCCAAACTTTGGTTTCCATGATTATGTAACGAGAATTAGGTGATCACGTAATGAGTGTGCAATTTAAACCCATTGGTTTTTATATATACGTGTGGTGGATGTGACGATACAACATTAAATAAAACCGTGGGCTATTTAAATGTATTGGTTCACTTTGGGATTGTTTAAATTATCCGAACACGAATATAAAAAATCAAAATTTTCAAACTAAATATCTTAAAAATTTAAACCAGTAAGGACACCATTTGTAATTTAAGTTCACTAACCTGAGTGGCCGCGGCGCGGTCCCGGCTGTAAAATAGGTACCTAAAGCACCGAACGACGCGCGACTTAGGTTTATAAAGTAGATACCTACTTTATCAACGTAAGCTAAATAGCACAAGTAATATTATGTTTTCACGTTTTTTGAATTACACAGTCACCATAATAATCCCAAAAAACGAAAACCGCAAGGTTTTAAATTTGGTCATCTCGTATCGAGGTTACAACTGTAAGAGCATTCGGTATCTCTATTCTCGTATCTCCTGAATAGTTTGTACCATAATCCGATTATTAGTAGGTAGGTAGTAGGATAAACGATAATTATCCGTTAAATAATATTTTATATTTTATTTATCTATTAATTAATAACCAATACACACACAAAGGCGACCAGTCGCCACGCGCCGATCGCGGTGCGTGGCGACTGAAAATTATGAAAATGGGTGTAATACCCTATTGTGAAAACAGTATGTTAGAGAAATAAATGAAAAGCACTTAGTAAATGTTTCGGCTATTTTATTAATTTACTTACAACAGAAGCTGGTATACTTGTAGTATATAATAATAAAATGCATATCACATAAAAGATTGTAAACACTACATAACATACTTACAGCTAAAATAATATAGTCACTGAAACAGCATTGCGTTGAGTACTAAATCTAATCCAATTGACAAGTCACGATGATCCACTGTCGTCGAAACACGTTCAGTTGGCCCCATCCGATCAGTTCAGTATAAGGGGCCTACCACACGTGCAAGTATCACCACAGTTTTGCCTGCGCAGTCACGACTTGTACACGGAACACCGTGCGTGTGGTTGGTAAAACTGTATCACGAGCCAAACAAATGTATAACGACAGTTTTACCTGCGCAGTTATAACTGTGGCGATACTTGCGCGTGTAGTAGGCCTATTACTCGATCTGTCAACGAGAACGGCCAACAGATGGTGTTACACGGAAATGAACCATCATAAATATCATTGGAATATGGCTGTTCGTTACATTAACATTTGTGCATTCTCCTGCTAGTGGTCATTGACCTGGAGTGTTTGTTGATTATATTTTTCTAATATCACAAGTATTAATTGCAACATTCACTCATCATATAAACTAGTTTACAATATTTTAGCTTTTAATACAAATTAGCCTGCATACAAAAGCTACATAGATACAATTTAGTCGAATTGTATTTTTGGAATTAACTCCTGGGGTCAATCGTTGCCCTCAGACTTGTGTATTACTCGCAAAAGCAGTAATTTCTACATCGATAGTATATTTTACTCGATTATCACGTGTTATCCTTATTACTAGTTACTCTTTTAAAAAAATAAATACATAATACTCGTTCATTTTATGCAAAGAAAACAATGTTTCTCAAATTGCTTTTCTACACAACCGAAAAGAGGTTCGACCTTGTAGAAAATAAAAGAGCGAACATCAGTCTCATTGCGAGTCACGACTACGACCACCGAATTATCGCCACAAAACACATACCGACCACGGTGATCACAGTAGCACTTTTACTTCTCTCTACGTCACTTATCGTCGTCGTTTCAGGCGAGGCATGGGCACAGGGCTAAACGACGGCTAAAGATTCGTGTTCTCGTTTTGTGGCGGCGCTGTCGGTGTGGGCTGTACAGCCTGAGCCGTCGAGCCGGGGGTGGCGGGTGCAGCTGTGGGGGAGAGTGCCGGGGGGGCGAGCGGGGCCTGCACGGGGGGCGGGGGCGCGGGCACGAGCGGGCGCGGCGGCCGGCCCAGCTGCGGCCGTGGTGATGGGGGTTCTGTGATATCGCCCTCCGACTGCGAGAGCTGACGACTAGCCACACACAAGCTCCTCGGCTCTTCTAATTCATCGTCTCGACCACCGGAACTATGGGTACGTTGAACTGTTGCCCGCGGTGTTTCCTCACTCTCTCTCTGTTCGCTTCCAGCGGTCGCCCCACCCCCGACTTGGATAAATGTGGGCTGTTGCTTGTCAACCGTATAAATATGTGTCCGCTCCAGAACAGTGGGAGCGACTTCGGAAGCGTCGCTGAGCGAAGAGCGCGGAGCTCGGAAACTCTGCGGACGAAGAGTTGCAGGGCGCTCAGGTACAGCAGGTTTGTGCCGTAGTTGGACTTCGCCATCGGCCTCGTTGGCCGTTACAGGTAATATGGTGCGGGGCGCTGCTACGGGCCTCGGCGGCGGCTGACCGATCGGTTTAGTTGTAGTTTGTTGACGTGCCGGTGTTGTTTTTTCTGAAGTTGGCGTTCTCTCCGCTCCCAGAGACGACGGACCACTACCTCCATCTCCTACGACTTTTAAGCGCCCCACGGACACTGACTGTGCAGTCATATTCTTGACTACAAGAGTCGTCGCGTCTTTGCTACCATCGGATACTTTAAATATGTCCAGTTTATCCTTCTCAAGTTCGAGACTCTGTCTGCGTGTGTCCGCGAGATGTTCGCGACTGGTACTGCGCGCCGCTTCTTCCTTCATTGCCCTGTTTTGCCTATATGTAGAACGGTTAATTGTTTGTACACCGGATATCACCTTCCCTGCATCCGGTACAAGAGGTCTCGGCGGCTTAGCAGGCTTGTCGTTATCCACCTTTGAGGCATTCAGTTGGTCTCTGGTGACGTCGACTACTGGTGCCGCGGGTTCTACTTTTTTATTCTTATCAGGAGTGAAATTTGGTGGTACCGGTGCTAAAGGTTTATTTTTACGTCTTAAAATTGGTTTTGGACTTCCGTGCGGGGGACTAGATTGATCAGACAGAGAACTATTTGATTGAGCTTTTTTCATATTGTTGTCTAGAAGAATTAAACTAGTATCGTGACTGTTGCTCCTCGAATGTCGACCTGTGTCTGATGTTTTGCTTTGAGTGTGATGATTGTAGTCAAACATGGATTTACTCATGCTGCTGTAGTCACCGTTAGCTGATTCTTGAGTCATAGCAGCAGTTTGATTGAAACCGTGATTGAAGTGTGGTGTGAAACCATAGTCGTAGTGTTCTGGAAGTAAATCCTCTTTGGTAAAGGAAACAAAAAAGTTGACATCATCTTTGTAGAACCAGTCAGCGTGTTTGATGAGCAGTTCTACGATGCAGTTGACTGCCGTTGTTATATTCATGTCGAAGGTGCTTTCATCTGCTGCCCATAGGAGGTTGGGAGCAATTACAATAGCAAGGTTCGAGGGAGTCATCTTGTTAGTACTTTGGTTTTGAGTCAAAGTAGACAAAAATTTTATAAGATACCTAAGGTTTTGAAAGTTGGCTTCAGGCAACAAGTGTATGGCTTCCCAGAGAGCATTAAGTCGAGTTTGTTCAGTAGGTTGTCTGGAGGCGATCATAAACGTTTCGTAGAGGCGATAAGTCAGCAAGGGTTCGGGTAGTTCTCTAAGATAACATTTGAGAACTGATGCAACCACATGCATGTCTCTGTAGGCCTCGGGCAACGGAACATTGAACAGGCCTGCGTCTAAGGATAACTTCAGTCGTCGAACTTTTGAAGTGCCTGTAACAATACAGAAGATTATGAGTAACTTAATACAGAAATATGTATACAAATTTCTCATTTAGAAGTCTAATAGAATTAGTATAACTGTGGGAGTTAGATAAATAAATTAATATTTCAGACATCCGACATAACGCCATCAAGCTTCAAACTAAGCAGAGATAGAACACTATGTACTTTTGTACATACATATAATATATGTATGTACAAAAAAAGTATTGTTTTCTGTGTATAATAAATAATATTATATATAGAAAACACCCAAACTCCGAAACAAATATTTGCAGATCAAACATACATTTAGTCCGACCTGGGAATCGAAAATGAGACCTCAGCACAGCAGCCGCACACGCTTGTACTGCGCCACCGAGGCAGTCAAGTTATTTATTTATATGTAATCATTCATTTTTACCCGAAATTGTTCACAAATGCAATGGAGGATTTGTTCAAGACGCTACACTGGAAAGGACGTGGCATAAATATCAATGGCGAATACATCTCTCACTTGCGATTTGCGGACGACATCGTCATTATGGCAGAGACGCTGCAGGACCTACGACAGATGCTGAACGACCTGGCTGACTGTTCTGTGCGCATCGACCTACGGATGAACTTGGACAAAACCAAGGTCATGTTCAATAAACATGTACCACCGGAACCTATCGCAGTACCTACACGGTGCCGTTCTCAAAGTTGTTCAAAAATATGTGACTTTGCAGTTGGATAGAAACAACTTCGAGGACGAGGTGAACAGGAGAATTCAGCTGGGTTGGGCAGCGTTTGGGAAACCTCGTCGGGTCTTTTCATCGATGATCCCACAGTGCCTTAAGAATCGAATCGAACCCGAGATCTCAAGCACTAAAGTCGCATACGCTACCATTGCGCCATCAAGGCTGTTAAGCACTTGTTAGGTAAGTCTCACAAAGTTGAGAGGGTCTTTATATCCCGTAAATCCAGTCCAGCGAAATCACTTTTCTACGTCTCCCTGCCAAATTTTCTCTTCATGGGTCTAAGATTTACGTATTAGAAACGGTAACGTAATAGAAATGGATAAGTTATTTAAAAAGGCAGGGGATTGGTCAATCGGTTTGTTATAACGTATTGTTTTCCTTGTACGTACCGCCAGCGATCCTGAATAGGCCCTCTTCGTTGAGAGCGAGTTCGTGCAGTGTACACACACATAATTCTATCGGGAACGCGATGGTTCGACCTGTGACCCGCAAGTGCTCTTCCAAAGGATATCCGAACACTGGCTTCACGGAACTGTCGTCTGTAAAAAAAGAATGCGTTTATTATAAGTGCTTGAAAGCTTGATTTTTGGTGTTACGAATACGACGAACAAGTTAACTAAAACTGGAAGAAAAAAGATTTGTGATGGTAATTCAAAAGTTCCTTGCGTCCTAAAAGATTTAGAGATAATATAAATTTCATATGAAATTCGTACAAGAATGTGTATTTTTAGTTAAATTCGAAGGAGTGTAAAGTTATGTGTATCTGTGAATATTTAAGTTGATAATTTTACAGGTAATTTAATAAAGTATTTGACTTAATGTTGTTTTAATTATCACGGCTCCTTAAAAGGGTACATATTTCATTATTTTCTAGTATCCTATTTCCTAAAATGTGTATCTGTGAATATTTACGTCGATACTTTTACACGTAATTTAATAAAGTATTTCTCTGAATGGTGTTTTAATTATCACGGCTCTTTAAGAGCGTATATATTTCCTATAAATATCAGTAAACGGTTTTTATTACAACGGCTTGATCGGACCTACAAGATCAAGGAGATTCCTACTTAGGGACTTGTCATTTACAAATAAACTACTGCATTTAGAAAATAGTATGTCTAGAAACAACCTACTTTGAATAGAATGAATATTGCCTTGACTTTGTTTTTAACAATTACTACGTAAAAAAAAAAATTAACGAAATAAAAGTGAAAAGTGGACGAAGCAAAAGAGGTATGTCAGAACCGTAGTAAATGGAGATTAACTGTCTCTGCCTACCCCTCTGGGAAATAAGCGTGACTTAATGTTATGTTATGAAAATATTGTGACTTTTTACAAATAATTAACTTGTAAATGGTAAAATCCCTTTTCAGTGATAAGTTCGGAGATAGAAGAAGTTCAGTGTTAACGAGTGTAGGGTTCATTGACGTTATTTATTTAAGCTTTAAATATTTGAATATTCCAGAGCCTTTATGTAGCAGTAAAATGATAAAATCAAAAGAAACAGATTAATTCCAGTCGTCAAGTATTGCTTCTGACTTTATAAGGCTGATAATTGAGGGGAAGATTGAGGGTAAGCGCGGGTAGAAGGCAAACATCATGGACGAGAAATATAAGAGACTGGTTGGATGTGGAAAGCACAGATGCACTAATTCGCATGACTGAAAACAGGGAGACGTACAGACATATGGTCGCCGACCTCCGGGGTGGAGATGGCACGTGAAGAAGAAGTATTACTTAGTTTTATGAACGAATCGAGCTGTTAAGTCAGATTAAAAGATCAACGTTTTTTCAGCTATTTCATAGATATCTAATTATAATTTTCCACACAGATGTTAGCGTGATTGGCAAAATAAATGAACGTGCTGATAAATTACATTGTAGGTGCGGTGTTTGTTTTATTTATAGCAGTTAAGCGGAAAACGGACCGATAAAATGTGAACATTTGTACCTAACTCAATATTAGATAGGCGTAAAATAAACCTGTTCAGTTTTTGTTCAAACAATAGATTAGTACGTATCTATCTGTAAGCCATAATGCATTACTCTTATTCATCACTTCTAAAGTTTTAAAGAAAGATTTTTGCTATTGTATAACTTTTTAACATTGCTTGTGAAAATTTTCTTGCCTGAGAAACACGAATTCCGAAGTATTATGATAAAAAAAAATACCGATGAAATTAAGAACCTCCTCCTTTTGGAAGTCGATTAAAAATAGCATCTCCGCGTCGAGACGTATTAAGGTGCCCCAACACAGCAGCTATATATTGTTAGACAATGTTGGATAACATTTTTTAACAAATTGTAACAAAAGTTATAAATTGTTACTGATGTTATACAACATCATGTGACATGTTGTAGCAAATGTTATAAAATGTTATCGTTTTACATAATGTTTTATAACGTTTTATAACTGCTGTGTATGAGCATCTTAATGTTAGAAAATGTTGGATAACATTTCTTGGAAAACATTTTTTAACAAATTGTAACAAAAGTTATAAATTGTTACTGATGTTATACAACATCATGTAACATGTTGTAGCAAATGTTATAAATGTTATCGTGTTACACAATGTTTTATAACGTTTTATAACTGCTGTGTATGAGCACTTTAATGTTAGAAAATGTTGGATAACATTTGTTGGAAAACATTTTTTAACAAATTGTAACAAAAGTTATAAATTGTTACTGATGTTATACAACATCATGTAACATGTTGTAGCAAATGTTATAAATGTTATCGTGTTACACAATGTTTTATAACGTTTTATAACTGCTGTGTATGAGCACCTTAATGTTAGAAAATGTTGGATAACATTTGTTGGAAAACATTTTTTAACAAATTGTAACAAAAGTTATAAATTGTTACTGATGTTATACAACATCATGTAACATGTTGTAGCAAATGTTATACAACGTTATCGTGTTACACAATGTTTTATAACGTTTTATAACTGCTGTGTCAGAGCACCTTAATGTCAGAGAATGTTGGATAACATTTGTTGGAAAACATTTTTTAACAAATTGTAACAAAAGTTGTAATTGTAACAAAATGTTGTAGGAAATGTTATAAAACGTTACAAATAACAATGTTTTATAACGTTATATAACTGCTGTGTGGGTGCACCTTTAAGAATACAGAGTCACCATCCCTATTTATCCCACACTAGCTTTTACACGCGGCTTCGCTCACGCAGACTTTCATCGCCTGATTTATCCCCTTAGGGGTGGAATTTCCAAAATTCCTTTCTTAGTGCTCATTTACGTTATATGAAGAACCTACATGGAAAATTTCAGGATTCTAGCTACAGCGGTTTGGGCTGTGCGTTGATCTCTGGGTATGTCAGTCAGTCAGTCAGTCACCTTACTCTTTAATATATATAGATAGATATGTCGAATAAGGGATGAATAGCAAAATATACAGGACTACATGACTGTAAAGAGAAGGAAAATTTTACACAAATCTTATACCAAACCGTCTGGTCAGCGTGGTATAGCAGGCCTAAATCTTCTTTCTAAGGAGGGACAGCAGTTGAAAATTAATAGATTAATTGTAAAAAACTTCTTGTTGTACAGGATGATCACGAATTGTGCCACACTCCCTGTAATACAGTTTGAGTGATGAACACCTATAGTGAATTATAAAAATATATTTTTATGCTTTTTGCTAGTGGGAATTACCAATGGTTCTTATATGTGTGTGTCTTTCAATTATGTTCTACTGATGAGAGCTGCCTAATTTAAATTGTTAAAACCATTTGGCCTCACTTCGTGTTTCTCGGTATACCTATTTCTGATTATTAAATGAGCCAATAAAAAATAGACAAATTAGCAACAATTGGGTCGGATACGACTTGTCTAGATTATTTCATGCACACTCTTCTTGAGATTAGACTACTTTTTAACCGACTTCCAAAAAGGAGGAGGTTCTATGTTCCACTGTATGTATTTTTTTTTTTTTTTTTTTTTATGTATGTTACCTGATTACTCCGTCAGTTGTGGACCGATTTTGATTTTTTTTTTTGTATTCGACAGGGTATGCTTCCGTGGTGGTCCAATTGCCAGCATATCAGGATCTGATGATGGGATCCCAGGGAAATCGAGGGAAACCCTCAGTTTTTATAGGCACATACTATGTTTTTCGTATATTTTCTGAAGTTACACCGGTATTTGCGTCTGGTAGTCTTCATTTTATGATGATGAGCTGATGATGTAAGGTACCACTCCTTAACGGTTAGGAGTTGGAGGATAAATCTTTAAATATCATATGTATATAAGTTACCTTTAGTCGTATTCTTACAAATTATTTAGGTAAGCTGATGATGGAAGGTGGAAGGTACAACTCCTCAACGGTTAGGAGTTGGAGAATAATTCTTTCAATTTCATACGTATCTAAAGACCTTCAGTCGTATACTTTCAAGCTATTTAGGTGAGCTGATGATAGAAGATTAAACTCTTCAACAGTTAGGGATTAGAGGATGATTTTAATATTACACGTACCTTAATTTGTATTCTTGATGATAAAATTTGATGAAATAATTCAACTTACTACTTACCTACGATTGTTTGCACTAAAAACTGTAAAATAAAAACTTTTTATAAAAATCTGTTTGAAGTCGGTGCTAAGCCAAAAAGAATACAAACGAACAATTACAAAAGTCTAAGCGATAGTCACTTGGCACCGACTTCAAACAGATTTTAGGTACCTAGCACCCATTATAATACTACTATTTAAATGAATAAAGAATTAGGTATAGGCAATTTATGAAGAACCAGTTTATTTTACGCTTTTAAGTGTTTTTTGATAGAGAGTTTTCGTTGGATGTTTTTGGAAGTCGGTTTTTTTTTTTTATAAAAAGTTTTGATAATCGCCTTATGAACTAGTTTATCGAAATGGTATATTGTGAGTTTTATTTACTTGTTATCGCCTTATTTATAACAACTCTCCGCACTGTTGTTTCAGCTAATTAGCAGTGTGTACACTATGTAAAAGTAATTACTTAACAAATTTATATAATTAGCCTGATAACATTTATAATCCAATTGAGTATTTTATCTCTAATTAATTTATTTTTAATCTATCTATACAAATAAATAAAATTGTAGTGTCTATTTGTATATTAAAATCACCGCATTTTACTAAATGCATAGGTATGTATACACGGTATATTTTCCAAAATAACATTTTTTACAATTTTTATCCGTCTGTCTGTTTGTTTCGGTTAACCTCTGGGACGGCTGGATCGGTTTTGACGGGACTTTCACTGGCAGATAGTTAATGATATAAGGAGTAACTTAGGCTACTTTTTAGACTAGCTTTGTCCCGAGGTGTTACCCGCGGTTGTTGTTGGACCGCGGGAAACACCGCGGGGCTCAGCTGGTTTGTAAATAAAACATTTTACAACATTTATCACATGACATTGGAAACTGTAGTGGTAAATACAACTATATTTTTATGACGTTAAGGTCAACTTTTCGGTAAGTACTGACGTTAACTCAGGATGCAATTAAAGTTAATGATCAATCATATATTATGCAAGAAGACAGTTGTTTTCATGCATAATTGTAAAAAAAAACTAACTATGTAAGTGCATATTAAACGACTAAATACTTTCGAATAGCAATCCATTTACTAGCAACCCAAGGATAAGGTAATACACAGTAACGCGATTTGATCATCTCTCCAATTCATGCGAAACACTTGAGCAATTATTTTTGCAAAATAGTAATTATTAAACTTACTTTTTACGTTTACTGTTAAAATATTTAATGAACAATGTATTGAAGCTTTACATTCCATATACATTAAAATATAGTTTGATCTCTGTGACTAAGTAACTTTGTTAACAATGTTTACAATTTTATTTAGTACAAGCTGAACCCCGCGGTATTACCCAAGTTTGTTGTTGTAAACGCAGGTAAAGCCGCGGGGCGAAGCTAGTCTAAAAAGTAGCCTAAGTTCCTCTTTATATCATCAGCTATCTGGCAGTGAAAGTCCCGTCGAAATAGGTCCAGTCGTTCCAGAGATTAGCCGGAACAAACAAACAGACAAAAATGATTAAAAATAATAAAAATGTTATTTTGGTATATGTACCGTGTATACATACATATGCATTTAGTAAAAAGCAGTTATTTTAATATTACAAACAGACACTCCATTTTTTTTATTTGTATAGATTACCTATATTTTCCTTTTTTATGTGCCAGTTTTATGGTAAACTAGCTGAGGGTGAAGTTAGACTAAAAAAGTAGCCTATGTTACTCCTTATATCACCAGCTATCTATCAATGAAAGTCCTGTCAAAATCCGGTAAGCCATGCCAGAGATTAGCGGGAACAAACAGACGAACAAAATTTTTAAAAGTGTTTTTTTATGTAGTAAGTACCGTTTAAACTTTCATATGAATTTAGTGAAAAGTTGTTAATTTGACTTCAATTTTATTTACCTGTATAAATATATGAAGATGAAGATTTGATATACCTATGATAGATGAAGTGCATATACACACATCAAAAGTGTCTAGGGATCAAGCATTTTATGCGGATTTCTTGAGATTGAGATGTGGCTTTGGCCCTGGCCTGCTCAGTCGCCAGACTTGAACCCGATTGAGCATGCATGGGATATGCTACAGAGAAGAGCTCTGCCGAATATGGAGGGTATCCAGTAGCAAGAAGACCTTTTTTTGTTGTTGCAACGAACATGGGCGGCCATTCCACAGCGTGATTTGGATGAACTCATTTTGAGTATGCCAAACCGATGTTCTTGTGTTAGTGTTCGCGGTAGAAACACGGATTATTAATTGTTTAAGTTACCTAATAAAAATTTAAAGAAAACTGTTATTTCAGTCTTTTTTTCGAACTTTAATGTTAGTGGTTCAAATGTCAAAAATCCCTTTATTAGGAAAATGGCAAATTTCTTTATTAATGCAAAGGTGACTTGGTTTATCGTTACTGTGACAAACGAAAACACTTTATTTGATGAATCCTTAAAGAAAATTTTAATTAATATCAATCAGGAGAAAAGTTATTGCAAAAATATATGTTGATCCCTAGACACATATGTTGATCCCTAGACACTTTTGATGTGTGTATAAAAATTCACACCTAAAATGTATTTATAAGTACAAAGATGATACTAGCGAAAACTGTCACAGAGACCAGGCTATATTTTAAGGACTATAGTAAGGAAGAAATCACGAGCCTCTAATATTCATAGGTTTATTTTTAACCATAATCTGTATATAGATAGGAGCTCACTAAATCGGTAATACTAACGGAAGCATTATATTTTTATGGAGATATGATAATGGCGACGGATATGCCCACGTCGAAATAATACAAAAGAAAATTAACATTTTTTTAAAGATATGGCCAGAACGGTACAATCGCTTGCAATATAGTATAGTATACAAAGGTTCATAACATTTTATGTGGTGACGAATTAAATCTGTCAACGGACCGAAAATAATAATGGTAAATAACATTGTGTTGAATTATGAGTGAGTTAATTTGCGTATTAAATAGTTTATAGCGCCTCACTGCTACCCAGATAGACCCTACGATGTCTACGTGGTGCAGTTTTCATAACTGTGTCTGTATGTGTAATGGAAATAAAAAGAAAAATAATAATAATAAATATCTTCGGACATTTAACACACAACGTCATAATCCCAAACTAAGCAGAGCTTGTATTATGGGTACTAGACAACTGATATAAACTTTTAAACTTTCGCGTTCCATGTTATAACAATAATTATTTTTACGGGAATTAACGCGATCACTTATTTCAAGGTATTACATACCTCTGTTTTGCCTGACGTTTCGACCAGGTTGCACTGGCCGTGGTCACAGGCTGACTGGCTCAGCGGCGCACGCCCTCCGTCGTCGAATCCGTGAAGTAGAAGGTTCTTCATCCACCCGCACATTTTCGATATTATTGATAAAATTGTCTCGCCATGTACCGTCACATACCACACTAACAGGGTCCCTATTCTGTAAGCAAACCGATGTGTTCCTATTCTGGTGTTTATCCGACTGCGCAGAAAAGCGAGGTGATATGTTTTTTAACACTGGATTCCACGCTGTAGATAATTTAAAACCATCTTCCCGATTAAAAGTTTTATGCTTTTTAATTTCAATCGCTTCACGTACAACTCTTGAATAAAAGTGACGTTCGGTGGAGAGGACTTGCGTGCGGTGAAATTCAATCCAGTGGTTGATGCCTGCATCAAGTGCATGTTCTGCAATCGCCGATTTGCTCGTCTGTCGGTTCTTCACAGCAGCGATATGCTCTTTGACCCTTTCAGCAATAGTCCGCTTCGTTTGGCCTATGTAGGAACTTCCGCAGCTGCAGTCTATTTTATAAACACCCGGAGTTTGTAGAGGCAATATATCCTTCGGTGTGCCGACGATGTTGTGAACCTTTATGCCTGGTGTGTATACTGTCGGAATGGAGTATTTCTTTAACACGGACCCGATCTTATCCGTAACTCCCTTGACATAAGGCATGTAGGCTGGTTGCCTGTTCACTTCTGGATACTTGCGTCTTATTTTCGGTTGCTTCCGTCCTCCATTCACTTGATATCCGTTACCTTTGAGTACCTCCTGAACATGTTCTAGCTCCCGTTCTAAATGTTCAGGGTCACAGAGATCGTAAGCTCTGTTCTTGAGTGAAGTCATAACAGAATAAGGTTTACATATGAAATGGAGACGGATAGGTCGTTGTCGTTCTTGGATGTTAAAGTTACCGTGAGATCAGATGGGTCCTTGTCACACTGTGTGTACCGTAAGCCTACTCATACGGATAGATACCTACACGCCACGTCTCATCATCACCCCCGGCACTTGCAATCGGCGGGGGTGATAAAACATACCCGTCTGGCCAGCATAGTACATAGGTATAATAGTAGGCTAAAAACTCTTTAACACGCTTTTATTAGCTTGACCTGTATGTATGTAACAAAATCTTTTAACTTCATTTTCACCTACTTCTAGGATTCTGATTAACTTGAAAATTTGTACAGGGGTCAAGGGCCGATAACAATACAATAATGTGATAAAAAACAAATTGTTTTTTCTTTTTTTTTTGCCCGCTTGGGTTGTTTTGTGCTACACGAGGCATCAGCTATCCGGCAGCGGCGAGTGCGGTACTTCCTATTACATTTTGGCTTGGCGCCGACTTCAAACAGATTTTAGGTACCTAACACACATAACAATACTACTATTTAAATGAATTAAGAATTAGGTATAGACAAGAATTGGCACATAGCAATTTATGAAGAGCCTGTTTATTTTACGCTTTTTAGTGTTTTTTGGCAGGGAGTTTTCGTCGGATGGTTTTTGGAAGTCGGTTTTTTTTTTTATAAAAAGTTTTCTTAGTTTTTTTTTATTATAATTTATTTCACGAGAGTCCTATGTCCCGCAAGAATGGTGCACATGAATCTTCATGCAGTTGAGTTACATACTAATGATATGTCAAGAGATACTTGGTACTGTTTATAGAGTCTGAGTAATCAATTCTTAAGCCTATAGATTCGAATTTATATTAGCTAGTTGGAAAGAGTTTGATGAACCTACAATGGTGAAGTTGGGTGGGCGTAAGAACTTTGCTAATAAGGACAATAACATTCCTAGTGTCGTGATCACCTCTAGCTATCAAGGCGGACTGGTAAAGGGTAACGGGATTCCCAATTGTCATATGTACATAATAAAGCTTTTTATTTTTTTTCAATGAACAATGTTGTAGTGCTAATATAGTTATAAATGTATTTTAATACATTCCATTGCGGTTTATAAATAGAAACATAACATAATCAAACTGATAGCTCAGTACCCTGCTAAAGGATAACTTATTATTTCCTTTTAATAATTTCAAACACAGTTATATATCAGTAGGCATATTTCTATATTAGTTTATTTATTAACATCAGCATTTTATAATCATTATATACGAAATAGAACTCGAACTGGCACTCCATAATCCACTTTAGTCTCCTATTGTTTCATATGAGTTTAAGAAAATGATAGTATTCATTAAAAAGATCAAATGCATGAACATCACAACTCTCAAAAAGTAGCTTCTTCCTAGCGTGAACAAAGGGTAAGCAAATGAATGCTTTCATACGGGTTACCTGTTGTTAGAGGAAGCTTATACTCTATTCCTATGCGGGAATATAGATACATCGTTAATTATGTTACGATTAAGTGCGTCCTAAATATTTTTTTTAGTAATTGCCACCTTAAAAATTGTTGATGGTCCCTAATATACCCTAACAAAAATAAATAGCTATTGAGGGTTTAAAATATGGAAACATATTAAATACTCTAAGCTAAACGCCGACAAGGCTAGGAGTAGATTCTTGTCTATCGAGTATAAGTAAATTTACATTCCACAACACTTTAAATTCAGTTCCATGAAAATCCATACTTTGCATTTTATGGAAATCCCCACAACCCTAAATTAACAGATAACTAATAAATTGTGTGTACTATGTATTTATTAACTAGGAAGGAAATTACTGGTACCAATAACCTTTATAAATCCATACATACATACTTCATGAACCTTTCCACTTTATAAATTAAATTACATTTTACACAAAAAATAAACAACACACTCTTTTCCACAGCACTGAATGTATTTTACAGCAATCCAAAAAAGCTTGTATTCAAATAAGACACAGCTTTTGGTATAATTAAAATGGTCCTATTTTGTAGGCATTGTCAGGCAAATAACCCCTGCCTCCCCCCCTGCTCCCATTATTTTGAACGTTTGGAATCATAACACACAAATGATATTATGATTTTGAATAAAAATGACACTATTATATCATCATTATCATTATAGTACTTGATGCAAAGTTTAGTGGCAAAAAAAACTATTAACAAAAATTGTAATTTTGAGAAATGCCTTTACCTCTGCTTTATACTACAAAATGCTCCGTATTTCTATTTTATAATGAATGTAGACTTTATAATTTGTGTTAATTGTATTATTTATCATCTCTGTGTATAATTTGTAAATGTGTATTGTGTAACACAAAAAAATTAAAGTTTATTTTGTAATTTCTATAAAATAATTTAAAATGTACAATGTCACAGAATTTTGCAAACAGGATTGATTGTTTTATAGGATACCATTTTGGCATTTTCAATAGAAGCTATTACAATGGTAAAAAGTGTTATTTAAATATTCTCACTCGCACAATTACTAATTACTGAAATGGGTTTTTAACTATTTTGTCATGATTAATTAGAATGTATAAATAGTAATTTGTACATTCTTTATATGCAGTGATAGCCCAATGATATAACCAGTGGTGGTTCAGACAGTAATATATTTGTTTACACAGTTTTTAGGCATGGTTGTGTGTTTAAAAGCTGTATTTTAATAGTTTAATATGACTTTGCAGTCAAGGTCTAATGTTGCAAAATATTAGTAAGCCTCCAGGTTTCTAACATACATATATATATATTAAAAACCTATGCTAATGTTACTGTTTGGAGGATTGACAAGTTAGAAATAAATCATACTTACTAATAAATTTTTCTAACTCAGGTACTGTGTCCTGTAGGGAATGCAATGCGGATTCATGATATGCTCTCTGTAACTTCACATACTGTAGTAGTGTGTGTGCCAATTGGGCTTCCTTAGCAACAAGTGCAAACATGTCAGCGGCAAGTGCATCTCGTGCTGACTCAACACGAATTCCAACCTCCTCAAGTTCTTCTTTGGCAGCACTTAATTTTGTTGGATTCTCTTCTTTCTGTCTTTCTAGATGCTGAAAAGTAAATGTTATTTTATTTCTTTTGCTTCATTTTACAACTATTTACTTACAACAATTATTTTTTGTCATAATGTTATTATGGGTGTTTTAAATATCAAAGAAAGGTAATTTTTTCTTAAAAATATTTATTTATATTTATATGAACACTAGTTGTTACCCCCGGCTCTGCCTGCATATATGTCGGCAAATAGTAGCCTATGTATTATTCTGATGTATAAGCTATATTACTGTAACGTTTCATCCAAATTCGTTCAGTAGTTTTTGCGTGAAAGAGTAACAAACATACATCCATCCATACTTACAAACTTTCGCATTTATAATATTAGTAGGATAGAAGTGTTTACAAAGAATTAAATTACAAAGTATTTTACTATTTATTAGCATATATGTTTATTTTGATAAAAGAAAATGTCATTCCCTTTTATATAACAACACATACACAAATAAACCACATGTAGTGTGTTATGATTGGAAAATCTTTTCATTGGTATTATTGTAATATTTTTATCTCAAACAATCTATCTTCCAATGTGACACTGAAATGCCAGATATTAATAAGACACAAAAATAACAAGATAACCTAGTACAGTACTTCATCTCAAAATTGTAAAAAAAGTGTGATAAATATTGATAAGCAAGGCAGACATTACACTTTTAAGGAATAACTTACATTATATCGACTGGTTGCTGATTCCTTTTCACTCAGCAGCCTGTTCAACTGCTTTTTGGCTTTCATGATAGCTGGGAGGTCTGTTTCACTAATAGCTGAGAGTGGAGCACACACCAACTGCTCCACTTTCAGTTCATGTTCAGCAATTTCATTTGCAAGAAATTTTTCCGTTTTACCTATTTTTAAATAAAATCATTTATTTGATATTTAATTATAAATGAAAAAATAAGGCTATATATGTTTTAAAAGCATATTACTCACCACATTCAAACAAGATATATTTTAATATGCTATCGTCATCATCAAAATTGCTAGCTTCACACATAGAGAGTCCAAGAAGGTACTCGGGTAATTTTTTAAGCCTTTTCTCTCTAGCGGCAGGATCCTGGCCTTGTGTACTCCCTGCACCAGTTGACAAACGCTTGGTAAGTAATTGTAAGGCATTCCGTAGGTGTTCTACCTTTTTGTCTGCTGTCTGCAACTCATCTGTCAAGCCGGCTGCCTTTCCAGATTTACTGAAATTGAAAACAGGATTATAAAACAGACACTATAACAATATTAATTTTTTAAAGTTATTATTACTTTTTCATTTTAACTAGCAGCTCTATCGGTTCTAAAGACACTGATAAAGGTAAAAAGATTACACTAACAACGAACTGAAGTTACAAAGAACTGCATCTTATCTGATAGCTGAGATAATGTAAAGTACATAAAATACCTTGAAAATGTTTGATCCGCGAGTTGCTTAACCCTATAGAACTGTTTCTTCATTTTCGTTTATCGATTTAGATGAAATTATTTTCGAGTTACAAGGTCATTGGACCCAATAGTAAAATAATAAAACGATCAAGATTTCGTTGAAAGAACGTAATGTCAGAACGTCAATGAGATCATCCTCATCAAGAACGGTGCAGAAGTACTGATATATGATAATTTTATACACGGAACTTCGATTAAGGCACTACATTTCCATTGTCCACTAATATCACTATAATACACATCACTTTTTATTAATTTTACGCATATAGAATCGGCACTAAAATACTCCCGATGAATCAGGAAAATAAAATAAGCTAATAAACACAGACAACAATCAACTTCATAAAGTCAGTCATAATCTGTATCTGATAACGAAACGCAAAAAAGTAAGGAACCACAACCACAAACCATATTTTTTAAATACTACTAACAAGACTCGGTAACTTATCTCGTTTTAGGCATTTAGATTAAAAGCTTGCCTTTTGCTTGAAAATTATGTCATACGAAAAGTTTAATTTTATTATTAAGTTATTGCTACGATTCCATAAATAAGTTTAAGTTACTTATGATCCTTATTGGATCTAATGGGAATGAGAGGTCATTGAAATTATTTTCAGGATCTTTACAAATTTTTTTTTTTTCGAATCAACATAGACAGATTGTATATTGTATTCCTTATAATTTTGTAGTTTTCATATTTGTTTCTTTAAAGTGTATTTGAGATTATTTTATGTACAATTTTTTTTTTATGCGCTACTTATTAGAAACTTATTTTCTTCTTCGTTTTGTATTATGTTTTCTTTCTATATTCTTTTTCGCGTATATAATATTATTTCTGCCATGAATGCCTAATCCTAAATAAAATACGTGCCACAGAACAATTTATGAGTAATAACATATTTATTAAACTACATACCTAATATCCTCGGCTTCTCGCATCCAGCTCGTGCCAGCCATCTTGCGCAGATCATCACTCCACCTGGCCTGTGTACGTCCTACACTACGTTTGCCGAGACGCGGTCTCCACTCAAGAACCCGTTTACCCCAACGGTAATCAGTTCTGCGGCTAATATGGCCAGCCCACTGCCACTTCAGCTTGCTAATCCTTTGGGCTATGTCGATGACCTTGGTTCTCTGCCGGATTACCTCATTCCTGATGCAATCCCTCAGAGAAACGCCGAGTATAGCCCTCTCCATAGCACGCTGAGCGACTTTGACTTTGTGGACCAGCCGTGCCGTAAGTGTCCACGTTTCGGCTCCGTATGTCATGACGGGTAGGACGCACTGATTGAAGACTTTCGTCTTAAGGCACTGTGGGATCGACGATGAAAAGACCCGACGAAGTTTCCCAAAAGCAAAATGGAGCTGGATTGAGCTGGATGCGAGAAACCGAGGATCGAACCAAGTGGCGCGCAATTGGAGAGGCCTATGTCCAGCAGTGGACTGCGATAGGCTGATGATGATGATGATACCTAATAACTTTTTGATTTAACTATAACAAAGAAAAAATCAACTTCAACTTCCATTCTGCCTCGCACAACAAAACTGGAATGAACTGTCGCCTGCGGTATTACCGAATCAATACGACCTTCAAACCTTCAAGAAAAGAGCGTACTCCTTCTTAAAAGGCCGGCACCGCACTTGTGATGCCTCTGGTGTTGCGGGTGTCCATAGGCGGCGGTAATCGCTTACCATCAGGCGATACGTTTGCTCGTTTGCCGTACATATTCTTATATATGGTTTGCCCGCTATTTGATAAAAAAAAATTAAGAATTTTAAATCAGTTTTAGTAAGCAGGATGCCCACTCTTCATTATCAGCCATATCTTTGACACAGTTTGTCTAAGAAAAACTTAATTCGGGTGTTATTTTTTGTATTTTTAAAAAGCACGATACTTTAAACGAATGAATAAACCTGTTTACCTGTATATTTGCTGAATCTCATGCATTGATCTTTTACATGTACATGTGCCTTGATAATTAAACAGTAAGTAGTATGTATGTGTTATGGGTATCAATGAGAAATTGCTTTACCAAAGTTTAGTACAACAACACAATTATGAACATTTGAAGAATAACTAAACGTTATGAAATGTCACATTCACGCAATAAAATGTCACATTTGACAACACAGATTTTCTGTCGTGTGTTTATTTACAAGATAGTCAACACGTTTCAAATTTTCAATTCAATTAATCGTCGCGTTGTTGGTGGAGGGAGTTAAAGTTGATTGTAATAGCATTGTAAAATAACGTCGTCAACTCAGTTCTCTTTTGAATGTACGGCTATAAGTACTCCATGATTTTATAAAAGTAACGCTTAGTTCGTTGACATTTTAATTGTATTGTTTGTAAAATAATTCTACGAAAATGAATCGAAAATTTTTAAACGTTATATTACTTGGATTTGGTTTTATGTTCGTCTTTACGGCATTTCAAACTATGGGAAATATTGAGGTAAGTCAATATTTTTTTTAAATACTTTTATAAAATTAATCACCATCATTACTTCTTATTTGTGGTGGTTTACAGAAATTTAAAAAATACTTTCTTTAAAAATGAAGATTGTAATCATATTCTGTTGAAGGTTTATTTTGTGTTTAAAAATAGATTATATATAACAATAAGTTAATTTAATACTAACTCGAAAACACAATTTAAATATATAAAATGTTAAAACATACATAAAAAAAACTTACTTCAGTGTTTATTTCTCTTCATATATTATGTTTTTCTTGTTATATTTATCAAATATATACAATACTAGCTGAACCCTGTGGTGTTACCGGCGGTTATTGTCGTACCGCGGGTAACGCCGCGGGACAAAGCTAGTCTAAAAAAAGTAGTCTAAGTTACTCCTTAGATCATCAGCTATCTGCCAGTGAAAGTCCCGTCAAAATCGGTCCAGACATTCCAGAGATTACTTGGAACAAACAGAACGGAACACAAAAATGTTATTTCGGTACATGTATTGTGTATACATACATATGCATTTATGAAAAAAAAATTATGTTAATATTACAAACAGACACTCTGATTTTATTTATTTGTATAGATAATCACAATTTTAACAAAATAAAAACACCAACTTCAAGAACTGGACCAAATTGAAATGGGACCACACGAGTAGCACCAGCTTTCAAATACAAAAAGAATCATCAAAATCCGTTCACCCAGTCAAAAGTTACGAGGTAACAAACATAAAAAATATATTTATATACAGTTGAATTGATAACCTCCTCCTTTTTTTAAATCGGTTAAAAAGGTACCACTGCAGTGACTAGACAAGAAACTAATATTTTCTTCATTGTTTATTTATATTCATATATTATGTTTTTCCTGGTGTAATTATCAAATCTTCTTCTTCTTTAAATATATATACTAGCTGACCCACGCAACGTCGTTTGCGTCTCCTATTGCCCGTAGCGTAATAATTTTCCCCCGTTTTTGAAACATTCTTCATTGGTACTCCGCTCCTATTGGTCATAGCGTGATGATATATAGCCTATAGCCTTCCGATAAATGTAATATCCAACACTGAAATAATTTTTCAAATTGGACCAGCGGTTCCTGAGATTAGCGCGTTCAAACAAACAAACTCTGCAGCTTTATAATATTTATTTATATATTTATTTATTAGTATAGATAAAAGAGTAAGGTGACTGACTGACTGACATACCCAGAGATCAACGCACAGCCCAAACCGCTGAAGTTAGAATCCTCAATTTTTGCATGTAGGTTCTTTATATAACGTAAGTGAGCACTAAGAAAGGATTTTTTGACATTCCACTCCTTAGGGATCAAACCTTAAATCAGGGGATGAAAGTCTGCGTGAGCGAAGCCGCGTGTAATAGCTAGTATACATATAAAAAACAAAGTTATGACAAAGTGGTTAATATAATCTGTTAAAATCAGCATTTTGGAGGTGTCACATACATTTCAATAGAACATTGCATTAGCTATGCTATGTTAGATCTTAATGTCAAACAAATACTACTGCATATAAAACACTGTATATTTGTTCCCACGATAACATTAGTGTTAAAGAGACAGTTTATAAAGGTGCTCCCACACAGCAGTTGTATAACATTATAAAACATTGTGTAACTTGATAACATTTTATAACATTTGCTACAACATTATTTATAACTATAACATTTGTTACATGATGTTGTATAACATCAGTAACATTTTATTACTTTTGTTACAATTTGTTAAAAAATGTTATCCAAGATTCTCTAACGTTATATAACGTTGCTAGCTGAGTCCTGCGGTGTTACCCGCGGTTATTGTCCTATCGCGGGTGACGCCGCGGGGCGAAGCTAGTCTAAAAAAGTAGCCTAAGATACTCTATATCATCAGCTATCTATTAGTGAGAGTCCCGCAAAGGAGCACCCTAAGAATCTCTTATGTGACATGAATAAATAGGAATAAATTATGAATATTATTTGTGCTTAATAGTGTCTTTACAATATTTTATCATCTACTTAAAATGGTTGTTGTAATATCTTTTTAGTTGTGTAATAGAAATCTCCTCTTATCATCACCTTACTAGGGTCAATGGCAAGGTCATATGTTGAACGCAAATTAATCTAAACCAGATAGTGTTCTCTTCAAGGTCCTAAAGGTGGTAGAGGCTTACATTTACCCTGAAAACAAACTACCAGAAAACCCAGAATGGACCCAACAGATCTAATTTACCACCTGTTCTGCACTTCACTAAACCTTAACAGGGCCATAAAAGGTCTACATTAATCTCTCTTTGATTAATAGAGACCTCTTTAGAGGCCAGGGAATGAAATTAATGAGACATTAATATTATGTGCATAAAAATCTAATTAAAAAAATATGTGGCTGTTCAAAATAAACTATCAAGTTTTTATAATAGAGTAGCTTTTGCCCGCGGTTCCACCCGTGTGTGGACCTCCAAAAGTAATTGTTTTTTTTCTA
This sequence comes from Diaphora mendica, assembly GCA_949125395.1. NCBI lineage: Eukaryota > Metazoa > Arthropoda > Insecta > Lepidoptera > Erebidae > Diaphora > Diaphora mendica. The sequence goes on from OX421321.1 coordinate 8,339,800, forward strand.
TTTTTGTGTGAAAATCTTAATGCGGTTCACAGAATACATCTACTTACCAAGTTTCAACATTATAGTTTATATAGTTTCGGAAAAAAGTGGCTGTGACATACGGACGGACAGACAGACGGACAAACATACAGACATGACGAATCTATAAGGGTTCCGTTTTTTGCCTTTGGCACGGAACCCTAAAAATGCACAACTTCACACAATTTTGGCCATTTCAAATTTAGTAATAAAGGTGCTTTAAATTTGTGTTAAATAAAAAGTTATGAAATTATAAAAAAAAACTGATATAATGTGTACATTTAATTTTATTTAACAATTTAAATAACTTCATAATATTTTTTTTATGAGAGGTTTTCGGTGTCAAATTGGAAAAAAAAAACGCTTTTGTTTTGCTCACGCTACTTAAAATGTAAATCCAGTGGAACATAGAACCTCCTCCTTCTTGTGCTCCAAGCTTTCTAATATTACGTACTTGTTCAGTGTGACTAGTAAATTTTCTAATCTAAGAAAACTTTTCCTAAATCATTGAACATTACTGTTTAATGAGAAGAAGTCGGTTAAACAGAAAGCGCATGCTAGGTGTTCACGTAAGTGTAAACTGTACTGTATTGCTACTTCACTAATAGATGAATGAATGATAAAATATGTTGATAATTGGTTATCTTATAGATTTGAATGTAACCAAATAAAGTTCCCTTTATTACATGATCCCAATATCTCTTATCACACTAATCACACTAGTCACACTAATCATCACATCACATCACACTAATATATAAAAGCGAAAGTTTGTGTTTATGTTTGTTACTTCTTCACGCAAAAACTACTGAACGGATTTGGATGAAACTTTACAGTAATATAGCTTAAACATCAGAATAACACATATGCTACTATTTGCCGCGATAACCGACATACACGCGGGCGGAGCCGCGGGCAACAGCTAGTCTATCTATACTTATAATAATATATACTTACAATAAAAATGTAACAGGTCCAATTCTGTACATTAAAGATATTTTTTTTTTTTGGAGGGCTCTATTATCGTTACTGCAGACAAAACTGTATTTTTTTCATTTTTATCTGTCTGTCCGTCTGTCTGTCTGTCTGTATCTTGGCTGCGCATCACGCCGAAACTTCTGAATGGATTCAAATGAAACTTGGCATGATTTGAGTTCATACTACGAGGTAGGACATAGGATCTTTTTATCCCGAAATTCAGCACGTTTTACTGGAGAGAGGGGATGAAAGTCAAAATATGTACTTAGTTGTAATTCAATAACACATAGTCCGATTTCATTCATTCTTTTTTTGCTAGAAAGAAAATAAATAAAAGATAACGGGAAAAGTCTTTTTTTTATCCGCGACTGTACACTGCCTGTGGGAAGCTGAGACAGATATGTAAATATTGCGGTACGAAGTTCACCGGGTCAGCTAGTATTATATAATTCTCGTGTCACGTTGTAGCCGTTTTCTTTAAAATGTGTGATTTGCTGGCGTGCCTAAGTTAGGATATCGTGATTGACACGAAGAACCGAGAATGATTAGTCAACTAGTAACAATATAATATGATAATCCGAATTAGCACATACTTCGTGTAGGAGTATCTGGGTGCAATGAATCATAACTGACTTGTTTGTAATCGACTTTTGTAAGCTTGTTTTTTTTTTTACTATTTTATTTTAAAAGATAACTCCCACACTCAACAAATTTCTGTGTCGAGGGGGACTTTACAAACATAGCGGACACAAAGAGCAACTCTTAAACCACTACGTCATCTGTATCATTAAAGTTCTTCATAGTCTCTTACTGCACTTTGAAATGCGGAATATTGTTTGACAGAGTTCAGAACGCCAATCTCCTAAAAAAAGTCGTTTAGAATTCAGTTACAATCCATTTCAAACCTGAAATCCGCTACCAGCGCAGCGTACCTACCTGTTTTCCCGGATGCCCGGATGATCCCGGACCCTCGGGACGTGAAAAAGCATCATACTAGGCCATAGTGTGAGTCGCCATGCTGCATTGTCCACGTTCCCAATGAGGATAGTGACCACCTCTCTCGAATTCTACTCATACTTTCCGTTAAAGCAGAGTAGTCATTTTGGCAGCTAATACCTGAGGTAAAATATGAATAAGATTGGCAGAATTCCGATTCAAGTTTCGATCACAACACGATAAAATCATATAACAGTCAACGTTGGATAGATACTTTACTGCAAAATTACCTTTCATGAAATTTTTGAGATCAGTATCAGATCGGAACTGAATTTGGACCGAATTTTTATTGCGAGATAATTGGCATTCTGGTTTTGAGCCAGTGGCAGCATCTACGGCGATACGTTAATAGCCAATTGAAAACGCAATTCGCAATCTTTAGAGGACAAAGCATGCACCAGCCGATAATACTAATGAGTAGTGAACTTGACATCGGTGATTGTAAAAGTAGCAAATAAATCAATCACTTGATCACAATAACCCAAAGACCATAACCTACTTTTTTGAAGATGTTTATCTTAATACATGGTTTCATAAATTCATACATGGTTTTTTAATCACTTATATACACATTATACTTAATTTCTCAGATTAGTCTTTTAACACAACACTAAATTGTAGATGATTTTAAACCCAAATACGCTACTGGAGATTTTGGCAATAGCATCTTTTTGGGCAAATTATTTTGGGGTCTGTTCATGCATAATGCATACAACCTATAGTCACGACAAAAATAAAACCGAATAAGTTATCGGAATATTTAAGTAAATAATACTTTATTAACCGACTTCCAAAAGGAGGAGGTTCTCAATGTCATCGGTATTTTATTTTTTAATTGTGTCAATTGTGGACCGATTTTGAAAATTGATTTTGTATTCGAAAGGGTATGCTCTCCATGTGGTCCCATTCAAGATCTGATGACGGGATCCCAAGGAAATCGAAGGAAACCTTCAAATTTGTTAGGCACGTATTATGTTTATGTGAAAAACATTTTTATAAAGCTATTACTGTATTTACATTTGCTAGTCATCAGTTCATGATGATGAGCTGATGATGGAAGATAAAACTCCTTAACGGTTAGGAGTTGGAAGATAAATCTTTAAATGTCATGTGTATGTATGTTCCCTTTAGTCGTATTCTTTCAAGTTATTTAGGTGAAATGGTGATGAGAGACTTGAGAAAGACTAAAAATCGAAAAATAAAAAAAAACTTTTAAAAAACCGACTTCAAAAAGTATAAAATAACTTAATTTGTATGTGCTACCTATTCATAGGTTTGAAGTCGGTGCCAAGCCAAAATGTAATAGTAGGCACCGTACTCGCCGCGCGTGACCTTGAGCGGGATAGCTGCTCTTCGCGTAGAACAAAACAACCGAAGCGTCGGTGACGTCGTTGACGTTCGTCTCGAAATATAGCGAGTGTGGTACCTACTATTACATTTGGCTTGGCACCGATTTCATACCTATGAATAGCTAGCACATACAAATTAAGTTATTTTATACTTTTTAGTTTTCGACGTCGGTTTTTTTAATTTTCCAAAAATATTTGTACAATAACCACTTCCAATAGTAAAGTTTTAACTTTATTGTGTTACGTACATTATGTAAGCCGAGAAATAAACAAAGCTGTTATCTCGGGTAGGTACCAGAGAGTACCTACCCGAGATAACAGCTTTGTTTGGTCAGTTAGTATTAGTAGTTGGTCTCGGGAATGGGAAGACCACACGAAGTCTTTTTCTTTCAATGATAGTTTTATTACTTTGAGTGTCTTGATCTGATGTTTCAACGGTTGCGTTGCGAGTGATTTTCTTCTGTTTTACAAAGGGCTGGCTACCTACCTTGGCCTTACCTTTCTCTAGAACAATCAAATGCATGCATACTTTAGAATATATTTAAACAGGTAGTTCAAAATATCGAAAACTGAGCACATAAAAGAAGAATTTTGAATAAACTACGAGTAGGTATATTTGGGTTTATTAATATTTTGGATCTGTGTCAGGAGTTATTATTTTTGTAGTTATAATATTTAGTAAATGACTAACACATTTATAATTGCTTATCTGATTTTATATTTCTTTCCATTTGTAGATTTTCTGTAAGAAATCGCGACTGGCGATGGTTCCTCCAATTTTCTATAGTATAGGTACATAGGTACTTTATCGTGGTAATATGATGTTGTACGTAATAGTAGTACTTCGAACCAAGTGATAAAGTATGTGTAGAACAATGATCACAGTCAGTTCTCAAACGAATAAAATGAGAAGTATATGAAATATCTTCTTAGTCGGACACTCTTGACTGAGCACGCAACACTGCCCATCAACGGCCACGACCACTCTCGTGGCCGTTGATGGGCAGTGTTGCGTCTCGCCGTCGCCGTCCAGTCTCAGGGCTGCTGCACGTCTCGCGATGTCCCTCCATTTGTGCCGGTCTGTCGTATTTCGGGCACATTGTACTGCAGTCGATTTGGTCGTAGTTTAAATTAGATCAATCCATCGGGTTGGGGACCGACCCCGTGGTCTCGTGCCCTCCATCCGACCTTGCACGACAAGTATCTCCATCGAATCCTCTTTTCGAGAGATGTGCCCAAAGAACTTCAGTATTCGCAACTGCACAATCGACGATAACCTATGTCTTATCTGAAGCTCTCTAAGGATGGAGTTATTGGTGCGGAACGCTCGGAAGGGAATCTTTAACAGTCGTCTCCAGCACCACATCTCTAAAGCATCGATTTTTTGGCGATCTTGTTTTCTTAGTGACCAGGTTTCGGCCCCGTATAAAAAGATTGGAAATACAAGGCATTTCATCAAACGGATCTTTGTGTTCCTGGTTATTTTCCTGTCTTTCCAAATATTTCCCAACCTTTCCACTGCTGATCTAGTGATGGCGCATCTACGTCTTATCTCGTCTTCGCATCCCCCAATGCTCTAGATAGTGGAGCCAAGGTAAATATAGCGTTGTACTACTTCGCAGTTGGCTATACGCACAACATCGGTATCTTCTTGTCCAGCTCGGTCCACTGTCATAACTTTCGTCTTGTCTCTGTTTAAAACAAGTCCGAATCGGAGGCTTGTTGTTTCCAGACGATTCAGGAGTTCCCCCAGATCTTCCTTAGACTTGGAAAGAAGAGTAGTGTCATCAGCGTATCGTAGATTGTCTATCACGCGACCTCCAACCGAAACACCACCATACCACCCGTATATGTATATGAAATATAGACATTTGTAAAAAGATAGCAGGTATGCATTTCTAAATAAGTTCTAGAGTAAAAAGTGCAATAGATTTGTTAATTATAATTAATGTATGTTTCCATGTATGTTTTAAACCTGATTTAAGTAACTAATAAAACTAGAAAAAATCTAAATAGCATAAGGTATTCAAACCAATAAAATAAGCTTGAAATAACACAACAACAGTAGATAAATGTAACTAAATTTTGTTCTGTGGTTTGTACAAAGGAAGAGTAATTTTTATACAATTTAAAGTCCCATTTGATCGCAATGACTATTCTGCTAAGTTTTTTTTTTTTTTAACTAAACTATATTGACAAATCAGGGTGCACGTACAACACGTGTAGCCTAATTTGTCAGTACCGTAATACGCATAACATTAAATAGTTTAATAACACATATCTATACTTATAATAAAAATGTAACAGATCCAATTCTGTACATTAAGGATATTTTGAATTTTTTTTGAAGGCTCTCTATGGTCGATACTGAAGCCAAAACTGTCTGTCTGTCTGTTCGTCTGTCTGTCTGTATCTTGGCCGCGCATCACGCTGAAACTACTGAATGGATTCAAATGAAACTTAGCATGATTTGAGTTCATACTACGAGGTAGGACATGGGATACTTTTTATCCCGAAATTCAGCACGGTTTCTTGGAGAGAGGTGATGAAAGTCAAAATATGTACTTAGTTATAATTCAATAACACATAGTCCGATTCCTTTCATTTTTTTTTGCTAGAAAGAAAAAAATAAAAGATAACGGGAAAAGTATTTTTTTTTTGTCCGCGACTGTACACTGCCTGTGGGAAGCTGAGACAGATATGTAAATATGGCGGTACGAAGTTCGCTGGGTAAGCTAGTATTTACTACAGCACATAATTTACAGTGGATTGGTAGTTTTAGAGCCGCTTTTTAATCGCTTGCTATGTAGAAGCGGCGAAAGTGATAAAGCACGCGATCGTTTTCAATAATGTGCATTTTATCTAATACTAGCTGTTACCCGCGGCTCCGTCCGCGTGTATGTCGGTTATCGCGGAAAATAGTAGCCTATGTGTTATTCTGATGTATAAGCAAAGTGTGATGATTAAAACTTAAGTTTGAAACTATTAGGTACTTGTTTAAAGCGGAGCCTTCAGCTTGATGTAATCTTAAACACCAAACCTACATTTCTAATCTCCTAATTCTGGTCAAGAGTTTTGTTACATACCATATAAGATTGGGACCCTGGCCTGGACTTTTGCTACACTAGCTTGCAGCTGGAGAATATATTATGTTGTCCAGTCCCGCTATTGAGGATAATATACATCTGATGTTTAGGTTTTATAGTCTAGCTATTCATATTAGCAGTATTGATAACGAATGCTGCTGCCCAGAACTCGTAAGTGCTGTTCACTAGTTTAATTGCATTTCTATTGACGAAGGTGATATTGGCTCCCAAACTCTTGAATATAAATCAGATACCTACTTTCCTTTTCTAGCAAACCTACTATTATTATAAACGCGAAAGTTTGTAAGTATGGATGGATGGATGTTTGTTTGTTACTCTTTCACTCAAAAACTACTGAACGGATTTAGATGAAACTTTACAGTAATATAGCTTATACATCAGAATAACACATACACGCGTGCGGAGCCGCGGGCAACAACTAGAAAGTAATATGAGTATGCCAATACAAGAACTTTACAACGCGAAAACGCTAAGTTTTAAAGAATACCATTCAACGTAAAAGTTATGGCTATCTTGTCCTGCGTGTGATTAACAAGCTTGAACTCTTTAATCAACCCGTATAAGCGATATCCCTCCCATATAAGGAATATCCATTGAATTCCATTGCTTTCCTTTTTTATCACAACTCTCTTATTTAACTTGCCAAATGACCGTTTCACGGCCCTCCTTGCGCTTTTAACGCAAGTTGAACTAAAATTATAGTTGGCAAAAGTGCAGGCGTTCAGTGACATGTACGAAATGTACTTACAATAAAGAATATGTAATGTAATATATTTACAGATTCGATTCATAAATGTTTACCATATCAGTACAATTGCAGACATTTCATAATAAATTGTGCAATCGTTAAATAACATAATTTACTGTATGGAAGGGTCGTAAGGATGAAAGTTCGAAAAGTTTTTGACATTAACGACTTCAATACCCAAGTAAGGTACGTAATACCTTTTATATTTGGATTACGTAATTGTAATTGAAATCATCGTCGGTAATACGAAATGGTTGTTATGCAAGCGACAATTGTTGCAAATATGATGTCTCACATTATCACATATTCTTTAACAGATGTGTGGTTGTAATTAAATGCTATGAAATATATTTAGCTTTAATTCCGCGAGACAAATATTCAGGTCTGAAAGCAGGGCACAAATCCCACCGTCATGCATACTCACATGCACATATGGGTATCATGCATATGCACACATACAAAAAAAAGTGAGAAATAATTAGCATGCGGCACTCGGCGAGCGTCGAGTCAACATCTCCTGAGGATGCCCCGTGGAGGGGCGAAACACGTGTCGAGTATAGGTTTGGTTGCATGGCATGCTAATTATTTCTCACTTGTTTTGTATGTGTGCATATGCATGATACCCATATGTGCATGTGAGTATGCATGACGGTGGGATTTGTGCCCTGCTTTCAGACCTGAATATTTGTCTCGCGGAATTAAAGCTAAATATATTTCATAGCATTTAATGTCATGGATTTCCGCAAAGTAACGCCTGATTCCATAACTTATGTGTGGTTGTAGTTGGTGGAGATACAAACTCAATTGGTCTTCATTTTAAAAACTTAATTCACCTGGACAGGAGTCTTCAATCTGGGGGGCATTTGTATGTCAGTTTTAAAGAATGTATCGTTTACTCTGTTGTGGGCATGACTTTCGTGTTATCCACTTTATGATTTTTCTTAATTTCCAGATTAAATTTCGAATATTATACACTAATAGGCTTAAGTTCATTGTGTGAAATTGTCAATTGTTTTCAACATAATCTTAAATTTAAGGTCAAAATGTAAGTGTTTACTCTGGCCTAATTTATTTGTGCTACTTCACGATCAACAACATGAGTGGTTAATTTATCATTGTTTGTCTACAACTCGATAAATTCAAGGATTTATTTGCATTCGATTTAGGTCAGAAAGATCGGCTGTTAAGATAATAGGTATTTTCAAGGTTTTTTAAATGTGTGGCTTTCAGATTATTTGTGAGTTCAAAGATACTAGAAAGATAGGATAAGTTGTATAGGAAACTTATTGGAGGCATTCGTGTAAATACAACATGCATGTATATCAGTAATACAACAAAGAATTTGAAGAAGTGAAACGAAATATGTATATAACTGTCATAGGAAATACGATCCATAAGTACTTCATCTTGTTTTTATCGCAAATTACAACTTACTCGTTAAGACGTCGTGCAACGACCTCTGATTGCAAATATTTTTTTAAAGAAAATATTATGCTTTCGGAGGATCAAAATCACGGAGGATCCAGTTCTGTTCTGGGACAAACTACCGTTATTAAATTATGGAGCAACAATACCAGCTTTCCAATTTTTGAAAGAAAACAAGATATTCTGTGTACAAATATAAATAATGATCCATGTTTATAGCTTATTGTTATCAACGATGCAGAATGAAGTAAAAATGTGTAGGTAATAGCTTTACGCAATTGTCAGCTACATCGCATTCACATATGAGTTACATTGTTAACAAGATCCGAATACGAAATCTATAATCCATAATTGCATTTACTTATGGAGAGTTTCAGACCGCGAGATTCGTATTTTATCTTTTGGATTTTACTAAAAAGCGGACAAGTATGAATCGTATACGTGTTCTTAAGTTTTTAACCGACTTTCAAAAAGGAGGAGGTTCTACGTTCCACTGGAAACTTTGATATATATATTTTTTTTAGTTTATGTTCAAAAAAATATATCAAAGTTTCCTAAAATCAGTGATGTTCATTCTGTAAATACCAGAAACAAACATAATCTTAGTGTTCACGTCACTCGTCTCCACAGAGTAGGCAACTCGTTCATGGGACAATGTATACGCTTTTACAATAAACTCCCTATTGATATTAGGAATTTGCCATTAAATAAATTTAAGAATACCATAAAATCTAAGTTATCCGCAAAGGGGTATTATACCATAGCACAATATCTTGATGATAAAACCGCCTGGGATTGAGCTGCCCATTCTGCACATGCTATTTTTATTTTGAATGTTTAAATTTATTTTGATGTGACCATAATTTATAGTTTGAAACCACAAAACAAAAAGATATAAGTAGAAATGACTAGTAGGCGTGGCGCGCTTGCCAATGATAAGCGTTGCAACGCATACCTTTATGAGTTGTAGGTATTTTGTATCATAGTCGTGTTACAACGCTGCGTTGAATAGGTCGTCCAATGAAAGTTCTTTTTTATGCCACAATGCAGTACTGTTCTGTTTTACAGTGTAAAAATGATAGCAGAAGGAAAAAGATTGATAATGGAGGTGTTTCTTACCATCTGTAGGTACAATTTTATATGTTTTATCAATAAAATCTTAAAATTTAATTTAACTGATAATTGACTAGAGATTTAAGCTAAACTCTTCCTTATCCCATTCACATAAATCTCAATCTGGTATGATCGAGTCTTATCAGTTTTCAACGTTATTCTCGTATTTTCTATTCTACTCGATTAGTGATGTAGCCAGGTAGGATGTTAGCTTTATCGATTTCCATACTTTTAAACGTGTTATATTTACTTACTATAATAATTATAAATATTAAATTTTGCTTGTTTGTTTACGTGGCCTTGAAAGAAAAACACTTGTTTTAACCATTGAATATCTATAAAAATAAGTATATAGTAAGAATATATATATAATAAGAGTGTCTGTTTGTACTATTAAATATTTATATCCGCTTTTTACTAAATGCATCTGCATGTGTAGGTACACGGTACAATTTTTTTTTTACGGAACAGGTGACAAACGAGCATCACCTGATGGTAAGCGATTACCACTGTCCATGGACACCCCCGCAACACCAGAGGCGTCACAAGCGCGTTGCCGACCTTTGGGGGGTGGGGAGGGGGAGGAGTTGGGATATGGGCCTCCGGTATCCTCACTCACTCAGTGAAACACAGTGCAAGCGCCATTTCACACTGGTTTTCTGTGAGGCCGTGGTATCACTCTGGTCGAGCCAGCTCATTTATGTCGAAGCGTGATTCTTTTCTCTGCGAAACTTGCAGGCACGGGCCGTATACCAAAATAACATTTTTTTTTTCTGTCTCTCTGTCTGTTCCGAACTCTGACTCAGCAGTCAGGATCGCTAAACACTATACCAACGGTTAAGTGGCTGAACAGTCTTTATTAAATATAATATGATTATAATACAGATTCTTAAAATTAATAAACATTATTATGCATGTACTTATTTTTTAGCTTCTTCACTTTTATAATGTTACCTCCTCAGATATCCTTCAACTCATGTTTTTAATATGCTCCGTCCTAACAACAAAAGTTAGGTATCGATATTATTGATAATATTGTAATATGTGCCACAACACTAAGCGAGTAGCGGTAAATATCGAAGAATGACACAAATATCGAATTTATTCTTATAGTGGTTAATGTTATAATTGCGTGCATTTAGAGTAACGCCATCTGTTTTTGAATAGCTTGCAATGAAGTATTCTTACTTTCAAGATACGAAACGTTGTAAGTTCTTCTTAAGCTATGGCAAAATAACTGTTAAAATTACGCGATAAGATATATTATCATACGTGTGACTTTATGTATTGTAGGCTAGTTTTGAGCAAATAAAAACATCAAATCAAAACAATTCGTTAGTAGTGTGCAGTATTAAAATAGTGCTTTCATTTGTTTGAGTTTGGCGACAGTCGTTCCGTTGTAAATTTTGACACATAACATTTCTACCTATTCTTTATGTTCTGTGTTTGAAACAAATTCATTTTAAATTATTGCTATTGTTGACATTTTTTTAAATTATTATCTTTACTGATTATTGTAATTGTTACTCAAATTGTAATTATCGTATTTCTTTTATTGAAATAATGTATTTTGCATATTGTCTGGACTTGAAAAGAGACTGTGATCCCTGAGTTTGTTTCGTTCTTTCTTCTCAGGGCTAGTCCAGTTAGGAAAGGCCGAACTCATCTGCTCAAAAAAAAAAGTTTAACTTGCAAAAGTGTTCATGTAACCTAATTGCAGAATAAATGATTTCATTTCATTTGTATGAATTTTTTTATTATTTTTAATGTATGTTCACCGATTACTCCGTCAATTGTGGACCGATTTTGAAACAAAAAATTGTATTCGAAAGGGTATGCTCCCGAGGTGGTCCCATTGCCACCATATCAGGATCTGATGATGGGATCCCAGGGATATCGAGAGAAACCCTCATTTTTTATAGGCACATACTATGTTTTTCGTATATTTTCTGAAGTTACACCGGTATTTGCGTCTGGTAGTTATCATTTTATGATGATGAGCTGATGATGTAAGGCACAACTCCTTAACGGTTAGGAGTTGGAGGATAAATCTTTAAATATCATAATATGTATATATGTTACCTTTAGTCGTATTCTTTCAAATTATTTAGGTAAGCTGATGATGGAAGGTGGAAGGTACAACTCATCAATTTTAGGAGTTGGAGGATAATTAATAAATAATAAAATAATAATAAATATTTCGGACATCTAACACACAACGCCATCTAGTCCCAAGCTAAGCAGAGCTTGTGTTATGGGTACTATTTTACCTAATTCTTTCAATTTAATAAGTATCTAAAGACCTTTAGTCGTATACTTTTAAGTTATTTAGGCGAGCTGATGATAAAAGGTTAAACTCTTCAACAGTAAGGGATTAGAGTTCTTTAGAATTGAGTAGAGATGATTTTAATATTACACCTACGTATAGACCTTAATTTGTATTCTTGATGATGAAATTTGATGAAATAGTTCGACTTACTACTTACCTACGATTGTTTGCACTAAAAACTGAAAAATAAAAACTTTTTATAAAAAAAAAACCGACTTCCAAAAAACATCCAACTAAAACTCTCTGCCAAAAAAACACTTAAAAGCGTACAATAAACTGGTTCTTTATAAATTGTCATACCTAATTCTTTAGTCATTTAAATAGTAGTATTATAATGTGTGCTAGGTACCTAAAATCTGTTTGAAGTTGGTGCTAAGCCAAAAAGAATACAAACGAACAATTACAAAAGTCTAAGCGATAGTCACTTGGCACCGACTTCAAACAGATTCTAGGTACCTAGCACACATTATAATACTACTATTCTACTACTGGACATAGATCTCTAAAGTTGCACCCCACTTGGTACGAGACTTGCTTTTGTATAAAAACTAGTACCTAGTTTCACCTGTGTTTACGTCAACGCTTTGCTCCTTATCCGGATTAGGTTTCATACAAAATGTATGAATGTCTGAATTTTCTTGATATTTTGTTGTGCTTGGATTGTGCTGTTTTAAATGCACCTACTTCTTGTTTTCTCTGCATCACCCAAAGGTTGACTGATAGAGAATGCCTTGGGCATTAATTCTACCAATGCACTAAAAGTACATGATGCTTAAATAAATATTGTAATCTTTAAAAACATTCGATATTCTTTAATCACACCTACAACCCACGCCATCTGTTTTCGAGCTTATCCAACCTCTTTGGCATAATCTTTCAAATCCTATAAATTGTGAATAATTTACCAAATTTAAATATAATGTAGCGGCTATTTTTTAATTGTGATTCGCCATAATAACAAATGCGTTGCTTTATATTGTCGTTTTGGGTTGTCTTCAATTAGTATAAAAACGTTTTGGACAATGTCAAGCCCGAGAGTTGCATTGGTATCGTCCATGATCTTTTGATTATGGGAAACTAGTTTAAGGACCTTGTTTATAAATAAGCATACGTTTATAATAGTTTACTATCGATAGTAGTCTCGCTATCACTGATTGTTATTATGAGTAGCATTAACAAACCGATAAAATATTACATTGATATGAGTGAGTATGAGTTTAAACTGAAGTAAACATTTGAACATGTCGTATGTTTTCGAATCAGATTCGAAATTAATCTTTTTATAATTAACTAGCTGTTGCCCGCGGCTCCACCGTCGTGAAGTTCGGTTATCGCGGTAAAGAGTACCCTAGTCCTTCTCAAGAATCTCTATGCCAGAATTAATTGAAATCAAATGACTATGACTATACTCTTTCCATTTCTTTATTTTCTCGATGACAGTTCTAATTTGATAGTTATAGTGTTGTGACCAAATAAGTAATTATATCGATCGCATATATTTATTATGTTTTGAACAAAGACAAATACAACAAAAACATTCAAATATATTTTTGCAAGCTGGGAACACTCAATGACCCACCACCATTTTGTGTTTGTTTTAATCTGTCACTCGCAACAAGACGGTCGTGCTTTAAAGTCACTACATATCTGTTCGCTGAGTTTTTTCACAGTATCCATACATACGTTACGTTGTGTATTTTGTGTCCCTCCGTGTTGATGGCTGCCCAGCTGTCAAATGTCAGAATGCCTAAAGGATCTGTTCTGAAAAGGCAGGCGAGAGAACTGGTGATCAAGGTTCGTAATTACTTTGAAGCAGAGTATCAAAATGGTGGCCCGCTATTACCACTGACGCAAGTGCGAGAGCGTGTTTAGGCTGCATTAGGAATTAGTGGACCTACAATTTAAAAAATTACTACCGGTACAAGCGGCACACAGGAAAATAAGCTTCGTACGCCGAAGAAAAAACGCCAACCACGTCGTGCGACATCGATTGACAACTTCGACGCTGTCGCTATTCGCCGTCATATATATGACTATTACTTGCGCAAAGAAATTCCAACACTTAAAAAACTTGTTGTTTCTTTACGTGAATGTGGTTTGTTCCATTGCCAAAAATCGTCATTTAGCTTGGTTTTGAAAGAAATTGGATTTTCTTATAAAAAATCGAACAAACGTAAAATATTGATAAGCGTCACGACGTTGCTATGGCTCGCTGCGAATTTTGAGCGAAGCCAAAAAGATATCAGATTGGTCAAATGTTATTTTCACTGACGAGACTTGGTTAAATGCAAACCACACAGTATCTAAGAACTAGACGGACGACACCGCTGCTTCCACTAGTTCAGTGCCAATGGGAAAAGGTGAACGCCTTATCATATGCCATGCAGGGTCTACGAAAGGATTCGTGTCTGACACGAATCTTTGCTTTACTGGCCTTTAAATCCAAGAAAACAGTGGACTACCACGAAGAAATGAACGCAGAGATTTACGAAGGATGGTTTAAAGAAATGATACAATCTAAGAAATGGTGCAATCTCTGGAAGAACCGTCGATAATTATTATGGACAGACATACATATGGATATACATACATATCACTCCAGACAAATTTATAAAATGCCGACGCAGGCCAATAAAAAACAAGAGATAATTGACTGGCTCTAACGTCATGGCGAAAATGTGGATAGTACTTTATTAAAAGTACAATTAGTGAATATTTTAAAATCGAAAAAAGTCTCCCTAAAACATATATTACCGACGAAATAGCTGCCGAATGTGGTCATTGAGTTCTTTGACTTCCGCCGTATCATTGCCAGTACAATGCTATAGAACTAATATGGGCACAATTCAAACGACACGCCCGCCGCTCGAAACAATACCCATTCCCCTTTTACGGCAAACAAGATGTTACATTTATTAAAAAATGCGGAAGTAAAACATTGTAGCGTCGGATTGGGAAATTCATGTGGCATTCGATAATATACAAGTACAGAAACTTATAATATATGTTAGGGAGAGCTCATCGAGTGACAGTGACGATTCATCAGATTTTGATTAAAATAAATAAATAAAGAATCAACATAATATAATTACATCTTGTAATGAAATGTAATATTAGTTAATAAATTCGTACAAAATTATCCGGCAATGTTTAGTTTCTTACACTTCGTAAAAAAATATCGGGTCTGTTATCGTATTACGTTTATCGATAGCTCCATCCCTATGAGTTTCCATCCATCTACCATGACCTTGTACGTGCGTAAGCGTCATATTTTTATTAAATAATGTATACAAAATGTAAAAAAGACGCCCGTCAAGTTTCCACAAAGAACTGTCATCGAGAAAATAAAGAAATGGAAATAGTATAGTATGGATAGCTAATGTACAGAGTGTTTGAGCTTGTACTCCTGAATATTTGTTCTTCTGCACGAAAAAGACCCAGATAAGCGCTTTTCCAAAGCTTTTATCCTCGAATAGATCGTCTCAAAAGTATTCTAGTATATCTTCATGTCTTAATTGATTACTTTTTTTTTTATGTTTGGCCCGCCAAAATGACTCTACTCTGCCTGATGGAAAGCATAAGCAGAATCCACGAGTGGTGGCCACCATACTCATTGCGAATGCAACAATGCAGCATGGTGACCCACACTATGGCGGCCTAGTGATGCTTGTGCATCTTTTAGTCTAGTCAACAAGTATGGAACTTGTTGACTAGACTAATTGGGCCTCCGGTCTCGCACTCACCAACGAAACACGACAGCACGAATGTTGTCATTTTACGTTGATTTTCTGTGCGAGGGTAGTACCGCCCCGGTCGAGCCGGCCCGTTCGTGCTGAAATCAGCGTGGCTCTACTACCTTTTGCGTTATTATTACGAAAACTTATTTGTTCGGTAGATGTTATTGTAGTAGGTATAGATTGTTGAATTGAATGTTCCGATCTGTTATGGTATGATAAGGATTAAATTTAATGAATAATGGTAAAATATCGTTACATTTCGGTTTATGATGTTACTCGTGTGTTTAAAGTGGTTCTCTAGACCAGCGATCTGAAACTAAATGCAAAGTTAAGAATTATTAAGATTTATTATATCTACAAATAGGATATGTAATATGTAGGATGTCCATAGGCCAGGCAGGAGCTGACATTAAAGAGTCCTATGTTCAGCGGTGAACTCAGGCTATTGATATAATAAATGCAAATTAGGTTCTTAAAAATAATTCATCTTTATGTCAGTTAATGTTAGAGAGTGCCTTGTGACTGCAAATTCCTTGTCACCTATTACGTAACGGCTATCGTACTGTTTCATACTTAGGGAATGCAGCATGAAATATGTATACATAGCAACTGTTACTTGTGTGATAGCAAGTATTATAAAACTGTTACATAAGTGGACAGCTTTCTCTTCCCTTCGGACCTTGTATACTTACGTACCTATTAAGTTTATTAAAATTTTAATGATTTTTAACAAATCTACGAGCACAGGAGTGAAAAAATGGACTCATATTTGTAGGTTGTCTTTAAATATAGGCTTTTGATGAGTAGTCCGATACCTTCAAATTTAGAAACCCTTGATCTATGCAGTAGGAAGGCACAGTACAAAGTGTCAGTACTTTCAATAAGTGTTTTTTTTTATTGTTCACAGAAAACTGTATTAGACAGCATATCACAGGATGACCCTTCATTTACGGGCGATGGCTACACGTCCTTGGCCATCATCTATGCGACCCTGGCGCTGTGCAATTGGATGGCACCGTCTATTATTACCATTACGGGACCCAGAGGCGCCATGGTTATTGGAGGATCTACTTATTTGTAAGTGTTATTTATCTATATATATAAAAGAGTAAGGTGACTGACTGACTGACTGACATACCCAGAGATCAACGCACAGCCCAAACCGCTGAAGCTACAATCCTGAAATTTTGCATGTAGGTTCTTCATATGACGTAAGTGAGCACTAAGAAAGGATTTTTTGAAATTCCACCCCTAAGGGGGTTAAATAGGGGTTGAAAGTTTGTATGGAAGTTCGTCATTTTTGAAGTAAGAAACATGAAACTTTACTTTTGGGCTACTGATTAAAAAAGAGTAGATACGTATTTAAGCGTTTCTGGATATTCTACCCCTAAGGGGTTAAATAGGGGTTGTTATTTCGTACATAGGTCAGTCTGGAAGTCCGTCATCTTTTAAGTTAGAAACATGAAACTTTATTTTTAGGCTGCTTATTAAAAATGAATTGATACGTGTTTCAGCGTTTCTGAATATTCTACCCCTAAGGGGGTGAAATAGGGGTTGAAAGTTTGTATGGAAGTTCGTCATTTTTTAAGTAAGAAACAAAAAACTTTATTTTTAAGGTACTCATTAAAAAAGAGCAGATACGTATTTAAGCGTTTCTGGATATTCTACCCCTAAGGGGTTAAATAGGGGTTGTTATTTCGTATATAGGTCAGTCTGGAAGTCCGTCGTCTTTTAAGTTAGAAACATGAAACTTTATTTTTAGGCTGCTTATTAAAAATGAATTGATACGTGTTTCAGCGTTTCTGAATATTCTATCCCTAAGGGGGTGAAATAGGGGTTGAAAGTTTGTATGGAAGTTCGTCATTTTTTAAGTAAGAAACAACAAACTTTATTTTTAAGGTACTGATTAAAAAAGAGCAGATACGTATTTAAGCGTTTCTGGATATTCTACCCCTAAGGGGTTAAATAGGGGTTGTTATTTCGTATATAAGTCAGTCTGTAAGTCCGTCATTTTTGAAGTTAAAACATGAAACTTTATTTTTAGGCTGCTGATTAAAAATGAATCGATACGTATTTTAGCGTTTCTGAATATTCTACCCCCAGGGGGTGAAATAGGGGTTGAAAGTTTGTATGGAAGTTCGTCATTTTTTAAGTAAGAAACAAAAAACTTTATTTTTAAGGTACTGATTAAAAAAGAGCAGATACGTATTTAAGCGTTTCTGGATATTCTACCCCTAAGGGGTTAAATAGGGGTTGTTATTTCCTATATAGGTCAGTCTGGAAGTCCGTCATTTTTGCAGTTAGAAACATAAACTTTATTTTTAGGCTGCTGATTAAAAATGAATTGATAGGTGTTTCAGCGTTTCTGAATATTCTACCCCTAAAGGGGTGAAATAGGTGTTGAAAGTTTGTATGGAAGTTCGTCATTTTTTAAGTAAGAAACATGAAACTTTATTTTTGGGGTACTGATTTGAAATGAATAGATACGTATTAAAACGTTTCTTAATATTATACCCCTAAGGGGGTTAAATAGGGGTTGAAAGTTTGTATGGAAGTTCGTCATTTTTTAAGTAAGAAACATGAAACTTTATTTTTGGGGTACTGATTTGAAATGAATAGATACGTATTAAAACGTTTCTTAATATTATACCCCTAAGGGGGTTAAATAGGGGTTGAAAGTTTGTATGGAAGTTCGTCATTTTTTAAATAAGAAATATGAAACTTTATTTTTGGGCTACTTAATAAAAATGATTAGATACGTATTTAGGAGTTTCTGGATATTATGCCCGCAAAGGGGTGAAATAAGGGTTGAAAGTTTGTAAGGAAGTCCGTCATTTTTTAAGTGAGAAACATGAAAATGTAGTTTTGGGCTACTGATTAAAAATGGGTAGATACGTATTGAAGCGTTTCTGGATATTCTACCCCTAAGGGGTGAAATAGGGGTTGTTATTTCGTATATAGGTCAGTCTGGAAGTTCGTAATTTTTGAAGTCAGAAACATGAAACTTTATTTTTTGGCTGCTGATTAAAAATGAATTGATACGTGTTTCAACGTTTCTGAATATTCTACCCCTAAGGTGGTGAAATAGGGGTTGAAAGTTTGTATGGAAGTTCGTCATTTTTTAAGTAAGAAACGTGAAACCTTATTTTTGGGGTACTGGTTTAAAATGAATAGATACGTATTGAAACGTTTCTTAATATTCTACCCCTAAGGGGGTGAAATCAGGGTTGAAAGTTTGTAAGGATGTTCGTCATTCTTTACTTTTGGGCTACTGATTTAAAATGAATAGATACGTATTTAAACGTTTCTTAATATTCTACCCCTAAGGGGGTGAAATCGGGGTTGAAAGTTTGTATGGAAGTTCGTCATTTTTTAAGTAAGAAACAACAAACTTTATTTTTAAGGTACTGATTAAAAAAGAGTAGATACGTATTTAAGCGTTTCTGGATATTCTACCCCTAAGGGGTTAAATAGGGGTTGTTATTTCGTATATAAGTCAGTCTGTAAGTCCGTCATTTTTGAAGTTAAAACATGAAACTTTATTTTTAGGCTGCTGATTAAAAATGAATCGATACGTATTTTAGCGTTTCTGAATATTCTACCCCCAGGGGGTGAAATAGGGGTTGAAAGTTTGTAAGGATGTTCGTCATTCTTTACTTTTGGGCTACTGATTTAAAATGAATAGATACGTATTTAAACGTTTCTTAATATTCTACCCCTAAGGGGGTGAAATCGGGGTTGAAAGTTTGTAAGGGAGTTCGTCATTCTTTACTTTTGGGCTACTGATAAAAAAATAGTAGATATGTGTTTAAGCGTTTCTGGATAATCTACCCCTAAGGGGGTGAAATCGGGGTTGAAAGTTTGTAAGGATGTTCGTCATTCTTTACTTTTGGGCTACTGATTTAAAATGAAGAGATACGTATTTAAACGTTTCTTAATATTCTACCCCTAAGGGGGTGAAATCGGGGTTGAAAGTTTGTAAGGAAGTTCGTCGTTCTTTACTTTTGGGCTACTGATTAAAAAATAGTAGATACGTGTTTAAGCGTTTCGGATAATCTACCCCTAAGAGGTTAAATAGGGGTTGTTATTTCGTATATAGGTTATTCTGGAAGTCCGTCATTCTTGAAGTTAGAAACATGCAACTTTATTTATGGCTACTGATTAAAAATGAGTAGATACGTATGTACGAACATGTTCTACCGGAACCGGTTGTGGTTCACGGTGCCGTTCTTGAAGTTGTTCAAAAATATGTGTGGTACCTCGGGCAGACTTTGCAGTTAAGTAGAAACAACTTCGAGGACGAGATGAACAGGAGAATTCAGCCGGGTTGGGCAGCGTTTGGGAAACTTTGTCGGGTCTTTTCATCGTCAATCCCACAGTGCCTAAATACGAAACTCTTCAATCAATACGTCCTACCTGTCATGACATACTGTGCCGAAACGTGGACACGACACGGCTGGTCCACAAGTTCAAAGTCGCTATGGAGAGGGCTATAATAATAATAATGATGAATTTTTCTCATCAAAAAAGCTCAACGTTTCTCTAAGGGATCGCATCAAGAATGAGGTGATCCGGTAGAGAACCAAGGTCATTGACATAGCCCACGGGATAAGCAAACTGAAGTGACAGTGGGCTGGCCATATTAGCCGTAGAACTGATAACCGTTGGGATAAACGGGTTCGTGAGTGGTGACCGCGTCTCGGCAAACGTAGCGTAGAACGTCCACAGGCCAGGTGGAATAATGATCGGACGGCTGGCAGAAGCTGGATGAGAGAAGCTGAGAATCGAACCAAGTGGCGTGCAATTGGAGATGCCTATGTCCAGCAGTGGACTGCGTTGATGATAATGAGATACGTATTTAAGCGTTTCTGGATATTCTATCCCTAGGCTAGACTGGAAGTCCGTCATTTCTTAATTTAGTAGCCTGAAACTTTGTCTTCAGGCTTTTGATTACAAATAAATGAATACTTATATCAGCATTTATGGGAATTCTATTCCTAAAGGGGTTAAAATAAGGGTCGAAAGTGTGTGTGAAAGTCAATTTTAATGGACTATTGATTATAAATAAATACGTTTAAAAACGTGAACACAATATTCATAGATACTTACACAGTTTTAAATAAATACATATAATCAACTTCCACGCGAGCAAAGCCGCGGGCAACAGCTAGTATATTATAACAGAGTAATTAACTGTCTGATATTATTTGATCTATCAGTATCAATTAAATCATAACGTCCTAATGTTAGGACAGGAAATTCCGAGTTGGCGGTTCGTCGCTTGGTGGTTTTCTTTTGGAAAAATATAAATAAAAAAAAATCCTGTCCCTTTGCTGGATCTTTGCAATGGTGTACAAAAAAATGTTTAACATTTACATGTCTTATAGACACCAATTTGTCAATTGTGCGTTGCCAATTTACCTAGCATTCATTATCTACATTGGGTAGCCCGTAAATTATAAGGAAAAAAACAACATAAATGTGAAATCTTTTACTTTCTGTTAACGTGTTTTTATTCGCGTAATGAACTATGATATTTTATCGTCAAGTTATAAATCACAATCATCTACTATTTAGAACTGGCAACCATTACGCAGGTGTAGAACTTTCTTTCATTTCTCGTCTTTAGGGGAAACCCATTAATTACGCGACTTCTCATGTGATATTTTATTAAAAGAAACTTAATCTCTTTCATCATCATCTCAGCCGAAAGACGTCCACTGTTGGGTATAGGCCACCCCCAAGGCTTTAACAACAACTGGTCCTAATCAGTTTACTTATTTTTTTATTTACAATGTGATATTTATAAATTGCACGTTTCACAAGGTCTGATGTGTTTCGCATGTTCGTATATCATGAAGACTGGCGTAAACAACTAATTTAACAGTTGACCCTATAAAGCTTCCTCGTTTTTGCAACATTTTTAATTGATGTAGGTACAGTTCGTATTGGTGGTAGCGAGATGTTAGCCTTCTTAGATAAATAGGAAGGCTATCCAACATTAAGAAAATTTAAATATTAAGAAAAAACATTTGTCTCGGAAACTGTGTTTACATTAGTGTCAGTATTCAATTAATATAAACTATTCGTTTATTGTATAATTGTAAAGCACTACTAGAAATTCGTAAATAAAACTGATAGAACCTGAAAATCTAGTTTTGAAAACCAGTTTCATTTGAAATAATTATTTATTTATTTTATTTATTTAAAAACTTTATGCACAAATGTACAATGGCGGACTTAATGCCGCAGGCATTCTCTACCAGTCTACCGTCGGGTGGTGCGGAAATGAATGATAAGATGCCACTTTGCCAGGAATTCTAAAATAGACATAACAAACTTAAAATTAAGAAACAAATGAAAAAAAGAGAAAAAAAACCAATGGAATACGATTAATCTTAACAACCATACAAAAATACATAATATAAACATACACACATACAGTTATACATAAAACACACACATACAAATACATACAATACATAATTATCTTATTTCGGTAGAATGAATCGGTAAGATATCACAATAAACCAAGGATATAATTGTGGGGTATAATATACCATATCATCACCAGCCTTATGCACTATACCAGGCCAGCAATGCACTATATTGCGCTAGCTCTCTGCTTAGAAAGGAAGTTATGGCGTACAATACCACGCTGGCCAGACGGGTTGGTAGAGGATTTTTTTCAAGTTTCCCCACGGTACCCACGGGAGGAAAAGGAGCGGTGATACTCCGTATTATTAATCTGTCACCACACGGACATTTCAGCTATTACACCGCTTGAAAAAAAACAGCGTACTCTGCATATAGATGTCTAATATAAAACTCTGATATGCTTATAGCGCTTACACCTTCACATTATTTATTATTATATAATAAGCCGGTCAAGTTCGTTCTATAATTTATTACTACCTGTTTATAAAAAAGCAATAAATTGATTAATCTTTTTTTTTCAAGGATTTTGTAAAATTGAATAAATAAATATTCAAATTTTGCATTTTATAAGGTGTCCGCTTAGGTATTACTCAACAAGATTACAACCCATCGCAGTCCATTGCTGGTTTGCTCAAATTACACGCCACTAGTTCGATCCTCGACTTAGCTCACCTTGAAACAATTTATTCTAAATTAGTTCTATGTTTAACTTTAATATTTTAAGCCAGAATGTAGCTTACACACTGAAAGTTAACCCTTTAAACTTTATAATTTCGCCAAAGAACCATTCAATAATTCATTCATCATCATTAAGAAAGCCTGGATTTGACTTTAAAACATCTATGAGATAAACGAGATATTTCCATCAGCCATCAGGCAGAGTAGAGTCATTTTAGCAGCTTTGGCAAAACAGAAAACGAGAAAACGAAATTTCAGTTGAGTTGCACGGGGCTGCCGGAGTAACTGTAATATTTATTGTCAGTATTTGATGTTGGTAATCTATAGGTATATATAAAAGAAAGTCGTGTTAGTTACACTATTTAAAACTCAAGAACGGCTGAACCGATTTGGCTGAAAATTGGTGGGGAGGTAGCTTAGAACCAGGAGACGGACATAGGATACTTTTTACAAAGTTTTTTTTTTACTTTTCGCCTCGGCGTTAATCGCAGTTGTTTTTGTAAAAGTTAACGGGAAAATATATTTTTTTGTTCGCGACGATAAACTGTGACATATGTAAATATGGCGGTACGAAGTTCGCCGGGTCAGCTAGTTTGATATAAAAGAACAAATCTTGAAACCATTCCGATTCCTTGTTAGAACTCTAGAACTCTAAAAAAATGAATCCAGGATGATGCATATTTAGTTTGTAAACAATGCCTGTCATGTGCAATAAAGTCGGTTAAACATAGATAACAATAGCAATTAGGTCAAAGGTTAACTAACGATAAACGTAACAGTGACTTGATTATTTTATATGGTTACTTTCATATTTTTAACTCTATTGCTCTTGCGGTGAAAAATGAAAGTACTAAAGGTGCTAAATTGCGTGGTTCAGTTTCCTTATTTACATAATTATGACATGTAGTTTGCTATCAAAGTATCAACACTATAAAACAAATATGTTATTCAGACAGTTTTATTAACCCCCGACCAAAAAGAGGGGTGTTATAAGTTTCACGTGTCTGTCTGTCTGTCTGTGGTACCGTAGCTCCCGAACGGATGAAGCGAATTCAATTTAGTTTTTTTTGCATGAAAGGTGAGTTACGTGCGAGTGTTCTTAGACATGTTTCATGAAAATCGGTTGAGCCCTTTAAAAGTTATGGGGGTGAAAGTGGGGAAGAGTAACCGAATGTCTGCAAAAATATCATGGAGTGGGGTCTCAAATGAAAGCGCATAACGTTTTTTTACTTTTTAAAGGGAACTCAGGATTTTATATCGGGTTTTTTTTAAATTTTGAGAATTTATGGTTATAAATATTACGTAAATAAAACTAGTTGATCAGTAGTTTTATTGAAGATATTATACACTTTCAAGTATTATCATAGTTCTCGTTCAAGGTATGATAATCAGAGTTTATTTCGTTTCTTTAATCCCTCCTCCAAACAATGACTTTCACTGTTCGCGTTCATCTGTTGATAAATGGTCAAACACTAGTTATTATCGTACTCATGCTATTGTAATATATGGTTGTCTGATGTAATAGGTAGGATATAATAGTACTTTCTTACTTAGAATTACTCCTACTGATATTATAAACGTAAACGTGTCTTTGATTGTTGGTTACGCTTTCACGCCTTCACTACTCGGCCGTTTATCATAAAATTCTCACTTTTCATTTACATACAGTCGGAGGTACTGCAGCTTCTGTGAAAATAAACAAAATATCTCAATATCTGAAATCACATTCTACCATACTGTTAGTATTTAAGTTACACGAATTTAATTTAACGCTATGCTAGACTACTGTTAAATATTAGTTTATTCTGCATGTACCTATAGCGTTATTTTGGTTCGTGCCAAAAAGTTTGTGAGTAAAGGTCGACATTTGAAAGTTATCTACGTGCTCGTAGCTAGAAGTCGTGAAGGTATAGTAGGGTATAAACCTACTTGTTATTCAAATATAAATAAAAAAATATTTTACTAATGGTTGCCCGCGGCTCCGCCCGCGTTTATGTCGGTTATCGCGGCAAATAGTAGCCTATGTGTTATTCTGATCTATAACCTATATTACTGTAAAGTTTCATCCAAATCCGTTCAGTAGTTTTTGCGTGAAAGAGTAACAAACATCCATCCATACTTACAAACATTCGCTTTTATAATATTAGTATAGAATAGATATAGATTAGAATAGTCTGATATTGATAATCAGAACAAGGAAGAAAAGGAATCATTATGAACAATATAAAGTTAACATAATCATACAAATACAACAAGTTAGGTATGTTGTTAGAAAGAAACAGCGTGAGGAAACAAAAGCGCATGGACACTATATTTAAAAAATTAAAAACTGAATTGTAGTGACGTAATATCTACGTATATCATATCATTACAAAAAAAATAAAAATATATATTCTACCATGTCTATTGTACAACAACTTATAATTTGAACTGTGGTTTTCTGCCTTTCTAAGGAGAGGCATATCCCCAGCAGCAGACTGGTAAAGGCCATTGACGAAGAACTATCAAAGGTTGGTGGGAGAGCCAAGCTTCGGCATGAATGGGCCGGCTCGACCGGAGTGATACCACGGATACCACTCACAGAAAACCGGTGTGAAATAGTGCTTGCGCTGTGTTTCACCGAGTGAGTGAGGATACCTGAGGCCCATACCCCAATCCCCCTACCCCTACCTCCCCCCCATCCCCAAAAGGCCGGCAACGCACTTGTGACGCTTTTGGTGTTGCAGGTGTCCATGGGCGGCGGTAATCGCTTACCATCAGGCGATACGTCTGCTCGTTAAAAAAAAGGTAGTAGAGCCACGCTGATTTCAGCACAAACGGGCCGGCTCGACCGGGGCGGTACTACCCTCGCACAGAAAATCAACAAATGACAGCGTTCGTGATGTCGTGTTTCGTTGGTGAGTGCGAGACAGGAGGCCCAAATAGTCTAGTCAACAAGTTCCATACTTGTTGACTAGACTAAAAGATGCAGAAGCATCACTAGGTCGCCATGCTGCATTGTCTGCATTCGCAGTGAATATGGTGACCACCACTCTTGGATTTTGCTTATGCTTACCATCAGACAGAGTAGAGTCATTTTGGCGGCCATACATTAAAATAAAACTTCTATTTTTTAAATTCTGTTTTAGTCCACGTAACTGCTTATTATCACGTGCCCATTGCACGGTCCGTTACGTGTTGTGTTATGCATTTTTAACAAGCCTATATCCCTCACTACAATATTGTGGACAGCTGCTCTCGATAAATAGTTAAACCTCTTAATGGATATATTCATAGTCTATAGAATACTATAGATAGAACAAATAGGGTCATAAAACCCTACATGGTGAATAAAGCCGAGTCAGATTATACAAAGAGAGATGATTTCATGACGTCGACTGACTCAAGGTCTTTTAAAAGGTACGTAGTGGCATTCTCTGCAACCCGTCACCGGTAGGTGTGTCGATTGACACACCCACGATATTTTTGCATTGGCGGTTTTTGTCTTATTACTTCTGGATGATATAAAAGTGCCATATTTTTTACAAGCTTTTTACTTGCAATGCATGTATGTATGCTTGTATGTTCGGGTGGAATCTTGCAACTCAATTTTGAAGCATATATCTTCAACCGATTTTGCTGAAATTTTGCAAGCATATGTATACAGCGTGATAATATAATATTATAATGACATCGAGCTGATCTGATGCTGTAGCTGGAAGGTGGCCATAGGGACTCTGTAAAGAAACGCCGCAATGTCATCGAGTTTCGACTCGTTTGATTCGTCTCGAGACATTTCAGTAAAAGCTTGTTTTTATAAACAAATTCCAGACATTCTTACGCGTTCCATTGTATTGTCAGATGAATATTAAAATGAGAAAAATGTTTCTTTGCAAGGTAAAACATTTACATTTGTATGGAATATGTAAATGAGTTATACAAGTTTTAAAATAAAGCAATTCTAGTCACAAGATATTGCCTAGCCTTTCTGTGTGTTTCGCGTGTCTTTGACCTATAGTGTAAGTAACATTGAATACGAGTTTTGCAACAACGACCCTGACCTTGTCATTTGTTATAATCTCCTATCTATCCACAAAAGCAACAGCCTTTTCATTCCATAGCCTACTCCTTTTACCTATCTGTATGTTAATTTCTATGAGAGCCAAAAGCGCCAGGTTCGCAGTAATAGTCTATATTTCCAATGTTGCGTGAGTTGTACCAAATTATAGTTCGTACCATATGGGTATTTAGTACCCTGCTGTACTGTTCTGGGGATATAGGTCCTTACAAGCTCGTTTTTGTCTACAATGTGTTTTGTGATGTAATATTTTTTGGACGTTTGATAGGTGAAAATGTGTATGATGTTTTTATTTTCAAAAGATAAATATTTTTGATGATAGATAGATAGATATTGTGAAGTTGAACCAGGTTAGCAGAGCTAGGAGTTATTTCAACGTAAGTTTCAAAAAGTGACTTGTGCCAAAATTAGTACGACTAATGTTGCCAATTTTGTTTATTAAACTTGGAATTTCATGGTACAATAAAGTTTACATCAAATATACTAGGATGGTACATATATAAGTTTTATTGAAAGAATATAAACGACAAGAAAAGCACTACTCATCATTGGATAAAGACTGATATCATTGATCCTTAATTCTGAAACGTAAACTATGGATAGATGTGAGTTTACTGTTCTTTAAAACTTTATGAATTTACTACAAACTGGATACTTGAGCCGAAGACATTAATACCGTAGCATCTGGATAAATGTTAATAAATAAACCACTTGAAATGATGACTGTATTACAATTGTTTGCTAAAAATACACACTTAGAAAGAAAAGGAAAACGGTTATTCAAATGTCAGTAACTCACCCATTTGAAAGGCTCTATTCCATTAAATTTTCTTGACAATCAACGCATGCATGCTATGCTCTGGTATTCAGTCGCTTATCGAAATATTTTTGCTCCTAAACCTTCACCAGACTAGAGTCACGCCCCCTCAAGGTTATTTGTTCGCTTCGTTGCTTATGTTCAACTTCCCTTTCATTTATGTTCAACAATATATATATCGAGTACGTTATCACTAATAAATATATGTTAGTCAAGGTGCATTCCTTGTGGTTACTTATTTAGATTCTGATACACGGACCGTGATGTCAACCGTAACGTAAAAGTTTTAGGAATAACTTTCGCTATTATTTTTCCTTTCGTAGGAAAAACTTGTTAAAACATGTTTTCTTTTTATTTGTTCTAAAATTATAAAGAATAGTAAAATATATTTTTAACCGTTTACTATCTTTATCAACTATAATTGTCACCTCCTCTACCACCACCTCCTTTGCCGGGGTTTACCTAATGATATTATCAATCAGTTTTCAAGTGGTAAAAGTTTTTTCTGGATTTCCGTTCACGTGCACTTAAAAAAACTAAATTGGTAATCTAGTATTTACGCCAGATCCTAAAATATTTAATAATAATAAATAATGGGCCAGAAAGTTGATCGATTTCATTTAAAAAAAGAATAATACTCTTTACGTACGGACCTTACATTCGAAAAACTCGAATGACAGTTGCCCGTGAAATCCTCATGATGCAGCCCAATGATGCAGAAGCATCTCAATAGGCCGCCATAGTGAGGGCCACCATACTACACTATTGCATTGTCTGCATTCGCAATGAGTATTGTGACCACTACTCTTGGATTCTGCTTATGTTTTCCATTAGGCAGAGTAGAGACACTTTGACAGATATATGTATTATATATATATAAGGCTACTAGCTGACTCGGCCTACTTCGTACCGCCATATTTACATTCTGTCTCAGCTTCCCAAAGGCAGTGTACAGTCGCGGACAAAAAAATACTTTTCCCGTTATCTTTCTATTTTTCTTATACACAAACCTTGTCCTAACAATAACGAACACATAAAAAATAATTATTTAATTTGGTGCAGCCGATCGGAAGTTATGCGCATACATACATTTGGGCGATTCATTTATATATATATAGATAAGGTGATGATGATAGATGAATTGGTTTTGAACTAAGCAACAGTATTTGGATAATTGAACTAAACTTGGTTCTTTATGGAGCCACACATAAAACAATCTGATGAACATATTAGATTTCAACCCGATGTCCGGAACCGGTGATCGTGAAATATCACTTCAGGACAATATGAATTTACTTGCAATTCTATACGTTCCCACCCTACATCTCTTCTTTTTCCTACATACATCTTCATGTTTAATTTATCGAGAA
The DNA here is from genome assembly GCA_949125395.1 of Diaphora mendica. Lineage (NCBI taxonomy): Eukaryota > Metazoa > Arthropoda > Insecta > Lepidoptera > Erebidae > Diaphora > Diaphora mendica. Next base: position 8,368,960 of record OX421321.1, read on the forward strand.
AATAAGAAAAGTGATTTCGAGGGAGCAAAAGTGGTGCTCTGTAGCAGAAAGGTTTTGTTGAATGTTCAAACCTAGTTTTTCTTCAGCTCTACTAATTAATGCTGGTGAAGCTTAAAAAAGAGCTATATTGATTTAAAACCGAACCGTAAAAAATATTGAATTAGATAAAACTTATTTAGTAGAATTTTAATAGTATTTATCAGGAAATAATTTAGGTGTTTGGATCAAGATCGTTATTTCTTTATGTATAGGTGCTACAAATTTGTTAAATTAATTAAATTATTTTGTTCTTAAAATATTAATTTAAAGGAACTTTGATCGTGTTTGTATATGTACATATTTATGTATGAGCTACTTGCATATCTATCCACATACTCTTGGTCTAACTTCATAATAGAGCAACTGTGTGAATAAATAATTATTAGCTACCTACCTACTAGAAAACCAGTTCTTGAGTGGATAGTGTACTTACTGAGCCTAAATGATTAGTTGTTTAATTAACTGTACCAATGACTATGACTTCTTTTGAATGACTATGATTTGACTAAGACACATATAATAATAATAAATAATAGATATTTCATACATCTTACACACAACGCCATCTAGTCCCAAGCTAAGCAGAGCTTGTGTTATGGGTACTAGACAACTGATACAAATACATAAATACTGTTTTTTTTTGTAAATACAAACATATTATACATAGACAACACCCAAACTCCTAAACAAATATTTGTAGATCATACAAACACTTGGCCCGACCCGGGAATCGAACCCAAGACCTCATGATCAGCAGTCGCACACGCCAACCGCGAGACCAACGAGGCAGTCCCTGCAAATGATGCAAGCCTCAAAAGATTAAACAATTTGTTATAATTTAATTTTTTTTTTATTGTGTTTGAAAAACTGTATTTTGGTTGTCTGCTGTGTTTTGCAAATAAAGTTTTTATTATTATTATATTATTATTATTACTTCTAATATACGCGTCAATAAGCACAAAAAAGAAATGGAACTCATTTTTTCATCCTTTTCTTTCTATTCGACTGTAAATCGGGACATAATCGTGATAATATCTACAAGGTACAATACCTTTTTCATCCCACCAGCTCGTAAAGAGTATTTTTGCCCTTCGATATCTGAGTGCAAAACCCGTTTTTATTCGCTAGAGGATAAAGTAAAATTGAATTTAGAACATCATGTGCACTAAGCTTGTGAAGTCAAAACATCATTAATCCTATTTACTTCTACCTGCATGGTGTCCACTTTATCGTACATTTTTTTTTATTTGTTAAAAACTCAGACTCGGAACCCTCTTGGTGTATTTTTTTTGACTTGCTTTGCCAGCGCCATTTTCTTTTCACGTCATTTAGTCATTTCCTCGCTGAGGTGGGATGAAAAGTTACGTGTTGCACTCGAGTGCAATTTCTTTTTACCTAGTGCTCTTTTAATTCCTTCGCTTGCTCGGTCATCAAAATTGAGCACGCGGTTAAAAAGCAACTTTGCACTCTTGTATAACAAATAACTACATATTTTTGGTTTACCGATGTTTCTATCGAATTGCACCTATCGTGGTCACGGGTAGACGGTAGACTTTTCTTTCTAACCTACATAATACTTATTCGGACAGGGCTATTCTCTAACGCATAAATCTCCGTTAGCTTTAAAATTGTACTAAGTTACAAAGTAAGTGTATAGTTGTGTCGGTCGTTACTTTTTTTACGTCTTCTCTACCTATATAAGCTTTGTCTACTTATTACGTCCACTCAATATACATGCCCATAATCTTATTTACTATCGTAATTTGCATTATTTGTCCATCCATATCAAGAATTTATATTTAACCACTAGCTGACCCACGCAACCTACCTCGTTTGCGTCTCCTATTGCCCGTAGCGTGATAATTTTCCCCTGTTTTTGTAACATTCTTCATTGGTGCTCCGCTCCTATTGGTCGTAGCGTGGAGATATATAGCCTATAGCCTTCCTCGATAAATGTACTATCCAACACTGAAATAATTTTTCAAATCGGACCAGTGGTTCCTGAGATTAGCGCGTTCAAACAAACTATTCAGCTTTATATATTAGTAAGATTATGTACTCAGAATTTTTAACATGTGCGGTAAACACGGTATTTCATCACGTGTACTTGTGTATTCTCGTCTTGTTTCCAACCTTTTAGAGCCAAATTTTTTTTATACGACCATGTCGGTGACATTCGTCTGACACTTGTCGACCGCCTAAAAAGTAGTCAAGCGTTATTAAAATGAACACGGCTTTAATAGGCGCAAATTTTTAATCCCGTCAGAAGCATATCATAATAATTATCTTTTGCTGCCCGCCCGCGTATATGTCGGATATTGCGGTTTTCTTTCTGGTTAATAGCCATGACACTCACAAATAACATGACTTTCTATTGGTAAAAGAATTTCCAAAACCAGTTCTGTAGATTACCCCCTAAAACCTCACAAGCTTCACTCTTTATAATATTACTAGCGACCCGCCCCGGCTTCGCACGGGTGGATTTCAGATGCCCCCCGCCGACGACACGATTCGTGCATTTTAAATCTGTAATATCTTCGAATATATTCATTTAAATTAGATACTGTAAAGGGCCATTTTGATCTATATTAAATGCACAATGTATTTAATTTACTTAATTGTATAAGAATTCATTCTGTATTGCTTAAAATCACCTTGTAAATAAGCCATTATTTCTCGTAAAAAGAAAGGAATAAAAAATGGTTGTTGTGGGTTATCCCTAAGAGATAGACATATACCGTCACGGACTTTTTTGTAGTACATTTTAAGGTGTACAATACTGTAGTACATTATTTTGATCTATCTCGTAGGGTGCAATCAGCGTTTGCAATGTAAGCGCAAAGAAAAGTGTTTATTTGCTACATCACATTAGAAACCTCGAAAATTAACAGTGTTTCCATGCTATATTATACATTTATTATACATAAAAACCTTCCTCTTGGATCATTCTATCTATTAAATAAACCCGCATCAAAATCCGTTGCGTAGTTTTAAAGATTTAAGCAAACAAAGGGACATAGGGACAGAAAAAGCGACTTTGTTTTATACTATGTAGTGACTATAGAAAAACAAAATTTGTGATGCATTTGTTTAAATGTGTAATAACTAATTGTTACTTAATTACTTAGCTAGAAACTTTAATTGTGTGGTCAGAGATCCAATTAAGTTGATTTTTTTGTGTGTAATTGCAAAGTCATTCTATATATGTATTATTAAATTTTTCTTTAAATATATAAAGAATAAATCTTTCGGTTGTTGCCAATTACTATGTATACCTATTCACTGTTTACCTAAATTACTCACTCTGAGGTAGTCCAAAAACTTGTACTCACATACACATCTATTACAAATACATACAGGCCTAAACTTTATTGTGTTATGTAAATATTTCACAGATTATCTTCAAACACTACAAAATATAACATCACTCACCTGCGATTTTTTGTGGTATATTTATATTATTATGTATCTGGCCGTAATCTGACCTTTACATATTCCAAATAAACACGTGAATGAATATCATTATTTTTCATTGAATTTTTGTGCCTTCATAATTTTATACAATTACTAACTGAGCCTAGCCTAAGTTACTTCTTATATCATCATCTATCTGCTAGTGAAATTCCCGTCAGAATCGGTCCATCCTTTCCAGAGATTAGCCGGACAGACAAAAGTTATAGTTGTAACCATGTTATAGATGTGAAAGCGATTCCCAAAGAAGAGATTCCTTAGGGTTATCTGATGATAATATCATTTATAGAACCGATTTAATGACTCTTAGGAAAGGGTTCTTTATAGAGATAAATCAATGAAAAATCTATCACCGGTAATGTGAAATGTATACACACAATTTTTTTTTTATTGATGACACAAATCATTTCCTGTCCATTTCAAACCGTCCGATTTCAGTGAAAATATGTTTTAATAAAGGGTGCTCTGGACAAACAAAACTAAGCTCATGCAATAAACTTGCCAAAACTTTCAATTTTCGAAACTTATGCAGTATCATCAAGTGATGATGACGATGAGAGATGATGCACAGAACATGAGTAACAGCTGCGTTAGCATACTGTCTTTGGAGCCTCCAGAGGATTTGTACTGGATACAATAGAAAATATACTTATAATCGGTCAAAATTAAATGAGAATCAGTAACACTTTTACTACTATAAATCTGACGTGATATAACAATTATATTTAAACATTTCGATTAGTTTTAGGGTGCTCAATCAAAATTAAATGTCATAAACCCGTTGACAATAGAAAGTATTTAATTTGTTGAGAAGTGATATTTATATAGTTATCGAACTACATATATCTCTAATTTGAACTAGTTTCGTATCTTATAGATCTTGATAAAAATATGTGTCGACAGTCTATATCTATATTAATCAATATATATATATTAATTGCCGCGTAACATCAAAACTTTATTGAAAATGAGGAAAAGTGGTCGCAATAAGGTAAAGATGTACAAAAGAAAGACTTGAATAACACAAAGAAAAAATAAAGAATAAAACAAAGTAGCGTTTCATGCATACAATAAAAGTACTTGCAACATGATTACACCGTTTCAAAACTTTTTTAAAACAAGTAAAATTTTAACAAAATAAAAACCGACTTCAAGGTTCGACTCAATTTCTCTTGGATGCCATCATCAGATTTAAGTGTCCTTATCATGGTACCACTGTTGGGATATCACCTTTCCATTAAAAAAAGAATCATTAAAATCGGTTCATAAACGACGAAGTTATCCGCGAACAAACATTTAAAAAAACATACGGTCGAATTGAGAACCTCCTCCATTTTTGAAGTCGGTTAATAAACATAAGCGAAACGAATGGACTGTCATCAAATATTATGGGGTCACAGCATGTCCAAGTCTCTTTGTTTCATTTAGGGTGCATTGTACCTATGGTATTTACTCGTATTTCCTAAAATATTCTTTTCACAGGTTTCTTAAACCTTTCTTTTGACAGTCAAAACATTTGAGTCATTTTTAAACCGTTGCAATTGTCTGCAAACACGATGATTGAGTAATGGCTTATGAAAAACAATACATTTGTAATATCAATACTATAGTAGAGGGTAGTGCACGATTCGCCACTAGTCTACGGGCTTGAACTGGACATGGAACCTTGCAGACTTTAACTGAACCGACATCGCGGCGTTATTGACATGGGATTCCTCTCTTTAGCTAACAAGATTTTATCAAAGCTAAAGTAAGGGAAAATAAGGTCCTTGCTTATATAAATAAGGTCCGTCTGAACAGGTGATGTCCTCTCATGAAGTGGACTTAATGATATGTGAATACAGTTAATTCTCTCTCATCTCGAAGAAGATGCAACAAACGTCGGAGAGTGCAAAATGATATCGATCTCTGTGAGTCTTGCTGGCCTGGGGGTAACGGATGAGGCTCCCCGTTGCTATAGCTGAAGAAAGACTGAGACAGTAGCGTGACGGGTATCGCCACGTGCTTCTTAAAACCAGGAATGGAACAACTCCCTCTACAAGCAATGTTGTCCTTACCTGTAGAGGGAGTTAATGTTAAGGAGGCAGCCAAGGAATAATAGATTAATCGGGGCATTTCTTTCTTGGGATATACCTCTCATAATAGACTTGCTTTAAACCGAACGTCCTCAAACTTCTATTGCATTATGACATTGTATACCTACACCGTGCCGTTACCACGGTGCTTACGCAATGATATAATGCGGAAAAAGCTTCTAAAAAATGCTAAAGTGCAATTATAAAATTATCTATACGTAATATAATAAAGAAATATAATTTTCACCACAGACAAGTTTTCTATCGTTCTATTATCCTCAAACCTTAAAACGTTTCATCATCTTAAGGCGATACAATTCCCAGTGGTAATTACTTCCGCTATTATTTTATACCCGACCGGAGTCATAGGTAATAATAGGAAAAAGGAAAACTTCTTGAAATATGTAGTAACTTTGCTGTTGAGTGGACAGATAAACATTTCTGAAATTAATTGAATACTCTACGTAGTTGCGAAACTTAGCTGCGTTCGAAAACAGTTAATATTACTTACTTGCTTCTTATGCAATGCTATAAACGAGTTTTACCTTCGATATGTTTCAGTCAAGTGGCCGTATAGAAAATGATTGTTACTCTACAATAATAAATGACTAAGCACAGGTGTAAATGGTATATTTTAGTTCATAGATTTACATTTCCTGGAGACCATTGACCAAAATCCACTGGTTAAATAAAACTAAAACTCATGTTTTAAGAATATGTATGTAGTTTAATATACTTTTGTGTTGTGCTCTTTTATAATTAACCACCGTTTAACTATCTGTACAAATGATGAGTTAATCTTATTATTATTATTATGTTATCAGTTCCTACTACTAATTTCTGAATGTTTGCCACCATAACTGTAGCACACTTACCGTCAATTACCTAAATTATTATAGTTATTGAACAGTGTTTAAACTCTGCCTATAGGTGTTGTAACTCAAGAATACTTTTTGCTATTATATAATTTAAAGTATGTTGCATATTTGTGTGTTAGTGGCCCACCGTGCAGTAATTCAATCATACTTGACGTTTTGATATTTGTCAGTACAGGCACATGAGTTCAACTTTCTATTTAAAATTATTCGCTCCGTTTCTTTCAGATTGTTTGATCTGTTGTGAAATCGATTTTCTGCAGTTACATCTAGTGTTCTGAGAAAACGAAAATACTAAAGCTTAGAGTTATACTTATAACCAATCACCGTGGACTATTGCTGCCGAATACCTTGTTAACGGTGTATTACGTAATAGTATGAGTATCTAACTGTTTAGTCTGGTATGAAGCCACTCTACTTTCATGTGAAACGTAAAGAGCATGTTGCACAATTTATAAGCATTTAAAAAACTGATAACTTTGCACGTTGTAAGAAAGGGATTATGGAAAACATCGTACCGATTCACTCAGTCTTCTTTATTGTACGAGGTATTAAAATTGTCAATAGAATAAAAGTCAGTCAGATAGCTTTAGTCGTATATTTGTAAGTTGGGTTTGGGTCCTGGGACATCTCTTGTTTTGAAGTCCCGGAACTTTGTAACGAAATTATGTTCGAAACTCACTGACGATAGTTGAAACTGGGTTGTGAAAATGGATTATGTATTAAAATAACAGCAACTAATATTATGATTACAATAATGAATTGGGTTTATTCTGTTTCACGTATAACTCAACCGAATGGCATGAAATTCTACACACACATTTTCAGGTGTATAGAAACGTACCTAGCATAGAAATCAGAAAAATCTGAAACCTGATTTGGATTGACGTCATCCAGGCAGCGCCAAAATCTATTAAAGTAAAATTGCTTAGTGAAATTTTCCTCACTCTTACATGTAATTCCAATAAAATCTAACTGCTTAACAAATACCTTACATTGGTATCGACGCAAAAGTTAATGCTTTGGCCGCAGTACTTTTATTGCCAAGATTGTTAATTAAAAGTACATAGAAAATATCTACGTATTTTATGTTTTCAGGGTTCCGTGCCAAAGGCAAAAAACGGAACCCTTATAGATTCGTCATGTCTGTCTGTCTGTCTGTCCGTCCGTATGTCACAGCCCCTTTATTCCGAAACTATAAGAACTATACCGTTGAAACTTGGTAAGTAGATGTATTCTGTGAACCGCATTAAGATTTTCACACAAAAACAAAAAAAAACAATAAATTTTGGGGGTTCCCATACTTAAAACTGAAACTCAAAAAATTTTTTTTCATCAAACCCATACGTGTGGGGTATCTATGGATAGGTCTTCAAAAATGATATTGAGGTTTCTCATATCATTTTTTTCTAAACTGAATAGTTTGCGCGAGAGACACTTCCAAAGTGGTAAAATGTGTGTCCTCCCCTGTAACTTCTAAAATAAGAGAATGATAAAATTTAAAATAAAATAAGATGTACATTACCATGCAAACTTCCACCGAAAATTGGTTTGAACGAGATCTAGTAAGTACACACATCAAAAGTGTCTAGGGATCAAGCATTTTTATGCGGATTTCTTGAGATTGAGATGTGGCTTTGGCCCTGGCCTGCTCAGTCGCCAGACTTGAACCCGATTGAGCATGCATGGGATATGCTACAGAGAAGAGCTCTGCCGAATATGGAGGGTATCCAGTCGCAAGAAGACCTTTTTTTGTTGTTGCAACGAACATGGGCGGCCATTCCACAGCGTGATTTGGATGAACTCATTTTGAGTATGCCAAACCGATTCTTGTGTTGTTAGTGTTCGCGGTAGAAACACGGATTATTAATCGTTTAAGTTACCTAATAAAATTTTAAAGAAAACTGTTATTTCAGTATTTTTTTCGAACTTTAAGGTTAGTGGTTCAAATGTCAAAAATCCCTTTATTAGGAAAATGGCAAATTTCTTTATTAATGCAAAGGTGACTTGGTTTATCGTTACTGTGAGAAACGAAAACACTTTATTTGATGAATCCTTAAAGAAAATTTTAATTAATATCAATCAGGAGAAAAGTTATTGCAAAAATATATGTTGATCCCTAGACACATATGTTGATCCCTAGACACTTTTGATGTGTGTAGTTTTTTTTTAATACGTCATAAATCGTAAAACGCAATTTATCGATCAAAGTTATAACGAACTACAAGAACTTTTATATTATGTTACTTGCTGCTTCGGAACCCTTCATGGGCGAGTCCGACTCGCACTTGGCCGCTTTTTTTAGTTTGTGTTTAAACCACAATTATCAAGATTTTAGATGTCTTTGGTATTATTTTTCTTGCCTTTGATACATTTCACAGACAATGAACCCAATTCTAATTATACTTGAAGTCACAGGATTTTAGACATAGATCTCCTCGAATCTCATGACCTTAAAATTGTAAGATTTTGCAAACCTTAGTTATGATGCTTCTTAAAATTAATTTTGTTTACTTTCGCATTTATTGATTAGTTTAAATACGGATGAGTTGTGAATTAAGTGTATAGATAACTATGTATGTACATGAGTTCTTAGTATGAATGCGTTAAACCAATCTTCGGAACGGACAGAAAGCAATGATCATGAAACTTTCTCATAACGATTAAATTACCGGTAATTAGACTTTAATGATATACTCGTAGTTTTGTGTTGATACCTGCACCTAGCGGCATTGACAAGACCACACTTTAATATCTTTCAAGCCCTGATGTAGTAAGTGCAAAAATTACTTCCGGTGGATAATCAATCATCCTATTGCAGGTTCTTCATAGTCACTTTCCTATTTCCGCGGACTTGGCTTTTGTACGTGGCTAGCGTGTTGATCGGAGCGGGCGCTGCGGCGATATGGACTGGTCAAGGCAATTACTTGACACTCAACAGCGATGCCGATACTATATCCAGGAACTCCGGTGTTTTCTGGGCTATGTTGCAGTGCAGGTAAAGTACTCACTTCCTAGTATGTGAAGGACAGCGTCTCTATAATAATAAAAAAAAAATTACAAAAAAAAGACCGACTTCAAGAACTGGAGCAAATTGAAACGGATCCACGCGGGAAGCACCAGCTTTCAAATAAAAAAAGAATCATCGAAATCGGTTAGCGTGATATTCAGTTATTCGTCAATTTGTCGCGCACATACTTAATGCAAATTGAAGTCTTATATGAAATTCTCATGAATGACATTGTCAGAACTGGACCAAATCGAAAAGGGATCACAAGGGAAGTACCTCCTTTTTTTGAAGTCGGTAAAAACTATTTTTTTATACTATTATAGTTATGAAATTTAGTGATTAGGAAACTATTGGTTATGTATGTTTATTTATTTCAATAAGTTTATTACGTTGTATCTTTGCAACTATTGTAGTACTTTAAAGTCCAAACTGGTACCTATTTTTATCATTTTTTTTTTACAGTATGTTCTTTGGCAATTTATTCGTATTCATTAAGTTCCAAGGCAAGACACATATAGACACTGAAACTCGTAATGTTGTCTTCGGAGCTCTGACAGGAGTGTGCGTTATTGGTCTTCTGTTCCTTATGTTGCTGAGACCAACTAAGCGCACGCCTACTCTCGAAGATGCCAAGGTAAACATCGTTCTAACACTTTATTTAAAGTGAATCATGGCTGACTAGGCTTTTAGAGTATGGCACAATTTGTTAATGTTATTGATATTCAAATGCAACTTGAATAAGCCAGATTCTTTATGTATATACAGGTCGATGTTTTAAATCAATACAAAAGGTCGTTTGATTTTTAAAATTTCAGGGGGATATCGTGACCCATGAAGTGGCAGAGACGCCGTTGGAGGCTTTCAAGGGTGCATTAAATTTGTTTTTCACAAGAGATATGTTGCTGCTGAGTATGACGTTCATTTACACAGGTAAGCAAGACGTTTGTATTCGCTGTCACGGCTAAACCGCTGCACTGATTTCAATGAAATTTTAGATGGAGATAGTTTCATTCTTTCGCAAGGACTTAGGCAAATTTTACCACGACAACCGACACACTTGCAGTCGGAGCTACGGGCAAGAACTAGATAAAAATTCCATCAAATGGAAAAAGAGTTAATCAGCATTAATGTAGTTACAAAATCTCAATACATTACCTCACAGGTGTTTATAGAATGTATAAATAAAATATTCTTGCAAATTCATAAACTTATGCTTAACAATATATAAGTTCTATTAATACAGTATCTCTATTTTAAGATAACTCATGCAAACTTTAGAATGCTAATACGAGTGTCATTTGTTTTTCATTTTTCTGTTTCCGTTTGACCTAACGTAAAAGAACGACATTCTCAACATGTCTATTATTATTGAATGACTATTGAGTCATTACAATAATTATTTATTTAATAGCAAGCGTGGGATTTGTGATGCAACACCAATCGTTTTTACATTTCTTTGTAAAAAAAGACAAAACATGTATTGCAATATTAAAAAACGAAACTTTGTTCACAGTTTCATTATTATTATGATTAAATATTACTTTAAATGAATGTGTCTAAATTTGATAGAGTTTCGGTTGATTGCAATATAATATTATTATTATTTAGTATTTTATGTTTGCGTTCCTATTTGTCTTTGTCTTTTGTACCTGCTTACGGTAGACTTATCTGATCTAAGCAGGTCGATGTACTATAAACGTCGCGCCGTAGGGCATTACAACAGTTCAGAGCATAATTACAATGCTGATTTCTAATTTACATAGTTACTGCATTCTATGATGATAGCCAGTTTGCTATTAACGTAGCCTAAACCGTAGACAACTTTTAACTCAACCTGTGAATGTAGCATATGATACGTCCGTGACATTTTATTGATTGATTTTCCAAACAGGTCATAAATCTTAAACTGACGAAGTTCAGAGGTAACAAAATAAAAAAAAGCGGCCAAGTGCGAGTCGGACTCGCCCATGAAGGGTTCCGCGGCAGCAAGTAACATACTATAATTTTTATTTTATTTTTATATTTGTGTTGATTGAATGAAAGGTAAATTGCAGTTTACGATTTATGACGTATTAAAAAAAACTACTTACTAGATTTCGTTCAAACCAATTTTCGTTGGAAGTTTGCATGGTAATGTACATCATATATTTTTTTTAGATTTATCATTCTCTTATTTTAGAAGTTAAAGGGGGGGCGACACTCATTTTACCACTTTGTAAGTGTCTCTCGCGCAACCTATTCAGTTTAGAAAAAAATGATATTAGAAACCTCAATATCATTTACGAAGACCTATCCATAGATACCCCACACGTATTGGTTTGATGAAAAATTTTTTTTTGAGTTTCAGTTCTAAGTATGGGGACCCCCAAAATTTATTGTTTTTTTTTTTATTTTTGTGTAAAAATCTTAAAGCGGTTCACAGAATACATCTAGTTACCAAGTTTCAACATTATAGGTCTAATAGTTTCGGAAAAAAGTGGCTGTGACATACGGACGGACAGACAGACAGACATCACGAATCTATAAGGGTTCCGTTTTTTGCCTTTGGCACGGAACCCTAAAAACAGCTGACTTGGGCATCTCTTTCTTTTTTGAAGTGGCTTAAAAATATGCTAGGCTTCTTACTTGGGTTACTTTGGTCATTCATTACTTGTCACTGTAACTATTCGAGGCGTGTCTGTTACGTCATGGTACGCAACATAGGTACAAGCAAATGAATGTGTTGAACTTTGTTGACTTCGTCAGTTCATTTATCTTCTGTCTTGTGCTGTTAGTGTATCGGCTGTATAAATTCATACCTATCGAAATATCTTACGAAAATATGTTTTTTCAAAGCCACATTATTTTATTTCTTTTTAACAACGTGTCTGTGTCATTAAATTACCCCAGGTTTTTTATTCCGAGAATTCTGGGAGCAGTGACTGCTATTTTAGCTGGTCCTGAATACTAATGAACACTTGTACGTCCATGTGGACCAATGACGTGTCGTTTCACCTTTCACTTATAAGGTTATTTCGTGAAAACTTATTGTTATTGTCCACTATCATATTTATTATTGACAAAGTTCGAAACATGTGTAACCTCAATATGTCTAATTGGCAAGATATGAGCCTCATATGGTGCAGTCCTTTTTTTGGATGCCATTAATGGGTGGTTTAAAGCCTATATAGTATTTGCGACACACTTTAGTTGTCAAAAAAACCGGTTTGGGGTATGTTAATACATAAATCTACATTCGAAAATGGCACATGACTGCAAAGAGGTATTCTTATTGCGTAAATAATAAATGTTCGGTTAAAATAAATAATATATTCGGTTCGGTGGCTAAATAAGTATACAAAAACTTATAATGTTTTATCTTCATCAATTAAATGAATGCGTGAATTAAAATACCATTTTAACTTTTCATTAAATAACCAACGCGTGTTCATTTATTATCACGTTATTGTGTAATGATAAACGGGCCGACTATTTGCAATCCCTTGTTGTTATCCTGATAAATGGAATAGGATAGGCATGCTTTCTGTTTAACCGGACTAATAGTAAAGACAGATAAATAATTTTTACGTTAAAAGCGTGGGGTGCTTTCTGAAAATATTTCAATGATGTCGCCCCACGCTTAACTAAACTTATTTTCTACTGTTTAATTCGATTGCTATTAAAGCCTGGTTTTTTAGTTTTTTTTTTTTAAACTTAAATTTATTTACTTGGTAACATTTATTATAATTACTTGTTTTAACTACTACTAAATTCATTTGTTTTAACTACTACGAGTATATACTCGTATAATAACTTGCACATAAATATTAAATTAAGAAGAAGAAAAAGTCAATTCATGTCTCGTGTAAATTGTAACTACATTATTATATAATTCAATGTTGAAAGTGGATGTTCATGTTTTATCTTAAAGACCCCTATCATCGGCTTTATCTGCCCGAAGGTCTATTAAACAAGCCGTTGCATTAATAGAAACGCATACTACAGTATTTTTGATAAACGGTATTAATTATGTACTACCAACTCTTTTCCTTAGAAATCTAACAACTTACGTAAATCAAGTATCTACGTCATAATATTTGTTTAATGATTTCTTGGTAAAAACTGATGAAGAATACTTAAGCCCATCAGTAAAAGTATAGCCACATCTATGACACACAATTCCTGGTTTTGACATCATTCACGTAGACATTGGGAACTCCACAAAATTTACCTTCTACGTGACTGCGGTCTGAAAGAATTCAGCTGTTCTGTTCATCGTCGTTTATTTATAAATAACTAGAATAGTAAATCATCATGAATCCTATCTTCGATTAACTGATTAGTTAAAGTGATTACAGAATGGTGTAATTTTTTCAATGCCTACCCAATGGTCATCTCCTGAGAATACCTATTAGATTATACTAGCGACCCGCCCCGTCTTCGCACGGGTGGATTTCAGATGCACCAACTGACAATTCTTGCATTTTAAAACTGTAATATGTTCGAGTATATTCTTTTAAATTAGATACTGTAAAGGGCCATATTGGTTTATATTAAATGTACAATGTATTTAAGGTACTTAATTATATAAGGATTCATGCTGTACCTATTGCTTAAATCGCTTCGTAAATAAGGCATTATTTCTCGTAAAAAGATATGAATAAAAAATGGTTATTGAGGGTTATCCCTAAGATATAAACATATACCATCGCGGACTTTTTTGTAAATCTTTTTAAGGTGTACAATACTGTAGTACATTATTTAGATCTATCTCGTAGGGTGCAGCCTGCGTTTGCAAAAAAATGTGTGGAGGTCGCTGGTTCAACTCTCACCAGAACAAATATTGTTTGTTGAGAGCGATTATTTATTTGTCCCGTGTTTGGATATAATTTATCTATAATACTTATGTATTTTAAAATATGTAAGAACCTATTAGCAGTCTGATTACCATAGCCCAAACTATGTCTAATTTGGGATCAGACTGCCGTGGGTGAGCTTCGTGAAGTTAATATTGTTATTATACTTGTCAATAAAACATGACGTGGTATACCCTATGTCTTCATAAATCGGGTATCTTTAACTCCTGGCAGTATTGTCTTATATGAGTGAGGCGCCGTAACATCTCAGTATCTAAATTAGAATGTTCAGGCATGTAGACAGGTAATAGCTTGGCCAATTTAGCAAGGAGGTCTCGTTCGTTCTTTCTAGGTGTGGAACTATCTTTCTTCAGCGGAGTATACAGCTCCAGCATCGGGTTCACACTGGCTATGGGTGAAAATGCAAAGCAACTGGTGGGCTTATCTGGAGTCTTCATCGGTATGGGAGAAGTTCTCGGTGAGTAAAGCAACTGTTTATATGTGTTTGTTGTAATATTTATTACAAACTGTGTTCTCAGAAATACAATGTAGGTAAGAGAGATAACTATAGTACTTGTATATGTACTATAATATGTCACTCTGCCTGATGGAAAGCATAAGCAGAATCCAAGAGTGTTGGTCACCATACTCATTGCGAATGCTGACAATGCAATAATGCAGCATGGTGGCCCACACCATGGCGGCCTAGTGATGGTTCTTTTTATTTTGATACAGAAAATCATAACTCAGGAAAGATCATTATTCATACTAAAATCTGCTTCTATCTATCTGCAGCTATCTGTTACGCTTTCACGGCCAAACAGCTGCACCGACTTTTAATGTTATTTTATTTAATAGCCAGGCAAACGAGCAGACGTATCGCCTGATGGTAAGCGATTACCGCCGCCCATGGACACCTGCAACACCAGAGGCGTCACGGCCTATTGGGGTTGGGGGGGAGGAGATATGGGAGGGGTTGGGGATGGGCCTCCGGTATCCTCACTCACTCGGTGAAACACAGCGCAAGCACTATTTCACACCGGTTTTCTGTGAGGCCGTGGTATCACTCCGGTCGAGCCGGCCCATTAATGCTAAAGCGTGGCTCTATTCAATTCAATGAATTTAGCTTTTAGCGACGAGCCGCAGGCAAAAGCTAGTTTATAAAAAACACTGAGCTTGTAGTGTTGTATTAGAAACGAGGTTATCCGGCAGAGAACCGGGGTCATCGACATAGCCCAAAAGATTAGCAGGCTGAAGTGGCAATGGGCTGGCCATATTTGCCGTAGAACCGACAACCGTTGGGGTAAACGGGTTCTTGAGTGGAGACCGCGTCTCGGCAAACGTAGTGTAGGACGTCCACAGGCCAGGTGGAGTGATGATTTGACGGCTGGCAGGAGCTAGATGCGAGTGGCCGAGGATCGAACTAAGTGGCGTGCAATTGGAGAGGCCTATGTCCAGCAGTGGACTGCGGTAGGCTGAAGATGAGATGACATGAGATTGTAGTGTTGGGTGACTGTGAATTGTGATGTTCAGGAAGTTGACTTTGTTTAATGAGCTTTAACAGAAGTCACAAGTATTGTGCTGTATCTATCTCATTATTTATTTATTTTTATTTATTTTATTACTTTATGCACAAATACATGCATCGGCGGACTTAATGCCATTAAGGCATTCTCTACCAGTCGACCGATTGAGCGATGCAGAGAAAAGGTGAGGTGCACTTAATAGAAAATAGCTATAGTGGTATAATTGGTTTTCATAGTTACTACAATTTATTTAAATAAGATACTAGTATATAGGAAGAGACAAATATATACATACTGTAATACATACATAGACATACATATATACCGCTATATTCATACACATACATATATACTTATTATTATAGCATATAAGTTTATTATGTGATGATTTAAGACCCCGTTGATTCCGCCAATTCAACCAGTAAAAGCTCCTTTATCTTGAACTTAAAAATGTTACGGTTTCTAGCCGTCCTAACCTCGAGAGGAAGCGCATTCCACAAGAGAACAGACTGAACAAAGAACGAAGAGCCCATAAAACCAGTAGTGTGTGAAGGACAACGGAGGAGGAGATTGTTAGCAGAGCGAAGGTTTCGATTGTGGTTACTGCATAAAAGTTGAAAATGTGTTGTTAAATAAGTAGGAGAGGATGAGGAATTAAGGATAGTATGCAAGAAAGTGAGAGCGCGCATTTTTCTGCGTAGACGAATAGGTAACCAACCTAACTGGGAACGAAAACTGGAGATGTGGTCATACTTACGAAGATTAAAGATGAATCGAATGCAGTTATTAAGAAGACGATCTAACTTGTTGAGAAGATCTGCATTCAGGTCATAATAGCACACGTCACCATAGTCGATCAAGGGGAAGATAAGAGATTGCACAAGCATTGTCTTAGTTTTCACAGGCAGGAAGTTTTTTAAGCGATATAGTGCTCTGTGGATGCCGGTAACCCTCTGGCATACGTGTGTGACTTGATCGCGCCAGTTCAGTGTACGATCGAGTTTTAAGCCCAGGTCCTTCACTGTTTGACAGATAGGTATAGTGAAACCATTCAGTGTGATTTTAGGGAGCATCTCATAATCGACTCTGTCCATTAAACGCCGACTGCCGATTAGTATGGCCTGAGACTTTGTCGGGTTGACTGATAATCCGAACCTCGCAGACCAGTTCTCAATAGTCCTAAGATCCATGTTAATTTTATCTATAGCCCCTGCCAAATTATCAACATTCGCCTGAGAGTACAATTGCAAGTCGTCGGCATACAGATGATACGCACCGCGAAGTTCGTGAGAAAGAAGATTAATAAATATTGAAAAAAGCAAAGGAGAAAGTATACCGCCTTGAGGGACACCAGAGCCAACATCACACCATCTCGAGGAGAGATCGTCAACGCGAACAGACTGTTGGCGTCCCTGAAGATAAGATGAAAACCATTCCAGCGCTTCAGACGAGATCTTAAGATAGGAGAGGATGGCCAAGAGAATATCGTGACTGACGGTATTAAAAGCGTTCGAGAAGTCAACTAGAACCAAGACTGTCACCTTAGTATCTTCCAAGGCCTCCCTAATATCGCCAGTCACTTTGAGGAGAGCAGTGGTGGTGCTAAAACTAGGCCTAAAACCGGATTGAAATGGACTTAGCAGGTCATTTCTGTATATGAAATCAGATAGCTGTTTATTCACACAGGATTCAAGGATTTTGGAGAGGAAGGGGAGAATTGATATGGGTCTAAAGTGATTAGGAAGTGTGGGATTTGCGATTTTGGGTAGAGGAATTATATAAGCTTTACGCCAAAGTGAGGGGAAGGTACCGGAGTATAGGGAGTAATTGATGATATGGGAGAGCACCGGTAAAAGTTGGTCGAGAATGGTTATGATCATACGTCTGCTGATTTGATCATAACCCACAGCACTGGATTTGATGGAAAGGATTATTTTTTTTATCTCGTCCTGCGCGACTGGAATAAATTGAAAAGACTTAATGTCAGGAGAATTTAGGCTTGCCAAGTAATCGACCGTGAGGTGCTTGGTTTGGTGATCCAAATAGGAGGATGTGGAGAAATGGCAATTAATGTCATCCAAACCAACCATCCCCGAACGGTTAGCAGGTGTCTGTTTACCAACGCCCAGGGTTCGAAGGAACTTCCAGGTATTAGCAGGGGAGGCACAGCCAAGGTTGTTGTGAATATAACGGCGTTTAGCATTGCGCATCATCTGATTACAGCGGTTCCTGGCGCATTTGTACAGATTCCAATTTTCATCCGTGCGGTCCTTTTTATGCTTACAGTAAGCCCTATCTCTCAGACCTATCATCATATTCAGACTTATCATCTAGACCAGAGGGTTTACTGTATATCAGTACGTAGTTATCAGCGTGCTTAATAAAATTTAAATCATATGCATTTTAGGGTTACTAACCCAGTCTTGCTATCAAAAAGGTCGTCGTTCTCTTTTTCTTTATGGAAATATTGACAATAAATGTAAAAATTATCTTTAGATTATAACTATAAGATTAATTCAATATTGATTTCAATTTACTCTTTTTACCATTAGCATTAGTAGGCTATGTCTATAAATATATTATTTACGACATTTTTTAACCGACTTCCAAAAGGAGGAGGTTCTCAATTTCATCGGTTTTTTTTAATACAAAAAATTTTAACAAAATAAAAACCGACTTCAAGGTTCGACTCGATTTCTCTTGGATGCCATCATCAGATCTTAGTGTACTTATCATGGATCCACCGTCGGGATATCTCCTTTCCATTAAAAAATAATCATCAAAATCGGTTCATAAACGACGACGTTATCCGCGAACACACATAAAAAAAAACATAAATATGGTCGAATTGAGAACCTCCTCCTTTTTTGAAGTCGGTTAAAAATACATAACTAACTGGTCATATTCCAGACAAAATACATGAATAGACGGTCATCAATATGCTGTTCCATCGAATGGCAAAAATTGTGTAAAAATCTTGTTTACACAGACGATCTATGATGTGTAGTAATTTTCTTTCTGCTAGTTCATTCGGGTATCTTTTAGGGAACACTACTTTTTAATTCGTCTAATTTATGACCTTTTCTGAACTACCTGACTAACAAACAGTCACATTATGTGACTGTTTGTTAGTAGTAATAATATAAATAATATAAATAGTATAAATAATATAAATATATATAAAAAAAATATAAAAAAATAATATAAATAGTAGTAGTAGTATAATATTGTCAATGCCAATGTGACTCACATTGGCATTGACAATATTAGTTGTAATTGTAGTATAAGTAAAATGAATTGCAGAAATGTATCGTTAAGTTAAATCTTTGCATAACTTGGAAGGAACTTTTCACTTTTACCCTGACAATTTTTAAAACTATTTTGATAGTAAAGCAATTCTTTCGGTTATTACTATTGATTTCTACTATTTTTATTATTACAGGAGGAGCGTTGTTCGGAATCTTAGGTTCAAAAACGACTAGATGGGGTCGTGACCCAATCGTTATAATGGGCTACTTCATCCACTTACTGAGTTTCTTCTTGATCTTCATTAATCTTCCCACGGTGGCTCCATTCGGCGACACAGAAGAAGTGTCATACATTACGCCGTCACCCCCACTCGCTATGTTCTGCAGTTTCCTACTTGGATTTGGAGATGCTTGTTTCAATACACAGATTTATTCGATATTGGGAGGCAACTACTCGGACAACAGCACATCAGCGTTTGCACTGTTCAAGTTCACTCAGGTAAGTTTCATTTCTTCATTTTAGTTATTTAAATAATTTATAGGCTGTAGATTACGCGAAGATGATGAAATATAATGATTAAATATTGTTACTTCAATATAAAATAACGTGTTAAGATAGCCGATTTTTTCTAAACTTAAACAAGTAATTTTATAGTAATGACCCGTGCGGATTTTCACAAGAAAAAACTTCTAAAATCTAAGGAAAAAACCGTAGCTTTGCTGCAAACTAGACCACCCAAAAAACGTGTATACCAAATAT
Organism: Diaphora mendica; assembly: GCA_949125395.1. Classification (NCBI taxonomy): domain Eukaryota; kingdom Metazoa; phylum Arthropoda; class Insecta; order Lepidoptera; family Erebidae; genus Diaphora; species Diaphora mendica. The sequence goes on from OX421321.1 coordinate 8,388,799, forward strand.
GTACCAAATCTTCCGCTTACAGCTCATTTAAGAATACTATAAATGCCTTTACAAGAAATACGATCGTATCTAAATTGATGTTTCCAATACCTATTCGATTGTATACCTATACTAGCTGGTAAAATCAAAAGATTGATAACTTTTAAATTATAGAGGAAAATCAAAGTGTCTATAAAGTCAGCAGTACAAGGCCTGGAATATTTCCTCGGTTATTTACTGACTCGGGGGTTTCTTAAGTGATTCTTATCTAGAAAATCCATTGACCTTCAAGCAATCGGACATAGTGTAGTGAAGTTGTTATTGATGACCAAAGTAGTTAAGAGACTGATGTAAAACTATAAATGTTATTATAGGTTTTATGAAAAATGAATTATTTTTTCTTTTTAAAAAAGACAACTTCCGCATTAGGAATATACATCCTATGTTGTCGGGATTTTTACAAACATATTTGAAACGAGTACAAAGAACATCCAGACTCAGAATAACAATATGTGGATCACACAAAGTGTTCTCCCATGTCCATGTCCCCTCCAATGTGGGGTTTGAACCAACATTATTAGCACAGTAGAAAGCGGCGTGGCGACCGCTTAAACCACTAGACCAACCGTGCAGTCCAAATGTTTTATAAAAAGGTTTTATAAAAAATGAATTCGTTACTGATTTGGCAGATGAAACCTATGTTTTTCTATTACTAATACCTCTTTAACACTACAGTATAAAATAAAGTAGAATTAATTACATTTTTTATATAAAAAGTAGGTATATGTAATCAGTAAAGCTTCGCATCAAACTAGCAATATGTCGCAAAGTTAGTTTTTTTTTAAGTGTAATAATTTAAAAAAAAGTTTAACTAATTGGATGTTTAATGAATTACTTCATCGTCTTTAAAAGTGTAAATAATAGTTTAACCAAAAGCCCACTAGCTAACGAATCTTAGCCAGCTAATAATACCTGCATACTTTATCACTTTACTGTAATGACCAGATTGTAGTACTGCCAATATACTGTAACTACCAATAAACGTTCATACGGAAAATGTGTATATTTACTGGTTTAGGTATTACTGTCGTAGTGCCTAATAGGGGCTAATTAATGTATTTGGGTAAAATTTAAATGTTATGCAAAAGTGCAAATGCATTAGGTGTGCAGTAATGATTTTAAATGTAATTTTCCTTAAACCAGTTTATTTGTTTTTCGTTTTGAAATATTTAGTAGTACATTACGAATGTTCTGAAGCGTTAACGTTGGTGTTGATGGTTATATATCTGACGTACATACATACATTACACTCAGGCAGCCAGAGACAATAGATCACAATTTATATACAGGGTGTCCCAAAATTCAACGATAAGCGGGCGCCTAAAGGTAGACCTGCTAATGATTACATAAGGAAAAAAAATATACCTAGTTTTTTTTTTAGTTACAAGAAAAATTTAGAATTTCTTTGAAAATTTATACCTTTCATGATATTGCTACTATTCACCACAACTCTTAAAAACACCAAATTGCCCGCAGTTTTTACACAAAAAACGTTCAAAATATTTTTTTCCCTACAATTTTGAAATATTTTTACTCTTAGTGTACTTTGACTCATGGTCTTGTAAAAAAAAAGGATGGACACCACAACGTAATAAATAAATTAAAAAAATGAAGGGTGTAAATTTTCAAAGAAATTCTAAATTTTTCTTGTAACTAAAAAAAACTAGGTATATTTTTTTTTTCCTTATGTACATGGTATATATCGATCTTTATAAATCTTATGAACTTCCACATAAGGATAAAACTTAAATGTCATAGAATAATATTTATGTAGTGTTAATTGTGTTTGTTGATGGGTCTGTTACTTTAATGGTTGGTGGTTCTATTCCCACCCAAGACGAATAAATTGTTATTAGCACGGTCATTTTGTCCTGTGTCTGAGTGTAATTTATCTTTAATGTGTATGTATTTAGAAATATAACTTTGGGATCAGTCTTGTGTGAGATGTTTGATGTTTTTTTAAAGACAACTTCCGCATTACGAATATACATCATGTGTCGAGGGGGACTTTTTAAACATACATGAAACGTACACAAAGAACACCCAGACTCAGACTCATAACAATTAATGGATCACACACATAAAGTGCCGTACCATGTGCGATTTGAACCCACTACACTTGGCGCAGTAGAATGCGGCGTGGCGACCGCTCAAACCACTAGGCTAACAGTGCAGTCAAAAAAGTATTAACATTCTTTTTTTTTTACAGTCCTTAGCAGCGGCGGCGTGCTTCTTCTACTCGTCCAAAGCGCTGTTGTCGGTGCAGCTCATAGTTCTAGGCGTGCTGGCCTCGCTGGGCACGGCCGCCTTCTGTCGCGTGGAGTGGTCCGCCCGCGCTCGTGCACGCGCCGCCGCCCTTGACCTTGACAAGGGCGAGACCACCACACACGCGCTCGCAGACAACGCCTTGCACTACGACTGATGCCTGCACCCCGCTCGCTCAGACCGCTCTACACTGCGGTCGAGTACTACAGGTATATAGAATGCTTGCACATCCATCTAAGTGTAAAATAACTATTTTAACATGGAACGAAAATATTGGATTTTCACTTGTTTTGTATTTGGACAATGTGGAGTTGAATTAATCGTTATAATGACATCAAAACATCACTGGATATCGTGGAAAATGTGTCTATTTTTACATAATTAGCAGTTAAATATTTTATTAGCCAATCAAATGTTCAACATGAAGAATATGTCTTGAAATGTCAGCAATTGTGTAAACAAAATAAATAAAATAATGTTAGTGTAATAGGTATAGTCAATTTTAAAATAAATTTAAAAGAAGGAATAGTAGTGCAATGACAAGGATTCTAAAGCTTTTTTCTTCAGTTTAGTTAAATTGTATTTAGATGCAATGAACCGAATGAATAAAGAGGATAATATAATGTATTTAGAATTGAGATACTCGTCTTGATATTTTAAACACATTCACTATAATTTTTTATTGGTAAGTATTAATAAATATATTATTTAAGGAGGTTAATTTAAAATTATTTAAGGTTTAAAATTATTTCTTACTAATTCATCACATGATTGGATCGTTATTAGTTCTACTAAAGACAAGTCAGTCATTTTCCATTAGAGATTTCCAACTCCTAGAGAGAGAAAAAATACGAATAAGAATAATTACAAATTTTAACAAAAAAAAACCGACTTCAATCTGGACCAAATTTAAATGGGACCATTCGGGAAGCACCAGCTTTCAAATAAAAAAAGAATCATCAATATCGGTTCACCCAGTCCAAAGTTATGAGGTAACAAACATAAAAATAAAATAAAAAAAATACAGTCGAATTGAGAACCTCCTCCTTTTTGAAGTCGGTTGAAAATATCTGATAAATACCCAAGAAACAAGTTAATAGAAAAAGGGATTTTATATTGGACTATTGTATCTAAATCGTGAACAGAGAAAATAAAAATGTATTTTAATATAGGTAAGTAGAGTTTGACTTGGAGCTTACGTAACTGAATTGATGCAATGAAATTCAAATTTTAAATGCTTTGTAGAGTAACAACAAAAAAACATTCCATGTTAGGATTGCAGCTACATTCTACATTAGTTAGTAATAATAACAACTTTATATGATCCTGTAAAGGTTATTGTGTTGTAAATAGCCATGATTACTTGACAACTACTATTTTTATACTTTCATGACTATTTACAAGATGTATAGATTGTAACTACTATGTGTAAGATAAATTACTTTTAAGGAAAAATATAAAGAAACAGGGAATAAATTAAAAATATATATGTACTGTATCAATGATCTTAAATTGTTACCTGTAAATCTTGGATTTCAGCAAACAAATGCTAACATTAATTATGACGTACTAGGTTCTCACTTAAGCTATGTAAATAAGTGGGTAAAAAATTTTATGTATAGTTTTCTTGTTTAATACAACGACTGCGAATCTTTTTATACATATTATGTTCATAATATTTTCTACAAAACTTCTAGTCACAGTGCTTGAGGTTTTATTAGGTATATTTTGGACCAGATTTTTATACTTCTTCGTTTTGAAGATTTATTTTGTTTTTCATTTATAGTAGATTATTTTATCACACTAATATATAAAGGCGAAAGTTTGTGTGTATGTTTGTTACTTCTTCACGCAAAAACTACTGGACGGATTTGGATGAAACTTTACAGTAATATAGCTTATACATCAGAATAACACATAGGCTACTATTTGCCGCGATAACCGACATACACGCGGGCGGACGTAGTTAGGTATATTTACTTAATTGAATTATGTGATCTTACAATTCTTACAAAGTGTAGGTAATGCTGCTAGCTTCATTGTCAGTGTTGCCAACATATACATAAAGAAAGAACGGTGTTGCTATTAGATGGATCTTATTTTTTTTTTTTTTATTTTTTTTTTTTATGTTTGGCCTGCCAAAATGACTCTACTCTGCCTGATGGAAAGCATAAGTAGAATCCACGAGTGGTGGCCACCATACTCATTGCGAATACAACAATGCAGTATGGCGACCCACACTATGGCGGCCTAGTGATGCTTGTGCATCTTTTAGTTTAGTCAACAAGTATGGAACTTGTTGACTAGACTAATTGGGCCTCCGGTCTCGCACTCACCAACGAAACACGACAGCACAAACGCTGTCATTTTACGTTGATTATCTATGCTAGGGTAGTACCGCCCCGGTCGAGCCGGCCCGTTCGTGCTGAAATCAGCGTGGCTCTACTACCTACTATTTTTTTATATATATATTTTTCTCATACATTCCATTGTAAGTGCAGACTGCAGGAGCATATTCTTCCTAGTTTTCTTTATGTCTGTAAGTTCGTAGTATTGTTCATACATTTTCATTATTTATTGACATTAACTGGAAAGTCAGTTAAAAAGTATCTTACTTTCATTCATAAATCTGTATCTCAGAAAGTCAGATGCATTTCTTCAGTAACCCTGTACATGTATTTGTAAGAATATTTTTACAATTGTTGCTTTTTTGTTTTAACTTTTGTATATGAAAATGTATAGTAATGTTATTCGGTTAATGTTAAATTCTAGTCTTAGTTTCTATAATGTTATCGAATAATATCTTAATTATGAAATAAAATATTTTATTAGTAAATAACCGAGTTATTATTTTTTGGTGTTTTATGGATATGTTTTAAATTTAGTCTATCAGATAAATAGAATATTGAGACCTTTTGTCTACAGCAAAAAATATACAGTAGGTACAGTTTGAACCCCGACGAGCTTCGGTTTGGCAGTGTGTTTTCATTACCTCTATATATACACTCGCTGCAGATAGGCAGTTGCTTATGAACTAATCCAAACAGTTGACCTTCACATTACGCTTGAAAGCACGAGATGATGACACATGATGCATTGGCGCGCTTATTTTATGTTCTAAAGTATTTATTCCTTTTTTTTATAAAAGACAACTTTGGCAATAATGGAAATATCTACACGTTGTGTCTCAGGACTACAAACATACATGGTGGAGGAGGAGACAAGGAATATCTAGACTCAGAACAACAACTTGTGGATCACACAATGTTATTTCATTTGTTGCTACAAACTGCATTCATTTCTTGGTATTCATGCTCTCAGTTTATAAATCGATGTTCCCTATTATTAATATAACGACCCTATAAATATTCAAAAAAATTGTTTGTTTTTATGTCAGTGAAAATTTGTACATCCACAGTTCTTTGATTGTTTTTTAAGCTATTGCATAGCTTTTATCGCGGGCTTTGAGCGCGGCGACCGAATCAAGAAATTCCGTAACGAAAATAACACCTAATACCCGAAGCTCGCACGGATCGAGACGAGCTGCTCCGAAATCGGACGAATACGTAAGCAGCTGTTTGTGAGAAAATATATAGATGTATAAGTATCTATCATATCTTGCTATCATATATCTATCGTGCACCACACTCACCGCATGTGCGCCGCCCCGTAAGTATACATGTTCAAAGAAAAAAAATACTGAATAAATAAAAAATTGCATAAGTTGATTAGAAAATGCTATGCAATAGCTTTACCGCGGCAGTCCCCGAGTGCCATACTTTTTTTTTATTGTTGAAACAATATTTGAACTGCTGTACTGAAAAGTAGTATTTTTGCAGATCTAATGGGCTATCTAAATACTTTTATCAGTTACTATCCCATATTTAACTTTAGCGATTTAAGTTGTACTTCTAGATAATTTAGTTTAATCCAAAGCCATGTATTTCTACATTATTTTGTACTTCTTCAATGAATTTTTAAAATTCGTTGGCGCGCCGCACAAAATATCGACAGCATGCTGCGTTTTTTTTTCGTTTTGTTCATTGCTGATTTGCTTTGTGCGTAATTAAAATGATGGGTAAACAATTATTGGTTTTCATCACAATAAAATGATAATAAACTTTGATATCTATTTATTATTGAACATTAACAACTAGGTACTTAAATAATTTGAATATTGCTAACTACTGTTTTTGGTTGTCATTACTGTCTTGTTCACCGAGTTTGAAATCCATAGGTTTGTCATAACCCATGATTTTAGCATAGTGTAAAGGATTAGTGAAGTGCCTTGCTTCTATAAAGAGTGGTGTGCCCTTTGCATGCATTGTGGTGAACATACCAGGAACATCAGGTACTACCACATCATCCGTCTTGAATTCAAGCTGTAAATAAACAAATTTTCTTAATTCCAATTATATACAGTGTATAGTCACATATGGATTATGTACTTAAAATGTAAATATAAATGTATTAATATGTATATGCTGTATGTATATTATTTTGTGAGTGAGTAATGTAATTGTTAATCTATACTAATACTAGCTGATCTAGCAAACATTGTTTTGCCGTAAAAAAAAACTTTTTTATAAAAAAAAAAACGACTTCCAAAAAACATCCAACGAAAACTCTCTGCCAAAAAAACACTTAAAAGCGTAAAATAAACTAGTTCTTCATAAATTGCCTATACCTAATTCTTTATTCATTTCAATAGTACTATTATAATGTGTGCTAGGTACCTAGAATCTGTTTGAAGTCGGTGCCAAGTGACTATCGCTTAGACTTTTGTAATTGTTCGTTTGTATTCTTTTTGGCTTAGCACCGACTTTAAACAGATTTTAGGTACCTAGCACACATTATAATACTACTATTTAAATGAATAAAGAATTAGGTATAGGCAATTTATGAAGAACTAGTTTATTTTACGCTTTAAGTGTTTTTTTGGCAGAGAGTTTTCGTTGGATGTTTTTTGGAAGTCAGTTTTTTTTTTTTATATAAAGTTTTTATTTTTCAGTTTTTAGTGCAAACAATCGTAGGTAAGTAGTAAGTTGAACTATTTCATCAAATTTCATCATCAAGAATACAAATTAAGGTCTATACGTACGTGTAATATTAATATCATCCTCTAATTCCTAACTGTTGAAGCGTTTAACCTTCTATCATCAGCTCACCTAAATAACTTGAAAGTATACGACTGAAGGTCTTTAGATACATATGAAATTGAAAGAATTATCCTCCAACTCCTAACCGTTGAGGAGTTGTACCTTCCACCTTCCATCATCAGCTTACCTAAATAATTTGAAAGAATACGACTAAAGGTAACATATATACATCTGATATTTAAAGATTTATCCTCCAACTCCTAACCGTTAAGGAGTTGTACCTTACATCATCAGCTCATCATCATTAAATGATGACTGCCACACGCAAATACCGGTGTAACTTCAGAAAATATACGAAAAACATATGTATGTGCGTGTGTGTACATATAAGTATGTGCCTATAAAAAATGAGGGTTTCCCTCGATTTCTCTGGGGTCCCATCATCAGATCCTGATATGCTGGCAATGGGACCACCTTGCTTCCGAGGTGGTCCCATTGCCAGCATATAGTACCCTTTCGAATACAAAAACTTTTTTTGAAATCGGTCCACAACTGACGAAGTAATTGGTGAACATACATAAAAAAAAAAAAATATACATACAGTGGAACATAGAACCTCCTCCTTTTTGGAAGTCGGTTAAAAAATGGTATAAAAAATAGATGTTGGTCGATTCTCAGACCTCCCCGATATGCACGCCAAATTTCATAAAAATCGGTCTAGCCATTTCAGAGGAGTATGGTAACTAACATTGTGACACGAGAATTTTATATGTAAGATTATAAAGCTGAAGAGTTTGTTTGTTTGAACACGCTAATCTCAAGAACCGCTGGTCCGATTTGAAAAAATCTTTCAGTGTTGGATAGTACATTTATCGAAGAAGGCTATATATCATCACGCTACGACCAATAGGAGCGGAGCACCAATGAAAAATGTTTCAAAAACGGGGGAAAATTATCACGCTACAGGCAATAGGAGACGCAAACGAGGTTGCATGGGTCAGCTATATAATATACACACATCAAAAGTGTCTAGGGATCAACATATGTGTCTAGGGATCAACATATATTTTTGCAATAACTTTTCTCCTGATTGATATTAATTAAAATTTTCTTTAAGGATTCATCAAATAAAGTGTTTTCGTTTGTCACAGTAACGATAAACCAAGTCACCTTTGCATTAATAAAGAAATTTGCCATTTTCCTAATAAAGGGATTTTTGACATTTGAACCACTAACATTAAAGTTCGAAAAAAAGACTGAAATAACAGTTTTCTTTTAAATTTTATTAGGTAACTTAAACTAATACACTAATATTCCCTAAGCATAGACAATCTTATAATTACTCAATATAACATTATCTATCATTTTTCTTTTACACAATTTTTCAAAGAAATTTTTCATTTTGTAACCCGATTATGTAAATACTGTTGATAAAATTAATATAGCAAATGTCACCCAGGGCATTATTATAAATAGTAGTTTAGGCACCAAGGTGGAAGATATATAATTTGCCAAAACAATTACCTTTTGGCTTTGTCATAGTCGGATAAACATGCTGTTATCTTATGTAGAATAATAATAACTTGAAATCTCACAGGGCTGTCTGATCCAAATTAGGAACATCCGTTGCTAACGTAATCAGACTCCTGATATAATAATTAAAACTGTGATATAATGTAAAAGTTGTTTGTTTTCAAAGTAATAATACATGAACTATAAAAAAAAATCTGCAAAATAAAATTTACATTTAGGGTACAAAGCCTTCTTATTAGAGAAAAGAGATGCTCTGTATTATCACTTGACTTGACAAATATTTATTTGTGAAAATATTGTGCTGGTAATCTGTATAGACGTAAATACAAACTTACCAGTTTTCTGGCTAAAAAGAAGTTGATAGTGGTTGCTTTATATGTGGATGTCTCTGGGTCATAATGTATTTCTGTGACATACTTTTTGGTTACTAAATGCAGCAGTAACGGTGTAACGAACGTGAAGAAACCGACCACAGAACAAATTGCTACGAGTAGAGACGTACTTCCTATAGCAGTTGCTTCTCTTATAATTATAGGTTGAGCTATCAAACCTGCCATGCTTGAACTTAACGAAAATATTTTTACACTTTTGATTTGAGGCGTTAGAGGTCCACTATATATGCGCTCTAATCTATTATCTGGCTCTTTTAATTTTATTGCATAGTGCCTGGTTGTATTGTAACAACCGCTTAAACATTTTAATTTTGAGGTGATTTCTTTATGTACTAGAGACTGAAACAATATTGGTCTCTGATTGAGAGTATTTCTAAAGCAGAATCGCATCATTTTGTTAAACACTATTTCAGATATCTTATATTTTTAAAACCAATGCCATTGCCGAATTCACAAATGTGAAATGTCAAAATTATGATTTGACTTTGATGACAATTTGATAACGGTGCTGCCCTGTATTTAATTACTACTTAAAAAGTTACCAGATTTTCAAATCTAAATATGTATTTACTGTTCAAACCTTAGAGTATATATACCTGCAGAGGCAGCTGAACGGGCGGAAAGCGTGATCGGAGTACAGAGAGAGAGACCGAGTTTGGTTAGAGCAAGGAGTAAAGAAATAATAAGGAGATGCCCTATTCTACTATACGAACAATTCATTATACAAATATATATAAGATCGACACATATATACAAAAAAGCATTATGTCTCTTTTTAACTTATGTTTACCTTGGTGTGAAAAGAGAGAAAAACATAGTTTAGTAAGGACTAATATTGGCAACACTTTTGAGTGACGTCATGCACTTGTCAATTCGTGACCGGCGACGCCATTTTACGCACCAAGTTCTGAGGTAGATCTGCTGTCAAGCGGTTGTTGTTGGAAATTTAGTTTTTGTTTTCGTGCCAATTACGGCTTTAAATTGGTTTTTATTGTATCCAAGGCTTTGCCCTAGACATGAAAATCATGCCTTCGTGCTCCATTAAACAATCTGGTGCAAGAAAAAACAAGAATCATTGTATATTGACTCTTTACAGGTTAGTACAAAAATGCATTGAAATTGTTCAATATTTTACGATTTTGTTTATTGTATTGTATTAAACATATTCTTTTTATAATTTCCGAAGACGTTTGTTATTTTTTTGAGGTTCTCAATGGTATTATTTGCTTTGTTTCACTTTGGTTTGTTTACATACGATTAAGGATAGTGATGGTAGAGTTAAAGTGTCGATACTTATATTATGAAAAAAATATGTTAACATGGTGTTTTCTTCATCAGATTTCCTGTAAATGAAATTTTAAGAAAGAAATGAATCGAAATCATTGGTTTGGAAAATATAAACCTTTGACATTAAATGTGGTATGTCTGCTCGATGCACTTCCATGAAACATCCTACAACAGAACTCTCGACGTGACGCGATTACGTGACTGCGCAGTGCTCTAACCTGAATGTGTCAATAAATGAATAAATATTACTACTTTTTTTTTTCTTTTACTAAAAAAAAAATATTACTACTTTTTATGGGACTAATCCCGCCCACACGCCCACCACTGTAACTCCTGTACACCAGGATCAACAGCGGTGACCCACGAAAACACCGAGTTATGACACTCGGGAAGTCCCAGGAAAAATTTAACTGTCTTGGAACCCGCAACGAAATTAATCAGAAGAAAACTGGAGGAGTTGGAAATATAATAAGTCCACTTCCCTCCTTAGCAAAGCGGGAGACAAAATGGAGTCAAAATAGGCAGACGCCTTTTTCAAACCGGGAAGCACCACGGATAAAAAATATTATGGGTCCTAAGTGAGCTATATTTGATTTCTATAGTATGTATGGCAGAATCGCTTAAACGCACGGAAATTCACCGCAGTTGACACAAGATCCCCATAATATACTACCCCAGACGTCATTTGTAAGCTATTTAGCATCATGTTACGTTCATTGTACCAAAGACTACATTCCCAGAGGATATGATGAGCCGACTGTTCACAGCTAGAATCAGGTGTTGAGCATTGACAAAATGGTGAATCGACTAATTTAAATGAGTATGGTTTGCTCTTAAAGTTACCGTGGCCTGTAAGAAATTGAGCGACACAGTGATCTACCTCGAGCCATGTCCTTGACAACCTTTCGCGAACAGATGGAAAGAACTGGTAGAGGTGGCGCCCCTTAGATGATTCGTCCCATCGTTTCTGCCATTCATCCAAGAGGTCGTTATAGACATTGGATTTTTGTTGAAACAATCTTATGATTTTAACGCGGTCTCGTATGCCCAAAAAATCGCATTCCATGTTTTGTAGTGTGGAATAGTACATGGCTGCACGTCTTTGCACCTCGAGATCGACCGGAAGAACACCTGCCAACACCGGTAAAGCCTCAGTGCTAACCGTCCTATATGCCTTGCACAAGAAAATCAATGCAGGTCGTTGGCCTTGTAACAGTTTGCGACGGACAGCACCTACAGTCGCCCTATCTGCCCATACAGGAGCACCATAGCAAATAGAACCCAAATAAGTAGCTCCATATATGATCTTTAGTGTATTATATGACAGACCCCATGTCGCAGTTGATATCCTCGTCAGTGCAAAGAAACTCTTTTTAGACTTTTCATTAACTGTTCTAATATGTTCAATAAATGAAAATTTTCTTTCTAAAACCAATCCCAAATAACAAATCGAGGTTTTATTTTTAATAGTAACATTTTCAAATTTAATACACGGCGGTGATTTGAGGTTACCTTTCAGAAGTAGCTGGAAGGTTTTGTTTGGTGCAAACGTCAACCGATTACGCCCACCCCACCGAGATATTAAGTCCAAACATTCACTGGCCAGCCTCTCAAGCCCCGTTCTAGTATCCGACTCTATCAATAACAAACCGTCGTCCGCGTACGCATTCAGGGTACATCCGGACGGCACAGGCATTGCCAGAAAATCGTCGAAGCCTATGTTCCACAAGTATGGTCCTAGCACTGACCCTGAAATATTACTACTATTTAAAACGTGTTTTATTTACTCAATTTGTTATTTAGCTCAATGTCAACTTATTATAAGTACTTTTTATGTTAATATCGGTATCCCAGAACCGTCGGAGCTACGAAAAAATAGGTAAACAACGATATACATTCTCGTTGGTTTGAATGCGGAGGTAGTCTGTTCTTTCTTTAGTCTTGTTGCTGATAGAACGGATAGGGCTGTTTTCATAGTCGATAACAAATGGTTTTAAAATAATAATTTGAGAAACCTCACCTACGATCATTTATTCCCAGACTACAGAAAGACCAGGATTTTAGGGATTCCAAGAGGAATCCACGGCCTCATTTTGGGAGGAGGTGATGTACGCCTAAAAGGTGGAAAAAGGAAGAGCACTAGCACTCTCCTATTCCACAATGGACTCACCAAACGCTGTAGCACTCCTAATGGCCAACGGTTTCTTGGGTAGAAGCCCAAGAATCGTTTAAGTAATATTTCGCTCATATCATATCTAGCCGGGTGTCCCGTGATGGCCAGCTTTCATTTTTGGATTTTAGTCTTAAGTTCATCATTTAAAATTTAATCCATCCATTATAAATAATAGAAAACAGTCGGAATTAACTAGAATTATTTATTGTTATTTTTGCAATTTATTAAATATTTCAGTTAAATATCGATATCGACATTTCGAGTCACTCTACATAGGTACAACCCTAAAGGCAGCCATTTTATGCGCCAACTTCTTGTGTAGGTAGGCACGATAATTTTGTAGGTATGCGTAGTCCATGTACTGTAGGTCAATGGGTTAGAGCGTATGTCTCTCTCACGCAAGCTTCTGATTAGTGGACGCACATACCAATTTGCATGACTGATTTGACGGGAAATACACCACTAACTAAACGTAGGTAAATTTAAAATACATATAGCTTGAATTTTAAACTAGAAAATTAAGAACTTATTCGTACGTAGCGGTATGTAGGCGCACCAGCGCCGGCGCTTACTTAGCCTGATCCTCAATTTTTTAATGTAACTAATCATATTTGCCCAAGAAACTACGGTACTTTTCGTCAGTATCGTACAAGTTGTCGATCCTTGTACGATACTGACGAAAAGTACCGTAGTTTGTAGCAAAGATAGTGCGTGTGTTTATTTGGAACTACGCTACTTTTTTTGCTTCAACAAGAACAAGGCCGCGCTTTATCTACCTTTTTTATTTGATCTGAGGCCGGAGGGTACAAATATCTCATCATCATCATCATTAAAAAAGGCATCTGTTGCAATTTAATATGACAAGAATAATAAAAAAACAGACGTTTGAAATTAGACACTTTATTCTTACTAAATTGATTTCGTAAACTCAGTTTACTATGTCTTTAGTAACATAGCACTGCAAATTAATTGCTTCTTTTATTATATTCCAGGAGATTCGCTGTTGCATACGCCACAGTTATGTACGTGTGTAAAGTTATAAATGTTTTGTCGGACAGTTATCTACATCGTAACAGACGCCTGTGTCGGTGTCTAGCACCATAGGGTCTGGGCAATCACATCTTGAAAAGCCGCAGACAGTGCCAACTAACATCTCCTGTGGGTTGTCACACGTTTTCTGTGCAGGCCAATAGGTTTTTGTGCAGTCACTCTGTACTACAACCATCCAATCAGGACACGTTTCAACACCTAAAAAATGCAAAAGGTAGATAGGTAAATAATTACATGTACAGCGAACAGGTAGGTAATCAGTAATCTATAAGTTTGTAAACTTAATTTGCTGTCCAAATTAATAATTGGTAGGTAGGTCTATTTTTGAATCTCTATGACTTCTGTTGTGATAGTAAGCCCCTGTATTTTGTAAGATTGATGGATTACAATATAATTTTACTTACGCTTTATTAAGTACCTACTTATTATTCCCCTACGTTAGGGAGAACCTTGAGTTGAGTAATTTACAAGAAAAAATGTGGTAAGTTATTATTTACAAAAATAAACATAGGTATATGGTTAAGTAGTGTAGAGAACGAAATTTATTAATCCATGTGAAGATTCGCTACTTTTCCAATTTTAGTCGTGACTAGAATTTTTGAAGATATTTTTTTTTTATGCAACAGTAAAGATTTTTTATTTTTATTTTAAGGACAGCTTTGCACCAGGAATATATCCTGAGTCGCGAGGGACTTAACAAACATTCAGGAAACAGAGACAAATAACACCTAGACTTAGAATAACAGCTTGTGGATCAAAGTGTCATCCTATGTGGGGATCGAACGTACAACACTCGGCGTAGTAAGTTGCGGTGAAGTGATCGCTTAAACCACTGCGCCATCCATACAGTCAAAATGATCCATTTTCACTATTCACATCGTGTTAGCTTCATCCACTATTTAAAGGACATATTTCACAATGGCGCCAAAGAAAATTGCGAGTTGGAATAGATTACGAATGTGCAAAGCGCTTAACATGATTTTTACTTTGTATTTAATATTTTGTAGTAGTAGGCTTCAATTGGCTCTCTGGTCTATTTATAATTATACATATTATAATATATATAGTTGCTACTTACAAGAGTAATTATGCCATAAACAGTTATCAGACAGTGTTGTTTCATCATGTGAATAAACCAGCCCTGAGTAGAGACTTAACCACATAACCACGATTTTCCACTCAAACATGTCTATGGAATAAACTAGACTAAAAGAGGTTAAATATTTTTTCATTTATATATGTCAGATCGTATACGATGACTCGTCATGTTTACGTTTATACTTATAAACAATGCTCTACTAGAAAGTGCTACAATAGTGCTTGTCATTTCACTAGTGTGAACAATGGATAAAGTTTAAAATATACTCGGAACAAATGGTATGCTTTATTTTCAATGTACAATAACGTGCATGTGTAATAGTAATACATAACATAGATGTAACTTTTTTTAATAAAGAAAGGTTAAAAAAACTGGCGAAACTCTTGTATAAAAATAGCAGCTTTGGCAGACTAGGCACATTCTTCTTTTCGTTTGATATGAACTGCTCCAAAATATTTATGTTTTTAACTTTTTTCTTATTTTTTTTTTGGAGCACGGATGACCTTATGGTAAGTGATTCCTGTCGCCCATGAACATCTCAAGAGACACAAGTCCCCCCCTCCCCCCCTCAAAATCAGAGAATGAACTCGCTACACTTCATGCATTCAAGTTGGCTCATTTGTGCCGTAGGATAAAACTCATTACTCAACAATCTATACTTATAATAAAAATGTAACAGGTCGAATTCTGTACATTAAAGATATTTTGAAAATTTTTTTTGGAGGGCTCTCTATAATCGACACTGAAGCCAAAACTGTATTTTTTTTCATTTTTGTCTGTCTGTCTGTCTGTCTGTCTGTCTGTATCAAGATACAGAGGGCCGCGCATCACGCCGAAACTACTGAATGGATTCAAATGAAACTTGGCATGATTTGAGTTCATACTACGAGGTAGGACATAGGATACTTTTTATCCCGAAATTCAGCACGGCTTCTAGGAGAGAGGGGATGAAAGTCAAAATATGTACTTAGTTGTAATTCAATAACACATTGTCCAATTTCATTCATTCTTTTTTTGCTAGAAAGAAAAGAATAAAAGATAACGGGAAAAGTCTTTTTTTTGTCCGCGACTGTACACTGCCTGTGGGAAGCTGCGACAGATATGTAAATATGGCGGTACGAAGTTCGCCGGGTCAGCTAGTAAAATAATATATTGTTAAACCTACAACTCTCAAACATCACTATCAGAGGTATGGCTCTAGAACTGATGATTGTTACATACTATTATTATTCAAAAAAGCTTTGAACTTGTAGTTTTTTTTGTGGGATGGGACTAATCCTGCCCACACGCCCACCAGTGTAACTCCTATACACCAGGATCAACAGCAGTGACCCACGAACACTCGGGAAGTCCCAGGAAAAATTAGACTGTCTTGGATCCCGCAACGAAATTAATCAGAAGAAAACTGGAGGAGTTGGAAATATAATAAGTCCACTCCCCTCTTTAGCAAAGTGGGAGACAAAATGAAGTCAAAATAGGCAGACAGTCAGACACTTTTTTCGAACTGGGAAGCACCACAGATAAAATATTATGGGTCCTAAGTAAGCTATATTTGAATACTATAATATGTATGGCAAAATCGTATAAACGCACGGAAATTCACCGCAGTTGACACAAGATCCCCATAGTATACCACCCCAGATGTTTTCATTTTTAGGGTTCCGTGCCAAAGGCAAAAAACGGAACCCTTGTACATTCGTCATGTCTGTCTGTCTGTCCGTCCGTATGTCACAGCCACTTTATTCCGAAACTATAAGAACTATACTGTTGAAACTAGGTGAGTAGATGTATTCTGTGAACCCACTGTGAACCGCATTAAGATTTTCACAAAAAAAAAAGAAAACAATAAATTTTGGGGGTCCCCATACTTAGAACTAAACTCAAAAAAATTTTTTTCATCAAACCCTGTGTGTGGGTCTATGTCTA
This sequence comes from Diaphora mendica, assembly GCA_949125395.1. Taxonomy (NCBI): domain Eukaryota; kingdom Metazoa; phylum Arthropoda; class Insecta; order Lepidoptera; family Erebidae; genus Diaphora; species Diaphora mendica. The sequence continues at coordinate 8,405,662 of OX421321.1, forward strand.
TGGATAGGTCTTAAAAAATGAGATTGAGGTTTCTTATATCATTTTTTTCTAAACTGAATAGTTTGCGCGAGAGACACCCCCCCTGTAACTTCTAAAATAAGAGAATGATAAAATTAAAAAAAATATATGATGTACATGTAAACTTCCACCGAAAATTGGTTTGAACGAGATCTAGTATGTAGTTTTTTTTAATACGTCATAATCGTAAACCGCAATTTATCGATCAAATTTAGAACGAACTACAAGAAATTTTATATTACGTTACTTGCTGCTTCGGAACCCTTCAAGGGCGTGTCTGACTCGCACTTGGCCGCTTTTAGTTTTTTTTTCATTTATTTCATTCATTTGTAAGGTTGTCAGCATTATCTATAATAACTCTATGATTATGTTACCTTCATTGTACCAAAGATTACATTCCCAGAGGTCATGATGTGCTGCCTGTTAACAGCTAGAATCAGGTGTTAACTGCTGAGATGAAAAAAAAAACAAACATAAAAAAAAACAGTTGAATTGAGAACCTCCTCCTTTTTTGAAGTCGGTTGAAAAGGGTTGGAATGTTTAGTGTCTTTTAAACTGTCTAGAATACCTCAATCACACATACCGGATACAATCTGCTTACAATAACGTCTCGGTAGCATATTTTTAATGAGAACATACCTACTGCTAATTCCTCTGTTTCGCCTACCTATTAGTAAAGTAACTATAGCAGCAGCTGTTTGCACGGTTGGTTGATATGAACGGTTCGCCGCCGTCTACTGCGCTGAGTGTTGTGGGTTCAAACCTCACATGGGACAACACTTTGTGTAATCCATAAATTCCTGTTCTGAGTCTGGGTTCTTAGTCTGTTTCATGCATGTTTGTAAAGTTCCCTGCGACACAGGATATTTATTCCTAATGCGGGAGTTGATTTTCTTCTTCTTCATAGCCTTTATTATTCCCAAGACTATTTGGGGACGGCTACTAATTCAACCGGTTTTATCCAGGCCCATACCCCAACTAATCCAACCTTCCCCCTCCCCCAAACGCCGGCAACGCACTTGTGACGCCTCTGGTGTTGCGGGTGTCCATGACCGGCGGTCATCGATTACCATCGGGCGATACGTCTGCTCGTTTGCCCCCCTTTTCACAAAAAAAACCTGAATATCACTTTTCCCAAAGAGCGACTGCATCGGACGTCCGCAACCCTGAGGGTGAACTGAATTCGAAGATTGAACTAGTTGTCAGTGTATTTGAGGGCACCGACTTCCCAATAACGATTGCCATTGCCATAGCTGTTCATGACAACCGGAACCGAGCGACGGCTTAACGTGTTCTCCGAGGCACGGGCGGGAAACACCGCCATCTTCCACACTCCGGGCTGCTATGAAGAATTTCTTGTAAGAAAAACCAACAGCAGTCCGACCCGGGAATCGAACCCGAGACCTCTTGAATTCTTGATCTGCAGTCGCTTACGCCAACCACTCTGCCAATGAGGCAGTACATGCGGGAGCTGACTTTAATTAAAAAAAAGGTAAAATACTCAAAGGTTTATAAATGTATGTTTAGTGAAAAAGTTCTTTCATTCGTAGGTACATCTTTATAATTTTCAATCTATATGTTTTCAATTGTATTGAGCCCGTCTTAGATTAGCCTAAAGAATTGTTTTCTGACTTAATTTTTAAATTATTACCTTGTCAAAGTTGTTGCAAAAGCCTGTTTTAAGTGAAATAATCTAGGTATGTACATGTCTCAAATAGAAATACCTATGTAGATGTATTAATATGTATAATTTATATCTCATTTTGCGTGGAAGTAGATAAAGGGACGACGCATCGTCCTAAACAATCATAAATGTCAATAACGACAATGCGGCTATCTATAGGTCGGGTAAACAACGCTATTGATTTAGTTTATCTGTTCGCAAACAAAGTACGCGCGCGGCCTGCACCACTTCAACGAACCCGTGCACTATTATCAAGTTCTAAAATAAATTTTAATATTATAAATAAGCTTTCTGAGTATCAAAACTGAGTTATGGCCAAAGTTATAGAAGTGCACATAAGATAAATCTTTCAAATTCTGAGTTTATTTTTCTTGCTTATCTGCTCAAGTCGCAAAAAGTGCTATTCCAAGGATTGATAACAATCTCTCTAATAACTTAATTTTATTTATGTTCCTCAGAAACTAGAAGCATAGTCTATGTTTAAGGAAAAATTGAGTGACTGAACTGAAATTATGAACAAAAAGTGTTATTATTGAAATTTGGTATTTAATTGCTGGTATTGCAGTTTGCAGATTTATTTCAAAAGATAAAGAAGGTAAGGTAAGGAAAAAAGTAAAGTGATGCGCCAAGTCATTGTCATAAAAAGGGCAGGTAATTATTACTTTCGAGATATTATATTTAATTCATTTTAAACTTTTAACTTAAAGATGATCATTGGCATACTAATTCGCCACTACCTGTGATAATGAATACCATGGCAGATATAAAAATATAAAATAATGTGTCAGATTTTGATTTATTGTAGATAAGTATAGACTTATGATAGTTAGTGGTAGTTTTGTTTTTGATAGTTGTAGTTGTAGAAAGTGGTCTAAATCGAGATGTCATTTCAGATGTAAAACTTTAAACCGAAATTAATTATGAATTTTTACATCGGATCATGTATTGTAATAGTAAGTCCTTTCCCGCCAATTCGAAAAGTTGTGGGGCTACTATTTAGGCATAGTTATACGTCTTATTTCATTTTCTTCTCTATGTCATGCACACAAAGGTTATATTCGAATACTGCTTTAAGAACCAATCCCATTTGCTTGAAGTGTTGTTGTTATATCCATCTCTTTCTTTCATTATTGTGATTTATTGAGACAGAGTCGCTGTCTCTGTCATTGCGCTAGTTGAGATTCTGAGTTCGTGAAGAGGTGTCGTTTGTTGCGAGTAAAGTCGAAAGTTTGTTTACTTTAACTACAGTTAAACTATGGAATGGACATGAAGGGATTATACTAATGATGTGATTGGAGTAGTGACATTATTATAAATTTATTTTAAGTATATTATATTGGACGGCATTATGGAGATGTGGCTGTTATTTTGGACTTTTGTTTCGGGAGTAATACGGTACGCGGAGGCTGGCGTGATGGGTGATCAGTGCGACTGGACTGGCAGGTATGTTGATTTCGAAAGTATTATTATTTTGCATATTTTTTATTTTATTTGATATTAATGTATCGTTGTGTTTAAAATACAAAGTTGAACTTGAGCCTGTAATGAGGCATTCTCAGTCATATCTATACATCTATACAAATAAATAAAATTGGAGTGTCTGTTTGTAATACTAAAGTAACCGTTTTTTAATAAATATATGTATGTATACACGATACATGTACCAAAATAACATTTTTTACAATTTTTGTCTGTCTGTCCGTCTGTTTGTTCCGAGTAATCTCTGGAACGGCTGGGTCGATTTTGACGGGACTTTCACTGGCAGATAGCTGATGATCTAAGGAGTAACTTAGGCTACTTTTTTAGACTAACTTTGTCCCGTGCCGTTACCCGCGGTGCGATAATAACTGCGGGTAACACCGCGGGGTTCAGCTAGTCTGTACTTAATAAACTTGTCCCTCAACAAAGTGATTTACATTAAGGTGGCAAAAATAATATGAATAAAAGTTTGCCAGTTTAATTTCTTTTATAAAACTGGCATAAACTTTATAAATAACAACTTGCTGAAAAATTATTACACTAGAGAGAGACGAAAGGTGCCAGCGCTAAATTATATTTTTTACATAGGTATTGCGTGCAATTCTGAAGAATTCCCAGTATTTAAATAATAGGCTCTTCTACCCTAATACCTATTCTTAGTTTCTTTCATGCATGCCATATTAAAAGTAAACAATTAATGTTTGTTTGTCATGTATAAAGTATGTAACAGAGGCCCACGGTATAGCATGAAACCTGGGCATCACAAAAATGTTAAAAACCTATCAGCAAAGTACGTTAAAACTTTTGTTAAGTTTTATATTTGTATTTAGAAAATTGGAGTGTCTGTTTGTAATATTAAAATTACCGCTTTTTACTAAATGCATATGTATGAATACACGGTACATATACCAAAATAACATTTTTATCTGTTTGTTCCGGCTAATCTTTGGAACGGCTGGACCGATTTTGACGGGGCTTTCATTGGCCGACAGCTAATAGTATAAGGAGTAACTAAAGCCACTTTTTAGATCACCTTAGCCCCGCAGCTTTGGTTTCGGTACAGCAACAAACGCGAGTAACACCGTGGGGCTCAGCTAGTAGATAATAAATACCAATAAGTATCGCATATTCGCTTGGCATCCATCACAATCTGAGATAACAATCCTGACCTGCGGCGAAATCGCGTTTCACCAATTTGCTAATAAAGCCCAAGTTATTTCCATAACATTAACAATCGCATGACCGATGTTATTAACATTCGATGTTATTCAAATTCCATGATTCACGAATGCCGAGACATTTTTATGATAACTACCCACTTTGTGGAATGTTACCTTGTTATAATTTTCAGCCTTCATTTAATAGTCTGTTTAATTTTTTTTTTACTTTCAACTGCATGGCTCTGATACTAAAAGCTGGGTCTCCACAGAACAAAAGTAATCAATTTTTGTGTTGTCAACACGTGTTGGTGACAAAAGTTTCTGTAATTTCCTTGTGTTGGCAACAAAAAATGTCAACAAATGTTGAGAACAGTGTTTCCGTTTTTGGCGGTAAACGTCAAAAGAATACGCTTGTTGCAAATATTTATTGGCTCTATGGTGACGGGTGACGCTTATTTCGAATGTTTTTCAAATTGTTGGCGACTCGGTGTAGACACAATTGAAAGTTGGCGATTTTTCGAAGTGCTGCAAACAGTTGGAAACACTGAAATTGCCAACAATTTTGGCGGAAACGCGCCTTTAGACTTTTGATATGTATTCTACCTATGATTTACGTTTATCACCAATGTGTCAATGGTGTCAATATCTACCTACTATCAAAATAAGTAAAGTGTTTTATATATCTAATAAAAATACCGTTCACTTTGGAGTTTCTAAATCCGCATCTCTAAGTTACTGTTGATAAGCCACGAATTTTCAATAAACTTAAATAAAAGCTTTTAATACAACACAACACTCTTAAATCAATTCTTAATCAATAAATGTTTGCAATACGCGGCTTAAATCACCAGTTATATTTACACCATATAGCTCATTAAGACTAGGTAAATTACAAGTGCATCAATAGATAGTAAATACAAAACACTGCGAACAAGCTCATTAAGGGCGTCTCACTCCTCGCCCAACTTCAGTTTCATTCCTAAATGATGTCCCCGATGTCAACAAGTAATAACATTAAAACAAAATAATTGTTAACGTTAATGGATGTCCGGAAATGTTCTCAAATGGGGGCTCGATTACGGAACAAAAATCAACAAGTATGGTTTCCCAGTTGGGGTGGCGATTCTAAATCCGCATCTCTAAGTTACTGTTGATAAGCCACGAATTTTCAATAAACTTAAATAAAAGCTTTTAATACAACACAACACTCTTAAATCAATTCTTAATCAATAAATGTTTGCAATACGCGGCTTAAATCACCAGTTATATTTACACCATATAGCTCATTAAGACTAGGTAAATTACAAGTGCATCAATAGATAGTAAATACAAAACACTGCGAACAAGCTCATTAAGGGCGTCTCACTCCTCGCCCAATTCAGTTTCATTCCTAAACGATGTCCCCGATGTCAACAAGTAATAACATTAAAACAAAATAATTGTTAACGTTAATGGATGTCCGGAAATGTTCTCAAATGGGGGCTCGATTACGGAACAAAAATCAACAAGTATGGTTTCCCAGTTGGGGTGGCGATGGCGTGGGAAATCCATGTGGAAACTGTTCTCGTCAACCCTATGTGTGACCTTTCCGGTTAAATGGGGTGCGCTTACACAATTATACCCTTGACGTGACCGATGTACTCTTTTATTGATTTTGAGATATTGGATTTCCGAACGATGCGTTTTCGTTTTATCTTTCAATTTAATATTTATATCAAGCATTTTTATCTTTCGCATTATTTTTGATGGCTTTTTTACCAAACTGAGTAAGCAAACTTAAACAATTATATTACGGCCCATAATTGCAATGAAAATACCTATCCACTTGCAATATGAATCTGATAGTTATTCAGGTTTATTACGGTGTTTGAAGTTTGGAGTCTAGCTGAGTGCTAAACTTCTTTTTGCATTGGGCACCAAATATTTGTCAAGTTCATGACTCATTTAATCAAGAAAAAGATAATTCAAGACATCCAGCAATGCAATGGGACAAATCCCGAAATATTTTTTCTTTTATTTCGTTTTGTCTTTAAAAATCTAACAATTGCTTTAATTCCATTGTTTTACGTTTACTACGTTTGTGCCTAGAACATGGAAAGTATGGATTTAACCGCATTTTCAAAATGAAAGTTAGAAACTTTCATTTGGAAAATGCGGTTAAATCCATACTTTCCATGTTTAGACTCTATTTTATATTCAGAATAAGTTTACAAATACATATTACATTTTGGTTCTATGACGAAAAGACATAATCCGAGAATCACATTCTTATCACAAAACACATTGTTACTTATTTATCTGTGGTCACTGCTTTTATAAATTATCGTAAAAGTTTTGTACACCACTTTTTGATTCGTAATTTACTATACTATTTTGTTGTCAAAATGTTATTCGATAACTTGTCTTCAAAAATGCTATAGTCAACATCTACTGAGGGGATAATTGTATTTGAACTTTCGCGACTTTACATATTATTCGATTGTAAATCGGGACTTAATCGCGATAATATCAACAAGGTACAATACCTTTTTTGGTTTCCCGACGTTTCGATCGAATTGCACCAATCTACCCGTGACCACGATCGGTGCAATTCGATCGAAACGTCGGGAAACCAAAAAAGGTAAAGATTTTTGTATCTGTTGAGACCTATTGCCATCAACCGAGAACGTTATGTTTTAATTAAACGTACTTCCATATTTCTAAATAGAATACATACAAATCATTGATAAATAGACACCCATGTGTGGGTAGTGGGAAAATCTGTTCGCACCTATGACACGCAAGTTACTCATCATTAATGTTCCCTATGTTCGTTCCCATCGATGACCTAATCTGTTTATTTTTCTAATAAACATTCAAAAACCCAACGAAACTCGTTAGTCCCACATGAATGAGCATTCTTCGCTTTGTTTTAGATACAAAAAGTAAATATTTAGATAGCAGTTAAATGTGATGATTATGTTTATCTGAAACAGATATTAAAGATTCTATCAGAATCAGAAGAAGATCGACACGCAATTGGCTGAAAAAAAGCAAATTGAGTGTCAATGTACCAGCATCACTTGGACATTGTGAACCATTGAAGTTCATACATTAATATTTATTAGGGAGGACGGAGTGAACGCGAGGGGACCGGGATCTGTTTATTATAATATCCTCCTATTATAACGCGTTCGCACGATATGCTCCAATCTGGTTGATTGGTAAATGTTCAACGCCGATTGTTGTGAACCCTCCGTATAATTTAATATATAGTTATGAATACTTTTGTGTCAATCTCAGTTCAGTATTGTAGAGGAACTACGGATATCCGTCTAATTTTATATTAACTTTCTGCCTAGTAAATTGGTTGGGATACCAACAAGCAACCAATAAAAATGTTTTCAAATTCTCAATATTGTAGCAAGTTGTACTTCCCTAAGTTTATGAAAAGATCTCAAGCTTGCATGTATGTACGCAATTTTAAAAATATCTCATCTTACTGCTTCTTAGTTTTAATGAAAAGAATTGACCTCAGTCGGTGACGCCGAAATGCCAACTGAATTATAATTGGTTAATTAAATTGCCCCACGCAAGTGCATCTTAGCGACGGATGTGCGTAATGACTGTGACAAACGAACATCAGAAAAAACAAGACCAAAACACCCATCATAAATGTCCCACCATTTGTCAAAGCCTGCTTCAAAATAATTCATAAGTTTAGGGGATACCTAAGTGCTGCCCTAACTTATTACATGGTTAAAAGGTATTTACCCTTATCGCCATGTTAGAAATTGGTGCAACAAAAACAACCTGTTGATAAAGCTTAAATGGCCGTAAGATATTTTTTGTCGACTGGCGCCCAAGGGCAGCCGTTTTGGCATGACTACCAACAATAGAAACTATTAGCTTGCAGATAAAAGTCACCCAAAAAAACAGGTGGGTAATAGATCATGGTATACTATTTATTACCTGTGAATGTCATCACAACTATTTCTCCTTCTGCTATTTAAATTTAAAACAAGAAGATATTACGAGTATACCTGAACATATTTATTTGTCAGCAATTTGATGTTACTAGAAATATTTTTGAGAAAGGTTTTTATAAGAACGTCAACAATCAAACTAAATAAACGTAATAAATTAAATGGTTTTGACAATAATTTTAGCCCGATTTCATATGTAGCAAAAGCGTCGCCAAAGGATTATTATCGGTTCATTATTGTAATGAGGACCACAAATAGATAAAAATAATAGTTCATTATCGATATCAGAAAATGAAGCATCCATCGTCACTAATGGGTTTTTTCCCATAAATAGTTCCCATAAGTAGTTTCCATAAAGTGGATGTTTCACTATCTTTGCGGTTTTACTTCCTGAATTTGACCTATATAAAAATACAAATAACCACGAAATGCGGATGTTGCTATCTCAATATTTGCAATGGACAGTCACGATAATAACATCAGATGGTGGGGAAACATAAGCTCTCACGCTCTCCATATGGTGGAGTCGTGGAGCTTGCGAACCGCGTTACGCCGTTTTACGGTTCCGTCTGTTCCTGGAAGAAGTTCCCGTTCCATATTCCACAGTCGAGGTTCATTACCATTAGTGATTCAGTGTCGCGATTCTACACCGTATGGGACCGCTCTACCAGGACATTTCACATGGGATGAGATCTTGTGGGAATACCATAGTTCATTATGCTGAAAGAAAACATACATCACATGTTGCGAGATGAAATCACGGCTATTTTTAAGCGACGATTGTTTTTATTCGTTCGCCAATTGAGGGCAATCAGCGACACGTGTTCCGTTCGAGACGCTCGCCTAAGGCATCTATTGAGCTCGTTGTGATACCGCCACGTCACGTCGAATATACGCTTCTAAAATTACAGAAGTAGCATGTTAAATATGTTTAGAAATTCCTTAATATTCTGGATAGTAGCTGGCGTAGCCAGTGAATGTTTCAGAAGTTAATGAACATTTTTAATTTTAAAGTTAAAGGAAAGAATCTGAAAGTCACGTTTGTTCTAATGAACTTTAAAAATAATATTTTGATGTCATAAGTTTAGAAAATGCTCTAAAATATTTGGGACAAAATTTATTTCAATTGAGACATTCAAAGTCTTACTTATAAGAATGATCACTAAATGACTAACACACGGTTTCGGACAAGGTTCACATGACACTTGAGTAAGCGTCAACCATTACTACTATCATCGTTAGGCTGATATCTGCATGTAACTCTACTTATGAAGAATTTTTATTATACTCTCAAGTTCCAATCACAAAGATAGTGTGTACGTTATACCATAACCGAATGGTAATCCAACGCTTGTACCATGTGCATACTTATCTTTTAGTCATAAACTTCAAGAACGTTCTGGACAATAGTGTACTCGTAACGTTCATGTTTTTCTACTTGATTGATGTAATGATTACGACCTACATAGAAATTACTGACAAGTGTGATATCTAAAAGTATAACAATCCTTTTGAATTGTTTTACTCGGTAGCTTCGTGCAATTAAGAAATATAGGTCCCATCCCAATAAGATGGTAACTTTCTGAGAATAAAAGCTAATTGTTCCGTTTACTTTGAACAGAGCCTCTGTTACAGAGTGTTTGTTGAATGGAACAACACTAATTAACGGCGAATAGTAGGTCGGCATTGTGTTGGTGGGTCAAATGAAGCCTCTCTTTGTGTAGCTACTGTTTATTTTTTCATTTTGTACCCGGCGTTTTCTTGTAGTAATTGTATAGGTGGTAACTGTAATGTAAGCGGAGTGAATCGCGGCAGTATCTGATCGAAATATATTTTTATGAATATTAATTAATAGGTCTATACGTGCCACATCTTATATGAACACAATAGTTAATTATTATTAATGTCAATTGATACTGACGCTACCATGGCAAATAAAAAGACTAACATATTTCAGATTTTTGTAAATATAAATTTCACCACATTCTTAGAACTAATACAAAAAAACTAGTTTTGCCGAAAATATTGGAATTCAGTATCAGCAGGACCTTTTGAATAATGCATTAGACCCGTCTGGTCCATTATTAGTGACGATGCGCGGGCGCAGCGCGGGCCACATCGCACGAGCTGCATATTAATGAGGCTCAATTTCGTTGTTCGCCGTCAAATTCTTATATTTATTTCCAATGTATTTCCGAAACATATTCGTATGATATATTCCTTGTCACATAAAAATCACGCCTAGAATAAATTATGTCTATTCAAATCCATATTTAACAATCTGTCTTACTTTATGTGCTTACTGCCTACGCGTAATGTCTGTAAGAGTAAGAAATTATGAATTTAAAATTTAATACAAGAGTTGCCGCATGCTAATAATATTAACGATAATTATTTATTGGCAATCAGGCGTCACGAACCAGTTTGCACGTAATTTGAGTCTGATCGCAGGACGAGACGTGGAGTTCAGCCTAGCGGCAGGGGTTCAGATGCAACTGGACAGTGCCGTCATGTGTCAATCTTGTATGCGTTATGCACCAGGTAGTAAGTGCCACCCACAGGAAGGAAGTCAAGTCACGTCAACGATTTTTATAAAGAAAAATACATTATTATGTATACACAAGATTAGCTATATCATTGATTTTGGCGTTGAATAATGTCACGTTTATTTTGTTAGCCTTATTGCTTTAGTTATTTTGGTGCGTCATTGGTTATCCGAAACAAAAAAGAAGTAAGTGGAGACCGTCCGATTATAATGTAAAAAGAGGTTCGCGGTCGTTCCATAACCGATTGCAAATGGTTACTGCCGCAGGCCCTGCTGCGCCATTTATAGCTCTTCGCAATCTCGACCGCTAAAAAAAGCATACAACAATTTTCTTCGGTGGATTGCTACCTATCTATCGTTCGTTCAGACCTTATAATTAAATAAGAACGCTAAAGAATGACAATGAAAATTTGGTCTCACAAAAACATCAAAAGGCCAGAGTTTGACTTTAAAATTCTTTTGCGTAACATTCTACCGTGTCTTATGTTTTTACTGAATAAATAACATGGTTTATTTCAAATTAGTTCGAGCCAGATTTAAAATTCATTTGTTGTCATCTGAATTTAACACAATTCTATTTAATAAATATACTAGTGTATAGTACCTATATAGCAATCGACTTTATAATTCGTTCATTTAACGAAGAAGCAACGAGAAGTTACGACTTGACACAATGAGGTATACGTCGCCGTATTAAATTGAGACTGGAATGCCATAAAGTGGCTTCGACTCTCATATAATAACTCGTTTTGTTTACACAACTACTTGAGGATCATGGCCGATGCGACACAACAATGGCCCGGGCCACGGAGTTTACACCAGCACCGACGACGTCGTTTAAGATTTTGTCCGATAATGGACTAAATTGGCTACAGTTCTCTTAATAAGGTGTATTGTTTATGTATAGACAAAAGCCTATTTGTGCGGCGATGAAAAATATTTTACTCGTTTTCTGAATGGTCAATATTTCAATGTCACATTCGGTATCCGCAAAGATGCCTTCACTTCCCTTTTTGAATTTCATATTAACTTACTTAATTCCATCTGAATGCTTATGGGCCACGGTTGAAAAGTTACTGTAATATAATACAGAAATACGCGATGCGTTATTTGATACTATGAACGGGATGACAAGACGGCTGTTAGCACCTTTTTATAGTACCGTGATTTTATGAAAGTAATTTAGTTTTGGCATTTGGCAAACGTTTAACATTTGCTAAATGAAAACTAAAGTAGGTACTTTAAGAAACGCTATGTTTGAAAATAATAATAAGCCTGAAATAATGAAAAGCCTGAAATGAAGCATATTAGTTTAGGTTTACCAAATGAAGCCTAGCTGAGAATAGTTGAGTACGGCGGTCGGTAGATTGAAGTCAGGGACAACGCTCGGATTTATGAGACTTCCCCGGTAAGCGGCTTAACAGCTACCACAATAAGAGCTCAGCGATCACCGATGCTTTTCACACCTCCTTGTTTGGTCCGCGCATTAGCGTTCACGCCTCGTGTATACCTACCCTTAAACTTCGCGCCTCGACGTTTACATATCATGTATTGCTTATGTAATACCTAAGCTTTTTTAAAATTTGAGGTGGTCAGCTTTAGTCTTCACACGTTTAGAGCTCGGTCCATTATCGTTTCATGTTGTAAACGTTCGGCGAAACCTTTGAAGGGTTCAATATAAAACTAGTTTTAAAATTACCATCCTTTTTCTGGGATTACAAGAATTTGAATGATCCACGGGTACCGAAAGTTTAAAATAACGCCAACTTCTATAGGTCAGATTGACATACTTATATAGACAGTAATTAAGTTTTATCTTTTTCTCAATTACTACTTGAGTATTGCCATCGATATTCGATCGACAGTGACCTTTTACCTGTCATCAATCAATGGTTAGGATAGGATACAAAGGGTGTTGATGTTGCGTCCTCCGTGACTCGGATTCGTGCTTGTTATTCGTGATCCACACTCCATTGTCCCAGAGAAAGTTGACTTTACGAGCCTGTTGCGTGTTACGAAAACATCATTATACAAGATGACAATAATTTGTGTTTCTCCATTCAACTTAACTCTTAACTATCGTTCGCATCGTATCATAGACGGATATGTTGATAGATATCTACTACGAAGCTAGCCGAAGCCGAAGCGTTAGCGACTTTGTAATGATTGGTACCCGCGATAAATAATTGTGATACCATTATGTCCGCGAAGAATCTATTTATTCTGACATAGTTATTATCGTAATGGTTGTTTATAATATCAAAGATAAGTAATGTCTCCATTGTGGATGTAATCGCGAGGTTTTGTAGACGGGATGATGATGAAAGTTAATCAAAATTGCATTACGTGACATTTCGTCACGGATCTTGGTGCGCGCCGACAGTCGCGGAGAAAAAAGTAGCATTCATTTGACATACCACATCTCGGTATCACTAGTGAGACTCAGATCATGATTGATGGCATGTTTATTGAGACGAGCTCATTGCTACAAAGAAGAGTTTTTGTATATTCCGTAGCATCATGATTCAGAAATATCTAAAAAATGTTATGCTGCTATGAGTTATGACGTAATCAAGCGCTACTTGGTGTTGATCATTCACTTACAAGAATATTTCTATGTATGTTTTACCATAAACTAAATAGAACTCATAGATATAGTATAGGCTATACTGAGACTGTAGCTAAATATGTTTAGGTAGATCCGAAGAAATTAATAGTAGAGTAGGTAATATCAAAATAATAATAAATAAATATTTCGGACATCTAACACACAACGCCATCTAGTCCCAAGCTAAGCAGAGCTTGTGTTATGGGTACTAGACAACTGATACAAATACATATATACTTTTTTTTTTGTAAATACATACATATTATACATAGAAAACACCCAAACTCCGAAACAAACATTTGCAGATCATACAAACATTTGATCCGACCCGGGAATCGAACCCGAGACCTCATGATCAGCAGTCGCACACGGCAACCACGAGACCAACGAGGCAGTTTTGTACAAAAACAAACAACAGTTTTGTGTAACAAAATGTATTATTGGTTGCCAGGCATTGAGCTGAAGCTGAAAAATCATAATTGTAATTATCTTACTGGGGTTCAAGCGAGATAGAGCACCTGCGTGACGGCACAATGGGGCATTATCGAGTGTTTACTGTTAATATTTAGATGTATCCAATGGCGAGGTTCGGACGTGGGCGGCACGAGCAGGTATGGCGTCTAACGAGTTATGTAAACACGAAGCGAGAGGTGACCAGTGCCGATCGCCCGATTATGTGCTTTGCATACGACGACTTGCGCTATACTCACGCTACGACTCCAAGTAGCTCCAATGCACACTCACTGTCAAGGGTGAGGTGTCATTTCTTCAATATTTAGAGAGCGTGCGTACGCATACATATCGCTTATGTACCTACCCGCTCCGAGAAGTCAGCACTTAGTACATTATCAGGACATCAACATCCTGTGAAGTATTGGAATATTTATATACATTAGTATTATCTTATCCACAAGTCGTAAGAAGAACATCAATAATACCCTTATATGGTTACGAGAAAATAATGCAAAGTATCAAAAATAGCGGTGATATTCTTTACAATAGATAGGAAAATAAAACACGAATGTTTGCGTAGGATGTGACTGGAGCTGGTGCGACGTGCAGTCAAAATATTTTATTTGCACGATCACCCCTTGACAAAGGCACAAAGGCATGTTTGTGGTTGCCCATTGTGTTGAGGTTTAGTGGTTTCTATACAACTCCACGTACGTGCCACAATGCCAAACTACTCTTTGCTATGCCTAGCGTCTAATTTTTATGTTATGCCCATTGCGTAAAGTAGACCAATACCTTCACTGTTTTAAAGATATCTGCTACAGCAAATAAATTTTAAATACTTAGCTGCCATTAGAAGAATATTACCTTTAGTGTAAAGCATAGTGGCTTTAATAAGGCTTAAAACCGGAACCATCTGAATGCAATCCGCAACCTTAGCCATGGCGCTACCATGAGACCACTTCAGTATTTTAAGAAAACCTATTTGATTTAAGATTCAGTTTCAGTTTGAGTGTTGTAGATTTTAGTGCTTGTGATCTCTTAGTTCAATTTTGCTCTGGTTGGTTATTGCATAAAGGTGATATGAAATAATAAGAATATAGTGTTCATGGAAAAAACGGCGTGCGAAGCTACGACACACACTCCACCGTTGCCATAATATTTTACTTTTGAAGCCGATTAATATTGTAATTTTTTATTCTGAAAGCAACATCGTTAAAATAACTTAAATACTGAGGAATTAAGGTATATATATACATCAACTAATCAAAAAACGAAGAATGGCCGTGTGTTTAATCATGACAACGATGAACATAAATCACAATTAATAAGACATTGTGAATAGGTAGAAAAAGAACGCGAATATTATACAGTAGAATAGAGCCGCACCATCACCGCATTTAATTATAGACTTGGCCTTCAGTATCACGCTAATTGGGTCCTAGTTCTAACTAAACTGACATTTTGTTTTTATGTAGCTCATTTACATAGAGTTGGTATATAATCGCCATATATCTGACAACAACAGAATAAACTGCATATACTTATATTTATACTACCTTTAGAAACACCAATCTTTTATAGTTTTATAACTATTTAGTGTTATCTAATCTTTCGTTTTATATGTAGGTATGTAGGTACAATTTGAATTCGTTACTTAGAATTAGTTGAAGAAATTATTGTAAATTAAAATGTTCAAAGGTATTTATCGGGATAGATTTTCAAATTATCTTTTTATTTATTGTCGTCAATTAATTACGAGTCGGCGCGCTCCGAGTGTCATTAGCGGTAATTACATAGACAAATAACAGAAATATGACACCTAACTACCTACTGCACCCGACAAAGTAATTTTTAGATTACACCTTTAATTTGTTTCACAGTTACTAGACATTTGTATTACTTGTACAGTCACAAACGTTGCGACAGTGCCGTGAATTTAAAGTAAACGGTTTCGAGTCCATTTAGGTTACGACATTGTCCCTTTCTATTCTCGTTTTCTGTATAACTGTAGATATTATCTTAGGTTTAGAGCAGTATATCGGCGTGGGTTCTGTTTGTTAGAAATGTAGACGTATTTTAATGAGATCTATAAATCAAATGGTATAATACGAGCAGGCTAGCGGCGCGTGCCACAAGGCCGGTCAACTGTGGTAGTTGGATCCTGGCTTTTGCTCTCGCTCGCTCCGCCCGAGCCTCGACGTCTCGCCTTACGCTCTATAAGGCTTTAACGAGTATTATCATTATGCTTTGACCTGTTTGGCAAGCACTTCGCGTTCGTCATTGCATCGCCAGTCGTCACGCCATATCGAAGCACGTGCCTGTGTATGGCTCGGCATACGACACCAGACACCGCTGACATTATACAAATTCATAGCGAAAAAAACATATCTGCACCAAATACGGATGTGTGGCGGCGCAATTTGAATGACGTATTTGGCGAGATGTCGAAGTTTGGTATTCGCTTACCTACTTACTTACTTACTACTTACTTACATTTCGATGTTAATTTACCCAATTAAAATAAAGCAATCCTTACCAAGAAATAACATTTACATATAGCGTGTTCTGATTTCATATGTTAAAGCGATATTTTATGGTAAAGAAAAGTGTGTCGCTGTATTCTTAGTTATAAAATAATAGTTACACGTTTAGCTAGATCGCATTGGCAATAGCCGGGGGCGACGTCTGTCCAGCGCTCGGGGTCCACCGTTAAATAATAACAAGTATGTACGTAGTTCCACTGAGCTATAAATTGCTCGGTGCCGCCGGGCACGCTGCACGCGGCACGCAATCCCAATGCGGAAAATATTATGGCGAAGCCGGTGTAGCTAGCGCACACTGTAAGGCTTGTACGGGTTGGATACCCTGCGGCTATGTAAAGCCTACTATTGTTGGTCTCGCTCCGTACTTGTCAGGCCACTCCACCGCTTTACGACATGAACATTTGCAGTGCTTAGATGGCAGCTGAATAATATGTCTACAATATACACACATCAAAAGTGTCTAGGGATGAAGCATTTTTATGCGGATTTCTTGAAATTGAGATGTGGCTTTGGCCCTGGCCTGCTCAGTCGCCAGACTTGAACCCGATTGAGCATGCATGGGATATGCTACAGAGAAGAGCTCTGCCGAATATGGAGGGTATCCAGTCTCAAGAAGACCTTTTTTTGTTGTTGCAACGAACATGGGCGGCCATTCCACAGCGTGATTTGGATGAACTCATTTTGAGTATGCCAAACCGATGTTCTTGTGTTAGTGTTCGCGGTAGAAACACGGATTATTAATTGTTTAAGTTACCTAATAAAATTTTAAAGAAAACTGTTATTTCAGTCTTTTTTTCGAACTTTAATGTTAGTGGTTCAAATGTCAAAAATCCTTTTATTAGGAAAATGGCAAATTTCTTTATTAATGCAAAGGTGACTTGGTTTATCGTTACTGTGACAAACGAAAACGCTTTATTTGATGAATCCTTAAAGAAAATTTTAATTAATATCAATCAGGAGAAAAGTTATTGCAAAAATATATGTTGATCCCTAGACACATATGTTGATCCCTAGACACTTTTGATGTGTGTATTTTCAGAAATCATTAGTGTTAATATTATCTCTGATGTGACATTTAACGAAATTTTAATAAATCTAAATATAAATGTCTCTATTTTTAAGTATGCTAATAAACCTACCGATGTCAATAAACGTGATATTGGACTTGCTACTTAGAAGCAAAAAATGACAGCGATTCGTTTGTTCTATCAAACTTCGTTTTAAAAATTTACATGAATATAGATGTATATTTAAACTTAAATAAACAAAATTTATTTATGCCCTTTAATCTAAATATATTTAGGTACAGGTATTATTGTAATCTTTGAAATTGAGTACATGCTTTACTGTGTACGGTTTGTTAAGGACTTTCTAAGACATAAAAACTTTTTTTAATGAGTTAATGAAGCCCTGGTGTGCTTCGCTTCCCTTCCAGGCGGTCGAGCATTCGGTCGCGGTCGCGGCGCATTCCAGTCCTTTGTCATCTCGACTACGGAACGCGCCGCCACCAAGCCACATTACACCGCACTTATTGATTCCGTAACACTTTAGATACGGTCAACTGTTTTTGTAACCACCCTGACACCGTACGACATCGTGATCTATGGGACTTGGGAAGTGATAAACGCTGTATAAACTTTCTTGTACCAGATCAGCTTCTCGTTAGAAAGCGTTTACATGTTTTATAGTGTTTTATGAGACTGCTTTTAGTCTTTATGATTATTTTAAAACGTTAAATCTAAAGCATAACACTTTAAAATAAGTTTTGATAGATCTAGGGTTGAATGTTCAAAATATAAACATAAGGCGTTGATGTCTTTTGTCTGGCAGAAATCAGTTCACATTTAAATCATAGGAAGTTAATAATTGCCAAATTTTATACATTTGTCATAATAATATAGCAAATTTACTAAGGTGTATATATAAATGTATAGTTTTCTTCTAGCCATTACAACTTTACGATAGCTATAAAAAAAACACGGCTTCGCGCGTGCGCGTTGCGAGCAAGTATAAATAAAAGAAAGTCGTATTGCGCAACAACTAATCATGCGAATGCTTTTGTCGATGAGACTGACTACTAAACTCAAAGAAAGCAGACAAAATATATGGGGCAATGAAATTGTAAGTGAGGAAAAGTTGGTACTCTGTATTCAGTTTGCAAACCGCACGACTCTTTCTCACGCCTCTTTACGTATTCCACCGGCGTCTGCACGTGAGAATCATGCCCCAAAACATGCGGGTAAGCAGACTAGTCCATTTAAAATATTTACTCGTTCACTGCTGAAATGTATGGATATATTTGCAGTTTTAATACACTGTTTTAAATTATAAGGGAATTAGAATTTTCGAAAAAAGTGAAGGTGATTCCATTACATTATTTCCATTTATTACTTTTCCAAATGAAGATATTGCCTTCATATAACTTTTAAAATTAGAAAACTATAGTTAAAGATTATTTTAAAACTATAGTTAGTTTTAGTGACCGCCCGAAGATTCGGTTTCGGTTCCGGCCAGTTTCGGCGGGTCGGAGATTTGGAGGTGCTCCAAGTACAAAAAACATATTGCACCCGCCACATTGACATCAATATAGCGGGTGTACCTATCCATATTCCAATATTTAACCATTATTTATTAATTACGTGGCAGCCGACGAAGTTCTCTGACCGAAGATTCGGTTTTGGCGCGGCCGAAGGTTCAGCCGCGCTGAAACCGAAGGTTCGGCCGTTTTCAGGCCGAAACCGAAACCAAATCTTCGGTCGATCACTAGTTATTTTATTTACTTACTTAGGTTACTCCTAGAGTAAAATGATTATAGGATATTAGACCTAATTTTGGTTTTTAGATCTATACCAATATCTTTAATGTGAAAAACATTAATGAGTTAATAGTCACAATCTTAGGTAGTTACAATCGAAAATCGAAATACAATCGGTTTAAGTAAATATTATTTGGCAGTAATCAAGTTATATTAATATCTAAATAAATTTTACATTCATTTTACAACTTGTGTCGCTTGTTTATCAGTGCTGTATATGGAACTTACCATAGATAAGAATCACTTTATTCCTTCAAATACCAATTTCTAGATTTGAAACGATATGCAATGTCTGGACCAGTTTCAACTGTTATCCATAAATAAGGAGCTTTCCAACATTTGTATTGGAACGGGTTTTCTACAATCACTTCCAATGCAATCACTTCCTAGATACAAGGTCCAAAACAAGCATTAGTTTGTGGAAACTAACTTGAATTGTCGAGATAATCTTAAGCTATATTTGTTTTACAAAGGAACCAAGTTGGAATAAGCCCGGACATTGCCGACTGTTGGATTCTTTGACCATCTAAATATTTCTACCAACAAATATGAGATACTTTTAAGCAACACATAGTTATCCTAAACTAATAATTTCAAAGACAATATTTAAATTACCTGACATTTTAAAAACGAAAATAGAATAAGAATTTTAAAACTAAGCGAATAAAAGTTACCTTTACCGGTTAGTACTTAGGTAAAAGTAGACCATATTTTTGAGCGACTTAATTTACGTCTATAGTCTATGCCTATCATTGTCTATGGCAAGGCTACAGTTGAAGATTCACGTAATTTATTTAGCTACGGATTCACGTAATCAAGTAATACAATGCAATCAAATTTAATCGTTAGTTTACGTCCTGTTTACCAATTGATTCAACTCGTTGCGTATATTTTATTAGATTGATATACATTAACACAGATCGAAAGTTGTTTTCAATGGAGATTATAATGTATGCGATTTTGATTACGACGTGTTAATGACACGTCGTAATCAAAAGTTGTAAATTATTCTATTACATGTTCTACAATGTATGTTTTTGTGTCAATTATTGTTACATATGCGGACGGTCAAGGACGAAACATGATTATTCTGATTTTTAAATGTTTTTTTATGACAAATTCTTATCGCACATGTACTACTGTAACTCTTATATACCAGGATCAATAGCAGTGTTCCTGTGGTCCCAGTTATGACATGAGAAGTCAAAGGAAAAGATAAAATTAGAACAGTTCTGTGTTCAGAGGAGTTCTGTTATATTATTCTTAACTTTGTTTCTGGATACTTTAATGAATGCAGTTTGTTTCAATTAGTTTATTGCAAATACACAATTTTTCACGTCTTTGCAGGCAAAACATGTTGAGCCTTCAAAAATATGTATCTTGTAACATCGTGTAATACCTAATGCGTATATATATATTTATACAAAACATGAGTTGGTTATTCGATCAAAAACATCAACAGTTATACGTTATTTGTAATAAGTCTGTGATTAAATCTACGTTAACTCTTATTTCCGAACACCCTCATACAGAAAACGATAGGTGAAAGACACATAATTACACGTCAACATAAATAATAATAAACGTGAATTCATGTTTTCTCCTTAAAAAATATCACAGACATTATTAACAGTATCTTTTATTATTTAACCTATCCTACTTGTTTTATCTGTTAAAAATAAGTGTATAAGGAAGTTATTATACACCCAATGCCTAACATAAACTTCTCATACGACTAAATTATGACTGCTTAAAAGTCGTATAAAATAATCCGATGAGACGAACATATGGACAACACACACCCAAAAGCTTTGTTGTACCCTTTTGCTTGTGAGGATATAAATCTCTGACGAAATTTTAAATTCTTGTGATAATTTATACTCTTAAATACTTAGTGAGATTTACATTGGCTGCATCATGTGTTGAAATAATTCCCTTGACACTAAACGTTTCAAAATAATACAGTAAATATTGCGCCCGTTTACAGGGATATATTAGTTGAATGAGGATTAGGTGAAAAATTATGATTGGAAATACTATGAATGGTTTTAATAAATAATAATTGGCAGATATCATCATCGGCCTACCGCAGTCCACTGCTGGACATAGGCCTCTCCAATTGCGTACCACTTGGTTCGATCCTTGGCTTCTTACATCCAGGTCCTGCCAGCCATCTTGCGCAAGTCGTCACATAACCATTACATTGATAAATAATTGTAATAATAAAATGATTCAGTCCACTCATTTATACCAGGAAAAGGAAAATGCAGAAGCAGATTTAACCCATAAAGTTAGTTATTGAGAGCAAAATCACATCACTTTGGGAAAATCTTCAAAATTGTATGTGTCCCAATGACCCTGGGTAAACATGCGTGTAACTATGTCACTACACATTGATGTTGATCTATATTTATGTGATATATGGCGTGTCATAATTGACAGTGACATGTTGACTGACCGTTCAGAACTTCACGGTGACAACTGTCACAATGTCGTCTGTCAGATAAAGGCGTGTGAACTGTGCTTATCTGGGCGCGAGCGATCATGCGTGAGACGAAAATCACCTATGTGATGTGAAAATTACTGGGATTAAGCTCTCGTACAAGCAATACTATCACTGTGATAAGTTTATTTGACAAACGAGCGACATAAATGTGTTACAAACATGCGCTGTCTGTTTTTTAATAAGCGGTATAACTTGGTTTGTTCACACATATTTACATGCCTAGAGGTAGAATGTGGCTGTTCCATTATTATGTTGTAACTCCTTATTGTACAACCCATGGATGGATGGATGGAGAGTTGCAACAACAGTATTGTTGTGTATTGTTGATTCTGATAAGACCATCATCAGAATTATTGGTCATAGGCCATTTATTGGTCCCTTACACGTTTACTCGTACAAAGACTGAATCAATAGTCCAATTAACCATTCTCAACATAGAACTTTAGACATTTAGTAGATTATATTTTTAAAATAAAATTGTTCATACATGATGTTAGATACAAATGTGTGATGATAACTAATTATTGGATAGAAAACATTGTTAACCTGCAAGTATGTACAGTATTTTGTTTAGGAATGGTCATATAAATATTTTTTGTCATAAAAGTTTACGTTATTCATTTTATGAATAGTCAAATAATGTGAAGATGCGGTTGGGAGCTTTTAGCTTTTCGTTAAACATTACTGCCTTACACAGATCCTGCGGAAATTTTGTATAATTACCGCGATAAGTATAACATACTGTTGATCATTCATAATCATCAGTCTATCGCAGTCACAGCTGTACATAGGCCTGCCTCTCCAATTGAACGTCACTTGGTTCGCACTACTAATCAATGCCCGACAGATTCGATTCATGTATATATAGTATATATATGTATAGAAAACAGGGTTTAAATGATTTCATCATAATAAAAGGTAGACATTTTTAATTTCCATGTCATTTTAGCTAGCAAGTATGTAACTTTTATAAGCATTATTTACATTTCACAGGTATCAAATATCCTTATCTGAGTTTTACGACGGGTTATTTTATGATTGTGGGATAATACTTATGTAGATCATCGTCAATCAATTCCCACGATTCGCAAACTCATGTGAAAGTATTTAGAATACACGCTTAGATATCGTGTGGCGGCAGCCCCTATCATCTTATCGATATGGTTTCCCATTTTAAACTATTCTTTTCTTCAAGATCGATTATATTTGCATGCAATCTGTATCAATACATTATTTATCGTATGTAATATATTTTGGACCTGTTATTACGAGTTTATGCTAATTTCTTATGTACTAAGGGCTCCCACACATAACTACGATGCGATGCGACGCCGCATCGGCATCGTAGGAACTTGCGATGCGAATTACTACGAAACGAATTCGTGCGGCAAAGCGTTGGTTCATGTGACCATACTTTGGACCACAAAGATATGTCCTAATGAGACTTTTATATGAAATGGTTGATGAAAAATAGAATAAAAATAATAAACAAAAATAATATAAATGATTTATGAATACAAATAAATAAGAAAATAGTTTTGTAAATGTTTTAAAAGAAAAAACATGGCGCTGACTTCAAACAGATTTTAGGTACCTAGCTTATACAATAATACTACTATTTAAATGAATAAAGAATTAGGTATAGACAAGAATTGGCACATAGCAATTTATGAAGAGCCAGTTTATTTTACGCTTTTTAGTTTTTTTTGGCAGGGAGTTTTCGTGGGATAGTTTTTTAGAAGTCGGTTTTTTTTTTATAAAAAGTTTTTATTTTTCCATTTTTAGTGCAAACAATCGTTATCAGTAAGTTGAACTATTTCATATAATTTCTGCTGATGCGAATAACTTTAGTGGTTTGAACACGTATTAAAACTGAGTATGATCAGTTTCCAAAATTATGCTGAGATGCAAGATTTCTGTTACCGAGAACGTGGTCTACGGGGCAATAGAAATCGTGTCCAAGCTTAAATGTCGTGATGAAATAGAAGCAGGCGAGTTACTTAAAGCAAAATACATTAAGGGGTTAGTCATCATAGCGCCTGTGACATCAGCTCACCTAAATAACTTAAAAGTATACAACTAAAGGTCTATAGATACGTATGAAATTGAAAGAATTATCCTCCAACTCCTAACCGTTGAGGAGTTGTACCTTCCATCATCAGCTTACCTAAATAACTTGAAAGAATACGACTAAAGGTAACATACATACATATGACTTTAAAGATTTATCCTCCAACTCCTAACGTTAAGTACGTTAAGGAGTTTTACCTTTCATCATCAGCTCATCATCATTAAATGATGACTACCAGACGCAAATACCGGCGTAGCTTCAGAAAATGTACGAAAAACATAGTACGTGCCTGAAAAAAATGAGGGTTACCCTCGATTTCTCTGGGATGCCATCATCAGATCCTAGTTTCCTTATCATGGTACCACCGTCGGGACATCTACTTTCCATTAAAAAAAGAATCATCAAAATCGGTTCATAAACGACGAAGTTATCCCCGAACACACAAATAAAAAAAAATATACCATGTGTCCCAAAATTCAACGATAAGCGGGCGCCAAAAGGTAGACCTGCTCATGAGTACATAAGGAAAAATAATTAAAAAAATATACCTAGTTTTTTTTTAGTTACAAGAAAAATTTAGAATTTCTTTGAAAATTTACACCCTTCATGATATTTTGAACGACCACGATGACAATTTTTGTGTAACGTTTTTTGTGTAAAAACTGCGGGCAATTTTAGCACTATTAAGGTACAAGATAAAAAAAAATCTTAAGCATATTTGAGAAATTGTCATCGTGGTCGTTCAAAATATCATGAAAGGTATAAATTTTCAAAGGTATAAATTTTCAAAGAAATTCTAAATTTTTCTTGTAACTAAAAAAAAAAACTAGGTATATTTTTTTTTTTTCCTTATGTACTCATTAGCAGGTCTACCTTTAGGCGCCCGCTTATCGTTGAATTTTGGGACACCCTGTATACGGTCGAATTGAGAAACCTCCTCCTTTTTTTGAAGTCGGTTAAAAACAATAATACATATTTAGGACATCTAACACACAGCGCTATCTAGTAATGGTAAAGTAAAGAAAAAAAGAAGGAATGTAGTGCCGTTTAGTAAAGTCTCAGAGTGGAGTGGGTGGACCAAAAATGTTATCAACAAGTGTGACGTAACATCGCATGAATGCACGATGCGAATCGCATCGGACGTTCTTGCCGTGCGAGCTCGACGATGCGTTGCGAATTCGCAGTTTTGTGTGGGCGCCCTTAAAAATCCATCCGCTTTTCAATGTCACTTTAATTTTATTTAGGTTGAAGTAAGTGTAAATAATAACCTTCTTTCTAAAGAGAGGGCGACGTCAAGTAGTGGACTGTTAAAGGCTGTAAATAACGAAACGGCATCTTATCTAGGAAAAGAATATTCCCGCCCGGAGAGTGGTCATTTTATCATCTGAGTCACTATCAATACAAAAAAATAAAACAGATTTCTTTATTTATATAAAAGAAAAAGTAATAAAAACTCTACAATCTTAAATCATCTTGCAGAATATTGTTCATAGAAACTTACTTTTGCAATCCATTATTGGGAGATTTAAAACTAGACAGTTTTTTAAATACATATATTGATTTTTACAAAATGTGATATTCTTTTTTATCGTTTCTTTAATTTATTTAAATGAAGTTTCTTGGAGTGAAATTGTATTAAAGAAGCTCGTACTTAATTTATTACAACGCAAAAGGTCGTAAAAAGTAAAGTTTTGTTATAAATTATTTCTACACTGATATTTACGTGTTAAAACGACAGATTTAAGAAGATGTTAAATAAACGTATTATTACCGTATCTTATGACAAATTATATTTGTTTCAAATTTTGAAACAAAAGGGATGGATGATGAACTCGAGTACTATCCTCAAGTATGATAAATCGTTGTGTCGTCTACACGTAAGAGTGAATATTTATTTAAATGAACCCTAGGAGTCCATGCTCTCTGAGACACGCACAAAGAATGAAGTATGTCGCCCCTCCGGCGGCCGTCGCATAATTGCCTTCTTACCAAATTACATGTAATTGGAGCGGTGTTTTATTGCGTTGGGTGTTTTTGTCCCTTAAAAATATTCTCGCTTTATTTTATTTGTCCTTTTATAAAATTATTCTTCTAATATCTCTACAAATTAGCCTTTATAACAAACTGGATTGCACCGTTGTTTTTTGTGTATTAACCCTGAGCTGAGTCTCTGACTATGTTAAGTACCTACGTTGATTAATTGCGTCAACCATTTATGTTGCGCAGAGGTCAGCATGTTTTGAATAAAATAGATTATTTACAATGTTTGTCAGCATGTGTTCACATGTGCTGCGCTGGCGATGGCGCCTTGGTGACGTCGGTGCGGCGCCGCCGTCGCCCGCACATGCGCACTCAGCCTAAATCGACTCACCATTTTTCTATGTAGATTTACAAAAAATGGTCCTAAACTAGATTTGACGGCTAACAACTCTTCCTAAAATGATGTAGAACGGATACGCCACATATCTAGCTCTTGAATTATTGGCTGGTCTTGTATCGTTTAGTAACTAACTACTGTACTTAGCGCAATGATGATTTCAGGTTTTTGAGCTATAGCTTTAATAGAGTTACTATTTTTATACCAATTTAGTACGCTACAACAGTACTAAATATTTGTAGCCCTGAGTCTGTCGTTAAGAAATTGGTGTCTTTCGCAAAATCAAAGGCAACACACACAAGAAACTTATAATTAAACATTTATTTTCGAGAGCTTTCTTATTAGACTTAGTAGGTACTAGCTGACCCGGCGAACTTCGTACCGCCATATTACATATCTGTCTCAGCTTCCCACAGGCAGTGTACAGTCGCGAACAAAAAAAAAAGACTTTACCCGTTATCTTTTGTTTTTTTTTCTTTCTAGCAACAAAATAATGAAAGAAATCGGACAATGTGTTATTGAATTACAACTAAGTACATTTTTTGACTTTCATCCCCTCTTTCCAAGAAACCGTATCAATTTCGGGATAAAAAATATCCCATGTCCTACCTCGTAGTATGAACTCAAATCATGCCAAGTTTCATTTGAATCCATTCAGTAGTTTCAGCGTGATGCGCGGCCAAGATACAGACAGACAGACAAAAATGAAAAAAAATACAGTTTTGGCTTCAGTATCGATTATAGAGAGCCCTCCAAAAAGAATTTTCAAAATATCTTTAATGTACAGAATTGGACCTGTTACATTTTTATTATAAGACTAGCTGTTGCCCGCGGCTTTGCTCGCGTGGAAGTTGAATATATATATTTAATTAAAACTGTGTAAGTATCTATGAAAACTGTGTTCATGTTTTTAAACGTATTTATTTATAATCAATAGCCCTTTAAAATTGACTTTCATACACACTTTCGACCCTTATTTTAACCCCTTTAGGAATAGAATTCCCATAAATGCTGATATAAGTATTAATTTATTTGTAATCAAAAGCCTGAAGACAAAGTTTCAGGCTACTAAATTAAAAAATGACGGACTTCCAGTCTAGCCTAGGGATAGAATATCCAGAAACGCTTAAATACGTATCTCATCATCATCATCGCAGTCCACTGCTGGACATAGGCATCTCCAATTGCACGCCACTTGGTACGATCCTCAGCTTCTCTCATCCAGCTCCTGCCAGCCGTCTTGGGCAGATCATTATTCCACCTGGCCTGGGGACGTTCTACGCTACGTTTGCCGAGACGCGGTCACCACTCACGAACCCGTTTACCCCAACGGTTATCAGTTCTGCGGCTAATATGGCCAGCCCACTGTCACTTCAGCTTGCTTATCCTGTGGGCTATGTCAATGACCTTGGTTCTCTACCGGATCACCTCATTCTTGATGCGATCCCTTAGAGAAACGTTGAGCTTTTGTGATGAGAAAAATAAATCATTATTATAATTATAGCCCTCTCCATAGCACGCTGAGCGTCTTTGAACTTGTGGACCAGCCGTGTCGTAAGTGTCCACGTTTCGGCACCGTATGTCATGACAGGTAGGACGTATTGATTGAAGACTTTCGTATTTAGGCACTGTGGGATTGACGATGAAAAGACCCGACAAAGTTTTCCAAACGCTGCCCAACCCGGCTGAATTCTCCTGTTCACCTCTTGCTCGAAGTTGTTTCTACTTTACTGCAAAGTCTGCCCGACGTACCACACATATTTTTGAACAACTTCGAGAACGGCACCGTGAACCACAACCGGTTCCAGTAGAACATGTTCATACATACGTATCTACTCATTTTTAATCAGTAGCCATAAATAAAGTTGCATGTTTCTAACTTCAAGAATGACGGACTTTCAGAATAATGGACTTCCAGAATAACCTATTTACGAAATTTCAACCCCTATTTCACCCCCTCAGGGGTGGAATATCCAGAAACGCTTAAATATGTATCTAATCATTTTTAATCAGCCAAAACACAAATTTTCATGTTTCTCACTTAAAAAATGACGGATTTCCTTACAAACTTTCAACCCCTATTTCACCCCTTAGGGGTAGAATATCCAGAAACGCTTCAATACGTACCTATCTACTCATTTTTAATCAGTAGCCCAAAACTAAATTTTCATGTTTCTCACTTATAAAATGACGGACTTTCCTACAATCTTTCAACCCCTATTTCACCTCTTTAGGGGCATAATATCCAAAAACTCCTAAATACGTATCTAATCATTTTTATTTAGTAGCCCAAAAATAAAGTTTCATATTTCTTATTTAAAAAATTACGGACTTCCATACAAACTTTCAACCCCTATTTCACTCCCTTAAGGGTAGAATATCCAGAAACGCTTAAATACGTATCTACTTTTTTTTCATCAGTAGCCTAAAAATAAAGTTTCTTGATTCTAACTTAAAAAATGACGAACTTCCATAAAAAATTTCAACTCCTATTACACCCCCTTAGGGGTAGAATATTAAGAAACGTTTAAATACGTATCTATTCATTTTAAATCAGTACCCCAAAAATAAAGTTTCATGTTTCTTACTTAAAAAATGACGAATTTCCATACAAACTTTCAACCCCTATTTCACCCCCTTAGGGGTAAAATATTCAAGAACGCTGAAACACGTATCAATTCATTTTTAATCAGCAGCTAAAAAATAAAGTTTCATGTTTCTAACTTCAAAAATGACGGACTTCCAGACTGACCTATATACGAAATAACAACCCCTATTTAACCTCATAGGGGTAGAATATCCAGAAACGCTTAAATACGTATCTACTCTTTTTTAATCAGTAGCCCAAAAGCAAAGTTTCATGTTTCTTACTTAAAAAATGACGAACTTCCATACAAACTTTCAACCCCTATTTCACCCCCTTAGGGGTAGAATATTAAGAAACGTTTAAATACGTATCTATTCATTTAAATCAGTACCCCAAAAATAAAGTTTCATGTTTCTTTAAAAAATGACGAATTTCCATACAAACTTTCAACCCCTATTTCACCCCCTTAGGGGTAGAATATTCAAAAACGCTGAAACACGTATCAATTCATTTTTAATCAGCAGCCAAAAAATAAAGTTTCATGTTTCTAACTTCAAAAATGACGGACTTCCAGACTGACCTATATACGAAATAACAACCCCTATTTAACCTCATAGGGGTAGAATATCCAGAAACGCTTAAATACGTATCTACTCTTTTTTAATCAGTAGCCTAAAAGTAAAGTTTCATGTTTCTTACTTAAAAAATTACGAATTTCCATACAAACTTTCAACCCCTATTTCACCCCCTTAAGGGTAGAATATCCAGAAACGCTGAAATACGTATCTACTCTTTTTTAATCAGTAGCCCAAAAGTAAAGTTTAATGTTTCTTACTTAAAAATGACGAACTTCCATACATACTTTCAACCCCTGTTTCACCCCCTTAGGGGTGGAATTTCAGAAATTCCTTTCTTAGTGCTCACTTACGTTACATAAAGAACCTACATGCAAAATTTGAGGATTCTAGCTTCAGCGGTTTGGGCTGTGCGTTGATCTCTGGGTATGTCAGTCAGTCAGTCACCTTACTCTTTTATATATATAGATAGACTAGCTGACCCGGCGAACTTCGTACCGCCATATTTACATATCTGTCTCAGATTGTGTACAGTCGCGGGCAAAAAAAAAGACTTTTTTTTTTCTTTCTAGCAAAAAAGAAAGAATGAAATCGGACCAAGTGTTATTGAATTACAACTATGTAGATATTTTGACTTTCATCCCCTCCCCGGAGGAAACCGTGCTGAATATCGGGATAAAAAGTATCCTATGTCCTACCTCGTAGTATGAACTCAAATCATGCCAAGTTTTATTTGAATCCATTCAGTAGTTTCGGCGTGATGCGCGGCCAATATACAGACAGACAGACAGACCGACGGACAGAAAGACAGACAAAAATGAAAAAAAATACAGTTTTGGCTTCAGTATCGATAATAGAGAGCCCTCCAAAAATTTTTTTCAAAATATCTTTAATGTACAGAATTGGACCTGTTACATTTTTATTATAAGTATAAGTATAGATAGATAGTAAAGACTGTGTTCAAATTAGGCGAGGCTTGCAGTTGCTAATTCAAATAACTTGTGTTTTAGTGTTTCTTATGATATGTAAATATTAACTTAAGTGTATAAAAGTAAGCCACAACCGCAAAGCCTTAAGTGCTTATTAAGATTTCGTTGGCGCCAACCATTTGAACCTTTGTACGACTATTAAAATCTGTCATATATTTTATGACCATGCTAATAGGGTATCATTTGAATCCATTCAGTAGTTTCAGCGTGATGCGCGGCCAAGATACAGACAGACAGACAAAAATGAAAAAAAATACAGTTTTGGCTTCAGTATCGATTATAGAGAGCCCTCCAAAAAGAATTTTCAAAATATCTTTAATGTACAGAATTGGACCTGTTACATTTTTATTATAAGACTAGCTGACCCGGCGAACTTCGTACCGCCATATTTACATATCTGTCTCAGATTGTGTACAGTCGCGGGCAAAAAAAAAGACTTTTTTTTTTTCTTTCTAGCAAAAAAGAAAGAATGAAATCGGACCAAGTGTTATTGAATTACAACTATGTAGATATTTTGACTTTCATCCCCTCCCCGGAGGAAACCGTGCTGAATATCGGGATAAAAAGTATCCTATGTCCTACCTCGTAGTATGAACTCAAATCATGCCAAGTTTTATTTGAATCCATTCAGTAGTTTCGGCGTGATGCGCGGCCAATATACAGACAGACAGACAGACCGACGGACAGAAAGACAGACAAAAATGAAAAAAAATACAGTTTTGGCTTCAGTATCGATAATAGAGAGCCCTCCAAAAATTTTTTTCAAAATATCTTTAATGTACAGAATTGGACCTGTTACATTTTTATTATAAGTATAGATAGATAGTAAAGACTGTGTTCAAATTAGGCGAGGCTTGCAGTTGCTAATTCAAATAACTTGTGTTTTAGTGTTTCTTATGATATGTAAATATTAACTTAAGTGTATAAAAGTAAGCCACAACCGCAAAGCCTTAAGTGCTTATTAAGATTTCGTTGGCGCCAACCATTTGAACCTTTGTACGACTATTAAAATCTGTCATATATTTTATGACCATGCTAATAGGGTATAATTTATTCATTCATGTGCCTGCTAATTGCAACTGACGGAATTGCTACTAGCTGTTAGTCATGTTACACCGGCTGGTGAATGTGTGCACAGCAATGAGGTTCAGTCACGATTTGGGTACATACAGATATTGCTTGTACTTACATAATAATCTTGTACATATTATCATAGTTGAGCGTCATGTAGAGCTTGTTTATGACACTGCTTGGACAAGATAACTATGTACCACCAACTGGTAGCAATAGAATGTTTACTAATGTATGTATATTGTAAGTATATTTATTTTTGGTCAAGTACATGTGTTAATAATCAGTTTAGTTGAGAACCAGGATGAGGAAATTAAGCACTATTGCATAGGTGGATAAGTCATAAGATTATTTGATATTTTTTTTGGCGGGCAGCAGTCGTAGCAGCTTTTGCAGCAGTAGTCTAATTGCAGTGTATACTCAAAACATTCAGTTTAGTTGTCTTACTAAAATACTTCGAAAACACATTACGTAAACATAGTACGTGTCTTCTGAATCTAGATTTTGGAAATTCTAGGAATATGCTACCTTTTGTTCACAGATAAATTTAAATTCACTAGACTGGAGCACTTGTACAATTTTTAGACTACGGACTAAGAATTAAAGTTACTTCAAGTACTGACCGTACAGTAGGTACTTTACACATTCCCGTACCAATTATTTGGTATATGTAATGTCGTGATAAATGTACTTAATTAGATTTAAAAGGTGCAGAATAGAATTTATCTACGTATTCCTTAGTAGTTGGTAGAGGGGCGCCCACGCGGTGTCGTCGTCGCGCACGAGTTCTGCTATTATACAATCAGGACAAATCAGCACATGCACTACATAACCAATCTCTATCTGTGGACTTCAGTGCTGTGCATGATCCAAGGCTAGCTCGATCTGTACCTAATGATACGATTTATGAACGCAGCAGACAATCTAAAGAGCATAAGTATTTTCGTTCATTATCTATTGATGTGTATGTGTTCTCTACAATAGTAGATCCGTAGTACTGCATATAAAACAATTTTCTGAGCCTGCCCACGTCAATTACACTGTTTTACACTAGATCGTTCCGTGCTTCATCATTATTGTGATTGTTTCCCGGCAGTTCTCGTTTGCAGAATTTAGATTGTAAGCAGTAATTTTGCAAATACGTATAAGTATTCAACAAAAGTTTTGCGGTCAACCGACACCAGAACTGCTTTTTTATTATAGAATTTAGCTCACCTTTAAAAGTGTGTAGTAAAAAATGACGATTATTGTCGCGTATTGTCTATTAAACTCGTGTTCTGCTTTTGGTCGTGCATAGCTGGAGGCGAGGCAAGTTTCTCTCGGTCGATGATCAATAGCGCTTATCGCGAGTGGGTATTGTGGCGACTGACTGTACGACTTTGTATCGATATGAGCATAATATAATGAATACAATGGCACGCACGTGCGACGTCGACGCCCGCGACAGCGTCCGCCCTTATGTACTATTGTCCATTGTTCTACGGAAATCCTCCATACATGTCTTAACACTTACAGTAATATCTTGCTTAAATAATGAGACTTGTCACCTTGCTTATTAGCCACCCAAGCACACCCAAGGTTTTAAAGTTCCGGGAAAATTAAATGTTCCAAAACGGAATGACTAATAAAATACGTTTAAGAATTTGTAATTAGAAACGCAGGCAATCAGTGGCGAATAACCGTTCGTTGTCCTTGGCAATTAACGTAGTATTACACTACTACGCAATACTCACAAATGCGTTTAAATATTTTTAGAAACGTTTTAAATGCACAGTTAAACACAGTCTTATCTTTACTTAGCCTATGATTGATTTGGTGGTTCGTGTTGTGGTTAGACAACTAGATCACGGAACTACTTTATCAGCATAAAGCAGTTCTTTCATACTGTGACCTACAAACGAAAAAACCACATCAAGACATCGGCCTTTGTGCGCGAGGGCTTTCAATTCTTATAAGATTTGAGTTGGCTGTGTGTGGGTGTTCTTGAAAGCTTATAAATCTTCGTGCTCATAAAGGTGTGCTTGTGTGTGTAATCGGAGACTTGACAAGAGCGTTTCGACCGCGACACAATGGCTGAACGGCATATTACCATACGACGGAGTCAGCAGTAAAACTTGTTTTGTTTGTATCGGTACAGTCTATGAACGTTTATTTGACAAGCTTGTTATTAGTGATAGTTCTGAAAACTGTTAGTGAGAACTTTTAATTCCATTTCTTGTAGCTTTCAATTATATTACAAGAATTATTTGCGTCATTTCCAACAATAAAAGTTTAATGACGGAATTCATGTCGACTCAGTATACATTTGTATCTATACGGAAACAACAATGCGAGCGGCGCGTGGGCTGGGCAGGCTGCGCGGGCGTGCCTCGCGTGTCCCTGTCGCTAGGGCTGCTAGAGAGAAATTTCAAATACATTCAAATTTACTTTTTCCTGGGTATTTAATTGAACGTCTCACTATTAGAAGTGTGTGTTAAGGTAAAATTGTAATATTAGTAAAGGTACCAAATAGAACATTAGTTTTAGAATCGGAAAATAAATCTTTTGGTCATCATGTTATGTGTAGGAGGTCATTCCAACTTCAACATATATATCGATGATAAGTACCTACTTTAAACACAAATTTTCGTGATTAAGTCAATTTAATTTTACGCCACCACTCCTATTAATTTGTCTACGTTGGATCTTCCTCACTAGGATAAGATATTTTGTCTATTACCTACACCACATCTATAAACTAACACGCTGGTGCGTAATGGTATCAGTTGTCATCAGCCGTTACTTACAAGGAAGAAAGTTTTAGATACTTTCTAAGTTTCTAATTTTAGTTCCTCTTCATGTCATGTTTATAGAAAGCCCAGGATACCTACAGCCCTACAAGAGACGAGGTTGAGGTTGAACGCACGCGACATTGTTATCTCGGGCCAGCTTTGGGCGAGAATAAATAAAACTCTTCGTAGAAAAACACACATTTATTTTATTATTCTGTCGAGGCTGTTGTAATGTCGCGATAACGCTTTATAGGACCTGTTATCGTGCACTAACGAACTTTCTATACAACGACAGAGTTCTTTTGAGATCATAAAATTAGACGATAACAGACAAGAATTTAAGATATCGCACGAATCCATAAATATTCGTGCAAACAATATATTGGGAAAAGGCAGATATTTGAAATATCTAAACGCCAATGTGAAATTTACATAACCTGTCCGTTTCTTAAGTTTTTTATACAATAAGGCTCCTAATATAATGATAATTTTAATATTTAGGTATTAATGATGATACGAATGCCAAACCATTCAATGTCGCGAATGCAGATGCGAATATTGGTTACAAATTAGTAAGACAATGTACCTAGTTTTATCCGTTTTACGTGGTATTGTAAAAGTCCAAACTACGGTTAATCTTGAGAATTTCCAGTAAATTTCAGGATTTACCAACATGAGTTGATAAAAATATTTAAATAAGGAAGGATGACTATTTACCATTGGAATTTAATACATGCTCGCTTTTATCAGTAACGGTTGGTAAATGTTGGTTAAAAGGAAGAAATAAAATTCATTTAAACTCATCTAAATGTAATAATTCAATAACAACAGATCTGGCATTAATGGTCAGTCACTGTTCTAACCAAACCTACATGATTCAATTTTATCGTGTCTTTGAGGCAAATCCTAATATTCCATGGAAATCCTGAAATAAATGAATTCGCTGCATAGGACTGCCATCTTATGAATACTGGTCGCAGTGAAAACAAATGAGTTGAATTTTTTTTCACTCACATTGTCAAATTTTCTCAGAAAATTATCTTGTGATAAATATTTAAGACATTCACGTTCTAAAATGACTTTACATATTAGTGAAGGACATTAACAATATTCAATATTAAACATTATAATCGATTCAAAACGTAGTGAAGATTTTATAGAAGCGAAGAATTCTTGTGAAATAACAAGTAAAACCTTAAACTATAACCTGAATACGTAAAACTAGACTAGGTAGAATAAGCTATACCTATGATACCCAGGTCATTATTACGAATCTATTGACACCAGTAGTTTAAGAACTTCGGTGGAACATACAATAATACCTATGTAAACTGCCAAAACTATTACCTTTTGTGGCTTCGCCGTAGTCGGGTAAAAAGGTGTGATAAACGTGTTAAACTATAAAAGTACTTGGTTATTTTAATCTTTTTTTATTAATACCACTACATGACCACGTTTGTAACATTACATAAAATAAACGATTAAATACATAGTTTACTCTTGTTGTCATTTTCCAAAATACCTAGACGTTTTGTTTCCTGCAAATGCGAATGCGAATATTCGTAACATCACTATCAGGTTTTTTGGCATATTCACACTGACACTTTAAAAGTCAAAATTTATTGGTAATAATATTTTATGTAATAACATAAAACAGTTTTTTTTGTGTATAACTTTATTAAAAATCGTTAACAGATTGCTAATGTAGTGACTAGTCACCATCTTCACATTTTAAGAATAAGGCACATTTAAATTTGATACCGGTTTGACGTAAATAAATCAAACTATGATGTTTTCTACGTACATTTAAATACCCATAATTTTAATTGATTTACAAATCAATTTAATTGATCCAAGCCATTCTAACTGTATTCGATATTTATTAAATTTTTCATCTCGTAATATTCATACAGTTATCAGATCCGACTTCTTGTGGCGTACAATAAAATAATTTAAACACTAATTGGCCAACGCGCGTGGCTTCATTTTGCCCGTAATTCTTTTTGAAATCTAGAAATGAGACAGAAGATACAAAAACAGTTGTGTGAAAGAGAGAAAAATATATGATGAGATGATGTTAACGTATATTAGTAGCTTTTAGGTCGATATCTTTTCGAGCTCGCGTCATTTGGTTCTAATGGGTCGGGATTGCCTCAATTTGAATCTGCCGTTGGTTGTCTTTTTGTACATTATGACTTAATGGATCACGGTTACTGTATTTGTGGTTATTGTTTTATGCATTATTATCTACGTTTATTTAATACATTATGTAAATGTATGCATACCTACCGAATATAAAATTTATATCGAATGTGTTGTGTTTTACTATAAATAATTTATGGCAAAATCATGTCTTAATTTATTCCGTATTTTAATATTTGACCATATATTAAGACTGCTAACACGTATAGTTTCAAAGCAGAACGGCTTGTAACAGTTAACACCCTTCGCCACAGATTTTTTGTTATTCTGTTTTCAAAACAAAAAATCTTTGTGGGTTTTTATAGGGGCGTTTTTGTACGTGTTTGTCTTAGCGCGAGCCGATAAAGTTGAAGGGACATGGAGGGACAGGGCTTCTCTACTAATGCTTGAAGACAGTTTATAAAAACCTTTAAAATTTGTGCGTTTTGTACTACGCTTAGAACTTTGTGATTTTATTTATTTTATACCATATACTTATCAATATAATAGTAATGGACTTCTTACAGGATTTAACTTATAATTTATTCTAAACTAGCTGTTACCCGCAGCTCTGCCCGCGTCTAAGTCGATTATCGCGGCAAATAGTAGCCTATGTGTTATTCTGATGTATAAGCTATATTACTGTAAAGTTTCATCTAAATCCGTTCAGTAGTTTTTGCGTGAAAGAGTAACAAACATACACACTCACAAACTTTCACCTTTATAATATTAGTGTGATAAAACATACTAGGTAGTAAGATTAATTAGTAAAAGTAATTATATAAAATTTATTATGTAAAGTACTGAAGCTGAGAACTGTATTACTTTACTAAATTGATCCTAAATAAGTAATTGTTTGTTAATGTAATTTAAAGAAATATATAATAAAATCGATGAGTCATTAGGAGTTTAAGTCCGGGAAGAGGATTGATTAATGTACATGGTGTTTGAGATTTATTTACATACTGTAAGAAAAATGGTACGCGCACTTTTTACCTCAATAAGAACAGCATTTAATATTATAGTTTACGTGACATTAAACTTAAGATTGTAAATAGTCATAACGTTAGAAATAGAACCTTATTTATATACCTACAGGCAGATGAGATGACAAGAAAATGTGAACATGTATTGCAAGACGTCGACATGCATTAGCGAGACACGCGGGCCACACAGAGAAAACTGTCTAACATAAAAGCTGTGTTGTATTCTTATTGGCGTGGTGTCGGGCAATGTAGAATCTTTGCTCGGCGTCGTTTTATTGTGTGGTGGTCATATACTTTAGCTTTATGGCTTACGGCGCGGCGTTCGGCCGGCGCTACCTACTCCAGAATCGCAGCCCACGTGCCGTTGATCGCAGATACAATTGTCCGCCCGCGACTTGTTCATTAATCTAGATATACCAAGAAAAATGACACTTTGATCATTTACTTCCATCTACCACACCCAACCAGACAACTTTCCGTTTAGATCTAACAGTTGGTCGTATTTAACAGAGCTCTCTAGACCGGTTAGCTGATTTTGCAAAGATTAATCAGAAAGGTTTCAGCTTAACGCTACTCAAACTGGTAAACTTGCAGATGGCAACTAATAACCAAATAAAAGTAAACGATATAATGAATAAATGAATAAAAAGTTGGTGATGACAACTTAATATAAATTTCTTACATTTCGATCTTCGCACAACACGGCACAACGGTACTGCGCGGCGGTAAAACTCACTACGGTAGTCATTTTATGTGTTTTGATCAATTTTATGTGAAGATGATACGTCTGGAGCCGGTTCGTAATGTCATGTTGGACACGGAATATGTAATGAACTCCCTGTTTAAATTAATTATTCCGGTTGCAGTTTTTCAAGCAAATCGACCAAGTAGTATTAACAAGACTTACCGGTAAATAAATATTTAAACGAAGTACTGACATACCAAAAATGATGTATTGACACTTTATACCTGTATATCTGCGTACCTACATAATTATAGACCATTTTATAATACGAGTAGTACCTGGATGTCCGGTATTTTTTTTGGTAAATTTTCTGAAAATGAATCCTAGCTAGATCCATTTATCACCCCCGAAACCCACTGCCTTAATAATCTAAGTCCACTGCATACTAAATTTCATGAAAATCTTTGGAGCCGTTTCTAAGATTCATATTATTATCTATACTAATATTATAAAGCTGAAGAGTTTGTTTGTTTGAACGCGCTAATCTCAGGAACCGCTGCTCCGA
This sequence comes from Diaphora mendica, assembly GCA_949125395.1. Taxonomy (NCBI): domain Eukaryota; kingdom Metazoa; phylum Arthropoda; class Insecta; order Lepidoptera; family Erebidae; genus Diaphora; species Diaphora mendica. Next base: position 8,444,299 of record OX421321.1, read on the forward strand.
TTTGAAAAATTCTTTCAGTGTTGGATAGTACATTTATCGAGGAAGGCTATAATATAACATCACGCTAAGACCAATAGGAACGGAGCACCAATGAAGATTGCTACAAAAACGGGGGAATTTTTTTACGCTACGGGCAATAGGAGACGTAAACATATACTATAATAAACTATAATAAACATATACTATACTATAACTATAATAAACTATAATAAACATATACTAGCTGACCCACGCAACGTGCGTGGGTCAGCTAGTATATGCATATCCAAGAATTGATCGTTCAAAGGTACTGGATATTAAAGTTTTCAAGGTTTGCTAACTAGTGACCATTGAAGACATGTACACCAACCGACTAATCTGTACCTTTACGTTACCTTATATTAGCTATCCTTATTAACGTTACCACCATGCTTGAGTTCTGCCTGCTTAATCAGTAAGGAATGCTGTGGATTTAGAACTGAAAATCATTCAATCAATCTTAAGAAGTGATGCACGAAAAGTTTCCTTAACAAATTTAACGTATAAATAAATCTTATTAGTAATTTCTAGACACCATACAACTAGATGATGATATTTTAATTTAACACTTCCAACTTCTTAATTATTTTTTTAAATTTTTTTATGATACTGAAGAATTGCCGCTCATAATTTAGGTAGTACAAAATGTACTGAGTGACTTGTCTGTCAGGCATGAGAATAATCCTATTAGGAGTGCGATCAAAATACTAATCCAGGCCTTTCTTTTCAGTGGGTTAACACCTACGGCTGAGCGCGGCGTGACGCCTGTTTATCTGCGATGTCGAGAGGGCACCATATCCTGGATATATCCCAGAGGAGCCCTGCGGCTGCTATTTCGACCGGCTTTGCCGGATGATGAGCAAGACTTCAGAGTGTGTGTTCGTGTTATGCGACGTCCTGACCCGCCTGATCTGTTTCACGATCTGCAACAAAATGATACAGGTATAGTAATTACTAATATAATAATACTTGATAAATTTAATATTTAAAAAAATAAAAAACAGTTTATAAATGTGTTACTAGCAACTAACAACGATATGTCTTTACAGAAGTTGCAGAGCGTTTTCCAGCTCGTCTTTTTGTGGAAGGTGCGCATCGTCTAGTCCCACTTTATGCGCCTAACGACGGTGATCCGAGAGAGCTGCGATGTTTTCGCAGCCGACGAGGCCGCGCTGCCCTTTATGTAGAGGCCGAACCAGAAGGCGGTACGCAAAGGAGAATGGCTACCTTCAGATATGAAGCAAAGGCGTTAATGAGACGTCACTACGACCCTACTTCAGCCGACTGCCGACCCTGCACTGAGTCTGAACTAGAGCTCGCCTTCTGCACCAGCGATCTCGGTTAGTACCAAAACCGCGCACAATCTCAAACGTGTATGTCATTATGTACTTTACCGCAATAATGAGTTATCAGAAAACAAATAGCTGCGTCCGCATACATTTTAATAAGACCGTGCCGACACGGGTGCGCCATAATTTGTCGCCATGGTCGAAATTCCTTGGGCCTGAAATGAAATATTAGTTTACATAAATGTAATTTTTGTTCACTTAACTACTTGAAAGTATTTTATGTGTAAAATCTTACATTTTTACATAAAAGGTTTGTGATTTACGTTCTGTTTATGAGCATTTGTGTCGCCGCTAAGTGCCAGTCGGATTTTAAGATTAGATTGAATTTCTTAGCGGTCATGACTCAGCCATAACGGATTTTTTTGCACAGAAGTGGCAGTGAGTCGGGATGATCGTTGCTTAGATTCAATATAATGTTCGTGAGTGGTCGTAGTCACGGTTGACAAGTGTGTACCGGATAGACAAGTATGGTTATAGCGGCACGCGACGCGGCAGGGAGTTAACGTTAATAGTTTTTTCTGGTTGATAAATTGTATAGTTGAGGAGTTGTGTCACTGCAGCGAGCCCGCTCCCCGCCGCGGCGCTCGCTGCACTCACGTTATTACCTACCTCCAACACGTATCATTGGTTTTTTGTTTGAAAAGTCCCATAAAAATTCTGATATTCTTTCCTCGGTCAGCCAACTAACGTGTTAAGGTTCTTTGTCAAATAAAACTGACAGGGATTGTTACAATGGAAAATTATTATTCGATTGTTTCTGAGGTCGTTTAAAATATGGAATTTATGTATCATCAGTGACTGGACAACAGATTTTGTTTTTTTTTTAAATTTTAATGACCTTAAGCTTTCTTTTCTTCGACTATCATTAAAAAAAAATGTTAATAATAGGCATACGAATACTTCGCTAACCCTAACTTACAATTAAATTAACAGTTGTCTTAGAAGTAGTTTTAACTAAGACAGACGTGATGGGTTGTTAGTGAATCTTGTATATAATTACGGGTTCGAGTCCGCGGGTTGATGACCGTCTACTAAGACTAAGTCTATTCTTTAACATAGGTATCTCGAACAAAAGCTCTGAAACCCCGGGTACGTTTTGCGCTTACTCACGACAGCGACAAAAAATGTATTGCGTCGCGAACAATGGCGACACGGTGATTAATATCTGTACAATAAATCTGGTGTCGCGAGCGAACCAGTTTAGTGTGGCTAAGGTACGTTGGTACATTATAATGATATATAACGTGCCGCAGTTTATTACAACTACATGTTACAGATTTCAATAAAGTTAAAGTTCCTCCATCGTCTTGTTTTGTAACCATTCGATTAATGGATGTAAATATCCTCTATTAGAAAAACAACAGCGTGTCTGTGACTCGTTATATTACAGTAATAAAAAATCGTATAGCTATTAAAATAAATTTCATATTTAAGTTATTTTAAAACAAATCTTAATCGGACTTTTATTTTTTCGGACCTGTTTAAATGTCTTCATTTTATACATATTAGTTTTTTTCTACATTATTAAGTTTAGGTATTTACTCAAATAATGATTTTTTGTAATGATAAACATGAAGCCTACCTAGCCATTTCTAAACGATTACGTATAAAACATTTGATGCACGGTAAAAAGAAACCCATCAATACTCAATTGTGTTGCGTTCTAAAACGCTCCGAGATGGTCAGTGATTAAACTTTACAACTTCTAATTTGTTTGCGCTTCATCAATAACTATAATTAAGAAAAAAATTACATAAAACATTCAATCTTCGGACTAATCAATAACTTTATTTGATACTTCAACATTAAACATTTCAATATTTTGATCACATTTTGTATTTATATTAATTTTTTATTGTTTTCGTCGAATGGGTTTAATTTGGGGCTATTAAATTGATTTCGTAGAACTTGTTTTCAATTAAATAATTATGTAAAACGGCCGTTATTAAAATTATTCAAAGGAAAGAGATTTTTCGGCCAGCGATATGTTTTGATGATAGCAATCTCGATTTCCCCATCCAATTTGGGCAAACTAGATAGGTACAGAGAAATTGAATGTAAATTGTGAAAAGTTTAACTCCGGATTTTAATTATAAGCCCATCAATCATAATCATCAATCATTATTCAATTTATTAAATTCAATTATCTAAGCAACGTATTTTTTTTTGTAACAGTGTCTCGCGGTGTAATTGTGGGCAGCGAGATTCGTGAAGACCTTGATACAACGCAACTGACCCTTCAGCTTACCAAACTCATCAGAGCTACCATAGGTGAAGACCAAAGAGACAAGACGGACATCAGCGATCAGGACGAATACTATAGGTAAGAACATCACTAATATTTACGTAAAAATAATGGTTTGAAAATATGTATTATTTATGTAAAGCCTGTAAGAGCTATTTTTCTGCACTTCGAGCCGTTTTAACTGGAGTGGGATCATCATCAAAAGTCCACGGTCGAACATAGACATACCTATTCTTAGCATTTTATAACACGCTGACCCGACGGGTGATATCCTTTCTCTTTGCAGTAATGTTTTCCTGGTAATTTGTTTCATTAATCGCCTCCCACCGCCTAACCGACACCCACGCCACGGGATGAAAAGGGATGGTTCACTTCTCAATCTGTCACCATACAGAGAAAAATATAAATAATATAAACATTGTAATACCTGGATTTCATGGTATCAGAGAAAACCAATGCTAGGCATTGCTAGGAGAGTAAGGTCAAAAGAGGCACGATCTACTATTATTTTTTAACCGACTTCAAAAAAGGAGGAGGTTATCAATTCGACTGTACTTTCGACTGGGTGAACCGATTTTGATGATACTTTTTTTATTTCTTTGTTTTCAAGCTAGTGCTTTCCGTGTGGTCCCATTTCAATTTGGTCCAGTTCTTGAAGTCGGTTTTTTCTTTTTGTTGAAATTTGTGATTATTGAAGGGCACACTAAAAAGACGGAAAACCAATGTGTTGCAAGCGTCCATGATCGGTGGTAGTTATCGTTAGATATGACTTGCGATTTACCCGCTATTAAATTTCATTAAATATCTTGTTAAATATTTTAGGACAAATAAACATACCAAATACATGTCACTAGCGATTTATTTTAACCACTTACACGTCCGATTGGGATTATTAGGTTATTTAATAACACGATGGGAACCGCTCATTCACAATTACCTGTTGTCGTTTTTATTGCGTTGCGTATTTTTCAAGACGATCTGTGTATTTAGATTGCCCTGTTATACTTACTACAAAACCAAACAACCAAGTACAGTCTTAAATCGTTTGTTGGCTATAAAATATTCTTCTCATTTGGGAATCAAAAATGCCTGTAGGAGACCACAATTCAATGCCTTTTAAGTTTGCGGTCGGGTTATTAGTGGCCATTTAAAGCCCTCGGTATTTTTTTCTTTTGAACATTCACGACCGACGTATAGATTGGGAAAGCTGTATAATTGTTGTCGCTGTATCGATAATTGTGAATAACCTTTCGTATGGTTAATATGTTGTTACATAACCACGCAATAATTCTTACTAGTTTTGGACAATAACAACTACTAATATTTTAAATATTAGGTACAGATCCCAGAAGTTCTTACTTAAAACTAAAAACTTTACGTTTAGTATCTCCACCTTTTAGTTCTTACTACGGGTACTTACTTGCGTTAATAGTCATTGGATTGTTACGTCCGTCTTGTTGTAACATACATATTATGTATACATACAACTATAGTATAGTCCAAAGTATACTACTAAAGAAAAAAGTCTCAAATTAACAAAAAACTGTTTCTCTCTAAGAACAGTTAGTTATGTAATCCTGGAGTCTCATTAAAATTTGAACGAAGGTAACACTTACCATGTAGATTGTCCAGTCAGTAATCAGATTGTCTTTTCAGAGAAACAACTACATGTTGTAGATATCATCGAGACTGCTCGCTTCCACAACACAAAGTGGGTTTACTTACCTACTAAAAGTTAAACCTTCGTTATATCCCTTGGCCTAAAAAATATTTTTATTAAAGCTAGGCCTATGTCCTGTACAACGCAATCAGTTTCTAATCAATTACAATAATTGTTCTCATTTCTCTCATACTTTTAAAATGATTTTTTTTTTCCACGCGGTTTTACATGGTCATGGATGTTAATTGGGTGTTATTATTGCAGGTACGAAATGGACAACACGCTAGAGCGCACTACACACCGCAACCATCGGCGGCGGAAACCGCGCAGCTTACACGCGCACGTGCACGTCTCTTCGGTGTGTGGCGCGGCCGCCGGCGCCGGAGAGTTCTTGGTGATGGCGAGGCGGAGACTCGGCCGGTACTCGCTCGTCTGCGCGCCCAGAATCGAAGACTGGAGCGAGCTGGTCAAGAGAAGAAACGCCGAAGGCACCGCACATTGCTTGTTGCAACACTAAAAGTGATGTGACTGTGACAGTCACGTAGTGATAGAAAGTGCCATGACAGCTGAACTGAGTCTTCAAGTGTAGTAAAACGGACGCGCCCATATGAAAAAAAAAACAATCCGATCGAACATAATTTCGATTACCTAAGAGGTATATTGTTCTGTGACCTTATGACGAAGTGTGGACTTGTGTGGTGTTGCTCCCGTGGACACTATAAAGCTGTGTACTTTAGTTTTATTGATTCAACAGTGAAACACTGTTGTTTCCTTTCCTATTATATCTGAAAAAAAAAACCGTTGCTTGCCATAACATCAGCTTGCGTTTTATTGCAATATTGTAAAAAGTATCTGATTCTTAGTTATGTATCAAATGTTGTACTATTTACTGTAAATGTTTTATATTAGATTTAAACAAAAAAGATGTGGTCCAGAGTGCCAAAATATGTAAGATCTTCATAGTTGCAAGTAAGGTCGATCTCAAATGTACATATTATGTTTAAGTGGGAAGTATAAAGCCATATTAAATAAGTACCATAGTTAGATAATATATTGCAGTTTTGAGTGTGATTATTTAGAACAAAATATCTTTTGATTTAGTGCCACTGTTGTTAATGAAAAGCATTTATATGGCTTACTTAAACTAAACATCCGTTTGTGATTAGCGTCTCATATTGCGTACACATTAAATGCCATTAAACACATAAAAGTTAAAGTATTGTAGACTCTATTTCTACATGGTTACATCTTTGAATGTGATTGACACTGACATGTTGTTTTAACGCATCATTCATCTCAATAATCCATGCGAACAGAAAACGTTGAGAATGTGTCTTTTTAAATTGTGATATAAATATGTACATATTTGCCTGTTTTCATAAATTACTTTATTTTATTAAAACTTGTAAAAGTTTATATGATTTATAAAAAAATGAGATCGTGGATTCGGTTCTCATGTTGAGAAAATATAATTATTTCTAACTGTTATACAGTCGTATGTGTGGAAATTGTGAAATCAAATATGTACCCCTAAACTACACAAACACTCTTTTCACATGTACCACGAATCCATGACGCTCTTATAATGTGCTTCCATTGTAAATCATTTTGAACCATATAGGATTTATATAGATGATATTTTCTGAACATATACCTACCACTCAGCCATTAATTACGAATACTTAGTTAATATATATTGTACAAAATTATAACTGTAGTTGTCGATATGTGATATAGTTTACAACGATATGTTATGAAGTGCCTATTGTATATAAAATATAGAAATATTAATATTACATAGTGTTATAAATATATACATATTATGTAAAAGGATAACTGTTGAATATAATAGTTTTAAAATTAGACTGTCTTTAATTTATTTTTATCTACTGTTATTTATGCTTAATAAGTCCTCGGTCCCAGATGTAACAACTTTTAGCTTATATCCCAGGTTATTACAATAGACCCACTTAATACCAAACATCCTGTAGTTGTAATCTCGTTTTTGACTGGACGGAGTAGATTTTTTTTTTTAAAAGACAACTCCCGCACTAGGAATAAATCCTGTGTCGCGGGGGACTTTACAAACATACATGAAACGGACACAAAGAACACCCAGACCCAGAACAACAAATTTATGGATCACACAAAGTGTTGTCCTACGTGGGATTTGAACCTGTGGAGGAACGGGTGTTATGTCCCTCCAACACAAAGCGAGGATCCTCCGACCAGGCGAGGTGATCATGCCTGGCGGGCCAACTGCCCTGTAATAGTTATATAGTTACCTCGCCGCTCGCCGTTGTCCACTCAGAATCAGGTCAACACTTTGTGTGATCCACAAATTATTGTTCTGATTATCATGTTCGTAAAGTCCCCCGCAACACAGGAATGTTCCTAGTGGAGGAGTTGTGATATGTTCTCCTAGCCGATTACGACTAAGGCGGCTAGCCTCAACGGAGACCAGCCAATTACGCAGGAGATATATGAGGAGAGGATTATAGGTGCACAGGTGCACTCTCTGTTACCTCACTCCCATAATCCGATGGGACGGTTAACCGACACGATCAGGCAGAGATCAGGCGCAGGACCGTCGGTCGTTACGTAGCAGAGCACGTAAAGCTGTCGGTCCTGGACCGACAGCTTTACGTGCTCTCCGAGGCACTTGGGTTCAGACCTCAACTTCAAAACTCCGAGGTTATTAAGCATTTCTATGATCAGAAAAACTCACGATCACTTTTTGGTCTTACCCGGGTTCAAACCCAAGACCTTTTGATTGGAAGTCGCATACGTCGACCGCTAGATCAACGAGGCAGTTAAAAAAGAAAGATGTCAATGTGACGTGACGTCTTCTGCGTTGGCCTCTTTAAAGTAGAGGTTTTTATAACATCGATGGTAGAATGACGAATTGTATGGTATTATGAAATACCTTATTGAGTACTCAAGCTGAAGGAACTAACAAGGCATAAAGAATTCAGACATAATTAAAAACACACATAAAATATAGCAATTTGTTTATTGAAAAAATCACAACTGATACCACATAGAAAAACTACTCGGCACGGTTTAACTCTTAACTATATATAATATCACATAAACACTTTATAATTTGATATACTATATACATTAGACATTCATTTTATTTGGTACACTATGTGAAAATACCAACCACTAAGTGATTCAGCTAAGTATAAATAATAAATAAACAGAACAAACATAAAACATCGAGTTTGAAATAAAAAAATAATTTTAAATAACGAAACGAAACGTTTTAATACATAAAAATAAAACGTGGACAGGATAGACATTTTCTTCCGTTGAATTATAAATAAGTAGGTACAAATACAAAGGACTGAATCAAATTGTTGAAACGATTTTATATTATGTCCTTGCAATAAAAATATGGGTTTGTTACACGGATATATTAATAGACAATTTATTTTATAGTCTCTGTAAACATTCACTAACATGTATTTATGTACAGTCCTTTATAGAGCAGGTCTTTATTGCGTAGTTGTGTGTATATTAATGATAGCACGTGACACTAATTTGTGTTTGTGGTAGACTGCTTTTCACGCGCCGACTATACCTACAGCTTCTTCGATTTCAAAATACAATGTACATGTTTTTGGTTTGGAAATATTTAGAGAAAATAACTTTTCCTTTAAGAATACATATTATTATATTGAAAAAGTTTAAGTTAAACAGAAGCTTTAAATGGAAACAACAAACAGGTACTTAATTCGTCAATGTGATATGTGTATCTTCAAAATGTTAGCAATCGCGATGATCGAAATTTAACGTAAAAGTATCTACGATGAGTTTTGTTACGTCATAACATCAATACCGTAGGTATAATTTAGTTTATAATAAAAAAATATATCCAACAATGGACTTAGGCAACAATATTCATCCAAACATTCATAAGATTTTAGACTTACGTAAACATTACAAAACAACAAGTATCTATATTACAATGGGTACCTTGGCATTACATTAACGATATAGCAATACAAAATTTAATTATTTATAGAAGACAGCACAACGAGTCAAATTAAATTACAGAATAAATTAAAATAGCCTTCTTTTAAATGTTTTCAGATATTTATAATAAAAATAATTTATTCTGTGATTTATAAAAAAACCTCAATAGCCGTATTTTAATAAATTCGTACAAGTAAACACACGCACACTTTACGATACCCGCCGAGACAAATGAGCAAGTTACATTCAGCCTTCAGTTCCAAACATTCTCCACATATCACGCACTATAGATACCATTTCATCAAAAATGCCATAGCTGTCTACGAAATATGTCGATAATCACACCTTAACCAGTAATAAATAGACGGCTATTAAAAAAGTACGTAAAGTATAGGGCACCCAAATATTGCAAATAAAAAAAAAGAAATGTTCACGCATAAGCCGATATATTTTTTATTGTGCGATAAATTTAGAGATATAGTTTTTCAGTGCCAGATGGAAATATTAGATATGTGCCAAGACCAAACCGATAGAAAAAAAAATTGAGTTGTTAACTACTAGAAAATATGAATGAACGTTAAACATCTATATTTACAGGTAGGGTCAGTATTTTTCAAAATATTTTATCGTCACTGACGTGGAACAATACTTTATATATTTTTTTCTTTCTAGTTATTTTTTTTATAAAATTTGGAACTAGATTATTGGGAGTAACAGGTAAGCCGGAATTATTGTCGAAACTAGTTATCATAACGCGAGGAAGCTCGTTCGTTACAAATGTACACTGTTTAACATAATCGACACTCGAATACAACTTTACACTTCCTCAAAATGAAACCACGGTGGAAAAAAAGGTAAGGCCGGGCGCACACCGAAATGGTCTTCGACGAGACCGTCCGCGACAGTTGTTTTGTGCCGACGCACACCGCATGAGACCGAACAAAAGGTCGAAGAAGGGGAAAGGACGATTTGATTATGGATATTACGCCTATAAAGAGTGTTTGTTTACTTTTTTTAATTTATTTATACTTCCTGCATTACAATTCCACAACGCACGTCCCACCTAACACAACGCTTTTTATGGCAACCTAGTCGATCCTCGACAAATTGTCTCCGACGAGACAGTTTGTCGAGGATCGACTAGGTTGCCATAAAAAACAACAGCTTTGGTGTGCGACGGTCCCACCTAACACAACGCTTTTTACGGCAACCTCGTCGAGTCTCGACAAACTGTCTCGTCGGAAACAGTTTGTCGAGTCTGGTGTGCGCCCACACTAATTCTTTTGATACTGTACTCTTTATAAAGTTTCATAGCATAAGGGTCAAAGAAGAACTCTAGAAAATTAATTGTCTATTGAAAACATCACAGTAAATAAATAATACGACCGAGTTTACTTTGATAAACATTAGTTCTAATTCGACGTAATATACATAAATAATGAGTCTCAGATATAGTCATGTAAGTATACTTGTATTTTACTTAACTCGTTGCAGTCGAATCTTGCAATTTGCAAATCCGAATTAGTATTTAAGTGAAGAAAAGTTAAAACTCAGAATTGGCTGTGTATTTAGTAAGTTATTCCTATTATAGGATTTTATAAATAACAAATAAAATAAATAAATGAAAATCACGTTCAGAATATGGCCTCAATGTATGAAATTTTCGATTTATAAATTTAAAATCGAATTTTAGAAATATTTTTATTTCATATGAAATTAATGTTTCGATAATAATAATATAGTATATACCTATAAAATAATCTTTTAGCTTTCGTTTTGTTTATTTAATCTGTTAATGTATTTTATTCATAATTTTGCAATTACATGTTTATATTCCAAACATTGCACATAAATAATTGATATAACATCTCTTTATTGTGTACCTATGTTCAATTAGATAATTTCATGATATTGATAGCTGAACTTCAGTCAATAATAAAAAGGTTAGTAAGTTTATAATTATTACATATATTTAAATTTATTGTTAGTCTTACAGTGAAAAACAGAAAAGTTGAGACAATTTTATTGTTAGTAAACTTTTGAAATTAGAAACGTATTAAATTAGACACTCGCCTATCTAATTATTTGAACTTTGCAAAGACCAGCAGACCATAGATAACAGACACTGTCATATACATAGCACAGACTATGTCAGTAGTCTTCATGTTGAGGTTCAAAAAATAATCTAGAGACAGATAAAGACATAAAACCTATCTCTTACAATCAATTAGGCTAATTACCCACATTATATATATTTATATGAAAGTAAACATAAAAACTGTGACCGGAATGATGTCTTTTGCCCGTTTTCACCAACTGTACTTAAACCATCTCCTAACTAGGAACCCTAACGTAGGCAGCTCCTAAATATAAATCTTATCAAATTTCGTTTTCCCCATGCTAAAATTTGCCAACTTCATTTTAAGAGACACCTAAGCACGTAGGTATCCCCTAAAGGTGGGTGAAAACGAAAATACTACTAAGCGTTACCTAACTCTCTCTAAGAGTTCCCTTAAATTTAGGGGACGTTGGTGAATATGGCTATTAGTCGCTGTGTGTCGTTAAGTAAATATAGTTAAACGGATCGTTACGATGTCCAAACAAGTTATCCTATCATTGTTTTCTTCTGTTCCGTGTTTATAGGATACATATGGCATAAACAACGCATACAGACTCGTTAAATTAATGGCCGAAATCTAATGAGTATACATATCACAATACTCCCTACATACATATAGTACATAGATTTCATAAAAAACGCGTGTACGACTAACGTATACGTACGTGTACGTCGGTAGGTTGTTTTCATTCGAATTGCACGGGTGTGGGAGTCATTACGTCGACGATAATGTCCTCCATGTTCGGCAGTACCAGAACCTTCTCGAACTCCTTGCTGAGTTTCTGTTCGATCCAATTGCTGATGTGGGCAAAGCGAAGAGTGCGAGCTCCCACTGCTGGACGCGCTTTTAACACTAGCTGTGGGTTTGTTCTGAACCTGTGTACAGAAAAAAGTAGAAATGGTAAATAAAACAAATTGCGGTGTATTAGTGACAAATGCAACGGGATGGTTTCTCGTGCAGTTACAATTGCATAGTGTTTATGCCTTTTATATTCAATAACTTTTTTAAGAATAAATAAAGGACCTCACAATAGCAAAGACTGATATGAATTATAGAAAGTTAATAAAAAATAATATTTGTGATAAATTTATATATTCAATTTATACAATTTATTCTTCAATAAATACATTAAATGAGTGTATGTCATAAATAAATAAATAGAGTAGTCTGAATGATATAAATAGGATTGGTATTGGTGCTAATTTTGTTGTTCGCAAACTGTCTAAATTAAACTGAATATCACTAAAAATTACTTTTGTCCTGTCAAACGATGTTCTAAATGACAAAGATTTACTAAAGTTAGGTATGTCACAATAAAAATAAATGGTATCTAATATATACAGACAAACAGCTTCAGTGAAATAAGAGAACAGAAAATAAATTTAGAAATATTTTAGTTTGGTGCCGCACAACAACAGTATCATTACCATTGTCTTTCTCCCTATAAATTTAATGCTTTTATTTTTAATTAATTCTCAGTTCAGGCTTATTATAGGTAACTTCAAATTATGATTTGTAATCGCTATTGACATTTTTGCCTTGATTAACTACAAACAATTCCTTTAATCCTGGGCTGAATTACTCTCTGTAAATAAATGAAATAACATACCCGATCCACATTCTGTCGTGCGGGGGAGGTGGTAAGTTGAACGCAAGACGTCCTTCTAAACCGTGGACCTCTAGGTGAAGCTTGATGTCCGTGTTAGAGAGTCCCTCCATGGCTCGCTTCACGTATTTGTAGTCCGTTACCTGGATGATGGAAAAGAAGGGTAATCCAACATGGCGGTGAGTAACCACGGCTGATAATATTAAGAGTCACAAACGCCTTATGACCCTCCTCAGAATCAGAAAGAAGAGGATTTGGGTTCCGGTAACCTTTCGATTGGTGAATAGCAAGAAAAGAGTAACATATTTTTTTAAATATTTCAGTCAACTAATATTTACCGCTATCTAGTTTCAAACCAAGCAGAGCTTGTACTCTGAAAGCTAGATGGGCTGATAGAATACTTTTTTGTAAATACATACATTTTATACATAGCAACACCCAAAATTCGAAATAAATATGTGTGCATTAACAAAGCAATGCAATGTAGTAGTTAATTTAAGGGTACTAAAAGTACTTACTTGTTGGAAGTATTTATTTGTGGCAATTTTGTCGACCATGCGTAGGAACTTCTTCTTAGAAGAACCTCCTTGTTCAGTCTGTGAAGCAGGTGGCGGTCTGTTTGCAGAGAATAATATTTACAATAACAATCGATATCAAACCGTTTCTTGACTACTTTAATTAAACAAATATGGCGCTAGAAACATACCACTTTGGGAATAATTAATTTTAAAATGAACATAATGTATAAGGAATCAAAAAAGATAACATTATAAACACATTGTTAGTTTAAAAATAAAATAAAAACGTCTTCATTAAATTATAATATAGGTCCAATTTACACCTTGACCTGTCAGTGTACGAAATCTAAACAAAGATAGTTCAAGTTATACTGGTAAAAAAATAAGACATCTAAATCGGTAGACGGTCCGTCCGCCAGCGGATCTCTAGAACATGTTTATTTGTTATGGACCTCCGACAAGGAATACACCTTACATGCTAATTTCCTCTCTCTCTCTCTCTCTCTCAATTTAAGGGCTAGTCCCTTGTCGGTGGAGCAATCGCCATTCCTCTCTATCTTCTGCGATCTGTTTGACCTCTGGATAGGCCACGACCCCTACTTTCTCCTTTACTTGCAGTATTTAACTTATTCAAGGACTTCCTCGTTTTCACTTGCCTTCTATCTTTCCTTCTAGTATTGTTTTAAACAATGATGATCGCTAATTTTAAACAACAAAGAAAAAGGATGTCTTGTATTTCCTCAATAGGGAATATGCATGTCTGTTTTTTTTTTCTTAATCTGATCATATAAGTCTCCATAACATAGAAAAAAATATAAATAGGTTTCAAAATAGTAAAAGTGATTTTCAAAGTGAAATTTAAAACACCCGACTAAATTTGAGCTATTCAAACGCCGCCATTTTTCGCGCGCTATTGACATAACATATGACGTCATTGTCATTTCGCGTTTGGTTACTATTTGGGTGTTTCAGTTATTTTATACCTATTTACAGTTTTTATATCTATAAAAATGTCTACCTATAAAAATCATGGAAGAAGTTATTTTTTCTCACAAACACTTCTAACACAGTAGGAATTTCAACGCCGATAATTTCGATAATGTAACAATCGACGTCACATTTCGTTTCGACCAATAGGACGCGTTTTGCAGGTTTGAATTTCCCTCCCTTAATTTTCACTTTTTATTTAATGTTTTCTGGGTTAAAATAATCACTAAATAAAAAAAGACCATTTATGTATATTGTAAAGACAATGAAGAATCTAGAAAAAAATGTTTGAGACAAATAAAATTTTTATGCATATTCCCTATTGTTAGAAATTTAACGTCATTGCAACGATCATTCAAAAAGTGATCGCTCGATTGGTGAGAGGACTGAACACCTATTATGGGAGATCATAACATGGACATAACAAAAATGAACATGGACATAACAAAAATGATTAAACACAAACAGAGGCTACAAACAGCCTAACATGGACATTACGAAAATGATTAAATACAAACAGGGCTACAAACAGCCAATGTGGGTAAAGGCAAAGGAATCAACGTACACGTCTGCCATTCCGATGTTCTCGTTGCTATCGATGGGGTGTACGGACGGGCTCTCGTCGTCGCTACTTGACTCCGCAGAGTCCTCTACGTCGCTGTCGAATATCGCTGGTTTGCTCATCTGAAAACAAAGTTTTTAGTTATAACAAAGTATGATCTCGTGCGTGTTGTCGCGATTACGTAATACCTTGTAATTTATACTCTCGATTGTCGGCACTTGATGGAACTTGTTGCAATACATTCTAGAATTAAACTGACTTGTAATTATTCCACTATTTTTATTAAGTTTAAACTTGACCGGTTTCGCCTTATGGCATTATCAAAGGATAAATAAATAAGATGCCTTCCAAGTTAGTTTAATTCTATAATGTATTAAGTAATACTTTATTGTTTCATATTTTTTTACGTAAAATATTGCAAATTACAACATTTCATAATTAAAACTTGCTACTTTTTTATTGAATAGGGGGCCAAACGAGCAAACGGATCGCCTGATGGTAAGCGATTACCGTCACCCATGGGCACCCGCAACACCACAGGCGTTGACAGTTTTGATGATAATTAAATATTTTTTAATGATAGAGATAATTTTCACTTACCCTGAGTTGATTATCTGTAAATAAGGCGGCGTCGGTGAGTCCAGGGTCTAAGTGCTTCTTGGGCGGTAATAATTGTTCTTCTAATGTGACGTCTGTGGAATTGAAATACAAATAATTTAATAATTAATTCTGGTTAAACTCACATAGTAGGCTGATCTAAATATTTTCAAAAACCGGTGTTCTGATATTTTTCGTTGATTTTCACCTCTTTCCCCTTACATCGGGGTAATGAAGGGGTCACAAAGGTGATAACGTAGATTAGATGTTAATTAGTTCACGGATGGTGCTAAGGTTCATTCTCAGTAGAGCCGTTGACCAGATCCATGATGGATCTAAAGATAATATTTTTTCTCATTAGATCATTATGACTTTATCTTAAAAAATGGATCTAATATATTTTTATTAGATTCATTTTTAATATAATAAAAAAATGAAAGTATCACTAGGTAAAAGAAATGATGTTTTTTTAAAATTTTGACACCTGAATTGGTGAAAAAGATTTATTGCCGGTAAAAAAGGAAGCAATGAACGAGGATATGGCGGAAAGAAGGCGAAATCAAAAATATTTAATCAAAAGCGAAAATAGGTGTATTTGATAGATTAATTATCACCGATCCTCATTTTCAAATCAGGATCTAATGAAAAATAAAATCGTCATTAGATGCATCATGGATCTTGGCCAAGGTATCCTGTGAGATTTTGCGAATAAAAGAATTGTTAGTAGATCTACATCCTGAAATAAGGATCTAATGAGAAAAAAAAATCTCATTAGAGCCGATCCGATCCAATCCTTTACACCGTAATAGTATGTGACTAGTGCCGGTTCATTCTCAGTGAGAATATTTTTTCTCATTAGATCCATCATGGATTTGGTCAATGCTACTGAGAAAAAACCGGTGTTGGTCACATGGTATTAGAGAGCAGAGTGGAGACACTTTGGTAGGCTCAGAAAAAAAAGCATGTTCGTCTCGGGACGCCCGACAGAAGTGATAACAGACTGTTAATTAATTCAAAAGTGAATAATTAATTATATTAATACAAATTATTACTACTATAATTATCGTATAATAGTCTGCATACCGCTGCCGTATGCGTGAGAGAAAGGCAAGTCAAACAGACTGGCGCCGTAACGCGTTACGTAACGAAGCGGTTGACCCTCCCATAATAAGTTTTCACTTAAAAAAATAGGAAAAAAAGTAGGTAGGGTGGTATTTACTCTTCTCCTTGAGCTTCATGAGGTTGATCTGCGTGAGCAGCGCGATGTAGGCGCCGCCGTCGTAGCGCAGGTCGGCGTCCAGCCACAGCCCGCGCGCGTCCACCGCCGGCGCCGCCACGCGCTCGAGGACCGGGCACGCGCCCGCCAGCGACAGCTCCGTCACCACTAGCGGCGACATGAACGACGGCAGCTGCACACACGCAACACTATACTACCCGTACGACGTAATTGTGCATCACACGCTGTGACGTAACGCTGACGGTACAATTCGCATAAAAAGTTCGCTCGCGTGGAGTCAATTATTTGCACATCATTTTTTATTATATTCGAAAAATTCGCATTCCAGAAGGGTGCACAGTTAAGTCATACGAGGTATATATTATACATAGAAAACTCCAAAATAAATATTTGCAGTCATACAAACTTTTGGTCCGACCCGGGAATCGAACCTAAGACCTCAAGCGTAACAGTCGCATACGTTACCACTCCACCACAAACGCAGTCAACTTATACTTTTGTGGAGACTTCCACTCAGCGCCATCTACGCACCACGAAAATATACTACAGCGCCATCTACCGAAAACATGCCGAACTATGAAGTAACCATTAATTCTGTATCGCAAAGTAGATATTCACGCGACCGCAAATATCGACCGTTAGACCGCCAGGCATGGGCACTTTCCTTGGTCGGAGTCTCTCCCGACACAAAGGGAGGACTCTCTTTGTGTTCGAGAGACATGACACCCGTTCCTCCACTCTTTCGTTCCGTCTTGTGCAACTACTACAACTTGCGACTATTTTCAACCATTTAGGATGTTTTAGTCATTGAAAACTTGAAAAGTTACGTTACCTTCTACCGAGTAATCGGGTCAAGCGTGACCACAAGTAGTGTAACCCAATCGACAATTGGGAGAAATAGAAGGTGTAATATGATAAAGGCAACTTTTTACCTAATTTTAATCGTAAATAAGTCTGCCGCTAAATAATAAAAACTATATGTAAAAAGTGGCGAAATTCTAGAATCCCGTTACTGTGTCAGTTTACCGAACCCCTATTGCATTTGTCCAGACTAGTAACTAATATAATACAAACCTTCAGCGTGTTGAGTTTCCTCTGTATTTTATCCTGTAGTCGTTTGATCATGATGGGATCCCGCATGAGATCGAACATCACCCTCCCTAACACGGCGTTCATCCACGTCATCTCGGCCGGTAACAACCGACACTCACAGTCGGACGATGCATTCTTGTTCTATAATAGATAAATCATAATATTATATATATATATATTTACATTTATTTACGTATAAATATAAAATCAGTACATGAAAAATAATGCAAGATTGACAATTGTAATGTTTCTTACTTTTGTATGGTATTAGCATCTTTATAAGTGTATTACGAGTATACTTGTTGACAATTGTTTAATTACTTGACAATTGACACATACTAATCGCAACCATAATTATTGTTAATAAATACATACATTTTATAGGTTTTTTTTAAGGCAACGCCCGCCTTTAGGATAAATTCTGTGCCGCGGAGGACTTAAGGATCATACAAGAAACGTACATAAAGAACACCAAGACTCAGAACAACAATTTGTGGATCACACAGTGTTGTCCCATATAGGGTTTGGACACACAACAATGACTCAATGAGTGCAGAAGAGAGCGGCGTGGCGACCGCTAAACCACAAAGTCATCCAAGCAGTTAAATGCAGTGCAGATAAATTATACCTAGTCACCTACCCAAATAATCATACTCGTTTACTTAACTCGATTAATTAAAAATATAACAAGACAACGGTCAACATAATATATGTTTCTACATCATATTTCTACATCACCTAAAGGTTGACTGGTAGAGAATGGCATTAAGTCCGCCTTTGGGCGTCATGTGCAAGAAGTTTTAATATGTTAAACCAATACTATGAAATCGTACAGGTAAAGGGTACGTTAAGTTAGATAGCGTACTATCACAGCACAAAATATCCAATTGTAGCAAACCTTCAAACTTAATCCGATTGGCAAGTAAAACATGTTTTATACAGTTAAACAAAATAGAGATAAACATTGCAAACCTACACTATAGGTCCTAAAGATTTAAACTTATCAATTACAGTGACTATAAACCTCATTTTTAAAATTCTACTTTAATATACTTGTCTAAAAATAAAAAATACATTTAAAATTAAACTTCTGAAATTGAACAAAAATTTACTTTATAAAGTATACATATACATACTAGTTACTACATGTATTATCACAAATCTACCGCTAACATTACAAAAAAGAAAATAATAAAAAAAAAACAAATATAATTTACATCTTTTCTTTTCTTTTTGCTCTTGGAGCGGTCTCGCGGCGAAGGCTCAATCTGACATATGACGGCCACTTCCGACGTCTGTCTGAGAGTCAACTGGTGGGACTGTATCACGCACCATTAAGTTAGATACTTCAATAGAAAACACTAGAAATTAATATGCGAAGATCTAATCTAGCCTTGACACGTCACAGTAGACATAATTGTCTATGTACAAGTGGATTTTCCTAACAAAATAATCCTTACGCTATAATAATAACGTATATTTTACCTCTATGATCTTGAGGAGATATGGCCAAAATGTCTTCTCATAATTTTCTGGCTCGGGAATTGATTGAGACAACGATGTAATCGTAACCCCTCCGCCATCGGTAAGCGAGTCTGTTTTATTCTGAAATGAAATAATGTTTTTTAGACTTTAAAATCCCCACAACTGCATGGATCGCAGTTAAACCTGGTTAAACGGATTGAACTTTCCGGCAATAGTTAATTCATGGGCATTTAATGGTCTGGCGAAACATTATAGACCATTCACCTTAAGAAATAGTGGCGCATGGATCAAGCCGGTTCTTTCGTACGAAACAATAATTTCATCCAATCTTGTTCCTTCGTATGTTACAATATTTCTTGGTACCTCATTGGTCAGGGGGCGGGGCTTAATTAACGGGTGACTATTTTCTTAACGCGAATGGACTATAGTGTTGTAATCGTAGTAGTAGTGTGATATGGTGAATAACTTTTTTTTTTTTTCCGTTTTGATCTGCAATCAGTCGTCAGACTATAATCAGATGTGTTCAATGACAGAATATGTTAGAGAGCAGCAGGCCATTGCCTCACTGACCACTCATAGTACGTGGTTTCTTTTAAGCCTCTTAACCACATTGGCGCTATTAAGTAATCCAGATGCGAGTGGATTAGGGTGATGGGTAAGACGTTCAATGTGTTGCTTCTGATATCGCCCTATTTCTGAGGCAACTGTTGCAATGTTCGCATACTCGTGTATCTCATCATTCCTTGTGAACCAAGGAGCATTTACAACGCTTCTCAGGATGTTGTTTTGCACCCTTTGCAAGCACATAACGTTACTCTTGCTGGCCACCCCCCATATCTGAATACCGTAGGTTGATATGGGTTTCAAAATGGAGTTGTAAATTAGAAGCTTGTTGTCCAGAGAGAGGGTTGAGTTTCTGCCCATTATCCAATATAGACTTTTAAACTTGTAGTTGACTAAGTCTCTTTTTGCCTTTATGTGGTTTCTCCATGTCAATCGTCTGTCCAAAAGAAAACCAAGATATTTTACACAGTCGGTTTCAGGGAGGATGTTATTCGTTAGGTGAACCGGGGTACAGTTTTCTTTTCTTAGTGTAAACGTTATGTGCTTAGATTTCTGGGCACTGACCTTAATCCGCCATTTCTTCAGCCAGTCAGAAGTAGTATCGAGAAGCCGTTGTAGTTTTTCACTTGCTGATATGGGGCTTTCATCCACAGCCAGTAGAGCAATATCATCAGCATATGTGGCAACCATAATATCATCTGAGGTTGGCAAGTCTGACGTATAGATGTTGTATAGCACTGGACCAAGTACAGAACCCTGGGGTACTCCGGCTTCAACAGGAAACAAGGAGGATCTGGCATCCCCCTGCTTGACCCGGAATAACCTGTCAGAGAGATATGACTCCAAGATGTGATACACTGAGTGTGGTAACTTCTCTTTAATTTTGCAAAGCAGACCCTTGTGCCAGACTCGATCAAACGCCTGTTGTACATCCAAAAAGGCAGCGGAGCAGTATTTTTTGTTCTCGAAGCACTGTCTGATGCAGTGATACACACGATGCACCTGTTCAACGGTCGAGTGAGCCTTACGGAAGCCAAATTGGTGCCCGGGTATGGTTCCGTGTACCCTGATCACTCCACTGAATCTCTTAAGAAAAACCCTCTCCCACACCTTCGAAATAACTGGAGTAAGGCTTATCGGTCGGTATGAGGAACACTCCTGTGGTGGTTTACCATCTTTATGTATCATAACAACCTTAGATATTTTCCATAAACTTGGAAAATATGAGGCTCTGTAGGTGGCGTTGAACAGACAAGTTAGAAAGGTGATACACTTTTTAGGAAGCTCTTTAAGGATTCGCGGGGTAATCAGGTCAAAACCAGGGGCCTTGTTCGGATTGAGTAATTTAATTTCTGTGATAATTTCCTTTGGCGATATTGGCTTGATAGGTAGACATATTTGTGTGGCTTGGTTGAGAATGGCATCCAAATCTGCTTCCTGGCTGTCGCTCTCATTGGGCTTAAATACTTCGGCTAAGTGCAAGGCAAAAGCCTCAGATTTTTCTTCATCCGTTCGTGCCCAAGTTGACTGGCATTTAATGGGGTGGCATATCTGCTGGGGTCTATTAAAATGTTTGATGGCCTTCCACAAAGAGTGTTCTCCGGTTGCAGATGGTGACATCAATTCTATAGTTTTTCGGAGGTTATTATTTTTGTATTCCTCCAGAGCCGATTTTAAGTTTTTTATTGCTTTATTGAGTAAACTTTTGTCTGATTGATGTCGTGATTGTTGCCAATTTCGCCTCAGGCGCCATTTCTCGGCAATTTTATTTTTAATTTCTGCTGGCTGGAACATTGCGGGATCCGAGCCTTTTTTTTTTTTTTTTTTTTTTTTTTTTTTTTTTTTTTTTATGTATGGCCCGCCAAAATGACTCTACTCTGCCTGATGGAAAGCATAAGCAGAATCCAAGAGTGGCGGTCACCATACTCACTGCGAATGCAGACAATGCAGTATGACGACCCACACCATGGCGGCCTAGTGATGCTGCTGCATCTTTTAGTCTAGTCAACAAGTATGGAACTTGTCGACTAGACTATTTGGGCCTCCGGTCTCGCACTCACCAACGAAACACGACAGCAGGAACGCTGTCATTTTACGTTGGTTTTCTGTGCGAGGGTAGTACCGCCCCGGTCGAGCCGGCCCATTCATGCTGAAATCAGCGTGGCTCTACTACCTATAGCCTTTCTTTGTTGAAGGAGTATTTTGCCATGCCGCCACCTGGATAGTATTAGTTAGATGTTTACACGCCTCCTCAATGTCATTCGCTGTTTTCAGCAGCATCCGCATGTTGATATGTTCATTGAGATATGCGCGGAAACCCTCCCAGTCGGTTTCTCTATTATGTAGTGACATGGGCCTCTCGCAGCCCACTATGGTTGAAGATATGGTTAGGATTACCGGAGTGTGATCCGACGACCCATCGAAACTAGATTCAACTCCAGTGAAAAGATAGCTTAAACCTTTAGTAATGAAGAAATCCAAGTTCTTTCGTACGAAACAATAATTTCATCCAATCTTGTTCCTTCGTATGTTACAATATTTCTTGGTACCTCATTGGTCAGGGGGCGGGGCTTAATTAACGGGTGACTATTTTCTTAACGCGAATGGACTATAGTGTTGTAATCGTAGTAGTAGTGTGATATGGTGAATAAGTTAATTGCATTTTAAAAATAGGAAGATACCAATTTAGTGATCTTAAATCGATTTGCAGGGCTGGTAAAAGTACGTTTAACTTACAGTCGACTTGGCGAAGGCAACAGTTTCTTTCTCAGTGAGTTTGTAGACAGCCATCTCGGCGCCTTCTTTACTTTCAGTAGGAGCGTCACTTGCACTCTTGTCCTCGGCCGCTGAGTTTTCCGCTGATGCAGCGTTCGCTTCTGATATCGCTATTACAAAGCGACGATACCTGACACCGTTGAATAATATTTAAATAAGTTTACATTATTGAAGAGATTGATAACGTAAAATTTTAACAAAATAAAAACCGACTAGGTTCGACTCGATTCTCTTGGATACCATCATCAGATCTTAGTGTCCTTATCATGGTATCACCGTTGGGATATCTCCTTTCCATTAAAAAAGGAATCATTAAAATCGATTCATAAACGACGAAGTTATCGGCGAACACACATAAAAAAAAACATATATACGGTCGAATTGAGAACCTCCACCTTTTTTGAAGTCGGTTAAATATTACCTAATGTCATGTTTTTTGATGTTAATTTTTTAATTATCAATATAAAAATGTGTTAAGAATGATTTTATCATAATGTCATTTTTTAATAAATACTGCGAGTGGGGGTGGTGGCACTCTGTATTCTTAATCTGTCAACACCCAGAAGAGTAAGTGTCGCTATATCGTCAGAGACGTAGACGTAGACGCAGGGAGCACACTAATAGACTACGGGCCCGTGTCGAAAATTGATGGGTCATGTGAACCACCAGGAGTTTTAGAAAGATGCAGGGGCAATAACATTCAGCACTATGCCGTCACTTGTGAGCTGTCCAACTGAGTACTGGTGAAGGGGAGGGGGTAGCAACCTTCGATTTTCCCCCTTGTCACATGATTTTTGTACAGCGTTGCGAAATAATGGATTAGAAGAGGTATTGAAATTGTATGGAACCGATGCCGTACAAAATCAAATGACCAATGCTGGCATAGTGCTGAATGTTATTGTTTTATGTCCCTGTATCTTTCTAGAAAGGTCTCCCGGTGGTTTACATGACCCATCAATTTTCGACACGGGCCTGTAGTCTAAGCAGGAAAACAGAGAAGGAACACTTTAAACAAACCCAATATGAACCCGTCTGGCAAGCGTATTATACTACGTCACACCTCCTTTCTACGGAGAGATGTATGTCCAGCAGTGGACTGTTGATGATGATTTAATGAAAATTTACAAGTGGGAGAGCCACGCTTCGGCATGAATGGGCCGGCTCGACCGGAGTGATCACACGGCCATACAGAAAACCGGTGTGAAATAGCGCTTGCGCTGTGTTTCACCGAGTGAGTGAGGATGCCGGAGGCCCATACCCCAACCCCTCCACATCCCTTTCCCCATCCCCCAATGGTAGGCAACGCACTTGTGACGCCTCTGGTGTTGCGGGTGTCCATTGGCGGCAATACGCTTACCATCAGGTGATACGCCTGCTCGTTTGCCACCAGTACCATAAAAAAAAGGTGCATGATGACAATTACAGTAAATTCGAAATGTGTAGGGTAGGTGTTAGCTTTTCAATGTTTTCCTCTCATACCTCCTACTGCTCTCGACTTTTTACTCACCACTCGTGTTTGTCTCGACCGGTGCGTGAAAACAGATACAGACGCGAGTATGAGTCCGTTGTGTGTCGCACGCGCACGCTCCACTCGCCGTCTTCCGACGCGTCTGGGCCTCCTTCACGCTCCTGACAGACAGAAACACACCCATTTTATTTACGATGTTTTGATGATACCAACAGGGATTAAATGTGAGTTTGAGATGCCCAATTATGTTAATGAAAGCTGATTCCCGCAGTGTATTTCATTCCGTGATCATCTAACGGGAGCACTATTATGTTTCGGGTTAAATAAATAATCTATGTGTTAACATGGCGAATTTAAAGACTTCGATAACCTTTTTTAGCAAAATTGGTTCAGCTTTTGAGCGTGATGTAGTAACAAACATACAAACACACGCTGACAAATTTTCTCCTAATAATATCATACTTACGGTTTCTTCCAAAAAATCTTTAATTTTGCTCAAATCAGTGTCATCGATTTCTTCGTCAACCTCTTCCTTAGTGCTGGTAACTGAATTAGTAGCGAGATCCACATCGGGGTCGTGGAACTCTTCAAGTACTATCGTGTCCGTGTGTACTGTGCTTTGGCTCTGAGATTCTGCTGGTTCAGTGCCAGGAGCTGACGTCGATATATCAGATTTTTTGTCTGGAAACAATAGAAGCGATGACATAAAATATAGCTAGTGGGTGATTCACAGCGAGCTAAAACTAACTGAAGGTTCAAAGAATTATCTTTTAACCTTTAATGCATTTTGTTTATATATTATTTGTTTGTCAACTATACCCAACAATTTGCAGTGGTTTATAACATATCGGAAACAAACACATGGGTTATTGAAAGTCATTTTTTATCTTCAGGAAAAGTATGACCCAACTAATCACCCAGCTGATTACGTTTTCCTGAAGTACTAAAATAGTATTCCTGTTCAGAATGAATAAATACTTCGATAAATACAATTTTGTGTAACAAAGCAACAATAGTATGAATAATAACAAAACGATAGTCATATTTTTATCACTTTCTTTTAAGACATGTATTTCTACAAATGACAGACCAGCAATAACCTACCCAGGTATTCAGATAATAATTAAATACATACATACCTCTATGCATTTTTCGAACTAGTCTATGTCTTAGACCTTCTTTCCCAGGTTCTGCTTCGGGATGTGTAATACTAAAATAATATAATAATAAAGACACATTAATAACCTGTGACTAAAGGCCTGTATTCACTTTGCTTAGTGCGAGTGCAGGTGCTTAGTGCGGGTGGTCGGTGATTGGTGGAAAGTACGTGTGGACAGAGAATTCGCAGTGGCGGAACACATATTTTCTACCAATCGTTGATCGCCTGCGCTTCACACCTGCATTCGCACTAATCAAAGTGAATACGGGCCTTTACAGTGTCCTATGAAAATAAGAAAATAATTCTTGTTTATCATGTGATTATTATACCTTTTTTCTTTTCTTCTCCAAACAAACTTCTTCTTTTTCTCTGGGCTAGCATTCGTCTCAGTTTCCATTTCATGTTGTTCCTTTTTCTTTTCAGAAGGAGATTCAGCAGCTTTCTTTTCTGTCGAAGAATTCTCCTTCTCTAAGACTTGAATCTTTTCTTTTTCGTTTAATATTATGCATATTGGATATTTCTTGCTCCATTGTCTGAGAACAAAAAAGAGAAAGATTAAAAACTATAAACTATAATTTTGAAGAAAAAAAATCAATTAACTAATATGTAATAGTTATTTGTTATACAAGAGTGCAAAGTTGTTTTTTAAACGCGTGGTCAATTTTAATGACCTAGCAAGCGAAGGATTCTAAACTTAGAAAAATAGAATCCTGAGCGGTAGCGAGGGAATCAAAAGAGCACGAGGTGAAAAATCTTTACACTCGAGTGCAACACGTAACTTTTCATCCCCCCTCAGCGAGGAAATTACTAAATGCGAAGTAGAAAATGGCGCGGGCAATTTTAAAAACAAAGTACACCAAGAAGTTTCCGAGTCTGAGTTTTTAACAAATTAAAAAAGGTTGTATTATAAATTCGGCACCTTGGAGGTAGAAGTAAATAGGTTTAATGATGTTTTTAATTCTCAAACTTCATGCACACGATGTTCTAAATTCAATTTACTTTATCCTCTAGCGGATAAAAACGGCTTTTGCACTCAGATATCGAAGGCAAAAATACTCTTTCCGAGATGGGGGGATGAAAAAATCTTTATTATTCTTATTACTAAGAAGAGATCTAAGTCCTGCAGTGGACTGTGAAAGGTTGTTGATGTGATGATGATTCTCATTCATTATTTTGAGTCATCAAGTTACTTTTTTATACTTATTGTACTATAAACAATGCAACCATAAAAAGTAAATAGTCTAATTATATGAAATTTGTAATCATTATTTCTGAACTACGCGTTCAAAGTTGAATGTTACAATTTCCGGTTTAGTTACGTTCTCAAGAAACTGACAAAAAAAAGAAATGAATGGACAAAGTAAGCGTGACACTAAACAAACTTCTTAAAATATTGTCCTGTTATTTCTAACTTAGTTAAGGTAAACAGTTTTGATTACTAGTACGATACAGTGTGAACCAAAACTTGATTAAGTAATATTAGAATTAATGATACTGACCTTGACAGCTGTCAAAGCATTGACCTTATAATTAACAAGCAGATGCAGAGAACTCTTATACATAATACATACATATTTACATACTAAGATGAAATATAAATTAGTAAACAGATTTGAGCCTAAAATGTATATTGTGTCTGTAAATAATTGACAGCTTAACATTAGATTCGCTAATGAACTTTAAAAGAATATTTAATCCTGTATTTTATACTTTTTTGCTAAAATATGCTAAATTTTGTTGAAATAGATGCCATAACTTTAAAGTAATAGGCTAACATGTTCTCAAAATACGTGTGTGGAGGCAGTTCGAACGTACAAACGAAAACGTTATTAGAAAACTAACAAATGTATAAGAATGACGTCACAGCCAATAACACAAGATGGTAGAGGAGTTAGCGATTGTAGAAAGAGAATCGACGCTACTTGCATCTTAGCTAAAGAGGCTGGAGGAACATACGTCAACATAGGTTAGAGTGCAGACTCACCAGCGAACAAAAACACTTTGACTGACTTTATATTTTGCTACCTGTCATTGGAGAAAGAAACCATTTTATACAACTAAACAAACAGTTTAGTAGAACGCGCTAATATTTGGAACTACTTAAAAGGCCTCAATAAATAAATGAAGAAAATAAGCTACGGTTCGAATTGATAGGTTATTTCAGTGTTGGATAACCCACAAGGAGCCGAACCTACTAATATTATAATCACACTAATAATAAAGGCGAAAGTTTGTAAGTGTGTATGTACGGATTTGGATGAAACTTTACAGTAATATAGCTTATACATCAGAATAACACATAGGCTACTATTTGGCGCGATAACCGATGGCGGAACCGCGGGCAACAACTAGTATGCTATAAAAAAGGTAACAAAAACAATAAGTTTGAGAGTCACAGACAAAGTTGCACGGGTCAGCTAGTTTCATATAGTTTAAGGGGACAAAATGTTATGTAAATAAAATATTAAGTAGGTGCTATTTTACAAGCTTTTTATTAACTTGCAATGTATGTATGTATGCTTGTATGTTCGGGTGGAATCTTGCAACTCAATTTTGAAGCAAATATCTTCAACCGATTTTGCTGAAATTTTGCTAGCATATGTATACAGCGTGACAATACAATATTATAATGACATGGACCTGATCTGATGCTGGAGCTGGAAGGTGGCCATAGGAGCTCAGTAAAGAAACGTCGCAACATCATCGAGTTTGGACTCGTTTGATTCGTCTTAAAGCATTCCAGTAAAAGCTTGTTTTTAAAAAAGCTTTTTAATTTAATTTATTAAGAAACAGCATAATGTGATGTTTCCAGTATGAAACAATAAACGTCGTTCTAATTCTCTATAAAAACTTGTATATGTGTCGCATTGAGTATGTCAACATATATAACGAATTCTAGCTAAAGTTAATATTAGATAAAGTAATCCACCACATGCAAAGGTATGACGACATACATTAATTTGTGTAGTAGGCCATGTTCAGATGATGAGCGCTCAACGCGCGTTTTGGTAACGCGTATACAACTACATGTAATTTCATTCTTGAAACGCGCGTTAGCATGTGTACTCCTAGAATGAAATTACATGTAGTTGTATACGCGTTACCAAAACGCGCGTTGAGCGCTCATCATCTGAACAGGGCCTGAATGTTTCGGGCGATAGCTACGGATATACTCATTACAGACCTAAATTATGACCGGTGTAAACATTTGTATATTTATAGTATATTATATTAATGTTTTGTTATTACATAACCAATTTAATGGTGGAAAGTTATTTAATGAGTGCACGAATACTCTAGTTTAGATTTTGAGAATTTATTAAAGGTAAGGTAAGGTATTCACACTGCAGTATGGCCAAAACCTACTTTTCGTCAAAGAGAGCTTTATGTCCAGCAGTGGACTATTAAAGGCTCTCTTTCATACTAAATCACGAATTTTGGGATCACTATGTAAAAGTTGATTCAATTTATAAAACATTGAGTGAAATTAGTATTTCTTATGTAATTGTTACCCTGGTTGCCTAATTTGCCTATATAGCTAACGAAAAATTGACAACCTCAAATTTTAGATAGCAATAAAGGATTTTTTACGACTTTTTTTACCTAGGTTCAGATTTCTAAAAAGTACTACTTCAAAGGTCAAACGTCGTTTTTTTTCGCAGAATTTCCAGAACAATCTGGATATACCAGCAACATTCTTGAATAAACATATTTATTGGCTTTATCATTTAGGTAATTTGGTAGGCTTACTGCGAAAATCTAATATTGGACCACACCTTAACATGTCGTGTTTGATGACAATCTAGGTAATAGATGATACATTATATTAGGTACTTGTAAATGGTGTTGTTTACCAATTATTGAGTCTATCTTATATACATTTTACCCATTCTTAAAAGCGTGTACTTTATCTCATACTTACGCGTACGTAGATAACCACTGAACAATGTTGTAAATCACTTTGTTTATGACTCATTCATGTATTATGATAATATAATTGTTTACCTAATGAGGAATTACATTAATATGGACGAACAGAATGGTCTTGTTTCAATTCTCTTGAACCTATCCGTTTGTCAGTATTTTTTTTTTACTTTTCAGGCTGTTAACTTCAAAAACCTATTATTTCTCCTACTTCAAAAACCTATTACTCTTACGTGCAAATAAACACACTTAAAACTCTAGCCGTTCTAAATATTTATTATGCCTTTGTGCAGTTGGCAGTTGCCTTTATGCAGTTGGCAGTTGCCTTTATGCAGTTGGCAGTTGCCTTTGTGCAGTTGGTAGTTGCCTTTGTGCATTTGGCAGTTGCATTTGTGCACTTGGCAGTTACCCTCATGCTACCTCCATATATTACTTGCTTTATGAAGAATTTTATAGTATCGAGTCATAATACGTTATTCACTAACTGATCGCAATAAAACAAAAACCAGAATCTTCTTTGCGTCTCACTGATACTGTATTGCGAAATATTAGTAAACAACAGATAAATGGATTAAAGTATATTCTGTATCTATTCTTGGATTTAAGACAGTATTAAAAAGGACATAATCCGTAGGGGTTTTGTAGGGGTTTACTTGACAAACAATTACCAACATCCTGAATGTATTCTTGTGGAGTGTGTACAGTGTACTCTGTGTATCGATCGATACACCTCTTCTTCACCGAAGGTTTCAGAGCGCGAATTAGGATAAAAACCGAGAGAAATCTCGAGTCAGAAAAATCTTAACCATTTTACATATCCTCACACAAGGCCGTTTGACTCCAAACTAAGCAGAGCTCGTACTATGCTAATAGACTACGGACCCATGTCGAATATTGATGGGTCATGTAAACCACCAGGAGACCTTTTAAGAAAGATACAGGGACATAAAACAATAACATTCAGTAATTTAAACTCTCGATTGTCGGCACTTGATGGAACTTGTTGCAATAGGGAACGTGCACAAATAAGGTGCTGCCAACTGGTGTCACGAACAGGGATCGGAAAACCCATGCATAACGGTATTCGTTATAAACGGTTACCGAATCAATCTGTAACCGTTTCAAAGGGTTACTCATCAATTCGGTTAACAGATTATATATGTTATTGTTTTAACCCAAACAATAAGGGTTAACCCAAATTAAAGGGTTTATGTTTTTGAAATTGTTAACCCAAATGATAGATGTTAACCCAAGATTTCGGTTATTTTACGACGTGACGCGATTCGAAAATTAATCAATTTTAGTTGATCTCTTGTGAAAAAAAAATTAACTTGTTATCCCCTTTTCCCATTCCACGCAAATAATGAACGTCACCGACGACTGTAACGAAAAATGAATCACGGACCTACAAATATTAGTCTTAGGCCCAATTAGTCTAGTCAACAAGTTTCATACTTGTTGACTGGACTAAAAGATGCAGTAGCATCACTAGGCCGCCATAGTGTGGGTCGCCATACTGCACTGTCTGCATTCGCAGTGAGTATGGTGACCACCACTCTTGGATTCTGCTTATGTTTTCTATCAGGCAGAGCAGAGTCATTTTGGCGGGCCAAACATAAAAAAATAAAAAAAATAAAAAAATATCCAGAAACCTATATCAAATTCGGTTAAGGTTAACCGTAATTATCCTGTATTAGATTATTCCTGTTAACAGTTATAATTCGGTAACACATATTTAGGTTAATCCTAAATTTAGGTTAACCCATATCCAAAAGGGTTAATAACAGATTATTTCGGTTAGGTTAACCCTAACCGGAATATCCCTGACTCACGAATCCGACTACTTAGAACTGAAAGTCAAAAACTTTTTTTCGTCAAACCCCGTGTATTTCATATCCAAACCATACGGTATCTATGGATAGGTCTTCAAAAATGATATTAAGGTTTCTATTACCATTTTTTTCTAAACTGAATAGTTTGTGCGAGAGACACTTCCAAAGTGGTAAAATGTGTGTGTCCCCCCTATACCTAGTAGTGAAGTAAATATTTTCAAATTAATAAGTGCAATGAAGAAACAATATCATTGTCTGTCTAATGTATATTTTGTTATTATTTTAATTACTGTTTTTAGGTTAATGACCCGTATAAACATTATGTCATGTTATTGTTGAGTCTCGCCAGTTAACGCTTAATTGCACCGGGCTGTCAATAGACCTCAACCAGGTCACAGAAATTCGAAGATAAATTTATAACAAATGAGTGCATGTAAACGATTGCTCCAAAGATAATTAATATATATACCTATGTAAGTATATTCAAATATTTGATTACCGATATGCCGTATTCCACAATGATTTTGGGCGCGGCATTGTTCGCGTAGAATTTGTCAATCAATCTCTTACCATAGAGAACTGTTAACAAAACAAATATGTATTTGTTTCGGAGTTTAAGTGTTTTCTATGTATAATATGTATGTATTTACAAAACAAAGTACGTACTTATTTATATCAGTTTTATCTAATACACGTAGTTCCATCTCTGCTTAGTTTGGGACTAGATGGCGCTGTGTGTCAGATGTCTTAATATCCGAATTAAACATAGGATGTGTTTCTAGATGATCGTGAAATCGTAAAAACAAACCCACTTCCGTAGTTATAGTATTAGTAAGGATTCTATCCGTTCTGTTTAGTTCAAGGTATCTTAGTCCAAGAAGTATTACCTAAGAAAGAGATTCAATAAAAATTGGTCTAAATAATAGTGGTATAGAGCAACGGTGCGCGTATAAGCGGTCGTTAACCCAATTGTACAACACCACTCGCGCGTTAAGCTTCAGGAGAAGGTTGCATTGTTGCACTAAAACACGGAAATCTTATCTGTTTCTGACCTTCAAATATATGTATATCTTTATAATTATCATTACGTGAACAAAATTGCTTATATCTGGAACACGTAAATCTTATAGGTAGAATTGTAAACGATGAAACTTAAACAATGCTTTCTGATATCTGATATTATAAATTCAAAAGTAACTTTGTCTGTGTATTACACTTCCACGGCTAAATTGCTACGCCCATTTCAATGAAATTTGGCATGGAGATACTTTGTTTGTTGAGGAAGGACATAGGCTACTCTTTAAACTATAAAACCGACGTACACGCGGGCGGGAGCCACGGACAAAAGAGTACTATAAAGTTTTTTTTTATGGCCTGCCAAAATGACTACTCTGCCTGATGGAAAGCATAAGCAGAATCAAGAGTGGTGGTCACCATACTCATTGCGAATGCAGACAATGCAGCACGGTGACCCACACCATGGCGGCCTAGTGATGCTTCTGTATCTTTGGGCCTCCGGTCTCGCACTCACCATGGTTACATAAAACTATCGTCTGACTGTCAGTTAGCAAACTGCGTCTAACCACACTAGAATAGTGTACCTAAATTCTGTCCTGTCATGGTACAAAAGTCAAATAACGACAGTTCAAGGTATATTGGTAAAAGAAAAAAAGTACAAGACATTGAGTTTGACTCTAGTTAGATTTAATAAATCATCTGGCATTCTACACCGGTAATTGGTATTTTTCTTATCGACTCCAATGGGACTGGTTGTGGTACGTCGTCCCTTGGGTGTTAATTACATTGGATGCGGAAAAAGGTAAGGAAATATAAGAGAATAATTTTTATGTTAGATTACAATATACATATTATGTAGAATGGTACATCTGGAATACATCTCAGCTAAATGTGTCTAGGTGAGTGGAGTTATGTTTGCTACCTTATGCATTTTTTCTTATATAGTCACCGGCTAATTTGACAGAACTCCAATCGCCTCTAAACGGATACCTCACTCGAAACATAGCTCTTTAATATTTCACGAAAACTCATCCCCACTCTAAGTGTAGTGAAGGCCATGGACAAAGCAAATAACTGCAAGCGGCCCTTTCAGCTTCACTAGGTACGTTTTATTATTACATTTTTTTCTCCGACTTACTTTGCAAATTCAGCTACCACGAAAAAGTCTTTCTACTTTTCGGGTTATTATATAGCCTATGTCACTCCCAAATAACGTAGCCTTCTATTGGTAAAAGAATTTTCAAAATCGGTTCAGTAGATCCAGAGATTACCCCCTACAACGTCACAAACTCACAATCTTTTTGTTTAAATTTTTACCCACTAAAAAGTTGTCTAAATTTTGGAAAAAGTTATTTAGACAACTTTTTAGTGGGTAAAAATTTCAATTCCCGAGAGGCAGTACAAAATGCCTTTGAAGAGTTTGTTGCCTCCCGTCCAGCTGATTTTTACAAGAAGGGCATCAATAAACTGCCAATGCGTTGGCAAAGATGCGTCGATTGCATCGGTGATTACTTCGAATAACAGAAATAAAAAAGTTATAGTGTAGAAAAGTACGAGGACTTGTAGTTACAAAATATTCCTATCTATCCATATATATAAAAGAGTAAGGTGACTGACTGACTGACATACCCAGAGATCAACGCACAGCCCAAACCGGTGAAGCTACAATCCTGAAATTTTACATGTAGGTTCTTTATATAACGTAAGTGATCACTAAGAAAGGAATTTTTGAAATTCCACGCCTAAGGGGGTAAATCAGGGGATGAAAGGCTGCGTGAGCGAAGCCGCGTGTTAAAGCTTGTGTAATCAAATAGCTTCATAAGTCCATACCTAATTATGAGAACAGTGTTTTTACTAATTATTCAATATTTACAATAGGTACTCAGTACTCTAACACAATTATTTTGTACCGGTTTGGTAACAGGAATTTATTGAGGTTAAAATGAAGTAGATGAACTCAGTTTTTGTGTATTTTGTACGTAAGATAAGCATTGCGTTATCGG
Organism: Diaphora mendica; assembly: GCA_949125395.1. Taxonomy (NCBI): domain Eukaryota; kingdom Metazoa; phylum Arthropoda; class Insecta; order Lepidoptera; family Erebidae; genus Diaphora; species Diaphora mendica. Next base: position 8,478,498 of record OX421321.1, read on the forward strand.
AACGTAACTTGACACTAATTCAATGTTACCGCGTTCAGATATTTTGGATTGTTGTAACTTAAAAAAACCGCTAAGCGTTTTTTTATGATTTTTAAGCCTGATATAATTGGTTTGAGAGACAATGCGGTGTCATTAGTGGCATAATTTAAAATGACACGGCGTGTCTGGTTCTCTTCCGTATTTCATAATCATGACCAGGTGTAAAACTGTAAAGCAGGTTTTCTTCTTTTACCGACTTCAAGAAGGAGGTTCTCAATTCCACTGCATTTTTATGGTATAGACATTAAACGAACAAACTGGTCAGCTGATGGTAAGTGACTACCACCGCCTATGGAGACCCTCAACTTAACAGTCACGACTGTGTAGGTGCCTTTTAGCCCCCCCCCCCCCTGTCCCCCTACACAGTATCACAGTGGATTCCGTGAACATAGCCAAAGTATGTGCCTCACAGTTTTATATATATTTTTTATAAAAGACAACTCCAGCATTAGGAAAATGTTGCGTCGCCAGGAGACTTTACAAACATACATGAAACGGAGACAAAAAACACCCAGGTTAAGATCAACAATTTGTGGATCACACAAAGTGTGTCCCATATGAGGTTTGATTGAACCCACAACACTCAAGCACCGTAGAAAGCGGCGTGGTGACCGCTTAAACCACTAGGCCAACCGTGCAATCAGTGACACACAGATCTGTAATAGAAGCTATAAATATAATGTTTATTACCTTCTTTTCACCAGTCCTTTAGGCAGCAGTATAACGCGAGCTCCAGTCAAATTGTACAGCCTGTGTTGATAAAACGCAACTTTTTCGATCTTCTCATCCCACAACGCCCTTTTTGGTATTTTTGTTCTTGTATACGATATCCTCAAGTTACAACCTGCGAAAATGTAATGCTTTAAGCTATGGTATAACAAATTAATCCTATTCTCTTAACTATGTACTGTCAAACTGCAATTGTTCCGGAATTTTTCTACTGCAAGTACCTACTACTTATTCTTTGTAACTAGGAAATACTTTAAAAATATTGAAATCTTAATGTATCTTGCAAAATATTCAACCTTCAAACGGTATCATTGAGTGTTTTTTTTTTTTTGTTGGAGCGTTAGATTTTGGAGCATTTTAAATATAATAATAAATAAATTCAGCTTGCATACTTGCATACTGTTCACCTTTCATGTTAAATACTAACACTATTGTACCTGAATATCTGACTTAAAAAGAGTAGCCATGAGTTTCTTTGCCAGTATTCTTCTCATAAGGCTCTACGCATTTTGGAAACTGGAAGTTATAGATGAACACAAACAGGTAGTAGGTTTTATTGTGTTCATCTAATTTACCTCGACAATCCAGCACATTTTGTGGCGCCTGTTTGTGTCGATCTACGATTTTTAACAGTAGCTTCAATTTAACGTTCATAAATGTCACTTAGTGTCTTAATTAAATAAATGATTTTGAACTTCAATAAACAAGAATTTTATTCTGTGTTTTTGAATAAGAATAAAACAAAATTCAATGTAGCGCAAATTCTAAACTACACCGAAATAAATATAGCATTATATGTTTTACTTTCAGTTGCTGTAAATACTTATTTTATATATTAGTATAGCTGACCCGGCAAACGTTGTTTTGCCATAAAAAATTAGGGGTGAGTCGCGCAAAACAGATGTTGGCCGATTCTCAGACCTAACCGATATGCACACAAAATTTCATAAAAATCGGTCCAGCCGTTTCAGAGGAGTATGGTTACTAACATTGTGACACGAGAATTTTATATATTAGATAATCAACATTTTTATGTTTCATCCTATCCTAACTAATATTATAAACGCGAAAGTTTGTAAGGATGGATGTTTGTTACTCTTTCACGCAAAAACTATTGAACGGATTTGGATGAAACTTTACATTACAGTAATATAGCTTTTACATCAGAATAACACAAAGGCTACTATTTGCAGCGATAACCGAAATACACGCGGGCGGAGCCGCGGGTAACAGCTAGTCATCAATATTATTTTCATTACTGAATATAAAGTTATTAATAATACTTGTTTTTAGACTTTTGCGACTTTTACATTCCGTTCCGTTCGAAACGTTCGGGACATAGTATCGTAACCTTTCAATTTATCGCGAATAAGTTCCGCTTTACAACAAAGATATTAATAATGCATTTTTGATGCTATGATATGTACCTGTTATAATTCCAAACTAATGTCGTAAATTCAACGTTCGTTTGCACTAAGATGCAGTTGTGTACACAAAACAGTAAAAGGTTATTGATCCGTGATATGATAATGGAATTTAGACAAGGTGAAGATAAAAATTTAAGCAGCCTTGCAACACTTGACGATAAAAATTTGATCGATACCTTCATACCTCTACGATAGTTTTAACCGATTTAAAAAAGAGCTTAATTAATATAATATTATTCGGACATCTGACATACAACGCCATCTATTCCCAAACTAAGCAGCTTGTACTATGGGTAGTAGACAACTGATATAAATAAATACACACATCAAAAGTGTCTAGGGATCAAGCATTTTTATGCGGATTTCTTGAGATTGAGATGTGGCTTTGGCCCTGGCCTGCTCAGTCGCCAGACTTGAACCCGATTGAGCATGCATGGGATATGCTACAGAGAAGAGCTCTGCCGAATATGGAGGGTATCCAGTCGCAAGAAGACCTTTTTTTGTTGTTGCAACGAACATGGGCGGCCATTCCACAGCGTGTTTGGATGAACTCATTTTGAGTATGCCAAACCGATGTTCTTGTGTTGTTAGTGTTCGCGGTAGAAACACGGATTATTAATTGTTTAAGTTACCTAATAAAATTTTAAAGAAAACTGTTATTTCAGTCTTTTTTTCGAACTTTAATGTTAGTGGTTCAAATGTCAAAAATCCCTTTATTAGGAAAATGGCAAATTTCTTTATTAATGCAAAGGTGACTTGGTTTATCGTTACTGTGACAAACGAAAACACTTTATTTGATGAATCCTTAAAGAAAATTTTAATTAATATCAATCAGGAGAAAAGTTATTGCAAAAATATGTGTTGATCCCTAGACACATATGTTGATCCCTAGACACTTTTGATGTGTGTATATACTTTTCTTTTGTAAATACATAGAAAACACCCAAACTTAGAAACATTTTTTTTTTCCTTTTTGCCCAAATTAAGTCGGAGTCGGTAAGTCAACTACGATACGGCTGAAATATGATTTTATAGGGCTCCAATTGCCAAAAAAGTTCGTATGGCAACCGAGAACGACGACTCGGCGTATTCTCCCGAGACATGAAGGGGTCTCAATATGTTATGAATAGCATTGCTCAAGTTTGTAATGTAACCTACGCGGTTACCACTAAGCCTGTCATTAACGAACTCACTAGCTTTTCCCGCGGCTTCGTCCGCGTGTGTCGGTTATCGTGGTAAAGAGTAGCCTATGTCTTTCCTCAAGAATCAAATTATCTCTATGCCAAATTTCATTGAAATCAGTGCAGCGGTTTATCAGTGTTAGCGTAGGTAACAGACAGAGTTAGTATGGCTTTGGACTACTACTACCCGATGTATACCTATCACTTTATGAAGAAAAAGTATTACCTTTGTGAAAGAATACATTTCTTATAATTCATCATGACCTAGGGGCATCGAAGAATAATTTTCAAAGTTAACTATCAGTAATAATCACATATTTCAACAAAAAGAACATAACTACTTCAAGAACTAAACCAAAATGAAATGGGACCACACGGGAAACACTAGCTTTCAAATAAAAAAAGAAACATAAAAATCGGTTCACCCAGTCGAAAGTTATGAGGTAACAAACATAAAAAAAATACAGTCGAATTGATAACCTCCTCCTTTTTTGAAGTCGGTTAAAAACATACATTTTTATAAAACACATATTCAATACTTCAAGTATGTGCAAACATTGCATGTGTGGAATTACGTCATCATAAAGGCAACACATCATTAATAGACAACTCAATAATTTAATAAATCTGTTACTGTTTTTACTATCATTTTTAAGGGTTTTTTTTAAATAATATAAGAAAACATTTAAAAAAATATACGAGCCAAAAAATAATTTGCCTATGTTACCCAGGCCATTAATACGAATCTATTGACACTTCCTTCTTTAAAATCTGTTTAGTAGTTTAGGAGCTACGGTAGAACATACAAACATACACAGACTGTCAAAACTATTACCCTTCCTTTCGCCGTAGTCGGTTAAATAGTAGCATCGGGTTAACTTTTGCTGAATAAATCTTAAGTTCTTTATGAAAACAATATTCTGGAAGGTTATGTATAATTTATAAAATAATTCATAACTTAAAAAGAAACGAAATAATAAAATCAAACGAATTTGGAATAAAAAAGTATTTTTTAAGTTATCTTAATAATCCATTCAGTTCAGTACACTAAGGAAATCATTATTAAGGACGCAATAATACTCGTAATGTACCTACATAATATGAGTAATTTAATTATTCTGAATTAAATGTGTGTAGCAGCTTACCTTCAAGCTTCATGAATGCTGTTGTGGTCTTGTTGATGTGGTACAGATGCGGGTCATAGTCTGGAAATCTGTAGTGATTGATCCAACCCTAGAAATGATTCACATATAAAGTTATCTATCCTAAACCAAAGCTATAAATTACTTGAGAAAGGTTTAGTTACCTCATACTTCTTCAACGGCCTATGTTCTTTCACAACCGGTATCGTATAAGTAGTTGGCAGAGCACTGCTTCGATGCATTTGAAGTACACTAGGTTTTTGATCAGAGTCAGTGAAGAACGTATCAAGAATATAACTCTTAAGGTTACTAGAGAAACAAAATGTCCATAGTCCTAACAAGAAACCGTTCCAATTATTTGAATTAGGAAAAAGAAAATAGTTCACAAAGACGAGGAATGTAAGCAAATACATTGGGAAGTTGAAAAAGTGTTGCTTTGGATTTTCAGTTTTGTTGTTAGTTTTTAGATTGCTTCTACTGGGCGGGAGGCCGAAGTTGCTGGGGGTTAGGGGTTTTTGAACCTGTTCTGTTTCTAAAGGGTTACTGTCTTGAAATTCACTGTCAACGTTATGGATGCTGCCAAAGCCGTCTATCGTATCTTCTAAAGCTTCTATGCCCGATTCCACTTCCATCATGCTGGTGTCGTTTAGGTTTTCTCTTGTCAAGTCCACCGATTCGTTGTGTACTGTTAAGAAATTGTATGTAAGATTTGATACAGGAAAATAGTTAGTATTAATTTTGTGAACTTGGCTGGGATATTTATTATGAGATAAGCATGGATTGTTATTTTTAAGCAATATTTTGTATGAACCATTTATCGCTTCCGGTTAAATACGAATTCGGGGATTCCCGCTGCGGACAATAAGTAGTTACGTAATTTAAATAATGCGAGTCGGCTGTTGGTGTACTATTGCGTAATATTATCATATTACTAACTGATAGTGCAGCGTTGAAGCTGTACTATCAGTTAGCTTGATTTTATTGAAATTCGTAGATATCGCTGGGTTGACTAACAAAATTAGGTGTGTCATAAATGTATTAGCATCTAAGAAAAAATGTGGACAAGAGGAATTATAGGTATGCGTTAACGTCAAATTATAAAGCTTATTATTGCAGTAAACTGCAACTCTTCAAACACTTAAAAATAACAAATTATTTTAAATTATTATTGGATTCGTAGATGCACATGGCACAATAAATTATTATAGTCACGAGCACATAATAAGTCTTAGCTAACAAACTCAACGCAAAGAAACCTTACCAAAGTTTTTGTGTGTGTCGTCACTGGAATTCGAGTTCTTGTTATCAACGGGACCACTTGTTTCTCGCTCAGTAGCCTTGGCTGTTAGCGGTTGCGTCATTTCCGATAAGTTCTGCATACTGCTGTCTAGTGAGGATACCTAGTGACATACGATACGAGACGCCAACTTTACCAACAAGTTATACAGCATGTCGAGGATATAACTAGAAAAATATTTCTCGCCTTGATACACTAAGTTATTTTAAGAGTTTCAATTACGTCTTGCATTTCATTAAAAATATAGTTGTCTTGTTTTTCTTTCATAAATTTAAAAAGCAACAGTAAGAAAATAATAATAAAGCAAAGTACATTTATTGTAAATGCATTGTTCCTGTCTTTTGTAAATTAATTGTGTACAACACGCTCTCCCTACATTCCATGTTACATTTGCCAAACCAAGATCATAATACGAGCAAGTAGTGACATCCTGCAAATAGGCAACAATACAATTTCAATACGATACACGGTCTGTAGTATCCGAGAGATAAGACCAATTGGTTAGGACTTCACGATACGATCGAGCAATGTTGCGCAACTATTCTTAAAAAGGCATCTCTTAGCTGCGGATTCGATCAACACAAGCATGTACGACAAAGGTTCGACATGCGAGCAGCTATAAATACAGGAGCAAAGCGAAAGGATATCACAAACAATATAATTTTCAAGATTTTTGTATGGATATCGGAGTAGCCAGTACTATATTACGCTCATGTACGTGACACATGAAAAGCTACTTATTAAACTGGTGTTAAGCTAAAACGAGTTATTAATAGGAATAGAACATTTAAGTAAACATGGAATTGGTTACTCAATATCGCAATAACTCCGCCCTTGGGCTCAGTCTCGAGCGGTATTTTCGTTTATAATAATAAATCAATGTTGTGCAATTCAATAATCCCGACAAGCTCTTTTTACATTTGATTTATATCCTCTCTCTTGATGTTGTTTAACCAAATATATGTGCACTTTAGATACTCTATACATTAACAAACATAAACCGAGGCTAGATACCTACCCTACATACAAATCTGCATATACAGAATAAGGGCACTGCAAATTTATTCGATCAGAACGTTTCACGTGCATGTTCTTGTTAGTGCACTTAGCATAATGTACTGCAGATGCACTACTACTATTTTTTAGATACAATGTATTTTGATTTTGAATTCAGAAATTGTGCAATAAAAATTTGGCATTTCGTTTTAATAGACAACATTCCTGTTCCAATTCGCCTACACCTAAGATGGGGAGTAATGGGGACTTTAGTTTAGACACCCAGCAACCAAATTATAGCGAATTACACATTTGTATTCTAGAGTTACCCACCGCTCGTGATCGGTATGTCAGCTGCTGCTTAAGGCCAATAGCAATTTAACATTCACTGAGACAATTCAACCGGTTACGATGCAACAAACGCAAACATAGCTCCAATGCAGTTAATGCATAGCTCACATTTTATCACTTACATGATCTTCGGCATCTATAGTTGTCGGCTGTAGTGGTTTCAAAAAAAAAATACATCACTATGTAATAAAATGAACTCTATGAAATACTAAAAACATGAAAATGACGATCTTCATGATGATATCACGTAATTTATCACGATAAAATCATTTCAAACTTATGCTGTGATCTCGGTAAAAGCAGGCGGCAAAGATAGCAGTGATCCCATTTTATTATGATACTGGACAGCCGGTATTTCCTCCGGAATCACTACATAGTATAAAACAAAGTCGCTTTCTCTGTCCCCATGTCCCTTTGTTTGCTTAAATCTTTAAAACTGCGCAACGGATTTTGATGCGGATTTCTTTAATAGATAGAGTGATTCAAGAGGAAGGTTTTTAGGTATAATAAATGCATAATATAGTATGGAAACACTATTAATTATCGAGGTTTCTAATGTGATGTAGCAAATAAACACATTTTTTTGCGCTTACATTGCAAGCGCTGGTTGCACCCTACGAGATAGATCAAAATAATGTACTACAGTATTGTACACCTTAAAAAGTACTACAGAAAAGTCCGCGACGGTATAGGTCTATCTCTTAGGGATAACCCACAACAACCATTTTTTATTCCTTTCTTTTTACGAGAAATAATGGCTTATTTACGAAGTGATTTTAAGCAATACAGAATGAATCCTTATGCAATTAAGTAAATTAAATACATTATGCGTTTAATTTAGATCAAAATGGCCCTTTGTAGCATCTAATTTAAATGAATATATTCGAAGATATTACAGATTTAAAATGCACGAATCGTGTCGTCGGCGGGGGCATCTGAAATCCACACGTGCGAAGCCGGGGCGGGTCGCTAGTAGATAATATATTAGGACGGGTTTACATAATGAAAAAGTTATCACGATAACATCAACATAAGCAATAAGTGAGATCTTAATGGCTAACGGCTAATGGGATCTTTGTAAATGAAAATATTTTAGATGCCTTTACAATATAATACAAAATGATAAGTAATATTGCGGCCCACTATCGTCAAACAGTCTCCGCTACGTTTGAGATCGAAATCTTTTGCAAAATTTGGGGGACCGTGGGAGAGCCAAGCTTCGGCATAAATGGGCCGGCTCGACCGGAGTGATACCACGGCCATACAGAAAACCGGTGTGAAATTGCGCTTGCGCTGTGTTTCACCGAGTGAGTGAAGATACGTGAGGCCCATACCCCACCCCTCCCCCTATCTCCCCCAGCCCCTCCCCGCCCCCTCTCCCTAACTCCCCTCCCATCTCCTAAAGGCCGGCAACGCACTTGTGACGCCTCTGGTGTTGCAGGTGTCCACGGGCGGCGGTAATCGCTTACCAACAGGCGATACGTCTGCTCGTTTGCCCGCCTATTCCATAAAAAAAAATATTGGAACTTGCCTGGTTGTCTGTATCTCCTACACTTTGCTGATCTGAGTCTTTAAAAGTAGAGTTTTCTTCCGAATCTGATGTTGAGTTTTCTCTAGGTATTGACTTTTCTTTCGTTTCTGTATAAAAATAAAATATTTTTAAGTCACAAAAAGAGACAAAACATACCATTTGTAAAAATTAATCATCATGAACCTAAAAGTTGATTGAGTATGTATACATGTCTTAAACGCGAACCGAAATAAAGGGTAAAAAAAAATTCCACTATTCAGCTCTCGATCTTTGTCATGATCGGGATACTGTTATACCTACTCGTGACAATGATGCTAGTGAGTCAAACTCGACACATTCAGGTTCTAATTACTAAACTTCGAAGAATTTCACGAACCATCTTCCAGTTCTAGTTTCGGATCAACTCCGAGTCCGAGGTACTAAACTACACATCAAAGTTTTGATACGACAGTAACAAGTACATGGATTAACTTTCAATAGTTGGTTACATCGTTAGATCGTTTCCAAGCACAGCTTTTAAAAGCATGTTACTAAATATATATTATTTTTTTAATTAATAGGTAGCAGTAGTAACGGCCTTATCGACATTTTCTTATTATAATCATACTAATATTATAAATGCGAAAGTTTGTAAGGATGTGTGTGTGTGTGTGTGTTTGTTACTCTTTCACGCAAAAACTACTGAACGGATTTGGATGAAACTTTACAGTAATATGGCTTATACATCAGAATAACACATGGGCTACTATTTGCCCCGATAATCAACATACACGCGGGCGGAGCCGCGGGCAACAGCTAGTGTAAAATTGTAAATATAATTGAATGCTGCAAGTTTTTTGTCACTTCTAAATATCGTTCACAAATTCACGTCTTGTGGTTCATGTTAATTACAAATGTCATTCTCTTTGTAAGCTTGTCTTGCAAATGCTTTATTAAATTGGAGTTTGATAATATCATTTAATCATTAAAAATCACACTTCATCATTATCATCATCAGCCTATTGTGTTCCATTGCTTGCTTCAAAGTTATTATAATTTCAAGTATTTTAAATACTACAAGCACTAGAAATTTATTCCCACAAAGAACACCCACCTTTTAGGTCACACAAAGTGTTGTCGTATCTGGGGATGAAACCCACAGTAGGAAGGTGGAAAGGTGACCGCTTAAACCACTATGCCATTCACGCATTCAATAGTTTAATTTTATTGCAAAGGATTAATTTTTGTTTTATCAACCGAAGTTTAACAAACACATGAATGACACAATTTGTGTATCTGTAACTATGATTAATTGAATGTGATTAAAATAATGACCTAGAAAATTATTACACAATTAAGAGTAATCAGCCACTAGTTTGGGCATCTCCCAATGATGGGTTAGTTTATTCTTATTTGGACAGGACTGATTAAATTATCAACATTTATGAGTATCATTTTAGTAACTTATTTTAACTTACCATTATGCTTTTTGGGCCCAGTTAGGTATGTAACTAATGGGAGTTGATGAAAGTTAAAAAATAGTTTTTTATAGTACCCATCACTTTTTTACTCAGTTAATAATAACCAGTATTATTATATCAACTATGTGCTGTATACAATACACATAAGCCATTATTTAAAAGTTAGCAGTTCTCAACTATGTATTATAATTTCTTACACTCTATACACACTTGTCTGTAATTATAATTACTTTCAATAGGATTAAAAACAATATTCTAAACAACTGAACAAACATAAGGAAAGTAATTAAAGGACATGATGTAAATTATAATGTTGAAGAAGTAATAATGCATATATTGCTGATGATAGTAGGAGTAGCAAAGTATTTGGAATAAAAAGTTTATATACCTTGTACAGAGTATCATAAAACTTTTGTTTACTTTTTTTTCACCATAGAAAAACCATCAACAGAGAAGCACTGTGTTTATGTCTTTTCATAATCTTATTTACCTAATTATGTAATCCATTCTATAACTGGAATAATGGATTTCCTCCTCATGTACAACGGCCCAATCATGATGCTAAGTACAGAAATGGCCCGGTAAAACAAACAAATATATTTCCCCACAAGAGAAGGTGATTTATCTTTGCCAGCGGCTCAGCAATTGTATAAAATAGCTTTGCCCGCAACTTCTTACATGTAACATTTGGATTATTTAAGTTATTTTTAATTTTTCACCATTTAAACCTTTCCTGGACTTCGACAAACATTTCAAAACCAGAATCAGCTAAATCAGTCCAGCTGTTCTCGAGTTTTAGCGAGACAAACAAACAGCAATTGAATTTTACATATAAGAAGACTAGCTGACCCGGCGAACTTCATACCGCCATATTACATATCTGTCTCAGTTTCCCATCGCAGACAAAAAAAAAAGAATTTTCCCGTTATTTTTTAATTTTTCTTCTACACAAACCTTGTGTAGCAGTAGCCTTTATTTGGTGCAGCCAATCTGAAGTTATGCGCATACATACATTTTGGTGATTCATTTTTATATATAGACTAGCTGACCCACGTAACATTGTTTACGTTTTTGTGAATCTAAACCATTCCCAGATCCCACACACAAAAAATTTCATCAAAATCGGTCCAGTCGTTTGAGAGAAGGTCAGTGACATACACACTCACACAAGAATTATATATATAAAGCTTATAGGCATTCATTGCAAGTCCAAAAAATATGGCAGTTTTAAAGATACTTGATTTATGTCTTATGTCTATTTTATACAACAACTTCTTACCTTCTAATGATCTGGTCTTCATATCTTCAACAGCTTGAGCCAACTTGAACTTGAAGTCGTGAAATATTTTCCATGTCTCATTAGTACCCTCTTTCACATCAGGAGATGATTCTGAAGTGCTGCGTTTGCCAAGACGGTTCAGGTATTCTTTCATAGGAGACGAAGTTGCTTCCTTTGGCAAAGAAGGTGATTTATGTTCTTCAATTGGTTTGACTTCAACTGGCTTAGGTTCTTCAGGCTTCTCCACAATTTTTTCTGTACGAATTGATTTAAAGTATTTATCTATGATGGATGATGATCTTTCTCCTCTTTTGGGGCTCGCATTCTCACTATGTGGTGGAGGGGGGTCACACTGTGGTGTTGGTGGGTCATCCTCGCAGAGCTGGTAACACAACTCTTCCAACTCCTCATTGTTAGCATTGTATCTAAATGATAATGAGGAATTTGGCGATTTACCTAAAACAATAAACATTTACTTATAAAGGATTCCAATTAGTACGAAATAATTTTTTGGTTGCTGTTTTTAATATTTTCTAACTAACAATTTAATTTTATAATAAACTTTAGTTCTAAAAATAGCACAATGAGAATAGCGCACAATTTTTAAAAGTACATTATCATGTGCGTAGCTATAAATTTGGGATAATTGTTTGTGTTATCGTCTTTGTTGTCTAAGAAACAATACGAGTCACAAAAACATGTTAATTGTTGTTGATCTCAGCATGTAAACAACTGTTCTACGTTGGCTCTAAAACTTGGATGTAACGTACAGAAAAAAACAATACATTTGATGAAACACTTTAAATATTAAATTATTGTGGGCATATTTCTCCAATACATACCCACTCCAGATATCTCCATTTTAATTATTTATTACGCATAAAATTATCTGTAAACTAACATTGTTCCATTTATAGTGATTGAAACAAATTCTCACAACTATCATGACCAAGTAAACTTTTCAATTTATATATCCCTTTTTCAATTTATCCGAACCAATCGCTCTTCTCTCATCACAAATCAAAAATATTGAATTCATGAACTGCCCTGTCAGACGAGTAGGTCCCGAAGTGTCAAGTTGTCAGATTATAAATGTCATTCCTTGTGTGGTAAACGATTAATAATGTATTCCGATATATGAAAACTTAGAGCATATCTATCTCAAGGAGTATCTGAACGGGCGGAAAGCGTGATCGGAGTAGAGAGAGAGACAGAGAGAGAGAGAGTCCGAGTTTGGTAAGCGTCTATCTCTCTCACGCAAGCTTCTGATTGATGGACACACATAACAATTTGCATGGCTGATTTGCCGGGAAATACACCAACCAATCAGAAGCTTGCGTGAGAGAGACAGACGCTGACCAAACTCAGTCTCTCTCTCTCTGCTCCGATCACGCTTTCCGCCCATACAGAAGACAGAAGAGTATAATCAGCCCCTGTAGCATTCGTGAACATTCTTGAAGTATGAGTATTCCTTTGAGTCGACCGAGATCTGGTCTGTTCTGGAGTCCCTGCAGCGTTGCCAAGTGGACTGGCAATACATCAAAGTGCTAAGATGTCTCTACGAAGTCGCCACCATGTCCAAATAAGTATAGAATCAGTAAACAAGGCCCGTACCATTACATTGAGGAGTGAGACAAAGGGACGTTATTTCCCTGAAATTGTTCACAAATGCAACGGAAGATTTTTTCAAGACGCTACACTGGAAAGGACGTGGCATAAATATCAATGGCGAATACATCTCTCACTTGCGATTTGCGGACGACATCATCATTATGGCAGAGACGCTGCAGGACCTGCAACAGATGCTGAACGACGCGGCTGACTCTTCTGTGCGCATCGGCCTACAGATGAACTTGAATAAAACCAAGGTCCTGTTTAATGAACATGTACCCACTACCGCGGTCGCGGTACAGGGTGCCGTTCTCGAAGTTGTTCAAAAATATGTATACCTCGGGCAGACTTTGCAGTTAGGTAGAAACAACTTCGAGGACGAGGTGAACAGGAGAATTCAGCTGTGTTAGGCAGCGTTTGGGAAACTTTGTCGGGTCTTTTCATCGTCGATCCCATAGTGCCTAAAGACGAAAGTCAGTGCGTCCTACCTGTCATAACTTACAGAGCCCAAAACGTGGACACTCACGCACGGCACGGCTGGTCCACAAGTTTAAAGTCGCTCAGCATGCTATGGAGAGGGCCATGCTTGGCGTTTCTCCAAGGGATCGCATCAGGAATGAGGTGATCCGGGAGAGAGCCAAGGTCATCGGCATAGCCCAAAGGATTAGCAAGCTGAAGTGGCAGTGAACTGGCTATATTAGCAATGATTACCGTTGGGGTAAACGAGTTCTTAAGTGGAGACCGCGTCTCGGCAAACGTAGTGTGGGATGTCTACCGGCCAGGTGGATTAATGATCTGCGCAAGACGGCTGGCAGGAGCTGGATGCGAGAAGCCGAGGATCGAACCAAGTGGCGTGAAATTGGAGAGGCCTGTGTCCAGCAGTAGACTGCGATAGGCTGATGATGACATTTAAGACAGTTTGGATCCAAGAAAGTTGATAGAAGATTTCGCAAATTTAAAGACAAGAAGAGTAAAATTTTTGTAGATAAATATTTAAGTTTACTGTTTTATACTTCAGTAAATAAAAATAATAAGTAGGTACCTAATTAAAATAAATGTTTTATCTTTGTTAAGTTATTTTTCTTTTTGTGCACCATAAAAAAAATGAGAAAACATTAATGATCCTTTTTCTTGAGAAAACTAGAGAGTAAGTTAGTCGTAGGGTGGCTTAATCTGCTGAAATAGCTAGCGGCGGGCCTGCTGCATCCATTCGCATCCAGACACCCTTCTCCATATCGTCGGTCCATCATGCCATATTTTTTTAAATAGAGCGCAAACGAGCAGACGTATCACCTGATGGTAAGCGATTACCGCCGCCCATGGACACCCGCAATATTAGAGGCGTCACAAGTGCGTTGCCGGCCTTGCAAGAAGGAGTCCCCTTTTTACAGAAAAATCGAGACTAATCATTTTTCTACTGCAGAGTACGACCCGCGCTGCAATAACGATTACACGTATTAAAATTAATACAATAAGCACACCTAAGCGCATCTCTGTTTTTAACCGACTTCCAAAAAGGAGGAGGTTCTATGTTCCACTCTATGTATTTTTTTAAATTATTTTTATGTATGTTCACCGATTAATCGTTATGCACTGTGTGTTACGTTGGTTAAATGTATTTTGTACCAAAAATAAAGTAAAATACAAATACTAAAGTGCATAACAACATGGGGTAATAAAAGCTACAGTAAAAGCTACTTACTTGCTTAAAAAAGTTTAACACAATTTCAACGTTGTATCTATACTAATATTATAAAGCTGAAGAGTTTGTTTGTGTGTTTGAACGTGCTAATCTCAGGAACCACTGGTCATATTTGAAAAATTCTTTCAGTGTTGGATAGTACATTTTTCGAGGAAGGCTATATTGAAGGCTATTACTGGTTAAACCTTCAATATTTGAGACTACGCAGGGTTGATCTTCAAATAAACTTGAAAGACTGTATATTACTTTGACATAGACATTTAATAAAGATCATCAAAAGTTTATACTATACAATATTATTCACTGAATTCACAACACATTATAATATTTACACAAAGTTCAGTTCCCTTTTATAAAATACAAAATGACACAAGAACAGTCATATTCAAAAACTGGGGGAATAAGAGCGGCGCATAAATAAAGAATGTTACAAAAACGGGGAAAATTATTACGCTACGGGCAATAGGAGACGTAAACGACGTTGCATGGCCGTGGGTCATCTAGTTAGTCGATCTAGAGGTGGGTCGTAACGTCTTTTTCTCGTAATCGCTTATACGTAGTTTCATGAGTACGCGTAACCAGTTAATGTAACGATTATTTTTGTAACTACGTATTTTTCACACAGCGGTGTAACTAGATGTGTCTGATTGAGACTGAACATTGGTTACGGTTATCTTTACAACCTGTTAAATTATGTATTACGTTATTTAATGTAATAGGTTACTTGTGTTAGGTAATAGGTTAACGTATTGCTATGATTATTTTGTAATGATAATAGTTATTATCAAATAAAGCTTGTAGTTGTGTATAATGAGTAACTACGTATTTTCGGTAAAAAGTGTACATATAGAAAAACTATTAGGGCTTTATGAAAACAATAGAACCCAAAACAATGTTTTAAATAAAACTATATGTCTGTTTTTGTGTACGTTTGTGCACGCAAATCTCAAAAACGGCTTAACTGATTTTGATTCAGTTTCTACTAATGTGTGTGTTAATGTTGTTTGTTTTAATTTAATCGGTTCATAAATAAATAGTTATGTAGGAAGAAGTGTATAAAAATCACCGCGGTAACCGATATTTACGCGGGCGAAGCCGCTTGTAAAAGCTAGTTCAATTTAATACCTAATATTTATTGAGAAATTTATTTTCATTTAAATAATTGCATTGAAAATAATTCACAAAACAATACTAATAAAAAGTAAACTTAGCTATCGCGAGACCGGCGACAAATACAAAATAACATTTGTCAATCAACGATCGGAACTAACACCTAAAATAAATTCCACTTTCATTCAGTCAATTTCTCACAAATGCTTACAAAGATGATACAATTTTGGACTCTAACATCACCCAAATAATATTTCAATTCTTATCAATATTTACACTAATGAAAAGATTAATAAGTGCATGAACAAAAAATATAACACTCTCTATTTATCTTAAAAGGATCGAGCGAGACATTATTATTTATTACGTTAGCTACGAACATAAACACTCTTGAGTTTAAGTGTTCTGTAGCTACGAGTGAGTAAGCGATACAGGTACAGCGTAGCGTATACGAAGTTACGGTTATGGCAACCGTATATACAGTCACACTGTTATACGTAACTACTTTATAAATAATCGTTACATTTTGTTTCGCGAAACTACGTACACGGTTACAGGCCTCGTAAGCGGTTACTTGAACCGATTACGTTAAATAACGCTCACTCCTAAGTCGATCCTCAGCGGGACACTGTGACGTTACATTATCTGTGTGTATAATTGTGATCTCTGTGATTGTGATTCTAATGCCAAATGCCAGTCCAGTCGACCTTCTGTCAAAAATCATTAAGTGCTCTATTGTGGTGTTTTGATTTCTGCGTTTATTGCGTTATAATAATGGAAATTGTATACTTTACAAATCGTTAATTGATATAAATACTGAATATGAAGTACTTGTGTGTAATATTATTTTTGTGTGGACTGTACGGTGTGGGTTCTGTTGTGGATAATAGTGGAAAGGTAAGAAATGTACTATCGACAGCAAATGCTTTTGATTAATACTAAATAACTATGCAATAATTAGATGCAAGGTTAAGTTCTTATCGAGTGTGCAACAGTGTTATTTTGTTGTAGGAAAGCACAGAGATATCGAGAGCTTTAGACGACCGGCCTCTTTTGTTTGCCACGTTAGGAGGCGGCATGGTTGCCGTCGAACCTCTAGCGGGAAATATTATTTGGAAATTAAAAGATGGTAAGCAATATTATTTGAATACATTTTTTTCTGTGTAAATAATTAGGTATATTTAATGTTAGTAATAAGCACATTGGTTATGCAAGTATATTAGAGTTCTATTTGTTTTTAAAAATAGTTATTTTTTTCGTCTTCATTTCCTTTGTTATTTTAGTTTTACTTTATTTAATATAATAAATTCATTATGTATTATTAAATTATTCTTATTGTATATTATAAAATCAGAATAATTATATGATATTATTGAAACACTTGTAAGTGCTGATGAAAGTAATGTGTGCTGTGCGATGACTAACACCTTGGACCAAATTGATCATAGATACACAATCTCCTATAAATTTACTCCAAATGTTGCTATTCAATAGTTCGATTTACTTTATTACATGCATTTTAATGTGCCATTGTTAATAATGAACCTAATAAAACAATGAATTAATTTTCATGTTTGATTCTAAAACTAACCAATGCATAGCATATTAAACTTATCAGAGTGAAAAGATCATTTATTTTTTAAATGTGTATTATTTACAAACACTCATTGTGTGAATGTTACATATTTAAAAAATAATCAGTTTTATTATAACCACTTTCATTGTTATCATCATTTATTTTGTAACATAGGCATTTTTAAGTAACATAGACTGGATGCGAGTAGCCGAGGATTGAACTAAGTGGCATGCAATTGGAGAGGTGTCTGTCCAGCAGTGGACTGCAATAGGCTGATGATGATGATGATAGGCAGTACATAAGTATTGCAGTTCATAGATTCTGAAAAAAATCATTAGCATAGTATAGCATTATATTTAAGAGCCATACAGCTTTTTTATGACCAGACTCGACTCGATATTTTTTTCTTTTTAATGTTAATAAAAAAGGAAAACATCTGAAGAATAGAAAAAATAATGTAATGCCTTGTAATTTTTTTCAATCAAGCATTATAACATTAAATGTTGTAATTAGTTTTTAGAGATATTGTAAACTGTAATGTATAATAATATTTGTTGACTTTGGTTTGTTGTCTGATTCTGTACCTAATAAATAAATGGTCAAGGATTTTAACAAAAAGTTTAAATATGAAGAGTTTATTATTGGCTCCAATAAGATAAATGTTGTTTTCAAATAAGAATGAGATGGTATAGGAGTAAACTGCACTGTTGGCCTAGTGGTTTAAGCGTTCGTCACGCTGCTACTGTGCCAAGTGTTGTGCGTTCAAATCCTACAAGAGACAACACTTTGTGTGATTCTCAAATTGTTGATCGGAGTTTGGCGAACAGCCAATTTTTTTGTCTTCGTGTCCAGTTTCATTTGTGTTTTTAAAGTCCCCCATGACACAGATATACATAATGAGGAATTGTCTTTTTATTTAAAAAGTAACAGTGAATAATTAAAGGAACAGTAATTGTAAATCTATTTATTATTGTATTAATGCTAGATCTGCTAGTTCATATCCGTGAAATTACGATTATGGAAACAATATTAGCCAAATCAGTCCAGCTGTTCTTGAGTTTCAGTGAAATTAACAAACATCCCACATTGTTGCTCACAATGAACTCCGAAACTATCTAACAGATTTTCAGG
The DNA here is from genome assembly GCA_949125395.1 of Diaphora mendica. Taxonomy (NCBI): domain Eukaryota; kingdom Metazoa; phylum Arthropoda; class Insecta; order Lepidoptera; family Erebidae; genus Diaphora; species Diaphora mendica. The sequence goes on from OX421321.1 coordinate 8,497,060, forward strand.
TTTTATTTTTGAATGTATGTTTCACTGGCGTGCCTACAATAGGATAGTTGGCATCACTCTTAGAAAAATAGGAATCGACCCTGATTGAAAATAAAGCCCTTGGGGGCCAGCTAGTTTACCATGTGAAATTTTTGCTATCAGCATTCCATCTGGTATTTAAATCTCTCTCAATTTAAGAGGCAGGAATTTTTCAGTAGGGCAATTGCCACCCATCTCTATTTTCTGTGATGGTCTTTGCATAAAATTCATTTATCAGTATGAATACCAATCAATCATGAAATAGAGATATACCAATATTTCCTTTTAGGCTGTTAATCACTGATTAGACAGATATAACCACAGAAATAAATCAATAACATAAGCACTTAAAGGAATTGTTTAAAAAAAGATCTAGAACAAAATAAATGAAAGAAAAATTAGCTCAGTATATTGTGCTTTTTTTTCTTTTAGTAATAACTATTGAGAAGATTAGGCCTTAGTAATAAAACAAAATATATTAGCTGAATTGAGAAACTGTTTCCTTTTCTTGAAGTTGGTTAAAAAAATCATTCTAATTTAAATTAATTTTATTAGAGCTAACATTGAAAATGTCATTGTTGTAATAAAATATAATAACACCAAAAATATGTTGAGTTATCAGATTCAGAATGATTTTTTGTCTCTCTTTAAAAAGACACCTCTCTCATTCCCAATATACATCCTGTGTTGCAGGGGACTTTACAAACATAAATGATACAGACATAAAGAACACCTAGGCTCAGAACAACAATTTGTGGACCATACAAACTGTTGTCCCATGTGGGGTTTGAACCCACAACTCTTGGCGCAGTATAAAGCGGCATGGCCATCGCTTGGAAAACTGTGCAGTCGGTTCTATTGTATGATAACATCCACCATGTGGGTAAACTACCGGAGTTAAAAGACAGTGTGTCAAACTCGAACCGTTTAAAACGCACGAGCCTCTATGAACCCCGCAAAACATGTCTGATTATTATTAGCTGGGTCCACACCAGACGATCCAAATAGCTAGGTCCACACCGGACGATCCACCGCGCTCCGATCGTGCGCGGTGGCAGCGCGGTGGATCGTCCGGTGTGGACCCAGCTATTGAACTTCAAGAGACCCTACTGTGATACGCCTGGGTCTTGCCCCGTTTCATTCAAAAATCACGGACGATCTTGTCGTGCCTCCATGTGAAGCCTTCTGTTAGGCTGCGTGTAACCTTGTTCGTTGCTCTCTGTGCTAGTGTCACAAAACAACATTATTTTTTCCTTGGAGCCTTTTTCCTAAACTAGGTTGGGGTCAGCTTTAAATCTACTACGATACGGTTGAACTTCGATTGTGATTGTTGACTGCGAGCACAGCCATTAAGCCTCCACAACCCGACTAGAAGATATAGAAGTTCTGTAGATAGACTGTTGTCGAACTTTTGTCTCTCGAAGGTACTCTCCGAGGCACGGAGGGCTCTCAATGTGTTTAGAAATGGTCACCCATCTATAGACTTCATATCTAGGGTTGCTTAACTTTGCTATGTAATAACCTATGCGATAGCACTCAGCCACGAGCTCCTCTAATGATGTAATAATAATAATTATGTTGTTAATAAGTAAATTTCAATGTATCTCAATGGGTCAGTCGATAATATTTATTATCACGATACGTACCTACTCTTCTTATCTACCTATGTATAGCTAGGTATTATCAGAATACTTTGTAGCTGTTTTTAATCAATAGTACTTGTTTTCATTGCATGTCACTATGTGGCCTTCTACACTTTTCTACAGTAAATTGTAATTCTAATTATATTTTGTGTTTAGCGAAGGTACGTAATCGGGAAATGTAGTGTGGGATCTAGAAGCTAGTAATTATTTGGATTCAGAAATATTCATTTGTAAATAGGATTTTGAAAGAACTTTTGTGTCCATAAAGAGATCCATTACTTATTATTATCTGGGTTTTGAGTTATGATATTTATATATATAGAATTTTATAGAAATGTATATAGACATTTATTTGTTCGATTCTTTATTATGTGTACTTAATAAAGAATCAAACAAATAAATTTCTTAGAAAATAATTATATATTATTTAAAGCTTTTTACCCTCTGTCGGATATGTACAAAAATCTCTTTTTATAGGACCTTTAAAACTTTTTTTGAATACATCAAAAAGCGGGATCTTATTTACTAAGACTGCTGTCCGTCCGTCCGTCCGAGCCCGCTTAAAACAAATTTTTAAGGAGCTCCCATACAGTTAACATGATTTTTTACCGTTTTTTTTGCTAGACATCAATATCGGCAACTGGTAGACGCTTGAAATGTATATATAATAATGTATGTATACATAATTATATATACAATTACATATAAATTACCCTTCCTGCGCGAGTTTGAGTGTCCGATTTTTGTAAGCAAATAACACCGCAATCACAACTTACTAGTTGGTAGGAATGGTAGGTAGATGATTTTTGTTTTTGGACATATTGGACGATGTAGATTTATATCTATGTGGTGTAGTTAGCCGTAATAATGGTATAGCAAATGCGTATCGCATATAAATGTAACTATCTGTTTCCTTCAGTTTACAATGTTTAACTACTGCTTTAATAACAAACATTACAATTATTTATTCTATGTACCTTTTAATTTAAAACAAAAAATAGGTAATATACCTAGAGAACAAAACAAGCTAAAGTCAAAGTACCAACCTACCTGTGGCGACCTCAACATACAACGCAACAGCAACATGCTACATCGTCATCGACCAAAGATACACCGAACTACGGTGTGACGTCACGACACGAAGTACACAACAGTACCAATCCTGAATCGCGCAATTAGTTTTCTCGCGCCAATTAACATATATACAACTTCCCAACATCAACGTAGGGGCAGTTGGCCCGCCTAGCATGATCACCTCGCCTGGTTAGAGGATCCTCCCTTTGTGTTGAAGGGTCATGACACCCGTTCCTCCACATACCTATTTTTACTAAAGATGCAAAGTAGATAGAAAAACTGAGTTTTTTTTTGCCCAGTTGAATATTATTTTAATAGGTATAAAAAATATCTCTAATGATAAATTGTTTATGAAAATAAATATTTTTCTCCGCGGTTAAGCACAGGATTGGTTGTCGTGCAGAGTTTTGGGAGATAGCCATCTCCAGCCGCTAACATCTTTCGGCTGAGATGAAAATGAAATATTTTTTTTCAATTCCAAACATACACATACACTCTTAACATTTACTTACACCTAGCAACAAAAGCGATTTAATTAAGAAGCACCGGAGGACAAAAGTATTAGCTTAAGACGGGTTTAACTAGTGAGCGATGAGGGAATGGCTTGCATTGTCGGAGAAATTACAGATTATATTGATAATAAAAATAGTTGTAACATTAAGCAATACGAATTTTTGATGAGATATTGTTAATTTATATACTTAGGTATTTTATGAATGATATGTGCCCAAGTGAGTAGTTGGAAAATCAACAATTAGGTTGCTCTCATCAATCTACGCAACGTAAAATACTGCACAGATGGCGTCGCGGTTTAAGCGGCCGCCACGCTGTTTTCTAATGCACTGAAGTATTGTGGATTCAAATCTCACACGGGTCACACTTTGTGTGATCCTCAAATTTGTTGTTCTGAGTCTGGGTATTCTTTTCTGGGGTTCAACGCTACACACGAAATAGTATATACCGAATGCGGCGTCTTTTTAAAAAAGAAAAGATATCTCTACCACATAAATACACGAAATGACAAAAATATTTGGGCACTGGGAAAAGCATATGTTCGGCAGTGGACGATAGGTTGATAATAATGATGATGATGTATTATATTTAAACACAGTTATAGTTCGTACTTGACATTGATACATTCAAAGAAATGGTTTTGAAGACCAATAAGGCAATTATCGCGGATCACTCTGCAACCGCTGTTATTCTTGCAGGCCCCACCCCAATTACACTAATTGTACAATTACAACTGATATTTACAAAAAAAGAAGTTGTATAGTAACAAATATTTATTCGTAATATATGTATAAAAATATTAATAAACATATACGATACACATTTGACTTTACATAAATAAGTTACGCATACGAGTATTTTCAAGGCTTTACCGTACTATTTTTACCGTAGGGTCGTCCGAGCGAAAATCATAGTAGGTATGTAGTACTAAAGTTTACTCTTAATTTAAGTTAAGATATATGTTTACAAACAACAAGCGTTTGAGGTAAATCAGCTTTACGATAACATTCTAGAATCAAATAACAATAACGAATACATATAGAACAGTTAGTAGTTAGTAGATAAAATTATTACTTAATTTATTGGTATTTATTGGTTTCTAACATGACTCATGTTAGAAACCACCCGACATTAACATGTTACATGAGTGGGTTGTGCCCGCATGTTGAAAAGTCTTACCATATTAAGCTACCTGGAAACTGTAGGTGCGTCATCATCGCATAATGAGAGTAATGAGACGGAACAGAAATGTCGTGAATCTGTCTGTTACGAGAACAATCTTTTGCATATTCATAACAAGTAGCAATATATATGCATACAAACATAGCATTTTGGAAATCATTTCACCAATTTATGGGAATGGAAGATAATTTAAGAGAAATTTTTATTAGTGACGCAACAACAAAACTCGCTCAATTATGTCTGGATTTCTTTAATTTCCTTTCTATAATTTGTAATATATATTTTCTCTTTTAGAGCCGGTCGTCAAAGTTCCCAATCAGCAGGCGAACTTAATGCCCCAGTTCCTGCCTGATCCTCGACATGGGTTCCTTTATACGTATGGACCAAGAGGCGACCAGCAGATGTTAAAGAAACTACCATTTACAATACCTGAGCTAGTGGCAAATGCCCCATGTCGTTCTACTGATGGTATTCTCTACACGGGGAAGAAAAGCGACACTTGGTTTATGTTGGACCCTTTGACTGGGTCTAGAGAACATGTATCAGGTATGTAACCGATTTTATATGTGACTCAAACTATAATTTCAAAAACCGATTTTCTAAACTTGGTTTCCTTCCATGCCAAAACTACTCGTCCGATCATCGTGAAATTTCGTATACTCGTTTTCACAGAAAAGAACGTGCAATTAGCCGTACTATTAAAATATTTTTTTCGCTAGTAAAGCTACGGGCAATCGCGAGTATTAGGTACAATAACACCAGCTGAACACTACATATTGACTAAAATTTATATGTACTGAAATTTTCTTGGTATATTCAGAAGTTAAATTTATTATTCCATAGTTAATAATTTCCTGAGCAATACCAATATCTATAACTATGGACGAAAGTTTCGTGCCATATACCAGTCATCGCAATACGCAATGCCTCAATACACAACTCACAACAATACAAGATACTGATCTTTTGTATGTCTCTTTTATGTAACACACAATTATTATCAAAGTTTTTTTTTCGTGTAGATATCTCGGTATATCATCCACTTGTATATAATTAAGGGGTTATCAGCATCAAGCTAATAATTAAAAAGTCGTACGGGAGATTGAAAATATTCCCGAAAACATATTTCTCTCTCCAGTAGTTCTCAGACACAGTGACGTTAGATCTTTCCGCCGTACCCCAATGGGGATCCCTAGTTAGAACCTGTCAAGTTTCTTCTAGTACAGCACTCCACAACGCACGTTTTATTTTTTTGTGTCATGAAAATTATTACTATGTATCTTCTAATCAATTTTTTTTTATTGATCAAAACATATCTACAGACATACAAAAACAGAATCTCTCGCTTAAACCACGGGGGTCTTTAGGCGAGAGGGAGTTGGTCCATTAGTAAACAATAAGTAACTTAGCAATATCAGATTTAAACAGTTTAGCAAAACACACACAAAACACAAACTTAAATAAGGTTAGGGACGGCAAACGCATATACAAAGACTAATAGACAACACAATAACACCCACATACGTAAGTATGCTAAGCTATGCTGTCCACTAGGAATTTCTTCGTTATTTTTACATAATTATCCTGCCATGGGAAACGAACATCCCTAACGACCAAGCTTTAAAAAGAAACAAGTTCTTTGACTTAACCAACGTAATAACTAAAAAAGCGGCCAAGTGCGAGTCGGACTCGCCCATGAAGGGTTCCGCGGCAGCAAGTAACATAATATAATTTTTATTTAATTTTTATATTTGTGTTGATTGAATGAAAGGTAAATTGCAGTTTACGATTTATGACGTATTAAAAAAAAAGTACTTACTAGATTTCGTTCAAACCAATTTTCGTTGGAAGTTTACTTGGTAATGTACATCATATATTTTTTTTAGATTTATCATTCTCTTATTTTAGAAGTTAAAGGGGGGGGACACTCATTTTACCACTTTGAAAGTGTCTCTCGCGCAACCTATCCAGTTTAGAAAAAAATAATATTAGAAACCTCAATGTTATTTTCGAAGACCTATCCATAGATACCCCACACGTATTGGTTTGATGAAAAAATTTTTTTTGAGTTTCAGTTCTAAGTATGGGGACCCCCAAAATTTATTGTTTTTTTTTTATTTTTGTGTAAAAATCTTAAAGCGGTTCACAGAATACATCTACTAACCAAGTTTCAACATTATAGGTCTAATAGTTTCGGAAAAAAGTGGCTGTGACATACGGACGGACAGACAGACAGACAGACAGACATGACGAATCTATAAGGGTTCCGTTTTTTGCCTTTGGCACGGAACCCTAAAAATGGTTATGTTGTTGCGCTGTATGCCGTGGAAGTGGGTGCGAGGGGTAAACCAGCTAAATCCCTCTATAACCTGCTTAAAGACCTTGGATTGCCAAGAGCTTCAGTAAGCTCTTTTCTTGAACGAATATCCAAAGCGGCATTGCTAGGCTCATTTCAAATATGGTTACGTAGAGGGGTAGGTAGGGGGAGGTAGAGGGTTGACGCGTCGTAAGGAGTGCTCCTCAAACCTAAACCTGGGTCGCAATTCCCAGACACTGTCGAAGTCGCATGTGTTGCCCCCATCTATCACGCGATGGACCCGGCACCCGCACGGTGAATCCATGGAACGCTAAGAAATAGGTCTCTGTTATATCTTCTTTAATGTAAAAATCAATTGCTGTTCGTGTGTCTCGCTAAAACTCGAGAACTGCTGGGCCGTATTTGGCTGATATTGGTTTTGAAATGTTTGTCGTAGTCCAGGGAAGGTTAAACGGTGAAAAAGTAAAAATAACTTGAAAATTTCAAATGTCACGTATAGGAAGTAGCGGGCACAACTAGTTATGTATAAAATACATGTGACGCTGTCATTCTTTAGCTTATAATTATAACCCGCGCTACGCTTTGTGTCAAGGCACGTTGTTAATATTTATTCCAACAAAAAATTAGGTACTGATATCATAATGCATATTCACATTAAAATATGAAAGAGTAGACTTTGAAATTTTATGGCATTCTTCTTCAGCTTATCTGCGTACACATTTAAAATATATGGAAATCCGATACAGCCATGTGTTTTGTGATAAAGCGTATTGGTTTTGTATTTCATTGAAAAAATCAGTAACGTATAGTATCCGCCTCTCACTCGCAGTTGTCGATGACTCTCTTTAATTTTTTTGACAGTTATTCCGATTAAGTTAAACATAGATATTTTTGTTTATTAAATGAAGAATTTTTTGTCGTGAGTCCTTATCAGTGATTAAGCTCAGTATTAATGAACATAGTAATGGATTGAGACATCGTCTAAGTATAATGATTACGTTCATTGCTAACGATAAAAGATGTGTCTATGGGAATTTCTTTTTTAGACATGTGCTTGATACTTCTGGATAATTGCTAGACAATTATACACCTATTGAATTTCTTTAAGTTGAATATTAAAACGGAGTAGACTTGCTAATTAGAACTTCAATGACTGATTATACCTTATAGGCTTATCTATATCTAATCTAATACCTTTAAACGAGCAAATTTTGGAGAAAGTAATAGTCGGTAGGTGCAAGGTCTGGTGAGTATGGCGGATGAGGGAGAGCTTCCAACCCCAGCTCTTGCAGCTGCTTCACGACAACGCGCGACCCCATACTGCGCAACAGACAGTCTCCAAGCTGCAAGAGCTGGGGTTGGAAGCTCTCCCTCATCCGCCATTCTCACCAGAACTTGCACCTACCGACTATTACTTTTTCCAAAATTTAGACAACTTTTTAGTGGGTAAAAATTTCAATTCCCGAGAGGCAGTACAAAATGCCTTTGAAGAGTTTGTTGCCTCCCGTCCAGCTGATTTTTACAAGAAGGGCATCAATAAACTGCTAATGCGTTGACAAAGATGCGTCGATTGCATGGGTGATTACTTCGAATAACAGAAATAAAAAAGTTTGAAAAAATAAGTACTTTCACTTAATGCATACAAAACGGCAATTTCATAGGTAAAGACCTATTATATACATATATATAATCTGAATCTCGGAAACGGCTCCAACGATTTTCATAAAATTTTGTATGCAGGGGGTTTCTGGGGCGATAAATCGATCTAGCTAGGAATCATTTTTAGAAAATGTCGTTTTATTCGTGTTTTTAACAATCAAATATATACAATCAATGTACATCTAGCGCCATCTATCGCAACTCGAGCGAACTACATTAAACTATACTGGAATAAGGTGCAGAATAAACAGTATCAGGGCGTACCAAGAGAGGGCGCCTCTTAACTTATTTTTTTTATTGGAAGAAAAATAACAAAAAGGTGGCGTTTGGATAGTCCCAATGTTGCCAAAAAACCCATTTATAAAAAAAACCGAGCGACGCTCGGTCTTCCAGGTACTAGGTACTAATACGTGAAGCAAAAACTTTGTATACCTTTATACGAAAATTATGCGAACCGAGAAGTACGAAATTTGGCACAGTTAAAGTATATATGGAGGAGTGCAAAAAAGCATTTAAATTAATTATTGTCGAATTTTAACCACTGGGCGACCACTAGTACCTATAGTTATACTATAACTATCCCTATCCGATCAAGGCCCACGAACATCTAGGATGAAAACAAGAGTATTTTCAATGACCACGATCAATTTGTTTTGTTATATGTACACACATCAAAAGTGTCTAGGGATCAAGCATTTTTATGCGGATTTCTTGAGATTGAGATGTGGCTTTGGCCCTGGCCTGCTCAGTCGCCAGACTTGAACCCGATTGAGCATGCATGGGATATGCTACAGAGAAGAGCTCTGCCGAATATGGAGGGTATCCAGTCGCAAGAAGACCTTTTTTTGTTGTTGCAACGAACATGGGCGGCCATTCCACAGCGTGTTTGGATGAACTCATTTTGAGTATGCCAAACCGATGTTCTTGTGTTGTTAGTGTTCGCGGTAGAAACACGGATTATTAATTGTTTAAGTTACCTAATAAAATTTTAAAGAAAACTGTTATTTCAGTCTTTTTTTCGAACTTTAATGTTAGTGGTTCAAATGTCAAAAATCCCTTTATTAGGAAAATGGCAAATTTCTTTATTAATGCAAAGGTGACTTGGTTTATCGTTACTGTGACAAACGAAAACACTTTATTTGATGAATCCTTAAAGAAAATTTTAATTAATATCAATCAGGAGAAAAGTTATTGCAAAAATATATGTTGATCCCTAGACACATATGTTGATCCCTAGACACTTTTGATGTGTGTATGTTGTAGTACGCGCAGAGTATGTTTCACATAAAAATATATATTATCGATTTTTTTGACTGGGATACCTTAAATTTGTAAATGAATTTTGTAAGTGTATTTATTAGTTTTTTTAGGCTATATTTATTGAAGTCTCAGTCAGATTGTTCACAAATATTTTGAGCTACACACTAATGATGTCTGCCTCACATTACAACGAGTCAGATGTTATCAATTATATTATTTTTTATGCACCCAAGTACTGCCTGATAATATAATAGGCAGCTGCGAACGCTGCGAGTTACAGAAAACAAAAATTAGTTACTAAACATGCGTTAGGTTATCGTTGGGTTTTCTAGATAACTAACTTTTAAAAACATGAACGGCTTTTATGCGCTCTCGTTGTGATAAATTATTATAAGCTGTGTTTTATAACTATATGCATAATATATGCGTACATAGACTCGGAAACTTAAAAGGCGTTCACTGTCAGTCAGCCTTAGTAGGGTGGGTGATGTAGAACTGAGTGAGAGTAAGTGCATTAAAGAGTATGATGATTATTCCCTTATTTACCACACTCAGGGACCGTTTTTTTTTCTTAAAATTTGGTTGGGCCGTACAGAAAGTGCCTGTACTATTCTAAAACTTTTTTTGCTAATCGGTTCATATATGACCGGTTGTAAGGTCACTACAACTGAACTGAGAATCTCAGTCGGAAGTCTGTAGTCGGTTTAAAACTAAAAACGTAAATTACCAATTTTGTTTAAGCAAAGATCTGGCAGTTAATATGGCAATAAACAGTAATATTTACAATTGTTCAAGTCCGTAGTTGTACACGGTATGCTGTACATTGTACATATAATTATTAATGATTTAAACAGTTATTTGCACTATTAAAATTATTCATTCATAGTTTAAAAACGAAGCCGTTTAGATAATTTCAGATCCGGAAGTATGAATCAAGAGAAATATCATTAACTAGCGTCCCGCCCCGGCTTCGCACTGGTGGATTTCAGATGCCCCCACCGACGACACGATTCGTGCATTTTAAATCTGTAATGTCTTCGAATATATTCATTTAACTTAGATACTGTAAAGGGCCATTTTGATCTATATTACATGCACAATGTATGTATTTAATTTACTTAATTGTATAAGGATTCATTCTGTATTGCTTAAAATCGCTTCGTAAATAAGCCATTATTTCTCGTAAAAGAAAGGAATAAAAAATGGTTGTTGTGGGTTATCTCTAAGAGATAGACATATACCATCGCGGACTTTTTTGTAGATCTTTTTAAGGTGTATACTACTGTAGTACATTATTTTGATCTATCTCGTAGGGTGCAACCAGCGTTTGCAATGTAAGCGCAAAAAATGTGTTTATTTGCTACATCACATTAGAAACCTCGAAAATTAACAGTGTTTCCATACTATATTATGCATTTATTATACATAAAAACCTTCCTCTTGAATCACTCTATCTATTAAAGAAACCCACATCAAAATCCGTTGCGTAGTTTTAAAGATTTAAGCACATAAAGGGATATAGGGACATAGGGACAGAGAAAGCGACTTTGTTTTATACTATGTAGTGATGATGATACATCAACAATAAAACCGCCAAAACATAATCACTCTAGTGTTGTGTTACTAGCCAAAGCTTTAAAGGTTTTCCCTGTTTAAATCTCATTATACAATTATCACATATAAATACACATTGATAGCGATAGGGGCACATATTAAGACGATGCGTGCAATCGCATTCCCGATAACGATTAATTTATTCGATTAACCAGTATTACAATTTTTATATTACAATTTATTTTTCGTGAAATTAGTATAGGTGATCACAGGTATAGGTGAATCGTGATGGGTGGTTTGTAGTATTATTGACCGTAAATCATTACGTTTTGTTTTTCAAGGCTACCACGGAGATATGGCATACCTTAACCAACATAATAGTACTAGCTTATAATGAAGAAGATGTGAAGACATTAATGCATGTTTAGTTTAATACATTCCGCAGTTTAAAACATGTATCTGTAATAGCTTTTGCCCGTAGGTTCTATCACGATTTGCATTCGAGTCAAAATCATGTTCTGAATATTTCAAATTTTTTGCGAATATAAAATGATACTGAACTTCCAGCTTCATTCATGCTGCCTTGTATATACGTATCGACGGCACAAAGCGGAAATGTCGTATCTCGAAAATTAGACCATATAGTTATATGGTCTAATTTTAGTTTTGCTCTGGCCAGTTAGGCCAGTTTTGATCTGGCCTTTTCTAGCTGTAAAGTCCGACGTGTAAAAATATCTGGAAAGATTTACTTAAAAATTAAATATCATCATCAATCATTCATTAGAAAACAAACACCGCGTCGAATGGTCTGTGTCTCATTTCGTGAGGTTTAGATAGAGAGAAATATGGCTCATCTTTATTAATAGGTATACTAGTTATGCATTTTTGAAATAGTTTTTGGGCTTAGGTGTAATGTTGGATATTTCGAGATACGACATTTCCGCTTTTCGTCGTAATGTATATACCAGGGTATATACTGTCGGAATATCTTACTTCATAAAATTTAATTCGTAAAAAAGATTTTAAGGTTATATTGATAGCTAACGTTTGTAAATTTAAGGTTTCGAGAAAACGAAGATATTCAAGAATTCAGATGACAATACGTGCGTGCCAGACAAAAAGAGAGGCATTTACGTAGCAAGAACTGAATACAATATACTGATGCATGATTCCAAGAATGAGAATCACAAGTGGAATGTCACCTTCTTTGATTACACATCTCATGCTATGGCCAAGGAGATGCTGAATGATTACGGTGGGTGCCTTAGGTGATATGCATATATTTATTTGAACCCAGTTTTTTTTCGAGGCTGAACATACACGCCTGCCGTATTAAGACCGAAATTCTAGCAATCTTTTTTTTTATTATCAAGCTACCAAAATGACTCTACTCTGCCTGATGGAAAGTAGGAGTAGAATGCAAGAGTGATGGTCACCATCGTCAACGTGAACGTGGACAGAGCAGCGCATGGTGACCCACACTATGCCGGCCTAGTGAGATGCTTTTTCACGCCCCTTTTTCTATTCATTGATACGAGTTCTTATTATTTAATTTGTTAATAAACCCAAAAGGAAGGTAGTATATAAATAACTATTACCTATTGTGCATAATTAAATTAGCTACTATTTAATTATTAGCGAATTGGTTTTTATTTGTGAGCGATGTTCACGGTCGGTCGGATCGGTGAGTTATTTAGAGGTTTTTGCAAATCCTAATACCTACCGCAAGGAAGGAATAGTAGTATAAAAAAAATATGTTGTATTTTAACTGCATTGTTCAAGTTTTTTCATAGGCGTTCTGGAATCTAAACCGAAATTGTAAATATGACTAATGCAGGTGTAATCCACTTCACATCGACATCAAGCGGACGTGTTATGTCGTTTGACCGCAAGACGGGCGACCTTGTTTGGTCCCACAACTTCGAGACACCCGTTGTCGCCGCCTACCTGCTAGACTCTAGAGACGGCCTTATCTCAGTGCCCTTCAATTCAATAGGAGATGACACATTAGATCATATTATGGAGGACGCCACTACCTTGAGCAACGGTCATGGGATAAAGAATTCGAATATCGAATTGTAGTAAGTAACTTGCAAATAATGTAAAATATGTATTATTAATTTAAATATGCATATCCTAATATTAAGATAGATGTTGATAAAGAGAGGATTAACTCCAGAATAACTCTATTTTTTTTAATGAGTTTATGTTTCGACTCACGCAACGTCGTTTACGTCTCCTATTGCCCCCGTTTTTGTAACATTCTTCATTGGTGCTCCGCTCCTATTGGTCATAGCGTGATGATATATAGCCTATCTATAGCCTTCCTCGATAAATATACTATCCAACACTGAAAGAATTTTTCAAATCGGAGCGGTTCCTGAGTTTAGCGCGTTCAAACAAACAAACTCTTCAGCTTTATATATTAGTATAGATAAGTATAGAAATGAGGTATTATAGGTATGAGGTATATAGATGGAAAACTATTTGTACACCACCAGTATAAAGCGTTAAAAGAAAATACCTAAACTTACTGTTAATTTTTTTTAAATGTCACGTGAAGGAGTAATAAAGCAGATGAACTAACAAACATGCAATGAATACAGTCATGCTCAGAAGAGTTATGTTTAAACCAGATAAAATAATAAATCTACCTCCACTAATAACCACATCAACAGCCTCCAACAGTAAACTCTTGGACGCTGTTGATGATGATGAAGTTTTTTTTTATGGAATACGCGGGTAAACGAGCAGACGTATCGCCTGGTGGTAAGCGATTACCGCCGCCCATGGACACCTGCAACACCAGAAGCGTCACAAGTGCGTTGCCGGCCTTCTGGGGACGGGGGGGGGGGAGGTAGGGGATTGGGGTATGAGCCTCCGGTATCCTCACTCACTCGTTGAAACAGCGCAAGCACTGTTTCATACCGGTTTTCTGTGAGGCCGAGGTATCACTCTGGTCGAGCCGGCACATTCATGCCGAAGCGTGGCTCTCCCACGGCAATGTTAGTTCCTTTACCAATCAAAACATGGAAATCTTATGTTTTTATCACTGCTACTGCTGTTTTTTTCCAGCTCTGTGTTTCTTTCTTAACAGTTTTCTATCCAGTTTGCTGTAATAAACCTTTGAAGTAGGATCAACACGATACAGTTTCAGTATAAGACGTTGTATGCGATAATACTACGAATGTGTTATTATCCACACCAAGTGTACGGTTACTTTTTGCGGTATTTAACCTTTAAAGAAATGCAAACAAGACTAACAATTACTCGACTGACTTGTTTTACTGATTATCATTTACACTTTAGAAAATTTTGTCTGCGGACGAGAATAATATTAAAAATATACTTAAGGACTATATAGAAAAAAAGCTTGACGTGCAATGCGAGACCTATGTCCATCAGTGGACTGCAAAATAGACGTTTAAATTTTAAGAATTTAATTTTTTAAACTAAAGTAACTAAAGCTAAATGAAAAATTTCACGAAAATGGCTCTATACACGTTCGATATTTGTACTTAAATTCTCTTATAATGATACGGACAGCCATACAATAACAGACTAAGTCATCTATACAAATAAATAAAATTGGTGTGTCTGTTTGTAATATTAAAATAATCGGTTTTTACTAAATGCATATATAATAATAAAGGTATTCGAATTACAATACACTCGTATTAGCTATCGCGGATCGCGCCCTTTTGAACGTGACTACTACAACTCGCGCGTCCAAACCAGACCACTCATAACGGTAAACCACTAAAGGAACCGGTTCGAAGACAATTAGCTAAATTACAATTAAAGCGGTTCTCTAAAACGACAATCGTCGACCGTTGACAACAAGCGTCTCAATCATACTGTCTGTCAACGTCAAAACGTCAAACAAGAAAAATGACAATCAAAAATGTTGCCATTACAATGACGTTAAATTTCTAACAATGGTGTATATACCAAAATATCATTTTTGACAATTTTTGTCTGTTTGTTCCGGCTAATCTCTGAAACGGCTTGACCGATTTTGACGAAACTTTCACTGATAGGTAGCTGATGATATAAGGAGTAACTTAGGCTTTACTTAGGAGTAACTTTATTTTAGACTATATTCGCCCCGCGTCGTTTCCCGCGGCTAACACCGCGGGGTTCAGCTAGTATGAAATATAATAAAACGTTCAACTAATGTGCTGACATATGGCTCTCGCATACTGTCTGATCATTCTGGATGTCTAATGATAGCCACTAAAGCCATTAAACAGTTCCGTTATCTATCTCCGGGATACATTATCAGAGCATACGTGGACATACAAAGTTTCATTTCACGAAGATATTTGGAGGTCGGTCGGTCGGAAACTCCCAAGACTTGTCACTTGTTTACAGTGTTAGTTAGAGATGATAATGGACAAGCGTTAAAATTAACCTTTATTATTAAACTTTTTTTCAGTCCCACATTATACGTCGGTGAACACAACCATGGCCTTTATGCGCTCACTTCACTTGTAGATAAAAACACTATAACTATATCCACTGGTCACACACAACCACTACTTATAGAAGGCCCATCAGCAATAGAATCAAAGAAAGATCAACAAACGTACGAGCCGTTTAAAAACGTACACTACAAGATAAACGATTTGAATTTGCATGTAGCAGCGCCATATTTATTACTAGGACATTACAAAGTCCCCGAACTAACGACCACATGGATGCCTCAAGTTCCAAATTCGAAATTTCTCAACATGCACAACTCGCAAAAGAGCGCTATGAAATTAATCAATGGTCAAGTACATTCTGAGAGTCAGAACGATGTTGAGAATGAAACCAATTTGAAATCTAATTCGATATCAGTGTCTGTTCAAACAGAAGATTTGTTCGAAGGATTCAACTTCAGACCTGATTTATGGTACAAGAGAATGTATGTGTGGTTCCACCAGCAAGAGAATCAAGTATTGAAAGTGGCTCTTATTATTTTGGTTGGATTGGTGATCGCCATGTTCTGGTATCTTCGTTATCAGGTAATTATACTATAGTTTTATTTCCTTGTTATCGTGGCCTGACTTTCTAGTATTGTACATTAACTCGATTATTAGTGACTTGTAATGGCACTGTTAAGTCTGTGTTGCTAATTATTACCTAATTAACGCTTTATTTACATATAATACAAACACGGGAGACGTTGTATTTTAACAACTGATTTTCATCTTATATAATTAAGGGGCGCGTCCCTAAAAACGCGCGAAAAGGCACTTGCAGTTTTGCAAAACACAAACAACTGAATTCATATTTGACACTAAAAAAAAAAATCTCAGTAGTTTAATAAATCAGTCTACCAATCTACCGAGTGACATTTATAAAATAATTCTTTATTTTTGTGAAAAAAAGCCTTAACAAAGATCAAAATCATCGAAATCGACCTTTTTAATTAGCACACTCTGTCCTATTTCGTGCTCTATTTTAAATGTTTTTTTCTTATTTCGCGAGAAAAAAGTATGGAGAAAAGATTTACCGTTTTAGTTTTTTATTAATTCTCACCAAAAAGCCATAATCTAAGGCTAAACATCATTCATTTTTAGCGACAAAAGTTCCATACATTTTAGTACGTAGATATCGTCTCCCGTAAATTGCAATAAATAAGTTTTATCGCGCTCAAAAAATTCAGTGCCCGCCGAATATTCAAGGTGACACCACGTCCGTTTGTAGTTCGCACTGAGCTCCCTAATACGTAAATGACAAGTTTTAGGGTGGGTTGCCAGTGAGTGTCGAATTGTAACTGTTAATTTGTATTCTTGAATTTAATTTATTTTTTTTAAAGAATAATTTCAAAGAAAAATATTAGTATTTTTTATTAACACAGAACTTATTTTTATGTTTTTTTTTAACTTGCTATGTATGTATATATCTAACTATATTTGTTAAGACGGAATCTTGCAACTCAATTTTGCAGATAGCTTCAACCGATTGTGTTGAATTTTTGTAGGCATATGTATATAGCGTGACAATGCTATATTATGATGACATGGAGCTGATCTGATGTTGAAGCTGGAAGGTGGTCATAGGAACTTTGTAACGACGGAACCTATCGTGTTTGGAGTCGTTTGATTTGTCTTGACGAGTACTTTGAATACACTTTGACAGACCGAGACACTTTGAGAAATTGTTTTTAAAAAACTAAATTTTTTTTTTTTATGATTTCTGTTAGAATTGAATAACTACTACTGAAATAATGAAAGACCTTAAAATTACAGTTTTATTTTTGACTGCATGGTTGGTCTAGTGGTTTAAGCTGTTGCCTCGCCGCTTCCTACTGTATCAGGTGTTGTGGGTTCAAATCCCACATGGGACAACACTGTGTGATCCACGAATTGTTGTTCTGAGTCTGGGTGTCCATTGTGTCCGTTTCATGTATGTTTGTAAAGTCCCCCGCGACACAGGATTTATTGGATATATACGGAAGTTGTCTTTTTTGAAAAATAAAACTAGCTGAGCCCCACGGTCTTACCCGCGATACTACACCAACTACTACCTATCAGTAAAAATCCCGTCAAAATCGCTCCAGCCGTTCCAGAGATTAGCCGGCACAAACAAACAGACAGACAGACAAAAATTGTAAAAAAGGGTCCCATCTATACTTTACGTCATTTCCATTATTATTCATCCCTTAAGTTCGAATTTAATCAATTGGTGAATTGTAAAACAATAGATGCCCTATCCCTTACATTATCTGATATCTGTAATCTATTTATATAAAAGAGGAAGGTGACTGACTGACTGACTGACATACCCAGAGATCAACGCACAGCCCAAACCGCTGAAGTTAGAATCCTGAAATTTTGCATGTAGGTTCTTTATATATCATAAGTGAGCACTAAGAAAGGAATTTTTGAAATTCAAATCAGGGTAAATCAGGGGATGAAAATCTGTGTGGGCGAAGCCCCGTGTAAAAGCTAGTATTATATATTTGAGGAAGTTTCCATTTCAAAGTTTTACACTCTTAATATTCACAAAACAAAAAGTGTTCTGTGTTAATATTAATTTTAAGACAAATAGTTTGTTTTTTAACTGTCTTAAAAAAAGAAGGAGTTTATAAATTAACTGTACTTTTTTATTTTTTTACCCGACCACGGCAAAGCCAAAGGAGGGTTATGATTTTGACAGGCTATGTATGTATGTTCATCTGTTCCCTCATAGCTCCTTAACTACTAATTAGAACTGGATAAATGAGGTATTGACGCGTCACTCAATTTAATGTGGCGCCCTCTAGCCGACATAAAGTACTGTATTAAAAATGAATTTGACATAAACATGCCGTGTTTGGTATCATCGGAAAGGGTGTTACTTGTACATTTCAAATATATATAGGTATTATTAGCATTTGCTGGTGACTTTGTTCGTATCTATTCAATTTTTTTTTATATTTCTATGTTAGGTATTTAAAATATACTTTGCATATAAATTATTATTATCACTACACCAAAACATTTTAAATAAAAAAAGTAAAAACTTAAATTAAAATAGAACCGTACCATAACTCTTAAAAACACGTGACTACGGCTTTTCAAAACTTGTTTCATACTTTTTCAGCGTCGTTTTTTGACAAAAAGTGAAAAAAGTACGTAAGTAATCTATGTAGTAAAATTTAGTCAATATGAGGTGATATGAGCAATAAAAGCGATCAAAAATTATATTTTTAAGAAACATTATGTTCCAATAATATAACATATATCATACAAATTTTATTTCATAACATAGCATTAAAATCCGTTGATTACTGTAAAAGATCTAAGCTGACAGATAGCGCGAGCGACTTAATTTTATACTGTGTAAAAATATATTATTTGTCCATGAAATGAATTAAAAATGAATAGGTACACTTGAACCCCATTCTCGGCCGTTGACGAGTTACTTATAGTCCGCGGGCTTTCCGATATGACAAAGATACATTGCGTGCTTTGTAGGACATTTTAAACATTCTTCAAAGGCGAACCGTTAATGAATATGTAACTAGAAGAAAAAACCGAAAGTAAATTTATTAGTTGCCAGGGTTAGTATGCAACAGTGCCCGATGCGTTTGTGTGCATGTAAAATATGAATGTGGGTGTTCAATCACAAATTCCCACGCTCAGGGACTACAGTCTTAAACCATATAAATGCGTATTTATACAGCTGATCATAAGCAAAGGGGGAAAATATGTTTGGGAAAATATGATTCAAAATCATCAACATATTATGAATTAGGTCAATTTTCACTTGTTTATTGTACTCTACTATTAATTAAAAAGTTTCCGACTTTCTGAATAATAGTTTTTACCTTGTTTTCTAGAAATTTACGAAAACGATTCTTTCATAAATGATTTTTGTGAAACTTTAACCGTTTAGCGCACGCAATTGAAGCTCTCATAACGAATAACTCTTCCCCGCTTTTCAATAATTTTCATTCGTAGCGTGATGTTATATAGCATGTAGTCTTTTTCGATAATTGGGCTATCTAACACTGAAATAAATTTTCTAATCGGAATACCTTCTGTGTCCAACGAAACAAACTTTTCAGCTTAATAATATTATATTAGTGCTGATTGCTAATTAGTATCACTCGTTAGATATGCCTTAAATTACATTTAAATAGTATTTTTGTTCCATATTTGTCTACAAACTGTTTCAGTCCATTTCAATATTGAAATGTTACCGTCACGCGGTTTATTCGTTGGATTGAACACGCCGAGGTAAACGTGATTGATATTTGCCTTATCTCGATATTTACGTACATTGAAATACACACTACATATGGCATTAATGATGTCACTCATTCAGCTGTGTAATGGCGCGGATAACATAGTTAGCCTGTGCTTAAAGATAAGGAGAAATTATTTATCATTTTTTAAACAGCTTATTTTTAATTGGATGCAACATACACTTTTAATACTGAATTGTTGGTTCAGTTGTATTAGTTCAAATAATTCTTTCGGGGAATCCTAGTAATCTCGGACATAAATAATCTATGTATTTTTTAACCGACTTCCAAAAAGGAGGAGGTTCTATGTTCCACTGTATGTATTTTTTTTTTTTTTTTTTATGTATGTTACCTGATTACTCCGTCAGTTGTGGACCGATTTTGAATTTTTTTTTTGTATTCGACAGGGTATGCTTCCGTGGTGGTCCCATTGCCAGCATATCAGGATCTGATGATGGGATCCCAATTCCCAGGGAAATCGAGGGAAACCCTCATTTTTAGGCACATACTATGTTTTTCGTATATTTTCTGAAGTTACACCGGTATTTGCGTCTGGTAGTCATCATTTTATGATGATGAGCTGATGATGTAAGGTACCACTCCTTAACGGTTAGGAGTTGGAGGATAAATCTTTAAATATCATATGTATATAAGTTACCTTTAGTCGTATTCTTAGAAATTATTTAGGTAAGCTGATGATGGAAGGTGGAAGGTACAACTCCTCAACGGTTAGGAGTTGGAGAATAATTCTTTCAATTTCATACGTATCTAAAGACCTTCAGTCGTATACTTTCAAGCTATTTAGGTGAGCTGATGATAGAAGATTAAACTCTTCAACAGTTAGGGATTAGAGGATGATTTTAATATTACACGTACCTTAATTTGTATTATTCTTGATGATGAAATTTGATGAAATAATTCAACTTACTACTTACCTACGATTGTTTGCACTAAAAACTGTAAAATAAAAACTTTTTATAAAAAAAAAAAACCGACTTCCAAAAACATCCAACTAAAACTCTCTGTCAAAAAACACTTAAAAGCGTAAAATAAACTGGTTCTTCATAAATTGCCTATACCTAATTCTTTATTCATTTAAATAGTAGTATTATAATGGGTGCTAGGTACCTAAAATCTGTTTGAAGTCGGTGTTAAGCCAAAAAGAATACAAACGAACAATTACAAAAGTCTAAGCGATAGTCACTTGGCACCGACTTCAAACAGATTTTAGGTACCTAGCACCCATTATAATACTACTATTTAAATGAATAAAGAATTAGGTATAGGCAATTTATGAAGAACCAGTTTATTTTACGCTTTTAAGTGTTTTTTGACAGAGAGTTTTCGTTGGATGTTTTTGGAAGTCGTTTTTTTTTTACAACTGTATATCATCATAGTTTTCTTGCTAAGGGTTACAGCTTGATATTTTAAAACCATCAAAGCTTCGGCTATCAAAATCCAAGAAGATTTCGTTGAGTGTCAGATATGGGCGACAAATTTTTTTGTCTGATCAATGCCTAACGAATAACAATTTTATTTTTTGTTTGATTAATGGCTTAGATTGATGAGGGAGAGGGGTGTGATAACTGAAACCTGGGACCTACCGAATTATTTTTTAGCTTTTAGTACATCATTTTCAATACAACCGTTTAAATTAAAAAATACACAATTTTTTATATTTTATAAAGGTCTAATTAAGGTCCGATTCCAAGAACACATAGTAAGCATAGCGAAACCGGTTCATTTTATTGAGATACATGCAAAAGAAACATAGATAATGCATACAAATATGTATAGTTATTTGAAAAGGTTCCATCAAATTGATTTACCAGCCTTGAGTCGAAATATGCATTGACTTCAAGATAAGTGCATTTTTAATTGAAATGAGTATGATATACGAATGGCTTTAACTTAGAAGGTATATGCTATGGAATACCGATATTTCATAATGTGACATTTCGATTAGAGTTTCAATTTAATTAATCATCTTCCTAGCCATTATTATTCCCAAGATTATTTGAGGGCGGCTACTAGTTTAATCAAATTTAATTGAATATCGGTTTTTCCACGGAGCGACTGGCCTCGGACCTCCGCAACCCTGAGGGCGAACTGCATTCGGAGGTTGAACTAGTTGTCAGTATATTTGACAGCACGGTCTTACCAGTATCGATTGTCATACCTGTTCATGAGAACCAGCTATAGAATCAAAGAAAGATCAAGAAACGTACGAGCCGTTTAAAAACGTACAGAGTACGACGGCTTAACGTGCTCTCCGAGACACGGGCGTGAAACACCGCTATCTTCCATACTCCAGGCGGCTATTAAGAATTTCTCGTAAGAAAAACCCAACAACAGCCCGACCCAGGAATCGAACTCGAAACCTCTTGATCGGCAGTTTCTATTTAATATGATACAAAAATTAATAGACAAGCTTTTATAAGGGATAGTGGTTGCCCGCGGCTGCGCCCACGTATATGTCGGTTACGCGGCAAATAGTAGCCAATGTGTTATTCTGATTTATAAATTATATTACTGTAAACTTTCATCCAAATCCGTTCAGTAGTTTTTGCGTGAAAGAGTAACAAACATCCATCCATCCATACTTACAAACTTTCGCGTTTATAATATTAGTATAGATTATAAGGCGGTTTACGGTCCGCCAGTGGTCCTATTGCTCTGTGTTTATTGCTATTCAAAGGACATTTATTTAATTCTATTCTAGTTGTAGCGAAGTCTAGTGATAACAACTCGAACACATAAAACTGTTTGTGTCAAACTCGTTAATGTGTCTGTTTACTACTTTGTGCTATTATTAAAGCCTTTTGCAGTTTTTTTTAGTAGACTACTATAGTGTTTCGCTTAAGTAATTAAACAATTTAATTTGACCCTTTTCCGTTTTCAAAAAGTAATTAAAACTTTATGCTGTTTTTTTATCGGTATGTAAGTAATTATATTCATTACTAGCTGACCCGGCGAACTTCGTACCGCTATATTTACACATCTGTCTCAGCTTCCCACAGGCAGTGTACAGTCGCGGACAAAAAAAAAACACTTTTCCCGTTATCTTTTATTTTTTTCTTTCTAGCAAAAAAAGAATGAATGAAATCGGACTGTGTTATTGAATTACAACTAAGTACATATTTTGACTTTCATCCCCTCTCTCCAGGATACCGTGCTGAATTTCGGGATAAAAAGTATCCTATGTCCTACCTCGTAGTATGAACTCAAATCATGCCAAGTTTCATTTGAATCCGTTCAGTAGTTTCGGCGTGATGCGCGGCCAAGATACAGACAGACAGACAGACAAAAATGAAAAAAATTACAGTTTTGGCTTCAGTATCGATTATAGATAGCCCTCCAAAAAAATTTTCAAAATATATTTAATGTACAGAATTGGACCTGTTACATTTTTATTATAAGTATAGATATATTTATTGTACATACCTAAATATAAAAGATACAAGGAAGTGTCATGTACAAAGGTGTGTTAACTCAAAATTGAGTTTCTTCCAGCAAACCCTGAGTGAATAGAGGATAGCAGAGAAGTGTTAGGGCACAGGCATGCGTACTTAGGAATCGGAAGAGAAACGAACATAATAAAAAAAGTATTAATAGTACTTACCTACATAGCCTGTGACATCTACCTGTACTCAAATGAAACAGTTATATTTGCAATTAATGATATTGTTACTTGTTGTTGTGCTCTCTGAACCGTGAAAATGTACAGGTATTCAAATAAAATAGAAATGGACACACATGCTAGCGGTTTTATTGATGTAAACATAAATGCACTGCACAATTATCTATAACATAATTGGTTTAGATGTAGTATTGTCATCGTGTTTGGTTTAACGTTCGAAGTATTTTAATATATTGGTCCAGTGGTTAGCATATGAGACTGCCAATCAAGAGGTATTGGATTCGTTGCCGAGTCGGGCGGCGATTCTCGTTCCTCGGAGCACACGTTAATCCGACGGTCCCGGTTATCATGAACATCTTATGTCAATTGCTATTGAAATGAAATCTTTTATTTTCTGCAATTGGGTTACATGAACACACAGTCCAAACATAGTGTTAATTTATTTTTTTGATCTTCAAGGCACGGGAATTCCAACAGCTGTCACAAGGTGGATCCCGCACGTCGAATACATCGACAGCATCTAATGGTGAAGTTACTGGCCAGTTGATGGACATCGGTAATGGAGAAGTGCGTATTGGCAGAATCGCTTTCAACACTGATCGAGTGCTGGGCAAAGGCTGTGAGGGAACTTTTGTTTATAGGTATGTTATGTATTTATGTTTAGGGTATGTTTTTGTACGACTAAATTAAGTCGTGTGCTAGGGATCTAATGTTTCAAATGATTAACGAAGCTTAGTTCAATTATTTTGTAAGGGTTAAATCCGTTTCAGAAAGAAGTTATTGCAGAAAAACTCAAGATGTGCAATAATTTCACTTACAAGCGTTTCTTATCTACGGTTATAGAAAGATAAAGTAAAATATATGTTTTGCTTTTAAATTCTGAGTTTTTAATCGTTTTATAGATGACACCACGATCTTTTTTTTCACAGGGGAACATTCGATAAACGCGACGTAGCAGTGAAGCGTCTGTTACCGGAATGTTTTACGTTCGCCGACCGTGAGGTGGCGCTACTGCGTGAATCCGATGCGCATGCGCATGTTGTGCGGTACTACTGCACCGAAAGAGACAAACAGTTTAGGTGACGTATTGTATTTCTTTTAAAACTCTTTAACCTTTCACGCCCTTACTCGCCAGAAGAGGAGGACTAAACTATTCAAGTGCTGTTTCTGAATGTTTTTAACCGAGCTGTTTAAAAGTGTCTATATTCGACATCCTTTGCCACATAAGTAGCAATATATTTGTAATGCAAGTAAGTAGTAACATATTTGCAACACAAGCTTGTTATACAGGGTGCGAATTTTCCAGCAATGACCATTTCGAATAGCAACGTTGCACAGTTACTATTTAGGACTTCCTTGTGCCTTTATTGAATCTACTTAGTTTTTAATTGTATGTATATACTTTTTGCAGATATATTGCGCTAGAGCTATGCTCAGCTACCCTACAAGACTACGTGGAGAAGAAGCTTAATTTCGAATGTAGGATAGATGAAGTCGAAGTTTTGAGACAAGCGACTATGGGCCTGTCTCATTTACATTCTATGGATATAGGTAAGAATACTTAAAATTAATGCTATCATTAAATTACATTTGTAAAAGTAGAAGATTAGAATTTTACTATCGTGTTCACCGAATACAAATATTTTTTTCAGCAATTTTAAATATATTTAAATTATTTTCGTATGCAAAATGAATGACACTGCTTGTAAAAGGAAGTTTCCACATTATTATAAATCTGACTTGATGTTAATTGTTACTTTTTAACCGACTTCCAAAAAGGAGGAGGTTCTATGTTCCACTGTATGTATTTTTTTTTAAATTCTCATACAGTACTTAAATTATCTTATAATCTTAACTAAGTCTGTAAACTCTAGTACTTTAATACAAATAGGATAATTTATTCAAAGGAGCTACCCTGAATGTTACTAAGATCATTATATAATTCCATTCAGTTCATAGAGACGTGAAACCCCACAATGTTCTGCTGTCGATGCCGACGGGTACGGGCGAAGTTCGCGCCATGATCTCAGACTTCGGTTTGTCGAAGAAGCTCAACATAGGCCGGGTGAGCTTCTCCAGACGGTCCGGGGTCACAGGCACTGACGGCTGGATCGCACCTGAGATGATCAATGGCGAAAGAACGGTATGTTATACATGTTTGATACAATGTGATCATGTTATATGGGCTTGTAGTCGGGTATCGAAAACGCAATCAAATTGCAATAATAACAATAAAAAATATATTAGTATTTGAGTAAAAAGAACTGAGCGGTCACCGAATGTCTGACATTGAACTTATTTTGTAGAAAAAATGAGCAGTTACTTGCGCATGGTGACGCATCGCCATATTTGATTACATGTTACACATATTATCAATAGTGGTGGTATTAATTGTGGTGATGTGAGTTCTTTCTAATAGTCCATGTAAATCTCCATTGACACCAAATCTATACTTATATTATAAATGCAAAAGTAACTGTCTGTCTGTCCTGCTTTCACGGCCAAACCGCTGCACCGATTTCAATGAAGTTTGGCATAGAGATACTTTGATTCTTGACGAAAAACATAGGCTACTCTTTGCTGCGACAACCGACAAACACGAGGGCGGAGCCGCGCGCAAAAGCTAGTATTTAAACATTTTGTGTATCAAGATTGTCTTTGTTTTTTCCAGACTACTTCAGTGGACATATTTTCACTGGGCTGCGTTTTCTATTACGTACTATCTAAAGGTCAACATCCGTTTGGTGATATGCTCAGAAGACAAGCCAATATACTCACTGGAGATTATAATTTAGAACAACTAGAGTACGTATTCACATCAACTTCAATAAATATTTAAGTGTCTATGTGTTCCTCACACTCTTTGATGAGAGACTTCAAGATAATATTACAATCCCTACCAGAGCTATTTGACACAGGCATTCTATTTTTAATTTTTTTTTAACTGGCACTGTGTTGCCTTATAAAACAAATCTTTGCAGATCTTGACAACCTTTTTTCTTTTCTTTTTTAAACAGCCAAGTATTACCCGAAGAAGAAGTGTTACTTACCAAGATATTAATCCGTGCCATGATATCGTCTCGGCCGAATGCACGACCGCCCTGTGAAACGGTGCTCAAGTACCCTATGTTCTGGGGCAAGCAGAGTATACTCAACTTCCTACAGGTAAACTTCTAATATTAGAAAAAATATATGTTTTTTTTTATAGAAATCTAAAGGAAACATTAAAATAGAACAAACCGTGGGAGAGCCACGCTTCGGCATGAATGAGCCGGCTTGACCGGAGTGATACCACGGCCTCACAGAAAACCGTTGTGAAACAGCGCTTGCGCTGTGTTTCACCGAGTGAGTGAGGATACAGGAGGTCCATACCCCAACCCCTCCCCCCATCCCCATCCCCCAAAGGCCGGCAACGCACTTGTGACGCCTCTGGTGTTGCGGGTGTTCATGGGCGGTGGTAATCGCTTACCACCATAAGGTGATGCGTCTGCTCTTTTGCCCCCTATTTTATTTTTTATATAAAGCAGTCGTAGGTTTTTCATCAGGATTTTTCGAAGAGGTATGTGTAGTGTATGTGTCTATGGTCAGTCACTTCACTAGTAACGCATTCATTCATTGAATGAATGAGAAGGAAGCATTAGGTCATCTCTAGGCATGTGCGGTCGCACACAGTTCAGTCGACTGTGAGCGGCGCAGGTGAGTGTGCACATGTACCTTGGAGCCGACAATATAGTATATGGATATACTACAGTATGTTAATTGAGTACATTGACATTATTATTTATTAGACATATACGGGGTATTGAAGGGCAATGAACTTCAACAGCAACCTTGTAATAAAGTGCGACGAAACGTGTCGTAACCATGTAATTAATATTTCACGTATAATTGAAATAATAGCTTTAAAATCGTTGGTACATTTTCATTAAATATCCGCGTGTAGTATAGTACTAAAACCTCCTTTATAAGGAGAAGCTTATGTCCCACAGTTGACTTTTAAAGGCTGTTCATGATGATAATGATCTTTGACGATTTTAGAGTAGTGGAAATTCCCTATTATATCAAAGTTGAAAAACACAATAAAATGTTCATTCTCATTAGATCCATTGACCAGATCCATGATGGATCTAATGAGAGTATTTTTTCTCATTATATCTATTATTTACCTTTTTAAAGAAATATATCTAATGAGAATATTTTTGAAGTGAAAACTTCTTTAGCCGTGTTGAGTACTTTTTGGTAGGGTAACAATGAGTTCGCGTCACCGTCAAGTTATAAATTTTCACTTCTATCGGCAGTCCTCCAATTATTTATCGAAAAAAACATTGCTATAAAAAAACACTAAAATAAGTGAATACGATTATTTTGAGTTTCTAAAACGAAGCAATGAACGAGAAGTTTGCAGAAGGCAAGCAAAATCAAAAATATTTAATCAAAACTTAAAATAGGTTTTTTGATAGATAATTATCACCTATCCACATCTTCATCGGGATTTAATGAATAATAAAATCGTCATTTGATGCATCATGGATCTGGCTAAAGGATCCTCTGAGATTGTACTAATAAAAAATGCTTGTGAGGATTTAATGAGAAAAGATATTCTCATAGATTCATCATGGATCTACTGAGAACGAACCCAATAAAACAAATTAGTTTTTATTTATAAACTTTATTGATCCACCTACAAAACTGTTTCAGTTTTTAAATTATGTGAAATTTAAACGTTCGACTGTTTTTATTGTGTGTACTTAATTACTTATATTTAAATACATAGTAAGAATTAATACTACTTTATTAGCACCTTTCCCATAAATTCGCAATGTTGTGTTTTGAGACTCATGAATGTTGATAAGAAAACGGCTTAGTAACATGAATGTGCCGTTGAAGGTATTCAGTAGAATGTAGTTACATAACTGTTATTGTCAAGTTCAATGCTTCAAATTACTATTAAGGTTGAATTTAACAGTCGAGTAATTTCACGTGTCTTCCAAGTAATGGCAAATAATATTAAGTATAATAATACAATTTGCCTTTGAAACCATGTGTTCTATTTTGCTTTTATTTTTGTGTCAACTTATTATAACATAATAATTTTCTATTAATTTTCAATGACATTGTTAAATAATATTTTCTTAGATTTGGATGAAAAATAATAATTGAGTGATTCAATTACACAGCTAATTACTTTTGAAGTATAAACACTACCGTTGGTCTATATTTTTAATGTACCTATCCAATATTTTTATACATTAGGTACAATCAAGTGACGTACATCAATACGATTTAGTCTGAAGGAGCATCTTATTTCAATATTCAAAATAGGTTATTACACCCATTTTTGAAAAGTGTCTTAAGGAGATTCTATAGTGCTATTAAACCACAGAAAAAAAAAACAATTTTTTTATTTAATCGATAAGTGCCATAAAAATGCATTTAAATTTTTCATTTTTAATTTCCCCCGTAATTTGTCAAAAACGCCTGACGCAGTGGACGCTATTGACGATACGACGGACGATATTGCTCTGTGGTAATGACGTCAGTTCGCTTTGAAAAACAATATAAAGCGTACGCTGATTAGTTGACACTTTAGTGTACTTACAAAGCGGTGTGACGTAATAACATGGCGGCTACTATTTCATGGTGTTAAAGAACTGAAAACTTTGAAATAAATTATAAAAAATATTTTATTATTTATGAACTAAAAATAACATTTTCCGTCTGGTTTTTGCCTAAGATATATCAATAATATATTTTTAGATTTTTTCTCGTATACAGTAAAATAACCTATTGTATATAACATAATAATATGCGAAATAATGATATAATTAGTTAATAAATTTCTCAAAAGTAAACCATTCTATCGATATCAAGAAATATCGATTATTTTGCCTCTAATAATACTAAAAAAGTTTATTTTAATACAACCAACAATTTGATTTTGGCAGGATGTTAGCGACCAGGTGGAAAACGGTGGTGGTGGTTCCGAAGCAGCTCTAGAGCGTGGTGCTCGTAAAGTAGTTCGTGGTGACTGGAGGGCCCACGTGTGTAGTGCTGTGGCCAGCGACCTTCGCACTAGAAGGACGTACCGCGGGGACCGGGCTGCTCATCTGCTCAGAGCTATACGGAATAAGGTATACTCTACGCCCCTACTGTTGATGGGTATCTTGTTTGGTTTGAATGGTAGTTTACTATTACGTTACCTTTCTGACAAAATACGTTGCAAAAAGTTCCATTTTCATACATACTGACACGAAACGCCACCTAGCTTCAAACTAACCAAAGCTTGTAGTAAGTTAGATTGACAGACAGAATATTTAGTTATTAAATACGTATTATGTATAGAAATTATATAGAAAACACCCTAAATTGAAACAAATGTTTGAATATCATACAATTATTTGGTCTGACCTGGAAATCGAATCCGGGACCTCAAACACAGCAGTCGCATACGCTAACACTGCGCCCACGAGGCAGTCTACTAGAATCTTACCTTCCTTATCGACAAATATTTTTTGTATAAATTACTTATATCAAGTTTCGAAATTTGTAACGATTTACACTAAAAATTAAAACCTGAGTCCTCTGTTTCATGCTTAGATATAACATCATAGAATGAAAACATAATTTTCTTTAATAAGCACAGAGAAAATGAAATTAAGATAGATATAATAATATGTATTTCATATATTTTTTTACTAAAATATTACAAGTATAATTGATTTTCAACATGCAATCTTTGATCTAACCAATTTATCTTCAACAGAAACATCACTACCGAGACCTGGAATCACAAGCTCGTGAAAATCTTGGCAAGCTACCAGACGGGTTTGTCACGTACTGGCTTAGGAGATTCCCCCTATTGTTGCCCCACGTCTGGATTCAAATGCAAAATTATCGACACGAAGATATTTTACAAGCGTATTACCCGCATTCGTTCACATTCAACAGAGATGACGTCATAGAACTTACAGATGACGGTGAGTACGAAGATATACCCGAAGAAATGTGTGATCCAGAAAAAAATGGCCTGTTCCACAAGAGCAGAGCATTCATTGATGAACATCAAGACCAGAACAGGTTAAAAAAAGACGTGTCACCAAAAGCGTCACCTAGAAGACGGTTTGTCGACTGGAGAAGCGAGCCGAGGCCTGATGACGTCAGACTGAGAGACAGGCATTACTATAAGAAGAAAGAGAAGAAACGAGAGGAATATGTAGTATGGACATTGCCTCCACAGTGAATTGTGAGTGGGCAATAAAGTGTAACAGACAGTGTAGTGTGGAATACCGAGATTGATACTTGGTAGACCAACTAAGATCACAGGGAATATTGTTTTGGTAATTACAACCAAGACAGTGATTTAACCAGTAATGTTACAGTAACAAGCTGTTTTTTTGTTATAAACGCGCAATGAAATGTCGATGTTCTAAAACCACGATTCATTATTTTATAATATTAATTAATTCTAAAGTATCACAGACAGTGTAGCGTGAAATACCGAGCTTGATACTTGGTAAATCTACTAAGATCACAGAGAATATTGTTTTAGACATAACAAACAAGGCAGTGATTTAACCAGTGATGTAACAGTAACAAACTGTATTTTTTTGTTATAAACGCGCAATGGAATGTCGACGTTCTAAAACCACTTTAAATGGTTAATTAATGTAACAATATTAATTAATTTGGCAAATGTCGTTGTAATTATAGTTCTTTTGGACTGTAAGTATTCTGTTCTTAGGGAATTTGAAAGAGGTTATTTTGATTTGACAAGATACTTCGTAGTATAAGGATTTGATGTTATTGTTTATTTTTGTTATATTTTAGACTAAACTTTTTTCTGGTCATGTTATCAGATGTCTCGCACAAGGTTATCTTTGTTAAGAACTATTTATTAGAAACTATTATACAATTAAGTATAAGTGATAAATTAATATATTTAAAATAATAATCTACATTGTTTGTACACATTTTGGAATACTTAGTTTATACATACGTACGATAGATGCTTCGATACATAAGATTAAAGTATTATAATGTAAACGAAACATCAAACTACATACGTCCAGAACATAAGAGGACCCGTCATGACTCGAAAAGTCAATCGATTGTGGTTTCAAATTATATTGGTCGGCTATATAAAAAAAATCAGTAGAAAAGTCAATATCGTCAGATAACTAAGTTGAAGTCGATCATCGGGCGAACTTTAGTGTGTAAGTAGATAGATCTCTAATGAATAATGATGCTAGCTATAATT
Organism: Diaphora mendica; assembly: GCA_949125395.1. Classification (NCBI taxonomy): domain Eukaryota; kingdom Metazoa; phylum Arthropoda; class Insecta; order Lepidoptera; family Erebidae; genus Diaphora; species Diaphora mendica. The sequence continues at coordinate 8,528,899 of OX421321.1, forward strand.
ATAAAAGATTGAGTTAAATGAGAAGTTGGGGACCAAGTGACACATAGACGTAATGATATGCATTTTAATAGTAATAATACACCGATAGATAAAATAGTACTAACTAATATTAATTAGAAACTATTCTACCAACACTGTTTTTAAATAAGTATAGTGCATCCCGTTAAGTTTATTTTTTTCGTAAAAACTACTACGAGATATCGTTAAATTACAGGTTCTTCAGATTGTTTTTAACTTTTATCAAATAAACAGTGCCCCACCATAATTTTGCGTAGATTAGATAATTACAAATAATAATAGTCTTTATGCACAAGAAATCACAAAATTAGCATGTCAGTCCGATTTGATAGTGTTAGATAGCTAAGTTATCGAGGAAGGCTATAGGCTATATATCATTACGCCATGACCGCAAGGAGTGGAGTATCAATGAAAAATGTTGCGGAAACGGGAAAAAAATATTCCTCCTGAGAGCTTTCACTGCGTGCGCTGCGTATACGGTTAAAGTTTCGCAAAAACAATATAGTGAAAGAATTATTCCTCTTCAAAAGTTCAATAAAATAGTCTGCGACACGGCGACTGCATATGTCTATGTTAAGGTTGGGTCGCTATAACATGTTATGGTAAATTTGTTTACGCTACGGGCAATAGGAGACGCAATAGAGGTTGCGTGGGTCATCTAGTCTAGACGGTCATAGTGTAGACAGCCCGGAGTTTAGAGTTTAGTTTAGCCCGGTTGGGATCTTTTTTTTTTTATGTATGGCCCGCCAAAATGACTCTACTCTGCCTGATGGAAAGCATAAGCAACATCCAAGAGTGGTGGTCACCATACTCATTGCGAATGCAGAAAATGCAGCATGGTGACCCACGCCATGGCGGCCTAGTGATGCTTCTGCATTTTTTAGTCTAGTAAACAAGTATGGAACTTGTTGACTAGACTATTTGGGCCTCCGGTCTCACACTCACCAACGAGACACGACAGCACGAACGCTGGCATTTTACGTTGATTTTCTGTGCGAGGGTAGTACCGCCCCGGTCGAGCCGGCCCCTTCGTGCTGATATCAGCGTGGCTCTACTACCTTTCTTAAACCTCGTCTCTCGTAGAACACATAAAGCAGTCGGTCCCGCGACCGATCTCTCCCCGGTTATGTCGGATAGCCTTCCAATCGGATTGTGAGAGTGAGGGAACAGAGAGTGCACCTGTGTTTGCGCACACACTTGTGCACTAAATATCTTCTGCGTTGTTGGCTGGGCTCTGTTAAGACTGGTCGTCGTGGCCAAAACCGGGTAGTAGTAAATTACTTCAATTTTATATCAGTCACGAATATTATCGTTATTCATTGCCAATAATCCCACTCCTGTATAAAGATATTTCATGTAACACGACTCACATAAAATCCAACGTCATTATGCATTATAGCTACAGTGAATTACTTGTTATTATTTTCTGGTTCTTTAGAAGTAAACTAGGTTAGACTAAAACAAATACGCACACACACACACTTATCTTCGTTTAAAATATAAATACCTTGAACGCAGTATGGTTCACTACTCTATGCAATGAGCACATGATTACTAGAAAAGCTATTATAAAACAAAAATGATTATTCATGTCCATGCACACAATTATTTTCAGCCTTATAATCAGGAGATTTAAATAGAGATTTGAATGATTGAAACTGTGAATGTATTTGCATAGGTTTAGATATAGACATATACAAGATAGGTTGTTAGATATATCGTGATGGATTCATTTTGTGGTTTAATTATATAGTGTCTACATGTTTAATCAATCATGTTTGTTCAATATGTTTTTTAGGTTAGTTAACTACCTGTTGGCATGAAGTCAATATAATTGGATATTACCAAGTATATACGAGTATGTCACCGTAAAAATTGTCAGCTGTCCATGATTGGTCGGTTTTACAGTAGGCAGTTTAATGGCCATAGAGTTAGGTTATGTTAGAACTTCTTTGATTAATCACAAATTTATTTTATATAACTAACAACAATTTTATATAACAAATTCTAAAGCTGTGAGGGATTTTCAATATGAAATCAATTTACAATCACAAAAATACTTTACATTAGGCAACAAACGAATTAACAAACAAATATGGCGGCGCGGGACATATGTTGTTCAACCAATCAGCGCGCGACTTGCGCATTTCATAATCTTTCGACTGTTTGCAATCTCGCGAGATAGATCACAATCTAACGGTGTTTACAATCTTAAGCCGAGTCTCCACCGAAAAAAAGTTGGCAACTTATGTGTTGTCACACGTATTGGTGACAAAAGTTTCTGTAATTTCCTGGTGTTGGCAACAAAAATTATCAACAAATGTTGGGAACCGTGTTTCTGTTTTTGGCGGTAAACATCAAAAGAATACGCTTGTTGCAGATATTTAATGGCTCTGTGGAGACGCTTAGTTGGAATGTTTTTCAAAATGTTGGCGACTCGGTGTAGACACAATTAAACAAAAGTTGGCGATTTTCTAAAGAGTTGCAAACAGTTGGAAACACTGAAATTGCCAACAATTTCGGTGGATACGCGCCTTTACGGTGACATAATATACAAGTCGTTTTTATCACACACGTATAGCTGTTTGCTTCCAAACTAGCAGAGCCTGTGCTATGATAGCCAGACTCATGATAAACTTACTTAAATATTTTTTTAAACATACATATCATAAAAAAATACAGTCAGACACAGAACAAATCAGTATACAGACAATACCGTCAGTGTCACTAACCACTACACCAATAGTTCCGTCAAAAAGTAAAATATTGGGATGTTGACCGATTTTTACGAATTTTAAATGTAATAAAAATGGTATTGTCTTTGATTACCTACGTCACAAACACGGTTCTCCATAATATAATAGCAATACTTTTAATGTTGAAAAGTATAATTTCAGAGTATTTTTTAAGATTGTCGGGAACTATTGCAGCCTTTTTGAATGAAAGCATCACAATTAATATTTAGCAAGAACGTAAAAATATGTTGTGATTAGTGTCAACATCCCTTTAATATCAACAAGGACCTTTTATAAGTTATGGGTTTAGCATTATCTATACAAATAAATAAAATTGGAGTGTATGTTTGTAATATTAAAATAACCGCTTTTTACTAAATGCATATGTATGTATACACGGTAGATGTACCAAAATATGATTTTTGACTGTCTGTTTGTTCGGCTAATCTCTGGAACGGCTGGACCGATTTTGACGGGTCTTTCACTGGTAGATAGCTGATGACTGATTTTTTAGACTAGCTTTGCACCTTGGGGTTCAGCTAGTTCAATATAAAATCACCGTGGATAGTGGCAATAACTCCTTATGTAGTACAGTCTCATCTAAAAGTAACCTAAGAGATGGTTAGTGTTTTAGGTGCGGTCTCACCAACACCTAGAATCGATTACATCTGTACTCTGTTCATTTATAAAAACAAAAAAATACATACACACGATTTACTAATAATAATTGTTTAGTTAGGCTTAGGTTTCGATATTATTTACTAGTTATGGTATTATTTATATTGGCATTGTTAACAATATGCGTATTTTTATATCTACTAAACGTGTAAAAATGCAAAATACGTTAATCGACACAAAATTAATAATTTTATGCTAATATCTCTAGATGTAAGTTCTACTAAGAAACTACCATGGCGATATGATTTGGCAAATACGAATGAGATAGTGACTGTTAGCTTTGTGTGTTATTGTTATGCAAATAAGATATATATTATGTATTAAGTTCTTAATAGATTGTAAGAGAAACAGGATGAAATATAATAAATCACTTGCAACATGTGAAAAAAACGTTCCTGTTAATTGTAAATATTAAATAAGTACTTAAATGGAAATTTTACTAATCTACTTAATGCACTATTTAATTAAGTAGCAGGGATACTGTGTACTCCTGTAAATAATAAAATGAGTGACCTAGATAATTGTAATACATGTGTATATATTGAAATTGGCTTTTATGAAAATTAACAAAGATTTATACAAGTGATATTTAATTTTTTTTAATGTATAATTTTGAAATTGAACACGAATTACTAACGATTGCTTAACGGATGCTCAAATGTTTGTATATTGGTATTGTAAATACTTATTAAATAAAATATACATTGTACACTGTAAATGTTTTATTGTGTTTTACTTAAGTAAAATATTCATTGTCAGTCCAACTTAAAAATAAAGTAACAATGGTTATTTTGAAACTTAAAAATATTATTGATAATATGTATATAAATCAGTCTTGAAAAATTAAAATGATATTATTTCCTGAATAGTGAGAAGATATAATAGACTATATGAGATTATACAAACAGATAATAAAAGTAAACAGTATAATATGTGCATTTTAACATAATAACTTTTAAGTCAAAAGGAATACAGATCAATTATTTACATACGAATAGAAAAAAAACTATCGTGATGCTAAGTAAAAAATTGGAATGTGGTTATAAAATAAATTCGTAAGAAAGTAAATTGTTTACAAAATTAAAGCTATACAATGTCCTTATTCGATATACAATCGCCAACTACAAATACCCTTTCGAATACAAAATAATCACAAATTTTAAAAAAATAAAAACCGACTTCAATCTGGACCAAATTTAAATGGGACCATACGGGAATATTGAGTTATTCGTTAATTTGTCGCGTACATACATAATGCAAATTGAAGACTTATATGGTTTTCTCATGAATTACATGTCAGAACTGGACCAAATTTAAATGGGACCATTCGGGAAGCACCATCTTTCAAATAAAAAAAGAATCATCAAAATCGGTTCACCCAGTCCAAAGTTATGAGGTAACAAACATAAAAAAAAAACAGTCGAATTGAGAACCTCCTCCTTTTTGAAGTCGGTTGAAAAAATTTCAAAATCGGTCCACAATTGATGGAGTAATTAGGGTACATACATTAAAAAAAAAACATACCGATGAAATTGAGAACCTCCTCGTTTTAGAAGTCGGTTAAAATCACGATGCATTCCACTAAATTTACAGTCCGTGATATTGTTACAAATTCAAAACAATCTACAGCTCCTACTGTCTGATTAACAATTGATACACTTAATCCATGCCTTATTGTATATTAATCTTCTAAATATAGAATAAGAAAATACAGACTTCAATTCAAAAGCAATAGAAAAATTATGACTTAAATCTAATAACTTTTTTTATCCACATTTTGTATACACAAAGCATTCAGTGATCAGATTAGAATTCAGTGTATTCGGGCATTATTTGCATGTGTTTTAATTAAATCTATAATAGTTAAATGAACCTTATCCTTGGCTAATGTCAAAGCAGATTTATCTGCTCCATTAAGCATAGACATATCAGGATTATAACTTAATAATATCTTTGCAGCACCAATATTACCCATCGCACAGACATCATGCAGAGGCGTGTTACCTACCAGATCTATTGCATTGATATTAGCGCCGTTATCTAATAATAATCGTATCACGTGACTTTTATTATTCAACGCGGCTAAATGTAATGGTGTTTGCCCTTTTTTATTTGCACAGTTGATATTTGCTTTATTGAGTAGCAAAATATTGCACAATTCGCTTAGCCCATATCTTGCAGCAAAATGTAATGCTGTATACCCATTTGTATCTGTAAAATTAATATCAAAGTCTGATGAATAATTTCCAGTTTTTTTCTTACAGAGTTGACATTCACACAATGGATGGCAAAGAGTGCTACTACTATCTGGCTTATTTTTCAAATCCATATAAGCTGAATAGTTGATATTCATATAGAAGCAAGCAAGCTTTACATCCCCATATGATATGGCTTTAAGTATTCTATCAATTAACTTTAGATTTTCAACAGCTTTTGTGACCCGAGTTTCTTTATTTTGAAAACCATCTTTCTGTAATTTAGATGTAGTATTGTCATTGCATTTCAAAGCTTTAACATCACTGTTTGTTATGTGTATATATTCATATAGATTAGGTGTACAGGATTTAAGTACTTGTAAAATTTTCAAGTTGTGTGCATAATCAAATGCAGATTTGTTGTGTTTATTTTGTAAAGATGGTTCTGCACCATTCTCTATTAGTAATCTTGCTATTCCTTCATAACCCCATTTGGATGCAAGATGTAATGGAGTATTCCCACTCTCATTTACACAATTGATATACATTTTCTTCCTACTATGCTCAGCAAAATATATAAGTGCTTTGACACAATTTAAATGACCGTTATTCACTGCCATGTGAAGTGGCATATTCTTATCTATATTTGCTTGGTTTATGTTAGCACCGGAATGTAGTAATAATAGTAAAGCGTTTTGGTGTCCTCTAGCAGAAGCATAGTGCAAAGGAGTGCATTCATTGAGATCTGTCGCATTAACATCAGAGGACATTTCTATGAGGCATTCAACTATATTTGATTTTCCATGAATACAAGCTACATGTAACGGTGTCAAACCATGACTGTCCCTTGATATCACAGTAGGTGAAGTCTTTAACAGTTTTCTTGATATCTTACTACAACACTTCTTGCAATTACATAAAGGATGACAAAGTTTGTGATATATTTCTGGATCACTGTCATCATCATCCGACAAGTTCTCACTTAAAGTTGTTATCACATTATTTTCTATCTCTTCAACATTTCTAATATGTTTTTGATTTTTCAACATTATAGCCTGTACTTGTTCACAATGATTGGCTTTGATAAGATCAAATATATATTCTACAGTTTCATCTCTTCCATTAGTGTCTGTTGAAGTGGAGATAGATTCTGTTAAACTACTTTTCCGTCCTCTAGCTTCTAAAGCTTCCTCTGTAAGTTCACTCTCATAATAATATGCTTCAGGATCTGGGGGTCCAGCCAAGGCTCCAGACTGTATGTGTTCTATAACGGCTTCTAAAGTAGTTATAAGAAAGGCACACTCATCACCATCCCCTCTGCCAACTCCACTGAATCTAAACTCCCTCATGTATGTCAACTGGCTGTACCAGTTTGGTAGACCAGACTTGATGACAAGAAACACAAATACTGGCAACAATTCATCAGCAGTGAGTAGAACAACATTGTTACCCTTATCCCTTTTGTTGATAGCATTCAGTGCCTGTTTCAAACATAGAACCTTTTCTAAAACTGTGTTATAAGTGTCTATCTTGGACAATATCTGTTTAGCTTTAGGAACTGCATGGTATAGTTCCTTTTTTATATCGAGGTCTCTGAGCTGAATGTCACACATGTTCCGAATTTTCTTGTTGAGGTGAGAGTCTTCATAGGCACAGCTTGTACATATAGGTTTGAACAATGCATCAAAAAGTAAATGCTGCATGTAACATTCCACAGCTAGCTTTATGTTTTCCAACACTTGTTTACAAGACTTAGATTTGTCCCTAAGTCTTCTGTTTTGTAATGTTATCTGAAGGCACTGAGTGTAAAGCTCACTTACCCTATCTCTAAGAGATCCAATAGCCACGGGCAGTGTAGAATTTCTTTTTAGAAACAATTGTACACTGTGTTCTATTTGGTCCAGAACTTGACGGCCAGCTGCCTGTGTCCACAGCAAATCAATACAGTCATTAATAGATGTCAGATATTCTTTAGATAATGTATTATCACTGAAAATCGCATTAGGTTCCAAAGAAGTTTCTATGCACCACACTTTGTACTTGATAAAATCTTCTGTGTAGAATGTTTCCTCAAACAGTATATGGCTGTGTAGAGGCAATCCCTTGGTAACTTCTAGCGTAATTACTTTATTCGTTACTGTTACCTGTTTTTCAGTAAGGGTGCTGTAGTGAGTTTCCGGTAATTCGTCGCTCGGCACTAGAATATGAGCACAGAAATCTCCCACTGCGAACACACGAGTGCTTAAAGTTCCTATTCTTGGCACACATATTATCCAAGATTGTGTAATACAATGTTGAAATAAATTTGCGTATTCTGTCTTCAATTCTACAAAGAATGGGTTATCAGAGATGATCTCGTCATAGCTGCCATCCATTTTTGTGGCTAAGTGTTAAAGTAACGTAGAATATTTAATTTTGTTCAAATGTTAATAACAAGGCACTCAACCACCATTTGACCTTTATTGATACTGATGAATTTATTACAAAATAACCAGTTTCGTGACCTTGCATTGGGAGCACATCCTCCTTCTCGTTAGTCGTTCGTTACCCAAGATTGACACTGACAACTACTTATAAGCCGTGTTACCAGAATATTTTTTTCTCGAATAGCCTTGCCGGAGCACGCGTGTAGCCCCGAGATAGCCCCCCATCTAGAGACGTCGCTAATACTCAAGATTTGACTTATAATTGTGTATCTTTAAATGTATTACGAGACAGTTAACGTTTTAAAATTCATACTTAATATACACATAAACTATTGAAACTGATTGTTGCTGTAAAAGTTATTTTTTATGCATAAAAATTTTTGTTTGATAATTAAATATTTCTGAAAAAAAGATAGCCCTATCGGCTACGTGTAGCCAGCACATAAAATATTATAGCCGCTCGGCAAGGGAGAGAGCCCCATCGCGATCGGCGCTTAATAGCCCCATCTGGCAACACTGCTGACAAGTGCGTTCGTCGTGTGCGACTGACTATAGTTTTGATAGCCCCAGAACTTAACATTGGGAAGAAAATAGCCGTTTTTTCGGAAGACGGTCCCTATTTCATCTCATCCACATTTTTATATTTTTTTATCATTAATTTCATCACGACAAAGAGACATATAATATGAAGACTATAAACACTTTGTTGTAATTATTTTTCTTTTTTAAAAAGGAAACTTGTTCCTGCATTATGAATAGGTATATATCCTGCCTCGTTGGTCTCGCGGTTGACGTGTGCGACTGCTGATCATGAGGTCTCGGGTTCGATTCCTGGGTCGGCCCAAATGTTTGTATGATCTACAAATATTTGTTTCGGAGTTTGGGTGTTGTCTATGTATAATATGTATGTATTTACAAAAAAAAGTAATATATGTATTTGTATCAGTTGTCTAGTAACCCATAACACAAGCTCTGCTTAGCTTGGGACTAGATGGCGTTGTGTGTTAGATGTCCGAAATATTTATTTATTTATATCCTGTGTCGAAGGGGACTTTACAAACATACATGTCAAATAAAATAAAGTTGACTATCTCACCAAACTATCTCAACCAAAATGTTTAATTCCTTTCACCAGTGCTTTGTTCCTCTTGGAGTAAGGAAACCATGATACCAGCCTGTACGGGCCCATCAGATAAAAGCTAGTCAATCGAAGAACTATCACGTCACGCACCATGCTACAGCGCAAAGAGTATAGTGCAGGGGTGGCCAACTTGATTAGACCTAAGATCTACTTTTTACTGATGAAACCTTGTGCGATCGACCAATGTCATTTCTTGAAATTTCACACGAAGCAACATACTTCATAGTACAATCGATACAATTCGAATGTACGGATTACGTAGTATATTAAACGGTCGCCTAGTCTAGTCAACAAATTCAAAAACGTGTTGAACAGAAATAAAGCTCTTAAAAATATGTGCGATAGCTTATTCGATTCGAAATGATGTCTAGAAAAATGATTTTTAAGGGTTTATAATCACATAAAAAATTGCGATTGTTATTAACAAAATAAGAAAAAAAACAAGGTATTTAGTTTTTCGTTAATAACTTCTAAAGTAGTCATATTTAAGGAATTTTGAAAGAAGATCCTAAAAGAGCAGGAAATTTCCAATAAAAAAGTCCTAACTCCCGAAACTCAATCTCTTTTTTTTTAACGCTGAAAATAGTACTCCGCGAAGTCGTTACGGCATAGGCACGTCGCCTGGAAAGCCGGTATATCACCTTAAATAATTATTTTATAATATTAAATAGCTATTTAAAAAATTGAATAAGAACCTCGGTGAAAAAAAATTTTTATGTTGATTTTGCAAAAAGTTACACCATTGTTAATTAACTATTTTTTTTCCAATCTCTGTTTTTATAAATTACGGCATAAAAGTTTAAATAATTGGTCTATAAATGTTCCGCTTCGTGGAGCTCTTCTTGAGGACGTGTTTCCCTAGGTGTGGTATGATCTTCTGCAAGAAACTGCCCGCCACTTGTTTCTCTCCTTGGCCGAATAAAGAGCAAGATTGGCGGCCAAGGCTGTTCCGATCTGGCCAGTTCTCTTAATCTTTTGCCGTCAAGTTTCCCGGTGACCATCTAAGTCAGGCAGCGGATAAAGCGCAGGAGCAGTTTCCGACAGCTGAACTGGTGTTTCTGGGAGATTTGCCCAACCAACCGCCACTACAGGATAAGCTCGGTGTCCTGGGCATGGATATTTGCCGGGACCTCAACCCGCGGGAGTAGATCGAGAGCATCACTAAGGTGGTCTCGCGGAAACTTGGCGTACTGAACAAGGTGAGGCGGTTCTTCATGCCCGAGCATTTGTGTCTTCTTTATAAGACCCAGGTGCGCTCGTGCGTGAAGTACTGTTCTCATCTTTGCGAATGATTCGCGCAGTATTTGCTTGATGCTCTCGATCGGTTGCAGCGGCGAGCAGTCCGCATTATCAACAGTCCCGATGCCACCGAATCCCTTGAGCCTTTGCGGAGAGATATCGCCTCTATGGCAGTCCTCTACCGCCTTTACCATGGAGAGTGCTCTGAAGCGCTATTCCAATTGATCCCACCTTCTCCTTTTCTCAACAAAACAACGCGTGCTGGCCTTGGAAGCCACCGCCTTAGAGTCGTTGAAATACGCTCTCGAACCAAACGGTTTAGTTCTTCCTTCCTGTGCCAAGAACTCAAAAACTGGAACTCACTACCAGCGCACGTGTTTCCCTCCCACTATGATCCCGGGTCCTTTGAAAAAGCATCTCACTAAGCTGCCATGGTGTGGGACGCCATACTGCATTGTCTGCTTTCGCAGTGAGTATGGTATGGTATGGCCTCCACTTTTGGATTTTGCTTGAGCTTACCATCAGGCTGAGCAGTCACTTCGGCAGGTAACTTATAATAATAAAAAATAAATAAAAAGTGCTGAATTTCGGGATAAAAAGTATCCTATGTCCTGCCTCGTAGTATGAACTCAAATCATGCCAAGTTTCATTTGAATCCATTCAGTAGTTTCGGCGCGATGCGCGGCCAAGATACAGACAGACGGACAGACAGTCAAAAATGAAAAAAAATACAGTTTTGGCTTCAGTATCGATTATTTCTACTGCTCAAGATTTGGCGGATATAGACAAAGTAATAGATGATACCTCCATTGCTGCTATTCTATTGGGAGGTCTAACGTCGAGATATGACCCATTGATTATGTCTCTCGAAAATAGTAATGTTAACGTTACCACCGAACTGGGTAAAGTCCAAATTACTGAACGAAATGTCCCAGGAAAGCTCGATAAAACTGGAAACAGCTATGAAGTCAAAGGTTGATGCCACTTCTGTTGAGTCAAAGGCAAAATTATAGAGAGCCCTCCAAAATTTTTTTTCAAAATATCTTTAATGTACAGAATTGGACCTGTTACATTTTTATTATAACTATAGATTGCGTTGCACAGTCTGTTCTGGACCAAAACAACTAAATTTTTATTCAAATTACCTACGAACTTAATTTTTTTCCATTTAATCCAAATTCAATTTATGTAGGTACCAATTTTTTTTCCTCGCCGCGATCGACTGGACTAATAGCCGCGATCGACCGGTCGATCGCGATCGACCGGTTGGCTACCCCTGGTATAGTGTATAATAGTACTTAAAAAGCGCTTTGAATAATATCACTATGTATGCTTAAACATTACCTACAATTACTTCTTGCGTGTACAATATAACAAGTAAAATTTTACCAAAAACAAAAACCGACTCCAAGGTTCGACTCGATTTCTCTTAGATACTATCATCAGATCTTAGTCCTTATCATGGTACCACCGTTGGGATGTCTCCTTTCCATTAAAAAAAGAATCATCAAAATCGGTTCATAAACGACGAAGTTATCCGGGAACACATAAAAAAAAGAAAAACATATATACGGTCGAATTGAGAACCTCCTCTTTTTTTAAAGTCGGTTAAAAATAAAACTCTAAGTAGGTATAAACCATGTATTATTTTTTTACATATCACAAAAAATCAAAGGTACGTTTTAACATGTTACAAAGGTAAACTGTTATTAATCATGGCTACCCTCGTCCACCCCTTCCTCCTCCAAAGCCTCCACGGCCACCGAAACCTCTTCCTCCGATTCCTCTACCGCCAAATCCTCTTCCACCGAAACCTCTTCCTCCAAAACCTCTACCGCCAAAGCCTCTTCCACCGAATCCTCTGCCACCAAAACCTCTACCCCCGAAACCTCTTCCACCAAACCCTCTACCAATAAAACCACCTCCACCAAATATAACAGGCACAATGATTGGGGGCCGTCCTGAGAAAGAAAAAAAAAATTAACATGAGTGAACTATTTCTGGAGTTACTCTTTCTTATCCCATTGCGCTGGGTAGACCAAATCTGCTATACTCTCAACTCAGCACTGCAATCCATACGAAACAGGTAGCGGGCTGTCACGAATTCTCGACCCTCAGAACTGAGGATAGCGACACAAGAAGAACTATTTCAATTTTTTTAAAGACATAAAAAATTAACATGCTGTTATTGACACAACGAATTCGTTTGAGAAAAAAGGCAAAATTAATAACATAAAAACATAACTTTATTTTTAAAATAAACCTAATACATATTATTTTTTTATTCATAGTACACATTATTCATAGTACCTGGATGACCGAGCGTCGCTCGGTATTTTTTTTTATAAATGGGTTTTTTGGCAACATTGGGACTATCCTAACGCCACCTTTTTATTATTTTTTTTCCAATAAAAAAGAAGGTTATGTGGCGCCCTCTCTTGGTACGCCCTGATACCGTTTATTCTGCACCTTATTCCAGTATAGTTTAATGTAGTTCGCTCGAGTTGCGATAGATGGTGCTAGATGTACATTGATTTTATATATTTGCTTGTTAAAAACACGAATAAAACGACATTTTCTAAAAATGAATCCTAGCTAGATCGATTTATCGCCCCCGAAAACCCCTGCATACAAAATTTCATGAAAATCGTTGGAGCCGTTTCCGAGATTCAGATTATATATATATTATATATACAAGAATTGCTCGTTTAAACGTTTATTTAATTTCACTCCACCATGGTGATTAATGTGACTATACATTTTATTGCCTCGTTGGTCTCGCGGTTGGCTTGTGCGACTGGTGATCATGAGGTCTCGGGTTCGATTCCCGGGTCGGACCAAATGTTTGTATGACCTACAAATATTTGTTTCGGAGTTTGGGTGTTTTCTATGTATAATATGTATGTATTTACAAAAAAAAAAGTATATATGTATTTGTATCAGTTGTCTAGTACTCATAACACAAGCTCTGCTTAGCTTGGGACTAGATGGCGTTGTGTGTTAGATGTCCGAAAATATTTATTTATTTATTATTTACATAGGTTACAAGCTGTTGTCCGCGGCTCCGCCGGCGTGCATGTCGATAAATGAAGAACCGCTCGACTAGACGGAGAGGCAGACCCAAAAAAAATCTCTGAATTTATTAAGCCTGGTTTTTTCTCAGGTGATTACAATCATAATTTTCAATAAAATGCCGCGGTCAGTCAAGCGGATATTAGAACAGGTGTCTCAGGTGCGCGGTCAAACATGTCGTGACCACCGACATAATAAAATCAATTTCTTAAGGCTGAAACTCTATGAACTTTTGTTTTTTTATATGTAAATCAATATTATGATAGTCAGTCAACGTCTTATGGGGACGCAGCTAGTCAGTCAGCTGTAATGTACGTAGCGAGGTTTATAAGGGTGCAATTCGTTTATTATGCGTGATCTTTTTTAAGTAACTAGTACTGACTATATTATTATTAAATATAATGGTCAGTCAACCATTCCGTAGAACAACGCCCGTCAGTCAGTGAATAAGAATAGTTATCTGTTATACAAGAGTGCAAAGTTGCTTTTTAACCGCGTGGTCAATCTTGATGAGCGAGCAAGCGAAGGATTCTAAAACTTGCTGCACGAGGTGAAAAATATTTGCACTCGAGTGCAACGCGCAACTATTCATCCCACCTCAGCGAGGAAATGACTAAATGACGTGAAAAGAAAATGGCGCGGGCGTGGGAAAAAAAAGTACACCAAGAAGGTTCTGAGTCTGCGTTTTTAACAAATTAAAAAATAAAAATAAAATAAATATGAAAAATTTATGAAAATTAATTGAATGAATAGAAATATGAGTTTGATTGGTTCAAAGGCGATCAATTACCAGAACTTGTACAGGATGTTATTATTCAACCTTTAGAAGAAAATATAGGTTTACACATTTTTTCTTTATCTAAATTAAACAATCACAAAAATATTTTTTTAATGAATTTATTTTATTTTTAGATTTTCAGTCCGAAACAGCTTGACGTGTCAGATCACGATAGTGAGATTAATGAGATTGAAGATTCAGATTAGGAATTATTTGATGATAATTTATAAATTGTATAATACCTAATATTGTATAATTTTATAATAAAATGTCATACTTCAAATGATTATATGATAGAGTAATTTTAGTTTAAGTAAATAATAATAAATAAATAACAAAAATAAAACCGACTTCAAGGTTCGACTCGATTTCTCTTGGATGCCATCATCAGCTCTTAGTATCCTTAAAATGGTACCACCGTTGGGATATTTCCTTTTGATTAAAAAAATAATTATCAAAATCGGTTAATAAACGACGAAGTTATGCACGAATACACATCATATATATATATATATATATTTACATCCAGGAGGAGTTTATATATACAGGGTGAATTTTTGAGACGGGACAGTAAGGGCAGGTACCTTAACCGTTATAGTTACAGGAAAACGCTTTTAGGAGACTATCCAAAATTTTTTAAGATATTCTGAACTGCATTTACAGATTTTGGAAAAAATGTACAGTCAGCAAGAAAATGGTCGTTTTAAACAAAAACTTTTCTTGATGGCAATCGATCCTATTTCTAATAAGGATCAAAAGTCTCTATTGGACTGACTGAGGTTTAAGTACTAGAAATGTCAGAAATCGCAAAACACTTTTCCCATACATTACGGAAAAAGAGTCAAACCTCTAAATTAGCCTAACTCTTTGTAATGGGTAGATCCGCCATAATCCGCATTTACATTTCATTAATTTTCATTTTTTTACATTTCGATTCTCTTTTAACTGTTGGTGAACAGTTAAAAGAGAATCGAAATGTAAACCACACCTGGTGTGATGTCAAACCGAGTGATAATGGTGGAATTTTATGAAGGTACTCTTAATTCTGCCGTGTATAACGACGTAATTTTAGAGAATCTCCAAAACCAGTTGGATGAATGACTCCTGTCAGAATTGCGAAAAGTTTATTTTCAGCAAGATGGCGCTCCGCCACGCCTTACGCGTTCCAGTTTGAATAGGCAGTTCGGGTCACAGTGGATAGGTACACATGGTCAAATTAAGTGGCCACCTCGTAGCCCCGATCTAACGCCTCTCGATTTTTTTCTGTGGGGCTACCTAAAAAACGAACTATACAAAAAGAAATACAACAGTATTCAGGAGCTGAAAGATGCATTAACAAGGATTTTAAATGATATCCATCCAAGAAAATTATCGGCTGCTACTAACTCAGTACAAAACGAGTGAACCTATGTATTCGTGAAAACGGCGGACATTTTGACCAATTTATTTAGTAGATCATCTAAATGTAAGTTATGTTTGTCTGTGTCTAAAATACATATTAAAATGATTTATTTATTTATTATTTGATTTGGTTCTAATGTTGTAGAAGATTAACGATGCAACTATGATGATTGTCTACTTAGGTAGGCGCTTTTGCTTATAAGAATAAGCCACGAGGCCAGCTTGACAAAAACTGTAATTATCTTATGCCCCCTGTATTTCCGTACAAATGTATGGGAAAAGTTTTTGCGATTTCTGACATTTCTAGTACTGAAACCTCAGTCGGTCCAGTAGAGACTTTCGATCCTTATAAGAAACAGGATCGATTGACATCAAAAAAAGTTTTTGTTTAAAATGACCATTTTCTTGCTGACTGTTTTTTTTTACATTTTTTACAAAATCTGTAAATTATGGATAGTCTCCTAAAAGCGTATTCCTGTAACTGTAAAGGTTAAGGTACCTGCCCTTACTGTCCCGTCACAAAAATTCACCCTGTATAATATATATACGGTCGAATTGAGAACCACCTCCTTTTTTTGAAGTCGGTTAATAAAAGACGAGCTGCCGCGTGTAACATCTATTGTATAGAGAGCGAAAAAAATTCATTGCTTATTCACTGACTGACGGGCGTTGTTCTACGGAATGGTTGACTGACCATTATATTTATTAATAATATAGCCAGTACTAGTTTCTAAAAAAAGATCACGCTTAATAAACGAATTGCACCCTTATAAACCTCGCTACGTACATTACAGCTGACTGACCAGCTGCGTCCCCATAAGACGTTGACTGACTATCATAATTTTGATTTACATTAAAAAAACAAGAGTTCATAAAGTTTCAGCCTTAAGAAATTGATTTTATTATGTCGGTGGTCACGACATGTTTGACCGCGCACCTGAGACACCTGTTCTAATATCCGCTTGACTGACCGCGGCATTTTATTGTGAATTATGATTGTAATCACCTGAGAAAAAACCAGGCTTAATAAATTCAGAGATTTTTTTAGGTCTGCCTCTTGGACCAGACCGATTTTGTGCAAACTTCACATGTCCGAACAAAGCCTAAACATTTGGTTTGGATAGGTGAGCCCGTTCTTGAGTTATAAAATTACAACGAAAAGTGGCATTGATTTCTTTATATATATATTGATTAGTAGTATGTTCTGTACCTTCTGACTAGTGGATACTGTATATGTACAGTTCATTTTATAAATTGAAATCCGAAAACAAATGATTGTTGTAGCATTAGGTGTCGTCTAAAAGGGCCGTGACACGGCGTAATTTAAAATATAAGGTTACTTACTTCTGCGGTAGTATGGATCATAATAATCGTAATAGGATTGCCGTTTCACTCTCGATAAAGCGTCCTTTGTGTGGTCTGCTTTGCGGCTGACATCTCCAATTTCATTTTCGTTTCGTATTAGATTCGCTAATGGATTCGATATTTTGTCCGGTTCTATTGTTATGTTCTCCATGTCTACTTCTTTTGTAAAATGTTCTTGTATGAACATTGCCAGTACGATGAAAATGGTGGTTTTGTAATTCTGGAATCGTTTTAGGCAAAATTATATTTGATTAGATAATATTAAATGATATAGTTATCAAGTACTTTATATCAGGGAAATTATTGTCTGTACGAGTTCAATTTGATAAAATATACAGTAGTTCTGAATGCTTCTGTTCTGCTGCTTATTGTGACTGTGAACATATTTTAAATCACGTAAAGTCTAACGTGATTTAAAATATGTTCACAGTCACAATAAGCTAGATACATTATTAAATTTATATGTGTCTATCAAAGTGTCTAGTCTGCCTGATGGAAATCATGAGCAGAATCCAAGAGAACACCATATAACAAACACATAGAACTTTATTTGTACACCACTTGACACCGTAACAGTAGAAGTAGGTAGGTATATGCAGTGTACATAAGTCAGACAAATTAATTAACAAAGGAGTGCCTTATCGCAAAATTAGATCCTTTTCAAACTTTGTACCAATATTAAGCATAATTATCATCAGCACCATCAACAGCCTTTAACAGTTCTCAGAAAATATATTTTGACAGACAGGTTTATTTATGGTTTGTGTCAAGTTTTTTTTGTCTTTGCCGCGCTTTTGTCGTACTTAGGTTACCTATTTGGTCTCTTACGACACTCTCAGGATGAATAGGGGTGGTGCATTCATAGAGCTATTATAGACAGAGTATAGTAGGCAAGACATACGGCTGCCTGTAAGCGGAAACGTCCAACGGTTAAAAGAGAGAGAAGATCGCGGTACCCCATCTGTCTTTCTCTACTGACGCAAGCGCAGTAAAGAACTAATAATGGTAATCCAATCAAAATAATTAACCTTCGAATCGTTCTGCTATGCTGCTTTTCCACGCTAACTGTGCATACGCGAGTAGAGAGAGACATATAGATACCGCGATCGTCTCTCTCTTTCTAACCGAGGGACGGCTGGAGGCCTGGCTCCCCTACTCTATCTATAATACCTCTATGGGTGCATTCTGTATTCTTAATTCCTCACCACATCACAATACTACATAATATTATGTTGAGCTTCAGCTGAAAATCAGCTCTATGGTCACTTTTAGGACCGCAGCATAAGCTGAACTGTGGCCATTTAGTCAGACGGCTAGACATTTCACTGTTTTCATTTTGTTTGTTTTGTATATTGTTTTTTGTTGTTTAACCTAAGTTAAATGTCTTATTTTTCTTTTATGTGTGACTAATAAATGTAATTCTTTCTTTCCATTAAACGTTTATAAATTTGGATATAGATTATTGCGTAATGGTTATTTCTTCCACTACTATATTATATTTACGACTCTTGGATTCTCCTCGTGCTTTAAATATGCAGAGTAGAGTTATTTTGGCAGCCATTATATAAAAATAAAAGTTTTAATTGATTTATAGTTTTCGTTGTTAATGCTAATTAACGTAACATTATTGTCACATTTGAAATGTATTTTACTGTTTCTATTCCATAATATAACACCAATATGCACTATCACTGTCACGTCATATTTGCTAATTTTATAAAACTAACAACACTTTAAATATATTTTGTTAAATAAATATAAAAAATAGGTAGTACTAACAATGATTTCCATTTTGTTATAATTGTCTTGTGTGACTGATGGAAAATTGTGCGGCGTTGTATTATTATAGGTACAGATTCTGATCGTGCTAATTAGTCCTCTCACGATTTGTATGATTTGTGTTATGTTAAATTTAGGATTTTCCCACAGACTTCACACAGTAAAGAAAACATTATCATGTTCTCGTAAAGAAATATGTTTTTTTTTGTTTTTAGATGACAGTGTGGAAAATCTCCATTGTGCACAATCGTGGTCATAGGAATATGTAGTTTTCCCATTGAAACAAACCCGACAGCCAACTTCACGTTATGTTTTGAAGTTTATTAAACCTTAGCACAAATACATAATTATTAGTGATGGGCCGATCAGTACTTTGGCCGACTAGCCGACTAACCGATTAGTCGGTCCTAAAAAGGCCGACTAGTCGGCCGACTAATCGGCCAAACCGATCGTGGTCTCTGACATTTCCGTAAGTCGCAAACGCTGCCTGCGAACCTTGTTTCTTCATTTATGCTTATGTGATGGTCGGAGTCGGAACGGTGTTTTAGTGTAAAAAGTATTTTTGTGTAAAGATATTATTATTATTGTTGATTGAAATGAAGAGTTAAATGAAAAAGAAAATCACTTGTGCCGATGTTTTTTTAAACATGGGGACAATGTTTTTTGTTTTTTTTTATTTTTATTTGATAGCCTGCCAAAGTGATTCTGCTGAGCCTGATGAAAGCTTGAGTAGAATCCAACAATCCAACACCATACTCACTGCGAACACAGACAATGCAGTATAGCGTGATGAGAGAGGCCTAGTGAGATGCATTTTCACACGCCGCCTAAAGGACCCGGGATCATAGTGGAAGGGAAACACGTGCGCTGGCAGAACGGAACCGTTTAGTTCCAGAGCGTATTTCTACGACTCTGAAGCGGTGACTTCCAATGCCAGTACGTGCTGTCCTGTAGAAGATGGGAGAAAGTGGGATTAGTTGGAAGAGCTCTTCAGAACACTGTCCATGGTAAACACGGTATAGGACTGTCACAGAGGCGATATCTCCCCGCAAGTGCAAAGACTCAAGGGACTCGGTGGCATCGGGACTGTTGATTATGCGGACTGCTGGCCGCTGCAACCAATCAAGAGCATCAAGCAAATTCTGCGTGGATCCATTATAAAGATGAGAACAGTCCACCACGAACGAGCGAACCTGGGTCTTATAAAGAAGACACAGATGCTCGGGCGCAAAGAACCGTCTCACCCTATTCAGTACGCTAAGTTTCCGCGAGGCCGCCTTAGTGATGCTCTCAATTTCTTTTATGTATTTGCTGCCAAAATGACTCTGCCCTGCCTGATGGAAATCATGAGCAGAATCCAAGAGTGGTGGTCACCATCCTCAATGTAGGTAGTAAGGACAATGCAGCATGGTGACCCACACTATGGCGGTCTGGTGAGATGCTCTTTCACGAACCGCTGAAAGGACCCGGTATCATAGTGGGAAGGAAACACGTGCGCTGGTACTGAGTTCCAGGTTTTGACCGCTCGGCACAGGAAGGAAGAACCGAAGCGATGAGGGCGAGAACGTATGTCTACCACTCTGAAGCGGTGACTTCCGAGGCCGGCCCGTGTTGTCCTGTAGAGGAGAGGACCAGTTGGAAGAGCTCTTCAGAACACTCTCCATGATAATGGCGATAGAGGACTGCCATGGGTGCTATATTTCCTAGATGTGGCCACAGCGACCCTTTAGCGTCGATTGGGGAGGTAGCGGCCTCTACTGCAGTCCCTTCGTCGCCTCCTGCGAGCGGGGACGACCATTTCCCGATCCCGCTCTGCGGACTACTTCTAAAGCATTACGTCTGCACAGAAGGAGACCACGGCCTCCCATCCCTCACTACTCGCCAGCATTGCCGCGATCAATGCTGGTGGTGACAGGTTTCGTCCGATCTGTCCGACCAGGAGTCGACACTCGGACTCCCACGCAGGGCAGTCCTCCAGCGTGTGCTGGGCGGAGTTCCGGTCGGACCCTCAGTGATGGCATTGTCCGTAGCCTCACGTCCGATTCTGTTCAGATACTCTCCGAAGCAACCGTGCCCGGTGAGTATCTGAGTGAATCGGTACGTGAGGGTGACACAGTCGGTCCTCCCTATCTAAGCTTCGAAGCTCGGCAGAATGGGTTCGACACACACGAGTTAACCTGGGTCTTGGAAAGAAGACACGGATGCTCGGGCGAGAAGAACTGTGTCACTTTGCTTAAAACACCTAGCTTCCGCGAGGCTGCTTTGGTGACACTCTCAACGTATTCGTGCGGGTTAAGATCTCTGCAGAAATCCATGCCAAAGATGTCGAGCTTACCTTGTAATTGCATTTGAGTGTTCTGAAAAATGGAAGTAGAAGGAATGGAGACATTTTGGCATATAACACGAACACCTGTTAATCTTGGCATTGAACTCGACCAGATTCTGATAGCCCCATTGAGAAATGCCGCCCAGAACATGGTTGAGCTCAGAGACAAGCTCCTGTCGTTTTTCCTCAACTTCTGCCAGCTTGACTGCAAGTTGTCCGGCTAAAGAAGAAACAGTGTGGGCGACAGGAAGGAGCCCTGAGGTACGCCAGCGTTTACCTCTAGAAAATCAGAGGCCACGCCGTCGCATTGGACCCTAATGCTGTTATGTGTAATCAATGTCAATGATTATTTCTCGTGGTGGAAAGGAAAAAAGTGCAAACACTAAAAACAAACATTTTTTTAAATAAATGTCAGATATGTTTTTTATCAGCAAGTAATTTTAGAATCTGGTTACCAAAAGAAAGATTGCTTTGTTTTACATTTCGAAATGTCTAAAACTGATTATAAAATAAAAATTGACAAATATATTATTGAGAAATACATACAAAGTAATAAGCCGAATAGTCGGCGCTTTTTGCCGACTATTCGCCGACTAGTCGTCGACTACGATTGTTGCCGGATAGTCGGCTTTACCGACTAGTCGTCGACTAGTCGGCACATCTCTAATAATTATGTTTACCATTTACAATTCCGTGGTTCATTATCATCCATACCCCATTCTACAATATTAAAACATTGAAAGTAAATTTGTGTGTCTGTTACACTTTCAATGTCAAACCACTAAACCGATTTGGATGAATTTCGGTATAGAGATAGATTGGACCTTGGAGAATATGTTGATCAATATTAATTACGATTCATCTCTATAGAGATATCTCGCCTAACTAGGCTCTATATAATTTATACATCAAGCAATAATTACGAAATAAAGTGTTTATTAACCCCCGACCAAAAAGAGGGGTGTTATAAGTTTGACGTGTCTGTCTGTCTGTGGCACCGTAGCTCGCGAACGGATGAAGCGATTTCAATTTAGTTTTTTTTTGTATGGAAGGTTAGTTCCGTGCGAGTGTTCTTAGACATGTGTCATGAAAATCGGTTGAGTCGTTTAAAAGTTAGGGGGGTAAAAGTGGGGCAGAGTAACCGAATGTCTGCAAAATTATCATCGAGTGGGGTCTCAAATGAAAGCGCTTAACGTGTTTTTTACTTTTTAAAGGGAAATGAGGTTATTATATCGGGTTTTTTTTTTAATTTTGAGAATTTATAGTTATTATCCCGAAGCTGATTCATATTTTGTGTTATAAGCATTCATTATTGTAGACAAGGGTAATAAAAATAAAATAGAAAGTATATTAGCATACAATTTATTAAGTAATATTGGATAGCGTGTGTAATAAAAATAGTAAATAAAATAAAATTTATCCATGCTTAATGTACAAGGTTGAGATGTGTGTAGATCCTAGGAAAAGCCTTTCTATAAAGTTTAAACGACGAAGCAAATTATAAACAAAAAAAACATACAGATGAAGCTGATAAAAAAGAGTTAACTACAAATATCTTAAAGACACCGTTTAATTTACGTTAAGTTAGGTTAGGTTAAGTTTGATTGTAGAGAAAATTACAAAAATCCTGAGAAACACAAATTTCATGACAAAATATGTGATAATATTTAAAATGTTGAAACATTAACATCATTTACATTGTTGTAGATGCAAAACGTACAATAATTTGGTTGATTTTCTCTACTGCTTGCATATACTTCTGTTTTTACAGCCTTGAACAACAGAATATTAGATTCTGTTGTTCAAGTAAACCTTGAAGAATGTCTTCTTCGTCGTAAGCTTCGACATATGCTGCGATGGTCCCTTCATGGTTTTGAGATAAACTATTTGTCTTTCTGCATGAACATCGTCTTGAATTATTTACTGACGACACTCCTTTCAAGGAAGTGTTAAAAGAAAAAGATTCCATTGACTTCGTATTGTTTTTTATTCCTCTCCTATATTTGAGGCTCTTCAGTCTTACGAACACTCTCGTCTGTTGTCGTGGACATTTCTAACAATGTGGAATGTACATGCAAGCTGGGCGCGGCTCTTCACGAGTGTCCACTTCTTTAGACTCAATTTGACTCATTTGTAAATCAATTGGAGTTTCGTATTCTAAGACCCGACTGCTTGTTGACACCAAAGATGCTTGATGAATAGCTGACAATATTTAAAACATTGAAATATTGATATCATTTACATTGTTGTAGGTGCAAAACGTACAATAATTTCGTCGATTTTCTAAACTGCTTGCACATACTTCTGTTTTTACAGCCTTGAACAACAGAATCTAATGGTGACCTTGAAGAACGTCTTCTTTCGTAAGCTTCGACGTATGCTGCGATGGTCCCTTCATGGTCTCTAGACAAATCCTTTGTCTTTTTACAAGAACATCTTCTTGAATTATTCACTGACGATGGCCTTTTCGAGAAGGTGTTAAAAGAACAAGATTCCATTCTCTTCGAATGGTTTTTTATTCCTCTCTTGTTTTTGAGGCATTCTTCAGTCTTCCGAGAACTATCGTCTGTTGTCGTGGATATTTCCATCAATGTGGAATGTGGACGCAAGCTGGGTCGCGGCTCTTCACGAGTGTCCACTTCTTTTGACTCGGTTTGACCCATTTGTGAATAAATTGGGATTTTGTATTCTAAGACACGACTGTTTGTTGATACTCGAACAAAACTCTGTGAATTTATGTCCAAATAAGTGTAGTGAGCTGTTTATATACTAACTGGAAGAGCCCTTATCATAATCGTAATTACCTAATTGGCGAAGATTATAAATAGTTAAGGAAGTACAGGTAGGTCCTAATAGTTTGCAATAATTACTTAATCGTTTTATCAGTAGAACTATTGATTTGAATGAAACATAGTCCTAACGAGTTTGTTATTGTTACTCTGCAATGGTGTGCCCGTCCTTGTTTACTATCCTTATCAGAATGAGTCATGATTTGTTATTTTCTTTTTACATTTTTGTTTGGAGTCTCCGCAATGTGTAATATTGCATTTCAATATATTTATTTATTTATTATCTTAATATATATATTTCTTGTGTGCGTGTGTATGTGACTGAACTCCTCCTAAACGACTGGACCAATTTTGATGAAATTTTTTGTGTGTGTTCAAGGGGATATGGGAATGGTTTAGATTCACAAAAAAGACTGGACCGATTTTGATGAAATTTTTTGTGTGTGTTCAAGGGGATCTGGGAATGGTTTAGATTCACAAAAACGTAAACGATGTTACGTGGGTCATAAATATGGCGGTACGAAGTTCGCCGGATCAGCTAGTATATATATATATATATATATAATATTGCATTGCAATCAAAAGGTATAGAACCCATCCTGTAAACGTATAACCCTACCGTATCTTAATAAGAACAGTCTGTTACAGCTTCGTGGTATCTGCCTTCCAGACAAACGAAATATTTCTGTGGTATCTTTCATCGTTTGATAAACGGAATCTTAAAATCGTTAACAAGGATAACGATTTAAAACTCATCGTTGACTTTCTAGGCTCTAGGATTGCAAGGGCTGTTGATTGTTTGTATCAAATTTACCTTTAAGAAAAATCTCAAATAACTATATAACTCAAGTGATAGCAAGTCCCAGGCAAGGAAGTCTTTTAGTGATTAAGTAATAAGTTACATTATTTATACATTGTTATTTATTTATCTTCATTGTATATAAACAAAACAAAATATGTAATTAAAGCAATCCGCGATTTTATCACTCACAGCGATATGATGTTATAATTACTTATACAGTGAGTATGATGTCCACCACTCTTGGATTCTGCTTATGCTTTCCATCAGGCAGAGTAGAGTCATTATGGCGAGCCAAACATAAAAAAATACATATCTCAACATTAATCATTTGAATTAAATGATATTAAAAATATTCAGTGAATACTTAGTGGAACTCGTTACGATATGCATATAATGAGGTATTTTTGCGTGCGCTGCAATAACTATTGACAATAGAACAAAATAATGTATTACGGGTTTGTAGGTCCCATTAAGATCTACAAAAAAGCCCGCTAGAACATATATCTAACTATCATGGTTTAGTCACAATAACCGCTTTTGTGTTCAAAAAAATTAATATAGTCTGAAGAGAGAACCTACGTTAAATATGTATCGTAATATTAATCCTTATCCAAATTAAGCATTATGTTATCAAGGGTATTTATGTAGAAGTAAAATACTTTGCGTTTCATCCCAATCGGACGTTTCGTTTAGAAGTTATCACGAGTATAAGACGCTAAGAGTTGGTACCTAATAATGAGTTATTTGCCAAAGAGTTTTTATCAACATAATACCTTTAATCTTTATCCAAATAAATGTGTTGTTGAATAAATGAGTACTAGATCTTAGAAGAGTATAATAAATACATCTATACTAATATATAATTATACTAATATATTTGTTTGTTTGAACGCGCTAATCTCAGGAACTACTGGTCCAATTTGAAAAATTCTTTCAGTGTTAGAGCCCATTTATCGAGGAAGGCTATAGGCTATATATCATCACGCTAAGACCAATAGGAGCGTAGCACCAATGAAGAATGTTTCAAAAACGGGGGAAAATTATCACACTACGGGCAATAGGAGACGCAAACGACGTTGCGTGGGTCAGCTAGTGAAAAATAAAATAGAAAGTACATTAGCATAGCATACAATTTATTAAGTAATTTTAAATAACTTGTGTAGATCCTATATACAGCATTTGCATAAAATGATGGTTACAGTAATTACAAACACATGAACATTGTCTTGAATTATTCATTGATGAAATTCCTTTGGACGAAGTGTTAAAAGAAAAATATTCCATTCTCTTCAAATGGTCTTTTATTCCTCTCCTATTTTTAAAGCATTCTTCAGTCTTCCGAAGAATCTCGTTTGTTGTCGGGGACATTTCCATCAATGTGGAAAGTGCATGCAAGCTGGGCCGCGGCTCTTCACGAGTGTCCACTTCTTTTGACTCAGTTTGACCCATTTGTAAATCAATTGGAGTTTCGTATTCTAAGACGCGACTGCTTGTTGATACCAAAGATGCTTGATGTATGACTATATTAAAATATTGATATCATTTACATTATTGTAGGTGTAAAAAGTACAATAATTTGGTTGATTTTCTCAATTGCTTGCACATACTTCTATTTTTACAACCTTGAACAATAGAATCTAATGGAGACCTTGAAGAACGTCTTCTTTCGTAAGCTTCGACGTATGCTGCGATGGTCCCTTCATGGTCTCTAGACAAATCCTTTGTCTTTTTACAAGAACATCGTCTGGAATTATTCACTGACGATGGCCTTTTCGAGAAGGTGTTAAAAGAACAAGATTTCATTTTCTTCGAATGGTTTTTTATTCCTCTCTTGTTTTTGAGCCATTCTTTAGTCTTCCGAGGACTCTCGTCTGTTGTCGTGGATATTTCCATCAATGTGGAATGTGGACGCAAGCTGGGTCGCGGCTCTTCACGAGTGTCCACTTCTTTTGACTCAGTTTGACCCATTTCTGAATAAATTGGGATTTCGTATTCTAAGACACGACTGTTTGTTGATACTCGAACAAAACTCGGTGGATTTTTGTCCAAGTTAGTATAGTAAGCTGCTATTATATTATTAGAAGAGATCTTATCATAACCATAATTACCTAATAGACGAAGATCCTAAATAAACATAATTAAGGAAGTACAGGTAGGTCCTAATAGTTTGCAATAATTACTTGTCGCTTTATCAGTAGAACTATTGATTTGAATGAAACATAGTCCTAACGAGTTTGTTATTGTTACTCGGAAATGGTGTGCCCGTCATTGTTTACACTATCCTTATCAGAATGAGTCATGATTTGTTATGCCCTTTTTATATTTTTGTTTGGAGTCTTTGCAATATGTAATATTGTAACTCTCTTGTGGAATGTCCGCCTGACTGTAAAAGTTTTCAGGTAGGACAAAACAAACAAGTAATTTGAGGCAATCACAAGTTATGGAAACTATCCTATAAATGTATAACCCTACCGTATCTTCCCGAGAACAGTCTGTTATAGCTTCAGGATATTTGTCTCCATGATCATACTCATTAAGAATTGAACGAATACAGATGCAGCAATTGTGCAAATGGAATCAGATAAAATCGCTTTGCAAAGGTTGACCTTGTTTCTTTTTTATTCCTTTTAATTTTATTTATTTATTGAAAACCAACAGCGATACAATATTTTTAACATAATGACATGCACAGAAAGTGTGGCCAATAAAAGGTTTTCCTCGGTAACTAAAAACTATGTATCAATCATGCGAACGAGAACTTGAAATATGCCATAAGTCTAAATACATTCGAAATATTGTATACTAGCTGACCCACGCAACCTCGTTTGCGTCTCCTATTGCCCGTTGCATGATAATTTTCTCCCGTTTTTGAAACATTTTTCATTGGTGCCCCGCTCCTATTGGACGTAGCGTGATGATATATAGCCTTCCTCGATAAATGTACTATTCAACACTGAAAGAATTTTTCAAATCGGACCAGCGGTTCTTGAGATTATCGCGTTCAAACAAACATACTTTTCAGCTTTTTTTTTTTTTTTTTTATGTTTGGCCCGCCAAAATGACTCTACTCTGCCTGATGGATAGTATAAACAGAATCCACGAGTGGTGGCCACCATACTCGTTGCGAATACAACAATGCAGCATGGGGACCCACACTATGGCGGCCTAGTGATGCTTGTGCATCTTTTAGTCTAGTCAACAAGTATGGAACTTGTTGACTAGACTAATTGGGCCTCCGGTCTCGCACTCACCAACGAAACACGACAGCACAAACGCTGTCATTTTACGTTGATTTTCTGTGCGAGGGTAGTACCGCCCCGGTCGAGCCGGCCCGTTCGTGCTGAAATCAGCGTGGCTCTACTACCTTACGTTTATATAATAGTATAGATTACAAACGTAATCATTTACATTGTCCACGCAAAACGTTAGTGATTTTAAATTAAAACAATTGTTTGGAACATGAGAAGATATCTACCTCATGGAAAAAAAGTTTAGATAAATGTAGGTAGGTATATCAAAATAATATATATATATATTTAACAAAAGGCCTGTACTTGGTATAAACAGTATTTCAAAGTGAAATTAAAATTATCAAAGGTGTTTATAGAATAATAGTTGTTGCCCGCGGCTCCGCCCGCGTGTATGTTGGTTATCGTGGCAAATAGTAGCCTATGTGTTATTCTGATGTTATAAGCTATATTATTGTAAAGTTTCATCTAAATCCGATCAGTAGTTTTTGCGTGAAAGAGTAACAAACATCCATCATTCCATCTATACTTACAAACTTTCGGGTTTATAATATTCGTAGGATGGTCTCAAAAGTCTTTTACAGAATTATAGCAGTCTATCCGATATAGATATATGTTGTATATATTATATATATTTAAACTTCACTTGAAACTTTCTTTGAGTATAACATTTTTACAATCACTTACAACTGTAAGCTGTAAGTAAGTAAGAATTGTTGTTATAGCATCAAAAGAGTATACAGATATACACAAGAGCCATCAATACGGTAATATTTTCAAAGTGCAAGGTATAAAAGGAAAGCACACTCAAATAAACGGTTTCTAGCAAATTGAATAAGTAACAGACCTAGTCAGAAGGAGCTAAATAACCACAACAATATTAATATAATTTAATAAAAAAGTTAGAGTCCATTGTCAGATATTGCGTTGTTATTTTAATAGGACGGCGATGTGTGAGCACCGTGCGGCCGTATAAATATTTCATCGCTCCGTTTTGCCATTTTTTATTTTTTCAAATATTTTCCAACCTCGCTTCTTGCTGAATGCTAAAGAAATAAAAACGTAACAGGAATTATTTTTCGTATGTATTCCAGTCT
Source organism: Diaphora mendica (assembly GCA_949125395.1). Lineage (NCBI taxonomy): Eukaryota > Metazoa > Arthropoda > Insecta > Lepidoptera > Erebidae > Diaphora > Diaphora mendica. The sequence continues at coordinate 8,557,988 of OX421321.1, forward strand.
CTTAAATATGCAATGTGCGATTAAGTTTTAATACCTGGAAACTAGCGTCTGCGATAGCTTTATGAAATACTAGCTGTTGCCCGCGACTCCGCCCGCGTGTATGTCGATTATCGCGGCAAATAATAGCCTATGTATTATTCTGATATATAAGCTATATTACTGTAAAGTTTCTTCCAAATCCGTTCAGTAGCTTTTGCGTGAAAGAGTACCAAACATACATACTCACAAACTTTCACCTTTATAATCTTAGTGTGATTGATTTGTATTTCGGAATTTAATTTGATGCATATTGTTGAGATACATTATAAGTTAGTAATAAGTTTAATATTATCAACGTTATATTGTATTATTACTGATCAACAAATTATAAGCGGTTGTGATTGTCACTAACACAGTCGTGAGAACTGTCAGAGTTAACGAGTTAACACACTCGCCTCACTAATGACTTTGCCATTACAAAATAAATAGATGTTATGCTCCAGAACAATTTACGCGTTCCTTCTTTACAGATTTCAATCGTTGATAGTAGAAATAAGTATTTATGCTAATCGGAACGAGAACTATTTATTGTTGGGCGGGTCAGCTATGTACATAGTTCTGATTTTTAAGTTAAAGTCTGCGTTACCTCTACTTGTGACAAAGTCAGATTGTAGGGTCCCATTTCTATTCTTAATCATTTTTGATTTTTGTGTTCTTAACTGATGGAATACATAAACATAACCTGGAAAAATAAAATAGAAGCAAATGGTAATTTGTGAGAAATTGTTGGTATGTTTATAATTTAATCAAAAAGATAATTTGGATATACTTGGATTAGTATATCCAAATTATCTTTTTGATTATATTATAGTATACATGTTATTAAATAAATTTTAATAACATGTATACAGCAATAGAATAAAGTTTTACGAACTTCTGTAAAGAGTTATTTTACGTCGCACCATGGTGACATCGATAGTTTTTTTTGTTTGAATTGCTAGCCTTTTCAGAGCAAAACTGATGGCATTCGGGCCAAGGCAAATTTTTAGTTTCGAGGGGGTTAATTGTAAATGATAATTTAACAGCCAAGGCCTTGTCATGCAAATATATATATGAATATACATATAACCCCTAGGTAGTAGAGCCACGCAGATTTACGTACGAACGGGCCGGCTCGACCGGGGCGGTACTACCCTCGCACAGAAGATCAACGTAAAATGACAGCGTTCGTGCTGTCGTGTTTCGTTGGTGAGAGCGAGACCGGAGGCCCAATGATGCAGAAGCATCAGTAGGCCGCCATGGTGTTGGTCACCATGCCGCATTGTTGCATTGTCTGCATTCGCAATGAGTATGGAGACCACCACTCTTGGATTCTGCTTATGCTTTCCATCAGGCAGAGTAGAGTCATTTTGGCAGGTCCACAAAAATATTGTTTTTAAATCTGGAACAAACTCAATTTGAAAATGTATAGTATAGACTTCTAAAGATTTTCATGAAACCGAGTAAAAAGCGCCCGCTCACACTTTTATATTCCCACGAGAGCGCCGGCCCGGCCAACGGCCCAAAAATATTCAAGATTCTACTGTTTTTTGAAATACGACTAGTATTATAAAAATATAGCTAGTCACGGTATTGAGGAAGTTGAGAGGGCAAGTTCTTGTCTACAAATGTTTTGTTATATGCGTTCCTCGGTGTTGTGACACTTCTGAGATTTTAGATTAATTTTTAGATATTTCTCTGTTACAGCAACATAAAACAGTTAAATTTTTTTCAATAGCTTTTTTTTACCTTTACTGGATGTGGCTCAAAAACATTTGCGGGTGACTTAACTCAGTCAGTACCTTCTTTTTATTCATGCCTTGTAAAGGAAGGAAATACAAAATACAGTTTGCAAATTTGCATTCTCAATTACATTTTTCATTAGAATAATAAATAATAATAAATAAATATTTTCGGACATCTAACACACAATGCCATCTAGTCCCAAGCTAAGCAGAGATTGTGTTATGGGTACTAGACAACTGATACAAATACATAATATACTTTTTTTTGTAAATACATACATATTATACATAGAAAACACCCAAACTCCGAAACAAATATTTGTAGATCATACAAACATTTGGTCCGACCCGGGAATCGAACCCGAGACCTCATGATCAGCAATCGCACACGCCAACCGCGAGACCAACTAGGCAGTCAACTACTACCATTTGTGTATTGTGCTTCATAAAGATCTATTTGACATTAAGAAAGTTCTGCATGTAATAAATGAGATTACTTCGACATTTTGATGGAATTATATAGTTTTAGCTTTTATAACGAAATTAAGCTGAGATGTTGCATAGCCAGTGTGGTAGTGGTAGCTTTCAATAATACTGCTGAATATTTTGTATCTTTGCTCGCAGGTGTAGTAATGTATGACTTTTACTTATTCAAATAATTTGCCTTCCGAGCGCTGCTCCGTTATGTAGGAACTTATTCCTTGATGTTATGCCAAGTTACCAATTTCACATAGTATTTCTGGCACGAACGAAACCAATTGTTTCAATTTGTATCTACGAACTGAATATATATTATTATCGTATACCATCGACATCATTCACGAACTTTGCAGGGTTAGGCAAGTATTGTAATGTTCGATTGAGATTCTACTTTCCCTGCTATTCTTCGAAACTACGAGGTGAGGATTTATAATCAAAATAAAGACGTAAGCTGGGTGGAAATTGTGTTTTTATTTGTATTCGAGAAGTAGTGCAGTACAGCAGATCAATCCCTGAAATATTGCTTAAACTTACGGCAGTATTGAAATTGTACATTATGATATAAGTGCGGTAAGGTGAAAATTACAACCGAGGCGATATTGCTACAAGAAAGCTGAGGCTGTAATTATCAAAGCGCACGTATGTCATACGACGTTTTATAACGTATTCGCGAGGAAATAAATAAAACTCTGACTTTCTTGATCGAATAAATCTTTAATTACTTGTTAAAGCAGTTATAAAAATTTGAACAATTTGTAAAATTGAATATTATGTTGCCAGTTGGCATTTTTAAGCTTGTCAAGTTATTATTATTAATTAAAATTACACCAGTCTCTCTCTCACTCTCTTGAGTGAAAGTAGGAGAAACGAGACCACAGAGTTCAGCAGTCAGCGGCAGCGGCGGAGGCGGCTGCGGAACTCTGTGGTCTGGTTTCTCCTACTTTAACTCATAAAATGTAGACTACTTTTCTGACATAAAAACTCTTTGCTAGTATTTAAAAGAGTATTGTTCGAGCATCTTGATAAACCGTGAGCTTTACATTATTTAAAAAAAAACGTGAAGTTTTACATTACAATAACGCACAAGTACGTAATGAGATACATTACGATATTGAAATTGGTGAAATAAGAGACCCTTTACGAGCAAATATGTTATAAAAGTAGTTTACATCTACATCACTTTAATTGAAATTAATTGTAAACATAATTAATTAAATTAATATTTTCTGAAGAGGAAAACACCATAATACGTGCTTCGGTGTAACTTTTTTGATATTTTCACGCCTCTCAGGCACAAGGGCGGAAGCGTTATCTTTTGAAAACTCACAAAGTGTACAAAAGGCGGTATTGTGACGTGTTTACACCATCGTCTGCAAGTGGTCGAGTGCGGACTGAACAATGTTCTCCCCAAGTGTCACTTGTCGCTGTACTGAATAGAGGCCATTAGGCCCGCCGCAGTCGAGCATCGCTCTGGTTTCCGTAACATACTAGTAAGTACGTAGAGGAAATCCTCCGGAAAATGTCGCCTACAAATGTGTATAGAGATTTACATTAGCAGCTTTGTGTTTGGACAAAGCCAAGTACCGACTACATTAACAGATGTTATTTGCCACTTGTACTTTGACCGACACTTACATTTTGAAATGTTGAATGAAATGTACAGGTTTATATAAAATGATTATTATTTATTTCACACACTATGATATTATCATCATTTTCATATACAATTCCAAATTTAAAAAATGTGATCACTTGATATACTCTTTCACACACTCCCCTATTTCATAGCGAAACGGTTTTGGTTTTTTCTTTAACGGCTTGCCGCTTATCTGAAACTAACTCTCCTTGGAAATGAAGTAGCTCAGATATTTATATTAATTTAACGGAATATCACATTAGGTATTACATGTTGGCGTTAAGTGCCTAATACTGAGTAGTATACCTATCGTATTAATTACGTCTTCTGATATTATGTTGGGTAGAGAGTAGAGGGGGATTACTTCTGATATATAAACTGTTAATTCATAGTTTTGTGACTCATTATTTCAAATCAAGTTAAATTAGTCATGAACTTCTTTAACGGCTTGCTGCTTATCTGAAACTAACTCTCCTTGGAAATGAAGTAGCTCAGATATTTGTATTACTTTAACTGAATATCACATTAGGTATTACATGTTGGCATTAAGTGCCTTATACTAAGTATATCGTATTAGGTCTTCTGATATTAGGTTGGGTAGAGAGTAGAGCGGGATTACTTCTGATAAACAAACTGTTAATTCATAGTTTTGTGACTCATCATTTCAAATCAAGTTAAATTAGTCAAGTGTGTATGTGAAAATCTACGTAAAGAATCTACAGCTACGATGTTTAATGCAATAAGTGATCCTAAGTTATCAACTTAAATATGATCACCTATATCAATTTATATTATAGTGACTAGCTAACCCACGCAACCTCGTTTGCGTCTCCTATTGCCCGTAGCGTAACAATTTTCCCCCGTTTTTGAAACATTCTTCATTGGTGCTCCGCTCCTATTGGTCTAAGCGTGATGATATATAGCCTAATGCCTTTATCAAATCGTACCAGCGGTTCCTGAGATTAGCGCGTTCAAACAAACAAACAAACTCTTCAGCTTTATAATTTAAGTATAGATTAAACGCTTAATGACTTCAAAAACCAATCATTAAGTACTTGTTAACTTTATCACTTCTCTTTTAATGCGCAGAAGTTATATAGCTCGACAATTATTATACAGTATGTAGGAAGACCCTCCACAAAATGGCTACGGTATTACGCCTTTGTCACAAAGCGGTGGAAACTGACGCCTGAAGAATTGCTCCCGAGCTCTTAGCAAACGAGCGGTTCTTTGTTCTATTTTCACCACGGCCCAATAGCTGTAAATATTTATAGTGTATTAGCGCGCTGTAAATATATAATAGCAAAATGTTTGAAATGTAAATTTCTCAACTACTGCTTGTAAATTGCTACTCGCACTTTATTTAAAGGTTAATTTATGAAAATAAGTTGATATACATATAAAACGTGGTTGCCTGATGATTTAGGATTATTGGAGCCTACAGATATTTAACACACTAATGGCGTGATGTGTGTAAAGGAATGTTTTTGTTTTTATTCATGTGAGGATTTACGCCCTAACGACCTTTTTTTTTTTTTTTTTTTTTTTAAAAGACAAAGTCCCCCGCGCCACAGGATTTATTCCTAGTGCGGGAGGCACTAGGAATAAATCCTGTGTCGCGGGGGACTTTACAAACATACATGAAACGGACACAAAGAACACCCAGACTCAGAACAACAATTTAACAATTTGTAGATCACACAAAGTGTTGTCCTACGTGGGATTTGAACCCACGACACTTGGCGAAGTAGGAAACGGCGTGGTGACCGTTAAACCACTAGGCCAATAGGCCAATAGGCCAAAACCTTTTGAGGCTTATAATTTAAAATGGGTCGGAATTACTAAAGATAACCCGTTTTGCTATAATTATGACTTGATTTCCAAACGGGCTATCTTAATAAAATTAAGTGTAATAAAATTGGAGCGAATATTATCTTTTTTATGTTACCAGTTTAAGTCGTTTCAAACCCAAAAATATTCTACAAACGGCTTCTGGTGAGAGGGTTTGAATTTTAAACTTGGGCTATTTCTTGTATATCGAAACCATTATTATATCTATAGAAATAATGTCCATTTATTGTACTGTCAGAAAATCACGTGTGTGCGAGAATCAGAAATAAAATAAAGACAAGAAAATAATCTAAATTGAGTTGTTTTTCGTGAAATTTTACTGTAATGTAGTCCACATTAAATAAATAAATATTTCAGACATTCTTTTTGGGAGTACAAACATATTATACATAGAAAACAAATATTTATACATTTATGTCAAGGTAATTAAGAAAGCCGATTGATTTTATCAATAATTTATCAGCTGGCAATTTTACATAATGCAATCATCGTTATTAGCTAAAATCCCACAGAATTGTAGGATTAATTGAAGTTGCTCCCATAAAAAGAGTTCCATTTAACTTTTCTAGAAATCTCATCAATATCTAGCACACGTTGTTTATTTCACCTTTGAAATCTCACTTTAAAAGTAAATCGTAGTTCTCTAGTCATCTCAGCGACAGTGAGCGGATGCATCGAAGCAGCTATTGGTCTCTAAAAGCGTATTCATGTCCATGTTAAAGTTTTTTAGCTAACAGTACACCGAAAGGCGATACGCGGTAAAGACATTTTCGATAGAGCTCCCTGAACAGTCATCTTTGTAGGAGTATAAGCGAAGTGTTTGCCTTTAAAGCTTTTTGAAAGGTATCCTGTGCTTTTCCATTACTTCAAATATTTTATGCTATAATCATATCAAATACCTGTGCGATGCAGGTCATATTGTAGCAATGAGTTTGCAAGTTATAAGTTATAATGTTTGTAAAAAATCGTTGATTTTGTAGCTCCTTTTTATGGTAAACCGAACCGCACCCGCGCATATTCGGTCACATAATTCGATTATTACGACAATAATAGCCTATATCCTTCTCGATGGTCTAATCTATGAAAGCGTAACGGACAGACAAAGAAACTTTTAAATTTAGAATATTGGTATGGATTCCACGATCATTCACTTATTAAAAAATCAATCAAAAATTATTTACCAATCTTAGTACCTACTACTGCTGATAGTGTGCTCGCAAATTAAATTATGTAGGCAATACTCGAATAATTTGCATAATTAGTGCGGAATGATTCACTAAATATGCAAATTAATATAAAAAGTTCTCAAAATTGTTTGGTTTTTCTTTTTTTGAATGTTTTCATTTACAGATAAAAAATGACTTAATTAAATTACGATGTACGAGTACAACTTCGTTAAAATATAAATTAAGTTATCTGCTAGGGCTGTGCGTTTATTTGGAACATTAATTTTATTTATTTAGAACAAGAGCGTATCTTCCCCCCTGTAAACTGAAAAAGTTGAAGGGAAGTTTGACTGTAAAAATTAGTTCTCATGATCTGAATTATTTACTAATAAATTAGAATCTATCAATTAATACATTTTCACCTGTTCTCGATAGACTCAAGAATAACACGACAAATTACAGTAATAAAATAAATTAAATTAAAAAGCTTTTTAAAAACAAGCTTTTACTGGAATGCCTCGAGACGAATCAAACGAGTCTAAACTCGATGATGTTGCGACCTTTCTTCACTGAGTTCCTATGGCCACCTTTCAGCTCCAGCATCAGATAAGCTCCATGTCATTATAATATTGTATTGTCACACTGTATACATATGCTTGCAAAATTTCAGCAAAATCGGTTGAAGATATCTTTGTCCTGCACATATTTCCAGCACAGTCCATTCCTCTTTCCTCGTTCGAGCTGTTACTCTGTGGAACTCACTCCCACTAGAAATCAGGACGTCCACTAGCCGCGCATCTTTTAAATTTAAGGTACGGAAGCACTATAGAGACTTACTGACAGAGCCATCAGAATAATACTCTAAAAGTGTATTTATTATTTATGTATATATATGTCGGAGACACAAGAATAAACGAGAACATGAATGACAGATACAGCCAATCTGGACCAAAGCCAAACACTAATCACTACTAAACGGATACGAATTAACCTAACACCATCAGCAACCCCCACGAGGGGGTTGGGGCATCGCTCACTCCACCGCGGTGCCCTGTGGAATTCGCCACCTAGGCTAGTAATTCCTCCACTGGTAAATATAGCCTCGTACACACGATATAAAACACAGAGCTACCGACTCATGGAACTGTTCGATAGTAGCAAATGTTTGTAACACTTTTATTATTCGGATACCCTCATTCCGACACGGCCGTCCTGACGTATTACACGTCCTCGTGTGATGTTGAAGGCAGTGCATCATCGTTATCCGCAGAAAAGAAAGAGATATTTTTGTATTGTTCGGCCACTCCTGACCAAGGACATTGGGTACATTATTACATTTTATCTTCTGTGAAACAACTTCATTTAGGACATTTTCATAAAATAATAGGCTCGTTACACATTTTTGGATTATTAACAATATCTAGATGGCCTCTTATTCTACCAATTTCACTATTCAATGGCCACCTCGCCTTTCAGTGGCCACCTCGCCTTTCAATGGCCACCTCGCCTTTCAATGGCCACCTCGCCTTTCAATGGCCACCTCGCCTTTCAATGGCCACCTCGCCTTTCAATGGCCACCTCGTACGAATTTCGAGCGGAGGGTAGTTCGACCGCTCGCCGCGACCGACGATCCGTTACACTCTCAAACATTCTGGGCAAATGAGATTCAGATCCCACTTCTGATGTCGGAGACACAAGAATAAACGAGAACATGAATGACAGATACAGCCAATCTGGACCAAAGCCAAACACTAATCACTACTAAACGGATACGAATTAACCTAACACCATCAGCAACCCCCACGAGGGGGTTGGGGCATCGCTCACTCCACCGCGGTGCCCTGTGGAATTCGCCACCTAGGCTAGTAATTCCCCCACTGGTAAATATAGCCTCGTACACACGATATAAAACACAGAGCTACCGACTCATGGAACTGTTCGATAGTAGCAAATGTTTGTAACACTTTTATTATTCGGATACCCTCATTCCGACATATATATATTATATTTATATTGTAATATATATAAACTATATTCTATGTATGTAGCACTATGTATTATGTACCTAGCACCTATTTATCTGTAGATATAATTATATTTTAGAAAATAATTTGATTTAGACCTTCATCTTACTTGTTCAAACATACACCTGCTACAAAAAGCTTCGCAACACACCCAAAGGTTTGTCTGGAAGATAATGCCTGTGGCATTAAGTCCGCCTTGTGCAATATGCTTGCAGGAAGTTTTTAATAAATAAATAAATAAATATCTGCTTCAAAATTAAGTTGCAAGATTTCACCCGAACATACAAGCATACGTACATACATTGCAAGTTAATAAAAGCTTGTAATATTTTATAACGCTAGAGCAAAATAAACAATTGACATACTTAATTCATTACTGACGTGATTATGCAAATTTTCGGTAGCTTCCCTTTCGTTAATTTGTAAAACATAACATAAATTCAGAAAAGAATAATTACAAAATTATTTTTTTAAGTTTACTAACTTCGAATAACAATTTTCACACGTCACCTACGTTATGTCTTTAGAATTATATTAGTGTGTAAAATTCGTATGTATAAATTAAATTATGAATACCTCATTTGTTTTCTATAGTGTGTTGAATTTGATGATAATTTTTAGAATTGTTTTCTTATTCGATGACAAAAAATCTCTTTTCATATCAGAAGAACAGATAATTTATTATTGACCTCTTATCATACCTTGTTACCTTTCAATTATCTTTTGTGATAAATGAAGACATTAATATAGTATAACTATATCGCAAATTAATTATGCATCGGACGATTGGAGCTGTTATCAAATACCTGTGCGATTCAGGTCAGAGTATTGTGGTTGATTAAATCACCGTGATTATCCGTTTGTACGCAAATCTGTGCCGTAGTCAATACATCTATACTGTTATAATTATCTTCATTAGTTATATAATATACTTGACAATATTTAAGGGCCTACTTGATAATATCTTCTTCGATGAGAGAGCGAAAGAGACACACAGGGATTGAAATGAAAATGTGTACTGATTTTCATGTTGATTTAACATAGGTTATTTTATTATACCTACAGCCTCTCAAGTTACTAACCTTAACACATACCTACAGTCTTTCAAGTTACGAATCTTAACACAATTAATGTGCAGTAAAAACTATCTATCTAATTAAATTTAACGATGGTTCAGTAGGTCTCTCTCTGGTCATAAACAATGCAATCCATTGTTGTGTTAACACCTATTTAGCGTATGTTATGAACCGATTTATCTGACTTGGCACAAAAATAAAGATTACTGCGAAAATGTATCTGCCTTGTGAAATGCGACGTACATTAATACGTTACTCGTGTTATTCTAGCTTTAGCGATGCAGTAACGGTTTGGATAGCTTGCCAATGACCACTCAGCATAATATAATATCCAATAACGAAATAACCAATTTTACTACTATTACAGTGCCTATTCTGGGTTTCACGAATATTGCTTTACACATTGAAGTCATAAAGTAGATAGATAGAAAACTCTTTATTTGTACACCATAATATTATAGAGTTACAAGCGTACATAAAATGTAAGATGTAGTGTACAAAGGTCGGCCTTATTGCCAAAAGCAATCTCTTCCAGGCAACCTTAGGATGGATTAAAATGAATGGGAGAGACAGTGGTAGTTGACGGTGCAATGAGTTTTTAATTAATTCTTTGCTAATGAATAAATAACGAAAAATATATATAAATCCATACACAGATATATATACACACATACTCATATAAAACATACCAATAGATAGATACACATACATAACTAAATCACGTATGAAAAAAAAATCACAGCATGCCCTAATTCGTGCCTGTTTTAATTAAGATGCATAATGTAGCACTAATTAATACATTAACCGTAGGATTCCTCATACGGTAAATAGAACCACCAAGAAAATAAGTTGTTAGTAGAAAACACGTACTAGTTTTTGTGTCTTTATTTAATTAGACTGCTAAAGGAACAGAAAAATGTCAAAAAGACTATGACTCGACTGCGTAAAAAGTTTTGATAAAATTGATTTAGACAATGTCACCCGGGCTATTACCACGAGTCTATTGGAACCGCATTTATCAATTTTTTTGGTTTTTCAAGGTGTATCATACAAACATATTATTTAGACTGGCAAAATTATTTCCCTTCCTTTTGGCTTTTGCTTTTATATATCTCACATTTACCACTATTTAAATCACATCAAAACCATAGGCATTTATTACTAATGTTGACTGATCTGATTTTATTTATCTCAGTATTTGGTTTGTTAGCTTTCACTACGTAACTATATTTGTATAGAATATATGTATATATATCAGTTGTCTAGTTCCCATAACACAAGCTCTGCTTAGCTTGGGACTAGACGGCGTTGTGTGTTAGATGCCCGATTTTTTTATTCAACTAAATATGCGTAACGAATTTTTTTACATATACAAAATTTATTATATTTACTAGCAATACTCGAATTTATTGACAAACCACCAACCCAAGTCAACACTATCTGCTAAGCTATAAGACAGAATATGTGTGCTTATTTTTGATACTAATATTCCAGTTTTACACACTATATCTCAGTAAAACTAATAATTTAATAGCAGCTCGATGTGCAGGATACATGTATAATTCAGAGGTTGGTATGACCGTAGATAACGCACCGGAAGTAGAGGAAGGTGTCGCTAGCGAGCCGGAAGTGGCGCGATCCGCTGCGTTATCGCCAGAACTTCCGGGAGCAACGCTATCCGAATGGGGTAGTTACGTACGACAACTTAACGAATTGTGTCATGAAGTACTGTAAGCTATAATGTTGGTATTATTTATAGCTTAGGTGTTTTGAGTTCAAATGTGAGTCAAAATAAAGTACTTTTTTAAACAAGAGTGATTTAGTTATGGCCTCTGTACAAAAGATACTTTTCAGCTAAAGGCAACCTATAAATTTTAATAGATATGTCATAAGGTTTAATTTTTTTAAATTATCTATCATCACATCACCAATGATTAAGGTGTGTGAGGTTATTCAAAATAGAGTGATAGAAATAAGATAATCTACAAACTAGTTGATAGCAAATTTTTGTTTGCTTCTTGCTCTAGTGAAATAAAGACTGAGTCTTAAACTATTAGATATATTTAAAATCATTTTTAAGAAAATAACTAATCCGACGCCACACAAAAAAATCAAATGAAAATTGGCTACCTGCATACATTAAAAGCTACTATTATTATATAAATTGGCTTTCATTTGTCTACTTTAAATTCCTATATGACAATTCTGTCTACACCTACATAGATAAAAAAAAACAATGAATTTAGAATTTCCTGCTTTTTTTAAAGTCGGTTCCAAAGTTAAGACAAAACAGATTTTTCTAATTATTAAGTGTATTCTTAGATTAACTGTACAAAAAATAAATATTTATCGATTACTATTGGGAAATTATCAGCATCGTTAGGTTGGGGTCCATTCACTGTGTTAGATTTATATCTAATATTTTACTCACTCCAAAATATCATTTAAGTAATGAAGTATTTTTTAAGAAGCCATTTCGCTTGAAAATTTGCAAGTACAGAATTTCATAGAAATTTGTTACGCCATAAAAATGCTATTAACAAATTAGAAAATCGTTTTTAACACACTTTTGAATAAAAAAATATTCTTATTCAAATATAATTTCAAACCTGTAAATGTATCAGAAGTATATTAATCCATACTTAAATTATAAATGCGAAAGTAACTCGGTCTGTCTGTCTGTCACGCTTTCACGACCAAATCGTTGCACCGATTACAATGAAATTTAGCATGGAAATACTTTGAGTCTTGAAGAAGAACGCAGGCTACTCTTTACTGCCATAACCGACAAACACGCGGGCGGAGCCCCGGACAAAAGCTAGTTCATTATATAAAACTATTGACATATTACTAAATGTAAGATTGAAAATACGAAACGTCACTTAAACAATTATGTATAGAAATTATTTTCATAGGAAATTTATACGCGTATTTATGATAATTTCATCGCGTGAATTCCGGGAGGTAACAATTATAAATATTAGCGAATTGATGCTCGGGTGCAGTGTGTAGGCATGCGTGCTAGCAAATTGGTGGGTCAGAGCCTCTCGCGGGACAAATAACTACGACAACAGGAATAAAATCATGTAGAATTCATTACAGTCTATTTTCTGTCTTTTACAGCTCTAATTATAGGAAACCAATTAAATATAGGAAAAAAAATGAAATATTTTGAGGCGAAATAACTGTAAAAAAATACAATGCACGTGTTAACATGCAAAGGGTTTCTTTGGAGGTATCGATTTTTTTACTATCGGACATAGCTGCTTGATATAAGTCAGCTATTCAAGTTTTTTATTCCATTTCCAAAAAGAAGGAGGTATAAATTGGAATATTTATTTATTTCCTCTTCATATGTATATTTTTGTTATGTCTACTAGAGGTCATCTCATCACTGCAAAAGTGCAGGGGGTCTGTGCAACTCAAAAGTCTAGAGTGCGTGGTTTTTTTTAGTGTATGTCCCGCCAAAATGGCTCTACTCTGCCTGATGGAAAGCATAAGCAGAATTCAAGAGTGGCGGTCACCATACTCACTGCGAATGCAGACAATGCAGCATGGCGACCCACATCGTGGCGGCCTAGTGATGCTTCCGCATCTTTTAGTCTAGTCACCAAGTATGGAACTTGTTGACTAGACTATTTGGGCCTTTGGGTTGGTTGGGTTAGCCTCAACTGCGTTGAGGATCTTGAATAAATGTTTAAGATATGTTAAATGTCTCTCACTTTCAGCTATTTCAAATGTTAAGAAAGATAAAATACAAAATACTTGGTCTCTAAGTACATTGAATTAAACTCATCATGAGTGTAGTAATACCCTAAATATTGTGGTATAATTAGTTGTAGTTTTGTTAATCATTCAAATTGTTGTTATTGGTTTAAAATATGTTCTTGAAAAAGTTTAGACTCTTCCAGGACTGTAATTTATTCCTGGAAAAGAAAATGTGTTATAATTCACTTCTAAATAAATTTGTAACTCTATTTCTCTCACGTTCCGAATGCCTCGCTCTTGCATTTTCGCATCAGAATTATTGAGCTTCATTAAAATTTATCTCTTGTTTAATATTCAGTTGCGTTTGAAATTTATATTCATAATGTAAAGGCAACTTTAATTATAGAACATGCGGTTACGTATGCACATAATAGCTTTTGAATGAGGTGAATATTATTAGTATGAAATTAGGTAACTGCAATTGAGGGAATATTTAGTATAGGTATTCATTTATTCAAAACATAAAACTGTTTAGATTTTTAGTTTTCAGGGAGTTTTGAAAATAGGTGATATTATAGATTTTGACGTGCTCTTTTCGAAAATTTACTTTGCCACCTCGTATCTTTGCCGCTTGCGCCGACATATTGGAAAAATTGGCGCTCAAAAAGAGTTTTTTGAGAATAACTCCGTTCCGGCTCATTTTACGATAAAAATAGGTAGTAATAAATTAAACTAGAGAAAATTTACTACAAATTATGTGAATACCTTTTTTTGTAAAATCAATTGTATCAGCGTACGACAGCCGCAAAGTCCGCTCTAACACGCGTTTTGGCCAAACGACTAATATCCACAACACCATGAGGTTAGAGTAAGTGGTGCATTTTTTTGTGGTATCCTCAGCAAGGCTGATCCACTTGTAATGCACTATTACAAAGTTTAGCGCATTCTCTTTCGCTTCGCTATTCTTGAATGACCAGGTTTTGAAAGTTCATCGTCTTAGGTACGGAGCGAAATGTGACACATAGAAATTTCTTCTTTCCAGGTAAAACTACCAAATGACTAGACTATAGTTAATCTGACGATCGAACAGACTGATAACGAAAGATGAATAATTCATCGTCAGTGTGGAAAGTTTTAAAAATGTATCTTTGTTTAGCAGTGTAAAAGTACTGCCAAGGGCTGGAATGCCAACGATGAAATTTGAAGACGAAAGATTAAGATTGACGGGGCTGCGTAGGAAGGAGTTATAGATCAATCAACACGGGCAAATATTATTGCTTCCGTAAAACCTACAGGCGGCGGATTAATGCCGAAGTTGTCTTAAAGTGTTGATGTAGGTTACTTCAGTTCACGAGTTCGTTTTCTGTTCTACAAACTTTACACATTTTTCAAACTAGATTCAGACTTAAGAATTTTTATCTATATCTATCAAGTTTTATAATTAAAAGTGAAGAGATTTTTGTCAAATATCGTGTTCTTTACTTACGTTAAGTAAAGAACACGATATTTGATGATTGATATTGATGATTGATGATTTACTTACGTTAAGTAAAGAACACGATATTTGACAAAAATCTCTTCACTTTTAATTATAAAACTTGATAGAATATCGTGATCTTAACTTACGTAAGTAAAGAACACGATATTTGACAAAAATCTCTTCACTTTTAATTATAAAACTTGACAGATATAGAAAAACATAGAGCCGGAACAGAGTTATTCTCAAAAAACTATGTAAACTATGAAGTCGTAACTTTCTCCTTTAAAGACTCATTTCGCAGGTATTTCCTGTTATATTATGTTATAAAGTTACCAAACTCACCAAACTTTTCCCTTACCTTTGCGTAGTATGTAACAAGGATCCTTAGTAGTCAGTTGTATTTTTTGATGTTTGGAATAGTCTTAAGAGAAATTGAACCCACGCTGTTTTTATTTTGACAAGTACCAATAATTGCTGTTTGACTGGAACTAGTACATCTTGAATAGATCCCTCGGCGAAAATTTATTTGGCTTTTTACTTACTATAATTCTCAGAATTTGATACTTTCTGTGTGTGTTTCTATCGAAGGGTAATTCTTCACAACGCATATAAAGTTCATTTTAGTCTTAATTATGAAAATAACTTTTAAAAAATTAGACTACGATTTCATTGAAAAATTGCTCAACAGCGAACAATGGCAGCAGTGGTGGTACCAAGTGATAGTGGACTGACCGGAAGTGCTCGTGCGGATAACGGGCCGGAACGTGTCCGGATCCGCTTGGCGAGCTGCATCGCGCGTTTCCGTTTCCGCTGCCACTACCACTTTGTTTAATAAGCTCCAATAATGACCATCGATTAATATGCTTCCTGACTTAAAATAAGTATATAAATTTCATTGTTATCATTTAACGACGGTTCTTCATTTAACGACATACACGTGGGCGGAGCCGCGGGCAACAGCTAGTTATGTATTTGAAAATAAGTAGTCAAATATTTAATTTAAGAATTTTTAAACTTTTCTAGGTGATTGCATTTTATTTTCACATTTAGAAACAGTGTTTTAATTAATATTATTACAAAAAAATTTAAATTTTGAATTTATAAAAAAAACTATCAATATTGTTACAAATAAATAATCACAGTCACAAGACTATATTATTCTCATAGTACATTCACCAAATGTCATCTGAAAGGGAACTCAAAACGCTGCAAAGGCCTAAAACTAACATCAAGTAATACGATAAATATAGTGTTTATAATTTCTATACATATCATGTACTTATTTAAAAAATAATGTCTAACAATAAAGACATCAACGGTCCAAAATAACAACGCGTTCCCAAAACTTCCTAGCTTCAACTAAAATCATGACAGAAAGTTGTTTAAATAATCGTCGGCTTCATTTTAGCTGATTGCTGCGCTGCAGCGGGCCTGCGACCTGCCTTTTGTTAGCGCCTCGTCAGAAATTACACTTAGCTGTAGTAGATAGCACATAGACCTAACCGTATAGAATTTGCCATTTTTTGTTTCTTATTATTAAGATTTTACCATATTTATTTTATAATGAACCGTCCAATGATGGTTTCTAAAATAAAATATGGTAAAATTTTGCTACTTGAATTTGCTTAGTTTACTATTAGTACAAAAACCAGTGAAAATCGATTTATACACCCATCTGAAGAATACATAAAACGTTTTTGTACACTTAATTGAGTAATGAACACACCTATGATCGCCTATTGCAAAACTGTCATGACTATTTTTAAAATTATATTAATTTTAATCACCTTTTTTTCCAGGCCCTTCACTCTATTGATAACCAACCTTTAGTCCCAAATGCTAATTTTCTAGAAAGGGAAACGATAGGCAAACTGTCCTAAGTGTGTTCATTACTTATTAAAATTTTAAAAAAGTATTTTCTGATTAGCTGATAGGTGTAGTTTGATCTTCACTGGCTCTTATTTATTTATTTATTTATTTATTTATACAATCAGCTGCTCACTGCACTTACAGTTTGCCCAACACGTACAGTGAGCCAGTACAATAATTTTTATTTAATAATGTTAACAATAGCATAATTGATGCTTATCAATACTAATATTAAAGCCTACTCCTAAGGAAAAGTACACAGAATTTAAAAAATGTACTTAATTTAGATCACATGAAGAAATTAATACGATTCAATTTTCAAATAAAACCGTTTTGCATCCTAAGTTTGTAGCAGTTGAGTTGTGACTCCCGTATCGCGTGAATGCAGCCGTCCTAGTTAAAGCATGACCTAAATAAATACAGAAGCTTAAAAAAGTCAAACCTATTTACAAAGAAAGCTTAAAACTTTTCGTAAAAATATAATAGAGTACAATTTTGACTCTTTGACTCAATATCAAGTCAGTACCCAATTTTAAAACAGGTTTTAGCCTTTAGCGTTTCCTGTATAAAGAGACTTGCATTGTATTATCAACTACATGAGGCTTTTAGTACTGTGAGATTGTGTTATATGTATGAAACAAATTGCAGAATCGATCGGTTCCCGAGTGGCTATTAGTAAGCCTGGTGGAGCGCACTCGTGGTCTCACGCGCCAAGCACACTTGATTTGAGAGCATTGTCTCGCCCCTCGACGTAGTCACTACATGTCACAATACACAATTGTCTGTGCTATGAAACTCTGTTTAAAGTCACACTCTTGAAAATGTTTGCTGACAGGCTTTTTGTAGAGCAGTCTTATAATTTTTCCCGTTATACATTGTTTGAGTGGTCTTCGGCGGGCTTAGGCTCTCCATTGCACGCAATGATAATGTTGTCCTGTTGTGGATAGATAAAATTTCTATGTCTTAATTATGTTATCTAAAATGAAATTATCTTCTATTTGTAGTGTGTCTTCTATTTGTACTAATTTTCAGTATCTTCTATTAGGTAGTAGGCCATTAAAAAATTATATTAAATAGCAGTCCAATGACTACAATTTAGAATCTACTTTTCTTTCTTCAGTTCCTTGAAAGTGAAAGAATTTTATTCCTTGATAAAGAACGAATAATTTGGGTTAAAAAATGTGTTCACATTAAAAGTATGTAATATAAAATAAAAGAACATTCGCACAGGCACTTGTACACAACAGTGAATTTTGTCGCGGAGTTAAGTACGCCATTTTCATTCTAGAGGATTTACAGCCATATAGCATTTCCGCGATTCTTTGAAGCTCATAACTAATGCACATAAATTACTATACAAGTGTACTTAACCGCGAAAATATGCAAAATTACGTGTAACATGCAGCGTGGCCACATGTGGGGGTTATTAGGAGAAGTGGAAATTGTAATAAGGGTGCTTTTAGAACTCGTACATGCTCACTCATGAGCCTGTACTGCAGCGAGTTACGCACTCTCTTGAACATTCTATTAACATATTTCAATAACTCACTTATTTATTTTATATTACCTTAACTTGTCCTATATTTAAAACTAGAGTGTAAACAAACATAAAAACCTCGCTTCCTTCATTAACTTATGAGAGTGCAGTCGATAGATGGAAGTCTGTAGATGAAACCGCGAAGATAGATACGGCACGATGCACTACAAAGTAAAAGGACTCCAGCAATAAACTACGATATCGATAGAATTTACTCTACAAAACGGAATTGTAAACTTCGTTCAGTTGCAACGTTTCAATTACTTTTTGGGACCGTTATTATTCATAAATAATAATAGGTAAACATGTTCAATGTGAAATATGTACTACGTTCTTGAAATAAGACTCACTTGTGCCTTTGTTACACTATTTAATTAAAATTAATCTGACCAGTTTCAACCTAAGGCAACAAGGTTACTAATAATGCATAGGGTGAACCGGGTCATATTAATATAAATTAAATAGTGGAATAAAAGTTCAGTGCGTTTTATTTTAAGGAAATGGATTTGAATTTAAAAATATGTTAAAATTAATATAATATTTGGACACACACTTAGGTCTCCCACATAGGAGCAACAATGGAGTTTCTTGCCAGATTCTTCTCCATGAAGGCTAGGCTGCACTTGGAACTGGCGACTAGAATCACTCGATTTTTAAATATTAAATGTTGACTATTCATAAGTGCCTGTAAAATAAGTGCCTATATGAATAAAATCTTTTTGAATTTGAGCATAACTGGGAATTCGCATCGCACGAGTGTCACGTTGTTACTCACGATGAACTCCGAAACTATTTAAATGATTTTTAACTTTTTTTTAAATACGTTTTTGCTGTCATGCCTAATATACAATAGTTAATATCACTTTTAGACCAATAAGAGCCAAGCATAATTGAAAAGAGTGCAGACGAAGTTGCGTGGGTCGCCTAGTAATATTTAAATCACTACATAGTATAAAACAAAGTAGCTTCCGCTGTCTGTCTGTCCCTATAAATACTTAAATCTTTAAAACTACGGAACGGATTTTGATGCGGTTATCTTTAATAGATATAATGATTCAAGAGGAAGGTTTATATGTATAATACAAGTATATTATAGTAGAGGAACACTGATAATTTTAGTGGTTTGTAATGTGATGTCGTAAATAAACATATTTTTTTGCGCTTACATTGCAAACGCTGGCTGAAACCTACGAGATAGATGAAAATAATGTACTACAGTATTGTACACTGTAACGTTAAAGCTTTCAAGGCTGGGTTCTGGGAGTTTTCCATCAGCGGTGACGCGATGGTCCCGCCACGGTGAAGTAGGCACTTAACTTGCGAGCTACCGCCGGGTGAAAAAGGGACCAGACTGGAGATCCAGGCGAGAGTCCAGTGGACCCGGCGAAAGAAACCAGGCCCGCGCCGCATCTATCTCTCGCTTGCACTTCAAGCCTTAAATGGAACGCCTCAGAGCGAGGTAACGCCGCATGGGTCATTTGAGTTTTCGTGCGTGCAGCCGGCTCCATTGAATTATAAGACATTGTCACGTCAAAAACTTATGTCCACCCGTGCGATGCCGGGACGGTTCGCTAGTAAAAATATCTTAATAATTTCAATTTAGCATCGCGCTCTACTGGTATTTTGCAGTTGCATCGAATCCGAACATAATAAAAACTGCTTAATTTGATATAAATAGAACGAATCACCTATTAAAATAAGTATAAGGAATAATATTACATATATATTAAAAAAGACAGACACCTACGCCTACGCATACTCTCTGTCACTTACTCAAACACGTTAACACGCATAAGCCAGACACGCCCACATATAAACCTACAATTACAACAGTCACTTAGGATCTAAAATTAGAAATTTATTTTTATATTCCTATGTCCTTTAATAAGTAATACATTAAAGGAGAAAATCTTGAGGTTTTGCACTTACATGCGACACGTGGTTAAGTTTGCGAAACCTAAAAAAATTATGTTACTACCATTTTTTTTATCTTGAAATAATTTACGGGCAGTTTCAGGCCATCATGACAATCATATTAGTGATAAGATTTAATGTATTCATCTTGCTTATTAAATTACATTCGCTTTAATTAACGTATTAGAAAGTATTTATTAAATAACTTAAAAAATAATCCAGACTTATATTATATTAGGTCTTTACCAATGAAATTGCCTTTCTTCAGTACTGGTCATGTCAAATAAAAAAAGTTTGTAATGGCTCTGTATTCTAAATTCAAATTAATTTTGTTTTAAAACCATGACATCCTATTTACAAACTCAACTCAAACGTCTTTTGTTTTTTGTTGTATTTTCATTTGAACATTTTTCGTCATAATGGATACTTTAAAAATTCGTGTAATTATGGAATATGAGTTCCGTCGTGGCACCAACGCGACACAAACGGCACGTAACATCAAAAACGTTTACGGAGAGAACTGTACAAACGAACGCACAACCCGTTATTGGTTTTCCCGGTTCCGTTCTGGAAATTTTGACTTGAAAAATGAAGCTCGTGGTCATTCATTATTGTTAACCAAAGTCTCCGGACAGACTTTGGTTAACAATAATGAATTAAAGGCGATTGTGGAAGCTGACGAAACTCAATCTACAGCTGAGCTAGCAGCAGCTTTTAATGTAAGCATCAAAACAATATTGATCCATTTGCGACAAATTGGCATGGTACAAAAGCTTGATAGATGGGTGCCCCACGACCTTAACGATCGCCAGCGCAACGTACGCGTCGAGACCTGCCTTGCGCTGCTCAACAGGCAAAGAAATGAAGGAATTTTTAAACGAATTGTTACGTGCGACGAAAAATGGATTCTGTTCGACAATCGAAAGCGCTCAGCAAGTTGGTTAGACCCTGGTTCAGCACCAAAGCAATGCCCTAAACCAAAAATGACCCCTAAAAAGGTGATGGTCACTGTTTGGTGGTCTAGTGTGGGTGTGATTCACCATAGCTTTTTACAAAACGGCATGAGTATTAATGCAGATGTGTACTGTGAAGAACTGGAGAGCATGATGGAGAAGCTTGCACATCTGCAACCAGCTTTGGTCAATCGGTCGTCCCCACTGCTCCTTCACGACAACGCGCGACCCCATACTGCGCAACAGACAGTCTCCAAGCTGCAAGAGCTGGGGTTGGAAGCTCTTCCTCATCCGCCATACTCACCAGACCTTGCACCTACCGACTATTACTTTTTCCAAAATTTAGACAACTTTTTAGTGGGTAAAAAATTCAATTCCCGAGAGGCAGTACAAAATGCCTTTGAAGAGTTTGTTGCCTCCCGTCCAGCTGATTTTTACAAGAAGGGCATCAATAAACTGCCAATGCTCAACGCATTGGCAGTTTATTGATGCCCTTCTTTGCAAAGATGCGTCGATTGCATGGGTGATTACTTCGCATAACAGAAATAAAAAAGTTTGAAAAAATAAGTACTTTCACTTATTGCATACAAAACGGCAACTTCATAGGTAAAGACCTATTATATTCGTAAGTAATTCTGTTTGTCTGTTGCGCTTACACGTCAAAACTACAGATTTCAATGAAATTTGACATGGAAGAAACTTTGGATCATAAGAAAGGATAGGAAAGGACATATAGGCCACTCTTTACCGAGGCAACCGACACACACATAGGAGACATACACGCGGGCAAAAGCTAATATTATTATAAAAGAAATATTTACATAAGAATTCTATATTTATATAGAATGATATTCATAGAAACTAATTTACCTATGACTATATGTCAATTACAAGCGGAACATAGTTCAAAACATACTACGTAATTATACGAATATTATAAACGCGAAAGTTTGTAAGTATGAATGGATGGATAGATGGATGGAAGGATGGATGGAAGGATGGATGGATGGATGGATGGATGGATGGATGGATGGATGGATGGATGGATGGATGGATGGATGTTTGTTACTAATTCACGCAAAAACGACTAAAATAATTTATATGAAACTTCACAGTAATATAGCTTATACATCAAAATAACACATAGGCTACTATTTGCCGCGATAACCGACATATACACGGGCAGAGCCGCGGGCAACCACTAGTAACTTTATATTTATTTATAATTTTATTATTTATAATTGCCACTGGATATGAGAAGAAATGCAGCACGATCGTTCTAATTGGTTGATATATTACGAATACATTGTATCTACGTTGTATACACCACTTCACTAACAAAGCTTTTGTGTATCGTATTCGATAACAATGCAATCAGATATTGTTTTTTACACAAATAATAGTATTGTTTCTCGTACCAAGGAGACCGAATGAAACTCGTCAAATTTATTTGTCATTCAAAAAGGCTTCTAGTACTGTAGACGAGTTTACGCTCCCTATACGAGTATTAATGTACAGTAAAATTAATTAAAATTTTAATTTCTCTTTATTGATACTAGAGCTTTTTTAATTTATTTTATTTGTTACCTTATGATGTGTCCACTTTGTATCTGAATTGGACCTACAGATACCTTAATACTTTGTTAATCATTGTTTGAGAATCTTTAAGTACTTTAATAAATAGTGATCTTTTATAACGACTTTGAAATTTCTTGGATAAAAATTATCTATACTAATATTATAATTTCGAAATTAGCTCTATATGCCTGTAATGATTTTGCGGCTAAACCACTGCACTATTTCAATAAAATTTGGCATGGAGACACTTTGATTCTGGAGGAAGGACACAGGCTGCTCTTTATTGCGATAACTGATATACACGTGGGCGAGACAGTGAGGAAAAGCTAGTTATAAATAATAATATTTATTTTGAGGCTTCGACACACCTCACACATCAAACACGCCCACGTGTATATAAGCTAGTTCTAAATAATAATAATGATACATTTTGAGACTAGTCACACACCTTACACATAGTATATCCCAAAATAGACAGAGCTTAAATGATGGTTAGAAGATTTCTGTCAAACAATTTTTTGATACCTACGTGATGAATTAGATCCAGATACAGAATCAACGCAATTGCCTATCTTGTTTCAAAACTTTCAAAGAAATAAGCTGACTCGCATTTATTCATGACTCGCATGACTTCGAAAAATCTTATTTTAAAAGCTACTAGGTAATTTATTGCAGCTTGTATGTAAATATTGTACATATTTTCATTGTTTTTAATTTCTAGTGTTTTTATTTATTTTTAAAGTAGATTAAAAGAAATATTTGTATTGTTTTGTTAAATTCTGAATAAAACTTTGAAATGAACGTTAAGGAGTAGACGTGTGAAGGTAAAAAGTGAAGAGAAAAATTAGTCCTTTAAGAAAAATACCTTTTACTATTCACCTTTAGAAGATGTTGCAAATTACGGTTATATGAAGTCGCAGCTTCACAAAGAGAATTTGAGAGCTCTTAGTGAAATGGCAAATGGCTACCCGGCGCGTAGCCGGGCGTTCGTCGCAATCCCCTACTACGATATATGTTTGTACCGTAATGGTGGTATTAATACGCGCCAATACGGGCAATTACGCGTGACACTTTATTTATTCACCAGTGACCGCCAGTGGCATGCTACCCATCGTTTTATTGAGTTTAAATTCCGTACCGCTGCAGTTGAAAAATTAAAATTTAAATGGAGTACTTTTTGGGAATTTTAATCTTATTTTTTAAATGTTTTGTTATATTATTGTATCAAATTAAAGTTACAACATTTTGCTACAACTTATTGGCCTAATAATGTTATGCTCATAACAATGTTACTTGTAAAATTTTAACAAAAAAAAATTCTTGATGCTTGAAGTTCCAACTTTTTGCATATTTTTGTTAATAAAGGTTCAGAAAATAATGTTGAGTTTCTACTATTTAAATTGAAAATGTCTTTTAAAGTTTCTGTAAATCCATTTATATGTGTCATACAATTATGATAAAAACTGTTCCAATAATTTTATAAGGAGAACTATAGGCATAGGTAACATTATATATATATACAGCCTAGGTGTTACCGTATTCTAATTATTCAGACGATTGAATCGATTCATCCGGCACGTTGTTCGCAAACAGCGCGGTTGGTCGCATCATTGCGACGTCACGCATGGCCACCTTCCTGCAGCTTTGTCTCTGCATGATTTATCGTTAAATTATGGCTGGTTAGTGCCTATCTGTAAATGGTTGATAAATCGTCAAATAAGTAACGAAATGCTTGGAAAACTAAGCATTTCGTTACTCACAAATAGTCAAAGAACCAATGTTTATTATTAAATTGTAATAATGTACGAGTCGTTGTCTTTTTTTATTAAGTATTTGGTATGGTATGGTGGAATTTGTAAAGTGAGTTAGTGTGTATATTGACCAGGCCGCTGCAACCATTGAGCAGTTTACAAAGTTGTGGCCTGGTGGAGGTTGCACCGAGGACACTTCTGCGAAGTGGAGGATGCAGGGCGTGACTCAAAAGCTAGGATATCTAGCTGGAGCTTGTAAATTTATTGTGTCTAAAATTTGAGGACAATCTACACTGTGTCTTAGAAGCTTGTATAGTATGTATGTATGTTAGGTACTTTAAAGTGGTAACTGGATAGTCACGTCAAATCGAGCCACTCTCGGAATGCGAGATTTTTTTTAGACCATGAATATGTCAACAGCCGGCCGCGCAGGCGTATTGAAATACGTCAAGGAAGATTCGTTGCCTTGGACACGAAGATTTGTTATGTCATATCTTATATATAAAATTCTCGTGTCACAATGTTAGTTACCATACTCCTCTGAAACGGCTGGACAGATTTTTATGAAATTTGGTGTGCACATCGGGTAGGTCTGAGAATCGACCAAAATCTATTTTTTATACCCCTATTTTTTTTATGGCAAAGCAACGTTTGCCGGATCAGCTAGTTCTTTTATAAACATTGAGAGGTTGCTAAGACGATTTTTTAAATTAGGTATCTGTTTGCGCAATATTCAACTTTAAAGCGCATTTTTTTGTTAAGATAGGGCGTCCTCCCCCTTCTAAATTCTAAGCGGCTTACGCAAAAAATAAATAATAAATCCTAATGGTAGTCCATGTGATGAACTTTGAAGGACACTTTTATCGGCTTAGATAAATCTGTTAGTTCAGGAGTTATGAAGGTCTAATTTGTGAATTCTCTAGCTTGGAAAACTTCGTAGAAAAATTACGAAATAATAGGTAAATGTGTCAAATAATAAAATTCTTAGAAATGGGTAATTACGAAAAGGGTTTCGTAATTACCCATTTCTAAGAATAGGGATAGGGATTCTATGCATAGCTTGACACGTACTTGGCCGGTTTTTGTAGCAATGATCTATGTCAGCGACTGTTTCTTCAGCCTTCCTTCTTTATAAAGCTCTGGCCACAACTATTTAAGTTTTCTAAATAAACAGCTAATGCCTTCATTAGAGAACATTTTAAGTATTAATAGTTGTGCACTTAAACGTGTTTTGCTCTCAGGATAATACTTGTTAAGATGAACAAGCACGATATGGCAAGAAGCTATAAAATTATAATGAAGGAAATGAAATATTTAGTAGTGAATCGCGACACTTTGCCTTCTCCCAGCTCGTAAGTAGAGATAGTTAATTTACTAGCAATGCATGAATAGCTCAGCATGCGATTTTCACTGCGAGGCTGCAGTTGGCTCAAGAGGTTCATTTGAAATTCATATAGACGACACTGAAGATATAAAGATACTGAATGGTGTAAAAGAATATTCTTTTATGTAAATTTGGATCTTTGAAAATCAAAGATAAGAAATATCATACCGCTTTACTATCAAGGCAGTCACTTTAAACATTGCTATCCTGCTAAACACATACATTGCTTCAATCATATTCCGAATAATGTTTTATTTCGTTCTACGCTAACGAATGTAAGCCTCCGTTTCATTGTCTAGGCAATAATATATAAAACCAACTGGAAATGGACAGACGTCGACGACAATTGAGGTTACGAGGAAGAAAACTTTTTTAATTTACCCTTACAGCTTCTACTACTCACATCTCTAATCGGCAAAGGCTCTAACTGGTGTGTCTTCCAGACTGTGATTAAGAAACTATAATCAATATATTTTCTTCATACTGATCCAATTACAAATAAGAATAAAAAAATCCTTTTATGTACGAAGTAGCTTTTGCCCGCGGCTCCGCCCGCGTGTATGTCGGTTATCGTGGTAATTCGTAGCCTCTGCCCTTTTTAAGAATCCAAGTATCTCCATGGAATTTTTTATTAAAATCGGTGCAGCCGTTGAACCAAACAAATAGTCCTAAAAACTTCCGCATCTATACTAACATACATTGGCATTGCATGGATTTAAAAAGTATCCAATTTAATCATTTCATTATGTTTTTGGCTCACTATTTATGATATATGCTGTCTTTCAATGGCTTAGGCAGTGCAGGTCAAGATATTGCTCAAGTGACAGAAATTTTCCCTACTTATTTGATACTTACCGTTACAGCATGATTAAATTACACACAACATAATTAAGCTATATTACTGTAAAGTTTCATCTAAATGCGTTTTATGCCTGATTTATCCTTTAACCCCAAGTAAGTATCTAGGTCTATTACGGGTAATTAAAAGAGTAAGTGGCCAGAAACCAATCAGGATATTGAGGGTGTGATTGTCTTTATTTTAATTAGAAAATAAGTAACTAGTTTTGCTGTTATTTCTTGACTCTGTGTACTATCTATCTATATCTATACTTATAATAAAAATGTAACAGGTCCAATGCTGTACAATAAAGATATTAAGATTTTTTTTTGGAGGACTCCCTGTAATCGATACTGAAGCCAAAACTGTATTTTTTTCATTTTTGTCTGTCTGTCTGTATCTTGGCCGCGCATCACGCCGAAACTACTGAATGTATTCCAATGAAACTTGGCATGATTTGAGTTCATATTACGAGGTAGGATATAGGACACTTTTTATCCCGAAATTCAGCACGGTTTCCTGGAAAGAGGGGCTGAAAGTCAAAATATGTACTTAGTTGTAATTCAATTACACATAGTCCGATTTCATTTATTCTTTTTTTGCTAGAAAGATAAAATAAAAGATAACGGGAAGTCTTTTTTTTTGTCCGCGACTGTATACTGCCTGTGGGAAGCTGAGACAGATATGTAAATATGGCGGTACGAAGTTCGCCGCGTCAGCTAGTGAATTAATATAATAGGTTCATTCGCCATTCTGATGGTGAGTGTATCTTAAAATTGTTTTGTAATTTTAATTATATTATTTTAATTTATTTTAATTAAGGTGCATTTTTTTTAAATATTACAATTCATATTTAAAATTCTGTACCACATGGAATTAGATTTGATACGGTATAACCGCGATTTCTACTCTTACCAAATTTCTCTTACTGTGATAGTCGGATTGAATAGGTATTTATACCGAATATATTGTCACTTCATTTGGAAATGTCTCTATGTAGCATCCAGTGCAGCTTAGCGCGGATTCATCGTTCGCGACTGACGTAAATAAAGCGTTGGCAATAGCACAATTTTTATAATAACAACCCATGGTATATAATAACGTAGTCAGTAATATTCAGTAAATATTCAAGGTACGTAACATTCACGTTTAATATTCTGCGCGTCAGCTCACAGCCAGAAACTTTTAATAGACCATGGTACTGTGGTCAGTGCAATTTACAGGTTAAACGTACCTTTTCAATGGACATAGCTAAAGAGTAATGCTTAGCAACTGAGCGGAACAATGGATAACCGATAATTGCTTGGGGTTAACAAGATGTTTAAATGCGATAAAAAAAATCTGAGTTTGTTGTTTACATAAAATGTAATTTTAAACCATTTTTTCCACCAATATACAAAAGAATGACACTTTTTAGTTAAGTGGTCTCCACAATTATGTAAACGATTTGTTTACTACCATCATAATAGTCGATCACTTTTATAAAAAGTATCACTTGATTTAACCTACTTTTAAAGTACCCGCTGTGTTCCGTGTTCCCAGTAGATAGCTGACTATTACCGATGTCTCTGATCTTACGTTGAGCTCTTTAATAGCTCCATTTTTCAGCATTTTCGTTTACCCCGCCATTAGCGCAGATACCAACCACTCGCATCGAAAGCAAATAAAAACTTCCAATTTCTTTAAAGTTTTTAGGGATCTAAAACGAATTATACTTGTTATTAAAGTAGTACATTTTGGTACATTTAATTGTTAATGTACGGAGTGTAATGTAGGTACGGAGATGAAAAGTATTAGGAATATTTATATTGTCTCTTAAAATATAAAAAACATAACTTCCCATGAGTGCTCGGTGCTCCTATTTCCATCTTCAAATATTTATGAAGCTTCTCAAAGCGAAACGAAAAAGGTGCTTATAGATGGATGCATGAAGGTTTACACATGACACTTATTTACATTGTAAATTAAGATACAATATGCGTGAATCGGGCTGGTGAACAAAATCCGCTGGGCTTCTTCCAGATAGACTGAGGTGACATTTTATTTAAAATATTGCCACATTTCTCACGTGAAGTGGAGAAGGTTATTCTACATCACAGTGCATTTACATAAAACACTCGTTCGGCAAATTATGCGGGTATTCGAATGTTTTGATCACGGAATCTAGATGGAGTCGTATAAATCTCGCTTTGAGCTCGGCTGGCATTCTTGGCAAGTTACCGAACAACAGTAATGACGGTTTAATCTGCTAAATTCCTGTATAATCCGCTGGGATGTATCTGAAACTTGGCTTTGCTCTCTACTTATAATTATAAGTTTTGATGTGCGTATATTTATTAATTCGTTAGCTACCAAGTAACGCCAACATTTTTATATTTATAAATTAGTTTTTCAAGGATTACTTTTTTATCATGGTGATAAAAAAGTAAGACAAAATACGTTTAAATAAAGTTAAAATATAAATAAATTTAAAGTTGGACGAATTTAATTAATCAATTAGCCAGTATTGGGATCGTGCGAAGTGTATGGTGGAGGTATAGGAAACGATCACCTTGCTTGCCGTGGCAAAAATGTACAACAATGAGGGCTCCGTGAAACCTGTCCATTGAAAATTGCTTTAATAAAAGTTTAAGAAAAAAAACCGACTTCCAAGGTTCGACTCGATTCCTCTTGGATGCTATCATCAGATCATTCAGTGTCCTTATCATGGTACCACCTTTGGGATATCTC
Source organism: Diaphora mendica (assembly GCA_949125395.1). Taxonomy (NCBI): domain Eukaryota; kingdom Metazoa; phylum Arthropoda; class Insecta; order Lepidoptera; family Erebidae; genus Diaphora; species Diaphora mendica. Next base: position 8,587,726 of record OX421321.1, read on the forward strand.
CTTTCGTTGGAAATCATGAGTAGAATCTAAGAGTGGAGGCTGCCATAGTAATTGTGAATGCAGACAATGCACTTGGGTGTCCCATACTGTGGCGGCTTAGTGAGATGCTTTTTCACACCCCGCTTAAAGGACCCGGGATCATAGTGGGGGGAAACATGTTTTTTAACTACTCGGTACAGGAAGGAAGAAACAAACCGTTTGGTTCGAGAGCGTATTTCTACGACTCTAAGGCGGTGGCTTCCAAGGCTAGCACGAGTTGTTCTGTAGAGGAAGGGAGAAGGAGGGATCAATTGGAAGAGCTCTTCAGAGCACTCTCCATGGTAAAAGCTGTAGAGGACTGCCATAGAAGCGATATCTCTCCGCAACTGCAGAGGCTCAAGGGACTCGGTGGCATCGGGACTGTTGATAATGCGGACTGCTCGCCGCTGCAACCGGTCGAGAGCATCAAGCAAATTCTGCGCGGATTCATCACAAAGATGAGAACAGTACTCCACGCACGAGCGTACCTAGGTCTTATAAAGAAGACACAAATGCTCGGGCGTGAAGAACCGTCTCACCTTATTCAGTACGCCAATTTTCCGCATGGCCGCCTTAGTGATGCCCTCGATGTACTCCCACGGGTTGAGGTCCCGGCAAGTATCCATGCTTATCCCGTAGTGGCAGTTGAGTGCTATGAAAAGTGGGGAGAAACGGAGACTTTTTGGTAGAGAACACGCACACCTGTATTTTCTTAGCGTTGAACTCGACCAGATTTTCATCGACCCATTGTGAAATGCGGCTCAGAACCCGGTCGAGCTCAGCGACAACCTCCCGTCGTTTTTCCTCAACGTCTGACAGCTTGGCTGCAGGGTGTCCCAAATATCGCCCATGGACTGTGCTGTCGTCTACATAGCAATGTATGTTACCAAGGGCTTTCATATCATTGATATGCAGAAGAAACAGCGTAGGCGACAGAATTGAACCCTGTGGTCTGTAATAAGTTAATTATAAAAAGCTAATGGATTTACTTTATCTACTGTAAACTTAGAGCATTTAACGTTTAATGCTCTAAGACTGTAAAACACTAAAGTGTGTGTTCGTTTTAGGTTAGGAGAGTACCTACTTACGTTTAAACGAGTTGTATAGGGTGTTAAGGTCACCGATGTTTGTCGAATTATGTTGGATCGTATTAAATGACTATTGCCATTAGTTCTTAGTTCTTCTACAATCCTTACATGTTCTGCTAAAAGATGGCGCTACTTTCGTGCACGTTCCCATTAATAATACATCCCCAATTGCGCATCTAATTGAAAAAATCTTGGATGTAATTAAGATATCTTCTAAAAATAGTAAAATACTCATTCATTTTAATACTTTTTGTGGTGGCTCTTACAATTTACACTAATGACATCACGTTACACAGGAGGTGGTTAAAAGGACTGTAAATAATTCCGAGAGGAGTTGGTGAGGACAAGAGCACTGTGTAGAGAACCGATGGTATAGTTGGTAAGCTTTGGACTTGATTATCGCTATTATGATAAAATACCCAGGCAACTCGCATTAAGGAATTAAAAACATGGCATAAATAATAATAATATAATTATGTTTCATATAATTAACTACATTGGTAAGTTAGACAAGAAACCATACATTGCATTGTACGTTTTCAGAATATTTTCAATAGCATTCTGTGTTTTTGAGTGTGGGAGCATAAATTTTATTTATTGTGATTTTTATTAATTTTACTAGATATGTTGTAGCTTGGGGAGTTTTGACAATCTAAAAATCGTTAAGTAAAACATTTGTCGTAACTCGTGTTTTTTTCTGTATGTTTAAAGCTATAAAATCCACTCATGTAGCTGTAATAGTCCGTGATCACGTCACGTCAAAATATATTTACAAAATTGTCTCGGTGTTGGCTTATTACTCTGCCTGGGGCCTGGTCGTCGGTTTGACAAGTTAAAAAAATGTTTTAAAAATAATTTGTGCTTTGTCACATTACTAAAATTATATTAATTTAAAGAAAATTTCAAACAATAGTGTGCAGTTCAGACGATATAATTCAAAATAACCATAAGTTTCTCAAATTGCCTACTCATAATTTTATATTGCCTAGGAGATTGAATATTGGCTCTTCTTGTATAAGCGATGCTAAAATTAATATGGAGGTGGTATATTCCTTTGAGTATTTGCCGAGATATTTGTTATTGTAAAAGGAATTACCAAGGTTTCCTGCGTAGGTAGATTTAAATGGAGTGAAAAACACCACTTACACCTGCAAATTATTTTTTATCAATATGACATCTTTAATGTTTGTTTGTTACACTATTTCGAGTTTTCATTTTGTTGAAAATTTTACTGAATAAGTATTGATGTGGCTATTATTATCCTTATATATTGACTACCTCGTTGGTCTAGTGGTTAGCGTAAGCGACTGCAGATCAAGAGGTCTCGGCTTCGATTCCCGGGTCGGTCTGCTGTTGGGTTTTTCTGAAGTCAATGCCCGCAAATATAATGACAACTAGTTCAACCGGCGAGTTTAGTTCACCTTCAGGGTTGCGGAGTCCGATGCCAGTCGCTCCGTGTAAAAACTTATATTCAGGTAAAACCGGTTGAACTAGTAGCCGACCCCAAATCTTGGGAATAATAAAGGCTAGGAAGAAGAAGAAGAAGTATTGATGTGGCACTCTTATTGCTCTGCTATCCTCTTAAGGCTGGGAATAAAATGTAAAGATAACTGGAGGTTGAGTGCCGGTTTAGTTGGGCTGGTGATCAGTGATTCCGAATACAGGCAGAGGTTGTTGGTTCGATTATAAATCAGAATAAATAAATATATGATGAGCAAGATCATTTGTTCTGCGTCTAGGTATAATTCATCTGTAATATGTATGTATTTAGAAATGATTATGTAAGTATTTGGGATAAGATTAGCGAGACCTTGTGTGAAATGTGAGATATTATTATTATTGTTTTGCAGTTATATGATACGCAAGATAACGAAATCCTGGATTAAATAGAAACTGTTACATACACTCCGTTATATATATAAAAAATATAAGTATATAAACGCTATTGATGCGGTTAAAAGCTTACTTTACTTTTTACTGTAAGGGTTACTTTTATCTCGTTCATTATACTCCTTATAAAGAAAAACAATATTAATTGTTATAGTTAACATTCTTTTTAATTTTCGTAATATTTTAATGAGATAATTTTCAAAAATATTGTTTGCGCGTCTGCTCTAATTATGACACACAATAATGAACCTTAAACTAAGGACTTACCGTATCCTCTCTAAAATAGTCAAGTCTATGGCAACACCTTTGACAGTACTCGCATTTAGATAATTGCGGGATAGCGGCGAGACTTTGTAGTCGCTTTGTATGTACTACTTCATAGTGAAGCTTTGTATACAAGCATAATAACGCAGTGTTACATTGTTCGATGACAGGAGTGACAGCTGACATGCGGTCGATCCGTGACGGCTATAGCTGTATGAATTTATGTCTGTGCCGGTTCATTAAAATAATGACGCGGTCGGGGTTTTACAAAGAGCGCTCGTAATATTGTTGGGTGGTGTTTTGTTTATGGTGTGACGTTTCAGCCCGATTGGTTGATGAATTATCTTGAAGGGTTAACCGCTGATTATCTATAACGGGCTTTGAAGAAAGGATAGCAGTTTTTACTACTTAAATTCACTTTTTCAATAAAAGTCTTTAAATGTTGCAATACGTTTGTGTTCTACTGTAGTTTAACAGTGTTAGATCTATCTGCGTATTTGGAAGTCACGTTCCGTATACCATTCAGAGAGAAGTTACTAAAGTTGATAAGCATTACCATCTTATTAAGTTAATGTGCACTAGTAAATGAATTCACAGAGTCTATTGGACGATACATCAATTAGTGAAATTGATTCATGAGACCACGTAGCTTATTTTTATGTGCATTTATTTCGCGGAATAAATAATAAAGTATACACCTTGTTTTAGTATTTTTGTATCTTGTTACTTTTATAATAATACTTTATTAAATGTACTCTAATCTGGACCTCTAATATTTTTCATAGAATCCCGGTTCAAAATGTTTATTCAGAGTTCTTTTCCCTTAAATCAAGCTCTGAAGTCACTAGGGAAATAACCTGATACCTACCTACTTTATTTTAAACCTGTCATAGTATTAAAGGCAGCTTTCATTAAACAGTTAATCAAGTAAAAGTAATGACTGACATCAAAGGTTCATAACTTTACTCTGCCACCTTCTCAGTATTATAAATAAACAACCAAATCTCTCTCAGGGCTATCTTAAAATATAACCAGAAAATCGTATTACTTTGATTAAATTTCCTGTTTATTTTTTATTCAGTACATTGGTTTTGTTCATAGAGAATATGCGGTTAACCTAAATATGCAATAGTTATTACAAATCCAAAACGTGTTGTTATTATAGATGGTAAATTATTAATACGCATCATACTGGAAGTTGCATTGTAGGACACAGCATTGGATGATTTATTAGAAGGAACCTATCTTCATGTCAATGATTTTTATGTTTTTGTATATGTATATATTTTGTAGGGCCGAGAATAGCTCGTATTCTTAAAAAAATATACGCCTAAGTGATAAGGGTGCTTACTCCAAAAAATAAAATGTTATTTACATACTCCATAATTTGTTATTTACAAATTATGGAGGATTTATAGCTATTTGTCAAAATACAAGCCGACAAGAAAACAGACAGACAATGACAAATCCTCGCTTATATACAATAGAATAAAGTTAAAGTACACAAGACAATACAGTTTTACTTTTAAGCTTTTATTGCCTTCGTTTGAGATATGTATACATATATTATATTAAATATTATTATACAATTCAATTCGCTAATATTTTGTGCAACCTTTAATAATTAGAACTGTTTATTGAGTATGTGTGTACGCAACCTACACATTATACGGAGCGTTAATTCCGCCGCAAATTCCGTACCGCAATATACGGTGTATACATTCGGTAGTAGACCAGATGGACGGTATGCATAGGTTTGTAAGTGTAAATCGAACAATAGCGATATTCCAAGCCATTGGTCACTCAGATCGATGAGTGGACACCGACTGATTTCCCTACCATTGAGCAGAGCGTTCTGCAATCCACATACTCGTTAATAAAATACTTCGTGAACAGGATTATTTAAGCACTAGTACACTTCAAATGTTTTTTGATGTATTTGTTTGAATTCATAGTATTTGAAATAATAAGTACCACGTTCTCATCTCAAAGGTTTTTTTAGTTCAACTATATTAAGATTAATAAATTAAAAAGCTTTTTAAAAACAAGCTTTTACTGGAATGCCTCGAGACGAATCAAAAGAGTCCAAACTCGATGATGTTGCGACGTTTCTTTACAGAGTTCCTATGGCCACCTTCCAGCTGCAGCATCAGATCAGCTCCATGTCATTATAATTTGTATTGTCACGCTGTATACACATGCTTGCAAAATTTCACCAAAATCGGTTGAAAATATCTGCTTCAAAATTGAGTTGCAAGATTCCACCCGAACATACAAGCATACATACATTGCAAGTTAATAAAAAGCTTGTAATTATATACTCGCATTGTATATGCCCGGCGGTACTTTTGTAGTGTTTTACAAAAAAAACATGATTAGTCACCACTGTTAGTGTTTGTTGTTGCGAGTTAGGGTTATCAGATCTTTATAGGCAGGCTTCAAATTTAAGGTACTATTAGAAAGTAGGGTGTAGTCAGTGCCTATTAAGAGGGCTGAGTATTTGTCCAACAAGAAGATGAAATATATTGTAACTTTATTCAAGGAGGTGACCAAGTTAAAAGATTATGTATGAATTTCCCATTATTAACTTACAGTTTATTAATGTCTTAGTATTAACTTGATAAGTACTCATTTCTTATAAGAAATATTCTCTAACAAGAAGCATAAACGGTAAATGTCAACAAATGCATGAAAAATTAACTTTAGATAATATTAAAAAAAATATCTTCCAATTTAGGAATCTGCAAGGCTACACGACTACATAGAAAAAAATGTTTTTTCCTAATTTTAGCAGAACTACGTGTACGATGATTATAACATCAATTAAATAATAGCAGCGCAGCCCAAAAAACCTCGGCATTTAGGTCATTAGCATATACATATGTACGTATTAGTTACCCAATACGGCCATTGCGTTGGGTCGTTTGTTTAATAATAATTGGAAATCAGATTATATCGCCTACCGTACTAGAGTGTTTACTTTCATCAACTGCTCACAGCCAATTCTGTTATGCTAAACAATGTATTTTTAATTTAAGCAGTATATTCTGAATGACAAACATTGCTCAGACGGTTGTATAGGGAATTAGGTTTGGTTTTTTCCGCTTGAACTGAATGAAATGGTACTGACCCAGTTTAAATTAGAAAACATATTTTTTTAAATGAAATTGCGTGGAAATTTTTCTTCACTTAGAAAAAGAAGTAAAAAAAAAAACAAAGTCTACGGTGGGAGAGCCACGCTTCGGCATGAATGGGCCGGCTCAACAGGAGTGATACCACGGCCTCACAGAAAACCGGTGTGAAACAGCGCTTGCGCCGTGTTTCACCGAGTGAGTGAGGGTACCGGAGGCACATACCCCCCCAACCCATCCCCCTCCCAATTCCCCAAAACGCCTCTGGTGTTGCGGGTGTCCAAGGGCGGCGGTAATCGCTTACCATCAGGCGATTCGGCTGCTCGTTTGCCCCCAATTTCATAAAAAACAAAAAATGCTATCTTAATAAATATTTACATCAATGTACATGTGAATGCTTTGATACATTGTCTGCATTCGCAACGAGTATGGTGACCATCACTCTTGGATTCTGCTTACGCTTTCCATCAGGCAGAGTAGAGTAATTTTGGCAGGACCATACATAAAAAGAAAATGTACACTATGTACAGGAATGACAATGCATGAACAACAATGATAGACGGTAATGGTTCTTCAAGCTTAAAATCTAGACTACACATCTGAACTGAAAAATAATCACAAATTTTAACAAGAAAAAAAACCGACTTCAATCTGGACCAAATTTAAATGGGACCACACGGGAAGCACCAGCTTTAAAATAAAAAAATAATTATCAAAATCGGTTCACCCAGTCGAAAGTTAAGAGAGTTATATCTTGAAGGAAAAATAAAGTCAGCTGATCATAACATGGTAGATTATACGTCAGCTAGGCACTTGAACATGACAAAAAAAATTTTTTTTCAATGATTTCCTCTTATCTAAAAATTTTTCTGGTGATAGTTCATATGCTACTACGAATAAAAATGCATATCAGCTTGCTCTATCCCGGTGGAAAGTTTGTCAGCTGGCACCTTGAAAAGTGTAACGCAGCTGCATCTATCACCTAATAAATCTTATCAACTGACGACTTTTTTCTTGACTTACAGCTAGCTGATTCTGTTCAGTATTTACTAGAGCATGTTAAATAAATTTTCTCTCCTATAAATTTTCATCCCAAAGGAAATCACGTTTATTAAGTGATTCGGTGGTATACTTGATTTGAGAGTTTTGATAACCAATATGAAGTTTAATAATGGAGGAAATGTTGGTATAAGTAAATTAATTAATGGCATAAGTTTTTAATTAACGAACTTTTATATTAGTGAAGTGATTAAAATTATAATGACAACTATTCATTTTCATTCTCGCTTTGGCTTGAGTAGCTTTCATCTCTCTCGTTATTGAAAATGGACGCTTCTTGCTTTTCCTAAAAAATGCAGGGTTGTAGTCACAACCTGCAAATGCATTGAATGCTGCAAGTGCTGCGCTCAAATTCGATCCCAAAATTTCATAAAGTTGAGTGACATTGTTGAACCTCATATGTTTTCCAACGCCGACTTCCACAAAAACATTAACGTGTTGTGAAACATGAGCCATATTAACTAAAATTATAACTAATACGTTAGTGTCAGAACAACGAATCGTTAACTTAGCATTAAAATCGATTTGACAAGCGTGAAAAATCATTTTAGTATCCGCTTCTTCATGAGCTGGACACGAAAATGCGTTCTCTACAGTTCTTACAACTTTTCCATCAGTGACCACAGAAACGGTTTTGTTGCTCATGTATGGTGCTATATAATCTTGTTCCCAATTTTCAGCAAAGAACTGAATAAGTGCTTCCTGCTGAAGTGAATATTTTTCAGCTCAACTGAAAAGTCTTTTTTTAATACTTGATCAGGACCATCGATACGAAAGTTAGCTTGCTCCATACCTCGAAGTTTGTTTTCGGTATCTTTAATCGACGGAAATATGTATAGACCAGCTAGATTATTAGCTTTTCCTACTGTAAACTAGTTGTTGCCCGCGGCGCCGCCCCCGTGTATGTCGGGTAACGCGGCAAATAGTAACCTATGTGTTATTCTGATGTATAAGCTTTATTACTGTAAAGTTTCATCCAAATCCGTTCAGTAGTTTTTGCGTGAAAGAGTAACAAACATCCATCCATCCATACTTACAAACTTTCGCGTTTATAATATTCGTAGGATACATATCTAAACTTATTTAAATTATCTTTGCTAAATAATTTGAACTGACCATTGTTTTTTTTTTTAAAAAGACGCAGTAAGATATCACGTTAGGATTTTTTTTATTATATAGCTGACCCGGCAAACTTCATATTGCCTTATTTATTTTTAACCGACTTCAAAAAAGGAGGAGGTTCTCAATTCGACTGTATATATGTTTTTTTAAGTGTGTTCGCGGATAACTTCGTCGTTTATGAACCGATTTTGATGATTCTTTTTTTAATGGAAAGGAGATATCCAACTGTGGTACCATGATAAGGAAACTAAGATCTGATGATGACATCCAAGAGCCATTGATCGATTTGGTCGTTCTTGAAATTGGTTTTATATTTTGTTAAAATTTTACTTGTATAGATAGATTGAACCGTTACTATCACAGAAATATATCAGATAAAAGATGACGAACATACTTTTGTCTGTGTGATAAACAAACAGCAAGCCACAGCCCCTCAAACGCACATGATTGGTCAATGCGCGAGCGCCGACTAGTAAAGTGTCACACTTTCTTGTTTATGTAACGAAGTAATTTTTTTACATAAAACGTTTCTTACACAAGTCTCATTTTAAATAGGCAGTTTAATCTTGGGATAATGTAACGTTTGTTTAGGTAGTTTATAAAAGTACTATAGTAAAGTACGCTAAGAAGAAAAGAAGATTGAACATCATTGTCCTTGAAACAGCATAATACTTATTCAATATTTGACGTTTGGAAAAGTGAACCACATAGTTCTTAAATAGTGTAATCTCACATCTATATACATATACCTCGGTAATTTTAATCCACAATCTAGCTGCAATGTAGAATGGGCTTATGTATCTAGCTTCAATCTGTAAAAAGAGAATAACTTAAGAAACTTGATGTCCTCTCTGGTAAAAATTTGTAAGAGGATTGATAACATGCTCTAGTAAATATTGACAAAAATAAAGCTAGCTGTAAGTCAAGGGAAAAGTCGTCAGCTGATAAGATTCATTAGGTGATAGATGCAGCTGCGTTACACTTTTCAAGGTGCCAGCTGACACACTTTCCACTAGGATAGAACGTAGCATATGAACTATCACTAAAAAACATTTTAAATGAGAGGAAATCATTGAAAAAAACTTTTTTTTTGTCATGTTCAGGTGCCCAGCTGACGTATAATCCACCATGTTATGATCAGCTGACTTTATTTTTCCTTCAAGATATTAGGTAAACTATATTCCTACAAATTTTGGAAGGGGAGGAAGTGACTGAAAAAAAAAAATTTTTCTGCATACTTGGTAGGCTGCCACTGCCTGCCCCACCAATGGAGTCGCAGCTGACGGTCACGAGTATTCATAATATACATTCCTAATGCCTTTTACGAAGTTTCGATTGGGAGGGACTTGGTCAACAAATCTGTCACTGGCTCCTGGTCCATAGGTTTAATCTTTATTCTTATTGCCGTTGAAGTATCGTCTCGAATCGTACAATATTGTTTTTATAGGATGAGTCCAATTAAATAAAATAATCTATGGGTAAACTCGTTTGATTCTATATGTACATAATTTATCTCATTCTTTATCTTTTTTTTTCTCTTTCTCTTGGATGGAACACTGGGATGGACATGTCACTGTAGTCAATATTGTCGTGTTACACTTAGAGGTATTAGTATAGGAGTAGCATTAGGTATCTAGAGAGTTATAACTCCAAAACAATAGAATACAAAAACATTTATTTACCCAAAACCAAATCACCAATCTCAATCCAGCTCAATTGCGCTTACAATGTTATACACAATTTCATATATGGGCTCTGTGATTATGGTCATAGCACTGAAGCTTGATTACAATGTACATACATGTACGCTTTTGCAAGGCCCCTGCTTTGCAAGTTAATAACCTATTTGCCAACGTTCAAAAGGTTACATGTTCACAATGATGAAACTGGGCGTCCATCAGGAATCGGATTTGTGTGAAGAACGGGTGAGGCGATAATGGAAAACGGATTACCGAGAATTCTCTAACTAAACGCTTGTGATGTATTCGGGTTAACATCGCTTGACCCGCAATTTGCATCAAATCTCTACGAGTGCTGAATTACCACTCACTTGATATTTTTATAACTTCTTGTTTGTTTAGGTCTCCTTATTACTCTGAGTTTAATTTTTAACGGATAGATTCAAATGAAATACTATAATAAAGACGGAGTTTTATACTAGTTTTACATCTATACTAATATTATATATTTGAAAGTAACTCTATTTGTCTGTTACGCTTTTAAGGCTAAACCGCTGCATCCTTTTCAATGAAATTTAGCATGGAGATATGTGGATTTTCAACCGACTTCAAAAAAGGAGGAGGTTCTCAATTCGACTGTATTTTTTTTTATTTTTGTTTGTTACCTCATAACTTTGGACTGGGTGAACCGATTTTGATGATTCTTCTTTTATTTGAAAGCTGGTGCTTCCCGAATGGTCCCATTTAAATTTGGTCCAGTTCTGACATGACATCCATGAGAAAACCGTATAAGTCTTCAATTTGCATTATGTATGTATGCGACAAATTAACGAATAACTCAATATTCCCGTATGGTCCCATTTAAATTTGGTCCAGATTGAAGTCGGTTTTTTTTTTGTTAAAATTTGTGATTATTGAGGAAAGACATAGGTTACTTTTTACCGTGATAACCGACGTGAGCAAAAGCTTGTCTATTATAAAGTGTCCAAAGAGTCGAATACCGCTGTGTTTTTTACAAAGAATTTTTGATTGTTTTTTTTCTGGTGGTAGCCTTTACTTTGAAAATACATATACCTGCGTGTGTTGTTTGTCTGTTTACGCAATATTTAGTTATTGTATTAACCATAAATGTTGTGTGGAATCATTAAATGTAGGTACTACCGGAACATGAACATCACGAATAATATAGCGCAATGCACTTAGCTCGCATTTGGTTGACCATTTATAATTTGTTCAGCATAGTCGGTAATAATGAGATTTTAATATATTATGTTATTGAGCTGTATGAATGTATTGGCTAATGCAAAAACATTAATAAATCATCCAATTGTGGGCACGGACGACACTATTATAGTTGGATAGGTAGTTAGCAACTCTTGTCTGTGAACTTTGTGCTTTGGTGAGCACGGTGTGGTGTTGCACGTAAAGGAGTGGACTCAGGAGCAGCAAGTTGAGCAATAATAATAGATAATTTCACAGTGACCAATTAACCGACTACAGAAGTTTCAAATTATGAATATAAACCCTACTCCATAAACCGAAGTGCGCTGTATTATATTAATTCAAACTTTTTAGGCGGGTTTAAGGTAGTCATTTGAATTTCATTTCAAATTATCGTTACATATGCTGCGTGAACACAAATCAATATAACGTATATGAAAGTAAGAATATAAAACCTTTATGTATATATTTAGTTTATGTCCGTTGTTCTAGTCGACAGTTAAAATAGTAGCGTTGTGTCGCATAATTGTATCATACTATATGCATTCTGCTACACTGCAGTGCAACACGCAACGCAGTAAATTTCCAACTGACCACAGAACACTACTGGAACAAAACATAAATGAGTAATTTTTGGGTTACAGCTGTTTATAATATTAAAACGCTGTTACAATGAAATCGTTCTTATTTTTGCAGAAAAAATAAACGGAGACAAGGACAAAGGTCCAGTTTGATAGGTGCTTTATAGCGTTCATGTTGTATTTTTTATTTATTAAAGCCTGCCAAAGTTAGTCTACTTTGCTTATTCGAAAGCATGAGTATAATCTAAGAGCGGGGGCTACCATAGTAATTGCGAATGCAGACAATGCGAATGTAGACACCTACACTGTGGTGGCGTAGTGAGATGCTTTTTCATGCTCCGTTTAAAAGACCCAGGATCAAAGCCAGAGGAAAACACTTGCACTGGTAGTTTTAGTTTTTGACTGCTCGGTACAAGAAGGAAGAGCCGAACCGTTTAGTTCGAGAACTTATTTCTACCATTCTGAAACGGTGACTTCAAAGGCCAGCACGAATGCCAGACTTTATATGGAGATTATTATATTATTATTATTGTACCTTAGCCATTCCTCTATCTTATCTATGTATCTGATATATCTATGAATGAGACTTGTCTTACTTTGTTGCTATGCTCATGTTACAAAAACGATAACAGTTTTCCAATTTGTTTCATACAACTAAAGTTTTTTGTGATTCTAAACATGAAAACCATATAATCGACGCTGTGTAATTTATTTTTCGAATACAAATCAAATAACATTTTCTACCTGTTTTGCACCAATAATAGCTTGTCTAAGAAATTCTCAATAGAATTCGTATGAAGTTTTCCTTTTGACGTCTCTAAGTACATTTCATATTTTGCTCATCAAATTCTCGTTAACTTGGTAGGCTTACCGAGCTATGAAAGGCTTCATTTTAATTTCGTTATGTATATAAATATTCTTATAGAACTAGGCCACTAAACACATCCTTTGTGAGTACTACACGTATAACTGTGTACTAAATTTTATTACTTGCCATATTCATTAGACTCCTTTAATTATTATTTGCCCTCTTGGTGTCTTTCTAGATAATATAACTTATTTGCTTACCCCAGGGGTACGGTAAACGTGGTCAATTAAGAATAATTACGTCCTTTGTATAATGTGCACCGCCGTTGTTTGCTGGCGATGGCATAATATATCTACAGCTTTGTCAGCTTACTCTTCCTACTTGAATATTATTATCGTAAAAAAGGTACGCGTGTCCACAGTAACAGCTGTATCATGAGATAAATGCTCACAAGGAATTATGATTCTTACAGCATGAATGTTAAAGTAGATAATTCTCTTTTACGCTTTGTATTTTAAGAATTTTGTTGCAAAAGACTGTAGTAGATATCTAGAGTGGTCTCGCTACGCCACATTATGTTATAATTAGAAGAGATTGCGACTATATTATAGTTGGAAAGCTAAGAGGATTCAAAATCTCCCTCGGTGTAAGGAATGCGGTTAATACGAGCTTTGGAAGCATAAAGGAGGAATTATAGAGCTGTGCTTAAATTTGGAATCTGGGTAGAGGGGTGCGTCTTAGTTACAAGATGTTGTGTCGAATTGCTTGACGTTTATCGTTAGCGAATTCCACGCGAAATAACTGTCATCGATGTTTAAATACCAGTTTTATTGGGTTCTAGTAAACGTTGAATATTTTGTTAAGGCGTTTGAAACAATGACGTGGAAAGTCGATTTTGATCGTTGACATATTTCTAACTTTAGAAATTTTAGATATTTTATACTTTAGATATTAGACAAAATTAGAGAAATTTTGACAAACTTTTATAAGTAGATCGCGGCAAATATAGCATATGTGTTATTCTGATGTATAAGCTATATTACTGTAAAGTTTCATCCAAATATATTCAGTAGTTTTTGCGTGAAAGAGTAACAAACATCCATCCATACTTACAAACTTTCGCGTTTATAATATTAGTAGGATATTATTTTATAACTCTTAACGAATGCTGTTGAAATGTGTATCTGTTTCATAGAACACCTAAAAATTACATTTATTTGCATTGTAAACATTCAAGACATGAATTTTTATGTCTATTTGGTTATTTGCTGTGCACATTGCTCGGCTTCCACATAAATCCTATAATGGGAGGTAGTAGGCAAGCAAGTTGCCAAATAATTCACACGCAAAGTGCTGTAATGGGCTGCGGTAGGGCACATAAACAATAGAATGCTGTAAAAACTCACAGCGAAAGTGATTTTACCGTTACTTTTAACACAACGCCCAAAAAGCTTTTTACGAACACATTATGCTAATAAACACTCTTTAATATTGTATTGTTAGCTATTTACAGGTCGTTTCAGTAATTTTGGGATCGATTTCATTAAAATATTATTTTTAAGGTTTTTTTTTATAGAATAAGGGACAAATGAACAGACGTGTCGTCTGATGGTAAGCGATTACCGCCTCCCAGCCTTTGGGGGATGGGGAAGGGGATGGGGGAGGGGTTAGAGTTATGGGCCTCCGGTATCACACCTCAACTCGGTGAAACACAGTGCAAGCGCTGTTTCACACCGGTTTTCTGTGAGGCCGTGGTATCACTCCGGTCGAGCCGGCCCATGCATGCCGAAGCGTAGCTCTCCCACGGAATACTGCGTTTTAATATGATAATAAGAATTTATTTGTGTATGAGCCTGCCTAAGTGAGTCTACACTGCCTGATGGTAGTATAAGAAGAGAGTTGTATCGAGAGAGAAGTACTGCAGAGTAGAGTCACTTTGCAGACTCTAAAATTAAAAAATAGTAATTATAGCAATGCGATCATGCTCAAGCTTCACTTTTATTATCTATCTGTATTTTAGTAACATTCATTTCTTTTTGTAACCTATTCCCTCCTTATCTGTATTTCCCTTTCAAATTAAAAATCACTCATTCAACCAAGACACCAAGTGACATTAATGAACGTCAAATTGAAGCTATAGTTAAAAATCATAGATCGACACAAACAGACGCCACAGCATGTGCTGTATTGTCGAGGTAAATTAGGCGAAAACACCAAAAACGCCTGCCTGTGTCGATCCATAACTTCCAGTTTCCAAAATGCGTAAATCCTCATGAGAAGAATACTGGCAAAGAAACTCATGGCTACTCTTTTTCAAAGTCAGATTTTATAATAGCAATGTTGCAAGTAGCTGTTAGCAATAAACTGAACAAAATATGGCTGATAATTATGTATATTTAGTGATTGTTTGCTGAAAGGTCGGAATCGTAATTGTGACCTTTGAATTGTAGAAAGAAACCATCTATTCGTTTGGCTATTAGTTCTTTACTATAAAAACCAGTAATGAACTGTTCGTCAATCAGACTATAATATTATTGAGACATATAACTTGAGAGTACAAAACCTATCCTTTTAATGGCGATCTAATTGTCTTATCGGATAGCCATCGGATTTTAGAAGTGAGGGGACAGAGATTGCCCTATGCAAGTAGGTCTCTGTTGAGACTGGATACCGTGGTCAAAATCAGCTAGCAGTACATTATTATCATCATCAATTGTTTTATCCCGTAATACAGGTTAAACTCTAGAATATACCTATTACAGTTTTTCTTAATATTGGCTATATTTTCTCATTATTTTTTAATGTTATAAAACGTGAAAAAAAAAGATTATAAATAAAATATCTTCATAATCATCTCAGCCGACAGACGTCCTTTGCTGCACATAGATGACCGAATAAAAACAAATATCTAAAAAAAAACGATTTTACTGGAAAACATTGAACGAATTTTATACACCCCTGAAGTTAATATTATAAACAAGATATCTAAATCCCACTTACCCTAATCAAAATCTTAAATTATGGCGCTTAGATAATGGAAAAGTACAGCCATATTTTTATACGATACGGCATTCTCCTCAGTACCACGAATTTTTGTTCAAATTACGCTCTTGAGCATTATAAACCGCTAGTTTTACTAACTGGTTTTACTCGTAAAATATGCTTAACTTTGTTTAGTAATTACGAAGAATTAGAATTAGAAATTAGATTATTACCCGACTGCGAAAGGAGGGTTATGTTTTCGAGTGTATGTATGTATATTTCTTTGGCACGCCCTAGAGCCTAAACGGCTTGTGGTATTTTGTATGTGAGTGGTGTCAATAGATTCGTCTTAGTCGTGAGACTGGGTACATCTAAATTGAAAAAAAAAGGATTTTTGGCGCCAAAAAGTAATATAAAAAAATTGTTTTCAAAATACATCGAGTGTGGCATCAAAATAAAGAATTTCTTACGGTGATTACGAATATATATAAAACTTATGTTTTTATTGTTAAATATTGACGCCGTCGGGTTTTTTATTTTTAATAATTTGTACTTGTACAATTATGAAGTTAAAGTAATTATGGCAGAAGGATTTTAAATGGTATTTAAGTATAAGAATTTTTGAAAACAACTACCTACTTCCTATTATTAGGAGGGATGTTTTATTTAAAAATTATGTGCAAATAACTAACTCCACACATACGAAGTCGCAGTCCGCTAGTAATTTATATATATATCTCTATACATTCTCCTTACACATATTAGAAATAAGATACAAAAACTTGCTTCAAAGTTGCGTCGCAGTGTACATTACAGCCAGACGCTAATATAAGAATATATAAGAATTATCATATATGCATATCATACAAGCTTATCTACAGAGATCCGTTTATTTATATCTATACTAATATTATAAAGCTGAAGAGTTTGTTTGTTTGTTTGAACCTGCTAATCTCAGGAACCGCTAGTCCGATTTGAAAAAATCTTTCTGTGTTGGATAGTACATTTATTGAGGAAGGCTATAGGCTATATATCATCACGTTAAGACCAATAGGAGCGGAGCACCAATGAAGCATGTTACAAAAACGGGGGATTTTTTTTACGCTATGGGCAATAGGAGACGTAAACGACGTTGCGTGGGTCAGCTAGTTATATAATAAAACGAATCGCTGAAATGTATGTATGCGCATAACCGATCAGCTGCACCAAATTAAATAATTCTTTTTTTGTGTTCTTTATTGTTGTGTACAAGAAAAATAAAAGATGACGGGCAAAAGCTTTTTCTTTGTCCGCGACTGTACACTGCCTGTGGGAAGCTGAGACAGATATGTAAATATGGTGGTACGAAGTTCGCCAGGTCAGCTAGTTGTTTATAACTCCTCTATGATTCTCCTTAATAAATTCGGATAATATCATCACAAAAATATTATTACGGTGTTTTGATTATTTCAATGATGCATCCTTGTCAATATGTCAGTGTGTACCTGTGTTATAAATAAGTACCACAATAATCACACATCACTCCTTGACCTTAATATCTTGCCTGATATGACAAACGGTTGACGTACGTACGCCGACTCACGTTTATTACATTTGAAGATACGAATGTGACTACTTGAATTGTTATGTTATTTATTTAGCTTAATAAAGAAAAATACTTGCATTTATTATGATATACATTGTTTATGCATAAAAATGTTTAAATGATGATTCATTCTGTATATATAACAAATCATAGTAAAAGTCACAGTCAACAACTTTAGAACTGAACACTAGCCATGTGCCCTCACTAGAGTGCGGGCTGGTTTTCCTATAGTCTTACCCGCTTGGTGGAAAGCATCAGAAGAATTACCCAGAACCGTTTTTTTAAAGACCACTAGCTGACCGGCGCAACTTCGTCTGCGTCTCTCCGAAAGAAATAAGTTTTTCCCATTTCCCCAACATTTTCGGTCGATACCCGGCTCCCATTGGTTGTAGCGTGATGTTATATAGCTTAAAACCTTACTAGTTAAATAGGCTATCCAAAAAAAAAAGTTTTAGCAAAATCAGTTTTGCCGTTTAGGCCTGAAGTTGTGACTAAGGCAAATAGGGATTCATCATCACTACATAGTATAAAACAAAGTCGCTTTCTCTGTCCCTATGTCCCTTTGTTTGCTTAAATCTTTAAAACTACGCAACGGGTTTTGATGCGGGTTTCTTTAATAGATGGAGTGATTCAAGAGGAAGGTTTTTATGTATAATAAATGCATAATATAGTATGGGAACACTGTTAATTTTCGAGATTTCTAATGTGATGTAGCAAATAAACACATTTTTGCGCTTACATTGCAAACGCGGGTTGCACCCTACGAGATAGATCAAAATAATGTACTACAGTATTGTACACCTTAAAAAGTACTACAAAAAAGTCCGCGACGGTATATGTCTATCTCTTAGGGATAACCCACAACAACCATTTTTTATTTCTTTCTTTTTACGAGAAATAATGGCTTATTTATGAAGTGATTTTAAGCAATACAGAATGAATCCTTATACAATTAAGTAAATTAAATACATTGTGCATTTAATATAGACCAAAATGTTCCTCTACAGTATCTAATTTAAATGAACATATTCGAAGATATTACAGATTTAAAATGCACGAATCGTGTCGTCGGCGTGGGCATCTGAAATCCACCCGTGCGAAGCCGAGGCGGGTCGCTAGTTTTTATATAAATAGATTGTATTATTTCGTTCGATGAGACTCATATATTTCGAAACATGGATTTCATACATTTTAACAGAGTGGAAAAAATGAGTATCCAAATGTAGATGACATTTGGATATTTTGTTTTATGAGCCAGACATTGTGACTCCATTCTGCTTGATGGAAAGCATAAGCAGAATTCTAGAGTAGTTGTCACTCATTACGAGTGCAGACAATGTAACAATCCTGCCTGGTGACTTACACTATGGCAGACGATTGAGATGCTTCTGCATCAATGGACCTTTTAATGGCGATGGCTTTCGGTCTCAAACCCATCAACGAAACACGACAGAACGAATACTGTAATTTTAGGTTGATCTTCAGTGAGAGGGTAGTATCGCCCCGGTCGAGCCAGCCCTTACCTGCTTGAATTAGCGTGGCTCTATTACCTGAAGATATAATGACTTGTATTTATTAATATAATAATTTAAAATATTATTTACTAGTGCTTGCCCGTGGGTCCGCCCGCGTATATATCGGTTATCGCGGTAAATAGTAGCCTATGTGTTATTCTGATGTATAAGCTATATTACTGTAAAGTTTCATCTAAATCCGTTCAGTAGTTTTTGCGTGAAAGAGTAACAAACATCCACCCATCCATCCATCCATCCATACTTACAAACGTTCGCGTTTATAATGGTAGATGGTGGCAGAGTCAATATAGCCTTTAGCGTACTAAAATATTGTAACAAACTTTGACTTAGTTCTTTACTGATATTTTTTGAATATAAAGTTGGGGTAAAATTATACCCGCGTTGACAGTGAAGTGTCTCCCTGAAGAGTTTTCTCGTTATAAACAAAACTTGTGTCTGAATTTCAAAATACTTCATGGAGTAGTGGCTTATAAGGTCATGAGGACATAAATATATTCTCAGAGGAACAAAATCAAAATCTCGACAGGTGAACTGTCAATTTTTTTCGTTGCTGCAAACTTTTAAATTAAGTACTAAGAAGACTTTTTAAATTAAGAACTCTAACTAAAGAAAATTCAATTTTTAAAATCTCAGCATTAGTTATTACGCTAGTGTATCACAAGCACCGAGAAATTTAATTGAAAATCACGACGCCTTTACAAAGAAGGAATGGTACTGACAGAAAATATGAATAGATTATACCCGAGCACTTTTATAACATAGAATAATTATATTCCTGGCAAAAAGTTACATTTAATTTGAAGAGGTCTGGTAATATGAAATCCCATGAGATGTAAAGGCCAAGTTTTAGAGAGGAAAAAATTTAGATAAAATACACAAGAGTTAGCTTTGCGTATTTGCAGTGAAATGTTGACGCCCTTCTCGGGGATTATAAGGATTTACCGACCTGCTATATAGAGTATTGCGGTGGAACAAAAGCAGGGATATTTTAATAAAAAACTTTGGTGGTAATCTTGTATACTTATTGTGTATTATGTAGTGAACATGTGATATGTATTTTGTTCTCTGTGGAAAGAATGTTATTTGCATATTGAATATCGGAATGAAATATCGAAGGTTATTTATTTATTACATTTTCAACAGCCAAATATTCGGCAGTTGTTCTAATTATTCTTCACCTCTGATTTTTTTCAGAAGATATTTAAAATAAATTGTCAGTATGTTAGGCAATGCGGTTGTTGCCTTTCGTCTCAGTTTTTTTGAGGTAAGAGAAGTCTTTAATCTTATTTTTAACCGACTTCCAAAAGGAGGAGGTTCTCAATTTCATCGGTTTTTTTTTATGTATGTACATTGATTACTCCGTCAATTGTGGACCGATTTTGAAAATTATTTTTGTATTCGAAAGGGTATGCTCCCCATGTGATCCCATAGACACCATATCAGGATCTGATGATGGGATCCCAAGGAAATTGAAGGAAACCCTCAAATTTACGTGAGCGCCTGCAATAAAGTTAAGGCAATTGTCTGCATGCTTTCATATTCTGTAAACATCATGTCCGAAATATTTATTTATTATTCTATACAGTATGTTGTATGTTACCTTTAGTCGTATTCTTTCAAGTTATTTAGGTGAAATGATGATGAGAGACTTGAGAAAGACTAAAAAGCGAAAAATAAAAAAAAAACTTCGTTTAAAAAAACCGACTTCAAAAACTGAAAAGTATAAAATAACTTAATTTGTATGTGCTACCTATTCATAGGTTTGAAGTAAGTGCCGAGCCAAAATGTAATAGTAGGACTCGCCGCGCGTGACCTTGAGCGGGATAGCTGCTCTTCGCGTAGGACAAAACAACCAAAGCGTCGGTGACGTCGTTGACGTTCGTCTCGAAATATAGCGAGTGTGGAACCTACTATTACATTTGGCTTGGCGCCGAATTCAAACCTATGAATAGGTAGCACATACAAATTAAGTTATTTTATACTTTTCAGTTTTTGAAGTCGGTTTTTTTAAACGAAGTTTTTTTTTATAGTTCATAGTTATTTCACCTTTGGTCAAATCTGGTGCGTAAACCCCTGCACATCGACAGATACACCAAGTAGGTACTCTTCACATCGTTATCCACATGGATTTTCACATGTATTATACATATCGGAGACACAAGAATAAACGAGAACATGAATCACAGATACTGCCAATCTGGACTATAGCCAAACACTAATCACTACTAAACGGATACGAATTAACTTAAACACCATCAGCAACCCCCACGAGGGGGTTGGGGCAACGCTCACTCCTCCGCGGTGCCCTGTGGAATTCACCACCTAGGCTAGTAATTCCCCCACTGGTAAATATGGCCTCGTACACACGATATAAAACACAGAGATACAATAAGTCACAAATCAAATAATAGATATGGTCGTCGCGAGATCTGAAGAGAAACTGTGTCCTGTTTCCGATCGCCCCGCTTTATATAGACTGTTCCGTAGTGTTCGATAGTGGCAAATTTTTGTATCACTTTTATTATTCGGATACCCTCATTCCGACACGGCCGTCCTGACGTATTACACGTCCTCGTGTGATGTTGAAGGCATCATCATCATCATCATTATCCGCAGAAAAGAAAGAAACACTTTTGTATTGTTCGGCCACTCCTGACCAAGGACATTGGGTACATTATTACATTTTATCTTCTGTGGAACAACTTCATTTAGGACATTTTCATAAAATAATAAGCTTTTCGTTATCAAATCTGAATGCTAATAGACTTCTCGCTACATACTAAATTAATAAAACCAGTAAGTAGTATCGCAACAGTCACCTCACCGTTTATCGCGTTACACACTTTTGTATTATTAACAATATCTAGATCGCCTCTTATTTTACCAATTTCACTTTTCAATGGCCACCTCGCCTTTCAGTGGCCACCTCGCCTTTCAGTGGCCACCTCGTTTTTAGTGGCCACCTCGCCTTTCAGTGGCCACCTCGCCTTTCAGTGGCCACCTCGCCTTTCAGTGGCCACCTCGCCTTTCAGTGGCCACCTCGCCTTTCAGTGGCCACCTCGCCTTTCAAAAAGTTAACTAAACCTTAACAACCACCACGCTGTTATGATATTTCATAGTCTCATTATTGAGACTATTCGCCACACAATTACAACGCAATTTCATTCCATTGCATCAGCATTAATTAACCCTTGATTATCATCATCAACATCAATAGGGACTTGATCTTCGGGTATTTTCCTCACTATTATCAATGCCAGACAAATCTACCTCCTCGGGTATATCACTTAAAGGAAACTCTCGTATACGAACGCAAGCGCATTTGTAGATTCTGTTACCAGTTAAAGATTTCAAAGTATAACGATCGCCGTCGAGCAACTCTACAATTTTAAACGTTCCTTTATATTTAGGATTTAACTTTGTCTAATTTCTTTCTTAACTTTGAATCAAAACTAAGTTACTGAGATCAAACTTTACTAATATACACTTTCCCTATCAAATGTCACATACTTGTACACACAGTATCTCTCTCACTCTGCCATATCTGACCTCACTGTCTATTCTGTCTCAATAAAACAGTACACTACTGAACAGCAAAACAAACAGTAACGTCGTTATCAAAACAACATAAAATAAGAAATTTAGTAACTGACTACTGCTGCAAATTCTCAAAGCAATCCAAATAAATAGTATCGTAGGTCATCCCTGTGACCACCACAAGTGTAACAGTTAGTTATTCCGTGTGACTACCACACGTACATCTGCCAACTACATAGACATGCCAGCTACAATCACCCGCTGCTGGTGAGATAGCTGACACCAAATAGAAGGCCGACCAGCGGATATAGTGTTAACCGTACCCGTGGGTATATGTACCCTCAATGAAATTTTTAAAATGATTTTTCTTTACTGAAATCACTAACATTCTATCACAAAATAAAAAACGGTAATTATAATTCGAGTCACAACTATCACAAAGTGGTAAAAATAATAATCTAAAAAAATCTTAACAGCCACAATTAAAGATGAACCCGCTTCAAATAAAAAATCACATCAAAATAAGAAATGAATTTAAAAGTCGAAAACAAAATCACTAGGATATTCTGTTATGATATAATACTACACTATACTTCCGAAATCGTCTACCTTTGTAACGATGTCACCATTAGAAACGATCTTATTATTTAAAAAAAAAATTCTTTTCGAAAACAGATTCTCATCCTTTTCTTTAAACAATTATGTCGCTTGAAATACAGCAATCGTACTACATGAAACAATAACCGCAATGAATAAATCTGGATTAAAACTGTACATAGAATTTCGATGTTACATTAAGTGCGGGCATTACCTACCCTCAATAATGTTACCGCACAATATTGTCGTTTTCCTAGAAATTCATCTGACAGAACTTGTCTTATTAAAGAGCATTCAGCACAAAATAAAAATAGTACGACTCACCTGATTATTAGAGTTGTCCGTACATACCGGTTACTTCTCAGTTATCGATGAGTTGTTTTATTACCGCACGCTGCCGCTGTTGTAGGCCGCACGTTTCACAAACCGTTCGTACGCGAATGGCTATACCGACACTTTGACACTATGTGCCCGATCTCGCTTACAAAATTTTAACAAATGGCACCTCGTACGATTTTCGAGCGGATGGTAGTTCACCGCGACCGACGATCCGTTATACTCTCAAACATTGTGGGCAAATGAGATTCAGATCGCACTTCTGATGTCGGAGACACAAGAATAAACGAGAACATGAATCACAGATACTGCCAATCTGGACTATAGCCAAACACTAATCACTACTAAACGGATACGAATTAACTTAAACACCATCAGCAACCCCCACGAGGGGGTTGCGGCAACGCTCACTCCTCCGCGGTGCCCTGTGGAATTCACCACCTAGGCTAGTAATTCCCCCACTGGTAAATATGGCCTCGTACACACGATATAAAACACAGAGATACAATAAGTCACAAATCAAATAATAGATATGGTCGTCGCGAGATCTGAAGAGAAACTGTGTCCTGTTTCCGATCGCCCCGCTTTATATAGACTGTTCCGTAGTGTTCGATAGTGGCAAATGTTTGTATCACTTTTATTATTCGGATACCCTCATTCCGACATATATATATTGTATTATAAAAATAACTACATTATATGTATAATTCTAGTATGTACTAGTAAGATAAATGCATAAATTCTTTTGAATTTTTAGTTTTACCGCCTCTAAATGACAAAGTTTTACTACATATTTAATAAGTCTATTTAAATTCGTGTACCATAAACCCCAGGTTCAAAGAACACACAAGAGAATTCCCCAAGCTTAATATGCTAGTGAGATCGTCCAAAAATTATTCTCATTAGCTTATCTGCACTGAAATTTTGAATTTACTCTTATCTGTAATGACAAGGCTAAACAGACAGCGCTCTACGGCGTAGCTATCTGCTACGGTGTAGCTATTCAGCTACGGGGGAAGGTTAAAGAGCTACGTGATCTTGTTGTTGAACATGCTTAAATTGATAGCGTTTTGGTGTAAAACTTTGTACATTTATCAGGTAAGTTTGGTTGGTATAACGTATACCAACCAAACTCACCTGATAATTGAGGCTGATATTAAAAGGCATTATAAGTTATTACATCTCGATAATATAAATAAACTTTAAGATATTATTACGATTCGTTTCATTAGCCCTTAATACAATGTTACTAAGTATGTCAATATGTGTTAATATTTAACAGTTGGGTAATAATTAACAATAAAATGAAAATAATAATTATAAACCTACTTTGGGAATATGTAATTTGTGCACATATATACATACACAAAACTTAACATATAAATCATATTTGCAAAAATAACTTAGGAATTCACAAATATGAACCTACAAAGAGCTTACGACTATAGTATATACATATTATATATACAGATATGTATATATTACTATGTCTTGAGTAGATTAATTAATATAGAAACCCTTCTGCAGACTGCTCTGTCTCGTATTTGACCAGATTTTACGACAAGTACTTGGTATGGAGTGCGGCCGTACAGGGCCGTACTTAGGGTGGAAATTATAGGGAATAAACTAAGTTGTAACCGACACAGTCATTATCGACATATACGCTCTGTTGAGTTGCACGTCCTTGAATAGTGTGTTCATTTTGATATTAAAAGGCATTAATGGAACTAAGGGATTTATATGAAAAACATTAATACTTAATTAATGTGTCAAAATTCGAATATACTTATTTCTATAAAATGCTTGTTAGGATTTTCGTTTAATTTGTAATAATAATATAATAGTTTTGCAGATAGATAGTTCTATGAGGTTCTATGAATTTCATTAAAAAAGTATCAAAAAAGTCTTTGATTTTATTTAAATACAGATAACTCCAACATTATTAACACAAGTATTTTAGTAAATTTACTTCTTAATCAAAATAATTAGGGAAGATCTAACTAATTACACCAATAATGGTTATTCTATCGCAGTCCACTGCTGGACATAGGCCCCTCCAATTGCATGTCACTTGATTTGATCCTCGAATGAAAGTTTCCTTGATTGCAAGATGATTGATTACACTTTTTAGTCTAAATAGTTTTTTTTTATATTATTAGAAAGAATTGAAATTCAATTTCGATTAATGTATTTATTTTATTTATTTCTTCATTGTACACACATTCAAAGGAAAAAAAAAAGTTACAATTTATATTTATGTACGCAACGATTGGCGGTCCTATCGCTCACAGTGATCTCTTACAGATGGCCTCTAGATGCATTCAAAGATGCTGGGAAATTAAGCATCTATGAATGCATCTAGGGTAGTTTACGTATAATATCAATAAACGTAATATCAATAAACCATATTCTATAAATGACAATAAGTAGGAAGATTCCCTAATGCATTATACGAGACTAGTGATTTATATATTTCAGCTCTCGATCCCGTGTATTGAAATCCCTAGTGTGAGCTTGCTAAGCGATCGAATTTATCAGGACACTCGGTGCGTTTACGACGCGACATTACCGGCTGATAGAGACGTGCGGTTACTGAACATACTGAACTATTGTACGTGACAACGATTACAGAAATTGTTTTACATGAGATAACAACACGAGAGTGACAACGGAGATAGAGGGGAAAATATATACAAGTCTATCGTTGAATGGAAGGATTAAGACAAGAGCACAATAAATGTCCTAATACGTTTGTTTTTATGAGAAAATATTGAAATTGAAACTTAAATATTTATTTCAGTAGGCTTTATCGGAGTGCTCTTTTAGACAACACTAGAACAATTTAATACACTAAATAATCAAACTTAACAAAGAGGCACTAGAATAACTGGTATAAAATGATCAAATAAAACAATTGGAGAACGATAGGGTAGTTTTGAATTTGGTAAGACTTGAATATATTAGGTGTATTTACTGGACTAGAAATGATCCCTTTTAAAACAGTTGACTCAAATTATATAACTCCTACAGATATGTTTTATTACTATTAACAACTTTTTTTATTACACAGATTATAAAACATTATAACATATTCCATACTTAAGGAGGACGTAAATAAATATTAAGTTTCGTAAGAAACAAAGGAAGAATGTTACCAACAAGCCACTAATTAAAACTTTGTTACCGTCACTGTTGCAGCTTATTACGTTTTAATATCTGGGACAGGACGCATGCAAGACTTTATTTTATTTTAACACACTTTTCTTAGCTCACTAAGTATAAAGAAATCTTTGAACGTCATCTTACCCATTTTTAAACGATTATAACACAATGATTAGATAAATGGGTTCAATTATCCTTTTTTAGGGTTCCGTGCCAATGGCAAAAGACGGAACACTTATAGATTCGTCATGTCTGTCTGTCTGTCTGTCTGTCTGTCCGTCCGTATGTCACAGCCACTTTTTTCCGAAACCATTAGACCTATAATGTTGAAACTTGGTAAGTAGATGTATTCTGTGAACCGCTTTAAGATTTTTACACAAAAATAAAAAAAAAACAATAAATTTTGGGGGTCCCCATACTTAGAACTGAAACTCAAAAAAATTTTTTTCATCAAAGCCATATCTATGGATAGGTCTTCAAAAATGATATTGAGGTTCCTAATATCATTTTTTTCTAAACTGAATAGCTTGCACGAGAGACACTTCCAAAGTGGTAAAATGAGTGTCCCCCCCCCCCCCTTTAACTTCTAAAATAAGAGAATGATAAATCTAAAAAAAATATATGATGTACATTACCATGTAAACTTCCAACGAAAATTGGTTTGAACGAAATCTAGTAATTAGTTTTTTTTAATACGTCATAAATCGTGAACTGCAATTTACCTTTCATTCAATCAACACAAATATAAAAATAAAATAAAAAATATAGTATGTTACTTGCTGCTGCGGAACCCTTCATGGGCGAGTCCGACTCGCACTTGGCCACTTTTTTATGTAATAGGCAGGCAACCGAGCAGACGTATCGCCTGATGGTAAGCGATTACCGCCGCCCATGGACACCTGCAACACTAGAGGGGTCACAAGTGCGTTGCCGGCCTTTGGGAGTTGGGGTATGGGCCTCCGGTTAGGATTCTTGGTTAGGATTTTAACACTATTTTTATAATTTATGGCTTTTTTTACTCAGGTATATGGTACTAGATCTTAAAGATGCATACCTAAAATTTTCATCAGTTCACAAGATAAACAAATTTATAAATACATAATAAACCAGCTTGTTTTCGAAAATGATGAAAAATTACAACCTAGTATAGATAAAACGTGAGAACATGATATGTACAAATGTACTAGATTAGGGAGAAGACATCATTTACTCTTAAAACAAACAAAACGAACTCCATAAGGTATAAAACCCTGTACCGTTAAAGTGAGTATTTCGAGTTAAAAGCATAATTAATGTAAGAATTTATTTAATTACCAGAAAAAAGCTTTTATTTCCGCTACTTCCAAAAAGGCCTGGTTATTAAATTACTTAAGATCATAAAAAAAATGCATTACAATAAAAAATATTTTAACAGAAATTGATGAACTGCTTTGCTTCATTTTCTGAGCTACATACATAAATGCACCCTCTGAAAATCTACAGTAAAAGTGGTATCAGTTGCTGAGTTCTTTTTAAAGCACGTTTCTCACGCGTGTTTTCTTGGAAAGCTAGATTTTATCTGTGCAACTCGCCACTTGCGCGCCACGCTGCGCTAAAAACAGCCTTTACATTCAGACGTCTATTCCACTTGAATGAAATGTACTTTTTCTGCACATAAATATTCTACCTACAAATGCTTATAAAGGAAAATGATTAAGTTATTGAAGCTAGCAAAGTTATGTCTTTTATTTTCCATTAAATTTTAAGTCCCTTTACGGAGTATATTTAAATGTTATTATAGACTTTCCGCACTTTAATTTTATAATTAAAATTAATATCTGTACCTACTAATATTAATAAGTTCAACTATTTGTTTATTCGGTTAGACGTGATAATCTTTCAGAATTGAAAGTCTCTCCTTAGATTACCACAAATTTTAACAAAAAAAGAACCGTCTTCAAGAACTGGACCAAATTGAAATGGGACCACAGGGGAAGCACCAGCTTTCAAATAAAATCAGAATCATCAAAATCGGTTCAACCGGTCGAAAGTTGTGAGGTAACAAACATAAAAAAATACAGTGAAATTGATAACCTCCTCCTTTTTTGAAGTCGATTATAAAGAGGTTTTGATCTATCACTCTGGCCAGACGAGTGAATATAGGATTTGTTTCAAGTTTTCATTCTCTTTGTAGTATTGTTGTTCACATAGTTTGCTCACTTAGTCAGTTCTAAGGAAACAAACGTGATTAATAGGCGTGGTGACACTTTGTATTCTTAATCACTGATGGATTAAAAAATTACAGACAATTTGGATGGAATTTATTTGCGTTGCATGAAATTTTATATAAATAATAAAAAAATGAAACTATATTTGTAGTAAAACCATTGAAAAAAGTTTCAAGCATGTTTAGTTGTTTTTACAGATACATATAACAGATACTAAATAGTAAAAATAATTTGTGTATGTGTGATCATCTGATCAGACACATACCTAATAGTTATAAACCAATGCAAATCTATATAGAGCACTAGTTGTTGCCCGCGGCTGCGCCCGCGTGTGTGTCGGCTATCGCGGCAAGTAGTAGCCTATGTGTTATTCTGATGTATAAGCTATATTACTGTAAAGTTTCATCCAAATCCGTTCAGTAGTATTTGCGTGAAAGAGTAACAAACGTCCATCCATTCATCCATACTTACAAACTTTCGCGTTTATAATATTAGTAGGATTTCTCATACATTTGTACGACTGAACTTTAGCTATGTTAGTAGAGAGAAAGCCCTATCTACAACTTATTTTGATTCTTACTCGGAACTATTTGTCATAAAACAGACATATAAAACAGACCGGATAATAAGCCCATATAAAATCCATTCACACA
This sequence comes from Diaphora mendica, assembly GCA_949125395.1. Classification (NCBI taxonomy): domain Eukaryota; kingdom Metazoa; phylum Arthropoda; class Insecta; order Lepidoptera; family Erebidae; genus Diaphora; species Diaphora mendica. The sequence goes on from OX421321.1 coordinate 8,617,181, forward strand.
TAATAATACTCTCTTAGCGCATTCAGTGGCCCATTTTATTTTTTCTGTATCGTAAATCTCGAGATTATATCACATCTCTAACCTACTTAGGAGTATTCATCGTGTGTCGGATTTTGTTTGCGGTCGGCACTGGCACTCAGCGGCCGCTTGCGATAAAAGCCTCTTTGTGCACACCCTCTATACGGAGCTACGGAATAACTCTTTCAATGCAAGATTGCTCCCCCTCCGGAAAATGGGTGGTGCGCGGATTTTGAATACACATACCGTCTAAGTATGGGGATTAGGTTTTGTTTTAGATGTTTTTCGGAACTGAATGTGTTTTTTGAAGCTTGATCCGGTATTTATATCGTTGGGTTTCAGTCTACTTTACAAACCACGGATCTATTGACAGTTATTGACAATCTTTTTAGCTCGAGTCTTATATCCTTAAAAAAATAAATAGGTTTATTAAATTAGTTTAAAATTGTTGTACAACTAAGATCAGTTTTTTAGACGGAAATGCAGTCATGTTTATTTTGTGAAAAAGGCTAGGAAAAGAAAAGGGCTTTAATATATTTATTTATTATTTGTTTTCTAGTTATTACATTAATAAATTATAAGTTAATATTTCTTGTTTTTTTTTAACTATAAACATTCTTTATCGATTAAGGGAATATTCTTATTATCTTTAAAATTGAAAATGCCTAAAAGGGTTTTCATCGAAACATTTATGTTACTACATATTATTTGATAACTAGTTGTATGCTTATCGCCAATGCTCATTACTATTACTAGGCACTCATACACCAGTTGCACTCGGTGATTAAAAACAATTACCGAGGGTAAGCAACGACGGTGCGGTCAGTACCTGGATGGGTGACGGCTGGTGGCGTGATACCATGAGCGTCTCCGTGATTCGGAGTTAAGCAGTCGGTCCCGGTTGTCATCGTAGGGTAACAGTCGTGAAGCTTAGTTGGAGGCCTTTAGGCGGCTTAAAAACATCCAACGACAAGATTGCGTAGCGTTGTCTTGCCAGTCCCCAACCCACACTCTACCAGCATGGGAACGTACGGTCTTGAATCTCTCTGGAAGGAGACCCGAGCCCAGCAATGGGACATTATGGGATGTTAATGATGATTCTTTCATCATTGTTATTTTGAGTTATTATAAACTGAAATAAAATATAATGTTGAATTAAGTAGATCACTGACAGTAGGCAATTATGAGTCTCGTAGACTTATGAACTCAAGGCCTTACTTGTAAAGTAGGTTACTACTCAGGGAGTTTTAAGCATTGTTCTAACAAACAATGTAATAACAATTTCTTTTGTAAGAATTCTTTTTTATTTTTTTTATTTACAAAAAAAAAACTTATAGGAATTTATTAGCTATCTGTTTGGTTCAATCAATGACACAATATACTATAGACCGTCCCTCCCTTGGCCAATACTGTACGCCGTAAAAAGCTAGAAAAGTTCAACTAAATCTAGATGGCGCTGAAAATAAGCTCTAAAAAGCAGTTTAACAAAGTTTAACAGTATTTTATTGATGTGCTTCAATTCTAGTAACTATATTATTATTTTTCAAATATAAAACTTGCTTTGTATTGCTTGCTTTAAAAAAATGATTTTCAATTGCATAACTAAAAGTTATCACCTATGTTTAGGAGATGTCGTTGCAATCGATTTAAATAAACTTGAAAATAATGACCTATTTACTACGCTAGATGTCACATTTATAAGTTATTTGGTTGAATCAGAGGAACAATGCACTCATGAATGGCAACATTGCAAAAATCGTTCATATCTTCCAGTAGTTAATACGGAACGGCAACGTCGCTTGAGCCGCGTACTCAGTTCAAAAATTTAATTAATATGAATGTTTATTTTAACCGACTTCAAAAAAAGAAGGTAGTTATCAATTCGACTGTATTTTTATTTTTAACCGACTTCCAAAAAGGAGGAGGTTCTATGTTTCACTGTGTTTTTTTTATGTATGTTCACCGATTACTGCGTCAATTGTGGACCGATTTTGAAAATTCTTTTTGTATTCGAAAGGGTATGCTCCAGAGGTGGTCTCATTGTCACCATATCAGGATCTGATGATGGGATCCCAGGGAAATCGAGGGAAACCCTCATTTTTTTAGGCACATATAATGTTTTCGTATATTTTCTGAAGTTAACCCGGTATTTGCGTCTTGTAGTCATCATTTTATGATGATGAGCTGATGGTGTAAGGTACAACTCCTTAACGGTTAGGAGTTGGAGGATAAATCTTTAAATATCATATGTATGTATGTTACCTTTAGTCGTATTCTTTCAAATTATTTAGGTAAGCTGATGATCGAAGGTACAACTCCTCAACGGTTAGGAGTTGGAGGATAATTCTTTCAATTTCATACGTATCTATAGACCTTTAGTCGTATACTTTCAAGTTATTTAGGTGAGCTGATGATAGAAGGTTAAACTCTTCAACAGTTAGGGATAAGATGATGATTTTAATATTACACGTACGTATATACCTTAAGTTGTATTCTTTCAGTTATTCATATGGATCGTTTTATTGAGTAGACATCCACTAAGGAAGGTATTTTGGAATTTCTACCCCTAAGGGTTTGAAATACGGGTTGAAAGTGTGGACGAAAGTCCGTCATTTTCAAGTTAGAAACATGAAACTTTAACTTTGGGCTACTGATTAAAAATGAGTAGATACGTATTTAACCGTTTCTGGATATTATTTTACTTGGTTACGCGCGACGCGACGTAATATGACCCCTGCCCCTGGTAATACCACGGCCTCACAGAAAACCGATGTGAAAAAGTGCTTGCGCTGTGTTTCACCGAGTGAGTGAGGATACCGGAGGCTCATACCCCAACCTCTCCCCCCATCCCACTCCACTATGCCCCAAAGGCCGGTAACGCATTTGTCAAATTATTTTATAAATAATCAAACTTTACAAAATATACTATAAAACAATATATTATTTTCTGTAAATAAATGCAAAAAGTCAACAACACGCGTGGTATTCCCAGGCGGTCACCCATCCAATTATTAACCACGCCCGATGTGGCTTAACTTCGGTGATCGGACGAGAACCGGTGCATTCAACACGGTACTGACGTTGGCAATCAGTTTGTTATATTTAACGTTGAGTATCCAGCACTATGACGTCAACTCAATGTTAAGTGTCGCTACAACTTTTGGCGCGAAAAGCGCGTTAGGGGACTTCGTTCCAAAAACATTTCACACTTCGTTCGCCCGCGACTTCGTTCGCATTTAATAAAAAGTATCCTATGTTACTTCTAATACCTCTACAAGAATACGTGTTTCATGATGATCAGATTGATCAGCTAAGTAGTTTTCGCCGGAAAGCGTAACAAAGGAACTTACGTTCGCATTTTTAACATTAGGAATATTTATAAGACACAAACCGAAAGAAAATCCTTAATTACACCTTTTTGTCATCTACAGTTGTTAATTAATATGTGCAAGCAATTCTCGACATTATCAACTCATAATTATCAAATTTTTATTTGCATACATTCACGATCAACAACATTTAAAAACGCCAAAAACTGTTTTTAGACATGTGTCATTAAGGACGGGAATTGCAACTGCAACATGCAACTGTATTTTATTAATTCATCAATTTTTATTTTGTTTTTTGAATCCATTAAAAAAATAAAATGTCAGTCCTTAGTTCCTTACCTATGTCAATTGAGAAACATACATACAAAGTTTAAAGTGAATCCATTGAAAATAAAAAAAGTTTCAAACAATTCATAAAAAAAAGATTGTAAAGAGAAAAGCGGTTATTTTAAAATTAAAAACAGACATTTCAATTTTATTTATTTGTGTAGATCTCTCTCACGATAAAATATTACATAAATTATGTAGGTACTAAGATAATTAATTATTTAAAAAACGACATCTAGTGGTACATTTCGCAATAATACAATGACAATAAACTTGACAGTTGACTGTTGGGTTCGTATTGGTGTTGGGGGTCAGAAAATATCGTTGTAATTCACGATTTGATGCACTTAGTGACATCTAGGGAACAATCAGCTTACTATAAATCCGCGTACAGGTCTCGCCTAGTAGAGTGTTGGTCTAGTATATATTTCGTCAGTGGTTCAATTAATTAAAAAAGCGGCCAAGTACGAGTTGGACTCACCCATGAAGGGTTCCGCAGCAGCAAGTAACATATATAATTATATTTTATATTTGTGTTGACTGAATGATGAGGTAAATTGCAGTTTACGATTTATGACGTATTAAAAAAAACTACTTACTAGATTTAGTTCAAATTAATTTTCGGTGGAAGTTTGCATGGTAATGTACATCATATTTTTTTTTTAGATTTATCATTTTAGAATAAAATGATATTAGAAACCTCAATATCATTTTCAAAGACCTATCCATAGAACACGAATAGGTTTGATAAAAAAAAAAATTTGTTTTCAGTTCTAAGTATGGGGACCCCCAAAGTTAATTGTTTTTTTTTTTTTTGTGAAAATCTTAATGCGGTTCACAGAATACATCTACTTACCAAGTTTCAACATTATAGGTCTTATAGTTTCGGAAAAAAGTGGCTGTGACATACGGATGGACAGACGGACAGACAGACAGACAGGCAGACAGACATGACGAATCTATAAGGGTTCCGTTTTTTGCCTTTGGCACGGAACCCTAAAAACGCCTAAGAAAATAATTATGAAGAATGTAATTAAAGGAAATTTGATAGACTAGTTGTGAAAACGTCATGTTTAGCGACTTATTTCTTTTAGTTTTTCATTTCACTTATGGCGAAATCCATACTAATATTATCAATTCAAAGTAACTCTGTCTATCTGTAGAAACCGCTGCATCCATTTTGATGAAATTTGGCATGTAGATACTTCGTTTCTTGAGGATTACTCACTTACTAATTACTCTTTACCGTGATAACCGATATACACGCTGGCGAAGTCACGGGCAAAAGCTAGTATTTTATGCATTTAATTTGCTGCTACAGTTGCTTGTACGACTCATAGACGTATTTATAAATGGAGATATTTATATAATTCATACTTATTGATGAATGCGACGGAAGTTCAAAATACTGTGTAAGCAAAATCAGAAAACCATTAATAAATACATACAACAAAAAATATCGACGGATGTTATAACATAAGTTCTTATTATTTAAGAAATGTTTAGCAAAAACAATTTTCTATATAATCGTGAACACATATTGCACCATTGTCAAACGCCCACAATGCGCTATCTCGAGAATCAACGTTGTAGTAACAAGTAGTCTTCGACAGCGCTCCTTTCACACGTGCCTTATTAAATTGAAACCCTCCCCAAAATGTTATTTCCTGGAAAGATATTGAAAACAGCATTTGCAGTTTCATTTGAGCGCATTCACTTTGCCACGTGAATTCTAGGAATTCATGCAGTTGAAAATCTTAATAGAATGGACTCGGTTTTCACATCAAGAAGTAGAAGTTTAATATAATATTCTGAATGCAGAGTATTTACAGGTAGATTATTATTGCAGTTAGCTTTTAAAAATACAATACCTAGATGGAAACAAAATGCACAATGTATCATATTAGTCATCTTAGAAGTAATGATGTTTTGTCATGTAAATTAAACGAGTCCACATTTCATAATTTATTACATATTTTCCATGCTTCATAAGCGTATTAGTCTGTATATAGATGATCAGATTAAATCTTTTAATTTTTCGTTAAGTATCTCTTGATATAAGCTCGTAGCAGAACGATCTGTGGTTAAACTCCACCACAAACTGAACATTATTAGAGAGGGGATAACGTGAAACGATCGTATATGTAGCTCAGTACACTGCACACTTATAATCCGATTGATGTCCCAAGAATCATACAAAAAAAGTAAATAAAAGTTTGCCTAATTCAGACTTCAAATTAGTGATACAAAATTTAAATATAAGTACACAGCTGAAGTAAGATTAAGTCAACTCCACTGATAGTAATTTTTGTTTAAAAACTACCATCAACAGAATCACATTCATTTTCCAAATAAATGTAATGCAGCACCATTATTTTGTGTTTTTTATGTATAATGTGTACGTATTTACAAAAAAGTATAAATGTATTTATATCAGTTGTCTAGTACCCAGAGCTTTCTCTGCTTAGTTTGGGACTAGATGGCGTTGTGTACTAGATGTTTAAAAATATTATTATTATTATTGTATGTCAGTATACATAAAGATAAAAAGCTTGTAAAAACGTATACAGTGACAGTATGATGTAACAGATCCTCTACAAACATATTATATAGTAAGTGGTTAAGCCTTGCTAAAAACAAACTTAATAGGGCAGTTTTGTTGTTGGCAGCTGATATTTCATACTAATCCATACTAATATTATAAATTCAAAAGTAACATCATCTAATCTGTGTGTTAAGCTTTCACGGCTAAACCATTGCATTAACATCAATGAAGTTTGATATCGGGATACTATAATTCTTAAACAGGGACAAATGCTATTCTTTACCGCGATCAAAAATGCTATCTGAAGTTTTAGCTTTTACGAAAGAAAATATTTCTTGCGGCTTATAAATAATTGCAGAATCATATCCGCTCGTCACTAATGATATTTTCATTGTCAGAATCTCCAAAAATTCAAACATCTAAAACAAAATACGTCCAGTAAGCAATTCTTTGTAGCTTTCACTATTTTTTGGTTGTATTGTATTCGGCTGACGTGAATTTGATACCCTTCAAAGAAACATCATTAACGTTAGTGTTGTTTGTCTCTGTCAGCATCAATAAAGAAAAGTAATCAAATACTTGGGTGCAGCACGATACAGATAAATAATATAAGCATAAGAAAGTATTTATTAATATGGAGAGATTTATTCATGCCACGCCAGGAATGTTTATTTATTTTGGGTGTAAGAACTGTACTTTAAAATTACCTATGAAATTGCCGTTTTGTATGCAATAAGTGAAAGTACTTATTTTTTCAAACTTTTTTATTTCTGTTATTCGAAGTAATCACCCATGCAATCGACGCATCTTTGCCAACGCATTGGCAGTTTATTGATGTCCTTCTTGTAAAAATCAGCTGGACGGGAGGCAACAAACTCTTCAAAGGCATTTTGTACTGCCTCTCGGGAATTGACTTTTTTACCCACTAAAAAGTTGTCTAAATTTTGGAAAAAGTAATAGTGGGTTGGTGCAAGGTCTGGTGAGTATGGCGGATGAGGGAGAGCTTCCAACCCCAGCTTTCAGCTGATTTTTACAAGAAGGGCATCAATAAACTGCCAATGCGTTGGCAAAGATGCGTCGATTGCATGGGTGATTACTTCGAATAACAGAAATAAAAAGTTTGAAAAAATAAGTACTTTCACTTATTGCATACAAAACGGCAATTTCATAGGTAAAGACCTATTATGATAAAATTTTGTACGCATAATTTTAATAAATTTTAATATTCTAATAATTCTTTTATAATAATAATAATAATAACAATTTTTGGAAAACTAGCTGTGCGACTTATAAAAAACTTTTTGCCTTGCGTATAACTTAATTTGTATGTGCTACCTATTCATAGGTTTGAATTCGGCGCCAAGCCAAATGTAATAGTAGGTACCATACTCGCTATATCTCGAGACGAACGTCAACGACGTCACAGACGCTTCGGTTGTTTTGTCCTACGCGAAGAGCAGCTATCCCGCTCAAGGTCACGCGCGGCGAGTCCTACTATTACATTTTGGCTAGGCACCGACTTCAAACCTATGAATAGGTAGCACATACAAATTAAGTTATTTTATACTTTTCAGTTTTTGAAGTCGGTTTTTTTAAACGAAGTTTTTTTTTTATTTTTCGCTTTTTAGTCTTTCTCAAGTCTCTCATCTCATTTCACTTTGACTTTTTATAACTTGAAAGAATACGACTAAAGGTAACATACAACATACTGTATAGGATAATAAGTAAATATTTCGGACATTATGTTTACAGAATATGAAAGCATGCAGACAATTGCCTTAACTTTATTGCAGGCGCTCACGTAAATTTGAGGGTTTCCTTCAATTTCCTTGGGATCCCATCATCAGATCCTGATATGGTGGCCATGGGATCACATGGGGAGCATACCCTTTCGAATACAAAAATAATTTTCAAAATCGGTCCTCAATTGACGGAGTAATCAATGTACATCTATACACATAGAGTGCAAACTGTTTTACTAATTATAAAATATAGATATGACACAAAATTTATTTATTCAATTAATATACCTACATTTAGAATTGGTATCAGGTCTCACAAAATGTAACAAACATTCAATACAACCAAACGATACACCTACAAACTCAGTACCGGCAAAACACGTAAGTATTAAAGCAATTTGTCTACGTGTAATTATTGTTGAAAGTTTGAAACACAGTAACTTTGATTGGCCTCACTGCAACAGTGGTAGCTGCTATGAACGTTTTGAACAAATGTACAATTTATTTTCCTCTTTGGTACCACAATGCAATACCTATATATCGTCAGCCCTTAATAGTCCACTGCTGAACTGCTCTCAGTAGAAAGGTGGCTAGGGGCCTAATATGCCATGCTTGCGATGGGTTGGTACGTACCTACCTACAGGGTTTGCGTCAAATTTGTATAGCGTTAACAGTGAAGTTGTAATGTGTAGTTTGTTCCCTAGGTCGACTCTTACGACACCTAAGAGATGAAAAGGCATGGTGACACTCTGTATCTATACTTATATCTTTACTTCTATCTATACTTATAATAAAAATGTAACAGGTCAAATTCTGTACATTGAAGATATTTTGAAAATTTTTTTTGGAGGGCTCTCTGTTATCGATACTGAAAACATAACTATTTTTTTTTTCATTTTTGTCTGTCTGTCTGTCTGTATCTTGGCCGCGCATCACGCCGAAACTACTGAATGGATTCAAATGAAACTTGGCATGATTTGAGTTCATACTCCGAGGTAGGACATAGGATACTTTTTATTCCGAAATTCTGGACGGTTTCCCTGTAAGGGGGTTGGAAGTCAAAATGTGTAATTAATTGTAATTCATTAACAAGTAGTCCGATTGCAATAATTCTTTTTTTGTTAGAAAGGAGATACTCTAAAGATTGTAGCATTAATTATTTAATTTATCACAATCTCTCTATCTATTGGAAAAAAAAATATAAAGAATTTATTATTACGAAATACAACACGTAGCGACATCTATTGGAAGCCATACTTAACAACACTTTGATTGTGCAGACAACGTAAAAGTACAAAATAATAGTGAAAACGTTTTACGCACAAGTATTACGTACAATTCGGTGTAGCATTAAGTATTTGATTTATCGCAATCTCTCTATCCATAGGAAAAATATTTTTTTTCAACAACAACACCTAGCGACATCTATTAACAGCCATACGTAATAAAACTAAGAACAAAACAATAACGTTAAGTGGTCATTTGTTTTTTAAGATATTTATTATTAGCATAATTATAATACTTGAATAAGGCTTTATAAGTTTTAATATGAACATATTACATAACTAGCTGTTGCCCGCGGCTTCGCCCGCGTGTATGTCGGTTATCGCTGCAAATAGTAGCTTATGTGTTATTCTGATGTATAAGCTATATTACTGTAAAGTTTTATCCAAATCCGTTCAGTAGTTTTTGCGTGAAAAAGTAACAAACATCCATCCATCCATACTAACAAACTTTCGCGTTATTAATATAGGTAGGATTTTTATCGATATAAAATCATGATACAAACTGTATTGGTACCTGAATAGTTTTATTTTCTTTACCTCGCATAGAACTTTTATATATTTTTATAAATCAGTTTAAATAAAATAAAGGGGTTAAGACAATTTTGTGAAAACTATAAATTTAGTATAGCGCCATCTGTAATGATTTATTTATTTCGTGAACGAAAAATGTAGTATAGCGCCATCTGTATTTTTGATATGGAACTCATTCCTATCTGATATCCCACGACACCACCCGATTTGTTTTACAAATAATACACACACGTTCTACTATTAAAAACTTATTTAAGTATTTATATATGTACATAAAATATAAGGTGTTTATATGAGCTTATTTCGACATTTGACATCGACCGGGTCTGGCACCGCTCGCTTCTCTCCAAGCTCGGCATTCGGTCCGCCTCCTAGACCCTGTCACTGGATTGACGCTTTTCTTCATCAGCGCCGCATTATGGGCCTTTGCGACGGCACGGCCTCTGATGTTCTGGATGTAAACGCTGGCGTACCTCAGGGTTCAGTCCTGTCGCCCACACTATTTCTTCTGCATATCAATGACATGTTAGCTCTTGGCAACATACATTGCTACGCAGACGATAGCACAGTCCATGGGCAATATTTTTGACACCGTTCAGCCAAGCTGGCAGACGTTGAGGAAAATCGACAGAAGCTTGTCGCTGAGCTCGACCGGGTTTTGAACCGCATTTTACAATGGGGTGATAAGAATCTGGTCGAGTTCAACGCTACGAAAACACAGTTGTGCGCATTCTCTACCAAAAAGTCTCCATTCCTTTCCCTCCCCACTTTTCAGAGCACTCAACTGCCACTACGGGGTAAGCTCGGTGTCCTGGGCATGGATATTTGCCGGGACCTCGAGTACTGTTCTCATCTTTGTGATGGATCCGCGCAGTATTTCGCCGTCCGCTTTACCAACAGTCCCGAAGCCACCGAGTTCCTTGAACCTCTGCAGCTGCGTAGAGATATCGCCTCTATAGCAGTCCACTACCATCTGTATCATTGGAAGTATTCTGAGGAGCTCTTCCAACTGGTCCCCCTTCTCCCTTCCTCTGCAGAATAACATGTTCACTCCCAAACCAAACGGTTTGGTTCATCCTTCCTGTGCCGAGCAGCTAAAAACTGGAACTCACTACCAGCGCACGTGTTTCTCTCCCACTATGATCCCGGGGCCTTTAAGTGGGGCGTGAAAAAGCATCTCACTAAGCCGTCATAGTGTAGGACGCAATACTGCATTGTCTGCTTTCCCAGTGAGTATGGTTGCTCCCACTGTTGGATTCTGCTTGAGTTTTCCATCAGGCTGACCATAGTCACTTTGGCAGCTTCAAATAAAAAAAGTACAATTTTAATAACTATGTTTTTTCTTATGCCATATTTTGCCAAACTATGGAGATTTTGTGGATTTGATATACGTGAGTATGCTGCCCATGAGAAAAAAAAAACTGTATCTTTAAGCATCTGTCCTTGGGTTTTGATAATATTGTTATTGGAAATGCTGTTTTCAGCGGAAACTGCATTCTTTTAAATTAAAATGTCAAATAAGTTGGAATTATTGGAATACGGGGAATTAAAACATTATCTTCTTTTGCCATTCCATGCGTCATGATTGTAGCTTTTACAATGTTGTACCCCAGTTGTGTAACATTTAGCCATATACTATTACATTGCTTTGGCGCTCAAGATACCTCATTTAATAGTACTGGAACATTAACTTGCAGCCTCAACTTATGGGTAGGCACTCCTGATATTTCTAAAGACTTTAAATATTCGACAACATCTCCCTCCACGCCTGACATGATCCGTTCGTTTAATTGATAACTATCTAATTTTTAATTTTTAATTGATAACTTCCTGAACATCTTCGCCCTATTTCTATTCTATACTTCCTGAACATTGTCGCTCTATTTCTATTTTACACTTCCTGAATATTTTCGATCTATTTCTATTCTTCCCTTCCTGAACATTTTCGCCCTATTTCTGTTCTTCCCTACCTGAAAATTTTCGCCCTATTCCACCCTTCCTGAATATTTTCGCTCCATTTCTATTCTTCTCTTCCTGAACATTTTCACCCTATTCCTATTCATCCCTTCCTGAACATTTTCACCGTATTCCTATTCTTTCCTTCCTGAACATTTTCGCCCTAATTCTATTCTACCCTTTCCTGAATATTTTCGCTTTATTTCTATTCTTTCCTTCCTGAACATTTTCGCCCTATTCTTATTCTTCCTTTCCTGAAAATTTTCGCCCTATTTCTATTCTTCCCTTCCTATTCAAAGTGTTGCAGCTTTAAGAATTTACTTACAGACAAGTCTGTTCTGATTTCTGAGGACTTTTTATTTTTTATTCTGTAATTTCTGAGATCTTTTTATTTTGTCTGCGACTGCCTAACCATACAACTAGATAAGAAAAGTTTAAAGTAACAGAAGAATATTTCGATGAACATAAATTGGAATTGAGCAATAAACTATTTATGTGAATGAGGATTTTTAACTCTTACCACAATAAAAAACAAAAAGCGGCCAAGTGCGAGTCGACCCCCAAAATTTATTGTTTTTTTTCTATTTTTGTATGAAAATCTTAATGCGGTTCACAGAATACATCTACTTACCAAGTTTCAACATTATAGGTCTTATAGTTTCGGAAAAAAGTGGCTGTGACATACGGACGGACAGACAGACGGACAGACAGACATGACGAATCTATAAGGGTTCCGTTTTTTGCCTTTGGCACGGAACCCTAAAAAAAGGGAACGCCTTAAGACGATCGACGAAGAGATGAGACCGCCTATGCTCAATTAAAGTGTAAAATAAAAATATAGTTTTGTGACTAATAAGAAACATTGTTTTTTATTACTTAAAAATATTTTTTAATTATGGTGTACCTCCAAATTTTTTTATCTTCCTAGATGTACCTTGAACCCAAAAAGTTTGCGGAACACTGAATGGACTATGGTGATATGTGTTACTTCGACCTGAATGCAGACCTCCTTAACAAGCTTGACCGTCTTCTTAATAACTGCATTCGATTTATTTTCAATCTTCGAAAGTATGACCATGTGTCTGCTTTGCGTTCAATAAAATGCTTAAAAACTTTTTATAAAAAAAAAAAACCGACTTCCAAAAAACATCCAACGAAAACTCTCTGCCAAAAAAACACTTAAAAGCGTAAAATAAACTGGTTCTTCATAAATTGCCTATACCTAATTCTTACTTCATTTAAATAGTAGTATTATATTGTGTGCTAGGTACCTAGAATCTGTTTGAAGTCGGTGCCAAGTGACTATCGCTTAGACTTTTGTAATTGTTCGTTTGTATTCTTTTTGGCTTAGCACCGACTTCAAACAGATTTTAGGTACCTAGTACACATTATAATACTACTATTTAAATGAAGTAAGAATTAGGTATAGGCAATTTATGAAGAACCAGTTTATTTTACGCTTGTAAGTGTTTTTTTGGCAGAGAGTTTTCGTTGGATGTTTTTTGGAAGTCGTTTTTTTTTTTTTTATAAAAAGTTTTTATTTTTCAGTTTTTAGTGCAAACAATCGTAGGTAAGTAGTAAGTTGAACTATTTCATCAAATTTCATCATCAAGAATACAAATGAAGGTCTAAACGTACGTGTAATATTGAAATCATCCTCTAATTCCTAACTGTTGAAGAGTTTAACCTTCTATCATCAGTTCACCTAAATAACTTGAAAGTATACGACTGAAGGTCTTTAGATACGTATGAAATTGAAAGAATTATCCTCCAACTCCTAACCGTTGAGGAGTTGTACCTTCCACCTTCCACCATCAGCTTACCTAAATAATTTGAAAGAATACGACTAAAGGTAACATATATACATCTGATATTTAAAGATTTATCCTCCAACTCTTAACCGTTAAAGAGTTGTACCTTACATCATCAGCTCATCATCATAAAATATACGAAAAACATAGTATGTGCCTATAAAAAATGAGAGTTTCCCTCGATTTCCCTGGGATCCCATCATCAGATCCTGATATGCTGGCAATGGGACCACCGCGGAAGCCTACCCTTTCGAATACAAAAAAAAAAATTAAATCGGTCCACAACTGACGGAGTAATCGGGTAACATACATAAAAAAAAAAAAAAAAAAAAACATACAGTGGAACATAGAACCTCCTCCTTTTTGGAAGTCGGTTAAAAATATCTGTTGAATAAAATAATGCCTGTTTATTGCGACGATGAATTTTGATACGATCTCCAAATTTTCAAGAACCACACACATGTTTCAGAGGTTTGGCAAAGCTTTTGTGACTTCTGGGTTGTAGACGTTTAAGTCACTTCATCAGTACTACCTACCAGTCAACCTACTTCTTTACCGTCTATTCCATAAACAAAATTATTCAGGTGCAATAGGAACCAATTTCATCGTACACGTTTTTTTAAGCTTTCGGTAAATGTTTTATCATGGCAATATGCTAAATTATTTTGTTTCTACACCACACACCTACTAAAATATAAAAGCTACTAACATTATAAAAAGAAATTGTAACGAAACTCACTATCTTTAACTGGGTTAAAGGTAACGAGACACGTCGCTGCTACATTTTTTCAGTGTTAAACTAGAAAGATACTCAGTTAACCATAATATATGCCGCGTGTAAACTCAATGATAAATGTTTGATACGCGTCGAGGAACAGCGCACGCTACACGGATCGGCTTTTAGTGCGACTGTCCACCTGTGCCCTTATTCTGAATACTCACGCCAGTACTTTACATTCATACCGCGAAATATACCCCAAGTTCCCATTATTCGACACTTCGACGCTAACCGAATGGTAATGGCACGTATCCTTATTTTGATTATGCCAATTTCCTTGTGCGATCGTCAATTTGCTTCAAATTATTCTGCCTCTCAAAAGATGACACAAAATTAACCAAATTGAGTGGAAATTAACCTATTTATTCTTAATATATTCAACGTATTTGTTTGTTTGTATGTGTGTGTAATACGGAATCATAATTGTCAACATATTTAGATCTCAATATCGTTGTAAAATTTTGTCGAAAACAGGCTGGGACTTAAAAGGGTGTGATATTGCGATATTTTACAGCACATTAAGTGGCGATAGTTTGTGACTTTGATAGATGGGATGTTCCAAGAAGTTTGTATTAAATTTTACTTAAGCATAATCGAATCGATATGTATTAGAATTAATGAGTGCGAAATTTAACAAAACAGGGCACAATTAACTGTGAATCACATAAAATCATTGTCCCAAATAAGATGGAACTCACTGTAATCTATTGCCAATTGTCACTATTGTGGACAGTGGCTTTTGGTTCTGACAAATTTATTCTCTAAAATATATGTTACCTAATACCGTATATTATCACAACTGTTATGAAAGGTTTTTGTTATTTTTATGTAGCATAATACAAATATATTTTTTATTACATTTAATTTATTTGGTGTTAGTGCAATATATGTTGAGGTACTTTGTAGCGGGTTTTGTAAAAGGCAAACAGTCATAGATGCCCAAAACTTAGTTAAAAATAACCTATTGTAATATGTAAAACTATTAAGCGTACCATTTTCTATAAATGATATAATTATTCTTTTCTAATATTCGAATATCGAAATAATCGAATTTTGAAATCGACACGATGTGAATTATCTGTCTACTCGTTACGAGATGTTATTTGAAATATTTCTAGAATATTTAGCCCAATTGAAAACCCATATTTATTTTCAAAATTTCTTCCGGTAATTTAGAACTGTAAGGGCAAAAGCCAGAACTGCAAAAATCTTAACATCCAAGCGAATACTATCGAAATAGATGTAAATGTTCCTATTTAATAAAAAATATCTCATCAACTCCTCAACCGATCATCCTGAACTTAAAAACTTCTAATACGTTATGGGTAAAAAAAAATACTGTCATATTATTTACTTATGAATTGATTGATAACATTGATATTAACGCGACCGAAGCAACGTGTACAAGTTATTTAATAATATAAGCTTTACATAAACAGAGGAAGTCATAATAGTCATTTGTTATACAAGCGTGCAAAGTTGCTTTTCAACAGCGTGCTCAATTTTGATGACCGAGCAAGCGAAGGATTCTAAAAAAAATTGGAATCCTAAGCGTTAGCGAGGGAATCGAAAGAATACGAGGTGAAAAATCTTTGCACTCGAGTGCAACACGTAACTTTTCATCCCACCTCAGCGAGGAAATGACTTAATTACAAAAAGAAAGCAAAGCAAATTTGAAAAAAATACACCAAGAAGGTTGCGAGTCTCAGACTTAGCAAATTAAAAAATATTGTATGATAAATTCGACACCATGGAGGTAGAAGTAAATAGGTTTAATGATGTTTTAAATTCATAAACATAGTACAAACGATGTTCTAAATTCAATTTATAACATTTTTGCTCGTAAAGGGTCTCTTATTTCACTAATTTCAATATCGTAATGTATCTCATCACGTACTTGTGCGTTATTGTAATATAAAACGCACGTTTTTTTTAATAAAGTAAAACTCACGGTTTATCAAGATGCTCGAACAATACTCTTTTAAATATTAGCAAAGAGTTTTTATGTCAGAAAAGTGGTCAACATTTTATGAGTGAAAGTAGGAGAAACGACACGAGCGACCACTGAGTTCCGCAGCCGCCTCCGCCGCTGCCGCTGACTGCTGAACTCCGTGGTCTCGTTTCTCCTACTTTCATGCAAGAGAGTGAGAGAGAGACTGGTGAAATTTTTATTAATAATAATAACTTGCCAAGCTTAAAAATGTCAACTGGCAACGTAATAATCAATTTTACATATTGTTCAAATTTTTATAACTGCTTTAACAAGCAATTAAAGATTTATTCGATCAAGAAAGTCCGAGTTTTATTTATTTCCTCGCAAATATGTTATAAAACGTCGTATGACATATGTGCGCTTTGATAATTACAGCCTAGTAATAAATAATATAATAAATATTTCGGACATCTAACACACAACGCCATCTAGTCCCAAGCTAAGCAGAGCTTGTGTTATGGGTACGAGACAACTGATAAAAATACATATATACTTTTTTTTTACATATTATACATAGGAAACACCCAAACTCCGAAACAAATATTTGTAGATCATACAAACATTTGGTCCGACCCGGGAATCGAACCCGAGACCTCATAATCAGCAGTCGCACACACCAACCGCGAGACCAACAAGGCAGCAATATCGCCTCGGTTGTAATTTTCAACTTACCACATATCATAATGTACTATTACTTTTGCACTCAGATATCGAAGGGCAAAAATACTCTTGCCAAGACAGGGGGATGAAAATATTATTATGGTGTAAATCTATTACGGGCTAATTTAGTTCGCCGATAGCTGACAATCACAAATAGGCATCGAATCAAAAGTTTAACAATTAAGTTATTCTAAATGGCCAGGCTTTCATAGTTAGACAATAGGCGGTCCATTTAATCTTGAACTATTTTGATGACATCGAACCAATACTACTTTCCAATAAGCTATGAAATGTACTTCCTTCCTTAACAAACAGTAATTGTATGCCGCAACTATATTTAAGTTTATTTATATACCTTTACAAAAAATAGGTGGCATCATAACAGTAGCTTATTACTTTATGTATCCTAATATTTATTATAATATAATAACAACATTAAAAATAAAACAATTTTTAAAATTATTGTCTACTTGTCTGAAATTTTTCTTTATCATATTTACTGTTTTATTCTCTACTAAAATGTGTATCAAAATTTCTTCTTCAAGCTTCTTTAGACATAAAGCTCTATGGCCTATTGTCCTCGGATTTAGAAGCAAAACAATAAGTAGGTACAATTTAAAAAAGTTTTAGTACTGAATACATAATATAATGTTACAAAAGTCAACCCATTGCCATTTTTCATATGAAAAACCGAAGAGCACAAAAGAAACCCGAATAGCACAAATCGAACGCGATTGTTACGAAAATGGAATATTTAAGATATTAAAAGTCATACCTTTTCAATAGATATGGGAGAGATATTTCTTTAACTTTAGACATATTTTGGAACATATTACGTCCTGTTATATACTAACCCAAAAATGAACGCTGGTACCTTTTTTTTTGCACCATATCCTCCGCGGGAGACACACACGAAAGGCGTATGTGGGACTCCCGACTTCCGAACGCTGGTACCTATTAAAGTCAGACGGATTTTTTTTTATAAAACTTTTAAATTTTTCTTTACTTTATCCTACTCCAGAAGATACGGATTTGAGGTTACTTGTTTTTGTGTAACACCAGTTTGCTTTGATGATGATAAATAAGTTTGAATAAAGAGGGAAAAATAATAAATGCTAGAATATGATGTTTAACAAAAAAAAATGCTAGTACAATAAGTGTTTTTTACTAATTATACAAGATATTTTAAGACCTTTCTTCTCCGTATGTAATATATTTAATTGAATGATACTATACAAAAAATGAGTACACAACTTACGTACAAAAATACAACACAATTCGGTTATATCACAGAAAGTCGGATAAAAAATTAAATTCGCCAGACTAGTATTTATGTCAATGGTAGTGATACATCTGACGTACTCATTGGGCATTTATCGACACTACCCAAAACCTACTTAACTTTTTATGTTTTAAGTTTTCTTTATTATAGCATTTTTCACGGAGCTCTTGAAATTGTAAATAAAAGGTTTACGTCGATAAACCGTCCGTCCGTTCATGCTTTGGCGTGCACTGTTAGCAATTGTGTGGTGTACACGTTGTTCATTTGAGCGGGAATCGTGACAATGACACTAGCAATCCTGTTGTCTTGTGCAATGACTAACGCTGTACAGTCTATTGTTGTATCAACAAAAGTAAAAGGATGCATTGTTTGACAATATCAAATACATTTTAAAAAGACAACTACTTATTTGGGAATCGATTTATATTTGAAATGTACCAATATGCTACCTACTGAACTTCCTAATTGACTTGTAGCCGATTCTAAATAACCTCGGGATTAATAAAGGCAAGGAAAAGAAGAGGCAGAGGAGAGGATGTTTAACTATCGTAATAATTCGTGAAATAATAACTCCTTGTGTAACACTCTATCAAATGAAGAATCTTTACTTTAATTACTTTGAATTCCAGTAATGCTAATACTATATTTATTTATTTAAACTTGATGTACAAAGGGGGACTTAATGCTATATAAAATTTAATGCATCAGAACATATCGAGATACCTTTCTTGGGTGATTCTTATAGTTTTTTCTCATATACTGGAAGCCAGAGGGAAAAAAGAGCGCCCGTACGAACCATACATATCTTTGAGTTGTAAATAACTTTAACACGTGCACAAATTCAAATATCTTAGGCACTTTGTGACCGTAAACGTTAAAAATTCACTAGTCATTGGACTGGAGCATAGATTGTCAGTTGAAATATTTGTAATATACTAGTTAAAATGCTGTTTACCGCATACATATACTTGCCATACTTGTTCCAGGCAGCCGTTTGAACGTCGAGAAGCAAACATACAAACGCACTCACTCACATACTTTCTCGTTTTGAAAGTTAGTTTGGTAATTTTTTTTTCAAAACTTTTAGAGTTCAAACAAAACAATGTGCATAGCAATTATATTGTTAATATCATTTAACTAAAGGGTATTTTATTCTTTTAATTTGTTAAGTTAAATTGCTAACAAAATGATATTCAAAAAGTTATAAGACTTTTGATAGTCGCGGGAAACCGTTAGATGAGGACAGCACAGAACTGATTGTTGTGGAGAGCCTAGCTTGGAGGAGATCTATGTCCAGCAGTGGACGTCTTTCGGTTTAGATGGTGATGTACTTGTGACTGTGAACTAAATACAAAACACTATAGTACTTATTTATCTAGTAGATAGTGACTGCGGTTGTATTGTTCATATCATCACAATGCTAGTACTAAGAAACGTCAGGTTTTGCTCTCAATTTGTAACGTAAAATAAGATGTACAATAAAATAAGCTTGAACATAAATAAAAATATTTATTTTACTATAAAATTAGTGGACACAACACGCAATTTCGTAGGTAGTAGAGCCACGCTGATTTCAGCACGAATGGGCCGGCTCGACCGGTGCGGTACTACCCTCGCATAGAAAATCAACGTAAAATGACAGCGTTTGTGCTGTTGTGTTTCGTTGGTGAGTGCGAGACCGGAGGCCCAATTAGTCTAGACAACAAGTTCCATACTTGTTGACTAGACTAAAAGATGCAGCAGCATCACTAGGCCGCCATGGTGTGGGTCGCCATGCTGCATTGTCTGCATTCACAGTGAGTATGGTGACCACCACTCTTGGATTCTGCTTATGCTTTCCATCAGGCAGAGTAGAGTCATTTTGGCGGGCCATAAATAAAAAATAAAAAAATATCAAAATAATTGCAATGTCTTCATATCTCGGTATGATTATATTATGGATGTACGCTAAAATTTAATTGAAAATTAATTTCATATGAACGTTGACTTAGGCTACAGAAAATGTATTTTGCACCTTTTTAACCGACTTCAAAAAAAGGAGGAGGTTCTCAATTCGACTGTATTTTTTTTATTTTTTTTTATGTTTGTTACTTACTGTACTGTTTGTTTTTTATTTTTTTATTTGAAAGCTGGTGTGTTCCGAATGGTACCATTTAAATTTGGTCCAGATTGAAGTCGGTTTTTTTTTGTTAAAATTTAATTTGTAATTATATGCAATAGAAATGTACCTACTAAGGTATACTTAGGAACAAAGTCCCTAACTAAGGAATAAAAAGTAAGTTGACGCGATCTAAACCAAGCAAATAATTTTCAAATTTGTTTACATGATGGCATAATTTCCTTATACGTACAGTCAAAGAAAATATATAGCTTTTACTTTATTTACTTAAGGATATCGTAATTAGAAATTATGTAGAAGTGGATTGAATTTGATTTTAAAGTAATAAATAATATAAATAAATAAATGTCCGAAAAATATTTATTTATTTATTTATCTAACACACAACGCCATCCAGTCCCAAGCTAAGCAGAGCTTGTATTATGGGTACTAGAAAACTGATATAAATAAATATTTACTAATATTTTCTGTAAATACATACATATTGTTCATAGAAAACACCCAAACTCTGAAACAAACATTTGCAGATCATACAAATATATGGTCCGACCTGGGAATAGAACCTGAGACCTCAAGCACAGCAGTCGCTTAAGCTACCACTTGCGCCAC
The DNA here is from genome assembly GCA_949125395.1 of Diaphora mendica. NCBI lineage: Eukaryota > Metazoa > Arthropoda > Insecta > Lepidoptera > Erebidae > Diaphora > Diaphora mendica. Next base: position 8,638,167 of record OX421321.1, read on the forward strand.
CGAGGCAGTAGTAAAGTAGTAAAATTTTCAACAAAAAAGTACCTACGCAGTAAATTTTAGAATAAGAAAAGATCTTTGACTATTTTTTTAAACTCACCCAATTTTTTAATAAGTTAGGCTTACTGATTACAGTAAGGCTTGTTTAAACGTACGCTAGCCAGCGTGACATACTTTTTTGTATAAAGTTATAAAATATCGCTTTTTGCGTTCTTTGTAAACATTACACGTCTAGTAAATCCAATGTTAGCTGTAAAAATCTCGCATAGAATTATGACAGGAAAAACATAGATTAACATCACGTCCCAAGGGTTCTGACTAAAGGACTACTCGGGAAATGAAGGTTGTCTGAAGGGCGGCGCCATTTCCGGCCGGTCCGGACGCGCTCTCGCTAAACAGGGAGCTCTATTATCGCGGCTCTGTCATCTGCGATGCGCTCTCGCATCTCACTTCTATTGTGAACTTGCCTTTTGTCTATGCTGTACTCATATCCCCGGTTCATGTGAAGTAAACAGACGTTTCCGTACTCCTTGCAGTCCTGATCTTTGTGGTGTGTTTGCGCTATTGAACAGAATCACTCGACCGTGTAATTGTTGCCACACAGCTACGACAATTTAAACTTGAATCACGAGGTTGGAATAACGTGTTGTTAATTGAGTGGAACAATGGTCTTTAGCATGAAGATAACAATTTTTAAGCTCATGATTCTATTACTGTTAAGTTAAATATATATTAATTTGTTAATTAAATGATGTTTTAATTGATTGTTATGTTTTAGGAGTCGGATATTCCCTATGAAGTAGATGTTTAGTGACAGTTGCTGAATTTTATTGTGGTTTTGGAAAGAGTAATAATTACCTGACTTTTATTTCTATTAAATACCCGTTGCAAGTTTCAAGCCATCAGCAGTATTACGAGTGCGAAAAACTTCAAAATAATATCTAAAGTACACTTTAGATTTTTTTTTAAGTTTTTTTCATATTAGTATTAAAGTCTTACAATGAAACAAGTAAAAAAAAAATATATTGGTAATTATTTTCTTAAAAAACACACCAGGGTGTCCGTTTACTAATCTTGATATTTTAATCTAAAATCGAGTAATTATTCATTCTAGCAGTGCAGCAATTGCGACGCGGTGTGCAAACATGATTAGGGTCGGCCCCATGTAAGTATACTTTATCACACTTACATATGTTTCCGACATATATTTTTAATCTGTATGTCACAAGGACGGCATGGTATGGGTTACCATGCTACATTATCTGCATTCGCAATGAGGATGGTGACTATAACTTTAGGATTCTACTTATGCTGTCTATCAGAAGATGATGAAGAAGAACATGTTTTTCAAGTGTATGTATGTATATTATATATATATATATCGACTGCCTCGTTGGTCTCGCGGTTGGCGTATGCGACTGCTGATCATGAGGTCTTGGGTTCGATTCCCGGGTCGGACCAAATGTTTGTATGATCTACAAATATTTGTTTCGGAGTTTGGGTGTTTTCTATGTATAATATGTATGCGTTTACAAAAAAAAAAAGTATATATTTATTTGTATTAGTTGTCTAGTACCCATAACACAAGCTCTGCTTAGCTTGGGACTAGATGGCGTTGTGTGTTAGATGTTTGAAATATTTATTTATTTATTATTATATTTCTTTGACACGCCCTAGAGCCTAAACGGATTGTCATATTTATATGTGAGTGGTGTCAATAGATTCGTCTTAGTCGCGATAGTGGTACCTCAAAATAAAAAAATTAAATATTTTCTTTTCAGTTCTTTCTATCTTTTCAGTTCATCAATGATAAAGATTTAATAAAGATGGCAGATATTGACGCAGTCGGGTTTATTTTTAAAAATACGTTATTATATTAAGTACTTAAGTTAATATACAAACAAATTGATATTCAAAAAGGCAACAGCTTTTAATAGTCTACTGCTGCACACAGGCCTCTCCTTCAAAAGGAGGTTTTGGCATACTACATGCTGGCCAAATGTTGGTATATTTCAAGTTTTCCTTCTTTTTCAGTGATGTTGTCTTGCTTAGTTTGTTCTCTTTCTAGCCTCTTACGACACCCATGGGATGAATAGGGATGGTAGGGCTTTGTATTCTTAACCTATCACCACACGGATAAAATTTTAATGACAATGACTGTGGCGACTTCCACATACAGCGCAACAAGAAAACACATGACAGTGCCATCTACCGGATATACATTAAACAACGAAGTAACGTACTGTACGAAGAAACTACCAATCGCGCATCGCGATATAGAAGTTCTCGCGCCGATTAGCATACATACACCATACCAACATCAACCGTTGGACCGTGGCCCGCCAGGCATGATCACCTCGCCTGGTTAAAGGATCCTTCCTTAGTGTTGGAGGGACATGACACCCGTTCCCCCACAATGACTAAATTTTAATTAGTTACAAAATGTAATTTGATAAAAAATCTAACTTTTCAATATGTGTAAATAAATAAAATAAAATCAAGGTAGTAGAGCCACGCTGATTTCAACATGAACTGGCCGGCTCGACCGGGACGGTACTACCCTCTCACAGAAGATCACCATAAAATGACAACGTTCGTACTGTCGTGTTTCGTTGGCGAGTGCGAGACCGGAGGCCCAATGATGCAGAAGCATCACTAGGCCGCCATAATATGGGTCACCATGCTGCATTGTTGCAATGTCTGCATTCGCAATGAGTATGGTGACCACCACTCTTGGATTCTGCTTATGCTTTCCATCAGGCTAAGTAGTAATTTTGACAGGCCCGTACATAAAAAAATCTTTATTAACCTCTTTGCCAAGGGCCTATCTCCAGCGACGGACTATTAAAAGCTCTAGGATGATGAGAAAGATATTTAATGAGACATAATATTCAGAAGTTAACATTTTATATATTATATTGAAAATACATAAAAAAAAAAATTTAAAATATTTCGGACATTGTAACACACAACGCCATCTAGTCCCAAGCTAAGCAGAGCTTGTGTTATGGATACTAGACAACTGATACAAATACATATATACTTTTTTTTTTGTAAATACATACATATTATACATAGAATAGAAGATAAAGCAATTTAATCAAATTTTCTTATAGATAAAACCAAGGCAAGTAACTGTGTAGGTACACTCAACGGTATTTACAAAAAAATATGGATATTTAATTGTAAATAAATAAATACTGTCAATACTTCTAGTATAATGTGAGATGAAAGTTATTGGTTGTATGGAATGAGCCGAAACTGTAATACACACATCAAAAGTGTCTAGGGATCAACATATGTGTCTAGGGATCAACATATATTTTTGCAATAACTTTTCTCCTGATTGATATTAATTAAAATTTTCTTTAAGGATTCATCAAATAAAGTGTTTTCGTTTGTCACAGTAACGATAAACCAAGTCACTTTTGCATTAATAAAGAAATTTGCCATTTTCCTAATAAAGGGATTTTTGACATTTGAACCACTAACATTAAAGTTCGAAAAAAAGACTGAAATAACAGTTTTCTTTAAAATTTTATTAGGTAACTTAAACAATTAATAATCCGTGTTTCTACCGCGAACACTAACACAAGAACATCGGTTTGGCATACTCAAAATGAGTTCATCCAAATCACGCTGTGGAATGGCCGCCCATGTTCGTTGCAACAACAAAAAAAGGTCTTCTTGCGACTGGATACCCTCCATATTCGGCAGAGCTCTTCTCTGTAGCATATCCCCTGCATGCTCAATCGGGTTCAAGTCTGGCGACTGAGCAGGCCAGGGCCAAAGCCACATCTCAACCTCAAGAAATCCGCATAAAAATGCTTGATCCCTAGACACTTTTGATGTGTGTATTTAACAATAATATATCTTTTGCTCTAGTTCTGACACACTGTAAGCATTTATGTGAGGTACGACATGAATGTTTACAGTGTGTTTACCTCGCTACTGACAATTATAACGTTTGGCACTAAACTTATTATTAATTTATTGTTAACATTGGTTTCGTTTATTATAATTTTAAAACGTCGAACTTGTTTTTGGTGGTTCGTTGTTTAAATATAGAGAATCAGTGTACAGTCGCTATCATCAACAAGAATAAGACGCTCTCATTTAAAAGGCATCGCTTTTAGGTCATGTTCACATATTGTTCGACGACGGGGTGGAAAATTCCTTCGAATCTGAGGTTTCTTGAGAACGACGTGAGTTTGTCGTGTGGTGATGTTCCTATAAAATCAATCCAACGACCAAAGTCAGACTTCAAGAATCTCAATACATATCTACTATTGATGTTAATTAATGCTAATTTAATATATTTAGGTAGAATAATTCTCATCTGAGAAGAACACATGCAAAAAATATATAAATGTCAAAATCATTTTTCTAATAGCCAAGTTTTTTTTTTATGTCTGGCCCGCCAAAATGACTCTACTCTGCCTGATGGAAGGCATAAGCAGAATCCAAGAGTGGTGGTCACCATGCTCACTGCGAATGCAGACAATGCAGCATGGCGACCCACACCATGGAGGCCTAGTGATGCTACTGCATCTTTTAGTCTAGTCAACAAGTATGGAACTTGTTGACTAGACCAATTGGGCCTCCGGTCTCGCACTCACCCACGAAACACGACAGCATGCTGTCATTTTACGTTGATTTTCTGTGCGAGAGTAGTACCGCCCCGGCCGAGCCGGCCCGTTCGTGCTGAAATCAGCGTGGCTCTACTACCTTCTAAAGAAGGTTTGTTCATTAGAACAGATAGAAAATAATACAAAATTTAAATATAAAAAACGGGAAGCACCAGCTTTCAAATAAAAAAAGAATATTCGAAATTGGTTAGCGTGATATTAAGTTATTCGTCAATTTGTCGCACACATACTTAATGCAAATTGAAGACTTGTATGGTGTTCTCATGGATGACATGTCAGAACTAGACCAAATTCAAATGAGACCACATGGGAAGTACCAGCTTTCAAATAAAAGAAGAATCATCAAAATCGGTTCGAAAGTTATGAAGTAACAAACATAAAAAAATGTACAGTCTAATTGAGAACCTCCTCCTTTTTTTGAAGTCGGTTAAATAGTGTGGAGTATAAACGTGTAGAGATAGATAGTTCAAGAAAGTATTAAATTAGTATTCAACGCAAAATATTAACGAAGTTCGGGCATCGGCACCATATTAATCCTATTAAGTGGTTTACCACGAATAGCATAACTGCATAATTAAAGCAAGAATAATTTTCATTCAAAACCTGAGATTTTGTTGTACTAAGCCATATATTGTTTGAATAGAAAGCAACTTCAATATTCAAATGATACCCGACTGCGTCCCTTTCGGTGGTAACTAGCGCAAGTATTTAGCGATATGACTGTTGGCTCTCATTGTTCAACCAAAGCCGAGATTTTGAGAGACGAAGGACCAATGCTTATGGCATTAACACCCCCACGAATTTAAAGTCTTACTTCGAGGATTTCAACGGCTTAGTACTTACTTTATATATTATTAATACAAACTGTTTGAGGAAATGTTGTCTGACTTAAGTTTGTTTTGGTATGCGGTATGTTTATTTAATAGCTAATCGTACACTTTAATCGTTAAAACTATGTACTAATTTGATTACAAATGAATGAATAAAAAAATGTTTTAGCATTAGAAGATGTAATTCTTGATCATATACGTTTTCTATATTTTGATACTTTTTAAGCGCGTTGTATGCTTATACCTAGTAGTGTCTAGAAATAAAGATGCTAAGAAAAGTGAAACATTAAATTGTATTATACAAAGGAATCTTTGCTCAATTTTCAAATAATGCCAATTTATAAACGTCCTGGATGGTGAATTAATATTATTTCAAAATATACTCATAACTTTATCGATGTTAATATTTCCAATACACCACGAGCGTCCAACCTTTGACAATTCAAAGTTAGGAGAGTGTGCGACACAGCGAGTTGCCAACAGTTGCAGCAGGAGTTGCACCGTTGAGTGGTTTAGTCCCAACTCAAGTTTGTGGAATATTGGGAAATGTATCTCTGTAATATTCTCTATGTAATATGTTGATTATACGTCAGTTATACTCGGAATTGATTTTGCACGTTATGTGCACCGCAGTGCAGTGCTGCTAGATGAGTTCGTTTGAGGGTCATTAATAAATCCATGTGTATTGATTTGAAGGGGGTTTACTCATAATTCAATGAATCTTTGTTGCTATGTTTTCAAAAAGTATATCATCAGCAGTATATTTCAATGTAAATAAAACAACTTAGGCTAGTTTCGAAATGAAGATTTTCCAATTAAAAATTGCAGCTAACTTTGCTTGCACTCAGAGAAATACTTAGCAACTCTTCAATGCAATGCAATGGATCATGTTTTTTTTATGAATTCGGTCAACATGAATGAGAAAAGAAATGGAAACAATATACGAATACAAATCACATAAACACGAGCACTGACATATGTAAATTGTCCTAGAATTGTATACACTTTGCATAATTTCATTTGTTTCAAGTTAAAAGCGTTGCATCGATACTATTTATCTACTAAAACGTCCGAAGTACTTCGCTCCTATCCTTACTAGTACTGATATACTGATCAGTCTTAACTAGTACTTCGTGAAGTATTAAGCTACGAACTACTTAGTAATATGTTGTACGTTACAAAGTTGCAAAGTGGAACTTCGAATTTACATGGAACATGATTGCTGGCTGGAACTTGGGAACAGTTTCTACACTGAAAGAACTAAGTATAACTCGGTTGCTGAGAATTTAGTGACGAGCGTTTACTGTTACGATGCGAAGTGTTTTACGATGTTTTCTAACTTTTCTCTCAATCGGTATTTCAAAAAGAGGTTCTCCAATAAATCTTGCTCTTTGATTATACTCGCATGCTTAGAAAAAAAACAAATCGTATTAAAAACGTAAAACGTATTTGTGTCTGTATCATGCATCTTGTTTTCCTTTCGTAAGTTTTCTATCTCTCCGACTAGAGAATTATTTCATACTAGCGACCCGCCCCGGCTTCGCACGGGTGGATTTCAGATGCCCCCGCCGACGACACGATTCGTGCATTTTAAATCAGTAATATCTTCGAATATATTCAATTAAATTAGATACTGTACAGGGCCATTTCGATCTATATTAAATGCACAATGTATTTAATTTACTTAATTGTATAAGGATTCATTCTGTATTGCTTGAAATGCCTTCGTAAATAAGCCATTATTTATCGTAAAAGTAAAGGAATAAAAATGGTTGTTGTGGGTTATCCTTAAGAGATAGACATATACCGTCGCGGACTTTTTTGTAGTACTTTTTAAGGTGTACAATACTGTAGTACATTATTTTTGATCTATCTCGTAGGGTGCAACCAGCGTTTGCAATGTAAGCGCAAAAAAATGTATTTATTTGCTACATCACATTAGAAACATCGAAAATTAACAGTGTTTCCATACTAAATTATGCATTTATTGTACATAAAAACCTTCCTCTTGAATCACTCTATCTATTAAAGAAACTCGCATCAAAATCCGTTGCGTAGTTTTAAAGATTTAAGCACACAGGGATATAGGGACAGAGAAAGTCTTTGCCCGTGGCACGTATCGGGTATGTTGGCTATCACAATGAAAAGTATAGGCTATAGTCCTTCCTTACAAATCAGAGTATCTTCATTTTAATTGCATTAAAATCGGTGCAACTATTTAGCCGTGAAAACATAAGAAACAGACATACAAAGTTACTGTTGCATTAATTATTTGAGGTGGTGGGATGTAGAGATATTGAATGTGACATATTCTAGAGTCTAGAGTAAGTAGCTAATAAAATGAATGAGATTATTTCTGGCTCGTTAACGAATTTTTAAAAAGGTTCATCATTAAATAAACCAGATGTTTCAGAAAGTACTCTAAGCTCTATACTAGGGGTGTTGCTGCTAATTATAAAGTTTTGGGTTCGGCTTTAGATCACTAAAATAGTTATTAAGCTGTTTTTGTAAAGGTTAATACAGTGTTACGACTCTCGATCTGAATTATTGATACAGGTACCTATTTGTTGTTCACCGTGTTTGGTTAAGTATTTAGCAAATAACAGGTAAAATGATTTAAAACCAGAAATTATTGTTTCTTGCATGATAATACCTACTAGGGCATTAGACTACTACAAAAATTAATGACACGAATATTATTATCAGCTTGTTGTAGCCCACTGCTGGACATAGGCCTATTGCCATTCAACAATTTTGGGCACGTCATATTCTCACTCTGATCGATTTTGGTCTCGTGCGTCTAGCTGCTGTCAGCCATCTTGTGCAGATTATCTCTCCATCTACGAAGTTAATTGTAATTAATTGCTTAGATAAACTTACAAAACTCTAATTTGTCAAGGTTAGATCATTTTCCCTCACTTAAGTTAACAGACGAGATATTATTATAATGTCCTTCATGAATCCTCCTCATTCGCCTTCTTCATCTAAAGTTAATCAAAGCCAAGTTAAATGTATCATTTGCACTTAAAACTAAAATTGAAAAACCATGTACTATGTAAAATATTGTTTATTGAATAAATATATATAACAATAGTAATATATATTTATTTATTATTTCAAGCCGACCAAGAGATATCGATGGTTTGATCAAAACCTACTGTTTTTTTAATATTTATTTCAAGTAGTAAGAATTGAGTACATTTCATACCCTTAATCTAATAATGTTCATGGAAAATTTCACGATTATCATGTCATTGTGTTTAATAGTACTCAATTTATGACTGTAAGTAATGTTCGTTATAAGGACATAAATCTATTAATGTTAAGTTCCATTTAACAGGTCGATAAAACTTAACAATAGGACGATTTCGACGAGTTTATTACCAATGGATTTTGAACCTTATTATTTTTGACCAGTAAACAGAATATGTGGTATCTATAGATGACATAAATATCCATATTAATATTGTACATTTGAAAGTAACTCTTCCGGTTGGCTATGCTTTCAAGGCTTAACCACTGCACCGATTTGAATGAAATTTAGGATAGAGGTACTTTGAATCAGAATTAAATCTTGAGTAGTAACCTATGTCACTCTTTATGGCGATAACAGACATACACGCATCATAATCTATATAGCGTATTTATAATATGTTTCTTAATCTCTCAAAGACAGATTAATAATAATAAACAAATGAAATCCTGTTAGATATTCGACGTTGCCGTTTTCCAATCTCAAGAACGTTTTGGTTTTCAATAGACAAGGGAATGCACTCAATTACCGACGGATTATCGATGTTACCAGGGTAACATAGATCATTCTTGTCTGAGTTTCGATATTCCAAGTATCGACCTAGATAGTCAGTACATGAATGTTAAAAATAAAGTTTAATGTGAATATGTAATATAAGCAACAGCAACTAAGGGTATGGAATACTAGCTGTTGAACGCGCCTCCTCCTGCGGCTCCCCGCACGTAAGTCGTTTATCGTGATAAATGGTAGCCTATATCTGATGTACAAGTTATAATACCTACTGTAAAGTTTCAACTAAATCCGTTCAGCAGTTTTTGCGTGAAAGAGTAACAAACATCCTCAACATGCAAACATCTTCACAAACTTTTGCATTTATAATTTTAGTAAGATTTAGTATAATATAATATTTATATAATTATAAGTGTTTTTCAATTTTAATATCGCGTCATTCGGAATTTTGAAACCTGATGAGATTAAACAAATTTATCCTTAAAATAAAATGCCTTCAAATAAGAGAAAACATAGCGTAACACGTAAAAACCTTTGATAATGTCTACGCTTTACGCTGTACAAAACAGGAAAACATACAGCTAAATTAAAATCTATCTATATATATAAAAGAGTAAGGTGACTGACTGACTGACTGACTGACTGACTGACATACCCAGAGATCAACGCACAGCCCAAACCGCTCAAGCTACAATCCTGAAATTTTGCATGTAGGTTCTTCATTTGACGTAAATGAGCACTAAGAAAGGATTTTTTGAAATTCCACCCCTAAGGGGGTTAAATAGGGGTTGAAAGTTTGTATGGAAGTTCGTCATTTTTGAAGTAAGAAACATGAAACTTTACTTTTGGGCTACTGATTAAAAAAGAGTAGATACCTATTTAAGCGTTTCTGGATATTCTATCCCTAAGGGGTTAAATAGGGGTTGTTATTTCGTATGTAGGTCAGTCTGGAAGTCCGTCATCTTTTAAGTTAGAAACATGAAACTTTATTTTAAGGCTGCTGATTAAAAATGAATTGATACGTGTTTCAGCGTTTCTGAATATTCTACCCCTAAGGGGGTGAAATAGGGGTTGAAAGTTTGTATGGAAGTTCGTCATTTTTTAAGTAAGAAACAACAAACTTTATTTTTAAGGTACTGATTAAAAAAGAGCAGATACGTATTTAAGCGTTTCTGGATATTCTACCCCTAAGGGGTTAAATAGGGGTTGTTATTTCGTATATAGGTCAGTCTGGAAGTCCGTCATTTTTGAAGTTAGAAACATGAAACTTTATTTTTAGGCTGCTGATTAAAAATGAATCGATACGTGTTTCAGCGTTTCTGAATATTCTACCCCTAAGGGGTGAAATAGGGGTTGAAAGTTTGTATGGAAGTCCGTAATTTTTTAAATAAGAAATATGAAACTTTATTTTTGGGCTACTTAATAAAAATGATTAGATACGTATTTAGGAGTTTCTGGATATTATGCCCGTAAAGGGGTGAAATAAGGGTTGAAAGTTTGTAAGGAAGTCCGTCATTTTTTAAGTGAGAAACATGAAAATGTAGTTTTGGGCTACTGATTAAAAATGGGTAGATACGTATTGAAGCGTTTCTGGATATTCTACCCCTAAGGGGTGAAATAGGGGTTGTTATTTCGTATATAGGTCAGTCTGGAAGTTCGTAATTTTTGAAGTCAGAAACATAAAACTTTATTTTTTGGCTGCTGATTAAAAATGAATTGATACGTGTTTCAACATTTCTGAATATTCTACCCCTAAGGTGGTGAAATAGGGGTTGAAAATTTGTATGAAAGTTCGTCATTTTTTAAGTAAGAAACGTGAAACTTTATTTTTGGGGTACTGATTTAAAATGAATAGATACGTATTGAAACGTTTCTTAATATTCTACCCCTAAGGAGGTGAAATCGGGGTTGAAAGTTTGTAAGGATGTTCGTCATTCTTTACTTTTGGGCTACTGATTTAAAATGAATAGATACGTATTTAAACGTTTCTTAATATTCTACCCCTAAGGGGGTGAAATTGGGGTTGAAAGTTTGTAAGGGAGTTCGTCATTCTTTACTTTTGGGCTACTGATTAAAAAATAGTAGATACGTGTTTAAGCGTTTCTGGATAATCTACCCCTAAGGGGGTGAAATCGGGGTTGAAAGTTTGTAAGGATGTTCGTCATTATTTACTTTTGGGCTACTGATAAAAAAATAGTAGATACGTGTTTAACCGTTTCTGGATAATCTACCCCTAAGGGGGTGAAATCGGGGTTGAAAGTTTATAAGGATGTTCGTCATTCTTTACTTTTGGGCTACTGATTTAAAATGAATAGATACGTATTTAGTCGTTTCTTAATATTCTACCCCTAAGGGGGTGAAATCGGGGTTGAAAGTTTGTAAGGAAGTTCGTCGTTCTTTACTTTTGGGCTACTGATTAAAAAATAGTAGATACGTGTTTAAGGGTTTCTGGATAATCTACCCCTAAGAGGTTAAATAGGGTTTGTTATTTCGTATATAGGTTATTCTGGAAGTCCGTCATTCTTGAAGTTAGAAACATGCAACTTTATTTATGGCTACTGATTAAAAATGAGTAGATACGTATGTACGAACATGTTCTACCGGAACCGGTTGTGGTTCACGGTGCCGTTCTTGAAGTTGTTCAAAAATATGTGTGGTACCTCGGGCAGACTTTGCAGTTAAGTAGAAACAACTTCGAGGACGAGATGAACAGGAGAATTCAGCCGGGTTGGGCAGCGTTTGGGAAACTTTGTCGGGTCTTTTCATCGTCAATCCCACAGTGCCTAAATACGAAACTCTTCAATCAATACGTCCTACCTTTTTTAATGGGACTAATCCCGCCCACACGCCCACCACTGTAACTCCTGTACACCAGGATCAACAGCGGTGACCCACGAAAACACCGAGTTATGACACTCGGGAAGTCCCAGGAAAAATTTAACTGTCTTGGAACCCGCAACGAAATTAATCAGAAGAAAACTGGAGGAGTTGGAAATATAATAAGTCCACTTCCCTCCTTAGCAAAGCGGGAGACAAAATGGAGTCAAAATAGGCAGACGCCTTTTTCAAACCGGGAAGCACCACGGATAAAAATATTATGGGTCCTAAGTGAGCTATATTTGATTTCTATAGTATGTATGGCAGAATCGCTTAAACGCACGGAAATTCACCGCAGTTGACACAAGATCCCCATAATATACTACCCCAGACGTCATTTGTAAGCTATTTAGCATCATGTTACGTTCATTGTACCAAAGACTACATTCCCAGAGGATATGATGAGCCGACTGTTCACAGCTAGAATCAGGTGTTGAGCATTGACACAATGGTGAATCGACTAATTTAAATGAGTATAGTTTGCTCTTAAAGTTACCGTGGCCTGTAAGAAATTGAGCGACACAGTGATCTACCTCGAGCCATGTCCTTGACAACCTTTCGCGAACAGATGGAAAGAACTGGTAAAGGTGGCGCCCCTTAGATGATTCGTCCCATCGTTTCTGCCATTCATCCAAGAGGTCGTTATAGACATTGGTTTTTTGTTGAAACAATCTTATGATTTTACCGCGGTCTCGTATGCCCAAAAAATCGCATTCCATGTTTTGTAGTGTGGAATAGTACATGGCTGCACGTCTTTGCACCTCGAGATCGACCGGAAGAACACCTGCCAACACCGGTAAAGCCTCAGTGCTAACCGTCCTATATGCCTTGCACAAGAAAATCAATGCAGGTCGTTGGCCTTGTAACAGTTTGCGACGGACAGCACCTACAGTCGCCCTATCTGCCCATACAGGAGCACCATAGCAAATAGAACCCAAATAAGTAGCTCCATATATGATCTTTAGTGTATTATATGACAGACCCCATGTCGCAGTTGATATCCTCGTCAGTGCAAAGAAACTCTTTTTAGACTTTTCATTAACTGTTCTAATATGTTCAATAAATGAAAAATTTCTTTCTAAAACCAATCCCAAATAACAAACCGAGGTTTTATTTTTAATAGTAATATTTTCAAATTTAATACAAGGCGGTGATTTGAGGTTACCTTTCAGAAGTAGCTGGAAGGTTTTGTTTGGTGCAAACGTCAACCGATTACGCCCATCCCACCGAGATATTAAGTCCAAACATTCACTGGCCAGCCTCTCAAGCCCCGTTCTGGTATCCGACTCTATCAATAACAAACCGTCGTCCGCGTACGCATTCAGGGTACATCCGGACGGCACAGGCATTGCCAGAAAATCGTCGAAGCCTATGTTCCACAAGTATGGTCCTAGCACTGACCCTTGAGGACACCCCATCGTAAGCGCCTTCGACACAGAATGATGCCCAAGTCTCAATTTAGTAGTACCTTGTAAGAAGTACGAGGAGATAAGGGAATAAATATTTTTAAAGCAACCTCTTAATTTTAATTTTAGCAATAGCATGGGCCACCACGCATTGTCAAAGGCGCCAGATATATCTAAGAAGATGCCTAAAACGTATTGAAAACTTGACTCGGTGACAGTTTTCCTTACAGATATAACCGCATCAGTTGTCGATTTTCCCAACGTAAAGCCGAATTGTCTATCATGAAATTTAACTCCACCCGGTAGAAGTCGTGGTACTACAAGACGCTCTAAAAGCTTTCCCAGCGATGGTAACAGTGTTATGGGTCGATAGGATTTAGGATCGTCCGGCGGCGTATCGCCGCTTTTTGGTATTATTCGAATATTACCGCACCGCCAAACACTAGGAAATACTCCTTCCGCAATGCAACGTTTAAAAACTGTTAAAACCGTATCACCCGAAAGTTTACAAGCTTCTTTTATCATTTTGTTTGATATTTTATCGTCGCCCGAAGCCTTATTTAGTGGCAATGACCTAACAATACTGAGGAATTCGTCTGAAGATGGTAAGTCAGACATTGGAGACAATGGTGGTTCAATAGCCCACTGCCTAATTTGTCGGTGATAATCCGTGTCATCCTCCGGCCGATCGTCAGGCACAAGTGATTCTAAAAGATATTCTGTGGTTTGTTCTACTCCTGTAGTATAACTATTATTAATTTTGATGTTCTGTACGTATGCAAGGTCGATTGATCTATTTGCTTTAAATTCATGATACAAAGGTGACCAGGGACCCTCTCTATCGAGTTTATCAACAAGTTTACGTATTAAATTTCCCTTTGATTTCTCCACAGCAGCTCTATAATGAGACCTGGCAACTCTAAGAGCAATAAGAGCATTATTGTAAATATCTCCTGTTACGTTACGCTTTTTAATGTCATTTAGTTTTTTACGAGCTTTTCGATAGATTCTACGTAATTCGACTAATTTATAATTCCACCAATCACATCTACGAGTGTTAGTGATAGATCCACGGCCGATACAAACATCAGCACAATATGTGAAAGTATCTGATAATATGTTTGCGCTTTCCTCAGCTGATAGACCACTGCGACTGAAGTCTTTGGCATGTACTGCAAAGAGTGAACCAAATAAAGCCCAATTTGCCCCTTTAGTTTTATACCTAAAATTGTAAGGAGTTCTTTGTGGATATTGTGCAACCATTGGTATGAATTCGTACACGATTAAGCGGTGATCACTACAGGATGCGTCCGGTAGGACACGCCATCCAGATATCGAGACGTCGCCGCGCGTAAGCGTCACGTCAATAGAAGACTCACCCATTGGGCTGCAAAAAGTTGGTGGTGCATCAGGGGTATTGTGGATAGTAAGATTCATTTCCGCAATAAAATCTTCAACCGCACAGCGACGAGCCATGTCAGCTGCACGCAATTTGCCATACCATAAAGTAGAAGAAGCATTGACATCAGCGCCAATGATAATTTTGTGTCCTATGAGGGACCGCAAAACGAAACGTAAATGATGTAGATGAGGATCAATAGGATGTGAAAATTGAAAATAACAGCTCACTATGTAAACCCTACAGGTAGAGGATGAGATCTCAGCAACGGCGCAGTGTGACGTCATAAGGTTACGCAAAGATGTTACCGTAAAATTAGAACTTGCAACATATATCCCAGCCCGCGACCGGCCATCTAGTTGTACTACATAATTCCGCAATTGAGCGCTTTGATATTGCTCTTGTATAAGGACAATGTCTAACTTTTGTTCCAAAACTAAGCGATCTAATTCTGACGTGGCTATTTTATCATTATGAAGATTTAACTGGCCTATTGAGATATTATCCATTTTATTAAAAAGGTACTACAGCTACTACTGTATAAGCTATTCAGTAATTAGTGTTTAGGATTAGCTGCTCTAATTTAAGTTTATATGTGGAGCAGTCTTGTGATCCACATCGATGGTCACATGGTTTTTTGTACCGGCTGCATTGTGCGCATTTCGGTTTAACATCTGGTGTGTCCTTATCCGGGCAAGCCCTTGTATCGTGGCTGGCCGCGCAATTAGCACACGTAGGAGTTTTAATAGTGCAAAATTTTTGAACATGACCGAATTGTTGACAGTTTAAGCAACGAACTACTTCTAAGTCGTCTATAAACCTACATGTGGCCCAGTCTATATATAATTTATCTTTTGTGCTAGCCAAGTGTTTCCTAACCTCTGTCTCTAATTCTAAGCCTATCCATTGACGTCCGTTTTCCAGTTTACGATGCCTGACAATTTTGGTCGTTTTTAAAAAATCGCTTTCGCTTAATTTTAATTCGTCCTTGATATTCTGACGATATAAAGCTGTTAGGAAGGTACGATCCTCCATAGAACCGGGCACGTCTTTTACAATTATACGGGGCCTTCGGCCTTTCGGCTTTTCTAAGCGTAAGCCTACAGATTTAATGGCGTTTACTGCTTCTAGTTTTTTAAGCTGCCGTTCATTTGCGACCCGCAACACGACGCCTGCCTTTGCGGTTTTTTTGACGCCTACAATTTGAAAACCTTCGTCGCTAGGTTTAATAGCCTTCATGAGAGCTTCTTTTGTAGCTGACGAAGTTGCATAGTCCGCTGAACGTTCCGTAGTAGGATACGCAATAACACACGGCCTAGATACGCGCGCCTCGGCGGACACCGGACACGGGGCTGATCCAGGTGGTAAGCGAAGCCTAAGCTTGTCCGCGTACGTCAAGCCCGGCTGTTGAACGGCGACACCCCCCACCCGGCGCTCGAGATTCGCTAATTTCGTTTCATTGCTAGCAGATTTAATTGCCAACAATGAGACGATACCGGTAATCCGCTGGGTTACGTCCATAATGGCGGTCCTATTCCCCACATTCATTCGCGACCCCTGATCGTTTACCAATTCGTTAATTTTTGCCAAATATTCGGTTGCCTGAGACACCAACTCAAAATAATCATACTCCCCACAGTTATCACGACCACTAAGAGACGAAACACTCTCGCCCAAGTCCGAAGCCCTAATTCGTTCAGTTCTACTTTCATTTGACGATAAATTTGATGGCGACATTCTACCAAACAATTTATTTCCGGTTGGTGTTCGAAATTCATTTGTACCACCGGGATCCGGCAACTCGCCAACAACCGACATGGCCAAACAAAGACACACCAGACAAAAGAAATATCAATAAAAACAACTTCAAAATCAAAAAACACGAAAAGAAAATTAATACAAACAAAATATTACTCCTACCTACCTTTATGAATAAAATAAATTGACTTACCGATAGCCGTAGTAAAAGAAACTAACACAATATTTGTATTTATAAGGCGTAAAACTTACAGATTATTTGTCAAAAACACTATATACAACCTTATACCGCCCACAAACCGGGTAACAGTCGCAAGGATACACAAAAACAATATTTAAATTATTAAAACGCGACGTCACACGTGAACCGTACAGACCCGCGGAGTCCTAAATACTAATACGTCCTACCTGTCATGACATACTGTGCCGAAACGTGGACACGACACGGCTGGTCCACAAGTTCAAAGTCGCTATGGAGAGGGCTATAATAATAATAATGATTAATTTTTCTCATCACAAAAGCTCAACGTTTCTCTAAGGGATCGCATCAAGAATGAGGTGATCCGGTAGAGAACCAAGGTCATTGACATAGCCCACGGGATAAGCAAACTGAAGTGACAGTGGGCTGGCCATATTAGCCGTAGAACTGATAACCGTTGGGATAAACGGGTTCGTGAGTGGTGACCGCGTCTCGTAGCGTAGAACGTCCACAGGCCAGGTGGAATAATGATCGGACGGCTTGCAGAAGCTGGATTAGAGAAGCTGAGGATCGAACCAAGTGGCGTGCAATTGGAGATGCCTATGTCCAGCAGTGGACTGCGTTGATGATAATGAGATACGTATTTAAGCGTTTCTGGATATTCTATCCCTAGGCTAGACTGGAAGTCCGTCATTTTTTAATTTAGTAGCCTGAAACTTTGTCTTCAGGCTTTTGATTACAAATAAATGAATACTTATATCAGCATTTATGGGAATTATATTCCTAAAGGGGTTAAAATAAGGGTCGAAAGTGTGTGTGAAAGTCAATTTTAATGGACTATTGATTATAAATACATACGTTTAAAAACGTGAACACAGTATTCATAGATACTTACACAGTTTTAAATAAATACATATAATCAACTTCCACGCGAGCAAAGCCGCGGGCAACAGATAGTCTATATATATAAAAGCAAAATACCACTCACTTATTAATCACGAAATCTCAGAAACTATGACACCTACAAACTTGAAATTTGGCACGTAGGTTCCTTATAGGGTGTAGACATCCGCTAAGAACGGATTTTACTAAACTCCACCCCTAAGGGGGTAAATTAGGGGATGAAAGTCCGCGTGAGCGAAGCTGCGTGCAAAAGCTAGTGTATAATATTAGTATAGATTGTAGTCATTTATAGTTCAAATGCACTGGCCACGTGCACCGAGCTTTTAAATGAAGCAGTGCAAAGCCTATAGTAATTACTTAATGACCGGTTGCGACTTTACCTGTGAATTTCGGATGGTATCGGGGCAAACTAAGTAAATGAAAATATACGAGGTCTCGGTAGAGTAGCTGTTGCGTTCCAAGTTGGCTTACTGCACTAGTTGTATAAATGCTATTTAGATATAAATACTGGTGATGGATATTATAGTGGTATAAGTCTTTCTATTGCAATATGAATGATTAAAAATACTTTTTACTTAATTACAGAGCACTTTTTATAATACAGTTAAAAGTGAAAACTTTAATGTGATTGGCGAGCCCTAATAATAGGGCTCGCCAACCACATTAAATGCATTTTATGTTTTATTTTTCATTTTATTTTGCCTGAGGCTTTAATAATAAAAATAAAGTTATTTATCTATCTCTCGAACCCTTTATAGTAATTGCGACGATTAACTTTCACATTAAAATATTACTTATATTATACAAACATAATTTTGAAACTGACCTCTGACGGGAAAATTTCCCGATCACGGTTTGTGGGCTTTACGCCTCCCTCACATTGGCAGATCAAACTGATCGCCGAACAGAGCCAACTAACACGCCGGGGACCAACGACGTGTAGGGGCATAGTACAGCAATATCATAATTTTGCTGTACTCTATGCTTATGAAAGATAGTTTGGACGTGAATAAATTAAGTTTCATTTTATTTGTTATAACATTTAATATGACCTTTGAGTGAGACTACCTTTTGCTTATCGCCATCAACTTTGATCAGATAAAATAAATATAAAATAAACCAAAAGTTAAATATATATATATATATAAGAAGTCTCTTTGCGCTGTGGACAACCATAATATTTCAAAACTCAGATTTCTGAAAAATACTCTTGGACGAAAATGTAATCCTTACGTGATTTTAAAATTTAAAACAGTAGGTACGAAAGCAGACGTAAGTAAGAAATTATTAATTGAACACAAATTTACGATTTTTGGAAAAGTTTGATAAAAAAATGTATTTCCAGTGGACCGAGGGTAAGTTATATCGATCAAGTACACAGTAGCCGCTCGACTCCCAGCTGCTTACGAACTTAAGAATAACGATACTACAGTTTTGTCGCGGAAACTTTTGCATAAACCTGCACTTAGCGTCGGCGACGGCCAACTTGATCGTTAAATAATAAACTTTAATGGACTTTTGGTCATTTTAGTTTACTGTTATTGTTTTTTTCCTGGCATATGAAGGGACGAAAGCTTTTGAAAATTTGATAGCATTTTACGTGAGTAACGAGGGAAAGTTTTAACAAGGATGGGAATTTAAATTTAGGAGGATAATACGTGGATGAAAATTTAATTCTAGAAAATACTTCCCCTGAGAGTACTAAATACATTTTTTTTTGTAATAAAGAGAAAAAAAAGAACTAGACGTACTTGAAAGCTAATGTCGCTATAGAAGTAGCAAACAATCATACCAGAAGTAATTTCTTTTTCACGAATTGCTTATTATATAAATTACTTAAAATTAGTAGGTAGTAGAGCCACGCTGATTTCAGCACGAATGGGCCGGCTCGACCGGGGCGGTACTACCCTCGCACAGAAAATCAACGTAAAATGACAGCGTTTGTGCTGTCGTGTTTCGTTGGTGAGTGCGAGACCGGAGGCCCAATTAGTCTAGTCAACAAGTTCCATACTTGTTGACTAGACTAAAAGATGCACAAGCATCACTAGGCCGCCATAGTGTGGGTCGCCATACTGCATTGCTGTATTCGCAATGAGTATGGTGGCCACCACTCGTGGATTCTGCTAATGCTCTCCATCAGGCAGAGTAGAGTCATTTTGGCAGGCCAAACATAAAAAAAAAAAAAAAAAAAAAAATACTAGCTAGAAAAAAATGTTTACCGCCCAACGAAGTGGGCACGGGGCCCACTTCGTTGGGCAGTAAACATTTTTTTCTCCGACTTACTTTGCAAATTCAGCTACCACGAAAAAGTCTTTCCACTTTTCAAGTTATTATATAGCCTATGTCACTCCCAAATAACGTAGCCTTCTATTGGTAAAAGAATTTTCAAAATCGGTTCACTAGATCCAGAGGTTACCCCCTACAACGTCACAAACTCATAAACTTTACCTCTTTATATAATAGCTTATAGAAATATAACACCAGGTCAGCGGTACCGTTCAAGATAAAATAGATACGTTTCTTGGAATCATTGTTTAAAACTGCAGCTAAGTTTTGAAAGTACAATTATTATTCGTTTAGCTTTTACCATTGATTACAGTCTTATTGGTAAAATAATGTATGTGTCATCATAACACAACTGTCATTATGTTAATACGGAATGAATAATGCTTGCAATGCTCGCTATTTATACGGCATTAATGGCGTAGCAGTGCAATTCCGGAAAGCGGTGCCGAAACACTCTGCAGATACGTTTGTCTATCACGCGTTCACCTATATGAGTATTACTGAACTAACAAACAGGGTTGCATGCAAAAGCCGTATTATGAGAAACATCACATGCATTATACGTATGTTTATAATATGTATGTTGGAGCTCGTAGTATGCATTTGTGTAGTTGCCATCACAATACAAGGATAATGTGAATTGTTATTGTGATTTCTCACAGTTTGGCGAGCGTTTTGTATTCAGTGACTATGTTTTAACTATTATGTTATTTCATTCAGTATTCCACGGAATATATTTAAAAACATGTTCAATGATAAAATTGTTATACAATAATATCTATCTATAATATACATATATGTATACACCCCCGCCTTTTATACCCCAAAGGGTAGCCTGAGTCGTATTTTATCAACTGTCAATGTCACTTATTACTTATTCTGATGTATCGTATACATCTTTTTTTAAACTTCATAAGTTAATGTTGTACCTGTTATTATCAATGTATGCACTTTTTTATTTTTTATTGCGACATAAAGCAAGAGATAATAACCAGTCAGTTTCATAATATTCAATGGTTTCACTTTGTTTCATCACCATAAAAATATATTTAGATTTTATCGATCAATATAATGATGAAGCAAAATTATTTGCGCTTCTCACGATGCCAATGAGAAACTTTTGCACCCCTATTGAAAGTAGATCAGTATGTATCGCTGTTCGCTGACTCAGCCGAGAGAGGATTCAGTGTCTACTCGGTGCGAAAGCGCCTACAATTTCCTGAATATTACCGTCAAATTGAACTTCCTTTAACGTCGGTCTCTTTTAGTAGTTATTAAGGAGCGTTTATAACTTTAAACAAATTCATCTATTCGATAAGTATGATAACTTATTCTGTGCCTGGACATAATTTATTTATAATGTGTATATACATAGTTTGTAGTATGTGTATGGTACAAGTATGTTTAGCAACAGTGTGGTTACGATTTTCCTATAAGTGTGACAACCTCTTCAAACCGTCACCCACATGGGCTTACGGTGGAGCAGTGTGTCATAATTGAATCGAATCAAATCACACCAAACGGTGTGCCACTCTGTGTCTGAAATAAACTGCCGGACTTATTAATACTCATTCTAGTCAATTAACTAAAATGTAACAGAATATTACTTAAAAAGAAAAAACAACTTTTATTTTCAGATTAATTTGGAGTTCAGATTTGACACATAATTGTACATTTTATTTAAAAATAATTTAAAATCATGACAACAATCATGCAATTTTCTCTTTGAAAGAACCAATGTTCTAACCATTTGAAATTTTAAATTAATTTATAAGTTTTGTTTCACTCAGAAGACTTGTATTGTCATGTCAAATTTATTGTCACATTGTTACGATACTTGTATGAATTGTGATTACGTTTTCAGGAAATGGAGTAGAGGCAAACAAACTGTCACTTACATTTTGTTCGTCCCTTCTTCCTTTATCATAACATGATTGACAACTTGATTACATGAACTGTTCTTCGAGCTTTCTAAATCTTGAGCATTATAAATTGTGAAATATATTAGACTATTTGGTTAAGGCAGGTTTATAACGCACGTGGCAACTTCTATTTAAGGTATTCATAGCCTCGGTAATAGATTCACTTCTGGCAGAAAAACACAAATGCTTAATTGTTGTTTGTTTTCTTTCATTCAATGTTCGAGACTTCGAGTGTTTCGAGTTTTTTCATAGGGCTGTTTTTGTATAGGATAATAGGAATAGGCACACAACTGTATCACTAGCTAAAAGTGTATAAATACAGTATACGTATTACAGTACGTAATATACACTTAAATTCTTCAGTTAGTAAACAGACGTATTTAATTATAAACTAGATTTTAATTTAGGTTTAAATACATAAATCTTAATAGTTTCTACAACATTATGAAAATATGAAAATAAAATGAAATTTATTTTAAAATACTGAAAAGAAAGCTTTCAACATTCAATATGGGAAATATGGTATATTTATCACATACGTTTGATCGATGTTATCTGTTCTATGAAAGCTGTAAATACGGATAAAGCATTACGGGGATTAATGTTCCAGTTTTCAACTTTGTCCATTCATTCTAAAGTAAATCGATCTCTTTCAAAAGATTGTTGGGGCATTGTCAATAATCTTTGTAATTTTCTGTAAGTAACTGACATGGGAATTGAAATACTTGTTCTTGTTGTGTTGTTATGCCATTGTGTTTTGCGTCTTGTAAAGGATTTATCAAACTCTCTGTTTTTATGTTCGCAAAAGTTTTTATTGAACAGCATGAGATTGAAACTCTCTCGAGGCGAATACTATGTAAATTAGAAAAATCACATAATATTATAACTTGTAGAAGGCTCACGGGCCTTAACTGGGTAATCTTTTGTTGAAATTGGGTCCGATAAATTTATGCGCGCCGGCGACAGAGTTGATCGCCGTTTCTCCGAACACTTTTAATAGAATTAATCTAAGTATTTTAGCAAAGGATTTGTTAGCTCTCGTTTATTCTCGAGTAATTTAAATACGTTATACGAGACCGTTTACTGAAGGATTGTTATAGTAATTATGTAATGGTATTGAGAAGACTTAGTTAATATTGTTTTATCTTTAACATTATTCCTTGAACTAGAACTAGTTAAAAAGTCATTTCAGGCGGATTGCTAAAGGGTAGTAGAGTGGAAATTAAGGTTAAAGACTAGATTTCATAAGATTGTTTCAAGTAAATCCTACAACTTAAAAAGGTATAGGTATAGTCTCTTCTAAAATGAACTATGAATAACAATGACTCTAAATTTGATTTATTATATTATTTTAACTGCGCCGTGTCAAGTTTTAGATTAGTTGGTCTGTGCAAGATAAATATTAGATAGGTACAATTAATGTTCTTTCAAGATTAAAAAATACCGTTACCATTACCCAGAAACTCATTTCGTTTTAGGAGGTTTTGTCAGTAATTCTATTAATGAACACCTCTAAGTCTCTAGGTCAAGGATCTATTTAATAATAAACGATTATTGGTATCGAAGTAAGTTAGCGAAACCCAACTCAGTAGTATCAACAAAAGAGAAATAACAGAGCAAGCCGTCTTCAAAACTTTCTCCCATTTAAGATCAAGGGTATAAATCTTTTGCATAAAGCATGAATTAAATGAAGTACATTAAATTCATAACGTAAGCCCTTGCTCGCTAAATTATTTCATCAAATAATGGAAGAATTCACTGGAAGACAGTCTTAAATATTTATGCAGTTTACGTGACACCAAAGTAAACTTTTTGATCACTTTTATCTACAAAAGTTTACTGGGACATATTTCTTACACCTATGTGTACAGAGTACATGCAATTTACATCAAAACGTTCAATAAAGTTTGATATATGGTATTTAGGGATTATGAAGCTTTCCATTAGCGAGAAAACTTTCAATCAACAATCGGCTTAGTGGCTTCCAATTATCCTCTACAACCATGTTTATAAACTAACGATGTTATTTATCTTGTCTGCTTTTGTATTATAAAGTATTAAGGGTGTTTCATATTATAACTATAATCTGTTCCCACTTATGTAACAGGCGGAGTCTCTATTGACGTCAAGCGGGCACGATTATAATTAATGACAGGATAATTGAATATATGAAGGAAAGACAATGAATTAACCAAGTTATTGTTTAAAAATACGGATCGATTAGGAAGTGAAAACAGTAGCACTTCAGTAGGTTTATGTACCTAAAATACCTGTTACTAGAACTAGGCGTTTGAAAATCGAAGTCCTTTTATGGTCAAATCATTAACCTTAATATATTGATAAAGAAAAATAATGGACAAATATTTGACGAGCTCTAGAGGAACAATTTTACGTGACGTCATAATCCTGGTTAGTGTTAAAGTGAGAAAGCCGTTTATTTACGAAAAATATTTATTGAGGGTCTAGTGTAGTAGAAAATAAAAATTTAACATAAGTTAGTGAAAACAAATTATTTCAAATTATAACGACAAACAGAAAAGTGGAAACAAATGCATTAGAACATTCATTTTCTGCGGTTATATAAAGTTTACTAATAAATGCAAGCTTGGAGTATAGTCTTTTGTCCAGTAAATAAAATCGGTACGAGTCGACTTTAATGCACTGCTCACCGTCCATTTGCAATTAAATGTTTCCATTTCAATGGCGCACAGAAATAAGACGAACAATCGAATGGCTTTGAGAATGCTTTAGAGGAGCTGTTATATTCTATAGTTAGAATATTATTTGGTTTTGGTGTTTTTATTACATTTTCTATTTATTGATTTCTAAATAAACATGGGTTAATGTTTTAATTGCTTTACCCGACTACGGCAAAGCAGGGTTATGATTTTGACAGGCTATGGTTAGAAGCGTCTTGATCGTCCGTACGCTTCATAGAAACGTACCATACTTTAATAATGTGTGACTACGGGTTTTCAAAATTGTTTCATACTTTTTCAGCGTCGTTTTTTGTTGTAGTTAGGTTTTAGTTTTTACTTTTTTATGTTATTTAAATATTTTTTCTTTGTAATTTTTATAAAATTCAAATAAAATTAACATACTGTGTTTCAAACAAAAAAGTTACTTTTAATACTATAATACTAATAGATTTTATGTAATGTTTTAATTAGATTTTAAAAGAAAAAGTACGTTTAATATATCTGGAACAGGTCTTTGTTGATGTTTTTCTTTTTACATTAGTATAAATATAATGTTTGGATTCGACTATGAGGTTGAGCAATTAAACAACAATTTGAAAAAAAATATGGAAAAATTTATATTCTTGAAGTATAACTATATTATCCAAAAATTAAGTTACACCAAAACTTTTATACGTAAATTTCCGTAAACTTTTTGGGTTTACCTACAAATCAGAGGTCATATTTCAGACGATGCAAAAGGTTTTGCTAAAGATGTGGTCTTATGGTTTATCTATACATAAATAATAAAGTTACGAAAGGTCGACACGGTCTACATATAAAAGATAAAAACGAATGTAGGTCTTTATTAAAGTAACATAATTCAAAACAACAGGTTTTAGATTTTTAAGCTATTGCATAGCTTTTATCGCGGGCTTTGGGGCCTTTGTGCAGAAATTCCATAACGTAACAAAAAAACCTGACACACGAAGCTCGCACGGATCGAGACGAGCTGCTCCGAACGACGAATCAACGAATGTTTCTGTCTCTATCACGCACGAACATACTGCTTAAAAATATATATAATTGCATAAGTTGATAAAAAATGCTATGTAATAGCTTTATCGCGGCAGTCCCCGAGTGACACACGTATTTTTTTGTCTATTTATCGGTGTGTACGCAGGCTTTATGGCTTAACCGATTTGGATGCGAATTTTGCTTATGTATTTTGGTAAACTTTACTTAATATTTAGAGCATGTTTGCATTTCAATTTGCTGAGAAAGAAAAAAGGAATCTCAGTTTAAAGGATCACTGCTATTAACCGACAAATACGCTGGTGGAGCCACAGACAAAAGCTAGTAGTAATCAATATATTTCAAAAAACTTCAAGTCACATAATGGAGTTCTAAGATAAGTTAACATATTAAGTACAGGCGGTATACATACACTACTTTGTAACGGAACATTAAAAATCTGTCACTTTGATATCAACATGAACAGGTTTGCTCTCCCGCATGTAATGTAGAGATTTTACTGCGTCTTTTATATTAGCTAAGTTATTATGGCACCAGATTGCCTTTTTAAATATTTAAACCTTAATTTCAAGTCAAATAATGGCAACATGGCTAATGACATTTAAATTGAACTATGTAGGTACATCGAGGTATTATTTGGTACTAAACTTATTTAGATACGTGCCTGTACTTTTTTATTTCACTATTCAGTCAATTGGCTAAATGTGGCAGGGTTGTTCGCGTGGAATGGACACTGATTATTAATTGAATACGGGTAGTCTGATTGCATAGTATGTATGGGTATATGTAGTTGTAGTGGCGTGGAGTTCAATTAGATTTATACCTCGACACCCAACTACAGTGATTAGATTTTGTATTTTTTAATTTTTAAATCCATTTCTCCGACAGCAGATTCTTATTATATTTGTATGTATGTCGATTTTATTCGGTGATGTAGTTACATAACGAGCAGTATTTAATTGTTCAAGCTATTTTTATCATACGTCATTATTTATTCATAAAATTTATCTTATTAAAGCCGTTGAATTATTAACGTCTACGATTAAGACTAAGATATATTGTAAACATTAAAAGTTATGATTAACTGACGAACACATAACATCTAAATTGCTGTTATATTTTAGAATTTTTTTAAACAGATTACAAGCTGGCTTATTACATTTAGCTTTCTGACAGCACCAAACATATAGTTCAACGTTGCACTTAATTACGCACAACCTTCTATTAAATAGTGGTCTATTCCTATACCTATTATATTTCCTACATTATCTGTTGTGTTAGTCTTTTATATTACCACTAAAATATACTTAATTACCCAAATAATTTTACTAAGCATTCATAATTTATCATATCATATATGCCATACGAATTATAAACGTAATTGCCACCTATATAGACATTTGTCGTAATTTACAGAAATAGCGGAAAGTTGTATTATTTCTAAAATTTTATTTTATAAAGTACTAGCTGATCCAGCAAACCTTGCTTTGCCAGAAAAAAAAAATTGGGGTATAAAAAATAGATGTTATTCGATTCTCAGACCTACCCGATATGCACAATAAATTTCATAAAATCGGTCCAGCCGTTTCAGAGGAGTATGGTAACTAACATTGTGACACGAGATTTTTTTTATATAAGATATTCTTCATTAATATTATTTACATACAAGCTTTACAATATTGCCTTGGGAGTTTGTCTTGTTATAATATTGTAAATATTTCTAAATAAATAAATATTAGACGTAGACATAGTGTAAAATAATTCAATGAATTGTATATTTTGTCCACTCAGCAGAATACGGTAACAGTAAATATGTTGACTGCGAAAACTCGATGGCTGGAAAAGCACGATGACATAACATTTTAATTGTATTAAAACCGAGCGGGAATCAGCTAAATATAATTTACTTCATTATTATTCTGATTTTAATTACCATCTGGTTAATTCAGGTAATCGTCCTTGTTATTGTTATCGTGAAGTGAAACTCCAATACCCACCGAAACTGTGGTTAAGATTTCTCACCTGTTGTGTAGAGTTACTCCTACCTTAGTTACCTTTCGAGTGTCTTTCTGATAAGGTAACTTTTGGCTACAGTACAAAGATGTTTTTTTATGGGATTTGTCCCCAAACGCGCAGATTGATCGCTTGATGGTACGTGATTACCTCTGTCCAAGAACACCCGCAACACCAGAGGCGTCACAAGTGCGTTGCTGGCCTTTTAAAAAGGAGTACGCATTTTTCTTAAAAGTTTGAAGGTCGTATTGGACCGAGAATACCTCAGGCCACAGTTAATTCCAAAGTTTTGTTGTGTAATTATATCTTATAGCAATCTTTGACATATGTAACTAAATATAGACATCTAGACTATTGCGATGAAAATTTATTTTAAGGATTAAAATTGAACAATAATTGCCCTATAACTTTTAATATAATAAAAAATATATATTGCCATAAAACTCTTCTGGTTTAAAGTACAATATAAAGTTGATGTAATGTGTGTGAAAGAGGAAAGAGTCATATGGCAAGGAAGGGAAGTTAACAGTGAAATGGCGAGTGACAGAAGAGAATAGAAGGATAAAACGTAATGTGCCGACCCCAAATAGAATTGGGATAAGGGCAGGCGTATGATGATATTGATTACATATAGTAATCACGGCCTCCGAGAAACAGTATTTAGAAATGATTTCGTTAGCAATTTATCAAGTGAACGATGGCACTGGTAACCCAACCGCTCTATTTCTGGGAGAAGCTACAATATTTAGGTCGACACCGCACATGTGACTTTTGAGATTTAAGGTTTAACCGGCTGGAATTATTTAAAAAAATATAATTTTATAAATCAAGCTATTTTATAGCAATGAAATATTTTGCAGGTTTTATATTATTTTCATAATAATGAAGTTTTTTCGATAATCGTTGAATTTTAATTAAGCTATATAAAAATACTGATCTTCGATACTCTCTACAGTTCTGATGTACACATAAAATCAAACTTAAGTCTCTATCAAGTGGGAGGGAGGAGGCTGCGTATCAGTCAGAGCTGCCCAGAGTGGGTAGCGAAAGCTGCGCGCCAGTCCGCGTGCGAACGCTGCTTGCGATTCACGTGTTGATCCTTTTCGAACTTTTGGAGGGAAAACTTATAACGGGAAACTTGTGCGAAAAAATGATTAAGAATATTGTAATATTAAACGTTAAATGAAATGAACTTGGAACTGCAGTGTACTTTATAAAGTATGTGGATTTTTGATGTTGGTGGTGCGAAAAAATGACTTAGATGGATAATTTAGATTGTGGTGTTTTGTAATTGTGGAACGATGAAAGGTTCGTTCTAGATTTGAAATTTTTAATACCATATTTCATAAGCGTTAGTTAAACCCTCAGCATGCATTGTTAGTAACCCTTTAACTAGGTAGTGTTGGATCTGGCATACGTATTAAAAATACTTTCATATTTAATACCAGTAATTAGTACACAAACAGTTTCGAGATATTTAATCTCGAAACTTATTCCTATTAGCGATTTTAGGTAGAGCCACGAAGGCTGATTTTTAATTGTTTATAAAGATTTATAATGTTACTTTTAGTTGCAATCGCTGAAAGCATTGAACTAATGAACACCTACATCCATAGTTTGCCTAGTGATACCATTTAATATTAATTAAAATACTAGTACATGAAATGACAATATTACGAATTCAAGCAAACACGTGAAGATGGAAGTAAGATAGTTAACTTAATTTTATAGTCGAACACTTTGGAGAAACGTAAAACCTAATCTATTTTAAAGCCAAGAGTATACTTCGCTGCCTAAACAGCTGAGCCCAGACAACTATATTTACATTTTAAACGTAGTGTAAATGAAATTCTCAATTTAAAGCTGAGCAATATTCAGCAAATGGGTCGCACTCGACTCCCGGCAGTAAATAAATTCTCAGCTTCCACGATAGACGTTTACTCTTTCTGATTTATGTTATGCCCTAGTATGAATGACACCATGCTTTATATTCAAAATTAAGTGTAGGTATTAAAAAGTGCAAATCAAGCCATTTTGTAAATTTTTTTTATAAAATTTTGCTGAAACTGTTTTTGGAGGCTATAACATTTATGTTAATAATTCTAATTCAATTGAACCGAGTAAATAAATTCAAAAACATCGAATTCATTTTATTATTATTGATTCTAGATTATACCAGTTATATGGATATTTTTGGCCTTATAAAAAATTGTATAGTATAGTCATAACCAAATGAATAATTTAATGAATCCCACTAATAACTTTCCTGCTCAACTTATTAGATTAGCTTCTTTATAAAATAGATAGATAGAAGATAGTATCAGCAAATACTGAACTTTTCACTGTAACGTAATAATATGAAAATATATCCTAAATTTCAACCAAATCAGTTCAGCGGTTTAGCTGTGAAAGCATAAGACAATGACAGACAGAGTTACTTTCTAATTTATAATATTAGCATGAATAATTACTAGTCTGCCACCCTTTATTAAAGAGCCAAATAAACTGTCGAGTCAGTTTTGGAACTTTAATAGTTACATAAGTATGATTTGAAATATGTCCATATTAAATCAAAATCATAAAATAGCCGTATTTAAAATGAGTTAACGAACTCTATCCACGATACCATAAATTGAGTTATAGCTACAAATTATTACCTATTTTGATGTTACGATAAATTCACTTTAAAATAACACGGGAAGTTTTACAGTAATGTAACAGAGTGAAATTAGAAATCCAGTTTCATTTAATAGCAGATTTTCCTTTCATATAATTTAACTAGCGGCCCAGTACGTGCTTCGCTACGTATAAAGTGAAATAACAAAAATTGTGATATAATTTGAGATTTAAACTATCCTATCTCTCAAGTTGGATCGAACTGCACATTATAATCGGTTAAGTGGTTTAGGAGTCCATTGAGGACAAACATTGTGACACGAGATTTATATATATTAAGATTTCAGTGTAAGGATTAGTAGTGAATATTCTGGTCAACACCTACGAATAGATCAAAACGTCCGTTTAGTCATTTTGTTTGACGGTGAACCTTAACATATTTGCCAGCTTTTATAATATATCGATAGCTCTTCAGTTAAGTGAAGTCAGCATATTCCAATTGTCTGCTGCCACACCTGCATCTTCAAAAATTCATTGACCTCCATGCACTTCGTTCTCGTTTATTATTAACATACCGTTATTAACTTTTGCAACCATTCAGTTACAAAACTTGATAACAATATTATTAAAAAAAATTGTAGGCGTGCTTTTAAACTATATTTATTTAGGTAATAGGTTCAAGTAATTTAAGCCGTTTTTAAATTTATATTCTAACCATATAAGTTTGATTATGAATATTAATCGTTATTTGTTAAATTATACAAGGAAAATTCTTTGTCAAATTATACAAGGGTATAATTTAACAAAGAATTTTCTGTTTATTTATTTAAAGTCATTAACCTTAGTAACAACCATTTTGGTTAAAAAAAAAACTTAATGGAATATTTAACAGGGGTTATTTAACCTCACAGTGAGGTGGAACAGGGCAGAAACGTGAATAAGACTGTATCGCATATATTTAAATAAATATCTACGAGTACATAGATCTGCATAAATAGGTATCTACAAGGGCTCACAATAAATTACTGATATCTTTTTTTTTTTTGGACAACTCCCGCACTAGGAATAAATCGGGTGTCGCGGGGCACTTTACAAACATACATGAAACAGACACAAAGAACACCCAGACTCAGAACAACAATTTGTGGATCACACAAAGTGTTGTCCCATGTGGGATTTAAACCCACAACACTTGGCGAAGTAGGAAACGGCATGGTGACCGCTAAACGACTAGGCCAAATGTGCAGTGCAAAGTTCTGTTGCAGAAGAAAATTTATGAGAAATGCCAAAAGTAGGTAATTTATGAATAATGATAATTAATTAAACATTTGAATAATTTTGTAGAAATGACATAATTCTTCGAATGAAAACCAAAGATACAGTTGTTACTTGTTAAAAATAGGTAGTAATAAACTACGGAACTCGGACTCACACTTGGCCGATTTCTCAGTTGAAGATGGTTTTACCTAAGTTGAAATTCAAATGTTTAGGGTAAGGAGGAGAATATTTAGGGTAAGACATTTGTTGTCTGTGTTCTCTACGACCCATGTCTAAGCTTCAAAGTACATGAAAGTAATGCATGACGTGTTTCAATCAAGTCTTCATATTAAGATCTGTCAAGAGCTCTTGATAGTCTTAAAAACGTGTCTTGAAGACTTATGAACATGACACCTGATAGTAAATTTTAAAGCCAGAATCCCAGTGCCTTTTAATACACACATCAAAAGTGTCTAGGGATCAACATATATTTTTGCAATAACTTTTCTCCTGATTGATATTAAATAAAATTTTCTTTAAGGATTCATCAAATAAAGTGTTTTCGTTTGTCACAGTAACGATAAACCAAGTCCCCTTTGCATTAATAAAGAAATTTGCCATTTTCCTAATAAAGGGATTTTTGACATTTGAACCACTAACATTAAAGTTCGAAAAAAAGACTGAAATAACAGTTTTCTTTAAAATTTTATTAGGTAACTTAAACAATTAATAATCCGTGTTTCTACCGCGAACACTAACAACACAAGAACATCGGTTTGGCATACTCAAAATGAGTTCATCCAAATCACGCTGTGGAATGGCCGCCCATGTTCGTTGCAACAACAAAAAAAGGTCTTCTTGCGACTGGATACCCTCCATATTCGGCAGAGCTCTTCTCTGTAGCATATCCCATGCATGCTCAATCGGGTTCAAGTCTGGCGACTGAGCAGGCCAGGGCAGGACATTGATGTTAGCTGCGGCGAGAGTCTGTCTTACAACTCTTGCGGTGTGCGGTCGTGCATTGTCATGCATTAACTGAAACAAGGGACCGATTTGTACTTGTAGAGGAACGATGACGTCTGATACAATCGTCTCAGCATAAATTTGAGCGTTGAGGTTGCCTCTGATCCAAATCAACTCAGTTCTTCCGCCGATCCAAATACCCGCCCATACCATGATGGTTCCACCACTATAAGGATGGACTTCCTGGCAGGATTTTAATCGCTGTTGGCGTCCAGGGGTTCTCCAGTGTCGTATACGTCTTGTATCCGGTCTCATACCAAAACGAGACTCATCAGAAAAGCACACGAAACGCCATTGTTCTTCTGCCCAATTTCTGTGTTCAAGAGCCCATTGATATCGAATCCTACGATTGTGCATTGCTATAGGTGGTACCCGTAGCGGTCTTCGGGAATGAAGGTTCACTTCATGCAAGCGGTTTCTGACTGTTTGGTCGCTAATTAAGTTCCCTGAAGAGTGATGAAGCCTCACGGCTAACATCATGGCGGTTATTGTTGGAGCTCTTCGAGTTAAGATTTGAATGTATCGGTCTTGTCTCCGTGTGGTGCAGCGATACCGTCCTCCATGGCGCTCAGCCACGGTACCAGTGCTTCGGTAACGTGTCCAAAGTCGACTGATAACACTCTGACTTGAAATCAGAGCTAAAGCCACAGTACGTTGCCGGGAACCAGCTTCTATCATTCCCACGGCTCTGAGCATTTCTTCCCTGCTTAAATGACGTCGCCGCTCCATAATAACGTTGGTTTTAATCAGTAGTAGGGAAACAGTAGCACTAATAATGTCTTCAATGCGTTGTATGTTTTTATAGGGAAAATATTGACAGCTGATTTTCATCTTTTACTCGAATTTGATTGACAGTTCCTGATTCAAATTATGAAATGCACCAAAAAGGATCTCAATCTCAAGAAATCCGCATAAAAATGCTTGATCCCTAGACACTTTTGATGTGTGTATTATTTTAACAATGTTAAAATCAACCAATAATGTTTTTTCTTATGCTTTCAACATTTTTTTATAAAGAAAAAGTTTAAAAAACTATAACCCAACTATACTACCTATTTAAAAACTTTCGCTAAAATTTATTTGGTCATAGGCTATTACTTTAGGCTTGCATCATACCAAATGGCTATAATTACAAATCTATTGACTGCTAATTCATTGAAATCGGTTCTATAGTTTAGGCGCTACGGTAAAACATACAAATATACGTTGCCCGCTAAAACTATTATTCTTTCTTTCGGCTTCATCGTTGTCGGGTAAAAAGAGAATGGTATTAATGTGTTTGGAAGTAAAATTGATAATGTTCTTTTTCAACAGATTACACAGTACAGTGGGTGGTCATAACACTAGCGGTTCTAGAAGTGAGTGCAAGTGACAAGCGGCCGCGGTTCGTCACAGAACCGCCCGCGCGCGTACTATGGCCAGCTACACGCGGCGCACATGCACTGTGTCGGGCAACGGGACATCCACCTCCCGATATCCACTGGGTTACGGCTGAAGGACAACTTCTTACTACCATTCCGGGGTTGAGGTAAGCTTTTCTTGTAATTTATTTTTAACGGTGTTTCACGATTTTTGTGATAATTTTACACATTACTGAACAGAACCCTTATTTATCATCATCAAACAACTACAATCACATTTGACTGCACGGTTAGCCTAGTGGTTTAAGCGGTCGCCATGCCGCTTTCTCCTGCGCCAAGTGTTGTGGGTTCAAATCCCACATGCGACAACACTTTGTGTGATCCACAAATTATTGTTCTGAGTCTGGGTGTTAATTTCATGAATGTTTGTAATGTTCCCCGCGACACAGGATGACTATTCCTAATGCAGGAGATCTTTTTAAGAGAAAAAAAGAAATCACGTATTATATTCTTATGATAAGTTTATTTAATTCAACCGCATGGCACTGATAGAAATGAAGTACCTAATATAAAAAAGTCTATTTCAATATATTACTACTCGACTGTAAATATATTACATATCAAAAGACGAAATTCCTGTATCAGTCAAAATTTCACTTATACAGACATTTTACATCAGAGAACCTTTTATTCGTTGAATACAGGTCTGGTCCAGGTCAGGCTGATCCAGTCCGGTCGTTGACCTTACCGCCAACGGTCGTCATATTATACACTACTGTCGTTTCTCGAAAAAAAAAAAAAAAACCAGTGTTTCTCAACTTTTATCGTTAGATATTGCATCAAGATGAGTTCAAATAAGTGTAGTGCCTGTGACGAGGCAGTGTCTGAAGGTGCTCATTGCGCAGCATGTAACCAGACATTGCATTTCCACTGTGCGGGTATCACCGAAGCTGGCCATAGGAGGTTGGGAGATAGAAAACTTACATGGCGTTGTTCGAAATGTAAGCTATCAGGTATCACCCAGTCAACAGGCTCAGCGAGATCTCCGAACCCAGAATCTGAGACAAACATATTGAGTGAAATTCGTGCCTTATCCATCAAATTGGCTCCATTGGAGGGATTAAGGGAAGAAATCTTGAATCTAAAAAGCGAGTTTGCTGATTTAAAGTCCTCCCTCACAAAAGAGTTCAATGATACTGTCAGGGAATTCAGTACAAAACTGAACGAAATGGAACAGCGTATTGGAAAAATGGAAAAGGTTCAAGATCAGGTGGATCAGCTGCAGTCACGGGTGGATAAATTAGAAGTGGAGTCAGATAAAAAGGATCAATGGTCGCGGATGAACAATATGGAAATTAAGGGCATACCGCAGGCAAAAAACGAAAACCTATTTGATATTGTGTCCAAAATAGGTGCAAAGATTAACTACAAGATTACGAGGCAACAAATAAATTTTATAACAAGAGTTCCATCTCTTCAAAATGACCATCTAAAGCCAATTGTCGTAAATTTTTGTAACCGCTATGTAAAGGAGGATTTTGTAGCCGCGGCAAGGTTGGAATCGAAGACTTCTCCCCTATCAACAGTTAAAATAGGACTGCAAGGGAACCACAAAATTTATGTGAATGATCACTTAACTCTGAAAAACAAGTTGTTATTATCCAAAACTAAGAAGGCCGCAGCTGAAAAGAATTTTCAATATGTATGGGTGAAATATGCGAAAATACATATCAGGAAAACGGATACATCCAGTGTGCTAGTTGTGAATTCCGAAAAGGATTTAGCAAAAATGATATAGCGGATTTAAATTGCTCATTATTTTCTAAATATATAATATACTCGTTTACCAGAGTATTACAGTTTGAGAACCACATACTGCATTGTGTTACTTGTGTTTTCCTACTATCTCAATGTGTGTTCACGGTGCATTTAAATAAATGTTTTGTTAACGCAACCTATCGGTGTTCAAAAGAGTTATGCTTTAAAACTTACACAGTTGAATTCATTTTCTATCATAGTTTACTTTGGTTCATGATCAACAGTTGTCGTCCACTATTATCGTCAGTATGTTGCATTTTTATTCATATATGGCCTTCATACTCATCGCTAATCAGACACCGTGTGAAGCTGTGTTTGCGAGATTCCGTTAAGTTATTGAGTTTTACCCTCGAAATTATGTTTTATTGTGTCATAAGATCGTATGCTTTTGATTATTTGTATTCTCTAATAATTTCATTAATTAACCATAGCTTTGTAATTTATAATGTAATAGATAAGTTCAGGAATGGCTACACTTAGTATATATTATCAGAATGTTCGTGGTTTGCGTACGAAAACAAATAATGTGTTTAGTCGTGTGTGTTCGACCTCTCATGATGTGATAGTGTTTACAGAAACATGGTTGGACGACGGTTTCTATACCAGTGAACTTTTTGATGGTCGGTATCTTGTCTGGAGGCGAGATCGAGATTATTCACGTACCGCACAAAAGCGGGGGGGCGGTGTTTTGATCGCTGTAAAGTGTGGATATACAGTTATCGAGAGACCTGAGTGGCGTAGTTCTGCTGAAGACTTATGGGTGTCACTCATTATAAAGAGGTCAAGGCCACAGGTAACATATAATTTACATATTTGTGCACTGTATCTTTGTAAACAGAACTTAGGGAATTCATACTATACTCAATTGAATAATTTCCATTCTAAACTAAACCAGTTAATGTTGACACACACAACTGATAAATTTATAATAATAGGTGATTTTAATTTTGGTAATGACGTAACTTGGTCCGGTAATTGTATTGAAAGCGAAGAACTGATGCCAAATAACATTACATGTCAGCACATAATGGAATTTTTTGACAGCGCTCAGACTTTGAATCTATCTCAGTACAATGGAATACGTAACGTGAACGGTAGATTACTTGACTTGATCTTTTCTAATGACTGCGTTAAAGTTAATGAAAGCATGGATCCTTTGTCTACACCTGTTGATGCACACCACAAACCTTTGCTTATTCAAACTAGTTATGTAGAACTTCATAGATTAAGTGAAAAATTAACATCTCGGTATCTTTTTTCAAAGGGAGACTATACAGCTATTAATTGTGAACTAAATCGAATAAACTGGTATGATTTTTTGTTGACGGAGCCGTTGGAGGGCGCTGTAACTAAATTCTATGACAAATTGTATGAACTAAGAGATACATATGTTCCACTGAAAACCGCGAAACGATCATGTCATCCCCCATGGTACAATACGGCTCTAATTAAAATGTTAAAGGAAAAATACAAATATCATCAGAGGTATAAAAAATATGGCAATTTATCGGACTATTATTCTTTTACATTACTTCGGAGACGAGTTGTTGAACTGGAGAGGTCTTGTTTTGATATTTACATGGATAAAATTGAATCTTCTATTATAAAAAATCCTAAATCATTTTGGTCGTATATTAAGAGTAAACGACAAAGCAATACATACCCTAACATAATGCACTTTAAAGACATTACAGCTTGCACAGGTGAGGATATTAGCGATTTATTCGCCAATTATTTTTATTCCACTTTTCAGCAACCTAATCACTCATCTACTGACTTTAATACACATAACATAACGACCAGTGAACATTGCATTAGTGATAGCTTAGCGGGAGTCAGTACAGTTGAAATATGTGAGTCCCGTGTGTTGACATTGCTGAAAAACTTAGACCTATCGAAGTCGGGAGGGCCTGATTTTATACCGCCGATTTTTATAGTCAGTTGTTCTGCTAGCTTAACTGTACCTCTTTGCATTCTTTTTAAGCGGTCTCTGTCGGAAGGTATAGTTCAAAAGCAGCTTTTATTACACCTGTTTTTAAAAAAGGAAAGAAGTCGGATATTGAAAACTACCGCCCTATATCTAAGATATGTCTTTTCTCAAAAATTCTCGAACGGCTAGTCTACACTGACGTATATGCGGCATTACAAGGGACTTTTGGTGAGGAACAACATGGTTTCTTGAGGAATCGTTCGACTACGTCAAATTTGATATTGTCACATGAATTTATCTCACAGGGTATGGAACATGAAGGACAAGTAGACGTCATATATACTGATTACAGTAAATGTTTCGACCGTATAGACCATCAACTGCTCTTAAAAAAGTTATACATGGCAGGGATTCATGGGGATCTGTATAGGTGGTTCTCATCTTACATAACAAATAGATCACAAGCTGTTGTGTTGCAGGGATATACTTCAAGTTGGAGTTACATACCTTCGGGAGTTCCTCAGGGATCAATTTTGGGACCTCTTTTGTTCATACTTTTCGTTGCCGATATTAAAAGCTGCTTCAAGCATTCATACATTCTTTTATACGCTGATGATATGAAGGTTCATAAAACTGTGCGAAGCCTGTCTGACACACACGAATTGCAAGATGATCTGAAGAGGTTTGAGGCATATTGTACTCAGAATAGACTTCAACTGAACGTGTCTAAATGTTTTCATGTAACGTTCACCCGCCAGAAATCCATAATAGGCACGGGGTATACAATCAACAATCAGTTACTAAGCAAAGTCCATAGTATAAAAGATTTAGGAATTACACAAGACAGCAAACTTCTTTATGACCAACATGTTGACGATATTATTAAAAAATCCTCAAAAGCACTTGGATTCATAATTAGAACAACGACCTCCTTCAAATCCCTTAAAGCAATTAAAGTTCTATACTGTTCACTCGTACGAAGCCACTTAGAATACGCGTCTCAAGTCTGGAATCCTCAGTATGACATTTATAAGTCACGAATTGAGGGTGTCCAGATGAAATTTCTACGATTTCTTAGTTTTAAAGCGCAGCAATGGTCCGACGATTACTTACAGAGTTGCAAAAGGTTCCATTTTTTACCACTTGAGCAAAGACGTTGTATCAATGACATCTGTTATTTGATAAACATAGCTCAAGGCTCCATTGACTGCCCGGAACTTGTTGCTAAGGTGGAGATGAGTGTGAATAGGGTTGGTTTTCGACAGCGACCCCTATTAAATATACCTTTTGCAACAACGAACTATAGACGTAACGCCTTTTCTCTGAGAAGTGCAAATAGTTTTAATCAACTTACACGGAATCTCGATATAGACTTGTTTTGTACCAGCGTGAACACGGCCAGGAAAGTATTGGCTCATACATTTTTTGAAACGTAAAGCGGCACTCAAACTGTACTACTCTGTTTGTTGTTTGTTTTCTTTTTGGCATGTCTCCATATATATTGTTGTATGTATATAATGTACAATTATGTGTTACTTTTTGTGTGCATGTGTTAAATGTGTACTATTACTAGAAGAACTATTATTAGGAGTCGACAGTTCTCCTCAGAGTACCTATATGCAGAGACTTGTAATTAGCAATTTGATTAAATAATTGTAAAATAATATATCATTGTTATATGTCTGTAAGTCTCTCAAAGAACAAATAAATAAATAAATAAATAACTTACATCAGGCAGAAATTTGACTATTGTTACTTGATAGGTTCATCTCCGTACTCTCACGTTGCAACTCTCATTGTTGTCTAGTTCAGACGACGATGTATTTTACGATAGTGTTTGTGTAGTGGTAGACTGAATGACTGCGGGCGAGTGGCACGAGTAATCACTCATCGCACTAGAACACTCGCTTATAGCGACAGAACTATCGAAACTACACACTCGCTGCTCGCTGATCGCCAACTAGTGTATAGTTTCTAGTTCTACTCGTGTCTCGTTCATCGTCGGCGGTGGGACCACTGCCTAATGGTACTTATTAGTACCCAACAGTTTGTAGATTGAATAAATTAAATTTTAACCTCAGTATCTGTCCTAATAAATTTACTTATGGTAAAACCAACATACCTAAAATAACTTTATTTGCAACAGCCAATGGAGAGTGGCTTGATTAATGACATGATTCTATTTGTATTGACGATATCACGAGTTGCTAAGATATATCGCTTGATCAGTCTTTCGATTGTTTTAATTTGGTGTTGGTGTAGTTTACTGAGGCTGAAGTCGACGACGGCTCCATTAAATAAACTACTTCAACTTTACCTATATTTTGTAGAAAAGCGATAAGCACACGAGCAACTTAATATTTACTGCGAACACCCGACACTGTGTTTTGAAGTATGTATATAGTGTTTCTATGCTTTGTGAAGTAAATTAATGGAGAGCTTTTGATAAACATAGTTAAGAATCCATCGCAAATAGTTTAATACTTTATGTCACGAGCCAGGACGGTCATATTCATATTAGCGTATCTATTTCATGAATACACGTTAGCATTTCATGACATAATAGTGGTTGCCCGCGCCTCCGCCCGCGTATATGTCGGTTATCGCGGCAAATAGTAGCCTATGTGTTATTCTGATGTATATGCTATATTACTGTAAAGTTTCATCCAAATCCGTAGTAGTCCGTAAAAAGTAGTTTTTGCGTGAAAGAGTAACAAACATCCATCCATCCATCCATGCATCCATCCATACTTACAAACTTTCGCGTTTATAATATTAAGTATAGATTTTACTAAGCAGACGATGTATTTACCCGTGAAAAGCCCACAAAGCTTATCCACGCTCGAACAATTATTATAATTAAGCAAACATTTGGACGTTCTCGAAATAAAAATAAATCATTATCCCTAAAAAGTTTTTGACAAAGTTGTGTCAATTAATCTCTGTTGAAATTTTACAAGAAAAATGTATCTACATTAAGTCAGCGCCGGGTGTTCGGAAGTTTTTGCTTTCAGGGTGTCTAATGACTAGCTGCAAGCGAGTCGACGAGTTTTTTATTTTTAATAAGGCCTTGTCTAAGTGTGGCGGCAACATTATAACAAACTTTGCTGTGGTATAAAACTATGTAGTAATAGTTTTTAACTTTTAAATATTTATATTCCCAGAAAATAGTACTTAAAACGCGTTATTATTATTATTGACACATAACTTTTGACATTTTCACTTGCACTGTGTCAAATTTAGCTCCCTCTTACAAATGAGTTGAAATAACCACCTTATGTATTAGAGCATAGCCAAACATTATATCTTCAAGGAAAAATAAAACAAGTACTAGAAAACCTACATACCTAGATATTTTCAATATAAATTTTTAGGAATACATCTAGATCCGAAAGAATACACACACGTTTTGTGTGTCATGAAATATTGATGTGGATTTATGCATATATTTAATGGATACAAACTACAAAAAGTGACATGCCGTAATGCCTATTATAGGTGAAACAAGAACAACTATATATATCAACCATAAGTATTGTCTGGAGGTGAGGTGTCGATTTACAAATCATTCTTTGAAAGATCTTTGTAAATCTGATAATACAGATATTTCATTTTTTATTAATTCATTCTCAAAAACAAGTTTTAAATTGGATGCGAATCTCATACACAAAATATTCTAATGGAAAGGCAGAATCCAAGAGTGGTGGTCACCATGCTCACTGCGAATGCAGACAATGCAGCATGGCGACCCACACCATGGC
This sequence comes from Diaphora mendica, assembly GCA_949125395.1. Lineage (NCBI taxonomy): Eukaryota > Metazoa > Arthropoda > Insecta > Lepidoptera > Erebidae > Diaphora > Diaphora mendica. The sequence continues at coordinate 8,679,648 of OX421321.1, forward strand.
GGCCTAGTGATGCTACTGCATCTTTTAGTCTAGTCAACAAGTATGGAACTTGTTGACTAGACTAATTGGGCCTCCGGTCTCGCACTCACCAACGAAACACGACAGCATGCTGTCATTTTACGTTGATTTTCTGTGCGAGGGTAGTACCGCCCCTGTCGAGCCGGCCCGTTTGTGCTGAAATCAGCGTGGCTCTACTACCTTTCGTAGCCCGGAGCATCGAATATGGCGGTGTTTCCCGCCCGTACCTCAGAGAGCCCTCGGTCGTGGTTGTTATGAACACATGACAGTCCTTAGTTGTCAGAATATTTGATGGCACTCAGTGCCAGTACTAAATCAACCTTCGAATTCAGTTCGCCCTCAGGGTTGCGGGAGTCCGTGGAAAAAAATAATATTCAGGTAAAACCGGTTGAACTAGTAGCCGATCCCAATTAATCTTGGGAATAATAAAGGGACAAGAAGATGAGATATGTACATAATTATTTATGTACTGTAAACATATAACAAATATAAAAATACTTATATACAATTTTCATTGCCTTGTTAAGTCCTCAAGAACTTTATATTAAAGGAAAAACCCCATGATTTTGTAAACTTAGTATTAAAGCTAGAAGTCAACTGGGTTTAAAAAGTTTAACGAATGGCGCCTCCACTTTTGAATCGAATTCGTTGTTACGTAGTTGTGATAGATGTTAGTATAGGATTTAGTCTCTAAGCGAGGGAAAGTTTCAGCAATGAAGCTCAGTGAGAGCAGCGACTAGGTATTGAATAAAACGGCCGACTTTGCAACGTGTGACTATGTTACCAAGTTTTAGCTATTCTGACGAAGCAGTTTAAAAGTTTTCTCTTTACTATGGTATTATTTGTTTAGTTGCGTAAATTTGGTTTAAACAATGTTTGAAATCAATCTTAATACATTTAAATACAAAAGTTTTTGATTAATGTTTCTTAGTAAGTTATATAAAAATGGGTTAATGGATTTGGATGAAATTTTTCAGACAAAGATTGATTAAATTATGTTAAAGCATATAGTGTATTTTTAACCGGCTTCAAAAAGGAGGAGGCTCTAAATTCGACTGTATATATGTTTTTTTTATGTGTGTTCGTAGATAACGTCGTCGTTTATGAACCGATTTTGATGATTCTTTTTTTAATGGAAAGGAGATGTCCCAAAGCTGGTGCCATGATAAGGACATTAAGATCTGATGATGGCATCCAAGAGAAATCGATCAATTTGGTCGTTCTTAAAGTCGGTTTTTGTTTTTGTTAATATTTTTTTATTTCGCAAATGTTTATGGATAAAATCAATTAAATTACCACTTACACAAGGATAGTCGCAATAAAAAGCTAGTACAGTTACGCTACATTTAAAAACAAATAGTTTTCTCAGTGTGAGACTGTATCTAATTTTGTTTTCCTTATATAAATTGTTAGTATATCAGTTTTTGAGCAAGAGTTCTCTTATTTATTTTCAATTTGTTGCCCCGTGTAGAAAACACAACACACGAAAGAACTCTGTATTTTTGTAAGTTTTCTGAATGAATTTAAGAAATAAACGGGTCGGGACGGGATGCTAGCCACTAAAGTATTTTATGTTTATATCTTATGTTTGATAGTAATTCTCTGGTGGGTAAATACAATGCTGTTCCTAGGGTATGGAGTTAGTAAATAAGAATTAGTAAACTATGGGTATAATATCTACTTTCAAAGAAATTAAATAGTTTTAATTTATACTCTCGATTGTCGGCACTTGATGGAACTTGTTGCAATACTTTCTAGAACCGGTTTCGCCTTATGGCATTCTCGAGAATGCGAGTTATGTTTGTTTGTTTTGCATTCTCGAGAATGCCATAAGGCGAAACCGGTTCTAGAAAGTATTGCAACAAGTTCCATCAAGTGGTCTCATCAAGTCCTCTCTCCCCTACTTTTCTCTGTTTTTATAAACACCATCACTAATGATCTGTCTTCTTCCTTCCACCTATACGCGGATGATCTCTAAATTTATACCAGGGCATCACTGATCAACTCACTGATGCTGATAACACCACTAATGCTGACCTGGACAAAATATGGAAGTGGAGCACCACCTGCGGTCTGAAAATCAATCCATCCAAGACTCAGGTTTTAGTCATTAGAAGCACGCGAATGATCTCCAAAATTGATTGGACGGGACTGCCTCGAATCAGAGTAACAACAAATCAAACAAATTCAAGATCGTGGAAATTACATACTACAGTATAAAGGAGAGACGCAGGGCTTTATGGAGTCGGGTTCATGGTCAAAAGAATTTAGCAAACAACATTATAGAACTACAAGGAATTTCAGAACCTATCGCAATTCCTAAACAAAGAAGAATAGTCCATTATCCAGGCGTGTTCGCCAATGGAATTGGACAAAGAGGAAGACTTAATAAAAACTGAAAAAAAACTATGGAGAACTCCAGAACACCATCGAAACGACACATAAAAATGTGATAGTGATTGGTGATGGTGACTTAAATGGCCAAATCGAAACACAAAATAATTGTGATATTGGAGATATTTTGCGATCTTTCAAAAGCTTTTGACTGTGTAGAACATAACACGCTTTTTCTTAAACTTAGGCACTATGGTGTTAATGGTATTGCTTTGGAACTAATCGTTTCCGACTTGAAAGATAGAATTCAACATGTAGATGTCAATGGTGCGAGGTCATCTGGATTACCTGTTACTATGGGCGTTCCGCAGGGCTCTATACTGGGTCCTCTACTTTTTCTCATATATATAAATGACTTACCATATTATTTAAAAGATCTCTGTGATATAGTTCTACTTGCTGATGATACGTCACTTATTTTTAAAGTCGATCGTAAGAAAACAGTTTTTGACGATGTGAATAGGGCACTAAATGATGTATTGAATTGGTTTACAACGAATAATCTCCTACTGAATTCAAATAAAACAAAGTGTGTGAGATTTACTATGCCAAATGTAAAACAACTAGGCACTAATCTAACTATAAATAATGAAATCATATGTATTGTAGACTCAAAAGTATTCTTAGGAATTACATTAGATAGTAAACTTCAATGGGGAGCCCAGATAGATAGCCTTGCGGGTAGACTTAGTTCGGCAGCTTATGCAGTATGGAAGGTACGTCAGCTCACTGATACGGACACAGCTAGGTTAGTTTATTTTAGCTACTTTCATAGCGTCATGTCCTATGGTATACTACTTTGGGGCAAGGTGGCTGATATTGAAACAATTTTTATTCTACAAAAACGAGCCATCCGCTCAATGTACAATTTAGGTGCTAGAGTCTCTCTTCGAGAGTTGTTTAAAGATATAGGTATTTTAACTGTTGCATCACAGTATATATTTGCTAATATTATGTTTGTTAGACACAACATTAATGACTATAAGAAAAACAGTGATGTACACAATATTAATACTAGAAACAAATCTAAAATCATTGGTACCTATCATCGATTACATAAGGTACACAACTCGTTCGAAGGTCTTGGTGTATGTTTTTATAATACAATTCCTATACATGTAATCGACCTTCCTGTAAATAAATTCAAGCTAACTGTAAAAAATCACCTTATTAGGAAAGCCTACTATACGATCAACGATTATCTAAACGACAAACAGTCATGGGCTTAAGGTGTCATTAGAATTTAAATAGATACACACAAACTTCTTTGTCTTTTAATAAAGGTAAATATTAACAAACCATTGTTAGTTGAAAGTAATGCGTGGCGATTATTATGGTAATTTAATTAGTAGTGATTTTTATCAGTATCATGGTGGACTATGGTTTGTCATGCTCACTAAAATGTCATTGCTTGCGGTGTCGTCGTGGGGCGGGTCGTTTCCTTCCCCCTGATATGGCGAAGGAGATGATGGCTGGTACATGCGTCATACTCGTGAACGGGTGCTGCTTGGGGTGACTGGTCGGCCTAGTCAGCGATTCTTTAGACAATACTATTATTCTGGTTCGTCCAACTGCAACCCTAGCCTCTTAATCCAGTCACGAATTATTTTCAACAGTAGATTTTGCAACTGAATGTAAGTGGATGTGCACCTTGTTTCTGTTTTGTTCTATGTTTAATAGACTCAAACCTTCAACGTTATCTTATCACTGAGTTTTTTTTTGTTTGTGCATTGGATTTTGGAGCTTTTTAATAAAAGGAATTTCAGGTGGCAACAGCTTGCATACTGTTTACCTTACATGTAATACTAACACTATTGTACCTGAAAATCAGATTTTGAAAAAGAGTAGCCATGAGTTTCTTTGCCAGTATTCTTCTCATGACCTCTACGCTGGAAACTGGAAGTTATGGATCGACACAGGCAGGCAGTAGATTTTGGTGTTTTCGCCTAACTTACCTCGACAATACAGCTCATGCTGTGGCCTCTGTTTCTGTCGATCTATAATTTTTAACTATAGCTTCAATTTGACGTTCATAAGTGTCACTTGGGGTCTTAGATGAATAAATGATTTTGATTTGATTTGATTTGATTTGAGGCCACGGTTTTGGCACCAGAAGCAAGAATGGTATAAGGTTCGTAAACTTTTGGCAAGCCACGCTTCCTTCACCTTCGATGAATAAATATTATTTAAACTTATTGAATAGGAAAAAAAAAAAAAAAATTCAGGCGTCTGCAGGATAGATCAGTGAACAATAATCCGTGGTCCAAAAATTTTTTTAGCTAATTTTCAATAAGTTATCCATAAATTAATTATCAATTTTTGCAAGCGCAACTTCATTTTTTTCAAAAATCATCTAGATTCCATTCCGAATCGAATGACACCTCAATCACAATCTTCGGAGACTGCTGAAAAAAGTTGACCAAAAAAGCACTTGTTATCTAGACTATAAAGTATATAGTAGTAATAAGATTTTAGGTATACTTACAAAACTTTTGTTATATAAACTACTAGCGACCCGCCCCGGCTTCGCACGGGTGGATTTCAGATGCCCCCGCCGACGACACGATTCGAGCATTTTAAATTTGTAATGTCTTCGAATATAATAGGTCTTTACCTATGAAATTTCCGTTTTGTATGCAATAAGTGAAAGTACTTATTTTTTCAAACTTGTTACTGTTATTCGAAGTAATCACCCATGCAATCGACGCATCTTTGCCAACGCATTGGCAGTTTATTGATGCCCTTCTTGTATCTTGTTCTTGATTTTTATAAGAAGGGCATCAATAAACTGCCAATGCGTTGGCAAAGATGCGTCGATTGCATGGGTGATTACTTCGAATAACAGAAATAAAAAAGTTTGAAAACATAAGTACTTTCACTTACTGCATACAAAACGGCAATTTCATAGGTAAATACCTATTATTCATTTAAATTAGATACTGTTAAGGGCCATTTTGATCTATACTAAATGCACAATGTATTTAATTTACTTAATTGTATTAGGATTCATTCTGTATTGCTTAAAATCACTTCGTAAATAAGCCATTATTTCTCGCAAAAAGAAAGGAATAAAAAATGTTTGTTGTGGGTTATCTCTAAGAGATACACATATAACATAGCGGACTTTTTTGTAGTACTTTCTAAGGTGTGCAAAAATTGTGTTTATTTGCTACATCACATTAGAAACCTCGAAAATTAACAGTGTTTCCATACTATATTATGCATTTATTATACATAAAAACCTTCCTCTTGAATCACCCTATCTATTAAAGAAACCCGCATGAAAATCCGTTGCGTAGTTTTAAAGATTTAAGCAAACGTAGGGATATAGGGACATAGGGACAGAGAAAGCGACTTTGTTTTTAACCGACTTCGAAAAAGGAGGAGGTTCTATGTTCCACTGTATGTATTTTTTTTTATGTATGTTCACCGATTACTCCGTCAGTTGTGGACCGATTTTGAAAATTTTTTTTGTATTCGAAAGGGTATGCTTCCGAGGTAGTCCCATTGCCAGCATATCAGGATCTGATGATGGGATCCCAGGGAAATCGAGGGAAACCCTCATTTTTTATAGGCACATACTATGTTTTTCGTATATTTTCTGAAGTTACACCGGTATTTGCGTCTGGTAGTCATCATTTTATGATGATGAGCTGATGATGTAAGGTACAACTCCTTAACGGTTAGGAGTTGGGGGATAAATCTTTAAATATCATATGTACATATGTTACCTTTAGTCGTATTCTTTCTAATTATTTAGGTAAGCTGATGATGGAAAGTGGAAGGTACAACTCCTCAACGGTTAGGAGTTGGAGGATAATTCTTTCAATTTTATACGTATCTAAAGACCTTCAGTCGTATACTTTCAAGTTATTTAGGTGAGCTGATGATAGAAGGTTAAACTCTTCAACAGTTAGGGATTAGAGCATGAATTTAATATTACACGTTTATAGACCTTAATTTGTATTCTTGATGATGAAATTTGATGAAATAGTTCAACTTACTAATTACCTACGATTGTTTGCACTAAAAACTGAAAAATAAAAACTTTTTATAAAAAAAAAAACCGACTTCCAAAAAACATCCAACGAAAACTCTCTGCCAAAAAAACACTTAAAAGCGTAAAATAAACTGGTTCTTCATAAATTGCCTATACCTAATTCTTTATTCATTTAAATAGTAGTATTATAATGTGTGCTAGGTACCTAAAATCTGTTTGAAGTCGGTGCTAAGCCAAAGAGAATACACACGAACAATTACAAAAGTCTAAGCGATAGTCACTTGGCACCGACTTCACACAGATTCTAGGTACCTAGCACACATTATAATACTACTATTTAAATGAATAAAGAATTAGGTATAGGCAATTTATGTAGAACCAGTTTATTTTACGCTTTTAAGTGTTTTTTTGGCAAAGAGTTTTCGTTGGATGTTTTTTGGAAGTCGGTTTTTTTTTATAATATACTATGTAGTGATAGTGAAGATCAACAATAAAGGCTCTTTATTTGATTTATTTTTAAAGTAATTATTTGGTACACCGATAAAATTGGCTTACATAGACGCCTCTTTGAGAATTGTTGTTTTTCATTGTCCTCTTATAGAATTTTTATTTAAAATAAATAAGGCTTAGCGGGTCAAAATTAATTTCATTATTCAGAACTTTCAGTCAGTAAACAATTTTAGTAGTCTTAATGTACGGTCATTATTTTTTAATGTATGTCAATAAAAAGACGAATCAAATGTTATACATTTAAATGCTATATTGATAATATATAGTTGTTCAGTCCTCTCACTAGTGGAGCGACATTTGAGATGTCTTAGGACCCATAGTAAAACATTCACTCGCTACACTTGCCCACTAGCAAGAAGGCTGAACCACGGCTGTGTCACCGTGTTCTTAATCTAAACTAAATTCACCAAGCACTTACTGGAGTGTGTGGCTTGAGTGTTCTCGGCGTTCCAAGAGATCTCTTGGGTAGCTGCTTCTCTGCGTCGTCACACAAACATCAACTCCTAAAGTGCTGTACAACTTCCAAGGTATTCGAATCACAACAAACTCGCTTCAGCTATCACGGAACGCGCCTACAAAACGCGCGAGTCCACGACCTAACACAAAACGGTTTATCACTACAGAGACCGGGTCGATGGACAATACAATTAGCTTACTATCAATTAATTTTAACAATAACAATAAATCGTCGGCCGTTTCAACACGCGTCTTTCAAGTCCTTTATTACACATATATTAACCTCAAACGTCAAAACGTCAAACACGAACCAGAGACAATCAAAATGTTGCCAGTACAATGACGTTCGAAATCCAACATAGTAAATCAATGAATATTTCAATTTAGAACATAATTATATTTTCACAAGTGTTTGCCTCGGAGAGAGAGAGATTTAAATAAGCGTTTATAGTAATACTTCTTCTACTTCTAGTCTTATACCCTGAAAACAGCAATCGATGTCCTTTAAGACGTTCTGGAAATACTTTTTTTCTAAATCCTATTAATCCAAAAACAAATTTAAAAACAAATTTGTTTCTCAAAAAGGAGTGTAAGTAAATATTTTCCACTACCTAGCTTGATTAATGAACCCGTTTTACGATTGGTTAAGCGTCCGCTAGAGGTTGGTTTGATATAAATTATCTGTTAATACTTTAGGTGCCAGCATCCCAATTGTTGGAACGCTAATGGAATCTATTGTAACAAGAGGTGATAGTGGGTAGACAAGGGGGATCTCATTTAACGTGATTCGACGTTCCATTATCGGTGTGATTATATTTGGTCCCTTAGAAACTTTGGGATTATGTTTTGTTTCACGAAACAGAATCTATTACATATAATCAATTCAAAAAACACTTTTTCATGTACGAGTGTGTGGCTGATAAAGTTTTCGAATACAAAATGGCGGTAGAAAGTTAGTTCTGCCCACTGTGTATCTTTCGGGGTTTTGGGGTTTCATGCAAAGGCATAAGGGTCATTTTATACATTTTATTCGGCAAAATAAACGTAGTTTGGGTTAGTTATGTATCACGTCCAAGTCGTGTCAGCAGTAAGTAGTAACAAGGCGTTGTTTACTCTCGCTAAGTTCGAAGCTTTGGACACCTGTGAACTAAGTTTAAGGTTTATTCCTGGAAACAGTTCTACTAAAGTACGGCAACATATTGTAGAAAGTAAGAGTAATAAAATATAAACTTTTAATGTTTAACTAGAAAAGGGAAACTGTGAACCTTACAATTAACATTTATCTGTCAGTTAGTCGTACTACTGTAGGTACTTAAAGTTTCTCATAGTTACGGGGATGATTCATTATTTTATGCGGTCACTACTCAGTCATAATGTTTTTAACCGACTTCAAAAAAGGTGGAGGTTCTCAATTCGACCGTATATACGTTTTTTTTATGTGTGTTCGAGGATAACTTCGTCGTTAATGAACCGATTTTAAAGATTATTTTTTTAATGGAGAGGAGATATCCCAACAGTGGTACCATGATAAGGACACTAACATCTGATGATGGCATCAAAGATAAGTCGAGTCGAACCTTGAAGTTGGTTTTTCATTTGTTAAAATTTTACTTGTATAATTGTCGTTTTAATTTTCCCCGTCTATGTTTACTAACAATTATTTTATCTACAATCAATTCTCATATAAACATGCTATTATCTTTTACATTACCGTAAGTGTGTTTTATCTAAACCGGAAAATGTTATAAGCCTCTCGTAACAAGATTACCCATGTTAAGGTAATTTGTGTAACGGTTTGTGGACGGTTAATTTCACAACTTTGTAACCTGTGTTGTAAGTAGTAATGACCGTGAAATTATGCATGGGATTTTTAAATAAACATAGGTTCGTTTTTCCATCTTATGTCAAAGGTTTATGACTTGTTTGACGGGTGCGGGATACGAACTTTTTTTTTAAATCCTCTTCGATAAGTAACAGTTTTTGTTTTAAGTATATTTTCAACACTTTGACTTTCTCAAATTATTATTTTTATTCTGAAATCTCATCTATAATCATTTCTTATCCACTTTTTTTTTCTTTAAATTTCCAATTTACCCATCTAATTCGCACATGTCCGTACTGTGATGGAAATCTGCTCCCTGTTACTTATCTGGCATTGAAATTATAGCTGGCAAAATATGGGTATTGAATATGTTTTTTGTTTACTCCTTCAGAGTTATAAATATATTATCATCACCATCATCATTAACAGCCTTTGACAGACACGAAACTCTCCTCTGAAAGCAGGTTTTGGCTTGCTATACTATGCTGCTGAGACAGGTTGGTATAGATCTTGTTTCAAGTTCTCTGGGAGGGATCCGGATGTGTTTATACCAGCAGTTCCCGGATCCCTCCCTTCTAAGGCGTAGAGTGGCACACCGCGTGGTTTCAATCGGTCCGATTCCAACACACCACCCCGGTGGTGTGACGGCCCGTGGGGGTTAAAAAAAGGTCTTGTTTCAAGTGTTCTTCTTTTTGCAGGATAAATGAATAAGTAAGGTGAATAAGGGTAGTGATACTCTGTATTCTGTATCCGTCACCACACGTATACAGTGCATTATACGAGTATGTGATGGTATACGGACATAAACAATATTTTTGGATCTAGAACTTTATCTATATGTCGGAATGAGGGTATCCGAATAATAAAAGTGATACAAACATTTGCCACTATCGAATACTACGCAACAGTATATATAAAGCGGGGCGATCGGAAACAGGACACAGTTCTCTTCAGATCTCGCGACGACCATATCTATTATTTGATTTGCGATTTATTGTATCTCTGTGTTTTATATTGTGTGTATGAGGCGATATTTATCAGTGGGGGAATTACTAGCCTAGGTGGCGAATTCCACAGGGCATCGCGGAGGGGTGAGCGTTGCCCCAATCCCCTCATGGGGGGTTGCTGATGGTGTTTAAGTTAATTCGTATCCGTTAAGTAGTGATTAGTGTTTGGCTTTGGTCCAGATTGGCTGTATCTGTCATTCATGTTCTCGTTTATTCTTGTGTCTCCGACATCAGAAGTGGGATCTGAATCTCATTTGCCCAGAATGTTTGAGAGTGTAACGGATCGTCGTTCGCGGCAAGCGGTCGAACTACCCTCCGCTCGAAATTCGTACGAGGTGGCCTTTGAAAGGCGAGGTGGCCATTGAAAGGCGAGGTGGCCATTGAAAGGCGAGGTGGCCATTGAAAGACGAGGTGGCCATTGAAAGGCGAAGTGGCCATTGAAAGGCGAGGTGGCCATTGAAAGGCGAGGTGGCCACTGAAAGGCGAGGTGGCCATTGAAAAGTGAAATTGGTAGAATAAGAGGCCACCTAGATATTGTTAATAATCTAAAAATGTGTAACGCGATAAACGGTGAGGTGACTGTTGCGATACTACTTACTGGTGTTATTAATTTACTATGTAGCGAGAAGTCTATAAGCATTCAGATTTGATAACGAAAAGCCTATTATTTTATGAAAATGTCCTAAATGAAGTTGTTCCACAGAATATAAAATGTAATAATGTACCCAATGTCCTTGGTCAGGAGTGGCCGAACAATACAAAAATATCTCTTTCTTTTCTGCGGATAACGATGATGCACTGCCTTCAACATCACACGAGGACGTGTAATACGTCAGGACGGCCGTGTCGGAATGAGGGTATCCGAATAATAAAAGTGATACAAACATTTGCCACTATCGAATACTACGCAACAGTATATATAAAGCGGGGCGATCGGAAACAGGACACAGTTCTCTTCAGATCTCGCGACGACCATATCTATTATTTGATTTGCGATTTATTGTATCTCTGTGTTTTATATTGTGTGTATGAGGCGATATTTATCAGTGGGGGAATTACTAGCCTAGGTGGCGAATTCCACAGGGCATCGCGGAGGGGTGAGCGTTGCCCCAATCCCCTCATGGGGGGTTGCTGATGGTGTTTAAGTTAATTCGTATCCGTTAAGTAGTGATTAGTGTTTGGCTTTGGTCCAGATTGGCTGTATCTGTCATTCATGTTCTCGTTTATTCTTGTGTCTCCGACATATATATATAAAAGCGAAATACCACTCACTTATTAATCACGAAATCTCAGAAACTATAACACCTACCAACTTGAAATTTAGCAGGTAGGTTCCTTATAGGGTGTAGACATCCGCTAAGAACGGATTTTACGAAACTCCACCCCTAAGGGGGTAAAACGGGGGTTGGACGTTTGTATGAAAGTCCTATGTTTTTGAAGTAAGAGACTTGAAATTTAAAATGTATGCTCTATAGATGGTGTGAAAGTGTACTAATAATGTATCTTTAGAAATAAACCCCCTCTTGGGGTTAAAACGGGGAATGATAGTTTGTATGAAAGTTCAATGTTATCGAAGTAAAGTAATTATGACAGAAGGATTTTAAATGGTATTTAAGTATAAAAAATTTGCAAATAACTAACTCCACGCGTACGAAGTCGCAAGCGGCCGCTAGTTAGTTAATAAATACCAGTGCGTTTTATGGAATTTTAATGCTAGAAATCCTTGAACCTGTTTACTCACAGTCTAGTGAAGGAGTTATAAGTGTACCGGCGCAACACTGCGTTTTCTTATTACTTATTTTCTTTAGAAAATAACTTCCTCATTAAGAATATATCCTGCGTCGCGGGGACTTTACAAACATTTATGAAACGGACACAATAAATACCCAGACTCAGAACAACAATTTATGGATCACAAAAAGTGTTATCCCATGTGGAATTTGAACCCTCAACACCTTAGCGCAGTAGAAAGCAGCGTGGCAACCGCTTAAAGCGCTACGCCATCCGTGCAGTCATAGTTTTGATACTCTGTATTGGGTTCTTCTAACCGTACCTACTCAACTCTCTTCTGTCACCCAAATACTTAATCAAATTTTCAATTTATTTAAATATGTATAAAGCTCAAACATTCACTCATAAGTGGCTCTAAATTTAAAACATGTTGTAATTACATTTCCGGTGCTTTAGTATCCCAAATACATAAAAAATATTCGTGTTCATAATTTCCATGTAATATAACGCCCAAATGAAAGACATTGGAGTAGAAAATTAAATTTTCATATCAATATGTACGCATATAAACATGTATAGAATGTTTATGTCAGCAGAAAATTGCCAATGATCGAATATATCAGCCATCTGTAGATAACCTGTCAAAGCGGCGGTTTGATGAGAGGAAAGATTGAATATAACAGAATCTCTATATAGTTAATATCGATGTTCCTGTTATGATATTTTCATATAGGGTAGATCAGATATAAATATATTTTAACTAGTTGTTGCCCGCGGCTCCGCCCGCGTATATGTGCGCGGCAAATAGTAGCCTATATGTTATTCTATAATACTGTAAGTGTAAAGTTTCATCCAAATCCGTTCAGTAGTTTTCGCGTGAAAGAGTAACAAACATCCATCCATCCATCCATCCATCTATCCATCTATCCATCTATCCATCCATCCATCCATCCATACATCCATCCCTCCATCCATACATACTTACAAACTTTCGCGTTTATAATATTAGTATAGATATTCCAGTATGACTATTTCTTAGGGGGAGAGGAAAGATGAAAACCATATTAGGTGAAAAGAAAACGTAGTGACAAGAAGTGAAAAAGGTTGTTATGAAGATTTGGGCAGTATAAGTTGTGGTCAACTAATTATGGACATCAGTTAAACCAAATTGTGAATTTATTTTTTAGTTTCCAACGAGTCTAAACAATATCCCATATCTCTTACATGTAAGTTTAAGTAGTCATTTATTTGCCTGAATATACAAACAATAACAACTTCTTAAACATTAAACTTCTTTATAGTATAGCTGATAGATTATCATAGTGCTATTTGATCAAAGAATACTGTCTGGCCATAATTAAGGACACTGAGATATTGCGTTCTATTTTCAAAATCTGAATCTCAATGTTTTTTATTTCTTCTCCTATTGTTTGTGGTAGTTTTGGCGGCAATTTAGAATTTTAATTTTAAGTTTTGAGAATTATTTTGAATAGCAATGGGCAAAAATAAAAGTTATGATGCAACACTACGAAAAAATATCATGAAGTTTGTCGAGGGTGGTTAGTCATTCCGAAGGATAGCAGAATATTTAAATTGTTTGAAACTATGGTATGCAATGCAGTGCAACATTTCAGACGCAACAACACAGCTTTAAATGTACCCAGAAAAAAAAAGATCGAGAAAAACAACTCCGCAAGAAGATAGAATGATAACCAGGTTAGCAAAGAAAGAGCCGTTTCTAGGCTTTGTTTTAATTAAACACGAAGTGTTTGGGACATACTTAAGAGCCAGTGTATCAGCAAGGACCGAGGTATACATATGAAACTATGGGTATACATATAAGTACTTCCATCCTATTCCTGCTACATTTTTAAATCAGTATCATTGAGTCGTCGTGCCTGCTCACTGTAGAACTAATTTGTTCACGTACATTACCCACTGTTTTACGGTCTATCTTTACAACGAGTCACAAATTAAGTTAAAATGAACTTCGCAACTTCGCTCAACCAAGTTACGAGAAGTTGACATCAAGATCCTGAAATATTATCTCAGTATTTTGTGCAACATATAATATAACTCTTCGTCTGAAACTTTTAGAAATATATATGCCTATATTGCGAGCAACATATCTAAGAGAAGATCTTCTATTAATATAATACAAACATATAACTCTCTTAGTCCAGCATCCCAGGTATATTTTTATTATTAATTACTCTTTATTTTTCTGTATATTATATCAAAATGTTAAGTTGGTTTGTGTACGCTTCAAAAAATCAAAAAATACTTCAAGAAATTAAGCCCTAATTTTGAACCGCATCAAAGATTGTTTTTTATCTATTTTCACGTCAATTTTGTTCCTCATCTCTCATTAATACAATGGCATTGTGCCATAGCAAATCATGGTAAGGTACAGCCCGTAATCAATAAAAAAAAATTGTCCTTATTCAGAAAGTGGTCTGATAGAAATTGTTTAGAGCAATAATACTGTCCATTAAAGTGCTTCGATAATAAAAAATATAAGTTATAAACAGAATGTCATGTCAGTGGTGATCATCACCACGCCTGGTTGAAGTGTCCTCCCTTTGTGTTGGAGGGATAATAACACCCGATTCTCCATAGTACTTAGACTTCATTTCGAAACAAGGTTCTACGTTTAAATAGTATCTATTGTCAAATCATTCAGAATAAAAAGTAAACACAATTTAAAAAAAAATAAAAAAAAAATTGTGGCAGAAATATATTTTTAAGTGCGTTGCAGAGTGAAAGATAGAGGAAGTGGAAGAAAAAGTTAAAGGTTGTTAATATCTTTTAAAATACATCGCCAACCATTCTCTGGGGCATCATTAACTTATCAGCGGAATGCAAAGTGAAAAGCAACGCTGCCTCCAGTGTATGGCGCTTCCTAATGTATCTAGATTGTGTACTATTTACTACATAATTGATGCTGTATACTGCCACAAGCTTCTTTCTCATCATCTCCCTCTTAACATATTAACGTTTACCGAATACCTATATTCTTATAGTAAAGTATCTATTAGACATTGTTTAATAAGATTAGTAATTTTTTACCGTGGGAGAGCCACGCTTCGGCATGAATGGGCCGGCTCGACCGGAGTGATACCACGGCCTCACAGAAAACCGGTGTGAAATAGGGCTTGCGCTGTATTTCACCGAGTGAGTGAGGATACCGGAGGCCCATACCCCAACCCCTCCCCCCATCTCCCCCCTCATCCCCCAAAGGCCGGTAACACACTTGTGACGCCTCTGGTGTTGCGGGTGTCCATGGGCGGCGGTAATCGCTTACCATCAGGCGATACGTCTGCTCGTTTGCCGGTCTATTCCATAAAAAAAAAAAAAAAAAAAATATTTTTACCTGGATTTGATCAATTAAAGTATTAATGTATGTTACCTAGCATAATTGGTTTTAATAAGTATTCTCACAAAAACAAATTTAACAATATTTGAAAGTGTAAAACAATAGAAATACGACTTTTTAGTTGAATATAACTTTAGAAAATAAACTTTATGCGATCTGAATTGCACTTTCTTTGTTGTTGTTTTTAGAGAGTTATTTAGTTGAACAATTTGGCAGAGTCGTTCTGCTGTTCTGTATTATTATTTCTGTATCCATGTATTTAGGAGAAAAAAAAAGTAACTACTTAACTAAATTCTGACAAAAAACCTAAGAAAATGTAAAACATTCAATCCTTTTTTAATATTGTTATGGTTAATATTATTGTCAGAAAGGTAAAAAGTTATAAAAACTTTGTACTTAACGGAATAGCTGTATCTAAAGCTTGTGAGCGATGATTACCGTCATAACGTACTTTTATACGAGCTAAGTTCAATCTAACGACTGTGCCTGTTCGCGGCCGATACTGCTCCAGTTAAAGTTTTGACGTGTCATAAACGAGGATATTACACCAAGACAGATGAATGGGCATTAACCCTTATGATAACGGTTATAAGATCTAAAATTTGAATTGCAATTCTTTGAAAATAGGCTTTTCAGTTTGATGTATGATTTCTAAACATATATAAACTTAGATATGTTTATACGTGTAGGTTAAGTTGCCATAAAAAGCGATAAATTAATTTGAATATATTGCTTTATTCAAATCAAGTTTACAATGCGAACTTAAGGAAATTCATTCCAACAACTGGTAGTCTAGATAACGATACTTTCATTTATGCTTTAATAGCTTTTACCTGCTGCACCCACCATATCTCGGTTATCGCGTCAATAAGTAGCCTATATCCTTTTACAAAATCTTGGTATATTGACCAAAACCCATCCTGTATATCGAAATTCATTCATTTGCAGTTGGTGCAGGTGCAGGTGCAGTTGTTTAGAAGTAAAAGCTAATAGACAGACAGAGTTTACTTTCGAATTAATAATATTAATGTGCTGTGGAACAGTGTCTAACTGAAGGAATTTAAGTAATTAAAAAAAGTTGGTTGTCTATAAAGTCGGTTTACGGACGATAGTTTAACGTGACAACGTTCTAACAAAACATTGATGAAATGATGGGAGATGGATGCGGCGCAAGGTTTCTATTGAACGTAACGGGACAATGAGCGTAACAGGGCAATGAGTCATCCTTTTTCGTGCATGCAGCCGGCGTTCATCAATTTATTAGACGTTGTCACGTCAAAAATCTTCGCCGTTCGTCGCATCTAATTCACTTACACGTAAATGTACTTTAGTTGCTAAGTTTTTGTTATAATGAGAAAACTTAGTGTGTGTTATTTATTTCTCAGATTACCTTTTTGATCTTGAGACATAATATCAAGTAGAAACAGTGTTTATCAGAAAAGCTTTTAATAAGTTTTATTGTACTTACTTGTAGTAAGAATAAAAAACCATCAGTCATTAGTAAGAGTACTAATAGTTGACTATGTACCTATAGTTGACCACTCACACGTATAAACCCAAATAATAAGAATTCGCGGCATATTATAAACTGATTCCTTATTTGATTATTTAAAAAACAATGCTGCACTCTGTGTATCAAAGTGCACCAATTCCACATTTGCCATTTTGCAATATTACACACGGCCGTCATTTTTATGTTGAGTGACGCAGCGTAAACATATTTTTTGATTATTTGTACCAATTTTCATAACTTACTTTACTTACTTACTGTCCTCTTATCCCTCATCAGGGACATAGGGCTCTCAGCAATTTTCATAACAATCACACTTTTTAAATGTAAATAATAGGAACCTAGTGACCTTGTTTATGGCAACTATTTTGATTTTCTTATTGTTTAGGATTACTTAAGGTAACAAGGTATTTAAATTATGAAAAAATATTTCATGACTATTATTCATCTACTAGTTTTTACATGGTCAACTACTAACTTAAATTGATATTTTTTTATTTGTTTTCTATTTTTTATTTACTCTGTAGCTGTACAAGAAAAACATTGCCCATGCTTAGATAAAATACTTTATCAGAATTTACAAACATAAACTGATTGAAATCTGAACAAAATTCAGGTAAAACATGAAAAAAGGAAACTTTGTGCCCTTAAGTGGTCATCTACTGGTACTCTTACCTTAGTAAGTTCTATTTGTATTTCTAGTTGAAATGAGTAAAGCTGTGTATTTCTTTACGACAGGCATGTCTTGAGTGATGGACGTCTGGTAGTCGGCGCGAGACGGTCGCTGATGGACGCGGGGAGTAGTGGGGGAGCTATGCTTCGATGTCGAGCTTCAAACCGAGTCGGAACAGTACTATCCAGACCAGTTATGCTACAACCTGGTAAGTACTCTTATGGATAATATCAACAAACACTTTATTGAACTAACAAATGTTTATATGTAAATAGTTTTTGATTCCCAAATGCTGGTTGATTTATATTACAAAGCAATCTAAAACGAATAATCCTTTACAAAAGAGTATAGTAATATAGTATTTACTATTTTAAAACTCCATATGTCACCAAAGTAAGCTCGCCAGGAATGCGCTAGCGCATTGTACTACGACCGAAACGTGAATGACAGGATCGGGATACATTTGTGGCCATTCATGTGAGAACTTCTAGGGGGAGGGAGGAAAATTTAGTTCAGGCCTCGACTGTAAACAAATCACGCGCCTGCTGTAAGCACCGGCATACACGCAGTGTGGCGACTTGCACATATATGTTAGAGGAACATGACACCTGTTCCTCCACAGTAGTTTAATGTAGGTGATACAGATATTCAGTATTCCCTCCTGTGATTTATTCTAATGTATTTTATAACCAGTATTTAGTGTTATTTTTAGTCAAATTTTATTTAATAAAGCAAAGATATTTTACTTATTCGAAGATTTGGTCTCATACAGAAAAATTTGGAATGAATAAATTCCTAATTGCGAATCAAAATGCATTTTTAAATAATTTGTGTTTATCTATGTAATGTATAAATTCCACCTCAATTATACAGAAGCTATAATGGAAATTATAAAAACTGTAAACAACAGACTTGTGTAATAAACAGATGTAAGGTAAGAGAGCAAAACAAATTACAACTTCGAGTTGAGTTGGACCAATTAACTTTCCGTTACAGCGAGGGAAATATGAAATAAAATGAAAAACAGCCCACGGCTCCGGGAATTTTTTACACGAGAAAAACTTTTAATTAAGGGATTAAAAATGACATTAGAGTGAGTTCGCAGCATCGTAACTTTCCTTTTGTTCCTC
Source organism: Diaphora mendica (assembly GCA_949125395.1). Classification (NCBI taxonomy): domain Eukaryota; kingdom Metazoa; phylum Arthropoda; class Insecta; order Lepidoptera; family Erebidae; genus Diaphora; species Diaphora mendica. The sequence continues at coordinate 8,698,275 of OX421321.1, forward strand.
GGATGTCCGCAAGCAAAACTGAAACACGAATCAAATTACGATCAGATGAATAGATAAGTCGGCATTATTCTCATTAAGCTTTGTTAAAAGCTTACTCGACACTCCATAATTGCTAAAGATACCTGGCAAATAAGTCTTTAATCATTAATTAAGAAAACCGCTCCCTAAGTTTTAGGTACTTTTATGAAACATTGAAAAGAAAATAAAACACAAAGTAAAACCAAACTCTTTAAAAACATAATTTTCTTACATTTTTATTGCATGTACCAAATCTGTTCCTATTAGTTAACTGACTTAAGCAAAATAATATTTTCTTACTTATGGAATAAAATTGCTTTAAATTTTTACTTTTGAAAATAATGACAATCATGTTTGAATGCTAAATTATATTATAATGTATATTGTAAATTATTGAAAGTGTGTTAGGAAAGGTATATACTAAATGATTTTAACAATGCCTTCAAACATCTAAAACTTGATCCAAAACATAATTTTAAATTGTGAAGTTTCATCACTGAACGAAAAAAGAAATTAACTAGAATTTAATGTTTCTTTTAATAACCTTGCCATCACATGACAATCAATATATTATATAAGTAAATAATTCGAGATATAAATAACAAACCCCCTGATTTTATCAGTTATTAGCGGAATTGTCATGCAGTATAGAGTATGTTAAATTGACTATTCAATATTTTTTAAGTTAGAAATACTAACTAGTTAAACTACCTGCCCCTAGAATGGTTCTGCCAGCAACCGTTGACAATTAAATTGACGAACAGGCTTCCCAAGATAAGGTGGGCCCCCACTAGCAACTAGATCATGGTGCTTTTGATAAATTTACCATGGTACACTGCTGAGTTTACCATATAATAATATACCATATAGTAATAATACCATCATCAAATTGCTCAACAAATGCTACGCAGTATGCGTAATAACCAAATGAAATAAACAATATGTACTAATTTTTTAAGTTAGTTTATTTATAAAAGCTAAATATATCGACCATAACATATGTACCCAAGAATAAATATGTTTCACATTCGTTTATCATATTTTTAACCTTATTTCAGTTGTCCACTCATTTGATATTCATAATGTTTACGTCCTACGTCACTTGCTTGCACTTGCAATATTAGATATTTTGAAAAGAAGAATATTATTCAGTCCAATTACTTTTTTCCAGTAAAGGACGACGAAAGTTTTAATTAAAGATTGAGTGACATTACGTCCCTCATCTCGGAAAAATAACCTCGTTATAACGAAGCTGGCGTTTTGTTATTGAAAATAATTTCATTTGTAAAACTTTTGTGTACTTATTGTACGGAGTTGCAAATAAAATGTAATTTTACAAAACCCATGTTAATATTAAAAAGCCAAAGAGTTTGTTTGTTTGTTTGAGTGAATGCAGTAATTCTGTAAACTGCTCAATGGTTACAGCGCCCTGGTCGGTTTTAACACTATGCCACTTCATATTTATTGTAATTTATTTTTAACTTTCAAACAGTGTATAAAATTTATGGTGAGCCTAGTAAATAAACGAAATAAATAAATAAATATCAAGAATCGGATGGAATAAATTGAAGGTTATAGGCTATAATAACATTACATTATCAACAATAGAAGCCGAATATCAATGATAATGTTGCAAAAACAGGTTCAAAGCTTTATGGGTATGGTTCATTATTAAAATGCCACATGGATGATAAATTTTACCCAAGACAAATATGATTACAAAGCTTGACAACTCGTTTATTTTGTTTCTAATCATTATTAAAGGAGCGCTAATTTATTGAGTCTGATAGTTAAGACAAGACAGTAAAGAAATACTCAAGTGAGCTTGTTAGCTACAAGTAACTCCTAAGGTGGAGTAACGACAACGAAAATCTACAAAGGCAGTAGAGTTAATGTCGAATACAGGCGAGTCACGTTAACGAGGTTCACAATCGAAAGAGATCGTGAGAGCATCCTCTTCAAACTTACGAACTAGTGCGCAAGTTACAGATTTTACTTACCATATTTTAATATTTTCCCGTACAATGAAGCTGACTACAAAGGAAAATTGAAAGGCAACAAATAGGGGCTGAGAAGTAGCTTATTCTTATTCAAATCAGTTTCAAAGAAAGTGTTCAACACTTTGATGCTATGATATTTACTTACCTTGATCCTGAATGCGTTCTTCATTTTGTCAATGAATTAATCTGAATTGAACTAATGTTGATTGTATCGTTTTTCATTAACATAACTTAATGGATTTGCCTTGGCTATATTCTGCGTCACAAATGCTTTACTTTTATTTTTTTTAATTTTATTTAACGAAAGAAGTAAACAAAAATATAATTGAAAATGTTTATTTGATTCCAAAAATTACAAGATGAGCGTGTGACTCTGATTAACGTGTATTTGGTTTATTTTTCGGTATCTCACATCTCAGCTGTTACTGTGTTTAGCTGAGTAACTAAACACAGTGACAGCTGAGATGTGAGATATCGAAAAATGGACTGTAATCAGATGACATTAAAGTATATAATCCAACAACAAATTTTAGTGAATTTTAGTTTAGTGATGACAACAACAAAATTACCTCCAATGTTTAAAAGTAGGAACATCGTTTACTTAACTATGTTAGTGTAGGTACTAGTACTGATGCCCAATTTCTTGGGAAACAGTATTCAGTTGTGCTAAGAATGACAAAATAGGTTGTTTACTAATTTGCTGTTTCTACTTATACATTTTTTATTTTCATGTAAATTACGTATGTTCATGTACGTGTTATTGTCAGTGCTATTGTGAGAGTACGGATGATGACCAGGTGTTTATGTGATTGTGAGAGTGTGTGTGCCCCCCCCCCCACACATACACTCTCAGAGGACAGTGTTTAAGTTTATGTGGGCGTAGTTTAGATGGTGGTGTCTGTATATGAGTATTGCTGTCTAAATCCGATGTATTTTGATAGGTAAGTGAGGAGATCTTCCGTCTGTGTGTAATCAAGTTCCTGTAGCCAGTTTAACAGGAGTTTCGGATAAACCTTTTTTGTTTAAAATCGAGTAAAAAGAAAACAACAACAAATACCTAAAGTTTTTACGCTACAATAGCACAGAGGGTTTTTATTTAATAAAATGTTTTAATTCACAGAAACAATCCTTAAAAAATTCTGAAACTGGATTGGAATTGTAAAACAATTCTTTTTTTACTTTGTGTATCTGTCATATTTCAAAGTTTAACGACTACACGTTTTTAGGGTTTCGTGCCAAAGGCAAAAAACGGAACCCTTATAGATTCGTCATGTCTGTCTGTCTGTCTGTCCGTCCGTATGTCACAGCCATTTTTTTCCGAAACTATATGAACTATAATGTTGAAACTTGGTAAGTAGATGTATATCTATGGATGGATGATGATGATGATGATCTATCTATGGATAGGTCTTTAAAAATGATATTGAGGTTTCTAATATCATTTTTTTCTAAACTGAATAGTTTGCGCGAGAGACACGTCCAAAGTGGTAAAATGTGTGTAACCCACCCCCCCCCCCTGTAACTTCTAAAATAAGAGAATGATAAAACTAAAAAAAATATACGATGTACAATTCATGCAAACTTCCACCGAAAATTGGTTTGAACGAAATCTAGTAAGTAGTTTTTTAATACGTCATAAATTGTAAACCGAAAAATATCGATCAAAGTTACAAGAAACTACAAGAACTTTTATATTATGTTACTAGCTGCTACGGAACCCTTCATGGACGAGTCCGACTCGCACTTGGCCGCTTTTTTTCTAGAATTGATTTTTAAATTAAGTTTTTCACAAGACGTTGATACATGAAACTGTAAAATGACGAAGTGTAGCTAGAAAAAGTAAATATAAAAAAATGAAAGTTTTGAATTTATAAAAAAATATAACAAAAATATAGACAAATCTTATAAAATAGTATAAGGAAAATAAAATAAAAAATAACGAAATAACTAGGTTACTGTAGATCGAATTCTTTGATAGTAATTAAAAATATATTACAAGTGGGACTCAAGTACGACTCAAAATTGATGGAGTCAGGCTTGAACGGATTCACAAACAAAGCAACGTCGGACGCAATTATTCTTTTATTTATTATTCTGTTCCATTTTTGTTTAATTTCTTCTTTGACAAGTTACGAAAGAAGTCTCGAGAACGCATTATTAAAAAGAATGCGAACTTGGTAATATAATTTAACCAAAATTTTATTACTGTATACCGCATTGTCTTTTGTATAAAGTTATACATTGATGTAAGCGAAATTGTTATTTTTAGGGTTCCGTGCCAAAGGCAAAAAACGGAACCCCTATAGATTCGTCATGTCTGTCTGTACGTCCGTCTGTCTGTCCGTCCGTATGTCACAGCCACTTTATTCCGAAACTATAAGAACTATACTGTTGAAACTTAGTAAGTAGATGTATTCTGTAAACCGCATTAAGATTTTCCCACAAAAATAGAAAAAAAACAATAAATTTTGGGGGTCCCCGTACATAGAACTGGAACTCAAAAATTTTTTTTTTCATCAAACCCCTACGTGTATCGGGGTATCTGTGGATAGGTCTTCAAAAATGATAGTGAGGTTTCTAATATCATTTTTTTCAGTTCTGTCAGTCTTCCAGTTTAACAGGAGTTTCGGATAAACCTTTTTTGTTTAAAATCGAGTAAAAAGAAAACAACAACAAATACCTAAAGTTTTTACGCTACAATAGCACAGAGGGTTTTTATTTAATAAAATGTTTTAATTCACAGAAACAATCCTTAAAAAATTCTGAAACTGGATTGGAATTGTAAAACAATTCTTTTTTTACTTTGTGTATCTGTCATATTTCAAAGTTTAACGACTACACGTTTTTAGGGTTTCGTGCCAAAGGCAAAAAACGGAACCCTTATAGATTCGTCATGTCTGTCTGTCTGTCTGTCCGTCCGTATGTCACAGCCATTTTTTTCCGAAACTATATGAACTATAATGTTGAAACTTGGTAAGTAGATGTATATCTATGGATGGATGATGATGATGATGATCTATCTGTGGATAGGTCTTCAAAAATGATAGTGAGGTTTCTAATATCATTTTTTTCTAAACTGAATAGTTTGCGCAAGAGACACTTCCAAAGTTGTAAAATGTGTCCCCCCCCCCTGTAACTTCTAAAATAAGAGAATGATAAATCTAAAAAAATATATATGATGTACATTACCATGCAAACTTCCAACGAAAATTGGTTTGAACGAAATCTAGTAAGTAGTTTTTTTTTATACGCCATAAATCGTAAACTGTAATCACATCAAAATATATAAAAAAAACGATATTGATAAAAATAAATAGGTAACCACCGTAAAAATTATTTTTAATTACTTTTATAAAACTTTGGTGTGCAGTGGAAGATAATGTGCTGTCTCATGGCACACGGCAGCTCACGCCAGCCAAAGTTGGCGGCTCCGTAGTGCTGCGATGTGAACTATCACCTCAAGTAGGTCTGGTGGATGTAACGTGGTTGCAAGATGGACTTCCTCTTACATCTGGATATTTGAGCGGCGGTAAGTGCTAAATTTAATTGTATTCGATACAAGTGCTAAATTTAATTGTCTTCTATATTTACTACACATACACAAAGCCCTGACTGATTGACTGACTGCCTAAACCAACTCATGTTTTTTTAAAGTATCACAAAAATCTTAATTTAAATTGAATGAGTGGTTGTGTGGAAGTTAGTCATTTTCAAAATTAGATAAACGAAATAAGAAGTAATCAGTCGAATGAAGCTATGGGCAATCGTTAGTCCATTGTAAATACTTTACAGGACAGTCTTCATTTGGGTTTAAACATGTTTCTAGTTACTTGTAAGAAAACGTGTGTTGTCTAAAGGGAATTATATAATTCTGATTGATTTTGATCAATATCTATGTATTAATACCAAATAAAATATAAATTATTTAAAGCAAAGTGTAGATTGATAAAAAAGCAATTACATTGCCTGGCTTCCATGCTCTCTTACGGCTTTTATGATATTGATAACAGAGAACTGATTCTCCTGTTTGATGATTTCACAAATCTAACAAAATATATCATCGAAATCGACAAAGTAAATTAACACGATACTAACAATTATTGTTAATGAGTATTATTTAATATAAACAACTTATGAAGTGTATTTTATTAATAGGCAAGCAAACAGTAATGTCAGATCCTAAGTCTAAAACGAGTTAAAATCCCTATACAACATGCAATTTTTTTAAATTAACGAAGGAGAACATCAATTAATGACAAACAAGATGGAAGTACGTCGAAAATAAATTACGAAAATTGTTGAAAAATGTTCAAAAACCTTTTTACTAATATGTAGTTTTTTCTCTTGAATATGCACTTATGCTCTCGCATGTAAAGATAAATAGTGTTTGAGGGTGTCTCTAAATGAGTTTGTTACAGAATCACGTTGGATATCAGGTGCAAGTGGTCTTCTTCTTGGTTTAGACTTAACGCAGGCGGATATACAGGCCGAATATACCTGTGTAGCCCTCGACACGCCAAGTTCGCCTTTGAAACTCACTACTGATGGTTAGTAACATAATTTTTCCTTTCACAAAACCTTAATGTTAATATCTTGATTAGGCATATTCATTTCTACGTAATATGGTCGCAGTATAATCGGTCACTTTTTAACCGACTTCAAAAAAAGGAGGAGGTTCTCAATTCGACTGTATTTTTAGGGTTCCGTACCTCAAAAGGAGAAAACGGAACCCTTATAGGATCACTTTGTTGTCCGTCTATCTGTCTCTTAACAGCCTTTTTCTCAGGAACGCGCGGAGGTATTAAGCTGAAATTCATATCAAATACTCAAATCTACTGTCATTTAGAGCTGTAAAAAAATCTAATTCCTAAGCCAACGCAATCAAAAGATACAGCCGTTTATGCTGCAAATTTTCAACACTAGGAAGGGAATCAAAAAGCTACTTCCCGTGCACTCAGAATCTTGAAATTTGGTACCAAGCAGCGTCTTATAGTACAGATAAATGAAAAATGCGAAAAGTATAAATTTTTAGTTACTTCATATAATAAAGTCGTTTAAGATGCAAATTTTCTACACTCGCAAGGGAATCAAAACCTACAGGGTACTTCCCGTGCACTCAGAATCTTTTAAATTTGGTACAAAGCAACGTCTTATAGTACAGATAAAGGAAAAATTGCGAAAAGCATAAATTTGTAATTACATCATTTAATAAAAATATTTTTAATAATTTAAAACTTACTACCCCTTTCCTCATGAACGCGTAGAGGTATAAAATTGAAATTTATATCAAATACTCAGGTCTATAATACCTTTAAGCTATAACAAAATCAAATATCTATGTTAAAGCAATCAAAATAATCAGCAATTTAAGCCTCATATTTTGAAACTCGCAACTACTCGCAAGGGACTCAAAACCTACAGGGTACTTTCTGTACACCCAGGACCTTGAAATTTGGTACGAAGCAACGTCTTATAGCCCAGATAAAGGGACTATTGCGAAATGCATACATTTTTAATTACATCATTTAACAAAAATATTTTGAATTTTTTTAAACTTACTACCCCTTACCTCATGAACGCGTAGAGGTATTGAATTGAAATTCATAACAAATACTCTGGTCTACAATACCTTTAGGCTGTAACAAAATCAAACTTCTATGTTAACGCAATCAAAAGAAACAGCAATTTAAGCCCCATAATTATTTTGAAACTCGTAACTACTCGCAAGGGTCGCAATCAAAACCTTTGGCATGAAGCAACATTTTATAGCAGATATAAAGGAAAAATTTCGAAAACCTTAAATTGTTAGTATTTATTACAATGTAAATTGTATTTAAAACAAAGTAATTGTAACAATTTAAGGTTTTCGAAATTTTTCCTTTATATCATATTTTTTTTAAATTTAATATAATATTATAACCCTTTTTGTCATGAACGCGTAGAGGTAGTAAGTTGAACTTAGATATAATTGCCTTTAAGCTGTGAAAATAAAATCAAAAATTCTAAGTCAACGCAAAAATGCAAAACACAAAGGTTGTACATTTATATTTACATTTATACCGCATATTTTGAACTGAACTAAAAGAAACTCAGATTTTTTTTACTTATATACCTACAGATTTGTACAGGTTGTAACCCCTGAACTTGTCAGGTGGAAACTCACCGGCTTCGACTCAGGGTAGAAGATGATACCTCAGGGCGCCGTAAGAATTTAGATAAAATTTTATGGTGAGGGTGCGGAGGGTCCAAGGAAGACTTCAAAGAGACAACTTACAATTTAAATAAACTTTTATTCCAATTCCTGCTATCTTTACATATGAATTTAAAGTAATTTAATTAATTTAATATATTGACAAAAAAACTTAAGAGGTAGTCTTAAAAATAAAAATAAAATTATACAGTCTTTTCTTTCACTCTTTAAGCCTGTAGACTGGTCTGCACAGGATAGCCACCCTCTGGTCACCTCTCTGACTCACAGTAGTCAGCCGTAGACTCTCTCCAGCTCAAGGTAGCTTACAGAGACGTCCACCAGTGATCCAACTTGTGGGTGCTAGGTAAAAAAGTAATAATTAATTTCCATATATATAATATGAACTTCCCTCAAGGTAGGGCAGATAGGTCTTGAGGAGTGAGCCGTGAGCTGCCAATCGTCAACCGTACTCAGCACAAATCTTGAACCACAAGACAGGCAAGATGTAGGATTCTTTCTGCGGTAATCTAACGACCCTATAAACAAAATTAAATAGCCTGAGAACACATTCTACGTACAATAAAATAATAAGGAAAAACCTTTTTGAGGTTAACTTACCACAGACAGTGGGACTTGAGCACTCACAAACACTACCAACAAGAATATTAATGTACACTGTAAGCAAAGCTTCCTCAGAGTTAACGAGAGAAGGTTTAAGAAATAAAAAGAAATATGCAATACACCCGGCTATATAGACATTTGATCGAACAATCTAGATGATTCCCCTACTACATTTCGGGATGTGAGAACAGGACGTACAACTTCCATACTCCTTGCTTATTTGAGATCAAATTTAAGAAGTAATGAGAATCGTATGATACACATATGATAATGTCTCATTATTTCTAAGCGTCATAATGTCAACTACATATCCTTCATAAAATACGCCCCCTAGTGCCACCTAGGTGTACCAACAGCCCGATACTTCGATCGTGCACATCATCCAATTGTAGTTCTAACTACAATGAACGAGAGGGTGCTGAAACAAAATTTGTTAAACATTGAATACTAAAAAAACGATGTTACAAGGTTTGTACGGAACCATCGGTGCGCGAGTCCGACTCGCACTTGGCCGCTTTTTTTTTATGTTTGTTACCTCATAACTTTCGACTGGGTGAACCGATTTTGATGATTCTTTTTTGTTTGAAAGCTGGTGCTTTCCGAATGGTCCTATTTAAAGATTTAAGATTGAAGTCAGTTTTTTTTGGTAAAATTTGTAATTATTAGACTACTAGCTGAATCCCGTGGTGATACCCGCGATTATTGTCGTAGCGCGGGCAATGCCGCGGGACAAAGCTAGTCTAAAAAAATAGCCTAAGGTACTCCTTAGATCATCAGCATCAAAACATAAAGTACTCGTCAAAACGAATCAAACGAGTACAAACTCGATGGGTTACGTCGTTTCATTACAGAGTTTCCATGACCACCTTCCGGCTCCATCATCAGACCCCGGGTAGTATCAAAACATAAAGTACTCGCCAAGACGCATCAAACGATTCCAATCTCGATGGTGTTGCGTCGTTCCATTACAGAGTTTCCATGGCCACCTTCCGGCTCCATCATCAGACTCTGGATTCTATCAAAACATGAAATACTCGTCGTCAAAACGAATCAAACGATTCCACACTCAATGGATTTCGTCGTTTCATTACAGAGTTCCTATGGCCACCTTCCGGCTCCATCATCAGACCCTGGATACTATCACAACATATAATACTCGTCAAGACGAATCAAACGAATCCACACTCAATGGGTTTCATCGTTTTATTACAAAGTTACTATGGCCACCTTCCGGCTCCATCATCAGACACTGGATACTATCACAACATAAAATACTCGTCAAGACGAATCAAACGAATCCACACTCAATGGGTTTCATCGTTTTATTACAAAGTTCCTATGGCCACCTTCCGGCTCCATCATCAGACCCTGGATACTATCACAACATAAAATACTCGTCAAGACGAATCAAACGATTCCACACTCAATGGTATCGTCGTTTCATTACAAAGTTCCTATGGCCACCTTCCGGCTCCATCATCAGACCCTGGATACTATCACAACATATAATATTCGTCAAGACGAATCAAACGAATCCACACTCAATGGGTTTCATCGTTTCATTACAAAGTTCCTATGGCCACCTTCCGGCTCCATCATCAGACCCTGGATACTATCACAACATAAAATACTCGTCAAGACGAATCAAACTATTCCACACTCAATGGTATCGTCGTTTCATTACAAAGTTCCTATGGCCACCTTCCGGCTCCATCATCAGACCCTGGATACTATCACAACATATAATATTCGTCAAGACGAATCAAACGAATCCACACTCAATGGGTTTCATCGTTTCATTACAAAGTTCCTATGGCCACCTTCCGGCTCCATCATCAGACCCTGGATACTATCACAACATTAAATACTCGTTAAGACGAATCAAACGATTCTACACTCAATGAGTTTCGTCGTTTCATTACAAAGTTCCTATGGCCACCTTTCGGCTCCATCATCAGACCCTGGATACTATCACAACATAAAATACTTGTCAAGACGAATCAAACGATTCCACACTCAATGGGTTTCATAGTTTCATTACAAAGTTCCTATGGCCACCTTCAAGCTCCAGCATCAGATCAGCTCCATGTCCCCATAATATTGCATTGTCACGCTATTTACTTAGGCCTGCAAAATTTCAGCACAATCGGCTGAAGTTATCTGCTTCAAATTTAACTTGCAAGATTTGGGAACAGACAAACATCGGGGCAGGTGAATCTAAATAAAAGCTTGTAAAAAGCAAATATTTTAATATTACAAACAGACACTCCAATTTTATTTATTTCTGTAGATGATATAAAAATCTGAGTTAAACGTATGAGTTACAATTATCATTAAGTTGAATAAAACTGTAAAGGCTTAATATTTTTTTATATAGATAGCAGCTGGTTAGAAAACATTGAACTGAACTCGGTGGAAGCACGTACCGGAGATACTGTTGTATTACCTTGTATATTACGTCATATGAGTGGACATAGTATCAGGTGAGATGTTTTTAAATGTAACTTCTGTTGATCACTGAATATGGAACTAATATTCCATATTCTAAATATAAATAAATTTAAAAAAACGGGGTTGTATTTTTCTCAGAAGGTTAGTTTGTATCAAAAGGCCCGGTTGATTAAATAATACGAGTAATATCCTGATTGAAATTACACAGTTAATAAACACTCTTGTCATATTTTTCGTACGTAGGGTTCATTTATGACGTAATCATATAGTCGAGACAAACAAAATAAATTCTTTTACACACCTACTAGCTTCAGTTTATAGCTACGACACTTTTAAAATACTTATAAACAATTTGTTTAATTGATGAAATTGTTCACGATTGATTCGTTAAGATTTTAGACTTCATGCTAAATACCATCTATCCTATAGATGTCGCAGCCTAGCTAGGAGAACTGTATGATTTCCAAATGTTATTTATTACCATGAATTGTGTTTTATCTTTCTTTAGATTTTCTCTAAGGTTAACTAATCAAAATATTTCCCCACTTGACACACTTAACTTATGTTTAATGTGTGTTTCATTATTTTTCACGTCTAAGATAATAAAGTCCTACTAATTTTGTTGTAAATAAAAATATTATAGAAAAAACTCTCCATGTCAAGGGGCGATTGTTTTTTCCAGTATCCTTGACAATGTGTATTATACATACTAATTTAGTGATGATTCCCTTAAGTAGTTACGTCATGAAAGTCTGACGAACAATCTCACATTCATATTATTCGTATACTAACTTAGCCTTATATAATCCTAATCATTAGTTGGCAACGACAAGACGCCAGTGGAACTTGGACACCAGTAACATCAGAAGGTATCGTGCGAGGCGGATCACTAGTAATATCAAGTGCTCGATCCCACCACACATCACGATATGCTTGTTCATCCAATCCGGATTCCCCATCAAGGGTTCTTGTTAAACTAGTCATGTATGAGCCTTTGACAGTCACCGTGGCGCCGAATCCTTTGGTGAGTAATATATAAGTAGCTATCTATGTATAACAAAACATGGGAATTATTTCGTGTTTGTCCGACCGATATAGGGCGCGATAAGTTTTCTTCTACAATTTACCTCTATCAATTGTCAGTTTCTTCTAAAAATGAATTATTTAACGCAGTTTATTAATATCTTTTACTTTCATCGTTACGTCGTTTACAATTGTATCACTAATAATATGCCAATCACTATAATAATGGTTGAATGTCACGACTTAACTAATTTGGAGTTTAAGTAAATAAGTGTTAATAAATGCAACTGATTTCAACGCAAATAATTTGTTCACAGTAGTTTTGCACCTTACCACATGTAATAATATGATTTTGTTATTTCCAGTTAATTTGCTGCTTTAATTATCAAAAATTGCTATACTTTGGCCTTGTATCAAACATTGACTTTTATTTATTTTATTATGTATCCTGTACCTGATGTTCCAAATGCGTTAATTTTAATTGTAGCCCCGTTTTTTATTCTGCTTTATTTTAAATTAAAAACGTGTATATATTCTGTAGTAGTTTTGACTAAATGCAACGTGCATTTGATAGCTGTATTTGTCATTAGACTCGCTTATTGTAGATGCTAGGCACAGGCAGCACCGGCCACTTCAACTGTTCGGTGCATGGCGGGCGCGGTGGCGGCACTACTCTGAGTTGGCAGCACGAGGGGAGGCCATTACACGCTCCACAGTCACGCCTGTCCATAGGACCAGCCCGGTCACATCACGCGGGTCTTTACCAGTGCACAGCACACGACCATACAGAATCCGCTGTAGCAGCAGCTGAATTAGTCATTGCTGGTAATAACAGTATATTATTTAATATCACCAATTACATAGATCGAGTACTTCGAATTGAAAAATACAAAGCTACAAGATAATTTTTCAAATATCATTATACAAGTGATTTCAAGCCATTTTTTTCGAGTTACTAATTATATAAATACTAGCTGATCCGGCAAACGTTGTTTTGCTGTAAAAAAGTGGGGTATAATAAATAGTTGTTGGTCGATTTTCAGACCTACCCGATATGCACACCAAATTTCATAAAAATCGGTTGAGCCGTTTTAGAGAAGTATGGTAACTAACATTGTGACACGAGAATTTTATATATAAGATTATTAAAACATTCTAGAATTAAAATCACTTACGTAACCTTTGATGATGCCATAAGGCGAAACCGGTCAGTTGTAAACAAAAACAAAATAGTGGAATAAGTACAAGTGATTTTAATTCTAGAATGTATTATAACAAGTTCCATCAAGTGCCGACAATCGAGAGTTTAAATTACATTATTAAAACACTTTAGAAATAATATTTTTAGACAGACCGCCAAGATTGGTGTCAACATTCAGTGGGGCAATTGCCAGAATTGGACAAAGCATCGTGATAAGATGTGCTGCTACTGGAGTTCCTTCGCCTCGCATACTCTGGACCTTGGACGACCGACCGTTGCCAGCTGCTCCAGATAAGTAAGGTCATAGAAAGAAACTGTTTGGTGAAAAACAGAAAATCCAAATACTAGAGATATCTTTTCTTCCAGGTATATAGTTAATACGAGAGCAGAAGCAATACCTGAAAGTGAAGAAGGAACAATCGTTTCTACTTTAAGTGTTACTATAAGGACTGCTGATGAAGGAGGTAGATATGGCTGTAATGCAACTAACTCTCAAGGATCACATGCTCATCAAGCACGGCTCAACGTTTATGGTATGTCTCATTGTTGTATCCCATAACGATAAAATTCTAATCCAATATAAAAAGAAGGAAAACATACACATAAATAACAATACTGTACTATGTTAATATGTACATAAGATAACAAATATTAATAATAGAGGAAGGTTCATTAAAATGTTTGTATCCTGATATCAGATAAATTGATTCTTTGCAGGTCCACCAAATATCAGATATTTACCAGCACTCCATGTTAAGACTGACACTGATGTGACAATACACTGCCCTTATTCAGGCTACCCTATAAAGTAAGTAGTATTTTTGGTAAAATAATTAGTATAAATCTTTTTCCGTAGTTTAATCTAGTATTTTCAACCGACTTCAAAAAAGGAGGAGATTCTCAATTCGACTGTTTTTTTTTTATGTTTGTTACCTCATAACTTTGGACTGGGTGAACTGATTTTGATGATTCTTTTTTTATTTGAAAGCTGGTGCTTCCCGAATGGTCCCATTTGGTCCAGTTCTGACATGTTACCCATGAGAAAACCATATAAGTCTTCAATTTGCATTATGTAGTACGCGACAAATTAACGAATAACTCAATATTCCCGTATGGTCCCATTTAAATTTGGTCCAGATTGAAGTCGTTTTTTTTTTGTTAAAATTTGTGATTATTTCACAGGGAAGTAGTCTGGAGAAGAGAAGACGGATCTGTAGTAGAAAGTATTATAGACGCTAATGATGAAAGAGGAGTTTTAAGACTGAATTCAGTGAGAAGTGCAGTAGCTGGTAGTTATACATGTGAAGTGAGGGCTGAAAGTGGGGAACTTGCAAGAAGAACAGTACGAATTGAAGTTCATAGTAAGAAATTTAAAAAAATTGTAATAACTAGAAATGTTTGCGTATGAAGGTTAACAATTATGAGTTATCCATTAATCAATTTGAAATTTTATCCTTAACAAAAATCATTTTATTCAATACAAATGTTTTGCGGGCTATTCATTTTGTGTAAAAGAAAATCTGATATTATATTAAAAAAGAGATCCTTGAATCTATGATAACTAAAAAATCTTGATATAAGGTTTATTACAAACAAGTATCCTTTGAAAAACTAAACATCTAATCCATTATCAATAGAACCACCAAAGATAGCGCCGTTTCAATTTCCCGAAGAGCTTGAAGTGGGAGGAAGCACTCAAGCAACCTGTAGCTTAGTATCTGGAGACAAACCCATTCAGTTCACTTGGCACAAGGACAATTTACTTATACCTTCTATGCTTAAAGTGAGTACCTTTCAATATTTAAGTTAATTTAACTTTGACATTAAGTACTTTATTTTTAAGTAACACAGAATATAAATATAATTTTAAATTAATTTTAAGCTAGTTCAAGCAATTAAAATACTGGACAATACAAACGAATGCTGTTTTTAACATCATTAACTAGTCACTGGTGCTACAACTGTTAATTAATATAGATTTTGGGATTAAGGTACACTATTTAAGGAATAAGTAAGAGAATACAGTTATCATTTAAATAAATAATTTATTAAATGCCATTTAGTCCCAAGCTAAGCAGAGCTTGTGTTATGGGTACTAGACAACTGATACAAATACATATATACTTTTTTTTTGTAAATACATACATATTATAGATAGAAAACACCCAAACTCCGAAACAAATATTTGTAGATTATACAAACATTTGGTCCGACCCAGGAATCGAACCCGAGACCTCATGATCAGCAGTCGTACACGCCAACCGCGAGACCAACGAGGCAGTCAATAGTTATTTCAGTCTCTCTTCACAGTACAAAAACTAAATAAAACTAATTTGTGTAGTTAAATTTGGCTAGTTATGACAAAAATAATAATTTATTACCTTTTTGTCTTACTGTGCAGTTTATGAAAGATACTCAGTTATATTTTTATGTTATCTTTTTAAGTGCTTAATCATGATTTATTGTCATCAGGTTGAACAGAAAAACATGGATTTTTTTTCCTTGCTGATTATTCAAGATCTAACTTCGAGTCATAGCGGAGAATATACGTGCAGAGCTACAAATGATTTTGGAACTGTTAGCCACAGTGCTTCATTAATTGTCAAAGGTATTTATTGTCTATCTCTAGGTTTATTCGAGCTTTTGCGACGTAAATTGTAAATATATATATTTAGCTAAGTACCTATGCAAAAAGTAAAGGAGTTCAGAACCTTTTTAACAAATGCTCTAAGTTTTAGCAATATTGTTATTAAATAAAATCTGTCTGTTTTTATTTTTTAAATACAAATATTTATACCCTTGTTACATACGAGACCACAAAGGCCTATTGTTAGACCACGCACTCGTCCAATATGCCAACGCTGCAGTCTCCATGACACAAGGTGCCGACTTAGAATTACGAGAACACACCACAAAGACCTGTTATGAGATCAACGGTGCCACGAAGGCGATGACAGCATTACGAACATGGACAACAAAGGCCTGTTATAAGATCAACACCACGTCACTGGCACAAGGCGCCGACGCAGCCGTATATAGTATATATATTTAAGATTTGTCATTCTACGCACACTTACTTTTAAGCCAACATCGCGTTAGCAACTTAGACTAATTAGTTATAGTTTAAATGTAATTTTTATAATCTTTTATTAAATTAACTTCAAGTTTGATTTCGTTTCTCTAAAACTCCTTCGGCTGTGGCAAATACGTAATTGGCGCAGTCGGTAGGATACTCGCGGGTCGTTTCGCGAGCTATAAAGATCTCTAATATCGAAATCCGCGTTCGCGAGC
This sequence comes from Diaphora mendica, assembly GCA_949125395.1. Classification (NCBI taxonomy): domain Eukaryota; kingdom Metazoa; phylum Arthropoda; class Insecta; order Lepidoptera; family Erebidae; genus Diaphora; species Diaphora mendica. The sequence continues at coordinate 8,715,070 of OX421321.1, forward strand.
AGCCCGAGCGGCCTTCAAGCCACTGTACGAGTATCCAGAATCTACGAGAGCTGCAGCCACTGGGAAGAGTATCCGAACATTGATACGCGGCGAAACGGAATGAAAGGGTGAGTGCACAGAATCGTTCTTGTGTTGCTATTCCTTTACCTTGAAGTTTTTATTTCCCAAAATTTTCCACCCCTAGTAACTCCCGTATTAGAGAGTCTGCATCGAGCCAGATTCGTCGACGAGTATAACTAGATAGTGGTAGGAATTTGGATTTAAAAGATTATAATTATAGTTTAGAATTACTTAAATCAATAATTTTTTATTCTTCAAAATTTTCCACCCTAGTAACTCCCGTATTAGAGAGTCTGCATCGAGCCAGACTCGTCGGCGAGTACAACTAGATAGTGGTAGGAATTTGAATTTAGAAGACTATAGTTTAGAATTAAATCAATTACCTAGAGTTAAGATAATGACGGAGCGCAACCCGGACATAATTTTTAAGGCTTTACGCCCTGTACCGGAGTTCGACGGGAACCCACATATACTTACCCGATTTATTAAGTTATGTGACCAAATAGTATATACCTACCTTAGTACGGAACCCTGTGATCAGTTATCGAACCTTTGCTTGATAAATGGAATTTTAAATAAAATCACAGGCCCCGCCGCTAGTATTATAAATTCAAATGGCATATCTGATAATTGGCTAGACGTTCGGAATGCATTGATCAATAATTTTGCAGACCAAAGGGATGAAACTGCCCTTTATAATGACCTCTCTTTAGCCAACCAGGGACAAAGATCACCACAGGAATTTTATGACCACTGTCAGACACTATTTAGTACAATTATGACATATATTAGCCTTCACGAGACAATATCCACTACTATTGAAGCCAAGCGCACTTTATACAGAAAACTAACCATGCAAGCGTTTGTAAGGGGTTTACAGGAACCTCTAGGTTCACGCATTAGGTGTATGAGACCTGACACGATTGAGAAAGCTTTAGAATATGTTCAGGAGGAAATGAATATATTGTATTTGCAGCAGCGCAATGACATAGCTAGTAAATTACAGCCGACCCCTAAGGTCACCCACTCTACTCCTGTACATACCCCGAAACTATCAAATAACTATAGCCATAGCCCAACCGCATCATATTGGCCTTCACACGTAGCAAATAGGCCGCCACCTCAGCCGATGCAACCTTTTAGGTTTGCACAAGGGTTCAGGATGAATCCTATGCAGCATCAGCCCTCACCACAGGTACGTGTGCCCACACACACACATCACATGTTTAGTGCTAGGCCTCCAAATTATAATCTTCGAAGTAATACGTTTAGGATGCTACCTAGAACTCAACCCAGTCAGCCACCTGGCCCCGGACCGATGAGTGGTATAGAACACTTTAATCCCAGGACGATGCCACCTCCAGGAGGAATCCGCAGACATGACTGGCGTACCCAGGGCAATCCACCACCTAATAATTACTTTAAATCTCGTGAGATAAACTTTAATGAGTGTTACGATGATAGCTATTATTACGACCACAACTATAACCCTGACTATGACTACTTTTCACATACCAATGACTATACCCCCTATGACGACTATGACACGAATCAAACACAGTATCAAGGCCATGATCTTCCTTTAGAGTACTCTTATAACAATTCAAACGATAACCTTGAGAGTGCCAATTCAAATTTTCGGACGGATCAGAAATTAGAAAAGCCAGGATAGAAATAAACTTACAAACACAGAGACAGTTACCATTTATTCAGATATCAAATCCCCCTTTAAAATTACTTATCGATACCGGTGCTAACCAATCATTCTTAAGCCCGGAAGCCGTTCAAAACTATTACCCTGATATTCCTTTAAATTACGATCCATTTGAAGTAACTAATGTACATGCTACTACGAGAAACAACTACTCTATAACACTACCGTGCTTTAACGAATTTAATGACCCGGATAATATACGTTTCTTTGTCTATAAGTTCCACGATTATTTCGATGGTCTTATAGGACTTGACTTAATGACCAAATGGGAAGCTAAAATAGACCTTAAAGACAAGACCTTGACTACACGACATACAGTAAACCCTATTAAAATATACAACTCCCACAATGTGAATTTATACGAGGATATTATCCCTGCAAAGAGTTATAAGGTAGCTACGTTACCGATAAGTGCCCCGGATGGCGATGTAATTATTCCAGAACAATTAATTTGTAACTGCACTATAGCTGAATGTGTAACTACTGTAAAAGATAACCATGCTCTTTTAGAAATTTTTAACCCTACTGATAACGATGTTGTATTTGCACTTGAATACTCAATTAAAGCAGACGCCTTATCTAGAATTGAAATTCATAACCAGGAAACCAGTTCGACCATTGCAAATCCCACCAAGAAGACTCCCACTATAGATAATTCAGCTACTAGTACAGCCCACACAAATCAGGAAAATCTAATTTTGGAAGTACCTAATAAAGACGAACCAATAACATATCTTGTACCCTACGCCATAATAGCTTACAACAGCTCTATTCATGGTTTTACAAAATGCAGACCCTATGACATATTAAAAGGCCATTTTGACCCCAGGGACCCTATTGACATTGACATAAACGAAAAATTACTCCAACAATATGTAGTGACTCATAGAGCACAGCTGAAGACTGTCCATGACATAAACGAGACTTCGTTAGCCAATAGAACTGCTCTTATAGAATCCCGTAATAAGTCTAGACAACCTGAAATTGACTATAAGCCAGAACGACAAGTTTTTATAAAAAAAAAAAGAAAAAAAAAAAATGCTTTCTGAAAGACCTGATACGAAAACCCAAGAGTAACCAATTGTTACAGGTTACTACTACTGACGTTGATGCTGGAACCACTTCTAATACGACCTTAAGAGATAAGACTTGACAATTTAGATTTATTACCATTTAGGCTAGGATAAGCTAGAGTAACGACACATTATTATACATTTTTACAATACATCGTACGTACGTACGTAAGTACTATCTAGTTCTACACTTAGATTCGAAGTACAGGACTATAAGAATAGACTCACTAACGAAACCTACTTATTATACGAAATACATTTAGAACACCTAGTAAAAAAACCAATATCCTTAATCATCTATACACCTTAGAGCCTGGCAGGACAAAAAGAGGTCTACTTGATGGATTAGTCTATAATTAAAAGCATTACCGGCAATCGGGATTATCAGGATGCTTTTAAATACACTCAAGCTTTAGTTACCTTGAAAACAAAAAAAATACTGTAGAGTTTAATTATCGCGCTAATTTAAACAAACTTATAGCTAGTTTAACTTATCGAAAACGAAAGTAATATTAATTATATCCTTCAGTTAATCTTAAATGAAAATGCTTACAGAGCCAATAACATTATTAATTATGGAAAATATAACTTGTTAGAATCAAAAATATTCTAGCCTTTACTAAAACCTGGACAAAATAAACTTAGATCTTAGTTAGTTAGTACTTAGGAATACTATGATATTATAAGGTCAGGATCGTATTTTGTAGTTTAACAGATAAATTATAGTTTTCAAACTCCCCGTAGTCTTTCCAAATATCTATGATTTCTGTAAACTATCCCTCGCACCACATAAATTTTACCAATTCCTTATTCCTTCTCATCCTTATATAGCAACTGATAGAAATGAATTTGTGTACATAGAGGCAGAATGCCCGAAGTATAGTAAGCACATATGTCTGTGAGAAAAACGTAGCCCAGCAGATCCGGACAGAACCTGATTGCACTCAAGTACTGCAAAACTCACCATCATTAACGACAACAACGAAATAAAAAGTCAACCTTTGAAGTAAACCTTTAAGATCTTCACAGCATCCAGACTAAAGTATCCCAGGAAACACCGATAGAAAACGACAACGTCCAGTCAACAAACCTGTACCATACGACCATTCCATTCTATGTATTGGTATCAGTTACAACTGCAATTATCACCTACGCAGTAGGCCGTAACTACAAGATCTAGCACCTAAAACTAAATAGTTCAAAAGAGAACCGAACACTCCAGATACACACTATGGAAGATCCAGCCAACCCTAAACCAGAAGAATTTTCAGCAACATTTTCCATTAACATGACAAAATAGTTGCTGAACTGAGGGTGGAGGTGTTACATACGAGACCACAAAGGCCTATTGTTAAACCACGCACTCGTCCAATATGCCAACGCTGCAGTCTCCATGACACAAGGTGCCGACTTAGAATTACGAGAACACACCACAAAGACCTGTTATGAGATCAACGGTGCCACGAAGGCGATGACAGCATTACGAACATGGACAACAAAGGCCTGTTATAAGATCAACACCACGTCACTGGCACAAGGCGCCGACGCAGCCGTATATAGTATATATATTTAAGATTTGTCATTCTACGCACACTTACTTTTAAGCCAACATCGCGTTAGCAACTTAGACTAATTAGTTATAGTTTAAATGTAATTTTTATAATCTTTTATTAAATTAACTTCAAGTTCGATTTCGTTTCTCTAAAACTCCTTCGGCTGTGGCAAATACGTAATTCCCTATTCAACTTCCTCTGAGACAAAAGGTAAACAAAGAAACCAATGTTTCTCATACGAGTTGATCGAGAGTAAACATGGCCGATGTAACCAAACTAATTACGAAATTTCACATTTGTACGTAAATTATTTGCCTTATCACTACTCTTCAATTTAGTAGTGTTACAATACGTTCAAAGTTAGGGAACAGCTACAGTTTTAGGTGTTTTTAATGTCACTTTTTAGTCAGTCCACTGTGAACTCGGAAAATTTGGACAGTTGCAATTATTTTATTTTTTAACACACGTATTTCCGTTGTACTTGACACTGGCAAAATTGTTGACATCGGCACAGTTTGCCATTTTCCAAGAAAAAGAAAGAAAATTCACTTTTTTTATTGATTCCAGATGCATATAAAATTTGACCTATTAAAGAACCTTTTTCTGGTTTGTTTACCTTTTGTCTCAGAGGAAGTTGAATAGACTATAGAAGAATTAACGCGCACACGTTTCCTTCCCACTTTGAACACAGGTCCTTTAAACGGGGCTTGAAAAAGCAACTCACCAGGCCACCATAGTATGGGTCACCATGCTGCATTGTCTTTATTCGCATTGAGGATGGTGGCCAGTACTCTTCGATTCTGCTCATGCTTTCCATCAGGCAGGGCAGAGTAATTTTGGCAGCTAATAAAAAAATAAAAAAACTACATACTATGCGTCTCAAACTGATAAATTCTTTTACCTATGCTATATTTGTGCTGTATTCACACTGACCTTTTCCAGAATAGTTTTTTAGTTGTTTTATTTTCTATTCTTGAATGGAACAGCGTAACATATAAAGCAGTCTTTCCGCACAGAACCTCCGACGTGGGTGTGGCGAGCGCAAAACACCTCGGTATCTGCTGGCGCTGCCTTGCTACTTCCGTGTTCCGCTAAGGGACAACCTACGCCGAGAATATCGTGGGAGTATTCCACAGGTATATAATAAAATAAATACAAGAAATTTTTATTCATAGTTTCAACTAATACAAAATCATCGTATTACCATATTTCATCCTAACAATATTTTTATCATGAAGTTAAATGCTGAGGATATAGTCCATGTAAGCAACGGCAAATATTAAATTTACAAAATGTTGAAACATTGACAATTGTTTTTTTGATCAATGACTTCTTATTTTTATAATCTAAGAAATATATTTAGCTATTTTTTTAAATTCTTGGTTTAGTAAGGCGCTTTCTAATTTACAATATGAATTAGATTATTTAAGTTTGATTACGACTGAAAGCAGTTTTTCTTGATGAAAGATCCATAGATATTAGTCTTTTTCCATTCAATTTTTTTTTAAAGACATCTCCCGTATTAGGAATAAACATCCTGTGTCGCGGGGGACTTTACAGACATACATGAAACGGACACAATTAACACCCTAACTCAGAACAACAATTTGTGGAACACACAAAGTATTGTCCTGTGTAGGATTTGAACCCACAGCACTTGGCGAATTGGCAAGCGGCGTGGCGACCGCCTAAACCACTAGGCCAACCGTGCAGTGTTAGTCTATTAGTAGTAAAAAAAAAAATAACTTCACACATCTCAAACACGGTTGTTTTACACGGTACTAAATAACTAAATAACCTATTTAGTTAATAAAGTAGTGTAATTTGTCCAGATGGTGATAATTGGCGTCACGTTCTTTGGGGTCAGTCTGAAGCTACTGATACCAGTGGCGGCTCGATACTACTAGATGGTACTATTTGGCTACGAGGTGCGAGCCCAGAACATGAAGGCTGGTACAGATGTACCGCGAGAGTCCAACACTCTGTTCTACACCATTCATTCTATCTTGACATTAGAGGTAAGTTTTTTTTTTACAACTCCCGGACTACGAATAAATCCTGTGTCGTAGAAGACTTTACAAACATACATGAAACGGACACAAAGAACACCCAAACTCAGAACAACAATTTATGGATCACAAAAAGTGTTGTCCCATGTGGAATTTGAACCCACAACACTTGGCGAAGTAGGAAACGTCGTGGCGACCGCCTAAACCACTAGGCCAAACTGGCAGTCTTTTTCATGTTGTCACGTATGTTCATGTTAATTATCGAATGATAATAATTGTTATTTTATTGATGTGTTATGTAATGTGATTGTGTAAGCAATTATATTGTGTAACTTTAAACACACACAATTATTTTATATAGATTGTCCATGCCATATTTACAAACAATGTTTTTGCACTAATTACTTGTATTTTATTCGGACATTACTTGCAAACTTATTTGGCACTGCACTAGAACATATTATAATAAAAATAATTTTCTGTTTCAACCCCATTAATAAGTTAACAATAAAATTTATGACATTTATTCGGAAAGTGGTTTGACATAAGTATGACCATATAATTATAGGAGTTACATTGGTGGGCGTGTGGGCGGGATTAGTCCCAACAAAAAAATACTATAACTATAGTCACATTTGTGGTGTATAATTAATTGCATGTATAACAGAGCCGCCAAGACTGAGTAGAAGTGGGAGTGGTGAGACACGATGGGTAGTGAGAGGTTCCACGGCCACATTATCTTGCACAGTCAGAGGAGAACCCGAGATACACGTCCACTGGACTCACGACTCTAGACCTCTAGCTTTACAGTAAGTACATCTAAAGCGATATATAATTTATTTTTCTCACAAGATTATATTTTTACTCTCTTTAACCCCCGACGCAAAAAGAGGGGTGGTCCGCTACTACTTACCTTGACTAACTTGACTTTAAATTAGTAGGACCGTCCCCCAACACGATGTATTTCTTTTAGAATTAATAATACGTACATACTTAGGTACTTTAAGATTGAGTTCCTTTCATTATTTTTTACTTTTTAAAGGGAACACAGGTTATTGTGTCGGGGATTTTTTTAAATTTTTAATTTAATTTTTATACACAAACTAGTGGTTGCCCGCGGCTCGGCCTGCGTATATGTCGGTTATCGTGGCAAATAGTAGCCTATGTATTATTCTGCTGTATAAGCTATATTACTGTAAAGTTTCATCCAAATCCGTTCAGTAGTTTTTGCGTGAAAGAGTAACAAACATCCATCCATCTATTCATCCATCCATTCATACTTACAAACTTTCGCGTTTATAATCTTTATATATATAATTCTTCTGTGAGTGTGTATGTTACTGAACTTCTCTCAAACGACGGGACCGATTTTGATGAAATTTTTTGTGTGTGTTCAAGGGGATCTGGGAATGGTTTAGATTCACAAAAACGTAAACGATGTTACGTGGGTCAGCTAGTATTAGTATAGATAAAGATAAAACAACCCATAACAACGTTCAAGTCGATTTGTCCATTTAAAGGTTGCCTGTAAAATTTAATTTTAGCCATAAGGCCGCCATTTAAATATGGCAATTAATTTGATGTACTGTTCTTTGTAAATGGTATAAATAAGTGGAGTACAATAAACTTTATTCTATACAAAAGCTTGTTAAACGTTGCGTTGCCTAGTGGGTTTTAAATCTTTTGAAAAAAAAGAGAATTAAGAGTTTTTGATAGTCTGTATTTGCATGTTAAATATTTAAGAAACTCTTAGAAAAGGTATAAATAAATTTTCAATGTATAATCATTTTGCTTGATTGATGAAACTTCTTCAATTTACATCAAATTGAATGGAATCTTGACAATTCAATTTCCTATAACGATAATAGGATATTGAATTCAGATATTTATTTAAACGACCAGATATTAATTTTTGAGTGTAATATAAGCTCTCATGGCTTGGATTGAGTAAACATTTGATTTAGATTTTAAGTATGTGCTTCATATCAAATATGAAATATTCACTTTGCATTGGCTAAAATACATATTTATTGTATTTTGGTAATATCAGATAACGATGTTTTGTTTTCCCGAATAGTTAACTTACGTAACGTAACTTTTAAACTTGCTTATCGGAATAACTTTTCAGTTAGTTTGAACAATTATTTGGACACCGTATGACAAAGTTTCAAGAGAGTACTCAAAATGTCAGGTGTATAATTTACCTTGGGGGAGCCATGCTTCGGCATGAATGGGCCGGCTCGACCGGAGTGATACCACGGCCTCAAAGAAAACCGGTGTGAAATAGTGCTTGCGCTGTGTTTCACCGAGTGAATGAGAATACCGGAGGGCCATATCCCAACCCCTATTTCCCCCCCAATCCCCCAAAGGCCGGCAACGCACTTGTAACGCCTCTGGTGTTGCAGGTGTTCATGGGCGGCTGTAATCGCTTACCATCTGGCGATACGTCTGCTCGTTTGCCCGCCTATTACATAAAGGTGGCCTTATTGCAATGGTCGTTCATACTACATAAAAATTATTTTCATTAACTACGATATTCGCCAGTAATTTATAAAATGATAAAACTCCATCCATATCTGTCAACCATCGATTGATCGAGGTACAAAATTTTTTTTTAAACACTTCGCCAATTTGAAGGATTTTGTTGAAAATTTTAAAAAAAATATTCAAGTACTACAAATATACCTACTGCTAACAAAACTGTGAAAGTAAACATAATTAAAATAGTATTAATTCATCACGAGTTTGAAAGCTTCAGCTAAGCTAAAGCTCTTGATTGATTACTGGATAATAAATTAAGTTTACCAAAAATCGAAAGAGATTTGTTTTCTCCTAATCGTCTATAGAGTTTAAATTTCCATGACAGTTGGTCAAACAGCAGTTAAATATTATTTTATGCTTTCAAAGCAACAGTCACCAACATTCCATAATATATTCTATATGTATGTATGTTAATGACTAATACATATAGATGCCTATATGTATCCTCATTTATTTTTTGATTGATTTTAAACTAAACTTAAGAGGTTTAAAACCTTATAGTACCAAAAAACTATTTGTTCCATAAAACAGCCTTACCGAGGACCTGCTATTAAGGATCTGTATCATTAATATCTGTAAATTAATCTATATTACTGTCGTGATGATCAAATTAACATTCATTTTATTGTTGTGATACCTATAAAAAACGTTTTTCTAGCTAAAATTAATTTTCTATTTTTATTTATACATTATTATTATTTATATTTATATATATTTATATATATATATATATATAATATTTATATATATTTTTATATAATTAGCTAATATTCAATTTATGACTATGATTGTTTGAATATACCTATGTAATTACGTTTTACTAATGACAAATAAAGGAAATAATATGTTTACAAAAGATATTATACAATACCAACATACCTTTGAACTGTCTACCTTTATGTACGTAATGCTTATTGCTACGACGTTAATTCCCGTGAACAAAATAATTTATTATTCAACACGATATTGTGGTTGTTGTACTTCAAAATACTTCAGTTCATATGGACTTTTCTTAACAATATTTGTTTACTCGTAGTGGTTCTGGTGGAGTTGAAAATCGGGATACGGGTTCTGGTGCAATGGTGTCAGAAGTGACAATACCGCATGCAGGACCAGAGCACGCTGGGGAGTACCGTTGCCTTGCCCGCAACCTGTATGGTAGTGGTGAACTTGTTTTTCGACTATTTGTGAAAGGTAAGTACTGTTTCTTTGTCATGAACTTATGGATATCAAGTTATTTTCTTTCAAAGTCAGTAAATAAGAGTCATCATCAATTAGAACCTTTCGTAGCCCACCGTTGAATATTTACCTACCTATCAAATTGTAAGAAATAATGAACGTTAAAAATTATACAAATAAAAATATGAAGAATTTCCAGTGACAAAATTTATTGCATACATACAATGTATTAAGTACTGCATATTTTTTACAGTATCTGTGTATTTTAAACAAAAGCAGTAAAATTATCTACGTTTCTATTAAGCTTATTGCCATAGATTCTACAATCTTTATATCGTTTACGTCAACGGCTCAAAATATCAAGTCAGAACTGAATAGATTACTTTGTATTTTTTATGCTTCCATAAAAGGGGTTATGAGGTTAAACGAATAGTTTATTTGTGTGTGACGTGTGTTTGGAATGTTATTTGTTTTACTAATGTACATTTTCTCTGGTACCAACTTAAATTATACTTTATTTAAAAGAAAATGCATTTTTTTTACTTAATTATACATTTCGGGTATACTCTGCTAATTTCGGTTTGATGATACAAAAGCGGCGAATAAACATTAAATCAAAATAGAAACTCATAGCAATATATATTTTAATTTATTAATACCCCTTTACAAATAAAGAAAATCGGTTAATTCAATTATGTATTGTACAGTACTCAATTAGCAAATAAATTCTTAAGTAGCATATGTTATGGTGAATGGTTTATGGTAATTTACATAAAATCGATTTTATTACGAGTTCTGAATTTATAATTAACAAATGTTTATTTAAATTAAAATTTATTTAGAAAAGAACATCAGTAAATATAATGTAGCATTTTGCAATTAAAATTATTTTTAAAATATATGACGTCCATTGAATCTGTGTTTGTATATGTGTGAAAGTTTTCAATTGTAACATTCCATTATTGCGATGATTAGCAATGTAGATTGAGATAAATTTTGACTGCTCATTCGAGTAAATTGCCGCACTCGACCGCACGGTTAGCCTAGTGGTTTAGGCGGTCGCCACGCCGCTTGCCAATTCACCAAGTGTTGTGGGTTCAAATCCTACACGGGGACAACACTTTGTGTGATCCACAAATTGTTGTTCTGAGTTTGGGTGTTAATTGTGTCCGTTTCATGTATGTCTGTAAAGTCCCCCGCGGCACGGGATGTTTATTCCTGAGGCGGGAGTTGTCTTTTTTAAAAAAAAAACAGGGGAAAAAAGCTTTACTATTATTAGGAAACAAGTAACTTAGTTCATCTGATAACATGTTTAAGTTTTGTCGAAGTCATTAGGAGTACTGACCATATAATGGTCGTTTTTAGCAATAGCAGTCTACCTAGTACCTATTACTAATATCTTATGAACACTACTGGGTACTATATTATTGCAGATTAAGATCTCAACGACTGGGTTATTTTAATTTAAATACCTACTTAAACCACTTACTCATAGAAGCAAAAAAAAATACCGGCCAAGTGCGAGTCGGACTCGCGCACCAAGGGTTCCGTACAAACCTGTAGGTATATTTATTATATATAACTAAAATAATTTTTCCTTCATCTGTGCTAAAGGACGTTGCTTCGTACCAAATTTCAAGATTCTAAGTTCACGGGAAGTATCCTGTAGGTTTTCATTCCCTTGCGAGTGTCGAAAATTTGCAGCATAAACGGCTGTAGCTTTCGATTGCGTTGGCTTAGAAGTTTGATTTTTTTCACAGCTGCAAGAGACAGTAGACCTCAGTATTTGCTGATTCCTGAGAAAAAGGGTTTAGACAGACAGACATGACTGCACGTTTGGCCTAGTGGTTTAACGATCTCCACGCCGTTTCCTACTTCGCCAAGTGTCGTGGGTTCAAATCCCACGTAGGACAACACTTTGTGTGATCCACAACAACAACAACACAAATTGTTGTTCTGAGTCTGGGTGTTATTTGTGTACGTTTCATGTATGTTTGTAAAGTCCCCCGTGACACAGGATTTATTCCTAGTGCGGGAGTTGTCTTTTTAAAAAGAAAGAAAAAAAAAGAAAAACAGACGGACAACAAAGTGATCCTATAAGGGTCCCGATTTTTCCTTTTGAGGTACGGAACCCTAACAAGTAAAACGTGGACAAATTTTAAACAGTAATTACAGTTATTTAAATACTTCGTCTCTCTCTCGTGGGTGCTGTTCAAAATGCTCTACGTGTTCAGCCCACCGTCGTTATGCACTACGAGGGCCATAAAACGTAATGTGGGGCCTGATAATACTGAATACTCACTATAAACCGCTGTCCCATCTTTACATACGTTTTATTATTTACCCTTATATGAGTTTTAATGAATAGAGTTCTAAGTTTTACTCATATTCAGTGTTTATCTGTTCAAAAAAACGTTATCTTTTAATTTAGGGCGTGTCTGTTGAGGTAAAGTAATATATTGTCACACTTAAAAGTGTTTATATAGGATCAAATAATAATAATAATAATAATAAATTCTTTATTGCAGCAAATTACATTTAACAATATAGATATGAGCCCTGACTCCCAAACTAGCGTGAGCTGTATGTTGGGAGCCAGTGTAATGAACACAAATGTCAAATGACACCATTACTGTGTGTTTGTTTTCCTAGTGCTATCAGGGATTATCCCATGTTTATTATATCCCTGATCTAATATTTTATGTGAATTATGTTCACAAAACACAACAGGATATATTTTTTTTGTGTGAGACGTTAAGTTTTGAAATCTGTTATAAATAGTTTTCATATCGCGTTGTAGTGTCGCTCATCATAAACACCGAATCTCTGTAACCGTTCCTCACGTATTTTTTTAAAGGTGTGTTTTTCTGGCGTACGTAAGATTGGATAGGTAACATCACGATTAGAACAATAGGAGCCGAGCATGATTGAAAAGAGACGCTGGCGAAGTTGCATGGGTCAGATAGTTTATCCAAAACATTATATGAATCTAATTTCATTGCAAACAATATTTATTAAACCAAAATTAAGAAATCGAGATATTCACCGAAATATTATTTCTCTTAAAGTTATAAGTAAGAGTAAATAAGTACAGAACAATACGAATTCAGGAATAAAATATATAATCTATATATATAAAAGAGTCAGGTGACTGACTGACTGACATACCCAGAGGTCAACGCACAGCCCAAACCGCTGAAGCTAGAATCCTGAAATTTTGCATGTAGGTTCTTTATATAACGTAAGTGAGCAATAAGAAAGAAATTTTTGAAATTCCACCCCTAAGGGGGTAAATCAGGGGATGAAAGTCTGCGTGAGCGAAGCTGCGTGTAAAAGCTAGTCGTATATAAAGTCAGAAAGTGTGAGTAGAGACGAATGTAAAAGTTTAATGTAGGTACCTACATCATTTTGTAAATAATTTGTGAACTTGATACTCTTGAACTGTTCTACTTTCGCTTTGCAAATGGTGAAAAATATTAAAATGAAGCTATAGCTTTGAAGTATGCAGTTTGACCACCCGTCGACGTCGTCCGATTTAATGATAACTACTGTACATTCGTTGCGACGTAAACCAAGTAGATCCGCCAATTTTGGAAACATAGGAACGGTAAATTGTATTGGTGTTTGCAGATCAATGTAATTTTTTTAGGTTAAATTCCAAATTAAACAGTTATAAATATAATATACATAATCATGATCACCTCAGCCGAAAGACGTCCACGTCTGGACATAGGCTTTGACGAAGGCTCTCTATAACAACCGGTTCTGTTCTGCCCGCATCCGGTGCTGCCCGCAACGGTTTCCCACGGCCTTCGTCGTCGTCGGATCACTTTGTAAGGGTCCGTGTTCCAAAATACAAATACGAAATAAAAAATTACGGAAAAAATATATTTATAACTACAAAACAAAAGTACCTAGCTTGTATTTTAATATACCAATACAGATTTGCAATTAATCACATAATACCCTTATTTAGGTGCATAGCCATACCTTAAATTCCTTTAAGTTTAAAACAAGTTGGATAAAAATATTCAATGACCAAATTGTACTACGTTGTGTTTTATCGGTTTATCACTATACTTTACACTTAACTTATATACTCATATAGCGCTTTATTTAACTAGAGGTATATGACAAAATATTATTTATGTCCTTTTAAGTATCAATCAGTATACACATATAGTCAAAATCGTATATAGACAACATACACAAATACACTAATGTACTATTACCGATGTGTAAAATACATACATATATCTGTATTTTCTCTGGAACTGAAAAAGGGATAATGATATGTAATCTACGGTAGAACTAGTCAGGATAATTAAGGGTAGGTACTGACTCCCCATAACGACTGTCGCAGCTGTTCTTGATAGCCGGGCCGACATATTTACGTGCTCTTCGTGACAGGGTAGAGACTTTTTATTAGGTAACCTTCCTTTTATTGCGTGAATCAAATGATCAGCAGATCAGTTTATTATGTAACATTTGGAATCTCAGAATATTAGAATTTGATGACATCAGAAATACGTGACTTAGTAGTAACCTAATATGTTTTTATTTCATACAGAACGTCCCAGCGTCCCCGAAGAAGTACGAGTATCAGAAGTGTGGTCGCGAAAAGCTCGTGTGACATGGCGTGTTACGCGAGGTGCGCTTGTGTCCCACTACTCGCTGCAGTACCGCGCACTCACCCGCGACTTAACGCACTCCTCCATAGACGCACCGTTACCCCCGCTCCTCGACAGCTGGGACACACAAGACGTACTCAACCTCACATTGGCTAATTCAGATTTACTTCACGTCGCGTAAGTTTGCACACATTAACAAACCTCTTTTGTCAAACTTTTAACAGTCGCTAAAGTTGTGAAACGTTAAATTCATTGAATTAGAGATAGACGTAGTAACGTTGCTGGTACGGGTGGATGCTAAAGTTTGTAACCTAATCTAAACTTTGTTCGGACTAAGTTCATCCTATGATAATACCAATTAGCCGTAACATTGATTGATAACTATTGAAAAGCCTATAAAGCTTTTCGATATTTTAGAGCTTAGTGAAGTTACAAAGGAGGAGATACATTACCAGGAATTAGTAAAAGTGAAGGCGATTTATAAAATTTATGTTTTCAGGGATATAACGTACAGTTATTAGTATTTGTGTAATTTATAAGCATATTTAAATAGAAAGCATTTAATGATCAACAAAATCGTAAAACTCGTTTAAATGTTAAACCTTATTATTTATAGGCTTACTTTATTGTACCTGACGTGGGTGTTGTAAAAAGAGTGACCTAGATTTAGTTGGGTTTTAGATGAATCTGTTATTTTAGATCAGAATTGGGTTTCGGTGTCCTATTAACCCAAAACTAGAAATATTATCAGGTGACCTTATTTGACAGACTATTTAATTTACCAGTATAATTAAAATTGACAGGCCTGTTGGTCTATTGGTTAGTTTCGATTCCCACTCAGGACATTAGTTCTGTGTGTGGGTGTAATTTACCTACAAAATTAAACTCTACGTACAGAGTCATTATATTCAAGTGCTACTTTTACTGAACTGCTTGAGTGTCGATACAGTTTGAACTCTTTTGGGCGTAATTTTAGGGTTGATTATTCATTTTAGTACCTGAACAATTTAAACATTATTGATATGTATATATTTAGAAATATATACATATATTGATCAGCAGTCTCGTTACCATAGCACAGGCCCTGCCTAGTTTACGATCAGACAGCCGTGTGTATAATGTGTGAGGATATTATTCTATTTATTTATTAAAATTAAAAAAAAGTTGTGTAGTGTCGTGGGGCACTAGATAGGAACGAACAATTCACTTTCAAATATATAGATGGCACTATACTAAATTTTTCATTCACGAAATAAATAAATAATTATTTCGTTCACTCTCCTTAAAACCACAAAATTGTCTTTACACCTTTATTTTATTTAAAATGATTTATAAAAATATATGAAAGTTCTATGCGAGGTATAAAAAACATTACTATTCAGGTATACATTTTTTATTATGATTTTTTATAGATAAATATAAAAAATAAAACTAAACTTTTCACTTGTGCTGCCACCTAGTAATCTCTACTGAAACAAGTTCTGTCTAGAGTTACTGCATACTTGTTACATACAACTTACAGATTACTACGCTATGCAACATTTTTCGTTCACGAAATAAATAATTAAATATTTAGGATACATTCTAGAATCAAACGCACTTGTACTTGTTCCACTATTTTTATTTTTTCTTTACACGTGACCGGTTTCGCCTTATGGCATTCTCAAAGGTTATGTTATTTATTGCAACAAATATTGTTATGTATTGCAACAAGTTCCATCAAGTGCCGACAATAGAGAGTATAAAATAAATATTTAGGACATTTTTTTTTGTAAATACATATATATTATACATAGAAAACATCCAAACTCCCAAAAAAGAAATATTTGCAGGTCAAAAAAAAATTTGATCCTACACGGGATTCGAACCCGAGACCTCACATCATTCTCATACGCTACCATTTTGACACCGAGGCATCAATCTTACGTTATGGACGTTTTTTGCCGGCTAGGATACCCCTCCGCAACGCCCCATAAGGTACTTCGTTCCAAAAAGCTGTCGTTTCATTTCTCCATAACGTGTAAAAATTTACGGTCCATCTAAAAATATTTGGTTTAATGGAATTCCAATATAAAAATAGATAAAAATAGAATTAAATTTTGTATCATGTTGTTACATTTTATTTCTTTGTTAAGACAAGATTTTCAAAAGTAATTACATTTGCGATTTCAAGTTCTAATGAAAATAAGTACCTACCGGATTCTGTTGAAACGGTTGCTGTGAATATAAAGTTTAATTACTTGAAGGCCAGTAGGGATTACTGAATTTTTATAACTCTTTGTAAAACTCGCCCTTAAAAATTAACATCTACCTAATTAATCCTTTCGTAAATATTGTATAACTTAATTTTGTTTTTATTACAATCGGAAAGGTTGTTATGAAAAAAGTTAATAACTTGCCGAACTTAATCATTAATAAAATAGAGCATTAATTAATTTAACTTGATCTCTTCTTCTTCCTAGCCTTTATTATTCCCAAGATTTGGGGTCGGCTACTAGTTCAACCGGTTTTACCTGAATATCAGTTTTTACACGGAGCGACTGGCATCGGACCTCCGCAACCCTGAGGGCGAACTAAATTCGATGATTGAACTAGTTGTCAGTATATTTGAGGGCGCTGACTTCCCAATAACGATTGCCATAGATGTTCATGACAACCGGGACCGACGGCTTAACGTGCTCTCCGAGGCACGGGCGGGAAACACCGCCATATTCCATACTCCGGGCTGCTATTTAGAATTTCTTGTAAGAAAAACCCAACAGCAGTCCGACCCGGGAATCGAACCCGAGACCTCTTGATCTGCAGTCGCTTACGCTAACCACTAGACCAACGAGGCAGTCAATTAATTTAACTTGATCATAAAATAAAAAATCACCACCTTCGTCGCCTTTACTATTCCCAAGATTATTTGTGGTCGTCTACTAGTCCAACTGGATTGGACCATAATATCAGTTTTTCCACGGAGCGACTGGCATCGGACCACCGTAACCCTAAAGGCGAACTGAATTCTAAGATTGCACTAGTTATCAATATATTTAAGGGCACTAACTTCTCAGTAACGAATGCCATAGAGGCTCACGACAACCGGGACCGAGGGTTATTAGTTCAAAGTAAGGCCACTACGAAATCCTTTTTTGTTTGCTATAAGACCCTTTAAAAAATATAGTAAAGTCGATTGCTCATTCATATACTTTTTCAGGCACATAAATTTTGACAAGGAGATTCTAAGGAGTCGTCTTAAATTTGCTTATTACTTTATTTTTAGAGTCGCGTTACGCATAAAGAACATTGTCAAAGTTATAAACTGGTTTTGTTATTGAAGATTTTATAATGATAAGAAATAAAGTCTTCTGTCGAGAGTAGGTCCTGTAGTTATATTTTAAACAAATAACTTTTTATTAGTTTAAGGAGTAAGTAATATTTTGTTTGAATCTATTATATTACAAAAAGACAAACAATCTAAAAGATTTGAATTTACTTTATGAACTCTAAATATACCAACAATTTCAACTTCCTGAGGGCATTAAATAATGAATAAGCAAGATAAATAAGTAATTTCTGGGGAACTTCACTAAATTTTTGTTTCATTTTATTTAAACTTTATTTCTTCATGTGTGTGTATTTCTGTATATTTCAATTATTTTAGTGACATGATTATTATAACTATGTATAGATTTTGACGAAAAGTTTATAAAGGCTGGAATGTTTACGACTCTTCTTTTATATAAAACTAAACAAAGTCAAGTATTAAACTCAGTATAATAATAATATGTTTAAATCAACTTTCATAGTTTTTTGTGATCATTTTAACTTTTAGCCAAATCCATATTTCCATGCTTATATTATACATTACCGCTCTTACCGTGGGAGAGCCACGCTTCGGCGTGAATGGGCCGGCTCGACCGGAGTGATACCGAGAGAGATACCGATTTCACCGAGTGAGTGAGGAAACCGGAGGCCCATACCCCAACCGCTCCCGCATACCCCATCCCCGTCCTCCCATACCAAACCCCCGTCTCCTCATAACCCCAATCCCTCCCCCCACACCTCTCTCCATACACCAAAGGCCGGCAACGCACTTGTGACGCCTCTGGTGTTACGAGTGTCCATGGGCGGCGGTAATCGCTTACCATCCGGCGACATATCTCCTCGTTTTGTCCATAAAAAAATATAGTCGAAAGTAACTCTATCTCTCACGTTACCACGTCCACTGGTGCATGACCACTGCACTGATTTCAATAAAATTTGGTATGGAGATACTTTGATTCTTGAGGAAACAGACATAACAATATACTCGGGCGGAGCCACGGGCAAATAAATCTGATATTATTTATCTTTTACGACATAGCTAGCTGAATATATACGGTAAGATTATTTTTAAATATCGAATCGAACGCAGGTCAGAAGGCCCAGGCCGTGCGGGTGCGGCGGTGGCTGGTCTCTCGCCCGATACTCGATATGCACTGCGCATGGCCGCTTTCAACGACGTCGGCGCCTCACCTTATACTACACCGCTACACTTTACTACACGCGAAGAAGGTATTACAATTATCTAATCTAATAAAATTAATTTGGTTTCTCAAGTAAGAGTAGTAATAAAGCTGTTCCTTGTGTGGCTGTCCTCAATGCTGAGGGTTGTGACCTTTATTTGGAAGCATTCTGAGAGTGACAACTCACCACCTATTCTTGTCCTGAGCAGTGTGCAGGGCAGCATGGATCGTACTGTTGAGTATAGAGTAGATTTATTTTGATCTGCCCAGTGCAAAGTTATAACTGGTTATAACCTATGATAAGTAATAGTAGCAAGGAATATTTTTTATAGGAATGACATACCAGGTATATATCACATAAGGTGTCACGTTCCCTTAGAATAATAAAATGACTGTTATGTTTGATTCTATGTTTTCTGTATAATCTATTTTCGTGCAATACTTAGTAGAAAATTGAATCAATAGTGTTAATTACTATCAAAATCATAGTGCGAGTCTCGGTGCTGCATTGTTGCATTGTCTGTATACGCAATGAGTATGCTAACAACTAGTCTGGGATTTCGATCATGCTCTCCATTAGGCACAGTAGAGCCACTTTCGTAGTCTCATATATCTATATTTAAGACAGAAGTAAATTTAAATAAGAAATCAAAAATCGGACGTGCTTAGGGAAGAGAGTTTTGCGGCTTGTTTACATAACAGCGATATTTTTCTAAAGCGCCTGGAGGAGCACCCCGCGACATAACAGTGAGAGCGCTTCGAGCCCGTGAGTTGCATGTCACATGGCTGGTAAGCATAACATATACTTTAGTGCCATATAATTAAGACACAGATTTGTTCAACAAATTACCATTTTAGGTCTTTTTTGGAATTTATTGTTTAAATCAATAAACAAAGTATTTACAAAGATATAGCTTTTAAGAATATACTTAATCAACAATACTTAAACAAATTCATAGTAAGCCATAAATCGTGCATAAGTATGAAATTGAAATTTTAAATATTCTATAGCTGTTCACTTAATGTAACAGCTGGCATAGTTCACGATTCATGTTAAAGTTTTCTGCAATAAGTGAAAGTTCTAAAGATATAAGTAATATATTGATCCACTTATTAAATTAAGTTCAATTTTACTTCTACGATAAATCTCTCATTTACCAATGACTCTCCAGACTCATGTATATACACAATTTTCCATACATCGATTTTATAGTTGTAGAAGATGCATATTAGTCGATCATAACTTTGCACACTTTTTTGGTTATTGTTAATACTAATAATATAGTATATGGCATATACACACATCAAAAGTGTCTAGGGATCAACATATGTGTCTAGCGATCAACATATATTTTTGCAATAACTTTTCTCCTGATTGATATTAATTAAAATTTTCTTTAAGGATTCATCAAATAAAGTGTTTTCGTTTGTCACAGTAACGATAAACCAAGTCACCTTTGCATTAATAAAGAAATTTGCCATTTTCCTAATAAAGGGATTTTTGACATTTGAACAACTAACATTAAAGTTCGAAAAAAAGACTGAAATAACAGTTTTCTTTAAAATTTTATTAGGTAACTTAAACAATTAATAATCCGTGTTTCTACCGCGAACACTAACAACACAAGAACATCGGTTTGGCATACTCAAAATGAGTTCATCCAAACACGCTGTGGAATGGCCGCCCATGTTCGTTGCAACAACAAAAAAAGGTCTTCTTGCGACTGGATACCCTCCATATTCGGCAGAGCTCTTCTCTGTAGCATATCCCATGCATGCTCAATCGGGTTCAAGTCTGGCGATGAGCAGGCCAGGGCCAAAGCCACATCTCAATCTCAAGAAATCCGCATAAAAATGCTTGATCCCTAGACACTTTTGATGTGTGTAATAGTATGAATAAAATGTTAGTAGTATTTTGTCGCTTAAGATATTGTGGCAATTTAAGCAAAATTATTTAAGTAATTACTATCTACCAATTCACGTAAATAGCAACAAGACAAAAACTTCTTGAAAATCATTTTAATTTTGACTTCACAACAATAACTTGATTTGGTTAACAATCACATAAATCTCGAAATGAACTAGTTAAAGGTAGATCATAAATAGTGTTGGTAGACTCACAAAATATGTTTAAAACTTCTAACTCTCTTCCAATTACTTTAGCCGCCGCCTCGAGAGACCTGGCATGGGACACTTCTAGGGTACACAATCCGTTGGTGGGAAGTCTCAGATGAAGGCAAAGGTGTGTTAAATGATAGCCCAGGATCTGAAAGCGGGGCGAGTGCAGACGCCACTAGTACTACTTTGAGGGGTTTGAAAGCAGCGACGAGATATGGAGTGACAGTTCGGTCATACAATGCTGCAGGAACTGGACCTTTATCACCGCCACATTATCGATACACGTTGGAGTCACGTAAGTTATTACAGTACATTCTAATAAGGCTTGTCACTACTTATTTATCTATTTTTGTTTCAATAAATGCTGAATCTAACTAATCTAGAATGTTAAGACTCCTCTATTTAACTTTTACTTATATTTTTTTTTTTTATTCGGGGAGCTTACAGCTATATTTACAATGTATTTAAAATATTGCTTCTCTATATGCCAATTAAAAGCTTCCACATGTAGAATGAAGACAGTGCTGTAGAATACAATCAGACTGTAATCAACTGTAAAACAAAACACAATACAGACTATTTTAACAATATTTCTGGTTCATGAGACATAAGACTCTTGATATGATACTTGCTATTGTAGAATAAATCAATATGTTCCAAATGGTTAAGTTCGTTAAACAACCTAGAAACTCGCGGTAGGAAGCTATTATACCGATAATTACTGTGACTAAGTGGTACGTGGAGTAGGTTTTTGGAACGTAAATTTCTAGTGGGCACATTAAATTTAATTTTGCAAAGTAAATCAGAACAATCTAGCTTGCTCTGCGCTATGTTTATATCGCTATCATCATCATCTTCCTATCGCAGTCCACTGTTGAACGTAGGTCTCTCTAATTGCACGTAATTTAGTTGGCTCTTTGGTTTTTCGCATGCAGCTTCTTCCAGCCATCTTGTAAAGTTTATAAATTTTCGTCTACACTTACGTCTCTTCATCTATTTTTTTATTTTTGAGGTATGATGATGATTGCTTTTGGCAATAAGGTCGCCCTTTGTACACTGCATCTTACAGTTAAGTACTCTTGTAACTATGTAATATTATGGTGTACAAATAAAGAGTTTTCTATCTATCTATCTATGATCGAAGATTTTTCGGGCAAATATAATGGTTCTTCAATCAAAGAGGAAATAGCTATACGATTTCCTCTTTGGTCCCCATTATACATGGTTTTAATTCTTATATTAACTCTTAAACGAAAAGATAGTATTAAGGTTAAATACTGAATCGTTATCTAGATTGCTCCTAGCAATCCACGACAGAAGCATCGAAGTCGAAAGTCCAACAAAGGAAGTTTAGTCGTAGTGGCGTAAATAACTGAGCGCTATCGATGTGAAGCGACGATCGTAAATTTTCCCATCAAAATGTAAAATGGCTTAATTGGACTGTGGCCTTTCTCGATCTAGGTCAAATGATTCAGTACAAATTGATGGCACTTTTTGTATTCTGCGTTTGTTTCATTCTTATTTCTTCATGCGAAAATAGTAATTTGAATCTATTCGTCTTTAAGGGACGATATCCATGAACTTAAACAATTTCCAGTGCTATCTTCAGATACATTTTTAATAAACATTCCATTTATCTCTTGGGCATCGAAAAGCTCGGAATAATAATTGTGTTAAGTTTATTTTTATCTACTTATATTATGTTTCCAATAGTTTAATTATTTTAATACATGCCTAGTTTAGTGATTATGATTTAAAATGAGAGCCAGTTTACTTACTTTTAAATCTTTATTTTCAATTAAAATTAGGTTAAACAAAGTATTTTTAAAACAGAAAAATTAAATAAAAAAGTTTTTAAAAAACAAGCTTTTACTGGAATGCCTCGAGACGAATCAAACGAGCCCAAACTCGATGATGTTGCGACGTTTCTTTACAGAGTTCCAGAGGCCACCTTCCAGATCCAGCATCTGATCATTTCCATGTCATTGTAATATTGTATTGATACATTTGCTTGCAAAATTCCAGCAAAATTGGTTGCAGATATCTGCTTCAAAATTGAGTTGCAAGAATCCACCCGAACATACAAGCATAGACATATTATACATACATTGCAAGTTAATAAAAAGCTTGTAAAAAGGAACATAATTGATTTTTGTGCAACAAAATTATCCGAGGAATCTAACATTGTCTCAATGACAATACAATACAGTACTCTTTTTCCGAAATTTCAGAAACATACATACATTTTATACAATACTCTGAGATAGATAACAGCATGTACTGTTTGACATTTATCCAGGGATTTTAGTGAATGGTCAATATATGTCTTTGGATCAAAGGAAATATATCTCATAAAAACTTTTTTAAATAGCACCAACTGGAAGCCCAGAAGGAGTGACGTGTGCATCAAGCGGTTCAACGTCACTAAGAGTACTATGGCGGCCTCCCCCACCCGACGCAAGAGGAGGGCTTATAACCCATTACACATTACAATATACTAGACGCGATGCGGATCCTATGCTGCCGACACAGGATGCATTCTTG
This sequence comes from Diaphora mendica, assembly GCA_949125395.1. Lineage (NCBI taxonomy): Eukaryota > Metazoa > Arthropoda > Insecta > Lepidoptera > Erebidae > Diaphora > Diaphora mendica. The sequence continues at coordinate 8,738,982 of OX421321.1, forward strand.
AGGTTACAGGTATTGCGAAAGTATATGTTTTGTCATTTTAGATTTGCCGTTTGATGGACCTCGAAGTCAAAGGTTTCTCAATATTCTCAATAATTACTTAAATAAGATACCCTTAAATACTCAGAGACATTTTTGCTTTAACGCGAGTAATCATTTGAGTAGCTCAAACCTAGACTATTGATATGCCTACGCCGTAGACATAAATATTGCGTAGCTTGCTACGTCGGTGACGGTCGCTACAAAGTTTTTTTGATTCTGAGATAAAAATGAAATTGTAAATACAAATCAAAATAAAATTCAATGCACGTTTTGTTATTATTACTCCGTGTAATTTTATTCTCGTTATTAGGGTGAAGAAGCGACAGTATCGCGCCTGACTCCTTACGCTGAATACGAAATACGAGTACGGGCTCACAATGCAGCCGGTGATGGACCATTATCGGCTCCACAAGTTTGCAGAACTGATGAAGATGGTGAGCATTATTTAATTTATTACTTCCGAATAATGAAAAGCGGAATTATTTCTCATTATCTCATTCTATTTGTTACATACAAAGTAGGTTACAATTTGGCCTGTAAATAAATATATTTATGCTACAATGTCTCAAATTTGAAATACGGTTTTAAAGTTGAATAATTTTCCGACAAAACTCGGCAGCTAACTAGTGCTGTAAAACTGAGTAACTTTTATTTTTCTCTATTCTGAGCTGCATAATTCAAAGTTTTTTAATCATCTTAGGGCCGGTTTTTCAATAGTCAGATAAACAGTCAAATAGCATTTATTCCTCAGTTAGCGTGAGTTTGGGTCTTTCAATAGTCAGACATCAGTTATCAGACGAATAAAGCTGTAATCTGACTGATAACTTTATCTGTGCTTTCAAACCTCAGTTAGTGTTTTATTCTGTAGAATAGTGATTTGACGTTGTGTATTTCTCCTTTACCTATTTGTGGTAAAGTTTAAGTACGTTGTAGTTATTGAATATTTGATAGATTATGGATGTTTTGGACTCGATTGACTTTTTGTTCTGAGGTAAAAAGGGTTATTAGAGAAATATAGGTTATAGATACTATAGAGAAGGTGAAGAATTTTTATTTCACACACTGCTATCTAGTTCAAAACAAAACAGAGCTTGTACTATTGGTAACGAGAAGATTTCCCTAGTGGCCGTTTGCGGAACTAACGTATGACAGACACTTCTACCTGACAGTTTAATGTACGAGTGCATTGTTATTGTTTCATTGATAGACGTCTACGGAGAAGTAAAAAATACGTATTTTAAAACGTGTATTTTACGTGTATACGTATTTTTATCTGTCATACGTTAGTTCTGCGACTTGCCGCTAGGGAATCTGCTCGTCACCATTTAAATTCTTTCTACAATGATTTCATTGATAGACGTCTACGGAGTAGTAAAAAAAATACTTTAGGACCACTTCGTGAGGGTAAACAGTATTCTAAAAGTGGAATGTTAACGTGTATACGTATTTTTATCTGTCATACGTTAGTTCTGCGACTTGCCGCTAGGGAATCTGCTCGTCACCAATAGGTACAGAGAACTGACATAAATACAAATATACTTTTTACTTTTAAACACATATTTATTAAACGTAGAAACACCCGTTTAAAAAATTACTATGCACCACCCGCAAACCCGGCATTTCATTTTTTTATATTTTGATTTTAATCATTGTTATGGACTCTTATACAGGAATATCATAAACTACTTTTTACTAAATTATTATTTACTACATCTATTATAGACAAATAATAATTATAATCGAATGCTTTCATTTCATTTAATTAAATATCCCAAACCGCCAATCATAAAAAAGACAAAAAGAAATAGAAAAAGAACAGTCAACTTGAATGTTGTCTAAAAGTTTCTGGACCTTATCTAACGTGTGACTATCTGTATAGCTGCATCTCAATTGCGCATGATTACAGTGAACATAGCTGTGAAGGACCATCAAGTAACTATCTGACTGTTTACTCCCGATTGAAAAACACAAAAAGTTTATTCGCTTGTTAAAGAGCTGGATACATTTATTCCCTTGTTAGTTATTTGACCGTTTAACTGCGGATTGAAAAACCGGCCCTTAATTAGTTAGGAGAATACGAGTAATAAACCTTATTGGAAGTTACCGAGACTTGCTTGCTTTGGGACCTGGCTGAGGATATTCGTAAAGAAAAAGTTTATTTTCCTTATTGGACATCTGAAACTTTAACTTCAGTTTAACAACTTTTTTAACAGGAATCAGTTTTTGATTATAGCACTGGATATTTGTGAACGGTTACGGAGCTTAGAGGAACTACGGAACTTAATTATAATGATAATTTAAAAACCAAAGTTTTGTTTATCTGTGATAGCCACACTAGGTTATACCTATATCAAAGCTATCAATTGAGATTCATTTTTATTTAATTCACTATGTGAAAATATATATATGTGTTCGTGAGTGTATGCATGTATGTGTCTGCGTATTTACAAGTAAAATTTTAACAAAAACAAAAACCGACTTCGAGGTTCGACTCGATTTCTCTTAGATGCCATGATCAGATCTTAGTGTCCTTATCATGGTACCACCGTTGGGATATCTCCTTTCCATTAAATAAAAGAATCATCAAAATCGGTACATAAACGACGAAGTTATCCGCAAACACACTTAAAAAAAAAACATATACGGTCGAATTGAGAACCTCCTCCTTTTTTTGAACTCGGTTAAAAATAGGATATCGTCGAATACACGTGTTGTCTCTAGTAAACACATTAGAAAATACGCGGAGAGACATACTGTTATTTAATTTCTTAAGAAAACAGTTTACGTAGAAGGAAAATGTTTTTAAATTTAGAAAAAAATATGTGAGTGTATCCATTCTTAGTATAATGTGAAAACATACATACGTGCTTTTAGAATTAATGTTTAATCGATGTTTTAATGTATCTACGGCAATCTCCTGTTTCCTGTTCAACTTGTTTTGATATCGCAGTACCGAGTGCCCCGGGTGGTATGAAATTAATAGCGCTCGGTGAGCGATCGCTGCGGGCTTCCTGGTTGCCGCCGCCGGAACCGAACGGAAAACTCACACATTACATGCTCTATGTTAAGGATCTTTCTGGGTAAGTGTTTTGTTAAGTACTGTCTTTATGATAGTTGATGCCGTAAAAATACTTTGACATATTCCAGCATTTGTACCGGGTTTGTAGTAGTGTTGTAAATTACCACTAGAGAAGATTTTATCTTGATTTAAATGTTAAATATATTTACGATCATTGTTGTATCCTACTTTTGCAACATTTCTCATAGGTCATTTCTTCAAAATCTGCATAGTGTACAATTACTTTTGATAAATACTAAAAGCTTTTAATAACGGTTAAGAGTTTTCTTACTCGAGATTTCTCTCGGTTTTTAACCTAATTCCCGCTCTGAAACCTTCAGAGAAGAGGAGGTTCGGATTCCCTCGAATTTTAAAAAAGACTGTGTCCCTGTGCTTTTTATTTTAGTTGAAATATCAGATTTATACTTATATTACTCACAATCATAACTTTTTATCAAAGTTTTCTACATTAATTAATAATTTTGAAAAGAAAGCAAAATAAGGCAAGGAAATTTATGGATTTTTTAAGTACGAGGAAAAAATAAGATATTATTTAAAAAGTTTATTTATTCAGGCCAAATATATTTCGTTGAAGGTTCTATAAAAGCAATTAAGTAGTTTACCCGCAGAGAGGCCCAAGTTAATAATTGAAACAGTGCCCATCTATCTGACAGGGGAATAGAGAAAGTTAGTAAATCGTAATCCAAGTTAAATACCGCTTAGATTGAGCTATTTCTAAGCAACCGCCTTTACCCCTGTTACCATAAACATAATTGTATTATTTGATCTAAATTATCTCTTTGTAATTTAGTAAGGATAAATGTACATATGATTACAAATGTGGGGAAAGAATTTGATTTGGAATTTTAATTTAGATCTCAAGAGCCAAATGTGACTCGCGTCAACGCATGTGTGGAAATAGAGGGTAGTACTACAGAATGCACTCGACAGCTAAGGGGGCTACGCGCAGGTCGGACTTACGAAGCGTGGGTACGCGCTGTAACACTGGCAGGTGAAGGGCCGCCTACAACTTCTGTGGCATGTCAGACCAGCGCTTTAGGTAAGGGTATATCTATCTTACAATCTTTTAGTGTATTTTTTTAAAACATTGTAAAAATATCATTTTTTTTTTTTTTCTGTGACTTACCAAATTTTATTTAGTGTCGACGCGATGTGTAACATTACAAAGACTTATGACTGGTTTTATTTATTCAGAAAGTTTGTAGGCTGTTCATAAGTAGGTCAATGGTGGTTATGAAAATAAATAATACGAAAAAGCTAGGGCAAGCAATACTTTCAAGTCCCAGATGGGGAAACAGTTTTGAGATAATAATCAATGAGTAAATGTATTATCATGTTATCATATAATCCAGATGATAAATCCATAACTAATCGCACATAATCAAGTAGTACACTTCTATAAGATAATGATCTTTAAAAAAAACTCTAAAAACTTTATATCAATTCTTCCAAACTCAGTTCTGAAGCGTATCACGTAAGCTACTTATAATATATACTATTTGACTGCACGGTTTGCCTAGTGGTTTAGGCGGTCGCCACGCCGCTTGCCACGCCGCTTGCCAATTCGCCAAGTGCTGTGGGTTCAAATCCCACACGGGACAACACTTGTGTGATCCACAAATTGTTGTTCTGAGTTTGGGTGTTAATTGTGTCCGTTTCATGTATGTCTGTAAAGTCCTCCGCGACACATGATGTTTATTTCTAATGCGAGAGTTTTCTTTAAAAAAAAAAAAAAATACCAGTTGATATCAATGCAGTTTATAAAGGTAACAGGTACAACGTGGGAGAGCCACGCTTCGGCAATAATGGGCCGGCTCGACCGGAGTGATACCACGGCCTCACAGAAAACCGGTGTGAAATAGTGCTTGCGCTGTGTTTCACCGGGTGAGTGAGGATACCGGAGGCCCATACCCCAACCCGTCCCCCTATCTCCCCTCCCCCATCCTCCAAAGGCCGGTAAAGCACTTGTGACGCCTCTGGTGTTAGGCGTGTCCATGGGCGGCGGTAATCGCTTACCATCAGGCGATACGTCTGCTCGTTTGCCGGGCTATTCCATAAAAAAATAAAAAAAAAAGGTAACAAATTTTCAAAACATTTAACCTTTAGCACCAGCCCGTATCTCGTCATTTGGTGGAGTTGTAATGGGCGCGGCGGGTGGTGCGCTGTCACTGCGCTGCGTAGTCGGTGGCGCGCCGGCCCCGGCCAAGCGCTGGCTGCGCGGGGGCGCGCCGCTGCACCCGCGCCCTCCCTACCACCTCGACGGAGACGCGCTGCTTATTAGAGGTAAAAGACTGTGTGGTATTGAATATACTCGGTATCATTTTGATCATTGATGTCATTTGTAACAGACATGAAATTTTTGACATGACAACGTCCTATAATTCGATGGAGCCGGCTCCACGCACGAAAAAATGACTGCGTGAAAACATGACTCATGCGGCGTTACCTCGCGCTGAGGCGTTAAGGCTTGAAGTGCAAGCGAGAGCGCGGAACGAGCGACAAAGAGGCACATATTTTCTTATGACGTTATCACGTTCAGCTATCGTCAGTAAACCGACTTTACAGACAACCGATTTTTAGTAATTATTAAAATAATTGTGCCTAGGGGCTCCTCACATAACTGCGAATTCGCAACGCATCGCATATATCTGCGAGCACCCACGAATGCACCGCAAGAACTTCACGCCGTATCGCATCGCAGTTATGTGTGGGAGGCCTTTATAGTCAATATACTTTTAGCACATACCTAAAGCAGTTGATTACACATCTTTCATGTTCAAAGAAATTGGCAATTGACGTATAAAATTGTCCTTATTGACTGGATATGGAGCTATAAAAAAAGGAAAATATTCTAAGCAGAGTTAGGGAGGTCTGCGATTTAAAACGATAAAATGTACAAGCCATGCTCTTTCGCTTCAATGTATCTTTCATAACAGGTTTGGAACTATCTCATGCTGATAACTATACTTGTGTGGCTGAGAACCCTCATGGGTCGGATTCAGCAACATGGCGCGTAGTGGTACTTCGTCCCCCAGCTCCTCCAGGGTTGGCTCTATTAGAGGCCCGATCAAGAGACCTAGAGTTGGAGCTAAGACCAGCTCTTAGGGTGCCCGGTCATGCTATTCCTAAGACGTATACCATACATTGGAGACTTACTTCACCGGAGGTAAGTACTTTTCTTTTTCTTTTTAAGTTTGGGCCTGCCAAAATGACTCTACTCTGCCTGATGGAAAACATAAGCAGAATCCAAGAGTGGTGGTCACCATACTCATTGCGATTGCAGCATGATGACCCACGCAATGGCGGCCTAGTGACACACTTGAGTGAGTGAGAGACTAGCCACATTTGAGGCCTCATTAATTTGATGTCAGATATTACTTATTTGAATTTGTAGAATCTTTAAAAATACTTTGAACTATGTAGTGATATTTAAAACTGAAGAAAATGAATAAAAGCACATACTTTAGAAAGGTATATGACTTTAATTAATGATATATAATTATATTGAAATATACTTTTAGAGATAAGCATCAATACATATTTAAGAGTGAACAATATGTCATGTTAATTTATTAATACTGTTTTTTATTTTTTATTTTATACCTGTTTATACCCAGAAATTCTTTATAAGTATTACTCTATAATCATAATTCCGTTTATAATAACAGATCATTTACACATTCCTCATATGTGTGTTGTCATAAATAAAATAACAAGCGCCCAAGAATCTTAATTTTAGTAGAGTATACAAATTTTGGGGTTAGTAAAATGTTTGAAGTATATTTCTGTATGAACAAAAACTGGCTGTATCTGTTCACAAACTGAATTCTTTTTAGGGAGAATGGCGCATACAGATGGCAAGTCCGGGGCCCTTTACTTTGACAGGGCTTCGGTGTGGTTCTGCCTACAGAGTTTATGGATCAGCTGGAGGGGCTCCAGGATCTGAGTTAGCTGTAAGAACCTCTGGAGGACCCCCTACTGCTCCTCCTGATTCAAGATGGATAAGAGCTAATGCTACTCATGCAAGATTCGATACGAGTGTATGGAGTGATGGCGGGTGTGGTCCCGTTGCGTTAAAACTGGAATGGGCTGGATCTGGAATTGCTGGTTCTAGGGATGTGCCGGTTGGTGGAGAAGTTATATTAGGTGGTGAGTGACATCTTCTTTATTATCTTCATATATAGGACGAATTACATTATTTTTTTGTACAGCTTTTTTTTTTAATGGGACTAATCCCGCCCACACGCCCACCACTGTAAGTCGTATACACCAGGATCAACAGCGGTGACCCACGAACACACCGAGTTATGACACTAGGGAAGTCCCAGGAAAAATTAAACTGTCTTGGAACCCGCAACGAAATTAATCAGAAGAAAACTGGAGGAGTTGAAAATATAATAAGACCACTTCCCTTCTTAGCAAAGCGGTACAGCTATAAAAAACGATATATATATATTTTTTATAAATAAATCTAAAAGCTATATTTACTTGGTCATACTACTTTCTACTAGGTCTAACTCCGGGGTCCCGGTATCGCGTAGCTGCTCGAGCATCAAATGAAGCGGGTTGGACACGCGAAGTTTACGAATTTGCAACTGCCGCGGCAGACGGACTAGCTGAAGAAGTAGATGCACCATTCCCTGCGACAGCCGGTGAATTGGCGCTCTTGCTAGCATTATGTGCAGCGTTGTCGCTGGCAGCTTTAACAATACTTGCCATATTATTGAGACGAAAGAGGTAAGTTTATATTTGTGAAGTGTTGGTGGTAATTCTGTTGTTGCGTCACTCTTAAACTAAAATTTCTCCAAACTCTTATTTTAGTAAATCGATTTCTAAAATGCTATTCTTGTATGTACATTTTTAGACGACGGCTATGTCTATCTTTAGTACCACATTTTTTTTGTCAGTTTTAGGCGTTTAAAAGGTCGTTTACCCGGACAAAAGTTAGAATTAAAGAGAGTTAGCTGAGAACGAAAGAGATAACTACAATAATAATTGATTGCCTATAGAAATCCGATAGTAACGTTGAAACCTAAAACCAATAGAGATCATAATGGAATGCTTATATATTTTCAAGTATGTTGTGGTAGAATAATAATAATAACGAATAATAATTTACTGAAAATAAATTTGAAAAAGACCTTAAAACAGTTTAACATCTTCTATATATATGATATATAATAATTATATAAAAGAGTAAGGTGACTGACTGACTGACATACCCAGAGATCAACGCACAGCCCAAACCGCTGAAGCTAGAATCCTGAAATTTTGCATGTAGGTTCTTTATATAACGTAAGTGAGCACTAAGAAAGGATTTTTGGGAATTCCACCCCTAAGGGGGTAAATAAGGGGATGAAAGTCTGCGTGAGCGAAGTCACGTGTAAAAGTTAGTTATTAAATAAAACTCCACACATACGCTATATATTTATTATCATAAACGTATGGTATAAATATACCTATACCTACATGTGGTCTGCCATACAATAATACAAAAAATTGTTCTATACCACATTTAAACAGACCGGATTAAGGTTACCACAACCCTTGCCAAAACACGACTCGCTGTCATCACTCAAAAAGCTAAGCAAAAGCCATCACTTTGAAGTACGAACAATATAAACATATTTTGTACTAGCTTTTGCCTGCGACTCCGCCCGTGTAAATTTCGGATATCGCGGTGATTCTTCAAACTGACATAACTTTTTTATTCATTCACCGATTTAGATAAAACAAACACTAAATGTTAAGTGAAGAAAACCTCAACAGATTGGTGAAAACCGCATTCAAATCAATTAAGCCGATCCTGCGCGGGCACAAACGCACAGACAAACAGACTAAAATTCTAAAAATCTTTGTTTTGGGTTCTATTGCGTTCATAAAGCCCCTCTATAATAGTTTTCTGATATTTCTTCCATGTACAGACAGCGACCAGTTACGATTTTATTATATGTATTGATTTTCTAATATATCTTCCATGTCCAGACAGCGACCAGTTACGATTTTATTATAGGTATTGATGATGATACTGATGATGATGTATTGGTGTTGCATATGAATACATCTCTTTGTAAAAATATACATATTAAATAACATACAAAACAACTCAATGGTACAATGAATGCGGTTTTATTAACCGACTTCAAAAACGGAGGAGGTTCTCAATTCGACCGTATATATATATATATATATATTTATGTGTGTTCGTTAAAACTTCGTCTTATATGAACCGATTTGGATGATTCTTTTTTTAATTGAAAGGACATATCTCAACGGTGGTACCATGATAATACACTAAGATCTGATGATTGCATCCTCTTGGATGCAATAATCAGATTTCTCTTGAAATCAATATATTTGATCATTCTTGAAGTCGTTTTTATTTTGTAAAAATTTTACTTGTCGCAATTTGCGATCTCTTACAGTAACTTTTTATGTGGGCATCCACAAATTACCACTTTCATGAATACTACATTACAAATTTTATATATTAAAAAGACGTATGTATACACTTACAAAATTATTTGTTAGTTCACCTGTACTACACAGAACTCGAAGAAATTTAAAATTGCTGGGTTCAGCTTTCCGTTCCCAGAATCATTAAGCTGAGTAAAGGAAAAAAAACATTAGTTGAAATAAAGGTGGATCGTTAGCAGTGATCTGTACGTGACATTGCTGACACAAACGCCTCCATCGACCCTCCTCATCACTTCAACACTCAAGCATTCACGATTTGACATTTGAACGTATTCTTTTACAAGGGGTTTTCCCTCCATCATATAAAAATTAAACTGTCATTCGTGAAGGTGAAATTATGAGGCAATATTTTGCTTATAAAACGAAGTAAACTTTTTTATTTAATGACTTTGTTGGATGGATGCTAGCCTACAGAGTCACCGTTTAAGTGTAAAGTTTTAGAATATAATTGATTAATATAATTGTATTTTATATGTAGCTACTCATGTTATATTATATTTACTATGAGAATTTTGAGGTCCATTTGAGATATACAACTGCTTGCATGATTATTAATTAATTCAGTCAAAGATAGCTCCCACGTTTTAATCCAGGTTCTTACAAAAATTGTATCCTTCAATAACTTGAGTGAATTTTTTAAAGTTTATTTTTGCGATTTTTTTTTTTATTAAAATGATCAAATACAATGTGGTCAGTTATCAAGAAGTTGACAATGCTTTTCTGTATGACTGTTTTGCTATTTATAGACGTGACTTTTACAAGAATCTCACCTCAGAATCATAATATTTCGAAACCGTTTTATTGACAAATAAATTCTATAGTACCTGGATGATCGAGCCTTGCCCGGTATTTTAACCGACTTCAAAAAAAGGAGGAGGTTCTTAATTCGACTGTATTTTTTTTATGTTTGTTACCTCATAACTTTCGACTGGATGAACCGATTTTGATGATTCTTTTTTAATTTGAAAGCTGGTGCTTCCCGTGTTATCCCATTTAAATTTGGTCCAGATTGAAGTCGGTTTTTTTGTTAAATTTTGTGATTATTTTAAATCAATCCTAGCTAGATCTATTTATCGCCCCCGAAACCCCCTCCATACTAAATATTATAAAAATCTTTGGAGTCGTTTCCGAGATTTAGATTATACTCGTATATGTATACAAGAATTGCTCTTTTATAGATATTAGATTAGATATATAAGTTAAACGGTTATTGAAACTGTTTCTACCATGGCAATAGAAAATATGTGAGCAGTCGTATAATAATAGAGACAGTAGTTAGTGAGTCAACTAGTATCATTGTAAACGTGTTTTAAGATCCACTCGTTTATTAAACTCCTTACAATGTATTGATGTGGTTAGACCCGAAACCGATCGAATGCGAACTAAATGTGATCCAAATACGTAGTTATATCATAAACAGTTAAAAGTTTCTGAATGCATTCATATCAAATTATATAATTGCTATTTAAATTGATAAGTGTTTTAATGCCACTGTTATAGTTAATCATTCCGTTCATTTGCTTGATAATTAAATAACTAATATATATATAAATAAATCGTTTGGCCTAGTGGTTTAACGGTAACCACGCCGTTTTTCTACTTCGCCAAGTGTCGTGGGTTCAAATCCCACGTAGGACAACACTTTGTGTGATCCACAAATTGTTGTTCTGAGTCTGGGTGTTCTTTGTGTCCGTTTCATGTATGTTTGTAAAGTCCCCCGCGACACAGGATTTATTCCTAGTGCGGGAGTTGTCTTTTTAAAAATAAATAAATAAATAAAAAATAAAAAAACTTTGTAAAGCGTAATAATTAACAATTGACAATGAAAATTAATCATGTACCAAAATAAACATATATACTTACTAGCTGATCTGTTAATAATTATGTTATGTTTATGAATGTTAATAATTATTAACATTACATATTGTACAGGTGATTTGTGACCACATTTATGATTATAATCCTAAATGGGGTCACAAATTATAATCAAATGAAAGATAGAATGTATTTTTAAATAACTGGCAACAATTTACTATGAGTGTGTAGTCTCCAAAGGAATTACGCAATTGTTTATGTCTTTCGTTACGTGTTTGTTGCTTTTGCTAACACTAGGTTAATTAAATCTTTATAAATGAACAAAAAGAGTTTTTTTAAAACGAATAAACGTCTTATTATCTTTTTAACCGAGCAGAAGGTTTCCAATTCGACCATATATATATATGTTTATGTGTGTTCGCGGATCACTTCATCGTTTATCAACCGATTTTGATGATTATTTTTTTATTGAAAAGGAGATATCCCAACGGTGGTACCATGATAAGGACACTAAGATCTGATGATGGCATCCAAGAGAAATCGAGTCGAACCTTCGAAATTCGTAGGGGCGACTAGAGCATTTGTTATTTTTTTTTATTTTATTTGAAAGTTCAAGTTCAGTTCTTGAAGTTGTTTTTTTTTTGTTAACTTGTACTTTATCATTTAAACTATTTATACAGGACTGATGGTGCCGTTGCACGAGTATCAACGAGTGCGGAGAAGCCAACATGTGGCACGTATAGAGCGCCACAACATCAACCTTCAAAGCTTCCACCAGATCCACCAGGTACAATATAGTGATTGCAACTGCTCCTGATGCGCTGAGTGCTGCGGGTTCAAATCCAATACCTGACAACACTTAGTTTAATTAATAAATTGTTGTCCTGAGTCTTAGTGTTCTTTTTGTCCACTAAATAAACTCCGCGACACAGGATATTTTCTTTGGTGACTTTTATAAAGACTGTATTTAATGCAAGACAAGGCACATCAAAGCAAAAAACTTCAGTTTCACAATCTTTAATAATTTAAAGTGATAAACACTGTAGGTATTAATATTGTAATAAATTAATTTATTAGTTAAAAGCAATTTTTGTCTGTCTGTCGGTCTGTTGGTTCCGACTAATCTCTAAAATGGCTGGAACAATTTTGACGGGACTTTCATTGGCAGATGGTATAAGGAGTAACTTAGGTTACTTTTAATTTAGTCTAGCGGCGATCCCGCGGTGTTATATGCGGACATGATTTAAAGGAAGAACAACAACCGCAGGCAACACCACCACCAATAAGTATTTCATAAATGAATGAAGTTTAAATACTACCAGATGTATACGAGATAAGCCCGTACGCTACATTTGCGGGCGGCGCGGGCGCGGGAGCAGGGGGCGGCGGCGCGCGCGCGTACACGTTGCAGCTCCGCGCTCTTGCCCGGCACGATGACGACGCAGCACCACCACAACATGTAGCATGTTGCGACGGTCAGTTTTCACAACCGAACTTATATCATGTTTTCTTAACCCAAATTATTTATGAACAGCTATGGATATAATTGAATAAGATATGATAAAAACTGCAACTGTAACTAGCTGTTTTTAGACTATCGCGACATTTACACAAAGTATTTTGTGGCATACCGAGACTTATTCGCGATACAATTATTGAAAAGCTTACGATAACTTTTATATCCCGACGCTTCCAACGAGTTATACCGCTCATGGTTACGAGCTAATATATACATTATAATTATTTATAATCTATGGTTACGAGTAGACTGGTGTGAGCTGACGTCGTAAATGTAATGTGTAGAAGTACCGACATTGCAAACAATCAACGCGACCAAGTGTGGGTAGTCACGCATCACGAAGGGTCGCTAAGCTCACACCAGTCAAAGTCTAAGCTCACCCATAATGTTGAACTATGAAAGTCTAAAGGCGCGTGTTCAATCCTTTCGCCAATGTAGCGTTCACCTTGTGAAGTTTGTAATGTCTATAGGGCCCATATGTACAGGCATTCAATCGCTAAGCTTCATTGGCAAAAGCATACAAAACTCAGGGCGATTCACCCTGTTCTTATTCTAAGCTAATGGAATATCAAGCACTTACTGGAGATATGTGAATTCCTTGATATCGGCGTTCTGAGGGGCCCCTCTGGTGCGCCCTCTGCTTCGTGACACATTCACCACTCCTAGTGGTAGTACAGGTTCCAAAGTATTCCAATTTATAATACACCCGCTTTAACTGTCGCGGATCGCGCCTAATTGACGCGACTACTAATCTCGCGTGTCCAAACCAGACCAATAATCATAACGGTAAACAACGAAAATACCGAGTCTGATGGACAATCAGCTAAATTTCAATTAAACGGCACTCAAAACCCACACTGGTGGACCGTTAACACAGAGCCTCTCGTAAGTTCTATATTTTAACTTCAAACGTCAAACAAAAAACATGACAATCAAAATGTTGCCATTATAATGACGTTCGATTTCTAACAGCGCGTATATTGCGAATGTGGTACAGCTGAAATACTAAGTCATAATTTGTAAATCGCGCCAACTTTCAAGAGTGAAACGAAATGTTACTGAATCATGCCACGCACCATGCTACAGCGCAAAGAGTATAAGCGCCTCTACAGAGCCAATTAATATTTGCGACAAGCGTATTCTTTTTATCCCAACATTTGTTGACAATTTTTGTTGCCAACACAAGCACATTTCAGAAACTTTTGTCACCAACACGTGTTGACAACACAAAAGTTGCCAACTTTTGTTCGGTGGAGACTCGGCTTTAGATAGCTTACAACCTACTATTACTTTAAATCACAACAGGCATTCAATTAACATTGTTATTACGTTTAGAGGAAACCTGCGTAGACGCATGTGACGCGCAACGCCGACGAAGACGCCGAAGACATTATTGCCCCGATCACGGTGAGAGCGGTTTATTATATACATTGTGTGTATTTCCAAGCTATGTTTATAATACCAATGTTGCTAAATGTATTTAATTATGTGCATTATACTACCACTACCATGATTACCAAGTAAACACACGCGTAACGCACTAACTTTTTTTTATTTGATCTGAGCTTTGATATTAAATGTCATTTTTCACTGTGTGTAACTATCGATAAACTTTAAATATACACGATGATAATTTGATAATTAATATAAAATAAATTATATTAAAAAGCTTTTTAAAAACAAGCTTTTACTGGAATACCTCGAGACGAATCAAACGAGTCCAAACTCGATGATGTTGCAACGTTTCTTTACAGAGTTCCTATGGCCACCTTCCAGCTCCAGCATCAGATCAGCTCCATGTCATTATAATATTGTATTGTCACGCTGTATACATATGCTTGCAAAATTTCAGCAAAATCGGTTGAAGATATCTGCTTCAAAATTGAGTTGCAAGATTCCACCCGAACATACAAGCATATGTATATACATACATTGCAAGTTAATAAAAAGCTTGTAATAGAAACTAATGAGATTAGCTATTAATATCTATATTTTGTGTGTATTATAAGTTCATTTTATTTGTTCACATGCTGCTCACAAGATTCAGGAAGTTGAGGAACGAAACCGCCAAATTGTTAAGAGATAAATAACTAGTCTGTGTAATAATATAGATAATTCGGTTATACATATTAATATGTATACAAAAATTTATACAATAATATTGTCTATTTATATTACAATGTTTTTCTTTACTTTGCCTATTTGCCCGATGTTTCCAATAAAAAGATAAGAAATCTAATGCGTATTCTTATTTATTGCGGACTAACTAAAATAATAATAATAACATATATTTTCGTACATCTAATACACAACGCCATCTAGTACCAAACTAATCAGAGCTTGTATTATGTGTACTAGACAACTGGTATACATTGATATACATTTTAGTCTATTATAGAGACGGGAGTCGTCTATGGGACAGCCGCACTTCGGCATGAATGGGCCGGCTCGACTGGAGTGATACCACGGCCTCACAGAAAACCAGTGTGGAACAGCGCTTGCACTGTGTTTCACTGAGTGAGTGAGGATACCATCCCCCACCCCATCTCCCAAAGGCCGGCAATGCACTTGTGACGCCTCTGGTGTTGCTGCTGGGTGTCCATGGGCGGCGGTAATCGCTTACCATCGGGCGATACGTCTGCTCGTTTGCCCCCTATAAAAACACTTTTTTCGTAAATACATACATTTTACACATAGAAAACACCCCAACTCCGAAACAAAGATTTGCAGATCATACAAACATTTAGTCCGACCCAGAAATCGAACCCGTGTTACCTAGAGATAGGTTATTACAAAAAAATACCAATAAAACATTTTTCACACACACACATCAATTTTTCTATAGTTTTGTTAAGTTGTAGTTGTCAAAAAAAAGTATTTTAATGTAAATTCAGACCGTTTTAACCGACTTCCAAAAGGAGGAGGTTCTCAATTCGACTGTATTTTTATTTTTTTATGTTTGTTACCTCATAACTTTGGACTGGGTGAACCGATTTTGATGATTCTTTTTTATTTGAAAGCTGGTGCTTCCCGAATGGTCCCATTTAAATTTGGTCCAGATTGAAGTCGGTTTTTTTGTTGTTAAAATTTGTAATTATTCTAAATATTATTTAAAAAAATAGCCTAGAAGTATTCAATATGTCAATCAAGCTGTCATATTACAAGCTCTGCTTAGATTATGACTAGCATATAGGCGTTATGTATGTTATTTATGTGTTAAAATTACAATATATTTATTTTCTAGCTAAATCAACTAATTTTCTGAACAACATATAATATTTCTAAAATTTGACTACCCTTTACTGTGACACTGATATAAAATTCAAGTAATCACAAGTTATGCAAGCAGTAATAATCAACAGAACTTCCTTTAAATTTAAATTACACGATCCAATCAAAATTATTCATAGACTCATCGTTACAATGTTTCTTTTGTCCGAATAATGGATCGAGTAATTAAAAGGGAACTACAGAGAAACATCGAGAATATTCTTAGAGACAATATTGCCTTGTCCTCTGAACGTTGTTGCCGGTATTGTTTATTAGTGTGCGGATTAAGGAGGAGGAGTATTTCACATGCCTAATATCAGTGCTAAGATCTGAATTTAGGCCAAACTAACCTCACTTAGAAAAAAGTATGTCTCGGACAATCTAATAGGTCTTTACCTATGAAATTGCCGTTTTGTATGCAATAAGTGAAAGTACTTATTTTTTCAAACTTTTTTATTTCTGTTATTCGAAGTAATCACCCATGCAATCGACGCATCTTTGCCAACGCATTGGTAGTTTATTGATTCCCTTCTTGTAAAAATCAGCTGGACGGGAGGCAACAAACTCTTCAAAGGCATTTTGTACTGCCTCTCGGGAATTGAATTTTTTACCCACTAAAAAGTTGTCTAAATTTTGGAAAAAGTAATAGTCGGTAGGTGCAAGTTGTGGTGAGTATGGCGGATGAGGGAGAGCTTCCAACCCCAGCTCTTGCAGCTGCTTCACGACAACGCGAGACCCCATACTGCGCAACAGACAGTCTCCAATCTGCAAGAGCTGGGTTTGGAAGCTCTCCCTCATCCGCCATACTCACCAGACCTTGCACCTACCGACTATTACTTTTTTTACAAAAATTTTACAGTTCAATCAAATAAGATTTTTACTTTAACTTTAATCTATACTAATATATAAAGCTGCAGAGTTTGTTTGTTTGTTTGTTTGAACGCGCTAATCTCAGGAACTACTGGTCCGATTTGAAAAATTCTTTCAGTGTTGGATAGTCCATTTATCGAGGAAGGCTATAGGCTATATTTTATTTTCAAAAAAATTAGGGATCCGTAAGTAAATTGCTATTTCGTTACCCAAGGTGTGAACTCGAAAACCACTAACTATCATGGTTTAGTTACAATAACCGCTCTTGTGTTCAAAAAAAATATTAAATCGTCTGAAGAAAGAAACTACGTTAAATGTGTATCGTAATATTAATCCTTATCCAAATTAAGCATTGTGTTATCAAGGGTATTTATGTAGAAGTAAAATACTTTTTGTTTCATCCCAATCGTTCATTTCGTTTAGAAGTTATCACGAGTATAAGACGCTGAGAGTTGGTACCTACCTAATAATGAGTTATTTGCCAAAGAGTTTTTATCAACATAATACCTAATATTAATCTTTATCCAAATAAATGTGTTGTTGAGTATGAGTATTAGATCTTAGAAGAGCATAATAAATACATCTATACTAATATATAAAGCTGAAGAGTTTGTTTGTTTGAACGCGCTTATCTCAGGAACTACTGGTCCAATTTGAAAAAATCTTCCAGTCTTAGATAGCCCATTTATCGAGGAAGGCTATAGGCTATATATCATCACGCTTAGACCAATAGGAGCGGAGCACCAATGATGAATGGGGGAAAATTATTACGCTACGGGCAATAGAAGACGCAAACGACATTGCGTGGGTCAGCTATACATACTTTATATTATAAATGCAAAACCGACTTCCAAAAAACATCCAACGAAAACTCTCTGCCTAGAGGTAGATAGGCTCTGTGCTAGGTACCTAGAATCTGTTTGAAGTCGGTGCCAAGTGACTATCGCTGACTTTTAGCCTTTTTAGTCTGCTTAGCACCGACTTCAAACAGATTTTAGGTACCTAGCACACATTATAACACTACTATTTAAATGAATAAAGAATTAGGTATAGGTAATTTATGAAGAACCAGTTTATTTTACGCTTTTAAGTGTTTTTTTGGCAGAGAGTTTTCGTTGGATGTTTTTTGGAAGTCGGTTTTTTTTTTTATAAAAAGTTTTTATTTTTCAGTTTTTAGTGCAAACAATCGTAGGTAAGTTGAACTATTTCATCAAATTTCATCATCAAGAATACAAATTAAGGTCTATACGTACGTGTAATATTAAAATCATCCTCTAATCCCTAACTGTTGAAGAGTTTAACATTCTATCATCAGCTCACCTAAATAATTTGAAAGTATACGACTGAAGGTCTTTAGATACGTATGAAATTGAAAGAATTATCCTCCGACTCCTAACCGTTGAGGAGTTGTACCTTCCACCTTCCATCATCAGCTTATCTAAATAATTTGAAAGAATACGACTATAGGTAACATATGTACATATGATATTTCAAGATTTATCCTCCAACTCCTAACCGTAAGGAGTTGTACCTTACATCATCAGCTCATCATCATAAAATGATGACTACCAGACGCAAATACCGGTGCAACTTCAGAAAATATACGAAAAACATAGTATGTGCCTATAAAAAATGAGGGTTTCCCTCGATTTCCCTGGGATCCTATCATTAGATCCTGATATGCTGGCAATGGGACCACCTCGGAAGCATACCCTTTCGAATACAAAAAAAAAATTCAAAATCGGTCCACAACTGACGGAGTAATCGGTGAACATACATAAAAAAAAAAAAAATACATACAGTGGAACATAGAACCTCCTCCTTTTTGGAAGTCGGTTAAAAAGTAACTCTGTCTGTCTTGCTCTGACGGCCAAACGTATGCACCGATTTGAATGAAATTTGGTATACAGATAGTCTAGAGCCTGAGAAAGGACATAGGCTACTTTTTAATGCGAAAAAGGGGTTGTAAGGGCTTTAAAAGGGTGATGAAAGGTTGTTCTGGGGGTTCACTCGCCACACGCCTGCGCATTACCTACGTCGGGCGTCTTGGCAACGACCAAACACGGCTGTCACATTCATTATAAATATTTCACTTTTTCAACGAAGACTTAACTTAATACATACATTCATGAATCCGATTTGTATGTATGTTCATGATATTAGTAAAAATAAATAAGCCATATTACTAAACAGTATTTATAAAATTCAAAAACTCTGTACAGAAGTATCGTCATTTTAAGCGAAAATATTAAAATTTCTTTTTTAGGCTGTTGATTAGATATAAATAAAAATGTGATTTAAATTTTGTAAAAAAATTACCATCAAGGGGGTTAAATAGCAATAGGGGATGAAAGTTTGTATGGCATATGCAAAGTTTGTGAAAATCTATACATGCTTCATAAGTTTGCGACAGGAGACAAAATATTAGAGCTATTCTGATGTAACATTTACTGAGTTATCACAATATGCCTAAGTGTGCTTGCCCGAACGGGCAGACACGTGAGGGCAGACAACTGTGCCGCATGCGGATGTTGAATTTTGCCACTACAAATTCGTTATTATTCACTGCGATTAGATTTGTTTACATGATTTTTTGTTTATTCAGTTAATGTTCTTCGTGAAAAAATCCGACAGAAAAGGATCTGGGGGGATTTATGCACAAAAAAAAAGGAAAAGGGGTACGCCGCAAGATGAAATAAATGCCTGTATGAAACATATGTACTATGGGTACATGTTAAAAAAAATTGTCTTATTACAATTATGCGAGTCCAACTTCACAATTATTTATGAGCAGTGTCAATATGCTAATGCTCTTCTAAAAATCGGAGAAGATTGTATGCCAACTGACAGTAACGACATGATTACACTGAGACGTGAGTTCTGGTATATGATGGCACAGATGATCTAAAAATAATATCTATTCTGATCCGCCGACTAATGAGACAGTTATCAAATAAACGAACGGATCATGTCAGACGTGGAGGAAGATGTTATCGAATACCTCTCAGGAAATACAAGGGACACTGAACCACTCATATCATAGCTTATGCATAGAGTTTCTCAACTCTTTAGAATTATCAGGAGCGCCTTACCATAAGTTGAGACTGAAATTTAATGTTCCAGTCCTATTAATGAGAAATCTTGAGCGCCAAAGCTATATAATGGTACACGGCTACAAAATACACATCTGGGGTACAACATTGTAAAAGCTACAATCATGATGCATGGAATGGCAAAAGGAGAAAATATTTTAATTACACGTATTCCAATAATTCAAACTTATTTGCAATTTCAATTTAAAAGAATGTAGTTTCCACTGAAAACAAAATTTGCAATAACATTTATCAAAGCCCAAAGACAGACGCGTAAAGTTGCAGTTCATTTAGAAAAAAACATGTTTTTCCCATGGGCAGCATAATCACGTGTATCAAATCCGCTAAATCTCTATATTTTGGCAAAAGATGGCAAATCAAAAAACGTAATTAATAAAACTGAAAAAAATGAGAATCTGCTTAGCCTGAGGGAAAACTCAAGCAGAATCCAACCGGAGTGTCAACTCCAATCCAAGTGGAGGCAACCGTACTCGCTGCGAACCCAGACAATGCAGAACCAAACCGTTAGGTTCGAGAGCGTATTTCTAAGACTGAGGCGGTGACTTCCAAGGCCAGCACGTGTTGTTCTGTAGAGAAAGGGAGAAGGTGGGATCAGTTGGAAGAACTCTTCAGAACACTCTCCATGGTAAAGCGGTAGAGGACTGCCATAGAGGCGATGTCACTCCGCAACTGCAGAGGCCCAAGGGACTCGGTGGTATCAGGACTATTGATCATGCGGACTGCTCGCCGCTGCAACCGATCGAGAACATCAAGCAAATACTGCGTGGATCCATCACAAAGATGAGAACAGTACGCACGAGCGAGCCTGGGTCTTATAAAGGAGACACAAATGCTCGGGCGCGAAGAACCGTCTCACCCTGTTCAGGCCGCCTTAGTGGTGCCCTCGATGTACTTCCGTGGGTTGAGGTATCGGCAAATATCCATGCCCAGGACACCAGCTTATCCCGTAGTGGCAGTTGAGTGCTCTGAAAAGTGGGGAGGGGAAAAAACGGACACTTTTTGGTAGAGAAAGGGCACACCTATGTTTATTTAACGTTGAACTCGACCAAAATCTCATCACCCTATTGTGAAATGCGGTTCAAAACCCGGTCGAGCTCAGCGACGAGCTCCTGTCGATTTTCCTCAATGTCTACCAGCTTGGCTGCAGGATATCCATAATATCGCCCAAGCACTGTGCTATCGTCTGCATAGCAATGTATATTGCCGAGGGCTAATATGTCATTGACATGCAGAAGAAACATCTTGGGCGACTGGACTGAACCCTGAGGTACGCTAGCGTTTACCTCCAGAAAAACAGAGGTCACGCCGTCGCAAAGAACCCTAATGCGAAGGCGCTGATGAAGAAAAGCGTCAATCCAGTGACAGAGTCTAGGAGGCAGACCGAATGCTTAGAGCTTAGAGAGAAGCGAACGGTGCCAGACCCGGTTGAAAGCCTTGGCCATGTCAAATGTCGAAATAAGCTCATGTAAAATACTTTTTATTTTATGTACTTATAGAAATACTTAAATGAGTTTTTAACAGTGAAACGTGTGTGTCTTATTTTTAAAATAATATTATCCTCAATAATTAAAACTGCTACCCAAAGTCAGTTATTACACGCGGACGAAGTCGCGGGCACAGCTAGTATTTACTTATTTTTATTTCAATCTTTAACATCCTACACTCACTATTATAGATAAACTAGCAATTGCCCGCGGCTGCATCCGCGTGTATGTCGGTTATCGCTGCAAGGAGTAGATTATGTTCTTCCTCATGAATCAAAGTATCTCCATGCGAAATTAAATCCTCCATTAAATCGGTGCAACGGTTTGGCCATGCAAACCTAACAGACAGACAGCGTTACTTTACGAATATTTATTATTATGGATTATACCCAGACACAGAGCACATTTTGAGACCGGAGACCCAATGATGCCGCAGCATCTGAATAAGCCGCCATAGTGTATGTCAAAATGCTGCATTGTCTGCATTCGCGAAGGGTATGGTGACAACTACTCTTGGATTCTGCTCAAGCTTTCCACCTCCTTTTTTTGAAGTCGGTTAAAAACAAACGATTTATGCTCATTACACAATATTTATCCTAGGTGGGAATCTAACATACGATTTTTTAACCGACTTCCAAAAGGAGGAGGTTCTCAATTTCATCGTTTTTTTTTATGTATGTACATTGATTACTCCGTCAATTGTGGACCGATTTTGAAAATTCTTTTGTATTCGAAAGGGTATGCTCCCCATGTGGTCCCATGGCCACCATATCAGGATCTGATGGTGGGATCCCAAGGAAATCGAAGGAAACCCTCAAATTTACGTGAGCGCCTGCAATAAAGTTAAGGCAATTGTCTGCATGCCTTCATATTCTGTAGACATCATTTAATTTCATAATCATCATTTGAGATTTTATTACAAAAAATTACCTGAAGTCCTTTCGATTCTATACAGTATGTATGTTACCTTTAGCCGTATTCTTTCAAGTTATTTAGGTGAAATGATGATGAGAGACTTGAGAAAGACTAAAAAGCGAAAAAAAAAAACTTCGTTTAAAAAATCCGACTTCAAAAACTAAAAAGTATAAAATAACTTAATTTTTATGTGCTACCTATTCATAGGTTTGAAGTCGGTGCCAAGCCAAAATGTAATAGTAGGTACCGCACTCGCCGCGCGTGACCTTGAGCGGGATAGCTGCTCTTCGCGTAGAACAAAATAACCAAAGCATCAGTGACGTCGTTGACGTTCGTCTCGAAATATAGCGAGTGTGGTACCTACTATTACATTTGGCTTGGCACCGACTTCAAACCTATGAATAGGTAGCACATACAAATTAAGTTATTTTATACTTTTTAGTTTTTGAAGTCGGTTTATTAAACGAAGTTTTTTTTTATACTTAGTAGTCTGGTGTATCAATTAACCACCATATTGAAATATTTCACTACGGAGTAAAATAATGTTATTACAGAAGTCCAAAGTTGAGTCATATAGGTTGTTATCTTTAATTAACTTACTTTGGGGGAGACCTTCGTTCAGCAGTGGACGAGAGTAGGCTGAAGTAGAGGTAAGTAGTATTAATGTTATAGATCGTTAAACTTATCCTAGTCATAAAAATAATACTACAAGAAAATCGTTAGATATTGTTCTTTATTGTTTGATGTAAGTAAGTCAAAGGCAATGCATAAATAACAATTAATCTGGGATCACGGCAATCGATGTTGGCCTCAACCGAGGGAAATCAATTAGTCAGTAATCCTCTTACCCATATTGGGGTTCATCTTTGGACGGTTATTCACAGAAGTGACGACCCCACTAGTCGTCTTAGGCTGGCTAATAATTAAACTATAGGTATATTATTCTGATTTCGATTTGATTTGATTCTGATTCGACAGGAAACTGTGATAGCTCCTTCAAAATGATTAGATTATAACAGATTAGGTTTTCACTTTGAGTAATGGAAGTTAAGTGTGCCAGTGAACAAGACAGAAATGTGGCTGTTTATAAATGAAGCCATATAACCTCACACAAAAATATCACCGTAAAATGACAACGTTCGTGCTGTCGTGTTTCGTGAGTAAGTTCGAGACCGTAGGACCAATGATGCAGAAGCATCACTAGGCCGCCATGGTGTGGGTCACCATGCTGCATTATTGCATTGTCTGCATTCGCAATGAGTATGGTGACCACAACTCTTGGATTCTGCTGGTGCTTTCCATCAGGCAGAGTAGAGTCATTTTGGCAGAGAAAAAAAAACTAAAACTACTAATATTTAACATAATTACTTTGCTCAAATTGCGTATTCTAAAAACGTAGAAGTAAATATATTTGGTTTGTTCAAAACATCTAAGACTGGCCGTCTTAATACATGCCGACTAATTTGCTAAATAAACTCTTAAAGTGAAAATTCTTTTAATTTCGTGGAATTATTTTTATGATGATAGCGAATAGGTGATTTTAGCTCTTGTCAGTTCAGTGGAAAGGTATGTATGTATATAAATATACCTTATCTTATTACATAGTTCATATCATAATCAGAATTAAGAAAATAAGCATGTCAGTCTTATCTGGTATACCTATAGCTTTTAGTAATGTTAGATCAAAATTGAATGTTGTGATACAGAACACTACATATAAAGCAACTTGACAAAAGAATAGAATTTTGGAAATCATTTTAACCAAATAAGATAATTTTAGTTATTTCAAAAACAGAAATAGCACCGATATAAATATTTTTAAAATGTAAGGACATTTATTATATATCTAATTGATTACCAAAAAAGTTTGGGTATTTGCTTTTTGTCAACGGCAAATTATGAAGATTATATTAAAGTTATGATTTAAAAGTAATACTTTTTCTTAAGATCAAACTCAACTATAAAAACGAATCATTACTAATCGTTCTCATCGCCAAAACATTTGCCTTGGTTGGGAATCAATTTCACGATTTTTGAAGGATTAGTCTTTAAAACTTATTAGACTATAAAAAAATGACGAAAAAAGATAGAAGCAGTAGATTCCATTTAAATACTTTCACTTTGAAGTTGAAATACTACATTATTTATAATCTCAACGATAAAACGCGACGTATTTTATATAACTTCTACCTATATTTTTAAGATGAATTTGAAAACAAAATTTAAATATTTGTTCGGCTGATTAAATGACACTTAATTTTGTTCACTTTGTGTGACCAGTAAAAGTGTTTTTATGGCATTTTTTTACAGAACAACTGTACACTGTAACTGTTCTACATGTAAGCATAATTTAACAGCTATTAATAATCATTATATACTACCTGCTGCATATAAGCGTCTCCTACGAAAGGAGATTTTGGCCCACTCATAATATGCATCATAATTTAAATAAATAAAAATGAATCACCGAAATTCCGATCGACTGCACCAAATTGGATATTTTTTTTATGTGTTTGTTATTGTTAGAACAAGGTTTGTATAGAAGAAAATTAAAAGGAAACCGGATATTTCATATTTTATAGTCCGCTACTATGCCTATAAAAGTTCAAATATTAAAACAAGTATTTCAAGTATTACAAACAGTCAGTAAAAAAAATAGGAAACTTTAAAATGAGATCTAGAGAGAGTACATCATCCAGCAAAAATTATGGGGTATTGTTTAGTAAAAGAGTTAAGTGTACCAACAGTGGTAATTAAGAATGCCGCCGCCGCTCACAACATAAGTTGCCCAAAAATGTTACAACATTGCCCACATTCGCGCAGCAGTTTATTTTGCTTGAGAAAATTTTCTAACAAACTTTTACTGAAGTACGAGTATGTATTATCCGCCTGCGTAAAGTAAATATTCCTAAAAGAGTTGAATAAAATAGATAGTCTTGCTTATGTTATTCTGTAATATAAATGTTGAAACGCTATTTTGATAATGAAAGTAAGTACAAAATAAATAAGCTAATGAAAAAATATTTAGTTAACGTTTTAATTAAAAACTCTTTAGCGTAATAATGAGTAAATATAGAACATTAATACATTTCGCTTCTCGCTTCTTCTTAGTAAAACATCTAAGTACAATTATATAAAGACTAGGTAGGTAGGTGTAGGTAACTGTAATTTAAAATCACGTACATGACTGAACATTGCCATCCAAAACACAAGCATCCGCTTTGTTTTGGATACAGTCTCAGTACCATAATAAATACATTTACTTTGATCTAGTTATAAGTCACGCTCTAATTTTATAAGTTTATGAAATATAGACTATAGTTGTCTTGTGTGTATGATATTTGTACGTGTATGTGCTGATTGATTTGGGTATTATTAATTTAGTTTTGAGAACTTCTATTAGGGTCCCATTCTAAGTAATCTAACATAAAATCTATCTCTATATTTGCTATAGTGTAGGAAATAGATTTTACTGTACATTTTATTGTCATTAAACATCAGAAATAAAACTCTGGTCGAAAAATGAATTTTCCTTCGCAATAACTCTATTTGAATTGTGAAACATTCAAATAACTGTTTCGATCTTCATGCAATAACTATTAAGTACCACTCACTAATTTACCTTCAATAGGTACATATATGTCCAATTACATTTACATAAAAAATGAAATAGTATTCCTAGTCTAATCCACATCAACTTGATGTAGTTTCAAAACGAGTTTCAGTATATTACCGTATATAACACGTTTGTATGCAAATTTTATATCCTAAATCCGTCCTGATGGAAAACGGTCCCTTGAAGTAGGTATATCAGAGAGCGCGCGGCAGACCCACACGAACTTTTGGGTCGCTCGATTTGATAACACATCCCGAATATAGCACCCACTGTGTCCATTACCTTATCATACACATAGAATTATTTGAATTTGGGTATTTACGTCATATTACTATAATATTAAATACCTCGTATGTTCAGATTTGAATTGCTGGGAGAAGGTGATAAAAAATCCGTTTCACTAAGTAGGAATATCAAAGTCGGGATACCCAGGTCTGCTAAATAACATTTTGGGGTCGACTTAAAATTATATTAGCTTTAAGTTATATACGTATATTTCCGCATTACTTTTTCATTACAAATTTTATTTAGAACCATGTTCAAAGTATAAGGTTGTTTGATACAAAGTTGGCCTAAAATCCCTACTAATAATACAAATATAAAAGTATCTGTGTCTGTCTGTTGAGCAACTGGTTATCTTGGAAAAACTCTTCAGTTCAATTAAACTAAAAATAATATTATTATATTATCACATTGAAACACTAAATAGATAGCGTGTATTATAAATTAGGCTTAAGTTTCATACCAATTTGTAAGGGTAAACTTTGGCTTCATGTAGTACATAATAATGGATAATCCGCCGACTTGTGTGTCGTATTAATCATAGATTTGGTAACTTACACCTATCTCAAGGGTTTATTTTGCGTGAGTTTGAAATACATATGCCTATTTTCCTTATTAAGATATCGCTTCAAATTTAGCTTTTATTTATCTACTAGCTGTTGCCCGCGGCTCCGCCCGCGTGTATGTCGGCAAATAGTAGCCTACGTGTTATTCTGATGTATAAGCTATATTACTGTAAAGTTTCATCCAAATCCGTATAGTAATTTTTGCGTAAAGAAGTAACAAACATACACACAAACTTTCGCCTTTATATATTAGTGAGATGAGATGAGATATTAGTGAGATGAGAAGTGTGATTTTGCTTGTATTATAAACACATTTGTATGACGCTTGAGTTATGATACCGTAATACAATTCGTCATAAAAACGTGATCGATAATAGATAACTAATAAATGTATAGGAATAACGTCATTTTAACGCTAAGTCACGTGGTCAAAACAAAATACTACAAGAGGATAGAGGCGTTAGCGATTGTAGAAAGAGATTCGACTCTTTTTTACCATGGGACTTATTATTACGTTTTTAGGTTTTTAATGGGATAGGAGGCAAACGAGCAGACGGATCGTCTGATGGTAAGCAATTATCGCCGCCCATGGACCTACCTACCAGCAATACCAGAGGCATCACAAGTGCGTTGCCGGCCTATTAAGAAGGAGTACGCTCTTTTCTTGAAGGATTGAAGGGCGTATTGGTCCGGAATACTGCAGGCGTTTATTTCACAGTTTTAAAAAAAGCGCACCGTTTTGGACTGCCAACAATCTAAACGATGGGGATGAACTTCTGTCGCGTAGGACGATAGCGGAAAGAGGCAGTATGGATCAGGTTTCAACTGATATTTATTAAGTATATTTAGACACATAAACATGTTGAGATTTATTACACATGCTACTAATACCTGCAGCTGGTAGGTCTGTAAATAATACATGATAATTCGATGCCTGGTTTATCATATAATGCACAAGAACAAAAAAAATCTTAGGAAAAATGATCAAAACAAAGCTTATAAAGGTGTCTATTACGATTAACGTTATTTAGATTTTAGGTTAGATTTAATCACATATTTGGCACAATAAATTTTATTATATTTACTATTTACTTAATCAGTTTAGGCAACGTTGGTTCAGAAGTCTCCTACATTTCTTGTTTGATAAAATAAGTTTTGCAAATTTAATTTATTAGTAAAATAACTCTGTCTGTGTATTCTGTTTACAATAATTGTGTATTTAGGTGTTTATGTACTGGGTTACTACTGACGAGGTTAAGAAACCAGGAAAAACAGAGTAGATATCCCTACAAAAACGATACAGAGACTCGTGCTGTCCGCAACGATCTAAATGTCGGAGGCACTATGTACAAAGGGGTTCCAGAATTCAAGTACTTGGTATTTACTATAACCGACACGAACACTAGTGATTAAGAAATTGACATTCGTATTCAAAACACCTTGCGATGTAGTGCTGCTCTGCACAAGGTGCCAATGTCCAAGCTTCTACGTAAAAACACAAAGATTAAAAGATATTTATGGTAATAAGGCGAACACCTATGTACGGGCGTGAGGTTTGGACATTATAATAAAAGAGGAAATTTAACTCCTCATAACAAAAAAAAGGTCCTACAAATGATTTTGAGCCCTGTGTAAAGACATTGGGAAATGGAGAGTAAGG
Organism: Diaphora mendica; assembly: GCA_949125395.1. NCBI lineage: Eukaryota > Metazoa > Arthropoda > Insecta > Lepidoptera > Erebidae > Diaphora > Diaphora mendica. Next base: position 8,767,687 of record OX421321.1, read on the forward strand.
AAGAACGTGGAAATAGAAGACATCGTGGCGGAGCCCAACATCATTGGACAAGTTAAAGCACATTGACTCCGGTAGGTAGCCACTTCGAACATAAGTATAACATATTCTATTAGCGATTCTCAAAAATGTCATCTAAAATTATTAATTTAAGGTTTATTTTATATTCAATGTTGGTTGATAACGAAGTTTCAATATATATAACTAAAATTCCTATAAATTCCTTAATATTTTATTTAGCAATCAATTATATAAATGGTTGAACAAATTTAGCTTTACAAATGTGGTAGTTAATCAATTCATATCCATTAGTTTATTTTTATCGATTATTTATAAGAAGAAGGTTATTATCCTAAATTCAAATATTCTTCTCTAATATACGACTACGCAATATCTTGCGAAGTTATTCAATTTGTATTAATCTTTCGTTACTATAAAGATATATTAAGAAAGCTTTCATGTTTTTTCCTGATTTTCCTAACACAAATGTCAAGTTACTCTCTTTTAAAAGCTTTATGTAAATGGCTTGTAATTTTTACTTTCGTAACAAACTGATTAGATTAAGTAGTACATTTTTAAGCAATTTCTAAAAATATATTAATGTCCACTGTACCAAGATCGGTGAGCGTTATGCCGCATTTCGAGCTCGTCCTGATCTTCCTCGCTCTCACCCTGTTGGATATTACGAGACAGGTCATAGAATTTCACGTCCATATTCGCCAGGATATTAAAAGATGGAAAAAAAGCCAGAACTGTCGCCACCTCTGACGATATGGCGCGGCATCTTCGTACGAGCCTAATCTCTGCCTAGATTGGAATGACAAGAATCGCGTGTAAAAATTGACAAGATATTATTCCTTCCTTAAGCTTCCTTCATAACAACGGCAAAGTCATCGATCTAAAGATACGAATATCAACTTTATTAATTACTAATATAGGAAAACATGTGCAGTTTTTCTCACACTCAAACCACACCGATCTATTGTATTTCTTTTTAGTTAATACTTTTGGATTATATCCATTCTAGCTATACTGGATAAATAAAATATCAAGAAGCAAATAAATAAATTCAATCATCCAGCCAGCTGTTATGAATAAATTTTCACATATAAAATGTAAAAGATTTGAAATGTCATGAAAATCATTTTACATTTCTTTAACCTATTTCATAAAATCATAGTGGTATAGTGGTTGGCGTTTTGCTGGCATGCCTTTCATATTTAATACTGGTGTTGCGGTGAAAAGCGGTATTCAAGTTTGAGAAACTTCGCGAACCTTTTCGTTTTTGCCTTAGGTGTATAAATCACGTTGACGGTAACCTCTATAAGTGGTTTTGTTTTTGAGTACATGTGTAGACACAAAGGTACAAGGATGTTTGGCCCAATTTTATACAATAGAGTTGTATCATATTACTTGTGTTTTGATTTATAGGTAATAATAAATAATAAGAGGTTTAGTTTTCAAACCATTATTGTTGGTTGTATAATCTTTTGGAATAGAAATTTGCGTGATAAATCTCAATATTTATACATGTCAAACGAGTTTAAACTTTTGAGATTATACCTACGTATTACATGTTTTTGTGTAACAGGACTCAATTGTGATCTGTACTTATTGGTTATGAAACCAATAAGTACATTTTCTTTGTTCGTTTGGCTATAGTTGGGATCGGATTGTACGTAACGTTATATAATAAAATCGTTGACAATTTGTACAGTTTTCATTGTCACCTGTAAATTTCTATGAAACGCAAAAATGACAAATTGTCACGACAATTTGACAAACTTGTCGAATTTTCCGATTACAAATATGTCAGAGCAAAAGTTCTAAGAAACGGACAATTGTCAAATTATCAAATTGTCACCTGTCACCTGTCGCTGACAATTGTAAGTTTTATGAAATAGGGCCCTGTACTTATTGGTTATGAAACCAATAAGTACATTTTCTTTGTTCGTTTGGCTATAGTTGGGATCGGATTGCACCGATTATGGTCACGAGTGAATTGGAAACAGTATTTTTTATTTTAGTTTCAGTCCAGGCCTTGTCATCTAATCACTTCCTTCGTGGTCGACCTGGTGTCTTCCTGCTATGTATTTTAATAATAGACGATATGGTAAACGTCTTGTGCAGTATGTGTTGCCAAATGTGTTAAACTCGTTTCCACAAGACATTATTGATAAATTGCTATGTTCTCCAAACGTAAAGAAATTACGCAATGTGTTAGACATTTCTAATTGGGAGGGTAGATGTGAATTTTTGACTTATATAAATATGACGGCCTATTGATCTTGTGGTTGCTGACCCTGACCGATAGACCGGAGGTTGCGGGTTCGATTCCTACTCGAAGCAAGTGATATTACTTATTGTTAAGTAGCTCCTAAAATAATCTACTCAACCAGCTGCGACTTACTAACCACTGATAAACCTAAGATAGGTTTTTGTGTTTAGGGTAAGCTTTGTGTTATTGTAATTGTGTTTGGATTTTTTTTTTAATTATTTTAATTGATGTTTTAGATAGAGCTACATGAAAGAAAATACTTGTTTGCAATGTAGGATGTGGTAAATGTTAGGAGTAGCTACGTAATTTCAAATCTTACTAATATTATACTTACGAATTGGAGTTTCAAAGTGTAAGGCTAAATGTTTTATATATATTTTTATTAAAATTACGTATTAGCAACAACCTATTTTGTGAAATATTTAGCGAACTAAATGAAAATTAGAAAGGGCAAAGATTTTCAAATTTGTTATTTATTGATATTATATGCCTGTTGAAGAAAAAAGACATTATTTAAGCCAGGAATACTTAATTTAAACATTAAAACATAACTTACTACGAGTAAAAGCCGCAGACAAAAGTTAATTTTCTTCTAATTTGATCCGACCATCGCCCGCGTCATATCGGTCGCAACGTCAGACCGTTGCGTCGAGATGACAACGTAATTAAATAGAAGGCCAATATTGTGGCAGCTATACTAAAGACTGATGCCGTACAGCGAAAATATATGTTTCCCTACAGGATTAGGATGAGGATCCCTTAATTTTTAATTAAAATTGGTAATTATTTGAATCGCTGGTTTATCAAGTTAAACACTTTAAAGATTGCAAAAGCCGGAGATTTTGTCAATTCATATGAGTATTACGTGTAAAAGTTAATTTTAAAACACCTGTGTATATCGAAATTATACGAAGGTTAAATTTGTATTACGCATTTTACATTATTCAGCATTTTCATTTAACAGTACCTACTCACAAACATTGTTTTATGGAAGTTATTTTAAACCCTTACTTTACGTTCTTATGGTTGAAATTTCCATAATTAATTTATGAGTTAGTGCTTGCCACATAAATAGCATTAATTGTGTTGATGGGTCAGTTAGCCAGTCAGGGCTAGTTATTTCAAATGTAACATGGCTATGCTTTAAATACAACTTAAAAATACAATACATACGATAGCTCGTCACAACGCTGGCTCGCAATTCTCAATCAATTTATTGTCTTTTACGCTTTTTATCCGGCGCGGCGTTCGGTACAAGTCCTTCCTCCCACTTTCATTCGTTAATCATATTTATTCTATTTTTTGCCATCGAAAGCTCTTCATAATTAGGTATTGCTGTATTTATTATCCTTAAAAATCGAGGAAGATAAATTGAAATTTTTTTCTAGCGGGAGTTTATTTTTAGAAATGAAATTAGGTATTATTGGAAGAAATAAATAAATGTGCTTATGCTACTAGCTTTATATATATGACTAGCTGAACCCCGCGGTGTTACCCGCAGTTATTCTTGTACCGCGGGTAACACCATGGGGCGAAGCTAGACTAAATAATTACCTACAAATTTTAATAAAAAAAACTGACTTCAATCTGGACCAATTTAAATGGGCCCATTCGGGAAGCACCAGCTTTCAAATGAAAAAAGAATTATGAAAATCGGTTCACCCAGTCAAAATATATCATATTAATATAAATATATAGTCAAAAGTTATGAGGTAACAAACATAAAAAAAAACAGTCGAATTGAGAACCTCCTCCTTTTTTTGAAGTCGGTCCAGCTACCTATTAGTTAAAGTCCCGTCAGAAACGGTCCAGCCGTTCCAGAGATTGGCCGGAACAAACACACAGGCAGACAGACAGACAAAAAAAATTAAAAATTGTTATTTTGGTATATGTGCGTGTATACCTACTTACATACTGCACTGCATATGCATTTAGTAAAAATCGGTTATTTTAATATTACAAACAGACACTCCAATAATATTTATTTGTATAGATGTCGTACTGTTCAGTAGTAGCTCGAAAATGTAATTTTCAACTGTTGTTTCTTGGATTTTGATAAAAAAATTCAATCACTTTATCCTTCATAAAAAATTAACTCTCTAATCATCATCACTCACTACATAGTATAAAACAAAGTCGCTTTCTCTGTCCCTATATCACTTTGTTTGCTTAAATCTTTAAAACTACGCAACGGATTTTAATGCGGGTTTCTTTAATAGATAGAGTGATTCAAGAGGAAGGTTTTTATGTATAATAAATGCATAATATAGTATGGAAACACTGTTAATTTTCGAGGTTTCTAATGTGATGTAGCAAATAAACACATTTTTTTGCGCTTACATTGCAAATGCACAGTACACCTTAAAAAGTACTACAAAAAAGTCCGCGACGGTATATGTCTATCTCTTAGGGATAACCCACAACAACCATTTTTTATTCCTTTCTTTTTACGAGAAATAATGGCTTATTTACGAAGTGATTTTAAGCAATACAGAATGAATCCTTATACAATTAAGTAAATTAAATACATTGTGCATTTAATATAGATCAAAATAGCACTTTACAGTATCAAATTTAAATCAATATATTCGAAGATATTACAGATTTAAAATGCACGAATCGTGTCGTCGGCGGGGGCATCTAAAATCCACCCGTGCGAAGCCGGGGCGGGTCGCTAGTTTATGAATAAAGTTATATTGCAAATAATATATATTTATATAGGTATATTTTCCAGACGTCCCCTTCCTTACGAAGAGATTAATTACAGAATCGGCAGTTTTAATTAGTTTTGTAATTAACAGCCACATGGCAACGCCTTCGAGGCGAACTAAAATAAATTACCCTTTAATACAATTCCTGCATGGGCTTAAATTAGCTGCGATGGTGACGAGTACTGTGTAAAATGTTTTGATTTGAGATGTAATGAACAAATCAAATCAAATCAAAACCATTTATTCATCTAAGACACCAAGTGACACTTATGAACGTCAAATTGAAGCTATAGTTAAAAATCATAGATCGACACAAACAGAGGCCACAGCATGTGCTGTATTGTCGAGGTAAGTTAGGCGAAAATACCAAACAAAGGTCTACTGCCTGCCTGTGTCGATCCATAATTTCCAGTTTCCAAAATGCGTAGAGCTCATGAGAAGAATACTGGCAAAGAAACTCATGGCTACTCTTTTTCAAAATCTGATTTTCAGGTACAATAGTGTTAGTATTACATGTAAGGTAAACAGTATGCAAGCTGTTGCCACCTGAAATTCCTTTTATTAAAAAGCTCCAAAATCTAACGCACAAACAAAAAAAAAAAACACTCAGTGATAACGTTGAAGGTTTGAGTCTATTAAACATAGAACAAAATAGAAACAAGGTGCACATCCACTTACATTCAGTTGCAAAATCTACTGTTGAAAATAATTCGTGACTGGATTAAGAGGCTGGGGTTGCAGTTGAACGAACCAGAATAATAGTATTGTCTAAAGAATCGCTGACTAGGCCGACCAGTCACCCCAAGCAGCACCCGTTCACAAGTATGACGCATGGACCAGCCATCATCTCCTTCGCCATATCAGAGGGAAGGAAACGACCCGCCCCACGACGACACCGCAAGCAATGACATTTAAGTGAGCATGACAAACCATAGTCGAGATACTGATAAAAATCACTACTAATTAAATTACCATAATAATCGCCACGCATTACTTTCAACTAACAATGGTTTGTTAATATTTAGCTTTATTAAAAGACAAAGAAGTTTGTGTGTATCTATTTAAATTCTAATGACACTTAAGCCCATGAGTGTTTGTCGTTTAGATAATCGTTGATCGTATAGTAGGCTTTCCTAATAAGGTGATTTTTTACAGTTAGCTTGAATTTATTTACAGGAAGGTCGATTACATGTATAGGAATTTTATTATAAAAACGTACACCAAGACCTTCGAACGAGTTGTGTACCTTATGTAATCGATGATAGGTACCAGTGAGTTTAGATTTGTTTCTAGTATTAATATTGTGTACATCACTGTTTTTCTTATAGTCATTAATGTTGTGTCTAACAAACATAATATTAGCAAATACATACTGTGGTGCAACAGTTAAAATACCTATATCTTTAAACAACTCTCGAAGAGAGATTCTAGCACCTAAATTGTACATTGAGCGGATGGCTCGTTTTTGTAGAATAAAAATCGTTTCAATATCAGCCGCCTTGCCCCAAAGTAGTTTACCATAGGACATGACGCTATGAAAGTAGCTAAAATAAACTAAACTAGCTGTGTCCGTATCAGTGAGCTGACGTACCTTCCATACTGCATAAGCTGCCGAACTAAGTCTACCCTCAAGGCTATCTATCTGGGCTCCCCATTGAAGTTTACTACCTAATGTAATTCCTAAGAATACTGTTGAGTCTACAATACTTATGATTTCATTATTTATAGTTAGATTAGTGCCTAGTTGTTTTACATTTGGCATAGTAAATCTCACACACTTTGTTTTATTTGAATTCAGTGGGAGATTATTCGTTGTAAACCAATTCAATACATCATTTAGTGCCCTATTCACATCGTCAAAAACTGTTTTCTTACGATCGACTATAAAAATAAGTGACGTATCATCAGCAAATAGAACTATATCACAGAGATCTTTTAAATAATATGGTAAGTCATTTATATATATGATAAAAGTAGAGGACCCAGTATAGAGCCCTGCGGAACGCCCATAGTAACAGGTAATCCAGAGGACCTCGCACCATTGACATCTACATGTTGAATTCTATCTTTCAAGTAGGAAACGATTAGTTCCAAAGCAATACCATTAACACCATAATGCCTAAGTTTAAGAAAAAGCGTGTTATGTTCTACACAGTCAAAAGCTTTTGAAAGATCGCAAAATACACCTATCGCATCTTGCGAATTCTCCCATGCATTAAATATATGTCTCAAAAGAGTTGCACCCGCATCAATTGTTGAACGACCCTTTGTAAAGTCATATTGTTCTTTGTGAAATAAATTATTTAGATTAAAATGGCTTTCTAGTTGTTGTAAAATAACTTTTTCAAAAATTTTACTAATTACCGGTAAGATTGAGATTGGCCTAAAGTTACTTGGTTCGGTTGTACAACCCTTCTTGAATAAAGGTATTACTTTACTATACTTATCAGGTTAGGAAAAACCCCAGAATCAACACATCGATTGAATGTTATTGCCAGAAATGGTGCTATATCAATTACAATAGTTTGTATTAATTTAACTGAAATGCCCCCTAAGTCCCCTGTTTTCTTAGAGTTAAGAGACTTAAACGTTTTTATAATATCTGTGGGGTTTATGTATTCAAATTGAAATAGATTCTTACATTCATTTACATGGGCCCTTAACAACAGTTCAGACCCGGACGCACAAGAATTCAAGGTACTCGTTGTACTAACTGGTACACTTGTGAAAAAGGTATTAAAAGATTCAGCTATGTCTAAATTGTTTGTTATAAACCTATTATTGATATTTAATTTTAAATCATTATCTCGAGGTTTACAAAGTCCCGTTTCATTATTAATAATGATCCATGTAGCTGTTACTTTATTATTTGAAGACTTAATTTTATTTATTTATTTAAAAACTTCATGCACACATGTACATCGGCGGACTTAATGCCCAAGGCATTCTCTACCAGCCAACCACACTTATGTACAAAGTTTTTTTTATTTTATCACTTATATACAAAGACTTCGCCACACCACAGGCTCTCCTAAAAATCCTTGAGTAATTTTTTACATATTCATGAAATTTTGGGTCAAAATCACCCTTTTTCACAGCATACAAATCATACAGCCTTTCCCTACTTTTGTATATTCCTGTTGTCGCCCAATCACAGAACGTCATTTTGGGCCGTTGCATTATTGTTTTTGTCTTAAATATACTGGTAAATTCGATTTCTATCATGTTGAATAGGTAGCCGTAAAGCTTATCCGGATCCCTTTGAGTCCAATCTAAATTGGAAACCTTATCCCTAATGTTATTACTAAAATTTTATAATCGGTTACTAGTAATGGGCCTGCATATGGTTTTGTTTATTTTATTTTCTCTCATACAAGGCAATGTAACAAATTGCCCACAGTGATCAGACGTTAAATCACTTAAAATTGACCTATATAAATATTCCCCATTGCAAAATATGTTATCTAAGCAAGTTGCCGAGTGAGAAGTAATTCTTGTGGGCTCAGAAAATAAGTGATTCAAGTCAAATGATTCAAATAGGCTTACTAATCGTATACTGATATGACACTTTTCTAATAAATTAATATTAAAATCTCCACAAACTACCAAAATCTTACTACTGACACATAAACGTTTCAATACTTCTTCCATAACTATCTCAAAAATGCTAAAGTCACTCTGTGGTGGCCGATACACACTAACTACAATATGGTGTTCCAGTTCTACACAAGAAAGCTCTACAGTGCGCTCAGTAGACAAATTAACAATATCTTTCCGTTCTTTAGACTTAATACTATTACGAATAAATATTAAAGACCCCCCATGGATTGACTTCTTTCTTACATACACACTTCTAGCAGAATAAAGTTCTTTATTGAGTAGTACTATATATAAACAACGTTGTAAAGTGAAAATAATTATTTACTTCTTTAAATGGCATGCCAAACATTTTCTATCTATACCTACTAATATTATAAACACGAAAGTTTGTAAGTATGAATGGATGGATGTTTGTTACTCTTTCACGCAAAAACCACCGAACGGATTTGGATGAAACTTTACAGTAATATAGCTTATACATCAGAAAAACACATCGGCTACTATTTGCCGCGATGATAGACATAAACGCGGGCGGAGCCGGGGGCAACAACTAGTCATATATAATTCTCATGTCACGTTGCTGCTGCCAATGAACTCCGAAACTATCTAACTGATTTTACGTTTTATTTTTAAAATGTACCTACCTATATGTGTGTGCCTAAAATTTAGATAGAAGGATACTTAACAGCATGCTTAGACCAATAAGAGTTGAAAAACCGTGGGAAACCAAGTAAACATTTATGTGGATGTACAATGAACATGGCTCAAGATGACTATTCACTTTGATTTATTAACTACTAGCTAAACCTTGCGGTGTTACCCGCGGTATGAAAATAACCGCGGGCAACGCCGTGGGGCGAAGTTAGTCTTAAAAAAGTAGCCGAAGTTACTCCTTATAATTATTATCAGCTATCTATCAGTGAAACTCCCGTCAAAATCGGTCCAGCCGTTCCAGAGATTAGCCGGAACAAACAGACAGACGGACAGATACACAGACCGACAAACAGACAGACAAAAATTGAAAAAAAAAAATTGCATATGCATATACAAAATGTGGTTATTTTAATATTACAAACATACACTCCAATTCTATTTATTTGTAGTATAGTACGTATAGATAAATGTTAAAAGATTTGAGTAATTCGCGCTATCAGTTCGCGATCACGACTTATGCAAGCTGTTTAGTCCGTCCACCAGCGCTGCTTCCTTTGGAGTGGAAGGAACCTTGTGAATAGCCTTATACGGCCCATACATATAAGCTAAGCACTCGCAGACCGATCACTGGTGAACGGAGGTCAACAAGGGCGCTCACGCCTTTTTAACAACATAAATTTATAATTTTATTTGACTCACCTTTTGTTTTGGTTAAGCCTTCTTCAGTCTTCGCTGTGGAGAGAGGAACCTCTGTTGATGCCAGCTTCATTTAACCACAGAATGGATTCTGAGTTACAATTGCAAACACATAAGAAGGTCGAAGGGATTCCGAATCCGTCTACACGTATACAATAACACGATACAACGCAATGCCGCGGTTACAATATACTCGTTTATACATTAAGTTTATTCTTCTTCAGGAGCTTCAATAATGAATTCTTAGCCCGTCAAAACTCGATGGCCAAACCCGAATCCTCATCGGGAGCTAAGCTTTTCAATTAATTTCAATGATTATACCGGCACCGAACTCCGTTCTAAACCGAGAGCCCAACATGAGGTTAGATTTTTACAAATCTGACACTTTGACATTTGCCAAAGACAATCACCTAGTGTTGCCATTACAATTTTATATTTATTACGATCGGTATCGAACACAAGCTATAGCTACCAATACGACCTACAAACCTTCAACAAAAGAGTGTACTCCTTCTTAAAAGGCCAGCAACGCACTTGCCTCTGGTGTTGCGGGTGTCCATGGGCGGCGGTAATCGCTTATCATCAGGCGATACGTCTGCTCGTTTGCCCCTATTTCATAAAAATAAAAAAAAGTTTAACTGAAATGAAAATAAAAAAATACGAAACTTTACCTTATTACAACTTTACTTTCACAACTTTAATTTTTGTAAATAATGTCTAACATATAACAAGTGACTTTTTAATAAAAAAAAACTTTAAGCAATTTCATTTGATACCCATATTGGGTGGGTTGTTCAGAAATATGTACGCCGCCAATTTGCTACGGCGGCCATTTTGGATTAATAATATTACCGATCATATATTTAATTGCATTGTCATCAGAATCAAATGTATATTTCAAATTTCAGCTAAAGCGGAAATCGGGAAGTGGGTCATATTTAACTTGCAAGATTTGATTACAGACAAACATGGGGACAGGTGAAACTAAATAAAAGCTTGTAATAGATATTAACATAAGACACGCTAAAATCCCTGCAATAAAGTGCCTTGTAGACTAATCTCAACTCATCGACATCGATTGTTCATACTTAAATTAAATTGTCAATGTCTTGCTGCGGTATGAGGTCCCAAGTTCTTTGCAAGTGTCTGTATAGTTCTTGTTCCGTCGTCAAATTTGGCGGGAAATCTCGCAATGCTTTTCGTTGTAACATGTCCCAGGCATGCTCGATGGGATTTAAGTCTGGCGACTGCGCAGGCCAATTCAAAACTTGAATGTCATGATCTTGAAGAGCTGTCGATACCAATCGCGCCGTATGAGAAGGAGCATTATCGTGCATGAATAGAAACTCCAGGCCCATTTGGATTCTGTGTGGGATAATCACAGGCTCTACTACCTCTTCGAGATACTTTCGTGCAGTCATACTGCCTTGAATCCAAATGAGCTGGGTTAGCCTACCAAGACGAATTCCTGCCCACACCATGATTGTCCTGCCTCGGTAAGAGTGGAGCTGATGAGGGTGCCGCAGACGGTTAACTCTACCTGGAGTTCTCCAAACACGAGTTCTTCTTGAATCCGGATGAAATCCAAACTGGGACTTATCAGTGAATAGCACCGATGACCATTGTTGATCACTCCAAGACAAATGCTCCCGAGCCCACGAAAGCCGCCGACCGCTAGTGCCACGTCGCAGAGCTGGAGCACGTAGCGGTCTTCGAGCATGAAGGTTGACTTCATGCAAGATCCTTCGCACGGTTTGGTCGCTTACCAGCAGCTGGTGGTCCTCCTGGAGCCTTTGCACAAGTAGCAATGCCGTGATATTGGATTGTCTTTTGGCGTTCATTTGGAGGAATCGATCCTGTCTTTGCGTAGTAAATCGTTGTCTACCACTGTGCCGTTCAGCCACATCCCCAGTACTGCGATAACGTGACCACAATCTTGATATCACGTTTTGGCTGGTATGTAAGGTCTCAGCAACGAATTGAATAGCACCATTTTCTAACATGCCCACGGCTCGTAACATTTCATATCGACTCAAATGGCGACGTGACATTACTTTTGAAGCTAGCACAGCAAGTTCAAATAAAAAAAAGAATCTAATCAATTTTAATTCATTAACAACATAAAAACAATTTAATTTTTTCTTGTCGTAATGAATTACCAACAATTTTGCCGCCGTAATTTGTTTTTAGCATTGTTATTCTTTTTATATTTTTAAATTCTGAAAATAGAATAAAAGAGGTTTCATTTAGTAAATACACTTTTTATGGAAACTAAAAAGTTTTTAACTATAAAGTCGTCAATAGTATAGGATTATGATATCCCTAGACTTTGTTGAGGTGTGTATGTCATGACATCTAGATATACATATATTTATTAGCAACGTTTGATCTATTAAATAAGATGATGGAAATTCTGACTTATTTACTTCATCATCTACTTCAAATATTTGTTTCGGAGTTTTCTATGTATGATATGTATGTATTTACAAAAAAAATGTATTTATATCAATTGTCTAGTACCCTTAAGACAAGCTCTGCTTAGCTTAGGTACTAGACAACTTCTACTACAACTAGAGACTTGCCTCTCCCGCAGTCCGCATCTGTCCTAAGCCATCCGCTTTCTAGGCAAATCGTGGGCTTCGTCTATTTCTTTCCTTAGACACTGAAAATAATATTAAATTCTAAGAGTAGTAAAACTTGTTATAATTAATTGCCCTTTTAATTAATAAATTAAATAATTATGTAGCATTGTCAATCAAAGGAAATTATTTGAAATAGTTAATTTTATTAAAATTGATGAGGAAGGAAGGAAAAATATGAAGTATGAAGCATTTTCTCTCGTTTAATTGATATCAATTTACGTTTTTAAAGTTGCACCTTATTTTCTTAGGTCAAAGAAATAGCATTAATAACCTTAGTCACCACCATATATACTCGTAATGATATGCACTGCAACCCACCATGACTACTGAAATAGTAGGAACAAGTAATATAAATTTAAATACATAAATATTCGCCTTCATCTGCTCTAAAAAATACCCTCATTTCGACTTCACTCTCGGCAAGGATAAAGTACTCACATTTTACAAATGAGGCTTTCCCACGCCATATGTTCGTATTAATTTAATGGGTTCTGCCGACCGATGTGTTGGCTCACAAACGAGAATCTTATATAAGAAGGCACGGAAGGCAAGTTGGTACACGATCTATAGATAAATTTCTCTATTCTCAATTTCTATTTATTAAAACGTATCATTTAGAAAAAATGGTACATTGTTTGAGTCTTCCATCAGAAATGATTTGTGAATACATGCTAGATGTTGAAACTAACCGGCTTAAAAGTTTTTCAAACGTAGATTTTAATTATGTAGAACGCAACTTACTATTATTACAACCGCATTTTACAACAACCGGGTATTGGTAGTCACTTATTTACCCAGACACAAAACGACGTAAGCCGTTTTCTAATTAATCTCATTTCCAAAACGAATGCTACTCAATACGACAAAATTAGAAATAGCTCAGGTCATATTTTGGACTTATTTATCAGTAACACCAAATATAAATTATAATCAGATATTGCGTTAGTCCAGCCTGATAATCACCACTCTCCATTTTCCATCCCGACTTCATTGGAAACACAATACACACTTATGAAGCGTTCTAGTGGAATTAAATACAATTTACTATGAAGCTACTTATCAAGAAATAATTGTCGAACTAAACAAAGCAGACTGGACTGTCTGCTTGACAAATATCTCTCTCTCTCTCTCTCATCTCAACATTTATACGATATTATTAGACCACATGTCCCACTCACGCGAACTAGATTAACGTAACTTACTATTTTATGAGGTTTAGTACTCCTCTCATATTTTTTTTAAACAAAAGTAACTTCGGTAAGGTGGAAAACAACTGCCAAATTTTCCTGATTACGAAAAGTTCTCCATCTACTGAAAATAATTTAAACAACTGTCTAACACTCATTTAAATTTCAATTTTTTAATTCTTGATTTTAAAAACTAAAATAAAATTGTCTGAACAACTGTCTTAACAATGCTTTAATAAGTATATGTCTTCGGTAGAAGACAGTATAACTCTCAATGTTAAGCACTTTGATCGTATATTTCTAGACGCAGAAAAGGCAGTGGTCTTCCTGATAACATGTATTACACAAATATATCTACTAACATTCCCAAAGAAATATAACCCTCTACTTTCGACTCTCAGAATTGGTTGACCCCCAATGAACTTGCTGAAATTTCTTATTGTATTTCCGATATTTGTCTTGAAAAGAACACCATAATATTAAAGTCACTGTTCTCTAAGTCAATTTTTATCGGAGAATATGGATAAAAGCATTCAGGTTGATGCTGTCTACATGACTGCACGTTTGGCCTAGTAGTTTAACGGTCACCACGCCGTTTTCTACTTCGCCAAGTGTAGTGGGTTCAAATCCCACGTAGGACAATACTTTGTGTGATCCACAAATTGTTGTTCTGAGTCTGGGTGTTCTTTGTGTCCGTTTTATGTATGTTTGTAAAGTCCCCCGCGACACAGGATTTATTCCTAGTGCGGGAGTTGTTTAAAAAAAAAAACTAAAACATTTTAAACTCTTGAGCTTGGAACGCAGACGCACTTTACTCATAGTATTGATGCTGTACGGCACATGTCACAATAAGTATAATTGTACTGAATTATCAATTAAGCTATGTTATGTGGTACCCAGAAATGATATTCGGAGGTAAGTGTGTGTAACTCGATTATTCTACACAGAAAAGTGTAGAACTAATGCCGGAGAGCGTCTCTTCGCCGATTGATAATGTACAACTCACATTTCATGAATTTGGACATTTTCGCTCTCAATCAGACTAAATTAAAAAATAACTTCTGGACATCTTTCTGATCAATGACGACCATTCCTATATATTTAAAAAAAAAACTTCTTTTTTTGTATAATGCACATTCCTTACCTTATCGACTCCAGATGTCACCTCGTGGAAAATAGTGTGAGTTATACGTTTTAAACAAATAATTTATTAGATATTTGTAAAGACTATTATGTATAACTGTTTTTATCCCAAATAAATAAAATAAAATAAGACTGTAATAATTGTAGAAAGTTTTAAATGATACTGAGAACTGTAATTATTCACCTATTAAGACTTAGTAAAACTGAGAATTTTTGGAATTATCTAAGATGTTTATGAAAAGTAGAGTAAATAAAATAACGCAAATTCTTGGTAATTTAATGAGAATCTGAAATAAGTATTTTCAATTGATCTCATTCGCCTTGGAATAGTCGTTAAGATCTATTTCATTTAATCAAAAAATTACACGCCACATTGTTCCCGGCGTAATTCGTCACAATCGAAATTGTGACAATTCCCTAGGGAGAGCTTTGAGAAAAATTGTCGCTAACGAGCTCGCGCCCCGCATTCCCTCGCTCGCCAACCCCTCGGAGCACCTCCCGCTTCACCCCTCCACTTTTAATCCGGACCACCTTCCTTTATCCACAGCACTTTAAAACCCTTTTGCGATTTTCCGCACTGAGGAATTATCAAGGAAAAAGGAACCCTTATTCACTACCCATCTTTTTATTTAAATTATTCGTTATTAATCTTAAAGTTAAATATCTTAATTGTCTTCCTAACTCTATGTTAATATTCAAAAAGTTGATTGAAAGTAATTTAAAATCCTATGGGAATAACAAAGCCTAGGAAGATGATGATATAATATGAAATAGACATGTGCAGTCTATTACCGTGGGAGAGCCACGCTTCGGCATGAATGAGCCGGCTCTACCGGAGTGATACCACGGCCTCTCAAAAAAACCGAGTGTTTCACCGAGTGAGTGAGGATACCGGAGGCCCATACCCCAACCCCTCCCAACATCCCTTTCCCCATCCCCCAAAGGTCCGCAACGCACTTGCGATGCCTCTGGTGTTGCGGGTGTCTATGGCCGGCGGTAATCGCTTACCATCAGGTGATACGTCTGCTCGTTTGCCACCTACATCGTAAAAAATAAAAGTCTCACTTCATAATTTCTCAACCAATCACCAGGAAATGTTGCGAACACGTTTTTAGGACTAGAGAAACAGGTACAGTAGCTAGTAGTAACTCGAATAAGTAGATACTATATGTAACCATGGTAGAAAGTACACGTGAAAAGCATTTGTCGTCGTTAGCACGCATAGACTATAATTCTTTGAAAAGGTAATAGCTGTTCTATGCTTTGCTTTTTCTATATAACATTAAAGAAAAAAATACTTTGTGCCAATAAAACATTTGGTGTGTTTTTATGATTACAAAAGTTTTTAAGTAGTTACATTTAAATAAATTAAAAGCACACCTTTATCTTGATATTTAGTACAGCGGAGAGGTAATAATCCTTACGGGTTATAATGTCACCACACCAAATTGGTATATTGGTTACCACCAGATGTTTCGTTATCAAGTCCTACTTGATAGATTTACATGTGTGCACCGATTAGAGACACTTCTGTCAATTCCGAAAGACTAAGCCATTTGTTCAATGATGGGAGATTAATGTACTGACCAAATGTACACGACTTGCCTATGTTCTGATATCTGACTCAGTCTTCGAATAGTTGCTCCCACTGTACCACTCCAAAAAGTGGTGCATTTTTGTAAATCCCCGACGCAAACAAGGGTGTAATTAGTTTGATCGAGATGTTTGTCTGTGGCACTATAGTTCCTAAATAGATAGATGAATTTGGATGCGTTTTTTTCGTTTGTTAGCAGGTTTTCTAGCCATACTTTTTTTTATTTAACTTTTTCAAACAGAAAAATGCTTCTACACCTCTTCGTAAAATGCAGTGAATGGAGATGTACAGAACCCGCGAATCTTTGCAAGGCAGTAGCGCTTAGCTGGTATCAGATATACGATTACAATTTATTCAGAAAAGCTTATTAAAACTAGTAACAAACAAAAAGAATAAGTAAAATCGGTCAAGACGTCTCGAATTATACGCTAACCAATGAACAGTATTTATTTTTATTAGAAAGATTTACCTGTAAAATTTCAAGGCAAATAATATTTGACATCAACAGTCAATGTACTATAAGAAATAATGAAATTCGTAATAAAAGAAATATTAGAATTGACTCAAAATAGGTAAATTTGTTCGCAGAGTGTGTCCTCTTTGAGTAGCGTTCAGCCTCATTAGCGATTTTCCATTCGAACGAATTGTGAAAGACGTTGAAGCTCTTATTCTTAACAAGTAATATTACTCGGTTTCATTTGAGTTGATCACCTTATATTCCGAGTTGCAAAATTTTATTAAAATAATAGGTCTTTACCTATGAAATTGCCGTTTTGTATGCAATAAGTGAAAGTACTTATTTTTTCAAACTTTTTTATTTCTGTTATTCGAAGTAATCACCCATGCAATCGACGCATCTTTGCCAACGCATTGGCAGTTTATTGATGCCCTTCTGTTATGAACTGTACCAAATGATGTTGTCAGTTCAGACAGTCTCCAAGCTGCAAGAGCTGGGGTTAGAAGCTCTCCCTCATCCGCCATACTCACCACAACTTGCACCTACCGACTATTACTTTTTCCAAAATTTAGACAACTTTTTAGTGGGTAAAAAATTCAATTCCCGTGAGGCAGTACAAAATGCCTTTGAAGAGTTTTTTGCCTCCCGTCCAGCTGATTTTTACAAGAAGGGCAAGGGCAAGGGCATCAATAAACTGCCAATGCGTTGACAAAGATGCGTCGATTGCATGGGTGATTACTTTGAATAACAGAAATAAAAAAGTTTGAAAAAATAAGTACTTTCACTTATTGCATACAAAACGGCAATTTCATAGGTAAAGACCTATTACAACTTCCATCAATAATTGTATGATGTATTTCATATAAATCCATGTGTTAATTTTTTACTAAAATTAGACAGTTTAAAAAGCAGAAGTTTTAAAATTAAAGAAATAGATAGTTCTAGTATAGATTTTGAAATAGGTAAGTAAAATAATATATCTTCTAATTAAACGTTTATTTTAAAGGGCTATAACTTTTATAGTAAAGTTCTAGTCAGCATAAACTAATAAACTTAATTCACAAATTTATTTTTGGTTGGTCAAAATATCAGATGAATGTACAAATATTAATGATGAATAATACATTTTAATAGTGGATGTCTAAGATAAGAATCAGCATTATTAATTAGTCATAAAACTGCTGCAAATCGCTCTACAAGTTTAAGAGGGTAAATATTTTCTTAGTTACATTCAATAGTCGTGATTTTTAAATCAGTTACATTAATGAGTAAAGAAACAACAAGAACCGCAATTGTTTTTCTTCATATTTTCTATACTAATATTTTAAAGCTGAAGAGTTTGTTTGTTTGTTTGAACGCGCTAATCTCAAGAACCGCTGGTCCGATTTAAAAAAATCTTTCAGTGTTGGATAGTACATCTATCGAGGAAGGCTATAGGCTATATATAATCACGCTAAGACCAAGGGAGCGGAGCACCAATGAAGAATGTTACGAAAACGGGGGAAAATTGTTACGCTACGGGCAATAGGACACGCGTGGGTCAGCTAGTTTTATAATAAAAGTATATTTACAAACAAACATAAATGTTTTGTTATACTTGGCTATTGAAGACCTTAAAGTAGATTGATATTTACGGAAGATAGTCGTTCAGAAGTCATTCAGTTGTAAAATGTCTATCATGCCTTTGTGCCATGGCATTATGCCTTTGTGCCATGACATTATGCTTCAAGAAACCGGACGGAGGTACGTTTAAAGAAAGAGTTTAAAGAAAGTTTTTTTTAACTTTTCATAATAATATTTCAAATTCGAAAGTAACTCTGTAGGATTATTATGCTTTGCTATACCGCGGTACCCATTTCAATAAAAATTGGAATGAGATATTTTGATTCTTGAGGAAAGGTATACGCTACTCTTTACCGTGATAAACGGCATAGACGCGGGCAGAGTAGACATTCAATAGTCACTTGGCTCAATTAAGTCTAGTAATCTACAAATATTCTTGTAAATATTACAGCGATTTCTAAGTATCAGAGATCAAAAATTTTATTGTGTTTTAGAAACAGTTATCAGCACAATCATGTACGGATTGTGACTTATTATAGTTTCATGTTACTATTTGGTTACATTTATAGAGGGACAATTTCAAAATGTCATGTATAGCATATTTGAATTTTATATAAAATACATACTTAAAGTCAAGTGTTTTATAATTTCACTTTAAATATTGAAAATATTATATGCCTAATCGCATAAAATTTCCGCAATCGCCATGCTAATTCACTAGCACACGTGATTCGAGAATTATAACAATCGCGTTCTAACGTCACGTGACTGGAGGAGAATGGTCCAGCGTTCTCATCGTTGCGAACAACAACCTCCTAAATATCATGTCTAATTAAATTATATTAAATATGTAGATCATTCAACCTGTAAAAAATGACAACATTTAACCATGAATTGGAAAATCAATACTCCTGGAAAGGAACGGATGCATGTCTCGCCACCACAACGGGAGGATCCTCTGACCTGGCGAGGTGATCATGCCTAGCGGGCCGCGGCCCAACGGTTGATGTTGGGAAGTTGAATATGCTAATCGACGCGGGAACTTCTATATCGCGATGCAGGATTAGTGGTTACTACAGTTCGTTACTCACACCTACATAACAGTCATCGAAACCATATGAAATTGTCTCAAATGAAGAGGAAAATGCTCCACAGTGGGTACACTAAGCGAACAAAGTAGCTCCGTATCCGCTCATCCACCATCCCTCTAATGGAGGAAAAGTGGTCGATTACAATTACGACCCAACGAGTGGAAAGTTGTGCTTTTATGATATTAACTCAGAGGTCGAAACGTGTTAAGCCCTACATTTTAATACCCCTCATTTCTTAACTTTTGCATAGAACTTCTAATGGACGATTTATTAGCTCTCGCGTTAAAACAAGTTACAATGTCTTTAATACATTCGTGACTATTAGACGACTTCGCTCTAAAATGGGACTTCAGAAACAGACTTCAATTATCCACGAGGTAGGAAGGTAAAACAGATTTTTTCTCAAACATTAGTTATATTTTTGTATGAAGGCATTTGTTTTTGTTTAGAAAGAAAAAAAAACATTTATTCTGACATTCAGTGAACAACAAATGGTTATTCGAATTCTTGAAATAGGTTAGAGAAACGCTTAATAACAGCTCGGAGTTTAAAAGTTTGTGGTCTTAACCCTGCGTCCGAGAGAAAGCGGTCGGTCCTACGCCTGATCTCTCCCCGGTCGTGTCGGATAGCCATACCATCGAATTGTGAGGGAACAGAGAGTGCACCTGTGTTTGCGCACACACTTGTGCACTATAAAATCTCCTGCGTAGTTGGCTGGTCTCCATTGAGACTGGCCGTCGAGGCCGAGATCGGTCATGAGTAAATTATCATCATTAAAATAGGGTAATAATAGAAGTCAGTATCAAGCTTTACTTAAAATTATTTTTTATTGACATATAATAAAAATGGGCCAAACTTGAGTGAGTGGTAACAACTTAGCCATAACCACAACTGGACAAGGTCTAGTTTCAATAACTTCTGCGGAAGTTCCGAATAGTTGTGAGTGGCAACATCCACTGAAACATCTAAAAATAATAAATAATTTTGATATGATTTTTTTTTAAATATAAAAAAAATATGAGTGCCTTTTTAGTTTCAAGACAAGCAAAAGTATTAATTCTTTATCGCTTGTATAAAAACTGAAATACTTGTCATCTCAACAAATGATACCTACTTAATGCTGTCACTTAAACACTGTGAGTAGATAAATTTAAACTTACTTCTTGTTTACTTCAAGTGTTTGAAATACAAATTGAATTGTTAACTTTGAAATGGTTGTCAGTCAAAAACCTTGATATTCTCATTAAAAGTAACTTTGATTGTCCTTAAGAAGACGGTATCCCATTCTGAGCGTGACGTCTCGTCGGGTGCGCCGACACGTCGGCACTCAGCATGCATGTAACTAATGTGTCGTTATCGTGGAACACACACCGCATACCGTAGGGTGACAATAATTTTATGATTATTCGAGACCCATCAAATTAAAAAAGGCGTACTAGGTTTTAGCATGTTTCTTCGTAGTTCAGTCTTATCTGTTAAGACTATGTCTACTTTTATTTTCGAAAAGGGCACGCAAATGGTTTACCGGTTTTCTTTTGGTTTACTCATATGGATATGCCGATACATAACCCGTCCATGGTTCGCTATATAACGTTCCGTTCGATCAATCTGTCAGCATATTCTCTGCACACAACTAAAATAAAAAGTTGTTCATTTCTCTTGAAAACAAAATTCATATCCTGTGATTCCTTTGTATATGGCGACCCAAAAAGCTATATGACTGCGTAGCAGCACTCGTAGTACTTTCGTAGCTCAGCGCGTGTCCCTTTGTGTAATTGCGCCAATATCTGTGCTACACTCATCCGTGTAATATTTCTTGCAATTGTAAGATTTCTACCCAAAGTGTAGGAAAGTTAATTTCAAAACTTCGCTATAGCTTTTGTTTTAATTTGTGTTAAGTTCCATATAATTAAGGCAATTATATAAATCAAGTGCCTCACCCATACAAATATTCTTTTTTTTTCGGACATCTGTACACACAACGTCATCTAGTCCCAAGATAAGCAGAGCTTGTGTTATGAGTACCAGATAGCTGATATAAATACATTTATACTTTTCTTTTTTGGTAAATACATACATATCATACATAGAAAACAACCAAACTTCGAAACAAACATTTGCAGATCATACAAAAATTTGATCCGACCCGGGAATTTATTATTTTTTGTATTTTTTAGCACTAGGCTCTCTTCATTTATTGTAGTAGTACTTTCATATTTACCGGTATTCGTTTGTTAGATTAAGTGTGTTGATTGTAAGGAAATTAAATGAAAGGGAATTATGTAATATTTGCCTTGGTCACAGTTAGCAACACTGTAGATACTAACTGTTTTTAGACATTCGCGACTTTTATTGCGAATAACTTCCGCTATACACTGTTTAATCGACTTTAACAAGATTCTCATTTCAAACAACTATTTTTGTGGTTAAGTTATGCAATACAATTTTTTTGTATTGATTTGGTTATACCTACCGAAGAGTGCATTTTAATTAGTCGAAAATATTCACAATACCTGAAACACCAAAGTAAACCTACGATTCCATTACGAAAAGAGGGACGTGCTTTTTGTTCCAAAAATTTGTGGGACACTTGAAAATCCATTACCGTATGACAGTTAACTGCAGTGCTGTACAAACAGAGCCGACAACGTTTCGTCTGTTAAATAGCGGTGCAAGACTATTACTTTAAACTACTACTCGATATTTTACACAAATTGAAAAGATCTAACTATTGAATTTCAAATCCCGAATATATGATGTATTAATTAATCGCCCTTTTAGTCAATACTAGACATTCAATTGCTTTATTATTAACTATGTAGCTGCACATCGTGGAATCACCCCTGGGTTTTATTGCTTTTGAATTGGATATTGTTCATTATTTTATTAGTATAACCTTTGTTCCAATTTTATTTTCTAAAATAAAAGTACGTCTAGTTTCTCCTTAAAACATCAGCTATCTGTCAATGAAAAGTGAGATCCGTCCAGCCCTTCCAGAGATTAGCCGGAACAAATAGGCAGACAAAGAAATAATAATGAAAGTACCGTATATACATTTAGTAAAAAGCTGTTAATTTGAAATTACAAATTATTATTCTCTTAATCTTCCTTATTATTTATTTGCATAGATAACAGTAAACATTCTATGCACTATTGTGAGAAAAAAAAATCCTCCGCAAAAAGGTCAATTGATCTTGATTGATCTAGATTTCAATTTATATATCAATTACTTTAAACGACTTTGTTTGGTTAATATATTTTTGAGTCCTTTCCCTATCTATGGACAAACAAACATTGATCTTTACGTACATATGATTTTTATATATTTGTATTTTTACGAACGAACATACTTATGTATAAATCAATGTTCGTTTATGTGTGCGTCCGCTACCTCACTCGTGTAGCTGTGGCAAGGTACGAAATCTCAGATCATGTTACAAATAATGCATTATTTAAAATTTATAATGTTTGAACACTGAATAAGGTAGTATTAGAATTAATTTTGATATATTCCTCACTGACTTTAATATGTAACTTACTGATTGACTGTCTTATGGGTTTTTAATGAAATCAAAATATAACACCTGCAACCGAAATTTTGCATTTAAGTTAATAAATCAAATTACAATTAGTAAAACAAAATCCAACTGCTTAAAAGTTATACACTGCAAAGAGAAAAACAAGTACAACAATACCTGAATAAAATTGTTTTGTAAACTTACCTAATCAAATAATAACAAAACTACATACTAGATGTATATTTAAATCTCAAGCAGATTCTCACTTCTATTTTATTCATTTTTAATACATAATTACTAATCAGTTATATTTATTATTTAAACTCTCAATATTCAAATTAGTCAAACTAAATATTTTAGGGTGTCGCATGGGGTGACATAATATGTCTCTATCCCTGTCGGCCGTTGTTTCCTTTCCTCTATTTGCTAAGTGTTCCCATTACTTCGTTTTTTACGGCCGTTTTCAATAATAAATCACTAGTTGAAACGGGAGATCTTTATTTATTTTCTAATTCTTTTTTCATTCAAAATTCTTATTGATATCAAGGATCAATTTGTCTTTTTTTGAAAAGTAGAATTCAAACCATTTTCAATAACCTATCTCTAGTTTATTGTTTTTTGTAAAAACTTATCGACATGTGTGTGTGGTACCTAACAAGTTTCATTCAAAAAAATGTTAAAACTTTTTATATTTCGTCAAGAAAACAACCAGCGTGGGTTGTCCCCTGGTTTTCCAAAATGAGAAGACTTTTTTTTAATGGCAGCAGAGTTTTGTCCATGGCATATACGTATCTATTAATTTTGTCTTAAAATTTTCCAACTACGTGCTGTAAATAGGTTACTAATATTTTTGTAACTATTGCGTCTATCATGATAGTGTATGTGTATTAGACTTGTATTCAATACTCAACAAATATGATACTTTGATAAACACATCAGTTAAATTATGTTTTTTTTTAGATAGTGAATGTATTAGTTTAAAAGCAAAGAAGTAGAGTTCGAATTTGAACTTTTATGGTTACTTTTATTACTTTAGTAGAAGTGAAAGTGCATACATATATTACAATTCAATTTCTGATTCAAATTTCAATATGAGTTACTCACCAACAAAATATTTAATAGACCTCCAGAGATTCATATGCGTCTTCCGTAATTTTCGAAATGTCAAGAAAAGCTATCAATTTTTAATGTGTGTTTGGATCACCACGGAAATTACGACTACAACGTATAACCTTTACTTTAATGATTTTTTTAATGAAATGCTCAAACCCCTGAATATAGTTGCTGTATATTATTTTCTAGCGCTGAGCTTTTCAATAGCCTTGACTATATTAGCTGTATACCACTCTAGAAAATTTCAATGGCTTTTAAAGAATCTTGACTACTGTCACACTCTTTTTGGTGACAAAACTTATTCTGAAAATTTACAGATGAAACGAAACATTCTTAAAATAGTAATAACTTCGTATTGTGGCCTACAAATAATAACATTTTTATTTCTGCGAATTCATTATTACAATTTAGATGATAATCTTATTACGACGATACTGTTAGATTGTAACTTGTTTCTATGTGATTTTCGTCTCATCTATGAACACATTGTTATGCACTCTTTATTGTATATTTTTTCTGAGCAATTGAATTCAATCACGCGGTCTATTGACTACGAGTCAAAGAAATATTGCAGCAAAAATATTGAAGATAAAGGATTTAGCTCAAATCTGGGAGAAAATCATTTAAATAAGTTTGACTTATGGATGAGAGCTCACAAATGCGTTAATTGTAATATAGACTTATTTAATGAAATTTTTAATACCGAGGTAAGTACATATTTCGTTTCGTAATTTGCGAGGTCATTTTGCAGTTGATGTATCTAAATAGATAAACACATCTGCATTTATGTTAACACCTGTCTTTATAAAGCTCGTATTTCGTTTAATATTTAAAAGTTCATCAATGTTAGTTTTACTTAGTTTCTCCCTGACACAACGATTATTTAAATAGCGGTTACAAGAGTCAAGTGAATTAATTCCATAAACTGCATTATCATGATAAGCTTCTTTGATCTGTTTCAGTTGACTACGTTGCTCCTTATAGTGTCAATTTACTTTATATCATTTTTGTCTTATACGGTTATAGCAATTAAGGTAAGTATTGATTACTTTACACATTGAGTACTCAACATTCTTTACAATTTTCTACTGCCCGGTTGACCTAGTGGTTTAAGCGGTTGCCATGCCGCCATCTACTACGCCAAGTGTTGTGGGTTCAAATCCCACATGGGACAATACTTTGTGTCCACAATCCACAAATTGTTGTTCTGAGTCTGGGTGCTGTGTGTGACCGTTTCATGTATGTGCATGCATCCTGTGTCCCACACTTCTGCGTGTGTTTATTCTTCCTTCCT
The DNA here is from genome assembly GCA_949125395.1 of Diaphora mendica. Taxonomy (NCBI): domain Eukaryota; kingdom Metazoa; phylum Arthropoda; class Insecta; order Lepidoptera; family Erebidae; genus Diaphora; species Diaphora mendica. Next base: position 8,793,225 of record OX421321.1, read on the forward strand.
CATCCAATCTGTCCTTCTCTAGAATGCTCTTCCTCTGGATGTCAGAATGGCAGCCAGTCGTAACTCGTTCAAGGTCAAGGTACGAACTCTTCTTACCCAAAATGCAGCCGATTCCTCACAAACTTCTTGCGTCACCTGCGACACTGTATGTATTGTATATTCCTAATGTGGGAGCTGTCTTTTTAGAAACAAAAACAATTTGATAGTTTAGCATCCCTCTTCCGCCTTCAAAGACCTTGGCGTGATGTTTATCGTGAGCTTTCTATCTATCTATTAAAAAACCAGAGCTTTCAACAACAACTGAATTAAAAATATTTTCATCGTATTTGTACCGATAATAATGTAATGGTTTTGATTGATAACAAGTTTCTTTAGGTTTTAAATAATACTTTTGGGTCTATTACTAAAAAAATAGGTGCTCTAAATACAATATCCAATCACAATTAAACTCAGACAAACTAAATAGCATGGCAGTTCTACAAACCATGGACACAAACCCGATAAAACTGTCCAAGACCTAAAAATATATGTATAAATGGGTACATTTATACATATATTTTATATTTAGTAGGCATACTAAATATATATTCCTTTACTCATCTTTAGTACCTACAAGTATCAAATATGCTCATCTTCTTGACTAACGGGATATTACGCCTGCTAGCCATTTATGCTGTATTGCAAGCTGGACAGAGTGTCCAAAATAGCGCGATTGAGCTGAGGCGTAAGCTTTGTCAACTTTACATTCAAGCGATTGGGGGTAAGGATATTTATTAATGCTTAATTTAGTCAGATTAACTCTCTCATCTCAGACAACGTTCAAACACAAATTTTATGAGTTTATATTTGTTGTATGAGTTAATAGTTTATTGATGAATTTTATAAGATTCAATCATTAATTTGTTATGAACTAGTATTAGTTACGTATAAAACATTAAACGAAAAAATCCAAATCTCGTTTAGATTTTTCCGTTAATCATATCCTACACAGAGATTACTACTTTTGATGTAAACACCACATCTTCAGTCCTCCAGAAGGAGTCAGAGACCCAAAGACGTAAATCCCATCAAATAGTGCAACCAGTTTGTATCTGTTTTCAATTTTTTCAGAGCGTACTCCTTCTTAAAAGGCCGGGAACGGGCAAGTATGTGACCCCTGTGGTGTTGTGGGTGTCTATGGGTGGCGGTAATCGCTTAACATTGGACGATCCGTCTGCTTGTTTGCCATAAAAAAGCAAAAAATAGTCCACCCTTTCTGTTGCTAAAAGAAATCTAATCTTGGTGAAAATTTTCAGTTAAAGTGATAAATTTCTATTTCAGACGAAATAATTTTCAACAAGGTGAAGGATCTCCTACGTTATTGCTGCACTCACTCAGTGAAGGTTCGTGTCATGGGCTGGATGCAAGTTAATATGCTTTCATTATTATCAAGTGTTGGCTTTGTCTTATCGAAAACCATCATTGTTATACAATTCAAAAATGTAGTTTAATTATAGGACATAACGTTTTGTTTAGTTAATTTACCATTCACTAGTCAATTTCTTGTAGTTAAAACAGGTTTCATGTATGTTTGTAAAATACCCCGCAACTCAAAAATATTCCTACTGCGGATATTTCTGTGTCCTACTTATTCCTACCTATTTTAAAGAATTAGATGTAATTACAAACAAAGAAAAAGTGATGTGAAAGTTTCTCTTAAGTTATTAAATATAAAAATATAATCTATACAAATAAAAAATAATTGAAGTGTCTGTTCTAATTTCAAATCCTCCCACTCTAAAATGTGAGCGGGTGGAAACGGCACCTTCCCGTTTCCTGTAGAACCACAGGGCTTCCGCCTTATGAGGTGCAACCCGTAGACCCCTTATTCTGCGAGCTCCAGAAGTTTCTGGAAGCCATGCCTCTTAGCAAACGACACTCACTCCAAGGGGCAAACTGATCCCCAGGACCGCATCATACGCGAGGTCCCACAGAAGGGGTCCTAGGTCCGACCTCTGGGGAACACCGCATGTGACCTCCGTTTGATGTTCTTTGCCGTCCCGACCTATCGCGAAGATAGGCCCTGGCGATTTCCTGCAGGTAGAGCGGCAACTAGTGATACACCAGTGCTCTCATTCGCGACAGGTGCTGGTTGATAGGGACGGCGATGACTTATTCAAAGAGTTTGACTGCCTGGTCCAGCACGACCACGAGGGAGAATCTGCAGCCCTGCCAGATTTCTGGATGAGTACCAGCCTGACTTCCTTCGAACCGTAAAGGGAATATTATTTAATACTAATAACAACATGCAGTTTGTTTCTTTCACAATTTAGACGTAGACGTGTTGCCATCGACACGGTGAGAAGAATCTATATTCAGATTATGCTCGAAAGTAACTCTGTCTGTCTGTCTATCTAATACGCTTTCACGGCTATACTGTGCACCGATCTCAATGAAATTTGGAAAGAAGATACTTGAGGAAAGAGATAAGTTACTCTCTATCGCGATAACCGACTTCCACGCGGAGGAAACCACGGGTGATAGTTAGCTATTTAAATAATGTTATAAGAATAATTCTACTAACAGAAATCAACCAGTAATAATAATTCAGTATGTAATGAATGGCCTGAAACAACAGACAACAAAATTAAAAAAAAATGTGATCTCGAAATATTATTTTGCTACAAGTTTTTTATAGAAACCTTGTTGTATAATCTTTTTAGAAAGTATTGATTACTTTAGAAGTATCGTGTAAACAATAAAGATTCGTAAATTCGACAAACATGTAAAATAATTCAAGATTCTGAAAATGAATCTGATTCTGAAACTGATCATGACAAGAATTGCGCAAATTATGTATTAAAAGGATTTGGATTGGATCTTGGATTTTACAAGAAATAGATCCTTTTCATATAACATTCTTCGTGATGTGGTAGATCAGCTGTGGAAACTTTGAAAATTGTATCAAGAAACACGCTCTCCTTAAATTTTCCTACATTGCAAGTATTTTTTATAATAGCACCATAGTATTGTCCAATTTTGTCTATTAATTTATAAGTACGTCATGTATTTCCCAACAACGCTCTGTAAATCATTATATATATTTCCTTAAATGTTTATTTTTAGTATATTACATTACTAAAGTAATTCTCAAAAATCATGAAACTTTGCTAACACATCACTTATACTATTTTTTTGGTTCGTCTATGAATAAATTAGATTAAAGGCAAAGAAATTGAAGTTATCAATTTCTAATGAGTGTTTACATCATGGCGGAAATTACGACTGCACTATATAATATTTACTCTAACGAAATAGTTCATGAAATGTTCAGGCCGCTAAACATTATGGCTCTATATTAGCTTCTAGCTATAACTTTTTCATTATATCTAATTTTATCAGCTGTATACCATTCTAGAAAATTACAAAGACTTTTCAAGAACTTAGGCTCCTGTCCTACCTTTTGGTGACAAGACTTTTTCTGCAAATTTAAACATGAAACGATGAAGCTTAAAACAATAGTAACCTTGTACGGTGGCTTTCAAATTATAATTATGTTATTCAATGCAAACTTTATTATGACTTCGAGTTGTTTACGATAGCTGATATATTATAATATCGAGGATGCTCTTAGATTGTCAACTGTTAGTGTGTGACTTTCGCCTCATGTATGAACATATTGTTATGCACTCTAAATTGTTTACTACTTCTGAGCAATAACATTTTGTTCCAACACGGTCAATATGCTAACCGCTAAACCAACGAGGCAATTATTATATTGTAATTATAGTACAGTGTATATCTTATATAATCCGATACATACATATATTACTATAGAAAAGGTTGGTTAAAAGCGGTTATTTTAATAAATAAAATTGGAATGCATGTTTTTAATAATAAAATAACCGCTTTTTACTTAATACATATGTATGTATACACTGTACGTATACCAAAATATATTTTAAGCTATTGCATAGCTTTCGTCGCGAGCTTTGAGACATTTGAGCGCGGCGACCGAATCAAGAAATTCCGTAACGTAACGTAACGAAAATAAAAACTGACACCCGAAGCTCGCACGGATCGAGACGAGCTGCTCCGAACGACGAATCAACGAATCTGTCTGTATCTGTGGCTTTCCGAGATACAGTGACGAGAAGACAGAGAGATCGAGATGACGTCACCATCACTATCGCTGGTTGTGGTTGGTCAATGATATTATATAATATCATTGTGGTTGGTTCATTTCGTGTTATGTTGCTATAAAGTGGTAACTGGATAGTGACGTCAAATCGAGCCACTCTCGGATTGCGAGATCTTGTTTTCTTAGACCATTAATATGTCAACAGCCGGTCGCGCAGGCGTATTGAAATACGTCAAGGAACATTCGTTGCCTTGGACACGAAGATTTGTTATTTCATTATCTTATATATAAAATTCTCGTGTCACAATGTTAGTTACCATACTCCTCTGAAACGGCTGGACCGATTTTTATGAAATTTGGTGTGCATATCGGGTAGGTCTGAGAACCGACCAACATCTAATTTTTATACCCCATTTTTTTTTTATATGGTTAAATAACGTTTGCTGGATCAGCTAGTAATGTATAAAATTATTCATGGTAAGCATACACTACTGTATAAATAAAGGATTAATAAATAATTATAATTGCATAAGTTGATAAAAAATGGTATGCAATAGCTTTACCGCGGAAGTCCCGAGTGCCACACGTCTTTTTTTATAATTTTTGTCTGCCTGTCTGTTTGTTCCGGCTAATCTCTGGAACGGTCAGACCGATTTTGACGAGAACTTCACTGGCAGATAGATGATGATATAAGGAGTAACTTAGGGTACTTTTTAACTTTACCCCGCGTTACCCGCGGTTGTTATTGTACCGCATGTAATACCGCCGGGCTCAGCTAGTTCACTATAAATACTGTAAATGTATCTAACAGAAAATTACAATATCTAGCTTAGTAGTAGCTTAGTTATTTAATTTCCCAAAGACGTAGGAAAGACAGGGTCTGCAACATAGGCAAATCAAATACTAGCTTTTCACAGACCTACTTCTGCTATCTAGGTGGCTCTCTGTACAATAAAGTAAATCGCATTCTCTCAATAAATGCCCATACCACGTCTACATGCCAACCGATAATATTTGAATGGTTAAAAACCTTAGATTATCAACTAACTACAGAAAGTTTACTACATAACTAATAATATTGAGCACGAGGATGTTTATTAGATATATGAAATAAGGTATATGAAAATTTCAGAATAAACAAATTTACTAATGTAACTAAATTACACACACACACTCACACTTACACACACACATACTTACACACACAGAGATATACACAAACATACACTAGTGCAAAACATACTTTGAGGTGTCCGGTGTGTTGTTTTATTTATTTCTCTTAGTATGCTTTAATTTTTTTTCTTCTTTTACTTTATTTTGGCCGCATTTCTGTGTCTTATCAAATGTACTATAGTGTAAAACTTTATAAACAGCTAGCGCCTGGTGATCTGAGCTACAGACTCACGTCTAATTCAGACACCAGTCCTCTCACAATTGCTGTATTGTTGTCCTGTTGTGACTTGTTGTAAAAAAAATCATATTGCAAGTATTGATAATTGTGAGAAGAGAAATAAAGAAATTATTATTATATGGCAATCTAGGCAATTCTGACTACTTAATACTTTGCGGAATTTTAATACAACTTCATATGGCGCGTCCCATTCTTGCTCTTTCATTCCGTTGACCATTTTACAAGTGAACATAACCTTTCTACACCTATTATTGCATTATTATATTATACATACACAGGTGCACTGATTCATTGAATGCAAATATAACTTTGTAATCCTATATATTTATATCTAGAAAAGTGGACCGAAATCGCAAAATATTTGCATTTGCCTTGATTTATACACTAAACACTAATTGTATTTAAATTTGAAGCTCCTATGTGTGCTAGAAGTGCCTTAGTTTTAATGATCGGTCAGTCAGTCAGTGAAAGAGTGACAAAATTAATAAACTTTGACGATGAAATTGAATAAAATTTGAAATATACTGTGTTAAAATGATGCCTGCTCGGTTATTGGAAATTCAGGCTAGGTTCAAGGTTTATCCATAACGATGTTATATGGGGTCCAAAATGCTCTGAACTGCTTCAAGAAAAGGATGGTACGGCCGTTTTTCGCTTGCTCGACTTGGCAGGGGACTGCCGTGCCCCCAGGCTAAAACCTAGGTAAAGCTTCGGTATATTTTAAATAAACTTAATTAACTTATTGTCTTCATTTTTTGTATTTCTGCCTTCTTTACAAATTATTTTCATGATTTGAGTTATATGAGTCACTCCTAAGAAACCGTTAAGGTTTCCTTCTAGTTACTGTTATAAATTCTTCTTTGATAATATTTTTCTCCCTTTCTATCCTCTTTTCGGGTTGGCCTTCGTAATTGGTATATTTTGCGTATCATTATCTGACTGGTTCATTCTATGCAAAGTTTCTGCACACCTCCTAACTACTTCAGAATAACTTTTATCACTACTGGGTAAAAGACATCTTCCTCATCACTATCACTCATTTTTATTAATAAATCTTGTTGTGGGTAATTTAAATAAGTGCAAGCGTTACGACGCGACGTTACGACGTAGTAGTACGTACGCTCAAGATAATGGCCAGCTCAAGACTGCAGTATTGTATTATAGCGTCATATTATCACGAAAAACTTTTGTCTAGATTCACATCTAATATTATGAAAGATGAAAAGCAGTTTCTGTGTACATTCTGATTGGAATTATTAATTGCACTTTACCAATATGTAATGGTGTCACAATAAAACAACACTATACACTATTAATATTTAATAAATTTACTTTAGCAAATAGCTTACTGTTGATTAAATGTTCAACGAGTTCTTAATGGATTATACTATCCTGATCACTTTTCATCAAATCGAAAGTGTTAGTGGTAACGTTTAGGTACAAGACTAATATTTTACACGACGATGATGGTTCCACCATTTAAATATTTACTTAAAATTCAAAATTTCGTTTGTGTATTTCGAAATTTTTCTAGCTTTCGAAAATACAGACGTGCATTAATATGCGCCTGGATCATCATAGAATTAACTGTTATTTTACTGAATATCACTTTAGATATAGTGATGGAAGATTTTGATATATCTCGTAATCTTTTGGATGATCTCCTTTCGTTTTTTGTGATTGGATTTTCTATAGCGATCATAATTTTGCCTGTATTTCACTCGAAATCTTTTAAGCATCTTATAATAAACTTTAACACATTTCATGATTTATTTAAAACTAGTAATTATTCCCTAAAATTAATAAATCTACAGAGAAGAATCACGACATTAGTAGTCCTGACTTGTTTAGTTAAAATTTTGATTTTTGCTTGTATACCAATGTCCTTTCCCAATCTTGTCACAAATCCAAATACAATAGCTAAAATACTTCACCTCTACAACGCGACAATGTGGCAATTCCGCTTCACTCTGGAATATTTTGTGCTTTACTGTGTATTGTTGGTACTATCAGAACAATTAAATACAATCACACAATGTGTCGAAGATGACTTATCAGTTATAGCTTACGCAAATAATGAAAACAAAGATGAAGAAACCGCATCAACACTAGAGGACTCACTTGAGAAATTTTATTTGTGGACGGCCGCATATGAAAATGTTAGCTCTAGCTCAACTTTATTTAATGTAATCTATAGCACACAGGTAACTACTCAAAACCCTTTATTCTGTTTACCTTTATATTGTCCTTTTGATGACATTGTAAAACGTTGATCAGGTAAAACACAAAAACAAGGTAATTATAATTTCATATTTATTCAATTAGTACTACGCGATTGGAACCTCGCACAAGATTACGATTACAAAAACAAATCTCCCAAACGTGAAATCAGGTATCAATTGGTAACTATATAATTATTTGGTCTGACGATAAGGGCCTCCGCCAGGATTGAGAAAGCGTTCATTAGTTTCAGAAGTTGTCAAAGAATGTCAATCTTGGGGTGAATGATTTCACACTTCGAGATTCACTACTAGTAGCTTCAAAATTTTATAAAACTGTATAATGAGAAGCAAAATTCTTTCACAACATTGTCTATATACGGAAAAGCAAAAATAATTTTTTAACCTAGCCAAATAATTTCAAATGGGAAATGCGAGTTGAGTTGGTAAATGACTATCGCTGCCCATAGACTCTGTTAACCCAATAGACAAAAGTGTGTTGCCACACTTTGGTGCCTCAAGCTAATCATAGTACGCGGGGAATGTTTTACGCACCATACCCTCCGTGGGGGACACACACGAAGGGCGTGTGTGGGACTCCCGACGAATCGGTCTACCTACTAAACCCCGCGACGGCCTACCTCGGCAGTGGGGAGAAGCTCCAGGAACGCATCAGCGGCTTCTGGAGTCCCCCCTGCCGTACCTCACGTTTGAGGTACATCCCGGGGTAACCAGAGTCGGCCCCGGGGCGGGTCGCTGTCGCGCCTCTCACCATTCTACACAGCAAGAGTCGGAACACTGACCCTCCTTAAACGACGCCCCCCGGCCGCACCGGGGTGTCACCGGTCTCGGTCCATTTGCTGCTGCTACCCCTCATTCTCGGGGGACTAATCTTTTTTTTTTCTTTCTTTATTTTTCTTTCTGGGTGGTTTCTGGCGTTTTCGTAGGCCATGGAACCATATCGCTTCCGCGCCACCTTCAGGCCCAGCTCACAGATCTTTTCGACAACACAAGCCACCCCCTGCTCGACGAGCCGAAGCACCTCTTCGAAACATGACCCTCTAGCCAGTATTAGTGTGTCGTCCGCATAGCAAACAAAACGTAGGCTGGAGGACAGACTGGTATGAAGGACCGCATCGTATGCGAGGTTCCACAATAAGGGACCCAGCACAGAGCCCTGGGGAACCCCGCAACTCACCTCCCTTTGGTTTTCCACCCCGTTCCGATCTATAAACTTTACCGTCCTGTCGCGCAGATAGGCCCCTATGACCGCCCGCAGGTAGAGCGGCACCTCGTGTTACTCAAGGGCCACCCTAATTGCCTGCCAGGGAAGGGTGCTGGATGCGTTGACGATATCAAGGCTTACCGCCAACGCAACCCCTCCTGATCGGACTGTCGACTCCGACAGGGATCGAACGCATTTGACAGAATCCACTGTCGAACGTCCCCGTCGGAATCCAAACTGGCAGTCGGACAGATCAGGTCAGAGATAACTCTCTCAAAGAGTTTCCCAGACTCGTTCAGCAGGCATATCGGTCGGAACGCAGATGGAGAATCTGCAACCTTTCCTGCCTTTTTTAGGAGCACCAGTCTCGCTTCTTTCGAGCCGAGGGGAAAGGTACCGAGGCCGAGACAATCAGTGAAGATCTGCCTCAGTTTGCCCCCAAGTACCGACAGAGCTATCATCAGCGCCCGACCTGGAACACCATCAGGTCCTGGCGCGGTGTTGCGGGAGGCCAGCCACCGTACGGCTCGATCCAGCTCTCCCTCCGTCACCTCATACTAATCGGACCAGAATTGCCTGTCCGATTGTGTTGGAGGGATCGGGGGATTGTCCTAGACCCTTGGAAAGAGCGTGTCTAGCACTCTTCCTAGAAACTCCAGGTCCAGGGTTTCCGTCAACGGAGGGACCCATGGTCTGAGCTTGCCCAGTACCATTTTATATGGACGCCCCCATGACTCCCTACCCAGTCCCGCGATGAGCTCTTTCCAGGACCAAGCCTTGGCCTCAGCGATTTCATCACTGAGAGCCTTTACAGCAGCTCCATATTCCCGCCGTGCTTCGTCGGTCTCCTCGACCATGGCTCGCCGTCTTCTGCGGGCTCGAAGGTACGGGCGGCGCAATCTCGCGACTTTCGTTCTCAGCTGCGAGATCTCCGCGCTCGCTTCTGAATTGAAACGGGCATTGAAACATCACATATGGACGCCATAATGTTTCCGAAGCAGGCCGCCAGTTCATCCGGATCGGACGAAACCCTTTCCTCCGACCAATCCGCGACGTGGGATGCGGCTACATGTGTTGTTGTCAACTACAATGTCTCTGTTGAGCCGCTTAAGGGGCCATCGTCGCGGAGGTGCACTTTCCTGGAGTGGGCGGTCAGGGCAGCAGAGAGACACATAGAATACGATGTGCCGGTGGTCAGAAAGACTAACCACTAGGGATTGATCTCCTGGGCACGCCTCTATTGCAGCGGTGAGACCCATTATGGAGGATTGGCTCAACTCTCTCACACCTGCTGACGCAGGTGATCACTGGGAAAGGATGCTTCGGAGATCACCTGTGTCTAATCCGCAAGGAGCCAACGTCTGAGTGCCACACTGCGATGGCTAGACCGTGGACACGGTGCTCCACACGCTGTCAAAATGTCCGGCGTGGAGTGAGCCGAGGCGTGATCTCGTGGCGGCCATCGGTGTGGGTGTTTTCTCGGTCAGTAACATTGCTGCCATGTTGCGGAGCGAAAGCGCGTGGAACTCAGCCGTCTTTTTCTGTGAGCAAGTTATGCTTGCGAAGGAGACGGCGGAGCGGGACCTGGTTTAGAACTCTCCCGGTCCTCTAGAAGCATTGGGGTTTTAACTCACTGGTTTAATCAATTAAAGAATTAGCACAAGTTTTTTGTACACTCTGCCACCGTTTTAAAATAAATCAACTGTTTTTAAACTTCCGCGACTTTTTCATTTAATTTGTGTTGTATAGTGGGATTCGCGATAAAATTATTTAAAAAGGTTCTATAACTTCCATATCCCGACGTTTCGAACGGGTTATACCGCTCGTGGTCACGGATAGACTGGTTTGAGCTTAAGCTGAGGATAAATAACCGATAAACAACAAAAATTTAAATTAAATATTACTGATTTCCAGACATTAAATTATTTCTTTTCTTTTAGTTGGCGGTTATGCAGCTAATTATGATAGTATTTTCCATTGTTCTTTTGTATTCAACTATCACAAATGCGGTAGTAAGTATATAACATTGAAGACTTAAATTAAATCTATTAAGATTAGTGATATTACGTACATATCGAAGGTTTCTTTGCAAGTTGCCAAGGTTAAAACATAAACCTTAATTGTGTTATTAAAAACAGGTTGTTTTTTTAATTCAGGAAAGTGAAAACAATTTCGTCAATTATCCCCAAAAACATATTTCATTACCCATTTTTTGTTGACTTGCTGTAGAAATAGTGTCTGCCGTTTTTCTTTCACTAAATACCACTTCAACAGCTGGCTTCCAGCCCTCTAGTCCAGGGTTATTCCGAACTAATATAATTCAAGGTCCACGTCCAATCCAAATCGTTGCTACGTTGCTAACCAAACCTTGTCCTGCGGTAAGCCGTAGGCTTTCCCTCGCCAACTGAGTCAACAGCTAAGTTACAACCCAATCACGTTTCGATACGCTTATCTAGAAGTTTGCGTTCCCGCCGATAGGTGATATAGCCATTGCCTTCTTCTACGCTCGGGATCGGCAATTTTCCCTCCTTCTTTTTAACCCCGTTCAACAATCTCTTTTAAGAGGATTACGGCTACATAAAAACAGATCACAACGAGACTTGGCAGTCCTTCAACGAAGTCCCAGTAGGCACTACAGTTCTGGCTTTATGTCATCTTCTCGCATCCGATCTGATGCAGGTACTCACTGGTCCACAGATATGTGATGTGACCTATCCACGAAGTCACTTGACTTTATATTTATGTATTTTTTTTAAACTTATAAAAAAACAAATGATTAATAATCCCTAACAAAATAACATAAAAAATAACCTCGTCTTTTAATGAAGCCAATAATATAAATAAGGTAATGTATAAGATGTTAATATTTTTAATGATACTCTTCTTATCTCTTTTTTGATTCTAGATCTTATAAATTGCAGGCATTAAAGAATAGCGTACCTACATGACATTCATGGGTTGGTTTGATGCCCAGGGTAAAAAATAAAAATAAAATATTAAATCCATAGACCCAAAAACTCAGATAATGATTTCCTTCCATAGGGACAGTTATCAGTGGAATCGCTGTACATAAATATCATATCAGTGGTGTTCTTCATGTTGGCGCTATATATCGTATCACTTACTGGACAACGGGTGCAGAACAGTTCAAACAAGTTGAGACGTACGCTTAGCAAGCTTTATGCGTACTCCCTGGAGAGTGAGTATGAGTTTAAAATATAAAGATCATCATCATCAACAGCCATTACTAGTCCACTGCTGGATATAAACGTCCCCCTAGAAAGGAAGTTTTGGCCCATCATACCATGCAGGCCAAAGTTATTGGTATAGGATTTGTTTAAAAATTTTCTTCTCTTTTCAGTGCTTTATAACTAACAAAATTTATTTTATATAATTATAAACGTAACAAACTTTAAAATAAAACAAATGATTAAATTGTGGGTTAAGGAACTGAAATTTGATGATGTTGAAAGCCAAGTTTTCATTATTACACAATGTACATGTAGTAAACTAAAACTAGAAATATTAAAATAATGAAAACTTGAATAACGTCACACACACATTTAACTCACAGCTTCAAATATAATAGCAAATCAAACAGTCTCACACACATACTCACACCTTAAAACTAACATATGTAACAATACGAATTTAACTAGGTATCTACTATTGTAACTATTGGTTTGTTCTTTTTGCCAATGAGTAAGATCTGTCTCCCAACACACAATTAGCGCTATTTCGGAAGTCAGCGCAATACAGTGTTTTTTAATCCACATTTAGTTACAAAATAGAATTATTATTAGTATCCTTTGTAGTTTGCACCCTAAATCAATTCTTACGACACGCACGGGGTGATGACACTTCGTATTATTAATTCGTCTGTTTTTCTGTTCTTATTGTGTTCAGATGGAGAGCACTTCAAGCTGACTAAGGATCTGCTCCGCTACTACTCTAATTATCCAGTGCAGGTCAATTTGATAGGCTATCGTAACATTAATATGTCTTTGCTGCCGTCATGTGTCGCTGTTATCACTTCTAACACCATTATCGCACTACAATTTAATAATGTTTTGTAATATTTTTTTGTCTTTCTTCTTACCTAGTTGTGGAATGTAAAAAAAAACAATAAATCATGTATAAAACTTGAATTTTAATGCTTTAAACCCGAAAATCTGGTCTTAGTCTTAATTAAAAAAAAATAGGTAAATATTCCATAGATCCTGAATAAGTCAAGAACACTATAGATTTATCGATTCTATATCGATTACAATCAGTCCCGATTTAATCTATGGCACCGGCATAACATTGAAAAATTAATTATGAGATGTCGGATCAGAAATTGAAAGTCAAATACATACAGAAAGCCAATTAACTGATTTTATTATATGTAATAATAAAATTATAATAAGCGTCGAGCTAATTTTGAAACCGTAAAGAAATAGAATTTAAATGATTCAATATATTTAAATTCAAATACATTCATTAATTTGTGTTCTAAAACTATACCAAGACATTTGATTTCGATAACTTAGGCAATAGTCGGGTATTGGTGTGGAGATTGAAGATGGGGAAACAGCAATGAATTATAATGAAGCAAAAGATAATAAAATTAGTTTTTGAGGCACTTAGAGTTAGGTTATGTGAGAGAAACCACTTTAAAGCATATTCAAAATCATGTTCCGACCACGAATCTAGGAAGAATGTGAGCGCAGTATCATCTGCGAAAGAGACAACCCATTGACAACAAATTGAGATTGCAGAAGTCTTTAATAAAAATAAGAAACAAAGTACTTTAATTTTATCCGGATATGTTTGACTGATTGGAATTGCGGGTGTTAAGGAAACATAGTTAATAGGTATGCTGTTAGTAAGAAATTTATTCACTTCATTGCAAGAATGGTATGGCGATGCACAAAGAGATAATAATAATAATAATGTCTTTATTGTACACCAGGTAAATTATAAAGGTCTTATTACAAGATAAGTAGGTACAATTGGCGGCCTTATCGCCCGGAGGCAATCTCTTACAGGCAACCTTAGGATGGAGACAAAACAAAATAGGGAAAGTAGAGGGTTGTGTCTGGTGTATTGTTATTATACATACATATAACAAGGCGAAATTAAAGCAGTATACACGATATATAATGTGGAGTAAGACAAAATGTGGATTATTAAATAAAAACTTAGAAGAGTGTGAGTGATATGCCTATAAATGTTTTTAACATACTTCTGTGGGATATGGTGACCTAATGACTACGCGAGAGAAGTACATAAGTTATGGGACCTATAGGTCTCCCAGGTAATGCTCTTTTACTAGTCTCTTGAAGGCAGTTATCGTTGGTGCACGTCTTATTGTGACTGGTTGGGCGTTCCACAGTCGAGCAGCCTGAACAGAAAAAGAGTGGTCGGAAAATTTGGTGGAATGTAGCGGTATTTTTAGTTTTAAGTTCTCAGACGATCTCAGTAATTTGGAATGTGTATCGTGTAAATAAGTGAAGCGTGATTTGAGGTAAAGTGGGATAAAATGTGTGGTAAAAAGTGGGACTAAATAGAATGTTATATAGAACAGGAAGAATATGTGCATTCCGGAGAAGGCGGATAGATAACCACTTAAGCTTTTTACGATAATCGGAGATGTGATCATATTTACGCAATCCGAATATGAATCTTATACAGAGATTTTGGAGTCTTTCAAGCTTATTTAGTTGGTCTTCAGTGAGATCTAAATAACTGGCATCAGCATAATCAAGGATGGGGAAAAGAAGGGATTGTGTGAGAGCGATCTTGGTAGAGGTATGTAACAAGTTGCGTAGCCTACGCAGAGATCCTGCAACGGCAAACATTTTGCGACTCAGCTCCTGCAGCTGAGGACCCCAGGATAAGGTGATGTCAATATAAATACCCAAGTTTTTTACCTTATCACTAAAGGGAATAGGTGTGTTACCGCAAGAGACTTGAGGCAGTATAGTCCAATCGATTTTGGAAATCAGTCTAGAACTTCCTACAACTATGACTTGAGTCTTGGTTGGGTTAATCTTGAGACCGTAGGAAATACTCCACTTACAATTTTTATTCAAGTCAGCGTTTATTGTATCAATAGCATTAGCCAGGTTAACCGGCGGTGCTTTAGAATAAATCTGGAGATCATCAGCATATAGGTGGTAGGAAAAAGTGAGATCATTAGTGATGGTGTTAATAAAAACGGAGAAAAGTAAAGGAGATAGCACGCCGCCCTGAGGGACGCCAGCTTTAGTACTACACCAAGAAGAGACAGTGTTATCAATACTAATACGCTGCCGGCGACCAAGCAGGTAGTTGTGAAACCAGTCAATCACGGTTGGAGATATGTTAAGGGAGCGTAATATACATAGCAGTATGTCAAAGTCAACGGTGTTGAACGCGTTACTGAAATCTAGGAGTGTTAGGACCGTAAGTTCACCGTTCTCCATAGCATCTCTGATGTCCTCGGTAATCTGAATTAAAGTAGTGGTGGTGCTATGGCCGGGTTGGAATCCAGATTGGAAAGGGTTAAGGAGCAGGTTTTTAGAAAGGAAATTGGAAAATTGAGTATGGATCAAACGTTCAAGGACTTTGGAGAGGAAGGGGAGGATAGAAATGGGGCGGTAATCGGAAAAGGATTCGGGGTTCTTCTTTTTAGGGATGGGTGTAATTTCTGCATCCTTCCAGGACTTAGGAAAAACGCTATAGGAGATCGAATAATTGAGGATATGGCAAATGACAGGAAGAACTTCATCAAGGATTGGAAGGATCATATTGCGACTTAGACAATCAGAGCCCACTGCGTTTGAAGTAATAGATACTATGCTCTTCTTAACATCACAATCAGAGAATTGACTAAAGAAAAAGGGAGAGCAATCAGGAGTCGAGGCAGAAGTAAGATGTTTGAGAGTAGCATCTTTTGTCATTGTATCGAAACTTGTCGAGGCAGAGAAATGTTGATTGAGTAAACTTAAGTCCATATTTTTAGGTCCATATTTTGACTCTTCATGAATAGATTTGCCTACTCCCAATGACCTTAAAAATTTCCAGACCCTAGCTGGATCTCCGTCTTCGACGGAGCTGTGAATGTATCGGCGCTGTGCATTCCTGCACACCTTGCTGCAATGATTCCGTATAGACACATATCGATCACGGTTGTATTCAGTTGCGCTCCTCTTAAATCTTGATTTAGCAATCACTTTCTTCTTGATTAGTGCCTTGATATCTGCAGTTAGCCAAAGGAGATAATAGTTCAAAGGAGGTGGTTTTTTTGTTTGGATGTATTTGTTATAGGTTTTAACGCATCCCAAAGATTTTTAGGGTTTTAAGGCCATTTATTACATCAAGGTACAGAACAAATAATTATTCTCATTACACAATTATTAGTCCTGGGTGAAAATCGAAGCGACTGCGTTTTACATGGCCGTCAGGTTTTCTAACCACTAGATGAAATGTTGAGTTTACATACCTTTTGCAACCTTATTGTAGACAGTTTACTAATGACTACAGTTTTCTATTTCACTCATTAGAACTTAAAAACTGTAAAAGAATACCTTACCTTAATTATTTTCTATATTATATTATAACTGGTAATGTTTTAATCACTATAATCGAGAAACATAACATGATTAAAACTGGATTCACCATTCCATTGCAACTAATGGATTATATTCAAAGCAAATATATTAATGAAATTAAAAGTGATGGAAAGGGCTTTAATAAATTATTGATGTGTTTAGTTCTAACGTCAAAACACAGTGTAACATTTGATCATTACTATGAATATAACACCATTAAAACATTTAATACGCGCTCAAAATGTAACTTTGGTTTTTCGTAATTACTGGCAATTCAAAAAATGTGGTCGAGTATTAATATGCATTCTTACCATCATAGATGGTTCTCTCTTCATTTCCTCGATTTACAATCTAAACTTTCAAGATAAAGAACGGTTCAAAACTGATCTATTGAATTTTTTTTGCCTCAATGTGTTTTCTTCTGTTTTAACAATTTTGCCCTTATACCATTCCAAACGGTTTCATCAACTTATGTATAATATCAACGCGTTTTACAAATTATTCAATGATGGAATTTATTCGGAACAGCTAATAAGGAAGCAAAAAAGTATTTTAAAAGTTGTATCTTTATTTTGTGTATGTAAATTCTTAGTGAGAGTAGTTTGCCCTTTGTTTGATACAAATAAAAATACTGGTAAAAGTGTAAACCGGTTAAAAGAAGAATACAATTTATCAATTTATGAACTTCGCTTTACGTTTGAGTATTTTATATTACATGTTTTATGCTACGTTGTTTCTGAACAACTTAATGCAATAATACGATCTATAGACAATGAACTATGTGTAGAAACAAATGTAAATAAACAAAATGGAAAAGAACTAAGAGTCTTCGTACGACCACCAGATTATTTCATAAACCAATATAAGTTGTGGATGACTGCCTATAAAAATATTAGGTATACCGCAAACATATGTAATATAATGTTTAGTTTTGAGGTAATTATTTTCATTAATAAAATTATGTAATCATTTCAAATTTAATGAAAGTAACTTTTATATTATTGCTACGAAACCTCTAAGTAATTCTATTTTATTATACAGATGTCTGTAATGTTGCTGTTGTCAACGACTTACTGCATAACGTTTTTATACATGATTGTTACAAATATTACGGTGAGTGACACTTAGATAACTTATGTAAATACTCTGTCGATGTCGTGATATTTTTACTAATCTATTTCCATATAGCTTAGATAACAACAGATGGAATGCCTTTCCATGTTGTGGTAAATAATATTTCTATGGTCATATTACAAAACTTTTTTATTTTTAATACTGACAAAACAATTCATTTAAACCTATTGCATCTAGGGTTTCACACCAGAGGCGGATTAAGTATCAAGAGCGCCCTAGGCAACAATCCCATCGGCGCCCCCCACCATAATTCTAGCAGTTGGCATATCTTTACTATCTTTTTTTACGTGTGAAACTCTCTTGAGCCGTTATTACACCCCGGTTTACGGTGTATCGGAATCGAACCGATCTTAGCCACATAGTGCGTAAACTTTCCCGGATATAGAAGATGACAGCTGTATTTAAACATCCGGGCCGTTCTTTTTTGATGCAGTAGATTGGTCCATCTATCGCACCAGTATAGTTGGCACCCAGACGTTGGCTCCATGGAGATCAGACACAGGTGGCTCCGAAGCATCCTTTCTCGATGAAAACTTGCGTCAGCCGGTATGAGAGAGTTCTGTATTTCCTCCCGATCAAATCTTTCATTACGGATCATTCCCCTGCCTGTTTGTCGCTTGGTTGCCTAAATCTTTCCTTTTGCCTCTCAACTTCCCGGTCCTACCAGTTGAAATTTTGGATCGTCGATTTCGCGTGTCGCAGGATTCCGAGACAATACTAGCTTCAGGTGGCTCCTTTCGAGGTCCATGTAAGAACAAGATCGCAGAAAGCAACCCTGACCCTAGAACGTTAGCAATCCACTGGATCCACCCTAGAACGTTAGCAATCATGGTCGTGGCTCTTAGAGTTGTCTCACAGTGCTCCTGTCCCCACGCCGTCATGACCATGTCTTCGGCGTAGCTCGAGACGGCGACACCATCAAAAAAGGCACTTACTCAGTCATAGCTGATATTCCACAGTAACGACCCTAAAGACCTGTAACGAATCCTATAAGCGGACTCCCGTTAACGTTTTAGCATGCCTAATAAGCCCACCGGGGCCGTCACATTATTTTCCGGTCTGTAGCTACTTTGCACTGCAAACAGTTCAATTAGATGCCAGTTTTGCTGCCGGGCTTATTGACGACATACCCGACGGTCAGGCAACCGGCATAGTGTGTAGGAATATTAACACTGACCCTTGCGGAACTACTTGTGTAGATGACATCTCCAGCTAGAGCCCAGACTATTCCTAGCGCCTACTTTTCAAAAGCATGGACACCAGCACCACCCGTCTGAAAAAAAACTCTTATTGAGGCGACGTCCGGTCCACACTTAGGTACATAACTTTCTCGCGGTAGACCTTTGTGGCGGATGGACAGTGAAACCCGTCCTGTGACCACGCTCAGGGTGGCATGATAAAAAGCACGCAAATGGTTTACAGGCGCAATTCCTCCTGCAATTCGTCCTATACTGCCACCTTGTCCACACCTTATTATCTGCGATCGGAGCCGCCGCCCACTCCGGTACACCATACGCCTATCAGTGGACAAATCTGGTCTTACTTAAACCTATTGATTAATCTTAACTAAAGCTGCAGTTGTAGCTTCTACATTTTTGTATGGAAACAGCACTAGTCGAACTAGAAGTAGTGCTATTTTTTCTTTAATATGTGAGGCATATATTTTTGCCTTTGGGTTAATCCGCCTCTGTTTCACACGGTCACTGAATAAAACGCATCTCTATTGTAAAACAGTCGTTCGTCTATCTGTGTATCATAACCAATTGGTTTGAGAAAAAAATCGATTTTTTTCTCAAACGTTAATAAATGTAACTCTGGCAATTTGCTCTTCCGAACTTGGGAAAAAAACATTAAAATGTTTATGATTATATTTTTTTTGTCAACGACAAGGTCCAGAATAAAAAAAAAGATAAACTAAAATGAAACTCGTTAAATGATCTTAAACGTCTAATTTATTTCTTTTTGTAGGGTGGTGACACAATCTCCATATTGATATCGAATTTCTCAACAATATTGAGTTTTTTGATAGCTCTTTGCGTGATATCGCACTCTGGGCAACGGGTAAACAACAGTTCCATTAAATTGAGGCGCAAACTCTGCGAGTATTATATTCACTCCGTTACAGGTAAGTCTTTAAATCTATACTAATATTATAAAGCTGCAGAGTTTGTTTGTTTGTTTGAACGCGCTAATCTCAGGAACTACTGGTCCGATTTGAAAAAATATTTTAGAGTTAGATAGCCCATTTATCGAGGAAGGATATATATCATCACGCTAAGACTAATAGGAGCGGAGCACCAATGAAGAATGTTTCAAAAACGGGGGAAAATTTTCACGCAACGGGCAATAGGAGACGCAAACGACGTTGCGTGGGTTAGCTAGTAGTAGATATCCGTATTTTCCTTAGAATTATGATGGGTGCTACCACGTATTATATAAATTGAAGGACAAACAATACTTTTGATTCAAGCAACTTCACAAAACTTGTTGATTATTATTTATTAATATTATTAACTGCCTCGGTTGGCGTGTGCGACCGCTGATCATATTAATAAGGTCTCGGGTTCGATTCCCGGGTAGGACCAAATGTTTGTATGATCTACAAATATTTGGTTCGGAGTTTGGGTGTTTTCTATGAATAATATGTATGTATTTACAAAAAAAAGTATATATGTATTTGTATCAATTGTCTAGTACCCATAACACAAGCTCTGCTTAGCTTGGGACTAGATGGCGTTGTGTGGTAGATGTCCGAAATATTTATTATTATATTTATTATTATCTATAAGACTAGCAATCCGCCCCGGCTTCGCATGGGTTCATTACGGAAAATGTAATATAGCCTATGCGACTCTAAGAAGATGTGCGCCTTAATTTTTTTCCGCCATCTTCAACTAATATTGTCCTCAACTAAATAATTCAGTCAATATACTGAAAACTTTAACAAATTATACACGAAACTCTTCCTATCTATTGATAAAAACCGCATTAACATCAGTGCAGTAGCTTTTGAGTTTATCGCGACCAGGCAGACAGACGCGGCGGGGGACTTTGTTTTATAATATGTAGTGATGATAAAGGCATACTCCAACCTCTAAGATTTGGGAGCTCTGAGTTGCGTTCATTGCCTGCGGTAGTCACTTTCCATCAGGCGATATTTGTATTTTCTTTTTTTCCAGATGAGGATAAATTCAAGATGACGACGAACTTCCTTCGCTGTTACCACGAGTTAAATATTGATTTAATGGGATTTTGGCACATTAATATGTCTTTGTTGCCATCGTGTATCGCCTTCGTCATATCCAACACCATCATAGCACTACAGTTTGATAACGTGCTCTAATACTTATAATTTAGTTATGAAAGCTGCGGCTGTCTTGTATGGGAGACGAATCTAAATTAATAATAAAAGACTGAAGTCGGTCTTCTATATCTCTCACTATCGTCTAGTGGTTAGCAATCCTGGCTGCTATGAAAGATGTGGTAGGTTTTATTTCCATCAGGACTGACCACAAGCTTTTAACATATGTATTGACTCCTGTCTAAGGAGTGGTCTATGTCCGTGGGCTATAGAGCAAATGACCGTGCCCATCACACAATTACCAGTCCTGTCAGTCAGTACTAGACAATAGTGAGAGATATCAGCTGCATCATCATCATTAGCCTACTGCAGTTCACTGCTTGACATATGCCTTTCCCATTGCACGCCACTCTCATTGATTTGAGCTACTCGCATCCAGTTACTGCCAGCCACATTGCGCAAGTCATCACTCCACCTGACCTGTGGGACACTACTTTTACCAAGACGTGGGCTCCACTCCAGAACTCTTCTACCCCAGCGGTTGTCAGTTCTGGGACCGATATGGCCAGTCCACTGCCACTTCAGCTTTTAATCCAGTGGGCCAGTCGATGACCTTAGTTCTCTGTCGGATCACCTAATTCCTGATGCGATCCCTCAAAGAAAAGATGAGCATAGCCCTTACCATTAGTGTTTTGCCGTAAGTGTCCACGTTTTGGATCCGTAGGTACGACGAGCGCACTGATTAAACTTTCGTCTTTTATTCACCTCGTCCTCAAAGTTGTTTCTACCCAACTGCAATGTCTGCCCAAGGTACCGTGTACTGCAACCGGTTCCGGTAGTACATGTTCATTGATAAAGACCTTGGTTTTGTCCAAATCCATCCATAGACCAATGCGCATAGAAGAGTCATTCAGGTCATTCAGCATTGTTGTAGTTCCATCAGCATCTCTGCCGCTATGACGATATCGTCTGCAAATAGCAAGTTAAATTAACACCACGTTCTTCCCAATTCAGTGTCTTAAACATATCCTTCATTGCATTTGTGAACAATTTTGGGGAAATAACGTCCCCTTGTCTCACTCCTCGATGTAACGGTATTGGCCTTGTACGCTGGTTCTGTACTTGGACAGACATAGTGGTGGCATCACCAATCTACCTAACAACGCTGCAGGGATCAGAGCAGACCAGATCTCGATCAAGGTCTTTACATAGTCCACGAATGTTAGACATAGGGACTTATTATACTCTTCGGTCTTCTGTATAATCTGACGCACAGTGTTTATGTGGTCTAAGGTGACATATTTACTCCGAAATCCAGCTTACTCCGGTGGTTGGAATTTGTCGAGTCTTCGTGCAATACGTGGCTTGGTAAGGAAATTGGTCGAAAGTTCCTCAACATACTCTTATCACCCTTTTTAACCGACTTCAAAAAAAGGAGGAGGTTTCTGAATTCGACCGTTTTTTTTTTAATGTGTGTTCGGGGATAACTTCGTCGTTTATGAACCGATTTTGATGATTATTTTTTTAATGGAAAGGAGATATCCCAACGGTAGTACCATGATAAGGATACTAAGATCTGATGATGGCATCCAAGAGAAATCGAGTCGAACCTTGAAGTCGATTTTTATTTTGTTAAAATTTTACTTGTTGAAGAACAGTACGACCAAATTCCTTCTCCACACCTCCGTAGTTCTCCCTTCAAACAGGATAGCATTAAAGAGCATTTGGAGCTCGATCAACAAGAGATTACCTCCAGCCTTTAACCCTGTTGGAACGCCGTTGTCTCCATGGGCTTTACCATTTTTCAGCTGTTACAGAGCCATTTCAGTTTTATCGATGCTGACTTCTGGCAGCTCTTTGGTGCTGTGGCATGTTAATGAGCCTTTGTTGTCCTCATTCCCGGGATCAGATCAAAATGCCTCCAAAGCGTATAACCGGCCATAAAAGCCTTCCACTTCCGAAGGGACAAATTGAAAGATTTAATTAAGTTAAATATGTCATTCTTTTAATTATATCCATAAATCTTTATTATGCTTTTTCACTTGCCTTAAATATTTTATCAAATACCACTATTTTCTGTGCTTTTCTTAAGGTTCCTACATTTTTTTACTTACCATAAATACCTACATTAGATAATTGGTAATATTCTAATGAAATGTTTACTGTCCTGAACCTGTTTACCTGTCAGATTTAAAAGATGAACTCGTCGTTTCACTGAAATTAAATTAAAAGCAAATGTGATAATAAAATTGAAAGTGACAGAAGGATATTTCATACTTTCTTTTAACGTGCTGAGTTTTTACGTCAAAACACAGTGTGACAGTTCAAAATACGAGTACTATGAATATTACACCACTAAAATATTTGATACGTGCTCAAAATGTTACTATGGTTTTTCGTAATTTCTGGCAATTCAAAGAATGTGGTCGAGTGTTAATATGCATTGTAACTATCCTTCAAGGATTTGCTTTAATTGCTTCTGTTTATTATATAGACTTTCAAAATAAAGAACTGTTCAAAATTGATTTTTTACAATACTTTTTCTTCACAGTGTTTCCTTCTGTTTTATCAATAATGCCTTTGTTGCATTCAAAACGTTTTGAGCAACTTATGCATAATATTAATATGTTTAACAATATACTCAATGATAGAATTTATTCGAATCTACGAATAAGAAAACAGAAAAGTCTCACAAAAGTTGTATCTCTGTTCTGTGCATGTAAATTAATAGTAATATTCGTTTGCGATGTGTTGGATAAAAGTAAATATTCCAATAAAAGTGTAAGCTTAAAACTCAAAGAAGATTACAATTTATCCAATAATGAGCTTCGCTTTACGTTTGAGTATTTTATACTGCATGCTTTATGCTACGTTGTTTCTGAACAACTGAATGCAATAATACGATCTATAGATAATAAAATATGTATGGAAAAAAGTAAACGAAGTGGAGAAGAACTTATAGGCTTCTCACGACCACCGGATGTTTGCATTAACCAATACAAGGTGTGGATGACTGCATTTAAGAACGTTAGATATAGCGCCAGTATATGCAATACAATATTTAGTTTTGAGGTAGTTATTTTTCTGTTATAAAATTTATTTATGTATTATTTTAAATTCGAACAAGTAATTCTATTTTGTTGTAGATGTCCGTGATGTTGCTGATGTCAACGACTTACTGCATGACGTTTTTATACATGTCTGTTACAAATATTACGGTGAGTGACAATTAGTTCATTTATGTAAATACTTTGTCGTAGCTTTTTTAATGATTTTACTAACCTATTTCCACAATGCTAAGGTACCAACAAATAATAATGCCTTTCCATTACGTGATATAAAATATTTGTCGGTATCTTTGGTCGTATTATAAAACGAAATACCTACATATTTTTTAATACTGACAATAAAAATATTTAAACGTATGCCATTTAGGGTTTCACACGATCATTGAATAAAACGCATCCCTAACAATTGGTCTTCAAATATATGGGTTCAAATGTATTTTGGCGATTAAATAGTTTTTTTTTGTCAAACATTCATAAAGTGAACTCTGGCAATTTTACACATTGTGCTTAATCTAAACAAAGTTAGGAAAACTTGGGAAAAAATTATACCGTAATAATATTTATGACGATATTCTTTTTACCTTTGTTACCAACAAGGGGTAAAATGAAATGAAAAAAAAATATAAAAGACAAACTAACTTGTTAACATAAGACTTCAAGTGACCGGTATAGATTGTAACTGTTCATATACGTCTCATATTTCTTCTTGTAGGGTGGTGACACTATCTCAATACTTATATCAAATTTCTCAACAATATTGAGTTTTTTGATAGGTCTCTGGGTGATATCACAATCTGGGCAACGAGTAAACAATAGTTCCATTAAATTGAGACGTAAACTTTGCGAGTATTATATTCTCTCTGTTACAGGTAAGTACTTAAATTGTAGAGATCTGTATATTCGTTAAAATTAAGAAAGGGACAATGACGTATGTCATTAATTAGTGAAAAATTGTTTTCCTGCAACAGAGTCCAGCTACTTAATTAAACTCTTCATATCTTCTAATACGATAAAAGCGTCCTCCAACCCTAAAGCCCCGCCAACACCCTTCTAAATCCTGTGTTGACATTCCAGAGGAACCGCTATCACTTACCAGATCGTTTGCTCCATTCATCATCATCACCATCAGTTTCTGCCAGCCGTTTCACGCAAGTCATCACTCCACCTAGCGTTTACGTTTGCCAAGACGCGGTCTCCTCTCCAGAACTCCTCGACACCAGCGATTGTCATTTCAAGGGCTAATATAGCCAGCCCACTGTCACTTCATCTTGCCAATCTCATTAATGCGTTAAATTAATTATTTGTACGTTTCCTTTTTTCCAGATGAGGAAAAGTTTAAGATGACGACGAACTTCCTTCGCTGTTACAGCGAGTTAAATATTGATTTAATGGGATGTTGGCACATTAATATGTCTTTGTTGCCATCGTGTATCGCCTTCGTCATATCCAACACCATCGTAGCGCTACAGTTTAATAACGTGCTCTAATACCAATAAATTAGACTTAAAAAACAGGGCTCTCTTGTCTGGGGGATAGTTAAAAATATAACAATGAAAGACTAAAGTTGGCTTTGTACCATCAAGCTTCCACAATCAAATAAGTACTAGGTGATATGAAAATCTTGCAGAAAGATAGTTATCGGACTATAAAGGCTTCAAATTCCCGTAACAATTAATTCCTCATCACCTAACCTCATAGACCAACCTGGCTAAGATTGCTTAATTTTGCAATGTGTTACCATTATCATTATCATACGCATATAGTCCTTTCTCAGGAGTAGCCTATGTCCAGCAGTTGGCTGGTTATTATAGGTTGTTGAAATTGATCAGTCCTTTAATCTAAAAACATTTATCACAAGAAGACACAAAGTAAATGATTAAGTTCATCGCACAATTATCTGTCCTGGTGTAAATTATTATTATTTTTTGTGAATAATTAAAAGTATATTTATCTAATTGCATCCATATATCTTACTTGTCCTTTTTTACAATATAACTTTTAACACTTTACCAAAAGTCACTGCTTTCTGTGTCAACATTTCGTTAATTACTTTAGGTACATAAGATAACTAGTAATGTTCTAATGGAGTACTTGTTTTCCTGTCAGATTAAATATTATCAGTATTATCACTGAAGTAAAGAAATATAACGTGAACTAACTATTATAATGGAACTACTAGATTAAATGAAAAGCAAATATATTAATGAAATTAAAACAGATGGAAGGGTATTTTATACATCCTTAGCATGTGATTAGTTCTTACGTAAAAACACTGTGTAACAGTTTAACTTATTATGAATATAACACCATTAAAACATTTAATACGAGCTCAGAATGTAACTTTGGTTTTTCGTAATTACTGGCAATTCAAAAAATGTGGTCGTGTGTTAATATGCATTGTAACTATTATACAAGTATTATTTTTAATTACTTCTGTTTCTGAGATAGACTTTCAAAATATAGAACTGTTCAAATTTGATATTTTAAATTATTTTTTCTTTACGGTGTTTCCTTTTGTTTTATCAATATTGCCTTTGTACCATTCAAAACGGTTTCAGCAACTTATGCAAAATATTAACACGTTTAACAACATATTAAACGATGGGATTTATTCGGAGCTGCTACCAAGGAAACAAAAAAGTCTCACAAAAGTTGTTTCACTGTTCTGTATATTTAAATTAATAGTGGCAGTCGTTTCCAATTTGTTAAATGTAACTAAATTTTCAAATAAAAGTGTAAGTTTAAAGCTCAAAGAAGACTACAATTTATCCATTAGTGAACTTCGCTTTACGTTTGAGTATTTTATACTACATGCTTTATGCTACGTTGTTTTTGAACAACTTAATGCAATAATACGATCTATAGACAATGAGCTATGTATGGAAAGTAAACAAAAGGGATAAGAGTTAAGAGGCTTTATACGACCACCAGATTACTGTGTCAACCAATTTGAATTGTGGATGACTGCGTATAAAAATATTAGATATACCGCAAGTTTGTGTAATACAATGTTTAGTTTTGAGGTAATTATTATTATTGGAACTATTTATTTTTGTTTGGATTTTTAAATTTGGATTTTAATTGTGATTTAAATTTTGATTTAACTGTAATTTTATTTGGTTTTTGATTTATTTAATTTTATTTTGGATTTTTACTCATTGTTTTTAATGTTAATTTTATTTTATATGTTTTAATTTCATTTTAATTTGCAATAGTATGCATGCTTCAAATATGGACATAAATGTTCTGAAATAAACGGATATTATTATTAGATCATTTCTTTTAGTTATTTATTAATTCATCAGAGTAATTAATTATATTTTGGCATAGATGTCCGTGATGTTGCTGCTAACAGCAACTTACTGCATAACATTTTTATACATGATCGTTAATAATATTAAGGTGAGTGATAATTAGCTTATTTACGTAAATACTTTGTTGTGATGTTTTCATAACGTTTATAAATCCATTTCCATTATGTTAGGGATAAAGGAACTATCCATGCTTGGTATATAATATTTGTTTGTGTCTATGGTCGTATTACAAAACAAAATACCTATATTTTTTAAATACTGAAAAAATCGAACCTGTGACTTTGACAAAGTTTCGTTAACGTTTCGCGGCCGGTTATACAAAAATATTTAGATTGTTCAAAAATGTCGGGGTCCTCGGAGTTCAACCCGGATCAATCTTATGTACTCATTCTTCCAAACATTTGCACACATTCAAATAGCACCAATACTAAAGTTCGGTAAGACATTATAAATTTGATAAAGACATACTTTGACACTATCTATATTTGTAATGTACTCGCCAATACCTTTCTTTTGATACCATACACGTGATGATTATCTCAGTTTAGTTAGAATCCGAGGTTTAAATTCGGTCATATGAAATTGAAATAGTATATGTCGTCCGAACTATTATTACAAATCTATTGACATGTTTTAGGTGCTACGGTGGAACGTACATACATAGACAACTTATATGTATACGTAGTCAGGTAAAAAAAAAATCTTTAATAATCTCGGTAATATTAGACTTCAAGTTACCAGTCGAGATGGTAACTATTAACGTCTTACATTTATTTTTGTAGGATGGTGTCACAATCGCGATACTGATATCGAATTTCTCATCAATATCTAGTTTTTTGATAGCTATATGCGTGATATCACAAGCTGGTCAACGGATGAAGAATAGTTCCATTAAATTGAAACGCAAACTTTCCGAGTATTATATTCACTGTGTTACAGGTAAGAATTTAAACTGTAGACATCTGTGTATTTGTTTTAATTAGGAGTGTTGCAACGACATGGGTATTATATTATATGTCAACCAATCGCCGCCCACTGCTGCACGAAGGGAGACCTTTGTAGGGAGTTTGAAGGGAGATCTTGTAATATGTTAAAAGCGTTCTCCGATTCTAAAGTCCAGCAATGCGCCTACGCGCGTCTGAATTTAAGTTCGTAGGTGGCGGTTCTTACCTACTATCAACATTCCCTCCTTCTAACTCACCTGATCATTTACTCCATAAATAAATATAAGCTGTACTTTTCATTTTTTTCAGATGAGGAAAAATTCAAGATGACGACAAATTTCCTTCGTTGTTACTACGAATTAAATATTGATTTAATGGGATTTTGGCACATAAATATGTCTTTGTTGCAATCGTGTATGGCCTTCGTCGTATCCAACACGATCATAGCACTACAGTTTGATAACGTGATGTAATACTTGTGTACAAATTTCTTTTTATTTAATTAATACAACGTCTACAAAACACATTTTTGAAAAAATCCTATTTTATTTTATGTACTACTACCCCTCCCCCCATCTCCCTCCCCATCCCAAAAAGGCCAGCAACGCACTAGTGACGCCTCTGGTGTTGTGGGTGTCCATGGGCGGCGGTAATCGCTTACCGTCAGGCGATTAATCTGCTCGTTTGCCCCCTATTCCATAAAAAACACAACCCTCACGAAAGCAAGCACCTTCAAGAAACGAATTACATTATCAGAAACAGCACATTCTTGAGTTTTAGTCTTAAAGGTATGCTTATAATACGCGCTCTTAGATGTGCTCAAAAGTGTTTTCTTATTTATTGTTATCACAATTAAAAACATAACCATTGTTATTAATTGTCATAACAAACCATTAACAAAGACCTTTTTTTACGTGTGTAAACCCCGCGGGGGTTGTGGGGGAGTTGATGTGTCAAAATCGGACTGACTAACACCACACGGTGTGCCATTCTGCGCCTGAGATAGTCGATGAAGTCTCCAGACTCCAGACGTAATAACGATGATTGAACTGAATAAAGCGCCATTAAGCGTTTACTATGAAGGAGAATGCCACGGGAGCGTAGTCCATGCAATGCCAATGTTAAATGTTAGTAATTAGGTCTATATGGTAACTTTTACGAGTAAGCGTGTTCTCGAGTGGAGACCGCGTCTTGTCAAACGTGGTATCGGACGCCCTCTGGCCGTTACTATAACATTGCATTTAAGTTCATTTAATGGCAGCCCTGACGGATAATCTTAGGTTTCTTAGTAAGCTCATACGTGGTATGGAATATGTAGGAATATGTATTGTTATTGCCATATCTATATCTTCGAGAACTAAATAGGTACATATATAGTATGAAAACTTGAATGATGTGCTATGAAAAATTAATGTGTCGGAGTTCTTAAATAAATTTTACCCTTTTTAACCGACTTCCAAAAAGAAGGAGGTTCTATGTTCCACTGTATGTTTTTTTTTTATGTATGTTCACCGATTATTCAGTTATATTCAATATTATTATATTAAATATTAGTATAGTTTAATAATTTGATAATGGTGTTTATTCTGTTGTTGACCTCACTAATCTAAAATTTGTTTTTGACGTTGTAAGCGAATGAAATTAAACTATATAAACCAACAACAAATTTAACTGAATATTTAGTTTAGTGATGTCAACAACAGAATTAGTACCATCATCACCTTATCTTAATTTTTTACTATATACATTCAAGTATAATGATAATGATTGTATACAATTACATTATTGAATCTTTGAAAAAATTATAGTACTTATTTTAAAATAATAATGAATACCAAATTATAGTTATTTTGTTTTGATGGTGTATTTATTCATATGTCATACAATGCTTATTAAAATACATTGAAGAAATTCTGTTCAAATTCGATGATTGAATCAGTGTCGCTAGTTCGTCTCTCCAAGCGCAACCCCTTGTTACGTTGCCAGAACCCCTCAATCTGTTTGGTTGGTCAAAAATATAAATGAAAGTTTTTAATAAATGAAAAAGTACTAATAAATCAAAATCTCTAAATACGAAATTTGTAGTATCGAGAAAATTATTTTATATCTCTAAGTAAGTATTTTATATCTCAAGTTTATTTTGTATCTCTAAGTGATGCTAGTTAGGCAACCGGAGAGTGCCCTTTGTATCTTTTTATTTATTTATTAAAAAAATGCCGAGACACATCTCACTTGCACCTGTATAAGCCAAACAATAAAATAATTACAGCCTCTGACTGAGTACAAGACACTCACTTGTATACCAAAGCGTATCTTTCGACAGGGAAATTTAATAGTTTAAATTATTGTTTTGACTTTAAATCACAACGCAGTTAACATGTTTTGATATCATGCAAACGCGCTCAACTACATACTCTGAGCTGTTGCTCTTTGAAAGTGAATTTTCTTTACAAACTTAGTAAATACTTATTCTGAAAGTTGTCAAAACTTCTTTTAACTTGGCTTTAAATATCATTGTCAAGTGGTTGGACTAGCCTGCTTCCGAAGAGGTACGCGAGTGGCGTGAAGCCGCCCGTCGAGCCACGATGGCTAGATGGTCGTTCCGGCTGGAGACTCCACGTGCTTGCTTTGACGCAGTGGAGGCTATCCAGCCGGTCATTCTCGAGTGGGCAGGGCGGCAGCACGGGACCCTTTCCTTCCGACTGACGCAGGTCCTTTCCGGGCATGGTTGCTTCGCGAAGTACCTGCACTCGGTCGCTAGGAGGGAATTGAGTCCCGCCTGCCACCACTGCGACTGCAGTGAGGATTCGGCCCAGCATACGCTGGCGATCTGCCCCGCATGGGCGTCGCAGCGTCGGGCCCTCACTGCAGTCATCGGAGGAGATCTCTCGCTACCGGCCGTCATACGCTCCATGACCGGTAGCGACAGCAGTTTTACGGCGGTCGCAAGCTTCTGCGAAGATGTTATCTCGCAGAAGGAGGTAGCGGAGAAGGCCCGGGAGGATGATATCCACTCGGACCCAATCCGCCGCCGGCGAACCGGGCGGCGGAGGCGCGCCTATCAGCGCCTCATGCCGCCCTGAGTGTGGCCGCGGATGGTCGGGACGGGTTTTCCCCTCCATCCGCTCTAGTGGCCACCCGCGAGGGGGCGACGTACGCGTGTGCCGTACGTCGCCTAAATAGAGAGTTTAACAGCTGAAGGTGCCCGCTTCAGTGCGGGTAATCGCTGGGAGGGATTCCTCCCTTCACAGGCGCAGAGTGGCACACCGTGTGGTTTTAGTCGGTTCGAGTCCGACACACCGCCCCGCCGCAAACCCCGGTGGGGTGATGGTCCGAGGGGATTTCCACACGTTAAAAAAAAAGCCTGCTTACAAGTCTAACCTAAAATTAGTATTTCAGTTTTTATTGTCATTCTCTTAGGTTTTTATACCCTTCCTACTTATCTATATATATAAAAGCGAAATACCACTCACTTATTAATCTCAGAAACTATAACACCTACAGACTTGAAATTTGACAGGTAGGTTCCTTATTGGGTGTAGACATCCGCTAAGAACGGATTTTACTAAACTCAATCCCTAAGGGGGTAAATCAGGGTCTGCGTGCAAAAGCTAGTTATTTATAAAGTTACTAGAGATAATAAAAGAAAAAAATACATTCCAATCGCTATTTAGAAAATCGTAATATATATTTTGACTTATACATAATATACATATATGTAACCAGCTGTAATATGCCAATCTTCGGTACATTGTGGTTTAATTATCTTCTTCTTATCGTGTCGATGACAATACTTATACGGTTTCGGCCCAATGCTGTGCGACGCGAATGACGATTGGCCTTGCTTAGTATCGGTCGTCAAGGCATGATTCTTGGCTCATGGGACATGTCAGCAAATGGCTCATTGTAAGCAAAGGAACAAAACTGATGTGAAAAATAGATAAGTACAATCTTTGAATCGGGTTTTACATCCTGTCAAAATTTGAGCTCATTTGGTGTAGATCTTTATAAGTTTCTGAAGCTTACGCAAACCAATTTATTATTTTTTTACTCAAAACCTTTTTTCCTAAATTACTACGATACTGCTAAACGTGGAGCGACTAACACCAGACCTCCACAGCCTAATTGGAATTCTGTACAAATTCTGTTGTCAGATTTTAAACTACGTAATAATATACAGGGTGTCCCAAAATTCAAGGATAAGCGGGCGCCTAAAGGTAGACCTGCTCATGAGTACATAAGGAAAAATAATAAAAAAATATACCTAGTTTTTTTTTTATTATTTTTCCTTATGTACTCATGAGCAGGTCTACCTTTTGGCGTCCGCTTATCGTTGAATTTTGGGACACATGGTATACTACCTTTTTCTTACCAGTAAATAAATGGTAAATTTAGTGCAGCTAATTGTGTAAAAAATTAATTTAATATTTTACAAAACGTTGTTAAATTGCAGTGCGACAATGGTATTAGAGGTAACGACACCGACACAGGTTGGCATTAAAGACATATTGAGATTTAGAGCACCTAACAAATTTACATGCACCGGATGTGTGCAGCAATAACGAAGGAAATCTCTAACAGTCTTGAAGAGTCTTTCATCTGCAAATAAAAATTGTTGTCTGTTAAGTCGGTTTACGGACAATTATTTTACGTTATAACGTTATAAGAAAACATTGATTAAAAAATGCATCACAAGGCGAACGCTTAGACCGATCGTGTCTCTCTATTGCTTGTTCTCGGTTCTGTCACTTGCACGCTCAGCTCAGGTGGAACGTGACAATGAGACATGCTTTTTCGTGCGTGCAACCGGCGTTCATCGATTTAAAGGACGTTATCATGTCAAAGACGAAAAAGATAGTGCAAACAAGTTTCTGACCAGTCTTTATAAATTAAGACTAAGAACTGCTAAGAACACATAAAAAGTTTTTAGATCTTATAGGATTATTAGCGAATAAGCAAGATTTGCCCGTTCCGTTTTTAAGTAACTACACTCAGATGCAAGTAGGTCGCTCTCAGTGGACAGTATCACTTTTCTTTTTTTGTGCAGAAATTCCCTCGGATACCACCGGTCGTGGCTATATCGGACTCAAACCGACTAAAAACCGACGCGTCCTCGCGCACTAGAAGACGGGGAGCCAGGTGCACCCTCGAAAGGAAATCCCTGACACCCCGGCGTACCTCGGGCCACCTACGGTTTGTACATGACCCCGTCCTGTGCAGGAACCCCGATGCCCTTTTTCTATTTAGAAAAGGGCGCGATCACTTTGCAGCGCTCGTGACGCCACCCCGGCCTGCCTCTACTAGGGTAACAATGGCCTCACCTATCACCCTCAGGCTTGCGCTTATGGAGGACAGAGATTGTTTTGGAATCTCAGGCGCCTGAGTTGCGGGCTCGTGCTTCGCCATCTCCTTCGCAAGCATAACTTGCTCGCAGAAAGAGACGGCGGAGTTTCACGCGCTCTCTCTCCGCAACATGACCGCAATCATGTTACCGAACGAGAGAATCCACACTGCGATGGCTGCCACGAGCCAATCCTCCATAACGGGTCATACCGCCGCAATAATGGCGTGCCGATGTATCACTATTACATTTTTAATTTAATGTATTTTATCTAAGTGACAAATGTTTGTATTAGGATTAGGAAAAAATAAACATACTTAAATATCCCACTTACCTAAGTAGAAAATCTTTGATGGAAACATAATTTAATAATCATCATCCAGTCCCAATTAGTCCCAAGCCCCAATTAGTCTAGTCAACAAGTTCCATACTTGTTGACTAGACTAGCATCACTAGGCCGCCATAGTGTGGGTCGCCATACTGCATTGTCTGCATTCGCAATGAGTATGGTGACCACCACTCTTGGATTCTGCTTATGTTTTCCATCAGGCAGAGTAGAGTCATTTTGGCGGGCCAAACATAAAAAAAAAAAAAAGAGTTTGACTATCCACAGCTGGAGAAAGGCCTCTCCTTAGAAAGGAAGTTTTGGCCTATCATATCACTCTGGATATGTTTCAAGTTTTTATTCTCTTTGCAGTGATTCTGTCCTGCAAAGTGTGTGCTCTTAGTCGCCTCTAACGATACCCACGAGATAAATAGGAGTGGTGTGGTGATACTCTGTATTCAATAATCCGTCACCACATGGTAATTATTTTTTTTTTTGACAACTCCCGCACTAGGAATAAATCCTGTGTCGCGGGGGACTTTACAAACATACATGAAACGGACAAAAAGAACACCCAGACTCAGAAGAACAATTTGTGAATCACACAAAGTGTTGTCCTATGTAGGATTTGAACCGACGACACTTGGCGAAGTAAGAAACGGCGTGGTGACCGCCAAACCACTAGGCCAAACGTGCAGTCAGATATTACTTACCATCAATCAAATGACTTTGAAGCTCACTAAGTTTTCGTCTCAATGCGTTAAAATTGTTATAAACCTGTTGTCCAGCTACTGCTATCATATATATGGCGATAAGAAAGTAAATCATTGATGTTGAACTTTGGATCATGAATGACAGCTGTCCCTGACCCTTTAAGAAACAAGTACCCGATATGTAGATCATACAATTTACTAATCATACACTTTTCTAATCATACAATTTGGTAATCATACAATTTGGTAATTATACAATGAACAATAAAATCTTAGTTTAGCGGGCAAATTCAAATAAATTTTTATAAAATTCGTTTATATAAATAACTCAAGAATCTCGGTAGGTGTGCTAAATTGGTAGGTTTTTTTTTACAGTATAGGGGGCAAACGAGCAGACGTATCGCCTGATGTTAAGCGATTACCGCCGCCCATGGACACCCGCAACATCAGAGGCGTCACAAGTGCGTTGTCGGCCTTTGGGGGATGGGGAAGGGGATGGGTGAGGGGTTGGGGTTTGGGCCTCTTGTATCCTCTCTCACATAGGTAACATGAGGTTCATATTAGATCGTTGTATTGTGTTTAGATATACCACTTACTTGAATATAGCTGGCAATCGAATACAAAAGTGTCATTCCGTAAATTGTTATTAACAACTGCATTAGAGCTAACTGAAAATAATAAAACATTATTTTGCTGTAAAAACTAATTTTCTAAAATTAATGAAAAAGACAAAAAGATCACCCAGACTCATTTCACAAGGTATTCTTATGTGGGGGTTGACTCAGCTCAGTGAGAAGTGGCGAAGCCGCGAGGTGACACCAGCCTCGTGTTGAATTCCTGCGAGCGAGATAGTTGCAGCTGCGCGGTGCAAAATTTGGATTCGAGCTACGGCCTATATTTTTTGTTCTGTGAGCTACGGTATGTGGAGGAACGGGACATGTCCCTTCAACACAAAGGAAGGATCCTCCGACCAGGCGAGGTGATCTTGCCTGGCGGGCCATTGCCCAACGGTTGATGTTGGGATGTTGTGTACCATGTGTCCCAAACTTCAACGATAAGCGGGCGCCAAAAGGTAGACCTGCTCATGAGTACATAAGGAAAAATAAAAAAAAAATATATACCTAGTTTTTTTTTCAGTTACAAGAAAAATTTAGAATTTCTTTGAAAATTTACACCCTTCATGATATTTTGAACGACCACGATGACAATTTTCGTGTAACGTTTTTTGTGTAAAAACTGCGGGCAATTTGGTGTTTTTAAGAGTTGTGGTGAATAGTAGCACTATTTAGGCACAAGATAAAAAAAATCTTAAGCATATTTGAGAAATTGTCATCGTGGTCGTTCAAAATATCATGAAAGGTATAAATTTTCAAAGGTATAAATTTTCAAAGAAATTCTAAATTTTTCTTGTAACTAAAAAAAAACTAGGTATATTATTTTTATTATTTTTCCTTATGTACTCATTAGCAGGTCTACCTTTAGGCGCCCGCTTATCGTTGAATTTTGGGACACCCTGTATATGCTAATCGGCCCCTTAAACCACATCCGTGTAGTCGAAGTGTTATATCATTTAATAATACTTATCTTTATAATTAACTTTGCAAAGATCATAAATTGAAACTGCTTATGAAATTTGAAAGGGAGAGATAAAGTACTGTGTGCTTACACAGTAGAGGGCATTATCTTTGCGTACACAAGTTGAATTTTTTTTTTGATAAAATACATTGCTACATTCAGAAAATATAACTAATATAAATAAAATTGATTGAAATAAGTTCCCTTTTGGTTTTGTATAATATTTTCTACATTTTTCAAATATGCAATAACTTCATGTCTGACTGACTCCAAGTTTTGATACAAATTAATTATTTGGAAATGTGGCTTAGCACACTTTTATATAAAGTATGATACTTCGGTTGAAAATTACCTACCTCTGCACTAAACATTCTGTTGCATATTTTAGCGCTGCTTATGACATTATTATACGCATCGGTCCATAAGCACAATTTCTTTAAGCATTTCTCTGATGTTGGAGCGACAATCTCATTTTCTGAATTTTTTATCGATAGCTCGCTATCAATAGAGCGTATAATGGAATTTATTTGTTCAGATATTAAATTTAATATAGCGTATATGGCAAAAAATTCAAATACAAAGCGGCATTCGCACACAGTTAAGTTTAAATGATTCAGCACGTCATCAAATCGATATTCCTGATAAACTAATCGGAAATGAATAAACAATACAAGCTTACTAAAACCGAATAAACATATAATTTTTTTGATATTATCTTGAGCTTTCAATAATGTTTGAAAATAAATCTCATCATTAAAAATGCTATGAAATACACTAACGTTTTTCATAACATAGCAAAATTTTTTTGAGTGGTACACTGGTATTATGATTATAACAACAGAAAATCCCGTTACTAAATAGTAGTAAATCATTTGAGCGCTTAATACATTTTGATTATTCATGACAAATGCGTTCTGAAGAATATTCCATGACACAAAAGCTATTTCTGCAATGATCCAGGTATATATTAATACCCGAAAACATTTTTTGAAACTGTAAATGTTTCGAAAAACGCAAGTAATATTTTGGACGAGTAATATGTATTTTAAGAGTGAGGTATCCATCGTTTCCATATTGTACTGTAACTAGAACTGTGTACTGGTGTTTTGTTCTTGTCGTACTATATGACCCTTTCATTACGATCGAACTGTCTGTGATAATTGAATTAAATATATTAAAAGAAAGCAATACGTAACTTTTGAATAAAATATTCGTGATGTCTACTTCTAAGCGGGATGGAAAATTATATTCATATTGATCAATATGTAAGTAAATATAGAAACAAAAACAGAGGGCTTGTGGCTTAGAAGTAATATAGTTTAAAACATTGTAAAGATAAGAAATTTTATATTAATTAAATATGTAAGAACATTTCTGATCATTTTCAAAATTGCCTTTTACAGCATATCATTAAAATGATTTTCTTAGAAGATATCAGAGAATTAAAATGCATGGGCTTCGGGGTCAACAGAGTCATTTACAATTAGTTACAATTACAATTTTTTGAGGTCATTCTGATGTTTAGTCACATTGCCATATTTATTTAAATATATTGATGATACGTTAGATATTTCTATAACAACTACATTACAACCAGAACTTCTAAAAGATGCAATTATAGTTTTTCATGATAAGTAGTTTTAAAGGTAGAATTTCATAGGCTTAAACACTTTTTATTCATGTTATGTCATGTTGTCCTTTTCAGTAACGCAATCGAAACAAAGTCAAAAAAATCTGCCAAGTGCGAGTCGAACTCGCGCAGGAAGGGTTCCGTACCATTATCTATACTATATATACTATACTATTTCAAGCGTCCACCTGTTGCCGTTATCAATATCGAGCAAAAACGAGCAAAAAAAAACGAGTTTCTTGTATGGGAGCCCCCTTAAATACTTATTTTATTCTGTTTTATAGTATTAATTAGTAATTACTATATCATAGCGGCAACAGAAAAACATCTCTGAAAATTTCAACTGTCCAACTATCACCATTCTTGAAATACAGCCTGGTGCCAGCCGGACAGCGAAGTCTTAGTAATAGGGTCCCGTTTTACCCGTTGGTTACGGAACCCTAAAAAGAAACAAAGCCGATTGACGAGCGATTGACTAGTTTCACAACTACCTGTGTGGTCGCCGGCAGCACATTAGTATTGATAACACTGTTTCTTCTTGGTGTGGTACTACAGTCGGTGTGCCACAAGGTGGCGTACTCTCTTCCCTACTTTTCACTGTTTATATAAACACCATCACTAATGATCTGTCTTCTTCCTACCACCTATACGCGGATGATCTCCAAATGTATACCAGGGCATCACTTATTAATCTGACGGATGCTGTTAACACCATATGGACAAAATATGTAAGTGGAGCAGCACCTACGGCCTAAAAAGCAATCCATCCAAGACTCTGGTAATCGTCATTGGAAGCTCGCGAATGATCTCCTAAATTGATTGGACGAGACTGCCTCGAATCACTTGCAATGGCACACCAATATCGTACAGAGATAAAGTGAAGAACTTAGGGATTTACATCGATAGTACCTTATCCTGGGGTCTTCAGCTACAAAAGCTGAAGTCGTAAAATGTCTGCTGCTGCAGGGTCTTTGCGCAGATTACGCAATTTTCTACCTATATCAACCAAGATTGCTCTTACACAATCCCTTCTTTTCCCCATCCTCGATTATGCTGATGCCAGTTATCTAGATCTCACTGAAAACCAATTGAATAAGCTTGCGAGGGTAGTACTGCCCCGGTCGAGCCGGCCCGTTTGTGCTGAAATCAACGTGATTCTACTACCTACATTAAACTAATTTTACATTTGTCAGATAACATTAAACATGTTTCACTTATGTTCGTTCTCGCTCTCTGCTCATCCTTGGATGAAAAAAGAGGTAGCAGTTAAATCTCAATACAGCTGATTAAGCCACCCTATCTTTCTAGCATATTTAATCGTTATATTTTTATGAAAACTAACTAACTTCACAATATATTACTGTTTCGAGGAACACAAATCACTCTGCAAGCAAAACCCATAATAATGTAATAACAGCAATGTTTTATTTTTCTTAGATGCTAAATAACACTACGCCAGGAGAGAGATTGAAATAACTCTACAATTTTTTTATGTAATAGGGATAGTTTGGATTAGAGTTTTTAAATAATAATATAATTAAATTGTATTTATTACTTTAAAGTTGTTTTTATTTAATTGCAAGTTTTGTACGATAACATGTCATTGTCATAGGAATAATAGTGCACAAAAAGGTTTTAAGCTATTGCATAGCTTTTATCGCGGGCTTTGAGCGCGGCGACCGAATCAAGAAATTCCGTAATGAAAATAAAACCTGACACCGGAAGCTCGCACGGATCGAGACGAGCTGCTCCGAAATCTGTCTGTCTCTGTCACAAAAAATACTGCATAAATAAAAAACACGTGTGCCACTCGGGGACTGCCACGGTAAAGCTATTGCATAGCATTTTTTATCAACTTATGCAGTTATAATTATTTATTTATTTATGCAGTATTTTTTTTTTCTTTGAACATGTATACTTACGGTGAGAGTGGCATTGTAAAGATATAATAGATACCTATACAGATACACCTATATACTATCTCACAAACAGCTGCTTACGTATTCGTCCGATTTCGGAGCAGCTCGTTTCGATACGTGCGAACTTACTTACGTGCGAACTTACGTGTTACTTACCTAACACTTCGGGTGTTAGGTTTTATTTTCGTTACAGAATTTCTTGATTCGGTCGCCGCGCTCAAAGCCCGCGATAAAAGTTATGCAATAGCTTAAAAATAAATAAATAATTATAATTGCATAAGTTGATAAAAAATGCTATGCAATAGCTTTTTTTTCAAAAAGATTGAAAGTTTATTCCCACCTGTTCCCAACTATATTTCTTTTCCAATTTAAGTATGACGATATTAATCCTAGCACACAACGCCATCTAAGTTCAAACTAAGCAGAGCTTATACTATGAAAGCTAGATTGAGTGATAGAAAACTTATTTACTTTTCTTTGTAAATACATGCAGTTGATACATGGAAATCACCCAAACTCCGAAACAAATATTTGCATATAATACAAACATTTGGTCCGACCTGGAAGTCGAACCTGAGCGATTAGCATAGCAGTCTCATACACTGAAGCAGTCAAATCAATCGATCAGTGAAAATAGTTTTTGCCCTACTTTAGTATACTTTAACTAACAATTAATGGAGGGTTGACTGATTGGTGAGTATACATGAGCTGTAACACGTTTAGATGAAATAACAGATTAGTTTTTATACTCGATTTTGTTTTCTTATTTTGTTGCCGTTAATCGTATTTAGTTCAATATTATATATATATATAAAAGAGGAAGGTGACTGACATACTCAGAGATCAACCCACAGCCCAAACCGCTAAACCTAGAATCCTGAAATTTTGCATGTAGGTTCTTTATATAACGTAAGTGAGCACTAAGAAAGGAATTTTTGAAATCCCACCCCTAAGGGGGTAAATCAGAGGACGAAAGTCTCCTTGAGCGAAGCCGCGTGCAAAAGCTAGTTTTATATAAATAGCAAGCAAGCAGACATGTTACTTAAAAAGGGTCATAAGTACATTGTCAGTCTATTGGTGTAAGTTCCTTTTGCCGATAGAGAGATAAAGAAACATTCATCAGCATACTAAAATCGAAGTTTCTATTTGACTTCGATAAATATAGAGTGGAGGTTCTAAAAACAACAAGTACTAGACATGCAATGAAAAATTCAATAACACAGTCTATCGGTTTAATTTATTATATCTACAAATAGATACAACCCATATGTAGGGATGTGGGCTGATAATGCACTATGTGTCATCGTAGTCTACCGTCACCATCGAGTATAAAGCATTTTTTATTGCCAAAATGACTCTACTTTGCCTGATGGAAAACATAAGCAGAATCCGAGAATGGTGGTCCCCATACTCAGCAGACAGCAGGCAGACAATGCAACAATGCAGCATAGTGACTCACACTATGGCGGCCTAGTGATACATTTGCATCATTGGGCCTCCGGTCTCGCACTCACCAAAGAAACACGACAGCACGAACGCTGTCATTTTACATTGATCTTCTGTGCGAGGGTAGTACCACCCCGGTCGAGCCGGCCCATTCGTTTTGAAATCAGCGTGACTCTATTACCTTGACATAGGCCTTACCTACCTCGGTCAGATGTGTTAATACCAGCAGTTCCCGAACCCCTCCCGTCTCAGGCGCAGAGTGGCACACCGTGTGGTTTTAGTTGATTCGATTCCGCTACCCCGCCCCGCCGCAAACCCCGGTGGGGTGATGGCCCGAGGGGGTTTCTACACGTTAAAAAAGGCCTACCTACCTCTAGAGGGGTCCGGATGTTTTAATAACAGCAGTTCCCGGATCCCTCCTGTCTCAGGTGCAGAGTGGCACACCGTGTGGTTTTAGTCGGTTTGATTCCGACACACCGCCCCGCCCGCGCTGCAAACCCCGGTGGGGTGACGGCCCGATGGGGTTTCCACCCGTAAAAAAAGGCCTACCTAGCTACTAAGCATAGGTATATTACGACCATAGAGCAACACGGTAGGCATACGCAGGCGTTCTCTGTCAATTTTAAAGTCAAATGGGCCTACGCGTTACATATGACACAGAATGAATTTGTGTCTGTGAAATTCTGAATGTTCTATTTTAATAATTATGTGTGAGTTCGTATTGATAGGCGATTGTTTTTGTATGTGAGTCTAAAATGTGTATATGTGAAGATTTCGCCCACAAAAATGACAGACTGTTTTGTATCGGAAAGACACGCTATAGGTACTCCCCTCCGTTTGGCGGCCTGTGTTGCTCTATGATTACGACAGACTACGATTACTCATAATGCCTTATTTAATACTTCATACACAATTCTCCATTTCCTTCTCTTATATGTCATTATAATACTGGAAGGTGAAACCTTTTTAGGGTTCCGTAGTTCACGTCTCGAAATCCTTATAGTTTCGTCATGTCCGTCCGTCCGTCAATGGCTTACCTTTCAAACGGCTAGTGCTCGAAACATGAAACTTCGCACGGATATGTGTATTTACCACGTCGACAAGGTGCTAAAATAAAATCACGATACATATTATTATTGGGGGAACCTCCCCTACACATAAAATTGGGATGTTTTTTTTTCTCGCATAGTTTAGGGTACCCTTAAATAGGTCTTTTAATAATATTGAGAAGTTGCTAAGACAATTTTTTGCGAGAAATTCAACTGCATGTGCATATTTTCTTAAAATAGGGTATCCCCCCTCCCTCTCAAAACAGCTGGTTTGAAAAAATCATGACGGTAGTCTATGTGATGAACTTTGAAGGAAAACTATAACGGCTTAGATAACTATAGAGGCCTAACTTATAAAATGCGCATACTTGGAAATCTTCGTATAAAAATAACGAAATAATAAGCAATGGGTGACCATTATGGGTGACTACCGGACCCTATTCTATACTTGGCCTGACACGCACTTGACGGGTTTTTATTTTATTTTCATTGTAGTTATCATAGTTACAAAGAAGATTAAAAGTTCTCATTAGGATATTACAAAATGAGATGCCTAGCTTATGACAGTAGTGCAAAAGAACTGTAAATAGTAGCCGTCGAGGGCGGCGCGACGATAAAATGAAAATGAGGGGACGGGGGGCTCGTTAGCGAGCTGCAGCCCGCGATTGTCACCACCTCAATACTTACCACTACGAATCAACAAAATATACCCTAACTACTAGTACGTAAAGACCAAATTCCTTTACCAATAAACTCTTTTAAAAATACTGTTGGAACAAAGAACGCATAAAATTCTGCAATACAAAGGATTTTCAGAAATGTTACAGACGTAATGTCTAATTAGATGATTCGTTCCTTGCTTTTGTGAGTGGATACAAAATTTAAAAGCACACGATTATAATAACACGAAGATGGTACGTACCCTAATAAATTTAAATTGTTCGGTTCCCGATAGGAAGCTTTTAGCGGAACATTTATGTTATTTTTTCTGAGTACATTATGAAGATATGAACAATGTTGTGAAAACAGTAAATTACGCAAGAGCAAGAAACACACATAAAATGTTTATAGTTTTTCATTTTACATTTCATTCAGAAATAACTGAATTAACATTAGAACATTGCAAAAATACATTATTTCTAGTCGTTTAGTAATTTATTAGAACTTGAATACTATTTTGTTGTTCTAAGCCTGTAATATCTTCTGTAATACTGTCATAACTTGTGACTGAAACCAACCTATTGCCACCCACTGCTGAACGAGGATCTAGATAATTAGATTATTAGCGTAAGAGGTATTAAAATTACATATTCTTCACGATTGTCTGGCTCCTAAACTTGACAACTGAGTCAAAAGGTCTTACGTAAATATTGATAGTTTCATTTGTTTTTGTTTTTTTTTTGTTGTTTTTGTGAAATTTATCTATTTGCGGGACTCAAAATTGTATTTAAAAACAACATTTTAACTTGTTTCAATTTCCGTTAGCTTTCTTTATTTATTTTTTATAATTTGTGGAATCTGGTCTGGCTTATGTGTAAATTACTTGTATATTATTGTTATCTATTTTTAACCGACTTCCAAAAGGAGGAGGTTCTCAATTTCATCGGTATTTTTTTTTTTTGTTTTTTTTTTTTATGTATGTACATTGATTACTCCGTCAATTGCGGACCGAGTTTGAAAATTATTTTTGTATTCGAAAGGGTATGCTCCCCATGTGGTCCCATGGCCACCATATAGGGATTTGGTGATGGGATCCCAAGGAAATTGAAGGAAACCCTCAAATTTACGTGAGCGCCTGCAATAAAATTAAGGCAATTGTCTGCATGCTTTCATATTCTGTAAACATCATGTCCGAAATATTTATTTATTATTCTAT
Source organism: Diaphora mendica (assembly GCA_949125395.1). Lineage (NCBI taxonomy): Eukaryota > Metazoa > Arthropoda > Insecta > Lepidoptera > Erebidae > Diaphora > Diaphora mendica. The sequence continues at coordinate 8,837,412 of OX421321.1, forward strand.
ACAGTATTTTGTATGTTAGCTTTAGTCGTATTCTTTCAAGTTATTTAGGTGAAATGATGATGAGAGACTTGAGAAAGACTAAAAAGCGAAAAATAAAAAAAAAACTTCGTTTAAAAAAACCGACTTCAAAAACTAAAAAGTATAAAATAACTTAATTTGTACGTGCTACCTATTCATAGGACCTTCGCGTAGGACAAAACAACCGAAGCGTCGGTGACGTCGTTGACGTTCGTCTCGAAATATAGCGAGTGTGGTACCTACTATTACATTTGGCTTGGCGCCGAATTCAAACCTATGAATAGGTAGCACATACAAATTAAGTTATTTTATACTTTTTAGTTTTTGAAGTCGGTTTTTTTAAACGAAGTTTTTTTTTATGTATATGTTTGTTTCCCTAATAATTTTAATTATATGTCCATACAATGACAGATAAAAACAGGGAATGTCAAAACCCCTATTCATAACGTGGGTGTCGTAAGAGTTAGCTAAGAGAACTAACTACTCAGAATAATTCTTCTGAAAAGAGAAGAAAAACTTGGAACTTTGGTTTCAAGATTTCCATATCTATATCAACATGTCTATCCAGGCAGTATAGTCTATACTGCCTGGATAGACATGTTATGCTATACTGTATAGTAGATTACCAGCAGTGAATTTAATGTTATTTTTTTAGACAACTTCCGCACTAACGCAACCGCTTAAACCACTAGGGCATACGTGCAGTATTGATGATGATGATCTAAATAGTTGATTGTGTATATTATTTCAATAAATCCTGCATACATAGTTTTTCCTTATCTACAAAAGTAGATTTAGGTTTTGGTTACTCATAAAAACGATAATTAAAATACAAGTAATAGCCGAAACAGAGTGTGTAAGCAACATCACAAAACTTGAATTAGGAATCTGATATGTCACTGCGCTTCGTTTATGCAATTCAATCTGGTTGTAAAAGGGTACGTTATCTGTATGCCATCTGACGTGAATGTGCTGAATGAGCGAACACAAACAGTGAACCGGATATCTTCAGGTGTCGCGTCACTCACACACCCAGAGGGTTTTCGTGTCGTCACGGCAAACATGGAGCTACGAGAAATCCGAACGGAATTTTACCGGCCCATTTAACTTTTGTAGAGACCCTCGTATAAACTTATTATACGGTTAGTTTAAAAGTTCACTGACTATAACCAATATTAGTATATGTGCTTTATGCAGGGTAACATAAATAAATGCCGTTGCACATATAAAAATCGAAACTCTTAAATAAAAAGTTGGACATTAATAATATGGAATATAATAGACAAACTCAGGGATACTTTTGCGATTTGTATGAAAATTTATATAATATCATCAAAGGTCTTATACGTGACGATAATAAAATAGTATTTAGAGTGCTATGCCACGTTGGTCTAGCGGCTAGCGTAAGCGACTGCCAATCAAGAGGTCTCGGGTTCGATTCCCGGGTCGTGCCCAAAGTGTTATTGGGTTTTTCTTACAAGAAATTCCCGGAATATGGAAGTTTGGCGCCTCGGAGAGCCTGTTAGGCAGCCGATCCCGGTTTTCATGAACATCTATGATAATTGTTATTCGGAAGACAGTGCCCTCAAATTACATACAGTTAATTCAACCTTCGAATTCAGTTCTCCTTCAGGGTTAAGGAGGTCCGATGCCAGTCTGTCTGTGGAAAAACTGCTATTCAGGTAAAACCGCTTGAAGAAGTAGCCGACCCCAAATAATCTTGGGAATAACAAAGGCAAGAAAGATAAATATTTAGAGTTCTATGGTTATATAAGTATATAGCTACCTATCGTCTCAACGTTCTATGTGTCATAAATTCAAATTAAGAATCGATAGTATATACCAAATAAGGTTGACCTTCAATTGCTACGAAAGTCAGACTAAATAGTACATACTTTCGGAAATTGGATCAAAGTTATGAGTAAATACAGACGCATTAATTATTCTATCATAACATGTATCAAGCGCAATGTCACTTAGTTCAATTAAATATTTCTTTAGGGCTGAAAATAACAGGTAATCATAAATATTGGGGCACACTGACACAATATTATGACGTGTCAATATTATCTTCATATTTTCAAGGACTTCATATCAACAGCTTTTAACAGTCCACCGTACGACCTATGGCTCCTTGAGAACCTTGTTTACTCTTTCTTTCTAAGTAGATGCCAGGCTTAGTAAAATTAAATGTTTGTTTCGTCTATTATTATAAATATGATGCTACTACCTATACTATATTTAATTTTAATATCACTTTAAATATTGGTTAAAGTTGCTGTCAGTAACAATAATGATTAATAATTCTCAGTTACTTCATATTTTTAATCATTCGTTAAACTTACCTACTCTTTTTTCTAATTTTTATGGAATAGAGGCAAACGAGCAGACGTATCGCCTGTTGGTAAGCCATTACCGCCGCCCATGGACACCCGCAACACCAGAGGCGCCGCAAGTGCATTGCCGGCCTTTGAGGGATGGGGAGGGGGATAGGGGAGCGGTTGGGGTATGGGTCTCCGGTATCCTCACTCACTCGGTGAAACACACCGCAAGCGCTGTTTCACACCCGTTTTCTGTGAGGCCGTGGTATCACTACGGTCGAGCCGGTCCATGCATGCCGAAGCGTGGCTCTCCCACGCAATATAATTTGATAGATAAATGCAAATGAAAAAGAAAAAGTACTACAAAATCGAAGCTAACAAAAGCTGCTAGCATATCCGACAATTTATTCAAATTAACTATACTTTAAGTTATCCCATATCCATTACATTCGTAGCTGCTATATAACACATACACGTCTGTGCGATGAAAGAGCTCTCTGGGGGCAAACGTCGGACCTTTTAATGGTAAATGCTCGGTCGTCGAGTTTCAGTGAAAAATAAGAAAGTCGCAACTCCGAGTAATCAACAATGATGATGTCTTGTGACACTTTGTATAATATCCCATGTGTAGGGGAAAAATGCTATATTTAGTATTTTTACATGTCATTGTGATCATTTGATTTAAAATAAATTATTAGTCATAATGTCACTTATATTCCAAAATTATCTGAAAGTTTATACGCGGGTACTTAATGAGCGTACAAACTTTTTTTTTTTTTTTATATATGGGTCTGTCAAAGTGACTCTACTCTACTGTAACTTTATCAATATAAAAAAATAGGTTAATTTACTTAAATGTCAGGTTTTACATAAAATACCAAGGTGTTAATAGCAAGAGAAAACAACTTATTTTTATTTTCCTTTAGTTCTTGAAAAATAAATATAAATCGTTATGTTTTCATACACATTTATCCCAAGAAATATTTACACGTAAACTATCAAAAGCTTATTTCATGCTTACGAATTTGAAGTGACAATACAATATTTCGTGGCACACGTTGTTTTTTTCACTCCTCTGAACCCGTCAGTAGCAATTAGGTTATCTGACGATGCCCTGCGTGAACGGGTTATGCAAATCGAGTTATTCGGTTCCCAACGTCCAGTTAATTTAGTTCTTTCTCCTACACTCCCCACGCCTCAATTCCCCAGATCGAGTGCACCAGCGAAATTGTGCTGCTTTGCATTTTGATGAAATATTTTGTCCAGTCGCGACGCAAATAATGTTGCCGGCCACTGAGATTGTTTCTTTTCTTTCCAAAATAGGAATACGAATATGGTAAGTGGAGTATTTTTTGTAGTTCTAGTAGAAGACTATAAAAAACTTGTGTGTGTTTGGGTACGTGTATTAATTAATTAAATCATCTTAAGAAAGTCTTTATTCACTTAGATTATTTCATATAAGAGCGGGTTTTCCTAATTGATCCGAAAGAAAATGGAAGTAAATACGCCAAAAGATAACACACGCAATACCATCTGTATTGCGTGTGTTATCTTTTGGCTCTAAACGTGGCACTCAGTCCTCCTTTGCCCTTCTCAAGTTACGATTCCAGGGACAGTATATTACTTTTTTAATTAACACTAAAAGTTAACTTCTTAACACAGAAGGTTATCCAATGAAGTCATTGCTATGATTTTAAAGGAGATGCTGTTTCGGAACTTTACAAATTGGACTTTAGAGTAACAAAGAAAGTTAATCTCAAACGAGTAACTCAACCCATTAAAACATTTAATTATCTCAACAATAATGTTGGAGATTAGTTGAAAAATAACGACTTAGTTTGTAACTGGGCTCAACAGCCCACCATCCGCAGCCACCGCGTCATAAAAGCTGAGCTCGTAAAGGCTCGCGGCTGGCAGACCCATTACGTCCGCAGATGTTATCACAACATAAAATACCAAAATTAAAAGCTATAAAATATCGAGCCCAGCTTGATTTATATCACGCGCGCCTGTATCACGTCGACGAATTCCTACTTTCGACATTGAAAGTCGTAAAATGGATTTTTCGATTTTATCTCACAAAAGTAATTCCGATGACAAGTGGTTTTATGAAATGCTGGGAAATTATACTCGTTGTGCTTGTAATGTCATTGTAAAATGGATGGTTTTGCAAAAAATAAATGTTACTAGAATCGAATAATAAATTGGACTAATTGTAATCCGTCGTTCTATACGATTCTTATAATTTGAGAAATTTGTGGCAACATATTCAAGTGATTAAAAACGATATCGAATTACTTACGCATAATACCTTGATTAGATTAATTTCATTAAGTTATGAAGAATATTATTTACGTATTTATTGCATAAATGAATGTGGAAAAAATTGTCTTCTATAGTATTTTCGCATCGGTATGAACTAAAGCTAATAATAATAATAATAAATATCTTTGTTTACTCTCACAAAAGTTCCTAAGGTAAAATACAGAATGCCTCGTCATATTCAAGCAACTTCCTGAGAGTCTGGTGCCTGAAATAGGTTTTAAAAATACCTGTAGCTACAGGTCACCAGTAACATGCTCGAGGCTCCTGATGTACAGGCGTTCCAGGGTGACGGTAGTCTTTGTCAATTAGGAGATCCGTCTACTCGATTGCCCTCTATTTCACAACAATATGACAATATTTAAGACATAGTATCGTCAACCTGTCTATACAAATCAATGATATTGAACTGTGTTTTTGTAATTTTAATTAACAGCTTAACACTAAATGCCTGTGAAAAAAAAACGGTTATTCATCAAGAAAACAATATTTTAAATTTTTATCTGTCTGTTTCTTCCGGCTAACCTTTAGAAAGGCTGGGCCGAATTTGACGGGACTTTTACTGGCCGATAACTGATGATGTAAGAAGTAACTTAGGGCATTCTTATTTTAGACTATCTTCGCCCCGCGGTGTACCCGCAGTTATTGTCATAACGGTACAACTACAACCGCAGATAACACCACAACAGCTAGTTTACTAATACAATAATTACCTATAAATTTTAACAAAAAAAAAACCGACTTCAATCTGGACCAATTCCATGGACATGGGACCATTCGGGAAGCACCAGCTTTGAAATAAATTTTATTTTATTAAAATCGGTTCACCCAGTCAAAAGTTATGAGGTAACAAACATAAAAAAATAAAAAAAAACAGTCGAAATGAGAACCCCCTCCTTTTTTTGAAGTCGGTTAACAAGATGTATCTGATAACTAAGTACTGTATTCTAAAAGGGTTTTCATTCTGTCCTCGTTGTAATCAGACGCTAACTACTGTACGCTATAACACAAAACGATTTCTAATGAGATTTGGTAAAATCAAACGTCTAACTCAAACCGAAAACATTTACATTTTTGCAGTTCTTGAAACTCTCTTTCCGACCGGTCGCGGACTTTCCATTATATAAATAAGTAGTTTGTAACCAAACAACTAATTATAGTAAGTGACACTTAAGCCCGACCTCGTCAAGTTTCCCTTCCCTTGCTAAATGTATTATTAAGTATAAAAGTCACATTTGTTTGTAGAGATGTTATTTATTACGTTTTGTTAAACAGTAAAAATGATTTTAAGTAACTATATAGTGTTCAAGCTGACAATTCTATAGTGTAAGTAAAATCATTTTGTTTTCGTATTTCTCTTGGTCTGATTAGAAAAAAAATTGGTATTCAATAGCACAGTTATCGAGGAAAGCTTTACGTTATATATCATCATGCTGCAACCAAAAGCAGCGGAGCATTAATAAAAACCGGCCAAGTGCGAGTCGGAGTCGCGCACCGAGGGTTCCGTACAAACCTGTAGGTATATTACGAGTGTATATGATGTAACTAAAAATGTATGCTTTTCGCAATTTTTTCCTTTATCTGTGCTATAAGACGTTGCTTCGGACCAAATTCCAAGATTTTTAGTTCACGGGAAGTACCCTGAACTTCAAGGTACGCTGCAAATTATCGACACTCGCAAGGAGTGTCGATAATTTGCTTCAAGAATGACTGTATCGTTTGATTGTGTTGGCTTAGAAGTTATTTGTGTACTTCTTTAATTTTGTTGTTCCCGCTTTAAAATGTAGCGCTAATATTTTTATCTATCATCAAATTATTTTTTCATCCCACCAGCTCGTAAAGAGTATTTTTGCCCTTCGATATCCGAGTGCAAAAGCCGTTTTTATCCTCTAGAGGAATAAAGTAAATTGAATTTAGAACATCGCTCGAGTGCACTAAGTTTGTGAATACAAAACATCATTAAACCTATTTACTTCTACCTTCACGGTGCCGAATTAATCATACAATATTTTTTAATTTGTTAAAAACTCAGACTCGGAACCTTCTTGGTGTAGTTTTTTTTTTTAACTTGCTCTGCCCGCACCATTTTCTTCTGTAACTATAGCAACTTAACTTTCAATTTTTCTTAATTTATCTATACATCCATACAAATAAATAAAATTTAAATGTCTGTTTGAAATATTAAAATAACCGCTTTTTACTAAATGCATATGTATGTATACACGGTACATATACTAAAGTTTTTTTTTATAATTTCTGTCTGTCAGTCGGTCTGTCTGTCTGTTTGTTGTTTCTCTGGAACGGCTGGACTGATTTTGACGGGGCTTTCACTGGCAGATAGCTGATAATCTTAAACTTGGGCTACTTTTTTTAGACTAGCTTTGTCCCACGGTGTTACTCGCGGTACGACAAAAACAGCGGGTAACACCGCGGGGTTGAGCGAGTACCTAAGTATTTTTGAAATAATTTAAAAATTAATTTGTTTTTTTTTTTTTTTTTTTGATTTATGTATCGCCCGCCAAAATGACTCTACTCTGCCTGATGGAAAGCATAAGCAGAATCCAAGAGTGGCGGTCACCATACTCACTGCGAATGCAGACAATGCAGTATGGCAACCCACACCATGGCGGCCTAGTGATGCTGCTGCATCTTTTAGTCTAGTCAACAAGTATGGAACTTGTCGACTAGACCATTTGGGCCTCCGGTCTCGCACTCACCAACGAAACACGACAGCACGATCGCTGTCATTTTACGTTGATTTTCTGTGCGAGGGTAGTACCGCCCCGGTCGAGCCGGCCCATTCATGCTGAAATCAGCGTGGCTCTACTACCTATAAAATTGTAATACTTACCTATCATAATGTAGTACCTAATAAATATTAATACCTAAACTGAAATAAAAGTATCTTGTGATTGTTAATGCTTTTTTTGCATTTAGTTGTTTCCTCGCTGAGGTGGAATGAAAAGTTACGTGTTGCACTCGAGTGCAAAGATTTTTCACCTCGTGCTCTTTTGATTCCCTCGCTGACGCTCAGGATTCTAATTTTAGAATCCTTCGATTGCTCGGTCATCAAAATTGAGCACATGGTTAAAAAGCAACTTTGCACTCTTGTATAACAAATAACTATTTCTTATCAATTTATAATACATGTAATACATACGCATACGGTTGCAGTCTTGTAACTTAACTGTATCTTGTAATAAATAAGCATAATTTAAGTCCTCCATATACCCACAAACAGCTTTTTAAATTCAATTTGCATTGATTTACTTACAAGCATCAGTTCGATTTAGAATCTCTCCATCTCCCTTCCATGGCGACGTAAATGAATCGTCTCATTTTATCATTTAGATAGAAAGTTGTTGCTAATTCCTATCTTCGTCACTGGTGGCAAGCGAAGTCTTTGTTGAAATCACATATTCAAAGCGGATGTCAGGGCGGGGACAGTGCTAAGACTTTGACATTTGTAAAATTGATGACTCGCCATCTAGCGAATGGCCCCGTACTAAAATAGTTACCAGTTAATTTGAAATGTCAAAAGATGGCGTTTTATAGTGATAACGAAATATAATTTGAATATTAATAAAATACAAAACATTCAATACAATATAAAAATTAAAAGTTCATTTATTTACGTACTTTTAAAAAATTAAGACTAAATTATAGTAAAAAGTTTGTGCCATACTTCAAGATCCAGGTAATAATTCGATAAAGTGACAGTTGTCAGGCGTAACTTATTTATGGCGGCTCTAATGTATCTTGCGACTTGCGTAAGTTAAATATTTGCAGTTTCCGTTTCATATTGTAATATTTCGTTGAAATTACTTCAAGCTAGTGCGTCGAGTTGAGCCCTGAGCTTCTATTGAGTGTTTACTTCGAAATACTTGGATTTTGTTGTACGATATAGACTATTGAAGAACTGTGTGATAGAGACACTTTTATTCTTAGTTATTTTTAGTGATAATTGTTGTAAAATGCCTAGTAGTAATATAGGAATAAAAAGTGATTATTAATGGATTGTTTTTTTATCTCATACCCTTATATTTTGAACAGATGTTTTACAAAATGTAATCAGGACTTATTTGTTTCGTTCTATTTTTCGCAGACTTATAAGAAGTTACGCAAAAATAGGACGAAAAAAAAACAGTCGAATTGAGAACCTCCTCCTTTTTGAAGTCGGTTGAAAAGTTAATAGTTCTATTACAAACCTTCATACTGGCTGTGATTTTTGTGATAAAACACGAGTACAAATTTTTGGGTATTTTATTGTAAAATTGAGGTTGTGTCATTTTAATTGTAATGAAATGAAATGATATATATTTTAAAGAATGTAGTACAAAAACAGGTCACAATAATTCTATAAAGCTCGAGTACATTCTACCATAACAATGGTGTGCAACTAGCAATGTCTTACATTACATTAATGGCATGCAATACAATAAATATCATGTCATTATGTGTTCATTTCTCCCACCAGGGCAGCGATCACTTTGTGATACTTGAGATATCTTACGGCCCATAGAATAAGGTATTCAATCGCTATAACAATGTCCCCTGGAAGGAGCAATGAACCACGGCTGTGTCACCGTGTTCTATCACAATCTAACCTAAAATAATTAAAGCACTTACAGGAGTGTGTGTCTTCACGTTCTTCTCGGCGTTCCCAAGAGCTCTTGGGGAGGTGGGTAGATTCTTCTGCTCTTGCGTCTTCACACAAACACACGCTCCTAAAATGCTGTACAACTTCCAAGGTATTCGAACCAATCTCAATAATCAACTTTTCGACTTACGCGGACACGCCTACAAAAACTCGCGAATCCACGACCTAACACAATACGGTTTATCACTAAAGAGACCGCGGGTCGATGGACAATACAATTAGCTTACTATCAAGTGATTTTCACAATAAGAAATAAAACGTCGGCCCGTTTCAACACACGCTCGATCACAATCTTATAATTCTCGCGAGTTTTATCACAATTAATTTTCACAAGCCTGGCCGATCAAACCGTTCTCAACTATTATAAGTATTTTAGCCTAACAAACCCAAAGTGTCATCACTATCACGCGGAGGCTAATGAATAAACAACATTAACAATCAAATTCAATTACGGCACCGGCCATTTTCACACGACTTCATTTCGATTCCAACCTCAAACTTCAAACGTCAAACACGAACCAGCGACAATCAAAATGTTGCCAGTACAATGACGTTCGAAATCCAACAGTCACCCGCTCGAATAGGTACGTACCTGTTCCCTAATCTAGAGGCAGGCGAGATAACGTTGCTACCGCTCGTTTTATAACTGAGTCCCCAACAAGAACCTCTGCGGACCGGGGGGTCCCATCCTTACCATGGAACAAGTTAACAATGAGCCCCCGTTTTTTTTATTTTTAACGTGTGGAAATCCCCTCGGACCGTCACCCCACCGGGGTTTGCGGCGGGGCGGTGTGTCGGACTCGAACCGACTAAAACCACACGGTGTGCCACTCTGCGCCTGTGAAGGGAGGAGTCCGGGAACTGCAGTTATTAACACATCCGGACCCCTCCCAGCGCCTGCCCGCACAGAAGCGGGCACCGTCTGCTGGTATCCTCTCAATTAGGCGACGTACGGCACACGCGTACGTCGCCCCCTCGCGGGAGGCCACTAGAGCGGATGGAGGGGAAAGCCCGTCCCGACCATCCGCGGCCACACTCAGGGCGGCATGAGGCGCTGATAGGCGTGCCTCCGCCGCCCGGTTCGCCGGCGACGGATTGGGTCCGAGTGGACATCGTCCTCCCAGGCCTTCTCCGCCACCTCCTTCTGCGAGATTACATCTTCGCAGAAGGTTGCGACCGCGGTAAAACTGCTATCGCTACCGGCCATGGAGCGTATGACGGCCGGTAGCGAGAGATCTCCTGCGATGACTGCAGTGAGGGCCCGGCGCTGCGACGCCCATGCAGGGTAGATCGCCAGCGTATGCTGGGCCGAGTCCTCACTGCAGTCGCAGTGGTGGCAGGCGGGACTCAATTCCCTCCTAGCGACCGAGTGCAGGTACTTCCCGAAGCAACCATGCCCGGAAAGGACCTGCGTCAGTCGGAAGGAAAGGGTCCCGTGCTGCCGCCCTGCCCACTCTAGGATGACCGGCTGGAGAGCCTCCACGGCGGCAAAGCCAGCGCGTGGAGTCTCCAGCCGGAACGACCAGCGAGCCATCGTGGCTCGACGGGCGGCTTCACGCCACTCGCGTACCTCTTCGGGCGGAGGGCGATAGCCATACTCCGCCCGATATTCAGCCACCCGTCGATAAACTTCGGCGAACACTTCCGCCTCCAAATCCCACGGGGGTGTTCCGGCCAGGGCGCACGCCGCCTCGGTCGACACCGTGCGGTATCCGCGTATGGCTCTGACTGCCAATACCCTCTGAGGCCGCCAGAGGCGGGCCTTATTTAGGGCAGTCAGAGCCGCCACCCACACCGGTGCACCATACAGCGCCATCGACCGGACAACCCCCGTGTACAGGAGTCGCGTTGCGACGCTGGCTCCACCCAAATTGGGCAAAAGTCGCCCAAGGGCGGAGGCAGCGTCGACCAGCTTCGGACCAAGCTGTCGGAAGTGCTCGTCGAAGAGCCACCTACCGTCGAGTATCAGGCCCAGATACCTCATCTGGGCCCGAACCGGTACGAGGACCGAGTTGACCTCTATGGAGGCGCCGGCGTATGGACCACGACGGGGCCCATGGAACAATAGGGCCTCCGTCTTGTCCAGGGCCACCCGTAAGCCCAGCGCCTCGATGCGCCCGACCACCAGAGAAACTCCCCTGGTGGCCAGGCACGCCGCCTCTTGGAAGTTCGCTCCCCGGGCTGTGACCAATGTGTCATCGGCGTAACAAATTACGCCCAGCCCGGGGGGCAGACGACTTCGAAGGACCCAGTCGTACCCCACGTTCCACAGGAGTGGTCCAAGGACAGACCCCTGCGGAACGCCGCACGACATGGGTCGCCGTCTCAAGACGCCCTCTCGGTCCTCGTACACGACGGTACGCTCCTCTAGATAGTCTGCCACTAGCCGCCTCAGGTACTCTGGCACCCCGTGATAGTGGAGTGCTTCCCTGATGCAGCTAAATGGCAGACTATTGAAGGCGTTGGCGATGTCCAAGGACACCGCCAACACCACGCCGCCACAGCTCACTGCCTCTTCGGTCACGGCCCTAAGGCGCATCACGGCATCGACCGTCGAACGCCCCTCTCGGAATCCGAATTGGGCGTCCGACAGGTCGGGCCCCACCTCGCAGAGGTGCCGGACGATGCGGGCAGAGAGTATCCTCTCAAAAAGTTTACCCGCCTCGTCCAGCAACACGATGGGCCTATAGGCCGCGACCGAATCGGTAGGCCGTCCCGGCTTCCTCAACAGGACCAGCTTCCCGCATTTCCAGCACTCAGGGAAGCGTCCGGACGCCAGGCTAGCGTCCAACACTTCCCTGAGGCGGTCCGACATATGGTCGAGGGCTCGGGCCATCACTCGGGCTGGAACCCCGTCCGGCCCGGGGGCGGTGTTCTTGGAACGGATCTGAAGAACAGCCGCCCCAACCTCCGATTCCCTAACGGGCGGCACATCGTCCTCTCTACCCCCGTCGTCTATGACCGCATAGGCCATCGACGGGGGTGTGTGCTCCGCCCGCTCAGGGAAAAGGCCCTCGACCACTTCCTGCAGGAAGCTGGGCTGGAGAGTCTCGGTAAGGGGGGGCCCGACGTGCGGAGCTTCTGACGCACCGCACGGTATGGGCGACCCCAGGGGTCACGGTCGAGACTCTCCAGCATCTCCTTTCTTTTTACCTCTTTGGCGCGGCAAATGGCCAGCTTCAGAGTTTTCCGCAATCCGCGGTACTCCTCATGAAGCTGGTCCCCGCCACCGTTTCCACGGTGACGTCGCCTGCTGCGGGTGTAGGACCTCAACAATGCGCCCCCGGCGCCAACGCAGTGGCGGTAGGTTAGCATCCTTAACCAGCACGAGGTCACCGACACTAGGGGGACTAGTTTTGTCAGTCCACTTAAGGCGCTGTTGCAGAATGTGCAGATATTCTAGAGACCATCGTTTCCAAAAATTCTGGGAAAACTGCTGCAACATCTGATACCGAGACAACCGAAACAATTTCACATCTTCGAACGGGTGTTCGGGCAGCGCGTTAAGTGGCTGACCAATTAAGAAATGGCCTGGAGTCAACGCCTCCAGGTCACTTGGATCCGAGCTGAGCGGACACAACGGTCGCGAGTTGAGAACGGCTTCTATCTTACAAAACAACGTCGCGAGTTCCTCAAATGTCAGCGCGGTCTGACCTACAATACGCCCTAAATGCGTCTTAGCTGACTTAACAACAGCTTCAAAAATCCCGCCCCAGTGAGGGCAACCTGGTGGACTGAAGGTCCATTGTATACCCCGACGGGAGAGGGCTGTTCCAATATCCACTTTGTTCATTTAAAAAGCTAACTACGTCTCGTAAGTATCGTTCTGCACCTACGAAGTTGGTTCCATTATCGGAACGAATCAGTGCTGGCAGTTCCCTTTGGGAAACGAATCTGTCCAAGCACGCTATAAAGGCTTCAGTCGTGAGGTCAGCAACGAGCTCGAGATGCACCGCCTTGGTGGATAAACAGACGAACACACAAAGGTACGCCTTGTACTGTTTCGCGTTCCGCAGCCGCGAGCTTTTTACCAAAAATGGGCCCGCAAAGTTGTACCAACACCCGCCCATGGCCTAGCCTCATTCACCCGATCAGGGGGCAGATCCCCCATGTGGGGCTGCACCGTGGCAGCCTTGCTCCTATAACAAGGCATGCAACGAAACACGATGTTCCGTATGGTACGACGCCCAGACAATATCCAAAACTCCCTCTGGAGTGTAGCCAACAAGGCGTTACAACCTGCATGAGCGTTTTTAACATGCCGATCAGTCACCAACAACTCAACCAACTGCCCTCCCTTGGGGAGCAGTAGGGGGTGACGAGCCGAATACGGCAGATTCGCATTGCGCAATCTTCCTCCTACCCGAAGCAACCCGGCCGAATCTATAAACGGGTTGAGACGCGCGACAGCACCCTTCAATTTCGAACGCCCAGTTCGTAGACTCTGCAATTCTGCTCCAAAGTTCGAAGACTGTACCAACTGGATCAAATTCAGAAGCGGCTCATTTCGCTCTGCCGGTGACAGAATTGGGCTTAGCACTCGCTGATCGCGGGAAGTGCGACTATTCCGAACGAATCTTCTGACCCAACAATTGACATTGATCAATTTATCAAGGGAGCTATACCGCTCAATCAGGAAACTCGCGTCAGTCTCCTGGACCTCCTGGGTCACATACACGGCTGCGATTATATCACAGTCCATAGGCAATTTCGCGTTGTTAAGGGGCCAATCCGATTCCTTCCTTGCCAGCCAAGGAGGGCCCCACCATAACTGATGGTTAACCAACTCATGAGCCCGGCATCCCCTGGATGCACAATCCGACGGGTTCAACTCTCCTGGCACATGTCTCCAAGTTAACGAGACTTCTGATGCCTGTATTTGGGAGACACGGTTTGCTACAAAAATCTCCAGATTATGAACTGAAGCCTTCAGCCAGCACAACACTATCTGACTGTCAGTCCATGCATACACCGTGTTCTCCAACTCCAATGACCCGCAGAACTCCGAAACCGCGTGGTTCAGGAGTCTGGTTAAAAGAGCTGCCCCGGACAGTTCCAGCTTCGGAATCGTCAATCTTGTCCGTATGGGAGCCACCTTACTTTTAGCCAGAACCAGTCGAACGTCAACATCCCCAGTGGGAGTGACCGTTCGTAAGTAAACCGCTGCCGCGTATCCTTGTTCAGAGGCATCACAAAACCCATGAAGAGTAGCCCTGAAATCACCAGCGGGGAACAATTTTCGTGGCAGTGAGACGTTATTAATCTCCGTGAGCGAGGAGAATATCCTTGTCCAATCCCTCAGCAACTCCTCTGAGAGGTGGGTATCCCAGCCTAGCTGCGCCGTCCATAACCGCTGCATGAAACATTTAAATAAAAATGTGACTGGAGCGATCCAACCGTTCGGGTCGAACGTTCTCGCAATCGTCGATAGCACAGTTCTCTTCGTCCAGGTCTTCGGGATGTCCAAAGCCACTTGATAGGTGAACACATCCTGGACTGGCCGATATTGTATGCCGAGCACTGACAGCATATTAGGGTTGTCAGGATTTTCAAAGACGTGCGGATCCTGCTGGAACTCATCCGGCAACCCCTCCACCAACTCAGGAGAATTGGACATCCATTTCCGCAACTCATATCCTCCACGCTTTAAGAGCTGGATGAGCTCGTCCCGGCGAGCAAGCGCTTCCTCGACACTGGCTGCCCCTGAGCAGACATCATCCACATAAAGATCCTGCTCCAGGATAACAGCAGCTCTAGGGTAGTTTAAGCGATCCCGTACCGCTAACTCCCGCAGTGTACGAATCGCGAGAAAGGGACTAGAACGCAAACCGTATGTGTTTGTGTTCAACTCGAAAACCTTTATTGGTTCGTGGGGCGACTCACGCCATAGTATCAGCTGATACCTCCTGTCTTCCGGATGAATCACCGTTTGTCTGAACATCATCCTTATGTCAGCAACAAAAACCACCTGGTGTTTCCGAAAGCTCGTGAGGATATCCGACACGTCCCGATTCAACTTCGGTCCCGAATACAAACATTGGTTCAGGGACATCCCGTTCGAAGTTGGAGCAGACCCATCAATCACTACTCGAATCTTTCCAGTAGGGGTCTTTAGGACAGCATGATGTGGAAGGAAACAATGATCCTCGGATCTCCAATCCACACGCGACACAGACATGTGTCCCAAAGATTCATACTCCCTCATGAAGTCCACGTATTTGGTCTTAAAGACAGCATCCCGAGCCATACGACGCTCCATCGACAGCAATCGGGTCTCGGCTGTCTTCCGAGATCCACCCAACAGTGGTCTATTTGCCCTGAAGGGGAGCCGAGTTACAAACCGACCAGAACGAAGGCGACCAGTATTATTCTGGTAAAACAACTCGCACTCTTCTTCGTCTGGGTCTACTCGACGCGCGGTGGGGGGCTCCTCGACTTCCCAAAACCTTTGCATTGTCTCGGATAATGCTGAACCTACGAGTATACCATCCGACTCAATAGGTCTAACCATGGGTAATACCGGTCCCATTATCGCATACCCAAGCTTAGTCTCCACAGCCATGAGTCGATCATGCTGCAAGACTCGCCGATCCGACAGCAAAAACTTACCCAGAACGTCTACTCCCAGTAGCACGTCAACCGTACCTGGGGTGTCGAAATCGGGATCCGCCAGTTTTAGACCTGATGTCAGGAGTCGGACAGCCGAATTCAACCTCACCTGAGGGTGTCGTCCCATCACATCAGTCATCACTAGAACCGGGGCGGATGTCCTACGCAGCGTGTCAAAACGTGAGGAGAACGTAATCGTCGTTTGCCCAACGATGTTCGTTACCGCGACATTCCCCTATGAGGGCCCTGGTCCCGTGGACCCAGGTTCCAAATCCGGCCCTGTGTACGTGACCCCATCTGTCCCTGAGTCCGGCCCTGTCCATCTGCATGATGTTGGCCGGGCCTATTCATGCAGAGCAACTCAAGATGTCGGCCTCCACAAAACTTACACATTGCAGACCGAGCGCAATCCCTTGCTAAATGGGGACCCAGACACAAGAAACACCAGCCACGCTGCTTGGTGATCTGGCGTCGCCCCTGGACTCTCTGGTCCCTAAATCTTGGACAGGCGGCCACACCATGGCCATCCTGTTTACAATACAGGCAGGCATCCTGTACAGGTGTTGAGGCACCCATGTGCCCATACAACTGCCTTGGTCCTCTCTGCGGTAATCCCCTCCTCACGGGGTTCCGAGTAGCCTTCTGTGGCTCCTCAGCGGGCTTCGAGAACGAACTCATGTTCTCTGCCCTCCGACACTCTTCCTCCAAAAACTCCATAAGTTGGGAAGAGGTGGGCAAGTTGTCTGCACCCTGACCGTGATGCTGCTCAAATCTGGTCTGCACATCAACTGGAAGCCGGGACAGTACTATATATACTAACATGTAAGACCATTGTTCAACCGGCAAGCCCAAATTTTCTAATGCCCGAGTGACACTCAACAACGGGTTCAACACTTCTGCCTGTATGGCAGAGACCCGAGTCACTGAAGGGATGCTAAACAGCCTCTTGAGCTGAGCATCAACCAGCCTTCTTTTGTTCTGGTAGCGCCTTACTAACATTTGACGGGCAATCTCATAATTGCCCTCGGTCACCGTCAAATGGGCTACCAGTTCCCTAGGCTCTCCTTTCAGAGCTGACATCAGTTGTGCCATCTTATAGGCCTTAGGTAAATCCTCCCTTAAGTGGACCAAACTATCAAATAAATTGATGAAGCTGACCCACTCACCGAGCTCTCCATCAAAGCTGGGTAGTTGTATCTGAGGCAGTTTTGATACAACCCCGCGAGAGTGTGGGCCTTCCACAGCTTCTTCATCACAGCCAGTTCTGCGCTGGCGCTTTATTTCAGCTATGCGCTGCTGAATGTCATCAGCAATTGAGAGGCACTGGTCAACATCAGCCTGCATCGCTGACCTTATCTGATCGCTGACTTTCTCCTCCTCAAGGGCCTCGACCTTGGTAAGCGTTTCCATCAATAACTCCAGCCTAGCCGGTGCATCCAAAGCTCGAGCCAACAGGGCATCCTGTCTATCTGGTCGGCCTAGGAGACCTTGAACCGATGTAAACCATCTCAATTCTGTGCTAATCTTAGCCCGGTACAATGAGAACGACATAGCCGCAAACGATACTTACAAGTTACAATATTATATGTATGTGACAAACTATTTAGTTAAACACTATTAGGAACTTTATATAAAACCCTATTAAGTGCTTGTGCAGTCACCTAATCTCAGATATATATCTACCTACAAGTTTCTCTTTATCAATTCAAGACTACAACTCAAGACAATTGAATTTAACAATAACAATAATAGTATATATATATAATACTAATATATAACAATATTATTCTAGTAATATTGTCCCTGGGCTAGCAAAATCCAATTGTATGACACCAATATATTGGACCAAATGTTTCTCACAATTAATATTTAATATTAAGTTTCACAATTCAAGTTTCACAATTCAACCAATAATTAAATGTGTGATTGGGTTAATATATTGGACCAATTTTATTGTCCCAAGTAATCATATCAAGTATACAATATAGCTTCTGAGTGCACTACAGGGTGCCCACAGCCCGGAGGTAAACCACGCTCTGCTACCAAAATGTTCATTTCTCTCACCAGGGCAGCGATCACTTTGTGATACTTGAGATATCTTACGGCCCATAGAATAAGGTATTCAATCGCTATAACAATGTCCCCTGGAAGGAGCAATGAACCACGGCTGTGTCACCGTGTTCTATCACAATCTAACCTAAAATAATTAAAGCACTTACAGGAGTGTGTGTCTTCACGTTCTTCTCGGCGTTCCCAAGAGCTCTTGGGGAGGTGGGTAGATTCTTCTGCTCTTGCGTCTTCACACAAACACACGCTCCTAAAATGCTGTACAACTTCCAAGGTATTCGAACCAATCTCAATAATCAACTTTTCGACTTACGCGGACACGCCTACAAAAACTCGCGAATCCACGACCTAACACAATACGGTTTATCACTAAAGAGACCGTGGGTCGATGGACAATACAATTAGCTTACTATCAAGTGATTTTCACAATAAGAAATAAAACGTCGGCCCGTTTCAACACACGCTCGATCACAATCTTATAATTCTCGCGAGTTTTATCACAATTAATTTTCACAAGCCTGGCCGATCAAACCGTTCTCAACTATTATAAGTATTTTAGCCTAACAAACCCAAAGTGTCATCACTATCACGCGGAGGCTAATGAATACACAACATTAACAATCAAATTCAATTACGGCACCGGCCATTTTCACACGACTTCATTTCGATTCCAACCTCAAACTTCAAACGTCAAACACGAACCAGCGACAATCAAAATGTTGCCAGTACAATGACGTTCGAAATCCAACATTATGATTTCATTAAATTTATAATGATTTTATAAAAAAAATGTATATTATTGTCATCAGAAATGACATTTTAATTTATATATTATAAGTAATATTATAACATTAATAAATTACTACAGCCACATTCACCATATGTATGCAATATCTTTAAAATAGTCTATGGACAGGCAAACTGTAACTGTATAGTTTATGAAAGTATGTAATAGAAAATTATTGTCAGTATATTTTCATCACTTAAATTCACAATCAAGACCACGATAGGCTGCATATGGTTAACAGAGAGTGAGGTTGAGTGTAGCTTTCTTTTGCATAATACATGATTTTTAAATGACAACGGACAATATATTCACAAATTATACCGCAATGCTCGGCAAATGCCTGGCGAAGTCACTTCGAGATGAACTTCAATTAACTTTTATAGAGTTTAGAAGAGTACTTCATATTCAGTGACTTTGAATGTGTGAGTGAGTGTGATAAACCATATCCATGTCTGAGTGATTCAATACTACGCGACATGGAAACCAAAGCTTTTTACCTAACTACGACGAAGCCAAAAGCAAGAGTAATAGTTTTAGGCATGTAAGTATGTTCCACATTCCACCGTGGTGTCTAAACGACTAAACCCATTATAACGAATGAGGTGCCAATAGATTTGACATTTGTGAGATAGGCTATACTCGGAAAATCTTTTCCGATTCTCGGTTCCTCAGGACGCAGGAACCAAAGAAAGGATTACCTAAAGTATTATTTATTTGTAATATTTTGTAGCAAAAGCCCTAATGCTGTATTTTATTTAAAGACACCTAAGCATCCTCTACTACATGTAAGCTATTTTTCGTCAGTATCGTAAAAGTTGTCGATACTTGTACGATACTGACGAAAAGTAGCGTAACTTATAGCATAGTTAGTGCGTATCGCGTGTGTTTACTTGGAACTGGAACGCCTTTTTTCTGATTCAACAAGAACAAGGCGGTGCGTTATCTACCTTTTTTATTTGAGTTGAGTATGCAAAAAACAGTTTCCGAAACAAAATTAGTTTGGTTGACACCGAGTAACTAAGTGCATATGCAACTGACACCTGCATATACTGAGGAAATTGAACATGAAGGAAACAGTAACAAGTGGCAAAACTGTGTTAGTTTCTTTAGGGTTGATGACATTTCCCTTTGCTGCGCTTTTATTGAAAGTGTTCTAAGTCCACTGCAGGTAAATCGTATTTATGTAATCCAACCTGAGAGAATTTAAAAAAGAGAAGATTTTCAAACGACAATTTTTTTGTGTGTTTGTTACCTTCGCTGTGATAACTAATTTTGATTTTTAAATGGATTAGATAATTATAATCAGTGTCGTGTGGAAGATAAAGCTGGAAAGTGAGTAAGCTGAGGATCGTTATGATGATGATATATGTAGTACGGTCATTTTGTTGAAAAAATAGGAAATATCTGGCAAGTTTTCAAAGAGCTTTTATGATTGGTATTTTATAAATTTTAATGTCTTATTTCTGAATTTTAAATTAACATTTTTATTTCGCAATAATCACTTTGAGATTCTGCATCTCAAGGTCATCAATTATTAAATACACCGAGCGGGACCGTAGAATTAAATACATAGCTCATATATGAGAATTTATTTTAGCTAGCCCACAAATTTACACCCGATATTGCTTACACCCCTCAAGCATCCATTTATTACGGGAAATGTGCACCTTTATTACCCATTGTTCAAGTAGTTTCTGCAATTTGTTGTATACATAAACATGATACGAATGATACCAACTTAAATGCAGCTTCAAACAAGGGATTTAAGATCACTATTTGTATCTCTGTTATTTTTTACCTCTTTTTATTAATATTGTGTTCGAAAACAATAGTAGTTTGCAAAAAAAAACATTATTTCACCCACATTTCTTTCCAATATTTCAAATAGAATAAAATAGTCCGTTTCTCAAACAATCCGTTTCTGCTATACCCCATTCACGCTTCTTTCTTTATCCAATACTAGATTTTACGCGGGGCTTCGCTCACGCAGACTTTCATCCCCTTAGGGGTGGAATTTCAAAAATTCATTTCTTAGTGCTCACTTACGTTATTTAAAGAACCTACATGCAAAATTTCAGGATTCTAGTTTCAACGGTTTGGGCTGTGCGTTGATCTCTGGGTATGTCAGTCAGTCAGTCACCTTACTCTTTTATATATAGATAGATAGATGTCTTTCTTGAAACCTTCTCCCTCCGTACCAGTGCACGCAGCCACCTTTCGTACAAACTGGAAGTTCGAGCTCGCATATTGAATACGATATAGTTACATTTATACTTTTTTTATTTAATTATTAGGTTCACCAACATTTGTTTACACTAACACAAACTAATATAAAGTACATTCACAGAGATCGTAATAATGTGTAAAAACACTTATAGGGAAACAAATCATGCTATTTTCAAGTTAGCTACCTTATCTTGTATTTTTTATTCATATATTACTATATATACATAAAGGAACACGTTAAAAAAACACAAACCCAAGTGGTGGATCATACTTACCCACCATAAAATGGGATGTGTACATTTGACAACAGATTCACAGAATGTTCATATGCTTGTGCGCGTTCAGCTGTGTGTATATATCCATGCATGTATCGTGTTTGTATCTATGTCTATACATGTAACTTGCCAATTACAAACATACGCACGGTACGTGTTACATACATCATACAAAGGGCTATTGTTAGATCACGCACTCGTCCAATATGCCAACGCTGCAGTCTCCATGACACAAGGTGCCGGCGTAGAATTACGATAACACACCACAAAGACCTGTTATGAGATCAACGGTGCCACGAAGGTGATGACAGCATTACGAACATGGACAACAAAGGCCTGTTATAAGATCAACACCGCGTCACTAGCACAAGGCGCCGACACAGCATTGTTATAGTATATATATTTAAGATTTGTCATTCTACACACACTTACTTTTAAGCCAACATCGCGTTAGCAACTTAGACTAATTAGTTATAGTTTAAATGTAATTTTTATAATCTTTTATTAAATTAACTTCAAGTTCTATTTCGTTTCTCTAAAACTCCTTCGGCTGTGGCAAATACGTAATTGGCGCAGTCGGTAGGATACTCGCGGGTCGTTTCGCGAGCTATAAAGATCTCTAATATCGAAATCCGCGTTCGCGAGCAGCCCGAGCGGCCTTCAAGCCACTGTACGAGTATCCAGAATCTACGAGAGCTGCAGCCACTGGGAAGAGTATCCGAACATTGATACGCGGCGAAACGGAACGAAAGGGTGAGTGCACAGAATCGTTCTTGTGTTGCTATTCCTTTACCTTGAAGTTTTTATTTCCCAAAATTTTCCACCCCTAGTAACTCCCGTATTAGAGAGTCTGCATCGAGCTAGATTCGTCGACGAGTATAACTAGATAGTGGTAGGAATTTGGATTTAAAAGATTATAATTATAGTTTAGAATTACTTAAATCAATAATTTTTTATTCTTCAAAATTTTCCACCCTAGTAACTCCCGTATTAGAGAGTCTGCATCGAGCCAGACTCGTCGGCGAGTACAACTAGATAGTAGTAGGAATTTGAATTTAGAAGACTATAGTTTAGAATTAAATCAATTACCTAGAATTAAGATAATGACGGAGCGCAACCCGGACATAATTTTTAAGGCTTTACGCCCTGTACCGGAGTTCGACGGGAACCCACATATACTTACCCGATTTATTAAGTTATGTGACCAAATAGTATATACCTACCTTAGTACGGAACCCTGCGATCAGTTATCGAACCTTTGCTTGATTAATGGAATTTTAAATAAAATCACAGGCCCCGCCGCTAGTATTATAAATTCAAATGGCATATCTGATAATTGGCTAGACGTTCGGAATGCATTAATCAATAATTTTGCAGACCAAAGGGATGAAACTGCCCTTTATAATGACCTCTCTTTAGCCAACCAGGGACAAAGATCACCACAGGAATTTTATGACCACTGTCAGACACTATTTAGTACAATTATGACATATATTAGCCTTCACGAGACAATATCCACTACTATTGAAGCCAAGCGCACTTTATACAGAAAACTAACCATGCAAGCGTTTGTAAGGGGTTTACAGGAACCTCTAGGTTCACGCATTAGGTGTATGAGACCTGACACGATTGAGAAAGCTTTAGAATATGTTCAGGAGGAAATGAATATATTGTATTTGCAGCAGCGCAATGACATAGCTAGTAAATTACAGCCGACCCCTAAAGTCACCCGCTCTACTCCTGTACATACCCCGAAACTTTCAAATAACTATAGCCATAGCCCAACCGAATCATATTGGCCTTCACACGTAGCACATAGGCCACCACCTCAGCCGACGCAACCTTTTAGGTTTGCAGAAAGGTTCAGGATGAATCCCATGCAACATCAGCCCTCACCACAGGTACGTATGCCCACACACACACAACACATGTTTAGTGCTAGGCCTCTAAATTATAATCTTCGAAGTAATACGTTTAGGATGCCACCTAGAACTCAACCCAGTCAGCCACCTGGCCCCGGACCGATGAGTGGTATAGAACACTTTAATACCAGACCGATGCCACCTCCAGGAGGAATCCGCGGACATGACTGGCGTACCCAGGGCAATCCACCACCTAATAATTACTTTAAATCTCGTGAAATAAACTTTAATGAGTGTTACGATGATAGCTATTATTACGACCACAACTATAACCCTGACTATGACTACTTTTCACATACCAATGACTATACCCCCTATGATGACTATGACACGAATCAAACACAGTATCAAGGCCATGATCTTCCTTTAGAGTACTCTTATAACAATTCAAACGATAACCTTGAGAGTGCCAATTCAAATTTTCGGACGGATCAGAAATTAGAAAAGCCAGGATAGAAATAAACTTACAAACACAGAGACAGTTACCATTTATTCAGATATCAAATCCCCCTTTAAAATTACTTATCGACACCGGTGCTAACCAATCATTCTTAAGCCCGGAAGCCGTTCAAAACTATTACCCTGATATTCCTTTAAATTACGATCCATTTGAAGTAACTAATGTACATGCTACTACGAGAAACAACTACTCTATAACACTACCGTGCTTTAACGAATTTAATGACCCGGATAATATACGTTTCTTTGTCTATAAGTTCCACGATTATTTCGATGGTCTTATAGGACTTGACTTAATGACCAAATGGGAAGCTAAAATAGACCTTAAAGACAAGACCTTGACTACACGACATACAGTAAACCCTATTAAAATATACAACTCCCACAATGTGAATTTATACGAGGATATTATCCCTGCAAAGAGTTATAAGGTAGCTACGTTACCGATAAGTGCCCCGGATGGCGATGAAATTATTCCAGAACAATTAATTTGTAACTGCACTATAGCTGAATGTGTAACTACTGTAAAAGATAACCATGCTCTTTTAGAAATTTTTAACCCTACTGATAACGATGTTGTATTTGCACTTGAATACTCAATTAAAGCAGACGCCTTATCTAGAATTGAAATTCATAACCAGGAAACCAGTTCGACCATTGCAAATCCCACCAAGAAGACTCCCACTATAGATAATTCAGCTACTAGTACAGCCCACACAAATCAGGAAAATCTAATTTTGGAAGTACCTA
Organism: Diaphora mendica; assembly: GCA_949125395.1. Taxonomy (NCBI): domain Eukaryota; kingdom Metazoa; phylum Arthropoda; class Insecta; order Lepidoptera; family Erebidae; genus Diaphora; species Diaphora mendica. Next base: position 8,861,828 of record OX421321.1, read on the forward strand.
ATAAAGACGAACCAATAACATATCTTGTACCCTACGCCATAATAGCTTACAACAGCTCTATTCATGGTTTTACAAAATGCAGACCCTATGACATATTAAAAGGCCATTTTGACCCCAGGGACCCTATTGACATTGACATAAACGAAAAATTACTCCAACAATATGTAGTGACTCATAGAGCACAGATGAAGACTGTCCATGACATAAACGAGACTTCGTTAGCCAATAGAACTGCTCTTATAGAATCCCGTAATAAGTCTAGACAACCTGAAATTGACTATAAGCCAGAACAACAAGTTTTTATTAAAAAAAAAAAAGAAAAAAAAAAAATGCTTTCTGAAAGACCTGAAACGAAAACCCAAGAGTAACCAATTGTTACAGGTTACTACTACTGACCTTGATGCTGGAACCACTTCTAATACGACCTTAAGAGATAAGACTTGACAATTTAGATTTATTACCATTTAGGCTAGGATAAGCTAGAGTAACGACACATTATTATACATTTTTACAATACATCGTACGTACGTACGTAAGTACTATCTAATTCTACACTTAGATTCGAAGTACAGGACTATAAGAATAGACTCACTAACGAAACCTACTTATTTTACGAAATACATTTAGAACACCTATTAAAAAAAACCAATATCCTTAATCATCTATACACCTTAGAGCCTGGCAGGACAAAAAGAGGTCTACTTGACGTATTAGTCTATAATTAAAAGCATTACCGGCAATCTGGATTATCAGGATGCACTTAAATACACTCAAGCTGTAGGTACCGTAAAAAACAAGATAAAAAAAAAACTGTAGAGTTTAATTATCGCGCTAGTCTAAACAAACTTATAGATAGTTTAACTTATCAAAAACAAAAGTAATATTAATTATATCCTTCAGGTAATCTTAAATGAAAATGCTTACAGAGCCAATAACATTATTAATTATGGGAAATTGAATTTGTTAGAATAAAAAAAAAAAACTAGCCTTTACTAAAACCTGGACAAAATAAACTTAGATCTTAGTTAGTTAGTACTTAGGAATACTATGATATTATAAGGTCAGGATCGTATTTTGTAGTTTAACAGATAAATTATAGTTTTCAAACTCCCCGTAGTCTTTCCAAATATCTATGATTTCTGTAAACTATCCCTCGCACCACATAAATTTTACCAATTCCTTATTCCTTCTCATCCTTATATAGCAACTGATAGAAATGAATTTGTGTACATAGAGGCAGAATGCCCGAAGTATAGTAAGCACATATGTCTGTGAGAAAAACGTAGCCCAGCAGATCCGGACAGATCCTGATTGCACTCAAGTACTGCAGAACTGACCATTATTAACGACAACAACGAAATAAAAAGTCAACCTTTGAAGTAAACCTTTAAGATCTTCACGGCATCCAGAATAATGTATCCCAGGAAACACCGATAGAAAATGACAACGTCCAGTCAACAAACCTGTACCATACGACCATTCCATTCTATGTATTGGTATCAGTTACAACTGCAATTATCACCTACGCAGTAGGCCGTAACTACAAGATCTAGCACCTAAAACTAAATAGTTCAAAAGAGAACCCAACACTCCAGATACACACTATGGAAGATCCAGCCAACCCTAAACCAGAAGAATTTTCAGCAACATTTTCCATTAACATGACAAAATAGTTGCTGAATGTTACATACATCATACAAAGGGCTATTGTTAGATCACGCACTCGTCCAATATGCCAACGCTGCAGTCTCCATGACACAAGGTGCCGGCGTAGAATTACGATAACACACCACAAAGACCTGTTATGAGATCAACGGTGCCACGAAGGTGACGACAGCATTACGAACATGGACAACAAAGGCCTGTTATAAGATCAACACCGCGTCACTAGCACAAGGCGCCGACACAGCATTGTTATAGTATATATATTTAAGATTTGTCATTCTACACACACTTACTTTTAAGCCAACATCGCGTTAGCAACTTAGACTAATTAGTTATAGTTTAAATGTAATTTTTATAATCTTTTATTAAATTAACTTCAAGTTCTATTTCGTTTCTCTAAAACTCCTTCGGCTGTGGCAAATACGTAATTTACGTGTATACAGTACGTATGTTGTATTTTTAATATTTATGTCACTGTTTCTGATCCTACTTCTCTTTTTTTCACCAATTGATATCTAGTGCACCTACTAAATAAATAGTTTTTCCAAACCATATAACTTTACCGACATACTTTTAATGTTAATTCTCCATACCTGTAAACTATGTATGCCCGATTCAGTACAATCTGGTGACAGCAAACAACTTAGAAATATCGTACGAAACTACTTGTTGATTTAGGTGCCTAAGGTTTGGGGAACAGCCAACATGCAAGCAATACCTATCGTTTGTTTTATTATTCTTAGATACAATACTTGTAAACCTTAGATAATATTATATTGTCTTTTCATTTTTTTATTTAAGTAGTAAGTAAATCAGGAAAAATTGAATACCAATACTTTTCCTAAATCAAAAGTGATACTCTTCTTTAGATTTTAGATTTGACAAGTCATTTAAGAACGGTTTCTTGAACAGGCTTGAATTAAAGACAACTGAATGTGATCGTACCTTTGACCGACAGCGCATCGATTTTATATACTACCTTCAGGTACTACCTTTAGGATATAGGGTGTCTGCTAACTAATAATAATAATAATAATACTGTTTCCTGAAACTGAAGGCTTCATCATAGCAATCCAAGACCAAATTATAAATACAAAAAACCATAGAAAGCATATTATCAGAGACCCTACAGTAACAGACGATAGATGTAGAAAATGTCACAATCAATCAGAAACTATTCAACATATTACTGGAGCATGCCCCAACCTTGCACAAACCGACTACACACATAGACACAACCAAATTGCAAACATCATACACCAAAGACTAGCTGTCAAACATAAACTCATTCCAGATACACATACGCCATACTACCAATATACACATAGAGCAGTTTTAGAAAGCAATACCCACAAAATTTACTATGACCGTGCAATATTGACCGATAGGACCATACACTACAACCGCCCTGATATAACCGTACAAGACAAAATAAATAAAACTACTTACCTGATTGATATAGCTGTTCCAAACACTCACAACCTACAAAAAACTATTGCAGAAAAAGTACATAAGTACACAGACCTTAAGGATGAAGTTTTAAGGATCTGGAAACAACAAAAAGTATACATTGTCCCTATAGTATTGTCCACCACTGGTATTATCCCGAAACACATACACCACAGCCTGAAACTCCTTGATCTGAAACCCAATACATATATACTCCTACAAAAAGCTGCTATACTGAACACCTGCAGAATCGTCAGAAAGTTTCTGCAAATAGACGAGCATACACACAATGCAATAGACTTACACACTTAATTCACTTTTATATAAAACCGTGACATTTACTTGACTTAGTCCGTAAATGCCACTTACATACTACCAGCGAAAGCTGAGAAAAAATAAGTCACCAAAATAATAATAATAATCATTTATTACTCTTTCACAAAGGTAAGTACAGATCAGGTAATACAATATAATGAGCAACAATTATTCCTTTGTGAGAGACTGGTGTCCATATTAGGAAAACCTGTGTTACAGATCACCAGGCTCCCATCTCTTGGACCAACTTGTATGATGCCTTCTATTACTATACATTAATATACCTAATGTTCAAATGCAAATCAGAATAACAAATAAAGTAACAACAAAATAACATTTATAGTTGTGTGTGTGTGTGTGTGTGTATGTTTGTGTGTGTGTGTGTGTGTATGTATGAGTGTCTATGCATGTGTGTGTTTGTGTGAGTATGTGTGCATGGGTGTGACGTTTTTATATTTCAGCTTAATAGAGTATAAGTCATTGCTAACTCGGTTTTCCAACATGACAATAGGTAGTCTACTACGAGTACATGCCTATGTAAGCGCCAGGAACCACCCAGCTTATGCCTTTGGGTAGGTGACGCTGTGGTCCAGGTGGGTTTAGTCAATAGAGCTTCGAAGAGTATTTCAGGCGATTAGTCCCCCCAAGTACGAGGGTTAGCATGTGCGCTGCACCGTCTGCTGCTCAAACTCGGGGGACCACGGAAAGAAGTTCGTTGCCTCTACATGGGCGTTCTCAGATCTATGGTCCTCTATGGGGGCGCCCGTCTGGACTAATGAGTTGTGGGCGAGTGTCCCCCGCTGTCAGGCACTACTCAGAACCCTGCAGCGGTTGATGACCATACGGATCGTGCGGGGCGGGCTATCTTACAATTACAATTTTAATAATATTTTTATTATATTTATATTTTTATTATAATATATTTTAATAATAATTACAATTGCGTATAAGGCGGCGACATCCTGGCGCGATCTCCGCCCTTCGACTAAGGGCTGAAATGACGCTACGGGTTTTTCCCTCCATCCGCTTAGGCGCGAGGGGGCAACCTATGTGAGTTTACCAAGAGACAGTACCCACGTCAGAGCGGGCAGGTGCTAGGAGAGATCTGGATGTCGTAATAACAGCGGTTCCCGGATCCCTCCCTTCTCAGGCGCACAGTGGCACACCATATCATTTTAGTCGGTCCGATTCCGACACACCACCCTGCTGCTAACCCTAGTGGGGTGACGGCCCGTGGGGGTTTCCACAAGTTAAAAAAAAAGAGGGGTTTAGTGGGTAGGCCGGTTTTCCGGGAGTCCCACATTCGCCCTTCGTCTCCCCAACGGAGGGGATGGTGCGAAAAGCATCGCCGCGTAGAAAAAAGGTAGTCTACAACATTGTGATAGTGGAACAGCGTTTTCTTCATTGAATGCATAGAGGCCTAGGGGTACCAGCGGTCATTGTAGATAGATAAGTAGGTACTCTACAATATCTTTCAGGCAATCTTTAGATGGACTATACTGTGTATAAACATGTAGTTTGTGGTACGCGTTTATTATTTACATATTATGACTAATATTGGATTACATAAATTCATTACATATATATATGTATATACGAATACATATTTTTGCAACTTAAAAATTTAAATGAGAATTTTAATTATCATAGAAAGTGTATTAGGTATGTACTACCATTATGTCTTTTGTCTCACTGTTGTATGTTTCGAATAATTAGTCTCTAGTTCACTCTGTAAATTTAAAATATTCCCTAAACTAAAATTAACAAAATTGACAATTTCAATTTGTTAAATGGTTCGAAGCAATTGAAATGAAATGGACAAACTCATATAAATCAAACGGAATTTGTAGACACAGCGTAACAAAAAATATAAATTGATAAATTTCTCAATTTTTACTGACAATTTGACAACCTTTTCAATGAACGAAAATTAAATTACGAAGGCATCAGTACTTTCACTACGAAGTTCTATGAAATACGTCAGTACTCAATCGCCATCTTGGTCAATTTATTTCAATCTTCCCTTAATTTAATTTCATCTTGAATAACTTTTGTAAGATGGAGTAAATATACAGATTCAACTGAAATATTTTCATGAATAAACAGGTACACATGATTGCGGACTTTGTGCTAAAATAATACCCGACTACCATCTCCACCCTCAAGAAATATGATTAAGAACAATATAGTAAGATTAAGACTATCAGAAAAAACAAAATATGAAACAGAATTACAGCTGCAAAATCAAATATATTTCATTCTTACAATGCTAAGTATGCAGATTAGTTTAACATGAATACAATAATTTTAAGTTAATAAAATTCTGATATCTTTTAACATAAACAGTAGTTTGAATATACCAACAATGAACGTATCCAGTTTCTTTTTTTTTCACAATAGGTACAATGACATAATTGTTATTATTCTCTTATTTTTACGCAATCTATTTGGTCATCCAACCGCCGAACTCTTTAGGAATGAAATCGGTTTCAGACGAGACACTAAGGAAGGTTTGTCAGAAGTGTAATCGGGTTCCATCGCAATAAAGGAATAAAGAAATTCAGATAAACAACGGGTCATTGAGGTCATTTGAGGTGAGGCTTGGACAGTAGTTTGAAGAGACTGGGGCCGCATACCTGTATTCCTATCCTGTGATTGGGGAATCTACTTACGCTGGAATATTAACAGACTGAGCAACAAAAATGACTGCGATAGCCAATACGCTAGCTAGGCAACAGTACGATTTATTCTTCTCCTTTTCAGACCCTCACTATGCGTTTCTTGCGAGTCAAATTAGTAGTCCATAGTTATTAAAAGGAAATACGGGAATTTATTCAATATCAACTTCGTCACGTATAATTCAAATTCCCATTAGCAAACTTATCACAGTTGCCACATTGCTTCCCCTGCAGCAGAAAGAGTTACGAAGTAGTATCCGATCCATCTGGGTGTGGGTTCATAAGATTAATATATATTTTAATATATAAACTATCGCAATCCATTATATAATTATGTTTATGGGAACTAAGGTGCTCACGATAGGTAATAAGTACATAACTTTAAAATCCCTTCGTCTAGGTTACACTGAAGGTAGTTAAGATTGCCTTGATGTCGCTTTACTAGCAGATCATCTATGAGGGCTCTTAACGCTATAAATGATATATTATTATTTTTTTTGGAAGTCAATCTTCTCAGATATTTCTACACGTCCGTTATTTCCTAAGACTAACTCTGGGAAGAATTGCTGAAACAAACCACAGAGGTGTCTTTTTCTTTTAAGTCAGTGAACATTGATTAAATAAAAAATAATAAAAATCTATGTAAGTACAGTACCTATACTGTTGGCTATCTGGGTTGGCCTTTTGAAGATAGGATCGTTGGGAGTAATGGAAATTGGGAGAGGAGGCCTACTTTCGAAGACGGACAAGCTAGAGGCTGCGATGATGATGATTAGTCAAGATTATAGTTGTAAAACGTGCTCTAAATAAAGATGTGTACTGCTACTTTTTACTAACACTGCTCTATGTTTAGTATACACTAAGGTTACATGATTATTCAATTCAAGTTCTCTTTTTGCCATTTGCAACAACAGATGACATTGATGCATGTAAAAGATTAATCTCGGAGATACACAGAAGAATCAGGCTAGGGAGCGGCGGTGGTGGTAAAAGGGGTGGAGAGTAATTAATGTCCGCATTATTTAGTTGAGTATTATATCAACACTGCGACGCTCTGTCCTCCGCTCAATCAACTTGCGTACAAGTGACTCGCAATAATCGTTACTCATTATACTCTGAGTCATTGCACATTAATCAAATCAAATCACAAATATTGCAATAGAATAACTATTATTTCATATGTAAATTAAAGATTAGCATAAACAAATTTAAGGCTTTATACGAAACTAGCAGCTCTCCGTAGTTTTACCTGTGTAGTTCCCGTTCCCATGGGAATACGGGAATAAACTATGGCCTATGTTCCTTGGGAATAATTTAGCTTTCTAATGGTGAAAGTTTTTTTTAATCGATTAAGTAATTATTGAGTTTATTCGTTACATACAAAAATACAAATCTTTTCTCTTTATAATATTAGTGTAGATGTAGACTAATCTTCCGTATTCTAGTACTCCACAACCACACCAAATAATCAATACTTTTACAAAAGTAAGCTGATCACGAGAGGAAATGTAGCTATTTATTTTGTTCCGGGAATTAAACCAGCCTGATTTACCTCGTATCTGCATTCGTACCGATTTGAATCAACGCCAGACCAATATTCAACGGAGCGACAAATCAGCACTTCGATATTGCCTCCATTTGGGCACCCACCTCAATATATGGAAATCTGATTTTTCATTGCGCCAACCAAACGGCATGCGCAGTCCTCAGCTCGCAAAAATATTTAATATTTAGAAAATTCTGTAGGCTTTGTGCTATAAAATTTACAAAGCAAACTCAATTAAACGAAAAATTCTAACTTGATAATAGGTTATTTCATCGACTTTTCGGCTATAGAAATCGTCGCTTTAATATTCAATGATTAAAGTAAAGCATACGCAATTTATTTGACTTCATTCAATATTTCCGTTTTGAAGGGTTTTAATTTTATAGAAATTATTCTTACTTTTGATATCTTGATTAGTGTGAGCAGTCATGTAGGTATAATTAAAATAATGATTGTTATCTATAATGTAATTTTTTAAAGATTGTTCATTTGTCAACTTTTATAGTATATAAGTATATACCACCTACCAAAATAAAAAATTTGCTGAAAAATTATTTAAGAAGTTTAGGGCTACGGCTTTTAGCATAACTAGAATTTGAGAGAGATTTATTACTAGAGATATTCATATATTATGAATCTGAAACAGTTGACACAATTAGTTTTATGGTAATCACGTAACCAGAAAAAAAAAAATTTACTTTATGAGGATAAAGATAATTTTATATATTAATTGAACACTCGAAAAGTTGCCGTTGCTTCCCCTTTTCCCGTGAAGCCCTTGAGACTCTGCTTAACTTCAGACGAGAAGAGCTATTTTGGAACAAAAATAATTTCCGTCCCTCGGAAAACTTACAAAATAAATCAAATAAGATATTCTTTAAAACTCAATTAAATATTGCTATCTGGTAAAGTTGTGAAGGCTCTGATACTATCTATCTACATAATTTCAAAGGTACGAATATTGAAACTATCGTAAGCGGCTTAAAGTAGCAACCAATCTTGAATGAAGTGCTTAATGTGACCTTGTGTGCAGTGCTATATTCAGATTGCGTAGTAACCATTATTTTTTTAACTATGTAACTAAATCTTGCGAAACTACTATTTACCTTACTACTATTTGCGACCTGAAGTCTCAAGGGATAAATATATAAAACGATCATCAGACCTACCGTACTGCATGGATCTGAGTGTAGGCCAATAAAGAAAACGCATTAGAGACGCCTGCATGTATCTGAAATACGAATGTTGATATGCATGTGTATATAACTACCCTTACCACGTCAATGCAAGAGATGACATTAGTTAGGTAGAAAATCTACTTAATAGAACTACCGCGATTCCTTTCCGTTGTCGGGTGAAAGCGAGTTAAAGTATAAAGGAAAGTATGTAAAGTTCGGTCGAACACTGCCCGCCGTTCTTTGCATGGGACCAACACTGAACTGCTGAAGAAAACATTTCTATGGCCCCACTTACACTGTACATATATGTATATACTACTGTGATATTGTTTAATTGTAATCAGTACACTTCTAAAAAGTACATTGTCAATCTTAATAGAGAATCCTTTGTCTTCAGTGTTAAAAATACCAGAAGTAGATTTTCGATGATTTTAATGGACTTATCTCCTTACTTAAACACAGCACATATGACAAATTGCATAGTATTTTGTTTAACTTATTATACTATTTATTCGCATATTTTAAAATTTGTTGTTTTGTGTTTTGAGTAAATAAAATTTTACAAAGAATGGCACAGTAAATTAGTACATAAAAGCAAACGTAGCCATTATATACGTATTTACACTGTTCAATAAATATGTAGACAAAACATTGTGTGCCTCGAGGTGATTTTTTCTGAAGTAACTTTTTCTTTACAAAGTCTTTCTTATAAGTAACTATCAGGAAATCTCGTAAACAATCGTGGAATGAACACAATTGGGTAGAGCAATAAAGTAATTGAGAACTATCGATTAAAATTCACGCATTTATTTATGCATTTCTTTATTTTTTACGTCAACCAATTATTATAAATGCCATACTATACTAGAACTAAATCAAACAATAATTATATTTGTGTAAAGAGTACGTCGAATCTATCGCTTATAATGCTTCTTGCTTCAGGGAAAAAAGGCAACATGTTAATCCAGGAATCCAAACTAAGTGCCAGGACGGTTGCCTACAATCGAAAATGGTTTTTAAAAATAAGTCTGTAATAAGCACTGTCCAATATCTTCAAAGTTTACTGATACTTGATAGGAGAATTATCGAGCTAATTGATGATTAACATAGGTCATTAAACTAATTAATATTAAAAAGTAAATATTATCCAGCGACTAAGGCTACAAATATGAATACAACTCGCAGAATGTTTTACTTCAGCAACACAAAATCTTCAAGGGCCGGTAACGTACTTGTAACTCTTTAATTTTTTTTTATATTTGGCCCTGCCAAAATGACTACTCTGCCTGATGGAAAGCATAAGCAGCATAATCCAAGAGTGGTTTTCACCATACTGCTGAGGCAGACAATGCAACAATGCATCCACACCATGGCGGGCTAGTGATGCTTCTACATCATTGGGCCTCCAGTCTCGCACACTTCAACGAAACACGACAGCACTATTTGCAGATGTCTGCCCTTTTGACCCTTTTTTAATAAAGAAGTGTAAAAATAATAAATATAAAGATATGTAGTAGTTACTTATAGCTAATAATATAAAAAAGTTTCAAAATTACAATGTCAACTAATCGAACAATTTTATGTGAATGATACCAGTATGCCTTTAAACGTGTTATGATTTCAATTTTAACCCTAATATGAATTATATTATTTTTAAATCATTTTTTATTGTAAGTAAAATAATGGATGGCGATGAGCTGAGGATAATGAACTCTTAAAGATTACATTAAGTAAGTAAGTTAAGAAGTACATTTACCTTAGTATCTGCTCTATAAGAAAAACTGTGAGCGATGCCTCTATGCATGCCTTGCAGTATGCCAAACACATCCCCGGGACCAAGTATCTCGTGAATGATCTCGGTGAAATCGCGTCGAATTGAAACGACGGACACTGTACCTGAAGCCACCCAGTACATTCTGGCTTCGCTGTCCCCAGCCACTACGATGTAGTTCCCTACAAAGGTTCAGAAGACGTTTAAACAAAGATACAGAATATAGTCCGTCTTTGACTCAATATCAAATAAATAGTTTTGAAGTCTACAAGGAAATCGAAGTCACTAGACTGTAATCGCGAATGAATACATAATGCAAACTAACAAAATCTTGTGCATGCTACGAAAAATGTTCTTGCTACCCACTGATTATATAAAAAAAGTAAATACTTTTTAACGCGCTCATACTAGTTTTTTTATTTTTTTGTAAGCGGAAACTGCTTTAGCCGCGTTGAGCCGTTGAGCACGTTTGGTAGGAGAAAATCTTATGAGTTCGCGTCACCGACATGTTGACATGTCAGTTTTCGAACTGAAAATTTCTTTAGCCGCCTTGAGCACTTTTTGGTAGGGGAAAATCTTATGGATTCGCATCACCAACATGCAAATGTTTGATGTTGATAATTTTAATTTAAACATTAGATATGAAATTTCTAATTTTACACATTAATTTTACAAAATAACATTTTAAGTTAAAAGTTTTCACTTCTATCGGCAGTCCTCATGACTGCTATTTTTTTAAATTTAAGGTTTAGCCCTGACAGACGGAGTGTCGGGGAAGATATTAATTCATAGAGAATTTAAATTCAAGCTATAGTTCTTCAGAATACAACAGTATTTAATGTAACGAAATAAAACCGTCGTCGGTCGCATTTATTTTCGGCCATCCGTCCGTCGACGCTGACGCCCTATTACTATGAAGTAAAATTATTGATTACCGTAATTGCAATTAATCACCTTTACAAAAAAAAAAGATTTATCTAAACCATTAATAAGTAATATGTTTTTTGTGACTTTATGTATCTATAGAATTGCTGATCTAAGGGCCGACTTAGATCGTAAGAACCTTGGCTTAGTCAAATGCAAACTGCTTAAATAATTAAAATAAATTAAACTTCAAATTAATATATAATGTATGTAAAATGGTTCTTGCTTACCAGGAAAGAAAATAGTGTAATCAAGTGCAACAGTTAACTGTCGAAGAAAGGATTCGCCAGTGTCAGCAAATAAATAACAGTTCCTTAAGTGATGACCAAACAGTGCTGACATCAGGTCACAACGACGCACGTACGGTGTTTGAGCTAATAACACTGGAAGCTGTGATAAAAAATGTAGTTAATCTTTTTAATTGATACCACGGCCTCACAGAAAACCGGTGTGAAATAGTGCTTGCACTGCGTACTTGTGACGCCTCTGGTGTTGCAGGTGTCCATGGGCGGCGGTAATCGCTTACCATCAGGCGATAAAAAAAATTCAAAATAAAAAATGAAAATTCCATAAAAAAAATCCTTGACATAAATTAGAGAAAAATGCTCATTTAGATGTATTAGTTTCAGTTTCCAGTGAACTCTCTTACCATTTAACTCATAAATCTCAATTGCTACTCTGCTCTGATACTAAATAATGCAATTCGAAAACTAATTAGTTTTAGGTATTATTATGGCTATTGCCACCATTTATTCATGTATTTTGTTAACCACAATGGTCAGAGTAGTAGTTTGGAGGTAATATAAATATATCGCAATATGAATATAATGTTAAATACCATTGCAATAAAAAACTAATTTTAGATACATAAAATCAACGTAAATTAAAAACAATTGATTTAAATTGGTATATATAACAATTTCTAACCAACTAGTTAAATTTGTAGAAGTTTATTTGTAGAGAAATAAAATATTCTAAATCAATCCACATTTATAATTGATAGATAAGTCTTTGAACAAGTACGAGTACCTGTCGGCCACGTTCGGTCATCCAAAGTTGTTTTACGTACTTCCACAACTTCTTTAATTGATAATCTATAACAATTAGGACGTATAAAACTTAGATAAGTTAGAGAAAAAGACTGAACGAAGCATTTATTTATGATCTAAACATTAGTTTCAGAAGAAGTGAACCAAAAATAACTTTCTATACTCGTACTTTTAGTACTTGACCTATATACATATGCTATTCATGTGTATGCCGACTTGATTCAACCTTTTCCGCCAGTAAGAAAATGCAACACAACACTATTAAGTGAATAGATGTCATTTGTTCACATACTGTGTTCTACAAAATATAAAATGGTAGAGGGCTTCCACACAAAATCTTTGGCACTCCAAGTCCCAACAAGCATGTGACCTGCAAAACCACCTAAGCTAAAACGTCTACATATTTACCTAAATTATTTATAGTTACACATACATGTACAAATATGCATGTGCATAGAGTTGGTATTTTTTTTTTTGAGTTGGTATTTTAATAGATCTATTAATATATTACGTGAGAGATAATTACAAGTTTTAACAAAAAAAAACCGACTTCAATCTGGACCAAATTTAAATGGGACCATTCGGGAAGCACCAGCTTTCAAATAAAAAAGAATCATCAAAATCGGTTCACCCAGTCCAAAGTTATGAGGTAACAAACATAAAAAAAAAACAGTCGAATTGAGAACCTCCTCCTTTTTGAAGTCGGTTGAAAAGAGCATTGAATATAATGAATATCAGATGTTGAGTTCCTTTGGCCAGTAATTATTCCAAGGAAATATATGTACATTTGGGACACGAAAATAGACAGTTACCGTGTTCTTAGTTACATACAAATTACATCATACTACACAATGAATATCATTTACTCTGATAATGATAAATACAGTGGCAAAACTTACTAGACAATCCTTGGTTCTTTAACATGTAAAGAAGTTCCTTTGTAACTTTCTCGTAGGCCGTAAGTGCATACTTAGTAGCATATGCCAGTTGTATAGAAGTAGCAACGACTATGGCAGCCAACATTCGACCACACACGAGAGTGATACCCAAAATTGTCATTGGTAGAATATCGTCAATAAGAAACTCATCCGTCCCGGTTGTTGTAAGTTGAGCAACAACTATGTAAAATGAAGTGACATAGTCCCATTGACGATGGGGCGTTTCTCTATAGAAGAAAATAGAAGGTGTCGTGTTATAAAATGCCAATTCACTTGTAAATCTCAGAAAGTATAAACATTGACCGTATTTATTATATAATAGAAGCGCTGAACATTTTAATTCATCATTTTCTTAATTAACATAAAATGAGAAACGTGCAAAAAAATATTGTATTATTATAAAAGATATATTGGTGATTTAATTGATATAGTGATATCAAGAAATCAATAAAAAAATGATTACTACCGATAAGTAGGAAATTTTAGTGGATCACGGATAAAGTTTAATTGGTTGTTATAAAATTTCAGTTTAAACTCGTATCTTTATAAGTACTTATAAGAGATGTTACTAACGAACTAATTTGTGGTATCTTGAGTGTCCGAATATAGCTAATGGGTAAATAACCGATCATTGCGAGAAGCCAAACACACGTAAAAGTATGAATCATCAATACCACCATAATTATAGTCATCACAACCTGTAAAAATGATAACAACTTAAGGTATATCTTGGAGAAGAAGTTTGTGCGTAGAAGAGATAAATATTTGCAAATTAAAAAAGAACTCTACAAGTAAACACCATATATCGTCTTTCAGAAGTTAGCACTGCCTGCATAATCTGTACTGGTATTTATCAATGTAAAAATAACTTTTTAGAAAGCTGTTGTCCACAACTTTACTAATTATAATACCTGTAATGATGTCAAATTGTTTGTAAGCTCTCTGGATGTTGTTCGATAAAATTCATATAAATATTTAAGCCGAAAGAATTTATTAACTCGCAAGTAGTGTATTCCACGGGTACCAACGTTCCTGAAATTTAAACGTAAACGTTATGAGTTGAAAGTGTAACAAAGCGTATAATTATAGCATATCGATTAATGATCAAGCGGAATATAATGTTGAGCAATAGTTTAAAGAGATCTATGAATTTATCATAGGATAATATCCACTCGTACTATAGTGTATTAATAACTAGCTTTAGCTTTCAACACGCGGGAAAAGCGGGCTTTTATTTATTTATGTTATCGCGGCAAAGACTATCTTATGTCAAATCCTGTCTTCCTCAAGAATCAAAGTATCGCCATGCCAAATTTCATTAAAATCGGTTTATCCGTGAAAGCGAAATAGACAGTCAAAGTTACTTTCGAATTTTATAATATTACTAGCTGTTGCCTACGGCTCCCTGCCCTTATGTTGGTTATCATAAAGAGTAGCCTATGTCCTTCCTCAAGAATCAAAGTATCGCCATGCCAAATTTCATCGTAATCGGTGCAGCAGTTTAGCAGTGAAAGCTTAATGGCAGACAGTGTTACTTTCGAATTCATAATATTAAGTACTAGCTGTTGCCCGCGGCTCCGCCCACATGTATGTTGGTTATCGCTGCAAATAGTAGCCTATATGTTATTCTGATCTATAAGCTATAGCATCACTGTAAAATTTCATCCAAATCCGTTCAGTAGTTTTTGCGTGAAAAAGTAACGAACATCCATTCATACTTAGAAACTTTCGCGTTTATAATTTTAGTACGATGGATTATTTCCATAAAATTGAAACTTTAAAGTAGTTAAGAACTTTTAAATCAACTCACGGTAGACAAATACCAATAAGTTCTAAAGGAAAATTAGTTAGAATATCGCTCCAAATCCATAGCTTGTGCTTGTAGTACCTTCTGCGACATTTCTGTGCATCTAAGACCAAGACTCCGTGTCTGCTTATGTACCCCTGTATTTACAATTTAAGGTTTATGTGTTAATGCAAATCCACATTTTTTAATTTACTGTTTCGACGTATTGTCAAGGTCAAATTAATGTCGAAACGAATTAATCTACATATAGCAAATATTTGTTCTACTAAAATAGCCTGCCCAATTTACTTTATTAATCGACTTCAAAAAAAGGAGGAGGTTCTAAATTCGACTGTATTTTTTTTATGTTTGTTACCTTATAACTTTCGACTGGGTGAACCGATATGGTCTAGATTGAAGTCGTTTTTTTTTTGTTATTCATAATATGTTGTGGTACATTGGCTAAATACTAAGTTTTTGCTCATTCTACCAAATTAGTTTCAATTACTTATAACTTATGTAGCTGATATTTGTTAGGTACGATGTGACTTTGGGCAGTAAATTTATTAATTAAATTGTCATTTACACACCTCACACATTACGTATATATTTTACTACTATATTAATTTTATATTTCATTATCTATGTATTTGAGCAGCTTTTGGTACGGGTTTTAGCCTTTCTTGTAAATAACAAAAATTACCTAAAGACGATTTCGAGTAAAATATTTTTTTTTTCAGGACAAAAGTTACAAGTAACTTATTTATATTCGTTTCAATTTAATTAAGGACTTTGTTTAACTACAGAAAAAAATAAAGCGATGGATACCGTTTGAAATTAACAAACTCATTCATTATCATCAGCGATAATTGAAATGACAATATCACGTCGTTAGGCCTACTAACTCTCGCTTTGACAGATCGATTCAATTCGAGATACAAGTATAAAATGCTTACTGGTGAGTAAATTTTGCTAACGTGATTTATGAATTTAAACTAAGAAATGTGACAATTAAGATATGAATCTACGATGTAAAATAAACTCTTATACCACAAAAAATAATATACATACTTGTTTATTTATGTATGTATGTATTTATGTATACGTAATATTGCATGGCATAATTTCTTTTTTTTTATGTATGGCCCCCCAAAATGACTCTACTCTGCCTGATGTAAAGCATAAGCAGAATCCAAGAGTGGTGGTCACCATACTCACTGCGAATGCAGACAATGCAGTATGATGACCCACACCATGGCGGCCAAGTGATGCTGCTGCATCTTTTAGTCTAGTCATGATATTATAATTAAGTTATGACGTACAATATCATGTAAGCATTATTAACTATGGAATCAGTAGTACTATGTAATTACTAGCTGGCCCACGCAACGTCGTTTACGTCTCCTATTGCCCGTAGCGTAATAATTTCCCCCCGTTTTTGTAACATTTTTCATTGATGCGCCACTTCTATTGGTCTTAGCGTGATGATATATAGCCTATAGCCTTCCTCGATAAATGGGCTATCTAACACTGAAATATTTTTTCAAATCGGACCAGTAGTTCCTGAGATTAGCGCGTTCAAACCAACAAACTCTTCAGCTTTATAATATTAAGTATAGATTAAATTACAATACATACAATATTTACCTGATGCATTGTTAAATAGATCTTGATATAGAAAAATACATCACAAATAGCGTGTACCCAATATAGTACAAAGCAATCGTTAAGAGTCACCAGGTCATATAACTCTAGAACGTAGTAGAAGGTCACCATGAAACAAGTTACATAGCCATAACTCTGAAAGGATATGTTTGATTTAAAAAGATAATAGTGGAATAAAAAAAAACGTGTGGCACTCGGGGACTGCCGCGGTAAAGCTATTGAATAGCATTTTTTTATCAACTTAAGCAATTATATTTTTTTTTTATTGATGCAATATTTTTTTTTGAACATGTATATTTACGGGGCGGTGAGTGTGGCATTATAAAGATAGGATAGATATCTATACACCTATATACTTTCTCACAAACAGCTGCTTACGTATTCGTCCGATTTCGGAGCAGATCGTCTCGATCAGTGCGATATCGGGTATTAGGTTTTATTTTCGTTACGAAATTTCTTGATTCGGTCGCCGCGCTCAAAGAACGCGATAAAAGCTATGCAATAGCTTAAAAATAAACCAGCTTCTTATGTATGAACAGATATCAATTGAGGACTATTAATTAAAGACGATGTAATTCTGAAAAAGTGACACATTATATGAAGCTACATGTTCAACTTTAATAAACTATGTTCTTCATTCCTTAATTTACCACATTTAGTGGGCACCAACTGAGAAGTATTGGTAGTACCTTATTAAATAAAAACAAACTTTAAAAAATGAAAAAATAACAACCTCTTTCTTTTACGTGCACGTTACATTTCCTTTGCAAAATTAACAGTTAGTTCTAAAATAGTACTAGCTGACCTACGCAACCTCGTTTGCGTCCAAACTACCATCCCCCGTTTTAACCCCAGAATGTGGTGGATTTTTAAAGATACATTATTAGTACACCTCCACGCCATCTATAGAGCATACATTTTAAATTTCAAGCTTACTTCAAAAACATAGGACTTTCATTCATACTTTCAACCCCCGTTTTACCCCCTTTAGGGTGGAGTTTCGTAAAATCTGTCCTTAGCGGATGTCTACACGCTATAAGGTACCTATCTGCCAAATTTCAAGTTTGTAGGTGTTATAGTTTCTGAGTTTTCGTGATTAATAAGTGAATGGTATTTCGCATTTATATACACACATCAAAAGTGTCTAGGGATCAACATATGTGTCTAGGGATCAACATATATTTTTGCAATAACTTTTCTCCTGATTGATATTAATTAAAATTTTCTTTAAGGATTCATCAAATAAAGTGTTTTCGTTTGTCACAGTAACGATAAACCAAGTCACCTTTGCATTAATAAAGAAATTTGCCATTTTCCTAATAAAGGGATTTTTGACATTTGAACCACTAACATTAAAGTTCGAAAAAAAGACTGAAATAACAGTTTTCTTTAAAATTTTATTAGGTAACTTAAACAATTAATAATCCGTGTTTCTACCGCGAACACTAACAACACAAGAATCGGTTTGGCATACTCAAAATGAGTTCATCCAAATCACGCTGTGGAATGGCCGCCCATGTTCGTTGCAACAACAAAAAAAGGTCTTCTTGCGACTGGATACCCTCCATATTCGGCAGAGCTCTTCTCTGTAGCATATCCCATGCATGCTCAATCGGGTTCAAGTCTGGCGACTGAGCAGGCCAGGGCCAAAGCCACATCTCAATCTCAAGAAATCCGCATAAAAATGCTTGATCCCTAGACACTTTTGATGTGTGTATATATATAGATAGAGATAACCTAATCAATATTGTGAGAGAACTTCTTCATATTATATTCATATTACATAAAAATGCTAAACAAGTAAACAGATGTTATACATAAGTTGAAACAAGTGCGAGTACCCATACATATTTTATTTTATTTCCTCAGAAAACTTAGAGGCAAGACACCGTTAGTATACAATGTATACCAATGTATGTCGTAAAAGTGTATACATATATATCTTAGTAGAATATATTATAAGACTGTACGGCTACGCGGATGATTTGCGTACCTTCTTATAAAAGAAGGGAAAGGATATTATACATTATTCATCTTATTCCTGCTACGTATGCATACATTACACAGGTTATTTATATAGATATGAGAATAGTACACGATCATTACTTATGCATGAAATAAAAATATCAGTGTCATGGAATCACAGACCATCATTGTGTTCGTTACTATATACGCTGAAACGGCCTTTGAGATACAGTTAACATTTAACTGCACGGTTAGACTAGTGGTTATAGCGGTCGCCACGCCGCTTTCTAGTGAGAAAAGTATTGTAGGTTTAAATCCCACATGTGATCCACAAATTGTTGTTCTGAGTCTTGAGTGTTCTTTGTGTGCGTTTCATGTGTGTTTGTAAAGTCCCCCGCGACACAGGATCGATCATCGATCGAGCGATCATAATGCGGGAGTTACTTAGTAGTTACTAGAGCAACAGCTTTACAAATAGGAGCGTCATAAAACCATATAATATCAATTTACCTGAAACAGATTAGTTCCGGGCTGTAGGATGTTCGAGGCACTGGTAGCGCTGTGATAAGTAGATACACTAGTTGTAGATTTCGTCTGACCAAAGCTCGACATGGACGCGTTCAAGGACAGGTGCCCTACTAAATAATATAAGAAGGATGATTGACGCAATAATGAATGATAATTATGGTTATAGTTATGGTTGTCTGGAAGAAATCGCCGTGAGCGATAAGACCGCCATTTGATATACATACTTTGTAACTGATTTTGTTGTACTATTTTTGTTTTTTTATTTTGTGTATAGGTACAATAAAGATAAATAAATAAAAATATATATATATATTTGTATAAAGACACAATTTAGAGATGTATTTTATCATATTATGAGGCATTCTCAGGAACGATGAGCCGTCTTGCCATGCACCATGCAATGTTTTTAATATTTGATTTCTGAGTCAGGACTAGGAAATAAAAAAAATCTAAGTACTACATTAATTTCAGGGCAATCATGAATTGGAAATTGCCGTCGTTATTGCTCATATATTAAGCTCTGATCAAATTTGACTTCCCACTCCTCTGTAAATTGGTCTGCTTTTTTCTTCTATATTTCCGATTTTGTAGTAATTCAATTTGCGGTTCATTTTCATCTAAGAATGCTCGCTGGAGCAGATTCTTTCTTTTTAATTTCTAGCCACATAGTTATGATGAGGGATACCAGGTGTGAACATAACTAACGCAGTTGGTGAGCACCAAAGATCTTCCTTTTTTTATGATAATTGATAGAGGTTAGATAAGAATGGCTTCCGTCGCCTATGAACTCATGCCGCTCAAAAGATACAAATGCATTCCCGTCCTTTGAATAATGGGATTTGATCCCCGGTAAGAGGTTATTACTACGGATCAAGCCCCATCATTCAAAAATTTTCATCACGTCAGTAAGGACTCTGGTAATGAAAAGTCTACGGTTTAGCCGGTCTGTATGACATGACGCTCCCAACTTGTATTATACCTAAATTAATTCACCAAATTTGACATACCTGATATATCACCTTTACTCGAGTCACTCCTAAACGTGCTTCCTGACTCATAAGATACTAATTCGTCGTCCGATCCTTCATCTGTAAAAAAAGATACTGTAATAAACACAAGTTTTAAAATGACACTTGTAAGTATTGAAATTGTACAATTTTATTTCATAATATATGTACCTATATACCTATATACATGCTCACATTTATCGAGGAACATAATTTTACTTAAATTTATAATTTCGAAAGGATCATAAATTTAGTTCAATATGTATGTATAGACATTGATGTTGGTATTATTTAATCGACTCCATACCTTACGCTATTTAGGCCAGATATCCATACGTTCCGCGTAGCGAGCGCTCATTATGATGGTTCTAATTTGAGAAACAATAACGTTTCGACTAACCATTTGATTGTTTCAAGATCTACTTTAAATATTTAATAATACCTATATTTGTAAGACAGATACAATAACTTATTATATAACAAGTGATTAATTTAAAAAGTTTTTTTAAAAACAAGCTTTTGTTACTTGTTAATAAAAAAAAACTTTAAGCCCTTTCATTGAGTGGGTTGTTCAGAAATATATACGCCGCCATTTTGTTACTGAGGCCATTTTGGATTAATAATAATACCGATTTTATATTACTGCATTGTCATCAGAACTAAAGGTATATTTCAAATTTCATCTCAATCGGAAATCGGGAAGTGGATCAAATTTTACTTGCAAGATTTGATTACAGACAAACATCGGGCCAGGTGAAACTAAATAAAAGCTTGTAATAATAATAAAAAATATATAAAAAAGTTTTTTAATTTAAACGGTTTTATCGAAAATAATGTACTAAAAGGTAAAAAATAAAAAAAATTGTCTGATAAAAAATAAAATCATTGGGCGTAGCATAAACTGAGTTGACTTGATGGAAACACGGGCCCAACGATTTTATTTTTTATCAGACAATTTTTTTTATTTTTTACCTTTTAGTACATTATTTTCGATAAAACCGTTTAAATTAAAAAACTTTTTTATATATTTTTTATTATTAAGTTTTTAGGTTTAATTTTTCATAGTAATAATCAGATACCTAAATTACAGATTCAATTTCTAAATTTAAATCTTATTATTTTACGCCATTTGGTGGCTGCGCCCATCTTAAATATTGAGGTTGTATAGTGCACTGTATTCTTCTTGTCAAGCCCTTTTATTTGATACCCATATTGGTGGGATTGATAAAAAATTGTTATCAGCCATTTTGTAGAGGCCGCCATCTTGGATTTTAATTTTATATAGTACATTGTATTATACTGGTTGAGCACTTTCATTTGATGCCCATATTGATGGGATCGATAAAACCTACGTTATCCGCCATTTTGTAGCGGCCGCCATCTTGTATTTCAATTTTTTATAGTATATTGTATTCTGCTTGTTGAGCCCTTTCATTTGATACCCATATTGATGGGATTAATAAAACATAAATTATCCGCCATTTTGTAGCGGCGGCCATCTTGAATTTATAATGATAATGAATAAACATAATTGTATTGTCACCAAAATCCAAAGTGTATACAAAATTTCAGATTAATCGGTTGACAGGAAGAGGGTTAAATTTGAATTACTAAATTTGACCCAAGAATAATAAATAAATAAAACAAACGGGGTGAGCTAAATAAAACCGTTTAAAAAGGTGCATAGTTATGATTTCACCTGACGAGGTATCGTCATTTGTTTCCATTGTGATTGGTAGGATGTAATCTCTAGAAGTTTCAAACGCCTTCGTTAACGGTTCTTGGATTTTAGGGTAATATTTAATTAAGTTGAAAAAAGTCACGCTCGGCAAAACCAGCAGGTCTAGACTTCGGCTGGCATAAATCGTTACTTCCGAACATGAAATTGGTTGCTGAAAAAGTAAAAAAGTTCGACTTATATAAATATAATAACTTTTTTTTTGTGTCTTAATTGGAAGTTCGAATTGATTTTTTGGAATTCATTTTGTCTAATTTTGGCTGCCTCTGTGGCGCAGTGGTAAGCGTATGCGACTGCTGTACTTGAGGTCTCGGGATCGAGTCCCGGGTCGGACCAAATGTTTGTATAATCTGCAGATATTTGTTTTGGAGTTTGGGTGTTTTCTATGTATAATATGTACGTATTTACAAAACAAAAAGTGTATTTATATCAGTTGTCTAGTACCCATAACACAATCTCTGCTTAGCCTAAATATTTCGGATATTTAACACATATAGTCCATATGTGTTAAATATCCGAAATATTTATCTAATTTTTAATGACCACTAACCTTGTACATGTCTCCCTATTAGATATGTGGAGGAACAGGTGTCATGTCCCTCCAACACAAAGGGAGGATCCTCCGACCAGGCGAGATGATCATGCCTGGCGGGCCAACTGCCCAACGGTTGATGTTGGGATGTTGTATGTATCTTAATTGGCGCGCGAACTTTCACTGCGCGATTCAGGATTGGTAGTTTCTTAGTTTCCTTCGTTACTCCGTAGTTCAGTGTAACTTCGGTAGATGGCGCTGTAGTATATTACTGTTGCGCTGTATGTGGAAGTCGCCACAGATATTTATATTAGGAGATACACTTACCCCAGTGAAATTGCCAAACATTCCACCTGGTCCCATGCATGTAATCATTTCGTTATATGAAGTTAAAACATCCACCTATAATAGAATGAAATACAGCACTGATAAAAGAATATTTATTATTCTTTACCGAATTACAAACGATAGACTATCTAAGTAGGTACTTGATATCAGCACAAAAAACGGATCTTATTGAAAGTATCCAAAGGCACTTCAAATATCGATCACAACATACTCATGTACTTTTTTTTAATAAAAACAACAAAGAGTGAAGGGAAAAATCCAAATACCTTTCTTATTCTTCCTGTTCAGTGAGTCGGCATGTCTCGGGAATACATAAAATACCCGATCACTTACCTTGAATGATATTTGACTTGAAAGATTGACTGTAGACCCGGACTGTCGGATGGGTAATAAAAAATATCTATGCATATAAATAAGGTTACGTATAACGTAAGCGATACAATGTTTTTGTAATGAGGTAAAATCAGGCGGAACAGTGGAATTTAAGAGTAATGCCTAAAACATTTGTTTTTTTACTGTTTCTGTGAACTCCACCAACCATCTTGAAAAAACAGGTGACTACATTCAACTGAATTGAACTTTATTGAATTTCCTACGATTATAGACATGGTGTACGAAGTTCAACTATAAGGATATTTACTACAGTTTTGTATTTTTTTTAATTCCAGCAACATTCTAAATCACACTTTAATATATTTCAAAACCATAACCAAAATTAAAAGTACTTACTTGGTTTTAATTAAAATAATCAAAAGTACCTACTTACCTGGTATATTTAATTGTTTTTTATTATTTAGGTTTTTAATTTACACATAGGTGTCATTATTTTGGATAAATTCGTATAATTGTCTACTTAAAATCTCTTCGACGATTCGGAAAAATGGGAACTCCATATAGCGGCGCTAAAATTCGCCTATATCCCTACTGAGTTAGATAAATCTAAGGAGAACTTAAGTACCACAAATATTAAAGAAACTTAGACATATTTTAGTAAAATTAAGAAATACGCGGAAATCATTCTCCTAAGTTATCATAATATTATGATCGTTACTAAGAAATTAAAGAGTCGGTGCGTTTACATAACTAAGAAACTCATTAAAGACTTCGGCTTCAATGGATTGGGATTAATTTTACTTCAATGTATCTATGTAGGTATAAATAATAAATCTATTACAGTAAAACATAACGTACCTTTCCCCTGTAAATAATAAATATATAGGGCTGTATATCTCTACACTGAATAACAGTGTCACCCTTAAGAAAATACATTTCATGCAGGTGTTGCGTGATGACCCTGATGAAGGACCTTTCCACCTTTCCGAATAATGGCACTTCGCGAAGCGCACGTTCGTACATAAACACTAACGTATCTTCCATTAGCGCTGAATTCAGACGCCGACATATTTTCTAAGAAATACAAAACACTATCAAAATAACTCTTGAATACATAATATATGGCTACATTATTTTATATGGAACCTCACTATCTCATTTTCAAGCACTATTGAAATATGATCATCGAAATAGGATACAATCGACATGAGAATATCATATATCTTCTCGTTTAGCGAGAATTTACTTCTTGGGTCTCGGTACGTTGCTGGTTTATATTTTGATTTAGTTTAAGTTACCAATAGATAAAGAAAATACTTAATATGTCTCTCATTTTTGTAGACCATTAAAATATATTAAACTAATAATTTAGACCTTTATTTCGTAAGAAATTATGTAACTACTTGAGATTTTAAATCTTTTGTAAGATCGGACTACAAATCCATTAGCACCAATATACCAGAACTTTCGATGTAGGTACTACCGTGAGGATATTTATTAGTAGGTATATTAATTTATATACCTATTAAGTTTTTAAAAAACTAAAAATATTTTAAACCTATTTTAATGTTAACAAGTAACCCATGTGTTCTACAATAAGTCCAAATAACCATAGTAATCTGTTTGGCAACCTACCGGTCTGAGTAAAATAATGACGTTAATTAACTGATAAAATTATATTATTATAATATATAAATGGACTAAATATTTTGAAAGTGACTATGACTCCGTACTCAGTAAATACCATGAATGATATAAATCCAAAAAATACTGTTTGTTACAGCTTTTTATCATTATATAGATATCATTATATAGAAATATAAAATCTGAAATAAACAAAATGTACGCCAGTTAAAAAATATTTATAGCAGTAGCCGTCAGCGTTCCCCTAGAATTATGTTGAGTATCTTTTTTATAGAAATACTGCATATATTTTAGTACAACGTTGTGTATCCAATTAAATACTTTACAGGTACTAGTTTTCACAAAGTTACTGACCTGTGGATTGCTACCGTTAGTTCTCTTCCACACATATTCGAAATATTTCAATGTTTTTGCCATGAGTACAGGATCAACGTTCTCCTGGTATAGAAAGTTTGCTAGATCCTTTGTTTTTTCCTATAACACAAACGAGGACGGAGCTCGTTAAAACTAATATAATTACTGTACTGAAACTACAAAGTCGTAATATTTTTAATGATGGAACTTCAGCCGTAATACGCAGAATTAGAGCCAACAATATCCACTATTTTGAAGGTAATTAAACTTTGGTTAGGTACTTCATTTTGTTGTTAATATATTCCTAGAATTTATAGTAAATGTAATTCATAAAAAATATTTCGGAAAATTTTAAGGGCCTCACTTATATTCCAGAGAAATGCTAAAAATAGGGCCTTATAAGAAGACCGACAAAAAAAATTAATTTATTTAAAAGAAATTAAAAAAGCTTTTTAAAAACAAGCTTTTACTGCAATTCCTCCAGACGAATCAAACGAGTCCAAACTCGATGATGCTGCGACGCGACGTTTCTTTACAAAGTTCCTATGGCCACCTTCCAGCTCCAGCATCAGATCAGCTCCATGTCATTATATCATGTACGCTGTATACATATGTTTGCAAAATTTCAGCAAAATCGGTTGAAGATATCTGCTTCAAAATTGAGTTGCAAAATTCCACCCGAACATATAAGCATACATACATTGCAAGTTAATAAAAAGCTTGTAAAATACAGAGTACTATTAAAGGTATTCATGGACTGCGCTCGCAACTGGCTTATTAAATACTAGCGGGCTAGTTGAAAAAGTTTCATGCCCACATCGTTGGGCGTTTCAAGCAAATCCGACTAACACAAAATAGTATTTTCATTTGTTTGTTTAATATATAGCTTACAACACTCACAAATAAAATGGCTTTCTATTGGTAAAACAATTTCTAAAATCGGTTCAGTAGATTTAGAGATTACCGCCTAGAACCTCCAAACTTCACTTCTTCGTAATATTATTATACATTACACTTCTTACTCAATTGAAGTTGTAGTACTTAATTATACTTTCAAGAACTCGATAAGTAAAGAAATTTGGCATTCGATGAAATAATAGTGGAGTTGACATCAATTCACAAACCGAGTTTAAGTGTACAGTAAACAGATAACAATATTATTATTAACTAGCTTTTACACGTGGCTTTGCTCACGCAGACTTTCATCCCCTGATTTACACCCTTAAGGGTAGAATTTCAAAAATTCCTTTCTTAGTGCTCACTTACGTTATATAAAGAACCTACATGCAAAATTTCAGGATTCTAGCTTCAGCGGTTTCTCTGGTAATGTCAGTCAGTCAGCCAGTCACCTTACTCTTTTTTATATATATATAGAGATGGGTAAGACATTTGGTATACATAGCCAATAAACATATTCTAAAATAAATAAGCTATTAATGTTAATATAGCAATATAGACCAGTACAAGAAAAGTTTGTATTTACTGTAGAGGATAATGAGTGTAATATATTGTGTAAATATCTCTGGACTAATCACTTCATTTGCATACACCTTAACGAGCTTTGATGTAAGTTTGCTTAATTATTAAACTTAGATAAAGTTTAAATGGTATCCTAAATATAGTTACTTTCATTTATTACAATGAGAAAGTACAATAGCAAACAGCCGTTAATACCCCACTGGGCGAAGGGCCTTTTATTAAGCTATCCACAAAATGAGATAACCAAGGCAATAACAGGCTGTAATCGCGTATACATTATTTTTTAAATGTTTAAAATTTGTTACCGTAATAACAAATAAAGTTGAATTATTCCGAAGCTTAACTTGCAAAAGGAAACTTATTTCGCCATTATCCGTTGACTAAATTTTATTTTGTCTTATTGTTCATCCCCGAGTATAAATACGTTTTAGGGCTTTACGGTCGCTATGTTTAATTGAGCAAAATTTGCTTATAAGATCAGAAATCAAAGGTTATTAGATAAAATGTAACATTAAAATTCAGGAAGTATTATCACCACTATAATATACTACCACTCCATACAATCTAATGTTATACACACATTAGTAGGTATTTAGTAGGGGAGCCCTAGAAGGAATTTCGGGATTTACTCAAGCGCGGCAGATTAATATAGAGGGGGATACCTTATACCCGGTTAAGTACCTCCACCAAATATGAGCCCCGTATATATGGCCGCCAGTCAGGAATAAAGGATCAGATTAGTAAAAAAAATTGATCATCAGACATTCTCGAGCGCGTCAGATTAAGGCAGGGTGAGTTAATTACACGCAAAAAATTAGTGGAATATACACAGTATATTCCACTAATCTGTCAATTTGAGAGTGACGTAAGGAAAGGGGAGGGCTATAAAGTTGTAAAAAAAAACGTTATCTCGACATTCTCAAGCGTGGCTAGTTTTTTTTTATTTTGTGGGAAATCATTCAGGGATAACGAAAAATGTATAATCTGACAATAGCCGAAGTAACAAAATTTCGTCGATAAAGTGTAATATATTGATGATGGTGATGTCTATATTCACACTGATAAGTCAGTACTAATTCATGTGTTAGAGAAATAAGTCGAAGATATGGAGCAACCGCCATCCCAATTTGACCTTATAATTGTAGATGGGTTCTTTTTACAAGTTTTTATTTAACGTATTGGGTGGAATCTTGCAACTCAATTTTGAAGCAGATATCTTCAACCAATTTTACTGAAATTTTGCAAGCATATGTATGCTTGCAAAAATGCTGCTGGAGCTGGAAGGTGGTCATAGGAACTCTGTATAGTGACTACAGCTACGACGATATTGAGAACATGATGTTGAAAAAGGAATAACTAGCTCAGTGGTAGGGTAATTGGTCTACACAAGCACACACATACAGACACACTACACATGCACACACAGACGCACTTGCGCACACACAAATATATACACGGGCCAGGTGTGTGGTTTCTGAGTGTGCTACTTCTGTCTATTTTGTATTTTATTTTCTTTCTTCTTTTTATATTGATTGTCTTTTTGAAATTGACATACAATAACCTATGTAGTTTGAGGCGAAGACACTGGTCCCTGAAATACAGTTTACACTAGTTCAGGGGCCAGAGAATTCACATTTAATGTATGAATGTAGTTTTGTGTCAATAAATAAATAGAAAAGTCGCAACACTATCGAATTTGGACTCGTTTGATTCGTCTTGACGAGTACTTTATGTTTTCATAGTATCCAGGGTCTGTTGATGGAGCCGGAAGGTGATTATAGGAATTCTGTAGAGAAACGTCGCAATACCAACGAGTTTGAAATCGTTTGATTCATCTTGACAAGTACTTTATGTTTTGATAGTATCCAGGGTCTGATGATGGACCCGGAAGGTGGTCTTTGTACAAATTAATAGAATACAAAAGCTTGTCGCGAGATTTACCTATGTGTAAGGAAGTAATTGAAATAACTTGATTTGACTTTGTTTAAAATTTTCAAACTAAGTAAAAGTTGTAAGTAACTAAGTTGTTGATCGATCATTGGGCTGATCAGGAGATGATAACGATTATAGGATGTAAGGTAATTTTATGTAATTACCTCGATTTGTGTCATAAATATTCAGTTACTGATAATTAATTATAAATTGATTATGATTTGTCATGCCGTGATCATGAAGAAGCGAAGACGAACATAGCATTTATTGCTAGCCAACAAAATGAAGATTCTACTATTACTATCAGAACTTCTGATACCGATATTGTGGTAATTTTCTAAAAAGCACGTCTGGATTTGCAATCAATTTTTTTTAAATTGTCAGATTAAGAGAACCCCTCCAGATAATCGTCAGATTATGAGACAGCACGTCTAGGACATAAAGATGAACCATATATATCTTAATATGACGATTTTTTTTTGCACATTCTTATAACGGCCGTGAGTTTGCGTCACATCCAAATCGTCAGATTATTGAATGAGAGCTTTATTTTAGGTTCACTCAACATTCCCATTGAAAATCTGACGTGCTCGATAAAAATTTTTTTTTTGGCATTTTCAAATCTTACGTACGGCCACCCTCACCATGCAAACGATCAGATTAACATACGTACATTATTAAAAATACGTAGGACATGGATGCTACCAATATCTGACGCGCTCGAGTATGTCCATGCATCAGTTTTTTTTTTACATTTTTGAACATCCATAGCTGCTCACCCCACCGATGAAAAGGTATACAGTAATAACATTTTTTTCTTTTTATCATCTTAGCTTTTGCAACTCTTAGCGTCTCTATGACGCTAGAGTAAATCCCCATTTAGCATCGTGGGCTCCCCTACTAATAGTAGCATCTAACTAGGGCGCTCGCCCACGGCGACTTTTTGCAGCGCTGCAGCAGCGAGGCTGTCGCGCGTTCGCAGCAATACAGCCGCGATGCGGTCGCATGCTGCGTGCTCTCGCCCAAATAACCACGATTCAGTCGCGCTGCAAACGCCACCCTCCCTCCATTCATCCCCCGATGTCGTCCGACACGCTCGCGCATTGCATCGATATAGTCGCGATGCTGTAGCGCGTTAGTAGCGCAATGCAAACGCGACTAAAGCGCGTCAGTAGCGATGCCGTCGCGCGTTAGCGCTGCAAAAAGTCGCCGTGGGCGAGCGCCCTAAGTGAACTGAACAAATACAATTGAGTCATACATTATGTTCCAACAGTGCACACGCAGATGCGGACCTTGTAGATGCGACGTAACCAAACATGAAAGCAAAGTATAGAAATCCCGTAATCTGCAGGCACATCACTAGCCACATGTCCACTATGTTGTACATACCGACAGGATTACAACCCAGTCCTGAATAAAAGCAAAGTAAAATATTATATTTTTACATAAATACAACCCATTTCACTCTTAAAAAGTTCGATTTTGTTATTGAATTACTTTTTTTCTGGAAATTCGCTTAAGAAAGATAGCTCAGTGCATTTCTAAAATAAATCACTCTACTTTTTATTTTAAACTTTGAGGAGTTATAACAATTGTAAAATCGTTACAGAAATAAATTAAAAAAGGACAAAAAACACTTAACATCTGAGTAAATTCCTTCAATTTTATTGCTTTTCATTCATTCCAATACAGATGCGATAGGGATATACATTGCCAATCGCTCGTAATACAAGCGTATCAATTACAATAAGTACATACCTACAAATACCTCGTACACCCAGTAGAATGTGTGCGCGTATTCCGTGTATGCATCTGTGGAAAGTACATAAAACATGACCACACATTTGCAATGAACAGTTAATTTAATGCACTGTTCGCGTACTGTATTTTGACACTGAATTTTTAGAGCTATAAATGTGTTAAGTAATGATAAAAATTCGAGTTCAAGCTTTTATTCAAAACTTGTCTGATTTTTGTAACAAATTTCATTTGAAATGTGACGTTTGAAAATTAACGTAATATTTTAAAGGACGAAGTTTTATTACCCGACTGCGAAAGGAGGGTTATGTTTTTCGAGTGTATGTATGTATTTATGTAGGTATGTATGTATGTATATTTCTTTGGCACGTCCTAGAGCCTAAACGGCTTGTCGTATTTTTATGTGAGTGGTGTCAATATATTCGTCTTAGTCGTGAGAGTGACACTGGGTACATCAAAATAAAAATAAAAAAAGGATTTTTAGCACCAAAAAATAATATAAAAAATAAATGTTTTCAAAATACATCGA
Organism: Diaphora mendica; assembly: GCA_949125395.1. Taxonomy (NCBI): domain Eukaryota; kingdom Metazoa; phylum Arthropoda; class Insecta; order Lepidoptera; family Erebidae; genus Diaphora; species Diaphora mendica. The sequence goes on from OX421321.1 coordinate 8,892,939, forward strand.
GTGTGGTATCAATATAAAGATTTTTTTACGGTGATTACGAATATATATAAAACTTATATGTTTTTATTGTTAAATATTGACGCAGTCGGGTTTTTTATTTTAATAATTTGCATTTTATTTATTTTCTTTGTCACACTTTCCTTTTAACATGTAGTTTTAACGTCAGAATTTTCTCCTCTTTAATTTGATATCTCATTATTATTGATACGATAAAAAAGACAAGCGAACTAAATACCTGTTTAGTATAAGTTTGGAAAAATATATGACACAAAGAACAACATTTGTACCTATTGACATAGAAGCAACTATTATTTTCATTACAGGATGGTTTCCAATATCTGTCCTGTGTAGTTTCGGCCCGAAGTTGGGGAAAATTCAATTATTACTGGCTATATAGTGATAATACCTGACAGTCTCTCCATACTACGGGAGTTGGGTCGTATCAGCTAATAACTGTGACATTTTGTGAAAACTGACTTACGTATCAGGTGACCCGTATTTTATGTTTGTCCTACCATACCAAAAAAAATGCTAATTTACCGATTTTGAATACATTTAAATAATTACGCGAGTAATGGTAAATGGGTTTTAAAATTAATTTTCTAAATAATTGAAATGAATTTGTAAAATATACAAAGATATTACTGGGATTTCTTTTTAAGCTATTGTCTTATGAAAACATATTAAATTATTAAGGTATCTTTAATTCTATCATTTAGGTATCGATACGACACGACGGCGACGCGACACATACTGAGGGAGCTCCAAAAGCTTTTTAACGCTGTCCTGTTCGAATGGAGAATTCCAGAGGCGTGGAGCCGAAGTGTGGTCATCTTGTTCTTCAAGAACGGCGACAAGACCAGGTTGAAAAACTATCGACCCATTTCGCTTCCAAGCCACGTCTACAAGCTGTTCTTAAGAGTCATCCCGAACGGTCTTGCGCGAAGATTCGACGAATTCCAACCACCGGAGCAAGCTGGATTTCTGAGCGGATATGGCACCATAGACCACATCCACACAGTGCGGCAGATTATACAGAAGACAGAGGAGTATAATCAGCCCCTGTGTCTAGCATTTGTGGACTATAAGAAGGCCTTTGACTCAATCGAGATCTGGTCTGTTCTGGAGTCCCTGCAGCGTTGCCAAGTGGATTGGCGATACATCCAAGTGCTGAGATGTCTCTACGAAGCTGCCACCATGTCCGTCCAAGTACAGAATAAGCAAACAAGGCCCATACCATTGCATCGAGGAGTGAGACAGGGGGATGTTATTTCCCCGAAATGCAATCAGTCAATGCAATGCGTCTTGAACAAATGCAATGGAGGATTTGTTCAAGAAGCTACACTGGAAAAGTCGTGGCATAAATATTAATGGCGAATACATCTCTCACTTGCGATTTGCGGACGACATCGTCATTATGGCAGAGACGCTGCAGGACCTACAACAGATGCTGAACGACCTGGCTGATTGTTCTGTGCGCATCGGCCTACGGATGAACTTGGACAAAACCAAGGTCTTGTTCAATGACCATGTACTACTGGAGTCCGGAACCGGTCGCAGTATACGGTGCCGTTTTCGAAGGTGTTCAAAAATATGTGATTGTGTACCTCGGGCAGACTTTGCAGTCAGATAGAAACAACTTCGAGGACGAGGTAAACAGGAAAATTCAGCTGGGTTGGGCAGTGTTTGGGAAACTTCGTCGGGTCTATTCATCGTCGATCCCACAGTGCCTTAAGAAGAAAGTCTTTAATCAGTGTGTCCTACCCGTCATGACGTACGGAGCCGAAACTTGCACACTTACGGCACGGCTGGTCTACAAGTTCAAAGTATCTCAGCGTGCTATGGAGAGGAGGGCTATGCTCGGCGTTTCTGTAAGGGATCAGGAATAATGTGATCCGGCAGAGAACCAAGCTCATCGACATAGCCCAAAGGCAAGCTGAAGTGGCAGTGGGCTGGCTATATTGGCCGCAGAACTGATTAACGTTGGGATAAACGGGTTCTTGAGTGGAGACCGCGTCTCGGCAAACGTAGTGTAGGACGTCCACAGGCCAGGTGGAGTGATAATCCGCGCAAGACGGCTGGCAGGAGCTGGATACGAGAACCAGAGGATCGAACCAAGTGGCGCGTAATTGGAGAGGCCTATGTCCAGCAGTGGACTGCAATAGGCTGATGATGATGATGTCGGCATGATGATTTTTTTATATGATGATGATTTTGGCATGATGAAATTACAGAGAAATTTGAACTATCCATCGAGGTTATTCCGTACATATATACCTTTGTGTCCTCTTACTAGTGTATTAATATGTGCATACTCTGTTTAACTATACTCACATCTTATATTTTGATCCTTATTGTCATTCAGTATCATAACACTTGAGCAGTTGACGAATAAATACGATGAGTGTCCCGACAAGTACGACTCACAGGCGCTACCGAAGATAAAGGCTGTAGCCAGATTTATAATAGTGACAGCTATTGGTAGGCATTTCACAAGGACTACAAAGGGATTAACGCGCATTATATCACTCTCCCAGTAGGAAAATGCGCCTGTTATTCGGGTAACCTGTATAAAATTACAAACACTGAAATATTCGACGAAATTTCTCTTGTCACATGGCACACACAGTCAAATAAATGTATGTGCAAAAATACAAGAGTTTTCTTCGAATTGTATGAATTTTCTCACTTATATTATACAAAATGTATTAATAAAAATTATACTATTCGGTAACAATAAAAAATCAGAACCGTATTTTGTAAATAACTTTAGGTAACTGTCTTCGACTTAATTGACTATGAGACAGCTTAAAACTTAAAAACCAATGGATAGCGATCAAATAAAAATAATAGCGCCTTCATGCATAACAATTCCACCACATTTATCAAGTTATCTTTAATAAGAGGTAATAATTAACATCTATCACGGATTTACTTACACATAATATTCTATTTATTTTATATAAGTTCAGGTCTGTATTGTCATTAACTATTCGCACCTGAAAAATAGAATAATATTATCCGATTAAAAGTCTGCATCGTGCAAAACGAGTGCTAATTATTGAATTGCACTTTATAAAGATTAGCGATAAATTCATGAATGTTCCATTTCTTATTCAAAACGGTCGCCCAGTGGTCGAAATTCGACTGGAGGCCTAATGATGCAGAAGCATCACTAGACCGCCATGGTGTGTGTAACCATGCTGAAGTGTGGCATTGTTTGCATTCACAATGAGTATGGTTACCACCACTTTTTTCTGCTGACGCTTTCCATCACGCTGAATACTCACTTGGGCAGGACCATACATAAAAAAAAATTGTGACAGTAAGATCATGCGATAATTTTGCCAAGCTTATAAGTGAGTTATTTACTAATTAATTAATATTTAACTTACCAACTGTTCAAATGGAAACACGCTTAGAACATCCAATAGAAAGCTGTGTTTCAAATATCGTGTTACAGTAAGCAGAGGGTGTGTAATTAGTAGAGATTTCTCGTTGTAGTAAGCAACATAGGCCATCACTATTATATCTATGTAAGATGCTGTATCGATCCACTTGAAAGAGCCACTATATTTATGTTGCTTCGTCTATTAGATACATAAATATTTTAAGTAAAACTACTGATTATCGTTAGTAAAGAAAATAATTTAATGAACACAATTAATACTCTTTCATCTGATCACTTTTCAATATGGAATTATCAGTCTTTGGAAGATGTAGTAATTCAGTGGCAAATATTATTACCAACCTAATTCACTAATGGAGCAAGAGCCCGTGAACCCCAGACCTTCGTTATTTTATAAAAGCTGAAAGTTTGTCAGCGCATGTACCCAACACAGATAAAAACGATGGACCATTATGAAGTTTGGGTTACCGTGGCTTTGGCAGGTAAACGGTACCAAAGGTGTGTAAAATATCGATCTAAATTCGTCAAATAATAAAGCGGAATTTTTTGGTAGTACCTTCAGTATATTATTAAAAATCACGTTATTCATTGCCAGACACTTAACACAGTGGCAACCCTTTGCCAGACACCTTTAATGTTCATGAAATTATAATTTTACTTACGTTATAGCATAAAAGCTGATTTTTAACCGACTTCCAAAAAGGTTCTACTGTATGTTTCTTTTTGCAACCAACGACTGCCTCGTTGGTCTCGCGGTTGGCGTGTGCGACTGCTGATAATGAGGTCTCGGGTTCGATTCCCGGGTAGGACCAAATGTTTGTATGATCTACAAATATTTGTTTCGGAGTTTGGGTGTTTTTTATGTATCATATGTATGTATTTACAACAAAAAAAAAGAAGTATATACGTTTCTGTATCAGTTGTCTAATACCCATAACACAAGCTCTGCTTAGCTTGGGACTAGATGGTGTTGTGTGTTAGATGTCCGAAATATTTATTATTATTATTATTTTATGTATGTTCACCGATTACTCCGTCTTTTGTGGACCAATTTTTAAAATTATTTTGTTGTATTTATAACGTGATTTTTAATAATATTCTGAAGGTACTACCAAAAAATCGCGCTTTATTATTTGACGAATTTAAATCGATATTTTACACAACTTTGGTACCGTTTACCTGCTGTGGCGACTTCCACATACAGCGCAACAGAAATATACTACAACGCCATCTACCGAAGTTACACTGAACTACGGAGTAACGAAGGAAACTAAGAAACTACCAATCCTGAATCGCGCAGTGAAAGTTCGCGCGCCAATTAAGATACATACAACATCCCAACATCAACCGTTGGGCAGTTGGCCCGCCAGGCATGATCACCTCGCCTGGTCGGAGGATCCTCCGTTTGTGTTGGAGGGACATTTCACCCGTTCCTCCACAGTGGTGACCCCGACGTGATTGGAAGCAGCCTTCGAAGCAGCATCAGCACGCCACCATCTTGTTCACTCCCACAGCAAGTCTCACAGCCAGCCAGCAACCTCGGCCTCAACAGGGATACACCACACGCAGGACGCGACCGCTCCAGCCTGGTTAACCCTACGGCCTCATCAGCGTCTAGGCACAGCACACTGCAGCTACGGTCCATGTAAGCAGAGCATATCTCTCCCGTCTATGCAGCAGCCAGCCACTACGCAGCAACCGCCCCGACTCACTGGGGACCTCACCGCAGCACCGCGCACCGCACGCCATCCCGACTCACTGGGATTAGCGGACTTCAGCCCCGACTCACTGGGACTAGCGGCACTCAGTTCCGACTCACTGGAACTACTCACTCCTGGCACTGGCAAGCTCCACAACAGAGCACAGACAGCTGACTCATCATATATCGACCTCCGGTCTTGGGGGGGAGTGATGTGGCGACTTCCACATACAGCGCAACAGAAATATACTACAACGCCATCTACCGAAGTTACACTGAACTACGGAGTAACGAAGGAAACTAAGAAACTACCAATCCTGAATCGCGCAGTGAAAGTTCGCGCGCCAATTAAGATACATACAACATCCCAACATCAACCGTTGGGCAGTTGGCCCGCCAGGCATGATCACCTCGCCTGGTCGGAGGATCCTCCGTTTGTGTTGGAGGGACATTTCACCCGTTCCTCCACACCTGCCAAAGCCACGGTAACCCAAACTTCATAATGGTCCATCGTTTTTACCTGTGTTGGGTGCATGCGATGACAAACTTTCAGCTTTTATAAAATAACGAAGGTCTGGGGTTCACGGGCTCTTAGTCCGTAACTTCTAAGCTTAGAATACATTGATCTAACTAAAATAGGTTTACAAGGCTACAAGAATACAAGACGACATCGTTGTATGTAGATACACACATCAAAAGTGTCTAGGGATCAAGCATTTTTATGCGGATTTCTTGAGATTGAGATGTGGCTTTGGCCCTGGCCTGCTCAGTCGCCAGACTTGAACCCGATTGAGCATGCATGGGATATGCTACAGAGAAGAGCTCTGCCGAATATGGAGGGTATCCAGTCGCAAGAAGACCTTTTTTTGTTGTTGCAACGAACATGGGCGGCCATTCCACAGCGTGTTTGGATGAACTCATTTTGAGTATGCCAAACCGATGTTCTTGTGTTGTTAGTGTTCGCGGTAGAAACACGGATTATTAATTGTTTAAGTTACCTAATAAAATTTTAAAGAAAACTGTTATTTCAGTCTTTTTTTCGAACTTTAATGTTAGTGGTTCAAATGTCAAAAATCCCTTTATTAGGAAAATGGCAAATTTCTTTATTAATGCAAAGGTGACTTGGTTTATCGTTACTGTGACAAACGAAAACACTTTATTTGATGAATCCTTAAAGAAAATTTTAATTAATATCAATCAGGAGAAAAGTTATTCCAAAAATATATGTTGATCCCTAGACACATATGTTGATCCCTAGACACTTTTGATGTGTGTATTTACCGAAAACAGTTTACCCTTACAAGCACATCGCGTTGTATTATTTTTTTATGGTATAGGGGGCAAACGAGCAGATGTATCGCCTGATGGTAATCCATTACCGCCACCCATTGACACCCGCAACACCAGAGGCGTCACAAGTGCGTTGCTGGCCAGCATAATAAAATACTTTTAAAAATTCCAAATATTTTTACTTTTAGAAGATTCTCGAAAGTCTATGTGTTTTGAAGCTACTAAGTAGCGGAAAGTAAACTAAGCAACACTAAAATATAATTTGCTAAACCTCTGTACTGCTCTGTACCTTGTATATGATGAAACCATGTTTTATAAACGTAAGGGTATATTAAATAATTATGGTATGAAAACAATATTTCAGAATTTAAAGTGCTACTACATTGAAGATCAAATTTGTTTTAGTGAAGGTTTGGATGATAATGCCATTAGTACTACAAAAAATTGTGAAGCACAGGGTAAGTTTTTTCTTACCTAAATTTATCCAACGAATATCCAAAAATAATTCAGTTAAATCTCATATTATTAGAATAATAATATGAGATTTAGATTTTCAAAATATAGCAGGTATCTTGAATAAGCTTTCCTCAATTGAATTTTGGTTAAATGAATTTAGTTGCAATAACAAACAGATTCACATATTATGTTTCACAGAAACATTTGTTAAAGCAAATAATGAAACAAATGTACAGCTTAATGGTTTTGTATTAGCAACATCATTCTCAAGGAAGTCTGAGTATAGAGGTGGGGTTTGCATATTGATAAAGGAATTTCTAGAATATAAAATTATAAATTATTGCCAAGATATCTCAATAGATAAAATATTTGAGTGTTGTGGTGTGGAAATACCATATTATAACTGCATTGTAATAGGTATCTATAGGACACCAGCATCAAATGTTACAACTTTTTTTAGTAAGTTAGATATCCTGCTGCATAAACTTTATAATAGCAAGACAAAAAAGAAAATATTTGTAAGAAAATATTGTTGGGGGATCTGAACATAAACACTTTGACTTCAAATGATAATTCTAAGACATTAAAGGAAATACTGACAAGTTATAACCTCTCATTACATATTCATATGCCTACTAGACAATCATCTTGCATAGATCATATTATAAGTAACATAAGCGATGCAGTAGGGGAAACATGTGACTTATACTTATCTGACCATAATACTGCACAAATTTTGACATTTAACACAGAATCAACTTTGAATTGTAACAAGCCCAGAACATCATCTTATTTTATATTTAAAACAAATTATAATCCTGAATACATAAAAAAGTTTAAAAGTTGTTTACTTAAACTCACATGGGGAAATATTTACAATGAAATAGATCCAAATAAAGCATTCTCGGACTTCCATGATATTTTTTGTTTATTCTATAAGTTAAACTTTCCTATGCAAAGAATAAAAATAAAGGAAAAAGCTTCCTCCTTAAAATGGATAACTAAGGCTATACGAAAATCATGTCATACTAAGAGATACTTAAAATCAAAATATCATAAAAATAAGTGTGATGAAAACAAACTAATATATACCAAATATGCAAAGATGCTTAACAGCTGCATTAACGTGTCCAAGAAGCATTCAGCACGTGTGTTCATATCTAGGGCCAAAAATAAATGTAGAGCTACATGGAAAATAATTAAAAGTAACTCCAAACATACCTCCCAACTTATAAAAACAATTAATTTAAACGGTACTAACGTAAATAATGCCACTCAAATAGCAGAGGCGTTTAATAATCACTTCATCAACTCAACTAATATTAAGTTAAGTACCATAGCTCACACCGTGAAAAACATAAAAACAGTGGAAAATAGTATATTCTTAGAACCTTGTACTGACTGCGAAATAAAACAAATTATTGGAAACCTAAATAATACCAGTTCTGTTGGTCATGATGAAATCTCTACTGAAGTCATAAAGAACTGTGCGGACATATTGTCACCTGTTATAGCTCACCTTATAAATATAAGCTTTTTTGCTGAAGAATATCCAATAGAACTCAAATATTCTATAGTTAAGCCGATTTATAAAAACAAATCTAAAGAGGATTTGAACAATTATCGACCGATAACACTGGTACCAGTAATTTCAAAAATTTTCGAAAGAGCAATATATAATCGCATCAATGCATTTTTAATTAAGTATGACATTTTAAGTAAATTCCAATATGGATTTCAAAGAGGAAAGTCAACCAGTCTTGCTTGTTTTCAACTTATTAAGTCAGTTACTGGAAACATAGATAAAAAAATACCTACCACAGCAGTATTCTTCGATATGAGCAAAGCATTTGATTTTGTTAATCATGATATCTTGCTCAGCAAGTGTGAAGCTTATGGAATTAGGGGTAAAGCACTAAACTGGCTCAAAAGCTATCTTGAAGATAGAAAACAATGTGTTGAAGTCATGGGTATGAACCAGAGTGGTGAGTTAATAGGAAATAGATCTCAATACAAGTTTAATAAGTTTGGTGTGCCACAGGGAAGTATATTGGGGCCACTCTTGTTCTTACTCTATATCAATGATTTGCCTACTGTTACTGGCCATGGCTGTATCTTATTTGCTGACGACATTTCATTAATAATAACTGGAGATAGAAGTGATGAGTCGTACGAGGAGAAAATTAATACAGCTGTAAATTCTGTACTTCAATGGCTTAAAACAAACAACTTAAAGGCAAATATTGAAAAAACTAAATTCATTACATTTTCGAATAGAATAAACTTGATTAAACCTTTAAATATTGCTGGGAATGGTATTAAATTAGACGAAGTTGACCACACAAAGTTCCTGGGTTTCATATTGGATAAAAACTGCAACTGGAAACTTCATATAGAAAACTTGTGTTGTAGACTCAATGGTTTTTCATTCGCTTTACGGAACTTGAGGAGGACGGTTGGTGTAGATGCCGCTTTACTGGCGTATCATGGATATGTTTCCAGTGTCCTAAGGTATGGAATAATTCTCTGGGGCAACTCAACAACTATAAATAGGGCTTTTATAATTCAGAAAAGGTGTTTACGTTCAGTTTTCGGAATAGGACCATTAGAGTCATGTAGACCACTGTTTGTGAGACATAAACTAATGACATTAGTGTGCATATACGTATTTGAAATGGGTGTGTTTGTAAGGAAACATCCTTACCTATTTGAAAGGGCTTCAGATGCGACTTTTAAAATTGGCAAACTTTCAAGGGACCCCACCAAACTAGCCTTACCTATGTGCAACACAACATACAATAAAAAAAATAGTAGTATAATGGCGGTAAAGATTTTTAATGGAATCCCCAAAGAAATCAGAGAACTACCAACCAATCACTTTCAGAAGGAATTGAGGGTCTGGCTAATCAAAAATTGTTTTTATACCATAAATGAGTTTATGACATATAAAATAAATAAAATATAAAATAATATGATGACATGACATGGTCACATTGAAATGACTATTGCTTTTTAATATACGAATATTTATGACATGGCTTAGTATGTGATTTTAAATTCAATCAACTATTACTGACATTATTTTTTGTTTTTTTTTTAATTCTTTTATATTGACATTGTTATTAATCATGATAGTAAAATTATTATTGTATATTTGCATGCCGAATCCAGTAGGCGAAATATGAAGAACTGAAAACTAGCCCTAAGATCTCTAATGTACCTACCATATTTCTAGCAAATAAAGAATCTTATCTTATCTATCTTAAAAAATTAAAATACTCACTGCAATATCATACGGCACGGCGATTATGTAATACACGGCTAGAAGAAAACGCAGAGCACACCACAATTTAAGGAATATTCCGTGGGGAGTGATGCAAAATGGCACGAAAATGTATCTGAGGTGTCTGCCATACAAACGAGATATCACTCATGAGAATACATACTAAAATAATATTTCAACGTAAGTCTACTTAAACGGCTTCTAGGTATATTAAGTACAAATCAGAACCAGCTATATATTATATAAGTAACATATTTCTGTAAAAAAAAACAATTTAGCCAAAGAATTTATGAAGAAAATTACGTATCCGCAGAAAAGTGTTTTTAGTATACACAGAAATTAATGAACGATATATCAAATTGTACAAGGACAGTGTACTAATAAATTTAACGAGCAATTTCTTTTCTTCATAGAAAAGAGGATACTTAGTAAGTATTATTATCGTATGAAATATTGAATACCTGAGCACGCCCAATCTGTCGAATGCCTTCATGTATTGAATTCTTTCTTCCCGGGTCGAAAATACATAGAAACTTTCCTTTATCTCTTGCTACAAGTAAGGAAGTCAGTAAATATCATAAAATTAATAAGGCAGTAATAATACGCGTACGTTTTCATTTTGAATGATTACCGCTATTCTGTTAGTTTTCACATCTATTTTGCCAGATATAGGCCTTGCTTCCTCGTACGGGGCAGCTCGTTCTTCAAGTTCTGGGTCATCTAAAACCTGTAAAAGTTACTGACATTGCACTTTCACTCCGATCAATAATAATATGGTCACTTACTATATTTGCCGCCCATAACCTTATCTTCTTCTTATATATAAAAATCAATCGCTGTTCGTTTGTCTCGCTAAAACTCGAGAACGGCTGGGCCGACTTAGCTGATTTTGGTTTTGAACGGTTTGTCATAATCCAGGGAAGGCTTAAACGTTAAAAATTAAAAATAACTTGAAAATCCAATGTCACGTGTACGAAGTAGCAGGCACAGCTAGTTTGTAATAAATATATCGTTTCGATACTGTATTTTCATCCGTGAAATTATTTTTTACATATTTAGAAACATGAAGGAAAATGTTTACGCCTACCAAAATACACATATTTACATAAAATAATAGCAAAAGAAACTCAGTGAATATACATTAAAAGCAAAAGGGTAAGAAAATACAAGCTAACGAAAGTAAACAGTAGTGATGATAAAATTTCACTAAGTGACAGTAATACAATAACTACTTTTAATAACATTGAAGAACATCTTATTGGGGATAGTGTGTAACCTAAGAGACATGTGCTCATGTCGTTATGTCGGACACCGCCACTCGGGGGGCATTTATAAGCCTTAAGGCGCGTCTCCACCGAAATTTGACAACACAAAAGTTGCCAACTTTTGTTCGGTGGAGACAAGGCTTTTTTTTTTTATTTTTGTTGGGACTAATTCCGCCCACACGCCCACCACTGTAACTTCTGTACACCAGGATCAACAGCGGGGACCCACGAACACACCGAGTTATGACACTCGGGAAGTCCCAGGAAAAATTAAACTGTCTTGGAACCCGCAACGAAATTAATCAGAAGAAAACTGGAGGAGTTGGAAATATAATAAGTCCACTTCCCTCCTTAGCAAAGCGGGATTCAAAATGAAGTCAAAATAGGCAGACGCCTTTTTCAAACCGGGAAGCTCCACGGATAAAATAATAGGTATTTACCTATGAAATTGCCGTTTTGTATGCAATAAGTGAAAGTACTTATTTTTTCAAACTTTTTTATTTCTGTTATTCGAAGTAATCACCCATGCAATCGACGCATCTTTGCCAACGCATTGGCAGTTTATTGATGCCCTTCTTGTAAAAATCAGCTGGACGGGAGGCAACAAACTCTTCAAAGGCATTTTGTACTGCCTCTCGGGAATTGAATTTTTTACCCACTAAAAAGTTGTCTAAATTTTGGAAAAAGTAATAGTCGGTAGGTACAAAGTCTGGTGAGTATGGCGGATGAGGGAGAGCTTCCAACCCCAGCTCTTGCAGCTGCTTCACGACAACGCGCGACCCCATACTGCACAACAGACAGTCTCCAAGCTGCACAGAGCTGGGGTTGGAAGCTCTCCCTCATCCGCCATACTCACCAAACCTTGCACCTACCGACTATTACTTTTTCCAAAATTTAGACAACTTTTTAGTGGGTAAAAATTCAATTCCCGAGAGGCAGTACAAAATGCCTTTGAAGACTTTGTTGTTCACGACAACGCGCGACCCCATACTGCGCAACAGACAGTCTCCAAGCTGCACAGAGCTGGGGTTGGAAGCTCTCCTTCATCCGCCATACTCACCAGACTTTGTACCTACCGACTATTACTTTTTCCAAAATTTAGACAACTTTTTAGTGGGTAAAAAATTCAATTCACGAGAGTCAGTACAAAATGCCTTTAAAGAGTTTGTTGCCTCCCGTCCAGCTGATTTTTACAAGAAGGGCATCAATAAACTGCCAATGCGTTGGCAAAGATGCGTCGATTGCATGGGTGATTACTTCGAATAACAGAAATAAAAAAGTTTGAAAAAATAAGTACTTTCACTTATTGCATACAAAACGGCAATTTCATAGGTAAATACCTATTATTATGGGTCCTAAGTGAGCTATATTTGATTTCTATAATATGTATGGCAGAATCGCTTAAACGCACGGAAATTCACCGCAGTTGACACAAGATCCCCATAATATACTACCCCAGACGTAATTTGTAAGCTTATTAGCATCATGTTACGTTCATTGTACCAAAGACTACATTCCCAGAGGATATGATGAGCCGACTGTTCACAGCTAGAATCAGGTGTTGAGCATTGACACAATGGTGAATCGACTAATTTAAATGAGTATAGTTTGCTCTTAAAGTTACCGTGGCCTGTAAGAAATTGAGCGACACAGTGATCCACCTCGAGCCATGTCCTTGACAACCGTTCGCGAACAGATGGAAAGAACTGGTAGAGGTAGCGCCCCTTAGATGATTCGTCCCATCGTTGCTGCCATTCATCCAAGAGGTCGTTATAGACATTAGATTGCTGTTGAAACAATCTTATGATTTTACCGCGGTCTCGTATGCCCAAAAAATCGCATTCCATGTTTTGTAGTATGGAATAATACATGGCTGCACGTCTTTGCACCTCGAGATCGACCGGAAGAACACCTGCCAACACCGGTAAAGCCTCAGTGCTAATCGTCCTATATGCCTTGCACAAGAAAATCAATGCAGGTCGTTGGCCTTGTAACAGTTTGCGACGGACAGCACCTACACTCGCCCTATCTGCCCATACAGGAGCACCATAGCAAATAGAACCTAAACAAGTAGCCATATATGATCTTTAGTATATGAAATGACAGACCCCACGTCGCAGTTGATATCCTCGTCAGTGACTGCGCTGAGACTCGGCTTTACAGAACAGAACTTTTATCACCAACACGTGTTGACAACACAAAAGTTGACAACACAAAAGTTGACAACATTTGTTCAGTGGAGACTCGGCTTTAGATGACCCGTGGTCCGTCGAAGTGCCGGGGATTTCCTTTGAAGGTTACACCTAAAACACCCAAACTCCGAAACAAATATTTGCAGATCATACAAATATTTGGTCCGACCCGGTAATCGAACCCGAGACCTCAGGCAGCAGTACACTACTTTGTTAATACTATTGTTAAATACCCAGACCTCAATTAGCTAAAAGGCTTCTTTCTAAATGAGTCATATGTGTACTACCATCTCATTTTAGAATTTTCAAGCCAACCATTTAGCTTGTGTCATGAAGTCACTTGTCTCTAACAATTTTAAAACTTAATGTTTCTCACACAGAAATTGAAAAGTAGTCTTCAAAAATCAAACTATACTGCTATAATGTAAATATGAATAATTTCAGATGACAGTGCATGCATGCTACTTCAGACATACTCACTATGCTGGATAGCGACCAATTAGCTTAGTTGCCCACTTCAGTCTAGTAATAGAACATGTTATCTATACGCAATATAGTAAGTGTCACTGAAAATTGGTATCAAGTATGTGGAGGAGGTCGTGAAACCGGCACCATTACCCTACTGCACAAAACTTAAAGTTCTCACATAAGCAACAATTAACTTATGGTAACTGAGTGCTAAAGTTGTCTACCTTAAGCGACTAATTCTCACACAAACTTTACTCAAAAGAACAGAAGATGTGTATCTGCTCTATTGTAAATTTTCAGGTAATATCTTATCTTAAAACTAGTGAAAAGTTAAATTAATTACATTCATTCATTCATTATGTTACTTAAGTACAAATTTCTATTCATAAACACAGCGTTCATATTCAAATAAACACAATATTTCATTGTACCGTACAAGTGAATAGTAACAGAAATTAAATGCACAAATCACCGTTATAATAGGATGACTAATGTCCGGAAACGTGCCCCAGCACTGCACTAGCGCGCTGTACTCCACATGCAGTAATATGCAGTTTGTCGACGTCACCACGGTGTATACCTGGACACATTAAGCACGTTTTACAGTTTGAACCTAATGTGTGCGGTTCCTGGCTATAGAGCCTTCAGTGATTTGTAAAACTGAATAGAGCTCATTTTGTATTTAAATTAAGTTTATGTAACATAACATTCACTTCTGAATTTATAGAAGAGAAAGGGATATTAGGGTATTTACATATAATAATATGTAGTTGAGAGGAATCATTAAACAGTGTTCACAAAGCGAAGTATGTCATAACATTGAAAAAATGTAATGAGTGTTGTTTTAAAAAAATCATTACTTATAATGATTCCAAATCAGACATAGCCTTTTTTTTTTTTTTTTTAACGTGTGGAAATCCCCTCGGACCGTCACCCCACCGGGGCTTGCGGTGGGGCGGTGTGTCGGACTTGAACCGACTAAAACCACACGGTGTGCCACTCTGCGCCTGTGAAGGGAGGAATCCGGGAACTGCAGTTGTTAACACGTCCGGACCCCTCCCAGCGCTTGCCCGCACAAAAGCGGGCACCGTCAGCTGTTAACCTCTCATTTTAGGCAACGTACGGCACACACGTAACGTCGCCTCCTCGCGGGTGGCCACTAGAGCGGATGGAAGGGAAAGCCCGTCCCGACCATCCGCGGCCACACTCAGGGCGGCATGAGGCGCTGATAGGCGCGCCTCCGCCGCCCGGTTCGCCGGCGGCGGATTGGGTCCGAGTGGATGTCATCCTCCCGGGCCTTCTCCGCCACCTCCTTCTGCGAGATGACTTCTTCGCAGAAGGTTGCGACCGCGGTAAAACTGCTATCGCTACCGGCCATGGAGCGTATGACGGCCGGTAGCGAGAGATCTCCTCCGATGACTGCAGTGAGGGCCCGACGCTGCGGCGCCCAAGCGGGGCAAACCGCCAGCGTGTGCTGGGCCGAGCCCTCACTGCAGTCGCAGTGGTGGCAGGCGGGACTCAATTCCCTCCTGGCGACCGAGTGCAGGTACTTTCCGAAGCAACCATGCCCGGAAAGGACCTGCGTCAGTCGGAAGGAAAGGGTCCCGTGCTGCCGCCCTGCCCACTCGAGGATGACCGGCTGGAGAGCCTCCACGGCGGCAAAGCCAGCACGTGGAGTCTCCAGCCGGAACGGCCATCTAGCCATGGTGGCTCGACGGGCGGCTTCACGCCACTCGCGTACCTCATCGGGCGGAGGGCGATAGCCATACTCCGCCCGATATTCAGCCACCCGTCGATAAACTTCGGCGAGCACTTCCGCCTCCAAATCCCACGGGGGTGTCCCGGCCAGGGCGCACGCCGCCTCGGTTGACACCGTGCGGTATCCACGTATGGCTCTGACCGCCAATACCCTCTGAGGCCGAAATCAGACATAGTCTGTGCTAACGTAACCAGACTGCTGATAAACATTTTTAAATATATATATAATATATATATATTTAAAAATGTAAAAATATATTAAAGATAAATTACACCCAGACACACGACAATAAAATTGTACTTTAAAGTTGTAAACACTGTGCAGCAAATAAATAAATAACCGTGATCATCACACAAATATTTGTCCTGGATGCGAATGGAACCCACCACCACCTTAACACCAGCTTAACAGTCAGGCATTTCATTTATAGCATAATTATACTTTATACACAACGTAACTTTTTAACGTTAAATACCGAGTAAATGATTTTTCATCCCACCAGCTCGTAAAGAGTATTTTTGCCGTTCGATATCTGAGTGTAAAAGTCGTTTTTATCCTCTAGAGAATAAAGTAAATTGAATTTTGAACATCGCTCGGGTGCACTAAGTTTGTGAATTCAAAACATCATTAAACCTATTTACTTCACCTCCATGGTGCCGAATTAATCATACAATATTTTTTAATTTGTTAAAACCTACTTGGTGTAGTTTTTTTTATTTGCTGTGGCCGCACCATTTTCTTCTTAAGTAACTATAGCAACGTAACTTTATTTTTTCTTCATTTATCTATACATCCATACAAATAAATAAAATTGAAATGCCTGTTTGTAATATTAAAATAATCGCTTTTTACAAAATGCATATGTATGTATATATACTAAAATATTATTTTTTTTACAATTTCTGTTACATTGTCTGTCTGTCAGTCGGTCTGTCTGTCTATTTGTTCCGGGTAACCTCTGGAACGGCTGGACTGATTTTAACGGGACTTTCACTGGCAGATAGCTGATAATCTAAGGAGTAACTAAAGCTACTTTTCTTAGACTAGCTTTGTCCCGCAGTGTAACTCGCGGTACGACAAAAATCGCGGGTAACACCGCGGGGTTGAGCGAGTACCTAAGTATTTTTGAAATAATTTAAAAATAAATATGTAATACTTACCTATTATAATGTAGTACCTAATAAATATTAATACCTAAACTGAAATAAAAGTATCTTGTGATTGTTAATGCTTTTTTTGCATTTAGTTGTTTCCTCGCTGAGGTGGAATGAAAAGTTACGTGTTGCACTCGAGTGCAAAGATTTTTCACCTCGTGCTCTTTTGATTCCTTCGCTTGCTCGGTCATCAAAATTGAGCACGCGGTTAAAAAACAACTTTGCACTCTTGTATAACAAATAACTATTATTTTTGCGGCGGTTTCTTCACCCGAAACTTAGATATTTTGTAATTGGAAACGTTTACTGATACCAGCCACAAAGTAAACATTTGCTTGTTTGCTATTAAATTACTTAAACAAATACAAAGTAAAATATGAATTACATTTTATAAGTCAAATTCAGTATAACGTATCCTTGATCACCCATATCAAGAACTGTCTTCATAGTAACTATTTCATGAAGATAGACCACATAAAAGGTAGGTACCTAACAGATTACATCAAATAGTATTATCATACCTTCGGTAAACCCAAGAGCATTTCCAAGACACCGAAATGACTTCCAGGACCAATACTCATTTGAACTTTTCCTAAGTAATTCAACACATTGCAATGACCCTTAAAAAGGAATAAATATTATTGTAGTATGCGAAACTAAGGCGCATTGTTATAATGAACTAAATTTGACTTTTTATTTGTCTCTTATAACACCGAACGTCAAAAATCGTTTCGGACTTTATGAACGTTTTTAGAATTGATTCATAATTTCATATGTAGTTAAGTTTGAGTAAGTTTTCTATTATTTTATTCAGTGTCGTTTAAAGTCCTTTTGAAGCTTAATGGCCTAGGAACTAAGAAGGAAGTTCACAATTTAATTGTTTTTTTTAAATGTTTATTGCCTCATAAATTAGTCATTTATAAACCTAATTTAAAATTTGTCTTTAATTCGAAGGAGATACCTCCCGTTTAGTGCAATTCAAATGAAAAAAAAAGTATTATAGAGCGCGTTTATTACGAACTATTATGATAGCGATGCACGACGCATCGGTCACGTTTTTTAACAGATAATTATTGTTTCCGATAATAAAACAAATTGATCGAATAGACAACTCAAGAGCTGGAAAAAATAATTTAATTTGATGTATGGAAAATAAACATACACTTTTAAGTATGTACATGTCTCGTCCAATATCAGCTGCATGTTGCACAATCTCGTCGTCAGGGAGCACTATTTTCCTGGTATTGCTTGCTACTGTCTGCAGAAAGTCGCGATTGCATACCTTAAAAAATAAATTAAAGTGTGTCCTACATTTGTCACTTTTCACTGTCTGTAGACAATGTAACATTGTTACAACAATCTATTGTTTCGTGAGGGAAAAACATTTTCTTTCTTTAATTTTATTTTTAAGATACGAGCATTAACAACTATCACTTCAGACGCACAAGGTTTAGTTTTAGTTGAAACAGTAGAAATCAAGGAATCTCTGTAAAGCCCAAACCAAATCTTAGTAAACAATAAGCTAATTAATTTTAATTAGAGAGTCCTTAAACTACACACATCAAAAGTGTCTAGGGATCAACATATGTGTCTAGAGATCAACATATATTTTTGCAATAACTTTTCTCCTGATTGATATTAATTAAAATTTTCTTTAAGGATTCATCAAATAAAGTGTTTTCGTTTGTCACAGTAACGATAAACCAAGTCACCTTTGCATTAATAAAGAAATTTGCCATTTTCCTAATAAAGGGATTTTTGACATTTGAACCACTAACATTAAAGTTCGAAAAAAAGACTGAAATAACAGTTTTCTTTAAAAATTTATTAGGTAACTTAAACAATTAATAGTCCGTGTTTCTACCGCGAACACTAACAACACAAGAACATCGGTTTGGCATACTCAAAATGAGTTCATCCAAACACGCTGTGGAATGGCCGCCCATGTTCGTTGCAACAACAAAAAAAGGTCTTCTTGCGACTGGATACCCTCCATATTCGGCAGAGCTCTTCTCTGTAGCATATCCCATGCATGCTCAATCGGGTTCAAGTCTGGCGACTGAGCAGGCCAGGGCCAAAGCCACATCTCAATCTCAAGAAATCCGCATAAAAATGCTTGATCCCTAGACACTTTTGATGTGTGTATTCACATTGATAATGAATTTACCTGAAATAAAGGGCACGATAGCAAAGTCTCAACCATTTCCACAGAACGAACTTCTTGTTGGAGGTTCATGGACATATCACTAAACAATTCATCAGGACACACTGCGTTATTGTAGTACCTGGTGCATATGTTCAGATTTAAAGCTTATAAATAGATATTTTAATATAAATCATTTAGTCGGTAACTGTATGTAATTCCTTAGTTTGTTTTCCAAGTTTTGGTAGGGTGTAGTAATAGCAAGAATAGGGCAGAGAGAGGTCCCAGCCCACCGAAAATGAGCTTACGAGTATATTACAACTAGCAGAGCCCCGCGGTGTTACCCGCAGTTGTTGTTGTACCTTTACACTACGGGGCAAAGGTAGTCTTAAAAAAAACTTCGTTTAAAAAACCGACTTCAAAAACTAAAAAGTATCAAATAACTTAATTTGTATGTGCTACCTATTCATAGGTTTGAAGTCAGTGCCAAGCCAAATGTAACAGTAGGTACCACACTCGCTATATTTCGAGACGAACGTCAACGACGTCACCGACGCTTCGGTTGTTTTGTTCTACGCGAAGAGCAGCTATCCGGCTCAAGGTCACGCTCGGCGAGTGCGGTACCTACTATTACATTTTGGCTTGGCACCGACTTCAAACCTATGAATAGGTAGCACATAAAAATTAAGTTATTTGATACTTTTTAGTTTTTGAAGTCGGTTTTTTTAAACGAAGTTTTTTTTTTCGCTTTTTAGTCTTTCTCAAGTCTCTCATCATCATTTCACCTAAATAACTTGAAAGAATACCACTAAAGGTAACATACATACTGTATAGAATCGAAAGGATGAAGTCCTTGGTAATTTTTTGTAATAAAATCTCAAATGGACTATCTTCTATAGGTTACTATAATTCAGGTGATTTGAGGTAAACTGACTAACTGAGGTAAACTCTGATATCGTTAGGACACGTTTTATCTTATATATAAAATTCTCGTGTCACAATGTTAGTTACCATACTCCTGTGAAATGGCTGGACCGATTTTTATAAAATTTGGTGTGCATATCGGGTAGGTCTGAGAATCGACCAACATCAATTTTTTTTATGGCAAAACAACGTTTGCCGGATCAGCTAGTATATTATGAAATTAAATGATGTCTACATAATATGAAAGCATGCAGACAATTGCTTTAACTTCATTGCAGGCGCTCACGTAAATTTGAGGGTTTCCTTCGATTTCCTTAGGATCCCATCATCAGATCCTGATATGGTAACCATGGGACCACATGGGGAGCATATCCTTTCGAATACAAAAAAAAATTTGAAAATCGGTCCACAAATTGACGGAGTAATCCGTGTACATACATAAAAAAATAAAAAAACCGATGAAATTGAGAACCTCCTCCTTTTGGAAGTTGGTTAAAAGGTAGCCTAAGTTACTTCTTATATTATCAGCTATCTGCCAGTGAAAGTCCCGTTAAAATCAGTCCAGCCGTTTCGAAAATTAGTCGGAATAAAAAGACAGACCATAAAAAGTTATCGTGGGAGAGCTACGCTTCGGCATGAATGGGCCGGCTCGACTGGAGTGATACCACGGCCTCACAGAAAACCGATGTGAAATAGTGCTTGCGCTGTGTTTCACCGAGTGAGTGAGGATACCGGAGGACCATACCCCAACCCTTCCCCCTATCTCCCCCCTTCCACATCCCCCAAAGGCCGGCAACGCACTTGTGACGCCTCTGGTGTTGCGGGTGTCCATGTGCTGCGGACATCGCTTACCATCAGGTGATACGTCAGCTCGTTTGCCCGCCTATTCCATCAAAAAAAACTATGAAAATATACGCAAATATACAATTCTATAGAATTAAATATGTATTTTAACTATACAGTTAACGAAATCGATGTTTTATTCATCAAATTATTTATAAAGAAAAGTCAGGTTGTTCAATCCAGTTTCAATGTTGCTAACTAAGCAACTGACAAATAAAAAGCTGTCTGATTTTTTTTTGCATAAAATTGATAGTTCAAATCCCCACGATATAGATTAAAAGCAAAAATGTTACTAACAAAAGTTTGACAGTACCTGTTCATTTTTAATTTTCCTTACCATTGGACTGAGAAGAATTTCTTTACGCGGGCTGTAATTTTTCCACTGACGCGATTCACAGACAGGAAATAAAACAACTCGCGCATGGATTCCTACAAAAGATGGGTAAATTTTGTTACGTGTATGATCACAAATTCACACGTTAACGTTGTGTTATACTAACTTTAGCTCGCGCAATAAATAGCCAATGCTACTCACCGAAACTGTAGCTTTCCATTAATGAATTAATAAAAATAATGCGAGCTTTTGCGAAAAAAATTAACAATAAAAAGTTTAAAAATTCAATCACGTTAAAATTTGATGAATTATTTTTATTAAATTTCCCCGGGGCCATTATTGCGAATCATTGACACCTCGTTCATTTAAATCAGCTCAGCAGTTTAGACGCTACAGTGAAGCATAGTAACATAGATGGACTACCAAAACTATTAGACTTCCGTTTGGCTTTCCAGTGGTCGAGTAAAAAAAGTAATTTTATTAAATACTTACTACAAGAAGACATTTTTTTAATTAAAAAGGTAATATATTTAAAATTTCGATATTTGCTACAACTAATTTTATGAATTCAATAGTTGGACAATGAAACAATCTATGTCAATAGAGAATTTAAATAAAATCACCCTCGCCGTCCCTTTCACTTATATTCACTGATCCGAAAGATTTGCTAAGTCTTTGGTTTGCAAAGCGTTTAGAAGAAATCTTATCAATTTATTTAAAAATAAATAAGTTTTTTTCATTTCCAAAAAAAACATTGGCAACAGTTTTAAAACTATTTGATGTTTATACTTCAAATTTCATATTATCCAAGGATATCTTATTAAAAATACTCGCATACCTTAAACTTAATCCTTCTTTGTGTTGACAGTAAGTAATTACAACAGATCCTAGCTGTATAGAAGGCGCCCATGTACGAGCCGAGAACAAACAAAAAAATAACCTGCAACACAATTTCTATATGAGAACAATATTACAGTATGTTTTATACCATTTATATTCAAAGAACATGTCGTACTGAGATCTATCACTACATAGTATAAAACAAAGTCGCTTTCTCTGTCCCTATGTCCCTTTGTTTGCTTAAATCTTTAAAACCACGCAACGAATTTTGATGCGGGTTTCTTTAATAGATGGAGTGATTCAAGAGGAAGGTTTTTATGTATAATAAATGCATAATATAGTATAGGAACACTGTTAATTTTTGAGGTTTCTAATGTGATGTAGCAAATAAACACATTTTTTTGCGCTTACATTGCAAACGCTGGTTGCACCTGACGAGATAGATCAAAATAATGTACTACAGTATTGTACACCTTAAAAAGTACTACAAAAAAGTCCGCGACGGTATATGTCTATCTCTTGGGATAACCCACAACAACCATTTTTTATTCCTTTCTTTTTATGAGAAATAATGGCTTATTTACGAAGTGACTTTAAGCAATACAGAATGAATCCTTATACAATTAAGTAAATGAAATACATTGTGCATTTAATATAGATCAAAATGGCTCTTTACAGTATCTAATTTAAATGAATATATTCGAAGATATTACAGATTTAAAATGCACAAATCGTGTCGTCGGCGGGGGCATCTGAAATCCACCCGTGCGAAGCCGGGGCGGGTCGCTAGTTAACAATATATATTGGTTGTACTTACAAAAACATACCTAAGTCCTATTACGTCTACAAATTAGTTTAATTATGTCTAATTTAGTAACATAATATTAACAAGGACCAATTGGTTACCTAGCAAATATTTATTAAATAGTAAACATATAATTATATGTGAAATCGAACTTAAATGACTTATGGTAAGTAGGACATCAATCTAAATGGGAAAACACAAGTTGGTGTTCTGAGTTTGGGTGTTCTTAACTGTTGAGCTGTTTTTTTTATCTTTTACTTAACTTTAATGTCCTAGTACTATGTTACAATGGTATATTCACTAAGTAGTTTTAATAGTTGTAATTTATAAATAGTTTTATTACACATTGTTACTATGTTAAATTATATTTTTAATGGAACAAACCAAGATGTTTTAGTGAAAAAAATTGCGTAAAGTTGTTTAAAGGTTGCAACACAGCTGCTCCTTTATAAATCAGGCCCTAAAATTAAGTTATACATCATGTGAATACTTTTTTCCAGGCAACAGTAAATAACATTTGGCCGTATACACTCGTAAAGTACACTTCTTTATGTATGAAAAAGTGTCATCACATTGTTTTGGGTCGAGTGCCAGCAGCGTATCACGATATCCTCTAGGCACACATTCAGAATTTATAATTACATGTATATTTAAACTCGTAAAAGTATTTACCATTAAAACTTCGCATAACACAACATCTACATTTATTACAATTTGTTTGTATTGTGTGAACTTTGTTAAATATGTGAAAATTACTTTGACAAAGAAATTTCAACTGGTATTTTCATATTTATTTTCTTATATGAGTGTACTTTTTGATTACTAATCCAATCATGCGCTTTGCATTATTAGATATGTGTGGAGTTATAATTTTGGACTCCCAAGCAAATAAAAACATATTAAAGTCAATTCTACATGCAAAATTGTATTTTGTGACAGTATGCAATAGAAATAAATATGGCAAGAGCTTTACCTACACAAAAAGGAATAAACTCATGCTTTCCACCAGGCAGAGTAGAGTCACTGTGCAAGTTTTCAAATAAAAACAAACCATATCTCCAGCGAAGTTCTTAAAAGTCTTTGTAATTTCATGTAATTTCATCACTTTAATACCATTAAAGAACTCATGAATGATGATGACTCGCTTTCTTTCTATTATTCGGAAAAAGCATTACTAATAATGCCGAATTTTTCAGAATTTTTCAAGTAAATGTCAACGCAACGTATTGTTCACGATATTTTTTTTTGTTCTACAAAGTAGTCATTTTTTAACCCCCGACGCAAAAAGGGGGTGTTATAAGTTTGACGTCGATGTCTGTCTGTCTTTATGTGTGTGTGTCTGTGGCATAGTCATAGTGTATTAAGTCATTTCTATGTGTCCTGTACAAAATACTTTTTGAAATAAATTTATTATATTATATATTATTATTATTTCATAGCTCTCAAGCGGATGAACCGACTTCGAAGCGGTTTTTTTTATTTGAAAGCCAGTTTCCTTGCGGTAGTTCTTAGTTACGTTTGGTTAATATTGGTCCAGCAGTGTAAGTGTATCAGCTCTTTTCCAAAATGATGTTAGGCATTTTTGTCGTATGATTACTCGTTAAATTACTATTAATTGATAACATTGACCTGATGCCGCGTAGGGGTTTTTTATTTTTTTTATTTATGATTATGTTGTTAATACCTCAACTTAGAGTTGTAGTTAACAATATTCTAGGACTTCTTAACTTTACTTAACTCCAATGATAAAGTGTAAATACGATACCAACAGACTTTCATAATTCTTACACGAAAATGACACGAACCAAAGTCAAACATACTTTTTATAGGATGCAATCACTGGATGGAATACGAGCAAAGCATAGTCGTACAATAAATAAGTGCCTACAGCCTATAAAACTTTTTGTGCACGGCACACAATTTTCAGAGTAAAAATATATGGTTATGGTTTGAGGGTTATTATGAAAAGGCATAAAAGTAAACTACGTGTAGTAGGTAAGTACTTTAGAATACTCAAACTCACAGAGTCATGAATATTGTATAGTCAACTGTTTTTATAACATTATTTATTTTATAAAACAAATGAAAGCGTTTGTTGAACTATTGGTCACGAACCCTCCAGTATCACATCATAATAATGTATGAGGTGGAAAATCTCTATGGTAATGCATTATCTGTATTTCTTGTTGGTTTAAGCTGATGCTATTACCATAGAAGTTTATTGACTGAGAAAATGGTTAATAAGAAGTCAGTCAGTCAGTAAACACGAGGAAATCTGTATGAAATAATACAGTAATGAAAAAAAGTGAATTCAAATTATGCTAAGCGAAGTTTAATGAGAGCCATATAATAAAAGCGGTTTCGTTTTATTTCAATTTCCAATTAGCTTTTTAACGGGAAACATGTTTACTAATATGGGGATAAAGCCTTGCCAGATGACGTTAAGCGACGTTGGGATGTCATCGTTAGGACACTACCTCTTTTAAATAACGTATTCATTCCGAGATTAGTTTTAATAGTTTCTGATAAGAAACCAGAGCTCCATGTATTTATGGACGCATCTGAACGAGCATACGGTGCTTGTATTTATGTCCGTAGCGTTAGTGAAGAAGTTGGAGACGTCACAGTCCGTCTTTTAATAGCTAAAAGTCAAGTAACCCCTTTAAACCCCACGACAATTCCACGATTGGAATTATGCGGCGCATTGACTGCGGCTCGTCTTTTTGAAAAGGTCACAACATCTCTTAGATTGGTTTTTAATAATGTGTACTTCTGGACAGACTCCATGATAGTGTTAGGATGGTTGCGAATGCCACCTTCGAGACTCCAGCCTTTTGTACGTAACCGAGTAGCCGAAATTTTAGAGAAGGCTGGCAATTATTCATGGAAACATGTTCCCACGCACCTAAAACCCGCAGACCTGATATCCAGAGGTATGAATATCAGCAATCTGCAAACTTCAGCTTTGTGGTGGTCTGGTCCAGAGTATTTAAAGAGTAATCCTAAAGAATGGCCTAATAATCAATATAAACCAGTTGAGTTACCTG
Organism: Diaphora mendica; assembly: GCA_949125395.1. NCBI lineage: Eukaryota > Metazoa > Arthropoda > Insecta > Lepidoptera > Erebidae > Diaphora > Diaphora mendica. Next base: position 8,918,850 of record OX421321.1, read on the forward strand.
AAACTCGACCCGATGTTTCTATAAACATGTTGACCAATCAAAGTCAAAATGATAAATTAATTAATTTTAGTCGTTTTTCTAATTATTTACGCCTTATTCGTAGTGTAGCTTATGTTCTGCGTTATATTAAATTGTCTAAAAGACAGGTCATAAGCAGCACATTTTTAGAACAACAAGAGTTAGAAGACGCTCTTTTAGTTATTGTTAAGATTAGTCAATTTGAGTCATTTCCGGAGTATAAAATGCTATTAGATAAACATACCCTTCCTAAAAAGAGTCCTCTATTCAATATTTAATGTATTTCTTGACAAGGATAACGTCATGCGTGTAGGAGGACGTCTTAATAATTCAAACTTTAATTATAACAAAAAACGTCCAATCATTATACAGTCCACTCACAGATTCACAAAGTTATTATTTATATATGAGCACATAAGGCTCATGCATGCTGGTCCTCAATTGTTACTTGCATCAATACGGGAAACATACTGGCCTATACGTGGTCGTAATTTATCAAAGTTAACCTTTCACAATTGCGTGCGGTGTACTCGTATGCGAGGAAATACTGTTACGCCTATAATGGGTAATTTACCTCAGCAGCGATTTCTTCCAAGAGGCTTTCCATTCGAAAACGTAGGTGTCGACTACGCTGGCCCTATCATGAGCGCCAGTCGTCAAGGAAGAGGCTGCAGGCTTGTTAAAACGTATATTTCAATATTTATTTGTTTCACAACTAAGAGTGTTCACCTCGAACTTGTGGGAGATTTAACGAGTAATTGTTATTTGCTTGCTTTACGTCGTTTCATAGCACGCAGGGGTAAACCAATTAATATCTTTTCTGATAACGGCACATCATTTGTAGAAATGAAAATAAAAAATAGGAAAAAAATTATTAAGCCCTGGATAACCCCTGGGATCTTAAAATGCATCAGGAATCGTGACAATTTATATAAGAAAGTAAAAATTTGTCCCGAAAATGAAGTCCTTAAAACAATCTATATAAGGTACCGTAATTTTTGTTCAAATATATTAAAAAAAGTTAAAAGAGACTTTGAGAAAATTCGGTTTCAAAGTGCAGGTAAAGATAGCAAAAAAATTTGGAAAATTGTTAAAGATATTGCCTACGCTAAAAAAGACAAAAGCAGTTCTTTGGATCTAATAGACACAAGTCATCCACAACAATCCGTCAACGATGTAAACAATTATTTCGCAAGTGTAGGAAAAACTTTAGCTGAAAACATTAAAAAAAATAACACTCAAACAGATTATATCGCTTATAATTCTTGTTGTCAATCTTTTGCTCTTCTTCCCACTGATGTTGATGAGGTGAGGACATTGATAACGGGCTTGAGGAGCGAGTGCTCGGTTGGGCTGGACGGAATATCTAGTGAAGTTTTAAAGTCAAATATACATATTCTGACATCACCAATTACGTACATATGTAATCTATCTCTCACAACTGGAGTATTTCCCAAAATTTACAAAAAATCGCGAGTTCATCCGATACACAAGAAGGGTAACAGAGACTGTGTCAATAATTATAGACCTATATCCATTCTCCCGACTCTATCAAAGATTCTAGAACGCATTATTAACAATAGACTAGTTAAATATTTAGAAGATAAACATCTTTTATCACGAGCACAGTTTGGTTTTAGAGCAAAAAAATCCACAGCAGATGCTGTATTAGATCTTACCAATTACATAGTCAATAATATAGACACAAAAAGGAAAACAATTGGAATCTTTCTCGATTTGGCAAAGGCGTTTGACACAGTCTCTGTCCCTATCCTGGTTAAAAAGCTTGAAAGTATTGGTATCAGGGATCTTCAACTAAGGCTCCTACAAGATTACCTGACTGATAGAACGCAGTGCGTGAGGATCGGTGATGTAATCAGCGATGAGCTACCTGTAACTTTTGGTGTCCCTCAGGGCAGTATCTTAGGTCCAACCTTGTTCCTAGTATATATAAACGATCTCTGCCAGATTGACCTCCCAAATACAAAGATCGTAACTTTTGCAGATGACACTGCCTTACTCTTTAGTGGCAACACATGGAGCGAAGTATTTATAAATGCTCAGAGTGGAATGAACAAGGTCACAGAATGGTTAAATAGAAACATGCTCACATTAAATGTTGCAAAGTCGAATTATTTAACTTTCTCAAATAAATCCTGTGATAAGCCTGATTCCTCGCTTCATATAATCTCTCACTCGTGTCTTAATGTCAGCATTGGAGACTGCACATGTCCTAAGTTAGAAAACACCACGTCAACCAAATATTTGGGAGTAATCATTGACAGAAATCTGAAATTCAATGAGTATATTAATCTTCTTGCCGCAAGGTTACGTAAACTAATTGTCGTATTCAAAGCCCTAAGACAAGTTGCTTCAAAAGATGTAGTTAAATCCGTGTATTATGCCCTTTGTCAATCTCTTCTTGTGTACTGCATCACCTCTTGGGGTGGTGCATGTAAAACTAGCCTCCTTAAAATTGAAAGAGCTCAAAGAGCTATTCTAAAGGTAAGTTTGTTCCTACCATTTTACTATCCAACGGTTGACCTTTACAAAAAGTGGGAGGTCTTGACAGTGCGGCAACTCTTTATATTAAATATCGTTGCCAAGCAACACTGCCTAGCAACATTTGAACTAGAAGAAAACAGAAATAAACGTCGCAAAGACAGAGTATTCTCGGTGCCATTGTGCAAAACTAATCTTGCACAGCGATTTTTCAGTTACCAGGGTCCGAATCTATACAATAAATTGAATCGTGCTTTAAATTTGTATCCCTTATGCAAAACAAAATGCAAGTCTTCGGCTATGAACTGGCTACAAAAGCTGAATTATGATTTAACAGAAAAACTTCTTCATTGTAATTGACTCAAACACTATCCTACACCCACACACACATACACACACAAACACACACACACACACAAACGTACACACACGCACACACATACACACATATCATTATCAGTGATCCTGACACGTTACTCTTTACATAACACTTACCCAAAGAGATTCGTATGCTTGGCGCTGTCTTAGTTATAAGATTTAAGTACCCTTTTTTCTTTATATATTTATTGTTAGCTTTTCAATACTCATTCCCTCATTATATGTGATCAATAGAAAAAAAAAAAAAGTTTAAACACACTGTCGAAAATGTACCTGTAAGTCCGTGGGGTGAGGACCTGGTGATTTGTAACACAGGCATTCTATGCCTATCACAGACACCAGCTCCTCACATTTCTAAATTAAACTGTGTAAAATAACTAGTTTTAAGTATACCATTGTGAGGAGAAATAAAGTATTATTATTATTATTATTATTATTATTATTTATCTAAATTCTTAAAGGATAATTGTAATTCCCTCAGTGAAAGTTTAGCAAGCGATAGTATTAATTTTAAGTTTATACCCGCGTACAGTCCTCATTTTGGTGGCCTTTGGGAGGCGGGTGTAAAGTCGACCAAGTATCACTTACAAAGAGTACTGGGCAATTGTAATTTTACTTTCGAGGAGTTAAACACCACGCTCACCCAAATTGAAGCGATACTCAATTCGAGACCTCTCACTCCACTATCATCTGATCCAGCTGACCTGAACCCATTGACGCCAGGCCACTTCCTCATTGGACGACCGCTTACTTCGTTGCCGCAGCGTGATCTTCAGCAGTGTTCTTCGAATGCCTTGACACGGTTTCAGCGCATTGAACAGCTTCGTCAACATTTCTGGAGTCGATGGAGCAAGGAGTACGTCGCAGAGCTGCAGCAGCGCATAAAATGGCGCTCTTGTAAAGATGAGCTCAAACTGGATACACTAGTCGTAGTAAAGGAGGACAATTTGCCGCCCTTAAAGTGGAAGCTTGGCAGAATTGTTGCTGTGCACCCCGGACCTGATAAAATCGTTCGAGTTGCTGACATCAGAACTTCCACAGGAATGATAAGAAGAGCTTTTAGCAAGATTTGTCCACTGCCTGTTATGGCTGATTGTTGTTGAAAGCACAGAGCTTCCAACGCCCGGGGGCATGTTCAAGCGCCTTTTACTTTTAAATAGCAAATGTGCCGCTCGTCCTTAGAATTACGTTAGATTTAAGTTTCTAATGACATGTCGTCATCATTTTTATTTTTGCTTTTCTGTACCAACAAGCACCAGAATATAACGTGTTAAAACTTGCTCCTGTTTTTGATTTCTATAATTAAGGATTAATTCTCAACATGGTTGAAAAAAAGGGCCAAAGTTAATAGAACTAACTTTGGCCCGAGGCTCTTTCCGCGTGTGTGTCCGTTAGCGCGGTAAAGTAGTAGGTAGTAGCCTAGAACCTTCCTCAAGAGTCAAAATATATCCATCGGTGTAGCTGTTAAGATGTGAAAGCATTACAAACAGACAGAGTTATTTTCAACTTTGTAATATTATAGTATGGATGTCACTTTTTTACTTACTAATAAAATGTCTTTTGAACCAGGGGATACGTCTGAAGAGCCAGTGCCAGTAAATATGGCTGTACCGAAACTGAATGCCGTTTTTATAGGTTTTTCGTGCTTTGCCTCATTCATCATATATACCTTAGTTTCCCAAAATATTAACAAGGACATCCAGGAATTCTATAAAACAGGGTTTATAAAATGTAAATAAAAAAAGGCTGATTATCAGTAAAAAAATTAATACTTACTAACTAGTAACCACAGATCATAGTAGTTAAATAAAATGAAATAATAGATAGAACTATTTAACACATTCTGAAGAAAATAATTTTAGAATATTTTTCGGACAATTATTTTGAGTGTTACTTGTTTGTTTCTATAGAGATATTGTGAAAAAACCTTAATGTTCATTTACATCTCTCATTTTCGGTAATAGGTTCTTATTACCTCCAAATGGGGCTTTTAGGTGACTAGTAAGCGCTCTAGGGTAATAATGTAGCCAGAAAAGCAATAGGGCGGTAAGTAATTTAAAAATAACACTTATTTCTTTCAAAAAGTTCACTTTATACAATAATATAATTATATACAATATAATCAAAGCATCTTGTGAATAGACACTCAATATTTGGCGTTAAAAATAACAAACAAATAAAAAAACAACGGGTTGCACACCGGGAGTGCCGGCAGAAGTAAAAACTTGAACATTAACGTTGTGCATCTTTGATTTATTCAATTTCTTTTTTTTATTTCCTATATTTATTAAACACAATGAATGATGCTATACGAATCTTTGCCTTGCTTCGTCTTTAATATTCCTTGAGAACCGATAACTACAGAAATGCTTATTGTGGTGTTATAAAAATATAGGTTAGTGCTATACAGTATAAACATATTACCCGAGCGAAGCCGGGTTTACACACTCGCGCAAGCGCCCTGCGCCGCTTAAACGAAACAGCAGGAGCAGGCATACATTTTCGCCGTGCGGTAGAAAGAGAGGGTGATATTACGTCCTCTCCTACGCCACGTCATCTTACAAATATTCAATCAGGTCACGTGTCCTGATGCGAGACCCATCCCAAAAAAATGCACAACGCCGTTAAAGAAGTTTTCACTTCAAAAACCGTCCTTTTAAATAATTTTCAGATCAACTCGATAAACAAATAAACTCTATGTTTGAAAATCCTTTCCTATACGTTGAAAGATAATGCTTATAACACCACCATAACTTCAGCGCTAGAATTATAACAATAACCAATTTATATTCATGACTCTTGTCGAACGAGATTATGTATTGATCATAGACAAACCGAAATATTGAGATCTCGTATTCATTGCCACTCATTTCGGGTGTTGACAGACTGTAGATGAATGAATCCTATGAATTATTATCTAATTGGATATTCAGCGCCGTCTAATCAAGGGAGATGAATACTTAGGAACCGAATCAGACAATATTTTTTGTGAAATTTGACACCCTGATTACACAGCACGTGCAGTGTGCAGCAACAACGTGTTTAGAAAATTTCTTCGATATTAGACTAAAGTTAATCCAGTATATTGATAGTATATATAGATATATTGTAAATAAATATATTGTATTATATAAATTTTCCTATTTTTTAATTCCGTTGATCAGTTTATCAGGTGCTAAAAAAAATAAAAAATTACGAGTACCGTACGTTCTCAAGTACGAGTCCAGGGGGTTATGTGGACCAATGTACCTGAAATTTAGGAAATAACAACACGACTAAACGTATTGTACGCTTTTACTGCGAGATAAGTATTTTACAATATAGGAATACAATTATTTATATTTCACTGCTAGTAGGTCTTGACTTCACGACCTCTACAGTCTATCTTCTCTTTAGCATTCAAAAAATCAAAGTTTCAAATTATATAAATGAAATTTATATTCGCTTCAAACAGGAGTTTTCATGTGCCAGTCGTACAATTCGACGCAGAGGTTGTATAGTTTTGCACCATGGAGGCTTCGTTCGCCACAGTACTAACGTATTGGATTGGCCCTCACAGTCCCCTGATGCCAATCCAATTGAAAATGTTTGGACGTGGATGAAGCTTAGTTTACTAAGGGCAAAAAATATAATGACCGTCGCTGACCTTACTCGTGAACTGAAGTCCGCATGGAGGTCTTTTCCTCGTAGCTGTGCTGAAAAATTGGCGGAAAGTATGCCGCGAAGATGCCAAGCGATTATGGACAATAATGGAGATTGGACGTCGTATTAATATAAAGCATCAAACAGCAATAAAAGACTTAATTGATTACAACTTATGGTTTAATATTTCTAATATTTTCATTAAATTTTGCCGGTCACGCTCTTTTTAACCCCCGACCAAAAAGAGGGGTGTTATAAGTTTCACGTGTCTGTCTGTCAGTCTGTGGTACCATAGCTCCCGAACGGATGAAGTGATTTCAATTTAATTTCTTTTATATGAAAGGTGAGTTACGTGCGAGTGTTCTTAGACATGTTTCATGAAAATCGGTAGAGCCGTTTAAAAGTTATGGGGGTGAAAGTGGGGAAGAGAGCCCGAATGTCTGCAAAAATATCATCGAGTGGGGTCTCAAATGAAAGCGCATAACGTGTTTTTTACTTTTTAAAGGTAACTCAGGTTATTATATCGGGTTTTTTTTTAATTTTGAGAATTTATAGTTATCATACATAGTGCATATAAAATAACACTCTTAAAACACATAACACTCCCTCAATCTTAAAAATTGGTTAGGTTGTCTGATGTTTTATTTAACTATTTTTGAATTAAAAAAAAATACCTTTTACACGACTAACTATTTTAATAATTTAATAAAACTACGATTTAATTCAAGAGCTATTCTTAATATTTTATTTTTTGTTTATTTAAAAACTTTATGCACTATTAACTTTTGATTTGATTTGATTTGCACCATATTTGTACATCGGCGGACTTAATACCAAATATTGACTAACTATATACTAAGCATAAATAAAATGTGCAAATCACCTCATGACATAAATTCCTTGGACACGCATTGAGATATAAAGCACATCCGGACCAGTAACAAAGTATAATAAATATCAAACCAAACTTCACCAAATTTAGGAACTGCAAAGTAAAATCAATTTTAAGAAAATAGACCGGTAATTATTATTCTCAGCGCGTCATAGTTTTAAATACACTCATTTGCAAAAAAAACGGGCGGTTTCGATTTTCTTCCTGACTAAAAAAAATAAAATACCAAAAAGGTTTTAATCATTTGAACATTTTACTGGCCAGTTATAAAAGTGACATAATGTTTATAAGAGTCATTCCAAATTCAAATTTTTGACTGAGCCTGGTTTTCAAAGAAAACAACTTTTAACTAAATTTTGTGGCGCGAATTCCCTATAGTTAATATCGACTCTAATTAACTTTTTGTAAATTTTTATTAAATGATCTGATGTCCTTGACATTTAAAAGTATTGTTATTGATGTTTAGCAATCTCGAAAATGGTAGATAAAGTGATAAAAGCGAGCAAAATTATTGCGCTGCTTGAAGAAGGTTGCAGCCAATGCTTCGTGGCTCAGAGCCTAAATGTAAGTCGGTCGACAGTTCAAAGGACCTGGCAGCGCTATTAAGAGACCGGTTCCGTCAAGAAAAGGCCTGGTTCTGGCAGAAATACATGTACCGAACCACGGGATGATCGTTTTCTAGTTAGTCAAGCGTTGAGAAATCGTAAATCTTCTTATGTGGACCTCAAGAACAGCCTCGAAAAAGTAAGAAATGTGCAAATTAGTCTATGGACGGTCAGGAGGAGGCTTCTCGCTGCTAATATACACAGTCATTGCCCGGCACGCGGCCCTAAATTACTCCGTGGACATCGAGTTGCCAGGCTTAGCTTCGCTCGAAATTGTGTGTCATGGACTCATGAAGACTGGGATAGGGTATTGTTCTCCGATGAAGCCAGAATATCTCTGCATGGTGAAGACCGACGTCGGCGAGTGCTACGTAGACGAGGAGAATGCTTTGCAGAGGCATGTTTTGAAGAAATCACACCTTATGGAGGGGACTCTGTTATGTTTTGGGCATGAATAAATTCTATGGATCGTACGGAGTTAGTCTTCATCGAAAACGGTACACTGACTGGACACCGATACATAACGGAAGTTCTAATTCCTTATGCACGACCCGCTTTAACCGCTCTTGACGAAAACTCAATTATTATGGACGACAACGCTTGCGCCCACTGGTCTGGCGATGTGGAAGCGTATATGCTAGAAGTCGGAATTCGTCGTTTGGACTGGCCAGCTAGAAGTCCGGACCACAATCCCATAGAGCATGTCTGGGACGTTCTGAAGCAACGAGTGAGATCAGTGCAGCCGGCTCCGCTGACCATCAAAGAGCTAAAGAATGTGATTACCGCGGAGTGGGAACGTATTCCCCAAGAAACCATAAAAGATATACTCGCTAGCATGCCCAGACGAATGCAAGCCGTGATTTCAGCAAGAGGGGGTCACACTCAATACTAAACTTTTATCTGCTTTTAATGTATTCAAGAAAAACAAAGAAATTAATGCGTTTCATTTTTATCTATCGAGCAGGTACAATCAAGCAGGTACAGGTGTTTTGAGTTTAAACCATATTTCTCAATAATGTAATCAAAATGTTATGATAAAACTGATAAAAACTATTCCTTCCAATTAATTTATAAAATTCTGAGGATAACAATACCTAAAAATGTCAAACAAACTAATAGTAACTATAAAATAGTTCTTTGCTTAAGTGCCCGTTTTATTTTGCAAAAGAGTTTATAATAATTTGAAAGGTGCACTCTTGAGCTTTCAGCTCTCTTTCTTTTAGTTTACGTTTTGTATTATAATACTTAGCTACTCTACAGTTACTTATATCATCACTTATGCGTAGTGTAAGGGATGTAACACAAGAAGAAAACAAAAAGGCGTTTTTATCACATAATTTAAGTTTTACATATTAAATAAACAATGTGTTATAACAACTTTTGTTCATAGGTATTTTAAGCATATTATGTATTAATTACTAATTGTCCGGATAAGTTATCTAAAAATAGGTTACAATAACTCGTATGGCACTCATATAAGTAATACAATGCATTCAGTCTACATATAAGATTTTATTTTTCGAATCTATTGTATTATAAAAATTACCATTTGAAAAATAAGAGAGTTCAACATTTGCCAGCTTTAACTTAGATTTTTATATTATTACTTACGTAATCCATCGACCGTGAAGGTTCGTATTCCAACCAATTGTGAACTCTGTTCCCATTGTAGTTTTTAATTCCTACTCTAATCAAACAACAATCGAAACTCGTTTACCTTTACAGGACTATAGAAGTTTTTTGCCCATTTATCAACATAATCCCACAAATGCCACACTTGTAGTATTGGGAATAACTTCGCTATTTGACCAGCAACCGTTTCTCCTTCAGGGTCCAGAGTATTCGTAAAAATATAAACTGGAAAAACTGATATTATATCGAGGTAGAAACCAATAGTTGCCATTTTCGCTTCGGCTATCTCCTTTATAGTTTCTTTTCTAGTATTCTGAAACATCCAATATGCTTATATAGTCCAACGAAATCACTATCAGAACATTTAGATAGTCATCATTTAGCTGTTTAATATCATACTTCCAAATGAAAAAAATTCCAATAAAAAGGGAAACCTCCATAAATTGTCGAATCACGATAAAATTCAGAAGCACGATAAAAGAAAAAGAATAATCAAGCGAAGCTCGATTTTATTTAAATTTAACTTATAAATACTTATCATTATTTCAACATTTTAGAAAGGTCCTAAGAAAATCCTCAATAAAGACTAAATATTAGTAGCTTTAATCTGAATCGTTCGCTAGAAACGTAAGTATCTAGTATTTTAACGTGTTAGATTTGAAGTGTAGCAAATACATCATATGACACAACGTTTATAACTCATTTTTGGCCTAGTGGCAAACCGTGACAAGGAGTTTTAACGCTCAAACGGTCGCCACGCCGCTTTCTACCACCAAGTGGCGTGGGTTCAAATCTCACATGGGACAACACTTTATGTGATCCACAAATTGTTGTCCTGAGTCTGGGTGTTCTTTGTGTCCGTTACATGTGTGTTTGTAAAGTCCCTTGCAAGATAGGATGTATATTCCTAATGCGGGAGTTGTCTTTTTAGAAAGAAATGTACAGTAAACTTAACTTAATTGAATTCAGACACGGCTACGCTTGTACGAGTATAAATGTTATTTTGTTGACACAAATCTTTTTTGAGTTCTTTCAATACCGTATCTGTGTGCCATTTTCCTGGTAGTAGTATTATTATTGTTACGGTAGTGAATTATTTTCATGGTAACTGGTGATGTCTCGGATCTTTTCAAATACAAATCCGGGGCGAATAGAAATTATTAATGTTTTTCAGGCAAGGCTAATACGCGTGACCTTTAACTACATTTACTTCTTAATATCTACCTACTTTATTTAACCACTTATATCAAGATTTAGGATGTTATTTTATATTTGACAAACGCCAATGACACCACTAAAAATTTCGTGGTTAAAACAAAATTAAATTTATTAATCCACTAGTCACTACAGCATTTGAGGGAAAACCAATAACGAAAACATGATATCAGATTTTGTTTACCGCAACTGTTACCGCTAAAGGTGTTTTGTGTAATTAGTATTAAATATTGATACTGCTTCAATTTAATAAAACGATATCAATCTGGCTTCTAACGCGTGCTTGTCACTCATATTAATATTGATTATAAATCAAACACGCGAGAGGCGTTAAGTGATTTATGTGAACTGTATACACGCAAAGCTTTGTTTGGTTTGATTCAATCCAGCGTGCTCTTTGTTACCCATAATAATAATTAATAATTATAATAAGAACTAGTATGGTTTGATTGATATCAAAGCAGTTAATTATTTATTGTTGTGAAGTATGTTTTATGTACCTACGTAATTTTCTATCTTTTGCATGCATATTTTTAACCGACTTCAAAAAGGAGGAGGTTCACAATTCGACCGTATATATGTTTTTTTTATGTGTGTTCGCGGATAACTTCGTCGTTTATGAACCGATTTTGATGATTCTTTTTTTAATGGAAAGGAGATATCCCAACGGTGGTGCCATGATAAGGACACTAAGCTCTGATGATGGGGTCCAAGAGAAAGTGTTACGGGTGTCCAAGGGCGGCGGTAATCGCTTACCATCAGGCGATACGTCTGCTCGTTTGCCTCCTATTACATAAAAAAAAAGTATTGATGCACTTTTCTTTAATACTGACTTTCGACAACAGTGTTTTAATTGTACTGTTCACAGTTGTACTGCTCTACAAGTTAGATTAATTTGGACTTTTATGTGTGTAGTTAAAATAGGACCTCATTTTACTAGAGCAAAATTTGTTTTAGAAGAAAACTCTAAATAAAATTAATTAAAAAACTTTAAAGAATTTAATTTCTATTTCTTATACATGTGACATTACTCGTATAAGATTTGAGAATAGGATTAAAATGAAAATAAACTACTAACCGCTCTGTTTTAACTCAATAGTCTATGTTTCTGACGTGAAACTTATTTCGTACGGGAGTTGACAAGGTAATTAGTTAACTAATAATAATCTGTCACTCAAATTTTAATGACAATGTCATAGTATTATATTATGTATCCAAATTTACCGGTAAAAGTAGAGAACTTTCCGATAGTTACGTTGATGTAATAAACCGATGAGCAAGAGTAACTAGATTAGTTCCGACTTTGTCGCCAGATCTTAAACAGTGAGTTCGTCAAGTATAGTTTATAGATGACTAAATTCATAAGTGGGAAAACTAAGTGGAAAAATATCACCTTAAGTCTCTTACACACTAGAGGGGCCGACAGCATGGTGTGTACTAGGCCTTAGAGTAAAATCAGCCGGAAACAATTACTTCTACCGTTTTCGTTACTCAGAATGCATTCAAAGACATTCTAAATATCTCGAAATATTGTATAAGGTGGTAAACGAATAGACGAGTCACTTGATAGGAAATACCTACCACCGCCCATAGACACCTGCAAATCAAGTGTCACAAGTGCACTGTCACCCTTTGAGTCTCTCCCTCTGAATTTAAGGGGGAGGAGAAAATGTGAGCCCTGGTAACAGATAGTCGCTCGGTAAAAAGCAACCAAAAATAATGGTTTAACGCCGGTTTTCTCGAAGGTACCTTCGTGCTGAACATCGCAGGCTCTCCCACTGTAATAGGGGATGAAAATATAATATATAATTTATTACAAAAACTCACCTTAATGATTATAGCCGTTGTAAGTTGTAAATATATGTTCAAGAGCAACCCTGCGAACACAATGGATGTGAACACCTTCTCAACATCCGACTGCTGGTTTTGAAGAGCACTGTACGGCGACATGATACACATATATAAAACCATCACGAAATGAGCTATATCGAAAGCACGCGTCTGAAATACCACAATTTAATTTCAAGAGACTTGATCGTTCAGTTGTTGTATCTACGTAGAACAGTATTTTGTTTTAGATAAGATTAAAACATCGACTGGCCGTCTTTTTGCAGATTTAACATTGAAAAAAAAAAATAGTAGGTCATATCGAACATATCCATCATATTTTACCACTAGATGCTGAGCTGAGTGATGCCTTTAAATCGTCAACACTTACCAAGTTATTTCAAACGAACATGTTTGATATATTTGAAGAAACGAATAGTATTTCTTTAGCAGTATGACACATCTTGAAGCTTTTTTACTTTAAAAACTAATGCTACGAGTGAACACCTATTATACAGAGAGGTAAATCTATAAAAGAGAAAACTGAATAAGACTGTAGCGTCAACATTAAGTTGGTCTAATCTATATCATTATATGTATTATTATTATCAAAACCTTCAAACAAGGCTTTTTAATTCCGGACGCAAGTATTAACTGGTCACAGCTTTTTGTATTTTGTAACTTCAAACATTATATATACTTTCTAAATATTTATTTATAAATGGTATTTAATGGCCTTAATCCTCTCCTGAGAGCAGACCCGAGCCCTGCAGTGGGACATTATGGGTTGACGATGAATGGTATTTTTTTAAAAAAAACATTAAAGAATAAACCTAAACAGCGTAAAATCTAAAAAAATATAGTCACAAATCAACCGATTGACTACAGACATTTGACTCAAAATATTACATAAATTCATAGCTACATACAACATAACTTTAAATATAAATGTTAGAAACAAAATACATACTAAATCAGTGTCAGGTAACAGAATCCAGGGAAAGTTGGACCTTAAGCAAACACTGGGTACTTCGATAGTTGTAACATTACTGGTTAAATTATACAATTCCAAGTATTCAGTTGTAAACTTTGGTTTCCGTTCGTTATTTTCATCTAGCAAAGACACATATTAATAAGTTTGCGGAGTAAATCACTTCTAATTATAACAAAGGATAGCACAATCATGCTTACTAAATAGTACCAACCTAATGTTTCTTTTACAAATTGACTTGATGGAAGGCAAATCGAAAGACATAATGAATTCCGATATAGAGATCTCGGAATTATACTTCAAACAAATAATGTAAATTTAATAACGCAAATTGGCAGAGTTTTAATGTAATATTTTATTACAATATATTAAACTAGTCACTGTCGGCTAACGTAAGAACTTAAGAACGAAGTTCTGATATATAATATACGCACATACAAAAGAAATCAAAAATAAACTTCAAAATAAGCAAAATATTATCCAATTTCCACCGATAATATAATAGAACCTCTCATCTGCTCCTGTATAAGCCGTATAAATTTAAAAGAGCAATCTCATCCAAGATTGCCTTGATACATTAACGTTTTATCAGCCTTTATCATTTTTTGTAGAAAAAAGTCTACCAAAATGTTTCAGAAAAATTCATATATGTAGTCGCATAAATAACGATATTGACTACAAAACATAATAATATGAATGAATATATTTCTCAGTATTAATCATCATTTACATTCATTCTATTTCATGCATTAAGGGTCTATATTTTCTCCATTCATTTATTTAAACCACATATTACATGGTGCAAAGCATTTTTCCGTAGCTGCGTAGTATGAAGAATAACAAAATATTTTTTTCCCTGTATTATATCATCTTTGTGATGTAAATATGAGCGGTTCATTGATCATGATTATTTTCGTGGCTCTTTTTCAATTTTGTTTCGGGTCGTCACAATTTGTAACATTTATAGGGTTTGAAGGAGGTTTTTGGGGGCGCCTGCCTAACTCATGCTAAGTCTCTTTGGAAATGTATTTTTTTCAGATTTAGTGTAAAGGAAACGGTAACCGAGAAGAAGCTAGAATGTAGAATGCCGAGAGGCACGGAGTCAAAACAACTTTGCTAGCGCAAGGAGGGTCGCATGAAGTATGTCCATTACGTGATTGGGGAGTTCTTTAAGATAGTTGATGTCCCTAATTAACTGGCCTAGGGAGGTTTACCAATCAATTGACCTATCCAATTGATAAGGAAACCTCTTTATCTGTTGAACATAGGTTGCTTAGATTTCTCTTACACCTATCTACATATATTACGTAACCACCAAGTTAGATTACTTTTTTATACCATTGAATTAGTTAACTGTTTTTTCAATACATAAGTTATTGTAATAAAATAAACCAGAACTTTAATTTTATTACATATTTGACATACGGATGTAGTTTATTAAGTCTCAGATATTACTATACAATACTTTTATACAATATTTATATATTTTTAATGTGTTTGTAAACAAGAATTTAACACGTTATTCTTTGTCTATCATCCTTTATTTTTATTTTACACGCAGCTTCGCTCACGCAGACTTTCATCCCCTGATTAACCCCCTTAGGGGTGGAATTTCAAAAAATCCTTTCTTAGTGCTCACTTACGTTATATAAATAACCTACATGCAAAATTTCAGGATTCTAGCCTCAGCGGTTTGGGCTGTGCGTTGATCTCTGGGTATGTCAGTCAGTCAGTCAGTCTCCTTCCTGTTTTATATATATAGATTCTAGAATTAAAAATATTTCGATTTAAATATTTTAAGTAAATTCAAAAAGAATATTTGCGATAGTCTCTATTCTTATTACGGTATATATTTAAAAAGATATCAAAAAAAGATCCAAAGAAGAAAATGGTATTTGTGTTACCTCTATAATACATATGAGAGTCATCCACAAAAGTAGGGTCCTCATCCTCTACTCCCGCCAAATTATCTTTGAGTACTTTCATGGGGCGATAGCGCGTACGAATTAGCCTCGAATCGCCTTTATCGTACCTCTCTATTGCCTCCTGAAAAAAAAGTTTGAACTTCAGTGGAACTAAATTTTTGTATTCAATTTACTTTTATCTAGAACTCAGTCAGTACTTGTAATGATATAACTTGAACGTAGTTAAAACAAACACAAAACATCTTTCATGATTTTGGATTGAGGATTTAGGAATTAGCCGTTTTCAACTCCCCTTTTAAGAACGTCATATTTCGAAACTAAGAATGTAAGAAACTGGACTTGAAAAAGACCATCATGTACAACAAAACAATGTAACTAATAAATTCAACTACGGAAGCAACATAATAAGATCATGATTGAATTACTTTAATTATCATTTGCCGCAAGTAAAATCGTACTAAAAATAAAATTTCGTAATTTTTTCACCTGTCTACTCCTTGAACTCATAAGTCTCGTCTGTATCTTGTTACGGATGAGATCACGCATATTAGGATGTTCAGCTATCACACGCATAAAATCCGTTCTGCGTAATACCTGTGCAACCATATTCCAATGAAATGAGGAAGAAATTGAAAAAGATCAAATGTATGTAACTCATGCTTGTACTCGTACTAAATAAATATCAAATAAGAATGTCCTCAAACTACCTAAATGAATATTTAAGAAGGTAGAGCATTATATTTTTCTATTAAATTTGTGCCTACTAGCGTACAGTTGCTTTTTTGTAGGTAAATAAATACAGTAACGGGTTAGGGTTCTGCAATTTACAAAAGATATAACTGGCGCTGTAAATCTCTATCCTTCCTTGTAATCGTTTATTTGAAACCCGTAGATTTGTTTGATACTTTGGTGATTATAAAAATGAACACCCTTTTCTTTTAAAATGACAAAGAAAGGAGAGGAAAGGACAAGACAATTTTGTTTAAAAGCTACTTAGTCTAGAATTATTTGAATATAATATATAATATATTTATTATAGAATTTTTTTTTATTATTTTCTTTTATTATTTTATTATTTTTTATTTTTATTATTTATATCTTATCGACAAAAAAATTCTAAATTGTTTTCACGTTTTTTCAAAACTACTATCACACAACTAGTTACGACAGTACATTTCAAGCAGTAAACTATACAGTACTCGCCTGCAGTTCGACGTAAGCGGCTGCCTTTACAGTAACTTTAGACGGAATGGAATAGAATAAACTCAATTCTCCTAGTATCTGAAATAAACTTATTCTTAAATTCAAACGATACGTTTAAATAGAGAAACTTATTTTAACAGATTTTGCCTAGATATGTCGCAGTAAACATTTTTGTAGCTATTATATGATAAAATACCTAGAAAAATAATGACAACTACCAGTTTTATGAAAATGGTTTATAATTTTTCTTCGAATTTTAAAAATATGATACGGGTTCTATGTGGTAATCTAATGATTTTACTAAATGCATCAACCTAAATGATGAAATAAATATAGATTGTTATAGTCGATCTTCATTTCAATCGTTAACTCTAATTTTATTATCATGTTATGTTTGGATATAGTACCATTATTAAAAAAAATATCTTACTAGACTAATAATAATGAAAGGAAATAATAACTGCATTTTTCGTCATTTCCATTTTTGCTTACTAATATCATAATGGTTTTTTTAAATACTTAAAGTTTAAACGTGCAAATATCGGTAATGACTCATTATAATATAAATACAAACAGTTCCTCCTTTGAATGCAATCATAGGACTTTCATCATCTTCATCAGAAAGCATTTCAATAACACCACGTTTGATATAGATCATTCCGAACTTCACAATACCCTGACTCCAAATGTGTTGTCCAGCCAAGAACAACTCGTGGTGCATCAACAGAGATATTTGGCGCATAAAGGACTCAGCTAAAACAAACAACATTTGTCAAAGGAAACGCAACTTAAACCTTAAGAAAATAAGGGAGATTCTATTTAGCATTACAACAAACCTTGATGACGTAATCTCGCTTACCTCCTATCTTCTTATATATACAAATCAATTGCTGTTCATTTGTCTCGCATAAACTCGAGAACTGGGCCGATTTAGCTTATTTTGGTTTTGAAATGTTAGTCGTAGTCCAGGGAACGGTAAAAAAATTAAAATAACTTAAAAATCCAAATGTCACTTGTACGAGGAGCGGGCACTACTAGTTAAGTATAAAATTGGATTTGGTAACCTAATCATAGAAACGAAATAATGTTGTTAGAAGAGTGGCTGACATAAAAGATTTTGAATAAACTACTTTAACGTTGGCCTTCAATATGGATGAGAATGCAGAAAAAAAGGTTTCAGAATAATGGCAATATTCATCACTCATATTCCCCGCGCAGCATTAGCAAAGCATAATTTTACATTAAGGTCGCACTTACACGTGGTCTGATACGTTAGGCGATCTGTTAATACATAAATCTATCCTTACCTTAACAAAACTACAATGTATTGATAAAACCATTCGAATACGACAGTTAGAAGAATGAAACTTTCATGAACAAATTAAATATAAAAAACTAGCTGACCCGGCGAAGTTTTTCTTATTTATATTTGTGAATATTTTCTAAATTATCGAAAAAAATATTTTAGTTTGCCCGTGTCAACTTCCTGTAGCGCTGCAGTGTATAGAACGAAGCGGACTAAGAGAATATAACACCTCTTTTTTTTTCTTATTTTACTTTATTCTGACAATAACAAATACCTACATAAAAAAAAGAATTATTCAATTTGGGTCAGTCGATCAAAAGTTATGGGCGTACATACACTTTTGTGATTCATTTTTATTTATATAGATATTGAAATCAAAATCAACTCTATAATCATTTTAAAATTAGAAAAAATACTTTTTGAAATCGGTGAAGTGGTTTAGCCGCGAAAACGTTACAGATAGAATTACTTTCCATTCTATGATATTTGTTTTGATTATAAGGAAACTATTTTTTAGCTTTCTACGAATTTACCTGAATTACAAAAATTCATATCAGGAAAAATAATGAGGAGACATTTTACTTTCTTTCAAAACTTTTGACTGTACAGCATTATTTAAAAGGGCTTCAAGTGCCATAATAATAAACAGTTCAATATTTTCCCCTTAAAATAATGTAGGTAAATCAAGCAAACAAGTAAAGCGGAGGTTTCACTTAATCATACCTAATTGAATAGCAACGAAAATTTCACCCAATTTCAATAATACATAATGATCGAAAAAGCAGTTCAACGCCCACTAATGTTTTTGGTTACTTTAACCTATTTTACGAAGGTATTCAATCGTAACTTTGGCAACTTCCAAGTAATCGATGTTTGAGGTACGGAACTAAAACTTGTTTTGCCCCTTAGACTCTAGTCATTAACGTAACTTACGATTAGTTAGTTGAAGGATAATAAATTAATTGGTAATACTAAAGAATCTATCTAAGAATTGAGTTTCGGGACAAGAGAGATAATATAGAATGAGCGAATTAATAAATTGTATTAGTACATAATCTATATCAAAAGATACACGGTATACCTGTATTATGAATGTACCAAAAAAATCATTAATTGTTTATTAAACTTTTCTTTTATGTATGCATAAGTAGGAGCGCCACGCTTCGGCATGCATTGGCCGGCTCGACCGGAGTTATAGCATGGCCTCAGAAAAAACCGGTGTGAAACAGCGCCTGCGCTGTGTTTCACCGAGTGAGTAAGTATAGTATAGCGGAGACCCATACCCCAACCCCTCCCCCATCCACGTCCCCATCACCCAAAGGCCGGCAACGCACTTGTGATGCCTCTGGTGTTGCGAGTGTCTATGGGCGGCGATAATCGCTTACCATCAGGCGATACGTCTGCTCGTTTGCCACACATTTCCATTAAAAAAAAGAATAGACCGCGATTCACTAAATTAAAGTAGTGGTTGGTTCAAGAACATTATGGAAACCACTTAACCCTTAATCTGGCAAGAGAAAAAAATGTGGAAAATTATGTTTCTTTTTGTATTTTGGGCTTCATTAGATGTTATTAGAACAATGAATAATAATAAAAAAAATCTGGTATATCCTCATTTTTTGGAAATGCATGTTCAGTATGTTGGACCTTGCCAGGTTCGCTGTAAAATTGTTAATAATTTTCATGTGCAGTATAATGCACGTTGCCGAATTATGTCTTTCTAGGACTTATTTCTATTTTATGGGAGTAATAATTAAAACGCAAGAAAATGACATATTTTCAATCTTCGTAATAAAATAATATATTTTTTTATAAATTGTCTTAGAAAGTCTTTAATTATGAATGTAATAACAGGTAATTAGGAACATTTTACTTAATTCTTACTTATAGCTACTCTACTTGAGATCCATAATATAATCAGTGCTAACGATAAGGTATGTAACAACCATAGTTTTAATTATATAATACTAATCAGTCAAGACACTTAGGAACTTTCACTTATTGTGATAATTATAAAAACAATTTCTTTTGCGTACTAAACACAGCCTTTGATTGCACTTTTCACAATACACATCAGTCTTATTTTTTATGCATAGTTTGCAGCGACCGTAAGTCTCTCCAAATTTAGGGCAATGACCGATACCATCATAGCGGACACTATCATCTGTTCGACAATATCTGTTTACCAATATGCGAGATCTGCCTTTATTCTGTAACTCTCTTGCTAATTGGCACCGAAATGTCTTCAAAGACATATGCTTCACTGCATGTCTACTGCAATCCCTGCGATAAACCAGCCAGGCGTTGTTCACACAAATGTCGAGCATTTGAGCAAAGATTGCAGTATACCAACGTCGGCTCTTGTAAGTTGTCCGGTACAATGCAATCAGCATATCGGCGAGATCGACACCTCCCATGTGGTTATTATATTGCTTTATAAGTTCCGGACAGTCCACATCAACTCGAGTTTTCATTTCTTTGCTGTACCTCCTTATTTTTCCCACTGGGTAAGCATCAGCGTACGTACTGAGTAAAGTGACCACCTTATTGTCAAACCATTTTACTACCGCTATCTTATTGGTATTGTCAACTACTTGACAATAAGACCCTCTGCCTTTCTTTTTTAAAAGTTTATCACTCATGAGTAGTTGTTCGCAACCTTTTAGCCTATTTTGACGTATAGTGCCTAGACTAAAAATACCACATTCATTTCTTAGATGTTTTGCTAAGTCTATTGTGGAGAAATAATTATCAAAATATACGACACAGGCTCGCGTCTGTATTGTTTTGCATAAAGCAACGACCACTTTAGCTCCTAAGGTTAAGGTTTCTTCGTCTTGTGAAAACTGGATGTATCTAAATGTATCCTCGCCTCCATAAAGCAGGAAGTCATATACAATGCCAGACATGCCTGCTCGGACAAAGTTTTTAAAACCCCATTTATTGGGTTTCATGGGATTGTATTGTCTCCTATTACCCGCCTTTTTACCTTTATATGGTATGGTCATTTCGTCAATGCTATATCTCGTTTCCTCTTCCGTAGCTAGCAGTTCCTTCTCACCTTTTCTACAAAAGGTCTTACTTTAAAGTAGCGATCCAAATCTGGACACGAATTATCAGCAAAATGGATGTATCTACGTATAGCTTCAAACCTTTTTAGTGACATGATTTCGGCAAAAGCTGGATAGCGTAATTCTTTTGACCAATAATCTACATAGGCTGGCAAATTTACAATACCCATAAGTAATAAAATAGAAATAAAATCCTTCATTTCATCCTCAGAGATATTGATGGATCGCCCAGTAATTTGAACTGAGTAAAGATTGGTGTTATGTACTATATCTTGTAAAATATCTAAAGAAAAATATTGACAAAAGTAATCAATAGGTGTGAAATCAGTATGTATTTTTTTCAATTCACAATTATATATTTCGGCCTTATGCTGGAATTTGCCTTTTTTCCACTTGTAGTTCGTGATTTTCCGTCTCTTGGGCCTGATGTTATGAACACGACGATGGGTATTGACATGTCGCCTTCGCTTAGACCTGGTATTCACAGCATTAGGTAGTGGTGATATGTCTTGAACAGACGGTATAGACTCAATGGACCTCAAAGTTGGAATATTATCAAAATTTACCTGGCTGGTCGACGGTAACACTTGTCTGATAATGGGTGTTAGAGGCACTGCAAGTTCTTGGTCTTCTGGCTCGCTATTGGGTATCTCATCATCAGATGAATTATTACTCTCTACATCACTGTCCAAAAGATTCATGTTTTCTAGTGACGACGGTATAGATGGTGCGTCAGACGAAAACTCCTCTATTTCTTGGCGGTTTGTGTTTATTATATCCTCTTCATCCGAACTAGTTTGACTTTCTATGTCTGATGTAGCCTTAGTCGGTGGCACTAATGCCAATATCTTTGACGAACGTGATGTTTTTCTAAAGACCTGCAAAATAATATTAGAAATAGTTAGGAAATAAAATACACGTACGATATACTCATATTAGTTCATAAAATCATATAAACGCTTATTTTTCTATCTAACTGGCAATGTCCAATATAATACACATCACAAAATCTCACTAAAATTGTAGGTACTTGGCAATGGGTAATATACTAGACACGCGAATTTTATTGAATATTACGAAAAATCTATAATAGCTATAGTAATTTTAATCTGTGTATACACATTCATAGGTTTTATAAAATATATTGAGAAGTAATGAGTAATAATTTCAAAATAAAATTACAAATAAATCGGGACTTACCGAGAACGGTCGCGGCACACCTTTCCTCCCCGACATTTCAGCGACGACTAACCAGCTAAGACGTCGCGCATCTTGTTCGCAATTTTATGTACCTAACGTTAGTTTACAAGTAAACTATTGGTATTAAAATAAATAAAAAGAGAAAATAAAAAATGCTGTATTATTTTTTCAAAGTCGATGTTCAGTATATTGCACACTATCGAATTAAGGGTTAAGTATTTCAGCTGGTATTCTTTGCCAATGTGAGAAATAATTTCTAACGCGGACAAACTTCACCAACTTACATGTGCGTGATTAAGGGTCGAACTCAAACCACTATATATAATACTAGCTTTCGCCCGCAACTTCACTCGCATTTAATAAAAAGTATCCTATGTTACTTCTATTACCTCCAAGAATATGTGTACAAAGTTTTATGATGGTCGGTTAAGTAGTTTTTACGTGAAGGTGTAAGAAGCAAACTTACTTTTGCATTTATAATATTAGTAGGATGGTGTGATTAGGGTTGTAGCTTAGGATACCGTATGTGGACTACCACTACCAACTACCACCGTTGGAATTTTGAATCTTGTTTATAAATGTTTCAGATCTTTAAATATTTATTCTTTAATGTTAACTCTTTTAATTACAAAAAAATATTCAGTATTAAAGTAAATCTATATACTTATTATACACACATCAAAAGTGTCTAGGGATCAAGCATTTTTATGCGGATTTCTTGAGATTGAGATGTGGCTTTGGCCCTGGCCTGCTCAGTCGCCAGACTTGAACCCGATTGAGCATGCATGGGATATGCTACAGAGAAGAGCTCTGCCGAATATGGAGGGTATCCAGTCGCAAGAAGACCTTTTTTTGTTGTTGCAACGAACATGGGCGGCCATTCCACAGCGTGATTTGGATGAACTCATTTTGAGTATGCCAAACCGATGTTCTTGTGTTAGTGTTCGCGGTAGAAACACGGATTATTAATTGTTTAAGTTACCTAATAAAATTTTAAAGAAAACTGTTATTTCAGTCTTTTTTTCGAACTTTAATGTTAGTGGTTCAAATGTCAAAAATCCTTTTATTAGGAAAATGGCAAATTTCTTTATTAATGCAAAGGTGACTTGGTTTATCGTTACTGTGACAACCGAAAACACTTTATTTGATGAATCCTTAAAGAAAATTTTAATTAATATCAATCAGGAGAAAAGTTATTGCAAAAATATATCTTGATCCCTAGACACA
The DNA here is from genome assembly GCA_949125395.1 of Diaphora mendica. NCBI lineage: Eukaryota > Metazoa > Arthropoda > Insecta > Lepidoptera > Erebidae > Diaphora > Diaphora mendica. The sequence goes on from OX421321.1 coordinate 8,942,484, forward strand.
TATGTTGATCCCTAGACACTTTTGATGTGTGTATAAAGAGGTAAAGTTTGTGAGTTTATGAAGTTGTGACGTTGCAGGGGGTAATCTGTGGATCTACTGAACCGATTTTGAAAATTCTTTTACCAATAGAAGACTACGTTATTTGGGAGTGACATAGGCTATATAATAACCCGAAAAGTAGAAAGACTTTTTCGTGGTAGCTGAATTTGCAAAGTAAGTCGGAGAAAAAAATGTTTACCGCCTAACGAAGTGGGCACGGGTCAGCTAGCAATTTATAATTTTGTTATGTAAAATAAAAACTATGAATATCTACAGACTCAAACATGAAAGCGAGACATAATGTTACCCGACACCTTTCCCCTTAAACGTATTTGTTTACCTGGCAGGTAACAAGGGTGAAATACGAATTTAAGGTAGAATTTGTATTATCGATACTTAATATTATAAAGCTGAAGAGTTTGTAAGTTTGGTTGAACGCCCACACGCCCACCACTGTAACTCCTGTACACCAGGATTAACAGCAGTGACCCACGAACACACCGAGTTATGACACTCGGGAAGTCCCAGAAATAATTAAACTGTCTTGGAACCCGCAACTATTCAATCAACGAAATAATTAGAAGAAAACTGGAGGATTTGAAAATAAAATAAGGCCACCGAAGCAGTCAATATCTATCACATAATGCATATTGATAGATATTGACTGCTTCGGTGGCGCAGTGATAGCGTATGCGACTACTGTGCTTGAGGTCTCGGGTTCGATTCCTGGGTCAGACCAAATGTTTGTATGATGTGCAAATATTTTGTTTCAGAGTTTGGGTGTTTTCTACATAAAATATGTTTGTATTTAGAAAAAAAAGTATAATTGTATTTATATCAGTTGTCTAGTAGCCATAACACAAGTTCTGCTTAGCTTGGGACCAGATGGCGTCGTGTGTTAGATGTCCGAAATATTTATTTATTACTGGCTGATCCGGCAAACGTTGTTTTGCCACAAAAAAAACTTGGGGTATAAAAAATAGATGTTGGTCGATTCTCAAACCTACCCGATATGCACACCAAATTTCATAAAAATTTGTCCAGCTGTTTCAGAGGAGTATGGTAACTAACATTGTGACACGAGAATTTTATATATAAGATTTATTTATATACATAATTATTTTATAACAACACTAAACACTTACTGGTATCCCGAAAAAGCAGTGAGTTATGAAAATTACTGACGTTAATATCAAAAATTAGTTCCATTTGTAATGATAAAGGCAATTTATACAGTTGATCGGAATTCAATATGCCGTCTTTCATTTGCCACAGTTGAAGCTTGTACTTTGAACATTGTTCTATCAACCACTGCGGAGCTCCACCGTATTTAAGGTACTTCATCATGTGATGATACTGAAAAAATAAACAGAAGTCAAAACCATAGAACCAAACCAAAAGTTAATAGAATTGAACAAGAAATGATTAAGGAAAAACTCAGAACAATTGATTAAGGAAAAACTCGTTGTAATGCCGACTTCTTAGTATCCAACTAACATAAATACGTACACTTGCACCTCGACTCTGTCTCAAGTCGTTTCTTATATTATACTAGCTTTTACACGCGGCTTCGCTCACGCAGACTTTCATCCCCTGATTTACCCCCTTAGGGGTGCAATTTCAAAAATTCCTTTCGTAGTGCTCACTTACGTTATATAAAGAACCTACATGCAAAATTTTAGGATTCTAGCTTAAGCTGTTTGGGCTGTGCGTTGATCTCTGGGTATGTCAGTCAGTCAGTCAGTCTCCTTCCTGTTTTATATATATAGATTCTAGAATTAAAAATATTTCGATTTAAATATTTTAAGTAAATTCAAAAAGAATATTTGCGATAGTCTCTATTCTTATTACGGTATATATTTAAAAAGATATCAAAAAAAGATCCAAAGAAGAAAATGGTATTTGTGTTACCTCTATAATACATATGAGAGTCATCCACAAAAGTAGGGTCCTCATCCTCTACTCCCGCCAAATTATCTTTGAGTACTTTCATGGGGCGATAGCGCGTACGAATTAGCCTCGATATATATATATATATATATATATATATATACATATATATATATATATATACATATATATATATATATATGTCGGAGACACAAGAATAAACGAGAACATGAATCACTGATACAGTCAATCTGGACTTAAGCCAAACACTAATCACTACTAAACGGATACGAATTAACTTAAACAACATCAGCAACCCCCCATGAGGGGATTGGGGCAACGCCCACCCCTCCGCGATGCCCTGTGGAATTCGCCACCTAGGCTAGTAATTCCCCCACTGATAAATATCGCCTCATACACACAATATAAAACACAGAGATACAATAAATCACAAATCAAATAATAGATATGGTCGTCGCGAGATCTGAAGAGAAACTGTGTCCTGTTGCCGATCGCGCCGCTTTATATAGAGTGTTCCGTAGTGTTCGACAGTGGCAAATGTTTGTATCACTTTTATTATTTGGATACCCTCACTCCGACACGGCCGTCCTGACGTATTACACGTCCTCTTGTGATGTTGAAGGCATCATCATCATTATCCGCAGAAAAGAAAGAGATTTTTGTGTTGTTCGGCCACTCCTGACCAAGGACATTGGGTACATTATTACATTTTATCTTCTATGGAACAACTTCATTTAGGACATTCTCATAAAATAGGCTTTTCGTTATCAAATCTGAATGCCAATAGACTTCTCGCTACATACTAAATTAATAACACCAGTAAGTAGTATCGCAACAGTCACCTCACCGTTTATCGCGTTACACATTTTTGGATTATTAACAATATCTAGATGGCCTCTTATTCTACCAATTTCACTTTTCAATGGCCTCCTCGCCTTTCAGTGGCCACCTCGCCTTTTAATGGCCACCTCGCCTTTCAATGGCCACCTCGCCTTTCAATGGCCACCTCGCCTTTCAATGGCCACCTCGCCTTTCAATGGCCACCTCGCCTTTCAGTGGCCACCTCGCCAAAAACTTAACTTACTTACTTTTAACAAAACTTAACTAAACTTTAACAACCACCACGCTGTTAGGATATCTCATAGTCTCATTATAGAGACTACTCGCCACACAATTACAACGCAATTTCATTCCATTGCATCAGCATTAATTAACCCTTGATTATCATCATCAACATCAATAGGGACTTGATCTACGGGGATTTTCCTCACTATTATCAATGCCAGACAAATCTACCTCCTCGGGTATATCACTTAAAGGAGACTCTCGTATACGAACGCAAGCGCATTTGTAGATTCTGTTACTAGTTAAAGATTTCAAAGTATAACGATCGCCATCGAGCAACTCTACAATTTTAAACGGTCCTTTATACTTAGGTTTTAACTTTGTCTAATTTCTTTCTTAACTTTGAATCAAAACTAAGTTACTGAGATCAAACTTTACTAATTTACACTTTCCCTATCAAATGTCACATACGTGTACACACAGTATCACTCACTCTGCCATATCTGACCTCACTGTCTATTCTGTCTCAATAAAACAGTACACTACTGAACAGCAAAAGAAAACAGTAATATCGTTATTAAAATCAAAACAACATAAAATAAGAACTTTAGTAATTGACTACTGCTGCAAATTCTCAAAGCAATCAAAATAAATAGTATCGTAGGTCATCCCTGTGACCACCACAAGTGTAACAGTTAGTTATCCCTTGTGACTCCCACACGTGTATCTGCCAACTACATAGACATGCCAGCTACAATCACCCGCTGCTGGTGAGATAGCTGACACCAAATAGAAGTCCGACCAGTATTTTTTTTATCTTTACTGAAAATATCGACATTTCATCACAAAAATAAAAAAACGGTAATTATAATTCGAGTCACAACTATCTCAAATTGGTCAAAATAATAATTAAAAAAAATGTTAATAGCTACAATCAAAGATGAATCCGCCTCAAACTAAAAATCACATCACAATCATAAATTTAAAATTGAATAAATAAAAAAACCCCTTAAGCAGCATCAGGTTGAAGTTATCAATTACACAATTGTCATTTAACGATTATACTGGCATGTTTTGCAGACATTCGGTCATTCCTCCCCACTTCCACCCCCACAACCTTTTAAACGACTCAACCGATTTTCACGAAACACGTCTAAGAACACTCGCACGTAACTCACCTTTCATACAAAAAAACCAAACTGAAATCGCCCCATCCGCCCGCGAGCCACGGCGCCACAGACAGACAGACACGTCAAACCCACAACACCCCTCTTTCCGCGTCGAGGGTTTAAAATAAGAAATAAATTTAAACAATAAACAAACAGCATGTGCAAAATCGGCAGCTCAATCCCAGGCAGCTCCATTTCTGACATATTTCTGCTATGGTATAATACTACACTCTAAATTTCCTAAATCGACTACCTTTGTACCGATGCCACCAAAAGAAACGACCTTATTATTTTTAAGAACAAGATTCTTTTCGAAAATTGCTGCTTAAAACCCTAATGCAAGCAGATCTCTTCCATAATTATGTCGTTTGAATACAGTAATCGTGTACTACATGAAACAATAACCGCAATGAATAAATCTGGATTAAAACTGTACATAGAATTTCGGTGCTACAATAAGTGCGGGCATTACCTACCCTCAATAATGTTACTGCACAATATTGTCTATTTTTGAATTAAAATCACTTATTCCACTATTTTATTTTTGTTTACACAAAAATCAACAATCAATCAAACAATCGAGAGTATAAATTACACAATATTGTCGTTTGCCTAGAAATTCATCTGACAGAACTTATCTTATTAAAGAGCACTCAGCACAAAATAAAAATAGTACGACTCACCGGATTGTTGGAGTTGTCCGTACATACCGGTTACTTCCCAGTTATCGATGCGTTACTTTTACTACCGCACGCTGCCGCTGTTGTAGGCCGCACGTCTCATAAACCGTTCGTACGCGAAAAGGCTATACCGACACTTTGACACTTTGACACTATGTGAGCGTTCTCGCTTACAAAAATTTAACAAATGACACCTCGTACGATTTTCGAGCGGCGGGTAGTTCGACAGCTCGCCGCGACTGACAATCCGTTACACTCTCAAACATTGTGGGCAAATGAGATTCAGATCCCACTTCTGATGTCGGAGACACAAGAATAAACGAGAACATGAATCACTGATACAGTCAATCTGGACTTAAGCCAAACACTAATCACTACTAAACGGATACGAATTAACTTAAACAACATCAGCAACCCCCCCTTGAGGGGATTGGGGCAACGCCCACCCCTCCGCGATGCCCTGTGGAATTCGCCACCTAGGCTAGTAATTCCCCCACTGATAAATATCGCCTCATACACACAATATAAAACACAGAGATACAATAAATCACAAATCAAATAATAGATATGGTCGTCGCGAGATCTGAAGAGAAACTGTGTCCTGTTGCCGATCGCGCCGCTTTATATAGAGTGTTCCGTAGTGTTCGACAGTGGCAAATGTTTGTATCACTTTTATTATTTGGATACCCTCACTCCGACATATATATATATATATATATTTCTTATCTTATTATATATTATCTTATAAATTAATTTTCATTCCCGGACATACACCTTGTGCCTCTTTGACATTCATCAAGTTATTTAAGCCAAATAAGTGTGGCTTTAACGAGTCCCTTATCCAATACATTTCTGAACCGATCAGTGTATATCTTTCCTGACCGCATCTACACCTAAGCATACTCACAAGGGCCTAATACGATTTTTTTTTTGGTCATTTGCTCTTCGCTCATCGCTAACACGCACATTTAATAAAAAAACCATGTTAGGATTAAGTTACACTTTACAATAGTCTTACCGTGTCAACAGTATTCCACCTTCTACTTTTTTCGACGACTAACTCCCACGCAAGAGTGCCTATAAATCGGTAACGGAAATACACAAAGCCAATAAGCATCATAAACGATGTCAACCATTTTTTGTGATTATTCTGCAATAAAATCACGACAATAATTTAGTTATCTAACTAACCATACCAGACTCATTCTAAGTAACTATTTAAGAAAATAAAGAAGTTTACAAATGATCGTTTGTTAAATTTATATTAAAACTACTAGCTGACCCACGCAACCTCGTTTACGTCTCCTATTGCCAGTAGCGTAATAATTATCCCCCGTCTTTGTAACATTCTTCATTGGTTTTCCGCTCCTATTGGTATTAGCGTGATGATATATAGCCTATAGCCTTCCTCGATAAATGGGCTATCTAAGACTGAAATAATTTTTCAAATCGGACCAGTAGTTTCTGAGATTAACGTGTTCAAGCAAACTCTTCAGCTTTATGTATTAGTATAGATTACATTGAGTTAAATTGATTTAGATTATGTTTTATGTAACTTCTAATTTGAAGCACATGTACCGACATTCGTTATTCTTCATAACTGATAAAATATCAAACATGTAACAGAATACTAACCACACAAAATGAATCTCCAAATATTGTATTGAAGAAACGACAAGTGCAATAATACCAACAGGTTAAATAACTGAAAGAAGATTGATATACTTTTATGTTATTTTTATTGGATAAATGTTTTTATAGCGTTCACAAAATTGAAAGGAGTCCATATTAATAAGAAGTAAGTAGATGAGTACTACCATTGATATAAAAAAAATATATCAATGAGTACTATACTCTGTCCATTACTTTATTTTCTTTTTGACAGCTCACGCCTATAAATTATCATATTTTTTTTCGGAATTATGTACTACAGTAATGTCGTACTTTATTGACGGTGACGGTACTTTAGTGAAGTGGTCTGTGCATAACAAACAACCACAGACTATAAAACAGTACTTGAAATACGACAAATCGATCATATGATAAAAATAATTTGACTTCATGTAAGTATTTTTTCTGTAAATTTAATAAAAAAAGGAAATAAAAATTGTATCTATGACTCCAAGATTGAATTTTTGCAAGGAATTAAGTTGAAATCTTGGAATTTAGGATCAAACCAAGAGTAAAGAACAATAACTCTGTTCATTCATCTAATTTACTGATTTATTATTTATATTTTTGTTTATTTCTTACATAATATAAAAAACTAATGAAGGCATAATTAATATTTCAACTAAAAATATTTAATTAAAACGATTGAAAGTTCTTCATAAATAAAATCGCTATTCGTTTCAAATCGAATCGGTAATGAGTGAGGGCGTCACTAATTTCAAAATTTCTTGAACTGTCAAAAAGAAAATAAAGTAATGGACAGAGTATTATTTGTTTTTTCTATCACGTGACAGGCTCCTTTAATTTTAAGATATATAAAAATATAACATTTTAACAATATGACCAGACGATCGTAAAAAACAAACTTAATGGTACTTTTAAAGGTAACCTCTACACTCTAAATATGTACTTTTCTACGTGTATGTCACATAAACACATGCTTTTTAACCGACTTCAAAAAAAGGAGGAGGTTCTCAATTCGACTGTATTTTTTTATGTTTGTTACCTCATAACTTTCGACTGGGTGAACCGATTTTGATGATTCTTTTTTTATTTGAAAGCTGGTGCTACCCGCATGGTCCCGTTTAAATTTGGTCCAGATTAAGGTCGTTTTTTTTTTGTTAAAATTTGTAATTATTTTCTATGTTATCGTTAATAGCCTTTACTAATTTACTGCTGAACGTAGGCGTCTCCTTAGAGAGGAGGTTTTGATCTGGCCACAACTCTGGGCAAACGGATTAGTAGTAGTAGTAGTCCTTCTCTTAACAGTGTTGTCATCCTGGTTTACCAGAGAAGACGGCTAGTACGACACCCACAGAATAAATATTTATAGATATGCTTTTAACCGTGGAAGAGCCACGCTTCGGCATGAATGGGCCGGCTCGACCGAAATGATATCACGGCCTCACAGAAAACCGGTGTGAAATAGCGCTTGCGCTGTGTTTCACGCAGTGAGTGAGAATACCGGAGGCCCATACCCCAACCCCTCCCCACATCCCTTTCCCCATCCCCCAAAGGTCGGCAACGCACTTGTGACGCCTCTGGTGTTGCGGGTGTCCATGGGCGGCGGTAATCGCTTACCATCAGGTGATATGTCTGCTCGTTTGCCACCTATACAATAAAAAAAAATTAAAAATGCTTGGTTATGCTCCATATTCTAAATCCGTCACCACAAAGATAATTCTATGTAAACAATGAAGTTTTAATACCTATCAAAGATTAATGTTCGAGCATTCACGTGAGGTGGATATCCAATGTTATACCACGGTTTTGCCATTTCATTCGGCTTATTCATATCATACCAAATGCACGTGCAAGCATGAAGAGTCAAAATTGTTGTCACAAATTTTTCAATGAAGAATATAATTTTACGGGACTCCCGTAGCTGCTGACACAAATATTAATATCTATAAATTTATTACGAACAGGCCCGCTGTATAATGTGGGAAATGTTAATTAAACTTCGTTTCAAGCGTATGATAAATACTTCTAAATTTATTAATTACGTAATATTAAAAGACTAGTTTTTCGTCAAATGTTAATGTAAAGTCTTCTAAAAGTAAACTACATATTATTCTATTGATCAACTTACATTGTTTCTCACAGCCTGTAAATGTGTTGGTGATCAAAACAAGTTAACAAAAAGCCAGGAAAAATCCTAAAAAACTTAAAAGAAGAAAAATTTAAAAAAAAATTGAAAATAAAATTCAAGAATGTAAATAGAAAACAAATCAAGACACCACAACAAAACGTTTTGTTAGAAAACCTTTATAGAACAGTGAATTTAAGTTGGCTTAGCTAACCTAGCTTTGTTAGCTTTTTAAGTGTTTTAAGTGTAAAGTACACATACAAAGACTGCACGTTTGGCCTAGTGGTTTAACGGTCGCCACGCCGTTTCCTACTTCGCCAAGTGTCGTGGGTTCAAATACCACGTAGGACAACACTTTGTTTTTTTGTTCTGAGTCTGGGTGTTATTTGTGTCCGTTTCATGTATGTTTGTAAAGTCCCCCGCGACACAGGATTTATTCCTAGTGTGGGAGTTGTCTTTTTAAAAAACAATTTAAAAAAAATCAAAAGACTTGAAAAAGCTAATTTGAACTGACTAAAATTAAAGAAATTACATACTGATCCGATATTTTTTCTAATCAAATTACTGGCATTAACAAAAACTTTTGTTCTTAACTAAAATTATTTTATTACATTTTATGAGTTTGCTTATCATATCATAATATATGAGAAAGTATGTATGGATGTTGTGGGTTCAAGTCCCATACAGGATATACACAGTTGTATTATGAGCATGATCGTTTGTTTCATGACTGGGTGTACCTTCAACTATATTATGTACTAGCTGACCCGGCGAACTTCGTACCGCCATATTTACATATCTGTCTCATCTTCCCACAGGCAGTGTACAGTTGCGGACAAAAAAACATACTTTTCCCGTTATCTTTTATTTTTTTTCTTTCTAGCAAAAAAAGAATGAAAGAAATCGGTCTATGTGTTATTGAATTACAACTAAGTACATATTTTAACTTTCATCCCCTCTTTCCAAGAAACCGTGCTGAATTTCGGGATAAAAAGTATCCGATGTCCTACCTCGTAATATGAACTCAAATCATGCAAAGTTTCATTTGAATCCATTCAGTAGTTTCAGCGTGATGCGCAACCAAGATACAGACAGACAAACAGACGGACAGACAGACAGATAAAAATGAAAAAAAAAATAGTTTTGGCTTCAGTATGGATTATAGAGACCTCTTAAAAAAAAATTCAAAATATCTCTAATGTACAGAATTAGACCTGTTACATTTTTATTATAATTATAGTATAGATAAGAAATATTTAAGTGTGCGTATGAGAAGTCTGATTTCTATAGACCAGGTACTGCTTAATTTGGGATATCACGAGTTATTATCATTATAGAAACGTCTCTTTCTTATAAGTTCTTTCACAGCATGATAAGATACTTACATGTTCGTTTATATCTCGAAAGAAATGAAATACCCTATAAATACGTCCAATATCGATCCATCGGCCAATCAACGTTAATCTAAGCTTTCCTTTTTTACCACGAACTGTAACAATATTTCATGATTCATAAAAATAATTGTAAGTCGTAAGTTTTAAGTGGTAAGTTAGGTCTGATTTGAAGTACTGTAACAAACTTAATATAGGTTGAAAGCTAAACAGGAAGTCTGCAGATATATTATATTGCATGTTGTTAGAAATTTAACGTCATTGTAATGGCAACATTTTGATTGTCATTTTTCTTGTTTGACGTTTTGACGTGGACAGATAGAATTGTCAAGACGCTTTGAAAGGTCGAGCTGGGCTTCGTTGAAAAGTGCCGTTTAATGAAAATTTTGCTAATTGTCTTCAGATTCGGTTTTTTAGTTGGTTACCGTTATGATTGGTCTGGTTTAGACTCGCGAGTTTTAGTAGTCACTTCACTTAGGCGCGATCCGCGATAGTTAAACGAGTGTATTGTAATTCGAATACCTTGGAGGCTGTACAGCACTTTAGGAGTCATGAATGTGTAACGACGCAGAGAGAATACCAAAGGGATCCCTTGGGCGCCGAGAACAAGGAATCTACACATCTTCAGTAAGTGCTTGATTACATTAGTTTAGAATAAGAACACGGTGAAAACGCCGTCAGTTCAATGCTCTCTCCAGTGACATAGTTAGCGATTGAATGACTTATTCATGGGCCCTAAGACATTTTCACATTTCAATTTCACAAGGTGATCGTTGCATTGGCGAGAGAATTGAACACATGTATTTTAACATTTCAACTTTATAAATTACTAGTTGTTGCCCGCGGCTCCGCCCGCGTATATGTCGGTTATCGCAGCAAATGGTAGCCTATGTGTTATTCTGATGTATAAGCTACATTACTGTAAAGTTTCATCCAAATCCGTTCAGTAGTTTTCGCGTGAAAGAGTAACAAATATCCATAAATCCAGCCATTCATACTTACAAACTTTCGCGTTTATAATATTAGTATAGATAGATATCTAATTTTACTTACATAATAACAAGAGTGGTAGTAAAGACACGACATCATAAGTAAGAAAGAAAGGATTTCTTCTATACACTCTAATGTTTTGTCTTACTAGCGGCCACCACGTATGTAGAAGATGGATCATAACATCAATGATGAATATTATTTCACATGCATACATAGTTATATCCAGGAATAACCAGCTTTCATCCAAGTAATAACCAAGTAGAAGATGCAATAAGTACTTATATGTTATCGAAAAGAGAACTAATCCCTGGAAAATAAAAACGCAATAATAGTTTTGGCGGCCAAGAACTACATTATTATTCTATTGATTCCCATTAATTTATACTTTTAAGAACAATACGTGAAAAGTGGATAAGCAAGTTAATCAAGGTAATGGGAATTATTGCTTGCCTTCTAATTTAGAAAAATATTCATGTGTATTGAGAACTTTTTACATGTCGTTATTCTGATAGTAAAGTAGTCTGCTTAGTATGTCTGTCTGCTTAGTATGTCTGTCTGCTTGGTTTATGATGTTTGACTTTAATATATTATTATACTAGCTGTTGCCCACGGCTCCGCCCGCGTGTATGTCGGTTATCGCTGCAAATAGTAGCCTATGTGTTATTCTGATGTATAAGCTATATTACTGTAAAGTTTCATCCAAATCCGTCCAGTAGTTTTTGCGTAAAGAAGTAACAAACATACACACAAACTTTCGCCTTTATATATTAGTGTGATTATATTAATCTATAGGACTTGCGATTAGATATTATTTAAAATAGACATTAAAGTACTTACTGAAATTATATGTATTATCACTTTGTCAGTAATTTATTGAAACAATTTATTTGTAACACACTATTCGATCCTGTATTGGAGTTTCTGATTTTATGGCCAGATATAGTTGTGATCGGACTAAAGATTGATCTTTTATTAAATGTTAGACTATTAATATGTAAAAAATTAATGAAAAACTTACGCTCACTGCAGTACATAAGAATACAGTACAAAGTTCATAAGAATTTAATTTAACGTGATGTGTAGCATCATGTTTAATTAAATTCTTATGAACTTTATTATTTTTACAAAAACACTGTCTATGACTTACTGTACAATGTGCTACGGTCTACTTAAAAACCAAGTCGCTATAAAATAGCTGCTATAAAAAATATATGACATAACTTTACCTGAAACCAAATATTCCATGCCAACATAACAACAGTAATTGTGTATACCCGTAGCTTCCCCTCCCAAAATAACGCACCGATCTTTTTCTCTATTACATGTTTCGTCTGATTTCCAATAACACTCATTTGTGTACCGTCGTTACTGTTAAGTACATAATCTATTTTTAATATTATCAATTACAAGCCTGACGACTCCATATTTAACGGTCACACCAATATGTAAAGAGAACAGGATTTCTGTTTTTTTTTTTCATATAACTCGCATGCAATTTAACTTACTTGATCACGGCCCCAAGGGACGGCTGGCTAACACTTCTATGCAATCGGCCAAGCATTTTGTACTTATTGTATAAATTGCCACTTCTAATTAATTAAGAACTGAAACTTTACATAGCATTAAAGTCTTAACACATACCAAATTCTAAGCCTACTTGATTTTATTTATATATATTTTTTTAATTCCCAAGAAAGGAGTCTAACGTGTATTTTATGTAAGCAATAGGATATTATAAAAATACTGGTTTATAGGTTTAATATAAAAGAGAGCAAACGCACTCTATTGAGCACATAAATAATTAGAAAAAAAACCATTACCTTTTTACGTCCTATCTTGATATTTCACCGTGAAGCCAAATGAAATGCCATATTTTGGCGGATATTGTAATTTTACTGCGGCCTGCTTCATGCTCTGCGATGCTCGTAAAATACGTGTGGGGTTGCGGGTGCCTTTAACCCACGGTGATAAATTGACACCGAAAATCCGTACTGCCACAGTCTTGAGCACGAGATTTACAATAAATCTTTGTTTCGCACATGTTAAAAATTCCAAACAGTAATAAAATATTCTTCCATTTAATAAAATTGACTGTGTGAACAATGTTAAAAGTTGAAAAAACTTATCTCTCACACTCCCAAAAATTCACAATGCCACAATAAAAACGCTAATTCATTGAAATGGGCGCTGTGAATATCGCAGACCCTCATATAAAATGTAAATATGCGTCCAAGCTTTAGCAACGAAAGAATAATTCATATTCAGGAGGTGCGCGGGCGGAGTGGCCATCCATTTTGCATGGTTATTTTGGTGAAATCCCCGCGCATTCTGCCTTCATGTAATTAAGAGATTAAAAGATCAGTGAGCGGCGTTGAGCGGACTCGGCGGGATTTTTATGAAAACATTTTTCATCGCAAAACGCAATAACCCATACTAAGGGCTCTCTCCTTTTATGAGTGATAATACATTACGGAAAATATACTCAAATTTATCCTTTCTTGGAATATTGTATCACAGTATGACTAAATTATAGACACTATATGCCTAATTAGTAAATACTGTTTGAGTAAAACACTACGTTTGTGTGGCATTAGAATTGTAAATCGACGCCAAACATTGTAAAAAGTTCAGAAAATTTAAAGTCGTACTGCGCTATGATATATGATCAAAGAGCGAGTTCTATGTGCACGAAAGAAACCATAAATGAATGGATCACAAAGAAAAAGTTTATTAAAGTGAACAACACCAATTTCACAATGTAAAGACTAAAAGGTAACGTGAAAAGGCATGGCACAGTGGTACTAGCACAAAATACGGTACACACACAGCTATTATGCCCCACGAGCGCGTTCGAGTCTGAGGTTTACCAAAGCATGATTTGTATTAAAAACATTATTATAAATATATTATTAAACTTACATTTACTGCTAATATTACTACTATTTATTTATTATTTTGTACATAAACAAATGACAGGTTTGAACTTATCGACGATTTCCGAAATAAACTCGAGCCTTGTATCGCGGCAACCAAGACCATTACTTATATTAATAAGTAATGGTTTTGGTTAGTTAATAGTTAGTAGTAAGTATTAACTTACTAACTTGCAAAATAGATGAAAATAGAAGCAGACCAATACTAGTTTCCTTTACTTCATATTTAAAAAGGTTAGAAATTATAAAAAATAAATGAAAAATGGATAAAAATACCTAAATAACTGAAGACTTCTCTAAAGACACAATACAGTTACGCAAAAATCTGCAGCTACAAGTAAAACAAGAAAGAGAAATAGGGAACGAAGCTTTTATTAAGAATAATAAACTAATAATAAAGAAAAAGACAGAAGTAGGGAAAAGGAAAAGAGAGTGTTCTTTTTCTCCTGAAACTATTCAGACGCCACCGCGACCCTTGGAAAACAAAAATATAATAGCGCCATCGAAACTACACAAAACTGACGCATTTGCATACATGAGATCAAAAGCTCATGCAGTCTCGGAGAAAAACACTCAACGTAATAAAGAATAACAACTAATAGACACTGGAGACGAGAGAAAAAAGAATAATTTAGAAACAACCACAATAAAGAAAAAGCAGATCCCCAATACGGTTGGTCGCCGCGGAGAGATAGACCACACCCCCCTAAAGTTGGTAATAATGAATGAGTCTAATAAAATACAACCAAGTAAACAAAACCAAGATACAAAAATAAAAAGATCACAGCTCAAGTTTAATGTTGCTACCCTCAATACAAGATCAATAAAAACACGTGAATCCCTATTAGAACTAGAAAATGCACTAGAGGATATAAACTGGGACATTATTGGTTTGAGCGATATAAGAAGAGCCAGTGAGAAAACAGAAGAATATGACAAATATATTTTGTATTACAAAAATGAAACAGCTGGTTTGTATGGAGTGGGATATATGGTGAAAAAATATCTTAAAGAAGGGATAATCGAGTTTCAAGGAATATCAGACAGAATTGCGATACTAAATATAAATCTACCAGGCTACAAGCGACCTGTATCAATTGTCCAAATATATGCTCCCACTAATGTTTCTTCAGAAAAAGATAAAGAGGCCTTCTATCAAAAACTTAATGAAGTTATGCCGAAACTTTTCAAGACAGTTATTGTGATGGGTGATTTCAATAGCCAAATTGGTAAAAGAAACGAAAACGAAGATAATGTGATCGGTCCATACACAACCGGTAAAAGAATGATAATGGTCAACGCATAATAAGTTTTGCATTAGAGAATAACCTAAATATCATGAATAGCTACTACAACAAAAAACCAAACCGAAAGTGGACATGGTTATCACCTAATGGATATACAAAAAATGAAATAGATTTCATTCTAACGAACAAGCTAAAAATATTCCAAAATGTAGATGTTATTAACCAACTAGACTATAGTTCTGATCACAGAATGCTTCGTGGACAAATTAACATTTCAGAACCTAAAACATCAAGGATAAACACACAGAGTAGAAAAGGACCTATACCTTTATCACTCGCAAGTAGCATTTTGAAAGGGTTAGAAAATAATCTAAGTGAAACAAATAAAACCAGTAACGTTCAAGAAAAATACGATAAACTAGAAGATGAATTAAAGAAAGCTGAAATTAAATCTAGACCAAGTAAGGATAAGAAAGACAAGATAGGACTGACAGCAAGAAATTTAATTGCACAGAGGAAATCTTTATACATAGATAGGAAAAACAACAGAAAGAAAATAGAATATCTTAGCAAAGAAATAAACATAGGAATAAGGAAACATAGTCAAAAAGGAAGAACCGATGCTCTAGAATACTATATCGAAGCATTCAGCGGGGTCAAGAAGGCATGGGAAGAACTTAAAGAGAGTAACTTAAACTTAACGTAAACTTAGAGAGACTGGATTGACAGTATGACACACCATAGAAGTAAAAAGCATAAAACAAATAGGATTGAAATTCTACAGGTAGCTACGGAGTACTATAAAGACTTATACAAAGACGAGGACAAAGGGATAGAGGCACATGATTACCGACCTATTGAAAATGAGGAAAAGACTCCAAGCATATTGAAAGAAGAAGTAACCAAGGCGATCAAATCACAAAAAAGAGGCAAAGCATCAGGAGAAGATGGTATTTCCAACGAACTTCTGATAGGATCATCTGAAACAATAATAAACATTGTCACAGACTAATTCAATGATATATTAAACACGGAATACATACCCCATCAATGGACTACATCAACTATAATCCTGCTTCATAAAAAAGGAAGGAAAGACGATATAGCAAACTACAGACCCATTAGCTTGATGACGAACATTTATAAAATCTTTTCCAAAATAATATTAAACCGTATAACAAAAATTCTAGATGAGAACCAACCCCGAGAACAGGCGGGATTCCGAAGCGACTTTTCCACTATCAACCACATTCATACAATAAAGCAAGTCATCCAGAAATGCAATGAATATGGGATTACTTACTATTTAGCATTTGTTGATTACAACAAAGCATTCGACTCGCTAAAACATACAAAAATATGGGAAGCGCTGGAATCACAAGGAATACATAGTAAATACATACGGCTGATTAACAACAGATATATGGACATGAAGGCAAGAATAAGAACTGAAAGAATAGGGGAATATTTTCCTATACAAAGAGGTGTAAGACAAGGTGACCCATTATCACCTAAACTATTTTCAGCAGTACCGGAACATATATTTAGAGGGCTTGATGGGGCAGATACGGACTCAACATTAATGGAATAAAACTAAACCATCTTAGATTCGCAGACGATTTGATATTGTTATCAGATGATCCGAAAAGCCTGCAGGAGATGCTCGAACAGCTTGTCCGCGAAAGCAATAGTGTCGGACTTTCTATGAACGCCACAAAAACCAAACTAATGACAAACCAAAACAAAGTACTAATTACAGTCACTAACACCATAATCGAATACGTAAATGAGTACACATATCTCGGTCAAATAATTTCACCAACAGATCAGATCAGAGACAGACCACAACGGAAATAGACAATAGAATACAACTGGCATGGAAAAGATATTGGTCTCTCAAAGAAATTATGAAAAACCCTCAATTACCACTTAGAGCTAAACAAAAGATCTTTGACGCGTGTATATTACCCGTAATGACATACGGTTGTCAAACATGGAGCCTCGCCAGAAAAAACTTAAAAAAGCTTAAGACCTGCCAACACAGTATGGAAAGAAGTATGCTTAACGTAAAACTAAAAGATAAAGTAAAACTAGAAACACTTAGAAAACAAAGTATAATTACCGATGTAACATACTGTATTAAGAAGCTTAAATGGAGATGGGCTGGTCACATGGTGAGAAGTAAAAAAGATAAATGGACTAAGGACGTAACAGATTGGTGTCCAAGACATCAAAAGAGAAAGAGATGTGGAAAATGTCAAAGATGGGAGGATGATTTTCGGAAAAGGGCCGGGGTCATATGGAAGACAAAGACACAAGATCGAAAGCTATGGCAAAAATTAGGGGAGGCCTATGTCGGAAGACAACACAATCTCGACACCGGTGTCAATTAGGTAAAAAATAATAATACACATATTACTATTTTGCTATTTTGTTTTTTATATTATGAAATTTTGTTATTATAGTTAAAATGTAAATTAGTATGCTACTACATAAATACTATTATACTACATGCTATTTAAGTTTAAGATTGTGAATAAAGGCTATTATTATTATGGGTTATGGAAAATTTTATCTCAGCTAATGCTGGTAAATGTGAACTTAGCACGGGCATACGCCAAGTGGGTTGGTTCATTGTGTAGTGTTGTAGGGATTTGAGTGGTGGATGTGAGAAATCGTCGCACTATGAAGCAAGTGTCGATTATCACTGATTTTTGTAAAGCAATGTATGAATATTTATTGAAGTCTAGTTCTGTGAGTGATGTGTGCAATGATTTTGGAATGAGTCCGGTCGATGAGATTAATATGGGTATGATTTTGACGGTGTGTTGGTGCCACATTTGTCGTATTTCATCTGCAAGTGGTATATATTTTTGTATTTTCTCGGTGTATTTTCTTCTTACATTTTCAGAATTAGGTATTGCTATGTCTATCAGATATGTAGTTTTTCTGTCCTTTAATATTAGTGTAATAGCCGGTCTATTGTTTGTGGTGGTTTTGTCGGTAATTATATCTCGGTCCCAATACAGCTTTACTATTTCATTGTTGAGTACGCTTTTAGATTTATATTTGTAATATGTTTAGTACCCATAATACAAGCTCTGCTTAGCTTGAGACTAGATGGCGTTGTGAACATTGAACATTTATTATTATTTATCTATTAAATCCTTATATTTCCAAAACATTACACTTCAGAACATGAGATTGCAATATGGTACATCTCTAGTTCGTTGACATTTCGATACGGTTGTGTGTCCGATTCTTAACTAGGTAGTTCGAACAAAAAAACGCAAACGTCAGCATTGCCCCTAGTCGTGGCGGAAAAATGTTTCTGTGCAAAGTGGAGTAGCAATATGAAAGGTAGCAGTAACTTTGTGCATTCCGCCGGCAGCTGCGCCGTGCACTCCTAATTAGCAGTATTCGAGAAACCTTTAACAGCAACGAGGCGACTTTATTTCCACTTTGACTTGAACAATATAGCAAAAATGTATCAAAAGATTTTTTTAAATAATAATTAACACAAAGAAAATGCATATTGCAGATGTCATTTGACTGAATCTTCTTTGGTTGTAGTATTTCTACGTAACGCTTACATTACTAATAGTAAGATTCGACTTACGGTGTGTCTGTAAGGCTAGAAACTCTAGTAGTCATAGTCATAACGTGCTAAGTACGTAACCATCGCCTGGCAGGCCTCAGCCTTGCACATAATCATCTTTCATGTTTTGAAAGTGTAAAAAAAATGAGAAAAAAAACTTGTTCCTGTAAGCTGAAATTTTTATAGGATTTAGTTCATTCATTAAGAAGTTCAAAAACAAAATGTCAGGTGATTCCGATGAGCACAAGTACCTGTCAGGCGAACAGAAAGACACACCATTCATTCTACAAGAAAATCATAGTTAAGAAACATGTTCATGATGTTTTCGGAATATCACAACAGAAACATTATTTACAACTTTTCAAGTTGTCCTCTTTAAAAAAACAAAGCAACAAGAAAGTCCTCGGAACATGGCCTGCGGATGGGGAGGGAAGTGCTGACGTAAAATTGGAGTGAACTTAGTTAGGGAGTCATCAGCGAAGTACCGACTACGGCCTCGGTTACACTGTACAGCGCTTATTTCCACTTATTGCTAGGTAATTTTTAAATCATAATGATGGCTTTTCCGAAGTTCCAGAAAAATTATATAAAAGGTCTCACCTAGTCACATGTCATATACCTATCACTAAGAGTTTAAAAGTTTACAATTATTACTCTCACATTAAAAATCTTTACCGGTTTTACCAGTGATAATCTGCAAAGAATCTTTTGATCTGTCTGAAAGAGAGTAAGAAAATAAGCAATATTTTTATGAGTAGACGCACTAAGGCGATACAGATACTAAAACATGAAGAGGACATAAATAAATTGCTACCATTATGTGAAAAAAAAAAGCGTTAATTTGCTCTATTAAGAGCAGTGCTATCTATTATAGGACATCTTGTCATTATCCCTGTAATTATCTATCTTATATATAAAATTCTCGTGTCACAATGTTAGTTACCATAGTCCTCTGAAACGGCTGGACCGATTTTTATGAAATTTGGTGTGCATATCGGGTAGGTATGAGAATGGACCAACATCTATTTTTATGCCAGTTGTTTTTTAATGGCAAATCAACGTTAGCCGGGTCAGCTAGTATCTCTATAGATTACTATTTTACTGTGATGATTTGGTATCTTATGAGTGTCCGTCATAAAATGACACTGACAAAATTGTGGTGGATCAGAAAATTCATGTATCAAAAGTTGTGTTTTTTTTTTTTTTTTTTTATGTTTGGCCCGCCAAAATGACTCTGCTCTGCCTGATGGAAAACATAAGCAGAATCCAAGAGTGGTGGTCACCATACTCATTGCGAATGCAGACAGTTGCAGTATGGCGACCCACACTATGGCGGCCTAGTGATGCTACTGCATCTTTTAGTCCAGTCAACAAGTATGAAACTTGTTGACTAGACTAATTGGGCCCCCGGTCTCGCACTCACCAACGAAACACGACAGCACGAACGCTGTCATTTTACGTTGATTTTCTGTGCGAGGGTAGTACCGCCCCGGTCGAGCCGGCCCGTTCGTGCTGAAATCAGCGTGGCTCTACTACGCTACTAAAAAAAACGCCAGCTCAATGTAGGAATGCACACAGGTTGACTTAACAAATAACTACCGTACCTGGTTGTATTTACACTTAGTTTAGAAATATTAAATTTCAAAGCAGTTGAATAAAATTGCTATTGTGAAGTGAGCCTTTGCCGCACGATCACGTTCTCGCCTTCTTGGAGCCGCCGAGGGGAAAAATCCCGCACTAGTGATTGAGTTAGCGCCTGGCCGGGAAATGGACGTCCCCTGTCGCTTTTGTAACGCAATACCGCGGTACGGACTAGCCATTTGTAACAGATCCGGTAACACTTGAATGAGTTACCTACCGATAGAAGAGATGTCTCACTATGAACAATTTCATTTTAATATCCCTATTTAATAAGAAGATACTGCTACAATTATCTACACTCGCATTTTTCCGGATGCTCATTTTTATACCGTTGAAGCTAAACTGTGCGTACAAAAACTGCTCACCGTATCTAGCGTAGGAAATTCTTTGAGTACCCAAAGATATCATATCCGCTCCGGCTGTGATTATTTTACACCTTCCGTCGCAAAAATAAGACGGCGGTTAAATTAATCGCCACCTAAGTTACGTGATAATGTTTTAACTGTTTTAACCTAAGTGATATACAAAAGTAATTTTACATTCTTTTCAATATCACGTCGCGTAAATCAGGCAACTGTGGTTGCACAAGTTCATGCACAAGGCATGTGCATCTATGCATGATATGTGTATATTTTTTGGTGATTTAAATTTAAAATAAAACACAATGTGCATAAGACAAAAGGAGGTATTGACACAACACAAAAGGAGATATAGTTCTAGAAGAATCCAAAGGGCGTTAATCCTCTGAATAAAATAAGTAAATAGGCAGTACAAATAAATCAGTAAATATTTTGATTATATAAAAATCAATTGCTGTTCTTTGTCTCGCTAAATCTCGAGAACGGCTAAGCCGATTTAGCTGATTTTGGTTTTGAAAGGTTTGCTGCAGTCCAGGGAAGGTTTAAACGGTAAGAAATTAAAAAAACCTTAAAAATCCATATGTCACGTGTACTACGTAGCGGCACAGCTAGTATATAATAAAATAAGAACAAAAATGACATTTTACAATTACACTAGTCTGTACAATACTAACGGTTGACCGAATTAGTATAACCATTGGGCTCGTAAGTCGTATTGATTGTAAAAACATATGGTAAAATAGTTATAGGCTGGACGACTCAATGCAGTACCGATATTGTATGAACTATTTTAAGACACGTCAAGGAGGTCAGGCTTTTACCATAATACAGCGGCTAACAAAACTAGTTTCTTCACATAGTGCAAGTTAACTTCTTAATTTAAGTTAAGAAATTGTAGCTATTTTAAGCTGCGACTTCTAATTGCTTTAGGTCTATGAACTTGGGTCGTGACGGAGTAACCTTGTAACGGAACTCATTCAGAACAAATGAACAAGATTTCAATAGAACCCCACTATAAGTGCTTGCCCATAAAGTTGACAGTTACGATAGCTTTATAATCAAAATTAAGTGATAGTAATTTATTACTTCAAAGAAACAATACACTTATCGATTGTGGAATGCCTTACCAGTCGCAATTAGACGTGCACAAACACTAACTGCATTCAAGAGACTTGTAAAGGAGCATTATTTGTGAGACATCAATGCCCCTTAACCTGCTATTTTTTTTATTTTTTTGTCAATTGGGTCACACAGTCACGCTACTACATTTATATTTGTAATTAACTGTATATTTATCTTATTCCTTGTTAACCGACTTCCAAAAAAGGATGAGGTTTCTCAATTCGACCGTATATTTTTTTTTTATGTGTGTTCGGGGATAACTTCGTCGTTTATGAACCGATTTTGATGATTCTTTTTCTAATGGAAAGGATATATCCCAATGGTGGTACCATGATAAGGACACTAAGATCTGATGATGGCATCTAAGAGAAATCGAGTCGAACCTTGAAGTCGGTTTTTATTTTGTTAAAATTTTACTTGTTTGTATCTATTTCATAAACCACACTATGTATTACTATAACGGTATATATCCTTATTACTTTATTTATTTTTTCGTCTTACCTAGTTTTACACTACCCTATACTATCTCATAATCCTGTTTTTCTCTCCATCCAATGGTTGCCTGTAAGACCTGTAAGAGATTGCCTCCGGGCGATAAGGCCGCCAACGTACTTCTCTAATTTTAAACTTACCTTTGAATGCATCTGGTGTACAATAAAGAGATATGTTATTATTATCCTAATAAATTGGGAAATCAAAAAATTCAGTTTACAATAGAGGAAAATTAGAGCTGAAACTTTCCATATAGATTGAGGCGACCTAATCGACGATTATGTTCGGTAATTTAATTAGTGTAACGATTACTAGTAATAATAATATTATGTAATCAAACATGAGGTAGCCTCTGTTGCCAAAATAAGTAGAACCCTGTATTTCGGCTAACAGCGCAATTCCTCACAGGAATTTCAAGTTAACTGGTGTTTATAATAAAAGAAATTTTAATAAATCTAAAATAAAAAGAACAAATTGAAAAGTGTGAAGTGAACTTTCTACAGAGCCTGTATGAGGGTGTACGTGTAAAACAATAATACGTCTAGTTGTTAAAAAATTTAAAGATCTCTTCACAATATTTTGTTACCTACACCTCGACTCGCTTAAATAGAAGCAAAGTAGAGGTTTCAAATGCTCTTTAATTTTAAAGAACCTACAATAAATATACTACGTATGTACTTTTTTTAGATATCTATCTATATAATATATAAAAGAGTAAGGTGACTGACTGACTGACTGACATACCCAGAGATCAACGCACAGCCCAAACCGCTGAAGCTAGAATCCTGAAATTTTGCATGTAGGTTCTTTATATAACGTAAGGGAGCACTAAGTAAGGAGTTTTCGAAACTCCACCCCTAAGGGGGTAAATCAGGGGATGAAAGTCTGCGTGAGCGAAGCTGCGTGTAAAAGCTAGTCTATCATAAAGCAAGAACTCATCTGAACGAGTTTATTATTATAAGGTTTAATTTATAAAATATATGTTCAACTGAAAACGATACCTACCAAAAGTAAGGATTCTTAAAATATCACATCAAAGGATATAGTTAATAGGTTTATCGAGAAAGGGCTTACTCCCTATATCAAGTATCCAATTTAATATTATAGATACGCTTATGTATATAACTCAATATTCAATTAATAACTAAGCCTCTGTTTAATCAAAATTGATTCTGTGGAAACCTGTAGGAAGCACTCCTTAACACAATGGAACTTAACTTGAATGTGTTGTTAATATTAAGGCAAACAATATTTGGCAGTATCAATGATTACCCTCATTTTGCTATTCTGTTTATAAATGCAGTCCTAGACAGAACTTTTTACTGTGCATTGTATTACCTTCCTGGTAAACGATGTTCCCATCTGCACTATAAAATACTAGCCTTCGCCCGCGGTGCCGCTCGCATTTAATAAAAAGTATCCTATGTACTTCTAATACCTCCAAGAATATGTGTACAAAGTTTCATGATGATCGGTTAAGTAGTTTTCGCGTGAAAGCGTAACAAACAAACTTACTTTCATCTCTATAATATTAGTGTGAAGTATGATTAAGTAGTTCTTCACATAACCACCAGTGAATTACCAATATGATATTAACGACACTTATCCAATTTGTTACTTAATCTAAATAACAGTCCGTTCTAGACGACATCTCTAAGATGAGCTACTATATTTTTTATTTCATTATTTTTATCTTTTATCTGTCAAAATGACTCTTCTCTGCCTGATGGAAAGCATGAGTAGAATCCAAGAGTGGTGGTTACCATTCTCAATGCGAATGTGGACAATGCAGCATGGTGACCCACACTATGGAGACCTAGTGAGATGCTTTTTCACGCCCCTCTTAAAGAACCCGGGATCATAGTGGGAGGAAAATACGTGCGCTGGTAGTGAGTTCCAGGTTTTGACCGCTCGAGACAGGAAGGAAGATTTTTTTTTGTTTAATACTAATGCTACAAGACATCTTAGCGAATTAAATTGAGCCAGTGAACGGCCAGCGGTCGAAATTCTACCTTTTTTTTTTCTCCATATAAACTTTAATTGTGCCAAGTTTCATTCTACTCCGTTCGCACAATTTTCGTAAAAGAGGTTACAACGTTTTTCCTCCACGTATTAATATGTATATAGATGAAGTCAAACTAAAGTCAAAACTTATACAAACCTACACAAGCACGTATAATTTCATCAACAAGTGAAAGTCCAACTAAACGTAACACCCTTGAGATCTAACTTTGCCCCACGAAATTAGTTTTACTAAATCCGAGGACAAAGTCACAAACCATTAAACGCTGAAAGCTAAACTTTCGTATCACAGAGCTGAGCCAATTAGAAATTCAGTTGAACTTCATTACTTCTAAGTGGCAACTACGAGTTCTGACCAATGCATGGTATGGCATAATATGATCGACCAGAAACTATTATTCATAATGAATAATGAAAATCCCTATAAGGATTAATACCCACAGGATTCCGTATCTACTTATCTATAGTAACAGCCACGTCACGTCCACGTGTTGAAACTTAGGGAGAAATTTTAGCAGCATGTAAATGTACTACATGGATCTACGAACCGGTATTTGACAGATTATTATAAAATGTCTATTATTATCAGGATCACTGTTTCATGCACTATTGAACATGTTTAGGTTATTTTATTTAGGTTGGGCAAAACTAATTTATTAGTCGATCGTGGCCTTCTTTTTTATGCTAAGTTTGTCTACACTATTAATTTGGCTGTAAGTTTTTCATTAGTTGTAAAATAAAATTAACAAAATTTTAATATTAATAATAAGTAATACGTACCTAAGTAAGATAATACTAGAATAACTATGCTTAGTTAATAGCATACCTCTCTCATTATCATCTTCCTAGCCTTAATTATTCCCAAGACTTGGGGTCGGCTACTAGTTCAACCGGTTTTACCTGAATATCAGTTTTTACACGGAACGACTGGCATCGGACCTCCGCAACCCTGAGAGTGAACTGAATTCGAAGGTTAAACTGGTTGTCAGTATATTTGAGGGCACTGACTTCCCAATAACGATTGCCAGAGATGTTCATGGCAACCGGGACAGACGGTTTAACGTGCTCTCCGAGGCACGGGCGGGAAACACCGCCATCTTCCATACTCTGGGCTGCTATTAAGAATTTCTGGTACGAAAAACCCAACAGCAGTTCGACCCGGGATTCGAACAGGCAGTCGCCTAATAGCATACCTCACTATGAGGCATATAATATGCAGACGCGTTTAGAGTGATATCACGGCCTCACTGAAAACCGATCTCAAGCAATTCTCTCGCTACACTTCATCAAGTGAGTGAACCCTCCTCCATCTTCTCCCCATTCTAGCAAAGTACTTGTATCTCTTGAGTTACATGTGTACTTGGGTGGCGGTGGCCACTTACCATCAGGTAGCCCATCTGCTAGTTTACCCTCTATTCGATAAAAAGAAAGAAAGAAGGTGTCTAGTAAGACTTTAGGTAAGATACCATTAGTAAGACTTAGGGTATACCTTAAAATGGGTTAATTAATTATAAAACTCACTACAAGTAAACTAACATGCTATTCCAAAATGTATTTGAAATAAAATACACTTACTGACGTATTTCAAAACATCAGATAATTTAAAGCCATTTTTGTTCATAAAACATTATGGTTGCAAATAACGCTCTGGGGCATACAACACTGCGCTATTAAGAATATTCATGTATCTACATATTTTTAATCAGAACTCACAATAAAAACAATAAACTTTAAAATGCTAAAGCTAACATGACGATAAAATGTTATATATTCACACTGAAAGCCCGAACCGTATACATTCACTAACAAAAGTACATATCAATTTGCACAATCCAAAGTTACATAGGTAGTGTTGGATTTCGAACGTCATTGTAATGGCAACATTTTTGATTGTCATTTTTCTTGTTTGACGTTTTGACGTTTGAGGTTAAGTACTATAGAGACGCTTGCCGGCCGAACACGTTTTTGCATTTGATTGTCGGTTTAAGCGAATTGAATTGATATTAAGCTAATTTCCCAAGACTCGGTTTTCGTCGGTCACCGTTATGATTGGTCTGGTTAGGACTCGCGAGTTTTTGTAGGCGCGTTCAAAAGGGCGTGATCCGTGATAGCTAATACGAGTTTATTGTAATTCGAATACCTTGAAAGATATACAGATATACAGCACTTTGGAGCATGTTTGTGTGAACGTACTAAGACAAAGCAGAGAGGAAACTACCCAAGAGATCTCTTGGAACGCCGAGAACAAGGAAGCCACACAACTCCAGTAAGTGCTTGATGATTTTAGTTTAGATTAAGAACACGGTGAAACGCCGTGGTTCATTTCTCTTGCCAGTGGACTAGTAGCGATTTAATGCCTGTACTAATGGGCCTGCAAGCATTATAACCTTCAAAAGGTGATCGCTCCACTGGTGAGAGGACTGAACAGGTAGAATAATAAATTACAGATATAAAAGAACCTTTACTTTATCCCTAAAAACTTTCCTATTAAAAACCCAATGATTTACTTGCCTAAGGTAGTTAAGCTGAGTCGCCACCGAACAAAAGTTGCCAACTTTTGTGTTGTCAACACGTGTTGGTGACAAAAGTTTCTGTAATGTCCTTGTGTTGGCAACAAAAATTGTCAACAAATGTTGGGAACCGTGTTTCTGTTTTTGGCGGTAAACATCAAAAGAATACGCTTGTTGCAGTTTTTTATTGGCGCTATGGTGACCCTTAGTTCGAATGTTTTTCAAATTGTTGGCGACTCGGTCGGACAATGGAAACAAAAGTTGGCGATTTTCAGAAGAATTGCCAACAGTTGGGTACACTGAAATTTCCAACAATTTCGGTGAATACGCGCCTTTAGAATTTCCTATATTCGTTTTTGCGAAATGTAAGTTTTAGTTATGACATTTTATTTGTTCGTAATAAATCGAAACTACCAAACAGACACGCTTCAATAAAAAATGACCGGAAATGAAAAAATCACCAACAAAATAGGTGAAATTACTTCGTATTTCAGCGAATTCTTGTTCCATCAGCCAATTGCGATAAATGAGCGAGTCTGATTGGAATCCGATGGGATAAGATTTTTTGCTCCGTTCGAGGGTAGACGTCAATCCCGGGAGCGGCGAGATACCGCCGAAGCAATTTCCCGAACTCTAGACCATTTGTCAGAAACCATTATTGCGTACAGTTATATTGACCGGCAGATCATTAATTATTTTGTTATTTGTTTTGTTTCAATATGATAACATATTATGATATTATTATTTCATTATTATTATATTATTAATTTGATAAATGTACCCTGATTGCAATCGGAAAATGGGAAAAGCCTTTATTCATTTTCTTGAAATGGATCCTAGAAAATTTATTTATTTATTATTTATTTATTTATTAAAACTTGTTGCACTTATTGTACAAAGGCGGACTTAATGCCATGAGGCATTCTCTCCCAGTCGACCTTCAGGTGAGGTAGAAATAAGATGCAGTAGGTGCAAAGTTAAAGTTTTTCATGGTAAATATTTTAAATAATATAGGTATACCCTACATCAAATAGAGCCAATTAAATAAATTTACTATTACACTCAAATTAATAATACAAAACACATATAAACATACACATACATAAATTTAATATTATACTTGTACACAGTCGGGTACTACGGTTGTGACTGTATTGCCAACTCATTCCGAAGAAGTTCACGTACTTTAAACTTGAATGTAAGGCGGTTTGTGGACATCCTGATCTCGGCAGGGAGTGCATTCCAGAGAAGAACTGACTGCACATAGAAGGAAGAATGGAGGAAGTTGGAGGTGTGAGGAGGGCATAGAAGAAGCAGATTATTGGTTGACCGAAGGTTTCGGTCGTGATTAGAACATAAGAGACGGAAGTGTGGTACAAGGTATTCGGGTAACGATGGGGAGTTGAGGAAAGAAAAAAGAGTAGTCAGCGCTCGCAAACTGCGGCGCTGACGAATTGGAAGCCATTGCAATTGGGAACGAAAAGCAGACACATGATCATACTTGCGAAGATTAAAAACGAATCGAATGCAGTTATTGAGAAGGCGGTCTAGTTTATTGAGGAGATCTGCATTCAGGTCAAAATAACACACATCACCATAGTCGATCAGGGGAATAATTAAGGACTGCATAAGCGTAACCTTGGTCTTAACGGGAATGAAGTTCTTGAGACGATACAAAGCTCGGAGGCACGAGGTGACTTTCTGGCTGACGCATGAGACTTGTGCCCGCCAATCAAGTGTTGAGTCTATAAGTAACCCCAGGTTCTTTACCACTGCGCTCAGCGGTATAGTCACGTTGTTGTAGACAACTGGTGGAATGATCGCCGTATCCAACTTGCTTAACGTTTGTTTGCTCCCCACGACGATCACTTGGCATTTGGTTGGATTTACCGACAACCCGAACCTCGCTGACCAGTTTTTTATGAAGTCTAAATCCCTGTTGACTTTGTCGATTGCGTATGAAATGTCTTCAATCCTTGATTGGGTGTATACTTGCAAGTCGTCAGCGTACAGGTGATACGCACACTGAAGGTGTTGGGTTACGAGATTAATGAATATTGAGAATAATAAGGGAGATAATATACCGCCTTGAGGGACGCCAGTGAGAAGATCACACCAACTTGACGATAAGTCATCAATGTGAACACACTGTTGTCGTCCCTGAAGATAGGAGGAGAACCATTCCAGAGCTTCTGAGGAGATCACAAGATAGGAAAGGATAGCTAATAAGACGTCGTGACACACGGTATTAAAGGCATTGGAGAAGTCAATCAAAGCCAGCACTGTGACTTTGGTGTCCTCCATACCTTCCCGAATGTCACCAGTTACTTTGAGAAGCGCAGTGGTTGTGCTGTGACCTGGTCTAAATCCCGATTGTAAGGGACTGAGCAGGTGCTGCTGATAAATAAACTGAGAGAGTTGCCTATGAACGCAGGCCTCAAGCACTTTAGAGAGGAAAGGAAGTATAGAAATTGGTCGAAAGTGTTCAGGGAGAGAGGGGTTAGTTTTTTTGGGTAAAGGTATGATGAAGGCCTTACGCCAGAGAGAGGGAAAGGTTCCAGAGTCGAGTGAAAAATTAATGATATGAGATATTGCAGGAAGAACGTGATCCAGGATGGTAACGATCATACGACGACTGATACCGTCACACCCCACTGCGTTAGAACGAATGGATAGGATAATCTTTTTGATGTCCTCAGAAGATACTGGAGAAAAGTCAAAAGATTCAATGTCAGGATGGGGCAGGCTAGCTATATAGCTCAAGGTTTGACTCTTGGTTTGATGATCCATCTGAGATGTTCTTGAGAAATGACGATTTAAATCATCTAAACCAATTGTCATCTTAAGCTCAGGGCGCTGTTGTTTGCCTATGCCTAGAGTTCCAAGGAACTTCCACATACTGGAAGTTGAAGAGGATTCTATGTTTTGAATTATATGACGGCGTTTGGCGTTACGTATCACCTGATTACACCGATTCCTTGCAGTCTTAAAAAGGTTCCATTTCTCTTCACAACGGTCTTTCCTGTACCTATTGTAGCAACGATCTCTCCGTCTCATAGCAATTCGAATTTCATCTGTCATCCATGGTGCAGGGGGACGCTTCAATTTAATTCTCCTCACGGGTGCGTGGATATTGTACAAGTTAAGAATTACGTCATTGAAGATACTGATTTTATCGTTAACGTCTGTAGTTGCTCCCAAGCTCGACCAGTCTAGTGCGGAAGCATCCGCACATAGTCTATCAATGTCCATTTGTCTGAAGCTACGTACATGCAGAATTTTGGGAGGAGATTTAGGGGGTTTTAGGATGTATGAGAGAAAGATCAGGTCATGGTGGGAAAAACCAGGAGCAGGATGTTGACCATGGGAATGGATAAGGTATGGAGCAGAGGTGAGCATTAGGTCAAGCCAAGTATCCTGGTGCTCAGTGCTGTGATGAGTTGCTTGGAGGGATAGGACATGGAGGCTAGTAGATTGGATGATGTGAAAGAGATTACGAGTACGGGGGGATTCGAGGTTAAGGAGATCGGTGTTAAAATCGCCCATAATGATGTGGTGTGAGTATTCTGACCCTAAAGATTCCAGAACTGTTTCCAGACTGGAGAAGTAGCTGACAGCGGGGGGACAATAAACTACCCCTAGTAAAACCCGAGTTCCCTTGACACAAACTTCAAGGAAGAGGTATTCAGCGGTAGTAGAGAGATCGGAAGAGGAAGTGGCGAGAATTTTGTAGGGTAAAGAGCCGCGTAGATAGATGGCAACCCCACCACCCCTTCTCGACTCTGGCCGGTCGTTGCGAATGAGAGCGAAGCCAGTGAGAGGATAAGAGGTGGAAGGTAGTTGCGGTTTAAGCCAAGTTTCTGAGATCAAGATGGCGTGCACATTGTTGTCTGTGAAAACCTCAGTCAATTCACTAAAGTGACTGGGAACACTCTGAGCGTTAATATGACATACATTCAGTAAAGGTTGAGATTGGTTGTTGAAAGATTGCCGTAATAGGTCGCCCAAAGTGTCTGGCAGAGAACTGAAGCTCTCATCTCCAGAAGAGTCGTTGGCAGAAAAATATGCTTCATTTTCATCATCATTAATCATCAGAGCTGTGTACGTTTTATAAAATAATTATAATAAAAAATATAAAATAATATTATATATACATAAAATACAATATACCTATTTATAGTTATTACGTTGATTGAGGTTCGACTGTATTTCTACATCACCCGCCAGCTTACACAGATGAAGTTAACTAATTATTAATTAAGTTAATATGACACTAAACAATCAATAACTTTATAAACCGTAATTACGCATATTCATATTTGCAAATAAACAGGAGAACAAAAAATAAAAAAGAATATAATGAATAATAGCTGATAGCTTTGTGACACAACGAAACGAAAAATGGAACGCACCCGCCACGAATGACAAGCGATCGCACTTGACATTTTGACGGACGGATGCAATATCTGTCATTACGAAAATGTAAACAAGTGAAAGCTAATATTTAAAAGTTGAAGGTATAAAACAAAGAGTAAACTAGCAGCCATCATTAAAATATGTAAACAATAATAATACAATTTAGACTGTACACGCAAAAGGGCTAAATGGGTCACAATTAACTAGCGTTTCCGCGAACTTTTGTTAGTGATACCTGAACTCGCATTGCCGGGGTCACTCCTGCTTTGGGTTAATGTCTTTGGAAACTTCACAAGCAATGGTTTCAGCTCATCAATGGATGTAATTTTGTATCTGCTATTGTCGCTTCCTTTGATAACTATTAAGCCGTTCTGTGTCCAGCAAGACGTCATGCCGAAATGTTGTCGGGCCATGGTAAAAACTGTCTGACGAGTTCTGGTGAGAAATTCTCTGATGGAGATGCCGGAGCCCTTCATCGCTGTTTTGGACTTCCATACCGCATGTCTGGCCTCTGCGGTAGCAAATCTAACCAGTATTGGCCGACGATGTTCTCCGGAGGGGGCCCCGATGCGATGACATTGTCTGATGCTGAGCCGTGAAATGTCCTGAAGACCCATCTTCGTGTTGATTGTATCAAGCAGGACTGCACTACAATCCTCCCTGATGGCCTCCGGCACTCCCAGGAATAAAAGTGACTTGTGCCGGTGCCGAGTCTCCATGGTATCAATCATTTTAACACACTCACTTATTTGTTTCCGGAGAAGACCCAGCATAGAAAACATCAGCTCACGGAAAGTCTTAAATTCCTCCGACACCCGTGCCACTGTCTCCTTGCTGCTTCCGCCAGAATGCAGTTGTGCCTCCAACTGCGCCATTCTCTTTGAAAAGCTCTCCTCCAAGTTGTTCTGTGCATCTCGAATATCAGTGAGTTGGGACATAGTTTTAAAATATAATTATGTTTTTTCAAAGTGATATGTAATTGTGCTGGCAGGTGATTTAAATATCTGTTTTATATCATGTAATCACTATGATAACAGTAAGTACAGCGATTCTAAACTAAACTGAACTTTAATTTTAAAATGTATTAAAGAAATATCAATAAAATAATTAAATAATTGAGGAGCTGTTAAACTAGGTGTTATAACTTTTTTAGCACCTACCCGAAAAAAAACTTTATAATGGTAAAGTAATTTTCTATGTAACATCCACCTGAAAAGATTGACTAGTATAAAAAAAAGCGGCCAAGTGCGAGTCGGACTCGCCCATGAAGGGTTCCGAAGCAGCAAGTAACCTTTTTTTTAATATTTGTTTTGATTGAATCAAAGGTAAATTGCAGTTTACGATTTATGACATATTAAAAAAAAACTACTTACTAGATTTCGTTCAAACCAATTTTAAGTGGAAGTTTGCATGGTAATGTACATCATATATTTTTTTTAGATTTATCATGCTCTTATTTTAGAAGTTACAGGGGGGGGGGACACACATTTTACCACTTTGGAAGTGTCTCTCGCGCAATCTATTCAGTTTAGAAAGAAATGATATTAGAAATCTCAATATCATTTTTAAAGACCTATCCATAGATACCCACACGCATGGGTTTGATGAAAAAAAATTTTTTGAGTTTCAGTTCCATGTATGGGGACCCCCAAAATTTATTGTTTTTTTCTTATTTTTGTGTGAAAATCTTAATGCGGTTCACAGAATACATCTACTTAACAAGTTTCAACATTATAGGTCTTTTAGTTTCGGAATAAAGTGGCTGTGACATACGGACGCACAGACGGACAGACAGACAGGCAGACAGACAGACAGACAGACATGACGAATCTATAAGGGTTCCTTCCTTTGGCACGGAACCCTAAAAAGGCTGTGACATGACATGTAACAGTTATCACAAAACTAGTAACTTTTATTTAATGGCGACTAAAACCCAGAGGTATAAATATTAGTCTTATCTTTACAATGTTATGGTTAGGTTAGGTTCATGGTTCGTCCCTCCTCAGGCGCAGAGTGGCACGCCGTGTGGTTTTAATCGGTTCGAGTCCGACACACTGCCCCGCCGCAAGCCTCGGCAGGGTGACGGTACGAGGGGATTTCCACACGTTAAAAAAAAAGGTTTATGGTTCGTGGTCAATGCAAAAATCATTGTTCCAAATTTAAAACAAAAATATAACCTGGACATTAAAAATATTATAAACACAAGACATAGGTATTAGGTATATAGAATATTTTAATCTATATCTTATATATAAAATTCTCGTGTCACAATGTTAGTTACCATACTCCTCTGAAACGGCTGGACCGATTTTTATGAAATTTCGTGTGCATATCAGGTAGGTCTGAAAATCGACCAACATCTATTTTTTATAAACCATTTTTTTTTATTTATGGCAAAACAACGTTTGCCGGATCAGCTAGTACTATATATATCATATTATAAAGCTGAAGAGTTTGATTGTTTAAATGCGCTAATCTCAGGAAACGCTGGTCTGATTTGAAAAACTATTTCAGTGTTGGATATATCATCACGCTAAGACACCAAAAGCTAGGAGCACCAATGAAGAATGTTTCAAAAACGGGGAAAATTTATCACGCTACGGGCAGGGCAATAGGAGACGCAAACGAGGTTGCATGGGTAAGTAGTATTACTAATAAACTATTAAACGAAAATTCGACTTTTAGGTGATTTCATTTTTAATTGAAAATCTTCAATTGACTTACCTCAATATTTCACACAGACTTCGTTATGATTGCATTATAATTAAGCGTATAATACAGATAATTCTCCAATGAGTCGTAATGCCAAGGATTGGTTGTTTCCATTAACGCTAATGGAGTTAATCGCCGCAACTCTAATGGGTGATTAGGTCCCTGATGTTTCACGTTTAGATACAGTGAGAAAAGTCTGAACTTACCTATTTGTTATTTAGTTCTTATTTGCTACGCCACGTTATTTTGATTTATTAAAAGGACAATTTTTCGTGCTTATAAAGGATTTGACACTCGTAATAAAATTAAAAAAGGCGGTAAAATATTGGTATGATACATTATTTTTAGGCAACGGTCACCGCTTGATATGCCTACAAAAAAGTTTGATCTCCATGGTTTTACACTCGTAAAACAAAAGTAAAAAACGCGGGCAAAATATAGATATTGGACATTATTTTTTAGGCAACGGTCACCGCTTATGATGCCTATAAAAACATAAAAAGTTTGACCTTTATTTATGTTAACCTCTATTTAATTACGTTAGATTTTAGGTTAGTAGTAAATAAAATTATATTAGATTTATAGGCTATTTTATTATATCGTTAAAAACTTTTCGTGCGGCTCCATTTACGATAATCGTAAATAACACGAACTTTTAGAAAATGATTTGATACGTAGTAAAGTAATGGCTAATAAACTCAGTAGGGGCGGAAAAACATTTATAATATCCTGACATACTTATATGCATTGGTCTATCCGAATTTTGATACGAATTTAGGGGATATGAAATCAGTGGTGTGTAGTGCCAACAAAACGGATTGAATGAATTTGACACCACTTGTTTAATATTTATAAATTAAACGTGATAGTTATTATCTGAATATTATAGTCTTCTATAATACATACTAGTCTTATTTGCGGATACACAAACATTTTAATTAGTAATTGGTTAACAAATGCACTATTCTTTAATATTCTGCAGTTACTCAGATTTTCTTTCGCTTTTTAAATCTCCGTTTACGGCTCGCAGCACGATGCCTTTTACCCTTTGTAAATAAATATACAAAAACAAAAACAAGTGTAAACACATACCAATTATCTTTATATTTGTTAAGCCCACCTTTGAAACCATTCACTCGACAATACAGCACATGCTGTGGCGTCTGTTTGTGTCGATCTATGATTTTTAACTATAGCTTCAATTTGACGTTCTTAATGTCGCTTGGTGTCTTAGATGAATAAATGATTTTGATTTGATTTGATTTGATCAGTAGAATTTTGCCATAAGTTAATATACCTACCATAAAAGGTAATCAAGCATTGTTACTTTATCTTAGTAATAATGTAAATAATTTTCTCTCTCTAAATTACATGGATATAGAATAGATAAGTACATTAGAATGAACTTCATATTATTTTATTATTACAAAGTTTAGTCATGTCTTTATTACAATATTCTTACGGACTAAATCCAATGGACTAAGTTCATGTCATTTATCATAAACCAGCATCATAATCACAACACCCTCTGTTGTGATTGCTGTTATATTATGAAAATGATAATATGTACTTTTTTAGAAAGGTATAGTAGCATAGCTTTTTGAAATCCCATTAGCTATTTTAATTAAACGACTCTGTCAATCTCCAAACGAACCGGGAACATTGTTACCTCAAGATGACTCGTGGGTTTAATTAATTTCTAGTATACCGGGGGTGTCTCTTCAAATTTAATATTATGTAACTGCTGTCATCTTAAGATGTTCTTTAAAACCAATAAAGTTTATCGCTAAAGAACAGTTCTTTTTAAACAACAATATCATTTTATATCAAGTAAATCCTCGTAGGCTCTTCCCTAGGTGCCTAGGTTCTTAGAGGATATTCGGTCAAATAATGTCCATATGATAAGTTTGAATACTCTCTTAGGATTGTTTTACCTCCACTACCACACTAAACTTCCTCATAAAACATATATTACAGTTAATTGATTTAATTTTCAACATACAAATCTCATTTGATGATAAATACCAATATTACTTAAAAAATCACAGCCCAATAATTGTGTCGTCTGGAGTCGTTTAAAAAACTGCATATGGGAGAGTTTAAGTGGATAAATTGTTAGTAAAAAGTTCAAAGTAAAATACCAGTAAAGTACACATAATCTATAGCCTCCTCTCTGTCTACCAGATAGCGAAATGAAAAAATTGAGTACATTCATTATTAGACCTAAAACGTAATAATACAATTTTTTAACAAAAAGAAAACCGACTTCAAGAACTGGGCCAAATTGAAATTGGTCCAAACTAAAAGCACAAGCTTTCAAATAAAAAAAGAATCATCGAAATCGGTTGGCGTGATATTCAGTTATTCGTCAATTTGTCACGCACATACTTAATGCAAATTGGAGACATATATGGTTTTCTCATGGATGACATTGTCAAAACTGGACCAAATTGAAAAAAAAGCACCAGCTTTCAAACAAAAAAATAATCATGAAAATCCGTTCACCCAGTCGAAAGTTATGAGATAACAAACATGAAAAAAATACAGTCAAATTGATAACCTCCTCCTTTTTTTGAAATCGGTGTCACGCGTCATCGGCGCTCGCCTCCCACCGCTGAGCCGCTGTCCCTACCACCGCAGGGACACATAAAAGGACGAGCACACTACAGCTCGACCTCTTTCGCCCGGCGTCTACCACGCACGTGACACATGGCGCCCGACTGAACTGAGAGATTCGACCACGGTTTACCTCATATTCTTTTTATTGTGTATATTTTGTGTGTATTACTTGTTTTATGTTGAATCCCATCCAGGAAAGTGTTTTCTTCTATTATTTCGCTGTGAACACGTGCCAATCAGAACCGCGTGTACATTCATGTGCTTCTAATTGCTTTTCTATACATTCTTTTTCATTAAAACACGTGCCAGTCGAAACCGCGTGTATATTCACGCACTTTTATTTGCTTTTTCATATTTTTTCGCTAGAACCGCGTGTGCAAAAAATACTTTTAATTACTTTCGCTTAAATTTTGTTCGCTTGTGGCTTATATAAACCGCAATTTAAATGCAAGTCGCTGGAATGCGTTGAGTCGCAAACGAAAACCGGTTTCGCACGCGCAGAACCACGCCACGCCCTACGGCTCGCTTAATCTTATTGTAACAACCTGGATGAAATTCGATAAATTCTATTTTTCTTTCAAACACACCTTAATGGGTTCGATAGCTATATCTAACTTAATTAATTCTGTTCAAATATCTAACTAGACCAAACTTGGCTTCATTACTAAAATCTTAATTATTACTTTGAGTCATTATTAAACTTATCTAAACTTAAACTACATACTCGTATTATTCATCTAACGCGTAATTTTTTTCTTTCAACTTCTGTATACATCTGCGGCTATGGTCATTTCATTTACTATCTAAAACTCAAAAATGGTACATGTTGATACCTCTCTAAAACTAATTCCTATAACTTGTTTTTCTGGTAGGTACAATAGATGCGATTTGTTTTCTAAATGAGGTTACTAACATTAAACTATACTTTTCTAAACTATATTAAATATGTGTTAAATAATATCTAACACAGTTGTTCTTAGTCTTGTCGTTTCTCGTTCATTTGTTGCTTGATATTTTCTTAAAAATATGCTATAAATGATGTCGATCGGTGTAGCATCGATTACATATTACATATATATATTTGACAAAACACCTTGAGTCTTGTCGTTTCTTGCCCATCTATTGTTTACGTATTCTCTTAAAAATGCATTCTAACCATGATAGAAGCGTAAACCTATAAAATAAAATCTTCAAATATTTCTAGCCACAATTTTTTTTATTTTGTAAGGAGTGGGCCAAAATCAAATTAAACTAAAACAATTAATTTGATGACTAAGTAGCTGTTAATAGTATCGTCGTCGATCTTTCACTCTAAATTGTTCTGGGCTAATTTAAAGCCTCGTGGCGACATAACCTCAAAAGGTACTTAACCATATGGCTACTATTTAAACAAAATGGCTACCATAGTTTTTCTGCACAATGTGATCGTCTCGGATCCTTGTTCTAAAATTTGTATTCTAAAATACTACTTTTTGATTTCTTCGTGTACATTTAGTACCAACTTTTCTACTTTGTTTCGTTCGATAAATTTCGAAACGCATTCTAAATGTCTACTAATAATACCTATATACTGTTGACCGCTGCAACTTGCTACAATATCATATACTATAGCTACAATCTACAATATAATTATTCCATCGACCTTTGGATTTCACTATACAGATGTTCCACTATAGCTACATATAAAATATATCTATAAACATGTTGTTCTTACAACATTCTTGCACTATTCTCAACTTGAGACAATTTTAACTAGTGATGCTTGAGATGTAGGTGGATTTATATAAAGTTGCAATACGACTACATAAGAATAATCACATAATGTGGGTATCGTGGTGGCATGTATGTTTCTAGTCTGTATGTTCGTTTGTGTATATTTTGGTCTAAACCAATATACCTACTTATTTAATGTCTTTATTCTCGTTGCTAGACTCCTATAACTTTTTAAATTTACTCTCAAAATGAGTATATCTATCTCTAACCGGCTATACTGCCACTATTACTAACTAACTCTAAAAGGTTTATTGACAGTTTTGATTGGAATTTAAGCTTTGACTGTTCGCCTCTATCGGTGGCAGGTATCGCTCTGTGCTAAGCACTTGATCATCCACCAAAATGTCATAAACCCTGTTCCTCTAACCTTAATGACGTCCGACATCATGTCTTCTGAAAGACACTCAAGGCCCTAACCCTTGATAGTTACTACTTGTAACCTTTATGATGTAGTGACATCATGTCTTCTGAAAGACTCAAGGCCCTACCCCTTGATAAGTTACTACTTGTAACTCTTATGATGTTCCGTCATCATGTGGCCAGTTTCTACTAATGATTCTTGGTACTTTTAATACTCTTTGGAGCGGTTAGTGACTCCTAAAACTTAAGCCTTAGTACTAAAACTTATCATTGATGGGGGATTTATTTATTTATAACAGAGCGGTCGGTAACTCTCTAAACAAGCCTTAAAGCCACATATATATATATAATTAATTAACTACAAACAATTATTTTGTTCCCTTATTCTCCTAAACAGTCGTTTCAATTTCATTGAAAATGACCACATAAACTTATCTAAATACCCTAATCGACACACCGCTGTGTACACCCTAAACTATACTCGGTGAAACGATACATCTAAACTACAATTACCTACTTATATCTACTAAAAACTACTAAAAGCTACTAAAAACTACCAAAAACTACTAAACAACTTTTTCTACTTGATAATTCGCGACCAGAGAATCTATCATCAATTTAAATACTAAAATCATTCATTTCTCTAAACTACTAAATCTTATTAGATTTAGTAGTTTAGAGAAATGAATGATTTGTGTCTACAATGTATATTGAAATTTAAGTCGTCACTGTGGTCGCATCTATATTGCTACGGATTTTGATCCCAATATAGTTGATGAACCACGAGATGTATGTATACACCAAGACTTTAGACTATCAACCTTCTATCTTTGAGAAGGTACTGGCAGCTCGATAATTTTATTTTCTCAGTGACGAACACAAATATTTTATAAAAATTGGCCCCTAAATAAGTCAAATCTAATATCGTTTCTAAAAGGTCTCGTTTGATTGGCAAATATTAGCCAATGTTAGTTAAATCAATTAATAAACAGTGATTTTGTTTACTCATTCCATAACTAACATTTTTTACAGATGGGTTTCTGTATTATTTATCTCTAAAAATTATTTCCTGCGTCGTAAATCAAATAACATTTCTTGTCCTTACACACTTTAACTTTTTAAAAAAAATACTAAATTATTGCTTACTACAAAAAAATAAAAACAAAATAAATATCGCACTATAAAAATCTAACTATAATCTACAAAAACTTTTACCTTTTTTTAACCTATGGCTTGGTAGTTAAAAATTCGAGTCAAACCCGACTTACAGGTTCGATTCTCGGTTGTTGTTGTCGATCTGGTTGTTTGTTTTTCTTTTTCGCACATATGTCTTAGCTAGCATACCTACTTATAACTACAATTTTCTATTACTGCATCTACCTAAACAGTTAAACAAGTTTGCAACTATTATACTAAATTCTTTAAACATTTCTAACGGAGCATCGGAATGTATGACTCACTTTGTTTACGTTCTCGCTTGAACTTTTTATTTGAAATTTTATTTCAAACCTTTAAACTTTTAACTTCACTATATTTTTGCTATTGAACTAAGCTGATATGACCTTAGCCTGTTAGTTTGTCTTCTCCCTCTTATCTCTTTAAACTTTTTTTTGTCTCTAAAAAAATTCTGATCCTGCTTTAATCTTGTTCCCAGGGTACCAGCGAGGAGCTGCCGACAGTGGCGACCCCGAGGTCAGCGAATTTCCCCTAGGAAAAATTCTCGCCTAATGAGGGGGGTGTCACGCGTCATCGGCGCTCGCCTCCCACCGCTGAGCCGCTGTCCCTACCACCGCAGGGACACATAAAAGGACGAGCACACTACAGCTCGACCTCTTTCGCCCGGCGTCTACCACGCCGGACGGCTGCGCTGCCCTCTACGGGGGGTCGGCCTCTAAAGCCGACCCCAGCTCTGCACTCTTTCGCCCGGCGTCTACCACGCCTGGTGGCTGGGTCACCCGGCCTACGCCGGAGCCCCAGCACTGCACCTCTTTCGGCCGGCGTCTACCACGCCAGTCGCCTGCGACGCCTCTACGGGGATCGGCCTCTAAAGCCGACCCAGGACTACACCTCTTCCTTTTCTCATCGCTGCGAACCTACAGTTAAGTGCTTCTTGTCTGGAGGCACTGACTGGTCGAATCTCTCAAACCCACACCCTGACTGTACATCTATCTGTTTGTGTTATACTTCAGTAAATAAATTCTTTAAATTGTTGTTGTGAAGCGTCTAATTTAATCATCATCAGAACCTCGTGGCTTCACCACAACCTTCTAGGCTCCTAAAGCCACTACGTGACATCGGTGAAAAATAATATGATTATAAACATTGAGGTATAAACATTTTTAAAAGATACTAAATACCTTAAACCAAATTAATTTATAAAGGCATGATTCAAAATGCATTATATTATTATATATATTGTACATAACGCTTTAAAAAAGTACATAACAAGCACAATGTGAAATTGTAATATGGATTGTTATTGCTTACTATCATGTTTTTAAGTTCACATTTGCCTTGCATGCATTTGCATGATTAGTCAAATTTTATTTGGCAATGGTAATGCAGAAACTTTATTTTAAAAAGTAACTAAACTTTTCTACAATTAATTCGTTTAAATTTAGAATAGTCAAAAATGACGTTTAAAAATCATAGGGTGACGTATGTCATCGTCCTAAAAAAATTACAAAATTAGTTTTTTAGATTTTGATAACAACCATTATGTATAACATTTTAAAATAAGGTAAAAACAATGTTCCTATTAACTTTTATTAGATTAAGATCTAAAGAAAATACTATAATGAGTGCAAAGCAGTTAGTTCATTATGTTCTTGTTTTTTGTAGCCTTACATTTGCTGCTGAACAATGATTGAAACTGGCAGCGCGGATACCGCAGCTGTTGCAACAAAAGCTGCATCCCCGGTTAGCCAATACATTTTTAAGTGACCACTAACGCTCGAATAAACTCAAATGACAGAAACAATATATCCACTTAAATCCAATGACTTGTATTATAATAATAATAATATAGCTTTATTTCATTCCATGCATAGTACATACTAAACGAAATCAATTGGTAACCTATTAACCTATAATATTCGATTACATTTATAATACTTT
This sequence comes from Diaphora mendica, assembly GCA_949125395.1. Lineage (NCBI taxonomy): Eukaryota > Metazoa > Arthropoda > Insecta > Lepidoptera > Erebidae > Diaphora > Diaphora mendica. The sequence goes on from OX421321.1 coordinate 8,984,413, forward strand.
GATAAATTTGGTTTCTAATTATAAATTCTATTTTGTAATTAATTAATTTGTTATATAATATTCAATCATAAACTACCCAATTAATTATTTAATACATGGACCCCGTTCGGGTAAAAGCCTCCCCCAAGGAATGCCATCCTTCCCTGTCATTCGCTCTGTTCAGCCAATTTTTACCTGCGCACGCTACAATTTCGTCTGCCCATTTGGCCTTTGGTCGACCTCTTGATCTGGTGCCTTTAGGCCCAGACCACTTTACTGACCGTAGAGTCCATCTATCGTCTCTGTAACGGGCCACGTGACCCGCCCAATTCCATTTAGCCTTCATTGCAAAAGTTAAGGCATCGCATACTTTTGTCTTCTTTCTAATGTCAACGTTCTTTACCTTATCCTTCAGTTTTATACCTAAGCAACTTCTTTCCATTCTTCTCTGGGTAGTCTGAATTTTGTTTCTGGTTTTGAGATCGAAGGTCCAAGTTTGGCATCCATAGGTGAGGCACGGTAGAAGTCCTGTATCCATGACTATTTTCTTGGTCGGTAGTGGAAGTTGCGATTTTAGTATTTCCTTATGGTGCCAAAACTTGTTCCAGGTAATCGCTACTCTTCGGTTAAGTTCTTCTGTGCTTCTTTCCTTACTAAAGGAGATTTGTTTTCCTAAGTATATGTAGTGGTTGACAAACTCAAGAGGTGTGTTATTTGTTAAGATGGGCGCTGCACTGCGGTTAGACATAATTTTAGTTTTTTCCAGATTCATTTCCAAACCAGTTTTTATACTAGCCTGGTTTAATTCATTTACCATTTTGTTTAATTGGTGAGGGGTTTCCGAAAATAAAATTATGTCATCGGCAAATCTGAGATGACTTAAAAAATTCCCATTTATATTAATACCTTGATTGGACCATGGCAGCTCTCCATTTACGTGTTGTAAGACGGCTATGAATAATTTTGGTGAGATCGGGTCTCCTTGCCGGATACCTCTCTCTATGTTGATTACTTCGCCTACTCTATCCAGTTTGACTCTACTTGTACTGTTAGAGTAAATATTTTTTAGGATATTGATGTACTTTTCATTCATGTTTAGTGCTTTCAGCGACTCCCATATGCTATCGTGTGAAATTGAATCAAAAGCTTTTTTGTAGTCGATGAAAGCCAAATACAGGGGTTTATTAAATTCTAAATATTTTTCTATCACCCCGTCAACCACTTGGATATGATCCATCGTGCTGAAACCGCTTCTAAAACCGGCTTGTTCGATCGGTTGGTGAGCATCGATAACTGGGGCTATCCTTCCAAGTAGACAGGAGGCAAAAAGTTTATAAAAACAAGGCATTAGGCTTATAGGACGGTAGTTGCCTATATCAGCTGGGTCACCTTTTTTATATAATAGTATAATTTCCGATGCCATCCAGTGATGTGGCACAGCTTTTTCATCAAGTATTTTATTCCATAGTATAGTGATTGGTGTCAGTAGTAGAGTCTTCGCAACCTTGATACACTCATTGGTAATTCCATCCGGTCCTGGGCTTTTTTCTGTCTTAAGTCTCATTATTTGTTTCAGTATTTCATTTTCTGTAAACTGGTGTATTGGAGAGGTATTTGTGTAGCTGTAGGAAACTAGCTGTAGGTGTTTTGATTTTGTGCGTCTGATCGCCTGTATAGATCAGCGTAGAAGTCAGTAGCAGCATTTATGATTTCCGTGCGAGAATTGCATTTGTTGTTGCCAGACTTGAGAAAAGGAACCCATGTTTTGGCTTGATTTAGCTCTTTATAAGCTTTTTTTGCTGATCTAGTATTATTGAGGTGTCTTTGTATAGTTGTTGTTCTGTAGGTAACGTAACACCTTTTTATTTCTTTATTAGTAAGTTTATATAAGGTTTTAAGTTTTTCTTTGTCAGCTACGCTTAATTTGGGTTTATTTTGTAGTTCGCTTCTTTCTTTCATGAGTTCTAGCGCTTTCGTGGATAGGATTTTGCTCTTATGTGTTCCTTTAATGTTTTTAGACTTATCTTGATGCAGTGCATGATTTGTTGGTAGTACTCTTCCACATTATAGTTGTTTTGATTCTTTATAAGTTCTGGTATAAAGCTGTAGAGGTTTGTAAGGTACATTTCCTGTTCCGCTAGAGTTTTTAGCTTAGTAGATGTATTAGAGAAATTGCGCCTACTTTTCTTTGTTGAATTTAGGTGTATTGTTGCTCTTAGTAGTCTGTGGTCCGATCCAAAAGAGAAAAATGGTAGTACTTCATATTTAGAGATCATGTGGTGCTTCGTGGTCATGATATAGTCAATTTCATTTCTTGTGTTTTTATCTGGCGAGATCCATGTCCAGCGGTTTTTTGGTTTTAGTTTGAACATTGTATTTATAATTTTTAGTTTGTACTCTTGCGCGTATTGGATTAGTCTCGTGCCTCGAGCGCTTCTGATGCCGTATCCATACCCTCCTGAAGTGGAACGTTCGTACTTTTCTGGAATTCCGATTTGAGCATTAAAATCACCTATAGAAAATACGTACTCAGTAGATGTGGAATCATGAGCTTTCGCTAAGTCCTCGTAAAAATTGTCTATTTCTTCCTGTGATGAGTTTTCAGTTGGGGCGTGCGCTTGAATTACTGCAAAACACAGGTTTTCCATTTTGATTTCCAGTACGCACACTCTTTCAGATATTCCGTTAAATTTTATGATGTTATCTTTGAGTTTCTTCTTTACTAGAAAACCTACTCCATATAGTCCTTTTGTTTGGCCAATGTAGTAGAAAATGTATTCGTCGTCTTCGATTGTTTTTTCTCCTAGGCGACGAACTTCGCTCAAACCTATTATATCGTGATTAATATCTTCTAGTGCAGCTTTGAGCTCAATATATTTTTGATCAGAAGATAATGATCTTACGTTGTGGGTGCAAATGTAGACGGTATTTTTCGTTTTGATAATTGTTCTTGGGGGGTTTTGATCGAACTCTCCCGCGGTGACCGGCCGTACTGGGTGATTATGTTTTTGATGTACACGGCATTCTCTTATACCAAATTGTGAATAAACAATGTTAGGTATTCTAATATATATGTATGTGTGTATATTATTATTATTTTTATTACAGGACGTAACACAAGACGATGATGATATCGCTCGACCTGAAGCGACGTTCCGTTTTACCGTGCAGAATATAAGTGAACTGAAAGAGCAAGTGCTGTCACCAGCTTGCTTCGTGAGATGTCTTCCATGGAAGATATTAATGCTCCTCAGAAATACTACGACTCCAGACCGTCAGCAGCAGAAAGCTTTAGGAGTCTTTCTCCAATGCAACGGGGAGTGTGATTCCCCTGGATGGTCGTGCTATGGGCTTGGAGAATTGAAACTATTGTCTCACAAACCTGATGGCAGTCACCTATGCCGAAAACTTCATCATATGTATCACTGGTATTTACCTTTACACAAAATAATTTAAAAAACTTAACATTTACCCTGACTTTTACGAACTAGGTAATTTTTGAGACATAAGCATTTAAGATCTTCATACGAGCTGATGCGTTTGTCGGTTCTCAACAGTTTAACGATCATTAGTTCACGTGTCGTAAAAGACTACAGAAAAAATACATTTTGTTACAATAAATATACATTTTGTGGCAACAAAATGTATTTTTTCATTTAAATGCTATTTTTAGCCTCTGCCTTCAGCCAATTACGCAACCCAAAATAACGAAAAACTATGTTTATCTATGTTCAACCTTGCCAATTGGAACAGCAAAAGGACATTTACTTACTACGAGAATATTAAGTAAAAGGATTAAAAGAACGTTTGTATAGTATGAACATAACGGTATTCTACATTTCTACATTTCTACCGTGGGAGAGCCACGCTTCGGCATGAATGGGCCGGCTCGACCAGAGTGATACCACGGCCTCACAGAAAACCGGTGTGAAATAGTGCTTGCGCTGTGTTTCACCGAGTGAGTGAGGATAACGGAGGCCTATACCCCAACCCCCATCCCCCTATCGCCCCCCCCCCATCCCCCAAAGGCCGGTAATGCACTTGTGACGCCTCAGTGTTGCGGGTGTCCATGGGCGGCGGTAATCGCTTACCATCAGGCGATACGTACGCTCGTTTGCCAGCCTATTCCATAAATAATAATAATATATATTTATGGAATCCATTATAAATTTTGACAGCAAAGAAGATGATTGGGGATTCGCACATTTCATATCCTGGGATGATTTGATGGATCTTGAAAACGGTTTCGTTAAAGACGATGCAATAACTATAGAAGCCCATGTAATAGCTGAAGCCCCTCATGGTGTGTCATGGGATTCGAAGAAACATACAGGATTTGTAGGTAAAATAAATTAGTATAAGATCTAGATGTGGAAGGTCACTAGGACACAATCAAATCATTATAAAAATCTTAACAATTTTTGCTACATCATATTGGGTTTCCAATGCCCGGTCGTCTACCGGCAAATACCTAATAACTAAATATATATTTAACTAATAACTAAAAAAAGCATAAGATGCTATGCAACAATGAAAATATGCAACTTCCCGTCGTCTCGATGGAACTCGAATCGAAAAACTCTTCGCGTCATCATGATCAAACGTTACATTTAGATCATTTACCAGAACAAAAAAAAATTAACAATAAATTAATTTCAGGTCTCAAGAACCAGGGAGCCACGTGCTATATGAACTCATTACTACAAACACTCTTCTTCACAAACGTCTTACGTAAAGCTGTGTATAAGATACCGACTGTTGGTGATGACAGTTCACGATCTGTTGCCTTCGCCCTGCAGCGTGTGTTTTACGACTTACAGTTTGCTGATAAGCCTGTCGCCACCAAGAAACTAACGAAAAGTTTTGGATGGGAAACTCTTGACTCATTTATGCAACATGATGTACAAGAATTCTTAAGGGTATGTACGTTTTTTCGTAATGGATTCTTGAATTAATCATATCAACATTTTATTTTAATCATAAATAATACGATTCGATGTCATACACTGAACTATGTTTTTCATTTGACATTTAATTTGTATTTTAACTTTTTCATCTTGTCAGTCTTTTTGCTAGGTACTACTGGATAAGTTAGAAAACAAAATGAAAGGAACAGTGGTGGAAGGTACTGTCCCAAAGTTGTTTGAAGGAAAGATGACGTCGTTCATAAAGTGCAAAAATGTAAACTGTACAAGCACGCGTGTGGAAACCTTCTATGATATACAACTCAGCGTGAAGGGCAAAAATAATAGTAAGTTATACATTAAACTACAATTCATACAGCTATAATATGATGAACTAGCCGACCCGTGCCCACTTCGTTAGCGTTAACCGCCCGCTTTTCTTCGACAAATACTATTATTTTTAAGTGTTTTTTTTTGTTCAATCATAACAAAATGTGGCCTATGTCACTCCTATGTCCTAGTGTCGCTTTTTGTTAGTGATAGAATTTTCAGGATCGGATCAGTACTTCCGAAGATTACCCCCTACAATCATACAAACAAAGTTAGAAACTTTACCTCTTTCTAACATTGAAAAGACACGTCTGATATCATTTTCAAATTCAACCAATAAAATTCGTATAACATAGCCAAATTTCTCAAAGATGATACTGCCAAAGTTCATTTTAGACTGCTATTTCCCGACTCTACATTGGCCATTTAGTCTTAAGCGGCTTTCAACTTCCAAATCAATAAATTATTGATAGCCTAAACAACTGAAAAGCTCCCTGAATATAGATGTTAATAAATCATTAATAATTGACATTCGAAACAAGGTACTTTGATCCAAAATTTTCATGTATAATTAAATACAGATGATGTTCTAGTCTTCTTTAAACGGCTTTACTCTCGTCAACATGCTTATGAAAGGTTAATCTATGATGTTTACAATTAAGAACCCCTGTACCTACATGTGTCATACCAGCGTTTAAAGCAAGTGTAAACATTTCCAAATTGAATTGATAGTTTTTAATATTTTCACATTATTCAATGTTATATATTAATATAAAAGTAATAATAAACAAAAAAGTAATAATAAATGATACGTAAAGGTTATTTCATAAATAAACTAAACAATCATATCATATTTACATGTAGGAAAGTGCTGAAGGCAAAAATTGAATTTGTACAAATAAGTAAACTCAACAGTCCGAGCGGTAACTTTTTAGTCCATTGTTATTTGTTCATACGATGTGGTCAACCCACTTTCACTTTTCTTTTTTACAATGTTTTAAGGCGTCTATAACATTTGTTGTTTTTCTTATATCTGTACATTTCTTCTTGATTTTTCTTTTTATGTTTAAAATGCTGGGTTACATAAGTTGTATAATTTTGTGTACATAAATTTGAGAGGAATTAATGTATTCATCATAGACTGCTGATATATTATAAATAAAGACAGAATGACAAGTAAAATTTTAACAAAATAAAACCGACTTCAAGATTCCACTCGATTTCTTTTGGATGCCATCATCAGATCTTAGTGTCCTTATCATGGTACCACCGTTTGGATATCTTTTTTCCATTAAAGAAAGAATTATCAAAATCGGTTCATAACGACGAAGTTATCCGTCATTCGTATATCGTATCGAACAAGTTTTTTTGACTGTCGAAGTTCGAAGTGTCTAAATGAATATGTTATGACTGTGCAATATTTGTATGCCAATAATTATCAATTTGAACAAAAAAAACCCACTTTAATCTGGACCAAATTTAAATGGGACCATTCGGGAAGCACCAGCTTTCAAATAAAAAAGAATCATCAAAATCGTTTCACCCAGTCGAAAGTAATGAGGTAACAAACACAAAAAAAAAGACAGTCGAATTGAGAACCTTTTAAGTCGGTTAAAAAGGCAAAACATGATTGTTCCACTACTTATTCTAACACCCTGCATGCTCTGTGTATATATACTCATGTTTTGAACAAATAAACGATCTTGTATCTTGATGCCGTGGTTGACTGATCTGCAATTCAAATCACCACTACCATACCCAGTCATTATTACAACATATTTCATTTCAGTCTATGAATCTTTCAAAGACTACATCAGCACGGAGCTTTTGGAAGGTGAGAACAAATATGACGCTGGTGAACACGGGCTGCAAGAAGCAGAGAAAGGAGTACGGTTCGACGTATTCCCACCAGTGTTACATCTGCATTTAATGAGATTCCAATATGATCCACAGAGTGATGCTTCCATCAAGTTTAATGACAAGTAAATAGTACAATATATTTTAGGTATATACACACATCAAAAGTGTCTAGGGATCAACATATGTGTCTAGGGATCAACCTTTATTTTTGCAATAACTTTTCTCCTGATTGATATTAATTAAAATTTTCTTTAAGGATTCATCAAATAAAGTGTTTTCGTTTGTCACAGTAACGATAAACCAAGTCACCTTTGCATTAATAAAGAAATTTGCCATTTTCCTAATAAAAGGATTTTTGACATTTGAACCACTAACATTAAAGTTCGAAAAAAAGACTGAAATAACAGTTTTCTTTAAAATTTTATTAGGTAACTTAAATAATTAATAATCCGTGTTTCTACCGCGAACACTAACACAAGAACATCGGTTTGGCATATTCAAAATGAGTTCATCCAAATCACGCTGTGGAATGGCCGCCCATGTTCGTTGCAACAACAAAAAAAGGTCTTCTTGCGACTGGATACCCTCCATATTCGGCAGAGCTCTTCTCTGTAGCATATCCCATGCATGCTCAATCGGGTTCAAGTCTGGCGACTGAGTAGGCCAGGGCCAAAGCCACATCTCAAGCTCAAGAAATCCGCATAAAAATGCTTGATCCCTAGACACTTTTGATGTGTGTAATTATAAATAGAACCTGTAAAATGTGGGTTCTTTCAACTCATATTTTCAACCGACTTCAAAAAGGAGGAGGTTCTCAATTCGACTGTATTTTTTTTTATGTTTGTTACCTCATACATAACTTTAGACTGGGTGAACCGATTTTGACGATTCTTTTTTTATTTGAAAGCTGGTGCTTCCCAAATGGTCCCATTTAAATTTGGTCCAGATTGAAGTCAGTTTTTTTTTTTTTTTGTTAAAATTTGTAATTATTTCCACTATTTTGTAGCTTTTCTACCTCTTTAACTTTCATATTCATGACATTCCAATATCGGTATATTTTAAGAAAATATGTAGGTACATATTGCTTTCATGAATGACTGCTGCACTTTTATTTTGATTGAGCAGTTACAGTTGACTCATTCATTTTCTAATTCTGATTGATTGATGATTTAATTACCTATAATAAATAAATAAATATTTCAGACATCTAACACACAACGCCATCTAGTCCCAAGCTAAGCAGAGCTTGTGTTATGGGTACTAGACAACTGATACAAATACATATATACTTTTTTGTAAATACATACATATTATACATAGAAAACACGCAAACTCCGAAACAAATATTTGTAGATCATACAAACATTTGGTCCGACCCGGGAATCGAATCCAAGACCTCATGATTAGCAGTCGCACACGCCAACCACGAGACCAGCGAGGCACTCAATGTCTTTACTAACGCAAAATTATAGTTTTTATGTATTTACTTAAATTTCAATGACTTTTACCAAAAAAAATAAGAAAAAGGAAAATCTAATGAATAAATGTATTTATTTATATAACACTAGCTGACCCACGCAAGGTCGTTTACGTCTCCTATTGCCCGTAGCGTAAAAAGTTCGTTTTTGTAACCTTCTTCATTGGGGCTCCGCTCCTATTGGTCTTAGCGTGATGATATATAGCCTATAGCCTTCCTTGATAAATGTACTATCCAACACTGAAAGAATTTTTCAAATTGGACCAGCAGTTCTTGAGATAAGTCGTTCAAACAAACAAACAAACTCCTCAGCTTTATAATTAGTATAGTTTTAGCATACGTCTTTTTCCACTTTAACATAACCTACAAGTATTATTCTGTTACGCTTGCGAAAACTGTGACATCGATGAAAAACAATCGTATTTTGACTGTTACCACTAAAAATTTAAAATCGTGGCAAAAATGAAATCAATGTTTTTTCTTTCAATACCATTGCTAAAATTTACACTAAAATTATAACAAAATGCTAATACGTGGCAGTAATGGTACAGTCAGGGTGGGGCCGTGAGCTACTGCTATATGAGATTGTTATGCAAATTTCCGGCCCCAAAATAATTTTATCTTTCAATATTAGCCGATATTGGTGCCACAGGTGTCGTTGTTTAAATATATAAAAGATTGGTTATAATTAAAATGATGCCAATTTAACATTTTTCTTAGACTATTAATTAGTATATTTCGGCCTATGTTAAAATATTTGTGTCAATCTTGTTGTTACAAAACTCTACTCTACAAATTATTAGCATTTAACGTTAGTTCAATCAAAAGGTATATAGCAGACTTAAAAAAATACTTACTTGAAATACCTGCTTAAAATTAGTTAAGTATTCTCGCCTTTAACAATAAAAATCCTACTAATATTATAAACGCGAAAGTTTGTAAGTATGGATGAATGGATGGATGTTTGTTACTCTTTCACGCAAAAACTACTGAACGGATTTGGATAAAACTTTACAATAATATAGCGTATATATCAGAATAATACATAGGCTACTATGTGCCGCGATAACTGAGATATACGCGGGCGGAGCCGCGGGCAAAAACTAGTGAATTATTAAAGGTTTAAACCTTTTTAACTATAGGTACTATTATATTATTCTAGGCTTACATTATAACAGAATTATGTTATTAACAGTGCAGTCGTAAGGAGACTTACCTATGTTTATCCAACTATGTAGTTTCTTTGTCGTAGATTCGAGTTTTACGAAGAAATAAATCTCGACCAGTATCTACAAGAAATACCATCAGTACCGGCGCATTATACCCTCCACGCAGTCCTTGTTCACTCGGGAGACAACCACGGAGGGCACTACGTTGTGTTCATCAATCCAAGAGGCGATGGAAAGGTAAGATTTGATGTAAATACAAAATAGAATTAAATATTTCGGACATCTGACACACAACGCCATCTAGTTTCAAACTAAGCAGAGCTTGTACTATGAAAGCTAGATTGACTGATACAATACTTATATACTTTTTTTGTAAATACATACATATAATACATAGAAACACCCAAACTCCGAAACAAATATTAAATTTGCAGATCATACAAACGTCTAGTCCGATCCGGGAATCGAACCCGAGACCTCATGCACAGCAGTCGCGTACACTACCACTGCGCCAACAAGGCAGTCAAAATTGTTGCGTTACATTTTATCCGGCACATTCAATTCGATCCTGCAAAATTGTAGCTTAAAAATGTTGCATTTTTTTTATTTATATAACAGTTTTTTAGTCTTATAACTATATTGTTAATATGTTACCTACGAACTAAAACGTATTTCCAAAGAGGAAAACAACCGCGAGTTGGATAGCTAGAAATCTTTAATTATATCTACTGGATGTCCTCGGCTTTACAAGAAACGATATTTTTCTTTCTTCGAAAATAACAGATTGAATAACTACTGTCCTGTGAAACCTTTCCTGTGATTTTTTATTTTTTTCTTTAAACAATTCATGTTTTAAATAATATATGGAGTGATACAAAAAGTGATATCAGCAGTCAGTTTTGTTATTATTAACAAAACTAAAGTATGAAATGCATCGCACAAAGTGATGATGTTCCAAACTCGTTCATAAAATATTCTTTAACTCCATATGACGTCAAAAACTTTTATCCAATAATTTTTTTAACAGTGATTCATACGTCACTAATTTCCCTTGAATATTATAAGGATATTGAAAGGTGGTATGATAGCTCAAAATATTCTTTGAAAAGGTTGGTTTCATGAGGTGAAACGAGTTAGGTTTAACAAATAAATACATACTGTACAACATACCCTACGTGGTCATGGGTAGACGTATCCCGTTCGAAACGTCGGAAAATAGAAGGTAGCGTAAGAACGTTTTCACATTATTCGATCCGATATCGGTATCCGGCGCCGACACATGTGAAAACGCGCTAAGTCCCGCTACGAAAAAAAAATGTATAACAGTATATATAACTTTTACAATGTTATTACAGTGGTGCAAATTTGATGACGACGTAGTATCACGGTGTAGCAAACAAGAAGCGATAGAGTACAACTTCGGAGGCAAAGAGGACGCGCCTTACCTCGCGCGCCGTGCCACTAGCGCCTACATGCTTATATATATACAGTAATAACTTTATCTACATCGATATTATCATCATCAGCTTAAATATGGTAATAACAATGGTATAGCCACGCTTTGGCATGAATGGGCATGAATGTGCCGGCTCGACCGGAGTGATACCACGGCCTCCCAGAAAACCGGTGTGAAATAGTGCTTGCGCTGTGTTTCACCGAGTGAGTGAGCATACCGGAGGCCCCCCCCCTATCTCCCCCCTCGCATCCCCCAAAGGCCGGTAACGCACTTGTGACGCCTCTGGTGTTGCGGGGGTCCATGGGCGGCTGTAATCGCTTACCATCAGGCGGTATAAACCTGAAATACCGCACTGTTTTATTCAAGTCCTCATCTATGCAGTGCTGTGTTGTCCTGCATAGTTTAGCTCCATTAGCTCTGATGATACCGGATGAATAGGATTGTCGCAATCTGTATTTGAAATTCTTAACCACACGAAATATTGTACCTAAGGTTTACTATTTAAAAAATTGATGCTTTTAATGGAGTTTGTATTTGTACAAGTTTTATTTAAAACACAGTTTAGTACAAATTTAACTTTATTTTATTGTGTAGACAGCCGTTAAAAATATCGAAATAAGTAAAACTTTAGATATATAACGTTTGACCATACATTCTGAACTACAAATCTAAAAGTGACCCAAGGCGCTGTAGTTAAGCGTTCCCAGGAGTATCATTTCGATAATATACTATTTTGGTGCCTATACTCTGACATCAGTACAGTTATTTTTCAGAAAAAGTGTGTGTACATTTTTATTCGAATAAATATATTGCTGTGAAATTAATTTAAATATACAGGGTTACTGGTTAAGTCGACCTATTCCCGTTAAGGGTGTGTAGTTTACATCGTTTCTGACTGATTTCACAATGTAATACCCTATCCTTAATATAACCGTTTTTGTGGTATTTGAATTTTTTACAAAAAAAAAAACCAATTTTCGGTTGTCAGGTTAGAAATTTTGAAATGTGCGAGTCTTATTATTACTATTATTTTATTTTTACATGTAAATTAAGATGTTTTATGACCTTCATAACTAATATTATACGTAAAATGAATAAATAAGTCGTTGTAGATGATTAAACCTAAAAAATAATAATTGAATGTTTATTTTTCCTTAAACGGATATCTAAAAAAACATTTTGGCGTCTGTTTTGCAGATGTGCTTAAAAATATCTGCATTTCATCAGCTATCCAACGAGGTAGAACAATCTAGGGTTTATCAAAAAAAAAAAAAAAAAAGCTTAGTTTCGAGCCGCCAGGTCGCAATTCTAAGAGTCCCACGCGAATTATTCTTTAAGGTTGATGCGGTGCGTGCGAGCGAGACACCTTACGATTTATGCAGGTGTGGGTGAGAAAAATAATGTATAAGCATTTGGTCTCTAATAAAGTTAAACACTCAAGAAGAGTATATCCAATTTAATTAATTATATCCTTTACCTCTCTATTTATTTACATGACGCTAATGCAGGCATTTCGCTCGCAGGACCTCACAACTGAAGTATGTGTTACAAGAGTGCACAGAAGCGGACATACCGACAGATCTGTGCGAGCGCATCAGCGAAGAAATGCGATACGAGATGGTAAGAACATGTAAATATCGCATCCACAACGCAACTGTTTACTTTACAGTTTTTTTTATAGTTTTTTTTGTCAATGTAGTATTGCGCATTTCAGGCGGCAGAAAAATAAGATGCAGGAAATTTAAATCTGATACGTCTGTCACCTCTGCCAAGTACTACGCGAAGATTTTCAGCGCACTAAAACAGTTCTTCACTTTGCAGGCCCTAGCCGGCTCTAAATATAAAGCAAGATAATGACTACGGACCACTACACAATACAATGTTCGAACAATTTTTGAAAAATTTACAGTTATTTAAAATTATTACTGAGTGTTTATTATAAAATTTGTCAGGTAGGTAATTAAGCTTTATATAATCTGAATATATTTTCTTTGTGTATATTTTATTGTAATTATTTATGTACCACTGTTAATAAAAATTTGTTGCGATATTGTAGGTTTATTTTTGAGTTACTACCCACGCGATTCGCTCATCACTCTGTTCTAACACCCACTGCTATTTATTTTTGTTGAAACGAAATATGATAGATCTGTAAACATTTACCATTTCTGAATAGACACAGGTATCTGCTTAACCAACGTACAGACATTCAAGGTCCAATTCTTTTATGTCATTAACAGGTTATGAACTACCATTATGAAATTATCTCAAATTGACTAATAAAATTGATAATGATTGTTTTTAGCGAGTTTCATAAAATAAAATATATAAAATATGTTCCGTATCTGTTATTTGATGAATATCACTGATCTTCGACCCATAAACACGTTTTTTTAATAAATAATAATAATAAATATATTCGGACACCTGACACACAACGCAATCTAGTCCCAAACTAAGCAGAGCTTGTATGCGCCATGGGTTGGACAACTGATATTTTTAATTACATAGAAAACTATATATTTACTAGCTTTTATACGCGGCATCGCTCACGCAGACTTTCATCCCTTGATTTACTCCCTTAGGGGTGGAATTTCAAAAAATCCTTTCCTAGTGCTCACTTACGTTATATAAAGAACGTACATGCAAAATTTCAGGATTCTAGCTTCAGCGGTTTGGGCTGTGCGTTGATCTCTGGGTATGTCAGTCAGTCAGTCTGTCAGTCAGTCAGTCAGTCACCTTCCTCTTTTATATATATAGAAGATTATATTTATATTTTTATTATTATTATCATATTATACATAGAAAACACCCAACCTCCGAAACAAATATTTGCAGATCATACAAATATTTGGTCCGACCCGGGAATCGCCAATGAGGCAGTCAGTTAGACAGATAGACATTAATAAAAATAGGACAGGTATACATTCATAAATCACAAATTGGTTGATACTTAAATATTAGGTCTTATGAAATTGCCTTTCTTCAGTACTGGTCATTTCAAATAAAAAAAAGTTTGTAATGGCTCTGTATTCTCAATTCAAATTAATTTTGTTTTTTAAAACCATGACATTCTATTTACAAACTCAGTCTTTTGTTTTTTGATTAGCGTTGTATTTTCAATACATTTGAACATTTTTCGTCATAATGGATACTTTAAAAATTCGTGTAATTATGGAATATGAGTTCCGTCGTGGCACCAACGCGACACAAACGGTACGTAACATCAAAAACGTTTACGGAGAGAACTGTACAAATGAACGCACAACCCGTTATTGGTATTCCCGGTTCCGTTCTGGAAATTTTGACTTGAAAAATGAAGCTCGTGGTCGTCCGGAGACTTTGGTTAACAATAATGAATTAAAGGCGATTGTGGAAGCTGACGAAACTCAATCTACAGCTGAGCTAGCAGCAGCTTTTAATGTAAGCATCAAAAAAATATTGATCCATTTGCGACAAATTGGCAAGGTAAAAAAGCTTGATAGATGGGTGCCAAACGACCTTAACGATCGCCAGCGCAACGTACGCGTCGAGACCTGCCTTGCTCTGCTCAACAGGCAAAGAAATGAAGGCATTTTGAAACTAATTGTTACGTGCGACGAAAAATGGATTCTGTTCGACAATCGAAAGCGCTCAGCAAGTTGGTTAGACCCTGGTTCAGCACCAAAGCAATGCCCTAAACCAAAAATGACCCCTAAAAAGGTGATGGTCACTGTTTGGTGGTCTAGTGCGGGTGTGATTCACCACAGCTTTTTACAAAACGGCATGAGCATTAATGCAGATGTGTACTGTGAAGAACTGGAGAGAATGATGGAGAAGCTTGCACATTTGCAACCAGCTTTGGTCAATCGGTCGTCCCCACACACACCACTACGCGCGACCCCATACTGCGCAATAGACAGTCTCCAAGCTTCAAGAGCTGGGGTTGGAAGCTCTTCCTCATCCGCCATACTCACCAGACCTTGCACCTACCGACTATTACTTTTTCCAAAATTTAGACAACTTTTTAGTGGGTAAAAAATTCAATTCCCGAGAGGCAGTACAAAATGCCTTTGAAGAGTTTGTTGCCAAAAGAGATTGTTGTAAAAATCAGCTGGACGGGAGTCCAGCTGATTTTTACAAGAAGGGCATCAATAAACTGCCAATGCGTTGGCAAAGATGCGTCGATTGCATGGGTGATTACTTCGAATAACAGAAATAAAAAAGTTTGAAAAAATAAGTACTTTCACTTATTGCATACAAAACGGCAATTTCATAGGTAAAGACCTATTATTTGTTAATATTAGGTCTTTACCTACGAAATTGCCGTTCTTCAGTACTGGTAATTTCAAATAAAAAAAAGTTTGTAATGGCTCTGTATTCGAAATTTAAATTAATTTTGTTTTAAAACCATGACATTCTATTTACAAACTCAGTCTTTTGTTTCTTGATTAGCGTTGTATTTTCATTACATTTGAACATTTTTCGTCATAATGGATACTTTAAAAATTCGTGTAATTATGGAATATGAGTTCCGTCGTGGCACCAACGCGACACAAACGGCACGTAACATCAAAAACGTTTACGGAGAGAACTGTACAAACGAACGCACAACCCGTTATTGGTTTTCCCCGTTCCGTTCTGGAAATTTTGATTTGAAAAATGAAGCTCGTGGTCGTCCGGAGACTTTGGTTAACAATAATGAATTAAAGGCGATTGTGGAAGCTGACGAAACTCAATCTACAGCTGAGCTAGCAGCAGCTTTAAATGTAAGCATCAAAACAATATTGATCCATTTGCGACAAATTGGCAAGGTAAAAAAGCTTGATAGATGGGTGCCCCACGACCTTAACGATCGCCAGCGCAACGTACGCGTCGAGACCTGCCTTGCGCTGCTCAACAGGCAAAGAAATGAAGGAATTTTGAAACGAATTGTTACGTGCGACGAAAAATGGATTCTGTCAGACAATCGAAAGCGCTCAGCAAGTTGGTTAGACCCTGGTTCAGCACCAAAGCAATGCCCTAAACCAAAAATGACCCCTAAAAAGGTGATGGTCACTGTTTGGTGGTCTAGTGCGGGTGTGATTCACCACAGCTTTTTACAAAACGGCATGAGCATTAATGCAGATGTGTACTGTGAAGAACTGGAGAGAATGATGGAGAAGCTTGCCAGCTTTGGTCAATCGGTCGTCCCCACTGCTCCTTCACGACAACGCGCGACCCCATGCTGCGCAACAGACAGTCTCCAAGCTGCAAGAGCTGGGGTTGGAAGCTCTCCCTCATCCGCCATACTCACCAGACCTTGCACCTACCGACTATTACTTTTTCCAAAATTTAGACAACTTTTTAGTGGGTAAAAAATTCAATTCCCGAGAGGCAGTACAAAATGCCTTTGAAGAGTTTGTTGCCTCCCGTCCAGCTGATTTTTACAAGAAGGGCATCAATAAACTGCCAATGCGTTGGCAAAGATGCGTCGATTGCATGGGTGATTACTTCGAATAACAAAAATAAAAAAGTTTGAAAAAATAAGTACTTTCACTTATTGCATACAAAACGGCAATTTCATAGGTAAAGACCTATTATGTATATCACTAGACCTTTATCGTACTACAGGGACTGTCTAGTTAATTATTATCAACACTTAAATATGAATCATCAAATTCTTTGCTTCTGTTAATTAATATCAGAAAACAAGTTATGCCTATTTCTTGAAAGATTTTCAATTCAACTTTAATAAAACTTGTTAAATAACACTTAGTCTTCATACCCTAATGATAAAGTCAACGATAAATATTTATTTCTTACAACCAAACTAAATGTAGAGAACACAAAGTAAGTAGGTATGCATGAACACTTCTACGTCCATTAGGCGTATAATTAGAGACTGAAAATGTCCGAACAAAGGTGAAAGGGATTACAAAGAATAACAAAATAGAAACGTCTAACTAGATATCCACCAATGTGTTCTTTAATCATTTATTAGCCTCCTACGCTATTTTGGAACAAGTCCCAGAGTACCTTCCAACAATTGTTATGGAGGCACAAATGAAACCACTGCACGCTGCATGTTAAATGGGTCCTCTTGAGCTTTTCAAATCCCTTGTTCAGACACTGATAAGATATTCGAAAGACACACACTTTTATAATCCAATGAACAATCAGTCTCGCTTTGTTCGCTGTTCATCTTTGGTTCAAATAATTGATACGATTGTTAATTTTGTATGTCGACGTCTTGATGGCTAATTGCGGCGTTTTGATTTTCTTTCAATTTTATGAACAAGAGAGCTAATGAACAAGTTGGTGTAGTAAATTGTTCTTGAATTTATAAATGTATTTGAGACTCTCTCGATTTTAGTTTTTTTCTTTCAAGATGTAGAACAAAAAAAACATAAGTTCAGATACCCATATAGTTAAGATACACATCAACACTACGTACACCAGTAAATTCAAACAAAAAAAAAAGAATTTTCTGACTATGCGCATTCATGTTGTCTTAGTGCCATTATAGCAGTTCCAGTTAAGCATATAATGCAATATAGTTGACTAGTGTGTAATTTTAATTTATTAGCTTTTGCTCGCAACTTGTGGCGACGTAGAGTATATTTTTTTAGACGGTGAAATTACACTGCATGGAAGGTTAATTTTGGCTTTTGATAAAAACGAAACTCTTCCATAAAGAAACTAAACGTATTTATGAATAAAATTGCAAGGCCTGTTTTATAAATCGGTATGTGAGAAACTGAAAAGTAAAGTTGCGAATATAAAACAATCTAAATCCAGTTCTCAAGAAAATAGAAAAGTATAAAAGGATCCTATAAAGTTATACGTAATCACTACATAGTATAAAACAAAGTCGCTTTCTCTGTCCCTATGTCCCTATGTTTGCTTAAATCTTTAAAACTACGCAACGGATTTTGATGCGGGTTTCTTTAATAGATGGAGTGATTCAAGAGGAAGGTTTTTATGTATAATAAATGCATAATATAGTATGGGTACACTGTTAATTTTCGAGATTTCTAATGTGATGTAGCAAATAAACACATTTTTTTGCGCTTACATTGCAAACGCTGGTTGCACCCTACGAGATAGATCAAAATAATGTACTACAGTATCGTACACCTTAAAAAGTACTACAAAAAAGTCCGCGACGGTATATGTCTATCTCTTAGGGATAACCCACAACAACCATTTTTTTTTCCTTTCTTTTTACGAGAAATAATGGCTTATTTACGAAGTGATTTTAATCAATACAGAATGAATCCTTATACAATTAAGTAAATTAAATACATTGAGCATTTAATATAGATCAAAATGGTCCTTTACAGTATCTAATTTAAATGAACATATTCGAAGATATTACAGATTTTAAATGCACGAATCGTGTCGTCGGCGAGGGTATCTGAAATCCACCCGTGCGAAGCCGGGGCGGGTCGCTAGTAATTTATAAACCGTCTTCATTAACATCATTTAACAGACAAAAAAATTAATAAAACTGAACGTATTATATACCAGCAACATTAAATTAACGAAACAAAACATTCGAAGTTCTTAGTTTGTAATAAATCTTTCTCAACCGCTTTTGGTTTGGGAACTTCACTGTATGAAATATGCAGCTGCTGTTCATTTTGTAATTATACATGGCTGACACAAATTGTTCCAGAACTTGAAATAGAATACGCCACTATATTTGTGTTATATTAGAAAAAAAAACAGATCAAGGGATAAGTAAAATTAAAATCGAAATACTATATCCATTTGCTCACACACGCAACTCCTCTTAACTTATTAGCTCGGTGAGATAAATTGAAGTGCTATTTGATAGACTTTGAAGTATTCAACATATAGAACCTCCTGCAAATGAACACAATTTATACTTTTTATGTGCGGTTACCAGTAAAGTCTAAAGCCTTGTTTTAAAAAAGTGGCTTTCGCTTCACATACATTGCGCTGTAAATCTCTGGCGACGAGCCATAAATTAGAGTCCAGTTACAACTACGGCACTCGGTACTGTTTACAATGATGAATACAGACTTTAGCCAGTCAGCAACTATGCTCTCTTTGCTCTTATCATACATTTATTTTTGGTGTTCCACATTAAAACCACCCAACCCGTAGTTTACGTATTACCTATACCTATTTGGGTGGATCAGCGTCGCAACGAGACTGCTCTACACTGGGGTTGCCCGGTCGACGGCGCTGTATAAATATTAATGAATTGTTTTTTTTTAAGTAGGTGCTTTATTAGCAACAGTTCCTTCAGAAACTTTAAACATTACACTGTATGAATGTTTTAATTTCATTCAATTTAAGAAAGGCCATTTCTTTACTTCTTCTGGTTTTCAAAATCACAATCATTAGAAAATGTTTACATTTTTTTCAAAATAGAAAGAAAATACATAGGAAGAAAAAAATTATTGGTAGAAGTAATCTTCTTCTTATATACATATAATCAATGTTATTGCTGTTCGTTTGTTTCGCTAAAACTCTTGTACAGCTGGGTCGATTTAGCTGATTTTGGCTTTGAAATGTTTGTCGTAGTCCAGGTATCCATATGTTACATGTACGAAGTAGCGAGCACAGATAGTATTTAATAAAATAATTGAAATAGGTTCTTTTTTGTTCAAAGTAAAAGTAGACATACAAATTTCGCAACTCGTGAACGTAAAGTTTTCTCTTAAATTTATTTGCAGATAATGATATCATAATAGTAAATAAAGTAAATTCATGTCTATTTGAAAATAATATCGACCTCTTCAAATAAAGATACGTATAATAAAACTATTTAGACAATAAAGAATACTTGGAGAACAAAGAGATACTGTAAATATTGGAGAACAGAACATAGATTTTATGTTAATTCATTGGGTCAAGTACGGCCAAGAATCCTTTTTTATGTCGTCGACCCTTCGTAGATACGCTCATTTTTTCCTTCATTGCTCACCATTCCATTCCATTGATTCGAAATTGACAGGAGGTCCTATACAATAAGGAGCTAATAATATTGACATCACCCAAGATTCAAAGAACTTTTTGTGCTTAAGTACATATATAAAAATGTTGAATTTATGTTTATTTCATACACGAGCACACACGACTTATCTGATCATAAGGACTAATAGATATAAGCTTTCGAGATTTAAAGTTCATCACCGCACCGAGACTCAAGTGGTAGGTATACCAAATGGAATAGAGGAATATCGAGTATATCATAGAAATGTAATACTTGATAAACCCTACCGAGTTATCCTTTAGAGTTATTATTAGCCTAAGGTACAACATTTCAGCGAGATTTATGACGCATTATGTGTTTAGATATAGGATATGTACACGTACTCTATAATAACACTATGAGCTTGGTATCAAATGACAAACGCCTCTGTAAAACGGTTACTATGAAAATAAACAATACACATTAAACCAATGAAAATTTATATATACAGATGCTCAAAGCATTCATCACAGCAATTCATTCGAAATAACGTCAAGATTTGTAGACAAAGGCGTCTTTGAAATATTAAAAAACAATGTCATCTCCGTTCCGGTCTTACGCTTAATCAAACAAATGGAATAGGTAAATAAATTATAGTCATAAATAACAGAACTGTCGTCTCAATAAAGGGCAGAGAAAAAGAATAGATATATATATTTCACAATCAGCTTTGTTTTAGTAAATGAAACCCTCTGGGGACATCAATCAACTTAATCAAACTGCCACCGGAGCGCAGCCGGAGGTAATTATAAACATACTCTGTTTCTGTTTGTTATATTTTATTTTTGTTATTGTGTAGAAAATGTTATTTAATATAATGATAAATAAAGACAGCACTAGTATTAGTACCTATTTGCCGCCGGAAATTGTAACTTTTAGGCAACTTCAGACGTCTACAACTTTGTAAGTTAGAAACTATACTTTACCTATATAATATTAGTTTTTAATTCTATATTTATGTTGAGGTTACCGGATCCTTTTATCTTCTTCAGGGTGCTCTTCAATGATAACCGTTTATTGATTGGATTTTCAACACCACTTTTCTTGTCTTCATCATCACTACATAGTAACAAAACGAAGTCGCTTTCTCTGTCCCTATGTCCCTATATCCCTTTGTTTGCTTAAATCTTTAAAACTACGCAACGGATTTTGTTGCGAGTTTCTTTAATAGATAGAGTGATTCAAGAGGAAGGTTTTTATGTATAATAAATGCATAATAGAGTATGGAAACACTGTAAATTTTCGAGGTTTCTAATGTGATGTAGCAAATAAACTCATTTTTTTGCTCTTACATTGCAAACGCTGGTTGCACTCTACGAGATAGATCAAAATAATGTACTAGAGTATTGTACACCTTAAAAAGTACTACAAAAAAGTCCGCGACGGTATATGTCTATCTCTTAGGGATAACCCACAACAACCATTTTTTATTCCTTTCTTTTTACGAGAAATAATGGGTTATTTACGAAGCGATATTAAGCAATACAGAATAAATCCTTATACAATTAAGTAAATTAAATACATTGTGCATTTAATGTAGATGAAAATGGCTCTTTACTGTATCTAATTTAAATGAATGTATTCGAAGATATTACAGATTTAAAATGCACGAAGTCGTCGAATGCAAGTGTCCTCGGCGCGTCGGGGGCATCTAAACTCCACCCGTGCGAAGCCAGGGCGGGTCGCTAGTTATCTATAATAGAAAAAGCTAACAGATTGATTTACTAACTGATGAATCAATTGCTGAGTCCGCTGGATCTAACTACCTATATAGAAAAGCATCATATATAATTGTTATATAATATCATTCAGCCAAAATATTTAGTGTAACAACAATACGAAATTGAAACGTCATTAAAGTTGCGATCAACATAACATTGATAAACCGATGTTTTATAAGTAATTGAAGTTAACTTTTAATGATTATGTAATTCGCTATCCCCCGTTATATCTATTACATTGCGTTCAGAAACGAATATTCATCATTTAATAACAGTACGTAAGATGCGTCTTCTTTGATTCTTGGCACCAACTGATTGCTTAGTAAAGCTGTGTGCACTCATAATGATTTGTCGCATTTGATTGTTTGTTAACACTTGCTGAATGAAAAGGCATGTAAAAACCTATGAAATTTAAATGTTTACAAGGTTTTATTATCAAAACGCTTAGTTAATGCAAATATTGTGTTTAGCCGATTAGAATGTTTGCATATCGAATTTATATATTACTAGCTTTTGCTCGCAACTCCGCCCGCGTAATATGTTAGTTATCGCGATGAAGAGTAGCCTATGTCCTGCCTCAAGAAAGTATAGCAGAAAGAGAGATAAAGTTACTTTCGAATCAATATTAGTATAAATAAATAGAAATCTGTCCAAGTTTAGGTAGGTACTTCTTTTTGAAGCTGACTATACAATCAAGGATTTATAGTGTTGTTTTCATAGTGAGATAACCAACTGCTAACGACAAGAACCTAAAACTAGTTTTTTATAGTATTAAATTTTCACATTAGAATTTAATGGAAATTTGCAAAATAACTAAGCATTCTTTGTGATTTCTAAGTAGATTATATTTAAAACGATAAATTCAAATCGTTATGTTATTACGCGAATCAAAAACTTTGTACCCTTTTTTAAGAAAATAATGTGAACGTAGTAGTATAAAATTTAGCACAGTAACGGTTTATATGGAGGAGGAGTGCAGAAGCTAAACTAAAATAACGGCGACCACTATCCCTCAGTTGCACAAAGAGTAAGTTCTTAATTCCATACTGAACCAACAATTCATATTTTTCCAAGTACTTTAATATATGCTAAGAACAAATAGAGGAGAAAATAATTAACAAAAATTCAAATAATAAGAGCGGTGGATGGCTGCAAATCCCCGGTAATTAATCCGGAAGCTGCACTATTAATTAGGCGAGTTTTTCTTCGTCAGGACGCGGATTACGGCCGACGAGACTTCAGTAATTACCATTCCAGACGTGGTTTCAATTGCTTTTTATTAAACGACTGGAATAATAAATCTGTCTGTCCTATGTTATGGCGACAGTTTTTAAATCGGTAGAACACAATCTTTAAGATGAAAAAACCGACTTCCAAAAAACCATCCAACGAAAACTCCCTGCCAAAAAACACTAAAAAGCGTAAAATAAACTGGCTCTTCATAAATTGCTATGTGCCAATTCTTGTCTATACCTAATTCTTTATTCATTTAAATAGTAGTATTATTGTGTATGCTAGGTACCTAAAATCTGTTTGAAGTCGGCGCCAAGCCAAATGTAATAGTAGTTACCACACTCGCTTTATTTCGAGACGACCATCAACGACGTCGCGTCAGCTCGCGCGTGTTTGCTCGCTTGGGTTGTTTTATGCTAGCTATCCGGCAGCGGCGAGTGCGATACCTCCTATTACATTTTGGCTTGGCGCCGACTTCAAACAGATTTTAGGTACCTAGCATACACAATAATACTACTATTTAAATGAATAAAGAATTAGGTATAGACAAGAATTGGCACATAGTTTTTATTTTTCCATTTTTAGTGCAAACAATCATAGGTTATCAGTAAGTTGAACTATTTCATATAATTTCTGCTGATGCGAATAACTTTAGTGGTTTGAACACGTATTAAAACTGAGTATGATCAGTTTCCAAAATTATGCTGAGATGCAAGATTTCTGTTACCGAGAACGTGGTCTACGGGGCAATAGGAATCGTGTCCAAGCTTAAATGTCGTGATGAAATAGAAGCAGGCGAGTTACTTAAAGCAAAATACATTAAGGGGTTAGTCTTCATAGCGCCTGTGACATCAGCTCACCTAAATAACTTGAAAGAATACGACTAAAGGTAACATACATACATATGACATTTAAAGATTTATCCTCCAACTCCTAACCGTTAAGGAGTTTTACCTTTTATCATCAGCTCATCATCATCAAATGATGACTACCAGACGCAAATACCGGCGTAGCTTCAGAAAATATACGAAAAATATAGTACGTGCCTGAAAAAAATGAGGGTTACCCTCGATTTCTCTGGGATGCCATCATCAGATCCTAGTTTCCTTATCATGGTACCACGGTCGGGACATCTACTTTCCATTAAAAAAAGAATCATCAAAATCGGTTCATAAACGACGAAGTTATCCCCGAACACACATTAAAAAAAAAACGGTCGAATTGAGAAACCTCCTCCTTTTTTGAAGTCGGTTAAAAAATTAATTCGCAAGTTTTAATTACAACTGTTACAATTATTCTGAGAATAATATAAAATGATTAGATAATTAAGATGCAAAAAAAATTGGTTTTAAGTCTAAAACTGATGAAATTATAATTATTCCACAACAATTAAATAATCAATGTAGATGTGTTTAATTACACGTTAGTTCTTCCTAGTAATTTATTCGGTTTTATAGGTTTTACTAGCTTTTACACGCAGCTTCACCCACGTAGACTTTCATCCCCTGATTTAACCCCTTAGGGGTGGAATTTCAAAAATTCCTTTCTTAGTGCTCACTTACGTTATATAAAAAACCTACATGCAAAATTTCAGGATTCTAGCTTCAGCGGTTTGGGCTGTGCGTTGATCTCTGGGTATATCAGTCAGTCAGTCAGTCACCTTCCTCTTTTATTTATATAGATAACTATTTGGGTTACAACATACTCAAGAACATAGCCAGGATTAACAAACTTAGGAGCGAGTGGCGTAAATAGTAACGGATATCAGTCGGTAATGAGACTCATCAACAAAACGAACTCGTCGAGTCGATTGCTTCGTTTCTCACAAATGTAGACGTCGAGGACCATTCGTCAGTAATTCAGAGCTTAATCAAACATCTCCGAGGACTAATGTTTCCGTCAGAAACAATTACGCTGAGTGGAAAATTCCCAGACGACTTTCAATGTTTTCAACCATTATCGTCATTCACAAATCCCAAGATGTGCTCGCAAAAAATGAAGTACAGTCATTAAATTATAATTGCAGGTGGAATTGTGAATAAATCGGTAGCAAAGCGCTTAGTTATTCAGTGACTAAGTATTGTATTTCATATATTACACATGTTATTTCTGCCTCGTTGGCTCTGACTGCCTCGTTGGTCTCGCGGTTGGCGTTTGCGACTGCTGATCATGAGGTCTCGGGTTCGATTCCCTGGTCCGACCAAATGTTTATGTGATCTACAAATATTTGTTACGGAGTTTGGGTGTTTTCTATGTATAATATGTATGTATTTACAAAAAAAAAAAGTATATATGTATTTGTATCAGTTGTCTAGTACCCATAACACAAGCTCTGCTTAGCTTGGGACTAGATGGCGTTGTGTGTTAGATGTCCGAAATATATATATATATGTGGGAAACGGAACGTGAGGTGTGTGAAAGAGGTGTAAGGTGTGTGAGCGGGAGAAAAGGGAGATGGCGGCGGACGTAAAGACGAGTGAACGTGCGGTATCCAACATAAATTATAAAATAAATAAAACGAAGTGATTTAAAAGTTAAAAGTGTCTAATTACGCCATCCCACATTTGGGGGCTCGTCCGGGATATTCAAAGTTAAGAAGAGAGTTGGATTTCGCAAAAACAAGACGAAGAAGGATTGTGCCGGTAACCACGCGCTCGCGCACAAGGTCGAAACACGTTTCGAGACAACGCGACGCACCGCGTGTAGTGATTTTACGACGATACAGGGGAAATACGTTGTTTGCAGTACTATTTCTACATATTTCAAGACGATTAAGACGAACGAAGACGTTTAATTACGATGTCAGACGAAAATAAAAGTGCTGAACAGACCACGATGTCAGCATTATTCCTCGATGGAATCACGAAATTTAGCGGCGACGACAGGACCGTGTCATCAACCAAATGGGCACAGGATTTGGAGGATAACGCAGAAATTTTTAGTTGGACGCCCCAACAAAAACTAATTTTTGCTCGAAGATCTTTAATGGCCACGGCGGCATTATGGCTAAAGAGTGAAAAAACGTTCAAAAATTATGAGGAGCTCAAGACAGCGATTCAAAAAGAATTCCCTGATACAGCCAACACTAAGGAGATGCATGAAATTATGTCGGCTCGAAAAAAACAAAAAAACGAATCGTATTACGAGTACATGTTGGTCATGAAAGAGTTGGGTCGCAGAGCAAAGTTCGCGGATTACGTCTCAGTACAATACATCATAGACGGAATTAGTGATTATGAACCTAACAAGGCAATTTTGTATGGCGCCACTACATATCCTGCATTGAAAGAAAAACTATTATTGTATGAAAAAATGAAGGCTAAGACGATGAACAATACTTTACAAGCTGAAAATAGAATGGGTAGAAAGCCCCAATCTACACAAAGATGTTATAATTGTGGTGATTTAAATCATGTGGCGAATGTGTGTCGAAACGGTATCAAATGTTTTCGGTGTAATAAGTTCGGGCATAAAGGTAATCAGTGTTCTGAAATGTTCCAGAAAGAAGTGCAAAATACGTCGGTAAAACAGTGTTTGAGAGGTTCCAATAGATTTCCTACAGGGGGCACTGTCGGTCAAGCCCAGTCGGTGAAACAGTGCACTGCGAACGTCAGTATGGCGGGAACAAGTGACAGTTCTGTCAAACAAATGTCAACCAATTACAAAGAAGTTTTGCAGCTGGACAACAAGGTAAACAAACATGAAAATGCGACGACAAAGCCCATGATTATGGTGAAAATCAAAGATATGGCAGTAAACGCGTTAATTGATTCAGGCAGCGACGTAAATTTAATGGCGTACGAGTGTTTTGTGGCACTTAACACAGAAAAATACGACGACAACTTATGTTTGACGGGTCTCGGAGGAATAAAGGTGAATTCGCAAGGAAAAGTGTTTCAGGACATCACTATCGACGGCAACGACTATCATAATGTGTTATTTCATATTGTAAACAAAGACATTATTCCATTTCCTATGATTATAGGCCAAGAATTGTTAAATAAAATAACCATGATAATGAGCGGGTACAAAGTTAAGTTTTTGTCTGAAAGTGATGAATGGTTGTCTAAATTGTGTTGTTTTTCAGATTCCTTAGTGGATATCAACCATATTTCGAATCATTCGGTGAGAGATAAAGTTTTACAGTGTGTTGAAGGTTATAAACCTGTTCAAATGAAAGAAGCACCCATTCAGTTGAAGATAGTCCTAAAAGATAGCATGCCTGTTGCACAACGACCAAGACGATTGTCCTTAACTGAACAGAAGATTGTCGAAGAACAGATAAAAGAGTGGTTAGATGATGGTGTTATACGGGTGAGTTTTTCGGAATATTCCAGTCCAGTGGTTTTAGTGAAAAAGAAAGATGGTTCAATTAGAGTATGTATAGACTATAGACTTTTGAATAAGAAAATTGTAAAAGATGAATTTCCGTTGCCTGTCATTGATGATATGATTGATAAGCTGTGTGGAGCTAGGATTTTCAGTATTCTCGATTTAAAAAATGCTTTTTTTCATCTGAGGGTGTCTGAAGAGTCTGTAGCATATACATCATTTGTAACACATCACGGCCAGTTCGAGTTCCTTAGAGCTCCCTTTGGTCTGTCCATCTGCCCCAAGTATTTTATGCGATATGTAAGCATAATTTTCAGGGATCTGATTTCACAAGGTATCATGATGATTTTTATTGACGATTTGTTGATTGTAGCAGCAAACGAAGAGCAAGCAGTAGAACGGCTTCAGCTTGTACTACAAGTGGCTTCAGAATATGGCTTAAAAATTAATTGGAAGAAGGCTGACCTTATCAAGAGGGAAATTGTTTATTTAGGCCATATTGTGAAAGATGGGGAAGTAAGACCAAGCCCAGAGAAGACGGACGCTGTTTGTAAGTACCCTGAACCCCGAGATATTAAGCAGCTACACAGTTTTATAGGGTTAACATCTTATTTTAGGAAATACATTGAAAACTATGCTCTAATTGCAAAACACCTTACAGATTTATTAAAAAAAGATAAAGAATTTATATTTCAAGATGAGCAAAGACAAGCATTTCAAACATTAAAAGGAAAATTAGCAAATGGCCCCGTGTTAAAGATTTTTAATCCTAAGTTAAAGACTGAATTGCATACTGATGCCTCCAGTGTGGCTTATTCAGCCATACTTATGCAACACTATCCAGATACAGGACTCCATCCAGTTCACTACATGAGTCGTAAGACGAATGATACTCAAAGCAGACATTCTAGCTATGAATTGGAAGCAACTGCAATCATTGAGGGTATAAAAAAGTTTCATCAATACTTATATGGGATACACTTCAAGATAGTTACTGATTGTAAAGCATTTGAACAAACATTGAAGAAGAAGGAACTGTCCGCTAAAGTAGCCAGATGGGTATTGTTTCTCACTGATTATGATTTTGAAGTTGAACATCGAAGTGGCTCTAAGATGAATCATGTTGATGCTTTAAGTCGCTATCCTTATGTCGGAGTTATCACGCTACATGAACAAGTGAAGCAAGCACAAAACCAAGATGAAGGGCTTAGTGCTATAAAGGAAATTTTGAAGAATAATTTAAATAAGTATAAGGATTACTGGATAGAGAACAATATTTTATTTAAAGGTGATAAGAAATTACTGGTTATACCTAAGACTATGGAAAAAGAAGTGTTAAAGAGAGTACACAGTAATGGACATTTCTCCAAGAAAAAAATGAAAGATTTAATTGAAAAGGATTATTATATAAAAGAGTTAGACAGAAAGATAGAGGATTTTGTAGTCACATGCATTCCATGTTTATTAGCTACGAAAAAAGAAGGAAAGCAAGAAGGGTTTCTCCACCCCATTGAAAAGGAAGCCATTCCATTGGATACCCTCCACCTCGATCATGTAGGACCTTTAACCCAAACTACTAAGCAGTACAATCACATACTTACCATAGTGGATGCATTCACAAAATTCGTATGGCTGTTTCCAACGAAAAGTACATCAAGCAGGGAGACCCTGAATAAACTAGAACTCCATCAGCAGACATTTGGTAACCCACGACGAATAATTACAGACAGAGGCACCGCCTTTACAAGCCATGAGTTCGCAGAGTATTGTAAAGAGGAAAACATACAGCATGTAAAAATTACAACAGGTGTTCCTAGAGGCAACGGACAAGTTGAGAGAATACACAAGATATTAATCCCCTTACTTACGAAGCTGTGTCTTGAGAACTCTGACCTATGGTATAGACACATCAGTCGAGTTCAAAGAGCTATTAATAGTACATATCAAAGGAGCATTAACTGCACTCCTTTTGATTTACTAACAGGTACAAAAATGCGAGTAAAAGAAGATTTAAAAATACAGGAGTTATTAGAAGAAGAGTACATACAACTATTTAATGAAGACAGAGAAGAGGCAAGAAAACAGGCTAAAGAGCAAATATTTAAGGTCCAAGAAGAGAATTGTAAATTATTTAATAAGAAAAGGAAAATGAGTTCACAATATAAAGTGGGAGATTTGGTAGCATTAAAACGAACACAATTTGGTTCTGGTCTCAAGTTGAAACCTAAATACCTAGGACCTTACAAGGTAGTCAAGGTGAAGAGAAATGATCGCTATGATCTGGAAAAGCTTGATAGTACCACTGAAGGACCTATAAGTACATCCGGCTCAGTTGATCACATGAAACGTTGGCCAGTATCCAGTGAAGATAGTTGAAAACTATCTTATAAATTTAACAGGTATGATTGTTAAAGCTATTACTTACCTTACCCATTATCATGGATTAAATTAAGTTAACCATCTGTTAATATTGTTATTATTAACGTTTACAATGTTGTTTGTTTATTTCTAATTCATTAAGAAAAATTGTTTAAGAGTTTATTTTTTGTAATTTAGTAAAGTACCTCCTGGTGTACATTTAAAAGCTGGTTATTTACCATTTACTTACTGTTGTATGATGTCAAAGTTGTTAGATGTGTAAGTAGCAATTAAGATTAAAGTTTGTTAAGTATGTTGAAAAAAGGAAAGGTGTGAGTGATGCATTGTTCTGAATGAGGAAACATTATGGATCAGGAAGAATGCCTGAGGACAGACATTGTTGCAGGAAGGCCGAATGTGGGAAACGGAACGTGAGGTGTGTGAAAGAGGTGTAAGGTGTGTGAGCGGGAGAAAAGGGAGATGGCGGCGGACGTAAAGACGAGTGAACGTGCGGTATCCAACATAAATTATAAAATAAATAAAACGAAGTGATTTAAAAGTTAAAAGTGTCTAATTACGCCATCCCACATATATATATGTCGGAATGAGGGTATCCGAATAATAAAAGTGATACAAACATTTGCCACTATCGAACACTACGCAACAGTCTATATAAAGCGGCGCGATCGGAAACAGGACACAGTTCTCTACAGATCTCGCGACGACCATATCTATTATTTGATTTGCGATTTATTGTATCTCTGTGTTTTATATTGTGTGTATGAGGCGATATTTATCAGTGGGGGAATTACTAGCCTAGGTGGCGAATTCCACAGGGCATCGCGGAGGGGTGAGCGTTGCCCCAATCCCCTCATGGGGGGTTGCTGATGGTGTTTAAGATTGATTCGTATCCGTTTAGTAGTGATTAGTGTTTGGCTATAGTCCAGATTGGCTGTATCTGTCATTCATGTTCTCGTTTATTCTTGTGTCTCCGACATCAGAAGTGGGATCTGAATCTCATTTGCCCACAACGTTTGAGAGTGTAACGGATCGTCAGTCGCGGCGAGCTGTCGAACTACCCTCCGCTCGAAAATCGTACGAGGTGTCATTTGTTAAATTTTTGTAAGCGAGAACGCTCACATAGTGTCCAAAGTGTCGGTATAGCCTTTTCGCGTACGAACGGTTTATGAGACGTGCGGCCTACAACAGCGGCAGCGTGCGGTAGTAAAAGCAACGCATCGGTAACTGGGAAGTAACCGGTATGTACGTACAACTCCAACAATCCGGTGAGTCGTACTATTTTTATTTTGTGCTGAGTGCTCTTTAATAAGATAAGTTCTGTCAGATGAATTTCTAGGCAAACGACAATATTGTGTAATTTATACTCTCGATTGTTTGATTGATTGTTGATTTTTGTGTAAACAAAAATAAAATAGTGGAATAAGTAAAGGTGATTTTAATTCAAAAATGGACAATATTGTGCAGTAACATTATTGAGGGTAGGTAATGCCCGCACTTATTGTAGCATCGAAATTCTATGTACAGTTTTCATCCAGATTTATTCATTGCGGTTATTGTTTCATGTAGTACACGATTACTGTATTTCAAACGACATAATTATGGAAGAGATCTGCTTGCATTAGGGTTTTAAGCAGCAATTTTCGAAAAGAATCTTGTTCTTAAAAATAATAAGGTCGTTTCTATTGGTGGCATCGGTACAAAGGTAGTCGATTTAGGAAATTTAGAGTGTAGTATTATACCATAGCAGAAATATGTCAGAAATGGAGCTGCCTGGGATTGAGCTGCCGATTTTGCACATGCTGTTTGTTTATTGTTTAAATTTATTTCTTATTTTTAACCCCCGACGCAAAAAGAGGGGTGTTATAAGTTTGACGTGTCTGTCTGTCTGTGGCACCGTAGCTCGCGAACGGATGAAGCGATTTCAATTTAGTTTTTTTGTATGAAAGGTGAGTTACGTGCGAGTGTTCTTAGACATGTTTCATGAAAATCGGTTAAGTCGTTTAAAAAGTTATGGGGGTAAAAGTGGGGAAGAATAACCGAATGTCTGCAAAACGTGCCAGTATAATCGTTAAATGACAATTGTGTAATTGATAACTTCGACCTGATGCTGCATAAGGGGTTTTTTTATTTATTCAATTTTAAATTTATGATTGTGATGTGATTTTTAGTTTGAGGCGGATTCATCTTTGATTGTAGCTATTAACATTTTTTTAATTATTATTTTGACCAATTTGAGATAGTTGTGACTCGAATTATAATTACCGTTTTTTTATTTTGTGATGAAATGTCGATATTTTCAGTAAAGATAAAAAAAACTGGTCGGACTTCTATTTGGTGTCAGCTATCTCACCAGCAGCGGGTGATTGTAGCTGGCATGTCTATGTAGTTGGCAGATACACGTGTGGGAGTCACAAGGGATAACTAACTGTTACACTTGTGGTGGTCACAGGGATGACCTACGATACTATTTATTTTGATTGCTTTGAGAATTTGCAGCAGTAGTCAATTACTAAAGTTCTTATTTTATGTTGTTTTGATTTTAATAATGATGTTACTGTTTTCTTTTGCTGTTCAGTAGTGTACTGTTTTATTGAGACAGAATAGACAGTGAGGTCAGATATGGCAGAGTGAGAGCGATACTGTGTGTACACGTATGTGACATTTGATAGGGAAAGTGTAAATTAGTAAAGTTTGATCTCAGTAACTTAGTTTTGATTCAAAGTTAAGAAAGAAATTAGACAAAGTTAAATCCTAAGTATAAAGGACCGTTTAAAATTGTAGAGTTGCTCGATGGCGATCGTTATACTTTGAAATCTTTAACTAGTAACAGAATCTACAAATGCGCTTGCGTTCGTATACGAGAGTTTCCTTTAAGTGATATACCCGAGGAGGTAGATTTGTCTGGCATTGATAATAGTGGGGAAAATCCCTGTAGATCAAGTCCCTATTGATGTTGATGATAATCAAGGGTTAATTAATGCTGATGCAATGGAATGAAATTGAGTTGTAATTGTGTGGCGAGTAGTCTCTATAATGAGATATGAGATATCCTATCAGCGTGGTGGTTGTTAAAGTTAAGTTAAGTTTTGCGAAAGGCGAGGTGGCCACTGAAAGGCGAGGTGGCCACTGAAAGGCGAGGTGGCCACTGAAAGGCGAGGTGGCCACTGAAAGGCGAGGTGGCTACTGAAAGGCGAGGTGGCCACTGAAAGGCGAGGTGGCCATTGAAAAGTGAAATTGATAAAATAAGAGGCCATCTAGATATTGTTAATAATCCAAAAATGTGTAACGCGATAAACGGTGAGGTGACTGTTGCGATACTACTTACTGGTTTTATTAATTTAGTATGTAGCGAGAAGTCTATTAGCAATCAGATTTGATAACGAAAAGCTTATTATTTTATGAAAATGTCCTAGATGAAGTTGTTCCACAGAAGATAAAATGTAATAATGTACCCAATGTCCTTGGTCAGGAGTGGCCGAACAATACAAAAATATCACTTTCTTTTCTGCGGACAACGATGATGATGATGCACTGCCTTCAACATCACACGAGGACGTGTAATACGTCAGGACGGCCGTGTCGGAATGAGGGTATCCGAATAATAAAAGTGATACAAACATTTGCCACTATCGAACACTACGCAACAGTCTATATAAAGCGGCGCGATCGGAAACAGGACACAGTTCTCTTCAGATCTCGCGACGACCATATCTATTATTTGATTTGCGATTTATTGTATCTCTGTGTTTTATATTGTGTGTATGAGGCGATATTTATCAGTGGGGGAATTACTAGCCTAGGTGGCGAATTCCACAGGGCATCGCGGAGGGGTGAGCGTTGCCCCAATCCGCTCATGGGGGGTTGCTGATGGTGTTTAAGATTGATTCGTATCCGTTTAGTAGTGATTAGTGTTTGGCTATAGTCCAGATTGGCTGTATCTGTCATTCATGTTCTCGTTTATTCTTGTGTCTCCGACATATATATATATATATATATTTCATGTTTATGAGCTTTTAATAGAATTTTGAGGTCAACTGTTGTTTTACATTATGAATGTTCCGGCAAGACCAATGCAAACAGGTAAAACTAAAACTATCCTCACAATAGTACAGAAATAAATAAAACCGGTAAGTGTGATTATTTATTTCATTTGCTTTTAAGAGCCACCAGCCGCCCATATAAATTGGAATGTGTTCTGTGAATTGACTTTACTACTGTATACTAAGTAATGTCAGGACATCTTAATAAACGTAAGCGGCTACATAGTATTGTCCAAACTTAAAGTAATTTTAACATCGTCATATCAGTCAAAAGATGAAAACTGCTGGATATACCTAAGTCTACCCCAAGGGTCTCATCGCATTATACGATAATATACATACATGATAATATAATCATTAGCTACTAAACAAATTATTCAATAGAAAAAACAAAATATTAAGTACCTAATCAAGAAGTTGAATTTTCCCAAACTCAGATAGACACGAAGCGGTGTCTATAGATAGCTGGTAAGTACCAAATAGTAAATAGAAAAATACTAGAAGCTGGCCATGATAATAGGGTAAAATTGCTTTTTAAAAGTTCTTTTTGAACGTTAGAGTTGGGTGAATCCTCTATCGGTGGTATTACGTTGGAGAGCTTGATCAATATCTGTGTTGGAGAGCCTTGCTTTGGAACTATTGCCACCTTCGCCAAGTTACAAGTGTTTCGCGTCAATTCTCTTTCTATAATCTAATGCATCTTTTCTATTGTATTATTGGCTAATATTTATTTATTTAGTTATTTATTAGTTTATTTATTTATTTATTAACAACTTCATGCACTTATGTACATCGGCGGACTTAATGCCCAGGGTATTCTCTACCAGCCAACCTTTGGGGGTGTAGAGATCTGGTAAGGTAGGTGCATCGAGGTTAAAGTTGTAATCAGCAACAGGTATAGATGCAGTTGACATAAAGTTATAAAAATGCATATAAATATATAAATACATACAAATACGTTTACAATTACTGTTGACGTTTGTATAAAGCAAATTGACTAGGGGGGCTGAATTTTCTCGATTGCAGTGCTACCACGACGTAACGACGCCATAGAAATCTATTATTTCTAATAAGGTTTTAGTATTTGAAACGAATTCTTATAATATCCTCAAATAACGGGACTTTATAAGGATTTGTGGTTTCATTCAAATGTTATAGCGCTAGATTGAAAAATGCTATCATTTAGATGTTATCATCAACTCAGCAATGTAACGTGTAACACCTGATGTAACATCTACGCAATTGTATTACGTGGGGCTGGTGCTACTCCAGTCTAGTGACAACCGATTTTCGAGGGTCTGAGTTTAATTTTGAATTATGTGTTATTCTTTTGTCCTTTCTGAATATTAGCTTTCTTCTGAAAATTGACTTTTATGAAGCATGAAAGCACAAATGCAAACTACAAAAGAAATAGATGGAACCAGTTTATTACGTCAAAGAGCACCTACTATCACACTGTTCCTTACTCGTGAACCGGTTCTGGTTACCTCCACAGCCACCGTATACGAACTTTTTGCAATGACCTGCATTCACATCATAGTAGAACCTGAAAATAATTAGAAACGTTAGAACAATCAGACAGTAGTTGTATTACAAATTATAAAATTGTAACTATTTTAAATAACTACTAGCTTTTACCCCCGGCTTCGCTCGCATTTAATCAAAAGTAACCTATGTTACTTCTAATACCTCCAAGAATATGTGTACAAAGTTTCATGATAGTCGGTTAAGCAGTTCTCGCGTGAAAGCGTAACACAGAAACTTACATTCACATTAATAGTAATAGATAGATATAGATTATATAAATGACATAATCTGAAAAAGATATAATGTTAATGAATTGACTTCAAAACAAACATTATTCCAGTTAATAGTTTGGGTTCAAGGGCCTCATTTTGTTTATTTAAGACATCTTTTTTTTTACCTTTCACTCAAAGCAAGACATAGTCCAGCACTTGGTTGTAATCCGCAGAATGATGATCTAGAAGTCTCTTTTAGTGCCACATAAGTCGTACCTATAATGAGACAGCTTTTAAATATGATGTATCTTTAAAAAATTGGTATGTAAAAGCTGTAGCTAATTTGTAATTTAATATGAGAATCTTTCAGTGCGAGTGAGAGACCGTTAGAAAGACAGACTGTAATTTTTTTTTTTAATGGAATAGGGGGCAAACGAGCAGACGTATCACCTGGTGATCGTAAGCGTAAGATCGTGATGGTAAGCGATTACCGCCGCCCATGGACAACCGCAACACCGAAGGCGTCACAACTGCGTTGACGGCCTTTGGGAGATGGGGAGAGGGATGTGAGGAGGGGTTGGGGTATGGGCCTCCGGTATCCTCGATCACTCGGTAAATCACAGCGCAAGCGCTATTTCACATGGTTTTCTGTATCTGTATCACTCCGGTCGAGCCGGCCCATTCATGCCGAAGCGTGGCTCTCCCACGGAATGAATTTTGGTGTCAAGTCCCCTTGGGACATTGTTTACCACATGATGTTTACGAAATCAATAAGCAGATGAAAAGTAACTTACGCTATAAGAATAATGTAAGATGCTTCTCATCAACTTTAAGAGGAGAAGAAGCCTTCGTAAGAACACATCGCCTAAAATAATAATGTTTGTGAAAACGTACCTAAGCGTGTTAAGTAGGATCTAGTCGGGTCTAAAGCACTTGCCTTTGCAATGTCGTTCGCATTCCACTAACATTCGAAAATTATTTTGATTCCCGTTACACCCGCTGTATCCAAAGTATCTACATTGATCTAGTTGAGCATCGTAGTAGTAACTACAAAATACAAGTAAAATTTTCACAAAAACAAAAACTGACTTCAAGGTTCGACTCGATTTCTCTTGAATGCCATCATCAGATCTTAATGTCCTTATCATGGTACCACTGGATATATCCTTTCCATTAAAAAAAGAATCATCAAAATATGATCTAAATCGATTCATAAACGACGAAGTAATCCGCGAACACACATTAAAAAAAACATATATACGGTCAATTGAGAACCTCGTCCTTTTTTGAAGTCGGTTAATTAAAAAGTACATTAATAGATAAAGAACTGATTTTCGTTGGTACCATATGACAATGTGACTTTGTAAATGTCTGGTGTTTTTATAAGAGTGGCCCTGACTTTGTTTACTTGCTTTCTTTTTAAAAGTCTCAACCATTTGAAAACGAGTGGTTATAGGTAGATTCACATAAGCAGTAAGGTTATATGATTTACATTAAAATAACCTACTAGCTTTTGCCAGCGGCTCCACCCGCGCATATGTCGGTCTTCGCGATAAATAGTTGTCTATGTCCTTCCTCAAGAAAAAAAAGTATCTCCATGCCAAATTGTATTGAAATCGGTGCAGCGGTTTAATCGTCAAAAGCGTAACAGCCAGTCATGTGTATTAATCTATTTTGTTTATATTTTTATTCGAAAAATCCCATGCAACATTACAAATCTGGTCTTTTTTGCCCGTCTCATAAGCTAGTTCTCAGATAAGCATAAAATCTATAAGTATATATTAATGTAGGTACTTAAAGATAACTCAACAGATTTTTAACACATACGTAGCAAGTACATCTGAGCAGTTTCCAATTTTAGGCTGTAGCTGGCACCAAGTGTCCCACTGCCAAATCTTGTCAATATCACCTGTCGAAGAAAAAATAAGTTTGATATTATTCTTTATCAGGATGGAATCTAATATTCTACTCAGTTATGCAGTCTTATTTTACGTGGTAGCTCCCACTTTTTCAGTCCAAAATAATCTCTCTTAACACAGTACACATTTTCGCAAATACGTGCTCTGTGCTTTTACATCTTTATATATTTACCTCAATGGTTTGATACTTGTAATTAATGGTGAAACTCATCAATAATGCACCTCTCTTTTCTGTATCATGATGATCATCAAAAATGAACGTCTGCAAAGGTCCCTAAGGGCTGAAAGAAATTCTACTCCGATTAGTAGAGCTTCATTCAACCTTAGCTTTGTCCTTTAAAATTCAGCTCTTTCCCGAAATCAAATATCTACCTACTATTATAAATAGTAAGAGAGCTACTGAACCTTTCGACCAACCGTGTGTCTGTAAGGCTAGAAACTCTTGTAGTGATGAGTCATAACGTGCTAAGTACGTAACCATCGCCTGGCAGGCCTCAGCCCTGCACATCATCATCTTTCATGGTTTTGAAAGTGCAAAAAAAAATACACAAAAAAACTTGTTCCTGTAATGCTGAAATTTTTATAGGATTAAGAAGTTCAAAAACAAAATGACAGGCGATTACGATGAGCACTAGTACCTGCCAGGCGAACAGAAAGACACATTTCTTCAATTACATCATCAATGTAAATAAATTTTATTCTGTAAATTTGTAATTCATATATATGTTTGTCTGAGTGATTTAAAGAAAGTAGGAACAATGACCGGCGGTGCAAGCTAGCATATTTCCTAGACAGGTGAGGAGAAAGATAGCACTGGAGTGCAAGTAAAAATGTGTCTGAGAACACTTGGTCGGTCCTAACACGACAAACTTCTCATTATTAGTCAGGGGCAACCATCCCTTCGGCGCCCTGCCCCCCCCCCTCCTCATGATTCTAGCATCCATATAATGTCTCTATCTTGGCAATTGGCATATCTTCACTATTTTTTTTTTACGTGTGAAACCCTCTTGAGCCATTGGGGGTTTGCGGTGTATCGGAATCGAGCCGACTAAAACCACGTATTGCGTAAACATTGTCGGATATAGAACATAGCAGCTTTATTAAAACGTCCAGACTGTTCTGTTTTGGTGCCAGTATAGTTGGCGCCCAGCCGTTGGCTTCGTGCAGATCAGACACAGCTGACTCCGAAGCATCCTTTTTCGATGAACACCTGCATCAGCCGGTATGGGAGAGTTCTGTGTTTCCTCCCGATCAAATCTTCCATAACGGATCTTACCGCCGTCTGCTTGGCGCTAGGTTACCTAAATATTTCCTTTTGCTCCTCAACCAGGACCCAGTGAGGCTTCAGCGCGAAGCTCGCAAAGGGTCGACCCGGCTAGTACTGGGAGACCGAGAGATAGAGCGTGCGATTTGCGGAACAACCGCTTCGGCTCTACGTATGGACTTGAGGTTCCAGAGTCTGGAGGACTAAAGCCTGGTAGACCAGCTCAACGTGCAGTCGCTCCGTATTTTCACCGACGGAAGTAAGCTTCAGGGCAAGGTCGACTCCATTTTGTTTTTGAACTTCTTAATGAATGATCTAAATCCTATAAAAGTTTCAGCCTTACAGGAACAAGTTTTTTTGTGTCATTTTTTTACACTTTCAAAACCATGAAAGATGATGATGTGCAGGGCTGAGGCCTGCCAGGCGATGGTTACGTACTTAGCACGTTATGACTCATCACTACAAGAGTTTCTAGCCTTACAGACACACCGTTGGTCGAAAGGTTCAGTAGCTCTTGGTCCAAAAGGAAACGTTTCACTTTACTTCAATGTTTCGAATGTCTTAACATCCCAGTTATATCAAGGTTGCAGAACAAACACCACTAATAATATACTAGTTGTTGCCCGCGGCTCCGCCCGGGTATATGTCGGTTATCGCGGCAAATAGTAGTGTTAGATTTCGAACGTCATTATTGTTAGAAATTAAACGTCATTGTAATGGCAACATTTTTGATTGTCATTTTTATTGTTTGACGTTTTGAAGTGACAGTAGTACTATAGAGACACTTTGATCGGTCGAGCTGGGCTTCGTTGAAAAAGTGCCGTTTAATGAAAATTTAGCTAATTGTCTTCGACTCGGTTCCTTTAGTGGTTTACCGTTATGAGTGGTCTGGTTTGGACTCGCGAGTTTTAGTAGTCACGTCAAATAGGCGCGATCCGCGATAGTTAAATCGGGTGTCTTGTAATTACGAGACTTCGGGAGCCCGCAAGCCATTTAGGGGCATGTATGTGTAACGACGCAGAGAGGAAATTACCAAGAGGCCTCTTGGACGCCGCTATCAAGAAATCTACACATCTCCAGTAAGTGCTTGATATCACATTAGCTTGGAATAAGAACACGGTGAAAATGCCGTCAGTTCAATGCTCTCTCCAGTGACATAGTTAGCGATTGAATGACTTACTCATGGGCCTAAGACATTGCAAATTTCACAAGGTGATCGCTGCATTGGCGAGAGAATTGAACAAGTAGCCTATGTGTTATTCTGATGTATAGCTATATTACTGTGAAGTTTCATCCAAATCCGTTCAGTAGTTTTTGCGTGAAAGAGTAACAAACATCTATCCATCCATACTCACAAACTTTCGCGTTTATAACATTAGTATAGATTATACTAACTTCTTCGTTGCGGTTCCTTGGCGGACAACAAATCTAATGGACCACTCGACTCTTCCCCAGTAACGTTTTTCTGAGAACTATGTGATGAACTGACCGAGCCTTTGGCACTAGCGAACGGCGTGTTATCGAATACACTCGTACTACACATAAAAACACTAATTATTGTAAGCATGTTGAAAAACATTTCATTCCAAATTTATAAGATTCGACACGTAACAATAACTTTGATATAGACGCTTGTATGAGAGCCGATAAGCACGAAATGGATATTACCATAAACGGGTTATCGCAGATACGTTTGGGAAACATACGCAATTTCTGAATAATTTTTATGTACATTGTGTGAATAAAAATATACTACCCAATAATAAAAGAAATGTGAGAATATTATTAATATTGCTTATATAGCAAATAGGTACTGGAAAAGTGTTTGATTATTCTGTTCATCTAGAATGGTAAACAGAATACATGAGTTGTTTAACTTTCTTTGGCAGTATTATTATGCTGTGGGAAATTAATGGAACTACGTATTTTATAGACATTATATTGATTTGAACTTTGTTTGGTTGCAGAGAAGTTTCAACCACGGCCAGTATTCGCGGATCACATCATTTTAACCATGGGATGGAGGCGTGCTTTAGTACATGTATATTAGCTAGCTCGACAGCTGTATGTAGTGATAGTTTAATAGGTAGTAGAGCCACGCTGATTTCAGCACGAACGGGCCCGCTCGACCGGGGCGGTACTACCCTCGCACAGAAAATCAACGTAAAATGACAGCGATCGTGCAGTCGTGTTTCGTTGCTGAGTGCGAAACCGGAGGCCCAATGATGCAGAAGCATCACTAGCCCACCATGGTGGGTCACCATGCTGCATTGTTGCATTGTCTGCATTCGCAGTATGGTGACCACCACTCTTGGATTCTGCTTATGCTTTCCATCAGGCAGAGTAGAGTCATTTTGGCCGGGTCAAACATAAAAAAAAAACTACCGTCTTAATCAAAAGACGTCAAGAAATTATTTTGTTGCAATTCTAGGAACGTTCAGAGGTCAACAACGCACTTGTGATTCTTGCGTGCGTGACTGGCAAGAGTCGTTACCAACAAGCAGGGTCTGCACTTACACCACTTATTTCATAAAAAAATTCAACAATATAACTGCAGAATACATAAAGCTTGTCTTTCTTCAAAGTACTTGCTGAAAATACGAAAATCAATTAACACTTAGGTAAAACTAACAAAAATTGCAAATTTTATCTGTTAGGGGCCTTTATGAAGGGTAAATAAGAAATTGCTTTTTTGGCTTTGTCATTTCTGAAATAAAAAAAAATTGGGAAGTCTATTAATTTTTGCTTATGCACGTCGGGGGCCCCTGTGGCCCGGGGGCCCCGTATAATTGATACGGTAGATACGGCGGTAGCTACGCCCCTGAAATAATATATTTTTTAGTGTCACATACTACTAGCTCCGCTTAGTTTTCAAGGTGAATACAGACATGATATAAGAGAAGAAGGTAATCAAAACAACATTAGAATAATATATGATTCGACTTTCACATTTCGAAGTCACACGACGGCAGAAAATGATAATTATGTATTTCTTATCGGCACACAATGCAACGTTTCATCGGCAAGCAGAATGTTTGCTGATCTAATGGCATTTTCAATTTGCATTCAAATTCCTAAGCTGGGATTGCTAAGCTCCACGGGATGGGGTGGCTCGATGAATGCCGACAGCCCGAACGTTGGATACTCAAATGCTCCGATGCCCGAATCGGATTAACTCTAACGACGCACCATTCTATACAGCGCCGCAGTCGGTCGCATTCCCGCTGCGTGTCCTGTGCGACATTGATAAACTGTTGCAGTAAGATCCATACCATCCACGCATTACATTCACATTGTTGTGCACGAGCTAATTTATTGCATGGATAAAAAGAGCTGCCAATTTAATAATGGATAGCAACAATAATTTATTAATTGAGCTGAGCCCAAATCAATATTATTTATTACCAATAAAACAGTGGTCAAATTTCTAAGAAAAGTAGTTTTTTTAGTACCTAATGGTTTCCTATGTTCTTTTTGTATACCTACTGTGGACAGCGCGTATGTATAAAAATGACAATCAATTGTGTGGTTATAGTGAAAACGTGATAATAATTTATAATTATGGTATATTTTTTATTAGAAGTATTTGCGCACATGCCTACTAAGTAACAAGTATAGGACCAAAAATAATATTATGTATAAGTTTTATCAACGTTCCAAATTAATAATTA
Organism: Diaphora mendica; assembly: GCA_949125395.1. Lineage (NCBI taxonomy): Eukaryota > Metazoa > Arthropoda > Insecta > Lepidoptera > Erebidae > Diaphora > Diaphora mendica. The sequence continues at coordinate 9,026,854 of OX421321.1, forward strand.
TTATTCTCGAGATCTTTATGAAAATTCAAAGTCAAAAAACAAATAGTCCTTCAAAGCTTTTTAAAGCTACCATTCCGAACTGCTGGATTAATTACTATAGTTTTTCATACCGTCTAGTCGGCCGCCGGTCTACGGAAGGTAGGATTACGAGTGGATTCCGCCTGCGACGATTAATAATTAATTGTCATTACAGTTATGGCTGCAAAGCCAATTGCCTCGTCGGATTATGCAGGATTATTTAATCTTCATTTGGACTTGATGAAGTGGGAAACATACATTTCAGACATTGTTAGATAAGAGGATTTTGTTGGAAATACATTAATATTAACTTCTCTAGTTATTACTTGATGAATTTAATATACATGGAATCGATTTCGTATACCTAAGGCAATGTTTTGCAAAGCTAAAGTTAATAAATAAGTCTACTAAATGTTTCTCTAAATGTATTTACAATCATCACCACTCCAATGCTGGGCATATGCCTTTCCATAGAAAAAAAAATGTTTGGCCTACTGTGGAGGACAGGTGTGCTATGTCCCTCCAACACACAGGGAGGATCCTCCGACCAGGCGAGGTGATCATGTCTGGCGGGCCACTGTCCAACGGTTGATGTTGGGATGGTGTATATATGATAATCGGCGCGAGAACTTCTATTGCGCGATTGAGGATTGGTAGTTTCTTCGTTTCCTTCGTTACTCTGTAGTTCGACGTATATTCGGTAGATGGCGCTGTAGTATATTATGTTGTTGTGAAGTCGCCACATACAGCACAACTACTATAAAAGTAAAATGCTGGGCAGACGGGTTGGTTTAAAGCTTTGTTTCAAGTTTTCTTTTTTTTTTGACAGTAGGTAATGTTGTCCTGATTAGTTTGCTCTGTTAGTCCTTTCTTACGACGTCCAGTCCAGGAGATGTATAGGGGTTATGACACTATGTACTCTTAATTCGTCTCCACACGGGCTGAATTTAGAAATTCTCAGAAAATTAACTATGGACTGTTCTACCAGAGTCATACCAGGGCCTCAGAAAGTCGATGTTAAGGTATTCTCCAGATATACAAGTGTCCACGAGTAGCGGTATTCACTTCTCAGCAGGTGACTCATCCATGATACTTACAAATACTCACCAACTGTGACCTGCTTTTATGTATTTCTAACATAATGTAATGTTAAATATACCCAGCTATCGTACCAAATAAAAACGGCAGGCGTCCGCATAAAAATTCAATCATTTCAAAAGCTTCACCAGGATTTGTAGGCCGAAGCGATTTAAATGAAAGTACGACATTGTTTCGTCGGTGGACGGTCTCATGCCTGGTAAATAATACATTTAAAATATTAATTCTATCGGTTTTCTATCTGAATATTTCTCATTGAAACTATCGATTCTATCTAGATAAATAGGTAGGTATTCGTCATTTTATCTCGTTTTTTAATTGAATATTTTTAGGTACCTTTTATTGTCTCTTATCTAACACCTCGCAGTGACGACTACAAAGTGATTATATCAGAGTCGAACCGTAACAATGATATCAGATTTATTTGCCGGGAAACGTCCTCCACCCCGTTTTCTTTGAACAGAACACGATCACCTGACTTACGAAAAAGCTTCATTCATTCATTCTTCCAGTTAGAATGTTCTTGTTTTTCATAAACATCAATTCCCGAAACTTTATCTTTTAAATTCGATATGATTGCTTGTCGTTATAAAGGGAATGCTGCACGGATGGCGTAGTGGTTAAAGGTTGCGGACACGTTTTTTGATCTACAAATTTGAGTTTCTGAGTCTGTCTGGGTGTTCTTTGTGTTCGATTGATGTATGTTTGTAAAGTCGCCCGCTACACAGGAACATTTCTAATATAGGAATTTAAAAAAAAATGGTTACCAAGCGAGCGTTGGTATGCAACGAAGTAATCGTCTTTTTGTGTTACTTTTTCTTTTTGTAGGCATAAAAGAAATCGAATCGAATAAAGCAAAAGTGATTGCTTTTGTATTGACCTAGGTATTTCGGACGAAATAAGAATGCGATGAAAGTAGAATCAATCGAGTCAGGACGCTTTTAATACAATTACATTTGCGCCTAAATTCTTACAACTTAACTCTCGATTTGAAATTCATCTCCTATGCTGAAATTGGCACGCACTAACAATACCGGACTTTTAACGCTGACCTCGCCAAGCTGCCCACGTTCCCTATTTAAATAGGGGATTTACGTAAATTAACGTGAGTTGCGTCCGATATTTCAGGATATTGAGTCTTTAGCATTTCATTGTGAAAACCGAAGTTCATGTGATTTATATATAACAAAAATAACTGTTAGAATATGTTAAAATGGAACGCAACCAATTTTAGTTCCTTTTTCTGTCATTCATGTCACCGATGTCTCTGCTCTGCTTCCCTTCCTGTTCTAGCTATGTACTTGACCGGTCACGAATTATACTGTGTGAGTTATTTTTACCAAATATTTCTTTTATTGCTACATCCACATAAATTACTACAATAACAAATCCTGGCAATGGATTTAGGCTGATTTTAATGTCACGCCGACCACTCGCTGACCGTCAGCGCTGATATACAAAATATATTAAATTCTAGGCAGCGTTTTTGAATAACGCGTAGCTGTCAGCGCAAACGGTGGTCAACACCGACAGCGCAGCGGCCGTACGCGTCGCGCGTCAGCACCGCGTAGCGGTCGGCGCTGACGTGTCTGGGTCTGTACTCCGCGCAGGGCCGGATCTACCATATGGCTTTTTGGGCTTAAGCCCAGGGCCCCGGGGATTCCAGGGGCCCTCAGCTAAGTCAAGTTAAAGTAAAAAAAAGACCATAATGCGTGTCAAATGGAACGAGGATTTCCCCATCGATTATTTACGGACGACAGTATGTTTTCCTAATTTTCTAGAGTTGTGGATACTGCTTAAACAATTTTACACGTTACGATTTAATATTTTAATAACGTCTTTGCTCACATATTAAATAATGTAACATAGTTTTTATTCCTGTTACGTGATTAACGTTAATACTTAAAGTATTTCTAAATACCATGGGATAATAACTATGTTCTACTAATTATACCCACATCAAGTATTTTTTCGTTCGAGAGTGAGTAAGCATATTTGGCTCATATATCTTTTTTTTTTTATGTATGGCCCTCCAAAATGACTACTCTGCCTGATGGAAAGCATAAGCAGAATCCAAGAGTGGTGGTCACCATACTCATTGCGAATCCAGACAATGCAGTATGGCGACCCACACCATGGCGGCCTAGTGATGCTGCTGCATCTTTTAGTCTAGTCAACAAGTATGGAACTTGTTGACTAGACCATTTGAGCCTCCGGTCTCGCACTCACCAACGAAACACGACAGCACGAACACTGTCATTTTACGTTGATTTTCTGTGCGAGGGTAGTACGGCCCCGGTCGAGCCGGTCCATTCGTGCTGAAATCAGCGTGGGTCTACTAGCTATCTTGCTACCAGGCCAGGCTAAAAACAAAAAAAAAAGTGAGTGATTCTCTAATACGGGGGAATTCCCGCCGCTTATAACATTTTTTTATTTTTTTTATGTATGGCCGGCAAAATGACTCTACTCTGCCTGATGGAAAGCATAAGCAAAATCCAAGAGTGGTGGTTACCATACTCATTGCGAATGCAGACAATGCAACATGGCGACCCACACCATGGCGACCCACACCATGGCAGCCTAGTGATGCTTCTGCATCTTTTAGTCTAGTCAACAAGTATGGAACTTGTTGACTAGACTATTTGGGCCTCCGGTCTCGCACTCACCAACGAAACACGACAGCACGAACGCTGTCATTTTACGTTGATTTTCTGTGCGAGGGAAGTACCGCCCCGGTCGAGCCGGCCCGTTCGTACTGAAATCAGCGTGGCTCTACTACCTTTTTTGCGATTCTGTTCTCAGTCCCAGATGTATCTCATAATGATCAGTTAACTATCGTACTTCGATACTGTTTTCGGGGATAAGTGTACGAAAGATGCATATCGTTAATTAAAATTGGTAGTCAGTATGACTTACTACTACAGCTTACATTCATTTAATGTTTTACAAGACTTTTTGAAAAAAAAATGGATTACCACTGGATAACTGTAGGGGACAGTCAAACGGTCGTGCGGTGCATGGCCCTTTATGGGGCCCCAGTATGGGCGGAGGCCCTGAGGGCCAGCACTATCGCGATATTGTGACGACCGAAACGAGTGCTGGCCATATGTATCATAAAGGGGTGCCGCACGATCTCTTTTGTGGCGGCAAGTCTCCTGGCCGGAACTCCACCATGGGACGTGGAGGCAAGAGACCTTGCGGCTCTTTATCAGGCGCGGAAGTTGGGAAGGTCTCCTGAGATTAGAGAAATCGAAGATCAGAAATCCCAACTCCGCCAGGTCATCCTGGAGGGATGGAAGAACGACTTGGCCAACCAAGCGCTAGGCACGCTGTTATTGCGATGGTAAGACTCGTTATGGAGGATTGGCTTGAGAGGCATCACGGGAGCCTCTCATACCGGCTGACGCAGGTGATTACTGGAAAAGGATGCTTCGGCAATCACCTGTGTCTGACCGGTAAGGAGCCCACGCCTAAGTGCCTGCGATGGCCAGACCGTGGACACGGCGCTCCACACGCTGGCAGAATGGAGGGAGCCGAGGCGCGATCTCGTGGCGGCCATCGCAGTGGGGGTTCTCTCACTCAGTAACATGATTGCGGCCATGTTACGGAGCGAGAGTGCGTGGAAATACGCAGTCTCTTTCTGCGATCAAGTTATGCTCGTGCAGAAGACGGCGGAGCGGGATCGGCTCGGTACCGCAAACGACTCAGGCGCCGTTGGTCACAAAACGATCTCCGGCCTCCATAAGCGCAAGCCTGGGTCTGGCAGATGAGGCCACCTGTCACCCTAGCAGAAGCAGGCTGGGGTGGAGGCACAAGCGCTTTTATGTAGCAAGAGAACATCGGGGTTCGTGCTCAGGAGGGAGCCATTTACAAAACCTAGGAACCTCGACGTACCACGGTACGTCGAGGTTCCAGGGTTTTCGAGGGTGCACCTGGTTTCCTGCTCCTGGTACCCGAGGTGGCGTGCGGTTTTAGTCAGTTCGAGTCCAACATGCCTCCAGTAGGTGGTATCAGGAGGGATTTCCGCACAAAAAAAAGGAGACAGTCAAACAACAACGCTGCTAATATAGCGGGTCGTTACAATGGTGTAGAAACAATTTTTGAAAAAATAAATAAATATGAGGATTAGGTGCCATGTGCTGCGCATTCTCATAACCAAGTTGGTGAAGAAGCTGTGAAGGTTGGAACCGAAATCGTAAACTTTTTTGAGAAGTGCGAAAATATATGTTGTGAGTTGAATTAATTTATGTTTAAACTGTAATACCTACCTCTCTATGTCACACTAATTGCTAGCATGTCATTTTCTTTTATTATTTTCTTTTATTATTTAAATATTCATTTTTAATTTGGTTTGAAATGTTACTTTATGATTGTACACCTTCACTTATATGATCTTCTTAATTCAATATTTACGTAGACAATGTCCTTACCATGTGAGAGCCCTGGTACCCATAACACAAGTTAAATCTTATCATGGGTGCCAGAGTTCAAATACACTTGTGCCCTGAATGTTTGTTGTTATATTTTTTGTGTGTATAAGTTGAAGTTTTTGTTATCTGGTGTTAAATAAATAAAAAAAAAATGTTTTATTTTCTGCTTCAACCCATAAAGATAGGAATTGTTAAACTAAACTGATATTTACGTTAAAAAGCTTATGTCAGACGAGGTGGTATCGCCACTACGATGCTGTTAAAGCTCTAAAAAATAACTATGATGACATTATGAAAATTTTGAAAAGAAGCTTGTTGACGTATTCCCGAATTGCTTTATAATCTATATTTAACCATACTAATCACAAGTTGTGAAACCGAGCGATGGCATATATAGGCTTTTATCCGTTTTGTCCATAAATGTTGATTTAACTAAGAATTTAGAATGTGAGAAGCAAATTAAATTAATTTGCCAAAGGAAAGTGCAGAAAGTTTGCATTATCATTTGTCAATTTAATTACGATTGTACTTATTAAACACTAAAACCTAAGGCATAATATATTAAAATACAAATTACATATTTTATAGTTTAGTCGTATAGGATAAATCCTATATATTTGAGTAATTGTTTGATTGATGATTGCCAGATCTAGAAGAAAGAAAGAAAGAAGAAGAAAGAAAAAATATTTATTTTGACAACATAAAGTAATCATACATAAAAAAGGTAATTTACATTAAATTTGCAAAGCCAAAAATGGACCCAAATCAGCATTGTGTCAGATAAGGCGTCTGATGCTGGTTTTCAATTGGGCCCAGGTGACGCTGTGCATAAAGATGTTTTACATATCCGTGCCATAATTTATACAAAAACAATAATTGTCAAAACAAAAAAATGTCCAGCTACATTGCTGGACTCATGCAAAGCAAAAAATGCATGCAAAAAAAAAATAGGCTACGCGCTGACCTGTCGGCGCCCATCGATGGTCAGCGTTACTCTTGTGGAGGATAGGGTGTGATGTCCCTCCAACACAAAGGGAGGATCCTCCGACCAGGCGAGGTGATCATGCCTGGCGGGCCAACTGCCCAACGGTTGATGTTGGGATGTTGTATACATGGGCGTAGCCAGCTATGGGCTCAGGGTGGGGCAGCAGTCTATTTTTTTTTTGGTATAATGGCAAACGAGCTGACGTATCGCCTGATGGTAAGCGATTACCGCCGCCCATAGAATCCCTTTTTAACATCACTACATAGTATAAAACAAAGTCGCTTTCTCTGTCCCTATGTCCCTTTGTTTGCTTAAATCTTTAAAACTACGCAACGGATTTTGATGCGCGTTTATTTAATAAATAGAGTGATTCAAGAGGAAGGTTTTTATGTACAATAAATGCATAATATAGTATGGAAACACTGTTACTTTTCGAGGTTTCTAATGTAATGTAGCAAATAAACACATTTTTTTGCGCTTACATTGCAAACGCTGGTTGCACCCTACGAGATAGATCAAAATAATGTACTACAGTATTGTACACCTTAAAAAGTACTACAAAAAAGTCCGCGACGGTATATGTCTATCTCTTAGGGATAACCCACAACAACCATTTTTTTCCTTTCTTTTTACGAGAAATAATGGCTTATTTACAAAGTGATTTTAAGCAATACAGAATGAATCCTTATACAATTAAGTAAATTAAATACATTGTGCATTTAATATAGATCAAAATGGCCCTTAACAGTATCTAATTTAAATCAATATATTCGAAGATATTACAGATTTAAAATGCACGAATCGTGTCGGCATCTGAAATCCACCCGTGCGAAGCCGGGGCGGGTCGCTAGTATTTTATAAATCTGACAATGTGCTTCCTGAAGACTGGCTCTTGTCACTATTCTTACCATTACCAAAGAAGTCAAATGCGAAAAACTGTGGTGAACATAGGATGATCAGCGTTATGAGTCATTTCCTGAAGATATTTCTGAAAATCATTCATACAAGAATTTATAGGAAAATTGAGGAAAACATAAGCGAAACACAATTTGGTTTTAGAGCAGGTTTAGGTACTAGAGATGCTTTAGTGGCTGTTCAAGTTTTGGTTCAAAGATGTCTTGATGTTAACATGGATATTCATTATGTGTTTTATAGATTTTGAAAAAGCGTTTGATAATGTCAAACATGCTAAATTGATTGAGATATTAAAAACAATTACAGTAGATAAAGATGACATCAAGTTTATTGAAAATTTATATTGGAAACAGGGCGCTAAAGTCAAAATTGACAACATGTTAACTAATGAAGTCAAAATTGAAAAAGGAATTAGATAGGGGTGTATTCTTTCACCTTGTCTATTTAACTTATACTCCGAAATGATTTTTAGAAGTGCCTTTGATGAAGTGGAACTTGGAATCCGTGTGAATGGTAAATTAATACAGAATATCAGATATGCCGATGATACCGTCTTGCTAGCTGCCACACCTGAGGACCTTCAAATAATGCTACAAAAATTAAATGACCAACTTACAGACTAGGGACTTAAAATAAATATTGATAAAACTAAATATATGATTGTTAGTAAAACACCAAATTTAGAACCGCAAACACCAATATCCTTAAAAAATATTACAATTGAAAAAGTTAATAGTTATAAATACCTGGGTTCTTGGCTTAATGAAGATTGGGAATCAGAAAAAGAGATCCGGGCAAGAAATGAAATAGCCAGAAACACCATTCAGAAAATGAATAAATTACTAACTAATAGGAAACTCAATTTGAAATTAAGAGGGAGGTTGGTGAAATGCTATGTTCTTCCAATCTTGCTTTATGGATCAGAAAGCTGGACTCTAAAGCGAACATTGCTTGAGAAACTCACTGCCTTTGAGATGTGGATGTACCGCAGAATGCTGAAAATCAAGTGGACTGACAAAGTGTCAAACGTAAAAGTGCTAGAAATTATGGATAAGGATTTAGAGGTGGTAGAAACAATTAAGAAAAGAAAAGCGGCGTATTTTGGGCATATATATAGAAGTAATAAATATGACTTCATAAGGCTGATAATTGAGGGGAAGATTGAGGGTAAGCGCAGAAGAGGTAGAAGGTGAACATCATGGATGAGAAATATAAGAGACTGGTTGGATGTGGAAAGCACAGATGCGCTAATTCGCATGACTGAAAACAGGGAGACGTACGGGCATATGGTCGCCGACCTCCGGGGTGGAGATGGCACTTAGAGAAGAAGAGAATAGACACCCTCATTTGGGGGTTGGGGTATGGGACTCCGGTATCCTCACTCACTCGGTGAAATACAATGCAGGCGCTGTTTCACACCGGTTGTCTGTGAAGCCGTGGTATCACTCCGGTCGAGCCGGCCCATGCATGACGAAGCGTGGCTAGCAACTAGCAAAATACTTAATCTTGCCATAAATATTGTTACAAATAAAAACATCATTTTTTATTACTATTACAGTGTGTTAGTTTAATACATAAATATAAAACCATTAAAATATACTCGTATAAAGCTTATTAGAAGTGGTCTCTGTAGGGTATTTGTAACTATTTTAAGTACTGTGTACCGCACAAAATAAACCAGTCAGTTACCTGCCTCGGTGTTTGATTTACGTTTCATTGGCGACGAGGTATATTTTTTTAAAAAAAAGATCGAATCGTAGTGTGCAAAGTGCTATTAAAATGCCTATCGGTAAACTAGAACCTTTCGATAGTAACTCGAAACAGTGGCCGGCATACATTCGGCGCGTTAAACAATATATTTTACTCAACGAAATAAAGGATGAATTACGTGTGCCGTTACTTATTACGGTAGTGGGTGAACAAACTTATTCGTTGATGTGTGATTTATGTGCGCCTAAAAACCCGGAAGAAAAATCTTTTGATGAATTGATAAAGGCAGTATTGGAGCATCTTGAGCCACAAAGATCGGAGATCGCGGAACGCCACGTATATCGTTTACGTAGGCAGCGGGACGGTGAATCCATGACGGAATACCTTCAAGATCTTAAACATCTGGCAACTACTTGTAATTTTGGAACTACGCTGGAAGAGAACCTTCGGGATCAGTTCGTGTCAGGTCTATCTAACAGCGCGATGAGATCTCGTATTTTTGCTGAGAAAAGCATAACATACAGGGAGGCAGTGGAACTGGCTCTGGCGTTGGAGGCCGCAGAACGGCACGCGGAGGTGAGCGCGGCGACGACCGCAGTCTCGGCCTCAGGTGCAAGCGCGGCTGAAGGCCTGCACAGAAACCGCGCGGGATCCGCGGGCACAAGTGATGGCGGCCGAACGAGCCGATACCGCGGCTCGAGAGCAGCGGGCACAAGGGCAAAAGGGCCTAAGTTTGCAGCTCCGTCGACGTCCACACAATGCTGGCGGTGTGGTAAGGCACACCGGCCGGATAGGTGCCGTTACATTAATTATAACTGTGATGAGTGTAACAAGCGAGGTCATTTGAAAGTGATGTGTCGTGACGTGCAAGCTAATCGTTCGGATAGGCAAAATTATGTAAGTGGATATTCTGAGGACGAAGGTCTGTTTAACATCGAACTGGCGGCGTCTAAAGGTAACAAGCCTTTCTTTATTAAAGTGAATATAGATGATTATGTGATGGAGTGCGAAGTTGACACCGGTAGCCGCATCTCGGCGATTAGTGAAGTCTTTTATAAGAAAATGTTTTCACACAAAACTATTCATTTTGATAATTTATTGTTAAGATGTTATTCGGGCACGCCGATAGAATCGTTAGGTTACATAACGGTTACTGTTAGGTTAGGTAACGTCGTCGCCAAAGATTTGATATTTTACGTGATTAAGAATGGGGCACGCCCACTTATGGGCAGGGATTGGCTAAGGGCCCTTAATATCAAACAAATAAGTATTAATGATATTAGTACCGATCCATGTATAAATCGTTTAGCTAATGAATTTCCGGAGGTGTTTACGGATAATTTGGGTAAATGTAGGAAATTGCTCCAATTACAACTGACCGATAATGAACCTGTGTATGTCCGGGCGCGCACAGTACCGCTGGCGCTCCGCACACGTGTCCAACGAGAGCTCGAACGTCTAGAGACCGAGGGCACTATTTACCGCGTTGAACATTCTGAATACGGCACCCCGATCGTGCCGGTGATTAAGACAAACGGCGACATACGTATATGTGGCGATTATAAAGTGACTATCAACCGAAAATTAAAACGTGACTTTTACCCTCTTCCCCGTATTGAGGAGTTATTTGCAACTTTGAGTGGGGGAAAGGAGTTTTCAACAATTGATTTGACTCATGCTTATCTACAGACCGTTTTAGATGAGGATTCGCAAAAGTGTACAGCTATAACTACACATATCGGAACATTCGTATATCGTCGTACGCCGTTTGGTTTGTCTTGCATTCCAGAAAAAATTCAAAAATTGATGGAGGAAACGTTGCGGGGAGTGCCGGGAGCGGTAGTATTCCTTGATCATATCTGTATCACGGGATCCTCGAGATCTGAACATTTAAATAATCTAAAGCAGGTTTTGATTAGATTAAAAGATATGGGAATAACAGTCAAACTAAATAAATGTAAATTTTTACAGACGAGTGTCAAATATCTGGGGTTTATAATTGACCAAAAGGGGTTACACCCTGATCCAAACAATTTGGATGCCATTAATTATGCACCAACCCCTACGGACGTAACGCAGTTAAAAAGTTTTTTTGGTTTATTGAATTATTACGGCAAGTTCATTCCTCGATTAAGTACACTGTTACACCCGTTACACGAGCTTTTAAAAAAGGGAGTCGGTTGGAAATGGAGTAGTGAGTGTAATCAGGCTTTTTTAGAAGCAAAACGAGCATTGTCTGGCGAGAAGGTGCTCGCGCATTACGAGGAGGGGCGGCCCTTAGTGTTATCGGTGGATAGCAGCGCGTATGGGCTCGGCGCAGTACTGGCGCATCGGTTCCCAGACGGCAGTGAGCGGCCCGTTAGCTGTGGGTCGCGCACACTCAATCAGGCCGAGCGTAATTATAGTCAAATTGATAAGGAGGCTTTAGCAATATTTTACGGCGTCATTAGGCATCACGAATATCTCTATGGTAGGACATTCGAACTAAGGACGGACCACAAACCATTAAGTTATATTTTTGGTCCTAAGGTAGGCATACCACAAACAGCTGCTAGCCGCTTGCAGCGCTGGGCAGTGCGATTAGCCGCATATGACTTTACAATTAAATTTGTTACATCAAAACAAAACGGCCCGGCAGACGCGCTGTCTCGTTTACCGTTATCACAGGTGCCGCGCCGTCCTAGTGATGCAGTCAGTTATATTAATTTAGTTCAGGAATGCTTACCTGTTAATTTTATGGAAGTAGGTAAAGAAACCAATAAAAATGTATTATTGTCTCGAATTGTGGGATATGTAAAATTTGGATGGCCATCTGTACCCAGCTGTGAAGCCGAGAAACCGTATTTTGTGCGTAAAAATGATTTGACAGTTGATTTTAGTTGCTTAATTTATAAATATCGTATCGTTATACCTGTAAGTCTACAAGATAAAGTGTTACAGGAACTTCATCTAGGTCACTTGGGAGTAAATAAGATGAAAACATTAGCACGCAATTATGTTTACTGGCCCAACTTAGACATTGATTTAGAAAATATGTGTCGTTCATGCGAGCCGTGCCGCACGGTGCGGGACGCACCCCCGCGCGACGCGCTACATCCGTGGGAATTTCCATTGTTTCCGTGGCAACGTGTACACGCAGATTTCGCTGAACATTTAGGTAAACGATATTTGATATTAGTGGATGCGCATTCCAAGTGGATCGAAGTGCTACCCATGGCTCGCACGGATGCACAGTCGACGATAACGGCCTTGATGTCGGTATTCGGTAGGTTCGGCTTACCTTCGCAACTGGTTACGGATAACGGACCTCCATTTCTGTCTATGGAATTAAAAAAATATTGTATGAATAACTGTATTAGACATGTCACGTCTGCCCCGTATAGACCGCAGGCTAATGGTGCAGCCGAAAATGCGGTAAAGACTGTAAAGAAGGCAATAAAAAGGGCAGTACATACAGGTGAAAATGTTTTGCAAGCCATACATAAATTTTTATTTTACTATCGTAACTGTGAACATGCCTCAACGGGTGTGTCCCCGGCAATGCTGCTGACTGGACGTCGTATGCGGATGCGATTAGATGCGTTACGACCGGACGTCGCTCAGGTGGCGCGAAAAGCGCAACAGCGCCAGATAGCGGATGCAGGGGGCACGCCCCAACCCTCGATTCTCTTAGGAGAACCGGTACTCGCTCGTGATTATTCCGTGTGTAAAAATAAGTGGTCCACCGGTACAGTAACTAAGCAAACTGGCCCAGTATCCTATCGAGTTAACATGGGTAATGGTGTCGAGTGGCGTAGACATCGAGACCAAATTTTACCAGTTGAGAATAAATCACGCCTTTCTTTATCGCGAGCAAGTGTCGGTGAGAAGAGAGGACAGGGGTCTAGCGATGTAGATGAGCATTTTGAAGATGCGTTTGACGCATCTAATGAGGATACGGTGGAGACGGGCAGTGGGGAGTCACCGAGAGCGCCGGCGCCACGCTCCCCGACTCCGCCGCTTCCGGGGGCCACGGCCCGTGCCTTTCGCGCATATGCACGCGCTCATAATAAGGCTCGTAATTAACAACTTATTGTCTAATATGTATTGTGATCTACCAGATGTTCTACTATAGTTAGATAGTGTGATTGTTTTGTTTAGCTTTGCTTAATTGACTATTATTCTTAGGGGAGAAATGTGTAGGGTATTTGTAACTATTTTAAGTACTGTGTACCGCACATAATAAACCAGTCAGTTACCTGCCTCGGTGTTTGATTTACGTTTCAGTCTCCATTGGCTGCAATACAGTCCTTTAAACGTTGAGGCCAGTTATCAATGTAGTGTTGCACGCACTCTTTCTATGGGAAAATTCTTCACTATCAATCGTAGGGATTGTTTTAGGGACACCAAATTATCATGGCGTTTAGAGCAAGCCTTACTCTCTAATTTGAGCATAAATCATAATCCAGTGGATTAAGATCAGGACTAGATGACGGCCAGTCTTCAGCTCTGATGAAGTCCGGAACATTCGTTTCTAACCAAGATTGGGTGGATCGAGCTTTACGACCCGGCGTCAAATTTTGCGGAAAGGACCATTCTTGGTTATTGAACATGATGTTGTTAAGGAGCTTAACTACCGTCTCAATAATGGTATCTTGATACACTTGTGAGAATATATTGGCGCGAAAATAAGAAAAACAATGAACAATCGTATAAAAAAAAAGAGATTCCAAATTCAAAAGTAAAATTTTGTTTATTTTTAATTGTAACAGTATTTATGGCCAGACTAAGTATACCCGCAGTCTTACCCGTGTTGCTGGACGAGGCGGGCAAATTGTTTGAGAGAAGACTCTGCCCTATCTTCCGACAGCTCTGCGAGGTGGGCCTCGATCTGTCGGACGCTCAATTCGGATTAAGAGAGGGGCATCCGGCGTTCGATGCCGTGTTGCGCCCGAGGGCCGAGGTGAAGAGGCAGTGGGCTGTGGCGTCGTGCTGTTGACGGTATCGTTGGAAATCGCCAAGGCATTCAATAGTCTGCCATTTAGCTGCATCAGGGAAGCACTCTACTACCACGGCGTGCCAGAGTAAATGAGGCGGCTAGTGGCAGTACGAGGACCGAGATGGCGTCTTGAGATGGTGATCCATGTCGGGCAACAACGCGGAAAAGGGCTCTGTCCTTGGACCACTCCTGTGGAACGTGGGATACGACTGGATCCTTCGAAGTTGTCTCTCCCTCGGCTAGGCGTAATTTGTTACGCCTATGACACATTGGTACGGCCCCGGGGGCAAACTTCCAAGAGGCGGCGCGCCTGGCCACCAGGACTGTTTCTATGGTGGTTAAGCGCATTGAGGCCCTGGGCTTACGGGTGGCCCTGGATAAGACGGAGGCCCTATTGTTCCATGGTCTGCCTCCATCATGGACAACACGGTCCACGTACCGGTTCGGGCCCAGCTGAAGCCTGATCCTCGAGGGTATGTGGCTCTTTGACGAGCCTTTTAGACAGTCTGCTCCGAAGCTGGTCGACGCTGCCTTTGCCCTTGGGTGACTGTTGTCCAATTTTGGTGGAGCCAGCGTCGCGACACGACGGTTCTACACGGGGGTTTTCTGGTCGATGGCGCTGTATGGTGCACCGCTGATCTCCCTGAAAAGGGTGTGCCTCTTGCATCCCCAGAGGATATCGACCGTGGCTGTGCGCGCTTTTGCCCGGAACATCCCCGTGGGATTTGGACACGGAAGTGCTTGCTGAAGTTTATTGGCGGACGACTGACTTACGGGTGGAGAACATGTGGCGTGAAGCCGCTCGTCGAGCCACCATGGCTTGTCCTTGGCAGGTCGTCCCAGCTGGAGACTCCACGTGCTGACTTTGCCGCCTTGGAGGCTCTCCAGTCATCCTTGAGTAGGCAGAGCGGCAGCACGGGACACTTTATTTCCGACTGACGCAGGTCTTTTCCGGGCACGGTTGCTGCACTCGGTCACTTGGAGGGAACTGAGCCTCATTGCAGACATCGAAGGAGATGTCTCGCTACCGGCCGTTACACTCCATAGCCGGTGGCGACAGCTGTTTTACCGCGGTGGACACCTTCTGCGAAGACGTAATCTCGCAGAAGGAGGCGGCGGAGGAGGCCCGAGAGGACGACCCCCACTTGGACCCTATTAGATGGTCCGATTCCGACGTAAAAAAAAGTACCTTACAGGTCAGAGCCAGGGTGGGGCAAGTGCCCCACCCTGCCCCACCGTGGCTACGCCCATGGTTGTATATATGATTATCGGCGCGAGAACTTTCACAGCGCGATTCAGGATTGGTAGTTTCTTAGTTTCCTTCGTTACTCCGTAGTTCAGTGTAACTTCGGTAGATGGCGCTGTAGTATATTTCTGTTGCGCTGTATGTGGAAGTCGCCACACTCTAAAACCAGCCTTGGTCATCGTGGCGCCATCTATGGTCGTGTTGAGAAAGCATAATTTGATGTATTGGAAAAGAATCCATCATGGCGTATGGCGTCACTCGCTCCTTTTTTGTAGACGCACAAGGTGCGTGAATATGTATTAAAATAGTTATTTTATTCTATATTATATAAAAATGAATCGCCGAAATGTATGTACGCGCATAATATAAAATTCGTCAATTAACCGATGTAGAAACAGCTAGATTAGTATATTTTAGTTATTTTCATAGTGTAATGTCATATGGTACTATTTTGTTGTGGGGGAATGCTACCGATATTCAAAGTATCTTTGTTTTGCAGAAGAGGGCTATTCGTGCAATTTATAATTTTAGTTATAGGCAGTCACTGAGGAATAAATTTAAAGAAATTGGTATCATGGCAGTTGCATCTCAATTTATCTATGAAAATTTAGTTTACGTTAAGAAAAATATTCATCTAACACAAAGTTTAGCGACGTTCATGATATCAACACTAGAAATAATGATAAACTCCTGTTGCCAACCACTAGATTACAAAGAGTAAGCAAGTCTTTCCGATGTCAGGGTGTGCGATTTTACAATCAAATTCCAAGCAAATATCCAGAATTAAGTATTACCAAATTTAAGTCCGTAATAAAACAGAAACTATGTGAAAAGACGTATTACACAGTTTTGGATTATTTAGATGACAAACTTGCTTGGGACTGACGATGCTCACTTCAGTATTTACCTACGTATCTTGTGTGAAAGTGATAGACATTTATATTTTTATTGTATGTTGTTTTTATATCAAGTGAATTCCTTTTGTGTATGTAAATGTGAGTATAGTCGAGGCTTGTAATTTAAGTTCATATTTAGTATCTTTCTGGTGGCTTTGAGTGTTTCCCCGGCCTACCCAAATGTCCTGTTGACGGTAGTGTCGCGCTTCGGGTCGTAACACGATGGCTGGGGCTCGTATGCCGTCTGTATGGACAGGCCGACTCAAAACTATCGTCTTCTTCAAAAGGCCAACCCAGATCCTATACTGCACTCGCACAGTTTTTTTGTTTGTTTTATAATCTATGTTCTCGGACTAAAAAAAAGGACATCTCTGTGGTTTGTTTCGGCATTTCTTCCCAAAGTGAGTCGTAGGAAATCGTCTCTTCTAGCTGTAAAGTCTGACGTGTAAAAATATCTGAAAAGATTTACTTACAAATAAATATCATTTCACACTATACATTATATATACTATACAATACATTTTCATTTACAACATGAAGATTCTTACTGATAGGGCCCCATCAAAAGAATTTGCCACGGGCCCCAGATGATATAGTTACGCCTCTGCATGCCTCTGACCAATGAGATTCGATCAGTGGCGGATTTACCCTAAGGCAAAGTAGGCATGTGCCTAGGGGCGCGAGGTTGCTTAGGGACGCCAAATTTTTAATAGTAAAAATATATGCCTCACATATTAAAGAAAAATTACCAATACTTCTAGTTCGACTAGTGCTGTTTCCATATAAAATGTACTAGCTACAACTGCAGCTGTAGTTGAGATTGTTTTATAAGTTTTAGTAAGACCAGATTTGTTCATTGAAAGGCATATGGTGCACCTGAGTTGGTGGCGGCGACGACCGCAAACAATAAGGCGTGGACAGGGCGGCAGTATAGGACAAATTGCAGGAGGAACAATGCGCCTGTAACAATTTTCGTGCTTTCCATCACTTCATGCCACTCTGAGCGTGGTCACAGGACGGGTTTCAATGTCCACCCGCTACAAAGGTGTGAAAGGTCTACCGCGAGAAAGTAAAATTCGTGTGCCGGACGTCACTTCAATTGGAGTTTTTTAAAACAGGTGGTGCCCATGCTTTTGAAAAGTAGGCGCTAGGAGAAATCTGGCTGGAGCTGTTATCTACCCAAGTAGTTCCGCAAGGGTCGGTGTTAAGACTCCTACACACTATGCGGGTTGCCTGACCGTCGGGTAGGTATGTCGTCAACAAGCCGGGCGGCAAAACTGGCATCTAATTGAACTGTTTGTCTGTCTGTCTTTACATCGACCTTGAAGGGAGCCACCTGCAGCTTGTATTTTTTTATATATAAACTGTCGTGATCTTGCATGACAAGAGCTCTTGTTTTTCGTTTGTCTATTTTTGAAGTGAAAACTTCTTTATCGGAGTTGTGCACTTTTCTAGGATGGGTAAAAAAAAATGTAAACTCGCGTCAGAAACTCGCGTCAGGACACCTGACCTGATTGAATATTTGTAACACGGAGGCGTGGCGTAGGAGAGGAAGTAATATCCCTTCTCTTTCTACCGCGCGGCGAATGCCATCGATACCGGTGGGCCTTGATCCAGTACAAGGCTACATCTTTACCACGGGTCAAGGCCTCGCGGAGGTTTCGGCGCGCCTTGGTCGCGAGAGGATCCACGGTTCCGGGGCTCGTCACCGTCTCCAGCGCTGCCCTCGAGTCACTGTAGCTGCCGTAGCTCCCCGCACTGCAGTTGAGGATTTCGCTCGAAGCACTGCATGTGGCTACTCTGTGCAGTACGCTGGCAAGCTCAGTTTCCGGCTCAGCAGCTCCGCCCGACTGTCCCATATAGACAGCGCGGAGCCGACCTTGCCCTGAAGCTTGCTTCCGTCGGTGAAAATACGGAGCAACTGCACGTTGAGCTGGTCTACCAGGCTTTAGTCCTCCAGACTCTGGAACCTCAAGTCCATACGTAGAGCCGAATGCGGTAGTTTCGCACGCTCTATCTCTCGGTCTCCCAGTACTAGCGGGGTCGACCCCTTGCGAGCTTCGCGCTGAAGCTAGAAGTAGCTCGGAATCCTGCGACTTGAGAACTCGAGGACCCGAAATTTCAACCTCACTGGGTCCTGGTTGAGGAGCAAAAGGAAATATTTAGGTATCCTAGCGCCAAGCAGACGGCGGTAAGATCCGTTATGGAAGATTTGATCGGGAGGAAACACAGAACTTTCTCATACCGGCTGATGCAGGTGTTCATCGAAAAAGGATGCTTTGGAGTCAGCTCAGTTCAGTCTTCGAAGTCAGTCTGATCTGCACGAAGCAAACGGCTGGGCGCCAACTATACTGGCACCAAAACAGAACAGTCTGGACGTTTTAATAAAGCTGCTATCTTCTATATCCGACAATGTTTACGCAATACGTCGCATACGTCGATACATCGCAAACCCCCAATGGCTCAAGAGGGTTTCACACGTAAAAAAAAAATAGTGAAGATATGCCAATTGCCAAGACATTATATGGATGCTAGAATCATGAGGAGGGGGGGAGGGGGGGGGAAGGGCCCCCAGGAAGTTGCCTAGGGCGCTTTTGTAACTTAATCCGCCCCTGGATTCGATAGGAATTTTAGAGGGAGGCCTTTAAAGTTTGAATGTGTTCAGACGGGAAAAAACATATCTGCCCCCACCTCCGAACCACCCCCTCTTGGTAGGATGGCATAATAAAATTAATTACTACGTTTCAAAGAATCCAAACGTTAAGTCCATTCTTAATATATTCGGAGGAAAGATAATTCAATATTTTAAGTTTATTTTTTAGTTCTTAGGAAATAACCCATTAGTGTATAAATATTAGGTAGGGCAGATACGTTTTGTCCTATCCGAAAAAATTATTAAGATTCCGATTTAATTTATATTTTACTAGCTGTAGCCCGCGGCTCCGCCCGTGTGTATGTCGGTTATCGCGGCAAATAGTAGTCTAAGTGTTATTCTGATGTATATGTATTAGCTATATTACTGTAAAGTTTCATCCAAATTCGTCCAGTAGTTTTCGCGTGAAGAAGTAACAAACATACACACAAACTTTCGCCTTTATATATTATAATTAATTTATAACTATCTCATTAGTCAGCAGATCAGGATAGATATTATTTTTAAATCATATGTGCTATCATATACCAGAACTCACGTCTCAGTGTAATCATGTCGTTACTGTCAGAAGCATACAATTTTCTCCTTGATAACTCCGTAAATGTCTCAGAATAGCTCTAATACATATTTTGTCTCTTGTCGCAAACTCACAAACCTCAATATTTCCATACTAACTGTCATCCCGTTCCTATTTTACCCCCTTGAGGGTAAAATTTTTACAAACTTTAAATGACAGTCTTGTTTATTCGTTGTCAAGACGCCCGGCGTAGGTAACGCGCAGGCGTGTGGAAACTTTAAATGACATTTTTATTTAGATCTAATCAACAGCTTAAAAAATTAATTTCAAACTTCTAGCTTATATTGACGATACTTCTCTAGAGGTTTTTGAATTTTACAAATTAATTTGGCTTATTTATTTCTATTAATACAATGAACATACAAATCAGATTGACGAATATCTTTTTAATGAGTGTGACAGCCTTGTTTATTGGTTGTCAAGACGCCCGGCGTACGTAACGCGCATGCGTGTGTGAACCCCCAGACTTCTATACAAACTTTCATCCCCCTTTAAATCCCTTAAAACCATTTTGTCTCATTAAAAAGTAGCCTATGTCCTATCTCAGGCTCTACACTATCTGTGTACCAAATTTCATTGAAATCGGTGCAGCGGTTTGGCCGTGAAAGCACGACAGACAGACAGACAGAGTTACTTTCGCATTTATAATATAAGTAAGGATTAGTGTGATTATGTTATACCTGTACATATCCTCTGCACAGATACGAAATATTTTTGCATTTTTAAGCTTTTTTCAAAATATAGGTCTTTGAAGATTTCAGTAAACGTGAGGTATGCACTACTTAAAATTTCTTTATCAGTCCAAATATTGTAATTTTAGGACATATTGATCACTGAGTTATATACTACATTAAATAACCTTATTATCCTCGTAATTTGAATTTTGCTATTTATTTTAAATGGCAAAAGAAAAATTTTGAAAAAAATCGAACAGATGAAAAAAACTGGTAAAAGTGACGCCCTTAGATGATTCGTCTCCACCGTTGTTGCCATTCGTCGTTACGGGCATCGGAACCAATCTTGTGATTATATCGCGCACTCGTAACACCAAAAAATATCTTGCCAAGTTTTCTAGTGTGGAATAGTACATTGCTGCGGGTTTTTGCACCTCGAGATTGACCGGAATTACACCCGCAAATAACGGTACAGCCCATGTTAACCGTCCTATATGCAAGAATTTCAATGCAAGTCGTTGACCTTAACAGTTACGACTGACAGCGCCTACAGTGACCATCGGCCCATTCAGAAGCACCATAGCAAATAGAACACAAATAAGTAGCCACTTAGTGCACTTACTGCGACATGGGGTCTACCATTTATACACTAAGATCCTTAGTGTATAAATGGTAGACCCCATGTCGCAGTTAATATCCTTTTGTCAATGCATAGAAACTTTAGTGATAGTTATAAACAGTTGTCATTTTTAAAGTGGAGGCTGATTTTGTGACGATAATAAACGTCCACTAGGCCGGGGACTTAGTTCAAAACAAACCAAATAAAACAAATATAGGATTATATTCAGTGAAACATTCAAATCCAACATATCAAACATTGGAGTAATATCAATGTTTGGAAAAGCTGTTTACAGACTCGCCTACAAGAAGGATTCAACCCTACAGTTCAGGTCAACAGATAAACCAGCTATGTTCTATAATCCCATTTGCCTTATTATTATCGGCACGTATTAGCTACTAAGCCACTATGTTTCTAAGTTCTTTCCAATATACCTCAAACCATGTTAATGAAAATAGAGCAACCAACACACATTGTTAACATAAAAATAATTTGAGTTAAATTGTAACACTAGAAGAAAGATAAGGTACACGCGAGGACATTCGTCTGCTGTACACAATCATTCTGAATCTGTCAAATCAAATCTTGGGCAGATAGGAAAAACAATAACTAAAAGGGTTTAAATTAAATTAAGCATTACTATTTCAAATCACTAAAAATGTCTTAAAACGTCTAAGGCATCTTTACGAAAACTTATTGTATTTTTTTTTTCTTAATTTATTACATCATATATATACATAATTTCGACATAATCATTTATTTAAAACGTAACATATCTCTGGCAGGTCAAGTAAAAAATTAAATAGTAATGTTACACCAAGTTATATCAATGAGAAAAGTCTCCCACTGTTCGCAAACATGCCATACAGACGACATTCCCTTGTTAACTCCAAAAATTATCAACTTTACTAGGGTCAGGGTCCTACGTACTACAATATCCCACGAGAATAATACTTCCTGAAACAGGTTAGTGACGAGTTCTTTTTCCAAAGATATAACTTTACAATGGTTTTTCTTAAAAGAAAGATTCTGATTCAATCAATGACATTAGTAACATGAGGACCATATAAATAGCTCGGATCCTTTTAGCCAGACTTAACAATACAGTGCTAACGTTATATCTATTATGTGCAACTAAACCCAGTTTATGTTTGAGGCCTACCTTGTTTCAGAATGTTCCCGACTTCCGTCGCCTCAAACATACACTCGGCTTTTTGGTAATTCGACAATCAATAAAACATTTTTTAATTCAGTATTTATTATACTCCGATGATCTCTATAGAAAACAGATTACACATGAAAGTTTTAGTGGGAGTGTTGTTTTTAATATTATTCTTTAATGAGAAGCACAAACCTACATACGGTTGTTGTAATTAAGGTATGTGCGGCAGCTATGTACAAGCATTACTAATATTTATTATCACAATACCATCAATGTAATCACAAAAACACGAATGTATGTAATAAAATATATAATCTTGGCTATTTAATTTTTTATTTCCATAAAAATCGTACTGGATTTTGAACATTCTATGTTTAGTAAAGGGGTTACGTTACTAAATTAACTAGGTTTATGTGTTAATGAACATACCTCGTTAGTGAGCATGATACAATACTAATGACATACTATAGACCGCTTTGTGATAGTACAACTATATTCGATCACCTAGTAATATAACTTCGATAGTGAGTCATAAAATTAAGAATGATTTTTTTACTTCCAAGACCTATTTGTAACATAAATAAATTTATTCATTACCAGTATAAATCGATATTTATTGAACTGTTTGACATTCTTATTTATTATACACTTTGTTTTAGAGTTCCTACACTTCTTCTAAATATAAACTTTAGTATTTCAAATTTGATCTAAAAAAGGGGTACATAGAATTCTTTTCGCGTATAATATATAAATAGTTTATACGATTGAAACATTAAGTTTTGTATTTTTACAATCGTATTATATTCATGTGCTGCATTCCACAATTAAACAACTTTTAATACAAATTAGCACAGGCATCTGCGGCAAGCAGAGTTGATTTAAATACAATAATTCTATAGTACGCTAATTTCTTGTTAACACAGTTTATGAAACAAACATCGACAGGCACATTTAATTAAGGTCTATTCAAATTCATGAATAAATAAAGCTATTATGTATACACCGTGAAAATGCTTTAACATTGCCGAATCACCCTAAACGACTTCACTCGGTTGAGCAGACTCCTGGCAATAGACACCGCCTTACACGTAACACAGTGCACGTTCCGTGTTCCGATCAACCGACAAGCTAATAATACAATTAATTAAACAAAACACCTGACAAACATATTACTAGTATCTGGCGAAAGACCACGCGATTCACTGCGTATACATAAAGTGTAACAACGAGCTTCACTTACGTCGCTGACGGACCGTATTTACTTTGTCCGCGTTGACGGAGTACTGACGGATGTGAGAGGTCTAGAATTGTTGCAGGCTCAAAGTGATCACACCGGTTATCTTGTAATGACGAAAAAGTATCTGACATGCATGGACATTTTAACATAAACAACTTCCTGAAGCCACTAAAGAAAATATATATTCTATACATGAATAATATGTTGTAAAATGTTCGAATTCGTCATTGCACAAACGCGAAACGCCGTCCGCACTGTTAATATTTCTATTGTAGATTCTCAAAACATACAAAGCTACTGATACAAGTCAATATAAAAGCATTTTCTTCTAGCAGGACTACTCCGTGGACTCATGGTATATGTACACGTCAGTTTATGATCAGTTCCCAAGACAAGAATATGCCAGAAATAAGTCAAACACTGGTGTTAGAGATGTACATAAACGTAGATAAGGCTCTTATTTGTTGAAGTCCATGCGATAGTAACACAGCAGTAAGGCATATCACACTTAAATATATAAATTTAAATTAAAAATAAACTACGCTAAGAAGTAATTTCTTTGACAACGGTTGTGACGCGTGAAGCTTGTATTTCGTTCGAAGCAATTTATTGGTGACTTTTCAGGACGCCTCACACCAGTCAATTAGAAATAGTACGCACTGCAGAGTAAGGGTGCAGTAACAAATGAGCAATATTTGCTTCAAAGTATATATTGGACAGTACGCGTACGTAGAGTGTATACGATATTGAACGGGTACGTACACTGCAATGCGCGCTAGTCCCAAGGTTGTATACGTTCAATGCCATGGTACTACCGCGTGGGGTGGCGTGTTCAGTTGTTTCGCCCCTCTGCCTCGGAGTGTTTCTGTCAAGCGAACCAGGGAGCGTGTTTTATGACTCAGTTGTATATCTTGATGGCCTTCTCTAGATAGTTCACACGGGATCGTTTGGGAGTCTTATTGATGTGCTCCAGCCCGAGCCATGGTCGGGCCGTCGCGTCTGGAAGTGACAGATCTATATTAAATTTTAGCACACATTCTTTTGAGAATTGAGTTCATTGTAATATTGGTAAGTTCAAATTTTTTTGAATCAAAAGTGTGAATCAAGCTATCTTAATTTATACTAATACATAAAGCTGAAGAGTTTGTTTGTTTAAACGCGCTAATCTCAGGAACTACTGGTCCGATTTGAAAAATTCTTTCAGTGTTAGATAGCTCATTTATCGAGGAAGGCTATAGGCTATATATATCATCGCGCTACGACCAATAGGAGCGGAGCACCAATGAAAAATGTTTAAAAAACGGGGGAAAATTATCACGCTACGGGCAATAGGAGACGCAAACGAGGTTGCGTGGGTCAGCTAGTAGACAATATACAGTGCATGTATATCGTGTGAACATTTTCATTAATTTGTCATATTTGAATTAAAAATGACAAAATATCACAATGTTTTTCCAAGTTTCATATTTTTCAATAGGTTATATTTTCTTTTATGAAACCAACATTCGTCATAAGATTCGTTGCTCTTGATAAACGAGGATTCAATGGTGTAATAAATTTATATTAGTGGGGTTATAAGTTATTTGATCGCAAATCGTAGAAGGAACAACTCATGAAGCATATAAGATGAAATAAATTTCAAAAGACTACAAAATATTTTATATTAAGAATAAAATACTCACTTGCATTACTACTTGACCTGAAATCGTAAATATTAACTGTCGCTCCTTCACTTATGTAATTAGGTCTGCCATTTGTCACTATAGCAAAATTGTACTGAAACAAACCAAAGCATTCAATTAAAATATGTTCTGTGGTCAAAATAAAACACCCGACCTAAATATTCTTAAGTTACATTTGTAAATAAATTTATCTACTTGAAGCACTCTAACTGTAACTTCAAGGTTACATAAAACAATAATAGCACTTTCGGTTTAATATTAAAACATTGTTGCATACTGTTCATTATTCCGGCCTGCGTCCGAGTTAGAATAGAGGTGCTCTCTTTCTCGACAGTGGTTTATTTCAGAATAGTTTCAAATTTAACATCAGAAATGTTTGTGAAATCAATCTTTAGGTAGTACATATTCCCATTTTTTTCTGTGTAGTTTTTTTATTTCAATCCAAATACAAAATTGATAATTTTTGCCACTTAATTTTATATCAATTTCAATTTACTCCATTAAAAAAGACCAACATCATTTTGTCTAAATTAACGTGATGCATTTTTAAATTGCTTTTCAACAGTAGGAATGAATACTTGTGATTTTGCTTTAAAACAAATCATTACTGTGTTCTGAACGTGGTATATCAGTTTCCACACATACCTTTTCCCACTCCTTATCTGGTATATCAAGCTTCTTTTGAAGGCGGTCCTTGACAGCCTGGAAGGGTTCGTTGTGTTTGACGCGCGTATAAAACGGTATACCGAACGTCGCGTACACTTGCTTGTGGAAATGCGCACAAGGTACAGTAATTTCATCGTCCTGAAATATTAAATAATGCATATCAGTATATACTTGAGCACTAGTTCCGCGCGAATTTACTCCTTATATCATCGGCTATCTTCCAGTGAAAGTTCCGTTAAAATCGGTCCAGCCGTTCCAGTGATTAACCGGAATAAACAAACTAACAAAAATCCAAAAAAGTACTTTTTTGATGTATATACTTTTATATGCATTTAGTGAAAATCTGTTAATTTGAAATTACAGCCAGACAGAGTAACCTTTGATGATGCCATAAGGCGAAACCGGTCAGGTGTAAACAAGAATAAAATAGTGGAATAAGTACAAGTGATTTTAATTCTAGAATGTATAATAACAAGTTCCATCAAGTGCCGACAATCGAGAGTAAAAATTACATACAACCAGACAGTTAATTTTTTTTATTTGTATAGATAGAAAATCGAACGTACGAAGTCGCATCGTTACAATATTGTCAAGTTAAGGCATGAGAGTTTTGTAGATATTCTGATATTACATTACATAGCTTAACCGAAATGCTCATCCACTCTTTACACAAAACATGAGAACGATGACTTGCGAGGTATTTTTTAGTCATGGAGTGTCATTGCTTTGAAAACTTTAAATTATATTTTAAGGCAAATATGGTTTCGTTTTTAAGCATGAGAACAAATTGAATCAATTTCTTGAAAAAGGCCCGTTTAGGTCCCAAACAAGTCTGGCTTCCGCGAACTAAACACATGACTAATATGATTTATTTATAACAAATAGGATACTGACCGCCATATTAATTTCATCTTTAGGTATCTCCTCTATTCTGTACAGTCTAGGAGGTGAGATGGTCACCTGGTCCAGCGTCAGTTCAGGGTCGGGCCCTGGTAATACTTTATGACATGACACCTCGACGATCCTTAACCTGAAATATGTGAAGTACACATCTATATTAATATTATAAACTGGAAAGTTTGTAAGTATGGATGGATGGTGTGTTACTCTTTCACGCAAAAACTACTGAACGGATTTGGATGAAACTACTATTTGTCGCGATAACCGACATGTACGCGGGCGGAGCCGCGGGCAACAACTTGTGTATTTTATATGGAATCAGCTAAGACAATTGATACGTTAATAATAATAATAACTTCAGACATCATATGTGTCAGTGTGATTCCAAACTAGGCTGAACCTACCACAGACCAGCTGATAAAGAGCTGGTAAATTATACCCAGACAGAACAAATGATCGAATAGGCCATTCGCTTAGATAGTCCTTGATCGCACCGCCAACGCACGTGCGGCAAGCCGCCACAAAATCAAAGGGCCCACCTGCGGCGTAAACCCACAAGCAAGTATGATTTGTCGGCCCATGGACACACGCAACACCAGAGGCGTCACATGTACGTTGCCGGCCTTTGGGGGATGGGAAGGGTGATGGGGGATGGGGGTTGGGGTATGGGCCTCCGGTATCCTGACTCACTCGGTGAAACACAGCGTAAGCACTATTTCACACCGGTCGAGCCGGCCCATTCATGCCGACTACGCTCGATATCCGGCTTAGAAGTTAGGGTCTCTAACTTATTACAGGCTCCATGGTTTAACAGGCAAGTCTATGCAATGTATTGGAAAGCAATGGCTTGATTGTTTACAAATATGTATCAAAAGGAAATTAGTAGGATATTATAAGTGACTATACTCTGTCCATTACTTTATTTTCTTTTTGACAGCTCAGGCCTATAAATTATCATATTTTTTTTCGGAATTATGTACTACAGTAATGTCGTACTTTATTGACGGTGACGGTACTTTAGTGAAGTGGTCTGTGCATAACAAATAAATAATAAATAAATAAATATTTCGGACATCTAACACACAACGCCATCTAGTCCCAAGCTAAGCAGAGCTTGTGTTATGGGTACTAGACAACTGATACAAATACATATATTACTTTTTTTTTGTAAATACATACATATTATACATAGAAAACACCCAAACTCCGAAACAAATATTTGTAGATCATACAAACATTTGGTCCGACCCGGGAATCGAACCCGAGACCTCATGATCAGCAGTCGCACACGTCAACCGCGAGACCAACGAGGCAATCAATCAATAACAAACAACCACAGACTATAAAACAGTACTTGAAATACGACAAATCGATCATATGATAAAAATAATTTGACTTCATGTAAGTATTTTTTCTGTAAATTTAATAAAAAAAGGAAATAAAAATTGTATCTATGACTCCAAGATTGAATTTTTGCAAGGAATTAAGTCGAAATCTTGGAATTTAGGATCAAACCAAGAGTAAAGAACAATAACTCTGTTCATTCATATAATTTACTGATTTATTATTTATATTTTTGTTTATTTCTTACATAATATAAAAAACTAATGAAGGCATAATTAATATTTCAACAAAAAATATTTAATTAAAACGATTGAAAGTTCTTCATAAATAAAATCGCTATTCGTTTCAAATCGAATCGGTAATGAGTGAGGGCGTCACTAATTTCAAAATTTCTTGAACTGTCAAAAAGAAAATAAAGTAATGGACAGAGTATAGTTAAATGTTATATAGAACTAACGTTCCAGATCCGTCAGGCGACATTTCCACGACTTTAGCTGCCTCTTGTAAAATATCCGCTACCTTGCCTCCCTTATTTGGATACAAAATTAATTCTTTATCTTCTTTATAATTTGGTCCAACCTGAAACAATACATTGTGTTAATTTCTTTCCCCAGGCTTCGAACTTGCTACAAGTAATTCTATTAGATTCTGTGGGCCCATAGACAGAGCTAAATAATCGAAATCGTCCTCTGGGAAAGGCGATCAACGTTTTAAACACATTGGTTTTATTTATTTAAGTTCAAATATAACGTCTTTACATCTGCATTATTGGCCTACGATAACTGTACATAACATACAAAAATTAACAAACAAGAATATTAAAACCTATCATGAAGTGTTTTCCTCACTGTATTTTATACATGCAAACAGTACATGGAATTGCCGAATAGGTGATGGGAAAGGTACAACAAAATTCCACAGGAAAGAGCTTGTGATTTTGGCTCCGAAGTAAAGTTAGGAATAATAGTCGAGATTCGAATTAGCAGCATTAGCGAAAAGCATTGACCGCGTAAAAAAAAAGGAGAATACAGTTATGTACAAAGTGATAATTGAGGTAAGTCTCTTATTATATCTAGACTCTATAAATTATCAAATAATAAAGTGATGACAGTTTGATGACACTTTAACATGTGTATTGAGAACATACGGTGATTAACAAAATTCTAATCACTGAATTCTCTTCATATCTTATACCTTTAAACGAGCAATTCCTGTATATATATAATCTGAATCTCGGAAACGGCTCCAACGATTTTCATGAAATTTTGTATGCAGGGGTTTTCGGGGGCGATAAATCGATATAGCTAGGATTCATTTTTAAAATGTCGTTTTATTCGTGTTTTCAACAATCAAATATAATCAATGTACATCTAACGCCATCTATCGCAACTCGAGCGAACTACAATAAACTATACTGGAATTAGGTGCAGAATAAACAGTCCCAGGGCGTACCAAGAGAGGGCACCACTAAACAACTTATTTAAAAAAATACCGAGCGACTCTCGGTCATCCAGGTACTTTTATTTATATAAGTGAACCATCCTGCCACAGTGACTACGGAAAACATGAGCAGAACCCAAGAGTAGAGGTCACCATACTCATTGCGAATGCAGACATTGCTAAATAGAAATAAAATATTATACATTATATCATTAATTATACATAGATAATCTTTCAACATACCCATAAACATTTAAACTGTTTCTTGTTATCCAATTCGTTAACCTTAATAGATAATATCTGGTAGAATAATTTCTTAGGGCACTTTGGTTTACAGTACACTAGTAAATCTTTAAGTATTCCGTCGTATGAATATCTTAAGGGCAGACCGGGGGTATCCTTATAACTGAAACAAAACAATTGTTTAGCGATGTTGTAGTTTTTAACCGACTGCCAAAAATTAGGAGGTTCTCAATTCGACCGTATACAGTAGGACCTCGATAATCCGAACACTCAAAATTATCGCCCTGTTTGGATTAATGAGGTGTTCGGATTATGTGTCAGCATCCTCATTTTGTATTTGGTTTATTGTCAAAGGCTCCTGACAATCAATATTATCAGTGCTTGATAAAAACATTTGATCTCTTCTTCTGAAATAAAAAAATGTTTAATGGAAGGTCATCTTCAGGGTCAAAGTCATCCAGATTTTGGCCAAAAGTTTCCTCTGGCTTGAGTAACGACGGCCACAGAGGCTTCCAAGATCAAATTTGGGGCACTTGTTGCCAACATTGAGCGATAATTCTATGTGTGGAGGTACGGGTGTGATGTCCCTACAACACAAAGGGAGGATCCTCCGACCAGGCGAGGTGATCGTGCCTGGCGGGCCAACTGCCCGGTTGATGTTGGGATGTTGTATATATGTTAACTGGCGCGAGAACTTTCACTGCGCGATTCAGGATTGGTAGTTTCTTAGTTTTTGTTTGTTACTCCGTAGTTCAGTGTATCTTCGGTGGATGGCGCTTTCATATGTTTACTTGATGCGCTGTATGTGGAAGTCGCCACATCACTCCCCTCCAAGACCGGAGGTTGATACATTGTTGAGTCAGCTGTCTGTGCTCTGTTGTGGAGCTTGCCAGTGCTAGGAGTGAGTAGTTCCAGTGAGTCGGAACTGAGTGCCGCTAGTCCCAGTGAGACGGGGCTGAAGTCTGCTGATCCCAGTGAGTCGGGATGACAGGCGGTGCGCGGTGCTGCGGTGAGGTCCCCAGTGAGTCGGGGCGCTGCTGCGTAGTGGCTGGCTGCTGCGTAGACGGGAGAGAAATGCTCTGCTTACATGGACCGTAGGTGCAGTGTGCTGTGCCTAGACGCTGATGAGGCCATAGGGGTAACCAGGCTGGAGCGTTCGCTTCCTGCTTGTGGTGTATCCCGGTTGAAGCCGAGGTTGCTGGCTGGCTGTGAGACTTGCTGTGGGAAGTGTGGGAGTGAACATGATGGTGGCGTGCTGATTCTGCATCAAAGGCAGCTTCCAATCACGTCGGGGTCACCACTGTGGAGGTACGGGTGTGATGTCCCTCCAACACAAAGGGAGGATCCTCCGACCAGGCGAGGTGATTATGCCTGGCGGGCCAACTGCCCGGTTGATGTTGGGATGTTGTATATATGTTAACTGGCGCGAGAACTTTCACTGCGCGATTCAGGATTGGTAGTTTCTTAGTTTTTGTTTGTTACTCCGTTCAGTGTATCTTCGGTGGATGGTGCTTTCATATGTTTACTTGATGCGCTGCATGTGGAAATCGCCACATATGAAACAGTGTCGTTCGGATTATAGAGGCATTCGGATTATAGAGGCATTCGTATTACTGGGGGCTCGGATTATCGAGGCCCTACTGTATATATTTTTTTTATGTGTGTTCGCGGATAACTTCGACGTTTATGAACCGATTTTATTGATCCTTTTTAATAGAAAGGAGATATCCCAACGGTGGTAACTATGATTAAGACCACTAAGATCTGATGATGGCATCCAAGAGAAATCGAGTCGAACCTTAAAGTCGGTTTTTATTTTGTTATTTTTTTTTCTATATTTATTGTGGTTTTAATGAAAATAATTTCTAACTTTCTAAATTACCGTACATAGAAATAAGGTCGCACATTAAATTTTACACTAAGAACTGCTAAATTTGAAAGTAACTGTCTGTCGATCTGTCTTTTTGTTACGCTTTCATGGTTATCGCTGCATCGATTTCAATGAAATTTTGCATGGAGATACTTTGATTCTTGAGGTAGGACATAAGCTACTCTTTACCGCGATAACCACTTAGACACGAGCAAAACCGCGGGCATAACCAAGTATATTATATGGTAAGTAAGAATGTCATTTACTTTAATATACTTCAGGAAATGCAGTCTTATTTGTAACACAATTAAAAATCCTTAATAATAATACAAAAAAAACGAGTTCAATAACTGGTCCAAATATTGGTGTGGTCACACACGGGAAGCACCAGCTTTCAAATAAGAAAATAATCATCAAAATCGATTAACCCAGTCGAAAGTTCTGGGGTAAAAAACATTAAAAAAAAATACAGCCGAATTGAGAACCTCCTCCTTTTTTAAAGTTGGTTAAAAATAGACAATTTTTTTGCAAGTTGTCAAAGAAATTACAGTAATTTTTGTAGAAAATAGTAATACATACTTTTGACACTTGAAGAACTGTATTAAGTAGGGATCCACGTTCAGCCTTTGACCAACTGCTCGCGCCATTTGATCGTAGCGCATCTGCATTGACAGCTCCATTGTGAACCTAAATAAAACACAAGTATTATAGTTAATATTACAAGGCAGTGTGGTACAGCTTATTTTTTTATGTATGGCCCTGTCAAAATGACTAGTCTGCCTGATGGAAAGCATAAGCAGAATCCAAGAGTGGTGGTCACCATACTCCTTGCGAATGCAGACAATGCAACAATGCAGCTTAGTGACTCACACCATGGAAGTGAAGCTTCTGCAACATTGGGCCTCCGGTCTCGCACTCACCAACGAAACACGACAGCACAAATGCTGTCATTTTACGTTTAGTACAAGAGCCGGTGAAGATCGACTTACACCCATCTGATAACCAGATCAAACTTGTTTTTTTTTTCAATTGTATTATTTAATGAACACATCTATAATGGCTTGTCTATCGAAAAACTGTCATGTTTTGTGAGAGTAAATAAAGAGATGTAATATTATTATAGGTCTATTGTATATCCTACATTAGTAAGCGACTTTGTTTGAAGATTAACTCCACATTTGGCTTGGCAATGTATTTAGCTTTTATCACTCTTAAAAACCTGTGAACCCAGAAAGCATCTGCGCTTCTGGAAGGAGCTGAATAGGCTAATCTAGCAAACCACGGAGCACACCGTCCCCTACGCTATACGAGGAAATTGAAGCACTATATGAAGATGTTTTTTTTAATATTATGTTGTATGGCCGTTCCTAAATGACTCTCCTCTGCCTAATAGAAAGCATAAGTAGCATTTTAACTCACCCTGGATCATTAGGTACAGTCTTATCGACAAACTGCACTTCGACCTTGTAGAAGATGTACTTGAAATAGTCCTGGCAAGTGGGCAGCTCCAAGTCCTCGTGTCGGTGGTCAGCGCGCTCGAACACGATGATGTCGCCGTCCATCAGCTCGTCCAATACCTGGCCGCGTGCACACGACTCAACCCGAGGGTAGCCCGCCTTATGCCCTCCGTCCGGACCGTTTATACCAATATGTGATACGCTCAACGGTAATACCACTAATATGAATTTAAATACCGGTAATGAAGCTTTAAATTATATCTTATTTATCGTTTGATAGTTTTTTTTTTAATCATTGGCTGACTTGACATGGTTCTGTGAATGAAGGTATCCTCTAACATAACCTTATATAAAACACTAGTTATTAAAATACCAAAATCAACCAACGCAATGTCATCTTCATAATATTGTTCGAAAATTTTCAGAATTGTTTTATAAAAACAATTCTTGCGGTTTGTAATCAATGCGCTACTTCACATATTCGTATAGGAGTTTTTTTTTATCAGACAAAGGGCAAGGCATGACACATTTGACAATAAAAAATGGCATATATGTTTTCAAAAATGGGTTAAATAATAAGTAAGTATGGTTAAAAATTCTTGAGAAAGCGTTATGTGATTTGAAATGGAAAATAATATGATAGCAAAAGCTGATAAATACGAATACAATAAACATGATATAACATCGCTCAGAGAATTAATTATTCTATAGAAACAATTAATAACATTTTATAGCAGTTATAAGAGGCTTTTGTTTGCAACAAAACAAGAGTGGTTTTAGCCAAAAAAGGCCGAACATTCGGGCGGTTCGGTGTCGGTTTCGGCCGCGCCGAAACCGAATCTTCAGTCAGCGTACTTCTTGGCTAACTCGTAATTTATAAATAATGGTTAAATTTTGAAATATTGATAGGTACACCCGCCATATTGATGTCAATGTGGCGGGTGTAATGTGTTTTTTTGTACTTGGAGCACCTCCAAATTTCCGACCCGCCGAAACTGGCCGAAACCGAATCTTCGGTCGGTCACTAGTACAAATGTTACCCCATCCTCCGTACAGCCCAGATATAGCCCCATGCGATTTTTTATTTTATTTCCCACGGTAAAAACGGTCTTTGTGGGCAAAAATTTAGCACTGCAGACGAGGATGTCGAAGAATTTCGGCGGTTATTTTTCTACCTCCCGCAAGACACGTTTTTTAAATGTTTTGAAAGCTGATTCACCCGAATGCATAAGTACATTGGGATTGCTGAGGGGATATTTTGAAAAGCTGTAAATAAACTTTTTTTATATTCAACTATTTTTCATTTCACTTAGTATTTTTGGAACAGCCCACGTATAATAAAAAATTCTCTGAAGAATGTCAGGCTATGAGTGTAGACATAAATGAATATAACTATTGTATATTGTACCTGTGTCAGCAATACCTGAATATAGGAATTAATATAGAACTAATATTTAATATATCGATACATAAATACATACATAAATTCATGTCTCTTCCTAAAGGGTTAAACAAATGCAGAGCATTAGTTAAAGTTGATTATCATATGCCATATATTAGTTCAGCACCACACTTACTTTTATTAAGTACATATTGAAATCTTCAATATTAAGGAGATAATTATTCATTAAAACATATTACACTTCAGTAAATACTAAGCCTAAACTAGTATTATATGGATAAATATTTATGCTTAATACAAGTGAATCGTGTGATAGGATAAAACTGATAAATAATACCTTTTCTAGAGGCTCGTTGTAGTTGCTGATCTTCTCTACAAAATCGGGTTTAATTTCTTCGTACAATACAAGAGCAGTGTCTGGCGGGAAACCTAAAAAAACACTTATTCATCACTGACATTTCTTGATCAACGTAAGTACTTCCACTATGTCCTATTTCTGTAAACTATAATGTTAGCTGTAATCTATTTAATTTAGTGACCAACCGAAGATTCGGTTTCGGCGCGGACGAATGTTCAGCCTTTTTGGCCGATACCGAATCTTCGGTCAGCGAAGTTCTTGGCTCACTCGTAATTCATAAATAATGGTTAAATATTGGAATATTGATAGGTACACCCGCCATAATGTCAATGTATTGATCCGCCGAAACTGGCCGAAACCGAATCTTCGGTCGGTCACTACTATTTATAGATAAATCTCGTGTCACGTTGTTGCTCACAATGAACTTCCAAACTATCTAACCGATTTTCACGTTTTTTTTAAATATGAGGTTTGCTGGCTTGCCTAAATTATAGTTACATCAGGCTAGATAATAGATATAAATAGATCCATAAATTACGTGAGGTGTTTTTTTAAATTTTCTGTCCCTCCCTCCCCCCCTGGTGAGATGTCGTGAGATTTTATTCAACCCACTAGTTTTAAAAATGTGGGTTTCTTACGTAAACGCGTTGGATTGTTATTGTAAAAAGAAAAAAAAAATGGTGGTGGTAAAACAAATATTGTGGTTTGACAGTCAGTAGATGTATAGCGTCGAAGTATGAATGAAATTATTTTCTTTCGAACGAATTAGTGAATGATCTTAATCGTATTACGATTACGCTTAAGATTAAATCTTAAGCATGTACAATCTGAATTAAATGGACCAAAATAGTATTATTTTTTTTGTTTCAATCAGACAAAAAAAATGCGTGATATTTGCTGAGACCCCCTCTCTCTCCAACGTAAGATTAAATGAGATTTGACTCGACCCCCCCCTCGACATCTCACGTAATTTATGGACGCCCCCTTAGACCAATAGGAGCCGAACATGATTGACAAGACACGTAGACGAAGTTGCGTGGGTCAGCTAATATAATATAACATAGGGTTTGCAAACAAGATTATTGTTAACCAACTTTAGAATTCTCTATCAATTATTGGCGTAATCTATATATTTACCTGCGCGCTTATTCAGTATGGGTATAAGATCCGCAGGTTTGCTCGCAATAGGAAGGTAATGATGGCCACAGTAGTGAATGCGCTTCTGCTTCGGGTCGTAGAACTTAAAGAACAATACAACATCGTTTTCCTTGTCGAAGTTGGGTAGAGCGCTGAATCCCGAGTCCGGGGGCAACATCTCAAGGAATATATTCCACGGGTTCATATTTTCCGATACGTCTGCCACAGTCTTGTGTTGATCGTTGATGATGTCTAAGCAAGTCGGTCTGCACGTCTGTTAAACAATTTCATTTATTTTAGCCATAAATTTTACATAATAAAATAACATATTAAACAGTTTAAAAAAAAGGTTAGAAATTAATTGTATATCCTTGGTATATTTTCATTCAAATATCAAATTTCCATATTCTATTCTATTCTATTCCATAGATCCGATCTATTCCATAAAAAAAAAAAAAAAAACAAAACTGGCAATTTAATGTTATTTGTGTCCGTACATAGGAACGCGACACAGAAATATAGCTAAGGGCTCCCACACATAACTGCGATGCGATGCGGCGTGTAGTTCTTGCGGTGCATTCGTGCGAGCACGCAGATATTTGCGATGCGATGCGAATTCGGAGTTATGTGTAGGAGACCTTATGCGGGAATAGTCGTCTTACAAAAAAAATGTCGTCCAGTGTACAAATCTAGTTCGAATGGATAAATACCTGATTAGAGCGCGCGCTAAAAGGCCACGGTCTGAGATGCTTGAGAGGGTACTTGAAGTTCTCGGCCAGCATCTCCATGAGCTCGGCGACGGTGGCCTGCTTGCGAACACGGAACACGCGGTAGTGGGCGCGCTCAGGGTCGTAGAGATCGTTACCCTGGTGCCCGTCGAACGCCTCTTCCAACACCACATTCACGTTCATGTAGAGATGGGCTTCGTTGCGTTCTTTGCGACGGATCTAAAAACAAAATGTTGTCGATGATAATATATAGTGAAGTTAATGTGTTGAAAAGCAGGTATATCAAAAAATACTTACGGTCTCGATTCTTTTTTCCTCCGCAAGCCTCTCGCTCAATTCTGTCGGAATATCAGCTTGTGTTACTTCTTGCAAGACAGTCTTCAACTGTGAGTCCCTGGTAAGTGACAATCATGGTATTAGTGTAGTGCTTTCTACGTAATAGGAAAATAATGTATTGCTACAGATACTCCTAGTTATAGTTCAAGAGTCAATGTCTATTATATACTAGCTGAACCTCGCGGTGTTACCCGCGGTACGACAATAATCGCGGGTAACGTTGCAGGGCGAAGCTAGTCCAAAAAAAACATAACCTAAGTCAACTATCTGCCAGTGCAAGTCTCGTAAAAATCGGTAAAGTCGTTCCAGAGATTAGCCGGAACAGACAGACAGATTTTTTTTTTATCTTATTTTGGTGGGTGTGGCGTGTGACGTTGTTGCTCACGACGAACTCCGAAACTACACACATCAAAAGTGTCTAGGGATCAAGCATTTTTATGCGGATTTCTTGAGATTGAGATGTGGCTTTGGCCCTGGCCTGCTCAGTCGCCAGACTTGAACCCGATTGAGCATGCATGGGATATGCTACAGAGAAGAGCTCTGCCGAATATGGAGGGTATCCAGTCGCAAGAAGACCTTTTTTTGTTGTTGCAACGAACATGGGCGGACATTCCACAGCGTGTTTGGATGAACTCATTTTGAGTATGCCAAACCGATGTTCTTGTGTTGTTAGTGTTCGCGGTAGAAACACGGATTATTAATTGTTTAAGTTACCTAATAAAATTTTAAAGAAAACTGTTAATTCAGTATTTTTTTCGAACTTTAATGTTAGTGGTTCAAATGACAAAAATCCCTTTATTAGGAAAATGGCAAATTTCTTTATTAATGCAAAGGTGACTTGGTTTATCGTTACTGTGACAAACGAAAACACTTTATTTGATGAATCCTTAAAGAAAATTTTAATTAATATCAATCAGGAGAAAAGTTATTGCAAAAATATATGTTGATCCCTAGACACATATGTTGATCCCTAGACACTTTTGATGTGTGTATATAGCCGTTTTCAGGTTTTTTTAAAAATGTGTTTCATGTGGCATGCCTAAGATAGGGCAGTTAACATCACGATTAGACCAATAGGAGCCGAGTATGGTAGAAATACGCAAACGAAATTGCGTGGGTCGGCTAGTACAAACCATTAAAAAAAAAAGTTACTCCTCATTACATCAGCTATCTGCCCGTGAAAGTCCCGTCAAAATCGGTGCTTAGCTTTGAGCGGATTAGACATTTATACTTTCTAATTATATTTGCGAAACCGTCCAAAACGTCTTTACGAAAACATCTACCTGATAAGTCTTACCTGATATAGACCAACATGTAGGCATTGGTGCAATGGCGCACCGTCAACGCCATATCCTCGTCATGTCCGCCATAGTTGTACTCGATGGCCTCTTGTTTAGTGCAGCGGGACACTACATCATCGTCGAACTTACACCACTACACAGAACACGTAAAAAATAATATTTTATTCAACCAATAATGACTTAATTTCCAGGATACAGCACTTTTTCTTTATTTATTTTTTTAAATTAAAAAAAAAAAAAAGATTACTAATCACTTTCAGATACAGCTTAACAGTTCAGTGATCATCTACTTCTAAACTGAATAACAATATATGTATCTGTGTTTCAGACGTCAGCTTTCTTCCTTTGCAGATGTAAATCCCTTATAAATATACATCACAAAAACAACTTCACTACAATGGAGTGCTAGTTACTCTAAAATTAGTACACTGTACATAAGATTATAATATAGGAAATATTATAAACTTACTTTGCCATCGCCTTTAGGGTTGATAAAGACAACATAATGTCCTCCATGATTATCACCTGAATGTACCAACACCGCATGTAGTGTGTAGTCGGCTGGAGTCTCTGGTTTCTCTTGTTGATATGCATCTAAGTTGATGTGCTCATAGAATTCAAACCTGTAGGAATAAGAACATGATTATTGTTTATCATCAATACTTGAACAACCTTATATTCTAATATAAGATGTACCAGCAAGTATAGGCGTGTGTGTAGTTGGTGTTTTTGAGGTTCAAGGCAAAGGTTTTTAAAGCCCCTATACAAACTTATTTTACAGTTACATTCTATTAATCAATTTATCCAACACAAGAAAACATAAGATATTGTTGTGTGTTAGGGTTCAAACAATTTGTAAATATAATAAATAACAATACATAGTTATACATAAGTTATATACATACATAAGTTATGTACAAGAAAATATCTAACATAAATAGAAAATAACAGTTAAACATTTAAACTTTGCTACAAGGCAAATATTTTACTATTTCTTTTTTTATTTTAAATTACAATTGTCAACTCACCTGTCATTAAATTTGACAGAACTATCAGTGATGGGGTCATATTGAAATCTCATCAGATGTAAATGCAACACTGGCGGGAACGAAGCGAAAATGACACCTTTCTCAGCTTCCTGCAGTCCATGCTCCCCAGCGTCGTACTTGTTCTCACCATCTAATGTCTCTGTGCTTATATAATCTTTGAATGATTCGTCAACTGAAATAAAAAAAATATCGTGTTCATAATTCATAAAAATCTACCAACCATACTTACTTAATCTATTGTAATTTAATAGATTAGGTACCTGTTTACATATTAATAAATCAGACAGAATTTGGGTTAGGGTATTGGCCTCCGGTATCCTCACTCACTAGGTGAAACACTGAGGCCGTGGTATCATTTCGGTCGAGCCGGCCCATGCAGGCTGAAGCGTGGCTCTCCAACGTTTTTTTTTTTCGCGGTAAAATTATTTAAAAGGTTGCGTTACCTTCTATTTCCCATCCTTAAGATCTAAATCACCCAACTCGAAAACATACCATTTACGAGATTAGGTGGGTACACACAGAGCGAGCAGCCTCGCTCCATGTGGACGTCCCTCGGCCGAGGCAAGCGCGCGCGCAGCCGCGAGCGAGCGACCGACCGCCCGTGCCATCCCAGTGTCGGCTTTTTGTTTTTGCTCAATGGTGCCTCAGTCGTTTGCCGCGCGCCCTCTGGACGCTCGCGTATATTGTTTCGTGCCTCGCTCGAGTATAATACGAATAAAATATGGATAAAGACCAGTGTTTGAAATTAATATCTCTCTATGGTGTTAACACTTGGCTATGGAATGCAAGTGATCCTAATTATACAAATAGAGGACTTAGGGAAGACGCCTGGTTAAATATTAGCAGTAGTAGCAGTAACTCATCTGCATTAATGCATGCTAAATTTTTCTCCATTCCATCATTTATCAATTCTTGGTACAGTTCCTTTCCATTATATAATAATCTGTTTTTTTTTATACAAACTTAAACTTAAACGAAGACGATATTGGATCCAGACAATAATGTCTGGATCCAATATCGTCTTCGTTTAAGTTTTAGTTGTCTCCTCTTTTTCATAATTCTATTTATAAGGATAAAAGCAACAGCTGCCACCGCAACACGTACGTGTGGTGCCATGAACCGCAACACGTACGTGTGGTACCATGGTGTCTTCATTTTCAACTGAACGAACGAATATAATGGCTCGGGATTGCCGCGCGCGGCAGTTTCGCGATGATACCGAGGCTGCCGCGCTCGTTCGAAGATAGTTTCCTCGAGCGGCAAATTACTCGCGAGGCTGCTCGCTCTGTCTGGACCCCCGCTTATTTACTAACATTAGCAAATGGCAATTCATTATCCGACTTCAAAAAAAGGAGGAGGTTCTCAATTCGACTTTTTTTTATAATGTTTGTTACCTCATAACTTTTGACTGGGTGAACCGATTTTGATTAAAAAAAAAAAAATGATAGCTGGTCCTTCCCGAATGGTCCCATTTAAATTTGGTCCAGATTGAAGTGGTTTTTTTCGTTGTTAAAATTTGTGATTATTATTTATAAGAAGGTTAATTTAATAAAAATGAAGTATACAACTCACTGTTTTTCTTTCCTTTGATATTAAGCTGAATATCATAGAAAGTCTCCACGCGTGTGCTAGATACGTTTACGTTCTTGCACTTGATGTACGAAGTCATTTTTCCTTCAAATAGGCGCGGCACTGTACCCTCAACGCATGTCCCTTTCATTTTACTCTCCAATTTATCCAATAATACCTAGAATGTAAGACATAATTACATACTGCACATAATTATTGAACAACTGTTTAGTATACACAAAAATAATACATATTTAAAATACACTGCAATAAAGTTGTAACTAAGCAGTTAACGCATAGACATCTTGTTTGTAGCATTACATAATCTAAGTGTAGAGATAACCCTGGTGGTGATAGTAACTCTTCAAGGTTGAATCTAGTTCTCTTATAATCATTCTTATAATTTTGCGACGGCGACTGGAGGAGTCGGCCGGAATTCGTAAGGAAGTCTTCGAAATTCCCGTTACACATTAAAACCTTCCGCTTGCATCATTCTATCTATTACTGAAAACTGCATTAAATTCCGTTAAGTAGTTAAAGAGATCTTAGCGAACAGACAGCAGTAGCGACTTCATTTTATACTATGTAAAGAAGATACAGATTCACAAAAAAAACTTACTCTAAGAAACTCCTGCACATCATGCTGCATAAAGGAATCCAGTGTTTCCCACCCGAAACTCTTAGTAAGCTTCTTTGTACCAACTGGTTTATCAGAGAATTGCAACTCATAGAAAACTCTTTGAAGCGCCAATGCAACAGACCTAGACAAAAACATAAAGAAGTCAGATAATTTACAGAATTTTAATTAGCATTAATTGTTATGATAATTATTATAATATTTTACCTTGTACTGTCGTCAGACTCTGTCGGCATCTTATAGACGGCCTTACGGAGTTGATTCGTAAAGTATAGCGTTTGAAGCAAGGAGTTCATGTAACAAGTGGCACCTTGATTCTTTAAACCTTTAAAAATATTAGGATGATTTAATTTTTTATATAGCTATTGATCTAAAATATCTAATGCTAAGAATACAGTTGTGACTATAGTTTGAGATACCACACATTTTAATAGGATATAGAAATTAAAAGGATTTCATCAAAGGTAAGAAGTCATAAGAAAATCAAAACCTATTATGACAAGATTCCTAATAAATTACTTAAATAGTAATCTTGTCCCTAAAAATATGGACATCCAGTTTTCAAAATGTAGAGGTAAGTAGAAGAATCAGTATAACACAGAAAAATATAATTTGTTCACTCGATGAAAGATTTCTTCAAGACCAAGAACCGCTTATTTCAAATCTAGGGTTATGTTAGTTAAGTGTAAATTTTCAACATTGTAGTTTGAAATTACTTGTACAATGTTATTCAATAAAAACAGAAGATACTGACCAACATATCCAGTGTGTTTCTTAGAATCCCACGAGACGCCGTGAGGCGCCTCAGCTGTTACATGTACTTCTAAAGTAATTGCATCGTCTTTTATATACCCCTTCTCTGGGTCCAATACGTCATTCCAAGACATGAAATGGGAGAAACCCCAATCATTCTCTTTACTGAAAAAAAATGTTCAAAAAATATTAAATCACTGGGCGTCTAGGGGTAACCATTTAGGGAACTTATCAAGTGCATAAAAACACAAACCTGTAAAACAAATGCTGAATCTTTCTAAAGAACGGTTCAGCATCAGCCTTATGGGAGATAAGTCTTAGCTCGGCCATAGCATAACATGACCAGCTCGAAGACTCACTCTCACCATTGCATTGGAGGAAGAAACCCAAAGACTTCTGTTGCTGACGATCAGGGGAAGGGGCCTGTCTGGGCATCACCATTATCTTCCATGGAAGATTTCTCACATAACATGGTGGTGATAATACAGAATCTTTCAGACCCCTGAAGCTCTGTACTGTGAAACGGAAGGTAGCCTCTGATCGCGCCTCGTCGTCCTCCATTTCGGTGTCCAGACAGGCTAGCTGAAAGAACAACAAGAAAACCTCTTAAGCTGATTGTTTACAATAAACGAGCGGTTTCCTAGCATACATTTTATTTACAACTGTAAATTGAAGTTTGAGTAGCAGACTTAAGAACAGTGTGTTTTTTGGTATATGTGCACTGTGAACTCAGTTCTTCAGTAACTAATAAATAAAGTTACTGTGGCACATATAATACTGATTGGAATTGTGTGGCATGTATTTTCAATTTGTATTGCAAAATTGGCAAAACACCACATATGAGACTACTACACTTGTATGCTGGAACACGAAAATGTTCTACAATGTAAGAAGGTAAAGTTGGCAACCACTCCACTATTTATTATATGCAGGTCTGTTTTCTTCTTGTTAATTTTATTGACAAATTACCGTTACGACATATTAACTACATTACGATGATTGATAATATGTTTTGCACAAAACATGTATTTACTAATACTATGATAATATTTAAGCATAAGTATGACTCATCAACAACTACTAATTTGTGAACGACGATCGTAACTCTATCAAAACGTAACAGACTTTGAAAAGCATTCGTAATTCGCAAGTTGGAATGTAAGATTACCAATCTGATAATATTTAACTTATCAGTTTGAAAGATTCTTTCAGATTTAAAAAAGTAAATCTTGACTATTTCCTGAAATAGATTAAAAAAGTAAGTGGTATAGCCAACCAGTATTGAATGTATTGGATGACCCAATTAAGTAACCACATATTAGCTGATTAATGGCTATAAAATTGGTAATATAATCAAAAACACATCTTTTAATACAGAACAAAACATTTATACTGGCTTTCTGGGTTGTTCGGAGTTTGCTACATTATGTTTGTTAACATATACACACACTTTTTTTCATTTATATGAGCTTGGCAAAACGATTCTATTCAGCCTGATGGTTACCATACTCCTTGCGAATATAGACAATGCAGCAATGCAGTATGGTGACCCACACCATGGCGGCCTATTTAGATGCTTCTGCATCATTGGGCCTCTGTTCTTACACTCACAAATGAAACACGAGAGCATGTTTGCTGTCAGTTTACGTTGATCTTCTTTGGGAGTTAGAGTGTCAGAATTCATAATTAACTAACCATTTTTATAATGATTCTTCCAAAGTGATGTATAATTTGCCATATCTATCCTAGGCCCAAGTAACCTTGACCATGGGCATGACTATAATGATGGATGTTTGGATCTAGGAGAAAGAAAACTTAGAAGATATGCCAAGGTAAATAGAGCATTGTTTTGATTGATCTTTAACAACTTGACACATCCTACACATGACTGTGTGATCTCAGACTAGACTGAGTCTATACTATGATAAACACACTTGTAGATTTCTACATACTTAATACATTTATATCATAAATAAACTACACCTAGACAGAACAAATGATGAAGATCATCACACAATAAAAAAATAATTAAA
Organism: Diaphora mendica; assembly: GCA_949125395.1. Taxonomy (NCBI): domain Eukaryota; kingdom Metazoa; phylum Arthropoda; class Insecta; order Lepidoptera; family Erebidae; genus Diaphora; species Diaphora mendica. The sequence continues at coordinate 9,070,957 of OX421321.1, forward strand.
TAAATATTTTCAGACATCTAAGATTCCACTCCATCCAGTCCCAAGCTAATCCCACATAGGACAACACTTTGTGTGATCCACAAATTGTTGTTCTGAGTCTGGGTGTTCTTTGTGTTCGTTTTATGTATGTTTGTACGGTCCCCCGCGACTCAAGATTTATTCCTAGTGCGGGAGTTGTCATTATAAAAATATATATATATATACATAGAAAACACCCAAACTCCGAAACAAACAATTGCATATCATACAAATTTTTGGTTCAACCCAAGAATCACACCCAAGACCTCAAGGACAGCATTGGCTTACGTTACCACTTGCGCCACCGAGGCAGTTAATTAGACAATGTATCCTGGAAGAGAATTAGACCCACTACCTATGCAGTTCAAGTGGTTAACTAATAGACCAACACATCCAAAAAGCTTACATATCTAATTAAAAGGAAAGCCATTTCTGACAAAGTAAGCTCTGTGAAATCAAAAAATAATTCAATTGTTAACTTAAAATATTTAGAAAACTAAACTACTGAACAAAAGCTGACTTCTATTTCTCTTGGTAGGGTAAGCTTTTTTCAAGGGATATCTTGGTTTCAGGCCCATTATCACAGAGTTGTTATTGTCATTCTAATTAGCAAATGTTGTAGGTACTTATTATTCATGTCATAATAGTATTAAATTGTGATATACAACTGTAGCATTAGTGGATCCTGATTTTTCTCTAAAAGTTTGACCTACAAGCATTATAGTGGACTACACAATTGGCCTAGTGGTTTAAGCGGTCGCCACACCGCCTTCTACTGTGCCTAGTGTTGTGGGTTGAAATGCCACATGTTACACTTTATGTGATCTACAAATTGTTGATCTGATTCTGGGTGTACTTTGTGTATGTCTTATGAATGTTTGTAAAGTCCAAAGCAACACAGGATGTACATTTCTGATGTGGGAGTTGTCTTTGAAAAAAAAGACTATAATAATGTGTAGTGTTACAGACTTAATAATAACAATGACTCACTGGCATATCAGAAGATGTGGTCTCCTGATTCTTCATGACCTCTCCCATAACTACCTCACCGTTAGGACCTTTCATAAGATCGTCGTCCCAAGTCTTCTCAGTAACAGTGTCTACAGTCTCAACTGTGAAACAAAAACAATAAAAAATATCTTTACCTATGTAGTAATCCTCACAGAGTCAAGAATCTATAAATAAACTTATGATGAAGTTAGAAAATAAACAGGAAACTGATTACACAAATCTTTGCTTCAAGTATTGATGAATTTAAAATATTAGCGTAAAACTAAAGAAATATTCAAAATTTAGTTGAAATTTGTAAAACTCAATTTTAGAAACATCTCAATAAATCTTAGTGAGTTTTATGTAGGTATGGCACGAACTTGACATAGATCATGTGAGTAAACATATCTAGACTGGACAGTTTGTAGAATGCAACATACAATCTGACCATAAACAGCTGTAGCATTCTATTGTAACTAAGTTAAAGGTGTTATTTTTTATGTAAAATACATAATAGCAAGGCTTCCTTATAAAGCAAGGTACAACTGATAGGTGATTAAAAGTTTTGATGTCAACAAAAAAAAGAAATGTATGCTATATATTTTACAGTACAACAAGACAGATACCTTAATGTTTACCTTCAGGAGTTTGACTAAAACTACACTTTACTTAATGTTAATAATTGTAATAATACTCAAGATGAACAATTCCATCTATTGTTTCAATGATACTACTGAGATTTGCTGTCATTCTGACAACATTAAGAGCAATATTCATAAAATCCAACCAGTATTACAAAAGAGGTTTTTTCTTTTAACACCCTCTTTAGGATAAGCAAACAAATTCACATATAAAAACTATGGTGCTGGTAACTTTACTGAAAGAAATGTAAAACTTAAGGACTTAGTGGTTTAGACAACTCAAAATGAATCACTAAACTGCTGTTGTTGCTGCATAGATATTCTATGATAAAAAAAAACTGATAACTTTATCATGTGCTAATCTATGTATTCAAGGTACCACAAATTTGTTAGATAAACACTTTTTTTGTTTATATCTACAATTTCTTTCATGTCTTCCATCAGTTCTAGTTCATTCATAGATTCAATGTGGTGTTCAAATACGCTAAAGCACTTTAAACATGGATATCAATCAGCAAAGTGCAATACACTACTATGGTTATATTTAGATTAGTACATATACATTATCTAAAGTTTGTAAACCAATTTTAAAGGTATTCTATATTGAAGACAAAGATATTCTATATTTAGAAGTTTAATTTACTCACTGAACAGCGACTTGCACTTTTTAGAACAAAGAAAGTAGATGCTAAATCCAATAAGTAATAATTCTCAATGTTATACTTATGTCACTTATCATATTTTAAGACCTATAGAGGTTTTTTTGCAAGTAAAAATATATTGAGAACAATTGGAGGTTAAGTGGGATGATTTTGTCAGGTAATATGTTCAACAACAAATACATTGGGTAAGCAGTTTTCCATAGAGAAACTGCCAAATCAATAGATTTTAGTTTGAATTTTGACCTAAACCATGTATAATATTTATGTATTTGTATACTAGAACGTAAAATGTAAATATTGTGACATTACTAACCGTCTTGAGTCTCCATTTCCTCTACCTGATTGACATTGGACTCGTGCTGCTGCCTGTCCGGGGCAGGCGTGTGGTTCATTGTAGCCGGGCGCGCCACGGGGGACTCTCGCCCACAACTTTTTGAAATTTCCTAAACAAATATTTCACTATAAGAACAGACTGTATGCGCACCGTTTATTCACAATTATGACGTCCAATTATTGCACCTCACGTACCTTTAACGCCAGGGGATTGCTCCCTTTACACTTGCCGAAAATCCGTTGGACAAACTTCAGGGAACTTTTCTCATCGACTCGAGAGCCCTGCTTGCTGGGGTCTTTAATTTTCTTCGACGTTAAGTTGTTAATTTTCAAAGAGTGTTTACTAGCGGCGCGGCCGATGTCTGCAAATTTCAACACAAGGGCTCGATATTGGGTAGAAACGCTAATGGCACATTCCTAATCTTATTAACATTGCCAGAATTAATAGAACACTCTGTCATGTAGCGGGAAAACAAGGATATTTTACAACGTATCCGGGAAAAGACTTATTTTCGCGAAAATAAACAAAATGGTGGATGATAATTTAATTTCTGGCTTCGGATGTGTGGCCCGGTTTGATCGACGAATGCACCATTTTATCATTCTCTCACATTCACTATAGTGACGTACTTGAGAAGATTCCGGTTTTTAAAGTGTCTATTTTTTTAAGTTTCTATTTGTCTATTGGCACTTTGTACGTGATTTAAAAATAAAATGAAACTACTAATAGCTAAACGGAAGCTTTTAATTTAATTGGTTTATCATTACGCTCTACACTATGTTTGCGAAATCGCGATCACCATTCCAGTACTATAGCTCTTATTACACTGGACTAAATTTATTAAATTCAGAAGCAACTGAAAAAAGAAATTAGAAGCTTCTGATCACACTGTCCTTATTTAGTTACTGAATCAGTTACCAGTTAAAGTGCGACGGAGTCAGACGTGCCATGGCCGTGTACTACAATGGCTACAGTACTGTCCAGACACCAAAAAATTAGGCTTTGCTTACAAAGTTTTCTACGTAAACGCATATTACAAACTCTATAACTCCTGAACTAACAAAGTTATCTAAGCCTTTAAAGTATTTTTTCAAACTTCATCATATGGACTATCATCAGGATTTTCTTCAGATTTTACTTTTAAAGTTTAGCTTTTAAAGGGGGAACCCCTTTTTTTAACAAAAAAATGCGCTTTAAAGTTGATTTTTTTGTAAAAACATACATATTATACATAGAAAAAACCCAAACTCCGAAACAAATATTTGTAAATCATACAAACATTTGGTCCGACCCGGGAATCGAACCCTCAAAGCACAGCAGTCGCCTACGCTAACTATTGCGCCACCGAGGCATTCGTAAGGCTGAGGCCGCACTACGGTTTTTCTCCGCTAGCGGTTAAACCGCCAAACCGCAAAACCGCCCGAAGAGCATACACTAGGGTTAAAAACCGCAAACAGTGTTGCCAACAGACAAACTAGCTCTCCACTAGATTCAACTTTTAAAACCACCAGAATACCATTAACAAATATTTAATTCAATGGTCTGGAATTTTATAATCAAAGCAGCATTTTCCTTCCGACCGTCGAACCTTCAAGAAAAGAGCGTACTCCTTTTTAAAAGGCTGGCAACGCACTTGTGATGACTCTGGTGTTGCGAGTGTCCATTGGCGGCGGTAGCTTACCATCAAGCGATAAGTCTACTCGTTTGCCCCCTATTCCATAAAAAAAAACATGGCGTACTCTCAATATAGCAGATAAAAAATTTAACTTCATTCTATTTCTCTGCTTGTTTTTTAATATATTCATACTGCTAAATAGTCTCTCAACATTTTTTGTGTAACCTAAAAGTAGCCATGAGTATGTCTACTACTCATCATACAGAAGACCGAGGAGTATAATCAGCCCCTGTGTCCAGCATTCGTGGACTATGAGAAAGCCTTTGACTCGATCGAGATCTGGGAGTCCCTGCAGTGTTGCCAAGTGGATTCGCGATACATCCAAGTGTTGAGATGTCTCTACGAAGCCGCCACTATGTCCGTCCAAGTACAGAATTAGCAAACAAGATCCATACCAATGCATCGAGGAGTGTGACAAGGGGACGTTATATCCCCGAAATTGTTCACTAACGCAGTAGAGGACTTGTTCAAGATGCTGCACTGGAAAGGGCGCGGCATCAACATCAATGGCGAATACATCTCTCATTTGCGATTTGCAGACGACATCGTCATCATGGCAGACACGCTGCAGGACCTACAATAGATGCTGAATGACCTAGCTGCTAGCTAGCTCTTCTGTACGCATCGGCCTACGGATGAATTTGGACAAGCGAAGGTCATGTTCAATGAACATGTTATACCGGAACCGGTTGCGGTACACGGTGCCGTTCTCGAAGTTTTTCAAAAATATGTATACCCCGGGCAGACTTTGCAGTTAGGTAGAAACAATTTGAGGACGAGGTGAGCAGAAGAATCCAGCTGGGTTGGGCAGCGTTTGGGAAGCTTCGTCGGGTCTTCTCATCGTCGATCCCATCCCACAGTGCCATAGGACGAAAGTCTTCAATGCGTGCGTCCTAAATAAATAATGATAAATAAATAAATATTTCGGACATCTAACACACAACGCCATCTAGTCCCAAGCTAAGCAGAGCTTGTGTTATGGGTACCAGACAACTGATACAAATACATAGATACTTTTTTTTTTTGTAAATACATAAATATTATACATAGAAAACACCCAAACTCCGTAACAAATATTTGTAGATCATACAAACATTTGGTACGACCCGGGAATCGAACCCGAGACCTCATGATCAGCAGTCGGACCGAGACCGCGAGACCAACGAGGCAGTCAAAATGCACCTTACTTCCTATTTTCCCTGCGTCACTCAAAGGTTGACTGGTAGAGAATGCCTTAGGCATTAAGTCCGCCAATGCACCTAAAATGCATGATGTATAATAAATATATATGCTCTAAGCTATTGACCGACTATTGTTGTTTTGTAAGATTTAAAAAAAATGGTAAATCCAGCGGGTTGTTTTGACGGTCATCTCGGAATGTCAACTGTACTGTCAATGTCATGTCATCATTTTCATTGTTGTCAATCAAATAATTTGAAGTTGAATTTAATTATTTCGCAGATTCGCACCATAGCCGGTTAATGTTTTACTTAATGTCATGGATTATGAAAATATAATAAAACATGAGACGATGTTTCCCACTAATCATAAGACTATATTCGTTTTGGACCACACGCCTTACTTTGGAATATCTTCTGAAAGCCCGATAGATTTCGATGTCCCTAAAAACCGGGGTTATCTACCTGTACCACCAATTTGTAAATCCTTATGGACATGTAGTGTAGAAGCTGCCGTTGAGTACTGTCGTATTGTTTGGGATCTTTTTCCAGATGGAAAATTGGTAAGAACTCAATACTTGTTGCTATTTCTGAATTAAAAATTTATTAAAATATTCTAAAATTCACAGGTTTATTTAAATTTTTCAAAATACAAGTTATATATTTTTACAACCTTTAAACTTAAATACTTCTGTCTTTGAGCAATTAAGGCATGTGAATGTTTATATTTACTAATATGACATAATAAATAAATTAATTAAAAGAACGTTAGTTTTATTTAGGCTGGAGCAGGCTCGAATTTTGAATATATAATATACCAAACTAAGCTCTCTTGTTGTCTAGTCATACCAGATACTTCTCTAGTCATACTTAGTTTGTAGGATATATATTTCATTATCAGGTATGAGGTAGGTGTTGATATTATCCAAGTAGTGTTTATTAAATATTTATCTTATATATAAAATTCTCGTGTTACAATGTTAGTAACCATACTCCTCTGAAACGGCTGGACCAATTTTTATGAAATTTGGTGTGCATATCGGGTAGGTCTGAGAATCGACCATTGAAGTAGTTCTAGCGTGGATCCCCAGTCATTCAGGTATAGCAGGCAATGAAACTGCGGACTCCTGCGCCAAAATAGCAGTTCAGATTGGATGCTCATCCCGCAAATACTGTTTCGCCCGAGATCTGCGTTCCCTAGCCAAACTTTCATGGACTGAGTCCTGGAATAATACATGGCAAAGCAGTAGAATGACCAAGGGTAAATTTTACGGCTCTCTACAACCCTTAATTCCTTCTAGATCCTGGTTCTTCAAACAAAAACAGGTTAAAAAGTCAGCCACCTCTACCATAATTCTCTTACGATTAGGATTTGTCAGTACCCCAGTTTTTCTTGCCAAAATTCAGGTTCGTGATCACTCTCTATGTGAGTGCGGTCTCGACGAAGGCACTCTGGAACATATTTTCTTCTCTTGTCCTAAATTAATTGTACCTCTGTATGATCTACTCCCTCAACAAATTTTGTTTAATTAACCGACCGACCCGTTAATTTGGCTTATCTCTTAAGTCTAGTACAGGCACTCTGGAACATATTTTCTTCTCTTGTCCTAAATTAATTGTACCCCTGTATGATCTACTCCCTCAACAAATTTTGTGTAATTAACTGACCGACCCGTTAATTTGGCTTATCTTTTAACTCTAGTACATACCCCAATTGTTAAGATCCTCTACAATTTTATTCGTATAAATAAAATAAATTTATAATGTTTTGATGATGTGTGATGATGAATGATACTTTTACAACTATATACTTTTACTACTATACCCCCCTTTTTTGTTTCTCTCGTACCACAGAACCACAAACAGAAACAGTTGAAATTACAACAATTCTCGCTTGGTATTCCAAATATTTTCAACCTATTATTAACTAATAAATCTACCGCCCACCTTGACGTTGGCAAAATCATCGATATCCGATGGAGCCATTGAATTAAAAGAAGAAGAGAATCGACCAACATCTATTTTTTATACCCCAATTTTTTTTATTGCAAACCAAATTTTGCCAGATCAGCTAGTCATAATATATATTTATATAGAATTAGGGGGCGTCCATAAATTACGTGAGATATTTAAGGGGCGGAGGGGGTATTTTTTGATTGAAACAAAAAATAATAATACTATTTTGGTGCATTTAATCCAGATTGTACATGCTTAAGATCTTAAGCGTAATCGTAATAAGATTAAGATCATTCAGTAATTCGTTCGGAAGAAAATAATTTAGTTCATACTTCGACGTTACAGCACCAGCTAAGCAAGCGCGTATGTTCCGCAAAGTGCGACCCTCACGGATTGTCACAAAACGAGCTAATGAGTTACTTGTGCGCAAGCGCCAACGGCTTAGAGTGGCGAGATCAGAACGAAGTTGATGGAGCAGATGATTTTACTGAAAATCATATGGACATGTTGGTTCCAATAGCCTCTCTTGAGACCGCGCATGATTCTCCATGGACTGAATATAGATAGATATATTATATATATATAGATATACTAGCTTTTATACGCAGCTTCGCTCACGCAGACTTTCATCCCCTGATTATGATCCCCTTAGGGGTGGAATTTCAAAAATTCCTTTCTTAGTGCTCACTTACGTTATATAAAGAACCTACATGCAAAATTTCAGGATTGTAGCTTCAGCGGTTTGGGCTGTGCGTTGATCTCTGGGTATGTCAGTCAGTCAATCAGTCAGTCAGTCACCTTGCTCTTTTATATACCATGTGTCCCAAAATTCAACGATAAGCGGGCACCAAAAGGTAGACCTGCTCATGAGTACATAAAGAAAAAAATAAAAAAAATATACCAATTTTTATTTTAGTTACAAGAAAAATTTAGAATTTCTTTGAAAATTTACACCCTTCATTTTTTTTAATTTATTTATTACGTAGTGGTGTCCATACTTTTTTTTTACAAGACCATGAGTCAAAGTACACTAAGAGTAAAAATATTTCAAAATTGTAGGGAAAAAAATTTTTTTGAACGTTTTTTGTGTAAAAACTGCGGGCAATTTGGTGTTTTTAAGAGTTGTGGTGAATAGTAGCAATATCATGAAAGGTATAAATTTTCAAAGAAATTCTAAAATTTTTTGTAACTAAAAAAAAAAATAGGTATATTTTTTTTTTTTTTCCTTATGTACTCATTAGCAGGTCTACCTTTAGGCGCCCGCTTATCGTTGAATTTTGGGACACCCTGTATAGAAGATTATTATATAGAATATTCGTAGATATTCTTTTTTTAATCACAGTAGCTACGATTTAGGTATTCTATTGTAAATTTTTTATTACACTTATAAATAGCTCTCAGCAATATTGATTACTAGTCTTAACTAGTAGTAAATAAAAGCACGAAGCAATTTTTTTTTCATTTTACAAAAACAATCCAACGCATTTACATAACAAACCCAATCTCACGTGAGATTCGGGGATGGGGGAGGGGGTTGAATAAAATCTCACGAAATCTCACCAGGGGGGGAGGGAGGCTCAGAAAATTTTAAAAAACACCTCACGTAATTTATGGACGCCCCCTTATGAAAATTATTTATGTTGAATATTTCTATCATGAATTGAATTTGAATTAACTATCGTTGAGATTGAGTTTAGCAGAGATAATTGATTATAAGTAGTTGCCTCTCAGATTTTCAGGAACAACATCTATAACAATACAAATATTAAAATATCCGCTCTAAAACTCTAATACCATGGAGATTTTAAACAATTGAATGTGTAACAAGAATATGGTTATTGAAACTGCTCCAAAGATCTCAAACATGATACACAACTTAGTTGTATATTGTTAATATGTTCCGGGACACTTGACTTTTTGCAAATATCAAGATATGACACTTCAAAATTCCATACATTTTATCATACCGTCTATAGCCGTACTACGACACTCCGGCGACGCACACGCCTTAGCAGTACTGTCACATCACGAAATACCGAGATAACGTCGAAAGGCGGTTTGTCCCGGAAAGTGTTAATTTCAGATGGCCTTATAACATGAGGGGACCATTTTGAAATCCATAAATGGGCTAGGGTACCAGGGATTTCTTTTCTAGATAATACCTGGTTCTGATGTAACCTCTAGTTGTCTAATATTTTTTATTTGAGGGAAATTCTTCATGCGCACTCATCTGTTCTGTTTGGGTGTAGTTAATACATAATCTATAGAAATAAATAAAATTGGAGTGTCTGTTTGTAATTTCAAAACCTTTTCACTAATTGCATATAGATACAACACTAAGATTTAATAAAATCTATTTTTAACATTTTTATCTGTCTTTTTGTTCTGGTTGATCTCTGGAACAGATTCACCGATTTTGACGGGACTTTCACTGGCAGATGATGATATAAGGAGTGGCCATGAGTTTCTTTGCCAGTATTCTTCTCATAAGGCTCTACAGATTTTGGAAACTGGAAGTTATGGATCGATACAGGCAGGCAGTAGATTTTGGTGTTTTCACCTAATTTACTTTGACAATACAGCACCTGCTGTGGCGTCTGTTTGTGTCGATCTATGATTTTAAACTGTAGCTTCAATTTAATGTTCATAAATGTAACTTAGTGTCTTAATTGAATAAACGAATTTGAATTTACTTTTAATTTAGATAAGGTTCTTGTTGTATGTTTACAACAACAATCGCGCGTAACACCGCGTGGCGCAACTAGTAACTAATACAAGAATAATAGGTTAATGTTTATCATTAGATTAATTTAATATGTATTTATGCTAACCAAGTCTATTTGTATTTTTCAGGTTCGGTTCGTAGTGAGCGATTCAGCTGCACATATCCTAAACACCTGGGCAGTGTCACAACAGAATCTAACTCATGTAAGTTACATACAACTTCGACTGCCTCGGTGGCCTAGCGGTAATGTTTGCGACTGCTGTGCTTGAGGTCTCGGGTTCGATTCCCGAGTCGGACCAAATGTTTGTATGATTTGCTAATATTTGGAGTTTGGATGTTTTCTAAGTATAATTTATGTATGTATTTACAAAAAAAAAAGTATTTATGTATTTATATCAGTTGTCTAGTAACCCATAACACAAGCTCTGCTTAGCTTGGGACTAGATGGCGTTGTGTCTTAGATGTCCGAAATATTTATTATTTATTTATTTATTTATTTATTTATGGTTTGCTTACAGTCATAACATTATTACTTATATTAGGTTACATCTACTACAATTTAGGCTAATGTACAACCACTTTCAAGCAAACACAACATGCACAAAAAATATAGGAATAAAACAGGAAAACTATGACACTATCTATTAAATTTAAATATATAAGAGCTTACGACTGGGAATCAAAACTACCGATTACCCGACAGTGCTAACTCCCACTCGCATAATTTTATAAGGCATACTAAAAAAAAACAGAAAAGAGAAGCTTTAGACACGTAACAAAAAAAGTCTATCACCTTGCTCAATTAGATGTAAATTAATTGTCAATGAGGGAGTTAATACATTTTCGGAAGTTACACAAAGAGTCATTGAAAATATCCAGTGAGCTGCTATACTCATTAGCAAGCTTAGTTAGACGACAGATTGGGGAATTTGCTCCTAAGACAGTTCTGCGCAGGGGTGGGTAGAAAGGAGTGATTATTGCACGTGGAAACCTCGTTGGAACCCGAAGTTTAATTTTACTAAGAAGCATTGGGCAGTCTATTTTACTTGTTATAAGTTTATAAAAGAATGTAAGACAAATAAAATTATTTATTTGTCTGGATAGTGTATTATAGAGTATAGTAGACCAACACCTTCAGGCAAGGAGGGGTCTATATCAGCAGTGTACAGTCGACCAAATTGAATCATGACCCACTTTGCCAATTATTCCTTTGTAATCATAAATGTAGTTAGGTTTTCTTCGCTATTTGCACATAGTGGAGGCCCAAATAGTCTAGTCAACAAGTTCCATACTTGTTGACTAGACTAAAAGATGCAGAAGCATCACTAGGCCGCCATGGTGTGGGTCGCCATACTGCATTGTCTGCATTCGCAGTGAGTATGGTGACCACCACTCTTGGATTCTGCTTATGCTTTCCATCAGGCAGAGTAGAGTCATTATGGCGGACCATACATAAAAAAAAAAAAAAAAAAAATAGTACGTTTTAGATATAAACAAAAATGCGTCATTACGGGTTAGATGTCAATGCAATTTAAACCTTTGCCATCACTGAACAAGATATATTTTTGATACAGCAGTCTTATTTGAATTTCAAATATAATCCAAACTCTTTTCATTGCGGAGAAAAAGTATTATAATTTTTAAATGAAATGACATTATGTGTGAGATGTCAAGTAGTAGTCAATCTGAAAATATTAAAATAAAAATCTAAGAATATATTTATATCTATAAACGAATCGTATAATGGCCAATTTGGTAGAACAAAGAGCTCGGATTGTAGTGCTCAGTGAGCAAGGTTGCGGCGTTAGAGAAATATCACGTGAGTTAAATATAAGTCGTAACACGGTCAGAACCTGGATCAGACAGCACGCTGAAGAGGGTATCCTTGAAGACCGACGACGACATAATCATGGGGTTCGTCGAATCACAAACCAACAGAGAACGGAAATGCAACACCATTACGAAGAACATCCTTTTACTCGTACCCGCTATTTTGCAGCACGTTACGACGTTTGTCTAGAAACAATTAGAAATAATTTGCACCGCACTGGGCTGCATTACAGACATCATGCTAAGAAAGTTCATTTAACGGATGCACACAAAACTGCGAGATTGCGTGCAAAACACGTAATTATTTAGATTTCGACTGGACAAACACCATCTTTACAGACGAAAAATCATTTCGCTCTTCTCAACATGGTCTCTTAACTTTGTGGCGTTACGATAACACGCGATACACAGAGGACCACGTAGTGCCCAACCAATCATCTGGCCGTATTTCAGCTAACATGTGGGCATGGATGGATGCTGGAAACATAGGCGAACTTGTTCCTATTTCTCCTCGTCATAACGCTATCAACTATGTCGATTTATTGGAAGAATCAATGTTACCGACTTTGCGAACAGTTTACCCCCGTGAAGATGTGCCAGTATTCTCCTATGTTCATGATAACTGTCGAGTGCATACTGCCAGAATTGTCTCAAATTGGTTTACGGAGCATGAAGATGAATTTACTCTCATTCCATGGCCGTCTAAGTACCCAGATCTAAACCCAATAGAAAATTTATGGGATGGTTCAAATGTGGGATAACAGGAACGAGAGGACTAAAGAAGCAATCGAGCTGCATTGTAACGAACTCTGGGATTTCATGAAGGGAAGTGACATTTGCGTCTAATCGGGTCTATGCGTAATCGATTATTAGACGTTATTGAAAACCATAGCGCTTACACTCGGTTTTAGGTTTAACCAGTAATCCTACAGACCCAAACCATTGGAACCATTATAACCCACAAATTAACTATTGAGAAGTTTTCTTTTTTATTCGCTTTACGAAGTGAATACCATTTTTATAAATTTAATAATATGAAATAAACAAAATAAAGTTTATATGTAAGTCTCTAATTTTACTGTTTTATTTTATTAATATGTATGACAGACTTCGTTCTGTCAAATAAATGCTTTTCTATTTTTGTTCTACACCTACCCTACGCTACCTTTACGGTACCTCTACCCTCCTACCTCAAGTCTACCCATTATTCGAAATAAAGTCAATCCTATGTCTCAAACAAACAGACAATCAAATCTTTCCTAATATACCTATAGATAAGGACGTTCACTGGCTAACAAACTTTTTCGTGCAATACTTATCATAGTCCATAGTATACGTCTATGTCTATGTCATGGCTTTGTCAGTGTCTAGTAGAATGATAACGGTTCGTTACTTATGAAATGTATGTTCAAGCTAATTTCAACCTAATGGTATAGAATAATTGTAGGAAAATGACTTTAAGGGGGTCATGATTCAATTTGGTCGACTGTACTATATGGCTAGGAACTCATAAAGCGGTTTTCGCGGTGACTGTACACACAGAACTCCGATTCGTGAGTTTTGAAATTTTAAAAACTGTTCCTCCACCACGGCGGGCGCAAGTAAAAACTGCTTCGTGAGTTCTTAAAGGCTGTTAATAATGATGCAGTTTTAGAATCACTTATTGACTGGTTTGTATATTTTTATAGATTTTAAATGGCTTATGCCTAGTGGGCCCAGTGCGTCGCGGCGCCGGTGGAGATGTAGCGGGTTTGTGCGCTGCTATACAAGCGCTAGGGGAACCCTCACCTGCACAGTCTTCAAAACCTACTGATCGCCACTTTCAGAATCAGTAATATTTCTTTTTTTAAATTTCTTATCATTTTACACTGTTGCAGTGTTTATTAGTGTATAATTATATTGATGGACATTTATTTGTACAATAATACTTACTAATTCAGTTACTAAAAACGTCTTTTTAAATGTATAATTTAGAAATCATAAAGAATTTAGCTGATGGATCCATAGTTTTAACGCTAACGAGTGAAGTATTGTTGTTGTGTCGAATCCCTTCAATGGATCATATTAGATGTGTGGTGGTTGATAAGAGAAATGTAGATATTTCCTTTAAATTAAAAGTTCTACACATATAATGTTTCTACTTCAACTTTTTCTTGTAAAAAATCATCCCTCATCATTAAGTTTCTTTGTATTATTTCAGCGGCCGTATAATTTGCATAACTAGTGCTAGAGATGATGATTCCATTAGAAGCTTAGCAGAAATTGCGCACAACACACTCGTGCAACAGAACAAGAAAGCTGCGATAACGCCACCAGAATCTACTTCAGAATCGACGACTACGACCCCTCAGTAAGCAAAGTTTTGGCTGAATTTATATATAATATGTATAAGTTGTGTATTAAAAACGTAATATACATCTATCCTACTAATATTATAAACATGAAAGTTTGTAAGTATGTATGGATGGATGTTTGTTACTCTTTCACGCAAAAACTACTGAACGAAGTTGGATAAAACTTTACAGTGATATAGCTTATACATCAGAATAACACATAGGCTACTATTTGCCGCGATAACCGACATACACACGGGTGGAGCCGCAGGCAACAGCTAGTTATATATAATTCTCGTGTCACGTTGTTGATCTAGATGTGCTCTAGATAAATCCCGAAACTATGTAACCAATTTTCACAGTTTTTTAAGTTGTAGGTAGGTATGTTTCCAATGAGCAAGCTCGAAACCTCTAACACGGCAGACGGTACTAGAAATGTCGTAAAACTTATGGTAATAGGTTAACCATAATTACTGTAATTAAGTATGGATACAGGTATGAAGAATGAATGACGTGGACAATGTCAGGTAGTCACACGCCCACTTCTTCTGTATCCTAAACAAAAGAGCACCGGCTGCTCTAAAGTAGTTGTAGACTATTATTCTCTACTGAAAACAATCGTAAACTGGTTGCACTGTTATCTAAATCATCAACAACCCATTCTGTCCCACTGCTGGGCTCGGGTCTCCTCTCAGCAGAAGGTTAAGGCCATACGTTCCCACGCTGGCCGAGTGCGGGTTGGGGACTGGCAACACAACGTTGTCGCTACGTGATCTTGCCGTTGGATTTTTAAGCCGCCCAAAGGCCTCCAACTAAGCTTCACGACTGTTATCCTACGATAACAACCGGGACCGACTGCTTAACGTGACCTCCGATTCTCGGAGACGCTCATGATAACATGCCACTAGCGGTCACTCATCCAGGTACTGACCGCGCCTTCGTTACTTACGCTCGATTATTGTTTCTAATCACCGAGTGCAACTGGGCTATGAGCGCCTCTGTATCTAAATAAGTGTTGTTAATATATTTTCTTTACTTAAATTTCAGGTCCTTGGTAGTGCATTACTGTCATTTAGTAATTATCAATGTTACACCAGAAAACGCAGAGATCAGAGTTAATAACCAACCACTTACAGAAGTAAGTTGATTTATTTTTATTACAATGACTGTATCAAATAAAAATAAAACTAAAAACACTTAAATGGTTCATATCATTCCATTATCATGTGCTTGAGGTCTCGGGTTCGATTCCCGGGTCGGACCAAATGTTTGTATGATCTGAAAATATTAGGTCTTTACCTATGAAATTGCCGTTTTGTATGCAATAAGTGAAAGTACTTATTTTTTCATACTTTTTTATTTCTGTTATTCGAAGTAATCACCCACGCATTGGCAGTTTATTGATGCCCTTCTTGTAAAAATCAGCTGGACGGGAGGCTACAAACTCTTCGAAGGCATTTTGTACTGCCTCTCGGGAATTGAATTTTTTACCCACTAAAAAGTTGTCTAAATTTTGGAAAAAGTAATAGTCGGTAGGTGCAAGGTCTGGTGAGTATGGCGGATGAGGGAGAGCTTCCAACCCCAGATCTTGTAGCTTGAAGACTGTCTGTTGCGCAGTATGGGGTCGCGCGTTGTCGTGAAGCAGCTGTTTATATTTTTTCTATCAGTTGTCTAGTACCCATAACACAAGCTCTGCTTAGCTTGGGGCTAGAGGGTGTTGTGTGTAAGATGTCCGAAATATTTATTTATTTATTTTTATTGATTTATTCCTGTCACATTTTAAGTGGTAATTCATAAGTTCCACGATACTTTTTTTCTAACTGAAAATAATGTGAGTCTTGCAAAAGCTCAAGTCCCGAACGGTAAAAGGAAAATGGGTTTAGTTTTTAAGACAATACATTCAATTTAATTGCATTGCGGAAAATAGAAAATAATTAAGTATTGGACAATATAATCAGACGCATAACGGCTGTCCCTTGAATTTTCATGATGAAAATTTCGGAAAACCCTTTGTTTGCTATATGGCAGTTATGTAAAAGACTTGCATAGGTATATGCCGTCGTTACAAAGTCTAATCAATTTTGTTTTATAGAAAACTAACTTTATAGAAATATTGACATGTTGATCAAATGGTTAGTGACCACCCTGCCTGCTAAATGAGAGATCGTGAATGCAATTCCCACCCAGGTCAAATGTTGTGTGATGACCAAAATCACTTGTTTTTGTCCGAGTGTAAATGTATTGTTATGTTTACGGGTTCGATGAATTTGAAAAATAAACCTTCTGACCAATAAAATAGATTTTATATAAATATTATTTTAATTACTGATGTCACTCGGATATTTATCGCACTGTAGCTCAAACTAAACTAATTACTAGTAAATTCGAGAAAGGTCATCGACCGGTTCCAAGAAAGCACCGGCGAATGTGATCGAACCAACAGTGCGACAATCAATCTATATTTGACGCTATGTATATCAATGTAAGGTTAATTGTCCTGTGTCTCAAAAAATCAATGAGAACTTTCACGATGTTAGCCGTGTGTCTTCGTAACAGTATTTAGAACCATTTAAGTATTTTTAATGAATTATATATTTCGTATATAATTTTAAATACGTACTCTTATAATAGGTATATCTCGTTGTGCAAGTTTAGTTAATAATAATAACGATTTGAAACCTACAGATGGGAGGTGGCTTAATCGGCGTAGAAGTCATAGTGTCACGAGCAAGTGCTTTAGCGAATCTCCTCGGCCGTCTAGTACTACCTCACTACCGGCTTGCCACTACCACGGTCACTGGGATTCCTATGAAGGTGTGTATTGCCACTATTTACTGGAACAGGAAATGAACAGACATTTTGTTCATATTGGACATTTGATTGTGGTGTAGCTATAGAGATGTGGAGACCATGAGTTAGGCCAACTAGCCGATAAGTGGATTGTAAAAAAGGCGACTGATCTAATCTACTTCTACTATTTAGTGACTACAAAAGTGGCCGCATAATAGACGTTTTACCGACTAGAGTCAAATACCTCACTCTATAATATTTATAGTAACTAGTTGTGGCCCGCGGCCCCGCCCGCGTATATGTCGGTTATCGCGACAAAAAGTAGCCTATGTGTTATTCTGATGTATAAACTATATTACTGTAAAGTTTCATCCAAATCCGTTCAGTAGTTTTTGCGTGAAGAAGTAATAAACATACACACAAACTTTCGCCTTTTTATATTAGTGTGATTAAGTTATATAATCATGTCACGGAACGAAATAGAAACAAAAAAAAAGAATTGATTAGATCCAACATACTGCCTTGCATTGGGATTTACGATAATTATATGGAATAGGTCGTAGCATGGATCAAATGGGAATCGTTACGTGGCTTATAAAACCCTTAGCTAAAACACATTTTTTGTTCTGAAGTTGAAATGAAGGTGTCGCATCCTTGACTGTTGAACTAAATCACTGCATATTATAAATCGCGATAAACTCAAAAGCTACTGCACGGATTATTATGAGGTTTCTACCAATACTTAGAGTGATTCTTGAGGAAGATTTTCGTATTTAATTTGTGACATTTTTGAGTACATTGGCTAAAATATATCAATATTTGTTCAAGATATATGAATAAATTAAGCCGTACAACTTCTTAGAATAACATAGGCTATACTATATTTCCATAAAGAATCCGTGCGAAACCGGGGCGGGTTGCTAGTGTTTAATAATTATGTTTATGATTAATATAATATATCAGGAAGAACAAAACGCAAGTTCCAGTGCGAACTACGACGTGGAAATCATACACTCAGCAGAGGCGCATACTGGTCTAAGGGCATCACAAACACCCGCCGAAGCCGCTGAATCTGTAAGAAAATTATCGTAATTTTTTTAGCACTTTAGTAGTACCTATTAATCTCAGCCGAAGGACGTCCTCTGATCGACGTAGTCGGAGGGCTATTGTGGTTTTTGTTTCAATCTGTAGGCTCTTCACAAACTGATCATTAATTATACTTTGTCCATTTGTTTATTTTCTTTTTGACAGCTCACGCCTATAAATTACCATATTTATTTTTCGAAATTAAGTACTACAGTAATGTCGTACTTAATTGACGGTGACGGTACTTTAGTGAAGTGGTCTGTGCATAACAAACAACCACAGACTATAAAACGGTACTTGAAATACGATAAATCGATCATATGATGAAAATAATTTGACTTCATGTAAGTATTTTTTCTGTAAATTTAATAAAAAAAGAAAATAAAAATAGTATCTATGACTCCAAGATTGAATTTTTGAAAAGAATTAAGTGGAAATCTTGGAATTTATGATGAAACCAAGAGTAAAGAACAATAACTCTGTTCATTCATCTAATTTACTGATTTATCTATATATATAAAAGAGTAAGGTGACTGACTGACTGACTGACATACCCAGAGATCAATGCACAGCCCAAACCGCTGAAGCTACAATCCTGAAATTTTGCACGTAGGTTCTTTATATGACGTAAGTGAGCACTAAGAAAGGATTTTTTGAAATTCCACCCCTAAGGGGTTTAAATAGGGGTTGAAAGTTTGTATAGAAGTTCGTCATTTTTTAAGTAAGAAACATGAAACTTTACTTTTGGGCTACTGATTAAAAAAGAATAGATACGTATTTAAGCGTTTCTGAATATTCTACCCCTAAGAGGTTAAATAGGGGTTGTTATTTCGTATATAGGTCAGTCTGGAAGTCCGTCATTTTTGAAGTTAGAAACATGAAACTTTATTTTTAGGCTGCTGATTAAAAATGAATTGATATGTGTTTCAGCGTTTCTGAATATTCTACCCCTAAGGGGGTGAAATAGGGGTTGAAAGTTTGTAAGGAAGTTCGTCATTTTTTAAGTAAGAAACATGAAACTTTATTTTTGGAGTACTGATTTAAAATAAATAGATACGTATTTAAACGATTCTGAATATTCTACCCCTAAGGGGGTGAAATAGGGGTTGAAAGTTTGTATGGAAGTTCGTCATTTTTTAAGTAAGAAACATGAAAATTTACTTTTGGGCTACTGATTAAAAAAGAGTAGATACATGTTTAAACGTTTCTGGATATTCTACCCCTAAGGGGTGAAATAGGGGCTGTTATTTCGTATATAGGTCAGTCTGGAAGTCCGTCATTTTTGAAGTTGGAAACATGAGACTTTAGTTTTTGGCTGCTGATTAAAAATGAATTGATACGTGTTTCAGCGTTTCTAAATATTCTATCCCTAAGGGGGTGAAATAGGGGTTGAAAGTTTGTATGGAAGTTCATCATTTTTTAAGTAAGAAACATGAAACTTTACTTTTGGGCTACTGATTAAAAAAGAGTAGATACGTGTTTAAGCGTTTCTGTATATTCTACCCCTAAGGGGGTGAAATAGAGGTTGAAAGTTTGTATGGAAGTCCATAATTTTTTAAATAAGAAATATGAAACTTTATTTTTGGGCTGCTAAATAAAAATGATTAGATATGTATTAAGGAGTTTTTGGATATTATGCCCCTAAAGGTGTGAAATAGGGGTTGAAATTTTGTAAGGAAGTCCGTCATTTTTTAGGTGAGAAACATGAAAATTTAGTTTTGGGCTACTGATTAAAAATGAGTAGATACGTATTGAAGCATTTCTAGATATTCTACCCCTAAGGGGTGAAATAGGGGTTGAAAGTTTGTAAGGAAGTCCGTCATTTTTTAGGTGAGAAACATGAAAATTTAGTTTTGGGCTACTGATTAAAAATGAGTAGATACGTATTGAAGCATTTCTAGATATTCTACCCCTAAGGGGTGAAATAGGGGTTGAAAGTTTGTAAGGAAATCCGTCATTTTTTAAGTGACAAACATGAAAATTTGTGTTTTGGCTGATTAAAAATGAGTAGATACATATTTAAACTTTTCTGGATATTCCACCCATGAGGGGGTGAAATAGGGCTTGAAATTTCGTATATAGATTATTCTGGAAGTCCGTCATTCTTGAAGTTAGAAACATGCAACTTTATTTATGGCTACTGATTAAAAATGAGTAGATACGTATGTACGAACATGTTCTACCGGAACCGGTTGTGGTTCACGGTGCCGTTCTCGAAGTTGTTCAAAAATATATGTGGTACCTCGGGCAGACTTTGCAGTTAAGTAGAAACAACTTCGAGGACAAGGTGAACAGGAGAATTCAGCCGGGTTGGGCAGCATTTGGGAAACTTCGTCAGGTCTTTTCATCGTCAATCCCACAGCGCCTAAATACGAAAATCTTCAATCAATACGTCCTACCTCTTATGACATACGGTGCCGAAACGTGGACACTTACGACACGGCTGGTCCACAAGTTCAAAGTCGCTCAGCGTGCTATGTAGAGGGCTATAATAATAATAATGATTTATTTTTCTCATCACAAAAGCTCAACGTTTCTCTAAGGAATCGCATCAAGAATGAGGTGATCCGGTAGAGAACCAAGGTCATTGACATAGCCCACAGGATAAGCAAGCTGAAGTGACAGTGGGCTGGCCATATTAGCCGCAGAACTGATAACCATTGGGGTAAACGGGTTCGTGAGTGGTGACCGCGTCTCGGCAAACGTAGCGTAGAACGCCCACAGGCCAAGTGGAATAATGATCTGCCCAAGACGGCTGGCAGGAGCTGGATGAGAGAAGCTGAGGATCGAACCAAGTGGAGTGCAATTGGAGATGCCTATGTCCAGCAGTGGACTGCGATGATGATGATGAGATACGTATTTAAGCGTTCCTGGATATTCTATCCCTAGGCTAGACTGGAAGTCCGTCATTTTTTAATTTACGATTTTTGATTACAAATAAATGAATACTTATATCAGCATTTATGGGAATTATATGCCTAAAGGGGTTAAAATAAGGGTCGAAAGTGCGTATGAAAGTCAATTTTAATGGACTATTGATTATAAATAAATACGTTTAAAAACATGAACACAGTATTCATAGATACTTACACAGCTTTAATTAAATACATATAATCAACTTCCACGCGAGCAAAGCCGCGGGCAACAGCTAGTTATTTATATTTTTGTTCATTTCTTACATAATATAAAAAACTAATGAAGGAATAATTCATATTTCAACAAAAAATATTTAATTAAATCGATTGAAAGTTCTTCATAAATAAAATCGCTATTCGTTTCAAATCGAATCGGTAATGGGTGAGGGCGTCACTAATTTCAAAATGTCTTGAACTGTCAAAAAGAAAATAAAGAAATGGACAGAGTATAGTTTACGTATTTATAATGATGATGATGTGACACTGTGGTCTAATAAATAAATAATAATAATAATAATAAATATTTTGTACATCTAACACACAACGCCATCTAGTCCCAAGCTAAGCAGAGCTTGTGTTATGGGTACTAGACAACTGATACAAATACATATATGGTCTGTATAGATATTTGAGATATTTCTATTAATTTGTTCTGAGTTATAGTAAACTCCAAAGAGCATGGCTTCAAAATATTATTACTGTTTTGTCCAATATATTATTTACTGCAGTGATGATAAGGGTAAAAATTGCATAGATCTCCAACTAGTTTACACGTAACTTGCTTAATATTTAAAACGTCCTAAGTGAGGCATGTACTGTAAAGGAGGAAAATCTTTACATTACATTTACGTTACAAACGATTGATCGGCAAAGTGGGTCATGCATGATTCAAGTTTGTCGATAGTACAAGTCCCTTAATTCAAAATGAATTTTTACATAGCACATTATAAAGTCGCGTTCGCTGTCTGTTCGCTTAGATCTTTTAAACTACTCAACGGATTTTGATGTACTCGCCGTGGGTAACACCGCTGGGCGCTGCTAGTATCTGCTTAAAAACCTTCCCCTTAAATCACTATCCATTGCTATAAACTCCATCAAAATCCGTTGAGTAGTTCAAAATATCTTAGCGAACATACAGTTAATAATGAATGTATTTCATGAATGAGATTTATTAATTTAACTAGCTGTTGCCCGTGGCTCCGACCGCGTATATGTGAGTTATCGCAGCAAATAGTAGCCTATGTATTATTCTGATTCTGAAACCCGTCCAGTAGTTTTTGCGTGAAGAAGCAACAAACATACACACTCACAAACTTTCGCCTTTATATATTAGTGTGATGTGATTATTTTGCAGGTTGTGTTGAGGTGGTGGACGCCACGTGGTGCAGAGGGCGGGGCGGGAGGCTGTTCAGGCGCTCTGTGGCGAGTGACGCCAGCTGATGTAGCCTCGCGACCTTCCGCCTGTCTCGTCAATTTTCTCCTTAATGGACGCTCAGTCACATTGGAAGTGCCTAGGTATGTACCATAGGAACGATGAAAAAGTAACTGAATAGTAATGTTGCTGTTAAGTAAACTTTTGTACTCAACAACAGAACGCAGTTGTTTTGTCAGACACAGAACTCTCTATTATTTATGTATTTTATAGAGTATGTTTTAATATCTATAAAAATAAATAAAATTGGAGTGTCTGTTTGTAATACTGAAATAACTTTTTTATTATATATATATATATACTACTTTTAATTTTTTTTGCAATTTTTGTCTGTCTATGTTTGTTCCGGCTACGGAACGGAACGAATCTCTGGAACGGCTGGACCGATTTTGACGGGACTCTCACTTACATACGTATAGCTGATGATATAAGGAGTACTTTTTTTAGACTAGCTTTGCACCGCGGTACAACAACAACCGCGGGTAACCCCGGGGCTTCAGCTAGTATGTATATAAAAATAAGCCTGCCAAAGTGATTCTACTCTACCTGATGCAAAGTATGAGCAGAATCCAAAAGTAGTGGTCACCATACTCAATGCAAATGAAATTAAAACCTTAAAATAAAAAATTAGAAGTTATATTCGTTTAAAAGACAAAAACTTTGTTGTTCCGAAAATACTCTTTCTCTTCAATTCTACAAACACAAAATATTGGATTGTAGTAAATGTAAAACCTTCTGATTTCTTCATATACTTACCTTGTGAAACCTTGTTTTCGCGAATTTTACAGTTACAATGTACTCGTCCAGTAGTGTTAACTGCTAATATTGGTTTGAATATAAGTTTTGGCTCCGTCCTCTAGAATCCTCTGCTTAGATCCCCTAGACCCTAGGGGATTCATTTGGAATTTTCGTCCACACTGATCATTGATCAGTTGATCATGAGGGGATCATTTTGGATTTCATTTCCATTATTATCCCCTGCTTTAACCGATGAGGATTTCTTGTCCACACAAAATGGCTATTTATGGCCAATATTGTATATAGGTCAAATGCCACACCTATTAATACATTTCACTAGTCACCACCAAAGTTTACCTACACAACTCAAAACTCATTAAAATCCCAGTATTAAGTCCATTTATATAAAAAAAAATCGAAATAAAAATATGAATATTTAGGGGATTTTTTATTAAGAAAAACTTTCAAATTAATGATCAAAATGTATAAAAATTTGTAAAAGATTCCATTGAAGATCGGTTTGGACAAACAATCCAAATAAATCCCAGAAGGGGTGAATCCTGGGATTTATTTGGATTCACTCGGTACAATAAATGATACACAAATATTATCCCAAAAATACATGTGTTTTGCTCATTCAATTTACTATAAACTTTTATGTATTGAATATACTCGTTGGTTATTACAGTGACAGCAACATTTCCAAAAGTATTCTCAGAGTACTATATCTGAACATTTACTTTTATAGCAGGAAAGGGGGTGGACGGTCAGCGTCCCACGTGCTAGCGGCTCAGGGCGGTGAGTTATGGATTGGAGCATTAGGTGGACGCACGCCTTACGACGACCCACCTGCGTTGTCTGAAGGTGCCGGTGGAAGGGTAACGGACTATAGGTAAAGTTGATACAATGTATTAATTTTACTACGCGGTTGGCCTAGTGGTTTAGGCAGTGGTCCGACAGCCAGCGAGAAAACGACTATCGTCGATTTTCTCGCTCAAGAAACGTTCTTAAAAAAAAAATCGCCTTATTTTTATTTATTTTTTATTCTGGATAACAACAGTCTTTTACAAAGTCAGTTACTTATATAATATTTACCAGCATATGATCAATTATAGTTATCCACTAATCTATATATATAGAAATGAATCGCCGAAATTTATGTACGCGCATAACTTCCGATCGGCTGCACCAAATTAAATAATTCATTTTTTATGTGTTCTTTATTGTTAGGACAAGGTTTGTGTACAAGAAAAATTAAAAGGTGACGTGAAAAGTCTTTTTTTTTTGTCCGCGACCGTACACTGCCACGGGAAGCTGAGACGGATATGTAAATGTGGCGGTACGAAGTTCGCCGGGTCCGATAGTACATAATAATTTCCAAAAAGTGCAAAGAACAGATTTCTATTAGTTTTTTTTATGTTTGTTACCTCACAACTTTCGACTGGGTGAACCAATTTTGATGATTATTTTTTTATTTGAAAGCTGGTGCTTCACGTGCTTCAGCTGGTGCCTCATTTCAATTTGGTTCAGTACATGAAGTTTTTTTTTGTTACATTTTTTGGTGGTATCTGAGATCTTGTACGTCGTCAGGCAAATAAAGCACAATATATATTTTCCTTTTGTAGAATAAAGGAGTTCGGTGCGTTAATGCAGCAGAACAGGCTGTACCCTATGCGTGGGTCTGGCGCCAATGGACGGGCGAGAGCACGCCTGCAGCGACACACCACGTATTGGCCACTCACTATCTCTTCCACGCTCATCTTCAACCTCGGATCTGTAAGTTTTATTTATACTTTACTGCTGGACAGAGGTTTTTTTTTAATAGAATATGAGACAAACGAGCAGAGGTATCACCTGATGGTAAGCGATTACCGCCGCCCATGGACAACACCAGAGGCGTCACAAGTGCGTTGCCGGCCTTTGGGGGATGGGGGGATAGGTTTGGGTATGAGCCTCCGGTATCCTCACTCACTCGGTGAAACAGAGCGCAAGCGCTATTTCACACCGGTTTTCTGTGAGGCCGTGGTATCACTCCGGTCCAGAGGGCCCGTTCATGCCGAAGCGTGGCCCTACCACGGTGAAATTAAGCTGCATTTTCTATACATTAAGTTGGACAGACAAATCTAGAAAATGTTATTTGTAGGAAAACAAGAAGTTTGCAGTTTCAAAACTTTTAAGAGTTTTATATTTGAATTCTTTTATGTTTTGTTTTTTTTCTTTTAAAACGAAATAATTGATTTGCTATAAAAGCACAATATTTAACAATTTTTTATGAAGACTAATGATAATAAATAATGTAGGTAATTTTTTTTGTGGGAGAGCCACGCTTCGGCATGAATGGGCTGGCTCGACCGGAGTGATACCACGGCCTCACAGAAAACCGGTGTGAAATAGTGCTTGCGCTGTGTTTCACCGAGTGAGTGAGGATACCGAAGGCCCATACCCCAACCCCTTCCCCTATCCCCACCATCCCCTGCCTCCAACCCCCCCCATCCCCCAAAGGCCGGCAACGCACTTGTGGCGCCTCTGGTGTTGCAGGTGTCCATGGGCGGCGGTAATCGCTTACCATCAGGCGATACGTCTGCTCGTTTGCCCGCCTATTCCATAAAAAAAAAAAAATATTGTATTCTCAAGCAAAATGTTAAAACTTAAAACGATTTATCATAAGCTGTTTTTTAAATTTTTTGCACTTCTCCTCCATATAAGTAACTTTGCCAAATTTCATAATTCTCTTCAAAGTTTTTGATTCACGTATTAATATATAGATATTTTTTTATCTCTAGGTGTTAGAGCCTCTCACTCGACTCGTGGTTCAAGAGACTTTAACAGATGAAGAAGTGGATACTTGCCGCAACGTGCTACTGTCACTACTCGCAATGGAGTCTCGCCATGAGTTCCCGACCTCGCAGCTACCTTCCAATATGAGGTATACTCCTGTTTCATATATGTAGTTTATAATGTACGACTTGTATGTATGTATTGGAAATGTAAAGTAACTCCGTCTGTCTGTAATGTTTTTGCGACTAAACCGGGGGGGGTATTTTGACAAAGGATATAGGCTACTTTTTACCACGACAATTGACGACGGAGCCGTGGGTAAAAGCTAGTCTAATATGTATACAAGGCCAATGACCATACGACATTAAACAAAACCGTGGGCTATTTAAATGTATTGGTTTACTTTGGGATTGTTTAAATTATCCGAAAACGAAACTAAATATCTATAAAATTAAAATCAATAAGGACACTATTTGTAATTTAAGTTCACTAATCTGAGTGGCCGCGGCGCGGTTTTGGCCGTAAAATAGGTACCTAAAGCACCGAACGACGCGCGACGTAAGTTTATAAAGTAGATACCTACCTACTTTATCAACGTAAGCTAAATAGCACAACTAATATTATGTATTCACGTTTTTTTTTTAATTACAGTCACCATAATAATCACAAAAAAACGGAAACCACCAGGTTTTAAATTTTGTCATCTCGTATCTCCTGGATAGTTTGTACAATAATCCGACTATTAGTAGGTAGTAGGATAAACGAACATTATCCGTAAATTAATATTTTATCCATAGTAAATTATTCACTAGACGTAGAAGTGTATAGCCGAGTCGAGGCATTGTTTCATTTAAATTCACACAAAATAACATAACATTACCTAACAACTAACAAACTTAACTAATGTGCCCTGTCACTATAAAATCACTACAAAATACCTATTAATTAATAAACAATACTTACAACACACAACGCGACACAGGCGGCGGCTGGTTCAAAGAGTGCGCGTGTGTGCACAACTGTGCGCTTTTCCAGAAACTTTCTGCCTCGCACAACAGAACTGTAGAATGAACTGTTGCCTGCGGTATTCCCAGATCAATACAAGCTTCAAACTTTCAAGAAGAGGGTGTACTCCTTTTAAAAGACCGGCAACGCACTTGTCACAAGTGCGTTGTCGGCCTTGAGGCGATCCGTTTGCTCGTTTGACCCTAGCCCATAAAAAAATGTATGTGTGTATGACTGTAGTGTAAATGTTTTTGTGTAGTTTGCATTTCTTTACAAAAGTGATTATGTATGTAAACAGTGAAATATGCACAAAGTACATTGCGAAATGGAACATAATGCCTCACTTTTAGTTAAAACTCGATTTTACTGTTTAGTAGCTGAATACCGCGGTATTACCCGCGGTTATTGTCGTACCGCGGGTAACGCCACTGGACAAAGCTAGTCTAAAAAACCTAAATTACTCCTTAGATCATCAGCTATCTGCCCGTGAAAGTCCTGTGTATCGCGTATACATACATATGCATTTATTAAAAAGCGGTTATTTTAACATTACAAACAGACACTCCAATTTTATTTATTTCCATAGATAAAACTTGTATACCGCCGGCTAAATATGGAAATCGTTTGTTATGGAGTACACTCCAATAAAGATGGTGTGTGTGTGTGTGCAGAGGCAAGTCGAGCCAGCGTCGCGAGGAGCTGTGGCGGCAGGTGTGGGCGGAGCTGGAGGCGCTGGTGCGCGCGCACGCGGCCGCGCCGCAGCACCGCGCGCTGCTGCGCGTGCTGCTCGACTGCCGCGCGCACAACAACCACCCCGCAGACGGTAATTTTATTATTTATTTATGCACACACCCTAAAGCCGGGTCTCCACCAAACAAATGTTGACAATTTTTGTTTTGTCAACACGTGTTGGTGACAAAAGTTTCTGTAAAACCAATTCTCCACCGAACAAAATTTGGAAACTTCTATGTTGTCAACCTTTTTTTGTGTTGTCCATTTTCGGTGGAGACGCGCCTTAACACCCCCGCATGTATATGTCACCGTAAAGGCGCGTCTCCACCGAAATTGTTGGCAATTTCAGTGTTTCCAAATGTTTGAAACTCTTCAGAAAATCGCCAACTTTTGTTTCCATTGTGTCTACACCGAGTCGCCAACAATTCGAAAAACATTCGAACTAAGCGTCTCCACAGAGCCAATAAATATCTGCAACTAGCATATTCTTTTGTTTACCACCAAAAACAGAAACACGGTTCCCAACATTTTTTGACAATTTTTGTTACCAACACAAGGAAATTACAGAAACTTTTATCACCAACACGTATCGAAAACACAAAAGTTAACAACTTTTGTTCTGTGGAGACTCGGCATAACATTGTAAAAACCGTTATATCATAATGTACCTAGCGAAATTGCAAACTATCAATAGAATGTCGACTGTGATATACTGCTTACATACTAATTGTCAACTGTCCCTGATTGGTCGGTTTTACAGTAGGCCTTTCAATGGCCATAGAGTTAGGTTAGAACTTCTTTGATTAATCACAAATGAATTTTACTGTCAGAATTTAATATAACTAATTCTAAAGCTGTGAGATATTTTCAACATGAAATCAATATACAATCACAATAATACTTTACATTCGGCAACAAAGACGAATTAACAAACAAATATGGCGGCGAGGGACATAGGCTGTTCAACCAATCGATTCGTGGATAACATTTCACAATCTTTCGACTGTTTGCAATCTCGCGAGATAGATAACAATCTAACGGTTTTGGCACATTTAACATATACATCACACCTCTTCCACCAATAGGGTAGATGACAACTTAATCAATTTAGTTACTTTTTATGACCTGTCAAAACGATAACTTTGTATGAAAAATGTACTAAATACAAACTTGTGACGTCACTGTTTTCTGTCTACTCAATTGAGCAATATATTTCAATGTTTATTTTATTAAAATTTGTAATAGAAATGAAAAGCTGTAATAATTATATTTGCCAAGATGGTTTGTAATATTCGTTTTAATGAAAGAGACATTGGTATTTATTTACGATACAGTCATCTACCCTGTTACTGCATGGTTGGCCTACGTGGGACAACACTTTGTGTGATTAACAAATTATTGTTCTAAATCTGCTTAATTTGAGATCAAACGGCCGTACATGAATCGTGTGATTATTATTATGATGATTTCACACATCACAAGCACGGCTATTTAATTTACATTTGCGCAGTTTATATCCAGATTTGTGGACTGCACGCTTAACAACAAATATAACTAAAGTAACTTAACACACGGTGAAAGTTATTGCTCTTCATAATTAATTTTATGAATGTTTGCTCACCTAAATGTAACTCACTTTATTTATAACACAGTTATAAGTTTACCTCTAGTATAAACATACATTTTCAGTAATGCACGCAATTAATTCACCCTATTAATGTAGTTGCATCTATCCAGATTTCTTTCTTAAAAACATGAGTGCCTTAACCAAAAAGGATAATCTATGCCCGATTTTAACGAAGGCGATTTAAATAAATTTGACGCAAAGGTGGAACACCTTTAGTTGGAAATCTGTTAAAAATCCTTACAAATACCTACCTAATTACTTATTTTATTATTTACCTCTGCGTCGTATGAAAAAATAAATGTTTAAAAAAATTACGTATTCGAAAACAGTGTTGTATTCCATTAAACTCTTTAATTTTGCAAGAACTTCTTGCTCTTCTTTCAACTATTACATTATTTCGCCTTGGAAGTGGGGCAGAGTTTTATTCGTTAAAGTTGCGATACGTTACACATAAAGTGTAAGTAATGTCAATAAGCAATAAGGTTAGTTGGAAGACATTATGCAAATAAAGTCACTTGTACTTTACAATTGAGTTTGTTTTTACAATGTCTTTCAACAAGGCCCATCAAGTGCTGACAATCGAGAGTATAAATTATTTTGATTTTGAAGAAATGACTGTCATAGACATTGGATTTTGCAATTATTTAGCTTTAGTTGAAATAAAGTAAATATGAGCATCTTTGACGATACTGATTTTTCAATTGGCTCTTCAGAACAACTATTAACGAGTTCAGTGATGTTGTACTTAACATTTGTCTGGCTTACTCTCTGTGTGCATTAAAGTTTGTAAGTTTGGTGATCGAAATAAAAGCATGCTCTGTTACGTCCTGTGTAGTCGTAGTGTAGAGAATAATAAAATATTACAGGGGAATCTCGTAGTACAGTTATCCGAGCGACTACGGACTCTCCGCTGTCGCCGGTTGGAGCGGGGAATGGAGGTGGGGCCAACGGTGGCGCGACCAGTGCTGGTGACGTGTGGGCTCCGCGGAATGCTCTCGACGCCTTGTTGGGCGCTCCCCGGCCTGCCCGAAGACCTGACTTCGCGGGACGTATGGCAGCCGGCACGAGAGTTGCTACACTATACCCCAATTTGAACAAGGAAGTTGAAACCCAACATTAGTTGGAAGCCGAAGTCGAATCTGCGGTTCGTTCCGTGCCCAAGTGTTTGTCTTTACATCTACAACGTGTCGTCCGCGCACCCTGATGTATTGTGGGTCACATAGCGGCCGTAACGAGAGTTACCACGCTAAAAATATACGTGTTTCATTCTGTACCCAGGTTGTTTATATACTGAAAATTATGTTAAATTATGATTTCAACCCTTTGAACGTCACAGTTGTAGATGATAAGTGAAAAAGTATCCGACACTCCTGTGTCAGCGGTTACCGGCAAAAATGCGAAGTTCTTGAAGTACAAAATAAAAGTAAAAAAATATTTTAATACTTTTATTACCATATGCGTCAAAACGAAGGGTTCGATCAGTATTCAAAATTGACAGACCACTCTCTTTTAAAAATGTTTGCCAATCCCAGTAGATGTTCCACTCCAATTTAGAATAGTAGTAATATCTAATACTCGTAGAAAGTATAAATAATTATTATACGGAGAAATAAAATTCAAAGATCCCCTCTTGATTCAATTCAATAAACGTCGATAGTCATGCGTCATGACATCGATGAATGTCATCCTTAAATAGAAAAGAACTTGTATTCACCAGTCGACATTTACCGTTAGCGGATGACGTCATGACTTGACTAGGGCTGTGACTAAGTAATTTGAAATATGTAAACGATTTTAAAAATAGGAGATAAACAACAATCACTACTTGTTTATCAATGCACAATCTCGCATTATTTTTAATCATAGAGATGTAACAATATAAAACACTGGCGATCAAATGGTTCAATCGACACAAAAATGAATATAACTCGTTTCAAAATTAACACAAAAAGGAATATAACTCGTTTCAAAATTAAGACAAAAAGGAATATAACTCGTTTCAAAATTAATGTATGTTTCCTATGAATTCCTGATCTATTAGATGTATCATTAAGAAATGTTTTGTGTAATTTTATCGAATGTATATATTATTTAAATAAATGATAGGAATAAGGAGTGTGTGGTTTCATTTCGGATAATAAATACACACATCAAAAGTGTCTAGGGATCAAGCATTTTTATGCGGATTTCTTGAAATTGAGATGTGGCTTTGGCCCTGGCCTGCTCAGTCGCCAGACTTGAACCCGATTGAGCATGCATGGGATATGCTACAGAGAAGAGCTCTGCCGAATATGGAGGGTATCCAGTCGCAAGAAGACCTTTTTTTGTTGTTGCAACGAACATGGGCGGCCATTCCACAGCGTGATTTGGATGAACTCATTTTGAGTATGCCAAACCGATGTTCTTGTGTTGTTAGTGTTCGCGGTAGAAACACGGATTATTAATTGTTTAAGTTACCTAATAAAATTTTAAAGAAAAGTGTTATTTCAGTATTTTTTTCGAACTTTAATGTTAGTGGTTCAAATGTCAAAAATCCCTTTATTAGGAAAATGGCAAATTTCTTTATTAATGCAAAGGTGACTTGGTTTATCGTTACTGTGACAAACGAAAACACTTTATTTGATGAATCCTTAAAGAAAATTTTAATTAATATCAATCAGGAGAAAAGTTATTGCAAAAATATATGTTGATCCCTAGACACATATGTTGATCCCTAGACACATATGTTGATCCCTAGACACTTTTGATGTGTGTATGAATGCGACTTTATAAAATTAATATCTTATATTTGTTCTTTAATTATTTAAATAAATGATAGGAATAAGGAGTAGGAGAAGATCCGACCCTAGATCGACCTTCACCGAGCTGATAATAGAATAAAACTTATTTTATTATATAATTCGTATATTAGAAAATATATTAAAAATTAGTTGACTAAAAAATCCGGGACAGAATATTTTTTGCCCTCTCTTGGTACGCCCTGATACTGTTTATTCTGCACCTTATTCTAGTATAGTTTAATGTAGTTCGCTCGAGTTGCGATAGATGGCGCTAGATGTACATTGATTTGTTAGATTTGATTGTTAAAAACACGAACAAAACGACATTTTCTAAAAATGAATCCTAGCTAGATCGATTTATCGCCCCCGAAACCCCCTGCATACAAAATTTTATGAAAATCGTTGGAGCCGTTTCCGAGATTCAGATTATAAATATATACAAGAATTGCTCGTTTAAAGCTATTAGTTTTTTTTTTAAATTAATTGTATTCTGTCCAGGATTTTTTTAGACAACCCATTTTTAATATGTTTTCTAACATACTAAATATATTATAAACTAAGTTTTATTCTCTTATCAGTTCGGTGAAGGTCGATGTAGGGTCGGATCTTTGACCAGAATGTGTGGTTTCATTTCGGATAGTAAATAAAAATGCGACTTTATAAAATTAATATCTTATATTTGTTCAATAAAACTACATGTGGGCCCGTGTGCCCGGCGCCCGGGTAACACGACCTTTGTATTATCTTGTTGCATATAAACTCTGCGGGCAGACTGTGTCATAAGGCAATGGTGAGTGACGGCCTGGCGGCTGTCAAGGCATCTGGTCCTGATCACGGCGACGGCCACTGCGCCCTCGCCGCCGACGTACTCGTTACAAATATTGGAATGTCACGCGGATGCGAACGTTCGAACGTTAAATGATTACAAACGAAACCTAACTAGGCCCTGTGGCGGGCCGCTCCGAGATACACTCACATCGAAATATTGTACAATCTCATTCTCCCGACGCGCGCCCGACCGGTGTGTCGGAGCGCCGCCTCGATACGATACCCTATAAAACTTACAAAAACGACCGGTATTCTTAAACTTAACTCTAAGTTAAAATTAAACGGAATTGAAAAATAAATTACCTAGGTACAATATTTTAGTCTAGAAAGCTATTTATAGGCGCACGAGGGACGCTTGGTGGGAGTGCGCGGATGTCAGTGGGTAGCTTTCCGAAGTTTCTTTGCGAGAGGTATCGCCGACGCATCTGATGAATCACCCAGTGAATTCTCTTCTGCTGAACTCGCCTCCTCTATTTGCCTGTAGATATTAAAAAATACATGAAATACCTATAGCAGTTTATGGTTGCTTTACTATTGGCAAAACTAATAAAATGTTTACTATTTTATAATCTGAAGAGTTAGTTTGTTTGAACGCGCTAATCTCAGGAACCGCTGGTCCGATTTGAAAAATTATTTCAGTGTTAGATAGCCCATTTATCGAGGAAGGCTATAGGCTATATATCATCACGCTAAGACCAATAGGAGCGGAGCCCCAATGAAGAACGTGTCAAAAACGGGGGAAAATTATCACGCTACGGGCAATAGGAGACGCAAACGAGGTTGCGTGGGTCAGCTAGTAATTCATAAAAGTAAAAAAAGTAGTGTGCGATTACCGTTTAGCGCGTGGCGTGCTGAAGGCGGAGTCTGAGTTATCGGAGGGTGAAGCAGGGGTGGCAGGAGTGGAAGGTGACGCGGGTTTTGCGTCCATGGAGTCTTCTGTGCACGACGTCGTCGTGTCCTCGTTGACCGAGTCTGCGCCTAATTTGCCTGCAACAATGAAGGGGTCTAATCACATAATTATGCTACAACAATTACATTTTCTTCTTCACTATTTCATGGATATTGTCTACAAACAAATGATATACATCGTATTATTTGCTCGAAATTGTGGGCAGCTGATTTCATGCTCGTTATGAACGTTCATTGGCCCCGCATTTAGTGAAAATTAAAACATTACTAACGACTGACGTAGGAATAACTAAGTGCTAATACCTACATTACATATAAATCTCAGTCTGCAGTTTTATGTACGAGTACTATGCTGCAAGCACCACACACTTTGATTACTAAATAAATATAAAACTTGGTAGCTCACCCTCATTACGATTAATAATAAAAAATAACTATAATTTCAATGTTAACCAATTTTTAACCAAGATTTGATAAGTAAATTTGGTCACAATTCATAAATCATTATCTGTGTGTCCGCTTTTATTATCATAGTACAATATTTTAAAATGATTTTAAAAATATCCTATATAAATATGATATTTTAAATATGTAACTCTAGTATTACAGAGACGAAAAATAAGTAATAAGCACCATGATTTCGATGAAATAAACAAAATTAAGAATATGTAAAAAATATGTTTCCAAATTCTATATTAAGGATTTTTTTATTAGCTAACCAAATCCTTTTATGTAAATACTACATTATATTCATCTAAACTAGTCAATAATAGGTATTTTTATTTCATTTATAATAAAAAGGGATTCTGATGCCTTAAGTGTTGCGAGTACCACTCTGTGTATTCAATTAATCTCCCAAGATATTTCTCAATGCGGCGTGAAAAAAATATTTTTGAAAAGTCCATTTAACTTTCATAACATAAATTAACAGATGTATTTGTTTATCTTTTTATTTCTATCATAGTATCTACATGCAGCACTTTGAATATTTCGTTACTTTTATTTCTAACAGAAATGAAATATACGATAATCATCGATATCAAATCTAATGTGTTTAAATAATACATAAAAGAGTGCATGTTTACGTAGAAAATTTTTGTTTGCTGTATGTAAATAGATTATTCTGTGGATGCAAAAATCAGCAAACAAGGCTCTGTGGCGTGGGTGGCGGCGCGAGATCTACATAGTGCTCGCGCCCCTTTTCTGGGTAGAAAAGGGAGCATCAGGGTTCCTACACAGGAGGGGGCCATCTACAAACTGTAGGTGGCCCGAGGTACTTCGGGGTTCCAGGGATTTACTTTCGAGGGTGCACCTGGTTCCTCGGCATCTAGTACCCGAGACGGTGTGCG
Organism: Diaphora mendica; assembly: GCA_949125395.1. Lineage (NCBI taxonomy): Eukaryota > Metazoa > Arthropoda > Insecta > Lepidoptera > Erebidae > Diaphora > Diaphora mendica. The sequence continues at coordinate 9,106,268 of OX421321.1, forward strand.
GTTTTAAGTCGGTTCGAGTCAGACATAACCACCAGTTGGTGATATCCGAGGGGATTTCCGCACAAAAAAAAGGCTCTGTGGCGTGCCTTGGTAGAGGCCTATGTCCAGCAGTGGACTGGTACAGACTGATGATGTATGTTTGTTTGTTCGTATTTTATGCGTTTAAAATGTTGCTTACAAACTATCAGAGATTTAAAATGAACATAATTTTTATTCAGAACAATAGTTGTGTCCTCGAAGGTTATCAAGTATTACGAGAGCAAAGCTGTGGTCTAAACCTTATTATTTTCTAATTATTTGTGAAAATGGTTAATTAAATCCACAATAATTCAAAAATCCTTTTTGGAAGTCGGTTAATCAGACAACCTTTTCTACTATTTATAAACTTCATATTAAAATGTACTTAATGAATGTAATTTCTGCCTCTATTTAGTCTTACACTTAATGGCCTATAAACAGAATCATTTATGTATTGGAAACCCAATCGGGCCGTCACCCCAGCGTGTTCGCGATGAGGTGGTGTGAAATTAATCAAACCGACTATAATCACACGGTGTGCGACTCAGCGCCTGACATAGGCGAGTATCGTTAACAGCTGTCATTAAAGCCGCCTTAAGTTTTAATCATATTCTGAAGTAAATGAGAAGAGACCTTAGAATTTGTGACAATACCATTAGTACCATATTGTTCAGTCTGTATTTAACTCTAAACGGGGAGTGATTATTGTATCTTAATTAGAGTAAACTAACTTGAAGTTACATGGAATTGGTGTGATAAAAATTACAGTACTATCTGTAACACAAGTTTTTAACATAGATTTTCTATGTTCATCCCAAAAAAATGTTGATCGTTTTAACTTAAGACCATCGTAATGTGCGATTTAATTAGATAAAATAGTATACGAGTACTAAATGCTGTATAATATAATACCAAAGGATATGGTTATCTGTTTATACCAAAAAAAGTATATTCGAGTTGTGTTTTAATCTACTATGGCAGCATATTTTTCGCGTTAAAAATTGTATATTACCATTTCCATTTGTAGAAGGAGGTTCGAGGTTACTTTCGTCGCTCGGCGGCAACGGTGATCCCCCGTTCGTGGGTGCAGTAATGGTTCTAGGCGCCTTGCCTAGTAGCTCTGGCCGAAGGTCCGACAGGATGTGGTGTGCCCATAATGTTAGATCCACCATGTGTGGTGACCATTTGTTGCCACAGCCGTTTTGTTCCTATATATAACAGATTCGTCTTAGCTTGGAGTTTTAATCTAACTTTGTATTCATAGCATCACTTTATGACTCACGACTGCTACGACAAAATCATTACAACGTAGATACGAAGCGGTATACGTAGTTTAAAATCATTACATTTGTACATTTTTAAGTAACACCGTTAGCTTCTATTGCCAAAACCATTACACAAAAGGGCTTTTGGGCCCTTTGCCAAATAGGAGTGAGTGTTACAGAGTATACGAACCTTATTTAACCTATCACAGACGTTCCTTATATGCTTTACAAAATTGAGGTATTCCTTGGCAGTGTAGTCGCTCCCTTCCATCTCTGGGATCGCTTGTACGCATTCATCTGCCATGAATGGCGCTATTTCTGGGCTCGCCGCTGCTAGCAGTGCTGACGCTGTGGCAGTGCCTACTCCCTTCAAATTACTGAGTGCCGCCATCGCTGACTCAATGTTCGGTAGCTTACGAAATGCTTTTTTCGTCTCCTGCACTACAGCTCTCGGCGTGTTTACCTTTATCAGGTATGATAATTGCGGATAGAATTTTCCTCTCTGCAATAAGAAAATATTAGGATTTCATTAGCCATGGTTCAGTTTCAATAGGTTATGTGCTGTCACTGGAGACGAGGATTTAGAGAAAATCTATCGAAAAGGTCGGTTGATTTTTTGTTGATCTGTTACGTGCTGTGTTTTACTAAAAGCCTGATTTTACATAATTATATTGTAACAAATGTTTGAGACTACTCAAAATATTTACGATTACGATTCACGGATAAAATACAAGTAAGATTCAATGAGATGCATGATTCTTTTATGTTAATCCTATATCGATTTAGTAATAAATGTAGGTATCTATTCTGAATATGAACATGACAATATTATCCATTTTAATTGAAATGAGTGATATTAGAAATAGAAACTTGCCACATAGTTCACATAAAAAGTAAGTTTATCAAACCACTGATAGTTAGTTATGAAACAAGTTTCTCTCGATACTGGTAAAATAAACTTGTACTAACCGATTGTTTCCATTTCATTAGCTGTACCAACTCTTCATGTATCATGTGTGCATCTTTGCCTCTGGATTTAATCTTCTTTGGTAATTCATTCTGGTACCTGCAAATTGAACAGAAAATTATATAGAACTAGCTGTTGCCTGCGGCTCCGCCCGCGTGTATGTTAGTATCGCGGCAAATGGTAGCCTATGTGTTATTCTGATGTATAAGCTATATTACTGTAAAGTTTCATCCAAATCCGTTCAGTAGTTTTTGCGTGAAGAAGAAACAAACATACACACTCACAAACTTTCGCCTCTATATATTAGTGTGAGTGTGATAGTGTGATGTGATGTGATATATTTTGTTGACATCTTATTATATATATTTTTTTTATATTAAGTCTATATTTTACTCTATAGAGAAGATTTGAAAGTTTTGAAACTCAGAAATCAATGGTACAATTTAATTTCGATTCTAACTTGTAACACTCGACGCGGGGTCAATCGGCGAATCGAACATATTAACCAATTTTTTTTTATTTTCCCGTCAATCCATATCAAACTTATATTAAACTAGCTGAACTCCGCGGTTATTTTCGCACCGCGAGTAACGCCGCGGGACAAATTAAGTCTAAAAAAAGTAGCCTAAGTTATTCCTTAGATTATCAGCTATCTTCAAGTGAAAGTCCCGTCAAAATCGGTCCAGCCGTTCCAGAGATTACCCGAACAAACCGACAGACGGACAAAAATTGAAAAAAATATTATTTTGGTACATGTATCGTGTATACATACATATGCATAAATTTATTAAAAAGCGGTTATTTTAAGATTACAAACAGACTCCAATTTTATTTATTTGTATAGATGATAACTATATAGATGCCAATAATAACAACATGAGGATGATGATACAGCTATCTATACAAATAAATAAAATTGGAGTGTCTGTTTGTAATATTAACATAACCGCTTTTTACTAAATGCATATGATTGTACGGTACATATACCTAAAATAACATTTTTTACCATTTTTGGTTGTTCCGGCTAATCTCTGCAACTACTGGACCGATTTCGACGGGACTTTCACTGGCAGATAGCTGATGGTATAAGGAGTAACTTAAACCACTTTTTTTAGACTAGCTTTGCCTCGCGGCGTTATCCGCGGTTGTTGTTGTACCGCGGGGCTCAGCTAGTTTTTCCATAAATTTGTAGGCCCATCTCAAGTCTGTTGTCTTGATATCTAAATCGAATAATTTAAAATCAACGCAATAAAATATTATTGGTAGGTACCTAGGTGGTCAGCCGCATCATCTAACAGCAGCATCTAACTTCTATTCTCATTAATAACGTAAGAATGATAATGGTGCAGTTAATTTACTTCTAGCAACAACATGTTTTAATTCTTTGAAGAGATATTAATTGTTGAAAAACGGCTCGTTTTATTTCAGTAGGTATACGTTTAGCACATGTTCACGTAGTTATTATGAGCCATATGGTATACCACTTGTTGGAATAGTACTTACTTAATCCACATGGTACATTTTCGTTCGGATCTAGTAAGCGGACTTATTTAGGTATATCCATTTAGTAAACAATTGTTATTTTGTAGAATGTTGTCATAAATTGTTAGAATATTAAAATAGCCATAAGCTAACATTTCATTATTTCTTTTATTAAAGGTACATATCATTTAAAGTTTTTTGTCGTAGATACTTAAAAACCTATATCCAGGCAAGAATTAATGACCTTACATTTCAAAAAATGTCGACACATAATTCGTAAAATATTCATTGAAGATAGGTACTTATCTACATTTCGTTTATCATGAAGTACAAAATCTATTAGTTGTAGTTAATAACAAATTTAATAAAAAAAACAATAATCAGGTTTCTCATGTTCAAAATACATACATACATGTTAGGTTTAAATTTTGGCGCGAATACTGTAAATAGGTATCTACATAGGATAAATTCTCAGAAAAAAATGTTTATTATCTACTAATAGTACTATATATACCTACGTATATATCTCGGAACACATTTAAACCTTAGTTTTAATGTTAATTCATACATTTAAGATAAGGGTTGATAAAGATAGATATAAAAGCTACCGCAATCCTAGTTGTGGGACTAGAGAAAGAAAAAATTATAAAATTGCGAAATAATTATCTGTTATTATAACTCGAATGATGAATGTAATACGATCAAAAACTTTAAGCTTAAGCTAATAATTCAATAAATTTGTTTTTAGATATGAAAAACAACTTAAATGGCTGGTAAAAGTAAGAGACATCAAGTCTGTTCATGATGACTCATTGTGCCCTCATAACTAATTCCTTAATAGATACTCATTTTATTTGCAAGACATAGGAATTAAAATAGTTTATTTATGTAACATAATATACTGTTAATATTCAAGTAAAACATCAAGAATTAAATATAACTTAAATGGCAAGTCACCATTTTGGACGGATGTTGAATTGTGAGTTGTACTCAACAACGCATTGTATTATCTACTAAAGTGTATTGTTAGATTTATACAATGACACACATACTTTATCAAGATTGATAGTTATTAAAGGTATTCAAGGAATTTGCAAGGAAACGGTCAAAAAACATGAACATAAAAGCAATAAACCGAGTCATGATACGTAAAGGACAGCCACCATTTTATAACGCCTAAGCGCGGCGATATTTTCCCCCACACTAGCTTCAGGAAAAACGATCGTGTCAATTTGACATCGATCCCACGTGACGCAGTGGTTTTAATGAGCCGTCCGCGGACTAGAGATGCAGTCCGCGAGGGAGGTAGCTATCAAATCAGTTTGCACGGATACACACACAATACAAGTTCATTGACACGCCACGGCCGCATTTTCTCCTTTCAAAGGCGTTTGTACTTACCAATTGTCCAATTTTATGAGCTCTTCTGGTTTCTTGGTCTTCTGCTCAGCTTTTAATTTAATCGCTTGTGGATATAACTGTAAAACACTGTCAAAATCTTTTGCATCTGCCTCCAGAAAGAAAGTAGACGTGTCTTTCGCGGTAGCCATTGTGAACGTTCTAAATGTACAACACTGCGTATTTAGTTTAGCTATAGCGCCGAACTCGACGCGGCGGCAGCACCTGGCAAACTGGCCCTCTCCCCACTCGCCGCCATCTTGTAGCGTGAACCTCGTAATGACGTTCGATATTATTATTCGAAATATGTTTTTTTTCCTCTATAAATAAGCCATTTAAGATTGTTTTTTATTATATTATGTTATTAAAATTAAGCTAATATTACAATTTACCACATATTTCTTAAATTTTAACCGGTTCTAGGCATGATTGCAACAAAAAAATACTTACTCGACATCACAAGGTTATGTCGGTCGCACGGCGTGTCGAACGTCGGACATTTGTCTGGCCTCCACCCACAGGGAGAAACGGGATGAGAGAATATAAATTCCATTTTGATGTTAAATCACACCACTTCACTTGAAAAACAAATTGGTATTTGAAAAATTAGATATAAAATGAGCACAATCACGATAATGTTAGTCACGTCGGCCTCGCCGCACTATCAATTTCCTTAAACGTGACGCAACACACGACACCGTTCTACCGAAACGACTTTGGTAAACACGCATATTTTCCGTTGCATTGCAGTACACACTGAGCTCGGAGTAGTCATGAAGTAGTAACTAGCGGTGTACATAAGGCATTTAGGTAGTAGGACGTACATATCACCGGGGTGGAACGTCACACCAATCGGCTTTGTTGTTTCGAAAGATAGATCGCCATGTGCTCTGATCCCTCTTTAAATTAGGTGTGTTATTGTTTATTCAGTAGATCGTAGTGTTTCGCTTTTATTTCTTTCATTGATAAGACATTTAGCGAGTGGATGTAACGAATACAACACTCCTTTGGTCGCATAATTTAAGTTTAAAAATTGTTATACAGGGTGATTGTTAAGGAATGAAACACCTGATTATAATATTTTTGTCTTTTTTGTCGTTCTTGCTGTCCCTTCTTAGTATTTAATGTCTATCATTCATAACAGATAAATAGTTAAATTCTTTTCTAAGCAAAGACTTGTTCCGTGAACTATTACAGTTGTAGCTACCAAGCCGTAGTTATCAATTTAAATGCGTTAGAAGATGTTTAATGATGGTCAGACAATTAATTTAATCTTATCTAAGCTCGTCTGACGATCCTAACCATTTCTACAAAGATTTTTCACATGAGCACAGATTGTTGTAACCTTTTACTTATCTTCTAAGCTGCGTAACTTGTATCATAAGTAGGTAACCTTTTTGTGCTTAGCACTCTTAAAACACAACTTTTAAACACTAACTTATTTCAGGCATATCAAATAATATTTTAGTTAGTACATACTAAATATTTTTCTGAAATGTTTATAACCGATTTATATTGTGTGTGTCTTATGTCTTAAATATTCCCAACACACTGAGATTATTAAAATTTATAAATAAGCCAACACAATTACTTATATCATATTTTTTATTCGTGTAAATAAATTTTTTAACAGCACAGTTCTGTCCTGAGAATGTTTGTTCTATTTGATATGGGATTCGCGTTCGGATCATGTTATCAGTAGCTCACCCGAGATTCACTAACGATAAACTGCAAGCTGTTTGAGTAACCGGACCGCACCTTCACGACAGTTCACAATGATCGTCGGTTGATTTGATATTAAAATTGGAGTGTCTGTTTGTAATATTAAAATAACCGGTTTTTATTAAATGCATATGTATGTATACACGGTACATATACCAAAATGTCTCTCTGTTTATTCCGGCTAATCGCTGGATCGTCTGGACTTAGGGTACTTTTTTTTAGACTAGCTTCGCCCCGCAGCGTTGCTCGCGGTTACAGCTGCAAATGCGGGTACCACCGCGGGGCTCAGCTGGTTCCTTATAAAATAAGTATACGGTAGACACTCGTCTCCATAGTCTTTTGAAATATGTACTTCATTATCATTATCAAAAGCCCTTAAGAGTCCACTGCTGAACATAGGCCTTAGCTCCTGAGATCAAAAGTTTTTGGCCTACTTAACTACTCTGGGCACACAGATTGATAGGTATAGAAATACTAAGTACCTACGTGGCTAATAAATCATTTCCAGTTACATCCAAGTAAATTGTTGTAGGTATTTCTTTCAGTGTCAAATTCGTTCAAACCGTCTTTGTTGACGATTTTGTTTATCATGTACAAGTGTATATCTTATTAAGTTTCATTACGTCTAATTTTGCTGTAACATTATTTGTATGATTTATATGTTACCACGAAGATGGACCCCTCGACTTATATATCGACTTATAATCTATGCAAACTTTTAATTTACATCGAAAAACTACTGGATTTATTGTTTGAAATATTAACTTCTATGTATTACACTTGCATATAATGCCTACGCGAAAAGTAATCGTAAACCTGTTAATTTTGAATAATACATCGACAGTATCTGTAAGTTTTAATTAAAATTTGGGCAATTTAAAAATTAAAAGGCTTAAGCCTTACAAAACGGTAACATTGTAAAAGTGAAGATAATTGTCTGTGAGAACAATAAAATTAAATACCCAATTCTATTGCAAGTTGTTAGCAAAAAATGGTCTCGCTTCTACCTGAACCATTATTGTTAGAAGGTCTCGCTGATCTGAGGTCTCGCTGCTAGGTAGCATTTATAGTAGAAACTACAAAAGTACAAAGACCTTACATATTACAGTATTATTCAATAATTCTGTAGTACAGACAATGTAGTATTGTAGGTCCAAGACATTATAGAAACGTTGAAATGTTCAGAGTAATAAATGCGGTTAGTGTTAATATTTGGTACTTCGTCTAGCTATTTTAAGGTTTTTTTTTGTAAACCACGTGTTCTAGCGGTAGATTATATACCAGTATAGGTATATTTGTTCGTACATAAAAAAAGTAAAAAGTAAAACCCAACTACGACAAAAACCGACGCTGAAAAAGTATGAAACAAGATGTTCAGGACACTGGATTAAACAACATTACTGATGAAACAAGATAATCGGCACATAGACTCTATCAAGAGGCCTTCGTACATAAACACATATTCAAGTTTCAAAAGCCGTAGTAACGCGTTGTTAATGTGTTATGGTACTTATGGTACATTTCTACGTAACGCGTGACTACGACTTTACAAACTTGAATATATATAGTGGGGTAAAAATTGAGAATTTGGGTCACGTATCATATGAGAAAAAGGGGTGACTGCATGTTCTCAGAATGTTGTTTTAAGTATGTCTTTCTTTTTAACCAATTTAAAAAGTAGAAAGTTCAACTTTGTACACGGCAGCCGGAAGCGTATAGGTAGTGAATGTGCTGTTTTTTACTCGACTACAGTGAATCCAATAGTTAAGGCGTATAGTAGCCTCAATAACCTTGAGCGTCTGGGCGGAGCTAAACGCATAGCATCATATCTGCACCGCACACATTCATGTCTCCGTACCGCACGCGCTACTTAAAACGATGATCAAAGACTAGGGAGCGAGACAGACATGCGCGCTTGTCTGACGTTATTGCCTTAACTTCAAAACATAATTATAAATGGTTATAATGTTAAAATAAAAAAGGGGTATTTCTAAAAGTTTAGTAAGATTTAAAATTAACACATTTTATCATAGGTAGGTACTAAATACGAAAAAGTATGTTAAATTAGACTAAAAACCATATAGAATTCGAAATACCGATCCAACTATACATATTTGATAAGAGAGGTAAGAAATCTGGTATAATAAATTAATTCATTTTACCTTTTGTACAAAAAAGTAAAAATTATCATATTTCTGAAAACTTCTAGCATGTTTAAATAAATTAACAAGTAAAATTTTAACAAAATAAAACCGACTTCAAGGTTCAACTCGATTTCTCTTGGATGCCATAATCAGATCTCAGTGTCCTTATCATGGTACCACCGCTGGGATATCTCCTTTCCATTAAAAAAAGAATCATCAAAATCGGTTCATAAACGACGAAGTTATCCCCAAACACACATAAAAAAATATATATATACGGTCGAATTGAGAAACCTCCTCCTTTTTTTTTGAAGTCGGTTAAAAACAGGTAAATGCGTTACGTGTCAGGTCACCCATAGAATAAGGTTCCGAAGTCACCTGCAATGTCTACAAATTGAAATAAAATCGTGTCGAACAGATAATTATCATGAATTTATTTTTAACTAGCTGAACCCCGCGGTGTTGCCCGCGGCTATCGTCTTGCCGCGGGTAACGACCTATCACTGAAAGTCCCGTCAAAATCGGTCCAGCCGTTGCAGAGATTAACCGGAACAAACAGACAGACATACAAAAATTGTAAAAAAAAATATTTTGGTACATGTATCGTGTATACATACATATGCATTAATTATAAGCGGTTTATTTAATATTACAAACAGACACTCCATTTTTTTTTATTTGTAGAGATTTTACATGTACGTTGGTGCAGTGATAGCTTACGTCGGGCGGAGCACACACCCCCGTCGATGGCCTATGCGGTCATAGATGACGGGGGTAGAGAGGACTATGTGCCGCCCGTTAGGGAATCGGAGGTTGGGGCGGCTGTTCTTCGGATCCGTTCCAAGAACACCGCCCCCGGGCCGGACGGGGTTCCAGCCCGAGTGATGGCCCGAGCCCTCGACCATATGTCGGACCGCCTCAGGGAGGTGTTGGACGCTAGCCTGGCGTCCGGACGCTTCCCTGAGTGCTGGAAATGCGGGAAGCTGGTCCTATTGAGGAAGCCGGGACGGCCTGCCGATTCGGTCGGGGCCTATAGACCCATCGTGTTGCTGGACGAGGCGGGTAAACTTTTTGAGAGGATACTCTCTGCCCGCATCGTCCGGCACCTCTGCGAGATGGGGCCCGACCTGTCGGACACCCAATTCGGATTCCGAGAGGGGCGTTCGACGGTCGATGCCGTGATGCGCCTTAGGGCCGTGACCGAAGAGGCAGTGAGCTGTGGCGGCGTGGTGTTGGCGGTGTCCTTGGACATCGCCAACGCCTTCAATAGTCTGCCATTTAGCTGCATCAGGGAAGCACTCCACTACCACGGGGTGCCAGAGTACCTGAGGCGGCTAGTGGCAGACTATTTAGAGGAGCGTACCGTCGTGTACGAGGACCGAGAGGGTGTCTTGAGACGGCGACCCATGTCGTGCGGCGTTCCGCAGGGGTCTGTCCTTGGACCACTCCTGTGGAACGTGGGGTACGACTGGGTCCTACGAAGTCGTCTGCCTCCCGGGCTGGGCGTAATTTGTTACGCCGATGACACACTTGTCACAGCCCGGGGGGCGAACTTCCAAGAGGCGGCGCGGCTGGCTACCAGGGGTGTTTCTCTGGTGGTCGGGCGCATCGAGGCGCTGGGCTTACGGGTGGCCCTGGACAAGACGGAGGCCCTATTGTTCCATGGGCCCCGTCGTGGTCCACCCGCCGGCGCCTCCATAGAGGTCAACTCGGTCCTCGTACCGGTTCGGGCCCAGATGAGGTATCTGGGCCTGATCCTCGACGGTAGGTGGCTCTTCGACGAGCACTTCCGACAGCTTGGTCCAAAGCTGGTCGACGCTGCCTCCGCCCTTGGGCGACTTTTGCCCAATTTGGGTGGAGCCAGCGTCGCAACACGACACCTCTACACGGGGGTGGTCCGGTCGATGGCGCTGTATGGTGCACCGGTGTGGGTGGCGGCTCTGACTGCCCTAAATAAGGCCCGCCTCTGGCGGCCTCAGAGGGTATTGGCAGTCAGAGCCATACGCGGATACCGCACGGTGTCGACCGAGGCGGCGTGCGCCTTGGCCGGAACACCCCCGTGGGATTTGGAGGCGGAAGTGCTCGCCGAAGTTTATCTACGGGTGGCTGGATATCGGGCGGAGTATGGCTATCGCCCTCCGCCCGAAGAGGTACGCGAATGGCGTGAAGCCGCTCGTGGAGCCACTATGGACAGATGGTCGTTCCGGCTGGAGACTCCACGCGCTGGCTTTGCCGCCGTGGAGGCTCTCCAGCCGGTCATCCTCGAGTGGGCAGGGCGGCAGCACGGGACCCTTTCCTTCCGACTGACGCAGGTCCTTTCCGGGCACGGTTGCTTCGGGAAGTACCTGCACTCGGTCGCTAGGAGGGAATTGAGTCCCGCCTGCCACCACTGCGACTGCAGTGAGGACTCGGCCCAGCATACGCTGGCGATTTGCCCCGCTTGGGCGTCGCAGCGCCGGGCCCTCACTGCAGTCATCGGAGGGGATCTCTCGCTACCGGCCGTAATACGCGCCATGGCCGGTAGTGACAGCAGTTTTACCGCGGTCGCAACCTTCTGCGAAGACGTAATCTCGCAGAAGGAGGTGGCGGAGAAGGCCCGGGAGGATGATATCCACTCGGACCCAATCCGCCGCCGGCGAACCGGGCGGCGGAGGCGCGCCTATCAGCGCCTCATGCCGCCCTGAGTGTGGCCGCGGATGGTCGGGACGGGCTTTCCCTTCCATCCGCTATAGTGGCCGCCCGCGAGGAGGCGACGTTACGCGTGTGCCGTACGTCGCCTAAATCGAGATGTTAACAGCTGACGGTGCCCGCTTTTATGCGGGCAAGCGCTGGGAGGGGTCCGGACGTGTTAATAACTGCAGTTCCCGGATTCCTCCCTTCACAGGCGCAGAGTGGCACACCGTGTGGTTTTAGTCGGTTCGAGTCCGACACACCGCCCCGCCGCAAGCCCCGGTGGGGTGACGGTCCGAGGGGATTTCCACACGATAAAAAAAAAAAAAAAAAAAAGTGATAGCTTACGCGACTATTGTCCATGAGGTCTCAGGTTCGTTTGGGTGTTCTCTATGTATGATATATTTCTATTTACAAATAAAAGCATATAATTGTTCTATCAGTCAATCTAGCTTTCATAGTACAAGCTCCACTTAGTTTGAAACTAATAGACGTTGTGTGTCAGATGTCCGAAATATATATTGATTATTATTTTCAAAGCTTTGTATGCGAGTGTGTGTATTTTACAAGTTAGACCTCTATACTCTTGAACTAACAAAGTTAGTTATCTAAGCCATTATAGTTAATGTGGTCCGTCTGTTTTTAGGTAATAGTGCATTACAATTGCGCGAGGCGGACTTTATGCCACATGGTATTATCTCTCAGTCAACCTTGAGTTGGTTCAGTAAGGGACAAGGCAGGTGCCTATCCTATCATACAATTATAATAAGAAAAAGAGATAAGGGAAGAAAAACTTTAATTTATCGGTTTATAAGTAACAATAATAATATTAATGCTATATAAAATGCATACACGGATACACATATTAATATTTAAACATGATAATAAATAAATGATAATTATATAAATATTTGATATATAAATATATTATAATAGTTCAGACAGGGATTTTTAGCCAACCCACCTGCGATATAATATTAAATATGATATATTAAAATACTTTTCATCTAATAAACAGATGGGTGAAGGGCGTTCCTAATCGTATTCTCTACTAATATATTACTTTTTTTGTAAATATGTAAGTAGATACATATCATGCATAGAAAACAGTTAAACACCGAAATAAATATTTTCAATTCATACAAATATATAATCCGACCCGGGAAGCATCCAAGCGCACGATCACTTTGAGTCCTTTGCAGCGAGTTAGTCTCTAATGCACACTAACCCAGAAAGTACCTAAATACTTACACAAACACAAACGTCTAAGCATAGTTAGTCGATAGCGTGAGCAGAGCAGCGAGCGGCACAACCTTCCCGTCTGAATGCCAACGCACGACTGCCGCCTGCGCCCGCACAGACACCCGCTGTACTTTTAATTTTGGGAATCGCAATATTGATCATTTTCTTTACAAAATATTGATTGATTTAAATATGAGTAATGCCTAGTTTATAGCTAATTCAACCAGCAATATTTCTGTGTAAAAATATTTTTTTGCTTCAAAGCCGTTTAAAAGCTTTAGGCAAAAAAGCGAACAAAATAGAGTGTTGTTAAATATTTTTTTATGGCAATACTATTTATCGTATGTAAAAAATTAAACCTATATGTTCTTGCACATGAATCTGCAGTAAACATATATTTTTTTCGAATCTTTTGATGCAGCTGTCAAGGAGGAGTAGTCTTTAGAATGCAACCATTTTTACGCATCTGAAGGGAGGTAGGCCCTTAATAGTTTTGTCAGCCGCTGTATGTTTGTATGTTGCACGTATTTTTTTGCTACTGTAACGATTTTAATGAATACGGTGTCAATACATTTTTAATAATGGAGCGGTGTAACATAGGCTATATAAATTTTATCAAATCGAGTTCTTTAAACTTTTGTAGTCGGTAAAAAAGGCCAGCAAAGTTCCATCTGAGCTCACAGGGTCGCAGGTAAAGAGCTTAGACTTTTATAGATAGTTCTGTAAGTAAAATATAAACTAAAAATCTACAAATAACAATAATAATCGCGCATTAAGTTAATGTAATCGCTCCAGTGAATTGAAAGCGATTTGACTATGACAGACGGACATTAACCCTACAAAGTTTCCGTTTTGTTAAATTGTCCGCCTTTAAAAGAAAATAAGTAATTTTTTAACTATTTAGTGGAAACTTTTGTCTCTTTAAAACAACATTTTGACCAGACTGTGTGTTTGTGATCACAAACCCAAAGCATGGTGTATTTTTTCCGTCACGTTCTTAGAGATATTTACAAAGATTTAAGGATAAGCAATGAAAAATGCTAGACAATTTAAAAAAAAACCGGCTAAGTACGAACTTGCGTATCGAAGGTTTTGTACGAAACCTTTTAGTTAAGTAGGGACAAATTTTAAATGAAAACTACATAATCCTACTAATATTATAAACGTGAAAGTTTGTAAGTATGGATGGATGGATGGATGTTTGTTGCTCTTTCACACAAAAAGTACTGTACGGATTTGGATGAAACCTTACAGTAATTTAGCTTAAACACCAGAATAACACATAGGCTACTATTTGCCGCGATAACCGACATATACGCGGGCGGAGCCGCGGGCAAGAACTGGTGTCTCCATACATCGAATTGGTCATAGTAAGGGACCAACTGAAAATAAGTTTATAATTCGAAAAAATGTGATGCAACTATACATTTAAGGTTTTTTCATTCTTTTCTTTAATTGCACTACATGACATTACTTCATGCTAAATTTTATGATTCTAGGTCAATGGGAAGTACCCTATAGGTTTTGATTTAAGTGTTAAATATGAGACAAAAATAAAGACGATAGAAGGCCGTATCTTTTGATTGTGTCGACTTGGAAGTTTGATTTTTTCATTGCTGCAAGGGACCAAATACCTGCGTATTTGATATTAATATAAACATGATACCTCCACGCGTGCCTGAGAAAAAGGGTCTTGATAGGCGGACAGACTGGCAGACAGACGGATAACGAAGTGATCCGAACAAGATAAAACTTCCGTTTTTGGTACGGAGTACGGCACCCTAAAAATTCAAATATCGTGTCAATAGAAAGTCTGACTAAGAACCTAATTAATTTCATGTCATAAGCATTTTAACACTATTACATAAAAATATTACGTGTTTCGCAGGGGCGGATTAAGTAACAAAAGCGCCCTAGGCGCCCTTCCCCCCCCCCGCCTCCCCATGATTCTAGCATCCATATAATGTATCTATCTTGGCAGTTGGCATATCTTCACTATTTTCTACGTGTGAAACCCTCTTGAGCCATTGGGGGTTTGCGGTGTATCGGAATCGGTGGAGGACTAAAGCCTGGTAGACCAGCTCAACGTGCAGTCGCTCCGTATTTTCACCGACGGACGCAAGCTTCAGAGCAAGGTCGGTTCCGCGCTCAGCTCCTGAGCCGGAAACTGAGCAGAGGAGCCAGGCCTCCAGCTGTCCCTCGGTTAGAAAGAGAGAGACGATCGCGGTACCTATCTTGTACTTTATAGAAATAATTCAGTATTAAAACGTATTTAAGTTAATTTTATTTTATTATTCGAGGTTGTCATAATAACAAGCAGTCCTTTACTGCGCATGCGTCAGTAGAGAAAGACAGATGGGGTACCGCGATCTTCTCTCTCTTTTTAACCGTTGGACGTTTCCGCTTACAGAAATGTACGTCTTCCCTACTCTATCTATAATACCTCTATGACTGCGTAAGTCATTCAGTTCATTATGGATTCGTGACCTGCAAAATAATTATGCTTTTTTCATTACACGTAATTTATTTCATTATTAGTAGATCAGTTGTGCCACTCTTAACGTGGGAGAGCCCCGCTTCGGCGTGAATGAGCCGGCTCGATCGGAGTGATACCACGGCCTCACAGAAAACACGTTGTGAAACAGCGCTTGCGCTGTGTTTACCGATTGAGTGAGGATCCCGGAGGCCCATACTCCAACCCTTCCCCCTATCCCCCTCATGGGGAGCGCCAAAGGCCGGCAGCGAACTCGTGACGCCTCTGGTGTTGCGGGTGTCCATGGGCGGTGGTAATCGCTTACCATCATGTGATACGCCTGGTCGTTTGTCCACTATTCCATAAAAAAAAACTTTTGTTGAGTAGACATTTTTATCCTACGCTCTGTTAGCACTTTGCTGACGAAAATCGATTCTAATTAATCAATCTTCGTAGTTATGGCACAGAACTCAGATCACAGAAGAAGGCACAGAATAATGAATAGTACTGTGTTATTGGCTCGTTAAAACAAGTTATAAGGTCTCTTTGACGCGTCGATAACGAATGACGGGTTAAGTTTATTCTGCTTCTTTTCTTTCTACGAAAAGGAATAAAACTTTTGATATATATTGTATAACAAAAAAAGTTTTAAAAATATAACCCGACTACGTTTAAACTTTTGGATATTATACCTATATCTTATAGGTACTCGTATAAAATTCATAAAGCCTTTGTCACTCGGACGATTATTACAATTATATACATCTCGTTCATTAAAATCGTTTCAGTAGTTTAGGCGCTACGGTGCAACATACAAACATATATATACTTCCAAAAGCATTACCTTTCCTTTTGACTTCGCTGTAATCGGATAATAATAAACTAATATAAAAACGAACTAAATTCTTATGTATATCTGAAATCTAAGATTGCATTGCTTTGTTCATTGACTTCGCTTGGTATTCGTTTCGCGTTGTAATAAAAATTGAATATTTTAATTATAAATATATGGGTAGCTCTATCACATAAGATAGGTGAGAAAATTTGTTATTGTACTCGAAACTATTATCCATTGTGTGCTTTCGTATCTTACTTAAATTTCAGTAATAAAGATTACTTAAAATTCTTAACATTTTTATTTAGGTCGCATTTACTTTAAGTTTACGGAATTTATTCCAAAAATAACCACTGTTAATGATTTATACATTATAATATTTATAATACATCCAAATACAATTAAAAAAATAATAACACTACAGGCTAAGCTACTAGTTACTTCATTCTCTAATAAATAATACCTTTCCCTACTTAATATAAAGCCATAAAGCTGAGAGCAGATGTCGACCAAAAAAGAAACGGGATAAAGAAATTATTATCTGGCATTCAAAACTACGTGGCCATCGGTTGTTTTGAGAACAAGTAGAGAACGAAAATGTTAAACAATTCAAGTTACTACAAAAATACTGAGAATAAAAACAATAAACTGAAAGCATTCAACATTCTAATTTGTAAGTAACAAAACGGCACAGCAGTATATTATTTAACTAGGCACACGGACGGATAATACAGTATCGTCGCCCTTTACGATGGGATATTACGATTTTACGAACAAAATATGGCTTCAATAGGGTGTCGGTTGACAGCAGGGATATAAACGGCCCCAAAAGCAGTGAACGTTGGAGGGTTTGGCCGTGCGCACAAAAAGTTTGAAGGGAACAAACGTCGAGCCGAGCGAGGGTTCGGCGCGGTTTAATTTTTTATGTTTATACTGGCACTGGGATGCCAGTCGGGTGTATTCGATAAACGGACAGACTGCCTGCTGGGAACAAGACGAGCCCGGTGAATATACCTATATAACGTACGTAAAATAAATGTTAAACGTTACTTGTTTGATCCTAAGGGTTATCCAGATGAAAATCAACATCTAAATTAGTCATGATTTTGGTTGGAAAATGGAGACCCAATAAATAATAGACAATAAAACGGTCCATTACGCTTACCCGTAGGATAAATGCACTACCAGCACTTGGCACTCAAACCAATAGTAAATACCTACAAGACCTACATGTAACGTGTTTCTAGTCCGTGCATAGAATAAAGATATTTAATACTCAAAAAGGTATCTACCTACATGCTTTTATTTGACGGGTCAGAGGACTTAAAGGTATAGGAATAAACAAAAAGAAGAGACTTGACACGCGGTACTGGCATACTTAAGTAAGTACTGCCTACTACCGTTGGGAATTGAATAGCGGGAAATAAAATTGGGTGCGTCACCGGCCGCGGTATGTGTTGACAGGCTACTTGTCCGCCTTCCTTGAAAAAGCGCGTAAATGTGTCGCTTGAGTTCATTCTGTACCTACCTACTTACTTCGTTGTAGTTAAATTACTCTTTACTAACTTTTATCCGTGACTGTACAGTTAAAATACTCATTAAATTTCTCTTCGCTTTTGAACATTTTAATTAAAAACATATATTGACTGGCTTAATAGCAAACACAGTCACTTACATTTTTAAAAGTTGGCACCTGCTTTTCCAGGTCAGCCAGCCTGGCGCGCGGCGTCTGCTACTTCTAAACTATCTCTCGCCAAATTGCATGTTCGTATGTCGGTTGGCTAGCACGATTTCGTTATCATTTGATTAGCCGGCAAATGAGTGATTGAGAATGTCTGAGAAGTAGTGAGAAGATGTTCCCTTTTGAATATGTTACGCTCAAGACCTAAACCGATTACCTACCTATTGAGCGAAAAAACAGCTCGCAAACTCCCCATAGTCACTTTAAAGCACGAAATTCATGTTATGATTTAGAAAACGCACATGATAACATGTTGTGGCAATCAAAGAAATACCACATAGTGAAATCCGTGTCGTAGCTGTCATGTTACACGACCGACCACAACTTATCGTGGTAATGGTGCGCAATCTCTCTATCTATACTTATAATAAAAATGTAACAGGTACATACAATTCTGTACATTAAATATATCTTGAAAAAAAAATTTGAGGGCTCTCTATAATCGATACTGAAGCCAAAACTGTATCTTGGCCGCGCATCACGCCGAAACTACTGAATATATTCAAATGAAACTTGGCATGATTTGAGTTCATACTACGAGGTAGGACATGGGATACTTTTTATCCCGAAATTCAGCACGGTTTCTTAGAGAGAGGGGATGAAAGTCAAAATATGTATGTAGTTAGTTGTAATTCAGTAACATTCTTTTTTCCAGAAAGAAAAACAAATAAAAGATAACGGGAAAAGTTTTTTTTTCCGCGACAGTACACTGCCTGTGGGAAGCTGAGACAGATATGTAAATATGGCGGTACGCAGTTCGTCGGGGTCAGCTAGTGGTAAATAAATATCAGATTAGGTGTGCGTTGCCCGCAATTTTTATATGACTTTGAAATGAATTCTGAAATGTCTTGCCTAAGAAGAAGCAAAGAATGAAACACAAAACCCAAGCGTTTCGTTATATTAGTATAGTTATCATAACTCCCAATATCAACAGTTTTTTCAACGACAAATTTTATCAAACACTAGCTGACCCACGCAACGTCACCGCGTCGCCGAGTCGTTTACGTCTCCTATTGCCCGTAGCGGCGCGGCGTAGCGTAAAAAAATTCCCTCGTTTTTGTAACATTCTTCATTAGTGCTCCGCTCCTATTGGTCTTAGCGTGATGATATATGTATAGCCTTCCTGGATAAATGTACTATCCAACACTGAAATAATTTTTCAAATCATACCAGCGGTTCCTGAGATTAGCGTGTTCAAACAAACAAACTCTTCAGCTTTATAATACACTAGCTGTTGCCCGCGGCTCCGCCCGCGTGTATGTCGGTTATCGCTGCAAATAGTAGCTTATGTGTTATTCTGATGTATAAGCTATATTACCGTAAAGTTTTATCCAAATCCGTTCAGTAGTTTTTGCGCGAAAGAGTAACAAACATCCATCCATACATACTAACAAACTTTCGCGTTATTAATATAGGTAGGATTTTTATCGATATAAAATCATAATACAAAATGTATCGGTACCTGAATAGTTTTATTTTCTTTACCTCGCATAGAACTTTTATATATTTTTATAAATCAGTTTAAATAAAATAAAGGGATTAATTAAAGACAATTTTGTGAAAACTAAAAATTTTGTATAGCGGCATCTGTAATGATTTATTTATTTCGTGAACGAAAAATTTTGTATAGCGCCATCTGTATTTTTGATATGGAACTCATTCCTATCTGATGTCCCACGACACCACCCGATTTTTTTTACAAATAAGACACACACGTTTTACTATTAAAAACTTATTTAAGTATTTATATATGTAAATAAAATATAAAGTGTTTATATGAGCTTATTTCGACGTTTGACATGGCCAAGGCCTTCGACCGGGTCTGGCACCGCTCGCTTCTCTCCAAGCTCTCGGCATTCGGTCTGCCTCCTAGACTCTGTCACTGGATTGACGCTTTTCTTCATCAGCGCCGCATTATGCGCCTTTGCGACGGCACGGCCCCTGATGTTCTGGATGTAAACGCTGGCGTACCTCAGGGTTCAGTCCTGTCGCCCACACTATTTCTTCTGCATATCAATGAAATGTTAGCTCTTGGCAACATACATTGCTATGCAGACGATAGCACAGTTGATGGGCGATATTTTTGACACCGTTCAGCCAAGCTAGCAGACGTTGAGGAAAATCGACAGAAGCTTGTCGCTGAGCTCGACCGGGTTTTGAACCGCATTTTTCAATGGGGTGATAAGAATCTGGTCAAGTTCAACGCTACGAAAACACAGTTGTGCGCGTTCTCTACAAAAAAGTCTCCATTTCTTTCCCTCCCCACTTTTCAGAGCACTCAACTACGGGAACACTACGGGGTAAGCTCGGTGTCCTGGGCATGGATATTTGCCGGGACCTCGAGTACTGTTCTCATCTTTGTGATGGATCCGCGCAGTATTTGCTTGATGCTTTCGATCGGTTGCAGTGGCGAGCAGTCCGCTTTACCAACAGTCCCGAAGCCACCGAGTTCCTTGAACCTCTGCAGCTGCGTAGAGATATCGCCTCTATAGCAGTCCACTACCATCTGTATCATTGGAAGTATTCTGAGGAGCTCTTCCAACTGGTCCCCCTTCTCCCTTCCTCTGCAGAATAACATGTTCACTCTCGAACCAAACGGTTTGGTTCATCCTTCCTGTGCCGAGCAGCTAAAAACTGGAACTCACTACCAGCGCACGTGTTTCTCTCCCACTGTGATCCCGGGGCCTTTAAGTGGGGCGTAAATTAAGTGGGGCGTGAAAAAGCATCTCACTAAGCCGTCATAGTGTGGGACGCAATACTGCATTGTCTGCTTTCCCAGTGAATATGGTTGCCCCCACTGTTGGATTCTGCTTGAGTTTTCCATCAGGCTGACCATAGCCACTTTGGCAGCTTCAAATAAAAAAAAGTACAATTTTAATAACTACGTTTTTTCTTTTGCTATATTTTGCCAAAATATGGCGATTTTGCGGATTTGATATACGCGAGTATGCTGCCCATGAGAAAAAAAAAATACTGTATCTTAAAGCATCTGTCCTTGGGTTTTGATAATATTGTTATTGGAAATGCTGTTTTCAGCGGAAACTGCATTCTTTTGAATTAAAATGTCAAATAAGTTGGAATTATTGGAATACGGGGAATTAAAACATTTTCTTTTTTTGCCATTCCATGCGTCATGATTGTAGCTTGTACAATGTTGTACCCCAGTTGTGTAATATTTAGCCATGTACTATTACATTGCTTTGGCGCTCAAGATACCTCATTTAATAGTACTGGAACATTAACTTGCAGCCTCAACTTATTGGAAGGCACTCCTGATATTTCTAAAGACTTTAAGTATTCGACAACATCTCCCTCCACGCCTGACATGATCCGTCCGTTTAATTGATAACTATCTCATTAGTCAGCAGATCAGGATCGATATTAATTTTAAATCATCTGTGCTATCTTAAACCAGAACCCACGTCTCAGTGTAAATCATGTCGTTACTGTCAGTTGGCATACTATCTAAATTCATCATCATACTATCAGTCTAAATTATAACGAAACCGAAAGCCTTCTAATACTAATCCAATGAGTGAATTGATCAATTATACATATTAAATGTCACACGCGCACATACGAGCCCTCCACTCACACACACACACACACACACACACACCACGCACACACTACACACACACACAAACACACACACACACACACACACACACCACACACACACACACCACACATACACACCACGCTCACACTCCACACACACACACACACACACACACACACACGCGCACGCACGCACGCTAAATTGACGCCAATAGTCTCATGTACACCACCAACACCCCGTGTACGGAGCGTCACTGAGACGACCACGACGATAGACAGTGAACTCGAAACTGATGTCGAGTCCGTTGCTGGAGAAAAACGTGATATCCGGGGAGCAAGAACGCGAAGAAAATGAAGGGAACAGGACCCACCCCACTCGCGGAAAATAAAACACAAACACCCGACAAGACGGTATTAGAGTGGCAGACAGTTAAATCCAAAAAAGAGAAGAAGCTATCTCAAAAGAAGAAGCCAAAACAATCAGTGGAGAGGCCCAATGCACTGATTGTGCGGCCTAAAGATAAAAAAAAGTATGCGGAAATACTCAGTCGGGTCAAGAAAGATGTTCCCGATGAACAAGTCCGCTCAACGGTAGATAAAATCCGCAGGACAGGGACTGGTGATCTGTTGATCATCCTTACCAAAGAGAGCACAGACAAAGGTCACGGGCTTCAAAAAACCATTGCTAAACTCCTTGGTAATGAAGCTGAAGTTATAAGCAAGGGACCGCAAGAGGAAATCGAAATACGAGACCTCGATGACACGACGACTAAACAAGATGTTCTCGAAGCCCTACAGAAAGCGGTAAAAGAAGATGATGAACTGACCCTGGATGTCATCAGATCACTACGCAAGGCCTATGGCGGTACACAAACTGCATCAGTGACACTTGCAGCGCCGTTAGCAAAGAAGGTCTTGGGGGAGCACGGCAAAATCAGAATTGGCTGGGTCAACTGCCGAATAAGAATGGTGGAGAGACCAACCAAGTGTTTTAGGTGCTGGCACTATGGACACCTTGCCGCTAAGTGTAAGAGCAACGTGGACCGGTCAAATCTCTGCACTAGCTGTGG
Source organism: Diaphora mendica (assembly GCA_949125395.1). Taxonomy (NCBI): domain Eukaryota; kingdom Metazoa; phylum Arthropoda; class Insecta; order Lepidoptera; family Erebidae; genus Diaphora; species Diaphora mendica. The sequence continues at coordinate 9,128,856 of OX421321.1, forward strand.
AGAAGAGGGACACAAAGCTGCTAACTGTAAAAAGGATGCTCGATGTGCCTTGTGTCTCGAAAAAGGCAACACGAAAAATTGTGCCCACATTGCTGGTAGCAGCAGATGCCCAGTTTTTAAAGAGGCACTCCAGAAGGTGAGAAAAAAGAAACAATTATGAAGATACTGCAACTAAACCTCAATCATTGTGAGGCTGCACACGACTTGCTCATGCAGACCGTGCGAGAACTCCAGATCTTGTTCTGATTTCGGAGCCATATAGACATCTCACAACTCAACCATGGGAAACAGATAGTACCACTAAAGCTGTGATTTGGGCCTGTGGCGGATGTACTTTTCAACATTCTGCTAATAACGGTGAGGCTGGTTTTGTCGTTGCAAAACTTGAGGGAATTTATTTCTACAGCTGCTATGCCCCGCCCAGCCTCTCACTCGATGAGTTCAAGAGCTTTGTGGATCGGCTGACCGAAGATGCCAACCAATATTTCCCAATTGCAATCGCAGGGGACTTTAACTCCTGGGCAGTCGACTGGGGTAGTAAGGAGACAAACGCACGAGGAAAGGTGCTACTGGAGGCAATGTCCAGCCTTGATGTGGTGTTGCTAAATAGTGGAGATAAACCTACGTTTGTTCGAGGAGAAGCGAATTCCATCGTTGACCTAACCTTCGTCTCCAGCAGTCTAGTTAAAGGAAACTGCTCTTGGGAGGTGATGGATACCTACACAGCCAGTGATCACTGTGCACTATTGTGGGAAGTATCCTCCGAACAAAACACTGGAAGAGTGCATAGGAAAACTAAGAAAATTGGTTGGAAGATAGGTGCCTTCGACCCCGAAGTTTTCATGATGGCTCTTAATAGTGAACCAATCAGTGATGGGAATGCTGAAAGCATGGCAAAATATCTGATGAAGAGAATTACAGAAGCCTGCGACATCACAATGCCTAGGAAACGTGCTATGATCCGGCACTCCTCGATGCATTGGTGGAACGAGGACATCAGTAACCTCCGTAAAAAGTGTCTCAAGGCGAGAAGAGCAGCACAACGCGGTAGGAAAAGACCAAACTATGAGGAACTGGTGGCAGTATATAAAATAACCCGCCAAAGATTAAACAAAGCCATCAAAGACAGCAAAAGAAAATGTTGGAATGAGCTGATTCTTGAGGTAGAAGACGACCCATGGGGCAGGCCGTATAAGGTAGTCATGACTCATCTAAAAAGCCAACCAATGCCATCGCCCACTTGTCCCAAACTCTTAGACAAGATCGTTGCTACGCTGTTTCCTCACCAAATGCAACTACATCATGAGATAGAGCAATATGAAACAGAAGAAATTCCACCCATTACAGTAGATCAGCTGTTCGAAGCATGTTCTAGAGTAGGGAATACGAAGGCTCCGGGCCTAGATGGAATTCCAAATATTGCACTAAAAGCTGCCATTAAAGCAGCGCCTGCAATATTCCTTGACGTCTATAACAATTGCCTCACAGAAGGTACGTTCCCATCGATGTGGAAACAGCAGAGGTTAGTCCTCCTCCCCAAAGGAAAGAAGCCTTCGGAAGAACCAACATCCTACCGTCCGCTCTGCATGTTGGATACAGTTGGCAAAATACTCGAACGTATAATACACAGGAGGATCGAAGCAGCAGTCGAACCGCTTCTTGCCAGCAACCAATACGGCTTTCGGAAAGGACGCTCTACATTGGATGCAATTAGCGCTGTCGTCAATACAGCTAAGGAAGCAATCGCCGGTACCAGATGGAAGGGAGGCACGAAGAAGTACTGCCTGGTGGCAACGTTAGACATAAAAAATGCCTTCAATTCCGCCAAATGGGATTGCATCATGAAGGCTCTTTACGAAATGAAGGTACCAGGATACTTACGAAGGATGGTTGCAAGCTATTTTTCTGACAGGATCCTAAAATATGACACAAAGACTGGCCCGAAAACATACAAAGTTACTGGAGGTGTACCTCAGGGCTCAGTTCTAGGCCCACTTTTATGGAATATCATGTATGACGGATTATTAAAACTAGAACTTCCAAAAGAAGTCAAACTCGTGGCATATGCAGATGATGTGGCCGTAGTGGTCGTAGCAAAGCATCTCGAAGAAATTACTTTCGCATTTGACGCTACCATCGAAAAGATTAGCCACTGGATGAACACAGTTGGACTGCAGTTGGCAGAGCACAAGACTGAGGCAGTACTCATTACAAGCAGGAAGCGATTGGAAACCATCACACTGCAAGTCGGAGCACATGAATTCACATCCCAGCAGTCTCTTCGGTATTTGGGCGTTATGATTGATGCCCGACTCAACTTCAAGCAGCAGACACAGCACGTGGGTGCCAAAGCGTCGGTGGTCAGGGCGACTTTATCAAGGCTGATGCCCAACATAGGAGGCCCGAAGCAGAGAAGGAGGGCGTTACTGACGTCCGTAGTTACATCAGTACTCACCTACGGAATCCCCATTTGGGCCGATGCGCTTAAAACACAGGAAGCACGAAGGAAAATTGCACCAGTATATCGGCTGAGTGCATTAAGAGTTGCCAGTGCTTTTCGCACAGTGTCTGATGACGCTGTGAACGTTATTGCCGGGATGCTGCCAATTGAAGTACTAGCCGAAGAACGGAAAGCCCTTTACCACCGTAAAGTAGCGACCACACTAAGCCCTGAAGAACTTGGCAAGGAGGAACGGCTAAATAGCATACGACGATGGCAATCGAAGTGGGATACCAGCACAAAAGGCAGATGGACCTACCGTCTTATCCCACAAGTTGATGCCTGGTTAAACCGTAACCATGGTGAGGTCAATTACTACCTGACACAAATGATCTCAGGACATGGGTGCTATCGGGCATACCTCTATAAATATAAGCATGAGGTATCTCCGACGTGCCCGTCCTGCCCAGGAGTTAGTGAAGACGCAGAGCACGTGTTCTTTAGGTGTCCTCGTTTCGACCTGTTACGCAGTACCTGGGCAGAGGCCCTTATGAAGAAAGTTCAGCCAGAGTCTCTGATAGATGCAATGCTTTCATCGGAGGCAGCATGGCAGGCGACAAGCGCTTTTGCGACGGAAGTCCTTCAGGAACTCCGCCGTTTGGAAAGAAAGCGAAAACTAAACCCTTGACATTAGTATGACGGAAGAGCAGTAGCTAGAGCCTCCCTCCACGAAGTAATGCCTAGCGGCGGTTCCGGGGGGGAAGAGGAGGTTGACGCCAGGGGAGGTTTTTTTTTGGTCGGTATGGGTGTAGTCAAAACATCGAGTCCGACATACCCAGGTTAGACCTGATGATACGTAAGAGTAGTTTTTCTCCACCTCTGGAAAAAAAAAAAAAAAAAAAAAACACACACACACACACACACGCGCGCACGCACGCACGCAAGCACGTACACACGCATACGTACACACACGCACAATTATTCACACATACACAACAAATACACACCTACACTCTTACTTAGCCGAACAGTCCAATATGTTTATTAAAATACTTATTTGAATTTAGTATTATATTCAACAGGCATGTTTTGAATTCTTAAGGTGTAACTACGAAACTAAGTGTTTGTTTTTTTTTGTTTTCCTGAGGTGGGCGCTAGTGGATGCAACACAGTTTTTAACTATCGCAGTCATTATCAACCATATTTTGTTATATCTTTTGTTATTTCTAGGTTTCATAAATAAACTTTTAAACTTAAACTTTAAACTTAAATCTTCTCTGTTATAACTCCGTAAATGTCATATCAGAATAGCTCTAAAACATATTTTGTCTCTTGTCGCAAACTAACTCACAAACCTTACATATTTCTATACAAACTGCCATCCCCTGTTGGTATTTTACCCCCTTGAGGGTAAAATTTTTACAAACTTTAAATTATATTTTCATTCATATCTAACCAACAGCTAGCTTATAATGACGATACTTCTGTAGAGAATTTTGAAGTCAAGAAACGCTGTTAATTAATTATATTAATTTGGCTTATTTATTTCTATTAATATAATGAACATACAAATGAGATTGACGAATATATACTTAATATCTTAATATTTAAGTCTTCATTTAAAAAGTGAAATATTTTTTATGATTGTGACAGCCTTGTTTATTCGTTGTCAAGACGCCCGACGTATGTAACGCGCAGGCGTGTGGCGAGTGAACTCCCAGAACAACCTTTCATCCCCCTTTTAAACCCCTTACAACCCCTTTTTCGCATTAAAAAGTAGCCTATGTCCTTTCTCAGGCTCTAGACTATCTGTGTACCAAATTTCATTCAAATCGGTGCAGCGGTTTGGCCGTGAAAGCAAGACAGACAGACATAGTTACTTTCGCATTTATAATATAAGTATGGATGGCTGACCCACGCAATGTCGTTTGCGTCTTCTATTGCCCGTAGCGTAATAATTTTCCCCCATTCTTCATTGGTGCTCCGCTCCTATTGGTCTAAGCGTGATGATATATAGCCTATAGCCTTCCTCGATAAATGGGCTATCTAAGACTGGAAGAATTTTTCAAATTGGACCAGTAGTTCCTGAGATTTGTGCGTTAAAACAAACAAACAAACTCTTCAGCTTTATATAATATATTAGTATATAGCTGACCCACGCAACGTCGTTTGCGTCTCCTGTTGCCCGTAGCGTGATAATTTTCCCCCGTTTTTGAAACATTCTTCATTGGTGCTCCGCTCCTATTGGTCTTAGTGTGATGATATATAACCTATAGCCTTTCTCGATAAATGAGCTATCTAACACTGAAAGAATTTTTCAAATTGGACCAGTGGTTCCTGAGATTAGCGCGTTCAAACAAACAAACAAACTCTTCAGCTTTATATATTAGTATAGATGTATTTATTATGCTCTTCTTAGATCTAATACTCATAATCAACAACACATTTATTTGGATAAAGATTAATATTAGGTATTATGTTGATAAAAACTCTTGCAAATAACTCATTATTAGGTACCAACTCTTAGCGTCTTATACTCGTGATAACTTTTAAACGAAATGAACGATTGGGATGAAACAAAAAGTATTTTACTTCTACATAAATACCCTTGATAATATAATGCTTGATTTGGATAAGGATTAATATTACGATACACATTTAACGTAGTTTCTTTCTTCAGACGATTTAATAATTTTTTTGAACACAAAAGCGGTTATTGTAACTAAACCATGATAGTTAGATATATGCTCTCGCGGACTTTTTTTTAGATCTTAATGAGACCTACAAACCCGTAATATATTATTTTGTTCTATTGTCAATAGTTATTGCAGCGCACGCAAAAATAGGTTTTCGATTTCACACCTTGGGTTACGAAATAGCAATTTTCTTACGGATCCCTAATTTTTTGAAAATAAAATATAGCCTATAGCCTTCCTCGATAAATGGACTATCCAACACTGAAAGAATTTTTCAAATCGGACCAGTAGTCCCTAAGATTAGCGCGTTCAAACAAACAAACAAACTCTGCAGCTTTATAATATTAGTATAGATATTTACTAGCCGACCCACACAACCTCGTTTGCGTCGCCTATTGCCCGTAGCGTAACAATTTCTTCCGTTTTTGAAACATTCTTCATTGGTTCTCCGCTCCTATTGATCTTAGCGTGATGATATATGTATAGCTTTCCTCGATAAATGTACAATCGAACACTGAAATAATTTTTCAAATCGGACCAGCGGTTCCTGAGATTAGCGTGTTCAAACAAACAAACTCTTCAGCTTTATAATACACTAGCTGACCCACGCAACCTCGTTTGCGTCTCCTATTGCCCGTAGCGTGATATTTTTCCCCCGTTTTTGAAACATTTTTCATTGGTGCTCCGCTCCTATTGGTCGTAGCGTGATGATATATACCCTATAGCCTTCCTCGATAAATGTACTATCCAACACTGAAATAATTTTTCAAATCGGACCAGCGGTTCCTGAGATTAGCGCGTTCAAACAAACAAACAAACAAACTCTTCAGCTTTATATAATAGTATAGATGTATAGATATTTACTAGCCGACCCACGCAACCTCGTTTGCGTCTCCTATTGCCCGTAGCGTAACAATTTCTTCCGTTTTTGAAACATTCTTCATTGGTGCTCCGCTCCTATTGACCTTAGCGTGATGATATATTATATAGCCTTCCTCGATAAATGGGATATCTAACACTGAAAGAATTTTTCAAATCGGACCAGTAGTTCCTGAGATTAGCGCGTTCAAACAAACAAACAAACTCTTCAGCTTTATATGTTAGTATAGATTTAAGTACCTAAACTACAAAAATAACCAAACCGACCTTTGTTTTATAATCATAGTGTCTTAGAACGAGCTTTGCCTTATTAGTATGCTCAACTAAGAAAAACACCGCAGTTGGAATTAAAATTGTTTCTCCTTTTTGCCCCAAGGTCAGTGAGTTGTGACTTGTGATAATCACAACGTGCTCTGGCGCGGTCGGTCGCCGCGATACGGAGAAACGAGATATTTTTGTAACCACACGAATCACGATACGCTTTGTAATAAACTACGCTACCAACGCCATCTGTTATTGGACGCTTGAACTTACCTATAAGAATAATTTACATTCTAATTTTAGATAGAAATTTTTTATTTAGCTTTAGTTTTAATTTAGTACTAGCTGAGTCCCGCGGTGTTACCTGCGGTTATTGTCGTACCGCGGGTAACGCCGCGGAGAAGCCTAAGTTACTCCTTTTATCATCAGCTACCTATCAGTGAAAGTCCCGTCAAAATCGGTCCATCTGTTCCCGAGATTAGCCAGAACAAACAGACAGATCTCGCTAAAACTCGAAAACGACTGGGCCAATTTAGCTGGTTTTGGTTTTGAAATGGGTTTCGTAGTCCAGGGAAGGTTTAAACGGTGAAAAATTAAAAATAACTTGAAAATCTAAATGTCACGTGGACGAAGTAGCAGGCACAGCTTGTATAATATATAATAAGTACCTATAAATATTTTCATTTTATTTTTCATCATAACTCTATCAAAGATTAAGATGGTTTCGCATTTGCATCACATTGTATGTATCAGTTTAATATGGGTTTAGCAATTTAACAACATACCTATTAGATCACTCCCATGACATTTTGTATACCCATATTGTGACTAAGATTTCCGAAAAAAGGGTAATTGGGCCTTTTCAGAATAAAAATATTTGCACAGTGGGCCATTGGCACATAAACTTAAAATGTCGAAACTAATGCAGGAAATATGTAGGTTGGCAAGATTTAAGGTAGGATTTTAAGCTTTGATGGTAATTAAGCGGTTTCTTGTATCAAAGTCAATAAAAGTAGAAACGACAATGAACCCAAAAACCACAAAAAACCTTTAATAGAAAATCTACCGATCTCACCAATAACGCTTTCGTTACGGACTCACAAAGTCATATAAAGCATAAGTTATTGGTTTCCCTTTCGTTTAGTTTTCGATTTCATAGTAAAGACCTAAATGCATACTGAGATTATGTTATTATTATGCGTTCTCATAAACATGTATTATCTTGTATTTAAAGCCAGACATCTTTTATTTTTAGTCAACTATTATCAAAAGCAAATCAAACAAGAAAGAACTGTTTTACGTATAAGTACATACATAAGTAGAACAGGTCGGACGTGTAGGTTTCATATATTTTTTTTATTTCAATGTCTACTACATAATAACTTTATTTTGTTGCAGAATTGTTGGTATTTGCTGCATATATTCATACAATTAATGAATTGAAGTATCTGTTTGTAATTTCAATTATAGAGCTTTTCACTAAATGAATACCTATGGGAGTATATACGGTGTATACTTCTGATAGGTAGCTGATGATATAAGGAGTAACTTAGGCTACTTTTTTAGACTAGCTTCGCCCCGCGGCGTTACCCGCGGTACGACAATAACCGTGGGTAACACCGCGGGACTCAGCTTGAATATTTAAAAAAATAAATTAGCAACGATCAATACAACGAGAAAGTAAGTACCTATACAGAAAAATTAAGGTATAAATCTTCTTCCTCTTCAAGTGCCTCTTTAATATTGAAGGTTAGCCGTCAGCTTTCTGTACTCTTCCTTGTCATTGGCCAGGCGGAATAGTTTTTCAACGGAGGTGCAGTCCACTCCCGGAGATTACACAGCCATAATTTCTTTTTCGTCTTTTTTTTAGGTGTAAATATAATGAATATTTATCCCTCGTTGATATGGGGATGGCTATGGTAAAGCACTTCGTCGTATGACGTTACTCAAGTAGGTACTAAACTAAAAACTGTTGCTGTGTTTTTTTTAAATCCACCGAATTGTAAATCAGTTGGGTAACTGCGCTTAGGCAAATCAAGAGTACTAGGTTCTCTTGTCTTACAATGAAATCGAAAGTATGTGACATTTTAATCCGCATTTTATACAAATAAATATACTCCATAACACACTTTACACAAAACCTCGCGTCTTTAGACCGGCTCCCACACATAACTGCGAATTCGCAACGCATCGCAAATATCTGCGAGCTCCCACGAATGCACCGCAAGTCGCAAGAACTTCACGCCGCATCGCATCGCAGTTATGTGTGGGAGCTGAGAGCCCATACTTGGTAGGTACGGATTAGGCAGATTATACCTCAACGCAACGCCCGTCAGACAAATTGCACCTACTATGTATTGTATAAGTTATATAGTAGGTAAATGTTATATTTGTTTATCGAGATATTACTATTTGTTGCGGTTTATTTGATCCTAAAGTAAATATAACCATAGATAAGATGATACTGAGTAAGATGATAAAATATAAAGTAAATACCTATGTAGTATCAAGCAACGTATTAGAATATTGTTAGTTTACATATTTTAGCCACGCCCACATACATAAGGAGGTCTATGTGCGCTGTGCGCTAATAGCCGAATGAGATATTCGTCATCCAATATCACACTTATTAGTTAATGCTTTAGTAAAAAAAACCGGCCAAGTGCGAGTCGAACTCGCGCACCAAGGGTTCCGTACAAACCTGTAGGTCTAATGTATGATGTAACTAAAAATTCATGCTTTTCACAATTTTTTCTTCAAGTATCTGTTCTATAAGACGTTGCTTCGTGCCAAATTTCAATGTCTGTGCTATAAGACGTTGCTTCGTACCAAATTTCAATTTCATTTCAAAAAAAATATTCAAGATTCGGAGTTCACGGGAAGTACCCTGTAGGTTTTGATTCCCTGGCGAGTGCCGAAAATTTGCAGCATAAACGGCTGTATCTTTTGAGTGCGTTAGGTTGGAAGTTTGATAATTTCACAGCTCCAAATGACAGTAAACCTGAGTATTTGATATGAATTTCAGCTTGATACCTTCGCTCGTTCATGAGAAAAAGGGTCTTAACAGGCAGACAGACAGACAACAAAGTGATCCTATAAGCCTCTATAAGGATTCCGTTTTTTCCTTTTGAGGTACGGGAGCCTAAAATGGAATAGATATGACAAAATATTTTAAGTAAGTAATGTATGAAGAAAAGCTTTAAAAATACTAATAGCATTTACCTTTCGCGTTTACATTGTACCTAATGCTTAACTCGAAAATTTTGAAAATAAAAATTAACGCTAAACCCATTTTTTTTCTCTTAGTGCTTTTTAAGTATTAATACTGTTACGTGTTAGGGTTCGATTTAATTGAGAAAGAAGCCTTTTGACGTTTTAAAGAGACTTTATTAAAACCACTATTAAAATCACAATACTACTCTGAATTACAATCCTTAAAGGTCGCCGAGGTCGCTTGGTTGATCGCTGATATCACTTCGATGTTTATCTCACTATAGCTCAAACTGTACTGTACTGCCTGCGGCCCGCGAGACGCTCTATTTATACTCATATAATTATTATTCCTACGTTTCTAGAACCTACGATAAAACACGAGAGTCGTCTCGTAAAGACGCTAATAAAAATAATCGAAGTTAATAATAATCAAAGGCAACAACCAATCGATATCCGACACTATGCATATAGAGATAAGGTCCATTATTCCTTACCTCAGGAGATCGATAAGAAGTGTATGTGTATTTGTGTGCGCAGATAAGGCTGGAAGATTATTATTCGTAACACTACCCCCTTCTTAGAGATGTTCGTCCCGAGTTCGCCACGATATTTTGCCAGGCGGTCGATATGCACTACTTTGAACGCTCCTCTTGAATGCCGCTGAATCCTGTAGGTGACGTCGTTCATCCGTGTAATCACCTTGTACGGCCCCTCCCATTTGGCTTGTAATTTCGGGGACTTTCCTTTCCTATGGTTTAGGTTATGTAACCATACCAATGCACCTTCTTCGAAACCGTTTAAATTTGAACGCCAATCGCATCTGGTCTTCATGTTCTTACCCGCTACGTCAACTTCAATTCGTTCCCAAGGTGCGCCGACGTTGGACTGTTTCTGTGAACCTTTTACAGCCGTACAAGTAGTACATTTACGGCACCAGTCCTGTACATCTTGCCGACAATGGAGCCAGTAGAATCTCTCGCGCACCTTTAACAGTGTCCTCTTAACTCCAAGATGGCCTCCTGAAGCTCCCTTGTGAACTTTACGTAGAACGTCCGGCACTTTAGCTCTTGGCACAATTATCTGCAGGTGGAACTCTCTGTTGTTGGTTTTCTCCCATTTTCGGTACAGTACCCCGTTCTGCAGAACTAAACTATCCCATTTGCGCCCAGTAAGCTTTAGTGATAGCGCTCGCAGATGATATACTACTCCAATCAGGTCTAGCATTACCCTGTGCTTTCCATGTGATGAGTTGCTTTAGGTCATCGTCATCCCGCTGTGCCATCTTCATTGATTCATCTTCACAGGGTTCCAAAGAAGTAACTTTGATGCGCTTCACCGTCAAGTCTGTTGATTTTGAGTTTGGTGTCGGAGTACACTTTCTCCACGAGACATATTCTTTGCATTGTCTGTTGACATCACCTTTTGTCTTGCTGTCATGTTTTTCCAGAAACTTCTTTTCGCAACGTTTCCTCATCAGCTCCTCCAGACGGTCCTCTATATTTTGTAATCTGGACATCTGCGTACTCTTTAGCGGGCAACTCAGCTGCAGATGACCTCTCTCACCACATCTGTAGCACATGATCCCAGATCCCTTCTTCAAAGAAGATTTGACTTCTTTTATTTCTTCTGGGACTTCGCGTAACTTGTGGGTCCGTGGGACATATTGTCGAACCGCTTCGACCTGCAGGGCGTGTGCCAGTGCTTCCCTTAGTGAGGTGTGGTGACCAAGCCTCACTGTAGCTCTAACCTCCAAATCCTTGATACCGTCCACGAATGCCTGCACGGTATTTACCCTTAACATGTCTGGGTCGGCCGACGGGTACGCTTTTCGTACGAGTTTTTCTATTTCCAACGCCCACTGCTGTAATCCCTCTCCCGGACGTTGGATTCTATCGCGTAGCTGGGCGCGGAAAACGTGCTCCAGATGGCGTTCCCCATACCTCGATTCTAGCGCTTCTAACAATTCCTTGTATCCACTGCCCAAACTTGGCAGTGCCTCTAGTACTGTTAGTGCTTGCCCCCTAAGTGCGACAGTAAGAGCAGTCAGGCACTGTTCATCTGTCCACCCGTTGGCAGCTGCGACGGTCTGGAACTGCTTACGGTACGCAGTCCACGAAGTGCTGCCGTCGTACGAGGAGACCTTCACACTGGGTGCATGTACTACACCAGAACCAGCTACTGTTACACCTGACATTTCCAGGCGCACTACCCTCTTCTGCAACTCCACCAGTGCAGTCTTCATGCTGTTCATATCGGTACTTAGGCAGGTGACCCGTTCCTCAACTCCGTCTAAGTCTTTCCGTAGTTTATTCACTGCACCACTTACTTCACTGACGGCGGATAGAAGTAGATGTTGGTCATCCTTAATTTGTTTTTGTAGGGCTTCTTGCCCGTTTTGTAGGGCCGCAAACTTGCTGTCTTGCGCATTTTGTAGGGCCGCAAACTTGCTGTCTTGCGCCGTAAACTTGTTGTCAAGCTGCTGTTGGCCATTTTGTAGCTGCTCTTTCATGACAACCATCGTCTTTAACAAATCCGCTAAGTCAGGCGTGGGCATGGCCGTGGGGGTGTGGACAACTGAGACTTGTTCCGAAGGGAGCGTGGTCTGGTGGGCGGAACTAGAAGGCGAGGCGCTTTCCTCCATGCCCGTTGCTCCTGCAGCACGTTGAGCCCTGGTCTTCACTCCTTCGTTGGTACCGTCGTCTCTCGGAGTCAATGGCATTTCTCAAATTTCACTTCTGACACCAGTTGTTACGTGTTAGGGTTCGATTTAATTGAGAAAGAAGCCTTTTGACGTTTTAAAGAGACTTTATTAAAACCACTATTAAAATCACAATACTACTCTGAATTACCATCCTTAAAGGTCGCCGAGGTCGCTTGGTTGATTGCTGATATCACTTCGATGTTTATCTCAGTATAGCTCAAACTGTACTGTACTGCCTGCGGCCCGCGAGACGCTCTATTTATACTCATATAATTATTATTCCTATATCCTATAACCTACGATAAAACACGAGAGTCGTCTCGTAAAGACGCTAATAAAAATAATCGAAGTTATACTCTGTCCATTACTTTATTTTCTTTTTGACAGTTCAAGAAATTTTGAAATTAGTGACGCCCTCACTCATTACCGATTCGATTTGAAACGAATAGCGATTTTATTTATGAAGAACTTTCAATCGTTTTAATTAAATATTTTTTGTTGAAATATTAATTATGCCTTCATTAGTTTTTTATATTATGTAAGAAATAAACAAAAATATAAATAATAAATCAGTAAATTAGATGAATGAACAGACTGTTATTGTTCTTTACTCTTGGTTTGATCCTAAATTCCAAGATTTCGACTTAATTCCTTGCAAAAATTCAATCTTGGAGTCATAGATACAATTTTTATTTCCTTTTTTTATTAAATTTACAGAAAAAATACTTACATGAAGTCAAATTATTTTTATCATATGATCGATTTATCGTATTTCAAGTATTGTTTTATAGTCTGTGGTTGTTTGTTATGCACGGACCACTTCACTAAAGTACCGTCACCGTCAATAAAGTACGACATTACTGTAGTACATAATTCCGAAAAAAAAATGGTAATTTATAGGCGTGAGCTGTCAAAAAGAAAATAAAGTAATGGACAGAGTATATTAATAATCAAAGGCAACAACCAATCGATATCCGACACTATGCATATAGAGATAAGGTCCATTATTCCTTACCTCAGGAGATCGATAAGAAGTGTATGTGTATTTGTGTGCGCAGATAAGGCTGGAAGATTATTATTTGTAACAATTCCAACAATTTAAACAGTGCACTGTGCACACCAATGCTGCAATGGTATTACTGACGACCAACGACCCTATTAATCGGTCCAAAAGTGCCACAAGTGCCACACTACAACACACCTCTGTAATACCAACATTGTATAATTATTATGAACAAGTTTGACCGTGTTACTGGCGAACTACTGGCTTTAATAATAATATTTATGTTATGCGAGTAATTTTATGCTAAGCCAAAGTCAAACACTCTGGCAAGTAATGCCGCGCTTAGCTGTTGTAGAAAAGTAAACAAGTAACTTAAAACAGTATATTTACGTATTGTGCCTTTATAAATATATGAAACCTGAAGCAGTAATTTATTAGCACAAATTCCTAGGCCAGAATGTGTAAATCAAATTCCATTAAAGTGAAATCGTTATTCTTATTCAGTAAAAAAAGTACACGTGCAAAGACATGACAAGGTTAACAATAAGGGATACGAATTGATACGATAGTGGATAATAAAATAAACGGCATGTACAAGTTTAGTTACTGTAAGTACAATTTGTAAAGATTTTAAGGAGTATATAACTGACTAGCTTTCACACGCTGTTTCGCTCACGCAGACTTCCATCCCCTGATGTACCCCCTTAGGGGTGGAATTTTAAAAATTCCTTTCTTAGTGCTCACTTACGTTATAAGAACCTACATGCAAAATTTCAGGATTCTAGCTTCAGCGGTTTGGGTTGTGCGTTGATCTCTGGGTATGTCAGTCAGTCAGTCACATTACTCTTTTTTAAATAGATAGATAGATATTAGCTTACCCATTGAACATTTTGATAAATGAATACAACTTATTTTTACCCGACTACGGCAAACCCAAAGGAGGGTTATGTTTGTGACAGGCTATGTATGTATGTAGCCTGGAAGAGATTGCTTTTAGTAATAAGGCCGCACATTGTACACATCTTCTTAAAATCGTTAGTGTAATAATTTGTTTTTGGTGTACAATAAAGTATATTCTATTCTATTCTAATCTAATCTATTCTATCTATTCTATTCTATTATATTCCATTCCATTCTATTCCATTCCATTCTATTCCATTCCATTCCATTCCATTCTATTCTGTTCTGTTCTATTCTATTCTATAGCATTCTCTGATAACTCCTTAACTACTTATTAGAACTGGACAAATGAGGTATCGTCGACAAGCGTCTTGATCGTCCGCTAGTTATAGGCTATATGACGTGTCACTGAATCTAATGCGGCGCCCTCTAGCCGACATTAAGTACTGTCTTCAAAAATTAATTTGAGATAAATATGCCGTGTTTGGTATCATTCGAAAGGGCGTTACTTGTGCATTTCAAATATATATATATATTATTGGCATTTTCTCGTGATTTTCCGTAATTATTCGACAATAGGGAATATGCATGTCTTTTTTTTATTTCTTAATCTGATCATATAAGTCTCCATAACATAGAAAAAAATATAAATAGGCTTGAAACTAGTCAAACTAATTTTCAAAGTGAAATTTAAAACACCGACTAAATTTGAGCTATTCAAACGCCGTGATTTTTCGCGCGCTATTGACATAACAAATGACGTCATTGTCATTTCGTGTTTGTTTACTATTGAGTGTTTTAGTTATTTTATACCTATTTACAGTTTTGATTGCTATAAAATTCATGGAAGAAGTTATTTTTTCTCACAAACACTACTAACACAGTACAAATTTCGACGCCGATAATTTCGATAGTGTAACAATCGACGTCACATTTCGTTTCGACCAATAGTTATTTAGATAGTTTTGTAGATTTAAATATCGCTCCCTTAATTTTCACTTTTTATTTAATATTTTCTGGGTTTAAATAATCACTTAATAAAAAAAATACGTTTTATGTATATTGTAAAGACAATAAAGAATCCAGAAAAAAATGTTTGAGACAAATAAAAATTTTATGCATATTCCCTATTGTGATATTTCTATGGTACCTATTTAAAATATATGTAGTTTGCAAAGAAATTAATAATATAGAGGCACCAAAACATTTTAAATAAAAAAAAGTAAATACTAAAACCCAACTACGACAGAAAACGACGCTGAAAAAGTATGAAACAAGTTTCAAAAGCCGTAGTCACACGTAACGTAGAAATGTACCATAACACGTGACCGGCGTGACTACGGCTTTTGGAACTTGTTTCATACTTTTTCAGCGTCGTTTTCTGTCGTAGTTGGGTTTTAGTTTTAACTTTTTTTTATTTAAAATGTTTTGGTGCCTGCAAATTGCACAAATGTTGACATGAGACAACATTTGTGTTATTCACAAATAGTTGTCCTGAGTCTGGGTGTCCTTTGTGTCCGTTACATGGTCCGCATGTTTGTAAAGACTAAAGTCCCCCACGACACAGGATGTAATTCCTAATGGGGATTGTCTTTTAAAAAAAAATCTTGAAAAGTTTTGTAAAGGAGATATTTATTAGTCGTGTTTAGTTCATCTATCTATATAAATAAAAGAGGAAGGAGACTGACTGACTGACTGACATACCCAGAGATCAACGCACAGCCCAAACCGCTGAAGCTGGAATCCTGAAATTTTGCATGTAGGTTCTTTATATAACGTAAGTGAGCACTAAGAAAGGAATTTTTGAAATTCCACCCCTAAGGGGGTAAATCACGGGATGAAAGTCTGCGTGGGCGAAACCGCGTGTAAAAGCTAGTTCGTAATAAAAATGGTAGGTATTCCGTTTGTCATAACTTTTCCAGTGCTATTTACAACGAAGGTATTTACTAACAATTAGAAAAATAGGTATTGTAAGTTTTATTCTAATTACCCATTACATTCTTATTTTAAACCTTTTGGCAAAGGGCGAACGAGAAGAATTTTGAGTGCGTGTCGTTCAGTGGAGCGGAGCACTGGATCAATATTTTTTGAGCAGGCTTCGTAATACGAGGATCGTTATTTACATTAAGTTGATTAAGTATTGTAATCATAGTAGGTAGATCATAGTTGCATATTTTAACCGACTTCCGAAAGAAATAAGTTAAGTTCTCAATATGATTCAACATTGTCTTTTCTTGTGTATGTGTGACTTAATATTATAAATTAATTGGCTTTAATCAAAATTCTTCTCATTCTCATGTAATACCGGTGTATATGAATGCCTAGCAATGCAATGAAATCTTGAATCTTCTTCAAGGGAATTTGTTTTTCAATTAGTGATTAGCAGAAAAAATAAATACGTCCACGCTTCGATCCGTCCACGTCATTTATCCGGTTTGACTAAGATACAAATGATGTAATTTTTACCCGAAAACTTGAAAGGAAAGTTTTTAGTGGTATCCAGGAGTACCTTATCCAGATTTCTAGGCTCTGTTCCATTTATTTAGGTAGGTAAACATATCAGGTTGGAAAGTAGTTTTGCGATATCCAAAATACTGCGTAGGTCAATGATAAATATCATTGGCGTAGGTACCTACTGAGTTACTGACAGAATTTGTTTCGTAAAGCTCATCGTGGCCGGTTGCTAGTTATAGATAGGTACTTCAAAAATGTCTGTACTTATGTTAATATTATAATTTCCTTTATTATTATTATCAAAATACTAAGACCAAAAGCTAAACTAACAAAGGGCTCACTTTTCATTTGGGCTTCTAAAGCTAAGCCAGTATGACAGAATACAAAGTTACTTATTATTTAGTTATCTACTGTTTATTCAGTCACTATATAAAAAAGTACTAACTGACATTATCACAACGCCATATTCGCTGCGACCGATACTGTTATTACAAAACCGCGCTACACAAGGACTAAAATACTACTAAATACAATATACGTACGTGCGGTGGTGGTCAATTTGCATCAACTAAATTACGAGAAACACTTCATTGAAGTTTCACTAAACCCGTTTCTTGAATGAAATGACGTCACACGGTTGTAGATACTGTTACGAAAACAGCTGTGCAGGTACTATAGTCTGTGATTATTGGATTCTTTCTTTTGCGTCAGATGCGGGTGGGATATTCAGCAAAGTCATGCGGAACTCCGTATCTCGGACGTCGTCGCGTCCTCGCCCCACCACGTCTGATGATGTTCAAATCTGGTTTAGGATGATGACGATTTACAAAATCGAATCAAATCTTAACTAATTTACAAGATGTTTTTTAATGTTGTGGGGGCCCAATGAGCAGACGATTTGCCTAATGGTGAATAACTACCGCCGCAGATTCAGAAATGAGTCTAATGTCTTTTTCTTGAAGGTTTAAGCACAGAATAACTATAGGTTTAAGGTCGTAGGTATCGGTCGGGAAATGACGCAGGCAACAAATTATATCACTGACTGGTTGCTCGAGGTGAAATGTATCTCGATAAGCGCAGAATGAGAGTGCCTAAATGTAAAGAAAACTACTTATATACATTTAATCGTTCAAGCTGAGCTAAGCAGATTGTTAAGTTACACCCAAGAACGAATTACATTAAAAAGAAATGAGCAATAAACACATCTAAGTCTAAGTAATCTAAAACAGTCGTATCAAGCTTGCGATAACGACACGACATCATTAATATTGAGCGTCTTGAGAATAGCCCGACAGCCTGCTGCTGCCCTACTGAATAGAATAGTCAGGAGTACATAGTCACAACTCGGTAGCGATGTGAGGCGGACGCTACACCCTCGGTGCCACTCGCCTCGCGCTCTTTCGCGCCGCGGCTCATTGCTACACCGCGAATTTGGGCCAAGCACAAATATACCTATCCTTTACCCACCCCATGTGTTACTAATATCGCCATCTCTTTCGGTTATTTTCTCTCTCGGCCCGCGCTATTATACAGTCATTTATGTAATAAGTTCAATGTTTACATTGCGACTATCAGGTGACGAATGGAAATACATTTCAAATAAGGTGTCCTTATCTCCAATGCAGCGACTCTCTTAGTTTTATAGGTGGGTAATATTTATAAAGATAGACTTTATACATTAATATGCCTATAGCTTAGGTATAGCTGCTTACTAACATATGTACATATATATTATGTTTATTAAAATAAAGGTCTGAAGTCTATGTGCGTGCGTGAAACCAGTGTAACTACCACAGATAAAAGCTTGTTCCGGATATTGACCCACATACAGCTGTTTACAACACATAATAGGTATTGTGCAAAATATCGTATTTGTCATTTATTAAATTTTAACTTCCAATGATGATCTCACAATTTAGTTTCTGTTGTAATTACGTGCCAGCACCGTAATAACTAATAAATAACAGATTTGTATTACACAATCTCATACGAGTTCTATTTGAATTGTAACATTCATGGTTTCGTTGTAAATGTACGTTAAGGTCGTTTTGTTCAAAATCTCATTTATCTTATTTATCATCTTATCTTACGTAGTGTAATTATAATGTCTTTATCTTACGATCTTCAAATACGATTAAGGTTTTTAAGTGTTCTATTATACACAGTTTAATAACTTAATCGATTCCTGTTTCTTGGTATCGATTTCTATTTCGAAATAAATTGTCGACTTTAATGACACCGTAATCGGAATCGATTACGGTGTCATTAAAGTCGACAATTTATGACGTGTTGAATGAAGTGAAGGTGCTAATGCACCTACACGTCATAACGTTTAAAATATGTATACTCACAGCGACATATCTTCCTAATTGCCTATTTCTTTATATGTGTAGTCTTTGTTCTTTTCTTCTTTTAGTCTATACCACATACCTCTTGAAAAGCACCTTAAGAGCACGCTGGATAACATATTGTGCGCTTTTCGTAAACAATGTCTGATCCTTTTTCACACGGCCGGCATCACAGAACAGTTAACTGTTCTTTGAGCGGTATTGTATGCAATATAATGCTTTATAGGATTGTTGAATGAATAAATTATCCACGCCTGTTTCTCAGCACCGCCACAGACAATAAAAAATATTTAATGATTTCATTTTGTATTTAACTGCTGCGCTGCACAATCTGGCATCATTACAAGGTGTTGCATGGATTTATGTCAGACTAAAATATAATCAGTCATATAAACCTTTAAAAACCTTAAAGTCTCTAATATTAGCGTTCTGAGTTCTTTATGTCATTTGTTGTTCATGTACCTATTTGATATACCTATAGTGATACGGGTACTTACTAGAAAATGTTTGATTTAACTTCACCATCATTATCATCAACAGCCCATAACAGTCCACTGGAAGTAGGCCTCTTCTTTGAAAGGAGGTTTTGTCTTACTATATCACGCCGGTATAGTGTTCGTTTCAAGTTGTCCTTCTTTTTGCAGCGCGCTGCTGTCCTGCGTTGTTTGTTTACTGAGTCGGCTCTTACGACACCCGCCACGGGATGAATAGTGACGGACGTGTTGACGTTGTGATTCCGTATTCTTGATACGTCAAAACACGCCTTACAATTCGTTTCTAGTAGAACTCATTTGAGTGTGGCATTATAAAGATATTATGATAGATACCTATACACCTATATACTTTCTCACAAACAGCTGCTTAAGCCGGACATACACGTTCAAGTATACCTGCGCAAAACAAGTTAGTTTTGTCGATTTCGGAGCAGCTCGTCTCGATCCGTGCGAGTTTCGGGTGTCAGGTTTTATTTTCGTTACGGAATTTCTTGATTCGGTCGCCGCGCTCAAAGCCCGCGATAAAAGCTATGCAATAGCTTAAAAAGGAGAAACTAAAACACAACTACGACATAAAACGACGCTGAAAAAGCATGAAACAAGTTTCAAAAGCCGTAGTTGGGTTTTAGTTTTTTTATATATTATCATTGATTTTTTAGTCCCTTCGTACACTAGGCTACGCAAATCTTCGATACTCAACGATTTTAGTCTCCAAGCGACTACAGCCATACAAATCTATTGAGGTTCGTACACGAGTCGCGTCGCCGACATTCGTCGCGCGACTGGCGTCGTGCCAGTCGCGTGCGACTTGCCGGACGAGATCGCCGCTACTTAAGTCTCGGCGATTTCTAAGATGGCGGCGCAATTTTCACATTTTCAGACATCCTGTACAATTGTGGCGACTTCCACATACAGCGCAACAGAAATATACTACAGCGCCATCTACCGAAGTTACACTGAACTACGGAGTAACGAAGGAAACTAAGAAACTACCAATCCTGAATCGCGCAGTGAAAGTTCGCGCGCCAATTAAGATACATACAACATCCCAATATCAACCGTTGGGCAGTTGGCCCGCCAGGCATGATCACCTCGCCTGGTCGGAGGATCCTCCCTTTGTGTTGGTGGGACATGACACACCTGTCCCCCACAGTGGTGACCCCGACGTGATTGGAAGCAGCCTTCGAAGCAGCATCAGCACGCCACCATCTTGTTCACTCCCACAGCAAGTCTCACAGCCAGCCAGCAACCTCGGCCTCATCAGGGATACACCACAAGCAGGACGCGACCGCTCCAGCCTGGTTAACCCTACGGCCTCATCAGCGTCTAGGCACAGCACACTGCAGCTACGGTCCACGTAAGCAGAGCTTATCTCTCCCGTCTATGCAGCAGCCAGCCACTACGCAGCAACCGCCCCGACTCACTGGGGACCGCCCCGACTCACTGGGGACCTCACCGCAGCACCGCGCACCGCACGCCATCCCGACTCACTGGGATCAGCGGACTTCAGCCCCGACTCACTGGGACTAGCGGCACTCAGTTCCGACTCACTGGAACTACTCACTCCTGGCACTGGCAAGCTCCACAACAGAGCACAGACAGCTGACTCAACATATATCACCCTCCAGTCTTGGAGGGGAGTGATGTGGCGACTTCCACATACAGCGCAACAGAAATATACTACAGTGCCATCTACCGAAGTTACACTGAACTACGGAGTAACGAAGGAAACTAAGAAACTACCAATCCTGAATCACGCAGTGAAAGTTCGCGCGCCAATTAAGATACATACAACATCCCAGCATCAACCGTTGGGCAGTTGGCCCGCCAGGTATGATCACCTCGCCTGGTCGGAGGATCCTCCCTTTGTGTTGGTGGGACATGTATCACCTGACCCCCACACAATGATAAGAATCTCGCATCTGTTTGTTGTAATTCTTTTGCAGCTACAAACAGTCTGCACTCTTTGTTTCTCTCTATATACGGATGAACCCAGTATCTTCTGTTACGACTATTTCTTAGTTTCCGATAAGGATAGTATAGTTTCATCATCACTTGTGTTAGGCATTTTGGTAAAAGTGTAATCTGTTTAGCCATTACGCCTATAGTGACTGAATAGGCAATTCGCGTCTTGCAATTCAATGTCGTGTGTACGGACCGTGCGCTACTCGATACTCGCGACTTGATACTAATGTCGTATACAACATTAGTATCGAAGATTTGCGTAGCCTTGTGTACGAAGGGCCTAATTAAACGTCGCGGCGTCGTAAACGACGCTCCTAGAGTAACAAGCTACGTCAGATTTCAATGTGCGTGTTGTATGACACACATGGCTAATGTTTTGTAAGTTACAAGACAATCGACGGAAAATGTATGTTTTTCCACAGTTTGGACAATACACCGCCAATTTAGCTAATTATGTTCCTGTTATTGAAATTTATAGCTTACGAACGTAATTTTCTGAACAGTTGACCACTCTTTTTAATTATATCAACATTTAAAAAAATAGTTTTGGTAGTCTATACCTACGTATGTTTCTATGTTCCATCGTAACGTCTAAACTACTGAACCGATTTGAATGAATGAGTCAATCGATTCGTAATAATAACCCAGGTGACAACAAATGCTATTTAACTTTCATCAAAAGTTTTTATGTAGTCGAGTTATAGTTTTTTAAACTTGTTCTTGTTTGTTAATTCATGTTGTGCTCTCTTAATAAAAAGCACAACTTAAAAGTATATAATCGTAACTAAATAATGTAGGAACATATTTTATCTGTAAAACACTTAACGGCTACTAAATTTCGCCCACAAATATTTCTTAAGCGTGAACATCAAACGGGACCACTTTTAAAACCGCAACATATATAGCATTATCTTATCGATAATACTTAATACCTTTTCAATATTTATGTACTTCTCCTCGACGACCGATAATTTGTATTTTATTTACGTCCGCTATCAATACACGGACCTTGAATATCTATAACAAGTTGCGTTATGAATATTGATTGTTTTTCCATACTAATTTATAATGGCGAAAGTTTTTATGAATGTTTGTTACTCTTTCACGCAAAAATGGCTGAACGTTATCAGACGAATTTGGAATAAAGATAGATTATAGTCCGGAAGAGCACATAATGTAGTGCCAAACTGCGACTGCTGTACTTGAGGTCTTGGGTTCAATTACCGGGTCGTACCAAATGTTTGTATGATCTGCAAATATTTGTTACGGAGTTTGGGTGTTTTCTATGTATAATATGTATTGTATGTATTTACCATATCAGTTGTCTGGTACCCATACACAAGCTTTGCTTAGCTTGGGTCTAGATGAAGTTATGTGAAAAAAAAGGTAGTGTTCCCGTGGGATGAGCAAGGTGGTACAACAATCGCGAGTAACGGATATTTGTTATCGATACCTGCTATCAAATCAAATAAATGTCCATTGTTACACTTTTTAACCACATCATCCATTGTTCTCTTGAAGACAAAATTTGTTTTCATTAGCATGTTTTTATTTGTTTTTTGACTGCACGTTTGACCTAGTGGTTTAACGGTCACCACGCCGTTTCCTACTTCGCCAAGTGTCGTGGGTTCAAATCCCACGTAGCGCAACACTTGTTGTTCTGAGTCTGGGTGTTCTTTGTGTCCGTTTCATGTATGTTTGTAAAGTCCCCCGCGACACAGGATTTATTCCTAGTGCGGGAGTTGTCTTTTTTAAGAAAATCAAAATTTGTGGACCTGATGAAATGACTCTACTACTCTGCCTGATGAAAAGCATAAGCAGAATAATTGACATCATTGGACATAATTTAATATATTGCAGTTATTTGCTTTGATTATTAATAATCTAAGGTTATTTGCATATTAATGCCTGTTCAATTAGACTTCATTCATATTATCCAAACTCAACTATCATTTATAATTGCTAGTTTGCATATTATTTACTATTAAGACAACATTTGGTATAACTTTCTTTAAAAATCTCTGCCCTGCGCAATTTTTTAAACATTAAATTCATAATTTTTAACTTTCGACTTGAAAAATAATGTTATTCTGTTGACAAGCTTAACAAGAATAACAACAATTGAACACAAATTGACAACAATCCTACTGGCAGCTTCTTCTTCTTTTGATGAAATGGCAACCAGCCGGATCTCTCGGATCAGCTATTTCTGCCAATGTCAAGTGTTTATAGTCTTCATATCATAAGTCTTCAAGTCTTAAGGTCTTCGTCGTGATGGAATTAATGATAAAAATATTAAAAATGTGGATGAGATGAAATGGGGACCGTCTTCCGAAAAAACAAAAAAGCGGCAAAGTGCGAGTCGGACTCGCCCATGAAGGGTTCCGCAGCAGCAGCACAATATAATTTTTATTTTTATATTTGTGTTGATCGAATGAAAGTTACATTGCAGTTTACGATTTAAGAAGTATTAAAAAAAAAACTACTTACTAGATTTCGTTCAAACCAATTTTCGGTGGAAGTTTACATGGTAATGTACATTTTTTTTAGTTTTATCATTCTCTTATTTTAGAAGTTACAGGGGACACATACACACTCATTTTACCACTTTGGAATTGCCTCTCGCGCAAACTATTCAGTTTAGAAAAAAGTGATATTAGAAACCTCAATATCATTTTTGAAGACCTATCCGTAGATAGAGACACGAACGGGTTTGATGAAAAAAAAATTTTTGAGTTTCAGTTCTATGTATGGGGACCCCCAAAATTTATTGTTCTTTTTTCTATTTTTGTGTGAAAATCTTAATACGGTTCACAGAATACATCTACTTACCAAGTTTCAACATTATAGTTCTTATACTTTCGGAAAAAAGTGGCTGTGACATACGGACGGACAGACAGACGAACATACAGACAGACAGACAGACATGACGAATCTATAAGGGTTCCGTTTTTTGCCTTTGGTACGGAACCCTAAAAACGATCTCCCACTAGCAGATTCAAAATTCCTATTGCCAGGTTGTAAAGTCAGATAAATCAACAGTTTGACATGACAACAGATTGACATGAAATCTTTCAAATAAGTGATCGAATTATTGTTTGTCAATATAATTATAATATAATAATATCACTTAAATAACCTTATATTATTTTATTCTGTTAAATTCCATTTTATAGCATGTTGGCAGCATGCAACCTATTTTGTTTTTTAACCGACTTCCAAAAAGGAGGAGGTTCTATGTTCCACTGTATGTTTTTTTTTTTTTTTTATGTATGTTCACCGATTACTACGTCAGTTGTGGACCGATTTTGAAATTTTTTTTTGTATTCAAAAGGGTATGCTTCCGAGGTGGTCCCATTGCCAGCATATCAGAATCTGATGATGGGATCCCAGGGAAATCGAGGGAAACCCTCATTTTTTATAGGCACATACTATGTTTTTCGTATATTTTCTGAAGTTACACCGGTATTTGCGTGTGGCAGTCATCATTTTATGATGATGAGCTGATGATGTAAGGTACAACTCCTTACTTAACGGTTAGGAGTTGGAGGATAAATCTTTAAATATCATATGTATATATGTTACCTTTAGTCGTATTCTTTCAAATTATTTAGGTAAGCTGATGATGGAAGGTGGAAGGTACAACTCCTCAACGGTTAGGAGTTGGAGGATAATTCTTTCAATTTCATACGTATCTAAAGACCTTCAGTCGTATACTTTCAAGTTATTTAGGTGAGCTGATGATAGAAGGTTAAACTCTTCAACAGTTAGGAATTAGAGGATGATTTTAATATTACACGTACGTATAGACCTTAATTTGTATTCTTGATGATGAAATTTGATGAAATAGTTCAACTTACTACTTACCTACGATTGTTTGCACTAAAAACTGAAAAATAAAAACTTTTTATAAAAAAAAACCGACTTCCAAAAAACATCCAACGAAAACTCTCTGCCAAAAAAACACTTAAAAGCGTAAAATAAACTGCTTCTTCATAAATTGTCTTTACCTCATTCTTTATTCATTTCAATAGTAGTATTATAATGTGTGCTAGGTACCTGAAATCTGTTTGAAGTCGGTGCTAAGCCAAAAAGAATACAAACGAACAATTACAAAAGTCTAATATCGCTTAGACTTTTGTAATTGTTCGTTTGTATTCTTTCGTTCGTTTCTAGTCACTTGGCACCGACTTCAAACAGATTCTAGGTACCTAGCACACATTATAATACTACTATTGAAATGAATAAATAATTAGGTAAAGGCAATTTATGAAGAAGCAGTTTATTTTACGCTTGTGTTTTTTTGGCAGAGAGTTTTCGTTGGATGTTTTTTGGAAGTAGGTTTTTTTTTATAAAAAGTTTTTGGGTGTGTCAAGTTTTAAAATAAGACTTAAATAAAAACTTGTTAGTATAAATTATCCCATAAAAATATTCGTTTATACCAAAATGTTTAAACAAACTTACTTAATTTCTGCGTAAACATTTGCAGTCGTAATTAATACGGAAACATTAACTCAATCAAATAGAAATAGGCTGACAAAGATAATATTAAAATCCAATTTTCGCTAATTGCTACCACTTCTTGAATCATTTCGGACCATAACACCATTTATACCTTAGGTATTATTAAAATACTTTTGGGAATTATTTTGTAATAAGTTGACAGTATTCTTACGTGTTTTATGATGATACGCTATGAGTCACTTTTTCATGATATAAAACAAATCAGTCGATCAGAAAGAAAGGTTGTATGTGAGTAATAACTGAATCTTGCCATGTATTGATTGCTGGGCAAAACCGCAAGCATTGAGTCACAAGGAAAGCCGACCCGTGGCTTACAGCGAAAATATTTTTATTGCAGAGAAAAGCAGATCACCTCTGTCGTGTCTGGTCCTTAATTTTTCTTTTTTTATTTATTAAGGTTTTTATGGAATGATCAATAAGTTGTGTTAAAGGTTGATATTAAGTGATAAAAAATAACCTAAACAAAAACGAACGAAACGAAAGCGAAACAATAAATTCCTAATCTAATCTAAAATCTACTTCATAATCGAATCCTAATCTAATCTTACACATAATTGATATTCTGAATGAATGTAGGGATTCCCTAAGCCGCAGGTACAAAGAACAAGCTGATTCTATTATATTCTCTGTGTAATAAGTCTTGAGGCTTTGTGATAAGGATATTGAACATCAGAGATTCGAGAAACTATTAGAGGTCTGACAATGGCTTGCTTACATTTCCTAATCCATTCGTATGAGCCGTATGATTATCCCTTGATTTTGCTTCTATCTAAATATCTTTAAGAAAATCATTTCTTTCCAATGTACTCCTAATTTATTTGCCCGGCTACTCGTCCCTTGCGACTAGAATAGTTGACAATTGCGAGCTTTTAATTTGCCTCTGCTAGCCCATTCGGGGCTATATGCGTAAGTAAATTGTGAGTGAGGATGTTCTCCTAGCCGATTTTGGCCACAGCGGCCTGTCTCAACGGAGACCAGCCAACTACGCTGGAGATATTATAGTGCACAAGCGTGTATTTAAACACAGGTGCACTCCTGTTCCCTCATTCTCATAATCCGATGGGACTTTTATACTGGGACTTTATGCTATAATATGTGTAAGTACTCGTACAATTGTAAATATTAGCGGCTCAGTGGTCTGCTGTGTTCTAGCCGATAGCCGGAAGGCAATACTAGTGGAAATAGAAGATAAAGACATAAGTGAAAAAATGTCCAATATTTGTTGTAGGTATATTCGATATGGATTTCAAGATACAGAGATCTCTTATTTAGACTACCTGCCGTTTAAATAACATTGAATTATTTACTTTTAGTGAAAAAACAAATAACCTAGAAAAAGAAGATAATATAGAAGGGTCATTTATCATCACCATCATCATCACTTCAGTCGAAACTTAACGAAAAGGTTTGCCACTACCTTAAAATGTTAAGTTTTATTTAAGTTTTAAAATAGTAATTGAAATACAAAATAATAAAATGTAAAGATGCTTCCATACGAATATATAAAAATCAAAGAAGATTCTTAATAAAACCCATGGCAATATTTTAAAAGGATATTTTATTTCTAAACGCCACGCTCGCTGCCGCGCTGTGGCACGCCCTCTCATATCTTATTACGGCACAATCCGCTTTCAGATAGACCGCTCGTAATTGATTAGTTTATTAATGAAATCAATAATACCGATAACCATTACGGCAAATTATACAGAATGAAATTTAAATTAAAAATTTAAAAAACCCACGACACAATAACCTGAGTTCCCTTTAGAAAGTAAAATGTATGTATAAATAGTATTATTATAATGTGTGCTAGGTACCTAGAATCTGTATGAAGTCGGTGCCAAGCGGCTATCGCTTAGACTTCTGTAATTCTTCGTTTGTATTCTTTTTGGCTTAGCACCGACTTCAAACAGATTTTAGGTACCTAGCACACATTATAATACTACTATTTAAATGAATAAATAATTAGGTATAGGCAATTTATGAAGAACCAGTTTATTTTACGCTTTTAAGTGTTTTTTTGGCAGAGAGTTTTCGTTGGATGTTTTTTGGAAGTCGGTTTTTTTTTTATAAAAAGTTTTTATTTTTCAGTTTTTAGTGCAAACAATCGTAGGTAAGTAGTAAGTTGAACTATTTCATCAATTTCATCATAATCATCAACAATACAAATTAAGGTCTATACGTACGTTTAATATTAAAATCATCCTCTAATCCGCAACTCTTGAACATTTTTACCTTCTATCATCAGCTCACCTAATTTACTTGAAAGTATACGACTGAAGGTCTTTTGATACGTATGAAATTGAAAGAATTATCCTCCAACTCCTAACCGTTGAGGAGTGGTACCTTCCACCTTCCATCATCAGCTTACCTAAATAATTTGAAAGAATACGACTAAAGGTAACATACATACATATGATATTTAAATATTTATTCTCCAACTCCTAACCGTTAAGGAGTTGTACCTTACATCATCAGCTCATCATCATAAAATGATGAGGACCAGACGCAAATACCGGTGTAATATCAGAAAATATACGAAAAACATAGTATGTGCCTATAAAAAATGAGGGTTCCCTCGATTTCCCTGGGATTCCATCATCAGATCCTGATATGGTGACAATGGGAATACCTCGGGAGCATACCCCTTCGAATACAAAAAGATTTTTTTAAATCGGTCCACGATTGACGGAGTAATCGCTGAACATACATAAAAAAATATATATATACATACAGTGGAACATAGAACCTCCTCGTTTTTGGAAGTCGGTTAAAAATAATGAAAGAAACTTAATCTTAAAGTACCTAAGTATCTACGATATTTATAATTCTAAAAAAATACATCGCGTTGGGGGACCGCTTCAAACCTAACAATTCAATTAATAATATAAAAAAGTCTGAATATAGACAATAGAGCCACAGACAGACAGACAGACAAATAGACAGAAAGACACGTCAAACTTAAAACTTAAACACCCCTCTTTTTGCGTCGGGGGTTAATAAATTATAAAGACGCGAGAATATGGATGTATGTATGAACAAAACTAATCGACATTCTACATTTAAAGTAGAAAGTTTTTTTTTAATTCATCCAACCCATGATGTGTGGTGTCATTGGATGGAGCTTTTAAAAATAGTAAGGGTTTGCGAAGACAATATTTTGATTAAGTAATCCATTTGTGAGATAATAAGCCTTAAAGCGTTGATTTTTTTTACAGTAGAGACCCTGTCCCCCAAATAAATATACTTATCACGCGACGGTAATGTACCGTGCTCTAACGATAGCTTGCATTGGGCAAGTTTCGACACGCACTTTCCCAGTTTTTAATTTCTGACTCCTCGCATGTACTGTGTATTGACTGAAACCCTAGTTAGTTATTTATTTATGATCCGTGATAACCTATGGCTTAGATAATTAAGTCTAGAACTCTAGACGGACGCTATTAGCTAGGTCAGGAAGTATTTCTACCTATTATCGATCACAAAATAGTCTAGTTCTGATAGTTTAGATAAAGTACAGGCTTTGCATTGTCTAAAGCTAGACGGCGTTGCACTGTGACTTATGTCTAAATAATTATTAATTAATTATTTGTTATTGCAGATGAACCTAGAGAATCTGCAATAGTTTTTTTTTATCCTACATAAACACAATGCGCTTACATGAGAGCATTTTTGTTTTCGTAACTAAAATTACTTTATCTGAAACAGGAGATAAGCCCCCTATTAGTATCTATCATATCAGTGTCTATTAATCAAAAATATTAATCAATTGGCTATTCATTTAGTAGATTTAACGGCCTGGACACACTTCTTGTAACCATCTTAGAAGCCATTAATGATAACATTATCTTGATAAGAAGTCGTTCGTAGATAACCCCTGTTCTTGCATGTACCACGTGTATCATAATGATTGCATATTGTATCGTTTATAAAACAAATTTTCCGTTTAACAAAATTCATGTTATTTTTTTTCTTTCGTGGCATTGAACAATCGCAGTTTAGCTGCAGCGATTCCTGGTCAAGGTAAGCATTTGTTAGATATTTCACGCACCGACACGGTTTCAAATCTTGTGATGTGTAAATAATAAATATGTTTTAGGTATTTATTATACCTAATTTACGTATAACGTTGTATGATAATTGTGAATTAGCAGACCGCGGTACACGATACACTTTTAGTTTAGTTTTGTACGTCCTCGGTAAATCACCTCTCTGTTTACACTTTGTGATATTGCTAAAAATACATTATTTTGTTGAATAGTGACAAGGCCAAGTGTGCTGTTAACTGTAAGTTTATTTAATATTATCCCTATGTGTAGTAGCGTTTTTTGAGTAACAACGGTTAATGCAGTAACATTTATAATTCTTGTTCTATTACTCCATTATCTTTACATTTTTATTTAAAACTATCTGACCCGGCGAACTTCGTACCGCCATATTTACACATCTGTCTCAGCTTCCCACAGGCAGTGTACAGTCGCTGATAAAAAAATACACTTTTCCCGTTATCGTTTATTTTTTTTCGTTCTACCAAAAAAGGAATGAATGAAATCGGACTATGTGTTATTGAATTACAACCAAGTACATATCTTGATTTTCATCCCACCAAAAACATTTTCATGTAAAATGTTGCCAAGACGACTGCATATGGCTTACCCTGTGAAAAAGATATCAGATCTCATGTAGAACCAAGGTTCTGAATCTACACGCCCTAACTCTAGAGATGTAGAGTTTATGAAGTTAGGGTTGTAACTTCATAAACTCTACATCTCAGTAAAAATGTATGACTTCGCCGTTTCGCTACCATACCATCACAAAGGGGAAACGAACGCCTTGTGTTTCCAAATATCTAGTTTCTGAAGTAATGTGTTATACGAATATTTAGTTCCTGAAATAACGAAACGGCCAAGCCATACATTTTTACTGAGATGTAAAGTTTATGAAGTTTTATAGAATTACACGTAATATTCAACTAAAATACGCGCGACGCGGCTAGCGCGCGAGCCAAGCGCAGAGTGGCAACCATTGCCATATAGTACTTCCCGGTAGGAGCTCGGCGAAATATAACTAAACTGAGAAGTGAAACCCCCTGGTCCTACCTCGTAGTATGAACTCAAATCATGCCAAGTTTCATTTGAATCCATTCAGTAGTTTCGGCGTGATGCGCGGCCAAGATACAGACAGACAGAAAGACAGACAGACAGACGGACAGACAGACAGACAAAAATGAAAAAAATTACAGTATTGGCTTCAGTATCAATTATAGAGAGCCCTCCAGAAAAAAAATCAAAATATCTTTAATGTACAGAATTGGACCTGTTACATTTTATTATAAGTACCTATAGAAAAAGATGATCCCAAGTATTTTATAGGAACTCAAAGAAATAAAGAAATTCGAGGAAGATAAAAGAACAACAAAAAACTGTAAAACATAAATACATATATCTAATTGAAGTAGATTATTTAAACGATTGCTATTAGATGTAATTTTTGAAGGAAATTCCCGTACTTTTTTTAGCTATAACTCAAAAACAAAACATCCTATGATTAAGGATAATACAATCACTTTTACCCTAATAAAGGCTTTGAGATTGCCCTTTTCATACTAAAAGTAGGTACCTACTTCTACTAACCTAACGTTACACTATTAGTGTAAAGTGTAGAAATTGGTTAATTTCTCTGACTTTAAAGAATTCTGCACGTCCTTTGGTGTCCACGGGTCACGAGTTTTTTTATATCTTCGGCACCGTGGGGACCCAGGAAGAATAAGTAGTGATTAGTAGAGTTTCTATTCGTACTTAATCCACCCAACGATCGGCCTCAGGGGCTCTACTAGCCACTCTAGGGATATCTGCCTAGGGGATATTGGCTAGGGTACAATATTTTGATAGATTTAATGTTGACCGAATGTGTGCTTCTTTACCACAGTAGTAAATAAAGTAAGATTCAATCATAGATAAGATACCTACCCACTACACTAATAGCTAAATTATCTTCTTCACTACGCGACCACAAAAGTGAGTTATAATGATGTATTCAAATAGGTCCATTTAGCTCATATTAAACGTCACCATAGTCACTGTTAGCGGATGTTTCATTAAGAATATTACTACAAAGTCCAATGTACACTGACCTGTATGTACATGTTTATTTATATGTTATTATGATACTGAACATACGGACTATACGGCGTTATCAATATCAGTCCGTGTTTGATCTTCACCTGCTTTTGCTGTGTCGCGTGTGCGTATAAGCCAGTACGAGTATAAGGTAGCCTGATAAGTCTAGAAGAAATATCGCGTAAGTTTTTTTCTAATATTAAATTATAAATACAAAAGCTTCACAAATAAATTAGATACAAGGCCAGCGATTTATATGACACAATACATTTTGCCGTCTAGGCGCTCTAGGTACAGTGTCCAAAACTAGGCTTTAGTCTAGTTTGGTGCAGAGTCCCGAACTAGAATTGAGTCTGTATGTATTTTAGGAGTCAATTATAAATATGATGTATGTATGTATGCACGTTTATTTACACGAAAACTTATTTTGTTTTATGTATTTTGATTTTTATTAGATTATCTGGTAGAAATAGTTACAAAATCCTCCAAAAAACCTTCAAATATTATTTCCTTAATTGTCTTATCATAGGGTTAGAACATACAGCCAATTTAGACGTCAAGACAGCACGCGAAAAAGTCCTTGAAACTATGAGTCATACATCTCACACATTGTTCACAAAATAAATGGAATTGAGTCGAAAAAGAAAATTCTAATTTATATTATTTATGAGTTTATCTGTGAATATGTTTCACTCATAAACAATATAAATTAGAATTTTCTTTTATAGTACAACATAAAATATCGGACTGGAAAAATGTTTGGCATTTGGCGTAAATCCAGAACAGTCACAGTATTTCCATTCGACACTGTCTAAATGTTGCCAAAACCTTAGGACAAATGTTTTCGTTTATTTTTTTGCTAAATCTTAACTTCTTACTAACTACTTTATTTCGTTGAAGCCGAAAAAAAGCTATAGCATTTATATGTTTACTTAGTATGGACACTTTAATTTCCCAGCCAGCTCGACCAGAGTGATTCCATGGCGTCATAGACAATCTATGTTAAACAAATCGTTACTTTTTGCTTTTTACCGATTCAGTGAGGTTACCCAAGCTTAAACCCCCTTAAACCTTCGCATGATCCTAGGGTGGGGAGGAAACTGGAGTCATTCAATGCACTTGTGTTGTGACTTGTTTTGCAAGTGTTCATGGGTAGTTTTAGTTATTTACCATCTCGAGACTCGTCTGTTCTTATTTCAAACGAGATTTTCCACCAAGCTCTTTAAACAATATTTGTATATCTTGTATATCTATAGTAGTAGGATGACGTCATTGTTTTTTTTTTCAGAAAAAAATATGAAGTAGGTATCTAGATCTATAGTAGGCAGTTATTATGTCGTCAGATCCGTAACATGACCAGGTAATACTAAACTAATCGTAAACGTGAGAGCTAATCTGTATATTTCTTCTGACCATAACTTATTATAACGTTTTATAACTATACATATTTCTTAGGTATTGGCATGCATTCTGTTTACTGTTGAATAAGTAATTCATCGATGTTTTTTTTTTCTCTGCGGTGGTAAATATTTATGTCTTTGTATGTAAATTAGTTTGAAATTAGTTCCGTTTTTTATATAAGTCAGGTTATAACGGTGATAACGAAAGAATCGAGATATAATAATAAACTAAAAATGGTTCTAAAGTAAATTTTTATCTTTATTTAATTATTAAATAATAAATAAATGCTTGTAACGCGATTTCTCCGTCCATTTTGAGTCGATTTTCAACATTGTATTTGTCGTATTCGAAAGGGTATACTCGCGATGTAGTCCATTGTCACCTTGACAGGATCTGATGATGAAATCCCAGAGATATTGAGGGCAAACCTCTTTTGTAAATACATAGTGTTTTATCTTTTTCTCAAGCTATACAAGCTTGAATTGGAATTGGTAGCCATTGTCTTATATTGCTCTATTGATATAACTCTTCTAATGTAATTCGGCCTCAGCATGAGTTTCAGTGTCATTTCAATTTACCCCATCCACAAGCAGAACTGTGTCATCAGCGTACATAATTATCTTGCTATTTTTTAACCGACTTCCAAAAAGGAGGAGGTTCTATGTTCCACTGTATGTGTTTTTTTTTTTTTTTTTTTTTTTTATGATGTTACCTGATTACTCCGTCAGTTGTGGACCGATTTTGAATTTTTTTTTTTGTATTCGACAGGGTATGCTTCCGTGGTGGTCCCATTGCCAGCATATCAGGATCTGATGATGGGATCCCAGGGAAATCGAGGGAAACCCTCATTTTTATAGGCACATACTATGTTTTTCGTATATATTCTGAAGTTACACCGGTATTTGCGTCTGGTACTCATCATTTTATGATGATGAGCTGATGATGTAAGGTACCACTCCTTAACGGTTAGGAGTTGGAGGATAAATCTTTAAATATCATATGTATATAAGTTACCTTTAGTCGTATTCTTACAAATTATTTAGGTAAGCTGATGATGGAAGGTGGAAGGTACAACTCCTCAACGGTTAGGAGTTGGAGAATAATTCTTTCAATTTCATACGTATCTAAAGACCTTCAGTCGTATACTTTCAAGCTATTTAGGTGAGCTGATGATAGAAGATTAAACTCTTCAACAGTTAGGGATTAGAGGATGATTTTAATATTACACGTACCTTAATTTGTATTCTTGATGATGAAATTTGATGAAATAATTCAACTTACTACTTACCTACGATTGTTTGCACTAAAAACTGTAAAATAAAAACTTTTTATTAAAAAAAAAACCGACTTCCAAAAACATCCAACGAAAACTCTCTGTCAAAAAACACTTAAAAGCGTAAAATAAACTGGTTCTTCATAAATTGCCTATACCTAATTCTTTATTCATTTAAATAGTAGTATTATAATGGGTGCTAGGTACCTAAAATCTGTTTGAAGTCGGTGCTAAGCCAAAAAGAATACAAACGAACAATTACAAAAGTCTAAGCGATAGTCACTTGGCACCGACTTCAAACAGATTTTAGGTACCTAGCACCCATTATAATACTACTATTTAAATGAATAAAGAATTAGGTATAGGCAATTTATGAAGAACCAGTTTATTTTACGCTTTTAAGTGTTTTTTGACAGAGAGTTTTCGTTGGATGTTTTTTAAGTCGCTTTTTTTTTTTTATAAAAAGTTTTTTTATAGCTACCTTACAAAGATCGTTAATGTATATTAAAAACAGGGTAGCTCCTAGGACACTACCCTGAGGGACGCCAAAAAGCAAAGGTTCACGCTCGTTATTAGACTACCCATCCGAATACACTGAAATCGATTTTTGAAATAATTTCTAAAGAGATTGTGGGCAACGCTTCTACCCAATACATTCCAGCTTCCTGAGTAGCGTGAAAATAGGAGCTGTCAAAAGCCGGTGCAAATCATCAATCATATATAAAAATCAATGCCACTTTTCGTTATAATTTTATAACTCAAGAACGGGCTTACCTATCCAAACAAACCAAATGTTTATGCTTTGTTCGGACTATTAAGTAGATGTTTATATGAAGTTTGCACAAAATCGGTGGAGCGGTTCTTCATTTATCACATTTCCAACGAAGTGGGCACGGGTCAGCTAGTTTTTTATAATCATTTATTAATTTTATCAATTAATTATTATTAATTGATTTATTATTGACCTTTAGTTGTAGTCTTCCAAGATATTTCTTGTATCGGGTTACAGATATATATGTGCGCTTGTACGAAATACATAATAATAGTGTGATAATAGTATTATATAGTTAGAATAGTGTGGTTTCCGCTTCTGTTTACGTTAATTATAATTAAAACCGATCAGTTTTATCGGTTCGGGAAGGCAACAAGCCTGTCACAGTTAATTTAACCGTATTAGTTACGAAAGACAAACAAGAAAACAACAAGCAGTTGTTAGGATACAAAGTTCAGTTTGAACGCGCTCTCGATGCAATTTATTAGACAAATATATATAGGTAATAAATGATAAGTACTTTTCCAAACAAATGTGGTGCTTTGACCTGAGTTTGGATTGGAGGAGTGCGGGTTGGGGACTGGCAACGTTGTGGCTACGTGATCTTGATGTTTATAAGCCGCCCAAAGGCCTCCAACTAAGCTTCACGACTGTTATTATATGATAACAATCGGGACTGACTGCTTAACAGGACCTCCGAATCACGGCGACGCTCATGGTAACATGCCATTAGCGGTCACCCATCCAGGTACTGACCGCGCCGTCGTTGCCTACCCTCGGTGATTGTTTCTAATCACCAAGTGCAACTGGGCTATGAGCGCCTCGTGGATTTAAATACGTGAAGAAAATTCTTTTGACTCAAATTTAATATGGGGCGGCCACATTGTACCTGTCATATTTGGAATACCTTCCTCTGTATAAGTACATACATAAATGTTTATTTGTGGTATATTTGCAGAAAGCTAACATTTTGAAACAATAAATATATAACTAAAAACGACTGAATAAAGTTATAAGAGTCCAATACCTACCTTTATATTTAAATGTCTTGTTACGAATGTCTAAATGACGACAGTTCAAGGAAAAAAGACACGACATTCAAAACGTTCGAAATTCGACCGCCATGCGATCTCTTCTAGTATTTATAAGAGCATGCTATCATAGCAGTCCAGATTTTCGCTATTTCTAGCTCTACGCGTGTAGGTACGTTAACCACCATTTTATGCAGCGAGCATTGTGCATTGGTGTTCTTAGCAACACGATAAATGAATCACGCGGCAGGTGGTGCGAAGACGCTTACAAATCACTTCTTATGTTTTCCTTTTTTCGTATTTTTTAACCATTTTATTTAGTTAGACATTTCTATACATTTAATTATTATTTATTATTTATAACTGCCTCGTTGGTCTCGCGGTTGGCGTGTGCGACTGCTGATCATGAGGTCTCGGGTTCGATTCCCGGGTCGGACCAAATGTTTGTATGATCTACAAATATTTGTTTCGGAGTTTGGGTGTTTTCTATGTATAATATGTATGTATTTACAAAAAAAAAGTATATATATATATTTGTATCAGTTGTCTAGTACCCATAACACAAGCTCTGCTCAGCTTGGGACTAGATGGCGTTGTGTGTTAGATGTCCGAAATATTTATTTATTTAATTCTCTCTTTATCAGCTCTTTTTTTTTCTTCAAAATAATATATTTTCCAACGCCATTTTGCATCACACACCTATACTAAACTAAATTACCGGCTCTACTAACACTGGCTAAGTTAAACTATTTAACTACCTACTTGATCATTATTTGATCACTAAAAGACCATAACGCGACATAGACGTGCGTTCAATAGCTCATTATCATCAAATATGATCATCCGGCAATCAATGACCGTGGGAGAGCCACGCTTCGGCATTAATGGGCCGGCTCGACCGGAGTGATACCACGGCCTCACAGAAAACCGGTGTGAAACCCAACCCCTCTCCTCATCCCCCTCCTCAGCCCCCAAAGGGCGGCAACGCACATGTGACGCCTCTGGTATTGGCGGCGGTAATTGCTTAACATCAGGCGATACGTCTGATCGTTGGCCACCTATTCCATAAAAAGAAAGAATACGTGGTCCAAATGCCTAGAATTCGTAATTCGAATTGTACAAAACTTTCCAGAGTTTAAAAAAAATGTGCCTACATAAATATTTGAATAAACTATCAGAAAAGGGATTATTTATACTGATTGAATCTTCCGAGTCCGAGTACCAATTCTATATAGTGAAACATGACTATTTGAAATGTAGCTAAAACTGAGTTTATTCTGCTCAAGTTGACCTTCGCGTAGCCCGATGTTGTTGGTTCAGAACTAATCGATTCTCAAGTTAGAGATAAGCAGTAACTACCTATTTATTAATTTCTGTCTGTTTATTTATCTTTGATTTATTGTTTTTGTTTTCATAAATTTTATTTATTTATGTATTTTCATCGTTGACAACTGAATTGGATCGTTCAAGTGAATTGTTTGAAACAGGCGCACGGTTATTGAAAGTTTGAAACACCATCATTTGTCTTCAGAGTCTAGGTAAATAGAATCTACTAACAGAACACAAGTTGGAATTATTCGATTAGATTTTGACAAAACCTAAAGGTCGTATCGCGTTAATATATGTCAATATGATTGTACATTTGTAACTTGGTTGTGTACTTGAAAATAAGCATTTTGATAACAGTGTGGGGTACCTACTAAATAATAAGTTGGATTTATTGGTATAAGCTATTAGATACTAGCTGACCAGCCGAACTTCGTACCGCCATATTTTTTTTCGTGAATATTTTCTAAATTTCCGAAAAACTTGTTTTAGTGTTAAGGCCCGCCTCAATTTTCCAAGGGCACAGCCGTGGATTAAAAAATATAGCAATTCCGGTTTTCTTATAAATTTCTTCTACTTATCGCGACAGTAATATAAATATGTACATATTATAATCAAACAAAAAAGAATTATTCAATTTGGTGCAGTCTGTCGACGACTGCACGGCTGATCTAGAGGTTTAAGCGGTCGCCACTGTGCTAAGTTTTGTGGGTTCAAATCCCACAGAGGACAACACTTAGTGTGATTCATTGTTGTTATGAGTCTGGGTGTTCTTTGTGTCCGTTTCGTGTATGTTTGTAAAGTGTAAAGTTATGAACGTACATTACAACGTACATTTCAATGATTCATTTTTATTTACAAAGATATTTATAGATTTACAAAATTTATAATACTTTACTTAGCAAGCTGAAGTGGCAGTGGGCTGGTCATTTTTGCCGTAGACCCGACAACAGTTGGGCTAAACGGGTTCTTGAGTGGATACCGCGTCTCGGCAAACGTAGTGTAGGACGTCCACAGGCCAGGTGGAGTGATGATCTGCGCAAGACGGCTGGCAGGAGCTGGATGCGAGAAGCCGAGGATCGAACCAAGTGGCGTGCAATTGGAGAGGCCTATGTCCAGCCGTGGACTGCGGTAGGCTAATGATGATAATAGTTTATACTAATAAATCTATAGGTACAGGCAAGAAATAACAAATAACAATAAAAAAATTGTTTCATTATTTAAAGTTACATGAAAAAGCAAGCAGTAAGAATAATTATGCAAATCAATCACCGTAATAAAAAAACATTCGAGGTCAATCAAAGTCATTTTCAAATCGTATGTAATTTAAAATTTAACGCGCGTTATTTTTAGATGCAAATGAAACCACAGCCGATTCCGGTTAAGAAACAATTCACGCAAAAGAAGTATTTTAAATGAAAAAGATGGTGTCGCAAACAGTTTTAACGCCGAACTTGCATTTTTTGTTTGTCATAATTACCATACGGGCGGGATTGGCTCGTGAAGTAATAATTTAAACTGAGGGACGCAAAACAATTATTGTTTCAATTGGCATGGACAGCAAATTAAGTGTTCTAGAAATAACTGCATTTTTGGAATAATTTGTTTGACTACAGTGCTATGCCCATTTAAAAGCAAAGATTTTTATTTCAACTTACAAGTTTAAAACAAGATAGCAATCGATACTACAAACACGAAATCTAAAACTTGCAACATTCCATGCAGTGCTTTATGTTATGTATGTATGTCTTAGCTGCTGTGAACTGCAAAGGATGATGATTTGCCTTCTTTAAGTAGTTGCCTACGAAATAAGTTTTATAAAATCCACTCTACGTTATTTCATGTATATTTTTTGCTTGCCTACAGATATTATGGGCAAAGTTAGTAAGATAT
This sequence comes from Diaphora mendica, assembly GCA_949125395.1. NCBI lineage: Eukaryota > Metazoa > Arthropoda > Insecta > Lepidoptera > Erebidae > Diaphora > Diaphora mendica. The sequence goes on from OX421321.1 coordinate 9,168,549, forward strand.
CAGAGACGTGATTATAAAACAAGATGCCGGTGCTACGCAACGCTCACCACCCTGCTTCTGCCATCACCGATTCGGTTGGCACGCGGTATGTCGTGGCAGTGCTTGCCGCTTGTAGTGCAGAAGGAGGTAAGGTTACAATATTTTTTTATGGCACAAGAAAACGGATAGCCGTGGGAGACTTATGCTTCGTCGGCCATGACAGAATGACATCACCGACAATAGATGTGCAGCAATTTTTTCTTTGCTTTTCAAAGAGTATAGCTCTTTGCGCTGTAGCATGGTGCGGGTGACAGTTTCAGTAACATTTCGTTTCACTCTTGAAAGTTGCCGCGATTTACAAATTATGACTTAGTATTTCAGCTATACTATTAAATATTAAATCATTAATAACTGTAGTGAACCGTCGCAAACCGTAATTTAACCGTCGTACAGGCAACTGTCACCCGCACCATGCTACGGCGCAAAGAGTATAGTAATATTTGAGTGAGGTTTTACTAAGGCTCATTCCGAATCTACCTCAATCTGAAAGTAAGAGGTGTGTGGGGAAATAGAGCCAAAATAGCTAAAAAATTAATGAATCGTATTTGAGCAATAAGGCACTTAAAGTTAATTTTTAAAAATAGCTTAAAACACTAGATAGTCTGCCACTTACGATCCTCCGACGTTCCACTTAATATCAAGTGTTGATATAGACCGTGGAGTGACTTCGAGAGGAGGAATCTTGCCTTTAACACTAAAACGTGTTCTTCTATTTCACAACTTAACAGGAAATAAAACAGATTCACGTAAGTGTGCCAGGCTGTAGTTATGTATAAAAGATTGATGAAGTGTATTTTTTCAAAGGGCATACGAGTATAAAGTCAATAGAAATTTTAACAAGTATGGACATATGCTATGTTTGTACACTGAATAGGTACCTAAGCATTAAATAAATTAAATTTAAAAGCTTTTTAAAAACAAGCTTTTACTGGAATGCCTCGAGACCAAATCAAACGAGTCCAAACTCGATGATGTTGCGACGTTTCTTTACAGATTTCCTTTGGCCACCTTCTACGTTCAGCATCAGATCAGCTCCATGTCATTATAATATTGTATTGTCATGCTGTATACACAAATACACATGCTTGCAAAATTTAAGCAAAATCGATTGAAGATATCCGCTTCAAAATTGAGTTGCAATATTCCACCCAAACATACATACATTGCAAGTTAATAAAAAGCTTGTAAAAAAAAACTAAAATCTCGATTAAATAGCATACCACCAACCTAAAATGAAAGCATTCGTGCTGTCGTGTTTCGTTGGTGAGTGCGAGACCGGAGGGAGGCCGAATGATGCTTGGCTGGCACGATGTGGGCTACCATGCTGCATTTTTGCATTATCTGAATTCGCAATGAGTATGGTGACCACTACTCTTAGATTCTGCTTATGCTTTCCATAAGACAGAGATAAAAAATAAGCCATAAAAAATATTTTTCTACTGTCAGAAACGTAGGTTGCAATGTTTTAATACATTAAGGCCGTTTTTTTTTTGTTTTTTTCGGAAGACGATCCCCATTTCATTTCATCCACATTTTTTTATATTTTTTATCATTAATTTCATCACGACGAAGACTTCAAGACTTACGACATGAAGACTATAAACACTTGAAATTGGCAGAAATAGCTGATCCGAGAGATTCGACTGGTTGCCATTTCATCAAAACAAAAAGAAGAATACATTAAGGCCACTTAATAATAATTTAAGAAAGGACATCATTATCATCATCAATGGCCTTGAAGAGTCCAATGCTCGACATAGTGTTAGGGTATATTTGTAAGGAAAGAGGCAATCCGAATATTAAACACTAGTTTTATTTAAAATAAAAACAAATTACATATTTTGTTGTTCGCTAACTACGAGTAGAATCAAAACGATCGTCATGTTTATTGTTTATGTCTACGCGATCTTTCACAATTTTCAAATAGAGAATCTTCCTATCCGTGCTGGCTGGTTCGACCATCAACACATAGCCATCAAAGGCCTTACAAAGGAGATTTTGGACTACTTTATGAAAGTTCGTAAATTTCGACGTTCTGATGTTTAAAATGTTGAAAAAAACAATTGGAACTCCTACTTTTTATGTAACGGGTTCATGAATTAATTTTGTAGTTGACTATACATTTACGAAATACGGAAAATAAAACTGTTTTCATAAAACATTGAGTAGTGCCATTATACCGTCACACATACAAAGCTCAGTCACATTTATTGTTATGGTTTGAATGAGGGCAATGTTGAACAGTGAATAATTACGGACTATTTTGGTTGATTAATGCGTCTGACAATGTATACGTATTTATATGTAGAGTCTATAGAGTCGATTAATAATATGAATGCCAAGACTGTTTAGAAGCAGAATATTTATATATTTATAAATTGTTTGTATTTTCGGGGTCAATCCTCTTAGTTTAATTATTATAATAATTGTTTAAATGAAATATTTATTGGGCGTAATTGTTACTATGCACCTCTTGTACTTTAAAAAAAAATATAATGTGTTGCAATTTTATTTTTTATACTCTTTCTTTATGCATTTACATTGCAGGGGGTGCGTTTAATGGCAAATGGTATTTATTATCCTCAAGTTAATCTTAAGAGTGGTTCAGTGCACGGTTGGCCTAGAAGCTTTCTACTGCGCCAAGTGTTGTGGGTTCAAATCCCGCATGGGACAACACTTTGTATGATCCACAAATTGTTGTTCTGAGTCGGGGTGTTCTTTGCGATCGTTTTATGTATCCTAATGCGGGAGTTGTATTTATTTAGACATTCCAAGTCCATGGGAAAAGAATCAAAGGTGGTTGTAAATTCAGATAAAATAGTTATATTATATGACCGGCGGCGGTACTAATCTCTCACAGAAGATCAACGTAAAATGACAGCGTTCGTGCTGTCGTGTTCCGTTGGTGAGGAGACCGGAGGCCCAATGATGCGGAAGCGTCACTAGGCCGCCATGGTGTGTGTCACCATACTATAGTGACCACCACTCTTGGATTCTGCTTATGCTTTCCATCAGACAGACTAGAGTCATTTTGGCAGGGCCATAAATAAAAATTAGAGACATAGGTACACAATTATTACAATACATAAGCATACTAGCACATCTATACTAATACGCTAAGACTAAGAGGAGCGGAGCACCAATGAAGAATATTTCAAAAACGGGGGAAAATTATCACGCTACGGGTAATAGGAGACGCAAACGAGGTTGCGTGGGTCAGCTAGTAATATTATAAAGCTGAAGAGTTTGTTTGTTTGAACGCGCTAATCTCAGGAACCGCTGGTCCGATTTGAAAAATTCTATCAGTGCGTGTTGGATAGCCCATTTATCGAGGAAGGCTTTAGGCTATATATCATCACGCTACGACCAATAGGGGCGGAGCACCAATGAAGAATGTTTCAAAAACGGGGGAAAATTATCACGCTACGGGTAATAGGAGACGCAAACGAGGTTGCGTGGGTCAGCTAGTAATATTATAAAGCTGAAGAGTTTGTTTGTTTGAACGCGCTAATCTCAGGAACCGCTGGTCCGATTTGAAAAATTCTATCAGTGCGTGTTGGATAGCCCATTTATCGAGGAAGGCTTTAGGCTATATATCATCACGCTACGACCAACAGGGGCGGAGCACCAATGAAGAATGTTTCAAAAACGGGGGAAAATTATCACGCTACGGGCAACAGGAGACGCAAACGAGGTTGCGTGGCTCGGCTGGTTACAAATAAATACAATACATATATGTACTTAGTTACAAAATAGAGTTATGAATGACTATGAGGACAATTTATGTAAGAATGTTTATTTATGTTAAGATGATAGTTGATTATTATCTATTATTTGCTTTGATCTAGAATTCTATTGAGTTCTGTTTAACAATGCCATCATAATCAACTTTGTGTTGTATTAGACCTATTGTCGAACTAAAAAGATATACATTCTTTCTATTATGTGACTGAGTGTTTATAAGAATTGCTCTCGTATCGGGCGCGGTTCCGGACTTCGCCCTACTCTCAGGAAGCCCTTGACCGACATTGCGTACGCATCACCGACTAGAATATTGAATATGAGAATTTCGAACACAAACAACAAAGGCAATACTTTATAAACGACAGAATAATCTAAAACGAGTTATTTGTTTTAATTCGGGTAAACAAATGGCCATTTTCTCAATTTTCTTAGACTAAGATCTTGAAATTTAAGTTTTAATTTATTTAGCCCTCAACGTTATTCACATGTTATGAGTTATATCCACTTAGATTAATACTAACTCGTAAAAATATACTTAGATATGTATCTGATGTTTTGTATCGCTAAGAACAATTATCTCTCAAGCGTCGTAATCTAAAAGTATTAAAAATAATATGTACTTACATAAAAGAAATAACATAAAATTATTTGAAGGTTAGGTTCTGGGTTAGAGTGGGTGTGAGACCTGTAACCATGAACTCAAATCCTTTAAGAACGGTTTTTTGTTGCAGCAACGTATCCATTCGACTTAACAAAAACAAGGCTGCAGATACAGTCTGAGGTAGCTGCTGCTAAACATGGATATAAGGTGAGTTCTTGTTTTAGTAAAAGCCAGTAAGAGCCCTCCCTGATTCTGGTCATTATGTGATGATGTGCTCACAGACATATCCGTCAACGGCGACACCCTGTCAATTTTCAATATACTTACTTTTCTACATGTCATTCATGTGCCCGTATGTTACTCGCAAAAACGAATTTGTTTTTAATGTGCGTTAATATGTAATGATACCGAAGCCCTCACGGCCTCGTCCCGTCAATCGAAAAACGAGTTTGGGTGTTAATTGTGTCCGTTTCATGTGTGTCTGTAAAGTCCCCCGCGACACATGATGTTTAATCCTAATGCGGGAGTTGTCTTTTCTAAAAGAAAGAAAAAAAAAGTCAAATCAAATCATTTATTTGCATCGAAAGTATGTAGAATAAGGTCTTTAGTACTGTGTTAGTCTCAATACATTCTGCCATTTAGGCATGCAAAAATTAATGTCATATAAAATTAGTCATGTTAACATTAAATAAACAATTCAAAATCATACATAGTGATTGATATTTATAAATTAAATTAATGAGAGTCCAATAAATTACTAAATTTGATATGTCAGAGCGTTGAATATCTAGTAGAAAATAAATTACAATTTGTCATTAAGATAACATAATACGGAATAATAGCATTTGTCAAGTAATAATAAAGTCAAACACTTTTTAAATTTGTGTATATTTTGATTTTTAATATTTTCTGGTATTTTATTGTAAATCATAGGACCCATCCACATGATGCTTTTTGTTCATAAAGCCGTTTTATATCCTCCCTGGTTCAGTACATTTTTATATTTACTTCTTAACAGTGCTGAGCGTTAAAGAAAAGAAAGACAGAGTCTGAGAGGACACTCAAAGAGCTCAAAATCTAGTGAGCTCAGGATTAAAACAGTTAAGGCAAGACTACAAGTTTAGACTATTATACGGATATACCATGCTTTGCTGTATTTTTCGAAGACTGTTTTTCATGTTGTGGTCTCTATCGACATCTTTGTATGTTTTGTACAGCTTGCCCTACTTCTTCTGAATATCTTATAGCTAATTTTAATAAGAAGTTTTGTACTTGAAAGACGAAAGTCGAAAGGTCTATAGTTTGATTTAAAAGCCAATCTGATTCAGTATAATAAAGAAATATATTTTGCAATAGGATAAGTATTTCATTTTGGCTGATACAACCTGACCTAGTTATGACTTGCTGAATTTAGGATTATCTACCAAAACTTTGTTTTACAATCGACATACATATTATAGGAACTAGAACATTTGAACCCAGAAGCATGCAGTTCACTAGCATGATAAATAATTTAAAAGTGTTATTGAGTTTTTCTGATTATAGAAATATTTAATAACAGCTCGGAGTTTGGATGTTGGGGTCTGAACCCCCGTGCCTCGGAGAGCACTTAAAGCTGTCGGTCCTACGTCTGATCTCTCCCCGGTCGTGTCGGTTAACCGTCCCATCGGATTATGATAGAGAAGGAACAGAGAGTGCACCTGTGCTTGCGCACACACTTGTGCACTGTAATATCTCCTGCGTAGTTGGCTGATCTCCGTTGAGACTGGCCGCCGCACAGTGGATCAAAGTGACGATTGGTCAAAACTCAAATTTTCGAGTTGTATATATTCGTCTATATACGTTCACATGTTGTTTACGGATAGTCCTAGAACAAAATTCCGGACCGGACAGGTATATATATACCTATTCTAGGCTCGCCTCGACATAGGTCTAAATTCAGCCTGCGCTAATTACGCACGAAACAAGTGTACGCGTCGACAAATTCTTGCCTGTTTTGAAGTGCTGTGAAACTGAAGAAACTATTTCAATTGAAATTCGGCAAAATGGAATCACTTTCTGGAGGTATGTATAATATATGGTTATGCAAACTTATTGCTGATTTTATGTTTGTAATATTTAAATCTCGTGATAAGTATACATAAAAAAAATTGTACACTTTTTATCTAAAATCGATTTCTAATGGAGTTTTAAAAATGTCTTCGCAAGTCTTGACCTTGTTTCGACAACGAACTGATAGTGTATAGTGTTAAATATAACATATTAAAAAACTAGCTGCTCAGGAGTGCTCCTTATGTAGTGAGACTAATTTTGATGGAGGAACGCGGAGGAATTAGAAAATTATCATTAAGTAGTAATAAATTATTTTAGTATATGTTGAGGCATAACACTGTTATTAGGTTAGTGAGAAATCTGAAAATCCGAAATATTAATGGATTTTAAATACTAAGTATATAGTTTTGTTAAGTATAAAAATATTTTTTGAATAATATCACTTAATTTTGTACATGTTTATTGGTATTTTACAGAGTCTTTCAAATCTCCAAATCTGTAATTGTCAAGCAAGGATGTTCTCTTTATGGTGAAAGACAGTATAAAAATGAACAGAAATTCGTCACTGACGTTTCGAAAGATACAATTTGAAAAAAACCAAACATGTGATACAAGTATACAAGGATGAAAAGTCGTTAGAGCTGTTATTTGCAAATTTTAGATCGAGATGGAGAGCAGCAAATAGAGGCCAAGAAAAGTTTCTAAAGAATAATGAAGAATGGTTTAGATTTACTTAATCTTTTACCACTTTACCCATATTATGTTACTTCATAAAAATGCATAAATAAAAAAAATAAGATTTTTTTTATTGATAATATCAATTTTACAATACTTTTATGATTTTTTTGCACTAATGTAATTCCTGAATCGTAAGCAATGACCTCGAAAACTAAATTACATGAGATTTCACTTCATATTTTCAACGTATTAACAGTTTTGGCCGCTATTTTGGATCCGCCATTTTGAATTTCGAACATCTGACTTCAGATTCGTAATCAGCGATCCCAAAAACCCCCAAGTAACCAATTTCAGTCAAATTAATAGAAATTCGAATTTTAAGTCCGCCATATTGGAGCCGCCATTTTGAATTTTTCAAATCGGACATCTGATTCATAATCAGCGACCTTAAAAACCCTCATATAGGTAATATGGGAGTTTTGACCACGAAATCGGGACTTTGATCCACTGTGCGCTGTGGCCGTTATCGGCTAGGAGAACATTATAAATAAGTTACCTACAGCTATTTGTCACCAGATGGAGAACCACGGCATGATCAAAACGGCATTGGGTATAGCGAGGAATGAAGGTATAACTAAATTATGGAGCGGCCTGATGCCAATGTTTCAACGCCACGTCGTCTACTCGGGGAGCAGGTTAATCTTCTATGAAAAGTTTCGAGACAAGTTCAAAGACGAAAATGGACACGTCTCACTAGGAGTGGCATCTATAGGTGAGGATTTTGTTGATGTTATTTCCTTCTAAAAAAAATCATAACTTACATCAATGACAGTTGATTTCTTAAAAAAAAAAGATTTTTAGCTATATAATTAAAAACGGACTATCATTTTTGACAACAGTCTTTAACTATCCACTGCAGGGCACAGGCCTCTCCTAAGCAAGGACGTTCATATGTATGCAAAAGTGAAATAATTGATCTGTTGTATTTTTTGAAGCTAGCAATTCCTATTTTCTTTATGCTATAGTCTATAACTCTATAATAATTAGGGCTTACAAATTATGAGTCAGTCAATACAAATAACAGAATATTAACTGTCCTTAATAATGTATAAGTACCTGCAATACGTTCGACGATTAGTGAACTCGTAAAATGACAATTAAACCTCAATTAAAAGATAGTTTCGTCTAAATACGATTTTATTCCAATGATCGTAGATCTTCTCGTTAGGGTTAATGAACTCACTTCTTATTTAGTCAAAACATTTTACCTTCGGAATGATGGAGGTAATCCATTACACAGAAAATGACATAAATACACAGGTATATAAATAGGTACATATATATCGGACGATATAGATAAATTCAAATTCCCAGAGCATAAATGATTGGAAAGGAAGTCAATTTTAGTGTTTACTAAAGTTCATCTTCATATTTTTTCTTGTGGAATATTTGAGGCAAACAAACGCTTGGTCAACAGTACATTATTACAATTTGCGTTTACGTTATCGTCGCATCCAATAAAATACCGAATTTATCCTCTAGTGACTTTACTGGCGTTTAGAACAGTAGGTAGGACTGATACGTAAGACAGAGATCGATACGTAAACAGCAACACGACATACTGACATACATCGCATGGGCATAAGCAGGAATATATGGCTTCCTGATTATGGCATCAGGACTCTGTATATCCGGTTATATCTGGATTAGGTATATTACGGTATTTTGTATGTTTATTTATTACAAAGAAGTGTTAAGTATCTATACTTAATATTATAAACGCGAAAGTTTGTAAGTATGGAATTATGGATGGATGAATTGATGGATGGATGTTTGTTACTCTTTCCGCAAAAACTACTGAACGGATTTGGATGAAACTTACCGTAATATAGCTAATACATCAGAATAACACATAGGCTACTATTCGCCGCGATAACCGACATATACACGGGCGGAGCCGCGGGCAACCACTAGTATTGCATATTTCTATGGTACTTAAACGGAGTAAAGTAAAATATACGTTAACATTCGTTGCACATTAAATGTGCAATTAATTTACTGTAGTGTGAGAGAGAGCAGTTATCTTTGTGTATTAATGTAGTAAACATATAACACATGTATATAATAATCCCACCCAAAACATACATGTAAAAAGGGAGAGCCAAGTTCTATACAAAAATTATGCTTGGCTGTGGGCTTCGTCGCAAAAATAATGGAGATCTAAATGAGTGCTAAGTTCTATGCAAAATCCAAATATGTATTTATAGGAACAAAACAAAATTATGAACAAGTATTAAACTCTATTTCTTTGCTTTATTGGATACCTATAACAATTGTTGTTATTTGAAAATGTGAGATCTTAAAGTAGGTTAGATTTGACTCAGCCAGTTTTCATAACATCAGTCATTTTATAAAGTTACTAGCTGATCCGGCAAACGTTAGTTTGCCATAAAAAATATTGGGGTATAAAAAATAGATGTTGGTCGATTCTCAGACCTACCCGATATGCACGCCAAATTTCATAAAAATCGGTCCAGCCGTTTCAGAGGAGTATGGTAACTAACATTGTGACACGAGAATTTTATATATAAGATTCAACATATATATATTTTAATTCTGATAAAAACTAGCCAAGTCAAATCTAACCTACTTTAAGACATTTTTAAATAACAGCAATTGTTATAGGTATCCAATAAAGCAAAGAAATAGAGTTTAATACTTGTTCATAATTTTATTTTGTTCCTATAAATACATATTTGGATTTTGCATAGAACTTGGCACTCATTTAGATCTCCATTCTTTTTGCGACAAAGCCCACAACCAAGCATAATTTTTGGTATTGAACTTGGCTCTCCCTTTTTACATTTATGTTTTTGGTAGGATATCATTACTTTTTGTAAAGAAAACTAGGCGGGTATTGAGATGTAATAATACATATATTGGGATAGTTTCAAATATCTGCTTGTAACGACGGTTCCAACGCTACATTTTTTTTTTTGTATGGGGACCCCCCCCCTATTTTTAACTTTTTTTATTTTTAGATTTTTTCCTACGCTTACACACAATTACCGAGCTGGATTCCAAATTTCATCCTTCTAGGTCATCTGGAAGTAGGTTAGGTTTAGGTACTATATATATGTCAGTCAGTGCTAAAATTTACGACTTTTTGACCTTCATATCTTAATAACGGTTAGAGCTAGCTTCATGAAATTTGGGCTTCTAGATGTCCTTATGGATATAATTGAACACACTTAGTTTTATGTGTTTACTTTAAAGAGGTTTTGAGTTATAGAAGGGTCAAAAGTGGCACCAAGTGGTTCGTGTAATATTACACTCGGCGCTGGCTAGCCAGTTCCTTTGCTTGAACTTGGCTTGACACGCTCCCGCGTGTCTAGATATTTACATAGTTGTTAGAGTTCCTACGCAGATTATTGAAGCATTAGGAATTTAGGGAAATTATTAGACAAATTATTATATTTTATATAGCATAGGTATTCGTCATTTCTCCAATAAGTTTACCGTATAAGACTAAGTGGTACACCGGCAGGTAGCTTTATTTAGCTAAACCTACGGACTACGAATCTATGAAAAAAGAAGCTCAATCAACTTTAAGCTTTCGGGTTCACGCTCAACGCAATCAATAGAAATAGATTGATTGATTGAATACTTATCTTACTCTGAGCATTTAATGCAAAAGAAAAAAATACTGATTCTGCGTACCTAGCGTGGCTACCACGCAGTCTAGATGTTTTATTAACAGTTCTTATTGTGTGGTATATAGTACTTTTTACTGTAGGTATATAACTAACTATATGCAACCGGGTAAAAACAACGAAACATAATTCTTCCGAAGTCCGGCAGGTGGGCTGGCTGCGGGATCCCTGGCACAGTTGATCGCTTCGCCGACCGACTTGGTGAAGGTACAGATGCAAACAGAAGGCCGGAGGATACAGCAGGGCAAGCCAGCTCGTTTTAAGAACTGTAGGCAAGTCTACAAGGTTCTATACGCTGAGAGCGGCATCTTAGGTTTCTGGAGAGGTAAGTCTATACATATTAAGTATTTATTTATTTACTCATTGCATCTGCGTTTCTACGTTTCTTTTAAAGCTTTTTTTCTATATTTGTGTATTGTAGCTGAAAAAAGTATTTTAGTGTTTGAAAGCACATTCATGAACAGACCGTAGATGGCCACTGTAACCAAGAACGTTATAAATTGAACAGCAGAAGACACTTGCGCTTAAGTTTCTTGACATTGAAGCATTAAATCATGACGAATAGTCAAAAATATGATCAACTGATCGAATTTTTGTCTCCCACTTTTAAAGCCATATACATTACACACTATTTACTGGTAAATTAAAATCAATAAGTTAGCTCTGAAACATCGCAAACGACGTCACTTGCGACATTTGAGGTCATCGTTTCTAATCGTGATGATTGTGCTGTCGCTCAGCACAATCAATCAGATGCCCCTTAATAGTAATGAAAGCCCATCGGTGACCTTCATACAACACAAACATGTATAGTAAACGGAGCGATCAATACATGTAACGCTACTGATGGCTCCATGCAGTAGTTTAATACAGACAATACGCTTTATTGATAAAAATGTTTTGTCCAAAAATTGATTAAAGTACATGTACAGGTTTTTTATGTAATAAATTACTAAAATAATGTAGTCAATCGTTTGTATTTTTATTCAAATTTAGAATTCAACCTTTATAATAACACAATTAAACACCAAAAATGCAATGCTGGGTCTCTATTGCTGACTAGAGTCATCAGAGAGATAAAGTGACTGGTGTGTATGCATTTTTTTTTATATTTGTGGCACTGCCAATGACTCTACTCTGCCTGGTGGAAAGTATAATGCAGGAATGGTGGTCACCATACTCATTGCTCATTACGAATGCAGACAATGCAGCATGGTGACCCAGATTATGGCGGCCTAGTGATGCTTCTGCATCATTGGGTGTCCGGTCTCGCACTCACCAACGAAACACGAACGCTGTCATTTTACGTTAATCTTCTGTGCTGAATTAAGCGTGGCTCTACTACCTGCAAAATTTATTACAACTGGGCGATCCCTTGACTAGTAACATAGTAATAGTATTCACATTTGTAATATAATTTAATATTTACCAATTCTGATGTCTCCATTCTAGGCGCAGTTCCTAATGTGCAACGTGCAGCTCTAGTCAATATGGGTGACCTGGCCGCTTACGATTACTCCAAACAGTTACTGATGCGAGAGTTCGGCATGGCAGACACGCTAGGGTTGCACGCTGCTTCTGCCTTTGCGGCCGGCTTCGTCGCTGCCGTACTTGGCACACCTGCTGACGTACTCAAGACTAGGCTCATGAATCAACCCATAGGACCTGACGGAAGGTAATTTTATGACATCTTACTGGTAATTCTAAAACGAGTTTCGTAAAAACACTTGTGGAAGATGAAGTTTCAATCGTAATACACATCACTATTTACTAGTGGTGCAGTAAGTGAAGAAAAGTACGACACACCTCTTTGTCCTTTATCTACACACTATCTACACTTCTACACTAATATATAAAGAGGTAAAATTTGTGAGTTTGTGACGTTGTGACGTTGTAGGCGGTAATCTCTGGAACTACTGAACCGATTTTGAAATTCGTTTACTAATAGAAGGCTACGTTATTTGGGAGTGACATAGGCTATATAATAACCCGAAAAGTGGAAAGACTTTTTCGTGGTAGCTGAATTTGCAAAGTAAGTCGGAGAAAAAAATGTTTACCGCCCAACGACTGACTGCCTCGGTGGTGCGGTGGTAGCGTGTGAGTCTGCTGTGCTTGAGGTCTTGAGTTTGATTCCTGGGTCCGAACAAATGTTTGTAGGATCTGCAAATATATGTATTAATATCAGTTGTCTAGTACCCGTAGAAAATGTCTGCTTAGTTTGGGCAGGCATTGTAAATATAAAAAAACAAAATATTTTTCGTAGGCTATACTCGTATACCTCTCGGGGACCAAGTAAAGTGATATGCCGAAATAGAACAGACGAAAATATATTATCATAAAAATTCCACGAAGCAGATTCGTAACATTTTCTGAATCGATACTGTCGCTAAACTATAAGTCAGTTTTATTAAAAACTTCTTAGGCTTCATCAAATTAGGATTGGAGGCTATCATATTACAGCTGAAAGGCTCTTGACTAATCAGAATTTACAAAGGTTTCCGAAGCTCAGAATAAAGGGCGAACAACAGCGTTTTGATGAAATCTGATAAATAATTAAATTAAAAATCAACAGGGATTAGAGTCTTGTGATACATTTTTTACAAAATACAGTTGAAAATTCAAAGGTTGTTTTTTTATGTATAATTTTACTTTAATCATAATATCGTCGGAATATAAATATGTGGTATATGATCATTTAGATTAGAGATTCAAGGGACTAAACACTAAAATAATTTTAGAATCGTTTATTTATTAAAAGTAAAATGTGTTAGGGCAATATTTATATGATAAATTACAATGTATGTGATGAAACTATTTTAATTCAAATAATAATTAAACTTATAATTTAGCAAGTCCTGTATTTCTCAAAAAGTTTCAAGGTCTCAATTTGGCTACATGAACATTAGGGGCATTACTACAAATCTATTGACACCTCGTACATTGAAATCGTTTCAGTAGTTTAAAAGGCATGATTGTTGTACCTTTTCTTTTTAAATGATCCATATACGTAATGAACTCCATTTATGTATAAAATCCATATATAAAAGGTGTAAATGCATATTAAATTACGAAATGTATGACACATCATTATATTAATGTTTTTCTTTATCTTGAGTTGCTAAATGAGTAGCTCGCGTCATATTGCATATTGTACCATTCATCATATTCACACGCATCAACAGTCAGCTGGCGAATAGCGTTTATTCTGAATGTTTACGGGCTTAGTGTTTTGGTTGGCTATTCATAGCCGTAAATAGTACATAGTGAATAGGCTGGTAATAAGTGTGGTTCGTTCGGCTGAGGTCACAGGAATGAGGTCAAAGTCGGCCGTAGTCGCGTCGATACGCGCAGGACGTGACTCACGCTCTAGTGGATCACCTTCCTTGCTAATGAATTGTTAGTATCGCCATGAACTTATAGCTGTGTGTGTGCTATTGTAAATTAGACATACTATAAAACAAAGCAATTAGGGACATTAAACTTGCAAGCATTGAAAGAATATAATTAACTTTTCTATACATCATTTTTTAAGCTATTGCATAGCTTTTATCATTTGAATCAAGAAATTCCGTAACGAAAATAAAACCTAACACCCGAAGCTCGCACGGATCGAGACGAGCTGCTCCGAAATCGGACGAATACGTAAGCAGCAGTTTGTGAGAAAGTGTATATCTATCATATCTTTATAATGCCACACTCACCGCATGTGCGCCGCACCGCATGTGTGTAAGTATACATGTTCAAAGAAATAAAAATACTGCATAAATAAAATATTAATTATTATAATTGCATAAGTTGATAAAAAATGCTATGTTATAGCTTTACCGTGGCTTTCTCCGAGTGCCACACGTTTTTTTTTTTTCTTTATGCACATTAAAAGTGACAAAGGTGGACTTAATGCCGTAGGCATTTTCTACCAGTAGACCAGTAGGGTAGTGCAGAGCTAAAACAAGGTAGATGCACAAAACCAAAAATATAAATTGATATCTCGTTATGAAATAATTCAAATAATTAAACATGAGTAATAATTATATTAATACATCGAACTAAGTGGCGTGCAATTTAAGAGGCCTATGTCCAGCAGTAGACTGCGATAGGTTGATGATGATATAATAAATACGCATTTAAATTATACATCCCACCAAAAACATTTTCATGTAAAATGTTGCCAAGACGACTGCGTATGGCTTACCCTGTGAAAAAGATATCAGATCTCATGTAGAGCCAAGGTTCTGAATCTACACGCCCTAACTCTACCAACCCTAACTTCATGAACTCTACATCTAAGTAAAAATGTATAGATTAGCCGTTTCGCTACCATACCATCACGAAGAGGAAACAAATGCCTTTCGTGTTTGTTTCCTCTTCGTGACGGTATGGTAGCGAAACGGCTAATCAGAGTTAGGGCGTGTAGATTCAGAACCTTAGCTCTACATGAGATCTGATATCTTTTTCACAGGGTAAGCCATACGCAGTCCTCTTGGCAACATTTTACATGAAAATGTTTTTGGTGGGCTTTCATTTCTTTTTGTAAGTTGCTTAAGGCAGTTTTTTTTTTCTTCTTTTGGGCTGCATTTCTTGTACATCTTCTTTCTTCTTTCGAAAAAGTCCGTGTACTAAAAATAAAACCTCTAGCATAAACATTTGTGAAAGTCTCATACAAACTTCCACCCCACAAATTTGGGGGTTCGGGGGCAAAAGTAATAAGTTTATGAGTTTTTTTGTTGTTTGTATACTAAACTTAGTTTACATACATAATTTTAGCTTTCTAGCACTTCAGGAAGTATCCTAACAGTTTTGATGATCATCAGTGTGTCAGTGACGAAATCGGTGTTTTTTAGGTATCAATAAAATCTAAAGTATCAGAGCTATGCAATTGAAACTTTGTATGTTACATTAGTCTATTGATAACATCATATCCTGAGAATTTGAACAATCTGGTATATCGGGAACCAAAGTTATGAGGGTTCAAAAAAACGAGGAAACACTTCGAGAAAAGGTAGGTAGTGCCCTTGCGCTTCGCTTGGCTCGACTTGGCGGGGGCACGACCGTGCCCCCAGATATGAATACTCGTCCACACATAGGTACATACATAATATATACACAATATAAATTCTATATGGAGAGAGTATGATGATATCAAGGTGGAATTTTCTCTTTCCTTACTTTGTAAACAATTCCTGTTTAAATCTAAAGCATAAAATAGATGAGTAGATGCCGTTTCTTTTTTTCTGTATTTTAGACTTGCGTTTATAAATGTATGCATGTCTATTTTACCATGTTTAATTATATCTTTGTATTTTCAGGGGCTTGTTATATCGAGGAATTATCGACTGTTTGCAGCAGTCAGTGAAAAATGAAGGTATTCTAGCCTTGTACAAGGGATTCCTGCCTCTCTGGATGCGACTGGGACCTTGGGCTTTAATCAACTGGGTCGCTTTCGAGAACATTATGTTAACAATTGGTGGCCGCACCTTTTAATTTTGAGCATGTAAGAATTTATAGTGCTTTTAGGTAATGTGTTGAAGTAGGTATATCGATGTTATAAAATATGCTTGTTTGGCTATATTTAGCGTGGCATTAGCCACTCTCTGCCCTTCACATACTAAGTATTGATTTTCAAATATTATGCTGCTATTTAACAGTCCTGGCCTAACAAATATTATCATTATAACGACCCTGATGAGTTGCTTTCAGTATGTTAACAAGAGTTTATGAAAGAGTATCTATTAAGTTACTATACTTTCTTTTTACAAGCGTTTATAATGTCGATATACTTCCGTGTCTTAAAATCTCATATATGTATTATAAAAAAACAATTCCTTGAGACTTCGTGCTCATTTCAATTGGTAGACAAGTGGTAGAATGAAAGACAGTCATGACTTCTGAAAACATTGGCTAATGTTGTATTAAAACTTGATTTTAGTTGACGGTTCAAAAGACAACGTAGGTATTCGAAGTAAAAATCCTAATTCATATAAATATTTTATTTTATATCTTATCAGCAACATTGTGTTTCATTTATAATTTTTAAACGACGATTTTACTGTTGTGTGGAAGTGATTAAATAGGAAGGTTTATAATTATGTATAAAACATATATATTAAAATAGAGAAAAACTTAGTATTTCAAAGAATTCTGTGTAAAGTCGAGGTCGAGCCATAGTTCATGTAAAGTACTTTATCATCCGTTAACGTACCTACTTATTTTTTGTTAATTTCCCGCTGTTAACCAATATTCTTATCAAATGAAAGCTATTAATAATATTTAATTTAGTTAATATTTTGTAAGCTGTGAGAACTAATAGGTACCTAGTAATATTACGTCCCTATGTACTTATATATTTTTTTATCATTTGTAGTGAGTCGACGTTTCAAACTGTTATTTTTAATACGAATATGGATAGCGAATAGCGATGCGATGTAATTATAACCAGTAAAATATAAAAAAAAAACAGTTTGTTGGTCGGTTTGGTTGAATTGCTTAAAAAGCTAAGATTTTTAGTCAACATTATGTTGTTTGGTATAGCCCGAAAAAATCTTTATGACGGCTGAGAAATTTAGCAATTTTAGGTATCAGAGGGAACGTACAGGGGTGCGGGTGTAGACCAATACACGTACAGTACACATGCACTCATAATCTTGTTTACGTACATGTATTATTAAATTGCATATTATAATTATATCCAGTTATCTAATTATTTTAGACTTAACTGTACCCGCGCCGACCTGCTTGCGCAGCTAACTTCAGAAACGTCATAAAGATTGGTTCGGACTATACCTACCATTAATTTTCCCAACATCAAATTTTATTTCTCACTAAAAGCCACTGTGATTCGCCAATTCGTAAAATGGAGTGTGGTAATAAGTACAAATCATGGTATGTCATGAGATTTATGCATTCCAAATTTTACGGACGAAATATGTTTTTCGAAACACAACAATGACAGTTCTGTAAAACGCAGGCTCTGGAGTATTTCTCATGGTATCTACAAACAATATAGGCATAAAGTTGTTATGTGTGTAATTACAGACGAGTAGTGATTTTTTGAAGTGAAAGCTTCTTTTGCGGCGTTGTGCACTTTTTTGGGATGGGTAAAAAATGTAAACTCGCGTCGGTACCGAATATTCGTAAGACAGAGGCGTAGGAGAGGAAGCAATATGCCCCTCTCTTTCTACCGCGCGCCTAAAATGTATGCCTGCTCCTGCTGTTCCGTTTAGTGGCGCTCGGTTAATATGATTATTAGTGATGAAACGGATATCCGGTAACTATCCGGTATCCGGCCTATCCGGCCTATTTTCACTATCCGGCCGGATACCGGATAGTAGGGCACTATCCGGCCGAATACCGAATACTAGATGTTTCCCGCGATACCGTTCGCGCTGAGTGCTTTACGCCCTAAACTCGTCTATATCGCGCTTTTCTGTGGGAATACAAAAGTTTTTAAGCCTATCTATATTGTTTCTCGTTGTCTAATCTATCTCTGTATCAAATTTCAGCAAAATCAGTTCTTTAGTTTAGGCGTGAGAGAGTAGCAGACAAACAGACTGAATTTATAATATTAGTAACGGATTATTTTGCACATACACACACATATATGAAATAAAAATAATATAACAATAGGTTATGGACGGACACCATTTATTAAATTAAAATAATGACAGAAATTGTTTGATAAAAAGTTAATTACTAAAAATTTACTTAGTGTTAGTACTCAAAATTAACTAGCGGCAAATTATGGTGAATGAATACTAGGTTTTCAGCATTTGTTGGTAAGAGGCGACTCCGCTTGGCTTCGTATACTAGACCAGCTTCTGAAAATAGCCTTTCGCTGTAAACGCTACTGGCAGGTGCTCCAAGATAAATTCTTGCAAACTTCGCCAATTGAGGGTATTGGTTTGAATTGACCGACCACCAAAGGTATGGGTCGCGATTGCGATCTATTCGAGATAACTTTAAGAAAAAGTCAATCTCATTAGAAATTGGATTTTGTTTTTCTTGATCGCGACAACTGCTACTGTTGTCCTTTGCCACTTCATTGAAACAGTCCCAAAAAGTGTTATGAGCTTCGCGTGTAAAATTTGATCCAGTTTCATCTTCTTTTTGTCGTTTAGCAGGTGTTGAAGACGGCGATGATCTATTACTGTCGGAAGAAGAATCGTCGTAAGAGTTTTTTATATATTCTATCAGGATTTTCTGTCGGGCTTTTTCAGTTTCAAGAACTCCTAAATAGTCTGATTTGAATCTTGGGTCTAGAAAGGTAGCAATTATGAAGTTTAGATCTTCTTCTAAGGATTTAAAACGACTTTCCAATTCAGCTTTCAAGGAGGCTCTTAAACGTGCTAAGTCTGGTGTTCTTTGTGCTGTCTCGGTTTTATCCAAATACTTTTTTAGTGCATAAACGTGTGGTATCACTTCGGATATACAGGAAACGCCAGAACTTGTAATTTTTGTTATTTCTTCAAATGGTTTTAAAAGGTTTATGCACTGCTCCAACAGACCCCACTGTTGTATCGTCAAATTAGTCAGTGTCTCATGTTCAACAACATAAAGAGAGATAGCCCTTTTTTGTTCCACCAAGCGTGCAGCCATGTAGTAGGTAGAATTCCACCTCGTGTTGATGTCCTGCACTAACTGATGCTGCGGCAAATTTAACTCCTTTTGAATTGCAAGTAATTTTTCTTGTGCCAAACCTGAATGATTGAAATGAGTTACTAGACGTCTACCAGTAGCAATCACTTCTAATAGCTCAGCCTGGACCTTCATTGACTTATCAATAACTCGCTGAAGCGAATGTATGAAACATCTAGCGGAATGATACTCTCCAACTCGAGCTCCTTTCACCATATTAGCTCCACTATCATGGATTAGTAAGTGAATTTTATCTTTCTCAATATCCCAGCGAGCAGCTATAGCGTTCAGTTCGTTTGCTATATTTTCACCTGTGTGTGATCCTGAAAACGGTTTCATAGCAAGAACGCCGTGGTTCAGCTGAAATTCCGGAGACAACCAATGGGCTGTGAAACTTAGGAAACTGGAACTATTGTGCAGGCAGGTCCAAATGTCAGACGTAACAGAAATTGCAATAGCTTTAGAAATGTTTGCTTTTATTTTGTCGCGAATTCTATTGTAGATGTCTGGAATAATTTTTTGAGATATATAAGTGCGACTTGGTAATTCATAACGAGGTAGCGCTTGTTCTAAAAGTCTTTTAAACCCAACCTTTTCTACAATACTGAACGGCTCGTTATCTATTGCAATCATTTCTGCAATTAAATAATGATACTTTTTGGCTTTGGCATCATTCACATCCCAAAGTAATTTTCTTTCAAACGATTCCGACAGTGTTAGCTGTTTTTCTGCAGTTGTAGAAGGAGCAATTGGGCTGGGATTGGCACGTTGTGAAACCGTAATTGATCTTGAAATTTCGCTAGTTTTACTTGTACTTATCAATCTAGACTCCTGTGGATGTTTGGACTTTAAATGATTACTCATGGCAGACGTACCTGATGAATGAAAAAGAAACGTATTTTAAAATATTGTACCTAGTACCTACCCATTCACAATATGCATAAATAAACTGAAGTCTGAAGCTTGCATTAATAAAATATCGTTTAGAAAAAAATTAAATTTTAAATTTCAAATTGAGATTGTAGTAGTAGTAATGAAAATTAAAATGAAATGAATGACCAGCGAAATAACTAATTTAAGAATACTGCTAAGTAGTATGTTTGTTTATTAACAAAATAAGTTTGAAAATATAAGAGTATTCTCGCATTAAAATTGAAGCAAAAACATAACCTCTAAAACTTACATACCTGCCTTTTTTCCTTCACCACCGCGAGAAATTTCAACGTGACACAATAAACATGACGCGTACTTGTTATCGTCACTTTTTAAATCAAAATATTGCCAAATTGGCGATCTTCTTTTTGATACTGACATTTTTTAATAATCGACAAGTTAAATAGAAAGAAAAACAATGGAATAAACAAATGCATATAACCTGACATGAGCGATTACACCCGAACGCCGCGAGTCGTGCCGGCCGAATGCCGATCACGCCGAATGCGTCCGAATATTTCCGATCTTAATCACGCGCGCATATTCAAATCAAATTGTAACGCGATAAGCGGCCGAATATCCGGTGGCCGGATATCCGGCGCTCCGGCCTCGTAGTTAGCCGAATATCCGGTATCCGGTATCCGGCCAAATCACTATCCGTTTCATCTCTAATGATTATACTGCACTAGCTGTTGCCCGCGGCTCCGCCCGCGTTTATATCCGTTTTCGCGGTAAACAGTAGCCTATGTGTTATTCTCATGTATAAGCTATATTACTGTAAAGTTTCTTCCAAATCCGTTCAGTAGTTTTTGCGTGAAAGGGTAACAAACATACACACTCACAAACTTTCACTGTTATAATATTAGTGTTTTACTAGCATTAAACTATATTTTTACAACATCACAATAAGCATTTCTATAGTTCTCAAGGAATATTAAAGGCAAAGCAAGGCATATATTCGTAAAGCATCGTTCAAATATAGGAAATAAAAAAAATATTAATCAAAAATGCACAACGTTAATGTTCAAGTTTTCACTTCTTTGCAAACGAAACTTCAACAACAACGAACTTCGTTGCAAACAACCGGGACAACACTCCGGGAGTGCAACCCGTTGTTTTTTTTTATATTTCAGATGTTACCAACTGACCACGATTGAAAGCACTATTTGTATGTTTAGTTCTGTAAATATTGTGTATTTTTCTGCTTTATTTAGTAGCTCTATAGAAATGCATTAGTACGAATATATTTATATAGTACAAATGGCATCGAAGCTCGCACAATGGTAACCGAAAAATATTTCATTTTATTCACAAATGTACAGAAGGGTGTGCCACTCTGAATTAGTCCTTAGGTTTATAATGCACGAGATAGTAATTTGATATTGTACTGTTTGCTTCATAGTTGTAAGAGTGGCCCATCCCTAAGTGTCACTACAGGTGCTATTAAACCTAAAATAACTATGTATAACAATTTGTTTAGAAGTGTAATACAATTTAGTATTAAATGTTGCAATATAAATGCCTATATTATATAGAAAATTGATGTTTCACTGTAGAGGAAGTTAGCGTAGAAAGAAAAGTTAACAAATTAGCTTAGACAACGAAAAGGAAAACTTATAAATTGGTTTAATTTTAAAAATATATACAGTTTGTCGAAAATGTGACCATTGAAATTCTTACTCGTTTAGTTGTTGTTTCGTATACAGACACAACGTGATTTAGGACATATTATATATTTTTTTATAAATGAATTATTTGTACAGTCAAAGATTATAATAATTAATAATTTTAGTTTTTGTGGTAGACAGTAAAAGTGTGTTTTGTCTACTGCACAGTAGTAGATTACCTATTAGAAAGCTATACTTAGAGAAAACTATAACATAGAAATTGACGATTGATAAACCTCCTATTTTTAGGACCAAAACACTGAAGTACTAACACTGTACTGTTACATAGTCGCACAATACATCTAAAGCGGGAAAGTAGCGTCAAGTTGCTAAACCAAATTTAAATTACATTTAGGACAGATGTGTATTGGTTTTAACGATTCAGTAACAAGAACATTGAAAGTTTTCCCTAAAGCATGTCCCACAGGGTGCCTATTCAAACACATAATTTCGAACACGTTCTTTGTGATAGAAAAAAAGTAAAAAAAGAAATGTAATCATTACAAAAATATACATAAAATGAAATACGCATAGTGATTTAGACATAGCTTTATTGTCATGTTGATTTATAAATTGTTAAAATTGTGATGTTATTATTTAATAATAAATTATAATAATTGTTGAAATTTATTTTTCTTTTATTAGTAAATCCATACTTCCATACTTATATTATAAATATGAAAGTATCTGTTGTCATACCGCTGCACCGATTTCAATGAAATTTGGCATGGAGATACTTTGATTTTTGTAGGAAGTACATAGGCTACTCTTTGCTGCCATAACAGACAAACACTCAGGCGGAACCGCGCGCAAAAGCTAGTCCATTATAAATAACAATTTTATATCAATAACTAGCTGTTGCCCGCGGCTCCGCCCGCGTGTATGTCGGTTATCGCTGCAAATAGTAGCTTAAGTGTTATTCTGATGTATAAGCTATATTACTGTAAAGTTTTATCCAAATCCGTTCAGTAGTTTTTGTAGTTCCATTCATATTTACAAACTTTCGCGTTTATAATATTAGTAGGATATGTAAAACAGCGCCTTGCATTGCATAAAATCAAATAAGCTTTCTTTTAAACAAGCCTTGTTATATAGGCACATGCATTAATTAATTTTTATTGTGTGTAATTATGATTGCATGGTTGGCCTAGTGGTTTAGTCGGTCGGCCGCTTTCTGCTGCGCTGAGTACCTATTGTAGGTCCAGACCTCCCATACTCCCATAAGACAACATTTTCTATGATTATACGCGACACAGAATATATTCCTAATGCAGGAGTTACCTATAGAAAAAGGGAAATGCCTATGTTCTGCATTCGACTATTTCACTACGATAGGTTGATATGAAAATACAGTCTTATGAATCCCCATAAAAACCCGGAATCATATAAATTGCATAAAATTAACTCTCTCCCTCTCTCCTTACAGTAACATATCCCCTTGACCTAGCAAAAACAAGACTACAGTTACAGAATGAAGTTGCCGCTATCAAAAGTGGATTACATGTAAGCAATTATAAAATGATAGACCTAATTTATTTTTCTACGATAGAGCATAGAGCTACAACTAAAAAGACGTGTCACCCGATGAAAGGTGACTCCCGCCGTCCATGATCGCTTGAAACTCAGGACTCACAAATAAGTGTCAAATATGGATTGTGTAGGGACACAAGCGCTTAACCGACTCATTTTCCTTCCCTTATCTTAAGATTAACCGATTCACTTTCCTTCCTTTAAATAAAGTTGTGTTCAGAGGCGACTGTGCTCGCCGTTTAAAACAGTCGAGAATAAACCCATTTGAAGTGATCACGTGCATGGGCGCGGCCAGGATAATTTATTAACCAATAGAAAATATAGAATTATATTAGGTACCTACCTACGAAGTTGCTATTTTCATGTGAACTTACCAATTTCGGGGGGTCCCGAATGCACCCTCCCGGCGCCCATGATCACGTTTTTATTTTTATGTATGGCCCTGCCAAAATGACTCTACTCTGCCTGATGGAAAGCATAAGCAGAATCCAACAATGGTGGTCACCATACTCATTGCGAAGGCAGACAATGCAACAATGCAGCATGGTGACTGGGTGACCCACACCATGGCGTCATTGGGCCTCCGGTCTCGCACTTACCAACGAATTACGACAGCACGAATACTGTCATTTTACGGTAATCTTCTGTGCGAGGACAGTAACGCCCTGGTCGAGCCGGCCTGTTCATGCTGAAATCAGCGTGGCTCTACTATCTTGAAAACTTAATACTTTCTGATTTCGCTCAATTTCTCTAGATGGAATACCGTGGCCTTATCTCAACAGCAATAAATATTTCAACAAAAGAAGGCGTTTCAAAACTATGGACCTGCCTAATGCCCATGTATCATCGCCATATGTTATACTCCGGATGTCGTCTCGTATTCTACGAGCAAATGAGGAACTTTTTAATGGATCAAAACGGGAGAATGTCTCTTGGATTTTCAATAATATGTGAGACTTTACAGTATTTTAAGTTGTAGATATGTAAAGAGTGGGTACTTCGTTTTGTAGTTTGAAAAGACCTCATCGGCGACTGAAGCAGCAACCGATCGACAGTAAGTAGAAATCGTTTTACAAACACAGTCACTTCAGCGATTCCATTAATTTATATCATTGAGCGATTTATATCATTGAAGACATACCTGTAGAGTGGGAAGTTTCTTTTTACAAAATTTCACTATGACACTTTAACGTTTCAACCATTGAATATTATAATCAGCCGTTTCAAAATTAGATACATCTTGTTTTATTTTATCAAGTTTCCCCTGTTTTCTTTTTTGGATTTAGTGTTATCACGGAAAATGCTGCAATAATTAGTTTTGTCTTACTTTCTATAAGAATCTCGCAATCAATAATCTAATGAATTGTTAATAATAATAATTTGCATAAATAGCTACCGTGTTCTCTGAAAATCTTGAACCGGTGGTGCATCTTGTGGTGCCTTAGCGCAGATTATTGCGTCTCCTGCTGATCTCGTAAAGGTGCAGATGCAAGCAGAAGGTCACCGACTACAACAGAACAAGCTACCGCGATTTCATGGCTGTAAACAGGCGTATATATGATGATTTACAACAAAAGTGGAATTATGGGTGTAACCCCTGAACTTGTCAGGTGGAAACTCACCGGTTTCGACTCAGGATAAATATGAGACCTCAGGGCGCCGTAAGAATTTTCATAAAATTTAAAGTGAGGGTGCAGAGGGGTCCACGGGAGGCTTCAGTGAAACAACTTACGACACATACAAACCTTTATTTTGTTCAAGTTACTTTACAATTGATTAATAAAAAATATAAAGTTATAAAGAAACTTACAAGGTAGTTTTAAAATAAAAAATAAAAATTATACAGTCTTCTTCTTTTACACAATAAGCCTGTAGACTGGACAGCACAGGACAGCCACCCTCTGGTCACCTTTCTGACTCGAGGTAGTCAGCCGTAGACTCTCTCCAGCTCAAGGTAGCTTGAGGAGACGTCCACCAGTGATCCACTTGTAGGTGCTAAGTAAAAGTATTAATTAATTTCAATTTAAAGATTATGTGAACTTCCCTCAAGGTAGGGCAGATGGGTCTTGAGGAGTGAGCTGTGAGCTGAAAAATCTTCAATCCTCCTCAGCAACAAATCACGACCCACAAGACGGGTACAATGTAGGTAGTTTTCAGCGGTAATCTATCGACCCTATAAACAAAATTAAATAACCTGAGGACATATTCTACATACATAAAGATAATAAGGAAAAACCTTTTTGAGGTTAACTTACCACAGACAGTGGGACTTGAACACTCACAAACACTACCAACAAAGATATCAATATTCACAGTAAGCAAAGCTTCCTCAGAGTTCATGAGAGAAGATTTAAGAAATGAAAAAGAATCTGCCACACACCCAACTTTATAGACTTCTAATCGAATCTTCTCGATGAAACCCCTACCCCATTTCTGGATGTGCGAACAAGACGTACAACTTCCATTCTCCTTGCTTATTTGCGATCAATTTAAGATGTAATGAGACTCGTATGATACACATATGATTATGTCTCACTGTTTCTAAGTGTCCTAATGTCAACAAAAAAATCCTTTAAAACATACGCCACCTAGTGCCACCTAGGTGCACCAAACAGCCCGGCATTTCGATCGCGCTCCACACCCAATTGTAGTTCGAACTACAGTGAACGAGAGGGCGCTGAAAACAAAAATTGTTAAACAATGAAAGTAAAAAAAAAACGATGTTACATGGGATTTTGGAGAGGTAAGTCTGCAAAAGAGAAGAGTAGTAAATTCTAGACCCTGAGCTCTTTAAAAATCAAAACCCCCAATATCATGAATTAAATTGCGTTCAAAATAATTCCTGCAAAAACAAATTCACATTTCTTTAAGAAAGGAAAATTATCTATCAAGACAACATCCTTTTAAAAAAATGTTGGTTGTCTGTAAAGTCAGTTTACGGACGATAGTATCGTCATAACAAAACATTGATAGATGCGGCGCTTGCGCCGTTCGATGCCCGGGTCGGACCTAATGTTTTCATGATCTGCAAATATTTGTTTTGGAGTTTGGGTCTTTTCTATGTATAATATGTATGTATTTACAATAAAATGTATATCAGTTGTCTAGTACCCTTAACACAAGCTCTGCTTAGTTTGGGAATAGATGGCGTTGTGTGTAAGATTTCCGAAAAATATTTATTTATTTTAAGGTTCAATCCCAAACGCGCATCGTGCAGCATTGGTCAATATAGGTGACCTAGCGGCTTACGATTATGGCAAGCATCATCTAAAACGTCAGTTTGCGATGAAGGACGGTTTACTCCTCCACACACTTTCGGCCTTTGTAGCCGGTCTAGTTGGTGCTATATTGTGCACACCTGCAGATTTAATTAAAACTCGTCTAATGAATCAACCAATGGGACCAGACGGAAAGTACGTTTCTTTTTCTTATACTAGCTATTGTCCACGGTTCCGCCCACGTGTACGTCGGTTATTGCAGTAAATAGTAGCCGATGTCCTTCTTCAAGAATCAAAGGATCTCTAATGTAAATTTCATCCAAAGCGGTTTAGTGGTTTAGCTGTGAAAGCGTAACAGATAGACGAGAGTTACTTACGAATTTATAATATTAAATATTAGTCGTCTCTTATAGAGACAAGCTTTTGCACGCGGTTTCGCTCACGCAGACTTTCATCCCCTTATTTACCCCCTTAGGGATGGAATTTTAAACATTCCTTTCTTAGTGCTCACTTACGTTATACAAAGAACCTACATGCAAACTTTCAGGATTCTAGGTTCAGTGGTTTCGGCTGTGCGTTGATCTCTGGGTATGTCAGTCATTCAGTCAGTCACCTTACTCTTTTATATATATAGATAACGGCTATTAAAATTGCATTTTTTTACAAGGTGCATTTGCCACGTATTTTCAGCGCGAGAATTAATGGAAAAGAAAATGATTTCGTGGTAATACTTCATTTCATAAATTTTATAAAGTATAAAAAATGAACCATAAACAGTTATACTTGCGCCTCCTATTCGTACCTATCGTGTCGTGGATGTAGAGACTACTTAGGGCCGGTTTTTCAATCCCCAGTTAAACGGTCTAATAACTAACAAGGGAATAAATGTATCCAGCTCTTTAACAAGCGAATAAACTTTTTGTGTTTTTCAATCGGGAGTAAACAGTCAGATAGTTACTTGATGGTCCTTCACAGCTATGTTCACTGTAATCATGCGCAAGTGAGATGCTGCTATACAGGTAGTCACACGTTAGATAAGGACCAGAAACTTTTAGACAACATTCAAGTTGACTGTTCTCTTTCTATTTCTTTTTGTCTTTTTTATGATTGGCGGTTTGGGATATTTAATTAAATGAAATGAAAGCATTCGATTATAATTATTATTTGTCTATAATAGATGTAGTAAATAATAATTTAGTAAAAAGTCGTTTATGATATTCCTGTAGTTGAGTCCATAACAATTATTGTAATCAAAATTTATAAAAATGAAATGCCGGGTTTGCGGGTGGTGCATAGTAATTTTTTAAACGGGTGTTTCTACGTTTAATAAATATGTGTTTAAAAGTAAAAAGTATTTTTGTATTTATGTCAGTTCTCTGTACCTATTGGTGACGAGCAGATTCCCTAGCGGCAAGTCGCAGAACTAACGTATGACAGATAAAAATACGTATACACGTTAACATTCCGCTTTTAGAATACTGTTTACCCTCACGAAGTGGTCCTAAAGTATTTTTTTTACTACTCCGTAGACGTCTATCAAGGAAATCATTGTAGAAAGAACTTAAATGGTGACGAGCAGATTCCCTAGCGGCAAGTCGCAGAACTAACGTATGACAGATAAAAATACGTATACACGTTAACATTCCACTTTTAAAATACGTATTTTATACTTCTCCGTAGACGTCTATCAATGAAACAATAACAATGCACTCGCTCTGTACATTAAACTGCCAGGTAGAAGTGTCTGTCATACGTTAGTTCCGCAAACGGCTACTAGGGAAATCTTCTCGTTACCAATAGTACAAGCTCTGTTTTGTTTCGAACTAGATAGCAGTGTGTGAAATAAAAATTCTTCATCTTCTCTATAGTATCTATAACCTATATTTCTCTAATAACCCTTTTTACCTCAGAACAAAAAGTCAATCGAGTCAAAAACATCCATAATCTATCAAATATTCAATAACGACAACGTACTTAAACTTTACCACAAATAGGTACAAGAGAAATACACAACGTCAAATCACTATTCTACAGAATAAAACACTAACTGAGGTTTGAAAGCACAGATAAAGTTATCAGTCAGATTACAGCTTTATTCGTCTGATAACTGATGTCTGACTATTGAAAGACCCAAATTTACGCTAACTGAGGAATAAATGCTATTTGACTGTTTATATGACTATTGAAAAACCGGCCCTTAAGGTGTAAACTGTGGTGTAACTATGTACTCGTAGAATGTATTTTACTGAACATGGCCTGAATTACTATATAAATTTATTTATTTATTTAGCTATAGAATTTGAGTTGCATACGCTATTTTAATTTGTAAATGTATTTATATATTTGTATACGTACCTATGTAAAAATATTATGTTTGGGCTAATTGGATGAGCTTGAATTATTTGGACTTCATTACTGTGGACCACACAGATTAATGACTATAACCAGGGCTCAAATATTCAGGTTTTCAAATAATTCACCTGTTCTACTATATTAAATAATATTTATTAACTTTCAGAGGCACACTCTACAAGAATTCAGTGGATTGTTGGATGCAATTCGTGAACAACGAAGGCTTATTTGTTTTATACAAGGGATTTGTACCATTATGGATTAGAATAGGACCTTGGATGGTGTTAAACTGGACTGCATTTGAATATATAATGAACGCCATAGGTGGAAAGCCGTTTTAGTTGCTTAAAATATTTAAATCACACGTATATATTTAACTTTCAAAGTAATTAGAACATATTATATTGTTTATGATAGTTTAAAATAAATTGTTTACACATGATTCAGGTTTTCTTTTTCATAGAGGGGTGTAGGATGTTAGGTCAATTTTCGAATTAAGTTCGCCCTCAAGGCTGCGGAGGTACGATGCCTGTAGCTCCGTGGTAAAAATCTGATATTCGTAAAACCGGTTGAACTAGTAGCCGTACTCAAATACACACATCAAAAGTGTCTTAATTGTCTCATCAAGCATTTTTATGCGGATTTCTTGAGATTGAGATGTGGCTCTGGCCCTGGCCTGCTCAGTCGCCAGACTTGAACCCGATTGAGCATGCATGGGATATGCTACAGAGAAGAGCTCTGCTGAATATGGAGGGTATCCAGTCGCAAGAAGACCTTTTTTTGTTGTTGCAACGAACATGTTAATGATGAAAAATTAAGTTAAGATTTGTTTGTAACTATTTTCTGTATAATTTTCTTTAATAATTTCCTTTTTCTCTTAATTAGTTTGTTCTTGTTTAAATTTTCCTTTATTTTATCTCTTTCTTGTATCAATTCTACTTAATTTTCATCTTTCTTTTTTTTTTCTTAAATACAAGTTGTTTTAGTTGCAACTTATAAATGAAAACATACACATACTTACTTGGATAATGTAAATGAATACATGATGGTACCTTGGTACTTATCTAACAATGTTTCCCAATTTATTAAATACGCACTTGTTATTGTATGAGCACCTTGTCGACTATGATTATTATTAATTATTAATTTCTTTGATATTGACCTGATGATTTGCCGTGCGGCCTGAGTACGCAGCTCAACTATGGTTGAATAGGTCGATGGCTGATCCATGCGTCTTACTCTATTTTACATTTGTGACATTTATTGATTATTTTATATTTGGACATATTACATCTTTTTAAATTTGACTGTGAGTGAAAGTGCTATTTGGATTTTATTTTCCATAAGTGGTCCTCACAATATAACAATACAATGTCACAATATAACAATGTAAAAATCTTACAGCTATCAGTAAGAACGGCGAATGATTGGTTAGCTCATGGCTGTGCAGCAATGACTCCAAACCTTCTATTTTGTTTTCTTTGGTCGACTTCGTTCTCATTCAAGTCTCTTAGTGAAAAAAATATTGTAAAACGTATTATTATTTTTTAAAAGGAGCAACAATGGAGTTTCTTGCCAGATTCTTCTCCATGAAGGGTAGGCTGCACTTGGAACTGGCGACTAGAATCACTCGATTTTTTAATATTAAATATTGACTATTCATAAGTGCCTGTAAAATAAGTGCCTATATGAATAAAATATTTTTGAGTTTGAGTTTGAGCATGGGCGGCCATTCCACAGCGTGATTTGGATGAACTCATTTTGAGTATGCCAAACCGATTCTTGTGTTGTTAGTGTTCGCGGTAGAAACACGGATTATTAATTGTTTAAGTTACCTAATAAAATTTTAAAGAAAACTGTTATTTCAGTCTTTTTTTCGAACTTTAATGTTAGTGGTTCAAATGTCAAAAATCCCTTTATTAGGAAAATGGCAAATTTCTTTATTAATGCAAAGGTGACTTGGTTTATCGTTACTGTGACAAACGAAAACACTTTATTTGATGAATCCTTAAAGAAAATTTTAATTAATATCAATCAGGAGAAAAGTTATTGCAAAAATATATGTTGATCCCTAGACACTTTTGATGTGTGTATATAATCTTTGGAATAATAAAGGTTAGGAAGAAGAAAAGTAGTGTTGGTTGACCGGAGGCACAATAGGTGGAGACGGGATGTATGCAGATGGTCATAGGCTGACGAGGATGACCCACAGAATGGAATTTCGATAAATTATGAGGTGTTCAACTATATCAACGTTAGTTACATAAGTCTCCGTGTTCTTTGTGTCCGTTTCATGTATGTTTGTAAAGTCCCCCGCGACACAGGATTTATTCCTAGTGCGGGAGTTGTCTTTTAAAAAAAAAAAAAAAAAGTCGTCAATTACGAGATAATTTTATATCGTTGGCTATTGCATACGTTTTTATAGGTACCTCTAAGATGTCGCAAGGAGGAAATATACCCAAATACTGAAGAACATAATTTAAGCTCGCCTAAACAAGACTTTAATACAACCGGGGTTTGTTAAATCGGTATTAATTACAAAGAAGTATCTATGCTACCATTACCAAAGAGACATTTTTCTAAAATATTACTTTAGAACTCAGGTTCACATAATAACTAATTTCAGGCCTCGGCTATAAAATAAATTCTCCTTCTTAGTCTTAGTGCTATATCCTAAATCTTTACGAAAACTTTTTACACACCTAGTGTCAAAGCGTAAGCTTGTACACTAATTAAAGATTATTTGCTACGCTTCACAATGCTCAATATATTATAATAATATCTACCTAATGATATATTCTACATGTTAGATGCAAAAGTTAAGTAAATATTCACCGGCTACTTGAGTTATTATGTAGAGACAAATTTCTTCATACACGAACTCATTTGCGATGGCGGATGGGGTCAAAAAGTTTTCGAGCAGCTACAGCGTAAGTTCCGGAAGCTGGAGTGTGGGTAGACCTTCCTCAAGCAAGGTGATCTAATACCTGGGAGCCTGAAGGGGAGCTGTTGGATGCAGGAAGCTCAGCACTAAGCGTCTTTTGGCTGGGATAATGATGAATCATTTTATTATTTCGTTGGCATTTATGTAAGTAGTTATATTGGCGCGATAAGTTTATTTATTTGATCACATCTTTCTGGTCAAAGAGCCCCCAAAACTTCGTTGTTTGGACAATAATAAATAAGATGATATTTCCACATCTGCTAGACAGTATTAACCGTTCTAACCCCTTGCCAGACTAGCATTAAGGGTAGCTGTAGGTGCGTGAAAAAATTAGATTGGTATTTTACAATCTTTAGTATCGTTTACCTGCCAAAGCCACGATAAACCAAGGTTCATGATGGTCTACCGATCTGACCTGTGTTGGGAGCATGCATGGAGACATACTTTTAGCTTTTATAAAATAATGAAGGTCCGGTGTTCACGGGCTCTTTTTGAGTCTTGAAATTCTTTTGTATTTCTGCTATAATGTTTGAAATTGAAACACAACAAGCGCCAAGTTTCCGTGACTCGATCGTGACAAGATACATAGTGGCTGTCTTGGGTTCATGGTGTGCTGAACTTGGTAAATAATTTTAAAAATTTTCACTTTGATACCTAATACTTTTAAAATTTACAAAAGCTATATTGTGAAGCCATAAACTAAAATTAAAATATAGTTGCGTTCGTGCTGAAATCAGCGTGGCTCTACTACCTACTCTACTACCTAAATCAAATGATTCCACTTTTTTTTATGGAATAGGTGGCAAACGAACAGACGGCAACACCAGAGGCGTCACAAGTGCGTTGTCGGCCTTTGGGGGATGAGGAGGGGGATGGGGGAGGTGTTGGGGTATGGGCCTTCGGTATCCTCACTCGGTGAAACACAGTATAGGCGCTGTTTCCGGTCGAGCCGGCCCATGCACGCCGAAGCGTGGCTCTCCCACGGTCTCTCTCTCGGAATTTGATCTCAAAGTATTCTATCTCTAATATTAAATAGAGAAATGAAACTCGACAGCAGTTCGCAATTATTACAACATTTAAGTACATAGGTAAATGTGTAATGTCACAAAGACCTGGCCAAATAAGGACAAAAAGTATAAATATCATCATCAACCGACTTTAACAGTCCTTTGCTGGACATAGGCCTCTCCTTAAAAGGAGGTTGTGGTCTTCTAAAGCTTCTACTTCTTCTTTCAGCAACATATCCATTTGATCTGGCAAAGACAAGACTTCAGATACAAAACGAAGTGGCCGCTACCAAACATGGGATGAAGGTAAATATTAGGTAAACTTTAGGGGATCTATTTAATATACACAATAGCTACATTTATTGTCCGGATCGAGTCGACTAAAGGACTACGAAAACAGAAAAGGGAATACTGGACTGAGGACTACCTTAATTGTAACGTTATTGAAAGCACTGGTTGGCTTTATCTAAAAAGTTCACTTAGTTTTAATAAATTTTGCCAGTACTCCGCCCGCGTCTATCTCGGTTTTCGCTGAAAATAGTAGCCTATGTACTTCCTCAAGAATCTAAGTATATCCATGCCAAATATAATTAAGATCGGTGTATCAGTTTAGTCGTGAAAGCATGAGAAACAGACAGAGTTACTTTCGAATTTATTTAGTATTTTTTTCGCGTTAAAAAGTAGTCTATGGACTTTCTCAGGCTTTAGACTATCTGTGTAGGTACCAAATTTCATTGCACTTGCAAAGGAATATTCAATTAAATGTTCAGAGTTTGAAATATTTAAATAAACTGGGCCAGCTAAGACTATCCGTATTGTGATGGATTGAGAATATAGTGTCTCCACCAAAATCCATCCTGTGGGCGACGTAAGAGCCGACTAAGGTAGCTAACTCCGTAAGACAAGCGCACCGGAAAGAAAGCAAAAACCTTAATAAATCCCTGGGTCTGATCAGCATGGTGTTGGCCAAAACCTTCTTTCTAAGGAGGCCTATACAAATCAGTGAGAGAGCCACGCTTCTACCGTGGAAGAGCCACGATTCGGCATGAATGGGCCGGCTCGACCGGAGTGATACCACGGCCTCACTAAAAACCGGTTTGAAACAGCGCTTGCGCTGTGTTTCACCGAGCGAGTGAGGATACCGGAGGCCCGTACCCCAACCCCTCCCACCATCCCCCTTCCCATGCCCCAAAGGCCGGCAACGCACTTGTGACGCCTCTGGTGTTGCGGGAGTCCATGGGCGGCGGTGATCGCTTACCATCAGGCGATACGTATGCTCGTTTGCCCCCTATTCTATAAAATAAAGTGAGTTACTAAAGTTTCTTAATGATGATAATGAACTACCTAAGACTATCTCATTCTGTTGTTTGGTCTTTCATTATGGTCATTCTCAATTTGTTTTATTTTTTAAATAGCAATTAACAACAAAATTGCTAAACTGTATTTTACCAATTTTTTATTTAGATTAGAATCAGTTAAATTCCACCCACTTAAATTTATCACTCAGCATTTTCACCAGCTTCCTGAAAATAGCTCTCGGTAGACATTTCTATTTTTCCATTCTTTCAAATATTTTTATTGTCCTATGTCTCGTAGTTTTTGAACCCGATGACTGCGTTTGATATGAAAACTATGTTGTTACCATAACTGTTTTAGATGGAAAACCGGGGGATGATCTTAACAGCTATTCATATATTCACGCATGAAGGCCCTTTAAAACTGTACAGCGGTATGATACCGATGTGCCACCGTCACGTTATTTATTCTGGAACTCGTCTAGTACTCTATGAGAAGGCGAGAAAGATGTTAAAGGAATGTTTTAATAAAGGTATAAAGTTAAAATTAACTTCAAATGCTTGTACCTACCTATGCGGTCCATGGTAGCTGAAACATCTTTTAAGATAAATTGTTATCTAATACCTTTAAATGAGCAATTCTTGTATATATATATTTATAATCTGAATCTCGGAAACGGCTCTCACGATTTTCATGAAATTTTGAAGGCAGGGGTTTTCGGGGGCGATAAATCGATCTAGCTAGGATTCATTTTTAGAAAATGTCGTTTTATTCGTGTTTTTAACAATCAAATATATGAAATGAATGTACATCTAGCGCCATCTATCGCAACTCGAGCGAACTACATTAAACTGTACTGGAATAAGGTGCAGAATAAACAGTATCAGGCGTACCAAGAGAGGGCGCCACTAAACTATTGGAAGAAAAATAACAAAAAGGTGGCGTTTGTATAGTCCCAATGTTGCCAAAAAACCCATTTATAAAAAAAATACCGAGCGACGCTCGGTCATCCGGGTACTGATACGTTAATTCGAGACATTTCACACTAAAACTAAACTAAATAATTACGTGAAGATATAGAGTAGGTATTTCCTATTGAGTTTTTTGTTAAACTTGGAAACGCTGTGAGGACGTGTTTTTGAAATGATAAAGTTATTACTGGAAAAACTAGGAGAAATGATTGGAAAACCGATTTCCAGTAGTAGCTTGTGTTTCTGGTCCTTCGATCAATTGAATTGTTGATCGAAGGACATTGCTATTTTACCGTGACAATAGTTTCTTTCATATAGCAAAAGATGAGAAATGGTGACCAACTAAGAAGGGCGAAGGATGACAAGGTTCTTTGCCTATGTAGGTGGCGCAACATGTGGTGCAATAGCACAGCTGATGGCATCTCCCGCCGACCTCGTGAAAGTGCAAATGCAGGCTGAGGGTCGTCGAATACTGCAGGGCCAGCCACCTCGGTTCAAAGGTTGTCTAGAGGTGTACAGAATGGTTTATCAACAAAGTGGCATTATTGGATTTTGGAGAGGTAAGATAATGTATAAAAGCCCTTTTTACCATAACAGTTCCAAAACTACATGTGCTACGTGATAGTCTCGGAGTTTAAGCCTTGGTAGTATATTCGGAGGTGTACCTGTTGGTAATAGTTACCGTCAGGTACACCTACTAACCAGAACATTAACACAGGTGCGGTGCCGAACATGCAGCGCGCAGCAATGGTTAACATCGGTGATTTGGCCACGTACTACTACTCAAAACGATTTCTAATGAACGAGTTCCAAATGCACGACGGCACGCTTCTTCACATACTGGCAGGCTTTGCAGCTGGTTTAGTTGCTGCGATCCTAGGTACCCCAGCGGATTTTATTAAGACTCGCCTTATGAATCAGCCCGTGGGACCAGACGGAAAGTATGTACTATTTTAATTAACTTCATATAACATACCAATTCAATCAGAGCCACGGGGGGGGGGGGGGGGCTATGTCCTTTTTTAGATAAATTAAGTAGAAGTAAGTATAAAAAATAAAACTTACTAAAATAGTGACCTCGGTGGCGCGTCCGAACCCTACGTTGCAGCGGTTTTTTTTTTCTCTAACAAATTACGCTATTTTGCATGTGTTCACAAATGACCAAATAGTTATTTGTTCATTTTATATTTTTATTCCATTATATTAAACCATTTCAAGCCGTCATTCTACAGGGGTTGGCGAGAAGTGAGTCGAAATCGAACCGAGTAAAGCTATAAGGTGTTTGGGAAGAGGGAGGGGGTGGAGACTTTGTCTCAATTCTGGCTCAGTCATCGTTATCGCTCTAATTGCACAGATTTACAATTATCGTCATCACCTCTCATTTGGGAACTCGAAGCCTTTTTTACGTGTGCACGGCTTTGCGGCGAGGAGGTGTTTCGGAATTGGACCGACTAAAACCACACGGCGTGCCACTCTGCGCCAGAGATGCGAAGGATCCGAGAGTTCCTGTTATTACGACATCCGGACCTCTCCCAGCATCTACCCGTACTGACGCAGGCACTGCTGCTGATGGACTCTTTAATGCGGTCACACTCAGGGCGGCATGAGGCGCTGGTAAGCGCGTCACCGCCGCCTGGTTTGCCGGCATCGAATTGGGTCCTAGTGGAGGTTGCCCTCCAGGGTCCTTTCCGTTACCTCCTTCTGGGAGATTACGTCTTCGCAGAATGTTGCGACCGTGGTAAAGCAGCTGTTGCTACCGGCTATGGAATGTATGACTCTGGCTGGTAGCGAGAGATCTCCTCCGAGGACTGCAGTAAGGGCATGACGCTGCGACTCCAGACGGTTAAAACCGCCAGCGTATGCTCTCAGTTCCCTCCTATCCACCTAGTGCAGGTACTTCCCGATGCAACCGTGCTCGGTTCCAACCTGTATCAATCGGAAGGGAAGGGTTCCGTGCTACCGCCCTGTTCACTCGAGGGTGACCAGCCTCCACGGCGGCAAAGCCAGCACGTGGAGTCTCCAGCCGGGACGACTAGCGAGCCATCGTGGCTCGACAAGCGGCTTCACGCCACCCGCGTACCTCTTCGGGCGGAGGGCAAAAGACGTTCTCCGCCTGGAACTTCGGCGAGCATTTGCACCTCCAAATCCCCCGTGGTAGCACCGACCAAGGCGCATGCCGCCACGGTTGATACGGTGCGATAACTGCGTATGGCTCTGACCGCAAATATCCTCTTGGGACGCTAGAGGTGCGACCTATTCTGGGCCTCGAACTGGAACTCTAAGCCTTAAATCAACCTTCAACCAGTTTCTGTAGGAGCAGAAAGTCGTTGAAGACGTTTCCGTACCACAAAGGTGGAGCACAAGTCTCCGTTTATGGGCTCCTTGGCCAAAATCGATGAGAATAACGTGGATGATATTCCACCCGTCCCGAATGCGGCGGTAGGAGTACACAGTCCATAGACCAAACGGCCCGTGTGTTGGTCCTAAGCTGCAGGCACCATACTTGCCAAAAGTTGCTTGAGCGCCCATGTGCAATGCCAACAAAGCTGGTCTTTTTCTTCGGTGTTGAATTGAAATACATTCAGAGACTACGGGACCACCGCTGATATAGTTAAGTCAAACTGAGACCTATTAAAGCCACGCTCTGTCTCGGGTACTAGTAGCGTAAGAACTAGAAGTAACCTAGAAAAAAAAACTTCTGGTACCCTGATCTCGAGCCATCTACGGTTTACAAATGGCCCCTCGTACATGATGACCAAAATCTCTCATTCCTGGCTCTAAAGATTTAACCTTGAGCTGCTTCATTGCGACTAATGGCGTGACCTGTAACTCCCCAAACCTGAGTCGCCTACCACCGCCTGCAGAGCCTGGCCTGTTTTCGGCATCCTCCTGTGGAGCATATGGCACTTGGGTGAACCGAGCGTCGGACTGTACTATTATTACTATTCGGTCGTTAACAATATACAGTACTCCGTACTACAGGACCGTGGCTCTGACCGCCTAGAGTAGTGAGCGTTTCTGGCATTCTTAGCGAGTATTGTTAGTTAGAGCGATACACGGTTATTACAACGTGTCTACGGACGCGGCGTCCGCGGTGACCGGAATCCATTTGGGATTCGTGCCTGGTAAAACAGGTTCTTTCCGGGCACGGATGCTTTAGGAATAATCAGCACGTGGTTACTAGGAGTGAGTTGAATCCCGCCTGTCCAGTGTGCTAAGTCGATTCGCTGTAGCAATGCTTGGGCATCGCAACGTTGGATACTCATTGCATTTATGTGTGAATATCTCTCACTGCCAAACGTGTTACGGCCATGGTAGTGACAGATGTTTTATACCTCCTTGCTTAAGATGACATCGCGCAGAAAGAGGCGGCGGAAAGGAACAGGGATGAAAATTTCTACTCGAACCTAATTCGCCGCCACCCGGTGAAACGGGCGGCGCAGTGCACTCTAGGACCTCATGTCGCCTTCAGTGGCTATTAAGAAAAATGTTGGTCAAAATGACTAATTTTAATTTTAAACTACTACTGAGATGTTTTAAAAACCCACGTTTACAAGGATATATTTTACCAAGCGTTTAGTATTTTTTCAAATACCTAATATTAAAGTTGAGAGTATTTGGTACACTGCATAATATGTACATTGTACAGTGTTTATTTTTTTAGAAGTATTGTCATTATTGTCAGATTCTAAGCAAGGTCACTTGGCTAAGAAAAGATTGGCTAAGACGTCGGAAAGCCCGAATCAAGAGTCATCCAGACCTTTACGCAATACACAAGGAAAAAGATAGGAAGCGTTATTATGAAAGGAAGAATGAAGGAAAGCCTGTTAGTGAATTAATTCGTCGTTAATAACGCATACATAGAGAGAGGAGTAGAATATCTTCGGACAAACATAATCGGAAAAAAGGCTCAGAGAGTTGAAATGCCTTGAAGAGTTGAAGATTGAAGATTGAAAATTTGATAGTCATACCAGAAGTAGTCGATACAAATGATGATCCTTTGATAACTTCACAATCGCAATTGAAACTTTTATAACAACGCCAATTAATGCCACCGATAGTAAGGACTCGGCTTAGCACTCAATCAAGTTCCTTCAGTGATTTATTACTATAGAGTCAGTCAGTCATTTCATCTTCTTTAACACAACGTATTAAGACTTATCGAGAATTGGCAGTACCATTGTGTCCATCTAGTGATGCCA
Source organism: Diaphora mendica (assembly GCA_949125395.1). Classification (NCBI taxonomy): domain Eukaryota; kingdom Metazoa; phylum Arthropoda; class Insecta; order Lepidoptera; family Erebidae; genus Diaphora; species Diaphora mendica. The sequence continues at coordinate 9,208,127 of OX421321.1, forward strand.
GTTTTGCTTCAAACTCACAGACTGGAGTTGCCAGCTCTTATGATTGATAGGGAGTTGCCTTTGACTCTAAAGGCTAATGGGACAAATCCCGCCCTCACACCCACCACTGTAACTCCTGTACACCCTGGTCAATGATCCTGATCAAGAGCAGTGACCCACGAACACACCGAGTTATGACACTCGGCAAGTCCCAGGGAAAATAAACTGTCTTGGAACCCGCAACGAAACTAATCAGAAGAAAACCGGAGGAGTTGGAAATAATAAAAGTCCAGTTCCCTATTTAGTAAAGAGGTAGACAAAATGAAGTCAAAATAGGCAGACACCCTTTTCAAATCGGGAAATACCACGTATAAGAAAATTATGGGTCCTAAGTAAGCTTTATTCGATTACTATAGTATGTATGGTAGAATAGCCTAAATGCACGGAAATTCATCGAAGTTAACACAAGATCGACATAGTATACCGCCCCAGATGTTAATTGTAAGCTTGAATAGCATTATGTTACGTTCATTGTACCAAAAATTACATTCCCATAGGACATGATGAGTTGACTGTTAACTGCTAGAATCAGGTGTTGACCATTGCCACAATGTGTGACAAAGGTGAATCGACTAATTTAAAAGAGTGTAGTTTGCTGTTAAAGTTACCTTGCCCTGTGAGAAATTGAGCGACACAGTGATCCACCCTCGAGCCATTCCCTCGACAACCTTTCGCGAATAGATGGAAAGAACTGGTAAAGGTAGCGCCCCTTAGATGATTGGTTCCATCGCTATTGCCTTTCATCCATGAGGCCGTTATAGACATTGGACTGCTAGACCGGCTCTAGATACTAATAAAAAGCCAGATAGCAAAGTTATTATACGTAGACTGAAATACCGCATGCATATTTATGTAATTTATACATCTTGTGTGAATTACAGAGAAATGTAAAGGCCCCACCTTTTTGATTTAAGAAATGGAGAAGTAGGAACTATACACTTAACTTTTTTAAGCTTCATGCTAAAGTTAATTGTAGTAAGTTTATGAAACGGAATAAACAACGTGTAATTAATCAGATAATTGTTTTATTGTAACATATATCAGAAGTCCCTTAACGATATTAGTTTTGCTTACCTAAATTTATAATAAAATACTTTTTTTAAAAATATTGAACTACTATGTAAATCCTTTGAAAACATAATTAATATTTTTGATTTCGGTGAAAATAAAGTTGATTTCGGTGGACGCCATTTAAAAAAAAATTCTTCATAACCGTTCATCCAATAAGAGTGCCTCCAGTACAGATATTTTCCAAATAAAATATAGTATTTGAATTTCATACTAATATATTGAAATTTTGAAAAAAAAAAACAGCCAGCGAAGTCAACTGATGAGTTACTTGAGAAATACCCAAATAATGTCTTTTATTATGAATGCAGTTCTTAAATACTGAAAAAATTACAAAAAGAAAACAATAAATTATTGTACCTACTTATTCAGTATTATTTTCAACAATTTCTGATTGTATTTAATCGCTCGATTTTCTATCGTAAGTACTAGAGATACTATATACTATATGTGATTTTGTCTACAGAGGTGCACTGTACAGGGGAACTGTAGACTGTGCCAAACAAGCAATCACAAACGAAGGCCTTTTAGCTATCTACAAGGGATTTGTGCCTATGTGGATTAGACTAGGGCCCTGGGCGCTGGTAAACTGGGTTGCCTTCGAAAAAATAATGTACTTCGTTGACGGGAAATCATTTTAAGTTTAAAAAATGTAGTTGTTACAAATGTGCATGTAGCCTATATTATCCTGTAGTATAAATAGTTGTTTATGAAGTGGCGCAATATTTATTTTAACTACTTTCTTTAACCTATTGCCGTCTATCTGTTGTACGAATGCCTTAATTAATTCATTTTACTATCATTTTAATTACTTTAAGATAATTATTATTGTAAATGAAGTCTATACAAATTATAATATATTCTGGTAGGTACTATATTTTTTTTGAGATTTTCGTATCAGCAATTAGTAAGAGAGCTACTGAACCTTTCGACTAACTGTGTGTCTGTAAGGCTAGAAACTCTTGTAGTGATGAGTCATAACGGTCATAACTCATAACGTGCTAATGCGCATCTTAATCAATGCAAATGCAATATGCATGTCAACTAATCGATATATACGATTTTTAATGAATAAAATAAAGCATTGCCCACATTATTGTGCGTATGTCACATATTGTTCCTACTTTCTTAAAATCGCTCAGACAAACATAATATGAATTACAACTTTACAGAATAAAATTTATTTACATTGATGGTGTAATTGAAGAAAGGTGTGTCTTTCTGTTCGCCTAGCAGGTACTTGTGCTCATCGGAATCGCCTGTCATTTTGTTTTTGAACTTCTTAATGAATGAACCAAATCCTATAAAATTTCAGGCTTACAGGAACAAGTTTTTTTTTCTCTTTTTTTTACACTTTCAAAAACATATAAGTTGATGATTTGCAGGGCTGAGGCCTGCCAGGCGATGGTTATCGTACTTAGCACGTTATGACTCATCACTACAAGAGTTTTTAGCCTTACAGACACACCGTTAGTCGAAAGGTTCAGTAGCTCTTGGTCCAAACGTTCCGCACTCAGAAACAATTGGATAGTAAATAAGAATTAAGTATGTTATCAATTCTTATTTACAAATATCAGCTCCAACGGTTTACAACAATATCATCTTTAATAAATTCCTCAAGGTTTAGTATGCAACATAACAAAAAACACATGCATGCAACCTCAGATCAAATAAAAAAAGGTAGATAATGCACGGCCTTGTTTTTGTTGAAGCAAAAAAAGTAGCGTAGTTTCAAGTAAACACACGGGTTAACGCACTAACTATGCTATAAACTACCCTACTTTTCGTCAGTTTTGTACAAGTATCGACAACTTGTTATCTACCTTCTTTTTTGATCTGAGCAGGCAACAGATAAAGTAACTATGATAAATGTAGCACCGAACCTTTGATTATTTAATAATCTAAGCACCGAACTTAAACTTTTTGAAAGCGCTCAATAGGTATTAAAAAGGCATCTCAGCGATCTGACGTTAGTTAAGTAATTTACTTTAATGTCATCTATTTATAGTCTTAGTTAATGTGTAATAAATATTATTAATTATTAATTTGTGAATTTTATTTATCATTAATACCTGTAAATCATTAGATGCAAATGAATCCGTGGAAACTAGTGTATTCGATGGGTGTGAAGGACAGGCGTGTCATGTCCCTCCAACAAAAAGGGAGGGTCCTCCGACCAGGCGAGGTGATCATGCCTGGCGGGCCACTGCCAAACAGTTGATGTTGGGAATGGGACTAATCCCGCCCACACGCCCACCACTGTAACTCCTGTACACCAGGATCAACAGCGGTGACCCACGAACACACCGAGTTATGACACTCGGGAAGTCCCAGGAAACATTTAACTGTCTTGGAACCCGCAACGAAATTAATCAGAAGAAAACTGGAGGAGTTGGAAATATAATAAGTCCACTTCCCTCCTTAGCAAAGCGGGAGACAAAATGGAGTCAAAATAGGCAGACGCCTTTTTCAAACCGGGAAGCACCACGGATAAAAATATTATGGGTCCTAAGTGAGCTATATTTGATTTCTATAGTATGTTTGGCAGAATCGCTTAAACGCACGGAAATTCACCGCATTTGACACAAGATCCCCATAATATACTACCCCAGACGTCATTTGTAAGCTATTTAGCATCATGTTACGTTCATTGTATCTGTTGGATTTCGAACGTCATTGTACTGGCAACATTTTGATTGTCACTTGTTCGTGTTGACGTTTGACGTTTGAGATATGTAGAAAAGTACTTGAAAGACGCGCGTTGTGAAAGGTAGACGATTTGTTGTTTGAGAACGTAATTAATTGATATTAAGCTAATTGTATTGTCCATCGACCCGGTCTCTGTAGTGATTTACCGTTTGTGTGAGGTCTGTTGGACTCGCGAGTTTTGTAGGCGCGTTCCGCGATAGCTGAAGCGATTGTACAGCACTTTAGGAGTTTATGATTGTGTGACGACGCAGAGAAGAACCACTACCCAAGAGATCTCTTGGAATGGAACGCCGAGAACAGGACGCCACACGACTCCAGTAAGTGCTTGATGATTTTAGTTTAGATTAAGAACACGGTGAATCGCCTTGGTTCAGCCTTCTTGCCAATGAATTAGGTTAGTGATTGAATGGCTTACTATGGGTCCTAAGACATCTCAAGTATCACAAAGTGATTGCTATCATTGGTGGGAGGACTGAACAGTACCAAAGACTACATTCCCAGAGGATATGATGAGCCGACTGTTCACAGCTAGAATCAGGTGTTGAGCATTGACACAATGGTGAATCGACTAATTTAAATGAGTATAGTTTGCTCTTAAAGTTACCGTGGCCTGTATGAAATTGAGCGACACAGTGATCTACCTCGAGCCATGTCCTTGACAGCCGCTCGCGAACAGATGGAAAGAACTGGTAGAGGTGGCGCCCCTTAGATGATTCGTCCCATCGTTGCTGCCATTCATCCAAGAGGTCGTTATAGACATTGGATTGCTGTTGAAACAATCTTATGATTTTACCGCGGTCTCGTATGCCCAAAAAATCGCATTCCATGTTTTGTAGTGTGTGGAATAGTACATGGCTGCACGTCTTTGCACCTCGAGGTCGACCGGAAGAACACCTGCCAACACCGGTTGATGTTGGGAAGTTGAATATATGTTAATTGGCGCGAGAACTTATATTGCGCGATTCAGGATTGGAACTGTTGTGTACTCCGTGTAGTGACATCACTCCGTAGTTCGGTGTATCTTCGGTAGATGACGCTGTAGTATGTTGCTGTTGCGCTGTATGTGGAAGTCGCCACATCACTCCCCTCCAAGACCGGAGGTCGATATCTGATGCGTCAGCTTGTCTGTGCTCTGTTGCGGAGCATGCCAGTGCCCGGAGTGAGTAGTTCCAGTGAGTCGGAACTGAGTGCCGCTAGTTCTAGTGAGTCGGGGCGTTTGCTGCGTAGTGGCTGGCTGCTGCGTAGACGGGAGAGAGATGCTCTTCTTACATGGACCGTAGGTGCAGTGTGCTTTGTCTAGACGCTGATGAGGCCGTATCTGAATCTACACGCCTTAACTCTACCAACCCTAACTTCACAAACTCTACATGTTAGTAAAAATGTATGGCTTCGCCGTTTCGTTACTTCAGAAACTAAATAGGTATTCGCATAACACATTACTTCAGGAACTAGATATTTGCTAACAAAAAAGGCGTTCGTTTCGCCTTCGTGACGTGAATCCTCAGATTAATATTTATCACTTCGATACTTGAAAATGTATTTCCAATCCAACTGTAATTGTAAGTAAATTGCAAAAGAAAATAATTGCAATGTACATTGAAATGCAAATAGACATTGTTAATTCTGACGTTAGACAATAACTAAAGATTACAAATTACAAAACAAGGTTATGAAGAGTAGTTTCGCATAATATATATCTCGTAATAGCTTCTTTTGTTCGCCAAAGCTACATTGAGTGCACTTAAGAACGAACGTATTGGTCGTTCTTGAAATTTATCTCTGAGAACCAACACCAAGCTTATTTCCCGCAGTTATGAATAAGCCCGAACTTTATCGACTATCCAATAGTATGCAGAGAAAAGCTGCAACCGATTTTTTGGAAGAATATGCACCAAAAATAGCATGGAAGGAAAACAATAATAAAATCCTTGATATAGGTTGTGGCGACGGCAGCGTTACAAATATGCTTACAAAGTATTTGCCCTTAGATTTCGATTTATTAGGCTGCGACATAAATGTGAACATGGTGAACTTTGCGAACGAACAGAATATCAATACGCAGACTTTTTTCATGGTGTTGGATATTGTGGGCGTAATACCAGATGAGATGAAAAAAACCTTTGACCATGTCTTCTCATTCTTTGCATTACATTGGGTTAAAAATCACAAGTAAGTATCTTTATATTAATGTTGTTCTAACTTCAGTTGTGGATCTAACAACTTAAAAACTATTAGTTATTCTGTGCTTAAAGTAGGAACCACTGTTCCTTTTAGTTGTTGCATCAATTATGATTTAGATAAGTAACATTGCTTGTGTTTCTTTTCAGCCAAGTTTTCAAAAACATATATGATCTTCTTGAGGAAAATGGACAGTTTTTTTCTATTTTTCTTGGTTCTAACCCTTACCACCAAATCTTTCGCGCCATGTCACAAGAAGCAGAGCAATACATTTCACCGTATTACGATTCAAAGGTATTATTTACTCCCTATAAGACCACTTTCTGCGGGGCCCAGTATGAGGCTCTTTCACATCAACTCGCTCCAGACTTTGCGGCGCCGTGTGCGCTCTGCGAAGATTTCAGTGACGATACAATCGATGTGAAGTAAACTCACACTAGACCCGCAGATGACGGGCATTAACAGTACGTTGACAAGAATACATTTTGTTCAAGTCGTAGAACACTAGCGAAAGTCCGTTTGCCATACAGTGTAACTAAAAAAGCTTTTTACCCGACTATAGCAAAGCCAAGAGGAAGGGTAATATTTTTGTCAATTTATGTATTTATGTATATTCCAATGTAGCGTATTTTATGCGTATGCGTATGTAATCTTTTGTGTAATTGTAAATAATTTGGTGTCAATATGTCCGTTATAATGGCCAATGGCCAAAGGTTATATTTTTATCAATAGTTTTTACGTAGTTGGGTTTTAAGTTTTAAACTTTTTTTTGTTATTGACCTGATTCTTTCAACGAATTCGAAAATTTTGAAATTATATCATAATTCTCACGCAGGTCGTGATATTAAAATTCATTAAGGCCTTATTTCGTATAGAATTGAATTTGGTCACTTAAGACAGACGGACAAGCTATCTATACAAATAAATAAAATTGAAGTGTCTCTTTGTAATTTCAAATTAACAGCTCTTCATTAAATGCATATGACAGTATATTCGGTACTTACATCAAAAAAGCAATTGTTAAAACTTGTCGGTCTGTCTGTTGTGCCGGGTAATCTCTGGAACGGCTGTACCGACTTTTATTGGCAGATAGCTGATGATATAAGAATTAACTTAAGCTACTTTTTTTAGACTAGCTTCGCCCGGCAGCGTTACCCGCTGTTGTTGTTGTTGTTGTTGGTACCACGGGTAGCACCGCGCGGCTCAGCCAGTTATTAAATAATTAACCACATTATAGGAACCAGAAAAGGAAATTACGAAGCTAATGGAAAACGTTGGATTCATTGACGTCGACGTAAAGTGTGAAGACAAGGTCTATCAGTGCGATGACATGCATTTATTTAAAAGTAAGTAAATACATACTTAGGTACACTAAATAAATATGTCTTATATAGAGCCAGTTTCAGGTAGTAGAGCTGATTTCAGCAGGAACGGGCCGGCTCGACCGGGGCGGAGACAGAAAGCCCAATAATGCAGAAGCGTCACAATGCTGCATTGTTGCATTGTTTGCATTCGCAATGAGTATGGTTACCATCTCTCTTGGATTTTGCTTATGCTTTCCATTAGTCAGAGTATAGTCATTTTCGCAGGGCCATACATAAAAAAATGCCATTTAAGACTATTTAACAGATAAAAGTTGCTAACAAATATTATGTATTCAAGACAACAGAGATATTGTGAAACAGAGATCTGACAACTGGTAGATAAGTTCACAGTGGTCTATCAGAGACTTCATCAGCAAGTGGTGGAACTGGCCCTTATTTAAAAAAATATAATAGGCAGGTACTGAAGTGTTGAATTGCACCGTGAACATTACATAAATTCTTACAAAATAAATACTTACTTGCATGTAATTAAACCTTGATGCATATATCAAGGTTTAATGATCACTAGCTATAATGTGTTTCTTCTTGTTCGTTCCCTCATTGCTGAGGATCGTGACTTTGATGAAGCTGGACTACTGCGTCTATGTCTCTCAGAGAAATTGGAGAAAACTAGTGTGCGTGCTAGCTTTTTGTTGTCTGTATTTATTTATGTAAGTATAAAAATCATGTTGCCACTATATAATAATAAAAGAAAGATTATGATGATGAGACGATTAAAATAAAGTAAAAAAAACTCTTGATTCGTATAAGTTAATTATAATTAATATGAAACTGTCGTAGATATTGACTGTAACTTCAGATTACAAAGCAACCATAACTTTTGGTTTGTAATATTTAAATTATTGACGCCACATTTTTTTCATTTCAGTTCACTTCTTTGCTGTCAACCCATTTAAAATAACGAACGAAGCGCTTGATAATGCTTTTGAAGACTTCATACGAATTTTGAAAAAAATTGAAATAGCACGTGACATTGAGAACCCTCCAAACATCGTTAACGTATATTATAAATTACTTAAAGTTTATGGTCATAAGCCTCCCGTTAAATTTTGTAATAAGCAACTGAAATAGATTAACATTTACTTTTTAGTCCAGTCCAAGCCTCTATAGATAAAACAAGGTGTAAAATAAAACAAGGTTTGTTTAATCCATCAACCACTATTTATTTCAACGAACGCTTTAAGTTCCTTCATGACACCCTTTGGAAATGTCTGAGGTCTTCTGAAAACCTGCGATTGAAAGTACCAAAACTTTCTACCAATTTTTATACTAACTCATTTTCCGTAGAAGCTGGAAGCTTTTATGGAATGCATTACCGATCTCCATCAGACGTGCCCAATCTGTTACCACTTTCAAAACTATGTTATGTGAGCATTATCTGCCTCTCATACTTTGAAGCTAACGTATGTATGTAAGTAGGTTAACATTGATTTATATTATGTATATTCATTGACTATGTATGTATAGTATTTTTATTAATTTTCTTGTATTATTATTTCATATTATTATTTATTACATTTGTAAAATTTTGTTATACACGTAAAAACATTTTTTTTTGGTCTTTTTCATACTTAAATACCCTGCAACAGCTTAGAATGAAACTAGTCCATCCAAAGGTTGCCTGGAAGAAATTGCTATTAGCGATAAGGCCCCCTTTTTACATCACATTTTCTTTTTTTTTTTGTTAATTAGGATTGTATATTGTTTGTAAACCTTGGTGTGCAAATAAAGTATTATCTATCTATCTATCAAGGTGGAAGTGGTTTTGATACATACTTTTAGAACATAAGTAAATAGTGATACATTGTTACTATTCAGAGATTTGCTTTATTGGAGTAATTAAACGGCAGAAATAAGTACTGATATAGTTATCTGTTGCATTTCTCTTTTATCTTATTTTAACTTCAAAAATAACGGACTTCTAGACTAAACTATATACGAAATATCAACCCCTATTTCACCCCTTAGGGGTAGAATATCCAGAAACGCTTAAATACGTATTTACTAATGTTTAATCAGTAGCCCAAAATTAAAGTTTCATGTTTCTTACTTAAAAACGACGGACTTCCATACAAACTTTCAACCCCTATTTCACCCCCTTAGGGGTAGAAATTCCTTCCTTAGTGGGTGTCTACTCAATAAAACGATACTACTCACCAAATGTCATAGCCCTAACTTTAATAGTTTACGCTCGGCGAAGATGATCAGTCAGTCTGTCAGTCAGTCAGGAATTGTTATTTTATAAGTATAGATAGATATATTTTTTTAAAACATTTTCCAATTAGCCAGACAAATCAGGCCGCCCGAAGATTTCCCCAGACTCGTGTAAAGTTTATATGAACGAACGCCTTGACGGACTATTTACGGTAAACAATACGCCTCATGTGTATTGCTATGTGAGTTATTGTAGGCGTTCATACTTCTCAACAATAAGGACTAAAGACTAACTAGAAAGGAATAGACATTCGCTAAGCTAAACATGGTTATTCACACGTACTTCGTGTGATTAGAAAAATAAATATTAATTACTTTTACAGAAAAGGATGTAATATGTACCCAAAGATCCTTTGTAAGCACACTTTACTTTCAATTTCTAAAACAACGGGCTTTTAAATCTACACAAATAAATAAAATTGGAGTGTCTGTTTGTAATCTATACAAATAAATAAAATTGGAGTGTCTGTAATATTAAATTAACCGCTTTTAAAAAAATGGATATGACTGTATACAGGGTTGATATGATTTAAATCACTTGATTTAAATCCAAATCCAAATTTTTATTGCAACCAAATCGGCCAAAAATTGTCTAGGGACTTCCCCCGACATAGACTACGGCGCGCACACGTGCACAATGCCATGCGAGCGAGCGATTACCGACCAGTTACGGGATTCCAAATGCTATACAGGACATGTTCTAAAAGTTATCAAATATTTCAGAAATTAATTTGCGCATGCTATTCAAATTCAATGCAAAGCGTATCCCATTTCAGATAGTGTACTCATCTGGAAAGAATTAGAATATATACTTTAAAAAGTTGCTAAGTTTTTACTTTTCTTGTTATTTTTTCAACACTACTGTTTTTAAATTGTTAATTTTAGTAGAACTTGTTAAATTACCTTTTAATTGATTTATTAATTCAATTTGAAAAATACATTGTTTTTATTTAATAAATACCTGTCCTTTAAAGTAATAAAAAAGACAAGAAATAAAAAAAACTGATTTAAATAAAAAAAAACCGATTTAAATGAAATTAATCCGATTTTTATGATTTTTTAAGAAAAATTATGATTTTTATCAACCCTGACTGAATGTATACACGGTACATGTACCAAAATATTTTTTTTACAATTTTTGTCTGTCGGTTTGTTCTGGGTAATCTCTGGAACGGCTGAACTGAATTTGACGGGACTTTCACTGGCATATAGCTGATGATCTAAGGAGTAACTTAGACTAGCTTTAGACTAGCTAGACTAGAATACTTTTTTTAGACTAGCTTTGTCCCGCGGCGTTACACGTGGTACGACAATAAACAATAACCACGCCGCGGGGTTCAGCTAGTAGTGTTATTAAATTTAAATATAAATAATATTGAATTAAGTTGAATAATGCCCTCACGAGTCACGGGTCCGACCGGGGAATCGAACCCGAGACCTCATGATCAGCAGTCGCAGACACCAACCGCAAGACCAACGAGGCAGTCAGATATTTGTTTATAACAATATCATATATGACATAGGTATTATTATGTAAAATTCAGCTTTCCTACTTTGACGAAAGTTAGTATGGTCTTTGTCCATCTTAGATACCTGCTACCTGTAAAACGGCCCTGTTTTCAGCTTAGTGAGCATCTATTCCATTCTGAGCTTATGTTAGACTACCGATACTAAAAATTTCATCTTGCCTAAAATGACGTAGGTAAGTCTGGGGTGACTGGGACCTTGTACTCTTATATATATAACTATCACAGTTGAGAGATAACAATATCATTCCGTGACAAGAATGTCGCATATAGCATTATGTTAATTTTCCTCAAAAGAGGTTTATTTTTAAAGAAATTTCAAAATGGCTATCTCATTGAAATTTTTGTATCCATACTCCTTTTCTCAGTATAATATTGTAAATAGAATAATTAAAGGAATAGGTGCTACAAAATGTTTCTTTTCTAAAAATATTCGAAACAAAAGACATGTCAGTTACGTCATGCAAGAAATGGGCAGGAAAGGTATTTCAGGAAAAAAGGGACGCAAATATTTAAAATTGTCAATTTTACTACAAAGTACACATACAAGTATACAGTAAATAAAGTTGATTTTTCTGCATTAAAATTATTTTTAACTAGTTTATTCGTCTAGATACCATTGACTTCAAAAAAGGAGGAGGTTTCTCAATTCGACCGTACATTTTTTTTTTTTTTTTTTATTTGTGTTCGCGGATAACTTCGTCGTTTATGGACCGATTTTGATGATTATTTTTTTGATGGAAAGGAAATATCCCAGCGGTGGTACCATTAAAAGGACACTAAGATCTGATGATGGCATCCAAGAGAAATCGAGTCAAACCTTGAAGTCGGTTTTTATTTTGTATTTTTTTTTAATATTACAAACATACACTGCAATTTTATTTATTTGTATAGATTGCAGCCGTTATTTGTGAAAAAATCTATGTATATACATGCCCCTTTTTTTTTTAACTTGTGGAAATCCCCTCGGACCGTCACCCCACCGGGGTTTGCGGCGGGGCGGTGTTTCTGACTCGAACAGACTAAAACCACACGGTGTGCCACTCTGCGCCTGTGAAGGGAGGAATCCAGGAACTGCTGATATTAACACGTCCGAACCCCTCCCAGCGCCTGCCCGCACAGAAGCGGGCACCTTCTTCTAGGAAAGTCTCAATTTAGGCGACGTACGGCACACCCGTTCGCCCGGTTCGCCAGCAGCGGATTGGGTCCGAGTGGACATCGTCCTCCCGGGCCTTCTCCGCCACCTCCTTCTGCGAGATGACTTCTTCGACCGCGGTAAAACTGGTCGCTACCGGCCATGGAGCGTATGACGGCCGGTAGCGAGAGATCTCCTCCAATGACTGCAGTTAGGGGCCCGACGCTGCGGTGCCCAAGCGGGGCAAACCGCCAGCGTGTGCTGGCCTGAGTCCTCACTGCAGTCGCAGTGGGCAGGTGGGACTCAATTCCCTCCTGGCGGCCGAGTGCAGGTACTTCCCGAAGCAACTAGTAAGAAAGCACCTGCGTCAGTCGGAAGGAAAGGGTCCCATGCTGCCGCCCTACCCACTCGAGGATGACCGGCTGGAGAGCCTCCACGGCGGCAAAGCCAGCGCGTGGAGTCTCCAGCCGGAACGACCATCTAGCCATAGTGGCTCGGCGGGCACGGGCGGCTTCACGCCACTCGCATACCTCTTTGGGCGGAGGGCGATAGCCATACTCCGCCCGATATTCAGCCACCCATCTATAAACTTCGGCGAGCACTTCCGCCTCCTAATCCCACGGGGGTATTCCGGCCAGGGCACACGCTGCCTCGGTCAACATCGTGCGGTATCCACGTATGGCTCTGACCAATACCCTCTGAGGCCGCCAGAGGCGCGCCTTATTTAGGGCGGTCAGAGCCGCTACCCACACCGGTGCGCCATACAGCGCCATAGACTGGACCACCCCCGTGTAGAGGTGTCGCGTTGCGACGCTGGCTCCACCCAAATTGGGCAAAAGTCACCCAAGGGCGGAGGCAGCGTCGACCAGCTGTCGGAAGTGCTCGTCGAAGAGCCACCTACCGTCGAGTATCAGGCCCAGCCTGATGCTCGACTGGTGTTGGTGGAGCCTCTGTTCAGCAAACAGAGGCCCACCGAAGCCGCCCACTCCTCAACGGCTTCGCCCTTGGCGTCCGTCCCGGGGGAGCAAGTCCCCGTCCCAAGCTGTTAAGGAAAACCTCGAAGTCGCTCAAACTCTGGTTGGGGGAGAAGTACACACCGTAAACGGTGATCCCCCCCACTCGGCGGCATCATATCCAAAGCCCTTGTCTCTTAGCCCGCGACAAGGGCGGGGAATGAGCCGCCGGGGAACCGACGCGACGACTGCCACGGAGCCGTCCCAGTCACCCATCCAATTTGGACGGGGAGGAACGTAATAGGGCTCCGCGACTACATGAATATTACATACCCCTCCCCTAACCTGCAGTAAACGTTGTTTATAATAAAAAAGGCTGTAAATATATTTATAAAATACATAGGTACTAGCTTTGCCCACGGCATGCCACCGCGTCATGCCGTAACCACCGGAAACATGGATTCAGTTTGTATTTAGGTTTTGAATTGGTTTGAAATGCAACAGATAACCATAACAGTACTTATTTCTGCCGTTTTATTTCTCCAATAAAGCAAATCTCTGAATAATAACAATATATCACTATTTACTTATGTTCTAAAAGTATGTATCAAAGCCACTTCCACCTTGTTTTATCAATAGAGGCTTGGACCAGACTAAACAGTAAATGTTAATCTATTTCAGTTGCTTATTACAAAATTTAACGGGAGGCTTATGACCATATACTTTAATTAATTTATAATATACGTTAACGACGTTTGGAGGGTTCTCAATGCCACGTGCTTTTTCATTTTTTTTCAAAATTCGTATGAAGTCTTCAAAAGCATTATCAAGCGCTTCGTTCGTTATTTTAAATGGGTTGACAGCAAAGAAGTGAACTGAAATGAAAAAATGTAGCGTCAATAATTTAAATATTACAAACCAAAAGTTGTGGTTCTTTTGTAATCTGAAGTTACAGTCAATATAAATAAATAAATAATAAATAAATATTTCGGACATCTAACACACAACGCCATCTAGTCCCAAGCTAAGCAGAGCTTGTGTTATGGGTACTAGACAACTGATACAAATACATATATTACTTCTTTTTTTTTTGTAAATACATACATATTATACATAGAAAACACCCAAACTCCGAAACAAATATTTGTAGATCATACAAACACTTGGTTCGACCCGGGAATCGAACCCGAGACCTCATGATCAGCAGTCGCACACGACAACCGCGAGACCAACGAGGCAGTCCACATATCTACTACAGTTTCATAGTAATTATAATTAACTTATACCAGGGGGGTTTCACTTCTCAGTTTAGGTGTGTTCCGCCAAGCGCCTCCCGGGAAGGACTTCTATACTAGGCAATGATTGCCACTCGGCGCTAGGCTCGCACGCTAGCCGCGTCGCGTCGTGCGTGAACAAGTTGAATATTACGTGTACTTAGGGAGGGCTCAGGGCTCTCTATAGTCGATACTGAAGCCAAAACTTAATTTTTTTTCATTTTTGTCTGTCTGTCTGTCTGTCTGTATCTTGGCCGCGCATCACGCCGAAACTACTGAATGGATTCAAATGAAACTTGGCATGATTTGAGTTCATACTACGAGGTAGGACATAGGATACTTTTTATCCTGAAAATCAGCACGGTTTCCCGGAGAGAGGGGATGAAAGTCAAAATATGTATTTCGTTGTAATTCAATAACACATAGTTCGATTTCTTTCATTATTTTTTTGCTAGAAAGAAAAAAAAAGATAATAGATAAAGTCTTTTTTTCGTCCGCGACTGTACACTGCCTGTGGGAAGCTGAGACAGATATGTAAATATGGCGGTACGAAGTTCGCCGGGTCAGCTAGTAAATAAATAAAATAAAAATATTTATAGTAAACAAAAAATCAAATAGGTACCTAGTACGACAGGTAGGACAGGACAGGACCAGTAGTAGACAAGATTATCATGTTTGTTAAAACGTTGTTACTTACTTTGTTACTAAAGGTGTTATCTTTATTATTTATCTAATATTTACCTAATCCACAGCAAGTGGGAACCCTGGGCTCTTGCTGTAAATCGAGCGGTGTTTAACGAAATTAAACACTCGGGTCACCTGACAAGATTCAATTTCGCTTGCGAGGTGACAGAGTTGAAAAATTGTTATGCCTAAACTTGACTTTTGTTCGACAGTGGAACTTCAGTACGTAAGTACTATTAGTTATTCTGTGCTTATACGCATCAAGAGGTTTTTTTTACTTTATTTTAATCGTCTTATCATCATCAGCATTCTTTTATTATTACATAGTGGCAAATTGATTTTTTATACTTACAGAAATAAATACAGACAAAAAAAGCTAGCACGCACACGCACACTAGTTTTCTCCAATTTCCTTGAGAGACATAGACGCAGTCATTGAGATATACCTATAGAGGTGCAAACTTCATTACCACACTTCGCAAAAAATGTAACAGCTTTGAACGGTAATGATGTAGCTTTGAAACCATTAGACATTTGAAAGTCAATATACGCATGTGTCGCTTACACGCGTTACAAGAACAATAACTTCCGCTATGATTACTATGATTAGACAAAGACGTAGTGTTAACAGTGTTGACTACTCTATGGATTTTTACCCATAAAAACCGAGTTTTTTTTTTTAATTGTGAACTTTATTTGAATGGAATAGGTATGTTTAAGAATATGGTTGTACATTTTTTGTTAAGTTAAAGACTTTAAATTCTCTTTTTTTTCAAATATTTTTATAAATAGTGGAATTTTATTTGAACGAATAAACATGACTAATAAAACAGCTGAACACTTTTAGTTAAAAAGTTAATAAAAAAAACAAACCCAGTTGTAAAGCATCAGCTTCCTAAGCAATTCCCTCTTTAGATTCTTTTTGGTAGGTTTGAGGGAATAATCTATTTTTATGATAAAATTTAATTTTTAAGTATAAATAATAGCATAAATTAGTATAAATGTATAGCTTTAAAGTATGTAGCAATGAAATTTCGCATACGTAGGTACTAATTCATACATTCACAAAGTTTCACAACTACAATTAAGTAATTTGCTAATTATTTTATCGATTATTAAAAATCTGACTGTGATGATGAAGTAATCAAATGCTAGTTCTCATCATGTTAATATAAATATATAATATGTAAATATCTTTATTCTCATGAATAAAAAATGTATTGAATTAAATACATATTCTCCCACTAATTTGGGAAAACAAAAAGATGTGTGAATGGCAACACTGTATTTAAATTGCAATTATTATTATTTTATTTCGATTATGGTCTTATTTGCCTTAATTTCAATACATTTAGACTATATATACATGTGAAAATTATTTCTGCTTGATTTGTTACAGTTTTTTGAACTTGTATCGCATTCTTTCACTACGCATTTGCCCATTTTAATAATTGTTGTTGTCACGTGCCACTAAGTCAACTTCGGTTGGCGCGACATTGAACACTAAACTGACGTTTGCCTCGAATAAGAGAATTCTCTTAATTTCGGCCTGTGCGTTTTTGGTTCGTAATTGCTAATCTAGTGTATAATAGATCAATGGACGCAGTAGTCTAGCTACGGCCCTGCGAAAATGACTCTACTAAAGGGCGGATCCAGGGGGGGGTCATGGGGGTCATGACCCCCCTCCCTGGGCTGTGTCCATGACCTAAATTAAATTGTTAAACATAAGGTTCTTTTTATTTATTTTAGTCACAATATAGAATTTAATCATGGCTAAGGTTGAAGAACGTATAACCGGACTGACACTTCTCTACATCCATAAAAACGTACCCATTGAAGTAGCAATAGAAGTGATAACGCGTTTTGGGCGAATACGTAAAAGAAAAAAGTAAAAACTAAAACCCAACTACGACAAAAAACGACGCTGAAAAAGTATAAAACAAGTTTGAAAAGCCGTAGTCACACTTGGTTAAAGTGTTATGGTGCATTTCTATATAACGTGTGACTACGGCTGTTTCATACTTTTTCAGCGTCGTTTTTTGTCGTAGTTGGGTTTTAGTTTTCACTTTTTTTTTATTTAAAATGTTTCGGTGTCGTTATTAATATATAATATATATATATTCGAAATGTACAAGTAACGCCCTTTCCAATGATACCAAACACGGCATATTTACCTCAAATTTATTATTAAATACAGTACTTTAGATTACACATTAGATTCAGTGACACGTCATATAGCCTAGAACCAGCAGACGATCAAGACGCTTCTAACGATATCTCATTTATCCAGTTCCAATAAGTAGTTAAGGAGCTATGAGGGAACAAATGAACATACATACATATATACATACATACATAGCCTGTTAAAATCATAACCCTCCTTTGGCTTTGCCGTAGTCGGGTAAAAATAGATTTTCTTATTTAAATATATATATTTTTAAGTATAGTACTTCTAAACCTATGTACAAAGGCCCAATCAAGAGGCAAAGTTTTTTTTAATGTGATAAACGAGCAGACGGATCGCCTAATGGTAAGCAATTACCGCCACCCATGGACATCCGCAACACTAGAGGCGTCACAAGTGCGTCGCCGGTCTTTTCTTTTCTTGAAAATTTGAAGGTCGTATTGGTCCGGGAATACCGCAGGCGACAGTTCATTCCACGGTTTTGTTGTGCGAGGCAGAAAGTTTCTAGAAAAGCGCACAGTTGTGGACTGCCAACCGTCTAAACGATGGAGATGAAACTGCTGTCGCGTAGGACGATGGCGGAAAGAGGCGGCAGGAATTAGTCCGAACAATTCCTCGGAGCACTCCCCATAGTAAATGCAGTAGAAGATGCATAGCGAAGCCATATCTCTACGCAGCGCTAAGGAGTCAAGTCGAATTGAAAATTCCTGGCAGTCGACGATTCGAGTCGCTCTCCGTTGAATGCGGTCCAGAGGGAGGAGCTGGCACAGGAGTGCCCCCGCCCATAGGTGAGGACAGTATTCCATATGAGGCCGAACCTGCGCCTTATAAAGCAGAAGGTGGTGGGCTGGAGTGAAATACTGTCTCGATCTGTTGAGCACGCCAAGCTTCTTCGAGGCCAATTTGGCTTTATCCTCCAAATGACACGGAACTGGACTTCACTCGATATCTCCACACCAAGTATTCCAATGTTGGCTGAGGCAGATAGGGGAGTGTCTTCAAACAAAAGGCATACGACCAATTGCATTTTTCAGCGGTGAAATTGTACTAAATTAAAATTAAGTCTACCCCAATCTGGGACCTTTTCCAAAGAGTTTCAATTTCAGACAAGTTTATTTCGACTCTCGATGACATTTTCCGAGAAATATTAATGCGGCCAGTATCGAGAGCATCTCCCGTGCTGTCATCCGCATAACAATGAATGCCGCTAATTTGCAACATGTTATTGATATGGAGGAGGAACAAAGTAGGCGATAGCATACAACCTTGGGGGACACCAGCATTCCCAGATATGAAGTCAGAGCACTCACCGTTGACTACGCCCTTATGCTTCTATCTGCTAAAAAGCTAGTGACCCATTCGCGTAATTTCACAGGAAGGAAGGAAGCCTTTTTGGAAGATGGACCAAACCAGGGCCGACATTTGCCATCACTGGGGACCACAGAGGATGAAATAAAAAGCTCCACACCCTGCACCACCACATCAGCAACAGAATCAGCAGCAGTGATGGGACTATCCGGCGAGAAGCAGACCTGTCTCCAAGAGTAGGACTGTAGTGCAACACAATCTGCTGACTTGTAGTGCTACACACGGCAGCTGCGTGCAACTCGTGATCGCGACGAGCTTGTGAGAGGCACTGTATTTCGAACAAAGCAATTGTGAGAGAAAATCACCAAGTAAGACGATCTCTGCGGACGGGATCTGCTGCTGCACGAAGTCTGTAGCCATTTGGGTGTGCTCAATGAGTCGGTCAGTTTCGGCATCACCGCTTATGGGATCTATAGAGGCAGGCATAGACACGGGAGTGGTCGTCGCTGACAAGGTCGCCTACACGGAGCCGTAACATTGAGAAGTCCCTACCTTCAAGATTGATGAGGCGACGAAAACTAAATCGTCTCAAACGTACACGCACACTCCGGCCTTAGACATGAAGGAGTGTTCTAGTCCGTACCCAGGGTGAGTGTGGTAGGAGTGTCCGCTGGAGATGATATCTGCGTCTCGGTCAAGAAGAGCAAGGCTGGCTATGCTGTCTCGAGGTGGTGGTGGATGGACAGCATTAGGGTTGATATACCATCCCCTGATGTTACAAAGGTCCACGATCGCGGGCATTTTTGAGCGCAATTTCAACCCTCCCACCCCACCCCCGGAAACGAGGGGCAGCATGGGCGTTAACGCTCAATTGCGGAAACAGCCCGGAAAAAACAAGTACAATACTTACATTACTACACTAACATACATTATTAAAATACCTACTTATTATCTGTATCGATTTATTATCAAAATTTAATTATGACTTCTTGTGACTTGACCACGATTTTATGACCCCCCCCCCCTGGCGCCAAAGCTGGATCCGCCCTTGACTCTACTTTGCCTAACGGAAAGCATAAGCACCCAAGAGAGGTGGTAACCATACTCATTGCGAATGCAGACAATGCAACAATGCAGCATGGTGACCTTCACTATGGCGGCCTAGTGATGCTTCTGCATTATTGGGCCTTCGGTCTCCGCCCCGGTGGAGCCGGCCCGTTCTTGCTGAAATCAGCGTGGCTCTACCTAAGAAATGTTTATTTAGTGTACCTAAGTATGTCTTTACTTACTTTTAAATAAATGCATGTCATCGCACTGATAGACCTTGTCTTCACACTTTACGTCGACGTCAATGAATCCAACATTTTCCATTAGTTTCGTAATTTCCTTTTCTGGTTCCTATAATGTAGTTAATTATTTAATAACTGGCTGAGCCCCGCGGTGTTACCCGTGGTACCAACAAAAATAACAGCGGGTAACGCTGCCGGGTGAAGCTAGTCTAAAAAAGTAGCTTAAGTTACTTCTTATATCATCAGCTATATACCAATAAAAGTCGGTACAGCCGTTCCAGAGATTACCCGGCACAACAGACAGAACGACAAGTTTTAACAATTGCCTTTTTGATGTAAATACCGAATATACTGTCATATGCATTTAGTGAAGAGCTGTCGATTTGAAATTACGAAGAGACACTTCAATTTTATTAATTTGTACAGATAGCTTGTCTGTCTGTTTTATCTGTCTTATGTGACCAAATTCAATTCTATACGAAATAAGGCCATGATGAATTCTAGCATACACGACCTGCGTGAGAATTATGATATAATTTCAAAATTTTCGAATTCGTTGAAAGAATCGGGTCAATCAAAAAAAAAAAGTTTAAAAACTGAAACACTATTGATAAAAATATAACCATTGGCCGTTATAACCGACCTATTGAAACCAAATTATTTACAATTACACAATGCATTATACGATATAGTGGAACATAAAAACATACATAAATTGACAAAAATATTACCCTTCCTTTTGGCTTCGTTGCAGTCGGGTAAAGAAGCACGACCATGTTTCACATGGTTGTGCTTTATTATTTACACTGTATAGCAAACGAATTTTCGCTTGCGTTTTACGACTTTAAAATTGTATTTTTGTCAATGCACGTCATTTGAGGGCCTAGTGTGAGTTTATTTCACATCGATTGTACGTATATATGAAATCTTCACTTAAAGCACACGGCTCCGCGAAGTCGAGAGCGAGTTAATGTGAAAAAGCAAAGAGAGTAAGTAATACCTTTGAATCATAATACCGTGAAATGTATTGCTCTGCTTCTTGTGACATGGTGCGAAAGATTTGATGGTAAGGGTTAGAACCTAGAAAAATCGAAAAAAATTGTCCATTTTCCTCAAGAAGATCATATATGTTTTTGAAAACTTGGCTGAAAAAAAACACAAGCAATGTTACTTATCTAAATAGTAATTGATACAAAAACTAAAAGGAACAGGGGTTCCTACTTTAAGTTTATAGATTCACAAGTGAAGTTAGAACAATATTAGAATAAAGATACTTACTTGTGATTTTGAACCCAATGTAATGCATAGAATGAGAAGACATGGTCAAAGGTTTTCTTCATCTCCTCTGGTATTTCGCCCACAATATCCAACACCATGAAAAAAGTCTGCGTATTGCTATTCTGTTCGTTCGCAAAGTTCACCATGTTCACATTTATGTCGCAGCCTAATAAATCGAAATCTAAGGGCAAATACTTTGCAAGCATATTTGTAACGCTGCCGTCGCCACAACCTATATCAAGGATTTTATTATTGTTTTCCTTCCATGCCATTATTGGTGCATATTCTTCCAAAAATTCGGTTGCATCTTTTCTCTGCATACTATTGCTTAGTCCATAAAGTTTGGGTTTATCCATAACTGCGGGAAGTAAGCTTCGTTCTGGTCCTCAAAGATAATTTTCAGGAACGACCAATACGTTCGTTCTTAAGTGCACTTAATGTGGCTTTGGCGAGCACAAGAAGCTATTACGAGATATATATTATGCGAAACTACTCTTCATATCCTTATTTAGTAATCTTTAATCATTGTCTCACGCCAGAATTAACAATGTCTATTTGCATTTCAATGTTAATTGTAATGCACATGGACTGCACGTTTGGCCTAGTGGTTAAACGGTCACCACGCCGTTTCCTACTTCGCCAAGTGTCGTGGGTTCAAATCCCACGTAGGACAAACACTTTGTGTGATCCACAAATTGTTGTTCTGAGTCTGGGTGTTATTTGTGTCCGTTTCATGTATGTTTGTAAAGTTCCCCGCGACACAGGATTTATTCCTAGTGCGGGAGTTATCTTAAAAAAAAAGAAAAAAAACATTTTAACCGACTTCCAAAAGGAGGAGGTTCTCAATTTCATCTATATAAAAGCGAAATACCACTCACTTATTAATCACGAAATCTCAGAAACTATAAGACCTACAAACTTGAAATTTAGCAGGTAGGTTCCTTATAGGGTGTAGACATCCGCTAAGAACGGATTTTACGAAACTCCACCTCTAAGGGGGTAAACCGGGCGTTGGAAGTTTGTATGAAAGTCCTATGTTTTTGAAGTAAGAGACTTGAAATTTAAAATGTATGCTCTATAGATGGTGTGGAGGTGTACTAATAATGTATCTTTAGAAATCAACAACCTTTTAGTTTGGACGCTAACGAGGTTGTGTAGGTCAGCTAGTGTATTATAAAATTACTTAGTTACAGTTGATTTGAAAATACTGTTACTTTCAATTAACGAAGTGATAAACATTAGTTACATTCTTCTAAGGAATTTTAACTGTTTAACAAATACAATTCAATTCATAAGCTAAAAATGAAATACTAAGCTGGCATTCCTAATTTTCGAGATTTTCAAGTAGCGAACGTAACATTGCATTTCAATCAAGTTGTAAGTATCTATACTGCACTGCAACGATGGTGGATGCATGCATACGTGCTGCATAATACACATGTGATAATGACATCGTTTGCAGGAACGCTAATTACCTGAAGCATTATTATGTATGTATGTGAAAATATAATTGTGTACAAATCCTTGAATCCGCGTGATCTTAAATTAGCACGTTGTCTCAATGATTTTAAGAAAATAGTTATAACTATTTTCAAAAACATAATATATATATATATAATATAGATATATTCATATCCAGCCACTTATAAATCGACGTCAATTAGCGGATTGTTGTTTCCTTTTGAAAATTATTTCTAATGAGATTGATTGTCCACACCTGTTGCAAAAATTAAAATTTAATGTCCCCCGTAGGTCAATTAGATTTAATCCACCCATTTGTGTCCCCTTTTCCTCTTCCAACTACAGAAAAAATTCATTTATCGTTAGAGCGAGCGACTTCAATAGGTTGTGCAAGGAGTACTGTATTGATCCCTTTAACACTAACATTAATGTTATTCGCGGTATGCTAAATCTTAAGTTTTTTCAATGATGACATTATTGTTTTTTTTTTTTTTTACTGTTGTTTATTATGATGGTGTAGTGTATTGGTCAGTGTTCCAGAACTTTTGTTAAATTATTATGTTGCAATTTGTTTGTGAAAACCTGTAATTGGCTTGATGTTGTTTATCAAACTAACTATATTCATTTATGTAGCTGTTGGTTTTCCACACCGAAATAAATAAAAAAAATATATACAAGAGTGCAAATTTGCTTTTTAACCGCGTGCGGCGCGTGACAGCGTACATTATGCGCTTTATTAAAAATTGTCGCACACGGATAAAGTCACAGCGCCTCAATGATTGTCTTTCGGTTGATGAATTGGATTATTCGACTAGAGTTTTATCAAAAATTGCACATCAACAGTTCTTTTCAGAAATTTATGATTAAAAGGTTATCTTGTTGTTTTGCAGAGCTTGAAGCACGGATGCACTGTCAGAGACAATTTTGATGTTTGAGTCTCTCACATCTCTGGCTGCAATTGCTTGTGCTGCTTTGATTATACTAACACATTCTGCTTGAAAAATTGTGTTTACTATATCAACTACTCTAGACAAGCGTCTAGAGTAGTTGATATCTTGATATTTAAGTCGTTCGAGAAGACGCCAGCTCCGGTACCCTTTTGTGTTTTGGAGCCGTCTGTATATATCCTAACTTCGCCGACGCCAGAGCTATCGTTTGTTTCTGCGGATAGTTGGATATAATAACTTCGATCGAAGACATGTTGACATGGGGTTCTGTCCGTGGGTGCCTCGAGGAGTGGAATTTCCTTTAGGATCCCCTGCAGAACTTTTGAGTGTGTTGCTTCTGTGTTTATCTTCCACAGTCCGTTTGATCTTAGTCTTAGGGCAGCTGCTGTCGCTTCCTGTTGGATGACTAGATCTAGAGGTCTCAAATTCAAGAGATACTCTAATGCGGCTGATGGAGTAGTTTTCATACATCCAGTAGTTGCTACTGTGGCCAAGCGTTGTAGACTCTGGAGTTTCATTTTAGCTGTGGATAGTTGCGTTCTGGGCCACCATACAACTGATCCGTAGGTAATGGAGGGTCTGATAACTGCAGTGTATAACCAAAGTGTGATCTTTGGGTTAAGACCCCATCTTTTACCAACTAGTCTTCTACACTGATTGAAAGTTATACAGGCCTTTCTTGTCTTTGCTTCGATATGGCTCGCCCAGTTCAGTTTGTTGTCAAGAATAACACCCAGATATTTTACTTGAGTTGACAGGGAGAGATTGGTGTTAAATAATTTTGGTAACTTTAATTCTGGTAACTTCCTTTTGTTGGTGAAGAGGATAAGTTCTGTTTTTCTCGGATTTACTGACAGTTTCTGTTCGTCACACCATTCTTCTACAATCTAAAAAGCCGAACGCATGACCTCATATAACACAATTTCCGCGCTCCCGCTTACCAGAATTGTTAGGTCATCCGCATAACCTATAGTAGTGTATCCTTGATCATTTAGTCTCTTTATGAGGCTGTCTACTACTATGTTCCATAGAAGCGGTGATAGGACCCCACCTTGTGGACATCCTCTGACTACCCTTGCTCTCATAGTAGTATTCACCGCTGTCTGAACCGCCCTTTTGCCGACCAGCTCGGTGATCCAGTCTGTGATGACTGGTTCTGCCTTAAGTTTTTGTAGGGCGCGGTTAATTATGCAACACTATGATAAATGTACCACTAAACTCAAACTTTTTAAAGCGCTCAAGAGGTATTAAAAAAAGGCATCTCATGGGTATAAACGATATCTATCTTACTTTAGATAATTAATTTGTTATCTATTTATAGTCTTAGCAAATGTGTAATAAATATTTTAAATTATTAACTTGCGATTTTTATTCTCCATTAATACCGGTAAAACATTTAGATGCAAATAAATAGCTACGTGAAAACTAGTGTCTTCGATTTAATCGATGGGTTTGGATCTGCCCAATAGTAAGTAAATGTTTAATAATATAGTTGGTTTAGTCAAATATTATATTTACGATATCATTCGGAGCCTGCTTTTCGTCCACCACGACAAAACTTCGATTTGTTAAAAAGGAAATTGCTATACAAAATAATTACAATTTACTTATTTACATTGAAATACAAATATACATTGTAATACAAATATACATTGTTAATTCTGACGTTGACTAATGACTAAAGAATACGGAAAAGGATATGAAGAGTAGTTATGCATTTTATATATCTCGTAATAGTTTCTTTTGTTCGCCAAAGCCACATCGCGTGCACTTAAGAACGAACGTATTGGTCGTTCCTGAAAATTATTTTTGAGATCCAGAACCAAGCTTACTTCCCGCAGTTATGGATAAACCCGAACTTTATCGACTAAGCAATAGTATGCAGAAAAAAGATGCAACCGAATTTTTGGAAGAATATGCACCAATAATGGCATGGAAGGAAAACAATAATAAAATCCTTGATATAGGTTGTGGCGACGGCAGCGTTACAAATATGCTTGCAAAGTATTTGCCCTTAGATTTCGATTTATTAGGCTGCGACATAAATGTGAACATGGTGAACTTTGCGAACGAACAGAATAGCAATACGCAGACTTCTTTCATGGTGTTAGATATTGTGGGCGAAATACCAGAGGAGATGAAGAAATCCTTTGACCGTGTTTTCTCATTCTATGCATTACATTGGGTTCAAAATCAGAAGTAAGTATATTATATTAGTATATTATTACACCAGGGTAGAAGCCTTTAAAATTATAAAAAGTGAAAAAAAAATTAGTAGGATGAAACCCATTAGAAAAGGAGGAGAATATTATAAAAATGAAAGGAAACATAATTTACGGGCGATCTGAGGTCGGGAAGGGGGTGGGGGGAGGTTTTAAGGGTAAAAAACGGTTATTCTCGATTTCCCGATTAAAACCTATCGACACTGGTCTATATATAGTATATTATATTGTAATGTTGTGCTAACGTAAGTTGTGGATCTTACAACTTAAAGTAGAATCCTCTGTTCCTTTTAAGTTTTAGTTGTTGTATAATTATAATTAGGAACTTATTATTATATATAAAGAAACATTACTTGGGAGACATCAATATTCCATAAAAAATTAACTGTTATTGTAGTTAATTAGGTCACAGTATCTAATTTCAGTATGTGTGTAACATCTATGAATTTAGCTTATTATATTTATTTATACTTATTTTCTATTTATTCCTCATCCGCACTATGTGCTTTATTATATATATTTTATTTATATAAAGGTATTTACACTTCTTTTCTGACCTAGCATTAAGCATAGCATTATCTGGTGTACAATAAAGTGATATATTATTATTATTAATTATTAGCCTGCCAAAGTGACTCTAATTTGCCTGTATAGAGAATGATGTCGTCCTGAAATCAGCGTAATGTTTAAATTTAGAGATCAGGGAAATTGTAATTTTATTAGTCCATAGTTTTCGAAACATAACTTTGCTAAACTATTTCCATTTCTTTATTTTCTCGATGACAGCTCCTGTGAAAACTTGAACGAGCGTCATTTTTACATTATGCATACATTATTTAATAAAAATATGACGGTTACGCACGTACAACGTCATAGCAGCGTCACAGAAACTGATAGGGATGTAGCTATCGATAAACGTAACACGATAACAAGCCCGATATTTTTTTACCAAAGTGTAAGAAACTAAACTATTGCCGGATAATTTTATACAAATTTATTAACTAATATTACATTTCATTACAAGATGTAATTATATTAGGTTGATTTATTATTTATTTATTTTAATCAAAAGCTGATGAATTGTCACTGTCACTCGATGAGCTCTCCCTAACATTTATTATAAGTTCCTGTACTTCTATATTATCGAATGCCACATGAATTTCCCAATCCTACGCTATAATGTTTTGGGTTCTTTTCACATTTTTTTCCGAGTGTTTGGCGGTTACTTTCACACATGCATTTTTAATAAATCTAACATCTTGTTTGCTGTAAAAGGGGGATGGATATTGTTTCGAGCGGCGTGTCCTTGGATTTGTGCCCATATTAGTTCTATAGCATTGTACTGGCAATGATACGGCGGAAGCCGAAGAACCCAATGACCACATTCGGCAGCTATTTCGTCGGTAATATATCTTTTAGAGAGGCTTTTTTCGATTTTAAAATATTCACTAATTGTACTTTTAATAAAGTACTATCCACATTTTCGCCATGACGTTGGAGCCAGTCAATTACCTCATATTTTTTATTGGCCTGCATCGGCATTTTATCAATTTTTCTGGAGTGATATGTGGAAACTTACAGAATTTTAGGGGAAATAATAATAATAAATCTCTTCATTGTACACCAGCTTATGTAATTACAAGGTTAACTTAAAACTATTATAAAGTATGTACCTAAAAGTGGCGGCCTTATCGCTCCAAGGCAACATCTTACGGGCAACCAATAGACCAACAAGGGAAACAAGGGAAAATGTTTTTAAAGATCGGGAAGGCCGCCTTATTTGGTTGCTCAGTTGTAAAAGATTTATTTCTTTTATTTCCAATTTATTAGAAGTAAAATATAGTACCTTTTTGTAAAATATAATAGACAGTATTTTTTTACTGACTCAAAAAGAACAGTAGACTATGGGCACGTGTAGAAAATTAATGGGTTATCTGAATCATCAGGAGACCTTTTTAGAAAGATACAAGGACATAAAACAATAACATTCAGCACTATGCCGTCACTTGTAAGCTGTCCAACTGAGTACAGGTGAAGGGGAGGTGGTAGCAACCCTCGATTTTTCTCCGATGTCGATACCGTACAAAATAGTGCGCCATAAAATTGGATTTCTATTTTGATTTCCCGGCGCTTCGCTTGGTCAATTTGATCATTTGATTTTGTACGGCATCACTTCCATACAATTTCAATACCTGTTCTAATCCATTATTCCGCAACGCCAAACAAAAATCATGTGACTAGGGAGGAATATCGAGGGTTGCTATCCCGTCCCCTTCACCAGTACTCAGTTGGACAGTTTACAAGTGACGGCATAGTGCTGAATGTTATTTTTTTAAGTTTATCTTTCTAAAAAGGTCTCCTGGTGGTGAAATAGTGCAATCTGTGGAATAACCGTCGATAATTATTATGGACAAATTATCGACGATTCTTTAAATCATCCTTCGTAAATCTCGGCGTTCATTTCTTCGTGGTAGTCCACTGTTTTCTTGGATTTAAAAGCCAGTAAAGCATCTGACATGAATTCTATCGCAGACCCTGCATGGCATATGATAAGGCGTTCACCTTTTCCCACTGGCACTGAACTGCGGAAGCGCTGGAAGCGGCGGTGTAGTCAGTCCAATTCTTAGATATTGTGTGGTTTGCATCTAACCAAGTCTCGTCAGTGAAAATAACATTTGACCAATCTGTGATCTTTTTGTTTTCGCTCTAAAACTCGCAGCGAGCCATAGCAACGTCGTGACGCTCCATCAATATTTTTTAAAAGAAAATCCAATTTCTTTCAAAACCAAGCTTAATGATGATTTTTTGGCCATGGAACAAACCACATTCACGTAAAGAAAAAACAAGTTTTTTAAGTGTTGGAATATCTTTACGCAAGTAATAGTCATATATATGACGGCGAATAGCGTCAGCGGTCAGTTATATTTGAATGTTTTTGTTGTAGATATTTGTCTTTGTTCAAAACGTAATAAATATATGCGATCGATATCACTACTTATTTGGCCACAACACTACAACTATCAAATTAGAACTGTCATCGAGAAAATAAAGAAATGGAAATAGTATAACTACTTAGTTTTTAAATCAAGTGAATTATTTTTATTTTACGATCGTAATGTTCATACATCGGTGAATGAATCATGTGACGATTCAATAATTGATTTCACCTGCATGAATATTTTGAACACTTTTTGGCTTGGCAACGACTTCCGACAGATTTTAGATACCTAGCACACATTATAATACTACTATTTAAATGAATAAAGAATTAGGTATAGACAAGAATTGGCACATAGCAATTTATGAAAAGAATATGTGAAACATCGAAATTGCTTTGTATAAAATAAAATGACTGTTTATTACATTAATATTCATTTTTATTGAGTTCAAAATTCACATAAAAATACAATTAGCAAAACAAATAAAATAAAAATTTGAAATCGTCGCGTCGCCACTCGCCGCGCCAAGTATCAGGTTTATCCCACGCCTATAGATGTTTCACATCAAAAAAATATTATAAAGTTGCCTAGAATTTTGATTTTTTATTTTAATTAGCTACGACCATACGACCGTTCTCGAGTTTAGTGTGTGAAGACAGAAAGTGCGCAACATAGGCGTGTAATAATAACATAAAATATTTGTATATATATCTATTTATCTGTTATGATTTGGATAAAAGTAACATTGCTTGTGCTTCTTTTCAGACAAGTTTTCCAAAACATATTTGATCTGCTAGAGGAAAATGGACAATTTTTTTCGATTTTTCTAGGTTCTAACCCGTACCATCAAGTCTATCGTGATTTGTCACAAGAAGCACAGCAATACATTTCACCGTATTATGACTCAAAGGTATTATTTATTTTACTCCCTATAAGACCATTTTCTGTAGGGCCCAGTGTGAGGCTTTTTCACATCAACTCGCTCTCGACTTCGCGGCGCCGTGTGCGATCAGTGAAGATGTGAAATAATCTCACACTAGGCCCTCAGATGACGGGCACGTTGACAAGAATACATTTTCTTCAAGTCGTAGAAGAAAAGCGAAAGTCCGTTTGACATTCAGTGTAAAAACGAACATCCATGTGAAATCACATGGATGTGCTTTTTACCCGACTACAGCGACGCCTAAAGGAAGAGTAATATTTTTGACAGTCTATTTATGTTTTTTTTCCACCGAAGCGTTTAATCTGCTCTGTAATTTTATTGTAAGGAATGCAGTGTCAATAGGTTCGTTATAATGGCCCGGGTGACAAATGCTAAATAAATTTCATAAAAAGATTATACGTAGTCGGGTTATAGTTTTTTAAACATTTTCAAAAATTCGGAAATTGTGAAATTATATCATAATTCGAAGCATAAACAAATTGCAAATAATTAATAGTATGAAATATGTATTAGAAATTAGCCCGAGTTTATAAAAAGGTGCCTGTAACAGAGGCGTCTCTAGCCCGTGAAGCGCCCGTGTGCAATAATTCCTCTAGCGTCCCTCGTGAGCGCGTAGCAGTGTTGCCAGGTCGGTTTGAAAAAAATACAGTGTTTTGCATGTAAAACTACAGTAGATCGGTAGGAAAATACAGTAAATCTTATATCTCATTACAGTGTTTTACAGTGAAAAAAAAAAACTAGTTTAGTTGAAATATTATCAATGTATTTATTAATCACTATTATAAATTATGTATAATTTATTGTTTATTTCACTATTACTAATCACTAATACTATTTTTAAATATTGTCCGTAAAAGCCTTAATCATTTTCTCATTTGGATTATAATTTATACTCGTAGAATTTCGTAAAAAGGACTGGCGCGCTAAAATATTACCTTTGAATCATTTTCCTTATGTTTTCTTCTTTTTCGAAGTGGGGGAGGAGTTCGTCGTCGCTTTCACGAGCCGAAATTTTTAACAACAATTATTTATGTAATACTAAGAAAAATACAATTAATCCCAACTATTTGGCCACTATATTTCAAAATGAACATTTCATTACAAAGTTATAAACGTACCTACTTATTATCCACAATATTACAAAGTTAGCTTATAGTAAACAACGATTAAGTTAAATATTAACATCTCAATTTTGTCAATTATTAGATCTATAATCTATTCCCAGATCCTCGTCGTCCACATCTCGAGAGCTAATGCTAAAGGCCTGTATTCACTTTGATTAGTGCGAGTGCAGGTGTGAAGTGCAGGCGATCAACGATTGGTAGAAAATATGCGTGGACCGCGAATTCGCTGCTCACGCGTACTTTCCACCAATCACCGATCACCCGCACTAAGCACCTGCACTCGCACTAAGCAAAGTGAATACGGGCCTTTACTTTAAGTAGGACACAATGCGGTTCGTTTCACGCAGTTGAATGGTGATTGTATTTTTTTTGTGGTTAATATTAAAACTAGTAGGTACCTACATTTTTCGCTGTTCACTGTATACTGTATAGCTGGAATACAGTGTACAGTAAAAGCAGTAAAATTACAGTAAATCTACTGTAATTACAGTATGTTCGGCGCGTAGGTTCATTAAAGTGCGCCCCTAAGACTGCTGCCCCCATGTGCACCCGCACACACTGCACTATGGGTAAAGACGCCCCTGCCTATAAAATAAACTATGTTTAAAGACATCAAAGGTGGCAACAGCTTGCATACTGTTAACCATTAATATAATACTTACTATACTATTGTACCTGAATATCTGACTTTCAAAAAGAGTGGCCATGAGTTTCTTTGCCAGTATTCTTCTCATAAGGCTCTACGCATTTTGGAAACTTGAAGTTATGGATCGACACAGGCAGGTGAGGCAGGCAGTGTGTTTTGGTGTTTTCACCTAATTCACCTTGACAATACAGTACATCTGTAGCGTCTGTTTGTGTCGATCTATGATTTTTAACTGTAGCTTCAATTTAAAGTTCATAAGTGGCACTTAGTGTCTTAAATGAATAAATGATTTTGAATTTGAATGTCTTATGATAAGCGGCCAATGAACGTCATCTGAAGTAGAAACCAACGTCATAGTATTTTTACCCGCCTACGGCAAAGCCAAAGGAGGGTTATGATTTTGACAGGCTATGTATGTATGTTCATTTGTTCCCTCATAGCTCCTTAACTATTTATTAAAACTGGACAAATGAGGTGTCGTTAGAAGCGTCTTGATCGTCCGCTGGTTATAGACTATATGACGTGTCACTGAATCTAATGTGGCGCCCTCTAGCCGACATAAAGTACTGTCTTAAAAAATAAATTTGCGATAAATATGCAGTGTTCGGTATCATTCGAAAGGGCGTTACTTATACATTCAAAATATATATATATATATTATTTGCATTTTCTCGTGACTTTATCAGTATTTATTCGATAATTGTGATATTTCTATGGTGCCTATCTATACTAATATTATAAACGTGAAAGTTTGCGTGGATGGATGTTTGTTACTTTTTCACGCAAAAACTACTTAACGAATTTGGATGAAACTTTACAGTAATATAGCTTATACATCAGAATAACAAATAGGCTACTATTTGCTGTAATAACCGACATACACGCGGGCGGAGCCGCGGGCAACAAGTAGTTTAAAATATAGTTTGCAAAGAAATTAATAATGTAGGGGCAGCAAAACATTTGAAATAAAAAAAGTAAAAACTAAAACCCAACTACAACAAAAAAACGACGCTGAACAAGTATGAAACAAGTTTCAGAAGCCGTACTCACGCGTTGTTAGTGTGTTATGGCATATTTCTACGTAACGTGTGACTACGGCTTTTGAAACTTGTTTCATACTTTTTCAGCGTCGTTTTTTGCCGTAGTTGGGTTGTATAAATATTATAATATATCCTTATTTCTCACAAAGTAATTGGATAAAAATTCCTCTTTTCATCAACATAATTATTCCTTTAATTAATTAAAGAGCTATTATTAA
Organism: Diaphora mendica; assembly: GCA_949125395.1. NCBI lineage: Eukaryota > Metazoa > Arthropoda > Insecta > Lepidoptera > Erebidae > Diaphora > Diaphora mendica. Next base: position 9,240,892 of record OX421321.1, read on the forward strand.
GAAAAATATTAATATCTAATGAGCTATTTTTTACCAAACTTGTTATATAATGATGTTTTGTGTAAAAATATCAAATTATAATAAAATTCGTTACGGTCTTATTTTGTTTAGAATTGAATTTTTTCACATAAGACCACCTTTACAAATAAATAAAATTTTAACAAAAAAACGAAATAAATAAACAGAACCAAATTGAAATGGGACCACACGGGATTTTTGTTTTTCAAATAAAAAACAGAATTATCAAAATCGTGTCACCCAGTCGAAAGTTCTGAAGTAACAAACATAAAAAAATTACAGACGAATTGAGAACCTCCTCCTTTTTTAAAGTCGGTTAAAAATTGAAGTTTCTGTTGTAATTTCAAATAAACAGCTTTCCACAAAATGCATATGACAGTATATTCGGTACTACATTAAAAAGCAACTTTTTTTATCCTTCTGTGTGTTGTTCCGGATAATCTATGGAACGGTTGTGCCGATTTTGAGGGTACGTTCGCAGGCAGATAGCTCATGATATAAGAAGTAACCTAGGCTACTGTTTTAGACTTAGTGAAAAAAATATTGTAAACCGTATTATTATTTTTTAAAAGGAACAACAATGGAGTTTCTTGCCAGATTCTTCTCCATGAAGGGTAGGCTGCACTTGGAACTGGCAACTAGAATCACTCGATTTTTAAATATTAAATATTGACTATTCATAAGTGCCTGTAAAATAAGTGCCTATATGAATAAAATAGCTAGTTATTAAATAATTAACTACATTATAGGAACCAGAAAAGGAAATTACGAAGCTAATGGAAAACGTTGGATTCATTGACGTCAACGTAAAGTGTGAAGACAAGGTCTATCAGTGCGATGACATGCATTTATTTAAAAGTAAGTAACTACATACTTAGGTACACTAAATAAACATATCATATATAGAGCCAGTTTCACCAGTTTCTGGTAGTAGAGTCACGCTGATTTCAGTACGAACGGGCCGGCTCGACCGGGGCGCTGGGCGGTACTACCGTGCGTGGCACAGAAGATCAATGTAAAATGACAGCGTCGTGCTGTCGTTGGTGAGCGCGAGACCGGAGGCCCAATTTTATTATGCAGAAGCTTCACTAGACCGCCATAGTGTTGGTCACCATGCTGCATTGTTGCATTGTCTGCATTCGCAATGAGCATGGTGACCACCACTCTTGGATTCTGCTTATACTTTCCACTAGGCAGAGTAGAGTCATTATGGCAGGGCCGAACATAAAAAAAATTAAGACTATTTAACAGATAAAAGTTGCCAACAAATATGTATGTCTCTATCCAAGACTTATGAATCCGAGATCTGACAACTGGCAGAAAAGTTCACAGTAGTCTATCAGAAGCTTCATCAGCAAGTGATGAAACTGACCCTTATTTAAAAAATATATAGGCAGGTACTAAAGTGTTGAATTGCACCGTGAAAATTACTTTAAACTTACAACATAAACACTTACTTGAATGTAAATCACTAGCTATAACGTGTAGGTATCTTATTGTTCCTTTCCTCATTGCTGACGTTCGTGACTGTGATGTAGCTGGTCTACTGCGTCTATGTCTCTAAAGGAAAATGGAGAAAACTAGTGTGCGTGAAAACTAAAACTAGCTTTCTTTTTGGACGTATTTATTAATGTTAGTATATATAAAATCAAATTGGCATTATACAAAAATAAAAGAAAGCTGATGACGATTCAAAACAAAGGAAAATATAAGAACTAATACTTGTTTCGAATAAGTTAATGATAAATTACTATGAAACTGTAGTAGATATTGACCGTGATCTCAGAATACAAAACAACAACAATTTGTTTTTTTTTTGTAATCTGAGATTCTAATGAAGTTATTGACACATTACAATTTATTCATTTCAGATCACTTCTTTGCTATCAACCCGTTTAAGATATCGAACGAAGCGCTTGAAAGTGCTTTTGAAGACTTCATACGAATTTTGAAAAAAACTGAAATAGCACGTGGCATTGAGAACCCTCCAAACATCGTTAACATATATTATAAATTACTTAAAGTATATGGTCATAAGCCTCCTGTTTAATTTTGCAATAAGCAACTGAAATAGATTCACATATACTTTAACAAGGTGGAAGTTAGTTCTTTTGATACAAACTTTAAGAGCATAAGTAAATAGTGATTATATTGTTTTTTTTTTTTTTTTTTTTTTTTATGTTTGGCTCGCCAAAATGACTCTACTCTGCCTGATGGAAAACATAAGCAGAATCCAAGAGTGGTGGTCACCATACTCATTGCGAATGCAGACAATGCAGTATGGCGACCCACACTATGGCGGCCTAGTGATGCTGCTGCATCTTTTAGTCTAGTCAACAAGTATGGAACTTGTTGACTAGACTAATTGGGCCTCCGGTCTCACACTCACCAACGAAACACGACAGCACGAACGCTGTCATTTTACGTTGATTTTCTGTGCGAGGGTAGTACCGCCCCGGTCGAGCCGGCCCGTTCGTGCTGAAATCAGCGTGGCTCTACTACCTTGAACTAGTTTTCAGATATCACGCTTTATTGGAGAAACAAAACGGCAGAAATAAGTATTTATTTTATTTATTCATTTTAATACATATATATTTTTTTCTTATATCTTATCTAAAGGGGTAAAAAGAGGGGTGGAAGTTTGGATGGGGAATCAATAACAGCTGAACCGATTTAGAAAATCATCGTCCTTATATCATCCACCCATTCCAAATCCTTGGACATGGTTTAAAGACGCCTTTCTCTACGAATTAAGACAGAGTATTGGCTAGTAGGTGTCATAAAGAAATACCAATTCTTCAAAGTAGGTGGTGAAGCAAAAAATATTGTGTTATTTATTTATAGAGTAACTACAATCTATATAGTACCTAATATATCGAATCTGTAAGACCTAAGTAATATTAGTTCGGTGGTGGTTCAAATGGAGCGCACGCACGAAGAGCGTGACAGAGACAGACAGATTCGTTGATTCGTCGCTCTTAGCAGCTCGTCTCGATCCGTGCGAGCTTCGGGTGTCAGGTTTTATTTGTGTTACGGAATTTCTTGATTCGGTCGCCGTGCTCAAAGGCTTGAGGCCGCGATAAAAGCTATGCAATAGCTAAAAAATGTAGATAACGCACGGCCTTGTTCTTAGGCAGGATAGGTAGAGTAGGTAGAGGTAGATAGGAAGGATATCCAGAAACGGTTAAATACGAATCTACTCATTTTAATCAGTAGCCCAAAGAAGTTCAAAAAAGTTTCATGTTTCTAACTTAAAAAAAATACGTGTGGCACTCGGGGACTGCCGCGGTAAAGCTATTGCAGAGCATTTTTATCAACTTATGCAATTATATTAGTATGTTCGTGCGTGACAGTGACACAGATTCGTTTCTGTGACAGAGACATTCGTTGATTCGCCATCCGGACACAGATTCGTTGATTCGTCGAATCTGTGTCACTGTCACGCACTTCAGACACACACAAACACAGAGACAGAAACATTCGTTGATTCGTCGTTCGGAGCAGCTCGTCTCGATCCGTGCGAGCTTTGGGTGTCAGGTTGTTTTGTATTGTTCTGCACAAAGGCCCCAAAGCCCGCGATAAAAGCTATGCAATAGCTTAAAAATGACGGACTTTCGTACAAACTTTCAACCCCTATTTCACGTAAGGGGTTAGGGGTAGAAATTCCAAAATTCCTTCCTTAGCCCACTAAGGACTAGTAGACACCCATGTCTACTTAATAAAACGATCCTACTCACCAAATTCCATAGCGGTAACTTTGATAGTTTACGCTCAGCGATGATGAATCAGTATCAGTCAGTCAGTCAGAACACGATATTTTATAAGTATAGCTATAGATGAATCTGCTAAGACAAATTAGGTGTATAGATATAGTGTAGGTTCCTAATCCAAACATTAGCTTTGCATATCTTTCCTTTCCTTTCCTATTGACGACTAGTTACTAATAAACGGGATCGTAAAGTATCATCTATCTCCTAACTTTACCTGTCACCTAAATAACTTGAAAGAACACAACTAAGGCCCTATTTGTGTATAATAATATGGCATTTAAAGAATCACCTTCTAACTCCCAACCGTTTTACTTTCTATAATCAGCTCATGTGAATAACTGAAAGAATACAAATAAATAAATAAATCTTTCGGACATCTAACACAACACCATCTAGTTCCAAGCTAAGCAGAGTTTGTGTTATGGGTATTAGACAACTGATACAAATACATATATATACTTTTTTTGTGAATACATACATATTATACATAGAAAACACCCAAACTCCGAAACAAATATTTGTAGATCATACAAACATTTGGTCAGACCCGGGAATCGAACCCGAGACCTCATGATCAGCAGTCGCACACGCCAACCGCAAGACCAACGAGGCAGTCAAATGAAGGTCTATACGTACGTGTAATATTAAAATCATCCTTTAATCCCTAACTGCTGAAGAGTTTAACCTTTTATCACCAGCTCACCTAAATAACTTGAAAGTATACAACTAAAGGTCTATAGATACGTATGAAATTGAAAGAATTATCCTCCAACTCCTAACCGTTGAAGAGTTATACCTTCCATCATCAGCTTACCTAAATAATTTGAAAGAATACGACTAAAGGTAACATACATACATAAGATATTTAAAGAATTACCTCCAACTCCTAACCGTTAAGGAGTTGTACCTTACATCATCAGCTCATCATCATAAAATAATGACTACCAGACGCAAATACCGGTGTAACTTCAGAAAATATACGAAAAATATAGTACGTGCCTAAAAAAATTAGAGATTTCCTCCATTTCCATGGGATCCCATCATCAGATCCTGATATGGTGGCAATGGGACCACCTCGGGAGCATACCCTTTCCAATACAAAAATAATTGTCAAAATCGGTCCACAATTGACGGAGTAATCGGTAAACATTTGTAAAAAAAGTACATACAGTGGAACATAGAACCTTTTTGGAAGTCGGTTAAGAAAAGATATCCATTTATTTTTAATGTGTGCAATAAAATTGTGTATTGTGCAAACTTAAATTGATTATTAGTGACCCCTCCCTAAAATTTCAAACTAAAACCGTGCCTGGGTATCCACATGTGTAGGATTGCCATCTCTAAAAATCAAAAAGCCGGACCTACCCGTCAAAATAGCCGGACTTTTGGGACCCAAATGCGGACATTATGAAAAATGAAAAAAAAATACAAAAATATCGAATAAATCACATATTTAAAAGTCGGATTTTTGAATATCAAAACCGGACGCTAAAAATAGAATTATTGATAAAATATTAATGAAACACATACTTTAAAATAAAATTTTAAATAACCTTAATTTTAATACTTGTAGAAACCCGGTTTAGGAGATGTGATTGACATGTGTATTGTGGCGATTGAAGCCTCCGTGATGTGTGACCTATACATCCTCCACGTCAAAATACTGGCAGATGAAAACTCCTGTTTGAAGCAAATGTTCTAAAATTGATTTATAAAATTTGAAACTTTGATTTTTTTAATGCTGAAGAGAAGATATACTGTAGGGTTCGTGGAGTTAAGACCTCCTGACAGTGAAATATAAATAATTGTATTCCTATATTGTAAATTATTTATCTCGCAGTAAAAGCGTTTAATACGTTTAGTCGTGTTGTTATTTCCCGAATTTCAGGTACTATTGTCCACTGACTACACATAACCCCCTGGGCTCGTACTTGAGAAGGTACGGGTTCCGCAGTATTATGCATAATGCAGCACGCATGCATCCATCATCGTTGCATTGCAGTATACATACCTACAGCTACATCGAAATGCAATGCATATAAATATACTTAAGGAAAGGAAAATTAGGAATCCCAACTTAGTATTTCTTTTTTAGCTTATGTTAAAAATTCCTTAGAAAAATGTAATTAATGTATATCACTTCGTTAATTGAAACAGTATTTCCAATTCAACTGTAATTGTAAGTAATTTAATTTTGCTATTAAAAATAATTACAATTAACATTGAAATGCAAATAGACATTGTTAATTCTGGCGTGAGACAATGATTAAAGATAACAAAATAAGGATATGAAGAGTAGTTTCGCATAATTATCTCGTAATAATAGCTTATTTTGTTCGCCAAAGCCACATTGAGTGCACTAAGAACGAACGTATTGGTCGTTCCTGAAATTTATCTCTGAGAACCAACACCAAGCTTACTTCCCGCAGTTATGAATAAACCCGAACTTTATCGACTAAGCAATAGTATGCAGAGAAAAGATGCAACCGAATTTTTGGAAGAATATGCACCAAAAATGGCATGGAAGGAAAACAACAATAAAATCCTTGATATAGGTTGTGGCGACGGCAGCGTTACAAATATGCTTGCAAAGTATTTGCCCTTAGATTTCGATTTATTAGGCTGCGACATAAATGTGAACATGGTGAACTTTGCGAACGAACAGAATAGCAATACGCAGACTTCTTTCATTGTGTTGGATATTGTGGGCGAAATATCAGAGGAGATGAAAAATAGCTTTGACCATGTCTTCTCATTCTTTACATTGCATTGGATTCAAAATCACAAGTAAGTATATTTATTGTAATGTTGTTCTAACTTTAGTTGTGGATCTAACAACTTAAAGTAGGAACCCCTGTTCCTTTTAGTTGTTGTATTATATTAGGCTGCCAAAGTGACTCTACTTTGCCTGTAGAGAGAATGAGCAGAATCCAAGAGTGGTGGTCACCATACTCATTATGAATGCAACAATGTAGTGTAGTGACCCACTATGGCGGCCTACTATACTCTTTGTGCTGTAGCATGGTGCGTGGCATGGTTCAGTAACATTTCGTTTCACTCTTGAAAGTTGCTGCGATTTACAAATTATGACTTAGTATCTCAGCTCTGTACCACATTCGCAATATATTAAATCTTTTTTTTTTCGGACATCTAACACTCAACGCCCTCTAGTCTCAAGCTAAGCAGAGCTTGTGTTATGGGTACTAGACAACTGATACAAATACATATATACTTTTTTTTGTAAATACATACATATTATACATAGAAAACACCCAAACTCCGAAACAAATATTTGTTGATCATACTAACATTTGGTCCGACCCGGGAATCGAACCCGAGACCTCATGATCACCAGTCGCACACGCCAACCGCGAGACCAACGAGGCAGTCAAGTCAGTCAGTTAATAAATCATTAATAACTGTAGTAAATTAAATTAAACCATAAACTTTAGTAAACTAAATTAAACCATGCAACAGCGCAAAGAGTATAAGATGCCTCTGCACCTTTTCGTGTGGGACTCACAACGAAACACGACAGCTCGAATGTTGTCATTTTAGATATCAAAGAAATTGTAATTTTATTAGTCCTTACTTTTTGAAAGATAAATTTTGCCATTAAACATATGAAAATAGGTTGGTCTAACTACTCGTCTTAAACCAAGTGAATTATTTTTATAAATTTACGATCGTAACATATTTAGATTATTTAGGTATATCGGTGTCAATCGGTGATTGAATCATGTGACGATAAAATAACTGATTTCAGCAAAATGAATATTTAAATTCAGTCATTTCTTTTGGTTCATTTTAATAAAGAATATCTATTTATTTGTTAATTCCATTTATTTTAAAAATTAGTTTAATATATCTTAGCCGTGTTTAGCTTTAACATCATAACCAATAACCATAACAGTATTACCAAAGAAGGTAAAAAAAGTTGTGGACCTCTGAATAGAAGCGAATATGCATTTAATTAGTACATACTAGTTGTTGCCCGCTGCTCCTGCGCGTGTATGTCGGTTATTGCGGCAAATAGTAGCCTATGTGTTATTCTGATGTATAAGCTATATTACTCTAAAGTTTCATCCAAATCCGTTCAGTAGTTTTTGCGTGAAAGAGTAACAAACATCCATCCATCCATACTTACAAACTTTCGCGTTTATAATATTAGTAGGAAGTAGGATATACTGTTGTAACCACTAATCCTATCAGGCGGGCTACTCACCGGCCACTCAGCGGGAGATACTATGAGCTCAGGGCCTGCAGTCTCGACATAGATAGCGATCGTTAAAGTTGCGAATTCGGTAGCTAATTCATATCGTTAACTTTTTAACGATTTTTGGTAGTCTCTACCGTTGCAATTATCGATTTTCATCGGTATCGTATCGTTTTTGCTGTCATTTTGGCAGCCCGCTAACTCGATAAGTATTCGAAAAGGATCGTTAACTGTGAAATATTATAAAAATAGAAATTGTATGAAGATACATATTTATCAGATTGTAATAATATCTTTTGCAAGTGTAGTGCACTAATTTATAATATTAATTGTACATAATGGCGGAGATTTATTTGACTTATCAATGATAACAAATACCTATACCTATACCTATGCCTATAACTATACCTATACCTATACCTATACCTATACCTATACATTTACCTATATTTTTTTTTGATATGCTACTAACATTAAAAATGCGCATAAAATACTCAAATTATTTTAGAAATAATCAAACAATCAAATTTAGAAAAACAACAAATCTGAAAATAAATGCAAAAAGCCAACATCACTTTACAACTTTGCTTCCAAAATGATAATATAGATAGGATTTTCGTTAACTTAGCGACGTCCCTGTTTGCGATTTTGCACGGAAATTCATGAGTAGAGACTTGCCCTTGTGATTAAGATCGTTACGGCAAGCGAAAATATTCGTTAACATTTATCGATCGTTAGTTTGAAATTTTGGAAGCAAAATGCTGCCACATACAATATCTTGCTTAATTTTAGGGAAGTATTTTAATGTTTCTATTAATTATATTTATTTAACTTGATATTATTAAGGTATAGGTATAGGTATGGGTATGGGTATGGGTATGGGTATGGGTATGGGTATGGGTATGGGTATGGGTATGGGTATGGGTTGGGTATGGGTATGGGTATGGGTATGGGTATGGGTATAGGTATAGGTATAGGTATAGGTATAGGTATAGGTATAGGTATAGGTATAGGTATAGGTATAGGTATAGGTATAGGTATAGGTATAGGTATATGTATAGGTATAGGTATAGGTGTATGAATAGGAATAGGTATAGGTATAGGTATAGGTATAGATATAGGCGTAGGCATAGGTATAGGTATAGGTATAGGTATAGATATAGGCGTAGGCATAGGTATAGGTATAGGTATAGGTATAGGTATAGGTATAGGTATAGGTATAGGTATAGATATAGGTATAGGCGTAGGCATAGGTATAGGAATATGTATATGTATATATATAAACTTCGTTCCATCCGGGTGTCCCTTGACACCTCTCAAGTTTTTATTTATAGTTTTAAATCCAAAATACATTTAAATTGACATTTTTTAATAGGACACATATTTATATCGTTGCAACATTCTGAATCAATTGTTATCATTGATAAGTCAAATAAACCTCCGCCATTATGTACAATTAATATTATAAATTAGTGCACTACACTTGCAAAAGATATTATTACAATCCGATAAATATGTATCTTCATACAATTTCTATTTTTATAATATTTCACGGTTAACGATCCTTTTCGAATACTTATCGAGTTAGCGGGCTGCCAAAATGCCTCGATAAGCGATTTGCGACTGTCGTTAAATTGACAGCAAATTCGATACGATACCGATGAAAATCGATAGTTGCAACGGTAGAAACTACCAAAAATCGTAAAAAAATTATCGATATGAATTAGCTACCGAATTCGCAACTTTAACCATTTTTAAAACCATTTAAACCATTTATTTTTGCTACAAAACAGTACAGCATACAATATAGTAACACGTAACAATCATTAACGATCGCTATCTATGTCGAGACTGCAGTCCTTTACGATTTTGCACGATAATTTATGAGTAGAGACTTGCCCTTGTGATTAAGATCGTTACGGCAAGCGAAAATATTCGTAAACATTTATCGATCGTTAGTTTACGATCGTTATGCTATCTATGTCGAGACTGCAGGCCCAGGGCGCCTTAAAAAATAACGAAAAGAGAAGTGTGTGCGTGTGTGTATGGGAGCCCCAAGGAACCCTTCAGAGAAACCACCTTTACCTCAGTAAAACATACATATAATTTCAGATATAAATATAAGATATTAAGTTAACAATAAAAGATTACTAAAACAAACAATAAGATTAACACAATAAAAAATAGGTTACTAGATATTTAAAAGCTAAGGAAAGAAGTCCCTCGGCGGTTGGTGACACGTTCGGGCAGACTTCCACAAGGCCTCTTCTTCCAATCCCTACAAGCTCGTGGTAGCTTGTGCTTCGCCTTCTTATTGGTTATTTTTTGTGGAAACGGAATTCGGTGATCACATGTAGGTGATAGTTAATGTAAGTAGATAATAAAATTACGTGACCTTTTACACGACACAGCAGTGAGCTTGTGAGTCGCGCGGCGCCGGTATACCAGCTTATATCACAAGACCCCTTATGCAGAAAGCCACGCAACACAGAACGGGTAGTCTGAGAGGAACTCCTGCAGCCGTAACCTTGAGCCCTACAAGAAAATAACACTCCTAAACATGTTCTCAATGTAAGAAAAAATATTATAGAAAAAAGTTAGGTTACTAACCAATAAAGTGGGTATTAAACACAATAATTTAACACAACTTGGTGATTGACAGTCAAAATGTTTATAGTAAAGACAGGAACAGTAAAAGAACTCCTAGTGGCTTTGACACGGCCTTTTATCCTCTTAATCTGGAAAGTTCGCGAACAAAATCCCTACTTCTCTTTGACGTGAAAGAAAACACTCAACATCCCACTGTCTCATGCTGGGGCTCCATCTGCGTCGTAACGCGCTAATTGGCGCGTTAAATTAGGCGTCACGTAGATATGGCCAACGTTTTAGCGCGCTAAATTGTAATGGCATTATTAACGGCGTTAGACGTTAAGCGATAACTCGAGTGTCGGTTTTTTGGACACATCAAACGGTTTTAGCGCGTAGTTTAGCGCGCTAATTAATGTTGGCTACATTAACGCCGTCTCATTCTATCGGACGCGCGCACATAGCAAGGACGTGTGCACTTTGTTTTAGGCTGCTTTTTGAGAACGGCAATGGAGTGGTCAAACGAAAAAGCGTTAGAGTTTATAGAATATAATATATTTCAACATTTATTTGATTAAAATTTGTAATAGAAATGCAAAGCTGTTTTTTGTAATATTCGTTTTAATGAAGGAAACAGGTATTTATTTACGACACAGTCAAGTACTCTATTGGAAAATATGATTTATATGTTTTTAGCCTATTTACGTTTATTAGAACTTACTTATAGTACATAAAAGTATGTACTTTTCGTACCTATTAATTCCCTGGGTATTTGTATCACTCAATTTTTGTCTGTCTGTCGGTCTCTTTGATCCGGGTAATGTCTGGAACGGCTGGACAGATTTTGATGGGGCTTTTACTGGTAGATAGCTGATGATCTAAGGAGTAACTTAGGCTATTTTTTTAGACTAGCTTTGTCCTGCGGCGCCCGCGGTTGACACCGCGGGCCTCAGCTAGTCATAATTAAAATATTTTCATTTTTATTATACAAATAGCTGGCAGGAGCTGGATGCGAGAAGCCCAAGATCGAACTAAGTGGCGTGCAAATGGAGAGGCCTATGTCCAGCAGTGGACTGCGATAGGCTGATAATGATGATGATGAACTAGGTGGGTCCCGCGATGTCACCCGCGATTATTGTCGTACCGCGGGTAACGCCGCGGGGCGAAGCTAGTAAAAAATGTAGCATAAGTTACTCTTTATATCAGCTACCTATCAGTGAAAGCATCTTCATTGCTCTCTTACCTGTGATGCTAGTAACACTATCACATTTCACAAGTTTTTCCAAACTTTCTTTCAGCAATTCTGGAATCTTCATATAAATATCTTCATTCAAATCTCACAACGCTGACACAACGGATTGACTTCCTTCACTCTGACGAGTCGGTACATTTGATGGACTTTCCAATGGAATTTCTACCTCGATACTCTTCCTCACAACATTCTCCTCACATTGTGAATCAAGAAGTGATTGATCCCAGACTTTACTTTTAGTTTCAAAATACTTGCCTTCCTGAAATCTTACATCCCTGGACACGATGAACTTTCTCCACTCCGGTATCCATATCTTGTAACCAACAGCTTCTTCTGGATAACCTACAAAATAGCCAACAATAGAGCGTAACGCAAATTTATCTTTACCTGGCTGCTTATCTAAGACATGAACTTTTGTACCAAAAGTTCTTAGGTAACTTACGTTCACAGGCTTATTGAACCATTTTTCATACGGAGTTTTCCCCTTCAGACTTTTTGTTGGACATCTGTTACGAATGTAACATGCAGTTGCAATTGCTTCTGCCCAAAAACTCGAAGGCAGTCCCGCAGATATCAACATACAACGCGCCGTTTCCAGGAGCGTTCTGTTTTTACGTTCTGCAACTCCATTACCCTGCGGCGTGTAGGGTGTAGTAAAACGTCTCATAATTCAATTTTGTTGTAAAAATTCATCAAAATCTTTATTTTAAAATTCCGTACCATTGTCACTTTGAAATGTTTTGATTTTTCTGCCCGTTAGATTTTCAACCTGACATTTAAACATTTTAAATTTTGACAATACATCATTCTTATTTTTAATCATAAATACTTCACACCAACGAGTATGGTCGTCAATAAAAGTTACGAAGTATTTATTACCTCCGTTCGATTGAACTCTCATAGGGCCTACCACATCAGAATAGATGATCCCCAATTTCTCACTACAGGGCTCCCTGGACTTCTCAAAAGGCAACGACACCATCTTACCCTTAACGCACACGTCACAATCCTGCAAGTTACTATCAACCTTGGATAGGTTAATTCCAGATTTCTTCAGTACATTTATAAGATCTCTAGCATTGAAATGTCCCATACGCTCATGCCATTCATACGAATCCACATCATTCCCTGATACTACCGATGCCGAGGCATCTAGCTCCCTCAAGTAATACAAATCCCCTCGCCTATCAGCAGTTAGCTTAACCTCACCATTTTTCACAGCGTAGGCTATATTGCGCTTAAAAATAACCTCGCAGCCTCGTTCAGTGAGTTTGGCGATCGAAATGAGACTATTACGTAAATTAGGAACTAACAACGTATCTTGGAATTCAATTTTACGCGTACCATCATTGTTACATGCTAATATCTTAACAGTACCTTTACCTTGCACGGACGACAAAGATTCAGTGGCTAATTTTAATACTTGACTCGAATGCAGTACCTCATCAAACCTTGTCCCGTCATTACACATATGAGAAGTGCAGCCGCTATCAACCAGCCATTCGTGTCGGCGTTTGATTTCAACAGCACGGCACTCATCTGAAACTGTAACAGAGGTTAAAGCTTCAACACACTTTTCACTAGCACATGACTCTACTAATCTAGTTTCCGAAGTACTCTTCTTCTTCTTGCATTCCGAAGCCTTATGTCCAAATTTATGGCATTTAAAGCATTTAAACTTAAATTTGTCCTTTTGTCCAGTCTTTTGTACCTTCTTGGGTTCTACGTATTTGTTTACATACATAGCACCTTCCATACTTTCGACTTTTGAGTTATTTCCTCTCGAATTATATTCTTCGACGATTTTCACTCTCAGTTGTTCCGGTTTTGGAAGCTCGTCCCTCGATTCGATTGCACATCTGAAGTTTTCGTAACTTGCTGGCAAACTATATAATAGCATTATAGCTAATAAATCGTCATGAATTTTGATATTCATTTCATCGAGTTTATCAACGGCCTCAAAAAATGAGTCAAGATGTTCGCTTACTTTTTCATTTTCGCTCATCTTCTTTAACATAAGCCTTTTCATCAAGGTCGCCTTTTTCGCGGTACCTCTTGACGTGAACAATCTTTCCAACTTACGCCACAGCTCACTTGCAGTAGTCACCCTTCTAACATGACGTACCACACTCGAATCCATGGCCAGTACGAGTCCAGACTTGGCTTTTCTATCCGCAGTCTCCCATATCAACACACTGGCCTCATCCGTTGGCTTTGGCTTCTCACCGGTCACATATTCCCAGTAGTCGTTTTTTATCAACAACGCCTCTACTTGAATCTTCCAACTGTCGTAGTTGTCGCCTACTAGTAGCTCCACACGTACGTTCGACACATTGTTGTTTTTATATTTTCGTAATATTTTACTTTATTTCTGTTTTCCATTCATCCCTGGGTTCTGAGGCCATAACCCTTGTTGGGGAGGATTATTGCAGAGAATTATACACAGTGGTAACTTGGAAATACAGAATATATTAATAAAATAATACCTATATAAAAACACAAACACTTCAAGCAGACATAGGAATATAAGTGACATATTCTAAAATATATTCAAACTGAAAAGATGTTCTTAATTCATGAGACCATGAAGGTGATATATCTTCAACACCTCCCTTAATTTTCACTTTTTATTTATTATTTTCTGGGTTTGAATAATCACTAAATAAAAAAACCTTTTATGTAAAGACATTAAAGAATCTAGAAAAAAATATTTGACACAAATATTTTTTTTATGCATGTTGCCTTGAATTTTCATTTTTTATTTTATTTACGACCGTTCTCGAGTTTAGAGTGCGAAGACGGAAAGCGGTCATCGGTATAACTTATGCGTACAATGATAAAAAAAAACTATGTATCAGTTATGATTTAGATAAGTAACATTGCTTGTGTTTCTTTCTTTTCAGCCAAGTTTTCAAAAACATATTTGATCTGCTTGAGGAAAATGGACAGTTTTTTTCGATTTTTGTAGGTTTTAACCCGTACCATGAAATCTTTCGCGCCATGTCACAAGAAACAGAGCAATACATTTCATCGTATTATGATTCAAAGGTAATATTTACTACCTATAAAACCACTTTCTGCGGAGCCCAGTGTGAGCCTTTTTCACATGAACTCGTGACGATTTCAGTGACGATTCCATCGATGTGTGATAAACTCACACTAGGCCCTCAGATGCAGGGCATTAATAGCACGTTGACAATAATACATTTTGTTCAAGTCGTAAAACACAAGCGAAAGTCCGTTTGCCATATAGTGTAAAAAAGCACATCCATGTGAAATCACATGGTCGTGCTATTTTACCCGACTACAGCGAAGCCAAAAGGAAGAGTAACATTTTTGACAGTCTATGTATGTTTGTATTTGCCACCGTAGCGTTTAATCTACTGTGTAATTGTAAGGAATGAGGTATCAATAGGTTTGTTATAATGACCCGGGTAACAAAGGAAATATACCTAAATTTTATCAAAAGTTTATAAGTAGTCGGGTTACAGTATTTTTACCTATATTTTTTTTGTTATTACCGTGATTCTTTCAACGAGTTCGAAAATTGTGAAATTATATCATAAGTGTAATAATGTAATTATATCGAAGTGTAAACAAATTGCGAATTACTAATAGTATGAAATATTAGAAATTAACCCGAGTTTATAAAAAGGTGCCTAGATATATTTAAAGAATGTATATAGGCATCGAAGTCTAATGATGAGCGGCCAATGACCGCCATCTGAAGTAGGTACCAACTTCATAGTAGGTAGTTTAAATATGTATTATAAAATATTATTATTCTTATTTCTAACAAAGTAATTAGATAAAACTCCTCTTTTTATCAACTTATTCTTTTCATTAATTCATGAATATTAATAAAAATATGGTAGCTAATGAACTATTATACTTAACTTATTTTACTTAATAAGGTTTTGTGTTGTAAATTCTAATAAAATTACTTATAGCCTTATATCGTATAGAATTGAATTTTGTCAGACAAACAAGCTATCTATACAAATAAATAAAATTGAAGTCTCTTTGTGATTTAGAATTAACAGCTTTTCACTAAGTACATATGGGTAGTTCTACAAATTAAGGAATTTTTGGCGGCTCAGCCAAAATATGATAAAAAATTGTTAAAAACATTTTTTTTGGGATGGAATACTCTTAATTACAATTGTTTCTAGATGGTCACTAAAATAATTAAGATACACAATTCTTTTCTGAACAAAATTACTGTTCAAAGTGCCGAATTCTCAGGATCCTGCAGTGTACCTCGTACAAATTTTAGTTCAAAGTGCGTCGTGATATATTTACTTCTACATTAGGGTCTTAAAAGAATCCCAAATTAATAAGTTTACTATTTTTACTGGCTAGGTATAACAATTACTATAGTATTTCCTTAAAAAATATTGAATAAATCTTTTTATATCAGTATCCTGTTCGCTGTTGAATTAGCAAATATTCACTAGATTATTTGCCGTGCGTCTTTACCGTTCCGCTGAGTCGATAGTACTTACGAAAGAGACAAAGAATGTTATCTATCTATTCTCACCTAGCAAGTTGTTTAGTGAGCCGAGTGTGTTCGGCGACTGAAATGAGGTCATAATCAGTGGAGTTCACAGAATCCTGGTAAGATTTTTATTTACGAAATAAATAATGAATATGACTAAATTTAGCGTATTGATGTGTAAGATGCTAGCACATAGGTTTAGTTTAGGTTCATTTTTGTTGAAAGTTCTAAATTGGTGTTTTTTATTTGTAGACAGAAATTATCAGGAATTTGGCCTCAGGATCCTGTCCAATTAGTATTCAGGATACTGAGAACCATCCAGGATCCTGAGCAGATCATAATAAAATATTGTTTCTGTGCAATCAATAATAGTATTTTTTTACACAATATTAAACTACAAATAAATAATTTAATAAAATAAATTGAACTTATTCTCGTAATTTGTTTATATACAGTTATTTAGTTTTAGTGGTGGTCTAAGTAAAAAGTATTCTTATAATTGTTTCGAAACGTCGGATTAAAAGTATAAAATAAACAAACACTTAATCGATCTTACAAATATTATATTTTGTTACACAGGAAAAATGACGCCAGAAAAGAAACAGACCAAAGAAGAAATATTAGAAAAGAAAAGGATAGCTGAAAAAATTTGATATGAAAAAATTAAGAACGACCCTCAGAGATTAGCGGCTGAAAAAGAAATCAAAAGTATAAAAAGCTGCGAGAATCTGGCTAAAAAAACTAGTTTCTGAAATGTAGGCTTGTGAAAAAAGCCAAGCTCGCAAAAGTTGGAGGGAATGCTAATATGATAAACCAACGTCCAAGTTCAGAAGTAAATTTTGAGATAAATGTTCCTCAAACATTATCGCCAAAGCCAAATCCAAGATTGAAATCAGCACCGTCATCTGTGACCGTTCTAGCAGCGTCTTAAGAGAAACCAGGAGATAAAACAAAAAAATGCGCTAATAGTAAAATTGAAACAAAAACTTGGCAAATATAAAAAGAGATACCAGAGATTGAAAAAACAAAAGAAACCACTGGAGCTTACGCCTAAAACCGCAATGAACAAACTTGCTGAAGATCCAACGACACGGGTAGACGTCGTCAAAAAGGCTTTATTTGGTGATGTGTTGGAAAAGCAAATATCAGATAACATGTCTAATCTGAAGACTCGTCAAGAGAAGAAAGATGCAAACAAATTACTTTTGGGCCAGATTGTGAATGCAAATAAGGCTTGGAAGTTTAAAAAACAAGGTTATAATAAATTATAAGATGTGGAGTCAATAAAGGCAAAAAAGGGCTGCAATGAAACAAAAAGATACTTGATTTTTGTTGCTTTCCTAAGCTTCCGGGTGACACTCTCAGTTTCCGGGTGACACTCTCAGTTTCCTGAGGCTCATTTTTTTTTAAATGTCCATAAATAAAAAAATATTTAATAATAGGTCTTTACCTATGAAATTGCCGTTTTGTATGCAATAAGTGAAAGTACTTATTTTTTTAAACTTTTTTTCTGTTATTTGAAGTAATCACCCATGCAGTCGACGCATCTTTGCCAACGCATTGGCATTTTTTTGATGCCCTTCTTGTAAAAATCAGCTGGACGGGAGGCAACAAACTCTTCAAAGGCACTTTGTACTGCCTCTCGGGAATTGAATTTTTTACCCACTAAAAAGTTGTCTAAATTTTGGAAAAAGTAATAGTCGGTAGGTGCAAGGTCTGTTGAGTATGGCGGATGAGGGAGAGCTTCCAACCCCAGCTCTTGCAGCTTGGAGACTGTCTGTTGCGCAGTATGGAGTTCGCGCGATGTCGTGAAGGAGCAGTGGGGACGACCGATTGACCAAAGCTGGTTGCAGATGTGCAAGCTTCTCCATCATTCTCTCCAGTTCTTCACAGTACACATCTGCATTAATGCTCATGCCGTAATGTAAAAAGCTGTGGTGAATCACACCCGCACTAGACCATCAAACAGTGACCATCGCCTTTTTAGGGGTCATTTTTGGTTTAGGGCATTGCTTTGGTGCTGAACCAGGGTTAACCAACTTGCTGAGCGCTTTCGATTGTCGAACAGAATCCATATTTCGTCGCACGTAAGAATTCGTTTCAAAATTCCTTCATTTCTGTGCCTGTTGAGCAGCGCAAGGCAAGTCTCGACGCGTACGTTGCGCTGGCGATCGTTAAGGTCGTGGGGCACCCATCTATCAAGTTTTTTTACCTTGCCAATTTGTCGCAAATGGATCAATATTGTTTTGATGCTTACATTAAAAGCTCCTGCTAGCTCAGCTGTAGATTGAGTTTCGTCAGCTTCCACAATCGCCTTAAATTCACTATTGTTAACCAAAGTCTCCGGACGACCACGAGCTTCATTTTTCAAGTCGAAATTTCCAGAACGGAACCGGGAAATCCAATAACGGGTTGTGCGTTCGTTTATACAGTTCTCTCCGTAAACGTTTTTGATGTTACGTGCCGTTTGTGTCGCGTTGGTGTCACGACGGAACTCATATTCCATAATTACACGAATTTTTTAAGTATCCATTATGACGAAAAATGTTCAAATGTAATGAAAATACAACGCTAATCAGAAAACAAAAGACTGAGTTACAAATAGAATGTCATGGTTTTAAAACAAAATTAATTTGAATTTAGAATACAGAGCCATTACAAACTTTTTTTATTTGAAATGACCAGTACTGAAGAACGGCAATTTCATAGGTAAAGACCTAATATTTTGACTGTTCCCTTTAGTTTAAGCTAAAAGACACTGTACTCTAGTTATTAGACTGAATTTCGCCACTAGAATGTGTAAAAAATGTCGGGCCGAAATCAGACTCGAATTCTTCCTTAGTTTGTAGAACTACCCATATGACAGTAAATTCGGTACTTGCATCAAAAAAGCAATTTTAATTTTTTTGTCTATCAGTCTGTTTGTTCCGGATTATCTAGATTGGCAGATATTTCACTAGCAGATAGTTGTTGATATAAGGAGTAACTTAGGCTACTTTTTTAGACTAGCTTCGCCTTCGCTTAATATTGTTGTTGTAGGTACCGCGGGTAGCACCGCATGGTTCAGCTAGTTATTAAATAATAAATAATATTATAGGAACCAGAAAAGGAAATTATAAAAGTAATGGAAAACGTTGGATTCATTGACGTCGACGTAAAGTGTGAAGACAAGGTCTATCAGTGCGATGACATGCGTTCATTTAAAAGTAAGTAAATACATACTTAGGTACACTAAATAAACATATTAATATCTTAAATAGGGCCTTTTTCACCAGTTTATTCTTATATTAGTACTTTATCTGTTAAATGGTGGTAAATGCTATTTAACACTATTTAACAGATAAAAGTTGCTAACAAATATGTAGGTATGTCTCCATCCAATATAGATCTGACAACTGGTAGATAAGTTCAAAGTTTTTTTTTATATTTTTTTTATGTATGGCCCGCCAAAATGACTCTACTCAGCCTGATGGAAAGCATAAGCAAAATCCAAGAGTGGTGGTCGCCATACTCATTGCGAATGCAGACAATGCAGCAGGGCGACCCACACCATGGCGGCCTAGTGATTCTTCTGCATCTTTTAGTCTAGTCAACAAGTATGGAACTTGCTGACTAGACTATTTCGGCCTCCGGTCTCGCACTCACCAACGAAACACGACAGTACGAACGCTGTCATTTTACGTTGATTTTCTGTGCGAGGATAGTACCGCCCCCCTCGAGCCGGCCCGTTCGTGCTGAAATCAGCGGTTTCGGTACAGTACCCCGTTCTGCAGAACTAAACTATCCCATTGCGCCCAATAAGCTTTAGTTATAGCGCTCGCAGATGATATACTACTCCAATCAGGTCTAGCCTAGCATTACCCTGTGCTTTCCATGTGATGAGTTGCTTTAGGACATCGTCATCCCGCTGTGCTATCTTCATTGATTCATCTTCACAAAATTACTCCTTTGGGACCCCCAAAGGAGTAATTTTGATGCGCTTCACCGTCAAGTCTGTCTGTTGATTTTGAGTTTGGTGTCGGAGTACACTTTTTCCAGGAGACATATCCTTTGCATTGTCTGATGTTTTTCCAGAAACTTCTTTTCGCAACGTTTCCTCATTAGCTCCGCCAGACGGTCCTCTATATTATGTAACCTGGACATCTGCGTACTCTTTAGCGGGCAACTTAGCTGCAGATGCCCTCTCTCACCACATCTGTAGCATATGATCCCAGATCCCTTCTTCAAAGAAGACTTGACTTCTTTTATTCCTTCTGGGACTTCGCGTAACTGTGGGACATCCTGTCGAACCGCTTCGACCTCCAGGGCGTGTGCCAGTGGTTTCCCTTAGTGAGGTGTGGTGACCAAGCCTCACTGTAGCTCTAACCTCCAAATCCTTAATGCCGTCCACGAATGCCTGCACGATATTTACCCTTAACATGTCCGGGTCGGCCGACGGGTACGCTTTTCGTACGAGTTCCTTGCCTCAGCAGATCGATAAGAAATGTGTGTGTGTATTTGTGTGCGCAGATAAGGCTTGAAGATTATTATTATTCGTAACAATACTATTAATTATTCTGTGATTATAATTAGTATGCTCAGATCAAATAAAAAAGGTAGATAACGCACCGCCTTATTCTTGTTGAAGCAGAAAAAAGGCGCGTAGTTCTAAGTAAACACACGCGATACGCACTAACTGTGCTATAAACTACGCTACTTTTCGTCAGTATCGTATAAGTTGTCGAGACTTGTACGCGTGCGCTATCTACCTTTTTTTATTTCATCTGTTAGTATTAAACTGTAGTACGAGTAGATATCGACTGCACCTCAGATTACAAAAACAACCAGAACTTTCGTTAAGTAGGTAATATTCAAATTACTGACACTACATTTTTTTTAATTTCAGATCACTTCTTTGCTGTCAACCCACTTAAGATCACGAACGAAGCGCTTGATAATGCTTTTGAAGACTTCTTACGAATTTTGAAAAAAACTGAAATAGCACGTGGCATTGAGAACCCTCCAAACATCGTTAACGTATATTATAAATTACTTAAAGTATATGGTCATAAGCCTCCCGTTTAATTTTGTAATAAGCAACTGAAATAGATTAACATTTACTTTTTAGTCTAGTCAAAGCCTCTATTGATAAAATAAAACAAGGTGGAAGTTAGTGGTTTTGATACAAACTTTTATAGCATAAGTAAACAGCTCAGATCAAATAAAAAATGTTTTTATTTGATCTGAGGTAAACAGTGATACATTTTTATTTTTCAGAGTTTTTGCTTTATTTGGGAAATAAAATGGCAGAAATAAGTACTTATATAGTTATCGGTTGCATTAATTCAAAATCTATTATACTATTATCCTTGGTCGCGACATGACACGAACGCGACCGATTGCACAGAATAATTAATAGTATATTGTTTGATGTAGTACCTACCTACCGTGGAAAGACTTTTGTCTGTGATATTTCTTTATTATGAAATCTTACCTAAAGGGGTAAAAAGAGGGGTGAAAGTTTGCATAGGGAATCTAGTATTTTAAAAATATATTATTTTTTACCTTTTTTATTATAAACAATGTTTACTACGGGTTAGAGGTAGGTAATATTTACAGATTTTTTTCACAACGGCTGCAATCGTAAGTATAACAGAAGCCAGAGACAAATAAAATTCATGTCGCTGCAAAATTAATGCAAGTTCATAAAACAAATCAGTGTTGAATAAAAAAACAATTTAAACCTTATTAAAATATCGTTTAATTTGTCTAACATAAAACAGCCCCCCCCCCCCCTTACCCGCCGTCCTAAGAAATTGTCAAAACCACAAGACCATCTTTTTAACCGACTTCCAAAAAGGAGGAGGTTCTATGTTCCACTGTATGTATTTTTTTTATGTAGGTATGTTCACCGATTACTCCGTCAATTGTGGACCGATTTTGAAAATTCTTTTTGTATAATAATAATTATTTTTAGTATTTTTACGGGAATTAACGCAATCAAAATCAAAATTCACAATTCGGCGGGGTGTTACACGCGGTTATAAATGTACAACAATAACCGCGGGACTCAGCTAGTATTTATGTAACTATGTTTGTTTGGAATCTTGTAACTCAATTTTGAAGCAGATATCTTTAACCGATTGTGTTGAAATTTTGCAAGCATAATATATAATAGTATATAGCGTGACAATGCGATATTACAATGTTAGGGAGATGATCTGATGCTGGAGCCTGAAGGTGGTCATAGGAACTCTGTAATGGAACGGCACAACATCATCGAGTTTCGAATCGTTTGATTCGTCTTGACGAGTACTTACTGTATGTTTTGATAGTATCCAGGGTCTGATGACGAAGCCGGAAGGCGGTTATAGGAACAGAACTCTATAATAAAACGACACAACACCATCGAGTTTGCATTCATTTGATTTGTCTTGACGGGTACTTTATGTTTTGATAGTTTCCACGTTCTGATGATGGAAGATTTTGTATGTATGTTGTAGTCTTGTACTACAACATACATACATTTTCAAAGAATACTTTATATTATTATTTTTAGAGCGTTTCAGTAAAAGCTTGTACTTAAGAAGTTTTTTGTGATAATTTATTTATTTAGATGGTAAATTACTGTAGATATTTGTTTTATATATCATGTCCGCTCGAGCAGGAACAGATATGCGCACCTAAAATGGAAATCCGGTGCATCGAAGCGAAAAAGAAAAACTGAGATGACCGTAGCTAATGAAGCTCTTGGTGGTATGCGATTTTTTTAATAAAAACAAACATTTTATGACCCCTGAATCTGTAGATTTTGATATGATTATCGAGTCTCAAATGAATGAAGCGAATATGTCGTATAATTTATTAAAAACTACTTAAGAAACTATATGAAGCAGGACCGAGCGGTTTAGCAAAGCTCTCAATCGAAGCAGATTTAGCTGCAAAAATAAATTACAAACCCTTAATAAAAGACTTCAGTAAAGCAAAAAGTCGAAGAAAAACTACCGTGGGTAGTATTTCCTCGTTTCGAAGACACTCCCCTATCTGCTTCAGCCAATATTGGAATTCTTGGTGTCCACATTTCGAGCGAAGTCCAGTTTCGTGGCCATTTGGAGGGTAAGGCCAAATTGGCCTCGAAGAAGCTTTGCGTGCTCAACAGATCGAGACAGTATTTCACTCCGGCCCACCGCCTTTCGCTTTATAAAGGCTATAAAGCGCAGGTTTGGCCTCACATGGAATACTGTCCTTATCTTTGGGCGGGGGCACCCCAATACCAGCTCCTCCCTCTGCATTGCATTCAACGGAGAGCGTCTCGAATCGTCGATTGCCAGGAACTTTCAATTCGGCTAGACTCTCTGGGCAGATGTGGCTTCGCTGTGCATATTCTACCACACTTACTATGGGGAGTGCTCCTAGGACTTGTTCGGACTGATCCCTGCCGCCTCTTTACGCCATCGTCCTATGCAACAGAACTTTCATCCCCATCATCTAGACGGTGGGCAGTCCACTACTGTGCGCTTCTCAAGAAACTTTCTTCCTCGCACAACAAAACTGTGGAATGAACTGTCGCCTGCGGTATTCCTGCACCAATACGACCTTCAAAACTTCAAGAAAAGAGCATACTCCTTCTTAAAAGACTGGCAACGCACTTGTGACGCCTCCTCTGGTGTAGCGTTAGAAAAATTAATCACTCAAGTTATTTTAAAATAAAACCTTTTTTCATATCTGTTTGCTTTTTAATATAGGTCTTACTCCTGTCGCATGTCGTATCAAAGCATGTTTGGTAGGATAAATTTATTAGGTAGATCTTGGGAACGAAAGAAACGGGGCCTCGCTGATGTGACTTCGCCCACGTCTATGTAAGTCCACGCTACGCCACTGATATCATGGAACGCGAAAGTAAAAAAAAAAAAACTTTTTGTATTCGAATGGGTATGCTCCCGAGGTGGTCCCATTGCCACCATATCAGTATCTGATGATGGGATCCAAGGGAAATCGAGGAAAACCCTATTTTTTTTAGGCACGTACTATGTTTTTCGTATATTTTTTTCTGAAGTTACACCGGTATTTGCGTCTGGTAGTCATCATTTTATGATGATGAGCTGATGATGTAAGGTACAACTCCTTAACGGTTAGGAGTTAGAGGATAAATCTTTCAATTTTATACGTACCTATCTATAGACCTTTAGTCGTATACTTTCAAGTTATTTAGGTCAGCTTATGATAGAAGGTTAAACTCTTCAACAGTTAGGAATTAGAGGATGATTTTAATATTACACGTAGGACCTTACGTATAGACCTTAATTTGTATTCTTTCATTTATTCATATGGGTCTTTTTATTGAGTAGACACCCACTAAGGAAGGAATTTTGGAATTTCTACCCCTAAGGGGGTGAAATAGGGGTTGAAAGTTTGTACGAAAGTCCGTCATTTTTTAAGTTAGAAACATGAAAGTTTATCTTTGGACTACTCTTTATAAATGAGTAGATACGTATTTAAGCGTTTCTGGATATTCCACCTCTAAAGGGGTGAAATAGCGTGCGGGTGCCGGGTCCATCGCGTGTCAGATGGGGGCAACACATGCGACTTCGACAGTGCCTGAGAATTGCGACCCAGGGTTAGGTTTAAGGAGCACTCCTTACGACGCGTCAACGCTCACCTCCACTGTCCGCCGTGTTACCCCCTCTACCGGTTAGGTATTTGAAGTGAGCCTAGCAATGCCGCTTTGGATATTCGTTCAAGAAAAGAGCTTACTGAAGCTCTTGGCAATCCAAGGTCTTTAAGCAGGTTATAGAGGGATTTAGCTGGTATACCCCTCGCACCCACTTCCACGGCATACAGCGCAACGACATAACCATTTTTATGCTATGCTATTATATATTATGCTTTCCATCAGGCAGAGTAGAGTCATTTTGGCGGGCCAATCATAAAAAAAAAAAAAAAAGCTGTTGGTTACAAGCTATGGATACCGGAGTGGAGAAAGTTCATCGTGTCCAGGGATGTAAGATTTCAGGAAGGCAAGTATTTTGAAACTAAAAGTAAAGTCCCGGATCAATCACTTCTTGATTCACAATGTGAGGAGAATGTTGTGAGGAAGAGTATCGAGGTAGAAATTCCATTGGAAAGTCCATCAAATGTACCGACTCGTCAGAGTGAAGGAAGTCAATCCGTTGTATCAGCAAGTCAAGTACCGAGTACGTCGAGTACGCCTTGTACAAACAAGGAACCGTATACAATGAGAGATTTCAACGAAGTTCAGAACTTATCAGGACCATCGCATGAGGTACCAAGTACAGTAAGTACGAAAAGTGCTGAGAATGAGGAGAATGTAACTACTCTGAAGAGAGGGCTTGGTAGACCGAGAATTGAAAGAGGGCACATAGGTCGACCTCGTAAAATTTACAACATGGTCGAAGTTCAAGAAAATAGAGAAAATGAATCATTCACGATGGACGAAGATGACTTCGTGGACGCTGATGATTTTGCAGGAGCTATTGAAACTTCATTGAAGTATGCTTTGTCTAGTGACGAAAAGAGTCAATGGGAAGAAGCGATTTTATCAGAAATTCGGAGCCTAGTGAAAAACGACACATGGAAAATCGTAAGGAAACCAATTGATCGTAATGTCGTAGGATGTCGATATGTTTTAACGACGAAGCTTAATATCGACAAAACTGAGAAAAAGAAGGCGAGACTTGTCGCGAAGGGATATAGTCAACAGGCAGATCTTGATTATCACAGGACATACGCACCGGTTGCGAGGATTTCAACCGTACGTTTGTTGGTCGCATTAGCTGTCGAGATGAACATGGACATTGATCAAATAGATATGAATACGGCATATTTAAACGGAGATTTGAATGAAGATACACACATCAAAAGTGTCAGGGATCAACATATGTGTCTAGGGATCAACATATATTTTTGCAATAACTTTTCTCCTGATTGATATTAATTAAAATTTTCTTTAAGGATTCATCAAATAAAGTGTTTTCGTTTGTCACAGTAACGATAAACCAAGTCACCTTTGCATTAATAAAGAAATTTGCCATTTTCCTAATAAAAGGATTTTTGACATTTGAACCACTAACATTAAAGTTCGAAAAAAAGACTGAAATAACAGTTTTCTTTAAAATTTTATTAGGTAACTTAAACAATTAATAATCCGTGTTTCTACCGCGAACACTAACAACACAAGAACATCGGTTTGGCATACTCAAAATGAGTTCATCCAAACACGCTGTGGAATGGCCGCCCATGTTCGTTGCAACAACAAAAAAAGGTCTTCTTGCGACTGGATACACTCCATATTCGGCAGAGCTCTTCTCTGTAGCATATCCCATGCATGCTCAATCGGGTTCAAGTCTGGCGACTGAGCAGGCCAGGGCCAAAGCCACATCTCAATCTCAAGAAATCCGCATAAAAATGCTTGATCCCTAGACACTTTTGATGTGTGTATTTATATGAAGATTCCAGAATTGCTTAAAGAAAGTAAGAAAGAAATTAAAGAAGGCTTTGTATGGACTCAAGCAAGCCGGGCGTCAATGGAACATAAAACTTGACACGAAGTTAAGAGAAATGGGCTTAAAGCCGACTATAAATGAGCCATGCTTGTACCACAAGCGTAACAAAGATGGTTCAGATCTCTTCGTAGTAGTTTATGTTGATGATATACTTATATCGAGTCAGAAAAGGTCAGTTATTGATAGCTTCAAGCATGAATTAACCAAAAGGTTCGAACTGAAAGATTTTGGTCAAGCAAGTTTTTGTTTGGGGATAGATTTAAAGAAAAATGGGGACAAATACTATTTGTCACAAGAGAAATATATCAATGATATATTGAAGAAATTTAAGATGGAGAACTGCAATCCTGTGAAGACTCCTATGGAGATTGGGAAGCCAGTGTTGAGCACGAAGAAAAATGAGGACGGGAACTCATTTCCCTATAGAGAGCTGATAGGTTCGCTCATGTATCTGAGTGTTGCTACGAGGCCGAATATAGCAAACGCAACAGCGAAGTTGGCGCAGTTCGTGGAGAATCCGCAAGAATATCACTGTAAAGCAGCGAAAAGGATTCTTCGTTATTTGAAAGGTACGATAAATTACAGTTTGGTATATAAACCGACTGGTTTGAGCATGTATGGGTATGCGGATGCTGATTGGGGTAGTTGTACATATGATAGACGTTCATTCAGTGGATACGTTTTCATTTTAGGAGGTGAAGGTATCTCATGGGCTTCACATAAGCAACGCACATTGTAGCAACGTCAACCTGTGAGGCTGAGTTTGTGAGTTTGGCGGAGGCTATGAAAGAGGCTGTGTACTTAAATAGCTTGTTGAACGAACTAGGTCTACATAATTTGTCTAAGGTAAGAATGCATGCTGATAACTTGAGTGCCATTTGCTTAACCGAGGATAACGGTGTTTATCACGCGAAGAGTAAGCACATTGATATACGTCATTTCTTTATTAGAGATGTGCTGCGTGAAAATAAAGCTATAAGTTTGGAACACTTATCGACTGATAAGATGTTGGCTGATATACTCACCAAGCCTTTGTCCCGTTTTAGGCACGAATCTATGATTTGTAATTTAGGTTTGTGTGTGCGGTAATTTAGGTAGTATTATTAATAAGCCCCTGTAGTTGAAGGAGGTGTGTTGAAGATATATCACCTTCATGGTCTTATGAATTAAGAACATCTTTTCAGTTTGAATATATTTTAGAATATGTCACATATATTCCTATGTCTGCTTGAAGTGTTTGTGTTTTTACTTAGGTATTATTTTATTAATATATTCTGTATTTCCAAGTTACCACTGTGTATAATTAATTATCTGCAAATAATCCTCCCCAACATATCTTCATACAATTTCTATTTTTATTATAATCACAGTTCACGATCCTTTTCGAATACTTATCGAATTAGCGGGCTGTTAAAATGCCTCGATAAGCGATTTGCGATTGTCGTTAAACTGACAGCTGAATTCGATACGATACCGATGAAAATCGATAGTTGCAACGGTTGGGACTACCAAAAATCGTTAAAAAAATCGATATGAATTAGCTACCGAATTCGCATCTTTAACGATCGCTATCTATGTCGAGACTGCAGCCCTTTGCATGCAACAATTTCAAAAGATCAGAATGCGAATTCTGTTCCATCATTTTTTCAGTGCATTACCATGGAAGTGCACAAATCACAAATTTGTCATCTAATGAGGACTCGATATCTAAAGAACAAACATTTCTTAAACGTTCAGCTCTATTATCCAAGTTGCCAACTTCAAACTTTTCCTGATTTTTTTCATATGCTGCACAACTTTTGCGCAATTCAGAATCCAGATTGTTAAGAATGACATTAAAAGTATTAACTCTAAAATAGTCCAGACCTGACAGTTGTACTCCCCATCTCCATCCCGTAATTCATCAGTACGTAATTTTCTCTTTCTTTTTCTAGAAACTGTTGTTTTATAGTCTTGAATTTCCGAAATTTTTCAAGCCGTTTTTTCATAGATTTCAAATTCATTTCGCGTATCAGCAACAACTTTGATCAGACCATGATAATCATAGATCGCTTCAGCAATTTTACAATCCACTTTTTGCAATCTTTGGCTAACAGCATTAAATCTTGAGAGTGAAAAATACCAAAGTATCTGCATAAATGCTGATGAAAAAATTTATTCACTTTCAAAATTTTGCCGACTTGGGCACTTGCCCCGACTGCCCCTAGTGTAAATCTACCGCTGCTTATCTGTGTTGTTATCTGGGGGCACAGTCGTGCCCCCACCCAAGACGAGCCTAGCGAAGCGCAAGGGCACTACCTACCCTTTCTCGAAGAGTTTCGTCATATTTTTAAACCCTCATAGCTTTGGTTTCCGATATACCAGATAGTTCAAATTCTGAGGATATGATGACAATAATAGACTAATTAAACATACTAAGTTTCAATTGCATAGCTCTGATACTTTAGATTTTATTGGTATCTAAAATACACCGATTTCGTCACAGACACACTGATGATCATCAAAAGTGTTAGGGTACTTCCTGAAGTGCTAGAAAGCTGAAATTTAGTATGTAAACTGAGTTTAGTATACAAACAACAACAAAAATCATAATCCTATTACTTTTGCCCCCCAACTCCCAAAATTGGGGGATGGAAGTTTGTATGGGACTTACACTATTTTTTATGCTAGAGGTTCTAGTTTTGGTGTACGGATTTTTTCGAAAGAAGATGTACAAGAAATACACCCCACAAAAGAAAAAAATATATAAAATACTGCTTTAAGCATCTTACAAAAAGAAATGAAATCTCACCAAAAACATTTTCATGTAAAATGTTGCCGAGACGACTGTATATGGCTTACCCTGTGAAAAAGATGTCAGATCTCATGAAGAGCCACCTTCTGAATCTACACGCCCTAACTCTACCAACCCTAACTTCACAAACTCCACATCTCGAAAATGTTTTTGGTGGGATTTATATTATTTAATCTCTGACATAAAGTAGCCCAACTTTCTCGAAAAACACGTTTTTCAAGAAAAAAAATACACCGAGCGATCAAGTTTTAAAAACAGCAAATGTATTCTCATTATTACTATGATTTCTGAATAAATACAAAATGAAACAAAAAATATAATATTAAATTTATTAGTAAAAAATATTATACATCTTCCACAATATTGGAGAATTATAACTTAAATTATTTAAATATTTGATTATTATAGATTACAACACTTCCGATTTATTGAAAACTTGCCTTTACGAATTGTATCGTCACTAGCATAGCAATGAAAGCACATAATGCCGCACTTTTGTGTTCTGCGATACACATGCCTCCCTGGCCAGTGATGCAGGGTTACGGGCTGTACCACACTTATGCTATATTACACACAGTTTAAATGCTTCGATGAAAGGGAAATTGTTTAAACGATACAATAAAACATGCACGGTCAACTCATACTCCTCACATTACAGATACGTCCGTTTACGTCTAACGATTGGCGCTACGGATAACATCGACTCGACTTTAAAATTCTATCAATTATGTTTCCATAAATATAGTAATTTTGGGTACAATACAATAACAAAAATAAATATCTACATTGGATCAACGATCACTCAAAGATTTTTTTATTAATTTCAAGTCTTGACTAAATGTTAAACGCTAACTAAGTACAATGACACTGCCGAGTGCCAGGTGATACTCCAGATCTTTGACTATCGTTAGTCACTAGCGACTACCTCGTCTCCTTATTTAATCGAATAACGAAGCATTTTAGACATTCTCATTTATTACGACTGGTAAATGGTAAATATACGTACAGGTAACGTAATTTGCGTCAAACTAACACGTCAAAGCTATCAAAAGCGCGGTGTTACAACATATAATATCGTTATATAAAATACATCGCTCACTATACACTCCGTCCTATCATTAAAATGTCCATATATAAAATAATTCCAGACTGACAATATTCGTGGCCTTGTCAATTGTGCGCAACACAAATAAACCTAACGAGAGCTAAGCTTTTAGAGGAAACTATTCGTAGTCTACATGATTACTGTACCATATTATACAATGCTGTATATGCTGATATATTAGAAAAATAAGATCGAAATTCACGTAATCCGAACTTAAAATTATACTTAACTAAAATATAATTGGTAAATATTTTAATAATGAGCATTAACGACTAATACGGGGATAAATAATGGTCATACTTTAAAAATCACATCAAATAAGAAAATCTATAAACTCGGGGGAGCGGTCAGCACAAAACTGAGTTGATCTCTTTCACCTTGTATCACTAAAAGTATATTTAAAAAAAAACTACAAATAACATTCTGGCACGTTTTCGAGGATAAAATATTCACTCTCATCCAGAGCTTGTCACAATATAAAAATTAGAGGACAATAAATTCGTCACAGAACAATGAATAAGATGAACACGACACAAATTTTTGTACTACCAAATTACGGCATTGCAAAATCAAGGCAGCTTCAATACGCGAGTAAAATGGACAGATATTTGATTACGATGCGAGATTATTGTTACAAAATATATTATGTTAAAACCATCGTAATCAAACTGTTGCATGACACTAAGCACCATATACTCGTCAAACATTATTTAAAATCAAACAACATTAGGGCGAGACACCGACGACACTCGCTCTCCAGACACAATCAATAACTCTCGTGACAATCTAAAAACCGCGTAAAATCGCTAAATCCGATACGACGTGCACTAGTAAAACCAAGAAAACTATAACGTTTTCAGCGATAGCTTTACTCATAATATTACTTGAATTTCGATGTAAATATTTAGCGTGAGTTATTGATATGATGATAGATACGCTAACGCTAGGGTGTGATCAAGGACCGGCGAGGGCTGGCTGGAGGGCAGGGCAAGCACACGGAC
The DNA here is from genome assembly GCA_949125395.1 of Diaphora mendica. Lineage (NCBI taxonomy): Eukaryota > Metazoa > Arthropoda > Insecta > Lepidoptera > Erebidae > Diaphora > Diaphora mendica. The sequence continues at coordinate 9,272,634 of OX421321.1, forward strand.
ACTATGAGTGGTACGCCGTCACGTACGACGCCGGGAACAGCCCGCGGCGGTGTGCGATCTCGCCCTGGAACGTACAATTCACATGTCAGATAACATCTTCCAAGCCATGCAACGGCGAATAATAGACAGTATGTAATTTAACAATCGGTAAAGAAAAAAAGTGGAAAAGGAAGTACGGGAGGCGAAGAAGTTTGGCGAAGCACAACGGTGAATGTTTGAAATAGTCAACGGTTGTGCTGAAAGGTAAGTATTTAATGTTCACTATACTCTAAAGCCACAAAGAAAAAAAAACGAAAATGTTTTTAGGACGGCTTTTTTTTATATACTAGCTGACCCGGCGAACTTCGTACCGCCATATTTACGTATCTGTCTCAGCTTCCCACAGGCAGTGTACAGTCAGGGACAAAAAAAAACTTTTCCCGTTATCTTTTCTTTTTTTCTTTCTAGCAAAAAAAGAATGAAAGAAATCGGACTATGTGTTATTGAATTACAACTAAGTACATATTTTGACTTTCATCCCCCCTCTCCAGGAAACCGTGCTGAATTTCGGGATAAAAAGTATCCTATGTCCTACCTCGTAGTATGAACTCAAATCATGCCAAGTTTTATTTGAATCCATTCAGCAGTTTTGGCGTGATGCGCGGCTAAGATAAAGACAGACAGACAGATATAGACAAAAATGAAAAAAATACAGTTTTGGCTTCAGTGTCGATAATAGAGAACCCTCCAAAATTTTTTTTCAAAATATCTTTAATGTACAGAATTGGATCTGTTACATTTTTATTATAAGTATAGATTTATATATAAATACTAGCTGACCCGGCGAACTTCGTACCGCCATAATTATATACAATAATTAGCAATAAATTAAAATTGCGACTATAATTTGAGTTGATTTAAACTATCCTATCTCTCAATTTGGATCGAACTGCACATGGTGTGCAAATTTTATTATAATCGGTTAAGTGGTTTAGGAGTCCATTGAGGACAAACATTGTGACAGGAGATTTATATATATTAAGATAGTATAGATTTATATATAAATATAGTATAGATTTATATATAAATATAAACTTATTAATGTACTTAATTTCTCAGAGTGACAGATTCTCTAAAAATCTCTCTTTATGTACCTATCTAGCTTATAAAAAACATAAAAAGCTAGGTACATAAAAGCGTAACTCCCCGTATTAGTATATAGCTAAAATAAAATGTGTAAGTTTAAACTAGTTTTTCCAATTGTCATGTAAAAAGTAATTATTATGCAAAAAGCTCACCTGCCACCAATGTTGATCACTGCGGTCGGTGACAGTGATGACGTCACCACGTCTGAATTCAAGCTCGCCGGCTTCCTGCGGCGTGAAGTCGTAAAGCGCCTGCACAAGCATCTGTAATGACAGGCGTAAAACACGTCAGTATATATTTAAATTACCTATATCCAAATACATACACTAACAGGTCAGATGTGAGACTGCAATCAAACAACTATTAAGACGTTTAATCTACTGCGTGTAACTGAAGTACATTTTTCATTCACTTTTGCATATTAGCATCTCAGATCAAATTAAAAAAGGTAGATAAAGCACGGCCTTGTTCTTGTTGAAGCAAAAAAAGTAGCGTAGTTCCAAGTAAACACACGCGTTAACGCACTAACTATGCTATTAACTACGCTACTTTTCGTCAGTATCGACAACTTGTACGATACTGACGAAAAGTAGAGTAGTTTCTTAGCATGTATGTTGGTTTACATAATTGTATATGTGCCTGAGAAAGTGACTACTCTGCCTGATGGAAAGCCTGAGCAGAATTCAAGGGTAGTGGTCACCATACCGTGGTAACGTGGTGCAACAATGCAGCATGGTGACACACTATGCATCATTGGGCGTTAGAAAGTAGAAGTATGCACCCAATTTAACATTACTTGGATCGACTTATAATTATCTCTTAACACATTCAATCTGATCATTTATGAACATAAATTTATAAAAAATATATTAAACTTATCGATAATTAAACGATTTTGAAATTAAGATATACTTATTTTCATTACCATAAACTTTCACTATTCTTTAGTACAAGCTGTAGCACAGGTGATCATAGTTGTCATAAAAAAACTATTATGCAAATAATTTTTAAAATTTATGCATAAACGTTAAAGCCGTCATATTTTAAAGTAAACCTTGATAAAGACACAGTTTCAACTTTAAGTAGGGGAACCGTCGCAACACTCACAACTCTATAATTATTTACTTATATATATTTTTACCTTTGATCTTTGTGCACGAAGGTCGAAGAAAATATGACAATGATCGAACGAACACCACTGATCCATGTATCATAAAGTAATACACCAAATATATTCTATGTACTTTACGTGCAAGCTTTTAATTAACTATCTTAATTAATAAAATCAATTGATGTTCGAACTTGAATGTAAAGCGTCTGTAGTTTATCACTGTATTTGATGTTACAAGATAATGTTCCATCAAATACAGTTAAAAATCGCATGTATTAAAGCAAAATTTATTAAAAGTAATGTGCATGAGATAGGTCAGTAGCCTTTAGTAGTTCTGAACACAAATATTTTCTTAGAAAGGATCCTTTTGCCTACTATACCACTAGGGAAACGAAAAAATTATCGATACTTTGTGGTATCGAGTACTTTTCTTTCGATACTTTGCATTCGATACTTTTACTCGATACTTTTGGACAGATATCGAATCGATTCTTTACCAGTCAACAAAAAAAGAAAAAAGGTCGCCGTTAGGCCTCGGTAAGAAAAGTACTCGATACTTTGAAGTATCGATACTTTTATGAGTACGATACTTTTTTTCGATACTACTCATGAGTATAGTATCGATACTTTCTATTCGATACCGTTCCCCTATATATATATCACGCTGGCCAAACGGCTTAGTGTAGGTTTTGTTTCAAGTTTTCCGTCTCTTTGCAGTGCTGTTGTCATGCGTAATATGCTTCTTAGTCGATTTTAGCGACACCCACAGGATAAAAAAGTATATTGGGACTAATCCCGCCCACACACCCACCACTGTAACTCGTGTACATCAGGATCAACAGCAGTGACCCACGAACACACCGAGTTATGACACTCGGGAAGTCCCAGTAAAAATTATACTGTCCTGGAATCCGCAATGAAATTAATCAGAAGAAAAATTGGAGGAACAAAGCGGGAGACAAAATGAAGTCCAAATATATATAATAACTAGCTGACCCGGCGAACTTCGTACCGCCATATTTCTATACAATAATTAGCAATAAATTAAAATTGCGACTATAATTTGAGATTTAAACTATCCTATCTCTCAATTTGGATCGAACTGCACATGGTGTGCAAATTTTATTATAATCGGTTAAGTGGTTTAGGAGTCCATTGAGGACAAACATTGTGACACGAGATTTATATATATTAAGATAAACAAGTATGGTGACACTTCTTAAATCACACGGAAAATACGAGGTAGGTACATATTACGTATATTATGGGAGATGGTACTTTTCCAGTCGATGAAATTCCTGGTTGGTAGTAGTTGGTGTGGATATCCCACAAGGAAGGTAAATGATATTCAATATTGTCAAATTAGTAAAGAATTAATATTGGGAAATTATTAGATACTAAACACATAAATTTAAGAAGAAATTAGATACTAAATAAAGTAAAGTATTTCACCTTATTTTAATTAACAAACAGAAAAAAATATTTATACGATTGAGAGTAATTACTTAACGCTCTCTAATACAGTAGGGTCACGATTTGCCTAATTTTAATTAGGTACATTTTAAATTTTTATATCATTGTGCTACACTGGTCTCATTTAAACTATATGGTAGTTAAAAAGAGTGGCTATTTAACTATATTTTAAAACGGGCAGATGAAGATTTTCAACTCAATATTATTTTCTTGTAAATTATATTTTTAACCGACTTCAAAAAAAGGAGGAGGTTTCTCAATTCGACCGTATTTAATTATTTTTTTTATTTTTTTTATGTGTGTTCGGGCATAACTTCGTCGTTTATGAACCGATTTTGATGATTATTTTTTAATTGAAAGTAGATGTCCCGACGGTGGTACCATGATAAGGAAACTTGGATCTGATGATGGCATCCCAGAGAAATCGAGGTTAACCCTCATTTTTTTCAGGCACGTACTATGTTTTCCGTATATTTTCTGAAGCTACGCCGGTATTTGCGTCTGTTAGTCATCATATAATGATGATGAGCTGATGATGAAAGGTAAAACTCCTTAACGGTTAGGAGTTGGAGGATAAATCTTTAAATGTCATATGTATGTATGTTACCTTTAGTCGTATTCTCTCAAGTTATTTAGGTAAGCTGATGATGGAAGGTACAACTCCTCAACGGTTAGGAGTTGGAGGATAATTCTTTCAATTTCATACGTATCTATAAACCTTTAGTTGTATACTTTTAAGTTATTTAGGTGAGCTGATGTCACAGGCGCTATGATGACTAACCCCTTAATGTATTTTGCTTTAAGTAACTCGCCTGCTTCTATTTCATCACGACATTTAAGCTTGGACACGATTCCTATTGCCCCGTAGACCACGTTCTCGGTAACAGAAATCTTGCATCTCAGCATAATTTTGGTAACTGATCATACTCAGTTTTAATACGTGTTCAACCCACTAAAGTTATTCGCATCAGCAGAAATTATATGAAATAGTTCAACTTACTGTTAACCTATCATTGTTTGCACTAAAAATGGAAAAATAAAAACTTTTTATAAAAAAAAAAAACCGACTTCCAAAAAACCATCCGACGAAAACTCCCTGCCAAAAAACACTAAAAAGCGTAAAATAAACTGGCTCTTCATAAATTGCTATGTGCCAATTCTTGTCTATACCTAATTCTTTATTCATTTAAATAGTAGTATTATTGTGTATGCTAGGTACCTAAAATCTGTTTGAAGTCGGCGGATTCTGCTTATGTTTTCCATCAGGCAGAGTAGAGTCATTTTGGCGGAACAAACATAAAAAAAAAAAAAAAGTATAAGGATTCATTCTGTATTGCTAAAAATCACTTCGTAAATAAGCCATTATTTCTCGTAAAAAGAAAGGAATAAAAAGTGATTGTTGTGGGTTATCCCTAAGAGATAGACATATACCGCGGCGGACTTTTTTATAGTACTTTTTAAGGTGTACAATACTGTAATACATTATTTTGATCTATCACGTAGGGTGCAACCAGCGTTTGCAATGTAAGCACAAAAAAATGTGTTTATTTGCTACATCACATTAGAAACCTCGAAAATTAACAGTGTTTCCATACTATATTATGCATTTATTATACATAAAAACCTTCCTCTTGAATCACTCTATCTATTAAAGAAACCCGCATCAAAATCCGTTGCGTAGTTTTAAAGATTTAAGCAAACATAGGGATATAGGGACATAGAGACAGAGAAAGCGACTTTGTTTTATACTATGGAGTGATAGTGATGATCATACTTATTTCTAAGAAATCCAGTGAATTTTTAGTTAAAAGGATTTTTCATTAATTTTATGCTTCCTTTAAAGATACTCATCTTTTAAACAGTGCCAGACCTTTTAATAAAATAATAAATATAAAGTGATAAATATTGGGGATTACAAATAAGTTCCTTTTATTATTATTGGCCTTTCAATTTCCTTTAGTCTGCACATTAATTTAGTTTGAATGTATATGAAAACTCCCATATAGTTTTATGGAAAATTCATCTTAGGTACAATAGTCCTCTTAACTACTGGCCACCTTTTACAAAATATAACTATATCTGAAAGTGCTGAAGCCTGAACATCTACTATTACTACATTACTTTGAGCATAACCATTTAAAAATCGACATAACCATGAAGAAAATGAAAAGAAACTCAGTAAAAAATGAAAGTGCAACATTGAGCTATGTAGTTTATATATTTTATTAAGGGGTTTCACGCCCAATTTAATGTGCGCCAGAGCTTGTTGCGACCATGTATGCCGCACCCTACAAGATGTGCGTTCTTTACACATTATAAAGTTGTGTGTGGCACTTGAAATTAAATTAAAGAAAAGTCATCGCAGGACTTGGTAATATCATTGCCTTCAAAATAAAATCATAGTAGTTGTGACCAATAAGATCTCATATCATGCTCTGCTTGCTATATAACCTTTTGGTAGTTTTTCTTAACCAACTTCAAAAAAGGAAGAGATTCTCAATTTGACTGTTTTTAACCCCCGATGCAAGAAACCTCCTCCTTTTTTTGAAGTCGGTTAAAAAGAGGGGTGCTATAAGTTTGACGTGTCTGTCTGTCTGTGGCACCGTAGCTCGCGAACGGATGAAGCGATTTCAATTTAGTTTTTTTTTTGTATGAAAGGTGTTGTAGTTGTAGTTGTAGTTAGGTAAAAGTTACGTGCGAGTGTTCTTAGACATGTTTCATGAAAATCAGTTGAGTCGTTTAAAAGTTATTTACTTTTTAAAGGGAACTCAGGTTATTATGTCGGGGGTTTTTTTATCCTTAGATTATTTATGTTTTGATGGTATTATCATATTATTATTGCATGGTAGATTGTCTTATTTCTTTAACTGATACCTGACACCAAAAATAACAATAATTGTAGACACAAGAATATGTATTTTTTTTTTGTTTTTAGAACGTTTTGTGTTATATAATAGGATATGTTTATTAAATAGTACACCTGTCGCTGCGAGGATTGTTATTAAATATATCAACCACTTTCGATCAAAAGGTCGTATGAGAGACATTACCGTAAGAATAATAATGTAAGCATATTACGTATCACTATCATGTACTTAGTCTGGCCATAAATACCGTTACAATTAAAAATAAACAAAATTTAACTTTTGTATTTTGGAATCTGTAATTTTTATACGATTGTTTATTGTGTCTCCTTATTTTCGCCCCTATATATTGTAAAATATTTTGTGATATTAAAATAGAGTGGGGTGATAAAGAGAACCGAATCACAGCGATTCGGTTCTCTTTATCACCCCACTGGTGACAGCATTACATAAAGTGGTATTTTTAAAATCCCTCCATACGCTTGGTTTTAGTCAAAAGGTTGTCTACCGGGCTATTGATGGGTACAATGAAACCTTCTCTGTTTGTGATAGAAAAAGATCTGACCGTCCATGTTGTGTTCGTACGAAAAAGGCGATCAAAGCAGTAAAGGAAATAATACCAATAAATCCTGTACCTTCCTCTCCAATCCTTTATCTGGGGAGATGAAGATAGCACCTAGAACCATGTTGCGTATTTTAAAAGATTACTTAGGACTTGCAGCCTATAAGACACGCACTGGTCATTTCTTAATTGATAATTTGAAAAAGAAGAGGGTGATAAAATCAAAACAACAACTTAAGCGGTCCGCAAAGGGAAGTCACAGAAAATTTTTGTTTACGGATGAGATTTTTTTACAATGGAGCAATATTTTAACAAACAGACTGGCTGTATTTATGCTGAAAGCTCTAAAGAAGCTTCCCAATTAGTCAACAGAGTACAACGTTAAAAACTGTTGTTTTTCATTGTAACAATATTTATGGCAAGACTAAGTATATAATTATTACAAATATAATCTATTGCCAATAAACCGAAAAAGAGGCAACTCGAAATCAGAAGAATAAAAATAACGAATTTTCGAGTTAATACAATTATATGAGAACAATTAATAATTAGGTTACATTGTTTTCACGAGTATGAAGCCATTAGCTTAACGAAGTGAGTACGTCAGTCGTACGTACCAATTACGAAAATTAATTGAAGTAATTCAATTAACTAAGTGTTACAGTAAATTAACATCTACGTCAATAACAGCTACAGCTGTAGAATTGATAGCAATGATCTTAACGTGGATAGTTATGAAGAGATTGATCTTACAACTGATCTCTTATACTACAGCACCAAGAGTTTTTTTTTTTTAAAGAGACAACTCCCGCATTAGGAATAAACATTCTGTGTCGCGGGGGACTTTACGACATGAAACGGACACAATTAACACCCAAACTCAGAACAACAAATTGTGGATCACACAAAGTGTTGTCCCGTGTAGGATTTGAACCCACAACACTTGGCGAATTGGTAAGCGGCGTGGCGACCGCCTAAACCACTAGGCCAACCGTGCAGTCTTTGCTGACATACATTATCATTTACGTGACTAATTACTCTAAAACTAGCTGAACCCTGCAACTTCGTGTACGTTTCTCAAAAGGAATACATTTTTCTCGTTTTTACCACTTTTTTTTCTTTGAATCTGCACCCATTGCTTATAGCGTGACTTTATACAGCCGATTACTACCGACACTAAAATTATTTTTCAAATCGAAGCAGTGGTTCCTAAAATTGGCACGTTCTACCAAATAAACTCTTCAGGTTTTTGTACATTAGCACAGATTAAATATACAGCTAAGTCAAAAGACGTTACCTACTAACACATTTTAGTATCACAGTTTTTAAACTATTTGACTCTATTTACAGTGTGATATCGTTAAATAAATGTTTTTAAATCACTATTCACGCACATTTATAAGCTTCTTACTTCTGGCCTTACAAACCTTATAGCACCACAGCTTACTAATTATATTGTTACCTAATGGAATTTGAACAAACATAGCTTAAATACCATACTTGTGAATGGCTAACAAGTAAGGTTTGAGGCATTCTAAGAGCTTTTGGGCAAATCATCGTATAGTCCATTCGCTTAAATACGGTCGCTTTAATCGCGCCGCGCCGCGCCGTCCCACGTGCGGCTTTTTAACACGCTTTTATTAGCTTGACCTGCATGTAAATGTATGTAACAAAATCTTTTAACTTCATTTTCACCTACTTCTAGGAGTCTGATTAACTTGAAAATTTGCAAGGGCCGATGACAATACAATAATGTGAAAAAAAAACTTTTCAAACAAAATTGTTTTTAAAAAACTAAACAATCACGCTTTTGTAAATATTTTTATATACTAAACTAAAAAGTAGAAAATAAATTATAGTTTAAAAAACTAAAAACAGAAAATCACCCGCGTGTACACCCACAAGTAAAATATGATTTGTCACTTTACGCCGAAGCAGTATAGTGAATGTTGTTGTTTTGTTTGTTGACTCTTCTAACTTGTAATCTGAAAATGTTTTAATAAAGGCTAGGAAGATGAATGTTTTTATTTTTTTATTTTTCTTGTAATTTATCTTTACTACCTAGGCAAGCACCTAACTTGAATGAATTAATATAGTCGTATTTCACAATAACCACAATTGCGTGCGGGTGTACTGACACCATCTAAACGAATGGACTTTAATTAAATTGTGAATTGAGAAATGAGTTTCCATTTTATAGATGCAATAACACGTAAGTCTAAATACATATGAGTTCCTTTAATTAATATCACTATTTAAGACAGACATTGTTGGATTATGATTGTCAATTAGTATTTTTTCTACTTACATATACAACATATATTTAGTACTTAACTAATAATAGGTATTTACCGTTAGTCCGTTACTTAGGTTAGGCCTGTAAAAGTTTTATGATACTATGCATGGGTGTATTCAGAAAAATGGTTGTGGGGGTATTAATTCCACTAAGTCACAAAAAAAGGAAAAATAATATGGAATTACTCTCAGAACCAAATCCTGAAGACGCCCATGAATGATAATGATTTCATAAAGAACTAAACAAGACAATTATATTACAATTATCTGTGTATTCTCTAATGACAGTACGGCAAAATCAACGAGACCATGAACTGATGTAGTATCTAAGACATGAATGAAAACCATAGAAGAAAAATAGAATCATCATGATACACAGATTTTTCCAAATCAGTGTGGCATTTTAAAATACTTAAAGATTGTGCAACCAAATAAATATATGACTAACCGACAATATAGTAATCATTCAATGAAATGCAGTAGCCCGACTTGGCGTGGGAAAATTTTAGGATGCAATTGTGGCGCACATTACCTTCGCTTATGTACACGAATATCAGTTAAATGAATGACTGAAGTAATGAAATCTACGGAGTAGAAACTATGTGACTCTGCTTTGATTTATTAATGTACTTATTACAAGTACCATCCTAGAAATCAATCAATTTGTTCAAATGAGGTCAGACAGTTTACTAAAACTACAAATATAATTGTATAGGTAAGTTTTAAAAAGCATCTACCTACGTAGTACAAAGTAAGCAAAAAGCGTTCCAATTTCTACGTTAGGAAAGATAAAAGAAACCATCCAAAGTCCAAAATAAAATTTAGATAAACACAATTAGGACCACAAAGTCTCGAGGAAAAAAAAACATACATCCTCATTTTTCCGATCAAGACATATTTTTATATTTTTTCTTCCACTAGTGAAATATTATAAATTAAACATAACTTTAAACAAGAGTTTAATAAATTACTATACGTATGTTGTTTTATTAAAAAGTTTAATAAAATAATGAATTTTGCAGAACTCAAGAGGGCATACGAAATATGTTATTAGCGAGAAAGGTAGTATAGTATGCTTGTAATCAGCGTATCGTATCGTAGTTCTCAATTCTAACCGAGTTATTTTAGTTGTATCAGGGTCACAGCGCCCGAGTATTTACATAGACAGTCCAGTTTTACGCAAATGTGGTGAGATGTGCTAAAAAAATCGAACGTAAGGGATTTTCTATCATCTACAAATTCTAACGTTGGTACTTTATTTTGTTTTGCGTTTCTATTTTCTGTTTTGTTGTCGATGTCGTTGTATATATTAAGTAGGTTTTCTTATTATAAAATTCTACGCAGAAGTTTTCTAAATTAGTAACGGCAAATTTCATATTAAAATTTATAAGCCTTACGCATATCTTACAAATACATAAGAGAGAGCCTACTCGCTATGTTATTAAAATAAATCATTCGAAGCGGTCCCTACTATAATACTTATTAAAGTAAGTAATAACATTTACAAATACGATTTTAACAATTGACATTATAAGTACGAAAGTAACTTTGATCAGTTATGGGGAAAATATTAATTCCTTTTTTTATAATGTTAATGAACTCCTGTCACCTGTAACAACAGGGAATTTTGTGGTAAGGAAAGGGAAAAAAGTAACTTTGATCAGATAGGGGGAAAATATTAATTACTTTTTTTAATGTTAATGAACTTCTGTCACCTGTGACAACAGGGAATTTTGTGGAAAGGAAAGGGAAAAAAGTAACTTTGATCAGTTATGGGGAAAATATTAATTACTTTTATTATAATGTTAATGAACTTCTGTCACCTGTAACAACAGGGAATTTGTGGAAAGGAAAGGGCAAAAAGTAACTTGGATCAGTTATGGGGAAAATATTAATTACTTTTTTTATAATGTTAGAGAACTACTGTAACAGCAGGGAATTTTGTGGAAAGGAAAGGGAAATAAGTAACTTTGATCAGTTATAGGGCAAATATTAATTACTTTTTTAGAATGTTAATGAACTCCTGTCACCTGTAACAACAGGGAATTTTGTGGGATGAACAATAACGACCGGTCACCATTAGCAGAGCATTCGGTTCACATAAAATCATCAAAAAAAAATGGAAACTATACATTATTCTTTGTTTGTATATTGGTGCCTGTATGGTGGTGTGGTGTTTGATAAAGGGTCATTACGCCTACGGATTGGATCTGGGTTATATTTGACGGATGTGGAAGAGTTTTGTCCTGCAGAAGATTAACAGTAATTGACAAGTGGGATTTTTGATAACAAACTAGTCGGTCTACATTTGTTATATTCACAATAATAAATAATCGATTATTTTGACTCGATTTGCTTATTATGAAAATGCATCAATTAGAGAATACATATTTTTTTAAATTGTGTACCATTAATAGAAAACCTATATTTTATTTTTAATACAGTAATAGATTTTAAAAAATCGGGGCTAACACTAACCATTCGGCAGTTTCATAACAAATAAGGACCTTTAAATTTTACCTAATGTTAATTGATGATTATCCTAACATTTACTTATATTTATACTCGTAATAACCAAATATTCTTCTGACTTTTACAGAATAACAGACTTTTTGTTTCAGAAATTTCAGTTATATCAACAAAAAAAAGAACACAAACAAAAACAACAAGGAGAAAAGGGTATAAAGTCAAGTGATTTTATCCAGTTTAAAAAAGATGCAATTACACAGACTAAAATCCCTCGGCAAGGCACAGAGAACAGGTGCTCAGGATTTATGAAATGATATATGTTGCTATAGGCATATAACATCTCAAGTCATGAGCATGTACTAATCGAGAATGAAATACAAAAGCGTTTACTTTGGTTGAATTCGTAGGTTTTCATTCTATTTTATGTATGACTAAAACATTTTTTTCCATTTGTAAACACGCAATACATATTGTGCGTTTAACGCCTCATCTCACGTTTGCCATGGCTATTGAACAAATTTACTGTATCTATGTGAAAACTGACTTTATACTTCAATAAATAAGCTTAGAGGGAAAAACAAAACAAGGCGTAAATACACTTTGGTTACAACAGAAAGGATGAAACGAATTTAAAATAAATGCGAAAATCGAACTTAATGTTTTATAAAGTTTCATCTACCAGAATCTATCTACATCAATAAATCATTCTATTGCCTGTGTCAGACTTACCTCTTCGGGCACAACATCTCTTAGCTTGACATCTTGAAGACGGCTGACCGACGCCGTACGGTGGTAGTCGACCAGTTCATTCAGAGAGTTAAACTTGACGACCCACAGGAAGAATTTGCTAGAAGCATCCCGAAGCACCTTGAAATGTTGTACGCCATCAGGACATCTGAGAAAAGATAGATCGATTGACGGTTAATAAACTTTGAGCAAACATATTTGTACAACTAATTGAGTCGTGACGCAATCTTAACGGAATTGTTGATTTTGTAATTATACATATATATAATACGCACTGTTTTTTTCTAATAACACATATCTGATATCAGTATGTAAGATTAGCTTGGCGGGGTTTTAGGAATATTGTGTGTTTTGTCCAATAATGATTCAATTGATCGAGTGATCCTGACCCTTCCTGAAATACGTCGTGGTTTTGTATTTACAAATTATTCTGAATATTGGGCGAAGCATTCAAACTTTCCAATAACTCCGAAAGTGACCTGCTATTGTTCACAATTCCTAATCCATTCGCATACGCAATATTTCCTTCCAGACATTGTCTTTCTTACCTAATTTTTCTTTTAGTATACATAAATATTTCACTGCCGATTTCTTAATAAGTTGCTCTGTTGAAGGCAAAAGGCTCGGCCCCAATTACGTTAATGGGATTAAAAATATAGCTGACAAAATGTGAAGTTTCATCCACCTCTGTCTACTCTGGGAAAATAGGCGTGAGTATGAGCATATGTAATTTCATAATAATAGTATTGTGCCTATATTTCGCCCATCTACCAATTTAAGGTCTTATGATTTCCTGATAGATTAGAATTTACTGTTATTCCATCCCCTTTTACCGTATTTTGAAGGCCATGGTAAACCACCGGTAACTGTAAACAGATTACGGCACGTTCCCGCAAGCTCGAAGTATATCTAGGTCCGAGACACCCAGTATTCAGTGTAGAGAAATGAAGGTAAATAAGTTTCTATCTTTAATCTCAAAGGGAATATGTTGCCTTACATATTTTTAAATTACCAACTTAAATGTGCCTACAACAATGATGAATTAACCGTGTTCTTCATTCCTTAATTCTATCTCCCTTTTAGTCCAACCCCAATCACAGTCCTAAATAAAAAAGGAGTTTTGAAAATTGGTTAGGAAGTGAGGTGGTGGTCAATTGGGTAAGGCAAATTTTGCCAAGTCTAGCAATTTTTTTTCTTGATAGGCGATACGATGATTTTCGACAAATAAAAATAATTTTGAATTTCAAACGGTACTCCTCAAGCCAAATGAGGCCAGTTTAGTATATATAGCCCAAAACTGGTTTCAGCACAATCTCCGTACCGCTGATTCATACTATTTAACAGGAGAACTGGTTTCAAATAGAGAAAACTTCACAAAAGTTATGACTGTTTTTAAATAGGTATTTATAATTTTCACACATACTGATTTTATCAACACTTTCTAACGTGCATACTTTTATACAGACAACATAATTTATATTTTAAAAATATCTGATTGTTCACCTTTCCTAGTGTTCCTTCAACACATAACACAACAATATTCTAAGAACAGGATACGATCGGTTCAATAACATAGGACAAGAAGATCTATGCGAGCCGCACAAATTCATGTAGGCCGCTTATATTCGTCTAACAATAAAACAGATGTAAAGGCCTGCCGGCGATCAATCGATATACTACATTTCGGAGAGGATTCACTATGTATTTTATGTAATCGAAAATAGTCACGTTAAACAAGTTAGCTATCATTATTGAGGCAGTCGAAATGAATATGACTAATGCGTACTAAGACAAAATAAAACCTCGCGAAGTAAATTCGTGAGTCATGACATGGCGCTCTCCCGAAGCGCGAACCTTATTTTTTTATTAACAGCCAATTTAGACTGTAATGATTTTTATTGTTTGTTGGGTGTCACGTATGTCGTTAGCCACTATTGACTTATTCACCAGTCCACAATATGCTTATAAGGAAATGATCTGGGCAATTGTACGCTGATTAATGTTTTTATGATTATTTTTTTGGTTCCGTTACATATGTTAGAGGTTGGCTACAATTCCGAAATGAAAACCATCAAACAATTAAAGTTTAATAACTCATCTAAATTAGAAGTTTTACTGGACATATTTGGTTCCAAGTATGGGATTTGTACAAATCATTTGGAGTTGTTTGAAAGGAAATAACATGTTAGATAAGATAGACATTTGGTAAATATTACGTTTAATTGTGAATTTATCGTTTTACACTGTCAGATCACGAAAAAAAGTACAATTACGATTTATGCAAATAGTAAATTGTGTTTTTTTGCCAATTAGATTACAATTGCCAAAAGGAATAATAGGGTTACGCAATCGTATCGTTCTCTTTCTGTTATTTTCTTTCCTGAATCAATGCATTGCACAGGGTTTTGGATGATTTGTGACCATCTATGTGCCTAACGACAACCATCTCAAATCCTTGGGAATGTTCCTAATAAGAAGTAAAAGAATTTGAAGTAAATTGGGATAAGGAACATATAGAACAAGGGAAGGCTAAGGAAACCCGTAAAGTTTGAATAGAGAAATGAGATTGTTTAATATAATAAACAATAATAATAATCATTATTTTAAAAATAAATATTTCGGACCTCTAACACACAACGCCATCTAATCCAAAGCTAAGCAGAGCTTGTGTTATGGGTACTAGACAACTGATATAAATACATATATACTTTTTTTGTAAATACATACATAGAAAACACCCAAACTCCAAAACAAATGTTTTCAGATCATACAAACATTTTGTCCGACCCGGGAATCGAACCCGAGACCTCAAGTACAGCAGTCGCATCCGCAGCCACTGCGCCACAGAGGCAGTCTAGTTCTAAGAAGCTAGGCTCGTGTCTATCAGATAATAAGTTAATTTAAATCGGTCTCGGGTTCGATTCTGGATAAAATGTTTGTATTATCTACAAATATTTGTTTCGGAGTTTAGGTGTTTTTATGTATTATATGAAGTATTTAAAAAGGTATTCTTTAGTGTATTTACATCATTAGTCTAGTACATAGTACTCTGCTTAGTTTGACACTAGATGGCGTTGTGTGAATGTGTGGTAGAATAATATTATAATTAAATACAAAATATTCATGAACTATTGATAAAAATCACTTCAAGAGATCTAAACGTTATTTCAGACTTCATATAGTTCCTTAATTCTATGCATTTAGTGTTTTTTGTAATGTATCATCATCATCAACAACCCATTCCGTCCCACTGCTGGGTTCGGGTCTCCTCTCAGGAGAGGGTTAAAGCCATACGTCCTCAAGCTGGCCGATTGTGGGTTGGGGACTGGCAACACAACGATGTGGCTACGTAATCTTGCCGTTGGATATTTTTAAGCCGCCGAAAGGCCTCCAACTAAGCTTTACGACTGTTATCCTACCATAACAGCCGGGACCGTCCGAATCACGGAGACGCTCATGGTATCATGCCACCAGCGGTCACCCATCCAGGTATAATGTACCATGACCGCGACGTAGTTGCTTACCTTTGTATACCATCAAATTATTTGATGAATTATTCTGACAATGGCGCTCCATTGTCAGAATAATTCATCAAATAATTTTTTTATAAAGAAATAACACTGCTCGCTAGCAGTGTTATTTCTTTAAAAAAAAATTATGGAATAGGGGTCAAACGAACAGACGTATCGCCTGATGGTAAGCGATTACCGCCGCCCATGGACACCCGCAACACCAGAGGCGTCACAAGTGCGTTGACGGCATTTGGGGGATGGGGGAGGGGAGATGGGGAAGGGGTATGGGCCTCCGGTATCCTCACTCACTCGGTGAAACACAGCGCAAGCACTGTTTTACACCGGTTTTCAGTGAGGCCTTGGTATCAGTCGAGCCGCCCATTCATGCCGAAGCGTGGCTCTCCAACGGGTAAAAGATATTTTCAATGAATTTAGATAATAATGTATTCGAGATTTACTGAAGTTATTCATCACTGTTGGTAGTAGGGAAATTGGTTTGAATAATGGTGAATACCTCTTTTATCTGTACAAATAAATACAATTGAAATGTCTGTTTGTAATTTC
The DNA here is from genome assembly GCA_949125395.1 of Diaphora mendica. Taxonomy (NCBI): domain Eukaryota; kingdom Metazoa; phylum Arthropoda; class Insecta; order Lepidoptera; family Erebidae; genus Diaphora; species Diaphora mendica. Next base: position 9,289,356 of record OX421321.1, read on the forward strand.
TAATTCACAGCTTTTGCTGCACACACAAAGTGTATATGATACTTCATCATCTACATGTACTTCTACATCACCAAAAAAATTTTTTTTTTAAGTTTTTGTATGTCATCTGATCTCTGGAACGGCTGGATCGATTTTGACGGGACTTTAAATAGCAGATGTAATAAGGAGGAACTTAGCTACATTTATTTAAAGAAGAAGGTTTACGCGAAAACAAAATTAAAACCATTGAAATCACTGTGTTTTGAATGAATACTAGCTGGGTCCCGCGGTGTTACCCGCGGTTGTAAAGGTACAACAATAACAGCGGGTAGCACCGCGGGACCCAGCTAGTATTCATTCAATATTCGAGTATTTATAACAGCTTACTTCATAATAGCATTAAATATTTGTACTTATTTTATAATAGCTACTACATTGATATATATAGTTTAATTATATGTTATACTAACAATGAGATATACCTAATTATTATTTTCTTTTGAGTAAACACTTATGAGAGAACAAATTTGATAAGAACACTTAATTATTATTGACACAGTCACAATTGCATACTGCTCAATATTGTGGTAGGTATTTTAATCACTAACAGTCCATTAACATAATCACATATAAGCAAAAGTCCTCATGATAAGAAATAAGTAGAAATATGGATGATGGATAAAATTGTTTTTGTGTGCATGTTAACGGGATTTGTATCAGAAACAAGCTAAACAGTATATGAAACATAAAAATAAATGCTTTAATGTCAGAGCTTGATGTGAAAAATGAAATTTAAGAATTTTTGAAGTCGAGTTCATCATATTAATAAAACTATTCATTTAATGGTTATTGTGGTGAATCTAGGGGTGGCCCACATCCAGCACGCCTATTACGGTCGACTTTTGGCTAAGACTCATTTAACAAATAGATAAAGATTAAGAAACTATATCTCAAGTAATTAAAAAAAATTGAACAAAATTATATAGTCATGTCACCCGGGCTATTATAACAAATCTATGGACACATTATTCATTAAAACCGGTTCAGCAGTTTAGACGCTCCAACATAGCGCTACATAGGCTACCACAATTATTACTCATCCTTTTGAATTTGCCTTAGTTGGACAATAAAAAGTAATGATTAATTTAATTGGTGAATTGGAAACTGATGAATTTAATACTTCTTCAAAAATATGTTTGGCCTTTCTATAATATAATGATGTACCCTCAAAAATGAAATGTATTATGAAACAATACAAAACAACATTTTAGGGACAGTTTTAGTTCAAAATTGAGAATGTTTCGTTAGCAAAATTGCAATGAAATACTGGAATCTATAGGTCATAACTGTAATGTGTATTAAGCATGCTCAAATATTAATAAAAAAAAAGTAAAAACTAAATCCAAACTACGACAAAAAACGACGCTGAAAAAGTATGAAACAAGTTTCAAAAGCCGTAGTCACACGTTACGTAGAAAGAAATGTACCGTAAAACATTAACAACGTGCTACTAAATTCAATTTACTTTATCCTTTAGTCACTAGTGGATACAAACGGCTTTTGCACTCGGATATCCAAGGGCAAAAATATAATAATATTTCGTGATTTGATTTTTTTAAGCTTTCCGCACTTCTCCTATACCTATATAAGCTTTAACTGTGCCACATTTCATATTTGTCCTTTTGCATTATCGGTCAGCACACTGCACAGTTGGTTCAAAAGGGTACAAAGTTTTTATTTCATGTTTTACCTAATACTAGTGGACGCTCAGCGGTCGAAATTCTACCATAATTTATGTCATTTTGTTTTTATTATTTTAAGATCCTTCATATAAACTTTAACTATGCCAAATTTCATGCCTCTCCGTTCACATAATTTTCGTAATAAGGAGTACAATGTTTTTGCTTCACATATTAATATATAGATAGATAAAGATTAGCCAATGAGGAACTTCCCACAGGCAACCTTTGCCTTGAAAAGAGAGATCCCTACCTAGACTTTATCATATTCAATTTTTGAAGTAATATTACCGTGGGAGAGCCACGCTTCGGCATGAATGGGCCTGCTTGACCGGAGTGATACCACAGCCTCACAGATAACCGGTGAGAAATAGCGCTTACGCTGTGTTTCACCAAGTGAGTGAGGATACCGGAGGCCCATACCCCAACCCCCCCAAAGGCCGGCAACGCACTTGTGACACCTCTGGTGTTGGGGCAATGGGCAGCGGTAAGCGCTTACCCTAACTACACCCCACAAAACCCTCTTGTAAATCCTCACATAAATCATAAATGTTGTCTGCATATTTTAATGCAATTAAATAGTATGAACTTAACCCTCTCCTGAGAGGAGACCCGAGCCCAGCAGTGGGACTGATATAGGGAATAGTATGAACTATTATAATATGTATAATGATTTCATTTTTACTGTACATCTGGTGTAGATTCTAATTAATAATTATATTATTTATAACAGAATTTAGAATTAATTAATTAGATAATTAATATGAGTGACAGGAAATCTATACATATGTTTATATATGTATATGAGTAGCTTTTATAAGTAGTAAGAGTTAAATTCAACTTCTATAACATCAAGTAATGATTCATAACTCAATAGGAAAACATGAACATTCTGGGGAGAATAAATACATTTTGATAAGTCCATTATTCATGTGTTACTTACTTGACAGATAAGGAGAAGTCTCCGGGGCTTGATTCACTGATTCTTATCAAGAAACCACCTTCAGGTTTATTCGCTAGAAGCTTTTCTGCATCGGCTCTTGTGATTTTACCGTAATACCAACTAAAAAATTATTAATAATTAAAACTATTTTCACTTTATAACAGTACTCATAATAATAAGCAGATAACTTAGGATTGAAGTAACAATTAATTTGCTCAATGACTTATTTAAGTAGTACTTATTTTTAATATGATGAAGTTAAGAAAAAAAATGGTTTTCTTTACACATAAAACCTTGTTTTTATTCATGGGAATGTCATTTTCTTCTACAGGTAGATTAATACATACTACACATTAAAGTATTGTAACCTCTAAACTAGAATTTAAGAAATGTCTACACCCAAGTTTAGTTGAAAGCTGGTACAATTCAGAATAGCAACATGTTACGAATAGCTAGATTTCCATTATACACAACGGGTGTTTGTTATTCTAAACATAAATACCTATCTTGTTTTACAAACTACACTAATCGTAAGATTTATGTATGACTAATAATAGATTTAACAGATTTCTTTACAGACTATAACTTTTTACCTGTGACTTCTCATTTGTATATAATTACTAGGAATAAGTCCTTCTTTTCCGTCTAATTCAGCCCTGTACCAATTCATATCTTCCTCCATGTTCAGTATCTGTAATATCAAAAATTCTAGAAAGAACCTGTCATCGTACGACACAAAACTATATTCTCATTATTATAAGGAATGTTTACATACCTTAAGAACCTGATTCTTCTTAAAGCTGAGCTCATCATCAGCAGTTGCAGTGAAATCGTGTTTGGCTATAGCCTCCATGATTAAATTAGGCACTTCACTAAAATGTCACCGAATACTAAAATAACTCACAAAGTATACAAACACTTAACACGTAACAATGTCAGGGAAGTAAAGTAATCATAATGTATTTATTGTCTTACAGAACAACGTTAAATTATTGCGTTTTATTGCCGATACGGGAAAAATATTCTCCGTTCACGGAACACACATCAGTCACATCACCAGTCACATAAGTACTCAAATGTTGCTTTGTTAAAAAATAAAAATATCCTAGCATGGAATTGCCATGTCAATAGAGAAATGCCTGGCCACGTTCAGTCTCTTATATATATACGTTATACGTTCCATCCACTGCTGGGCCCAGCTCCTCTCAGGAGGGTTAAATATATATAAATAAAAATCCAAACTTACATCAGACAGAGTAGTCATTTTTGTAGCGATTACTTAAAAAAACTTCATTGGTTTAGCTCAACTTGTACAATGTATTTAATGATGATGACAAACTAAGGAACCACTGACTGCTTACAAGCAGAAGGCCTTTGTGGTCTGTGCAAGCAGATATGATTACAACCTTTTTTGAATTATTCAACTACAATGTACAAGGTCTGATCAAAAAATAAGGTGAATTTTCAAATTTCGCAGGCTATAGATTTTTTTATTTTGTCATGTTGGTACACTCGTCTCGAACATTATGTTCACCTCTTTGAGTATATGTGTTTTGTGATGTTCACAGTTTTAGCTTTTAAAGCAGATTTAGTTTTTTTGTGAGAGGCATAAAAGTTCGAAGCGTGTTCGGCGATTTTCTGTTGTCGAAAAACATGGATCAAAGAGTTTGCATTAAATTTTGTGTCAAAAATCGAATCAAGTACTCCAAAACACTTGAAATGTTGAACGTCGCATACAGTGAGTCTACTTTAAGCCAAAAAAAATGTTTACAAGTGGTACAAGCTTTTCACAGAAGGTCGAGATGTGAATGACGACGCTCGCCCTGGATGCCCCTGCACATCAACAACCAATGAAAATGTTGAGGAAGTGAAGATAATTGTTATGGAGAATCGTCGAATCACTATTAGAGAATTTGCTGAGGATGTCGGCATATTCGTTGGCTCATGCTATTTTTCGGAAATTTTGGGCATAAAGTATGTGGCAGCGAAGTTTGTTCCAAAATTGCTGAATTTTGATCAAAAGTTTGTAATTTTTTGGCCAAAAACAACACCGTAATCATCAGCCACCGTATTCACCAGATTTGGCCCCCTGCGACTTTTTCCTGTTCTCAAGATTGAAGAGACCCATGAAAGGACAGTGTTTTGAGACAATTGAGGAGGTACAAACCGAATCGCTGAGAGGGCTCAAGAGCATACCAAAAAGTGTATATCAGAACTGCTTCGAGGATTGGAAAAATTGCTGGCACAAGTGTGTTATATCTGAGGAGGACTACTTTGGAGGGGACAAAATAGAAATTGATGAATAAATAAATATTTTGTGAGAAAAGTTAAAATTCACCTTATTTTTTTAACAGTATGTATATGTATTCTTTAGTTGTCAACCAAAGTACTAATTTTAAATTATCAATCAACAGATTCAAGCTGCATTCCGTGAGCCCCGTCTCCTGATTGTTTTGGACCCTGCTCAAGATCACCCGCCTATTACTGAGGCTTCATATGTCAACATTCCTGTTATTGCATTCTATAATACTGACTCTCCCCTTCGTTTTCTTGACATCGCCATTCCATGCAACACCAAGGTGAGTGTTCTTCATAGGTAATATATTTTATTTTCAATTCTAAATAGCTAATAAAACTATAAAAATCATCATTGAGATACAAAAAAAAGCCACAATAATAAATGGCATGTTACAGTGAAAATTGTGCTATGCCAAATCTATATCATAATATAGCACTGCCTTGTCATTCTCCATAAGTAAATGGACCTGGACATGGAAAGATTACTTAAGTTCAAAAGTGTATATATTTCTGAATGCCTGCAGGCATGCCTTGAATTCTAGTTGAAACTTCCTGAGCTCAGTTTCTTAGATTTGACATAATTATCAGAAAAATCTGCTAGAAAATTAATCGACTCCTACTTAATGAACCAAACCTCTAAAAAAAAAAAACTTCGTTTAAAAAACTGACTTCAAAAAGTATAAAATAACTTAATTTGTATGTGCTACCTATTCATTGGTTTGAAGTCAGTGCGAAGCCAATGGAATAGTAGGTACCACACGCTATATTTCGAGACGAACGTCGACGCTTCGGTTCTTTTGTTCAACGCGAAGAGCAGCTTTCCCGCTCAAGGTCACGCGCGGCGAGTGCGGTACCTACTATTACATTTTGGCTTGGCACCGACTTCAAACCAATGAATAGGTAGCACATACAAATTAAGCTATTTTATACTTTTTAGTTTTCGAAGTCGGTTTTTTTAAACGAAGTTTTTTTTTTTTCGCTTTTTAGTGTTTCTGAGGTCTCTCATCATCATTTCATTTAAAATTTAATGATGTCTACAGAATATGAAGGTATGCATACAATTGCTTGTAACTTCATTGCAGGCGCTCACGTAAATTTGAGGGTTTCCTTCGATTTCCTTAGGATCCCATCATCAGATCCTGATATGGTGGCCATGGGACCACATGGGGAGCATACCCTTTCGAATACAAAAAGAATTTTCAAAATCGGTCCACAATTGACGGAGTAATCGATGTACATACATAAAAAAAAAAACAAAAAAAAAAAACCGATGAAATTGAGAACCTCCTCCTTTTGGAAGTCGGTTAAAAATCAAAACAAATGATGATCCTATATGTGAATTTGCAATAACCAAAAAGACAGCTAACAGATTAAATACGTAAATTTATAATACAATATTTATTTTCAGTCGTCTCACTCCAAAAATTCTTATTATTTTTTTAATTTTGATGTACCCAGTGTCACTCTCATGACTAAGACGAATCTATTGACACCACTCACATAAAAATACGGCAAGCTGTTTAGGCTCTAGGACGTGCCAAAGAAATATACGTACATACATATACTCGAAAAACATAACACTTCTTTCGCAGTCGGGTAAAAAGACGGCTAACAGATAAAATAAATTTATAATACAATATTTATTTTCAGTCATCTCACTCCATTGGTCTTATGTGGTGGTTGCTCGCCCGCGAAGTTCTTACCCGTGACCAACGGTGGGATATTGTTGTAGATCTCTTCTTCTACCGTGACCCTGAAGAGAGTGAGAAGGAAGAACAGCAGGCTAAGGGATAGGTATTTATTTTAGATTAAATTTTGCATTATCACCAATATATAAATACTAGCTTACGCCCGCGGCTTCGCTCGTATTTAATTAAAACTATCGTATGTTACTTCAAGAATATAAGTACAAAGTTTCATGATGATAAGTTATACTCTCTATGTCCATTTCTTTATTTTCTTTTTGACAGTTCAAGAAATTTTGAAATTAGTGACGCCCTCACCCATTACCGATTCGATTTGAAACGAATAGCGATTTTATTTATGAAGAACTTTCAATCGATTTAATTAAATATTTTTTGTTGAAATATTAATTACTAGCTGACCCACGCAACGTCGTTTGCGTCTCCTATTGCCCGTAGCGTAATAGTTGCCCCCCGTTTTTGAAACATTCTTCATTGGTACTCCGCTCCTATTGGTCATAGCGTGATGATATAGATAAACTCGATAAACTTCCTCGATAAACGGGCTATCTAACACTGAAATAACTTTTTCAAATTGGACCAGTAGTTCCTGAGATTAGCGCGTTCAAACAAACAAAAACTCTTCAGCTTTATATATTAGTATAGATGACCCACGCAACGTCGTCGTTTGCGTCTCCTATTGCCCGTAGCGTAATAATCTCCCCCCGTTTTTTAAACATTCTTCATTGGTACTCCGCTCCTATTGGTCATAGCATGATGATATAGATAAACTCGATAAACTTCGTCGATAAACGGGCTATCTAACACTGGAAGAACTTTTTCAAATTGGACCAGTAGTTCCTGAGATTAGCGCGTTCAAACAAACAAACTCTGCAGCTTTATAATATTAGTATAGATTCCTTTATTAGTTTTTTTTTATATTATGTAAGAAATAAACAAAAATATAAATAATAAATCTGTAAATTAGATGAATGAACAGAGTTATTGTTCTTTACTCTTGGTTTGATCCTAAATTCCAAGATTTCGACTTGATTCCTTGCAAAAATTCAATCTTGGAGTCATAGATACTATTTTTATTTCCTTTTTTTATTAAATTTACAGAAAAAATACTTACATGAAGTCAAATTATTTTTATCATATGATCGATTTTTCAAGTACTGTTTTATAGTCTGTGGTTGTTTGTTATGCACAGACCACTTCACTAAAGTACTGTCACCGTCAATAAAGTACGACATTACTGTAGTACATAATTCCGAAAAAAATATGGTAATTTATAGGCGTGAGCTGTCAAAAAGAAAATAACGAAATGGACAGAGTCTAATTAGTTTTCGCGTGAAAGCAGAACAAACAAACTTACATTCACATTTATATTATTGGTATGATGTTCCAATGTATCAACTTCAACATTTGAGTATAGCATGTGTATAGTGCTGAACAAGTTTTGATTTAGTGACCAAAGATTTTTATTTGTTCTACAGCAGGCTGTTGTCCCAGCCAAACCTGAGGTCCCTGCACCACCTGTGCATGAAGATTGGAATGAGAATGTGGAGCCTGTCACCTCATGGGCAGAGGATACTGCCCCACCACCGGTAGCTGCTGCTTTCGGCGCCCCACCTCCGGCTCAAGAAGACTGGGCTGCACAGGTGATTAGTAAAACAATTAATTTATTACTAAATTTGAGTTACATCTCAAATTTTAAGGCATAAATTGACAGTAACTTATTTCTATTTTGTATGTATTCACCAGGTACAAGACGAGTGGGGCACAGCCGCTCCTGCTCCTGCTCCTGCACCTGCACCATCGTGGGGAGGTTCTGCTCAGGACTGGAGCGCTTCGTAAATATTGTGTTTTCTATGGTTAATATAACGTAAAAACGATTGTATGGCTTTTATTTATCCCCATTTGAATATGACACATCATATTAAACTACACATTTTGATGTTCCAAATGTACCAAAAAGCTTGTTTCATAAGAGGGTACATAAAGGCGCGTATCCACCGAAATTGTTGGCAATTTCAGTATTTCCAACTCTTCACTGCAACAAGCGTATTCTTTTGATGTTTACCGCCAATAACAGAAACACGGTTCTCCCAACATTTGTTAACAATTTTTTTTTTTTTTTTTTTTTTTTTTTTTTTTTATGTTTGGCCCGCCATAATGACTCTACTCTGCCTGATGGAAAGCATAAGCAAAATCCAAGAGTGGTGGTCACCATGCTCACTGCGAATGCAGACAATGCAGCATGGCGACCCACACCATGGCGGCCTAGTGATGCTGCTGCATCTTTTAGTCTAGTCAACAAGTATAGAACTTGTTGACTAGACTAATTGGGCCTCCGGTCTAGCACTCACCAACGAAACACGACAGCACTGCGGCTGTCATTTTACGTTGATTTTCTGTGCGAGGGTAGTACCGCCCCGGTCGAGCCGGCCCGTTCGTGCTGAAATCAGCGTGGCTCTACTACCTGCCGTTGCCAACACAAGGAAATTACAGAAACTTGTCACTAACACGTGTTGACAATACAAATGCTGCCAACTTTTGTTGGAGACGGCTTAAAATTTACAACTACCTATGTTCTATACCTATAATAAAAATGTAACAGGTCCAATTCTGTACATTAAAGATATTTTAAAAATATAAATCATAAAATAATATAAAAATTAAATATATATATATCAGTTCAAATAAAATCACCGCAATAACTGACACGTGGGCGGAGCTGCAGGCAAAAGCTAAAACCAAAAAAGCAAAAACGAAAAAAAAAAAACTTAATGGCTGATTCCATGGAGTCGTTGCAGGATTATGTAAACTCTCCGCACACATCGTGCCGCAGATTTGGTTTAGTCATCGGTGCTAGTAAGACCCAAGTATTAAAGCAGCCGCCTAGAGGTTGCGTTGAGGCTCGCACCGGTATTAAGTTGAACAATACTGCACTAGAAGAACTATCTCATTTCAAATACCTCGGCAGTCGCATAAAGAACGACAACACTTTGACATCAGAGATACCAGCCAGAATAGCGAGTGCTGCAGCGGCCTTCGGGAGACTGAGAGCACGTGTTTGGAACTCACACGACATCAGGTTGCAGACTAAGATGCGGGTCTACGAAGCCATCGTCTTACCTACACTTCTATATGCTGCAGAGAAATGGTGTTTCTACAAAGCAGATATTAGGAAGCTAGACAACTTCCATCTTAAATGTCTAAGATCCATTCTGCGCATTGAGTGGCAGGACCGTGTTCCAAACACAGAGGTTTTGCGTCGAGCAAGTCTACCCGGAGTGGAAGCACTCATAATGAAACAACAGTTGAGATGGACCGGCCACGTATCACGCATGGGCGATAACAGATTACCAAAAGCAATCTTCTATTCTGAGCTAACTTGCGGAAAACGCAGACAAGGCGGTCAATACCTCCGGTATAAAGACGTGCTTAAGCGTAACCTCCTCATAACAACAGATTCCTGGGAGCAGCTTGCTGGTCTCAGACCCGAGTGGCGAAGGACAGTCGCCACGGGTGTCGAGAGGTTTGAGACTGCCCGTGTGAAGGATCTGGACGCGAAGCGTCAAAAGCGCAAAACCAGAACCAGGATCACGTACAACTATACCCACAACTCGGACGGCCAGCTCTACTGTGCGCAATGATGCAACCAGACTTTCAAAACTAAATTTGGTTTTGCTAGTCACATCAACATCAGAGCCTATCAAAGGGTCTAGAACCCAGGCTGAACAGAAGGGAGTCGCCATCACCGGACACGGTGTGGATGGGATTCTGATGTTGTTAGATGTATTTTTGCCTCAGTGGCGTAGTGGTAGCGTGTGCGACTGCTGTGCTTGAGGTCTCGGGTTCGATTCCCTGGTCGAACCAAGAGTTTGTATGACCTGCAAATACTTGTTTCGGAGTTTGGGTGTTTTCTATGTATAATATGTATGTATTTACAATAAAAAAAGTAAATATGTATTTGTATCAGTTGTCTAGTACCCACATAACACTAGCTCTGCTCAGCTTGGGACTAGATGGCGTTGTGCGTTAGGTGTCCAAAAATATTATTTATTATTATTTTCTACGAGCCTCCATTTTTAAGGTGTTGGCATCGTTTAGATATAATGGTGTAATGTGGGATCGCTTAGGAATGTTGTAATAGAAACGAGCGCATGCGTTTTGTACCCTTTGTATGACCTATTTGGTTTTGTTATAAATTCTAGGCCCATAGATAGTGTCACAGTAGTAAAATTGCGATAATATAAAACTGCTACAATAGTGATAGTTCATTTGGCTATCTTGTCTATTTATTATTGAGCAAGAGATGTGTGATGCTATAGACATTGATGGTGTAATAAAGACTTTTGGAAGACTTACACTATTTATTGATGGAGTGTGTCAGATATGAGTCTTATAGAAATAGTTTAGTGTCCGGCTTGAATTTGAATGGAGCCGACGTAGGCATGTTTCACAAACTTTTGTCAGAACCAAACAGCGATGATGCGAAGGCTCTGTTCAAATTCATGTCGACCGTATTAATCGTATGTAAACAAATCAAAGTCAAACAGAGCAATTAACACAATTGAGAACCTCATATTTGAGGTTCTCAATTGTGTTAAGTTGTTACTAGTGATGTTTGTTAGTTATTACTAACACACATCTTCAGAAATTTTAAAAATAAAACAATAAAGTGACATGTCTAAATCAGGATAGAACTGACATCCGCTGTCCGTAATATAAACATTTAATTAAAGGCGAAAGATTGATTTTTATTCTCAAAAGTACTTATATAATTTTTCAATAAAAATATAGTTCTAGTTTTTATGAAAAAATGATTTGGATTTTTGAATTCGCTAATCATTTCATTTTGTCTATCGTCAAGTTATAACAATGTATCAAAGTGGTTGAAAAAAAATAATACTAAGAAAGTGTGATAAGTGTGTGATAAAGTACGATAAGTGATTATAAAACTTAGATTAACTTATTTATTTTTAATCCCCGACGCAAAAAGAGGGGTGTTATAAGTTTGACGTGTCTGTCTGTGGCACCGTAGCTCGCGAACGGATGAAGCGATTTCAATTTAGGTTTTTTTTGTATGTAAGGTGAGTTACGTGCGAGTGTTCTTAGACATGTTTCATGAAAATCGGTTGAGTCGTTTAAAAGTTATGGGGGTCAAAATGGGGAAGAATAACCGAATGTCTGCAAAAATATCATTGGCGTTTGATTACTTGATTAAGTGTTTGAATAGGGGTTTTTTTAAATTTTGAATTTATAGTTATAAATCTTATGTCTTATGCAAAATGATGACGACTGTTCTTGCCGAGAAGTTCTCTTACAATTAATGAAAATAATTAATCTACCTATGTAATGTATAGTAGGTATACATTAACTTTAAATTCCTAAATAAGAGGGCGGCACCCACGCTGCGCTGCACTGCTGCGCAAGTATTAGTTATGAGGAGCTCTTCTCTTTAAGAAACTATCATGCTCATTTGAAATTATAGGCGTACGTAGGTTTACAAAGAAAGAAAATGGTCTAATTAAACCATTCCAAACTGTGAGTCTCACATTCTTATCAACAACATTACCTGACTATGTGTATTTGGAGGTCCAATAACACACAGGTGTTTAGGTTTCGAGTGGTCCAATGCAACGCGCCTTTGCTCCAATGTTTGAAGTGTTTTAAATTTAATCATGGTGCAAAAATTTGTAAATCAGCGCAAAAATGTTCAATCTGCTCAGAGGAGCACCAGCACTTTAGCGAACGCACTTCTAATAAAGTTGCCAAATGTATTAACTGCCAAGACACACACCTTGCAAATTCTCGAGACTGTCTAAAAACAGAAAATAGAAGACAAAAAAAAACAAAATTACAAAAACTAAAGTAGTTTTACACTAAGGCGCAGCGAAGACGACAGACTATCCGTGACGCACTTTTTACCCGACTACGGCAAAGCCAAAGGACGGTTATATTTGACAGGCTATGTATGTATGTAAGTATGTACTTATGTATGTTCATCTGTTCCCTCACAGCTCCTTAACTACTTATTGGAACTAGACAAATGAGGTATCGTTAGAAGCGTCTTGATCGTCCTCTGGTTATAGGCTATATGACGTGGCACTGATCTAATGTGGCGCCCTCTAGCCGACATAAAGTACTGCATAAAAAAATAAATTTGAGATAAATACGCCGTGTTAGGTATCATTCGAAAGGGCGTTACTTGTACATTTCAAAAATATATATATTATTAGCATTTTCTTGTGACTTTGTCCGTATTTATTCGATAATTGTGATATTTCTATGGTACCTATTTAAAATATACTTTGCAAAGAAATTCATATTATAGAGGCAACAAAACATTTTAAATAAAAAAAAGTAAAAACTAAAACCCTAGTTGTTAGTCTGTGATAATAGAACCTATGCAAATATATGCAGTAACGCACACGACGCGCAAAAAAACTCGAACATTAACAGTGTTTCCATACTATATTATGCATTTTTATACATAAAAACCTTCCTCTTGAATCACTCTATCTATTAAAGAAACCCCCGTCAAAATCCGTGGCGTAGTTTTAAAGATTTAAGCATACATAGAGATATAGGGACAGAAAAAGCGACTTTGTTTTTACTATGTGGTGATGATGTAATTCAGTAATCTATTTTAATCAGCCCTCTTTCTTGGTATAATTCATGAAGACATATATTTTAAACTAGCAACCCGCGCCCCGGCTTCGCACGGGCTATTTACGGAAAATATAATTTAGCCTATGTTACCCTGAGAAAATGTGCGGCTTTTTCCGACGTCGTCAACAAGTATCGTTATATTTTAGCCAAAATACTCAAAATTTTAACAAATTATATATGAAAACCTTCCTCAAGAATTATTCTACCTATTGGTAAAAACCGCATCAAAATCCGTGCAGTAGCTTTTGAGTTTATCGCGAACAGACAGACTGAGGAACGCGGCGGAGGACTTTGTTTTATAATATGTAGCAGTAATTACATAATATACGATATTAGAAAGATCATTTACCAAGTAAGTCAGCTCACCGGTAAAATTATTTACTTCCTGTGGGTACCAACCAGCTCATTGTCTTATTATCTGTTAAGCAACTGTGAACCACGCTGCGAAAAATTGGTTTGATTTTGATCACTCTGTTTCTATGAAGATTTCGCATACTGACTACCAAGCAGCGATCACCCATGATCTGAAAACGTTGTGGCATGAATACTGGAATATGTAAGTACACAAAAGAGAAAATATGGTGGTATATCGTGGAAGCCCGCCCGCCAAACCTTAGTACTTGTACAAGAATGAAAACATAGACAGCAAAAAGTTCATTACCTTATGAACAGACTAAAGTTTGGTTTGCTACATTCCCACTCACCTGTAAACTTGAAAGAAAACTCTCCATCAAACTGTTTCCAATCAAATTTCAACGACTGGCTTAAATGAGCTAGAACCCAGAGCCGTAAAATCTAGTTATAAAAAAAAACCCCTTTGACGTTAACGACGACTGACATTTCTTTTCTTTTTAGTCCGAATAGGCTCCTAGTGGCATTACGCGTAAGTATTTTATTAATCTTAAATTTTCTTGTAAATCTTTTAACTCAAATGATACCAATGAATAAAGATAAAATATTTATGTGTTAAATTGACTGTAATGGATTATATTTCCAGTTTTGCGAATACCGGTGAGTTGGGGTGAAACTTACAAGTGTGACTTTGGTTCCAGGTTTAGTCGTAACTCATTTAAACGCAACGATGTCGGGAGGATTAGACATACTTACCCTCTGTGAGGAGGATGTAACTAAGTTGCTTGCTGCAACCACTCATTTGGGATCGGAAAATGTCCACTTCCAGGTATGTTGAAATTACGAACATTGTTCGAACCTCAAACTCATCAAAACATGATGATCTAAGAATCCGTTCCATTTATTTATCTGAACATTTTGACGATTCATTCTCCCAACTGACTCTTTAACCGTTCAGATTTACTATTATTTTCTTATGGTCCGTTGTTAAATTATGGAATTGCTACGTCACAGATGGAAACATACGTGTACAAGCGCCGTTCAGATGGCACTCATATAATTAATCTACGTCGCACCTGGGAGAAGCTGGTCCTGGCTGCACGTGCCATAGTAGCCATCGAGAACCCTGCTGATGTGTTTGTCATCTCATCACGTCCTTTCGGACAGCGTGCTGTCCTGAAATTCGCCGCCCACACAGGAGCTACCCCTATTGCTGGACGTTTCACCCCTGGTGCATTCACCAATCAGGTATACTAAATACAACATTTGTCTTAGTTTAATCTTTAATTTTAGTAAGATTTTTTAATCAATTCATATTTTACAAAGCAGAAAATTAAGTAAGTCTTCTACTGTATTAGTTTTTAAATTTGTTTTGTAACAACAGATTTGTAGACAATGTCAGTAAGAACTAGCTAAATAATTCCACTGCAAATCCAAACAGTATAAGTCGGACTTTAAACAGTGTAAAAGCGTCTCACAAAGGTGGCTATAGTGTGGGTCACCATTGTGTGTTGTCCGTGTTTGCAATGAGTATGGTGACCACCACTTTTGGATACTCTTACCTTGCAGCAGTAGAATCAATGCAATCATTAATAACTCATAATGTTCCACTGCTGGGCTAAGGTCTCCTCTCAGGAGAGGGTTAAATAAATATAAAAATCCAAGCTTACATCAGACAGAGTAGTCATTTTTGTAGCGATTACTTAAAAAAACTTCATTGGTTTAGTTCAACTTGTACAATGTATTTAATGATGATGACAAACAAACTAAGGAACCACTGACTGCTTACAAGCAGATATGATTACAACCTTTTCTGAATTATTCAACTACAATGTTTGTATTCTATTATTGTCAACCAAAGTACTAGTTTTAAATTATCTTAACAGATTCAAGCTGCATTCCGTGAGCCCCGTCTCCTGATTGTTTTGGACCCTGCTCAAGATCACCAGCCTATTACTGAGGCTTCTTATGTCAACATTCCAGTTATTGCATTCTGTAATACTGACTCTCCGCTTCGTTTTGTTGACATCGCCATTCCATGCAACACCAAGGTGAGTGTTCATTATAGGTATATATTTTATTTTTCTCTTTATTATTGTTACACAAGAGTTAAATTCTAACGGCCTTACTAATAAAAATAAGTTACACATCTGTTTGACAACTGTTTAGTTGTACAATGTATAAGCTGTGAATAGGCGTTACACATTACCCTTACTAATAATCAGTGTGTAAACAATGGATAGGTACCGCCTACGTATAACAAAAACCACTGGCAACATTCAAAGGTTCGTTCCGAAAATCATACGGCGTTAATTCAATGACTTTATTTCATTTGATAATATGCTCACAACTTTATACATAAGGCTATATAAAATGTATTTATTATTGAATACATCATGTTATCTCCAAATATATTGTTTTTACGGTCTATTATAAATAAAAAAAATAAAAAAATTGTTGTTTCGCTCGTTCCATACCTACATACATTTTTAGAACGCAACTGATGTAAGTTGTCAAAGTCAATCTCTCTCAACAAACTCGTCTGATATGGTTTGTTTACAACTAGGTACTTATAGACTGTTAGGTATGTGGTGCAGTCAATAGCACCTATTATTTGTCGTAAACCACAAATGTTTCTGAAGCCTAACACAACTGCTTGTTCTGCTGCTGTTGTAGGCATATATACAAATGCTGATGCTTTATTGGCTAAGGCTAAAGCTACTCTGCGGCACACATTCATGATGGATTGTTGGCTGAGTCCATGAACATCTGCTGCATCATCCTGAACTTCTTGTCGAGTCCATGTTCTGAGAGCAGTACAAACTTGAAGTTCTATTGACAGTCCACTCCCTCGAGCTTGCTGTTCAATATCGCATCTAATTAATTCACATTTTTTTCTGACATATCGTTTGCTGAACCTATATTTTGACTGAAACTCATTTTACAGAAAGGATCATATCGATTTTTGCAACATTTTCTTTTTCTTGGCGGTTCTTCATTGTCAATTTCATCAAAAATATCCAAATAATGTAAATAATCCATGGTTTTCAAACTTAAAATAACGTTAGCAACAAATTATTATAAGTTACACGTTCGCTAAACAAGGGCCGAGGGCTGAATAACGATTGTCTAAAATCTCATTGTTTCCAAACATCTGTGTACCAGATGTATACAACCGAAACGTCAAATATTGTTTTATTGGTAACGTTTTTGTTAAAATCCTGGTATACGTCGTGTATAAAAGTTTATTGGTAAGGCCAAAACTATAAAAAATATTATTGAGATAAGAAAAAGGCACAATAAATAATAAATGGCAAATTACAGTGAATATTGTGCTATGCCAAAACTATAATCATTATAATATAACACTGCCTTGTCATTCTCCATAAGTAAATGGACCTGGACATGGAAAGAACTTAAGTCCATAATATATTTCTGGATGCCTGCAGGCATGCCTTGAATTCTAGTTGAAACTTGTTGAGCTCAGTGAGTTAATTTGACATATCAGAAAAATCAGTTAGAAAATTAATCTGCTCCTACTAATACCTCTAAAAATCACAACAAATGATCATCTTATATGTGAATTTGCTATAACCAAAAATTATTAAAAATATAAAACCTGACTGCGACAATATTTAACAATAAAAACATAAGTTTTAAATATAATCGTAATCACCGTAAAAAAGTCTTTATTACCCAACTGCGAAAGGAGGGTTATGTTTTTCGAGTATCACTCTCACGACTAAGACGAATCTATTGACACCACTCTCATAAAAATACGGCAAGCCGTTTAGGCTCTAGGGCGTGCCAAAGAAATATACGTACAGACATACACTCGAAAAACATAACCCTTCTTTCGCAGTCGGGTAAAAAGACGGCTAACAGATAAAACAAATTTATAATACAATATTTATTTTCAGTCATCTCACTCCATTGGTCTTATGTGGTGGTTGCTCGCCCGCGAAGTACTAAGACTGCGCGGCGTTCTTACCCGTGACCAACGGTGGGATGTTGTTGTAGATCTCTTCTTCTACCGTGACCCTGAAGAGAGTGAAAAGGAAGAACAGCAGGCTAAGGAACAGGTATTTATTTTAGATTAATTTTTTGCATTATCACCAATATATAAATACTAGCTAACGCCCGCGGCTTTGCTCGTATTTAATTAAAAGTATCCTATGGTACTTCTAATACCTCCAACTAAATGTGTACAAAGTTTTATGATGATTGGTTAATTAGTTTTCACGTGAAAGTGTAACAAATAAACTTACATTCACATTTATAATATTAGTATGATGTTCCAATGTATCAACTTTAACATTTGAGTATAGCATGTGTATAGTGCTGAACAAGTTTTGATTTAGTGACCAAAAATTGGTATTTGCTCTACAGCAGGCTGTTGTCCCAGCCAAACCTGAGGTCCCTGCACCACCTGTGCATGAAGATTGGAATGAGAATGTGGAGCCTGTCACCTCATGGGCAGAGGATACTGCCCCACCACCGGCAGCTGCTGCTTTCGGCGCCCCACCTCCGGCTCAAGAAGACTGGGCTGCACAGGTGATTAAAAAACCAATTAATTTATTACTAAATTTGAGTTCCATCTTAACTTTAAGGAATTATCTTGACAGAAACTTATTTCTTTTTGTATGTATTCACCAGGTACAAGACGAGTGGGGCACAGCCGCTCCTGCTCCTGCTCCTGCACCTGCACCAGCTGCACCTGCACCATCGTGGGGAGGTTCTGCTCAGGACTGGAGCGCGTCGTAAACGTTGTTTTTTTCTATGGTTAATATAACGTAACAACGATTGTATGGCTTTTATTCGTTATCCTAATTTGAATATGACACATATTAAACTACACATTTGTTTTTAAGCTAAACATTTTGATGTTCCAATTGTACCAAAAAGCTTGTTTCGTAGGAGGGTCATGACATCAACTATTTTTAATAACGAGGATTTTGGAATTATTCCCAAGAAAAAGGAAAGTCATTAGAATTTTAAAAACTTGTTACTGTTGATGTTTGCGGTTTATTCTTTCCTGAAAAGAAATTGACAGAATTAGTTTAGTAAAAGATGTAATAAAGCAAAATATTTTCAAATTAGTTCACAAAAGGATTTCTGGGGTAACAATCTGTCTGGGTATCAGGCATTTCCTTTTTAGATTACACCTGGTTACCGGCACACAAGACTGCGTTTGCTTTAGTAGGTTCGAGTACAACTATTCCATCGGTCCATTGAAGAGGGATATCCAAAGAGTGATTACGCTTAGTAAAATAAGGCGGCTTAGTCATTGTCCTATATTCTGGATTTTTACAAGAAGTCGGCACCAAATTAACTTATATGTAGTCAATTCGCTTAGCTACGGTCACCTTGATCGTGCCGCCACGTAATCAAAGGGCCCGCCTGTGGCGTACACCCACATGCAAGTATGATTTGACAGTTTACGCCGTTCTACGAATTAATATATTTGTATTTAACAACAATAACCACAATGGCGTGTGCGCGCACCGACGCTATCTAAACGAATAGACTATACCCAAGCGTTGTTGTGAATATTCCGAAAAAATCACAATATAGTGAACGGGGTTTTTGTCAATGCTATGGATAATTGGAAACGACAGAAGAAACCATAGGCTAATTGGTAGGTACAGTATATGCCAAAGAAGGTTTTCGGATGGAAGTCAAGTTTCTTTGGTGAATAAATATGACGTAAAGTATTAGGAGCTCTTAAGTAGTTTAAAATGCATCGTTTTCGTATTGACAATACATATTTCAACTAGCAGATCTGGTATAGAACAATCATATGCCTGAATAAGTATTAAGTGAATAAATAAGTATTTATTAGGTTAAGCACAGATTAATAAACAGTTACTACGTAAGTTGAAAGCGCTAAGTAAAGCATTTTACAAACGAACTAGTAGGTATCCATGAACGCATTAAACTACGCTAAAGAGGATATTATACCATCCTAAATTCAGGATCCGATATTCAGTGTCCGATTTAGGACAGTAAATTCAGTCGCTGCAACTCCTAATTACACGTAACTGATTCAGGGCTCTGAATCAGTCTTAAAGGACGAGCGACAAGTGAGGGACGTATCGAGTGACGAAATGCCTCCAATTCTATCGAAATACCAGGAGGTCTCGGGTTCCATGCCCGGTCGGACCAAATCTTTGTATGACCTACAAATATTTGTTTCGGAGTTTGGGTGTTTTCTATGTATAATATGTATTTACGAAAAAGTATATATGTATTTATATCATTTGTTTAGTATCCATAACACAAGCTCTGCTTAGCTTGGGATTAGATGGCGTTGTGTGTTAGATGTCCGAAATATTTATTTCTTAATATATTATTAAACCTGATAACACCGTATATTAAAAATAGAAATACTTTTTAGTGACAATACTAGTATTAGTACAAAGCAGAGATTAGTCGTAACCAATGACACAATATACTATAGACCGTCCCTCCCTTGGCCAATACTGTACGCCGTAAAAAGCTAGAAAAGTTCAACTAAATCTAGATGGCGCTCAAAATAAGCTCTAAAAAGCAGTTTAACAAAGTTTAACAGTATTTTATTGATGTGCTTCAATTCTAGTAACTATATTATTATTTTTCAAATATAAAACTTGCTTTGTATTGCTTGCTTTAAAAAATGATTTTCAATTGCATAACTAAAAGTTAACACCTATGTTTAGGAGATGTCGTTGCAATCGATTTAAATAAACTTGAAAATAATGACTATTTACTACGCTAGATGTCACATTTATAAGTTATTTGGTTGAATCAGAGAAACAATGCACTCATGAATGGCAACATTGCAAAAATCGTTCACCAGTAGTTAATACGGAACGGCAACATCGCTTGAGCCGCGTACTCAGTTCAAAAATATTAATTAATATGAATGTTTATTTTTAACCGACTTCAAAAAAAGAAGGTAGTTATCAATTCGACTGTATTTTTATTTTTAACCGACTTCCAAAAAGGAGGAGGTTCTATGTTCCACTGTGTGTTTTTTTTTATGTATGTTCACCGATTACTGCGTCAATTGTGGACTGATTTTGAAAATTATTTTTGTATTCGAAAGGGTATGCTCCCGAGGTGGTCTCATTGTCACCATATCAGGATCTGATGATGGGATCCTAGGGAAATCGAGGAAAACCCTCATTTTTTTAGGCACATATTATGTTTTCGTATATTTTTTGAAGTACCGAAGTATTGAACCCGGTATTTTCGTCTGGTAGTCATCATTTTATGATGATGAGCTGATGGTGTAAGGTACAACTCCTTAACGGTTAATAGGAGTTGGAGGATAAATTTTTAAATATCATATGTATGTATGTTACATTTAGTCGTATTCTTTCAAATTATTTAGGCAAGCTGATGATCGAAGGTACAACTCCTCAACGGTTAGGAGTTGGAGGATAATTCTTTCAATTTCATACGTATCTATAGACCTTTAGTCGTATACTTTCAAGTTATTTAGGTGAGCTGATGATAGAAGGTTAAACTCTTCAACAGTTAGGGATAAGAGGATGATTTTAATATTACACGTACGTATAGACCTTAATTTGTATTCTTTCAGTTATTCATATGGATCGTTTTATTGAGTAGACATCCACTAAGGAAGGTATTTTGGAATTTCTACCCCTAAGGGGGTGAAATACGGGTTGAAAGTGTGGACGAAAGTCCGTCATTTTTAAGTTAGAAACATGAAACTTTAACTTTGGGCTACTGATTAAAAATGAGTAGATACGTATTTAATCGTTTCTGGATATTATTTAACTTGGTTACGCGAGACGCGACGTAATTTGACCCCTGCCCCTGGTAATACCACGGCATCACAGAAAACCGATGTGAAAAAGTGCTTGCGCTGTGTTTCACCGAGTGAGTGAGGATACCGGAGGCTCATACCCCAACCTCTCCCCCCATCCCACTCCACTATGCCCCAAAGACCGGTAACGGCGGTAACGCATTTGTCAAATTATTTTAGAAATAATCAAACTTTACAAAATATACTATAAAACAATATATTTTCTGTAAATAAATGCAAAAAGCCAACAACACGTGGTATTCCCAGGCGGTCACCCATCCAAGTACTAACCACGCCCGATGTGGCTTAACTTCGGTGATTGGACGAGAATCGGTGTATTCAACATGGTACGGACGTTGGCAATCAGCTGGTTATATTTAACGTTGAGTATCCAGCACTATGACGTCAACTCAATGTTAAAAGTGTCGCTACAACTTTTAGCGAGAAGCGCGATATGGAACTTCGTTCCAAAACATTTCTTATGATTGTTTTATTAATAACTAGGTTTCGCCCGCGACTTCGTTCGCATTTAATAAAAAGTATCCTATGTTACTTCTAATACCTCTACAAGAATATGTGTTTCATGATGATCAGATTAATCAGATAAGTAGTTTTCGCCGGGAAGCGTAACAAACGAACTTACGTTCGCATTTTTAACATTAGGATTATTTATAAGACACAAACCGAAAGAAAATCCTTAATTACACCTTTTTGTCATCTACAGTTGATAAATTAATATGTGCAAGCAATTCTCGACATTATCAACTCGTAATTATCAATTTTTTTATTTGCATACATTCACGATCAACAACATTTATAAACGCCAAAAACTGTTTTTAGACATGTGTCATAAGGACGGGAATTGCAACTGCACCATGCAACTGTATTTTATTAATTCATCAATTATTATGTTGTTTTTTGAATCCATTAAAAAAATAAAATGTCAGTCCTTAGTTCCTTACTTATGTCAATTGAGAAACATACATACATACAAAGTATAAAGTGAATCCATTGAAAATAAAAATTTTTCAAACAATTAATAAAAAAAAAGATTTTAAAAGCGAAAAGTGGTTATTTAAAACTTAAAAACAGACATTTCAATTTTATTTATTTGTGTAGATCTCTCTGACGATAAAATAAAATATTACATAAATTATGTAGGTACTAATATAATTAATTATTTAAAAAACGACATCTAGTGGTACATTTCGCAATAATACAATGACAATAATCTTGACAGTTGACTGTTGGGTTCGTATTGGTGTTGGGGTCAGAAAATATCGTTGTAATTCACGATTTGATGCACTTAGTGACATCTAGGGAACATTAAGCTTACTATAAATCCGCGTACAGGTCTCGCCTAGTAGAGTGTTGGTCTAGTATATATTTCGTCAGTGGTCGTAACGTTGCGTTTTCTCGCTATTTTGCAATAGTGCAATAGACGGAGCAAATATAAAACGTGCGCTCGCGACGGTAGGCAAACGGCGACTGAGCGTCCTAATCCTAAATGTGATTACACCCATCCGATTTAGTATTTAGGACGTCGGAAACCGTCCTTGTCCTAAATGGGCTCCTAAATCGGATGCTACTATTCCTAAATGCGATTTAACTTCCCTGAATTCAAGATAGACTAAATATCGGATCCTGAATTTAGGATGGTATAATATCACCTGAATCAGTTAACGTGTAATCAGGAGCTGCAGCGACTGAATTTACTGTCCTAAATCGGACACTGAATATCGGATCCTTAATTTAGGATGGTATAATATCCCCTTTAGTTAAGCGCACCATAATCCGACTATTCCCTACGCACACTACGCCTACTCTAACAATTTAAGCGTAAGTAAATTAAATAAATAGTGCTTAAAAAATACCTCTACTTAACGTTGCATAGCAGTGTTTTGATTTTTTTTATTTTTGTATATTTCTTCACGATTTTATTCTACTTTTAAAGAAACCCATTTTTAGCCACTTGGGTAGAAAACCGAAATTTACCTAAAATTCAAGTTAGCGTACTAAACATTTTTGGGGATCGAATAAGCTATAGGCTATGTGGGCGGAATAAAATAATTACTGCAATTGGAACACTTACCAAACCAAATAACAATATTTATGAATTTTATGTTCTAATGAACGAAAAATATAAACATTACCCATAACTTTTATTAAACCAACTATGAAAATCAAGAGTACTTCGATCTGACCTCAAACTTAAGAACAAGTTTTGTCCCAGATTGAATATTAACTTTACCTGTAAAGTTAAAGCCTTTGAGTAGTGACAAATACCGTCAAGGTACGCCGTACGGAATAGACTTGTGCGTGTTTCTATTTGCTCGCTAATTTCCAGACCTAGGAACCTATCCACTTGAGTTGACCATTTAGACTTATCTTGTAATTGGCGTGCCAACTATATAGCTTTTAATTCTTGCAATTTTCATATTTTTCTTGTTGTACTTTTCATAACAATAGAAATATTAATTAATTTATTTAAAATACAACATTGAAACCACTTAAAGATTTTTGAATAATCAACTTATATATTTACACATTATGTATAACGATTAATATCATGAATGGTAGCTAAATCATTATTCACGTTTCCGTACAAGTGAATTCTGTAAACACAAGTATACTTTGCATTGCCTTGATTGCTCAAAACTCGAAATATCAACATCTTCCATTCTATTTGCTTGTGGGTTAACTGATAGTATTGTTTCGGTGAACCCTCGGCACGATATTGTCCGTTTACAACTTTGATCCGAGTATTATTTGCGAGAACTCCCTGAAAATTGTATAGCAGTCAGTGTGATGTTCCTCAACATTCTGCAACTAAATCAATTTACACAGATTTATAGACAGAAAACTCTTTATTTTCACACCATATTATAGAGTCACCAGAGAGTTCATAAATGTCAGATATGTAGTGTACTCGTACAACGGGCGATTGCCTAAAGCAATCTCTTCCAGGCAACCTCAACATGTCATTTGTAAAATATTGATAGCTATGTACCAGTACCTACATACATATTTCCGAAGGATCACGGTTTTGAAACTCAGTTTAGCAACCGAACGAAGCTAGTTTTTTAACCCCCGACGCAAAAAGAGGGGTGTTTAAGTTTGACGTGTCTGTCTGTCTGTGGCACCGTAGATCGCGAACGGATGAAGCGATTTCAATTTAGTTATTTTTGTATGAAAGGCGAGTTACGTGCGAGTGTTCTTAGACATGTTTCATGAAAATCGGTTGAGTCCTTTAAAAGTTATGGTGTGGGTGAAAGTGGGGAAGAATAACCGAATGTCTGCAAAAATATCATCGAGTGGGGTCTCAAATGAAAGCGCATAACGTGTTTTTACCCGACTGCAAAAGGAGGGTTATGTTTTTCGAGTGTATGTATGTATGTATGTAAATTTCTTTGGCACACCCTAGAGCCTAAACGGCTTGTCGTATTTTTATGTGAGTTGTGTCAATAGATTCGTCTTAGTCGTGAGAGTGACACTGGGTACATCAAAATTAAAAAAAAATAAAAAGAAGAATTTTTGGCGCCAAAAAGTAATATAAAAATTTTTTTTCAAAATACATCGAGTGTGGTATCAAAATATAGTTTTTTTTACGGTGATTACGAATATATATAAAACTTATATGTTTTTCTTGTTAAATATTGACGCAGTTGGGTTTTTTATTTTTAATAATTTGTTTTACTTTTTAAAGGGAACACAGGTTATTATGACGGGGGTTTTTTTTATTTTGAGAATTTATAGTTATACAAGCTTTCGATGCTTTGTTGGCTAATCTATTTTAATTGTTGGCTAAGTTTATTTTGTATAACCATAAACTCGAGGAGTTTAGTATAAGTTAAGTTATGAATGACGAAAAGTGCTTTTGTATCAGAAACTTTTATGACCATTAGATCCTTTCTGTAGGTACTTTTTTTTAGTTCAGCTTGTAGATACGTACTTGGGTAGGTTCATTGCCGGTATCAGATAACTATCAAAAACCAATCGACACTTTAAATAGTATTGAAATATCTTGAACTTAGTTCCAAATAATTAAAGTAAGTTAAGAAAATAAAAGTATAGCTTCAATCAATAATTCTATTTACCGTTGAACAAAACTACAATTTTATTATAAGACATTGAACTGAACTACTTAATCGAATCCATGCTCCGAGCAACTACATATTACTCAGTCAATGAACTCGGGACATATGGAAGCGAACGTGATACTCGTAACACGAGGTAGGATAGGAGAAGTTCAGTACCAGGATAACGTATATACAAAATATATGTAGCTATAAATATATGTACTATAGTTTTAGCGTTGTTGTTGAGAAACATACAAATATGGTGTTACTAACGTATATAATGAAATGCTTTGGGGCACTCATCGCCGTATCCGGCCGTATGTGTTCAATAGTAACGTAGCTTATCCTTTGTACTTTCGGTAATTGTATTTTTATTTCACCATATGAACCCCTGAAATATTAGGTTATTATTAAGTATAATAAGTGCAATTTTTGTTTGTACAGAGTACCTACATCACATCACACTAATATATAAAGGCGAAAGTTTGTGTGTATGTTTGTTACTTCTTCACGCAAAAACTACTGAATGGATTTGGATGAAACTTTACAGTGATATAGCTTATACATCAGAATAACACAAAGGCTACTATTTGCCGCGATAATTGAGAAACACGCGGGCGGAGCCGCGGACAACTGCTAGTGAAGAATAAGTAACAGAAAGTTAAACAATCAATGTTTTAAAACATTAATGTTTTGCATGTAAATGTTTTGATTGCCTCGTTGGTCTCGCGGTTGGCGTGTTCGACTGCTGATCATGAGGTCTCGCGTTCGAGTCCCGGGTCAGACCAAATGTTTGTATGATCTACAAATATTTGTTTCGGAGTTTGGGTGTTTTCTATGTGTAATATGTACCTATATATTTACAAAAAAAAGTATATGTATTTGTATCAGTTGTCTAGTTCCCATAACACAAACTCTGCTTAGCTTGGGACTAGATGGCGTTGTGTGTTAGATGTCCGATATATTTATTTATTTATTAAATCAAAAATTTTCTACTAACCTGAATTACAACTACTACTGACCTGAATTAAAACACAATTGTAGTAACTACTAAAATTTTGAATAAAGCGAGAGCTGGCATAAACAAATATTTCAGACAATAAGGAGTCGTTTTTACGTGCCTACTTCAGGTCTGAACTTCTAGATCTAGAGGTACCTATGTAATGTTGGCAAAGTTAACAGCTGTTGAAAATGTAAGTGAAGTTTACATAATATGCATGAATTATACATCTAAACCTTTCTGTTGGATCACTCTATCTATTGATGAAAACTACATTTATATCCGTTAAGTAGTTTAAAAAATCGAAGCGAACAGACAGCGCAAGTGACTTCATTTTATATATGTCCTATGTAAAAACTACTGGTTTGTATCAGCTCAAAGCTGCGGTATTCAATAATAATAATTTGATGGAGTTTCAAAATACTTACATAAAAGGCCAACAGTCAGACAGTGTTGGTGGTCGTAAAGCGAGCACTATGTCCGCTGGAGGGGTGGCCCGCCACAGCGGCACTATACCCCACAGCGCGACGCGACCGCCCCACTCCTTTGTGTCAGCGCCCTTTGAGGCCGAGGCACCTGATATGTATCGTGTACCTATGTGAACTGAAAGTGACCCTACATTTTAGATTAGATTCAGCGGATTGATTTGTTCTATTAGGTAGATTTAGACAGGGCCCGAACTAGTGACTTTTGTCGTGTGACTTTGTGACTGCGCGCACTTGAAGTGACAATGATGAAACTTTTTGCATTCGATTCGATTACGCAGAAGACGACTAAAGTATGGAAACCGTGGGGGCGGGGGAGCGACGAAGTGACATTTTGTTGCTACAGCCATCTCCGCGGACAAAAAGTCACCCAATTGTCACGTATCCAAATGCGCGCACCTTCATTATGGGTAATGTACGCGGTGACAGTCACGCAACAGTCACGGTGACAAACATCACTAGTGCGCGCAGGGCCTTAACTTATATCAATCAATCGGTTTAATCTTGAGCCTTTGACATTATGTGCAGGAGGATTATAAAATACAAATACAAGCAAGGACAAACACTAAAATACACTGTGAACCATAGGTTTTATGAATAGTAGACGTTTTCATCAAATAAACTTTGTCCAACTGTTTTAAATAGTTAGTTTTTCTGTGATGGAAGTCTACCTATTTCTTTTTCTACTCCCACACAAAGTGTGGGGATGCCCACACAAAGTGAATGTAAAATTTTATGATGATCAGTTCAGGAGAAAAAAATCGTTTGCTTGAAATACGTTTAATGCTTCCGGCATTAAACGTATTTCAAGCAAACGATTTTTTTTATTACTTACATTAGTTAGAGTTAGGATAATTAAAAAGTTGATTTTAATTAAAAAATCATTATCGTAAACCATTATACCTGTTATAGACGCAGATTCCACTATACATTATCTTACAGAGATTTGACTCAGTCAGCGGCGGTGTCAGCGGTGTGCGACAGACCCTATTCCCTAAAAAACCTCTCCTCGCTACCATCCCTCTTAGTAAAAAAATTAAGACGTTATATAATCAAATCAAAGACCAAAGAAAATGTTCTTGGGTCATCAAGGACGAGCCGAGTCTATGATAGACTGTGTAGTGTGTGCCACGGTTCTTAACTAACTATAAGTTAGTTTAATGAATGAACGTATAGTAGAATCTGCGTAACGAATGTTATTGAATATACCAGTGGAAAAAATATGATACTTTCTAAGGAGGGTCTTCACAACTAATGAATCCCTTGAATCTATTTATTGACTTAGCAACGCACGTATAACAGTACCTTCATAACCGATAAATCATCATATCATCACACGAACGCCTTGTTATAAAATGCAATGGTCAGGTTCTTAGTGATTATAACCACTTTAAGTAACTAATCATTAATTAAGTGTTATCGTTATCCAAGTGCGTAAACCCCACAGTTAGCATGTTACCGGGGTGTCTATAAAAGTAGTACATTACGCGGCACGTCAAAAAGTAATTTGAGTGGTACCTGTCTTCGATCGCGACGACAACATCATAGTCCGAGAGCGAAGTGTATTCCTGTAATACAACGTGCCACTTTTTAAATTCGTTTATGAGGGAGATATCTAATATCGTGAACAAGATATATTGATTTGTAATTTGTAAACAGTTTTACCTTTATAGATATCTTTATTGAGTAGATACTTTGCCAATGTCGTACCGATAGTAAGCTTTGGAGCTTATGATTATGAAAACATCTTTCAGTCTATATAAATATATACCTATCCTTATCTTTGAGATAAAATGAATCTAGAAGCTTGTGATGTAGGTATTTGACAGTCAACATTAAACTTAGACTGTGATTCCATTTCGGTAAGTATAAATAAATCGGATAGTTTTAACCGGAAACCCGGTTAACATTCTAGGTAGCCGGATACCATACCTGTTTGTCGAATATTCAGCTGAAAATTATGAATTACCTTTCTTGCGTGTCAGGAACTGGGTAGTAATGATACAGGTTCGATATACATTGCATGCCATTTGGAGCGGATATATTTAAATAAGGAACTCCCGATTTACCCATGGCTTATGGGCCTCGTTAAAATCTTAATTACAAAGCCTTTTAAGGACTTTAGTAATTTAACCATTAGAATCAAGAATAAAAAAAACTACCTAGGGGTTGTTAAATATTATTAATCGTTTTGAGTAGTTAGTCTTCAACCCCTGCTAAAAAGAAAGAGTGGGAAAGAGTCTGACTACTTTCATGCTCTTAACGACAAGCGACCTGTGATCCCTTTATGTTACTTATCGTCCGATATCTGCTAGATAAAACATTTAGCTAGGTAGGTACTCTAGATCTTAGATAGTTTCACGGAAACCCGTTTTATCTCTAGTATTACGTATATCTTGACCGCGTTGTCATATCTATACTTTAAAATAGAAATCTACGGGATTGCTACCATGTACCTTTTTGTTTGTGAGTATCCGATATTTCGGCGCTGTTGCAAGCACCATGATCACGGAGTAACTGAAGATCTTGCGGGTGGGATGTTATTGGCAGACATATCGGTCTACCCTCTTTCGCAGTCTTTTACTACGATCGCCCCCGGTACCACTGTTCACTAACTCACTATTCACTCGTAATTGTTCTCGACACACAACACTAACAGTATCTGGTCGCGAAACTATGTCTTGTTGATTACGCCGGTTTTTGCACATTCGAATCACGGGATTCCAGACATTTGACAGTTTGAACCCATCCTCACGATTGAAATTTTTGTGTTTATTAATTTCAATCGCTTCCCTGACCAATCTAGGTATGTAGTGGCGTTCTGTCGTAATTATCTGTGGGTTGTGAAACTTAATCCAGTGATTTGGGCCCGAGTCAATCAAATGCTTCGCGATTGCCGATTTCTGCTGGTCGTTGTTTTTGACCGCTTTTATGTGTTCGTTCATGCGGCACGCGATGGTACGTTTAGTTTGGCCGATATATGAACTCCCACAAACAAAAAGGTACATGGTAGCAATCCCGTAGATTTCTATTTTAATGTTTCTGACCATGAAAGTTTAAAACAATATATCTGTACTTACTAAAATATAAAGCTAAAGAGTTTATTTGTTTGTTTGAACGCGCTAATCTCAGGAACTACTGTTCTAATTTAAAAAAATCTTTTAGTGTTAGATAGCCCATTTATCGAGGAAGGCTATAGGATATATATCATCACGCTAAGACCAATAGGAGCGGAGCACTAATGAAGAATGTTACAAAAACGGGGGAAAATTATTACGCTACGGGCAATAGTAGACGTAAACGAGGTTGCGTGTGTCAGCTAGTCCTAATATATAATAACTACACTATTGTATAATTTTATTAAAGAAAATACTCAAATCGAGTTACAAAAGTTTATTTAATGCTCCAGTTTAAGAACTCTAGAATAAAAGTTTTCTTTACACACGTTCAGTAATTTTATAAGTTTGACAGTGAAGCAAAGTTCAATTATTACCTGAGAGTTTGTTCAGCTTTAGCTAGCTCTTCGGTCAAGTACTTCAGTCTGTGACAACATTCTAAGCTGACCGATGTACCTGTCTCGGAGAAGGCTGAAACAGATAAAGGATAATCGGTTACTGTTATGATAATCTGCACTTGTTTGAATTCATGCTTTCAATATCCCTTTAACTTGGCATATTAACTAAAATACACATCTTCGTTTGATATTAAAAGTAGGTAGCAGGAACTATCCATACTAATATTAAATTCGAAAGTAACTCTGCCTGTCTGTTAGGCTTTCACGGCTAAACCTATTTAGATGGATTTTGATAGAGAGATAGATTGGACCTTGGAGAAGGACAAAGGATTTGTCACTATAACCGACGTGCTTGATGCTCTCGACCGGTTGCAGCGGCGAGCAGTCTGCATTATCAACAGTCCCGATGCCACCGAGTCCCTTGAGCCTCTGCAGTTGCGGAGAGATATTGCCTCTATGGCAGTCCTCTACCGCCTTTACCATTGAGAGTACTCTGAAGAGCTCTTCCTATTGATTCCACCTTCTCCCTTCCTCTACAAAACAACACGTGCTGGCCTTGGAAGCCACCGCCTTAAGAGTCGTAGAAATATGCTGTCGAACGAAATGGTTTGGTTCTTCCTTCCTGTGCCGAGCAGTTAAAAACGGGAACTCACTACCAGCGTAGGTGTTTCCCTCCCACTATGATCCCGGGTCCTTTAAGCGGGGCGTGAAAAAACATCTTACTAAGCCGCCATAGTGTGGGACGCCCTACTGCATTGTCTGCTTTCGCAGTGAGTAGGGTGGCCCCCACTGTTGGATTTTGATTGAGCTTACCATCAGGCTGAGCAGAGTCACTTGGCAGGTAATTTATATAAAAAAAATGCGGACACAATCTAATAATAAATGACCAGGACACATGTCATAGGTACTATTGACGTACGTTAGTACCACTAACATGCTCAGAAAAGTTAAATTGGAAAAGATTTACTATAAGTTCGTAGTAGTTACAAAGTTTACTTACGTGTTGTATTTAGCTTTTGGGAGCACAGAAACGGGGATTGGATGAATCGATCAATAGGGAATAAGATTAGTCAGTAGGTAGGTAATCTGATAAATTTTGTAGGATCTGAACGACTTAGTAATGTATTAACCATAATAATGTATTACCTATTATAAGGTAGACATTTGGAATCACTTAAAAGAAATAACTTACAGTAAATTGCTCGAGTCGGATCTGCGCGATTGAGGAAGAACCTCATGTCTATGGAATGACATAGACTCATAGTGTTATAAGATTGCTTAGCACTGTTTCAGCTGGTGAATACTAGGTGCTAGGAATATAACGCATAATACTGTTGCGACAGAATACCTCACTCCATGACAGAGTAACTACGCAGCCTGTTTTCAAAATACATACGTTAGTAAAACCTAATTTCCGATAGGACTACTGAAACTTCAGTATTTTGTATAAATAGGTTAGATATCTATTTATACAAAACACTGAAGTTTAGATAGATTTATTAATTAATTTATTATTGTGTACCTGACCCTGACTGCCTCGTTGGCGCAGCTGTAGCGAACGCGACTGCTGGGTATGAGGTCTCGGGTTCGAAGCCCGGGTCGGACCCGACCGACCGCTGGGTGTTTTTCTATGTATGTAATAATAATATGTACGTATTTACAAAAAAAGTATACATATAAGTAGTATATATTTATATCAGTTATCTAGTACCCATAATACAAGCTGTGCTTAGTTTGGGACTAGACGGCGTTATGTGTTACATGTCCGAAAATATTTATTTATTAACCGACTTCAAAAAAGGAGGAGGTTCTCAATTCGACCGTATATGTTTTTTTATGTGTGTTCGCGGATAACTTCGTTGTTTAAGAACCGATTTTGATGATTCTTTTTTTAATGGAAAGGAGATATCCCAACGGTGGTACCATGATAAGGACACTAAGATCTGATGATGGCATCCAAGAGAAATCGAGCCGAACCTTGAAGTCGGTTTTGTTATTTTTTTTAAAATTTATTTAATGTGAGCCTATTACCTACAGGCTTGAAAAAATGAATAGTGGATAATATACAATGAGGAAGTTAGTTTTACTCTTGGATTTACGTCATTACAAATATGTTGCCTTTTCATCATTTATAAATAAAATGCAGTAAAGCGCTTAACACAGATTTGTTTTTGTACGCTACTGACACAATTTATTATGTAAACATAAAATTACGAGTATTTGACATACTTAACAAATTGAAATCCGTAAGGGGAATTAGTATTTAATTTATTGTGAAATCACTTTAGAATGTGTAGTCTGTTAGGATATTATATTCTTTACAAAAGGTTAAATCATTTCTCAACGAAAAGACTCTGGCGTTTCATGGCTAACCCAAAGAGCTTTGCGTCAGGAAAAAAACAATATCATGAGCCTACTATTCTTTTACTCGATTGTTAAATATTGACTATAAGTGCCTGTAAGTGTGTAAAATAAGTGCCTATTTGAATAAAACCTTTTTGACTTTGACTTTTAGATTAGTGAACCAACATATGTCATGACTTTAGAATCATTTTATATATGTACAACGATAACGATTAAAACTTGTAATGACGTGATTCTACAAAGAATCATAATCAAAAACGGCGTTAAACACCAAAAAAGATACATCTATCAAAGGCATAAAGACATCTCACCGAACTGGTATATAAACAGGTCCCATTATCGTCCTGAAAACTATATCCATACTGAGAATTTGTATCTTAATCTTACATGTCCCGTTTGTGAATAAATCCAGCAAGCCTCTTAATGAAATAATATCATATCAATTATCTCTAAAACAACTAAGAACCAAAGAGAATTTTGCTACGAAAGACCAGTGTGATTACTAGTAATTGACCTGAATGTCTTAAGAAATACAATTACGTAGGAGGTACTTACATAATGAGATTAACTTCGTTAAGTCTCCTTCGAGGTTCTCCTTCCAAAATGACACTGAAACTAAGTTAATTTTCTCCTTTGATGCTACAATAGTAATTTTATTCATCGCCTACTAGTTTAAGCTAAAATCATTATTGTTAGTTTGTTAAGAAACAAAAGTGGAATCTCCTGAATATGTTGTTAATACAACATCTTTATGTTATTTAGTTATGTTTGTTACATAACTATGTCTGTTCCACTTTTAGCTGCAAAACAATGTCTTGGAGAATTTCATACATCTATATTTATACATAAGAGATTTAACAAGTATAATATTAACTGAAGTTACGAAGTTTATGTATTTCAGTAATGCTTTAAGGCTTCATTGAGGTTTTCAGTCGTTAAATTGGGATACAACCTGTTTTATTTTAATTTTACATAGATTATATCGCAAATGTTTCTCCTAAGCATTGAAGTGGTGCGTAAAACTAAGAATAAATACGGCTTCAAAACATGAATCATCTCTTATACTCATAACTTCTCAGCAAGGCCAACAAAGTCCGTACTAACCTATTGTTCCCAGCGCAAGGATCAATATAACAGACAAGCAAGCCGTAGTTCTAATACAGGAACGATTTTGAACTGATGTGTGTCTACATCTTTTGGTTCTCCTTTTCTTGCTACCAATGAAGTTTTGTTCCACGTTGTCTTCGTATAGATATTCCCAGATGTTTTCTCGTAACGGGTACGTGGATCGCATTTCCCAATTCGGTCTTGCAACTTGTCTGGATTTCCTTCGTTCGTGAACTTTTCCTGTGAAAAGTGTAGTGAATAAAATAAATCAACTAAAGTAAAATAGTTTCGAAGTCATTGCATTTATTAGTTATTCAAGCAGTATAAGAAGATGTTGGCGCAATGAACATCAAAGAAGATTCTAGAGACGTTTAATATAAAGAATAAAGACAACGGTCACGTATGGTGTACTGGACTTATTTTGAACAAGTAACAACTATAGATTTTTGCATCATTTTCTATTGTGTACGGAATTTTCCAAATAGATACACTATAATAGATAGGCACAAGACTTATCAGTGATACCTTTCCTTCTTATTTTTCTATTTCAAAACAACTAGCACAAACAACCAACAATCTATTATACATAAACTAGCTTATTAAACACTAGCTGTGCCCCGCGGTGTTACTCGCGAATGTTATACCTTTACAGCAATAAATGCGGTTAATGCCGCGGGGCGAATCTAGTCTAAGAAAGAAGCATAAATTAATTCTTATATCATTAGCTATCTGCCAGTGAAAATCGGTCCAGGCGTTCCAGAGATTGGAACAAACATGTAGACAAAAAAAATAAAAAATCATTTTTTGGTGTAAGTCCCGTATATACTTTCATAATATGCATTTAGTAAAAAGCTGTTAATGTGAAATTGAATGTTATTTATTTGTATAGATGTTTTGTGTATAACTATAACAGTCCTAGTTTAATCAATGAATTGAAGATTGCATCTGACGTTATGAATGCAACATATAACATAATATTAATATTTTCAATTACTATTTAAATAGGTACTTGTAGCTTCTTCGTCACTGTTTTTCTTTATTCATCTATTCATAAAACATAGAAACGAATCGAGGAAAATCGATTCTAGTATGATAAATGGGTCCATAAATTAAATTTTACGTTTCATTATCTTCTGTGTAAGAAATCTATAAGAATATGATAGATGATAGATAGAAGATAGATATTAGTTTAGGTAGCACGTACAAATGAAGTTATTAGAAATAATTTTCAAAATCGGTCCACAATTGACGGAGTAATCAGTGTACACCTACATAAAAAAAAACAAAAAAAAAAGAATTTGAGAACCTCCTCCTTTTGGAAGTCGGTTAAAAATTACTGTATGCAAGGAACTTATTTAATAAATAAATAGGTATTTAATAGGTTTTTAAAAGCGATGGGCCGAATGTGGTTTCAACCGAATACGAACTTCGGCCAAACATTCGGTAAAAACTCAAAATTCGGCCGAAGGTAGGTTCTTTTCACAAGACTTTGGTGCCACAAATCCTAACTTGTTTACGCGCTCACTTGCATTATTAGTGAGTACACCTTCACCTCAACTTTCTGAACTATTGAAAAAATATATTATTGGTCAGTTATCGACAGCTAAAACGATTTCAGTTACGAGTGACATGTGAATGTGCACCATTAACTTGTTATAGTTTTCAAGTTTTACTTTGCACTGACTTGCTGCATCATTTTAGCAGAATGTGTAAGAAGGAGCGAGGATATTGAAAGTCCGAGCAGTAACGATGAAGATTTTTTTTTATGGAATGGTGGGCAAACGAGCTGACGTGTCGCCTGATGGTAAGTGATTACCGCCACCTATGGACACCCGCAACACCAAAGGCATCACAAGTGCGTTGCCGGCCTTTGAAGGATGGGGGGGAGGGGTTGGGATATGGGCCTCCTATATCCTCACTCACTCGGTGAAACACAGCGCAGGCGCTGTTTCACACCGGTTTCCTGTGAGGCCGTGGTATCACTCCGGTCGAGCCGGCCCATTCATGCCGAAGCGTGGCTCTCCCACGGTGATCACTTACTATCAGGCTATACGTCTGATCGTTTGACCCTTATTCCATAAAAAAAAATCATCGTTACTGCTCGAACTTTCAATATCCTCGCTCACAATACTGCACAATATTTCTCACATTCCAACAATGAAGACATTCACAGAACGTTCTGGATCTGTTACGAGGAACTGGCCGCAGCAAAACTGTCTCACATAGAAGAACATACAAGAACATAGAAGAAAGGTTCAAATCCCACGTAGGACAACACTTTGTGTGATCCACAAATTGTTGTTCTGAGTCTGGGTGTTCTTTGTGTCCGTTTCATGTATGTTTGTAAAGTCCCCCGCGACACAGGATGTATTCCTAGTGCGGGAGTTGTCTTTAAAAAAAAAACCAGAAGTCCGAATGCATCAGAACTAGATATCTAAATGAAAATTTGCTATCCAAAGACTAAGTTTGGTGGGCTAATAAAAAGGTCAAGTTCTTCCTCAGTATATTTTAAGCCATTTTTCTTAGAGGCAGATTTATAATGCATTTGTTTTATTATTTGATTCAAAATAATTAGGATTTTTCACTATTTTCTATTTTCGAATGTCGGTCGACTGCCGAAGTTCGGTTCGAGCCGCCGAACTTCGGTTGAACCGAATGTAAAACGAATTTCGGCCCATCCCTAGTTTTTCATTTTTAACGAAATAGTCAATAGTCATATGCAATAGAAAATGCTATCAGATTATAATCTAATTTAAAAGTCTTTGCATGAAAAATAAACACATTTGATTCTAAAACTTTTTTTAATTAAATATATTTTACTACTAAATCAACTATTTTATCATTTTGTACGTGGGAATGAACAAACTGACATGCATCCTATGTCTGTTGGAGGGTGGAAACGGTGTTCATACAAAATCCGGCATTGTCCTTTAGTGTTCGTTTTTATATTTAATATACAAAGCTATAAATAAACTACAACAATATCTCAATTTAAAAGAATAGTATTACATAAACAATATGGACATAAACGTGTATAGTATTTTCCGTTTTAATACTATCGTAAAATAAGTACTACTCGTCGTACAATCGCACTAAAACGAAACAAATCAAAGGATGACATTTTATTAATTTGTTGATAACGTTAACATTTTACCCCACCAAAAACATAAATGTAAAAAAGGAGAGCCAAGTTCAATACAAAAATTATGCTTTTCATAATGTTATGAAAAGCATAATTTTATAAAATGACTGATGTCAGTCATTTTATAAAGTTATTCAAAACATATATTTTAATTCTGATAAAAACTGGCCAAGTCAAATCAAACCTACTTTAAGATCTCACATTGTTAAATTACAGCAATAGTTATAGGTATCCAATAAAGCAAAGAAATAGAGTTTAATACTTATTGTTCATGTTCCTATAAATACATATTTGGATTTTGCATAGAACTTGGCACTCATTTAGATCTCCATTCTTTTTGCGGCGAAGCCCACAGCCAAGCATAATTTTTGTATTGAACTTGGCTCTCCTTTTTACATTAATGTTTTTGGTGGGATATCATTACTTTTTGTAAATAAAACTAGGCAGGTAGGTATTGAGATTTAATAATACATATATTGGGATAGTTTCAAATATATGCTTGTATCTAAAACGACGGTTCCAACGCTACAATTAAAAAAAAAAATTGTATGGGGACCCCCCCTCTTTTAGGGTTCCGTGCCAAAGGCAAAAAACGGAACCCTTATAGATTCGTCATGTCTGTCTGTCTGTCTGTCTGTCCGTCCGTATGTCACAGCCACTTTTTTCCGAAACTATTAGACCTATAATGTTGAAACTTGGTAAGTAGATGTATTCTGTGAATCGCTTTAAGATTTTTACACAAAAATAAAATAATTAATTAATAAATTATTATATATGTAATATATATATAATTATATATATAATAATATATTAATAAATTTTGTTGGTCCCTAATTTTGTTGGTACTTAGAACTGAAACTCAAAAAAAATTTTTTCATCAAACCAATATGTGTGGGGTATCTATGGATAGGTCTTCGAAAATGATATTGAGGTTTCTAATATCATTTTTTTCTAAACTGAATAGGTTGCGCGAGAGACACTTCCAAAGTGGTAAAATGAGTGTCCCCCCCCTTTAACTTCTAAAATAAGAGAATGATAAATCTAAAAAAAATATATGATGTATATTACCATGTAAACTTCTAACGAAAATTGGTTTGAACGAAATCTAGTAAGTAGTTTTTTTTAATACGTCATAAATCGTAAACTGCAATTTACTTTTCATTCAATCAACACAAATATAAAAATAAAATAAAAATTATATTATGTTACTTGCTGCCGCGGAACCCTTCATGGGCGAGTCCGACTCGCACTTGGCCACTTTTTTAATTTTTAGATTTTTTCCTACGCTTACGCACAATTATCGAGCTGGATTCCAAATTTCATCCTTCTAGGTCATCTGGGAGTAGGTTAGGTTTAGGTACTATATATATGTCAGTCAGTGCTAAAATTTACGACTTTTTGACCTTCATATCTTTACAACCGTTTGAGCTAGCTTCATGAAATTTGGGCTTCTAGATGGCCTTATGGATATAATTAAACACACGTAGTTTTATGTGTTTACGTTAAAGAAGTTTTGAGTTATAGAAGGGTCAAAAGTGGCACCAAGTGGTTCGTGTAATATTACACTCGGCGCTGGCTAGCCAGTTAATTTGCTTGAACTTGGCTTGACAGGCTGCTGCGTGTCTAGATCGCGGGTTAGTAGTAATTTTGTGAGTTTCATTGCCCGCTTTACGATTGCTTCGGTCTAGCCACAAGATCTAAGGTGGGCTTTCTACTTATTAGTATTTCAGACTATTAATACCGACGTCCTTGCAGCAAAATTTTAGATATATTTCGCATTTTTTTATTATACCTCGTGCAGAATTCACCAGCAATGAAGCGTAAACATGTGTCCACATCAATAAATAAGTAGGCCAGTTGTTAGATCGCTACTTGAACTGTATATATACCTATACTTTTTGTTTACGAGCGCTAGAATAATTAATTATTAAATATAGAAATGATGCATAGGCTTTAAAATCTTAAATGAGTAGGTCAATGTTGAGGAAATATCAATGTTGAAAATCCTGAAATATAAATCTTATGCAATAATTTCCTACAACCAATTTAAATTTGTATGCACTCACTCCATGCGTTTCTTATCAGCAACATTTTTAATTTTTGAAAGCTCTTAAAATAGCCCAAAATAATGCACTGCCGTGCAAACTTACCTAACCTACTTAAGTATTTTTTTTTTAATCCAACTTTAGAATTAATATAATAGGCAGTTCAGAAATATAATCACCACGTAGGGATATTACGTCTTGTCCATCCTAACAAATTTCTACATTAGACCGGACGTAGGTCAGACGAGATACTCGAAACGAAAAGTAACTAAGAACTTGTGTCAAGTCTGTCAATTTATACATAGATTTTTGATCAAGTCTAGACCAACTAACTAAAGTTTTAATATAAAAACTTTTTGAGCTTAATTTAAGTTGAAATGGGTATAATTAGACGGTGAAGTATAATTGGTTTGATATTTAGCAAGCGGGCGTCGTTACTCTCAGTAGCGGCAGGTGGCGGCATGCTCCAATTGCATTACGCCAATTCGGACCAGGCCAAATCTGTATTTGGATTGCTGGGATTATTCTAATATGGACTTAATCTTGTGCTAATAATTTTGGCTTCATATTAACTTAAAATGTTTCCGTTTTGTTGTTGTATTTGGATTGTTTATTTATATACTATGACTATGAAACTACTAACTTGCCCGACAGACTTCGTTCTGCTGACATTATCGACAGATGTTTTAATTTACTCTAAGATTTGTATGAGAAAAGACAACTGTTGTTTTTACTATTTTCCTCGCTATTTTTGCGTTTTTAGAGTTCCGTGCCAAAGGAAGGAACCCTTATAGATTCGTCATGTCTGTCTGTCTGTCTGTCCGACTGTCCGTCCGTATGTCACAGCCACTTTTTTCCGAAACTAAAAGACCTATAATGTTGAAACTTGGTAAGTAGATGTATTCTGTGAACCGCATTAAGATTTTCACACAAAAACAAGAAAAAAACAATAAATTTTGGGGGTCCCCATACATTTTTTTTTCTAAACTGAATAGATTGCGCGAGAGACACTTCCAAAGTGGTAAAATGTGTGTAACCCCCCTGTAACTTCTAAAATAAGAGCATGATAAATCTAAAAAAAATATATGATGTACATTACCATGCAAACTTCCACTTAAAATTGGTTTGAATGAAATCTAGTAAGTAGTTTTTTTTAATACGTCATAAATCGTAAACTGCAATTTACCTTTCATTCAATCAAAACAAATATAAAAATAAAATAAAAATTATATTATGTTACTTGCTGCTGCGGAACCCTTCATGGGCGAGTCCGACTCGCACTTAGCCGCTTTTTTTAATTTATATAGAAGATAGATGTCTAGAGTACACCTTTGTAAATTTGACATGATTAGAAAATTATTCGTAGACGGTGCCGAATATCTAATCTGATTTTTAATTCTCTTTTCTTTCAAGGAAGAAAGGTACATTATGTCTGAACAATGTTCTCATACGTTATTTTTATTATAATAAGAGATATGAGGGTACAGCAATGAAGTGTTAATAGGTACTAAATTAAATTATATGAGAAATATCAAAGTCTACTATATAATATTCTAAGGTTCCTACAGTACTTGCTTGTTATAAAGCTGGTAGTGTTTTCCTTTGTACGTTTTTATCCTTAACCAAAATAAAAAAAGATAAAAAATATTCAAGTAGAAACTTCATGCTCGCTACTTTTAAGCAACCCTAGATCAAGTACACAAATGAAAACCTAGATGCACAGGTATGTATAATGTAAAATTTTATTCTTAAAATTCTACTGGAATTCGTTAAAACTAATACCTTTTCTGGTATTATTACGCAATTAAAACGCAATTAAAAAAAAACTAAGATACACAAGCTTTAAAACTCGACTTCCAGTGTAAGAAACTTGCCATTGTTCTAGTAAAGAAAGCTCAGGTTAAAGGTGTTCTGAACTCGGTTGAGGGCATGAGGCTCTCGCCGATCTATTTGAAAGTAATAAAACTTTTATTTATTTATTTATTAGGGCCCGCCAACAATTGTTTACATTTTTACCTTAAAAATATTACAAAGTCAGTATTATGGATCGTAATGTAACAATTACCTATAGGTAGGCACAGTATGCATTATTAAAAATTATGGTACAAAAATTACAAACACCTGAAGAAGAAATAAGTACAAAAAGATAACAACTTTTGAAGTTATATAAACATGGTTATTTGCATTTGACATCAGTATTAGAATAGTCCATTCAGAGGTTAAGCAAGGTTTGGCAAAGAGCTCAAAATCGATTTAAATTTGTATAACGAATCGTAATGGATATCAACTATGTCGCTGCAGCCATTTAACACCTTGCACAATCTCGCACATGGAGAATTAGCACCCAGAACAGTTCTTCTTAATGGCGGACACAGTGGCGTGATGGGTTTGCGCGGAATCCTTGAAGGCACTCGAAATCTAAGAATAGCCAGTAACGGCGTGCAATCAATTTTATAATTGACAGTCTTAAAAGCAAAGATTGCGTCATTTAATTCAAGCCGACTGACAAGAGATTTTAAATTAAAATATTTAAGCCTATCCGAATAGGAGCGAACTTTTTTGGATATGCCATTGCAATATGCAAGATGCCACAGAAATCGCTTTTGGACACGTTCCAATCGCAGGGAATGCGTTGCGTAGTGGGGTCGCCAGACTATGCTGCAATATTCCAACGTGCTTCGGATAAGACTATTATAAAGCAAAAGTTTAGTACT
Source organism: Diaphora mendica (assembly GCA_949125395.1). Classification (NCBI taxonomy): domain Eukaryota; kingdom Metazoa; phylum Arthropoda; class Insecta; order Lepidoptera; family Erebidae; genus Diaphora; species Diaphora mendica. The sequence continues at coordinate 9,331,295 of OX421321.1, forward strand.
GTTATTTCGAAAGTTCTTACAAGTTCTTAAGACAAAGCCTAGCATTTTTGAGGCTCTTTTTATAATGTATTCCAGATGATGCGTAAAAGTTAGTTTCCTATCAAATATTACACCGAGGTCTCTAATCGTATCCAATTCGTCAATAATGGTATTATTTATTTGGTACGCAAAGTTGATGGGGTTATGGCTCCTAGTAAATTTTAAATACTTGCATTTACCGATATTTAAGTACATTTTATTATTTTCACACCATTTTACCAGTCTACTGAGATCACTTTGAAGTAACCTAGCATCTTTCTCATTTTTAATGGGTCTTGAAAACTTCAAATCATCTGCAAATAAATAAACGTCGGAATACAAGAAACAGTTGGGGACGTCGTTAATAAAGTAATTAAACAAGAGTGGCCCCAGATGGGAACCTTGTGGCACACCGGATAAAACGGGCTCTAAATTAGATTGGTAACCATTGACTACTACAAGGAACACTCTACCTGTCAAATATGATGCTATCCACTCCAGCATTGATCCACATATACCGTAAGCTTGCAGTTTGTAAGTCAAGATTTTGTGGGATACCTTATCAAAGGCTTTACTAAAATCAGTGTAAATTACATCAGTTTGATGACCTGAATCCATGGTTTTAAATAGAGTCTCGGTGAAAGATGCCAGGTTTGTACTTGTGGATCGCTTTGCAATAAACCCATGCTGACTGTCACTCAAGTATACTTTAAGATGATTTTGCAAAAGTGGACATATTAACATTTCAAAATTTTTTGCAAATGATGATAAAATGGAGATTGGTCTATAATTGGATATCATTTCAATGTCATTAGATTTGTGTATTGGAACTACTTTCGCAATTTTCCATTTTGAGGGAAATATACCACTAAGCAGTGACCTGTTATAGATCAGCATTAGTGGGCGAACTAACTCCTTGGAACAGGCTACAATTAAAATGGGTGAAATTGCATCTGGGCCAGCTCCCTTAGTAATATCTAAGCTTTGTAATATTTTTAGTAGATTTTCATGTTCAACTAGGGGGCTACTTAGGGATAGGCTATGCTTTTGAAGTGATTGTATGTACTCAGTTTTGTATTAGATGTTTGAGTATTCGTCAGAACTGTAAACTTTAGAAAAATAATTAGCAAATAGTTGACATATCTCCGTTCCATCTGTTGCGGTTTTGAATCCATCGGCCATAGATTTGGGGTATGCACTAGACCCCCCTCGTTTGGCCTTGACATAAGTCCAAAATAATTTAGGATTTTTTTTTAATTCATCTTCCATCAACCTAATGTAATTATTGTAACACCATGTTGACAAACGATCGCAACTTTTTACGATATAGCTTAATTCCAATGCACCCAATGGGTTACCATATTTTTTATACCGTTTCCTAAGCTTATTTTTATTGTTTAATAATTTAATTAAGTTGCGACTGAACCATGGGGGATATTTATTGCCTTTCGGTACGCACATTGGTACATACTCTTTAATAGCATTACTAAGAATACTATAGAATACCTCTATCATTTCGTTCACATCACTGTGTCCCGCAAACATTTCCTCCCATTCAACTTTACCCAAGTAATTTGTCAGCGATACATAGTTACCTTTATAGAAATTTAGTCTCTCGTGAGCATTATTATATAATAGTCTAGGTTCCATTTTTAACGTAATACACACATCAAAAGTGTCTAGGGATCAAGCATTTTTATGCGGATTTCTTGAGACTGAGATGTGGCTTTGGCCCTGGCCTGCTCAGTCGCCAGACTTGAACCCGATTGAGCATGCATGGGATATGCTACAGAGAAGAGCTCTGCCGAATATGGAGGGTATCCAGTCGCAAGAAGACCTTTTTTTGTTGTTGCAACGAACATGGGCGGCCATTCCACAGCGTGATTTGGATGAACTCATTTTGAGTATGCCAAACCGATGTTCTTGTGTTAGTGTTCGCGGTAGAAACACGGATTATTAATTGTTTAAGTTACCTAATAAAATTTTAAAGAAAACTGTTATTTCAGTCTTTTTTTCGAACTTTAATGTTAGTGGTTCAAATGTCAAAAATCCTTTTATTAGGAAAATGGCAAATTTCTTTATTAATGCAAAGGTGACTTGGTTTATCGTTACTGTGACAAACGAAAACACTTTATTTGATGAATCCTTAAAGAAAATTTTAATTAATATCAATCAGGAGAAAAGTTATTGCAAAAATATATCAACATATATTTTTGCAATAACTCCCTAGACACATATGTTGATCCCTAGACACTTTTGATGTGTGTAGTAATATCCAATGCTGGGTGTAGCCGACTTGCGTTAGTTATAGAATTCAAACTTGAAACGACGCGATACGCAGGATTAGAAGCTATTACAAGATCAAGCATACAGCCATCTGAATTAGCAATAAGATTTAATTGATGTAATTTATTTACATATATAAAATCCTGTAGTGTTTTACTTATGCTAGACAGGCCAGAGTTACTAATATATTGTGTTGTTGATTTCCAGTCTATATCACGCCGGTTAAAGTCTCCCACAACAAATATTTCACAATCCGTTACTTGCTCGAGTACAGCGTTACAATTATCTATAAAGTATTCCAATACTGCCCGAAGTATCGGGGGAGGTAAATACACTGCACAAAAAATTATCTTTCGAACAGTATTGGAACGTGTACCAGGCAGATCTACAACGACCCAGATATCCTCGCTGTCCGACTCCCAGTTTCTAATGCGTTTAGTCCTTATGCTCTTCTTTATCGCAAACAACACTCCCCCACCCTCCCGCTTATGACACTGTAACTTAGATATTTCCCTATCTCTTCTGTATACCATATATCGGTCATCAAACAACTCGCTATCCAGTACAGAATCATTAAGCCAAGACTCAGTTATAACTATGATGTCGTAGTTGCTACAACAAGTATTGCGAAAGAATGTGTTAGTTTTCGTGCGAAGGCCACCAGTATTTTGATAATAAATTTGCAAAGTATTGAATTTTATAAAATAAGTATTACAAACCATGCAAAACACAAAGGATAAGTGGGATTTCATAAAAATTCCACATTACAGTATTCTACTCAAGCTTTCTCGATTGTTTATCAGTATAACATCAGCTAAATCGTCCTTCTTTATAAAGATCCTACCACTACGTACCCAAACATACTTAAACCCCTTGTCCCTGGCTCTTAGTCTCGCCATGGCGTGAAGTTCTTTGTTAGCCGGTGATAGATGTTCCACTACATATACCGGAGTTTTTCTACCTGCCATTCCCAAGTCTGCGGTGCTAAGCTTCTTCTCTACATTTTTTTTATTATATGTGAGAACAGCTGCTAGTATCTGATCTCGGATTTTTTGGGAGACAAACTGAACTACTAGCTAGCTAGCTACGCGAGTGGAATTTGCAATATCGCAATCTTTTAGTTCGCAGCCGACCACTGAACCCAGTTGCTTAATAACAGTAATTAAATTTTCATTCTTGTTTTCCGGTAGACACTGCACCTTCAAATTACTAGAACGCGCATGCTGCTCCACATAGTTCAATCGTTGGGTAAGATCTCTAACCGCTATTTTTAAGTTATCATTCTCTTCCTTTACTTTTTTCATGCTGGTTCTAGTAGAATCTTGTTCCAACTGCAGCTTATCAAACTCTTGGGTGTGAAATGTAAGTGAAGTTTTTAATTCATGCACATCTTTCTTTACTGGTTCAAGCTCCTTATTTATTGTATCAACTTTAGCGACATTTATTTGCTGGATCATTAGAGCAAGTTCTGTCTTTACAACCTCTTGGACTATATTGCGCACGTCCTCAGCGGTAACAGCTTTAGTCACTGGCGGAGAATTTAAAGCCGGTCTCTTACTGCCTCGTGTAGTGGTGACGTTACGCACGGGAGTATTATCCTTCTTTCCAGCCTTAGGCACCACATTCATACATCCAGGGCACCTCCACAAGCGATAGGTTTTAGACTCCTTTGATATTGCTGGTATTGCTAAACAAAGGTAGTGGTATGAAGTGTTACACTGAGTGCAATTAATGTATTCCTCCTGTCTGCCCGCACCCTCGTTTTTGCAACAACCCCAGGAACATGTCGGCGAGGACATGTTAACAGCTTTGTGGTGGGGAGAGCCGGTTTCAGTTTTCCTTTTTGTGTATTTTGTATTCTATGGTACCCTCGAGGTCGGTTTGGCGGGAACAGATTAGTAGGCGAGTTGGGTTTTGGGGTTTTTACTTCGGGGATTAGATAGAGGACGTTGTCACTTTTTAAATGAACCCAAATTCGGATATCCTGGAGCTTCAATTGGCGAAAATAGAAGTTAAGGGGGGGGGATGAGTTCTGGTAGTGAAAAGTGGGGATTATTGTGGAGCCAGAAGATCAGGTTGGTTTGCCCGGTTCCGATGAGCCCAAACACGGGGGGTTTGGGGTATTTTGTTTAGTAGTTGGGTTAAGGGGGGTGAGGTATAGTTTACAGGGGGGGGGGGGTGTGATGCGAAATTTTACCCTGTGGTACCTAAATTTTTTTAAGGTGAAACACAATATGGCGTGGCAACACTGTTGACAGTCTCTAAAAGTTGCAACACTGGTAATCTTATTCGCAGACAGGTGGACGAGTTCTACGATGCGAACCCCGTGGTCTGTGTAGACCCCGTCGTTTACAACACGTGCTTTCCAACGCGTGGTGTCTGGAAGCTTATATCATGAATAACTCCTCGAAGGGTTGGTGGATTTCGGCGATTCTCGTGTCTGGAGAATGGTCTTGGTGTGCTCCAGGTGATGGTGGCGAAATATCGGTGAGTTTCACTGACCTTTACGGAGATGCCAGGTCCAGACTTTGAGGGCCTATAACTCCGGAGCCTGGTGGTGGATGATGTTGCCTCCAATTGTACAGATGCGTATTCCACTTATAATTCACTCAAGACTATTCACTCGCGCCCATCCAACTTTCAGCCACTTTTAGCAATTTTTGTGTGGGAGCTCACTTTTCTGGTGTTAGCAAATTCGTATTTTTTTTTAAACTTAATTAATATGGTGTACTGATTAACATGAATCCATTCCATAAACGCGAATTATATTTTAATGAATTTTAAATCGTAGTTTCTTCGAAGAGAGGTCGAGGTGATTTATAATAACCTACATAGAAATTAATAATGTAAATTACCAAGATGTCATGTTGTATGTTAATGTTTACTTGCAGAAATGTTATTTGCGTGTGTAAATTAATTTACATATACGCGAACTTATAAAATTAAGAGAATTGTGGTCGTTAATAGCCAACATTTTCCATCGTGTATTGCTAATGTTGTATAGATATAAAACCTCTGTAAAATTATAAACAAAAACGTTTAATGTTTACAAGACCTAAAAAGGCCGTGTATTTTCAGGGTGTACCTATGTATACATGTCAATTTATATTTAATACACCGTGACTTACATGTCATTCTTAATTGTCTGAACAAACAACAATACAAAAAAATGGCTGTCATAAGGACTACAGCTAGAAGTGAAAACTTATAACTTAGAATGTTATTTGTAAAATTAATGTCTAAAATTTGATTTTCACAATGTTTCAATTAAAATTATCAAACACTAGCTGACCCACGCAACGTCGTTTGCGTCTCCTATTGCCCGTAGCGTGATAATTTTCCCACGTTTTTGAAACATTCTTCATTGGTGCTCCGCTCCTATTGCTCTTAGCGTTATATTATATAGCCTATAGCCTTCCTCGATAAATGGGCTATCTAACACTGAAATAATTTTTCAAATTGGACCAGTAGTTCCTGAGATTAGCGTGTTCAAACAAACAAACAAACTCTTCAGCTTTATATATTAGTATAGATGTATTTATTATACTACTCTAAGATCTAATACTCATAATCAACAACACATTTATTGAGATAAAAATTAATATTAGGTATTATGTTGATAAAAACTCTTTGGCAAATAACTCATTATTAGGTACCAACTCTTAGCGTCTTATACTCGTGATAACTTCTAAACGAAATGTCCGATTGGGATGAAACAAAAAGTATTTTACTTCTACATAAATACCCTTGATAAAATAATGCTTAATTTGGATAAGGATTAATATTACGATACACATTTAACGTAGTTTCTTTCTTCAGACGATTTATTATTTTTTTCGAACACAAAAGCGGTTATTGTGACTAAACTATGATAGTTAGATATATGCTCTCGCGGACTTTTTTGTAGATGTTAATGGGCCCTACACACCCGTAATACATTATTTTGTTATATTGTCAATAGTCTTTGCAGCGCACGCAAAAATTGGTTTTCGATTTCACACCTTGGGTTACGAAATAGCAATTTTCTTATGGATCCCTAATTTTTTTGAAAATAAAATATAGCCTATAGCCTTCCTCGATAAATGGACTATCGAACACTGAAATAATTTTTCAATTCGGACCAGTAGTTCCTGAAATTAGCGCGTTCAAACAAACAAACAAACTCTGCAGCTTTATAATATTAGTATAGATTAAGATGTCGGTGACGAGAACCCATAAAATTTTCCCCTACCAAAAAGTGCTCAACGCGGCCAAAGAAGTTTTCACTTCGAAAATGTCATGTCAGCCTGTTGGTGAGATCAGCATGTCGGTGACACCAACTCATAAGATTTTCTCCTACCAAAAAGTGCTCAACGCGGCTAAAGAAGTTTTCACTTCAAAAATGTAGTTAAGTATCAGTTTTTAAAACAAGTACCTACTAAAAATAATTGGTACCTTAATAATTAAGTCGTTTCTGCCCTTACGATTTAATTGATTATTTTAACTACTACATACAAGGCTCTGTTACACAAAACATGGCGTAGGTAGTTATTAAAGTCTTTCTTTAATCGATAAACAAAAGTAGGTAATTTTGCTGTTCTCATTGTTTGTTAGCTTAAAAGAACTTTCGCCGTATCCAATCTAGTGTTCTATGAACTAAATCGAAATGGTTGAAATGACATGGCATTTTACATTTCGTTGAGTCCCAAGGTCATGGGGAATCAGCGTTTGGTTTGGAACAAAAATCTCATTACTTTAAATTTTATACTTTTATACAAATTGACTGACCCCTTTCTCACAGTGAGACACAGGAAAAAAATTGGGTACTCCGATAGTGCGTGTGCACCAGTTGTAGTAGGTTATAGAAGTAACAAACGCCTGACTACCATGATTACTCGAATGTTACACGAATAAATGTTACGGAACGTAACCTACTAACGAATTATTAATATTATTAAAAATATTGTAAAAACTTTAAATATATTACTTGGCTTACTTAACGTTCTAAATAATACAAGTGTCCTGTCCTAGAAGCTTTATATTAGTTTCCACACAAGATAGGTATCTATCAATACAAAATGATATGGGTTCTGTACTCACTTCAATAATAAATTAGGTAATGTAGGATTGAACGGCTCTATTTTATTCATGAACTCCAAGCTAGCTTTTCTGTACGCGATTGTACTCATCTATTTACAATTTCTTAGTTACTTAATGGCAATTTCTTTAAAAGTTTCTAGTTAAAAGTATATTTATTGTATTCCAATAATAAACTAATTTTATGATCTTGAAAATAAATTCAAATTACTATCATTAGGCATACACATACATTCTACCATCAATTCACAAATAGAAACATAAAATTGAATCATTTTGTTTCACTTTGCGTTCGATATTCAAAAAAAGTTTTTATTACCTATGAAGAAAATAAGCTTAAAATCTCTTAAAATTGAAAAAAATAAAATAAAATGGGTTGTGTAATATGTAATTTAGAACTTTTATTTTATACATAACACGTTTGTTTTTATTGGTTACAAACGTATTATTTTAAGGCAGCATTTCAAGCGTATGAATAATAATTCTGAACAAACTAACCTGACGAGCACCAAGGTGGAATAACATTTTTTTGTGACAAATCATTGGTGTTTGAGCTTTCAAAAGATTTTTTGTAGGCACTTCTTGTAAGCATAACCATTTCTACGTATTCACATTAAATATTTTATTTATAATAATAATATTCCTTACAAATATGGATTGCGAGTCGCAACCAACGAGATGGTACTTACTTTTTAAATCTGCCCGCTAAGTGGCTAAGGTCAACAAATCTAAAAAGCCTAGTCAATATGTTGTTCTTTTTTCCGTAATTATTGTTTTTTGACGAACTAAAAAAAAGAAGGTTCATTGTATTATGAAAGGTATCTTACTGTCTATAATAGGGCAATTATTTATTTTCATTATAATGATGACACGAAATACTTTTACTAAATACTTACCTAATTGTTCTGAAACCGAAGCCGACCTTTGCTCTTGTACCGTTGCTTTAAATTATACAGTGATAATTATTTATCTTTGCATATTACATCTTGAAATTTAAATTTCATGGGCGAGGCTTTAAATGAACTGAACTATTTGAAGCGGAACAGTTTGTGAGCTATGTTCGTATTGTTCGTATTGGTTATCGTTGCATCACGGGTGAGCTCTCAAGACCATGTCTTGAGTACAGCGACGCCGTCTCAATCACTTCCTTTACCATTTATGGATTTATTTACTGGTGCTTCAAACATATACTCGGAACCCTCACGTAAGTCTTATAGCGACTCATCGTACCACGTGTCATGCCCAAAGAGCGATACCTTATCATCTCTAGCAAATATAATCGGAAGCGCGGCTAAAATTTTAATGTCAGCAGCAGCTATAGCATTCCTAAAACTATTGATTGGAAAAATGTTTATGCTACCAATTGTACTTACACTTTTTGTGAAATTAGGATTAAAAGTATTTTTCCTGTGGCCAATGATATCAAAAATGATCAAATATTTTAAGAAAAAAAAGAAAAAAGGTCACAAATCAAGAATGATCTCAGATTGCTCACAAAGAATTGCCTGCGTCATACAAAGATCTTCGAGGAGTACTTGGAGTAGTTATATAGGAGCCACAATTACATTTTTTTTAATCGACGACTTGGAGGAGGATGGTACCATTGCCAAAAGTATGCTAAGTATTTTAGCTGACGATAAAATAGCACAGTGTATGTCTTTGGACTGTAGTTCCGGAATCGATATAAGCTGACATGTTAATGTGTGCTAACATTCACTTAAGTAGGACAATGCAGCTGCCTCACTCATTTTGCAATTACAACTTCTAATGCATAATGCCAGCTTGCAAATTGATATTTTAATAATTTATAAGTATTTAACTGTGTCGCAGTTTCTCTGAGTACTTAGTCACCATGTATCGAGTGTGCATACTATTGTTCGTGGTAGTAAAGTTTCTGCCGGTATTTGGATATCGGGATGAAACTATGATGTTAAGGCCACAATTCGAAGTACGAACTGTGGAAAAGTATCCAGTTCCTCCACACTTCCCTACCAGCAGAAATTCTCAACGACCACAACAGCAAATATTACATACTAATGGTGATTCCTCGATGACCACCGGCGAGTATATAAATCCAAATCGTGAAACTCGTTTCCAGGACTATATTGAGGATTTTAATACCATAAAATCACATCAAAATGAAAGAGAGGCATTACAATATCGTACGGACAACATCGAACGTAACAGCAATGATTCTGCGTATCGGGCGTATCCCGGTCTATACCCACTAATTAATTCACCCGGATATGGATCTACTCAAGATTATCAGAAACCGGCATCAACTGCTATAGAACCAGAATCACTAATACCCAAATCTGCATCAGTGAAACCTGTCCTGTCAACTCTTTTCAAGCCAGTATCTACAAAAATGACGAGCAAAGTGAGTGGTTTGTTAAGCTTAATTCTTGGTTTATTCTCCGGATCTTCATCAGATGGTCTGGAAATGAACGGCATAACAGATCTTATTCTAAATGGTATAGTGAAACCGCTTTTAGTAGCCAAAGGTGGTATAAAATCTTTAATGAGTAAACTTACTATTCCTTTATTATCTTTATTCTTAATAAATCTGGAAGTAATGGTAACCATTTGGTGGTTGTGGGAGGATTGTGAAGCACCTAAACCTTATGTTCCAATTCGCCCGTATCAAAAACCTTCTTACAACCACAATACCTACAGTTCGTATTGATAAGTGGTCCTTTATATAGAGCTTGTCCCAGTTACTCGTATTTCATAGGTTCTTTTTAACAATATAATAAACATGTTTGATTTTATATAATTCTAAGACTGACTGACTGTAAAAATGAATAAATATTTGAAAAAAAAATGTTTTTATTTCAAACCTTTATACAATTTTGCTAGCTAAACATTTTTTTGTATATCGTGTTCTAGTAGCCTAAATTAAGTCCTTATTCTTTTGTGTGTAAATCCTTAAAAGTGTTCACATTAAACAAGCAAAGAGCGAAATACTATGTCAAATTCGAACCGACAAAAACTTCGTACGATACATCACAGGTGAGTCTATTGTCCATTATGGGTACCAAACTAGTACATCCGGCTATGCTTGTGTCCTCTCATCGCCACTGGCACTCCAGGTACGCACGTGAACAGCATAATGACTCCACTGTTAAATCAGTTTGACTGCTCAACTCTCTGATTGCTCTCTATCCGGCTGTTGACATATTTTCTAAACACAATATATTTTAAAATTTTAGTGTGAATTTTTTGAGCTTAATTTATGTAGGTACTTTATATATCATACTTTTACAAACAAAAATCGTGAAACCCGCGTCATCGTCACCGCACGCTTCCTCGACGATACAATTCACAAGTTACTTAGCTTTCACTTCTATCGGCAGCCCCCGAAGACTGTTCCGCATTTTTTTATTCGTCTTTTAAGACGGCACGAACACTCCAAAGGCGGATCACGATAATGTCACAGTAATACAAGTCCTACGGTTATTAAGTTGCCAAAAAGGATCCCATAGGTAATATAGTTAGGTGTCAGGTATGGGCGTTCGTAACGTAAGGTCCTATTATCCCTAATTGGGTGAAATTCTAACCAATTCTTATATATAACAAGACGAAACTGTATTTCACGTGAATAGAACCAAATAAAATAGGAATATTTTTATTCTTATTGATTTGTATAGAAATAAATATAATTGAAGTGTCTGTTTGTAATTTCAAATTACCAGCTTTTCACTAAGTACTTTGGAAAATGTATAATCTATACTAATATTATAAAGCTGCAGAGTTTGTTTGTTTGTTTGTTTGAACGCGCTAATCTCAGGAACTACTGGTCCGAATTGAAAAATTCTTTGAGTGTTGGATAGTACATTTATCGAGGAAAGCTATAGGCTATATTTTATTTTCAAAAAAATTAGGGATCCGTAAGAAAATTGCTATTTCGTAACCCAAGGTGTGAAATCGAAAACCTATTTTTGCGTGCCCTGCAATAACTATTGACAATAGAACAAAATAATGCATTACGGGTTTGTAGGTCTCATTAAGATCTACAAAAAAGTCCGCGAGAGCATATATCTAACTATTATGGTTTAGTTACAATAACCGCTTTTGTGTTCAAAAAAATTATTAAATCGTCTGAAGAAAGAAACTCCGTTAAATGTGTATCGTAATATTAATCCTTATCCAAATTAAGCATTATGTTATCAAGGGTATTTATGTAGAAGTAAAATACTTTTTGTTTCATCCCAATCGTTCATTTCGTTTAGAAGTTATCACGAGTATAAGACGCTAAGAGTTGGTACCTAATAATGAGTTATTTGCCAAAGAGTTTTTATCAACATAATACCTAATATTAATCTTTATCCAAATAAATGTGTTGTTGATTATGAGTATTAGATCTTAGAAGAGCATAATAAATACACCTATACTAATATATAAAGCTGAAGAGTTTGTTTGTTTGTTTGAACGCGCTAATCTCAGGAACTACTGGTCCAATTTGAAAAATTCTTTCAGTGTTATATAGCCCATTTATCGAGTAAGGCTATAGTTTATATATTATCACACTAAGACCAATAGGAGCGGAGCACCAATGAAGAATGTTTCAAAAATGGGGGAAAATTATCACGCTACGGGCAATAGGAGACGCAAACGACGTTGCGTGGGTCAGCTATATACTAATATATAAAGCTGAAGAGTTTATTTGTTTGTTTGAACGCGCTAATCTCAGGAACTACTGGGCCAATTTGAAAAAATCTTCCAGTCTTAGACAGCCCATTTATCGAGGAAGGCTATAGGCTATATATCATCACGCTTAGACCAATAGGAGCGGAGCACCAATGAAGAATGGGGGAAAATTATTACGCTACGGGCAATAGAAAACGCAAACGACATTGCGTGGATCAGCAATCCATACTTTTATATTATAAATGCGAAAGTAACTCTGTCTGTCTTGCTTTCACGGCTTTCACCCCTTTTCATGCGAAAAAGGGGTTGTAAGGGGTTTAAAATGGGGATGAAAGGTTGTTCTGGGGGTTCACTTGCCACACGCCTGCGCGTTACCTACGTCGGGCGTCTTGACAACGAATAAACAAGGCTGTCACAATCATAAAAAATATTTCACTTTTTCAATGAAGACTTAAATATTAAGATATTAAGTATATATTCGTCAATCTTATTTGTATGTTCATTATATTAATAGAAATAAATAAGCCAAATTAATATAATTAATTAACAGCGTTTCTTAAGTTCAAAATTCTCTACAGAAGTATCGTCATTATAAGCTAGCTGTTGGTTAGATATGAATAAAAATGTCATTTAAAGTTTGTAAAAATTTTACCCTCAAGGGGGTAAAATAGCAACAGGGGATGGCAGTTTGTATAGAAATATGTAAGGTTTGTGAGTTAGTTTGCGACAAGAGACAAAATATATATTAGAGCTATTCTGATATGACATTTACGGAGTTATCACGGAGAAGATAGTATGCCAACTGACAGTAACGACATGACTACACTGAGACGTGGGTTCTGGTTTAAGATAGCACAGATGATTTAAAATTAATATCGATCCTGATCTGCTGACTAATGAGATAGTTATCAATTAAACGAACGGATCATGTCAGGCGTGGAGGGAGATGTTGTCGAATACTTAAAGTCTTTAGAAATATCAGGAGTGCCTTCCCATAAGTTGAGGCTGCCAGTTAATGTTCCAGTATTATTAAATGAGGTATCTTGAGCGCCAAAGCAATGTAATTGTGCATGGCTAAATATTACACAACTGGGGTACAACATTGTAAAAGCTACAATCATGACGCATGGAATGACAAAAGAAGATAATGTTTTAATTCCCCGTATTCCAATAATTCCAACTTATTTGACATTTTAATTTAAAAGAATGAATGATGAAGAAATCAAATCCGCAAAATCTCCATATTTTGGCAAAATATGGCAAAAGGAAAAACGTAGTTATTAAAATTGTACTTTTTTTTATTTGAAGCTGCCAAAGTGACTATGGTCAGCCTGATGGAAAACTCAAGCAGAATCCAACAGTGGGGGCAACCATACTCACTGGGAAAGCAGACAATGCAGTATTGCATCCCACACTGTGACGGCTTAGTGAGATGCTTTTTCACGCCCCACTTAAGTTACGCCCTACTTAAAGGCCTCGGGATCATAGTGGGAGAGAAACACGTGCGCTGGTAGTGAGTTCCAGTTTTTAGCTGCTCGGCACAGGAAGGATGAACTAAACCGTTTGGTTCGAGAGTGAACATGTTATTCTGCAGAGGAAGGGAGAAGGGGGACCAGTTGGAAGAGCTCCTCAGAATACTTCCAATGATACAGATGGTAGTGGACTGCTATAAAGGCGATATCTCTACGCAGCTGCAGAGGTTCAAGGAACTCGGTGGCTTCGGGACTGTTGGTAAAGCGGACTGCTCGCCACTGCAACCGATCGAAAGCATCAAGCAAATACTGCGCGGATCCATTACAAAGGTGAGAACAGTACTCGAGGTCCCGGCAAATAGCCATGCCCTGGACACCGAGCTTACCCCGTAGTGGCAGTTGAGTGCTCTGAAAAGTGGGGAGGGAAAGAAATGGAGACTTTTTGGTAGAGAACGCGCACAACTGTGTTTTTGTAGCGTTGAACTCGACTAGATTCTTATCACCCCATTGTAAAGTGCGGTTCAAAACCCGGTCGAGCTCAGCGACAAGCTTCTGTCGATTTTCCTCAACGTGTGCCAGCTTGGCTGAACGGTGTCAAAAATATCGTCCATGAACTGTGCTATCGTCTGCATAGCAATGTATGTTGCCAAGAGCTAACATGTCATTGATATGCAGAAGAAATATTGTGGGCGACAGGACTGAACCCTGAGGTTCGTCAGCGTTTACATCCAGAACATCAGAGGCCGTGACGTCGCAAAGGCCCATAATGCGGCGCTGATGAAGAAAAGCGTCAATCCAGTGACAGAGTCTAGGAGGCAGACCGAATGCTGAGAGCTTGGAGAGAAGCGAGCGGTGCCAGACCCGGTCGAAGGCCTTGGCCATGTCAAACGTCGAAATAAGCTCATATAAACACTTTATGTTTTATGTACATATATAAATACTTAAATAAGTTTTTAATAGTAAAACGTGTATGTCTTATTTGTAAAAAAAATCGGGTGGTGTCGTGGGACATCAGATAGGAATGAGTCAAAAATACAGATGACGCTATACTAAATTTTTCGTTCACGAAATAAATAGAACACGAAATAGCAGAGGTAGTAGAGCCACGCTGATTTCAGCACGAACGGGCCGGCTCGACCGGGGCGGTACTACCCTCGCACAGAAAATCAACGTAAAATGACAGCGTTCGTGCTGTCGTGTTTCGTTGGTGAGTGCGAGACCGGGGGCCCAATTAGTCTAGTCAACAAGTTTCATACTTGTTGACTGGACTAAAAGATGCAGTAGCATCACTAGGCCGCCATAGTGTGGGTCGCCATACTGCACTGTCTGCATTCGCAATGAGTATGGTGACCACCACTCTTGGATTCTGCTTATGTTTTCCATCAGGCAGAGCAGAGTCATTTTGGCGGGCCAAACATAAAAAAAAATAAAAAAAAAAAAAAAAAAAAAAAAATGGCGCTATACTATTTTATTTAAACTGATTTATAAATCGAACGATTCGTGCATTTTAAATCTGTAATATCTTCGAATATATTCATTTAAATTAGATACTGTAAAGGGCCATTTTGATCTATATTAAATGCACAATGTATTTCATTTACTTAGTTGTATAACGATTCATTTTCTATTGCTTAAAATCACTTCGTAAATAAGCTATTATTTCTCGTAAAAAGACAGGAATAAAAAATGGTTGTTGTGGGTTATCCCTAAGAGATAGACATATACCGTCGCGGACTTTTTTGTAGAACTTTTTAAGGTGTACAATACTGTAGTACATTATTTTGATCTACCTCGTAGGGTGCAACCAGCGTTTGCATTGTAAGCGCAAAAAAATGTGTTTATTTGCTACATCACATTAGAAACCTCGAAAATTGACAGTGTTTCCATTCTATATTATGCATTTATTATACATAAAAACCTTCCTCTTGAATCACTCTATCTATTAAAAAAAAAACCGCATCAAAATCCGTTGTGTACTTTTAAAGATTTAAGCACACAACGGGATATAGGGACAGAAAAAGCGACTTTGTTTTATACTATGTAGTGATAGTGATATAAAAGTTCTATGCGAGGTAAAGAAAATAAAACTATTCAGGTACCGATTGTATATAATAGTTTGTTAGTATGTATGGATGGATGTTTGTTACTCTTTCACGCAAAAACTACTGAACGGATTTGGATAAAACTTTATAGTAATATAGCTTATATATCAGAATAACACATAAGCTACTACTTTTACCGACATACACGCGGGCGGAGCCGCGGGCAACACCTAGTAATTAAATATATATATATGTATATAAATTAATATTAAATAATTACTATTTTGTCTGTTTGTCTGTCTGTTTGTTCCGGCTAATATCGGGAACGGCTGGATCGATTTTGACGGGACTTTCACAGGCAGATAACTTATGAGATAAGGAGTAACAGCAGTTATTTTTCTAAAGGTACAACAACAGGCGCGGGTAACATTGCGTGTCTTAGCTATATGTATTTAAAAGTAAGTTTATATCTGTACAAACATAACAAAATATATAATGGTAGGTAGGTATATAACGATTTGTCGGGGTTTGACACTTTTTATCCGGAGCAAAAGTAAGGTTCTTGAAAGGATAGAATGACATAACTTTTCTGCGGATAACAGTTGCTCGTTTATAAGGGTTGAAAAAATTTAATAGAAATATGTGTATTCAAACGACAAGATTATTTAAACCATAGTACTAGTATTTAGTTTTGCTAAAACATAGTACAACATACAATCTAGAACAACAAAATCACGTAGTAATTGCATTGTGCAGCAAAGGCAACCAGCTCCGTTCAAGGTGTACTGAAGCACAGCAGTGGTTTTCAGCTGTCCCATTTTTTTGTGCGGAAATCCCCTCGGATACCACCGGCTGGTGGTTAAGTCGGACTCGAACCGATTAAAAACCGCACCCGTCTCGGGTACGACATTTGCGCCAACAGTTGCGGGAAACAAGGAAACACGCACAGACAAAACGCAACACACAACGAAATCTAATTTACGTTACGTTAATTGGTAACAAAAATAATCAAATAAGCACCTACATTAAAATAAAAGAAAAAAAAACGGCCAAGTGCGAGTCGGACTCGCCCATGAAGGGTTCCGCAGCAGCAAGTAACATAATGTATTTTTTTTTTCATTTTTATATTTGTGTTGATTGAATGAAAGGTGAATTGCAGTTTACGATTTATGACGTATTAAAAAAAACTACTTTCTAGATTTCGTTCAAACCAATTTTCGTTGGAAGTTTGCATGGTAATGTACATCATATATTTTTTTTAGATTTATCCTTCTCTTATTTTAGAATTTTAAGGGGGGGGGGGGATACACACACATTTTACTACTTTGGAAGTCTCGCTCGCGCAAACTATTCAGTTTAGAAAAAAATGAGAATAGAAATCTCAATATCATTTTCAAAGACCTATCCATAGATAGATAGACACGTATGTATTTGATGAAAAAAAAAATTTTTGAGTTTCAGTTCTAAGTGTTTTTTTTTCTAATTTTGTGTAAAAATCTTAATGCGGTTCACAGAATACATCTACTTACCAAGTTTCAACATTATAGGTCTCATAGTTTCGGAACAAAGTGGCTGTGACATACGGACGGACAGACAGACGGACAAACAGACAGACTTGACGAATGTATAAGGGTTTCGTTTTTTGCCTTTGGCACGGAACCCTAAAAAATGACATAAAAACATAAAAAAGATGTGTGGCACACGGGGACTGCCGCGGTAAAGCTATTGCATAGCATTTTTTATCAACTTATGCAATTATAATCATTTATAATTTTTTTATTTATGCAGTAATACATACTGCATAAATAATAAAAAAAAAATATATTATTATTATTGTGAATAATATTGTGAATGAAAAAAACGAAACAATTTTTCATAGATACGAAAACTTCACAACAAACAACAGAGGGCGCTGAGTTTGGATTTCGGAGCAGCTCGTCAACGGATCTGTCTGCCTCTGTCACGCACTTCGTGCAAAGCTACAAAACAAAGCAAGTCATCAGACATTAATCTATACACAAAGTTTAACACTATACAGACCATAGAGATTATCATGTCTCAGAAAAATATACCTCCTACAGAAGCGCAGTTATGATCTATACTAATATTATAATTTCAAAATTAACTCGTCTGTCTGTCCGTTACGCATTCAAGTTGAAAACACTGAATCGATTTCAATGAAATTGAGTATGAAGATTTGATTCTTGAGGAAGGAGGAAGGAAGGAAGGAGGAAGAAAGGATAACCGACATGCAAGCGGGAGTGCGTAACCAACGGAAAGGCATATGTCCAGCAGTGGACTGTGGTAGGCAGGCGGCGACGCTGATGATGCAGGAAAGGACGCGAGTTAAATCTAGTGCTTTATATTATAAATTGGTTCCCAATCTTAATGTATTTTCATTAATTTGTATGACTTTTGCTTTAAAATGCTGCTTAATGATATATGAAGATTTTCAGTTATAATGTTTAGTAATAAGAAGACGATATATTTTTATATATTAATGTACATATATATATAAAACAACTAGCTAAGCAACTGATTGACGCTTCTCGCGACTAGAAGGCCGGCCTTTTTCTAGCACAGAGAATCAGCATTGCCATTCAACGTGGCAATGCTGCCAGTCTTTTGGGAACGCTACGACTGCTACGAGTAGGCGAAGACGTGAAGGAGTTTTTTGACGCTTGTATGTAAATATTGTTATTGTATGCAATTATTGTTAAGTATATAGGTTTCTATATTATATAATTATTTTTATATATTTTTTTAACATAACAAAAGTTGCACTCAAGTGTAATTCTGGAGTACACTTGAATCTTTATATTATAAAAACATCTGCAATTAATTTAAATTGCAAATTTGGACCTTTACTCAAAAATCTGCTTATAACAACCTATATTCCATAAAATTTGGATAAGTTGACAAATTAACAGTGCGTATAATGTCATTAACCTCCGAGGGGTGAGCAGTAACAAGTTTACGTCACGTTCGCTCCACGTTCATTAGCATCATCTAAAACAATTGTTAGTACTTAATATATATTTACTAATATTTTTAAAGAATTTAATGAATTACTTGCAGTATTTTTTCCTAGAATCTGCCGTTGTCTACTTTCTATAAGTACTTTTACCCAAGATGGATGGAACAAAGTAGGACCATTCTATTCGATCGCTAAATTTCACTTTTAAAACCTTTAAAATCAAGTAGTTTCCACACAGTAAAAGGAGTGGTAAAATAACGTGTCCTCTAAGTTTGTCATAATAATTATCGAGGTTACAGTGCTTAATTAATAACACATAACCAGTAACGGCCTCCAACGATCATTTTAAGCTATTGCATAGCTTTTATCGCGGGCTTTGAGGCTGTTGAGCGCGGCGACCGAATCAAGAAATTCCGTAACGTAACGTAACGAAAATATAACCTGACACCCGAAGCTCGCACGGATCGAGACGAGCTGCTCCGAACGATGAATCAACGAACAGACAGAATATGTTAACAGCCGGCCGCGCAGGTGTATTGAAATACGTCAAGGAAGATTCGTTGCCTTGAACACGAAGATTTGTTATGTCATATAATGTATAAAATTATTCATGGTAGGCATACACTACTGCATAAATAAAAAAATAAAAAATAAATATAATTGCATAAGTTTATAAAAAATGCTATGCAATAGCTTTACCGCGGCAGTCCCCAAGTGCCACACGTCTTTTTTATACAATGTTTTACTGTTTAATCGTACTGTTCATGAAGTAAAGTAAAATATTGGAAGCAGCAGCCTATAAACCTATTTATGCATAATTTTATCGTTCAACGATGATTTCCATGGAGTCTGATTAACTCAGAATAAATGTAGGGAATATTTAACGAATCATTCGGTGTTTAGCCTCGAAGCGAAAGCATGAACAAATCACGATTATTACGCATGAATTATAGCCAATAGCCGTCAATTCTGTGGGAAGGCTGATTTTCTATCAAATTTAAGAGGCAGCGCACGTTAAACTATGTAATCATTACCATAAATAATATTTCAGAAGGTAAATTTTTAATGAAGTTTGATGTGGCACATATCTATATATTATCTACATAATTAAATCGCTTGTAGATGCGTTCAAATATTTCTGTCTGCGTATTTCCGTAGTTTAAAATTCATTCATTGACTTCAATGTGCCTGAGTCCCTAATAGCTAAATTTACTAATTTCCATACGATTGTTTATATTGCATAAACTCATTTAAACTAAAGGAAACAACACTAATATTGTCGCTTGTCGTTATTGATATTGACAGTATGAGTTACAGGTTACAGTGTAATGTGCCAGAAAGTAGAACTACATTATTATTTAAAGTAAATTAAGTGGTCTAGTGTAATCGTTTCAAGTTAATTACAATCTTCACTGCCGTGGCTATTCTAAGCATGCTGATCAGTCGGCTAAACTGTATTTTCATAAATCACGGCTCCGCAGTTGCCAATGATATTACGTAATCATAATTTGTTTTCTTTCTTTTCTAATAAACACAGATTTTTAATCGACTTTAAAAAAAGGAGGAGGTTCTCAATAAGACTGTTTTTTATGTTTGTTACCTCATAACTTTCGACTGGGTGAACCGATTTTGATGATTTTTTTTTATTTCAAAGCTGGTGCTTCCCGAATGGTCCCATTTAAATTTGGTCCAGATCGAAGTCGGTATTTTTTTTTGTTAAAATTTGTAATTTTATTATCTGGTAAGCTAGTTGTGTAGTTACTAGCCGTTTAGTAAAGAGTTTAAGTAGGTACAACAGTACTGTTAGCTATCTAAGCTGGTTGGTAGTCAGTCAAACACAATAAGGAGCACCTAAGTTTCTAGTCTTTAATTTCATTGTTTATTAATAATGACAATAAAATTGACTGCACGATTTGCCTGGTGGTTTAAGCGATAGCCATGCCGCTTTCTACTGCGCCAAGTGTTGTGGGTTCAAATCCCACATGGGACAAAACTTTGTGTGATCCACAAATTGTTGTTCTAAGTCTGGGTGTTCTTTGTGTCCATTTCATGTATGTTTTTAAAGTCCTCCGCGGTACAGGGTATATATTCCTAATGCGAGAATTGTCTCACACACCCGTCTGATTCTAAATAAGCTAATACTACTCTACTATTCTAATTGGACAGCTGATCAATATTTTACCAAGTAAACATTACGGATAAATTACAATCAGACAGAAATTTAGTGCTAATCACTCGACGAGTGAGAAGTGAGAATCGACCTCTCGAACGACCTTTAACTCAGCAGTAAATAACTATAAATTTAAAATTAAAAAAACCCCCTATGCAGCATCAGGCCGAAGTTATCAATTACATAATTGTCATAATTTAACGATTATACTAGCACGTTTTCGCGCAGACATTCGGTTATTCTTCCCCACTTTCACCCCCATAACTTTTAAACGACTCAACCGATTTTCATGAAACATGTCTAAGAACACTCGCACGTAACTCACCTTTCATACAAAAAAAACTAAATTGAAGTCGCTTCATCCGTTCGCGAGCTACGGTGCCACAGACAGACAGACAGACAGACACGTCAAACTTATAACACCCCTCTTTTTGCGTCGGGGGTTAAAAAGATTAACACCAGACTGTTTAGATATTCATTTCAGTCATTTAATAAAAAAGTTCTTCAAAAGTGCGACTGAATTCTTTAGGCGCTTGATTGACATCGACAAGTGGTAATGATCGCAGATGTGTCTTTACGGTTTACAGCAGTTCGTAAAATCATGTGTTCAAAAGGGAAAATATCGTCGAGACACATTACCCGATATTCATGTAGTATGGTGCCGTATCTTCACTAGATATTTGTTGTGTCTAAACTATCTAGTTGCCATTGAGATGTGATTTTGCTGCTGCTTTGTGGAACACAAATTCACACGCGTTCTTATTAATAAAAATCGGTGGGATTACTTGATAGGCAAGAAAGTCGCGTTTGTCGATGCTGGTGTGGTGTCAACTATGTTTGTTGTCCATAGATAACACAAGCAACATGAAACGACGCAACGCCTATATAATGTACTAGTTGTTGCCCGCGGCTCCGCCCGCGTATATGTCGGTTATCGCGGCAAATAGTAGCCTATGTGTTATTCTAATGTATAAGCTATATTACTGTAAAGTTTCATCCAAATCCATTTAGTAGTTTTTGCGTGAAAGAGTAACAAACATCCAAACATCCATCCATACTTACAAACTTTCCCGTTTATAATATTAGTAGGATCTTGTGTTTGGTGACAATGTCGTCGGATAACTGTCTCTGGGACTGTGTTTAAACAAGATTTAGAACTAACGTTTTAATATTCGGTTTAATCTTTCTATATTCGGTTAAACCTTTTTTCTAGGTAGTAGAGCTACGCTGATTTCAGCACGAACCGGCAGGCTCGACCGGGGCGGTACTACCCTCGCACAGAAAATCAACGTAAAATGACAGCGTTCGTGCTGTCGTGTTTCGTTGGTGAGTGCGAGACCGGAGGCCCAATAATGCAGAAGCATCACTAGCCCGCCATGGTGTGGGTCAACATGCTGCATTGTCTGCATTCGCAGTGAGTATGGTGAACACCACTCTTGGATTCTGCATATGCTTTCTATCAGGCAGAGTAGAGTCATTTTGGCAGGATCAAACATAATAAAAAATGTGCCAATTGTCGGACAATGCAAAAAGTTATTGACAGAAAGGGTTCATGCCCGGAATCTCTGGATGTCTGGAACATAACTCATTACTTGCGGAAAGTCTCAAAGATGCTAGGAAAAATGAAAGGCAAATTAAGGTCTGTTGGATAGATTTAGAAAATGCCTATGGCTCAGTACAGCACGAGCTTATGTTATTTGCCTTGAAATGGTATAACTTCCCACCAACAGTTTGTGAAATAATTGCATCATACTACAGTAAATTAAAATTTGTAATCACAGCTGCACTGACTGCACACAATGACTGCACGTTTGGCCTAGTGGTTTAACGGTCACCACGCCGTTTCCTACTTCGCCAAGTGTCGTGGGTTCAAATCTCACGTAGGACAACGCTTTGTGTGATCCACAAATTGTTGTTCTGAGTCTGGGTGTTCTTTGTGTCCGTTTCATGTATGTTTGTAAAGTCCCCCGCGACCCAGGATTTATTCCTAGTGCGGGAGTTGTCGTTGTAAAAAAAAAAAAACAGCAAAAGAGGGACATACGAAACCCCTCGAATACAGAGTAGGGTTGTTCCAAGGTTGCTGCTTATCGCCAGTAGTATTTAATACAGTTATAAATATATTAATAGATAATATCGCAACATGCGAAAAGAGGTGGGGCTATCGGTTTAAGGTCAATGGAAAATATACGGAATCCATCTTAGCGTTCGCAGACGACCTTGCGATTATTACACGTAATCCAAAGCAGTGCCAAGAACTACTGCGTAAGGTAGATGACTTCTGTACCTGGACGGAGGGAATGAGGACAAAACCTAGCAAATGCTATTGTCTTTGTCTGGGCCGGCGAGGCACCAGGTATACCTCATATGACCCCGGGATTACTATTGGTGGGGAAAGTGTTTCATTATTATCAGAAACCGTGCCCTTTAAATTCCTTGGAAGAAAGATAGACTACAAAGGTCGTACTCCATCTATAAACGTAATAGTCGATGACTTCGTAAAAGACATTGACAAGGTAGACCAACAGCCAATTAGTAACAATAAAAAGCTTGGATTTACGACAACTACTTAACATCAAGTCTCAACTGGCCGTTCCTAGTATATGATATAAACCAAAACCACATAAGAACACTAGACGCGAAAGTCACTAAGACATTGAAGTCGTGGCTTGGGCTAGCACCATCTGCAGACCCGTCAACGTTGTACAGGGGCTCGAATAATTTTGGAATGAAATTTAAAATACCTTCGGAACTCTACAAACACCTAAGAGTTACCAAAATGCATGTCTTGTCAAAATCCCAAGACGAAATCGTTAGATCCCTTCCAAAAGACAAAAATTCATCAGAGCTTGAATCACGGCTCCAATTCCACAAAAAAGTCATGGTGGGTACGCAGTCCAGTAGAGTTGGATTGGGAAATGCTAGAAGACAGACCGACAAAGAGATAACAAAATCTTTCATACAACAAGATGAAAACGAGACCTACGAGGTGCACGCAATGAACCTAGAAATGCAGAATGAATGGTTAACTCTAGGAGAATTTCGTATCCCACCAGCTTTGAAATGGCGCACACTTTTATATGATTGGTCACCCGCCCTGTTAAAATTCTATCTCAACGCCTTTCAATTAACGCTCCCCGATCAAAGCAACCTAGTAAGGTGGGGAAAAGCTACAGAAAACGCTTGTACGATGTGCAATGCGGCAATAGGTACAGCCAGGCACTTACTGACATGCCGTAGTCGCGGAGCCCTACTTCGTTCCTCCCCGTCCAAATTGGATGGGTGACTGGGACGGCTCCGTGGCAGTTGTCGGTTCCACGGCGGCTCATTCCCCGCCCTTGTCGCTTAGAGACAAGGGCTCTGGATATGTTGCTGCCGAGTGGGGGGGAGTCACCGTTTACGGTGTTTACTTCTGCCCCAACCGGAGTTTGAGCGATTTCGAGGTCTTCCTGAACAGCTTGGAGACCTCGATGCGGCGATTAGCGTCTGGGCACGTCCTCGTGCTGGGGGACTTCAACGCAAAATCCATTGCGTGGGGGTCCCCCGGGACGGACGCCAAGGGCGAAGCCGTTGAGGAGTGGGCGGCTTCGGTGGGCCTCTGTTTGCTGAACAGAGGCTCCACCAATACGTGCGTGCGACAGCAAGGGGGGTCGATAGTGGACCTTTCGTTCGCTACCCCTGCTGTTGCCGCACGAGTAAGGAACTGGTGTGTCCTGGAAGAGGTTGAGACGCTCTCGTATCACCTGTATATCCGATTTGAGCTCTCCCGGTCCCAGGGCCCCAGTAGGGGTCACACGGCGCGGCATCCTTCCCGCTTTCCGCGGTGGGCTGTTGCCAAGCTGGACAGGGACCTACTAGAGGAGGCGGCCATTATTCATTCTTGGCTGTCTCCGCAGGCCCCGACCGAGGAGGTCGGCGTGGACGTAGGGGCTGGCCGTTTTCGCGATGCGATTACGCAGATTTGCGATACGGCCATGCCCCGCGTCCAAGGTCGTCGGCCTCCACGGAAGGAGGTCTACTGGTGGTCCCAGGAGTTGGCGGACCTCCGTGCGGCTTGTACTCGTGCCCGGAGGTCCTACACCCGCAGCAGGCGACGTCACCGTGGAGACGGTGGCGGGGACCAGCTTCATGAGGAGTACCGCGAAGCGCGGAGGACTCTGAAGCTGGCCATTTGCCGCGCCAAAGATGAAAAGAGAAAAGAGATGCTGGAGAGTCTCGACCGTGACCCCTGGGGTCGCCCATACCGTGCGGTGCGTCAGAAGCTCCGCACGTTGGGCCCCCCCCTTACCGAGACTCTCCAGCCTAGCTTCCTGCAGGAAGTGGTCGAGGGCCTTTTCCCTGAGCGGGCGGAGCACACACCCCCGTCGATGGCCTATGCGGTCATAGACGACGGGGGTAGAGAGGACGATGTGCCGCCCGTTAGGGAATCGGAGGTTGGGGCGGCTGTTCTTCGGATCCGTTCCAAGAACACCGCCCCCGGGCCGGACGGGGTTCCAGCCCGAGTGATGGCCCGAGCCCTCGACCATATGTCGGACCGCCTCAGGGAGGTGTTGGACGCTAGCCTGGCGTCCGGACGCTTCCCTGAGTGCTGGAAATGCGGGAAGCTGGTCCTGTTGAGGAAGCCGGGACGGCCTGCCGATTCGGTCGCGGCCTATAGGCCCATCGTGTTGCTGGACGAGGCGGGTAAACTTTTTGAGAGGATACTCTCTGCCCGCATCGTCCGGCACCTCAGCGAGGTGGGCCCCGACCTGTCGGACGCCCAATTCGGGTTCCGAGGGGGGCGTTCGACGGTCGATGCCGTGATGTGCCTTAGGGTCGTGACCGAAGAGGCGGTAAGCTGTGGCGGCGTGGTGTTGGCGGTGTCCTTGGACATCGCCAACGCCTTCAATAGTCTGCCATTTAGCTGCATCAGGGAAGCACTCCACTACCACGGGGTGCCAGAGTACCTGAGGCGGCTAGTGGCAGACTATTTAGAGGAGCGTACCGTCGTGTACGAGGACCGAGAGGGCGTCTTGAGACGGCGACCCATGTCGTGCGGCGTTCCGCAGGGGTCTGTCCTTGGACCACTCCTGTGGAACGTGGGGTACGACTGGGTCCTGCGAGGTCGTCTCCCCCCCGGGCTGGGCGTAATTTGTTACGCCGATGACACGTTGGTCACAGCCCGGGGGGCGAACTTCCAAGAGGCGGCGTGCCTGGCCACCAGGGGAGTTTCTCTAGTGGTCGGGCGCATCGAGGCGCTGGGCTTACGGGTGGCCCTGGACAAGACGGAGGCCCTATTGTTCCATGGGCCCCGTCGTGGTCCACCCGCCGGCGCCTCCATAGAGGTCAACTCGGTCCTCGTACCGGTTCGAGCCCAGATGAGGTATCTGGGCCTGATACTCGACGGTAGGTGGCTCTTCGACGAGCACTTCCGACAGCTTGGTCCGAAGCTGGTCGGCGCTGCCTCCGCCCTTGGGCGACTTTTGCCCAACTTGGGTGGAGCCAGCGTCGCAACGCGACTCCTGTACACGGGTGTTGTCCGGTCGATGGCGCTGTATGGTGCACCGGTGTGGGTGGCGGCTCTGACTGCCCTAAATAAGGCCCGCCTCTGGCGGCCTCAGAGGGTATTGGCAGTCAGAGCCATACGCGGATACCGCACGGTGTCGACCGAGGCGGCATGCGCCCTGGCCGGAACACCCCCGTGGGATTTGGAGGCGGAAGTGCTCGCCGAAGTTTATCGACGGGTGGCTGAATATCGGGCGGAGTATGGCTACCGCCCTCCGCCCGAAGAGGTACGCGAGTGGCGTGAAGCCGCCCGTCGAGCCACTATGGCTAGATGGTCGTTCCGGCTGGAGACTCCACGCGCTGGCTTTGCCGCCGTGGAGGCCCTCCAGCCGGTCATCCTCGAGTGGGCAGGGCGGCAGCACGGGACCCTTTCCTTCCGACTGACGCAGGTCCTTTCCGGGCACGGTTGCTTCGGGAAGTACCTGCACTCGGTCGCTAAGAGGGAATTGAGTCCCGCCTGCCACCACTGCGACTGCAGTGAGGACTCGGCCCAGCACACGCTGGCGGTTTGCCCCGCTTGGGCGCCGCAGCATCGGGTCATCGGAGGAGATCTCTCGCTACCGGCCGTCATACGCTCCATGGCCGGTAGCGATAGCAGTTTTACCGCGGTCGCAACCTTCTGCGAAGATGTAATCTCGCAGAAGGAGGCCCGGGAGGACGATGTCCACTCGGACCCAATCCGCCGCCGGCGAACCGGGCGGCAGAGGCGCGCCTATCAGCGCCTCATGCCGCCCTGAGTGTGGCCGCGGATGGTCGGGACGGGCTTTCCCCTCCATCCGCTCTAGTGGCCACCCGCGAGGGGGCGACGTACGCGTGTGCCGTACGTCGCCTAAATAGAGATAGTTTTAACAGCAGACGGTGCCCGCTTCAGTGCGGGCAAGCGCTGGGAGGGGTCCGGACGTGTTAATAACTGCAGTTCCCGGATTCCTCCCTTCACAGGCGCAGAGTGGCACACCGTGTGGTTTTAGTCGGTTCGAGTCCGACACACCGCCCCGCCGCAAGCCCCGGCGCGGGTGAAGGTCCGAGGGGATTTCCACACGTTAAAAAAAAAAAAAAAAAAAAGGCACTTACTGACAGGTTGTAAGGCGCTATTAGACCGGGGTCATTATTCACGTCGCCATGATAGGGTATTATGGACATTATTAGTGGACACGTATGAAAATCCCTACAGAATACCGGAGGATATCTGTGCCTCGGCGTCCAGACCAGACATATTTCTTTATGCAATGTCAATTAAGCGTGTACTACTAGTAGAACTTACGGTGCCGTGGGAAACGAACATCCCTAAAGACCACGCTTTAAAAAGAAACAAGTACTTTGACTTAACCAACGAAATAACTAAAAATGGTTATGCCGTTGCGCTGTATGCCGTGGAAGTGGGTGCGAGGGGTATACCAGCCAAATCCCTCTATAACCTGCTTACAGACCTTGGATTGCCAAGAGCTTCAGTAAGCTCTTTTCTTGAACGAATATCCAAAGCGGCATTGCTAGGCTCATTTCAAATATGGTTAGGTAGAGGGGGCAACACGGCGGACAGTGGAGGTGAGCGTTGATGCGTCGTAAGGAGTGCTCCTTAAACCTAAACCTGGGTCGCAATTCCCAGGCACTGTCGAAGTCCCATGTGTTGCCCCATCTATCACGCGATGGACCCGGCACCCGTGCGGTGAATCCATGGAACGCTAAGAAATAGGTCTGATGAATACAATCGCTGAAAATAAAGGCTCAGGAGTTACAAGCGTGTTGTTAGCTTTTAAAGCTAGTACACTTCTCCTGAAGGTGCCAAGGTGGTACATAGATGGAATGGATGTTTTTCTCACGGCTTAATGTTGAGGGAAAAAGCAGAGCTCCTATTTTAAGCACTCTCCTAAAGGTCAATGTAGGTATCTCTGAAATAACGCAATTACCAACAAGGCGGAGGCGTCACAACAAATTAAGCATATAAATTTCGTTCTAGTTATTTCGTCGAAGTAAAACAGTGTTTTTATTATGAAAACCTTATATTTCGTTTGTTTGTAAAGTTGTTTATATAATTAGAGTATTATGTTGAAATACAGAATATAAAATTGTTGTGCGAGTACGATAAGTTTTCATAACAATAAATAAAACATGTGAGTCATCCATTGCACTGTCAAATTTAACTTCTTTTAATTTAGTTTCTTAATTTTTAATATCGTGTCGATAAATGAATTAAATTCTGTAATCTTACCAGTTCATGAGATGTAAGAATTCAAAACTAGGTCAAGTTGTTGAAAAAAGAGTTAGTCCGAAAGGCGGAAGCACTTGTCGTTCAAACTTGACGAAAATGTGCTGCAAAATGCCCGAGACTTTAAATTCTGGCGATGGTATTAATTTATGGATGCCAAGCGATTAATTAACGTTTTAAACTAATAATCTAAGGATAAAAAACCCCCGACGTAATAACCTGAGTTCCCTTTAAAAAGTAAATAACTTTTAAACGACTCAACCGATTTTCATGAAACATGTCTGTGAACACTCGCACGTAACTCACCTTTCATACAAAAAAAAACTAAATTGAAATCGCTTCATCCGTTCGCGAGCTACGGTGCCATAGACAGACAGACAAACAGACAGACAGACACGTCAAACTTATAACACCCCTCTTTTTGCATCGGGGGTTAAAAAATAATCTACAACTTTCGGCTGAGTAGCCTTTTGCCTTAAGTTTACATTTTTATAGATAACTAGCTGACCCGGCAAACGTTGATTTGCCATTAAATAAAAAAAATACAATATAAATCACCCTTATCATATAGGGGTATGAAAAATAGATGTGGGTCGATTCCCAGACCTACCCGATATGCACACAAAATTTCATAAAAATCGGTCCTGCCATTTCGGAGGAGTTTGATAACAAACACCGCGACACGAGAATTTTATATATTAGATATTACCTGCATTACACGCATTTCTGTGGCATTTTTATCAATGCGTTTAACGAATGAAAAGTATAGTATACAAAATATTATATGTTAAGAAACAAACATCGAGTGGTTGGCAAATACATTCCTCACCTGACTACGCTTAATTATAAATATAACATGACTTTTCATGGGAAAATTGCACTCGTATGGTTGATGAATAAATTTAATACCAACCGAAAGCATGAGACCTATAGAATACAATGGCTATTCTGGTTTTCCTGGCCTGATTGCTGGGTTGGAGGGTGTGATCAGGTAAGGTTTTCAAATACGAGCTAATTTTTAAATCAAAGTGATGTAGTTGAATGAAAGCTGATTAACATAAGGTTGACTGACCAAATTGTACAAACAAACCAGACTGTATAATAAGAAGTGAAGTAAAAACGTTGTATCCTTTTTACAAAAATATGCGAAAGGAAGAGTAGGTATGAAATTATTTAAAAAAAATATATGGAATAGGCGGGCAAACGAGCAGACGTATCGCGTGATGGTAAGCGTCACAAGTGCGTTGCTTGCCTTTGGGGGATGGGGGAAGGGGGAGATGGGGGAGGGTTTTTTTTTAACATGTGGAAATCCCCTCGGGACCGTCACCCCCCCGGGGCTTGCGGCGGGGCGGTGTGTCGGACTCGAACCGACTAAAACCACACGGTGTGGCACTCCGCACCTGTGAAGGGAGGAATCCGGGAACTGCAATTATTATCACGTCCGGACCTCTCCCAGATTGGGGTATGGTCCTCCGGTATCCTCACTCACTCGGTAAAACACAGCGCAAGCACTATTGAACACCGGTTTTCTGTGAGGCCGTGATATCACTACGGTCGAGCCGGCCCATTCATGCTGAAGCTCTCCCACGGTGAATTCGGCATAGTTATAGTTTATATGAAGGAGGAGGACATAAAAAAATGGTTAGATTTCGACTACTAACTAGCCTGATTTAAAAGTCTGGAGTCTTAAAAATTTATGTATTGATGCGAATGTAAATTAACAATAATTATTTTTACGGGAATTAACGCGATCACTTATTTCAAGGTATTACATACCTCTGTTTTGCCTGACGTTTCGACCAGGTTGCACTGGCCGTGGTCACAGGCTGACTGGCTCACCGGCGCACGCCCTCCGTCGTCGAATCCGTGAAGTAGAAGGTTCTTCATCCACCCGCACATTTTCGATATTATTGATAAAATTGTCTCGCCATGTACCGTCACATACCACACTAACAGGGTCCCTATTCTGTAAGCAAACCGATGTGTTCCTATTCTGGTGTTTATCCGACTGCGCAGAAAAGCGAGGTGATATGTTTTTTAACACTGGATTCCACGCTGTAGATAATTTAAAACCATCTTCCCGATTAAAAGTTTTATGCTTTTTAATCTCAATCGCTTCACGTACAACTCTTGAATAAAAGTGACGTTCGGTGGAGAGGACTTGCGTGCGGTGAAATTCAATCCAGTGGTTGATGCCTGCATCAAGTGCATGTTCTGCAATCGCCGATTTGCTCGTCTGTCGGTTCTTCACAGCAGCGATATGCTCTTTGACCCTTTCAGCAATAGTCCGCTTCGTTTGGCCTATGTAGGAACTTCCGCAGCTGCAGTCTATTTTATAAACACCCGAAGTTTGGCATCAACCACTTGATTGAATTTCACCGCACGCAAGTCCTCTCCACCGAACGTCACTTTTATTCAAGAGTTGTACGTGAAGCGATTGAGATTAAAAAGCATAAAACTTTTAATCGGGAAGATGGTTTTAAATTATCTACAGCGTGGAATCCAGTGTTAAAAAACATATCACCTCGCTTTTCTGCGCAGTCGGATAAACACCAGAATAGGAACACATCGGTTTGCTTACAGAACAGGGACCCTGTTAGTGTGGTATGTGACGGTACATGGCGAGACAATTTTATCAATAATATCGAAAATGTGCGGGTGGATGAAGAACCTTCTACTTCACGGATTCGACGACGGAGGGCGTGCGCCGCTGAGCCAGTCAGCCTGTGACCACGGCCAGTGCAACCTGGTCGAAACGTCAGGCAAAACAGAGGTATGTAATACCTTGAAATAAGTGATCGCGTTAATTCCCGTAAAAATAATTATTGTTATAACATGGAACGCGAAAGTTTAAAAGTTAGTAATGTAAATTAAGTTACTCAATACTAATTTTTAATTTAGTTTCAGTGGAAAGATCACATACTCTTGGTTCCTACATCATCAGGCCTGGCATCAAAGACGAGGATCCAAAGGGATTTTCTACCTTCGTTACCAAAAAAGGCATACCTACCAGCTTTCGTTGCTTTTTCTACAACTCGAAGCGGGGTTTTAAACGGTTTATTATATTTAATTATAACGTTCATGAATGCTTAATTTGTGTATAGTAGGCGTGCGTGTTTAATATTTCCTGTTTAACTACAATGTTAAAAGTCTGAGTCATTCGAAGAAAAAGTAAAAAATAGAGCTTTGAATTCAAGAATATTCAAAAATACCGTGACAAAAGTACTTGGAGTTCTATTACGTGATAATTTATTTGGGTTTCATATTATCTTAACTTTTATTAACATTTTATCTTAGTACTATACTCGGTACAAAAATGAGTATTGACTGTCTTTGTGTATACTTTCAAACTGTCATTGAATGAGCGCCAACGAAAAGTGCTTTCTATTGTTGCGATGTAGTTTTCGGAAGAAATATTACCGGAGTTATTTAAATATGCGTCATAATA
This sequence comes from Diaphora mendica, assembly GCA_949125395.1. Classification (NCBI taxonomy): domain Eukaryota; kingdom Metazoa; phylum Arthropoda; class Insecta; order Lepidoptera; family Erebidae; genus Diaphora; species Diaphora mendica. The sequence goes on from OX421321.1 coordinate 9,363,178, forward strand.
ACAGTATCCATGAAAGAGAAACAAACGTCTATCTGTCATCGCTAACCTCCAAAAGGGAACGTGCACAACGAAGGTGCTGCCAACTGGTGTTGCCAATCCGAATCTTGTACTCTATTAATACTTGACATAGACATTTTTCTGAACCGCCGGTTGGTTTATGAAGTTTTCATCGTTTTAAAATATATATAATTAAATAGGGATTGCAAATGGTATATACATTTAGATTTTACATTTATAATGGATGTATGGTTGTGTATATAATATATGTATGATGGTATGTAGGGTTGTGTATGTATTTTATACGTATGTGTGTGTGTAAATATATGCATCGGTTATGTATATATTTACTCAATATTCATTAAAATAAATATAATTCGTCAAAATTAATTGCACCGTCAACTGCTACTGTCTCTCGGATACATTTTGATCCATCCTAAGGTTGCCTGGAAGAGATTGCTATTGGCAAAAAGGCCGCCCTTTGTACATTATGTATTTGTGAAACTCGTATTATGTACTATCTTGAAAATATATAAAACGGTGTACAAATAAAGAGTTTCTATTTATCTAAAATCTAAAACAGAATTAATTTTATTAGTGAAAGTGCATTGTTGCATATTGGATGTACCAATTCATCCAGAAAAAATAAAAATAAATCAAATAGAATAAATTTTTATTACTTTCATCAGAATAGTAAATACACTCTTGCCATGGTTATGTGAAAAACACAAAAAACTGGATAAACGCGGTAAAAAGTATACACCGTAAGCATGAGTTTGGAGCATTTAGAAATACATAATTAATAATATTTGTAGTGAAAATTACTATACGCAGTGCTCACTTTATTGGCAACAAAAAAATCAGAAAATCCTTTACATCCGTCATACGTTCCTACAATTTTCACTGGTAAAGAAAAATCATAAAAATTGGTTTAAAATTACAAAGATTTAAAAGACACCAACGTTGAATACAACGAGCTAACGAAGTCTGTAGAAATAAATACTGATAAGAATTGACATATTTTGTCCACGCTGACCATCATTATTGATAGACCGGAACGTCCGGAACCCATGCTATAACTTTTATCGTATAAAAAATGTTAAAATTTAAGAGAAAATTTTGTTTACTTATTTGAAAGCACGATGACAGGCCTGATAAGTTCCTTTACTGTCCGCATAGTGTCGCTTTCGTCAATTTAGTGCTGCCACCGATAGTTCCTGCACGTTCCCTCTATACTGCCTCCGTATTGTCCACGTTTGTAGCCATTACAGACAGCTTCACTTTTGTGCTAAAGTAAGACCGAGACCCTTTAGATTTTATTTAATATACTTTTGCGATTTCTCTTGCTAAATCGTAGAGTTGACTAAAGAATGGTATTTTCAGTCTTAGGTGGTCTTACTTACCAACTTATTTTACTCAATACAAATAAATAAAATTGAAGTGGCTGTTTGTAAATTCAAATTTATAACTTATTACTTCAAGCATATGAAAGTGTATACGGTACTTCTATCAAATACTTTTTTTTTTTATTTCTATCTGTGTAGATATCGGCCTCTTTGTTTCGGCTAACGCCGGATCCAGCATACTTGCGCAAGTCCGTCTGTCTGACACAGACAGACAAAACAGTCTGGACTTGCGGAAGTATACTGGATCGTGTAAGCCCGCCTTAATCTCTGGTACCACTGGACCAACTTTGAAGGGACTTTCAACGACAGAAAGCTGATGGTATAAGGAGTAACTTAGACTACTTTTATTTGACACTAGCTTCGTCCCACGGAGTTGACCGAGGTTATTGTTGTAACAACAACAATCGTGGGTAACACGGCGGGGCGCACCTAGTTATGAAACTAAACGGATGGTGAATGAACCCAAATAAGTGTGGGCTCATTATATATTTTTTTATAATTGTGTATAAGTAAGAATTTTCAATCCAATTTCATATTAGGCTGGAAGAATTAAACAATTAATTCTAGGTATTTATTTACATCACGGGTAGGTAATTTATTTATACCTACCATTGCTTGCGTGTTGAAACCCGATTAACATAGCCTGAGGGATTTTCGTGTTCCTATTGTTTTTCTTCGGAAAGTAAAGTATCCCTTGATCCCAAATTATCCGATAAATTTTCGATCTCAATCTATTTAGTCAAACATGCCTTAAGAAACCTTTCGCAGCATTATTTTACTTTGTACGACCTCCGTTGTAGGAATTTAGCTAGAACGTGTATTCTTTAGCGATGGTATTGGTTCGTGTTTATGAAAGAACAAAGTAATAATTATTTACTAATAATATATAATAATAAAATATTACTTTCACCGTGAAAAGTCTTACAACCTTGGATTCTGATTACAAGTGTTGTTCGATTAAATTGAATTATAGACCATCAATATATGTTAGAAATATTTATCATCAACCTATTGCAGTCCACTGCTGGACATGGCGTCTCTGGTGGCCATGTCCAGCAGTGGTGTGGTATGGTGTAATAGACACGTTATTTATCGATTTTGGGCTTCTCGCATCCAGCTCCTGCCAGCGATCTTGAGTTGTAACTCCACCTGACTTGTGGGCGTCCTACGCTACGTTTGCCGAGACACGGTTAGGAATGATAGGTATTAATTAAACTTTTGTTTTATAGTATACATCATCAAGTTTAAAGCACAGACCTTTGAAGAAACGGTGGTTAGCTACCACAACTTGGTAAGCACAAGGTTTTTGCTCTGCATTTTGGTAAACTTGACTCTTTACACATGCGACAACCTGTCCTGTAGTAGTTCCTTAACTGAATAAATAATAAGCTCAATAAAAGGCACAGATCTTCATTGATATCGCAAACGCTTTAAAAACTGTTTTGTTAGCTACAACCAACATAGAATTTTGTTTATTTAGTAACAAAGACTGCAGACCTTTTCGCCATAGTTACGCGTTTGTTTTTTTCTAAGATAATCTTGACTTTAAAAAGTTCTTTTATTTGCGTACATTCAGATTTTTCTAATCAGTTATTTAACTTACCCTAAATTTTCCAAGCGATCTTATAAAAACGTTCTAGAAATACAAATGATGATGTATAATGTGTGTCAAGGTAAGGACATATTCAAAATTATACACCCTAAATTGAGTTAACCGAGAACACAAGGAGTTGTCAGAAGTTGTAACCATTTCATGCGAGTGACAGCCAATTAAGGGAAATAGGTCATTTTGTCGGTCGTGTATGACATGACACTGTATTTGCTTATGCACACGGATGATCCAATTTCATATCATCTAGCTGCAAACTACTATCTCTAATACTAAGCATGCCTTTTAAGTTCTGTCGTTTCCATATTTCCCGGCAATTTTGAATTTGGAACTGTTCTATATTCGAATGTTTAAATTTTTAATCTCAAAACAGTTGAAAGTATTAGAATTAATGCTATTGTTTAGTCACAGCGTCGATTGGAATCTGTCAGGTTACATACGAAAATGCATCTTTCTAAGGAAAATGTTCGTGCAATAATTTTCTACAACTTTAGAAGAGGCCTGACACAGCTTCAGTGTTTTGAAGAGCTAACATCTGTGTTCAGTGATGAAGCCCCATGTCTGCGGACTGTCGAACACATTTTTATTTCCAGCGTGGACATACTAGTGTTAGTGACAACTCTCGCTAAGGACGCCCAAAATCCGCCTTCACTGAAGATAACATCATTGCTGTGAGACAACTAATTCTCGAAGATCGTCATTTGACGTATCAAAAGATAGAGGCTCTATTATGCATCTCAGGGACAACCATTCAGAAGATCTTGCATGAAGCGCTTGGTGTGAGAAAGCTAGTTTGCCGTTGGATACCGCATCTGCTTTCCGACGATCCCAAGGCGGCCCGCGTCTGATGGTTGGATGGAAAACTCTGCAAAGGTTCAACCAAGGAGAGTCAAATCGCGTCTACGACATCATCAGTAGTGACGAATTCTTGACCATCCTCCATACAGTCCTGATCTAAGCCCTAACGATTTATTTACATTTCCTAAAATTAAGAAAAGTCTTCATGGTCAAAGGTTCCCGTCCGGTGAAGAAGCAGTCGCCGCTTTCAAGTCAGCCATTTTGAACACCCTCACTTTAGAGTGGATTAAATGTTATAATAACTGGTTTAAGAGAATGAAAAAGTGTATTAAGCTACGTGGTGAATACTTTGAAAAAAAATAAAAAGTACTTTAAGGTTCTAGTTGTGTTTTGTCTATATCTACTACTTAGCCTATTTGGATTACGCACGTAGCAATAATTGTGGCAAATGGATAGCTTTAGTAAGCAATATTTTAATTTTTATAAGAGGAAATAATGTTAAAATTATCGTAACTAAGTACTACACATATTGTCAGAGTACTAGTTCCTAATTACTTATAAGGCTTTCATTTATAAAAATGCCTAACTGTACAGATTTTGCCCCAGACGGGCATGAACGGGTAGAAAAAAAATGTTTTGTTATGACGTGGCGTTGTCACGTTAAACTATCGTCCGTAAACCGACTTTACAGACAACCAATTTTTTATTTTACTTAAATAAGTTTTTTATTATATTTCATTTAATAACAGTGCCAGCGACACTTACGCAATTTCCTTCATTAATTATATAATTAAATGGCAAGCACCACTTTATCGCGAAAGATCCATCGTTATTCAAACAAGCTACTCTTAATTTGACCCGTGTAATAGCAACAATTGACAACTGGTAGACGTTACGTGACTAGCATCGATATATCCCTCGGCCTTCGAGTAAGTAACTAAGGTCTTGCCTTCTTAATTTACTCGGTATATTCGTAAGGTACGTTTCTCATTTAACTAAGATGCCGATTCTGTGATGGCTGTTACCCTCAATGAGTGTTAGTCAATATATGTTGTCAGTTTACAAGGCAAGTAGGTTAGTATAGAAACAAGTGTAGATATATGCAAACGGAATACCTGGTCTGAAAGTGACTATTAAAAGAGTAAAATTTAAACGAATAAAGTTGAATGGTCAGTTCCTGGTTCTTCAGCACATTATTAATAACATATGAACTCTTTATGTGTGTTTCTAGCTATATTATATCTTTCATTAATGTTTAGATGCCATATCATCCAACCAAAGAGTGATGATGTTTACAAGAGTAATTAAAACACAGATATTTAGCTAATATATATAGCTATAAAGAAGCTTTCTAGAAGGTTTTATTTAATTCGTAGAATTTAGGCTACGTTGCGAGGATTTACAAACGTACATCAAACGTGCACAAAGAACATCCAGGCTCAGAATAATAATTTATGGATCACACAAAGTGATGTTCAATGTGGCAATCGTACCAACTCGGTGCAGTAAGAGGTGAGCGTTTAACCCCTACGCCATTCGTGTAATCATTTAGAAACATTAGAAACATTTATTGGATACTTAGTAAGCAATTAATGTTTTGGCTTTGTTTTGTAAGCACATGTTTGGTTCGTAGTATGAAGACCAAGAAAACTACCGATTTCAGCGCAGTAAACCCGATTTCAGTACAGGAAGTACTACAAAACCACAATTGAATCAAAGCAGATAGCAGCTCATTCAGCTCCACGATGGTCGCCAGAGCAATTCAGAGCATCATAGAGATTTGGTTGGAAAACTACTAAGTAGTAATCCCACATAAGGAGCATAAATTGTATTATATACTTCCTTTACTTATCCTAATCTGCTTTCCTGATAATCGAAGCGCTCTACTTTACGAAATTGGGTCAATAGTAACGTCTATGTACTATACATAGGAAAAACGTCAAACTGTATCTTAAAACACTAGTGTCACAGAATAAGTTCCGAACTTTTTTTGTTCTTGGTTCTATAGCTTATGGTAGCCATTTCTATTCATTAGATACCGTCAAATTATGAAAAGAAAATTACCTACTTGTTCTGAATATTTTTTTTTGTCTTAATTGATATCTTGGTTGATTCACACAAGTATATCTTAGTCTCTGCTTCAATTAGTTTGGTCTTTCTAACTTGTGTGTAACAGGCCTATTAACACAAAGTACGTTTTTGTTTTTATGTCTTTTAAACATATCGCGTTATAGATCATTTAAACGTAAGCACTCTGAGAACAAATGCTCTTTTTACGAGCTACGAGCTTATTGCCAAATTGCAAATTGGGTTATTTCAATAAAATCGTTTCAAATGAACGTTTTGTGTGAACAGGATACTGGAAATAAAAGAAGTATATAGAAGAGAGTCGTATTGCAATCGAGTGTTTGTGTCTGAACCGTATGAAGTAAGCCGCGAGTAAGTGGCGCGGCGTGAGTGCGCAGCGGCGCCAGGCGTCGATAGCGCACCGGCCTGACGTCGCCGCGAGACGGCGCACTCCGCACCACCCGTCACCCTCCGCGCCCCGCGACCACGAGCTACGACGCACGTCACACTCGACACCCGCGACACCCTCGCCACCCTTGGTGAGCCGAACCGATCACCGCGCCACCGGGCACGCGCATCGCTGACATTAAACTGACTATTTACTGTGTTACACGACCAGACATTCCGATAGCCACCATTCAGTGATCTGAAGAAGATCTGACCACGATTCGGTGCTGGTGAAAACAAACACATCACAGAGCATTAGCGCAGGCGCGTCGCCAGCGGACATGAAGAGAGCGGCCATCTTGGTCGAGGACGCACTTTCGCCTCGCCCCAGCTTCAAAGTTTGTTACAGAAGCTTCATATAAGCTTTAGAGGAGGTGCCATGCGTCGAGGCCTAAGCTCCGCGGCGTGCGCCCTCTGAGGCCGCACCGTGCCGCTATCGATCCGGTAGCGTCATGGCGCCCGCGGAGTGAATGCGGACATCGGGACAGCGGCGCAGCCCCCGTAAGCCTGCGGAGTGCCTGCCCAGTGATAGTGCTAGAGTGGTCGCGCGGTATGTGAGACAGAGTGACGACGTGGTTGGGAGGGCGCGAGGGCGGCGGCGGGCCCTGACCGCGCGCCATGGGCGAGGAGTACCCGCGCTCACCCTGCGAACGCTTCCCGGCGACGGGCGCGTTCAGCGTGGCGCCCCCGGAGCGGCTCAGCCCACCGCCGCCCGCGCCGCTGCCGGATCGGTTTTCAGCTTCCCCACGGAGGGTACGTCGTTGCGCCGAGGCCGAACGGGCACGGCGGCCGCGGTACGTGCCCCCAGCGGCTCACGTGCCAGTGGAACGGTATGTTCCGCGGCCACCAGCACCATTACGGCCACCGCCACCGGTCTACTGTGGGTTGGCGTGCAGGCCACCCCCACCAGCGCCGCGGAAGTGCTGCGGACCCGCCTGCCGCGAGGATATATCTGGTTCACCGCCCCCATCCCGATATGTGGAATACGTGGGAGCGGCTGCAGCAAGACGGCTTGCTTGCACGCCACCGCCACCACCACCACCCGCACTCCAGTTGCCGTGCGAGCCACAGGAGCCACCTTGCTGCGTACAGGCTCGCAGGAGACCGCAGCCTCCACATGATTGGTAAGTACCAATCCTCTAGGCACATTGTTTCTCATTTCAATTTAGAGAGCATGAGAATTTTATGCACAGTCAAAACAATCAAAGTTTGATTTACAATCGAAAGATTGTGGAAAGTGTATGAACGGTCGGCGGCTAACGATCGAAAACTTTCGTGTTTGTTTCGTAACACACCCTTGTTAGATAGATAGAATATATATTTTGAAATGAATTTATAGCAATATTCTAAACTCTCACGTCGTTCGTACCTACATTATTGTTAACAAGTTCATGGCATTACCTAATAATCTGAGTTTCGGTCAATGTTGTATTTGACACATCAAAAAATAGTTTATTGCAAAACAGTGATTTTACTCCACTTTAGATTTCATATTTCACTTTTTAACACAAATTTTCTTTATTTGTAACCCAGTGAAAAACACGATATGACTGCATTTTAGACCCGTATTTCAGACCTCTGTAATAATGTAATTTGTAAAGGTGACTAGAAAGTAACAATGTTTTAGTTATGACTTTCTATAAAGGATACTCTTTAGTTTCTTGTCTATATATGATTGCGAACCACAAATGATTTAATTATTTAAAAATATCTATGGAAATAGGGTGCATTTACATGAGAATCTAAATTTGATTTGAGAAAACATTTGATGTTTTCGTGTGAGTGGTAATATTTTTCAGAAACAAAAAAAAATTATGACAATTAAAGACAATGAAAGATATTTTTTGTGACCTTATTCTAAATCTTAAAAGGCTTATTATAATTACGTACCTACATTGTAATACCTCAATTATTCATAATGAGGTCCCATTATGTGTCAAGGTTAGGCATGGAACACATTCATTAGTTTGAACGAGTCTACCTTAAGCTGTACTATTTGGAATCATACTATGAAATATTCTATGGACGTAAAAAAGTGAGTATTAAGTTACTTCAACGAGTGTTAAAATTATATAGAGGCACATCTTCATATATTAGATATATCTCCATATTTAAAGACCTTGACTTTTAGAAATCCTCTAACATTATTTTACAAAGCTCAATTGTTTCAAAATCAGCAGACGATATAATTTATTCATTATGTGGAAACCTACGAATTTTAAAGAACTCAACTTAGTACTAAAAATTAAAAAAATAATTTCTTTGATCAGGTCTTGTTAAATAAATTATAAAAACAGATTTTACAGTTGAATAATCTTAAGGATACTTGATTATTCTTTATAATTAAATGAAACGTTTTTGATGTAGGTACATATTCGCTACTCGAAATAGTACGTGTGCAGTTCATAATTTTTATCTGATTGTGTATGTTTTTTTTTATCTCTTGTAAAATAAAAAGAACTTCAATAGGCTCTTTTAATATGGCTAAAAATTACAATGGCATCCGTCACATTAGTAACAATTCTATGTTTATATCTACTGCCTGCATTACATTTTATTTATATAGGTTTTTCTTCGATTTTTATTCTGACCACTAACGCACAGTTTAGCAATTTCTTCAACGGAAAATTCAAAAAAAAATTTTTCTGTTTTGCTCTCGCCCATTAGGTACTATGTGGATATGGGTATGTCCAAACATGAAAATTTAGAACTATATGAAGGTGGCTTACCTTCATATAGTTTATTATATTATATATATTATATTGTATACACGATAATATATCGGACTTAAAGGCAAAATAAAAAAATATATATAAAAAATCCATGCATGGGTGCTTTTATATTATACTAGCTTTTAGGCGCGGCTTCGCTCACGCAGACTTTCATCCCCTGATTTACTCCCTTAGGGGTGGAATTTCAAAAACTCCTTTCTTAGTGCTCCCTTACGTTATATAAAGAACCTACATGCAAAATTTCAGGATTCTAGCTTCAGCGGTTTGGGCTGTGCGTTGATCTCTGGGTATGTCAGTCAGTCAGTCAGTTAGTCAGTCACCTTCCTCTTTTATAAATATAGATTATATAAAAGACACGTAAATAATGTCTTGTTTAGATTAAACCAGTTGTTTTATTCTTTTACACGCAAGTTGTTAAAGAAAAGAAAGCACCACCACAACTATCCGCCAAATTTCTATTAGATGACATCTCAGATAAATTTAGTATTTTATCAATATAGTTGTCTGAATGTTGATATGTGTTAAAACTTATTATAATGTTCGACCTAATAATTATGCACATAAATGGGAGAGGCTTATGTCCAGCAGTAGGCTGCGATAGGCTGATGATGATGAAGATGTGCACATACTAATATCATATAAATCTTTTGCCATATCTGGCTTCTAAACGGTGTATTTAAGGAATCACGACTAGGCAATAAGAAGTAATAAGAATACTACTTGTTGTTGTATTACTCAAGTGTAATTTTCGTGCAGATTAGTGTAATTATCTTACATTGTTCTTTTAGGTCTTCTTGTCTTAAAGAAATAAGTAGGTACTTAATGTAGTTTGAAGAATATGTCGTTGCCTTTGTATCGCAGTTTTTAGGATTCCGTGCCAAAGGCAAAAAACGTAACCCTCATAGATTCGTCATGTCTGTCTGTCTGTCTGTCTGTCCGTCTGTCTGTCCGTCCGTATGTCACAGCCACTTTTTTCCGAAACTATAAGAACTATACTGTTGAAATTTGGTAAGTAGATGTATTCTGTGAACCGCATTAAGATTTTAACACAAAAAAAACAATAAATTTTGGGGGTCCCCATACTTAGAACTGAAACTCAAAAAATTTTTTTTCATCAAACCCATACCTGTGGGGTCTATGGATAGGTCTTCAAAAATGAGATTGAGGTTTCTAATATAATTTTTTTCTAAACTGAATAGTTTGCGCGAGAGGCTATGCCAAAGTGGTAAAATGTGTGTGTCCCCTGTAACTTCTAAAATAAGAGAATGATAAAACTAAAAAATATATATGATGTACATTACCATGCAAACTTCCTCCGAAAATTAGTTTAAACGAGATCTAGTAAGTAGTTTATTTTAATACGTCATAAATCGTAAACTGCAGAAAAAAACACTATTATTAAAACATCGATCAAAGTTACAACGATCTACAAGAACTTTTATATTATTTTACTTGCTGCTATGGAACCCTTCATGGGCGAGTCCGACTCGCACATGGCCGCTTTTTATTACTGTGTTTACTCAGTATGCAAGTTCTTAATGCCAAATATCAATCAATCAAACTACCCGGTAGTAATTGAATAGTTATTGAATGCACGCAGGGAGGCCTACATTGCCGGTACAGTGGTCATTGACCTGAAACAATTAGCGGACCTCCGAGAATATTGTATAACGTCTTCGATCGCATGCAATTAAGTTTCAGTTGATACAGTTAACAAATTGTCTGAATTTATTTGTTTTCGAATGTTCAAACTTCTGGATGTAATTTAGTGCTAAACGTTTTACCCGGGATGACGGCCTGACCGACAAATATCAGTAGTGTCGTCTTTCCAATAGTTATGTCTCTGATAACTATACTTAATAACAGTTTTATTTCTTATTATACAGATAAGTTGAGTTTCTCTAAATGCTGTTGTTTCCTGGAGTGGTCATCGAACTATAGCTGTACACACAGATAATAATAAATTTACTTTATATACCTACATATTAACATTTTTGTTTATTTACAAAGTATCTAAAATAAACTTTTTGCTCTCCTATATTGTGTAGGCACCGCCGGTTTAGCTAAAAAAGGTTTTTCATTTATTGTTTATAACATATAAGCTTAATATTGTTGTTTAAGTTGTCAATAAAATAACACGACACAACATCAAAGTAAATAACCTGAATCAAGTGTTTAGTCGAGTAGGAGTACACATTAAAATCGACTTTGGTATGATTTTTGTCTAAAACAACGCGATAAAGACAATTGTTCCTAAACTATCCACTCACATATATCATTTTGAAGAGAGTACGACGAAAATACTTTTTAACCTAACCTCCACAAAAAAAAATAACATTAACAACGCTTTCCGTCTTTGCTTGTAATGTATTTATGTTCAGATGCCATAGTCTCACTGATATTTAGAAGCTTTAAATGTTTATGAACTGTCATAACCTAAATACGACGCTCTCTGCTTTTCGACATAACTTTTTATGTCAACGATATCTTCACAAGGAAGTACTTAAACATTTTTCATTCTCTGTAAAATAAAAGCTATTTCAAACACATCTATAAGTAGTTACTCACATAATAAAAACAATTTTAATACACTCAAGAAGACTTGCAATAAAGAAGGTCACACAAACATGTTAAAAATAGCAAAGAAGGTTAACACAATTAAAAAACTGATGTAAAAATCCATGCTTCTCTATACCCTAATCTTAATATTTTACTCTATGATTTTACTAAGTAATAGCATAGGTTGAAGGAAAAACCTCATAACTCACTCGTGACTTGGTTTCACATCCAAGCTTGAAAATCCATAGATGAACGTTTATAATAATCACATACCTCGGATAGCACGTAAAGCTTAATCGTTCGTGACATTGTGGGTCATTAATATCATGATAGAGATGTAAAGGGCCCCACCTAATAAAATTCGTTCCATGAGTGAATTTTAATAATCATTCTATTCGTAAAACCTTTTTTATAAGTTGTTTGGCAAACCAGCATAAGTATTAAACGATGATAAAGGGTTACCTGTACCTAAAATAACGTCTAAACCAATGATGTCATAGCTTGCTTTGTATCCCTGTTGGTAAATAATGAGAACTAATAACGTGACAGCAGTACTATTTTGTTTAACATGATCTTGTTATGGTTGACGGTTTGTTAACAGTTTGGATTTTTCCTCAAAATGTATGTATTGGTATCTATAGAGTTTAATGAATATGAAATGGTCTTATCTTACGTAAAATTATGATTATGAGTGTAACTTATAAGATCTACGAATCGATCGACCGACCGATTGAAACTACAACTACGTAATATCGATTGACGTTAGTCAGTAGCTTTGCTCGGCTTTGTATGGTTCAAATTCTGCTCGGACGGAACCAATTCGAGCAGTACCTATTGTACCCTATTTCTTTAATTGTAACCTTGTAACCTTCACCTACAAGAAGCTTACTATGCCGATATTCTATACGTATAACATTATAATATATTTATTAAGTATGTACTTAATACCTTTCGTTGCCGTAAGCATTACTATACACGTATAGTATTTAAACGTACTATGTGGACCGCCTTAAGTAACTATTGCGATAACTTCTAGCTTCTAATATTTAAGTAAGTGTTTACTATAAACATCTCTTTTTAACAAAAAAATGCTGATTTTGCACTATTTTTGTTTGCCTTAAAAAGGTTCTTAAGTCTGCTGCATTGCATTACATATTTTGTGTTGCTAAGCTCATGATGGGGGTCATTTGACTTTTCGAAATTGGGGTGTATACCAAGATTTATAACTCTTGAAGTAATATAACCACGAATTGACTTTAAATTGTATTGAAATTAAGGAAAGTAGATTTTTTTTGATTATGAAAGTATTTAAGCCTGCTAGATTAAAAAAAAATTGTTAGTATATGAATCAGTGTATATAGTCTTTTGGTTTGGTCAATGTAGTTATCTCCTCCTGACATACCTGTATACATTCCTTAGCTAGCGAGTACTACGTAATGCTAAGGTGTTGGTCCCTTATCAAGTTTATTGAGTAAGCATTTGTGATAAGATACGGGCGTGTCTTTGTATCATTTGATTGTTTGGCAATGACAAGTACAGTTTTACAGAGAAATTGATTACATACAGGTGAAATGCTTGTTCGGTTCTGGGGTAAAGTGTACTGAAGTGTGTGAATAACGGTAAAGACACGTATTTGTCCCGAATTTTACGAACATCGCCAAGGATAATTAACTCATTCATGCATAAAAAGTAAGTAAATAATTTGATTTAAGACTAACAGTACATCAACTTGGTATATTAACTCTAACAGCGGTGATATATAAACTGTCCTCTGTTACCGACCAACATGCGATAGTGTAAAGCAATTTGTGCAAAATACGTTTGGCCAATAGTTAAAAATAAGAATTACGATTAAGGCCTGCTTATAAGTTATATAAAACTTTTGATTTTGGTATTATGGTTAACGTAATTGTTAATAGCAAGTCGTGCTAGTTGAAACTAATAATACTACTAGTTAATATTAAGTTTACACTATATTGTAAATTTAAGATGTCTTTTTTGCACGACATAGGATTAATAGTATAGAGATTGCAAAAGGAACAGTTAGCTATATGACGTGAATTGTTCTTAATAATAAATTGGTCTTTCGTAATAACATACAACATTTTTAAATTCAAGTTAAACATCTTTTAAATAGCTTAAAATATTCCAAGCATGTCATACGTTGAGAGTTGTATGTTATGACTGTTTGCCAAAAACATAGCACGGCCTGGTTTTATTCAAGACAATAAAATAAATGTTACGTGTGTTGAGTGTTCTTCTTTTTGATGTTTTTTACGGCAGTGTTTCAGGCAGTGAGTCTCGTACGTTGTGTTCGTCTGTGTGCCTAAAACACTGTTAATTTTGAAGAGACAGACTGGTGCCTGAAGATGGTGGATACTGGTAGACACGTTATTGTATATGTTTTATTTATCTAATTATAATATTATCGTAACTTCAATACACGGACCTCGATGCATATTTTAAGAGCTTAGGTAGGATTCTGGAGGTGCAGGTAGATAATAAGTATTCGGTGACATCATGCCTTAGTGACACACTGCCTCGATATCACATGTTTTAACTTAATTGTTAAGAATGTCGTAGAAGTAGATAGTAAATAAATAAATATTAGAGGATTTCTGCCAAGTTTCCTTTCTCCTTACAGTGCTCTTGTCCTTTCAATGAATCCAAACTGCAAGCTAACTGCCAACTTGTAAACAATGGCAATGTAGTAGTAAGAATTTAAAGGTCTGTATTCACTTTGCTTAGTGCGAGTGCAGGTGCTTAGTGCGGGTGATCGGTGATTGGTGGAAAGTACGTGTGGGCAGCGAATTCGCGGTCCACACGTATTTTCTACCAATCGTTGATTGCCTGTGCTTCACACCTGCACTCGCACTAATCAAAGTAGATACGGGCCTTAATATTAATTAATGCGTTGCCTGATGGGACAAGATAATATGTTCTTTATGTAAATCAATTACATCGAATCGTATGAACTCTACCGTATGAATTCCCGTAAACATAACATAATGCTGTTCCTTACGTAATTCTTTTTAGCAGTGCTAGTTTATACGTAAACTGGGACAAACCTTTTTTTGTGTTATTCTCTATTGATTCTACAGTCACTCTAATCTAAATAGTAACAAAAAAGAAAAAGTTAGTAGTTCATCCACTTATGTTTTCAGATTGCCTGTTCAGGGGGGTAGACCCGAAAAGTTTATTCCTTTTTTAGTAATTTCTTAGAAAACTTGTCTGTCGGAATTGTATTTAGGACAGACTATCTATTCAAAAGAAGTCTAAAGACTGTCTCAGTATGTTTGCCGACTTAAATTAACAGTTCGCAGACAAAGGCGCACTTTCGTATGAGCAAAAATTATTGATTTTTCTAACAAAATTATTATATTTAAGACTATTCTTGTGTGTATTTGTAATGGTAATCTCAACGTGCCCTATATTTATTCCTAAGACATAATTAGCTCTGCTCGTTGGGATTTGTATACAAAGAAAAGCATTTTCATTTCTGATTTTCACGGGATTATGTTTAAATTATAAAACAGGGTTTTCGTGACCTACAAGTACAGACACTACCTAAAGCCGAGTCTCACCGAACAAAAGTTGGCAACTTTTGTGTTGTCAACACGTGCTGTTGACAAAAGTTTCTGTAAATTCCTTGTATTGGCAACAAAAATTGTCAACAAAACTTGGGAACCGTGTATCTGTTTTTGGCGGTAAACATCAAAAGAATACGCTTGTTGCAAATATTTATTGGCTTTGTGGAGACGCTTAGTTGGATTGTTTTTCAAATTTGTTGGCGACTCGGTGCAGACACAGCGTAAATAAAAGTTGGCGATTTTCTGAAGAGTTGCAAACAGTTGGAAACAATGAAATTACCAACAATTTCGGTGGATACGAGCCTTAATATACATTTTTGCTTTTATGAAGACTATTCAATGAAATGAAGCATAGACTGTGTATAATTAAGGTCAAAGATGTTTTTATTGAATCGCTTTTTATAACAACGCAAATGATAAAGTTACTTTGAAAGTTTGAACAACGAATAACAGACAAGATGTACGTATTAATAAAACATGGGTAAAATACCAGTACCGAATACGTTCAATAAATACCAATATAAATATATTGGTTTTTATTAAGTTCCTTTCACATTAATATGTATTAGTATCAAACAACAAGCTTTTTTAAAATTAATACGCAATGAATGACTTTCATGACATACCTAAATTCACAGTAGTAGTAAAATCTAAACAACAAAAAGCTATAACTAAAAACTATTCGCAAACCTACAAGATTTGTTCAAATATCGTAATTGAACACATAAATATTGAACGAAGTTCCTTCACATTGTTTAAACGCCTATAGATTGTAAGATAGACCTAATAGTTTATTGATCGTATTCTCTATACGTCCAGCGTTGTGCTACTTAGCTTCTATCTTTCTACTATTGCGAATATTTTTTCACAAAGCAAAATAGTGTATAGTAGGGTAGATGACACCTTAGTCAAATTAGTTACTTTTATCATCTGTCAAAACGATCACTTTGTATGAAAAATGTACTAAATACAAACTTGTGACGTCACTGTTTTACTCTACTCAATTGAGCAAGATATTTCAATGTTTATTTGATTAAAATTTGTAATTGAAATGAAAAGCTGTAATAATTATATTTTCCGAGATGTTTTGTAATGTTCCTTTTAATGAAGGAGACGTTAGTATTTATTTACGATACAGTCATCTACCCTGTTGATTTGTTTATTGGTATGGTATAGTTCAAAACCTCTTTTCTAAACAGAGGTCAGTGGACTATTGCAGACTGTAGATGACTGGTACTTGCTGTGTAAAGAAACACGCTTAAGCGTTTAGATTTCACAATATATTACTCTAGCTTTTGTATAAATAATATATCACAAACAAACATTTAAATAATACCACTTCTCCTGCATGATATATGTAGTTGTAATTAAATTACGTATAAGACCCAGTTTTGTACGTCATGTCTCATATACGTCTTCTTTGAACATATTTTGTAACCAGAGCCCTGGGCTACTGCTATTTTAGTTGTTATTGGTGACACCATCTCATCGAGAATCATCATCATCATCACGTTTCAATAGATTCATATTCCACATAGCAACAAATATGTGAATTGCACAGTTTGTGGATTTATTACAGTCTATTAATATCTCAAATACATGCATTATTAATATAATATTAGGTTTAGTGTGAAAGTTTTTGAGGTTGTACGGATGTTTGTTACTCTCACGAAAAGCCTATGATTTTCTACATAAGATTTAAATGAAACTTTACAGTAAGTACCTTGTATTATATCAAAATAACATATCTACTATTTACCGCGATATCCGACATATACGGTCGGAGTCTTATATATATAGGAGAAAATTACTTCGTTCCTAATCTGGTAAATTCCAGCTAGCAGTAGAATTTAATAAATAATGTTGAACCACATTTTAATAGACTTAAAGCTGAGGTGATTGTATCTCAATATTTATATTTCTTACTAGCTGACCCACGCAACCTCGTTTGCGTCTCCTATTGCCCGTAGCGTGATAATTTTCCCCCGTTTTTGAAACATTTTTCATTGGTGCTCCGCTCCTATTGGTCGTAGTGTGATAATATATAGCCTATAGCCTTCCTCGATAAATGTACTATCCAACACTGAAATAATTTTTCAAATCGGACTAGCGGTTCTTTAGATTAGCGCGTTCAAACAAACAAACTCTTCAGCTTTATATAATAGTAATATAGATTATTCCATTAGTTATTTGTACAAAGTATATTTTACATATCTGTACAAGCACATGTAAAAAATCGCCTCCAACTCCAATTGTACCGTAATTCTTAGGTACAGATAAGAGCTACAAAGAAATAATTTCACAGAAAAAAGGTAATTTAGTCCGAACCTTTCAATTATTAAACAACGATTCGTAGGCAGCCCTGTATAAAAAATATACAAATGATTTTACGGACAAAGGCAGGCTACTAAAGGTAAAAGAAATTATCCAAAGTAAGGAAATAAGGTACGTGATTTATTGATAACTTTGCTGAAAACATAGTAGCAAAACAAGCGAGTAAGGAAGATAAATGAATTACTTTCATTTCGGAAAAACCCATTTGTAAAAACCCTAAATGTTTTATTAGTGTGATAGATATATTCCTGTCTATATATAGTGTTGTAACGGTTACAACTAGGAAAGTGAATAAGACTTGATGGCCAAAGTGAGTGGATTCGTTCTGAGTTTCGAGTTAAATTAAACCCATAGCATTTCATTTTAGCTTCACGCTTGGAAAATAAGCGTAGACATTAAATATGTGACACATAATATATATAATTTTTACATGACTACGACAAGGACAATATGAAGAGTAATAGTTTTGACAGTCTTTGTATAGCCATGGCGTCTAAACTACTGAACCGATTTTAATGATTGAGGTGTCAATAGATTGGTAATAAAGGCCCAGGTAACATAGGCTATATATATGTATATATATTTTAATATTTACGTAGTCGGATTATATTTATTCATTTATTCCATGTTAGACTATCTTTTTGAGAACCCATTTCATATACATTTATTGTTAGTTATTTATAATTAAGACATGCAAATTCATCAGTTTGAGCTTTTATATTGTAAGTAAATAAAGTAATCCATGCCAAATTGCTACTAAAACCACTAATGGATACTTTATTAGAAATGTTGTTGTTACACTTCCAAATCTATATTCTATAGATATAAAAATGAATCGCCGAAATGTATGTACGCGCATAACTTCCGATCGGCTGCACCAAATTAAATAATTCTATTTTATGTGTTCCTTATTATTAGGACAAGGTTTGTGTACAAGAAAAATTTAAATATAACGGGAAAAGTCATTTTTATGTCCGCGACTGTACACTGCCTGTGAGAAGCTGAGACAGATACCTAAATAAGGTGGTACGAAGTTAGCCGGGTCAGTTAGTGAATTACATATCTGCGTAATGTTTTGTGCATACTTTAATGAAAACGCTAAAATTATTTTGCTATTAAAACAAATGGCTTACACGTTCATTTATTCCATGTTAGACTATCTTTTTGAGAACCCATTTCATATACATTTATTGTTATTTATAATTAAGACATGCAAATTCATCAGTTTGAGCTTTTATATTGTAAGTAAATAAAGTAATCCATGCCAAATTGCTACTAAAACCACTAATGGATACTTAGTTACAACTGCCACTAATACTAGGTGCATATTAATAGAGAATATATTTTGAAATGATTCAATAATAAACTGAGTGAAAACTTTTAATTAAAAATAAACAAAAATGACCAGTTGACCAGTAATTGGCCGTTGTAAGATAAACAACAGCACTGAACTTGGCATGCGAACGGTTGAACAAAAAACTGCTTTCCTTTGTTCAGCCCTTTTTATTTATTAAGTACCTATTTTATTACACATTTTTGTATATGTTTTTCTTTTTAAAAATACTGTGCAGTTAATGAAAAGTAAAGTTATTGTTATAACAGTTTTACACAATGTTCAAACTACGGGGTTTTCTGTGAATGAGGATAGACGCGCAAGCTACTTTATTGGTTTACTAATGAACCCGTATAACTTCGTCTGCGTCTCTCCAATGTATAAAAAAAGGTTTTTGCAATATTTTTCAGTGATACTCGGCCCTATATAGCCTATAATCTTCCTTGATAAATGGGCTATCCAATACTAAAGAATAAACTACATTGGTCCAGTCGTTTACGCGTGGTGTCGTGACCGTTTTAAACCATTGATTTAATTAAGTACAATGAGGTATAGTAACAGCTCGGTTGGTATTAAAACTTGCCTCCTATACCTCTTTCTATAACGAACTTCCTACAAGGTATGTTGTAATGTAAGGTGCGTCTCCACCGAAATTGTTGGCAATTTCGGTGTTTCCAACTGTTGACAGCTCTTCAGAAAATCGCCAATTTTTGTTTCCATTGTGTCTACACCGAGTCGCCAACAATTTGAAAAACATTCCAACTTCGTGTCTCCACAGAGCTAATAAATATCTGCAACCAGCTTATTCTTTTGATGTTTACCGCCAAAAATAGAAACATGGTTCCCAACATTTGTTGACAATTGCCAAATTTTGTTCGGTGGAGACCTGGCTTTAGCTCTTTGCAAGCATTCTCTCTTTCGATCACTGATTGAGTTGGGAATAGCTGCAGTCGAATTATTCAATGATAGAGGTACAGGAATATCAGTAACATCTCGAGAAGTAATAATTTTGCTTAATTGATCTACGGCTATGTGTGAAGGCATACGGTTAATAATTAGTTTAGCGTAATACATCACACATATTATTTGCATGTAGTCTTTACTTAGTTGTTATAGATTTAGACTATAAGTGTACAGCGTACTACAACTACGTACAAGCTTCTTAACTAATTATCTAAACAAGCTCAGATTCGACATCGCGCATCGTTAGTTTTCAATGAGTCTTAAATCTCACTACAGTAAAAAATTGTTTTTCGAAATAATACATTTTCTGTTTTACGTTGTAGTCTGGAGGGTTATAATTGAAAATTAAAAATTAGTGGTGTATGTTTGGTATTGGAGTTTGGTATTAGAGAAAATTATATTTTTTGTTATTTGAATAGTATTTTTATTTGCTCTATGGTTCTATAAGACTTTGAGAACTAAGTAAACTTAATGAAAATAAATTTAAACTCCAGTGCATTCAGGTTTCTTGTCAAAATAATGGATTATTTGAACAATACATTGTACCATTCTTTAGGTGACTTTTGTTATTTATTGTGTCGTGACCTTTAGGCATCACAGCTGTCATAAAACAGAGGACATCAACATTTTACATCACTAGAAATATAAAACACAAGTTTTTTCTCGCGGCTCCGCCCGCGTGTATGTCGGACGGTTATCGCGGTAAATAGTAGCCTATGTGTTCTGATGTATAAGCTATATTACTGTAAAGTTTCATCCAAATCTGTTCAGTAGTTTTTGCATGCAAGAGTAACAAACATCCATCCATCCATCCATCCATACTTACAAACTTTCGCGTTTATAATATTAGTAGGATTTTTTCTATGTATAAATTCGAAAGTAACTCTGTCTATCTGTCTGTTATGCTTTCACGGCTAAACCGCTGCACCGATTTCAATGAAATTAGACATGAATATACTTTTATTGTTGAGGAAGGACATAGAACAAATACTAGAACCTAAGAATATAAAGCTGATGAATTTGTTTGTTGATTTGGTTCTTTTGTTCTCAATCTCTCAAGAATCTCAAAAACTATTGATTTGAAATAAAAAGTCTTGGATAGTCCATTTATGGAGAAGGATGTAAATTATCACAGTATGCTATCAATAAGTGCGTAGTAACAATGAAAAAAGTGACAAAAACTCGGAAAATATATGAGAGTTACCCAGATCAATTTGCGCGGTTCAGCTAGGAATCTATAATTTCATTATTTTGAATTGGTTCGCATAAAATGAATTGAACAAAAGAGTCGTGTCCGTCCTCTGTTAGCGATTTAATCCCTTAGAAGGAGAGCATAATGTAACCATATATGTCAATAAGATTACACAATGTAAAAAACAGTACATTTTATCGGCATTTCCTGTACCGCGTCCGAAATTGCATGCGGGTAGCGATCGGTCATCGCCTCGATATATAGCAATCGGTTATCATTATCACATCAAATAAACATTAGTTTTAGTTATCAATGAATGTAATTATAATAATGTTTGTAATCTATACTTAATATTATAAAGCTGAAATTTGATTGTGCGGTTGAATGCATTTATTTAATAACAACTAATTCGACTCGAAAAACTCTTATACCTAGTGTTTGGTTGCTTATGTATCTAAGAAGTCTATAAAAGAAAATACAAAGCTATGACCGGTAGAGAAAATGTTGAAGAAAAAGATTTAAAAAAAGCATTTTGAGAGTCGAAGTTGCACGGGTTAGCCAGTCATTAATAAATGTCATTGTTATCTAATAGTTATTTCGTTGTTAACTACTTCTAAATGATAGTTTCATAAACCAAATTAATCGTGTGGCATGTTTGTCTAGTGATTAGTGTACGTTCTTCGTTTGGGTTCAATTCCCACCCAGAATAAATCATAATGTACCTAATAAGTACGATTACTTGTTCTGTATTCAGTTTCGCTAGTTTGAGATCATGCTGCCGAGTCTGGGATGTGTCTCACACAGCCAAACTCTTTCTAATAGGCGGTACACACTACAACGATTTATCGTAGCGATTTAACTGTGCAGTTCGTTTGTGCAGTTTTATCGATAGTGTGGACGTAAATTGGCTCAGATATTCAAACGAACTGCACAGTTACATCGCTACGATAAATATTATATTATACGCCTATTATAGGTATAAAGATCTCTATCAACAAGGGCGCAGCTGTAATATTTTGTATATTTGATTTTATGTTTACTCTCTAAACCATTATATTAAGCATCATAGAAAAGTTATTAAAATAATTTTAAAAATTAATGTAGTTAACTCGTTAAATTTTTGAAATCGACTTCAAATGTTGAAGTTTAAACCTATACAAGTAACCAATATTTTGCTACCGTTTGTTTTATTAGTTTATGTTTAAATTAAGTTTGCTACTGTAATATTGTTGTCGTGTTGATATTAATATATCTATACTAATATTACAAAGCTGAAGAGTTTGTTTCTTTGTTTGTTTGAACGCGCTAATCTCAGGAACCGCTGGTCCGATTTTTCGAGCGGAGCACCAATGAAGAATGTTACAAAAACGGGGGAAAATTTTATGCTACGGGCAATAGGAGACGTAAACGACGTTGCGTGGGTCAGCTAGTATTATATAAATCCTTTGTAGAATATGTACTTAGCAATTACAAAAATAGATTTCTGAAAATACATAAATGGCAGAATACGAAAACCATCTTTCGTTAACCATCCGCAATACCAAAGCGATACTTATTTAGAAATACCCTTTAATCCCATTTCTTCTATGTATACTTTTAGTTTTAGTAAATACTTCGTCAAAGACAGAAAACTGACGTTGTATTCAAGAGATCTTTGCTATGTTAGTTGTTAGACTGCCCGTCCCTTTACAGAAAGACGTGGCCTTTCAAGTTTATATACTTAAAAGCTTTTCCCTTAACTCCGGATCATTTCCGTGTATCATAAATGTTTGAGTTAACACTTAAAGTAAGTGCAAATACTGGTTTTAGTTCGTTATGATTATTGCGTACCTACGTTTTATCTACCCTTACTCGTTTATGAACCCATTGCATACTTTTTAATAACGGAATATGTTTTTTTTTCATATTAAGTTCTGTAAAGCGTTTTAACCTTTAATATTGCTTATTTACAACAAGCTGCCCCGACAGACTTCGTGCTGTTAAAAGTTATTGGCCTGTCACTGTCCAATAGAAAAAATAAAAATGTTGTTTTATGTAACTATTTTCTTTTTGTCTTGTGTCTTACTAACTTTCCTTGTGTTCTAATAAAAATATTTAAAAAAAAACCGAATTAGTCGGGCAGTTCTCGAGTTTTGCGCTTAACAACACATTTGGTGATTCATTTTTATTTATATAGACGTGGGTTCTAACTTTAAGTTGCGTATACGTGTAATCGAATCGTTATGTATCGCTGATTCCAGCACGAACGGGCTGGCTCGACTGGGGCAGTACTACCCTCGCACAGAAAATCAACGTAAAATGACAGTGTTTGTGCTGTCGTGTTTCGTTGGTGGGTGCGAGACCGGAGGCCCAATGATGCAGAAATTGGGTTAGATATTGAAAATGACTTAAAACTACGACTTTACTAGGCAAAAGTATTAGCATATGAATGACTAAAAACGCATTATATCAGTACCTTTAACCTACATGGTACGGTCTTGTAAAGTTACCCAAAAAATACCAAAATAAGGCTTGTTTAGACTTGATAAACATCAGGGAACAACATGATTTCCTCAAGGATACTATCTCAAATTTTATGATGGTTGTCCTTATCGCTGTCTACTTAGGTATTCATGTAAAGGAGAGCATGATAATTCATCTCACTAAGCCTGCCAGAGCCTGATAAATGAGCTGCACGTAGTGATTAGTTTATTTTGCGGGTCTCTGATGTTTGCCGGATACGTATTACAATGAAAAATTAGCTTCTCATGAGAATTGAACTTCGAATATAAGTGTGGTAAATTTTATTATAAAAATTATTAATTATCCATCTTATTAGATGGATAATTATACCTTATTAGGTTCATCCATCTAAGGTTTCATTATCAACATTATTAACACTGCTGTCTATGCCTGTCAATCTAAATCCAGCCTTATAAGTTGTATGTACAGGGATCATTTTAGCTTACTAGAATGTCATGTTAACATCTCAGACTTTAGTCTCTAACTCTACTTTTATATACCTTTGGAGTTTCAACTGTAATTAATTTTATACAGTTTTTATCCTGGTCCGAAAACCTTCTAATTTTTTAGATTATGTTTTACTTAGGCTAGGAAATTTTATCTTCAAATACCGGAGTTTTTGCAATTTTTACATAATCTAAATTATGGCCACATTCCATTTTTAAGATGTATATTAATCACGTGTTTCCGTACTATTAAGTATCATATCTCATCAATCTAAATTTAAATGATAAGTGACATACATCATGATTCATTCATTGTTTTCATTGTAATAGTACTTCATCCTTACTAATTTGATAATGGGAAAGTGACTCTGTCTGTCGCGCTTTCACGCCAAAACTACCGTACTGATTTAAATAATATTTACTACACATATAGTCTAGAGTCTAGAGCCTGAGAAAGGACATAGGCAGCTTCTGAATGCGGAAAAAGTGTTGTAAGGGGTTGAAAGGGGGGGATGAAAGATTATATAAATGCTACCCAAAGTTACTTTTCCACACGGACGAAGTTGCGTGGTAGTTGTCTATATTTCTACAGGCGAACTTAGTATTTGAATCATCTGATCATTGTTAAGCTGGCAAATTCATATTGAAAGTGTGTGAATTTATTAAAATGATATAAAATAGTGTCCTGCTGTTGGCCACTAAGGGCTCTCACACATAACTGCGATACAATGCGATACGGCGTGAAGATCTTGCGGTGCATTTGTGCGAGCTCGCAGATATTTGCGATGCGTTGCGAATTCGCAGTTATGTGTGGGAGACCTAAGTTTTTTGTCGTGGTCGCTGAATGTGTAAGCTGTAACGTCACTATAACATAAATATTAGATTTTTACACATGTCAAGATGAATTTTTAATGATCAAAGTCTATGTATTAAACCTCAACTCTACAATGTGTTTGGGTTCTTACTCGAATAGTTAAGTTGGCATGACTTTGCAGACTATAAGTTTTGTTATTTGAGATCTGAATCTATTGACCTTAAAATCCAGTTATAACTTCAGACAAAACTGTTAAAGATTAAACGGATTATTTCCTAGGTACATACATACGTTATTATGGAAAATACCTTGCCTTAACGAGAAACCGGTTAAATCCTCTGCTGTTTTTATCGACTTATCTAATCAAAGAAATTAGTGTGCTTAGTATTAGCACGTATTGATAAATAAATTAGGTTCAATGATAAAAAAAAAAATACTACTTTAAGTGTATGGGTATATGTACATACTATAGGTAATATTATGAATTTTATAGTAACTCTGTCTATCAATTACGCCTAAACTGCTGAATTGATTGTGATGAATTCCGGTATAGAGATAGTTTGGATTTAAAGTACGTAAGCCATTATAATTTATGACTATTTGTTCCTCGAAGTTTTAACCGCGTTCAAGTCTATTGAATTTGATTTATAAAAGTTGTCAATGCATATAAAAAAATGGCAGTCACAAGGACTGCTGATAGAAGTAAAAACTTATAACCTTAATTTGTAAAGATATTTTGTAAAATTTGAAATTTCATAATGTTTAAATTAAAATTACTAACATCAAACATTAGCATGTCGGTGACGCGAACCCATAACATTTTCCCCTACCAAAAAGTGCTCAACGCCGCCAAAGAAGTTTTATGACGTCACATATCGGTGACGCGGGCGGTGACGCGAACTCATAAAATTTTCTCCTAACAAAAAGTGTTCACCGCGGCTAAAGAAGTTTTCACTTCAAAAAACCAAAAAAGGTAGGTAGTAGAGCCACGCTGATTTCAGCACGAACGGGCCGGCTCGACCGGGGCGGTACTACCCTCGCACAGAAAATCAACGTAAAATGACAACGATCGTGCTGTCGTGCTTCGTTGGTGAGTGCGAGGCCGGAGGCCCAATTAGTCTAGTCAACAAGTTCCATACTTGTTGACTAGACTAAAGGATGCACAAGCATCACTAGGCCGCCATAGTGTGGGTCGCCATACTGCATTGTTGTATTCGCAATGAGTATGGTGGCCACCACTCGTGGATTCTGCTTATGCTTTCCATCAGGCAGAGTAGAGTCATTTTGGCAGGCCAAACATAAAAAAAAAAAAAAAAAAAAAACAGAGCAGTCAATGGAGACTCCCGATAGAAGTAAAAACTAAGTAACTTGTGAATTGCATCGTCTAGCTATTAGATTTATCGCTCATGGAAAGCGTGCAGTCACAACGACGCAAGTTTCATGTTTTTTTGTTTACCCAAAAAGTGCACGTTGGTGGGTTACATTTGTTATTATAACAATGTATTGCATATATTACAATGTAGACACATATACACAGTATACATATAGCTAATGGAAAGAGTTCGGTGACGATGACGCGAGTTCCATGATTTTGATTCACCCAAAACCCAAAAAGTGCTCAACGCGTCTAGCGCCTAAACAAGTTTTCACTTCAAAAATATCTGAGCAAAAGTGAAATAATGGTGTAATGTGCATTGCTTCCGAGTCTCTCACATTCATTATTACTAAGAGAACATCGCAATTTTCTGAATGTAACAAATTTATAGACGAGTAAAATGTAGTTTTTTTTTTTTAAAGACATCTCCCGCACTAGGAATAAATCCTGTGTCACGGGGGACTTTACAAACATACATGAAACGGACACAAAGAACACCCAGAATCAGAACAACAATTTGTGGATCACACAAAGTGTTGTCCTACGTGGGATTTGAACCCAGGACACTTGGCAAAGTATGAAACGGCGTGTTGACCGTTAAACCACTGAGCCAAACGAGCAGTGCCGAAAGATAAATATAGATAGTACTAATTAATTAAGAAATAACCACAAATTTTAACAAAAAAGAACCGATTTCAACAACTACACCAAATTTAAATGGGACTACACGAGAAGCACCAGCTTTCAAATAAAAAAAAATCATCAAAATCGATTCACCCCGTCGAAATTTATGAGGTAACAAACATAAAAAAAATACAGTCCAATTGACAACCTCCTCCTTTTTTGAAGCCGGTTAAAAAGGATAACCATAACCTTAAAAACATTTATAAATTAATTTGAGTAACAAATTCAGAGCATTAAAAAAACTCTCGCGTATATTTTTTAATTCTTTCGGTACTGCGAAATTTAATTTAAGTTGTCGAAAATTTTTAGCTTATTTAAAAACCATTTGAACTTTAATGCATTTCAAATTGAAAAATATAAATAACGAAACAAGTCTGGTTCTGAAGAAGTTGTTGAACGAAATTAAAAGCCAATGAACGAAGCTGAGGTTTATTTACAGAACAAAAGTGTTTGACACAAAACACTGGACGAATTAATTAAAACGAGCCATTTATTTACGTTTTTAAAATAGTCGACGTATTTAATTAGGCCCTTTGTTCACTAGATTGGTTTTCATGAGCAATGGTTAAAATTGCTTTTTCAATATGGCAAGATTTTCTTATGTTACTTTATGATATTCTTTACCTTTAGCCGCGAAAACGAAACAGACAGACAGGCAGAGTTACTTATACTAAGAATTTATAATATTATAGTGTGGATTGAGTAAAATAGGAATTAAAATTTTATAGGTATACCGTTTTTAAACAAAATTTTCATGCAATCAATTCTTTATGCGAGATAAGTTAAATAGAATAATATTCGTCTATTTTACAAGCTCTTTATAGTTACAATGTATGTATGTATGCTTGCATGTTCGGGTGGAATCTTGCAACTCAATTTTGAAGCAGATATCTTCAACCGATTTTGCTGAAATTTTGCAAGCATATGTATACAGCGCGGCAATACAATATTATAATGACACGGAGCTGATCTGATGCTGGAGCTGGAAGGTGGCCATAGGAACTCTGTAAAGAAACGTCGCAACATTATCGAGTTTGTACTCGTTTGATTCGTCTCGAGGCATTCCAGTAAAAGCTTGTTTTTAAAAAGCTTTTTAATTTAATTTATGTTTATCTGTATTAAATAGTTTATAATAGGGATGTTAACAGCAATCATATATATTTTATAATAAATCTATAAATGCGAGTTTATTTGAGGGGAATTTTCAAATATCGCATCTTGTTATATTTATAATCATGTTGCAAGAGTATTTTGTAGCTTTTCGAAGCTAATGAAGCTATAAGAAACACTGATATATTCCTTTCAAACATTAATGAATATTTCCTTGTGGCCAATTTGAAATTATATTATAGTGTACCTAATGAAATTATAGTGAACATATAATTTGGATAGACTGTCATTTTTTTTTAAATGGAATTGGCGGGCAAACGAGCATACGTATCGACTGATGGTAAGCGATTACCGCCGCACATGGACACCTGTAACACCAGAAGCGTCACAAGTGCCTTGCCGGCCTTTGCGGGATGGCGGAGGGGAGATAGGGGGAGGGGGTTGGGGTATGGGCCTCCGGTATCCTCACTCACTCGGTGAAACACAGCGCAAGCGTTATTTCACACCGGTTTTCTGTGAGGCCGTGGTATCAGTCCGGTCGAGCCGGCCCATTCATGCCGAAGCGTGGCTCTCCCACGATTTAGTCATCCTTGTGGCCCTTACAATATTTTACATAATTAAGTCAGTATGCTGTTTTATGTAAGTTTACAGTACACATATAATGCTAAGTTCATGGGGGTAACCTCTTGAGAGTTATAACATCTACGTTGTTACAACTCTCAATAGATTACTCTATAGTGTTTACACCACGAAGCAAATACAAAGAGGAGATGCCCTAATGAAATTTTTGTATGAAACAATGCGTGACAATTTGCGGGGGTGAGGGGGGGTTACTTTGCCCTTTGCCATCTACCAATCAATAGCAAAACTACTTGCATCGTTACATGTTGATGTTGCTATGTAGTTTAGCTATTTGACACTAAGCGTACGATGTAAGGGACATACAGGGACGTACTCAGAATTTTCTTATTAGGTAGTTATTTTTTTAAAGTCAATTTTGTAAATCATTTTGATGCATGTATCGCAAAAATATTATTAGTAAGAAACATCGTACATAACATCTATACCAATATATTCTATACTAATATATGAAGCGTAAGAGTTTGTTTGTTTGAACGCGCTAATCTCAGGAACTACTGGTCCGATTTGAAAAAAAAATGTAATTTTTTTTTTCAAAAGAACAAATGTTTCAGTGTTAGATAGCCCATTTATCGAGGAAGGCTATAGGCTATATATCATCACGCTTAGACCAACAGGAGTGGAGCACCAATGAAGAATGTTGCGAAAACGAGGGAAAATTATTACGCTACGGGAAATAGGAGACGTAAACGAAGTTGCGTGGGTCAGCTAGTATAGTATAAAAGTGAAAGTTTGTGTGTTCTTTATATCTTCCCCGTAACCTTGGTGATGTATTTGATTTATTACTTATTTAAATATGTCACCCTAAGATTATAAAAACCGTTAGATTATAATATACCTAGCGAGATTGCCAACTATCGATGTGATATACTACTTACGCGCGTCCAATTGTCAACTTTCCCTGATTGTTCGGTTTTATAGTAGGTCGATCAATGCCCATAGAGATAGTTTAGGTTATTACTTCTTTGAATAATCACAAATTATTTTTTCTGCCACAGCAACTTTATATAACTAATCCTAAAGCTGTGAGGTATTTTCAACATGAAATCAATTTACAATCACAGAAATACTTTACATTTGGCATCAAAGACAAATTAACAAACAAATATGGCGGCGCGGGGACATATGCTGTTCAACCAATCAGCGCGCGACTTGCGATTCGTAGATACCATTTTACAATCTCGCGAGATAGATTACAATCAAACGGTTTTGACAATCTGACGGTAACATTTATTAAAGAGAGAGAACAAAAACAAAGAAATATAGTACAACAACAAACACATACAATAAAGAGAACAATAACATACAAGTAGGAGTATAATACAAAAAAAAATGTTTCTACAAATTAGTTTTTCATTTATTATATTTTCAAATTCTTCAGTTTTCGTTTGATTAATTTCGTTGTGGGTTCCGAGAAAGTTTAATTTTCCTGGGATAGAATTTTAGTTAGTTAGAAAACCTATCAAATAATCAGTATAAATAAAATTTGTTTCATTTTCAAGTACTTTAAATTCTAGATTAATATAGATATAATTTGAATATAGATAAAAAATTAATTCTAATTACGGCCCTGTCTCTTTGTTCTGTTGATGTTTGTTTTCCTAGCTGACGATAGACGTCAGTGTTCACAAAATGATTACAAAAAATACAAAAAATAATACTTTTTCGATTAAAAATTCTTTAGGCAAGAATGCAGAACATATTTTAATATTTTTTTATGATTTACTTTATAAATACTCAGCTCTACGAACCTTTGTATTTTTATTTCCCATCACACAAAGTTTTTCCATCTAGTGGCGAATAGATTTAACTATATTTCAACAACACACTGAGAGATTTTTCTAGAACTATTTTAAGAAATTATGTATAAAATTACTTACAAATGAAATATTATGCCATTCATGGCACCAGAACGTCTATCCAAGTTATTTGTACAAGATAAAACACAACACTTCATCTTTTATAAGGAATAATCCGAGAATATTCAAGGATTGCGATTTTTCGATAAAGTTCTAGAACATTGAAGTTGACAGTCTAATTTCTAAGTCGCGATAACTGCGATGACGTCGGGACCTGTATTTTGTCACGGGACCTATGCGCTTATGCCATCTCCTCTTTGTATTTGCTTCGTGGTTTACACATATAAAATTCTTCTGTTTTAAACATCATATTTATAAAACATCATTTTCGTTCTCAGAAGTAAATCTGTTTCTGATAAAAATGCTTTCAAATTGTCGGGTGTTGTTGATGTGTAATGTTAAGTGGAGTGGAACCAAATCGGTAAGAAAACATTAAGATTGTTGAAATCATTGTTTCAATGGATACAATACACTGATCGGTTTCATTGTAACAATAAGACTCAATCAACGTTGTTCTTCGTACGTTTTGATGCCCGTTCTATCTCAGGTCTTATTGATTGGAACCCTTACTAGCATTTGTGTTGATGTCAGTCCGATAAAAAGACGTGGAATTAAAAGTTTTGACAGTTTTGTACTCTTTCCTCCCGAAGATGCAGTGAAGATGCCTTTGTTTTTGATCTGTGTAGATCAAATTGCATTTTTGGCATCGAGGAGGGCAAATATTTGTAAAACCTGCAGGTATTTGCTATTGAGACTGTGACTTGAAATCAATATAGCAGGTGAGATTGTCGATTTTCGCTGCACATCCAACTGCAAAGGGATAGCACATATTACATATAACATCAAACAATTTCAGAGCTTCAATATTTACGAGCAAGCCTATCTAAATATTCACTTGCATTTGATGTATATCATAGAAGAACTGTATTATTCCGTCTAATGTTAGCAATAATATTTTAAGAGTTTGAATATTTACCAGCAGTTTAGTTGATTGACTATTTATACGGAGTACATAGTCATCAATCAAGTACACCTTGATTTATAACTCCTACCCAACTACCTAATTCTGAGTATTCCCCTCCTTCTAAATGTGGTGTTCTACTTTTTTGTTATGAAAGGCTAAGAGTAAGTTTCATAACATTGAGTGACATTTTCAATTAATTTATTAAAGTACTTGTAACTTGAGTACCTAAGTATAAGATTGAGAATGAAAACAATTTTGGATTAAATATCCGTAGTGTACTAGTGAAATAAAAGAACATGATAAAAAGGTCAGTTCTGCAAATATCATTAATATTTATTTTACTGACTAATGATACCTGATTATTTACTTTTTTGATAAGTTTTTGAATTACAGAATCGTAAATTTCTGACTGAGCATTTAACAAATGCTTATTGTTACGAACCTTAACTATTGTTTGATTAACTAAATGAAAGCATGCCTTGGGTGGCGATCTTGCCGTGTCTCGGGACTCGCTAAATTGAATCATTTCATTCCAGCCCATCTTAACTAGTGGCCATTGAAGTGATAACAAAGATAAAAGTAGCGTCATTGTGAATTACAAAGTTGGATTCAGATACGAGAAATAATATTAAGATAAGATTTGTTAACATTGTTGATAACTTAGTTATTGTGTGGGTACTGGGTGTTCTTTGTGTTCGTTTCATGTATGTTTGTAAAGTCCCCCGCGACACAGGATTTATTCCTAGTGCGTGTGTTGTTTTTTAAAAAAGAAAAGAAAGAAAGAAAAAAGATCATAGATCTCTCTCAAAAATGTTTGCACATACTTAGTTTATATCTACATATATTAAATTCGAGTCAAGTCAAGTATGTAACCGAAGGTATCAGTTCCTATGTCTGCTGTATGTGTTTTATAGTTTCTTAAAGCTTGTCGCCGTTAGCGGTCATCGATCGTGACAGCGAGTACCGGCATTTTATGAGTCCGGTGGCGACCATTTCTCACCGGTGTTCGCGTATCGATTTGCAATCGTTGTTGTAGACAATTACGGTTTTGGAATGCACTGGTGTTCTCTTCAGTGTATATATTAACCTCAAATAAAATAATAAAGATATAAGGCATAATTTAAAAAATATAGTTTTGATTATTTATATAGTAGGTACTCATGGGTTTTTTAATATTTTGTTTATTTATTTTCTGTATAGTATACGGTTGTGTTTTTCATACTGATAGTCTGTTGAGACTAATTTTGGGACTCATATTATTGACGAATAGTGTACTGTATACTAACAAAAGGAATATTCGATATACTCTTACAACTTTTCATATTTCGTAGACATGTTGAAACTACTAACCTTTTTTTAATATTTCAATGGGTTTTATTTTACAGTGCGTTTTACGACTGCGTCTGTCAAGTTCCATATACATACATACGAATTAATTTAGGGGTAAAAGCACTTTAATTTGAATTTACACACACATAAAAATATTGTCTATGCTATCTAATACTTTTTAAACCATTCGTTCCTTATTCTTTTATGACAGGAGTTCTTTCCTTTTAAAAATTGAATGAGTTAGTACCACTAATATAATATAGACTGGTTGTTAGTGGTTCAGAAAAAAAAACATGTAATAGTTGTGTACAGTCATACACTTTGCAGAAGCACAGAGCCAAAAACATCTATTGTACTTTGGATAACGTTATATTCATCTGCAGCATAAACTCATTTTTTGTATAGAGCTGCGACTGTATTCAGTTCACATATTACTGTATTAAGTATATGAGTATGAAGTAAGGGCTATATCTAAAATACAAAGTCAGTAAGGTTACGTTTTGTCTGAAGCGTTGGCTCGGTACCAAATCGTCTTGTGCCCTTGGCAGCCTCCTAAACGACTAATGATGACATACACTTAGCTGAATCTTGAACATCTTAATTTAATTAATTAGCGACAATATTCAAGTAACATTTATTACTTGTTTACATGGAACACTGTTTTTGTGAAGCTTTGTTGGTGTAGGTGATCTATATATTATGAGGGTTATACGCAATCGTAAAATGTATTAGTTTTTGTCATTCTTTGATAACGATAACAATTATTTTAATACAATTACAGGATTTATTACATTAAATAAATTTATCAAGAGAAGTAAATGCAGTGTGTGGTTTATTTATGGCACTTTTGCATTCCTTATGATATGTTATCATTTATCAGATATTCTGAATATTAGGCATTTTGTTTACGACGTTCTTGTTGTCATCACGAGTTTTTAACAATCGAGTAAATATTTTATTCTATTACTTCTTCCGTTAATATTTCTCCTGTCACTGTTAAAATATTTACATTTTTTAAACAGTCAGCGTGTTTCTATTTTAGATTTTATCATTTTAATTTACTGTTTTCATTTTATACAGTACATCACACACACATCACAAATTTTAACAAAAAAAAAACCGACTTTAATCTGGACCAAATTTAAATAGGACCACACGGGAAGCACCAGCTTTCAAATAAAAAAAGAATCATCAAAATCGGTTTATACAGTCGAAAGTTATGAGGTAACAAACATAAAAAAAACAGTCGAATTGTCCTTCTTTTTTGAAGTCGGTTAAAAATAATAGAACCGTAGAATTATATTTACTATACTACTTCAGTATAACATTTAACAAAACAGGTACAGCGGCACTACAATAGGTAATTGGTGTTCCACCCCTGCCATTAAACGGTCCTTGCGCAAAAGAATTCATTTACCGAGCTTTGCACTCAAAACATAATTAAAAATTATCTTAATATTCATAACATTTTATATGAAACTTCTGCTAAAAATTGCTATTTAATTGTTCGAATGATAAGTCTGTGTTTTCATTCCGGAGAATAACATAATCATTACAATGTCTCACAAGCCCCTAAATGTGCCTAAGAAAATAATAGTAATACGAATTGACGACGACAGTACCTATATTAAACTAATTGACAAAGCTTAACTTTAGACGTTTCGAAATTGGTTGATTATAATGACGGGGTGCGTTCGGGTATATAAAATGACTAGCTGTTGCCTGCGGCTCCGCCTGCGTGTATGTCGATAAATGAAGAACCGCTCGACCGATTTTGTGCAAACTTCACATAAACCACCTACTAAATATTCCGAACAAAGCCTAAACATTTGGTTTGGATAGGTGAGCCCGTTCTTGAGTTATAAAAATAAAACGAACAATGGCATTGATTTATATATATATTCATTACATCTTTCTCGAATTTGTTAACTTCAGAATTGAATTAGATGAAGGCCACATAGACCTAAAGATAGAAATGTTATTTAAATATGTATTACCATTTAAATATACATATAACTATACTCGTAGCTATTATTATTTTAGTATTTATGAGATTCCCAAAGCGACTCTACTCTGCCTGGTGGAAAGTATGAGCAGAATCCAAGAGTAGTAATGCAGACAATGCAGAAATGGGGCGTGGTGACCACACTATAGCGCCTTATTGAGATATTCAAGAATTCATGTAAAGATTATTATTATTCATGGTGAACTGATGAGTCCACAAAAAAAAATCAGTACAATAGTTGAGTAATCATTTGAATATTCACGGACCACTTTTTATTTATTTCATAGCAGTAATTACTTGCTAATCGCGGTCCAATTCCTGAAGCAGGTTTGACAAGGTACCATTCAACTTCAAGTATCTTTGATCTGGAGTTACATCTTTGCGGGATTATAACAAAAAGATCAGCTGTTGAGTCTTTCTGTTGAGTGTTTCAAGAGTTGTTGTGTCTTTTTGTGTTTTCGTCAAAAGTTGGGCCACTTACAAGTATTTATTAGCAACTTGCGTTCACTTTTCTCAAACGTACAATTTATATTTAAATAAGGACTTAAAGAACCATAAATCGGACTGCCTTACGTGCGAAAAGCGGTATTGCCACCTCTCTTTATTAGCTCTTTACTCTCGAAGCTGTGCTAAAATCAATGTTTACATACCTATCTTTATTTTATGTACAATAAAATAAACTTTTTACTTTTTATTATACCTGAAGATTCCTTTTTCTTCTCTTTTGTTGATTAACAAGAAAACAATGATTTTTTGACTTGGTTTCTACGTAGTATCTTAAACAAAGAATTATGTAAAACTACGAGTGCAACTCTACATTTTTATCACTATTAAGACTTCTAATACTTATGTTCATTATACAACATAAGAAAATAATTAGTACCTTAAAAGAAAGTTAACGACAATGAGATTTTTTGTTGAACTTATTTTTCTATTGATTTGATTTTCCCGGACTGTCTCCGCACTTAGCCTCTTGATTGGGTCATTGTACGTGGGATTTGTCATCTTCTTACTTACTACTACTTACCAACCATCCTAGATCATCCCAGAAGCTTAGCAGCCTTTTCAGGTCGCTACATGTTTGTTGATTGGAGGATGTCTGCCCGTTGATCTGCCACACTTCTACATTCTGTGAGAACGTGTTATGGCGTTATGACTGTCTCCATGCATCCCCTGCACAGAGGGCTGTCTGTTGCTCCTATATTGAATAGGTGCTTGTTTAGGGGACAGTGTCCAGTTAGGATACCTATGACCTTTCTGATATCGTCCCTTTTCAGTCTGATCAGGTTGCGGGCTAGTCTTTATTATCTTATTTATCCATATACTAACTTAATATCTGTATTTCGAAGTTGTGTTAGGTATGAATATGTCATGTCGAATGTTTTCTTAAGGCCTATTGATCTAGTTGTTTGTGATTCTGATAACTAAGCCTGGTTGACAGTTTAATTTTCAACCTAGACAAATGAATAAGTAATCACTACGATGACTAACCAGAGGTTGTTGATTTCATTCCCTTTTAGAAAAAGTAAATCAATCATGAACCTGGTTGCCTGTTACAGATTGCCGTCGGGCGATAAGGCAGCCAATTGTACCTCCTAGCTTTAAGTTACGTTTGTAAGTAATCTAGTGTACAATTGAGCGATTATTATTATTGGCATATTCGTCTTTTGTCTGAGTGTAATTTATCGCTTGGTTTTGGTTTCCCTAGTAAATGCTTCATCTAATTCTTAAAGTTTGGTCACTCTTAGGATTTCCCCAAGAACCGGTTGCATATTTAGTTATATCTAGAGAGCTGTATGTTCATATAAAATTAAAATTGTAATTTAACAAAGAGTTACTTATATACATTCAAACAAATTTTCTCTAGTAGAAGTAAGCCAAGCTTATATTGTACTTAAAGCTAAGTATAACTAGTAACTATTAACGTTTATTGCAAAGAGAGCCACTAGTTTGGGAGTGCTACACGTTGCAGTACAATTGCTACGCTCATACAGACAGAACCCATTTAGTAAATGGCTAAATCACTTTAGAGTTTCGAAGTCCAGTTGTAAAGCTACTTTGCTTATTTTGAAATAATTGTATTGTTATTACTTTTAAGATAACATCTGTCTTTGTAGTATTACCTTTACTCTAAATTGGAGCGCACTTTTATTACCGGCAAAGTATTGTTTTTTTTATCGAATTATACTATAATTATTATCAGTTAAGTTACTCAATGAAAAAGTACTAAAAGAAAAAATACAATTAACAAAGTATAATTAGGTGCTTCTACTAGTTATATCTTCTGATTGATTTATTAATCAGTCATATATTTCGTGCATTTGACACACAACGCCATCTAGTTCCAGACTTGTACTATGTATACTAGATAACTGATATAAATACATATATACTTTTTCTTTGTATGTGTGCATATTATACATAGAAAACACTCAAACTCTGAAACAAAGGTTTGCAGATCTTAAAAATCTTTTGTCCGATCCGAGAATCGAACCCGAGAACTCAAGCACAGTAGCCGCGTAAGCTACCACTGCACCAACGAGGCAGTCGGTCAGTACGTCTACGTTTTTCAATATGAAAAAAATTGACAGTCATAAGGACAGCTGATAGAAGTGAAAACTTATAACTTAGAATGTTATTTTCACCTACCAAAAAGTGCTCAACGCGGTCAAAGAAGTTTTGTGACGTCAGCATGTCGGTGACGCGAACTCATAAGATTTTCTCCTATCAAAAAGTGCACAACGCAGCTAAAGAAGTTATCACTTCAATAATATAATCAAAATTTGTCATAAATGCTCGGCTTCTATTGATCTTAGTGTAATCTTATATAACTTTTAGCCTTTCTAGATAAATGGGCTATCATACACAAAAATATTTTTTCAATTTAGGCCAGTAGTTCCTGATATCAGCGCGTTCAACCAAACAAACAATTAAACTCTTAAGCTTTATAATATCCATATTATAGAAATGTTTTGAGTATCTCTAAGAATTTATAGGCGTCTGACATATAACAAATGTATGTCATTCTTATTTACTTGTCTCACAAGATTTGTTGTGTCCCTTTCTTTTAATATTTTTTTTCTAATTCAATCACTTAATAAAGGACATCCCGCATTACGTTCTTCAATCTGTCATCGCGACTTTAGGATCTTAGCGACTGTCGGACTGTATCAAGTCTCTTGCTACTTGGTTTTGCTAATAACAATCGTTATGTAAGTTTTGTACCATCCATACTTATTTTATTGCTAGGGTGCTGGGTCGGCCACTCAATTTCGTCTGCTTCTCTTTTTAACCATGCCCGGCTCCTATTAGTCTAAGCGTGATGTTAACTATCATATCTTAAGCACGTCAGCAAAACACATATTAAAAAAACGTGAAGATCAGATAGTGTCGGAGTTCATTTTGAGCAACAACGTGAAACTAGAATTATTGTAATAGATATCTGTACTCTTTGATATTTTACTTGTATTACCTGGAACCTGAGTAAGCTTAAAAATACTTCTACCAAATTAAGTTCTAAATATCTATCGTAGTAATAAATAATTTATCAGCATTAGTTTTGTTTTCAATCCTATACCCTATTCAAATTCCTCTGAGACAAAAGGTAAATAAAGAAACCAATGTTTCTCAAACCAGTTGATCGAGAGTAAAGATGGCCGTTGTAACCAAATTAATTACAAAATTTCACATTTCTACGTAAATTATTTGCCTTATCACTACTCTTCAATTTAGTAGTGTTATAATACGTTCAAAGTTTGGGAACAGCTACAGTTTTAAGTGTTTTAATGTCACTTTTTAGGGTTCCGTGCTAAGCAAAAAACGGAACCCTTATAGATTCGTCATGTCTGTCTGTCTGTCTGTCCGTCTGTCTGTCCGTCCGTATGTCACAGCCACTTTATTCCGAAACTATAAGACCTATAATGTTGAAACTTGGTAGGTAGATGTATTCTATGAACCGCATTAACATTTTCACACAAAAATAGAAAAAAAAACAATTAATTTTGGGGGTCCCCATACTTAGAACTGAAACTCAAAAAATTTTTTTTCATCCAACCCATACGTGTGGGGTATCTATAGATAGGTCTTCAAAAATGATATTAAGGTTTCTAACATTTTTTTTTCTAAACTGAATATTTTGCGCGAGAGACACTTCCAAAGTGGTAAAATGTGTCCCCCCCCCCTGTAACTTCTAAAATAAGAGAATGATAAATTAAAAAAAATATATGATGTACATTACCATGCAAACTTCCACCGAAAATTGGTTTGAACGAAATCTAGTAAGTAGTTTTTTTTAATACGTCATAAATCGTAAACTGCATTTTACCTTTTATTCAATCAACACAAATAAAAATAAAATAAAAATTATATCATGTTACTTGCTGCTGCGGAACCCTTCATGGGCGAGTCCGACTCGCACTTGGCCGCTTTTTAGTCAGTCCACCGTGAAATCGGAAAATTTGAACAGTTGCAATTATTTTATTTTTTAACACACGTATTTGCCATTTTCCAAGAAAAAGAAAGGAAATGTCACTTTTTTATTGATTCTAGATGCATATAAAATTTGACCTATTAAATAACCTTTTTCTGGTTTGTTTACCTTTTGTCTCAGAGGAAGTTGAATAGACTATAAATAATTAAAGATATTATTATTATTTATTTTAAACCTTTTAAAGTAGATTTGTAGTTTATATTACTATTCATCCTTTCATTTCTATAAACTTTAATAAGTTAATGTTGTAAAAAAACACTGCGGCGTTATTGCCAGGCATCGCACTGCATATTGAAACGAATTGCACAACTTTGCTGGACAAGTTAGAACTCGAATAATGAAACCAGTGTCGGAAGTGGATTGTATTAAGTAAAATACACAAAACTTAGTGCAATATAAAACAGTAGTTTAACTTCTTTGACTGTTTAATTTAATTTCTCGAGTTGAAAACGAACAGTTTACTAGGTATCTCTTACTTAGTATTCTTTTGTTACGATTGCTAAATGAAGTTTAGTTTTATTGAGTTGAGAATGTTTAGTAGATTACAATTTCTTGTGGGAGTGGATTTGCTGACAAACCGAAGAGAGTTGCTGCAATACAATGAATAAAGAAGGTAGAAACGCGACTTTATATTAAGATAAGTCATGTTCTACAATGGGTCCCGTTGCGATAAAAATATTTTTACTAACATAGCAACGAGCAACTCATTCCATAACTCTAGATAAAATAATTTATTTAAAAATCTTTTTAGAAACAACATTTTACTGGAATGCCTCGAGACGAATCAAACTTGTCCAAATTCGATGATGTTGCGACGTTCACGACAGAGTTCCTATGGCCACCTTCCAGCTCCAGCGTCAGACCAGCTCTATGTCACTATAATATTGTATTGTCACGCTGTATACATATGCTTGCTAAATTTCAGCAAAATCGGTTGAAGAGATCTGCTTCAAAATTGAGAAGCAAGATTCCACCCGAACATACAAGCATACATACATACATACCTACATACATTGCAAGTTAATAAAAAGCTTGTAAAAAATCAACATGTTCAAATTGAAATTTTATTTAAACACAAGTATGTTCGCTTCCACGTTTCGAACGTCATTTCCTCATGTCAATATATCAATTCTCAAAAGATTTAAAATGTGCTATATACGAATTCGGTCGTCCTCAATGCGAACCGCGTTTCGGGTCGAGTGTTCTGACCGACCCAGTTGTGAGTTGCAACGTCAATATGCTGCGACAGCATACATACTACCGTTTTGAATTTTGCTGCTTACAAACATTTAGCTACCTTATTCCGTCAACACAAAGTGTAAAATATTTCAATGACTACTATAATAATACATATATTTTATTAACGAGAATGTACGTGTCGCGTGCTGGTATTAAACGTAATTTGACGCTTATGTTGCATTTTATTTATTCCGGTATAAAGTTGCTTGCTTAGAGAAATTGCAGCTGCGGTATATGACCTTATAACCTAGATGGAATGTTATGAAAAATTCACAGGGCTGTTCTTCTTTAATGTTTTATGTATTAATTAAAACATATCTTTCTACATATATTAACGCAGGACTTGGGTTTTTGGTATATTAGGTCGTATAGTTGTAAGTTATTAATGATAATGTGTTACTTAATTAATAATCTAGACACAACTTAGGTGAACACTTTAAAATACTGGTTAAAACGGCTATTTCAGGTACATACAGATACATAAAAAAGTATAATTATATACGTTCATAAAATAAATATAAAATTTTGTGTCAAATAACAATGTCTTCTGTAAATTCCTTTTTGACGAAAACACTAAACTTGTTAGCTGAGGAGCTATATTATATAAATTCTATTAAGTTATTTATAAACGTAGCACAATTAGCTTAATTAAAGAGAACAAAATCACAAACTCTGCAGAATAAAATAGTCAACTATCATTAGATTTAGAATACAATGTAGCAATTAGTCCATAGTCTCGTAGACAGTGCTGTCGACAGACCATCGTACGGGTTCAGAAAATAAAGGCACCCAATTTTAATTCAATTCGGAGAAACTTTGCCGTCGAAATGTTCTGAGTATGCTCTCGTGTAGAGGCAGATTAGGAATTAAGGGTTGCCTGTTGGCATACCACCGATCGTTTCACCGATGTAAATCTATTCCAAAAACACAAGCTTTTAAATAAGAGCTGGTTTGCAGAATGGTTTTATTAGATTGTGTTTTTGATAAATGAATGAGCTGCGAGCAGCACAAAGTCTGCTATAGCGCAACGCTGCATTTCTATCTTCGTTTACAAGACTAACTGAGGTGAAAAGAAACAAAATATATTATCAAATTTAATAACTTTGGCATTACCAAAGTTATTTTAAATACGGAGTAGCATAGATCCTTGTGTAATGTTAATCTGACAGTGACATTTCTTCCATACATGTAAAACATTTAGGCGAGTTAAACGCAAGACTTCGCTTAATTTAAAATCACTCAAGGGTGTCGCGGGTGCAGTATCTGTATAAAGATCACGATAGGCCGCGTTCAGAGGCGGTCGAGGCTTGGCATGAACCCAGCCTGCTTGGCAGCCAAAATCTCCATCTTCCTTGATGTCGGATTATTAAAATTGTTTTAAGATAAGCTAATTTTCCTAACTTTAAACGCAATTGTCTGAAACATAAAATGCAAAGCCTTTTAAGTAAGCACATTCAGTACGACAATAAGCTAAGTTATAGAAGAGAATTTCATTCGTATTACATTTGTTACCGAGCATTATATTCTACAAGAGTAATATTTGGTGAAAAGAAATACTATATTAAATATGGAATGGAATGTTCTAAGAAACTTATTAAAAGTTTGTTTTCAATTGAGCACTTCGTTACTAGGTATAGGTACATGTATGTGTACTATTAAAAGACGTGTGGCACTCGGGGACTGCCGCGGTAAAGCTATTGCATAGCATTTTTTATCAACTTATGCATTTTTTTTAAGCAGTATGTTCGTGCGTGCAGTGACACAGATTCGTTTCTGTCTCTGTCAGACAGAAACATTCGTTGATTCGTCGTTCGGAGCAGCTCGTCTCGATCCGTGCGAGCTTCGGGTGTCAGGTTTTTTTTGTTACGTTACGGAATTTCTGCACAAAGGCCCCAAAGCCCGCGATAAAAGCTATGCAATAGCTTAATAACAATTTATACACATAACATAACAATATCACAAACACTTCAATAGTCTAATAACAATTTTATTATTAGAAATAACACTTACTTGAAACTTAATTATGACCAAATTTATGCTTATAAAACCCCATCCTAGCAAAATTTGAACAATGAGTTGTCATCTTTCAAACTAAGACACTAAACCTCGCCCTTCTGAATCCACTAATTTTGTCCATTTATAGAGAACAATACTTATTCTAAGATCAATTACTAAATTTCTTTTTGTTTGTGTTTCAGTCATTTATTTTCAGAAATACTGATCTTATACAGTTAATTCTTTTTAATAAGTGCCATTAATAGCTAACGAAAATTGATTACTATGTTTGACTTGTGTTTAACACAGGTTACTTCAACAGAATTCTTGTGTAAATAATAAACATTCTCATAGCAAACCGCAGAAAACTCGTCGACAAAAGTTAAAAACAAAAGAATTCTTACATAATTTATGACTTTGGTCCTTCACAAGAGGAGAAGCTATAACTATAAATTTAAAATTTAAAAAACCCCATAAGCAGCATCAGGTCGAAGTTATCAATTACATAATTGTCATTTAACGATTATACTGGCACGTTTTGCAGACATTCGGTTATTCTTCCCCACTTTCACTCCCATAACTTTTAAACGACTCAACCGATTTCCATGAAACATGTCTAAGAATACTCGCACGTAACTCACCTTTCATACAAAAAAAACTAAATTGAAATCGCTTCATCCGTTCGCGAGCTACGGTGCCAAAGACAGACAGACAGACAAACAGACAGACTGACACGTCAAACTTATAACACCCCTCTTTTTGCGTCGGGGGTTAATAAAATCTGTATATAACCACTATTGTAGGCTTGATTTACTTAATCCGGAACGCAGAAGTAGTAAGTTCTATAGTTTGGTAACTATTGAATTTATTAAAATTATATATAATAATAATAATTTTACGGGAATTAACGCGTTTAATAAGAGTTCGCGTTAATTCCCGTAAAAATATTTATTACTAGCTGTTGCCCGCGGCTCCGCCCGCGTGAATGTCGATTTTCGC
The DNA here is from genome assembly GCA_949125395.1 of Diaphora mendica. Lineage (NCBI taxonomy): Eukaryota > Metazoa > Arthropoda > Insecta > Lepidoptera > Erebidae > Diaphora > Diaphora mendica. Next base: position 9,406,654 of record OX421321.1, read on the forward strand.
GGCAAATAGTAACCTGTATAAGCTATATTACTGTAAAGTTTCATCCAAATCCGTTTAGAAGTTTTAGCGTGAAAGAGTAACAAACACACACACTCACACACATTTTGTGTTTTGTTTCTGGTAAATTATCATAACTATTAAGTTATATGTTTGTTTATATTAAAAATTATAACTCCTAATTCAAGTATTTTAAACTTAAAATTGATCTTTTACATTTTTATTATACGACTAGCTGTTGCCCGCGGCTCCGCCCGCGTGTATGTCGGTTATCGCGGCAAACAGTAACCTATGTGTTAATCTGATGTATCTTCTATACCTAAAAAAAACCGACTTCCAAAAAAACACCCAACGAAAACTCTCTGAAAACTACTATTGAAATGAATAAAGAATTAGGTATAGGCAATTTATGAAGAACCAGTTTATTTTACGCTTTTAAATGTCTTTTTGGCAGAGAGTTTTCGTTGGATGTTTTTTTGGAAGTCGGTTTTTTTTTTTAAAAAAAGTTTTTATTTTTCAGTTTTTAGTGCAATCAATCGTAGGTAAGTAGTAAGTTGAACTATTTCATCAAATTTCATCATCAAGAATACAAATTAAGGTCTATACGTACGTGTAATATTAAAATCATCCTCTAATCCCTAACTGTTGAAGAGTTTAACCTTCTATCATCAGCTCACCTAAATAACTTGAAAGTTTATGACTGAAGGTCTTTAGATACGTATGAAATTGAAAGAATTATCCTCCAACTCCTAACCGTTGAGGAGTTGTACCTTCCACCTTCCATCATCAGCTTACCTAAATAATTTGAAAGAATACGACTAAAGGTAACATATATATATATGATATTTAAAGATTTATCCTCCAACTCCTAACCGTTAAGGAGTTGTACCTTACATCATCAGCTCATCATCATAAAATGATGACTACCAGACGCAAATACCGGTGTAACTTCAGAAAATATACGAAAAACATAGTATGTGCCTATAAAAAATGAGGGTTTCCCTCGATTTCCCTGGGATCCCATTATCAGATCCTAATATGCTGGCAATGGGACCACCTCGGAAGCATACCCATTCGAATACAAAAAAAAATTTCAAAATCGGTCCACAACTGACGGAGTAATCGGTGAACATACATAAAAAAAAAAAAAAAAAAAAACATACAGTGGAACATAGAACCTCCTCCTTTTTGGAAGTCGGTTAATAAAATAACATGTCCTGACTGACTGACTGACTGATTCATCATCGCCGAGCGGAAACTATTAAACTTGGGAATACAAAATTTGGTGAGTATGATCGTTTCATTAAGTAGATACCCATTAAGGAAGGAATTTTGGAATTTCTACCCCCAAGGGGGTGAAATAGGGGTTGAAAGTTTGTATGGAAGTCCGTCATTTTTTAAGTTAGAAACATGAAACTTTATTTTTGGGCTACTGATTAAAAATGAGTAAACACGTATTTAAGCGTTTCTGATAGATAGAGCGGATATTCTACTCCTTAAGGGTGAAATAGGGGTTGACGTTTTATATGTAGGTTAGTCTGGAAGTCCGTCATTTTTGAAGTTAAAAACATGAAAGTTTATTTTAGGGCTATTTAAGAAATATGAAACTTTATTTTTTGATTACTTATAAAAAAATGTAGATATGTATTTCAACGTTTCCTAATATTCTACCCCTAAGGGGGTGAAATAGGGGTTGAACTTTGTTTGGAACTTCGTCATTTTTAAATTAGAAACTTTTCTTTTGGTTTGGGCTACTGATTAAAAATGAATAGATACGTATTTAGGCCTTTCTCGATATTCTACGCTGAAGAGATGAAATAGGCGTTGACATTTCGTAAGCGGGTTAGTCTAGAAGTCCGTCAGTTTTGAAGTTAGAAACATGAAAAATTATTTTAGGGCTATTGATAAAAAAATAGGAGATACGTATTTAAGCGTTTCCCAATATTCTACCCGTAAGAGGGTGAAATAGGGGTTGAAAGTTTGTATGGAAGTCTGTCTTTTTTAAGTTAGAAACATGAAAAATTATCTTTGGGCTAATAGTTAAAAACGCGTAGATACTAAGTGTCTCTGGATATTATATCTACCCCCTTTTTTGTGCGGAAATTCCCTCGGATATCAGCAACTGGTGGTTATGTCGGACTCGAACCGACTAAAAACCGCACACCGTCTCGGGTTCTAGAAACCAGGGAACCAGAGCGCCCTCAAAAGGAAATCCCATAAATGATATTCCTACCCCTAAGGGGTGAATTAGGTGTTGAAATGTCGTAAGTAGATTAGTTTGGAAGTCAGTCATTTTTAATTTAGTAGCCTGAAACTTAGGCTTTTAAGTACAAATAAATTAATACCTATATCATCATTTATGGGAATTCTATTTCTAAAGGGGTAAAAATAAGGGTCGAACGTTAGTATGAAATCCTTTTTAATGGGCTATTGATTAAAAATAAATAAATAGGTACGTTTAAAAACATGAATAAATTATTCATACATACTTACACAGTTTTAATTAAATATATTGTAAATAATCAACTTCCACGCGAGCAAAGCTGCGGGCAACAGCTAGTAAGCTATATTACTGTAAAGTTTCATCCAATTCCGTCCAGTGCTTTTTGCGTGATGAAGTAACAAACATACACCCTCACAAACATTCGCTTTTATAAATTAGTGTGATGTGATAAAATCGAATACGAAAAACAATGTTAAATTTATCACTACAGTTAAATGAAAAATTAGACATAACGAATGAAGCTTATTTTCAAAGCGTAAATAAAACTAAATTAATTAAGTATCTACAACTAATTCAACGAAAAAAATGGAAGGTATCTACAACTTACTAAAAGAAATTAAAACACCAACAAATAAGGCTAAGTAATTAAATATTTGCAACGAAAAACATCTGCTTACCTATGCCTATACCAATAACCTAACAAAATCCTATAAAAAAGTAAATTATAGGTACCTAGGTACCTATGCTATAATCTTACAAAATTCTAAAAATACCGAGAAATCCAATTAGAATCTACAAAAGACTATTTGCTAATTATTGAGGTACAACAAAAATCGCCTGCTTATACCTATGCTATAACCTGACAAAATCCTAAAATAAAACTTCGTTTTAAAAAAACTGACTTCAAAAACTAAAAAGTATCAGTTAACTTAATTTGCATGTGCTACCTAGATTTGAAGTCAGTGCCAAGCCAAATGTAATAGTAGGTATCACACTCGCTACATTTCGAGACGAACGTCAACGACGTCACCGACGCTTCAGTTGTTTTGTTCTACGCGAAGAGCAGCTATCCCGCTCAAGGTCACGCGCGGCGAGTGCGATACCTACTATTACATTTTGGCTTGGCACCGACTTCAAACCTATGAATAGGTAGCACATACAAATTAAGTTATTAGGTACTTTTTAGTTTTTTCGGTTCGGTTTTTTTAAACGAAGTTTTTTTTATTTTTCACTTTTTAGTCTTTCTCAAGTCTCTCGTCATCATTTCACCTAAATAACTTGAAAGAATACGACTAAAGGTAACATACATGCTGTATAAAATCGAAAGGACTTCAGGTATTTTTTTGTAATAAAATCTCAAATGGACTATCTTCTATAGGTTACTATAATTCAAGTGATTTGAGGTAAACTGACAATCTGAGGTTAACTCTGATATCGTTAAGACCCGTTTTATATATTATGAAATTAAATGATGTCTACAGAATATGAAGGCATGCAGATAATTGCTTTAACTTCATTGCAGGCGCTTACATAAATTTGAGGGTTTCCTTCGATTTCCTTAGGATCCCATCATCAGATCCTGATATGGTGGCCATGGGACCACATGGGGAGCATACCCTTTCGAATACAAAAAGAATTTCCAAAATCGGTCCACAAATTGACGGAATAATCCGTGTACATACATAAAAAAAAATATACCGATGAAATTGAGAACCTCATCCTTTTGGCAGTCGGTTAAAAAAAATATACCGATGAAATTGAGAACCTCCTCCTTTTGGAAGTCGGTTAAAAATACAGAAGAAATATTATAATACCAAGTAATATTTATATTAGGTAGAACAAAAATCAAGTAAATAGTTCCAAAAATAACTTTTTATCCGAATTTACATTCAAGAACTACTACTGGGTTTTTAAGTCGATTTGGGTGCGTGTGTCGCGTAGGGAGCCGACCGACCGCGCGGGTACTGCTTTTTAAACAATTTGGACGCGTTTGGTAACCTACGCAGGGCAGTACTATGTATTAGTTATTCTGTGGCAGGGCGCATGCCACGCGCCCGCGCTGTCTTTCGGGTACCTATCATAAAGATGTTTTGTATCATTTTCTGGTAAATTATGATGAACTATTATGTTATATGTTTACTCCTCTTTCAAATATTTTAAACTTAAAATAAATATCATAATTATAAATGACCATTTAAAGTTTATGGCATTCTAGTTTTTGGTTCAGTATCAATAAGAGCGTCCTCCCAAAAAATCTAAATTTCTTTAATGTACAGAATTGATCTTATACACTTTTCTTATGCGTTTAAAAGTAATCATATTACGTACCTATTGTAAAGTTAGTTACTTGATTCCAAAAGATGTCGCTGTTTTAAGCACAGTTCGTCAGTGAGCACAGAAACAATTTTCAAGAAAATGTAATTGCTTTAGTATCGATTAGAGAGCCCTCCCAAAAAATCATCTAAATTTCTTTAATGTACAGAACTGAACTGTTACATTTTTATTATACGTTAAAAAGAGTAATCATATTACGTACCTATTGTAAAGTTAGTTACTTGATTCCAAAAGATGTCGCTGTTTTAAGCAAATAAATTTTTCAAGAAAATTTAAAACAACCCTTTCTATGGAAAGAGAGAACATAAAACAAATAACTACCTATCAAATACTAACTATATACCACATTAATCACAATGCTTGTGCATAAAACGTTCCCACGATTATTTTGAATATTTAAGTCATGCGGGCACAACCAAACACACAGATTCGACGTCTACAGAGAGATATAGATATTCTTTTTCCTATGGATAGAGAGGTTGCGATAAATCAAATACTTAATGCTACACCGAATTATACGTAATACGTTCTACGATTATTCCACGATATATTAATCAAAGTGTTATTAATTACGCATGGCTGGCAATAGATGTCACTACATGTAGTTTCACGTAATGATAAATTCTTTATAATTTTTTTTTCCAATAGATAGAGAGATTGTGATAAATTAAATACTTTATGCTACAATCTTCAGAGTATCTCCTTTCGAACAAAAAAAGAATTATTGCGATCGGACTACTCGTTAATGAATTACAATTAATTACACATTTTGACTTTCATCTCCCCTCCCAAGGAAACCGTCCGAAATTTCGGAATAAAAAGTATCCTATGTCCTACCTCGGAGTATGAACTCAAATCATGCCAAGTTTCATTTGAATCCATTCAGTAGTTTCGGCGTGATGCGCGGCCAAGATACAGACAGACAGACAGACAGACAGACAAAAATGAAAAAAAAAATAGTTTTCGTTTCAGTATCGATAACAGAGTGCCCTCCAAAAAAATTTTCAAAATATCTTCAATGTACAGAATTTGACCTGTTACATTTTTATTATAAGTATAGATTATATCATGGAACGCGAAAGTTTAAAAGTTAGTAAACACTGTTAACTACATCTGTAGTGATTTGGATTATAATCCCCATGAAGTGGTTCATTGTACACACAATGTTAATATTCATGAGATCAAACTACGGTTAAGATTTAGTAGAGATTCAGATATATCATAGCCTAGTCTTTTACCGTTATCGTGTCATATATTAGACGAAAGGATAAGAAAATGAGGTAGCCAGGAGGAGCAAATAATATTTGTAAGTCACTACAATAACCGCTCATATATAGAAATACTCATGCCAGTAATCCTAAAGGGGTAGACACAGTAGAATTAGAACTGATTCCACTCATTCAAGTACTCCCGTGATATTGTCGCTAGCCACTTTGTGGATTAGAGATTTGGGAAATTGGAATTTCATTGATTGGATAGCTAGAAAGGATAGGCAATGGAAGCAGACATATTGTTATACGCATAGGTTGATTAATATCAGGAGTAACTCGAGATTGATCTACTTCCGAGTGTGTTAGATGTCCTAAATGTTTATTAAGCTATTGCATAGCTTTTATCACGGGCTTTGAGGCCTTTGAGCGCGGCGACCGAATCAAGAAATTCCGTAACGTAACGAAAATAAAACCTGACACCCGAAGCTCGCACGGATCGAGACGAGCTGCTCTAAATGTATAGGTGTATAGGTATCTATCATATCTTTATAATGCCACACTCATCGCATGTGCGCCCCGTAGTATATGTTCAAAGAAAAAAATTACTGTGAATAAAACAACCCGTTCAATGACGAAAACATTTATTAAGAATAGTTTAAAACTTTTATAGTATGCTGTATACTGTACTGTATACTGTGTACTTTTATAGTTATACATAAATAAAAAATAAGTAAATAATTATAATTGCATAAGTTGCTAAAAAATGCTAGGCAATAGCTTTACCGCGGCAGTCCGAGTGCCACACGTCTTTTTTATTTATTATTATTATTGATCAGATCAATCTGAAGTCAAGAATAAAATAAATCAAATTAGTTTTTTTTAGATTTCAATGTCTCTATAAAACGAAAAAAAAAATAAGATTTCGGAAAAAGCAGGCAATTCACGACTACATTATGATATTGGTTCATATTGCGCGCAGTCACGTATTCTCGACAGGTGAATTAAGTCTTCCATAAGTAATACGAAAATTATGTCAAATTGGAATAAGCTGCCATGGATGCATTAAATAAATGATATGTAGATTTGATTTACTCATATGTTTATCCTACGCGTTTTGACTCAACAATTTTGTGTTGAACATATTATGTACTGCCAGATATGTGAGTGCACAACTTCGGATTTTTATTCTAATTAGTTTTTAAATTTCAAAGATATCGTTTGTTTAAACACACACACACACTCACACCAATAGTTAAGTTGAGCTGAGTATCTAATGTAAAATGTGTTAAAAAGAATTTTTCAGAACAGAATTTCATTGCATAAATGAAAGTTGATAGATTTATTAACGTGAAATTGAAATCGAAACTTTCCTGACTTGTGCATATTGGATTTTCAAATCGAGACTCAACCGCGCTTATACCCATTGTGGTCATGGGCGAAGCGGCTTATGACAACGAACTTTATTCATTGTTGTGTTTTAAATAGTTTTTTTTCGCTAGATTAAATATCGAAATATATGCGTCTTTTAGAAGGAGCGCACATCTTTGTGCTCTAATCTCATATTTAAGTTCATTGTAGGTTAATAGATGTAAATAGATTGTCTTTTTGAGAATAAAAACACTTTTATTATCCACTTCTACTAGGTTAATCTATTAGTCACATGATTCCCTTGAGGTTGTACAAAAGAAGGCTATACTTAATAAGAAATTGTGTATCCCTACTAACATTTATGATTGTAAATTCGAAAGTAACTCTGTCTATTACGCTTTTACGTTAAAACCATTGCACCGATATCAATGTAATTTGGCTTGTAGATACATTGATTCTTGAGGAAGGGCATAGCCTGTTATTCACCATGTTTTTTTTTAAAGACATCTCCCGCATTAGCAATATAAATCCTGTGGTGCGGGGGACTTTACGAACATACATGAACCGGACACAAAGACCACCCAGACTCATGTAGGATTTGAACCCACAACACTTGGCGCATTGGGAAGCGGCGTGGCTACCGCTTAAACCACTAGGCCAATAGTGCAGTTTTTACTAAAACATGCTCAAACAATCCTTATGACTCTGTCTGGACCGGTTAAAACAATTGCGACCGCTAAATATGTGCTACATCTGAATATAACAAAATTATATTTTGAAATGTGTATGTAACCTCTACGCATTTATGGTTTAATATTCGTTTTGTTGTGATAGTTCACTTTCGCAGTCGTTGTAATTATTTAATTTGTTATCTGTATCTGTAGACTATAAATTTAGACTTATTATTGGTGGTTAACAAAGACGAATAAGACGTGTAAAACAGTAGAGTAACTCCTTTGTGAGTTAGTAATTCAAAAAGAATGAGACTTGAAAGAAATAAACAAGAAATTGTGAAAGATCACAAACAGGATTTTATATTGTGATCGTATTAAGTATTAGAATAGAACAATAAGTTGTGTTAAGTAAGAGGTTAAAAACAAGTGCTAATTAATGACACTTGACGCTGCTCAACGTTACTCAAACATGTAATCCATTTCCGTTGTGTGTCAGAAGCTTTAAGGGGCTATACAAACATGTCTTTGTAACGTGCGAATGTGTATAATATAGAAGTAAATAGAGATAATGTGTAAAATGATAGATTTAAACGTCCCGTGCTGTATTGAGCATAAACATTAACGTATAAAAGTATTAGATTTAGGCATTTGTTAACTACCGAGAGTATTATCAACTACTGTATGCATGTTTAAATTCTTATTGATCGATATCAGATAATGTTGGCAAAAGCGATACAGCTCCTCAAAACTATTTCGACATTGATTTACTATTGAAAAAATGAACGATTTTTAATATGCCTTAACCAAAACAAATTGAATTTTCATCTGTTAATTTTCCGACTTACAAGTGGAATATTTTTCAAATTTAAATGGCGCTCACCTATGGTACCTGAGATGTACTATAGTAGTACATCCCACTCAATAACAAAATGAATGCTACGAAGAATGTTTTGAAAATGAACTTTATCTTAAGAAACTGTGTATTATCATTTTTATAGGTATTTTTGACAAGCCTATGTCCAGCAGTGGACTGCAACAGGCTGATAATGATGATGACATTAAAAACAATGAATTATATTTTATTTTAATCATTTATTAACTCCAACTCCAGAACATTTAATGTTGAGAACATTAAATGTTCTGGAGTTGGAGTAAATGGTAAATGGAATTATATAAAACTTCCCTTCAAATTCAAACTGCCCAGTCGTAACTACTGGAAAGCACTTTAAAACTAGTGTATAATTAACTGAAAAAAGAAATAATGTTTTAACTCGTAAATGGATTATTTTCAAGTCAGACATCAAAACACGACCAAATTGAGTTTTGATGAAGCTCAAACGAGGTACGTAAAGGATGATGAAGGCACGCTGTCGGGTACGACCAACTCGTAGGTTGATTAAAGAGTAATTTAAATACTTAATCCAGTGACAAATTAATTGTAATGTCTAATTCTTTAAGTGACATTAACTTTATCCTACAAAGTAATGAACGTATTTATTACACTTGTCATTTTGTCAAGATTATAACTGTACAGTCAGCATCAAATGTGAATGAAAACTTTTATTAAGCTATTGCATAGCTTTTATCGCGGGCTTTGGGGCCTTTGTGCAGAAATTCCGTAACGTAACAAAAAAACCTGACACCCGAAGCTTGCACGGATCGAGACGAGCTGCTCCGAACGACGAACCGACGAATGTTTCTGTCTCTGTCACGCACGAACATACAGCTTAAAAAAATATATAATTGCATAAGTTGATAAAAAATGCTATGCAATAGCTTTACCGCGGCAGTCCCCGAGTGCCACACGTATTTTATAAATATATATGTTTATTAGTGGACTACACGAATTGTTAGAAAGAACGTGATTACTAATATCGTGCTAACATAAAAGTTTTCACTATGACATCATGCCTGTCTGTGAATTATATGATGTGAGGAAGTGTGGATGTTTTATTTTCACGTAAAAATTACTGAACAGGTTTAGATAAAATTTAACAATAATGTAGCTTTTATGGTAGAATAACAGATAGGCTACTATTTACTGTGATAACCGACATATACGCATGCGGAGACGCGGACAAGAGATAGCTACAAATATATTTGAGTATTTCAGCGAGCTATGTGTATTAAAGTGTAGACAATAAACATAGTTTGATGATTTCACAGAAAGTATCAAAAGTTAATACAGTAAGAAGGAAAAATAAAAAACAAAAGTGAAATGTTTTGACACATTTGTTGTTAAAAAACCAGTTTCTTGAATCTGAAAAGACTGCGTATCTGCGAAAGCAGTCTTAAAACCGGGCTTACAGATTCTTAACGAATTGTAACTTAGTATGCTTAAATTTATATGTATGGGCCTTAGCTGACACTAGCACCACTTTCTGGTCAGTTTTTTAAATTCTACTGCTACAATGACTTTTTTTTTCAATCTCTTTCATAATACTGGCTGATCCGCGCTGCCTACGTCTCACATAATTGTTCCCCCTTTTCTTTGTTCAACATATTTAATTGATAGTCGGTTCCTATTGGCTATTGGTTGTAGTGTGATGTTTTATAGCCTTCCCCGATGAATAGGTACATACATTACTAAATATTTTATTCAATTCGAATCCCACTGGTTCATATTCTACCTAACTACCTAACTAAACTCTCCAGCTTAATGCTATTAATCCAAATAATAATTCGTGAAGCAAAAACTTTGTACCCCTTTTTACGATAATTATGCGAACGGAGGACATTGAAATGTAGCACAATATAAGTACATATATATGGCGGAGAAGTGCAGAAAGCTAAAACAAGAATTACGGTCGAATTTCGACTACTAGGCTACCACTAATATAGATTAAATACGCTGTGACATATTTAACTTCAACGACTGGCGATCGATTCCCGTGTTTCGGAGAGCTCGTTGAGCGATCTCGGTCCCGGTGGTCATATAAACTGACAACTAGTTCAAATTTCGAATTCAGTTTGCCTTCACGATTGCAGAGGTCCGGTGCCATTCGCTCAGTGGAGAAACTGATATTCAGGTAAAGCCAGTTGATCAGTACGATAATAATCTGATATACTAAACTTACTAATGAAAAGACACAAACAAACTGTTATTCGATTTAGTTGCTGCTCTTTACTCCAATATTGTTTGCTCGTAATCTAAAATACAGTAAAAAAAAATATTATTTATCGAAGAAGTCAATAACTCATTTCACCCTGTTTTTGTTGAAATAATGCCGTTCACTCAAAACAATCTTATTTCTAAGAAAATAACAAAATAAAAAATGATTCTTTCTCTACTTTATTACATGCAATAAATACCTAATAACTGTAAAACCTTTCAGACTTATTTATATGATTATTTTGTGTGTTACTTATTTATTAATTACGTGTTGTAAAATTAATATCGTTATTTTCAATTTTCATAATAAATTTATATTAAATATGTATTTCTTAAAAAAATCACGTCTCTAAAAGTATATCAATCAATTAAGCATATCAATCATTCGTTAGTTAACAAGGTTGCAGATACGAAATTGGAAGGTGGACAACGACCTTTAGTAGTTAGTTGGGATGTACTGGGTACGAAAGACTGAGGAAAATTGCTTTCCTGTCATAAATCGGCACAGGGTAATTTCAAAGAATTATTTAAATAAATATATATGTGTATATAAACACAGGCGTGTTAAAAAGTTGTAAAAAAATGTTTACCGAACATATATTTACATCATACTAGCTTCTGCCTCATTCCCGTAAAAGTAATATTTCCATCGTTTCAACATATTTTCCTTAAGTCCTTTACTTTGTCCTTGACAACATGTATGCAAAATTTCATGATTTAGGGATGAACGGCACGGCGGGCGTTGGCAAAAGTACGAACAAAGAAAAAAACTTTTTTTTTTTAATAGGAGTAAATTAACATAGTGAATGTACGTAGCATCAATCACTTCTTACCACTAATTGTGATGGCTCAGGAACGATCGGCAGTCGTCAAATCGATCGCTCCGCTTTCTTCTCACTTTGTCAGCTCTACATTGGAGTGCGAATACCCGCACAGATGTCGGTAGGTAGTATAAACGCGTCGTTGGGTGAGTTGCGATGCTGGCGCGCCGCTCAAGTACGGTAGGGTTGCGGGTGAGGGACCTATGCGAAAGTAGGTCGCCCCCTCCGCCCTCAGCCCCCTCTGTTGTCGCTTTCACTGCGTCCGTTCGGGATAAAGCCTAATTTTATTGCGTTGCTTTCGATCGTGTCTTTTACTTACGGTTGTTTGGTATAAATAATTCGGATGATCTAATGTTTGTGTGCGTTAGCTGTCTAGGTAATTAGTTGGGTAATAGAGGCTTTTACACTGAATATTACTAACAAGAAACTCGAGTGAAATGCAATAACTGAAAAGATACAAAAAAAAATATAAATTTTATAACATAATTTATAAAAAAAAACCTAAAAACTCTAAACTAAGTTTATTTTCCACTACATCGTTCAGTATATCTGACGTTTTTTTTTTTTTTTTTTTTTTTTTTCTTCCGTACTATTTGAGTATACTCGAAATTAAACCAAAATGTGTTGCGGAGGTTGCTGTGGAGGCTGCTGTGGAGGCTGTTGTGGCGGATGTTGCTGCCCATGCATAACGATCCATACGTGTTGCACCAAGATTTGCTAGTGTCGTCAAGCAGAGTTTTGGTGCCCATCGGCGCCGACAAGCCATGGTGTCGGCGATGATGCTTGCGATCAGACCTGCTTTTATCCGGTGCCGTTTTGTGGAAATATACTATTTATGTGAAACACTCAGAGTTAATGATCCTGAGATGAGGGCAGATTTGTTATTTCGGAAATTATCTAACATCTATGAAAAGCAATATTGTTATTTTGAACACTTCTTGTCATCAAGAGATATTGCAGAAAAAAAAAATCTTCAAAAAACCTAATAAATGTGTCAAACACTATATTTAGCTAATTTATACTCTCGATTGTCGGCACTTGATGGAACTTGTTGCAATACATTCTAGAATCAAACTCACTTGTACTTATTCCATTGTACTATATCCATCCATTAAATTACATGTCAAAAAATTAAAAAAGTCATTAAAATTATACACTACAGTCCGTCCAAATTTTTCAAACTCACAAATGATGTAGATGTGAGTTTGAAAAATTTGGACGGATTGTAGTGTATAATTTTAATGACTTTTTTATTTTTTGACATGTAATTTAATGGACATATATGTAGTTTAATAGACATACAGTATAATACAAATTTGGACACTAAATTTATATAGGACATGACATTATCATTTCACATCTATTTTTTTTGATTATTGATTTATCGAATTTACTTATTAAAATAATATTTCAGATTTTGAAATTCCATATCATTACTTTTACTTTATATAATTTTATAAGTTTCCATGTCCCTAATTTTCGGGGAGAATTTCTTACACTGGCACACTGATATTTCTATGTACCCACAGTTGTTAGGTTTTGGATGTAAAAATATTTAATGTAACCATAACCTTTGAACCTATACAAAAGACCATAACAGAAAATGGAGAAAAGTGAACAGTCTCCACAAAACTAAACCAGCATAAACTACTCTGTAGAGTTGAAATTCCATTAAATATATCATCCGGTTCAACCGGCAAAGAGACGGAACCGGATAATATCATCAAAATAACAATATCATAGTTCGCTTGAAAAGAGTTTGAAGAACAATTCCGTTGAAAAAAGTGTGAAAATTGTCGTTTATCGAATACTACGTTGAAAATAATTTAGAATATTTGATTCAGTTAATTTTAAGTGAGAAGCGTGGCTAGTAACAGAGTAGGTTTATGTTTAGCCCGCCAAAATGACTCTACTCTGCCTGATGGAAAGCATAAGCAGAATCCAAGAGTGGTGGTCACCATACTCATTGCGAATGCAGACAATGCAGTATGGCGACCCACACTATGGCGGCCTAGTGATGCATCTTGAGATCTTGATGTCTAGTCAAAGACATCTTTTAGTCTAGTCAACAAGTATGGAACTTGTCGACTAGACTAATTGGGCCTCCGGTCTCGCACTCACCAACGAAACACGACAGCACGATCGCTGTCATTTTACGTTGATTTTCTGTGCGAGGGTAGTACCGCCCCGGTCGAGCCGGCCCGTTCGTGCTGAAATCAGCGTGGCTCTACTACCTTTGCAAACTTTGCAAAGTTAAGCAATCCTAGCCAGGTCAGTTTTAGGATGGGTGACCGTTTTTAACATACTGAGACCTTTCTGTGTCTCGGAGAGCTTGTTAAGCCGTCGTCGTCGGCTCCGGTAATTATTTAAACGACTGGGAAATCTTTGCGCAAACCTACAACAGAATCTCAGCAAAAACATTTTCATGTAAAATGTTGCCAAGACGACTGCTTATGGCTTACCCTGTGAAAAAGATATCAGATCTCATGTAGAGCCTAACTTCTGAATCTACATGTAACTCTACCAACCCTAATTTCACGAACTCTACATCTCAGTAAAAAATGTATATAAACTTCCACCCCCCAATTTTGGGGGTTGGGAGGCAAAAGTAATAGGTTTATGAATTTTTCTGTTGTTTGTATACTAAACTTAGTTTACATACCAAATTTCAGCTTTCTAGCATTTCAGGAAGTACCGTAACAGTTTTGATAATCATCAGTGTGTCAGTGACGAAATCAGTGTTTTTTAGGTACCAATAAAATCTAAAGTATGAGAGCTATACAATTGAAACTTTGTATGTTTCATTAGTCTACTAATGAAATCATATCCTGAGAATTTGAACGATCTGGTATATCGGAAGCCAAAGTTATGAGGGTTCAAAAAAACGACGAAACACTTCGAGAAAAGGTAGGTAATGCCCTTGCGCTTCGCTTGCCTCGTCTTGGCGGGGGCACGACCGTGCCCCCAGATCTACCGTATCATAATAGGCGCTTTTATTAAGTTTTATTAAGGCGCTCATACCCCAGTTGCACTCGGTGATTAGAAACAATCACCGAGGGTAAACAACGACGGCGCGGTCAGTACCCGGATGGGTGACCGTTGGTGGCATGATACCATGAGCGTCTCCGTGATTCGGAGGTCACGTTAAGCAGTCGGTCCCGGTTATTATCATATGATAACAGTCGTGAAGCTTAGTTGGAGGCCTTTGGGCGGCTTAAAAACATTCAACGACAAGATAACGTAGCCACAACAACACAACGTTGTCTTGCCAGTCACCAACCCGCACTTGGCCAGCGTGGGGACGTATGGCCTTAACCCTATCCTGAGAGGATACCCGAGCCCAGCAGTGGGACGTTATGGGTTAGTGATGTATCATAATAGACTAAAAGGCGAACACCAAAATCTACTATTTAACACAAATATTAATAAATCTTCAAGTAACCTGGTCTACAATTCAGTAATATTAGTTGAAGTCAGCCAGCGTTCAGAGCACAGAAAAATGGTGTTCTACATTTATTACCTTAACAGTTCTCATACAAATTCTAGACCGTGTAGCTCGTTAAGAGCACTAGCCGCTTGTTTGTTACTCAAATGCACTTTGTATTACCCCATTTAGTTGAAAGAACGTACCCTCACGTTACCAATGGCCTTAATTTTTTAACTTTAAAAAATGTCGCAGTATTCTGCAGTCATGAATCACTCGCTGACATGGAGTTTTCGAGTTTTTTTGCGTTATAAATTGTTTGCAGTCAGGTATGGCTGTATGATTTATATACAAGGTATATATTTACACACACACTCACATAATTGAGTAACGTAACTAATATTGTTTCTTAGTATACTCGTACTAGTACAGGAACAGTAAGTTTCTTACTAAATTGACACTTAAAAAAAGCTTAGTTTTAGATTTTTTTGTATTAAAATAGTGATGTACCCAATTGTAATTTTAGTTTAAACATCTCGAAGAAAGAGGAGGAGACTTAAAGAAGGACATAGGTCCGTTTTGAAAGTAAAACAAAGAAGGTGATAAAATACGTGGCGAAAACAAGGTGTAAGAAATACGGTCTAAAAATAATGAGTCTCAGTATATTTGAAGCAAATCGATTTATGGTCCCTACGATATAATATTCTTAGAGAGCATCACCTTGTAGCGGCGGAAGTGGTGAAATTAAACTTAGCAGACACTTTACACACCATACACGTATGAACATTAATAATTTCGTATTAGAAAAACGAACTACCATACCTGCACTTGATTCTATTATCTAGATATTCCATACAAACATACATAATTATTACATACTTACTTACTTCGCTGGCTCAGCGACCCAAAGTGTGTCTTGGCCTCCTACAATAGAGTGGGCCATTCTTTCATATTCTGTGCCAACTCAGACCAATCGGACACTTTCATTTCTTCGATATCCCTGGCAACGTCATCCTTCCAGCGGTATCTGGGTCGTCCTACCGGCCGCTGCCCGATGGGCTGCCCAAGTAATGCTCTCTTGACGGCTCGATCCTCACCCATTCTCTCGATGTGGCCAAGCCAACGAAGTCGGGCAGCTCTTATTTCCCCGATTATGTTTGGCATTGACACTAGGCTCTCTATCTCCCTGTTGTACCTCTGTCTCCGCTCTCCATTCCCTCCTACCGCCGGTCCCAGAATCTTTCGCAATATCTTGCGTTCCGCGACTAAGAGTTTCTCATCTTCTTTGATCGTTAGTGTCCAAGTTTCACACCCGTACATCAAAATCGGTCTGATCACAGTTTTGTAGACGCGGATTTTGGTAGTCCTGCTTATTAACTTGGAGACCAGTACCTTGTGAAGGGCTGCGGTACATCTTAGTGCGTTGACAATGCGGATGTTTATTTCTTCCTCCCTCTGATTGGTGTCTGTAATCGTGCACCCGAGATATTTAAATTTATCTACACCTTTGTATGTTGTGCCATTAGTTGTAAGGTCTTTTCTCTGGGCTCTATTATCCTTGTATCCCTTCATGTGGAGGTATTTAGTCTTTTCACGACTGATTCTGAGACCCACTAATTTCCCATTCTCCTCCAATACCTGCGCCATGCCCGCAACTTCCGCCTCTGATTGACCCAGTATAGCAAGATCATCCGCATATCCTATTATTTTGTGCCTTCCATTCAACTCGACTCCCCCATCCACCAGTAAAACTTTTCGGATGATGTATTCGATGTATTCGTATTATTACATGTGTAATATTAATTTAAGATTCTGAAGCATTTGGGTGCCTAAGATGAAGACAGTTTGCTTTTTACGGCCATGTTATAATATAAGTCGCTAATCTTTACGTTCCAAATGGCAGGGGTCGCCTGAATCCTTATATAGTGTCCTAATTCTTTGCATAAACTATCCATGTTCAAAGGAGCTCTATAATATTTTACACGAAAAAACAGGCTGGCGATATTTTCGTAGCGATCTTTTTTAATACCAACCCAAGGTTTTAGCGGTCACTCTATCGAGGTAAACTAACAAAATGTTTTCTTTTCATTTCAATATATATTATATAAGCCTTTTTTGGTGAATATTATGTCTTGGACAACTAATACTATATACCAGAAGTCAATAAGCTATGTTAGGCTTTCTTCTGTGTACACTCACACAACAACATATACATATAAATAACTATTTATTGCCCGCTATTTCTTTTACTTTTCTCCAAGCTTTCATTGAATTAATATCAATCTGAAATCAATGTTATTGACTGCAAGTATGGCCTTGAGGTATAAGCGTTCGCCGCACCGCACCACTTCCTACTTTGCCAAGTGGTGTGGGTTCAAATCCTATATGGGACAACACTTTGTGTGATCCACAAATTGCTGTTCTGAGTCTGAATGTTTTTTGTGTCCGTTTCATGTATGTCTGAAAAGTCCCCCGTGACACAGGATTAAAAATAATAATATTTCTTTTAATAAAATAGATAATTATGGTAGCTGGGAATGTAAGATATGATAGGATAAGTAAGTAATTAAAATAGGAAAATTCAAATAATTGTTAGTTTTTCCAAGTTTTGTGGATTAACCCAAACTTTTTTAAGTACGCGTGTTGCATATAGTTGTGGATAAGACTTTTTTTAAATGTTCAAGCCATTATCTTTTTAGGCTATTTATAGGCATTAAAACTCATCTATGTAATGGAGATTATTGTTTACACACTCATGACTTTGGGACAGTCCCTAAAACTTTTTTTACTAATATGTGGATTGAATGTTTTGCTTACAGTCCTAAGAACTTATAATATGTAAACCACACTTCTATACTCGAAAAACATGAACATAATAAACTTCTAACAAAACTAAATTCGGGCTGTTTATGTTACTTAAGGATTGATTGGTCTAAACAGTCAACACGCAAACTGCGTAAAACAAATTACTGAGTTAAAAAACTTTAAAGTTCGCAAAGCAACTTCTATAAAAATTCCTTGTACCATGTGCAGTAGCAACAAACACAAGCATAAAACAAATATTGGTTGGTCTCCAAACATTTGGTTCGTGCCAGTATCAAATTAATCTAAAACTCATAGCACTTTGCTCAACGAGCCGTGGGCACTGACTATTCCGAGGCACGTTTTGAAATGCTGTGGACATTGTGTCCTATGTTCTAGACTGTGAATGGCTCTACTTTATTCTAACGATCTGCACTTTTAAAATTAGTTTCCGCAATCGTTTTTGTAAGTAGAGTTTATAATACTTAATATAAACTTAGATTCCAATATGTACAGTTGCTGTATTTAAATTATCCTATCGATAAACGTTTGGGAATTAAAATATATATACAATGACGAAAGTGATAGGTTCTAAGAACTACTTGAAAGTAAAATGGGACGAACTCTAACTAGATCGAATGACATCGTAGTCAAACTAGCCTGTCATCATCAGTATTCGTCACATGGCTGGAATGAGTAGGTACATTTAAATATTGTTTGTAGTAAATTGTACACAAATATTTAACATGAATCTTCTCAAATTTTACACAAACTATTGTAACTACTATAAAATTATTGTAACTGTTGTCGTTTTTTTGTTGGACAGTTAAAATAACGAAAACATTAGTACCTACTGTAAAATCAAAACTCACACATGATTTAACGGGTGAACAAGTATATTATATGGATATAAAATGTTTCATGGAAGTCATACCTTTTCATTGACGTCGTTTATTATAGAAACTTCTTCAAGTTTACAAAGTTGGAAGCATATTGCAAGCGTACACTATCGCATTTTCAAAAAAACTATCAAGGTTTTCACTTAACATAACTACTTCTAGTTTTAACGTGACCCCGTTTCAAGATACATATAAAATTTGGTCAGTAAATAAAGTAATATTAACTGGATAAATTAATAATACTAACTGGGTCTCTTAAAACCACAGAATGCGTTTATATTGGCAATATTCCTAGGATGAAGCATTGTACTGGTACATTTATGTCAAACGAAAATTCTACAGTACAGTAGTGTAGTAATATTCTCGAAACGAATATTTATTTAACAGGCTAGTAAATTCTTTAGATATGATTATTTTAATACTACTTGTCATGTACATCATGATAGGAAGTATTCTTATAAAACATAAATCAAAAGTGTGTATGTGTGTGTCAAAAGTGTGTGGATTTACAAAAAAGATTAATAGGATCTTAAGCTTCGTCTGCAAAGTTTTCTATTCTAAGTTTACTAGTATTAGATTCTAATTACAGATCTATAGAAATAGATTTAAAATTATAATGATTGAAAATTGAATTCATGGAAATCTGTACAAATAAGTTTGAAATTCAGACACACTTGTTATCACTGGTCCACCCCTAAGAGTATTATTGTGTAATTAAAGAAAAAAACACTACCATTTAAAGTTGCAGACATTAGATACTTTAGAAAAAAGTGGTACAAATATATCGTATTTCCAATTTGTGATTCCATATTGTTTCATATTTAATAAAGAGTAATATGACTCTAGCAGTTGAAAACAGACATCGTTTTTTATAGATGATTCTGCGTTCATCATCTATAAAGATTTGGTTTCATTGACGCTTTTTATGACTCGGCATTTTATAGACTGGCTTGTGTCACTTCATGATGTGATTATGGATATATTACCTATTTGCAGGGCCGAAGGGAAAGTCATAAGTTTAATTTCCAAGTTGACCATGCCCAAAAAAATAATTTCATGTGGAGTTTTTTACTTTTCCTTTTCAGTAGAAAATTATAATGCAGACATGAATTATACAAGGATTACATTTCAGTAATATTAAATCTATATATATACCACTTACTTATTAATCACGCAATCTCAGAAACTGTGCCACCTAAAAACTTGAAATTTAGCAGGTAGGTTCCTCATAGGGTGTAGACATCCACTAAGAATGGATTTTACGAAACTCCACCCCTAAGGGGGTAAAACGGGGGTTGGAAGTTTGTATGAAAGTCCTATGTCTTTGAAGTGAGAGGCTTGAAATTTAAAATGTATGCTCTATAGATGGTGTGGAGGTGTACTAATAATGTATATTTAGAAATCAACCCCCTTTTGGAGTTAAAAAGGGGGATGGTAGTTTGAACGCAAACGAGGTTGCGTAGGACAGCTAGTATTCTATAATATCTATCTATAATAATAATTTTCGATATCAGTTTTTGAACTCTGAGGTTAACATGAAATTTCGGTACTTTACTAGTATCATTTACAAAGAGCGAGCGTACTTATCAAATATTATGTTGTATATTATTCTGCAATAGATCACTATGATGTGTCAGGGACAAGGATAGAGACAAACCGGTACAATAATATCCAGCTAACAGAAACAGCTCACTACATATTTTATTACATGATTATTGAATAAAACAGAAATTCATGAATAAATATGTATAACATAACTAACAACAATGTTTTTAAAGAACACTGAAGGAATATCCACCTGTCATTATTTTTCGTTGACGTTCTTGACTCTTTCACGCATTCATTTATACCAAACCAATTATCCGATTACAAAACAAGAACAAAGAAAATTATGTATTGGATCGACTGTCGAGCAGCAAATAGTCTTTGTACTATACGTAATTCATATAAAATATATAGAGTTATGAAAAAATCGCATCGTTAAAAATGAAATGTGTTTCTTTTAACATGGTTGCAGAGAGCTATTTAATTTATATGAGAGAGTGCCATGTTTCGATGGTCCATATAGCTTTGTAACGACTTCCTTTGATGTGCTTACTGGCAATGTAACATAACTTTGTAATTTTAATAAAAACATATGTTTCAAAGTTGTGTAGTGTGCGGTGCCGAAATTCATACATCTAGCTTTTGTGTCTAATTGCCGCTCTCTATCTCTATTCATCAATTTTAAATATTTTATATTAAACAAAATGACCATAAAAAGTTGAACAGCCATTATAATAATACATAAATACCTTTCCTGCCACCAAAATATTATGAGTATTATGACAGTCTTCTAAAACCAGTTAAAAAAAAAGAATAAAAAAAACGTGTTGCACTCGGGGACTGCCGCGATAAAGCTATTGCACAGCATTTTTTTTCAGCTTATGCAATTATAATTATTTATTTATTTATGCAGTTTTTTTTTGAACATCTATACTGAGTGTGGCATTATAAAGATATGATAGATACCTCTGTGTGGCATTATAAAGATATGATAGAAGATACCTATACACCTATATACTTTCTCACAAACAGCTGTTTACGTATTCGTCCGATTTCGGGGCAGCTCGTCTCGATCCGTGCGAGCTTCGGGAGTTAGTTTTATTTTAGTTACGGAATTTATTGATTCGGTCGCCGCGTTAAAAGCCCCCGATAAAAGCTATGCAATAGCTTAAAAACCTATAATAGTTATTTTAAAACAAAATAAATTATTTATTTTTTAAATTGAACTGTCATAGAAAAATGGGATGGGATAAAACTGCTAATGTGAGGTGACGGGTGTATGGGAGAGAACAACGGAAAGCTGGCAATGCGAAAATGGAAGATGGGTAGGTAAAGTAGCATATAGAGGGGTGATATAACAGTTCCATATCTATATATGCTGGATAACTATGGATTATTTAATTTTATGAAACATATTGAATAAATAGTTTAGCACGGAATGGTTTTACTTCGGAGTAAGGCGCGTGAGATTGGATGTCAGAATGGTTTTTAGTGGAAACGACACACTCCCCTGACTGCTTCGTTTTCAAGGTATCGGAGATCCGAAAGAATTTGCACCTCATCACCAAAAAGAACGCGTAAATATCCTTATGAAACAGTACAAATAAGCTCTTTTGTTGTGAAGGCCTAGATACAACAACATAGATAGGTACTACTGCCAATTTTCTGTTACGGCAAAACAAATGGTTCTTCTACTTATCGTACGGTGTCAAATGAGAGAGCCGTCGGAATCGTTACTATGACGGCGACTAAGCTAGCGAGTAGTTTTCTCATGTTCAAGTAGAAAAAATCCACAAGGGAACATATTACATCCGAACATGTCATACAGAATATTTAGTGAAGTTGGGACACCAGACACAAGAATAAAAATGTTCTACATATTTTAGATAGAAAAAAAAGAAGGTTGTACGTGAAGTTTCCCAAGTGTAATTTATCAATTTCATTTATGCTACACTTGATTCATATTTTAGACCCGTTTTAAAAAAAATGAGGAGGGTAGCTTGCTTTACCTCCCTCAGGGTGGGGTATAAATCGTGACGTAATTCGCTTGAGCCTCCAACGTTTTAAATAGGCGTCATTCAACTCATTTGACGTGTAATTATTTTCATTTCGTAGCTCGGTTTCCGAACGTGACCCTCTCGCGGCTGCGTTCCAACGGCGGTTTTTGTCACTGGCAATTCTTATTTATATTCCATGCTCTTAATTAAATTAATTTTCATATTTTCTCTAGATCTAAAGATAATTTTATCTCGAGATCTTAAATATAACGCCATTTTGAGAGGGATTTTGTTGACATAGTCTGAAAAGGCAGTTATCAAACTTAACCTACCGTAATAGAAGATGTAAAAATTATGAAATTTTAGTAAAAACTAGATGAAACGTTAAGACATAAATATTTAAGTTCTAAAGTGTAGATTTTACTGTTTAGGTAAGATAGTAATCAAGCTCTAAAATCGTAATATGGGGCCGTAGGAAATATTTCTACATACTTCACAAAAAGCGTAGTTTGTCTATCATCGTGGGAGAGCCACGCTTTGGCATGAATGGGCCGGCTCGACCGGAGTGATACCACGGCCTCACAGAAAACCGGTGTGAAATAGTGCTCGCGCTGTGTTTCACCGAGTGAGTGAGGATACCGGAGGCCCATACCCCAACCCCTCCCCCTATCTCCCCCCCCCCATCCCCCAAAGACCGGTAACGCACTTGTGACGCCTCTGGTGTTGCGGGTGTCCATGGGCGGCGGTAATCGCTTACCATCAGGCGATACGTCTGCTCGTTTGCCGGTCTATTCCATAAAAAAAAAACACGTTTTCTTAATTTTATTATTTATATTTTTTTTACTATCTCTTAAGACAAACAAAAACTTCACAAAGGCTACCAACTTTACATTTTTATATCCAAGGCATGTTTGGCATCTAAATCTCAAAGAAAACGTTTCCAGAATTCATTGACAGGTTCAACTTTAAATCTAAAATATTGTACAAGTTTTTGTTTTACATTTGACAAAATCCGACTTACTAGTGTTCGCCCATTGGTCGAAATTCGACAATAATTCATTTGATTATTGAAGTGAAAACTACTTTAGCCGCGTTGAGCACTTTTTGGTAGGGGAAAATCATAAGAGTTTGCGTCACCGCGTCACAACGTCACTGACATGATGATTTAACTTAAATACAAAAAAATGTCTAATTTTACAAAACATTCTAAGTTATAAGTTTTCACTTCTATCGGCGATCCTTATGATTGCCAATTTTTTTTTTACATTTCTACCCTACTTACACTTACATACTTACCTATACTTACATAAACTTTAACTGTGTCAAATTTCGTACTCATTCGTTCGCATATTTTTTGTAAAAAGAGGTACAAAGCTTTTGTTTTTAACCGACTTCCAAAAGGAGGAGGTTCACAATTTCATCGGTTTTTTTTTTGTTTTTTTTTTTTTTTTTGTACAATTATTACTCCGTCAATTGTGGACCGATTTTAAAAATTATTTTTGTATTCGAAAGGGTATGCTCCCCATGTGGTCCCATGGCCACCATATCAGGATCTGATGATGGGATCCCAAGGAAATTGAAGGAAACCCTCAAATTTACGTGAGTGCCTGCAATAAAGTTAAGGCAATTGTCTGCATGCTTTCATATTCTGTAAACATCATGTCCGAAATATTTATTTATTATTATATACAGTATGTTGTATGTATGTTACCTTTAGTCGTATTCTTTCAAGTTATTTAGGTGAAATGATGATGAGAGACTTGAGAAAGACTAAAAAGCGAAAAATAAAAAAAAACTTCGTTTAAAAAAACCGACTTCAAAAACTGAAAAGTATAAAATAACTTAATTTGTATGTGCTACCTATTCATAGGTTTGAAGTCGGTGCCGAGCCAAAATGTAATAGTAGGACTCGCCGCGCGTGACCTTGAGCGGGATAGCTGCTCTTCGCGTAGGACAAAACAACGGTGACGTCGTTGACGTTCGTCTCGAAATATAGCGAGTGTGGTACCTACTATTACATTTGGCTTGGCGCCGAATTCAAACCTATGAATAGGTAGCACATACAAATTAAGTTATTTTATACTTTTCAGTTTTTGAAGTCGGTTTTTCTAAACGAAGTTTTTTTTTTTCGTATTAGTATTGTATATATATCTCGTATAAAGTTATTACTTGAATTAAGTTGTTGGTAGTGGGTTTAACTAATATTTGCCTTGAATATATGAATATAATTAGGGTAAAAGATATTCTAACTAATGTATGTGATAGATCAACAATATTCATATACCTATTACACCTACTTTAGTATTTAAAAATCAACTCATTAATTTGTTTTCTAATATTAATAGAATACCTCATCGAAATAACTAGTGTATACCAACTTAGTAACTAGTTTTGATTTATTCATGAATTCGAATATTTTGTATTTGTCAGAAAAACAAGGTTGGAATATTCGGAAATTGGAGTAGAATTCCTTTATTAATATTAAAAGGGATATTCAGGAAAATTTTCATATTTTCGAACTTCGTACCGCCATATTTACATATCTGTCTCATCTTCCCACAGGCAGTGTACAGTCGCGGACAAAAAAATATTTTTCCCGTTATCTTTTAATTTTTCTTATACACAATCCTTGTCCTAACAAGAACGAACACCTAAAAAAAAAGAATTATTTTATTTGGTGCAACCGATCGGAAGTTATGCGCGTACATACATTTCGGCGATTCATCTATCTATCTATATATATAAAAGAGGAAGGTGACTGACTGACATACCCAGAGATCAACGCACAGCCCAAACCGCTGAAGCTAGAATCCTGAAATTTTGCATTTAGGTTTTTTGTATAACGTAAGTGAGCACTAAGAAAGAAATTTTTGAAATTCCACCCCTAATGGGGTAAATCAGGGGATGAAAGTCTGCGTGAGCGAAGCCGCGTGTAAAAGCTAGTTTATATATATATATGAGATTAAGGAACTTAACTCAAAGACTCTTTCTTAAACATTGCTCACACAGACATAATGTTAAAGTAGGTACTTATATTTTATGTGATACACAGAACTTACCTAAGAAATCATATACAAAGTTTGATTTGTAGGACACAGCAAAAAATGTTTTAGAAATTCATTGGGCAATGCATAAACGTAATGGAGAGTAAATGAGGGTGCGACAAGGAAAGCGGAGAGGACTAACTGGAACACCGTTTTTGTGTACTTTTCAACTATAGAACACTATGTAATGTGTTTTTGTGACAAAAGGGACGGCGCGGTAATGTCAATGGAATACATAATGGAACGATGTGCGTAGTTTATGTGCGAACTGCTTTATAATTGAAATTGTGTTTGTGAATATGGGCTTTTACAATGAACCTTTTATACAAAACCTTTTACATAAAACGTGAAGTGATGTGTATTGTACTGGCTTTGAGATATTACGTAGTGAGGTATCGAGAACAATTCAAATGTAAACCAAGACCGATAACAGATAGCTAATAGTAAATAGACACGAAACTCCTGTGACTAACGATAGAAATAAATCTGTTAAAGGTAATTTGACACTCCCTTATTTTTTTTTTTTATTTTTTTTATTTATTGTCTAATATAAAGTTCATACATGCATACAGTTATCCATTATATACCACACAAACCATCGAGAGTTTATCCGTGGTATACCATTTATCACCTATATACTTTTCGTGTACATATACATAATTATGATCAGATGAACGGTACAGTAGTGCTTAAAACACACATTCTTTTCATGTAAGAGGATTACAACTACTCATGTCTAAGCTGCGGTTCAACACAAGTAGTTTTCTTAAATTAACACACTTAAGGTTTTATCTTTCTTTTTTAATCTCAGTACTTCATACTCTCTAAATGATTTTAAAGAGGGAGTAAAAATAATCTTCTTTACTTGTGAGGAACGGACTTTACTGGTGAAAAATAATATCTATTATTACTCGAACAAATTTACCGCAAAAAAGAAATGACTAGGAATATAAATGACTTCGAGCTCGCTTCTTCTTTTTTCTTTCTACGTTTCGTTGGCTCCCTTATTTGTGACAATTTTTATACAAACTATAAGATTTTTTTATATACAGGAGCTTGCCAAACTGGCTCTACTCTGCTTGACTGAAAGCTTGAGCAGAATCCAAGAATTGTGACCACCATACTCATAGCGATTGCAGACAATGCAATAATGCAGCATGGTAACCCTAGGGGGGCCTATTGAGATACTTCTATATCATTGGGCCTCGGGTATCCCAGTGACCAATGAAACATGACACCACGAATGTTATCATTTTAGGTTGGTCTTCTGGTTTTTTTCTAGGTTCTCGCTCTTACTTTAAATTACTTCGAATGTAGTGCATCACCTTACTCTTTTCATACTCTAGATGTGTCTACATAGAAGTACAAGATATCATTTTAGGTCATTGACCTGTAATGACGTCTCTTTTAATAATTTTACCTTGCGTGGTAACTTTAATGATTACCCATTTGACTATTTTCATTTATTTCAAAATAAATGCCAATCAACTAAGCAAACATAATGCATAGTTGTATAATGGTCAGTTTTTAACATAATTTATGTCACGCTATAATCCATCATGATTTAGTTGATTACTGTAATATTTAAACCTTTATTTGTTATGAATGACATTCAAAAGGTAAATTTAGCTTAGATGGCTAGTGAACTATGTTTCTGTCAAATGTAATTTGATCGTTTCTTAAATTTAAAAAAGTGACGTGCAGGGGAAGAGGCATATGTTCCACAATGAAATGTGACATGCTGATGATAAGATGTCAAAGAAAATAACAGCAAAAAATTCTTTTTATCAGTTCTACCGAAATACATTGAGTATCGTGAAAATCGACCAATCATGCTAAACGAAATACTAGATTATATATTTCTTACTGGTCTTTAGATGAGACTAACAACCTTTGTCTCCACCTAATTGTGAGAAATCAACAGTAGATATATATACTCGAAGATAACCACTATTTAGATTGAAAGGATACACGGAACATAGCAGGTTTTGTCACGTTTAATCTCTAAAGATCTTGGTAAGCTATTTAAAAAATCATTTACCATAATTTATTAAGAAACGTGATTTTAAATAAGTATTATAAACTGGAAACTGTGAACCCTGATGAACTTAGACATTGGTCAATTGTTAAAGTGCAGTGATAGTCAACGTTAAACTGGACCATCTTTATTGAAAAATTTCTTTATTTAGGTCTTATACAGATATTAGACTTGGTTAGCCATTCGTAAATGCTAATTGCAAATACTTTAAATTCAAAAGCACACTTCTAAGCACTCGGTTTAATTTTAAGATCTTGAAAACAAGTTTTCGTACTTACAATGAATTATATAACCAACCTTTGGGAGTCCTCTAAAGGAGTTTTTACAAAGTAACTTCCTCGTCCGATTATTTTTGCAGAAGTTTACCCAAAAGTTTGCATTTCTATTTTAGCGCTTAATGAAAGCGACCTAGTTCAGAATTTTTACGTTTTAATTCGATTACAAAGTGGACATTTTTAATTTACGACAACTGAAATTTATTTGCACATAAATCTACAGAAATTGTAACAAAGTGCTTGACCTGATTTATAACAATATTTTATATCTAAAATTAATATGCCTATTCGAGGTCATAGTTATTTGTTATACAAGAGTGCAAAGTTTCTTTTTAACCGCGTGCTCAATTTTGGTGACCGAGCAAGTGAAGGATTTTAAAATTAAAAAATTAGAAACCTGAGCGTTAGCGAGGGAATTAAAAGAGCACGAGGTGAAAAATCTTTGCACTCGAGTGCAACACGTAACTTTTTATCCCACCTCAGCGAGGAAATGACTAAATGCAAAAAAGCATTTTTTGCATTCAGTCTAAACGCAAAATGCATTTAGACTAAATGCATTTTGCATTTAGTCTAAATGCATTTTGCATTTAGACTAAATGCAACCTAACCTAACCTAACCGTGGGAGAGCCACGCTTCGGCATGAATGGGCCGGCTCGACCGGAGAGATACCACGGCCTCACAGAAAACCGGTGTGAAATAGTGCTTGCGCTGTGTTTCACCGAGTGAGTGAGGATACCGGAGGCCCATACCCCAACCCCTCCCACTATCTCCCCCCCCCCATCCCCCAAAGGCCGGTAACGCACTTGTGACGCCTCTGGTGTTGCGGGTGTCCATGGGTGGCGGTAATCGCTTACCATCAGGCGATACGTCTGCTCGTTTGCCGGTCTATTCCATAAAAAAAAAAAAAAGCATAATCACAACATACTTTTATTTCAACGCGTCATTTTATGAACAAAGCAAATTAAAAAACAGTACACCAAGAAGGTTCCGAATCGAGGTTTTAACAAATTAAAAAAGGTTGTATGATAAATTCGGCACCATGGAGGTATAAGAACGTACAAACTTAGTGCACACGATGTTCTAAATTCAATTTATTTTATCCTCTAGCGGATAAAAACCATATAAAAGCCGCTTTTGCACTCAGTTATCGAAGGGCAAAAATACTCTTTCCGAGATGGGGGACTGAAAAAGTTTTTAGTACGTCTTAGATTATTATCAGACTAAGAGAAAAATCAAATAAATAGATAATATTTAAGCTATTGCATAGCTTTTATAGCGGGCTTTGAGCGCTGCGATCGAATCAAGAAATTCCGTAACGAAAATAAAACCTAACACCCGAAGCTCGCACGGATCGAGACGAGCTGCTCCGAAATCGTAAGCGGTAAATAGGTAAGCAGCTGTTTGTGAGAAAGTATATAGGTATTTAACATATCTTTTTCGTATTAAAATGTAATTATAACACATAATATGCACATCATTGTCATCGTTATGAAATTTGC
The DNA here is from genome assembly GCA_949125395.1 of Diaphora mendica. Classification (NCBI taxonomy): domain Eukaryota; kingdom Metazoa; phylum Arthropoda; class Insecta; order Lepidoptera; family Erebidae; genus Diaphora; species Diaphora mendica. The sequence goes on from OX421321.1 coordinate 9,435,919, forward strand.
CGTGTCGTTAAGTATTTAAATTTTCATGAAATACTTAGATATTGGAGAAATCATGTGACATATTTGTATGTTATGATTTTTTCACTTACTTGATGTCAATATTTCCAAAAAAATACTGCATTAATAAAAAATAAATAAATAATTGTAATTGCTTAAATTGATAAAAAATGCTAAGCAATAGCTTTATCGCGGCAGTCCCCGATTGTCACACTTTTTTTTTATTTTAGTATTATAACGCCGTGTGAGACTTGCTAGTCCTTTCGGCTATGTCGATGACATTGGTTCTCTGCCAGACCTCATTCCTGATGAGATCCCTCAGGGAAACGCCGAGCATAGCCCTCTCCATAGCAGGCGGAGTGACTTCGAACTTGTGGACACGCCGTGTCGTAGGTGTCTACGTGTGATGATGATTATGTGTGGCACTTTGATTTGTTTCATGTAGGGTTTAAGTCCACAATACTGAGCGCAGTAGAATGTTGCGTGCCGATCGCTTAAACCACTAGGCCAAACTTGCACTACTAAGCACTTTGCAGAATCTCTGCCGGTTTAAGTGATAAGCAATCAGTGACTGATTTATCCCGGAGACTAGAGCCTTCTTAACCAACCACGTTTTCATTCACAATAGAGTATGAAATATATAGGAAATCTAGAAATCTAGGCAGTTTCTATAACAATTTTCAGTACGTCTTTATGAACACAGTTTTGTCACACATTAATAATTAGGCAATGTTACAAACCGCATTTGCATTTTTATTTGCCTAGTAACTATAGCATTTCTACTGATTTCGGGGTTGACAAACTGATTTGAAACAATATGTAAACATGCCGTATGCCGCGGTAAGTACACATTTGAGCTGGCTATAACTACGATTAGATTGTAGTCATACAAACGATCAAAGTTTTTAATTCAAATAATTAAATATAAAAAGAAACATCTAATTCATTTTATTTCTAACAACTAAAGAACAATAAATATAAAGAATAATTGAAATGGTGTACCTCCTCAATTTATTTTGTAAATTACGAATTTCATTAGGTCTCTAACAGTTATATCGAGTCTTATTTGAAGTTACTCGCTACCAACAAAACTATTTTATTAGATTAGAACTACCTACCGCGGGTTACTCGACAATAAACTCGTAGTAGTTACGTAAGTGTAAATTATTTTGCTAGAAAGACCATATTATAATATATCAACGTGTCCCGGTACGTACTTGCCAGTTCGAATCAACAAACTATTTTAATATTATTTAGTCATTTTTATAACATTTAGCTAGAAGTTAATCTAAACGTCAAATCAAATCGTAAGTCTATCCACCACCAAGAGAGGATCATCTACTAGGCGAGGTGATCACGCCTAGCGGGCCCTTATATTATAAATATAAATATATAATAAATATTTCGGACATTTTAACACACAACGCCATCTAGTCCCAAAAGGTAATCAGAGCTTGTGTTATGGGTACTAGACAACTGATATAAACACATATATACTTTTTTTTTGAATTATAAGTGTTAAAAGTCTGTTATTCGTAATGCGAAAGTTTGTTATCTCAAAATAATGTTAAACACTGAACACAGAACATAAAGGTTTCTTTTGTAAAAGGATAGGTTAAAGATGATGGAAAAAGGAAGAACAGTTCGTGCATCAGAGAATTTATACATACTAAGTTCAGATTACCAGATCATTCAATATATAACCAAATAATGCCAATTCAATACCAAATATATGTACTGCATTAGTAGGTGATTAATATCGAAGAAAAGAGTGTCATACCAAAAGTTTTACACTAGGTTACTAATCTATATATATAAAAGCGAAATAACACTCACTTATTAATCACGAAATCTCAGAAACTATAACACCTACAAACTTAAAATTTTGCAGGTAGGTTCCTTATAGGGTGTAGACATACACAAAGAACGGATTTTACGAAACTCCACCCCTAAGGGGGTAAAACGGGGGTTGGAAGTTTGTATGAAAGTCCTATGTTTTTGAAGTAAGAGACTTGAAATTTAAAATGTATGCTCTATAGATGGTGTAGAGGTGTACTAATAATGTATCTTGAGAAATCAACCCCCTTTTCGGGTTAAAACGGGGGATGGTAGTTTTGACGCAAACGAGGTTGCGTAGGGCAGCTAGTTCTATTATAAGCACATAAGATGGTATACACAATAATTAATTATACGGTCTTCAGTTTAATGTGTAATAATGTTTTATGTAATCTGCGCTTGATTTTAAACAGTACATGAAATGAAGAGAAATTTCTTGATGAAATGACACGAAACTAATTTACTAGATACATTTACAATATACCTACGTATAAACAAACTTTATTTTATTGCGTAGTTCGTTATGTGCGTTGCGTTGGGCATATAATATTTATACTGAATCTATTCTTGCTTGGTGCTCAATGTAACGATTGACCCTTCTCAGGATCAATTGTGCTCCAAAACAGACATCATTGTCCGATCTCGTTATCCGTAGGGCAGGCGTCGCAAGCCGCTATGACCGGGAGCTTATAGAAATATTGTATTGATGTGATGTCTTGAGATGAGTTGTAAGCTAGGCTTACTTCTTTTCTGTTTATATAGTGCATGGAAAACGATGCCAGGGAATTATGAGTCTTCATGTATAGAAATAGATACAATATTGATTCGGAACTTATAAATATGAAGTGGTACATGTGTAATTTATTATTACATTGTGTACTTTATTTATCGAAATAAGCAAGGTGTTTAATTATGTTGTTCGTTTCACTTAAATACAATTTATTTAAAATTTATGGTAGTTGTTTAGTAGTGTATTATAGTGTTCTTGTAAGCTACACTTTAGAAAAAGATAGAAAAAGGTCAAAAACACTGGTCATATTCGCCCATGAAGGGTTCCGCAGCAGCAAATAACATATATATATATTATATGTGTGTTCATTGAATGAAAGGTAAATTGCAGTTTACGATTTATGACGTATAAAAACTACTTACTAGATTTCGTTCAAACCAATTTTCGGTGGAAGTTTGCATGGTAATGTACATCATATATTTCTTTTAGATTTATCATGCTCTTATTTTAGAAATTACACACATTTTAGCACTTTGGAAGTGTCTCTCGCGCAAACTATTCAGTTTAGAAAAAAAAAATGATATTAGAAACCTCAATATCATTTTCGAAGACCTATCCCTAAATACCCCACACGAATGGGTATGATGAAAAAAAATTTTGAGTTTCAGTTCAAGTATGGGGACCTCCAAAATGTATTGTTTTTTTTATTCTTGTGTGAAAATCTTAATGCAGTTTACAGAATACATCTACTTACCAAGTTTCAACATTATAGGTCTTATAGTTTCGGAAAAAAGTGGCTGTGACATACGGACGGACGGACAGACAGACAGACATGAGGAATCTATAAGGGTTCCGATTTTTGCCTTTGGCACGGAACCCTAAAAAGTAAAATTGTGACTGAACGTTACATTGCGATACGCCAATGTTTCTATTGTTAAACTAAAAAATAAAATAAAAAACAAGGTTTAACCAGAGCCGAGTATGTTCGAGTTTACCGGATTTATGTTATGATAGTTGTAGACAATTAAATAAACTAAAAACAGACTAAGAATATTAAAAAACGAATGAAGTTGATAATACATACGTAATATCCTACCAACCTATCTCCATTCACTAATGAATGAAGTTCTTCCTCAAGGAGCATCAACCATCCCGGTCTTGGGCAGAATAATACATAATAATACTCGTAATGTACATACTGCGTGGAGATGTGGTCTCGCTATGTATCTTCTATCGCATTTACTATGGGGAGTGCTCCGAGGAATTGTTCGAACTGATCTCTGTCGCTTCTTTCCGCCATCGCCCTAGGCGACAGCAGTTCCACCCCCATCATTTTCTAGAAACTCTGCCTCGCACAACAAAACTGTGGAATGAACTGTCGCCTGCGGTATTCCCGGACCAATACGACCTTCAAACCTTCAAGAAAAGAGCGTACTCCTTCTTAAAAGTCCGGCAACGCACTTGTGACGCCTCTGGTGTTGCGGGTGTCCATGCTCTGGATACGCCTGCTCGTTTTGTTTACCCCCTATTCCATAAAAAAAATATAAAACTTCTTTTTGCCCGCCGCTAGGCCTGCGTGTATATTGGTTATCGCAATGAAAAGTAGCCCATATCCTTCCTCAAGAATTAAAGTATCTTCATTTCAAAAATTATAATATTAGTATCAATAAATGCAACTAGTAACAATAGTAACAGAACCTTATTCTCTTACTTGTAACATTTTGAATTGAATTGAGAGAAGCTAGTAGAGCCACGCTGATTTCAGCACGAACGGGCCGGCTTGACTGGGGCGGTACTACCCTCGCACAGAAAATCAATGTAAAATGACAGCGCTCGTGCTGTCGTGTTTCGTTGGTGAGTGCGAAACCGAAGGCCCAAATAGTCTAGTCAACAAGCTCCATACTTGTTGACTGGACTAAAAGATGCAGAAGCATCACTAGGCCGCCATGGTGTGGGTCGCCATGCTGCATTGTCTGCATTCGCAATGAGTATGGTGACCACCACTCTTGGATTTTGCTTATGCTTTCCATCAGGCAGAGTAGAGTCATTTTGGCAGGCCATACATAATAAAAAAGCTTCAAAACATTTCAAGAAAAGGCTTTTATGTATTAACAAAATAAAATAGAAAACAGCACCCTTTTAGCCCGTAAAGCTACAAACATTTAATTAAGAAATAGAGTATTTACTTTGTGGTAAGTTCATTCAGTTCAGAGCCAATAATCGCAAATGGCAAAAGAAACTTGAAAAGAGCCTGACGATAGTATTCAACAGTAATTAAAGTTTTGTAAAATTCTTCAAGTTTCTTGGTATTGAAATTTTTAAGTAGTAATTTTTTAGTTTGCGAAATAAAAACAGTTGTCAAATTTGGATAATATCCTTTGGTAGGACCAGTATTTTAACATCACAGTAACGGCTATCTTCTGTGTATTTTGAAAATATTTTTCAAAAAATTGTGTTATTGATTCAATTGGGCACATGATAGTGTTTTGAAATATTCAATTTTCTTCTAATGTAGTCATAACAACTTTCTCAAACAATAAAGAAAATTGTTAGATTGTTTCGGTAAAACAAAGTAAAGTTTTGTTTTGTACCAAGTATGAGTTTGATAACTTATCCAATTGTTAAACTTACCTTTTATAAAAGTTAAGTTGAATATTTACTGTAAATCAAAATCCAAAATTATTAATATAAAGGTGTTTTTAGGGTTCCGTGCTAAAGACAAAACCCTTACAGATTCGTCATGTCTGTCTGTCTGTCCGTCCGTATGTCACAGCCACTTTTTTCCGAAACTATAAAACTATACTGTTGACAATTGGTAAGTAGATGTATTTTATGAACCGCATTAAGATTTACACACAAAAATTAAAAAAAAACAATAAATTTCGGGGGTCCCCATACTTAGAACTGAAAGTCAAAAACTTTTTTTTCGTCACACCCATACATGTTTGTACGGATAGGTCTTCAAAAATAATATTGAGGTATCTTAATTTTTTTTTTAAACTGAACAGTTTGCGCGAGAGACACTTCCAAAGTGCTAAAATGTGTCCCCCCCCCCTGTAACTTCTAAAATAAGAGAATGATAAAACTAAAAAAAATATATGATGTACATTACCATGCAAACTTCCACCGAAAATTGGTTTGAACGAGATTTAGTAAGTTTTTTTTAATACGTCATAAATTGTACACCGTAATTTATCCAACAAAGTTACAACGAACTACAAGAACTTTTATATTAAGTTACTTGCTGCTACGAAACCCTTCATGCGCGAGTCCGACTCGCACTTGGCCGCTTTTATTTCTGATGATACAATGAATGTTATAGTAAATACCTCACTAACATAAAAAATATAATAGAAATAATAAGTTATTTCAATGGTCGGTCTATATCAGGGACACGGTCGAATACGGTTTCTATAATTAGCTCATTTTGTATGCAGGTTTGTCATACATTGTTATTGCCAGATTTGTAATGCCCGCAGCAGTCAAATGCATACACGTAGGTAGGTACGTACGTAGGTACGTTATATACAATTAACATGCATACATGGACGTAATAGGAGTAATGAAAGAAAAGCTTGTGCTGACTTTAAATGACTCTTTTATTATTATTTTAATCTCTTTTATTAAGTCAAATTATTTTGTCAAGAGCTTACTGTTAAAAGACGTAAGTCATTAATGACATAATAACTTGAACTCAAGAATTATTATTTTAGTGAAAAAGCTTCGCTTATCAGAACTAATTTATCATACAATTGTTGTGCAGTAAACCTTGTCACAACAGTACAGTGTTAATATTAAAAAAAAAAACCGGCCAAGTGGGAGTCGGACTCGCGCACCGAGGGTTTCGTACAAACCTGTAGGTATTTTATTTGATGTAACTAAAAATTTATGCTTTTCGCAATTTTTCCTTTATCTTCCTCGTACTTCATAAGAATAATTCATATTGATAGTTGAGTAAATTTTGTAAATTAATTGAATTCATATTGACTGTATTTAAGAAATTTGTAATTATTATTAATCTATTAAAATTAGTTAGTTATTTGTACTAAAGCTTAAATTAATATTAATTTTCCTTACCTGAATTCCGTACAATGTAATGAAAATTTAATCTAGAATATAAAATTAACTACATATATTATGTTCTACGTTCTAGCTGTTTGAACATTTTTAATTAAGGTCAAGTTGGTATATCAAGGGCTATTGAAAGTATTTCTGAATTCTATTAAAATGTTAAGTAGTTTGTTTATTAATTCTGAGAAGAAAGTCAATGGCAATGCTGCGTTCTTAGGTTAACCCTGTTTAGGTATGGACAGGCCAATAAAGGGACGATGGCAGAAGCTGGGTTGAGATGTTGACACTATACTCTTTGCGCTGTAGCATGGTGCGGAAAGTGCTTTGATTTTATTTGTAGACTTTTTTTTTTTTTTTTTTTATGTATAGCTCGCCATAATGACTCTACTCTGCCTGATGGAAAGCATAAGCAGAATCCAAGGTCACCATACTCACTGCGAATGCAGACAATGCAGTATGGCGACCCACACCATGGCGGCCTAGTGATGCTGCTGCATCTTTTAGTCTAGTCAACAAGTATGGAACTTGTTGACAAGACTATTTGGGTCTCCGGTCTCGCACTCACCAACGAAACACGACAGCACGATCGCTGTCATTTTACGTTGATTTTCTGTGCGAGGGTAGTACCGCCCCGGTCGAGCCGGCCCATTCGTGCTGAAATCAGCGTGGCTCTACTACCTACAAGACTACTACAACAAAGACTAGAACATTCTGGTTGATTTAATTTAATTTACTACAGTTATTAATGATTTAATATATTGCGAACGTGGTACAGCTGAAATACTAAGTCATAATTTGTAAATCGCCTCAACTTTCAACATTGAAACGAAATGTAACTGAAACTGTCACCGGTACCGTGCTACAGCGCAAAGAGTATAGGCGTGCTTATACGGGTACGGAGGCAAATCCTGTCAGGGTTCTTCGCAACTCCTATTCCAGGGTTTTTTAATACAACGCCCACATTAGTAATTAGTAGTTTTTCAAACATACACGAAACGGACATAAAGAACACCCAGACTCACAATAACAATTTGTGGATCACACAAAGTGTTGTCCTATGTAGGATTTGAACACACAACACTTGGCGCCGTAGAAAGCGGTGTGGCGACTGCTTAAACCTGAAAAACTGGCATTTTGCAGTGAACCATCTACCAAAGAAATAACATAACTTTTTATGATTTTGATTTGGACATAACATTTTAACGTGGATGTAACGTGTTAAGATGTTCGTGGCGTTTTTACTTCAGAGGTGGAAGCTGGAGAAGTTTTTTCTGTGACCTTGAATAAATAATTGTACTGAAAAGGTCACAACATTGATAAGCCATCGTTTATGTTTAAATGCCTTTTATTTTATAGTATCTCAATATCATTAATACTGATAATTCGCATACCTACATTAGGTACTTATGTTACGTTAATTTTCTTAGTAAAAACATTAAACTTTTTTCTCGTTTATTTGAGTAATTCTGCGTCAATCTATACGGGCAAGCGACATTATCACGTAGTGCAAAGTTACGTTTGAAGTAAAATTTGCAACAAAACAATAACATTTTCCTTTCATAATAATATATACAAACGTTGAGAAAACGGTTTCATATTGAAGTAGAGTACGTATTATGGAGGTCGATGCACTCAGAAAGCTCGCTCGAACTACCCGACAGAGAAAAACAAGTGAATATTAGGGGTGCCATATTTAGTAATTGGCGAATTACAATACAACGTTAGCTATGCTTATAAAACTAATTAATGTTTATTATTTAATTCTATTATGAATTGGATTTTGAAATGGTATTTAAAAAACTTAAGTGAAAATATTTTTGACACTTTGTCAATGTATGATCATTAAGAGTGTGTGAAATGGACTAGAAACTAGGTAATTTTAACTATTATGCACGTAACCATAATTTTTTTTTACTACTGAGGAATCGTCACTAAAATTTAGAACAAAGGGATAAGTTAGTACCTAAAGCAGGCAGCAACGAACAAACTAGATAATAATTAGATATTAATTTGATACAAAAAGTAATCGACTAATGTTGTTACTATTCATCGTTTTATGTGATTATCTTAATTTTTATCGTATTATGCGTTATTAATATTATGATCGCAAAGATTTTATGCACTGTTACTATTACTCGTATTATGGTTATGCGTTTTAAATATTACGATATTTAACTACTTATTATTATTTTCTGTGCTCGTATTATTTTAATTATTTAAGTCTGAACAATTTATTTACAACTTAATTTCCAATATGTATCAACCCTAACAGTACTGTTTTTACAGACATTTATATTTTCTCCACGTCAGTTTTTAATGTACTAAGCTTCATTTTCGGAGCACGACGTCAAAGTGCAACAGCACATCGACGAAACTTACGTAATTTTGTTTTTTATAAATGTACCTCGTATTCAGAATTTGGGTGTTCTTTGTGTCTTTGTGTCTAAAGCCACCACGACACAGGATATATTAATGTAATGTAAAAATAAATTAAAACTAGTGGTCACCCAGTGATAGAAATACTAAAGAATTTTTAAGCTATTGCATAGCTTCTATCGCGGGTTTTGAGCGCGGCGACCGAATCAAGAAATTCCGTAACGAAAATAAAACCTAACACCCGAAGCTCGTACGGATCGAGACGAGCTGCTCTGAAATCGGACGAATACGTAAGCAGCTGTTTGTGAGAAAGTATATAGGTGTATAGGTATCTATCATATCTTTATAATGCCACACTGACCGCTTGTGCGCCCCGTAAGTATCCATGTTCAAAGAAAAAAAATACTGCATAAATAAAAATACATAAATAATTATAATTGCATAAGTTGATAAAATATGCTATGCAATAACTTTACCGCGGCAGTCCTCGAGTGCCACACTTTTTTTAAGTTTCTACTTTTATTGTTTCTTTTATCAAAGTTAATAACCTCTTTAATCACAGATTCCATCATGATAGTAGAGCCACGCTGATTTCAGCACGGATGGGCCGGCTCGACCGGGGCGGTACTACCCTCGCACAGAAAATCAACGTAAAATGACAGCGTTCGTGCTGTCGTGTGTCGTTGGTGAGTGCGAGACCGGAGGCCCATATAGTCTAGTCATCAAGTTCCATACTTGTTGACTAGACTAAAAGATGCAGAAGCATCACGTAGAGTATGGTGACCACCACTCTTGGATTCTGCTTATGCTTTCCATCAGGCAGAGTAGAGTCATTATGGCGGGCCATACATAAAAAAAAAGATCATAATGGCTACTTTTGACATTCAGTAAGACTATAGACAATCATCTTTTCAGTAAAATCTTTTCTCAAAAATGTAAATGTATAAACTTTAACTATGCTAAAGTTCATACTCCATAGTTCGTAAAATGTTGGTAAACAAGAAGGACTACAAATTTTTGCTACACATATTTTAATAAAAATTATCCTACTAATATTATTAACGCGAAAGTTTGTAAGTATGGATAGATGTTTGTTACTCTTTCACGCAAAAACTACCAAACAGATTTGTATAAAGATAATGTAGTGGTCCTCTGGGTGTGTTAAGTGCAGGGATGAATGTGTGTGTGTCAGAGGGTGAGTAAAGTAGGTGCAGTGAGAAAGTGGAATTGTGCAAAAATCTGTTAGAACCTAACTATTGCAGAATAGTTAGTAGTGATTCTGTTTCGTCATAAGACAGGCTTCCCAACCACTGTGATACAGCTGTTTTAAGGTTTTGTTTATTTAGGCGGTAGATGCAAATGACTTTATTTATTTTATTATATAAATAAGACCCTAAGAATGGGAAAAACCTACGCATAAATGATGTCTTTGGCCGAACTAATCCCTCACAAACTGCGTGACTTCTGCGTTTTTTGCTTGATTTAGAATCATATTGTAATAAAGCGTGATGTTTTATTAAAAGATTGATGATAAAAGTTGTCGCACTGTAAGAACCTGGCAGTACTGATAAAGCTGGTTAGAAGTTATGTTTGGTTAATATCGGTCTAGCAGCGTAAGAGTATCAGCTTTTTTCCAAAATGATGAAGGGGTTTTTGGCGTATGATCACTCGATTAAGTGCTTGCGTAGGGGGATTTTAAAAATTTTAATTTTAGTTGGGATTGTTACATTTTATTAACAAATCATATTACATATACGTTTTCTTGTTTACCATGAGAACTTAAGGTATCTTTCGTCTATAATACAAGTATTTTTATGTTTATCTAAATCTAAAAATATCTAAAAATAACAGATATACAGAGAGTGAATACAGAAACTTATTATTCTATTCTGAACAGTTTCAATACACTTTAGGAATACAGGTTTGCTAAGATTGAACACATTTAGTTTCACTGCTACGGTTAAAATTGATTAAGAAACTAATGAACAGTTTGCATGACCACTAACTATGTATTCATTTATCCACGAGCCCTCTTCATTAAGCGAAGAATAACCAATCCGTGTTCATAGAAGCGATGAGCACTAGTCGCCTCACTGGATATTGTGGCGTACCTGCATGGACTATATCGATGCAGTTCATCAGATAAGACCAAAGGCGCTTGCATATAATAAGGTTGCGTTGTGTTTTTTTTATTTCCATTCTATTGATCGTACATTGATTCAATAAAATATGTTAAAGGTTTCCTTTATAAAGAGGTATGGTTGTTGCGTTTATAGAGTGGTTGATACCAAGTAATCAATTCGAAAGACCAGACGCTATTTTGTTCCAACACTTGTAAATAATGATTTTCCATTCCTTACCTACATCATTTATAATGCATACGTCCCAATTTGGTAACGTGATATTAGAAAGTACAGAAGCATATAATTAATTTTAATAGGTTGATGAGGTCTGGACGTAATTGAGCAATTATGGAAATAGTGGCTCACGCCTAGAGCACGTGATCGATAGCTTTTAGTTGGCTACGAAACACTATACTACTAGGGAGAACTCTTTTTTTGTTTTCTAAAAGTTGACACCTTTTTTACAGAGAGATTTTCGTGTTAAAAAGTACTTGTGAATGTAGTGTGGAATCTTGAGGAACCCATAGTTTGAAGCCAAATACGAGGGCAGAATCGTTGAATGTTGAAGGGTACAATCGTTGACGCCTTAATTTTCGTGTGTCATTGGCTAATACTTTGTCTAAGATTAGACAATGACACGCGATAATTTAGGCGTTAACAATTGCAGAAAGAAAAACGCTTGCAACTTGGCTGGGGGGGGGCAGGTTAGAAAAAGAGGTGTAGATTAATTTTGCGAAACTAACCTTTGTAACAAATTTTGTATAATATGTTAAGCTTAGAAATAGTTCTTGACTGATGGTCTACTCAATGGGACAAAGCTTAGAATATCCTACTAATATTATAAACGCGAAAGTTTGTAAGTATGGATGGATGCGTGGATGTTTGTTACTCTTTCACGCAAAAACTACAGAACGGATTTGGATGAAACTTTACAGTAATATAGCTTATACATCAGAATAGCACATAGGCTACTGTTTGCCGCGATAACCGACATACCCGCGGGCGGAGCCGCGAGCAACAACTAGTATTTTCATAAAGTAACCAAATAGTATTTTTATATAGCATGTCATATCATGTGTCAGTGATCAAGACATATACAATTTTTTTCTCAAGACTTTTATGTTCTACGGTAGAGGTATGAAAGTAGCTTGTAATAGTTTGAGTAAATAAATACTGCTTGAACTTGGCTTGACTCGCTGCCGCGTGTCTAGATAGCACTAAAGTTGAAAAGTGTACCAGAGTGGAGCTGAAAGAGCTCAAGAACTTGTCAGTTAACTCCCGTGTACTTAAATGTTAATAATATTTTTTGTGAGTAAACATTTCTTAATCGAAATTACTGTATATATGAAAGTAAAGTCATCGTTAAATATTGTTATGAAAAGCTAATTACTCTAATAAAATCTATCTGGAACATACATTTCTAACATTATTACTAATGCATATTATCGTTTGAATAGCTACTATCTTAGAAATCTCAAATGATCATATAACGATTCAATAAATCCATTAACCTACTTGACTTTCATTTTATAATAATAATAACTATGTAGATATGCTTTTAGCACATTTAACTTCAGTTTAACTATTTCAGATGAATTCTGGTAACTCAAAGGAATAAGTCTAACAGTGTTTGTGTTAATATAGTCGAGGGACGTGTAATAATGTAAGTGTTCATACTGTTCATACTTTAGTTTGAGCCTTGATTATGCTGATCATTAATAATGCTGTTCGGGCTAAACTTTCGAAGGGTTGAATAGGTTACAACACATAAACACAGACGGTTTATCAAACTTATGATTTTTTGAGTACAGTACATATGATCTTTATTGCATTTAACCAAATTGTACTTTGATTACAGACTATTATATTATTTCTCAAGCAGTTATTGACTGCCGTATACAGCTGGGATCCGGCTTCACAATAATTTCAGGAATTTTTACTGAACAGTGCAGAATACAAATGTGAAAAGTGTTGACAACAAGTAAAATTTTAACAAAAACAAAAACCGACTTCAAGGTTCGACTCGATTTCTCTTGGATGGCATCATCAGATCTTAGTGTCCTTATCATGGTACCACCGTTGGTATATCATCTTTCCATTGAAAAAAGAATCATTAAAAATCGGTTCATAAACGACGAAGTTATCCGCGAACACAAATAAAAAAAAAAACATATATACGGTCGAATTGAGAACCTCCTCCTTTTTTGAAGTCGGTTAAAAAAGCACAGCACAATGTTGTGTAGAATATATTTCTGTAGTTTTGAACTTTAGTTTCTTTTGTGTTTATCTTTCACACTCAGAAGTTGAATCGTAATGTTTACTCCAACAGTAATAACGATATGACTGCGAATAGCGTAATAAAAATAAATGTTTCCGCAAAGCCTGCAACATCCTAGTGCACAGGAAGATTTTGAAAAAGTCTTTTTATATTGTAATATATTATTTTATTTTAAGATTTAACATAAGAAGAACAATCCTACTAACATTCGTAACTGCTTACATTCATAAATATTCTTTGTTCAAAAAGTAGCGAAACAAATTTTGTTTAATGTATTTATTTTTAACATTTCCTTTTAAATACATGTTTACATTGTACGTATTGTGTATTTTTGCAGGAAAAATAAGAGCAACAATACTTCACCATTATAAATCCACATCTATATAATTACTTACGTTAGAGTACAAGTCTCGTAAACTAACGAACCAACACAATACAAGTTTGACTCTTCGAGACTCGAGTCGAGATGAGTTCCTAATTATATAACTCCGACTCAACCTATCTACATTACGACATTGTTACTAAAACTTTCCTTTCTATTAACATCTCTTGTTTATTTCTGTTATAAATATTTATAGCACTGAGATTGCGTCGAGTAATCATGTTCGGTTAGCTTTGTACGAATATATAAGACAAGAAATTCATAAAGATATTATTAATATGAGCTATATATTTTCAACATGACAATAGCTTTCTCTCGAACAAAGCTGGCCTGGTACCATATGTATTTGTAATTAATATGTATAAATCCAAAAGTGAGGTTGTTCCTCGGAGGTATGCTCCAAGATCCGGTGAAGATCGACTTACACTACCACCACATCTGCTAATCATATCCTACTAATATTATAAACGCGAAAGTTTGTAAGTGTGGATGGATGGATGTTTGTTACTCTTTCACGCATAACTACTGAACGGATTTGGATGAAACTGTACAGTAATACAGCTTATACATCAGAATAACACATAGGCTACTATTTACCACGATAACCGACATACACGCGGGCGGAGCCGCGAACAAAAACTAGTATGTATATAATATTCCAAATCCGTTCAGTAGGTTTTGCGTGCAAGAGTAACAAACATCCATCCATCGATCCATCCATCCATACTTACAAACTTTAGCGTTTATTAGATAGATGAACACACCTATGATAGTTTGGTTATTACAAAGCTGTCATGACTTTTTTACTTTATTTTTATTAATTCTTTCATTTTAGCATGCAAGCCTAGCCATTAGCTTTCTTATTTAATCACCTTTATTTTGATACCAATTTATTTTAGGTATTACCTCGGTGAAGTTACCTATATTTAATTAATTGTACATGCCTGTTGTGAGACATAGATATAAGTAAGCAAGTCTACTTAGGTATGTTCTCCATATATGGAAAATTTACATTTGGGACTAAATTTAATTGGTTATCAATAGATTGAAGGGGCAAAAAAAGTAATGAAAATTATTTTAATATAGAAATAGTCATGACTGTTTTGCGACAGGCAAGCCATCATAGATGTGTTGATTAATTAATACAATTGCAAAAAATATATTTTATCAGGTTATCAGATAGCGATCTTCACCGGCTCTTGTACTATTATAATTATCTCTATTCACGTAATAAAGGCAAATAAAGAAATAAGCTGTGAATCGGGCACTCTGACACTCAATGATAGGAACATTAGTAGAATGTAAATACTATCGGGAAGGTAGGTTAAGATGGTTAAAGTAATGTACACATTAGCACAGTCAGGCCAGGGTCACATAACAGAAACACGAGCTGGCTGTTGCCTCGAAGTTCAAGCCTGCTCATGTGTATACAGATACGTATACATACTTAACCCCAAGGTCATTCAACTGTGCATATTCTCTTTGTGTATTTTTTGACGTGTAGCGGCCACCACAACCTAAGTCATATCAACTTTTAGGGTTGCAAATACCCATAAAATTGTCACTAATGTTCGTATGGTAACCAGAACCAACTGATTTACGTGTTCTGTTAAGCATTTAGTCCTTAATTATTTTTTTTGCATCTGTTCTAATGAGCGATGCTCGTTAGTAATAAGACCTAAATGGTTTCTCGTTACGTAACGTAAACTAATATAAAGTATATTTTGATTGAGTCCACGATTTTTTTTGCTATGATTTATGTTATAAATGAAACCAGTGCTTTCATTGAAATAAATTTGAATGATGTGTTACGTTTTGATGGCATTTAGCTTCACAGATATGAATAGATGGTTCACGGTTGTGAATGATTAATGGTGGTTTCGATATAACCATTATAATGAAGGTTAGAACTTTTAGTAGGTAACTAAAATACCTTTTGTGTAGTAAGATTTAAGTATATTTCTTGAATCAGCATTATCATCACCTTTTCTTAATAATAATTATTTTAGGACGACGTGATGTGTGACGTTGCAAAAGGTTTAAATATTTTATTTTATGGCTAGATAGTTTCCTGACGACTCTGTTTAGAAATGTAATCATTTTCATAAGAGTCAAAATAATATTTTTTTTAGGGATAATTTAATTTGTCATATAAGTTTCATAGAGCGAATAGGTTAGTATCTTAGAGCATAGGACAGTTTTTTAAAATTTCAAATTAATTTATCTATGTGTCCAGAAACGCTGTAAAATATCTATCTAAATAAAATGTTTCGGACATCTAACACACAACGCTGTCTAGGCCCAAGCTAAGCAGAGCTTGTATTATGGGTACTGATCAGTCCTCTTGCCAAGGCAGCGATCACCTTTTGATGATGTTTATAATACCTACGGGCCCATGGATAGGTCTACAATCACTGAACTATGCCCTCTGGCAAGAAGGCTGAACCACGGCAGTGTCACCGTGTTCTTAATCTAAACTAAAATAATTAAGCACTTACAGGAGTGTGTGGCTTCAATGTTCTTCTCGGCGTTCCCAAGAGCTCTTGGGTAGGTGGGTAGGTTCTTCTCTGCGTCGTCACACAAACATCAACTCCCAAAGCGCTGTACAACTTTCAAGGTATTCGAACTAATCTCAATAATCTCGTTTCAGCTTACGCGGAACACGCCTACAAAAACTCGCGAACCCACGACCTAACACAATACGGTTTATCACTAAAGAGACCGCGGGTCGATGGACAATACAATTAGCTTACTATCAATTGATTTTCACAATAACAAAAATCGTCGGCCGGTTCAACACGCGTTCGATCACAATCTTTTTTACACCATTAACCTCAAACGTCAAAACGTCAAAAACGAACCAGAGACAATCAAAATGTTGCCAGTACAATGACGTTCGAAATCCAACAGGTACTATACGGTCTAAAGCAACTGATATAAGTACATATATAGTTTTTATTTGTTATATATATACATGTACATATTCATTACCGACCCGGGAATCGAACCCAAGACCTCAAGCACAGCTGTAGAATACGCTACCACTGCGCCACCGAGGCATGACGAGCAATAAAAATGAATCGCCAAATGTATTGCCAAGCGCAAAACTCGAGAACCGCTCGACCAATTTAATACAAGGAAGGTTCTTATGGAGAGAAAAAAAACGTAAAAATTGCAAGGGAAATACAAAAAAAAACCACATTTTTTTTCTATTGGACTGACAGGCCATTAACTTTCGACAGAACAAAGTCTGTCGGGGCAGCTACGAGTAGTAATTTTATATAGTTCAGTGATAATTCATTGGTTTTCTATAATCGAAAGGCATATCTATAAAGTAAAGCATGTCACTATAATAAGTTTTATATCTGATGTAATTGCCTTGCAAAATGCATTGCAAAGTTAGTCAAAGAATAATTAAACAAAAAAACATCCTAGCAAAGAAATTTCTGTAACTCGTAGGTTAGTATTTTTAAGTCTCCCGCAGCGTAACTGTAATATTAAATACCCTGTTAAAATTTGTAGAACAGAATATAAATAAATGAAAATATATGCTTATGTTTCTAGGTGACACACTTGTTAAATTAAAAGTAAGGTGAACAAAGTTTACATAATATAACATTCGTAGCTAAAAGGTCTACGGCGTAGTTAAATGTAGCTAATGCGTAGACAAAGTTTAACATGTGGCACTTTGTTTAACAAAATGTTGCTCTTATTTATTATAATATACTAGCTATGCCCCGAAATATCCCTTATTATTACTTGCGGTTTTTTTTGTACAGCAGGCAGCACCGTGTGGCGCAGCTGGCTTAAAATAAAAGTGGTCCAAGTTACTCCTTATATCAGCTACCAGCCAGTGAAAGTCCCGCCAAAGTCGGTCAAGCCGTTCCAGAAATTGAGCGGAATAAACAATCAGACTGACTAAACAAATTTTCAAATTAGATTTTTTAATGTAAATACCGTAAATACAGTCATATGCATTTAGTGAACATTTGAAATTACAAACAGTCTCTTTAAATTTATTTATTTGAACAGATTTTTCCAAAATCGAGTATTGATCGAAATTGGCGACTATTAAATGAATTTTGAATGTTTCATTTTGTATAACTATTAAAATTGTATTCCATGATCTTTTCCTACAATAAAGTTACAACATACTGTAGCTTGTTAAATCCGTCGTGAAATTTATTTTTGTGTAAATAACACCTTGCGACAAAAACATTGCATATTTCATTCTAAAATATATATGCTACATCTAGAATTTAGACATTCGAAATATAAGAATACAAGAGAGGTTCCTTAACATATTGTTATTTTATAACGAAATTTAATAAAGGTGTACGGTTATAGTGACATTATATATTTCGGGGATGAAAGTTTTAGTTCAAGGTGTACTGTAATGTAATTATTATTAATCATTTATTGCAGACTGAGATCCATAAATATTATATTGTTAGTTACAAAAGTACAAACTTTGAATCCCAGAAACGGCTACAACAATTTTCATAAAATGTTGCATGCAGGGGATTTATGCTTGCAAAATTTCAGCAAAATCGGTTGAAAAAATCTGCTTCAAAATTGAGTTGCAAGATTCCACCCGAACATACAAGCATACATATTATTATATACATACATTCCAAGTTAATAAAAAGCTTGTAAAAAATGTTCAAAGTTTTGTAGTTTAGTGTAGTACTATTTAGGAACTGATTCATTGTTAGATCTATTTCTGAAAGTGTAATGTCCAAAAAGACAAAAAATATGAAATCACAATGTATTTTGACGAGGTCCGTTACAAGTATAATTAAATATACCATAGTTAGTAGTGTCATACGTTAAATAAATAATCTATTCCGGTTACGTAAGGTTTCACAAAGTTAATATTTACTTTAGTAGCTGTTAAAACTAAATGGCGTTACTTTTACGTGTAATTTTCTGACCGTCTATTTTTAATCAAGAGTCATTTTCCGAACCGCTACCCAATTACGACGCAAATAAAGGCCATATTTGAAGGTTGTAAGACTTAGCCTAAATGTTAGAGGTTGATACTATAAGATCTCGGGACTATGTCGGTAGGGGAACGCTGTTTTATTTAATTATGTAGGTACTGAAGAATAATGTATCAAAAAATCTTTTTTTATTACTAAAGCATATTGAAAGCTATCACAATTAGTTCAATTTGTCAAAATTTTACAAGTTATTACTATCAAGATAATTTTACGTCAGTGGCTTCATTTTGATGAGAGCCCATCTTTCACCTTAAAAAAAAATTCGGTTGTGGAAACTAACAGAGCTAGCAGAGAAAAACAACTTTTGAGCGTAGGAACGGGATAACGTACCACGCAATTTGTAGGACAATGTGTCTGTTAAATTATATCAATATTAACTAAGCAATTGTTAAAAAATCAGCTGGTTAGTATCATTTACGATATCTATCTCATATCTTTTATGACCTCGCTATCGATATTTGTTGGAAGGATTAAACCATGCATTTTGTAGGACAAATATTTGTTTCCATTATGTAATAATGTTAGTTAATATTTATATAATTTAACAGCCACATTGTCCTACAAATTGCGTGGTACATTATTATTATTATGGCCCTTCGCTCAAAAGTTTTCTTTCCCTGCTAGTCCTGTTAGTTCCCACAATCGATTTTTTTTAAGGTTAAAGGTCACTCATCAAAATGAAGCCCCTCACGAAAAATTAGCTTGATAGTAAAATTTGTTTTGGGGAACCCGGACTAAAAAACTTGAAAATATGTAAAACGGTGTACAAATAAAGAGTTTTCTATCTATATATCTATCTAAATAGTTCATTTACTACTTATTTTTCTTGTTAGTCCTTCCAGCTGATTTAAAGGCGTTAAGTAGATCAAGGTAGGATTGGAATTATAATGTAATAAGTGCAATGTGTTAGGTTTGAAATTACTATCTCTTGATCGCAAGTCAAACGCCTCACCAAAGTGCCCTAAACAAAAATGACAGGTATTCATTTATCAACTTAGTGTATGATGAAATAAGTATTTTATGGTGTTGTATTTACACCGATTCTTTAATATAAATACAACGCTAAAGATACAAAAACATTTCACACAGATTTTTTAACTTTTATCTAAATACTCAAGTAAGAAACCATTTGCTACATGTAGTCATATCTGTAGCTTCCTTTATTTACATAGGAAATCTTCAAGTAAACAACAACTTACTACACAAACATATTCTATCAAGACTCTAGTTGTTTACAATTCCATACAAGATATATGTATCCCATAGGCATCAGCTATAAAACGAGACCCATTCGAGAGCCGTAGCCGTCATAAATCTACATCAGAATGTAGAGATGGATCCCCAGAAAGGCCTACATAGCCGCATGGGTTCGTGTAATATGGGCTATCCATCTTGACGTGACACTGGACCAAGTAATTGCTGAAAGTTTAAGTCTGAGAGCTGCTAAAGATTTGTGATAGTAAAGACTTCTGCGGTTAGTGCCTCGGTGGCGCAGTGGTAGCGTATGCGACTGCTGCGTTTCAGGACTCGGGTTCGAATCCCGGGTCGAAACAAATGTTTGTATGATCTGCAAATATTTGTTTTGGAGTTTGGGTGATTTCTATATATAATATGTATGTATTTGCAAAAAAAAGTATATATATGTATTTATATCAGTTGTCTTCACCCACCCATTTTACAAGCTCTGCTTAGCTTAGCTTCTCTATTATAAATATTTTCGGACATCTAACACACAACGCCATATAGTTCCAAAACTATATGGCGTTGTGTGTTAGATGTCCGAAAATATTTATTTTATATTTATTTGTTACTGATATTAATTTCGTGATCTTGGTAGAAGTCGTTTAGTCTAGGTTACAGCCGATTTATAATAATGTTTGCAATGATATGAACACTATAACAAAATGGACCAGTTGAATGTGATCCCCCTTCTATGCCTATTCATGTAAAATCTCTAATATTCAACTTTTAAAGTCTTTATATATATATGTCTAGATATTCGCCTTGTAACGTGTGACGTTTCTTTTGTCATAACCTAACATAAATACACACGCTAAAGTTGCCAAGATCATGTAAATTTGTAATATTAAAACTAAATAAAAACCTCTTTACTCATATTTAAAATATGAATGTCGGGTAGTATTTTTATTTTCTTTTTTTTACGCTGTATACCATTAAGTGTAATAACGGTAGTTCAAAAACCTGTTAGGTCAACGCTCTGAATTAAACTCCAATAAGCTTTAAGTAGGACCTACAATTTATATGTGAAAAAGGACGTTGAATTGTGTGACCTCTTTTATTTGATCCTCAAAGGATTTTCAGTAGAATGTTCTAGGTTACACGCCTAGCTAGAATGCTAAATTTTACAAATAGAAATTTATGTGACACGAACCTGGCATTAAAAAGGGTAAGTAAGCAATTTAATTTCACATTTTATTGAAAACTATTGTTACGAGTGTAAAATTGTTCTTACCAAGGTAAATAATGAGGACATCTAATACATATGTCTATTGAATAAAATGTTTTGTGTATAATTCACTAATAATATAATCTTAGATATAAAAATCAATTGGTGTTCGTTTGGCTCGCTACAACTCGGGAACGGCTGGGCCGATTTAGCTGATTTTGATTTGTTGAAAAATTTAAATCAACTTGAAAATCCAAATGTCATGTATACGAAGTAGCGGGCACAGGTAGTATATAATAATATCTTAGCAGAATTAGTTAACTAAATACTTTTTTACGTAACAAGTCCTGACTGACTGATTCATCATCGCCGAGCGTAAACTATTAAAGTTAGGGTCAGGATTTTTTTTGAGTAGATTCGTTTTATTCAGTAGACACCCACTAAGGAAGAAATTTTCGAATTTCTACCCCTAAGGGGGTGAAACAGGGGTGGAAAGTTTGTATGTAAGTCCGTCATTATTTAAGTTAGAAACATGAAACTTTTTTTTTCGGCTACTGATTAAAAATGAGTAGATACGTATTTAAGCGTTTCTGGATATTCTACCCTAACGAGGTAAAATTGAGATTGAAAGATTGTACGGAAGTCTGTTTTTTTTTTAAGTTGGAAACAAAACTTTACAATGCTAATTCATTGAAAATGATAATTATTAATACTAGAAAGGGGCGGGTCTTTAGGGATCATTTAGGTATTATTTAACCTTACTCATAGTATTTCTAAAGAAAGTAGATGATTAAACTTTTAGAGAGTATACATATAATAATATGAGATGCTAGGCATCACGCCTTTAATACCAAACTTGTACAGTTAAGTCTAAAACACATTTTTGCTATTAAATGCAAAGTTTACGTAACTTAAAACGAATTAATATAATAATTAATTATGATAAATATTTTTCTGTTACAGGTACGTACCCGAAACCTTGGTAAGATTGTATCTTTTACTTCTACTGGCAATAAAATTCTACAAAATGAAAAACAGATGCTTGCATTTCTGAACGAGAATGAATATTTTATGTATCATTTCGCAGTCCCGGCGAATTCATCTCCACTTGAAAGATTTATGTCGACCGAAATCTCGAGTGTACAGGCGGCACGGCGTACTGTTTGAGTGTCGCAATATAGGTATTTTGATGGATACATTGCATTTTTTGTCAGTGCATTTGAAAACCTGACAGTATTCTAAAAAGCAGTTAAATTTATGTACTTATTATATTATAACTTTATGTACTTTATACATCGGCGGACTTAAAGCCGAAGGCATTCTACCAGTCAAATCTTGCGATGCGAGGTAGGCGCACATAGGTTACATAATTAAGCAAGTAAAGTATACATTACAACGCATTAATTACATAAGTTTACATACAAATACATAAGCACAATAAGTAAATAAATAAACAATAAAAAAACATATTTACATTATATTCGTACACTATGAGTATTAGGGTATTAGTATTAGTACACATATAATGTTATTAGCGATTCCTACTAATTGAACTTTGATTTAAATCAAATCAATCATTTATAATCAAAGACTATTCCTTAATCTCCTAACTTGAACCCTTATCAAGTTATACTCAAACATGATTTTTCTCTTCTACGACTCTTTCGTATTGAGAACTTTCTTTCTTCGTACCTGTATCTAGTATTATATAGGTTCGAGTTTTTTATTTTAAAAAAATGTGCTAAAATAAGTCCTATCATTTGAAAGTTCGCCTACTTAAATTGGATTGAAGATGAAAAAGTAAAACTTAAACCTAATGCCGTGGAGTAGTAAGCGTCATCTCTTGTTACACTGTAATCTTAAACAGTTTAACCAATAACTGAGCTAGACAGATGACCTAATTTTTATCTTACGTGTCACCTTGAATGACCTGCTTTTTACGTTCCTAGTAATATCGTATTCTAAGAAATCACCTAGACTTAATTTTTATATTTAGCTTTATCCCAGGGAAAATGATTCAAAGGTCATCTTTGACATAGGATTTCTAAATAACTAAGTCAGGATTTTTCATGGGTTATAACATGGTGACTGAAATCAATAAGTTAAATTAAGTAATTACTGCTATCTTTGAATTCTGAATTGCTTTTTTTATTGAATACTCCCGTATTCAATAAAACGGGCAAACGGGCAGACGAAAATAATAATAGTACCTAAAAGACTCAGAAACATATTTATTTCCCTAAAATTAAAATTTAACATTACTGTAAGACACGAATAGTATTTTAAAAGATTTAGAAATTATAGTTTTTGGTTTTTACTTCCGAGAGCGCTGTTTATGCTTTCGAAATGTGTTGTAATCTGAAAATTCTATTTTCTAAATGAGTGGATGGTAAATTATATATTTAATCATTGATTTAACAGTAACGAAATAAATTTTATTTATATCAAAGTGTAAATTAATAAGCTGAATTTATATTAATATACTATTTTATATTTTCTGTCTGTTATATCAATTTACCGAGATCAAATATTACTCGACAAGTTAATATAGTTATCTAAAGACGAAATGACGTTAATTGCAGAGGACGCTTCGTATAAGGTGGGCTTTCCATGTGAGGCATTAAAATTATGAAACTCGCGTGACCTATTTTTGCACCGTCGCTGTACGACCCTGTAAATGGTGTTGAAATATAACAGCATTCACTTAGCTTCAAACTTCGTTGACACTCTACAGTTTTTAGGGTTACGAAACCAAATGGTAAAACGAGACCCTTTTACTAAGACTTCGCTGTCCGTCTGTCTGTCCGTCCGTCTGTCACCAGGCTGTATCTCATGAACCGTGATAGACAGTTGAAATTTTCACAGATGATGTAATTCTGTTGCCGCTATAACAACAAATACTGAAAAATAGAACAAAATAAATATTTAAAGGGGCTCCCATACAACAAACGTGAGTTTTCCGTTTTTGTAAATAATGGTTCGGAACCCTTGGTTCGCGAGTCCGACTCGCACTTGGTGTTTTTTTTTTTTCGAAAGGTATAGTATGTAAAGAACTTTTAGTTTCCTCTTAAAAATATTTGCCAGATAATATTTTGTAAGTAAATTTGATTTACTTTAAAAATCCTAGTAAATCCAATCCAGATAAATAGCTCTGTAATTTAAAATTCTTCGCATGAGTCTTATCATACAGGTATTTACAACACACCATGTCATAATTTTACGTAAATGTACCTTGAGTGGGACCGACTCGGACCTGTCTGTGTTGTTATAAGTTCATTATGTTCATTAAGTACATCGTCACTGTTGTGGTAGAGATACTCTACGTTCGATGCCAAATTCAGTTTTACATAAATTAAGAGTGATAAATTATACTTATCTCAGCTCTCGTTGTGAGATATTTTGAACACAACCTTTTTTATACTAGACCTTAAAAGTTAAACACTTCCAAGGATTAAATATATATGTGTATTTATTTAGAACACAGTATTTTTTCATATTTCATTCTCATCTTAATCTGATACATGCTAAGCGGAACTAATCATCTTCATTTAAATGTCTATCTCATTGAAATAAATGATATACGAGTACATACCTAAAATATATAAGTAACTTATGTGGGTATATCAAATATTTACTGAAGTTTTCTCCGAGCTAGGAATTATTACGAATAATGTATGGAGTAATTGACCAAATATTTATTTGATTAAAGTTCTTATATGTTGAACAAGATTCTCACCTGGAGAAGAATTATAAAAGAAAGAACCATAAATCTTCGTCAGAATAGTTTCACCGCAATATGTTTCACGCGTACATTAGCATGCCTAAATACATCCATCTATATTTAACCTTTCAAGTATCGTTCTCGTAAATGTTGTCTACAAAAAATACGTATTATTCTCAAATACTCTACGATTTACATTTTACGTATGTGCTTTAAATAAAACAAACTAAAACCATATTTAATATTGCAGTATTTATAATTCAGAATATTCAAAATCAAAATTGACATTATTAAAGTGTAATAGGACCACCATTGTGGAGAGGGCTTAGTGAAAGCCCCCTTCGAAATTATTCTTAATGGCATCATAAGCGGTTTTTCCCAGCATCCAATTTATTTTCATAAGATAACTCGTTGGGAAAATTAAACGAAAATAGAGTGGTAATGGCGAGAATAAATATACAGAATGCTAACGTATTATTCGTTGGCGTGTTGTTATTTCATAGTTGATCGCTCGTGGAAGTAAGTGGCTCTGTAGAACATAATATATACACGCTTGTTAAAATTCAAAGGCACGTCATTCGGTTAAGCATTCGCACAGTGTTCTGCGGCGCTCGGAGCGTTATCGATTTTCCGCAGTCTGGGGTGGAGGTAAGTCGGGCAGCGAGAGGTGCGGGGGGTAGGCGAACTCAGCTGGGCACCCCCACCCCTGTAAACATAAACACAGGCTCCGGCCGCTCGCGTCTCAGGATCGACATCCGTCGAGGTGAAATAACGACACTGAATATTTATGAACCCCTCGT
This sequence comes from Diaphora mendica, assembly GCA_949125395.1. Taxonomy (NCBI): domain Eukaryota; kingdom Metazoa; phylum Arthropoda; class Insecta; order Lepidoptera; family Erebidae; genus Diaphora; species Diaphora mendica. The sequence continues at coordinate 9,461,643 of OX421321.1, forward strand.
ATCAGAGATTAAGATTCGACTTTTCTAGGTCATCAATTCAAAAAGCATTTGTTACAGGAATAATTGTGACCAAAATAATTCTCCCTCCCAGATTGAATTAAGTTTATAATAAACTTATTCTTTTTACAGTCTAAAATTTTAAATAAATGTTCTCTTGGAACAAACTGATATATCAGAATTGAATAAAGGTATGGCACAGCTAATTAAGTTGGTAACACAACAGCGCTAATTAATTAAAGTGAAACTTTAACTCGAGTTTTATTATGAAAGGTTAATGAAGCTCAGAAGTGAGTTTAAAATCTAAAACAGGTTATGACGTGTTCGTTAAACTTTCATATGAAATCTGTTCACGAAATTAGGTAGTTAAATGAAGTAGTGTTTACAAAACAATTGGAAGGTAATAATTTTGTTTGTTTTATGACCAAAAACGGACATTAGTACGGACGGTAGCTTTGGTTGCGATTGACGCGGCTAGCTCTCATTGCACCTAGATTATGTTGGAGTGGAATAGACAAAATTTATTTTTAATAATTTATACTATTGTCGGCACTTGACTTGTTGAAATACATTCTAGAATTCAACTTACTTGTACTAATTCCACTATTTTTACCCGACTGCGAAAGGAGGGTTATGTTTTTCGAGTGTATGTATGTAAGTATGTATATATGTATGTATATTTCTTTGGCACGCCCTAGAGCCTAAACGGCTTGTCGTATTTTTATGTGAGTGGTGTCAATAGATTCGTCTTAGTCGTGAGAGTGACACTAGCTCATCAAATTTAAAAAAAAAAAAATTGGCGCCAAAAAGTAATATAATAAAAGTTAATGTTTTCAAAATACATCGAGTGTGGTATCAAAATAAAGATTTTTTTACGGTGATTACGAATATGTATAAAACTTATATGTTTTATTGTTAAATATTGACGCAGTCGGGTTTTTTATTTTTTGATAATTTGTACTTGTTATTAACTTTAAACCGGTCAGGATTAAAGTTAATAAAAATAGTAAATAAATAAGTACATGTGAGTTTAATTCTAGAATGTACACTAAATTCAGATTAGACTTACAGCAAAACGAAAAAGCATTCAATCACTCCAGATTATAACTACACGGTAATATCAGCGTTTCCCTTCACTTTATATAAAAAAACTTGTGTTAGTTTAAGATATTAATCTAGATATAGTCACTGTACCTAGGTACTATGTGTTACGCTGAACTACTTCTTTTATCTCGGTGGTTTGAAGTTGTCGAAAAAGGTCATATATTTACGGCTGAATACCTCACGGCTCATAGAACGATTTTCCGTCTCATTGTGACATCACAAATAGGTAGGTAGGTAAGTAGGTTAGGTCTATTGAACATTTTAGGTAACGTGTAAAGAGGTTAAAATATTATCGTTATGAAATAGATTAGTTAAATATTTTAGTGGGCTTCTCTTAAATGAGAATTATCATATCGAAACACGCGGCAGCGTGTCAAGCCAAGTTCAAGCAAAGGAACTGGCTAGCCAGCGCCGAGAGTAATATTACACGAACCACTAGGTGCCACTTTGACCCTTCTATAACTCAAAATCTATTTACCGTAAACACATAAAACTACGTGTGTTTAATTATATCCATAAGGACATCTAGGACATCTAGAAGCCCAAATTTCACGAAGCTAGCTCAAACGGTTATAAAGATATAAATGTATAAAAGTTGTAAATTTTAGCACTGACTGACATATATATAGTACCTAAACCTAACCTACTTCCAGATGACCTAGAAGGATGAAATTTGGAATCCAGCTCGACAATTGTGTGTAAGCGTAGGAAAAAATCTAAAAATAAAAAAAAGTTAAAAAATAGGGGGGGACCCCATACAATTTATTTTAAATTGTATTGTTGGACCCGTCGTTACAAGCAGATATTTGCAACTATCCCAATATATGTATTATTAAATCTCAATACCTGCCTAGCTTTCTTTACTAAAGTAATGATATCCCACCAAAAAAATAAATGTAAAAATGGAGAGCCAAGTTCAATACAAAAATTATGCTTGGCTGTGGGCTTCGACGCAAAAAGAATGGAGATCTAAATAAGTGCCAAGTTCTATGCAAAATCCAAATATGTATTTACAGGAACAAAATAAAATTATGAACAAGTATTAATCTCTATTTCTTTACTTTATTGGATACCTATAACAATTGCTGTTATTTAAAAATGTGAGGTCTTGAAGTAGGTTAGATTTGACTTTGCCAGTTTTTATCAGAATTAAAATATATATATGTTGAATAACTTTATAAAATGACTGATGTTATTAAAACTGGCTAAGTACTATAGGTATGTGTAATTTCCTCCGCTACACAGGATGTATTCCGGGCGGGAGTTATCTATTTAACAAAAGAAAAACCAACAATTCATGTTAAATCTGTACCTACTTAATAAACTCCAAAATGGCATCAAAACATTATTTCAAATAAAATTGACTGCACGTTTGGCCTAGTAGTTTAGCGGTCACCACGCCGTTTCCTACTTCGCCAAGTGTCGTGGGTTCAAATCTCACATAGGACAACACTTTGTGTGATCCACAAATTGTTGTTCTGTCCGGCACTTGTACATACTTTAAAATAGTTTTAAGTTAACCTTGTAACTACATAAGCTGGTGTACAATAAAGAGATTTATTATTATATTATTATTCTGTGTCTGGGTGTTCTTTGTGTCCGTTTCATGTATGTTTGTAAAGTCCCCCGCGACACAGTATTTATTCCTAGTGCGGGAGTTGTGTTTAAAAAAAGGGCTTCATGTCCAGCAGTGGACTATTCAAGGCTGTTGATGTATCACTAAGTAGATATATGTATTTCGGACATCTAACACACAACGCCATCTGGTTCCAAACTAGGCATAACTGGACAACTGATATAAATACATGTTTACTTTTTTTTTGTAATTACATACATATTATACATAGAAAACACCTAAACTCTGAAACAAATATTTGTAGATCATACAAAACTTTGGTTAGACCGGGGAATCGAACCGTAACGTGACAACTGCGCCACCGAGGCAGTTTTTTTTTTTTTTTTTTTTTATGTTTGGCCTGCCAAAATGACTCTACTCTGCCTGATGGAAGCATAAGCAGAATCCACGAGTGGTGGCCACCATACTCATTGCGAATACAACAATGCAGTATGGCGACCCACACTATGGCGGCCTAGTGATGCTTGTGCATCTTTTAGTCTAGTCAACAAGTATGGAACTTGTTGACTAGACTAATTGGGCCTCCGGTCTCGCACTCACCAACGAAACACGACAGCACAAACGCTGTCATTTTACGTTGATTTTCTGTGCGAGGGTAGTACCGCCCCGGTCGAGCCGGCCCATTCGTGCTGAAATCAGCGTGGCTCTACCACCTACTAAATTATGGTTGGTAGTAATTTGTAAAAAAATATAGTTTAAATTTATATTTCTCACAAATGGTACGTAAGAGATTACCCTAAGGCCTGTGAAGTAATAAGATAGCAAAATGAATAGGTAGTTATTCCACCGGGACGGTAGCGACAGTCTGCGTACTTTTCTATTATGTAAGATATTGAACTAGGCCAAGATGAAAAGTATATTTTATATATAGAGTTCACGTTTTTAGTACATTAGATACTCAACCTTTTTACTTTTTTATAGAACTCAATGCCTTGCCATTGGTCATTTGACGTTCACCTCTAATTTTCAATTGTAAGAGCCTGGTTTGAATTTTAGATTCCGCAAATTGTTTTTGCAGTTCGGACATGGAAAAACAAATCTTTAATAAGAGATCTTCAAACTTGATGTATATATGTGTGTTACAAATATTTTGAACCTGCACAATATTGCAATGCCGAGATACAGAACTCGAAAACTATTGTTATAGTCCGTTCTAAAATGCTTAGGTGGGTTGCTAAAAGTCAGGAATGGGAGTTGCTGTGAATGATTGCAAAGTTGTGAAATATATTACTTGTTTTATTTAACAGTAACTTACTTCTGCGTATATTTCTTTAAAGAGGTAAAGTTTGTAAGGTTGTATGGGATGATATCTGTATCTAATAAACCCAATTTTGAAAATTCTCTTATCTGCAGAAAGCCACATTATTAGTAAGTGTCATAGGCTATATATTAACTTGAAAATGATCATCGCAGGTGATACTCGGGTAAAAATTTGTAGGTACATATATATAAAGTATGAATATAGTTAATCAGTTGTTATTATACACACAGGGGCCGTATGAGCTTGCTAATCGAAGATATGCATACACATATCTATCTATACAAAAATACGACATAAGAATATGCATTTTATATCGGTGTTATTACATTGTTTGTAGAAAAACGATATTTCGTCATGTTCTAATTATTAATTTTAATTACGTAACATAACTTTTTTTTTATGTTTGGCCCGCCAAAATGACTCTACTCTGCCTGATGGAAAACATAAGCAGAATCTAAGAGTGGTGGTCACCATATTCATTGCGAATGCAGACACTGCAGTATGGCGACCCACACAATGGCGGCCTAGTGATGCTGCTGCATCTTTTAGTCTAATCAACAAGTATGGAACTTGTTGACTAGACTAATTGGGCCTCCGGTCTCGCACTCACCAACGAAACACGACAGCACGAACGCTGTCATTTTACGTTGATTTTCTGTGCGAGGGTAGTACCGCCCCGATCGAGCCGGCCCGTTCGTGCTGAAATCAGCGTGGCTCTACTACCTTGTGACCTACTAACTTGGACAAATAACCATGTTTTAAGGTTTAATAAAGTACTTCACGAAAAAATAATACTTACACTCTACAGGTAAATATATCTCTTCGTTCTCCATTACAGTTAAAGTATCATTACTCTCTTAAATAGAGGCCTTCGCTGTGTTTCTATGGATTATTTTTACGAGCACATATAGTTCCAAATCCAACCTTCTATCTAATATCATACGTCACAAGTATGTAATAGACTAGTAGGTACATTATAATATTAATTAAAGCTATTTATGTTACTTATACATTTTGCGTTGTGAAAACCTTACTGTTAAGCTTCTTAGATTTGAACGGTATATAAAGAATTGAAGAATTGAATATATATATATATATATATATATATACATACAACCCCCCCATCAGCGAATGCGTACAATATTTGGGTGTACTTATCGAAAATAGCAGGTAGGTAATGATATTATTGGAGGCAAATTACTCCTATATTTTCGAGAAATCCACGCAAATGCTTTCGCAAAATTAAGACGGCTTAAACCACGTCGGTAATATAAAGGGCGTCGTAAATTAAATGGGTTATTTCGATAATGTCTGCGCACGTTACCTATATTGTGAGACTTGTTATTTGGCAGTATGTACTATATGTGGCAATATGCCGTACTGAACTGTTTACAATTTCATATCACATAACCTTTATATTAGAGGAACTTTATTTGGTACCGAATAGCAATAGCAACCGAATGAATCCGCCGCACCACTTAGAACAATAACCTCTAGATCACTTAAATTTCTAAATTTATTCTTTATTCATTCATTCATTTATTTACTACTAGGTGTAGCCCGCGGCTCCGCCCGCGTGTATGTCGGTTATCGCTGCAAATAGTAGCCAATGTGTTATTATAAGCTATATTACTGTAAAGTTTCATCCAAATCCGTTCAGTAATTTTTGCGTGAAAGAGTAACAAACATCCATCCACCCATACTTACAAACGTTCGCGTTTGTAATATTACTACGATTTGCGCTTTCTTAATGTTTACTGGCAATGCATTCCACAAGCGTACAGTTATAACAGAAAAGACTGGCTATAGAATTATGAGCTGTAGGTATCGTTCGTTTGCCCTCTATACCATAAAATAGGAGGTAATCATAAAAATCTCTGAACTTATCAATAAAAAATATAATTCTTTAAATAATTAATTTTTTTATGCTCGGGGTTTTATATTCGAGATTTGAGCACGCGAATTTTATTACTTATAAAGACTCGAAGTTGGTAAATTAGTTTTGAAATTGGATCTTTGTAAGCTTATAACTTTTAAATCACTTTTAATTTTTAAGTCTAAATAAATATATTTTTAAATAACTAGAAATACTATTATCGACTTTACAATATTAGTTAGGATGCTTATTAATTTTAAGCTAATTCGTAGAATACATGTTTGATAAAGCTATGCATGAATATAAAATTAATGATAATATAAAAAGTAAAATTTTAACAAAAACAAAAACCGACTTCAAGGTTCGACACGATTTCTCTTAGATGCCATCATCAGATCTTAGTGTCCTTATCATGGTACCACCGTTGGGATATCTCCTTTCCATTAAAAAAAGAATCATCAAAATTGGTTCATAAACGACGAAGTTATCCGCGAACATAAATAAAAAAAAACATAGATACGGTCGAATTGAGAACTTCTTCCTTTTTTAAGTCGGTTAACAATAGTCTTTACAATGGAACGTTCAGAGGTTGGTTTATTCAATCTTATTTTGAATGTAATGAAATTGAAGTACCTACTTGTTTATTATGAAATATATATTATTGTGCAGTTAAATATTTTGGTTATAAAAATTTTATTAGCAGACCCCATTTAAAATTTGGAATTAGTATGAATTTATTTTCAAGATATAATAAAATAATTAAAAAAATCATTTATTTGGAAGTGTTTTTTTTTTTTACTAATCCCGCCCACACGCCCACCACTGTAACTCCTGTACACCAGGATCAACAGCGGTGACCCACGAAAACACCGAGTTATGACACTCGGGAAGTCCCAGGAAAAATTTAACTGTCTTGGAACCCGCAACGAAATTAATCAGAAGAAAACTGGAGGAGTTGGAAATATAATAAGTCCACGTCCCTCCTTAGCAAAGCCGGAGACAAAATGGAGTCTAAATAGACAGATGCCTTTTTCAAACCGGGAAGCACCACGGATAAAAATATTATGGGTCCTAAGTGAGCTATATTTGATTTCTATAGTAAGTATGGCAGAATCGCTTAAACGCACGGAAATTCACAGCAGTTGACACAAGATCCCCATAATATACTACCCCAGACGCCATTTGTAAGCTATTTAGCATCATGTTACGTTCATTGTACCAAAGACCACATTCCCAGAGGATATGATGAGCTGACTGTTCACAGCTAGAATCAGGTGTTGAGCATTGACACAATGGTGAATCGACTAATTTAAATGAGTATAGTTTGCTCTTAAAGTTACCGTGGCCTGTAAGAAATTGAGCGACACAGTGATCTACCTCGAGTCATGTCTTTGACAACCTTTCGCGAACAGATGGAAAGAACTGGTAGAGGTGGCGCCCCTTAGATGATTCGTCCCATCGTTGCTGCCATTCATCCAAGAGGTCGTTATAGACATTGGATTTTTGTTGAAACAATCTTATGATTTTACCGCGGTCTCGTATGCCCAAATGATCGCATTCCATGTTTTGTAGTGTGGAATAGTACATGGCTGCACGTCTTTGCACCTCGAGATCGACCGGAAGAACACCTGCCAACACCGGTAAAGCCTCAGTGCTAACCTTCCTATATGCCTTGCACAAAAAATCAATGCAGGTCGTTGGCCTTGTAACAGTTTGCGACGGACAGCACCTACAGTCGCCCTATCTGCCCATACAGGAGCACCATAGCAAATAGAACCCAAATAAGTAGCTCCATATATGATCTTTAGTGTATTATATGTCAGACCCCATGTCGCAGTTGATATCCTCGTCAGTGCAAAGAAACTCTTTTTAGACTTTTCATTAACTGTTCTCATATGTTCAATAAATGAAAAATTTCTTTCTAAAACCAATCCTAAATAACAAACCGAGGTTTTATTTTTAATAGTAACATTTTCAAATTTAATACACGGCGGTGATTTGAGGTTACCTTTCAGAAGTAGCTGGAAGGTTTTGTTTGGTGCAAACGTCAACCGATGACGCCCACCCCACTGAGATATTAGCTCCAAACATTCACCGGCCAGCCTCTCAAGCCCCGTTCTAGTATCCGATTCTATCAATAACAAACCGTCGTCCACGTACGCATTCAGGGTACATCCGGACGGCACAGGCATTGCCAGAAAATCGTCGAAGCCTATGTTCCACAAGTATGGTCCTAGCACTGACCCTTGAGGACACCCCATCGTAAGCGCCTTCAACACAGAATGATGCCCAAGTCTCAATTTAGTAGTACCTTGTAAGAAGTACGAGGAGATAAGGGAATAAATATTTTTAAAGCAACCTCTTAATTTTAATTTTAGCAATAGCATGGGCCACCACGCATTGTCAAAGGCGCCAGATATATCTAAGAAGATGCCTAAAACGTATTGAAAACTTGACTCGGTGACAGTTTTCCTTACAGATATAACCGCATCAGTTGTCGATTTTCCCAACGTAAAGCCGAATTGTCTATCATGAAATTTAACTCCACCCGGTAGAAGTCGTGGTACTATAAGACGCTCTAAAAGCTTTCCCAGCGATGGTAACAGTGTTATGGGTCGATAGGATTTAGGATCGTCCGGCGGCTTATCGCCGCTTTTTGGTATTATTCGAATATTACCGCACCGACAAACACTAGGAAATACTCCTTCCGCAATGCAACGTTTAAAAACTGTTAAAACCGTATCACCCGAAAGTTTACAAGCTTCTTTTATCATTTTGTTTGATATTTTATCGTCGCCCGAAGCCTTATTTAGTGGTAATGACCTAACAATACTGAGGAATTCGTCTGAAGATGGTAAGTCAGACATTGGAGACAATGGTGGTTCAATAGCCCACTGCCTAATTTGTCGGTGATAATCCGTGTCATCCTCCGGCCGATCGTCAGGCACAAGTGATTCTAAAAGATATTCTGTGGTTTGTTCTACTCCTGTAGTATAACTATTATTAATTTTGATGTTCTGTACGTATGCAAGGTCGATTGATCTATTTGCTTTAAATTCATGATACAAAGGTGACCAGGGACCCTCTCTATCGAGTTTATCAACAAGTTTACGTATTCAATTTCCCTTTGATTTCTCCACATCAGCTCTATAATGAGACCTGGCAACTCTAAGCGCAATAAGAGCATTATTGTAAATATCTCCTGTTACGTTACGTTTTTTAATGTCATTTAGTTTTTTACGAGCTTTCCGATAGATTCTACGTAATTCGACTAATTTATAATTCCACCAATCACATCTACGAGTGTTAGTGATAGATCCACGGGCGATACAAACATCAGCACAATATGTGAAAGTATCTGATAATATGTTTGAGCTTTCCTCAGCTGATAGAATTGGAACTGTTTACAATATTTTACAATATTTTACTAAAACAAAACGGTAACGATGATAGCTGCAAAAGTATTAAACTGTGACACAGCTACCAACGCCCCAAAATTGATTGAAAACAAATTTGGAAATAATCTAAGTAGTAAAGTATTTTAATTATCGAATATTAGGCATCTGAAAATTTCAATTCGATAATATGCTTAAAGGGACAAAGTTTCTAGAAGCAATAATAATTACATAAGTTAGGAAAATAGAAGCAATATGTCAAGGTGTTGCGTAAGACACGTTTCGAAACCTATAAAATTTTATTAATCTTTATTCGTCTGCTTAAAGTTAATTAAACCTACTTATGAATAAAAGTAAAGGGTGTTATTTTTTTTTATTTTTTTTTTATTTTTTTTTTATGTTTGGCCCGCCAAAATGACTCTGCTCTGCCTGATGGAAAACATAAGCAGAATCCAAGAGTGGTGGTCACCATACTCATTGCGAATGCAGACAGTGCAGTATGGCGACCCACACTATGGCGGCCTAGTGATGCTACTGCATCTTTTAGTCCAGTCAACAAGTATGAAACTTGTTGACTAGACTAATTGGGCCCCCGGTCTCGCACTCACCAACGAAACACGACAGCACGGACGCTGTCATTTTACGTTGATTTTCTGTGCGAGGGTAGTACCGCTCCGGTCGAGCTGGCCCGTTCGTGCTGAAATCAGCGTGGCTCTACTGGTTATTTACAAGATCATTGGAATTTGATCAATCCTCCTGTAAATAAAAAGCTATCGTATTTGCACTTGACTCTTGACTAATATTGTCGTTTAAAATTACTACAAACATGTTCTTTAGATAGTTTCAAAAAGGGTATTTAAAATGGTTTATCAGAGTTGGCATAAAGTGGCATTACATTGGTATTTTTTTCTACAAAATGATTTATTCAACACTCAAAGCATAGAATAGAACTTTTTAGAATATTGATCAAAATTTAATACAGAACCTGTCGGCTTCTTGGATGGCCCGCAAGATGACAGTAAAGGTGCTGTGTCATTGTGATTGTCATCAAAATAAGACGTTTCATATCACCAGTCTTGGTCCACTGCTTTACATAGGTTCTCTTCTTAGAAAGGGGGTTTAATAAGACGTTTATTACATCGAAATTCGATAGTTGAACAAATTGTCAAACGGGCTTTCCTCAGTGATCCTGTTGAAAGTCGCTATTTAATACACGAGACTCATTCAGTCTTCAGAACTGTGCAAAACATTTCAACATATTACCTACCTTGACGCTGTATCGCTGAAATATAATAATATTATGAATTTATTGGTGTATGGCTTGTAATTTTCTATTTTGTAATAAAGAATTTTTATTTGAGATATTTTGAAGTTGACTGAATACATTTTTCTTTATATTTCAGCAAGTATCAATATCTTCTTGAATAGATACTTCTAATAAAAGTCAAAACGCGAACTTATTGTGCTATCAGCCATAGTTCACAGCTTTAGACAGATCCTTGTAAAGATACCTACTTCTAAAAGTCGAAAACAAGACTTTATAAGTTGTATGTCAACAAGATTTAATGTTCGTATATTGACAACATAACCTAAAACTTTGATACATAACGACGATGTCATTTAAGTTCATTTGAATATTAAATCACTTTGGCTTTTGTTTACGTATACACTGAGTTTGATATCTTATTGTCTTGAATTTTATGAGAAAGGTGTTACATTGAAATATTAAATTAAATCACATTTTAGTCCCCTGTAAGTATGTTCAGTAACTCTCGCAACTTAATGGATTACAGTTTAAACTACTTCAGTGAAATCCTATACTTAAATTATTTTCTTTTGTACAAATCACTTAGCGTAATAAACTGTAAAGAAACAAGAAAAAGTTTCAAAAAACTATAACCCGACTATATTCAAACTGTTCATAAAATTTATGTAACCTATGTCTAGACGTACGAGAGAGCCGGCGTTAATTCACGATTTAACGCAACAAACGGCTACAAGCACCTCGATATTTCCAAATTCGATTTCTAACAATTATTCTACTATATTAGTTTCAACAAACACGCAAACGGTTTTAACAAATCTATTCTCCGGTCTTTTATACTTTTTTTGACATTTTTTAAAAACCTAGTGTTACCATTATAAACTACTTATTACATTATAAACAAATCGGTGATTTGGTATCGAACAATGCCCCTTATATGGTCATTTCTTTCGTGAGATTAATTAATAATATCAAATATCGACACTGAAACAATTGTAGTATTGTGTAAGTATCGCCAACTTATTGTGGATAGAGAACAAACGAATAATCGATTGTTGTATCTAGGTGACCTAGTGTTCACATTTTTATTTTAAAGTAATTAAAAGGGCTGGCTGAAAAATAATCTATTAACCTAGTTTCAGAGCCAGGTGGCAACAGTTATTCTTAATTAAATACGAGTCTTATTAGTCGGTAAAAGTTTAAATCATTTTGACTTATACTACTTGAGCGAACTTCTCGTTAAGGCGAATGCTATTTAGTTTAATATACCTATAATAGAATTAAAATTGAGACTTGAGATTGAAAGATATTACAGATAGTTATTTGAAACTGCTACTATTTGAAAGTCAATGTTTTTGAATAATTAGTTTGTTTTCTATCTAAGCATATTATTGTACTCTGACCTTTGTTATGGAGAGTACAATGAGGTCATTGTCATCTAGGGAGGTCCCTATTAAAGTATACTGTGTTACAGTTTGTGGCTCCGGGGTCAGGTAACTCTCAACTGTGAACACAAAGAAGTCATGAAACAAATATTTATTGTCAAAATAAATTAAAGTCGGTAAAGATTGATTTTATTATTTATTTTGGTTGTTTTGAATTTTCTGGAATTCTATTAGGTACCTTATAAGGTACACGTATATTAATATTATTCACCAAAAATATACCTCTATATGATTTTTTTGAAATATAACAAATTGAAAACAATTTTAATGGTTAAAAAGTTATATTTAACCTACTAATGTTCAATAAGGGCCTAAACATAATTGTTTTTTCTTTAATTAATTTAGGGTAATGAAGAAATTAGTTGAATAAAGTCGTGCAGCATGATTTGTTCTTTTTAATTCTATTCTATTTCTTACACCTTCTTTTAAAGTTCTGAATTTTCAATGCTGTGATTATAATTGAAATTCACTAAATAGAAAGAAGTATTAGCTTAGTCTCACGATATTCAAACTATACAAACAGCTATCTATATACATAATATATATGACCAACAATAAATCGCAAATTACCCTTGAACAAAAACCCTTAACATTATTAAATTATTTGGTAAAGAGCCGTCTTTTAAAAGCACCAATATTAATATACTACAGAGAAGAATGAAAAATAAACTTTCTTTTTTAGTATCCCATAGTGCTAAGATTTGGGATTCGGTACGTGCAGGTAACTTTGAGACACAATGATCACGTGTTGGGTTAAATTACGTTCTGTGCGTGTCGCTTTTCCGTTCCACTTTTGTCAAATACCAGTAAGTTCTGTTTCAGATTGGGTTTCGCAATATTGTATTATTATTATTTTTAATCTTTATTTACGGAGCTTAGCCACAATTATGATTATGTCGCTCAATATTGTATTATTATTTCAAAGTTTAGAGATCCACAAAGTAAGGAGTAAAGGCTGTCCAGTGTCAGCTTGTGACGCGAGAAGGTAACTTCGTAATATGTCGATTTTATATGTGAGCGACAAATTTGGTAATTGAATTGCATTATTAGTTATTTAAAAAGTATTGAGCTCCCTTGTGTAAGATATTATCAATGTGACAATTGTTGTACTATACTTTGAACAGATTTAACAAAGCAATATTATTTGCCGCGTTTTTGTAAAGATTTTTTTTCATATATGTATTCATTCGTTCTTTATTGTACAAAAAATGAACATTACATCTTATAAGGAAAGAGAAAAACGCTACATACAAGCCCAAGCTTAATCCGTATTTGAGTTTTCTTTGAGCTTCTGAAGTGAAGACAAAATAGTAGAATGAATGGTTTTTTATTCCGAATAGTGAAAAGATTTGTTGGAAATAAAATGAGATTTATGCGAAATCAGTTTTACAAAATTTGTAAGTAGTATTACATTACTGGTAGGTATAGTTTAGATGTAAATTGTGTATATAAAATTAAAAAGTGTCTTGTTAGAGCACTGTAATCTAATCTAACGCCACAACTTTTACGCTAACTTCCAAAAAGTAACTGAACTTCGTATTTTCATCAAACACGGCACTATGTATATTTGAAATTTTAATATTAATAAATTCAGATTTAAGATTCATTCTTCAGTTTTTATTACAGCATTGCCCATTTATTATTTAAGTACAACAACACAAGAAGTATGTCATAAACACAATGAAGTCGATATTTTTAATTAAAAATCTGCGGTTATTCTGTACGGACCAGCGCGTATTAATTTTGCATTTAACTGTAGGTAAATATTGTTGCATTGTTGCAATACTGCAAATGTTTTATGTAATAAATTATGAGTATCTACGGATTGTTTGACTGGGGGATTAAGTCTATACTTAAAGAAAGAATTTCATTTTAATATGTTTGTATTTTACTTGAATTTCCTGTTATCAGAGATCGCAAATTATAATTTTGGTGTGTAAAACACGTGCTGTTTCTCTCAAACTCAAGATTTAGTTTCATAAAGCTACCAATTATTCGAAATCTTTAATTGTAATTGTTTTAGGGTTTGAATTCTTTACTATTTTGTCGGTTTTCTGGAGATTAATTAACTTTTTTTTTAGTTTTTCGATCAGTTTCACATCAACAAAGTAAATACAATATTATATTTGAGATCGATGACACTGTATTCAATCATAGTTTTGAATAGAATCTGTTAAAACAAAATCGTTCTCCAACGTATATCTTGAACGAACGTATTTTGAAATACCAACAAATGCATAAATTTAACTTGAATCTGGGGGTCCAACCCTCCGCAGAGAAAATTCTGATGACTCTGTTCACCGACGGTAATCTTCGGATAAAAAAATTATGCCATCAGATTGTTTATAATTTCTGATCATTTTGAATAAGTCTTTATTGTTCTATTTTGTGCTTTATTGTAATCTTTTTAATGCTATACAAGCCCGTCTGTTTTCATTTTTTATCCCCACTTGGCTATTCCAAAACAAACATGTGGACGGAAGAATAAAGTTTTGTTTAATCAAACATTTACCGTACTTCAATTTTAATATTTCATAAACTCAAATTAATTTTGTACCCCTTAATTAGTAGCAAGTTTCAATATTTAGTTTTTAAGAACTCTCAGACGATGCCTAAATTTAATTTGTCAAACAATTCGCAAATTTTCTACAAAAATGTTATTATTCAAAATTCTACTAATGGCAAAAAATTTACTGCTTAATGAGTTAGAAATTAATACTTATATACTGAAAGAAATTTTATTTTCTGAGCTTGTTTTATTTAATATCATAATAAATTCGGTACCTTCATCTGACGGTTGACTGTTTATTAAGATTTAAGGCTATTATTTTCTCTTAAGTATTGTGTTTTTCTCTTATTTAGGAAAAAAAATTTTAGCGTATCAAATAAAGGCTTACAATTTCTCATTTTAATTTTGCTTCAACTTAACTATTTTGTTTTTTTTATGTATAGCCCTGCCAAAATGACTCTACTCTGCCTGATGGAAAGCATAAGCAGAATACAAGAGTGGTGGTCACCATACTCACTGCGAACGCAGACAATGCAACAATGCAGCATGGTGACCAACACCATGGCGGGCTAGTGATGTTTCTGCATCATTGGGCCTCCGGTCTCGCACTCACCAACGCAACACGACAGCACGCTGTCATTTTACGTTGATTTTCTGTGCGAGGGTAGTACCGCCCCGGTCGAGCCGGCCCGTTTGTGCTGAAATAAGCGTGGCTCTACTGCCTTTTTAGGGTTCCGTGCCAAAGGCAAAAAACGGAACCCTTATAGATTCGTCATGTCTGTCTGTCTGTCTGTCTGTCCGTCCGTATGTCACAGTCACTTTATTCCGAAACTATAAGAACTATACTGTTGAAACTTGGTAAGTTAAGATTTTTTTATAAAAATAAAAAAAAACAATATATTTTGGGGGGGTAAATACTTAGAACTGAAACTCAAAAAAATTTTTTTCATCAAACCTATACGTGTGGGGTATATCTGTGGATAGGTCTTCAAAAATGATATTGAGGTTTCTAATGTCATTTTTTTCTAAACTGAATAGGTTGCGCGAGAGACACTTCCAAAGTGGCAAAATGTGTCCCCCCCCCCTGTAACTTTTAAAATAAGAGAATGATAAAACTAAAAAAAATATATGATGTACATTACCATGCAAACTTCCACCGAAAATTGGTTTGAACGAGATCTAGTAGGTAAGTAGTTATTTTTTAATACGTCATAAATGGTAAACCGCAAAAAAAAACACTATTATTAAAACATCGATCAAAGTTACAACGAGCTACAAGAACGTTTATATTATGTTATTTGCTGCTTCGGAACCCTGCATGGGCGGGTCCGACTCGCACTTGGCCGCTTTTTTTAATATTTCAGTTTAAAGCAAATTTGAATTGTTTTTATTGTTTACTTAATCGCAATTTACGATATAATAGTGACCTACCTACATACTAGAGCCACCCTTTGACCCCATCTGACACATCTTTTTCTTTTCTTTGCCAACATATTTTTGGGTTGCTTTCGGCTAAAGATCTGCTAAATCAGTTGATTACAGTATACATCTTTCTTTTAAAAAAACAACTCCCGCATTAGGAATAAACATCCTGTGTCGCGGGGGACTTTACAGACATACATGAACTAAGAACAACAATTTGTGGATCACACACAGTGTTGTCCCGTGTAGGATTTGAACCCACAACACTTGGCGAATTGGCAAGCGGCGTGGCGACCGCCTAAACCACTAGGCCAACCGTGCAGTAAAGTTGTTTTCTATTTAAAATAATTAGATGAAACTTTCCAAAGATATTATGACATTGTGATTGGCAATTCATAACTCATTATATATTCCATATTAATACACTGACTTGAATCCACTAACTAACGCATTTGGATTACTGTGTCTATATTATTTTCAAAATAAAAGAGATTAAAACAATGATAAAATGTTAATATAGCGTACGAATATTTAGGTTTTGCTTGTGTGTGTTGATTTGCCATTCAAACGATATTCATTTTCTCGATGAAAACTCTATGTATATATAGCTTATAACACACATAAATAATGCGTTTTTCTATTGGTAAAAGAGTTTGCAAAATCTGTTTAGTAGATTCAGAGATCTTCCAGCCTCATAAACTTTATAATATTAGTATAGCTATAGACCAATAAATTCAAATGAGGATTTGCAAAATTGGTTACGATCTTAAATTATGATTCTTCCTATAAAATCCAACCTCACTCGATTTTTCATTATTATTTTTTATTTTTCGTGTTTATCATTTATCATTAAAAAAAACAGCAACTGAAAATTCAAATTTTTAAGTCAAAAACTAAACTGATCTGGCATCAGTATCACATATTATTCCCGACAGAGATTTATAGGTTTGGAGAGGACCCAAAAAGTCTAATAAATAACGTGTTATCTATGTATAAAAAGATAAAAAATATTGCTTTACCAACATGTATTACGGTGACCTTACGGCCTTACCTCTAATACAACTTATTTTCTATCGCCATCGAATAAGAAAATATCGCACTTTCCGCAGCATTTTTATGTCACTACACATAAATTGTTGCTTATCTACCTTCCGAACTTCCTTGAGTATCGAAGGTTACCATGAGGTGCCAAGAAGCCATCAAATTATGTATCATTCACTTCACGGTCTGCAGTGAAATATTTTACACTGTCAATTTTTTTATCCTATTTCGTTTTTTTACCTAAAACATTCAAGTATGTAGCACATAAGTAATGTTGCATTTTATGTTACTAGCACAGAAAGTAAAAATAATAAAATATATATTTAACCAATGGTGGGTAAAAGAAGGATGTTCTAAGTTAACCAAACTTTAGGTGAATGTAGAACACTGAACGATGCGATCTATTCTGCTTTATGGTCGATACGTCATTTCAAATTTGTTCTACAATTTATTACAAGTTCGAATTACAAACAGTATTTAAAACAATTTTATAAGCAAGGTAAAAATGTTATTTTGTTGCATTGTCTGCATTCGCAATGTGCATGGTGACCACCACTCTTGGATTATGCTTATGCTTTCCATCAGGCAAAGTAGAGTCATTTTGGCAGTGCCATACAAAAAAAAAATATTGGCGATGTATGAGTGTGATAGATTCGTCCAGGTAACATCAATTTATTTTAACGACTAGCAAATTAAGTTATCAAAAATAATAACTAAAAAGTAAATTCAGATCAGAAATTGCGCCTCAAATTTAAAAGTTATCCTCAGCTTTTTAAGATAAAATTTTGCATTAGCAAGTAAATAAATATGAAACCAACTCTAATTCATTTTACTGAAAATAGGTTAACTAAATGAGGGCACCATCCTATTCCTTGTGACTTTTAAAGGAATGCATCCATCGTATATGTAGATTAGCAAAACCAAAGGGAGTTTTACTCACTTGCTTTAATTATAAATCTGTTTAGCACAAAGTAATTAAAGCAAGACGTCTAATTAGAATTGAAAGCTTTTAGAACAACGTAAAGCAAATTTTATGTGTATAATAACACTTACTAATTTAAGGTATGTGCGTTCCAAAGAAGTCATTTTACTTTTTATTTTATTATCATTTATCTATACTTATAATAAAAATGTAACAGGTCCAATTCTGTACATTAAAGATATATTGAAATTTTTTTTGGAGGTCTCTCTTTTTTTTTTTAAAGTCAAAGTATGTACTTAGTTGTAATTCAATAACACATAGTCCGATTTCTTTCATGATTTTTTTGCTAGTCGGAATAAAAACGATAACGGAAGAAAACTTTTTTTTGTTCGCGACTGTACACTGCCTGTGGGAAGC
Source organism: Diaphora mendica (assembly GCA_949125395.1). NCBI lineage: Eukaryota > Metazoa > Arthropoda > Insecta > Lepidoptera > Erebidae > Diaphora > Diaphora mendica. The sequence continues at coordinate 9,479,932 of OX421321.1, forward strand.
TGAGACAGATATGTAAATATGGCGGTATGAAGTTCGCCGGGTCAGCTAGTACTTATATTATTATACTTTCGAAATAAACTGTCTGTCTGTCAGTTTTCAAGACTAAACTGCTTCACTGATTTCTTTACTTTACTGCATAAAATTTGGCATGGATATACTTTGATTTTGATAAAGGTCATTTTTTATCGACATACACGCAGGAGAAGCTGCTAAATCTAGTTACGTATAAAAATTGTTTTGCAAAACTATAAAAGTTAAAAAAAATGTAAGTCCAATATACAGTGGCGGATTTACCCTAAGGCAAAGTAGGCATGTGCCTAGGGGCGCGAGGTTGCTTAGGGGCGCCAAATTTTTAATAGTAAAAATATACGCCTCACATATTAAAGAAAAATTACCAATACTTGTAGTTCGACTAGTGCTGTTTCCATATAAAAATGTACTAGCTACAATTGCAGCTGTAGTTGAGATTGTTTTATAAGTTTTAGTAAGACCAGATTTGTTCATTGAAAGGCATATGGTGCACCCGAGTTGGCGGCGGCGACGACCGCAAACAATAAGGCGTGGACAGGGCGGCAGTATAGGACAAATTGCAGGAGGAACATTGCGCCTGTAACAATTTGCGTGCTTTCCATCACTTCATGCCACTCTGAGCGTGGTCACAGGACGGGTTTCAATGTCCACCCGCTACAAAGGTGTGTAAGGTCTACCGCGAGAAAGTGACATTCGTGTGCCGGACGTCACTTCAATTAGAGTTTTTTAAAACAGGTGGTGCCCATGCTATTGAAAAGTAGGCGCTAGGAGAAATCTGGCTGGAGCTGTTATCTACACAAGTAGTTCCGCAAGGGTCGGTGTTAAGACTCCTACACACTATGCGGGTTGCCTGACCGTCGGGTAGGTACGTCGTCAACAAGCCGGGCGGCAAAACTGGCATCTAATTGAACTGTTTGCCGTGCAAAGTAGCCACCGACCAAAAAAATTTGTGCCGACGGCCATTATTACGCTAAAACCTTTTTATTAGTAATCCCTTATAGGCCTTTATTGCCGTTCCTGTAGATCATCAACTAAGACGCCGTCTCGAGCTACCTGAAAGATATGCTCATGACGGCGTGGAGAAAGGTACTGTAAGACAACTCTGAGGGCCACGGCCATGATTTCAAATGTTCTAGGGCGGATCCAGTGTCAAGGTCGTGGGATGGCTTTACAGAAATATGTTACGTTGCTCTTACATCGACCTTGAAGGGAGCCACCTGCAGCTTGTATTTTTTTATATATAAACTGTCGTCCTCTTGCATGACAAGAGCTCTTGTTTTTCGTTTGTCTATTTTTGAAGTAAAAATTTCTTTATCGGAGTTGTGCACTTTTCTAGGATGGGTAAAAAAATGTTAAACTCGCGTCAGGACAACTGACCTGATTGAATATTTGTAAGACGGAGGCGTGGCGTAGGAGAGGAATTAATATCCCCTCTCTTTCTACCGCGCGGCGAATGCCATCGATACCGGTGGGCCTTGATCCAGTACAAGGCTACATCTTTACCACGGGTCAAGGCCTCGCTGAGGTTTAGGCGCGCCTTGGTCGCGAGAGGATCCACGGTCCCGGGGCTCGTCACCGTCTCTAGCGCTGCCCTCGAGTCACTGTAGCTGCTGTAGCTCCCTGCACTGCAGTTGAGGATTTCATTTGAAGCACTGCATATGGCTAAGAGCTCGGCCTAGTACTCTGTGCAGTACGCTGGCAAGCTCAGTTTCCGGCTCAGCAGCTCCGCCCGACTGTCCCATATAGAGAGCGCGGAGCCGACCTTGCCCTGAAGCTTGCTTCCGTCGGTGAAAATACGGAGCGACTGCACGTTGAGCTGGTCTATCAGGCTTTAGTCCTCCAGACTCTGGAACCTCAAGTCCATAGGTAGAGCCGCATGCGGTAGTTCCGCAAATCGCACGCTCTATCTCTCGGTCTCCCAGTACTAGCCAGGTCAACCCTTTGCGAGCTTCGCGCTGAAGCTAGAATTAGCTCGGAATCCTGCGACTTGAGAACTCGAGGACCCGAAATTTCAACCTCACTGGGTCCTGGTTGAGGAGCAAAAGGAAATATTTAGGTAACCTAGCGCCAAGCAGACGGCGGTAAGATCCGTTATGGAAGATTTGATCGGGAGGATACTGGCACCAAAACAGAACAGTCTGGACGTTTTAATAAAACTGCTATCTTCTATATCCGACAATGTTTACGCAATACGTGGTTTTAGTCGGCTCGATTCCGATACACCGCAAACTCCCAATGGCTCAAGAGGGTTTCACACGTAAAAAAAAAAATTGTGAAGATATGCCAATTGCCAAGATAGAGACATTATATGGAGGCTAGAATCATGAGGACGGGGGGGGGGGGGGGGAAGGGCGCCGAAGGGATGGTTGCCTAGGGCGCTTTTGTAACTAAATCCGCCCCTCGTTGTAATTTTATAACTCAATAATGGGCTCACCTATCCAAACCAAATGTTTAGGCTTTGTTCGGACTATTTAGTAGATGGTTTATGTGAAGTTTGCACAAAATCGGTCGAGCGGTTCTTCATTGTAAACTAGTATCATTGCGGCAGCGGGCAACAACTACACACATCAAAAGTGTCTAGGGATCAAGCATTTTTATGCGGATTTCTTGAGATTGAGATGTGGCTTTGGCCCTGGCCTGCTCAGTCGCCAGACTTGAACCCGATTGAGCATGCATGGGATATGCTACAGAGAAGAGCTCTGCCGAATATGGAGGGTATCCAGTCGCAAGAAGACCTTTTTTTGTTGTTGCAACGAACATGGGCGGCCATTCCACAGCGTGATTTGGATGAACTAATTTTGAGTATGCCAAACCGATGTTCTTGTGTTAGTGTTCGCGGTAGAAACACGGATTATTAATTGTTTAAGTTACCTAATAAAATTTTAAAGAAAACTGTTATTTCAGTCTTTTTTTCGAACTTTAATGTTAGTGGTTCAAATGTCAAAAATCCTTTTATTAGGAAAATGGCAAATTTCTTTATTAATGCAAAGGTGACTTGGTTTATCGTTACTGTGACAAACGAAAACACTTTATTTGATGAATCCTTAAAGAAAATTTTAATTAATATCAATCAGGAGAAAACTTATTGCAAAAATATATGTTGATCCCTAGACACATATGTTGATCCCTAGACACTTTTGATGTGTGTAGTATCATTGTAAAAAAATTATGCACGTGAGAATAGAATGCCTAGCTGCGCATGGATGAAGGCTTCGAAATACCATAAATACTTAAGTGTGCTCTTAGAAGTTAGAGGCATGGGTCATTAACTTGTAAAAGTTACGTTTCCTTAGAATACCAGATTGTTTTCAGATAGCTCCATTCTTTTCCTTTGTTTACAGAAATTCAATTATGTTCAAGTGTTATGTCTCTCTCGGTATTTAATTAAAATATCAAAGACAAATCGAAAAAGACAGCTTATTGCTGCAATGAAAAGATAGGGTCTTTCATCAGTTTTCAATGGAAACGCCATAATTGTTGGTGTTGTGATGCAAATGAAAATTCTGTCTTTTCTATCTTCCATTTGATTTTCGAATAAAATTTTTAGATTCACGAAAGTTGCTTAGGTACGTACAAAGTTCACTTCTTATTGACTTAACTTTTTAAAAAGCAATTAGTGATGGTTAACGATTGTCCGAGACTATCAATATGAATATAATTATTATATGGAATACAACAAATCATCTGTGACTAATAGCATATTCAGATCGTGGGATACTAATATCTTGAAATAGTAAACTCTCTTATAGGTTCCATTTGCTATACAGAAAGAAACTTAAAATTAAATTCACTCTATCGACAGTACATTGACATTACCCTACTTACCAGCTAGTCAATGCACTCTCATACTCATCCGTTTATTTTATAAGAATATATAAAAATTGTATCTTATTAGCCTTGCAATTAACAATTGCAATCGTTTCATTTGAGAAGCTGCCAAAATTCTACACAAGTCATTCCCAGTTCCCAACAGGGGTTGGCGAACGAGGGCGTTCAACACTGTTGCCACTCAGTCACTCGGTCTTATCATTTCAAATTCACTCATATGAGTTTCACCGTAGGTTACTGATAAAATAACAAAACAAGTTCCATTGTAATTTATTGATAGTAGAGGTTGAATGAATGAACACTCTTGTTTGTGTACAGTGTGTGCATCAAACCAAATACTGTCATATTCTTTGCAAAATTTTGTTTCAATCAAAGAATCAATAAGATCATGTATTATCTGTTATAATCATAGATCAACACGACAGAGAGCCATATGCAGACGTTCCTCTCTCTCAAAGTATACGGCCAAGTGAGCGTTTTTTTTTCTTTTTTTGACGCGGTGGAAAATCCCTTCGGATCTCCGGCTCCTCGGGGGCTGAAGAGCCAGGTATGTGGTGATTCCACTTAAAACCACCCCGGTGGCCGGTCTCAGGTGCCCTGCTCTGAGGGAGACCCGGACCAAGTTATTTCAGGTCCTCCCCAGGAATGACGCCGCGTCTTAAAAGACTCTATCCTGGGGGATGCCTCGAATTGCCCCTGCCTGTCGGCCCAACCGTTATATGTTGCGGCTTGACCGCAGTTTTGCGACTAGGCCGTCCACCCATCGCTGACCGCATCAATTAATCAGCTACTAGAGGTCCACTCTCTGGCAGCTTGCGGTCCTATCGGCGGCTGGTGTCGCTGCTAAAAATCTGCTCTCCTCTCTGAGCCGGTCTGTATGACTCTTACACTGTTATAACTCAGAATGGGTTTATGTTTGTGTGTGTGAAATTGTGAATGTTTTGTTTTAATTTTTATATTTGAGTACTTAGTGTTAGTGATTGTGTTTTATGTGAGGTTAAAATTTGCATGTGTGAAGATTTCGCCCTGCAAAAAATGACACACCGTTTTGTATAGGAAAACGACACTATATCTACTCAACTCCGATCTACGCGTTACATGCCCCATATAATATATCGTAAAATCTGAAAATTAAACTTACCTTTACATGAATTTATTCATAAATCCATTAAAAAACTGTAAATTATTTTACTGTAACGTAGAATTAATACTCTCGATTTGTGTATGCCATGAGCGAAACCGGTCGGGTAAATGTAAATTTAATTAAAATAGTGGAATAAGTACAAGTGAGTTTCATTCTAGAATGTGACGTAGAACAAACAAAGAACTTATAAGCAACAGTTTTCTAGTCTAAATGTAATGAATTTTCAATCACCAATTAATCTATCGTATTAATAAATCCAGATCACTTCAAGAGCATCGTTTAATTAAATATGAGTGAGTATTCGATATTATAATTAAATTTATCAAGAAATAGCCAGCTATTGGTATCGAGAAACCAAATTAATATTATTCGTGGCAAGTACACAAGTTAAGTTTCTGTTCGGTGCCTATTGTTTCGTAGTTTATATTGTTCGGTCGAAAAGCAAACTTGATTCACGGGCTACACAGGTTGAATTTCGATTTGTTTGATTCATTTAATCCAGGTGAGCAAGTGTGACTGGCGAAAGATTTGTCTGACGTATTTATTCATTCGGTACATACATGGTACAAATTTATTTGTTGAGGGTTTCCTAATGTTAAACATAAAAAATCAGTGAGGGCCTTTTAAACATAAAGTCTTCTCCTTTTTCTATCTCCGAGATAGTGAGTCGATGATAACCATTACGATAATGACATAATTATAAATTCTCAAAATTAAAAAAAAAAACCCGATATAATAACCTTAGTTCCCGTTAAAAAGTAAAAAACACGTTATGCGCTTTCATTTGAGACCCCACTCGATGATATTTTTGCAGACATTCGGTTACTCTTCCCCACTTTCACCCCCATAACTTTTAAACGGCTCAACCGATTTTCATGAAACATATAAATAAAAATAAAATAAAACATAATATTAGAAATGTAAGTTAGCCTCCTTATCGCATTAGGGCAACCTGTAATGATAGTGAAGGTGATATTGTAATAAATAAATAAATAAAAAAAAAAAAAAAAAAAAATGTCTAAGAACACTCGCACGTAACTCACCTTTCATACGAAAAAAATTAAATTGAAATAGCTTCATCCATTCGTGAGCTACGGTGCCACAGACAGACAGACAGACAGATAGACCGACAGACAGACAGACAGACACGTGAAACTTATAACACCCCTCTTTTTGGTCGGGGGTTAAAATATAATAATATTCATTCTTCGAGTTCTATGACCGAAAGTTAAATTGTTCAAACTTAAAAAGATTCAAACATAACTTAATTGAATTTATATTATTTATTTATTGCTGCCACACTTGACCGTCATCAACCGCCAGAACAGGCTGGATTCCGTCCATGTTTTTAAACAACAGACCACCTTCATACACTCAACCACATTATTGAATTCCATACACCTCTATATCTGGCATTTGTGGATTACTCAAAGGCTTTCGACAGCTTCCATCACTCTGCGATTTTTACATCCCTTCGCAACCAAGGTGTCGAAGAGACTTACGTCAAGCTTCTGGAGGTGGTCTACAATAACAGTACTGCATCCATCAAAATACACTCTCGGGGGCCGATTTTTAAAATAGAGAAGGGCGTGAAACAGGGAGACCCTCTATCGCCGAAACTATTAACAAGCACCCTGGAGGAAGTCTTTAAAAAACTGGCAGTCTCATGGGAAACGAGGGGCATTGTCGTTGGTGAACGAAGATTGACAAATCTTCGTTTTGCCGACGACATTGTACATTTCGCACCCACGGCCCGAGAACTACAAAAAATGTTGCAAGAGGTAAGCGCAGCAAGCCTTGAGGTTGGACTTCAAATGAATCGATCCAAGACCCAACTTATGACCAACGGTCAAAATGTAAGGTGGAGGTCGACGGACAGGAGATACAATACGTCGAAGAATACTTGTACCTGGGCCAGTTAGCATCCTTCGAGAACAGGCAAGTAAAGGAAATCGATCGCCGAATCGATAACGCCTGGAAGAGCTACTGGTCCATGAAACAGTCAGATCTCTATCCAAGGCCCTCTGGAAGTGGCTTGTTGCAGGGAAGGCCTTTGCCCAGCAGTGGGACACAGAAGACTCATAAAAATAAAAACATATGTTGCAAGGAAAACTAATTACAGAATTATTATTAATTTTTGATGCCTACTTTTAATGTTTTATTTGAACATATGATAAATGTGTAAATTTATATGACATAACAATTTTGATAAATTTTACAATTAAAATTAAATATTTATCAATCAAGTACAAAAAATATCAAATACCTATCATAATATAATATTAGCGTTACGAAATATGTTGCAAATTAACGGTTTTGGAACCGATACCTAAGCCGATTAAAGTTACGTCACATGGTTAACCCACCCTTATAAGGTATTAAGGTCAGGTCAAGATACGTAAATAGGTTAAATTTTAGATAAGACCAGATCGTTTAGCTATTATATACAAACAAAAGTATAATTTTCGCAGTTCACAGCGGAACTGTTTCAGATTTGTCAAGATTAAATGTTAAACTGAATTAAATATTTAATCATTTTTACAAACAACCCTTCGTAAATTGCAAACCGTTGGCAATCTCTAAGATTAATAAAATGCTTCACAATTTTGTACCCCGTATCTTTCGTGTAGCTGTTGTAGAAGACGGAATCTTAATGTTGTAACTTCGACTGAAAGTCAGGGCTAACCTATTTCATAGACTTCTAGAAACGTTATAAAAGTTAAGATGTACTTTGAAAGTTATGAAACACCTTCAATATGTATGTCTGTATGAAGATAAAAGATCGCTAAAGCTCGATGGTTAATTTATTACACAACGTTATACAAAAAGAGTGTTCTTCTACTACTACAAACACGTCGTCTTGTTCTTAATTTAATTATATTAGACTAAAAAGTTCAAACTTTTTATTTCTTAGAAAAGTAATTTTCACGGTTGAGTAAAGATATTAAAAGTGAAATGGGACCCAAGTGATTCTTGCTTACGGAAATAAAAAAAACAAACATTTCAGGTTTAGAGCGAAAACTAAGTACAATTTTGATTAATTTCGTGTTTTCATCTTTATAAATGATTTTTATGATTTTGTGTTTTACGGAGAGGCCTTGTAGGTAATGTTGAACTGTGGCTTGTTAATACTCTATTAACTACTAGATAAGAAATGGTCATATTTGAATTGAATTTCATTGGACCTGTACCCTGGAACCGTAGCTGTTTCAAATTAAAATCATATAAGTACTTCAATTGTTTACATTATTATTTTGAAGTTAATAGGATGGTTTTTTCCTTATCGTCTTTCCCTAAGTAAAGAAATACTACTAATGAGTATAAAACATAAGAGGTTTTATGAAACTACCAATTATACCAATGTTTCCAAGAAATATTTTAGTAGCAGAAATAGAACGAAATAAATCTGATTGATTTTTTTTTGATTAAATATATTTAGTTTTAAATCTTCATTTTTTTAAATATGAGCCTGCCAAACTGACTATACTCTGCCTGATGCTCTCCGCATGAGCAGAATCCAAGAATAGGGGTCACCATACTCATTGCGAATGCAGGCAATGCAACAATGCAGCATGGTGACTGGTGACCCACACACAGCCCCACTATGGCGGCCTATTGAGATGCTTCATATGTATTTTATTATTCATTTATTTTAGACTAAAATCCATATTACATTGTTAGTTACAGAAGTCTTAGTCTTAGCTTATCTAGCAAATAAAAAATACATAATTTTTTACACAATATTAGCATAACATTAGGCAATCCCATTTATTAGAAAATATTTTAAGGATGCTCTGCGTACTTTTGCGCACTGTATGAAGTCATACTACTTCATACAGCGCGCAAAAGTACGTATTGAATGAAGTTTCTATTCAGTATCATGTACAATATCTATAGTAAAACTCCGCTTCGTTCATCTAGAAACAAATATTTTAGTTTGCCTCGACGGACGGCACAATAGGCGAATAAGAATATGAAGGGTCTGTTTCGTAAATGTAATTGTCATTATTTATTCATAAATGTAGGACTTTGATAGCAATGGGCTTGTTTTTGTTCCTCTTGGGAAATTGTAGCTAGAATTTTTTTAATATAACATTCTCTAGACAGCCTTTACAGAGGAATATGTTATTATCTGACATTCCTTTAAAAGGAAAATAAAAGGTTATTTATTTCGTGTTGGCTTAACTCTAAAAAGGTTATCAAAAATCTTAAAACAGGTACACATAATTTTGAGAGTTTCTTTTTGTTTGGATAATGTGTTAAGAATTATGTTTTTGATTGCGAAGTCGTTTATTTATTCATTTCGAAGACTGAACCACGTGGCGTGTAAGTGTTGAGGCCTATGTGTAGCAATGATGATGCATTTGCGAAGTCGTTTGATTATGGACAAAGTAAGATTTTACAAAGTGTTCATTCATTTATAAATCGGATTGTTTGTGCATAAATTGTGTAGGGCATGAAGAAACATGATAAAACACATTCACCGTAATGATAAATTAATCGCTATGAAGTATTTTCTAAGAATCATAACAGTACAGCTACCCAACATAATTATGTGTTATATCATAATAAAATAATTACATCACTTTACCCATACTTATAATTCAATTTTCAACTATTCGGCTCTTACTTTACAACTTAAGTTAGGATGTATTATCAGCTTATGCTCCGTCAGGTACGGTGCCGATGCTCGCTGTTATCAAGCAAACTCTTCTTGTTAAAACTTTGGGAGAACTGTAAAGCGAAGTTTGTTCGCCTATTATAGAGCTGACAGTCTATTTTCAAGTTAACTGATGCCAGTATGGGGTAAAGTACATAACAATAAGGAAGTTTACTATTAGCGGGAATTTATTGTCTCTGCTTATCTCTCTGGGAAACAGGTGTGACATTATGTATGTATATATATACATGTATATTTTCAAGTGTTAAACACTAAGCATGCTTTTGTAACGTAGAAATACGGCCACGACCTTTTCTCTTTAGCTTTCTTTGAAGTATAAATTTCTATGAGATGTGAGCTTAAGCTACCCGCAATGGCGTCTCTATAAAGGTAAGATTTCAAACCCCTAGCTATGTTTGAGTTAGATGATGTTTGAACACGCAACCTTAGCAGTCTATAATATACTTAGCTGGCTTAGTTGCTAACTTGTAAGTGCCAGTTGCCTAATACAGTTCAATGTTTGACTGCACTGTTGGTCTAGTGATTTAAGTGGTCGCCACGCTGCTTTCTAATTCGCCAAGTGTTGTGGGTTCAAATTCCACATGGGACAACACTTTGCGTGATCAAAAAATTGTTTTTCTGAGTCTAGGTGTTCTTTGTGTCCGTTTTATATATGTTTGTAAAGTCTTTCACAACACAGTATATATTCCTAATGCGGGAGTTGTCTTTTATAAAAAAGTGTCGTTGATGAATGCGAGACCGGTGGCCCAATGATTCAGAAGTATCTCAATAAGCCTCCATAGTGTGGGTCAGTGTGCGGCATTGTTGCAATGTAGTGACCACTACTCTTGGATATCATCAGGCAGAGTAGAGTCACTTTCACAGGCCCACATACAAAAAAAAAGTTAAGTCGTCTGAACGTTTATTATAAAATCCAAAAAGTATGCATGCTTGTGATAGTGCACATAATTACACGTCATCAATGCCACGTAATTTGGCTTTGATTGACATTTGAAATGTTACAAGCCTCAAAAAGAAAAAAAAACATTTTGTTATAATCTATTTTTTTTTACTATGTCTGAAAAATTGTGTTTTGGTTGTGTGCTGTGTTTTTTAAATAAAGTTTATTATTAGTATATATATTAACTTCTAATGCTGGATATACAAATTTACCTAACAGTATATTATACAAAGCATTGTACATTCTGAAGCATTGTACATTCTGACTTAAAATTTTTAAATATCATGATTAAAGCCAGATTTGACTGCACGTTTGGCCTAGTGGTTTAACGGTCACCACGCCCTTTCCTACTTCGCCAAGTGTCGTGGATTCAAATCCCACACAGGTCAACACTTTGTGTGATCCACAAATGTTGTTCTGAGTCTGGGTGTTCTTTGTGTCAGTTTCATGTATGTTTGTAAAGTCCCCCGCGACTTATTCCTAGTGCGGGAGTTGTCTTTAAAAAAAAAAGATGTGTGTTCGTATATAATAGATGTGTATTTATATTTAATACGTTTTCAGTTTCGGATGTCCTGTTGTATTCCAGAATTTGTAAGGTAGGTTTAACTTTCTAGGAGTATCTTATTTCGAACAGTTTCAAAGTATGCGTAGGGTAGGCCTCTCCTTAGAGAAGAGAGAGTTTATGCATATAATGTTTTTTTATTTTTATGGAATATGCGGGTAAACGAGCAGACGTATCGCCTGATGGTAAGCGATTACTGCCGCCCATGGACACCTGCAACACCAGAGGCGTCACAAGTGCGTTGCCGGCCTTTGGGGTGATAAGGGAGGGGGGCAAGCAGGGGTAGGGGGGTTGGGGTATGGGCCTCCGGTATCCTCACTCACTCGGTGAAACACTTAACAAATTTTTTGCAATAATTAAAACAAAAATAGGTGTTGATGCAAAAAATCATTATTCAATCACTTCAGATGATTGACAATTAATAATAATCATACATTTATTTAGTTAAAAAGGTGCAATAATTTACAATAAAATTCTTATATCTTATAAATAAAGTACATTAATTGTTATTTGCCCGAACTAGATTGAATCTGTGTCTCGGGCGGAGAAAATGCTTACAAAACAATTGAATTCACTTAAATTTACATAATTAGTGCTAAAAGTAACAATATAATTTAATAACATACATAGCAATTTTGTAGTACTAGAAATAAGTGTGTCAAAAATGATGCGCTAAGGCAGCTCAGCAAAATAATTTTATTTACATACTTCAAGTAACTGCTCAGTTTGCTAATTAGATGCACACAGACAATATATTTTATAAAATTTATAAGTTAGTTTACTTTTTCTGTAAAAGGTTATGAAATTAAAAAAGAAAGGGTTTCATAATAATATGTTTAGAAACTGGTATCTATTTCTGAACATGCCTACATGATTAAATGTACATTCTTACGTTCATAATTAAAATTGTAGGTCAGCCTACAACCTTCACAGCTTAACAAAAACGAACGGCAAATACTATAACGAGTTTTTTACTGAAAGAACAAAAAAAACTTTTATATATTAGTCCCAAACATAAGTGCTTTGTGATAAGAGGCGAAATCTCACAACAAAGTTTCACTTCGGTGCCATATAGAATCGCTTTATATTCCGAAGGAAAGGTCAAACGTCAAATGTTTCGAAGCGGTACTAAGAGTTGCTCAAGTTTTTTATCAGATGCTTGAAGCTGTGGAATATTATAAGAATAATAATAGACTTATGGTATGTATCATACAGCATAGTTTTGAAGTAATGTGTGACTCAAGCGACTACTAAAAATAATAATCAAAGTTGAATAATCTTAGTTTTATTTTTATGACTTATACGTAGAAAGTTTCCTAATTGTAGTAATATCTGACTGTAGTGAATACAATTCAAATTATTCCTTATCGCTAAATCCATATCCAAATAAAATATTATTATAATATTATATTAGATTAAAATATAGTGAATAAAACAACCAAAAATCTAAAAGTTAACTGGTCTACAACTTAAAAGTATATTATAATCTACAAAATTTACTGCGGAAAAATTAAACGTTTTGGAACCCACAACGAAATTAATCAGAAGAGTTAGAAATATAATAATTTAAAGTAGAAAAAAAGGTAAATTTACGATAGCCAGAAATTAATCCTTAAAATACGTCAGAAAAAATGTGTAGATTTATTTGAATTTTTTGATATTTTTGATATTTACGTAGGCACTTGTAGAGTTATTGAGTTAAAAGAAGATATTGTTTTGAAGAGCAAATATAAGTTGTCAGTTCGTTGGCAATGCCAAATATGAAAATTATCTGTAACATTAAATCCCCATCCTACGTTGTTTGCAGACTTTTTTAAAGGTCAATCTATAGAATTCCTTTAATTTTGTTTTATAAACTCGACGGTTTTTTCCACTAGCGTGTTTATTTTGAAAACAGGATGTTTGAGATTTATATTTTTTAAATTAATTTACTCTTTCATCAATCGATGTTAAATTTTCCACTGAAGATACTTAATTTTTTTCTTCGCAACAAGATTGTGATAACTGTAATAATATAAATAGGGATGATACCCAGAACAAAATAAGTAGCTGTAGGTTTCTAGTAACTATAAACAGGAATGTATACGGATACAAACATGTATTCCTCGCTCTTTTTTATCCAATGTAATCGTACTAAAAGGCGGGAGCAGTACGTCACGACACCAACTACTATTTGTATGCTAATTTACTCTTGTACTGCCTTTGTTTGGCTTATAAAAATTGCTTTATTATACATGTAAAAGTTCTAGTCAACATACAAGCGCAGAAGTTAATATTTTATAATACGGTTCTGTGAGCTTAAAAAGCTTATTTTATATACTCTTTACCATAAAATCTAAAACGCATCTAAGCGCGCCGCGCAGTTTAAAACCTTAGCTTGTAAACAAAACTTCATCGAATACAAAAAAATATTCTACTCTAAAAAATCATTCCGGATATTAAAAGTTTTATTTGTTTTTGATAAAAGCGATTGTTCCGATATGAAGCTTGCTATACTTTTTATCCGTGCTTTTAGCAAAAGGCAAGGTCTTTAGTTTAAGATTTTAAATCTTTTTACCGCCGCTCTGGATAGTCACTGTTGTAACAGCTATCTTAGATACAGAAATGTTTATAATGAAAATTTTCTCTAGAAAAAAAAAAAATAGAAATCTAACAACAGCGAAACATTCTGCCCTCATTGCAACTCATTTGTGCATTCTTGTTGCCGTCCACAACAACACTACAACTAGCCACACACTAAACACATTACACGCCATTTCTCTTCGCCCTAGTTGTGTAAAACTTAGCCTGCACAAGCCAGACAAAGCAACGGAACATGGGTTATGACGCTCATATAAATGGAAATTGTCGCGATTTAACTTCCCGAGTTAGTCGCTGCTTTCGGAAACGACAGACCGGGTGGAGTTGTGATGCGGTTGCAAAACGTTTTATTTTATAAAATATACACAAACAAGCTCCCTAATTATGAAAATTAAGGAACCTAAAAGAATTCCTAAAATTTTCATAGTGATAAAATAAACTTTGCAGAAAATGAGAATCTCGAACCTTGTTTGATGTAATTAATATAAAGGTCGCAAATTGTTTCAGTATATAAGTTAAAAAAACGTAAAAAAGATAAAAAATCATATTTATTTTTAACTTTCATATTATAATAGCGTGTAATAATAGGTCGCGCTGCTTCACGACAACGCGCGCCCCATACTGCGCAACAGACAGTCTCCAAGCTGGAATGGATTTATGAGATTATTATCCAAGACCAAGACCAAGATTATATGGAATACAACAAATCATCTGTGACTAATAGCATATTCAGATCGTGGGATACTAATATCTTGAAATAGTAAACTCTCTTATAGGTTCCATTTGCTATACAGAAAGAAACTTAAAATTAAATTCACTCTATCGACAGTACATTGACATTACCCTACTTACCAGCTAGTCAATGCACTCTCATACTCATCCGTTTATTTTATAAGAATATATAAAAATTGTATCTTATTAGCCTTGCAATTAACAATTGCAATCGTTTCATTTGAGAAGCTGCCAAAATTCTACACAAGTCATTCCCAGTTCCCAACAGGGGTTGGCGAACGAGGGCGTTCAACACTGTTGCCACTCAGTCACTCGGTCTTATCATTTCAAATTCACTCATATGAGTTTCACCGTAGGTTACTGATAAAATAACAAAACAAGTTCCATTGTAATTTATTGATAGTAGAGGTTGAATGAATGAACACTCTTGTTTGTGTACAGTGTGTGCATCAAACCAAATACTGTCATATTCTTTGCAAAATTTTGTTTCAATCAAAGAATCAATAAGATCATGTATTATCTGTTATAATCATAGATCAACACGACAGAGAGCCATATGCAGACGTTCCTCTCTCTCAAAGTATACGGCCAAGTGAGCGTTTTTTTTTCTTTTTTTGACGCGGTGGAAAATCCCTTCGGATCTCCGGCTCCTCGGGGGCTGAAGAGCCAGGTATGTGGTGATTCCACTTAAAACCACCCCGGTGGCCGGTCTCAGGTGCCCTGCTCTGAGGGAGACCCGGACCAAGTTATTTCAGGTCCTCCCCAGGAATGACGCCGCGTCTTAAAAGACTCTATCCTGGGGGATGCCTCGAATTGCCCCTGCCTGTCGGCCCAACCGTTATATGTTGCGGCTTGACCGCAGTTTTGCGACTAGGCCGTCCACCCATCGCTGACCGCATCAATTAATCAGCTACTAGAGGTCCACTCTCTGGCAGCTTGCGGTCCTATCGGCGGCTGGTGTCGCTGCTAAAAATCTGCTCTCCTCTCTGAGCCGGTCTGTATGACTCTTACACTGTTATAACTCAGAATGGGTTTATGTTTGTGTGTGTGAAATTGTGAATGTTTTGTTTTAATTTTTATATTTGAGTACTTAGTGTTAGTGATTGTGTTTTATGTGAGGTTAAAATTTGCATGTGTGAAGATTTCGCCCTGCAAAAAATGACACACCGTTTTGTATAGGAAAACGACACTATATCTACTCAACTCCGATCTACGCGTTACATGCCCCATATAATATATCGTAAAATCTGAAAATTAAACTTACCTTTACATGAATTTATTCATAAATCCATTAAAAAACTGTAAATTATTTTACTGTAACGTAGAATTAATACTCTCGATTTGTGTATGCCATGAGCGAAACCGGTCGGGTAAATGTAAATTTAATTAAAATAGTGGAATAAGTACAAGTGAGTTTCATTCTAGAATGTGACGTAGAACAAACAAAGAACTTATAAGCAACAGTTTTCTAGTCTAAATGTAATGAATTTTCAATCACCAATTAATCTCTCGTATTAATAAATCCAGATCACTTCAAGAGCATCGTTTAATTAAATATGAGTGAGTATTCGATATTATAATTAAATTTATCAAGAAATAGCCAGCTATTGGTATCGAGAAACCAAATTAATATTATTCGTGGCAAGTACACAAGTTAAGTTTCTGTTCGGTGCCTATTGTTTCGTAGTTTATATTGTTCGGTCGAAAAGCAAACTTGATTCACGGGCTACACAGGTTGAATTTCGATTTGTTTGATTCATTTAATCCAGGTGAGCAAGTGTGACTGGCGAAAGATTTGTCTGACGTATTTATTCATTCGGTACATACATGGTACAAATTTATTTGTTGAGGGTTTCCTAATGTTAAACATAAAAAATCAGTGAGGGCCTTTTAAACATAAAGTCTTCTCCTTTTTCTATCTCCGAGATAGTGAGTCGATGATAACCATTACGATAATGACATAATTATAAATTCTCAAAATTAAAAAAAAAAACCCGATATAATAACCTTAGTTCCCGTTAAAAAGTAAAAAACACGTTATGCGCTTTCATTTGAGACCCCACTCGATGATATTTTTGCAGACATTCGGTTACTCTTCCCCACTTTCACCCCCATAACTTTTAAACGGCTCAACCGATTTTCATGAAACATATAAATAAAAATAAAATAAAACATAATATTAGAAATGTAAGTTAGCCTCCTTATCGCATTAGGGCAACCTGTAATGATAGTGAAGGTGATATTGTAATAAATAAATAAATAAAAAAAAAAAAAAAAAAAAATGTCTAAGAACACTCGCACGTAACTCACCTTTCATACGAAAAAAATTAAATTGAAATAGCTTCATCCATTCGTGAGCTACGGTGCCACAGACAGACAGACAGACAGATAGACCGACAGACAGACAGACAGACACGTGAAACTTATAACACCCCTCTTTTTGGTCGGGGGTTAAAATATAATAATATTCATTCTTCGAGTTCTATGACCGAAAGTTAAATTGTTCAAACTTAAAAAGATTCAAACATAACTTAATTGAATTTATATTATTTATTTATTGCTGCCACACTTGACCGTCATCAACCGCCAGAACAGGCTGGATTCCGTCCATGTTTTTAAACAACAGACCACCTTCATACACTCAACCACATTATTGAATTCCATACACCTCTATATCTGGCATTTGTGGATTACTCAAAGGCTTTCGACAGCTTCCATCACTCTGCGATTTTTACATCCCTTCGCAACCAAGGTGTCGAAGAGACTTACGTCAAGCTTCTGGAGGTGGTCTACAATAACAGTACTGCATCCATCAAAATACACTCTCGGGGGCCGATTTTTAAAATAGAGAAGGGCGTGAAACAGGGAGACCCTCTATCGCCGAAACTATTAACAAGCACCCTGGAGGAAGTCTTTAAAAAACTGGCAGTCTCATGGGAAACGAGGGGCATTGTCGTTGGTGAACGAAGATTGACAAATCTTCGTTTTGCCGACGACATTGTACATTTCGCACCCACGGCCCGAGAACTACAAAAAATGTTGCAAGAGGTAAGCGCAGCAAGCCTTGAGGTTGGACTTCAAATGAATCGATCCAAGACCCAACTTATGACCAACGGTCAAAATGTAAGGTGGAGGTCGACGGACAGGAGATACAATACGTCGAAGAATACTTGTACCTGGGCCAGTTAGCATCCTTCGAGAACAGGCAAGTAAAGGAAATCGATCGCCGAATCGATAACGCCTGGAAGAGCTACTGGTCCATGAAACAGTCAGATCTCTATCCAAGGCCCTCTGGAAGTGGCTTGTTGCAGGGAAGGCCTTTGCCCAGCAGTGGGACACAGAAGACTCATAAAAATAAAAACATATGTTGCAAGGAAAACTAATTACAGAATTATTATTAATTTTTGATGCCTACTTTTAATGTTTTATTTGAACATATGATAAATGTGTAAATTTATATGACATAACAATTTTGATAAATTTTACAATTAAAATTAAATATTTATCAATCAAGTACAAAAAATATCAAATACCTATCATAATATAATATTAGCGTTACGAAATATGTTGCAAATTAACGGTTTTGGAACCGATACCTAAGCCGATTAAAGTTACGTCACATGGTTAACCCACCCTTATAAGGTATTAAGGTCAGGTCAAGATACGTAAATAGGTTAAATTTTAGATAAGACCAGATCGTTTAGCTATTATATACAAACAAAAGTATAATTTTCGCAGTTCACAGCGGAACTGTTTCAGATTTGTCAAGATTAAATGTTAAACTGAATTAAATATTTAATCATTTTTACAAACAACCCTTCGTAAATTGCAAACCGTTGGCAATCTCTAAGATTAATAAAATGCTTCACAATTTTGTACCCCGTATCTTTCGTGTAGCTGTTGTAGAAGACGGAATCTTAATGTTGTAACTTCGACTGAAAGTCAGGGCTAACCTATTTCATAGACTTCTAGAAACGTTATAAAAGTTAAGATGTACTTTGAAAGTTATGAAACACCTTCAATATGTATGTCTGTATGAAGATAAAAGATCGCTAAAGCTCGATGGTTAATTTATTACACAACGTTATACAAAAAGAGTGTTCTTCTACTACTACAAACACGTCGTCTTGTTCTTAATTTAATTATATTAGACTAAAAAGTTCAAACTTTTTATTTCTTAGAAAAGTAATTTTCACGGTTGAGTAAAGATATTAAAAGTGAAATGGGACCCAAGTGATTCTTGCTTACGGAAATAAAAAAAACAAACATTTCAGGTTTAGAGCGAAAACTAAGTACAATTTTGATTAATTTCGTGTTTTCATCTTTATAAATGATTTTTATGATTTTGTGTTTTACGGAGAGGCCTTGTAGGTAATGTTGAACTGTGGCTTGTTAATACTCTATTAACTACTAGATAAGAAATGGTCATATTTGAATTGAATTTCATTGGACCTGTACCCTGGAACCGTAGCTGTTTCAAATTAAAATCATATAAGTACTTCAATTGTTTACATTATTATTTTGAAGTTAATAGGATGGTTTTTTCCTTATCGTCTTTCCCTAAGTAAAGAAA
Organism: Diaphora mendica; assembly: GCA_949125395.1. Lineage (NCBI taxonomy): Eukaryota > Metazoa > Arthropoda > Insecta > Lepidoptera > Erebidae > Diaphora > Diaphora mendica. Next base: position 9,499,002 of record OX421321.1, read on the forward strand.
TACTACTAATGAGTATAAAACATAAGAGGTTTTATGAAACTACCAATTATACCAATGTTTCCAAGAAATATTTTAGTAGCAGAAATAGAACGAAATAAATCTGATTGATTTTTTTTTGATTAAATATATTTAGTTTTAAATCTTCATTTTTTTAAATATGAGCCTGCCAAACTGACTATACTCTGCCTGATGCTCTCCGCATGAGCAGAATCCAAGAATAGGGGTCACCATACTCATTGCGAATGCAGGCAATGCAACAATGCAGCATGGTGACTGGTGACCCACACACAGCCCCACTATGGCGGCCTATTGAGATGCTTCATATGTATTTTATTATTCATTTATTTTAGACTAAAATCCATATTACATTGTTAGTTACAGAAGTCTTAGTCTTAGCTTATCTAGCAAATAAAAAATACATAATTTTTTACACAATATTAGCATAACATTAGGCAATCCCATTTATTAGAAAATATTTTAAGGATGCTCTGCGTACTTTTGCGCACTGTATGAAGTCATACTACTTCATACAGCGCGCAAAAGTACGTATTGAATGAAGTTTCTATTCAGTATCATGTACAATATCTATAGTAAAACTCCGCTTCGTTCATCTAGAAACAAATATTTTAGTTTGCCTCGACGGACGGCACAATAGGCGAATAAGAATATGAAGGGTCTGTTTCGTAAATGTAATTGTCATTATTTATTCATAAATGTAGGACTTTGATAGCAATGGGCTTGTTTTTGTTCCTCTTGGGAAATTGTAGCTAGAATTTTTTTAATATAACATTCTCTAGACAGCCTTTACAGAGGAATATGTTATTATCTGACATTCCTTTAAAAGGAAAATAAAAGGTTATTTATTTCGTGTTGGCTTAACTCTAAAAAGGTTATCAAAAATCTTAAAACAGGTACACATAATTTTGAGAGTTTCTTTTTGTTTGGATAATGTGTTAAGAATTATGTTTTTGATTGCGAAGTCGTTTATTTATTCATTTCGAAGACTGAACCACGTGGCGTGTAAGTGTTGAGGCCTATGTGTAGCAATGATGATGCATTTGCGAAGTCGTTTGATTATGGACAAAGTAAGATTTTACAAAGTGTTCATTCATTTATAAATCGGATTGTTTGTGCATAAATTGTGTAGGGCATGAAGAAACATGATAAAACACATTCACCGTAATGATAAATTAATCGCTATGAAGTATTTTCTAAGAATCATAACAGTACAGCTACCCAACATAATTATGTGTTATATCATAATAAAATAATTACATCACTTTACCCATACTTATAATTCAATTTTCAACTATTCGGCTCTTACTTTACAACTTAAGTTAGGATGTATTATCAGCTTATGCTCCGTCAGGTACGGTGCCGATGCTCGCTGTTATCAAGCAAACTCTTCTTGTTAAAACTTTGGGAGAACTGTAAAGCGAAGTTTGTTCGCCTATTATAGAGCTGACAGTCTATTTTCAAGTTAACTGATGCCAGTATGGGGTAAAGTACATAACAATAAGGAAGTTTACTATTAGCGGGAATTTATTGTCTCTGCTTATCTCTCTGGGAAACAGGTGTGACATTATGTATGTATATATATACATGTATATTTTCAAGTGTTAAACACTAAGCATGCTTTTGTAACGTAGAAATACGGCCACGACCTTTTCTCTTTAGCTTTCTTTGAAGTATAAATTTCTATGAGATGTGAGCTTAAGCTACCCGCAATGGCGTCTCTATAAAGGTAAGATTTCAAACCCCTAGCTATGTTTGAGTTAGATGATGTTTGAACACGCAACCTTAGCAGTCTATAATATACTTAGCTGGCTTAGTTGCTAACTTGTAAGTGCCAGTTGCCTAATACAGTTCAATGTTTGACTGCACTGTTGGTCTAGTGATTTAAGTGGTCGCCACGCTGCTTTCTAATTCGCCAAGTGTTGTGGGTTCAAATTCCACATGGGACAACACTTTGCGTGATCAAAAAATTGTTTTTCTGAGTCTAGGTGTTCTTTGTGTCCGTTTTATATATGTTTGTAAAGTCTTTCACAACACAGTATATATTCCTAATGCGGGAGTTGTCTTTTATAAAAAAGTGTCGTTGATGAATGCGAGACCGGTGGCCCAATGATTCAGAAGTATCTCAATAAGCCTCCATAGTGTGGGTCAGTGTGCGGCATTGTTGCAATGTAGTGACCACTACTCTTGGATATCATCAGGCAGAGTAGAGTCACTTTCACAGGCCCACATACAAAAAAAAAGTTAAGTCGTCTGAACGTTTATTATAAAATCCAAAAAGTATGCATGCTTGTGATAGTGCACATAATTACACGTCATCAATGCCACGTAATTTGGCTTTGATTGACATTTGAAATGTTACAAGCCTCAAAAAGAAAAAAAAACATTTTGTTATAATCTATTTTTTTTTACTATGTCTGAAAAATTGTGTTTTGGTTGTGTGCTGTGTTTTTTAAATAAAGTTTATTATTAGTATATATATTAACTTCTAATGCTGGATATACAAATTTACCTAACAGTATATTATACAAAGCATTGTACATTCTGAAGCATTGTACATTCTGACTTAAAATTTTTAAATATCATGATTAAAGCCAGATTTGACTGCACGTTTGGCCTAGTGGTTTAACGGTCACCACGCCCTTTCCTACTTCGCCAAGTGTCGTGGATTCAAATCCCACACAGGTCAACACTTTGTGTGATCCACAAATGTTGTTCTGAGTCTGGGTGTTCTTTGTGTCAGTTTCATGTATGTTTGTAAAGTCCCCCGCGACTTATTCCTAGTGCGGGAGTTGTCTTTAAAAAAAAAAGATGTGTGTTCGTATATAATAGATGTGTATTTATATTTAATACGTTTTCAGTTTCGGATGTCCTGTTGTATTCCAGAATTTGTAAGGTAGGTTTAACTTTCTAGGAGTATCTTATTTCGAACAGTTTCAAAGTATGCGTAGGGTAGGCCTCTCCTTAGAGAAGAGAGAGTTTATGCATATAATGTTTTTTTATTTTTATGGAATATGCGGGTAAACGAGCAGACGTATCGCCTGATGGTAAGCGATTACTGCCGCCCATGGACACCTGCAACACCAGAGGCGTCACAAGTGCGTTGCCGGCCTTTGGGGTGATAAGGGAGGGGGGCAAGCAGGGGTAGGGGGGTTGGGGTATGGGCCTCCGGTATCCTCACTCACTCGGTGAAACACTTAACAAATTTTTTGCAATAATTAAAACAAAAATAGGTGTTGATGCAAAAAATCATTATTCAATCACTTCAGATGATTGACAATTAATAATAATCATACATTTATTTAGTTAAAAAGGTGCAATAATTTACAATAAAATTCTTATATCTTATAAATAAAGTACATTAATTGTTATTTGCCCGAACTAGATTGAATCTGTGTCTCGGGCGGAGAAAATGCTTACAAAACAATTGAATTCACTTAAATTTACATAATTAGTGCTAAAAGTAACAATATAATTTAATAACATACATAGCAATTTTGTAGTACTAGAAATAAGTGTGTCAAAAATGATGCGCTAAGGCAGCTCAGCAAAATAATTTTATTTACATACTTCAAGTAACTGCTCAGTTTGCTAATTAGATGCACACAGACAATATATTTTATAAAATTTATAAGTTAGTTTACTTTTTCTGTAAAAGGTTATGAAATTAAAAAAGAAAGGGTTTCATAATAATATGTTTAGAAACTGGTATCTATTTCTGAACATGCCTACATGATTAAATGTACATTCTTACGTTCATAATTAAAATTGTAGGTCAGCCTACAACCTTCACAGCTTAACAAAAACGAACGGCAAATACAATAACGAGTTTTTTACTGAAAGAACAAAAAAAACTTTTATATATTAGTCCCAAACATAAGTGCTTTGTGATAAGAGGCGAAATCTCACAACAAAGTTTCACTTCGGTGCCATATAGAATCGCTTTATATTCCGAAGGAAAGGTCAAACGTCAAATGTTTCGAAGCGGTACTAAGAGTTGCTCAAGTTTTTTATCAGATGCTTGAAGCTGTGGAATATTATAAGAATAATAATAGACTTATGGTATGTATCATACAGCATAGTTTTGAAGTAATGTGTGACTCAAGCGACTACTAAAAATAATAATCAAAGTTGAATAATCTTAGTTTTATTTTTATGACTTATACGTAGAAAGTTTCCTAATTGTAGTAATATCTGACTGTAGTGAATACAATTCAAATTATTCCTTATCGCTAAATCCATATCCAAATAAAATATTATTATAATATTATATTAGATTAAAATATAGTGAATAAAACAACCAAAAATCTAAAAGTTAACTGGTCTACAACTTAAAAGTATATTATAATCTACAAAATTTACTGCGGAAAAATTAAACGTTTTGGAACCCACAACGAAATTAATCAGAAGAGTTAGAAATATAATAATTTAAAGTAGAAAAAAAGGTAAATTTACGATAGCCAGAAATTAATCCTTAAAATACGTCAGAAAAAATGTGTAGATTTATTTGAATTTTTTGATATTTTTGATATTTACGTAGGCACTTGTAGAGTTATTGAGTTAAAAGAAGATATTGTTTTGAAGAGCAAATATAAGTTGTCAGTTCGTTGGCAATGCCAAATATGAAAATTATCTGTAACATTAAATCCCCATCCTACGTTGTTTGCAGACTTTTTTAAAGGTCAATCTATAGAATTCCTTTAATTTTGTTTTATAAACTCGACGGTTTTTTCCACTAGCGTGTTTATTTTGAAAACAGGATGTTTGAGATTTATATTTTTTAAATTAATTTACTCTTTCATCAATCGATGTTAAATTTTCCACTGAAGATACTTAATTTTTTTCTTCGCAACAAGATTGTGATAACTGTAATAATATAAATAGGGATGATACCCAGAACAAAATAAGTAGCTGTAGGTTTCTAGTAACTATAAACAGGAATGTATACGGATACAAACATGTATTCCTCGCTCTTTTTTATCCAATGTAATCGTACTAAAAGGCGGGAGCAGTACGTCACGACACCAACTACTATTTGTATGCTAATTTACTCTTGTACTGCCTTTGTTTGGCTTATAAAAATTGCTTTATTATACATGTAAAAGTTCTAGTCAACATACAAGCGCAGAAGTTAATATTTTATAATACGGTTCTGTGAGCTTAAAAAGCTTATTTTATATACTCTTTACCATAAAATCTAAAACGCATCTAAGCGCGCCGCGCAGTTTAAAACCTTAGCTTGTAAACAAAACTTCATCGAATACAAAAAAATATTCTACTCTAAAAAATCATTCCGGATATTAAAAGTTTTATTTGTTTTTGATAAAAGCGATTGTTCCGATATGAAGCTTGCTATACTTTTTATCCGTGCTTTTAGCAAAAGGCAAGGTCTTTAGTTTAAGATTTTAAATCTTTTTACCGCCGCTCTGGATAGTCACTGTTGTAACAGCTATCTTAGATACAGAAATGTTTATAATGAAAATTTTCTCTAGAAAAAAAAAAAATAGAAATCTAACAACAGCGAAACATTCTGCCCTCATTGCAACTCATTTGTGCATTCTTGTTGCCGTCCACAACAACACTACAACTAGCCACACACTAAACACATTACACGCCATTTCTCTTCGCCCTAGTTGTGTAAAACTTAGCCTGCACAAGCCAGACAAAGCAACGGAACATGGGTTATGACGCTCATATAAATGGAAATTGTCGCGATTTAACTTCCCGAGTTAGTCGCTGCTTTCGGAAACGACAGACCGGGTGGAGTTGTGATGCGGTTGCAAAACGTTTTATTTTATAAAATATACACAAACAAGCTCCCTAATTATGAAAATTAAGGAACCTAAAAGAATTCCTAAAATTTTCATAGTGATAAAATAAACTTTGCAGAAAATGAGAATCTCGAACCTTGTTTGATGTAATTAATATAAAGGTCGCAAATTGTTTCAGTATATAAGTTAAAAAAACGTAAAAAAGATAAAAAATCATATTTATTTTTAACTTTCATATTATAATAGCGTGTAATAATAGGTCGCGCTGCTTCACGACAACGCGCGCCCCATACTGCGCAACAGACAGTCTCCAAGCTGGAAGAGCTGGGGTTGGAAGCTCTCCCTCATTCGCCATACTCACCAGACCTTGCACCTACCGACTATTACTTTTTCCAAAATTTAGATAACTTTTTATTCGGTAAAAAATTCAATTCCCGAGAGGCAGTACAAAATGCCTTTGAAGAGTTTGTTGCCTCCCGTCCACCTGATTTTTACAAGAAGGGCATCAATAAACTGCCAATGCGTTGGCAAAGATGCGTCGATTGTATGGGTGATTACTTCGAATAACAGAATTAAAAAAGTTTGAAAAAATAAGTACTTTCACTTATGCATACAAAACGGCAATTTCATAGGTAAAGACCTATTATATAGTGGTAGAATATATCTACTGATTTTTAAGAGACTAGTTTTTGCTCGCGGCTCCGCCCGTGTTTATGTCGGTTATCGCGGCAAATAGTAGCCTATATGTTATTCTGATGTATAAGCTATATTACTGTAAAGTTTCATCCAAATCCGTTCCGTAGTTTTTGCGTGAAAGAGTAACAAACATCCATCACAACCACCAACTTACAAACTTTCACGTTTATAATATTAGTAGGAAGTAGGATAGTAGAATTAATTTTAGTAACCTAAATGTATTTTCTTTTGTCTTCTCTGCTTCGTTTGCGCCCATTAAAAGTAATATTTTTTCACGGATTTTGCAATATTTTTCACTAATGCTCTGCTCCCATTGATTTTAGCTTGTTATTTTAGAGCCTTTAACCTTCCCCAATAAATGGGATATGTATTATTAAAAAATGAGCGAAATTGGTCAAGTCGGTTACGCGTGATGCCGTAACCAAGCGAAATGGGAATTCATTGTTTATGTGTAGGGTAATACATATTTCGTCAGTGGTAATACACAGCCTATTACACTTACTCTCTAGTATAATTATACAATTTGTAATCAAGCTAAGAAAGACAGGTAAGTGGTTGGTTAAATATCTATTTTTGTCATGCCTTTTTACAACTTTGTGTATTTAATATGTATCAGATATAACTAAACCTAAATGTTAGTAAGTAGTTATCAGTACTAATGTATTGTTGATACCGAGTCCGAAATTCTATTGAGACAAACGACAACAAAGAGAAACCTAGGCATAAAAAAAATGTGTTGATATTAAAGTTTCATGTGAAATTTATCAGCTTATAGATATTTGAATCTTTGTTTACTTGTTGATAGAGTTCACAAAAACTCGATGAAATCAATCGTACAAATATTTTATTCTCACGAAAAACAGCCCTAGGACCTTCGTAAGTTTTTTGTAACAACACAATATTTGTATCGTACACATTGCTTCCAAAAAATGATCATTTTTCCTCAGTATTATCGAGTGAGGACATTCTAGAATAAATTCGAAGCGTCGAGAATATTAAGACGCAAAGAGGACTACGCTGTTGCGTCATATATAATAGGTCTTTACCTATGAAATTGCCGTTTTGTATACAATAAGTGAAAGTACTTATTTTTTCAAACTTTTTTATCTCTGTTATTCGAAGTAATCACCCATGCAATCGACGCATCTTTGCCAACGCATTGGCAATTTATCGATGCCCTTCTTGTAAAAATCAGCTGGAAGGGAGGCAACAAACTCTTCAAAGGCATTTTGCACTGCCTCTCGGGAATTGAATTTTTTACGCAATAAAAAGTTATCTAAGTTTTGGAAAAAGTAATAGTCGGTAGGTGCAAGTCTGGTGAGTATGGCGGATGAGGGAGAGCTTCCAACCCCAGCTCTTGCAGCTTCGAGACTGTCTGTTGCGCAGTATGGGGTTGCGCGTTGTCATGAAGCAGCTGCAAGAGCTGGGGTTGGAAGCTTTCCCTCATCCGCCATACTCACCAGACCTTGCACCTACCGACTATTACTTTTTCCAAAATTTAGATAACTTTTTATTCGGTAAAAAATTCAATTCCCGAGAGGCAGTGCAAAATGCCTTTGAAGAGTTTGTTGCCTCCCTTCCAGCTGATTTTTACAAGAAGGGCATCGATAAACTGCCAATGCGTTGGCAAAGATGCGTCGATTGCATGGGTGATTACTTCGAATAACAGAGATAAAAAAGTTTGAAAAAATAAGTACTTTCACTTATTGTATACAAAACGGCAATTTCATAGGTAAAGACCTATTATAAAAGAAATAAGTTAATTGTCGTGAACGTATTGATAAAGGCTTATAAGTTCTTTTTAGTAAAATATACTCATACATATAGAGAAAAAATAAGATACGATTATGGCAGGTGCAAACTTTGGTTTTAGAATTACTCTAATGTCAATTGTTTTATGTAAGATAAAAATCTTTATAAACAAATTGTACTCGACCTTTCACATTTTTCTAGAAATAATCTGAACTGAATTTATTTTATACTGTTATTATGTAATAATGTTTTTAGTATTTGTCTCACAATTTCGACATTTTTTCTATCCATAAGAACCTTCCTTGTGCCTTAAAAAATATAATATAAAGATTAACTGAATTGGTTGAGCAGTTCTCGAGTTTTGCGCTTAGCAACACATTTGGCGATTCAATTTTATTTATGTAGATTTATGTTTAGTAATTTGTATGTTTTATTTACTAATATCATTAAGGTGTCTAATAAATCTTGTATAAGGATCGTATTCGAGGATATACAATCCCTTTTTGTTTTCCGTCTTAGCTTTTCTCAATCTTGAAGGTGTGGGACTAGTAGTGAAATAACAAACGCGAAATAATAGGAAGTAGAAACTGCCATGACTGATAAACCTGGCGTTTCTTTTCTGGCTTGCTACGTGCGTGAACTGTATAAATGTTACTTGTTCTCTAGAAAATTGCTTGCAACCTGATATACCTTTCAGACTTTCATTCACACGGTGCAGAAATTTGTGATTAAAAATTAAAAGGTTTGTATTTCTTGATTAAGTCTACTTTCTTTAAGTTGCTTTACCTTATTATTGAGTAGGTTTTGTTTAACAGATGAAAATATTATAGCTTATAATTTGCACGAAAAGTTTTTTAAGAAAAATCAGTCCAACGAATAGGGTGGTCACCTGATAGAAGGGGACGTTGCCGATGAACACCTTCAACTCAGGAGTCACAAGCATATTGACGGTGATGTATGATGTTTCATTGTCTGAATAAAGAATAACATTGTCACTCAGTCTTGTAAATGATGTCAAACAAGAGATATGGGTAGATATATATGTCGGGTATCCGAATAATAAAAGTGATACAAACATTTGCCACTATCGAATACTACGCAAGTCTATATAAAGCGGGGCGATCGGAAACAGGACACAGTTTCTCTTCAGATCTCGTGACGACCATACCTCTTGATTGTGACATGAGTCACTCCTGAGTCGTAGTAGTTTTCTATTATTTGATTGTGATTTATTGTATCTTTGTGTTTTATATCGTGTGTACGAGGCGATATTTACCAGTGGGGGAATTACTAGCCTAGGAGGCGAATTCCACAGGGCACCGCGGAGGAGTAAGCGTTGCCCCAACCCCCTCGTGGGGGTTGCTGATGGTGTTTAAGTTAATTCGTATTCGTTTAGTAGTGATTAGTGTTTGGCTATAGTCCAGATTGGCTGTATCTGTCATTGATGTTCTCGTTTATTTTTGTGTCTCCGACATATACATCATACATAGCGGCTTCCACGTAATAGTACAAAGAACTTTAATGTAAGGATTTTCTAAATTTATTGTTTTCGTCAAAATCTGGAATTACACGGAAAATTTAAAAGAAAATTCACTGATATAATATCGTTTATCAAATTTAATATTCAAGTGGAAAGCCCATTGTATATAATAGATGTAATTTAATACATTATGTATATAACACTACTGAACATGTAACTTTATCGTATTACTCGTAAATGGCACCCCCTAGTCAAGTTTCCAATCTGCATGGTTTTATCCACTCCCTTTCACATTGAGCAAACTTATGCAAAACCTTAATAAATTATACACCTAAGCCTTCCTCATAAATCTAAACCATTGGTGAAAACCGTATGGAAATCTGTTCGATACTTTGCGAGTTTATACCGTTTAAAGAGGAATAATTTTCAATCATTTCAGAATATAATGCAAAGAACCTAAGTTAAGGAAGTAGTAACGTAATTTACCTATGCACCACATAGGATTCTACAAAAATTCATATCTAGTCAGGTATAAAAACGTTAATTCAATTCTGATTAATGAGAAATACTCAGTATAAAAACATTTCTACTGTTGTATCAAAAAGTAAAAATATTGTTTAACAACGTAAAGTCGAAAATTGTGATGAACGAAAATAATACTCCTTTTTAACCGACTTCAAAAAAGGAGGAGGTTATCAATTCGACTGTATTTTTTTCATGTTTGTTACCTTATAACTTTCGGCTGGGTGGACCGATTTTGATGATACTTTTTTTATTTGAAAGCTGATGCTTCCCGTGTGGTCCCATTCCAATTTGGTCCAGTTCTTAAAGTTGTTTTTTTCTTTTTGTTGAAATATGTGATTATTGTTTAAATTATTAATTTTACTGTAGTTTTATAACACTAAATCACATAATTATTAATTATAATCAATATCAGCTCCTACAAAAGTATGTGTAAATAACTCCATGATGTTAATGATAAGTTTTCTGAACAAAAAAACCTTTCTTGTTTAAATGAATACTGGTCTTACGACATCTTTACATAACAAACCTCATTGTAACAAATTACTTGGTATGAGGAATATTTTCTAATCCCCTGCAGCTTTGTTACGTCGGAGTTTCTCTGCATCAATATTTGTAAAATTCTTCACTGGCTCTTGAGCAGTAGGCACAATTTTATTGTCTATTGAGTTGCCAATGTAATTATGTATTTCTTTAGTTGTCTGGCTGTCCTAGTATTAATTACTCGACACGTGATTTATGAGTTACATTATTTGCTACAACTTTTCCTAGATTTATGTCAAATCCTTAAGAGTAACCCAAAATTTACTGTACTTAAAAAAAAAATACTTAAACCAAAAATAATAAATTATCAGTCAGTTATGTAACTAATGGTATTTATTTTAATTCTTCTAGAAGAATCTTTGTCACTCTGTTTTATTGGCGTCTTCATATATAAACTATGTCTTTTGAAATAAACGCCTATGCTTATACAAAAAAGATTTAGAAAATTGATAAATGTTTATAAATATAAGTCAATAACATATTTGTACGGTATATAGTGAAGAATATGTTTGTATTTAATATGTTATACAAAATATTGAAATATAAATATATTCCTATCAAATGTGATGTAATGTTGTGTGTAATGTGTCTCAGGCCGCTCAGTGCCTCTAGTTACAAAATTTAAAAAAAAACGTTCAATGCATAAATAATATATTATTTAGGATGGTCCTTATATTGCACGGTCTCAAACGATACTAAAGTATTGGTGTCAGACTTTGTTCCAGGGAAGGTAACGTGTGTAATAAATTGAAGACGTATTTACCAGTTTGTCAGCAACTTACTTGCAATTTATTTCTCCATGTATTTACCATAAATCTATGATTTTATTGCTATAGTAATATAGGATAAATGTAAGTTTATTTTAATAAACTAGCTGCACCCCGTGGTTTTACCCGCGGTCGTTGTTGTACCTTTACAATACCAACCGCGGGTAACATCATAGAGCAAAGCTAGTCTAAAATAAAAGTAGCGTAAGTTACTCCTTATAGCATCAGCTATCTGCACGTGCAATTGTATCAAAATTGATCTAGAATTCTGGTTTACATAAAGTACAGTTTCTAGACCTCAAAATAACTATTTCTTGCCAACAAATAACTTAAGTTTATTTTCAAAATAAAGAAATTCATTGAAATTGACAATACTATTAAAACTTAATTATATCAATTGAAAATAATCCTTTTCTAGTTTAATGTATTCGCTTCAGATATTCAACAAAGTAGTGTTAGTGGTAAATTCGTGTGTTGAGGCGGAATAATAAAGTTTCACTTTCATATTAAACTATTAGTTTGAATCATGTTTATTCTATATAGCTCTATTTACCTAAAGAGTTATTAGTTTACTAACATTCATATAGTTATATACTCACATCTTTTATAACTAAACGAATAAATAGAGGCATATTCAATGTCCACATTTTTTGAACCGCGGCGCGGAGACCGAATCAAGAAATTCCATAACGTAACGAAAATAAAACCTGACACCGGAAGCTCGCACGGATCGAGACGAGCTGCTCCGAACGACGAATCAACGAATCTGTCTGTCACTTCGTGCGTGACAGTGACAGACAGATTCGTTGACGAGTTGCTCCGAAATCTGTCTGTCTCTGTCGCGCACTTCGACAGGCAAAACAGTCTGGGTTTGCGCAAGTATACTTGAACGTGTATGTCCGGCTTAAGCAGCTGTTTGTGAGAAAGTATATAGGTTATAGGTATCTATCATATGTTTATAATGCCATACTCACCGCATGTGCGCCCCAAGTATACATGTTCAAAGAAAAAAGACATGTGGCACTCGGGGACTGCCGCGGTAATGCTATTGCATAGCATTTTTTATCAACTGATGCATTTTTTTAAGCAGTATGTTCGTGCGTGACAATGACACAGATTCGTTGATTCTTCGTTCGGAGCAGCTCTGTGCTCGAGCTCTGAAACTGTCTCTGTCCCAAAGCCCGCGGTAAAAGCTATGCAATAGCTTAAAAAAATACTGCATAAATAAAAACCGGTCAGCGCCATCTGTTGAGCTGTTTCGCAACTACGAGGTACACTAACGCCCTCTATTATTAAAATATTTTTTGAACAATATTAAATGAGAAACTGGCAAAAAAAAAATATCAATAGCTTTGCCGCGTCAGTCCCCGAATGCCACACGTCTTTTTTTATTTCTAAATACACACACAGTATAAAAAAAGATCTGAGTCAGAGTTAACAAATTGTATCTATTTTTATTTAGAAAAGTTTCCCAGCTAACTTAAAACATTAAATACACGCAATAGGTTTAATGTAATCTAATTATGCGTTTTTAATACCGACCTTTTTACATTTGGTTACATTGCGTGACTGAGTTCTATCGAAATGTTCCTAATTTATTGAAGATAACACAACAGGTTGATAAGGCCGGATTCAAAGTTGTATTTAAAAATAGCACCTTGCATGCTAACAGTATTTGTATTGTAAGGACAGTAATGTATTGTCTACACTTATCTCTATCATACCATTTATCACTTGTGTAGCAATATTTCATAGATAATTTAAGTGTAATCTAGCCTCTAAAAACTATTCAATTATATAAAAAGAAATCATGGGGTAAGAGTGAAAAACACACGCCTATTTAATTCAGTTATATGAATTTAATAGACAACTCCCGCACTAGGAATCTTGTGGCGCGGAGGACTTTACAAACACGGACACAAATAACGCCCAGACTCAGAACAACAATTTGTAGAATTGTTGTCCAATGTGAGATTTAAGCCCACAACATTTGGCGCAGTAGAAAGCGGCGTGGTGACCTCTAAAACCACTAGGCCAACCATGCAGTCAATCCACAAATGTTTGTTCTAATTCTAGGTTTACTTTGTGTCCGGTTCATGAATGTTTGTAAGGTCTACCATGACACAGAACATATTCATAGTGCGGGAGCGTCTTTACAAAACACACAAAGCAGTCATGAGAACATTTAGAAGGAAAAACTTAAAACCATATACTTCTATTGTCGACCTGTGTCATGTGTACTGACTGCGCGCGCACTGGTAAGTATATCTACAGGTAAATTCACAACCGGTTCAAGCGTTAATACGTCACGTGACCATGTCGATGACCACTTACATGAATTTACTCTCCACCAAACCTGCCTATATATATTTTCACTTCAATGATATATCATTTTATTAATATTGCTTGAATACGGGTCTTTGTTCATTGTCTTTGATCTTTGTCAGCACATGACAAGTTCTTGTCAAACATTCATAGCAAGCAAATGGGTTGAACGCTCCCTATCGAGCTGTAAAGCAAATGTGCACAAAAGTGTGAGAGAGACGAAGAGTTGCTAGCAGTAGTTTTTATTTTCTAGAATTGTGATTGGACCACGTCATAACCTTAGAGGAGCAGATGAATAATTCAAAGTGTACACAGTTGTAGGTTACAGCTGTATTCCCTTATTTTCTATGTAGAATTTCAAGACAAATTTATTTATAACATTTATTTTAATATTCTCGCCCTTTTTATAGTGGAATCGCCCTTTCCCTAATTCGATTGACAAAAGAGACAAGAATAAAGATTAATTATCATGAAGAAGGCTTATCATAGTTAAAAAATTAGACTGTCGCGTCATGAAATAAAAACATGGGCAAAAGTTAATAGTATCTTTATTAAAACCTACGTTATCCGTATTATGCCTGCCTCCGCCTCTGTGGCGCAGTGGGAGCGTATGCGACTGCCGTGCTTGAGGTCTCGGGTTCGATTCCCAGGTCGGACCAAATGTTTGTATGATCTGCAATTATTTGTTTCGGAGTTTGGGTGTTTTCTATGTAAAATATGTATGTATTTACAAAAAAAAAGTATATATGTATTTATATCAGTTGCCTAGTAACCCATAACACAAGCTCTGCTTAGCTTGGAACTAGATGGCGTTGTGTGTTAAATTAAAATGTCCAAAAAACCACAGAAATCTAAATAAGGTAAGTAATTAATAAACATCAACCTCCTTTCGAAGGAGAGGCTAATATCCAATAGTGGACTATTAAAAGCTGTTGATCAAGGTAAAACATTACTATTTTTTTTAAGAGAAATAAATCTCCCGCATTATGAATAAACCAATGTTCCAACCACGACCGAAGTCTCCGGTCTGCAAACAACTTGCTTCTTCTATGCCCCTCTCACACCACTAACTTCATCAATTCTTCCTTCTATGTGCAGTCAGTCCTACTGTGGAATGCACTTCCTGTTCCTACCGAAATCAGGATGTCCACTAATCGCCTCATATTTAAGAAAAGAGTGCGCGAACTTTTTCGGAGTGAATTGGCAGTACAGTCTCAACGCTAGTACCCGTGTATATTTGTATATATATTGATGGTAGTGTATATGTGTATGTTTGTGTATATTATGTTTGTATTATTATAATTGTGTATGTTTGTTACATCTGATGTAGGTTTATCTATTATTTGCTTAATTACTATTTGTTGAATTACATATTTTATCCTTGCACCTACCTCATCATATTTCTGCAACACCCGAAGGTTGACTGGTGGATAATGCCTAATGGCATTAAGTCCGCCTTTGTACTTCATGTGCACAAAGTTAATTGATAAATAAATAAATAAACATCCAGTGTCGCAGGGGACTTTACAAACATACATGAAACGTACACAAAGAACACCCAGACTCACAACAACAATTTTAAACACACAACGTGTTGTTGCTTTCTACTGCGCTAAATGTGTGGGGTTTGAATCTGCAACATTCAGCGCAATAGAAAGCGGCGTGGCGACCGCTTAAACCACCAGGCCAACTGTGCAGTCTATATTTAAATAAGAAAGAAAAAAGAACTAGTTTCTCTCTCTCTCTATTACCGACTAGACTAGACAAGTAGACAATATCGAACTTCTGTGGTAAGACTTTTCATTAATTTTTAATGTTTCAAGTACCTGTACCTGTAACGGACTTAACGGCTTGAAGGAGAAAGAACTGGTATTTCAATAAAATACTATAGTAGCAAGGTAGTAGAGCCACGCTGATTTCAGCACGAACGGGCCGGCACGACTGGGGCGGTACTACCCTCGCACAGAAGATCAACGTAAAATTACAGCATTCGTGCTGTCGTGTTCCGTTGGTGAGTGCGAGACCGGAGGCCCAAATAGTCTAGTCAAGTCTAGCTTTCCATCAGGCAGAGTAGAGTCATTTTGGCGGGCCATACATAAAAGTATGTTAAGTTATGGAATCAGACGTTACTTTGCGGAAATCCATGACATTAAATGCTATGAAATATATTTAGCTTTAATTCCGCGAGACAAATATCCAGGTCTGAAAGCAGGGCACAAATCCCACCGTCATGCATACTCACATGCACATATGGGTATCATGCATATGTACACATACAAAACAAGTGAGAAATAATTAGCATGCCATGCAACCAAACCTATACTCGACACGTGTTTCGCCCTTCCACGGGGCATCCTCAGGAGATGTTGACTGGTCGAGCGTTTGAGCTCGAATGCGCGCTAGCGGCGCTAGCGCACCGCTGTCGGCCCTTTATATACCGTTTCGATGACGCTATAATCAAGATCGATACAATGACACAACGACATCTGTGCCGAACTACCCGCAATCATACTTAGAAGTGATGGAATTAAGTTTGTTTGGTCATTCAACAGTGTATATGCATTATTATTGTTATATTTTGATATTTCTAACTGTTCCAACACACTCATCCGGAAACCCTTATCGCAAACATGCAGAATGTTATAGGTATTGTTGCCGCTCAAGGAGTGGCCGGTGTCGATTAAATGTTTTGCGAAATGTGATTTATCTGGATGGCCATTCCTGTGAGCGGCAACATCTAAGTATGATTGCGGGTAGTTCGGCACAGATGTCGTTGTGACATTGTATCGATCTTGATTATAGCGTCATCGAAACGGTATATAAAGGGCCGACAGCGGTGCGCTAGCGCGCATTCGAGCTCAAACGCTCGACGAGTCAACATCTCTTGAGGATGCCCCGTGGAGGGGCGAAACACGTGTCGAGTATAGGTTTGGTTGCATGGCATGCTAATTATTTCTCACTTGTTTTGTATGTGTACATATGCATGATACCCATATGTGCATGTGAGTATGCATGACGGTGGGATTTGTGCCCTGCTTTCAGACCTGGATATTTGTCTCGCGGAATTAAAGCTAAATATATTTCATAGCATTTAATAAAAGTATGTTCCAAATGACATCACTCCAATTACAGGGTACTTCGATAAGGCACGGTGTAAGCTACTATCCCGCTTGACTCTCTTAATTAAGACACCGATCTTAGGCCCTGATTACGCCAGACAGGCAATCTACTGGTTATAAATGTAAAGTTTTATTTTCTTTATGTTTTGCAATTTTTTATCGTTTTTTAACCTCGTAAAAGGAGTTATAAGGAGTTGACGGGTGCATCTAAGGCTTCATAGGTTCTAAATGAATTAACAGTTTTTGATTTAGTTCTTTTGTTTGGAAGATAACTGGATCGAAAGTGTTCCTAGCTACGGTTCAAGAAAATCTGTCCAACTGCTATTTTTAAATTTTTGATAAAAAAAAATAGCCAATGTCACCCGGGCCATTAATGTTGTTAATGTTAATTCTTAAGGTAGTTTATTGACACCTCGTTCATTAAAATCAGTTCAGTTATATAGGTGCTACGGCAGATCATACAAATATATATAGGTACACAGACTGAAAAAAATATGTTGCTGCCTATATAAATCGTAGTCGGGTAAAAATCAGATTTCTATTCTTGAACAGAACTATCTCTTGATGACTTTATATTTTTATAAATAGGTTTATGTTATTACATATAAGTTATAGGCATACCATCAGTTATGATTTGAGTGTGTATGGAAAGTTAGTGAACATTAATATAACTTTAATTAATACTGCAATAAATTCTGATAAGAAAATTCACTCATTCACTCTCTCCTAGTAAGTAATTTATGTAGAACTTGGAATGAGCTAATCTACTTACCAATAAAGTATTATAGTCAAATAGAAAGAATATTCTACAAAGTTGAAATAAAAATATGATCCATTTTGAAAATTTACTATACTATTTTATAGTGATGGAAATACTTTGTATTATATCTGAAATTTGTTGCTTTATATCATACAGATCTATGACATAAAACAAAAATTTTACGTTTACTCTCATTCTATTATTGTACACTTACCGATATTACAAATGTGGAATGGAACCCATATTGTTCTGGAAAATATGGTAGTAACAAATTTTTATGTCTGTTCTGAATTCCTGAACCAGTTTTGTATCACTATTTTGTTGTATCTCATTATTTATTTACGAGCACTATGGTACTCTACTCACAAACGAAATCAAAGGAGAAAAACAAAGATTGTCCATGTTAAGTTTAGAACGATTTTCCGTGGTATTTCACGAAGTTACTTATGTTATGGAATATAAATAGACTAAATCCAAATAATCTAGGTTGATTAATTTAAACAAGTAGTAATGTACTTTGAAATGAATTGACCCATATAGGAAGGGAGTCCACGTCACTTGATGTGAGTTATAGGCAAAATAATATCAATAAAGAGTGAATGGGCAGAATGGGTGTGGAAGTGTGCGAAGAGGTCGTTCTAAGACAAGAAAACTTTTAACAAAAACATAAACCGACTTCAAGGTTCGACTAGATTTCTCTCGGATGCCATCATCAGATCTTAGTGTCCTTATCATGGTACCACCGTTTCTTTTCTTTCTTCCTTTCTTTTAAAAAAAATATTATCAAAATCGGTTCATAAACGACGAAGTTATCCGCGAACACACATAAAAAAAACATATAATATATATGGTCGGTTAAAAAGGCCGAAAAGCACTAGAAATCGACGAGCATGCATGCAGCGACTGATGATTGTGCACAAAGAAAAAGAGGTGAGTCAGGAGTCAGGACTGTAGTAATTGGCAGTAGCTAGGCCGCTCTGGGAAAAAGGCATGATGGCCACTGGCCCCTGGGCACTTGTGTTATGAATGATTATTCTATAAATTTACATAATTGTACATTAAAATTGGTATTGTAGTATTGGATATTAAATGTTAATATAATATGATCGGTGCCATTAACTTGTAACTAACAGTATTGTAAATATTTACAAACGATATTTTACTTTAAGAATTTACTTCAGCCATCATTCCAATTGACATACAGAAACATTTTCTTTTCACAAAAGTTTTCAGTGAAAAACTAGACTGTTTTGTTTTTAGGTCGAACAGCGCTTTGGAACTTCACATGTGGTCGAACTTCGCTTGTATATTAATGAAGAAGTTAATAACTGAAAATATATTTTCATAAAATATAATATTTCATAAACATGGATAAAAGACGTAGGAAATAAACATAATTGAATAAGAATTCACCATTTATTAAAATATATCCGACGCTTAGAAATGAGAAAGTATCTCATGTAGAGATGTTTGTATACAATTAGCCATTTATTTATTAGGATTGTTAGCTATATTGAACGGTACTATACTGAAGTAAGTTATTAGGAAATTATTTAGAACTAGCTTTTACCCGCGACTTCACCCGCGTTCGTGTCGGATGTTGCGTTAATTTTTTTTTACATTCACAATTTATGTGGCTTTCTATTAGTAAAAGAATTTTCAAAACTGGTTGAGTAGAAATAGAAATTACCATCTGCAAACTAATGAATTTTTCCTTTTTGTAATGTTAGTATATATATTTAGAACGTTTCCTTTATTTGGAGTATAGACAGAAATTAATATTTACCGGCCAACATAAATAATGATTATAAATATGTAGCACGTAATGGCTATCACCCCATTAAGTACTTGTTTGCAAAGATAGCCTCCAAAGAACCTCTTTAGGGTAAGGGTTCATTCTTCCACCCAAGATTATACTGTATAATATGTGTGAGTGGTTCGTCTTTTGGGTTAATCCACGTATCTCTATAATAGCAGTAGACAGTGTAGAAAACCACGAACGGGTTAAACGAGGTCATCATTTGTGGTATCTTTGAAAGCTGTGAACATGGTGTGCCAGAAGGGTTCTCCATAAGGGTTATAAAAGCCATAATCATTTTTATGTATATAGAGTTACTTAGTGTGTTTTATAGTTTATGTAATTACTAACTTTTGACCGCATGTATGTCGGTTATTGCGTTAAAAAGCCGTAGTCACACGTTACATAGAAACGTACATAACATTATAACAACGACGTGACTACGGCTTTTCAAACTTGTTTCATACTTTTTTGTCGTAGTTGGGTTTTAGTTTCTAGTTTTATTTATATAAAATGTTTTAGTGCCGTTAAAATATTACTTTCTTTGCAAAATATATTTTAAATATCGTAGAAATATCACAATAATCAAATAAATACGGACGAAGTCACGAGCAAATATTTAAAAAATATTTTGAAATGTAAAAGTAACATCCTTTCCAATGATACCAAACACGGCATATTTAACCGACTCAAAAAAAGGAGGAGGTGCTCAATTCGACTGTATTTTTTTTATGTTTGCTACCTCATAACTTTCGACTGAGTGAATCAATTTTGATGATTCTATTTTTATTGAAAGCTGGTCTCACTTAAATTTGGTCCAGATTGAAGTCGGTTTTTTTTTGTTAAAATTTGTAATTATTATGTAGTATTTTAGTATGGATTTCATTAAAGTTTTAATTCTTATACCACTTTGAAAGGTATTCATTAATAGTTATCAATTGGCTGTAGTTCACTGTGAAATTTAAAAATAAGAATTTATGCTTTTGTGTTAAGTGGGCATTAAAGTATTCAATTTCTTGGTTTTCAGTTTTACCAGCCGAATTTCTATTAATTGCCAAGTCGTGTGGGTACGCGTTAATAAAAAAACTGTCTGAGTTTTATTTGATTAAATTTCCACTAATTATAAACTTGTTGAGATGTAATTTAATTTACCTTTGAGAATATTGTAAAACATTTAAGTTCTTTTTTTATGGGCTTTGAAAATAAAATTTTTGGTTTGCAATAAGTGGATACAAAATTGTGATGACGAAATTATAGCTAGGCTTCATAAAACTTTAATGTATGTAAGTACATATGCCCTTTGTCATTCTCCAAGTTCCAATCTATCTCTATACAGAAATTTATCCAAATCAGTTTACTCGTGAAATAGAATGACAGAGTTACTTTCGAAATCGAAAATAGGCCAAGTGCGAGTCTGACTCGCGCAGGAAGGGTTCCGTACCTTTATATATACATTTCAAGCTTCTATGTGCTGTTGCCGTTATCAATATCGAGCAAAAACGAGCAAACAATAACGTTTGTTGTATGGGAGCCCCCTTAAATATTTATTTTATTCTGTTTTTTAGTATTTGTTGTTATAGTGGCAACAAAATTTCAACTGTCTAACTATCATGGTTTATGAGATAAAACCTGGTGACAGACGGACGGACAGACATACAGACGGACAGCGAAGCCTTAGTTTTTTTTTTTTTTTTTTTTTATGGAATAGGCGGGCAAACGAGCAGACGTATCGCCTGATGGTAAGCGATTACCGCCGCCCATGGACACATGCAACACCAGAAGCGTCACAAGTGCGTTGCCGGCCTTTTGGGGATGGGGGGGGAGGTAGGGGTAGGGGATTGGGGTATGGGCCTCCGGTATCCTCACTCACTCGGTGAAACACAGCGCAAGCACTATTTCACACCGGTTTTCTGTGAGGCCGTGGTATCACTCCGGTCGAGCCGGCCCATTCATGCCGAAGCGTGGCTCTCCCACGGTTAAATAGTAATAGGGTTCCGTTTTACGTGTCTTGGAATTTTATGACATTTGAAATTGCTATTGACGTATTTAAAAAAAACTGACTAATTTATCCTTCTCAGATATGCTTATGTATCTTATGCTTTAAATAAAACTGTAATTTATACTCTCGATTGTCGGCACTTGATGGAACTTGTTATATTACATTTTTGAATTAAAATCACTTGTACTTATTCCACTATTTTATTTTTGTATTTGTATTATATTTGTATTATTTTTTTATTTTGTATAATCAGTAACCTTTGATGATGCCATAAGGCGAAACCGGTCAGGTGTAAACAAAAATAAAATAGTGGAATAAGTACAAGTGATTTTAATTCAAAAATGTATTAAATAAAGCTGTTGATATACTCGTTTATTTTAATGAAAGCTTAATCATCATCGTTTGACACATGAACAATATACATATGTTCGTATAATATATATTATAGTATGTGTATATTAACATAGTAGAGATCTTCGTTAAAATATACTTCAACAAATTTTGTGAACCTTCTAATCTAATCTTCTGCTAAGCCCAATGGACTTCCAAACGATTTGACAATTACGTTTCAAATTCTAAGTATCCCTTCAGATGGAAAGATTAAAACTTTTCATATGTTTTTATTTCATATACTATTTATAATTTACCCACGCAACTTCGTCTCCGTCTCTTTTTAATATTGCTCGGCTCCTATTGGTGTAAGCGTGATGTTAACTATCCTATCTTAGACACGCCAGCAGAACACACATTTAAAAAACCTGAAAATAGGTTGGATAGTTTCGTAGTTCATCGTGAGTAACAATGTGACATGAGAATTGTATATAATCTATACTATAATATTATAAAAAATATGTAAAAAAGTTTTTTAATTTAAACGGTTTTATCGAAAATAATGTACTAAAAAGTAAAAAATAAAAAAAACATTGTCTAATAAAAAATAAAATCGTTGGGCGTAGCGTAAACTGAGTTGACTTGATGGAAACACGAGCCCAACGATTTTATTTTTTATCAGACAATGTTTTTTTTTTTTTTTACTTTTTAGTACATTATTTTCGATAAAACCGTTTAAATTAAAAAACTTTTTTACATATTTTTTATTTTCAAGTTTTTAGGTTTAATTTTTCATAGTAATAATCAGATACCTAAATTACAGATTCAATTTCTAAATTTTATCCGCCATTTTGTAGCGGCGGCCATCTTGAATTTATAATGATAATGAATAAACATAATTGTATTGTCACTAAAATCCAAAGTGTATACAAAATTTCAGATCAATCGGTTGACAGGAAGAGGGTGAAATTTGAATTACCAAATTTGACCCAAGAATAATAAACAAATAAAACAAACGGGGTGAGCTAAATAAAACCGTTTAATAAAGCTGAAGAGTTTGTTTGTTTGAACGCGCTAATCTCAGGAACCGCTGGTCCGATTTGAAAAATTATTTCAGTGTTGGATAGAACATTTATTGAGGAAGGCTATAGGCTATATATCATCACGCTAAGACCAATAGGAGCGGCGCATCAATGTAGAATGTTACAGAAACGGGGAAAAATTATTACGCTACGGGTAATAGGAGATGTAAACGACGTTGCGTGGGTCAGCTAGTGGATTATATACTCAGTATTTCACTGAATAATTATGTTATTAGAGGGATAATTAATAAATTGCTTGTGAAATAATACACAATTTTAACAAAAAAAACCTACTTCAAGAACGACGAAATTGAAATGGGACCACATGGGAAGCACCAGATTTCAAATAAAAAAAAGAATCATCAAAATCAGTTCACCCAGTCGAAAGTTATGAGGTAACAAACATAAAAAAATATAAAAAATATACAGTCGAATTTATAACCTCCTCCTTTTTTTGAAGTCGATTAATGACAAGAAGGAGTCTTCGGTATCTTTATGCTTTTATCTGGTTGTAATTTCTTGTTCGCGTTTTCCTTATGAAATTATTATACTCGTACTTGAATGGAACACATATAGAATTCTTCTAAGGTTTGTATAATCAGCTTATCTTTTATGATTTAATTTATTTTTGCACCGTGTGTATGGAACCTTGATGGTTACTTATTTTACTTAGGGTTTTTGTAACTATTTTTTTCCTAAGTAAATAAAAAACTATTGAAGTTAAAGCAAGGTTCTCATGGTGAATCACTATGATTGTGTTCATCACATATAGTGTATTTACAAAATATAAATGCACATCGAGTTTTCTCTTTACAAAACATATTTTAGATTAAGTCTGTTAATAAAAAAAAACATGAATAAAGTACTAAGATGTTAAACAGCTTAACCTCATTTCGGCTAATATGTAAATAAATCCAGTACAAAAATTATGAATAATGACAGTGCCTATAACTCATCCTTTAGCAAGTGGAACTCTGCCGCATAATGTTCGCAGTATTTTATACCATAGACCTCTATACGTAGTATAAGTGTACAATGAATATATAAACATACTTGGGGGCAAAGTAGAAAAAATTGCTTTTAGACCGGAATTTAGGAGCCTCTTTCGCTCTAACGTTTGGTGGTTCTAGATATGGGTTTAATAAAGATAAGTGACTTGTTTTTTATAATTTTGTTGGCTTTTTAATAACAATATATATTATTCATTGCAAATCGAATAATACTATATTTATATTATATACTATATGATAAATATTTCGCCAATTTACTACCCACCACTCGGTTTTAATTCGACTGATTAACAACTATCTACATTGCCAACATCATAGAACAATATTTTCAAGCATTTTTAAACATATTTATTTTGAAACTTGATTCACACATCAAAACTTTTTGGGAAAGTAATCTGTTGATACATTTTCCGGTTCTTGTATTAACTAGGGAGAATGTACGAGTACACCAAACTAAGTTATTGCATTTCTTTTATAAATATTATTGCAAATATTTGAATCGGAGTTTGGGTGTTTGCTATGTAAAATATGTATATATAGGTACAAAAAAGTGTATATATAATTATATCAGTTGTCTAGTATCCATAACACAAGCTCTACTTAGAGTGGGACTAGATAGCGTTGTGTGTTAGATGTCCGAAATATTAAAAAAAAAAAAAATCTTACCTAAATCTAACCATACATTTCGATTGTATATCTTTTTTGCGTTTTTTTTAAAAGTTACTGGCAAAATATTCATGGCTTCTTGATTTTGAAACCCTCTTGATACAGTCACTTCCATTGTGAATCTGTTAATAAGCTAAATGATCCATTTCATATTCAAATTAATGAAAGTATTATCAGAAATCCACTACTATATCATTAGGAAACTCCTTGTCAAAGTCTCATTTGGGAAAGTCACAATCGGAATGACGGTAAATGGGGATCACCTCGAGTGACCTCAAAACAAATTCCACAAATGGTTTAAATCATAGAACTGACATTTGTATTCTGAAATGTTAATCCAGATACATAAATAACGTCTTTGGATATTCCCATTAAGGTTGTCATAATCGTGCAACAATCGAAATACAGTATAAAATATTAATCAAAGGTTTGTAAATGAATTAATTTGTTAAAGCGTGTTAAGCTGTTTTTGCGACATAATTGTGGTGACCCAGTTTTGTTCGGGACATTAGAGTGACGTCTTTTTAAACGGTCGATGCGCGGGCGGAGCGAATGGAGACAATTTTTTTTTGATTTTTAGTCTTTTTGCTGAGTTCGTTATTTTGGTGTGTGTTATTCCACTAAATTAGCTATCAATCAACGTACAATTTATAAATGAATAAGTAGGTCACGAAGTTATTTATTTCTGTTATCATTCCTTTGGTTGGATTTTTCTAAAGCTGAATATTCCACATATAAATTAGTCTGCGCCGCGGTGCCTTTAGATGATTCCATTTCGTATGACGAAAATAATTTGCTGTGAATTTTGTATACCTTTAATTGGTAATGCTTCAACTAACGCGTGACTAGTAATTTTCCTTTGCAAACGAAAGATCACACGCTATTTTTTTAATATTCAGAATGACAGTCATGCTGAGATTTTGAACGATAACTCTTGACTGAAATACAGTCAATAATGTGTGACTTGTACAATAAAGCTATAAACACCATCATGGCCAATTGTAATAGTCGTTTAATACTTGAACTTATCACCATAAATGTAGTAATATAACCACAAAACTGCAGAACTCAAGATAAACTTCTACGACACCACTCTTTAGAAATGAAATACGAGAAGTTAGCAACTGCCAGTCGTAGAAATTATTATGTTTACTAACTAAACTTTAAACCTTAAGTTTATAGATACAAGTAAATATTCTAGCGATGTTAAGATTGGTTGTTTGAGTTTAATTCCAGTTGTTTTGATATGATACTTAAGCATATCTTCGGCTCAGAGAGTTCTATATCAATGTAGTTTGACTTTCGATCGACTTGGGGATTACGTAGATGGTTAGAGATATAATCTCAATTTAATATCTACATACATAATTACATATAGTTAATACTTGACTATGTTATTCTAATTTATTATTATTTTAGGTTATAATGCACTAGCTAACCCACCAACTTCGCCATTCGCCTGCGTCTCTTTTCAACTATGCTCGGCTTCTGTCTCCACCGAACAAAAGTTGACAACTTTTGTGTTGTCAACACGTGTTGGTGACAAAAGTTTCTGTAATTTCCTTGTGTTGGCACCAAAAATTATCAATAAATATTGGGAACCGTGTTTCTGTTTTTGGCGGTAAACGTCAATCAATACGCTTGTTGCAAATATTTATTGGCTCTGTGGAGACGCTAAGTTGGAATGTTTTTCAAATTGTTGGTGACTCGGTGTAGACACAATGGAAACAAAAGTTGGCGATTTTCTAAACAGTTGGGAACACTGAAATTGCCAACAATTTCGTTGGATACGCGCCTATTAGGGTGATGTTAACTATCCTATCTTAAGCACGCCAGCAAAACACAAATAAAAAAAACATAAATACTCGAAATCGATAAGATAGTTTTGGAGTCCATCGTGAGCAACAACGTGTCACGAGAATGATATATAATAGATGCATATATTGGTATATTCATGATCACCATAGTCCAAGGGACATAAGGCTTTCCTTAGAAAGAAAGGATTGGTCTACTATACTACGCTGGTCGGACGGGTGGGTATCGGATTTGTTTCACGTTCTCCTTCTTGCAGTGCCTCTAGTAATGTGTTCTTACGACGTCCTCGGGGTAAAAAGAGGTAGTGGCACTCCAAATTCTTAATTTATGACCGCACGGACAGTTACATTTTAACCGACTTCAAAAAAAGGGGAGGTCCTCAATTCGACTGTATTTTTTTAAATTTTTTTATGTTTGTTACCTCATAACTTTTGACTGGGTGAACCGATTTTGATAATTCTTTTTTTATTTGAAAGCTGGTGCTACCCGAATGGTCCCATTTAAATTTGGCCCAGATTTAAGTCGTTTTTTTTTGTTAAAATTTGTAGGTAATTATTTTATTTCATTTAGCTAAAATAATCCATTTTAACAATGTGAAAATGTTTCAAATGAACTTAAAAATATAACGATGTATGCCAATCCTAAATTTCTTGTTCTTTATTTATGAATAATACAGTGTTCTACCTTCTAGGGAACTCATTTTGTAAAGGATAAGTCTATAAACTTTGAGGCTTTCACACACACACACATTTCTGGAATGATCTTCAAGTAGTACTTACGAGTTACAAACTTTAAACTGAAGTTAAGATATCGGTTTTGCCAAGTTTAAAGTTTATCTAATGGTTTGTCTCTAAATGGAAAATGAACGCACACTTCGGTGAGATGAATGTTTGTGAATTTTAACTTGATACCTTGAGAACTCCAAGTAGAATCAGATTAGACTACATATTAGAATTCGTACTAAAACGACTACTATCTTACATAAGAAAGGAAAACAGTAAGCCATTATAAGTTTCACAAGCAAAATTAATAATAATAAATATGTTATAATATATAATAATGATACTACAATATTTGTCTAACTTACAATAAAATAAAACACGAAAAAGTATAAAAATATATAGCCCGACTACGTAAAAATTTTTGATAAAATTTATATTATTGCCTATGTCACTGTCAGTCTGTTTTAACAATCTATTGACACCTATTTCATTGAAATCAGTTCAGTCGTTTAAGCGCTACGGTGGAACATACAAACAAACAGACTGCCAAAAATATTACCTTTCCTTTTGACTTCGCCGTAACCGGCTAAAAAGAATTATATTAATCTGTTTACAAATATCAAAGATATCGAGTAAAGTACAAGCATCATGAATTGACTCCTATATTGAAGTCTGTCAAATAACTATAGGCTCCGATAATTTTATTGGATCATTCCGTGGATTGGATACTGAAAACACTTCAAGTATCGAAATAAAATAATCAATGAATACATTTGTAAGATAAGGTTTAGAATTTAAATATTAAGGCGAGGCTAATTAATTACAGTTAGTAGAACAGCATGGTTGGGCCGGCTCGTCCGGGGCGGTACCACCCTCGCACAGAAGACCAACGTAAAATGACAGCGTTCGTGCTGTCGTGTTTTGTTGGTGAGTGCGTGACCGGAGGCCCAATGATGTGGAAGCATCACTAGACCGCCATAGTGTGGGTCACCATGTTGCATTGTCTGCATTCGCAATGAGTATGGTGACCACCACTCTTGGATTCTGCTTATGCTTTCCATCAGGCAGAGTAGAGTCATTTTGGCAGGGCCATACATATCTAAAGTTATACACAAAGAGCAACAATATAATAATATGTATATAATGCGGAAACAACTGACAGCAACCTTAAATCTCCATTCTCTCCTAAGTGACATAAAGATTTAATTTTCTTGCAACAAGCACTTAGATATTAGCAACATACATTAGACAAGCTTAAGTGTAGCCTAAAGATTCTTAGATTTATTTATAATAACTCTATAGATTTAAAAAATCATAAATTTACAAAAAAAGGCAACGGGAAGGCCCCGTTATTAAGCTCCCCGGACTAAGCTCGGGTAATCAAGTGTAACTTTAAAAAGTTATTTAAAGTTAAATATAAAGTTTCTATGATTGTAACGGGCTCAAAGTCACTAAGTTACAGACAACTAGTAGAAAAGATTTGTCTCAATGAGAGTCTTATGACAGACCCGCATTTGAAAATGTATTTATAATAAATACTAAACGATAAGGCAATAAACGCAAAACTGCTTACTTGAAAAGAGAATAATAAATGATTTTATTTTATAACAACAACTTAAAACTAACCTGTTTATCGCCTTAGTAGTAATCAATCTTAAAACTCAAAAATACATCAGAGATTGACAGAATGCTTAATTGCTTTTGATTTTTGCAAGCAGAAACAAAATGTTTTACCTTCATTGTAACTCATTATGAAATGGATAAGTTTACACCCTTCACAGTTAGGACTTACGAAAATTCAGGGCACTCCAAGGACAATTTATAAACTTTATCTGAACTTTACCTATCGATCCGCGAAGTTCAAAATTTAATGGGTTGTCTCCGAAACGGTTGCTGTTAAATGTAAAATGACAGCGCTTTCAATGTTTTATCTAAAACCTGTAGATAGGTAAAGTGAAAGGATACTTATTGTCTGATGTTTTTGAATGGAAGTGTGACTCACTTAAAAGGAGGGTATAACCTGAAAATTATTTTTTGGGAAACGTTTAGGATTCATGGATTGCTGTACTTATTTTCAGTTTTATGTCATGCTTTGAGAGTGTCACTAAAGCGGCCTCGCGGGTGTAGCTAGCTAGGTGTTGTAAACAAGGTGAGACTGTTCTTCTCACCCGAGCATCTCGGGCATCTGTGTCTTCTTTACAAGACCCAGGTTCGCTCGTGCGTGGAGTACTGTTCTCATCTTTGCGATGGTGCCGCACAGTACCTGTTTGACGCTCTCAACCGGTTGCAGCGGCGAGCAATTTGCATTGTCAACACTCCCGAAGCCACCGAGTCCCTTGAGCCCCTGCAGTTGCGTAGAGATGTCGCCTCTATGGCAGTACTCTATCGCTTGTATCACGGAGAGTGTTCTGAAGAGCTCTTCTAACTGGTCCCCCCTTCCCCCTTCCTCTACAGGGCAACACGTGCCGGCCATGGAAGTCACCGTTTTAGAGTGGTAGACATACGATCTCGTACTCACCGCTTCGGTTCTTCCTTTCTGTGCCGAGCGGTCAAAACCTGATCCCGGATCCTTTAAGCCGGGCGTAAAAAAGCATCTCACTAGGCGGCCATAGTGTGGGTCACCATGCTGCAATGTCCTTATTCGCATTGAGGAAGGTGATCACCACTTTTGGAATCTGCTCATGCTTTCCAACAGGCAGAGCAGAGTCATTTTGGCGCAGCTATAACATAAAAAAGAAAAAAAAATTAAAATGCTATTGTATAAAAGTTATTAAATGCAATCTGTTCATTATTATCATCATCTTTGAATATTCTACTGCTGGATGTAGGCTTCTTCTTAGCAATGCGTCCATTGCTTATGAAAAAAATTCAATACTGTAGTATTGTGAGTATTGATAATTACTGTAACTTTCAATTTATAGATACTATTTAAGAAGTATTAAAACTTGTGTTTAGCAATATACATATTTTTAATGTGTATAAAAGAGTTTTTTTTTTATTTAACCGAGTTTAAATTGTACCCTATCTAAATTACATAAACAATATTTACAAATTGTGTACATGTTCAAGAATAAAATTATAAATGCAATTCGTTGTATTTAGATTGTTTTTAACCCCCGCCGCCAAAACGCGATTTTGATGCGCTTTTTTTTTCATTTAAAGTCAGTTTCCTTGCGGTGGTTCTTAGCTATGTTTGGTTAATATCGGTCCAGTAGTATAAGAGTATCAGCTCTTTTCCAAAATTATGTAAGGCATTTTTGGCGTATGATTACACGATTAAGTGCTTGCGTAGGGGGTTTTTAAATTTTAGCTTGTTTACGTTCATTTAACTTGTTACGTTTTTTACTTTTTTAGATTATTTAGTTACGTTAAAAACAATTCTAGATTGCAGTAAACATTTACAAGCTTCATAGCCACCAGAAAAATTGTCACTAAAATTCTCAATTTATTAAACATTTTCTTTTAAATTACATTAATTAATTATTGTTTTATCAAATCTGTACCAACAGTAAACATGTGTAGATTCTGTGGAATCATACACACCATATTTTTGTATTGTCTCAAACAAACCGGGCAAAAGTTCATTTCTTTTTGTTTTGCAATCTTTTACTAAAGTCATTCTTCCACTGAGTCTAAAAAAAACTTCTCCTTACGCACCAAAGGACAACTACAAAATAGATGAAAGCGCATGTATATATATATTATATACATGCGCTTAAATCTTCTTTCCTCCGCCTATGCCACTCACTTTCTAGTTCTATTATTTTATCACCAGTAAATAAATTTGTTAGAGATGCATATTTTTTTATCGACATGTGAATGCTCAGTATTGTAATAAAGGAGTGTATTCATGTTATTATTTTATCTTATAAGTACACTACTGATACATAAATGTGTACAGAAAAGTATAAATTACTCCAATAATAAAGTACTAAATAAAGTAAGTAAATAAAGTACTGTAATAAAGTACTATATTAGTAATAAATTAAATTAAAAAGCTTTTTAATAACAAGCTTTTACAGGAATGCCTCGAGACGAATCAAACGAGTCCAAACTCGATGATATTGCGACGTTTCTTTACCGAGTTCCTATGGCCACCTTCCAGCTCGAGCATCATATCAGCTCCATGTCAGTATAGTATTGTATTGTCACGCTGTATACATTATGCTTGCAAAATTTCAGCAAAATCGATTGAAGATAATATATCTGCTTCAAAATTGAGTTGCAAGATTCCACCCGAACATACAAGCATACATACATACATTGCAAGTTAATAAAAAGCTTGTAAAAACAATACTGTTTATATGTATGTAACTAATGTTAAGCAACAACAAAGTCATATTCTTAACCGACTTCAAAAAAAGACTGTTTTTTTAATGTTTGTTACCTCATAACTTTCGATTGGGTGAACCGATTTTATGATTCTTTTTTTTTTTGAAAGCTGATGCTCCCCATGTGGTCCCATTTCAATTTGGTCCAGTTCTGACATGTTACCCATGAGAAAACCCTATAAGTCATCAATTTGCATTAAGTATGTGCGCGACAAATTAACGAATAACTCAATATTCCCGTATGGTCCCATTTAAATTTGGTCCAGACTGAAGTCGGTTTTTTTGTTAAAATTTGTGATTATCCATTTACTTCCATGAATCGATGCAGTTTGTTTATAATACGTTTGATATTCTGTTTCTGATTGATTGTGCATTAGCACAAGCATTGGACTGTGTCTTTGTATTGTTCTACATAATAACCGTAGTGGCTAATAGCTTTCCGTTATACTATATAACATGTTATTATTATCCAATGAACATGTTAGGTAAAGTCGCTAAGCCCTCACCAGTCCACCCGTGACCACGATCGGTGCAATTCGGTCGAAACGTTGGGTAACCAAAAAAGGTATTGTACATTGTTAATATTATCGCGATTAAGTCCCGATTTACAGTCGAATAATATGGTAGGTAAATTATACAAGACATGTATATTTTGATTATATTAAGTAGTTACGTTTCTAAACATGAAAAAGATTTCTCATAGTTTTTTTCTATAATAATTCCACCTACATGATTAGGACATTAATAAATGTTTAAATATGGAGTGGAGCGGTATCGTAGACACTCTCATGTGTTTAAAACCACGACCGAATTTCACATGCAATTAAACTAACGACTTTACTGTTTGCTAATGTGCAGGTTAATACTATCTTAATCAATTAGTGGCAATATAAAAATCAAATTAATAAACAAAAAACATAAGAAAAAAAGAAACAATAAAAATATTTACATACACAAGCGTCAAAAAATTCATCCGCATCATCGCCTACTGGTAGCGTTCCCAAAAGGCTGGCAGCATTGCCACGTTGAATGGCAATGCTAAACGACTTAATTGCGATTGAAGTACTATCGTGTAGAGAAAAATTATCGTATTCATGGCCTGTATGCGGTTGCCATAATTTGCAGGCTATTCTGATTTGACCAAGTCAAATTAAATCGATGGATCCTCGTCGTTTTTTTGGATATGTTTTCAGTTTTTACACGTTTTTTAAAATATATTTACAAAGGAAATAACTTGTTAGGTATATGAGAATATTTCTGACAAAGGTCCGTCCCCAACACAAAATAAATCTAATGAAAGTTGGTGATTAATTTATGTACCGGAGGATGCGTGTTATGTACGCTATTTTAGAGCAAATCAATAGCAAATCTGAACAACAGTAAAAATTATATGCCAATTTAAATGTTGATATCTTTTGCGGCGGGTAGACATGTTATTTTTATGGTCAAGGAACACTTGTCAACATTTGTCTGCTGTGGTTACTAAATATATCCTTGTAATTAGTAATTTACAATCGGAGATTTAATACAGATTACCTATGCAATCATATGCAATGCAGAAAAATGACTAGCTTAATAAAAATAGCAAACTCTTTGATTCTTTACTATGTATTTTATGCATTTCGTATGCACTATGTATTATACATAATTACCAATCCACATCCAAATACAGGTTGTATATTTAAGACCCGTTAAGACCGTTAAGACCCGTTAAGCATTAAGACTACGGTAATTTATAAGTAAACAAATTATACCAGTTGTCAAGTACAGAATTTCACCTACTTCACTTAGAAACATACACGTACAATATAAATTCTTAATTATATCGATATCTGAAGATTGTTAGTTCAACACTATGTAAAAGGAAACACTGTTATCAAGTACGCAACTCGTACTACATCGGCAAGTCGATAGTCGGCAGTTTCCGCAGCGCGTCGTCTTTCATCGCAACGAGATATCGTTCATTTCCTCACGTCCCGACTCCTAATCGCCAACATCTACCGACACCCAGTCTACCACTTTACGCCACGAGTTTTTGTGCCCATTTTTTCATTTGCGCTACCGTATCTTGATTTCTCCAAAAATAGGTTTTATCGGCAGAGAAATACAAGTAATGAATTACACGATAAAAAATGGTCGCGGCATATGATCGAATGCGTATTCCTGTTGATTATGATCTGTTTTTAATTGAAATGGCGCTTGTGGTTTCATCCAGCGTTTTAATAATACATTATTGCGGCAAAAAATATGATTTTCCATTTTGTAATCTGTACTTTATTTCAATTTTACATCAACGATATTAATTCTCTAATGAAATGATCAATGATCACTCTCAAATTAGTATTTATGTAAAATTTAAATATAGCACGATGTTAATTGATAAAAGAAAGTACGTACCAGTACCTTCGATCAATAAAAATACTGTCATTTTTAAGAACTATATTTTGCCCGCGGCTCCGGCCGCGTGTATGTCTGATATCGTAGTAATCAATTTTCGGGTTAATATATTATTATAACCGATGACACTCACAAGTAATATGGCTTTCTATCGGTAAAATATTTTTTAAAATTAGTCCACGTAGTAGTTAAAAACGTTACCTCTTTGTGATATTAAGCATAGGTAACAGGTTAAATATTTTACAAGAATTATTATGATTTTTGGAGCTTTTCGTCACAATTAAAAATGTTTTTTGTAGGGGTTCACGCCAAAATTATACGTTGAAAAATGTTCAAAGAGAATGAACGAACTGCGGTATTTTTGATGACCTCTTGACCGTTCAAACTTTGTATATATTTTTTAAATAACATTAACCTACATTTCATCTGAACATTAAATGAAATGCGAAAAGTCGTTTGATTTGGGTTGTGGATAAAACATTACATATCCATTAGCTAACTCACACATTCAAGCATTTTATACATACGACAGAAAAATATTTTTTTGTTTTACAAGCCGTATGCGACCGTAAAAAGTGAGGCGTCACAATTTCATGGAAAGCGTCGGTGTCACAACTTTTGTCTAAAAACGGACCTCTGAAATATGGGCGTAATCAAACGTGTGGAGGCCGCGACCTCTATGATAATCTTGCACACATTTGACGAGCCTCATATTCGCGATGTTAAGTACGTTGTTCGCTGACTGGCTTGCGTTATTAACACGTGACGTGTTTGTTATATATTCTAACAGCGTACATATGTTACTTAAACGAGTTACGTAGGTGTATATTTAAGTTAATGTATTTCAAGGTAAGTATTACGAAGCATGTTTTTCAATAAGTTTGGCATATCTGATTTCGTAAGGTGTGTATTTATGACGTACGACATTTTATCGTTTAAGGTATCTCTCTCGGTAACTGTATTGTATTTAGATACAATGCTTTGTTACCCTTTCAATCTCAACAATAGTGGCATAATGAAATAAACGCGTCCCCATACATACATTTTATTGATTTGAGCATAAATGAATTTTGTAGCTTTATTACTTTCGAAGATATCTACGTTAATTGGATTGATTTTAATTTGTTTTCTAGCATATATTACCGTATGTTAATTAAACTTGATGTAATGCTTTCATATCCTTATTCAATGGCATCTGGAAACTACTTAACTAAATGGTTAGCTAAGTCTAGATTTTACACCCCTGAGATTGTAATGTCTGTAGATTGTATATTTTGGGTTTGTTGAAATTTTCGGAAAAATATGGTGGACTTCTAAGAATTACAGAGAAAATTTATTTCTTTCTTTTCTTAATAACTTGGTACCGATTTCGGTATACACACATCAAAAGTGTCTAGGGATCAACATATGTGTCTAGGGATCAACATATATTTTTGCAATAACTTTTCTCCTGATTGATATTAATTAAAATTTTCTTTAAGGATTCATCAAATAAAGTGTTTTCGTTTGTCACAGTAACGATAAACCAAGTCACCTTTGCATTAATAAAGAAATTTGCCATTTTCCTAATAAAGGGATTTTTGACATTTGAACCACTAACATTAAAGTTCGAAAAAAAGACTGAAATAACAGTTTTCTTTAAAATTTTATTAGGTAACTTAAACAATTAATAATCCGTGTTTCTACCGCGAACACTAACAACACAAGAATCGGTTTGGCATACTCATAATGAGTTCATCCAAATCACGCTGTGGAATGGCCGCCCATGTTCGTTGCAACAACAAAAAAAGGTCTTCTTGCGACTGGATACCCTCCATATTCGGCAGAGCTCTTCTCTGTAGCATATCCCATGCATGCTCAATCGGGTTCAAGTCTGGCGACTGAGCAGGCCAGGGCCCAAGCCACATCTCAATCTCAAGAAATCCGCATAAAAATGCTTGATCCCTAGACACTTTTGATGTGTGTAGTTCTCCAGTGTATGTCCAGGCCGTCTCGTACAAGGTGCTAAGACAAGTAAAAGTACAACCTAAGTATAAGCAAATGAAATGTAAATCGGTTGGTAGCAATAGGTTCGGGTCTTATCGCGCATTTGTTAATCTTTACTAACAGTATGCGTGAATAAATGAAGGCTATTCAGGTACGGGTAATGGGCTAATATACTATTGAAAACCTTGTGCTTCTAGATTCCGTATAATTAGTACCGTGTATGTCGGTTATCATGACAAAAAGTAACATATTTCCTTCTCCAAGGTCCTATTTATCTCTATACCGAAATTCATCCAAATCGGTTCAGCGGTTTAGTCGTGAAAGCGTAACAAACAGACGGACAGATTTAGTTACTTTCGAATTTATAATATTAGTATAGATTGCTGAAGTAAACAAAAGTAAAAGTAACAAAAATAAATAGGTGTTTCGATACCAATGCCCAGCAAATGACATTTTTCGGCTGAGAAGGAGAAGGAGAGGTATTCAGAAATGCACAAAGGACTAGTTGACATAGAAATACATTCGCTATAAGAACTACTACGAATAAATTCTTAGACTCATTAGTAGCGTGCGAAAAGTGTCATAAATAATCCAAATAGCTTTCCACAAAATCCTAAACATTTCTGTTGAAAAATGTTTTCCGTTATATTTTCTGATAGTGTTCTTTTTCTGAGTGCTAAATTGTACATTGTTGTTTAATTTTTATGAAATGTTTAATTTATAGATCTTTACAACAGTACTGGCGTTTTTAATCTTGTAAATAGAAATGTTGTTTGTGTTGTTTCTTGAATTTGACCTTTGATTTAAAAAAATACTAGCTATACCTGCCAACTCCGTACCGCCATATTTACATATCTGTCACAACTTCCCACAGGCAGTGTACAATTGCGGACAAAAAAAAAGACTTTCCGTTATCTTTTAATTTTTCTTGTATACAAATCTTGTCCTAACAATTACGAACAAATAATAATTGAATTATTTAATTTGGTGCAGCCGATCGTAAGTTATGCGCGTACATACTTTTTGACGATTCATTTTTATACATCTTACTATCTGAACCGGCAAACGTTGTTTTGCCATTTAAAAAATGGGGTATAAAAATAGATGTTGGTCGATTCTCAGACCTACTATGCAGATATGCACACAAAATTTCATAAAAATCGGTCCAGCCGTTTCAGAGGAGTATGGTAACTAACATTGTGACACGAGATTTTTTATATAAGATTATATAGATAGATAGATTGATTTATAACACTATTAAGTACATTCTTAATTAAATATTTCTATTTTGAGTAAAGAAAAGAGATGAGACATAGGCGGATCTGGAATCTTTTCGTTTGAAATTTGTGTACCTATATAAAAGTAACTGAATACTTTATTTCCATTGGGGTGAAACCAAACGAGCGTAATTTTGTGAGTCGTGAGTCGCGTATTTTTGGTCACTCATTTTACGTTCAACTGAATTTCGGTTGGGTTGCCAAACGAACTTGATTTATTTATTCAGTATTGAGCGTTGGTACGGGCTGTTTATGTTGTCGATGGATCCATTAAAAATATTGTGTATTTACACAATTTATTTTTTATTTTATTTTACTTCCCTCACCACGACCGAAATTCGTTTACGCGCATTGAGTCGGCAGACAACTCATTTTGCGTCGTCGTGTGGCACCAACTGCATTTTTGTATGAAACCGAATGCAGCAGAATTTATGCTACCGAAATTCTGCGACTCACGACTCACAAAATTACGCTCGTTTGGTTTTAGCCTTACGAGAAACAAAGGCTTTCGTTCTTAATTATTTGCCATTGCCAGCATTATATCTTTAAATGACTACTAATGGTTCATATGATATCTATTTTCAATAACTGTTTGTTACAGATTTAGTACTTATAATATTGTAAAATGTTTGTTAATTTTCTTACAGTCAAAGGACTTAACTTCAAATAAATAATTAAAATGCAAAGTATATAAATAATATTCTTTAAAGATTAATATGTTTAATATAAATAGATTTTTGGTAATTAATTATGTGGCTTATTCTTTGTTAGATATTCACTTCAAAAAATTGACCATTCAAAAATATTAAAGTAAAATTGTATTTGCTTATATCGTGACGTAACTTTGCTTAGAACTAAAAATTTTGACATTTAATTTAAAGTCTTTAACAGTTCACGGCTTGACACATAGGTATATCCTTGCAAAGAAGGGCTTGGATTCATATACCAAGCTGGTCAGGCAGGTCTCTTATAAGATTTTTTTTAAGTTTTCCTTCCCTTTTTAACCGACTTCAAAAAAAGAGGAGTTTATCAATTCGACTGTATGTTTTTTTTATGTTTGTTACCTCATAACTTTGGACTGGGTGAACCAATTTTGATGATTCTTTTTTCATTTGAAAGCTGGTGCTTCCCGTGTGGTCCCATTTCAATTTGGTCCAGATCGAAGTCGGTTTTTTTGTTAAATTTTTTATTTTAACATTTAAAAATAAACATTCTGTCCGATTTTATGTTTACTAAATGAAATCCTCGGTACAAATTCAGATCAAAAAAGATACTTTTTTTATGGGATTAGGGGGCAAACGAGCTGACGGGTGGCCTGACGGTGTCAACACCCGAAGTGCGTTGCCAACCTTCCGATATTTGATGAAATATCATTAGCAAAAACTTTAGCAAGTTCTTACTGTACTAATGCTTTACTCACCGTGGGAGAGCCACGCTTCGGCATGAAGGGGCGGCTCGACCGGAGTGATACCACGGCCTCACAGAAAACCGGTGTGAAATAGTGCTTGCGCTGTGTTTCACCGAGTGAGTGAGGATACCGGAGGCCCATACCCCAACCCCTCCCCCTATCTCCAACCCCAAACCCCTCCCCCTATCCCCCCCCATCCCCCAAAGGCCGGTAACGCACTTGTGACGCCTCTGGTGTTGCGGGTGTCCATGAGCGGCGGTAATCACTTACCATCAGGCGATACGTCTGCTCGTTTGCCGGTCTAATCCATAAAAAAAAAAAAAAACCCATAGAACTAAAATAATCATTTATTGATCCTTGACCGACCGTCCATCTTCCTTAGTTCATCTGTTCATTCCTTAATCCGTCCTTGCCAAAAATAACCACTTTATATAGGTGGTCATTTTTAATATACAACATATGAAATCCCTTGTAAAAGGTATAGAAAAGTTCAGAAAAATCATGACGATATTGATTTTCCGTCAAAAATATTAAACCCTAAAATTATATCAATATAACCACCATGTATTTTGTAATATTTTGATACTTTTTATACTTTGCCGTTTATGTCGTGAGATACATTGGCCTAACGACTAACATAACAGTCCAAGGTTTCCTAGAAATCCTTTTGTTATCGTACTACGGCATTTGTGTAGGCTTGTAAAGGTCACAACCTTTAAAAGCCTGCAATAAATCATGTGTGTCTGAAAAAAAACTTAGGTATGATTTAGTTCATTCTTTTGGTAGAAAATACAGCTTTATCACAATCGTCACGTTTCTATTTATTACAATTCTCAGTGTATTTTATATATTATCTTGAAAATTTATCTAAAATTATACATGTTATTGTAAGATTTATGTTGTAGCACTCCACTATACTGAAGTTATCGTTCTAGGTAAATGATTTTTAAGAGAAACGGAGTTACAAAGAATACCTGTGGACTACACGGCAACCACATTTTAAAGGAAATCTATATATAAACATAAAAGAAAGTCGTGTTAGTTACACTATTTATAACTCAAGAACCGATTTGGCTGAAAATTGGTGGGCGGTAGCTTAGAACCAGGAGACGGACATAGGATACTTTTTTTCTCTTTATTTATTTTTAAGGGACTTTTACCCTATTAGGGTTATATGCCAGTCCCGTAAGGCCTTAGCTTACACAAGTATCAATTTAGACTGTACAGTTTAATAGCTTTTTTTGATGTCGGTATAGCCATATAGGTATAGATACTTTTTACATAGTTTTTTTTTTACTTTGTCCCGCGGCGTTAACCGCGGTTGTTGTTGTACCGCGGGTAACACCGCGGGGCTCAGCTAGTAAATAAATAAATATTTAAATATTTTGGACATCTAACACACAACGCCATCTAGTCCCAAGATAAACAGAGCTTGTGTTATGGGGTACTAGACAACTGATACAAATACATATATACTTTTTTTTTTCGTAAATACATACATATTATACATAGAAAACACCCAAACTCCGAAATAAATATTTGTAGATAATACAAACATTTGGTCCGACCCTGGAATCGAACCCGAGACCTCATGATCAGCAGTCGCACACGCCAACCGCGAGACCAATGAGGCAGTCATAAAGAATATATTTTACTTACCGTGAATTCTTTCAAGTCTAAGATCGCTATGTCATCATAAAATTGAGACATTTCCTCGTAGTGTTTACTTAAGAAGGTTGCAATTACAAAGACAATCACTGGCGCCACCTACCAGGGGTATTAATGTAATATCTCATAATTATTAAAATGGATTCTTGGCTCATTGCCCGGGAAATGGGTCTCTTTGAATATTTGTCGGACTACAAGCATTTTATTGTTAATTAATTTATAATTTCTGAACAACTTTTCACAGAAATTTGAACTCGACGTACAACTCCATAAATATTGTTTTAGCGTCCTTCAAGTGTGTGTGTGTATTTTGCATACGTAATGCAAACTTTTGGGTTCCAATTTAATTTGTATAACAGTAAATTATTTCAGGGAATGTGTGAAGCCTGCAAACTCAATAACAATAAATAAAAACACTTAACTTACAGTCGTTCGCTGTTTTGTTTTGACTTGAAATTGTTCTGTTTATATAACACAATAGTAATAGTCCGGGATCCCCGGAAATAATTTTACAAGTTACTATTAAAAGCAAATTTTTCGTAAGTGGCTTCATTTTGATAATACGCCCAACCTTTCCTCTTACAAAAAAAATCGATTGTGGGACTAACAGGGTAGTAGGTACAAAAAACTTTTAAGCGTTGGACCGGGATAACGTACCACGCAATTTGTAGGACAATGTGGCTGTTAAATTATATAAATATTAACTTTTGTAAGAAAATTGTTGTAAAAAGAAAAGTTGGGCGTCTCATCAAAATGAAGCCACACACACACACACGATAAATT
This sequence comes from Diaphora mendica, assembly GCA_949125395.1. Classification (NCBI taxonomy): domain Eukaryota; kingdom Metazoa; phylum Arthropoda; class Insecta; order Lepidoptera; family Erebidae; genus Diaphora; species Diaphora mendica. The sequence goes on from OX421321.1 coordinate 9,540,024, forward strand.
AGCTTGATAGTAATACGTTGTAAAATTGGTTCCGGGGATCTGGGACTATAATGTCAGAGGTTTTAAAATACAGGTGAACAACAGGAATCTTTTTTTTTTCACAGAAATAAAGAAATTATCAAATTTTGTTCTTTATTTTTTCAATAATTATTTTATGCCAACGCAATGGCATCTTAATAACAACTGCAGCTACTTAACTTCTTTTGTTAACATTTATATGGTAAAATTTTATTTTTCGAGGTTTTACAGATCGATTGATGAGACGCGTGAATGGAAATTTTCTTCCTTAACTCCTATGTTTTGAGACAAAAACTAAATCTACTTAAATAACTACATAGAATAAAACTATATCTACTTATATAAAGTAAAATGCATAAAGACCCGTATTGTTTAATATCCTCTTAATAATTGTGTGTCTAACACTACCATCATGTCAATCTGACTACCTACTACAGTTAATCTATGTAAACGAATTATTTATTTGATCCGTAGATTGTGTGCTCACTTTTATGTTATTCTATTTTTAAATAAAAGTTATAAGTAAATTGGTGACTATTACTTTGTTAATAAATTGAATATCAAAGTGAATTGTAAATGAAATATCTTGAGAACAAAGTTAACAGACTTATAAATTGTTAAAACATACTTATTAATATATTGTTTAACTACCTTTACCAATTGGAGTGTCATATAATTTTGGTCACATATTTATGATGAACACAAAGTACAGTAATCTTTAAGACAAATAATTTACGGTAACTATCTATAAACTAAAATTACAGATTCATTGGCTAATTATGCAGGCAGACTTTAAATTCATTTAATTGGTGTGATGAAACTCTTAATGCATTACAAACATTCATCCATGATTTTGAATTGTTTTTTTTATAATTCTTTGTTTTTTAATTATGTTTTAATTAATTTTACAAGTAAATGTATCTTTAATTATTATGTATATGTTGGATATATTTTTTATGTTGAATGTATATATCATATACAAATAAATGTTTTAACAGAACTTCATTATTTAGAGGAAATAAACAGAAGTTCCACGATATTCTTCAGAAACGTCAATCATGAACAATCACAATATTGGTATATTCTATTTTTGGTAATCGGTAATATCTTATATATAAAATTCTCGTGTCACAATGTTAGTTACCATACTCCTCTGAAACGGCTGGACCGATTTTTATGAAATTTGGTGTGTATATCGTGTAGGTCTGAGAATCGACCAACATCTATTTCTTGTACCCCAATTTTTTTATGGCAAAACAACGTTTGCCGGATCAGCTAGTAGAATTATAAATGTATAAAACAATAAAAGCATACGTATAGTACAGTAAAATTATATCATTGTTGTCAAATCGAAAATAATAGAATATATTTATGTGTGATTAACATTGTACTACCTGTAATATCCGGGTAACCTGAACAATGTCAGGAGAAACATGGCTATAGAATTTGTACTCACTATATACATCTATCTTTTCATACCTTTTAAACATGAATTAAAATGATATAACGATCAATCATCAATCAAACATCAAGAAACAGACTGTGTGATCTCACATTTCGGTGGATCTGACACTCAACGCCATCTAACTTCTAACTAAGCGAAGCTAGACTGTCTGATAGAATACTTTTCTTTTTGTAAATACGTACATATTAAACATAGAAAACACCTAAACTCCGAAAGTAATATTAGCAGATCATATAAACAATTGGACCAACTCGGGTATCGAATCCGAGACCTCGAGCAAAGAAGTCGTGTACCACTGCGCTACTGAGACAGCCAAAATAAATGCTGAAATCTATACATTTTACTACGTCTCTATCACTATATCCTACCGAGGCCTAGCCCACAATTCCCGCAATCCAATCAACATTCTTTAAGCGCAATGCCAAACAGTCCACCAGTTATTTGATTAATTGAAACCAATACTTCATGTGCAAAGCTACGCAAAGCACGCGTGATCACCAAATGGCTGCGATCAGAATTTAGATTGAAAGCATTACGGAAATGATGACGCAAAATGGAAATCTAAATTGGCCATTTTCGGATTATCTCCAAATTTCATATTAAAGGTATTATAAATATTTGAATATCAACTCTTAGAATGGCATACAATTTATTGAATAAGGCAAATTTAAATGTAACTTATATACCGTTGTTATTTTGGTATATGCGATTGTGAGGTAACTGCAACCTTTCAATATATATTTTATTAATGATTTATTCCTTGAAACTTGCTAATAAAATAATAATCTTCACAGTCTAACGAAAAGGACAACACCGTTTTTTAACAGTCAAAAATAATAACTTCCTTGCGATTAAAACGCTTCCTTGCTACTGAGAGACTGCTGAGTCTCTAATTGAAACTAATTGAAGTTGTAAAGCTATATATAGATGATTAACATTGTACTACCTGTAATATCCGGGTAACCTGAACAATGTCAGGAGAAACATGGCTATAGAATTTGTACTCACTATAAACAGTGAGTGATGATAATAATATACATATATAACAATTAGCTGACGGCAATATGAGACGCAACGCAGTAGCGTGATAATTTTCCCCTGTTTTTGAATTTTTTTTCATTGGTGCTCCGCTCCTATTGGACGTAGCGTGATGATATATAGCCTTCCTCAATAAATGTACTATCCAACACTGTTCTTTTTTTTTAAATCGGACTAGTGGTTCCTGAGATTAGCGCGTTCAAACAAACAAACAAACTCTTCAGCTTTATTTTCTATACTAATAAGTATAGAAAATAATAATTCAAATTGACTGCACGTTTGGCCTAGTGGTTTAACGGTCACCACGCCGTTTCCTACTTGGCCAAGTGTCGTGGGTTCAAATCCCACTTAGGACAACAACTTTGTGTGATCCACAAATTGTTGTTCTGAGTCTGGGTGTTCTTTGTGTCCATTTCATGTATGTTTGTAAAGTCCCCCGCGACACAGGATATATTCCTAGTGCGGGAGTTGTCTTTTTAAAAAAAGAAAGAAAAAGAAAAGAAATATCTCACCCCTATGAGAAACTGGTTATCTAAGCACAGTATGCTACTGAATAAGATTAAATAAATAAATTAATTCATGAAGAAACTTAGGAATTTATTAACACAAACATATTAAAGATGAATTAAAACAGAAAAAATGACCTTGCTTATCTCACAGTTAATTGTCCTGGGTTGGCTTCATGACCTCTGGCTTAACACTCAGGGGCGCAGTAAACCAACTGGCTCGTTGCAGTATATAATCATAGATTTACTCATATACTTTTGCGTGTCTTTCTACTGTTGTTATCTGTTGCTCACGATGAAGTCCGAAGCTATCTAAAACATTTTCAACTTTTTTAAACGTGTCTTGCTGGCTTGCCCAAGATATGATAGTTGACATCACGCTTATACTAATAGGAACCGAGCATAATTGAAAAGAACCGCAAATGAAAATGCGTTTTCCAGCTAGCATTATATAAATATAAAAAGCATTCATGAGGGTTACCCTCATGAATTGCCTTTTAACCATACAATGAATAAAAATTTTAGAATTTACATCAAAGTTGAGTTGGTCTTTGAATTTGTGAGCAGCGGTATGAAAACTGTACACGTGTATAAATGCTAATACAGGTAATGAGTTCAAATGAATTAAGGTAATTTGAATCTAATTAACGAATAATTGTTAGGGCCGGGTCATATGACATCGTCTTCATCATTATAAAGAATATTAGAGAAGTGAATGTTTAATAACATAAATTATCAAATTTTAAGATGTCTATTTCACGTTTTGTAAACCTGTTCTAGAGATTTCTTCTTTCGGTTGATAAATACAAGAGTACTCACATAAAGAAATGTCAACGACTGCTTTTACACCGTGGAGTCATTTTATTTTATGACTTATTAATGGCCTCGTTGACCTTTTAGGAAATTCTTTTAAATGAAATTCAATTGAAATTAAATGAATTCTTTGAAATCATAGAAACACCTCGTATTATCATATAATCCCGGCATCTAATTTCTAAACACTTTAAAGTTTTAACAGACTATCTTGGGGAGTTATGGGACTATTTTTATTGATGACTTAGTCATTTTTCATAGTTTTTGCATAATATATGTATACATCACTGATATAATACCTAGGAAGAAGAACATTTTTTTCTCTACTCGACATCTACATATATAAAAGAAAGTCGTGTTAGTTACACTATTTATAACTCAAGATTGGCTGAACCGAAAATTGGTGGGGAAGTAGCTTAGAACCAGGAGACGGACAAAGGATACTTTTTACATAAGACTTTTTTTTAATTTGCCCCTCGGCGTTAACCGCGTTTGTTGTTGTACCGCGGGTAATACCGCAGGGCTTAGCTAGTAATTTATAAATCTAAGTGTTTACAGTTTTGAAGTAAGTTAGTCGAAGCATATAACTTTGGTTTATTCATTATATCTACAAAGCCTTCAATTCAAATCTTATGTTTTCTTTTCCAGGTATGTACTCATCAGTTTCTTCAAACTTCTTGGTAAGGTTATCTGAGACTTGCACCCATATAAATTGCAGATTGTTGTAATAATAATTATTATAATCAATACTTTTAAACTAATATATAAATAACTTAACTAATTTTTCATGTACAATGAGGGTTTTCGATACTTTTTTGCCATCAGATAGCGCTTCGTATGCGTCAGGTCAACTGCCTTGACTGCCTCGTTGGCGCAATGGTAACGTATGCGACTGCTGTGCTTGAGGTCTCGGGTTCGATTCCTGGGTCGGACCAAATGTTTGTATGAACTGCAAATATTTGTTTCGGAGTTTGGGTGTTTTCCATGTATAATATGTATGTATTTACAAAAAAAAAAAAATATATGTATTTATATTAGTTGTCTAGTACCCATAACACAAGCTCTGCTTAGCGGGACTAGACAGCGTTTTGTGTTAGATGTCCGAAATATTTCTTTATTTATATAACTGTCAGATAGCACAGATTCCAGAATTTCACAAAAAAATATACGTTCGGTACGTATAATTTTTTAGTGAAATTTAAAGTATTTGAAAGTGTCATTGAATTTATTATGAATTGCGGGCAGAGAAAGTTCGTCGAACTGAAGATTGAGCTCAAAAACAGAGGCGCAAAAGTCACGGGTACTTTAGGGTACTTATGCCCCCCTCCTGTTTTATTTGCACACATAGGTACTGCACAACACTGTCGCATTTCGGAAAACTATATCAATATGCATATATAAGAAATGTTCTTTTATTTTCGTTCTATAATACTAACCCAGTGAAACAAAACTAAGTACAGCCACTAATGATGTAGGTACACATGTTTTTTGTGTGGGGATAGCTAAAACGTTGGAGAATGACATTAAATTTACTAATGGGCTTTAATGGACTTTCCACTAGAGTGGCGCCGTGGAAATAAGCTAAAAGTATATATTTTGATATAAGTACAAGTACACATATTAACTCCTTACAATACACGTGACATTATAACTTTAAAATACATTGTGATAAAATGATGTTTTCGAAGAAATACATTTATTTATTTGCAAAGCTTCATAACTTTTTTCATGATCCGCTATGTTTCATGAACCTTTTTAATTCCTTATTTAGAAGATCTAAGCTGTCAAAAACTACTTATTTGAACTCTGCAAATTCAGGGGCATAACTTTATACATTTTTGGGCATCTCCTTTAAAACTTCTTTTCTTTATCAAGATAATTACACAATCTATTACACAAATTTTATCTTAATAAACTACACAGTAACTATAGCAAAACATAAAGTATATTTAAAACAACAGTTGCAAAATAATAATTACTTTGCAATTACTTATGGTTAAATTCTCAAGGGATCATTTCTACATACTATAATTACATCCGTACACGCTTTTATCAATATAATAAGCGTCTCGTTTACAGGTTTTGATATTTATGCAAACATAGATACGTTATAAACGCGAATTAGGTCACCTCTGTCCGAGGTCCCTAAACAATTCATGACACAACCCTTATATCAAGCAATCCTGTGTCCGTGGATCACATTCACGGTGAGTATTTTAAGGATTCCTTACATGAAATACATAAAAGAGGCATATTGCCTGGTTCATCAGTTGCTGATGTTCTATAATATTAAAGAGTGATCATTGTGGCTTTTACTTGAATAGGAAACATATATTATGTTAGTTGAAAACAAAATACACCAATACAATCTTAGCAAAGTAATAGTTTATAGAGATTGAACTAACGGATAATGGCCAATTTAAGTAAAAAGAGAATAGATAGATATGCAATCCTAGCGCATTCTAGCTGTTGCTTCGAAATGATATCCCTTTCTTACTTTTGCTTTCCTTCCTTACAATCCTTATAATATATTCGAAATTATTCAATCTAACCCCTAAAGTATTTATTTTACGGCATTAAGTAAGCCCCTAGTCACATTATTATGACTAAAATTGTATTTGGTAAAGTGTAGTAGTTTAAAATATTTCTGGCTACTTTTCTAGGCGTAAAGTAATGTACCTTAATAGGCTTCTCGAAAAACGTTAAAAATATTGTTTTAACTGTAACTGAATTAGTTTAATTTTAAGGCTTTCATTATACAACTAGCAGATGAAAATTAAGTCTCATTATTCTACTAGTTTAAGTAGTTATTTGACCCAGTTACAGAATGATAAGCTCAGTGGCAAGCGTCCTTTGTACAACTTGCATACGCAAGTTTGTATAAAACAATACCGTCTGACTACTAACTTCGAACAACTTCTTATAACTTATTTTTTGGTCTGTTGATAAGAACTATAAAACCTATTGTTATATAATAGTAGAAACATATTTGACATCTTCTTGGTGTACGTCACCCACCAAAAAAGGCCACACAAATAAATGCTATTTACTGTACATGTACAGCTAAATAAAGCATTGTTGAGCTAATTAAAAATGATAAAAATGGTGTGCATAATAGCACAAATTGGATTTCCTCCAGCTTCCCCTGCGTAGCCTAATAATCTAAGGATAAAAAACCCCCGACATAATAACCTGAGTTCCCATTAAAAAGTAAATAACTTTTAAACGACTCAACCGATTTTCATGAAACATGTCTAAAAACACTCGCACGAAACTCACCTTTCATACAAAAAAAAAACTAAATTGAAATCGCTTCATCCTTTCGCGAGCTACGGTGTTAAAGACAGACAGACAGACCCCTCTTTTTGCATCGGGGGTTAATAAGTAAAATAATGGTCTTTACCTATGAAATTGCCGTTTTGTATGCAATAAGTGAAAGTACTTATTTTTTCAAACTTTTTTATTTCTGTTATTTGAAGTAATCACCCATGCAATCGACGCATCTTTGCCAACACATTTGCAGTTTATTGATGCCCTTCTTGTAAAAATCAGCTGGACGGGAGGCAACAAACTCTTCAAAGGCATTTTGTACTGCCTCTCGGGAATTGAATTTTTTACCCACTAAAAAGTTGTCTAAATTTTGGAAAAAGTAATAGTCGGTAGGTGCAAGGTCTGGTGAGTATGGCGGATGAGGGAGAACTTTCAACCCCAGCTCTTGCAGCTTGGAGACTGTCTGTTGCGCAGTATGGGGTCGCGCGTTGTCGTGCTCGTAAAGGAGCAGTGGGGACGACCGATTGACCAAAGCTGGTTGCAGATGTGCAAGCTTCTCCATCATTTTCTCCAGTTCTTCACAGTACACATCTGCATTAATGATCATGCCGTTTTGTAAAAAGCTGTGGTGAATCACATCCGCACTAGACCACCAAACAGTGACCATCACCTTTTTAGGGGTCATTTTTGGTTTAGGGCATTGCTTTGGTGCTGAACCAGGGTCTAACCAACTTGCTGAGACCTTGCACCTACCGACTATTACTTTTTCCAAAATTTAGACAACTTTTAAGTGGGTAAAAAATGCAATTCCAAACTATAAAACCTATTGTTATATAATAGTAGAAACATATTTGACATCTTCTTGGTGTACGTCACCCACCAAAAAAGGCCACACAAATAAATGCTATTTACTGTACATGTACAGCTAAATAAAGCATTGTTGAGCTAATTAAAAATGGTAAAAATGGTGTGCATAATAGCACAAATTGGATTTCCTCCAGCTTCCCCTGCGTAGCCTAATAATCTAAGGATAAAAAACCCCCGACATAATAACCTGAGTTCCCATTAATAAGTAAATAACTTTTAAACGACTCAACCGATTTTCATGAAACATGTCTAAAAACACTCGCACGAAACTCACCTTTCATACAAAAAAAAAAACTAAATTGAAATCGCTTCATCCTTTCGCGAGCTACGGTGTTAAAGACAGACAGACAGACCCCTCTTTTTGCATCGGGGGTTAATAAGTAAAATAATGGTCTTTACCTATGAAATTGCCGTTTTGTATGCAATAAGTGAAAGTACTTATTTTTTCAAACTTTTTTATTTCTGTTATTTGAAGTAATCACCCATGCAATCGACGCATCTTTGCCAACACATTTGCAGTTTATTGATGCCCTTCTTGTAAAAATCAGCTGGACGGGAGGCAACAAACTCTTCAAAGGCATTTTGTACTGCCTCTCGGGAATTGAATTTTTTACCCACTAAAAAGTTGTCTAAATTTTGGAAAAAGTAATAGTCGGTAGGTGCAAGGTCTGGTGAGTATGGCGGATGAGGGAGAACTTTCAACCCCAGCTCTTGCAGCTTGGAGACTGTCTGTTGCGCAGTATGGGGTCGCGCGTTGTCGTGCTCGTAAAGGAGCAGTGGGGACGACCGATTGACCAAAGCTGGTTGCAGATGTGCAAGCTTCTCCATCATTTTCTCCAGTTCTTCACAGTACACATCTGCATTAATGATCATGCCGTTTTGTAAAAAGCTGTGGTGAATCACATCCGCACTAGACCACCAAACAGTGACCATCACCTTTTTAGGGGTCATTTTTGGTTTAGGGCATTGCTTTGGTGCTGAACCAGGGTCTAACCAACTTGCTGAGACCTTGCACCTACCGACTATTACTTTTTCCAAAATTTAGACAACTTTTAAGTGGGTAAAAAATGCAATTCCCAACTATAAAACCTATTGTTATATAATAGTAGAAACATATTTGACATCTTCTTGGTGTACGTCACCCACCAAAAAAGGCCACACAAATAAATGCTATTTACTGTACATGTACAGCTAAATAAAGCATTGTTGAGCTAATTAAAAATGGTAAAAATGGTGTGCATAATAGCACAAATTGGATTTCCTCCAGCTTCCCCTGCGTAGCCTAATAATCTAAGGATAAAAAACCCCCGACATAATAACCTGAGTTCCCATTAAAAAGTAAATAACTTTTAAACGACTCAACCGATTTTCATGAAACATGTCTAAAAATACTCGCACGAAACTCACCTTTCATACAAAAAAAAAAACTAAATTGAAATCGCTTCATCCTTTCGCGAGCTACGGTGTTAAAGACAGACAGACAGACCCCTCTTTTTGCATCGGGGGTTAATAAGTAAAATAATGGTCTTTACCTATGAAATTGCCGTTTTGTATGCAATAAGTGAAAGTACTTATTTTTTCAAACTTTTTTATTTCTGTTATTTGAAGTAATCACCCATGCAATCGACGCATCTTTGCCAACACATTGGCAGTTTATTGATGCCCTTCTTGTAAAAATCAGCTGGACGGGAGGCAACAAACTCTTCAAAGGCATTTTGTACTGCCTCTCGGGAATTGAATTTTTTACCCACTAAAAAGTTGTCTAAATTTTGGAAAAAGTAATAGTCGGTAGGTGCAAGGTCTGGTGAGTATGGCGGATGAGGGAGAACTTTCAACCCCAGCTCTTGCAGCTCGGAGACTGTCTGTTGCGCAGTATGGGGTCGCGCGTTGTCGTGCTCGTGAAGGAGCAGTGGGGACGACCGATTGACCAAAGCTGGTTGCAGATGTGCAAGCTTCTCCGTTATTCTCTCCAGCTCTTCACAGTACACATCTGCATTAATGCTCATGCCGTTTTGTAAAAAGCTGTGGTGAATCACATCCGCACTAGACCACCAAACAGTAACCATCACCTTTTTAGGTGTCCATTTTTGGTTTAGGGCATTGCTTTGGTGCTGAACCAGGGTCTAACCAACTTGCTGAGACCTTACACCTACCGACTATTACTTTTCCAAAATTTAGACAACTTTTAAGTGGGTAAAAAATGCAATTCCCGAGAGGCAATACAATAAGAGTTTGTTGTCTCCCGTCCAGTGATTTTTACAAGAAGGGCATCAATAAACTGCCAATGCGTTGGCAAAGATGCGTCGATTGCATGGGTGATTACTTAGAATAACAGAAATGAAAAAGTTTGAAAAAATAAGTACTTTTACTTATTGCATACAAAACGGCATTTTCATAGGTAAAGACCTATTATAACTGAATAAAAGAATATCTATAATATACAATTCTCTTGTCACGTTATTGGTCACGTTGATCTCCAACACTATCTAACCGATTATATCGACTTTAAAAAAAAAGTGTTATGATGGCGTGCCTAACATAAGACAGTTAATATCGCGCTTAGACCAATAGGAGTAGAGTATCATTAAAAAGAGGTATAGACAAAGTTGCGTGGGTCAGTTAGTAAATATATACGTATCTGTTTTAAATGATAGTCTTTGGACGTAGTACCAAACTATGCACCATTGAGACCTTTGAACACTTTCTCTTCAATAAGAATTATATCCTTCATACGTAGACACCGCTAAATATAAGTCATTCGGTAAACTACGACAAGTGCTTAGTGTAAATATTATACGGGAGTAGATGAAGACGGGGTAAAATCATAACCCTCGATAAAATCATACCCTCGTAGTCGATTAAAAACTTAAAGTAACTTCGTAACTTTTGTTTTAAAATAAATGAGTTGATTGATATCCTTGTGTAGCAGAGCCGGTGTTTTTGTTTCAATAGCAGTATATACTTTATGTTTATAAACTTAAAGGTTGAAAATGACTGGGGAATATATTATATATATTACAATTCGTGTTTTAACTCAGGTACGTAGTAGAGCCACACTGATTTCAGCACGAACGGGCCGGCTCGACCGGGGCGGTACTACCCTCGCACAGAAAATCAACGTAAAATGACTGCGATCGTGCTGTCGTGTTTCGTTGGTGAGTGCGAGACCGGAGGCCCAATTAGTCTAGTCAACAAGTTCCAAACTTGTTGACTAGACTAAAAGATGCAGCAGCATCACTAGGCCGCCATGGTGTGGGTCGCCATGCTGCATTGTCTGCATTCGCAGTGAGCATGGTGACCACCACTCTTGGATTCTGCTTATGCTTTCCATCAGGCAGAGTAGAGTCATTTTGGCGGGCCAAACATATAAAAAAAAAAAAAAAAAATGAAATATAAAATATCTTTTTTTTAATTTATTGCTTCAAATTTATACACAATAATAATTTAACCGTTAAAATAAATACAATTTTACACAACAAATTAGGATATAAAGTATGACATCAGCGTAGGATAGGACAGGTACAGTATCATTAATCCTCTAACAAATTTAGTTGTCGTCAATTTATGGTCAGAACGAATCAATTTAAACCACACCCACAAATCATAGTATCTACAGCATTATTGATTGCCTACTATGTACTGTATCACCAGATATTTAGCTTATTAGTTCAATTTGCATGTGCATGCACAAATATGGACATAATATGGCTCTCTGTTTCAATCTAATCCGGTATATGTTAGTGTAGTAACCAATATCTTTGATGTTTACAGTTATATTGTACTGCAAAACGTTTAAATTCCATATTAGCTTCGTACATCGACACAGATCACTTATATGTAATTTTACTGTAAATTTGACGTACTGATCTGTAAATATTATTTTTTTACCGACTTCAAAAAAAAGGAGGAGGTTATCAGTTCGACTGTTTTTTTTTTATGTTTGTTATCTCATAGCTTTTGACTGGGTGAACGGATTTTGATGATTCTTTTTTTATTTGAAAGCTGGTGCTTCCCGTGTGGTCCAATTTTAATTTGGTCCAGTTCTTGAAGTCGGTTTTTTTTGTTAAAATTTGTGATTATTATCTCTTTATTGTACTGTTTGAGGATAAAATAGTACATACAGTTATAAACAGCAATTAAAATTGGCGATTTTATTACTCAAAGCTATATTTTTAATAAAACTTTTATAAGGCTATTGATAAATAAAGTCATTAGAAATGCACAGAATGTGTACAGGTACCTACATGTGTATGCAATGTGTATTATAATGAATGTATTATGCAAATGTAATGACCGCGTTTGTATGTATATAATCAAAAACTACTTCATTAGCATATACAGAAGTATGTTATAGTTACACGAAAACAAAATTAAAACTAATTATGTAGTGAACAATACTCTATTCAAAATCAACAATAAATTAATACCGTGGGGCACACATAGTAACCAATAAGAATGAAAATGGTGAAAATTAATTAGGAGCGATACGCAGCTTACTCTTAATTAGTTTCATATTGATGTCGTGTAGAACAATATTTCTTTAGTAGTGGTTGCCCGCAGCTCCGCCCGCGTATATGTCGGTTATCGTGTCAAATAGTAGCCTATGTGTTATTCTGATGTATAAGCTATATTACTGTAAAGTTTCATCCAAATCCGTTCAGTAGTTTTTGCGTGAAAGAGTAACAAACATCCATCCATCCATCCATACTTACAAACTTACGCGTATATAATAATAGTTTAGATTTATAAACGTTATGCTCTAAATTTGTACATCGCTGAACTTAATGCCTAGGGCATTCTCTTCGAGTTCGGGTGATGTGGAAATAATAAAGACCTCTTTATGAAAAACTACAAGATATTATGCACAATTAATATTAATTCAACTACAGCAATTGACAGATTTCAAATATATTTACTTCAAACATAAATAATTTTAAAAGAGTAAATGAATCGTTATTGAATAAGTTGCTTTTACAATTTTGTAAAACTCTAGAGATGTAGTAGTATTTGTATTCGTAAACAAAGGTAGAAATATATTATGCTTTCTCTGTGGACAATAAAACATGTTAAAGTGCCCAGAAAACTACTTACAGTAGGAATATCATTCATCTTTGTTGAACTGTGATGTTATGAGATGGATGGTAAAGAAACTTTTGTATAGTAACCTTGTACTACAGGAAACACTATGGAAATGTTTATTTATGAACTATAAATTATTGTTACCACATTTAGAGTATTTGAGTAAAATAAACATTATTATTATTTACAATGAAAGAGAAATCACAGAAAAGTAATATTAGACAAAGTATTAGCCAATGACACACGAGAATTTAGGCGTTAACGATTGTAGAAAGAAGAACGCTTGCAACTTGGCTAGGGGGGCTGAATTTATATAATATGCGCTCACTGTAAGTTGGAAGAGAACTGGCGACCCGTTGTGACCCATATGTATGTATGTTTCATCAGTGAAGTTAAAAAAGCCTCTTGTACTATATTAATTCATAAATACTTTCGCTTAGTCAAAAAAACACTAACTAGACGAGTCAAAATAAAACCTGGAAAACTACTTACACGGTGAGTGATAAATTATATTTATTTTTGTAAGTAAATGATTTTACAGATACACACATCAAAAGTGTCTAGGGATCAACATATGTGTCTAGGGATCAACATATATTTTTGCAATAACTTTTCTCCTGATTGATATTAATTAAAATTTTCTTTAAGGATTCATCAAATAAAGTGTTTTCGTTTGTCACAGTAACGAAAAACCAAGTCACCTTTGCATTAATAAAGAAATTTGCCATTTCCCTAATAAAAGGATTTTTGACATTAGAACCACTACCATTAAAGTTCGAAAAAAAGACTGAAATAACAGTTTTCTTTAAAATTTTATTAGGTAACTTAAACAATTAATAATCCGTGTTTCTACCGCGAACACTAACACAAGAACATCGGTTTGGCATACTCAAAATGAGTTCATCCAAATCACGCTGTGGAATGGCCGCCCATGTTCGTTGCAACAACAAAAAAAGGTCTTCTTGCGACTGGATACCCTCCATATTCGGCAGAGCTCTTCTCTGTAGCATATCCCATGCATGCTCAATCGGGTTCAAGTCTGGCGACTGAGCAGGCCAGGGCCAAAGCCACATCTCAATCTCAAGAAATCCGCATAAAAATGCTTGATCCCTAGACACTTTTGATGTGTGTATTTTTAAACGTTGGATTTTACATCTTGACGCCGTCAGTGTTTCATAAGATTTACTGTAGGAAGAAGTACTATAATAAATCTGCAGAGGTATGTTTTTTAAGGCCGTGAACATTTGATTTAATTAAAGTTATGCTAATACATTATAGGGTCTGTGTTGGCATTTTGAAGAAAGGATCGTATTAGTAATCAAAAAATGAACTCTAATCTTCAACTAGTATTCTTGGAAAACGTTGAATCCTATGTCCACTAAGGAGTATCTTAAGGCTAAAATAATGAAAAAAGATGGTAAATCATCAAACTGAATCTTGGTTAGTTATTTCTATAGGTACTTCATTCGAAATGTACTTGCACCGACACACACTTTATTTATACGGAAATGCCGTCCTTATTGCAATAAAGAAAGTGGAATATGGAGTTGTTGAATAATAAATAATGGTTCATAATTCACACAAAGAAATAATTCATAGCTTGGCTGAAATATCGACCGACCTCCATTAACTGCAGTTGGGCGCAGGTTATGAAGTGGCAGTTACCGCTTATGCACCTTCTAGATGTAAATACTTTAGAGACCTAAATGCTCTATCTTAAAACTGAGGATTAAAAATATTGTTTTAAACTTTCATGGTCATTAACATTAAAATAGGAATCTACGGGATTGCTACCATGTACCAAACAAAAAGGTACATGGTAGCAATCCCATAGATTCCTATTTTAATGAGGATTAAATGTTTAATTCCATTGAGTAACCAGAACTATTAGTTTTAAGCTTATTATTAATATTTTTTTGAATTGAACTACAACAATAAGTAGTTTATAGTTCAAATGTTGACCTTTTAAGTTCGGTGTGTCCTGAACGAATAATATTTTTGACCTTGAATAAAGTTCTCTCTGCATTGTATTTTGTTTTTAAATTTGTATGTTTATTTTACCTAAGTTGGACTTTTAATATATGAAATTTATTTTCTGCAGTATCTTCAGTTCATTAAGTTGCGTAGTAGTTAAATTATGATAATCATTACCGTTCACTGTTGAATAAAAGTCTCCCCCAAGTAGCGCTAATAGTAGATACACTTAAATAATATTTACATAGATAAAGATCCTCGACGACCAAAATCTTAAAATAATTTATGTTATATCTACACAAAAAAATAACAAAAAAACCGTCTTGAAGAACTGTACCAAACTAAAAAAGCGGCCAAGTGCGAGTCGGACTCGCCCATGAAGGGTTCCGCAGCAGCAAGTAACATTTTTTTTATATTTGTTTCGATTGAATGAAAGGTAAATTGCAGTTTACGATTTATGACGTATTAAAAAAAAACTGCTTACTAGATTTCGTTCAAACCAATTTTAAGTGGAAGTTTGCATGGTAATGTACATTATATATTTTTTTTAGATTTATCATGCTCTTATTTTAGAAGTTACAGGGGGAGGGACACACATTTTACCACTTTGGAAGTGTCTCTCGCGCAATCTATTCAGTTTAGAAAAAAATTAAATTAGAAACCTAAATATCATTTTTGAAGACCTATCTATAGATACCCCACACGCATGAGTTTGATGAAAAAAATTTTTTTGACTTTCAGTTCTATGTATGGGGACCCCCAAATTCTTTTGTTTTTTTCTTATTTTTGTGTGAAAAACTTAATGCGGTTCACAGAATACATCTACTTACCAAGTTTCAACATTATAGGTCTTTTAGTTTCGGAAAAAAGTGGCTGTGACATACGGACGGACAGACGGACAGACAGACAGACAGACAGACATGACGAATCTATAAGGGTTCCTTCCTTTGGCACGGAACCCTAAAAAGGACATCCCACAGCACCAGCTTTCCAATAAAAAAGATCACCAAAATCGATTCAACCAGTCGAAAGTTCTGAGGTAACAAACTTAAAAAAAAACAGTCGAATTTAGAACCTCCTCCTTTTTTTTGAAGTCGGTTAATAATGTTCTTCGTTAGTACGAATTCATTCATTCTGACAAAAAACAAAATAAATGATCCTAAATTGATTCGGGAGAACCTGTGGGGAATACTTAATATATTATTTCATTTTCATAACATTTCCTATTTCATCATCATGACAAATTGTAATTATCTTTTTTTTTTCATTTTTCTATAAAGCGAAGATTTAGAAATGGCGAAGATATTTTCTAACACTAAAAAAAGAGGCCAAGTGCGAGTCGGACTCGCCCATGAAGGGTTCCGCGGCAGCAAGTAACATAATATAATTTTTATTTTATTTATTATATTTGTGTTGATTGAATGAAAGGTAAATTGCAGTTTACGATTTATGACGTATTAAAAAAAAACTACTTACTAGATTTAGTTCAAACCAATTTTCGTTGGAAGTTTACATGGTAATGTACATCATATATTTTTTTTAGATTTATCATTCTCTTATTTTAGAAGTTAAAGGGGGGGGGACACTCATTTTACCACTTTGGAAGTGTCTCTCGCGCAACCTATTCAGTTCAGAAAAAAATGATATTAGAAACCTCAATATCATTTTCGAAGACCTATCCATAGATACCCCCCACACGTATTGGTTTGACGAAAAAAAATTTTTTGAGCTTCAGTTCTAAGTAAAAAAATCTTAAAGCGGTTCACAGAATACATCTACTTACCAAGTTTCAACATTATAGGTCTAATAGTTTCGGAAAAAAGTGGCTGTGACATACGGATGGACAGACAGACAGACAGACAGACAGACAGACATGACGAATCTATAAGGGTTCCGTTTTTTGCCTTTGGCACGGAACCCTAAAAAAGGTAATCGTAGAAATGAAACATCTACATTAATAATACTGGTTCATAATAGTATTCCTATAGCTTCATACGACTTCATACGTTAAATGGACTGTAGCGACGGTCCATTTAACATATTAATGATATACCTACCTACCTATCCTATTTAACATTTTTATCACAATAATTTACCCACTCACGTTCAAACACATTCTCCGGTTCCAAAAACCTCGTGCATTATTGATATACTATCCTCTGTTTTGCATTCACCAAATCAAAATTTCAAGTAAAAAAAATAAAAAGTCCAGGAATTCTTATTTACAATAAAATTCATAAGATATATTTAATTGAAAAACGTGCCGTTCTAGAAGAGTAAGGTTGTGCTCCTCTGGTAATTGTTATTATACTGTGCCCGACAGGGTCTATAGTGCATCAATTTGATTTATTAAGACTTCATGCATCTATGGATTGGGAATAAGGTATTGAGTAACTAATTGGACGATAAAATCTAATTTAAATTTAACTGCAGCAGATTATCTATAGCTAGAACTATTTTTAGCACTTTGTACGTCCAGTTATTTACTGCCTCTACACTATATAATTTGTCGTAGGTACGAACAACTATCTGTTACCAAGTATGCAAGATGATCTTATTAATTTGCAGTGTCGAGCTTTAGAGTCTGTGGCTATTCTGCATAGCATTAATTGCGATTAATAGCTACTATTCAAAGTCCCTTACACAAAAGGCAGTGTGACTTTTTTTATGTATGGGCCTGCCATTGTGACTCTACTCTGCCTGATGGAAAGCATAAACAGAATCCAAGAGTGGTGGTCACCATACTCATTGCGAATGCAGACGACAATGTAGCATAGTGACCCACACCATGGCGGCCATTGAGATGCTTCGGCATCTTTGGGCCTCCATTCTCGCACTCACCAACGAAACACGTC
Source organism: Diaphora mendica (assembly GCA_949125395.1). NCBI lineage: Eukaryota > Metazoa > Arthropoda > Insecta > Lepidoptera > Erebidae > Diaphora > Diaphora mendica. The sequence continues at coordinate 9,557,909 of OX421321.1, forward strand.
ATCACGAATGCTGTAATTTTACTTTGATCTTCTGTGCGAGGATAGTCAGTACTACCCTAGCACAAAATTAAGTGGTAGGGCCGGCTTGACCGGGGCAGTTCCCGGTCGTGCCGGCCCAACCATGCTGAAATCAGTGTGGTTCTACTACCTTGAATTTTATGAGTTAATATGATTCAAGATATTAATTATTGTTGATTTGGCAAAGTTTAAATTTATTTGAATGACCATTAATCCTATCATCATCATGATCAGCCTATCGCAGTCCACTGCTGGACATAGGTCTCTCTAATTGCACGCCACTTGGTTCGATCCTCGGTTAAGAGCCATTATTATTCAAAGCTTTGTTAGTAGATTTAAGATCATAGTGAGCGGTGCGATAATTGTTCAAACAGGTCAACAAATCAATAAGTCTTGAAAAAACCTATTATGTAAATTAAATATTTATTAACCGACTTCCAAACGGAGGAGGTTCTCAATTTCATCGGTTTTTTTTATTTTTTATATGTATGTACATTGATTACTCCGTCAATTGAGGACCAATTTTGAAAATTATTTTTGTATTCGAAAGGGTATGCTCCCCATGTGGTCCCATGGCCACCATATCAGGATCTGATGATGGGATCCCAAGGAAATTGAAGGAAACCCTCAAATTTACGTGAGTGCCTGCAATAAAGTTAAGGCAATTGTCTGCATGCTTTCATATTCTGTAAACATCATGTCCGAAATATTTATTTATTATTCTATACAGTATGTTGTATGTTACCTTTAGTCGTATTCTTTCAAGTTATTTAGGTGAAATGATGATGAGAGACTTGAGAAAGACTAAAAAGCGAAAAATAAAAAAAAACTTCGTTTAAAAAAACCGACTTCAAAAACTGAAAAGTATAAAATAACTTAATTTGTATGTGCTACCTATTCATAGGTTTTAAGTCAGTGCCGAGCCAAAATGTAATAGTAGGACTCGCCGCGCGTGACCTTGAGCGGGATAGCTGCTCCTCGCGTAGGACAAAACAACCGAAGCGTCGGTGACGTCGTTGACGTTCGTCTCGAAATATAGCGAGTGTGGTACCTATTATTACATTTGGCTTGGCGCCGAATTCAAACCTATGAATAGGTAGCACATACAAATTAGGTTATTTTATACTTTTCAGTTTTTGAAGTCGGTTTTTTTAAACTAAGTTTTTTTTTATTTTTTTAAAGTTATAAGCTGTTTACTGAAAGTCTAAGTAAATGTTGCTTGTTAATGTTAGTGTAGGTAGGTAGATTTAAAGGTCCATGGAATTTCAAATAAAAGGTTGCGACTTTTTCTTTGAAATACATTGGACCTTCTTTCAAGTAACAGTTACGTGACGGGTTACGGATGAGTTCTGAGGAAAAGGGTAAGTTTCTTTGTTTGCCAACAGTCGATTGTTGTTATTCAGGTTTATAATAAAAGCTCGAGAAAGGATTCCAGGTTATTGATTTTCCATCTTGCTATCTTACTTTACTAGTAATTTAGATAATGTAAGTCACATAGCGCCTAATATAACGAATAAAGAACTCGAATTTAGATAAAATTGACTATCTCAATATATAAAAAATACACATAGTATGATTTTTAAAATCAATCTGAATTCTGTATTTTTAAGACGATATTTTTTAAATATATATAATAATATGTATCTTGTTATAGCCTTTGCGCTGTAGCACGGTGCGGGTGACAGTTTGATTTAATTTGTAGACTAGAATATTCTGGTTGGTTTAATTTAATTTACTACAGTTATTAATGATTTAATATATTGCGAATGTGGTACAGCAGAAATACTAAGTCATAATTTGTAAATCGCGGCAATTTTCAAGAGTGAGTATAGTTGTCGAAAATAAAACATTATTTTAGAATCTGTCGTAATATAGTTTTTTTTTTATGTTTAAAATGACTCTACTCTGCCTGATGGAAAGCATAAGCAGAATCCAAGAGTGGTGGTCACCATACTCACTGCGAATGCAGACAATGCAGTATGGCGACCCACACTATGGCGGCCTAGTGATGCTGCTGCATCTTTTAGTCTAGTCAACAAGTATGGAACTTCTTGACTAGACTAATTGGGCTTCCGGTCTCGCACTCACCAACGAAACACGACAGCACGAACACTGTCATTTTACGTTGATTTTCTGTGCGAGGGTAGTACCGCCCCGGTCGAGCCGGCCCGTTCGTGCTGAAATCAGCGTGGCTCTACTACCTTCGTATATATAGTAGGTATGAGTTTCAATAATAATAATAAAAATTATATTTCTCTTTACAAAAAATGATTCTTCCTTTACTCATATTTGAGTCCAATAAATTCAGTTCTAACACCACAGTCTGTGAGAGACTGGTGCCTGTGATAGGTGTAAGATACCTGTGCTACAGGCTACCAGGTCCCTACGCCGCTTAGTTTACAAGTTTAGGTATCATAGAGAAAAAATAATAATTTACATTAAGCAACACAATCATTGGTGTATATAATACTGCTCATAAAATCAAATATGACTCTTTTCTATATTCCTATAGACCATTTTCCTTCTACCCACCACGTTGGTAAGGAGTTACAAAGTGCTCAGTAAAAAATATCTAATAAAGATTCTAAAATATCCAGATTGTTACGTGTCCGAAATCTTTATCGAACAAAGTTTTCTTCGCGTTCCTCGAACTGATGACCTCAAAATTTCCACAGACAACATAATTTCCCCATAAAATTAAGATAGAAAATGTTAGAAACAAGACTAAATAAATCTTAGGAGATTGGCTGTAGTTATACTGCTATTTGTTTGTTTGAACAATATCGGTTCAATGTCCTCTACATTACTACAATCAGTTTAATGAAAGTCTGTGAGCTGTTAGTGGAAAATAAGGACTTTGGGAATTCTATGAAGAAATGTTGACAAATATGATTAGTTAATGCTATGAGAATAAATGAATATAAACTTTTTTCCTTCAGGAAATCTCTTTTAAACTTTTATCGATCCATTTTGTTATCACAGTGGGGTAAGATGTGTATAACCTTAAATTGATTCAGGTTTTAGTGACACCGTTTATGTTATCGTATAATAAAAAGTGATACACGGCATTTCTAAAAAGAGTTAACAAATACTTTTTAAAAATTGGTTCATCATCAGCCTATCGCAGTCCACTGCTGGACATAGGCCTCTCCAATTGCGCGCCACTTGGTTGGATCCTCGGCTTCTCGCATCCAGCTCCTGCCAGCCGTCTTGCGCAGATCATCACTCCACCTGGCCTGTGGACGTCCTACGCTACGTTTGCCGAGACGCGGTCTCCACTCAAGAACCCGTTTACCCCAACGGTAATCAGTTCTGCGGCTATAAAATTGGTTGCTGAGATTTATCACGTAAAAAATATGTAAACCATGTTATATGACACTATTGCTATGGGAAATTGGTATTTTATCTCTAGAATATAAAACTATTATCTATAACATCCTTTTGTTAGTTAATATGTTTTATAAGAACATGCAATTATTTATTACGTGCCAAGAAACTCTCAACGCGATTAATAAGCAAAAGTGCTTAGTTGTTCTTAAGACATAGAATTTTGAAGGCGTTATAAGAGTGTCTCAATGGAATCTTAAAAAGGCACCTTTAAAATACCCTTAAAGTAATTTACTGACCTTTAAATTATTTTGTAGATATAGCTTACATATTTTACTTTAACCTTTAATCAGACTCCAGTAACTTATTTACGCTACACCCTTTATTCAATTTAGGTATTAAATTTCAAGTTCAAATAATTGTTTAATTTTTTTTCATAATATATAATATAATTAGTAAAATTTTGCATCAAGTACACGTGACTGCATACTCTCTAATTACGCATCACACACACGGTTAATATTTGCGAACGTATCATTAGTGTAAATTTATCATTTTAAAATCTAGAAAATATGGTCTCTATAGATTTGTAATAAATTTTAAATAACGATAATAATAACTATGTTAATATTGTGGGAAAAGTATAAAATTTTGGACTCAAATTACGTGTATGTCTGATAGTAGCCGATTGACAGGGTACTCACTCAAAATCACTTTGATTTTGAGTGAGTCAGAAAGAAAACACGGATAGACATGTTCACGGAATCCATACTGTAAAATAAAATATTATAAATTCTAAGGTAAATCTATCTGTATGTCTGTTATATTTTCACGGATAAATAGCAGCGACGATTTCTATGAAATTTAGAAGGAGGTTACTTTGATTCATGATGAAGGATATATAAAACTTTTTACTGCGAAAACTTACATACACGCGGTTGCAACTGCGAGTAAAAGCTAGTATAACATAAAATATAAAAGCAAAATTAATGCTAATAAAAAATAAATAACTCGAGCAAATATGAAAATAGCAGAAGTTATGCCAAGAACCTTCATTTGTACGGCCACTAAGGATTTAATGCTACAATTACCAAGAGAGTAGAGAGAAGTAATTTAACCTTTTAATGTTTACATTTTAATAGTGGGGTTATACTTTTAGTAGTACAGCAAACACTGTACCACCTAAAAGCTTTTAGCAAACTAATCTTGGTATAAACGTTTTGAAGCTTTGAGATGCGGATATTTTATTTAAATAAAACATATATGTACCTAGCAACAATATAGTTTTGAAAATATCATGAAGTGAAACACACTAAAGTGCAGCTACTAAAGTGAGTTTTCGGAACTGTTTTTTTATTTTGAATTTAATAATTGTAAACTGCTGTTCAACGTATCGTCGCAATCACATCGAAGACAGATGTTCCATTATGTAAAAAAAATATTTTCCAACATTTTAAACTGGGATGTATTGCTATTTTCAACTTTGAAGCCAAGTTGCCATTAGTTGGTATGCCTACACGTCGCGATTCCACATTATATGTGTGTCTGGGGACCACTGAGGAAGTTTGTGGGAAATGCATTGTAGATAATTTCGTTGGACTGGAATGTTGTTGTTCTGGAATTCGGTGAGCTGTCCAAGTTTTCATACTAACATTTCAAAGAACAACCTAGATTTATAAAAGTTTTGATTACTTTTTAAAACATTTCAGTTTTTACCTATTTGTGTTACTGAATATCACACATTGACACGTGAATAATAACACATTATTGGATTAATTACTTGACTCTGATATATGTCCTTTTATGGCTTAGTAATTCATGTGTGTCATCACAAATTATAGCATGTTGACCGAGATTTGCTCGGTATTTTTTTTTGGTAAATTTTCTAAAAATAAATCCTAGCTAGATCGATTAATTGCCCTCGAAACCGCCTGCATACTAAATTTCATGAAAATCGTTGGAGCCGTTTCAGAGATTCAGATTATATATATGTCGGAATGGTCAATAGTACGGGAGCTGATTTGACTGCGAGACGCAAGCGATGAAACTTCATTGCTTCGGTGGAGTCTAGATAAGTGTTCGTGCGGGCCAATGGAGCTTACCTACCGATAGGCCATCGCGCGGACAACAAGTCTAGGAACTACCTTACGGCTCGTTGTTCTTACTTTAAGTTACATGCTTGCTAATGAAGATTATTTGTTTGTACCTACTTGGTTTTGTGCACCGAAAAAACTAGTTTTTACGACATATATATATATATATTTACAAGATTGTCTGTCTGTCAGTCGGTCTGTCTGTCTGTTTGTTCCGGGTAATCTCTGGAACGGCTGGACTGATTTTGACGGGACTTTCACTGACAGATAGCTGATAATCTAAAAAGTAACTTAGGCTACTTTTTTTAGACTAGCTTTGTCCCGCGGTGTAACTCGCGGTACGACAAAAATCGCGGGTAACACCGCGGGGTTGAGCAAGTACCTAAGTATTTTTGAAATAATTTAAAAATAAATCTATAATACTCACCTATCATAATGTAGTACCTAATAAATATTATTACCTAATCTGAAATAAAAGTATCTTGTGATTGTTAATGCTTTTTTTGCATTTAGTTGTTTCCTCGCTGAGGTGGAATGAAAAGTTACGTGTTGCACTCGAGTGCAAAGATTTTTCACCTCGTGCTCTTTTGATTCCCTCGCTGCTCAGGATTCTAATTTTCTAATTTTAGAATCCTTCGCTTGCTCGGTCATCAACATTGAGCACGCGGTTAAAAAGCAACTTTGCACTCTTGTATAACAAATAACTATTGTCTTGATAACAAGCTAAGAAACAAGGAAAAGCTTATACTCAGCGAAATATATCTCATGTCTCAAATGATGTGCATAGTGGAAGGATGCGTCGTCTTTTTACTCATATGATATTTTCAGTTCAGTGAGCTAATGTACCTTATTTCTGTTCTGAAAATATAAGATATAGTGTAACAGTACATTATTACTATATTTCAAAATGAATGCTTAAGAAAGGATTCGGTACCTGCGAATTTCTTTAGTTATTCGTAATAAAATATTTTGTTTTGAATTATAGCAATATATGTGGGTTTGAAAAAATTAAGTAGTTTTATCAAAACTAGGTTAAAAATTGTAATCTAATGTTTAATTATTATTCAAACTGCGGTGACGGTTTCTTGTATAATTTATGAAGAGCTGCAATTAAAATAGTATAGAAATTGTTAGTTGTAACTTGTAATACGTACCTATTGGTAAACACTTCACACAGAAATTACGTCATGATGATAATAGAAACTTCCAAAAAATATATAAACGGTCGAATTGAGAAACCTCCTTTCTTGAAGTCGGTTAAAAAGATTTTTTTTTCATGTTTGACCCTGCCAAAATGACTCTACTCTGCCTGATAGAAAGCATAAGCAGAATCCAAGAGTGGTGGTCACCATACTCACTGCCAATGCAGACAATGCAGCATGGTGACCCACACCATGGCGGCCTAGTGATGCTTCTGCATCATTGAGACGAAGATTAAGATTTAAAAATTTTTAAATCTCAATTCTATTCTAAATCATATTTGATTATATTTGGCACTGTGTTAAAACGTAGCAAAAAAGATTTTCAAAAAGTATAATGAAAATTTCACTACAGCAAGTTTCAATGATGTAAACAAAACTGTCACAAACACTAGCACAAATTATGTAAATTTATTTTCATCTAAGAGTAACGAAGTCATAAAATGGAATAGTTGAAAATTTCCAGCGTGTTATGTAAGTACTTTCAACTGACCTTGTTTGACCTTAACGTAACCTTGTAACAAAAAGATTCCCTGTTAATACCTATCTTTATGGATATTTATTAGAAACTAGCTGTGCCCGCTACTTCGTACACCGTGACATTTGGATGTCCAAGTAATTTTTAATATTTCACCGTTTAAACCTTCCCTGGACTACGACAAACATTTCAAAATCAAAATCAGCTAAATTGGCCCAGCCGTTCTCGATTTTTTGCGAGACAAACGAACAGCAATTAATTTTTATGTATAAGAAGATATCTCCTTTCACTTTGACACAGACTCAACTTACGGACAAAGCAAAATTTTGAGAACTCTAGGACAAAAGAATACATTTTCACGAAGACGGAAATACTAAAAATAATGCCATATTGTTACCTGAGAGAAAAAAATATTACTTAGTACCTACTTATACTTGCATTTTAATTTGGATCTAATTTTAAGTGTCTACCTTTATCTACTAATCTAGGAGATAGTGTAGTAGGAGTTCTCGCAACAGGTAGTAGAGCCACGGCGATTTCAGCATGAACGGGCCGGCTCGACCGGGGCGGTAGGTACTACCCTCGCACAGAATACCAACGTAAAATGACAGCGTTCGTGCTGTTGTGTTTTGGTTGGTGAATGCGAGACCGGAGGCCCAATGATGCTGAAGCATCACTAACAGCCATGGTGTGGGTCACCGTGCTGCATTGTCTGCATTCGCAATGAGTATGGTGACCACCACTCTTGGATTCTGCTTATGCTTTCCATCAGACAGAGTAGAGTCATTTTGGCACGGCCGGACATAAAATAAAACTTCCTTTTTAGGGCCTACCCGGGACCCTGGAATAGACCGATTTGTGATATATAATTAAAATTTAAAAGATGCCGATAGCTTTATTTCTATGATTAATTTTCATTTCGTATTATGCAGTATTATTTTTTATTGTGCCGTACTCCTAACAATATATTTTTCAAATTTTCCCATTCCCTACTGCTTATCAGTCCACCCGTTCTTTAGAGATTTTGTATGAGAGCGCTCTATTTTTGTATATATATATTGAAAAAAATTAGATATAGTGATTGGATCTTTAACCACAATTACCTACTTGTGTAGTATAGATATAGTTAGATATCTTTTTAAAAGCCATTGAATTAGGGATCAGTGACCTGTTTGTAAAAAAATACTATTTATTAGAGTCCTTCCCTTTCCTAGAAATTAAACTGTTAGCAATATCTTAAAAAGTTGTGTTAACAAAATGAACAAAAGCCTAACAACGACAAAGACTAAAAATTAAGAATAATTGTCACTAGACTCTAGAATGGAACTACTTGGAAATTTACTTATTAGTCTATATATATAAAAGCGAAATACCACTCACTTATTAATCATGAAATATCAGAAACGATAACACTTACAGACTTGAAATTTGGCAGGTTGGTTCCTTATAGGGTGTAGACATCCGCTAAGAACGGATTTTACGAAACTCCACCTTTAAGGGGGCAAAACGGGGGTTGGAAGTTTGTATGAAAGTCCTATGTTTTTGAAGTAAGAGACTTGAAATTTAAAATGTATGCTCTATAGATGGTGTGGAGGTGTACTAATAATGTATCTAGCTTTTCTGAATATAATTAAACATTATTTGAAAATGACTAGCTCCACGCTTACGAAGTCGCAAGCGGCCGCTAGTTATTTATATGATTAAGAATAATAGTCTATTTGGTATATTTCGTAGAAAATAAACACGTACAAATTCTTAGAAGATAATTACTCTGATGAACTTCTTACCTTTTGTTTAGATAAAAGGATCGTAATCCATACTTATTAATATTAAAAAAGTAACTCTGTCAGTCTGTCTATTAGTTACGTTTTCAAGGTTAAACCGTTGAACTAATTTTGAATAAGATTCTGTATAGAGATAGATTGGTTCTTGGATAAGGACATGGGCTACTTTTTGTACCGAAAACCAACATACACTAATGACGATTTGTATTACTTTTAATTTTAGTTATATAATTACTGCTTTAAGTAAATCTTGATTGACTGATTGATTGTTTCGTTCTTTACTAATTTTTGTTGTATAACTAAATTATATCCATAATACTAATAATATAGCATTTATTTCCCTCATCACAAAGGTGGACACATAAGTACAAAACAGATAAATCAGATGGTAGGAAAACCTGTGTTACAGATCACCAGACTCACACCTCCGGGACAAAAACAAAGTTATATTTCTTGTAGCACGTATTAGTTTACAATAGAATAATACAAGTCGATAAGAGAAAGGTCATAAAATCCAAAAACAAAGAGTGAGCGAGTACATTTATGTGTAGGTACCTGTGTGTGTTTGTGTGTGTGTGCGCGCGCGTGTGCATGAGTGATTATGTGTGTGTGTGTGTGCGGGGGGGGGCGTGTGCATGAGTGATTATGTGTGTATGTGTGCGTGTTTGTTTGTGTGTGCGCGTGCAATAATTATTAGTACAGTTCAAATTAAATGTTGTTAATGTTCTGTATCATCGTAGGTTACGTTTCGCAGTCATTAAGTTAATACCGTCTTTAATTTTAATTTATTATAGCAGAATATACAAAGAATAGCTTTAATTTTATTATATAAGTATTGGCCCAGAAAACAAAAGAGCCGATGAGATAAACTCGTCTTATAAACTATGTTAGTTTGTAAGATTTTATGCTTTCGTCGTTTTGTTGCATTAAATAGAGGATCATAGTTAGTAAGTGAGTGAGATTTAAGGATTACACGAAAAACGAAAAGTTGCCGTACTGCTGGACTTCAAATGTCTGCTGCAAGTCTCTTGTAGGATGCAAGAAAGGTAGGCAAAGCGCCACCTTCAAGACTGCTCGTTGAGCACGTTCCAATCTAATCACAATAGTCTTAGCAGCTCCACCCCTGGATGTGATGTAGTACGTCAAAAATTGGCACAAAGCGAGATACGTTATTCTTAGAACCTCATTATCACATTAGTACGGTGTCATCTTATCAAAAGTTATTATTTTTCCGGATATTTCTAATTGGCAAAGGTCATTGATAAAAATTAGAAACAGGGTTGGTCCAAGGATACTGCCTTGGGGCACGCCTATATCTATGGGGAGATCGTGACCACGCACACCATCAATTTGTACACACTGGGAGCAATCTGTGAGGTAACTAGCGAAAAACTGCAGCTGCGTGCCACGAATACCCATACCTTCCAATTTATTGAGCAGTAATGGAGCAAGACCGTGTCAAAGGCCTTGGCCAAATCTAAGAAAATGGCCAATACCTTTTTCTTTTTCTCTATCTATGTTAATTTATAATCGTAATTGAAATTACATATACACAAAAGCAAGTCAGCACCTGTGCATTTACATACTTCGAAAGGTTTCTTGCGGGCTTTGATATCAAAGCCCGCAAGAAACCTTATACCTTATATTATATATTCTACAAAGTGAAATAAACCATATGGTTTATTTCACTTTGTAGAATATATAAATGTCAAGTAGACTTTAGGTTTCCTCATAGCTGAATAAAAATGTTTTAGAGTGATTGTTCGCATATAAATCTAAGTACAGCCCGATATTCTAGTCGGTGAGTTATGACAGCCGGCTGTTATATGTCTTATTGATGTTCCGGTACGTTTGTAAGGTTAGTGTTGTATTTCATATTGTAGTCTGCCAAAAAATCTTTGTTCAAACCGACTGCGTACCCAATTTTTGTTTACAATGTTCTAACAAATAATGCCAAAAATAAAATGCGCTTAACAAATTACTACAAGATAAGAGATAAATGATCTAAATATATATCCTTTGCAATAAAGGATTTCATCGTGTCATCTTAGCAAGAGGGACATTGTGTCTTTTTATACGTTTATGGTTAGCGGTCCATTCCTTGACCAATTGCTTGAAACATAGTAAAGAACCTATTATTTTGTATTGAAACTTCATTCACGATGAGTCAATGAGTCACTGTAAAACTATAGATATAACCTCAAACAATAAAACTGTAGTATAAATTACGTAGCAGTATAACTGGTTATAATCGTGATGTTCTACCAAACTAAGCTATTTAAAGGTTTTCGGTAGAATAAAATTTCCAATGTCGCGTCGCGTGAAAACGAATCTTAATAGAGATGGGATGCTGTGCAGCGCTCTACTCGTACCTGCTGAATTATTAATGTTCTCTCTCTGAGAGACATGATACTTGACATCGGCACGTAGACTTATATCTACTGATATCTGAATAGGTTTAAGATAGTTTCTGTCGCCGGAGATTATAATTATGTAAAGTTGCTTGTTCGAGATAAACGTTCATCGTGTTTTATATTCTAGTTTATCAAATCAATTTAGTTAACTAAAGTCAAATAGTTTGTACAGATAATCGAGAGATTTTATTTAAAGAGTGGCTAATGGCTTTTAACCGCGGCTTCCCTCGCATTTAATAAAAAGTTTCATATGTTACTTCTAATACCTCTAAGAATATGCGTACTAAGTTTCATGATGATCGGTTAAGTAGTTTTCGCATGAAAGCGTAACAAACAAACTTACATTCACATTATAATATTAGTGTGAAGTATGATTATAAACTCTGGAGAAAATATTCTGAAGAAAAAACGTGTACAAACTTTTTAAATTAAAAAGAGTAGGTGTCTTACATCGTTTGTATATTCTTATATCTATGAGTTTCGTAAGCCGTGACGGACCGTTTTTCATTTGCGTCACTAACATACTTTATAAGTTCTTATATTTCATAATTCAGTATACTTATCAGTAAAATTTGTTTTTTTTTAAAGACAACTCCCGCACTAGGAATAAATCCTGTGTGGCGGGGAACTTTACAAACATACATGAAACGGACACAAAGAACACCCAGACTCAGAACAACAATTTGTGGATCACGCAAAGTGTTGTCCTACGTGGGATTTGAACCCACTACACTTGGCGAAGTAGGAAACGGCGTGGTGACCGTCAAACCACTAGGTCAAACGTACAGTCAAATCAAATAAAATTCTACTAAGTAGTATATGATGTTGTTTTTCTATATTGTTATGTACTGAAAGCGTAGTGTGTTCAGTATATAGTAGTTGAAAGTAATTTTAGGCATGAATTCACACTAAGTCTTCCTGCGATACTCACTTTGAAAGCTGCGGCCTATTTGTCAGCAATAGTTTCGTTTAATTAAACTTGCCTTATTGTTGATTTAGAGCAAGTCACGGTTACAAGAGACTTAGCGTGACTTTGTATTTAAGGCTTTAACTTGGTTATAGAACGCGTGCAGTGTTCTAAAGTCGTGTTTAGTAGATTTTTTGTTTCATGAACGTAAATGTTTCGCGTTTAAGTAAGAAATAGATCTTTTAAATAATGGAATTATTATGTCTAGTATTTTTATTTATTTATTTAAAAACTTTATGCACTTTTGTACATTGGCGGACTTAATACCCAGGGCATTATCTACCAGTCAACCTTAGGGTGATGTAGAAATCTTGTGAGGTAGGCGCACATAGGTTTCGCACTTAACTATAATAAACATAATACAGCATTACTTATGGCAAATATGACATTTTTTTTTATGTATGGCTCGCCAAAATGACTCTACTCTGCCTGATGGAAAGCATAAGCAAAATCCAAGAGTGATGGTCACCATACTCACTGCGAATGCAGACAATGCAGTATGGCGACCCACACCATGGCGGCCTAGTGATGCTGCTGCATCTTTTAGTCTAGTCAACAAGTATGGAACTTGTTGACTAGACTATTTGGGCCTCCGGTCTCGCACTCACCAACGAAACACGACAGCATTGCTGCTGTCATTTTACGTTGATTTTCTGTGCGAGGGTAGTACCGCCCCGGTCGAGCCGGCCCATTCGTGCTGAAATCAGCGTGGCTCTACTACCTAATACATAAACACTTTAAATATGTATAATATTAAACATAAATAAAAACATATTTACATTACATTAGTTCACTATGAATAATAAGAAACGTGTTGGAGTTGGAGTACTATCGATGTGATGACTCTGCCATGCGCGTGAGAAGAAGGTTATATACCTTCTTTTTAAATATGAGACGGTTAGTGGACATCCTGATTTTAAGTGGTAGAGCATTTTTTTTAAAGACTACCGCACTAGGAATAAATCCTGTGTCGCGGGGGACTTTACAAACATACATGAAACGGACACAAAGAACACCCAGACTCCGAACAACAATTGGATTTGTGGATCACACAAAGTGTTGTCCCACGTGGGATTTGAGTATTGATTATAGAGTAATTTTTAGTAATCTTTGTAAATTTATATACATAAAGTTGTAAAAATATATTTTAAACGGGTAACTGTCAACGTTAAAGCCTTTTTCATTATTTAGAAAGTTAGATACTTTTTATTACCAGATTACGTCAAGGTCAAACAAGGTCAGTTGAAGGTAAGTTTCATAACATGTTGAAAATGTTTAACTATTCCATTTTCTAACTTCATTATTAAATGAAAATAAATTATCTCAATTTCTGTTCGTAAAATGTGATAGTTTTCTTTATGTTATTCATTTGATTACTTTAGAGTTTAAATTTAAACTTTTTAACAAAATTTTAGCTTATTTGAACTACATTTATTTAATCTATCAATTTCCATTTATCTCACAGACTCTCACATCAATTTACAAATTTACGGAATTCGTACTGTCGTGTTTCGTTGGCGAGTGCGATACCGGAGGCCCAATGATGCAGAAGCCGCCATAGTGTGAGTCACCATACTGCATTGTTGCATTGTGTGCATTTGCAATGAGTATAGTGGCCACTGTTCTTGGATTCTGCTCATGATTTCCATCAGGCAGAGTAAAGCCTAAGTCATTTTGGCGTACTCATAAAAGAAAAGAAAATATTATTATAAAAGGAATTCTTCTTTTTTACTAAATCCATAGTATTATTAAAAATTTTAAAGTAACTGTCTGTCTGTAACGCTTTGACGGTTAAACCGCAGAACCGATTTGAATGAATTTTGGTATAGAGATAGATTGAACCTTAAAGAAGGATATAAACTACTTTTTGTTGCGATAATCGATATATAAATGGGCGGAGCCACGTTCGTATTTCGATAGTAAACAAGCAAGTATTTTATAGTTTTTTTGGTAATGCGTTATTTTTGGAAACTGGAGTTCCAGTAAATGTAATAATCAAATATTATATTATAGCTTTACGATAGAAAATTCTTTAAAAAATGTTCATTGGTAATAACATATCAGATTTTCTATACACATATATAAAAATAAATCGCCAAAATGTATGTACGCGCATAACTTTCGATCGGGTGCACCAAATTAAATCATTTTTTTATGTGTTCGTTATGGCTAGGACAAGGTTTGTGTACAAAAAAAAAATAATAGATAACGGGAAAAGTATTTTTTTGTCTGCGACTGTACACTGCCTGTGGGGAGCTGAGACAGTTAAGTAAATATGGCGGTATGAAGTTTGCTGGGTCCGCTAGTTTGCTATAAAATAAACGTTTGCATGGCAAATAGAATGGCAGCCGGCTTCCGTCGAGGAAGAGATGCACTCGATAAGCATGACCTTACGTTTTATTACTGGGCAACACGCTACCAAGTTATGGACACAGTTAGTGAAAACAGTAATGGACTCAATTGTTTAATGATGTAGGGTATAGAATCGGAAAAAATAAAATGAATTAAATGATCTATGTTTTTTATTGTGATTTTATAATTTATCGAAAAATATATTGCTGTCGTGTACGTACATTTGCATAAATAAGTTATTTATATGCTTTACATACATTTCAACAATAGTGAGTAAAATTCGGAATACATTAAAGATTTTATACCTATAGAAAAAATATTAAAACATACTTTGTAATATTCAAAAAATTAGAAGAAAATGACTACATCGGGAAACACTAGTTAAGTATAATACAATTGGCTAATGATAATCAAACCACCAGTGCTATCTCTAGCTTTATCTAATACCTTTAAACGAGCAATTCTTGTACATATATATTTTTATATATAATCTGAATCTCGGAAACGGCTCCAACGATTTTCATAAAATTTTATATGCAGGGGTTTCGGGGGCGATAAATCGATCTATACTGTGTCCATTCGTTTATTTTCTTTTTGACAGCTCACGACTATAAATTACCGTTTTTTTTTCGGAATAATGTTCTACAGTAATGTCGTACTTTATTGACGGTGACTTTAGTGAAGTGCCCTGTGCATTACAAACAACCACAGACTATAAAACAGTTTTTGAAATACGATAAATCGATCATATAATAAAAATAATTTGACTTAATGTAAGTATTTTTTCTGTAAATTTAATAAAGAAAAGGAAATAAAAATAGTATCTATGACTCCAAGATTATTATTTGCAAGGAATTAAGTCGAAATCTTGGAATTTAGGATCAAACCAAGAGAAATAACAATAACTCTGTTCATTCATCTAATTTACTTATTTATTATTTATATTTTTGTTTATTTCTTACATAATATAAAAAACTAATAAAGGAATAATTAATATTTAAACCAAAAATATTTAATTAAATCGATTGAAAGTTCTTCATAAATAAATTGCTTATCATTTCAAATAGAATCGGTAATGTGTAATCGAAATTTCATAAACTGTCAAAAAGAAAATAAACGAATGGACAGAGTATAGCTAGGATTCATTTTTAGAAAATGTCGTTTTAGAATATTCGTGTTTTTAACAATCACATATATAAAATTAATGTACATCTAGCGCCATCTATCTCAACTCGAGTGAACTACATTAAACTATACTGGAATAAATTGCAGAATAAACAGTATCAGGGCGTACCAAGAGAGGGCGCCACTTAACTTATTTTTTTTATTGGAAGAAAAATAACAAAAAGGTGGCGTTTGGATAGTAGGAATGGTGCCATAAAACCCATTTATATAAAAAAAAATACCGAGTGACGCTCGGTCCTCCAGGTACTATAGATTAAACGGGTACATGTAAAAATAAAATTTATTTAGTAAATTTCATGTTGACGTCAGTTAAAAAACTTTTTATAAAAAAAAAAACTGACTTCCAAAAACCATCAACGAAAACTCTCTGCCAAAAAACACTAAAAAGCGTAAAATAAACTGGCTCTTCATAAATTGCTATGTGCCAATTCTTGTATATACCTAATTCTTTATTCATTTAAATAGTAGTATTATTATGTGTGCTAGGTACCTAAAATTTGTTTGAAGTCGGCGCCAAACCAAATGTAATAGTAGTTACCACACTCGCTATATTTCGAGACGACCATCAACGACGTCGCGTCAGCCCGCGCGTGTCTGTCCGCTTGGGTTGTTTTGTGCTACACGAGGAGCAGCTATCCGGCAGCGGCGAGTGCGGTATCTCCTATTACATTTTGGCTTGGCGCCGACTTCAAACTGATTTTAGGTACCTAGCACACATAATAATATTACTATTTAAATGAATAAAGAATTAGGTATATACAAGAATTGGCACATAGCAATTTATGAAGAGCCAGTTTATTTTACGCTTTTTAGTGTTTTTTGGCAGAGAGTTTTCGTTGGATGGTTTTTGGAAGTCGGTTTTTTTTTATAAAAAGTTTTCTTTTTTCATTTTTAGTGCAAACAATCGTAGGTTATCAGTAAGTAGAACTATTTCATATAATTTCTGCTGATGCGAATAACTTTAGTGGTTTGAACACGTATTAAAATTGAGTATGCTCAGTTTCCAAAATTATGTTGAGATGCAAGATTTCTGTTACCGAGAACGTGGTCGTGGCAATAGGAATCGTGTCCAAGCTTAAATGTCGTGATGAAATAGAAGCAGGCCAGTTACTTAAAGCAAAATACATTAAGGGGTTAGTCATCATAGCGCCTGTGTCATCAGCTCACCTTAATAACTTAAAAGTATACAACTAAAGGTCTATAGATACGTATGAAATTGAAAAAACTATCCTCCAACTCCTAACCGTTAAAGAGTTGTACCTTTCATCATCAGCTCATCATCATTAAATGATGACTACCAGACTCAAATACCGGAGTAGCTTCAGAAAATATACGAAAAACATAGTACGTGCCTGAAATAAATGAGGGTTCCCCTCGATTTCTCTGGGATGCCATCATCAGATCCTAGTTTCCTTGTCATGGTACCACCGTCGGAACATCTCCTTTCCAACAAAAGAAGAAGCATCAAAATCGGTAAATAAACGACGAAGTTATCCCCGAACACACATAAAAAAAATATGTATATATACAGTCGAATTGAGAAACCCTTTTCTTTGAAGTCGGTTAAAAAGGAGAAAATAGACGAGACCTGTCTATGAACTAACTGATGAATTCATCTTAGACAGGGCTATTAGATATATTTTATTTTGTTGTTTATATTATGGGGTTGACATGATTGGCTCTAAAATGCACAGAAATAAATATTGCAATGATTATATTCTAAAATTCCACTATTTCTGTAAGTTTAAGAATTGTTACTATAACTGTAGAACTGTAGATACATTTTTTTTCTATTTTTTTTATTATGATAACAATTGTTATTAGTTCTGGTTACCTTGTTATAAATCAAGCATTCATAACAAACCATTTTCTGTTCTTAGAAGTCGGTTACTAACTTTTGTATTACACACTACCTCAGGGAATACGTTTCGCTTAGCGCTTGCACAAAACCCGATAAAAACTTTTTTTCACGAGTAACGTACACAATCTATACTTCTATAGGTACTAATATTATAAAGATGCAGAGTTTGTTTGTTTGTTTGTTTGAACGCGCTAATCTCAGGAATTAATGGTCCGATTTCAAAAATTCTTTCAATGTTGGATAGTCCATTTATCGAGGAAGGCTATAGGCTGTATTTTATTTTCAAAAAATTAGGGATCCGTAAGAAAATTGCTATTTTGTAACCCAAGGTGTGAAATCGAAAACCTATTTTTGCGTGCGCTGCAAAAAGTATTGACAATAGAACAAAATAATGTATTACGGGTTTGTAGGTCCCATTAAGATCTACAAAAAAATCCGCAAGAGCATATATCTAACTATCATGGTTTAGTCACAATAACCGCTTTTGTGTTCAAAAAATATTAAATCGTCTGAAGAAAGAAACTACGTTAAATGTGTATCGTAATATTAATCCTTATCCAAATAAAGCATTATGTTATCAGGGGTATTTATGTAGAAGTAAAATACTTTTTATTTCATCCCTTTCGGACATTTCGTTTAGAAGTTATCACGAGTATAAGACGTTAAGAGTTGATACCTAATAATGAGTTATTTGCTAAAGAGTTTTTATCAACATAATACCTAATATTAATCTTTATCCAAATAAGTGTGTTGTTGATTATGAGTATTAGATCTTAGAAGATCTTATAATAAATACATCTATACTAATATATAAAGCTGAAGAGTTTGTTTGTTTGTTTGAATGCGCTAATCTCAGGAACTACTGGTCCAATTTGAAAAATTATTTCAGTGTTAGATAGCTCATTAATCGAAGAAGGCTATAGGCTATATATCATCACGCTAAGACCAATAGGAGCGGCGCACCAATGAAAATGTTTAAAAAACGGGGGAAAATTATCACGCTACGGGCAATAGGAGACGCAAACGACGTTGCATGGGTCAGCTAGTTTCATATAATTAGCAGTTCGCTACCAACAAGGCTCTAGTTTATGAACCAATCATTTATTGCTATTTGAGATTATTTTTATTTAACAATTATCAAATTTTTGTTTCCAGTTTTAATTAAATTTTAGTAAAAGTGAGATTTTGATTATTTAAATCTAAAAATTAAATTACTTAAAAACTATAGTTTCTTACAACGAATATCACATCAAGCAATTCGTCGTTAGACGATATAACTTATTAAAAATTTATAATACATGAAGGATACTTCTTGACAGCAATTTCAAGGACTTGTAAAATGAATTTTAATTTGAATGAAATGATAATAGAGTAAGTTTTTATTGTTTTTCCTTTACAAGTTATACAATTCGAGGAAGATTCGTAGAAGAGGACAGCTCGCGCACGCTATTGCGTTCAAAACGTTGTGAAATTTACTTCATCAAACTCATTTCCTACGGTTATTGAGGAGAACCTCGTAAAAGATATATTATAACGACTCAATGATTTAGCAAATATATCATAAAACACCAGGGTCGAGCTGTTTTTGGTAGATTACTTTGAATGAGGACAGCTAGAAACGCTTTTATTAACATTATGGTTTACTTAAAACATTTGGAGAACAAACAGATAGTAAAGTTATACAACAATTTAAAAAGGCCGCTGCCAGAGCTATAATCTGACTACATACCTAATACTTAAATAGTTTTAAAAAGCGTTTGGAGTTTTATTTTAAAGTATTTTAAGAGCGGTGGAGCATAAATAACAAGCTCAAATAAGAGCCGGTTGGTTGCGGAGTTATCTGTAGAATACAAAAGTTTGTAGAAAAAATGTAAATATAGAGGTCTCTAACTTTCAATGACGACATATTTTTTTGCTTTGAAGTTGTTTGTGTTGAATATTCAGAGGCTATAATAAATTCTATTCCAAACTCTAAAAATGTTATGGTATAGTTTCTTATTCTTATTTATTTTGTCACAAAAAAAAGATGTTAAATTAAAAAAAATAATAATTAGAATTTATAAAGACGATTGTAGAACCATTGCCTTTGTGCATTTATTTTAATGCTTCATTGACAAAACCAATATTTAAACTACGCTATTTTTTTAACTTTGTAAAAAGCTCACATAGAAAGTGAAGAAATGAAATGAAATAAAATGAAAAGAAATTATTTATTCTGCAATTAGGTTACATGAACACTTTTCAAGTTAAACTTTTTTTTTGAGCAGATGAGTTCGGCCTTTCCTAACTGGACTAGTCCTGAGAAGAAAGGACGAAACAAACTCAGGGATCATCGTCTCTTTTAAAGTCCAGACATATTCTCAAATGCAAAAGACATTATTTATCAGTAAAGATAATAATTAAAAAAAAAATGTCAACAATAGCAATAATTTAAAATGAATTTGTTTCAAACTATAAATTATCGTCAGATCAAAATGAATTTAAAAATTCAAAATAAACAGCATGTGCAGAATGGGCAGCTCAATCCCAGGCGGTATTATCATCCAGATATTCTGCTATGGTATAATACCTCTTTGCGGATAACTTAGATTTTATGGTATTCTTAAATTTCCTTAATGGCAAATCCTAATATAAATAGGGAGTTTATTGTAAAAGCGTGAAGAACTAAAGCAATGCAAGAATGAAATAAAAATAGAGAAAAGAATTGTGGTTCAATAAAAATTCTTCGTTTGCTATAGAAAAATAAGCTTTTTAATTAAACCCAAGGTGTATTTTAAAGATTTTATATAAAGATTGCTTTATACGATCTAGTAGCATTCTTCTGTTTATTTTATGAGGTTCGTGTAATGGCGAATTTCAATGTTAATTATACAATGTTCTTTTAATATATCCTTGACTTGTTTCCACACTGAGACTTGAGTTATTGAGTTCGTGTTGCGCATTACAAATTACCGCTACGCCGTAGCTACTGTAGACGATGATGAATTTTTTACTTCTCAAACGAATTACTATAAATACTCGTATTTTTCTTTAGAACGCTTCAGTGATTCCAAGGTTGTCTTATCTGTTTTCACTGGTTCATTTAGTATCAGCTATTATCCGTGTCCATAAACATTAATAAAATCAGTTATTAACCCCCGACGCAAAAAGAGGGGTGTTATAAGTTTGACCTGCCTGTCTGTCTGTCTGTGGCACCGTAGCTCGCGAACGGATGAAGAGATTTCAATTTAGTTTTTTTGTATGAAAGGTGATTTACGTGCGAGTGTTCTTAGACATGTTTTATGAAAATCGGTTGAGTCGTTTAAAAGTTATGGGGGTGAAAGTGGGGAAGAATAACAGAATGTCTGCAAAAATATCATTGGCATATGATTACTCGATAAAGTGCTTGAGTAGGGGGTTTTTTAAATGCAAGAAGTTAATATATATGCAGTTGTGGCCATACCAATGTTTTCTATAATCTTCCTTTTTCTTAGAACTTTTGCCAATATATTTATTGCAGAAATACAACTTATGGCCATCTGTATCTCAGGTAAGCATCTCTTTTATCTGCATTTCAGTAAACATACTGGAACTCCAGGCCTGTATTAATTAGCGTATTTAGTTGTGTTACGAAAAATAAACGGACTCCTATTTGTACCTTTTTTTCTTTTTTTTTTAATGGAATAGGCGGGCAAACGAGCAGATCTATCGCCTGATGGTAAGCGATTACCGTCGCCCATGGACACCAGAAGCATCACAAGTGCGTTGCCGGCGTTTTGGGGATGGGGGGGAGGTAGGGGTAGGGATTTGGGGTATGGACCTTCGGTATCCTCACTCACTCGGTGAAGCACAGCGCAAGCACTATTTCACACCGGTTTTCTGTGAGGCCGTGGTATCACTCCGGTCAAGCCGGCCCATTCATGCCGAAGCGTGGCTCTCCCACCTTTTGTGTTCTCATGGTTTTTAATAACATAAATACATCGTTTCCGACAGCTGTACAGTATTTAGTGGTCTATTTGATTGTGTTTGTCTTGATCTCTAATTGTTCAATAGTTTATCAATTAATATCAATTTATATTCATCTTGAGAGAGATCTGCTCTTTGCTTAGATATTTTATGAATATAAGCCTTTGTGGTACCTAATTAGTGGTAACATGAATATAAACGCAGGTGTCATAATAAGCGTGCACATTTTCTTTGTAAATAAGTAGTCATATTTTATCTAGACGTGGCTGTAATTCCGCTCCAAACTAATTAAGTAAAATTATTAAATTTAGACCGAGTCTGTCGTGTAATTATTTATGAAGGAAATAAATAAAACATAGTTGTTTTAGTATCCATAAATTATCTTAAACTTCAAGGACTTTATTAATTATTAAACGCATATTGCGTTTAAGACTATTATATTGCAATTATACGTAGACTCTGTCGGATGCTAGATTTATGGTAATGAGTATTAAGGAGTAATAGGTTTCAGACCTGTCTGTGGCCAGCGTAATTTGGTTTAAAGGCACTTAGTGGTGGTGTGGAGGTGTGGCACTTCAAAGGCATGTTGTGTCTGTAATGTTACTTATGTTCATTCCAGTAAAACATAAACACATCATATTACGCGATAGTTTAAATGTTAGTAACGCAGGTTTGATAGTCGCGGTGTTCAAGAACGAACAGTAGCACAGCAAGAGTAAGTAATATTATACTACTTACTAGCTGAACCACGCAACTTCATCTGTCTGTCTTCTCAATCATGTTCGGTTTCTATTGGCCTAAGCATGATGTTAACTAACATTTTAAAATACCGTGAAAATCAGTTAGGAAGTTTCAGAGTTCATAAAGAACAAATACGTGATACGAGATTTGTATATAATAGATATACCTATTTCATAAGCTGTATACTGCATACTGTTGATAATCATAAAAATTTGCGTGCACATTGCCAAAGATACAACTAAAGACATACGATTTCATTTACTAAGACAATGAAAAAAATTATAAAGGTATTTCAAACATTCGTCAAATAAGAATCAAGATTTAATTTATTGAAAGATCTCCTTAGTAGAAAAAAAGCAATTTACAAAGACGACTCGTTTCATCTTTCACGGAAAGCACAAGGTAACTTGCCAATGCACTTACATTATTATTTTTCCGTCGGCAGAGACCGAAAGCGAAACAGCCTTAGGCCTAATAAACGTAGAATTAAAAACAACACACTCATTTTGTTGCATTCTGCTTGATGTAATAAGATTCTTCTTTCATGAATTCTATACAACCCCTGAATGCATTACGTGGTTGAAAAATTCACTGTCTCTAGTTTTTACAAACTAACTTTGGCGTTTAATTTTATATTATACATAATTATTTTACTAAATATTAAATATGATGAGTGATGTTTTGTGCTAATAATAACGGTTTTTTATGATAATCTATGTGGTATATATTATTTGTTACGAATAATCTCTAGAAGGTAGAATGTCTTTTACTGGCAGATAACTAAAGGACATAAGGAGTAACTTAGGTTTCTCTTTTAGACTAGCTTCGTTTAACTGCGGTTGCTGTTGTATCTTTACAACAACGGTGAGGCTCAACTGGTTCCTTATCCTCCTTGTGTCGTTATCCTCAATTCTGAGGGTCGTGACCTCTACTTGGAATAAATGTGCGAGTGATAGCTCGCCACCTATTTCTATCCTGAGCAGTGTGTAGGGCAGCATGGATCGTAGTGCCGAGAGTAGTGCAAACTTGGTCTGCCCAGCGCAACGGGC
This sequence comes from Diaphora mendica, assembly GCA_949125395.1. Taxonomy (NCBI): domain Eukaryota; kingdom Metazoa; phylum Arthropoda; class Insecta; order Lepidoptera; family Erebidae; genus Diaphora; species Diaphora mendica. The sequence goes on from OX421321.1 coordinate 9,581,322, forward strand.
TACGGCCCCTGGGTCTTTTCCCCTCTATTTTACCCGTCACCATCAGTCTCTCAAGGTCTGCCTTCTCTCCTCGCAATGTGGCCAAAGTATTCGAGATTTCTGCGGAGGCACAGGGTCGACAGGCCCTCACGAATGTTAAGTTCCTTTAGGATGGATACGTTGGTACGATGTGCTGTCCAGGGTATTCGTAGCAGCTTCCTTATAAAACATATGATTTAGGGTGGAAGAGCTCCTGTTATTTTGAATAAAATTATTAAGTTAAGTTACACTAAAGCAGCTATAATTAGTAGTAAATAGTCATAATTATAGGTTTAAAGATGTTTGAGATTTCTAGACAAGTAACGATTTGCTGACGTATTATAAAATATGGTCTTTAAATTTTGGTTTAATAGCGAGCGATTAATATTAACTTCATAGACAAGACGATTTAATCTTCCATGGCGGGTCCAGATCATCTAACCAATGTGATGGAATGAAAAGACTTATTCATCAATAAAGATAAGTTAAATAGCTTTAGAAAATGAATAATATACTTTTGAATTGATAGATCGTTAGTAATAATGGGCAAGAAGTGCTTGCTTGAAAATGAATCGAATATAAGTTCATAAAGAATTTATTAAATGATCGCTTTGCGATTATAGTTGTTGGGCAGATGTAATACTGTTTGAAATACACTATTGTTCAGATAGCTATCGTTAAGCAACGTGGACAACATTTTCGGTTACAATAACGTTTAGAGAAAATAGTTATTATCGTTAGAGAATAACAGAAAAGATTGTAGATCATGTTATGTGAAACGAAATCTAAAGAGATTATTTGACATATTTTCAATATAGTTTATCGAACATGATGTGTCACATTATCTATGTTTTATATGCGATATAAATAACAATTAAGAGTTCAAGATAAAATAATAAAACTTGTTATCCTCCCTGTTTTGAATACGAAAGATTTTTTATCTAAAGGTCCTTGAGCACTCAATGGAAAAAAGACAGTAGTCAAGAAAGTCAGATTTTATTACTTTTGAACTGTAGGACCATTTAGGATCTATAAACCTCAAAGTGATCATCCCAACTGTGCTGAACTCTGTTAAGCTGAAGCGCTGAAGCTCTCTAAAGAGTAGCTGTTAAACATAAGCCGATTCCTTCCACAGACTAATAACGTTAAACCTTTATTTAATACTAGCTGACCCACGCAACGTCGTTTGCGTCTCCTATTGCCCGTAGCGTGATAATTTTCCCCCGTTTTTGAAACATTCTTCATTGGTGCTCTGCTCCTATTGGTCTTAGCGTGATGATATATAGCCTTCCTCTATAAATGGGCTACCTAACACTGAAATATTTTTCAAATTGGACCAGTAGTTCCTGAGATTAGCGCGTTCAAAAAAACGAACAAACTCTTCAGTTTTATATATTAGTATAGATGTATTTATTATATTCTTCTAAGATCTAATACTCATAATCAACATCACATTTATTTGGAAAAAAGATTAATATTAGGTATTATGTTGATAAAAACTCTTTGGCAAATAACTCATTATTAGGTACCAACTCTTAGCGTCTTATACTCGTGATAACTTCTAAACGAAATGTCCGATTGGGATGAAACAAAAAGTATTTTACTTCTACATAAATACCCTTGATAACATAATGCTTAATTTGGATAAGGATTAATATTACGATACACATTTAACGTAGTTTCTTTCTTCAGATGATTTTATATATTTTTTTAACACAAAAGCGGTTATTGTAATTAAACTATGATAGTTAGATATATACTCTCGCGGACTTTTTTGTAGACCTTAATGAGACTTACAAACCCGTAATATATTATTTTGTTCTATTGCCAATAGTTATTGCAGCGCACGCAAAAATAGGTTTTCGATTTCACACCTTGGGTTACGAAATAGCTATTTTCTTACGGATCCCTATTTTTTTGAAAATAAAATAAAGCCTATAGCCTTCCTCGATAATTGGACTATCCAACACTGAAAGAATTTTTCAAATCGGACTAATAGTTCCTAAAATTAGCGCGTTCAAACAAACAAACAAACAAACTCTGCAGCTGTATAATATTAGTGTAGATTCGAGCATCGATTTTCAAAATAGACGAACTAGATATTTGCACAATCGATTAGTCACACATTTTTATCACATAAATATATTGCTCTTATATTCCTACAATTGACATTTAAAGAAAAATATGAAGAAAAAAGTTATCATCCCCATACAACAATTTGCATGTACCCAATTATCTCCACGCAGCTGATGTCTTTTGACGGTGCCAAGACATGCCTTCACAACGTGGGGCGATACGACGCAATATATAACGATATTGGACGAGCGGTAAGAATAGCAATCAGGGTGATGGAAACTAGGTATCTACATTATGGGACCGATGACGTGATACGAATGCTGAATAATCGATAATGTTGATCAAGGATGTTTTACATTGAACATTTTGTTTTTTTTGCAATATTTGAGTCTTTTTTTCACGTCCTTAGTTTTTTCTTATTTCTTTAACATTTTTATTCAGTATCCTGATTTCGTTTGTAAATGTAACTTCTTTCGTTTGATCTTTTGGTGTACAAAACTTTTAAAAATTCTTAGGGTTGGAAATATCCCCAGTCGATAGTTAGTAGGTAGCTTTTACTATACGATACCCAGTGGATTTGATGATGAAATTCGAGTGAGTCTTCGTTTGTTTCTTGTCTCAGGGAAGCTTAGATTTAATCGAAAAAGTAAACCGAAAGGTATTTACAACTCTTAAGGTTAATATTTTATTATTTTAGCTATACTCTAAACGATGTGACATCAAGAGTTTCCTTTGGCAGTAGAGTTTGGTGACAACTATTTATATTATTATTATTTTAATGTAGAAACGTAATGAATGGTTATAAAATTTAATAGACACAAATGAAATTTCTACATATATTTTTTAATTAAAATATATGAAGTGTATAATAAGTGAAGTTTAATATCTTCTACTATTTTATATTTGAATTACATTAGAAGAAAGTTTGTTCTTAACATTTTTATAATGCAAATTTATTTAAATCCTTATTTTTATACTTTACGATTTTGTTATTTATAATATGGTAGATATATATTTTATCTAAATAGAATGTATTAAATGTTTTAAAAATGAAATAAAAGTTTAAAAAATACATGTATTTTTAAAAATTTAGACTAAACGGCGCACGATGAGGTTATCTTTACTTCAAAAAGAAACGCCTGTAGGCAGAAGAGACTGTTGCTACTGTTTTTGTAGTGTTTATTATTTTCAAAACTTTAATTTTTAACCTCAGATCAAATAAAAAAAGGTAGAACGCACCGCCTATTTCTTGTTGAAGCAGAAAAAAGGCTCGTAGTTCCAAGTAAACACACGCGTTACGCACTAACTATGCTATAAACTGGGGTACTTTTCATCAGTATCCTATAAGTTGTCCATACTTGACTACTAATTGGAAACACAAACATCCTAACTAACGTATCTTTAACGTAACTAATTTTGAAAATTGGCTGCAACTGCGTTAAAACTTATAAAATCCTAAACAATTTTTTATCTTAATATATATAAATCTCGTGTCACAATGTTTGTCCTCAATGGACTCCTAAACCACTTAACCGATTATAATAAAATTTGCATACCATGTGCAGTTCGATCCAAATTGAGAGATAGGATAGTTTAAATCTCAAATTATAGTCGCAATTTTAATTTATTGCTAATTATTGTATATAAATATGGCGGTACGAAGTTCGCCGGGTCAGCTAGTACTAATATAAAGTGTTTTTTAGACGATTCAAGAATAAAAAAGTTTCTGAGAGTTAGTGCGGGTAGTTATTTTTTTATTGAATCAGGGACAAACGAGCAGATGTATCGCCTGATGGTAAGCGATTACCGCCGCCCATGGACACTCGCAACACAAGCGGCGTTACAAGTGCGTTGCCCCTTTAAATCATTGGTTATCTCTAGTGGCTAGTGTTTCTGGTCGCTCAGCTAGAAGAAATGGGTATGGTACCCATTTCTTCTTCCTGCCCAGGACAAATAATCTTGTAACGAGTACGATCATTGATTTTGTAGCTTAGCTTAATTTGTTCATAGTATGTTTCTATAAAAACATAAATGTATGAGCAACCTATATAGTATGGAATTAGATGAGATCTATTTGACTGCCTCTGTGGCGCAGTGGTAGCGTATGCCACTGTTGTGCTTGAGGTCTCGGGTTCGAATCCCGGGTCGGACCAAATGTTTGTATGATCTGCAAATATTTGTTTCGGAGTTTGGGTGTTTTCTATGTATAATATGTATGTATTTACAAAAAAAAGTATATAAATATTTATATCAGTTGTCTAGTACCCATAACACAAGCTCTGCATAGCTAGGGATTAGATGGCGTTGTGTGTTAAAAAAAAAAAGACACACATATTATGTGTGAGATATTCAATTTTTTTGAGAATTTTGATTTTTAGCGTTCTAATTAAGGGGCGCGTCCCTAAAAACGCGCGAAAAGGCACGTGCAGTTTTCGAAACAAAAACAACTCAATTCATTATGTGACACTAAAAAAAAATCTCAGTAGTTTAGTTTAACAGTCTACCAATCTACCGAGTGACATTTATTAAATAATTCTTTATTTTTGTGAAAAAAAGCCTTAACAAAGATCAAAATTATCGAAATCGACCTTTTTAATTAGCACACTCTGTCCTATTTCGTGCTCTATTTTAAATGTTTTTTTCCTTATTTCGCGAGAAAGAAGTATGGAGAAAAGATTTACCGTTTTACTTTTTTATTAATTCTCACCAAAAAGCCATAATCTAAGGCTAAACATCATTCATTTTTAGCGACAAAAGTTCCATACATTTTAGTACGTAGATATCGTCTCCCGTAAATTGCAATAAATAAGTTTTATCGCTTAAAAAAATTCAGTGCCCTCCGAATATTCAAGGTGACACCACGTCCGTTTGTAGTTCGCACTGAGCTCTATAATACGTAAATGACAAGTTTTAGGGTGGGTTTCTAGTGAGTGTCGAACTGTAACTGTTAATTTGTATTCTTGAATTTAATTTCATTTTTTTAAAGAATAATTTCAAAGAAAAATATTAGTATTTTTTATTAACACAGAACTTATTTTTATAAGTTTTTTTAAAATTGCTATGTATGTATATATCTAACTATATTTGTTAAGACGGAATCTTGCAACTCAATTTTGCAGATATCTTCAACCGATTGTGTTGAATTTTTGTAGGCATATGTATATAGCGTGACAATGCTATATTATGATGACATGGAGCTGATCTGATGTTGGAGCTGGAAGGTGGTCATAGGAACTTTGTAACGACGGAACCTATCGAGTTTGGAGTCGTTTGATTTGTCTTGACGAGTACTTTGAAGACACTTTGACAGACCAAGACACTTTGAGAAATTTTAAAAAAGTAAAAAAAAAAAATTTTTTTTTATGATTTCTATTGGAATTTAATAACTACTACTGAAATAATGAAAGACCTTAAAATTACAGTTTTATTTTTGACTTCATGGTTGGTCTAGTGGTTTAAGCGGTTGCCTCGCCGCTTCCTACTGTATCAGGTGTTGTGGGTTCAAATCCCACATGGGACAATACTGTGTGATCCACGAATTGTTATTCTGAGTCTGGGTGTCCATTGTGTCCGTTTCATGTATGTTTGTAAAGTCCCTCGCGACACAGGATTTATTGGATATATACGGGAGTTGTCTTTTTTGAAAAAAAAAACTAGCTGCCCCACGGTCTCACCCGCGATACAACACCAACCGCGGTTACTCCTTATATCATCAGCTACCTATCAGTAAAAATCCCGTCAAAATCACTCCAGCCGTTCCAGAGATTAGCCGGCACAAACAAACAGACATATATAAATGAAAGAGGAAGGTGACTGACTGACTGACATACCCAGAGATCAACGCACAGCCAAAACCGCTGAAGCTAGAATCCTGAAATTTTGCATGTAGGTTCTTTATATAACGTAAGTGAGCACTAAGAAAGGAATTTTTGAAATTCCACCCCTAAGGGGTAAAACAGGGGATGAAAGTCTGCGTGGGCGAAGCCGCTTGTAAAAGCTAGTATTATATATTTAAGGAAGTTTCCATTTCAAAGTACACTCTTAATATATTTTTTTTAGTTTTAATTTTAAGACAAATAGTTTGTTTTTTAACCGTCTTAAAAAAAGAAGGAGTTTATAAATTAACTGTATTTTTTATTTTTTTACCCGACCACGGCAAAGCCAAAGGAAGGTTATGATTTTGACAGGCTATGTATGTATGTTCATCTGTTCCCTCATAGCTCCTTAACTACGAAGCGTCTTGATCGTCCGCTGCTTATAGGCTATATGACGCGTCACTCAATTTAATGTGGCGCCCTCTAGCCGACATAAAGTACTGTATTAAAAAATTAATTTGAGATAAATATGCCGTGTTTGGTATCATCGGAAAGGGTGTTACTTGTACATTTCAAATATATATATAGGTATTATTAGCATTTGCTGGTGACTTTGTTCGTATTTATTCAATTTTTTTATATTTCTATGTTAGGTATTTAAAATATACTTTGCATATAAATCATTATTATCACTACACCAAAACATTTTAAATAAAAAAAGTAAAAACTTAAATTAAAATAGAAACGTACCATAACTCTTAAAAACGCGTGACTACCGCATTTCATACTTTTTCAGCGTCGTTTTTTGTCAAAAAGTGAAAAAAGTGGGGCGTACATCTATGTAGTAAAATTTAGTCAATATGAGCAATAAAAGCGATCAAAAATTATATTTTCAAGAAACATTAACATTATGTTCCATTAATATAACATATATCATACAAATTTTATTTCATAACATAGCATTAAAATCCGTTGATTACTATAAAAGATCTAAGCTGACAGATAGCGCGAGCGACTTATTTTATACTGTGTAAAAAAAAACATATTATTTGTCCATGAAATGAATTAAAAATGAATACACTTGAACCCCATTCTCGGCCGTTGACGAGTTACAAAAAGCCCGCGGGCTTTCCGATATGACTAAGATACATTGCGTGCTTTGTAGGACATTCTAAACATTCTTCAAAGGCGAACAGTTAATGAATATGTAACTAGAAGAAAAAACCGAAAGTAAATTTATTAGTTGCCAGGGTTAGTATGCAACAGTGCCCGATGCGTTTGTGTGCATGTAAAATATGAATGTGGGTGTTCAATCACAAATTCCCACGCTCAAGGACTACAGTCTTAAGCATTACCTTTTGTGTATATAAAATTGCACTATTCAGAAATTAGTATTATGTTGAAACACCGTTCGTGCGTCTAAATTGCGTTGTGGTAGCTAAAATTTGGCTTCATAATGCTGCGACAATAGAATGTTGGTGATACACAAACTGTTAATTAGAATTTAGATAGAAAAGTTAAAGTTAAACATCTAAAGTGCTTTTGCATACTAAATTTACTTATAAATTATGATGATATCAAATAAGTGATGAAAATAAATTAAATAAAAAAAAAAAAAAACAAGCTTTTACTGGAATGCCTCGAGACGAATCAAACGAGTCCAAACTCGATGATGTTGCGACGTTTCTTTACAGAGTTCCTATGGCCACCTTCCAGCTCCAGCATCAGGTCAGCTCCATGTCATTATAATATTTTATTGTCACGCTGTATACACATGCTTGCAAAATTTCAGCAAAATCGGTTGAAGATATCTGCTTCAAAATTGAATTGCAAGATTCCACCCGAACAGCCAAGCATACATACATACATTGCAAGTTAATAAAAAGCTTGTAATAACATTCCCGCCTTCATATTCCACGGCTAACCTCTTCAACTTTAAACCATATTTTGTACAAATCAGCATAATTTGTTCATAAAATACGCACATACATATAAAACATGTTAATCCTTTATTCACGTCGGCTCTGTCTCGTGGCACAGTAATAAGGTATATTTGTCAAAGGCATTGCTTAGCTACAGTACTGTATCTTAATTTACCGTTTCTCAGCTTGTACTGAGTGCGAATTATGGCTCGTTCGAGGCACACCTGGGCCTGCCTTGCCTTAATACTGTATAGCCTTACTGTAGACACATAAATAGTTGGAATACAGTTATGAAGTACATAATTTATATATATATATATATAGTTTCAAGTGTTTAACGAATAAGTAAAAAGCTATGATACCGTTACATAATATTTTTTATAAAAACTATCTGACCCGGCGAACATCGTACCGCCATATTTACATATCTGTCTCAGCTTCCCACAGGCAGTGTACAGTCGCGGATAAAAAAAATCCCGTTATCTTTTAATTTTTCTTGTACACAAACCTTGTCCTAACAATAAGGAACACATAAAAAAGAATTATTTAATTTGGTGCAGCCGATCGGAAGTTATGCGTGAACATACATTTCGGCGATTCATTTTTATATATACTTAGGTACATATGTTTGATTCAGAATATAAAATTTTACTCTCAACCTCTTGGCTTACTTTCAATCACTGTCAAAATAGTGTCAAGGCTTTCAATAATAAGGACAACTGTTTTAAGGATTGACCGACTATTTTTTTATTAGATTAGAGTGTTTAGAATTCAGTTAGAATGCTCAAACTTTTCAACAACTTCAATTTTGATCTGCTCGAACCAAAACTCAATAATTTCAATTTTACACAATTTTTCCCGCTTAGTTTCCAAAGAACCTCGTTGACATTAAAGGCTACGAGCCTATCCCCATCGCATATCGTAAGAGTTGTCTTATAAAATAAGCAAGAAGTAATTTAAATTTACCCTTTTTTAAAGACACAAACGTCTAAGTGCTCAAGAAAATCTATACTGTATATCATATATATTAATATTATAAAGCTGAAGAGTTTGTTTGTTTGAACGCGCTAATCTCAGGAACCGCTGGTCCGATTTGAAAAATTATTTCAGTGTTGGATAGTAAATTTATCGAGGAAGGCTATAGGTTATATATCATCACGCTAAGACTAATAGGAGCGGAGCATCAATAAAGAATGTTTCAAAAACGGGGGAAAATTATCACGCTACGGGCAATGGAAGACACAGACGGGGTTGCGTGGGTCTGCTAGTAATCTATACTTATATATACTACTTATAATAAAAATGTAACAGGTCCAATTCTGTACATTGAAGATATTTTGTTTTTTTTTTGGAGGGCTCTCTATAATCGATACTGAAGCCAAAACTGTATTTTTTTTCATTTTTGTCTGTCTGTCTGTCTGTATCTTGGCCCCGCATCACGCCGAAACTACTGAACGGATTCAAATGAAACTTGGCATGATTTGAGTTCATACTACGAGGCAGGACATAGGATACTTTCTATCCCGAAATTCAGCACGGTTTTCTGGAGAGAGGGGATGAAAGTCAAAATATCTACTTAGTTGTAATTCAATAACACATAGTCCGATTCATTCATTATTTTTTGCTAGAAAATATAAAATAAAGATAACGGGAAAAGTCTTTTTTTGTCCACGACTGTACACTGCCTGTGGAAAGCTGAGACAGATATGTAAATATGGCGGTACGAAGTTCGCCGGGTCAGCTAGTTCATAATTATATTTTACTTGTTCAGCAAATAAGTGACGTTTAATACATTCGGTCGCCATGTAATATGTCGATTAATCAGGAGTGCAGAATAAAACATGTTACTTGGTTCGTGTCATTCATAAGAATCCTTTTTTATAAAGAAAAATACTAAGTTTAACTACGCAGTACTTATAAAAAAATGCAACCGTAGCATTCTTAGTACGGTGTCTTAACTTACAAAGTCTTACATTACAATAATTTACAATGAAGTCCCGATGATTTAGTACAAGCTGTGCAAATCGATTTGCATCGGAATAACGGAATTGCAAACGGAAATACCGAATCAATTCGACCAATTTGCCGATGACTCCGGTGCCGAGATAACGAATTCCGTTGCTCCTCATCCCTACCAGTGTTGTTTTGTCCTGTTTTTTTATGTAATTGGTCTGTTTACTTTGTTCTTCTATTTTATTTAACAAAAGTGACATAACTTTTAAAGGAAAACGTATAGAGCAAAAAAATAATTTACTACCTACATTGTGGTTTACAAGAAATTTATATTCTTGAGTGATTTTATTACACCTTAGGAAATGGACAGGCCATGTCCAGCTGTGGACTGTGATAGACTGCTGATGCTTACTTCAACTTCTTACATTTTGCAAACCACGAATCGAACGAAGAACGAAACGAAGAGTCGCTCGGTATTTTTTTTTAATAAGTTGTTTAGTAGTACGCCCTGGTACTGGTACTGTTTATTCTGCACCTAATTCCAGTATAGTTTAATGTAGTTTGCTCGAGTTGCGATAGATGGCGTTAGATGTACATTGATTATATTTGATTGTTGAAAACACGAATAAAACGACATTTTCTAAAAATGAATCCTAGCTAGATTTATCGCCCCAGAAAAACCCTGCATACAAAATTTCATGAAAATCGTTGGAGCCGTTTCCAAGATTCAGATTATAAATATATAAATACAAGAATTGCTCGTTTAAAGGTATTAGATAAAAGTATATTTCTATTTGTTATAGGCGATCAAGCGCGGGCCTACTGGCACCGCAGTTGGCGTGTCAAACATCATCTCCTGCGACTGCGCCACCACCTCATCCACCAGCATCGCCGCCCCGCGTCGTGTCTGCGCCGCCCGCACCCCTCGCCCCACCACCTCCTGACCCCGCACCTCAACCCGCACAAGAAGATGGAGTCAGATTACGGCGTGTACACACCGTTGCGGTTAGAGATTATCTCAAAAGAGAAACGCAAACGTTCTTTGGTGTGCAAAGGGACAATGAGAGGGAACAAAGGAGGTTATGGTATGAGAGGCGGAGGAGACACGCAGCGCGGGCGCTTGGGGACCTCCGGCCCGATCTGCCACCGGATCATCATCCTGATGATGATGATATTAGGTAAGTTAAAAATTAACACTATTAAGAGTAGGAGAATCTGGTTAACTGAGTGTATACTTTTTTTAATAGAAAGTAAATAATGTTCATCACAGGTCATTGAAGTAGATGATCACTACTTTTAAAATAATTCTACGTTATGTCTTAGTTTACCTAGTAAACTAGTCTAGTGCTTAGGAAAGGAAAACATTGATTGACTCAACCGATACTACGGGAAAATGCTAGTTGCATAACAACAATAAAACATAACTCTCTAACAAGTTGTCAAGCAACAAAAATGATGAAATAGAAACTAAATTCAATTTCCGCTGCTGATGCTGTATGTATGATATTGTTAACCTTCAATACCTACACCGATGTTTCTACACCCTTGTTCGAAATTCAATAATGTAACATACTTTAAATTTACACTATTTATAACGGTGATAAGTGGAACTCGTATTCTGTTCGTTGAGTTTTCTTTAAGAAAAAAAGTTAAAAATATTAAATCATGACCTATATCGGTCTACGCAGATAGCATGACACTACTTGAAAGATGTAGATTAACATAAAAATGACGCAATGTTGCTAAATTGACTTATCACTAGGTAGTAGAGCCACGCTGATTTCAGCACAAACGGGCCGGCTCGACCGGGGTCGGTACTACCCTTGCACAGAAAATCAACGTAAAACGATAGCGTTCGTGCTGTCGTGTTTCGTTGGTGAGTGCTAGACCGGAGGCCCAATGATGCAGAAGCATCACTAGCCCGCCATGGTGTGGGTCACCATGCTGCATTGTTGCATTGTCTGCATTCACAGTGAGTATGGTGACCACCACTCTTGGATTCTGCTTATGCTTTCCATCAGGCAAAGTAGAGACATTTTGGCAGGGTCAAACATAAAAAAGAAAAGTTGTTTTTATTATATATCGATGTCACTGTTTCAAGAGTTTAGGTACTACATACGTGATATTGTACCGATAGGTTTCTGCTTGATAGATCTAAGTATAATTTCAATAATTAAGTGCAATTGATATTACTGAATTAAGTTACTAAATCTTATGAAAAGCTAACTACTGGTGTCATTAGTTTTTAGTCTGTATTTTCAGAAAATTTAAAATGCACAGTCAGCTTAAACGGTAAGAAATTGTTACAGCAGGTATAAGGTATAAACCCATTGGATGGATTCTTAATTAGTCGAATAAATACACATCACTACAATATTGAACTGTCAATGTTTATATAAACACTCGTTTAAATTCTAATTCATATTTTAGTGTACTAGCCGGTATTTTTACCCTCGTTTTATTCTTTTGAAAGTGAATTTCATAATAGCTGTAAATAAAAGGCACATAACAATTAGCGTAAGCGAAAGGTAATCATATCATCTATATAGGTCAGTAGCGAAGTCATATTTCCAGAAGTACTCGTACTAGAACGTCATAAACATATAGGGGGTGTTCAAGTAAGTAAGTCATGTTAAAATGAGTTGTTTACCCGTCGGGACGTCCGGATTCTGAGAAGCTTGTTAATGTTCTTGTTAATTCCTGTATCCTGTAACTTCCTAGAACTTTGGTTGTTGGCGAGGGTACAACTGTTAAATTTTGATATGTTTGTCACGGTATTTGAATGAAATTTGAGTTGGTATAGTCCCGCCTTGAGACTTGATTTGCGCGTGTACTTGTTTTGGTAAACCAAATAGGATTCAATGATCACGTATAGTTTAATTTGGTTTTTAATAGATTTTGGTTGATTTGATTTCCTGGAATTTTGTGAAATAGTCAAGTAACCTTTTTTCTAAGGAGAAGGACTATTATAGGTTGTTGATAACCTTCACATGTAATTAGTATTCGTGTTAGTCTTCCCTTCCCTTCAGTCCCTTCGATTACAATTTGATACCTTTATGTATTTAAGTGAATCATTTATTACTTCTGATGTCCTGATCTTTCATTTCTTAACGAAGACTCTCTCAAATAGAAACACAGTTTTTGAGGTTTTACTCACCTTTTCGCTTCCGTACACACTAGTAGATTTAATCAATTACTACAAGTATTTCTCTAGAATGGTCTTACATTTCATATTTCACTTTGCTCAAGTAATCTTAATCTTAATTACAAATTGTTTGCAGAATTTTCCTATGATCTAGTTAATGCGTAAAAGCGTAGGTATCAATTGCATATAAAAAGTTCATTTTACTTTTGCAACATTAATTAGGAAGTAAGAATCGAGTCTTAATAGAATCAGAATGTGACTTGTATTGTGGTTAGAAGATAGCAGTACTTACAAAAAAAACGAACATTTCAATTTTAACCTGGCCACTGCAATCTTAAGTATGCATAAATACCTTTATACTTTTACTCTTTACTTGTTAACTGACAACATGTACGTATAGATAAAACATAGATTCATATATGAACGAAACACTATAATGCAAAACACTAACGTTTTTAAAGAAACAACAGTTGTCAAAACGTACGTTTCTACATTAAACAGCAGTAAAACACGAAGTTTTTTAAATTATTTTGAACACAAATCGACTTTGTAGTGAAACATATTTCACCCGTATTTTTAACCTGAATTGGATGAAGTTTGTTTTGTATAAGCATTTTTATTGGTACAACACACTTTACTGGCACAAAGGAAATTTCAAACTTGTTGTGTTCATCTATTCGTAGAACTTTAAACGTTTCGATTGTGTTCTCTTTGATTTTTCATTTGTACCGGTGTTAGTAAAGATTGCATGTCTATAACTTTAGAATTTAGCATTCTTTGTTTTTTTTAAGGTTTGATGATATTTTTAATCACATTAGCAACAATGCTAATAGCAGGAGTGATCTTTTTATGTTTGTTTATCATCCTCCTAGTCATTTTACCTCTAAGTCATTTTTTCAGTTGATAATGATCAGTTCTTACAGTCCTGTTAAACGTGTTTTAAATGTTCTTCTGGTTACAAATGCTAAAAACGACGCTGAAAAAGTATTAACACAAGTTTGGAAAGCCATAGTCACATGTTGTTGAAGTGTTGTGGTGCGTTTCTATGTAACGTGTGACTACGGCTTTCCAAACTTGTTTCATACTTTTTCAGCGTCGTTTTTTGTCGTAGTTGGGTTTTAGTTTTTACTTTTTTTATTTAAAATGTTTTGGTGCCGTTATTAATATATAATATAAATATATATTTGAAATGTACAAGTAACGCCCTGTCCAATGATACCAAATACACAACATTTATCTCAAATTTATTTTTTAATTCATTACTTTATGTCGGCTAGAGGGCGCCACATTTGATTCAGCGACACGTCATATAGCTTATAACCAGCAGACGATCAAGACGCTTCTAACGATACCTCATTTGTCCAGTTCTAATAAGTAGTTAAGGAGCTATGAGGGAACAAATGAACATACATACATACATACAAGCCTGTCAAAATCATAACCCTCCTTTGGCTTTGCCGTAGTCGGGTAAAAATGTTAAAAAAAAAACAAATCGAGGAAAAGGATTCTTCGACAGTCTTTCTTTACTTTACATATAAAATGCACTCACAAGAATGAGGAAATATGTGTGTACTCCACAAAGATATCGCGATAGTTAGATGTTTAGAATATTTCTCCCATTTTCCTTATGTCGATGTCGGATATTTATTTGACGTCTTTCATAAGTTACGCCTGCAATGCTAACGCCGAGCTGAAAATTGTATTGAAATAAATTTTAAAAGAAGTATGAAATATAATGGTGCCGCGAAATACCTTTAATACGTTTCAATATTCTTTGAGTATATTGATTCTTCTTATTATTTTTATTGGATATAAAACAAAGAAATAATATTATTGTCTGTCATGTTGCAATATTTAGTAACTTTAACACCAAAATCTTGGAATACTCGTAGAAGAAATGGTTATTTTATAATAATCTTATATATAAAATTCTCGTGTCACAATTTTAGTTACCATACTCCTCTGAAATTTGGTGTTCATATCGGGTAGGTTTGAGAATCGACCAACATCTATTTTTTATACAATTTTTTTATGGCAAAACAACGTTTGCCGGATCAGCTAGTAATATACAGGGTGTCCCAAAATTCAACGATAAGCGGGCGCCTAAAGGTAGACCTGCTAATGAGTACATAAGGAAAAAAAATAAAAAATATACCTAGTTTTTTTTTAGTTACAAGAAAAATTTAGAATTTCTTTGAAAATTTATACCTTTCATGATATTGCTACTATTCACCATAACTCTTAAAAACACCAAATTGCCCGCAGTTTTTACACAAAAAACGTTCAAAATAATTTTTTTCCCTACAATTTTGAAATATTTTTACTCTTAGTGTACTTTGACTCATGGTCTTGTAAAAAAAAAGTATGGACACCACTACGTAATAAATAAATAAAAAAAAAATAAGGGTGTAAATTTTCAAAGAAATTCTAAATTTTTCTTGTAACTAAAAAAAAAACTAAGTATATTTTTTTTATTTTTTTTCCTTATGTACTCATGAGCAGGTCTACCTTTTGGCGCCCGCTTATCGTTGAATTTTGGGACACATGGTAAATTATGTTCATGTCCTGACTATGAACTGCATCTATCCTGCCTTGTTGGCGGATCGTTGAAGGAAACGACTTCAAATAATAATGATGAAGAAAATAGCATTCACTAGCACACTGCTTCTAGTATGAGTCTAATAAGTAAAGATATCAGAAAGTAAGTTCAAATTCAATTCAAATTCAAAATCATTAACTCAACTAAGACACCAAGTGACATCTATGAACGTCAATTTGAAGCTATAGTTAAAAATCATAGATCGACACAAACAGACGCCACAGCATGTGCTGTATTGTCGAGGTAAATTAGGCGAAAACACCAAATCTACTGCCTGCCTATGTCGATCCATAATTTCCAGTTTCCAAAATGCGTAGAGCCTCATGAGAAGAATACTGGCAAATAAACTCATGGCTACTCTTTTTCAAAGTCAGATTTTCAGGTACAATAGTGTTAGTATTACATGTAAGGTAAACAGTATGCAAGCTGTTGCCACCTGAAATTCCTTTTATTAAAATTCTCCAAAATCATAAGAGGAGTCTAATAACAAAAGCTGTGCAGATTACTATTACTACAAAACAATAGGTTACAAAACAGCACTAAATTTTATTGAAAATAAATTAAAGATAAGAAAAAAAATCTATGTGCTACTTCCAGATTAATAGAGTCAGTACAATCTACGTAACATAATGTTCTTCTACATAATGTTGTTTCTTATTTTGTGTAGGTTAGAAAAGTCCTCGTTCATTTAATGAAATTAGTTTTAATGACAAATGTTTGTTGTTATCAGTATGTACGGAGCATCGGGCGCAGCGCCTAGAGAGGCTCGGGGGCGAGCGCGAGAGCGGCCCGACGTATTGCCTGCGCCGGCGCCGCTCGAGGAGCCACCGCCGCCTACGCTGCCTCGCCCCGGCAAGGACAGCGTGGCGCGGCTTACGCTCACTGGACTGTCTCTTGTTGTTACCGTAAGTACATCCTATTTCTATGACTTTAAGATATATATATATATTAGTACACACAGTACACGCACTGTAAAGATGAAATGTGTGATGAAATATAAGACCATATTGCCAAATTATCTGTCATCAACTTTTTTTATTAATATTAATCTAGTTCGAATACAGACGACATATTTACTGCACGAATAATTGTTTTAAGTGGTGAGCTCACTCAGCCACGGCAGTATTGGCCGATTAGAAAGAATACCACAATCTGTACTGTTTAAATATGTACATAAAATTGTACAACAAATATGAATAGTAATAGTTACCCATAATGCAGGTAGAACATTTCTGTTTGTAGTCTCGGTATAATATTAATAAATTTAAGTTCCTTATGCCTCTTGAGGTGGGGTGTTTATGGGCAGCACTACTCAGTTCCCATTAGGGGCCCGGTGCTGGTTTACCCCATATACCGTAAAAAGTGACGCAAATATATATATATATATATATATACTCTAGAAGATAAACGTGTTCTTGGAACAAGCTATTCATCCTCTCAAACATACGATGTCCAGTTGTGAGCTAAAAATCTTTAGCGATTTCCAAAAAATAAAAAAAAATGTATAAAGTCAACTCTGTCAATAACATCAAGTATCAGTGTAACATTACTAACCTGATTTCACAGTCAGAAGTACAAATTGAACTAAGTAATACATTTCTCGAGGCTCCTTACCAATATCTATTTATGTTTAAATATGTACTATATTATATAGAAAAATACTTGTGATCTCAATCTTACTGAATTATTAAGGAGTAAAATTACTCGATCTACTTTGACGTTACATTTTAGACTTCATTTCATATTAATGTAAGTCATAAATATTGTATGTGATGTCTGACTGGCGATGGTGATATCGATATTCAGTGCCGTGTGCCGTACGGTATAATGTATAAAATATTACTCAAAAATATCTAGTTACTTAGTAACACTCTGTAGCACATAATATGTATGTTCGAGGCATCCGACATTTATGGTTCAGGTAAAATGTTGTCGAATATATGATGGCAATAAATGAAAGAACTGTAGGTGCCATTTCTATAAATTGTTTCTTGTTTATTTTTCTAGATTTGTTTTCTGCTTACTGTTTGCATACTAGACATGTATTTACGTATATAAATACTAATGTTATAAATTCGAAAATAACTCGGTCTGTCTGTCTGTTATGCTTTCACTGCTAAATCGCTGAACCGATTTGCATGAATTTCGATATAGGGAGAAGGACATAGGCTATTTTTTATTGCGACAACCAATATAAACGCTCGCAGCGCCGCGTGGAAAAGCTAGTACATTTAAATTTACGTAGTTTTAACATTATTATAAACCGTTCAAGATCAGTTCTAAACCCCAATGCAAAAAGAGGGGTGTTATAAATTTGACGTCAATGTCTGTCTGTTTGTGTGTATGTGTGTCTGCCTGTGGC
This sequence comes from Diaphora mendica, assembly GCA_949125395.1. NCBI lineage: Eukaryota > Metazoa > Arthropoda > Insecta > Lepidoptera > Erebidae > Diaphora > Diaphora mendica. The sequence continues at coordinate 9,599,212 of OX421321.1, forward strand.
ATCGTAGCTCTCAAACGAATGGACCGATTTCGATTCAGTTTTTTTGACGCTTCTCGCGACCAGAAGGCCGGCCCTTTTCTAGCACAGAGAATCTGCATTACCATTCTACGTGGTAATACTGCCAGTCTTTTGGGAACGCTACCAGTAGGCGAAGATGTGGAGTTTTTTGAGGCTTGTATGTAAATATTGTTATTGCTTTTTTTTTAATTATGGTTTTGTACATAGGTTTCTATATTATGTAATAAAGATTAGTAACAATCTAATAAACTATTATTTTCTCAAATACATTATTACTAAACTCACTCCCCTTACATTTTGTACTGTGTTATTCAATTCGCGAAACGATGATTTTATTTCCTGAGTTGTGGGCTGTTCAATAATATTGGAAACTCGAGTAGGTTGTCACGTGCATAAGAGCGTGCCTTGTTATGATAATAGCCGGTACTGGCGGGAGCGTGATGTGGAGTTTGTAATTCGTTGAATCTACCTAGGTCGTACGTGGACAGACTTCCAACGTTGTTTTCTCAGAAATACCCTGAAAATAGAGTACTCTTACTTAATTCAAAAATAATATTAACCATTTATATTACTGTTATTCATATTTGGTTTGTTTACAACGCCTGGTTGTCAGGGTTATCTTTTCCGCGAAAGGTATACAACAATGGTTTGCTTAGTAATATTTAGATTTATTTCATTGCAAATACTAATATTCATTATCTCCCCGCTACAGCTAATTTCAGTGACCCATATTATTGCTTACGCATTCTATTTTTTAGGGTGCCGTACTCAAAGGGTAAAACGGGATTCTATTACTAAGACTTCGCTGTCCGTCCGTCCGTCCGTCTGTGTGCCACCAAGGTGTATCCCATGAACCGTAATAGCTATACAGTAGATTTTTTTACCGATGATGTATTTCTGTTGTCCCATATAACATACGTGATATTTTTGCTCGTTTTTGCTCGATATTAATAACGGCAACACGAAGACGCTTGAAATGTATAGTTATTGGTACGTGACCCTTCCTGCGCGAGTACGATTCGCACTTGTCCGATTTTTTTATAATTGCTACATGAGCATTTACATGACATGAGCCGTGTGGTTACGGATTCGGAATATAGAGTGTCAGTTTACCCTATTTTCGTCCAACAAATTTGGACATTTGTCTCTGTTTACAAACAAAGAACGCGTCCACTGCTCCCACAGTGGAATTTTAAAGGCTGTCGACGACACTGTTGAAGAGCGGGACTTACCCAACAGCATTACCTATCAGCAACATCACTTTCCTACTATTGATCTTCATTCATATCATATTTTTCAGTCAATGAACTGTTGACTAAAAATGGAAGTTCATTGACAGAATTACAGGACAAGATAGGACAGGACACTTTAGGGATTAGATAAATAATCTCTGAAGTGCACGGCTGATTTCAAATTTTTCTCCCAAGGACAATTAAACTTACAAAATACTAATAAAATGTAGCGCAATTTTATGCCTCTGCTTACCCGTATGCACGTATGTAGATGAGTGCATTTTTTCATCAACAACCCATAACGTCCCACTGCTGGGCTCGCGTCTCATCTCAGGAGAGGGTTAAGGCCATACGCCCCCACGCTGGCCAAGTGCGGATTGGGGACTGGCAAGACAACGTTTTGGCTACGTAATCATGCCGTTGGATGTTTTTAAGCCGCTCAAAGGCCTCCAACTAAGCTTCACGACTGTTATCCTACGATAACAGCCGGAACCGACTGCTTAACGTGACCTCCGAATCACGGAGATGCTCATGGTATTATGCCACTAGCGGTCACCCATCCAGGTATTGACCGCGCCGTCGTTGCATACCCTCGGTGATTGTTTCTAATCACCGAGTGCAACTGTGCTATGAGCACCTCTAGAGTGCATTTTAAATCTATATATATAAAAGCGAAATACCACTCACTTATTAATCACGAAATCTCAGAAACTATAACACCTACAAACTTGAAATTTAGCAGGTAGGTTCCTTATAGGGTGTAGACATCCGCTAAGAACGGATTTTACGAAACTACACCCCTAAGGGGGTAAAACGGGGGTTGGAAGTTTGGACGCAAACGAGGTTTCGTAGGTCAGCTAGTAAACATATAAAATCAAGTTTTCATATGTATAAAATCTGAATCTCGGAAACGACTCCAATGATTTTCATGAAATTCAGTATGCAGGGACGAAACCGGTCTAGCTAGGATTTAGTTTCACAAATTACCAAAAAAAAATAACTGAACAAAACTCGGTCATCCAGGTGTTTGTTATTAATAATTGCTCTTTCTAACATATTTGCACTACCTATTATAATTTGCTTAGAATAGAATTCGTTTGTAATTGGTTGTACAAATGTTAGCGAAAATTATAAATACTTGTGCGAATAAGCGGGTACGTGGTTTGTTTTGTAATAAATGGGTCTACCTCCTCAAATATAAAGAGGGCCACGTTAAAAGTTGTCTAATTAGGTTAAGCGGGCGTCTCAAATTAAGAAAAATATGCTGTCCGCCATTTTTTTCGTGCGTAATATATTTTGTTAAAAGGAAAAGATATACACTCTATATTTGCTGTTTATTATTATCGTTTGTTCCCACTTGAGTGCCGCATTCATTCTCTTTGACCTAATAACAAAAAGCGTTTGTCTTCCTATTCGTTATTGCGTTGTTTGTTTAATATTAGAAACGCATTAGTCTGAGACTTCACTGAGACTGCCTCGGTGGCGTAGTGGTAGCGTATAGTCGGACCAAATGTTTGTATTATCTGCAAATATTTGTTTCGAAGTTTGGGTGTTTTCTATCTATATCTATACTAACATTATAAACGCGAAAGTTTGTAAGTATGGATGGATATTTGTTACTCTTTCACGCAAAAAGTACTAAACGGATTTGGATGAAACTTTACAGTAATATAGCTTATACATCAGAATAACACATAGGCTACTACGAGTATTTGCCGCGATAACCGACATATACGCGGGCGGAGCCGCGGGCGACCACTAGTGTATAATATGTATGTGTTAAAAAAAAGTATATACGTATTTGTATTAGTTGTGTAGTACCCATAACACAAGCTCTGCTTAGCTTGGACTAGATGGCGTTGTGTGTTAGATGTTCGAAATATTTATTATTATTATTTATTTTTTTTCTTACAAAAAGTATCCTACTGACCGTAAAATGCTCAACGTGCATAGAATAAAAATAAATGGTTGGATATAAAAAAACTACAGAATTCACTCATAATTATAGTTTAAAAAACTCAAAAACCATGTTTTAGTATTGTACAGATGTCAAACTTGAAGCATCCAATAATTAACTAATATTTTAAACTCTTTAATCTAGAAAATTATTTTAAGATTCGTTATACTGATAACTGAGGGGATTATATTTTCTGTAAAGTAAACTTTCTGACTGCCCGTCCTTTACGCTATCGCTAACTGGGATATCATACCGTTAATGTTACAATTTTTAACCGACTTCCAAAAAGCAGGAGGTTCTATGTTAACCTTAATATTGCAAACGTAAATAATTTAAACTAATGATCTACCATGTCTTATAATCATAGTAAAATATAAAAGAAAGTTCTTTTGTAGCACTCCTTGTCATGTTCGAAGTCGCTTAGCGATGTCTTACATATTTTACAAGAATCCCTTAGAATATAATATGATAATATATGAACGAACGAATTAGACCGCGATATTTCCGTGTAATAAATTATAAAAGCGATGTCTTTCGGGTCGACTGTTATGGCGTCGTAAATAATAGCTGTAGACGAAGGCTCGCGTTCCGCTTGCAATTTTCCCAGGAGAAACTAGTTTGACTGCAAGCTATTGCTTCCTGCAGAAATTTGTCTGATATAATAATTTGATCTTATTAATTATCATGGTAGTTTATCCGCAAGCTAAACTAAATGCTGCATTAGTTCGCAATAGTTGATTAAGTAACGTAAGTATACTTTGAGGTACCTAATGAATACTGATATATTTAAAATATTTATAAAATTGACAATGACTGTTACGATTCGGTTAAAACATGTATTTAATATCCTACATGACTATATGACTTAAAAGACTGATGTTATAAATGAGTTAAAGACCTTTTACAATTGTGTCAAAGGTCTTTAGTCTTTTAGCTTGACAGTTCATTTCAACGTAGTACTAGATTTATTGACATCCCTGTTGACCTGACCTGATGAATAATTAAATGCTTTACACACGCAAGTGCAGTAATTCAAAGCACGAATTGGTGATAGGTGCTATTAACAATTTTTAATTTATAGTGCTTGGAAATAACATTATATTTTTTACAACCACCCTCGTGTATCAGATTACAATCGTAGAAATATAAAATGTTATACTCTTAAGTTCAAATGAAAATGTTAATGCTTCATGTTTTTAGTAAGCAACTTTTAGTTTCCAATAATGATATAAATTTTGTCTGTAAAGATAATTAATTAATAACGAAAAGTAGACAAGATGCACACACACACATGTGTTATGTTATTATTTGTAAGATTTACTTCCTACTACATAATTATATATACTATATTGTTATTGATATTACTTCTAATGTTAGCTGATCTAGTTTTCCTAAAAAAATAAATTTATGTACATTACGGAGTCTAAAAGTTATTACATTGACTATACGATTTATTCCCTTGGAGCTAGCGTGTATAATATACAGATATAATTATGCAGAGAAATGGCATAATTGCTAAAAGTTTGCAATTTGCAGAGATATCGTGAAGGTTTTCGTAGGTAGTAGAGCCACGCTGATTTCAGCACGAACGGGCCGGCTCGACCGGGGCGGTACTACCCTCGCACAGAAAATCAACGTCAAATGACAGCGTTTGTGCTGTCGTGTTTCGTTGGTGAGTGCGAGACCGGAGGCCCAATTAGTCTAGTCAACAAGTTCCATACTTGTTGACTAGACTAAAAGATGCACAAGCATCACTAGGCCGCCATAGTGTGGGTCGCCATACTGCATTGTTGTATCCGCAGTGAATATGGTGGCCACCACTCGTGGATTTTGCTTATGCTTTCCATCAAGCAGAGTAGAGTCATTTTGGCAGGCCAAACATAAAAAAAAAAAAAAAAAAGTTCGTTACATATCCACATGAAGATGAACTCACCAGGCGAAGTGTGGTTTCACCCCTTAGATTAGAATAGGCTAAGCAATACAGATACTTACATTTTGTGTATTTTTTCAAAATATGTGACTGATTTTTTATCTTCCCCAGGCGGTGACGCGACGCTCGCGTCAGTCAACGTCAGCGCAATGGTCGAGATCGTTCCGAGGCAGTGTAACGCCACAGGACGATACCGACGTTGATGACGTGCTTTTCTTACCGCCAACGTCAGCGATAGCGTCACATCACCACGATGAAGCGGATCAGGTTGATGCGACAAAAGGGTAAGTAAAATGTAGTTATTAAAGCAAATATTATTGAAATTATTAGTGCTAAGTGCCAAAAGGTGATTAGATATACTGTATTCTTAAATTTTCATTGAAAATGTATCTAAATGATTTTATTAAGGTCAAATGCAATGATGTTACATTGCATTATTTATTAGGTTATTGTTGATATAAGATAACTTAATAGCGCCGTTCTTTTCACTTCAATTAAAAAACTTTTAATAGAATACCTATAGGTAGACTAATATTGTAAATTTTGTATTGTTTTTATTTTTTCTTTTAGGATAAATCGTATATTATCTCAAGATTCGTGTTTTTTTTTGTAATGTAAATATAGTGAAGCCAAATATATAATTAAAACAAATAATTTAGCATATAGTTTTTGTAAAAAAAATAACATATGAAATTCACGAGTCAAAGAGGAAACTTCATAGAAAGCTTGCGATCCTCGGTAAGTACGGTAACTGTTCGGTGGTTTTAAGTTATGAACTAAGTTTGGCTAATAATCCTGTTCAAGCCAGATACTCCCGTTACCTCACGTCAACAACTCGACATTCTAATTAACTACAAACTTATTACACGCTTCAACACTGTATGGCTTAGTGCATTTATGTAGCTCTTGCATGTGGTTTATCGCTGCTGTAATGTTAATGGAAATGCCAAACCCAGAAAATAACTTTAGAATATCTAATAAATAAAATACCACAATATAAATGCTACACCTAACGCCCTATTCAAGACATAGCACAACATAAACATTAGTGGTTGGTCAGTTACATCTGGAATGATACATACATTCTCGTTGTGAAATGTTTATAACATCTTTTCCATATTTAATGTAGCTTAATCAAGTAAAGAAGGTACATTCTGGAGTATGAAGTAACAGAACTCATTATTGTCGACAGCACTTTGACGGGATATACATTTATTATATATATATATTACCTGATGCTTGAAGCTTTTAATTCCAATGTTAAAAAAGTTCACAATGTAAATCGACGTCTTGGAATAATTGTTGCAATTTTTCTTCGGAATTTATACAGACTTTCATTTTGCGATGTAGAAACAATCTGTTTGTTGAAAGTAATTAGAAATCTCTATTAGTAAGCGTTTACTATGATTTCTAAGAAACATTAAAACAATGACTTTAAAGAGCTAAAATATTTCTATAAATATTTTATTAAAAATACTCGTATTTTCATTGAAGAGAATAAAAAAATTAAATGTGAAGAATGCTAGTATAATGTTTTGTCTGTATAGCATATAATTAAAGAGACGTACTCGTATATCCCTAACTGCAGTAATGTGGTATATTACTGCAGATAGGTATAACTTACTTTGAAATATGAAATATCCTCATTTGTTTGCGTACAAACGGTGATTAGTCACAAATAAGTTGTGTGCAGTTACCAAATGAAAAAAAAGAATATCATTTTAAAAGCAAGTATTTAAATTTTAATAGTTTGACTGCACGTTTGGCCTAGTGGTTTAACGGTCACTACGCCGTTTCCTACTCCGCCAAGTGTCGTGGGTTCAAATCCCACGTAGGACAACACTTTGTGTGATCCACAAATTGTTGTTCTGAGTCTGGGTGTTCTTTGTGCCCGTTTCATGTATGTTTGTAAAGTCCCCCGCGACACAGGATTTATTCCTAGTGCGGGAGTTGTCTTTAAAAATCAGTCAGTAATGATCAGTTCCAAATAGTAGGGTTTCTTACATATATTAAATGTGGTATATCTAAGCTTTTATTTTTAAATCAAGTTTCCAGTAAAGTAAGTTTAAGCAAAAAATAACAAGATAAAATAACAGGTCATACGAGAGCATAGAAACTAGCTTTCCTTTGACGGCTCCGTTGCTTAATTTGTAACATAGCTTAAATAAATTAAATTAAAAAGCTTTTACTGGAATGCCTGGAGACGAATCAAACGATTCCAAACTCGATGATGTTGCGACGTTTCTTTACAGAGTTCCACCTTCCAGCTCCAGCATCAGATCAGCTCCATGTCATTATAATATTGTATAGTAACGCTGTATTCATAAGCTTGCACAATTTCAGCAAAATCGGTTGAAGATATCTGCTTCAAACTTGAGTTGCAAGATTCGACCCGAACATACAAGCAAACATATATACGTTGCAAGTTAATAAAAAGCTTGTAAAATGCATGCGATCATGAGTGGCATAATCTATTATCTCTATAAACGAACACAAAGCTGTTTTTATTCATTTGAAGGGGAATCGAGTTGCCTCGTACTGTAATTATAACAAAGTCAGAATTATCACAGCGTTTTTTAAAAGAGAAAGGACATTTAAACAATAACTTGTTTAATGACGTTTAGATTAGCACACAGTACACAAACCTGTAATAATTACAAGCATAGAGGGTTAGTTCATTTTCATTAAGCAAAAAATATTTTTATTTGTTTTACATTGAAAAGGAATTTTAGTGAATCTATTGTAGGTATTCAGAATTAAAAGCCATTTGAATATTTATCTTATTAGTCAAGTCAAATGTGCGTCAAGAATATTAAACATGTAGTTACAGTACATGTAGTAGTGCGGAATAAAAGACACAAATTTGCAAACTAATATTTTCTACAAAGTATTTTACCCATTGATTTTACCAGTATTATGGACTCAAGGTACATACAAGTCTTGTGAAATACTCTTACTTATTTTACCAATTTGAATTAGCAAGTGACATGCAACTCTTGCTTGAACTTTTCTGAGCCAATGTTCTTTGATTTCCAGGGCGCGTTCACCTTTAGGTTCTAGTAGCGTGGAGTATAGAAGGCCAGAACGGAGCGTGTCATGGGGTGCGGGGGGAGCGCGCATCCATACACCAATGTTAGAACCTCTAGCAGACAACTCTAACCGAAGGCAGTTCGGCATGGGCGTTGTTGGCAGATTCTTTAGGTAAGAGAATAGAAGTTGAATTAAATTATTGATTCTTACTTTTTCCCTTTTTTGGATTTGTGAAGTGGCTATTATACATTCTATTAAGTGTACCATCTCGCTACTCAGCTGATATACTACCATGTGGATTTTTTACACAGATAAAACCTTATACTAAGTTTCGGAGCAATTAATATTGTTGCAACTACTGGTGGCCTATTCAGAGGCGCCTCTAGCACGTGAGACGCCCGTGTGCAAACATAACTCTAGCGCCTTTTAGTAAGCGTAGCGAGCTTTAGTAAGCGTAGCGAGCTTTAGTAAGCGTAGCGAGCTTTAGTAAGCGCGCAGATTCATTAAAAGATTATTGGAATATCAGGGACAGCCTGAAAATACAGTTCATAATAAAGCTGCAAGTTTTGTAACTATCTGAAACTTAATGATTTCGTGGTGAGATTCAAAAATGAGTGACCTTAACACAACTTCAGTTAGTTATAAAATTTTAGGCTTACGTATTTACTGAGCTAGTAGCAAATGAGTACGACTATGTGGGTCAAAGGCAGTAAAACAGCCGTGATAATAAAGTTTACTGCGTAGCCTAAAACCACCATCATGTTATAATTTAGTTTGAGGGGAGTATTTAGTATAGATTGTGTAATTATACTTTAAGGGACTTTAGAAAATTGTAACAAATTTTGTTGAGTGAAAGCCAGACTTTTCGGCTTCTTCGTGAGTGAATATTAATGTTTTTTTTTTTGTTTTTTTAATTTGGAAGTCGGTTAAAAATGATGATGGCTAGCTAGATAGTCAGTATTGTTTAGGTAAAGGCCTCGGTAAGTGAATGTTTGTGTTGGTGGTATCAATTTTTTTATTGATACATGTAAATGAAATATATTTATAAATGAGTATTACATATGTTGGGGGTTTGTAATATCATTTCAGTAATTATTTTGATTCTTAGAAACTTAGCCAAAATTAGATTCAGTTTATACAAGCATTTGTTAATGCTTATTTATAAAATTGAACATGTAGACTTTCGAAAACTGTTATTAATTGATTTACATAATCTGATTACAAATCACTGCAGAACTAGTACAGGAGTCGTCTTTTAAAGTTAAATAAAATTAAAATCTTCACTCATTATTAAAAACGTACAGTAAATTAAAACTATGACTTTCCTTGCAGGCGTTCTCTACGAAAATCAGTAACGCATCAAGATGAGGTGGCTCGTCAGTTGGATGAGCTGACAGACTACCGACCGTACTTCACGTGGTGGGTCAGCACGGTGCAAACGTTGGTGCTACTGTTATCTCTCTTGTGCTATGGCTTTGGACCAGTGGGGTTTGGCAGGCACACGCACTCTGGCCAAGTTTTAGTGAAGAGTTTAAGTTTACAGCAGGTAGGTTTAACATTTATTGTTATTACTACATTGTAAACCAATCCCATTTAATATTATGTATTTTATCACAATCAACTCGTTTAATAACAAAAGAAATTACACTTGTAGGCAGTAATTTAAAGTGTTTTCAATGTATAAAATACCAGTGGCAATTAAGTGAATGTTGTATATAAATTTGTGCAAAGTTTCGATATATTATTATTCCATTTTATAAAATCAGTTAGCTATTTGTCTCTCATCTTCATGATGTTGTACATTGTAATTTATACTCTCGATTGTCGGCACTTGATGGAACTTGTTGAAATACATTCTAGAATTAAAATCACTTGTACTTATTCCACTATTTGATTTTTGTTTACACCTGACCGGTTTCGCCGTAACCTTTGATAATGCCATAAGGCGAAACCGGTCAGGTGTAAACAAAAATAAAATAGTGGAATAAGTACAAGTAATTTTAATTCTAGAATGTTGTACATTCTTTTGGATATATAGTAACAGACGTTTTTACTTACAGCATTTTTTTTTTTTTTTTTAAAAGAACGCCCGCACTAGGAGTAAATCCTGTGTTGCGGGGGACTTTACAAACATACATGTAACGGACACAAAGAACACCCAGCATTTATTACTACTTGCCTGTGAAAGTGTAAAAAAATTAACGTCTTATTTTTATTTTATTGACGGTTAGTGAATCGCTATTTCCAGAAGATTTCGTAGAGATCACCAATTTTATTCACACTTGAATTGGTAATTTTATGAAGCGTCTTATGAAAAATGAAAAAAAACACTGAGTGAATGTTCATAATCGTGAAATGTGTGTAACTTCAATGATTTTTACGATTTTATGGTAGATCAAAGTGATTTATAACTTCACACGTATGTGGAGATAGTTACAGTTTTTATTTTTACTGAGATTTTATGATCTTCTTAAGTACTAAGAAATGTTTTACTTATGTACCGTTGTGTAAATAAAAAAGTAGATATTGTACATTATAAAGGACTGAAGTAATCAGGACTTCACACAAACAAGTTTATAGATAGGTCTGGCGTAGTTGTATGTAGGTTGGTGGCCCTGACTGCTGAGTAAAAGGAGTGTGTGTTAATAGTCTAGTTCAAAAACTAGGGGTCGTGTTTTTTTCCGATATTATCACTCAAATACGGTAACAATTTAACTTATTTAGTATCTGCATTTTTTTATTAATACGGATTTATAGAAAATTCTCTTAGAAAAACTGCAGCGGTAGAGCGCAAGAAATAAGATTTTTCAGCAGGTTTTTCTCTAGCTAAGAAGTTACACACATAGAAACGAGCGTGGTTTTGGTGAACTTCTATACTAGGGTCGTTATTTTGCCCAGGTGTATACTCTAGTTAACATAAAGGCCCGTATTCACTTTGTATAGTGCGAGTGCAGGTGCATAGTGCGGGTGATCGGTGATTGGTGGATAGTACGTGTGGACTGCGAATTTGCCATCCACGCTTATTTTCTACCAATCATTGATCACCTCACTTCTCACCTGCACTCGCACTATACAAAGTGAATATGGGCCTTAAGACATTCATAGTATAGGTATGTTACCAGACTATTCACAGCTAGAACTAGTCTTTTCTAGCAAATGTACGTATACGACTTTAGTAAGCTTTTAAGGCGTCTCAGACCATGACCTACTTTCTTTGATGTAAGTGCCACAATTAAACCTACGTATATAAAACTTTAATAACATTTTGCGATACGCACATAATATTATGGAATTAATTAATAAAAGAAATAAGACTTCTTCTTCCCTTCTTTTCCTCTTCTCTTACTCTTCTTTAGAACTCTTTGCTAACCATGATTCTAAACGCCATCAGGAAGAGAGCTGGAAATTATTTTCTACCAACAGTAATCAGACTAATAATATGGGTGTATGTTTATACTATACGTTTTTATCAACTTCTTGTTTTTAAGATAATGTAATCAATTGTCTACGATACCACTAATACATATCATCAACATCAGCCTAAATCGGCAGTATTTTATATGCTCTACTATATATTTGTATGTTTATAGCATGTAGGAAAGCTTCAACATATAAATATGTATGTGTTTATGAACGTTTCCTATAAGGTTCGTCATCTACCAAATTTCGTTTCTTTATAGAAGACTTAGCATAACAAGGTTATATGAGGCAAAGCTTTTAGACAAACCACGTTGGTGGAGATTTAATGCTCGAGCTCGACAATACACGTTATTTACTCGAGGGATATAGTTGCGGTATTTACTTAGGTTTTTGTTTCGAATTCAGTTATTTTGATACGTTCTAGAAGGTTCGAATTTAAGCTGTGCTCTTAGTTCCATTTAGAAATTTGTGGCTTTATTCTCCAGTTCAGTTATCGTTGTAAATATTTTTATTTATTTATTTAAACTTCCTGCAAACATATTGCAGAAGGCGGACTTAATGCCACAGGTATTTTCTTTCAGTCAAACCTTTGGGTGTTGCAAAACTGTGTGTGGCAGGATGGAATGAATGAATATGTATTTTAAATTAAAATACACTAAAAAACCTCATTGCTAGATGTCTTTTTTTCAAAATGCGCTGATATTTGGAAATAATATTTTAAATATCAGTGAAATTAATAGTCACAACCCCTAGTTTGTTTAGCGATATTTAGTTGTTTATTTTTTTAATGTACAACACAAGTTACAATTCTTAAAATACCAAGCAAATAAAATTTATAACTAGTTTAGGTTTAAATTGCAACTCAAAACTTGTGCATACAGAAAAAACAACGTCACGTAACAAATGATAATTTTAAGCATGAATATCCATTGTACAGTCGACAAATTGAATCATGACCCCCCTTAAAGTCATTTTCCTACAATTATTCTATAAAATTAGGTTGAAATTAGCTTGAACATACATTTCATAAGTAACGAACCGTTATCATTCTACTAGACACTGACAAAGTCATGACATAGACATAGACGTATACTATGGACTATGATAAGTATTGCATCTATAGGTATATTAGGAAAGATTTGATTGTCTGTTTTTTTTGAGACATAGGATTGACTTTATTTCGAATAATGGGTAGACTTGAGGTCGGAGGGTAGAGGTACCGTAAAGGTAGCGTAGGGTAGGTGTAGAACAAAAATAGAAAAGCATTTATTTGACAGAACGAAGTCTGTCGAGACAGCTAGTCATACATATTAATTAAAACAGTAAAATTAGAGACTTATTGTTTATTTCATATTATTAAATTAAAAAAAATGGCATTCACTTCGTAAAGCGAATAAAAAATAAAACTTCTCAATAGTTAATTTGTTGGTTATAATGGTTCCAATGGTTTGGGTCTGTAGGATTACTGGTTAAACCTAAAACCGAGTGTAAGCGCCATGGTTTTCAATAACGTCTAATAATCGATTACGCATAGACCCGATTAGACGACTGCAAATGTCACTTCCCCTCATGAAATCCCAGATTTCGTTACAATGCAGCTCGATTGCTTCTTTAGTCCTCTCGTTCCTGTTATCCCACATTTGAACCATCAAACCCCATAAATTTTCTATTGGGTTAAGATCTGGTGACCTAGACGGCCATGGAATGAGAGTAAATTCATCTTCATGCTCCGTAATATGTTTGATATATAATATAGTTGATAGCGTTATGACGAAGAGAAATAGGAACAAGTTCGCCTATGTTTCCAGCATCCATCCATGCCCACATGTTAGCTGAAATACGGCCAGATGATTGGTTGGGCACTACGTGGTCCTCTGTGTATCGCGTGTTATCGTAACGCCACAAAGTTAAGCGACCATGTTGAGAAGAGCGAAATGATTTTTCGTCTGTAAAGATGGTGTTTGTCCAGTCGAAATCTAAATAATTACGTGCAAAATTAAATCTCGCAGTTTTGTGTGCATCCGTTAAATGAACTTTCTTAGCATGATGTTTGTAATGCAGCCCAGTGCGGTGCAAATTATTTCTAATTGTTTCTAGACAAACGTCGTAACGTCCTGCAAAATATCGGGTACGAGTAAAAGGATGTTCTTCGTAATGGTGTTGCATTTCCGTTCTCTGTTGGTTTGTGATTCGACGAACCCCATGATTATGTCATCGTCGGTCTTCAAGGATACCCTCTTCAGCGTGCCGTCTGATCCAGGTTCTGACCGTGTTACGACTTATATTTCTGTAACGCCGCAACCTTGCTCACTGAGCACTACAATCCGAGCTCTTTGTTTTACCAAATTGGCCATTATACGATTCGTTTATAGATATAAATATATTCTTAGATTTTTATTTTAAAATTTTCAGATTGACTACTACTTGACATCTCACACATAATGTCATTTCATTTTAAAAATTATAATACTTTTTCTCCGCAATGAAAAGAGTTTGGATTATAAACGATTATATTATTTGAAATTCAAATAAGACTGCTGTATCAAAAATATATCTTGTTCAGTGATGACAAAGGTTTAAATCGCATTGACATCTAACACGTAATGACGCATTTTTGTTTATATCTAAAACGTACTATGTGCAAATAGCGAAGAAAACCTAACTACATCTAAGATTACAAAGGAATAATTGGCAAAGTGGGTCATGATTCAATTTGGTCGACTGTACATATACTTAAAGAGTAAATAGAAAATAAAACAAAAGTGATAACATAAATAAATTAATAATCAAAATATAATTCAGCATCTGTGGGTGCATGCAACCATACTACAACTTGTGAGAGGGTTACGGTTTGAGATATAAAGGATTAAAAATATGTTAATGTAAGTTACTTGTCGCCCGTTCATTGTGTTGACGATATAGATAATAATAATATTTATTAAGTCAGAAAGAAAGCAAGTACATAGGCATTTGACACAATTACAATACAGAAAATATTGACACAGAAGTTGTACATTATCGAGTTACAATACTTACAATTTGCACTGATTGCCAAACGGAGTCTGACTCGTATTATGGGTAAAACGTTACCTCTTTTATCTCTGGTCACAAATATATGGTATGTTTAAAGTATCCAAACTTTAGACGAAAAATGATTACTCACTTTTATTTTTTTCCCTAAACCGCTACACGTGACTATTTTTAAACTCCTCAATATAAAACAATTAGTAAGTATCAAGCCTCAAAGGGTGTACATTCATTGTGATGCAAGGGAAAAGCGACACAAAGTAAGAGTATTAGTGAGCGAGCTCCATATGTAGGTCACACAGGCTTTGTGTGCGCCTCTTTTGTCTGCTTTTTGCTACTTAGCGCGGTCTTTCACGATGCTATCTTTTAGCGAATGACCGCAAAAGATCTCGCTACATAATTCGAGGTTAGTCCGCTTTCGTTTTCCAGTACGTAAATATATTTGGATATCCAATTCCCAATTCATTACATACTTATTACGTATAGGTCGATTATTAAATAGCTATTGTAAGTAAAGATTTTCAAAAATAGTATAGTAATACCAAGTATACTGCAGGAATATGTCTTTTGACTTCTAGGTAAGCCTTTTAATGGCTTTCGTCTATCACATGTTTACTTGAAAATAATTGTCCTCTATTAGCTATAAAATCGGTCTTTAACCTTGCTTGATAAATAAATCCAAGTATCAGTGGTATGTCTACATACTAGGACCTTATGGGATAGGTGGCAAAAATTTGGCAGCTTTCGTCCACTGCGACACTCATGAATTTGTCGTTTATTATAAACTTAAAATTTGATTTAACTCTGATGTATATCGGAAAATTTTCAATGCAATAATATGAAATATTGCATAGTTGTTGCATCTTCTCTGAGTTAAGAGGTGAAAATGAGACAAGCTTGGTTATCTACGATTTAAGGCTAAAAATTCCGTTTGCTTGAAAAATTTAAAGTTTCCATTTCATCATCATCATCAGCCGGTTGCAGTCCACTGCTGGACATAGGCCTCTCCCAAGGAACACCACAGAGCCCGGTCTGTTGCTTTCTGCATCCAGTCGCTGCCAGCCTCTTACGTAAGTCGTCCCACCATCTGGTCAGAGGGCGTCCCACACTACGTTTGCCAAGACGCGGTCTTCACTCTAAAACACGCTTACTCCAGCGGTTGTCTGTCCTTTGACATATGTGACCAGCCCATTGCCACTTCATCCTACCCACTTTCAGAGCTATGTCGGTCACTTTGGTTCTCTGAGGGATTATTTCATTACGAATTTTGTCCATTAGAGAGACTCCAAGCATAGCTCTTTCCATGGCACGCTGAGCGACTTTGAGCTTCTGGATTAATCCCAGGGTCAATGTCCACGTCTCGGCACCGTACGTCATTACTGGGAGGACGCACTGGTTGAAGACTTTCGTCTTCAGGCTCTGTGGTATATACAACGAAAATATGTTGTTTAACTTCTTAAACGCTCCTAACTGGAACCTCCTATCGGCTTCCTTCTCGAAGTTGTATCTACCCAACTGCATTAGTTGCCCGAGATAGATATATTCCTTGACAACTTCGAGAGGCGTGCCATCAATGACTACTTGTCCCGGAGCGACGAGGTCATTGTAAATGACCTTCGTCTTGCTCAGGTTCATCCGGAGACCAATTCGTTGGGAGGATTCATTTAGACTGTGCAGCATCTCTTGAACTTACTGCAACGATTCTGCGATGTTAACGATATCATCGGCAAACCTTAAGTGCGATATGTATTCGCCGTTTATATTGATGCCCCGCCCGTTCCAGTTTAGAGTCTTGAAGACGTCCTCTAATGCATTTGTAAACAGTTTCGGGGATATCACATCCCCCTGTACTCCTCGATGCAAAGGAATCTGTCTTGTTTGAGTATTCTGTACTTGGACGGACATAGTTGCGGCATCATACAAGCTCTTCAACACCTCGATGTATCGGAAATCGACTTGGCTCCGCTGCAAGTAGTCCAGAATAGACCAGGTCTCGACAGAGTCAAAGGCCTTTTCATAGTCCACAAAAACTAGACACAGAGGCTGATTGTACTCCTGAGTTTCTATTTAAAGTGAAGTGAAGAGTGAAGTTTCTATTTAAAATCTTTAAATTACTTTAATTTCGTAATTTGAAAACAAAAATTTGAGCTTTATATGTGTATAATGTAATTTTAGACTTTTTTCGTTACAGAATTTACAGTGAAAATAATGTAGAGTAAATTGTCAGTAATGAGATTAAATAACAATAAACGTTTAACAATACTAATTGCAATTTTTGTTTTGTTTTCAGGTTGAATGGGAAGAACCCGCCTCGTTCTGGCTGGGTCCTAGAGCGGCGGATCTGATCCATTTAGGAGCGAAGTTTGCACCGTGTATGAGAAGAGACGCTAGAATAGCAAGGGCGATAGCAGCGTCAGCAAGGAGAGAAAGAGATACTGCATGCTGCATACGGAATGATGATTCTGGATGTGTGCAGTCTTCTAAGGCTGATTGTTCGGTGAGTAAAAGTTAATATAGTATTATCATTAAGCATTCTTAAATCCAAAAAATACTTATATACATACATACGTATATTATATATTTGTTCAATTTGCGCACGCTACCGTAGATAAGAGGATTAGTATCAAAGGTAAGCTCAACTTAATTATTTTTTTATTTAAGGCTGAAAGTACCGATGTAAACGATTCTGTAAAATTAGCAAATGTGTTATGAAAATTATTTGTAAAATATTAAAATACAATTAGTACAAAAACGCATTAGGCGTGAACATTTTTTATGGTAGGTAGGTTTTTTCATCTTTTATATAATTTTCTATTATGTACATGTTTCAGAATACAATATCGACTTGGAAAAAGTGGTCTTCGGGCGAATCTGGTCCTGGAGGTCGGATATCAGGCTCCGTTTGTGGTTTAGATCCAAAGTAAGTGGACAATAATTTAAACTGTTTAAACTTAAATTAATTTAAACTAAATGCTATTCAATTGTGTGTTCACCTTCAATCTTGTGTTAACTATGATAGTCTGTTTATTATTGCTTTTATGAATACTCGATCTTTTTTAGATTTTGTGAAGCTCCAAGATCGATAGCTCCACACGAATGGCCTGATGACATAACCAAGTGGCCGATCTGTCGAAAATCTGTTATCGATGGGTCAGCTGCTGCGGGCCGAGCAGGTCATGCAGCAGAACACATGGCCTGTGAGGTCATAGGTCACCCCTGCTGTATAGGAGTTCACGGACAGTGTGTTATAACAACCAGGGAGCACTGCGATTTTGTTAAGGGGTATTTTCACGAAGAAGCATCGCTGTGTTCACAGGTCAGTTATTGAAGTTTTGAAGATATCGTTCTTAATAGTAGAAGATAGTTTTAATCACTACGAATATCTTGAGATAATATGTAGGGTCTTACTCTAAACACAATAAGCCTGATTGCAACTCGCTTAATTTCTGATTTTACATACTCGTTTTTCTAATGACAATTCATACATAGTAGGTAATACATCCATATTATATCTTATATCCTACCTTTGAATTACGTATAGTGTCAACCAAGTTGCATAGGATTTAGTTACTGGCTAGCTCATTCCCTTGAATCTGTGTAAAAGATTCTTCATCTATCTACTCAATACTGCAAAACTAACTTCGTATTAAAACTGTTTTCATAACAATTTGGTTGTTTAGATATCAGTTATATATTTAAGTGACGTCAAAAACATGTTTTACATTCTACTTAAATTTGTAAACATAATTAACAAGTGTTTGGCAAATTATTTGACATGGTAAATTTAACTCTTGTACCTACCAGGGATCGGAAAACCCATGCATAACGGTATTCGTTATAAACGGTTACCGAATCAATCTGTAACCGTTTCAAAGGGTTACTCATCGATTCGGTTAACAGATTATATATGTTATTGTTTTAACCCAAACAATAAGGGTTAACCCAAATTAAAGGGTTTATGTTTTTGAAATTGTTAACCCAAATGATAGATGTTAACCCATGATTTCGGTTATTTTACGACGTGACGCGATTCGAAAATTAATCAATTTTACTTGATCTCTTGTGAAAAAAAATCAACTTGTTATCCCCTTTTCCCATTCCACGCAAATAATGAACGTCACCGACGACTGTAACGAAAAATGAATCACGGACCTACAAATATCCAGAAACCTATATCAAATTCGGTTAAGGTTAACCGTAATTATCCTGTATTAGATTATTCCTGTTAACAGTTATAATTCGGTAACACATATTTAGGTTAATCCTAAATTTAGGTTAACCCATTTCCAAAAGGGTTAATAACAGATTATTTCGGTTAGGTTAACCCTAACCGGAATATCCCTGGTACCTACTACTACTCATGAAATGCAAATTTCACTAAAATATTCTCAAAATTATGTAATTCACATCAAAGTGGTCTGATTTACATCTAGTGAGTAAGTCTGTTGTACAACGTCCCACATTTCATATTAATATTACTTCTATATACAAATTGATATAGAAGAAGTGAGTATTACAAATTTGTAGAAAAGGAACTTTGTAAGAAATGATTTTAATATCCCGCGTTCATTAGACGCGCAACCGCACTGCATGCATTTTAAAATGTTATTTGCTTATAACGTATTGTGAAATTTCAGGTTTCCTGCCTTGATGACGTCTGCGGCATGTTACCATTTATGCGGCGTCGACGTCCAGACCAGCTCTATCGAGCATGGACATCATTATTCGTCCACGCTGGACTACTCCACTTGGCAGCCAGCTTAGCTTTGCAATGGCTCTTTATGAGAGACTTGGAAAAAATGGCTGGTCCAGTCAGAATAGCTGTAATTTACTTAGGAAGTGGGGTAGCAGGCAATATGGCATCAGCAATATTTGAACCCTATCGAGCAGAGGTATGTTTTACAATTTATTTATACTTAAGAAGATTTTTTTTTTTATGGAATAGGCCGGCAAACGAGCAGACGTATCGCCTGATGGTAAGCGATTACCGCCGCCCATGGACACCCGCAACACCAGAGGCGTCACAAGTGCGTTACCGGCCTTTGGGGGATGGGGGGGAGATAGGGGGAGGGGTTGGGGTATGGGCCTCCGGTATCCTCACTCACTCGGTGAAACACAGCGCAAGCACTATTTCACACCGGTTTTCTGTGAGGCCGTGGTATCACTCCGTTCGAGCCGGCCCATTCATGCCGAAGCGTGGCTCTCCCACGGTCTATTTATTTATAGATTATGATCCACATTATTATCCACAAGATCAAAATAGTCGAAAATGTATGATTTGTTTCCCTGAAAGGTCATGATAGATTTATCAATCCAAAAAATCTATTTTAAGATTTTATTACTTATTTATACTTTTAAATTCATATAATACTTAATAATATAGATATTTCCGATAACTGATTAAATTCTAGCAAATAAACGCTAGAAACATGTGACAGTATACTATAATTAATTGGTTCGGTTTTACAATTAAATGCAATCGATTTCAAGTCATTTCTTTTATCCATGCAGTAATATCATATCAAGAAGTATTTGTAATTAATCTTTGTTTGGTTATAGGTGGGACCCGCTGGATCACATTTCGGACTTCTCGCGTGTCTAATAGTAGAAGTGATAGGGGCGTGGCCTCTTTTGAGACATCCAAAGCGTGCTATCCTAAAACTAGTCGGTATAGCAGTGGCGTTGTTCCTCTTGGGTCTTTTACCTTGGATCGATAACTTTGCGCACGTTTTTGGCTTCGTGTTCGGTTTTCTTCTAGCGTACGCATTGCTACCGTTCATAACGTTCGGGCCGTACGATAGAAGGAGAAAAATCGCCTTAGTATGGGTGTGCATAGTATCGGCGGCGGGGATGCTGTGTGCGCTGGTGGCGTTATTTTATGCGGCACCGGCGTATGAATGTGCGGCGTGCGCTTACTTCACATGCCTGCCGTTCGCTCCCGACATGTGCGAGTCGCAGGACGTACGCGTGCGCCAGCTGGACGGAGTATGACGGCGCGCGGCCCGGGCGCCCCCGCCGCCGCCGCCCCCCCGCCCCGCGCCGTGCCCGGCGGGTGCCGCGCAGTCCCGCTGCGTCGTGCTGCCCCGCCGCGCCGCCCGCGCCTAGCCTGCGCCGCCCGAGCCTGCGTCGCCGCGTCGCCCGAGCCCACATTACCTTATAGCATCACCTCGCTACTACCCCAATACGTGTACGGGACCTCAATTTATCTCACACTATGTGTTTGTATCATTGTAACACCTGTTAAAGCTATACTTATATTATTTGTTGCCGTTGAGTATGGCTCGAGAGATTCTAAATATGTATGTACAATTTTATTAGTCACCGATCTCAATTTATGATATAAAGTAATATAAATTGAGATTCTGTATACGGTGTATTGTGTCGCTACCGCCCTTTGATTGGTCGTGTCGTTAGGAGAGTGCGCTCTAGTTACCTAGGCGAATCATAAGATTTATATTCGTCGAACTAGACTATTATAAAAGTGTATGCGATAACTTCATCGATTAATTAATTTATCGATAGACGTATTACTGTGCGTTAAGGTCTGTTGGTATGTTGTTTTGTGGACTACGGTTTGTCTCTGAATTTCGTATGTATGAGATTGAATTTATTCTACGAGCATTTCTAAACTCTATGTTATTCTAAAACGCAATGTGTTAAGTCTGATTTTAATGGTTAGAACAGCTATTATTGACGCGGCTTGTTCATAAAATAAATTCGATCCTTTGAATTATTAATAAAAATAATTGTGCTAAATCCACGAATACAGAACTGTTGCGGACGCGACTTGCTATTGTAAATATTCTGTAAAATAAATTTAATTACTTAAGTAAGTCGTGTTAATTGTGATTTATTTCGTCATCTTTTCATTTTACGGGTGTCCCGTTACGTCACAATTTTCTCTACGTACGGAATTTATAAAAGGTTCATTGTTAAAAAAACATTTCAAGAATACGCTACTGAACAATAGATGACAATAGCTATTCAGTTATGCTAGAAGTGTGACGTAACGTGGTTCCGTAATGGTGTCAAATATACATAATTTAGTATATTACTAAATAATGTAAATATAATATAATTAAAAAAACATATTTTTCATCTATTTAGTTAACAGTATATGAACGAAATCAATATACCTAATGTGCAAAGTGTTTATTCAATAATATTTTTTTTGGGTTCGTAAATTTTTATACCAGTATCTAGTTTTCATAGCAATGTATTTATTTTTATGACATAAGCTAGTTGTTATATATACCTATATTTATATTTAGGCATATTTATTTTACTACAGGCAGGTTAGGCCATATTTATCGTTCACTATCATTAATACCTTACATCTTTTATTACGAATTTACATTTAATACTAGTCACTATGTTAACATTGATATTTTCAGTTTAAACGATGTTGTAAATATATAAAATAAACGGAGCAAGTGGTGATCTTTGTAATTTAACAGTTATTTTGTTAAGGAATGATAATCGAGAGTTTGTATGTGTGTGAAGGTTTTATACAGTCACTGGAACATTGTAGATATTTAGATTGATATTTTGTTTACCTCTCAATTGCGCACAAAATTTACTTCTATGAATGTTTTCGTTTGTTCCCACTTGAGTGCCGCATTCATTCTATTTGACCTAATAACAAAAATCGTTTGTCTTCCTATTCGTTATTGCGTTGTTTGTTTAATATTAGAAACGCATTAATCTGAGACTTCACTGAGACTGCCTCGGTGGCGTAGTGGTAGCGTATAGTCGGACCAAGTGTTTGTATGATCTGCAAAAATATTTTTTTTGAAGTTTGGGAGTTTTCTATGTATAAAATGTATGTATTTACAAGAAAAAACATATTACAAGCTCTGCTTAGTGTGACACTACATGGCGTTGTGTGTCACATGTCTGAGAATATTTAATTTATTATTATTAACCCATAATTAGGTATGTGAACATGTAATAAGCAGGTAATGTAATAATACAGGTTCACATACAAAAGTAGGAGTAGTATTTTTTATTAGTAGCTCCATATTATACATAGAAACATATATTTATTGAATTTTAAATCTTCCTACTCCTAGGCGGAAGGACTTAAATGCCGGCAACACACTCATCATTTTTGAGTTACAGATATCTATGGAGTTCGGAAGTTACTAACTTAGCATCAGATTAATCCTTTGCTCATTTTCTCCTTTATCATAAAAGAAGGAATGTAACCGTAGGTACTTATCAGTAACATGCAATAGTCCCACAAGATTTTAATTTATACAAATATAAATAAAAATAGGTTCTGTTTGTAATTTCTAATTAACAGCTTTCCACTAAATGCATATGAAAGGATATGAGGTACTTTAAGAAAGTAAATTATTTGTCGTCTGTCAGTCTGGCTGTTCCGGCTAATCTCCGGAATGGATAGACCGATTTTGTTGGGACTTTCGCTGAATAGCTGATGTTATAAGGACTACTCCTTATGCTACTTATTTAAAAAAAAAATGGTTACACAAAAACAAAATTCAAACCAATAAAATAGTGAACAGTATTCGATTCAAAAGCAACAAAACTGGGGTAATATCTCTGGGCGTAGCTAGTTTTATATATTCTTTAACTTAAATATTAACTTAACTTGTATCCGTCACATTCATTGACTGTCTCGCGGTTGAAGTGTGCGACTGCTGATCATGAGGTCTCGGGTTCGATTCCCGGGTCGGACCAAATATTTGTATGATCTACAAATATTTGTTTCGGAGTTTGGGTCTTTTTTATGTATAATATGTATGTATTTACAAAAAAAAAGTATTACATGTATTTGTATCAGTTGTCTGGTACCCATAACACAAGCTCTGCTTAGCTTGGGACTAGATGGCGTTGTGTGTTAGAAGTCCAAAATATTTATTTATTTATTCAGTATGTTCAATATTTTATGTCACATGACATTCTCAATTCCTAAATCTTTAATATAAGTACATAATTCTTTTTATCTCTACCTTGGAGTTCTTTCCTAAACTGTTTTGAAGCGTTATCTATCTTCAGATACGCAATACTTAAAAAAACACTTAAAGGGGATCAAACGAAAACAATTTCATACAGGACAATTGCACAAGAATTAATACTCTTTTGCAACTCTAAACTGTAAAAAGACCTCAAACATTAGTGTTAAATAATAAAGATTTGTTTGAATAAAAAAAGATCACAAAAGTACTTAGGTACTAGGTATCGGCACAAATTGCAAATAACACGTAGATACATGAGCAACACGGAGTACCTAGCCATACGCAGGCGTTCCCCTTTTTTTTCCGTGCGGAAATCCCCTCGGATACCACCTCCTGGTGGCATGTCGGACTCGAACCGACTAAAACCGCACGCCGTCTCGGGTACAAGAAGCCGGGGAACCAGGTGCACCCTAGCAAGGAAAACCCTGGAACCCCAACGTACCTCGGGCTACCTACGGTTCCTAGGTAGGCCCCTACTGTGTGGGAACCCCGATGTTCCCGTTACTATCCCCCGGGGTGCGCACGCCGAGCCTGCTTCTGCTAGGGTGACGGATGGCCTCATCTGTCACCGTCAGGCTTGCGCTTATGGAGGACGGAGATCGTTCTGAGATCTCTGGCGCCCGAGTCGCCTGCGGTACCTGGCCGTTCCCGGGCCTGGCGGGCCGGTAAAGTTCTAAACCTCTCCCGGCCCCGCGGCCCCGCTCCGCTGTCTCCTTGGCAAGCATAACTTGCTCGCAGAAAGAAAAAGCGGAGTCAGAGGGGAACGCAGGCGTGACAAAGTATAAGCCCAAATGGGTCTACGGGCTACACTGTTATGACTATGACAAAGAATTTATTTATGTATGCGTGAAATTCTGAATGATTTGTTTTAATTGCTAAGCCGAGTCTCCAGCGAACAAAAGTTGGCAACTATTGTGTTGTCAACACGTATTGGTGACAAAAGTTTCTGTAATTTTTTGTGTTGGCAACAAAAATTTTTAAATCCGCCGATGTACACAAGTGCATGAAGTTGTAAAATAAAAATAAATCAATAAATAAAATTGTCAACAAATGTTGGGAACCGTGTTTTTATTTTTGGCGGGAAACATCAAAAGAATAACGTTGTTGCAGATATTTATTGGCTCTGTGGAGACGCTTAGGTGGAATGTTTTTCACATTGTTGACGACTCGGTGTAGACACAATGGTAACAAAAGTTGGCAATTTTCTGAAGAGTTGCCAACAGTTGGAAACACTGAAATTGCCAACAATTCCGGTGGAGACACGATGTGTGAGTTCGTAGTGACAGGTGATTGTTTTGTATGTAAGTATAAAATGTGTATTTGTGTGAAGATTTCCCCTCGCAAAAATGACAGGCTGTTTTGTATCGGAAAAAGACGCTATGGCTTCTCTTCTTTGTTCGGTGACCCGTGATGCTCAATACGTAGTTATTGATAATTTGGTTGTATTGTTTAGCACAATTAATTTTACTCCAATAAAATTAATTAGTTAAGACACATATTATTTACTTCTTATGAATTAGTAATAATATTTAGTGTACTTATTACATAACGCCTCACGGTAAATTAGACTCTATAACTAAATTTTAGTTATGTTGTTCAGGTTTTTGGTAACCGAGCTCAATGTTGTAAATTTTAAATTAAAAGTAAACGTAATTGGGCTATGTTATAAGGTTTATTTTACCGTGAAACGCATATATTTTGCTTAGAGGTTTCTAATAATTACAAGCAATAAATCAACAACAGTTAATACGCTATGACAATGTGTTCGTCAAACTATGAAAATAAAATGTCACAAAAATAATGGTTGAAGAAATTGAACAGAAGAAACAACACGTAATGTGTTGCAATAAACAAATATAGACGAATCTTTATAAGCATATTTAGGTATTTGGAATATTGTTTTGTAACTGTTAAAATTGTTTAAAGGTTGCACATGAAAAATACAAAGATTGTTTGCAAATATTCTTCTTGAACCAATGACGCAGAAGCATCACTAGGCCACCATGGAGTGGGTCACTATGCTATATTGTCTGCATTCGCAATTAATTTGGTGACCACAACTCTTGGATTCTGCTTATGCTTTCCACCAGGCAGGGTAGAGTCATTTTGGCAGGGCCATACATATAAAAATATATTAGACAAGTCATGACAATATTTTTTACAAATCACGATCTTATCATGGAATAATAAAGTTGATGCTGAATATTTGCTAAAAAAATTTATTGTAGTCCATTAAATGGTGTAAATTTAGTGAATTTTAGTTCTCGAACGGCCAAGTATTGTCAAAATTATTTTAATAAGAAGCCCACACAGTATGGCGAGGACTGTAAATGATAATGTGATTATATTTTATTATAAAGTGTTTGAATGTGTGTGTAAAACATCTCGATTACTTTCTTATAAAGTTAATTAACAGTGAACATTCTCGAAGTGCCCTTGTGACCGGCGGCTCGGCGGACTGTTTCAGAATTTAAGACAAAAACATAACTGTACATTGTGAACATACACCTAATTATTACTTATTTGTTAAGGATGGTAAAGTAATCTTATTGTAAACTAGTATTAATCGAACAAGAAACCTTATTATCATAATAACGCCGTCTTTTATTTCGAAATATCTTTACGACTACAAAATTATAGCGACAAATCCCCTTTCGAAACAATTCTTTATATTACAAGAGAAAAACATTCAAAAAATTTTTGTTTTCTAAAAATAGTGAACCTGAAAGGGGACTAAGGAGTCGATGGGTTACTAAATGTTAAGTGGTTACCATCACCCGTGAACCTTTGCAACCGAAGTGATACAAGCGTGTTGCAGCTTATCTTAAAAATTCTTTATTTTTGCATAAATAATATTTATTTTACTCTAGTGAAATTTAAATAATTTATTATTATTTCTTTAAAAATATCTAGTTGATGCCTACGTTTTTGTAAAAATGATCATGATATCATTCGTTATAACCACAAATATCTCTTGTAAATAGAAAAACATTAACAGCAAAATGTATTTGAACTCCAATGACCTTCAAATTTATCAGCGTAGTGCAGCATACACTTATTGAAATCACAGAGTAATCAGATGAAAATGTTTAAAGTTTTAGAATGTACGTTTTTTGTAGTATTGGGAACCTCCATATAATAATTAATAACTGGGTCACCTAATGTTAAGTTTCTACCGATGCTCACATACAGCTTTACATCTGCTACTTTGCTGTTAAAGAGACACAAATGTGTTTTTCCTTTGAGTGACTAAGAGGCCCTTAATTAAGACTTAAGAAGTAGAGGGTTGACATATTATGCTTTTATTCTCGATAATTACTTCTTATACTGAAACGTAAATGTAAACGTTAATATTCATGACTAGGCTCGGGCTTTCAATCAAGGAATCTAAATATTTCAATTATGATAGTTGAAATGCGTCATTTGATTTGACCTTCAATCAAAGACATTATGCGCTGAATAAATTTGTTTACAATCCTTTTAATGTTAGAATACTATTTTCTTTTTACTCTTAACTCAAAGTAATAATTGTAGTAATCATCAAATGGGACTAATCCCGCCCACACGCCCACCACTGCAACTCCTGTACACCAGGATCAACAGCGGTGACCAACGATCACACCGAGTTATGACACTCGGGAAACCCAGGAAAAAATGAAACTGTCTTGGAACCCGCAACGATTATTATGGGTCCTAAGTGAGCTATATTTGATTACTATAGTATGTATTGCAGAATCGCCTAAACGCACGGAAATTTACCGCAGTTGACACAAGATCCCCAAAGTATACCGCCCCAGATGTCATTTGTAAGCTATTTAGTCTCATGTTACGTTCATTGCACCAAAGACTACATTCCCAGAGGATATGATGAGCCGACTGTTCATAGCTATAATCAGGTGTTGAGCATTGACACAACGGTGAATCGACTAATTTAAATGAGTGTAGTTTGCTTTTAAAGTTACCGTGGCCTGTAAGAAATTGAGCGACACAGTGATCTACATCGAGCCATGTCTTCGACAACCGTTCGCGAACAGATGGAAAGAACTGGTAGAGGTGGCGCCCTTTAGATGATTCGTCCCTCCGTTGCTGCCATTCATCCATGAGGTTGTTATAAACATTGGATTGCTTTTGTAACAATCTTATGATTTTATCGCGGTCGCGTACGCCCAAAAAATCGCATTCCATATTTTGTAGTGTAGAATAGTACATGGCTGCACGTCTTTGCACCTCGAGATCGACCGAAAGAACACCCGCCAACACCGGTAAAGCCTCAGTGCTAACCGTCCTATATGCCTTGCACAAGAAAATCAATGTAAGTCGTTGGCCTTGTAACAGTTTGCGACGGACAGCACCTAAAGTCGCCCTATCGGCCCATACAGGAGCACCATAGCAAATAGAACCCAAATAAGTAGCTCCTTATATGACCTTTAGTGTATTGAATGACAGACCCCATGTCGCAGTTGATATCCTCGTCAGTGCAAAGAAACTCTTTTTGGACTTTTCATTAACTATTTTAATATGTTCGATAAATGAAAAGTTTCTTTCTAAAACTAATCCCAAATAACAAACCGAGGTTTTATTTTTAATAGTAACATTTTCAAATTTAATACACGGCGGTGACTTGAGGTTACCTTTGAGAAGTAGCTGGAAGGTTTTGCCTGGTGCAAAAGTCAACCGATTACGCCCACCCCAAAGAGATATTAAGCCCAAACACTCACCAGCCAGCCTCTCAAGGCCCGTTCTAGTATCTGATTCTATCAATAGCAAACCGTCGTCCGCGTACGCGTTAAGGGTACATCCGGACGGTACTGGTATTGCCAGAAAATCGTCGAAGCCTATGTTCCACAAGTATGGACCTAGCACTGACCCCTGAGGGCACCCCATATTAAGCGCCTTCGACACAGAATGATGCCCAAGTCTCAATTTAGATGTGCCTTGTAAGTAGGAGGAAATAAAGGAATAAATATTTTTAAAGCATCCTCTTGATTTTAATTTTAGCAATACCATGGGCCACCACGCGTTGTCGAAAGCGCCAGATATATCTAAGAAGATTCCTAAGACGTATTGAAACCTTGACTCGGTGACAGTTTTCCTTACAGATATGACCGCATCAGTTGTCGATTTTCCCAACGTAAACCCGAATTGTCTATCATGAAATTTAACTCCACCCGGTAGAAGTCGTGGTACTACAAGACGTTCCAAAAGCTTTCCCAGTGATGGTAACAGTGTTATGGGTCGATAGGATTTAGGATCGTCCGGCGGCTTATCGCCGCTTTTTGGTATTATACGAATATTACCGCACCGCCAAACACTAGGAAATACTCCTTCCGCAATGCAACGGTTAAAAACTATTAAAATCGTATCACCCGAAAGCTTACAAGCTTCTTTTATCATTTTGTTTGATATTGTATCGTCGCCCGAAGCTTTGTTTAGGGGTAATGACCTTACAATACTGAGGAATTCGTCTGAAGATGGTAAGTCAGACATAGGAGACAATGGTGGTTCGATGGCCCACTGCCTAATTTGTCGGTGATAATCCGTGTCATCCTCCGGCCGATCGTCAGGCACAAGTGATTCTAAAAGATATTTTGCTGTTGTTCTACTCCTGTAGTATAACTATTATTAATTTTGATGTTCTGTACGTAGGCAAGTTCGGTCGATCTATTTGCCTTAAATTCATGATACAAAGGTGACCACGGACCCTCTTTATCGAGTTTATCTACAAGTTTACGTAATAAATTACCCTTTGATTTCTCCACAGCAGCTCTGTAGTGAGACCTGGCAACTCTAAGAGCAATGAGAGCATTATTGTAAATATCTCCTGTTACGTTACGCTTTTTAATGTCATTTAGTTTTTTACGAGCTTTCCGGTAGGTTCTACGTAGTTCGACTAATTTATAATCCGCGGCCGATACAGACATCAGCACAGTATGTGAAAGTATCTGATAATATGTTTGCGCTTTCTTCAACCGATAGGCTACTGCGACTGAAGTCTTTGGCATGTACTGCAAAGAGTGAACCAAATAAAGCCCAATTTGCCCCTTTAATTTTATGTCTAAAATTGTAAGGAGTTCTTTGCGGATATTGTGTAACCATTGGTATGAATTCGTACACGATTAAGCGGTGATCACTACAGGATGCATCCGGTAGGACACGCCACCCAGATATCGAGACGTCGCCGCGCGTAAGCGTCACGTCAATAGAACTCACCCATTGGGCTGCAAAAAGTTGGTGGTGCATCAGGGGTATTATGAATAGTAAGATTCATTTCCGCAATGAAATCTTCAACCGCACAGCGCCAGGCCATGTCAGTTGAACGCAACTTGCCGTACCATAAAGTAGAAGATGCATTTACGTCAGCGCCAATGATAATTTTGTGTCCCACGAGGGACCGCAAAACGAAACGTAAATGATGTAGATGAGGATCAATGGGGTGTGAAAACTGAAAATAACAGCTCACTACATAAACCTTACAGGTGGAGGATGAAATCTCAGTAACGGCGCAGTGTGACGTCATAAGGTTACGCAAAGATGTTACCGTAAAATTAGAACTTGCAACATATATCCCAGCCCGTGACCGGCCATCTAGTTGTACTACATTGTTCCGCAAGCGAGCGCTCTGATATTGTTCTTGTATAAGGACAATGTCTAACTTTTGTTCTAAAACTAAATTGTCTAATTCTGACGTAGCCATTTTGCCTACATGAAGATTTAACTGGCCTATTGAGATATTATCCATTATTACGTAAGTACTACAATTACAAAACTTTTTCTTTTTTTATGTTTTTCTCTTAATAAAAAAAAAAAACTACTACTGCAGAAACTATTCAGTAATTAATGTTTAGGATAAGCTGCTCTAATTTAAGTTTATATGTGGAGCAATCCTGTGATCCATATCGATGGTCACATGGTTTTTTGAACCGGCTGCATTGTGCGCATTTCGGTTTAAAATCTGGTGTGTCCTTAATCGGACAAGCTCTTGTTTCGTGGCTGGCCGCGCAATTAGCACAGGTAGGAGTTTTAATAGTGCAAAACTTTTGAACATGACCGAATTGTTGACAGTTTAAGCATCGAACTACTTCTAAGTCGTCTATAAACCTACAAGTGGCCCAGTCTATATATTATTTATCTTTTGTGCTAGCTAAATGTTTCCTAACTTCTGTCTCTAATTCTAAGCCTATCCATTGACGTCCGTTTTCTAGTTTACGATGCCTGACAATTTTGGTTGATTTTAAAAAGTTGCTTTTGGTTGATTTTAATTCGTCCTTGATATTCTGACGATATAACGCTGTTAGGATCCTCCATAGAACCGGGTACGTCTTTTACAATTATACGGGGCCTTCGGCCTTTCGGCTTTTCTAAGCGTAAGCCTACAGATTTAATGGCGTTTACTGATTCCAGTTTTTTAAGCTGCCTTTCATTTGCAACCCGCAACACGACGCCTGCCTTCGCGGTTTTTTTAACGCCTACCATTTGAAAACCTTCGTCACTGGGTTTAATAGCCTTCATGAGAGCCTGTTTTGTAGCTGACGAAGTTGCATAATCCGTTGAACGTTCCGTAGTAGGATACGCAATAACACACGGCCTAGATACGCGCGCCTCAGCGGACACCGGACATGGAGCTGATCCAGGTGGTAAGCGGAGCCTAAGCTTGTCCGCGTACGTGTAACCCGGCTGTTGAACCGCAACAACCCCCACCTGACGCTCGAGATTCGCTAATTTCGTTTCATTGCTAGAAGATTTAATTGCCAGCAATGAGACGATACCTGTAATCCGCTGGTTTATGTCCATAATTGCCGTGCTATTCCCCGTATTAATTCGCGACCCCTGATCGTTTACTAATTCGTTATTTTTTGCCAAATATTCGGTTGCCTGAGACACCAACACAATATAGTCAGACTCCCCACAACTATCATGACCACTAAGAGACGAAATACTCCCGCCCGAGTCCGAAGCCCTGATTCGTTCCGTTCTAGTGTCCTTTGGCGATAAATTTGTTGGCGACATTCTACCAAACAATCCCTTTCCGGTTGGTGTTAGAAATTCGTTTGTACCACCGGGATCCGGCAACTCGCCAACAACCGACATGGTCAAATAAAGACACACCAAGTAAAAGAAAAATCAATAAAAACAACTTCAAAATCGAAAAACACGAAATGAAAATTAATACAAACGAAATATTACTCCTACCTACTTTTAAAAATAAAATAAAATTACTTACCGATAGCTGTCATAAAGGAAACTAACACAGTATTTGTATTTAAAAGGGTAAAAACTTACAGATTATTTGTTAATTACACTATACACAACCTTATACCGCCCACAAACTGGGAAACAGTCGCGAGAATATTTAAAAAAAAAAACAATATTTAAATTATCAAAACACGACGTCACACATTAACCGCACGATGCCGCGGAGTGAAGTGAAAAAAAAGTATGTGAAAAAAAAATCATCAAATATCGGATAAAACTGCGTTCAATTAAAATAAATCCATCATCTACGATATAAAAGTCTATGAGACGAAGTTTTATGTTTTGTGTTCCCTAATTTGGCAACGATTCTAGTGAAATATATTTTTATTTCGCTTACTTCATCACCATCATCATCATTAACAGCCATTATTAATTGACTTCTGGACAAAATCTCCCTAGAGAGGACGTTTTGGACGTCTTCTATACTATGCTGACCAGACCGAAGAGTATAAGGTTTGTGTCAAGTTTTTCTATACTTTCTTTTTTTTTTTTTTAAATGACTGCTCTGCCTGATGGAAAGCATGAGGAGATTCCAAGAGTGGTGGTCACCATCCTCAATGCGAATAAGGACATTGCAGCGTGGTGACCCACACTATGACCGCCTAGTAAGATGCTTTTTTACGCCCCGCTTAAAAGACCCGAGATCATAGTGGGAGGGAAACACGTGCGCTGGAAGTGAGTTCTAGGTTTTGACCGCTCGGCACAGAAAGGAGGAACCGAAGCGATGAGTACGAGATCGTATGTCTGCCACTCTGAAGCGGTGACTTCCAAGGCCGACGTGTTGTTCTGTAGAGGAAGGAGGAAGGGGGGATCAGTTGGAAGAGCTCTTCAGAACACTCTTCGTGATACAAGCAATAGAGTACTGCTTACCTTCATTGTCCTGCATAGTTTGCTTCCTTGATCACCTGGTGGCGACATTCCATATTCCTAATCCACGGTCACTACACGGACGACACGGAGTTGGCTATTGCAAAGAGAGTATCATTTACTAGAACAGAATAAAATTGCTTGAAATATTAAGAACAAATAAAACATTAATAATAATAATAAGAAGAGCCTCGACCAACATCTTAAGAGGCTCACGTTAGAGGGCTGGATCAAGGGTCTGATGCAGAAGGCAGTCCTCCTTGACACGGCTCGTATTGTGAGGAGGTTCCTGTCTCTGGAGCCCTAACCACCGGTTTCTTGGTCCCTGTACCCGAGGTCGGTGGTCTACTATTTTTTATATTTTTAAATGTATTTGTTTTTATATTTATATTTAAAAATGTAATTAATATGTATATATAAATGAAATAAAGAGAATAATAATAATAAATAATAAATATTTCGGACATCTAACACACAACGCCATCTAGTCCCAAGCTAAGCAGAGCTTGTGTTATGGGTACTAGACAACTGATACAAATACATATATACTTCTTTTTTTTTTGTAAATACATACATATTATACATAGAAAACACCCAAACTTCGTAACAAATATTTATAGATCATACAAACATTTGGTCCGACCCGGGAATCGAACCCGAGACCTCATGATCAGCAGTCGCACACGCCAACCGCAAGACCAACGAGGCAGTCAAAATTACATCGTATGTGTAAATATTTGGAGACAAGCAGGTTCAAGTACAGTGCATGTGAGTTTTAACTTATCATTTAAGATAGAAATCTTGCATGTGCTAGCAACGATAGCTGTTGTCTTTATAACAGATACTTCATGGCAGGTATTGCCGTCAAGATTGTGGGGTACTACACTCGGTTACGCTATAAAATCATGATAAAGTTGAGATATATAGCTTCATAGGTATAAAAACAAGACTCTTTTTACATATTATCTTGAAATTATAGATAAGAGCAATGATAATATCTCAGTAACACGTGCTTAGGGGGGGTGCACGTAGTGTGGTAGTCAAAATCTTTTACGATTAACTAAGTCGTCGATAGCCACTTGTGATAGATTCTGCTTAGGTGGTATCCGGCTTAGACACTTTGTGAATTCTGAAATATACAGAAAAAATAACTTTAGTAATTTTTTTTTGTCATTCATTGTCGATACCATCAGTTTCTATTATGAACATTTGCTGACAAAACGTCAAGTGGCCTTATTCCTATATTTAAATCGACATCTTCATCATTTTCTTCATGGGTTGACTCTGCGTTTAAGCATGACTGGCCACGGCAATGACAACAAACTTTTGATCATCTTAATCCAATTTTTTTGCATCCACATTTGCCGCCACAACCTTTTATCAATTGCAAAAGATTGTGTTCAGTAGAACATTCGATGCTGGTGGTAATAAATATAATAATAAATATTTTGGACATTTAACTCACAACGCCATCTAGTCCCAAGCTAAGCAGAGCTTGTGTTATGGGTACTAGACAACTGATACAAATACATATATACTTTTTTTTTGTAAATACACACATATTATACATAGAAAACACCCAAACTACGAAACAAATATTTGTAGATTTGTAGTACAAACATTTGGTCCGAATCGGAAATCGAACCCGAGATCTCATGATCAACAGTCGCACACGCCAACCGCGAGACCAACGAGGCAATAAAGTTGTAATTGGCTGTAGTATATAATTTTTTAACTCCCAACCCTACTGTTCAGGATCAATTTCTCTTCCTAGCCAGGTTTGTATTTGATAAAACACTCGATAAATATGCATTTTTTTGTGTATGCTCCTGCCAAAATGACTCTACTCTGTCTGAAGCATAAGCAGAATCCAAGAGTGGTGGTCACCATACTCACTGCGAATGCAGACAATGCAGCATGGTGACCCACACCATGGCGACCTAGTAATGCTTCTGCATCATTGGGCCCCCGGTCTCGCACTCACCAACGAAACACGACAGCACGAACGCTGTCATTTTACGTTTTACCTGCCTGTTTACGCCTTGGTGTACGGTATAGAATACCGTATATGAGTGCATTCTAGTCGCTTTTTCAGCGCTCTACTCCGAAAGTAGTTTATTTTACAGAAAAATGCAACAGGCATTTTTGTAGATAATTTCACGACATTTTTTTTATAGTAACCGGTATTGACCTCCGAGCAATATTTGATAAAAGAGAGAGATATTTGCGAATACTGATTTTTGTAACCTTTTGACTTCTATAACTTTTTTAGCCGGAACGATATCAATGTCGATTTTTCACATCTTCATTACAACGCCGTAATAAAGGTGTATACAAAAATTCAGCTCACTAGGAATTTTTAAGCAGATAAAACCTAAAATGACTGGGCAATAAGACAGTTTTTTAAATATCGTTCATAATAAAAGATGAGATAAAAGAAATGTCAACAGCTTGAATTGACGAATCTCGAGATATCAATAATCTATTGATATAGTCTAATACGTGTCAAGAACATTATTAAGGTGACTCGCGTACCACTTCAAAGACGTTGTTATTAAAACAAATAAATAGAAACTGTTGTAACATTGTAACGTTGTGGTAACATTCCTTCATTAGCATACATTGAATTATTTTGTAAACTACACTATTAAGAAAAAAAATCGTTAGATTAATACTGAGTTATACGATTTATTACTTACTTCAATTCGTAAGATCAAGTTTCCAGCATTACGAGCATAAATATGTATTCTACAATATGCTATAAGTCTAAAAGTATTTTTTTGCGTAAGAATTGTATCAAACGTGCAATATACATGGATCTGTGTTGGCCTACGAAGAGAATGAATGAGAGACCCCTACACAGATTTTGAATGTTAACATAGATGTTCGGTATGATTAGGATAGGAGAAGATGAGAAATGAATACATGATAGTGATGAAAGTAGTGTTACTGGACGATAAATTGAAATGCTATCCTTCAAGTGAACATTTGAAGCGCAAATATGAGAAACACATATATATACAATTATACATACATAACATACATACATATATATAATATTTTAAAGTGAAGAAAGTTTTACAAAAAGAAGTGATCGATATAGAAATAGAGGATGGCCAAACAGAAGATGAATGGAATGCCTACGCATTCCATTGCGTAGCTTCACATAGCTTCTTCTACAAGAAGCTATATCTAGAAAGGGAACAAAAAGTAAATTGATGAGTACAAGAGGTGAATGGAGCAAAAACACTCAGTTTAGTAGGTAAACTTAGTGTTTTGCTCCATGGGTCAATCAAAAATCAAAATGCGGATAAGAAAGAAATTTTTGAATTGGAGCGCTCTGTGGGTGTATTTTAAACTAAAATATATGTATTTTTTATAAACTGTGTTTAAATTAAATGAAAAATGCAGTGTGTTATTCTTTTGGCACATACATTTATTACATTACCATAAATGGCCATCGGGAATGAAATTGATTTTAGAATTTTTAAGATGATGGTGCAATCGACACAAATTGTATGTTTATTTGGCTTTCGGTATATTTTAGTATTCAATTACGTATTTATTTATGTCTTTTTTCTTATCGTACATATTGAGATGCCAAAAAAGGTAAGGATGTAGGTTCGAATAATTTACTTCTTACTACTACTACTTACATCTTGTTTTGTTAACATTTTTTATACAATAGCTGCCAAAATGACTGTACTCTGCCTGATGGAAGGCATGACTAGAATGTGACTTTCATTTTCACTTACAAAATGATACAGTGGCTAAGTTTTTATAAAGACGGGAAAAACTTAGGAAAGTCATTACTGATTCACATGAATTCTTAATTCAGAATAATAAAACTACTGTGAAAGAGTTATATAGTGTATTAAGTAAAGGTGTTAATTGTATTAAACATTTTTCAATAAAGTATAGGCATGTATAATAGTAGATGAAGTATAGTAATACCATGAGCGTCTCCGTGATTCGGAGGTCACCTTAAGCAGTCGGTCCGGGTTGTTATCGTAAGATAACAGTCGTGAAGCTTAGTTGGAAGCCTTTGGGCGGCATAAAAACATCCAACGGCAAGCTTACGTAGCCACAACATTGTCTTGCCAGTCCCCAAACCGCACTAGGCCAGCGTGGGAGCGTATGGCCTCTCCTGAGAGGAGACCCGAACCCAGCATTGGGGCGTTATGGGTTGTTGATGTACCTTTAAATAAGCAATTCCTGTATACATCTAATCTCAATCTCGGAAATGGCTTTAGTAGATATGCAGGGGGTTTCGGGGCGATAAATCGATCGATTAATTGATTACTTTTTAGGTAATTTACCAAAATACAAATACCGCGTGAAGCTCGGCCATCCAGGTACTGAAAGATGTCTATAAAAATAAGTAAAATTGAAGTTTCTATTTATAATTTCAAATTAACAACTTTTTACTAAAGAAAAGACTAGGATAAAAAATAAAATTAAAAAAATATTAATAATAATATTAATTAAATTTTATTACATAAAAAATCAATTTTAAATTTTTAGTCTGTTTCTCTGTCTGTTTGTTCAGGCTAATCTTTGGAAGGGCTGGACCGATTTTGACAGGACTTTCACTGGCAGATACCTAGCTGATGATATAAGGAGTAATTTACTAAATTTTTTTTAGATATGGCGCTACCGCGGGGTTCAGCTAGTTAAGAATAAAAAAGGTAATCCACTGAGAACTCAAGATAATTTTGTAAGAGGCTGTGTCCACTTTATGTTAAAAAAAATGTTTTCTCAGAGCTGCTTACGTGTGTGTTCTTTATATACACTCATCAATAAAATATAAGAATGTAATATTACAATAAAAAAACAAATGAATATAATGAAGTCCTTTTTTGATTACTAGTGCCTATAATAATAATAACATTTATTGCACGAAATCAAAAAACGGAATCTGTTCAACTTAAAATAATGTTTAAGTTATAAATCTAACAAGAGATAGCTTCCGATGCCAAACTAGGTAGCAATCTGTATTTCGACTAACGGCGCCATTCCCCGCAGGAATTTCAACGTAACTAATTTTTATTTAAAATAAAGTTTAATAAATCTAAAATAACAAGAACAAAATGAAAAGTGCGAAGTGAACCTCTCTATGTCTGTAAGTGGGTGTATGTGTACTTAAGAGTGTGTGTTCAGGTGTGTGTGTGTTTGAGAGGATGTCTATCAGTAAGAATTCATGGAAAAGTAATATAGCGCTAAAATTATTATTAAATAAAATACTAAATTGAACGTAATTAAAACTTAGAAAAGAATTAGAATAAGTACAAGTAAAATTTTATCAAAAACAAAAACCGACTTCAAGGTTCAACTCGATTTCTCTTGGATGCCATCATCAGATCTTAATGTCCTTATCATCAGGTACCACCGTTGAGACATCTCCTTTCCATTAAAAAAAGAATCATCAAGATCGGTTCATAAACGACGAAGTTATCCGCGAACACACACAAAAAAAATAAAAGAACATGTACACGGTCGAATTGAGAAACCTCTTCCTTTTTTGAAGTCGGTTAAAAACAACGTACAAACTACCTATGATAATACTGCTAGAACCTCCTCAGTTTCCTTATATCCTAAACTTTGAAGCCAATCAGTAACCTTAATCTTGCATTCTGTTTTATTAAGAGGGTAAATAAGAATATATACTATTTACCTTATTATAAATAAAAGAACCCAGTGCACAAAAAAACTTTCGGATAAAAGAAGTGCGTGGAATCTTTTTCGTTTCACAAATCCTGTTTCTTCTCCGGTTAGTGGCTTTAGTAGGTTCATAAGATATTTTGATGTGTTGTTTTAATATAATACCTAGTAAGTATTTCTTCTCCGGTTAGTGGCTTTAGTAGGCTCATAAGATATTTTGATGTGTTGTTTAAAAATACCTAGTAAGAACAACTGCCTTACTGTGAGCACCTTCCACTATTCATAAAGTAACGCCGTTGGAAACATAATAGAGCGGAAAAAACTGACCTTAAGAACAGCTCTCTGGGCAATCTCCAATCGTATGATGGTTTTAGCTGGAACCCCACCCCAGGTAGTAATGCAGTATGTAATTAATGACTGGCATAAATTCGCTTAAGCAGATCAAAATCTGCAACGTCTCTTATATTTTTAAAAACGATCAGTTTGCGAATTCTTCCAGTCAGCAATTCAATATGTTTAGAAAAGTTCAAGTGGGAGTCAACAGTATAATACCTAAATATTTCATATACTGTGTAGGTTCCAGTATAGTACAGGAGCAACAACCAAAAGTACATCGATGACAGTTGTGAACTTTTAAGTAATGACCATCAAGCACATCAAATGTTTTTCGGAAGGAGAAGGTCATATATTTCGATTTATCTGTGGAGTGTTAAAAATTGCAGGTTAAACAATTTAGAGACATCGCAAAGGGCAATCTGAGCTGATTCAAAGGTTTTCTCCCAGATATTGGTTGAAATCAAAATTACGGTATCATCCGAATAGGGTATTATCTTACGATTTACAGGTTGGAGCTGGCACAACTCATTGATGTATGTCAAGAATAATATGCGGTACCCCAAATGTCACAGGTAGCTTAGTGCTCGTGTGGCCTTCAATAGCTGTGGTCTGGAACCGATTAGAGCGATAAAGTGAAAATAAACTCAGTTGTTTGCCTCTTATGCAAATGATTTCAAGTTTATGTAGAAGTATGGAAACAGAGACCGTATCAAAGGCCTTTGCTAAGTCTAGGAAAATTGTCAGACATTTTTTTACGATCATCCAGACTAGTTACAACATAATCAGTCACTGCATGTACTGCATCAGACGTTGGTTTAGCTTGTCGAAATCCATATTGATTCTCAGTTAATAAATTATTTGATGCTAAATAAGCAACCAACCTGGAATTAATCAGTTTTTCAAATTAGTCCTCAATTTAAAACATTATTTTGTAGACTGTAACAGACGAGTACGAATCACACGTAATATTTTTTTAAGATGAGTATTTATGTTTAGATCGATTTGCTGTATTTCAGCAAAAAGTGTATTTCACTTTTGTACAATAATAGTTTTCAGAAAAATATTTACTAATATAATATTTAAAATCTTACATAACCAGTATTAGATAGATTCTCAATTTGCTTGAAATATGATGCAGTATTGAGATCTTCGAACTAATTTTGGACTTAATTTTACTGCACGGTTGGCCTGGTCGGTACAGCGGTCGCCACACCGCACCACGCACTTGGGACAACACTTTGGATGAATGAAGGATGAATATTCCTTGTAGAGTTATTTTTTATAAAAAAAATCGGTTCTTCTTAATTAATTATATATAAAGTTAGTTAAAATTATAAACTACGGCAAGAAATCAATAAAATATGAGTGAGCTAAACTTTGTAATTCATTACCAAAGAATGTTAAGGATACACAATCAATAAATCTTTTCAGAAAACATTTAAAAAGTCACAACTTGGAGGAAAACTTTATAGCAAAATAACTACATATAAAAGTATTGAGTGTGAACTGGCCCTAACTACCTTAACCGAAGAAGATAACATTGACAACAATTCATGAAAGTATAGATCTTACTAAATATCACATAGAAGCATATTGATTCTCTGGACACACAATTTGTAATATACCGACGATTTTATGTTTATTTCTTTGTAAAGTGATTTGTAATCTTTAAGGAATAAATTAATTCTAACCGTAAAATGGTCTATATCAACCATAACATTTTACTTATTGGAATTTTTTGATTGACATTTTTACTTGACAGATGAAAAAATAAACCACGATTGAGATGTGCTTTTTTAGAGGACAGTCAAGGAGTTTACATATTTTCAGATTTCACTGTCATACGGAATTTCCTTATAAATATGGGTTCGTACATCTATTTTGCACACGACAAGAGAACTATTGAAGTCAAGTTAACAAGATCTCATCTAAAGTAATAATAATATATTGACTTGGTCTGACGCAAATACGTAGATTCCAATCTTACACGCGATATCTCCATGGATTATTCTCGTAGATAAACCCTCCTGAGGCTTTATCAATGTTTTTACTGAACTTAGATTCAGCTCGATACGTGAGAAAAGCAATAGTTTATGACGTTTAAAGAAGTGTTTATCGTATCTAATGATATAAATGACTTCAGTGACCGAGTGTAAGACATATCATAACACCATGACTGATTTGGAAGTATCTCTCATCGAGGAGCTATTTAAGATGTTTTGAGCAGGGCGCAAATCGAAATACAATAAATAATCTACCGTGGGAGAGCCACGCTTCGGCAAGCTCCCCATCCCCCAAAGGCCGGCAACGCACTTGTGTCGCCTCTGGTGTTGGGAGTGTCCATGGGTGGCAGTAATTGCTTACCATCAGGCAATACGTCAGCTCGTTTGCCCCTTATTCCATTACAAAAATCAAGAATCTACGTCACTACAATCTAAATAATTTATTTGTCTGTTTGAACATTTTACATTAAATTCGTTACTTTAGCAGCT
Source organism: Diaphora mendica (assembly GCA_949125395.1). Lineage (NCBI taxonomy): Eukaryota > Metazoa > Arthropoda > Insecta > Lepidoptera > Erebidae > Diaphora > Diaphora mendica. Next base: position 9,640,416 of record OX421321.1, read on the forward strand.
GACTTTTAAGTCACTTTGAATTAAAGTCACATTAGAGATATGAAGCTAGTAAAATAGCATCTTGTTTCGTGATATCAACATTATTTCCTACATCTTTTCCCGTGCCTTGGAAATCACGTAAAGCCGTCGGTCCTGCGCCTGATCTCATCCCGGTCGTGTCAGATAATCGTACCATCGGATTATGAGAGTGAGTGATCAGAGAGTGCGCCTGTGTTTGCGCACCCACTTGTGCACTATAATATATCCAGCGTAGTTGGTTGGTCTCCGTTGAGACTGACCGCCGTGGCCGGAATCGGCTAGGAGAACATCATCATCATCACTTCCTACATCATCATCATCATCCTCTATTCAGGAACGAGATTGTGGTCTACTATACCACGCTGGCCAGACAGATTGGTATAAGTTCGTTTCAAGTTTTTCAGTGCAGTAATGTTATCTTGCATAGTTTTCTTCCTTAATCGCCTCTTACGACACCCTCGGGATGAATAGAGGTAGTATCTCACTCTCTATTTTTAATCCGTGAATCACTATACAGACAAATTTATTCAGTAACGTTCCTCACTTTAGATTAATGATAGTTATAGTTATTTTTTTGATTTGGATATCGACTGGATACACTGTGTTAGCATCTGTCTCCTGACCTAATTACAATAGTCAGACACCACACTGTTAGTTCTCACTTCTCAGACTCGTTCCTTCTTCTGGACTTTGGGATAAAAAGACATACGCATACTTATATTGCATTTGGACGTGACTCCCTTGAACCGGTATGAAACTGTGTCACCTCGATGATAGTGGCAAAGTTAACATCATCTGAATGTTTGAACTTTAAGTATCAGGTTAGGTTAGGTTAGGTTAGGTTCTAATAAACTTTATTTGATAGGCCTACCTTAATACGCTATCATCTCATAGACACAACACTGCGGTTGTCAAGCATATTTTTGACCTCACGTTTTAGCCATTTATCTAATCGGAATCTGTTATCTACAAAAGGAACTAGATTAGATAACACTTTATGCAAAAACAAAAAAGAATCATGCCTTGGAGAAGAAGTGTTTATCAAAACCTTTAAAGTTATCCGAAAAAAGAATCGCAAGTCATGGAGTCACATTTGCGATATAAATTCTTCATTTACCTACTCATTTTAAATCCCCTATCCTTTTATTCGTTGGACATATCGAAACAGCTACACCGATTGAGCTCATACAAGCTCCTGTAACTGCAATGTTTTTACATGTCATTAATAGCCATCATAAAATAAACGAATGAAAAGTAAGCTACCTGGTTTTATTTTAAATGCGCTCTGTATTTAGACTAATTCAACTGTAGTTTTTTTTTTTTTATTAAAGACAACTCCCGCACCTGGAATAAATCCTGTGTCGCGGGGGACTTTATAAACATACATGAAACGGACACAAATAACACCCAGACTCAGAACAACAATTTGTGGATCACACAAAGTGTTGTCCTACTTGGGATTTGAACCCACGGCACTTAGCGAGGTAGGAAACGGCGTGGTGACCGTTAAACCACTAGGCCAAACGTGCAGTCAAAGGTTAGTTGATACTATCTAACCAATAAATACATATCTATACACTTTTTTTTGTAAATACATACATATTATAGACAGAAAACACCCAAACTCCAAAACAAATATTTGCAGAATAAAATAGTTCGACCCGGGAATCGAACCCGAGATCTCATCCATAGCAGTCACATATGCTACCACTGCGCCAACGAGGCAGTCTGATGTATTCTTAGCCGATTTCGGCCAAAACGTCAGTCACATCGGAGACTAGTGAACTATGCAGGAGTTATTATAGTACGCAAGTAAGCATAGGTGTACTGTCTGTTCTTTCACTCTGAAACCGATGGGACGACTACCTGGCACGACATGGGAGAGATCAGGCATAGACTCGACGGCTTTACATGCTCTCCGAGGTACGGGAGAAAAGACGCGAGGTCCAAACTCTAGGCTGTTAAGTAATTCCATTAGTAATAAAATTCAGCCCGACCCTGGAATCGAATCCTGAGCCTCTCAGCCGGCAGTTCCACACATTAACCGCTAGACCACCGAGGCAGTCATTTGAGATAGTAATGGCTGGTACAGACTAGATGACCAAAGATAGTGTTAGATTTCGAACGTCATTATAATGGCAACATTTTTGATTGTCATTTTTCTTGTTTGACGTTTTGAAGTGACAAGTAGTACTTATGGACGCTTTGACCGGTCGAGCAAGGTTTCGAAAAGGAGTGCCGGGTTTTAATTGAAATTTAGCTAATTGTTCATCCAATTTCGGTGCTTCGTTGGTTACCGGTGTGATTGGTCTGGTTTGGACTCGCGAGTTTTAGTAGTCATGTCAATTAGGCGCGGTCCGCGATAGTTAAATCGGGTGTCTTGTAATTACGAGACTTCGGGAGCCCGTAAGCCATATAGGAGTATGTATGTGTAACGACGCAGAGAGGAAACTACCAAGAGGCCTCTTAGACGCCGCTATCAAGGAATCTACACATCTCCAGTAAGTGCTTGATATCACATTAGCTTAGAATAAGAACACGGTGAAACGCCGTGAAGGGTTTAATTCTCTTGCCAGTGACATAGCGATTGAATGCCGTATCTCATGGGCCCTAAGACATTGCAAGTTTCACACGGTGAACGCTGCATTGGCGAGAGGATTGAACAGATAGTAAAAGATGTTGTTAAGGCCGCCACAATGTACGTAAATTCAAGGAACTTAGGGGTTAAAAAATTACGGCTACCTCAACATTTTTAATACTTGACGGTGTTTTACAGAGATCAGATGTTACAATGACCCGCTTAGACAGTCGTGCTACGAACAAGTATATATTTTTGCAGAGAACACTCTCAAACTAAAATAAAAGGGGCCTTTTTGAGAGAATATTTGTTGTGTGAGCTGTAGGACAGTAGACAGAAGGCAGAAAGACGTAATTTATCTTGAAATCTGTATAAATTAACGTCTATTTTAGTTTAAAACTAATAACTGTGTCTTCAATTCCATCAATCTTCAAAAAAATAATCTTGACAAGATTATCGTTAAATCCTAAGTTTTGCTTTTTACTATACGTTTGTCATTAGGCAGAGTGCTGTTAGCGGGAGATAATCTGTAGGCGCTATTTTTTGTTTAAAAAAGTATTGAAATTACTAACTGTTAATTTAAGGTTTGAATTTGTCATTTTTTTAAATAATTCGTTTGATATATGCGTTTATTTATAGTTGTTTCGTACTGCTGCATACTTAAGCGATTAGGTATTTGGGTCTCTAAACATAGTTGGGTCTTATTCGTAACAGAATTATGAGCATAAATTTTCATATCTGTTACAAATCTTTAACTCGTCAATGAGTTTGACAACCATTTTTAAAAAAATAAATGTTATTTACAACATGGTATATTAAAATAAAAATTATTTTATAAAAATTAAAATGTCAACTCCCACAATAGGAATATACCCTGTGTCGCGGGGGACTTTACAAACACACATGAAGCGGACACAAAGAACACCCAGACTCAGAACAACAATTTGTGGATTACATAAAGTGTTATTCCATTTGGGATTTGAACCCTCAACATCTTAGTGTTGTAGAAAGCGGCTTGGTGACCGCTTAAACTACTACGTCATCTGTGGAGTTAATACTCATTTTTAGAAGACATACAAACTAAAATTTAAAATGCCCCCTACGCAAGCACTCTTTGGAGTAATCATACGCCAAAAATGCATTACATTATTTTGGAATAGTACTAATACTCTTACACGGCTAGACCGATATTAACCAAACATAGCTAAGAACCATCGCAAGGAAACTGGCTTTCAAATGAAAAAAACCCGAATCAAAATCAGTCCATTCGTTTGAGAGCTCCGATGCCACACACACAGAGACAGACAGACGACAACAAATGAATGAAATTATAGAGAAACTAGCTGATCCGCAAACGTCGTTTTGCCATAAAAAAGGGGTATAAAAAACAGATGTTGTTCGATTCTCAGACCTACCCGATATGCACACCAAATTTCATAAAAATCGATCCAGCCGTTTCAGAGGAGTATGGTAACTAGCATTGTGATACGAGATACAATTTTATATATAAGATTATATTTTTACCTCTATTCAGGGCAAAAAGTCTACTGCACGATAAGTTTTATAGGTTTTAAAACTTTCAAAATTGTATCGCTGTAACAGCGAATTAATTACTAATAGTTTAAATGAATTTATTTTATTACTTATAAAATAAATTCATTTAATATACTTATTATTAATACATATTTACAATTCCTTGCGTAAATAAGCCTTAAATTATAGCAACACCAGATGACTAAACTGTAGTTAAACGATAGTGCGATTCAGATTTACACAATGCCATCTATCGAGTCTTACATTCAACAAAAACAATATTACTGCTTAAGAAAGGTGAGAGTGAGCAAATAACGATGACACTGTATGATTCTATTTAAAAAATGATATCTGTTTTCAATACTCAAAAAAATAATACTTTAAGCCATAATAGCAATGTTGCTAAGTCGATTATGATAATGTATTCAAAAAGGATGAACCAGTTTGCTCTTAAGACCTTATGCATAAAAGCTAGTTTCAGTGCCGATAACGTCAATCATAATGATAACCAAATAACTACAAGAACTAAGTAGGTATATATGAAAATAAAGTTATGAAACGTGTAAGTGGATGTGCCACAATTGTCTTATATCTCAAAGAGAAACCTCGTCGAATGTGTTTATAAAATTTTACTAACGTATGTTGTAGTATAAAATATAGTTATTATATTACAAGTAAGTAAAATTTATATTCATATTATTTTAGGTTAGGTTATTATACTAACACTTCCTACAGTAATATAATACAATAATATTTTGTTTACATTATTATGGTTGACTAAAGGCTTCTTTTTAAGAAAGCAATGTATGTTTGGTTCATCTCTCAGTTCTTCCCTCACAAAATATATATTTTGGGCATTAATATAAGAATTCGAAAACTTTAAGTTAGTTAGTGAGTTAGTTTCTTATATATTTATATATTCTTATTATAATATTCCATATAATTAAATATATAATTACAAAAACACAAAAACTAAAATATAAATATTTCGTTCCGACAAAAGACGTTTTACATTCTTTAATTTGTTTGTTTATTCAGTGTGCTACGTTAAATAATAAATAAAATGCCTCTTCTAATTTGTTTATGTGATTTAAATCATTCGTAGACATTATTATGTTAGTATTTCAGTCGTAAAACTTGGTATGTAATATCTTAAAAAACAAAGTTACGTACAATAGAAATATTTAAAAAAAATAAGTAATGATCATATTTAAAAATCGATCAATCTTTTGTTTTTAGTTATATTTATTTACATAATATATACATAGCCAAATAAAATACACACAATCGCTGAGTTCATAAAAACATATTAAAAATTTCAGTTAGATACACAAGCGATTTATAGTTGGTTACAATATTCTTATATTTAATACCAATTTTCATACCAAATATAAATTTAACAAAAAAAAAAAACAATTTAAGCTTACAAGGACTCATGAAACCCCTATATTAAATTTTAAAAGAAATTTCGCTCGCTGAAAAACTATTAACCTGCTGAATCTTAACACGCAATAATTAAATATCTTTCGCTATTACATACATCAATCGATATTCAAAATACTTATAGTACAAATACGGTGACTAATTTCTTTTTGTTTTAAAATTTGAAGCAATTTCTTCTAACTTGAATTGTATAAATAACAACAAAGAAAAACTTGAAAATACGACAATACACTATCATGTAATTCAAGGTTTTGTTACGGTAATGAAAACTGTGAATGATATAAGTTGAATACTTGCTGAAATATTTGTCACAGTTACAGTAGTGTTATAATCTTATTCAAATAATGTTATTATAATGAATGTCACACGTGAATAAGAGCTCGTATTAATATTTAAGTAACGTACAAGACAATGATAGCGAACAACGGAATAAACAAACTAGAGTCATGGGAAAAGAGAAAAGGATAGCACAATGCATCTTTCTTCTGTACGAAATAACGTTGTGTTAACTTTTATTGGCGTGCAATTTGAGAGGCCTATACCCGGGCCATCATCAGAATCGTCAGAAGATTATGATGAAACTAATTAATAAAAGATTGTTCGTCAAACGCTTTAGTCAATTTTTAACTACCAACTGCACGTTTGGCCTAGTGGTTTAACGGTCACCACGCCGTTTCCTACTTCGCCAAGTGTCGAGAGTTGAAATCCCACGTAGGACAACACTTTGTGTGATCCACAAATTGTTGTTCTCAGTCTGGGTGTTCTTTGTGTCCGTTTCATGTATGTTTGTAAAGTCCCCCGCGACACAGGATTTATTCCTAGTGCGGGAGTTGTCTTAAAAAAAAAAACCACCGTAAAGCTTTGATTGTTGTCTGAAATGCGGTATCAGTGAAATAGTTAATTTCTTAGGACACTCACTAGAGAAGTCAGTATTACAAAAGTAGATAGACATAAGTAAACCTAACATTTAGGTATCAATATATCAATCTCTGATATGATGTAAGATATTATGAGATCAACTCAAATCCGAAAAAAATCTGTACTTAATATTAGACATAACGACCGATACGATAACAGTTATTTATTTTTTTCACCAATGAATATGTCTGTTTGATGTATGGAATTCTAAGATAAAATCTCAGTATCATGTTTTACGTTGTTGGACATTTATAGAAAAAACATACCAATCAAATCGAGAACCTCCTCCTCTTGGAAGTCAGTTAAAAACTCCTGTAATATACGTTCTAAGATGGTTGCCTGTTAACCTAGTGAGTCCCTAGTAAATTGGATTATTACACCAATCTTCTTCGTAGCGGCCGTGACACAATTTCTACAACGAAAGCAGGTAAAATAACGTAAAATTTTTCAAAGACACAACCACAAAAATCACGATTTTTCATGGAAAGGTATTGATACTTGTAAAATTAGTTGTTTGTTTGTTCACCTTTCCTTTTCAAATGGGGTTTTAATTTCATAGAAAGATTCTACATATTTTATGGTTACTTAAACACTTCAAAACGAAGTCAACCACTCTATGAATATGTAGTGTTCATTATTTATTTATCTGCTAGAATAAAAATTAATACGCAGCATTACATACATTTTTTATACTGGAATATGATGTATATTTGATTATCTTCGATCTCTTCAGGTTAAAGGAACCGTGAGTTTTCTTGCAACCATCGCACGATGTCCACTCGGTCGCTGCGTTATGGCATAAAACGCAACGACCGAGTGTCATGTCGATTGTCATCAACGCGGACTCGGCGCGGCACCGGGCGTAGATTACGCGTGAGACGCGTGGCCCCTGCAAATTTAATTTAAGCATTAGTAGAAAAATAGGATGTAATTTTCTGTAATAATGTGATCTTAAACAGGCACACGCAATAATCGCTCGGTTGTCGCTGCTAACTACAGAATCCAGTCTTAAATAAACACGGTTCAAGGTTTGGATTATAGTTTTCTAAAACCTGATAATCTGCAGTTCTATATATTTAAACCTAACTGCCCATAAATTTACTAGAAATGATCTTAATCTAGAATAGCGGGTTCATTAGCTGGTCAATCTAATGATAGAAATGCGACTAGAACCCGACACGTGGTCGAATGGAAATATTGTGAGATTAAACGTGCGTTAGAAAATATGTACTGGCGATCTGATAAAACATAGTTTATAACTATAAAATATATTTGCATAAAGTCAGTGGGTGGATTTTTAGAAGATTAGCCCACCAGATTTGCACTCGAAATAAATTCACTTGTTTAGGCAGCTTTTCCAAAAGACTTAGAAACATCTATGGTTTTGAATAAATATTTCGGACATCTAACACACAACGCTATCTAGTCTCAAGCTAAGCAGAGCTTCGGTATGGGTACTATACAACTGATATAAATACATCTATACTTTTTTCGTAAATACATACATATTATACATAGAAAAAACCCAAACTCCGAAACATATATTTGCAGATCATACAAACATGGTTCGACCCAGGAATCGAAACCGAGATCTCAAGCACAGCAGTCGCATACGCTAGCACTGCGCCACCGAGGCAGTTGGGTTCTCTGTTTTTTATGGCTGATTCTTGTATTTTAAAAAAGGTCTATGGTTTATATGGAGGAAAAGTGCAGAAAACTAAATTATGGTTGAATTTCAACCATTGGGCGACCACTAGATAAAACTTTGCGTATTTCAAAAACTGTTAGACTTGCATTCAAAATGGTCTTTCTATGTAGTGCTGAGACTAAGCCATCATAAAGATACACTGACTTTTAATAACATTATGCTAGTAATCTATCGGTATATGTTTGTAAATGGAAATGCAAATAGCAGTATATTAACAAAGAATTTAATCATAATGTAAATATAGGTAAATATGTTATCTTTTTCCATGAATTGTTTTAGTAGTACTGCAATGTTTGAGTTCAGTAAATTGTTGATAGATCTATTTGATAGAAATAATATGTTCTCAGCCTTGCGGTGACCGACCTTTTGTTGTAACCTGCATTTAGGGTATCGTAATGGTATGAATCAAACTTTGAAAGATGCACTAATAACAATTTTTTTATTAACTATGGATCAAAAACCCCCGACATAATAACCTGAGTTCCCTTTAAAAAGTAAATAACTTTTAAACGACTGAACCGATTTTCATGAAACATGTCTAAGAACACTCGCACGTAACTCACCTTTCATACAAAGAAACTAAATTGAAATCGCTTCATCCGTTCGCGAGCTATGGTGCCACAGACAGACAGACAGACACGTCAAACTTATAACACCCCTCTTTTTGCATCGGGGGTTAAAAATTGTATAGAGCACTTGCGCATGCGTCCTAAGTTAATTGTCCGAGCAGGCAGAGGGAGAGAACGATCGGATCCCTCACACCTTTCATCCCGTTGGTGCCTAAGAGGCGACTGAGGGAGCAAACTGGGTTGGATAATAATACTGTAAAGAGAAGAAAAAGTTGAAACAAATGCTTTACCAACCCTCTATTAGGCCAAAACCTTCTTGCTAAGGAAAGGTCTATGTGCGATAAAGGACCACTAAAAGCTATTAATTATGATATTTTTAACCAACTTCTTTGTTTAAGACATCGGAATACGTACCGATAACTTTTCATTGCCTTCTTGTTATCTATCATTTCCTCTCAGTATACTTCCAGCTTTCTTATCTTTACTTGTTATAATGTCTATTTGACGGAAATAGGTATTTTCCTAATTTGGTGGAAGAGAATAATGTTAAAAGTTAGGTCTATCAACTATGCTAATCTAATATTTATATGAGAGTATGTTTTTAAATATTCATTTATTTATTCAATGACGTTTATCAGAATTGAAAATATTTGCAAACTTCTTGACAAGAAAAAAAATGTTTTCGCTCATTATGAAAAAAAATTATACTCGTATATTATACCCGAACGATAAAAAAGATAGTGTTTTTTTCTTTTAGTTTCAAAACATCGAGTAACTCAAAATAAAAAAAAACCGTCTGTATTAGAATTGTTTTCAAGTAAATTGTGTCATGTCGTATGAAATACTAGTTCTATAGAATAATAGCAGTTCAGATTACAGGTCTGTAGACGATATAAATATTTTATTTATTTTGTACTGGCCTGAGGTTTATTATACAAGATCTATGTGTATATAAATGTCTGGATATTACAACAAAAGTAATACTCATAATTCAGAAATTCTTTGCATGTTTGTTTTGATATCCATCATTAGCTATTATTTAAATGATGAATAGATAAGAAAACTTGATGGCAAATTATATAGAATGAAATGAAATGTTTTTTATTTTTATTTTAATGTTCTTATCATTTGCTAAAAGAAAAAAAACAATCATCTAGTAATTTTAGGAATAAAGAGACAGTTAAGACACATAATTTTTCCAAATAGTTTTGTGTTATGTCTATAAATATTTTATATGGTTTACCACTTTAAATTTTTAGAGGTAACTAGTACATGCACAGTAAAAGTATTTAGGATGTAGTTACAAAATCTTATATTTGTTTACGGTTTTAAACCATAAAAATATGAATAAATAAATAATTAACCAACGATCATTTAGTAATTTATGCTAATATTCCAAATTTATGTTTCATTTTTTCACAAGAATTCGAATAATCCATTTTAATAAACGGATACAAAAACACGTGTTCCATAGAATGTCGTTCACGTTTGCCACCATAAATATGTTTCTATAGCTGTTTAAGAAACAATACAGTGATTCTATTAAATCTATCTATCTATATATATATAAATGAATCGCCAAAAGTATGTACGCGCATAACTTTCGATCGGCTGCACCAAATTGAATAATTCTTTTTATGTGTTCGTTATTGTTAGGACAAGGTTTGTGTACAAGAAAAATTAAAAGAAAACGGGAAAAGTCTTTTTTTTGTCCGCGACTGTACACTGCCTGTGGGAAGCTGAGACAGATATGTAACTATGGCGGTACGAAGTTCGCCGGATCAGCTAGTGTTCCATAATTGTAGATATCTATTATCAAATTAAATGGAATGTGTAGTTACATTTATGAGTTACCAAAAAGCGGAATGAATAGCATCTTAAATAGGTATCCAGAGAATAAATAGCCGTGTTAAAGGACTACATTAAATACTCCGTTCTTTCACAAGACAGAATCAAATCATCACTTTGAATTTTATTGGATACTTATGTTCTTGTTTCTCTTCTACTACGATCTGCTTATTAATGGATGAAGCTAGTTGAAGACCAGTAATCCTAGGACAAACCCAGTGAACTTACTTATTTGTGATAAGGTTTAGACGCTGAAGGAACTCCCTGCGTTTCCTATTCAACAACACGATTATCATACATACATCAACACGAATACCACTCAAATAGTTTTTTCTTGTAATATGTACAGCCTATAGAATAGTGGTAAAGGCGTGGTCAAAGTTAAAACTGACAAGCATGACATTTAAAATGAACTGTCACAAAAACCATTACATTATTATGTATGTATATACGGTCGTTTTTTGTTAATTGTGTAGAATTTCAATAAACACAGTTGAAAACGACTTATCAATCATTATTTTGAGTTTAAGTACGTAAATTTGTGACTGAAACAAAAATTCCTCATGCTCAAATTTTATATTCATAAGTTTATGAGATAACACTATGATTGTACACCTTTATTAAAATACTTCTATCATAATAGATTTTATACATTTTAAGTTCTTACCATATTCACATCACCATACGTAGTACGTACCTATACCTATTATCAACAATAAATATTTTGATTATTTTGTTTTTACGATTCAACTTGATTTTAGGTAGTGTTTCATTTGTTAAAAAGGTCAATTTAAAATATTCCGGTTTAGTATTTACTTGTTTTTTTTTATTTTCATACTCTCTTAGTTCGCCCTTTATCCCGACTAAGTTTAAACATCGACCGACCAAATAAATGGTTAGTAAGTTACAAGTAATTTTTATATACCTATTTATTTTATATATTTATTTTATGCTTGTAATTTTATTAAATTTTAAAATAACTTGTCAGCAAATTTTTGATCTTAACAATATTCATTATACTTTGGTTTTTAAATAACCTTCTTACTACTTATTTAAATAGTTGAATTTCGTAATACAGTAAACAGAAATATGTAGGTAAATAGAGAACATTGTAATAAATATATTCTTTTGTCATCATTAACGTTTGATGTTTTACTCGTTAAATAAAATACTAGCTATTTAGTGTTGGAACATATTTGTAACAGTTATGACACAGATTGTCTGTGTTATTCAGAACATGCATGAAAAAATAGGGGTACTACATTTATTGTGAGTTCGTCATTCAACAGAATTATTGTGTCTACTTTATGATAAGTACGCAGATAATACAAAATTTTAACAAAAAAAACCGAGTTCAAGAACGACCAAATTGAATTGGGTCCACACGGGAAGCACCAGTTTTCAAATAAAAAAATAATCATCGAAATCAGTCGGCGTGATATTGAGTTATTGGTCAATTTGTCGCACACATACTTAATGCAAATTGAATATTTATATGATTTTCTCATAGATGACATGTCAGAACTGGACCAAATTAAAATGGGACCACATGGGAAGCACTAGCTTTCAAATAAAAAAAGAATCATCAAAATCGGTTCACCCAGTCGAAAGTTATAAGGTAACAAACATAAAAAAAAAAACAAGTCGAATTGAGAACCTCCTCCTTTTTTTGAAGTCCAGATTGAAGTCGTTTTTTTTTATTGTTAAAATTTGTGATTATAAACCATACAAATTTATGTAGTTCGGTATGTTACTTAAATAGTCTTTGGAACGACTTAGATTTACAAACCTTGTATTAACTTGATTTGTTTCTATATGTATATATAACCTATGCAAATATCCAAATAACAAATTAGCTATCTTCTTTTGCCATAAATAATCTCTAAATAATAAGAAATATTCATTAATTAGTTACATATTTACATAATAAAGACTGCGTTTATTATTTTTCACGTGTTGACAACAAAAATAACAAAATACCTTTTCACGGAATCAACTCATTTGTTTTATTATTTACGCTAATTTTTTTACTACAATCTGTAAAACTCAATTACCCGTTACATGAGACCAATGCTAAGTAAATCATTTCCTAAAGATACATTATTCACCTTTGCAAACATCTTTTACCAATATGGTTATTCACGGATGTCCAAAAATTATTATTCTGTCAAACTTTATCATCATGCCACACGTCATTCGTTCATTGCAGAAATATATTGAACCAATACGGTATCATTTTATTCATGAGGAGGTAACAAGAGTCCTTGACTCCGTAATCCGGTAGTGTCGTTTTAATGAAAACTCCGTACCCAGACGTCGCAACACTTTTTCCTGATTAGCCTCTGAGTTATATAGTCGTGTCGCCTAGCGTCCGGAAATGTTCTATATACGAATGAGTGTACAGTGAATAGTTTGAACTTGTGGTTGTGTTAAACTATTTTTTTTATTTGTTTAAAGGTAATTCAAAATGTTAACGGGATGGCGACTGGCGGTATCAAAATGTGAGTTTTTACGAAAATAATAATTCAATTTTATCAATTAATTTGACATGACTTATAAACAAAATAATTAAACAATCACATAAATCTTACTTCTTCATATTATTTTAAATTTATTCAAACACATTTAAATGGAATACTTTTCTTTATGAAAAGAAATGGTTCCATAGAAAATTTGATTGGGAGAGGAAGAATATGTTTCCAATTACTTTTAAAAATTGAACATTGTACACTACATAACAAGAAGAGTGAACTTGAAATGTTCAAAAATATGTTTTACTTTTAATTTTTGAAATGTAATAACATATAAAATAAAAAAAACTGTTATTATATTTTCCTAAAAGAATTACTTATTTAAAATTAATCAGACAGAAGGCTTTACATTCTTTAAACAAGAAATTATAATTGGATTTATTTTTCTTTCTATGAATTCTCACATTTATTAATCATATATTATTATTTCACACGATTGAGTGCACAAATATAAATAATTGCAGAAGTAATAAATATTAATGACAAATTTTCTAATTCATTTAAGAGGTTGACGAAATTAATATAATTTTAATTTTTTTTCCAGTATTCTTAATACCACAAAGATATGTTCTGGCTATTATGGCTTTATTGGCTGTGGCCAATGCATATACAATGCGAGTGTGCCTTAATCTGGCTATCACTCAGATGGTGACGAAGACGGACTCATCAGAGGGTGGATCAACAAATATCGGCTCTGAAATATGTCTCGATGAGGCGGACAGGGCTTTAGCGTCTTTGGCTGCGGCCGCAGCTGCCCTTGTTAATCAAACCATCATCACTACCACTACCACTACTGAGAGTAGTATTGTAGGGAGTAGTTTGCTTAGAGCTGCCGATGGTGAGGTAAGTAGAAATATAAACTATTTATTACTATTTTTACTTCTAAGTCACTTAAACTTTAACGGACTTTTTACGTAAATCATCTAGGATTCTCCTAACAGTCTCTTGAAGTAAATATTCATAATTTACGCATTCTTATCTTAGCGCTCCTTAATTATGACACTTTTGCAAGTGAATCTATCTACAGATGACAATTCATAGCTATTAGATCATTGTTTCAATAATAAACGATGCGTTGTTTGAATTTATTTCAAAGACACATTCTTTAAATAGTTATTATATTCTCTAAATATTATATTACGAGTTTAATTCAGATAATAAGATATTTAATCAGTCAAGGAAACGTGAGATGATGTGTGATCTAAGGCATGATAAAGTATTTTACGCCAAATATATTAAAATTGTTCAATGAAGTAAATTACTAGGGTTTACATTTGAATAAAATATTATAATCTTACATTCAAACACTTTCTTAGTCTTTGGAAGCTGACTTCCTATTTTTAGTTTATTCATGTTATATGTAGTGTTTGGTCATCATTGTCAGCAGACTTTATGAGTCTACTGTTTTTTTATATGTTTGGCCCGCCAAAATGACTCTACTCTGCCTGATGGAAAGCATGAGGAGAATCCAAGATTGGTGATTACCATACTCATTGCGAATGCAGACAATGCAGCATAGCGACCCACACCATGGCAGCCTAGTGATGCTTCTGCATCTTTTAGTCTAGTCAACAAGTATGGAACGTGTTGACTAGACTATTTGGGCCTCCGGTCTCGCACTCACCAACGAAACACGACAGCACGCTCGCTGTTGTTTTACGTTGATTTTCTGTGCGAGGATAGTACCGCCCCGGTCGAGCCGGCCCTTTCGTGCTGAAATCAGCGTGGCTCTACTACCTTTTAAGTGTAACTTTAATATGTCATTTGTCTTGCCGGCGTGTCATAGTAGGCTTAAACCTCCTTTCTAAGAACAGGCCTAGATGTTATTCTTAAGCAATTACTGTTAGCAAAAAACCATCCCTTGTATTAGTTTTGTATTTTCATCAGATATTCCTAATATCACCTGTGTGATTAGAGATTTAAAATACCGAAAATACACCACCTATATGCCTCCAGTAAGTGTAGTAAAAGCTGATAAAAGGAGAAAATTATGCAGTAAAACAGCACTAAGAGAGAAGGAACACTTGAAGTAGGAAATCCCTTTTTTTACGTATGTACTACCACTACCACGGTTAGCGGCGGGGTGGTGTGTCGGAATCAGACCGATTAAAACCACAAGGAGTGCCACGTTGCACCTTGGATCCGGAAACTGCTGCTATTAAGACACCCTGTCCCTTCCCAGTGTTTGCCCCCTTAGACGCGGGCACCGTCTGCTGTTAAAACTCTCTATTAAGGCACACGCAGACGTCATCTTCTCGCGTCTGGCTACTTATACAGATGGAGGGAAGTTCCGTCCATCCGCGGACTTGAAGTAAGCTCTAAACCAACCCGTCTGGTCAGCGTGGTATACCTAGTAGGTTAAACCGCATTCCTAATGAGAGGCCTATATCCAGCATAGGACTATAAAAGGCTGCTGATCATGATGATTCCTGGTAAAAAAATCTCCTCTTCATTTAAAATAAAGTTTTCTTTATATCCTATTCCATACCTCAAGTATACTTGACTTTTTGTAGATGTGTATTTTCGAGATAGATGCGTAATAGAAATACCCACTTCACTTCCTAAGCTAACGTGTTTACTATAACCTCTCATGAGAGATTGACAAATATTTATACTGTATCTAAGAAGTTGTAGGTAATACTAGATAAAGTTAATAAGATAGATATTTTTCCTCCGTTCTATCACATAGAATAACTTCATAAAATTTATTTTGTATTCAAATAAAACGGTACAAAAATATTGTATGACGATAAATTTTAAAATGCTTTTTTGTTTTATGTTGTTAATTTATAAAGTTTTTGATGCACTGAAGAAAATACGCTACAGAATAAGCTATAATAAAAGGCCTAGATTTGGCTTGTTGATAGGTTAAATAGCACTAAAGAAGGCTCATAAAATATGGCAGAATAAGCTACAGTTCTTATAATAGGTCTTTACCTATGTAATTTCCGTTTTGTATGCAATGAGTGAAAGTACTTATTTTTTCAAACTTTTTTATTTCTGTTATTCGAAGTAATGACCCATGCAATCGACGCATCTTTGCCAACGCATTGGCAGTTTATTGATGCCCTTCTTGTAAAAAACAGCTGGACGGGAGGCAACAAACTCTTCAAAGGCATTTTGTACTGTCTCTCGGGAATTGAAATTTTTACCCACTAAAAAGTTGTCTAAATTTTGGAAAAAGTAATAGTCGGTAGGTGCAAGGTCTGGTGAGTATGGCGGATGAGGAAGAGCTTCCAACCCCAGCTCTTGCAGCTGCTTCACGACAACGCGCGACCCCATACTGCGCAACAGACAGTCTCCAAGCTCCAAGAGATCTATTTTATTGAAACAATTTCATGTAATTGTTTACGACTAGTGATCGTGGAAAATATGTGAACCTCTATACCACAAAGTTACTTTTCCTCGTCACAATATTCTTTTGTTTTACTTTTAGTTCTTTGCCAATACAAACATTGGATTGCGTCAAGGCCTGACGTACACTAACATAGTTTATTACTATGATTTTACAAACGAAAGCTAGTAGGTACATCATATTTTCTATAACTTATATCGTTGATCAATTCGCCGTGCTTATAGTGAACTGTTTAGGGAGTTCACAAGTTCAATTGGCAACGAATTCATGGTACGAACACGTGCCACAAAAAACACAAGGTCGTTTTGCTCAAGTTCAATTTTAAAGATCAAACACTTTTTATTTCTTTCAATCATTTATCATTCAATTTTACTTATGTTTATATGAAGATCGATAGTATATTTTTACACATTTTATTGCCATGAATTAAATTACATAAAACATTCATAAAGATTATTGATAAGATTTGTTATCTCCGTTTTAGTTAATTTCTAATGTACTTGACAATTTTGAAAAACGTTTCGTTTTGGTTAATTTAATAAATGGAAATACAATCAATAATAAAATACATTCATATCCCTAAAATACTTTGATGTAGATATAGATCTTAAAGAAATTAATAAAATAAATATTTGAATATTTCGGACATCTAACACACAACGCCATCTAGTCCCAAGCTAAGCAGAGCTTGTGTTATGGGTACTAGACAACTGATACAAATATATATACACTTTTTTGTAAATTTATCTATATTATACATAGAAAACACCCAAACTCCGAAACAAATATTTGTAGATCATACAAACATTTGGTCCGACCCGGGAATCGAACCCGAAACTCATGATCAGCAGTCGCACACGCCAACCGCGAGATCAACGAGGCAGTCAACTAAGCCTACATCTTCACTCCAATTACTTAACTTGAATTGTTCAATGTAAATGCGTGAAAAGCATGTTATGTTGCGATTATTTCCTAACCTGAAGTCTAAAATGAATCAGCTTTTTGGCATTTGTTTACTAATTTGATAAACACATCAATAGCCTTTCAAATATTCGGGCCTATGTAGTGTTTTGTTTTGTCAGTAAAATCCTGGACTAACTAAAATATGTCATTAAACTCTCAAAGATGAGTCCTCCTCGAGCGTATATTTTAATCATAAAAGATTATGTACGCTGTTTGTGTATACAGAAAGAAAATAACTTCAAAGAACGGCCAATGACCTCTCTGTTCTTAGGAGTGCTATTCAAAGAAATATTTAAATTATTTGCTATTCTCTGTGGATCAATTAGTCATTTATTTATAAAGGTATGAATGAATGATAACAATAGCAGTTGTTGCTATACTTTTTCTGTTAAAGTTATTCCTAAGTCCTAATGAATGAGAAGGCCTCCATACACTAATAGAAACAGTTATAGGGCGATGTCTAAACATAAGTTGGGGAATACAAAGCATCGGTCTGATAAAAACGCAAGAAATGATTTACATAACAAAAAAAAAACTTAATACACTGAAATATATATTTTGGACAAATAAGGAAACAAATTTTTAAAAGAATATGCTCACAGAATTTTTACGTAATCTTAATAAGTTAAAATTGACTTTGTTAATTATAAGAAGAAAACTTTAATTTTGCATTATCTAATGCATGACTTTGCCTCAATTTGTGATCTAAATTTTTCATTAGCTTTGACTTGGCTTTATATGACTCATTTTTTTTTTTTTTAATTTTGTTGTTGAGTTAATAGGGATAAATTAAGGACGAATAAGATATAGAATACATGACATAACTGTGAGTTTGATCAATAGTAAATATGTTTTCCTCACTTCAAGTCTTACTTAGTATTCAATGTGTTTATTCACACTCTATTGTATTAAGATTATCATTGGTCAATTTGGTAACGATTAAGTATTATTGTCAATAATAACGGCCAATTAAAACCACTGCTATTCTATTACACATACATTTTGTTGCACAGTGGGACTTATTTGCGATAAAATTATTTGAAAGGTTACGATATCTTCGTCCGACTTTTCGAACGGGCTATACTGCCTGTGGTCACGGCGGCGGCGTCATGTGATCGGGTGTAATATTGGCAAAATTCGTTTATATCAGTGTCATTCACCAATCATTTCATTACTATGAGTATCAAAGTTTCATTTAAGTAACAAAAGGTAATGTTTTTCTGTGGATGTTTTAAACTTTGTTTAAACAAAGGAACGAAAAGATAGAAAAATAAGTTAGAGCAATATGCTTATATCGCTAGTTCTGAACTTAGAACAGACTTTAAAAGTAAATCAATATTCGATAAAACATTTTTTATGTACAGATCTTTCTTGATATGTCCTTAAGGCTTTATCTGATCTTGAGTTGGACAATTTAATGATCTCGATTGCGGAAAAAAAAATGTGAAAACTATCAAAGAATTCATTATTGTTTACATTATAGTTGTTCTTTCCTAGCCCTTATTACCCGACTGCGAAAGGACGGTTATGTTTTTTTATCCCTTACTTGAGGAAATTGATGATATCTTGAAGTTGTTCCGGCTATTCGAACACTAAATTCACGTCACGATTTGTCTGAGGTCTTTCGTACTTTAGAGGCTTTGCACTCATATCCCGTTTCCTTGTAGGTATTCAACTGGATTAACATAAAAAAATATTTTAAAAATCGAACTATATTCACGAGACAAGTAGTGTACTCTTTCTTGGTAATAAAATAATATATAGTTTGTTTTCTCTATTATAAATGTAGAAATAAATACAAAGGCTGTTAAGAAGTTGTTGCTTTTAAAGATAAGAGCGCCTACTCTATCATTATAGTCCTTAAAATATAGCTTGATTTCTGTGATAGTCGTATAACTAGTGCCATTTTAAAAGTTACGGTTAGAAGTTAAGTTAGGGTACATTTTAGGTTTTTTTTGTTATATTTATAATAAATATATTTATAGTGTACTAGCTTTTGCACGCAGCTTCGCTCACGCAGACTTTCATCCCCTGATTTACCCCCTTAGAGGTGGAGTTTAGTAAAATCCGTTCTAAGCGGATGTCTACACCCTATAAGGTACCTACCTGCCAAATTTCAAGTTTGTAGGTGTTATAGTTTCTGAGAATTTGTGATTAATAAGTGAGTGGTATTTCGCTTTTATATATATAGATTGCACTTCATTTGCACATAAAAATGGCACGCAAAGAATGACGACTTCGGTGATACTAAATAAAATCGCTCGATCAAAGTTACTTCATAGGTTTCGATGATGATGATGATGAATATAGTTACCTATAAGTATAAAGCTGAAGAGTTTGTTTGTTTGCTTGAACGCGCTAATCTCAGAAACTACTGGTTTAATTTGAAAAATTATTTCAGTGTTATATAGCTTATTTATCGAGGAAGCTTATAGGCTATATATTATTGCACTAAGACCAATAGGAGCGGAGCACCAATAAATAATGTTTCAAAAACGGGAGAAAATTATTACGCTACGGGCGTACGTAATAAATAAGACGTAATCGAGGTTGCGTGGGTCACCTACACAGGAATAAGACGTCTACTTCTAGCCTAAATGACTTCCACTTCGAAATTTAGAAAATAAAAACTTGTTCAATTGTTTTATATTTTTCTTATACGACATCGTTTCAAAACACTTATACCTCATCGGTTTTGTAAGATATTTTTACTTAGATATTTTCATTCTTTTACAGACTGTGCTTTTCGAATGGAGCGAAGCAACACAGGGCCTGATTCTCGGGTCCTTCTACTATGGCTATGTGTTAACTCACATTCCTGGAGGCATGTTGGCTGAACGGTTTGGTGGCAAATGGGTGCTTGGCTTAGGATTGCTATCTACGGCTCTGTGCACATTCCTCACGCCTATTGTAGTGAAAGTAGGAGGGGCTTATGCTTTGTTTATTTTGAGAGTAATTGAGGGATTAGGTGAAGTAAGTATATTTTAAATTGATTTTTGTTTACCTAATTTAAGTGTTAAACGCGTACATTGACTCAACCAAACCAGAAAAAAACTATTTTGAACTAAAAAATATGATTAGCTATTTCGTAACATACACATCTGATATTATTTATCTGTTTTATTGAAAAGTTAAATTATTGATCACTACATTTTTTTAATCATTTGATTGAATTATTTTCTTTGTAGCATAATAATGTTTTCTACCCTGAGTACTATACTTCACGCCTCCTTAAGAAAGTGGTTAGTTGTTTGGGTAATAAGAAAATTTTATTACATCTTCGATGTATTTGCCGATGATATAAATGTAATCACAAATTGTTGGTGTTGAAAAAACGTGACATTGTAGAATTACACATAAAGCAGTTACTTAGAAATCAAAGGATGTTGTTCTATGTTTTTAACCGACTTCAAAAAAAGGAGGAGGTTCTCAATTCGACTGTTTTTTTTTATGTTTGTTACCTCATAACTTTCGACTTGGTGAACCGATTTTGATGATTCTTTTTTTATTTGAAACCTGGTGCTTCCCGTGTGGTCCCATTTTTGGTCCAGATTGAAGTCGGTTTTTTTTAAATTTGTGTTTATTTAAATGGTTGTGACCATTTTCTTATTTTTCAGGGTCCAACAATGCCTGCTCTCATGGCGATGTTATCAAGATGGGCACCAAAAGCAGAACGGGCACGAATGGGTGCAATTGTATTTGGTGGTGCGCAAATAGGTAACATCGCTGGATCATTTTTCTCCGGTATAATCATGCACAACGGCACTTGGGACAATGTATTTTATATGTTTGGAGGACTTGGACTCCTCTGGTTTGCTTTATGGGTAAGTTATTGATTATCATAAATTCAAAATTAAAATTTAAAAAATAATAATTTAGAAGCTCTTTCATAAAACCTTCTCTGAAAATAGGGGATTGGTTTTCAAGACTACGTTAATTTATTAAGTATAGATAGATTAAAATATATTAATAAGAGCTATTAAGAATTTATTGTAGCAAAAACCCAAATGGAGTCCGACCCGGGAATCGATCCGAGACCTGCCCCCCCTAGCCGAGTTGCAAGCGTTTTTCTTTCTGCAATCGTTAACGCCTAAATTCTCGTGTGTCATTGGCTAATAATTACGATGGCTAATAATTAGCCAATGACACACGAGAATTTCACATTCTGCAGTAGCTTACGTTAACCACTAGACCAACGAGGCTGACGACGATTAGACGACTAACTATTAAATTATTTTTAAAAGTATCTTATAATTATTTTTTTAGTTTTTACGTGTATAACGTCTATTCTAACACAATATAGTAATAAATAAATTCAATAAACATTAATAGCACATGTTCAGATTCATTCTTTGATAAACTCAGATTAAGAAAAGATATCGGTATCTGAAATAATATTTCAATTCAAGTTATGAGTTAGGATAGTTACGAGATAAATATTCATTACAAAACATTCAACGTGTGAAGTATTCCCCAAAATAGTGCCTCTCATAAATTGATTGTATAAATAGACATACAATTGCATAAATTAATGGCATGATATGCACGAATGCTATAAACAACCAATTTAGAGCAATATTGTCTAATTTGGTTCTTGATGACGCGTTCAGTTGATACGCATTTCGATAGCCTTATTGTTGTCTGGTATATCTAGTTACATTTTTAATATACAGCAAACTATTTACTTTTAAAACTGCCTCTGTGGCGCAGTGGTGGCGTATGCGCCTGTTGTGCTTGAGGTCTCAGGTTCGATTCACGGGTCGGACCATATGTTTGTATGATCTGCAAATATTTGTTTCGGAGTTTGGGTGTTTTCTATGTATAATATGTATGTATTTACAAAAAAAGGATATAATCTATTTATATTAGTTGTCTAGTACCCATAACACGAGCTCTGCTTAGCTTGGGACTAGATGGCGTTATGTGTTAGATGTCCTAAATATTTATTATTATTTATTTTCAATTCAAACTATACGTTCAGATTTGTCTTTAGACAAAGTATATTTTTTAGTTTTTAGTTTGTTCTAATTTCATGCAAATTGTAATTTCTGGTAATGTCATTTAAAAAGATTGGTTATTTTTCTTTATAGACGAAAATAACTTGATTGTTTTACTTTTGGCGGGTGATTTTCGGTAGCATAATAAATCTAATTAGAAAATAAATTTATAATCAACATATTTTATGAAGATTCGCTTTTGTTTTGTCACATATATTTTGTAGTATTTACCCGGATGACCGAGCTATGTTCGGTATTGCTTTTCATTGTAAATTTACTAAAAATTAATTCTTGCTAAATCGATTTATGGTCCCCCTGCTCACTAAATTTCATGAAAATCGTTGTAGCCGTTTCCGAAATTATGATTATGCTCGTTTAAAGGTAAAATATTATTAAGGCTTGATTTCCTCACTACGGTGAAGCAGCCTACAATAAACATGTTTTGTTCTTTGCGCCTAAGCTAGTAAACCGATTTTAATAAATGAGGTGTCAAAATATTAGTAATAATGACCTGGGTGACATAGGCTATTTAAATTTTATCACAATTTTTAAATAATCGGGTTATAGTTTTTAAAACGTTTTCTTGTTATCTTAGATGTTGCTAAATAATAATTAAAACTGACAATGATTCACAACCGCAACCTAGACAAGAAACTGTGAACCTGATTATGAGGAAACTCGATTTCTCGGAACATATCCTCATGATTGAGGCGTGATAAATACTAAACGTTTTTTAATATACATTAAAAAAACTAAGTCAAACTTATTACATCTTACGGATGTATATTTATTTTTCCTCTTAACTTTGAACAGAGGTGGCTGAACTTTGATTTGAATTCTTAGGAAATTGAAAAAAAAAACTTTGGAAGCTTAAGAAATGACGACAATTAATGATCATGCTTAAATATAATAATCATAATCTTTTTCTATGGATCACTTTTTATTCTCTAATAAAAACCAAGCACCATTGAAGAATCGAAGAGTACATAAATATACCTATATAAGTTTAATTTAGTTGTGGTTAAGTCAAAACCACATCACGACTATTTCGTAATAATTCATGATGAGATGTGAAAAATCACATGTGCTTATAGTAAAAAGAACATAACACACACAGTAGAAACAATAAGCTTTTCAAGTGATAATCTCAGGATAAAAAACCCCCGACATAATAGCCTGAGTTCTCTTTAAAAATTAAATAACTTTTAAACGACTTAACCGATTTTCATAAAACATGTCTAAGAACAATCGCACGTAACTCACCTTTCATACAAAAAAAACTAAATTGAAATCGCTTCATCCGTTCGCGAGCTAAGGTGCCACAGACAGACAAACAGGCAGACAGACACGTCAAACTTATAACACCCCTCTTTTTGCATCGGTGGTTAAAAAGTAAAATATAAGTCTAAATAACCTACGTCGTTTCCTGATCAAAAAACACGGAAAACAGAAAATTGAATTATAAGTCAACATTATTTTTTCCTTGAGCTCAAAATTTATCTTATCTGTAACATTTTGTATTGAATTCTAACATTAAAGGTTAGGGTCCTCAAGAGCTTATTTAAATATTGATACTGAATGTGTCATCATTTTGTAGTCATAACATGTTTTAGGTGCGTTGACTACTACCGGTACCTACTCAATTAGCTATTTATTGTTTTACTTCATTTGAAATACGGTCAGAATAGCTTTATGATATTAGAGCCTCCGTGTGCAGTATTTTGAAAACTTATACTATACACTGTGGATCAATTATGCAGAAGTATCTAGATGGGCCGCCACAGTGTGGTTCACCATGCTGCATTGTTACATTGCCTGCACTAGCAATGAGTATGGTTATTTCTCTTAGATTCTGTTCAGAATTATATTACATGCATTATGCCTTGGGACAGAACAATACATTTATTTGTACATATCAATGAAGTCACACATAAATTATAAAAGTGCCACTTGTTCAATGTTCTTGTTCTTAAACTAAGCGGTTCTGTATTACATTAACACAAAATCGTAGTTAACAGCGACAGTTTCTCAATATATTAATACTTTTGTCAAACTTAAAGTTAGCGGTAATGAAGAAGTATGACGATCTTTCGATAAATAATTCTTCTATTAATAGCAATAACACTAATAATATATTACCATGTATTTAATTAACTGTTATTTTCATTGTTTTAGTCAATCCTATGCTATAGTGACCCGAACCAACATCCGTTTATATCAGACAGTGAAAGGAAGTTCCTAAACCAAAACGTAGATGCTTTAATGCACGCAAGAAAGAAGCTTGATCCAACCCCGTGGAAGGCTTTAGGACGATCAATACCTCTATGGGCATTAATTATTGCTGCTGTAAGTATTTCATTAATTCAATAAACTTTAAGACAAACTTACCTAAAGTTCCTATCGATGTATGAACATTGCACATTAATGCACATACGTAAAATCTACGCCTACAGAGATTTAAAACAGGCGCACAACAAAGTCATTAACCGTTGTTCATTGAAAGCAAAACAATATTTGATTATAATGACTCTTACTATGAGGTTGTTTACTTCAGACTTTCAAATATTTAAAACCAGTTTTACCAGGTCCTGATAAGGTTTCAGATAGTTATCTACCATTTTTAACACTATAAATCAGATAAAAGTTGCTGAAAAACAAATGTATATCTAACTTAAATGACTCCATCCAAGACATGTGAAACCAGAATCTATACTTATTTAACAGATAAGTTGTGATCAGTCCATAGGTACTTTATCAGGAAATGGTGATAGGTACGGGCCCTAAGATTTATTTTTTATGAATGGAATTAAAAGCAATGAGGAGGTTTCAAGATTTTTTTTTCTTTTTCTTACTGTATTCGACACATGGTTTCAATTTTATATGTTTTTATCAACAGATTGGACACGACTGGGGCTATTTCACAATGGTAACAGATTTACCTAAATACATGACAGATGTTTTGAAATTCAATATTAGATCGACTGGTTACCTTTCGTCTCTGCCGTACATAGCCATGTGGGTTGCGTCTTTCTTCTTCGGGACGCTGTGCGATTTCTGCATTAAGAGAGGATACCACAGTATAAGCAGTGCTAGGAAAATTTACACCACTATTGGTAGGTTACGTTCAGAATAGACATCAAAGAAAATAATATGTCTACTATTAAGTGAAATGAGAACTCCTTTTTACATTTTTTTTTCTTATTTCAGCTGCCACTGGTCCAGGAATATGCATAATCTTAGCTTCTTACTCCGGTTGCAACACAACAATTGCCGTTATGTGGTTTATTATTGCAATGACCCTTATGGGTGCTTATTACAGTGGTATGAAGATTAATCCATTGGATATCAGTCCAAACTACTGCGGTACCGTTACAGCTTTGGTTAATGGAACTGCTGCCATTTCTGCAATCATATCGCCATATTTGATTGGTCTTTTGACTCCAAATGTAAGTCAGGTTCCAAATCTATTCTGCTGAATTTAACTAACCATTTATACGAGGGTGGTTTGAAAAGTCAGTGCAAAAATGAAAACTACTTTTTTTTAGGAAAGCTCATTTTTATTTTTCAACATAATCTCCTTTTAGACTAATACACTTAGTCCAATGATGCTCTAATTTGTTGATCCCTTCCGAATAATAGGATTTGTCCAAGTTTGTAAAATAGGCATTCATTTCTGCAATCACCTCCTCGTTTGAGTGAAATCTTTTTCCCGCCAGCCATTTCTTCATATGGGGAAATAAGTATTAGTCCGAGGGAGCCAAATCTGGAGAACAGGGGGGATGTTAAACGAGTTGGAACCCTATTTCCATAAGTTTTGCGGCCACAACTGTTGAGGTGTGAGCTAGTGCGTTATCGTGATGGAAAAGAACTTTCTTGTGGGCCAATCGTGGACGTTTTTGTTGCAACTCGGTTTGCAAACGGTCCAACAACGATTCATTATATGCACCTGTAATAGTTTTACCCTTTTCCATATAATCGATGAAAATTATTCCTTGCGAATCCCAGAAGACAGTTGCCATAACCTTGCCGGTCGAAGGAACAGTCTTCGCCTTTTTTGGTGCAGATTCTCCCTTGCCAACCCACGGTTTCGGCGGTCTCAGAAGTGTAGTGGTGTATCCATGTTTCATTCACAGTCACGAAACGACGCTTAAATTCCAACGGATTCCGCTGCAACA
Source organism: Diaphora mendica (assembly GCA_949125395.1). NCBI lineage: Eukaryota > Metazoa > Arthropoda > Insecta > Lepidoptera > Erebidae > Diaphora > Diaphora mendica. The sequence goes on from OX421321.1 coordinate 9,667,052, forward strand.
GCTGTAAGCCATCCATGCAACACCTCACACGATTTCGTTTTTGATCAATCGTGAGCAACCGCGGCACCCATTTTGCGAATAACTTTTTCATTTCCAAATGTCGGTGCAAAATATTATGTACCCGTTCATTCGAATGTCTACAGTACTAATAATCTCACGCACCTTCATTCTTCTGTCATCCATCACCATATCATGGACTTTCTCGATGATTTCTGGAGTAGTGGCCGTAACAGGGCGTCCAGAGCGTTCAGCGTCACTTGTGTCCCTAAGGCCACTCCGAAAATTTTGAAACCACTTATAAACTGTTCTAATTGAAGGTGCAGAGTCACCATAATGTATATCAAATTTCTTTTTAGTCTCTTGAGGCGATTTGCCTTTCATAAAGTAATGTTTTATTAACACACGAAATTCTTTTTCGTCCATGTTTTGAAAATCTCTCGACTTCTTCGATTCAAACGAACGCCAAGCACAAAGAAATAAACCGATCTGGCAGAAACTTGGTGTGTGTTCTTCTGAGAGATGCTTCTAACTGAAAACAACTTTGCACGGACTTTTCAAACCACCCTAGTAATAACTCGAGAGAAAATTTCACTATATTCGGAAAGCAAAAAGTTTTCTTCTATATCATAACAAGATTAAAATATTTTCACAGTTTGCCTTTGAAAACTATCTAGTTTTAACTACGATGATTTTTGAAATCCTTTTTCTCTTGTCCACAATATACTGCATAGAATTTAGAAGAAGGAGTTGCTATTTCATTAAGAAAAGCACGAATCACTTTTTATTGAATTTTAACTATTTTAATGTATTTTTCTTTCAGTCGACCTTAGAACAATGGCGTGTAGCGTTTTGGGTATGCCTTGGTGTGTTAGTAGTCACAAACGTTATCTATGTTGTATTCTCACAAGCAGAGCAACTATGGTGGGATGATGTTAAACTCCATGGCTATCCTAAAAACTGGAAACATGGACCCCTTCCTACAAGAAGTGAAGACCCCGAGGACCAAAAAAATGACACCATTAAAACAGAAAAGAACTGATCCACTAACTGTTAATACGTTTATTATTTTAAACATAAATTGAGGCTTATTTATATGTATTTTAAGTTTAATTTTAATATAAGAAACTGAAAATAAGTAATTTCGTTTTTCATTTAAAATCCAACTTCCTGATGGTGTTCGAAGATCTATATAACAAGGAAAATAAAAAAATGACAAAGCACGTATTGTTGAAATACTAAGGGCCAGGTTCATCAATTTCAGTTCAAGTTTTTTTTTTTTTTTTTATGTTTGGCCCGCCAAAATGACTCTACTCTGCCTGATGGAAAGCATAAAATAAGGAAACGGGAAAAGTTTTTTTTTTGTCCGCGACTGTACACTGCCTGTGGGAATCTGAGACAGATATGTAAATATGGCGGTACGAAGTTCGCCGGGTCAGCTAGCTTAACAAATAAAAATTGCGAATGAGTATTTAAATAACTGACAAATATCTATGTCTCTGCCCGAGACTTGTATTATCGAAATCTGTAGTTATTTGACTGATAAGTTGACATTAGTCTATAAGGGCCTTCATAAGCAAGTGGTAAAACTGGCACTAAATATGGGGTTCCATGAGTACACATGGCCTACTACATGCAAATGGGTAAGCGTTTGGGAGCCACGATGCCACTGACACATCCCTTTTTGACATTGAAAATTAAAATTTAAATATTTTTACAGGACTTAATTTTGAGAAGATCATCAGTAAAATATCTTAAGTTTTCCATTCATGACGGAATCTCAGTCCTTACTATTGTAGTAGTTTCTTAAGAAAGTCGTATTGAGAATTTATATTTTGATAGCTGAATATGAAAAATATTAGAAGTGTTAGACATTCACTGATTAAATTTTTTAATGTAGTTAGGACAAAAACAGGCTTTCATATTTTGCAAATATTAAGTGGAAAATATATTTTTTAGAGAACAGAGAACATTAGAAGTATAAGCTTAGATCACCGGATTTCAGGAGGTTTAGGTGATTTTTGCCATGTAAATTTGGAATGGAAGTACTATGATTCTTGAGGAAGAACGTTGTCTACTTTTTACTGCGAAAACCGACATTATCAGACGCGCGGTATTATCCGACTCTGCCCTACACGCAGGCGGAACTGTGGTCAAAAGCTAGTATAAATATATAACATATATGCTGCATTGTCTGCATTCGCAATGAGTATGGTGACCACCACTCTTGGATTCTGCTTATGATTTCCATCAGACAGCGTAGAGTCATAATGGCAGGCATATACATAAAAAAAACGTAACTGGAAGACTCACAGAGTTTGTGTTAAGTAAAATGAATGACAGTTACCAAGGACTAGGACAAGTTAAAAAGTTTTAATTAGATTAAACTGTTACATTGACTCTTGAGGAAGGACGTTGACTACTTTTTACTGCGAAAACCGACATTACCAGATGTGCGGTATTACACGCAGGCGGAACTATGGTCAAAAGCTAGTATAAATACATAACGTAACTTTAAGAGCTACTAGAGGTTTGGGAGCGGCTGCAGGGCAGAGCGGGCGCGCAGCGAATGCGTCGCGAACACGCCGCGGCTCCACAGCAAGGGCGTCGCGGTGGTAGCGGGGTTTTCGAAGGACAAGTCCGCTTAGTAGTATTCAAAAATGATAGCAAAGGTGAATATAGGTATTCTTTAGAAGTAGATGCACCGGAGCCTCACCAGTTTTTTTTATTCCTATCTTTGAAGTAGGTTAATCTTGTTGCGCATCCGCAAAAAATTCGCTGCGCATGCGTGGCGTGTTCGTTTTTTTTTTCATAAGACAACTCTAGACGACTAGGAATAAATCCTGTGTCGCGGGGGACTTTACAAATATACATGAAACGGACACAAATAACACCCAGACTCAGAACAACAATTTGTGGATCACACAAAGTGTTGTGCTACGTGGGATTTGAACCCACGACACTTGGCGAAGTAGGAAACGGCGTGGTGACCGTTAAACCACGAGGCCAAACGTGCAGTCAAAAGTTCGTTACGCGCCCGCTCCGCCCTGCAGCCGCTCCCAAACCGCTAGTATGATAATGCCCTAAGACTCACAGAGTTTGTGTTGAGAAAAATGAATGACAGTTACCAAGGACTAAGACAAGTTAAAAGTTTTAACTAGATTGAATTGTTACGTTGACACCGATGTAGATATCATTGGATGAGATTTAGATTAACTTTTCTAAATATGTCAGAGATAATTCTTTCTTGCGTATCATCATGAATTGTGCTACATAAGATAGGCAAGGAATGATTAAAGCGTTAAAACATCTGATATCGAAGATAGTGCATCAATAACCTATAGGGGGTACTACCCGAATATCTTTTTTATCTATACATAATAAGTATACCTAATAAAATAATATTTTAAAGAGTTCGATTTTCTACATTAAAAAAATTGAAGAAAAGCAAATGAAGTCTTTGCAAAGTAACCGAACTTAAAACAACAGTTTTTAGAATTTTTGCCTGTCTGATTTTGGGCGCTAATCTCAGGAGTGACTTTTTTTTTAAAAAAGACAACTCCCGCACAAGGAATAAATCCTGTTTCGCGAAGGACTTTACAAACATACATGAAACGGACACAAAGAATACCCAAACTCAGAACAACAGTTTGTGGATCACACAAAAAGGTAGAAGAGCCACGCTGATTTCAGCACGAATGGGCCGGCTCGACCGGGGCGGTACTACTCTCTCACAGAAAATCAACGTAAAATGACAGCGTTCGTGCTATCGTGTTTCGTTGGTGAGTGCGAGACCGGAAGCCCAAATAGTCTAGTCAAAAGTTCCATACTTGTTGACTAGACTAAAAGATGCAGAAGCATCACTAGGCCGCCATGGTGTGGGGTCGCCATACTACATTGTTGCATTGGCAATGAGTATGGTGACCACCACTCTTGGATTCAGCTTATGCTTTCCATCAGGCAGAGTAGAGTCTTTATGGCAGGCCATACATAAAAAAAACACAAAGTGTTGTCCTACGTGGGATTTGAACCCACGACACTTAGCGAAGTAGGAAACGGCGTGGTAACCGTTAAACCATTAGGCCAAGCGTGCAAAACTTAACCAATTTGGATGCGGTTTTCTGTGTGTATTGTATTGAACTTCAATGAACATTGTTTTTTTAATTTTTTGTGCATGACAAATAAAAAAGTTATACCAGTATAAATAATCACCATGGTAACTGACAAAAGTTAGTTTCTAATCAAAAAGATTATAGAAAATACCATTTTCATCCCCCTATCTCGGAAAGAGTATTTTTACCCTTCGATATCTGAGTGCAAAAGCCGTTTTTATCCGCTAGAGGATAAAGTAAATTGAATTTAGAACATCGTGTGGACCATAAGTTTTTGAATTCAAAACATCATCAAACCTATTTACTTCTACCTCCATGGTGCCGAATTAATCATACAACCTTTTTTAGTTTGTTAAAAACTCATACTCGGAACCTTCTTGGTGTACTTTTTTTATTTGTTTTGTTCATAAAATGACGTGTTGAAATAAAAGGGTGGTGGGATGTGGTGAGGTGGGATGAAAAGTTACGTGTTGCACTCGAGTGCAAAGATTTTTCACGTCGTGCTCTTTTGATTCCCTCGCTAACGCTCAGGATTCTGCTTCAGATTTCTTTCGGCTTTTAGTAACATAAAATCCCAGAATGCCCTGAGGTCTTTTTTTGGCACGTTGTTCCAACCATCAACTTGAATATCAAAGCTTTTCATGTCACACCAACGTAATAAAATAGTTATGTAAACGCTACAATTTAACGTTTACATAACTATTTTATGACGTTGAAATTCGATTATGTTACAATGTTAATTTAGTAACGCTCACATATTGGAACCATTTAATCTTTGGTGCACGAGTTTGGTTATATTAAACTTTAGAATAATCTTATCATCAAAGTCTCATATCTGTTGAATATTATTAAAGTCTCATATCTGTTCTCGTTACTGATAAGGAGCTCCTGGTCAGGAGAAAATCTTGAGAACAATTGTAAAGTCATGATGAACGATAAAATAGATTATCATAATTTAATACCTAAATAAAGGTTCTTATTTGTACTGTTGGTCTCTGAGGTATCTCTGCAGATAACCCTTTATACAACAATCTCTTGAACTAAGAAACAGACTAGGAACAAGAACGTTGGCACAAAGGTACCATTACCCTTATAATTGACTAATAATATCATTGTATCATCATAAGCCTATTGTGATGGGTGTGTGGATATGCAACGGCGGCGCGGTCAGTACCTGGATGGGTTACCGCTGGTGGCATGATCCCATGAGCATCTCCGTAATTCGGATGTCACTTTAAGCAGTTGGTTCTTTTGTTATCATAGGATAATAGTTGTGAAGCTTAGTTGGAGTTGGCAAACTTCCAACGGCAAGATTACATAGCCACAATGTTGTCTTGCCAGTCCCCAACCCGCACACGGCCAGCGTGGAGATGTATGGGCATCACCCTCTCCTAAGAGGAGACCCGAGCCCAGCAGTGGGACGTTATGGGTTGTTGATGAAGCCTATAGTCAACTGCTAAACGCGTCATTGCACGCCACTCTCATTGATTTCGGGCTTCTCGCATCCAGCCCCTGCTTACCTGACTGCATTTTAGGTAGATAGATTAATAGTAGCCACTTGCAGAAGCATCACTAGCCCGCCATGGCGTGGGTCACCATGCTGCATTGTCTGCATTCGCAGTGAGTATGATGACCACCACTCTTGGATTCTGCTTATGCTTTCCATCAGGCAGAGTAGATTCATTTTGGCAGGGTCAAACAAAATAAAATATTAATTTTTAAATGGCGTTTCTTATCAGGTAATGAAACAATAACAGAAATATAAATCACTAGCTGACCCACACACGCACGTTTACGTCTCCTGTTGCCCGTAGCGTAATAATTATCCCCCGTTTTTTTTAATATTCTTCATTGATGCGCCGCTCCTATTGGTCTTGGCGTGACGATATGTAGCCTATAGCCTTCCTCGATAAATGGGCTATCTAACACTGAAAGAATTTTCTTAGTAGTAGTTCCTGAGATTAGCGCGTTCAAACAAACTCTGCAGCTTCATAATTATATTAATATAGATTTTGGCATAATTAAATGTACTCCAAATAACGAATTACTGTTATTGAATACGAATATTAATATACTTACTTTTACTATAGTAAAAATATAAAAATGCAACATATAGTTAAACTTCCAATGTAAAGGCAATTGAATTCTAAATAAATATTTTAATATTTCAGGGCTTTGAAATGTGTCCACATAAAATGTAATGAAATAAAAAAACTATTTCACGGAAACAACTCGTTGATTTGATCATTTCGTGCGATTTGTTTTTTAATCTATAAAAACCAATTACCCGTTGAATCAGTCCAATGCTGCTCAGATTTCCTTCCTGATCAAAAAACACCGTAAAATTTACGGTTTTTCACGAATGTCCAACCATTTTGTATTCTGTACAATTAACTGAAGTAGTCTGTATAAATAAATAGAACTCAAGTGTCTATCTGAATTTGCTATTAAAAAAGGTTTCTACAAAATATATTATATGGGACACTTGCTCAAACTTATATCAAAGAAAATATTTTTGAAATTTTCGTTTTGACTGAGCCTCTGTTTCTTCCAGGTAATTTATTACTTCTACTTTAAAGAAAATAATAAGGTTTCTGTACGGAAAAGATGCCTTGACACGTATTAAACCGAAGAGTGGAGAGGTAGTGATTCTCAGGATCTTGACTAATGGCCTTGTTTTCGTAATCCGTAAGCATATAATCATTAGAAATATTTAATTTCATCAAAGTGGAATTGAAAACATTAAATTTCTACAATAAATCTATACTAATATTAAAAACGCGTAAGTTTGTAAGTATGGATGGATGAATGGTTGGATGGGTGTTTGTTACTCTTTCACGCAAAAACTACTGGACGGATTTGGATGAAACTGTACAGTTATATAGCTTATACATTATAATAACACATAGGCTACTATTTGCCGCGATAATCGACATATACGCGGGCGGAGCCGCGGGCAACCACTAGTTAGGTTCTAATTCAATAATGAAATTAATTCAAAGAACGAAATGGAATGAAATTTATTTGCATAGAACATAGGTTAGTACCTACCAGAATTATGGGAATCGGCCTATTGAATGCGGATTCGCTCGTGTTAAATCATCATATCAACAGCCACTGACAGACAGTCCACTGCTGGACAGGCCTCTCCTTAGAAAGGAGGTTTCGGCCTACTATAGTTCAGGTAAATATCAATATATATATATACAGGGTTACAGGGTAAGTCGACCTATTCCCGTTAAGGGCCTGTAGTTGACATCATTTCTGACTAATTTTACTAAAAACACCCTATCCTAAATCTAAACGTTTTTGAGATATTTGAATTTAATTATTTTTACAAAAAATGCCCGATTTTCGACTGTCAGCTTAGATATTTTGAAATTTGTAGGTAAAATAAGATGTTTTATGACCTTAATAACCAATATTATACGTAATGTTAATAAATAAGTTGTTGTAGACGATTTAAACTAAAAAGTAAAAATAAAAATGTAGAAAGTTTATTTTTCTTCAATTGATATCTTAATAAAATATTATGGCACCTCTTTTGCAGATGTGCTTAAAAATATCTGTATTTCATCAGCTATCCAACGAGGTATAACAATCTAGGGTTTTATAAAAAAAAATTAAAAAAAACTTAGTTGCAAGCCGCCAGGTCGCAATTTTAAAAGTCCCAGCCAATTGTCCTTTAAGGTTAATGCGGTGCGTGCGATCGAGACAACTTACGATATATAAGAAAAATAATATGTAAATGTGTTTTGTGTACGTTTTGTATTAACTTGTTATTGTTAGTCTGCTTATGTGATGCGTCCGTGGTAGATGTAATATTATTTTTACAAGCTTTTTATTAACTTGCAATGTGTGTATGCTTCTATGTTTAGGTGGAATCTTGCAACTAATTTTTGAAGCAGATATCTTCAAACGATTTAGCTGAAATTTTGAAAGCATATGTATACAGCGTGACAATACCATAATTATTATAATAACACGGAGCTGATCTGATGCTTGAGCTGGAAGGTGGCCATAGGAACTTTGTAAAGAAACGTCGCAACAACATCGAGTTTGGACTCGTTTGATTCGTCTCGAGGCATTTCAGTAAAAGCTTGTTTTTAAAAAGCTTTTTATTTAATTTATTGTTTTCTGTTTCCTACTTGACTTGCCTGGGTTTTTGTTTTGTTTCTTCTGATCTATGTTTGTAAACTGGAGTCTGATTTGTGCTTGTGATACGGAAGAGTTTGGTTGAAGAGGTCTTTCTTCCCAAGTCTGTACGTTTTGAAACGGAGCCAGTTTTGCGAAGTCTTCGATAAACTCCGTCGAACACGCTCATATCCGGCACTCGACGGCTGGGACAGGGTCTTATGTACTCGTTACGAACATGTGCGGACACACAATTGCAGTATCCGTAGCAAATTAACATGTCAGCATATTCCTCATTCTTTTAGGTTGTCATCTTCAACAGTTCCGTATCGCAAGTACAAATCAGACTCTAGTCACAGCACAGACTAGACACAGCAGTCATAAATTAGAAGAAACAGACCAAAAACACAGCCAAGTCAAGTAGGAAACAGATAACAAAATAATATCACATCTACCACGGACGAATCACATAAGTAGACTAACAATAACAAGTTAATACAAAACGTACACAAAACACATTTACATATTATTTTTCTTATATATCGTAAGTTGTCTCGATCGCACGCACCGCATTAACCTTAGAAAACAATTGGCTGGGACTTTTAAAATTGCGACCTGGCGGCTTGCAACTAAGTTTTTTTTAAACTTTTTTTATAAAACCCTAGATTGTTATACCTCGTTGGATAGCTGATGAAACATAGATATTTTTAAGCACATCTGCAAAACAGGCGCCATAACAACTTTTTAAGATATCATTTGAAGAAAAATAAACTTTCTACATTTTTATTTTTACTTTTTAGTTTAAATCGTCTACAACAACTTATTTATTCACATTACGTATAATATTGGTTATTAAGGTTATAAAGCATCTTATTTTACATGCAAAAATCGAATAATAGTTATAATAACACCTACACATTTCAAAATATCCAAGCTGACAGTCGAAAATCGGGCATTTTTTGTAAAAATAATTAAATTCAAATATCTCAAAAACGTTTCGATTTAGCATGGGGTGTTTTTCGTGAAATCAGTCCGAAAAGATGTCAACTACACGCCCTTAATGGGAATAGGTCGACTTACCCTGTAACCCCGTTTAAATATCCCACACACGCCCTTCGTGTGTGTCCCCCACGTAGGGTATGGTGCGAAAAGCAATCCCCGCGTAAAAAAAAGGTATATAATCAACAATGTTGACAATTAACAGTACTTTCATTTCTGAGTGGTGTTTCTTGAGTACCTATTAAAAAATTATTTATAGTTTATTCTACACTTAAAACCATAGTTTAACTAATTCTTGGAAACAAGCGAAATGTAAAACCCCGCGAAAAGTGGATATCACTATCACTATCAAAATTTAACTCAAATTACTGTTTCATCTGCGTTCATAGACCAGCGTTAGTTTTTTTTTAAAGAATTATGGGGTAAACGAGCAGACGTATCGCCTGATGGTAAGCGATTACCGACGCCCATGGACACCCGCAACACCAGAGGCGGCACAAGTGCGTTGCCGGCCTTTGGGGGATGAGGGGAGGGTGGGGGTTGCGTTATAGGCCTCCGGTATCCTCACTCACTCGGTGAAATGTGTTTCACCGAGTGATTAGCAAGCGCTGTTTCACACTGGTTTTCTGTGAGGCCGTGGTCTTCATCACTCCGGTCGAGCCAGCCCATTCATGCCGAAGCGTGGCTCTCCCACGGTGAGTTTATAACCCATTGGCTACAAACTCATTTTTTTATGTTTATTTAGCTGCCAAAATTCCGGCTTTGCCTGATGGAAATCATGAGCAGAATCCAAGAGTGGTGGCCACTATCCTCAATGGGAATTAGGACAATGCAGCATAGTGACCCAGGAGTGCAGCTAATTCTATTATAAGTACCCATTAAAGAAAGGATTATTATAAATGTTGGCTCTAAGGAGGTAAAATAAGGGGCGAACAGTTGTATGGAAGTTTCAATCACACGAATCACTGTCCTGATTCAACAAAAAGAAAACTTTACATTTTTAGTGTAGGTATGTATTTATGCCTATTAAACATTATCGGGTGTAAATAGCAATTATTATATTGTAACAGAGATGAAGTCTAGTGAAGTCTGTTCTGTGTCCTGAAGTGTCTGTGTAGTTCTGAAGTCCGAATTTAGTTTTTTTTTTTCATTAAAGTTCTTTCAGCGCCTATCACCACTCTGTTAACATGTTCTTTGGCTTGAAATTAAAAACATAGCAAGTCAGTTTGCTATAAAAAAACATGCAGGGGCGGGTTTATTATTTTGCATCTACGAATTTGCACAATTCACGAAGTGGTAATCGGATATTGCTATTCTAATTTTATATTTTCCGATTTGTTTGCAATTGCAGTAGCGTGTATAAATTGTTATTTATATTCATTTATCTCATTGTAGTAATTATCTGGAGATAGGGTATTATTATAGGAATGTAGTAGCTGCAGGTGCTTAATTCTAATTTTAGAATAAATGTTTTTTTTGGTTCTTTAAGTTATTAAGTTGATTATTAGGTTTGTTTTACGAATACGGCAGTTATAGTACATAACAAAAAATGTATACCTAACCTATATTACTCACGCAGTAATAGGTTATGTTTTATTACCAACAAGCTGAGCCCCGAGGTGTTGTTTTTGTACCTCTATAACGACTAAAGCAGTCAAGTGGGAAGCTAGATCAAAATAAGTGGCTAAAGTTACTCCTTATATCATCATCTGCCCGTGAAAGTACCGTCAAAATCGGCCCAGTCGTTCCAAAGATTAGCCGGAATAATTATTATATAAATAAGTTTAGAAAAGACAAGCAGACACTTTAATTTTATTTTTTATATAGATTTAACTTCAAATTACTATTTACTGGATAAATATATCAATCACTAGTTGTTGCCCGTGGCTCGCGGCCCGCGTGTATGTCGGTTATCGCGGCATATAGTAGCCTATGTGTTATTCTGATGTATAAGCTATATTACTATAAAGTTTTATCCAAATCCGTTCAGTAGTTTTTGCGTGAAAGAGTAACAAACATCCATCCATCAATCCATACTTACAAACTTTTCAATTACATTCCAAAACTCATCGTAGCAAATTTTTACCCGACTACGGCGAAGCCAAAATGAAGGGTAATAGTTTTGGTAGTCCTTGTATGTTCCACCGTATCGCCTTAACTGTTTTATTTGACTGCCTGATGAAAACATGAGCAGAATCTAAAAGTAGTGGTCACCACACAATTCTTATAAGTCTTTCTTAAAAGATCTTTATGTGCATTCAAAATTAGTAATTTCACAATAGGATAGTTCAAAGCAACAACAAAGGTTAGAAATAAACCTGGTTCATAATTTAAAATGCAGTCTTACAAAAGTTTAAAATACAATATTTATATGTATACCTAGTAGTATTGTATATTGGGTAGTAACTTAGTAGGTATGTATTATCATATATGTATTCAGCAGGCGACAGGCAACAAAAGGCGATTAATTCTTGTAAGTACATTTTCGAATTATGGTTCCCACGAAACAATCCCTTTGATATTCCCTTACCTAAACTTACATTAAAGACATCAAATCCATTCATTAAAATAATAAAAATTTCGTTGGAGGGAACCGCCACTCCTAAAGAAAATAAACCTGCAAAAATTTGTAACCAATCTATATCACAACTTGTATCAACTTACTTACTTACTACGTTGGCTCAGCGACCCAAAGTGTGTCTAGGCCTCCGATAGTAGAATGTGCCATTATTTATATTCTGTCAGTTCAGACCAATTTGATCTCTTTCATATATCTGGCAACTTCATATTCCAGCTTTCTGGGTCGACTGTACCAACTAACAAATTCAAACGAATAGTTCCTTCCTTTACTGAGGAACTAGGAACAGTATTACTCCAAACAAATACCTAATAATTAACAATAAAGTTAACAAAAATAAAACGACTTTTATAACTGGACAAAATTGAAATGGGACCACACGGAAAGCACCAGGTTTCAAATAAAAAAAGAATCGCCAAAATCAGTTCACGTCGTCGAAAGTTCTGAGGTAACAAACATAAAAAATATACCTCATCCTTTTTTAAAGTCGGTTAAAAATAGTGCTCTTTATTCTTTTCATTTTGTACCTGTACCAATATTATAAAGGGGTAAAGTTTGTGATGTTGTAGGGAATTGATATCTGAATAACTTTGAATTTTGATGCAATGTTTTTAATGTTAATTTTATTTTATTTTATGTTTTAATTTCATTTCATTTTAATTTGTAATTATGTGCATGCATCAAATATGGATCTATATGGTCTGAAATAAATGGATATTATTTATTATATTATTATTAATATAACCTAAACCGATTTATCTTTAACCAATAGAAAACTACATTATTTGTGTCATATATTAACCCGAAAAATTATTACCACGATTTCAGACATACGCGTGGGCGTAGCCGCGGGTAAAAGCTAGTATTATGCGTTCCAGTACACCAAAATATTTTTACTTTTACGTTTATATTTTATTGATTACTAGCTTTTTACCCGGGTGCGCTCACGCAGACTTTCATCCCCTGATTTACTCCCTTAGGGGTTTAATTTTCAAAATTCCTTTCTTACTGCTCACTTACGTTATATAAAGAACCTACATGCAAAATTTCATGATTCTAGCTTCAGCGGTTTGGGCTGTGCGTTGATCTCTGGGTATGTCAGTCAGTCACCTTACTCTTTTATATATATATAGATTTCCTCGTGTTTCGAAAATTATAAATTCAAATGAGCTGTATTATGATGTATGTTTGCTAAATACTTCATTTAGATTCACAAAAGACATACACGATACGCTATCTCAGTTTTAAACCTCCGAGACCGATGCTTCAACAATACTCAGTTGCACGTTGTTATAAATGTGATAATAAATTGCACCATGATTTAAAAGACAGCCGTGTTAAATTTATTGTTACTTTGTTACAATTTAGTATATTATCTATGCTGTTCTGACAGCCGTGATTTTATTAGTCTGCTTTTAATCGTACTAACTTAGAGAAGACCAAAGAAGGAAATCGTTTTATTTTGTTTTTTTCAAAGACGGTCCCCATTTCATCTCATCCACTTTTTTATCATTAATTTCATCACGACTTAAAGACTTAAGATTTGAAGACTTTAAACACTTGACATTGGCAGAAATAGCTGATCCAAGTGATCCGGCTGGTTGCCATTTCATTAAAAGAAGAAGACCACAGAAATTCACAATTATCAGTACAGTATACCTATTAAATTACTTGTCCTGTCTGACTTATAGTCCGGGATCCCCAGAACAAATTTTACAAGTTATTACTATCAAGCTTATTTTTCGTGAGTGGCTTCATTTTGAGGAGCGCCATCTTTCACCTTAAAAAAAATTCGACTGTGGGAACACTTTTGAGCGTAGGACCGGGATAAGGTACCATGCAATTTGTAGGACAATGGGTCTGTTAAATTATATCAATATTCAAAATGAAAGCCCTCATCAAAATGAAGCCACTCACGAAACATTTGCTTGATAGTAATAACTTGTAAAATTTGTTCCGGGGAACCCGGCCTATTACTTATTCTTAAACACAAAACACCGCTGAAGCTTTTTATTATTGTAAGCACTCACTTAGAAAGAATTTTGAAAATTTCATCTCTAAGGTTGTAAAAACAAAATACAATCGAAATTAGAACCTTCTCCTTTTTTGAAGTCAGTGATATCGATAAATAAGTCGATCGTTTTTGGAGTCAGAAAAATGACAAATGAAATTATGGATGTTTTCTATGTATAATATGTATGTATTTAGAAAAAAAAAGGATATATGTATTTATATCAGTTCTCTAGTACCCATAACACAAGCTCTGCTTCTTGGGGCTAGATGGCGTTATGTATTAGATGTTCAAAATATTTATAATTTATTTATTTATCACGCGAGCAACGCCACTGGTTATAGTTAGTAATCATATATGCCGATACCGGTGTCAATACTTTTAAAATAAAACAAGTAATTAAATTGTGGCTTAGCGAATTGGCACTTGATAATGTTGAAAATCTACTACAAACAGTAAAATGATGAAAACTTGAAAAATATAACACAAACCTCACCACACACACATCATATCTTACAGCCTCAAATACACAGCAAATCATACACATTCACATCCCCACACTTTATCACACCCACACACAAACATATTGAATTATATATCTATACAAATTTATGCATACTTAGTAAAAAATCTACTGTTGTTTTGTACTATTGGTTTGTTAATTTTATTTATTTATTTATTTATGTGTGATTATATATATATCTGTGATTAGGAACTGACTCCCAACACACAGCTACTTTCAATAGGGTAGGTACTGGTAGATAGGAGTCAGGGCTACATAGTAATTTGTAATCCATCCCTAGTTACGATAAAGATTTTATTATTATTATTATAACACATCACTACAAAAATGACAATTGAACAACCGTGTTATTTGTTATATTGTCACCTTGTTTAAGTTTTCAACAAGACCATAAACAACAGCAATGGCGGCACCTGTTAATGACCGAGCAGAGTCTTTATTTTCTTCACAATGGTGAAGAAGAAGATTTATTTTGTAAGTTATCTGACTGTCATTGAATGTAAATGTCATATTATCTCAAACTAAAATAACTTTAATATTGGGTACCAAGGTGACAGAAGTATAGTAAGTTTTAGGAAGTACAAATGAAGTTATTGATAAATGAGTCTACATGATAACTGTAAACTCACAGTTTTTTGACATTAATTCTATTAAGGTAATTTATATCTTGAATCAAATAAAAGATGTGTCAAGTTAAATTTACACTAGTTGCTGAAATAAAATTTAGTTTAACGAATTACTTTCGAAATGGTGATCAAAGCGATCTTTAGTTATTACTAAGAAGATAATTATAAAAACTTCAACTAGTCTCCAGTAGTGAGCGCTGCGTATGTTATGAAGACACTTTGTAAAATAGTGAATATTGTTCATACGTGAATAAATAAGTAACAAAACTAAAAGCATATTTAATCAGTCCTTTTTGAGCAGTTTGAACACGTTGTAGTACTCGTATTTATGGACAAGTTACAAATGGTACAATTGGAAGTAAATAGTCTTTGGATAAATTTAAGAATAGTTATTCTTGTGTCAAACAAAATTGATCTTTCAAAGTTTGAACTGTTTACCAAATTGAAAAAACAACCAACATTTCTACGTATAATATTGTCGGTAATAAATTCATTAACACGAACTATATCGGGGACAGCCGACTAAGTTCGAACTCAATCAGTGGCCGTTTCAGCAATAATTAATACCCATAGATTTTCTGTAATTTACTGAGATACTATTTGCAACTATACTATTGATTTGCTAAAAGTAAAATAAAATTTGTAAAAATATTTTGCTTCTTTCATTTTTCTCTGCAGCTATAGAAAACAAACATGGCATTATTTAATAGAAATTATTAATAAAGGTACACAAAAGCGAAAGGCATTGAACGAAAGAGGTCATGGCACTAACTAAAGGTAATGTCATTGACCAGAAAATGGAACTGCTTATATCTCTGGAGCTCGAACAACCCGTGATATCAGTTCAATGGTTTCACATTGTGTATTTTTAGATAGAAAACAGAATTCATCTGAAAGTTAAAGGAGAAATTTTATATTTGTACTTAGATCAAATCAATTGATAAACAGTGTTTACCAAGGACTTTTGCTAGATGGAACTATTAGTGCCATTATAGGTATAGTGTCAAAGCTCTGACTTGGCCAATCACTGAATGATATGTAAAAATGGAGGGTGTTTTGAATATTGATTTTTGTTCTAATCGATGCAAATCTTTTTGAGTTTTTAACACGTACACAAATCAAGTTCATATCTATGCTAATAATATAAAGCTGAAGAGTTTGTTTGTTTGTATGAACGCGCTAATCTCAGGAACCGATTTGAAAAAATCTTTCAGTGTTGGATAGCCCATTTATCGAGGAAGGTTATAGGCTATATATCATCACGCTAAGACTAATAGGAGCGGAGCACCAATGAAGAATGTTTCAAAAACGGGGGAAAATTATCACGCTACGGGTAATAGGAGACGCACCCGAGGTTGCGTGGGTCATCTAGTTTAAAATACATACCTTAATTTGTACAACAATAGAAATTAATATATTTTTACTCTATATAATATATTACTACGTTTGTACAAACGTACTATGTTTTTCTTACATTTTATCCGATGATCGAGAAATTTACACGATCACCGGATAAAATATACGAATGAAACGTTAAAAAGAACCCAGCAATTTATTTTTGTTCACATTATGTATTAACACTTATTTCCTAAGTAGGTAAGCACGAACTAAGACTTATGAATACAAACGATCTATGTGTATGCAATTTTTTGGTTGAAAATATTTGCGGGGTTCTCCAGAATTTCCTTCCCTGGCTACAGATATACTATTATGATGGAAGACCGTAGTTATTTATCTCTGATGTAGGTTAAACTAACTAAACTTTGTATTTAGCAAACTGCGTGTTTACTGGAAATTTTTTGTAAGGCTTACTCATTCTCCAAGAATTTTAAATGACAAAAAATGTTGTGGGAAAAGATAAAACCTTTTCTGTTAAGAGATAAAATTCCTCAAGTGTTTTGTGTTATTACGGGCATAATAAATAATTAAATAAAACAATTATACTAATCATCATTTGTTTTAATTATATGGTAGTGGATATATTTTTGTAAGGTTTTTCAAGTTTATGACTCACTTTTCTTGGCACCTATATTTTCTTGCAGTATGTTATTTGAAATTCTGAAAGCGGTTAGCTACTGTAAAGTTCAGATAGTTCAGATAATAAAATGCACAATATCTTCAGCAATTATCAAACCTTATCGCTAAGGTCTTAACTTTTTTACCTGCATATCTTTCAATGTGTCATTGATTGTGAAGGAGTAAAAGTAGGTAGTTACGCTTTATGTAAGCCGGAGCAAAATCTTTCAAATACGGAACTATATAGCAAGCGACAACGCTATAGAACTTGTAGACTGATAAAATTGGTAAAGGTTTAGGCTTACGTATGTTAATGACAAACTCAAATAAGGAATATACCTTTAGTAACTTTTGTATGCCAAACCTAGCATATAATATGATTCTTGAAAAGGCCATTAGTGCAACTTTTGATACAAATACTAGTCTCATAATTTTCAGTGGTAATAGGGGTAGTGTACATAAAAAGAAATTCATAAAATATTTTTATCAATTATCGGACCTCAATGTTAATAAATAGTATTATTTACACTGCCAATTAGCAAAGGGTTGTCTAAACATGAAATAAATATTAGGAATAGTTTAAACATGACAATGTTTAATTTGACAAGCCAAATTAATGGTAGTTTTTATGATAATTCCATTTAATTGACATCAATAGGATTTTCTTTGATAATGTTTTTTCGACAACAGATAGTTATTACCTGTCGGAATACAAATATTATAAATTATTATAAAAGACAAATAGCTGTTTCGCTATCATATTATTTTAAAATAACAGCCAAGAACTTGGCTAACCTGACCGCTCCTATAGAGCACCCCTTAGAATGTAAGAATACTGTAGTTTTGCCTTTGACACCTGCTTCTATTGAGCAGAATAATACTAGTAGTAGTAGTAATATAGTCTTGACTTCGACATCTGCTTCTATTGAGCAGAAAGATAGTAGTTATAGTGTACATAACCCTCAATCTATTTCTAGTCATTTAAACCAAAGAATATGACAATAGAGTGTACCTCTAGCAACACTGTATCCTCAAAACCTTTTTATAATAACTGTATAAACACTAAAAAAAATTGTTTGAACCTGGTACATCAGAACATTCAAGGATTGATGAGTAAAGAATTAGAATTAGAGCTATATCTAAACTGTAATAATATTGATATTTTATGTTTAACTGAACATTGGCTTAGTAGTCATCAATTCTTGTTTAATTTTAGTAATCACCAGGTTACTAGCTCGTTTAATAGAACCAACATGATACGTGGTGGCTCATTAATAATCACAAAAAAGAGTATTAAAGCAAAGGAAAGATCAGATATTGTCTGTCTGTTGAGCGAACTATAGAAATAGCTTGTGTAGAATTTGAGCGGTTCATTGTAATGAGTGTATACAGGCCCCCATGTAGTTTGTATGACATATTTGATAAAATCCTTGAAGATGCATTATTTAGGGCTACACAATGTAATAAGACTGTTGTTGTCTGTGGTGACTTTAATATAAATATTCTCGAAAAGTCGAATATAACTGTAAAGTTTTTAACTTTATTTAAGTCATATAATCTACGTAACGTTTTCTTTGAACCCACACGTATTACAGCCAGTAGTGCCACTTGTATCGATAATATTTTTACAAATGTGAAACCAATTAATAGATGTCTTGTAAGTGAGCTAGATTCAGATCATTGCGGGCAGTTCGTTACCTTTACGTGAACAAAACCAGCGGTTCAAAGGAAGCCTATTAGTTACGTTCCGATTACGGAGAGCCGCATGATCCTGTTCAGGAATAATATGGCGGATAAGTTGTTAAGATTGCCCTATGATAGTGACCCTAATCAAGCTTTCGCGTTGTTATTTAATATGCTTATTAATGAATTTAAATTAATTTTTACATCAAAAACACTAACGATTAGTGATCGTGTAGTATTCAGTGACTGGGCCACGGTAGGTATCTATAAAAGTCGATAACGGCTATATGAGTTATATTATGAAAAAACATATAATCATAACTTAGATTTTATAGAATATGTCAAAAATTATTCAAAAACGTTCAAACGCGCCTGTTATGTTGCCAAATCTCTATATTTAAAAAATAAAATAAAATCATCAGGAAATAAAATAAAAACCACATGGGATATTATCAACGCTGAAACCGGGAGGTCCATTGTACGAAATCGTGACTTCCATTTAAAAATTAATAATGTAGACATAAAAGCGGATGTGGAGGTTGCAACTGAGTTTGAATTTTTTTTTACCAACATTCCGATTCGAACAACCAAGACCTTCTCGCCATCCTCTGCCTCGGCTTGTTTTTTATTAGAAAATAGTGTAAACCGGTGTGATAGGGGTTTCGAATTTTCAGTTGTTAGTGTAAATGATGTTATCAAGGTTTTTAAAAGTATAAATGTAAAGAAAACAACTGATTTATGGGGACATTCAGTACATACTATATCTGCAATAATTGATATAATATCCCCATATTTAGCAATTGTTTTTAATTCTTGTATCGCATCTGGTGTGTTTCCTGATCTGATGAAACAAAGTAAAGTGATTCCATTGTTCAAATCAGGTAGCAGTTCAGATCCATCTAATTTCCGACCTATCTCAATACTTCCAACATAAAGTAAAATTTTTGAAAAAATACTTTTAAACCAAATGTTACAACATTTTACTAAGCACAACTTGCTAACTTGCTTCATCAAAAGCAATTTGGTTTTACTAAAGGTCGTTCAACTACGGACGCGAGCGTGGAATTGCTTAAACACATATATGGCGCCTGGGAGAATTCACAGGATACGCTTGGTATTTTCTGTGACTTGTCTAAGGCATTCGATTGTGTCCATCATCCTACACTCATCAGGAAATTACAACACTACGGAATAAGGAATAATGCTCTGAATATCCTAACGTCGTATTTAAATAAAAGAGTTCAAGAAGTAGATATTAATGGCAAAACATCTTCGGGATCCCCGGTAACAATGGGCGTCCCACAGGGTTCTATTCTAGGTCCAGTTCTGTTTCTCATATATATAAATGATCTAGCTTATTATGTAAGTGACAATCATGAGATTGTATTGTTTGCGGACTTAATTTTTAAAGTTAGGCGCCAACTTGACAATTTTAATGAAGTCAACAGTGCACTCTCGAAAGTAGTACATTGGTTCAATACAAATAACCTTCTCCTTAATGAGAAGAAAACTAAATTCAATAAATTCTCTACACCAAACGTCAGGCATGCTACAACCAATGTTCGATTGAATGGACTGGAGTTGGATCCTGTGGAATCTACTGTATTTTTAGGTATTACTATTGACGCTAAGTTACAATGGGGTCCCCAAATAGAAAAACTATCCGGTAGGCTAAACTCAGCGGCTTTTGCTGTAAAAAATATTTGACATTTAACTGATGTTGATACAGCTAGAATAGTTTACTTCAGTTACTTTCATAGCATAATGAGTTACGGTATCCTACTCTGGGGTAACTGTGCAGATATTAATGCCATATTTGTTTTACAAAAACGTGCCGTACGAGCCATTTATAAATTAGGCCCTCGAGTTTCTCTCCGTTCCAAATTTAAAGAGATAAATATTCTGACTGTACCTTCACAATACATATACGAAAAATTAATCTATGTTCAAAGAAATATATCAAAGTTTCCTAAAATCAGTGATGTTCATTCGGTTAATACTAGAAACAAACATAATCTTAGTGTTCACGTCACTCGTCTCCACAGAGTAAGTAACTCGTTTATGGGACAATGTACACGATTTTACAATAAACTCCCTATTGATATTAGGAATTTGCCATTAAGGAAATTTAAGAATACTATTAAATCTAAGTTATCCGCCAAGGGGTATTATACCATAGCAGAATATCTTGATGATAAAACCGCCTGGGTTTGCGCTGCCCATTCTGCACATGCTGTTTATTTTGAATGTTTAAATTTATTTTGATGTGACGATAACTTGTAGTTTGAAACAAACTCATTTTAAATTATTGCTGTTGTTGACATTTTTATAATTTTTATTTTTTTATTATTATCTTTATTGATTATTCTAATTGTGACTCAAATTGTAGTTATGGCTTTTTTATTGAACTAACGTCTATTGCATTTGAGAATATTGTCTGGACTTTAAAAGAAAGGATGATCCCTGAGTTTGTTTCGTCCTTTCTTCTCAGGGCTAGTCCAGTTAGGAAAGGCCGAACTCATCTGCTCAAAAATTTTAACTTGCAAAAGTGTTCATGTAACCTAATTGCAGAATAAATGATTTCATTTCATTTCAGACTGCGGGCCCGTGTCGAAAACTGATGGGTCATGTGAACCAAACGGAGACCTTTTCAGAAAGGTACAGGGGCATCAAACAATAACATTCAGCATTATGCCGTCACTTGTAAGCTGTCCAACTGAGTACTGGTGTGTACTGGTGGTACGGCATCGGTTCCATACAATTTCAATACCTATTCTAATCCATTATTCCGGAACTTCGGAAGAAAAATCAAGGATTGCCACCCCCTCCCCTTCACCTGTACTCGATTGGACAGCTTACAAGTGACGGCATAGTGCTGAATGTAATTTTTTTTGCCCCTGTGCCTTTCTAAAAAGGTCTCCTGGTGGATCACACGGTCCATCAATTTTAGACACGGGCCCATAGTCAATTGTATTTGATTTGATATACTCGTAATCTTTACTTAATATGATTATCTTTGCTTCATTATTTTCTCTTTTGAAGCTACGACAATATTTCTCACGTAAGTTTTTATAATTATTTTAAATATTCACCCAAGGTATTGTTGAAAAATATATTCATATCTTTTTAAATAAGTACATTGTATAATACTAAAAGATTACACAGACACAATAAAAGACATCGTGCTCATTATACAATTGATTGTCCTGAGTGGCATTCAAACCCATGACCTATAGCTTGGCAGTCAGGGTCACTTACTAATAGACAAACAGGTCTCTCCAATGGGTGTATACGTCAAATATATAGCTAAGAAAACTATTTTATTAAAGTTTTGCATTTTTTCAACTTACTTATTACTCAATATTTTTATACACGATAGTCTAATCCTGAATTAGACAGATCATGTGCCATGGTTACCAGACTACTTTTTCCTTCAAAACGTTTTCCTAAATTGGTTTGAGGTCGGCTTTAAGCCTAAATACGTGGTTGACCAACATATACTCAGTATTTTTAGGGTTCCGTAACTCAAAACGGAAAAACGGCACCCTTATAAGATCACTTTAATGTCCGTCTGTCTGTCTGTCAAGATTCTTTTTCTCAGGAACGTGTGAAGGTATCAAGCTGAAATTCATGTCAAATACTCAAGTCTACTGTCTTTTGGAGCTGTAAAAATCAAACTTCTAAGCTAACGCAATCAAAAGATACAGCCGTTTATGCTGCAAATTTTCGACACTTGCAAGGGAATTAAAACTTAAGGTATACTTCCCGTGAGTTCAGAATCTTGAAAGGTGATGTCTAATTTTTGCCCAGAATAATCCGAGATCATGTTTTAGTTTTTGGAATAAATAAAATAAATTATGTATTTTGAGTAACTTTATAAAGTTCGTTTCAAATTCGGAAAAAAACTCAAAAATCAAAAAGATTTTAAGCGATGCTTGCCCCTTGAATTTACTTTGAAAGAATTTTACTTGCCATATGATAAAAACAGTGGGGTAAAATATAGAATGTTTTTTTTATTGACGTGCGCTTCTTATTGAAATCCAAGGTATTGTGTGTTGTATTATTACTGAATTCATGTAATAATTATTTTTAAAATATTCGTCATTCGAAATCTAATAATTGATTATTCAAAAATAAAGAAAGAGCATTTATAAAAAGTCGAACTATGATTCGAACATTGGCAACATTTAATAAACTTGTGAATCACACTTAAAATGGCTAGAACCCAGATCCGTAAAATCTAGTTATTGTCAATCGCATAAAATAAACAATCTGCAACAACTCGTCTCACGCGCCGATTTTCGTTCCGTTTGTTTTAAGGTTGAAGTTAACAATGATAACATAATTTTAATAAATGTGAATTATGATCCATATATTTTTTAGCATGAAGAAACATGGTATTGATTATAGGATGTTATGATGTAAATTGAAATGAAAATGATCAAGAACCATATTATTCCATCAGTGGTATTGACAGAATATTCTAATAACATGCAGTTATATGCATAAAAATAATGTTCTTTCTTTTATTTTCATTTTATAAAACTAACCTTGTAACCAACAATGACATATTTATTTTGGAGATCTAAAACGTTGGAGAATGATACAATTTACTTTTCATGGACTTTCCTCACGAGTGGAGCCATGAGAATGAGCCAGTAGTATATATTTTAGACATGAGTATACATAAAAACCTTTATAGTAGACCTGGCAGTATAACTTAAAAAATATATTGGGAAAAAATGATGTTGTCGGAGTGATATATTTTTTTTAAACCTTCATAACTTTTTTCAGCATCTGCTTTGCTTCATGAACCTTTTAAATTCTTTTTTTAGAAGATCTCAGCTATCAAATACCACTTATTTGATCTCCGTATAGTCTGGGGCACAAGCCCATACATTTTTAGGACATCTCCTTTAGTACGAATTAACGTCTTATAGCACAGATAAAGGAAAAATTGCGAAAAGCATAAATTTTCAGTTACATCATTATAATAAGCCGTTTATGCTGCAAATTTTCGACACTCGCAAGGGAATCAAAACCTACAGGGTACCTTCCGTGAACTCAGAATCTGGAAATTTGGTACAAAGCAACGTCTTATAGCACAGGTAAAGGAAAAATTGCGAAAAGCATAAATTTTTAGTTACATCATATAATATATCTTCAGGTTTGAACGGAAACCTCGGTTTGCGAGTCCGACTAGCACTTGGCCGGTTTTTATTTGGTAAATTTTCTGAAAATGAATCTTGGCTAGATCGATTTATCGCCCCTGAAACCTGACCGAGATTCACTTTTTAAAGGTATTAGACGTGATACTATCATCAGACCTCCAGATCGCAAGTCCTAGGCGATACCTAAGTTCTATAGAATGAATACAAGGCTAAAAGGCTATTTAAACACGTATTTATATATTTCTAAATACAAACATTGATAAATTATACCCAAACTATTATTTTTGCTTGGGTGAGAATGTAACCCACGACCTTCGTCTTAGCGGTCAGGGTCAGTTAACACAAACACTTAACTTAAACACCAACATACTAGCCCAGTATAAGTTTCATTTGATTTTTATTTTGGTTAGTGAAAGTATATCGATATGTGTGTGTGTTGATAATGGAGTTCGTTAGCGATTCGGATAATCGCAAAACCGGATAATCTGACTACGGATAATTTGACTGCACGTTTGACCTAGTGGTTTAACGGTCACCACGCCGTTTCCTACTTCGCCAAGTGTCGTGGGTTCAAATCTCACGTAGGACAACGCTTTGTGTGATCCACAAATTGTTGTTCTGAGTCTGGGTGTTCTTTGTGTCTGTTTCATGTATGTTTGTAAAGTTCCCCGCGACACAGGATTTATTCCTAGTGCGGGAGTTGTCTTTGTAAAACATAAAAAAAAAAAAAAAAACCGAATAGTTGAAGGAAAACGGGGTTTATGCACATGTAGTACATACATAATGTTGTGTGTTTATTAAAAACAACAAAATAATACATATCAACAAAAATCGAGGTTCATTAATAAATTCTCGATCCCGCTCGTCTTTGAACTGATAGATTATATTATCTAACTACATATATGTATATAAATACGTAGAACAAAAATGTTGTATATATTTTACGAAAATTATGTGAATGGAATAATATGAAATTTGGTACGGTTGTGAGGAGAAGAGCAAAAATCTTTAAAATAAACTAAATCCAATAAGATCGAATTTCGTAAGCTAGGGCCTAGGCGACCACTAGTACCTATATACGCGAAGAAAAACTTTATATCTTTGTAGCATAACATTTTGCATAGATAACGTTTATATGTAGGATAAGTGTAAGAAGCTAAATAAAAGGTCGCATTTCGACTACTGGGAGACCACTGGTATAATATATATAAGGAACAAAAGTTAGAATTTACTTGAAGAATCCTAAAATAAGTATAAAACATAAGGAATTCTAATGTTATAATATTGAATGTTAGTTCTTTGGTATTTGTGATATTATGATGTTCAAATGTTGCCGAACGCGTTTTATGCAGTTCGATGTTTTATTTTTGTTGTAGTATATTAGTAAAAAGCGGCCAAGTGCGAGTCGGACTCGCCCATGAAGGGTTCCGCAGCAGCAAGTAACATAATATAATTTTCATTTTATTTTTACATTTGTGTTGATAGAATGAAAGGTAAGTTTACGATTTATGACGTATTAAAAAAAAACTACTTACTAGATTTCGTTCAAACCAATTTTCGGTGGAAGTTTACATGTGTAACATCGTTTTTTTTTGCATTTCAATCTTTTAACAATTTGTGTTTTCAGCGCCCTCTCGTTCACTGTAGTTCGAACTACAATTAGGTGCGGAGCGCGATCGAATTGTTTAGCTGTCTGGTGCACCTAGGATGCGCCAGGTGGCGTCTATTTTAAAGGATTTTTAGTTGAGATTAAGCCGCCTAGTAACAATGAGACATTATCATATGTGTGACATACGATTCTCAATACATTTTAAATTTATCGGATAGATACAAGCAGTATAGTAGTTGTACGTCTTGTTCTCACGTCAAGTAATGAGGAGGGGGTTTCATCGAGAAAGTTCGATGATGTGTCTTTAAAAATAGATGTGTCGCAGATGAAAGATTCATTCTTAATCTTCTCTTTGGAACTCTGAGGAAATTTTCGTTATCGTGAATATATATATCTTTGATGGTAGTGTTTTGTGAGTGATCAAGTCCCACTGTCTGTGGTAAGTTAACCTCAAAAAGGTTTTCATTAATATCTTTAAGTATGTAGAATATGTCCTCAGGTTATTTAATTTTGTTTATAGGGTCGATAGATTACAGCTGAAAATCTACCTTCATTATACCCGTCCTGTGGTTCGTGGTTTATTACTGAGGAAGATTGATTGTTGGCAGCTCACGGCTCACTCCTCAAGATTTCTGCCCTACCTTGAGGGAAGTTCACGTAACAATTAACATCATTAATTAATACTTTTATTTAGCACCTACAAGAAGATCACTGTTGGACGTCTCCTCAAGCTACCTTGAGCTGGTGAGAGACTTCGGCTGACTACCTCGAGTCAGCAAGGTGATCCTGAGGGTAGCTACCTAATGCTGTCCCAGCAACAGGCCTGATTACAACTAAGGAACGTTATAATTTATATTTTAATAACTACCTTGTACATAGTTATAAATAATTTATTTACAATAAGTAACTTTTAAGTGTAATTTGTTTAAACATAAATAAAAGTTGTATGTGTCTCAAGCTGTTTCACTGAAGCCTCCTGTGGAGCCAAAGTACAGGCACCCTCACTCTAAATTACTTAAAAAAAATTCTAACGGCGCCCTGAGGTCTCATATTTATCCTGAGTCGAAACCGGTGAGTAATTCCACCTGACAAGTTCAGGGGTTACACATGGTAATGTACAGAGTATATCTTTTTCAGTTTTATCATTTTCTTATTTTAGAAGTTACAGTGGGGAAACATATTTTACCACTTTGAAAGTGTCTTTCGCGCAAACTATTCAATTAAGAAAAAAAAAATTTAGAAACCTCAATCTCATTTTTGAAGCCTATCCATAGATTATGATATACCTATCCAATCCATACCCACACGTATGGGTATGATGAAAAAAAAATGTTGAGTTTCAGTTCTATGTATGGGGATGGGGACCCCCAAAATTTATTGCTTTTTTTTTGTGTGAAAATCTTAATGCGGTTTACAGAATACATCTACTTACCAAGTTTCAACATTATAGTTCTTATAGTTTCGGAAAAAAGTGGCTGTGACATACGGACGAATAGACACACAGACAGACGGACAGACAGACATAACGAATCTATAAGGGTTCCGTTTTTTGCCTTTGGCACGGAACCCTAAAAATGAGCTACTTCAAATTGAACATTTGTAGAAAACTACTTATTAATTATATTGAATTTATGTACTTAGGTAATTATTTCTTGATGGGTTTGAGGTTACTGTAATCACTTCTTAATTAAAACATGGAAATATACCATTGGTCTTTTTTTTTAATGTTACATTAATGATTTTACTTGCACGTACGTTGCACATATAAGCACGAATACAGTAGTACATTACTTGTACATTGTAACGATAAAAAAATGTATAACTTTTGTTCGCATGCATTTTACGAATGGTCGGGGTTAAAATAACAAAAAAATTACATAGTGCAAAAGTAAAACTTGCTATCGAAAAATGGACAAAAGAAAAGTTAAGTACATCTGAATAAAATTGTGATGACTGGATGAATGGCGTAGCATAGTGGTTGAAGAAGTCACCAGGTCGCTCTTACTGCGTTGAATGTTGTGGGTGTGTGAATGCCACTGAGTGTTCTTTGTATCTATTTCAAGACAAAATATATTCTTAGTACTAAATCAGTTTTTTTTAAAATAAAAAACTGGGTAGTAAATAAAATAACCGTTAGATAACCAGAAATACCTACTGAACGTGTACAAATAAAAAATATAGCCGGTATGCCCTTGTAGCATAAGGAACTGCATGTATGAAAGTAATGTGGCATAATGAAACCAAGAGTTATCTGTTGATATGTGTTAAGTCAATTTATTGAAATACCGCAGACATTTGTAATTACGTATTAACGATGACATTTTAATACAACAAAGATTATTGCGCAGACTGTATAAATGATGAAAGTAAATACAAACAATAAATAAGAGTACCTACTCATGAATTTTATTAAACTCTTACACTAAATCGAGGTAAATTTACCGTCATGGACTACTTTAAACATAGTTACAAAAACAACCAATTTATAAGAACACAAGAGGCCGAAGCTCGAAGAGATCGTCGCATTAGATTTCCGAACAGCTGGAGATACTTCTCTGTGCTGCTTTCGATCAACTGACGGACCGTATCAGATGGAGAAGAACAACTGTTTTTTTATGGAGTCACGATCCTCAGTGATGGGGGAAAAAATAAGAGGAGACTATAACAACCAGCAAAACATTAACTAAACAATAAACAAATCATCGCGATTTATGAAAATCTAGACATGCGGTATGTGCTGCAAAAAATACAAAAAGAAAAAATATGTAAAACTAAATATTGTAAATATATATTACATTTAAAATTTACAGTAGGCTACTTAGGTTACAATTATGATGTTAAAATTGTATACAATTATACGTAGTTGGTCACAACATAGTCCTCAAAAATGTAGTGGAGTTAACCTTAAGTCCACGTAATAAGCAGTGATTTTGCAAAAAATAATCATTATTAATAACAGTTGTTTGAGTTATATTGAGTTCCATGTGTTAACGTTTATGATTAAAAGCAATAAAATACTCAAGGTTGTTGCGGTAATTTAATTTGATTGGTTACAATTCTTTCAAAATATTGCACACTAAATTATGTCAAGTGAAGTTACGAACATGGCATTTCAATCAATGCATAAACTGTAATTATAGAGGAAATATTTTTTAAATACTTTTTTTTGACTATGACAATGGAACATTAGTAACTTTTTTAATTTAATCACCTAGATAATCATCTATGATAACTAATGAAAATATATTTTTATTAAGCTTAAGTGATTTTTCTTTAATCAGCCATCTACATACGTCATATAATCTATGGTCGATCGTGGAGGCTGCGTGTGCGCATTGCACCACAAGTCGGCTCACCGTTCGCCAGTTGCTCGCTTGTCGGTCGTTTAACTTGACTTACTTTACGTGGGTAATCGTGTAAAATTTAAACGAGATTTAATTAGTAAACAAAACTTATTGTGGGATATTGGAACACATTATCTTGTTGGAATTTTGTCCAGTAAGTTATTTTTTGAACTATTTTTTGTATGTTACTATTATTATATGTAATAAAAATAATAATGTCCAAACATAAAATACATATAAAATTGAATCTGTAATTTGATAAGTTTACACATTTATATAAAATGGTTTATGTCGTAGTAGGTAATATAACGATATTATGTGTACATTATGTTTTCTATTTATGACACTTATGATAGATTTAGTTTCGATATTAGATACTTCTTTTTAATTGCCTCTTAAGTCTTACCAAACAACTGTGCTATTCATAATTTTAACAATTGCTGCCTGCCTCACCGATTCCGACTGCCTCGGTGGCGCAGTGGTAGCGTATGGTATGTAGTGTAATGGTATGTAAGGTCTCGGGTTCGATTCCCGGGTCGGACCAGATGTTTGTATGATCTGCAAATATTTGTTTCGGAGTTTGGATGTTTTCTATGTATAATATAAAGACAGAAAACCGGTATTATAAGGTGTTGATGTGTGATGTGACTAACAAGTTTCTAATTATTATAGTTTAATTTTAATGAAAGTCAAATAGGTAGTTACCTTTTTCAAGAACCGTGATAGCGCTTATATATTTGTGATAAAATAACTATAGAAACGTATAGCCTATAATAGAAAGTACTTAATATAAAAGGGAATTTATTTGTTTTATTTTTTTATAAATGAAAAAGAGTTACTAAAGTTCTTAGAGTTTGATGCAATCATAATCTCATTCGAGATTTATCGTGCATCAGGGTCAACGATTCACAATAAACATTGAAATATATATATATACTAGTGGTTGCCCGCGGCTCCGCCCACGTATATGTCTGCAATACAACATTGTAATAGAAATATTGTGACCGCTACAATAAACATTAAAATTAACAATTAGTATTGAATTAATTAATAGTTTAGCATTTTTTTCGCTTCATCCAATATACTCGCCTAAATTGCGTATGAACACGTCAGTTTTGCACGAAATTACCTAGAGCAAAAAGTTCATAAGTAAATAGATTTACAATTTTTAGGTTCATTTTATTTATGTATGCAACAACATAATATAAAAATATATATAAAATACAAAAAAACTAATTTATATGTAATAAATGATAATTATGATTATGACTATCAAATCCTTAACAGACATTTCAAAACAAAATAATCTTAACAGAGCGCCAGGGAGACGCAGCTAAAAGTATCAAAAATTATTTTCCTACAATTTCCAAGAATAATCTGATCTGATGTAAATCTAATGTACATAAAAATTAAATGACAATTATTTATTTTCAATAGTTCAAGGAAAACGGTATTAAATTAACTATTATTTCCACAAAAAACTTAATACGACGTGGTCACTAATTAAAAATATGCAATTAATTCTATATTGACTTTATTATACAACACTGACGTTAGACAAATAAAAAACGAAACACGAAAGTTTGTAAGTATGGATGGATGGATGTTTGTTCATCTTTCACGCAAAAACTACTGAACGTATTTGGATGAAACTTTACAGTAATATACATAGCTTATACATCTATATATATTTATAGATAACCGACATATACGCGGGCGCAGCCGCGGGCAACAACCAGTGGTAAATAAACTAGCTTGTAAATAGTACGAAATATCAGTGATATAAATAAAGTCATTTTTGGCAAAATTGAAATCATTTGGAAAAGCAGAACTAAATTGAAAATGTAAGAGTGAAGAAACGTGTTGTTTACAATTCACACATGAAAACTAATATTAATAATATACTTATCGGAATAACATACACATGTAAATCGGACTTGTTTGCATATACTCATACAGTACTAGAATGTATTTATACTTTTCACTTTATTGAAAAATATCATCATATCATCATCATCTCTTTCAAAATTAATAATTAGTATAAGGAAGCAATAGCATCACATTGCACTCTTCGAATTTTTTATCAAAATTTTGGATTTAAGATCGAATTTAAATATTAATTTATCAACGAAGCTACAATGTTAATAATCCCAATGATGCATTAGTAGTAGAGGCACCTTTAAATACTACTATGGCGGTTTGAATTCTGATTAACAATCGTTATTTTCCGAATAGGACTGAAGGGATGGCGTAGTGGTTGAAACCACCACCTTGCCGATTCCTACTTATCCGAGTGTGATGGGTTTAATTCCGACCTTAGATAATACTTTGTGTGTATACACATATATTGTTCTTCTTAGTCTGTTTTCTCTGTGTCCTCTTTATTTATATTTGTAAAATTTTCTAAAATAAGCCTAGAAATAAATAATTAAATTAATTAAGACTACACGTTTGGCCTATTGGTTTAACGGTCACCACGCCGTTTCCTACTTCGCCAAGTGTCGTGGGTTCAAATCCCACGTAGGACAACACTTTGTGTGATCCACAAATTGTTGTTCTGAATCTGGGTGTTATTTGTGTCCGTTTCATGTATGTTTGTAAAGTCCCCCGCGACACAGAATTTATTCCTAGTGCGGGGGACTGTGTTGTCTTCCAGCCGGACATCCAGCATCAAACTAAGCTGAGCTTGAACTATGACAGCTAGATTTACTAGGAGAATCTTCATACATATAAAAATCAATTGCTGTTCGTTTGTCTCGCTAAAACTCAAGAACGGCTGGGCCGATTCAGCCGATTTGGTTCTGAAATGTGTGTCGTTGTCCAGGGAAGGTTTTAACGGTGAAAAACTAAATATAACTTGAAAATCCAAATGTCACGTATACGAAGTAGCCGGCACAGCTTGTTCTTTTCTATTTATTTGTTAATATAAACATATCACATACAAAAACACCCTAATTCTGAAACAAATATGTGTATATCATACAAATATTTGGTCCACACACAGCAATCGCATAAGCTACCACTGCGTCACCGAAGCAATTGGAGAAATGATAAAAAAATTAAATAAAAAATTGAGATTCTTTTTTGATATAAAAAAAACAATATATTTATACACATGTGCAAGTGCATTCAGTTGGCAACTTCTTTTAATATGAAAGTATTTCCTCAAAGTTACCAAATAAGTGAATGTGTTGAATATTCCGTCGTACGCGTTTAAGTACTTCAAGGATTTTCGGTCTTGGATTTTTTATCTAGATAAACATCCTTATGAGTTTACGTTGTACAATTCTGACGCTTGATTCTGACTTCCTGCAGTCTTACTTTCCTTTCCATTTCATACACACTTACCATGTAAAATGATCAGAAATGTGGTCAGTCTTTAAATTTGACTATGGCGAAGTCTAGTTCTAACGTAAATGTAGTTGTTCAGTCTATAAACTTGACTATGGCGAAGTATAGTCTAGTTCTAACGTAACGTCTAAACTACTGAACAGATTTTATTGAATGGGTTGTCGATAGATTTGTAATAATATCCCGGGTGACAAAGGCTATATAAATTTTGTCAAAAGTCTAGTAGGGGTTATAATATAATCATCTAATAAATAGACAATATCGTATATTTTTTAAGTCGATATTAAATTGTGTTGTGTTTATGCTACCATATTGTAATATCTCTTATTTGTTACATAAATAAATATAATAAATAACATTCTATTTTATTATTCGCTTTGTTATTCGTTACAGACGTGTGTAACATTATTGTTAACATTGTATTATATTATACAACTAGTTGCCCAGACAGACGTCGTTCTGTTGACATTATTGACAGATGTTTTCATTTACTATAATGGTTTGTTTTGGAAAAGTGTTGTTTTTTAATATTTTCCTCGCCGTATTTACGTTTTAACTCTCCATAAGAACCTTCCTTGTGCCATTTACGAAAATATTCAATAAGTAACCGAATTGGTTGAGTGGTTCTAAAGTTTTGCGCTTAGCAACTCATTTGACGATTCATTTTTACAAGCTTTTATATTACTTTCAATGTATGTATGTATGCTTGTATGTTCTGGTGGAATCTTGCAACTCTATTTTGAAGCAGATATCTTCAACCGATTTTGCTGAAAATTTGCAAATAATATATATAATATGTATACAGCGTGACAATACAATACTATAATGACATGGAGCTGATCCGATGCTGGAGCTAGAAGGTGGCCATAGGAATTCTGTAAAGAAACGTCGCAACATCATCGAGTTTGGACTCGTTTGGTTCGTCTCGAGCCATTCAAGTTAAAGCTTGTTTTTTAAAAAGCTTTTTAATTTAATTTATTATATTTATAGTTATACAATGTGTAGAGGAAAGAAAATCTGGAATAACAACAAACCAAAGGAGCACGTGAATTTAGTCGCAACACCAGTTAAAATAATAAAGACAGATTAGCAAGTTATCAGCATTATAAAACATTTATTACTCTGCAACTTATGATGTTAGGTATAGAGTACTGAACAAAAACACTAATGAATACGCAACGTGTAGTTATATAACAATAAAAATCTTTGAAAATTATTTACATGAACAATATGAATATTTCATCTATAATACACAAGCAAACAAGCTTATAAACATGTAGTAATTATTTTATGATTTATAAAAGCAGCCGGCTAGCCAAGTTAACTGCCTCGGTGGCGCAGTGGTAGCGTGATGTGACTGTTGTTCTTGAGGTCTTGGGTCCTAAGGAAGATAAAGTAGTAAGAGAATCGACACCAAATACTTGCAATTTAACTAAAGAGGCAGAACTGTTTGTATTTCTTAACCGATCATTACAAATTTTGCCATACTAAGATGGTGTTGGCATTCTAAGATATACAGGACAGAACACATGGCAACATAAGTAAAGTGTCCTTTAGGTAATCCTAGAGGAATAAAATATGACTCGTCCGCTAAAAAACTCAGGAAATAATAATGTATACAATATACATTGTTTGTGTACAATAATTAATAATATTATAGATGATATTTTATACATCAATAGTTCGCATAATGGAAGGAAAATTATAATCATAGGTTATGAGTTTTATTTTAGATTTAATCTGATTCAAATCGGAAACAATATAATTAATATAGCATGAATATGTGATGAATGCCATTGTATAAAAGTGACAATAAACTATTAAATATCTATTTTGATCTGTCCCGTTATAGTCTATTTACCTACATCAACAACCTATAATGTCCCACTGCTGGGCTCGGGTCTCAGGAGAAGGTTAAGGCCATACCTCCCCACGCTGGCCGATTGTGGGTTGGGGACTGGCAAGACAACGTTGTGGCTACGTAATCTTGCCGTTGAATGTTTTTAAGCCGCCCAAAGGCCTCCCAACTAAGCTTCACGACTGTTATCTTATGATAACAACCGGGACCGACTGCTTCACGTGACGTCCGAATCATGTAGACGCTCATGGTATAATGCCACCAGTGTTCAGTGTTCACCAGGTATTGACCGTGCCGTCGTTGTTTACCCTTGGTGATTGTTTCTAATCACCGAGCGCAACTGGGCTATGGGCGCCTCGCGCCTCTATATACCTAATGCCATTTTAAATTGTGTCCTTTCTAACAAGAGGCCTATATCTAGAAGTGGACTGTTTAAGGCCATTTACGAAGTCATGTCAGTTTTATAATACTTGTAAAACAAAACATTTTAAATGTTGAATTTTCAATACGAATGACCATTATGAATTTATCTGCCAAATGAATATAGATTTAGGTTTCACAAGTCTTAAATAGAAACATACCTATATGTCAGATACACATATAATAATCATCATTTCAGCAACTTTCACCTGTAAAATAGTGTTTGTTTGTTTTGTATTTTAAAAGACAACTCCCGCATTAGAAATAAATCCTGTGTCGCGGGGGACTTTACAAACATACATGAAACGGACACAAAGAACACCCAGACTCAAACCAACAATTTGTGGACCACACAAAGTGTTGTCCTACGTGGGATTTGAACCCACGACACTTGGCGAAGTAGGAAACGGCGTGGTGATTTAAACCACTAGGCCAAACGTGCAGTCATGTTATATGACAGATAATTATTTGATAATCTACGAATTGGTGAAACTGGCCATAAGCGTATTTTAAATAACTACAAAATACACACATCAAAAGTGTCTAGGGATCAACATATGTGTCTAGGGATCAACATATATTTTTGCAATAACTTTTCTCCTGATTGATATTAATTAAAATTTTCTTTAAGGATTCATCAAATAAAGTGTTTTCGTTTGTCACAGTAACGATAAACCAAGTCACCTTTGCATTAATAAAGAAATTTGCCATTTTCCTAATAAAAGGATTTTTGACATTTGAACCACTAACATTAAAGTTCGAAAAAAGACTGAAATAATAGTTTTCTTTAAAATTTTATTAGGTAACTTAAACAATTAATAATCCGTGTTTCTACCGCGAACACTAACACAAGAACATCGGTTTGGCATACTCAAAATGAGTTCATCTAAATCACGCTGTGGAATGGCCGCCCATGTTCGTTGCAACAACAAAAAAAGGTCTTCTTGCTACTGGATACCCTCCATATTCGGCAGAGCTCTTCTCTGTAGCATATCCCATGCATGCTCAATCGGGTTCAAGTCTGGCGACTGAGCAGGCCAGGGCCAAAGCCACATCTCAATCTCAAGAAATCCGCATGAAAATGCTTGATCCCTAGACACTTTTGATGTGTGTATAACTGTTTTATTAAGCACCAATATTTTTTAAAATACTGATGTGCTAACCACGTGGTAAATGATTAATGATATGATCGGATTTCGACCAGCAGGTAAACACCACTTAAGATTAATGTACGATATTCAAATATTTTCTTGGATGACGATAACCATATCAATTAGCACCACGGAGGTGGTATTATTGTTGTAGCTTGATCGATTATCATAAATATTGTTAGGATAAAAACTTTTTAACAAACCGGATCTCTCAAGAAGTCATTGCTATAAACTTAATCACAGACCATTAAGTTCAATGGGTATTTTTTGTCTGTCCTATTTTTGCATCAAAACAAACATAGGGTCATTTATCTAAGTTTTATTTATAAATAGTGTAACCTTTCTTTTTTTTGTACTTAAATATTTCACAAAAACTTTCCCTAAATATTATGGTTAGACCAATCTATATATATAAAAAGTAAAATTTTAACAAAAACAAAAACCGACTTCAAGGTTCGACTCAATTTCTCTTGGATGCCATCATCAGATCTTAATGTCCTTATCACGGTACCACCGTTGGGATATCTCATTTCCATTAAAAAAAAGAATCATAAGAATCGGTTCATAAACGACAAAGTTATCCGCGAACACACATAAAGAAAACATATATATGGTCGAATTGAGAACCACCTCCTTTTTTTAAGTCAGTTAAAAAATGAATCGCCGAAATGTATGCACGCGCATAACTTCCGATCGGCTCCATCAAATTAAATAATTATTTTTTTATGATTTTGTTATTGTTAAGACAAGGTACAAGAAAAATTAAAAGATAACGGGAAAAGTTCTTTTTTGTCCGCGACGGGAAGCTGAGACAGATATGTAAATATGGCGGTAAGAAGTTCGCCGGGTAAGCTAGTTTCAGATAAATTGAAGTTTTTCTTGAGTTGCATCGTCATTGCATTAGCATTGTAATGTCATGGAAAAATATTCCAGTAAGCCGTGAGCCACGTCTGTTGTAGCAATTATATTTCTAAGACCGTAGCTAACAAAGTCTAAAAGTCTGGTCAAATATGCACTTAGCATAAGATTTTTAGACCGATAGTTGTATTTATATTGTAATGGTTTAAGATATTCCATTTAAGAAATACTTCAGTATTCTTTCCCTCTGAACCTTTTTAAAAAACAAAATCGTTCACCAGAAAAATAATAAAATAAC
This sequence comes from Diaphora mendica, assembly GCA_949125395.1. NCBI lineage: Eukaryota > Metazoa > Arthropoda > Insecta > Lepidoptera > Erebidae > Diaphora > Diaphora mendica. The sequence continues at coordinate 9,703,791 of OX421321.1, forward strand.
GCCTTATTTAAAACCTTAATATGCTTATATTCAATTGGCAAAACTAATTAACCCTGGCTCAGGACAGATAAGGGCAGGCCGTTTCGGTTTCAAATTAGTTTGAATAGATCCTAGTAAAAAGCTTATTTGGTTTCCCAATTAACTAAGTGATCAAGGCTTTAATTTATGAAACTAGGTTATTACTAGTACAAAGTATTAAATTGCATTTTAATGTGGTAATACTTCGATTCGAGTACTAAAATTACTTGTCGGCTATGATGTGACTTTTTAGAATGTTTATTATAATTGAATAATTATTAGTTAATACATATAATAATCATATAGCCTGTTAGCCGCAGAACTGATTACCGTTGGGATAAACGCGTTCTTGAGTGGAGACCGCGTCTCGGCAAACGTAGCGTAGGACGTCCACAGGCCAGGTGGAGTGATGATCTGCGCAAGACGGCTGACAGGAGCTGGATGCGAGAAGCCGAGGATCGAACCAAGTGGCGCGCAATTGGAGAGGCCTATGTCCAGTAGTGGACTGCGATAGGCTGATGATAATGATGATGATGATATAATAATCTATCTATTTAAATAAAAATGAATGTTGCTTAGCGCATAACTCGAGAATGTCTGGACCAATTCGGGTAATTTTTTTTTTGTATAATTCTCAAGGTCCACAGGAGATTTTAATAAACAAAAAAATGCGGTTCACAGAACGAAGTCTGTCCGGGCAGCTAGTTATATAAATAATACTAAAATATCTACATAAATTATCTACATCTACACTATCTACACTATTATATAAAGAGGTAAAGTTTGTGTGTTTGTATATTTGATAAATTGTAAGGGGTAATCTCGGGATCTACTGAGCCGATTTAGAAAATTCTTTTACCAATAGAAGGCTACGTTATTTGGGAGTGACATAGACTATATAATAACCCGAAAAGTGTAAAGACTTTTTCGTGGTAGCTGAATTTGCAAAGTAAGTCGGAGAAAAAATGTTTACCGCCCAACGAAGTGGGCACGGGTCAGCTAGTAGCAAATAATTTACGTGTACGCGTACGTAGCTAGGTACGTAGGTACGCGAGTTGTCCTTCATATTGGTCAATAAATTGTATTCGATCTAATTGCACACGTATTATGTTCATTGTTGTTTAATTCGCGTTTCGCCTTAATAACATAATATTGTACCCAATGAATGCATATGCATGCTCAAACCGGATTGACATCTCTTCGCGTCTGGAAGTGTTATGTAACAGAATGAATAAAACAGTCACGATTGCGAACTTTGATTGATGGGGTTGGTTAAGTGCTTCTGACCATTTAAAAGGCGAACATATAATTTTTAACCATACGAGGCAGTCTTGGTAAGTAAAAAGTAGTAGTAGGTTAAGAATTTAGGGCTTGTCATACAGTTTTGGAGCCAGTACGTTAAATAAAACGAGATAATAACAACACTTGATGAAACCCCACATCCTCGATTTTGCTTATAAATAAGAAATCGTTGGAAATCTCCTCTCGCTCCCATTTAGCTTAATCATTAACTATTCTTCGTAATTACTTGAATCAATGTGACGAAAGATAATAAGATAATAATAATAGAATAGATAAGAGAGGTGGTTACTAGAAGATTCACGAAAATAATTTATAAAGCGAATGTGTGTTGAAGTATGTTGTATAAAAAGTACCAAGAGCATGCATGCAACGATTGATGAATGTGGACAAATCAAAAGAGGTGTGTCAGGAACGTTGTAAATGGAGATCAATCTAGAAATAGGCGTAGTGTATGTCATGGAATATTTTTCTAGTTATGACAATTTAAAATACTAGTAGTGTACCTGAGAAGTACAGATAAGAATTAATCCTACAATTCTCATGACTATTGTTACGTTTTAAACTAATTACGTTTTCAAGTAGTTTAACAACTTGGTATCTAAAACGGCGTGTTTTGAAATGATATGAACGTTTATTTAAATCTATCAAATTCTTTTCCTGAAGGTCTACTCGTAAATACCACAGTTTAAAAGGCCAAATACTTTTGTAGCTTTAAATTAATGAAAGTTTCGGTACATTTGATAATTATATTTAAATTGAAATATCGATCGATCAATCAGAAGTGTATTGAAGTTCTTTGACCTCTAACTTGTCACTGTCAGTTATTTTTATTATAAGCTTGATGTTGAAGTGTTTGACAATAGAGTCTTAAGAGGTTGAATTTTTATAGTATCGGAAACACGTGATTTTATAAGCCTGAGATTTTGTAGTCAATTGACCGTGCACGTTTTGATCAAACAATAACTTTGCACTCATATATTTTCTTGGAGCTTCGTTTCTTGCACGACAGTCCATTAAAATGTTCACAACTTATACATGCTAAAAATGAAACTAATATTACAACATCAGGTCACATGTATTTAGCATATACTCTGTATGTAAATAATATACATCGACGAAATTTCTTGTGTATCGGCATATTTATAGTGCGAAGATTTTTTTAAAATAAAGTTAATGAATATATTACGATTCAATATCTTACACTAATAAATTATAATATTTACAATCCCTAAACGATTTATTGAACCTGGTTCACCTTGAGTTTTAATAATATTTATTTTAACATTTAAAATGTTTAATTATTGCCTGTTACCGTTGAATTGAGGAAACAAAAGAACGTAGTAGGTACTTAAAGGTAACGTTTCGATAGCATTGTTTGTTACGATGCACAACTTAAATTTAAATGTTAGTATATATTTTAAACTGGACAGTACTTAAATTTTGAAGGACAAAATCATTTTTAAATCATCAACCAACGATACGGTAACTACACTCTTTTGAGATAACTGTAGGTAATCTTCTCTAGGGATTAATCAAGTTATTTCAAGTAGAAATTTACTGCAACCCGTGATAAAGGTCTCTGCTTCATTCGAAATGTACCGATAACATTTAAAAAACTAGTTCAGAATCTAAATTTAGGCGGACAGGATTAAATGAAGTGGTGATGTTAAAATCTGACGTGTTTTATCTATTTTTAGCTGACATTAATTCAAACCTGTTTAAACTTGAACTTACTTTATTTGTTCATAATAAATACAAAATTTTAAAAGTTTGTGAAGGGAGGGATCACAAAGCATGGGAGAACTTTGGTCTTCTACCTTTTATTTTCCTTATCGTTCAACTTATGAAAATTATGTTAAAACTTTAAACGTATTCTAATGATAAAGTATGCCTTAATCTTATGCATTTTTTATTAATTTTTGATTCGAAAAGTTACACCCTATTTTCTTGGCTACTCAATGCAAATATTTATTTTCGTGTACAGCTTCATATTAAATAAAAAATCTGATTCCTATTCCATCTGGTGTAATAAAAGAAATCATGGGTAGGTACTGCTTTTTCTTGCATGGTCAATAATATTTTCTTTATATTTATTGGAACGAAGTTCCTTATGGGGCGTTACGGAGGGGTACACTAGCCGGCAAAAAACGTCCATAACGTAAGATTGACGCCTCGGTGTCAAAATGGTAGTGTATGAGAATGATGTGAGGTCTCGGGTTCGAATCCCGTGTAGGATCAATTTTTTTTTTATCTGCAAATATTTGTTTTTTGGGAGTTTGGATGTTTTTTATGTATAATATGTATGTATTTACAAAAAAAAAATGTGAACGAAAAATTTATATAATCTGTAAGTTGCATGTAACAAGTACGGAGTAACTCTGAAAGAACTTGATTCAGTAGAGATTACTAGGTGGCAGCACAAGTTTAGTTATATTTTTTATTTTTATCGTTAAAAAATCATAATAAAAAATGTATACCCGAATAGTTATTTTTTTATACCTCGCATAGAACTTTTATATATTTTTATAAATCATCTACACTATTATTAAAGAGGTAAAGTTTGTGCGTTTGTGAGTTTGTGAAGTTGTAGGGGGTAATCTCTGGATCTACCGATTTTGAAAATTAGTTTACTAATAGAAGGCTACGTTATTTGGGAGTAACATAGGCTATATAATAACCCGAAAAGTGGAAAGACGTTTTCGTGGTAGCTGAATTTGCAAAGTAAGTCGTAGAAAAAATGTTTACCGCCCAACGAAGTGGGCACGGATCAGCTATTTTAAATAAAATAAAGGTGTTAAGACAATTTTGTGGTTCTTAAAGAGCCTAAACAAAAAAATTTGTATAGCGCCATCTGTAAGTTGCATGTATTATTATATTTTATTAATAATTCTATATTTTAATAAACTCAGATGTGAAAACAATTATAAAATGGCTTTATTATTACAGTGTATGTTTATTTAAATAGTAGGAACATTACAAAATATTGTATAAATTTAGTCATTGGCATAAAGTATTTCTATTATCATTAATTTTTAATGTGGCTGAAGGAAAAGATTAGTAACCCACAACTAAGACCACTATCACTACATTAAACAGTTTATGATGTTGATGATGATGATGGTCTCAACTATGGTAAAATTTCTAATAGGTCTTTACCTATGAAATTGCCGTTTTGTATGCAATAAATGAAAGTACTTATTTTTTCAAACTTTTTTATTTTTGTTATTCGAAGTAATCACCCATGCAATAGACGCATCTTTGCCAACGCATTGGCAGTTTATTGATGCCCTTCTTGTAAAAATCAGCTGGACGGGAGGCAACAAACTCGTCAAAGGCATTTTGTACTGCCTCTCGGGAATTGAAATTTTTACCCACTAAAAAGTTGTCTAAATTTTGGAAAAAGTAATAGTCGGTAGGTGCAAGGTCTGGTGAGTATGGAGGATGAGGGAGAGCTTCCAACCCCAGCTCTTGCAGCTTGGAGACTGTCTGTTGCGCAGTATGGGGTCGCGCGTTGTCGTGAAGGTACAACAGTCGACTATTACTTTTTCCAAAATTTAGACAACTTTTTAGTGGGTAAAAATTTCAATTCCCGAGAGGCAGTACAAAATGCCTTTGACGAGTTTGTTGCCTCCCGTCCAGCTGATTTTTACAAGAAGGGCATCAATAAACTGCCAATGCGTTGGCAAAGATGCGTCGATTGCATGGGTGATTACTTCGAATAACAGAAATAAAAAAGTTTGAAAAAATAAGTACTTTCACGTATTGCATACAAAACGGCAATTTCATAGGTAAAGACCTATTATTATTTTTTCTGAAATATTAGCGAAACGATTCAAAATTATTTCGTGTATTTAAAATTCTGTTATACAATGCATTTAAAATTGTATTCTATCTATCTTTCACTTCAATTCTCTGCGATGGTACTTAATCGCCTCCTTTTTTATTTTTGTCGATAAAAAAATGAAAAAATATGTATACCCGAATAATTATTTTCTTTATACCTTGAATAGAACTTGAAATAAATATTTATAAGGTAGGAACTTCGTTCCTATCTGGTGTCCCACGACACAACACGAGTTTCATATCCATACCGATAAAGGGAAGTACGATAAATCCAAAACGATAGATTTAAGAGTTTTTAGATACGAAAGTAATTTAATTACATATTAAGATTATTTACTTTAACACACATGTGAGTTATTTGTGTACAGCTACGCGTATGTGTGTAAAATGTAGTGTATAACGTATTACATAATTTGATAAAATCATTTTATTTATTACATAATTTCTTTTTTTTTTGAAATTGTTGAAGATTACGTTTACTCAAATCTAATATTATTGGTAAAGCCAGCAACTACACACGTATAGATTATTTAGTATACACACTTCCAAAGCATGCCAATTGAAGTGGTAAAATTTTTTTTTAATCATTTTCTACTTAAATTATTCACAAAAACAATAAAATACGTTAACAATTAAGTAGTGCAATAAACACTATAGTCGAAGCAGAAAATTGTCGTTTTTTTTTAAATCGGCTAGTGATAAAAATAGAAGGTTCTGAACTACATATATACTTATTGTTGTTGTTTCCTTCTAACAAACCGAAGAAATATTTTATTATAATAACCTGTTTCGAGGATTATAATGATGTACATAAACTTGAAAAAAATTAATACGTCAAAGCGGTTAATCGCCAAGGAAATTTACCAGCACGGGTCAGGCGTGTGGTATAATTTAAAATTAATGATGTATATGTTACCGTGAGACTGTCAAAACCGTTAGATTGTAATCTATCTTGAGATTGTAAACTGTCGAAAGATTATGATGAACTGTAACATACTGCTTACAATTTAACTTATTATTTTTAGTTAGATTATTAAATGTCACGCAATTTTTTTATGTTTGGCCCGCCAAAATGACTCTACTCTGCCTGATGGAAAGCATAAGCAGAATCCACGAGTGGTGGCCACCATACTCATTGCGAATGCAACAATGCAGCCGTTTGTTTGTGTGTTGCCGAATGTAAAGTATTTTTGTGATTGTAAACTGATTTCATGTTGAAAATACCTCACAGCTTTAGAGTTAGTTACATTAAATTATTGTGGCAGTAAAATGAATTTGTGATTAATCAAAGAAGTTCTAACCTAACCTTACTCCATGGTCATAAAACGGCCTACTGTAAGACCGACCAATCAGAGACAGTTGACAATTTGACGCACGACAGATTGTGATTTAACGGTTTTACTTCGATACATTATAATCTAACAAAAAATAGTGCGTTAAACTGTAAGCAGTATGCCACAGTTGACAATCTTTCGACAGTTTACAATCTCGCTAGTTAGATTATAATCTAGCGGTATTTACAATCTTACCGTGATGGAAACTATGCTATTGAAGCAAGTTTTTTTTTTAATTGATTTTAAAATAGTTTAAATACTTACTTATATTACCACAGATTACATGGATAGCGTAGTGGCTTAGGTGGTCACCTCTTAGGGTTGTTGTTTGATCCTACATGAGACAACACTTTGTTTCACAATGCTGTTTCGAGTCTGGAGGTTCTTTGTGTCCGTGTGTACCTATTTAAAGTCCCCCGCGACACAGGATATGTTCCTAGTCTCTGAGATTTAAGACAAAAACATATGGAGAAATCCATTAAATAATCGTAGGTCCCAAGATGATTATTATATAAATTGAGAATTTGAATAAACTTAATAAAAAACAGATAAAATAGGATGTCTTTTGCAACGCTGTCATATTTTAAAGACAACTCTGAATAGCAGTTAAATGTATAGTAAGTATGAATTACATCAAATTATATGATCAATAAAAGTATTGATAGGTACATAAAGCATTTAATAAGATTACATGGTAAGTACAAAAGACTTGACAATGGATGTAGTTATCGTACAGTACTTTTCCTGGGTCATTAAAAGAGGTTTATAATATATTTGTCATGACTTTTTGCTATTATACTCACCCCTTTTAACCCCGAACAGAGAGAAAGAAGTTTATAACTAATCGCCTTCATCTACTCTAGTCCTAATTACACATTGGGGCTAGCCTCTTGCTGTCAATGTAGCATAACATAGACATTTCTACATACATATAAATGTATATTGTATATAAAGCCCAGAAAGACTTTGAATGAAGTGCTCACATCACATCAACAGCCCTTAATAGTCCACATAGATATTTCCTTAGAAAATAAGTTTTAGTAGTACTACCACGCTGCCAGACGGTATATTATACGGGTTTATATCAAGATTTAATTGCAGTACTCATCATACGATATTGATTATGAATCGAACTTACAGCGTCTGATTTTGATTTAATTAAATTGAATAGAGTTTTCTAATTTAATTATTTTCTCTTCAAAAACTTAGTTACTTTGTTATATCTGGTTTCTTTTCCTATCAAATCGAATCATAATATTTTTAGAGCTTATCTGTCAAACAGTTCAAAAGGCAAATTTAATATTCCATTGCCGTCTTATCTTATGAAAACGAAAGCAGATTTGAATGAATTAAAAATAGGTCTGTCATTTCTTTCTCGTCCTGATTTTTTACTTCTTTAGAGTTCTTATATTGCTTTATATATCTGTGTTACATTTTCCGCCTGTCGATAAGGTAAAGAATATTCCAAGCCTTATTTAAATGCTGTCGACAAAGAGGAAGCGCGTTACAATATCTGGCAATGACGGCATGTCCTTTATCTCTCTCTAAAAAGAAGCGAGGAAAACTAAAGTACAAAATAGATTCAATAAGATGTCAGATGTTTTATGGATAAGGAATACAAAAATTATTTTGGTAATGTTTTTTTTTGCATAGCATGTCCTACTTCTGAGTATGTTTTCTATTCAGGTCAGACCTTTCTGACCTCTTCTCACCTTTCCAGAAAACAAACAAATTTTCCAATTCATGCAACTAATGCAATGAATGCATGAAAAATAGTAAAGTTTGAAATCAATATATAAATGTATATTTTTTTATTTTAGTGTTGTAGATTGAGTGATTGAAATAGAATAATAATTTTAAATACTGATACTCAGTTGTATATTAGTGACAATAGCTTAATAAATACGTCATCTCTTTATATACCAATTCCAATAGTTATGCTACGGGGACATATAAAGCATAATATATCATAACTAGCTGTACGAAAATCGTTCGTCCACGGGAACTATGTGTGATTATTCCTTACATTTGTTTATGGTATACTATATGGTCATCCAATAGTAAGAAGTCACAGGTACGTTACTGCCTTTGAGGCTTAAGAGAGAGGAAGGAATTAGGCTCCGATAAGCTCACCTCACTTGCTCGATGAATAGCGACGAAAAAAAATCCCGGTTTTTTGTAAGGCCTTGATATTGCTTTATCAAACGGGCGTATTCGTCCTACATATTCAAGCAAGGCTCTTTGACGATTGTACTGCATTAAATAACTATAATAATTAGATTAACCGTATCTATAAAAATCTATATATATATATATAAAAGAGTAAGTTGACTGACTGACTGATTGACTGACTGACATACCCAGAGATCAACGCATAGCCCAAACCGCTGAACCTAGAATCCTGAAATTTTGCATGTAGGTTCTTTATATAACGTAAGTGAGCACTAAGAAAGGAATTTTCGAAATTCCACCCCTAAAGGGGGTAATCACGCAGACTTTCAAAAGTCTGCGTGAGCGAAGCTGCGTGTAAAAGCTAGTCTCAAATAAAATTCTTGTACCTTTCGTTTTAAAACCAATGTAACATTAAATATACTTCAGCTAGTTTTATATCTGTTTTTGTGTTAATTATTACGAATATTTTACATATTTTTTTAAAACAATTGCTTAGCAACTTAATGTTACGTGTGATGTGAATTATTTATGATTTTTCAGTTCACTGAAAAATGATCTTTAGGGAATACCTGATCTCCTTAATCTCTAATAATCAAAACTAAACAAAAACCAATGTCATCGTCTTTCTGTCTGTCAAAAGTCATAATGCATTGTACAATCCCTTTGTAGTCGTATTACCGCCTGTAGAAGAATAAACTACGATAATATAAAAATCGTGGCTCCGGTTATGCAAATGACGATGGTGTCGTTTATCTTCTTAATGTACCTACTTAAATGTATTTGATATGACCGATGTAAGCAATGAACACATAAAGCCAGTAAAACCAAGATAAAATAAATCATATCATTAAGTGCGATTAAAGCACTTGTCTTTTATCTTTATTCTTGTCACTTGTCTTCGTTTTATATAAGGATGAATTAACACTAAGCCAATGTAATACCTATTGATCTACCTAGACTGTTTACATAAAATTATATTGTCAATCAATCACTGAATCTGTCGCTGTTTACTGTTGAATATAGTCTTCTCTTAACATCTACCAATGCCCTCAGTTCTCTGCTCATTTTCTTATGTCATTATTTCCTCTGGCTGAGGGCGTCCTTCTTCTTGTTTATCGATCCCGATTTACCACTCTAATATTGCAGGGCATGAGGAAATTAAAGACTTTTTCGTTGTCTGCATGCGCCACTGTCATACACCACTGCATATGACATAATCATAATCAGGTACTCTAGATAGGTATTGAATAGTCAGACAAACAGTTTAATAATATATTTTTCATCCCCCCATCATGGAAAGAGTATTTTTGCCCTGCGATATCTGAGTGCAAAAGCCGTATTTATCCGCTAGAGGTTAAAGTCAATTGAATTTAGAACTTCGTGTGATCGTCATTTTGTGATTGTAAATGCTTTTTTTGCATTTAGTCATTTCCTCGTTGAGATGAGATGAAAAGTTACGTGTTGCTCTCTAGTGCAAAGATTTTTCACCTCCTGCTCTTTTGATTCCCTCGCTAACGCTCAGGATTCTTATTTTTGAATCCTTTGCTTGCTCGGTCATCAAAATTGAGCAGGCAGTTAAAAAGCAACTTTGCACTCTTGTATAACAAATAACTATTTTAGTTGGTTCTAGGGTCTTTTCTTCAATACAGTTAGTAGTTTCCTTTTTCGAAGAATAGTATTGCCGTATTTCTACTACACAGACTTGCTAGTTCCTTCAGGATTAAAATTCCAAAACATGTTGTTTCTAACTTGTTTGCAACTACCATCCATTCATGAGTGTCATCTTCGAAATGGGGCCTGCCTAAGAGGCAAGCCTGTACTTTCACAATGAGGAATTAGATTGAAAAGCAATAGCTCTTATTTCTCTTAAAAATATATTATTAAGTCCAAGACAGGATTTTTTTATTGTGAATTTATTTATTCATTTAGCATCCATGTCCGTAATATCTACTCGTAATTATTGTTATTAGAAGTGTTGGACCATGAATGTTGCCATTGAGCAACTGACCTTGGTTAACTTGTTATATACAGTTAATTGTTTGGCTTGAATTATGAGAGCGAACAACTTATAGATTTAGGTCAATTTTGTTTAAGTAAGTAAGTAGGTTCTTTTGTGATTTTGTAGTAGTAGTACTAAAGTAAAGTTTAAAATGAAAGAAAAATGATTTTTTTTATATTAAGTCCTCAAGGTTATTTAAAAATGTAGTATAGAGAAACACGATATAATCATGAAAAAAAAGAGATCGAAAGAGAACGATGTAAGGTGGTCAAAATATTTTTTTAAGAATACATGAAAACGAAATTGTTAATTATTATAAAACTATGTACAGAAGAAGAATAACTCTTGAACTTCCTGGTCCAATACATAAATAAATATATATGAAAATAAATCGCCTAAATGTTTGTACGCGCATAACTTCCGATCGGTTGCACCAAATAAAATAATTCTTTTTTTCTGTGTTCGTTATTGTAAGGACAAGGTTTGTGTACAAAAAAAATAGAAGATAACGGGTAAAGTAAATTTTTTGTCCGTGACTGCCTGTGGAAAGCTGAGACAGATATGTTAATATGGCGGTACGAAGTTCACCGGGCCAGCTCGTTACCTATAAGATTCAATCATGAATCTAAACCATTTCACGTAGGAATGTTCATAATTATTGTCAAACGTCCATCCTAACAATTAAAACAACAATAAAAAAGAAAACAACTCAGACGATTGATATCATTTAATAAACGTTGTGTGCCTATTAGTTTGCGGGCGGTCTATGCATTCCTATTGTCTTATCATCAACTAGTAATTGTTGATACCACTACTCCTTTATAAACAATTGTCTTATTAATTTTTTTACGTCTCTGTAACAATTACTAATCATTACTATTTGTAATAGAATATATTTAACAACATTTTACAAGGTGAGCCCTCTCTCATTTTACACTCTAATTACCACAAACTAGTTTGTTAAAAATGATTTTACGATTTAAAACATTAAACATAGGTTATTTTTATCGTATACTCTATCTATTAAATACGACATGAATACATTAACTAAGATCTATTGCAATAATTAGTTACTTTTTTACAATGTATTTATACTATGATTAGTAATTAAACACTAGCGTGATTCAGTCGACCATCAGAACGCCATCTTTTGACGCCGTAATAAAACTTGATTACGTTACAGAAAGTACCTTATCCTCATTTAAATATTGAATCCATACATTTAAACCCAATATTGTTTGAAATTTATGAGGGCCAGTTTTACCACTAGCTAAGCCCCTAACCGATCATTACATACCTATCTATTTATTATTGGTTATATAAAACATAACTAAGCAATTAAGCAAATTAATGAAGCTATTTATAAAGAAAATAGTGTTTTTCATTAATCATGAGATGAATATGTCATATTTCAAAGAGTCATGTGTAACATGCTGTTACTGGTGACATGTTCTTCAGATTATTCTAGCTTGTATTGAATACACTATCGATGTTACAAAATAAGGCCAATTGGAATAATTCTACATACATACATAGCATAACATTTTACTAAAATGAGGCCATACTACAACATAAGGTCACATTTAGGAATAATTTAATTCAAGCCTTTTTTAAACTAATGAAGACTAATGCTTTAATCAATTAAAATGTGTAAAATAACGGAACGGTTGTCTAAATAGATAGAAGATGTTTCGCCTTCTCTTCCAGTTGCCGTGCCCAACAGGGCCCATAATTGTTTCCTCTAATAAGTTGACAATATCTTAATGTACATTATGGAGTGCAATAAACGATTTGAATTTGAAATGGTTAATGTAACCCAATTAATTATCTTGATGTGTAAACTCGTGCAATAAATTATCGAAAAACATGAAGAAATAAAAAAATAATGTCAGTTTAATTTATTAAAACAACCTGTCATTGAAAACTTTAAGCTATAAACATAAATAAAAATAATAAAAAGAACAGAAATTGAAAATGAAATATAAAATTTGGTCATCCATTATGTTTATTTATTTATTTAAGCTTTCTACAAATACATTGCATAAGAAGGCCTGAATGCCATAGGCATTTTCTTTCAGTCAATATTTGGGTGATGCAGAACTCTGTGTAGCAGATGTGAAGCAAATGAGAAGGATTGTTTTATATATCTCTCGGGAAGTCCGAATAAAATATTGTGTTGATGTTCTTTTCTTTATTATTCTGAAATTGTTACCTAATTAAAAAAATGCAATTGGCAGTTAAGTTCTTAGTTAACCACCAAATAAATAATGATAGAGATGTGGTTAATTTATCTTTAGTTATCAAAAATTTCAGCGGGACTGGTTGATTTAAAATGATCTAATATGGATACGTAATTATCTATATATATAAAAGAGTAAGGTGACTGACTGACTGACTGACATACCCAGAGATCAACGCACAGCCCAAACCGCTGAAGCTACAATCCTGAAATTTTGCATGTAGGTTCTTCATATGACGTAAGTGAGCACTAAGAAAGGATTTTTTGAAATTCCACCCCTAAGGGGGTTGAAAGTTTGTATGGAAGTTCGTCATTTTTTAAGTAAGAAACATGAAACTTTACTTTTGGGCTACTGATTAAAAAAGAGTAGATACGTATTTAAGCGTTTCTGGATATTCTAGCCCTAAGGGGTTAAATAGGGGTTGTTATTTCGTATATAGGTCAGTCTGGAAGTCCGTCATCTTTTAAGTTAGAAACATGAAACTTTATTTTTAGGCTGCTCATTAAAAATGAATTGATACGTGTTTCAGCGTTTCTGAATATTCTACCCCTAAGGGGGTGAAATAGGGGTTGAAAGTTTGTATGGAAGTTCGTCATTTTTTAAGTAAGAAACAAAAAACTTTATTTTTAAGGTACTCATTAAAAAAGAGCAGATACGTATTTAAGCGTTTCTGGATATTCTACCCCTAAGGGGTTAAATAGGGGTTGTTATTTCGTATATAGGTCAGTCTGGAAGTCCGTCGTCTTTTAAGTTAGAAACATGAAACTTTATTTTTAGGCTGCTTATTAAAAATGAATTGATACGTGTTTCAGCGTTTCTGAATATTCTACCCCTAAGGGGGTGAAATAGGGGTTGAAAGTTTGTATGGAAGTTCGTCATTTTTTAAGTAAGAAACAACAAACTTTATTTTTAAGGTACTGATTAAAAAAGAGCAGATACGTATTTAAGCGTTTCTGGATATTCTACCCCTAAGGGGTTAAATAGGGGTTGTTATTTCGTATATAAGTCAGTCTGTAAGTCCGTCATTTTTGAAGTTAAAACATGAAACTTTATTTTTAGGCTGCTGATTAAAAATGAATCGATACGTATTTTAGCGTTTCTGAATATTCTACCCCCAGGGGGTGAAATAGGGGTTGAAAGTTTGTATGGAAGTTCGTCATTTTTTAAGTAAGAAACAAAAAACTTTATTTTTAAGGTACTGATTAAAAAAGAGCAGATACGTATTTAAGCGTTTCTGGATATTCTACCCCTAAGGGGTTAAATAGGGGTTGTTATTTCCTATATAGGTCAGTCTGGAAGTCCGTCATTTTTGAAGTTTGAAACATGAACTTTATTTTTAGGCTGCTGATTAAAAATGAATTGATAGGTGTTTCAGCGTTTCTGAATATTCTACCCCTAAGGGGGTGAAATAGGGGTTGAAAGTTTGTATGGAAGTTCGTCATTTTTTAAGTAAGAAACATGAAACTTTATTTTTGGGGTACTGATTTGAAATGAATAGATACGTATTAAAACGTTTCTTAATATTATACCCCTAAGGGGGTTAAATAGGGGTTGAAAGTTTGTATGGAAGTTCGTCATTTTTTAAGTAAGAAACATGAAACTTTACTTTTTGGCTACTGATTAAAAAAGAGTAGATACGTGTAAGCGTTTCTGGATATTCTACCCTTAAGGGGGTGAAATAGGGGTTGAAAGTTTGTATGGAAGTCCGTAATTTTTTAAATAAGAAATATGAAACTTTATTTTTGGGCTACTTAATAAAAATGATTAGATACGTATTTAGGAGTTTCTGGATATTATGCCCGCAAAGGGGTGAAATAAGGGTTGAAAGTTTGTAAGGAAGTCCGTCATTTTTTAAGTGAGAAACATGAAAATGTAGTTTTGGGCTACTGATTAAAAATGGGTAGATACGTATTGAAGCGTTTCTGGATATTCTACCCCTAAGGGGTGAAATAGGGGTTGCTATTTCGTATATAGGTCAGTCTGGAAGTTCGTAATTTTTGAAGTCAGAAACATGAAACTTTATTTTTTGGCTGCTGATTAAAAATGAATTGATACGTGTTTCAACGTTTCTGAATATTCTACCCCTAAGGTGGTGAAATAGGGGTTGAAAGTTTGTATGGAAGTTCGTCATTTTTTAAGTAAGAAACGTGAAACCTTATTTTTGGGGTACTGGTTTAAAATGAATAGATACGTATTGAAACGTTTCTTAATATTCTACCCCTAAGGGGGTGAAATCAGGGTTGAAATTTTGTAAGGATGTTCGTCATTCTTTACTTTTGGGCTACTGATTTAAAATGAATAGATACGTATTTAAACGTTTCTTAATATTCTACCCCTAAGGGGGTGAAATCGGGGTTGAAAGTTTGTAAGGGAGTTCGTCATTCTTTACTTTTGGGCTACTGATAAAAAAATAGTAGATATGTGTTTAAGCGTTTCTGGATAATCTACCCCTAAGGGGGTGAAATCGGGGTTGAAAGTTTGTAAGGATGTTCGTCATTCTTTACTTTTGGGCTACTGATTTAAAATGAAGAGATACGTATTTAAACGTTTCTTAATATTCTACCCCTAAGGGGGTAAAATCGGGGTTGAAAGTTTGTAAGGAAGTTCGTCGTTCTTTACTTTTGGGCTACTGATTAAAAAATAGTAGATACGTGTTTAAGCGTTTCGGATAATCTACCCCTAAGAGGTTAAATAGGGGTTGTTATTTCGTATATAGGTTATTCTGGAAGTCCGTCATTCTTGAAGTTAGAAACATGCAACTTTATTTATGGCTACTGATTAAAAATGAGTAGATACGTATGTACGAACATGTTCTACCGGAACCGGTTGTGGTTCACGGTGCCGTTCTTGAAGTTGTTCAAAAATATGTGTGGTACCTCGGGCAGACTTTGCAGTTAAGTAGAAACAACTTCGAGGACGAGATGAACAGGAGAATTCAGCCGGGTTGGGCAGCGTTTGGGAAACTTTGTCGGGTCTTTTCATCGTCAATCCCACAGTGCCTAAATACGAAACTCTTCAATCAATACGTCCTACCTGTCATGACATACTGTGCCGAAACGTGGACACGACACGGCTGGTCCACAAGTTCAAAGTCGCTATGGAGAGGGCTATAATAATAATAATGATGAATTTTTCTCATCAAAAAAGCTCAGCGTTTCTCTAAGGGATCGCATCAAGAATGAGGTGATCCGGTAGAGAACCAAGGTCATTGACATAGCCCACGGGATAAGCAAACTGAAGTGACAGTGGGCTGGCCATATTAGCCGTAGAACTGATAACCGTTGGGATAAACGGGTTCGTGAGTGGTGACCGCGTCTCGGCAAACGTAGCGTAGAACGTCCACAGGCCAGGTGGAATAATGATCGGACGGCTGGCAGAAGCTGGATGAGAGAAGCTGAGGATCGAACCAAGTGGCGAGCAATTGGAGATGCCTATGTCCAGCAGTGGACTGCGTTGATGATAATGAGATACGTATTTAAGCGTTTCTGGATATTCTATCCCTAGGCTAGACTGGAAGTCCGTCATTTCTTAATTTAGTAGCCTGAAACTTTGTCTTCAGGCTTTTGATTACAAATAAATGAATACTTATATCAGCATTTATGGGAATTCTATTCCTAAAGGGGTTAAAATAAGGGTCGAAAGTGTGTGTGAAAGTCAATTTTAATGGACTATTGATTATAAATAAATACGTTTAAAAACGTGAACACAGTATTCATAGATACTTACACAGTTTTAAATAAATACATATAATCAACTTCCACGCGAGCAAAGCCGCGGGCAACAGCTAGTGTTATATAATACATAAATTATTATAGCGCAGCATCATCCTAACTGAACATTTTTTTTTCATTTCGTAAAACCTGTTTTAATATATATTATATTCAAGAATAATCGCGAAGCATAAAAAAAATACAATTAAATACTGAATGAATTCGAAAAGTTAAATTGCAAACAGAATTTAATATTTTCAATGCTAAATGAAAACAAAATTGCTGTTAGGTAGATCATTTTACACATATTTATGTTATATATTTTTTGCACGACACATATATTATCCTTCGCATTACTTGTTACTATTGTATATATCACTTGTTCATAGAATACACGTAATACAACTATATTTAAACAGGTTACGTAGAGTTAAGGCCGCTTGTACCATTTTATAGTTGCGGTTTCTTTTTAACCCCCGACGAAAAAATGGGGTGTTATATGTTTGACGTCGATGACTGTCTCTCTGTGAGTGTGTGTCTGTCTGTGGCATCGTAGCTCTCAAACGGATAGACCAATTTCGATTCGGTTTTTCTTATTTGAAAGCCAGTTTCCTTGCGGTGGTTCTTAGCTATGTTTGGTTAATATCAGTCAAGTAGTTTAAGAGTATCAGGTCTTTTTCAAAATGATGTAAGGCATTTTTGACGTATGATTACTCGATTAAGTGTTTGTCGTGCTAGTATAATCGTTAAATGACAATTAATTGATAACTTCGACCTGATGCTGCGTAGGGGGTTTTTTAATTTTAAATTTATAGTTATTACTGGTCTTAAGCTGTATTATTATAACAAAAACCTTGCTTTGTCTGACATTTTGTAACATATTAGGAACAGTATTTAAGAAGAACACAATATAAGAGTCTTATTTTTTAACTGATAGTGATAGTGAGTAGGTTGTGCAGTTAGTTAGGTTATTAAGTGTTAAGGTAAAAAGTCAACTGTTAACAAACAAGAACATAAAACATTAATAATTGATGCATACCCAGTTTTACTAGTCATGATTATTTTATATGGCGATTAGTCTATTTCCATTAACATTTTCTTCAGATGTATAAAAGGTCAGTTATAAGGTAAAATACAAAAAAAAAAACCTAAATTGAACAGTGTTTTATGCAAGTGAACGTGAAAGAATCTATACTAATATGATAAACGCTAACGTTTGTACGTATGGATGGATGGATGTTTGTTACTCTTTCACGCAAAAACTACTGAACGTCTTTGGATGAAACTTGACAGGAATATAGCTTATACATCAGAATGACCCATAGGCTACTATTTGCCGCGATAACCGACATATACGCGGGCGGAGTCGCGGGTAACAACTAGTATTTCATATTATTTAAACTCATGTTAATTTATTTATATGTTCTAATACTGATGATAAAACTATTATTGAATGCCACGATATTTAAAATACTATTTTGTAAAATTGCAGGAAGAAGGAACTATAAAGAATGAGGAATTATTTTATTTAACATTCGAACGGATTGGTATATTCGTAAAAAAAAACTATTTTACAACTGTACACCCAGCTTTTCGCCAAATGTTTTATGCATATAAATCGCAATAATAGTGTCTTATTATTATGATTACAGTGGTTTGTCCATTAGTGGTTAAGGAAATGACTTCTGACGGACGGATGTCCGTCTTATATCAGGTTTCTTTAAGTTATATGTACATCGCTTAACGAATCAAGTGGCCCTTTTTGGATGTTGAATATAAGCTACCTGATAAAAAGTACTAAATGAAGTAAAAAACTATTTTTTTCTGAATATTGGAATGATTGAAATTTTTAAAGAAAAAGTGTTTCATTATTGCGAGGACTTGCATTCCTATAATACCACGTCTCCTCGCCTGCCTCTCGCTAATGTATGCAAGGTCAAATAGTGTAATGTATTTCTCTAATACATAATGTGGTGTATACAACCGCATTAGGCTAGGCACCCTCGCACATAAATAATTTGTTCGCTGCTTACTTGCTTGCTTAGAGACGATTAGTATAACACGAACCTAGACAAGTAACACTAAACATTAAAATACTTTTGCATTTATCACTAGCTGAGCCCCGCGGTGTTAGCCGCGGTACAACAACAACCGCGGGAAACGCCACGGGGTAAATCTAGTTGAAAAAAGTAGCTTTAGTTACTCTTTATATCATCAGCTATCTGCCAATGAAAGTCCCGTCAAAATCAGCCCAGCCGTTCCAGAGATTAACTGGACAAAACAGACAGACAAACAAAAATTGTAAAAACTGTTATTTTGGTAGATGTACCGTGTATACATACAATGCATCTAGTAAAAAGTGATTATTTTGATATTACAAACAGACAGTTCAATTTTATTTATTTGTATAGATATTGATAGGTATAAAATGTCGTAGGTGCGAATACTAGATTTAATTATTGAAAAACTCTATTAAAAGTCTAAGTAGGCATCGTAAATAATTAGAAACTAACAGGAGGAATCTATTCCAACTATTATGCCGATCTCGGAGTAATTTCAAATCTGGTGCAAATCTGTGAGATAAAAGTTGGTCGACATGATTAAAAAACAAATTAAGTTGCATTGAGGCCGAGGTCCAAAGAGAAGCAATGTGGTATTGCAAATATCTTAATTGACAATTTAATTAGGAGAAAATATTTGAAATATGGGACTGCGGTGAAAAGTTACGTTACAAAAAGTTATTATTATAATTAGAATTAATGGTGAAGTGTACACGATCAATTTTTAATATTTTTACAAGTTTTTTATTAACTTGCAATGTATGAATGCTTGTATGTTCGGGTGGAATCTTGGAACTCAATTTTGAAACAGATATATTCAAACGATTTTGCTGAAATTTGATGAAAGCATATCTATACAGCGTGACAATACAATATTATAATGACATGGAGCTGATCTGATGCTGAAAAGTGGCCATAGAAACTCTATAAAGATAGATCTATAATCTCGCAACATCATCGAGTTTGGACTCGTTTGATTCGTCTCGAGGCATTCCAGTAAAAACTTGTTTTTAAAAACTTTTCTAAGTGAACTTCACTACATAGTATAAAACAAAGTCGCTTTTTCTGTCCCTATATCCCTTTGTGTGCTTAAATCTTTAAAACCACGCTACTGATTTTGATGCGAGTTTCTTTAATAGGTAGAGTGATTCAAGAGGAAGGTTTTTATGTATAATAAATGCATAATATAATATGGAAACACTGTTAATTTTCGAGGTTTCTAATGTGATGTAGCAAATAAACACATTTTTTTGCGCTTACATTGCAAACGCTGGTTGCACCATACGAGATAGATCAAAATAATGTACTATAGTATTGTACACCTTAAAAAGTACTACAAAAAAGTCCGCGACGGTTTATGTCTATCTCTTAGGGATAACCCACAACAACCATTTTTTATTCCTTTCTTTTTCCGAGAAATAATGGCTTATTTACGAAGTGATTTTAGCAATACAAAATGAATCCTTATACAATTAAGTAAATTAAATACATTGCGCATTTAATATAGATCAAAATGGCCCTTTACAGTATCTAATTTAAATGAATATATTCGAAGATATTACAGATTTGAAATGCACGAATCGTGTCGACGGCGGGTGCATCTGAAATCCACCCGTGCAAAGCCGGGGCGGGTCGCTAGTTTGTAATATATAATAATGGTTACGGGATTATCTATCCACGATATATATTAAGTAAATAGGTACCATTGAACTTTCTTTTTTTCTTTTATCTATTTATCTATTTATTACGTACCTGAATTTATAAAATTGATAAACCTAAGTTCGATTTTTGTTCTATAGTTGATAGTTTCATTAATATAAAAACACTTAAAGACGTGTTGTGCAATTTTAAGAGCATTTAAAAGTTATCTGGAATTACAAAATAGGTATTTGCAAATTTTGGTGTTGAGGATTTAAATTATATTAAAGCAGCTCATTATGAGATTAAATCACATCACACTAATATATATTATAAAGGCGAAAGTTTGTGTGTATGTTTGTTACTTCTTCACGCAAAAACTACTGGACGGATTTGGATGAAACTTTACAGTAATATAGCTTATACATCAGAATAACATATAGGCTACTATTTGCAGCGATAACCGACAAACACGCGGACGGAGCCGCGCGCAAAAGCTAGTTAGTTATAAAAGTCACACCAGGTTTAGGTCTGAGTTTTGGACTCTGTGGTGACTCTACTGTTATTGTTATACGCATATTGTAAACTATTTTTTTTACGTACAGGTGAGAGTATTTATTAAATTATAAGTTACTAACTTTTGCCCGCGGCTCCGTATTTGTATGTCAGTTATCGTGTTATAGAGTACCTTATGACCTGCCTCATGAATCAAAGTATCTCTAGAATAAATTTCATTGAAATCAGTGCTGACTTAGACCTTGAAAGCATAAAAAATAGACAGAAATACTTTCGAATTTATAATATTAGTATGGGTTAAGGTTTACAGGGATTAATAATCACAAATTTTAACAAAAAGAAAAACCGACTTCAATCTGGACCAAATTTAAATGGGACCATACGGGAATATTGAGTTATTCGTTAATTTGTCGCGTACATACATAATGCAAATTGAAGACTTATATGGATTTCTCATGGATGACATGTCAGAACTTAACCAAATTTAAATGGGACCATTCGGGAAGCACCAGCTTTCAAATAAAAAAAGAATCATCAAAATCGGTTCACCCAGTCCAAAGTTATGAGGTAACAAACATAAAAAAACTAAAAAAAAAATAAAAAAAAATACAGTCGAATTGAGAACCTCCTCCTTTTTGAAGTCGGTTGAAAAGAAGATTACTTTTGTCTGCCTCGGTGGCCCAGTGGTAGCGTATGCAACTGCTGTGCTTGAGGTCTCGGATTCGATTCCCGGGTCGGATCAAATGTTGGTATGACCTGCAAATATTTGTTTCGAAGTTTGGGTGTTTTCTATGTATAATATGTATGTATTTACAAATAAAGTATTTATGTATTTGTATCAGTTGTATAGTACCCTTAACACAAGCTCTGCTTAGCTTGGGACTAGATGGCGTTGTGTGTTAGATGTCCGAAATATTTATTTATTTATTATTATTTATTTATTCAGGTACACAAAGATATTTTTTTTATTAATAATAATTATTCCCATATTATGGACTTTGATATGTTTTTTAGCATCATGCAATTATTGAAACCATAAAGTTTTAGTTGTATGGTCATAGATTCAGGCTATTTGACGTATTTTTCTTTACTCCAACGTAATTGTTTACATATATATATATATATATATATATATAAACACTTATTTAAACGTACTTTACGTAGTTCTTTACACAAAATATTCCATTGCAATAGTGACACACTGAACACGTTAATAGACTTTCTTTAGGTTTAGCCATACTTTATTATATTACAAACACTTACATCAAGAACAAAAAAAAAATTGAACACTTTAGGATTATATGAGAAACTTAATAATCAAAAGTAAATTTTCTTATACATAAAAATCAATTGCTGTTTGTTTGTCTCGCTAAAACTCCAGAACGGCTTGGCCGATTTAGCTGATTTTAGTTTTTAAATGTATGTCGTGGTCCAGGGAAGGTTTAAACGGTGAAAAATTAAAAATAACTTGAAAATTCAAATGTCACTTGTACGAAGTAGCTGGCATCTTTTGATTACAAATGAGAGAAGGCATTTGCAGGCAAATTCCTTATTATACGTATTTATTGAGGGGTGTAACCAAAAACAAAGAAACAAAGAGTACGTCAGGGTCGCATGTTTGTGACTCGAACTGCCTGTTGGCTAGAAGGTTAGACTATTTATAGTTTATTCAAAACAATACGTATTTAACTATGTTTAGTATATTTCTAAAATATGTATCATGCTATTATTAAAATACGGTTCATTTTCTAATAATAGATGTCTTATAATCTGCCCCCCTAGCCAAGTTGCAAGAGTTTTTCTTTCTGCAATCGTTAACGCCTAAATTCTCGTGTGTAATACTTTGGCTAATACTTTAAGCTAATTTAGGCGTTAACAATTGCAGAAATAAAAACGTTTGCAACTTGGCTAGAGGGGCTGATTGAAACATCTGAGACCTTTTACGAAGCATAATTTTATGATCAAATGTCCAGCCGTGAACTAGTATCATTAATAAAAATAATGATGATGGATTCTAGCATGGTAGATTGTCTACCTTAATAACCATAAGTATTATGATGTTTAAACTTACCATAGTTTCTATATCATTATATCAGTTAATGAAATTGTGTTTTGACACTCGGCTCTGGTCATTTAAGTTTGCAACGAGCTTTTGCAAGTTCCTAAGTGTCTCATGAAATCGAAAGTAAAGTTACAATAACATACAACTGAATAAAACCAGTTTTGTTTAGTTGTACACCGATACGGAGGACAATCATTATGTAATCACTTAGCAAGTTTCCTGAAAATTAGTAAACTAGATTACAGGAAGTAAATTTTAATGAAGTCAAACTATCTGTCCTCAGTAGTTTTTAATTTGTTTCCGTAGATCCAAGAGCGATGTTATAAGCTTTACAATAATACCTTGTATTGCTGTTAACCTGGGTGCTTAAAGTTTTTAATGACAATAAAGATTACTGTTTTAATTACAATTTAAGACAATAATATGTTTAAGCATAGCCTTTTGATAGGATATAGGTACATATTCAAATAGTCAAAGGACTATATCATTTCACAGATCTTTTTTCACAAACCATTTTTACTGAACAAATACAGATTTCTTTATTTTATAGAATTATGTGTTTAGTTGTCAACTTACGTGGTCGGACATAAATACTTGAAAAAATAATTACAAATTAAAAAAAAAAACCAACTTAAATCTGAACCAAATTTAAATGGGACCATTCGGGAAGAACCAGCTTTCAAATAAAATAAGAATCATCAAAATCGGTTCACCCAGTCGCAAATTATGAGGTAACAAACATAAAAAAAGTAGTCGAATTGAGAACCTCCTCCTTTTTTGAAGTCGGTTAAAAATATTGCAATAGCAAACCATATAAATTAAACTTATTTTATCTGGACACATAAAACAGAATGTGAGGCAGCTCTATTCGTTATGGTACTGAATAAATATGCGTCAGGAAGCTTGCATATTTAGATTCCTTGACACTTTACAAATTTAACAATTAATTGACAACAGAGCATCACACATCCGAATACTATCTCTATCTAGTGTCAACTAGGGTGAATTTCCGAGGGCCACTGGAGGATGGGGACCTCTGGTGGCAGATTGATTACTGCGGTCGGGGAGAAGCATGCTTGCAAAATTATGCAATCGGCCTACCACGCCGGGATTGAGGGAGGAAATAGTTTTCCCCCGGGACAGAGCTTGATAAGGCACGTCCTCGATTCGGGAGGACCTGAAGTAATGGTCTGGCATCTCCCAGAGTAGTGCGCCAGAGGCCGGTCTATGTGGTGTTTTTAGTGGAAACACCACATACTCCTGGCTCCTGTGTCTCGGAGAAGCTGGAGATCCGAAGGGATTTTTACCCGGTCAAAAAAGGGTGAATTTCCGTGCGTTTAGAAAACTGCAGTAATTTTTTGTACATAATTAAATACATGCTTGGTCAGTTCGATGCATAAGACCCGGGTGAATGGCAGTAAAATTATACATATATTATTTGTTTATACTTTTTTCCATGCACACATACGTATATACGTTAACTTCAAAAGTAATAAATGTGAGAATAGTCATCATAACATAGTAAATAAAACATACTGATTTTAGAAATATTGAGTATTCTTTCTCAATTTTTTTTTTGTGAAAAACAAATATTAGATAAATCATAGCCTTAGACATAATTAGAACCACCTAACTAAAGATGTATGAGAATAACATAATGTAGAATATCTATATATCAAAATATTATGTACATACATGTTTAGTTAAGTCTTGTTTTTCTTCGCACGTATTTACTACCATGGTTTTGTGATATGAAATTGAAACACGTGAATATAAGTAACAGATTAAATTTATAGTTTATATTTCGGTATATCGAAAGAAAAAATATCTGTCATAGTAATGCCGCATAATTACTTCATATAGTAATATTATTATATTCCTTATCTACACTTTAATTTTGCGAAAAAGTATTTGAAATACTACCTCTACAATAACATACACGATTATGTACTTTCCGGGCCGTGTAATTACAGTTGCACAAAGCATTGACCATGCATATTTATTATTTCTTTTTGTGAAAGGACACGTGCTACTGCACGTTTTAGCTTTTATAATAAATAATTATTTTAAAATTATTAAGTAACCATCAGCAAGTCATACTGAAACACAAAAGTCATGCCTACGCAGAAACATGAGTAACATTGCATCATAGTCCATTTCTAAAGGAAAGAAATATAATTAACAATAAAATATGTTGATAAAATGTTATAAGCTTTATCCAGTATTTCAAAATTATTCACTTTTAAGAAGAATATTTTCTTTAAATTAAAGTTAGGCTGACCTTGAGTACCACAAATAATGAAGTATAAATTAATGAACCTTGTTCACAAATGACAGAAGACATATTAAAAATACACAAACAAATACCATTGTCCATCCATGTCAATTTGAGAACTTCTTTAATAAGAGATATTTCTTGTGATGTTTATGATTACATGTTAGTAATGTATTCAAAATATGTCTTTTGCTTTGCTTTTGCTTTTTAACAAGACAACTCCCGCATTAGGAATATAAATCTTGTGTCGTGGGGGGACTTAACAAACATACATGAAACGGACACAAATAATTACAAATTTTAACAAAAAAAAAACGACTTCAGTCAGGACCAAATTTAAATGGGACCATTCGGGAAGCACCAGCTTTCAAATAAAAAAGAACCATCAAAATCGGTTCACCCAGTCGCAAGTTATGAGGAAACAAACATAACAAAAACAGTAGAATTGAGAACCTACTCCTTTTTTTGAAGTCGGTTAAAAACACTAAGACTCAGAACAACAATA
This sequence comes from Diaphora mendica, assembly GCA_949125395.1. NCBI lineage: Eukaryota > Metazoa > Arthropoda > Insecta > Lepidoptera > Erebidae > Diaphora > Diaphora mendica. The sequence continues at coordinate 9,729,465 of OX421321.1, forward strand.
TGTGGATCATACAAAATGTTGTCCCATGTGGTATTGTAACCCACAACACTTAGCTAAGTAGAGAGCGGCGTGGCGACCGCTTAAACCACTACCGTGCAGTCAATAATACTATAAAGTTTGTTATAAGACTTATTTATTTCTTTTGCGAAACAGAACGCCCTTTTTGAATTAATAGCTCCTTTTTAGTTAAGTTTTATAAGTAACCCATTATATGTTTCATTATTCTCATGATGAGCCTCTGAGCCCTTTTCCAGTCTATGTTGGGGTCGGCTTTCGGTCTACTACACTAAACCTGAACTAAAAATAAAACTATTTCACAAAATAGTTCATAGTCCGAGTGACTAAATAAAGACTTCCTAAGCGTTACATGTCTCAACTTTAGAGACGGAATATTAAAACGCAAAATATTGGCAGAAAGTAGTCGACCTTATGGCTGTCGAGTTGATTAGATTTGTGCACTGTCGCCTTGTTGCTCAATTCGTCGAGAATATAAGATTATACTCTCATGATCTTCAAAGCCTTATATATTATGGCAATAGACTTCTTTAAGAGAATGCTAACGCCACATGGAAGCTTCATTATTAATATTTTTGTTAACATGCCATTTGTTTTAAAAATATTTCTTTCTTGATGCACTTGATGATTCATATTTCATGATTTCTTTCAACTATCCCATCGGCGCCCCTCCCCCTCCTTGTTTCTAGCATCTACGACTGACTGCACGTTTGGCCTAGTGGTTGGCGGTCACCACGCCGTTTCCTACTTCGCCAAGTGTCGTGGGTTAAAATCCCACGTAGGACAACACTTTGTGTGATCCACAAATTGTTGTTCTGAGTCTGGGTGTTCTTTTTGTCCGTTTTAAGTATGTTTGTAAAGTCCCCTGTGACACCAGTAAAGGCACCAGTGCCGCAGAAACAGCTCGAAGGATTAGCGATGTGTGTGGCGCTGGTGTCGCAAAAGAAAACACGGAACGTTTTCGGTTCCAACGTTATAGTTCAGGCTGGCTATTGTGGAAGCGGACCACCTCACACTTGACTGCAGGCTTCGCTGTGAGTGATAACACTGTTTTAATCCAATTGAAGCAAATAGGGCAATTAAAAAGGCTTGAACCCTAATGAATTGAGTGAAGCGAGCCAGCAAACCTGCACCGACTGCTGCGTTACATTGCTCAATCGGCACAATAATTAAGGGATTTTATGTCGGGTCATATGATGAAAAGTGGATCCTATACGATAATCGGAAGCACTCGTCGCAATGGCTGAACCCTGGAGAACCAGCCAAATCCTACCCCAAGCGAAAATTAACTCAAAAAAGTTACTTGTGTTTGGTGGACTTGTGCCGGTGTCGTTTACTACAGCTTTCTAAAATCTGGTCAAAACGATTACGGCCGATATCTATTGTCAGCAACTGCAAACCATGATGGAAGAACTAGCTGCTAAACAACCGAGGTTGGTCAATCGCTATAGGCCACTGATGCTTTAGGACAACACTAGACTACACACTGCACTACAAACGGCCGCTAAACTAGAGGAGCTGCAATTGGAATGTTTGCGACATCCACCATACTCCCCGGACCTTGCTCCAACAGATTATATTTTTTACCGAAATTTGGATAACTTCTTACAAGGATTTTTTTTATCTCCCATGTGGCCGTCCAAACCGCCTTCACCTAATATAACTATCTTGACAGTTTGCATATCTTTACTACATATTTTTTTATATGTGAAACCTTCTTGAGCCGTTATAACACCGGGGTTTGCGGTGTATCGGAAACTTTGTCGGATATAGAAGATGACAGCTTTATTAAATCGTCCAAACCGTTCTTTATTTGGTGCGATAGATGGGTTCACCACGGCCTGAACCATGGAATTGAGCGACAGAATCCAAACTTAAACGGTCATCACAAGGCCATTCTTCTGCTCCACCAACTCCAAGCACTGGCTCTGGCTGCGTGTGGTTTGCCGTGTCCACGCTCTCATCAGCTGCAGAACATCTACGTCAGCTGGTATGATAGAGTTCTGGGTTTTCTCCCGATAAAATCTTCCATAACGGGTCGTACTCTATGTAAATCTGTCTTTTGCTCTTCAACCCGGACCCACTGGAGATGAAATTTCGGGCCCTCGATTTCTCGAGTCGCAGGGTTCCGAGCCAGTATTAGCTTCAGGTGGCTCCCTTCGAGGCCCATGTAAGAACAAGATCACATTCCTTACATTGCAACGGATCCGCCGTAGGACATTTGCAATCATGGCCGTGACCCTCAGAGTTCTCTCACACCTTTCCCAACGCCGTCATAAGCATATCGTCCGTGTAGCCCGGTTCCCTAAGCAGACGTGCCCAGAAAGGACCTCAGTCAGTCAGACGGAAGCAAGGAAGATGTCCTATACTGCCGCCCTGTCCACACCTTATTGTTTGCGGTCGGAACCGCCGCCCACTCCGACAAATCTCAACTACAGCTGCAGTTGTAACAACTACAGTTTTGTATGGAAAACAACACTAGAAGTATAAGATAATAGAAGTGTATTTGTTATTTTATTTTACAATATGTGAGGCATATAATTTTGCTATGTTAAAAAATTTGGCAGGCGCGCCCCTAAGTAACCTCGCGCCCCTAGGCACGTGCCTACTTTGCCTTAGGGTTAATCCGCCTCTGTTTAAGACTGTTTACTTATTTACACAGTTCTTTAAATACTAGGTATACGTATTTATTTTATATTAATCCAATATGTGTTAACATGTAAATTAAATGTAGTGAATTATTGCTTATAAGTTGCACGGTGCACCACACAGGCTGTTAGAAATTTTCGATTTGTTGATTTGTTTCTCCACAACATGACAACTTTGCTATTGTTTTCTTTACATATATAGCGCATTAAAGTATATATAAATCACCATCTTGTTTACAATTGCAATGTAACAATTCTAAGAAATAGTAAACGATCTATTGCTTTGTTGTTAAAACTATATCCTTAATTTGTAATCATTTCGTTTAACAATCTATCAGCAAATAACAATGACAACGATTATTTGTTTGCAAATATATTGTCTTGTGGTTGTATGACACATGTAATGATTACTATCTTGTGGTTTTCCTTCTGTAGGTATAAAAAATACGTATCACGTAGCTTGTAGTGTAAATATTATTTAGTACTAGTTTTGCTCGGGGCTGCGCCCGTGTATATGTCGGTTCTCGCGGTAAGTAGTATGTGTTATTCTGATGTATAAGCTATATTACTGTAAAGTTTCATCCAAATCCGTTCAGTAGTTTTTGCGTGAAAGAGTAACAAACATCCATCCATCCATTCATACTTACTTAGCAACTTTCGCGTTTATAATATTAGTATAGATTTATTTACAACTAGCGACCCGCCCCGGCTTTGCACGGGTGGATTTCAGATGCCCCCGCCGACGACACGATTCGTGCGTTTTAAATCTGTAATATCTTCGAATATATTCATTTAAATTAGATACTGTAAAGGGCCATTTTGAACTATATTAAATGCACAATGTATTTAATTTACTTAATTGTGTAAGGATTCATTCTGTATTGCTTAAAATCACTTCGTAAATAAGCCATTATGTCTCGTAAAAAGAAAGGAAAAAATGGTTGTTGTGGGTTATCCCTAAGAGATAGACATATACCGTCGCGGACTTTTTTGTAGTACTTTTTAAGGTGTACAATACTCTAGTACATTATTTTGATCTATCTCGTAGGGTGCAACCAGCGTTTGCAATGTAAGCGCAAAAAAATGTGTGTATTTGCTACATCACATTAGAAACATCGATAATTAACAGTGTTCCCATACTATATTATGCATTTATTATACATAAAACCCTTCCTCTTGAATCACTCTATCTTTTAAAGAAACCCGGCATCAAAATCCGTTGCGTAGTTTTAAAGATTTAAGCAAACAAAGGGATATAGGGACAGAGAAAGCGACTTTGTTTTATACTATGTAGTGAAGAAAAGTAATGTACCTTTGTACTACCCGCTTACTTATCGACTACATACTCGTAGTTACTGACACATACGTACAGTTAATGTTACGTTTTTGATTAACTTCTTCTGGCTCTACAGAAAATTAGTACCACACGTTTAGTTTATGAACCGATGCAAGACAATTTTATTGACAACATTGTTGTTTGTATTCATTAATAATAATTAAATTGATTTTAAGAACAGAAATTTAGGTTAATAACAGAGCCAAAAAATTATAATAGTCTTAACTTACTGAATATTTTTTTAAATCAATTAAAGGTGCAGTTTTAAAAATAAGTTAAATAAAAATAACAAAAAGGTGTTAAGCATAAAAATAAATGAATTAGTCTAAAAGAAAAAGTCATGATTGCGAGTCAAACTATAACGTACATACATATGTTATCTGAGATAAAATCACAAGTCGCTGCAGCTGATGCTTCTGATAATAATTTAAATAAACAAAAACTAGAGCGTAACTCATGAAAAAAAAAACTGTTAAAGAATTTGTTTATGTTCACTTATTTCCTATTTTTTTTGTACTTCCCTTCCACTGCCACAAGGCGGATATTTGGATACGCCTTGATCAGGTTCCTACTGAAGTCTCTCTCGTTGCCCCAGCCGAGACCTGTATATTGAATTTTTCTTCTTTTATTATTCACTAGCTGACCTGGCGAACTTCGTACCGCCATATTCACATATCTGTCTCAGGCAGCATACAGTCGCGGACAAAAAAAAAACACTTTTTCCGTTTTCTTTAAATTTTTTTCTTTCTAGAAAAAAAAGAATGAATAAAATCGGATTATGTGTTATTGAATTACAACTAAGTACATATTTTGACTTTTATCCCCTCTCTCCAGGAAACCGTGCTGAGTTTCGGGATAAAAAGTATCCTATGTCCTACCTCGTAGTATGAACTCAAATCATGCCAAGTTTCATTTGAATCCGTTCAGTAGTTTCGGCGTGATGCGCGGCCAAGATACAGACAGACAGACAGACAGACAAAAATAACAAAAAAATACAGTTTTGGCTTCAGTATGGAGAATAGAGAACCCTCCAAAAAAAATTTCAAAATATCTTTAATGTACAGAATTGGACCTGTTACATATTTATTATAAGTAGATAGATTAAATTTTCAAGAAGGGTTAGCATATCAGGCAGGTGGTCGGCAATAGAATAAGCTTTCATTTTTTGAACTCACATTTAGACCACCATATATCATCATGATCAGCCTTAAAAAGTTCAGTGTTAGCCATAGGCCTCTCTGTAAAGACAAATATTAGATTAATTACATATAAATTCCTATTTAAATTTTATATATTTATACGATTGAATAAACTGATATCATCAGTAGGATTTGAACGTAAAATCTAAGTAGTCTCAAATATTACGTTTTACTATACCTCTATGAATTATGTAATATTATGAGAACCCTTAAGCCAGTAATGTGTTTATTTTAAAGTGGTACATATATTTATAACTCCTTATATTTAAGTACTATGGAAAATTTTATGTTTAAGCCAAACAATAAGGACAAATATATAATAATTTGAACTCTGGTATTTAACCTTACCATAGCCATACCTAGTATTTAATACTAGTTGTGGCCCGCGGCTCCACCCGCGTATATGTCGGTTTTCGCTGCAAATGTGTTATTCTGATGTATAGGTAAGCTATATTACTGTAAAGTTTCATCCAATTCTGTTCAGTAGTTCCGTTCATTCGTTTTTGCATGAAAGAGTAACAAACATCCATCCATTCATCCTTCCATCCATCCATACTTACAAACTTTCGCGTTTATAATATTAGTATAGAAGTATAGATATAGATTTGTAGTCTTCAAAGGCAGTGGTTGAGCGTTAAAATGATGTAAATAATATTTATATATGTAATCTTATATATAAAATTCTCGTGTCACAATGTTAGCATACTCCTCTGAAACAGCTGGACCGATTTTTATGAAGTTTTGTGTGCATATCGGGTCGGTCTGAGAATCGACCGACATCTATTTTTATACTCATTTTTTTATGGCAAAACAACGTTTGTCGGATCAGCTAGTTATGTATAATATATTATGTAGTTTAGTTACACTACGGCTGTAAATGTTTTAAATATTAGTGAGAGATTAATTATTTCTAACATACATATTATTTTTCTAACGTAACATTTTTATGTTGCTGAAATTCACGTCATTCATAAGGACGCGAATATATCTAGGTATGGACAATGTAAAATTAATTATATTCGATTTATGATTATTGCAAAAAAAATACAATAGCTATTGTAACTCGTTCTGAAGTAAGGTCCTACTACTCATTGTTCTTGAATGAGATGACCTCAATATCTATTGACTTGACCAGTCAAGTACATTTGTCTGTACTGACATCGGAATAAAAAGTTATAAAAATAGTAAAAATAACAAGAAACAATGCATTTTAAATGTCACCTTACACGTGGTAAAGATGAAAATCCGGTATTACAAAAATTTACACATTTAAATAAATTAACACGAATCACACCATTGAGGTGTGGACCTGTTGTACTGAGACATTGTGGATTTTTTTTTTAAATTTAAATAACAAAGGAAAAAAGTTACCTAAAGGTGTAATTATTAGTAAATGGAATTTTTTGAACTCTATACATAATATTTGTAATCTCAAACTATCTTTTGTCACATACGATCTCAATAGCGAAGCCAAGTGGTATTATCAATGAACCTTACGTTATTTCTTTATTAAATCTGTTACCGTGCGCAGTAAAATGATTGAGGCAGTTGTAACATCTATCTTTATTTGCCTACGTAGATAATTGTCACATCAAGAACTGTGATATCTCAAGTTTGTTTATCTATTTCTCTAAAGGATCAACGCTTCGCGATAAAACATTATCCTCTACATTTATAAAGTTTACTCACAAATGCTTGTCACCTTTTCAGGTAATATAATATCAAAGTCTTTGAAGATATACTGCAATGCTACCAAGATGGCGACAGACAATATCAAGACGTAAGTTTTACATCATTGTCTGTTATCTTTTTGATATTTTTTGTAATTCAGTGTAAACTGTCTTTACTTTCATTTATTACGTATTCTTTAAAGTCAAAATAACTCAAGAGATTATCATGAAATTTTAATTTGATATCAAATTATATGCAATTAGTATGAATCCTGCATTGAAAGTCATCGTTCCATATGATTAATTTTATGTTGCATAAAGTATGGTACAAAGGTGAAATGCAGATTTTATTTATGATCAGAAATAAATGAAGCGACAGACATGGTATCACCAAATTACTTACAGATTTCGTTTTACAATGTAAATTTTATCTATAAGTTCTGGCATTAAAACTACAAAAATCCAAACGTAGGATATCTTTTTAGAATACTTCTCTTAAAATATACATGCAAATTGTAATTGCAAAAATATTGCAAAATTTCATGATAAATGTATTGTTAAAAATTTGTCCTTTTCCTTAAAACAAAATAACTTCAAATGATCAAAAATGCACATTGAGGATTTCTTTATTACACTTTCACTGCACAACTACTCAACCGATTACAAGATTAATTACACTTTTAAATAGTTAAAATTTTGGCTAACTAAATTATTGGACAATAACGTGTCGTTTGAAAAAAACATATGAATTAGGTGTTCAACTTTTATTACCCCATATTTTAGTAAAACATAAAATCGAGTTATAATGTCATAACCACCATTTTTATTTTTATGACCAATACAAATAATATTCACCCTTGAAATACACCTAGGTTTACTGTGATATAATCTTCTTTCCCAAATGCTACTACACAAGTATATTTTCTCCTCTTAGTGTTCCTAATTCCCCAGCGGTATGTCTTGGGCATCATGGGATTGCTTGCTGTATGCAGCGCGTATACGATGCGTGTGTGCCTCAACCTTGCTGTCACGCAGATGGTCAACAACACGGGTTCAGGATCAGACTATGTTGACCCTAATGCCTGCCCGGATGAGAGTGAGTTCATCACAAATGTCACTTCGAGCTCAAGGCCTGTAAGTTAAACATTTGATTTAAATTAAGAAAACAAGAAAATATAAAATGACTAAGAAAGATATCAATTGATCCAAGTTAGATCAATGAGATATGTTTTCAAAAAGTTTTCAAGTAATCATCATTGCGCAGAAGAGTTTATTGTGTGTTATTGTATTGTGTATTATTTGCATTATTTTGTTTGGGCAAATTGCGAAAGACTCTGCACTTGAATATAGAAAAGACTTAGATTGAGACTTACTTATTAGTTTTAGTATAACTCTTCAATGAGTCACATTTGAGCTGTGATACTATAAAGCCGGGTCTCCTGCGACACTTTTTATGTTTTCAAACACCAAACATCAAATATCTTACAAAATATGGGTGTGGCCTGTTTTCTTAGTTCTAACAAGCAAACACGTTATCCGAAGCGGACGGAAAACATCCCCGTGTTCGCCTGCGGGGGGAAGGGCGATTTAATTTACTAACATAGGGTTGTGCATTTTCCACATAAAATTCTTCATTTTAGTCGTTGCGGAGGTAAAGATTAATCGTTTTGATTTACAAATCGGATGTTATCGACTTGCTAACCAGTGATAATTTTCGTTATAATAAAGTAGCTGATACTTATTCATAAATTCTGCTTACTTTAATTTTATGCTTCTCGTAAAATGAAACTGAACTGAACTACAATAATACTTATATTATTCATATTTATACCATAAAGGACAATTCAATTCCAACCCGTCAAAAAAAAAACAGATCGCCAATATGCCTCTGTAAGAAAAGTACTTGATACTTTTCCTCAATGAGTACTTTTGGATTGTAGCTGTTGGAGGTATCGTGATCTTCAAAACTTGCGACCTTACGTCACGTACGGTAACGATATTTTTGTATTTATGCTCTATTCTATTACAGAATGATCCAACCCGTCAATCCATCAACCAAAAAAAAGCTCGCCATTAGGCCTCGGTAAGAAAAGTACTCGATACTTTGAAGTATCGATATAATCTATTCGATACCGTGTACCTATATTTGATGTTAGTGTTTGATGTTCGTTTAAAGTCGCAGGAAACGGCAATGGTTTGCTTACATGGTTTGCTAATACATTTCGTTACTTTGTTTTGTTATTTTTGGAGCAGGAGACACGCCTCATTTGAATGTTTAAAACACCGTTTAAAATTATCACAATTTACATAGAAATTTTAAAGATTTTATGGAACTTCTAATGCGTGCAAAGAAAATGAAAAAGGTTCACGTTATTGTGAATATTAACAATTAGCACCATAATCTGCAATGTAAACGGATATCACCAAAATCTTAGTATTGAATTTAACAATTAGACTTATCCATAGCTTCAAAAACAGTTGTCACAGCCTGCTTGATATTGTTGCGTACGTGGGTCACGATATACAAATAAACTGTTTAGTGTGCAAAAATAAATAAACAAAATAATAATATACTTGCGGCTTTTAGTTACATTCTACATTAACAAGTTACTGATCAATTCAATTTTGGTAATATTTTCCATACTTTGGTTTGGTTTATTTCTTGTCCAACTTGTTTGTATTCTTATTTTTTATGGATTATATTAGTACTTTATTTCCAAGAATTTCATTTAGATAAGTTGACACAAAGAATTTTAGGAGTTTGGTGTTAAGATTATTTGCTAAGAAAATGTTATACATTAAGATTGTTAAATTAACGTATCACATATCATTTTAAAATCTAGAAATTTTGATTCTACTATCTTATAACTATTGACACAGCGTTGCAATGTACAAAGTAAAGCTTATGCAATGTTTTCTTCGAATTTACTTATGCAATCATTTAATTTCATTGTTAAATTTAATTACCTCCAATCATAATTAACATATTAATTAATAACTACTTCTACTACCTACTTCTTTCTAATGTGTTCTTAATAAATTAAAAAGGGTGTTAGTTTTGTTTTAAAATTCGATTCTTTACAATTCCAAGTTTGTTTTATATGTAGGTCTAAATCTATGAACTGCATAATAAGAGAATTTCAAAGAGTTTTCCTGTACACCGCTAGTAAATTTCGTAAATCATAAAAAAACGTCTCAACAAGAATATTACTTATTTCAAAAAATACATTATTTTGCAGTATGCTATATTCGACTGGTCGGAATCCACTCAAGGACTAATACTCAGCGGGTTTTACTACGGATATGCTTTAACACATGTCCCAGGAGGATATTTAGCGGAAAGATATGGAGGAAAATGGACTTTAGGTGTTGGGCTCCTAAGTACCGCTATATTTACACTACTCACACCAGTCGTAGTGAAAGCTGGAGGAGCTACTTGGCTATTTATTCTTCGAGTCTTACAAGGAATGGGTGAGGTAAGAAAAATACCTATGCATGAATCTTGACGACGCTAACAAAGTTATTCTAAAGGGTTATTATCAAAATATTTTTTCGTTTCACCCAATTGAGCCAGGAGAAGTTTCATATTTTTTGAGTGTATGATGTATTTGGTTCGAACCAACAAAGCCAGTATCGGCGAGTAATAAAAGCTATTTTTAACCCCCGACCAAAACGAGGGGTGTTATAAGTTTCACGTGTCTGTCTGTGGCACCGTAGCTCCCGAACGTATGAAGCGATTTCAATTTAGTTTTTTTTTTGTATGAAAGGTGAGTTACGTGTGAGTGTTCTTAGACATGTTTTATGAAAATTGGTTGAGCCGTTTAAAAGTTATGGGGGTGAAAGTGGGGAAGAGTAACTGAATGTCTGCAAAAATATCACCGAGTGGGGTCTCAAATGAAAGCGCATAACGTGTTTTTACTTACTCTTACTTTTTACGTGGGAACTCAGGTTATTATGTCGGGTGTTTTTTAAAATTTTGAGAATTTATAGTTATTATCTTTAAAAAATAATTTTCCAGACGATGAATAATCTTACGACAATTTTTAAAAAAGACTGACTAAACTGAAGGTGAAGCTAAACAATTATTAACTATAATTATCTGCATTTTTTATCTCTTAATAGTTTTATTCTTAGAGACGGATTTTATCTAAATTACAAGAATTTAACGTCACTACTCCTCATCCTTTCCAGATATCGGTTTGCTGTTTTGTTCCTTTTTCATAAAAATCCGCGAAACTTTGTGTCTAAAACAGATTATTGTAAAGAAATACATCCATACACCACAAATTATTGTGCCTATTCATACTAATAACTAAATATAAGATGAAAAGGCTTAAATAATATTCATATCCTACTAATTAGTTTAATAATTGAAACTGATGACGTATATAACCGATATAACCGACTTCAATCTGGACCAAATTTAAATGGGACCATTCGGGAAGCACCAGCTTTTAAATAAAAAAAAAATATCAAAATCGGTTCACCCAGTCAAAAGTTATGAGGTAACAAACATAAAAAAAAACAGTCGAATTGAGAACCTCCTCCTTTTTTTGAAGTCGGTTGAAAATAGACAGATGGTTTAGTAAATCTTTACTGACACCGACATCAACAGCCTTTATTAATCCACCGCTGCTTTTCCTTAGAAGGTTTTAGTCAATTACTAGCTGACCCACGAAACCTCGTTTACGTCTCCTATTGCCCGTGGCCTAATAATTTTCACCCGTTTTTGTAACATTCTTCATTGGTGCTCCGCTCCTATTGGTCTTAGCGTGATGATATATAGCCTATAGCCTTCTTCGATAAATGAACTATCTAACACTGAAATAATTTTTCAAATCGGACCAACAGTTCCTGAGAATAGCGCGTTCAAGCAAACAAACAAACTCTTCAGCTTTATACCACGTGTCCCAAAATTCAACGATAAGCGGGCACCAAAAGGTAGACCTGCTCATGAGTACATAAGAAAAAAAAAATATACCTAGTTTTTTTTAGTTACAAGAAAAATTTAGAATTTCTTTGAAAATTTACACCCTCCATTTTTTTTATTTGTTTATTACGTAGTGGTGTCCATACTTTTTTTTTACAAGACCATGAGTCAAAGTACACTAAGAGTAAAAATATTTCAAAATTGTAGGAAAAAAAATTATTTTGAACGTTTTTTGTGTAAAAACTGCGGGCAATTTGGTGTTTTTAAGAGTTGTGGTGAATAGTAGCGATATCATGAAAGGTATAAATTTTCAAAGAAATTCAAAATTTTTCTTGTAACAAAAAAAAAAACTAGGTATATTTTTTATTATTTTTCCTTATGTACTCATTAGCAGGTCTACCTTTAGGCGCCCGCTTATCGTTGAATTTTGGGACACCCTGTATATTAGTAGTACAGATACCATGCTAGCCAGACGTGTTGACCACCAACACTGGAGAACTAAAAATATTCTAATTCGTTAATCTACAATTGACCATATCTAGATAAAATAACAACTGTAAATTAAAATTGCACTTGCGCGAAGTGGGATGAAATGGAAGTTGAAAAAACAGCGTGCCAACATGATCATAGTAATTTTATTGTTTGCAAATGAATAGATTGGGCAAAACAATGCGGTCAAGCAGGTTTAGAAGAGAAAAAATATATAAATAAGACGAACATGTAAATAATGCTAGTGACGATACAATATCACGATGTTTTTAAATAACTTTGTTTTGCCTGAAGATGGGGAATAAACTAGTTTTTTCTTTGTATACTTTGAAATAAAACAGTAGATAAGTATAAAACTGGGAAATACCTATGTTTGCCTGTATGTGTAGTCTATATTTATATACGTATACTCGTTATTCGTCGTGTTACTGACGATATTTTTACCATATTATATTATTATAATTATTAATTATTATTATAATTATTCATAATTTATCGTCACCTCGTAAACTGCCTTGTTGGTTAGCGTAAGCGATTGCAGATCAAGAGGTATCGGGTTCGATTCCCGGGTCGGTCTGCTGTTGGGTTTTTCTTACAAGTAATTCTTAATAGCAGTCCAGATCATGGAAGATGGCGCTGTTACCCGCCCGTGCCTCGGAGAGCACGTTGTGCCGTCGGTCCCGGTTGTCATAAACATATATGGCAATCGTTATTGGGAAGTCAGTGCCCTCAAAGGCTCAAATATACTGACAACTAGTTCAACTATATAATTAAAACTGACCTGATCGGTTTCACTCTATGATATTTTCAAAGCTTATTGATAATTAATTATTTTCTATATATAATTTATATTTTTTATGGACTACGGGGCAAACGAGCAGACGTATCGCCTGATGGTAAGCGATTACCGCTCCCATGGACACTCGCAACACCAGAGGTGTCACAAGTGCGTTGCCGGTCTTTAGGGGAAGGGGAGGGGGATGGGGAGTAGGCCTCCGGGTAACTGTGGGTACATACAAATAATGGTATATCTATGTAAGAAATTCACTGAGAGTTATTACTTAAAAAAATAAATTCTTGCAATTGAAATCCTACTCATATTATAAATGAGAAAGTTTGTAAAGATGTGTGTTTGTTGCTCTTTCACGCGAAAACTACTTAACGGATTTTCATGAGACTTTGCAGTAATATAGCTTAGACATCGGAGTAACATAATAAGATATAATTTATAGAGATTTTTAATATATTTAAAATAAATTTAAAATTTCTTTGATGACTTCAACTGAAAATTATTTAATGTCGACTAGGTAAACATAGACGTTATGATCACAGTCTTGGTTTTATTAAAGTGACCTTTAAGGCTCCTCTCACTAATTACTGAAGGTCGGTACTGCGTGTTCTTGTACACGTAATAAAATTAAGAATGCACTTGTCAATTAACTATATGTTATGTGTTTACCAAAGACCAGGTGCAAGAGCATAAAATAGACATATTATTAGGTGTTAAGCTTCTAATCCCTCTTAATTAACGAGTTGTCCAACTACATTTAATTTGAACACACGAAATAATTCTTTAACAATTCGACTCTCCCCTTGTTTTCGTAGTTAAGGACCCTTGATGCTAAGCCTGCGGTTGCAGGTTTGATTTATTAGAAATGTGTACATATTTGTTAGTAGACTTGTCATCATAGGAAAAACTAAGTTTGGGATCAGGCTGTTATGTGTGAACTGTGTGAAATTATTATCAGTAATTATATTCTTACAATTACTTCAATCTTATCCACCAAGGGAAATTGAGAGAATATTCGCGTTCCCAAAAAAAATAACAGATTAAAAATGATTTTTCTCTGTAAAACTATCAGTAGATACGTGCGCTCTTGGACATTATTGATATGATAGAGTAATAAAAGAAAATCTATTTTCAGGGTCCCACAATGCCAGCTCTAATGATTATGCTCGCCAGATGGGTGCCACCTCATGAAAGATCAAGACAAGGTGCGTTGGTATTCGGTGGAGCCCAAATCGGAAATATTTTTGGTTCCTTTATGTCTGGTTTCCTAATGGCCGGTGATGGAAATTGGGTCAACGTCTTCTATTTCTTTGGATGCTTTGGCATTTTATGGTTCTTAGCGTGGGTAAGTAATTTTAGTTTTCTTGCTATTTAATTATTAACTTTTTTAAAGTTATTATATCAACTTTATGTACTTAATTGGAGCACCCTTTAATCTCAGGATATTTATTTCTATGTTTGTTTTTTACTTTACTTGCAAAAAGTATTTATATTCTAAAAGAAGCAGCTTATTAGTTAATCAAAGTAACCTCCGTTAATATGTGCATAAAGACGTTTTACACTTGTCTTTATGTTCAAGAATGCTTTGCCTGAAACTATTTTCTACATTCACGATAAATAATAGTGTTATTGGATTAAAATTGTTTTAAATTTTTAAATTAAAAATTGTAGACTTAAACGAAATTAGAATCTATAAAGGTCTCTTTAAATATTTACTTTCCAGAATTATAAATAGAGGTGTATTTTTGAAATGTGACGTAAGGCAAAATATTATTTTCAAATTATAGGAAAACGTTAACCAAAAATTCAAATATTTTATGCGTAGGTTTCGATAGAGTGTAAAGTAAGTTATTAAAATCAAATTAAACAGCTTAGTAAACTTTAGTAATTAGAAAAGTAATTAGTAAAAAGAATTTCAATGTATTACACATTGAAATTCTTTGTGGTTTTTGAATTCGAAAATGGTCGAGTTTTATTTTTAATGTATTTTAAAACAGGATGCTTAGTGAGATATAAAATGACGCAAACGAGAATTTGTCAAGCTTGAAATAAGTGATAAAATCAAAGTAATTAATCATTGCACAATTATAAACGGCAGGCATGACTTTCTAAAATACGTGTAAAATAATAAAACAAAAAAATTAAAATGCATCAAAATTTGGTTAAAAATAGTAATAGTTAAATAAACATTTAATGAATGTACATTGAAAGTTTTATATAAAACGTTTTTAAATAGATGAGAGTAAAACATTGTTCATTATTTAATTCTACGTCAGTACATATCATATTAATTGCATAATAGTAATACCGGGTACATAACACGGCGAGTGAAGGTTATCGACTGCATTTTCAACATAGTCTAATCGCCTGTTACTGGAACTATTAAACACCCTAAATGTATAATTTAAAGTTCGATTAAGCATAGGTCTTTTACTTTTTTAAGTTTGTGCACTAAATAATATCTAGTTCTCAAAGACATAGTAAACTGATGTGTGTAATGAATGTAGTCATTTTCTGACAAAAAGTTATGCTTCACTTATGTCACAAGATATACTATGTCCCCTTAGGGTAGAAGGCGTTCATAGTATATCTCCTTTGCTGATCAGTCTTGAACTTTGCGCTTGATTTCACCTCACACCTTGCTGATGTTATTCGCCTTGATTGCTATTATCCGTCTCCAGGCTTACATAAGGCAACCACGTTTGCGTTTTCCTTGAGAGTTTCAAGTCCAGTATATCTGTAACACGTGCATTAACATTTTTGCAACAATTTATATAATTTGTAAATTTAAGATCACCTCAGTCAGTTTGAAAACTAAATTCATGCTTATGACTAATCCTGACAAACTTGGTAGAGCAAAATTTATATTGATTACCGAAGGTAAACAATAAAATTCTCAAATTCTATACTTTTTTAGGTGTCTGTAACTGTATTTCTACTCTGTAGTAGTGTATATTTGTAGGTAGACAGTAGCGTATCTAATTCTATGGTTTTCGTATGTAACTAAATCAGTTTTTTTTTAATTTCCAGAGCGTTCTTTGCTTCAGTACACCCAATACGCATCCTTACATATCTGATGAAGAATTAAAGTATTTGAATGAAACGGTTACCAGTGCTGATACGAAGAGTATTAGAGATCCTGTACCGTGGAAGGCGATTGTTAGATCTGTACCTGTATGGGCCCTACTATTTGCAGCTGTAAGTATGTTTAAATGTAATGTGTAAGTTTTAACTTAGAATATTGCTCGTATTATGTTAAACCGCTCTATTTACGGGTAAATTAACTGTCGTTTAATGTAATGATAATAGGAGATATAAAAGTAATATTATATTACAATAAGTATGATCAAGTTTCCTCTTATCGTCTTATATTAAAATGGCTTCCAATTCGTCAGCTCATACATCCTCCTTCCAGCTACTATGTTCTTCTCTAATAATTTATGAAGTATATAACTAATAATAAATTATAATAAATTTTACTTAAATATTATCATGACCAACGATTGTGTTAAACAGGGTGTACTACAGAACGGGGCACTGATATGATCTATGTAATACTCAAATGGTAATTACTTATCGCGAAACATTTGCTAACCTCAATGATCGAGGACATTTGCACATAGACCTACAGACTTTCATTGTGTATGTTAATTGGATGTAAACGAAATGTAAACCAAATAAAATAATATTTACTAATCAATTATTAAAACAAGACTGTTTCTTTGTAGACAGTTGTGGCAAATGAAGTAGTTTATTATTTTTAATATGTTTTGACTGCGATTGTGTTGTTTGTTAGCTTCGAAACTTTCATCGGACATTTGCAGTTAAAGGCTAAAGGAATATGAAGAACTACCTCGTTACCTAAATCCAATTTAAATTATTATTTTATATTTTAATAAAGTCGATAAAATTCTGGTAACCTTGAAGTTGAAATGAGAAAGTTTCAATAGTAATTTAGATAATTATTTCATTTGAAGTAATATAATATTTTTTCAAAGCGGTTCCTAAATGACTTAGTTCTTTAATTACAAATTATAACTGAGGAACTTTTTTTTTAGTATGTTGAAAATAAATTTAAAATATAATGTACAGCAACTAAACTCTCTGAAATTGTAACACGGAAGGGAATACTCAGTGTCAGTAATACTTTTACTTTGTGAAAGGATTAGCTATAATAGGTATATAGTAAAATAGGTGTTATGGGGAAGAGAATTAAGAAAAACGGAGATGAAAATTACACTTTCGTTGACTAAGAGTAAAAACTTAACTTGTTCACACATCTCACATACAGAACCTGTCCTACGGGAAATAGAACAGATTACTGATAAATGTACTTAAATGTTTCTAAATACATACACATTATTGGATAAATTATACCCAGATACGAAAAGTTTGATTGTGTTTATCACGCATATATTTGTTTTGTGATAGAAATCGGATCTACGACCTAAGACTTGGCATTGATTAGTATACCTTAGGTCACTAACGACCAAACCACTAGGCCAGGCATAAGGGTGTCAAGTACATCCGTTTTGGATAGCGTCCAGATCCAGTGTAGTATAAACTAGATCCACAATGTTTTATAAATATCTTATAACTATATTCCGGTCTATAACATGAACCGATAATGGCAATTTATTCTTTCCCGTCTGCACAGAACTCATAATTTACTTTTTGCCGTAACTTACCAGAGCGAAATTGTACAAAATCATAAACTTCTTATCTTCTATACTCTGTAAATCAAATTTCCGATCTGAAATTAAATTTTTCGATTTCTAGGTTGGCCACGATTGGGGATACTACACAATGGTGACAGATCTACCAAAGTACATGACTGATGTACTGAAGTTCAACATCGCAGCGACAGGCACTCTTACAGCCATACCGTATTTAGCCATGTGGATAAGTTCTTTCATCTTCGGATGGGTATGTGACGTTTGTGTCAAGAGAGAATGGCATAGTATTAAAACTGGAAGAATTATTCATACAACAATAGGTAATAAATATTTTTATTTAATTACTTATTATTTAATGTAAGATAAGATTATATTTTGTATGTTTTTGCGAGAAAAGTATCGTGATAAACGTTCACGGTCAATGTGAAGCGTCGGTTTATTTAATAAATACCCAGCATAAAGTAGTAGTGATATACTTGATCTACACTAGCCGTCTTATTTAGATAGATAATAAATGTACTCGTATTAACTTTCATGAAAAATATGAATCACTCTGAGATTGTACTGTGTGTCTTAGGTACCCTAAGATCTTAAATCTAAATGAACCTGGTATAAAATATATACAAATTAAAGCTAAAAAGCCCATCACCACATAGCGGAGTACACTTTTTGATAGTTAATGAAAATTTCTAGCGAAATGCATTTCCAATAAATAAAAAACACATTTACAATAAAGTTGCACGGCTATTAAAGACAGCTCTTACGAAGAACAAGGTTATAAACGATACGGTTGATTACACAAGATTACATTGTATTTTGTTTTGAAATGATGTCAACAAGAAAAGTGTTGCAGCTTGTTGTAGCTACCGTGTTGTCTGTCAAATATGATAAAACGAGGATATTAAAGAAAAAAAAAAACAATAGAGTGGCATTGACAAACGTACAAACAGTACAAACGTAAAGTTTTTTAACGCTTCCGTAACTTTAATATGTAAATACAAAGCAACGACAGTCAGTATTCGGTACCATTATTAACTGACTTCAAAAAAGGAGGAGGTTATCAATTCCACTGTATTTTTTAATATTTTTTTATGTTTGTTAACTCTTAACTTTCGACTGGGTAAACCGATTTTGATGATTATTTTTTATTTGAAAGCTAGTGCTTCCCATGTGGTCCCATTTTAATTTGGACCAGTTCTGACATGTCATCCATGAGAAAACCATATAAGTCTTCAATTAGCATTAAGTATGTGAGTGAAAAATTGACGAATAACTCAATATCACGCCAACCGATTTCGATGATTCTTTTTTTATTTGAAAGCTAGTGCTTCCCGTGGGGTCCATTTCAATTTGGTCGTTCTTGAAGTCTGTTTTTTTTTGTTAAAATTTTGTATTATCATTCTTAGTGTCAAATAAAAAATGTGTTATACTATAAATTATTATACATAAATTTTACGGTTCAAAGATAATAAGCTTCAGCAGAAATAATCAGGAGGAGAGCAAGCAAAGAAACTCAAACCTTACTCAAACCTTACTCATTCATATAATTTTATTGATATTCCAGGAATATGAGAAAAAATAATTAGTTACTTTTGTATGACTACCTTTGTTATGATCTTAGGAGTATAAAACTCATAATGAAGTCTAGACTTAGTGTGTTTTAATTAACTCAATAAATTTAATTAGTGATCAACACTTATTAGGTACAGTAAAATATACATTTATGTAAAAAATAATAGTTGAGTTTATTGTACCAATGTAGATAATATTCATCTTAATTTGTAAAATCTACATATGCTATAAGTATTTACATCTAGCAATTAACGTAGAATTATTTAAAATCACATATAAGTATTGTAATAGTACAGTTATTTTAAGTAATCATACTTAAAATAAAGAATTAATCATGCTGAAATCATCAGATTACAGCATGATTAGTTCTTATCAATTTTACACTCGAAGTAATAAATATAATCAAAAAAGATCTAAGTTTTAGTTGTTTGTTCTAGTTTCTTCATAGTTTGCTATATCGCTTTATGTAATATATCGGTGTGTTATCTGTTCCAGCTGCCGCCGGGCCCGCAGTTTGTATTATATTGGCGTCATATGCGGGATGCGATCGGTTTGCCGCAGTCGCTTATTTCATCGCCTCTATGGCTCTCATGGGAGGCTTTTACAGCGGAATGAAGGTACTAAAGGAATTTTCCGATAGGTGATTCTAAATTGAACAATAGACCCGGTAATTTTGTTAGGTTTTGTTGCTTAGCGGCCTTCCCTTCCTTTTTTACTGAAAAAGTTTTTTCTACCAAAATTAATGTAAGTGATTACAATAACTGTTGTATAAAATGAAATAGACGATCTCTTAGTATTAGAATAAGTCGATATATTAAGTTATTATTTTCAAAATTCAATATAATGAAATGAAGTAAATCAAAATTATTGAAAAGTTGCTGAAATCGTAAAACAAAAGACGAATAAAATGAATAAAATTTTGTAATAAGCTGCTGGCGACGGATTATACGACTGAAACGCTAATTGTTATTTAATTTTAAAAGCAGTTGTATAATAATTTTGTGTTATTTAATTTATTTTTACCAACAGATTGTTTTAAAATTACATTTCCATCTACTCATCTACACTAATATTATAAATGCGAAAGTTTGTAAGTATGGATGGATGGATGTTTGTTACTCTTTCACGCAAAAACTATTGAACGGATTTGGATGAAACTTTACAGTAATATAGCTTATACATCAGAATAACACATAGGCTACTATTTGCCGCGATAACCGACATATACGCGGGCGGAGCCGCGGGCAACCACTAGTTTCTTATATATTACAAAAGTCTATGACAAGGCCAGTTGGCAAAGTATTAAGAAATGTTGGTAACACATGTCGAATGTCCTTAGGTAAATGCTTTGGACTTGGCACCGAACTACGCGGGTTCCTTGACAGCCATGATCAACGGAACATCAACAATATCTGGGATCATCACGCCTTATTTAATAGGCCTCTTGACTCCTGATGTAAGTACCTATTACATGAATAGAATTTCACTACACAAATTTAGTCTAAATTATTAAAAATTGATTGATTTATGGCAGTCGGGTAAAATATGTTGAATTTCCTAAGATTTCGAAATTAAGATGAAAAAATATAAAAGATTAAGATAGTTTTTAGTAAAAATATTCCATTTCTCATTATATAAATAAAGACGAAGATTACTACTACTGGTACTGCCCGAAAAAGAAATACCTATTAAAAATAAGGATCAGTTTTTAAGTACTCAGAATTACAAGCAATGAATAAATAAAATAATTTTACCTACCTATATCACTTTAACATAGTATAAAATAAAGTCATTTCCGCTGTCTGTTCGCAGATCTTTTAAACTACTAGATAGATTTCAATATAGTTTTAGTAAGAGATAAAGTGATTTAAGAGAAAGGTTTTTAACCACTTATTACATGCATATTATATTAGAGGAGATTCGAGAACTGAAAGTGCTTCCGTACGAAGCCGGGCCGGATCGATAGTAAAATATTAGAGATTTTAAATAATAAAGCACCCAAACTCCGAAGCAAATATTTCCAAATCATACACACATTTGGTCCCACCCCGGGAAACCCGAGACCTCAAGCACAGCAGTCGCATACGCTATATATGATTGTAAAACAAATTAAACAAGATGAAATAGTAATTTATAAAGCTTCAAAGTTTGGCGAGAAAATAATTTATTAATAAACATTTTCGCATCACTGTCAAGTTTCAATGAGATTTTGACCAAAGCCTTTGTGTGACTTCGATGACAGCCGTGACAACATTGTTAAAACTTTTCGTTACAAGTTTATGTTATATAATTTTCTTTCTCTAAATAATCTGCTAACAAATATATTTACTTTACTTCTACTTCACTGCCTCGGTAGCACAGTGGTAGCGTATGCGACTGCTGTGCTTGAGGTCTCGGGTTCGATTCCCTGGGTGGGACCAAATGTGTGTATGATTTGGAAATATTTGTTTCGGAGTTTGGGTGCTTTCTTTCTTTTCACAAAAAAAAAGTATATATGTATTAATATCAGTTGTCTAGTACCCATAACACAAGCTCTGCTTAGCTTGGAACTAGACGGCGTTGTGTGTTATATGTATGTAGGTAGATGTCCGAAATATTTATTATTATTTATAAAAAATATTTATCATGCTCTTATAGGCTTATAAGGCGTAAATATTTAATTTAAGGAAATATTTCAGTACCTTAATGATTAAATTATCTAATTGTTTATAATACAGGTACGTTCTAATACTTATTTTTTTTAACAGTCAACACTAGGTCAATGGCGAGTTGCGTTCTGGGTATGCTTTGCTGTTTTAGTAGGGACAAACGTTATCTACATCATCTGGGCAGATGGCAAGCAGCAATGGTGGGATGACGTCCGACAATATGGCTATCCTGAGGGATGGAAACATGGCCCATTAAAAATGTCCAACCAAGACACGGAGAAGAGTAAAAAGAAGGAAGCTAAGAAATCAGAGAAGTAAGCTAATTTTAAAAGAAGGGAAAAAGTCTATAGATCCAAATACATGTGAAAAATCCTCCAAGTACTTTTAGAAATGTTTTATACTGGAGAAATCCTTATTATGTACATATTTGGTTTAAGCAATATGGACCAATACAGTCAATTTAGTTACCAATTATTTGATAGGATTTCAATACTAATCCTTATCATTTTATTTTATAATGTCAATAATTTAAGCATTTAAAACCAAGTAGTTATGGGTTCAAAACGTTCCAACATATTTTTTGAGTTAAATGGCGCGAACACGACTGATGTAATGAGCTATTTTAGTGGCAATTATTTTAAACGTTTTTATTATCTGTATTCTATAAATAAAAAATATTAAAAGCAAATAGACTGTTCTCTAATAAAATTGGTTTTACGGTGTAGCCAACATAATGTACTGGACTTTTCCTGCAATTTGAAATTACAGTAGGTACTTGTCTAGTACATTCAAGCGGGACTTCCCCTTGCTTTTATTCTTTGGTCTTAGCTTATTGCTTCGATCTTATTATGTACAACTTTGGTTAAGAATGGGCAGTATAGCAGATAATATTTTACGACTAATTTAATTAGCTACCCTGATTTTGAAATGTAAATAATTTATAGGTAAGTGTGTCAATAATTAGGACCACTGATCACCAACTTTTAGTCAAATTAATTGATTATTCATTCCAAGGGATAATTTTATTTTCACCTCGTATAACAATAGTATTGTAAAAGTTTAAATTAATAAACCATAAAAAAATGTTTAGAAGGCACAAATAACTCAGATAAGGTCATACCATAATATATACAGAAGCATCTGATGATACTTCATACATTTTTAAAGAATATATTCTTTAAAAATGTATGAAGTATCGTCAGATGCTTCTGTTCTTGATTCCTCTTTAGTTTTGATTTAATTATATCTAAATTCAGGCTTTAATAATCCAAATTCTTGATTTTCTCATCTTATGTTTAAAACCTAGTCAAGTTCGATATAAACATTTCTGTATAATCTTTTTATTTGAAGATATTTGAAAGCCTGTAAAAACATTACTATCGTACTTTTTTTGTTCCCGAACAAACTTCTGCTAATAAGTCTAGTATTTATTTAGATTATTATAAAGACATATCGTAGCAGAGCTACTCGTGCCATCTTATTATCTGCATAATTCATATGTCTATAATGAAACATAATTTATTAAATAATAATGTGTATGTTCATTTATTTAACAACATTTTTTTTGCAACGAACGTTTCTGTCTCGTGCGTAACTTATTTTAGGTGTTACGATCACTTCATCTTTTTGAAGTTTTCGTTTATTAGTTTATTTATGAGAATTAAGTTGGATATTAAAACTGTTTGTAGTTGTATATATAAGTAATAGACGATAACTCTTCTAGAAAGTGGAAGGTATTTGTCGAACTAAGTACTGGTTACATTTTCAAGGATAAATAAATTTCGATCAATTCCTAAACTTGGTAAAGACATTTTTCAAGTAACATACCTAACATAGAACTAAAAAAATTACAAGAATTTGTTATAATAATGTGTAATGTATTAAATATTTTATTAGTCTGTTACTAAATAATTAATAAGACAAACGAGTCGACAATCCCGGCCTCTGCCTTCCGTAGCCTCAGTCCCTTTTACTATTCGAGTCTTACCGTATGCCTTCTCTCGGTCCAATATCGCACCTCAACTCACTTCTGCCTTTATTCCGTTCAATCAAAACCAATCACAACTCTTACAGTCCCAAATAGAGTTGCGAAAAGTCAGGAAGGTGATGAGTGATGATATATAATTCGTAATTAAGCTACATATGAACGCTAACGCCATTTACAGCATTACCTGGGATTTTTATTCCCAGTCTTGTGTAATTACCAGTAAATGTTTACTTTAAGTGTAAAATTAGGAATAAGTTATGGTATTCCAAGATATAATTTAATGTGTATGTTAAAATGCAGCGATTGTGATATATAATAATTGTTTAGCTTAACAACTATAGAAATCCATGTGAATAATTTCTAGTGTTAAGTACCTTGTGTAAATATATTATTTTTGATTCCTATGGTTTAGTTACCCACAAATTAGTTATTTTTATTATTTTTTGGTATTCAATAGGCATGTACAAAATAAAGTTATTAAATGTGTTTTTGGAGTGTTTTTTTTTCGTCTTCAAAGTTATTAGGGCCATCAATATAATCGACCACACCCCATCATTGTCAGTGGGCTCTTCATCATTTTCAATCTTCACTTCTATGTTATCATAAATTGTAGCAGTACCCATAAAAGAAATAATAACTTTATTCACACACAAAGAGGGTGCACATAGTTAACTTACAATTAGGTAACACAGTAAATTGGTTAACAGCATTTGAAAGATGAAAACGAAGAAAAGTTACAGAAATCTCTGTTAATTAGGTTGAGCATGACTGTTTTTGTGTCAGGTATTAAATATATAAGTGTGCTAACTTATACATTAAATACTTGACAGTATGTTGGTATTAATATACAAAGCGCAAGTAATAAGAAGAAACAGCAGGTAGTAGAGCCACGCTGATTTCAGCACAAACGGGCCGGCTCGACCGGGGCGGTACTACCCTCGCACAGAAAATCAACGTAAAATGACAGCATTCGTGCTGTCGTGTTTCGTTGGTGAGTGCGAGACCGGAAGCCCAATTAGTCTAGTCAACAAGTTCCATACTTGTTAACTAGACTAAAAGATGCACAAGCATCACTAGGCCGCCATAGTGTGGGTCGCCATGCTGCATTGTTGCATTCGCAATGAGTATGGTGACCACCACTCGTGGATTCTGCTTATGCTTTCCATCAGGCAGAGTAGAGTCATTTTGGCGGGCCAAACATAAAGAAAAGAAAAGAAAAGCTTAAAATCTATAACCCTATAGCCTACATAGCTCATTCATTAAAATCAGTTAAAACTTACACCAGTTAACAACATAAATAGATTGCCAAAATTACCTTTTGGCTTAGCCGCTTTTTTATGAGCTTTTTGTCTCCCACTGCTGGGCAAAGGTCTCCCCTGCAACAAGCCACTTCTCTCTATCCAAGGCCAGTTCCGGCCAGTCTATGCGATAGGCGTCAAGATCATCACGCCATCTTTTAGGGGGTCTGCCTGGTCGTCGGCGTCAACACTGAGGCACTCAGCGTTCGACGACCTTGGCCCACCGTTCCGGATTCATCCGACATACGTGTGCGGCCCAATCCCATTTTTAGTCTGGCAGTCTTCTTGCCCGTATCCGCGTAGCCTTAGGCTTAGCTAATAAGGACATTCTCAAATTCATTACCATTTTCATTTCTTGCATAAAATAAATGCCCACTGTTGAGTCTATAGGCTTCCATCAACATTAGTTTAAGGAATAGTGTTTTAAAGTAGCTTATATCCACTGAAGACAAGAATCTATAACCATCATCATAAAGTCAAATACATTTACGAGAAATTTATTCTATTGTTTTCATTATGACCATCTCATGTTATCTTTTACTATCAACAAAATAGCTTAGTTCTGAGATACATCTTAAATGCTTACTTTATTATTAAATCTTAGATACTAATTTTGATGAGTGGTTGTAACGCCTAGTAAAATGACTATAGCAATACCTCAGTAAACCAATAATTTGACGTCTTTACAGTTGTTTCAAAGTAAATTAACAGTTAAAAGCTTATCAGGGGTTCACAATTAATTGGAAGTGAGACCAACAGCCCTTAATCCAGGAACCCAGATTAGAGTGTAATCGATAGTTGCAAAGAAGAGAATTCACATCGGATTCCGAGGGGCATTGCTCTGAATAGTGTTTAATGTCGGATCGTTAATTGCTAATCCCTCCTAGTCTAAGTGCTTTACTGAAGTTTCCTTACCATACATCGTCTTAATCCAATTTGATCTCACCTGATCTCAATCAAGACTAGAAATTCGTAGAATCTGTAGTGCGACTGAATTCGCTGGTAAGAAAGACACTCGATGACAGCAACCACCATACGAGGTACAAGTCTTGTTGTTTTCAAGCAAATGTTTCATTTTAGGTAAAGCCTAAGTTTTAGTCTGTCCTATATTAATTGAAATTTTGCAAGTACAGTTGGTTTCTTCATGTAAAAGTTATCTAACTCAAAATACATGCAAGAAAATTAGAAAAAAGAATACCTAGATGAAAAGCGTTATCCACGACTTCCCTAATCATATTAGCTTGAACTTGACCCGCTACCGCGTGTCTAGATTGGTTCTTAAAAGTTGAAAGTGTAGTTTATGGTAAAATCAGATTTTCCGGTTTGATCTAAGGCTATTACTTTGTAATTCACTGTTTGGTGTTTCATAAATTCAATTTCATATTAGTTTATACAACTTGCACAATATTTTTTCAGGGACTGTTGGTTTCCAGTGTTTTGTTTACAATATAGTTTATTTAAAAAAAAGCAAAACAGAAGTCGTGTAAAAACTGATATTCAGGTAAAACCGGTTGAAATAATAGCTGACCCCAAATCTTGGGAATAACATAGGCTAGGAGGGAAGAATAGAGTTAGAAAGAAGAGATTGATAATTAGAGGTTGTAAAAAGTTATATAAATTAAATGGACTCTCTGTTTACGCTGCTTAGTAGGTATATATAATTATTGTGATTACAGTAGGTAACAGACATTGCAATCAACAATCCACCTACAATCACGATCGGTACAAACTTCAAGTAAACAATTCTAATCACTGAATGAACCATCAAACTCTATTAAACTAATTCAAGCTTAAGTTATGCTTTATATGTATGACTGGTAAGATAGATTAACTTTGTATAGCACTAAGATAGTAGCTAGTTTAGTAGCAACTTATCTAATTCTATATTTAAATTATGGATTATGTATTCTATATACCTTTGTTTCTACTCACGTCATGCGATTGGAATAGTAAGCAAGCGCTTAGCCTTGTCAATACTACATTATGTAAATTTTCTACGGTATCGATATGAATAAATAAATTATGACATTAAATTGTTATGTTATTTTGTATTGAACGTTACATATACACGTTTAAAAAAAAAACATTATATATATTTTTTTTTATGTTTCGCCCGCCAAAATGACTCTACTCTGCCTGATGGAAAGCATAAGCAGAATCCACGAGTGGTGGTCACCATACTCACTGCGAATGCAGACAGTGCAGTATGGCGACCCACACTATGGCGGCCTAGTGATGCTGCTGCATCTTTTAGTCTAGTCAACAAGTGTGGAACTTGTTGACTAGACTAATTGGGCCTCCGGTTAGTTATAAGATATATAAGATATAGTAAGTTATAAGATACTAGCTGACCCCCACAACCTCTTCTGCGTCTCCTATTGCCCGTAGCGTAATGTTATAAAGCGAGAACAAATTTGGTTACCATAATAAAGATTATTACACGTTAAGCAGTCGGTCCCGGTTGTTATCGTAGGATAACAGAAAAGATAGAAATAATTATGCTCTCGCAGACTTTTTTAGATATTTTAAAGGGGAGCAATTCTTTCATACATTGTTTTGAATACAAAATATTAGGAGCGAATAATAATTTCCTAATTTGACTTGACAACGGTGGCAGTTGATAGTAAAAATATATGAAATTATTTATTATTTTTGTGTCATGAAATGTAAGAAAATGTATCATAAGATCCACATATTGGATCCCAACAGTCTTGTGAGTTATTAATTGTACAAACAAACAGGCTGACATCATTGTAGTTAATTAAGCTGATCAGTAACTATTTAAATTCTTTGCGTAAGTGATATGTATGATTGATAACATTATAAGAGCAACAAAACTAATGGTATATTTTTAACTATTGTTATTTAAATAGGTTCACATACGAAAGTTTAATTTATGATTTATTGAAAAAAACATATTCTTAATTAAACAAACTCTGCAGGATAAGAACACTACCATAAAGAGACCGTAGGAGAGCCACGCTTCGGCATGAATGGGCCGGCTCGAACGGAGTAATACTACGGCCTCACAGAAATCCGGTGTGAAATAGCGCTTGCACTGTGTTTCACCGAGTAAGTGAGGATACAGGAAGACCATACCCAACCCCTTCCCACATCCCTTTCCCCGTCCCCCCTTTTCCCCATGTGCGTTGCAAGCCTTTGCTTGCAACGCACTTGTCTACACTAGGTCTGCTCGTTTGCCCCCTAGATCAGAAAAAGAGGAAATTGAAAATATCATACATATAATAATCCGTCTGTCTAGCGTGATAGTGGACCAAAACCTTTTTTGTAAGGAAAACTCATGTTCAGCAGTGGGCTACACGCTTGTTAATGATGATAATAAGTTAAAAAAAAGATTTCAAAGTATTCTCTTAGATTAAATAAAATATTCAGAGCTTTTAGTTTTTCTTTTAATTTTTTTTCTATAAAATATCGTATTGTTGTTGTATCGTGAGCTATCTCAGGTACTTAAAACTTAAGAATACATATACTTTTGTGTAAATGTGTTTCAAAAGGGTTATCGTAAAATTGGTGTTATAAATACAACGTTGGTGGTCTCGATAATTTACATTAAAGTTTTATTCAAAATAATCAAATGTTTTTAATTTTTTTCTTCAAAACCTCCGGAAGCCATAGTATCTATAAAAACCGACCTTCCTACGCATAACCAGCGCGCAATAATCTCACACCTGACAATCAACCGCAGTGGGAACAAAAGAACCACATAGTAATTCGATATACATAATATAATAACATGTATTTGGTTACCTACCTATTGCGTTATTATTTAACTCTGTAATAATGAACTTGATTCATCACCAGCCTATTGCAGACCACTGCTGGAAATAGCCTTTTATCATTGCACGCCTGACACCACTCTGATCGATTTTGTAAGTTGTCACTCCACCTGGCCTGTGGGCGTCCTACACTACATTTGCCGAGACGCGGTATCCACTCCGGAACTCTTCTACCCCAACGGTTGCCAGTTCTGCGACTAATTCAGCGGG
Source organism: Diaphora mendica (assembly GCA_949125395.1). Taxonomy (NCBI): domain Eukaryota; kingdom Metazoa; phylum Arthropoda; class Insecta; order Lepidoptera; family Erebidae; genus Diaphora; species Diaphora mendica. The sequence goes on from OX421321.1 coordinate 9,758,730, forward strand.
CTATGTCGATGACCTTAGTTCTCTGACGGATCACCTCATTCCAGATGTGATCTCTCGCACTTCAGAAACGCTGATCTGAGCTGATTACTCGACTTTTAATGTAATTTAAAATACCACTGTGACTATGACTTATTAGACACGCGCTCTCGATATTCTTTTTAACTTACTTAAAGTCGTGAAATATAAAACTTAACTTTAACGTAAAACGTAGAACGTATTTATCGACCACGGTTTTAAGTCTAATATTAAGATAAGTGAACTTTGAAGAGAAATTGAATACGTTTTAAGCACGATATAAAGAACTTTATCAAACTATTTTGGGAACACGGTCTTATAGTATTGCTATTATCAATACCCATAGAATTCTTTTCCAGTATTTTCTTGAAAACTTGATACATAATCAATTTTATTTTTTTCGCAAGTTACTAGAGAATATTCTATTTGTTATGAAATATCTATTTAAAGCCCCTATAAAAGCCATGTCGTTGGATCAATTCCGTGGTAGAGCTTACAATTTTATTCTGCAATTCAGACCTAACAAAACCCTTTCATATTCATTTATTTTTGCTATAAATCCTACATGGAGAATTATAGAAGTTGATAAGAGTAATAAATTTTATCGAAATAGGACTAGTCAATTCGGAGATAATTGACTGTGATATATGAACAGACAGTCAGATCTTATATATTTTATAAGAGATCTAGTTGAATATTATGGAACTCTAAAAACGTACTTCAGTGGTGTACCTACCTCTAAATCTAAATAGTCGTATACTATTTATATTTACCAATATTTAAATATATTTTGTTCATTCAACCGAGTTCATAGGAACGAGGCTGAATTAACATGAATAGTCATGTAGTTTGACGTCACCGTAATAAACGAACCGAGGTCATAGTGTTTCCTGACTTCTTTAATTGTTTATACCAACTAGATGAATGGCCACAACAAATGCTTAATGACAAGTGCAGTACAACTCTAAAGAGAACTCTCTATTACGTATAAATAGGCAAATCAAATACATTAGGTCTTTACCTATGAAATTGCCTTTCTTCAGTACTGGTCATTTCAAATAAAAAAAAGTTTGTAATGGCTCTGTATACTAAATTCAAATTAATTTTGTTTTAAAACCATGACATTCTATTTACAAACTCAGTCTTTTGTTTTTTGATTAGCGTTGTATTTTCATTACATTTGAACATTTCTCGTCATAATGGAGACTTTAAAAATTCGTGTAATTATGGAATATGAGTTCCGTCGTGGCACCAACGCGACACAAATGGCACGTAACATCAAAAACGTTTACGGAGAGAACTGTACAAACGAACGCACAACCCGTTATTGGTTTTCCCGGTTCGGTTCTGGAAATTTTGACTTGAAAAATGAAGCTCGTGGTCGTCCGGAGACTTTGGTTAACAATAATAAATTAAAGGCGATTATGGAAGCTGACGAAACTCAATCTTCAGCTAAGCTAGCAGCAGCTTATAATGTAACAATCAAAACAATATTGATCCATTTGCGACAAATTGGCAAGGTAAAAAAGCTTGATAGATGGGTGCCCCACGACCTTAACGATCGCCAGCGCAACGTACGCGTCGAGACCTGCCTTGCGCTGCTCAACAGGTAAAGAAATGAAGGAATTTTGAAACGAATTGTTACGTGCGACGAAAAATGGATTCTGTTCGACAATCGAAAGCGCTCAGCAAGTTGGTTAGACCCTGGTTCAGCACCAAAGCAATGCCCTAAACCAAAAATTACCCCTAAAAAGGTGATGGTCACTGTTTGGTGGACTAGTGCGGGTGTGATTCACCACAGCTTTTTACAAAACGGCATGAGCATTAATGCAGATGTGTACTGTGAAGAACTGGAGAGAATGATGGAGAAGCTTGCACATCTGCAACCAGCTTTGGTCAATCGGTCGTCCCCACTGCTCCTTCACGACAATGCGTGACCCCATACTGCACAACAGACAGTCTCCAAGCTGCAAGAGCTGGGGTTGGAAGCTCTCCCTCATCCGCCATACCCACCAGACCTTGCACCTACCGACTATTACTTTTTACAAAATTTAGACAACTTTTTAGTGGGTAAAAAATTCAATTTCCGAGAGGCAGTACAAAATGCCTTTGAAGAGTTTGTTGCCTCCCGTCCAGCTGATTTTTACAAGAAGGGCATCAATAAACTGCCAATGCGTTGGCAAAGATGCGTCGATTGCATGGGTGATTACTTCGAATAACAGAAATAAAAAAGTTTTATAAAATAAGTACTTTCACTTATTGCATACAAAACGGCAATTTCATAGGTATGGATATCCTATTATAAACAATTCTATATAAAATATATACCGTGGGGGAGCCACGCTTCGGCATGCATGGGCCTGCTCGACTGGAGTGATACCACGGCCTCACAGAAAACCGGTGTTAAACAGCGCATGCGCTGTGTTTCACCGAGAGAGTGAGGATATCGGAGGCCCATATCCCAACCCCTCCCCCATCCCCTTTCCCATCTCCCAAAGGCCGACAGCGCACTTGTGACGCCTTTGGTGTTGCTACGCTACGCTATAAATATAAAAAAAAAAAAAAGAAGCTAAACGTTGTACCCCTTTTTACAAAAAAATATACGAACGGAGGAGTATGAAATTTGGTACAGTTAAAGTTTATATGGAGGAGGAGTGCAGATAGCTAAAAAAAGTAACGAAACGAATTATGATAGAATTTAGAACTCTGAACGACTCCTAGTTTGAGATTAGTACAAAACATGTTTCTTTATAATAAATAGAATAAACTTCATTGTACACCAATTAAAATAGTTTACTAAGAGGAGCTTAACAATATAATGACCATGTACAAATGGCGGCCTTATCGCTAAACCGAAATTTCTTACAGGCAGCCTTTGGATGGACAATAATAATAAAATAGACTGAAGAAAGACAAATTCAGGGGTAGTTTTGATGTTCAAATAAATAAAGAGAAGAATTGACTTCATCTAGCTAGATGAAAGTAAATAAATAAAAAACTAGATTTTGATACAGATTTATACAAACAAATAATTACATATAAAATAACGCACAATATCCATATTTTAATTAAAAAGGAATATAAATCATAAAATGTTTTAGGCAAGTAATAAATTAAGAAGACAAGTAGTGTTCCTTGACCATTTTATTAAATATAGGCAGAGATTTGGCACGCTTTATAACCAATGGCAAAGCATTCCATAATCGGACAGCCTGTACAGGAAACGACTTAAACACATCAAAAGTGTCTAGGGATCAACATATGTGTCTAGGGATCAACATATATTTTTGCAATAACTTTTCTCCTGATTGATATTAATTAAAATTTTCTTTAAGGATTCATCAAATAAAGTGTTTTCGTTTGTCACAGTAACGATAAACCAAGTCACCTTTGCATTAATAAAGAAATTTGCCATTTTCCTAATAAAAGGATTTTTGACATTTGAACCACTAACATTAAAGTTCGAAAAAAGACTGAAATAACCGTTTTCTTTAAAATTTTATTAGGTAACTTAAACAATTAATTATCCGTGTTTCTTCCGCGAACACTAACACAAGAACATCGGTTTGGCATACTCAAAATGAGTTCATCCAAATCACGCTGTGGAATGGCCGCCCATGTTCGTTGCAACAACAAAAAAAGGTCTTCTTGCGACTGGATACCCTCCATATTCGGCAGAGCTCTTCTCTGTAGCATATCCCATGCATGCTCAATCGGGTTCAAGTCTGGCGACTGAGCAGCCCAGGGCCAAAGCCACATCTCAATCTCAAGAAATCCGCATAAAAATGCTTGATCCCTAGACACTTTTGATGTGTGTATCTTAAAGCCTGGTACAATGAGTTAGTACTGCCAGTTCCAGAGATGCAGTTTTTTTTTTTATGGAATAGGCGGGCAAACGAGCAGACGTATCGCCTGATGGTAAGCGATCACCGCCGCCCATGGACACTTTGCAACACCAGAAGCGTCACAAGTGCGTTGCCGGCCTTTTGGGAATGGGGGGGGAGGTAGGGGATTGGGGTATGGGCCTCCGGTATTCTCACTCACTCGGTGAAACAAAGCGCAAGCACTATTTCTGTGAGGCCGTGGTATCACTCCGGTCGAGCCGGCACATTCATGCCGAAGCGTGGCTCTCCCACGGTAAGATTCAGATTTTATTTGCCTTTCGTTAAAGTAGACGATCACTATTCCCTTAAATATGTGATTTATGAACTCTTTACATAGATAACTAGACCATTAATTAAACCTCCATGATAGTTGACATGTTATGTACGAGTACTAGCCGTGGGCTTCTAATGCAGATGTCAATCTATACTACGAGTAATATTATGAACACGAAAGTTTGTAAGTATGGATGGATGGATGTTTGTTACTCTTTCACTCAAAAACTACTGAACGGATTTGGATAAAACTTGACAGTAATATAGCTTATACATCAGAATAACACATAGGCTACTATTTGCCACGATAACCGTAATGCACGCGGGCGGAGCCGCGGGTAACAACTAGTCTCTAATATGTGTGCACTATTTAGTAAGGCCATCAATTGTTTTCGGTCTGTGACTCTGGATTTTAATTAACATTAGCGAGGAAACAATGTTTTACTAATTTTAATATACAATAACTGTTGTTTTTACAAACAGATCAGAATGATACAGCTTGAATTTCACGAGACATTTAAATTTAAAAAATGCTTATAACTATAATTTGTTTTTTATGATCGCATCGTGGGCTGTATTTTCACAAAAAAATTTTGTACATTATTAAAAGTAAGACAGTACAGGTAGCAACAAAATTACGTTATTCGGTTAGCAATTAAAATTTACATTTGTCACTTTACAGTAATTCTATAAATACTAATATTTTTCTGTATAGTGTGCGTTGTTTCCATATTGGTTAAATTTATTTCCACATACTGAGTTTTTTTCTAATTATTTGCAAAAGCTGAAATCTACTTTTTAATATCTGGTCTTTGCCAGCTAGGAAATTAACGAAGATATATTACCTTGTTGGAGTAGTTTTATGGCGAAACATTGCGTCTGAAAACCGGTTTTAAGCTCATTTTATCACTGCCATATACGAAAATGACGTAATGCAGAAATAAACTACCAAGGCTAGTAGTGTTGTATAAAACAAATGATTTTGGCATGCTACTCTAAAATAACCCTTTTGGTGTCATTGTTTTATAAAAGAAGTTTAGAATGGCCCGATAAGAGGTCACTTAAAACCTTGGAAAGCATGTTAAACATGATATGTCTTTCAATAGTTTCAAACATACTGTTTTTACCAAATCTTGTTTTCATCGTATCTAATTTACTTAAAAGCAACATTGAGTCAAATTTAATCCATCAAACTTTAGCGTGTGATAAAATATTGAATTTTGTGTTTTTCTAGCTGTACTATTAAGTTTTAACCGAATTGTATTGTTTCATACATTATTTTTAAGTTGTTAGTTACTTATTTTATTGTATACGCCTGGAAATGTTAAGATGTGAGATGTGAGCAATACAATATTATGTACATTGTCATTTCCTATTTTTGAATGCACTGCTTTCCACTGCGCCAAGTGTTGTGGGTTTAAATCCCACATGGGACAACACTTTGTGTGATCCACAAATTGTTGTTCTGAGTCTGGGTGTTCTTTGTGTCCATTTCATGTATGTTTGTAATACCACCCGCGACTAAGATATATTCTTAAAGCGGGAGTTGTCCTTTTTAAAACGAAATTAGTACAATATGTACATTGTTATTTCGTATTCCAGGATTCAGATTGATTACATCAGTTTGTCTTATAATAAGGAGATCTAGCGGTGTATATTTGTAGTTGCTCTCTTAGTATACCTACTTTTGTAAGTTATAATTCCTTTTCATTTCATTTAGTGCCAATGAGTGTTTTGTTAGAGTTAAAAAAAAATCTATTTTGCATTATTAGTACCTATATTTTTTATTATCATTACATTTACAAACCTCTTATAAAGTAACATAAAATGTAACAAGAGTTGTTATATTAAATTACCAATATAAAGATAGGAGAAAGAAACGGATCAAATTATTTGATACTATTTATTTAAGTTTTCGTTTTTTTAATCAATTTTCAATTTACCTAAAATAAATTACCGCACAATGACCGCCCACCAAGCTTGAAACTTCCAAATTGTACAACTTTTTCATAAATCACTATATAAGAACAAGCTACTTCTTTATTTCAAATTACTAAAAAAAAAAATTCAGTCATTTTTCCCCTATCATACAAAACAAGTACCAAAACTGGAGTTTTAAGTACCTATCGATGTCACTGAGTGAGGTTTATTTACAAATAAAGACCTTGTTGATATGACATATTTGATAGCGGTGCTATTTATGTAATATATAATCAATCATTTTATCTGTTGTTTGACACACGAGTGTTACAATCTGGTAGCTAATTTATCATTGTTCCGACAGCTTCTACTGCCGTGATTCATATACTTAAATGGAATTCATAAACTAACTTAGATGCTGGCAGTCCACAACTGTGCAGTTTTCTAAGAACTTTCTGCTTCGCACAACAACACTGTGGAATGAACTGTCGCCTGCGGTATTCTCGGATCAATACTTGAAGGTCGTACCTTCATGAAAAGAGCTTACTCTTCTTAAAAGGCCGGCAACGCACTTGTGACGCGGCTGGTGTTGCGGATGTCCATGAGCGGCGTTAATCGCTTACCATCGGGCGATACGTCTGCTCGTTTTCCAGAAAAAAAAAATGGAATACATGCCATAGAGTGGCATATCATTTATAACCTTGTCGTATTTATGGCCTAGGTTTTATTTCTTTAATCTTACCTATTGTATATTTTCATCTGGATTTGAATACAACACCAGCTAGTTCTTGAAAGATTAAAGACCATGTCGGCGATGAAAGTCCCAAGTAGGTATGAAGAACCAAAGTACCTGCCGGCAATACTTTTTCCCATTGCACTTGAAAATTTACAATAAACATAAATACATAATTATGACTTAAAGGAGATGTAGAGTATATTTTCTTGGGTACATGTACGTCATATAAGTACTTCAATTATATACGCATGATTGCATCTACCCATATAATTATGAATGGACTATAATTTTAATGGCTAGTAATTCTTATTGGACCATAGTTCTTAGGGTAGATTACCACCAAGGCCATAATAATTGTTTGATGAGAACGATTATCGTGGGAGAACCATACATTAGCACAAGTGGTGTAACCTCACAGAAAACTGTCACTTAGTGTACAGCAATTGTTCTGGTGCTTTACACCAAGTGTCTAAGGTTGCCGTAACTGTAGGGCAAAAGTGACATTTCTCTTTTAACATTAGTTGACCTCACTTTTTACCCGACTACGGCAAAGCCAAAGGAGGGTTATGATTTTAACAGGCTATGTATGTATGTATGTGTGTATGTATGTTCATTTGTTCCCTCATAGCTCCTTAACTACTTATTAGAACTGGAAAAATGAGGTATCATTAGAAGCGTCTTGATCGTCCGCTAGTTATAGGCTATATGATGTGTCACTGAATCTAAGGTGGCGTCCTCTAGCCGACATAAAGTACTGTATTAAAAAATAATTTTTTTTGGAAAGGGCGTTACTTGTACATTTCAAATATATATAAACTCTTTTGCAAAAAAACGGGCACTTAAGCAAATAACTATTTTATAGTTACTTTTAGTTTGACAATTTTAGGTATTGTTATCCTCAGAATTTTATAAATTAATTACAAAGGAATAGTTTTCATCAGTTTTATCATAACATTTTGATTAAATTATTGAGAAATAATGTTTAAGCTCAAAACACGATTATTGTACCTGCTCGCTAAATAAAAATGAAACGCGTTAATTTCTTTGTTTTTCTTGAATACATTAAAAGCAGATAAAAGTTTAGTATTGAGTGTGATCCCCTCTTGCTGAAATCACGGCTTGCATTCGTCTGGGCATGCTAGCGAGTATATCTTTTATGGTTTCTTGGGGAATACGTTCCCACTCCGCGGTAATCACATTCTTTAGCTCTCTGATGGTCTGCGGAGCCGGCTGCACTGATCTCACTCGTCACTTCAGAACGTCTCAGACATGCTCTATGGGATTGAGGTCCGGACTTCTAGCTGGCCAGTCCAAACGACGAATTCCGACTTCTAGCATATACGCTTCCACATCGCCAGACCGGTGGGCGCGAGCGTTGTCGTCCATAAAAATTGAGTTTTCGCCAAGAGTGGTTAAAGCAGGTTGTGCATAAGGCCCCAAGCTGGTCGATGCTGCCTCCGCCCTTGGGCAACTTTTGCCCAATCTGGATGGAGCCCGCGTCGCAACGCGACACCTCTACACGGGGGTGGTCCGGTCGATGGCGCTGTACGGTGCACCGGTGTGGGTGGCGGCTCTGACTGCCCTAAATAAGGCTCACCTCTGGCGGCCTCAGAGGGTACTGGCAGTCAGAGCCATACGCGGATACCGCACGGTGTCGACCGAGGTGGCGTGCGCCCTGGCCGGAACACCCCCGTGGGATTTGGAGGCGGAAGTGCTCGCCGAAGTTTATCGACGGGTGGCTGGCTGAATATCGGGCGGAGTATGGCTATCGCCCTCCGCCCGAAGAGGTATGCGACTGGCGTGAAGCCGCCCCTCGAGCCACGATGGCTAAATGGTCGTTCCGGCTGGAACCGGCTGTTTCCGAAAAAAAAAAAAATATTTCACAAAGAACAATATGGCTTTACAAAGGGTCGTTCAACAATTGATGCGGGTGCAACTCTTTTGAGACATATATTTAATGCATGGGAGATGCGATAGGTGTATTTTGCGATCTTTCAAAAGCTTTTGACAGTGTAGAACATAACACGCTTTTTCTTAAACTTAGGCATTATGGTGTTAATGGTATTGCTTTGGAAATAATCGTTTCCTACTTGAAAGATAGAATTCAACATGTAGATGTCAATGGTGCGAGGTCATCTGGATTACCTGTTACTATGGGCGTTCCGCAGGGTTCTATACTGGGTCCTCTACTTTTTCTCATATATATAAATGACTTACCATATTATTTAAAAGATCTCTGTGATATAGTTCTATTTGCTGATGATACGTCACTTATTTTTAAAGTCGATCGTAAGAAAACAGTTTTTTGACGATGTGAATAGGGCACTAAATGATGTATTGAATTGGTTTACAACGAATAATCTCCTACTGAATTCAAATAAAACAAAGTGTGTGAGATTTACTATGCCAAATGTAAAACAACTTGGCACTAATCTAACTATAAATAATGAAATCATAAGTATTGTAGACTCAACAGTATTCTTAGGAATTACATTAGATAGTAAACTTCAATGGGGAGCCCAGATAGATAGCCTTGCGGGTAGACTTAGTTCGGCAGCTTATGCAGTATGGAAGGTACGTCAGCTCACTGATACGGAAACAGCTAGGTTAGTTTATTTTAGCTACTTTCATAGCGTCATGTCCTATGGTATACTACTTTGGGGCAAGGCGGCTGATATTGAAACGATTTTGTTTCTACAGAAACGAGCCATCCGCTCAATGTACAATTTAGGTGCTAGAGTCTCTCTTCGAGAGTTGTTTAAAGATATAGGTATTTTAACTGTTGCATCACAGTATATATTTGCTAATATTATGTTTGTTAGACACAACATTAATGACTATAAGAAAAACAGTGATGTACACAATATTAATACTAGAAACAAATCTAAACTCATTGGTACCTATCATCGATTACATTAGGTACACAACTCGTTCGAAGGTCTTGGTGTACGTTTTTATAATAAAATTCCTATACATGTAATCGACCTTCCTGTAAACAAATTCAAGCTAACTCTAAAAAATCACCTTATTAGAAAAGCCTACTATACGATCAACGATTATCTAAGCGACAAACAGTCATGGGCTTAAGGTGTCATTAGAATTTAAATAGAATTTAAATAGATACACACAAACTTCTTTGTCTTTTAATAAAGCTAAATATTAACAAACCATTGTTAGTTGAAAGTAATGCGTGGCGATTATTATGGTAATTTAATTAGTAGTGATTTTTATCAGTATCTCGACTATGGTTTGTCATGCTCACTAAAATGTCATTGCTTGCGGTGTCGTCGTGGGGCGGGTCGTTTCCTTCCCTCTGATATGGCGAAGGAGATGATGGCTGGTCCATGCGTCATACTCGTGAACGGGTGCTGCTTGGGGTGACTGGTCGGCCTAGTCAGCGATTCTTTAGGCAATACTATTATTCTGGTTCGTTGAACTGCAACCCTAGCCTCTTAATCCAGTCACGAATTATTTTCAACAGTAGATTTTGCAACTGAATGTAAGTGGATGTGCACCTTGTTTCTATTTTGTTCTATGTTTAATAGACTCAAACCTTCAACGTTATCACTGAGTTTTTTTTTTGTTTGTGCGTTAGATTTTGAAGCTTTTTAATAAAAGGAATTTCAGGTGGCAACAGCTTGCATACTGTTTACCTTACATGTAATACTAACACTATTGTACATGAAAATCAGATTTTGAAAAAGAGGAGCCATGAGTTTCTTTGCCAGTATTCTTCTCATGAGCTCTACGCATTTTGGAAACTGGAAGTTATGGATCGACACAGGCAGGCAGATTTCGATGTTTTCGCCTAACTTACCTCGACAATACAGCACATGCTGTGGCCTCTGTTTGTGTCGATCTATGATTTTTACCTATAGCTTCAATTTGACGTTCATAAGTGTCACTTGGTGTCTTAGATGAATAAATGATTTTGATTTGATTTGATTTCATTTGATTAGACTCCACGCGCTGGCTTTGCCGCCGTGGAGGCTCTCCAGCCGGTTATCCTCGAGTGGGCAGGGCGGCAGCACGGGACCCTTTCCTTCCGACTGACGCAGGTCCTTTCCGGGCATGGTTGCTTCGGGATGTACCTGCACTCGGTCGCTAGGAGGGAATTGAGTCCCGCCTGCCACCACTGCGACTGCAGTGAGGACTCGGCCCAGCATACGCTGGCGATTTGCCCCGCTTGGGCGTCGCAGCGCCTTTTAAAAAAAAGGTTATGCATAAGGAATTAGAACTTCCGTTGTGTATCGGTGTCCAGTCAGTGTACCGTTTTCGATGAAGACTAACTCCGTACGATCCATAGAATTTATTCCTGCCCAAAACATAACAGAGCCCCCTCCATAAGGTGTGATTTCTTCAAAACATGCCTCTGCAAAGCGTTCTCCTGGTCCACGTAGCGCTCGCCGACGTCGGTCTTCACCATGCAGAGATATCCTGGCTTCATCGGAGAACAATACCCTATCCCAGTCTTCATGAGTCCATGACACACAATTTCGAGCGAAGCTAAGCCTGGCAACTCGATGTCCACGGAGTAATTTAGGGCCGCGTACCGGGCGATGACTGTGTGTATTAGCAGCGAGAAGCCTCCTCCTGACCGTCCATAGACTAATTTGCACTTATCTTACTTCTTCGAGGCTGTTCTTGAGGCCCACATAAGAAGATTTGCGATTTCTCAACGCTTGACTAACTAGAAAACGATCATCCCGTGGTTCGGTACATGTCTTTCTGCCAGAACCAGGCCTTCTCTTGACGGAACCGGTCTCTTGATAGCGCTGCCATCCCTTTGAACTGTCGACCGACTCACATTTAGCCTCTGAGCCACGAAGCATTGGCTGCAACCTTCTTCAATTAACGCAATAATTTTGCTCGCTTTTATCACTTTATCTACCATTTTCGAGATTGCTAAACAGCAATAACAATACTTTTAAATGTCAAGGACATTTAAAAATTGAATTGACATTAAAAAACATCAGATAATTTAATAAAAATTGACAAAAAGTTAATTAGAGTCGATATTAACTATAGGGAATTTGCGCCACAAAATGTAGTTAAAAGTTGTTTTCTTTGAAAACCAGGCTCAGTCAAAAATTTGAATTTGGAATGTACTCTTTTAAACATTATGCCACTTTTATAACTGGTCAGTAACATGTTCAAATGATTAAAACCTTTTTGGTATTTTATTTTTTTCAGGTAGGAAGAAAATCGAAACCGCCCGTTATTTTTTGCAAATGAGTGTTTATTATATATTAATAACGGCACCAAAACATTTAAAATAAAAAAAGTAAAAACTAAAACTCAACTACGACAAAAAACGACGCTGTAAAAGTATAAAACAAGTTTGAAAAGCCGTAGTCACACGTTACATAGAAACGCACCATAACACTTTAAAAACGTGTGACTACGGCTTTTCAAACTTGTTTTATTCGTTTTCAGCGTTGTTTTTTGTCGTAGTTGGGTTTTAGTTTTTACTTTTCAACCGACTTCAAAAAGGAGGAGGTTCTCAATTTGACTGTATTTTTTTTTTTTTTTATGTTTGTTACCTCATAACTTTGGACTGGGTGAACCGATTCTAATGATTCTTTTTTTATTTGAAAGCTGGTGCTTCCCGAATGGCCCCATTTAAATTTGGTCCAGTTCTGACATATCATCCATGAGAAATCCATATAAGTTTTCAATTTGCATTATGTATGTACGCGACAAATTAACGAATAACTCAATATTCCTGTATGGTCCCATTTAAATTTGGTCCAGATTGAAGTCGGTTTTTCTTTTTGTCAAAATTTGTGATTATTTTTATGACGTTTGCTTAGGTATGGAATTCCATAAAGAAATATTTGACTTATATGTGTACAGTATTAATTGACCTATTTATAATATGTATGTCGTACAAATACATTAGTATAACATACTCGTATAACATTTTATACAATAAAAAGTGTGTCAAGTTTGTTTAAGTTAATATTCTTATCATTATGTACAATGAGTGAAGCGCCACAGAATTTCTTTGAATTTAAATAACAACGAAAATATGAACAAAAACAGAAAATAAAATATGACGTGAAATGCAGATACAAATAACGACTGTTCAAAAATGAAAATATTTTGAACTACGTCATATTTACTTAAAAATCTTATCAACTGCAATATAAAGCACGAGACACAATAATGTTATTTTTAACTAAACTATAAAAAAACTGTTATCATGTAAAGAACAATGGCGAACTCCCGAACAAAATTTTGTTGAAGTATTTTTTTAGCGTCTAGCAATGAAAAAAATATTAAAATATGCAGATGAAATCCCTGAACAATTTTGTCTTAGACAGTATTGGTCTTAGAAGTCGACAATTAAAGATATTTCAATTTAAAGTTAAGTTAAACCTTAGAGCATATAATAGGTCTTTACCTATGAAATTGCCGTTTTGTATGCAATCAGTGAAAGTACTTATTTTTTGAAACTTTTTTATTTCTGTTATACGAAGTAATCACCCATGCAATCGACGCATCTTTGCCAACGCATTGGCAGTTTATTGATGCCCTTCTTGTAAAAATCAGCTGGACGGGAGGCAACAAATCTTCAAAGGCATTTTGTACTGCCTCTCGGGAATTGAATTTTTTACCCACTAAAAAGTTGTCTAAATTTTGGAAAAAGTAAGCCCCAGCTCTTGCAGCTGCTTCACGACAACGCGCGACCCCATACTGCGCAACAGACAGTCTCCAAGCAGCAAGAGCTGGGGTTGGAAGCTCTCCCTCATCCGCCATACTCACCAGACCTTGCACCTACCGACTATTACTTTTTCCAAAATTTAGACAACTTTTTAGTGGGTAAAAAATTCAATTCCCGAGAGGCAGTACAAAATGCCTTTGAAGAGTTTGTTGCCTCCCGTCCAGCTGATTTTTACAAGAAGGACATCAATAAACTGCCAATGCGTTGGCAAAGATGCGTCGATTGCATGGGTGATTACTTCGAATAACAGAAATAAAAAGTTTCAAAAAATAAGTACTTTCACTTATTGCATACAAAACGGCAATTTCATAGGTAAAGACCTATTATTATATGGAGGAAGCGCTGAGAGTTTATATCTCTCACAGTCTCCGTGATTGGTTGGTGTTCCAGCTCAAATACATAAACAACGAATATAACAATAACATTGTCAAATGTCAATAGTCAATAGAGTCAAAAGACGATTTCCGTTTTCATCATTGCCAGACTTCATTTGTTTTAAATAATTATCATGATTCTATGATATTATTTTATTATTACCACTTTTGTACTGTTCGGAAAATATAAACAAGATTTTTTTACTGCATTATGATTCGTAAACATAAGTATAATTACAAAATATATGTAAATAAAAAAAACGGCTGGCGTTCAGACTTTTTAGTCTCAACATAACTGGCAACACCGTTTGTATTGGAAATAAGGAAGTAAAATATGAATTAATCAAATACAGTTTTATTAATATGCATTTTGTTTCGAGACTTACTCAGTTCTTAAACATAATTGAAAAAAACGTACGAAATTATTTAGTGTTCATGCATAATGAAGACATTTGTAGACGCTCAATAATTCTATGAACTATTATTTCGCCATTGTTCTTTGCATTTGTCATATCATTTTAACTACATACATGTAAATAGTACCTAAATTTCGTTACATATTGACAAGATAGAGAGTTTTCCTTTACTGTGTATTCTTTGGGTACAACATTATTGTAGCTACGAATATAGTTTTAAAAATATCTGTACTATATTTGATTTCAAATAATTCTACATTAATTGCTAGATGCAAATACTTATAGCTTATGTAGATTTTACAAATTAAGATGAATATTATCTACAAGGGTGCAATAAATTCCACTATTATTTTCTACATAAATGTATATTTTACTGTATCTAATAGGTGTTGATCACTAATTAAATTTATTGAGTTAATTAAAACACACTAATTCCAGACTTCATTATGAGTTTTATACTCATAAGATCATAACAAACGTAGTCATACAAAAGTAACTAATTATTTTTCATCATATTCCTAGAATATCAATAAAATTATGTGAATGAGTAAGGTTTGTGTTTCTTTGCTTGCTCTTCTCCTCATTATTTCTGCTGAAGTATTATCTTTCAACAGTAAAATGAATTTATAATAATTAATAGTATTAACCCGTTTTTTATCTATACTTATAATAAAAATGTAACAGGTCCAATTCTGTACATTAAAGATATTTTGAATTTTTTTTTTGGAGGGCTCTCTATAATCGATACTGAAGCCAAAACTGTAATTTTTCATTTTTGTCTGTCTGTCTGTCTGTATCTTGGCCGCGCATCACGCCGAAACTACTGAACGGATTCAAATGAAACTTGGCATGATTTGAGTTCATACTACGAGGTAGGACATAGGATACTTTCTATCCCGAATTTCAGCACGGTTGCCTGGAGAGAGGGGATGAAAGTCAAAATATGTACTTAGTTGTAATTCAATAACACATAGTCCGATTTTATTCATTCTTTTTTTGCTAGAAAGAAAAAAAATAGAAGATAACGGGCAAAGTGTTTTTTTTTGTCCGCGACTGTACACTGCCTGTGGGAAGCTGAGACAGATATGTAAATATGGCGGTACGAAGTTCGCCGGGTCAGCTAGTTTGACAATAAGAATGTTAATACAAAATTTTAACAAAAAAAACCGACTTGAAGAACGACCAAATTGAAATGGGCTCACACGGGAAGCACCAGCTTTCAAATGAAAAAAGAATCATCAAAATTGGTTGGCGTTATCAATATTGAGTTATTCGTCAATTTGTCGCACACATACTTAATGCAAATTGAAGACTTATATGGTTTTCTCATGGATGACATGTCAGAACTAGACAGAATTGAAATGGGACCACATGGGATGCACCAGCTTTCAAATAAAAAAAAGAATCATCAAAATCGGTTCACCCAGTCGAAAGTTATGAGGTAACAAACATAAAAAAAACAGTCGAATTGAGAACCTCCTCCTTTTTTTAAGTCGGTTAATAAAATACCGCCTTAACATAAGTATGATTTGCTTTCAGGTATGTGATGTGATTATAAATATGATGGTAAGTGATACAGGCGGGTAACCGACCTTTAAGTGTCCTCTCACCCCGTAATTGGGGCTAGGGAGGAAATTAGGCAACCGGCAACATCACTCAGCTGTTGAATTTTCTGAAAGCACTTGGTTTCACTACGGTAAAGCGGGCCTATGATCATTGCTCTCCTATGATGTATTACCTCCTCCGTCTTGAGAAAGTGAGGAAAAGTGCTTATTATAAAATCTGCGTAGTGCTACTAACGTGGATAGTACTCACACATAAAAATCTAAATTGTTTGTGAGTAACTACTATTCGTTTTTGTTATGCAATAGAGTATTGAGTAAAATATTTGAGAAAATGGTGTACGAGAAGATATTATACTCAGTCATATTAAATGGGAAATATCTATACGCTATGATCCCGGGACCTTAAAGCAGGTTGTGAAAAACCATCTCACTAAGCCGCCATAGTGTGGGACGCCATACTGCATTGTCTGTTTTCGCAGTGATTAAGGTGGCCCCCACTGTTGGATTTTGCTTGAGCTTACCATCAGACTGAGCAGAGTTATAAAAAAAACAAGCGGTTGAGTCTAGAATAAATAAAAACAAGAATATGAGCTAACATTTGTGCTATCTGCTCATACAATTAGTATAATTGCTACTACCCGGAAATTCTAATAAAGTACTTTATATAAATTAAAACAAATAGATCAATTAGAATGTAAAATTTTTCAAGTGACCATTTTGCTCTGCATAAAAATGCAGAGCAAAATGGTCACTTGAAAAATTTATTAGTTTATTAGCCCTCATAGAAGTTTTCTTCTATGAGTGCAAAATTAGTAATAGGCAACAAATATTTTACAATTTCCAATGACCACCAAAGTTACATTTACATAATAATAAATTAAATTAAAAAGCTGTTTAAAAACAAGCTTTTACTGGAATGCCTCGAGACGAATCAAACGAGTCCAAACTCGATGATTTTGCGACGTTTCTTTACAGAAATCCTATGGCCACATTGCAGCTCCAGCATCAGATCAGCTCCATGTCATTATAAGATTGTATTGTCACGCTGTATGCATGTGCTTGCTAAATTTCAGCAAAATCGGTTGAAGATATCTGATTCAAAATTGAGTTGCAAGATTCCACCCGAACATACAAGCATACATACATACATACATTGTAAGTTAATAGAAAGCTTGTAAAAAGGAAATAAATGACAGACTGCTAGATGATGATGAAGACATGTCAAGTAGCAAAAACATGTTTTAAAGTGGTTTTGTCTCGAGTTGAACATACGACTAACCCCATATCGGATCAAAAATTATATTTATTTTTTACTAGTGGTTGCCCGCGGCTCCGCCCGCGTATATGTCGGTAATCGCGGCAAATAGTAGCCTATGTGTTATTCTGATGTATAAGCTATATTACTGTAAAGTTTCATCCAAATCTGTTCAGTAGTTTTTGCGTGAAAGAGTAACAAACATCCATGCATCCATCCATACTTACAAACTTTCGCGTTTATAATATTAGTATTGATATATGTTATTACAGTGCGCCCCGGGGGCTTCACTCGCATTTAATAAAAAATATTCTATGTTACTTCTAATACCTCCAAGAATATGTGTACAAAGTTTCATGATGATCGGTTAAGTTGTTTTCGCACGAGAGCATAACAAACAAACTTACATTCATATTTATAAAATAAAGAGAATATATTAGGAATAGGATGTCAATCAAATTAGATAAATTAATTCATAATAATCAAAAAGTGATAGTAACTATACAATACATACTCAACTAGTGCAACCTTAAAATATGTATCAAAATCAATTTCTGAGAACTTTAACTTCAAAGTCAAGTCTACTAAACAAAAACGAGGCTTCTTAAGCATGAAGGGCAAATAAGTAGTTTATATTAATATTGTTAACTCACGTTGTTGATGTGGCTCGTTAAGCTCTATAAAAACATACAAGTTGCTTGTTTCAAACTACGATTGCTAGTGTATTTGTAGGTTTCACATGCCCACGATTCTTATGTGACGATATTAAGTTACACTGACATGATTTGTTTCATAGGAACTTGGAGTAATAAAATTACACATTATCTATGTACAAATACGTGAAGCAAAACCTCTTTTAACGAAAAATTTTCCCAACGGTAAAGAATGAAATTTATAGTTAATATGGAGTGCAGCTAAAAATAATTGTTATAGTCGAATTACGACCACTGGGTCATCGCTAGTGAAGATAAATAGTTAATATTATTAAGGGGTTTATCAAATATAGATTCGTCTGGTTGTTTATTAAATTTCTTCTAAAAAAAGCAAATAGTAAATCAAAGAGCACTTGCTGCCATAAGCTAATATACTGGTCTCTCGTATATTTGATATAATTATGTATATACATTTTGATGATGATGATGATGTATATACATGTATACATTTTAATAATACGTAACATACGAACGTATATAATAATATTTTATAATGCAAATGATTAACGTTACACAAACAAATTACAGTTGGCAAAATACAGGTGTTCCCTACTCATTTAGAAATTCAGACTTGATATATGTATGAATATAACATTTTGAATCGGAATGAATTAAAATGATTTTACACCCAAGAAAGCTGCGCAAATAGGAGTTGCTTTAGAAGACCTGTTTCGTATTATTATAAAATAAGCAGGTCCACGATAAGCATCAAACGATGTTGACTTGTTGTCGGTTGAGTAATTGGAATACTGGTATGAATAGTAATTGGAATAACCTGGTTACAATGCATTTCCATTAGAATTGAAGCACTAATTTAATTATTTTTACTTACGTTTTTTTGCCTCGAGCATTGTTTTAATTATTCAATAATTCAGAGGGGTACTAGATATATTATATGCTATTTTAAAGACGGCTAAAACTGTAACAATTATAATAGTCAACTCATTACTGTAGTACTTTCTTACTTATTAACTATCGTAACAAAATATTTCCCAGCGCTATATAGGTGCTGTAAAACCAATAAAGTTCTAATTAATTGAACTATAGTGCTTTTTAGACAATTAAGTTGAGTATTAAAAAGTCGATTCGAACTTTACCTGAAAGCTTACTAATAAACTGTAGGTATATTATTATAGTTGCTTCTTTTGTTAACACATAATCGATGGATACTTTGCAGCACAGAATACACAACAGGTTACAATAATTATGATTTAGTCATAGAATACTGTTTGTACATGTTTGTGAAAAACAATGCTAGGAACAGATAAGATTTAAAATATTTGTCACCATATTTTCGTTCTTGTTTAGTACAATATAGAAGTAAACAAGATAAGGATGTTGATCAGTAAAGTTTCTTGGCAATTCCTATAAGTAATTCGAGGTCATATTTACATAATATATGTATTATAAGACTATTAAGATGTTTTTGATTAATATATTATTAAATCATGTTGGCTACAATAGTAACCTTAAGGAAGGCGTAGTTACTTAAATAAAATGTATTCTCGATCTTTCATTGGAGTGGCAGGTATGCTTTGTAAGTAACTCCAAAATCAAATGTATACATTGTGTACGAAAGCTGTCATGAAAAGCTAAAGCTTGATATTCCACGATATATTAGGTCTTTACCTATGAAATTGCCGTTTTGTATGCAATAAGTGAAAGTACTTATTTTTTCAAACTTTTTAATTTCTGTTATTCGAAGTAATCACCCATGCAATCGACGCATCTTTGCCAACGCATTAGCAGTTTATTGATGCCCTTCTTGTAAAAATCAGCTGTACGGGAGGCAACAAACTCTTCAAAGGCATTTTGTACTGCCTCTCGGGAATTGAATTTTCTACCCTCTAAAAAGTTGTCTAAATTTTGGAAAAAGTAATAGTCGGTAGGTGCAAGGTCTCAACAAGTTGGTTAGACCCTGGTTCAGCACCAAAGCAATGCCCTAAACCAAAAATGACCCCTAAAAAGGTGATGGTCACTGTTTGGTGGTCTAGTGCAGGTGTGATTCACCACAGCTTTTTACAAAACGGCATGAGCATTAATGCAGATGTGTTCTGCGAAGAACTGGAGAGAATGATGGAGAAGATTGCACATCTGCAACCAGCTTTGGTCAATCGGTCGTCCCCACTGCTCCTTCACGACAACGCGCGACCCCATACTGCGCAACAGACAGTCTCCAAGCTGCAAGAACTGGGGTTGGAAGCTCTCCCTTATCCGCCATACTCACCAGACCTTGCACCTACCGACTATTACTTTTTCCAAAATTTAGACAACTTTTTAGTGGGTAAAAAATTCAATTCCCGAGAGGCAGTACAAAATGCCTTTGAAGAGTTTGTTGCCTCCCGTCCAGCAGATTTTTACAAGAAGGGCATCAATAAACTGCTAATGCGTTGGCAAAGATGCGTCGATTGCATGGGTGATTACTTCGAATAACAGTAACAAAAAAGTTTGAAAACATAAGTACTTTCACTTATTGCATACAAAACGGCAATTTCATAGGTAAAGACCTATTATTATATATCCATGTTTAAACATACTTCACTTAAACATTATGCACTGTAATGGCATACAGGTAGATACTACAAGGCTATCAATGTAACGGTTGGCATTTAAACCTACAATTGTTTCTATTGGT
Source organism: Diaphora mendica (assembly GCA_949125395.1). Classification (NCBI taxonomy): domain Eukaryota; kingdom Metazoa; phylum Arthropoda; class Insecta; order Lepidoptera; family Erebidae; genus Diaphora; species Diaphora mendica. The sequence continues at coordinate 9,779,243 of OX421321.1, forward strand.
GTATCTAAAAATAATACTATAACCTTGAAGAAACTTGAGTTGATTCACCTTTTTTTGTAAGTTCACATTGTTTAATATATTAGTCAAATAGTCAAACACACAAACCATTGGATTCAAGGTTGCCCTTAGCATAAAAACCAACTGTTGAATGCGATACCTACCACTATTAAGCACATTTTATATTGTAATCAATTCATACAATACAACAAATTTTTCACAGGTAGTAGAGCCACGCTAATTTCAGCATGAATGGGCCGGCTCACAGGTAGTAGAGCCACGCTAATTTCAGCATGAATGGGCCGGCTCGACCGGGGCGGTACTACCCTCGCACAGAAAATCAACGTAAAATGACAGCAGCAGTGCTGTCGTGTTTCGTTGGTGAGTGCGAGACCGGAGGCCCAAATAGTCTAGTCAACAAGTTCCATACTTGTTGACTAGACTAAAAGATGCAGTAGCATCACTAGGCCGCCATGGTGTGGGTCGCCATACTGCATTGCCTGCATTCGCAGTGAGTATGGTGACCGCCACTCTTGGATTCTGCTTATGCTTTCCATCAGGCAGAGTAGAGTCATTTTGGCGGGCCATACATAAAAAAAAAAAAAAAAAAAAAAAAAAAAAAAAAAAAAAAAAACAAGATGTTCTAAACTCTGCAAAATGACGTAAAATAAGATTAATGTCGTTGCATATTAATATTAACCTACATTGCGATGAGCTAGGAATGTAGTGCAGGCGATGCGACGGCGAATATTGAAATATTTCCTTCAGTGCATTTCATAGTAATTCAACTTCTATTCATATTAAAGTAATACCACTACGTACAACCATATTATTATATAGCCTTTTGAAATATCAGAGTGATATTAAAAAAAAAATATAAGTGATTGGAATTTATTTTTAAGTTACTTTATTACGATAACCAAGTTAAATTTATAATAAAATATGTATTTATTCCAATGGATTTAAACATGAACCTAGACTATTCATGGCTGTTGAGAGCTCCTGTTCGCGACATGAAAAACAGTTATGAAGCAACTGACCATAAAATATTACGTCATGCCGTCCGTCATATTCGTTACCATTTTTTCTTTTAAAATGATGTCATAATTTGTTAGAACTCTGTTTTATTTTATTTTTAGTAACGAAGTCAGAAACATACCAAGCAAAGTTGTGTTTGTATTTACTTTTGAGTGAAATATGAAGTTTTTATTCGAAGACAGGAAGGCAGGCAATTAACGAATGAATACGCATAAGGTACACTACTAAGTAAAGCTATTCGAGGATAGTGCCATTCAAAGCTCGTTAAGATTTTTGACAACATTGTGTTAAATACGTTTATACAAAAACAAGTGTAAGAGTTAAATTGCGGCGTACGATTTTATAAACAAGTACAAATTATTAAAAATAAAAAACCCGACTGCGTCAATATTTAACAATTAAAACATATTAGTTTTATATATATATATATATTCGTAATCACCGTAAAAATCTTTATTTTGATACCACACTCGATGTATTTTGAAAACATTAATAATTTTGATGTACCTAGTGTCACTCTCACGACCGTGGCGTGGGCGTGCCAAAGAAATATACATACATACATACATACACTCGAAAAACATAACCCTCCTTATGCAATCGGGTAAAAATAAGATACAATTTTTCTGTTCTTTAATGTATTTATTTTCAACTAGCTGCCCCGACAGACTTCCTTCTGCCAAAATTTAGTGGCTTATTTCTTGCAATATTAACGTTTTTTCTCCCGGGTCTATCTTTCGGCTAAGATCACGATCAATTCGAAAGCAAGTACAACACTGATTATTGAAAAGTCTCGATAGACATCTGTGTCTTTATCACTATCCAGTTCTTTTCAGCTAATCATATTTTTTTTGGTTTTATGGATACAAATCACTGTAAGTCAATTACTTCAGGATCGCATCATCAGATCATGACTTGACTTAATTATATAACTGCCCAACTTTTTTGTAAATTAACATACAAATAGGGTTTGAAACTCCTCCCTTTTCATATCGATTAATATTATAGTAAGTCAAATTAGAGTGGTTGAAAAGCTTTATTAAAGGAACTACACACATCAAAAGTGTCTAGGGATCAAGCATTTTTATGCGGATTTCTTGAGATTGAGATGTGGCTTTGGCCCTGGCCTGCTCAGTCGCCAGACTTGAACCCGATTGAGCATGCATGGGATATGCTACAGAGAAGAGCTCTGCCGAATATGGAGGGTATCCAGTCGCAAGAAGACCTTTTTTTGTTGTTGCAACGAACATGGGCGGCCATTCCACAGCGTGATTTGGATGAACTCATTTTGAGTATGCCAAACCGATTCTTGTGTTGTTAGTGTTCGCGGTAGAAACACGGATTATTAATTGTTTAAGTTACCTAATAAAATTTTAAAGAAAACTGTTATTTCAGTCTTTTTTTCGAACTTTAATGTTAGTGGTTCAAATGTCAAAAATCCCTTTATTAGGAAAATGGCAAATTTCTTTATTAATGCAAAGGTGACTTGGTTTATCGTTACTGTGACAAACGAAAACACTTTATTTGATGAATCCTTAAAGAAAATTTTAATTAATATCAATCAGGAGAAAAGTTATTGCAAAAATATATGTTGATCCTTAGACACATATGTTGATCCCTAGACACTTTTGATGTGTGTAGTTTTAACCAGTTGATGTGGTCGTTGTCTTATCTTTTTTTTTTCGAGTCAAGTCCGCGTCGTCTGTAATACTTATCTATACTATGATTACGTTAACCTATTGCTCATTAAGTATACAAAGATATCTTGGTATTGATTGCGATTGCTTCAAATCTGAAATATAAGATGACTATTGAATGAGGTAGAGAACTGTAATCATCATAATTGACTGGTTTGGAAGTTATTTTCACTTTTTAATTTGATTACTTTAATGAATTTTAGTTTTATAGTACTCTATAAAGTCTTGTTTGATGTTTATTGTATCGTGTAAACAAATATATTGTAATTATTGTTTACTCTATCATTTGTACCAACTTCCCTCAATCAAATAATTATTTCCTGGAATAAATTGTTAGAAGTTTATAACCAATTTTAGTTTGTTTAATTGAATTGTAGACGAAGAAAGAATTAAAGGCTCTTTTTCAATCCAATTTTATAGAAACATGAAATAAATGGTTAAAACTTTTGCGTTTCTAATATATTTTTTACGCTTAAATATTTTTATTAAAAGGACGGATAATATATGAAACAAGTTAAATTTTAACAAAAACGACTACAAGGTTCGACTCGATTTCTCTTGGATGCCATCATCAGATCTTAGTGTCCTTATCATTGTACCACCGTAGGGATATCTCCTTTCCATTGAAAAAAGAATCATCAAAATCGGATCATAAACGACGAAGTTATCCGCGAACACATAAAAAAAACATATACGGTCGAATTGAGAACCTCTTCCTTTTTTGAAGTCGGTTAAAAAGACATAAACACGAATAAAATTCTCAGCACAGAATACCTGTTGAATTTATTTTTAATTAAGTAAGTACCAAAACTTTTGTGATTCTGAAAAAAAAACAATATTAATTCTTTATAAAAATGTAAGTGTTACGTCTGCCGTTGGCTTAGCGCCACTCGTTGACCCAGGTAGGTATGGTAACATGTATAATACAGTTTATGCGATTCAAGGCCGACAACCTCGTGTGCCTGGTTGAGCCGCGATTCAACAGAGTTCAGTTGACAATATTCGCCATGCGCCGGCGTCGAGCACGCGGCCCGTAACATCACAACCTTTAATCTTGCGCACAATTGATAAATGTAAAATACAATAAATAAGATAAAGATTAGTTACGAGTGTCACTGTACTTCTGAAAGCCTTTGTTGTGTGTTGTGTGTAAAACATGTAATTAGTAGTGATTTGCAAGTGAATTCTGCGCTGTTTCGTTGGATTATATTTATCGATAGAAATTTACGAGAACTTCATGTGAGTTGGAATATGTAAACTAAGCATATATGATATAAAAACAAAGTGGCTATTTTTATTAAGTTTTTAATTTAAATAAGAGAATTTTGATTTTATTTATTATATAGAACAAATACTGGTGATTTGTTTACCATTACGCATAATGAATCTTTATTGAATTTAAAATAAAATCAAAATTATAGTATTTGCTCTTGATATATCTACAACATCTACGCTATTGACTTTAAGTGATAAATATTATATGAAAAATATTCCATTCATAATTCTAACTCTTTAGCTTACAATACAAACGCGTCAGTGGTTTGTTTGTTTGTTTTCATGATTTTTGAAATTTTCTAAAAAGGGAATAGGTTCTCGTTTTACGGGTACTTAATTTTTTTCATTAAATTTACATTGAAGCTTGCAAAGTTAAGGGCAATAGCTAATAATGAATTAAACGAATTGACTACACGTTTGACCTAGTGTTTTGGCGGTCACCACGCCGTTTCCTACTTCGCCAAGTGTCGTGGGTTCAAATCCCACATAGGACAACACTTTGTGTGATCCACAAATTGTTGTCCTGAGTCTGGGTGTTCTTTGTGTCCGTTTCATGTATGTTTGTAAAGTCCCCCGCGACACAGGATTTATTCCTAGTGCGGGAGTTGTCTTTTATAAAATAAAAAAAATAAAACACTAAATATTAATGAAGTAGGACATAGAGTTTCTGATGCCAATTGATTTACTGTTTCTACGAGTAATTATAGTCTCTTTGAAATAAATATAATTAATTAAAGTTTTGACCTTGAAAATATACCAGATCAAGTTACGGGAATCACAAACATTTAATTCATAGATATCAAACTTTGTAATCTTAACGAAACGAATCAGGTATATTTGATTTGATAAAAATGCACTTTAAAGACTATAACTTAACAATCAAATACAAAAATCAAGGCCAACAGTTTTGTCTATAACCCCCAAAATATTAAACAGGGACATATTACAACTGTTGTTTCCTATATTTAATATAAACATTATTTCATAAGGTTTTAATCTTATCGTTGAGACAATGCTAAGGACCTTGGTAAGACACGCTTACCAGACTAGCATCAATTCTTGAATTATCTAAAGGTCTAGGTTACTGTTATTAATAACTAATTAAACCCGTCTATACTTTGGTAAATATCTTGGTGTTAAAATGACATCCATCGAATTTTTCTAATTCAATAATTAACGGTGTTTCGTTAGCATTGCGTTTAATAGGTTCCGGGTGCCTTAATAGGTGTAGTAAATTATTCAATTCTATTTATAGTTGCATAAAATTGTATATATAACTTTATATCCTTTCTAATTATTATATTTTTAGTGGAGTGTATACATTTATTTGTGAAGAAATGAAATTATTTCCTTCACATTTAGGTACAAGGGAAAGAATTTCATTCATAACTCTTTTCACACATGATTTTACCGAGAGCGGCCGCCTGCGACTTCGTACGCGTGGAGCTAGTTATTTGCAAATAATTTTTAATTATATTCGGAAAAGCTAGATACATTATTAGTACACCTCCACACCATCTATAGAGCATACATTTTAAATTTCAAGTCTCTTACTTCTAAAACATAGGACTTTCATACAAACTTCCAACCCCCGTTTTGCCCCCTTAGAGTTGGAGTTTCGTAAAATCCGTTCTTAGCGGATGTCTACATCCTATAAGGAACCCACCTGCCAAATTTCAAGTCTGTAGGTATTATAGTTTCTGAGATTTCGTGAATAATAAGTGAGTGGTATTTCGCTTTTATATATATAGATTAGTCTGCCAGTACACTAAAGTTATTTGAAGTAATCAAGCGAAAAGAGAGAAATTCTTCTGTCTAAGAGAAAAATCAGAAGAACAAGGCAAGCCTGCCTGCTGACAGATTATGAGATTAAGAAGTTAGCTTTTACGTAAAGCTATGATGGTAACACATAATATACAATTTTACTAAGCATAATGCAGTCACATCAAAAAGTTTGCGAATACCTCATCTCACGTTCTAAGTTTATTTTTCAGATAGATACAAGACCAAAATCCTACTTCCTACTAATATTAAAAACGCGAAAGTTTGTAAGTATGGATGGATGGATGTTTGTTACTCTTTCACGCAAAAACTACAGAACGGATTTGTATGAAACTTTACAGTAATATAGCTTATACATCAGAATATCACATAGGCTATTATTTGCCACGATGACATATACGCGAGCGGAGCCGCGGGCAACAACTAGTTGAACTATAAAATTTTATGCCCCTCGAAAACTAGTCTGTGTTTATTAGAATAGTGACCGATCTAATCAACTTTCCTTTAAACTAGAAATACACATGATAAATTTCACACAATAAACACAAAATTTCAGGATTCTAGGTTCAGCGGCTTGGGCTGTGCGTTGATCTCTGTGTATGTCAGTCAGTCAGTGAGTCACCTTCCTCTTTTATATAGATTTGCAAAAGTCTCCTTTGTGCTGATAAGATCTTGAGGTACCTTTGTCTAAGCCAAAATTATATTATACTTTACAAAGTTAAAAAAAAAAAAAATTGGGAACAATATATGTAATAACTTTATTACATAGAAATTAACGGAAAAGTGAGTTCTATATACGTACAACAACTACAACAATACACAATGAGAGTATTTAGTCTGTAATTCGAATATATCATTAAGATACTATGCAAAAAATAATACAAAATTTTAACAAAAAACTTTAAGTACTAGACCAAATTGAAATGGGACCACACGGGAAACACCAGCTTTCAAATAAAAAAAGAATCATCATAATCGGTTCACCCAGTCGAAAGTTCTTAGGTAAGAAGCATAAAAAAATACAGTCGAATTGAGGACCTCCTCCTGTTTTGAAGTCAGTTAATAACTACTTAAGTGTTTTTCTAATAATATATTTTCCTAAGAGCGTGCAATATTTACAAAAAAGTAATGTTGCTGCTGTAGGTGAAAAGTGGTGAAGAATAATCACAAGTAATCAATTGTACTGCAGCATATTTAGAAAAAGAACAAAGAAAAGTCCTGCAACGCAATTTTCTTTTTGGGAATCATGTACTTTTATATAATTAAAACTAAATCTAAACAGTGAGTACACAATGTATATGATGATCATTGAACTCATGTTATACATGTCGCTGATGTGAAATTATTTTGTGTCAAGAAAATTTATTTTCTTTTGCTTTACATTTGCCTTAAAATAAACCGAACTAAAAACAATCTATAAGATGCTACTAATTCTTTGTACCTTAAATTGTACTAATAATACGAATAAAAGTATGTTTTAAATCATGGTTGTGTGACTTATTATCGTGGTGCACGTAGCGTCACTTTATGACACGGTGGGATTTTGTCAATAGTAAACAACTTTGTTTCCAAAGGAATTCCTTTTATAATACGTATTTAAGTGTTATATTATTTTTAAAGTCAGTAATACTATCAATGCTAAATGACCTTTTCGTATTGAAGTAACAAAAAGAGTAAATAAATATGTGATACATAAATGTATTGTCTAGTATATTAGCACAAGTGGCGTGGAAAATGTTCAATAATTTATACAGATATGATATAAATCCCGTATTCTCTATGTGTTTTAATAATCACTATCATAGTTTGTTTGCAATTTTTTTTTTTATTAATTTAATTTAAGAGTAAGTAATCTTAAGCAGTAGAAGTAATTGAGCGATGTCTATGAGGAAATCCATAAGAACATGATACATTATGAGATTTTCAAGTTAGCTTTCACCTAAAGCTTTGATGGTAATACATCTTATACAATTTTATAAAGCCTAATGTAATCGCATCGAGTTTTTACAAATATCTCATCTCCCATCCTAAGTCAATTTGTCAGATCAGAAGTAGCTATAAAGTTTTATGGACATCGAAAACTGGTCTATGTTAATTAGAACAGTGACCGGTCTATTCAACTTTTCTTTAAATTATAAATACACTTATTATGCAAAATGATATTACGCATTTTTATGTATAACATATAACGTAGTCTACATTTATTTATTACTACTTTATTTATAACTATCAACTGAATAATAATTACAAATTTTAACAAAAAAAACCGACTTCAATCTGGAAGAAATTTAAATGGGACCATTCGGGAAGCACCAGCTTTCAAAATCAATCATCAAATAAAAAAAAAACATCAAAATCGGTTCACCCAGTCGAAAGTTATAAGGTAACAAACATAAAAAAAGCGGCCAAGTGCGAGTCGGACTCGCCCATGAAGGGGAACCCAGCAGCAAGTAACATAATATAATTTTTATTTTATATTTTTACATTTGTGTTGATTGAATGAAAGGTAAATTGCAGTTCACGATTTATGACGTATTAAAAAAAACTACTTACTAGATTTCGTTCAAACCGATTTTCGTTGGAAGTTTGCATGGTAATGTACGTCATATATTTTTTTTGATTTATCATTCTCTTATTTTAGAAGTTAGAGGGGGGAGGACACACATTTTACCACTTTGGAAGTGTCTCTCGCTCAAAATATTCAGTTTAGAAAAAAATAATGTTAGAAACCTCAATATCATTTTTGAAGACCTATCTATAGATACCTCACACGTATAGGTTGGATGAAAAAAAATTTTTTGAGTTTCAGTTCTAAGTATGGGGACCCCCAAAATTAATTGTTTTTTTCTATTTTTGTGTGAAAATCTTAACGCGGTTCACAGAATACATCTACCTACCAAGTTTCAACATTAAAGGTCTTATAGTTTCGGAATAAAGTGGCTGTGACATACGGACGGACAGACAGACAGACAGACATGACGAATCTATAAGGGTTCCGTTTTTTTGCTTGGCACGGAACCCTAAAAAGAACAGTCGAATTGAGAACCTCCTTCTTTTTTGAAGTCGGTTAAAAATTTAAATTCGATATTTGAAAAAGTTGAGTAGTAGAGTTTTTTACGCTTAATTAGGATATTTTAAGAACATATATCGTGACAACTTAACTTGTATTTTCATTATTAAATATTGGTGGTCTTGATGTTCATCTGCGTACAAAGAGGATTATTCTGAGGAAATTCTGAATGTGTCTTGTAAAAAACGACACCAAGTCCCTAGGTTTAGTTTTGAAGTAAACAAAATAAGTTCAACTAACTAATTTCTCCATTACCTATTTAAAATTGTTAATAAAATATCAGTGTAAATTATTAATATCATCTTAATATTATGTATCTGCTTCATTTTCGGCGATTAAACTATCAAATAAGTTAATTATTTGTACTGATCTCTTAAATTGAATCTCCTACCGATTGTAGGTGTATTATGTATTTTATCAGTAATTGGAACAAAGTTTCCTTTCTGCTATCTAAGATTTTGAGGTAATTATGTCTAAACCACAATAAAAATTATGCATAACAAAAATAGTGTGTGCTATACTTAATATCAAAGACAATGAAGAATTAATGAGGGCATTTAATCTGTAAGTCAAATATATTATTATTATACTATGCAAAAACAACTTTACTTAAGTGTTTTTCTAACAATATATCATCACTAGTGGTTGCCCGCGGCTCTGCCCGCGTATATGTCGGTTATCGCGGCAAATAGTAGCCTATTTTGATGTATAAGCTATATTACTCTAAAGTTTCATCCAAAAAGCGTTCAGTACTTTTTGCGTGAAAGAGTAATAAACATCCATCCATCCATCCATACTTACAAACTTTCGCATTTATAATATTAGTATAGATAGAAGCGGGCAATATATATCATCATAGAAGCGGGCAATATTTAGATATAGCATTGTTGTTTGCTGCTGAAGATAAAATTTAATCACAGGTTTGTCGGTGGCACAGAAATTTACAATTTTCGCAACTCCTTTAAAAAAAAAGAAAATGTACATCAACATTAGCTTTCTAGCATTCTTCTGCAAGATTTGCCATTTATTTACAAAAAAAATCGTATCAAATTAACTGTAAAAACACATTATTGATGCCTCTTTTCTTGATGATTGATGTTGATAACGTCCAAGTATTGCACACGCTGTCACACACATTGATTTATATATTGTAGTGGTAGTACATTCACTGGCACATGTTTTTGAAAGATAAGTCTGTATAATATATTTGTTCAACTCTCGTACACGTATGGCAAGGTGAAGATTTTAATAATTACATAATGCTAAGAAAACATTTTTTGGATTCATGTTTAAAATTGAAAGAGCAACGCATGTTTCTACTAATATAAAAATCTCTTAAAAAGCACAATTATAAATGGTTGTTATTATTTATATCAAATAGTCTAAATGTCCGTCAGAGAGAGATATATACTTTATCAAGCTACACGATCGTAGGATTGTGTAGGTTCTGTAGGTAGCTACAGAACCTTAGCCCAATCTTTACATAGTATCAAATGAAGTCGCTTCTTCTGTCTGTTAGCTTAGCTCCTTTAAATTGCTCAATGAATTTTCGTGCAGTTTTCAGTGGTAGATAGAGTAATTTTCAAGAGAAAGGTTTAAATATTAAATAAATTAAATAAGTAATTCGTGGAAATTTGAGACATTCAACGACTTCTGTGTGTACTATAAGTTGAGAACGTTACAGTTGTTACATTTAACACGTGAAATTAGATCTAGATGACGTTTAAAATTGACTCTGTTTTCTGTGAAACCTCATAATCTTTTTTAATAACTAAAGCCGAAAACGAAATAGTAACATAAACAAATAGTTCATAGTAAAAAGAAAATGCAGATGAGCCCTTAAGATTTGATAGGTCAAATCTAGTCTAAACTATTTAATTTTAATTATATAAACCTAGGTAAATATATATATATTAAGTGGGGAAATTCAAATTCGTATATACCCTGTAAACTACTTTTCAACTGTTAAATATCAAAACAATGAAATGTAAATGCTGTACTGAATACAGCATTGTCAGTAAGACATTCTCGTCTTACTTGGCAACAATCATCTGTACAACAATTTTATCTCTTTAGGTTATAGATAAGTTGTTACCAAGTAGGTATATAAATATTTTTTACAGCTTATTTGACGTAACGTAAGATGTTATTTACTGTAAACATCGTAATGAAGTTCACGTATTACTGTCGTGATTGACATGTAGAATTGTAAGTTTTAACTTTTCATTTATATTAGACTAGCGACCCGGCCCGGCCTCGCACGGATTGTTTAAATTCTCGGATTTCCACTACTATAATATGCATGTATTACACATATAAACCTTCCTATTAATTCACTCTATCTTTTGCCGAAAACAATATTACCTGAAATCTGTTACGTACTTTTAAAGATGTTAGAGAATAAACAGCGGAAGCGACTTCATTTCATACTCTGTAAAGAAGTGAAGTGTAATGTAGAAATTCGGTAACGTCTGTAACAAACTATTTTGTTACCAAGTGCTATAATTTTAATAACATATACAAATAGATGTTATCTTTCTTTACATTATTATGCACATATGATCCTAAATGTAAATTATTTCAAGTCTTGACAGATAATATGATAAATGTTCTAAAAGTAACGGTTGATATTTGCAATGAAGATTTTCTTTAGATAAAAACGTTAAAATATTTACACATTATGTAAGTTATATTTAACAGAATCATTTGTATAACCAGATAAGATCTGCAAGTTGTTTTGTCGAAACACAAAAAAATCATTTTTATAAAAACAATAATATTGACTATTTACTTATTTAATGTGTTCTTTCAAATACACTCTATATTGCTAGCTATTAATAGGCTATAATGAACCTTGAGACTAAAAAACTTACATTCCATTCCATTACATGAAATTAAACTCACTTGCACTTTTTTTCACTACATTTTTAATAATTTTTACCTTAACCTGACTGGTTTTGGAATCGGGCATTATCAGAGGTTACTGAACCGAAACTGAAACCGGTCAGGTTAAGTTCAAGTTCATTAAATAGTAGAATAAAAGTAAGTTTAAATTCAGAATGTATTATTTCTACCAAATGCCGACAATCGATATGATAAATTTTAACCAAAAAACTAACTTTAAATAACTATCCTGAATCACAGTTTGAAATTAAAATAAAATAAATTGATCGATGTGATATAATAATCATGTCTGTCTGAAAATAAAACAAATAACATCGTTAAGATTTTGAAATATTTTAATTTCCTTATTTAATCTGTTAGTAAATTTACATAGTAACTAGCTGACCCGGCGAACTTCGTACCGCCATATTTATATACAATAATTAGCAATAAATTAAAATTGCGACTATAATTTGAGATTTAAACTATCCTATCTCTCAATTTGGATCGAACTGCACATGGTGTGCAAATTTTATTATAATCGGTTAAGTGGTTTAGGAGTCCATTGAGGACAAACATTGTGACACGAGATTTATATATATTAATGTATAACTAGCAAATCTGTTGATTAATTAATAACAAGTATAAACAAGCGTAATATTTTATTAATCATACATGTTATTTGTACATCACGGGAATTTTCACGATCATGCACTTATTTATTATTTTTCCTTTTAATCTTGCGTTACCGACATAGCGCTTTACTCTGCGTCAGTGGTATCAATCCCTAGTTTGATGAGACAGCATTATTAATATAGGATTTACGGTAAATGGTAGGTTTATGTTATAAATTTTGAAGTTTTGATACCACAACTGATTAATATAGTGACGTCATACCTTTTCAGTCAGTTATCTTACCCACCTCACAACTAAGTATGCCGTGGGTAATTGTTTATGTGTATCTTAAGACATAAGTATTATAAAGTTTAAAGTATATGAGGTTATATTGAACCTATAATAAAAAAAAAAATAAGCCCTATAATTATTTTTTTTGGAACGAAGTTCCTTATGGGGTGTTGCGGAGGGGTACCCTAGTCGGCAAAAAACGTCCACAACGTAAGATTTACGCCTCGGTGTCAAAATGGTAGCGTATAAAAATGATGTGAGGTCTCGGGTTCGAATCCCGTGTAGAATCAAAATATTTTTTTTCATCTGCAAGTATTTGTTCTTTGGGAGTTTGGATGTTTTCTATGTATAATATGTATGTATTTACAAAAAAATGTCCGAAATATTTATTTAAGTATTTATTTCATGAACAAAAATCTGCAAGTTGCAAGTACGGAATAACTCTATAATGAAAAGATTAGTAACCCACAACTAAGACCACTATTATCACATTTAAGTTCTTTAGTTAAGTGCTTCTAGTTTAAAGAAAGACAAAAATACTAAGGTAACTTTCTCTATTTCAGACAAAAAGATTAGTTAAACAAAGCTCTCAACAAAATGGAAGACCAAGAAGCGCAGGTGCAAGCTCATAAGCTTCTTGGACAGAAAACTCAGACACCTCAGCGGTACGACAATGCATACACGAGAGCTCTTAAGTCCTGTAAGTATTTTTCCTATTATATATTATTTTTCTTGTTTTTTGAAATCTTTTTCTAATTTTTATTAGATACCTGCTGGTCTTGTTGTGAGCAATCCTTACTGGTAAGCCAGAGATCGTGAGTTCGACTACTATCCAGGACAAATTACATCAAGTAATATTTATCCATGATATGTACGCATTTACGTATATATATAAGTACTAGCTGACCCACGTAACTTCGTCTCTCTTCAATCATGCTCGGCTCCTACTGATCTTAGCGTGATGTTACCTATTCTATCTAAGACACGTTAGCAAAACACAAATTGGCAAAGAATAGTAAAAATTGGTTAGAAAATTTCAGAGTTTGACAAAGTAGAGAGTTCTTCGTGAGCAACAATAAGATACGAGAATTGTATAATCAGCAGTGTAGTTTCCATTGCATTTGTCTAGTTTGGGATTGTTCCGCCGTATGTGGAGGTCACCACATACGGCGACCTCCATATACGGCGCAACAGCATAACACACAACACCATCTACCGAAGATACTTCGAACAACGGAATAACGAAGGAAACTAAGACACTACCAATCCTGAATCGCGCAGTGGAAGTTTTCGCGCCAATTAACATATATTATTATATACAACATCCCAACATCAACCGTTGGACAGTTGGCCCGCCAGGCACGATCACTTCGCCTGGTCGGAAGATCCTCCCTTTGTGTTGGAGGGACATGACACCCGTTCCTCCACATGATCAAATAACTGCCTGTGAAAAATCGGAAGTTTTTATTATTACTAAATCCCAGATGAAAACGTTGATATGTCAATGATTGTCCGCGACTGCATTTAAGCAGTATAAACAAAAAGTCTTTATGTATAACAAAATTCTATTTTGTTACTGTACATATATTCAGATATTAACAACTTTTGGTATAGGTAAAATTTGTGAATTCCGAATTCCTCCCCAAAAAGGGTGCTAGTTTAAAAAATTGGACAAGTGCGAGTGGGATTCGCACAGGAAGGGTTCCGTATGATTATTTATAAATTTTATGCGTATACCTGTTGCCGTTATCCATATCGAGCAAAAACGAGCAAAAAATTACTTTCGTTGTATGGGAACCCCCTTAAATATTTATTTCATTCTGTTTTTTAGTAATTGTTGTTATAGCGGCAACAGAAATACATCATCTCTGAAAATTTCAACTGTCTTAATATCACGGCTAATGAGATAAAGCCTGGTGACAGACGGACGAACAGACTGATGGACACTCAAGTCTTAGTACTAGGGTACTTATCTACAAATATATGTTAAAATCAAAACTCATTAAACAAATGAAACAAGTAAATCCTTCAACATCATAGTTATTATATCTCATATTACAATCATTATTACTATGCCTAGTATACAAATAAAATCCGTAATACGTAGCAGCACATAATTTATAACATCTGCTCTTTACATAATTGTTTTGATAAATGAACACATTTCAAATTTAATCAAGGAATATTATACTTTAGGTTCGCAGATATATTGTATGGTTCAATGAACAGAAAATGCTCTTTTCTATACGTCTCATAAAACAGTACACGAATAGTCGACGTCAAAGGCTAATTAGCTCACAATCAATATCATTGATGTCACATCAAGCTGAAGTTCAAAGATTCTACTTTAGTCCTGTAGAAAGACTCATCAATACTAATATTATAAATTCAAAAGTAAGTTTGTCTTTCTGTCTATTACGCTTTCATGGCTAAACTGCCGCACCGATTTCAATGAAATTTGACATGATACTTTGATTTTTGAGGAAGAAAATAGGCCACTCTTTAACGCAATAATCGGTCGCGACAAACACGCGGTCGGAACTGCGGACAAAAGCTAGTAGCCTATAACTAATTCATGCGTATAGATGTTGCTGGTAAAACATATTATAATAATAATGCTGCAATGATAGTTAACAAACCACATAACTTGATTAGAGGTATTTTGTGCTTAAATTGCTTGTAACAAATTTAACGTTAATAAATTTTCATATCTCTACATATTTATTAATTGTGTAATAAAATGTCATAAATACTACCGCCTGACATATTATTTCTCATGCTTATTGTTCTGTTTCCCGTTTCCGTTAAGGTGGGTATCGACTTCGCGCTCCAAGAGGACAAACCAATTGAAACGCGCGCCAATGTGTTCGTTGGAACGCGAATGTGGAGCGGTCCGTTCCATTCGTTGTCGGTTTTTAACCACGTATCAAAGGCAGTTCAGTTGTGGCGCGCGCGCCAGTTGAGAAGAGAGCGATACTGTTGTATATTTTGTTGCGTACACGACTGGCCTGCATGATGAATGGTCGAACACTGGAACAGTTGCCACGCATGCGCGCCAGGCGCGCATAGTTGATATACTTTGAAATACTTCAAATATTTGGAATGCGTTCCACGGAACGCACTCTTGGCGTGGTTGTTAACGGCCCGCGCGCCAGGAACGCGTAGTCGATACGAGCCTTTAAGAAAAATATTTTTCAAAGACTGCTAAGAACCATGGGCAAAAAAATCTGCCCGTGGTACTACCGTAGGACTACGTAGTAAGACCACGGGCAACAAACCAATTGTATGAGCTACTCAATATTGATATAGTCTCTGTAAAATGTTTTTGATGTACGTTAAACAACAATGGATAATATTTTAATTTAAAATAGGTTACTTAAGTTTCCTTATGTCTATAATTATAATGTTGATAATAGTATACCTAACCTACCTAACATCCATAACTACGTATACATAAAAAGTTATTATAAATTATTTGCAAGCTAATATAATTTAGGTGTGGAAAAAACTCCAACAGATTCATTAACATTCGTAGCCTAATTAAAACGAGGAGTCACAGATCAAGTTCATTCAATGATTAGGTAGTACACATGCTGGTTCGAGTATAACATTACAGTGACCTATTTTAAACATACATACATATTACAATTTATGAATCAGCTTGACCACAACACGTACCTACGAACACCGCAATCCGTTTGATTACATACACACAACAGTCCATGTGTTTCGTTAGTCTCTCAAATATAATTCACAATAAATTTCTCAAGGTTCCCCTTCTACTCTTTGATGATGATGATGTTCTCCTAGCCGATAACGGCCACGGCGGCCAGTCTCAACGGAGACCAGCCAACTACGCAGGAGATATTATAGTGCACAAGTGTGTTCGCAAAGACAGGTGCACTCTCTGTTCCCTCTCTCTCATAATCGATGGATTCTCATAATTCGATGGGACGGTTAAGCGACACGATTGAGGATAGATCATGCGTAGGACCGACAGGCACCCCAGTGCCTTGGAAGTTGGAGTCTGAATCCCAGTTCAGACCCCACCTTCCAAACTCCGAGCTGTTATTAAGTATTTCTATAATCAGTAACACTCAATAACACTTTTGGCCCGACCCGGAATCGAACCCGAGACCTCTTGATCGGCAGTCACATACGTCAACCGCTAGACTAACGAAGCAGTCAAGTTCTACTCTTTACTAAGGAACTTACTTAATCTGTCACCATCACTGACTGATCGATGTATCGTTTTGGCAGTTACTTATTCGATTATAAAGAATAATAAATCTCTGAAACAGTCATAACAATACTGACAAAACTTGTTAACATTTTTTGTTACAAGCCTAATGTATGGTTAGAATTGAGACCTTATTGTAAGTACTATATTTACGCTAAGTGGTAGTACAGTTAATTATTATACTTCAGAATCTTGAAAGTAAAAATTATAGTAGAGGTCTGTTTTTGTGTATTTCTTCTTGAGGGTAAATGGCTTTGACTGAAAGTATTCTTGTACAAAATATTTATAGATGTAGATTGTGTATTCCAGGGATTTCCTTTCTAGGATTCACCTGATTCCCCAGCTACTAATACCCGCGACGACGTGCGGTTTTTGTTCAAGTCAAGCCCAACATAACCACTAGCGGGTGGTATCCGGGGAGATTTCCGAACAAACAAAAAATGGTGTATAATGTATAAATAATGGCCTACTTGCAGCTTATACTAGTATCTGCGGGCTTCATTACCATGCTATCGTGCAACCAATGAGATCAAACCAATTCAGCATAAATTTATTTCCAAAATAACATTATACTAACAAATTCATACACAAGACATTAAACGTTAGCATACAACAATGTTGGCATTTTAGCCTAACTGCTAGACGTGTATGAAGTAGGAATGTAGCTTTAATACTACCTAACGGTGTTTGCGTGCGTGATGTAATCTGAATTTAAATGTATGCTAAGTTAGCAAGGATTATGAATAAATATCATTAATATGAATACCACCCACTCATGAAATTTAATATTTATGATTTTTTATTTCAATACTAATAATTTGGTTATGTGCATCATGAAATTCTATGTTTGAAGTTAAACAAAAAATACTGATACTTAAAAGGTTTATTGAAAATAAATATATCGTAAAATAATAAAGATTTCAGTAACCGTTTATGAAAAAAAATTTTACATTATGGTACAAGTGTGTAATGTTAGTGATTACCGCTGAGGCGCCATTGAAACCCGAGCGTGACCCGTTAGGTGAGGGTCTTAAGATACTCGAGGACGGTAATCATCAATACACACGTGTAACATACGATGTATTTCAACACACTTGTGAAGAAAATAATATTAAAAAATATTTTTTCCTTTGAGTTTTCAGGTAGTAAACTTTCCATATCGTTAAGGGCTTCGGATCTTATATCGGGCGGTGTACAACATAAATCATTTTCTTCATAATTAGTACTTGTAGACATTTTAATTAACAAGTAACTGTAAAGTCAACAGTGAAAACGAGTTGTGATTTTTTTTCGCAATGACGGAAAAAATAATCAGTTTTCCTATGCGCGTGCATCTTACAGTGGCGATCGGCCATATACTAATTTTGGGAAAAAAGGTTCCGATGAAATATATTCTGATTCTAACACGCATGATGCATAAAACTAAATTATTTTCATAGTATACACAAAAGTCAATGATGCAGAAGCATCACTAGGCCGCCATAGTGTGGGTCACCATGCTGCATTGTAGCATTCGCAATGAGTATGCTTTCCATCAGGCAGAGTAGTCATTTTGGCAGGCCCATCCATAAAAAAGTACACATATAAAAAATACAACGTGTAACAATGGGTGTGTCAGCAATTAAGCTCCTAACAAAATGCATTAAGTCATATCATATTACTTTATATTATGAGCTTAATTACGTTTTGTTTAGCGCATGAACTCTGCAGGTTAATAACTGACCTTTCGTTAGCTAATACATACATACATACTTTGTATATCGTGGAACAAAGTAACTGCTAAAGGTGCACGAACATTATACGAACAATAGAATTTCTGCACAGCTATATGCTGTTTACAAAGCTTATTTATTTAAATTGCAACCGTAGGCAAGTTTAAATCCTTTCAGAAAAGTAGATTTGTTCGAAATGTTTTATAAATATTTTAAATCGTGTAAAGTATTATTGTCATATTAAATCTTCTGCAAAATTGTGTACATTCAATTTTGGGTAGCGTTGTTAAAACACATTAATTCTAGCTGTATATTTTAAAATACTATTCACAAACAAGTAACTTTTTATCTATATAAGTGTATAATATTATTCTAAAACATTTTCGACTAGCCCTAATTACTAAACTTTACTCTGATACAATTTGAAACAGCAGTGTTTGTTATACTCAAACAAGTAAAGTCGAAATTTATGAGTCGTGAGCGAGCTATTCTCTTAACTTGAACAGATAGTTAAAAATATTCTGCCTTACCAATATATATATACCTATTTATTTTGTTTTAATGATAACTGTTTTAAACTCTATATTTGAAAGAAATAATTTTTGTTGTGTATGAAATCTGATTATGTAATATAAATCAAGTTGGTAGAGCCACGCTGATTTCAGCACGAACGGGCCGGCTTGACCGGGGTAGTACTACCCTCGCACAGAAAATCAACGTTAAATGACAGCGATTGTGCTGTCGTGTTTCGTTGGTGAGTGCAAGACCGAAGGCCCAATAATGCAGAAGCATCACTAGCCCGCCATGGTGTGGGTCACCATGCTGCATTGTTGCATTTTCTGCGTTCGCAGTGAGTTTGGTGACCACTACTCTTGGATTCTGCTTATGCTTTCCATCAGGCAGAGTAGAGTCATTTTGGCAGGGCCAAACAAAACAGAAAAAATAATAATGTACGGTTATTTTACACTAATTTCAAATAAAATATTTTTCATGATACGAACTCCCCCTGTATTTATAACAGGGCGCTGCGCTGCTTTGTACTTTCTACCGTATTTCTCGAATGCTTTAAAAGTAATACGTAGCTGCCTTATTATTTCACGGCTCGGTGGAGTTTCTTGTGTATAACGTTACTCCAGCACTAATTTTAAAGTTTGCCAGCTAGTTTTTAAAATGATGGTGTAATATGTTAGATATAATATTAGAGACAATAAGTTACAAAGCTCTTTACGTTTTGTACTAATAATATTGTAAAATGATAAGGTTTACTGTTTTTCAAATGATATGTGTCTAATGGCCCAACGTGCAACTTCATTATGTCACAGTGATTTTCGACAATCGTCAGAGATTTGCATCTTGCTTTGAACTTCTGTAATTACATCATCAATTCATTCGAGAAATAATGATTTAAGCGATCCTATCATGATTGCGATACAAAGCTTGTAGATTTGAGTTTATTTCATCACATTACTACTACTTAGCTACTAACGCTGTCAGCAGACAATTTTCAGGATGAATTATAAAATCACCTATATTTAATTTATATTTCCACAGAGTATTTTATTTAATACATAAAAGGTTAAAATTCTTTCAAGTCTTGCCTACATAGTCATGAAATAACTTAAAATCAAGGAATGTTAAAAAGGTTAGCAAATAAAGGGTTACCAAATTTATGAGTTAGAGGAGACTTGTATAGTTTTACCTATTATTCTTATAAAGCACTCCTAAAGGACATTAGTGAAAGATCATTTTATCCTAAAGGTACTCTCTCACTTGAACATTTCCATAACCATAGTATCTTACGAAAGTTGGCGCCCTTTTGCACCCACGCAATGTTTAATGCACAGGGTATAAAGTGTGACATAGGAATTTTCCGAAACAGCCATATCTTTGTCTTAGGAGTACATGACTGCCTCGGTGGCGTAGTCATAGCGTGTGCTGTGTGATATACAATATGATCTTCAAGTATTTGTTTTGAAATTGGGGTGTTTCCTATCCATTATATATATGTGTATTAAAAAAAAGATTATAAGTATTTATATCAGTTGTCTGGTATAGTACAAGCTCTGTTTTGTATGGAACTGACGTTGTGTGTCAGATGTCCATAAAATATGAAGAAACGCCGCGATGTTTATCTATCAAGTACTTTATTATAGTTTAATTATAGCGGTAGGACTATTTACACTTTAAAATGGTATCGGTCGCCTCACCGCTTACTATTGCACTGAGTGATGTAGGTGCTTTTTGTGTCCTTTGAATGTTTTGTTAAAACACCCGCGAAACGAAAAATTATCCTTGTGCAAAAAATGAATAGAAGCTTAAATACAAAAACAATAAAAAAAACCCCTACGCAAGCACTTAATCGAGTAATCATACGCCAAAAATGCCTTATATCATTTTGGAAAAGAACTGATACTCTTACACTACGGGACCGATATTAACTAAATATATCTAAGAACCACTGCAAGGAAACTGACTTTCAAATAAAACAAACCGCATCAAAATCGGTCCATCCGTTTGAGAGCTACGATGCCACAGACAGAAACACACTCACACAGACAGACATCGATGTCAAACTTATAACACCCCTCTTTTTGCATTGGGGGTTAAAAATTAAAAGAGAGAAATAGTAAAACATTCGTATTTAGTTGAAATATTCATTTAGGCTATTTAAATACGAGGGCGCGACAGCGACCTGCTTACCCCGGGTACCCGTAAAAAGAAGCCTATGCCCATTGGTCTAGAGAACCTATAAATCACATATTCAACACTAAGCACTGGTGAAGCAAAAAGATTTGGGTACTTAAATCAAAATATAATTATAATTTAATTCTCTTAATTGTTTTAAATATAAAATTATTCGCTAACGTTTTAGGGTAGGTATCATCGTAAGCAATAAAGCTGAACTTCTAACAGACGTAACTTATGCAACATGACTACCGCACGGGATATGTAGATAAGCGCTTTAGCAGCCCATAGAGTCGATTATGTATAGAAAGTAAAGGGCTTTAATCTGCTCGTGGGCGGAATGTTGGGTAACTATTATATTGAGACCGACCTCGGTTCTGCGCCTACTTACACAATAAATATTTACAGTGTGGGTTACTGTTTCTCATTAACATCGACAGTGTCTTGAATTCATCTGATTTAATGGCACTGTTTTTTGACAAGTTACATAACGAACGTTTTGAAATTCACTAAGTCACAATTTAGTGTATAAAAAAACTCTTTTTCCAAGATCTATTACCATGTCCAAGTATAAGTATATCAAATATCTGTTATAAATAATTCTCGTGTCATGTTGTTGATTATGATGAACTCCGAAAATAAGTAACCGAAAATTTTCATTTTTTTTTAATGTGTATTTTTCTGGTGTGCATAACATAGGATGGTTAACATCATGCTCAAACCAATAGGCGTAAAGCATGATTAAAGACGCAGACGAAGTTGCATGGGTCAGCTAGGAAGTAATAAGTATAATATTTACTACATGAAAATATTGATCTAATTTGCTAATCACTAAAAGCAATGGGGGTTTTTGATGGTTGGTTTTAAATGAACTTTTAGGGTATGTAGGCTCTAGAATATGTATATGTAGGTACGTACTGTTTATCTTCTAAAATCTTTGAATTACTATATATATTTACAGTCTCGAAGTACAAGCCCCATATTTTGTAATGTAAGTAACGTACGTTTGTTTATTGTCGTATGCAGAAACAGTAATAAATTCTCATTATGCAGTACCTAGGCTATTAACGTAGCGTACGTGTGACTGCATTAATATCAAGTCTACCTTTATAGCAGTTTGATAGTACATCCATATAAAATTTACAGAATTAAATGTTTAACAACAAAACCATATAATGAAAAATGTACTGCTATTTTCGGTTGATCACAAGACTTAGGGCTTCCACACATAACTGCGATGCGATGCGATGCGGCGTGATGCGGTGCATTCGTGCGAGCTCGCAAATATTTGTGATGCGTTGCGAATTCGCAGTTATGTGTGGGAGTTCTTAATCTGTGAAAAAAATCAGAACAAATGAAAAATAATAACATTTATCATAAAAATGAAAATAACGTAAACGTAAAGCAAACCTCTAAGAAAAGAGATCCTAGTAACTTCTGAATTGTTGGCGTTCATGAACTCCCGTAGTCACTTCTTATTTATTTATAATTAACTTATGCACTTTTGCACATCGGCGGACTTAATGCCCTGGGCATTCTCTACCAGTCAACCTTAAGGTAGTGTAGAAATCTTATGAGGTAGGCGCACATAGGTTATACATCTTCCTTATCAATATATATAAAAATCAATGCCACTTTTCGTTGTTATTTTATAACTCAAGAACGGCTCACCTATCCAAACCAAATGTTTAGGCTATGTTCGGAATATTTAGTAGATGGTTTATGCGAAGTTTGCACAAAATCGGTCGAGCGGTTCTTCATTTATCGACATACACGCGGGCGGAGCCGCGGGCACCAGCTAATCTTATATATATTCTTATCAGCTACCTTAGCCAAGTTGCAAGTGTTTTGCGTCGATTCTCTTTCTACAATCGCTAACGTCTCTATTATTTTGTATTATTGGTTACTATGTATTTTGTTATCTCGTAATTAAGCAAGATGACGTCATGCTCATACATTTATAAGTTTTCTAATAACGTTCTAGAATGTTACGTTTGAAGAAGACGCCGTGTTTTTAAAAAGTTTTTTTCCTTTTTTCTGTGTATGGGCCTGCCAAAGTGACTCTAATCTGCCTGATGGAAAGCATAAGCAGAATCCAAGAGAGGTGGTCACCATACGCATTGCGAATGCAGACACTGTAACGATGCAGCATGGTGACCCACACTTTGGCGGCCTATTGATGCTTCTGCATCATTGGGCCTCCGTAAATATGATCTAAATTATATTGTACATACATGAAAATGTAAGCATCATACATACATACTTTTATGAAAAGTTACCCTTATAATATTGATTTTCAAAGATTCTCTCAGTATATTTTGGTAACATTGGCCCCGGAGTCTAATATAAGTTGTGAGAAAATTCCTTAAAGCCTAACCTGTAATTTATTTTAGCCTAGGTAATTAAACAAAAAGATCCATGTCATTTCTTACATTGTTAATAAACATTAAAGGTGGTCAATAAAAGCATAACAAACATTATTAGCGATACCTTTATAGATTTTTTCTTTTATGTCGACAGAATATTAGACAAGGCATTTCTTTCTGAATTCTGTAGATAAAGAAAAATGGGGCACAGGGGAATTTCCGCTTGTGTCATCCGCCTGGGGAGGTAAACTCGAAGTACATTTTTTTATGTTGTGTCTAGACAGATTTATAGCGAAATTACAGAATACTATTTCGTAACTGGTATATTTTTCGTGGAATAATTTAAATACTTTATACTAATTTTGAATGCTCAGGGAATATGAAAAGGGAAAGACCCCTTAAATTATTGTTATTTTTAAGCTGCTGCATAGCTTTTATCGCGGGTTTTGAGCGCGGTGACCGAATCAAGAAATTCCGTAACGATAATAAAACCTGACACCCGAAGCTCGCACGGATCGAGACGAGAATCTCCGAAATCAGTCTTCTCAAACCCAGACTGTTTTGTTTGTCTGTCTCTGTCAGACAGATTTCGGAGCAGCTTAATTATAATTGCATAAGTTGATAAAAAATGCTATGCAATAGCTTTACCGCCGCAGTCCCCGAGTGCCACACGTCTTTTTTATCAGTAGTCATGTAGTTTAAGTTTCATAAATCAACTCATTAATCAGAGCTTTATATTCACAGTAAAAAAAAAAATATTAAACAAACTTTATTTAAATTTTCCCATTTTAAGTAATATACTGGAACTCCCATCTGATTAACTGTGCCGACAACAAACAGGGAACTGACAGTTTGATTAGTAAACGATCGTTCAGTAGCAAGCTCGAGATTAACCTATTTCCTCCAATCAACTCATATCACCCTCGGGAAATGAGAATGTGAGCACTTAATAGGCTTTCCACGTACGTCACTGGTAATGCGCCTTTACTTCATTCGGGTAAATAAGTTTTAGATACGTACATTCAACGACAGATTAGTATTAGAATTTAGTCTTGACACATACTTAAGTGTATTTTATTAAAGTCTGATAATGTGTTTTTAGTATAGACATAAGTGTACTATACTAAAGTTGAATACTTTTCGAAATAAATTTATGTCATGTTTGTTTAATAGTAATAAACTTGCTTGAAACACGTAATGTTATGAAAGTCTAACAAAAGGTTTCATTCTTCTTTAGTACGAAGCCTTAACTCATAAAATTATAAAATATAGATTAACCAAGTGACTAACACAACTTCGTCTCTTTTCAATCATGATTGGCTCCTATTGGGTTTGGCATGCTGTTAACTATCCAACCAAATGAATTGAGAACCTCCTCCTTTTTGAAGTCGGTTGAAAATACGTGAAAATCTGTTAGTTTCAACAGATGGCAACAACGTGTCACGAGATTTATCTATACTTTTTACTATATAAAGAGGTAAAGTTTGTGAGATTGTGAGTTTGTGCTGTTGTAGGGAGTAATCTCTGGTTTTACTGAACCGATTTCTGAAAATTATTTTACCAATAGAAAGCTACGTTATTTGTGTGTGACACAGGAAATATAATAGCCCGAAAAGTGGAAAGACTTTTTCATGGTAGCCGGATTTGCAATGTAAGTCGGAGAAAAAAATGTTTCCCGCCCAACGAAGTGGGCACGGGTCAGCTAGTATATAATAGATAAGCACATACCTACTCATACATGTATCCCTAATGTACTAACTAACGTAAGTATAAATGTGTAAAGGTCAAACATAAATTAAGTATTATTATGTGGTCCCAAGTTACCAGCATATTGCCATTTAGTGGACACTTTATTTATTTAATTAGGTCAGGGAGGATTAAAAGGAATATGTAGGTATGAAGATAAGGAAATTGTAGAAAAGGGATATTGCTTATTTAAATGGGTGAATGAACGTGAACCCGCGTAACTCAAAATAACTTTGCCTGTGTATATCAGAAGGAATAATTTTTATTCGGTTCTGCAAAATTCTTCAATAATATTCTGCTTCTATTGATGGTAACGTAATGTTATATATCCTTACCATTTTCCTCGATAAATAAGCTATTTTAAAATTTAAACAAACAATTTCTTCAGCATTATAATATTTTTTTAAAGGAAATATTCTTATGAGCTCAATGAGGAATACAACTAATACTACCTTAACTATTTATTTATAATCCTAACTTATAGCCGAGTTCATTTTTTATTTTTTTGTGCGCTGTACTTATACGCTCTTTCTGTAATGAGACTATCATGAGCACTGAACATCAAATGAATCTGGTCTCATTTAAAATACTCATGGTGCTATAAACTTTTGCAATATATTTTAATGTTGTAATTTATTTCAATGTCCTTCGTTATGAAAAGTGCAACAGCTTAAAGGGTGAGTTTCAGCATTTGGCCAGAATCATAACTTTTTAATAGCGCTTCAAGCTGTGTTTAGCAGCCAAACTCCTTTCTGTATTTGTGAAATTAAATTACTAAAACGTTTAAGGATAGTTATGTAAGTATTGAAGCAATACAGGCAATACAGCGCACGTGCAGTAACACATCAATTGCTAAAAAATAAGATAAATTTTAATTTTTTATTTTACATTAACATGTAATGTACTTTACTTGCGCAAAAATGTCATTGGAACATTGTATATTGTATATTTTTTGCGATAAATTTCTGTACTAAGCTCCACTTCGTTATGTTATAATAGCTGTTACACGCGGCTTCGCTCACGCAGACTTTCATCCCCTGATTTACCCCCTTAGGGGTGGAATTTCAAAAATTCCTTTCTTAGTGCTCACTTACGTTATATAAAAAACCTATATGCAAAATTTCAGGATTCTAGCTTCAGCGGTTTGGACTGTGCGTTGATCTCTAGGTATTTTAGTCAGTCAGTCACCTTACTCTTTTATATATATATAGAAGATTATTGGCATTTTCATTTAGACAGAGAATGATTAGTTTAAACATTTTACTAAAAAAATAATTTCTGCTTGTTCTCAGGTTGTATTATACCCCAGCGCTACATTCTCGGCGTGATGGGTCTTCTTGGCGTATGTAACGCGTACACAATGCGAGTGTGTCTCAACCTTGCAATTACACAGATGGTTAATCGGACTAAAGCCGCCGGAGATCACTATGTTGATCCTGACGCGTGTCCCAGTGATGATATTGTTACCAATACTACAACTATTGCTAACAGACCGGTAAGTGAAAGGAAATATCTACTAAATATCTGCCTAGAGTTCTTCGATAGTAAGGATAGTTTCACCGCTTGCTGATAAAGTCTCTGATATACTTATGTCAACTTACCTGTCAAATAACTACCGGTTTCAGTTTCAAAAGTCTCGGATAGAGACATATTCATGTCAGATACATATTTGTATATGTAAAATAGTGTTAAATTCCAGATAACTATACGAAACTTTATCAGGGACTGGTGAAACTGGCTCTTAGCTTCTCTCACCACCTAAATTGAATCTAGACATACACAGACAGCAAAAAAGCTCAGAGTATTGTAACTCTGTGTAGCGATAAGCTCTATACTTTTGAACATTAAGCATTTATTTTTAACCGACTTCAAAAAAGGAGGAGGTTCTCAATTCAACCGTATTTATGTTTTTTTTTTTTGTGTGTTCGCGGATAACTTCGTCGTTTATGAACCGATTTTAATGATTCTTTTTTAATCGAAAGGAGATATCCCAACGGTGGTACCATGATAAGGACACTAAGATCTGACGATGGCATCCAAGAGAAATCGAGTCGAACCTTGGAGTCAGTTTTTATTTTGTTAAAATTTTAGTTGTTAACTATAGTTGTGCCTTAATGAATTGAGTTAATAATACTTCAATAATTTTGAATAAATCAAATCAACTTTAAATTTGTTAAAAGTCAAAAAGTAAGTAGGAAGAACGGTTAATTTATGCGAAATGTAAATGAGATAAAAACCCTGAACTAAATATCAACTGATTATGAAGTTGTAACACTAGACTATCAATGTAAACATACTCCCAACACGAACAATTGAACTCAGTTGAGGGGGTTAACTAGAATTTGTAGCCTTATGTGTCCTTTTATCATATACGGGAACAAACGAACAGAAAGATCACCGGGTGGTAAGTGTGGTTATTTATAATAGCAGTTCTTTTTCCAACTACACACATCAAAAGTGTCTAGGGATCAACATATGTGTCTAGGGATCAACATATATTTTTGCAATAACTTTTCTCCTGATTGATATTAATTAAAATTTTCTTTAAGGATTCATCAAATAGAGTGTTTTCGTTTGTCACAGTAACGATAAACCAAGTCACCTTTGCATTAATAAAGAAATTTGTCATTTTCCTAATAAAGGGATTTTTGACATTTGAACCACTAACATTAAAGTTCGAAAAAAGACTGAAATAACAGTTTTCTTTAAAATTTTATTAGGTAACTTAAACAATTAATAATCCGTGTTTCTACCGCGAACACTAACAACACAAGAATCGGTTTGGCATACTCAAAATGAGTTCATCCAAATCACGCTGTGGAATGGCCGCCCATGTTCGTTGCAACAACAAAAAAAGGTCTTCTTGTGACTGGATACCCTCCATATTCGGCAGAGCTCTTCTCTGTAGCATATCCCATACATGCTCAATCGGGTTCAAGTCTGGCGACTGAGCAGGCCAGGGCCAAAGCCACATCTCAATCTCAAGAAATCCGCATAAAAATGCTTGATCCCTAGACACTTTTGATGTGTGTATATTTAGAATGATTGTAATCTATATATATAAAAATGAATCCCCGAAATGTATGTACGCGCATATAAAGTGTCCCCAAAAAGTATTTAAGGTTGCCCGATGATGTCTACTGGAACTAACCCCAAATAAAGCACATAGACAGCCTAAGATCCATTTATTAACAATCCAAAAGGTTCCTTATACTAAAAATCGGATATAAAATATATCGAGATCTAATTCGACGATAGCTCCATCTATAGAGCGATAAGGAATCAATCAACTAACGACAGTGGTCTCCAAGGAAACAATAGTTTAACACTGGCGCCTATTAAATAAAATTGCATTATTTTAAATAACAATACCATCCATATTGAATGAGTACACCGGCGTCAGCGTATAAAAATTAATTCGTCACAATTCATCGCCCTCTTGTGATAAGCCCATAATATGCGTGATAAGAAAGAAGTATAAGTACACCTTAGAACTGTTTATCGTAGTTCTAGAAACGTGACTAAGATACACTTTAAAAAATAACATAACTTGTTTGTTCTTCATCTGAGCATACTACACTCCACTATTAATTTAAAACTAAACACCCTGTACTCTGCTAACACGGAACAGAAATGTCACAGCGTAGCAAATTCCAATTACAAATCAATTCCTGTAGGCATAGTGACCTAAATGCCTTCTTCACAGGAATAGAAATAATAAAGTATTTACGTATTTCTAAGTCAACAAGTTTATCATAGTAGACAGTACCGTTTTCTTATTAGTATTATTTTATTACTATATACTTTTTTTTCTTTCATTACACTCCCAATTTTTCATCTAACTATTAAATCACCCTAACAATTACGTAAGTCAGTGGAGCACAAATCCGTGGGGGTTTTGGGCTTCGGTTATTCTTTTTTGTGAGACCGTGGTATCATTCCGGTTTAGCCAGCCTATTTATAGCGAAGTATAACACTCCTGCAATTAAAACAATTCTAACGAAACATTTTTCATCACATCATTCGCTGCTCTCCACATAGCCTCTCTTTAAAAGAAATTTTTGGCCTGCTATACTTCGCTGGCCAAATGGCTTGATTTAGATTTTGTGTCAAGTTTTTTTCTGCTTCTGCTTTCCATCAGGCAGAGTAGAGTCATATTTCCAGGTTCAAACATAAAAAAAACGTGTGGCACTCGGGGACTGCAGCGGTAAAGCTATTGCTTAGCATTTTTATCAACTTATGCAATTATAAATATTGACATCAAGTAAGTGAAAAAATCATAACATACAAATATATCACATGATTTCTCCAATATGTAAGTATTTCATGATAATTTAAATAGTTAACGACACGGCAAATTTCATAACGATGACAATGATGTGCATATTATGTGTTATAATTACATTTTAATCCGAAAACAATTTTTCGCTGACTACTACCAAAATATTTGGGGGTGTTAGGTTTTATCTTCGTTACGGAATTTCTTGATTCGATCGCCGCGCTCAAAGCTATGCAATGGCTTAAAAAAGTTTTCCTTCTTTTTACAGTGATGTTGTCCTCTATAATTCCTTTAGTCGCCTCTTACGACACCCACGGGATGAATAGGGGTGGCGACACTCCCTATTCTTAATCCATCCCTACACAGACATTAATTTTTACCTTAGGATAAAATACACATAGCTAAATAATAACAATATTACTTTAAATATGAGAACAAAAAGTAATTTCGCATACCTACTTGTGTTTCATGAACACCTGCCTTTATTTTGTTTATTGCTTCCTGCAATATATCCGATGTGTAACTCGCTACAACCGCATATTTTTGAACACCTGTAAATTTTTTGCTTGAGGCATTTAAAAAAATACTAAAGTTCGTCAGGTGGTTATATTTCGGTAGTTGTGACTACCTTGTTTAATTTTATTGACCACTTTAACAAATTATCTTTGTATATCAGGCAGACCGAAATAGATATTAAACCTTTACGTGTATACATCAGAATAATACATAGGCTCTTTACCGCGATAAGCAACATACACGCGGGCGATGCTAGTAATATTATATTTGGGATATTTAATGTTCGTTCAGAAGAAATGCACAAAAGTAAGTTTTTTTAATACGATGATTAAAGTTTCAAAATGTGTATAATCGTCTACATAACACTTATGTAGAAGATTATACACATAAGCTTTGTGTATAATCTTCATGCGATAAAGAGCATAGGTATTATTCTGATGTATACACTGTATAACTGTAAAGTTAACTACATCTAAATTCGTTCTATAGTTTTTGCGGAAAAGAGTAACAAACATGCATACATTCATCGTCACAAACTTTTCTATTTATAATATCAGTAGGATAGGATTTTCTTCATGGTTCTATATAGGAACAATTTTACATGTAGAGTTCAAAAATATTAACTCTGTGTTCTTGAACTGAAAATACTTATGAAGATCGCTGAATATTTACCGTGCAAGTAGAGTCATTAATGTAAGGTTTCGAAAGTACATGAAAAGGCCAAGGTTCTTGACATAAACGCTTTTTAATTTACCTATGTTGTATAATGTTATGTTAACAGTAGTTATATGAAATTGTTGACATTTAATTATATGACTTCAAATTTAATACAGTAGTTTTTTTAAATACGCTGCTGAGAGAAGGAAGAGAATAAGCACTTGTTTGATTTCGCTTTACTTTTTACTCATTAATTTAATTTATGCTCATTTGAATAAATCAGTCAATTAGTTTAGTATAGATTAGAATACGTGAATTATTTTAAATTTGATTATTATTATGCAAACAAAAGTGTGAAAAACTATAACTCGACGACGTATAAACTTTTGAAAAATACTATATAGTCAATGTCACTCGGACCATTATTACATTCAATAACATACCATATTAAATTCAGTTGTTGAGGCGCTACGGTAGAACATACAAACATACATAGACTGCCAACACTATTTTCTCTCCTTTTGGCTTCGCCTTAGTTGGGTAATAAGGAAAACGGCTATTTTAATTGACTATTTGATACATAATTAAAACGAGATTTAATTTTAATGTTATATATATTTTTTTATTATTATTTCATCTCACCAATCGTATCCGTTGTGATAAATTGTATTTGACTTGTTTTGTGTGACATGTTCGATTCACGTTTTAAATAAGATCAATATAGGTGAGACCTACCTATAAGTGATATCGAGGAACAGTTACGCATTCATCGTTGTCAATTGTTGACCTAATTGTAAGCTTTTCATATCTACTGACGTTTGCCGGTGACTTTTGATTTTGTGAATCAGTTTTTCTTAGATAATGTAGTATGTGATATTTTTGCCTCCTATGTTTATCCAGTTCTCTTCGTCTGTTCTGGCGTTTTTACTAACAAACACCCATCTAAGTCTTTCGAATTATAATCTTATTTGCTGCCTGCGCTGCGTGATCTCGTATACGTTTCCTATTGCCCATTTCGTGGTGTTATATTTAACAAAGTGTTGACTTTATAGATCACACACCTTATGTATGTTTGAAAAATCGTTCGTGATACAGGATAATTATATTTCTAGTGCGGGAGTTGTCTAAAAAGATGCCACAATATATCCATGCATAATGAAATTCTCTGCCTGATACTTCAAAACTTTGTTTTTTCTAAGGAAAACCTATTTATGATAATCTTTTTCATTCCCATTTTGTACCTATTTGTACTGAAGTTAACCAATAGGTACAAGTAATAAAATAAAAAGCTGCTATTATTGAATCGTCTTTTCTGTACACAATAATATGACTTCATAAGCTCTAATAAAAGTCCCCCTAAATTGTCTCACCCGAAATAATATAACCTTTTTAAATTATATTATTGGCCGACCTCAAATCAGGGTGATCTATTGAACTTTATTCTATTACTAGCTGTGCCCGCGACTTCGTCCGCGTGTAATAGTGACTTTGGGTAGCAGTTTTAATTATCGAGGATAATATTATTTTAAAAATAAGACACACACGTTTCACTGTTAAAAACACATTTAAGTATTTCTATAAGTACATAAAATAAAAAGTATTTTACATGAGCTTATTTCGACATTTGACATGGCCAAGGCTTTCAACCGGGTCTGGCACCGTTCGCTTCTCTCTAAGCTCTAAGCATTCGGTCTGCCTCCTAGACTCTGTCACTGGATTGACGCTTTTCTTCATCAGCGCCTTCGCATTAGGGTTCTTTGCGACGGCGCGGCCTCTGTTTTTCTGGAGGTAAACGCTAGCGTACCTCAGGGTTCAGTCCTGTCGCCCAAAATGTTTCTTCCTCGGCAATATACATTGCTATGCAGACGATAGCACAGTGCTTGGGCGATATTATGGATACCCTGCAGCCAAGCT
The DNA here is from genome assembly GCA_949125395.1 of Diaphora mendica. Classification (NCBI taxonomy): domain Eukaryota; kingdom Metazoa; phylum Arthropoda; class Insecta; order Lepidoptera; family Erebidae; genus Diaphora; species Diaphora mendica. Next base: position 9,812,006 of record OX421321.1, read on the forward strand.
GGTAGACATTGAGGAAAATCGACAGGAGCTCGTCGCTGAGCTCGACCGGGTTTTGAACCGCATTTCACAAAAGGGTGATGAGAATTTGGTCGAGTTCAACGTTAAATAAACATAGGTGTGCCCTTTCTCTACCAAAAAGTGTCCGTTTTTTCCCCTCCCCACTTTTCAGAGCACTCAACTGCCACTACGGGATAAGCTGGTGTCCTGGGCATGGATATTTGCCGATACCTCAACCCACGGAAGTACATCGAGGGCACCACTAAGGCGGCCTGAACAGGGTGAGACGGTTCTTCGCGCCCGAGCTATTGTCTCTCCTTTATAAGACCCAGGTTCGTTCGTGCGTACTGTTCTCATCTTTGTGATGGATCCACGCAGTATTTGCTTGATGTTCTCAATCGGTTGCAGCGGCGAGCAGTCCGCATGATCAACAGTCCTGATACCACCGAGTCCCTTGGGCCTCTGCAGTTGCAGAGTGACATCGCCTCTATGGCAGTCCTCTACCGCTTTACCATGGAGAGTGTTCTGAAGAGTTCTTCCAACTGATCCCACCTTCTCCCTTTCTCTTCAGAACAACACGTGCTGGCCTCACCGCCTCAGTCTTAGAAATACGCTCTCGAACCTAACGGTTTGGTTCTGCATTGTCTGGGTTCGCAGCGAGTACGGTTGCCTCCACTTGGATTGGAGTTGACACTCCGGTTGGATTCTGCTTGAGTTTTCCCTCAGGCTATGCAGATTCTCATTTTTTTCAATTTTATTAACTACGTTTTTTGATTTGCCATCTTTTGCCAAAATATAGAGATTTAGCGGATTTGATACACGTGATTATGCTGCCCATGGAAAAACATGTTTTTTTTTCTAAATGAACTGCAACTTTACGCGTCTGTCTTTGGGCTTTGATAAATGTTATTGCAAATTTTGTTTTCAGTGGAAACTACATTCTTTTAAATTGAAATTGCAAATAAGTTTGAATTATTGGAATACGTGTAATTAAAATATTTTCTCCTTTTGCCATTCCATGCATCATGATTGTAGCTTTTACAATGTTGTACCCCAGATGTGTATTTTGTAGCCGTGTACCATTATATAGCTTTGGCGCTCAAGATTTCTCATTAATAAGACTGGAACATTAAATTTCAGTCTCAACTTATGGTAAGGCGCTCCTGATAATTCTAAAGAGTTGAGAAACTCTATGCATAAGCTATGATATGACTGGTTCAGTGTCCCTTGTATTTCCTGAGAGGTATTCGATAACATCTTCCTCCACGACTGACATGATCCGTTCGTTTATTTCATAACTGTCTCATTAGTAGGCAGATCAGAATAGATATTATTTTTAGATCATCTGTGCCATCATATACCAGAACTCACGTCTCAGTGTAATCATGTCGTTACTGTCAGTTGGCATACAATCTTCTCCAATTTTTAGAAGAGCATTTGCATATTGACACTGCTCATAAATAATTCTGAAGTTGTACTCGCATAATTGTAATAAGACAAAACTTTTTAACATGTACCTGTACATATGTTTCATACAGGCATTTATTTCATCTTGCGGCGTACCCCTTTTCCTTTTTTTTGGTGCATAAATCCCCCCGGATCCTTTTCTGTCGGATTTTTTCACGAAGAACATTAACTGAATAAACAAAAAATCATGTAAACAAATCTAATCGCAGTGAATAATAACGAATTTGTAGTGGCAAAATTCAACATCCGCATGCGGCACATTCGTCTGCCCTTACGTGTCTGCCCGTTCGGGCAAGCACACTTAGGCATATTGTGATAACTCAGTAAATGTTACATCAGAATAGCTCTAATATTTTGTCTCCTGTCGCAAACTTATGAAGCATGTATAGATTTTCACAAACTTTGCATATAGCCATACAAACTTTCATCCCCTATTGCTATTTAACCCCCTTGATGGTATTTTTTTACAAAATTTAAATCACATTTTTATTTATATCTAATCAACAGCCTAAAAAAGAAATTTTAATATTTTCGCTTAAAATGACGATACTTCTGTAGAGAGTTTTTGAATTTTATAAATACTGTTTAGTAATATGGCTTATTTATTTTTACTAATATCATGAACATACATACAAATCGGATTCATGAATGTATGTATTAATTTAAGTCTTCGTTGAAAAAGTGAAATATTTTTAATGAATGTGACAGCCGTGTTTGGTCGTTGCCAAGACGCCCGACGTAGGTAATGCGCAGGCTTATGGCGAGTGAACCCCCAGAACAACCTTTCATCCCCCTTTTAAAGCCCTTACAACCCCTTTTTCGCATTAAAAAGTAGCCTATGTCCTTTCTCAGGCTCTAGACTATCTGTATACCAAATTTCATTCAAATCGGTGCAGCCGTTTGGCCGTAAAAGCAAGACACACAGAGTTACTTTTGCATTTATAATATAAAGTATGTATAGCTGACCCACGCAATGTCGTTTGCGTCTTCTATTGCCCGTAGCGTAATAATTTTTCCCCATTCTTCATTGGTGCTCCGCTCCTATTGGTCTAAGCGTGATGATATATAGCCTATAGCCTTCCTCGATAAATGGGCTATCTAAGACTGGAAGAATTTTTTTAATTGGACCAGTAGTTCCTGAGATAAGCGCGTTCAAACAAACAAACTCTTCAGCTTTATATATTAGTATAGATGTATTTATTATGCTCTTCTAAGATCTAATACTCATACTCAACAATACATTTATTTGTATAAAGATTAATATTAGGTATTATGTTGATAAAAACTCTTTGGCAAATAACTCATTATTAGGTACCAACTCTCAGCGTCTTATTCTCGTGATAACTTCTAAACGAAATGAACGATTGGGATGAAACAAAAAGTATTTTACTTCTACATAAATACCCTTGATAACACAATGCTTAATTTGGATAAGGATTAATATTACGATACACATTTAACGTAGTTTCTTTCTTCAGACGATTTAATATTTTTTTTGAACACAAAAGCGGTTATTGTAACTAAACCATGATAGTTAGATATATACTCTTGCGGACTTTTTTGTAGATCTTAATGAGACCTACAAACCCGTAATACATTATTTTGTTCTATTGTGAATAGGTATTGCAGCGCACGCAAAAATAGGTTTTCGAGTTCACACCTTGGGTTACGAAATAGCAATTTTCTTACGGATCCCTAATTTTTTGAAACTAAAATATAGCCTATAGCCTTCCTCGATAAATGGACTATCCAACACTGAAAGAATTTTTCAAATCGGAGCAGTAGTTCCTGAGATTAGCGCGTTCAAACAAACAAACAAACAAACAAACTCTGCAGCTTTATAATATTAGTATAGACTAGCTGACCCACGCAAGTTCGTCTGCTTCTCTTTAGCGTGATGTTAAATATCCTATCTTAGGCTCACCAGCGAAACACACTTTGAAGAAAAACGCAAAAATCTTTGCGATAGTTTTTTTATATATGATCCTGCCAAAATGACTCTACTCTGCCAATGGAAAGTTTCGGAGTTCATCGTGACCAACAACGTGACACGAGAATTATTAATAGATATACACTATTACGGCTATGCAATTTGAGATGTTTGGGTTCAAAGTAATTATCCCAAAATGTAACAGATATGTTCCTTTTATCTTTAACATCGTTTATGATCCGAGGATATTTTAATGAGGTCTCATGGGAACTTCCCAAGGGTCAATAGATATGCCCATCTTCGTTATGTTACTATATTTCAACTCGAGTTTGACATAGTTGTAATTATGATGTTTATAACAGTTAAGGACTAGAGTAATGGTCACCCTGTCAAGGGAATTATCATTACACTCATTAAACTCTATCCCGTTTTGCAATTAAAATTATTTGTTGCAACACTACTTAAGGTGACGAATTCATAAAACATTTAAAGTTTGAGCATCACTACATTTTATGAAGGGTTCTTATAGTATGCAGTTTTGATGGCTAATTATAATTTATTTATTATATTTATTTATCAAGAAACTCAACAGCTAATTTATGTGTTACTAACATGACATATTGCTAAATTACATTCTAATTCTTATGACAATAACAGAGTGACATGTGAACAGCCGCTTTTATTGGATGGTAATTAATTTGATTGACAAAACTTTAATATCATTTGAATAATACAAGTAATTTGGAAGTAGGGAGATGGACATCAAAAATTCATTTCATTCATTTACAAAAATATTGGCGACTGAGAAGATAATAGTCTATTTTATTTTAAATTTGTTACTTGAAATTTTTAGAAATGTGAAAATCTTAAAGGAAATAAATTTCGCAAACATCATAATTTATACAAAGAGTTGATTTGTAATAAATTTATAACGCAAGCGATAAAATGGGCAAAGCTAGTACACAATACATTTAAAAAAAAAACACATTGGTCGGAGACCATTTATGTTTGCGAAATTAATTCATTTTTATGATTTATGTTGCTGACGTAACCAGATGCGAAGATATCGCGAACAACCTCATTATAAATCTTTCCTTAAACACAAGTGCGTTATAAACAGAAAATTTATATTCTATACGCTTTTTATAAGCAGGAGTCAAACCGGAGCCCATGAATATATCATAATAGAGGTCTCACTAATGTTTAAAACATCTTGATGCTAATGTTTATTTATTAACAGATAGCAACATTGCTCTTGACTATGAAGTTTATCGATTGGAAAGGGATGGCAAATCGAAGGGTAATGTCTCTGGCCTAAATATCTTTTGGGCTCCGTCCACTAGGATCCCCTGCTTAATACATTTTACCATGAATTTTACCAACACAACTCAAAACTCATTAAAAAGCCTATTAAGCCATTTATTTTAAATCCAAATTAGAATATGAATATTTAGAGTATTTGTGTTTGGAAAAGCGTCCAAATTAATCCCCTTTTTTCCTCGTGCGGAAATTCCCTCGGATACCACCATGTTGGACTCGAACCGACTAAAACCGCACGACATCTCGGTTACAAGAAGCCGGGAACCAGGTACACCCTAGCAAGGAAAACCCTGGAACCCCGACGTACCTTGGGTCACCTACAGTTCGTAGATAGCCCCCTGCAGTGTGGGAATCCTAATGTTCCCGTTACTATCCCCCGGCCCGCGCACGCTCCGCAGCGTCCGCGCCTCCACCTGAGCCTGCTTCTACTAGAGTGACAAATGGCCTCATCGGTCACCCTCAGGCTTGCGCTTATGGAGGACACAGATCGTTCCGAGAGCTCCGAGTCGCCTGCGGTACCTGGCCCGTTCCCAGGTCTGGCGGGCCGGTAGAGTTCTAAACCTCCCCCGGTCCCACCGCCGTCTCCTTGGCAAGCATAACTTGCTCGCAGAAAGAAACGGCGGAGTTCCACGCGCTCTCGCTCCGCAACATGGCCGCAATCATGTTACCGAGCGAGAGACCCCCACCCTGATGGCCCTCACGAGACCATGCCTCGGCTCTCCCTACGCTGGACATTCTGCCAGCGTGTGGAGCGCCGATCCACGGTCATGCCATCGTAGTGTATCCACTCAGGCGTTGGCTCCTTGCGGATCAGATACAGGTATACAGGATACTCCGAAACATCCCTTTCCAGTGATCACCTGCGTCAGCCGGTATGAGAGGGACCCATGACGCCTCTCGAGCCAATCCTCCATAACGGGTCTTACCCCTCCATCCATCTCCTCCAATCCCCATCCCCATCTAAATTAATTCCCTCATCAAAATGAATTAAATTCTAAAAAGATTCCTTTGGAGATCGGTGATCGATGTTAATGAAGATGATGATGATTAGCTATCTCATTAAATATTACAAACATACATACGTCTTATTTATCATTGTGCAGGTTTGAAATTACATAGGGTTTTAACGATGTTAAAGCTTAAAAATTGTGTATTAAAAGAGCGAGCTTTTATATGAATATCTGCTTCGCGTACCACGACTAATGAGGATCACGTTCCCGGTGTAACCACCATAATCTGATACAATCGATTTTGTGTCTGTACGTAATATTTGTAATACCTTATTTCACATTATTATTTGATGTTACATATTATTACTATAGAGATTGACTTTTACAATTTATAATATTCATTTAATGAGTGATTGGAGAACTATGTAATTTGTATTACGTTACTATCTTCAATTTAAGTAATATTTTGATAAAACATTCGGCTATTTTTTTGGTTGTTGTGATCTGTTTTTACACTCTGACTATGTGAAAAAAAAGGAGTGTTATTCAAGTACTATACTATATCTTTCTATTCTTAATTAAAATTAAGTTTTTGTCTTGGAGCAACGAACAATGAGATATTATTTAAAAAATGGGAAAATCCCGACTACATGAAAATATTATTATGCTTTCACTCACACAATGATAATGAAAACAAATCTAACGATACCTCAAATACTCAGATCCATTAAGCAGTTCAGACTATAAAGTTTGCATAAGAAATGCTTCCGTACATAATCGCTACCCAATTGTGCTCGAAAACCATAATCGTGCCGTCGGGTAAAATATATTCAGGCTAAAAATTTCGTTTATACAGTTTTACTTAACCACAAAACGTTAGATATTGAAAAGAAAAAACTACTAGAAAGATTTAATAGCTATCCAGTTTTTGATGATAGTCGATTTTGTAAACTATGGATGTTGTGTCAACTTGTTCTCAACTACGCGCACCTTTAAGCTGTCGAGTAGCATTCATGAGATTAATAAACGTCCATATTGAGTCCTACATTTTGCCATGTAATCGCAATCGAAATAAAAATTATAATATTTCAACTAGTTTGTTGACTAATCGTCAAACCTGCAATAAATTAAATGCTATTTACGAAACAAAATAAAACGCACTAAAATTAATGTCGTTTATATAGTCTAAAAATAAAAGACACATATTTCAAAGACAAATATATTTATAAATAGTCCCTATCTGTGTCTAAATAAACAATAAGATAACAATGATATAAGGTGAATAGGAAATCCGCTAATCTTAGGACATAAGCCACTTTAGATACCAGACACATTCTGTTTGAATATTTTAATTTTTAGCAAAGGAAAAGCAGTAAATGTATATTTTTATAAACGAAGTGATAATAATATAATATTTGGAACATGTAACACAAACCGTCATAATATATAGTCCCAAACTAAGCAGAGCTGGTACTATAGGTACTAGACAACTGATATAAATACATATTACATATATATTTTTTTGTAATACATACATGTTATACGCAAAAAACACTCAGGCTCCGAAACAAATATTCACAGATCATACAAACATTTGGTCTGACCCGGGAATCGAACCCGAGACCTCAAGTTCAGCATTCGCTTACGCTACCACTGCGCTAACGAAGCAGCCAGGCAGATATATAAATGTTAAACATAGACTTTTATTTTCAGTATGCGATCTTCGATTGGGATGAACAAACACAAGGTCTTATATTGAGCGGCTTCTATTACGGTTATGCGGCTACCCAAGTTCCTGGGGGCTACCTGGCAGAGAAGTTTGGTGGAAAATGGACCTTAGGTCTTGGATTATTGAGTACAGCGGTATTTACATTTTTAACTCCAGTGGTGATCAGAGCAGGTGGAGCGACGTGGCTGTTCGTACTTCGAATCTTACAAGGAATGGGAGAGGTGAGATTAATAAGTTTTTTTGTGTCAAATCTCTTGGTATCGGAATAAAAAAAATAAACTTAGAAATTGTGTCTATAATTCTAAATACTTTTAAAGTTCGACCTTTATATAACTTAATTCGTATATATATACTTTTATAAATAGGAGGATTATAGATATACCTTTAGATATAACGATTTTGTAAACTTTCACGACTAGCCTACTGACTGCCTTTTATCAGCGCGATCACGGTTGGGCCAACTAAAACATTTAAACTACAGCAATTCTCTAATACACGTAAGAGCTTGTAACACAAACTCTTCATCCACCGTAGCAGTGTTTATAGGAAATCAAATAAATTGATTAAATTACACATATTCCACATTATTAACACAAACAAATCTCTTGCATACGCCAGTACAACAAAATTCTTTCAATTCTAATATAAGTTAAGCCAGCCAATTATCGGCAAATGCACCAAATGCACGCCGTAGCGGTTTGTATAAACACGGATGAAGCAATTAAATGATTGCCTTCCTCGTGGGTTTACACACCCACTTGACTCAAGTACTGATCAACATTATCATAGCTGGCTACGGCTACACTTTATGCAATAAACTGACACCATTTACGGGATTTCAGTAGGGGTTTATCTATTCAATATCTCTACTAAAACCTGAGCGTATAGCTTCTTTCGCTTTATGTTGACAAATTAATCTTATATGACTGCCTCGTTGGTCTCGCGGTTGGCGTGTGCGACTGGTGATCAAGAGGTCTCGGGTTCGATCCCCGGGTCGGTCCAAATGTTTGTATGACCTACAAATATTTGTTTCGGAGTTTGGGTGTTTTCTATGTATAATATGTATGTATTTACAAAAAAAAAAAAGTATATATGTATTTGTATCAGTTGTCTAGTACCCATAACACAAGCTCTGCTTAGCTTGGGACTAGATGGCGTTGTGTGTTAGATGTCCGAAAATATTTATAAAAAAAATCATACACATTACGTCATATTAAAATACTCCATAAAATCATTTGTATTGATATGGAGTGATAAATCTTAAAATACATTTTGTCAACATACAACTGTATGTTGCTTTATAGTCTAATGAATTATTTTACCTACACTAAAAATTGTTTCTCTATGGTTTTATACTAAACAGATATCTTACAAACAAAAAACAAAGGATAAATTAAAGTACCAGGATTATGGACAGCTTCAATAGTTCCTGATAAAGTTTCAGATAGTTATTTACAATGTTACACTAATTAACAGACAACGATTGCTTATATATGTACGTATACCTAGTTATCTTGTGAAATTAAAATCTGTAGTTATCGGTCAGCTAAGGTCTTAAACTTGCAATTTTTTTATTTAAATTTATTTTTAAATGACATTCTATCATCTTTCGATCTATTGTTAAAAAACACAATTTCCATATCTAGGCCATGCACAAAGCCACAATAATGTTTCCTCTCGAATAAATGTTAAAATGAAAAACTTTGATTGAGATTGATTTGATTGATCTATACTATTTTTTGTTTATTACTTATGAGTATTTAAACGATATATATTTCGAAAGAAGATTTCAGAATAAAATTGAAATTGTTTAACCTTAATGTTGCATTCCAATAATCAAATTGTAAAAAAAATCCTGTCAATATTTGAAGTACAGTAATCTCAAAGACAGCATAAAAGGTCTCAAATAAGTTAGGAACTTTGAGGAAACTATTTTGAAAGTTGCTCAATATGAGGCATTACGTTATTTCATTTAATGAAAATTGTTTATATGTAGTTTAAATTAAGGTCTTTGCGAGCCAACTATTTAAATTGACGACGTGCCATCGACTACCAGTATAAAAAATGACAGAATGAAAAGGAAAAGTGGATTTAATATAATCAAGGAAACAAATGGTATCCTCTTTAACAAACAAATATAATTTCCAGCATGAAATAACGTTAAGAAATTTAAATAAAACGCTCGTCAACGTGACAGCTTTATTAAAAATTGTTGGTGTGTAAAAATATTTCAAAAGAAAAACGTTCAACGTTATGAAATTTGAGTGCGATAGAAGCAGGCAAACAGCTGTCTTATTCTTAAGGTTTAATAGCGAAATAAAACAATAATCTGAAAATTTACCTCAAACTGTTGTAACGCTGAGTATACTGTAAGTTTGAGAGTTAAATTACAATTAATAAATTTATTACACGACGGGGAATGAGCTGTAATAATAGAATTAAAGTAAAAGCTCGATTAGGTTAACGTTTCTATATACATAAATTATATAATTATAGATTTAAAATTTGTCTGTAATATTAAAATATTTGTCTAGTGACCTCTTCTGAATAACGAACCATTATTTTCTTTACAAAAAAGTTATACCTACCAGATTATCACCAAAATATGATACGAAAGGAAAGTAGAGCACATCAAGTTTGCACTTTATTACATTCAAGCTAAAGTAGATGTTTGTTAAAATATGAAATTCAAGTCAATTTTCTAACCAACTGTTCCAAAGGATCTTTCTGAAAAACAAAATAATGCGTTTCGATGTATTTTTTATTCTTTCCATAAAGCTTTTCTATATGACAAATCCAATCTTCAACAGGGCCCTACAATGCCAGCTCTTATGATCATGTTGGCGCGATGGGTGCCACCACACGAAAGATCATTTCAAGGAGCCCTGGTCTTCGGTGGTGCTCAAATCGGCAATATCTTCGGTTCCTTCATGTCTGGCATTTTACTTGCAGATGGCAGAGACTGGTCTTATGTTTTCTACTTTTTTGGAGGCTTTGGAATTCTCTGGTTTGTGTTATGGGTAAGTAAAAATATATATATTTTTAAATAGAACATGAAAATGACGTATTTTTAACCGACTTCGAAAAAAGGAGGAGGATCTCAATTCGACAGTTTTTTTTTATGTCTGTTACCTCATAACTTTCTACTGGGTGAACCGATTTTGATGATTCTTTTTTTATTTGAAAGCTAGTGCTTCCCGTGTGGCCATTTAATTTGGTACAGCTTGGAGTCGGTTTTTTTTTGTTAAAATTTGTACATTATCCAACTTAGTTTCTTCTCTATTCTTATATAAAAGAAGTAAGTTTTGTGTTTGATTTTTTTTTTAAACGAGCTACACGCCGCCGTCACATTTGACTACCTGTGGCACAGTGGTAGCGTATGCGACTGCTGTGCTTGAGATCTCGAGTTCAATTCCCGGGTCGCACCAAATGTTTAAATATATCTGCAAATATGTATTTGATTCGGATTTTAAGTGTTTTCTATGTATAATAATTATTATGTTTTTTACAAAAAAAAAACAAGTGTATGTATTTATATCAGTTCTCTAGTACCCATAATACAATCTCTGCTTACTTGGGACTAGATGAAAAAAAATGTTTATAATACAGTGTTCGGTAGGGAAGGTTAGTCTATGTAACATCTCGCTACTACCTGTAAGAATAATTTCTTCTTAAAATAAAAAACTTAACAGTCCTCGTAAAATTACTTATGACATAAGACTGTAAAAGCTATATTCGTTGTCATTTTCAAGTTTATTACTTATTGTGATGTTTCATTTCGTACTTTTTGTTGCTATGTTGAAGTTCGTTGTTCATGGCCTGCCAATTACGTTGATCCACTCAACCAATCTAATTGCTTGTGTCAACATCATTTTCATGTTGGTTTATAAAAGAAGGGCGTGAATCCACAACCCATCGTGGAATTATTAGAAAATTATTCATTGTTATGCTATTCAATTGATTGGGTGCAACAGCTGATTTAAAAGTTTCAAACTCTAGTCATAAATATTTTAGGCAATCGTGTTTTTTATTTAAGTCTTACTATATTATAGATGCTTCTCTTTTAGCAGAATAAAAATAAATTCTTTCGTACATTTAACACACAACAACATCTAGTCTCAAACTAAGCAGAGCTTATTTAATGGCTACTAGACAACTGATATAAATACATGTATGTATATACTTGTTTTGTTCTAAATAATATATATATATATATATATATATATATATATATATATCTATACTTATAATAAAAATGTAACAGGTCAAATTCTGTACATTGAAGATATTTTGAAAATTTTTTTTGGAGGGCACTCTGTTATCGATACTGAAACCAAAACTATTTTTTTTTTCATTTTTGTCTGTCTGTCTGTCTGTCTGTCTGTCTGTATCTTGGCCGCGCATCACGCCGAAACTACTGAATGGATTCAAATGAAACTTGGCATGATTTGAGTTCATACTCCGAGGTAGGACATAGGATACTTTTTCTTGAAATTCCGGACGGTTTCCCTGTGAGGGGGGATGAAAGTCAAAATGTGTAATTAATTGTAATTCATTAACGAGTAGTCCGATTGCAATAATTATTTTTTTGTTAGAAAGGAGATACTCTGAAGATTGTAGCATAAAGTATTTAATTTATCACAATCTCTCTATCTATTGGAAAAAAAAATTATAAAGAATTTATCATTACAAAAAACAACATGTAGTGACATCTATTGCCAGCCATGCGTAATTAATAACACTTTGATTAATATATCGTGGAATAATCGTAAAACGTATTACGTATAATTCGGTGTAGCATTAAGTATTTGATTTATCGCAACCTCTCTATCCATAAATTCAGCACGGTTTCCTGGAGAGAGGGGATGAAAGTCAAAATATGTACTTGGTTGTAATTCAATAACACGTGATTTCATTCATTCTTTTTTTGCTAGACAGCAAGTACTTTAAATATTGTTCCGTGATCTATTTATAAATATATCACGTATAATAAATCTGTAGACGTTGAGTTCGTCAGTTTCTTTGCTTCAAACAGCGACATCTCTTGGAATCAAGTAACTAACTTTACAATAGGTACGTAATATGATTTTCTTTTGAACGTATAATAAAAATGTGATGTAACAGATCAATTCTGTACATTAAAGAAATTTAGATGTTTTATCGGGAGGGCTCTCTAATCGTTACTGAAGCAATGAATTTTGAAAATTGTTTCTAAACTTAACAGCGACATCTATTGGAATTAAGTAACACTAACTTCACAGTAGGATGTACCTATCCTATATACGAGTAATCTATATATGATTAATTTTTAAAGTAGGTATAATAAAAAAAAAACATTAATTCTGTACATTAGAGAAATTTAGATTTTTTTGGGAGGACGCTCTAATCGATTCTGAACCAAAAACTAAAATACCATAATGACGTTAAATGGTCATTGTAAAGGAGCAAGGTCCAAATGTATGAAGGAGGACGTCTTTTCAGTAGACTGTATTTAATTTGCTGGTTTTACAGTAATAGATTACTAGAAAAAACTTGCAAAGTTGACAAAACAATTTGTATATCTTCTTCTTCTCTTATATCCTATAAAAAGCGGCCAAGTGCGAGTCGGACTCGCCCATGAAGGGTTCCGCGTCAGCAAGTAGCATAATACAATTTTTATTATATTTTTATATTTCTGTTGATTGAATGAAAGGTAAATTGCAGTTTACGATTTATGACGTATTAAAAAAAAACTAATTACTAGATTTCGTTCAAACCAATTTTCGTTGGAAGTTTGCATGGTAATGTACATCATATATTTTTTTTAGATTTATCATTCTCTTATTTTAGAAGTAACAGGGGGGGGGGGACACATTTTACCACTTTGGAAGTGTCTCTCGCGCAAACTAATCAGTTTAGAAAAGTATGATATTAGAAACCTCAATATCATTTTCGAAGACCTACCCACACGTATGGGTTTGATGAAAAAAAAAATTTTGAGTTTCAGTTCTAAGTATGGGGACCCCCATAATTTATTGTTTTTTTCTATTTTTGTGTGAAAATCTTAATGCGGTTCACAGAATACATCTACTTACCAAGTTTCAACATTATAGGTTTTATAGTTTCGGAAAAAAGTGGCTGTGACATACGGACGGACAGACAGACAGACATGACGAATCTATAAGGGTTCCGTTTTTTGCCTTTCGCACGGAACCCTAAAAATGAATTGCTGTTCGTTTGTCTCGCTAAAACTCGAGAACCGCCGGGCCGATTTAGCTGATTTAGGTTTTGAAATGTTTGCCGTGGTTCAGGGAGGGTTTAAACGGTGAGAAAATATGGAAAAATTGCGGGGAAGATAATAAAAACAACAATTTCGTTTTGCTCTTAAAAACTGTTCTACCAACTTTCCTGTCGAACTTTTGACTGTCAAATTGAGGCACTTATTAAATTAAGGGTTTTAATAGGCATCATATATTATTACACGAATGAAATTAAGGGTTTTAAATAGACACCACATATTATTTATATATTATTATCGCGTATTTTAATATTATTATTTTGATGGTTGTTATTGTTGGTTCATTCAGAAATTGTCATTGTATTGACATATTTTGTTGGTTGTCACTATTAATAATCTAAGGTTGTCACTGTTTAAAATGCAAATAAAAATGGTAAAGATATTAGATAATATTTTTAAAAGTCAGTATTAACATATCTATTTATATAAAAATGTATCGCCGAAATGTATGTACGCGCATAACTTCCGATCGGCTGCACCAAATTAAATGATTCTTTTTTTATGTGTAGGACCTTATTGTTAGGACAAGGTTTGTGTATAAGAAAAATTAAAAGATAGCGGGCAAAGTCTTTTTTTTTGTCCGCGACGTCTGTCTGTATCTTAGCCGCGCATCACGCTGAAACTACTGAATGGATTAAAATGAAACTTGGCACGATTTGAGTTCATACTACGAGGTAGGACATAGATTTTTTTTAATTTAATTTTTTTTTAATAACGGGAAAAGTCTTTTTCTTTGTCCGCGACTGTACACTGCCTGTAGGAAGCTGAGACCAGCTGAGACAGATATGTAAATATGGCGGTACGAAGTTTATTTTTATTCTACCCTTCCTGAATATTTTCGCTCCATTTCTATTCTTCTCTTCCTGAACATTTTTACCGTATTCCTATTCTTCCCTTCCTGAACATTTTCGCCCTAATTCTATTCTACCCTTTCCTGAATATTTTCGCTTTATTTCTATTCTTTCCTTCCTGAACATTTTCGCCCTATTCTTATTCTTCCTTTCCTGAAAATTTTCGCCCTATTTCTATTCTTCCCTTCCTATTCAAAGTGCTGCAGCTTTCAGAATTTACTTATAGACAAGTCTGTTCTGATTTCTGAGGCCTTTTTATTTTTTATTCTGTAATTTCTGAGATCTTTTTATTTTGTCTAAATCTGCCTAACCATAAAACTAGATAAGAAAATTTTAAAGTTATGTGGATTAGGATTTTTAACTCTTACCACAGTAAAAAACAAAAAAGGGAACGCCTCAAGACGATCGACGAGAGATGAGACCGCCTATGCTCAATTAAAGTGTAAAATAAAAATATAGTTTTGTGACTAATAAGAAACATTGTTTTTTATTACTTAAAAATATTTTTAAAAAAGCGGCCAAGTGCGAGTCGGACTCGCTCATGAAGGGTTCCGCAGCAGCAAGTAACATATATATATATATTTTATATTTGTGTTGATTGAATGAAAGGTAAATTGCAGTTTACGATTTATGACGTATTAAAAAAAAAGTACTTACTAGATTTCGTTCAAACCAATTTTCGGTGGAAGTTTGCATGGTAATGTATATCATATATTTTTTTTAGATTTATCATGCTCTTATTTTAGAAGTTACAGGGGGGGGACACACATTTTACCACTTTGGAAGTGTCTCTCGCGCAATCTATTCAGTTTAGAAAAAAATGATATTAGAAACCTCAATATCATTTTTGAAGACCTATCCATAGATACCCCACACGCATGGGTTTGATGAAAAAAAAATTTTTGAGTTTCAGTTCTATGTATGGGGACCCCCAAAATTTATTGTTTTTTTCTTATTTTTCTATGAAAATCTTAATGCGGTTCACAGAATACATCTACTTACCAAGTTTCAACATTATAGGTCTTATAGTATCGGAAAAAAGTGGCTGTGACATACGGACGGACAGATAGACATGACGAATCTATAAGGGTTCCGTTTTTTGCCTTTGGCACGGAGCCCTAATTATGGTGTACCTCCAAAATTTTTAATCTTCCTAGATGTACCTTGAACCCAAAGAGTTTGCGGAACACTGAATGTACTATGGTGATGTGTGTTACTTCGACCTGAATGCAGACCTCCTTAACAAGCTTGACCGTCTTCTTAATAACTGCATTCGATTTATTTTCAATATTCGAAAGTATGACCATGTGTCTGCTTTGCGTTCCCAGTTAAAATGGTTACCTATTCGCCTACAGTGCAATCATCGAGCACTTACCTTCCTATTTTCATTTCTCAACTCGCCATCCTTACCTACCTACCTTGCTCCGTATTTCCGATACCTGTGCTCTAATCACGATAGAAATCCTAGCTCAGTTAATAATCTGCTTCTCTCATGTCCGTCTCATTACTACGACTTCGTGAACTGTTCCTTCTTTGTTCGAGCAGTAATACTCTGGAATGCGCTCCCGCTCGAAATCAGGATGTCCACTAACCGATATACATTCAAAAATAAAGTACATGAGCTCTTTCTATATGAACTGGCAGAATTTTCTAATCTATAGCTTACCGTCCTTTTTAAACGACTTCCAAAAGGAGGAGGTTCTCAATTTCATCGATTTTTTTTCTTAATGTATGAATGTACACGGATTACTCCTCCGTCAATTTGTGGACCGATTTTGAAAATTATTTTTGTATTCGAAAGGGTATGCTCCTCATGTGGTCCCATGGCCACCATATCTCCTGATATGGCGTGACCTTGAGCGGGATAGCTGCTCTTCGCGTAGAACAAAACAACCGAAGTCTCGGTGACGTCGTTGACGTTCGTCTCGAAATATAGCGAGTATGGTACCTACTATTACATTTGGCTTGGCACCGACTTCAAACCTATGAATAGGTAGCATATACAAGTTATTTGATACTTTTTAGTTTTTAAGTCGGTTTTTTTAAACGAAGTTTTTTTTTCCATTATTTAGTGTATAAATGTTGTATTTATGTATACGTAATCTGTATATGTATATCTACTTATATATGTATGTTTGTATGTATAACGTTGAATATGATGTGATTATTGTAAATTTGAACGGACTTCTTATGTATATAAGATTTCACACACCTGCCTTATAAGATTTCTCCACCACCCGAAGGTCGACTGGAAGAGAATGCTCTGGGCATTAAGTCCGCCGATGTACATTCTTAGTGCATAAAGTTAATAAATAATATATAAATAATCTACATTGTATTTATATTTCCAAAAAAGTGTGTGTGGCCAGTTCCTAAAATTATCATCTCAATGTAACTAACACAACATCCACATCTGGTAGTTCTTAAACAGTTTCTAAAAGATACTTTACAATAGGTACGTTATATGATTACTTTTTTATTGTATAGTAAAAATGTAAAAGATCAATTTTAAGTTTAAAATACTTGAATTAAGAGTTATAATTTTTAATATAAACAAACATATAACTTAATAGTTATGATAATTTACCAGAAACAAAACACAAAATGTGTGTGAGTGTGTTTGTTACTCTTTCACGCTAAAACTTCTAAACGGATTTGGATGAAACTTTACAGTAATATAGCTTATGCAGGTTACTATTTGCCGCGAAAATCGACATTCACGCGGGCGGAGCCGCGGGCAACAGCTAGTATATATATATATATAGAATCGGACCCGATACCTTAAGAACAGCAGTCGCTTTCGCTCCCACTGCGCCAACGCGGCAGTCCAGAGTAGAAATAATAATAGGTCTTTCCCTATGAAATTGCCGTTTTGTATGCAATAAGTGAAGGTACTTATTTTTTCAAACTTTTTTATTTCTGTTATTCGAAGTAATCACCCATGCAATCGACGCATCTTTGCCAACGCATTGGCAGTTTATTGATGCCCTTCTTGTAAAAATCAGCTGGACGGGAGGCAACAAACTCTTCAAAGGCGTTTTGTACTGCCTCTCGGGAATTGAATTTTTACTCACTAAAAAGTTGTCTAAATTTTGGAAAAAGTAATAGTCGGTAGGTGCAAGGTCTGGTGAGTATGGCGGATGAGGTAGAGCTTCCAACCCCAGCTCTTGCAGCTTGGAGACCTTGAACTGACAACATCATTTGGTACAGTTCGCAACAGACGGCAACGGAAACGGCAATTTCATAGGTAAAGACCTATTATAATTTAGGCCACTGATAGTTTATCTGACATCTATTCAATATTCCTGGTCATGGATTACTCTGATTTATCTAGTATCAAATCTAGATAAGATTGAATATTGTGTGTCGAATTACGATTGCTGATCAAGGTATTGATATAATGCCTTTATATTGGTTAAAAATAGCTAACCATTTTAATGTGTACATATAATTACCTTTTTTTGTGGTCCAAAAATGCGATAATTACTTAAAATATAACCTAATTCTGTTAACTGCTGAACAACTATTTTTGTGTTTCATACATACAACTTCTTGATTTTTATCCGACTTCAGCGAAGCCAAAATGAATGGCATGAATTTTGTTTTGTCGTAGCTCCTAAACTACTATAGAGGAACGGGTGTAATGTTACTCCGCCACAATGGGAGGATCCTCCGACCAGGCGAGGTGATCATGCAGGCCACTGCCCAACGGTTGACGTTGGGATGTTGTATATGTGCTAATCGGCGTGAGAACTTCCATTGCGCGATTCAGGATTGATAGTTTCTTCGTTTCCTTCGTTACTCCGTAGTTCGACGTATCTTCCGTAGATGGCGCTGTAGTGTGTTTCCGTTTGCATTGTATGTGGAAGTCGCCACACTACTGAATTTATTTTAATCAATAGGGTGCTAATGGATTTCTAATAATGGCCTTATATAGTATATAAATATAATGTCTAGGATATATAAATTTTATTAAAAGGATCCATATTAAAAGATATCGATGTCTAGTCAAATGTAATAAACTTGGAGTGTTGATGTTTATTTATAATTGAAGAGGTTTTATTACATGTAGCATCTGCTCTTTCAATACGGAACCAGCTTCGTGTGACACATGTGGTCTATTTTGAGTCAATATTTCAGGGCCATCAAAGTAATGACTGGTTTATTGTGTCAATCCTTTAATTAATTGTTTTAAAATAAATGACACATTTATTGATTTGGATAATTATATCAATAGTTGTAGTTATAAACCCATTATATATATACATATATATTAATATATAATGGGAATATAGGTAACTACATATACATATTTGTAGGAGCAAGTAGTATTTACTCTTGGAAATCAGTTTTATATGCAAACTCTTGTGAAGAGGAACTTAAAATATTGTTCTTGCATAGCAGACACATATATAAAAACTAGCTTTTGAGCGCAGCTTCGCCCGCGTGTATGTCGGCTATCGCGATTAAAAGTACCCTATGACTCAGGAATCAAAGTACCTCCATGCCAAATTTAATTGATATCGATGCAGTGGTTTAGCCTTGAAAGCGTGACAGATAGAGTTACTTTCGAATTTATAACATTTGTATAGATAATATAATAATTTATATTAACTCACACATGGCTGTCTGATTCCAAACCAGGCACAAGCCTGTGCTATGGTTGTCGGATTTCTGATAAACATACTTATGTATTTCTAAAAACAAATATATCATAGGTAAATTACACCCATTATCACATAATTATTTATCCTAGGTGGGATGGGAAGCGGCCCTGGCCCGTCAATAAAATAACTTACGAGTAGAATACCAATGATAAAACAACCAAACAAAGCACCTTGTTTTTAGTATGCACCTGAATAAAACGGTTTGAATATCTCTAAGATTCCCGTAAAACCATTCGGCACGAAATGTTTTTAACACTAATTGAGGGGATTCACAACAAATCGCTCGGCAGTTTTATATCCCAATTAATTGGTAGACGCTTTTATGTCCGCTTCCGAGCTAATATTAGTAGGTTACTGTCGGAGTATCCGAGCCAATAGAGTCGATAAAAATGGAGTGATTAGCAGACTATTTACTGTGGGGTTTAAATCGTAGTGGTATCAGATTATGCTATAACCTATTGACGCTTTGTATAAATTGCTACAGGTATCTAACGTGAAGGAAAGTTATTATTGATAACTACTTTTTTCTCAATGTGGAACTTAACTAATATAAATAGGACTTAATATCTCAATTAGAAAGCAAATTTTTTTTAGATATTAGCTATGGTAATGAAATGTAAGTAACTTATTGCCCCAGAAAGCTTTCAAATTCAGGTTTCTGCACGCTTTATTTCTTTACCTCAGTCTTTCGTTGAATCAAACGAACCGACACGAAGGTAGATGGATGTCTTTCAGTCAGCAGTAGTATTGTCACTAGCATTTATCACTTACTATTCCATTATTATTCCATTACCAGTTTAAGAAAAGATGAAATAGTAATAATAATTCTTGATCGCGTACCCACTAAAAATAATGTTGTCTGTTATATCATTTCCAGAGTCTGACATGCTTCAGTACACCAAATTCGCACCCCTTCATTTCAAAGAAAGAACTCACTTATTTGAACAACTCTGTTACCACCGCCGAGGTCCAGTCAGCCAAGGATCCTGTGCCATGGAAGGGACTACTAAGATCTGCACCTGTGTGGGCTTTAGTCTTCGCTGCGGTAAGTAATCACAACTACCAATCTATCTATATATATAAAAGCGAAATACCACTCACTTATTAATCACGAAATCTCAGAAACTATAACATATACAAACTTGAAATTTAGCAGGTAGGTTTCTTATAGGGTGTAGACATCCACTAAGAACGGATTTTACGAAACTCCACCCATAAGATGGTAAAACGGGGGTTGGAAGTTTGTATGAAAGTCCTATGTTTTTGAAGTAAGAGACTTGAAATTTAAAATGTATGCTCTGCTCTATAGATGGTGTGGAGGTGTACTAATAATGTATCTATACAAATCAACCCCCTTTTGGGGTTAAAACGGGGGATGGTAGTTTGGACGCAAACGAGGTTGCGTAGGTCAGTTAGTATATAATGATACTAAGCCATGGAACGTTCAAGTGTCAATAAAGGTTACGTTATGATTGTGTAAATTATTATAAATTAGACATCATTAAGCAAGATAACATAGACAAAGACGGTATAGGAAATATAATTTATTTTTTTACTTATGGAAAATTTACAAAAAAAACTTTGGTTATCTGTGAATTCGTTTTACGGACGGTAGTTTAACGTGACAACGTCATAACCAAACATTGATGTAATGATAGATAGATCGTGGATAGATATCCCTCATACAACGACGTAAAATGAGCGCAACGGGACAATGAACGTAACAGGACAATGAGTCATAATTTTTCGTGCATGCAGCCGTCGTTCATCAATTTATTAGACGGTCTCAAAAACTCTATTTGAGTATAATGTTACTATTTATCAGCCATCATCAGTTTCGCATAAATACAAACACTTTAACTTCTTGATAACTAGTATGAATAATAAAAGTTCACAAAAATTACAATATTTATAAGAGACATGTCTTCTCCCTATGGTTGACGCTCTAACTCCAAGTGATGGGATATAGGAAAACTGTCGAATCTACTATGTTGCAAGTCCACTGAATTCTGCAACAGATACAGAACAAATCGAAAAGACGTTTATGAATGAACGCGATAATAATATGTCGTATTGAGATAACTACACATCTGTTTCCTGTCGTTTCTACTAACTCTATCCATGTGAAATACACGTACATATTACGTACATTTGATACAGTGTTGTTGTCCTTGATCAATATGTATTGCAACTATTTTTCTATTTGTGTTTACTAAATAACACATGAAATCTAGAAAAAACAAATCTAGAATAATCTATACTGATACTGTAATAGTATATTATTGTCACAGTAGTAATAGTAAATTATTATTATTATCTTTAATTTTTGGATATGGGCCCATGCGTGCTGAAATCATCGTGGCCCTACTACCTATCAACTACGTATGCGATTTAATGAATTAAACCACATGTTAAAATAATTTCTGACCAATAATATTATCAAATAGTCTTATTAAAAATAAAACAACATTATCTTAGTACATAAAAACTCTGACACTCACATTTGACTGCCTCGTTGGTCTCGCGGTTGGCGTGTGCGACTGCTGATCATGAGGTCTTGGGTTCGATTCCCGGGTCGGACCAAATGTTTGTATGATCTATCAATATTTGTTTCGGAGTTTGGGTGTTTTCTATGTATAATATGTATGTATTTACAAAAAAAAAGTATATATGTATTTGTATCAGTTGTCTAGTACCCATAACACAAGCTCTGCTTAGCTTGGGACTAGATGGCGTTGTGTGTTAGATGTCCAAAAATATTTATAAAAATAAAAAATACATGCGCCTCGAACTCGTGTTTGCAAAACACATGTGCAGAAAGAGTGACACATATGGGAAGACGAATGTATAAACGTCAACCATCTGTAAAATGAAACTGCATTTAGATATATCTATAAATCAATACAAAAAATAAAAAAGAAGAACGAAATTAGGGAGAACGAGAGTGACGAGAGAGAACTAGTACACTTTTGTACCGCAGAAGACGCATCAGGCGCCTAAGAGTCCAAATGAACTCAAGCCTCGCACGTAAAAATTGCAGTAGCAGGCTGGAGACAAAACGCTGAGAAGTTTTTCACGCGTTTCGTTCTAAATTAGAATTTGTTTTGCTCAGCAGGCATCCAAGTTTTTGTTTTTTTCTCTCTATATTACATTAAAGGTAGGGAATCCATTAGATTCGATGGAGCAATACTGTGATTTTTTAGTTGGTTAGTGTCTAACATGTCATGTCTCAATAAGAAAACCTTTATCTGTGTTCACCTTTGATAACTTTATTAATGCAAATACATAAATCACAAGCGGAAAGTGGTAAAACAATTAAGATTGATGAATATAAATAGTACAAAAAGGTGAATTTTAATCTATTATGTACGTCTGTACCTAACTTATGTAAAATGGCCATACCCTTTTTTTTTTTACTCCGTGCGGAAAATACCCTTACTTCTTTATATGTTTTTGCTCCGTGGTTCACGTTGACTTATTGCACTTATGTGCTTTATTCTATTTCTTGAAATTACTTTTATAATTAACTAACCGACCCACGCAACATCGTTTGCGTCTCCTATTGCCCGTAGCGTGATAATTTTCCCCCGTTTTTGAAATATTTTTCATTGAGGCTCCGCTCCTATTGGTCGTAGCGTGATTATATATAGCCTATAGCCTTCCTCGATAAATTTACTATCCAACACTGAAATAATTTTTTAAATCTGACCAGCGGTTCCTGAGATTAGCGCGTTCAAACAAACAAACAAACGAACTCTTCAGCTTTATAATACACACATGAAAAGTGTCTAGGGGTCAACATATGTGTCTAGGGATCAACATATATTTTTGCAATAACTTTTCTCCTGATTGATATTAATTAAAATTTTCTTTAAGGATTCATCAAATAAAGTGTTTTCGTTTGTCACAGTAACGATAAACCAAGTCACCTTTGCATTAATAAAGAAATTTGCCATTTTCCTAATAAAGGGATTTTTGACATTTGAACCACTAACATTAAAGTTCGAAAAAAAGACTGAAATAACAGTTTTCTTTAAAATTTTATTAGGTAACTTAAACAATTAATAATCCGTGTTTCTACCGCGAACACTAACAACACAAGAATCGGTTTGGCATACTCAAAATGAGTTCATCCAAATCACGCTGTGGAATGGCCGCCCATGTTCGTTGCAACAACAAAAAAAGGTCTTCTTGCGACTGGATACCCTCCATATTCGGCAGAGCTCTTCTCTGTAGCATATCCCATGCATGCTCAATCGGGTTCAAGTCTGGCGACTGAGCAGGCCAGGGCCAAAGCCACATCTCAATCTCAAGAAATCCGCATAAAAATGCTTGATCCCTAGACACTTTTGATGTGTGTATTAGTATATATTATCTTATATAATATAGATTAGAAATAATCACAATAAATTTAACCTTTGAAGCTATCTTACGTTATTACGTAATAGTGACTTAATAGCTTTGCTAGAAACACGGTCTTGGATGGGCAATAAAATAGAAACACCTCATAAGTGCAAACGTTGATGAAGGCTGCACGTGATCGTTGTTTACAAACACTTATTGATCTGTTTGTACTGATGTCGGGTCAGCTCTCTGATATAATTTGTTTGCTTTGTTGCTGTTGTATCTATAGGATATTTGACGAAGTAAGGGATCAATATCGAGCTGTGAGCGCAAAGTTGCGCAGTACTGCTAATGGAAATATTAGCATGAGATTTGTAATTAAAGCAATTTCAATTTTCAAATAATTGTCAGAGCCCCTATAAAATCTACTACATATCACCTGAATCTGACATAAAAAAATACTACCGTAAGAAATCCTTCCGCACATGAGAGAGAATACATAATGTGGCTGACATAATTATGTAACCGTTGTACGCAATTGTCCAGTCTTGATTAGACTTATCTGTCTTAATCAACAAACTTATCTTAATAAGTTTTCATGGGTGGAATGGGTGTAATTATATCTTCATGTATTTATATAGAATCATTTAAGTATCTAAATGTGTTATAGTAGTAAGAGTAAGATTCTTTTATTTTCCTTGTTTTGTGGGTGTATTGACATTGTTCGATATATTCTTAACTTCTCAATTTGTTATAACAAGATTAATTATGTTGTATATATTATAACAAGACAGACTCAAAATAGCACAAAGATAAACCTTGGTGGTTTTTAGTTGCTACTAGTATGTAAATTATTGTATATTTTTTTTTGTAAAGGATAATTAATAAAAAAAAAATTTGATTATCCACGCTGAACGATTTCTTAAACAAGTAAAACTTTAACAAAATAAAAACTGACTTCAAGGTTCGACTCGATTTCTCTTGGATGCCATTGTCAAATCTTAGTGTTCTTATCATGGTACCACCGTTGGGATATCTCCTTTCCATTAAAAAAAGAATCAATAAAATCGAATCATAAACGACGAAGTTATCTGCGAACACACATGAAAAAATAAGAACATATATACGGTCGAATTGAGAACCTCCTCCTTTTTTGAAGTCGGTTAAAAAGGTAACTCTTTACCTCGGCAGTCAACGTGATGAAAAGTACAACGGAAAATAGATTTTAAGACATACATGTACAGTCACAAATGCGTTGATAAACTTTAAGCATTTATTGCACCAGGCTATAGGTGATTACAGCTGTACCTATGGGTAAAGCAGTATCGTGCACTTAGTAATGTATTGTGCGCTAAATAACTGGAGCACAACAATATTCCCACAGATTCAATAGGTCATTTTTGCAGTAATTCATTCAACTTGTGACAATATAATTAACTTGGTCACGTAAAATCCAACAGGAAATCATTACCGATGTAGGATGCTTCTGTAGCATAGTTAACATGTATACATAGTAGGCATGTCAACTATAACTTTTAGGTATAACAAGGTTAGATATAATGACTTAATACAAAGGCTACAGCTTAAGTATTAAAAATAGTCCTAACCTTTGCTACGCTTTATAATATACTTATCAACAAACCGCAAAGTAGACACGTGGCAACATAATTTAAATACTAAACATTTTTGCAATTCACAATAACAAATACTCAGAGACTAGACTTGGAAATAAACTATTGCTTGAGAAATACTTATTTATTCTCTGATTTAGTTCCATTTTGTCCCTTTCTGCGAAAATGTATACGTATAATGTTCTCCTAGCCGATTACGGCCACGGCGGCCAGTCTCAACGGAGACCAGCCAACTACACAGGAGATATTATAGTGCACAAGTGTGTGAGCAAACACAGGTGCACTCTCTGTTCCCTCTCTCTCATAATCCGATGGGACGTATACGTATGCACTATTATCGGTCCAGCAATTACGAAGTTGAAACACATTACAAATTAAACGCTTTAGTTTATATCATTACAGTTCGAAATAGTTTAAATAGGATCAGTAATATATGGAAGATTCAGGTTTGGTATTTTATTGTTATAAAATACCGATATCGACAATAATTTCATAATTTGACGAAGATCCCATAAAGAAAGACTACTTATTTTTACATTATAAAATGTAACTTTGAACTCTATGTGCGTAGAAAGCTTTGCAGAAAGATTAGTTTTATGAAGCCGTCATCTAAAACACTCAGAAAAAGGGTATCGGAACTCTTGACGGGTATTATGTACTTTAAGAATCATGACTCAAAGGTCAAAATCGTTCAGAAAATATTTAAATGGGAACTAAACTTTATTTAATGTTAAAAAGTACACTTCTGTTCTACGCTTCGTTCATAATTTCCTCAATGGCGACTTAAAGATGTACTGAAGGATCTATTTAGTGACATAAAGGCTTTGTCCTAGGACGTTACGGGCCTCTATTTTGTTCCTTATAGGCTTAGATTCTTATAGGTATATTCCGTAGAATTAAAGATTTTAGACCGTGGGAGAGCCACGCTTCGGCATGAATGGGCCGGCTCGACCGGAGTGATACCACGGCCTCACAGAAAACCGGTTTGAAATAGTGCTTGCGCTGTGTTTCACCGAGTGAGTGAGGATACCGGAGGCCCATACCCCAACCCCTCCCCCTATCTCCCCCCCCCCATCCCCCAAAGGCCGGTAACGCACTTGTGACGCCTCTGGTGTTGCGGGTGTCCATGGGCGGCGGTAATCGCTTACCATCAGGCGATACGTCTGCCCGTTTGCCGGTCTATTCCATAAAAAAAAAAAAAATATTGTTCTTCGAACATGAAATACGCAAATACTTTTAAGAAAATAATTCTTGCTCTATTAACCTATTGCTATACTAGTTTTCCCAATACCTGAATTCCTTGCAATTAGCCTATAGCAGTCCACTACTGGACATAGGCCTCTCCTGCAGTTTAAGAGGCCTATTGCTTACAAATATCTGTTATCTGTTCATATCTGTTTGCCTTTTTCATGATAGATGAGTACAATATGTTACAATAATATTGAGTAAACTCCATAAGTAAGAGTTCTATCTGATATTTTTTGTTTTAACCGAATCGGAAAACTACTTGGCGGAAGCCCTTCCTACCCAATATTAAAAGGAATCTTATTTTATTGGCGCAATGTAATGATTAATAGAAGGGTTGCATAACATAATTAATTAATGTTTAATTGAAAATTTGTGATTAGGAAAAAAATTGTATACAATAATATATTATAACAGCATTGGACAAGTCCTGCTCTCGGTCCATATACTATTGCAGTAATCACTCAAGTAATAGATATATAATCATACTATTGACCAACGGGCCTTTAGAGACGGCTTTATTGAATAATTTATATTCGTGTAGATATAGAAAGTCCCTCGTTATATTTATTCCCTGAATAACATTGACCGTAATACATTTTATTCTAGAGCAATTTTCTTTTTTTACCGACCCTTATTTGTTATTGGAAATACCGATACCAAGTTCTTGAAAGGCTAATATCTCCAATTAGTTTTACTGCTATTTTGCTAGTTCGCGTTTGGAATGTTAAACTGTTCTTGGGTTTTATTTGTTCAAAATGTATTCGTTTAAACGTAGATAAGGGCGTGATTTGTAGAGAAGTTTTATTATAGAGAAGTTTTATTATAGAGACAAGATGAAAATATAATAAGGAATAATGAATTAATAGTTAAGAATAAATAGATTAATTTTGCTAATAAACTATATATTTTGGAGGCCCTGGGAATTAATGTTATTACATGTATTTAATTTAATGTGTGTATTTATGATTCCTTACCAAATCGTGAATGAATTATTAAGGGCCCGACATGGGTACGGAATATTAATTAACCATTAGTACCGGAAATTGCAAAACTCGTAGCGATACGCTGACGGTTTGAATAACTTGGGCTTAATTTAAATCTAATTTATATATATTTCGAATGTAATAGGGGTTAGAACTTTAGCATATATAGCAAATGTATGTTCAAATTGAAATCGATGACACGATGAAAGCCCATTTGATATTTATAGTGTAGTGCTATGATTAAATACACAATACACCATGACTTAAAGAAAACCGATTTTATGACATCTTTTTGTTGTTTTTTGAGCGAGTGAGGTTATCGGGGCATAATCACTCCTAACCCTATGTTTCTAGGAGGAGGGACTCAAAGACGAGTAAAACACTGTAACTATTGAATTGCAAGCATTGGGCAATACGGCCTTAGCCTAGGCTACTCGTTTGCCCCGGTTATATCATAAATTCTTTTTACATTGTTGTCAATACAGTCAATTTATAAATATTCTACAAATAAATATAACTTTCAAGTTAATTTTTATTATTACTTATTTATCTAAATCACAAACCAAGTTACAATTGTTAGAGGATTAAACAAAGAAATCTTATAGCTACTTTATGTAAAATTTCAATGTATGTCCTCCATAACATAAGTAAATAAAAAGTAAATAAAAAATAAAAATTACAACTCAAAACATGTGCATAGAGAAAAAATAAAGTTATATCACGTCAAAAATATTATTATTATTATATTAAAAAAACAAATTGAAAAGTGTATTTCTTTTTTCTTCTTATTATTATTATATTAAAACATTCTAACCCCAGTACAAAATCTCATCAAATTAATAATGAAATACTTGATTTAAATGAACATTTTGACGAAGAATTACATGCCTTAGAGAGCAAGCTCCCAGTCCGTTGCCATAGTAGTATTGATCGCTAGAAAACAATAAAAGAAAGAGTCGGAAATTACAATTCTCTGCACAAAGCAATTCTAAAATAAATTAACGGGTGAGTTTTTAAGCAGTAATATGTTTTTGCTTTCAGGTGGGTCACGATTGGGGCTACTACACAATGGTGACTGATTTGCCCAAGTACTCCCACGATGTTTTAAAGTTTAATATTGCGACCACAGGCACTCTCACTGCTTTGCCATACATTGCTATGTGGATTTCCTCTTTTGGCTTCGGTTTCGTCTGTGACTTGTGTGTCAAGAAAGGTTGGCACACTATCAAGACTGGAAGAATCATTCATACTACTATTGGTATGTATTTTGTCTTACTTTACTGCCTCAGTGTCGCAGTGAGAACGTATGCGACTGCTGTGCTTGAGGTCTCGGGTTCGATTTCCGCCGGACCAAATGTTTGTATGATCTGCAATATTTGTTTGGAGGTTTGGGTATTTTCTATGTATAACTCGTATACAAATATGTATTTAAAATAAATCATAGTACATGCTTTAGTTTGAGGCTAGATGGAGTTGTGTGTCAGATGTCCGAAATATTTATTTTAATTATTTATTTACTTGACTACACGTGTGGGACAACACTTTGTGTAATCCACAAATTCTTGTTCTGAGTCTGGGTGTCATTTGTACCCGCTTATTTAGTAAAATCTCCCGCTACGCAAGATATTATATTCTAGCCAGTCTTTAAAAAAATAATGAAATGTAAATCTACATATTTGCCTTACCTTAAATTCTGTCTACTGATTGCATATTTATCAAAATTAAATAGTCCATTAAATACAGATAGTTACAGCTTAATAAAGATAGGTATTCCTATTTGAAAACAAAACTATCCTCTTTAATATTTCTAATTCTAAGCTGTACATTGCAACTAATGACGTCACGTTGCTATGCATGGGACGTTACTTAAAGTGTTACAGCAAGAGTAAGTGCACTTCAGCCGGGTGGCTCAGGTGCAATGTCTCGTCTTTTATAGTATTAAAGTTCTACTAACTAACCATATTATGCTTCACGAAATTTCTATTTAAAGTTATAGTCGCACAAGACTATACAGGTGAGTTCTACTTCGTGATAATAGCTTAAATATAAAATTAATAAATTTATATTGCACTAGATTTTGCTCGCGGCACCGCTCACGTGTATTTAGGTTATCGTGGTAAAGAGTCCTTCCTCAAGAATCAAAATCGGTGCAGCGATTTACGTAACAGCGTGACAGACAGATAGATAGACTTTCAATTTTATAATATTAGTATGGATTGCCAATGCATAATATGGTTAGTAATAAAAAAAAAAACACAATACAGTCAGTCTCACAGTCATACATAACAGTAACGTGATCCGTGACGGAGATGATGAAACGATGCTAGCAACGCCATCTATTGTAAAGTAGCTAGAACTAAGTCACATAAGTATTTAAAAATCAATATTCAAAAGTGTTCCACAATACGTTACTATCTATTAAATTAACTGTAAAATAAGGATTTGTTAAAGGCTTTTTATAAAACAGTTCGTCGCGAACTGCAATGGTTACCTACCTACGTAAATTGAAAGTCACATTGTATATTTGATGTTAGGTGAATCTAGTAGCAGTTAGAATGTAGAGATACAGGATGTTTAGATTCTGAACGTCAACTGCCTTGTTTTAGATTATATTATATTTATTTATTATTTCAGCTGCCACTGGTCCCGCTATCTGCATTATTTTAGCATCATACGCAGGCTGCGATCGTACGGCTGCAATGGTATACTTTGTTCTATCTATGGCT
Source organism: Diaphora mendica (assembly GCA_949125395.1). Lineage (NCBI taxonomy): Eukaryota > Metazoa > Arthropoda > Insecta > Lepidoptera > Erebidae > Diaphora > Diaphora mendica. The sequence continues at coordinate 9,842,126 of OX421321.1, forward strand.
CTTATGGGAGGATTTTACAGTGGTATGAAGGTACGTTACCATTTTATAAAGTTATGTAATTGCTGTATAATGAACTCAAGTGATATTTTATTATAAAACCAGCTGACCCACGCAACGTTCGTTGTTTCCTATTGCCCGTAGCGTAGAAAATTACCCCCGTTTTTGGAACATTCTTCATTGGTGCTCCGCTCCTATTGGCCCGATGCGTGATGATATATAGCCTATAGCCGTCCTCGATAAATGGGCTATCTAACAATGAAAGAATTTTCAAATCGGACCAGTAGTTCCTGAGATTAGCGCGTTCAAACAAACAAACAAACTCTTCAGCTTTATAATATTATATATATATTATAGTATAATTATAGATAATGACTTGACACATATGTGATAGCTCGAGAAGTATTCAATTCAAAGCCCAAACCAGCAGTTCTAATGAACTGTTTTTTTAAGTAAAATAATTACTTTTAAATTAAGATTATCACTTACTATAACTTAACCTCTTGTAATTTAGTGGGCATGGACAACAAATAAATATTTTTATATTATGTAATACAACTACCTCTTCCATAATGTTACAATATAGTTGCCTCTGTACGCTTTATCTTTGAAAATATTTATTTTAGTAGAGTAACTCGCTAGTTTAACAGAAAATAATACACAAAAGCCATTGTGTGCGATGTTAAAGAATACTGACCTTTTATTACTTGGCAATATAGAACTTACAACTAAGAAAGTCTGTTTCAAAATGTAAGGAAACAACTATATATATTTTTATTTTTCCATTTTAACCATAACTGTAAACATCAGTTCTGCTATATACTAATTTATACTCGAATGAGTTAATGACAAATGTCCATACTCGAGCACAGTTCAATGGTTAAGACAGTTATTCGTTAGAGGATAAAAAAATGTTGGACACACAAAAGGTGCTTTTCTTGTTCATATTCCTGACGCTTTTCATGCTAAATCCTCTATTACAGACAAAATTTATTCTACTTATTTCAAAAGATGTAGTAGAAGTATAGTTCATACTTCTACCTCCCCTGCAATTTATTACAATATATAATCATAATATTTTCTAATGCGATAAAATACCTGCCACAGAGTTTTTGCAAGCAGAGCTTAGATCCTTATGTAGAGTGTTATAGAGTGGTATGGATATACTTTAAGTTGTAAAGTAGACCAGGTAAATGAGGGAAAGTGCTTAAAACTTTATAAAATACTGAGAAAATAATAAAAAAAACGATAACTTATAGAACTAGGTGTTAAAAATATAAAAAGGGTCACTGCTTCAAAATAAAAGCTTTTGATGAAAAGTCAAACAAAGTTTAACCTACACTTTATTTAAAGCAATTTAAAAAGTAATAACAGAAACGCAAAGCAAAAATTATTATGTTTCTTTTTCACGCAAATTCTTCATGATATTTACTTTTACGAACAAAGAATACTTTTTCTACTTTGTTATAAATTTTTGCAAAGCTTCAACAAAGCCTCGTATTATTTCATTCTCAAGGGGAGATTTTAACAAGAATCATGATTTTAGTCGTCGGAAATGTTTTAATCCGAACCCGCATAAATACAATTCCTGCAAATTTCCTCCTTTCCCTTGGTTGTCGTTTATCTTGTTAGAACGAGGCGTAAAGTATAATTTTATGGTAAGCACACACAGTAGCACACACATAGCAGTAACATATTATTATGTACGTATAATGTATAAAACCTAAAAGCACTGGAGTATTTTTACCACCGAGTTAATACTGAAGTTTATAATAAAATTGCCAGTGTTCAAGTTTTTGTCCGTAAATTCCAACACATGGTTTTAAATTTGATCAATCAATATTTCCCTTGGGTTAAAGACTTATATTATGAAAGAATGGCTACAGTATTTTATTGATGACAGGTACTTTGTCTCTTTATATATTTCTAGCAAATTGTGCGCGAAATTTCGTTATGATCGATAGTGTAGTTTAGGCGTGAAAACTTTCAGATAAAACACGAACTACCTTTTCCCATATTACACTAAACGTACACTTTATTATTTATTTTATGATTATTATTATTTCCTAACATTTAAGGCTTTTTAAACTCTTCTAACATTTTCTAACACTTTTTTATTTCAATAGTAATGATGCGGTTAAATACTTATATGTTTATATTTTGTATTATTTAAAGGTAACACTTATTACTTTTCTCTGTATTGAAATTTTTGCAAATTATTACAGGTCAATGCCTTGGACTTGGCCCCGAATTATGCAGGCACTTTAACTTCTCTGGTGAACACTACGTCAACATTCGCTGGCATTGTCACCCCTTATCTTATAGGATTATTAACACCAGATGTAAGTATTAAAAGATACCATGAATCATATTCACTAATTTTTAAGTAAAATACTTGAAACCAAAACTGACATGTATATAAAAAATCGAAGTGAAAGAATTTCATCCGAAATCTTTATAAAAACAGATTTTCTGTTTATGCGTATATAGCCAATACAATGATTGTATTAGTTATAAAAATATGACATGTTTACGCTCGTGAATTTATTTTAGCACTTTTTAAAACTCACTTAATCAACGTAAAATATATAAATTGTATGGATATGAAATGTATATTTAACATTTCAGTTACCACTAAACATACGTATATAATTCACTAAACATTGAATTTTTATTACAACTTTCATTGAAAGCAATAATTTTAAAATGATTTATAGATTATAAAATCAAACGGTCTTATGAAGTACAATCATTGTATTGAAATTGTTAATATTAAATTCCATTTAAACAATAAATGTCAAGAGCGAGGTGCTGTATCTCTTACAATGTTTCGAGGTCAACACTCAAAACACAATAAATCATATTCAAAGACTGATAAACAATGACGGGGACCATATGGCTCTGGTTTTACTTATTCGAAGTATTAAAACCAACTAACCTTGAACTATTCAATTATTTTGCACTCTTTGAAAATTTATTCCTATTTCGTACAATTATATAGGAACATTATACATACATTGGATGGTAAGGGTGAGGTGAGATTATGACAAATACAACGTAATAATAAGTATGTATCGTACTTTATTATTACGATATCTATGGGTTATGGCTAATTTGTTACCTATTATTGAAGTCACAGGAAAAGTTTTGAAATCTGAGTAAAAAAATACTGGTTTAAATACTTATTGCAACATATATAATTAATAGTGCAGCTGTGTTTAGAACGTGAACAATGAAAATTTAAAAAAAACTTTTCATTAATATAATCATGTCTATTACAGATGATAGACGTGTATAATGGACGGATATAATCTGTGCAATATCAAAATAATAGAAAATAAATTTACACATAGTTTCATGACAGTAATCTTTTTTAAACCATAATTTTCATCTCTCATTATTAAAAATGAGAATAAAAAAAATGTGTTTGCATATTTGAATTTTTTTCTTCTTTTTGCAGTCGACACTAGCACAATGGAGAGTTGCATTTTGGGTTTGTTTCGCTGTACTTGTTGGTACAAATGTGATTTACTGTATTTGGGCGGATGGCAAGCAACAATGGTGGGACGACGTTCGGCAATATGGGTACCCTGAAGGATGGAAACATGGGCCTCTCATCAGAGACTCAATCGAACAACCCGAAGGAGTCCGACTAGCAGGTCACAAAGAAGGCTCATGATGTTAAAACTTATCAAATTTAAATAAAGACAATATAATCCGTGCAACTAGTCAATAAAGAACACAATAACTGCAGTGCCTTATTCTTAAGTTCAAAACAAAATAATAATAGATGTAATATACTTACAATGTTGTAGTTTACTTTCTAATAAATCTCCTTTTTATAACTTTTTTTTGTATTATTTTATTTATTTATTTTTTCAATGCTGATTTGTGACGATTCACACAAGAACACTGTGTTTGGTGACCTTGTGTAAAGCCGTGTATGGGTCAGTTTATGGAAAAGAAACTACATGATACAAACAATTTCATTTACTACCTTTTACTTTTAACAAATAAATATGAACAAGAAATAAAATATTGAAATGACAACTATTAACAAGATATACAATTGACCCCATTTATAAGTCAATCAAGTTAAATAAAATGGAGATAGCAAGTAAATTTTTACTAGAAGGTTACTAATATTTCAGCAATTTGTACTAAAATTAATAATCTTCTACATCTTAGATCCTTTTAAAAATAGGTTGTTTTTCGAGCTTCTCTTAGCTGACGACTAGTATTAACTATTTTGGATTTTAGAGCCTCCTTCGCTTTTCGTAAACTCACCACCTAGAAATTCGAATAAAATTTAAGGTTAAGTAAGTAAATAACATAAATTATGTAGCAATTAATTAATTGGTACAAGAAGTTTTTTAACTGCTACGTTCACTCATAAATGGCTGTATACTCGCATATCTGAAGAAAAACCTTTTTCAAAAGAGAAGACTTTTTCAAGAGTCAATATCGTTATTTGTTATTAGTCTTGATATGCTTAGGAAGGCAGTGAATCTGGCGCTTTTTCGCGAAAAGGCTGAAATTTTAGAGCACAAACTTAGCGAACAATTGGTTGTTCTATTGTTCTTGAGGGAAGTTTGCTGAAATCAAGTACGAAAACAACATAGTTGAAAAAGGACCTATTTTATTACAAAATCAACGAGATTTGGCAGTAAAAAGCACACAGTAAAAGATAAGAATAATATTAGCACCACATGAACCTTAAATACAACAAAGAATACTTTTTTTTTATACCATCCCATAGCATAAATTAAATCAATGCATATTATAATTACCTCGTCTCTGGCATTTTGAAAATCACGCAATAAATCCTTTCTAGTTAGCAAGCCTGCCTTATTCTGTTCCATTTCTAACAACCAACGTAGTCTATTACGTTTCATCTGTTAAAGTAGACCAAAAATTTCTTTTTAATAAAACAAAATGTTTTTTTTTTATTGAAAAAAGAAAATGTAACACTCATTTTCTGTTTTTTTTTTTAATTTTATTCTCGCTCCAGTGCAGGTTCATTTTTATTGTTTTGAAGACTATTTTGTTATGGAATAATTTATTTACAGTCATATATTTAAAATACTGTTTCAAATTTCAGTCACGTCAAAAAAGCATAAAATAGATTTGGAAAACCATTACATTTAAGTTTAAATACAAACTATTTGATAGATTGTTTGGATGGATTTTTGGAGTTCATAACATACTGTACTGTATTTCAGAGGCAACAGTCAAAATTTACCACAAATAAATAACGTTTGGTTGAACAATGTTTTAACCGCATTATACCGATGTGGTCTGACCAGGATTTAATATCGCAAAATATCAATTAATCAAGAATTTCCGTATTATGTTAATATTATTGAGTACTTTTAGTGTAAGCTTAAACTCCATATAGCCGAAATTAATATATTTAGGTACTTTATGTTTATGAATTTAATACAGATGATTAGTAAGAATTTGTACCTTTTCATCTCCAAGATCTTCTCTATAATTTCTATATTTGATTTCAGAATCTCCAAGATCACATTCAGCTATGTCAATGAGTTCTTCGTTATGATCCATTTTTTCTCTTATGTGGGCCAAAATTTGATTATGTCCTGTATACTTGGCGCGATTTTTTATAAGCTCATCTTCACGCTCTGCCAATAAGTTTAAATATATTTAATTTATGTCTGAGTTGTTTAGTATAATTTATAGTGTACTGCGTTCACAACATCATTCAAAGAAAATTTAATGTTTAGCAATGAAACGTTTTTTAAAATGAAATTGAGATAATGTACACCACAACGAATTCACGAACAAACGAACAAGATTAAAAAAGAAGATTACAGAGAAGACACAAAGAACTTTTCATAAAGTCTTACCTTCAATTTTATTTATAAAATTTTTGTTATCAATATTGAGCTGTTCATATAGATGTAAAGAAAGACCGGGCCCCATGGTTTCTAATTTCTTTAGCACAGCTTCCAATTCCGCGACAGCATTACGAGCCCTTATGTATCTTAGAGAAAGTTTAGAGGCTTGTTCACTCTTCTGAGCTTGTAGTGAAATGAATCTTGAAACAGTCTATAACGGCATACAATTTTGATAAACTTTTACTTACAAAATAATTAAGGTCTATATTTTTGGCTGTTACACTTAACTTTTTTTTATGGAACAGGGGGCAAACGATCACCTGATGGTAAGCCATTACCGCCGTCCATGGACACCCGCAACATCAGGGGCGTCACAAGTGCGTTGCCGGCCTTTGGGGATGGGGAGAAGGGTGTGGGGAGGGGTTGGGGTATGGGCCTTCGGTTCTTCCCTCACTCGACAGACTCAATGTCTCTAAGCACTATTAGTTATACCAGTTGGTTCGATTTAATTTATTTATGCTATTTATATAAATAGCTAATAGCCCGTAGCCCTACCGATAGGTTAGGCTATTGGCTGAAAAAAAACAGTTTCAAAAGTGATCTAAAATTTTCGAATAAAGCGTTATTTTTGAAATGTTGTACAAATAATGTTTTAGAATTTTTGCACAAAAAAATAATAGGTAATTATTATACTTATTTCTACTGGTAGGGACAAGTATCAATAAAATTACACTTATCCTATCTTCAATGGTAACTAATAGGGCTAAGCGTTACGTTGAGCCTGATTTTAGGCTTGATATGAATGACTGAGCCACTCTCTGATCCTGACGGGTGTAATGTACTAAGAATCTATTAACCATTGAAGGCGGGTTTCATGATATATGCATGCCACGATACTAAAGATTTTAAGCTTAACTTAAAATAAAAAAAAATACTTACCTTATCAGCGATTGGTTTGCCTTTTCTAGAATAAATAAGACCTGTACCGATATTTCTTTCTAGATTTTGCAAGGCAATAAATTTTTTCTCGGCGCCTTCAATTCTCCCTCTAAGAATGTATTCTACTGCCAAAGTTTTTGAACGCATCTGCAAAAATTACATTCAACAGTGTAAAAGTAAGTTTTTCCATGATATGTTATTTTGCCATTTGTATGGTGTGTTAAGTGGTTTTTTTTTTTTATTAGTGAATAGCTTTTAACTGATTAAGTTTTCAAAGAGGTTGCATTGGCCATGGTTCCAGTCTGACAACATGACTGATACACAAAACCTTCATAATATACGATGGCATGTCCATCCTCACCATCATCATCCTCATCAACATCCCATAATGTCCCACTGCTGGGCTCGGGTCTCCTCTCAAAAGAGGGTTAAGGCCATACGTCCCCACACTGGCCGAGTGCGGGCCAGTTCCCAACTGGCAAGACAACGTTGTGGCTACATAATCTTGCCGTTGGATGTTTTTAAGCCGCCCAAAGGCCTCCAACTAAGCTTCACGACTGTTGTCCTATGATAACAACTGGGACCGACTGCTCAACGTGACCTCATGGTGAATCATGGGGACGTTCATTGTATCGTGTCACCAGCGGTCACCCATCCAGATACTGACCGCGCGTCGTTACTTACCCTCGGTGATAGTTTCTAATCACCGAGCGCAACTGGGCTACGAGCACCTCAGTTATATTTGTATTAGTCTAAGAGCCCGTAAAGATCGATTTACACCCATCTGATAACCAGATCAAACTTTTTTTTTTGAAATTGTATTAATTAAACACATCTATGATAGCTTGCCTTTTGCAAAACTGTCTAACAACTGTCAAACTATTTTTTTTTATAATTTTTAATGATTTTTTTTTCTCAGGCAAGCCTATATCCCATTAGATTACTTATTAAATAACGTTTATTTTGCTACCAATTTCGATTAGTTATTAGCTCGCTGTATTTACCTATATTGATTTATCTGTTCATACTTGTTGCCAGGAAGCTATATAGAAATAAGTAAGCAAGCCTACTTAGGCATATTCTCTATATAGAAAATTAACATTTGGGACTAAATTTAGTTATCAATAGAGTGAAAGGTATGAATAATGTGTTAAAAATTAATTGCATTGTCAAAATAGTTATTGAAGTTTTTCGATAGGCAAGCCATCATAGATGTGTTCATTAATTAATACAATAAAAAAAAAATCTTGAATTTGAAATTTGATCTGGTCATCAGATGGGTATAAGTCGATCTTCACTGGCTCTTATACTATATCTACAGTTAATTAATCAGCTCTATCGAAGATATATTTCTGACATGAAAGCTTATTCAAGATACCTCTACAATCAAAAGCGGGCACAGTACGTTAACGTTTATATTTTCTCAAATGTATTGAGTGAAGGACAATATGTTGATAAGGAGAAAGTATAATACCGTCAGTTATTGTAACGAGAGTTAAAAAAATGTGCTGAATTGATATAAGGCAATTGGCAATAAGGCAATGTGAATGGATTGAAAAATAGAAGCAGTCACTTCTGCGCGATAGGCTTTATCTAAAAGTCCGCGATCTGTTTCACATAACAATATTAAATTCTGAGACATTTGCGATGTGTGTAACATAATTTTTACGGACTTCAAAAAAGGAGGAGGTTTCTTAATTCGACCATAAATATGTTTTTTTTAATGTGTAATAGCGGATAACTGCGTCGTTTATGATCCGATTTTAATGATTCTTTTTTTTAATAGAAAGGAGATATTCCAACGGTGATACCATGATAAGGACATTAAGATCTGATAATGGCATCTAAGAGAAATCGAGTCGAACCTTGAAGTCGGTTTTTATTTTGTTAAAATTTTATAAATTTTAAATTATGTTATTAGAGCATAACTTACATCAACTATTTCTCTATCTGTTTTTTCTTTGAGTTCTTCATATGACATGAGTTTCTGTTGATATTTTTTTTCTAAATCTGCTGCACCTTGAAACGGTTTAAATACATCATCGAGTTTACGTTTCCTTAAAATATGTAAAAATACATTATAAAATTGAAAGAGTGAACTTTATTGATAATAGAAGCAAATAGCTCACCATAAACTTACCTATAGTATTCAGCAAGTCTACGATGTAAAATATTATTCTTTATTTGTAGATGCATAGTTTCGTTTAAAAGATCTTTATAAGTTTGTAAATATACTTCTCGACTGTTTGTAATATTTTCTGTTACAATAATTTGTTCAACTGCATTGGTGTTTTCTGGTTCATTTTCAGAAGCAGTTTCTGATAAAACATGTATAAAGGTAACGATTCATGTACTCAGAACAATACTAAACATTTATTTTATTTGGATCTTATAAAAATACAATCAAATTAATTTGTACTCTTTTGCTGGATATTGTATGGGAAGCTGTTTGAAGTATAAATGAGCAAATACATTTTTGTTTATTAGTAAATATCCACTAAGCGTATGTATGCTACTGACCACACCTATGTGGGCAATATAAGGTACCTATGACTAATGTACCTATTTAAAATTTAAATTGTATTTAAACTAGCGAGCGACTTATAGTATCGTTTTGCCGTGAAAGGAATTTGCATATTTAAAATAAATTGCGACATACCAAATTTTAAAATCGTAACATACAAACATAGAGTTACTTTTGCATTTATAATACTAGTAGGCATAAGTACAAAGATAAAATCATTTTATTTATCTGGGCTAGAATATAAAAAAAAAATGGTTTTTTTTTACAAAAAGTAATCTTTAAAATTTGGGTTGAAATGTAAAACTGTTATCGTTTGTATATATATTTGATAGTTTTAAAACCCAGTCGTATATTTGTACAGAAAAACACGTAATTTATCTTACCACATGTTTCAGTATCTTCACACTCGTCATAACTCTCCGTTTTTGGTTTTTTAAGGTTCTGTAATACACACCAAAAGTATTCTGTAATACAGTAGCTTTATTTAATAATATTTTTATATGTATAATTTTACTTTTTTTTTATTATTTAAACTGTCTGTAAAGACGTCTTACAATAGAAGAAAATATTGAGACCAGTATATTTCTATGTATGTAGGTATATATAAATGGAAAAAATCTCAAATCTAAACGCCACTCTCAACGTTAAAATTTTCGGCTGAGTGTCTTATATATTTTTTTTATTTTAGGGTGTATGAGACCAGTTCATATTTTTATTTGAAAACGTTTATTGAATTGGACAATAATTGACCAATTTCTTTTTTCTGATGAATTTATAATTCAAAATTTGTTTTAATATTTGCTTGCACCATACACATAATCAAAAAGAAGGCCCAGTTTCACTCGTTTCTGATAAAATTAAAGATACCTAGTTATCTGGCATATAACATTATTAAACAGATCTATCTAACCGACTTTCATGTTTTTTTTTAATGATTGTTTTGCTGACTTGTCTAAGATAGTATAGCTAACGTCACGCTTAGAACCATAGAAGCCGAGCACGATTAAAAAGAGACGAGTTGCATAGGTCAGGTAGTAACATATATTAATACTAGCTGTTGCCCGCGGCTTTGCTCGCGTGGAAGTTGATTCTATGTATTTAATTAAAACTGTGTAAGTATCTATGAATACTGTGTTCATGTTTTTAAACGTATTTATTTATAATCAATAGCCCTTTAAAATTGACTTTCATACACACTTTCGACCCTTATTTTAACCCCTTTAGGAATAGAATTCCCATAAATGCTGATATAAGTATTAATTTATTTGTAATCAAAAGCCTGAAGACAAAGTTTCAGGCTACTAAATTAAAAAATGACGGACTTCCAGTCTAGCCTAGGGATAGAATATCCAGAAACGCTTAAATACGTATCTCATCATCATCATCGCAGTCCACTGCTGGACATAGGCATCTCCAATTGCACGCCACTTGGTACGATCCTCAGCTTCTCTCATCCAGCTCCTGCCAGCCGTCTTGGGCAGATCATTATTCCACCTGGCCTGTGGACGTTCTACGCTACGTTTGCCGAGACGCGGTCACCACTCACGAACCCGTTTACCTCAACGGTTATCAGTTCTGCGGCTAATATGGCCAGCCCACTGTCACTTCAGCTTGCTTATCCTGTGGGCTATGTCAATGACCTTGGTTCTCTACCGGATCACCTCATTCTTAATGCGATCCCTTAGAGAAACGTTGAGCTTTTGTGATGAGAAAATTAAATCATTATTATTATTATAGCCCTCTCCATAGCACGCTGAGCGACTTTGAACTTGTGGACCAGCCGTGTCGTAAGTGTCCACGTTTCGGCACCGTATGTCATGACAGGTAGGACGTATTGATTGAAGACTTTCGTATTTAGGCACTGTGGGATTGACGATGAAAAGACCCGACAAAGTTTCCCAAACGCTGCCCAACCCGGCTGAATTCTCCTGTTCACCTCGTGCTCGAAGTTGTTTCTACTTTACTGCAAAGTCTGCCCGACGTACCACACATATTTTTTAACAACTTCGAGAATGAACCACAACCGGTTCCAGTAGAACATGTTCATACATACGTATCTACTCATTCTTAATCAGTAGCCATAATTAAAGTTGCATGTTTCTAACTTCAAGAATGACGGACTTCCAGAATAACCTATTTACGAAATTTCAACCCCTATTTCACCCCCTCAGGGGGTATATATCCCCCTATATAATATCCAAAAACTCCTAAATACGTATCTAATCATTTTTATTTAGTAGCCCAAAAATAAAGTTTCATATTTCTTATTTATAAAATTACGGACTTCCATACAAACTTTCAACCCCTATTTCACTCCCTTAAGGGTACAATATTCAGAAACGCTTAAATACGTATCTACTCTTTTTTCATCAGTAGCCTAAAAATAAAGTTTCATGATTCTAACTTAAAAAATGACGAACTTCCATAAAAAATTTCAACCCCTATTACACCCCCTTAGGGGTAGAAAATTAAGAAACTTTTAAATACGTATATATTCATTTTAAATCAGTACCCCAAAAATAAAGTTTCATGTTTCTTACTTAAAAAATGACGAATTTCCATACAAACTTTCAACCCCTATTTCACCCCCTTAGGGGTAGAATATTCAAAAACGCTGAAACACGTATCAATTCATTTTTAATCAGCAGCCAAAAAATAAAGTTTCATGTTTCTAACTTCAAAAATGACGGACTTCCAGACTGACCTATATACGAAATAACAACCCCTATTTAATCTCATAGGGGTAGAATATCCAAAAACGCTTAAATACGTATTTACTCTTTTTTAATCAGTAGCCCAAAATTCAAGTTTCAGGTTTCTTACTTAAAAAATTACGAACTTCCATACAAACTTTCAACCCCTATTTCACCCCTTTAGGGGTAGAATATTCAAAAACGCTGAAACACGTATCAATTCATTTTTAATCAGCAGCCAAAAAATAAAGTTTCATGTTTCTAACTTCAAAAATGACGGACTTCCAGACTGACCTATATACGAAATAACAACCCCTATTTAACCACATAGGGGTAGAATATCCAGAAACGCTTAAATACGTATTTACTCTTTTTTAATCAGTAGCCCAAAAGTCAAGTTTCATGTTTCTTACTTAAAAAATGACGAACTTCCATACAAACTTTCAACCCCTATTTCACCCCCTTAGGGGTAGAATATCCAGAAACGCTGAAATACGTATCTACTCTTTTTTAATCAGTAGCCCAAAAGTAAAGTTTAATGTTTCTTACTTAAAAAATGACGAACTTCCATACAAACTTTTAACCCCTGTTTCACCCCCTTAGGGGTGGAATTTCAAAAATTCCTTTCTTAGTGCTCACTTACGTTACATAAAGAACCTACATGCAAAATTTCAGGATTCTAGCTTCAGCGGTTTGGGCTGTGCGTTGATCTCTGGGTATGTCAGTCAGTCAGTCAGTCAGTCAGTCACCTTACTCTTTTATATATATAGATGTCGATCCAGGTCTCGTGAAACCGAAATGTGGCGTTTATCTGTCATCAAGTGGTGAAACTGGTTCTAAATTTACAAAAAGTGGAATCCATAACACTTTTGAACATCGAAAAGGCTTGGTAAAAAATACAAGTATATAAAGAATCAAGAAACATTTCATAGCCGACTAGATTTTATTCACATGACTTAGGTACTATTTCGTACTTTGTTGTCCCGCAGCAAAAATGATCACTTATATTATATGTTATCCCTCAGATTACTAAAGAATGCCAGATAGACCGTAAAGAACACGACAGTGAATCTACAAAGTAAATATGAATTAGAAAGCGAATACATTCTTGCGGCAGTGTTTGACAAACCGCTATATTGTGTACACGTCACGAGTGATTTTTAATTTTATTTTCAAAATGCCGTCTTGCATCATTAAACACTGTAAGATTAGTTCCCAAAAACAAAAAAGAGAAGATGGAATATCTTTTCACAGGTAAATACAGATTATTTTGGTGCTATAATTATTTATTTACCCGATAATTATATTTTTGTGTCGGAACACAAAACCTCAACCGTAGCTCGACTGTGATACCAGTTTTTATCTATTTTTTTCCCTTCAATTAGGGAGATTACCTATTAGTCCAGACATTAGTGAACCTCATTTCTATATTTAGGAACTTGGTTCCTTACCTCATCTGAAAGTATTCTTTGATGATAATAATAATTATTACATACAAACAATTTGTGGATGTTTCTACAAATTGCTGTTCTGTGTCTAGATGTGTGTTATAAGTAACGATTCCAACCTCGTATAAATGCCTCATTTGTTTAAATCTTAATAATTACTAGGCATACAATAAAATATATTATAAACTTATAATTCAATTGGTGATTTTATAAACAAGTAAATAGTTGATTCATATTAATATCTTGGCGCCTTCCGCTTGTCAGCTTCCGGCGCGACTTATATTTCATATCAAATCTTTGATGTTACACAATCCTGTATTATCAATAATAATTGTATGCTAATAATCATTAGAATATTTATGGTAAACAATATTTGATATTATCTACTAAATATGTAAATTTAGTATTTAATTGGGTCAAGCCTGTCGAATACTATAAAAATACCTTCGTTCGAGTAATTTCACGCATTCATATCCCGAACGTTCTACTTGGTGCTAATCGACCGTTACATGTGTTTTATGTCCTTAACTTGTGCTTCACATCATACTTGAATGATTGAGAATAATTGATAGTACAAAACTTGATTCCCAGGTACTTATCGTTTATCCGCAGAATATAAAAAATAATAATAATAATAATACATTACAAGTACTTTTGTTAAAGTTTTTGGTTTTAGTTTTTTATAATTTTTACACGAAATTTGCACGCAAAACCACAATATCATAAAAAAAAAACGATGAAATTGAGAACTTACTCCTTTTAGAAGTCGGTTAAAAAGTTAGTGCAAAATAAAGGTTGCTGAGAGTTTGCATAGTATGTAACAGTAACTAAAATAAAAACCATAATATTTAAAGTTCTTTAATATTAAAATACCCTTTTTTCAATCTTAATATTTATCAAAAAATAGGGATTTTTTTACTGCGTATGGTATCATTATACACACAAAGATGTACGTGTTCCTACAGTGTCACACCGAATGTCACGCACACTAAAATAAATCCATCGGCGTCATGTTATTTGACAACAACGTTCTATCTGGCTTTCCATTGTAATCTGAGTGTTATCCAAAGAATGATACATGAACAATTTTTAATGTTATTTAAAATATATAATGTTAAAAGTTAAATCAGGTTAAGTTTTTTAACATAGTTGAAAATTACATCAAGTAAACACATTTAACTGTAAACCAAGGTCAGTTATAAGCCATAATAATTGAAATGTCTACAATTTCCCTACAACTAGTAAAATAATATCTCGGAAATGTACACTCGTAAAAATAAATTATCCGCAAACATCACGTAGATTTAGTGTTCCAGCTTACAAATAATGCTAATGCTAGTAACAAAGACACATGGGATCGGGTTCGTGCAAAGTTATACCACGGTAGACGTTGACGTAAAAACAAGATTGCATGCCTGGTAAGCAATGTTAATTAAATTGAAAGGGACAAAAACAACAATATTACCTTAGAACCGGCCATATCGCGTGATCCGCTTGAATTACCAGACTTATTGATCTGTTTAAGGTTCCAAGCCGAAATTATTTTACTCCATTATCTCGACAATACGACATGCAAGACCAATGTAGCGTTGCTATGGTGACCAAAAAGCGAGTATTGAACGAACGCGACGACACCAGTTTTGATGCGATGCAGCGTGTTCAGCGCTTTTGTAAAAGAAATGTTGTGTTATTCATTTTGTTTGGTTTATGTATACAGAAATATCAGTTTATTGAAATTAAAAAAAATTAAAAGCTAGTAAAATCTGGAATAAACTTTTGTAAAAATATTTCGGGACGTTATCGGACAACGGAGTCTTACTAATAGGTTTCCGTTTTTACCCTTTGGGTACGGAACCCTAAAAATCAACATTTTGTACACCATCCGATGCATCTCAAATTAGTTAGGTATATAAATTTAAAATGCTGTTAGACTGTACAACAAGGCATGCACAGCAATAGCACGATAATCGCTGCTTTTTGTCAGTTATTGTATCAGTAAGATGCGACGGCATTGATGCCAATGAACTACATTATTCACTATCGACTATATCTATTTCACTGTCACAGTCACTTTCAAAATATATTATTATGTCTTTTGACTAGTCTTGCGCTTATAAGCTATAAATGTATGTGGAGGGACAACAACTTTCGAGTTCTACTACAATCTTAAACAGATTTAATTGAGAAGGTACAGCCTAAGTTTATCGCTCACTGTTGGAACAAAAGATAGATATGCAGGAACTCAGTCTGCTTGCCTTTCTCTGTGTTTCTTTTTGCATGCTTCAAGTAACTCCTTACATTTAACAAAAACTTCATAATTACATGTAACACTGCTAAATGGGTTTGTTTCTGGTCTTGTCTTTCAATTTGTCTACAAAAAATCAAAATTATTATTTATTTATCGTGATAGTTTTGGTCTAAGGTCTCTATAAAA
Source organism: Diaphora mendica (assembly GCA_949125395.1). Classification (NCBI taxonomy): domain Eukaryota; kingdom Metazoa; phylum Arthropoda; class Insecta; order Lepidoptera; family Erebidae; genus Diaphora; species Diaphora mendica. The sequence goes on from OX421321.1 coordinate 9,858,019, forward strand.
ATGAATAAACACATAAAACAAAATACGTATCTGAAATCACAGGCCCATTTTGACCCAAAGCCAACTTTCCTTTCTAGCAATGTCTAACAGCCATAGATCCGGCACTTAAACCTAACCTAAAAACATGATTATATAAAAATAATAAATCTTGTAACAGCAAACACAAAAAACGATCAAACGATAATCGGAAGATTGATCGTCAAGTAATAATGAGTTATCAGGCAATGGTAAGGAAATGTAGGTATAGTGACACGAATTGTACATATTGGCTACTAGCTTTGGCCCGCTGCTTCGCTCGCATTAAATAAAAAGTATCCTATGTTACTTCTAATATATCTAAGAGTATGTTTACAAAGTTTCATGATGATCGGTTAAGTAGTTTTTGCGTGAAAGCGTAATAAACAAACTTACTTTCACCTGTATAATATTAGTGTGATATAGATTAGGAATATTAGGATATAGATTACAAAATCAAAACCTACATACAATTATGAAAATAATCAGAGAAGTTATTAATTTAATATAGGCATGAGAAATAATATAAAATAGGCGTGAGACTCTATGCTTGCAGTTCGTAATTTACATTACAGCGTGGTTGATAAAAATATGAAAGTGTAGCTTAAGCAAACAAAGGTATTTATCCGGCTTTTGGCGCATTTATTGTAGTTTTAGCCATTATTAGCATTATTTTAGTAAATGTGATGGATATTCATCTTACATGGAATCCGTTGTTTACACTTTTCTCAATCAGAAAAATTAGGCTTTTCAAATTCGTTGTCACTTGATTAATTCGTCCAGTAACAGAATAGGACAATCATTAAGTATTTGCAATTACTAGAGTATTTTTAAACCATCAGGAAAAATTAAAACAAAGAATCTATAGTTTTTTTTTTTTTTATGTTTGGCCTGCCAAAATGACTCTACTCTGCCTGATGGAAAGCATAAGCAGAATCCACGAGTGGTGGCCACCATACTCATTGCGAATACAACAATGCAGTATGGCAACCCACACTATGGCGGCCTAGTGAGGCTTGTGCATCTTTTAGTCTAGTCAACAAGTATGGAACTTGTTGACTAGACTAATTGGGCCTCCGGTCTCGCACCCACCAACGAAACACGACAGCACTGCGGCTGTCATTTTACGTTGATTTTCTGTGCGAGGGTAGTACCGCCCCGGTCGAGCCGGCCCGTTCGTGCTGAAATCAGCGTGGCTCTACTACCTATATAAATAGTTAAATATATAATCTATGCACATACAAAAATAAAATTCAACTACGCCTCGACTTCTCTATAATTCAGTGTTAATATAATATTAAAAAATGTCCTTGTATAATGTTCCAATGTTTATAAATATTGAATATACTCCGTATTAAATCAATGTTAAGAGTCTTTGTGCATTTTTTTGATATAACATTGAATTAATTTATCTCGTTTTATTCGCGTGAGAGTAACAATAAAATGTTCAAAGCAATATGTTATTCCATATTATGTAGTTTTTCATTTTGACGAACTTCTCTTAATTTTTTATTTATATTTTCTATTTGAGATTTAAGTTCTTCTTTTCTTTGTCGTAGTATCATGACCTGTAAGAATAACATCTATGCTGCATCGTTATAAGCAAAAAGGTAGTAGGTTCAAAGGTAGTAGAGCCACGCTGATTTCAGCACGAATGGGACGGCTCGACCGGGACGGTACTACCCTCGCACAGAAAATCAACGTAAAATGACCACGTTCGTGCTGTCGTGTATCGTTGGTGAGTGCGAGACCGGAGGCCCAAATAGTCTAGTCAACAAGTTCCATACTTGTTGACTAGACTTAAAGATGCAGCAGCATCACTAGGCCGCCATGGTGTGGGTCGCCATACTGCATTGTCTGCATTCGCAGTGAGTATGGCGACCAATACTCTAGGATTCTGCTTATGCTTTCCATCAGGCAGAGTATAGTCATTTTGGCGGGCCATACATAAAAAAAAATGATGAAACTACTCTGCGTTTTCATTTACAGCAATATTGATAAAGTGCCATAGCTGTTATTAATTACCATCGACGTTGATAGAATATTACATTAGTTCTCATTATAATGGGCTTCAAACTCTTCAACATGCACATTAAATTTCAAAGTTAGTTTAGTTGGTCTTGGGAATTATAAAAGCTAGGAACATGGTGATGGTTTAGTTGGTTCAGCGAATCATGCCACTGAGCATAAACAATGTATTAAGTTAATTCTTTTCCAATAAACTATAACATTTTAAATGAAGAAAAAACAAAAATTACCCCATCTGAGGCATCTTGAAAATCGCGCAATAAATCCTTCCTGGTAAGTAAACCCGCTTTTAATTTTTCAACTTCTAGCCAGGAACGCAGTTTATTACGCCGCGCCTGTTTGCAAGAACATAATTTCACTCAGTTTAAATTTAGATATTACATTGATGTATTTCATTTTTAACAAATAGCTTCAAATCTAAAAGATTCTTTACTTTTGATTACCAAAAATGCGAGGCGATAATATTTACTACTAACAATTAATATAAAAGATAAAAAATACTTCTTTTATGATTTTTGATAGCCTATTTAGCTCTTATCTACCTTAATGAAAGTGCACTAATAAACTGATGCTAAACTTTGACATTTATTTCGAAATAGAGATAAATGCTTTTATATAGCTTCCAGCGTAGTAATGACTAATATATTTGATTAAGTCAACGTCTCCGAATATGCTAATTAATTACTTGAAGAGTGGAATAATTAATATATAATTAATTGCAAAGAAATCTAACTAAGTAATGTCAAACTAGATCTACTGATCCTGCATCTTGCAATCTCAAACTTTCCTCGAAAAAAGTCTTACTACATTCACAACCACCACATTAGTGACTAGGAATACCTTTACAGTACCAAGATCCTCTCTAGCTCTAGTAAACTCAAGTTCAGCTTCTCCAAGATCACATTCAGTACAATCAGAAACTTCTTCAGTGTGATGCATCTTCTCTCGTATGTGAGCCAATATCTGGTTATGTTCAGTGCATTTTGTACGATTTTTCACTAGCTCATCGTGACGTTCTATAAAAATAAATTACTCTGGTACTAAACACACGGCCTGTAATCCTTGTAACTAATAAAATACCAATTATTTATGTTTTCCTGCAAAAGTGACTCCACTTTGCCTGATGGAAAGCATAAACAGAATCCAAGTGTGGAGGTCACCATACTGATTATGAATGCAGACAGTGCAACAATGCAGCATGGTGACCCACACTATGCGTCTCCGGTCTCGCAGTCGCCAACGATACACGAAAGTGCGAATGCTGTCAATTTAGGCAAGTCTTCTGTGAGAGGGTAGTACCGCCCGGTCGAGCCGGCCCATTAGTGCTGAAATCAGCGTAGCTTTACTACCTTAAGTCGAATATCGAACAGTTAGTTCGTTTGTTTTCTCTTTAGTTTTCTGTTAAATATGCTAATTATGACTTTAGATCTATTATCTGGACCGTCGTCTTTAACGGCGCGAAAAGATAAAGCAGACTTATCTACCGTTTCCTAAAATATAAAACAAAAAAATTAAAATTTAAAATTATTTGAAAAAAACCCGACTGCGTCAGTTTTTTCAATAAAACATATAAGTTGTATATATTCACCGTTAAAAAATATTTATTTTGATACCACATTCGAAATATTTTGATTTTTTTTTGAGATTACTTATTGGCCCCAAAAATCTTTAATTTTGTTTTTTTGTTATATTTTAACCCCCGACGCAAAAAGAGGGGTGTTATAAGTTTGACGTGTCTGTCTGTCTGTCTGTCTGTTTGTCTGTCTGTCTGTCTGTGGCACCCGTAGCTCGCGAACGGATGAAACGATTTCAATTTAGTTTTTTTTGTATGAAAGGTGAGTTACGTGCGCTATTGAGTCGTTTAAAAGTTATGGACGTGAAAGTGGGGAAGAATAACAGAATGTCTTGTGCAACGCACTTGTGACGCCTCTGGTGTTGCGGGTGACCATGGGCAGTGGTAATCGCTTACCATCAGGCGATACGTCTGCTCGTTTGCCCCATATTCTGTAAAAATATATTTATATACATACATACATACATAACAATAATAATAATCTTTATTATACACTCGAAAAACATAACCCTCCTTTCTCCCTCTTTCGCAGTAGGGTAATAAAATAGCAACCTCATTTATAACCCACAGAATGCATCAGTAATGACTAATCTGCTTGGTCTACAACGGATACATCAACAAAATATTGTTTGTTACATCTTACACAAAGACCGTATTGATGCTTTTCAAAAATATTTTAGTAATTAATCTAGTGAAAAGTTTTTACAAATCAACAGTTTATTTAATAAATCAATATTAATATTACTCACCTTCTATTTTTGAACTGTAGTTCTGATGGTCAATATTCAGTTGTTCGTACTCGTAGACGGAAAGGCCTGGGCCAATAATGTCAAGCTTCTTAACAATAGCTTCAAGTTCTGCTACAGCGTTTCTAGCTCTGACGTACCTTAAGTAAAGTGCAGAAGCTTGTTGCCATTTACTATTTTGAAGTGATAAAAAACGCGACACTGTCTGAGTGGGCAAAATATTTAAGACATTAAGTTAATTGTTTTACGTTTTTTAAATAATATTTAGACATAAATCCAACACTATTTACCTTGTCGGGTATTGGCTTTCCCTTAGCAGAGAAAATAAGACCAGTGCCGATAGTTCTTTCAAAAGCTTGTAATGCAGCAAATTTTGATTCAGCGTGTTCATGTTGTGCCATAAATTGATTATCCACTCTATTAATTTTCGCTCGTAGCTAAATGAAAAAAAAGTAGTATTATCATAAAATACACTAACAATAAATAAACAAATAGCATTCATCTGTATTCGTTGAATTAAATTAATGTTCGTTGACTATAAATATGTGATTCTGATAAACAAGGAAAACATGGGGTAGTTGAATATTATGCAATTCAGATGAAATATAAGAATATCCAGTATTTTTTAAGCGATTTCAAAAAAGATTTTAATTTACGTGTGTTCGCGGATAACTTCGTCGTTTATAATAATAATAATAATTTATTGAAATGACCAATATATATGTTACAGTGTAGGTACATTTTATAAAAATAGATCTTAGACAGTAGGTTCGTCAACCGTTACATAACACTAATGCTAAACTAGGGTACCTAATTATATTTATTTGTACGAATGTCTCTACACATGAAAGTATAAAAGAAAACTTAGTTCAAAAGCTTTAATCGCTGCCTGCCTGAACTAGGGTTATCCTGTATCTCAGGCAATTGCTTGATTAAGTTTTAAACAAATCCTATTTAGATATAAATTTTAAATAATAATAGCAGATTTATAGAAAACATACTAATATTTCATAGAGTACAAGTGCAAGCCTAATTAAAATCATTAACATTAAACAGTTATTTCTGTCTTGTTTAATAATTTATAACATATTTTCTACTTCAGCTTAATTAATTTATCTAAATATTAATTGTTGTTAATACTTTAGTTACACTCGTCATAGAGTCACAGAGTAACGGATTAGTCATTAAGAATTAAAATACGATATAAAACAAATAATAATATTAGGTGCTAACGTTATCAAATCACTGGCGTGGCTAGGCGCCCTCATAGTCTACAGAGTTAATATAATTGTCCTCAGCATATTTTCGTGCCGGACAAGTTGCATCACCAGTTTGGTGATCACTTTTCCGTATGAATCTCTTGCATGTTGCATAAATGGGTGGAGCAGATTTGTTGCTACATTCCTTACCAGACTGCCCGAACACTCCACAGTGATTACAGGTTGGACTGGTTTCACGACAATATTTAGCAGCATGTCCGAACTGCTGGCAGTTATAGCACCTACTCACCAGAGTGAAGTCTCTAACTGGACAAGATGTCCAGTGGTTGCGAGAGAGTGGACTGTATCTGCGGTTTCTAAAACTGACAATGAATGCGCGAAATAAGGGAGATGAACTGCCTTAGGGAAAATCAGAGTTATGACAAGAGAGTTCTACGTATAGGTAAGGACTAACCTCTCTGCTGTATCTTCCCTCGTGGATGTGGACTGCTGATGCGAGTTGCGGCGGGTGAATCCACGGAGCCCTTGATAATCTCCACGGCGGTTAGCGACAAAGTTCGTTCCTGCGGGTGCGGTGAAGTCTTTGCGGGATAGGGTTACGAAACGACCTTTTCCTTCCGTGGTTCGCGTCGGACTTCTTCGACACTTGTCAAATCACAAGTGTCATTTTATGCGTCGAATGCTTCTCTTTCTCGCTCTCACAATCGCAGCTTGAGGTATGAGGGAAAAGGATAGGAGAGGATGGCGCATTCATCAATCAATTATAGATATATTAAAAAATGACAATATGGCGTAACCATCCAGTTTATGTAAATTCTCCCTTGATTGATGAGCGCCTTTCTAATATTAGCCGGAACCTCAAATACATAGTTGCAAGTAGGAAGACTTTTTTTACCTGATTTGTGGCTGAATTTGAAGGTATTGAGACAGGACTCGCGAGAAGCGCTAGGAAACTTGTCTGCCAAGTTTTGTTCAAATATACATTGAAGGACCTCTCTTTCAGTCAGGGCTACGGGTTCACCGACGACAGTGATTCGGGGATTGCGTTTGGCAGGTTCCTCAACTTTGAGACCTGATGAAGCCAATTTCTCCGATTGTCTTAATTTTTCAATATCATCTTTGGTTTCGGCGCTAATTAGAATGCCCCCGTTCTTCACTTTCCTAAGGCCTCTTACATGAAGTTTTAGTTCTTCGGGTGAAATGATTTTTTGGACCAGAGACTTTGTTTCTTCACTAGTTTTGGTCTTATCGCTAGGATAAATAGCTAGAGAACTTATATTGCTTGGACGAACAAACCTATCCGCACTTTTCTTATCTATATCGGCAAAAGAGCTGCATTCCTGTGACTTCAACTTTTGCTTGACAACAGTTTCAAAATGATTGAGAGAGGTCGCCACGTCTTGATTTTCCTGTAGATGCTGTATGGTGCTATGCGCAAGAATGTACTTCTGCTTCAATGATTGATATAGCACGGCTATCTGAGACGTTCCAGATCCGATCTTACGGCAAATATTAGTGACACGCATCTTCTGATCTGTGTTCATTTTGCCCTCCGCCACTATAGAGCAGACCTCACCTAAAAGGGCATCAATGTTAGACATCCATTTCTGGATCTCCGAGGTCGGTATTACCTCACAATAAATGCTTCAATGCTCTAAGACACTATCTATTCTTCATAATATCTATTTTATTTTATTTATTATGTATAAATGCATATATATATTTATAATATCCTATTATATATATATATAATAGAACACACAAAATATTTACTGCCGGGCACGAACGGACCGACGACACCGGGCGTGGGACCTATCATAATACCAGCGCTGTAGTCACTCTGGCTACAGCAGTACGCTGAGATAGGCGCCCTTTCTGGCATCGCACAGGGCAATAAAATTGTTTGTTGTCTCCTATCGTACGTCTATTTCAAACCATGTACTGTCCTGTGTATGTCAGAATAAATGTTTTTTCTTTCTTTCTTTCTTTCTTTCTCACAAGGTAGATAAATATTCTCCGGCGGGGATGGTTTTTCATTAATAGACGGACATTGCTGTATTGGTGTAGGTGGAGGACTTCTGCGTATTAACTGGCTACGGCCAAACGGGCTTGATCCAGGGTTCTACATATTTTTTTTACTGACACGCAGTAAACGCACTCTTTATATGTTTTTATAGTTCATACTAAACACAATTTATAAACAATATGAATCACGCTCGTTCGTGACACACTTTGTTAGAACTACTTACGCAGCAAAATAATTATTTATTAGAAATATTAAATGATTTCTATCTTATACATTTTGTCGGAAACAAAAAAAACGTATGCTTAGTCAAACGGTTGAACCAAAGAAACATATTTATGAACTGATTTTGATGATTCTTTTTAAGGCATCCAAGAGAAATCGAGTCAAACCTTGAATTCGGTTTTTGTTTTTGTTAAATTTTACTTGTCAACTTAATCGAACAACATAAACGAGGAATAATTTTAAATAGAAACACATAACATAAATAATTTTGTAAATTATCATAACATTATAAAATTCGCCATGTCACTTACATCTGCTGTTTCTTTTTCCGATATTTCCTTTAAATCCTCGTATGCTATTAGCTTCTGCATATATTTCTCCTCCAAATCTGCAGCTCCTTCAAAAGGTTTCAACACATGTTCACATTTACGTTTCCTGAAATATATTTATTTTAAGCTAGCTGCTACCCGCGGTGCTACCTGTGGCTGTTATACCTTTACATCAAATATTGCGAATAACACCTCGGAGCACAGCTAGTCGTAAATAAAATCGTCTAAGTTACTCCTTATATCATTAGAAATCTGCCAGTGAAAGTCCCGTCGAAATCTACTAGCCGTTCCATAAATTAAACGAAACAAGCAGACAGACAGACTGAAAATTTAATAAAATGCTTTTTGGGTAAGTACCATTTATACGTTCAAATGAATTTAGTGCAAAACTGTTTTAATTTAATATTATATGTATTATGTATAGATATTTCCAAAAATGATTTTGAAAACGATTGACAGCTATCTGCTTGCCGAGATATTGTAATACTATCAATACTATATATATAAATATACATATATATCAAACTAATATGCGACTTTTGAATTCAAAACAATGGGGCAGATGACTTTATCGTAAATAAATACGATGTCTTCTTCATTAAAACGAATATTAACATGCATCTCGGAAAACATAAATATTATGTACAGCTTTTCATTTCTGTTACAAATTTTAATCAAATAAACACAACATAATATATTGCTCAATTGGGTAGTCTAAACTAGCGACATCACAATTTTGTATTTAGTACATTTCTCATACAAAGATATCATTTAGACAGATGATAAAAAGTAGATAATTTGACTAAGGTGTCATCTTCCCAATTTGATTTCTCGGCAAATACAAATGAACTATTTTATGTTTACACCGACACTAGACGATAACCAGCCATAAAATATGCTGTCGTCAGTTTATTTTTGCAACGGAATTCTGTGAGTTTCATTTACTGATACTAATAATATACTACTTTGTATATTATATTCTAAGTACGATAAAGGTGCACCTGCAAATGCGGGCTATTTTCATACCTAGAGCAAAATTTTGACACCATCATCATTATCAGCATCGGCCTATCGCAGTCCACTGCGTAGTCAGTTGTGTATGCCTACACATACATGGCACACCACTTGATACATAATTTTAATCTTAAAAATTTAGAGTTCAATTTTAGATTTTAATATTTTGTTTATTTTTATATTAAAGCGGACAATCGAGCAAATGCGTCAGCTGATGGTCGATAACTATTATTTTAAAATATTTTTAAAGGAAAATATTTTAAACTAGATTTTCCCACGGCTCCACTCACGTATATGTCGGTTATCGCGGTAAAGAATAATTAATCTATGATCTTCCCAAAGAATCGAATTATCTCCATGACAAATTTCATTGAAAGTGGTGTAGCTGCTTAGCTGTGAGAGACAGATATGCAGTGTTTTAAAAAAGTACTGCCTACAGACATACAAAACGTTAAAATTTTCCTGACTATTTTTTCCTTTAAGTTAGTCTGAAAAAGAACGTAACCTCTATATGAAACCGTGTATTCAATTGTTTGTACGGTTAAAACTCATGCGTGTTCATTTTAATAGATTAGTTCCGCCAGAACTCGAGCAGCCCGCCTCGCTCAAAAATGGGTCGCGTGACTCAATCGTCTTGGCGTCGTCATCTGTCTTTTTACGATACGACAATGAATAAATAATATTGTTAAACGTTATAATGAGTAAACAAATATAAAACGTGTTTTTTTTGCAATGCATTAACATCTATCTCTGAAATAAATACCGATCAATTGAGAAAACAATGACGTAGGCATGCCAAATACAATGCTAAATATACAAGTAACATGATGCGTTACTAGGACTTATCTTGTTCTTTCTTTTCTTACATCATTTGTCTTTTATTTCATTTCATAAATCATTAGTCTGTCTCGGTAAAATGTACACTACAAAATTATTTATTTAAGAAAATGTCTGCCAAGTCTACTGACAGAATTCTGGATCAGGTTTGCAAGTACTTATGGTATTTTGTCAGACACCAAATCCGTATTGTTTTTCTACATAACACAGTTAACGTCACTTACTTATAATACTCAGCAAGACGTCTATGTAGTATGTAATTTTTCATTTGCAATTGTTTAGCTTCATTTATAAGATCTCTGTAAGCTTGCAAGTATTCTTCACGATTTACTGTTATTTTTGCTGTGCCAACACCTCGTCCAATTTGGTCATAATCATTACCTTCATTATTAGCGTTAGCGGAGTCTGTCATTAATTAGAATGAAATAATGTATTAGTCCCTCCTCAATTTCTACACATACTCTACCTTATCTTTCGTTAGTATTATCCACGCTCATAGTTTATTTGTTTTTGTCATTCCTTGATGTATTTGGATTCAAAGCTAAAGATGTCAAATATTTGAGTATGCATCCAGACCGAAGACTTGCCTGGAGAAAGCATATCTGGACCAAGCGAAAACAGCTGGATACAAAAGTCAGATCAATGTACTAGCTGATAGAATGCAAATCAAGCCTGTCAGATGAAAGCAAGATGGATTTAAAAGACCATCCTTAAACCAATCTAGACTTACGGAATCCAGCTGTGGGGTACTGCTAACAATAGTAGTATAGGGATTCTGGAAAGATATCAGAGCAAGACATTGAGAGCCATGCTAGATATACCCTACTATGTGCGCAACAAATATATGTACGAGGACCTAAAGATAGGTACCGTTAAACAGGAGATCGTTAGATATAGTGAAAGCTATCAGGCGACATTATAAACTCACGTCAATGAACTGACATCCAAACTAAGGCACGGGAAGTATTTCACACTCCTGATTGAAAGGACACAGTGTCTCTACACTTACGGTGAGATTTGACGACACCAGATGAAAGGGACTGATAGGAATTCCCTCTGTTAACAAGAGATAGATCGATACCTCATCTGAATGGCTTATTGTGTTAATACAGATTGTCAAGTTACAGAATTTAAAAAAAATAGGAAATAACTTTTCCTTTTCTACCCGGTGAAATGTTAAATAAATGTTAAGCAACAAATTAACGTTATGGGAATGTTATGCCTCTATTGGGTACGCAGGTTTTTCTCCTCTCAAGAAACATTCAGTGATAAGATTAATCAGTCTTGTCCCTAACAAAATATTTTTGGTTTCAAATTTGAAATAGGATACATTTATCACAAAAAGTTTCGAGGATTAAATACTCTTAAAACTTTTGGAACGTAGTATGAACTTTATTACAACTTCAAGTAATTTAAATAGCTATAAATTTATCCAAATGTTCTTTGACGAAAAATCAATCAAATCATGATAAATGTCTGTTTCTTTGCCACTGACACATATATTCGCTTATGGTTTGAAGTTTGATAGCTTGAGTACATGTAAATTTGTGTACTTAATCATTGAAAGTAATATAAAGGAATTTTAGGGAGTATATAATTATGGTAAATTAATGTTAATATTTAGAAACATATGGACAAACAAAAATTTATTTCAGTTTCCAACACTTTTCTTACAGTTCATATAACGGAAATTAAGATAAACTACAACCTTTTTAATTTGTTTATTTAAGTGAAAATAAGGTTTAAATGTCTTACTCATACCACTTGATCCACTAGACTCGTCTTTGTTAATTTTATTATTCGCCTTTTCTGGTTTCTAAAAATACAAAGTGCTATTTAATAAGTTTATATTACTTTCCATTTATTGTCAAATAAAAAAATCGTTATTTATGATATATACTGTACGTACGAATAACTTGTTGGTGAGTCAAGGCGCATTCTCATCTATATTATTATTTACAGCTGAAGAGTTTGTTTGTTTGTTTGAACGCGCTAATCTCAGGAACTACTGGTCCGATTTAAACAATTATTTCAGTGTTAGATAGCCCATTTATCGAGAAAGCCTATAGGTTATATATCATCACGCTAAGACCAATAGGAGCGGCACATCAATGAAGTATTTTAGAAAAACGGTGGAAAATAATTACGCTACGGGCAATAGGAGACGTAAACGACGCTGCGTGGGTCAGCTAGATCTTTATAAAAAATGAATAATCCATAATATCTTAAATTCGAAAGCACCTCTGTCTGTTACGCTTTCACGGTCAAACTGCTGAACCTATTTAGATGGATTTCGGTAAAAAGATAGAATGGGCCTTGGAGAAGGACATAGGCAAATTTTTGTCTACATACACGTGGGCGGAACCACGGGCAAAAGCTAGTAATTTTATAAATAAGTTTAACTTTAGTTATTTTTTCATCAAGACAACATTAAAGTTATAAGCTATGAGGTTAAATACGGCGACGTAATCTAAAGTATTTATTTATTTATCAGCTGATGTTTAATCTGTTAACACAATTTCTTTAAGCGTCTGCCCTTACTTATACATTTAAGGAATCTCTGAAATGATTCCTAAAGAACATGAAAATCAACTAATTATTATCGTTAATCATAGAGCTGTCCTATTAATAAAATGGGGGCGAGGTTTTAAATGTCTATGGGAGCAAAACGATAACTTTTAGGTTTGTGTCACAGCACTTCTCCAATGTGTGTTCGTATCATCAGTAAATTAAGAATATGATAGAAATCGTTGATATCAGTTAAATAAGGGATCTAATACCTTTATACGTATCTCGGAAACGGTCCTAAGCATTTTCATGAAATTTTGTTTGCATAGTTTCGGAAGCGATAAATCGATCTAGGCGATCTAGCTAGCATTCATTTTTAGAAAATTTACCAAAAAAACAATACCGTGCAAAGCTCGGGTCATTCAGGTAGGTACTTTTACTTATATAAAATGTAATTTATTTAGACTATACGTAATATTTGCTACACATGTATATCTGACTGCTTATACCCTTTTTGATTTTAAAAGAGTGTTTTTTTCTGCTATAGGCGGGCAAACGAGCAGACGTATCGCCTGATGGTAAACGATTACCGCCGCCCATGGACACCTGCAACACCAGAGGCGTCACGAGTGCGTTGCCGGCCTTTGGGGGGATGTGGGAAGGGAGATAGGAGAAGGGGGTCCATACGGTAGGGGTATGGGCCTCCGGTATCCTCACTTACTCGGTGAAACACAGCGCAAGCACTATTTCATAACGGTTTTCTGTGAGGCCGTGTATCACTCCAGTCGAGCCGGCCCATTCATGCCGAAGCGTGGCTTTCCCACGGTAAGGTGTAGTAGAAATATAAAACATTCAGTAGAATATGTTCTTAGTATCTACCTTTATATTAAAAACAATTAAAAAAACGTTATTTTTAGTATTTAGTCTAGGTACGACCAGAATATGTTTATGTATAGAAGTCGTTGTTTCTTGGCAGGGAGATGAAATTTAGGAAATGTCTTGTTCTTAAATAACTACGCGTGCAAAATAGTCATTAGGTATTTCTCAAATCGATGTTGGCGCAATCCACGCTTAAGGTGTTCGAACTAGTGACATTACTTTTGGCACGAGTTACATTTCTATGCTAGTTTTCATTTATCTGCATATTTTCAACGCCTCTTAACTAAACAGATAGTCCTTTATTGCGTTCCATTTTACTTTGTAAGTAGTAGGTAATGTGTGGTCGTGCCAGCTGAATTCGGTTGAGCGAGATTCCTCAAGACTTTGTCTTTCAATAATAGCTCTATAGATATATATTATGTACTACCATAGAACTAAAGATTTTATTGAGTGTTTACGAGGTAATAATTCCCTTTCCGTGTGGTGACGGATTGGGAATACAGAGTGTCACCACCCCTATTCATCCCATGGGTGTCGTAAGATTGAACGTAAACTACGCAGGATAATATAACTGCAAAAAGAAGGTAAGCTTGAAACAATCCATATACCCGTTTGGTCACCTTTATTTTTATTTTATTTTTTATGTATGGCCTGCCAAAATGACTCTCCTCTGCCTAATGGAAAGCATAAGCAGAATCCAAGAGTGGTGGTCACCATAGTCATTGCGAATGCAGACAATGCGAGGCAGACAACAATACAGCATGGTGACCCACTAGTGATGCTTCTGCACCAACGAAATACGACAGCACGAACGCTGTCATTATACGTTGATCTTCTGTGCGAGGGTACCGCCCCGGTCGAGCCGGCCCGTTCGTGCTGAAATCAGCGTAGCTCTACTACCTTTGGTGTGTTATAGAGTAGGCCAATGTGAAGGCAAAACCTCCCTTGTAAAGATGTCCAGCAGGAAACTGTTGAATGCTGTTGTCTATAATCTATACAAATAAATAAAATTGGAGTGTCTGTTTGTAATATTAAAATTACAGCTTTTTAATAAATGCATATGTACACGGTACATATATCAAAATATTTTTTTTCCGACTTTTGTCAGTCGGTCTATCTGTCTGTTTGTTTGTTCCGGGTAGGGTAGGAAGGGCTGGACCAATTTTGATGGGACTTTCACTGTCAGATAGCTGATGAATAATCCCCATGTTAGTCATAAATATTAGATTTCATATTTATTGACTTCATTTCAACATATTTTCGTGACTACTAACTCTTATTCAAGGGAATCATATGAAGCTATTAGCTTTAGCCTGCGGCTCTCCCTGCGTGTAGGTAGGTTACCGTGGTAAAATGTATCCTATGTCCTTTATCAAGATTCGAAGTATCTCTGTACCAAATTGTGCAGCGGTTTAACCATGAAAGCCAGGCAGACAGAAAGTGTTACTTTCGAATTTATAGTATTAGTATGGATTGTCCTTGATAGCGAATTAATAGTAATGTGCTTCTAAAACATTGTTAATATTCTCTTATTAGAATTATCAGCATATAGCAGTATATTTTTTGTACTTAAGGTTTATTTGAAAAATAGGTTGGTCTGTACTTATTTCACTCTACAACGTTTAACTTTTAGATTTTATAGTTCTTGTAATTTTGATATATAAACTTATTAAATTGGAGTGATTAGAAATCGAAATCAAGGAAAATACTTTCTATAAACTACCTTCTACTATTTTTATATAAAACTAGCTGTGCCCGCTACTCTGTACACGTGACTTTTAGATTCTTCAAGTTTTTTCTAATTTTTCACCGTTTAAACCTTCCCTGGACAAACATTTCAAAACCAAAATGAGCTAAATCGGCACAGCCGTTCTCGAGTTTAAACGAGACAAACGAACAGCCGTTGATATTTATATATAAGAAAGAGAATAAATAATTAGGATTTATTGCTTACCTTAGATTCCGCCATATCTTATGATCAAATAGAAGTGCTTGAAAAATACCTGATTTTCTGTAGGAGTTTTATCGTATTTTTTTCTCTTTAATCTTGTTCATATTCAACAATACAGTCTTTGCTATCTCTGTCAACGAGCTTGTTTGGAAAATAATAATAATTCTAAGAATTATTCGTGTTGTCATTGTGACGAGTTAACAAAATAGAAGTTTAGAGGCCATTTATATTTATAGAGTATTTTTAGAAAAGAGTTTTTGTATGTTCAGACTGCCTCGTTGTTCTCGCGGTTGGCGTGTGCGACTGCTGATCATGAGGTCTCGGGTTCGATTCCCGGGTCGGACTAAATGTTTGTATGATCTAAAAATATTTGTTTGGGAGTTTCGGTGTTTTCTATGTATAATATGTATGTTTTACAAAAAAAAGGTATATATGTATTTGTATCAGTTGTCTAGTACCCATAACACAAGCTCTGCTTACTTGGGACTAGATGGCGTTGTGTGTTAGGTGTCCGAAATATTTATTTATTTATTTATGTAAACTGCGTAAGAAAATATTACACGTAGTATAATACACATCAGAAAATATGCTCATATATTTTCTGTCCTGATATACTGTGCTTAACAGCACGATGCAGAAATGGACTGACGATTTGAAGAAAGTATCTGGCAGCGGATGAATGCATACTGCCCAAGACCGAGATAGTTGGCGTTCCTTGGGGGAGACCTTCATACAGCAGTGGACGGCGATTGGTTGATGTATAATATATGTATATGTTGTATTGCATATCTTCAAAAGGATAGGCAGATATGTATTTTACCTTTATACTAAAAGACGAGCCTCTTAAAACTTATGTATCTTTTCAGAAAATCTTATTTACAACATCATGGTCTGTTAACTGATCATCATCATCTTAATCATCACTTTACTAGTCCACTACTGGACATAGTGTGCTCATAGCCTAGTGGCACTCGATGATTCGAAACAATCACCGAGAGTAAGCAACGACGGCGCGGTCAGTACCTGGATGGGTGACCGCTGGTATGTTACCATGAGCGTCGCCGTGATTCGGAGGTCATGTTAAGCATTCGGTCCCGGTTGTTATCGTATGATAACGGTCTTGAAGCTTAGTTGCAGGCATTTGGGCGGCTTAAAACATACAACGGCAAGATTACGTAGCCACAACCTTGTCATGCCAGTCCCCAACCCGCACGCGGCCAGCGTGGGGACCTATGGCCTTAACCCTATCTTGAAAGGAGACCCGAGCCCAGCAGTGGGACGTTATGGGTTGTTGATGACTGGACATAGGTCTCTCCTTAGAAAGCAGATTTGGTATTTGGCTATTCTCATTTCGTGGATTTCCTGTAAGATGCGTTTCTCAAACAGGGCTCAGGGCCATTAATTCAGAAGGGGGAGGAGTGCTCAAGGAATTGCTCAAGGCAAGGCACTTATGACTTTCGAGTTTCGGATATTCTTGGGTGGCTTTAGTCATTTACCATCCCGCTAGTTTTATTTTTCCGTTATCTTACACCATAAAAATTTATTAATACATACATGCTACACTCTCACAGCTAAATCACTAAACCGATTTGAATAATAGATAGATAGATTGAACGTTAAAGAATGACATAGGCTACTTTTTGTCATGATAACCGATATACATGGGGGAGCCACGCTTCGGCATGTATGCTTGACCGTAGTGATACCACGGCCTCACAGAAAACCGGTGTGAAATAGTGTTTCACCGAGTGAGTGAGGATACCGGAGGCCCAACCCCTATCTACCCCCCACACACCCCCAAAGGCCGGCAACGCACTTGTGACGCCTCTGGTGTTGCAGGTGTCCATGGGCGGCGGATACGTCTGCTCGTTTGCCCGCCTATTACATATATAAAAAAAAACATATGCACGGGCGAGCCGCGGTCAAGAGCCAGTATCAGTATTTTCCATTCTTATATTCATTTTATTTACACCACTAGCTGACCCACGCAACCTCGTTTACGTCTCCTATTGCCCGCAGCGTAATAATTTACACCCCCTTTTTGCCCCATTTTTTTCACACCATATAAAAATTTTGATATGTAAATATAGGACATAGTGCGTATAAATAATCAGATGAGTTATAATAGGTTGACTAATATTTATGATACCACTCAAATCAGATCAGACTTCATTACAAAATGTCTTATTGTTAAAATTTAACACATACCTGTTGAGTTATTTACCAAATACAATACGTCAAAAACATCTTCGGAAGCCAATACCAGTCCATTAGAACCAATGGCCTTTTCCTCATCAGTTTTTTTTAGGACACTGACCTCTGTTGACGTTGGCAATATCACAGCTCAACTCTGGGACTGTGCCAGACTTTCGACAATGCTCTACCGAAAATAGCTACCGTCGAAAGTTTAAACGACATTTTTTCTGTAGTAAAATGTTAGATACTTTGTATACAGTACATTAGACGTTAAAATCATGACTTTTAATTATATTCATTCATATTAAAAGTAAATGTTTTAGACTCCGTCTCTTGTGTAGAATCATCATAGAGATTTCGCCGATGTCAGTACTTTGAACACATTCATAAAAATGTTGTTTATAGGATGATAACAGTCTGTCACTTTTTTACAACTTTAATTTCAAGAAACGGAGTAAAATATGAAAGTATATTTCATAGATATCATTTCCAAAATAAAACAATACTAATAGTTCATAGAATTTATTTATTAAAAAGAATTACATACCAGAAGAACGTACATAACATCAATACACACAATAATGCAAATACAATGGAATAAACAATACCACTCTTCGGGATAATTCCGTAACTGTTATAACTCACATTAACATTTCTTTGGTGTATTTTTAACTTCCCTGATACTATTAGTTCCTAAAATAAGTCCCAGATGTTTAGACATAAAACAGTTAAGTGCCCTGTTGGTCCCGACTTAATTTAGTCTTTGAAAAGAAAAGGTTACACTACCCAAGTTACCTCGTTACTAGCTACATGAATTGTACTAATAAAATCTTTAAAGTATTTACGGAATCAATCCTTACAAACTCTTTAAATATAAATATGACTAGAATAAGTTAGACATAGTCTTATGGCAGCATAGTTATAGCTTACAATCTAACAATGCAGGTGCATGTCAACTTCGTTATCCTAATAAGTCGAAGCCTCGAAGGCGAGATGCGAGAATAAATAATGTTCGAATACATGTTTCACATAAATATATGGCAAGCCGGTAATAAAAAATGTCGCAATAAAAATATTTTCCGTCGCTAAAGATTAACTGGGCGTAATAATATAAACGTCACGATTTACATTCAGGGAGTAATTAAAGTCAAGGTCACACGGAATCAGTCAAGAATTGTCTAGAAGCTAAAACTGGCGAAATTTAATAATATGGATGTGATGCGACTTCGACTCGGCTTCTTATGAGTAAGTCAAATATCATTCACTTCATCTTGATTCTTATCCTCGTGATAAACATTCTCTGTACCACACTAAGAAGTGACGCTAGACCAAGAAAGTAACCGGACCAGAAGCATTATATCAACGGTGATTTTATATAGAAATAAACACATTATTTAAGAATATCAAGATTTCAGTAACTTTAAACCTTTGCTTCTTTCCAATTGCTTTGAGTCATCTATTCACCTTGGTACTTTTGTCAGAAACCCGTAAATTCAACTCGGTTTCAATTACATCGGTATTCGATCAAAGTTGTTGGCCAGGTAAACATTGTTTAGGCCGCATCGCTAGTCTTATATTTGTCGAATATATATCATGGAAGACTTCAATGTAGTTACAGCTATTGGTCATTTGAGCATTGTTCAGTAAAGATTTGAAAAAGCTTTCTCGCGGCTGGAGACACCACGCGAAGGTACACCGATTAAAGCGTCATCGGCCGATTATCGTCGGTTCATCAGCCATGGCCAGTTCATCAGTGGCTGCCTTATTGCCTTTCCTTTTTCGAGAATACCAAAGAAATGACGCAGCCGCGAAGAAGTTGACAAGGACAACGAACCAGGCTAAGAAGAAACTGATACCATAGCTGCGGAGAACAAAATAAACAATTAAATTTCAGTAAAACTGTCAATTGTTTTAAACACTTAAATTCACTAAAAGTTCTATTTTTCGGCACCATAAACATATATTTGGCTAAGAGGCATACAATCAAAGGGCTTCTAACTGAAGCCATTTCAAATAATTGGACCAATTTAACTTGAGAGTGAATTTATTTTATTTCAGCTTGATTTTTACATAATAACATCCAATTAAAAATATTCTTTTATATGTCAAGCTGGGCTATTTGGCTCATCTACACTTATTATTTTTAGTAAATTACACATAATACCCAACATATATTATATTCTTAGTCAAGCCAGAGACAATCACAGTCAAAACAAACATAAATAATCTTCAGCAGAACTTGTATAAAATATTACTTACTAATGGTAGGCACGTTCAGGGTAGACAAACTTTACATTCTTTTTCATGTGATCCACTGACGACATCATTACTTGTACCACTACAAATGTACATGATGCTGAAAATAAAATTATAATTTGTTATATCAGGAAATTATCGCTCGTGTTATAATGGACTATGTTATGTTCTCTTTGCGCTGTAACATGGTGCGTGGTGGTTTAATTTAATTTACTACAGTTTTTGGTTCAAATGAATTTACTACAGTTATTAATGATTTAATATATTGCGAATGTGGTACAGCTGAAATACTAAGTCCTAATTTGTAAATCGCGGCAACTTTCAAGAGTGAAACGAAATGTTACTGAACCATGCCACGCACCATGCTGCAGCGCAGAGTATAGTGTAACGGGACTTTCAAATTCATACTAACATTATAAATTTGAAAATAGCTATGTCTGTGTGTCTTTTAATATGTTACGCTTTCACGGCTAACCCCTGCACCGATAAAAATGAGATTCGGCATGGAGATACTTTGTTTCTTGAAAACATAGGATACTATTTACTGCGATAACCAACATAGACGCAGGCGGAGACACAGGCAAAAGCTAGTGTCTGTAGAAAAGTATTTCGATTTTCAGTTCAATTGGAAAGGCTTACTATTACATTTGTACTATAATTTTATACTTTAATATTATAAAGCTGAAGAGTTTGTTTGTTTGAACGCGTTAATCTCAAGAACCGCTGTCCCGATTTGAAAAATGATTTCAGTGTTCGATAGTACATTTATCGAGGAAGGCTATAGGCTATTTATCATCACGCAAAGACCAATAGGAGCGGAGCATCAATAAAGAATGTTTTAAAAACGGGGGACAATTATCACGCTACGGGCAATAGTGTGCGTGTGAACTGAGGGACCATAGTGATATTTTTGTTTGAAATTTTTATAAGATTTAGTAGTAGGCTCAAAACAATTGTAGAACAAATATGAGAATTTGTAAAAAGATATGTTAAAAACTACAGCCCTTTAAGTGTGGTCCCTCAATCCTCACATACCATCAGCCAGATCTCGGCAAGTATGTAAAAAAATAAGGTATTGTGACTGCAGACATTTAGTAGAGAATTTGTAAAGATATATACTAAATAACTGAGCACAAATCGTCAACGATTAAAAAAATACAACGACTATACTGTGGTCCCTCAGTCCACACACGAAAAATTTTGTTATACTGAATATTATCACATCAACGGAATAAAATCTTTATTTTCTTACATAATGTTTTAGAACAAGTCTTATAGCAATTTGTAAAAAATAAATTTTAAAAAAATATCGACGCACTTTTTAGATATTTATAATTAAAGCTGGTCCCTCAATCCTCACGTTCTCAAACATACTTGCATGTCTAGCTGCTAGACGACTAAAGTATCACAAAGTGTAGAGTATTAAACTTTTTGTAAAAAGTTTCTACAAAATAATAGGTATCTTTAATTGTGTGTATCTTACCTCTAAAATGAGATTATAGCATTTCAGTGATTTTATGAACAGATATACGAGTAGTGTGACCACACAATGAAAAAAATGTAGACTACCAAGACAATTTTTATTGTAATAGTCGAAACCCAAGGTTGTACGGTTGATTTAGTGTTATGTTACATTACGTATCTTTACAATGCATGAAATAAAGTAGCTTTTAGTCGCTTATCACCATTTAGGCTATATTTCATGGAAGCTTTATGTACTTATAGTACCCCAGTATTTTATAAACCATTATGGTAACATAGTGGTATTATTTATACAGCTCAGTTTTATACGTTCTATTAACAAATAAAATTGAACATTTAAAAACACAGGAATTTGTAAAATATTTACAAAAAGCCCGCGATAGTACCTATCGCGATCTAAATTAATATTATAAATTTGAAAGTGGCTTAGTCTGTTTCTCTGTTACGCTTTCACGGCTAAACCAATAACAGTGCCTGCACTTGGTAAGGCATATAACTTATTGTAATACTTTTGTTTAAGTACGTAAAATTTGGTTATAACTTAATGAATGTAACAAGATTTATTGGTCCGTACTGTAACGCCCTGGCAAAAAATGCGAATGACTCTGTTTTGTGAAAAAAAGTTTACACACTTAAACAAACTTAAACAAAAGTATTACAATAAGTTATATGCCTTACCAAGTGCAGGCACTGTTATTGATTTAGCCGTGAAAGCGTAACAGAGAAACAGACTAAGCCACTTTCAAATTTACAATATTAATATAGATCGCGATAGGTACTATCGCGGACTTTTTGTAAAAATTATACAAAATCCTGTGTTTTTAAATGCTCAATTTAATGTGTTAATAAAACGTATAATACTGAGCTGTATAAATAATATCACTATGTTACCATAATGGTTTGTAAAATACTGGGGTATTATAAGTACATAAAGCTTCCTTGAAACATAGCCTAAATGGTGATAAGCGTCTAAAAGCTACTTTATTTCATGCATTGTAAAGATACGTAATGTAACATAACACTAAATCAACAGTACAACCTTGGGTTTAGACTATTACAATAAAAATTATATTGGTAGTCTACATTTTTTTTCATTGTGTGGTTATACTACCCGTATATCTGTTCGTAAGATCACTGAAATGCTATAATCTCATTTTAGAGGTAAGATACACACAATTAAAGATACCTATTATTTTGTAGAAACTTTTTACAAAAAGTTTAATACACTACACTTTGTGATACTTTAGTCGTCTAGCAGCTAGACATGCAAGTATGTTTGAGAACGTGAGGATTGAGGGACCAGCTTTAATTATAAATATCTTCAAAGTGCGTCGATATTTTTTTTTAATTTTTTTTTTACAAATTGCTATAAGACTTGTTCTAAAACATTATGTAAGAAAATAAAGATTTTATTCCGTTGATGTGATAATATTCAGTATAACAAAATTTTTCGTGTGTGGACTGAGGGACCACAGTATAGTCGTTGTATTTTTTTAATCGTTGATGATTTGTGCTCAGTTATTTAGTATATATCTTTACAAATTCTCTACTAAATGTCTGCAGTCACAATACCTTATTTTTTTACATACTTGCTGAGATCTGGCTGATGGTATGTGAGGATTGAGGGACCACACTTAAAGGGCTGTAGTTTTTAACATATCTTTTTACAAATTCTCATATTTGTTCTACAATTGTTTTGAGCCTACTACTAAATCTTATAAAAATTTCAAACCAAAATATCACTATGGTCCCTCAGTTCACACGCACACCGGGCAATAGGAGACGCAAACGGGGCTGTGTGGAGACCCACACAACCCTAGCACTTACACTAGCAGTCGCTAGTGTATAATATTTGTTAGGATACTTACTGCTTATGAAGTGTATGCCGGCAGCAAGACGTTTGAACATATATCTAGGGTTGACGAAGGTGTACGTGGAAAATCCGCAGCCCATTGCCATGACGAATAAGCTGATGATTCCAAACGATATCATTGTTCGGACATAGTCTGGACAAAAATAAAATATCAATAATATTCAGAATTGGTTATTGGAAAACCAAAAAAAAAAACAATATCTCATCATAAAAGTACTCGAGATGAAAAATAGTTAAATTGATAGTTGTTTTTGTATGCATTTAGTTTGTTTATAATTGTGATATAATTCTGATTTTGTGTTTATTAATACTTACTGGCTATATTTACTTCATATGCAAAATCAACTGGGCGGCCGTTCTCCATGGCAGGCTGCGCCAAATAATTAGTACACTCTGCAACAAAATGATATAAAAAATAAAGAAAAATCATAAAAGTAAAATATTAATTTAATAAATATATATATTTAATATTTATACCGTAGCTCGGATTTAATTTTAAAAGCAGTTAAAATTAATTTAATGTTCGTATTTCAAGTTTCAGTGATAGAACCAAGAACATTTAAGGAATTACAGTTTTCTTTCAACGCAAGAATGGGTCACGAGCTAGTTTCGATATTCCTTTCATGTTTTTGCTCATTTTGCTACATTTTTTAAATAATTAAAAAAACATTTTGAATTATTTAGATTAGGTGAAATTGCGTCACAAATTATCATAACTATAAATTCTCAAAATAAAAAAAAAACCCGGCATAATGACCTGAGTTCCCTTTAAAAAGTAAAACACACGTTATGCGCTTTCATTTGAGACCCCACTCGATGAAATTTTTGCAGACATTCGGTTATTCTTCCCCACTTTCACCCCCATAACTTTAAACGACTCAACCGATTTTCATGAAACATGTCTAAGAACACTCGCACGTAACTCACCTTTCATACAAAAAAAACTAAATTGAAATCACTTCATCCGTTCGCTAGCTACGGTGCTACAGACAGACAGACAAACAGACATGTCAAACACCCCTTTTTTTGCGTCGGAGGTTAATAACATGAATTCTTATTACGTTCTGACTATTTATTTTTTTACTTTCGTTTGATGGAATGTTTTCAATAAAAGCGGCCAAGTGCGAGTCGGACTCGCCCATGAAGGGTTCCGCAGCAGCAAGTAACATAATTAATAATATTTATATTTTTATTATAATATAATTTAGCAGTTATTTGTGTTGATTGAATGAAAGGTATATTGCAGTTTACGATTTATGACGTATTAAAAAAAAACTACTTACTAGATTTCGTTCCAACCAAATTTCGGTGGAAGTTTACATGGTAATATACATCATATTTTTTTTTTAGTTTTATCATTCTCTTATTTCTATTTTTTTATTTTTTAAAGACAACTTCCGCATTAGGAATAAATGCTGTGTCGCGGGGGACTTTACAAACATACATAAAACGGACACAAAGAACACCCAGACTCAGTACAACAATTTGTGGATCACACAAAGTGTTGTCCTACGTGGGATTTGAACCCACGGCACTTGGCGAAGTAGGAAACGGCGTGGTGACCGTTAAACCATTAGGCCAAACGTGCAGTCTTGAATTTTAGAAGTTACAGGGGGGGGACATTTTACCACTTTGGAAGTGTCTCATGCGCAAACTATTCAGTTTAGAAAAAAATGATATTAGAAACCTCAATATCATTTTTGAACACCTATCCATAGAGACCCCACACGTAGGTTCTATGTATAGGGACCCCCAAAATTTATTGTTTTTTTTTCTATTTTTGTGTGAAAATCTTAATGCGGTTCACAGAATACATCTACTTACCAAGTTTCAATAGTATAGTTCTTATAGTTTCGGAATAAAGTGGCTGTGACATACGGACGGACAGACAGACAGGCGGACGGACAGACAGACAGACATGACGAATCTATAAGGGTTCCGTTTTTTGCCTTTGGCATGGAACCCTAAAAAGTGTTGTGATTGGAGGGAATGATGTGCCCAAAAGTTTATTTTCTGAGAACGGCAGTATAAAACAGAGATAGGAAATAAATATGTCGCTGATAGCAAATTTGAAGCCATTTACTGAAAGTATTCTGACACAAATGAGGTACATCATTTCAAACATACCTCATTACGATACGAGAAAGTTTGGAAAAAGTTTATATTTCTAGCCAAATACCTTTCACATAAATCTAAACGTAGGCTGACATTACAATGGAAGTCAAACGGCATTTTAGGACGAAATATTACTGTTCCCAATCAACTCATGAAACCTTGTATACGGCAACGTCACACAAGCTCATGTCAAAGCTTGGATTGTACCATGGACTACGTATACTATTGTACTGCTCCCGGGGCTAGCGGCTAGATTGCAAATGTCAAAATGTCAGTCACCTAAAAGTAAGTCTGAGTAAAGTACCTGAAACGATTATAAATTTGTTTTCACTGTAGCACGAGTAGAGAGTACCGATGTACTGGTCATTGAGTGAAAGGCAGCTAAAGAAATACTTAACACTAGTTTCCTTTTAGAACTGTATGGTTTATTTCTTAACATTCTGTGCTGAAAATTCAGACTTTAAATTAAGAATAGATGTTTTATAAAATAGTGATTCGTATTTTTAACCCCCGACGCAAAAAGAGGGGTGTTATAAGTTTGACGTCGATGTGTCTGTCTGTGGCATCGTAGTTCTCAAGCGGATGGACCATTTCGATGCGGTTTTTATCAGTTGAAAGCCAGTTTCCTTGCGGTGGTCCTTGGCTATGTTTGGTTAATATCGGTTCAGCAGTGTAAGAATATTAGTGTTAGTTAGTATTAGTGAGTATTAGTTTTATGCAATTTAGCTCTTTTCCAAAAGAAATAAGGCATTTTTGGCGTATGATTACTCGATTAAATGCTTACGTAGGGGGTTTTTTTAAAGTTTTAATTTTAGCTTGTGTACATTATTTGCCACTTAAATAAATTGCCAGATACAAAATACATGAGCTCATATTTGGCGCAAAATATCCAGAATTAGAAACTAATTTGCGATAAACATTAGTAAAAGTTAATAGCTCACAGGTAATTTTTTTCTGAACATTTTTTTGGTTAGTAGAAAGTATTATTGACAGACACGTTTATTTTATTTCAAGTATCTAGCGCGGCGTTTTACAGCGACATCGTAAATTTTCAACCTAACTAAATTGCCATCGAAGATAAAAAATAAAATAAAATAGAAGATTAATCGTGAATCGTCCCTGCTCTAATAATTGTATTGAAATAGTGGTTGTATGTCATTTTCTTTTTATTTCTACATTAAGCTTTTTATTTGTGTTATATAAACATAATAAATCAGACACTTAAAATACAAAGCTAGTAAGTTTGATTTATTCGTTTTTTAATGTACCTAGTCGGAACATAACATTTAAAATGTCGTTCAAAGTCGTATTTCTGGTCATATTATACATTTAATCATATATTGGTATATTTTACATTTATTCATAATTTTCTGATAAATGGGTGTCTCAATTTACCAAATACTTGGTCTGAGATTCTTTAAATCGATCTAATACAAAATAAAAATATATAGATTTTTTTGAGAATTGTTGACGATATAAACATTAAATCTTCGAAAAAAGGAGTATCAATGCAAATTAGAGAATCAATGTGTTTTTTTGATGTTTCTATTTTCAATTTTATGCATCAATCATTTTTTAATTGTTTTTAGAAAATACACTACCCAAAAAATCTAAGATCTAAATTGCATGGATATTTTATTTATAAAAAAAGCGGCCAAGTGCGAGTCGGTCTCGCCCATGAAGGGTTCTGAAGCAGCAAGTAACGTAATATAAAGTTCTTGTAGTTCGTTGTAACTTTGATGGATAAATTGCGGTTTACGATTTATGACGTATTAAAAAAAAACTTACTAGATCTCGTTCAAACCAATTTTCGGTGGCAGCTTGCATGGTAACGTACATCATATATTTTTTTTATTCTTTTCATTCTCTTATTTTAGAAGTAACAGGGGGGGGGGGTTACATGACACACCTTTTACCACTTTGGAAGTGTCTCTCGCGCAAACTATTCAGTTTAGAAAATAACGATCTTAGAAACCTCAATATCATTTTCGAAGACCTATCCATAGTTGAGTAACACGTATGAGTTAGATGAAAATTTTTTTTTTGAGTTTCAGTTCTTTCTTCAGTTCACCCCCAAAATTTATTGTTTTTTTTTTTATTTTTGTGTGAAAATCTTAATGCGGTTCACAGAATACATCTACTTACCAAGTTTCAACAGTATAGTTCTTATAGTTTCGGAATATAGTGGCTGTGACATACGGACGGACGGACAGACAGACAGACGGACGGACAGATAGACAGACGTGACGAATCTATAAGGGTTCCGTTTTTTGCCTTTGGCACGGATCCCTAAAAAATATCCCACTTGTAGTTAATATATTTAATAATAAGTGCGTTCCGTTGCATTTAACATGAAAAAAGTGACACCATGACTTATTAATGACTAAATTATGAATCGTGTGGCTAGGTGGATAGTAATTAGGGAATTAAGAAATGATTTAATGATTTGTATAGTCAAACAAAATATAAAACTACTTACTAAACTAACAGGCATCAATGACAACATTATAAATAAAATATATCTTTAAATCGCTTTACCGTAAACACTTTTCTCAATTTTACTAGAAGCGTAGTCATAAACGTAAATATGTAAGTACTGTAAAATATGCAAGTCTGTTTTAAATGACTTTCGACTTTGAGTTCGTACATTGTATCTGTCATCGTAAACCAACGACCTCAATGAATGCAGATTTTCTCGACTCTCTAGATAAATAGATTTTGCATTATGTTAACTACACACATCAAAAGTGTCTAGGGATCAAGCATTTTTATGCGGATTTCTTGAGATTGAGATGTGGCTTTGGTCCTGGCCTGCTCAGTCGCCAGACTTGAACCCGATTGAGCATGCATGGGATATGCTACAGAGAAGAGCTCTGCCGAATATGGAGGGTATCCAGTCGCAAGAAGACCTTTTTTTGTTGTTGCAACGAACATGGGCGGCCATTCCACAGCGTGATTTGGATGAACTCATTTTGAGTATGCCAAACCGATTCTTGTGTTGTTAGTGTTCGCGGTAGAAACACGGATTATTAATTGTTTAAGTTACCTAATAAAATTTTAAAGAAAACTGTTATTTCAGTCTTTTTTTCGAACTTTAATGTTAGTGGTTCAAATGTCAAAAATCCCTTTATTAGGAAAATGGCAAATTTCTTTATTAATGCAAAGGTGACTTGGTTTATCGTTACTGTGACAAACGAAAACACTTTATTTGATGAATCCTTAAAGAAAATTTTAATTAATATCAATCAGGAGAAAAGTTATTGCAAAAATATATGTTGATTCCTAGACACATATGTTGATCCCTAGACACTTTTGATGTGTGTATTTGCCCACTAACACAATTTAATAATTTTAGAATAACAGAGAATATAAAACGTCATGTGTCAGTTAACATATGGGAAGTTTCTACCCACCACTTAGCCTACTTTGAAGAATCGAGTGCATTTCTCAAATAATTACTGCTCGCAAAATACATTATTCCTTTAAATAATTCTTAAATCTGTCTGTAAATAAATTTGAATTAATTTAGAATTTAAAAGCTTTATGTGTATTTAAAGTTGTAGGTATCTATAATTTTAAAACTATGAATGAGATAGTCATACTTAGATTTATTTTCGGACCAACAAACAATACATTGTAATGCACATAGGTAATATTTGACCAAGTTATCTCTCAGCTTCAGTTCATTAAATAGAAATGACAATAGCTAATATCTAATGTCAGACAATAATTTTTTTCAATGTTTTTTTATTGTTGCAATAATGTTATAATGCACAATCGTATATAATTTAATTTCTGAGAGCTTGGTTACTGAACTAGGACGATGGTAACTCCTTGCTAACTATCTATTTACGCTTGGTGTTATATTAGGTACCGTTTTTTTTAGTTTTCTGCACTTCTCTTCTATATAAACTTTGACTGTGCTAAATTTTATAAAGGGGTACAAAGTTTTTGTTTTACGCATTAATATAAAGATTACAAATCCATTTTACGTCTGACAAGTATTTTTCGAACAGTGGTAATTAAAAGCGTAAATTTCTGTAGGTGCGCATTAAAATATCTGACGGAAAATTAAATATATTGACATAAAATAGCTATGTTTCCATACTCTTATAAAATATTTTTACTCTGCAAATCCATCCTATATATCAAAATAAAAAAGTAAACTTGGCTGGAATGCTTTATCAATCACATTAAACTGCATGAGACTGAGTCTCGTGTATTTTCTTACCGTTAATGCACAAAGAAAATATAATGTCAACATATGTTGCAATAATTCGTCTCATAAACACAGCTGAATGCTACCGGCATTTGTTATTTTGATGCAATGTTTACATAACATTTTGTGAGTGACACAGGCGTTTCAAGCGAAAATAAGTTGTGGTCGCTTCAAGCTCATGTTTATTGTTGCGTCGAAACATATCTGAATAAATGAAAAATGTCCTTTCTAAGAAGAGGCCTAGTCCTGCAGTGAACTGTTAAAGGCTGATGATGGTGGTGATATTATCTAACTAAATCGAAAAGTTGTCAAAGTAAACTCTCCGCTGGTTCTTATAATTGTACAGATTCTTGTAGTTCACAGTAAAGACATGTTTGAAACGTCTTTCAATTTAAAGAAGAAAAAGTTTAAAACCCTGTACACAACTAAGTAAAAACGTTAAACAAATTTAGATAACTTATGTCAGCCGGGTCATTATTACGAATTCATTGACACCAAATTTATTAAAATCATTTGAGTAGTTTCGGTTCTGTAATGGTGCATATAAACATACATAAATAGACTCCCAAAATTATTACCTTCTTTTTGTCGGGTAAAAAAAGAGTAAGTAAATTATATTCCTTTACACTTTTTTCGAAATGTATACTTATACTATTGTAGGTGCATTCTGTTTGGATACAGCTATGGTACCTACAAGTGGTTGTAAAAGAAACGTATTGTTCACGAAATATTAGGTAAGCATGAGATCTTGAAAGATTACGTTATCTCAGTATTTTTTTTTATATGTGCAAATGGGCAGACGTATTGCCTGATGGTAAGCGATTATCGCCGCCCATGGACACCCGCAATACCAGAGGCGTCACAAGTGCGTTGCCGGCCTTTTAAGAAGGAGTACGCTCTTTTCTTGGAGGTTTGAAGGTCGTATTGGTCCGGGAATACCGCAGGCGACAGTTCATTCCACAGTTTTATTGTTGTAGTTCATATAAGGAATCGTCAGAAACATAACAAAATAAAACGAATTAAAATTGAGTTTTGCAGATATTTTTCAGCAAATAAATTAAGTAAAACGTTATTGTATTTTGACAAAATTATAATAAATAATTGATATAATAACAACATTAAGGAAACAAAGATAAGTTAGTTTACATTGTAAACACCTTCAACACACACAAAGATTACATGCTACTTAAAACAGATTCTAACGACTGATGAAAGTCAGACATACATAAGAAGAAAGATAGTTACGTTCTGCACATGCGACACATGAGCCCAAATGGGCCTAGGCATTACGCTGTTATAACACAGAATGTATTAATGTGTGTGTGAAATTGTGAATGTTTTGTATTAATTCTTATGTGTGAGTGTGTAGTGGCAGGCGATTGTTTGTATATGTGAGTCTAAAATGTGTATGTGTAAATAACTCCACACGACAGATTGTTTTATATCGAGGAAAGACGCTATAGTTTATCTATGCATGCAACGCAATAAGGTTAGGTCTACATAATACCTATATAAAATATATTTACAGCTTCACAAACTGTTTCTATTCCCGCTTCGTATAATGCTTTTCCTATGTTAGCTCTGCCATTGTTTATTTATTTACACTATTTCGACCGTTGATACAAAAGTACAGATATACCCGTTGGCGACTTGAAAGAACTAATGTGGTATTTTTATCGCGGAATATAAATCGTATTGTGTGGGCAGAGTATACGGTGTTTATTCTTTGTAAGAATTAAGACGGTTTCCGTACAGTGTATTTCATTGTAATTTTCAATCATTATCACATACACCTGGTTTAATGATTTAATAGCCACACGGTACGGTACTGTTAACATCTATATTTTATAAAACAGATACCAGTCAGCCACAAAAATAAACTGTATGAAAAATTGCTAACCCGTGAGTTACGAAAAAAATGTGCCTGAAATAACTGTAAAGAATAGCAATGGCGGGCGTTAATGGATGTTTACGTCACGCCATTATATTACAACACAGCTAATAACTAGAACATAACCTAAAAACAGTTTTCCAGGTAAAGAAAATATATTTGATGATACAGTTGGTGATAGTATTTCAAAATGAAGATATGTATATTCAAATAAATAAAATTGGTGTGTCTGTTTGTAATATTAAAATAACCGCTTTTTAGTAAATGTATATACACGATACATAAAATATATATACCAAAAACACATTTTTTACTATTTGTTTCTGTCTGTCTGTCTGTTTGTTCCGGCTAATCTCTGGAACGACTGGATCGATTTTGACGGGACTTCCACTGGCAGATAGCTGATGTAATAAGGAGTAACTTAAGCAAATTTTTTATACTAGCTTTGCCCCGCGGTGTTACCCGTGGTTGTAAAGGTACAACAATAACCGCGGGTAACACCGCGGAACTCAGCTAGTTACTATATAAAACCGTAAAGGGCTGTATAATGTACTTATACATTTAGATAATAATCAGTACCAATGCTATTCGATTCCAAAGAAGACCAAATATTTCCTGAACCAATCTTACATGCAAAGATTTAAATATAATTTTGTATAAGAAAAATATCCCTTGCACTGGATAAACAACGTATTGCTCTGATTACTTTATTGTTTTAAATATACTATGAGCTGTTCACACTACAGATAAATTACCATTCATACCTATCTTGAACTAGCATGGTTAGTTTCTTTGAACAGTTTTTACTTTAACAAGAAATAGTTAATAAAACTATAACTGCCTCGGTGGCGTAGTGGTAATGTATGCGACTGCTGTGCTTGAGGTCTCGGGTTCTATTCCCGGGTCGGACCAAATGTTTATATGATCTGCAAATATTTGTTTCGAAGTTTGGGTGTTTTCTATGTATAATATGTATGTATCAAAGACACAGTATATATTTCGTCAGTGGTATGTATTTACAAAAAAAATATATATGTATATATATCAGTTGTCTAGTACCCATAACACAAGCTCTGCTTAGCTTGGGATTAGATGGCGTTGTGTGTTAAATGTCCGAAATATTAATTTATTTATAACCTGACCACGTAAAACCTATTCAAAAAATGTATGTTGCCCGTGTCACCCGGGCCATTATTACAATTTATTGACACCTCATTCATTTACAGTAGTTTAGGCACTACGGTGGAACATAAAAACATGCATTGATTGTCAAAACTATTACCCATCCTTTTGGTATCGCTGTAATCGGGTAAGAAATGTATATTGTTTACCTCAATCCCTCCTACGACCTTACGTTTATAGGAAATTGTGTGTAAATTTTATATGTCATACATTTGCGTTATTTTTAACTGTATGTTTATTTTATACCTACGCTACGAAGCATGAAATACATATATCAGAGTAAATCTGAAGTAAATCTGTAAGGAGATAAAATACGTGAGATTATAACAAACTTGATAGATCTTAGAAAGAAAGAAAGATTTATTTGTTAGAATATGAAAAGATGTTTTCACATTATAATACGTTCCTTATATTCTACCATTTCTGGTATAAAATTTTTAAACCTTATGAACTAATCTTAGGTCTAGACAATAGCGATATATTATATTTATTTTTAGTAACCTTCAACCGCAACCGTGTTCATCTAAACATAACTAATAAAAGTTTTTTAAAAGATTGATTGGAAAGATGATAAGGAACGTTTAAGCCCTAAATTTTTTTACATACAACATGTATGTAAAAATTACGTACATGGAACACCTTGCGTGCGGTTGGTAAAACTGTATCACGCGCCAACCCCATAGCGCGGCTTGAGCATTTTTCACACGCAGCACATGGCCTGCACAAGCACGGCCTGTGCGTACTTGCCTGCGCGTGTGGTTGGATTTTTAGTGGTCAAGCCGCAGTCAAGGCTTGTGGAGACAAGGAGTTTATGTATTTCATAGATTTAGTATGACAAGTGTATTGACTTAATATTTTTATTTTTTAAATTAAATAATTCACTGCAGGCACTTTCATTTATTCCGTAAATAATTTCGCAGCTCATTGGCGTCTTCTCTTACGTAGTTTTAGTATCTTTGGTAGTTTTACATGCGATTGGATTATTATATTTAACAACCATCTCTTTGTCCACTTCGATCGTTTACGCTTAGACTTCTTTATAGGATTTATTTCATTAGCAAACATTGAAAAAAATCTAGCAGAAGAAATAGTTCCTCATTGGGAAACATTGTTACCATGCCGGCGATTTTGACAAGAATGAGGCTTGCGCGTACTAATAACTGTGCCGTGTGGTAGCTACGTCCGTGTTCAAGTATCAGTTTTACCTGCGCAGTTATAACTGTGGTGATACTTGCGCATGTGATAGGCCCAGGAATAACCCAAAAGGGTACTTGTAACGAGTCACGTGAAGTAAACCACTTACGAGTCTTACACAATCGAAATAATTAATTTTCTTTTTAACCGACTTCAGAAAAGGCTAAGGTTCTCAATTCGACTGTATTTTTTTAATGTTTGTTACCTCAGAACTTTCCACTGGGTGAATCGATTTTGATGATTCTTCTTTTATTTGGAAGCTGGTGCTCACCATGTGGTCCAATTTTAATTTGGTTCAGTTCTTGAAATCGGTTTCTTATTGTTAAAATTTTATTATACATTTGAAATCGGACTTGGACTTGGATTTGGACTCGTCAATCAAAGTTGCATGTTTCATCTTTAACAAAACAGGTATGATAAAGTTGAAATGAACTAAAGATTTCTTTGATGGTTTGAATGCAGTAACCCAATAGGTATCCATTTTAGGGTTGTCTGAAAGAAATCGCCGTGAGCGATAAGACCACCAATTATTACGTCTACAACTCATCTTTTGTTATGTTTTTAATATAAGTGAAGGATTTCAATAATTATTTTTCTATTAGATAGATGTAACATCTATACTAATATTATAAAGCTGCAGAGTTTGTTTGTTTGTTTGAACGCGCTAATCTCAGGAACTACTGGTCCGATTTGAAAATTCTTTCAGTGTTGGATAGTCCATTTATCCAGGAAGGCTATAGGCTATATTTTATTTTCATAAAAATTAGAGATCCGTAAGAAAATTGCTATTTCGTAACCCAAGGTGTGAAATCGAAAACCTATTTTTGCGTGCGCTGCAATAACTATTGACAATAGAACAAAATAATGTATTAAGGGTTTGTAGGTCCCATTAAGATCTACAAAAAAGTCCGCGAGAGCATATTAAATTGTAAAATAAAATAAAATATTAAATCGTCTGAAGAAAGAAACTACGTTAAATGTGTATCGTAATATTAATCCTTATCCAATTACAGCATTATGTTATCAAGGGTATTTATGTAAAAGTAAAATACTTTTTGTTTTATCCCAATCGGACATTTCGTTTAGAAGTTATCACGAGTTTAAGACGCTAAGAGTAGGTACCATAATAAGTTATTTGCCAAAATAATTCAACATAATACCTAATATTAATCTTTATCCAAATAAATGTGTTGTTGATTGTGAGTATTAGATCTTAGAAGAGTATAATACATACATCTATACTAATATATAAAGCTGAAGAGTTTGTTTGTTTGTTTGAACGCGCTAATCTCAGGAACTACTGGTCCAATTTGAACAATTCTTTCAGTGTTAGATAAAGCGTCTATCGAGGAAGGCTATATATCATCACGCTAAGACCAATAGGAGCGGAGCTCCAATGAAGAATGTTTCAAAAACGGGGGAAAATTATCACACTACGGGCAATAGGAGACGCAAACGACGTTGCGTGGGTCAGCTAGTTTATTAAAAAATAATAACAAGCTATGTAGTATTACATCAAAGTGATCTTTATATTGGAGAATTGAATACTGACTGCACAGTGCACAGTTGGCCTAGTGGTTTAAGCGGTCGCCACGCCGCTTTCTACTGTGCTAAGTGTTGTGGTTTCGAATACAAAAATACAAATACAAACCAAATCACATGAAAATCGTTGAAGCCGTTTCAGGAATCATGTCACCTGAGCCCCAGATAAAATTTTGTATTGTGTCAAATGAAAATAAAAATCGAAATGTAAAATATACTTTTCAGGTTTATAATCCCTAAAAGGTTAAATTTGCGACTTTTTAAGGCTGTAGAGGACAATCTTTGGATCTACAGGGCCGATTAGGAAAATTCAATTCATTTGTTAATATTATAGGCTACATAAATTTTATTTAAAAATATAGTGGATCGTCATTTTCAAAGTTAGAAATATCAAAAAATAATCACACAGCTGAAGCTGCGGTCAATAGCAAGTATTATATAAGTAAACTTAATCTGGTGATACTCTACCGACCGACCCAATCTCAGAAACTAGTTACAGCTCTATACCTAAGCTTTTACGTGATTTAATTTCCTCATTGGAGAGTTATCTATATGAAGGGTTATATCAATAACCCTTCGTGTGGCGGGCCGCGGCGGGCGCGAAACCGTCGCGTGGCGGGGCCTCTGCAGGGTGGCCGCGCTACGTATGCGCCGATGCATTCTTTCGCCAATTTATCAATGGTTTTCTAAGAAGACCTACTAATATTTATTATATTTGGATTCCTGATAAAATTTCCTACAGAGTAGTGTAAAAATATTGTAAAGTTTTTTACGTATCTGTTGTTAAAATCGCTAGAAATTAAGGAAGAGATAAAAAAAAACGAAAAATTTGTATAAACTTGTATATATTTTAAAAAATAAATCATTCCTACACATACTTTTTGTGTTATTCTAAAGCTAAACCTTAAATGTATTCAATTTAATCATCACTTGACAAATTCAATACAAAGTTTTTACACCACGACTATTAGAACTCAGCGCGCCATTTCTCCCGCGCTCGCTCACTCCTAGAACAACATGAGAGTTTCAAGTGGCTTTGACGACAGATGCCGTAATGAAGTGGCTTGATTTCATTGTTTCTGAGTAGTATGGTTCATGAACTTTATATAATATAGGTATCAGATGTATAAGTTCCTTTATTTCAAAGAACGGACCATATTAATCAACCCATTCAAATCGACACTCAAATGACTAACTTTACTATTTACACTTTTATAGCAACAATCACGCGGTTTTTTCCTTACCGCTTGTTTGTTACAAATAGTACACAATATTTACTATAGAATACATAAAAAACAATAAGTACTTGCTAACAAAAACAATTAGAAATAAGCTGACAAACATACACGACAAGAGCACGACAAGGGCACGACAAGGGCGCGACAAGAGCACGACAAGCGGTGAATTTAACATTGCGCGGGAAACTACGTACGTAGAGTGTGAAATGGACATGGCATTGTGATAGTCAAAAATTTTTTTCATATGATTTTTCAAATGTTATATTTATAAAATTATGTGTTGTGAGTATTTTTTTTTTTCAATATATACCTATTTATTTATCTATTGTAAGTAATGATTTTTTATTTATTTATTTCTGGAAGTAATATTTATTTATTTTTCTTTATTGCACACTCAAAGCAAAATGGTTCAAAATTAGAGTAACAAAGTATCCAAGTATAACAATCAGAGGTCTTACCGCTCACGGCAATTTCTTTTAGACAACCATAACATGACATGAGGTGTTTAAAAATTTACCGTTGTTTACATATAGGTAACACATACTTAATAATAATATACAATAAAAAAATGGGATCTGTGCAGCACGATCAGTGCCGTGGAAAGAACTGAGTGTCAGACATAAATACACATACATAATAATTGCACTGATTTAGGCCAAAACATAGCCCTTACAAGATATTATATCAGGAAGCCACCGCTTACAAGTATATTAACAGTCAACTTGCTGGTTTACTATACTGTGAAGTCACCGCTGAGTTTAAATGTATTTTAACAGTCAACTTACTGGTTTAAAGTACGTAAATTATGATGACTTTTCTACCTCACCTCAATTTCAATAGCTCTTTGATAGACAAAGTGTAAAAAAAAACCGGACAAGTGCGAGTCGGACTCGCGCACCGAGGATTCCGTACAAACCTGTAGGTATATAAGTACAAGTTTTCTGAACTTTTCTGTTACCTGTGCTGTTAAGCTATTGCTTCTAACCAAATTTCAATTTTCTATGTCAACAGGAAGCAGCTTTTAGATTTTGATTCGCTTGCGAGCAGTCGCGAGTTTCAAAATATGTGGTATAAATGGTTGTACCTTTGCGTTTTGCGTTTTTGCGTTGACTTATTTTTTTTTTTCAAAGCTTAAAGGCTATTACACCTAATTTTGATATAAATTTCAACTTGTTACCTCTGCGCGTTCATGAGGCAAACGGTAATACATAGTTATATAATTATAAAAGAAACATGTAATGTAACTAAAATTTTTATATTTTCGAAATTTTTCCTTTAGTTGTGCTATAAAACGTTGCTTAGTGCCAAATTTCAAGATTTTAGGACGGCGGGAAGTATCCTTTAGGTTTTGATTCCCTTGCGAGTAGTTGCGAGTTTCCAAATATGGGGCTTAATATGTTGTTTCTTGAGATTGCGTTAATATAAAAGTTTAATTTTGTTACAGCTTGAAGGTGTTATAGACTTGAGTCTTTGATATGAATTTAAATTTTATACGTCAACGCGTTCATGAGGAAAGTGGTAGCCAGTTTAAATAAAAAAAAAAAATTATGCGATATAAGAAATCTGTGCTTTTCGCAATTTTTCCTTTATCTATACTATAAGACGTTGCTTCCGTCTGCTCGTTTGACCACTCTGTAGATGACCCGGTCTGTTGTCATTTGCCCTCCCGCATTTGTCTTGCTCCGTCTGCTCGTTTGCCCTTCAGAAGTCAGTTGGAGCCGTTGTCAGATGTCAGCCGCGGCCGCCAGGTGTTGAGCGCGCTTACCGCCGCTGTTCTCATTCTCATTACCTGTGTAATATAAAAGCAAACAAAAAAGGAAAACCACACATTAATAAAATTCACTATCTGCCAGTGCAAGAAATCATCAAAATCGGTCCAGCCACAAGCTATACATGAAATAATTACCTACAAATTTTAACAAAAAAAAACCGACTTCAATCTGGACCAAATTTAAATGGGCGTATGCGAAAGCACCAGCTTTCAAATAAAAAAAGAATTATCAAAATCGGTTCACCCAGTCAAAAATTATGAGGTAACAAAAAAAAATACAGTCGAATTGAGAACCTCCTCCTTTTTTTGAAGTCGGTTAAAAATACAGTAGAATAGGTAACCTCTACCTTCTAATTTATATCTTATTACATCAGCTATCAGCCAGTGAAAGTTTCATCAAAATCGGTCCAGCCACTAGCTATACATGAAGAAATACAGTAGAATAGATAACTTCCTCCTTCAAATTTTATCTTATTACATCAGCTATCAGCCAGTGAAAGTCACATCAAAATCGGTCCAGCCACTAGTTATACATGAAAAAATACAGTAGAATAGATAACCTTCTTCTAATTTATATCTTATTACATCAGCTATCAGCCAGCGAAAGTCCCATCAAAATCGGTCCAGCCACTAGTTATACATGAAAAAATATAGTAGAATAGATAACCTCCTCCTTCTAATTTATATCTTATTACATCAGCTATCAGCCAGCGAAAGTCCCATCAAAATCGGTCCAGCCATTACAGATATGAGCTGGAACAAACAAATCGACAAAAACCATAAAAATGTTATTATGGAATATATGTACCGTGTATACAATCCACACACTACACAAATTCAAACTAAAAAAAGATGAGCATAGTATGAGCATAGTTTTTGTGTTATACCCTCTCCATTTCCAACCGACATCCGTGGAATCACGCGGGCTTTTAATGCACGCAAGCGGCAATTGCCACGGCTAGGTATTTAGATGAATAATTATGAAATTACTGCACCGATGCTCTCGATTTAACTTTCGTTCGTCACTTGAGTTATGTTAACACACAATACAAACACTAAATATATATATGCATGCATTTTAGTTTTCAAAATAATAAACAAAATTCATTGATGGTGGCCTAGCACGTATACACTTTCATTTCTGAGACAATTTACATTTAAAACATAAAGAGAAACTCAAACAAAAGGTGTTATATAGTAGATTACTTACCCAGACATCTTTTTAATACAACATAATCACAAAACTGCAAAAAAACACCACTTTTTAAATATATTTCGTTCCCGCCACAATTGACACACACGTTCTCCGTCTCGTCCGAATTGGAAAGGGCTATGTCGAACGGAATTTCTCTATGCCTGGCTAAAATTTGTTGCGCTTAGCTGACGTTGTCCCTCCTTGACGTAATAGTGTAGGTGCAAGTGCAATATCAGTCGACAATTTCGTTTTTTATTGCATTTTATATCGACATGAGCGATCCGCCAGGTCCTGGCTTCGTGCCACTTAGTGTAAAATCAGTGAAGCCAGGTCCTGGCGCCGCACCACCCGATGTTATAAAGCTATGACCATTACGACCTCATATAGCGTCTCGGCGCCACTCTTGTGTCGGACGCACGCCCGTTGTGAGACTCCTATGGTGCGTCTACAACATATTATGTCCTCAGATTGCAAACTCAACGGGAGGTAACTAAAACTTATTCTAGACAATAAAAACAAGTGTGTAGAATTTAATTTAGCTAAAGCATTTTTTTTTCAAAGTCAAATTTTAAAGATGAACACCAAGTACAATCTCTAATAACATAGATATGTGGCCGATATTATCGTGTTGCCCTATGCAAAAAAAAAAAAACTTTTAATGTAGGTCAGGGCCTTTCAAGACAAAATTCCTTTACTCTTAATTGAAAAGAAACTAGGCCTTTCTGGAGCATAACATCACAAATGTCGAATAATATGTGAAACGTGACTTGGTTTTCCGACTAAAATAATAATAAAATTCCTATATAATAGAACATCCTGTGCACGTTCTTAAATGCGAGGATATTATAAACGAAAGCAGCGGAATTTCTTTACCCTGAATAGTAAAATTGTTCTTTCTTTTACTACAAAATTAGCGACTACAGGACTAGATTGTATTTTAACTCAGCGTATTCGGGTTTGTTAGTATCTTATCTTCAATATTATACTTATTCAAATTTCTAAGTTCCATTCATCATTTTGCATTATATGAAAATCTCCAGTATTGAATTCATCGGTAGCTTTGTGATTAAACTAGTTTGCGGCGCAATAAATACTCGAAATGCCAACGTCGATAGGTTGTAACAATGTCTCCTTTTAACCTGTAGGATTCACTACGGGCAATAGGAACAAACATTAGATATACCCCGATCAACAATCTTAGAAACAATAAACAATACCTCCGATTTAGAATCTATGGAACACAGAACTGAATCGTGTACATTCAAATGGTATTGATTCTAAAGTGCGTAGCTTATTCACCAACGTTGTCTCAGTTATCAATTGTTTACTTTCTATTTTTTTTTATAAATGTTTAATATGAAAGCAACCATAAGTGCTCATATTACTCACGGCATTTTATTTTTCTTGTGCACAAAACAATCTTGTTACGAAATTTCCACAACCATTTACTACAGAATAAGTTAATGGTCTAATTACTGGAAAACCAAAAGTTCTCTGAATAAGAAAGATTCGTGATTAAACAAATTGAAGTAAATTTAGAATGTTATCTGTTTGAATTTAAAAAGTAAATTGCTAAGTGGCTATTAACAGGCAGTTGAAAACGAAATGTTGAGAAACGGCGGTACTAACGACGGATTTGTTAGTGTTAATAATAGGTAAACACGTTGTGAGCGATTAACTGCTTGCGTCTGGGCAAGCGTGTGGATTTACGGGAGTACGTAAGGCAACATGTGTTGTGTTAGTAAATTTAACGCTTTTGAGTATAATTCAAGCACTTAATAGGACATTTATCAGTCAACTTAATACGGAATTAAAGGATAAAACGTATTTTTTTCTTTAAAGCTCCAAATATAATCTTAAGCGTTAATGAATTCTAATATGAAGACATTTTCAACAAACTTATCTGTTATCTTTTATGGATTGAATGTATTTAGTAGGCCACTTAAACAATTTGGGATGTTTTTCTGAAGTCACTTGTTTTATCAAATGTATTCCTCAAAAATAAGCTCCATTATTTTCATCCAAATTATATTCATTATAACGATCCAAAATTTAGCATCGTTATATGACATGATCTTAAGAATTTCATTTAAGTATGTATATAATATTTTAAAACACAATTTAAGTGGTTTATTTAGATACATTTTATTAAGCTTGCAAGACGGCTGTATACCCTTTTAGGGATAATTTATTTGTGTGTATTTATTTATTATTGTTATATTTGTTATGTATTTTGTAAATTAGAGACTTAGACGGTACGCATTTTAGGAAAAATGATGACGTGAATTTGATACAGATGTATATTAATAACTAGACGACCCGTGCCCACTGCTTTGGCCATTAAACCACTGCTTTTCTTTGATTTGATTTGCAAATACTATTATTTTTAACTGTATTTTTTGTTCAATCACAATAAAATATGATCTATGTCACTCCTGAATAGTGTCGTTTTCTGTTAGTGAAAGAATTTTCAGGATCGGATCAGTACTTCCGAAGAGTACCCCTTGGTACTCTTTGGAAGTACTGATCCGATCCTGAGGTAAAGTTTCAAACTTTGAATGGTTGTATGGACTACCATTGGAAGTTTGAAACTTTACCTCTTTATATAGAAATAGGCACTACATAAACAGACGATGACTAGGCGATTAATGTCATGTGGAGGTACGACACTAACCTATTTTTTTTTGTGGACCAACAAACAAATTCTACTTGACAAATAGTCAGGATTGTCTTCGAAGACCAAAAGATTTAGTGCAAAATAAATGCGTTAATCCTATTGATCAATATTAAAAAATGGAATTTTCTTTTATTTCTTAACTGTTCAGGGAACACCGGACCATAATATAAAGCTTATATTGTGCTCAAAAGTCTTCCTACAACTAAATTCTCAGTAAAGACCGGTTTTCCGCAAGATCCTAGTATCACTTCGGTCCGCACATTTGTGCAAGGCAAGGCTCTTCCACCGTCTAGCCTTTTAAAAAAATGAAGTATGGGTAAGAAACCACTGTATTGTATTAATTTAACTACGGCTAAAACTAATGATATTTATAGTATATTTTTTAGTATTTTTGTGGTAAACCATCTAACAATGTTAATATACTCCTACGTCTGTAAGTCTTTTCAAGAATAAGTTCTTTATTGAATTTCATAGGTAACAAATATAAATAGAAAGTTTCGTAAAATATTTGCAAAGCATTTCATTTGCCAACCTTAATTTAAACTTTTAGTTGGACCCTGTTAATAACTAAATATCACTGTTAAAAATCATATTAATATATTTTAAATTAAATCTAATTTTGAAAAAAGGAAAAGCCAATGTAGGCTGGTATAACTCTTTCTTGAGAACGAGGCCATTACGGCGTACCTTTATGTCATGTGCTCACTAATCGGCTTGATTCTAAATCTACCATATTCTCAGAAAATGTTTGGAAACTTCGAGTAAATTCTTCCGCCACCATACAAGTTTAATCTATTAACAACACCATCTGTTCTATCTCAATTTGATGTTCATTAGCCTTCGAGAGTTTCTTGCTGAAAGCCATAAACAATTTAATCTTTAATTAATACCTAAGGTGAACATCTTATACCTATTTTTAGATATGTTTAAATTATTGATCAATAGCTTCCTTCACCTGTATTTGTAACACGCTCTAAATATTATATAAATTACTTGATGCCTATCACTCAATTTCACTAGGTAGGCCCCTTAGGGTTTTGGAAATATAATTTTTATCTAATCAATTTTCAATTATTTCAATTTCTAATACATACTAAGATTTCAATATCGAAAGTAATTGTGTCTGTCTGTCTGTTATACTTTCACGGCTTAACCGATTTGTATGACTTTCGGTATCGGTAGCATGGGCTAGTTTTTGTCGCGATAACCATATACGCCATATACGCGGGCGATGCCGCGGGCAGAAGCTAGTTATTATATATAGGTATTTATTTTAGGCGCTATATCTATCTGCTATCTATACCATTCCATATTCCACACTAATATTATAAGCCCGAAAGTAACTGTCTGTTTATGTAGTGCCTATGTCTATATAAAGAGGTAAAGTTTTAAACTTTGAATGGTTGTAAGGGGTACTCTTCGGAAGTACTGATCTGATCCTGAAAATTCTTTCACTTACAGAAAACGACACTATTCAGGAGTGACAAAGGTCACATTTTATTGTGATTGAACAAAAAATACAGTTAAAAATAATAGTATTTGTAAGTCAAGTCAAAGAAAAGCGGCGTTTGAAAAGACTTACAGACGTAAGAGTGGTTTACCACAAAAATACTAAAGTAAAATACTATAAAATATCATTATTTTTTAGCCGAGGTTAAATTAATACAATACAGTGGTTTCTTACACATACTACATAGCATTTAGCAAAGGCTAGTCGGTGGAAGAACCTTGCCTTGCACAAATGTCAAATGTGCGGACCGAAGTGATATGGACGGAAAACCGGTGTTAACTGAGAATTTACTTGTAGGAAGACTTTTGAGAACAATATCAGCTTTATATTATGGTCCGGTGTTTCCTGAACAGTTAAGAAATAAAAGAAAATTCCATTTCATAATATTGATCAATAGGACTAATATTAACGCATTTGTTTTGCACTAAATCTTTTTGTCTTCTAAGACAATCCTGTCCATTTTGTCGAGTACAATTTGTTTGATGGTCCACAAAAAATTTATAGGTTAGTCTGTACCTCCACATGCCATTAATCGCAAATTCAATTTTACATTTTTAACTCTATTCCGTTTTATATATCACCTTTCAATATTATAAATGGCAGTATTCATATCACATATGTATATCTAATTTGACAATGTTAAGTGTTCAACGACAAATTACTTCAAGACCCAATGTTTATTCCAAATTCTTAATATTTTACGAACACTCTCACATCTAACAAATGTGCACTTGGCAGGAGATTTAGTATAACACTTACAAATGATATTATTTTCTTACGTTTTCACTGTCAACTTTCGGTCAATTTAGCTGTTCTGCTGAATTAGGTTGCAGTTCTGGACGATTAACATTTGGCTGGCATACGGGTAACGCATTAGGTTTTCACTACTTACTTGTATGAAAATTTCCTTTTAATCCAGTAATGTTCTGTGGTTTAGGGACAGCTGGATTGGTGAAATTTTTGCCCGTAAGTGAGGTGTTGGGCTGGAAGACGTATCGGCACATCTCCCACACTCCAGACTCGCTCCACATGAAATACCGGCCGGTGTGCAGGTAAATACCTGGAAACAATTGTAAGTGTTAATGACTTCCAAGATCGTTTGGCTGACTGCCAAAT
The DNA here is from genome assembly GCA_949125395.1 of Diaphora mendica. Taxonomy (NCBI): domain Eukaryota; kingdom Metazoa; phylum Arthropoda; class Insecta; order Lepidoptera; family Erebidae; genus Diaphora; species Diaphora mendica. The sequence continues at coordinate 9,902,824 of OX421321.1, forward strand.
AGTTAGTCAGTAATTATTACAGATCAAACATAATGCTCAGAGGTGCCAAGATTTTATGCAGAGATTGCAATGTAGCAGTAGTAATTGCTTAAATATGCAAATGTTATTGTCCCCTTGCATTTGCTGCTATTTCTTTTGAAATGTCAAACGTTTAATTTCGAGAAATAGCTGCTAACGATGTGATGAAAGTTTTTTTGTTGAACTGAGGGCGACTTTCTCTGTTATTGAAATTTAACTCAAACGGAGACTACTTACAAACATAAAAAGGCAAAGCGTACTTGTGACTTGTGATTTTGCAAGCATCCAAGGACGAAGCTTGTCACTTAACATCAGTAGACCCATCTGCTCGTTTGCCAAACCAAAATGATTGGATAGTGGAACAAATACCTATAATGCGAAACAACATTTCGTTGTAGCATATTACACCATAATTGTAATTTATGCGTCGTCATCATCATCTCACTGCAGGACATAGGCCTCCCCAAAGGATCTTCAAAATAGTCGCTCCTGTACTGCCTGCATCTAACGATTTCAAACGACCTGCATTAGATCGTCAGACCACCTTATGCCTACCAACGCTGCATTTTCCAGTAAGCCGTCAAGAACTCTCAAGAACTTTAACTTTAATCTTCTATCTTCTATATATATAAAAGCGAAATACCACTCTCTTATTAATCACGAAATCTCAGAAATTATAACACCTACAAACATGAAATTTGACAGGTAGGTTCCTTATAGCGTGTAGACATCCGCTAAGAACGGATTTTACTGAACTCCACCCCTAAGGGGGTAAAACGGGGGTTGGAAGTTTGTATAAAAATCCTATGTTTTTGAAGTAAGAGACTTGAAATTTAAAATGTATGCTCTATATATGGTGTGGAGGTGTAATAATAATGTATCTTTAAAAATAAACCCCCTTTTGGGGTTTAAACGGGGAATGGTAGTTTGGACGTAAACGAGGTTGCGTAGGTCAGCTAGTAAGTATATAAATATAAAGTTTATTTGTTTATTATATATGATATAGCAATCTTGTGTGTCATATGTGTGTATAAATTTGCTAGACACGTTGGTGACTAGACCAAATTACGTCACTAGACTCTGCTGGTGATCTGCAGACTGCTAACCCTGAGGTTGTGTGTTCGATTGCCTCTCAGTTCAAACAATTGTATGATGAGTGTGATCACTTATTTTGTACTTGTGGGTAAACAGAGCCTCTGCGAAATGTTCCTGTACGTAATTTTGAACAGCAAAACTACGCTTAATCATGCTCGGGATACGAGCAGTAACACCATGGCACCCCCTACCACGCTGGTCGTGGACTTCTGCAATATCAGGGGATTACATAGCAACCTTAACGCTGTCCATCACCACCTCGAGACAGCAAAGCCAGCCTTGCTCTTCTTGACCGAGACGCAGATAGCGTCTCCAGCGGACACTTCCTACCTAACTTACCCTGGGTACGGAGTGTGCGTGTACGTTAGAGACGATGTCAGCTCTCGTCACCTCAGCAACCTTGAAGGTAGGGACCTCTCCATCTTATGGCTCCGTGTAGACAGCGACGACCATCCCCGCGTCTATGCGTGCCTCTATAGGTCCCATAGTGGTGATGCCGAAACTGACCGACTCATTGAGCACAACCAGATGGCTTCAGACTTCGTGCAGCAGCAGATCCCCTCCGCAGAGATCATCGTACTTGGCAATTTTAACGCCCACCACGCCGACTGGCTCAGTTCCAGTAAAACGGATCATGCGGGGAGATCTGTTCACGACTTCGCCCTGGCATATGGCTTGACACAACTGGTTGCCACGCCCACGCGAGTCCCAGATGTGAAGGACCAGAATCCTTCACTGTTGGATCTTCTGCTGACTTCTCATCCTCATGGCTCCTCAGACCATTGCCTTGTCCGGAGTAAAGTGCCTATCACACCCTTGCTGCGATCACGAGTCGCACGCAGCCGTCGTGTGTGGCACTATAGGTCAGCAGATTGGGATGGGATGCGGTCCTTCTTTGCGTCCTACCCTTGGAGACAGTTGTGCTTCTCGCCGGATAATCCCAACGCCGCTGCTGATTTTGTTGCCGATGTTGTGCTACAGGGTATGGAGCTCTTCATCCCATCCACTGTGGTCCCCATTGGTGGCAAATGTCGGCCCTGGTTTGGTCCATCTTCCAGAAAAGCTTCTCGCATAAAGCAGGAGGCTTACCAAGCCTGGGCTGACGCGGTGGCGCTACGGGATCAAAATACCAGCGCTATGAAAAAGGAGTACAACTTTGCCTCCAGATCCCTCAAAAGAGACATTGCAAGGGCGAAGTCGGAGCACATTGCCAGGATTGGCGAGAGGCTTGAGCGTCTTCCTTCGGGAACTCGGGCATTCTGGTCTCTTGCCAAGGCTATCGAAGGCAACTTTTGTAAGCCATCCTTTCCACCTCTGCACATAGGAAATAATCCGTTGACCTATGACGCAAAGGAGAAAGCCGATCTTCTGGCAAAACACTTTGCGTCCAACTCGACCTTGGATGACGGGGAACAAGAGCCGCCTACCATACCGGGGTGCGAGAGCTGTATGCTGGAAATCCAGTTCCACCAACGCTCAGTGCGCTTAGCACTTTTATCCCTTGATATCCATAAGTCGAGTGGCCCGGATGGAATCCCTCCTATTGTGTTGAAGATGTGCGCTCCTGAGTTGGCACCGGTCTTAACGCGTCTTTTTCGGCTCTCCTACTCTTCTGGCGTAGTCCCGACATCATGGAAGGCAGCATTGGTCCACCCGATCCCTAAAAACGGCGACCGCTCAAATCCATCTAACTACAGGCCGATAGCCATAACTTCCCTCTTCTCGAAAATAATGGAGTCCATCATCAATCATCAACTCCTGCGGTACCTAGAGGATCATCATCTGCTTAGCGACCAGCAATACGGTTTCCGTAAGGGTCGATCAGCTGGTGATCTTCTGGCGTACCTGACACATCGCTGGGCACAGGCGATTGAGACTAAGGGGGAAGCCTTGGCAGTTAGTTTAGACATTGCGAAAGCCTTCGATCGGGTCTGGCACAAAGCGCTTCTTTCGAAGCTCCCTTCCTATGGGCTTCCCGAGAAACTATGCGAATGGGTCACCAGCTTTTTAGCAGGTAGAAGCATAAAGGTCGTAGTCGACGGTGAATGCTCTGACTCTATACCTGTGAATGCTGGTGTCCCGCAAGGTTGTGTGCTATCGCCTACTCTGTTCCTCCTGCATATCAATGACATGCTGCAAACTAGCGGCATTCATTGCTATGCGGATGACAGTACAGGCGATGCTCTCTATACCGGCCGCGCTAATATTTCTCGGGAAAACGTCATTGAGAGTCGAAACAAACTTGTGTCCCAAATTGAGACCTCTTTAGAAAAGGTCTCAGACTGGGGTAGACTCAATTTAGTCCACTTTAACCCCACCAAGACACAAATTTGCGCGTTCACCGCTAAAAAACTGCCGTGGGTCGTATGCCCTCGGCTTCAAGACACTCCCCTATCAGCCTCAGCCAACATTGGAATACTTGGTGTCGAGATATCGAGCGAAGTCCAGTTCCGTGGCCATTTGGAGGATAAGGCCAAATTGGCCTCGAAGAAGCTTGGCGTGCTCAACAGATCGAGACAGTATTTCACTCCGGCCCACCGCTTTCTTCTATAAAAGGCGCAGGTTCGGCCACACATGGAATACTGTCCTCATCTTTGGGCGGGGGCACCCCAGTACCAGCTCCTCCCTCTGGACCGCATTCAACGGAGAGCGACTCGAATCGTCGACTGCCAGGAATCTTCAATTCGGCTGGACTCTTTGGCGCTGCGTAGAGATGTGGCTTCGCTTTGCATCTTCTACCGCATTTACTATGGGGAGTGCTCCGAGGAATTGTTCGGGCTGATTCCTGCTGCCTCTTTCCGCCATCGTCCTACGCGACAGCAATTTCATCCCCATCACTTAGATGGTTGGCAGTCCACAACTGTGCGGTTCTTTAGGAACTTTCTGCCTCGCACAACAAAACTGTGGAATGAACTGTCGCCTGCGATATTCCCGGACCAATACGACCTTCAAACCTTCAAGAAAAGAGCGTACTGCTTCTTAAAAGGCCGGCAACGCACTTGTGACGCCTCTGGTGTTGCAGGTGTCCATGGGCGGCGGTAATCACTTACCATCAGGTGATACGTCTGCTCGTTTGCCCCTTATTCAATGAAAAAAAAAACGAACGTATGTAAGATGTATTAGGAAAAAAAAAATACATCCTCATAAAACAACAGTAGTGCACGGTACATAGAAATATAATAATATACATGATTGAGTTATATTATTTCATGAGAGAACACTCTTGCTGCTACATTGCATTAAGTTTGAGTTGAACGTTTGCACTTAGCTGCCTTTCCACTCAACCGAATAAATTTCAATACCGGCAGTAGTGGCAAGTTCTTAAACAAACTTCTTTAAAATTCACAGCATTATCATTCAAAACCGGAGAAATAGAAACAGATGTCCATAAAATTATTAAGCACTACGCTACAACAGTATGGGTTGCCCAATGCTGCATTGTCTGCTTTCGCAATTTTTTTTATGTATGGCCCGCCAAAGTGACTACTCTGCCTGAAGGAAAGCATAAGCAAAATCCAAGAGTGGTGGTCACCATACTCATTGCGAATGCAGACAATGCAGCATGGCGACCCACACCATGGCGGCCTGGTGATGCTTCTGCACCTTTTAGTCTAGTCAACAAGTATGGAACTTGTTGACTAGACTATTTGGGCCTCCGGTCTCACACTCACCAACGAAACACGACAGCACGAACGCTGTCATTTTACGTTGATTTTTTGTGCGAGGATAGTACCGCCCCGGTCGAGCCGGCCCGTTCGTGATGAAATCAGCGTGGCTCTACTACCTTTGCTGTATGAGTATGCTAACAACACTTCTTGGATTTTACTCATGCCTTCTAACTTTGGCGGGCTCGAAAAAGAATGTGCAATGTATTCGGTGAAATCACTTTAGAGTATGACGTGATAAGAATAATCCACCTAGGCTACCGTGACCAAGGTTTCATCCGTCAATTTTTCAATGCTTTAATACGAATATGTGCACAATACATGTATAACACAATACATGTAACATCGTTTTTTTTGCTTTCAATGTTTAACAATTTTTGTTTCAGCGCCCTCTCGTTCACTGTAGTTCGAACTACAATTGGATGTTGTGCGCGATCGAAGTACCGGGCTTTTGGTACACCTAGGTGGCACCAGGTGGCGTATGTTTTGAAGGATATTTTTTGTTGACATTCGAACACTTAGAAATAGTGAGACATTATCATATGTGTATCATACGATTCTCATTACATCTTAAATTGATCGCAAATAAGCAAGGAGAATGGAAGTTGTACGTCCTGTTCGCACATCCAGCAATGGGGTAGGGGTTTTTCATCGAGAATATTCGATGAGAAGTCTATATAGATGGGTGTGTGTGGCAGATAATTTCATTTCTTAAATCTTCTCTCATGAACTCTGAGGAAGCTTTGCTTACTGTGTATATTGATATCCTTGTTGGTAGTGTTTGTGAGTGTTCAAGTCCCACTGTCTGTGGTAAGTTAACCTCAAAAAGGTTTTTTCCTTATTATCTTAATGTATGTAGAATATGTCCTCAGGCTATTTAATTTTGTTTATAGGGTCGTTAGATTACCGCTGAAAATCTACCTACATTTTACCCGCCTTGTGGTTCAAGATTTGTTGCTGAGGAGGGTGACTATTGGCAGCTCACAGCTCACTCCTCAAGACCCATCTGCCCTACCTTGAGGGAAGTTCACATAATTCTTAAATTGAAATTAATTAATATTTTTACTTAGCACCTACAAGTGGATCACTGGTGGACTTCTCCTCAAGCTACCTTGAGCTGGAGAAAGTCTACGGCTGACTACCTTGAGTCAGAGAGGTGACCAGAGGGTGGCTATCCTGTGCTGACCAGTCTACAGGCTTATAGTGTCGAAGAAAAAGACGGAATAATTTTATTTTGTAATTTTAAACTACCTTATAAGTTTCCTTATAATTTTATATTTTTTATTTCACAATTGTAAAATAACTTGAATGGAATAAAAGTTTGTGTGTCGTAAGTCGTTTCACTGAAGCCTCCCGTGGACCCTCTGCATCCTCACTTTAAAATTTTACCAAAATTCTTACGGCGCCCTGAGGTCTTATATTCTATCCTGAGTCGAAACCGGTGAGTTTCCACCTGACAAGTTTAGGGGTTACACATACATATAATTAATAAGCAAATCGATCAAAACTTTAAAACCTATAATTAAATATTTAGTATTTAGATTCATCTCTTATAAATTATTTTGCTGTAGGAATCACAGTAAATGTACCAAAGTTATCTTCTCGCAATCTACGAGTACAGTACACGGTAATGGTTGTCCAACTTTGCTAGCTAGTTCAGAAATAGACCAAAGTACGTTGAACTCATTGCTATGTTCATAATTAATAATAAACCCTGCATGGTACAGTTTACTTAATATTTTTATGGTTTGTCAGTTTTGTTAAATCTATGTACGTAGTCTGTCTCTCTTGCATACATACAAACATATATATTACAATGTCAGAATGTCTTTGTACGAGTTGCATAATTATATTTCACTAGCTGACCCACGCAACCTCGTTTGCGTCTCCTATTGCCCGTAGCGTGATAAATTTGACCCGTTTTTGAAACATTCTTCATTGGTACTCCGCTCCCATTGGTCTTAGCGTGATGATATATAGCCTATAGCCTTCCTCGATAAATGTACTATCCAACACTGAAATAATTTTTCAAATCGGACCAGAGGTTCCTGAGATTAGCGCGTTCAAACAAACAAACTCTTCAGCTTTAAAATATTAGTATAGATTATAATAGAATCTGTTGTTCAGTGTTTTGTTATTTCTTATTATTTAGTTTGAGAGATGACAACTCAGTGTGTTCATATTTTGCTAGAATGGGGTTTTATAGGCACAAATATTTGGTCGTGATTATGTTTCAAGTTTGTGTTTGTTAGAAATTAATAAATTGTTAATAGACTATTGAAGTGTTTGTGATATTGTTATGTTAATGTGTATAAATTGTTATTAAAGTATAAATTCCTTAAAAAAAAACATATTATTATTATTCGGAATTTTCTTCTCAAGGTATTCCTTCTAAATTTCATGATATAGTACTTTTTTTTTTTTAAAGACAACTCCCGCACTAGCAATAAATCCTGTGTCATGAAACGGACACAAAAAACACCATTATACACATAATTATAAAATAAATTATTTGCAAATGTAGGAAATCACTATCGAATTTATTGTCAACAGCGTAACGCGAGTAACGCTGTGTGTTTTGTAATTTAATAATAGGGTAAATATTAACATAAAGTAGACTACTATTAGCAGGTAAAGTAAAATTTCATTTTACAACACTTACAAAGTTCTAAGTCAATATTTACATAAAGTTCAAAGTAGCTTACCATTGCCTCCGTTTATAGACACCCACTTTTGTGTACAAACTGCAACTATCCAGATAAAATTGCAAAGACCTATTAATACTGTACAACCAAAAAGAATCCGCCTCTCGAGCACAAGTGCTTGCATAAGGGGACGCCGCTCAGCCGCCCCCACCGAGGACGCCGTTGACATCTTATCAGTCTCCATTTTGGATTATTCTGGAACAATGAATGAACGTATTTATAGAAAGAATGAAGCTGGTTATTTGTGATGTAATTGTAAGTGTAATTCAATACGATTGGCGAACAAATCAATAGTTTCAGAAATAAAGAATTTTCGTAGTTTAAATTTGGTTATTAACGCAGACAGTCATGCTCAATAATGCTTTTATTAATTTACACATTTTATGATTACGGTAACCAATTTTATTGGTGTTTGATTATTACCCGACTACGGCAAAGCCAAAGGAGGGTTATGATTTTGACAGGCTATGTATGTATGTATGTTCATTTGTTCCCTCATAGCTCCTTAAGTACTTATTAGAACTGGACAAATGAGGTATCGATATAAGCGTCTTGATCGTCTGCTGGTTATAGGCTATAATTATGACGTGTCACTGAATCTATGTGGTGCTCTCTAGCCGACATAAAGTACTGTATTAAAAAATAAATTTGAGATAAATATGCCGTGTTTGGTATCATTGGAAAGGGCGTTACATGTACATTTCAAATATATTATATATTAATAACGGCACCAAAACATTTTAAATAAAAAAAAAGTAAAAACTAAAACCCAACTACGACAAAACACGACGCTGAAAAAGTATAAAACAAGTTTGAAAAGCCGTAGTCACACGTTACATAGAAACGCACCATAACACTATAACAACGGTTTTAGTTTTTACTTTTTTTTTGAAATTATAAGGTATAATAATTTGTAAGGTAAGGTTATTTGTACTGTACACTATTTTCACTGTGGAACTATTTGTAAGGGAGAGTCCTTATCAAAATCGCCTAGTTATGCATGTGGCAATTATAAGTAGTTGTTTAATAGTTCAGGTAATGATCCTGTTGAAAAGATTGATATCCTTTCTATGTTATCGTATAAAACAATAAAGCCTTCCGGCTCGAGCTTGAAGTCTTGTGGGGCTAATAGACATCGTGAATCGTGTGTGGTTGTGACATTTCTCATTAAAATCGTTTTTTCTAATCGCATCTAATTTTCCAAGCTTGGCTTACATTCCAATTCAAGTTCCATCTCGATATATAACGCATACCATATGTATTACAGTAGGTTAAGGCTAAACCTTTTGACCCTTTACGAATTAACTATTTTGTCACCTTTTTATTGTATACTAGCTAATCCGGCAAACGTTGCTTTGCCTATAAAAAAAAACCTTATAAAAAATAGATCTTGGTCGATTCTTAGACCTACCCTACCCTACCAAATTTCATAAAAATCGGTCCAGCCGTTTCAGAGTTTTTCAAAATTGTATATATAACTTTTAATAATAACTAGCTATGCTCGCTACTTTGTACACGTGACATGTGGATTTTCAAGTTATTTTGAACTTTTCATCGTTTAAACCTTCCCCGGACCACAAACTACAACACACATTTCAAAACCAAAATCAGCTTAATCGGTCCAGCCGTTCTCGAGTTTTAGCGAGACAAGCGAACAGCAATTGATGTTTATATATTAGAAGAATATAATAATAGAATATTCCAGAATGATGTCTATATTAATATTAAATTAGAGGTAAAGTTTATGAGTTTGTGAGGTTGGAGGGGTAACCTCTGGGGCTACAGAACCGATTTTGAAAATTCTCACCACCAATTCAACCAATAGATAGCCACATTATTTGTGAGTGTTTAATTATATTAACCCGAAAAATGATTACTCCGATAGCCGCGGGCACGTGGCTTCATGTGCAAAAGCTAGTACACTATAATTTACCTATTTGATAACGTAACACAAAATTTTATATTTAATTAAAAGACACTCCTGAAGCTATGCTCTGCTCAGTAATAATATCATGTGATTAACACTTCATTTATTATTATTTGTAACCTGTTTTTAAATCGATATATTTTTAAGGCGGATGTTCATCAAATTACAAAATAATATTGGTAAGTTCATACAATAATTTAAATTTTATCACCAATTTTATTCCAACAACATTTAATTTTAAAACTAAACATTTTCGAGTACATTTTTTCATTATCCTTGGTATACAAGTTAAGAATAAATTTACAGAACGTGGCTTATCTTCATCCATTCTATCTTAAGCTTTAACCCTCCATTTTCCTATTAAGAATGCTATCGAAAAAAGTAAACCTTTTACGATAATACTCGTACTATAAAATTCCAATATGAAGACATATAATAACAATATGAAGAGATCTTAATTTGATATGATTTAGTACTTTTATTTCCTATTAGGTAATCGCGCTAAACGAACTTCTTACTGCTAATTTCGTCTGCGTCTATATATTCAGGTAAAACCGGTTGAATTAGTAGCTGACCCCAAAGCTTGAGAATAATAAAGGCTAGGAAGATGATGATGATGAATATATACACTTTATAAACATCGACATAATGACCTGATCTGATAATGCGTGGGATTACTACAATTACAAGGCCAAAATTACCTTTTTATGTCCCGAAAATGTACTGTTGAACGAGCAAAACCAAGTACACAAGTTTTAAAAATCAAATAATAAACCTTTAAAAGAAGTGCAGTTAAAGTATGCAAAACAAATTACAAACTTATGCATCAAGTCAAAGATTTATAGTAAAAAAAAACCGACTTCCAAAAAACATCCAAAGAAAACTCTCTGCCAAAAAAACACTTAAAAGCGTAAAATAAACTGGTTCTTCATAAATTGCCAATACCTAATTTATTCAACTTCAAACAGATTTTAGGTACCTAGCACACATTATAATACTACTATTTAAATGAATAAAGAATTAGGTATAGGCAATTTATGAAGAACCAGTTTATTTTACGCTTTTAAGTGTTTTTTTGGCAGAGAGTTTTCGTTGGATGTTTTTTGAAAGTCGGTTTTTTTTTTTTATAAAAAAGTTTTTATTTTTCAGTTTTTAGTGCAAACAAGCGTAGGTAAGTAGTAAGTTGAACTATTTCATCAAAGTTCATCATCAAGAATACAAATTAAGGTCTATACGTACGTGTAATATTAAAATCATCCTCTAATCCCTTACTGTTGAAGAGTTTAACCTTCTATCATCAGCTCACCTAAATAACTTAAAAGTATACGACTGAAGGTCTTTAGATACGTATGAAATTGAAAGAATTATCCTCCAACTCCTAACCGTTGAGGAGTTGTACCTTCCACCTTCCATCATCAGCTTACCTAAATAATTTGAAAGAATACGAATAAAAGTAACATATATGATATTTAAAGATTTATCCTCCAACTCCTTACCGTTAAGGAGTTGTACCTTACATCATCAGCTCATCATAAAATGATGACTACCAGACGCAAATACCGGTGTAACTTCAGAAAATATATGAAAAACATAGTATGTGCCTATAAAAAATGAGGGTTTCCCTCGATTACCCTGGGATCCCATCATCAGATCCTGATATGCTGGCAATGGGACTACCTCGAAAGCATACCACTTCGAATGCAAAAAAAATTTCAAAATCAGTCCACAACTGACGGATTAATCGGTGAACATACAAAAAAAAAATACATACAGTGGAACATAGAACCTCCTCCTTTTTGGAAGTCGGTTAAAAATGAATGTCCCTATGATTATTGTTTATAGTGTTCATCAACATTTCCAACGCGTAGTGTTATTTTCGGTTACTATATTTTAGACGTATCTTAATGTCATGGTTGGTTAACTGCGAGGATTAATTTATAACTGAAGATACCCTGGTGTTTGAATTACGACTGTTTTGAATTCTTGTTTTATTGCAGTGCTCAATATAACTTGAATTATCATTGTATAAACTTTTAAACTGTGGCTATTTAAATTATATGCTAGTAACTCATAATATATATTATGCAGGCAATTTTACGTACTTTTTTATCAATCACACAATCATAATGTACTTGTATATTTACTTGTACTTCTTAGATACAAGTGTACGCATTGATACATAAAATAAATGTGTAACACTTCACCCAATCCATTACATTTTTGAAGCTTTTTAATGGCGTCACGATTGTTTACGATGCGTTACTGAGTTGTACACAGCCGTCGTCCCAGTTTTAATGGTTTTCCTCAAACTGTAATATAATCATTGTCCTACAAATGTATCTCTAAAGTGTAGAAACAGTTAAAGGGCTGTTATTTTTAGATTTTGATTGTATTTTTAGCTATTAAATGTAATACATGGAGAGTTAGAACTTCAGAAAAATAATATTAAGTCAAATAAGGTAATTAAAGCAAAAATTCTTAATTCATATTGCAATAATTAATTGATTTTAAAAGGTTTCTTCTAACATAGGACAATAATCTCACTGATAAAATTGGCTTTGTGGCATATTTCATATTAGCTATTATTTTAACTGTAGTCACAAATTTTCTTTTTTGTAACATGTTTTTTTATGAAAGTGCTAAAGTGACTCTATTTTGCTTGATGAGAAACATGAGCAGAATTCAAAGTTAGTGGTCACCATGTTCATTGCGAATTCAATTGCAACACTATGGCGTCCTACTGAGATGCATCTGCATCATTAGGCCTCCAGTCTTACACTCACCAATGAAACAGAACAGCACGAATACTGTCATTTAATTTCATAATTTGGATACAGTGTCGACCGCATATAACAAAAATATTTGCAGAATAGGTACAACCGATATAGAATATACACACATCAAAAGTGTCTAGGGATCAACATATGTGTCTAGGGACCAACATATATTTTTGCAATAACTTTTCTCCTGATTGATATTAATTAAAATTTTCTTTAAGGATTCATCAAATAAAGTGTTTTCGTTTGTCACAGTAACGATAAACCAAGTCACCTTTGCATTAATAAAGAAATTTGCCATTTTCCTAATAAAGGGATTTTTGACATTTGAACCACTAACATTAAAGTTCGAAAAAAAGACTGAAATAACAGTTTTCTTTAAAATTTTATTAGGTAACTTAAACAATTAATAATCCGTGTTTCTACCGCGAACACTAACAACACAAGAATCGGTTTGGCATACTCAAAATGAGTTCATCCAAATCACGCTGTGGAATGGCCGCCCATGTTCGTTGCAACAACAAAAAAAGGTCTTCTTGCGACTGGATACCCTCCATATTCGGCAGAGCTCTTCTCTGTAGCATATCCCATGCATGCTCAATCGGGTTCAAGTCTGGCGACTAAGCAGGCCAGGGCCAAAGCCACATCTCAATCTCAAGAAATCCGCATAAAAATGCTTGATCCCTAGACACTTTTGATGTGTGTATCAGCATTAGAAGAGAGAGAAGAGAAGATTGATTAGAAAAATCTACTCGAAATAAAGATGAGATACGGGACAGTTTACTTTCACTTACGATGTGTTTTTTAGGTTTTAACTTATCATCATCGTAGGGTGCCATCTTCTAAATGAAGTTTGGAGGTCAGCAGACGGTATCTCTCGCGATCATGATCGGCCTCTTTTGGTGATATATTTATTTTTATTTTATAACATATATCTTTTATGCACTAAATTTAAATATTCGCAAATTAAAATAACTCATCATAGTCATAAGTCAGGAAAACTATTATTTGATAACATTTTTGTATACTGCCTGTGTCTTCTCTTCATTGTTTGTATACACGGGAAACTTATCGACTAAATAGTAATAATAACTTTATGGTTATTAAATATTCATAATCAGAGCTATCCAACTTACTAAAACTCTTTGATAATAATAATTTTAAAAAATAGTTAACTTAATAACATTTTAGTTACTAATTTAAGAATTCTCAGCATGTTAAGTCCTTTCTTGTCTTCGTTATTAGAAACAGATGTAGGGATTTATAAATAGTTGTATACGAATGTATTCGTCACTACTGGTTCAACAAATTCCAGAATCATCTTATTCTGTTCTGTTCAATACACAAAAAAGTATTTGAGAATGAATTAAGGATAGCAAGGAATAAATGTTTAAATCACATTTTTGAAAAAATATCTATCACGCGTTTGTTTGTCTATCTGTTTTTCTGAAGGCGAATAAAGCTATGTGTTAAAAGTGTAAACTTAAAAAGACTAGTGCATTTTACTGCTTATCAAAGAAAATTAATAACGGTTTCATGTTCCCTTGATAATGTAAGCTAAGGATTTAATACTTCACTACAAGGAAAAGGCGTCAGCTCGTCCGGCGATGAAAACATTACCGACGACGTCGCGACGCTAAATGTTTTCTGACATCACCATATTGTTTCAAGTATAATGTGTGCAGAATATCAGCTGTAATACTATACCATTAAGAATAAGATATTATTGGGTATTTGATTATTAATTTTAGAATGACTGGGAAGTAAGTTTAATTAATAATCTTTTCATACTGATTTAATTTATAAGACTCTTTCACTAATTAATTTAATTGTAACATAAGCTATTTAATCGTATCATTTAAAAACTAATATGAAGTTAAATAATAAATAAATTAGATGTCATCTGAATTAAATTTTTCGAAATGTAACTGAAAATATGCCACTTAAAATATAATTAATTCTTAATAACGATGTAATGAAGATGAAATCTCTTACATTATTGCTTCTAGAAATGCCCAAAACTAATTTAACAATAAGAACAATTTGTAATTTTTGTTTGGAACATCATCTGATCAGATCTGATGTAATGTAATATGATATGTGTGTATATACAGCTGATAAACATACTTAGATATTTATAAATACTCATATTTGGATAAATGCATTCAGTAATATCAATATATTTATATAAAATTGAATCCCTTTTTTCCTTTATCGAGCCATCCCTTGAGATCGATTGTAATAGGTAGATCTCAACTTGTCGCGTCGTAGAGGCCATTGACACTATTCGATAGTTCGTGGGTTTTTCATGGTTTTACATGTTCACATGTTTGACAGTTTCCTGAACACCAAAATAAAATAACTTTTTCATCCCACCAGCTCGTAAAGAGTATTTTTGCCCTTCGATATCAGAGTGCAAAAGCCGTTTTTATCCTCTAGAGGAATAAAGTAAATTGAATTTAGAACATCGCTCGAGTGCACTAAGTTTGTGAATTCAAAACATCATTAAACCTATTTACTTCTACCTCCATGGTGCCGAATTAACCATACAATATTTTTAATTTGTTAAAAACTCAGACTCGGAACCTTCTTGGTATAGTTTTTTTTTAATTTGCTCTGCCCGCACCATTTTCTTCTTAGGTAACTATAGCAACTTAACTTTGAATTTTTCTTAATTTATCTATACATCCATACAAATAAATAACATTGAAATGTCTGTTTGTAATATTAAAACAACCACTTTTTACTAAATGCATATGTAGGTATGTATACACGGTACATATACTAAAATATTTTTTTTATAATTTCTGTTACATTGTCTATCTGTCTGTCGGTCTGTCTGTCTGTTTGTTCCGAGTAATCTCTGGAACGGCTGGACTGATTTTGACGTAACTTTCACTGGCAGATAGCTTATAATCTAAAGATTAACTTAGGCTACTTTTTTTGACTAGCTTTGTCCCGCGGTGTTACTCGCGGTACGACAAAAACTGCGGGTAACACTGCGGGGTTGAGCGAGTACCTAAGTATTTTTGAAATAATTTAAAAATTAATCTGTAATACTTACCTATCATAATGTAGTTCCTAATAAATATTAATACCTAAACTGAAATAAAAATATCTTGTGATTGTTAATGCTTTTTTTTTTGCATTTAGTTGTTTCCTCGCTGAGGTGGAATGAAAAGTTAGGTACGTGTTGCACTCGAGTGCAAAGATTTTTCACCTCGTGCTCTTTTGATTCCCTCGCTGACGCTCAGGATTCTAATTTTTGAATCACTCGCTACGCTCGTGATTCAATTTTAGAATCCTTCGCTTGCTCGGTCATCAAAATTGAGCACGCGGTTAAAAAGCAACTTTGCACTCTTGTATAACAAATAACTATTAAAACATCAGAAAATTTGACATATAGCAATTTAAATCATATAGATTTCGAACTCCGACATCTTTTGTAATTGACAGCCGACGCCGTCAAGCATGCTTAAAGCTATTTGCAATGTAGATAAAGAAATCTACGATTTGATTTTAAAAAAGCAAGTTCCCGATATATTTATTTGTAATAAGGAAATAAAAGTTTATATGAGTGTTATTTTTAACCATCGTGTATAATAATACTCGTGTAAAGCCGCGATTTATAAGAATTAATCTTTCCTAATAAAGCTGTAACACAATAAAATTTTGATACTTTAGCAATTAATCCATAAAAGAAAAAAACAGAAAATAGCCCGGATTTGTGCTTCTCAAACACAGGATCAAAGAGAGGCAGTCCGAGAAGCGGCTTAGTCGGCAATGAGAAATCGACGAGCTTATCGCATGAATCAACAGTGCGATAATCTTTGACGAGCAAGAAAAAATGCTTTTAAGTGTCGATTTGAATCGAGAAGTAGCTATCTATTGTTGTTTAAATGCATAGAACTCCCATCCTTTCATTTTACAAAATGCTTAACTGAAGAACATCAACTAAAATTTAAAATACCTACATAGCTTAAAAATAAGTGTCTTGCTACCGCGGCATTGAACAGTAACATAAATAATACACTGTTCTTTAATTTCATATTTATTTTCTTCATATATCATAGTTTAATTACAATTCTAATAAACTATTGATGTTAATGTTTCTGCATTCAGTTTATTACGTAAATAAAATCCTAAATTAAGTTTGGCGAAGAGTTAACAAGACATTCATTGACTGTTAGGTTGCGGCTAGTAATATAATAATTACCGTTCTTACTTATTATATTTATTATTATTTTTTATGAGACCGATCTAACTATCGATCAGGCTAGTCAAGTTTATGACTAGTTGTAACAACTTGTCTTTGAATATTATGCTCAATTGATTTTGGACCGGACAGGGTCCTTTATAAGAGTATACGGCGGCCTTCCGTATCGGTATCAATAGATGAAGCGAACAGAAATATCTTATCTGATTTCCGTAGGATCGCCGAAACTAAAAGAATGTTTCCAAAATTCACACATAAGTAATAAATAATAGTTATTTTTATAAGTAAATCTTTTACATATATTTTTACACGTCGGACTTTACTAAAAGCCGTCGTTATTCCCTAAAACTCACAAGATGTTTGTCTCAGAGTAAAACGTCATTATCTTTATAAACATGAATACCATTCACGTTGTTCTTATTCTGAACTAATGGGAATCTTACAGAACAAATCCAAACAGTCATTAATACTCTATCGCAACTAGAATTGTAAAAGAAACGTTTGACTACTTGAAATGTAAGCGTTATGATTTTTTGGCTCATATACCAATAACTTTGACGTACTAATTGAACAGTGATATAAAAATATGTGCTAGTAGAATGCTTACGCATGGAACATCAAATTACTCTATTAACAGACTTCCTCTCATGAAAAACTATTAGAACATTCCCACATAATTTTACATGATAAATATTTTATAAAATTGATAATGATCGGCTTATAATTTCAGATCAAATTGATTCATAGTTGTGTCACAATTATGATTACTGAGCTTTAATAATATTTCTGATAGGAGTGACAAATTATTTAAGGTTACTAATCATTTGAGTTCCGAGCCAAAATGGGAAAAATGGAAACCTTCGGGCTCCCCCACATAACTGCGGTGCGATGCGGCATGAAGTTCTTGTACTGCATTCGTGCGAGCTCGCAGATATTTGCGATGCGATGCAAATTCGCAGTTATGTGTGGGAGGCCTTATATTTTAGTTAAATTTGTTGGTCCGTCTATCCGCTGGACTGTCTGTTGATCACTATATCTCACAGGCTATTAGTATTAGATATCTGTAATTTCTCATGAAAATTGAAAGTTTTAAAAATGAAAGGAAAATATGTAATCTGAAATATATAAACTGAATCAATGTTGAATTTATCATATCATCATCGAGAACTATTTACAATAGAACGTTGGCAAAATTTAAGCTTATGACCAATAAAACCAAATCAAATAAGTCCAGGTAGGTATACCTCCGACGGCGTGCTGTTTTAGTCGGTTCGAGTCCGACATACCACCAGGAGGTGGTACCCGAGGGAATTTCCGCACGGAGGAAAAAAAAATGTATACCTCCGAAAGAATACGGAGACAGAGAATAAAAATGTAAGCGTAATTATGTATTACAAGTTTTTGGATACTTTTTTGTTGTCGCGATCGTCGGCAATTGTAATCGGCATTCATCATAATCATCAACAACCTTTCAGAGATCACAATGAATATAGGTGTCTCCTTTCTCTTTTCTAGATACATTTTGGCCAACAAAATTCAACCATCAGCCAAATAATGGGTGTAGAGGGACGAGAGTTGTGTTATTTCAACACATAGGGAGGTTCCCCTAGTGTTGGGTATTCAATCAACACCTCTGCCTGACAGTTTGTGGCTCTACAGACTAAGTAAATTGTAAATAGGTGCATTTATTAATAAGAAAACCGATATCAAACCATATTATTAACTTATCTAGCTAGCGCGTTGTATAGTAAACCAACAATTAGTTGCCTGAAACACAGGTCTTACCTAGATCAGGCAAATCACTGACCTGAAATATTGACCATACTTAATAATAAGATTAAGAACTTTTATTTGATAGTAAAAATAATAAATACTTAGTTCTAATCGTATAAGTGCTTAAAAATTAATATTTTGCTTATATTAAGTTAAGTCTCTTAAGAAACACAAAAACCTTGTACATTGATTTTGGAATAAAGTTTATTTATTATTATTTTATTATATAATTCCTTTTGACGTGACAACGTCTAACAAATCGATGAACGCCGGCTGTACGCACGAAAAAGGATGACTCAAAATCCCGTCACGCTCATTGTCCCGTTACACTAATTGTACGTCGTTGTATGAGAGATCATCATTTCATCAATGTTTTGGTATGACATTGTCAATGTTTAACTATCGTCCCTAAACCGACTTTACAGACAACCAATTTTTTAAGGAAGGTCTATAATGATCAGTAGACTATTAAAATCTGATGACAATGATGGTATAAGTCCAAGACTGTTTCACAAATAGATTGAACAGCGATTATTATTTATATATATTGAATTAATATTATAGAGGTTTATCAACACAATGGGTACGTTTACTTGATATTTAGCGAACTCGTAAACAAAGAGTTCGAATTTAAAAGCAAGGGTGTTAACAACGCTATCAGTAAGTAATGTACAAAAATTCAATTAGAAAAAATCTTTTTAACTTAATTACACCTGACCTAAATCTGTTTATATGAATTATAATTAAAATCAGTAACACTCATTGTGTTATCAGTGAGAATCATTCAAGTAGAAGAGATACCAATTCCACGTAGGCACGTAGCGTATTTTAATGTTTACTGGTGAATGACCGATATTGTCATGAAAAAATAAATCGCAAGCTTTGAGCATATTATAAGTAAAAAGTCAAAACCAACTACATAGAACTTTTGATTAAATTTATAAAGCTTATGTTATTATTATTGTATTTGTATATGTATGGATATATTTATGTGTGAGTCCATGTCCATTCATTATTCATTAACAAATAATCTTTCAATAGTCAATGTACCGTCAAATACTACTTGCCTTTCTGAAATATGCGATCTACCCTAAGATTACTTGTAAGAGATTATTTGCGGCAATGAGGCACTTTATAGCACAATAAGGCTGTGTAAATTCTATTTCAATCATTTTTAACCGACTTCAAAAAAAGGAGGAGGTTCTCAATTCAACTGCATTTTTTTTATATTTGTTACCTCATAAGTTTTGACTGGGTGAACCGATTTTGATAATTCTTTTTTTATTTGAAAGTTGGTGCTTCCCGAATGGTCCCATTTAAGTCGGTTTTTTTTTGTTAAAATTACTTTGTAGGTAATTATTATATTCGAAAGCTACATTCTCTCCTGTAACTCTGTAATACCAGGGTATTATTATAATTACAATTAAAAGTTTACTATCTATCAATTTACAATAAATCTGATGGAACAATATATTCTAGCATAGTAAAAAAATGTTATCTTTCAATGAGTCAATACAGGCGGTTTGTCACCTGATAGCTGCTCAGTACAGTAGTATAGAGATAGCAGTAATCCATTAAAACGAACGAAGGTACAAAACCAATGCACAATAACAAACTTTCAGTATGTAAATTTTCTTTAAGAGAACTACAGAAACGTGATTCCACTGCATTAATTATTAATTAATTAATTATTTTCATCGATTTTATTCGATTAATTAAGTATTTCATACGATTATTTAAACCGATATAAGACTACATAACGGTGCATTTAAATAAGTAATTTATGAGCTACTCTATTTTCATTCATTTAAGTCATAAAAATGTATTTCCGTAACAGAATAAATAAAATGAAGTTCTGTAATAATAAAGCACCGTTATAATAATAATATAATAAAACATGAGCATAATACTATAAAAACGAAAAAAGCTTTTTATATAATGTGGTCCGTTAACTTTAGAAGTTAGATAATAATTCAGTTTTGTAAATTACTCTATTTATTTAATAAAAAGTCTAACATAGAAAAAATCCATGCGTTTGCTTAACAAGCACGTAATATTAAATGTTCAGGATAGCTCACACAATATCAAACTTTAGCTGTTTATTTTCAGGTGTTTCGTTTTCAAGTAAAGCTTAGTTTACCTAACTTACTTTTTTTAATAATATTTTCAATTTAATGAAATACTATTTTAAAGATTTTTGAGAGATTTGATTTTAAACTTTTATTTAATTTTCATTAACTTTTTAACAAATATAATATACAATTAATTAACTATGACGTTGCTATCTTCATATATTTTTTACTATTACGTAGGTAAGTTTATGTAAAACTTATTTATTGACAGAATAATCGTAGCGACGTTTCCACCAGATTGCACTCTATGTTCACAATAATTGTTATTTCCAACAATACCTATGTTAATGTTATAAAATGTGTTAGTTTGAAAGCTAGTGTAGAAAAGCAAATAAAAGTTCATTGATTACGAACTTTCAGAATAAAATCACAGCAATGAAATGTCAACAGTTATCGTCGATAGAGCCTAAGCGTTTAATGTGACTAATTAGTTAATACTATTAGTAAATTCTGTTGAACGAATCAAATAACTAGAAATGTAATGTAGGCTACACGGAGTTATTCGTAAATCTCTAATTAAATATTGTTCAAGTATCCTCTCGAGACAATAACCTATTTTTTTTTTAAGAAAACAATAGAAAAAAGACAATTCTTTTACTGAAAGGAGTTCAGGAAATCTGAAATATCTTACAAGCTTTTGATTAACTTGCTATGTATATGTGTATGCTTGTATGTTCGGGTGGAATCTTGCAACTCGTTTTTGAAGCAGATATCTTCAACCGATTTTGCTGAAATTTTGCAAGCGTATGTATACAGTGTGACAATACAATATTATAATGACATAGAGCTGATCTGATGTTGTAGCTGGAAAGTGGCCATGGAAACTCCGTAAAGAAACGTCGCAACATCATTGAGTTTGGATTCGTTTGATTCGTCTCGAGGCATTCCGTTAAAAGCTTGTTTTTAAAAGGCTTTTTAATTTAATTTATTTCGTAGACTGACAAACAAGACACGTTTCTATTGTAGCAATACAGAACCAATATTTTTTGTTAATGGTTGCTATGACACATAGTTTTCACAATATATTTACTTAAGAGGTAACAATGTGATTAAATGATGATACAATTACATAGTAACTAATACCATAATCAAATAAAATACAAGAATAAACGATGGAACTAACCTGTTGATACAGCGGTGCTACGTTGCCAGATTCGTGCTTCTGACGAGATATCATGAATATTTAATGATTCCGGTCATCTTTCACGACGATTATGATAAACGTTAAACGGTAGTTATAACACGCATTACATATTACTTTATAATAATCACTGTTCAACACAAAAAGCTACTGCAGTCGAGTGTTTCGATCACGTTAGGCGGCGTGTCGTATCGTGCCGCCCAAAGTGCAGCCGGGAACGAATTCAATAAGAAGTGTGCGCACACTGCCGGCGAGTCGTAGACTGGGCTCGGCTGTCGTGCCAACCCGCCTGTTGCCGGGCTACCGTGCCTCATTCCTCCAATAATGGCACGTTCCCGCCAGTAATGCTACGCTTTTTGTTTTAAACAAAGTTTTAAATTTCTTTCAAACTATTTAGCTTCGAATGAAACTTTATATTTCTAAGCTTGCTATGTTATTCAGTGACATATTGATATCTAAATTTTAAAGCTTTAACTAACATACAAACTTACCAAAAACTACTGACTTCAGACTTACTAAAATTCAGTGGCGCATATTTATTGTGAACTGTAAATTTTTAAAGTTTTTTTAGTGATGTTTTATTTTTATGAAATAGGCGGGAAAACGAGCAGACGCATCGCCTGATGGTAAAGGCCCACTACTACAACTACGTTACTGCCGCCCAAGGACACCTGCGTCCCGATGCCCAGAAGCGTCACAAGTGCGTTGCGGGCCTTTTGGGGATGGGGGGGAGGTAGGGGTAGGGGGATTGGGGTATGGGCCTCCGGTATCCTCACTCACTCGGTGAAACACAGCGCAAGCACTATTTCACACCGGTTTTCTGTGAGGCCGTGGTATCGGTCGAGCCGGCCCATTCATGCCGAAGCGTGGCTCTCCCGCGGTAGTTTGCATGTAATCTTTGAATAATAGAGATAAAGGAGTTGTACTGTCAAAATACATGACAATGTATGGCAGTAGTTCTTATTTTTTTTATGTTATGACTGTCCTAATAAGAGAGTTAATAGTCCTGTAAAAAGAGAGTTATAACAATTCACAATGTATAGCGTAGGTAGATTTGATTTCTATAGCTATTATTTACTTGTTTACGCATCGTTTTCGGTTCACCAGTTTAAGTTTTTCCGTGAGAGCATAATAGACACAGAGTTACTTTTGAAGTAGGTCTTACTGATTATGTAAATTTTGAATAATCAGAACACACTGATTTTCAAATTTGATATTAATTCTAAAATTACTATAATTTGTTAATAGAAAACAGCCGTGGTTACACAAACAACCCTATAATTAAGGAATTATTTATCAATCCTGTTTTACAACTCTGCGTCTCTACATTCGGTTCTTAGAAGATAGAACGTGGGCGATTTAATCTTGGTAGTGTCGACAGACATTACCAGATTGTAAACTACATGTGGCAGGTGTACAAGCTCCTACTAAGAGGTCTTATGTTATTTGAATGCTCTTTTCAAATGTAGTAAATCCACGCTGATTTTAGCACGAACGGGCAGGCTCGACCGGGGCCTTACTACTCTCGCACCGAAGATTACCGTAAAACGACAGCGTTCCTGCTGTCGTGGAGTCATTTTGGCAGGCCCATACATTAAAAATTGCACTAAAACAAGTAATCTTGCAGATTCGGTTCTTTAAAAGCGTGCGGAGACTGATTCAGATCATTTAATGAAATAACACGCGAACCTCATATTATGGTAGTCTCCGAGAATCTTAACAAGGAAGTTCAGAATTCTGTCACACAAGCACAGCTATCTATCGATCTACAAATGGACCCCTAATTTCTAACTACGTGATAAGACCTTTAAAGTATGCATGTACTATTTATGCATAGGTTCTATCTATTTATGTAAATTGTAATTAAAGAGCTTTGTGAAGTAGACATGGTTGATTGAAAATAGCAAAAAGAAAAAAATTGTAAAAAATACTTTCTCATATTAATAATCAAAGACTTTCTCATTCAAAAATAATAAAAAAGCTCTGACATTTAAGTTGCTTTACTTTTATTTCCGCAAGGCGTTTGCCATATCGTATATAATTATATTATCTGTGCGAGGATAGTACTAAGACTCTAAGGGATAGTACCGCCCCGGTCGAGCCGACCCCTTCGTGCTGAAATCAGCGTGCCTCTACTACCCTGTAACTGTGTTACTACCTTTATATGAATTAAAACCCTGCCAATTCAATCAATTGAGGAACTCAAAGTCCTTGTCGTAAGTTTTTCTTGGTAGTTCAAGGCTACAATAAATTCAATACACTCCTAATGTTTGTACGGCTGTACTACACGATGATCAGTGTGAAACTGAAAATTTTTACGCTGACAAAGTACGCGATGACCTGACAACGCCGATGATCGCGTGAGACTTCGCACGGGTTCAATCGGCATTGGCCGCCCTAAAATAATGAAGTCAGGAGAGAACAAATAGCAAAATGTTCTATTCTTGCTATTTGTTCAAAGCTTTTATGAACTTTTTTAATTCATTTATTAAGTTTATATAAACACTAGCTTTTGCGCTCGGCTCCGCCCGCGTGTTTTTTGATTATCGCATCAAGGAGTAGCCTATGTCCTTCCTCGTGAATCAAACTATCTCCATGCCAATTTTCATGGAAATTGGTGCGGCGGTTTTGGTCGTTAAAGCTGGACGGACAGACAGAGTTACTTTCGCATATATTTTATAGGTATGGAGTATATTTTAAGTATGGAACGTAAATAAAGAAAAATTGTTCAAAAGAGTAATCTAACTTAATTATAGCGTCACCTTTTAGAGTCGATATAAACTACGACTCTACGTTAGATAGTAAGATCCACGGAGTTAATACAAAGAGGAGATGCCCTATTCAGATTTCCCTATAGAACAAAGCATGACAATTTGCAGGGTGAGGATAATAGTAAAATAACTTGCATCAGTTGCATCGTTCTATGGGTTCTAGGTCATGTACGTACGTACATAACCAAAAACATCGACTAACTAGTCCCCGTATGTTTATCCCTAAACACGAACTCCGACCACAAAAACGAATAACTTAACAAGGAATCCACGTTACCACGATATACTTTTCTCCGAAGTCAAATCTGCCTATGTAATGTTAATCGTATCATAGCTATACGGTTCTCTTTATCATCCCACTCCATTTAGATTCGCGTCATCAGTCTAAGAAATCGTGTTTATTCCCTAATAAACACGATGTCTTATGAATATCGTTTCTCAGTTTTTACATAATGCTGAACATATAAAAATTTTTTTTTTTTTACTTTTTGCAATTGAATTTATTTAAAAAAAATCATAATAATCAGTCCAAGTACATTTTTCCATAATGTTAAAATTATAAATTGTCACTGTTATGTATTCTGAGTTTATTATGTACTGTTTGTTAGTCTTACTAAAACTAATGTCGTCAGGACTTCGTTTTAGACACGGTGCACAACTGTGCACCGTGTCTGTGCAACTGTGCAAGGAACTCCTTAGGCCCTTTCCTCATTGTACTTACACCGTGCCAAGGTAAACTAATGTTACAATGCTAAAACTACACAATATTTCATTACTAAAAGACACCTGGCGGGAAAGCTATTGACTAAAAAAGCTGACTAGAATTACATGGTGTGACAGAATGGAGAACCGAGAAAGACTGTTTTTTTTTTATAGGATATAGTACAGGGCCTTAATGAGAAGCGGCGTTAGTCGTACTTCTGCTTGTCTGCAAGTCTCTGTAATCACAGATATTGAAGATTATCCGAACCGACATTTACTTCCCTCATAAAATTTTAATACTGGAACTTGAAATCAGAAAAATATTTTTTTTTCAATTCCGGCATGGTTCTGCAGTTGAAGACAAATCTTTGTCACATTTTATTCTATCACTAGCTGACCCACGCAACGTCGTTTGCGTCTCCTATTGCCCGTAGCGTAATAGTTGCCCCCCGTTTTTGAAACATTCTTCATTGGTACGCTCTTATTGGTCATAGCGTGATGATATAGATAAACTCGATAAACTTCCTCGATAAACGGGCTATCTAACACTGAAAGAACTTTTTCAAATTGGACCAGTAGTTCCTAAGATTAGCGCGTTCAAACAAACATAAACTCTTCAGCTTTATATATTAGTATAGATGACCCACGCAACGTCGTTTGCGTCTCCTATTGCCCGTAGCTTAATAACTTCCCCCCGTTTTTGAAACATTCTTCATTGGTACTCCGCTCCTATTGGTCATAGCGTGATGATATAGATAAACTCGATAAACTTCC
Source organism: Diaphora mendica (assembly GCA_949125395.1). NCBI lineage: Eukaryota > Metazoa > Arthropoda > Insecta > Lepidoptera > Erebidae > Diaphora > Diaphora mendica. The sequence continues at coordinate 9,928,520 of OX421321.1, forward strand.
TCGATAAACGGGCTATCTAACACTGAAAGAACTTTTTCAAATTGGACCAGTAGTTCCTAAGATTAGCGCGTTCAAACAAACATAAACTCTTCAGCTTTATATATTAGTATAGATGACCCACGCAACGTCGTTTGCGTCTCCTATTGCCCGTAGCTTAATAATTTCCCCCCGTTTTTGAAACATTCTTCATTGGTACTCCGCTCCTATTGGTCATAGCGTGATGATATAGATAAACTCGATAAACTTCCTCGATAAACTTCCTCGATAAACGGGCTATCTAACACTGAAATAACTTTTGCAAATTGGACCAGTAGTTCCTGAGATTAGCGCGTTCAAACAAACAAAAAATCTTCAGCTTTATATATTAGTATAGATGTATTTATTATACTCTTCTAAGATCTAATACTCATAATCTACAACATATTTATTTGGATAAAGACTAATATTAGGTATTATGTTGATAAAAACTCTTTGGCAAATAACTCAATAATAGGTACCATCTCTTAGCGTCTTATACTCGTGATAACTTCTAAACGAAATGTCCGAATGGGATGAAACAAAAAGTATTTTACTTCTACATAAATACCCTTGATAACATAATGCTTTATTTAGATAAGGATTAATATTACGATACACATTTAAAGTAGTTTCTTTCTTCAGACGATTTAATAATTTTTTTGAACACAAAAACGGTTATTGTGACTAAACCATGATAGTTAGATATATGCTCTCGCGGACTTTTTTGTAGATCTTAATGGGCCCTACAAACCCGTAGTACATTATTTTGTTCTATTGTCAATAGTCTTTGCAGCGCACGCAAAAATAGGTTTTCGATTTCACACCTTGGGTTAGAAAATAGCAATTTTCTTACGGATCTCTATTTTTTATGAAAATAAAATATAGCCTATAGCCTTCCTCGATAGATGGACTATCCAACACTGAAAGAATTTTTCAAATCGGACCAGTAGATCCTGAGATTAGCGCGTTCAAACAAACAAACAAACAAACAAACAAACTCTGCAGCTTTATAATATTAGTATAGACTAGCTGTTGCCCGCGGCTCCGCCCGCGTGTATGTCGGTTATCGTGGCAAATAGTAGCCTATGTAATATTCTGATGTATAAGTTATATTACTGTAAAGTTTCATCCAAATCCGTTCAGTAGTTTTTGGGTGAAAGAGTAACAAACATACACACTTACAAACTTTCGCCTTTACAATATTAGTGTGATTGATGACAAAAACGTTTAAATTGTCATGTTTTTCAATTAAATCGTAAATCTAAAAAAAGATAACGAAAAAGTATTATATGAATACATGCAGACATCGTTTTATTAGTTATAGCTGAGCCCGCGACTTCATCCGCGTGGATAACCTTTTACAACAATGTTTTTTTTTAAACTATACACTATTAAACAACAATTTAATAGATAAAAATTGCCTTTTAAAAATCTATTTAAGACCGTAATTTTTGTTTTGCATCGTTTCTAACATAAAATGTTATTTAATATAAAAAATACATAATTTCAGCGTAAAGCTTCCGGATAAACTATATTCAAAGTGGACCCTTCCGGTACGTATGCATAAAGATTTCTGGAACAACTGACCCGGGAAAGAGCGACGTACAACTGCCCATGTGAAAAACAACTGAGACTAAGATCTACTCCAGCAACGCGGAAAGTCTGACCCTGAGCTTTATTAATTGTCATTGCATAACATACCGATACTGGGAATTGCGTTCTTTTAAACTGAAATGGAAAATTATTTGGTATAATGGGAATTCTGGGAATATAAACAATTTCGCCGGCACCGCAACCTGTTAGAATTTGAGCCTCTATTATGTTTTGTTGTAATTGTATGACTTTTAGTCGGGTTCCGTTGCATAGTTGTGGTGGTCTTAAATTTCGGAGTAGAATAATCGGAATACCTATTTTTAAATGAATTTCATGAGATGGAAGTCCGGGCATATTTAAAGAATTTAAAAATTCTATCGGATAGTTCGTGGCTTCTTGTTGATCAAGCATTCTGTTTATAGAAAAGTATATCTTAGTCTCGCCTTGTATATTTGACAATATATTGCTATTTATATCAGATGCTTGGTCATTGCGAGGGGTTAAAATGGATCTTTCGCATAACCAATTATTGTCCCTTTCAAATAGTTCTGAAAGGTCGCCGTAAACAGATGTTATTAGATCTTGCTGTGATTGCACTCTGCAACATAAGGCAGGTGATAAAATAACTTTTCCTCCGTGTTGTTGTGGGTAAGTGCCTTCGCCAATTTTTAGTAAAGTATCCGAAAACTGATTATCATCCGGATTATCTCCAGTTCTTACTCGCATATTTGTTGATAAATGCACCGACTGTATATTACGCCACAAATTAGAGCTTTTCAGGCAAGCTCTAATCTCGTCGGCTCTTGTACCCCGTGGTATTACCGGCAATATTTGTCTAAAATCACCGCAAAATAGAACTGTGACACCGCCCATTGGCCGATCATTTTGCCTTATATCCCTTAAAGTTCTATCAACTGCTTCTACTCCTTTTCGATGGGCCATTGTGCATTCATCCCATATTATTAAATTACACTCAAGTAAGACCTTTGCTTTGTCGCTATTTCTAGAAATACTACAGGTTGGACTTTCCGTGCAATTTAAGTCAATCGGTATTTTGAACATGGTGTGAGCAGTTTTACCTCCTGGTAGCAATGTTGCTGCTATCCCCGATGAAGCCACGGCAAGAGCTATTTTACGCTGATGTCGAACATAGGCTAAAATTAATTTGGTCAAAAATGTTTTCCCAGTTCCTCCGGGTGCATCTAAAAACCAAATTGTTCCCATATTATTTTGAACACTTTCACAGACACGGTCATATATTGAACGTTGTTCTGGGGTCATAATGGAGACCCCATTTTCTAAAACTTCCAGCAGATCCACTGAGTTATAACTAATCTCTGCGAAGTATTCTCTATTAGTACGCTCTCCAATTGAGTTTGGTGTCGGCATACCATATTCACTGAGTGATTTACCGGTTACTGCTATTAACTCCTCTTGAATAGCTAATAAGCACTGATTTATGGCAAATTCACGGGAACTGTCATTTGTTGCCCCTTCATTATTATGAGATATATTTTGAAGGAAATCCTCCGCAAACTTTTCCTTATATTTTTCCCATAATTGTGCAGCATCTGACAAATTACAAAATGCCATTAAAGTGACAAATAAATGGCGTAAGCGTCGTGGATTATCACTAATACAGGACTCAGCTAAAGCATGATCCCAATGCTGATCATTTTCTAACAAATGGTACGCTTGGCAAGCTGCATGATAAGTAGGATATACAATTCCATCTACTGTTCTCAAATCTATAAATGACGTTGATCCTCGTACTGTATGTAATAATAATCGCAAATAGAAACACTCAGCATTGTTTGGATGCACCGTATACACCCTACCAAGAACGTGTTCCTTAAAAATACCTGGTTCGCCATCTACTGGTCTGCCACGGCGTCTACGATTAAAAGAACCACGTTGCTTATCGTAAGTATAATAAGATGGAACTTCCTCGTACAATAACGTTTTTGCAAAAACATCGGTTTGGCAAAGTCGAAAGTATGCCAGTAAAGTTGTTTGTCTGGGGTTCTCTAATCGTTCTGTAACATTTTCTGCATTAAAATATATTCTCTGACCGCCTTCAAGATGAACATCCAAATGAGTCACGGGTGGATATCTTTCGTGAATGTTAAAACTCAAAATGCGCCACACAGCCTCTGAAGAGCTAATATACCTGCCTGACTGAAATCTTGTAATTTCATCGTGCTCGTTTCTCAACGCGAATGTTGCTTGATCACTACCCTTATTTATATACTTACATATATATTTTATAGACTCCACGCTATTACACATTTCAACATTTATGTGAGCTTGAAATGTTCTGGATAAAATTGGCGAATACGGAACGACCCATCTATTATCTAAAGTAATCTGTTGACCAAACACCCTTTTCTCAACAGTAAAGCCACCATAATCTTTTGAACGGCGGCGATACAACGGGTATCCATCATGACCTGTTATAGTTTGGTCCACTAAGGCTTTTGGATATCTCTTAGTGCAACGACCGTTTTGCATGCAAGGAGCGTTCGCATTCAATGTACCACATGGGCCATGCACCATATGAGTTTTAATAATATCATATAACCCAGGATCTGCAATGGGATCTGGAAATTCAGCACTGATTAAACTATCTACATCATTAGGCCGAATCTTGTCTTTCAACCAAAGCAGAATGTGTGCATGAGGTAAGCCGCGTTTTTGCCACTCAACACTGTACATAAAACACAAAACTTCTCCAAAAATTTCATCTTTGGTTAGTAAATTAATCATTAACTTTAATTTTAAATGGAAAACTCTTGCGATAATATCGTGACGGTCATAAGATGCTTGACCCTCAAGAAGCTCATGAGTAATTTCATCCCACTTAGGATTTGTTGTTATAGTAATAAATAAGTCAGGACGTCCATACTTTCTTACGTAACAAAAAGCATCTTGAGTACGTTCGTGCATATAGCGTGGACCACCAGTAAAAGAGGAGGGTAAAATAACTAAACGGCCCATATTTACCGTACTATTATCTTGTTGCATTGCGTCGCGAAGGTGCACGTATTCTTCAGCGCGCAACTGCTTCTGATTAGATCGTATATAAACTAATCTTTCAGTTTCAATCTTTGCGTACATATCAACAATAAACTGATTGAAAAGTGAACGAAAACGGTGTAAATATAGAAATTTACCCTGTCTCACTTGCAAATGGTAACAATAGAATTGAAGGCAAGAAATTTTTTTGTTATAATTAGGTGCGCCTGTTCGTGAATCAGTTTGGTATAAAGCAAAATTGTAACCATCTTCCCCACGACAGAATATCATAGGATATTGCAAGCTATCGTATGCTCTATGGGTTTCAAAAATGCGTTGCAAGCCATTGTCTCTGGAACGAATAACTATATCACGTCTATCACATTCCTGGTCAACCAATACCACAGCCACTTCATTTGTTGATGGGGCATTATATCGCCCAGTGTGTTCCTGAGTTGGACGCCTATCAGCATTTATAACAATCTTGTAATTGTTATCTTGTTCTCGGGGAAGAACTTCTAACGCCGATTTGAAACTACACACATATGAATTTACTTGATGCAACATGTGTTGAAGTTCTGAAATCAATTCAGTATTTAAATTTGGGAAATTTTGATTTCTTATAATTGATTGCTCGTTGTAGTCTGACACAAAATATATTTGAAGAAATTTAGGATGGTCAGCTGGCAGTAGAGATCCTATTAAATGGTACACTTGGCCTTGTATTTTAAAAGTTGGCATGAATGGCCCTTCTGATATTTGTTGAGCACCAAAAGAAGTCATTTGAAAGGCACTGTTAAATTTGCGAATATTATCTAAAAAATGTTTTGAATGCGTATGCTCCCTTAACAGCAGTGACTTCAAGGGTTCAGGCGGATCTTCAAACGTAGGCAAATTAATTTTGCCTCCAGAACAACAAAATCCAGCCGACTCTTTTCTCCATTTTAAGGCATTGCAATAAGGACATACTACGTTCATATCACCGATTTTTGAATATGAGTTGTAATCAATATTGACAGCATAAGTGAATCCACTTTTATATTTGTTGGCCCACGGCAGTAAATTTGTAGGTTCATCTAAATCCTCTGTATGTGCATCTAAGTTATCAAAAATATGTCTAAATCTATCTGCAGAAAGCCTGGCTTCACGCTGCTCGTCTGTTTCCTGCGATCGAATATTATCAATTCGTTGTCTTTCATTTGACAAACTTGTTGTTTGTTCTTGTCTCAAACAATTGTAATATTCGCGGCCTGACTCCAGTCGTCGGTCATGATCATGTTCGTCTTCAATTGATCGAGTTATGGCATGGTGTATCCCATCAACTGTGAGACGGTCATGATATTGAGTAGAGGACTCGGACTGTCGAGACAAAACGTGCCTTTCGCGGTCAGCTGTGAGTCTTAATTCGTGCTCGGTGTATGTTTCGGACTCTCGAGACAAAACGTGCCTTTCGCGGTCAGCTGTGAGTCTTAATTCGTGCTCGGTGTATGTTTCGGACTCTCGAGACAAAACGTGCCTTTCGCGGTCACTTCTAAGTCGTAATTCTCGTTGAGTAGCGGTTTCTGATTCTCTAGACAGAATATACCGTTCGCGATCAGCTGTAAGCCGTAAATGTCGCTCGGTGAACGTTTCCGACTCTCGGGATAAAACATGCCGTTCACAGTCAACTGTAAGACGTAGTTCTTGTTGAGAAGAGGTTTCAGATGCCCGTGATCTAGCCCTTCTTTCCCTATCAGAAGTTAATCGCATCTCTCTCTCAGAACTGCTTTCATGTGCTCGTGCAGTTGCATTATTAACTCTCATAGAATTTAAACGATGCGCTCTTTCCTCTGACGATTCCTGAGAACGCGCATCTCTCATTCTTTTGGCATTTCTCGAATTTCGAGATAAGGAAGACCGTTTCTTAGGTGGCATTGTAGGTGGAATAAAAAGAACCTAATAAAATAAATAAACAAAAAAAATATCTACGGAATAAAAAGAACCTAATAAGATAAAAACACAAAAAGAAAAAATGTATACTTAATTGAAATTTATACTTAACTTTACAACGTTCAACTTAACAACTATATATATAAAGAAAAGAAGGAGAAACAAACAAAAACACTAAACAAACTAATTATATTATTATCTAAAATACCTACTTTAAACTTATATCTAAAAACTACGTATCTATGTATTTTTAAAATCTAAAAACAAAAACACTAAACAAACTAATTATATTATTATCTAATACCTACTTTAAACTTATATCTAAAAACTATGTATCTATGTATTTTTAAAATCTAAAAACAAAAACACTAAACAAACTAATTATATTATTATCTAATACCTACTTTAAACTTATATCTAAAAACTACGTATCTATGTATTTTGAAAATCTAAAAACAAAAACACTAAACAAACTAATTATATTATTATCTAATACCTACTTTAAACTTATATCTAAAAACTACGTATATATGTATTTTTAAAATTTAAAGCGCGCTTATTCCGAAAAGAGTCAATAAGAACCACGTCCGTTCGCATTAAGAGTGACAATGTGAGTGAAGTCGGCGCGTGAGCGGCCCCGCCTTTTTATAGATTCAGCGGATGGCCGTTTCGCGCGTTAAACAAAAATCAACCGTGTATCCGTCCCCATACTGGCGCGGCGAGATTGAGAAGTTTTATTTCTTATTATTTCTATATATCTTGTGTGTTTATAAACCGATTTCTATAAAAATTTTTTTATAAAATAGATATTAAAGTGTACTTTTTGAAAATGGTAGTTTGATAAAGATATATCTATGTGAAATACAATATATACACTTTGAAGAAATGCCTAACGATTAAACACGTTATTGTGGCTAATTTATAAAAGATAGCTATATACTATTCAGGACTTTTATGTAGATCTTCTGAAGACCATCATCTTTGTAATACATACTTTTGGTGTATGATCAACGTATGCGAGGATAAGAGCTCGAAAGCGCGTTTTCATCCGACTTGCTTCAATTTTGTCGTCACTGCTCAGCTCCTTTGTATCTTAGCGTTATGTTATATAGCCTATAACCTGCCCAGTAGTATGGACTACAATCGTACCAAGTTTGGTTAAAATCCTTTCAGTAGTTTTTGACCCATGCGTGCATATACAGACAGACAGACAGACAGACAGACAGACAAAAAATTTACTGATTGCATTTTTGGAATCAGTATCGATCACCATTCATCCTCCAATATTCATTTTGAATGTATATTCAATGTACAGAATTGACCTCTCTACAGTTTTATTATAAGTATAGATATAGATTAAAGATTAAGTATAGATTAAGATGGGACTACAATCTTGTTAGTGTTTCTGCATGTAACTCGATAGAAGACTGGCAGGTAAACAGTAATTATCTTTTAGGTCTATTACTTTAGTACTGTCACACAAACAAATTACCCACAATAAAACATTTTTATCAACTTTGTTTACTTCATCTCATTGTAAACACTGTCAATTTGACATTTTCTTTGAAAGTGACGTACTGACGCTTGACACGTCGAGTTGCGTTCGTAGACATTATCATAAAATTTTTATAACATCAATTTCTTTTAGCAACACACTTTTTAATTTTTTATTTTCAACTATATTCACACAACTAATGTCTTCGTCTTATCGTGTTTCCTAAATTGTAATCGTCTATGTAATTTTTTGTTGTTCAATTTCATTTTGTGTTGGCTGGTGGGTGGTGCAGAGAAATGTGTTCGTGCGAATTGAGTAAGTTTTTTGCATTAGTTAGGATATCAGTCGTACGTATTTATTGTTTAGTTTATATATTTATATTTTTTTTTACATAGTTATACTTTATATATTTATTATTATTTAATTTTAAAGAGATGATATCCTATAATTCTGATTCTGATAATGCTGCATACGAGTCTGCTATGTCCTCTGACGATGATAGTTTTACCTCTTTTACTGAGACATTAGGTGAACGTTTGCGATCTACATTCGTCAGCCAATCGAAGCACCTGTTTAATGTTTGTCATCTGAATGCACAGAGCCTACCCAGTCACTTTGACGACTTGGCGGAGGCCTTCAATGGCACTAACGTACATGCTATCCTGATATCAGAGAGTTGGCTTAAACCAAATCTTCTTTCTACTTACTATCCCCTCACAGACTACATCCTTGTTCGAAATGATCGTGTTGGTAGGAGGGGTGGTGGAGTTGCCATTTATGTACACTGTTCCCTTCCCTATAAAATTCTAGCTTGTTCTCCTCCTGGTGCCACTGCCGCAGAATTCTTATTTCTCGAAGTCTCTGTGAGGGGAGCCAAAATGGTTCTGGGGGCTGTTTACTGTCCTCCTTCTATAGATTACTTCTCCAGTCTGGAAACAGTACTGGAATCTTTAGGGTCTACATACGGTCACCACGTCATCATGGGAGATTTTAACACAGACCTAACTCACCGTACCTCTCGTTCCTGTAAACTCCTTCAGATTGTTGAGTCTGCCGGAATGCAGATCTTACCACTACAACCAACTCACCATAACAGCGTAGGCGTGGACACTTGGTTAGATTTAATGCTAACATCGGCTCCAACACTAGTCCGCAACCACGGCCAACTGGAAGCACCGGCATTCTCCAATCATGATCTTATATTTCTTTCCTACATCCTTAAACCGCCCAAAATCCAACCTAAAATTTTGTACATGCGCAGTTTTGGCCGTATGGAGGTTGACAAACTGTGTATAGATGCCTCAAAGCTTGATTGGGACGCAGTCACTTCAGCTGAAAATGTAGACGAGAAAGTAAATAATTTCAATAACGCCATTCTTGCCCTTTATGATGTTCATGCACCTATAAAGAAAATTAAAATTCAAAGACAACCAGCTCCCTGGATGACAAAGGAGGTACTCATGGCTATGCGGAGAAGAGATAGGGCCTTTGTCAGGTTTAGGAGGGATCGTACCGAAGAAAAACGCGTCTCATACAAAACTGCGAGAAATCGTTGCAATCAGATGATACGTAACGCAAAACGCCGACACATTCTTGACAACATCACCCATTCATCCCCCACCAATATATGGAAGTTTTTAGGAACACTGGGCATCGGTAAGCAGCGATCAGGTTGTCTGCAGGGGATGGTTGGTTTGGATGAGATAAATCGTCATTTCTCCTCCTCTGTTTATTTGGATCACCAAATCCGGCATCGTACTGTGGACTACTTGGCGAGTTTAAATAGCCCTAACATAAACCCTTTTAAATTTTCTCCGGTTGCTCCGGGTGAGATTAAAAAGATAATACTCTCCATCAAATCCAAAGCTGTTGGTTGTGATCAAATCAGCCGACGCATGATCACTACAATCCTTGACCACATCTTACCTATAATCTCCCACATTATCAACTACTCCTTATACTCCGGAATTTTCCCATCCTCTTGGCGCAAGGCTTGTGTCATCCCCTTACCTAAAGATGCAAATCCCACCCTCCCCAATCATTTCAGACCAATTTCTATTCTCCCCTTCCTCTCCAAGGTCCTAGAATCGTGTGTGCTTAAACAGCTTTCTAAATTCATTTATGAAAATAGCCTCCTGAACCCGTTACAATCCGGTTTCAGGCCTGGTCACAGCACTACTTCCACACTTCTCAAAGTGACTGGCGACATTAGGGCGGGTATGGAGGACACAAAGGTCACTGTGTTAGTGCTGATCGACTTCTCTAATGCCTTCAATACTGTCAACCACGATATCCTCCTATCCATCCTTTCGCATCTTATGATCTCACCCGAAGCGCTGGAATGGTTCTCATCTTATCTTCGGGGACGCCAGCAGTCTGTCCGTGTCGATGAAGCTTCCTCAGATTGGTGCGAAATTGACTCTGGCGTCCCTCAAGGCGGTATTCTTTCTCTTTTGTTATTCTCTGTATACATTAATCTCCTAACCCTGAAACTTCAATGTGCGTATCATCTGTATGCCGATGATCTTCAGCTCTATTCGCAAGCTAAGCTTGAAGATATTTTGCTAGCAATAGATAAGGTTAACAGCGATCTGGAATCGATTAATACATGGTCCAAAAGATTTGGCTTGACTGTAAATCCATCAAAATGTCAGGCCATTATAGTTGGAAGTTGTCGACTGATGAGCAGGATAGTCACCGAAACTCTTCCGGCTATAATTTTTAATGGGACGACTATACCTGTGTGCGAGTCTGTCAAGGATCTTGGCTTGCACATAGATTGCACATTGAGCTGGCGTAAGCAAGTTACAAAGCAGTGCCAGAGTGTTACTGGCACTCTTCGGGCGCTTTATCGCTTGAGAAATTTTTTGCCTCCAAAAAATAAGACTATGCTTGTGCAAACCCTTATCTTTCCCATAATCGACTATGGTGACGTGTGCTGTTATGACCTGAATGCAGATCTTCTCGATAAACTAGACCGTCTTCTTAATAACTGCATTCGATTCGTTTTTAATCTCCGTAAATATGATCACGTTTCTCTTTTCCGTTTGCAACTCAACTGGCTACCTATTCGCTTACGACGAGATCAACGAGCTCTCACTTTCTTGTACTCAATTTTAAATAACCCATCTTCACCACACTATTTAACTTCCTACTTCCAACTTCTTTGCAGCAACCACAACAGAAACCTTCGGTCCACTAATAACCTCCTTCTTCGTTGTCCCTCCCATACGTCTGAGTTTGTTGGCTCATCTTTTGTAGTTCAGTCCATTCTACTTTGGAATAAGCTCCCTCTCGAAATCAGGATGGCCACCAACACCTTTTCTTTTAAGATAAAAGTAAAGCAGCATCTTATAAAACAACTTGCAGAATCAACATCGACATAATTGTCATCTATTATTCCTAGTATTCGCGTATTTATGTATCTATATAAGTTTATATGTATTTAGATGTATGTATAGTATGTATTAGTTCTTGTATGTACGATTAGCTTTTATATATTATTTGTATTTGATTTATTGCCAGATCTGTTTATTTTGATACATTTCTTTTTACAAATTGCACCTACTTTTTGGAAATATGTAAAACAACACAGTTACCACATATAATTAAAGAGGTATTATTATTTTATTTTATCCACTTGTTTTTTTATATTAGTTTTAATTTGTTTGTTCTGAAATTGTATTGACTTTATATTATATTCTATTTCAACTAAATTAAAACCTAAAACATATAACTATTATGTAAAAATATTGTATAAGTTAGAACCGCTGTTCTGCTCAAAGTGATGATACGGTGCTTAATTCTGTTGTTGCGTCACTAAGCAGGGCAATACCCGAAACTATCTTTTTAGCCAATCTTTTGAACGTCACAAACTTTTAGTTTGATTTCTGGTTTTGTTTGGAGAGATTTTGGAACAACAGAATTAGCACCAATGAATAATGTAAAATCTGGTCTTGGTTGCCGCGACACAAGCCTCGAGCTTAGTGCGGAAACCGTCGATAAGTTCAAATTGTAATTTGTTTATGTACAAATAAATAAATAAATAAATAAATAAATAAATAAATTCTCTGCATCACCCGATGGTTGACTGGTAGAGAATGCCTTAGGCATTAAGTCCGCCAATGCACCTAAAGTGTATGATGTATTAAATAAATAAATAAATAAATTAATTAATTTCATTTATCTAAATATACTTTCCAACATTTAAAAACATTGTTTTTTTTGTTAGTTTTCTAGTAATACTTCTTTTCATTTTTTCACTAGTACTGGGTAGCGAAATTCCATTTTCAAACATTTTGTTATTCTGTCACTATTGATTAAGACGGACATTTTGCAGTCATTTCACCAGAAGAAAACGATTGTAATTTATCGTAAGAGAAGTAAAATCTGCATTTTTAAGTAATAACAACTTCATAGTTTTGTAAAAAAATGGCTAAGGCTAGGAAGTAAGTTTAATTTTTAGTATTAAGTGTAGAAAATGTCATGAAAAAAAGCCACTTTATCTAAGATTATTGATGTCATTTACAATCTTGTTTTGGTAGGCTATGGATTTTTGCTTAGATTAATCAAAGGATTTTTGTAATGTAATTGTAGTTGCCCCAGCCAAGTTACAGGTATAATAGCACACTATGATCTACACAACTGTAAAGAAAAAAAATACGGAAATGTAATGAAAGTGTTAATTTACTCGTTAAATGACAAATTATTTTGTGAAGGTATTGATTGATTGCACGCGGGCTAGGTTTCTGCAACTCGAAGACATTAAAACGCCTATTTGGCGTGATGGTTGTGTGGTGTATAATAGTTACATTTAATATTGACGAATGTGTGTATATAGCAAGAGCGAAAATATATTTTAAGACGACTCAGCTTTTCAAAATGGAAATATAGGTATATGGTAAGATTTACCTGCGATAGTTCAAGACCCATAAGTGTTTTGGTATATTTGATCATACCTCAAAATAGTTTAGTACCAGTAGTCATTATTTTATATGTAGTACAATATACTATATAGTGGTATATTACTAATATTTTTTTTAATTTACACAGGCGTGTCAAAGTCCTAAGCGAACATTTGACCATCTTTGAAATATTAAAATTCTTTTTCACGGTGCATTGGCGCGGCGTTTTGACTACAGTGACACCTTTAATTTTTTTATTCGTGATACTTCCACTTCCTGCACCGGTAAATATTAACAAAACCACTAAGAAGTTTTAAATAATACGGGTATGTTTCACCACTTGCTTAAAAAGTCCCTAAACTAATGTCAACTTATTTTTAAATAACTACGGTTTTCGGTTTCACAAGTTTTGAACAGAAACATATTTAAATACTAGCTGCCCAGTACGTGCTTCGCTACGTATAAAGTGAAATAAAAAAAAATGGTGATATAATTTCAGATTTAAACTATCCTATCTCTCAAGTTGGATCGAACTGCACATGGTGTGCAAATTTTATTATAATCGGTTAAGTGGTTTAGGAGTCCATTGAGGACAAACATTGTGACACGAGATTTATATATTTTAAGATTTATCAGCAATTTTTAACTGAATTTTTTTTTATTGACATCTAACACACAACGCCATCTAGTCCCAAGCTAAGCAGAGCTTGTGTTATGGGTACTAGACAACTGATACAAATACATATATACTTTTTTATTTTTTTTTGTAAATACATACCTGAGGTAGTAGAGCCACGCTGATTTCAGCACGAATGGGCCGGCTCGACCGGGGCGGTACTACCCTCGCACAGAAAATCAACGTAAAATGACAGCGATCGTGCTGTCGTGTTTCGTTGGTGAGTGCGAGACCGGAGGCCCAAATAGTCTAGTCAACAAGTTCCCTACTTGTTGACTAGACTAAAAGATGCAGCAGCATCACTAGGCCGCCATGGTGTGGGTCGCCATGCTGCACTGTCTGCATTCGCAGTGAGTATGGTGACCACCACTTTTGGATTCTGCTTATGCTTTCCATCAGGCAGAGTAGAGTCATTATGGCGGGCCATACATAAAAAAAAAAAAAATATATATATATAGAAAACACCCAAACTCCGAAACAAATATTTGTATATCATACAAATATTTGGTCCGACCCGGGAATCGAACCCAAGACCTCATGATCAGCAGTCGCATACGCAAACCGCGAGACCAACGAGGCAGTGCAGAACAATAGTGTTATATGGCAGATAACTATCTGAAACTTTATTAAAAACTGGTGAAACTGCCCTTAAGTATTACATTTACAATTATTTGAATTAGTTAGTTCGAACCCCCATGACTTTCTACTTAACTGAAATCCGGACTAAGTAGCTTATAAGACGGCTGCTTACTTATGACTCTTGATATCAATGTGGGCCGCTAGTCACTATCGGGTGACCCGTGTATCTGTATGCCTCTATTTGCTATATAAAGTAAAAAAAAGGTAGCTCCACTTAAAACTGCCCATAAATTTGACCACACAGCTATCTGTGTACGTTTTTATTGGCCTGCCTGTGGAGGCCAGTAAAAACGGCCATCAGAAATCTTGATATAGAAGTAATCCTTTGACTTTTACAGCCCTACTGTTGGGTCGCTTACACATTATTGATAATGGCTGTTTTTTGGATGACGGAATGTATACCTATTGCCGTAACTGGATTCCTTCCTGTTATAATATTTTCTTTATCGGGCACAATGAGCACTCGTGCGGTTTGCCGTTGCTACATAAATGTAAGTGTCAAAAATTTTACCTAAATTTTAAGTTATGACTAGAATAATGTAGTTTATCTCTAATACGATATTTATTGTATTTTGTTCTCTACGAAACTTTATTACGACACATTTTATTTTGGACCTATATATATTATATCTTACTGGATACTGATTTGGTAAAGCAAGTATGACACCATGTAAACAGATTCAATTGATTTACCTTCAGTAATTAGTTTACTTTTTTCAGGATACCATAGTAATGTTCCTTGGCAGTTTGTATCTTGCAAATTGTATAGAACAATCTGGAGTTCACAAACGGCTTTGTTACCTCGCTGTACGCGTTATTGGATACTCACATTTTAAGTAAGTACTAGAAACGATTCTTAACACAATCACTTCGAAAACAAATCAGTACTAAGGTACCTGTGGCTATGCAGCTATGATATTACGAGACCGAAAAGTATTCTTATTGTATATTTTTCCTTCTCTTTGAATCTCGTACGTAGTTCGAGTTCCTTCTCTCGTAGTTGTCTATGAAATTTTCAATGTTTCTAAAAATCGCTCAATTTCCTGATTTTTATGGATTTTATTATTGTACTACAAGAAACATACCGATATAGATAGTAAAAAAATGTTTTTTTTAAACTCATTTGCTGATTGAATTTGTATAGTGTTTAACTTACTGATTTACTTATAGTGTTCTTTTTAAGTAATATAACTAATATCTAAAAACATCAAACTATCAGTGGGTTAGCCCAATACAATAAAAACAATAAGACTGGTTGTTTCAGTAATGGTACCATATCAACGCTATAAAAGCAAGTGAAATGTAGGTAGATACTATATTAATTATTCCGTGTAACCTTGTAAACCCGTGACTTGTAAGTTGTACAAACATACTTAGTTACTACTTATGGTCACCCAGTGGTTGAAATTCAACCATTATTCATTTTATAGTTTATTCATTGTATCTGTTTTTATTTATTTATTTCTGCACCTTATAAACGTTTATACAAATTTCATACTTCTCCGTTCGCATAATTTTCGTAAAAGGGGTTCAAAATTTTTGGTTCACGTATTAATACACAAATATGAACAGAATGTTAAATTGAAGTTGATAGCAATATGAATTCTGATCGTAACAAATGTTGTTTGAAGCAAAAGTTATATCGTTTCTTGTTATATTCTTTTCAGGTTATTACTTGCTATGTGTATAGTTACAACCTTTGTATCTATGTGGATTACAAATACTGCCGCCACTACGATGATGGTTCCTATTAATTTTGCTTTGTTGAAAGTGTTTGAAGAAGTAAGTTTAACATAGATTATATATTTCATATACATATTTTCAAGGTAGTAGAGCCACGCTGATTTCAGCACAAACGGGCCGACTCGACCGGGGCGGTACTACCCTCGCACAGAAGTGTCACTATTCCTGTTCGTCTTGTGAGCGTTCAACAGCTTTACAAAGTGAAAGGAAATTTGGAAATTTCAAACAGACCGGTATACCAACCATATACTATAACCAGTCCAGTCAGTGCGTCGTAAAATAGGAGTAAGCCAATCAGTTGTTGATGATGATGAAGTATTTAATAAAATTTGACTGCACGTTTGGCCTAGTGGGTTAACGGTCACCACGCCGTTTCCTTCTTCGCCAAGTGTCGTGGGCTCAAATCCCACGTAGGACAACACTTTGTGTGATCCACAAATTGTTGTTCTGAGTCTGGGTGTTCTTTGTGTCTGTTTCATGTATGTTTGCAAAGTCACCCGTGACACAGGATTTATTCCTAGTGCGGGAATCGTCATTAACAAAAAAAACCATACGTTTCGTTTCGGTAACAGCGAAAAAAATAAATAAACATGTCATTGTTCACCTCAACAATGTACACCATATTTATGGTCGGTTTATATTCGATCAAGTTGAACCACAAGGCCTACATTTAATCTAAGTAACATAAAATGCAGTTATCAAGCTGTCGTTATGATTAGATGGACTTTAATTTCAATTGCATTAATATTTGAAGAATATAAAATTAAAATAAGATTTGATACTTACGTTAGTGGCTATGTAGTGGCAAAGCCTTTTAAACAATGAAACTGTACGATTTAATTAGGGCTTAGTACTTAAATAGGGCATTTTGAATAATGAATGAATAAATTGCAGCAAAAAGTTTTGAACGTGTATGATACAACTCCAGATGGTGATTTAGTAGCAAGTGACATGACAGTCTGCTACTTTTGTGCTGCCACCTACTCTGCAACTGTTGGTAAGCTATGCTCATTAAATTGCTAGACTTTAACACCATATAACTTAGAGAAGCTTTCCGTCGCATACCGTCGAACTGATAGATTCATGCACGAAGCAAATACAAAGAGGAGATGCCCTAATGAAATTTTTGTATGAAACAATGCGTGACAATTTGCGGGGGTGAGGGGGGGTTACTTTGCCCTTTGCCATCTACCAATCAATAGCAAAACTACTTGCATCGTTACATCTTGATGTTGCTATGTAGTTTAGCTATTTGACACTAAGCGTACGATGTAAGGGACATACAGGGACGTACTCAGAATTTTCTTATCAGGTAGTTATTTTTTAAAGTCAATTTTGTAAATCATTTTGATGCATGTATCGCAAAAATATTATTAGTAAGAAACATCGTACATAACATCTATACTAATATATTCTATACTAATATATGAAGCGTAAGAGTTTGTTTGTTTGAACGCGCTAATCTCAGGAACTACTGGTCCGATTTGAAAAAAAATGTATTTTTTTTTTCAAAAAAAAAAAAATGTTTCAGTGTTAGATAGCCCATTTATCGAGGAAGGCTATATATCATCACGCTTAGACCAATAGGAGTGGAGCACCAATGAAGAATGTTGCGAAAACGGGGGAAAATTATTACGCTACGGGAAATAGGAGATGTAAACGAAGTTGCGTGGGTCAGCTAGTATAGTATAAAAGTGAAAGTTTGTGTGTTCTTTATATCTTCCCCGTAACCTTGGTGATGTATTTAATTTATTACTTATTTAAATATGTCACCGTAAGATTATAAAAACCGTTAGATTATAATCTACCTAGCGAGATTGCCAACTATCGATGTGATATACTACTTACGCGCGTCAAATTGTCAACTTTCCCTGATTGTTCGGTTTTATAGTAGGCCGATCAATGCCCATAGAGATGAACTTGAACTTGAACTCGCGGGCTGGATTTCCGCAACTCGACGACTTTGATGCGCCTATTTTGCGTAGTGGGTCAGCACTAGTGGTGCCATCCCAGTTCCTCCAGGAAGCCTAGCAGACCCCTGGCATTGCCAACGACCTCCTGAAGTGACCTCGGCGAACCAAGGTGTTTTGCCCGGTATTCTGCCACCCCAGGACATGCCAAGATGACATGGGCGGCTGTTTCCTCCTCCTCCATGCATGCTCTGCACAGAGGGCTGTCCGTTACACCTAGAGTAAAAAGATGTTTGTTTAATAGTGCATGACCAGTCATTGCTCCGATCAGAAGTCGAAGCGGCGGCCTCTTAAGTTGTTTCAGCTTCCGTGACAATCCGGGGTTGATCGTCGGGAGGGCCTCCTTGGTCTGCCTGCAGGTACAAAGGTTGGACCAATATAACTGGTGTTCTACCTTGGTGTTCTGTTGCAGTGTCCGTCGTAGCCAAGCAGCTGGCAAGGGCAATATTGGTTCTGGGCCGACTGCCCTTGTCTCCGATCCGCTCCTTGCCAGCGCATCAGCTGCGTCGTTTCCGCGTGAGTTGCTATGTCCTTTGATCCACTGGAGAGTTATACTATTTGTAGTACTTACCTCTGTCAGGTCTCTGTGGCATTCGTAGATCAGCCCTGAGGTAGTCGTGTGACTTTGTAGAGCTTGTAAGACTGATCGGCTGTCGGAAAGTATGCGGATGGGGTATTCCGTTACCTTTCTGGAGATGATCGCATGTGCTGCCATTATTATACCCATGCACTCTGCCTGGAAGATTGTGTTGTGGGCTCCTAATGGTGTCGAGATGTGTATGTTCAGGTCCTCAGAGAATGCTCCTGAGCCAGTGCCTGACCTTGTTTTAGATCCGTCGGTGAAGATTCTTAACTCCCTTGGGTTAAGTCCTTCTTGGGGATCCTCGTGCAGTTGTATCTTGTACTTTTTGTCGAAGACGAATTGCCTGGGTATTGTGTCAGTTACCGCTTCCATGAGCGGTTCCTTACCTATGGCCTCATAGAGGATTTCGGTGTGTGGTACCCTAGGCGGTCTCCAGAGATTTTGTTTCTTTAGCCGCATTGCTGCAGCTAGAGCCTCCTGCCTTATAAAAAGGTGGAGTGGTGGGAGACCTATAATGGCTTCCAGAGCCGCAGTCGGTGTAGTCCTCATACAGCCCGTGGCCGCCAGACAGGCCAATCTCTGGAGTCGTTGTAGTTTAGCTTCGGCTGTGGATAGCTTGGTCCGTGGCCACCAGACTATCGCGCCGTAACTTACCATTGGTCGGATAACTGCCTCGTAGAGCCACAGAGTGGTTTTTGGGCTTAGTCCCCAAGTTTTACCTACCATTCTGCGGCACTGCCAGAATACGACTGTTGCTTTTTCAATTTTGTTGTTGAGGTGGGCGCTCCAGTTTAGTCTGTGGTCGAATATTACCCCTAGATACTTTACCTCAGACGAAAGTTGGAGCTGTGTATTAAACAGCTTGGGAAGTCGGTGGTTTCCCAGGTTCCGTTTGTTGGTGAACATTACCATTTCAGTCTTCCTTGGGTTGACTGACAGTTCGTTATCCACGCACCAGCGTTCCACTATTGCCAGTGCCGAGCGCATGACATCGCATACTATACCTGCGTGCATGCCGCTTGTTAATATCACTATGTCATCCGCGTATCCGATGGTATAATGGTGATTGTTGTTCAGAGTGGTGATAAGGTTGTTAACCACTAGGTTCCATAGGATTGGTGAGAGGACGCCACCTTGGGGGCAGCCCTTCGCCACCAGTGCTTGTTTGGTAGCGTCTGCTTCGAGTCTAATGACTCTCTGGCTCAGCATCTTGTTTATCCACTCTATCATGACTGCATGCACTCCGTGCCTTACCAGTGCTGCTGTTATGCTGGTGAATTTCGTTTTGTCGAAGGCTCCCTCTATATCTATGAAGGTACCTAAGCACATCATCTTGTTTTTGATCGCCACCTCAATTTTGGTTGTGACCGCATGAAGTGCCGACTCTGTTGATTTACCTGGACTGTAGGCATGTTGGTTCGGGTGTAGTGGTGCTTGTGTCAGCGCCGTTTCCCTCAGGTGCCTCTCGCATAACCTCTCCAGTGTTTTTAGGAGGAAAGAGGTTAGGCTTATTGGTCTGAAGGATTTGGGATCCGAGTAGTCGGTTTTACCTGGTTTTGGTATGAAGATTGCTCTGACATCTCTCCACTGTCTTGGCACATATCTGTGTGCCAGACAGGCTCCCAGGACGTAGGTCAACCGTTGAGTAAGTGTCTTCCCTCCCCATTTAAGCAGGGCTGGGAAGATCCCGTCCGGGCCTGGAGATTTAAATGAGTCAAAGCTGTCGATTGCCCATTGCGTTTTATATGGGTCGATTACCTTGTGGGCCAGCTGCCATTCCTCCTCCGTTGGGATGGTTTCTTCATCTGGCCATCCGCCTGGACTGATTATTTCACAGTCCGGGAAGTGTGTTGTTACCAGAGTACGTTCTGCCTCTTCCGCCGAGGTAGTAAAGGAGTTGTCTGGTTTTCGTAAGGACCCCAGTGATATGGCTGAGTTGTTGGAGAGAACTTTCCTTACCCTGTTGGCCTGTGCAGTAGACTCAATATTTGTGCAGAATTTCCGCCATGAGTTGGTACTTCTGCATCTGAGTCGTTTTTTGTACCTGGACTTGGTGGCCTTGTATTTATCCCAGTCCTGGTCTGTGCCGGTGTTCATCGCTCTGTTGAGTTGCTTCCTCATCTCGCGCCTGAGTCTCTCCAGCTCAGGCCCCCACCAGCTCTTATTTTTCATTTGGCCTGCTGGTGGGATGGATAGGGGGCATGTATGATGGTAACAGTCCATCATAGTGTCTGTTAGGAACTTTACCTGTTTTTCGATTTCTACGGTACCTATGATCCTAGTTGGGTTACTTCCCTGTTCCAGGGCCTGGCCGATCCGCAGTGAGTACTGCGCGCGATCAGTTTTTTTCGGGTTTCGCCTAGGTGGTGCCGTGAGTAAGCTTACCTGAAGGTCGAAACGAATCCATCTATGATCCGAACATGATAAATCGTTCGACACGTGCCAGTTTGAGATGTGTTTCGCTACTTCTTCAGTTGCCAGGGTCAAATCAATGATTGTCTTGCTTCGTCTGTTGACGAATGTTGGTACAGAACCTGTGTTTACTATGTTAAGGTTCGTCGTAAATAGGTATTCAACGAGCTTCCTACCTCTGTCGTTTCCTGTAGACATGCCCCACAAGGCATGGTGCGCGTTGGAGTCGGTTCCTACGATTAGCTCGAGTCCCGCCTCCTCGCAGTAGTGGACCAGCCGCGATAGGTCGTGCGGTGGTGGGTCATCGGCTTCAGGCATATAGACCGATGCCATAACCACCTGCGCGAGGCCGGTGTCCTGGGCTCCCTGCACCCTTATGGCACATATGTCTCTAGAACAGAAACTAGTTAGGGCCTGCATGTTTATGTCAGCTGTAGTGTATATGCATGTGCGGGGATTCTGTGGTCCCGCGTAAACTGTTAGCTTACCTCCCATGTTGCGGAGTCCGCAGACAGTGCCGTTTCTGACCCACGGCTCTTGGATCAGTATGACGGCTGTTTTGTTGACCTCCAACCACTTGCGGATCTGAGCCGTCGCGGTCACGCTGTGGTGGAGGTTAGCCTGTAGGGTGCTACACGCCGAGGAATGAGACAGCGCCATTGGAATCAGATTCCTCCGTTGCCATGTCCTCGTCCTCGGCTCCGCTCTCCTTTTGGATGGCCAACCTGCGTAGCTCCTCCACGCACTCACCCCCACTGTCCGTGCGGTCGCGAAGAAGATCTTCTTCTTCCGCATCGGAGGCGGGGGCGGCCCGCGTCGGAGCCTGGGACTCAGGTGCCGCGACTATGTCGACAGCATCTTTTGCCCCTTCCGCAGTGTCCATCGTTAGGGTGCAGGCACTGTTTCCTGCATCCCTGGAGTCGGCTTCGGCTGGTGGATGCTCCACAAACTTGCCGCGGGGCCCCTGGAACTTGACGTACACCGTTCCCAGCATAAAGCTGAGCCGGCGCCCGTGCTCGACCAGGGGTTTTACCACCGTCTCCGGGATACTGACTACAGCAAACGTATCCGTCGCTTGCCTGTCCATCTTCAGTAGGAGCCATCTTTCGATGTCTGCCCACCGGTTTTGGAAGCTCAGCATGTGTGCTACCTTCCTGTGGTCCTCGTGGACCCCAGGGAGCAAGATGCCGCAGCGGACCCGCTTCGTCATCTCGCTCGGGCGCTTGACTACCAGCTTCTCCCCCGTGGCAAGGGTGATGCTGGCCACGCTGCGCTTTAGCCATTCCAGCGTAGGCTGGTTTTCGCACCAGAGTCTCAGGTAGCCGTCGGTCAATATCGGCCTTCCCCGAAACGCTGGGCCCTCTGAATTGCTGCTGCCCGGCTTCATCGACTCCTCGAACAGCAGTTCTTCAATTCGTTTTTGGACCTCTTCAGACTGACTAAGGCTTAGGTTTTCCATGGCCGCAGTAGTTACCGCCGCCATTAGGTCCGCCTTGACCGCGCTCGCGTAGTCAATCTGAGCGGCTTCCCCTGGTGGTCCGGTCCTCCGCCTCTTAGGCTCGCCTCTCGGAGATATTGTCTCGTCGAGACGCGCCCTTTTGGCGGAGTACCGGCCTCCCTGGGTACTACCACCCTGAGGTCCTGCTTGCGCCCCTTTGCCCTTAGGAGGAGGTGGGCGTCGCGGCGCTGAGGGTTCAGCGGACGCATCACTCCCCCCCTGCGGACGGGTACCTTGCCTTGAGGTAGGCACCGGAGGCGTGTCTGTGTTTAAGGCAGTTCGCCTCTCCTTCTCTCTGCGACGTTGCCTTTTGTTTTTCTTCTTGTGCGGCTTGTCTATTGCCGCACAGGCGGAAGAAGCTGGGGGTTGGGGCGCCAGCTCTACGTGTTTCGCCTTCTTCCCCTTCCTCTTCCTGGACATGGCGACCTGCCATCCGGACAGGCTAGGGTCCGTGGCTGGTTCGCCTTGTTGAGACCTCCTCCCCGCGGTCTGCTCCAGGTTTGTGGGTCGAGCCACATCCGGAACAGCTGCGGGGGCTGGCCGGGTCCGGCCTGAGCTCGTGGAGCTCGTTGAAGGCTGTGCCCGTCCAGTGGGTGTTTTCGCGTTAGGCGTCCTGGTCACCGGCTTGCCAGCGACCTTTCTGCCTTCCGCGGTCAGTTTAGTCTTCAGTGTCGGTACCGTAGCGGCGCCGACGCGAAGCTGTTTGTGTTTGCCTTCCTGGGTCGCCGAAGCTTCCCTGAAGGCTCGTGTTAAGGAAGAAGGTCCTACTGGACCTCTTCCTTGGGTGTCCGGTCCAGCTGCTGCCGTACCTTCCACCTTTGGGGTGTCCGGTCCAGCTGCTGCCGTACCTTTCACCTTTGGGGTGTCCGGTCCAGCTGCTGCCGTACCTTCCACCTTTGGGGTGTCCGGCCCAGCTGCTGCCGTACCTTCCACCTTTGGGGTGTCCGGTTCAGCTGCTGCCGTACCTTTCACCTTTGGGGTGTCCGGTCCAGATGCTGCCGTACCGTCCACCTTTGGGGTTTTTCTTGTT
The DNA here is from genome assembly GCA_949125395.1 of Diaphora mendica. Taxonomy (NCBI): domain Eukaryota; kingdom Metazoa; phylum Arthropoda; class Insecta; order Lepidoptera; family Erebidae; genus Diaphora; species Diaphora mendica. Next base: position 9,952,025 of record OX421321.1, read on the forward strand.
TTTTTGTTGTTGTCCATTTTTGTTTATGTATGTGTTTCACCTCTCGAGCTTCCCACCCTCCGTGGAGCCCGCACCTTTGGGGATGTCCCTAAGGACACCAGGAATACCCGAGAGGTATAGGGTCGTTGGCTTGGGACTCATGCGCGACATCAGGAACTGCAGACGTGCGGCCCCCAGATGTGCCACCTGTCCTCGCTCCGTCAGCATGGCCGAGTCCCAGTGTTCTCCCGGAGAACACCCCCCCCGAACCTCGCCTGCGGACCGTACCACCTCATCCGTACGGGACGCGTGTCCATTTCCCTGTGGTGGCTAGCTACAGGGCTACCGTTTCGCCTGAATTCCAGACCAAAGAGGGCATGTTGCTTCATGGAGGTATCTAACCCCGACCCCAATCAGCTCAACCCTCCAGGACTCCTTCATCCTGGCTTACGGCGCTCGACTGCGCAGGACTAGCGCAGGCAGGCATGATACTCCACCGAGGTCGCCTGTTGGCCCTGGTAAAGGTCCTGCGTTATACCCCACAGGACAGGGTCCCTGGCCGAACTTCGCCACCTGCATACTCCGGCCTACTGAAGTATGTGGTGCCCACCCCCGCGACGAGGACGCGCCGGTCAGGACTTACCCAAGTGAGAAATAGAGAAGAGGACTCTATTTCGCCTTGGGCCGGGTTAATGGACGTCCTTACTAAGTCCGTCCAAAGGCTGCCCATAGAGATAGTTTAGGTTATTACTTCTTTGATTAATAACAAATTATTTTTTCTGCCACAGCAACTTTATATAACTAATCCTAAAGCTGTGAGGTATTTTCAACATGAAATCAATATACAATCACAGAAATACTTTACATTTGGCATCAAAGACAAATTAACAAACAAATATGGCGGCGCAGGGACATATACGGTTCAACCAATCAGCGCGCGACTTGCGATTCGTAGATACCATTTTACAATCTCGCGAGATAGATTACAATCAAACGGTTTTGACAATCTGACGGTAACATATATATATTAAAGAGAGAGAACAAAAACAAAGAAATATAGTACAACAACAAACACATATAATAAAGAGAACAATAACATACAAGTAGGAGTATAATACAAAAAAAAAATGTTTCTACAAATTAGTTTTTCATTTATTATATTTTCAAATTCTTCAGTTTTCGTTTGATTAATTTCGTTGTGGGTTCCGAAAAAGTTTAATTTTCCTGGGATTCCTGGGATAGAATTTTAGTTAGTTAGAAAACCTATCAAATAATCAGTATAAGTAAAATTTGTTTCATTTTCAAGTACTTTAAATTCTAGATTAATATAGATATAATTTGAATATAGATAAAAAAAAATCTAATTACGACCCTGTCACTTTGTTCTGTTGATGTTTGTTTTCCTAGTTGACAATAGACGTCAGTGTTCACAAAATGATTACAAAAAATACAAAAAATAATACTTTTTCGATTAAAAATTCTTTAGGCAAGAATGCAGAACATATTTCAATATTTTTTTATGATTTACTTTATAAATACTAAGCTCTACGAACCTTTGTATTTTTATTTCCCATCACACAAAGTTTTTCCATCTAGTGACGAATAGATTTAACTATATTTCAACAACACACTGAGAGATTTTTCTAGAACTATTTTAAGAAATTAAGTATAAAATTACTTACAAATGAAATATTATGCCATTCATGGCACCAGAACGTCTATCCAAATTATTTGTACAAGATAAAACACAACACTTCATCTTTTATAAGGAATAATCCGAGAATATTCAAGGATTGCGATTTTTCGATAAAGTTCTAGAACATTGACGTTGACAGTCTAATTTGTAAGTCGCGATTACTGCGATGACGTCGGGACCTGTATTTTGTCACGGGACCTATGCGCTTATGCCATCTCCTCTTTGTATTTGCTTCGTGGATTCATGTATGTGGGAACTGAGATACTGCAGTGGTACTTCGCAAAAAAAAAGGATTTACAAGCAGGCTTAAAACAATTGTGAAACGTATCTGGAAATTCTCCCAGCCCCTCCTGATGATTTGCAGGACGCGGGCGGCTGATGTGGTCGGTTTACACACTACACTATTTCCAAACTTGATATCTTCAGATTTATTTGTTTCACATAATATAAATGGTACAGACCCGTGCTACGCCAAGGTTCTCCACTAAAGTGAAGCAAGGGGGATTATATGTATAGGGTCCCGTGCTCCAACTTTTTCAACCAACAACCCCACACAGTATTCTCATCAATTAAACTAAAAATTTAATTTTGTTTAAAGTATGGCATTTAGAACAGAATTTTAAATTAAAGTAAAAAAAAAAAACGAAAAACTTGATTAATCTGAGACTGTTGGAAGTCAATAAAACCGAAAATATTGGGTTTTAGTAAAATTACGCTTTAATTTACTTTTTATAATATTATTTTATATAATTTTTTTAATAATTCAGGAAGGTATTAAGGTAAAATATTTTGGTTTTATCTATGTATTTCTTCAGATCAGTAGAGACGTTAATAAATTGAGGGACCTATATTATGTCGCCATAAACACGTAATGTCATATTCTTAAAAATTGGGAACTTCTCAAAACTTAAGAAAATCTTAAATAAAAATCGTTGACAAAGAGATAGTACTTCAAAAATATATTTTAAATTTCAGGTGGAATAGGGACTCTTGTAGGGACTGGTACCAATTTAGTATTCAAAGGATTGTTTACGATGTAAGTTTTTGGACACTTGTTTAGACAATATTGAGGATTTTCAAAATAATTACATAATAATAGCGATACTGTTACTTTTACAGGGAGTATCCGAAAGAACCAGACCATCTGTCTTTTCCATTATTCAGTGCCTTTGCAGTACCATACATGATTGTCCTGGAAGCATTTGTGTACCTGTACCTAATTGTTGTATATTTTGGCGCATTTAGGTATTATTTTTATTTAATAAGAAAATATTATTGTAATGGTAAGTAAATTTTTAGTTAAGGTCAGACAGCAATCAGGATGACGTACAGTTTGATGGAACTTGAGCTGATGAACTATTCTGGCATTGAGCATGACCATTCTATTTAAAATATATTATAACATCAACTCGTGCTTTCACTTAACTTAACCTTTGTTAATTTTGCCGAGAAATCCTTTCCCGTATGTATTTCACTTTGTTTGAAAATGTATGGATGTATAGGCCTCCGGTATCCTCACTCACTCGGTGAAACACAGCGCAGGCGATGTTTCACACCGGTTTTCTGTGAGGCCGTGGTATGACTCCGATACAGCCGGCCCACGCATACCCGAAGCGTGGCTCTCCTACGGTAATTTTATTTTACATTTACTTTAGTAGAAATTTATAGAATTAAATTTATTTTAGACCTGATAGTGAACAAGCAAAAAGGGCAAAAATTACACCAGCTGCAAAGGCAGCCGCTAAACTAACTGTTGAAAAAAGTTCTAAGGCACTGGGTCCAATAACATTTCACGAAATTGTAAGTAATTTTCATGTCAGTTTAGATTATAAATCCTAAAACAGATTTTAAACGGATCCCTTGAGGAACATCAACTCACACTTAACGTCTATGACACAGACCTATTAAATAAACCAGTAAAAACTGGTAACATGACACCTGGGACCGGATTCATGTACGAATGATGGCCATTTGCCAGATAATAATATCACCTCTTCTTTTAGTCGATTATTAAATACAAAACTGTGCAACTACTGTGCAATACAAAAAAAAAAAAAGTATACCTAATTGTAAATTTTACGATCAAAATGAAAATTTACAATTTGTCACGAAAACAATCTTTAAATTAATAGAAAAAAGTATGTAGTATTACATTGATTACTATAATATTATTGTATAAACAACAGATGTCGCTGATCTTGTTCGCTGGGGCAATGGTCTTGTTTTTCTGTCGGTCTCCACAAATATTCGTTGGCTGGGCTGATGTCGTGAATGAAACCTATGGAGTAACCAATTCGAAATAGTATGTTATTCAATCTAACAAACTAAAACAGTAATATACAAAAATGCATTCATTTCAATAACTAGCATGCTATAAATGAATATTAAAAGTTGAAATTATTAGGTTTAAAAATATTTTTTTGATGACTTTTCAGTATTCTGGATTCTGCTGTATGTACTTTGGCTATGTTTATTATGATGTCCTTGCCAAACTGCTTGGATTTCTTTAAGCATTTTACAGTTAAACGTGAGTTATAGTTTTTAGTTAAAATGATTTTAAAATTGTAAAGAAAATAATGTTAGAGATAGTAAACTATTGATTGTTGTCATGCATAATAAATGATAATGCAGTCGACTATTAAAGGTTGATGATGGTTGATTCTCCCTTTTCTCGACAATAACTGCAGAGGGAGGATAATTTATTGTTGCTCGGTAGTAACACGATGATAAACGAAACTGCGTGAAACTGTCCCCGCCTACCAACAGACTTGTAACACATGTCATTCAAATCGTTTAGTGAAATGGATTTTTTATACTTTGGTGACATACCTCAAATGTTAAATATATATTACATACGTTTACATTAAAATGTAACTATAAAAGAAGTTTATTAAAAAAATCATATGTATTTAAATAAACCCTCCATTTATTTTATTTACTGCGTAAGATACTGCGTACTCTTCCAAAGATCACCAACAATCCCGGTTGTTGGTGATCTTTGGAAGAGACACCTTCATTCAATTGTGGACGGCAATAAATTGAAGATAACAAAATAATGCATATTTTATTAAAATTGTAATTATATTTTCGTCAGATGTTGAAGATATTCCCAAGAAACCACTAAAACATATATTGGATTGGACAATTGCAAACAGATCTATGCCTTATTCTTTTATGTTTTTATTGGGTAAGTTTTTGTTTGTCTCGAATACTTATTCTGCAAAAAATATTTTATGTAGAAGTAGTAGTTACAATAAATACTATGCAGTGCAATGCAAATTTTTATTTTGATTAGACACCTTTTTTGTGGAGATCCCCTCGTATACCACTGACTAAATAACGCATACCGCCTAGGGTGCTAGAAGCCGGGGAACCAGCTGCACCATCGAAAGGAAATCCCAGGAACCTCGACGTACCTCGAGCCATCTACGGTTTGTAGATGAGCCCCTCCTGTGTAGGAACCCCGATACTTTTCTATATACAAAAGGGCTCGAGCACTTTGTAGAGCTCATGCTACTGCTAGGGTGACAGATGGCCTCACCTGTCACCCTCAGGCTTACGCTTATGGAGGACCGAAATCGTTTTGCGATCTACGGAGCTTGCATCGTCTCGGCCGTTCTCGGGCCTGGTGGACCGGGAGAGTTCTAAGCCTCTCCCAATCCCGCTTCACCATCTCCTTCGCAAGTATATTTTGCTCGCAGAAGGAGATAGTGAAGCTCCACGAGCTCACGACTCAGCTCCCCCCACGTCGGACATTCTGCCAGCGTGTGGAATGCCGTGTCCACGGTTTGGCCATTACAGTGGTGGCCGTTGACTCAGAAGCTGGCTCTTTGCGTATCAGACACAGGTGATGTCCGAAGCATCTGCTTCCAGTGATCACCTGTGTCAGCTGATATGAGAGTGTCCCGTGACGTCGATACCGGATTCTCCCAGCGTTTGGTTGCCCAAGTCGTTTCTTTCATTCCTCCATGAGGGTCTGGCGAAGATGGGATTTCTGATCTTTGATTGCTCGAGTCTTAGAACTCCCGCGGATCCTTGCACCACTGATAAAGAGCCACAAGGGCTCTCGCTTCCAGGTCTTCAGGAGACTTTACGCCTCTAAGGAGATCGTTCGGTTGTCTCAATAGCACGATATTGCTGACCTTCAGAACCTCCATGAACCGCACAAACCTTCATGCGCCCCCTCATGTTTGGCAGCAATCGTGCCAATGCACGCGCTGCGCCAACCTGCTTGGGGACCAGACTTTGAACGATGTGTCCGAAGTCCCATCAGCCGTCGAGTACGAGACCAAAATACCTCATAGAGGACTCGATGCCAATGCGAATGTCTCCTACTATGAGGCTGAATCGTTCAGATGGATTTCTCTGAGACATTAAACAGAACAAGGTTTTGAATTTGTGTAAAACCACCTCGAGACCCATCCGCCGGATTCGCTCCACGACATGGGTAGCCCCGGCCGTGGACCTCAGGGTTGCCTCGCGATGCGTCTTGCCGCACTCCGTCACAAGCGTGTCGTCCGTATAACACGTGACGGCGACACCATCTACGAACGCACCCCGAAACACCCAATGGTAGCCAATGTTCCACAGGAGCGGCGGCGGATAACACATCATAATGAAAAGGGGTTACAGTGGCCTAATAATTTTTAAATATTAACAATTTTTTTGAATTATTACTTCCAGGGGGAGGATTCGCATTATCAACGGCAGCAAAGTCGTCCGGATTGAATGATAAACTTGGTGATGCCATGGAAGTCTTAAAAGTTTTTCCATTATTTGTTGTGATTTTCTTCATTATCGTGGTCGTTACACTTGTAACTAACTTCGCATCAAATGTTGCTGTAGCTAACGTATTTGTGCCTATAGCGATGAATTTGGTAAGAATAAATTAGTAATACTAATTAGAGAGAAGTATTTGTACTAGTCAGCGACATAGCAGTGTTAAGTCACAAAGGCTCTCCCACATAGGCGCGATGTTATTGGTCAATAATACTAGATTAATTTGTACCCTAATGATTAGCTAATTCGTCGTTTTTGTGATAGTCACAGTGTACAACATATATCCCCTTCCGACACACATCAAAATTCTTCGTCTGATGATGAATCCATTCTCATAACTGTCATTATAAATTTTATCCTTGGGGGACTAGTACTACTAGTACTAACGATCACATAGCTGTATGTGGGACCCCATGTGTCCCAATACAAATGTTCTAAAACCAGATTATGGGAGATCAGAGGACAGAAAAACGCAAGCGCTCTACTTCTATTGCATCGTTATTCAACTTCAGCCGTCCCAATACACAAATAGTGTAAAAACAGATTTTGCAATAACGCATCCGGTATTATCAACCGATAGTAACGCGCCTATGTAGGAGAATCTTAAAGTTAAGGCAGGTCCGATCATACGAAATATTTAGGCACATGATACTTATGTTCAATGGGTTTTGAAACAAATCTTGAAATAAGGTAAATTAGTTTATTTTTGTATTAGGTTTTAAGTAAGGACTCGCACACATGACTGGGAATTCGCAACGCATCGCAAATATCTGCGAGCTCGCACGAATGCACCGCAAGAACTTCACGCCGCATTGCATCGCTTCGCAGTTATGTGTGGGAGCCCTAAAGGTTACCTGCTACGTCCTGAGATTGAATATATTACATATTATATGACATTGGTTCATTTAGCTAGTACCTTTTCAACCGACTTCAAAAAGGAGGAGGTTCTCAATTAGACTGTATTTTTTTCATTTTTTTTATATTTGTAACCTCATAACTTTGGACTGGGTGAACCGATTTTGATGATTCTTTTTTTATTTGAAAGCTGGTGCTTCCCGAATGGTCCCATTTGGTCCAGTTCTGACATGTCATCCATGAGAAAACCATATAGGTCTTTAATTTGCATTATGTATGTACGCGACAAATTAACGAATAACTCAATATTCCCGTATGGTCCCATTTCAATTTGGTCCAGATAGAATTCGGTTTTTTTTTTGTTAAAATTTGTGATTTTTTTGAGTCCTTTTTTTCATGTTGAAATAAAATTAGTGAAACCCTAACCCTCAGAGTCCAATGGGTGCCCACAACGCTTATGTAAATTCTTATTTAACATCATTTCTTCTACTACATTGAATAACTACGGTGAGGTCATACTATTTTTTTACATTATTTCAGGCAAAAAAAATCGGATACAATCCTCTATGGTTCTGCATAGTAGCTGGATATTCAGCTTCCTATTGTTTCATGTTACCTGTTGGCACGCCAGGCAACCTGGTAGTGCAGGGTGCTGCAAAAATTCCTACAACAAAAATGGTGAGGCTTATTCTAACTTACGAAAAATCTGTTAATCATTGTAATCTATACTTCATATTGATACAATATACTGATATTTTGATCGCCACTATACGGGTCTAGAAACAGTTAGTCCAAGCGGCACACTGGGCATTTATCGACGCAGCCATTCAATTTTAACAGACACACTAATACTGAATAAATCCTCGTAATTGGACCACTAGAAAATCTCCTTATAATAATCTATTTAAAATTATTAATTATGGGGTGTAGACATCCACTAAGAACGGATTTTACGAAGCTCCACCCCTTAGGGGTAAAACGGGGGTTGTACGTTTGTATGAAAGTCCTATGTTTTTGAAGTAAGAGACTTGAAATTTAAAATGTATGCTCTATAGATGGTGTGGAGGTGTACTAATAATGTATCTTTAGAAATCAACCCCCTTTTGGGTTTAAAACGAGGGATGGTAGTTTGGACGCAAACGAGGTTGCGTGAGTCAGCTAGTGTTAAAAGATAATTCCAAAAATTTATACTACCAAATAAGATGTGTATAAACATTTTAATTCAATATTATACATTTAATTTTGTTTGGTTTCAGATCAAGGCTGGAATTGGTCCTACAATAAGTACTATTATAATATCATGGTTTGCTTTCTGCTTCTGGTGCCCCGTTATGTGGCCAGCTGTTTATACTTTACCTGAGGAGGCTTAAAGATTTACTTTATTTCTATCTTTTTGCTAAGCAAACTTTACGAAGCCCTATCTGAGTGTCCAATATGACGCGACTCGACATTCGAACTTGAAATTTCAAAAAAAAATCTAGTATTAATTTCAAAAAGGAGACAAACAATATGATTTAAAAACAACGTTTCTGAAACAATTATGCTGTCACGTTGGTCACCCATAAAATAAGTAGCGTTACGTCGCGTCGCTTCCTAGAATGCCATATAGGACATATTAGAATAAGTAGGGTCTACCGTTACGTTGCTCGCGGATATCGCGTCATAATAGACTAAGGAGGGTATACCGTGAAGTTGCTTGCGTTTATCGCGTCGTAGCGTCGCGTCGCTATTACCTTGTTAGGCAGTGGTCCAACCGCCGGCGAGAAAACATCGGCGATTTTCTCGCTCAAGAAACGTGCAATAAATATAAATTTCGTGTAAACGAAAGAGATGCATATAGTACGCCCAGCCATACTCGCTCAGCGATACTCGCTCGCTTGATCATTTCTATACAGTGCGGCTTAAGTACACGTATGGATATCAACAAATCATTGCAACTCTCATTGTTGTCTAGTTCAGATATTGTCGGACACATTTAATAAAAACTCATCTATAGTGTCCTGGAATGTGGTGTTGGCACGATTGCGCTAGTAATTGCTCATCGCACTTAACCACTCGCTTATAAGCGAGTATACGATATCGTAACTACACACTCGCTGCTCGCTGATCGCCAACTCGTTCATAGTTTCTAGTTCTACTTGTTTCTCGTTCATCGTCGGTGATGGGACCACTGCCTTATTCTGTTTTCTGGAAGAGACTGGTGGTATCTGCTTTTTTGGAAAGAAGTTGTCTTTCAAATGTAGTCGCTGTCACTTAGGTCAATACTTTTTTATTCAATAGATGTTCAAGAAAGGACGGCTAACAGTCTCTGGCAATTTCTGTTCTTTAGTAGCAGCTTGATTGTTGAACCTAACCATCTACCGTGTCAATATACACTCACTCACAATACTTGTAGTTGTTGTTCTAGAGTAATATGAAGAACAATGATTACCCTCCGAGTATTCCTGAGTTTAGATAAGACTAATAAACAGCCTATAGTTACTTATAATTTTACTATTTAGGCATTTAAACAGTGTTTAAGAATATTTTACGCTTGTACAGCCATTATGTAACAGAAAATTAATACTACTTTGTATATTTCTAATGTAATGTCTAGATGTTTTAATCTTGGAATTAATAAAGTACCTATTAATTAATAAAGATGAACAAATATAATTGTTTTCTGCCCATTCGAAAAGTACGAAAAGTACCAAAAGTTGTGCAACATCAACCAAGGGTGAAGCATGGGGACTATATAGATGTAGTTCCCATGCTTCAATCGGGTGCAGAACAAAAAAAAAACAGTAGTGCCTTCCGATATTTTATTTATATTGATGCCTAATAATTAAATATTTTCCAAATTAAGTACCTACTCATGTATACAAATTAGGCATAAATCTTTGCAACACCACATAGTTTGGCTAAAAAAGCCTGTGGTGTTCGGTCCGCCTTTACACCATCACCCATCAACAGTCTACTGGTGTACATTTAGTGTACATAAGCCATCTCCTTCGAAAAAAGTTGAATGCGAAATTTTTGAAGGAAGTTTTAATCCATACTTATATTCACGTCACGTCACTCTTTCACGGTCAAACCGTCGCACTGATTTCAATTTGGCAAAGAGATACTTTGATTCTTGAATGCCCTTCGCATTGGCTAGTTTTTACTGAGACAAAGACGCAGATAGAGCGCGTTTAGTTATAAATAAATATATATTTTAATTTGTTTTGTGACAACTTTGGTAAATTAAGCTTTACTAAATATTTGGTAACAATTAGTCACTTTTTTTTTGAAGTGAAACTTCTAATGCGACTTCCAACAAGGTTGCGTTAAACATTTAACGGTTGCGTTAAACGTTTAACGCTACCATGGAGGGGTAGCGTTAAACGTTTAACGCTACCATGGAGGGGGTATGACAGCACTGCGTTGCACATTAGGAAGTTTTCAAACGTTTAACGCTACCATGGAGGGGGTACTGTTGCACATTACGAAGTTTCACTTCTTCCACGCGGAGGGACTCCACCCATTTTTTTTTATAGAATACGCCCTAAACGAGCAGACGTGTCGCCTAAAGGTAAGCGATTACCACCGCCCATGAACACCCGCAACACCAGAGGCGTCATAAGTGCGTTGCCGGCCTTAGGGGAATTTTCGCGTACCTATTTAAATTTTTAGAACAGTGTCAAAAGATTGTATTATATTCAGAGTGTACCAACACCATAGGTCCCGTACACCGTCGGGAGCCCCCAAGTTAACGGCAGTTCGTCTAAAGCTAGTAGCGTTTATTTATAAAAGCTCTGAGCCTGTAATAATAGCAACGTAAGATGAAACATTTACTTAGAAACAAAATAATTGAGTAAGAATGTAAATTAACATATATTATGCTGTAAGCTAGTGGTCTAAGATCCGACTCTACTTCGACCTTCACCGAGCTGATAATAGAATAAAACTTTAACATTTTAAAATTATAATATTTTTTTTATATTAGAAAACATATAAAAAATGGGTTGTCTAAAAAAATCCTGGACAGAATATTTGTATTTAAAAATAAAAATTTTAATTAAAAAATATATATAGTTTATAATGAAACTAATAAATATTAATAATAAAATATTAAACAATATAACATAAACTCATTAAATAAATATAAATTAAAATATAAAAATGTATAAATACATTACATTTACAATACATATATACACACCTCAACAAAATCTTTTTAGTTTCCATAAAAAGTGTATATACTAAATGAAACCTTTTTTATTCTATTTCCAAAATTTTAAAATATAAAAAGAATAACAATGCTAAAAACAAAATACGGCGGCAAAATTGTTGGTAATTCATTACGACAAGAAAATTAAAAATTGTTTTTAGCTGTTATTGAATTAAAATTAATTATATTGTCTTTTTTTTAAATTGAACTTGCTGTGCTAGCTTCAAAAGTCATGTCACGTCGCCATTTGAGTCGAGATGAAATGTAACGAGCCGTGGGCATGTTACAAAATGGTGCTATTCAACGCGTCGTTGCTGAGATCTTACATACCAGCCAAAACGTGATATCAAGATTGTGGTCACGTTATCGCAGTACTGGGGATGTGGCTGAACGGAACAGTAGTAGACAACGGGTTACTACGTAAAGACAGGATCGATTCCACCAAATGAACGCCAAAAGACAACCGAATATCACAGCGTTGCTACTTGTGCAAAGGCTCCAGGAGGACCACCGGCTGCTGGTAAGCGACCAAACCGTGCGAAGGAGGTTGCATGAAGTCAACCTTCATGCTCGAAGACGGCTACGTGCTCCAGCTCTGCGACGTGGCAATCGCGGTCGGCGGCTTTGGTGGGCTTGGGAGCATTTGTCTTGCAGTGATCAACAATGGTCATCGGTGCTGTTCACTGATGAGTCTCGGATTGGATTTCATCCGGATTCAAGAAGAACTCGTGTTTGGAGAACTCCAGGCAGAGTTAGCCGTCTGCGCCACCCTCATCAGGTCCACTCTTATCGAGGCGGGACAATCATGGTGTGGGCAGGAATTCGTCTTGGTGGGCCAACCAAGCTCGTTTGGATTCAAGGCAGCATGACTGCACGAAAATATCTCGAAGAGGTAGTAGAGCCTGTGATTATCCCACACAGAATCCAAATGGGCCTGGAGTTTCTATTCATGCACGATAATGCTCCTTCTCATACGGAGCGACTGGTATCGACAGCTCTTCAAGATCATGACATTCAAGTTTTGGATTGGCCTGCGCATTCGCCCGACTTAAATCCCATCGAGCATGCCTGGGACATGGTACAACGAAAAGCGTTGCGAGGTTTCCCGCCAAATTTGACGACAGAACAAGAACTATACAGACACTTGCGAAGAACTTGGGACCTCATACCGCAGCAAGACATTGACAATTTAATTTTAAGTATGAACAATCGATGTCGATGTGTAATTAATTTAAGAGGTGGCAATGCTGATTATTAATAATTCGATTTTATTACAGTTTGAATTATTTTATTAATATTAATAATGTTACAAAAATTCTATGACATTTGTTTTCGTACCAATTTTCTACAACAAATAAAAAAGTTAACTTTTTAATTAAAAACAAAAGAATCACGAATCGCTTTCTTCTTTCATTAAAGTCCCTAAAATAAGCTACTTTTCTTCCATTTACTATCTATGAAAATTCTTCTTAGATTTTTAGATATTTGATGAAATATAAAATATCCCTAGACTTTGTTGAGGTGTGTATATATTGATTTATTAACTTGTTTAATTGATATATACATATATATTTTTATTTATTTATTTGTTTAATTTATGTTATATTGTTTAATAATTTATTATTAATATTTATTAGTTTTATTATAAATAAATAAAAAAAATAACCAAAAATAATTATGTCCCGTTTTTTTTTAGACAACCCATTTTTAATATATTTTCTAATATACGAAATTTATTATAAAATAAGGAGCCGGATCTTCCACTATTAGGGAATTTCTTCACTTCACTCATACATTTTAATTTGTAGCGGTTAGAACAGGCCAAACAACAGGCGCCCAAAAACAAACACTCAACCATGTCACAATGATTGTGGTTATTCTTGGTATTAGTCCAGTCTTCACCTGAAAACAATAAAAAAACCTTTGATTATTAATATGTCTAGATAGAGCATCGCGATACAAAAGAACAAAATTAAATGACACAACTTTTCGATATTTGTGTGCGTGACAGCTACGTCTTACACTCGCCTCATGTCATTCTAAATTTCCTAGTGTGAGTGCGTAAATGATACCAGTTGTTGAGTTTTTTTTGTGAAAATGGGGAAACAATTTTAATAGTGTTGAATAACTTTTCTATCTAGAAAACTATGCTAGGAAAACAAAATGTGATACAAACTAATAATATGTCTCGTGTTTTATTATTATTAGCAGTGGACTGTTAAAGGCTGTTGGTGATGATTAAAAATATGTCGTACTAGATTTTAATTTTGGTCTGGTATTGTAAAAGCAGTACTTAACGATTTTTTAACCTTTTAAAATATGTAAGATATATAATTAGCCCATCTAATTGTCTTTCTGACCAACATTAAAAAAGAAGAAAGGTAAGAAAAAAATGTTTACATTACTTTTTTAATGGACCGGTTTAATTATTTTTTTGTGTTAGATTTAGGACATCTTCAAGATAGCTCAGTATTAATATCATGGGGATTAGACCTTGGGCTTTCAATTTGTTTTATTAGATTTACAATCAATTTTTTTTATCTGAATGAGATCTGACGAGTAGTTTTTAAGTTAAATTTTCTCAATTCTTATCTGTTGATAAGAACCTTCGAAGATATACTTGTTTTGAAATCATAAAAACTGGACTTGAAAAATGCATGACTGCACGGTTGGTCTAGTGGTTTAAGTTGTCGCCACGCCGCTTTCTATTAAGCCAGGTGTTGTGGGTTCAAATCCTAAATAGGACAACACTTTGTGTGATCCACAAATTGTAGTTCTGAGTCTGGGTGTTTTTTGTGATGTATATTCGTAATGCGGGAGTTATTTTTTTAAAACAGAGAGGAGCTCATATCTAGTAAGTATACCTAAAAACCCCTAAACGATGCCCATAGTGACATTTTACAAAAACGGTGCAGCGGCCATATTTGATTCAAATAATGACATGAAATTAATACTCAGCATACCTAAAAACACCTTACACGATACCCATAGTGACATTTTACAAAAATGGTGCGGCGGCCATATTGGATTAAAAAAATGACAAGAAATTAATACTCAGTATACCTAAAAATCCCTTACACGATACCCATACCCGTAGTGACATTTTACAAAAACGGTGCTGCGGCCATAAATTATTGGATTCAAAAAATGATATGAAATCTAGACTCAGTATACCTAAAAACCTCTTACACGATACCCATAGTGTCATTTTACAAAAATGATGCGGCGGCCATATTGAATTACAAAAATGATTTGAAATTCTTAGCGTATCTATTATCTACCATGAAGTATTTTATACAACACAACTCCGCCTACCACATTTTATGACGGAGTTTTGACTTCAAAAACTAGCAACACCCAAAATGGCGACTACAATAATTATTTATTTTAAAAATTATTTAATGGCTTTGTTAGCTGTAATAGATACATATCAATAGTACTTAACGATAATAGGTAACTTTCTTTGTTAATTTAGATCGTACTCTGTAATTTCTACACACTTGTATCGCACAATTCGCCATTTTTATCAACACAAAAATGACAGCAACATGTGTGTATCAACTGACAGTGCATTTGGTACTAAACGCGGAAAAACATTTAGGCGTCAACAGTTAGAGCCTATTTTTTCGTATGTTTTTACAGCTTTGACAGTCCATCTAGACATATTAATAATCTAAGAAAAAAACAAATGGAATGGAAATAACTTCTTTAATTCAGGTATAAAACAATCTACATGGCCATCAGAACTACATACTTACATGTATCTGAGCGTTGACGAACGAATAAAACTGATGAGAGACGCCTCTTGGCTATGTAATACATACATGTCATGTGTATCATGTTATAACAATTTACTTCGTCAGGTATAGCATTCCAAGACACAGTGATGACGTGTGTAAAGGTGGCGATTCGCGCCGCGACAGAGACAAGCAACCGAGACAGGAGAACGCGATAAAATTTTACTTGTCTATTTTTATTTTCGAACATCTATATAGAAAATAACTCACTATCTGTAGGTATTTAAACTTGATACTACAAATTTGAAATCATTCAAATCTGCGTCAATGATGTGGTCAAAGATAAGTAAAATATTATAGTTTTATAAGTAAAATACCCTTTATTTTTACTCACTTACCCTTTATGTTTACTTATAACATCCTAACTTGTATTTGCGACCATATTAACAATTACATAAAATAATGTTTATAACAATAAGCTTACCATTTCTGTTGTGGGAATTTTAGCAGCACTCTGTACAATCAAGTTTCCAGGTGTACCAACTGGCAAACAGAAACAGAATGACGCCGAAAAACCGGCTGCAATATTATACCATATTGGATGAATACTAATTTGCTTTCCCTGAAAATGTACGCATACTTTGAATAATGAAGTAATCTTAACCTTTACATATTCAGTATCTCCTTAGATGCCTTGATCTAACCCAAGAAAATAATTATACGAATTAAGTATAAATGCATGCATATGCAAACAAATATCTATCATTTTCAAGGGATTGTTTAACGTCAAAGTGCCTCAGACAGCATATTAAGCTGTCGGTCCCGGTTGTCATGAACATCTTGCCATTGCTCGCAAATATACAGAAAACTAGTTCTATCTTCGAATTCAGGCGGAGGTCCGATACTATATAGTCGCTCCCTGAAAATTTGATATTCAGGTAAAACCATTTGAACTAGTAACCGATCCCATATATTCTTGGAAAAATTAAAGATGTGTGGTTTATTTATTTAAATATTCTTACCATTTGCATGACTATAGGCACAATAACATTAGCAACAGCAACATTGGCTGCAAAGTTTGTTATAAATACGGTAAATACTATAATTAGCAAAATTATGAAGTAGTTTGGCAAGACATCCAAACTTTTTAGGATAATTCCAATTTGACCGTTCAAGTCTGAATGTTCCTTTTTTGCAGCCATTGAAAGGGCAAATCCACCACCTGTTAAAGAATACATTGTCATGTTATATTATAACAATATTTTCAACCTATCAACTAGAGTAATGTTAAAATCGAATGGTGTAGATATCTCTGTTGACTATAGTTAGCTACTAAAACTTGAATACAGTATCATATGTTTCATAAAAATATATCTACATGTGCCGTCAAAGTCATTTGTTGCCCTAGTTACTACCAATCTTACTACCATTTGTAATATCGTTAATTTTGATTACCTTTCCTACTACTCCAGCACATATGTAGAATTAGTTATTTAGGTTTAATCATTCAGACAGTTCAGTCACACATTCAGTTCTTGTATTAATCTCTTCCGCGCATCATTTACTTTATTAAAAGAACTTGTAAACTTGTTGTGAACTAAACGACGTACAACTTTCCTTATGCTATAGTTATTCAATTAAAAGTTCACCATAAGCGGTTAAGAATGTTACGATAGATACTGGTTAAGATCACTTTTAATTCCAAATTAAAGAAACGTTGTCGTTCATACCTAAAAGAAACATAAAACCATAAGGCATTGAGGCATCCATTAGAAACCAGTTCAAAACTGATGGAACTGGTTTGTCTGGTAAGTTATCCACTGCAACGTAATAATATTGTTTATAATAAATAATGAACGAGTATAAATATTAATCAGCTAACTAGATACTGCACTATTAATCACACAGGCTAGGTAATTGCTATTAATTATATAATAATCATATAATAAAAAACTTAAGCTATTTTAAGTTTTTTTTTCAGATTTGCTAGCTGTTATTAACATTATTTTACAAATGTTATATTGTAAAAAAACGTGCTGCTGTAGAAAACACTTACTCGTAAACTTAACAATTCCAAGCTGTATAAGGTTTACGAAAATCAAAAATGAAAAAATGCATTTTCAATCACTTTTATTAAATCTCCCTCGAAGTTGTCTTTTTAACCGATTTCAAAAAAAAGAGGAGAATCTCAATTCGACTGTTTTTTTTTTTAATATTTGTTACCTCATGACTTTCGACTGGGTGAACCGATTTTGATAATTCTTTTTTTATTTGAAAGCCGGTGCTTCCCGTGTGGTCCTGATTTAAGTCGGTTTTTTTTGTTAAAATTTGTGATTATTAAAAAAGTATTCCTCTGCTCAATATAGAAGATTATGAGCATTAGACAAATAGTAGTATAAAAGGTAAATGCAAACCACCATAAAAATGCATATAGCCCGATTAACGTTTTTTATTTGCTTTGTTTTCGGTCTGCTTACGTTCGAAAATTTCCACACTATCTAAAGAATATATTATGATTATTTGATTAATGTCATATTTTTTTTTTATGGCATTGACCGGCAAACGAGCAGACTTATCGCCTGATGGTAAGCGATTACCGCCGCCCATGGACACCCGCAACACCAGAGGCGTCACAAGTGCGTTACTGGCATTTGGCGGATGGGGAGGCGAGATAGGGGGAGGGGTTGGCGTATGGGCCTCCGGTATCCTCACTCACTCGGTGAAACACAGCGCAAGCACTATTTCACACCGGTTTTCTGTGAGGCCGTGGTATCACTTCGGTCGAGCCGGCCCGTTCATGCCGAAGCGTGGCTCTCCCACGGTATGAATTACTTGGTATAAAAATATCATATATTTCCTATCATTCGAGCTATGTAAGTTTGCTTATCAATTTATGAAATTATCATTAATTCTTATGTAGCGAGTTACGAGCAAAAGTTTATTACTATGACTTTAAAAAAAAAAAGCGTTAATTATATTTGTTTCAGGAACGAGTTCCATAATATCTGTTTGCATGAACGCAGCACAAATATCTGGTCGTTCATGTTTAATAAAATTTCAGAGTTAAAAGATTACATACACTTTCCTGTAAAATTTCTAAGGAATACTGTTTTCGACGGCAGACTTAACATCAAAAATATAATGAACATGGCTGCAGCAGAATCTAGGACGCTGTAAATATTGCATTATTAAAAACTATTTTAAATTGATATGATATAATTTAAGCAATTTTCAGATTTAAAATTAGAGGATGTTGAGCAAAATTTGAAATCTATTATGAAAAATGTTTTATCTTACAACACAAAATGAAATAAACGGAGGCCCAATGATGCAGAAGCATAACTAGGCCGCCACGGTGTGTGTCACCATGCATTCGCAGTGAGTATGGTGACCACCACTCTTGGATTCTACTTATGCTTTCCATCAGGCAGAGTAGAGTCATTTTGGCAGGTGCATATATCAAAAAAAACCTTTTTCGTAATAATCAATATTTTAAATATATATACTTATATAAAAGCACGCAAGCAATCACGAAATCTCAGAAACTATAACACCTACAAACTTGAAATTTAGCAGGTAGGTTCCTTATAGGGTGTAGAGATCCGCTAAGAACGGATTTTACGAAACTCCTCCCCTAAGGGGGTAAAACGGGGGATGGTAGTTTGGACGCAAACGAGCGAACGTCAGCTAGTATATATATATGTTTTCAAAAATGTATTAAATTTATGATGTTCAAATATAGATAATACATCTTTTTCTCATTGTAATAAATATTTTTTGTTTTCATGAAATTTTAAGAAGCTGAAAAAAAAAATTACCTTTCAACAGGCCCCTTCGTTATGCCTCTTTTGTTGGACAAGGACTGGTACGTTTAATTGCAAATAAATTAAGAGTTCTGATTTAAACGTAAGACTTACAGGGGCTATCTCAAATAAGCATACTTACAATGAATTGTTTTTCAATTTATAAGTTTCTGAAATCTTGTCCCCCCATCCAATAAATACTTGAGGAGAACGGCTAAAAAACAATAGTATTGCACTAAGAAACAAGATAATAACCATCTGTAACAAGGAAAAACATTTACAGAAAATTATCAGAGTTTAATTGTAAATACAGTGTGCACTCATTGGGCGAGGACCTGGATGGCACAACGCGTCAGTCATACAGAGACACTGTACGAATTCCTTAGAATTCGGATCTGCACCATGAGAACTTGAGATTATTATCCTTGAGTGTGTGATTGAGGATAACGGATGAGGGATGAGGATCACTTGCCTCCTCATAATTATAGGTTTAATAGGGTAATGCATTTGTAACTCTTGAATTACAGGGCGATGGTAGCCACTTACCATCGTTTGACCCGTCTGTTCGTTCTCCTCCTAGCCTTAATCCGATTCCCTGATTCCAATAATAACTTTAATCTAATTCCCTGGCATTATTTTGACGTAACACTGGTACCGACACGGCGAGAATGACACATATCTCATGTAAAAAACAAAAATAGAAAATAATATCGTTTTTAATTGAGTCATATAATATGTAACTAACAATTTCCCAAAATGTAATTCTTCCCAAATTTTTCCAGTTTTCTTCAACAGTGTACTTTGCAGCCTTCAAACCATCGTCAGAAATTTTAGCATTTTTTGCAGTAGCGCTACTAGGCCTAAAATAATGATATATTCATATTTGAAAGGCCTATCTGGTGAGTTTGATCATCAAAACTTGCCGCTTGCAACGTCTTTCAATTGAGATGATGATGACGATGATTAATAACAATCCATTTTTAAAGTCGGAAAAGTTGAACAAGTTAACATTAGACTACGAACCATCGACCACAATGGCGACCTAAGGTTAATATTTTATCACAACTTAGACTATATACTTTAGATTCTTCGGTAACACACTATACTAAACACTACTAGGTAAATTAAGATGGTGATATCCGTGTATTGCTGGATTTAAAATACGGAGTGTCACCACCCTTATTCATCCCGTAAGCGTCGTAAGAGGTGACTAATGCCGGGTCCCTATATTTAACGAATTGTCATCGTGTAAAATTTACTATCCGTTTTTCTACAACCGACTACGAGACGTAAATACCGTTCCATAATTTATTTTCTATACCTGCTATCGACGAGCGTCCGTCTGTCTTTTAAATACCGAGCCCTCTTCACTCACAGAAGTGTGTTCCGTTATAAGCAAAATTAAAATACTTATAGGAACACCATAAACTGTCATCTCCGTACAATACGCTTATCGCCCGTCACTGGTAACCCTCCCATCCGTTAGTAGCAAGCCGTCGGTAAGTTAGCACACAAGTCGCTTTTTATAAGAACGGTTTTAGCTTACGCCTCATATACTACTATTCGTGCCTAGAATGGATCGTTTTTCAAATATAGGAAACGGGCATAAGGGAGCAAACTATGTAGGACAACGGACGTGACCCTTCTGGCCAGCGTGGTACAGTAGGCGAAAAGCTCCTTTCCAAGGAGAGGCCTGTGGAGGAACGGGGTGATGTCCCTCCAACACAAAGGGAGGATCCTCCGACCAGGCGAGGTGATCATGCCTGGCGGGCCAACTGCCCAGCGGTTGATGTTGTGATGTTGTATATATCATTATCGGTGCGAGAACTTGCACTGCGCAATTCAGGATTGGTAGTTTCTTAGTTTCCTTCGATACTCCGTAGTTCAATGTAACTTCGGTAGATGGCGCTCTAGTATATTTCTGTTGCGCTGTATGTGGAAGACGCCACACGCCTGTTGCTATTAGGGAACTGTTAAAGGCTGTTGATAATGATGATGAAGTTAAGATTATGAAAAAAATCTACATACCTCAAAAATCCTAAATACGCAATTATCATATAGATGTACATTAACATCTCCGCTACTAGCATAAAAGGGATTGCGAATGCAGAAAAAAAAGGAAATGACAGATATTCAGGTTCTTCGGGAAAGGCTCTGAAAGATAAATAGTTATATACTCTCTTGGTAAAACAATAATTAAACTTATGATTTTTAGAAAAATGATCATATTTTGTGTACCGTTCAAATAGTCCTTTAAATACCAGATTTGTTGCCGTCCCCACTAAAGTACCAATACCACCTGTAAAAAAGTAACAATCATTTTCATTAAATGATTACCATATTTATACGATAGTCTCGAAGATAGGTATTTTGGGACAGTGCAGCACTCTGTCAGTAGTTTTTTCATGCTTTGTAATCTTAAAAGATGGTTTTTATCGGAATAAGTGAAACTCACCAATAGTTGCAGAATAAGTAGTAGCGCAAAAATAGCAAATAGTCAAGTCCGATGCGGATAATTCGCCGTTAGCTGAAGTCTTATAAATGCTGAGTGAGTTAATCTGAAATAAAGCAGTTTTTGCTGGCCAACCCAGTACCACTGACTTTGTGGTAATGGGTTATTTAGGTCTCTATACAAATCAATACTAACTTTGTGTTTATTTTATATAATTATCTTTATGGTTAATTAATATAAATATACTAGCTGATCCGACAAACATTGTTTAGCCATAAAAAAAAATTGGCTTATATAAAATAGATGTTGGTCGATTCTCAGACCTACCCGATATGCACACCAAATTTCATAAAAATCGGTCCAGCCGTTTCAGAGGAGTATAGTAATTATCATTGTGACACGAGAATTTAATAATAGGTCTTTACCTATGAAATTGCCGCTTTGTGTGCAATAAGTGAAAGTACTTATTTTTTCAAACTTTTTTATTTCTGTTAATCGAAGTAATCACCTATGCAATCGATGCATCTTTGCCAACGCATTGGCAGTTTATTGATGCCCTTTTTGTAAAAATCAGCTGGACGGGAGGCAACAAACTCTTCAAAGGCATTTTGTACTGCCTCTCGTGAATTTAATTTTTTACCCACTAAAAAGTTGTCTAAATTTTGGAAAAAGTAATAGTCGGTAGGTGCAAGGTCTGGTGGGTATTTTATTTATTTTATTTTTATTTTATTCAATAGGTACAGATACAGATAACAGATTGAAAAAATACAAAAAGCAGTTTTAACAGTACATTATATTAAACCTGCCAGTCCCGTTACAAATGTACACAACTTTGGCAGTAACCAGTGCTTCGCTTTGGCATAGGGTTAAATATTATAAGAAAATTATGAGAAAAAAACAAAAACTAACCATAATTAGATACATCGTTACAAACTAAATATATATAATTATATAGGAAACTGAGATGTGCATTAAAATTAAAGCTTGCTATAACGATGGAGAGAAGATTTGAAAGCATTGAGGCTTTCGTGAAAGACATCCAACTGTAAGCACACGGTATTATAGTTCCTGCACATTCTGTTTAGTGGGTTATTATGTGAAACATTGTTATTGCTGGGAGGAACACTAAATAATTGTGGTATACGTACAGATCGTGTGGGTATTTTAATTTCAATCTTTTCTACCAGATTACTATCGATTGTACAATGTACAATTTTGTGTAAGGTGCACAATTCACCGATCCATCTTCTATTTTCCAAAGATCTTAAAGAAAATTTTTGCAATCGATCAACATACTCCGGTATTTTGCGTCTTAGCCCACATCTTGAGCAGAGATCTCTCACGAATCTCCTCTGTACCGCCTCTATCCGGTCTAAATGTATATTATAAATATGTATATGTATATTATAAGTATGGCGGATGAGGCTTCACGACAACGCGCGATCCCCATACTGCGCAACAGACAGTCTCCAAGCTGCAAGAGCTGGGGTTGGAAGCTCTCCCTCATCCGCCATACTCACCAGACCTTGCACCTACCGACTATTACTTTTTCCAAAATTTGACAACTTTTTAGTGGGTAAAAATTTCAATTCCCGAGAGGCAGTACAAAATGCCTTTGAAGAGTTTGTTGCCTCCCGTCCAGCTGATTCTTACAAGAAGGGCATCAATAAACTGCCAATGCGTTGGCAAAGATGCGTCGATTGCATGGGTGATTACTTCGAATAACAGAAATAAAAAAGTTTGAAAAAATAAGTACTTTCACTTATTGCATACAAAACGGCAATTTCATAGGTAAAGACCTATTATATAAGATGAATAATCTTACAAAAAAATGACAGGCGTTATAACTTTAATGATTAATTTTGGATGCATGTTATTATTAGAATACAGATAGACGAAAGCCATTTAATTTGCTAGGGTTTATTAAAATTACTAAGAACAGCGATTTTTTAAATCACGGGTATTTTAGGATTTCATTTGGTAATTAAATGACAAAGAAAAATATATTTCTAAGCATTTTTTCTATTCTTTATCGATTAGATACTTACGTCCTCAAAAACTTTCAATAAAGCAAAATTTATGGGAACCATCATGGTTGTAGCTGCAGTATTTGTAATCCACATAGAGATGAACATTGTTGTAAAGGATAACGCAAATAACAACCTGTGAAATGGGAATATAATTTGTTACCAATCTACAAAAATTGTTTCTTTAAATTTCATTTTCAACTTGAAATGATAAGGATAATTATGATTGGATATATTAATATTTTTTTACTTTTGTCGAATATCTCAAACATAACGCCTTCTAGTTTCAAATTAAGCTGAGCTTGTACTTTAAAAGCTAGGTTTACTTATAGAATTACTAATAGGTGATAAAGTTTTGACTGCCTCGTTGATCTCGCGGTTGGCGTGTGCAACTGCTGATCATAAGGTCTCGGGTTCGATTCCCGGGTCGGACCAAATGTTTGTATAATCTACAACTATTTGTTTCGGAGTTTGGGTGTTTTCTATGTATAATATGTATGTATTTACAAAAAAAAGTATATATGTATTTGTATCAGTTTTCTAGTACCCATAACACAAGCTCTGCTAAGCTTGGGACTAAAGGGCGTTGTGTGTTAGATGTCCGAAATATTGATTTATTTTATACAATGTTTTACTCTTGAAAAGTTAGTGCGCACTGTTTGAACTGTACTGACGGTATTAACTTCTTTTTCTGTTAATACATAATTTTACATAAAAAACACTAAAACTCCGAAACAAATATTTACAAAGCATACAAACATTTAGTCGACAACTCGGGATCGAACCTCAGCACACTGCACCATCGAGGCAGTCATTAAAATAATACTGTGAACGGATTTATAGGTAACAAATTATAATAATTTAATTTGTAATTGCTTTTCAAGTTTAACATAAATATTTATATTTTCATTTTTTTATATGGTCTAATTTAAGTTATAATGTAAGAAATAAAACCTGTAATGTGAATATCCGATAGCTCTGACAGCACACAATGCTAATCTCTTATGAAGTCCTGACTGCTCCACGGCATACGCAAGTGCCATACTTCCTAAGAACATGATTATAGTATCCTGAAAGACCATTTTCTTTCTGTATTTTTATAACACTTCAAGAGTAAAGCTGGTGAAAATATAAATAATTTTGAAATGTGTGTTTTACTGGCGGGCCTAAGATAGGATAGCTTACATCACGATTAAACCAATATGAGCCAAGCATGATTGAAAAGAGACTCAGACGAAGTGGGTCAGCTAGTCTACACTAATATATAACGAGGCAAAGTTTGTGCGTTTGTGAGTTTGTGACGTTTAAAGGGGTAATCTCTGGATCTACTGAACCGATTTTAAAAATTCTTTTACCAATAGAGGGCTACGTTATTTGGGAGTAGCATAGGCTATATACTCGAAATAACCCGAAAAGTGGAAAGACTTTTTCGTGGTAGCTAAATTTGCAAAGTAACACACGTATACACGATAAAGCAGTACATTTAAATATGAGGTAAGAAAAAAAAATACAGTTAAATTACGAAAAAAAGAATTGCTCGGTCAATAATCTCATCGTGCTTATGTCATCCTAATTATTTTCATGATACTATTCATGTTATTTTTAAATATATTCATAAGTAACACAGTTACAGAATTTAATACAAAAAACAGTTGCGGTTTTTTAAAATACCATTATTATAAAGAGGTAAAATTTGTTTGAATGTAGAATAATAAAAGAGTATTTAATAACTATTTAATACTAATAACTGTATACTTTTGAGTTAGAATCCTACAGCGACGATATTAAACTTTTTCAATGACTTGAAAGTAGACCGAAAAATATATCAAATAGAAGAGCCTCGCTTACACGCCAATTGCCTACTAAAATTGGATGCTTGGATACTCAAAATTTTGCAGCATAGACAGCCTAGGGTGCTTCGAGTGTCAGAAATTTGTAAGATTGGCCTTTCTTAGAAAGGAGGTTTTTATTTACTTAACCAAGATGGCCAGATGAGTTAGTATAGGATTTATGTCAAGTTTTCCTTCAGTTTCCAGTGCAGTTATCTTGTGTAGTTTTCACACTCAGTCCGTTCTTACTACACCCACAGTATGAATAAAGTTTATGACACTCGGTATTCTTAGTCCATCACCAAATAGATATTGCAATATAACTTACATTATATAAATAAATTTAATTAAAAAGATTTGTAAAAACACGCTTTTACTAGAATGCCCCGAGACGAATCAAACGAGTCCAAACTCGATGATTTTGCGACGTTTTTTTACCGAGTTCCTATGGCCACCTTCCAGCTCCAGTATCAGATCAGCTCCATGTCATTATAATATTGTAATGTCACGCTGTATACATATGCTTGCAAAATTTCAGCAAAATCGTTTGAAGATGTCCGCTTCAAAATTGAGTTGCAAGATTCCACCCGAACATACATACATACATTGCAAGTTAATAAAAAGCTTGTAATAACATTTTTTTACTTACATTAACGTAACATTTGCAAGTTATCACAGTACTCATAATTCCAGTCAACGGAAATATTGCGATTGGTAGAAATGATGTAATCGGTAAGGGGATACATTCTGTTACCCAGTAAATTGCCATTATCATGAGTGTATATGCGCACCATTGATATTTCTAAAATGAAAAAAAAAGTACTCAATATATAAATTAGACTTTGATAAAACATAACAGAGAAATAAGATGAAATATCGCAAGATAAAGATTAAAAAAAAACAATTAGTAGACTAGACCATAAGTAGATCAGACTAATGAGAGTCCGATTTATTTCTATAGTTTCCAAGAGACTGTGATTTATTTGAACTTAATATAATCGTATAGCTAATAGGTAACTATGCTACTTTTTCGCGAAAACCCGTCCGCAAGTAAAATACCAGAGAGACAGGCCTATGTCCAGCAGTGGACGGTCAAAATCTGGTGATGATGATGATGAAGTGAAATACTAAAACATCATGTTCTTAGTTTATGGTTGCTTCCATACCGGAAAACATACCTCAGTAGCAGTGGGAAAGGCAATACGAGCTACGAGTTTATCAGAGATTCTTTTAATATTCTCTAAACATAAAACTCTTTCATTTATTAACATTCATTTTCAAATGCGGTTAACATGTTGTCATTTTATATTTAGACTCAGTTTTAAAAAGCTCTGAATTTACTACATGTGAATATTTGATTTTGGTTATACTAGTAGTTGCGTATACTATGTGTGTATACGCAACTACTAGTATAACCAAAATCAAGCGGCTAATCAAGCGAATAGTACAATAGGTATGGTATTACATGTGTGTGTGCGAACAGTAGAACACGTATTATATGCTATCATACGAGTCGTGTTTACTTAACAGATTGACCACAGTATGGGTAGAAAAAATTGAAATTTGTTTATTTCATATCATACCTCAGGAGGGAACGGTGCTAGTATGGGTGTAAATACTATAGGTGTTAACAGACTGACTACACCACGCCAATGTGCGCTCAAAAACAGCTTAAACCTCAAACATATTGACACACGTTCATCGATTTCTCTGAAAATTAAATAAATTGATGAATAAACTTATATACAGAAAAGTCGAGTGGGCGCTCTTTATATAAAAAGCACATAATCACACTAATACTATAAAGGCGAATGTTTGTGAGTATGTATGTTTGTTACATCTTCACGCAAAAACTACTGAACGGATTTGGATGAAACTTCACAGTAATAAAACTTTTACATCAGAATTACACATAGGCTACTACTTGCCGCAATAACCGACATACACGTGGGCGGAGCCGCGGGTAACATCTAGTGTATAATGTGTAGGATAAATGTTTGAATATGCGGCTAAATATTCATTGATGAAGCTGTAATGCAAAATGTAACTCAGTAATGGTGAAGTGAGGATGTGAGAAGCCAAAGATCGATCGGAGTGGTTTGCAATGGAAAAAGTCTATGACCAACAATAGACTGCAATAGGTTGATGATGATGATGAAACTGTGATGATCTGATTTCCCCTAGAATGCAAAACGTGACGTACATAGAGAAAATTTGTTATTCTGCGGATTTCATTTAGAAAACTATTAAAACAGTTAATGTGATGATCAAATCATTAATATAATGATAGATGCCTCGGAGAGCACGTTAAGCCGTCGATCTCGGTTGTCATGAACACCTATGACAATCGTTATTGGGAAGTCAATGCCCTCAAATGTAATGACAACTAGTTCATTCTTCGAATTCAGTTGACCCTCAGGGTTGCGGAGGTCCGATGCCACTCGCTCCTTGGAAAGACTGATATTCAGGTAAAACCGGTTGAACTAATAGCCGACCTCAATTAATCTTGGGAATAATAAAGGCTAGGAAGATGATGATGATGAATAATAAAATTTTAACTTATACTTACTCAACTTCTACATTGGTTTCAGGGCCAACTTCTTCAGGACCTACTTCCATTTTAATAACCTTTATTACTCACAAGTAGCAATGTACTATTTTTACGAAGTAATAATAAAAGACAGTAAATTAGTTCTCGTCATATATTACCAAGGGAACAATAATCGAGTTGGTTGTTAATGTTTTATCAACAACTGTATTTTTATAAAATTTTGTCTTGGATATCTTTATGCTTGTATATAACTTTTACATGAAGTTTTCAAAAGAAATACTTTGTTAGTCCGAGGATATGTAGTAAATATAGGTGGACTAATCTGGCTGCCAGAAAATGTTGAAGTTGTGGGTTACAGTACTACCCAGTGTGAATAATTACGTATTTTATATCTGGCTTTATTTAAATACATGATGCCCGATGAGGCAGCATCTCCATAGACCGCCATAGTGCTGGATATAGTAGGTTAATAGGTATAGGGCTCACACACATAACTGCGAATTCGCAACGCATCGCAAATAACTGCGAGCTCGCACGAATGCACCACAAGAACTTCACGCTTCATCGCATCGCATCGCAGTTATGTGTGGGAGCCCTTGGTTGCGCTTCGTATACGAATATATCAAAGTAGTACCTCCTTGCTTATCAAATGTTGTAAAAATTCTAATATTTCAAATTCAAAATTATGTCAAATATATTGAGGTCATTTTTATGTCAGTGTAAAAAGTACATCTGGTAGATAGCATTGTGAATATTGCAATTGAAATATTTTCTCAAAATGACTTCTACCCCGAAGCCTACGTATGTAAATTCTATTATTTGAATGCGTATTTTATGCGAATATAAACTGTTATAGATAGATTGTAGATTAGAATAGATAAGTGAATTTTCCAAAGGTACATTTAAGTATTTATCCGTCAATTAGGTTTTTATAGTACCTGTTCTAGTTAGTCTACAAATATTTAACAATTTAATGAAATAGAATTGATTTTGATTGACACAAGAGGAGTTAAATTATTTCACAACATCAAAGCAATAACTTAAAGCAAAGCGGTAAAATTTGCATTGTGATGTGATTGCAATTGAAAAGTTCATCCAAAATTCGAAGTAATCTATATATATAAAAGCGAAATACCACTCAGTTATTAATCATGAAATCTCATAAACTATAACACCTACAAACTTGAAATTTGGCAGGTAGGTTCCCTATAGGGTGTAGACATCCGCTAAGAACGGATTTTACTAAACTCCACCCCTAAGGGGGTAAATCAGGGGATGAAAGTCTGCGTGAGCGAAGCTGCGTGCAAAAGCTAGTGCTATATATGTATTTACTTACTGTAAATGTAAAGTGATTGAGTAGTCACTCAGAGATATACACTATTCTATCATTTTATTTTGTTCACCCTATTTTTTTTTTTATTTAATTACATCTTGGTATAGTACTAACTTAGGTTAGGAGAACTTATATACCAACAGTATGGACTCTCTGTCTGAATAAATTTACATCATTATTATTATAAACAGGAATCCGAAACAGGACACTGGAGTTGTGCATGAGATACAAAAACTACTGTAAGTTTTTAACTGTGTAATTTTTGAATAGAATAAAAATTTGTTACTACACTGATGCGACTGCTTCCAATGCAAGGAATTATATGAATGTCAACGATTAAGGAACCTTTGATTCAAAGAATTTAACAAAACTGCTGAGAGCGCTATGCACTAGAAACTGAACTTCTACTATCGATGAAAGGAAATAAAGCATTATGATAAATTAGCTGACCCACGCAACGTCGTTTGCGTCTCCTATTGCCCGTAGCGTGATAATTTTCCCCCGTTTTTGAAACATTCTTCATTGGTGCTCCGCTCCTATTGGTCTTAGCGTGATGATATATTATAGCCTATAGCCTTGCTCGATAAATGGGCTATCTAACACTGAAAGAATTTTTCAAATTGTACCCACTGTTCTGTGCTTGGACCAGTAGTTCCCTAGATTAGCGCGTTCAAACAAACAAATAAACTCTTCAGCTTTATATATTAGTATGGATGTTTTTATTATAATCTTCTAAGATCTAATACTCATAATCAACAACACCTTTATTTGGATGAAGATTAATATCAGGTATTATGTTGATAAAAACTCTTTGGCAAATAACTCATTATTAGGTCCCAACTCTTAGCGTCTTATACTCGTGATAACTTCTAAACGAAATGTCCGATTGGGATGAAACAAAAAGTATTTTACTTCTACATAAATACCCTTGATATCATAATACTTTATTTGAATAAGGACTAATATTACGATACACATATAACGTAGTTTCTTTCTTCATACGATTTAATAATTTTTTTGAACACAAAAGTGGTTATTGTGACTAAACCATGATAGTTAGATATATGCTCTTGCGGATTTTTTTGTAGATCTTAATGGGACCTAAAAACCCGTAATACATTATTTTGTTCTATTGTCAATAGTATTTGCAGCGCACGCAAAAATAGGTTTTCGATTTCACACCTTCGATTATGAAATATGAATTTTCATACGGATCCCTAATTTTTTTGAAAATAAAATATAGCCTATAGCCTTCCTCGATAAATGGACTATCCAACACTGAAATAATTTTTCAAATCGAAGCAGTAGTTCCTGAGATTAGCGCGTTCAAACAAACAAACTCTGCAGCTTTATAATATTAGTATAGATAAGGGGTGCTGTTTTACTCGCTCACATACTTTAAAGGCCAGCTTTTGGACTTGCGCATAAAAACCTTGATAGACTATTGTGAGCTTACTTATGACTGACTTTTAACTGACCTCAAAAAAGAAGGAGGTTCTATGTTCCACTGTATGTAGTTTTTTTTAAATAATACTGCACTGCACATGACGGCACGGTAGACCTAGTCGGTTAAGGGTTCGCTATATGCCGTTTTCTACTGCGCCAAGTGTTGTGGGTTCAAACCCAATAGATGATAATACTGTGTGATCCACAGATTGTTGATCAGCGGTTTTGTGTTCTTCGTGTTCAATCCATGTATGTTTGTCAAGTCCCCCGCGACACAGAATGTATAGGTTGTCTTTCAAAAAATAACATCAATGGTTCCCTATTATTAACATTTGAAAATAATTTACACAGAAAAATATAAACTTCATTTCTAACAGTTTAAACTAAAAGTAATGATATGCACTAGCCGCAGAGTTTCACCACAGTTTAAACTATAAAAAATCCATTGAAATCCCCCTCCAAACTTTCAATGACACTAGTAGTGAGCATACTAGAGCTACTGATACTATTACGTCATAAGTTGCAAGTAGTAAGTGTGTCTATAACATAAAACAAGAATTATTTTCCAGGACATTTTTTTTCACTCATATAGCAGTATTGAAGAAAAAAACTATTTAAGTCGATGAAAGCCGCGATGGGGCTAACATATTATTCTACAATAAAAGCCTTTAAATACCAAAAAACCAAAAATAACAAAGAAAAAAAATCAACGAATTAAATAAAATCTTTTTTTCCTTATTTTAGCGGCCTGACTCCACCTCCAAAGACTCCAGTTCCTGGATTTATGTATAGAATTAAAAATATGTTGAAATGTCATTTTAGAGGCTTACTTGGTTGGTTCTTAGTCTTCCTTGTATTTATTCTATTGTTTCAAACAACTGATGTAAGTATACATGTAACATAATAGCTATAAAATCTTACGTGTCCGTAGTAGGCACGTATTGACTATTCTCACTCAGAATACACAATCTCTTTTTCTTCCTAGCCATTATTATTTCCAATATAATTTAGGGTCGACTGCTAGTTCAATCAGTATTATCTGAATATCAGGCATCGGACCTTTGCTTTGCAATTCTGAGAGCAAACTGAATTCAAAGGTTGAACTAGTTTTCTGTAAATTTAAATTTATATCTTAATCAAATTGACTCGGAATAGACAATATGTACATTTAACCTTACCTTACTTACATGCAGGGAAGACCGCAACTATTGTTATTTTATATTTAGTAGCTATGTATTGTTTATTATTTATCGTTTTTTGGCAAACTAAGTGTAGTGAGCAGTTGATTGATTAAATAAATCTAGCTTCAAACTAAGCAAAACTTGTAATTTGATAGTTTTTTTTAAATACACACATTCATAGAAAAACGCAAACTCTGAGACATATATTTGTAGATCATACAAACAATTTTATTGGTCCGACCTGGGACTCGGGAACTCGAGCACAGGCTGCAGTCGTGTACCTACGTGTTACCACTATACTCACCGAGACAGTCATATAAAATAAAAAACACAGTCAAATATGTATAAGCACACAAATAACATAAATATGTGTTCCCTTCCCATTATGATCCTGGGTCCTTTAAGTGGGGCGTGAAAAAGCAATTAACTAGGCTGCCATAGTGTAGGTCACTATGCTGCTCTGTCCACGTTCACATTGAGGACAGTGAGCACCACTTTTGGATTCTACTTATGCTTTCCATCAGGCAGAGTATAGTCATTTTGGTAGCTTAATCATAAAACAAAAAAACATACATAAATTGTACTGTTATCTAAGTTACCTTACTCTTATTTTTATTTTACAGAATCCAAAGAAGATTGAGGTTATGTGGATCTGCATGATAATTTTATTTTTCATACGATCCATCAATATTCCAGTCACTGCACTTTTGCCGTTGTTTTATCTGCCTATGACTGGAAGTATAAGCTCTAGGGATACTTGTGCCTGTTATATGAATGTAAGTATTTTTACATTTACCCTTCGCTACAACTAATGGTCAGCGCAGAGTTTTGGAGTGGCGGCGAAGAAACTAATTCGATAACAATTTATTTCGTTGCATTAAATACGGTTGTATTCTGAAGAACTTTAGGTTGAATTTAAATTGTTACTCAATTAGTCTCTTCGCCATCACCACTTCGTCTAATACAACCCGGTTTACCGGTAGAGTAGTTACTTTGATTTGATTTATACTTGTACCTTTCGGTCGAACTGCGGGCTACTGACTGAAAACTAGGTTCAAGATGGACAAACTCTTTTGAATTCGACTGCACGTTTGGCCTAGTGGTTTAACGGTAACCACGCCGTTTCCTACTTTGCCAAGTGTCGTGGGTTCAAATCCCACGTAGGACAACACTTTGTGTGATCCACAAATTGTTGTGTTGAGTCTGGGTGTTCTTTGTGTTCGTTTCATGTATGTTTGTAAAGTCCCTCGCGACACAGGATTTATTCCTAGTGCGGGAGTTGTCTTTTTAAATAAAAAAAATAAAAAAAAGTTGTCAGCAAGACATTTTTTTTTACCTAAAAGGTAAATAATAGGTACTTATTATACTTATTCCTACCGGTAGATATACTGGTGGCGATAAATAAGACGGTCAAGTGTAATTGCCGATTTGATCATGTTATTATTAAACGCTAGCTGAGCCTCTTGGCGAAGCTTGTCTAAAAAAGTACCCTATGTTACTCCTTACTACTTGTTACTCATCAGCTATCTGTCAGTGAAAGTCCCGTAAAAATCAATCCAGCTGTACCAGAGATTAGTCAAATATACAGACACGGACAAACAGACATAATAAACATAAATTTTACCACAGTAATAAATACTTCACTCAGTCAATTATTTATTTGTAATCTTATTTATTTGTAAAGATATGTTATTAAATACTCAACACAATACTGATATTTTTTATTTATCCAACTCTTTTCTGTGTAATAGATTGTTAATTTTTGTTTCAGGCCGATATAGTTTTATTTCTATTGACGTCAATGGTAATATTACTTCTAAATAATTGTGGCAACGATCGGCGCTTAGCACTCTCGATAATGTCATTCGGTGATCCGGACCAACATACAATGAAAAAGTAATTCAAAACTGAATTTGAATGGAAATTCAAAGTATTTTTCAGAACTTAATTCAATCAAAAGAGTAGTTTTCTATCTTTCAATTGGCTTAGACAGAAGGGCTTTGGTGGTGTATGATGTAATCTATTTATAACTAGTAGTTAACCGCAGTTTTACCTGTGTTCTTAGTCACAGATGAGCTCTTAATCAAGTTTCCATACTGATATGAATAACATATGAATAAATATTCTTTAATTTTTTCTTGAAGTTTTAAAATATTTTAAGTTATTATATACCGTGGAAGTGCTTAGCCCAACAAGTAACTTTTCTTAGATACAACTGGGTACAATGTAATATAGTTATATTCTCTCAGCTGTGTTAGTTAATACGTAGCAGTGTGATACAAACCGACAACAATGACATAAAATATAGTATTAATGAATTATTTAACCTAACTAACCGTGAGAGAACCACGCTTCGGCATGGATGGGCTGGCTCGACTGGAGTGATACCACGGCCTCATAGAAAACCGGTGTGAAACAGCGCTTGCTCTGAGTTTCACCAACTGAGTGAGTACCACCACATAACATGGCACATTTTTAAGGTTGGGTCACCATAACCTTTTTATGATAAAATATTCAAGCCGTTATAACATCTCGTTACGGGTAATAGAAGACGCAGATATGGTTGCGTGGGTCAGCTAGGAAAAGTATAAAACACTGTAAAAGTCCCCGTCTTTTTGTTTTCAATTACTGTAGCAGCATGTTGTCTCCCGCTTTGCTAAGGAGGGACTCATTATATTTCCAACGCCTCAAGTTTTCCTCTGATTAATTTCGTTGCGGGTTCCAAGACGGTTTAATTTTCCCTGGGACTTTCCAAGTGTCGTAACACGGTGTGTTCGTTGATCACTGCTGTTGATCCTGGTGTACAGAATTTAGTGGTGGGCGCGTGGAATTGTTCCGTGCGTACTGTTTTTTTTACATTACTTGCTTTTTCCTTTTTCATTTTTGTAGTGTCTCCTTTTTTCCAGAATGGTATACAAATGCTCTACATCAGCGTATTTATTGGGAATGCTGAGTAATAGACTGGTGTCATCTTCCATGATTACAGAATATTTTACAACGGCAATGATGAGTCTTGAAGTAAGACCAATTAGATATTTGTATCTCATTATGTGTGTTGACACTTGGATTATTTTCAAATTTTATACGATATTTTAGTGCTAAGTTTACGCCAGTTTCACTGTAGAGTTCCTTTGAAAAGATTATTTCGTCTTAAAAAATATGTTCTAAAATAATGAAAATACATTGTCATAGGTATGAATGTCTTTTAAATTAAAGTAAATTAAAATTTTGCAGAAGAAATATGGCGACTTAGAAGATGAAGCTGATTTAGAAGAAATTCGCTTTGTAGTGAACAATGCCATTCAAACATCTTCCACTATTGGTGAGGAGGAGTTTATTTCTCTGTTGTTATAAATTGGAATAGTATTGAATACAGGAAAGTGTACCTGAAAACAAGAAGAAAGTTTAAAAGGCTATTACCCCACTACGTAAAAAGTTTTGATTAAATTTATTTAGCCTGTGAAAACCAGATAATTAATCAAAATAAGGTCAGTTAAAATAAAGTCAGTCACAGGCAATGATATTTAAAGAAAGATAGGTTACTTTCATACTAAACGGCGTCTATTATTGTTGCGGAATGACATGACGTACGTGTTTACATACATTATGTTTACGAATGCGACAGATAATACGGAATGCATGGTAGAGAAAGAGATAGCTATCTCTTGTGAGTTGCACTTTGAAGTACCTAGTAAATTATAGACTATAGTTAGAATTGCTACAGATATGACATTGAATATCTCCATTTGCATGTTTGCTAATAGCTACTGATTAGTAATGACATGATGAGTGTTCCGTAAAAAATGTATGTAGTAAAAATAAAACAAGGAAGAAAATTATTATCGATTTATTTTTAATCACAATATAATACGTATATGGATGTTTCATAAAAACAGTAAATTTGTACAGATTAAGGTTATATTGTTATTCAAATCCGCCGCTATAGATGTTTCACATCAATAATAATTCATTATTTTGAATTAATTTCTTTTTGAAGTCGCTTCAATTTTTTTACATAAATACATCGACATGCTACCATGAGAGAAAGAGTGGAGTTGTCTTTTTTAAGACGCTTTTATTAGCTTGGTTTGTATCTTAGAGAATATATAAGTGAAACTTCTCACACTTATCAGTTATCAAATACCGATGACAATACAATAATTATTTAATTATTAATTTATTTATTAACTAAAAAGTAGAAAATACGTAATTACGTATTAAGTTACTCGCCGTAGAAACTTAAAATCACGCTGTTGAAACTAGCTGAACTAAAAAGAAGAAAATAATTTTCTTTTTAAAAAAAAGTAAATAAGAAAAAAACATTGGAAGAGGAATTCCGTACGATATATATAATACTCTAAAAACAGCAAAAATAAACTAATCGTGCCATTTCAAATTCCGTTAACTGACAAATTTTGCTGCCTGTTGATATTTTTTTTACAAAAAACGTTAGGTTTCCCTAACGCAAAAGCATCCCAAAAGCAAAATAATAATATACCATAGTTTTACAAGCTTTTTATTAACTTGCAATGTATGTATGTATGCTTGTATGTTCGGGTGGAATCTTGCAACTCAATTTTGAAGCAGATATCTTCAACCGATTTTGCTGAAATTTTGCAAGCATATGTATACAGCGTGACAATACAATATTATTATCACATAGAGCTGATCTGATGCTGGAGCTAAAAGGTGGCCATAGGAGCTCTGTAAAGAAATGTCACATCATCATCGTATGTATCCTTTCAAAGTAGTGTATTTATCTTCCTGCTTAAAATGTGCGGAACAAATAGTACTACTTTTCGCAGGCATCCAGTCGTATTCACTTCTTTCTACCTGAACCATGCTAACCCATTTCAGTCTCGTAAGATCATCACTTGGAAATCTGGAAAATACAAAACAATATTCACTGTCTTTTTACCAACATATGTACATTCTAACACTATTATTTATAATTAATATAATCATCATATTAACTGAAAGACAAAGGCAACTAAACAGTAAAAATAATAGTAATATGAGCATATCTATAGAATAAAAAATACTAATACGGACGCTATGTATTGTGCCTACGATATCCCTTCTGTGTCATTAATCTATGACGCATGCCAGGCGCCCGTTATTTGTCCTACAATCATATTCTCTATCCTTTTTTTGCCGTGTCTTTAATAATACAGGATTTCATATATATATTTCAGTAAATGGGAAACAAATCCATGACAAAATACAAATATTACGTAACTTATAAATACTTACGTGTGGTATGTAACTCCTTCATTTTTATTCACCTTGGAACCATAGTTTTTACACTTTCTTAAAACACAGCTCGGCATTTTGATAATAATAAACACACTCCATGGAAACGCTCTGACAACGTGTTTATTCGCTAGCTTCTATTATCCGACTAAATGAAATTACACCAATTGACTGAATTTGTCTGCAACAATTAGCGCGCGATAGTGCGATATATACCTTTTTCTATATATAATATCATTGGTCACAGGAGCATGTGAGGAAAAAAACAATTGTTTGATTTTAAGGCAGTCAATCCTTTATGACGAATGTAAGCAATTTTGATATAAATTCTTTCTTTTGACGTGACAACATCTTATAAATTGATGGAGCCGGCTGCACACACGAAAACATGCGGCGTTACCTCGATCTGAGGCGTTCCACTTAAGGCTTGAAGTGCAAGCTAGAGATAGATGCGGCGCTTTATCATTTCATCAATGTTTTGATGAGACGTTGTCTCGTTAAACTATCGTCCGTAAACAGACTTTACAGACAACCGTTTTAAGAGCTTTTTTCCTAAGACTAGGTTAGGGTCGGCTTTAAGTCTACTACTATACGGCTGAACCTACAGCCACGAGTCGTGACTCGTTTTATGATTTATCAGTAAAAGATTATCATTTATTTAATAACATGTTACGCTTATATTCCAATATTTGGTTCACTTTCTATCAAGTTTATTTTTTTGTTGCAGGTAGTATCGCTATAGTTCACTCTGCAACAGCAACATTATGTTTCCGCGCTATTTTTCATGAGTAAGTACATATTGTATTCGTATATGTTAATATAAGTCTATCTTACTTTTATTTATATTTATTTTTAAATTTAAACTAGTTTAATATGGTAACAGTATGTTTTTTTTTAGTTTTTATACTTAACACGAAGCTGTTTTATGTGATTCGACGAAGAGGTTCCTGATGAATCTGGTATATCTATTCCTCAAGATTTAGTGTATTTATTTTCTTTTAATTGCTTTTTATAACATAATTTGATTAACATAATTATGTTGTAATCAAAAAAGCGTGGTCTACTTTATTAAATACTTTCGGGGAAATTTCTTGCTATGTTTTGATTTAACACTCGTGGCAATCTTCTTAGAATTGGATTTCTCAAATTGGGATTCAATTAATGCATTCTTTAACTTGCAAAATTTGTATATGGTTAACTGTTTTTAACCGACTTCAAAAAAAGAGGAGGTTCTCAATTCGACTGTTTTATTTTATTTTATGTTTGTTACCTCATAACTTTCGACTGGGAGAACTGATTTTGATGATTCTTTTTTCATTTGAAAGCTGGTGCTTCCCATGTGGTCTCATTTCAATTTGGTCTAGTTCTGACATGTCATCCATGAGAAAACCATATATTATAAGTCTTCAATTTGCATTAAGTATGTGCGCGACAAATTGACGAATAACTCAATGTCACGCCAACCGATTTCGATGATTCTTTTTTAATTTGAATGCTGGTGCTTCCCGTATTTTTTCCCATTTCAATTTGGTCGTTCTTGAAGTCGGTTATTTTTTTTTTGTTAAAATTTTGTATTATTTGGTTTAAAGGGCTGTTCCAAGTCAAGATTCAGAGCATGAAGATCTATTCAACTATCTGCAGTATACAGTATTTGCTTTCCCAGTATCTTTAATAATATTTGTACTGAATTTATTTTACCATATGATCCTGATAAATAGGTAAGTAAGTTATAATAGTAGTTAGCCTGATGACGTGTGTTCTATGGGATTTGAAAGATAAATGATAGGTATAATAGTTAATATATATTCTCCCAATAGGTTTCTAAAAACTAAAAAAAAAAAAACAATGATACAATTAGTTAGGTGCCCCAACGTATCTAGTATAAATAAAGTTCCTCCGGTAATCTTCTAGATAGTGTGGTAGGAGGGTGGTTACGCATATGGATAAGGAGGAAAAAAATTGATCATGCAAGGATGAATTGAGAATGAAAGGATGAGAGTGGGACTGACTGATGCACTGATGCGTCTCGCTCCTTTACTGTAGGCATGTAATTACGGTTTCTCGAACTATTTCGAAATATTTCGAACGAACTAAGAGTATGTTCCTAAATAAAGGTGTAGTGTTAATAAAGTTCAATTTGAAATACATTTTAGGCAAGCTGATGGCGAAATGAGTAGTATATGCACGACACAGTTGCAAAAAGCGCTTGCCGCTAGAAAAGCAGAGTTACCAAAAACTATGACTTTACACGAGAAGGTACCGTTCATTCCTCTTAAAACTATTTGTTGTCTGCACACCTCCTAATTTAATAACTTCTTTCCGGGGGTGCAGACATGGGGTACAGAAAATTGATACAACAGTTCTTCATAAAATTTCGGACAAAACTTTAACATTTGCAAAACCTAAAAACCAATTTATAAAGATAACAAAGGAATGTATAAGAAAGAGAATAGATACAACGGGATCCTTTTTGATAAATTAATCGATTAGGATTGTACCTGTAAATTGTAAAGACCATTTAAGAGCTAAACATTATAACTTTTGATTGTTGTAAAATTGTCTAATCTTTCATTAATAACAATAAAAAAAGCGGCCAAGTGCGAGTCGGACTCGCCCACGAAGGGGAACCCAGCAGCAGTAAGTAACATAATGTAATTTTTATTTTATTTTTATATTTGTGTTGATTAAATGAAAGGTAAATTGCAGTTTACGATTTATGACGTATTAGAAAAAACTACTTACTAGATTTCGTTCAAACCAATTTTCGGTGGAAGTTTACATGGTAATGTACATCATATTTATTTATTTATTTTATTTTATTTTATTCAATAGGTACAGATACAGATAACAGATTGAAAAAATACAAAAAGCAGTTTTAACAGTACATTATAGTAAACCTGCCATCCAGTTACAAATGTACACAACTTTGGCAGTAGACAGTGCTTCGCTTTGGCATAGTTAGCATATATTTTTTTTAGTTTTATCTTTCTCTTATTTTAGAAGTTACGGGGGGGGGGCACATTTTACCACTTTGGAAGTGTACTCGCGCAAACTATTCAGTTTAAAAAAAAATGATATTAGAAACTCTATCATTTTTGGTTTGATGAAAAAAAAAATTTTGAGCTTCAGTTCCGAGTATGGGGACCAACATTGGTTTTAGGGTTTCGTTATTTGCCTTTGGCACGGAACCCTAAAAACCAATATTTGGATATTCTTCCAGTTGTCTTCTTCTAATACAAAATTGACCCTAAAACGCCATGACGTTTATACACGCTTTTTTGTTACATCGTATAGTATTCTTTGAAGGATCATGTTTATGTACAGCTTTGCATATTTGCGTTAATACTGTGGCTTTTCGCACATGTATACCGGTGGAACTATTGGTTAGGTGGATGGACAGAATATATAATGGATGAAAAATCCACCGCAGAGGTTCCATTACCATTGTAAGTCATATTTATTTCTATTTTATATAATAAGTAGCTAACCGAATCTCATATACTGCATGATGACAGAAAATGCAATTGGTAATCAAGAAGTCATGAGTAAGAACAATTTTAACCCCCACACAATGACCTGGCAGTAGTGAACGATAACGGAGTTTAATTACTTTAGTTATAAAATGAAATGAAATGTATTATCTCTGAACTCTGTAGTTAATCACATAACATACTCATAAATTAGCATATCAACAAATTGCAGTTATGCACGCATATGCTGAACTTGGGAATACCCAAAAGCGATACGAGTCTAATAAGGCATAAACATTCAAGTAATCACAAAATTAATTCAAAACTATTGTAATTTTGGCATAAAAGGGAATTTACAAAATGTACATAACTATATACATAGTTAAAGATAAATGAAACATCTATATTATGGTTGATTTTTAACTTGTAACACTATATCAAATTTTATTATTATTCAATAAAATATTTCAGTGTAAAAGATGCCACCGTTGCTGCTATATTCGCCGTCTTCTTGCATTCCTTACCAAATGGCTTTAGTTTTGTTAAATATGCCGTCGTTAGCAGTGAGTATACCTTCAAAAAATGTATAAAAAATTGTATATGTAGTTTGATGCCAAAGATCGAACAAGTGGCGTGCAATTGAAGAGGTCTGTGTCCAATAGTGGACTGCGATAGGCTGATGATGAATAGTTTAAGCCATTTTATTTTATTTATTAATTCGTTCTACTGCAAAATTCCGGAATTATTACGATTTATATTTCAAAAAGAGACAGCTCCCGCATAGGCATATTTTAACAGTTCAGTTTCTGATAGTTTGCAATTTAATACCATTTAACAGATAAAACTTGCTAATGAACTGTATACGTTTCAATGCAATACAATTGAAATACTCTTACCTATATAGCCCGAACTACCACCATAGTAAGATTCGCTACCTGTGTTAACAAGTTATGTGACTTTTTTTTTCTTTATGGAATAGGCGTGCAAACGAGCAGACGTGTCGCCTGATGGTAAGCGATTACCGCCGCCCATGGACACCTGCAACACCAGAAGCGTCACAAGTGCATTGCCG
The DNA here is from genome assembly GCA_949125395.1 of Diaphora mendica. Lineage (NCBI taxonomy): Eukaryota > Metazoa > Arthropoda > Insecta > Lepidoptera > Erebidae > Diaphora > Diaphora mendica. Next base: position 9,993,680 of record OX421321.1, read on the forward strand.
GCCTTTTGGGGTTGGTGGGGGAGGTAGGGCTAGGTTGATTGGGGTATGGGGTATGAGCCACCGGTGAAACACAGCGCAAGCACTATTTCACACCGGTTTTCAGTCAGGCCGTGGTGTCACTATGATGTGCCTCAATTGGACTAATTTAATACAAGTCCAACTGTATTTAGGCGCGTGTCTACACTAGGTGGTTTGAAACGGTTCTTTGAATGTTCTTTAAGTTATTATTTCTTTTCTGCTGTCGAATGTATTATGATTTATTATTTTCTGTTTTTCTAAAAATCAAGCACTTTATACCTAAATGTGAAAACGTGGAAATGGTTTATGATAATTTAACTAGAAGTTAATTAGTCATAAGATACTGTATGTTTTCCAAATAAAATATAATATGTATGTATTTGAAAGACGCTATAAATAAGTCTTTAAAATTTCTCATTAATTTTCGACTAGATCATAATCAGTAGCATATTTAGCAATAATGATTTACAACAACGATCTATTACAGAAAGAAAAGATTTACCTAGGTTGAAAGCGGAGTCTGGAATATTATGGTGGAAATACGTGGATAAGAACGTCAATTATGGATACTTTTTTGTTATAGGTAATTACGAATTCAGGTATTTGTACTTGCAATTTTATTAATTACATATCGTTGGTGAAAAATTAACACAACGTAGCGCCATTTGGCCAACTATTCGGAACTATTTGAAGTTTAATTATACCAACATGATGAATAAGATTGAAATGTTGAAAATAAGAAATTAATTTAATAGACACATTTTTTTTGTAACAGGAGCCGGTGTGGCAATAATGTTTTCATCACTTAATACTGGTCTCTGTGATATTATTGGCCAAAATTCTGGTTGCATAATCACTAATCGTTCTTGGAATTTCGGAATATTTATAATAGTTTTTGCAGCCAGTGTGTTTGCAAATATGATATCAGCTACTGCGGCTTGCTGTCTATTTCTGCCATTTGTGCTCTGTTCGGTAATTTTTACACTTACTATTTATTATTTTAGAGATAAGCAATGATGATTAACCACTTTATGGTAGAGGCTGTCGTAGATCTATAAACTGTTTCTTATCCCTTAACCACTAGACCAAACTGCACGTTTGGCCTAGTGGTTTAACGGTCACCACGCCGTTTCCTACTTCGCCAAGTGTCGTGGGTTCTAATCCTACGTAGGACAACACTTTGTGTGTTCTACAAATTGTTGTTCTGAGTCTGGGTGTTCATTGTGTCCGCTTCATGTATGTTTGTAAAGTCCCCCGCGACACAGGATTTATTCCTAGTGCGGAAGTACAACTCAAGTTGTACTAGTAGAACAAAGATTCGGAGAACAGATTTGGTTCCACTTTTGATTACGACAAAATACAAATGCAATTTTTGATTCTTTTTCCGCAATTGCAAATGCTGTTAACGCAAATAAATTAGTATTTTTAAACTAAGTTACTTTTTATAAAGGTATATTTAAAGAAATTATTAATTAATCATTCATTTATTTGCAACTACAGGCACTCAAAGGTCCTGAACTCTGGGCACAACGAGCTTATTTAACAGCATTAGCTGTTGGAGTGGGGAGCTCTTTCGGATATTGTTTTCCTTTCTTATATACTCCAGCTTATTTTTGTCACTATGTTGGGAAAGTACCAAAATGCAAAATGGTAATTAAAAATGCAAATTTTTCTTTTTATTTAAAACCGTTGTGATACAGAACCCAAAACAACAGAAATCATTGTGAAGCACATTTATTTAATGTAACTTTGAATATTTGATGGATCAAATTTCTAGCTACGTGGAAATTTACAATTTTTCATTGGATGAAAAAATACTTCTAAAATTCTGGTAATTCTTTTAAATTGGAATTAAAATCCTAATAAATAAGTGAAATATTAATAATCAAAGAAAAGAAAAGTGTATATGTATTTATAGCAGTTGTCTAGTAACCATAGTACAAGGTCTTCTTAGTTTGAGACTATGGCGATGTGTGTCAGACGTCCGAAATATTTATTTATTTATACTTAAAGGTAATAATAATTTTAAAAATTAGTTTTTCTTAAAAAATATTTTACCATTGATGAAAAATAACAATCGTAATCACCAGTATATATTTCTTATTTCAGTTTAAATATTCAATCGTGACCACCATAATTTCAATAATAGTGCTATGGCTAGCTCTTGTATATTATGCGCCAGTGATATGGGACCCATCCGACAAAGGACATACAATGATCGGTACACCTCCTACGACTCCACCTCCAGCAGGTGAATAATTACTCAAGATATATACTAACATCGCTGTGTAAACGTATAACACTACTAGTTTATGAAAGTTGACTTTTTTTATAAACAAACATATTATGATTAGTTATAATTGATTTTAGTGTAGTGTTAAATGCGATAGAATATTTAACGAAATGCGTAGGTCACAATAGGATTCTGCACACATTTAGGCTTGAGTTAACTCAAGCCAAGGGATGTAATAGGACGCACTATATTATGATTATTAATTCGATAGACTTTTTTGACAAGTGTTGTAGCTTAGTCGATATATTGACTTCATTACTAATAGCAAAACTTTTCTTTCCATTCAAAATTATTAAAACTAATGAGTGTTGACATCTGAGATGTGGATTCCGCAATCAGCGATAGTCATAAATCAACCCATGAATTATTGATGCTCAACGTATTTAAGTAGGTAAATACGTTAACAATCACGAGGAAAGCAGAAATCCGACATGCATGCATGCTTCTTGTAACTGAAACCAAACAAGTATTGTGTACAAAAAAGAAGAAAAAAGTTGAGAATCGCAGTTGAAACTGTTAAATGTGTAGAAAAACATTAGGGAGAATGTAACCCCATTATCGTAACAATCCAGTCCGAAACTGACCCCAAAAACAAGATAAATTAATAATTTACTAGTGTCGCCTGTGGTCGCCCAGTGGTCGAAATTCGACATCAATTCATTTTTTTTCTTTTAACTTTCTGCAATCTTCGGTTACAAAGTTTTTGCTTCGCGTATTAATTTAAAGATACTATCCGACGTAATGTGTTTTTAGTAGAAGTTAGTAAACAAGCTAAACAAGAGAATGGAAACCAGTCAAAATCTGGTTCTTTGCAATTGATTCATATTGTACTTCAAAATTAACGAGTGAATTATAAACCTGATCATTTAAGATACAATAATATTTTTACATATTGATAACACGGCATCTCGCCAAATAAAATGTTGGTCTATCTAATTAAAAATCATAATATAATAATAATAATAAATATCTTTATTGTACCATAATATTAATAATAATGTTAACTTTAATAATAAAACTTAAACTAGGAAAGTACAATTGGCGGCCTTATCGCCCGGAGGCAATCTCTTACAAGCATAATGTATTATGAAAACAAAAAAAAAACTTCGTTTTAAAAAACCGACTTCAAAAACTAAAAAGTATAAAATAACTTAATTTGTATGTGCTACCTATTCATAGGTTTGAAGTCAGTGCCAAGTCCAATGTAATAGTAGGTACCACACTCGCTATATTTCGAGACGAACGTCAACGACGTCACCGACGCTTCGACTGTTTTGTTCAACATGAAGAGCAGCTATCCCGCTCAAGGTCACGCGCGGCGAGTGCGGTACCTACTATTACATTTTGGCTTGGCACCGACTTCAAACCTATGAATAGGTAGCACATACAAATTAAGTTATTTTATACCTTTTAGATTTTGAAGTGGGTTTTTTTAAACGAAGTTTTTTTTTTTGTTGAGTTTCCAATAAATAATGTAAATGGTTATAATCAAATAATTGTTTATGTTGCTATATTGAAATTATTAGGGAGAGTAGTGGTTTTTAGTTTTTAATTAAAGTATTTAACTAAACCTCCTTTAATTTCGAAACGACCACTTCCCAAAACGTATTAATTTGTAATAAGCCTTAATTCTGTTCTTATATTAAGCCTCTTTTGTTATTTCAATAAGTAAAAATTATTTTTGTCAAGTTAATTTAGAGGCAATTTTCTTATTGCATATGTCTGTTGTTTTAATTTTACTATTAACAGTACTGATACTGTTCTTAATCAAATTTTGGAGCAGTGTAGAGATTTTTGAATACTGTGGCACTAGACGCACGTTTGTATGCCTTTAAGATTTTTCCGTTGAATGATACCGAGGGTAGAAAACGAGAGAAAACGTCTATTTTGTGCCATAATGGAATAATAACTCCGGTTATAAGTCGTAATACCTCAGTATTACGTCAAGTCAGTTCATTTCTTGAAAGCAATGCGTTATTAGCTTGTAAAAATTAAATAATTAAATGTAAATATAGACTTTGTGCATTACTTTTTTATAATTGATACTAAATATTTACGAGTAAAACTAAGTCCATTTAAATATTTATTCAATTTAATGTCACTAGATAGCACAAAACGTTGTTTTCAGTCTTGAACTAATTTATTGAAAATGTCAATAATATCTAATAAGTAATATCTAGAGGTAAAACAATGAAATATTATGTTAGCTTAGACTGAATACTATAAGCTAATAGCGGTAAAAATAACGTGGATGGGAAGCTTTATGACAGCTATGTATGAGTTTCATGTTATTTATTATTGCGAAATAAATAAAGGAAAAGTACATCTGTTTCATTTTTTTATATTATTACCCGTCCTAATTATTCTAATTATGATATGCGACTGCAACACTGCCACATTACATTTTATGTATAATTTCTCCGTTTATAATTTATGTATTATTCCCATTAGGTACGTGTCAAATTATTATCTCTCCTATTTATTTGTATTAACTGAGTGACTATAACGGTATTTAGCTAAAAAAATATTTATTGGTATACTTAAGCTTAAAGCTATTTTAGTTATGACCCTTTAGGTTTTTATTATTTTTAACTAATTTCCATTTGAATCCGTTTCCTAAAAAATTAAGTTGTGGGCCCTCGATTCAGATGCATACTAGAACAAATGTGAAAGAGATAGATGAAAAATTACATGCTTTAAGCCTCAGATCAGAATCTGTAAGAAAGTTGTCGGAAATATTTAATAACTTCTTGCATTTAAAAAATCCCCTACTCAAGCACTTAATCGAGTAATCATACGCCAATGAATTTTTTGCAGACATTCTGTTATTCTTCCCCACTTTCACCCCCATAACTCTTAAACGACTCAACCGATTTTCATGAAACATGTCTAAGATCACTCGCACGTAACTCACCTTTCATACAAAAAAAACTAAATTGAAATCGCTTCATCCCTTCGTGAGCTACGGTGCCACAGACAGACAGACACGTCAAACTTATAACACCCCTCTTTTTGCGTCGGGGGTTAAAAAAATAAGATAGATATTATGACTACAGACATCCTTATAATTTATAAACGTTACTGCTCAAAGTTAAATAACGTTCATGAATTGGACCGTTAGTTAAAAAAAATACAAAGATATTTAATGAAAAACATACCATTGAGCATAAACATACCATACCATGGATAATTCTAGCTTGCATTACAGCTTAATAAATGTCAAAGTTCCAAAGTTAAAGAAATATGCAGTGAAAAAATATATCAAGTTTATGTACTAGGCCAGCGTGGGGACATATGGCCTTAACCCTCTCTTGAGAGGAGACCCAAGCCCAGCAGTGGGACGTTACGTTATGGGTTGTTGATGATGATATGTACTACTAATCAAGACTATTAAAAAAAACCCTCTCATAAGTTGTCCAAACTGAACCTAAAATCTATGGCTTTTTCTGAATAATGCCATCTATGGGCAGTAGGAACAACTATATTGTACTTTTAGTAGCTTCGAAATTCAAGTTGGCAGAGTAGATTGATGTTTGGAATTTGTGCATCTGCCCTTTGGTTGGTTCGTAAGTTTTGGTTTAGATGGCGTTTGCACAAGAAAGTTTACTTGTTACCTGACAGTCATCTTAATTAGATTGGCGTCTAAAATAAAATGTATTAAATAATGTGAATGCTGTTAGTTAAATATAGGTACACTACGAGAAAATTCACGTAATCACATATATACAATAATAATTATAAATATTTATCAAAGTTTTTATGTAGTCGGGTTATAGATTTAAACTTTTTCTTGTTTATCATTGCTATGACTATTTTGTAACTACTAAATTAAAGAGAGAAAACCATAGAAATTAAAAATATTAAATTGACTTTAACGCTATCAATTGAGAGTTGAAAATGATACACTTTTGTTACCGTATTTCATTTTTTAATTGATATTTTGGTACAAAGTCTTAAAACGATTCAGCACATTTTTCTTGTTCTCATGTTAAGATGCTATCTTAACAGTTAACTCTACCGACTCGTAGTCACACCAGTATTATAAACAGGATATTTTTCTCGTTCCACTCATGTTTTTTCCACACCATTTATACCTACTATAAATGCTAGTGCAGTCTCTAACATCTAGAGAATGTGTTTATTTATTAAAAAAAAGTATAATAAAAGTAACATAAATTGAATTATACGTTTTACACATTATGTAGTATTGTTGTAGCAAATGCCTTGACAAAAAGTACATAAAAACTGAAGCTAATGAATTACGTTAGGAAAATATTAGGTAAACAGTTTAGGGCTTACATGGGCCGACAAGTGGCTAAATGCCTAAATGATGAACAATATATATCACTGACTGGAATATAGTAGTTAATCTGGTGTGATTACGAGTTGGCATCGGATAATTTCAATTTATTCTGAGAATAGAATACATACAGTTGAAGTTGATTAACCACTCATTACCTTTTTGAGCCTGCTAGATGACCACAGTCTTTGAATATAAGTGATTTAGCATTTTTTATGTTTTGACTACGAACACATAATAAAATACTCGTGAGTAAAGACAAATGGCAGTGTTTATTTCAGGAATTGTAACAATTAAAATTTTTATAACACATGTCACGTATGCACCTAAGTACTTTTATAAAGACACTTCTTAATTGTATCCGTAATCTGCTAGGTACAATCAATAACTATTTAGTAGAGAACACGTGCATAGTCACTTATCACTTCTCGATATGCTTTATATTCAGGGGTTGAAAACCCAAGGTCTCGGATCAAACTGGCGTCGTTCTACGGTAAGGGTCGGTACCAACAGCACGGTCGTGACGTGGCGGAGGAGGTTCCTCACCGCCCCGAACTCCCGCACCAAATGTGACCATCTCTTCCTCACGTGACGGCGGTGGTTCAACAGCAGAAGTATCCAAAAAGCGCCCACTTGCAACGGACGCCTGAGATTGGAATATCGATGCACTTCTTAAACCACTCAATGTATTTGCGCTTTGAGGAACTTCCTTGAACTCTTCGAAATAATTATCGCAAGCAGTAGGCCGAGGCCCTGCAGGAAATCCATACAACGTAGACGTTGATAAATCTTTTAGTGATGCTGAACTTAAATTAATTCTTCTGTTTTTATTGTGTATAGAACAATGAGGCATTTCGTCACCGTCAAACACAAAGCGCCGCCGCTCGCGTGGCGTAGCAGCTGACGATCCTGATGGTGGATACGTGTCTCTTTTCATCATTCGCCTCTCTAATAGTGTAGAATCTCGTTCCCTAAACTCGGAGAAGGCATACTCGCGATCCCAGGCCCGACAGTCGGCTTTAGCTTTCTCTGTGAGCTCTGTTATCCAGTCTTTTTGATACCACTGTAGAAATAGAAATATTGCCGATGTGCCTGCTAACTCAACAGCCAAAAAGCCACTGATATACAGTCCAAAGGAGTAGCCGTAACTGTAAGACATTCTCGGTGTGTCGTATACAGTCATGTAACGTAACTTGTGGCCTAATTGTGATTTGAATACAGATATGTACATGACAATCCCGGTCAGCATTATAAGACCTGCAAATGAAAAAATAAAAATATATATTAGCTCGTTAATAATTTCTAATTTGTTTAGGAAGTAGGTTCAATCAGTAGTTGGGTGCTCTATATTAATAAAGCTTAAGAGTTTGTTTGTTTGATTGAACGCTCATCATCTCAGGAAGCACTGGTCCCATTTGAAAAATTCCAACAGCCCAGTTATCGAAGAAGGCTATATGCTATATAAGACGCAGTCGAGGTTACGTGGGTCAACTAGTTTGGAATAAAATAAAGTTTAATTTTTTTGCGATATCATATTATAGTAGTAATATATATAGGTGTTTTTATTCTGGTTTCGATATAGGGAACGTGCAGGAACTATAGGTGGCAGCACTAAATTGACAAAAGCGACACTATGCGGACGGTAAAGGAACTTATCAGACCTGTCATCGTAATTAGCTCGTTGTATTAAACGTTGATGTCTTTTAAATCTTTATAATTTTTAACTAATGTTTATGATTTTTCTTTACCAGTTTGAATTGTAGGAACGTATGACGGATGTAAAGGATTTTCTGATTTTTTTTTGCCAACGAAGTGAGCACTGCATATTAAATTATTATTATTATCCTTCACACAGGATATAACGTAACTTAGTTAGGAGATCAGATCTGCACCCATAATTATTCTAACATGTTAGTTATTTTAAAATGTAGCAACTACTATATACCCGTGTACTGCAATACATAATTGTAAACTGTCAATAAAGTTTTTATTTTTCATTGTATCATATTTTTGTATTTCTAGATGGAAGCCAATCATTTGAATGTATACTGAAAATAGATTGAAAGATTGACTGTATTAATAACAAAACTTAGTAATTTTCACTACAAATATTATTGATTATTTCTAAATGCTCCAAACTCATGCTTAGGTATACTTCTCTACGGCGTTTATCTATTTTATCCATCCGATGTATTGGTACATCCAAAATGCAACAATGCAATATGATTAGCTAGAATAATAATTTGTACTAATAAAATTAATTGTGTTTACTTCTTATAAATATCTATTTCAAGTATTAATAGAGTACAAGATTCGGATTCGCGACACCAGTTGGCAGCACCTTCGTTGTGCACGTTTCCTATAGAGCTTTTATAATATATGTTTAGTTAAATTTAATTTGGTATTACTGTACCTTGTTTAGTTACAATAAAAAACTCAATAACATTTTTAATGAATAAGAGAAATAATTAATCTCGCGCACTTGCCAGAAATTATAAAAAGAACTCCAGCGATGAAAGTGCAGAGCCGTCTTCCTTTGACACAGTGGCCGAGAACACAGCATAACGCCCCGACCGCCTGCGTGAATACTGCTAGTAAAAGAGGGGCAGCGGATCGAGTTACCACATCTGAAATAACAAAACAAAATATAAACACAAAAGGTACTGAAGATAATAAAATTTTATTTTCATTTTTTTTATTTTCAAGTTTTTAGTTTTTAATTTCATTACATATTACTTCTACTAGTCAACCCCTTTCATCATACCCATATAGTGGTAGTCGTGACAAAATGTGTAAACCACCATTTTGTAGCGTCAACCATCTTAGATTTTAATTTGTTTTCATAGTGAACTGTGTTCCAATAGTCAAGCCCTTTCATTTGATACCCATATTGAGGTGTCACGATAAGTATGTGTAGGTATTAGTTAATTTGTGTCGTCACTCATGCTGTGGTGCAATTTAATTAGTAGCAATTATTTTAGATGGTACTAGCCCACAAATAACGAATTTTTGTTTTAACTTACATGGTATAGCATTTGTAGAGTCACTCGGGTCTGGTGTATACTGTGACAGCGGAAAATATGGTATATCGACACACCGAAATACTGTACTGCCAGCTGAAAAAGAAAAAAAATATTTTACTGAACGTAAAGTGTATAGTGTTTTTATATGTGTTTTGAAACTTAAACACATAAACATGTGTTTTATATTGATTTGCAATACATCAAAAATGATTTGGAAATGCTTGTAACAGAAACGATGCTTTTCTCGAGGTTGGAGTGTTTCATGACTTAGTACAAAATTCTACAATGAAGGTAAAACAAATTTCAATAGCCTTTTAAGAAGGAGTACGCTCTTTTCTTGAAGGTTTGAAGGTCGTATTGGTCCGGGAACAAACATAAACAACAACAACATTTTCATTAATATTTTCAGTTGTCCCGTGAATTGCGGGAACAATAAACAGTTGTTCGTTTTAGTGTAACTTGCTTAAATTTTATCACTACCTAGTTACTGTCTGTTACTGTGTAGATATTATTCAATGCACTACTCAATAATTTCATCATTGTGACCTCAAACCATATCAGGTCTATTTAATGAAGGAAATGGCCGAGCCATAAATGGCAAAACGGATGCATCAGGGTACTTTGTAAACGGGACGAAAGTGGGCCGGCCTCGGACGGTGGGACAATGCATTTCCCGAGCCTCACGTTGCGGAAACCGAACGCATTGTAGCTCTGCGACACATGCGGAAGTTACGTACTCTATTGTGTAAAAACTGTACATAGGATGTCTGAAAGCTATGTGTTTGTTAAAATAAAGAATGAGAGTGACAAAGTGCTTGATAATGAAATTTTAACCCATTTGCTATAGTGTTACTGAAGTTATGAAAATTTGTTAATAATTTATTTTTTTGTTTAGAAAACAATGTTGTTGTTGATGAATATTACGTTTAATTTCGACAAGTTATGGTTTTGTAGCAATTACTTAAATACTCCACATGGTTAAATAAAAATGTTGAAAGTTTAAGTATTAGAATCTGTCCAATATGATTAAAGATTATTAATCCAAATCCAGTTAAGATTTATAAATAAACTAGCTGACCCGGCGAACTTCGTACCGCCATATTTACATATCTGTTTCAGCTTCCCACAGGCAGTGTACAGTCGCGGACAAAAAAAAGACTTTGCCCTTTATCTTTTATTTCTTTCTTTCTAGCAAAATAAGAATGAAAGAAATCGGACTATGTGATATTGAATTAAAACTAAGTACATATTTTGACTTTCATCCCCTCTCTCTAAGAAACCGTGCTAAATTTTGGGATAAAAAGTATCCCCTGTCCTACCTCGTAGTATGAACTCAAATCATGCCAAGTTTCATTTTAATCCATTCAGTAATTTCAGCGTGATGCGTGGCCAAGATACAGACAGACAGACAAAAATGAAAAAAAGTTTCAGTTTTGGCTTCAGTATCGATTATAGAGAGCCCCCAAATTTAAAAAAAAAATATCTTTAATATTCTAATTGAATTACTACATTTGAATTGAATTCTATTATAATTGAACCTGTTACATTTTTATTATAAGTATAGATTTACAATCATATCACATTTCAATTTATGAATGCTTAAACTTTTACAAGTGATAGAAAACACGTCGGTAACTTTTTAACTCTACGGGTTATCCCGTCGCCTGTGAAGAGCCCTAATCCGACCCGATAAAAATTTTTGACGTCTGTGAAAGATAGGGTCTATTGATTATGTCCTATTTTTAGCTAATTTTAGCTATTTTTTAATGTATTACTTCATTAAAACACTTTTTTAATGCCCAGAGTTGAAAACATATAATTATTTTCCTAGTAAATTAAAACTAAAATATACTCACGATCTGTGTGACATATCCTCCACAATCCAGATACAGTTTGCTTAGCAACTAAACTGTGTTTCCCGGTTCCATTGAAAGACGGGTTCAACATATTCTCTTGTGTGTGCAGCCAATTGTTTGTTGAGACTGCTACAAGAACTGCAACCACAGCAGTACCAGCCGATAAAGGTGTTAACAGCCACAGGCAGGCAACCGAAGAGTCAATTTGAGCTATTAAAGTTGGTGATGGAGGAGTTGGCCTGAAATAATATTTAAAATAACCATGTTTAGGCAAATATTTGACTTTCATTTTCATTGCCTTATGCCTCTTTTTACTGCGATGAGTGCGATTGACTCTCACATGGAAAGACAAAGGTATTTTTCGTGACCGTTACATATAAAAACATTGAAAAAACAGCGATTACGTTGGAGTTGAACACTGTAGTGTATTGGACACTTTTAATATCAATCAAATGAATGCCATTTTCTCAAATATAAATAATAATAAATATTTCGGACATCTAACACAAAACGCCATCTAGTCTTAAGCTAAGCAGAGCTTGTGTTATGGGTACTAGACAACTGATATAAATAAATATATACTATTTTTTTTTTGTCAATACATACATATTATACTTAGAAAACACCCTAGCGCCGAAACAAATAATTGCAGATCATACAAACATTTGGTCCGACCCGGGAATCGAATCCGAGACCTCAAGCACAGCAGTCGCCTACGCTACCACCGTGCTGCTGAGGCAGTCAATATTATTTCAATATGTTACATATAAATAAATAATAATATATTTACCTGGGCGGGCGGCGGCTGGCGATGGCGCCGCTAAGCGTGGGCGCGGGCTGCGCACGCGCGCCTCGCGGCAACGACGCGTGCACGCACTGCGCACCGCCGCCCCACATGCCTTCCTTCCGCTTCACTGAAACAATTGACATAGTTTTTGTAATTTTTAAACTAAGTATTTTTACTTGTTATACGAGTATAAAATAATAACTATAACGATTATGCATTATAGTAGTTCTAAGGATCCAAATACAGGCTTTTTAAAAAGCATCTCACTAGGCCGCCATAGTGTAGGTCAATATGCTGCATTCACCACCACTGCACTTTGATTCTACATAATATATGTTTTCCATCAGGTAGAGCAATTTTGGCAGTTATAATATAAAAAAACCGTCTAGACTACCATTGAATACTAACTGCTATTGGCACTATTATACAAAAACTGATATTTCAAAAGTGTAGCGCTTTTCAACTTTACTATATTAAAATAGACTTAATACTAATCATCTTTTATTAATCATTTCTTTGCTCACTTTCACAACAGCTTACTGAGTGATTTAATCGATTATTATCCATCCTATCCTGTCCTCTAATTTCTGTTTTTTTTGTAGCTTTAAAAGCACTACCTTACGTGGGAGAGCCACGCTTTGGCACGAATGGGCCGGCTCGACCGGAGTGATACCACGGCCTCACAGAAAACCGGTGTAAAATAGTGCTTGCGCTGTGTTTCACCGAGTGAGTGAGGATACCGGAGGCCCATACCCCAAACCCTTCCGCTATCTCCCCCATCCTCCGCCTCCTTCGCCCCCCATCCCCCAAAGGCCGGCAACGCATGCCGTGACGCCTCTGGTGTTACAGGTGTCCATGGGCGGCGGTAATCGCTTACCATCAGGCGATTCGTCTGCCCGTTTGCCCGCCTCTTCCATAAAAAAGCAATAATCTAAGAAATTGGATTAACAATAATTTATTAATCTAACCTTGTAATAAGAGAATAGCCCAAACATTGAGTTAAGTGGAGCGCATCTACAATAACAATATTGTACTATAATATGACCGTAGTTATCAGAAAACGAGCAACGTGTGCCCTTTTTTGTTGTAATATACCTAAACAGAATTTCAGGCCATTGTCACAGGTGGATATTGATATTCAATAGTCGTATCCATATATGTTTTTGTACTAACGTCAGCTCTGTTTCTTCGTGAACCAACCCGAACCCACAATGTTACAAAGGACGTCTACAGTAAAATTTAATTATATCGCCTCTGTCCGAACTCGACGCTTGTTACTATTACGATAGTTGCCTTTGCTCGCTTTCACAATAGTTTACTGAATGCTTTAATATATTATTATCCATCCTATCCTGTCTTCTAATTTCAGTTTTTTTCTGAAGCTTTAAAAGCAATATACTTGATATTTTTGGAATAAAAGGAATGGCTATTTAAAGATGTCACTTTCGAAATATATATTAAAGTAGTTGAATTAAAAAAAAAACAATTTTGTGAGAGATTAAGAACTTTTGCGTTGAGGCAAAAGATATTGTATGTTTTAAGAATCATTTAAAAGGTAACGAATCACCTTTATCCGGATTAAATTCTGACAGCGACGATAATACCTCCGTGCTCTATAAAGTAACAGATTATACCTTGATAAAACATCTTAATAATGCTAATATTATGTAGATAGAATTATATGGTCGTATCATGAGCTGTTGGTGGAACGAAATAACAACAGTTTATCTACATACGAAATGTGTTTTTAAATAAAATAACAAAACAAGACCAATAGGTACGTTCTTTAAATGTTGAAATAAAAATAGCTTAATATAAGCTTGTATTTTCACAAAAATGTTACTTTTATATAAAAACCGTGCTTTATATCGACTTTTACGAGTCTAGATGGCGTGAATGACGCCCTAGTTTGGCGATTAGTGATCCTAACAGATTAAAATACTATTTGACTAATGCGATTATTAGGCAATCTCTTAGTGTCTAACATACACATTTAGAATAATGATATTAGATAAACTGGTTATAGAAGAATCAACCAAAATCCTAATTGTATGTAAATAGTTTTAGTGTTATCAGGCGCAGATAGATGAATGTACTGTCACGTTGATAATGACAAATAGCTGCATTGCCATTTTTAACCGACTTCAAAAAAAGGAGAAGGTTTCTCAATTCGACCGTATGTTTTTTTTTATGTGTGTTCGCGGATAACTTCGTCGTTTATGAACCGATTTTGATGATTCTTTTTTAAATGGAAAGGAGATATCCCAACGGTGGTACCATGATAAGGAAACTAAGATCTGATGACGGCATCCAAGAGAAATCGAGTCGAACCTTAAAGTCGGTTTTTGTTTTTGTTAAAATTTTATATAATAATGTTACTGTATAATACCTATACAGTATACTTATATTCAGGGCTTTTTTTGTCACTTCTTCTTTGGGGGCACGTTAATTTTCAAATGTTTCAATTATAAGTTACGATTTTTTTTTTGTAAATGCAAAACCTTTTCCTTTGGGGGCACTGTGTGCATCCGCGTGCCCACACAAAAAAAGGCCTGGTTATATTTAATAACTAACTACAAATCGATTTTCCTTTGGATAGTTCCTTGTTGCTAATATACTTTCTGTATTGGTTGAGCAGAATAATTAATGATTTGTGAGCTTCAATAACAAATTATTCCGTATATAAACTTGAAATGTTTTGTTAATGTATAGATAGTTGCTATAAAGTGGTCAAAGGAACAAGCCCTATCTAATATTGATAGAAAACTTGGATTTTTTATGTTTTTCAAATATTTTCTGAAGTACATGCTATATTAACATAAGTTTTGATTATTTTGTATATGTATCCATAGGGTTAACGAAGCAAAAAAGTTTTGAATTAATTTTTACGGTTGCACGATGATATTATCAACCTCGTTTTAGTTAAAAGGCATTATTAGATGCGTCAACGTAATTTTGAAATTGATCTAAAACAAAATGCAAAGCTTACAGTCGGCGATAAATTCATTATGATAATGGTGGTTAGAAAATGCTAGGCTCTTATAATGCTTTCGAATAAAACTCTAATAAAAAGTTTGTCGCAGTAATGTTGGCGATAAACGGTCCCATTAAATATAATTACGACGGCCGTGACGTCACTGTGGACAAAGCAACGTCATCTCAGAGAAAAGTTGTAAAAGTTAGTAAACTAAACTCGTTTGAGTTACACTCAGTTATGGAATGTAGTCGGTCCACATTTCGATTTATCTTTGAATATTCTTGAAAGGAAAATGATATATGACGTGTATAAAAGTGTAGTCATGCTTCCCAAGTTGTAATATGTTTGCAGTATATTCGGCTTATTCAGAAATTATTTTAGAGATATTAAAAATAATAAGATATTAATGATTGATATTATTATATATTTTTTTTATGTATGGCCCGCCAAAATGACTCTACTCTGCCTGATGGAAAGCATAAGCAGAATCCAAGAGTGGCGGTCACCATATTCACTGCGAATGCAGACAATGCAGTGTGGCGACCTCCACCATGGCGGCCTAGTGATGCTGCTGCATCTTTTAGTCTAGTCAACAAATATGGAACTTGTTGACTAGACTATTTGGGCCTCCGGTCTCGCACTCACCAACGAAACACGACAGCACGAACGTTGTCATTTTACGTTGATTTTCTGTGCGAGGGTAGTACCGCCCCGGTTGAGCCGGCCCTGTCGGCCCGGCTAATAAAAATAACAACTTATACTCTTTAATGTGGTACAGCTGAAGTACTAAGTCGTAATTTGTAAATCGCGGCAACTTTCAATAGTGAAACGAAATGTTACTGAACCATGCCACGCACCATGCTACAGCACAAGGAGTATAGTTATCTACATATAATACCTAAAGCCGAAGGTGTGGTTTTCGGTAGTTGTATTATTAATAACTATTTGTCAATTACATTTTGACATCCAACTGTTAAAAGTTACCGGAACTGGATAAACGAGCAAAATAAATTTAATTATGATGTGATTTCAGGGATTGCAAATAAATTAAATACACACATCAAAAGTGTCTAGGGATCAAGCATTTTATGCGGATTTCTTGAGATTGAGATGTGGCTTTGGCCCTGGCCTGCTCAGTCGCCAGACTTGAACCCGATTGAGCATGCATGGGATATGCTACAGAGAAGAGCTCTGCCGAATATGGAGGGTATCCAGTCGCAAGAAGACCTTTTTTTGTTGTTGCAACGAACATGGGCGGCCATTCCACAGCGTGATTTGGATGAACTCATTTTGAGTATGCCAAACCGATTCTTGTGTTGTTAGTGTTCGCGGTAGAAACACGGATTATTAATTGTTTAAGTTACCTAATAAAATTTTAAAGAAAACTGTTATTTCAGTCTTTTTTTCGAACTTTAATGTTAGTGGTTCAAATGTCAAAATTCCCTTTATTAGGAAAATGGCAAATTTCTTTATTAATGCAAAGGTGACTTGGTTTATCGTTACTGTGACAAACGAAAACACTTTATTTGATGAATCCTTAAAGAAAATTTTAATTAATATCAATCAGGAGAAAAGTTATTGCAAAAATATATGTTGATCCCTAGACACATATGTTGATCCCTAGACACTTTTGATGTGTGTATTAGTATAATATTCAGACTAATATTATAAATTCGAAAGTAACTCTGTCTGTCTGTCTGTTATGTTAACGGTTAAACCGCGGCACCGATTTCAATGAAATTTTTCATGGAGATACTTTGATTTTAAGGACATAGGCTACTTCTACCGCGTTAATCGACAAACACGCGGGTGGACTAAAGCTATTCCTGTATACTTGTGAAAAGAAACTACAAAATATGTGATTTTTTAGAACTCCAACTTATTAGGTAACTTGTAAGTGTTCTTCAAAATATAATCTCCAAACATGTAAACTTTATTAGTACGAACCAACTTGAGTGCTCTAACATTTTTACAGCGGAAACTTTATGAGTTCACGTATACTGAATTATGAAAATCTTATATATAAAAATCAATTCCTGTTCGTTTGTCTCGCTAAAACTCAAGAACATCTAGGCCGATTTAGCTGATTTTGGTTTTAAAATGTTTGTCGTAGTCCAGGGAAGGTTGAAAAATTAAAAATAACTTGTAAATCCAAATGTCAAGTGTACAAAGTAGCGGGCACATTTAGTAAACAACAAAGAGCTTCATATTTATGTCAACCCATTCATGTCGAAATTCTCCTTTACAAGAACG
Organism: Diaphora mendica; assembly: GCA_949125395.1. NCBI lineage: Eukaryota > Metazoa > Arthropoda > Insecta > Lepidoptera > Erebidae > Diaphora > Diaphora mendica. Next base: position 10,011,187 of record OX421321.1, read on the forward strand.
TTGCCATAACTGATCTTAGGGTGAAGAGACATGTTTCATTATTATGACTTCAATAACATAACATAAATGAACTTTAATTCAATTTTACAATAGATGTCACAATCAAGAGCTATTCAATAAAGTAATATATATTTAAAGCAGTTCAAATTGTAACAATGATCGATCAAAGTCTACTCGACACACGTATATTACATCAGCGTTTAGGATAGAACAGTTTCCCTTTCCTTGTTATATTTAATCCGAGATTATGTTGCCTTGTAATAATGGGAGATTGATCGAGTCGAGCCTGCCTATCCATTTCAGGTAATCAGGACGTTTGAATACTCATCTTTGTTTTTGTTCTTATATGTATTTGCTTTCAGCTTCCACTTACTGCAAATGTTTTCGTGTATCTTATGTTAGCTGTCATATTTGAGTAATGAAATATCCGACCAATGAATAACAGTACTATTGGAAGAGATTCGTTTTATTACAGTGAATAAAGCTAAACTCATAGCTTATAGTTTTATTTATCACATTTGTTTTAGCTATGAGTTTAGTCAAGTGATAACAAATAATGAATTCAAGATGTTCATCATTTTGTTCGACACATAAACCTTTTATTTAATATTATACTTTTTCACTGATTTAGTTTATATACCCTACACTAAAATATTTAAATCGATACTTTTAAAAAGCATAACTTTTTAATTTTCCATGGTGGAATTAGTGTCTTAGCGCAAGTGTCTATAGTAGGTAGTAGAGCCACGCTGATTTCAGCACGAACGGGCCGGCTCGACCGGGGCGGTACTACCCTCGCACAGAAAATCAACGTAAAATGACAGCGATCGTGCTGTCGTGTTTCGTTGGTGAGTGCGAGACCGGAGGCCCAATTAGTCTAGTCAACAAGTTCCAAACTTGTTGACTAGACTAAAAGATGCAGCAGCATCACTAGGCCGCCATGGTGTGGGTCGCCATGCTGCATTGTCTGCATTCGCAGTGAGCATGGTGACCACCACTCTTGGATTCTGCTTATGCTTTCCATCAGGCAGAGTAGAGTCATTTTGGCGGGCCAAACATAAAAAAAAAAAAAAAAAAGTAACTGAATAACCCCGGTATTTTGCAAGGTTACTTACTACATAGTTAAAATATAAATTTAATCATCATGTATTTTCTAATACATTTATTTCGATTGAAAATTATTTCTGAAAAAAAAATATAATTATTAATAAAAAATCTTGTAACTTTGTAAAAACATAATACTTACAATAATCATAGTTATCATTAGGAATGAAGGACCCGTATATTTTATTTCAATTCCACTACACTATAATGACCCTCGTATTCAATTCCAGTTACCTCTATTTCATCGAGTGTAATTGGCTGAACGGATACACTAGATATCCAACTTTTTACGAACGCCAATTTGGGTGATTCGTTCTATTCATTCATTTTATGTGTCTATTGAATGCCAACATAACGAACATAAACTGGACCTCAATTTAATTGAACAATTTTAAATGTTAGTTTACTAAATAAAATTCCAGCTTTGAATAAAATAATTGAGATATGGGGTTACAGTATAATCGAATACAATCAAGGTCGTGACTTTTATTCAAACACCGTGACTCAATTGAGAATCGATCACATAAGCAAAAGTTACATTTTTACATTTTGTTGATTACAAAGGTTTTAAAAATCTTTCTAGAGAATATTACCACGATGTTTGTCTCAGCATATGTTTAAAGAATAAATATTAAAGAAGTGATTGCAAGACGGCTGGCAGGAGTTGGACGCGAGAAGCTGAGGATTGAACCAATGGGCGTGCAGTTGAAGAGGTCTATTTTTAGCAATGGACTGCAATAGGCTTAAGATGATGATGATGATGAGATGTAAGGCAATGATGTAAATAAACATTTAAAATTATTTTCAAAGGATTATTACTATCATTTGTTAGTTCGATACAAAAGATGTAATCGCAACAAAAAATATTGATTTTATATGAGACAAAAACAAATTGAGGACTTTCGACCTTCACTTACATTGTAAGAGTTTTCGTAAATATTGTCCAAATTGTATCATTTGTTAATGCAAAGGCCTATTTACTTAGGTTTGATGATCACTAGGTAGAATTATTTCAAATCAAAACTATTTATCAAAACAAACGTACTGTAGGATGGCCTGCGGCACGATGGACTGACGACTTGAAGAAAATGGCTGGCAGCGGATGGATGTGGACCTTCGTTAAGTAGTGGACGGCTAAGCTTAAGTATTAAACCTACGCAAAAGATTTTTGTTTCCGTATCTAGTTCACTGTTTCTTAAAAAAAATCGTAATTTTGAACAAGTGTAGTAGTAAAATTCATTTTGTTAGGACTTTCCGGACTGATATTCAACAAAATACCCTTTTTTTATTATGAGTCTACTTTGTCCCACTGCTGGGCAAAGGCCTCCCCTGCAACAAGCCACTTCCCTCTATCCAAGGCCAGTTCCGGCCGGTCTCTGCGATTGGCGTCAAGATCCTCGCGCCATCTTTTACGAGGTCTGCCTCGTCGGCAGCGTCTACCCTAAGGCACCCAGCGTTCGAAGACAACCTTGGCCCACCGGTCTGGACTCATCCGACATACGTGACCGGCCCAGTCCTATTTTAATCTGGCAGTCTTCTTGCTCACATCCGCAACTTTAGTTTGGAACGCAGCTCTGTGTTTCTTAAATTACCCTTACCTTACCCAAATTAAAGTCATATTAAGTAGGACCCAACTGGGTTCAGGTCAATTTGACATGAGTTTTCAGAGCATTTTGGTTTAAAGATATAATGTGATCTGCCTTTTATAAATTTCCAAAAATAAATATTTTATAAAATAAACAAAACAATATAAGAACTGAAGTTAAATTTTAATTCATAAAATGAAAAGTATCATTAATTGAAGTCATAAAATTCAGTCGAATTGTTTAAAGTTCAAAGTAAAAGGGGAAATACTAACAAAATTATGAGCATTACAACAAACAGAATAATCCCAAAAGGTGATCGTTATCCATCTCGCTTACACGACTCCAACAAAATGGTAAGAAACTCCTCCTTTAGGTAATAGCCACAGAGATTAAGTTCTTCATAACTTTCCTTTAGATAAACATAGCTTCTTTGTATTAAATTATTCAAAAAGTTATAAGGTACGATGAAGATTTTTGGCAGTGCTAATTGATTGGTATTAAAATTTGCAAAGTTTCATTTATGTTGTTTATGTAATAAATACAATTTTGATCATTATTCCGCTTTGAGAGTCTGAAGTTTGTGCGAGTCATAACTTACCTTATCTTGTCTTAAGTACATTGTATCTTTGCTTATTGACATTTTAATTATTTATACTTCGTAAGGGATGAGGTATACGCGATATTTATTTTACACATTGCATTATTTTTACTGACGAAAAGTACCCCAGTTTATAGCATAGTTAGTGCGTATCGCGTGTGTTTACTTGGAACTACGAGCCTTTTTCTGCTTCAACAAAAACAAGGCGGTGCGTTATCTACCTTTTTTTATTTGATCTGAGCGTGTAGTAATAACTTTCAACCTCTTTTTACGAAAATAATGCGAACGAAAGAGTATTAAACTTGGCACAGCTAAAGTTTATGTATGAGGAAAGCAGAAAGTTTAAAAAAAAAATAGACATTATGAATTCTGATCAAATTTCGTATACTGAGTTACCACTAATATGTTTAAATCTCTATGGTTTTGGTGATCTGCGTCGAAACTCACAAAAAATGTTTGTCGGTCCGGCCTATAAATGATCCTTTAGGGACCTCGGACATGTCTCGAACTTCATATAAGGATATCAGCAAGACGATTAAACAGAATGTTTGATGGATGTTATATAGCTGCCCTAAGCAAACGAGACTTACCCTTTCAGAATATCATAGTTATTATTATTGCCTCTTTTATTTTGCTGGGTAAGACGTCGCCGTCTTTCATATAATGTGTGTGCTTTGGCGTAATGACATCGGCTTTTGTTACGGCGTTAATATTTTTTCCTACATATAACATATTGTATGTCGTGATTTATTGGATAAGTGCTAGGTGAAAGTTATTGACTATAGACCAATAAATATAAAAATATCAATAACTATCGGTACTCTTTGCGCTGTAGCATGGTGCGGGTGACAGTTTAGTAACATTTCGTTTCACTCTTGAAAGTTGCCGCGATTTACAAATTATGACTTAGTATTTCAGCTGTACCAAATTCGCAATATATTAAATCATTATTAGCTGAAGTAAATTATACTAAACCAACCAGAATGTTCTAGTCTACAAATAAAATCAAAGCACACCTCGCACCATGCTACAGCGCAAAGAGTATAGTACTCGTATAAGTGGTAGGTGGGGCACTAAGGAGCACGCTATAGTTATCACACTTTCACACTAATATTACACTAATATAATTATAAAGGCGAAAGTTTGTGAGTGTATATATTTGTTACTTCTTCACGCGCAAACTACTGAACGGATTTTGATGAAACTTTACAGTAATATAGCTTATACGTCGGAATAACACATAGGCTACTATTTGCCGCGATAACCAATATACAAGCGGGCGGAGCCGCGGGTAACAGCTAGTAATCAATAAATGAGACGTGAACAAATGTGTTTGCTGGTGTTTTAGATACATACTTAATATTACAAATTCGAAAGTAACTATGTCTGTCTATCTGTATGTTACGCTTTTGCGGCTAAACTGATGCACATATTTCAAATAAATTTGGCATGGACATAGGCTTACTCGGGTAAAGGCTGGTATATAATATAATTGACATTAATTCAAATTAATAGTTTACTTAGCGACAACTTATTTATCTATTTATATAAAAGCCAAACACCACTCACTTATTAATCACGAAATCTCAGAAACTATAACACCTACAAACTTGAAATGTGGCAGGTAGGTTCCTTATAGGATGTAGACATCCGCTAAGAACGGATTTTACTAAACTCCACCCCTAAGGGGGTAAATCAGGGGATGAAAGTCTGCGTGAGCGAAGCTGCATGCAAAAGCTAGTTAACTATATTTTGAAAAATGTAAATGTAAAATAAAAATTTCAAAGAGTACCTGTAACGTTTACGAATACTCTAACTGAAATATCAATTCCACCCACCCTACGGTGTTAAATTAAAACGAACCTTAAAACAGAAAACAAAGACGTATTATATAAATTTACTACACCGTTTCAATTTTCTTAAGTAGTCTCGCAAATGTCTTCAATTTTGTAGGCAAAATAAAACTGTAGCTCTAAAACGCTTGGGCCGTAGCCTTAGCTGCCATCTTGGTGAGAGATTAACAGCCATAATCAAGCAATTGGGCGAGGATTACAGCGATTTTTATGTCGCCATTGACGGTGGCGCCCCGACGGGGCCGTGAGCGGTTCATCAATCACCCCGACGACGGTTGAAACTCGAGCAATAACAATGACAAGCATGCTTGAGAAGAAATTCCACTGGAAAATAAGCCCACGTAAGACGGTGCGTAATAAATGTAGATTTAATGCGTAAGCGATATCGACTCCCAATAACACCACGCGTCGTGCTCATATAATTATTCATCGTTTAGACATTTGCACGGTAGATAAATTTTCCCTTGGGTAATAGGTAAGTGTTCCAAAATTTTCTTTTTACATTTCCATTTTCAATGTACTTCCATACAGAGGTACTAAGCTCACAGTAAAATATCGTAAAAGATGTACTTAGTGACTGACAGAAAACAATTAAACTCCGAGTACGGCGGAGGACGTAAAAATATTTAATCCAATTTCGTTTATTTCGTGTGTAATAATGTTTCGTTTAGTTGTCGTTGGTCTACGATTACTTAAAAAAAGCGGCCTAGTGCGAGTCGGACTTGCCCATGAAGGGTTCCGCAGCAGCAAGTAACATTTTTTTTTTATATTTGTGTTGATTGAATGAAAGGTATTCGTTCAAACCAATTTTCGGTGGAAGTTTGCATGGTAATGTACATCATATACTTTTTTTAGATTTATCATGCTCTTATTTTAGAAGTTACAGGGGGGGGGGGGTAACACACATTTTACCACTTTGGAAGTGTCTCTCGCGCAAACTATTCAGTTTAGAAAAAAATGATATTAGAAACCTCAATATCATTTTCGAAGACCTATCCATACAAATCACACGTATGGGTTTGATGAATTAAATTTTTTTGAGTTTTAGTTCTAAGTATGGGGACCCCCCAAAATGTATTGTTTTTTTTTTATTTTTGTGTGAAAATCTTAATGCGGTTCACAGAATACACCTACTTACCAAGTTTCAACATTATAGGTCTTATAGTTTGGGAAAAAAGTGGCTGTGACATACGGACGGACAGACACACAGACAGATATGATGAATCTATAAGGGTTCCGTTTTTTGCCTTTGGCACGGAACCCTAAAAATGGCGTGACAAAGTTATAAAAAAACTTGAGAGGTGTCAAGGGACACCCGGATGGGATATATTTTTGATATGCTACTACTAATAAAAATGCGCATAAAATATTCAAATTATTTTAGAAATAATCAGACTGTACCAAATATACTATAAAACATCACGTGATATTCCCAGACGGTCACCCATCCAAGTACTAACCACGCCCGATGTTGCTTAACTTCGGTGATTGGACGAGAACCGGTGTATTCAACATGGTATGGACGTTGGCAATCAGTTTGTTATATTTAACGTTGAGTATCCAGCACTATGACGTCAACTCGATGTTAAAAGTGTCGTTACAACTTTTGGTCTTATTTTTTTCTGTCTAGCCTTTCGTTGGGTTTTACAATAAAAATGCACGAAAATTAAGTTAATGGGTCTTAATTTTTTAAAAGCTCATGGTGTGGAAAATTGTTTTGAAGTTTAATCTCCAAAGTGAAGATATAATATACAATCTACAAAAAAAGCAATACTTGGGAAGTATTATAATTACGCTAGTTACAATAGTCTTAATGAAAGCTATTTACACAAATGATTTCTTCAGAAGATATTTTAGGCTTCTTAAGGTCAAATACAAAGTAAGCAGTCATAAACAAGTTCGAATAACAATGCACATCCTCAACATCGTTTTAAGCTTCCTTAGCTGTCAAATAATAGCTCTTGCAGCTTGGAGACTGTCTGTTGCGCAGTATGGGGTCGTGCGTTGTCGTGAAGCAGCTGCAAGAGCTGGGGTTGGAAGCTCTCCCTCATCCACCATACTCACCAGAACTTGCACCTACTGACTATTACTTTTTCCAAAATTTAGACAACTTTTTAGTGGGTAAAAATTTCAATTCCCGAGAGGCAGTACAAAATGCCTTTGAAGAGTTTGTTGCCTCCCGTACAGCTGATTTTTACAAGAAGGGCATCAATAAACTGCCAATGCGTTGGCAAAGATGCGTCGATTGCATGAGTGATTACTTCGAATAACAGAAATAAAAAAGTTTGAAAAAATAAGTACTTTCACTTATTGCATACAAAACGACAATTTCATAGGTAAAGACCTATTATAAGCATAAACTATTAAAATACATTAAAACTAGTTATAAGAGAATCTAAAACCCAATACGGCCGATTCTGAATTTAGTTATAAATTACACTTTCTTCAAAATATTACCTTCGTGGTACCTACTTCATTACATGTACATATTATTATATGTTCTAACCTTATTAAAAACATTTTTACAAGCTCAAAATTTCCTAACGAGCAACGGCGTCTAGCAGCGTTTTGGTGAGATTAACTTTATGAAAAAAAAAAAACTCCGTCGCAAAGTGGGTTATAAGTCTTCTAAGCTCCTTTTGTTCCGTCGTGCGTCATCCAAACAATGTGTAAGGAAGTGTCTTAATTAAAGCTTTGTTGTACAGGTTTCTGTTGTCATATGGTAGGTATTTCATATTTATATGTCAATTCTTTTGTTATTCTTATTCATGGAAATTTGATTCACAATGTTTTATTATAATTTTTCCTTTACATAGGGTAACTGGCGGTTATGACATACTTTTTAGTGGGTATTCTATAACCAAGCACACATCACACATTAAACTTTGTAAAGCATTTTGAACATGTACTTAATTATTTTTGTTAGACCCATGTCTATCAAACACAATATACGTGCATCATACATAGGTATGTATAAGTATTTGCCCACAATGGTAATCGAAATTAAATATTCTGATGATGACTTTAACATAATACGAAAACATCATCAAATATGAAATTAAATTTAAAATAAGGTAAATAATAACTCGGCAACATTTGAAGTAAATACACACGAAATTGTATATTTACACACTTTTTAATATAACCGTGTTGTGTGGAGAAAACATAAATAAATATCCTCAAAAATATATAAGATCTGTAAAGGTAATATTTAATATATACTTTAATATACATACGACCTTAAAGAAAATTGATAGATTTATATATACAGTACAGTAATATAAACAGTAGAGATGTGCCGACTAGTCGGTAAAGCCGACTATTCGGCAACAATCGTAGTCGACGATTAGTTGGCGAACTTATTACTTTGTATGTATTTCTCAATAATATATATGTCAATTTTTATTTTATAATCATATTTAGACATTTTGAAATGTAAAACAAAGCAATCTTTCTTTTGGTAACCAGTTTCTAAAATTACTTGCTAATAAAAACTATATCTGACATTTATTAATCAAAATGTTTGCTTGTAATTTTTGCTGTTTTTTTCCTTCCCACCGCGAGAAATAATCATTGACATTGATTACACATAACAAGCATTAGGGTCCAATGCGACGGAGCGGTGCGGCCTCTGATTTTCTAGAGTTAAACGCTGGCGTACCTTAGGGCTCCATCCTGTCGCCCACACTGTTTCTTCTGCATATCAATGACATAGCAATGGCATAGCATTAGCCCATAGCAACATAATAATTGCTAGGCAGACAAAAGCACAGTCCCGATATTTTGGACAACTTGCAGTCAAGCTGGCAGACGTTAAAGAAACACACGACAGGAGCTGGTCGCTGAGCTCAACCATGTTCTGGGCCGCATTTCTCAATGGGGCTGCCAGAATCTGGTCGAGTTCAATGCCAAGATTAACAGGTGTGTGCGTTCTCTGCCAAAAAGTCTCCATTCCTTCCTCTTCCCAGTTATCAGAACACTCAAATGCAATTACAAGGTAGGCTCGATATCTTGGGCATGGATATCTGCCGAGATCTCAACCCGCGCGAATACGTTGAGAGTGTCACCAAAGCGGCTTCGCGGAAGCTAGGTGTTTTAAACAAAGTGAGACAGTTCTTCTCGCCTTCTTCGCTGTCTTCTTTATAAGACCCAGGTTCGCCCGTGTGTGTCGGAGCCGTTCTGCCGAGCTTCGAAGCTTTGATAGGGAGGACCGACTGTGTCACTTACCGATTCACTCAGATACAGAGGTTATGCTTCAGAAGGAGTCCGCAGAGCGGGATCGAGAAAGGGCCGACCCCGTTGCCCAGGAGGTGACGAAGGGGACGCAGTAGAGGCCGCTAGCTCCCCAATCATCGCTAAAGGGTCGTTGTGGCCACATCTAGGGGAGATGTGGCCGCTACAAACGGCCCGAGACCGGTGACACCCCGTTGCGGCCGGGGGATGTTGTCTAAGGCGGGTCGGTGTTCCGACTCGTACTGTGTAGAACGGTAGGAGGCGCAACAGCGACCCGCCCCGGGAACGACTATGATTACCCCGGGATGTACCTCAGTCATGAGATACGGCAGGAGGGTTTCCAGAAACCGCTGATGCGTTCCTGGAGTTTCTCCCGACTGCCGAGGTAGGCCGCCGCGGGGTTTGGGGGTCCCCCCCATGGAAGGTATGATGCACAATGCATTCCCCGCGTAATAATAAAATAAAAAAAGAAGGTTCGCTCGTGTGTGAAGTACTGTTCTCATCTTTGTAATGGTGTAGCACATTATATGTTTGACGCTCTCGACCGGTTACAGCGGGGAGCAATCCGCATTGTCGACAGCCCCCATGGCAGTCCTCTATCGCCTTTATCATGGTGAGTGTTCTGAAGAGCTCTTCCAACTGGTCCTCTCCTCTCCCTAGCTCTACAGGACAACACGTGCCGGCCTCGGATGTTACCACTTCAGAGTGGTAGGGCCTCGGATGTTACCACTTCAGAGTGGTAGACATACGTTCTCGCACTCATCCCTTCGGTTCTTCCTTCCTGTGCCGAGCGGTCTAAACCTGGAACTCACTACCAGCGCACGTGTTTCCTTCCCACTATGATCCCGGGTCCATTCAGCGGGTCGTGAAAAAGCATCTCACCAGGTCACGCTGTCCTGTGTGTCCACACACTTCTGCATTGTCCTTATTACCTACCTACTACCTACATTGAGGATTGGGACCACCACTTTTGGATTCTGCTCATGATTTCCATCAGGCAGGGCAGAGTCATTTTGGCAGCAAATACATTAAAAAAAAAACAAGAGCATCACTAAGGCGGCCTCGCGGAAACTTGGCGTACTGAACAGGGTGAGACGGTTCTTTGCGCCCGAGCATCTGTCTTTTTTATAAGACCCAGGTTCGCTCGTTCGTGGAGGACTGTTCTCATCTTTGTGATGGAGCCACGCAGAATTCACTTGATGCTCTTGATCGGTTGCAGCGGCCAGCAGTCCGCATTATCAACAGTGCCGATGCCACCGAGTCCCTTGAGCCTTTACACTTCACACACAGAGAGATATCGCCTCTATGACAATCCTCTAGCGTGTTTACCATGGACAGTATTCTAAAGAGCTCTTCCAACTAGTCCCACTTCCTCCCATCTTCTACAGGACAACACGTACTGGCATTAGAAGTCACCGCTTCAGAGTCGTAGAAAAACGCTCTGGAACTAAACGGTTCCGTTCTGCCTTCCTGTGCGAAGCCAGCGCACGTGTTTCCCTTCCACTATGATCCCGGGTCCTTTAGGCGGCGTGAGAAAATGCATCTCACTAGGCCGCCATAATATAGGACGCTATACTGCATTGTCTGCGTTCGCAGTGAGTATGGTGTTGGAGTGTTGGATTCTACTCAAGATTTCATCAAGCTCAGCAGAATCACTTTGGCAGGCTATCAAATAAAATAACAAAAAACATTGTCCACTTGTTTAAAAAACATCGACACAAGTGATTTTTTTTTTCATTTAACTCTTCACTTCAATCATTAATAATAATAATATCTTTACACAAAAATATTTTTTACACTAAAACACAGCTCCGACTACGACCCTTATAGAAGCGAAAATGAAGAAACAAGGTTCGCAGGCGGCGTTTGCGACTGGGGTACGACTAATCGGCTAGTCGGCAAAAGTAATGATCGGCCCATCTCTAATAAACAGTAAACACAAATATGAAAATTATGACTTATGTGAGCGGTACTTCATGTCTTTCTTATACTAATATAAATAGGTATGTATAAATTGGCAACTACAGAGATTTTAATTGAACTAATTTCAAAATACTATAATATGTATGTACGCATGTATAAAATTAAGTTCATATTTTTTTAGTTCAGAATATAGTTAAAATTTGTGACTGAAATTAGTCCGACTTGCTTCTGTTGCGCTTTGTGTCAGTTGCTATTAGTTTGTACTTAATAATGAAATAAGATTTAACAAAATCAACTCTTGTTTCAGTACTATGCTGTATATTCGCCATAGCCAATAAATACGTACATAATATTGGCCATGTGCTGTTCGCGAATTCGTTATAGATTGTGTACAATTTGGTCCATTTAAGCCATTTGTTTGTTTTGTATGTATTTTTTTATTTGTGGAGCTTTACAATATAACCGTTACTGTCTTTTTTATCATTTGGAAATTAGTAACATTGTACTGTATAAAATATTAAGTTTACATTCAATTGTTTTCAATTCAATTTCGAAAATTCTAATTCAATTCAAAACAAATGTTTCACTTTTTGTTTCACTCAATGAAAATTAAAACATATAATAATAACAGTATTATGATTGCTCACATAAACAAACCATCTTCGTATTATTACGTTGTATTCAGTAAATTGTAAGCAAAAAAGGGTGGTCTACGTTCTTCTTAAATATTTTGAAGAATATCGATGCTTACAATTAAATCAGTACGGATTCAAGGTTATAAAATGTAATTTCCTTGATCCGTTTTTTACCTAACTCATTTGACACCAGGAATCTTTTATGGATCGCGTTAAGCGGTCGGAATTAAAGCTGGTTTATTTGAAAATCTGTGGAGTGTTTAAGTCCTTGAGAGATAAAATCTTGTAATCTTGTGCTTCTACAACTTTATCTCGCCCTAGCTTTCGAATATAAGTATGAAGTCACTGAAATTTTAGGTATTCATGGGTGGCGGTACACCCAGTAGCTAAAAGTTTTTATTAATTGTCTTTATTCCTGTTTTCTCATGGCTAGCACTTTTTTATTTGCTAACTATGACATAATGCTGCAATAAATGAATTATATGCTCACTATGTATGTATGCTCAGTATGATATGCTTCCTCTAACAAATACCTACATTCTAAAATACAGATGTATACTGTAATTTCCATGGTACAGAGCATAAGTGATCGCCTTTTGGTAAGTGTAGTCATTTACCATGAGGTGACCCATATATATATATTGTCAGCTTCTGCCCGCGGTTTCGCCCGGCTTTATGGACATAGGCTACTCTTTAATGCGATAACCGTATCACAATAAAGGGTAGAATTTTTGAAAGAAGGACACATTCTTTAAAAAATCCTCTATTTCAATTAAATTAAAATTGCCAAATGGCAAACTTCATTGATATCTGAAAGCGTAATAGACATACATACAGATACCTTCCAGTATTTTAACCCCCGACGCAAAAAGAGGAGTGTTATAGGTTTGTCGTCGATGTATGTCTGTCTGTATGCGTGTGTGTCTATCTGTGGCATCGTAGCTCTCAAACGGATGGACCATTTCAATGCAGTTTTTTTTTTCATTTGAAAGCCAGTTTCCTTTGGATAGTTCTTAGCTATGTTTGGTTAATATCGGTTCAGCAGTGTAAGAGTATCAGCTCATTTCCAAAATGATGTAAGGCATCTATGGCGTATGTCTACTCGATTAAGCGCTAGAGTAGGGGTTTTAAAAAAAAAATTTAGCTTGTATATTAGTACTGATAGAAATTTAATTTTACTAAGAGTGTCAGAAATGGCTATACGTTGCAGCCTGTAGCTAAATTTTGTACCCTGATAAAAATTTAATTATTGTTTAACCTAAAACATTTGTTTAATAGACTTCTTCTACTAATTATAAATGAAACATCAAAATCCGAATTAGAAGGAAATGAAAATTTGTTTTATATTATATTACGTACGGGATAGTTTGTTCAGTTGATTTAAGCATCTTTCTTTACCTACTGTATCGTAAAACAAATTATATCGGAGAGCCCATCCATCCCAAGCCTAAATAATTAATGTAGGTAGTTAATCTGTAGGCCTTTAAACTAACAGGTTTGGTAGCATCGATGTCAGGTGAACGATAAATCTTTATACATTATTGCCTAGAGTTTTATGATACGCACCTGTTATTTTATTGCCCTACCAGCCCCCGTGTAATGTTTTCAAAAGTACCAAACTTTTACTTGCTCATTTAAAACATTACTCTTACATCGAAAATGAAATAAGTAATTTAATTTAAAATGTGATTTAAGAAAATAAAGTAATTGTGAAAAAGACGTTTTTTGGAAAAAAATAATCACAAATTTTAACAAAAAAAAAAACCGACTTCAATCTAGACCACACGGGAGCACCAGCTTTTAAATAAAAAAAGAATCATCAAAATCGGTTCAAACAGTCGAAAGTTATGAGGAAACAAACATAGAAAAAAATGCAGTGGAATTGAGAACCTCCTCCTTTTTACCCGACTACGGCAAAACCGACGCTGAAAAAGTATGAAACAAGTTTAAGTTAAGTTTCAAAAGCCGTGGTCACGCGTTGTTAATGTTTTATGGTCCTTATGGTACATTTCTACGTAACGTGTGACTACGACTTTTGAAACTTGTTTCATACTTTTTCAGCGTCGTTTTTGTCGTAGTCGGGTTTTAGTTTTTACTTTTTTTTGAAGTCGGTTAAAAATACTATTTTATAAAAATAAGTATTTATTTCTTTTCCATATATAGACGAACCATAAGTGAAATTAGCATTTTCAGATGTTCATGTAAAATGATACATTTTTACTATACCTATGTCTAAAATTAACGGACACAAAAGTAAGGTAAAGAACGATCGAATCAATAATAATATGAAGATAATAGAGTAACCTAAAATATAATATTACTGAAATAACTGGCAACAATTAACATTAGCGTTAAATCATAAAGAAATATAAACTTACATCAGTAAGTCGTTATCATGACTTGTATGATTGAAACTATAGGGAAGGCGATAAGAATCTTATTGTTTGGATTCTTCGACATCGAATATATTGGATTTACCTACTATAACTAATGTTTCGAAAAAGACAAATACCATATATATCTTCTCCTATACACTATTATTGGTATATATATATATATATATATGGTATTAAGGTCTAATTATTTTTATGCGACAACAACACATCAAATGTTACTTAAAATTCCTTTGCAAGTATTTGGTACTATACCTATACTAATAACTATACCTTTTAGCGGTAAAGTGTAACCGTGCTATAGTACAGTGAGTCCGGTGGGAGCTTAGGGCTCGTATGTCATTCACGGGATCTACACGATCCCTAAATATGACCATACCTTTCTGTAACATTTTGTATTACTAAGACTTATACAGTGTTTTCTACATGAAATAACGGTTAAACAACTTTTTATTTATAAATTATAAGTATAAGTGTTATCTATAATAATATAAAAGTTGAAGAGTTTGTTTACTTGAACGATGAAATCTCAGGATTACTGGTCCGATTTGAAATATTATTTTAGTGTTAGATAGCCCATTTATCGAGGAAGGCTATAGAATATATATCATCACGCTAAGACCAATAGGAGCGGAGCACTGATGAAGAATGTTTCAAAAACAGGGGAAAATTATCACACTACAGGCAATAGGAGACGCAAACGAGGTTGCGTGAGCCAGCTAGTTAAGCGATAAAATAAGTCTTTAAACCAATAAATTATAATTGACACATTCTTTGGAAGTTTGAGTATTGATATCTCCAGCTATAATAGATCTAAATTATAACAAATCTAAGCAGAATATATTCCATATTATAATTTCTGCTGAAGTGCTTACGTAATGGCCTATTTGTTGCCAGTAAAAAATAGGCAAAACTTTGGCGTCTCAAGAATATTACCCTGGGATAAATTTAGACGAGGATGAAGATAAGTCGCGAGAAATGTTGAAACAAAAAGAAACCATTTGAATCGTTTAACATAATATACAAACTTCCCAGACTTGAATCCCCTTTCTTGTCCCATTTACAAATATTAGCAAATCGTAAACTAAGGAAGGAACTCAAAACAAGTCGGAAACGAAAAATCTGTAAAATCAGACCTTAGACTGAGAGTAGAAGAATTTTCAAATAAGAATAAAAATAAAATTCAAAAAAATTATAAAGTGAATGTAGGTGGATTTGAACTTGTGTTGAGTGTTGAAATACCTAAGTGACCATTATCGTACTCATACGTACAGTATCGTCAACAGTAGAGTCGATCAAGGCATGTTCCGTGTCATTACTTTTATGAAAGTTAAGAATTAGTATAGACTAAAAATATTTTCCTAATGAAACACTTGAATGAAAATTTCATTTTTTGATTATTAGTATTACGATAGGAATATTACATTCATCATCATCGTCACCAGTTTTTAATAAATAACTACGACAAAGGTCTCTCCTTAAGAAGGTTTTATATACCAGGCTGGCGAAACGGATTGGTACAGGGTTTGGATAAAGTTTTTCTATTCTTGGCAATGCTCTTATTCTGCATAGTTTTGTCCCTTCCAGCTCTTACGGCACTCACGGGATGAATAGTAGTGGACACACTCCATATTTATATTCCAACACCATACGTGCCCGCTACTTCGTACACGTGACATTTGGGTTTTCAAGTTATTTTTAATTTTTTACCGTTTAAACCTCCCCTGGACTACGACAAACATTTCAAAACCAAAATCAGCTAAATCGGCCCAGCCGTTCTCGATTTTTAACGAGACAAACGAACAGCAATTGATTTTTATAAATAAGATTAAATTTAAAAACAAAATGCAATCTAGCGTCTTTTATTTCCGAAGAAGTAGACAGAGACGAATGTAAATGTTTGTCGACTACTAATAATATTTTATCAAGCATTATGGATAAATAATTAACGAAATAAAATACATCTTATGAGTATGACAGAAGAGATAATAAATGTCTAACATCATACAACTCGAAAGACCCCAACGAGCAGTTTTAAAAGTGCTACGAAAACCTTTCAGATTCCCAACAAACGACCTGTACAAAGAATGTAAAGTACTGAGAGTACGTCAAATTTTTATTTTGAAAATAATAAAATCTATGCATGAGGAAATTTTAAATACTCCTGCTATAATTAATCTAAACCAGCGCCGCGTATATCGAACTCCACTTCCAACCATAAATACCACCTTCATAAAAAGACAGCCCATCTACCTCCGCCCTAAGGTGTACAACAAAGTTTGTCAATTACATACACATATTATTAAGTTATCAACTAGTGAAGTAAAGCGACTGGTCACAGAATGGCTGCTGAATCTTTCTTATGATGAAACGGAATTAATTCTTCCAAATCACAGGCAATAACGGCAAAACATAACACACTCACAAACACACACGCACACTCGCATCCAAACACAAACACATACTCATCTCATACACACGAAAACACTCTTAACCACAGATGAATGAACACAGTTACCACATATAATTAAAGAGGTATTATTATTTTATCCACTTGTTTTTTTTTAATATTAGTTTTAATTTGTTTGTTCTGAAATTGTATTGATTTTATATTATATTCTATTTGAACTAAATTAAAAACCTAAAACATATAACTATTATGTACAAATATTCTATAAGTTAGAACCGCTGTCCTGCTCAAAGTGATGATAGGTGCTAAATTCTGTTGTTGCGTCACTAAGCAGGGCAATACCCGAAACCATCTTTTTTAGCCAATCTTTTGAACGTTACAAATTTTTAGTTTGATTTCTGGTTTTGTTTGGAGAGATTTTGGAACAACAGAATTAGCACCAATGAATAATGTAAAATCTGGTCTTGGTTGCCGCGACACAAGCCTCGAGCTTAGTGCGGAAACCGTCGATAAGTTCAAATTGTAATTTGTTTATGTACAAATAAATAAATAAAATAAATATATAAATTTTAATATCGATATATCACTGTATCTTTTAGTCGTACCATCACTCCCATTAATGTAATTAGTACACTCGTTAAACTTCCAAGTACTTTATGATAATACTGTTTATACTTGCGATGTTTCTGGCCTACCAAAGCCAGTAATAAGCAAGCAACTATTTGTCAGATAAAACAGCCAACTGAAAGTTCTTGTTTGCACGATTAACGAAATAAACTCTCGTCTAGTTGGTATTCATAATAGTCCACTCATTGTGTATTCGAATGGCGGGTGGAAATGAAATATGGACTATTCTCCATGAATTTTGAATACAAGGTGTGTTGGCAATACCGACTTGCTTGTTATCCGTGTTTGAAGTCTCAGGTATTTCGATTACTTAAATTGATTAATTAGTTTATTTGCAATGTTTTTAGAATTCACTAATCAGGGAACCATTCGGTAAATATTCTAATAGATAAAATTTCGTCAGGTCTAAACTAGTTTTATGTATTAATTCTTGAAGAAGCTGTGACAGTTTTCACTAGAGTGTTTTCAGAACTTACTAGGTACTTTTTAGGTGAAACAATCTCCTCAGCTTTATATATTAGTATATTATTAGATTTTGCCCGCAGCTCCACCCACGTGAAAACCGACATAGGTAATGTCGGTTTTCGTAGTAAAACCACAGAATAACTAATAGTACTTACGTACAGAAGTTCCACTGTCGAACAAAAGTCAAGTTTAGGCATAAATATTTTTCAACTCTGCTACCTCGCAAGCGAAATTAAATCTTGTCGTGTGACCCGAGTGTTCAATTTCGTTAAACACCGCTCGATTTACAGCAAGAGCCCAGGGTGCCCACTTGCTGTCGATTAGGCAAATATTAGAATAAATAATAAAGATAACACCTTTAGTAACATAGTAAGTAAAAACTAACATGATAATCTTGTCTACTACTGGTCCTGTCCTGTCCTATCTGTCGTACTAGTTACCTATTTGATTTTTATTTACTTTATATATTTTTATTTTATTTGTTTATTACACAGAGAAAAACAAACTTAATTACAATCTTTGTCCCCCAAAACCTGGTTGATGGGTTGACTGGGAGATCGAGTCTCCGTACAATTACGAACTTATAAAATAGTATTACTAAAGAAAACTAACAATTTGGAAAACAAAACTTAAAAGTATTTTAATTTGGTTCCTCCCCGATGTTCGTCAGCAGACGACATTAGATTGTAAGGATTTTTTAGAGTTGACCATAATAATAATGCGTTCTTCGCACAATTACCTAATTGCCGTCACTAAGCGTGAAATTTTTGTAATGTATTAATAGTTAAAACATGTCTATCTTAACATAGTTTTTAAACAACTAAGTAATTAAATAATTTTATTGCTAAGTAACTAAAAACATAATAATTAGTTCGTTCCGTAGTAATTTTTCGCAGTAAGTACACGTAATATTCAACTTGTTTACGAACGACGCGACGCGGATAGCGTGCGCGCCGAGCGCCGAGTGGCAACCATTGCCTTGTAGTCCTTCCCGGGAGGCGCTCGGCGGAACATAACTAAACTGAGAAGTGAAACCCCCCTGGTAAAACCTAGCCTTTAATCAAGTATGAAAATTTCATTGAAATCAGTGCAGCGGCTTAGCCATGAAACCGTAACAAATAGACAGATATATAGAGTTACTTTTGAATTTTTATTATTAGTATGGATTACACTTCATTTGTGAAAAAAACTGTACGTCAAGAATGAAAATATTGGTGATACAAAATAAAATCGCTTGTTCAAAGTTACTTTGTCGGTTTCGTAGCCATTATGTCGGCAGTGTTTTGTAGATTTTTTCTCACTATTTCACACCGGTTTTCTGTGAGGCAATGGTATCACTCGAGCCGGCCCATTCATGCCGAAGCGTGGCTCTCCCACGGTAAGCAGAAAAAAAGCAGAAATAAATTAGTTCAAATTTTACAGTTATATTCAGTGCCGACAATAAGTAATCTATAGTAGTAATAATGTTCTTTTTTCAGTTTGATTCCTATAAACTTTTATTGTGCAGTAAAGTCACAAGTACTGTAAGTTATCCAGCACTCATTTCTCTATATATAGTGATTTTTTTCTACAGAGACTTTTCGGAATCTTGAGAGACATAACCATATCATATATTCCTCGCCATCTAGTAAGTGGTTTCCCCCGTAAGTGATTTTCCTTATTGTAAAGAGGACATGGACCTTTATGAGGCTTACGTGCGAACATGGGTCCAACACGCAGCGGCCTCGGGAAATATTTAAGTTAATATGAGATGGGATACACACTGGATCAATCATCATCTGCCCGTGTTTATATACGTACATACCTACATAAATATATCTAATGGTAACTTAAAACCTAAGTAAATCTTTTGCAATTCTTTTATTTCATGTTAAATTTAAGCTAACAACTATACCTAACTGTAAAGAAAATACGCAGTTGTAAAGTTATAAAGGAAATAATAAAACTCATATAAATATCAATAATCAATTGTTTAAAAAATACTAAGAAAATATTGTTCCAACTGTTGTTATTAGTTACCTACATAAAGAGATGTAAAGTGGCATCCCATAAAAAGTAGCCGGCCAAAATAATGTTATTGTTCCCAAATAAAATCAAATAATAAAATGTCGCACTACATTTTTTGTAAGCATGTGAAAGGCAACCCTAACTCGATTTTCTGAATCTTCTTAAT
The DNA here is from genome assembly GCA_949125395.1 of Diaphora mendica. Classification (NCBI taxonomy): domain Eukaryota; kingdom Metazoa; phylum Arthropoda; class Insecta; order Lepidoptera; family Erebidae; genus Diaphora; species Diaphora mendica. The sequence goes on from OX421321.1 coordinate 10,031,187, forward strand.
GTGAAATGTTCCAAATGGATACCATTGTTTTCTTCCACAAAAAGCATCAAATAAGTAACAGAGCGAATACAAAACGAAGTACGGAGAGCACTCAGTATCGTAACGGTAAAGCGAGAATACGATATGTCTCCATCACATTTCCATACATTGTTGAAATCGACGCGGGAATGGATACCTATTCCACAGTGATGCGTAACGTCGGAAACACCTCTTTGCCAAGCCCGTTTTATTTTCTTTGAATTCATTTATGGAAGCCTAATGTATCAACGTGAGACGCGCAAGAAGTATTGCAGGACTTGCCAAGGAATTGTATTTGAAATATAAAAGTGCTTTAGTGAGTCTTATACTTTGGGTCTTGGAGTTGGAACTTTTCGAAGATTTAGATGTGGATATCTTGGAGTTTAGCTGTAATGTATTAGGTAAATACTAATGCTAATATTTAACATATAAAGTAAGAACTTTGTAGCATGTGAAAATGCAGTATCTTCTAAGCAGCTTTTGCAATGCCTCAGGTTTGACCGACTACGTGAAAACTATCAGTAGTTTAGGCGTTGCAATGGAACATAAAAACATACATAGACTGCTAAAATGTTACCCTTCCTTGTGGCATTTTTTTTTATAGAATAGGGGACAAACGAGCAGACGTATCGCCTGATGGTAAGCGATCACCGCTGCCCATGGACACCCGTAACACGAGAGGCATCACAAGTGCGTTGCCGGCCTTTGGGGGATGGGGAAGGATATGGGGGGAGGGGTTGGGGTATGGGCCTCTGGTATCCTTACTCACTCGGTGAAACACAGCGCAAGCGTGGGCCGTGGTATCGCTCCGGTCGAGCCGGCCCATGCATGCCGAAGCGTGGCTCTCCCACGGTGAAGTCATCATTGCCATAGCACAGATTAATGAATAGTTACTACGTAAGCCATAGTTGGGTAAAAAAAAAACTAAACTCATTGCTAACCACCAGCACTATATATTCGATACAACAACCGATGGCTAATAATTATGTTGTCAAAGAAACATAAATATTTCACTACTTTATACCCATTCACCCATTCTTTGACTGGCCCGAACAAAATGTTGTGTACAGCCACTGTTTGTGAAACAAAATTTCCTTTAAAAAGTCCCTGGTTTAAACGAAATTGAGTGAAGCTACATTTTGTGCCGGGAAATCTGCAGCTTGTCCGCAATGTCCCACAAGTGGCAATTTGGACGAGGGACGCAGCGGAAAGTGCCCAACTGCTTACTAGACAATGATAAAATAAAACAACGTGGCACTTACACTGCTTAATTAAGTTAGTGTCAGTTACATAAATTAGAAGCAGGTGTACTTTTCAAAATAAATCTGAGCTCAGAATTTGAATGTCGTCAAAAACAAAATTTGCTTTGTGAACTTTTAAAGTAATTGTCAACCTCAATCTATTGCCATCTTTCAACAAAGTATTGTGACTGAGTTGAATAGCTTCGCAGGCCTCCTTGTAGTTTTATTAGATTTTACCAACCTTGAGGCGGCATATTTCTTGTGGTACTTTGATATGAAATTAAATTTGTAGGTTTTCCTACATTGTTTTAGGGAGTTTCATCAAAATGTTGATGAAGTTTTGAATAAAATACTAGATTTTGCTATTTACGAAACGAACAAAGTTATACTTAACATTATAATAAATTTCTAATTGAGAATATTCGTCCTCATCATCTCAGCTGAAATATAAAAGTAATATAAATAAATAATAAATAAATAAATAGTCGCTACATCTAACACATCTAAACGCCATCTAGTCCCAAGCTAAGCAGAGCTTGTGTTATGGGTACTAGACAACTGATACAAATATATATATACTTTTTTTTTTAAATACATACATATTATAAATAGAAAACACCCAAACTCCGAAACAAATATTTGTAGATCATACAAACATTTGGTCCGACCTGGGAATCGAACCCAAGACCACGTGATCAGCAGTCGTACACGACAACCGCGAGACCAACGAGGCAGTCTAGTAGTAGGTAGTAATTTAGTAAATACTACATTAAGGTACATGTCGAAAAGAGTTTATACGTATAATAAAGTTTTTACGAACGTGTGGCACAATCTAACTGTTTAGAGTAAGATCCGAGAGCGATTAGACATAATTTATTTTCACGTAGATGAAACCTTAAGATCTCAGTAGCGTCTCATTTTTTTTTATTTGTGTAAAGCAATTTCAAATAGCAAACATAATTGGGGATTGCAATATGTTAATTTCAACAGTAAAATTATAATTCCTTCAAATTTAAAAATTAAAAAAGGTTAATAATTTTACAAATTTCACGAAAAAAATGTAAAAAATGTATACAAAGGCTATGTCTTTCAGTTTCGAAGCTCGAAAAAAGTCCAAGGAACTATGTCACGGTCTCGACCTTATCGGCATTTACACAAGAGAAAATTAATTTTGAAGAGTGTACGGAGTGTAAAGAAATAATTTCCTTTGCAAAGACTGCCCCCGATAAGTGAGAGCTGTCAATTAGCTCTTTATTTAATTATTTGAAAAGTATGGGCATAATTAATGCTTCTAATATAATTCTAATAGTGTAAATTAAAGAAAATGATATCTGAAATAATTACAAATTTAAAAAAAAAATTACCGATTTCAATCTGGACCAAATTTAAATGGGACCACATGGGAAGCACCAGTTTTCAATTAAAAAAGAATCATCGAAATCGGTTAGCGTGATATTGAGTTATTCGTCAATTTTTCAACTTAATGCAAATTGAAGACTTATATGGTTTTCTCATGGATGACATGTCAGAACTGGACCAAATTGTAATGGGACCACATGGGAAGCACCAACTTTCAAATAAAAAAAGAATCATCAAAATCGGTTTACCCAGTCGAAAGTTATGAGGTAACAAACATAAAAAAAATACAGTCGAATTGAGAACCTCCTCCTTTTTTGAAGTTGATTAAAAAGCAAGAGTATTTTCTTAGCTTCCAAGAAAATTATTGCTAAAAGGCTTCTGACGTATAAATAAACGTAGTAACCTTAAGGCCGCGTACACGAACTCAGCGGGAGCGGGGCGGGCGCGGGAGCGGAGCGGGAGCGGAGCGGCAGCGGCACGTTCAAATGTATGGATTTATATGGGAGTGTTTTCGAACACAGCGGAGCGGCAGCGGAGCGGGAGCGGGCGACGAGCGGGTGACGAGCGGCGGACGAGCGGTGCGTATAGAGGTATTATAGATAGAGTTGGGAAGACATATGACTGCCGGTAAGCGGAAACGTCCGACGATTAGAAAAAGAGAGAAGATCGCGGTACCCCATCTGTCTTTCTCTACTGACGCATGCGCAGTAAAGGACTGCTTGTTATTATGATAACCTCGAATAATAAAATAAAATTAACTCGAAAATCTTCTAAATATATAAAAGAGGAAGGTAACTGATATAGAGAGAGCTCAAACCGCTGAACCTAGAATCCTGAAATTTTGCGTGTAGGTTCTTAATGCAACATAAGTGAGCAATAAGAAAGGATTTTTTTAAATTCCACCCCTAAGGGGGTAAATCAGGGGATGAAAGTCTGCGTGAGCGAAACCGTGTGTAAAAGCTAGTACCTTATAAAGTTGTTTGAAGTAATAAAATATAGGTACACACAGACAGGTAGGTACCGTGATCGTCTCTCTCTTTCTAACCGAGGAACAGCTGGAGGCCTGGTTCCCCTCCCTGGGTCCGTAATTTTACTGTGAAAGTCACATGTTTGATGAATGGAAAGTCGTCTGAACGTTACTTCGAATACTTTTTACCAATAAACTCTTCTTCTACTGAACGATGATTCATCGAATATTTTTGAATCGAATTAATGTTTTTTCGAATAAGTTTAAAATGAAAATAAAAGTATAAAGAAAACATGTGTGGTGTATTCTTTCATACAAAATCAAGAAAATCTAATAACTTTTAGATATCATACGTTCCTTCCGTACATTAAAATTTAAAAACATGAAATTTGACAATAACCTGCTAGTAAAATATAATAATGAGAAGCACCTAGGTTACTTGTCAACGCTAGATAAATATTATGTTTGCATTTAGATTGCCGTAGGCAGGCTTTTCATAAGCAGAAATACTAAATGCAATCAAAAAAGTGTTATAGCCAAATTTCATGTTTCTAAATTTTCATGTTCCGTACACTAAAGTTTAGAACGGGAGGAACGTAGGTTTTTTTTTAAAACTGTTCGCACGCCCTATTTTTCTTTACATTTTTATTTCAGTTATTTAACTATATGATAATATTATATTATACTCATTATAATTTATAATATTTAATTAGTAGGTTAAATAAAGTGATATTGAAATGTTTCATTCTTCTAAATTTTAAAGTACGGAAGGAACGTATGATATCTCAAAGTTATTAGACTTCCTCGATTATGTATGAAATAATACACCACACATGTTTTCTTTATACTTTTATTTTCATTTTAAACTTATTCGGAAAAGCATTAATTCGATTCAAAAATATTCGATATATCGTTCAGTAGAAGAAGAGCTTATCGGTAAAAAGTATTCGAAGTAACGTTCAGACGACTTTCCATTCATCGAACATATATTATGACTCGCACGGCTCCTCTGCTCTATCTATAATATCTCTATGGCGGTGCGCACCAGTGTCGCGGTGTCAGCTAGGGATGGAATAAAATAGCAATCACCTGTGATTATTGATTTTTAATTTTGTCAAGTTTGTGATTTTTCCAAATTTATTTACTTATTAAAATAACAATTTTAATAGTTAATTAAATAAACATTTTATCCATCTTTATTACTTGCAATATTGTTCGAATGGTTGTTTTTTTTTGTTTTTAATTTTGTTTTGATAGGAACGCAAATATTACAAAATATATATTTAAATTCTATGTATAATATGTATGTATTTACAAAAAAAAGTATTTATGTATTTATATTAGTTATCTAGTACCCATAACACAAGCTCTGCTTAGCTTGGGACTAGATGGCGTTGTGTGTTAGATGTCCGAAAATATTTATATTTTTATTTGACGAGCGAGCGACGAGCGTGTGACGAGCGGCATACGAGCGGGCGCATCAATCTTAGACAAAGTATTACATAGACATGACACAATTTTGTAATTAACCGACGAAATTGTAACCAGATTTGTTGAACGTTTGGAACATTAATAAGGGAGAATGGGCTTTCACCTGGCAACGTTAATATTTGATGTACTTGGTTTCTATTCCTTACGGGTGTACGCATATGTCAAGTCTACGTAATACTTTGTCTAAGGCACGAATGTAGCGGTGTCATAAAGGGATGTAATAAAATAACAATCACCCGTGATTAATGATTTTAATTTTGTCAATGTTGTGATTTTTGCAAGTTCATTTAATTATTAATATTTTATATTTTATTTATTTGTTGTTATTAAAACATTTTAATCATCTTTATAACTTGTTAATTTGTTCGCTTTTTTGATGTTTTTTTTTTTCATTGTACCCCCTGTTATTTTCTATAATGATCGAGTATAGTAACCTAATACCCCTATATCTTGTAAATGTAAATTATTGTGTTTACAATAACGAGTAATCAAGATTTTTTTAAGGTTATCAGGCTTGGGTTGTACGATTTTAGAAAAATAAATTTAATATACTAATTTATGACGCTATTACATGTAGATATTATGATTATATAAAATATTATCAAACATTAATCGTTTTCACTAATTATTTAAAATCACTAATCATTTTTTTTGTGAAATCTGTCATCCGTATCAAGTTAATTTTACGAGGTATTGTTTCTTATAATACATCACTAAACCGCTCTAGCGCCCGCTCCTAGCCCGCTGGTTTCGAAAACAGGTTAGCGGCCCCGCTCCGCTCCCGCTGCCGCTCCGCTCCCGCTCCGCTGCCCGCTGAGTTCGAAAACGCGGCCTTAAATCCAAGCAGCGATACTTTACTGAATATTTAAAAATAACGCTTTAGCCAATGTTTTTATTCAATGTTTTGCTTCGGTATTGAAAAATTTTTTGTTATTATTATGACGTTGCGAATGTGCTAATTTCCCGCGCGAAATGTTTTCGAAATGTTTTGTGTTATAGTTAGGAGCTGAATTTTCAAATAAATGTATTATTATGTCAAGATTATTAACACATATTATATATATGTGTGAGTAAATAGTTTCTGTAGTAGTAATAGATTAAGGTTTATTACCTACTAGTGGTTGCCCGCGGCTCCGCTCTCGTATATATCGGTTATCGCGGCAAATAGTAGTCTATGTGTTATTCTGATGTATAAGCTATATTACTGTAAAGTTTCATCCAAATCTGTTCAGTAGTTTTTGCGTGAAAGAGTAACAAACATCCATCCATCCAAACTTACAAACTTTCGCGTTTATAATATTAGTATAGATTAAGGGACATACATATATAGGTGTTAACACAAAATCACAGGGCTGACTTTATGACTAAGTAATGATAATTGTTATAGTTTTAGCTACCCAAGTTTGTTTCATCTAGCGGGCAATGAATTTATTGGTTTATGGAATGACATATGTTTAAATTCATGATGGTGAATGGCTCTCTTTCCACATTTAGAGTCGTAGATTATTAATTATACGTGCACGTAACGTTTGATATTAAAGAAATATGAAGTAGTTGTAGTTAGTATTAGGTTTATCACAAAGTAATAAGAAACTATAATAACTTGATAGATCTTACAAATAAGAAAAAGTTTAAAAAAACTACAACCCGACGAAACACGTCAATTTTTGTGATAAAATTTATATAACCTACTAGTGTTTGCCCACGGCTCCGCCCGCGTATACGTCGGTTATCGCGGTAAATAGTAGCCTATGTGGTAATCTGATGTATAAGCTATATTACTGTAAAATTTTATCCAAATCAGTTCAGTAGTTTTTGCGTGAAAGAGTAACAAACATCCATCCATCCATACTTACAAACTTTCGCGTTTATAATAATTAGCATAGAAGTATAGATGTTGCCCGAGCTATAATTATTACGAATCTAGTGATATCTGAATGATTAAATTCGTTTTAGTTGTTTAGACGTTACGGTGGAACATACATATATACATAGACTGCCAAAAATATTACATACATTATGTAAGAAATAGATGCCTCGGCCTCACTGTCCAAGGACCAAGGATCACGCGGCAGGCCCAAAAAGCGCTGGCTGGACGTCGTCAAAGCGGACATGGAAGTGAACGATCTCACACCTGAGGATGCCGAAGATCGTGCAAAGTGGAGAAGATTAATTAGGAAAGCGGACCCCAGCACTAAGCAGGGTAAACGCTAGGCCGAAGAAGAAGTGGAAATTAAGGAACAGCCCACTGTTTATATTGCCCTTAGCCGTTACTTTCAAATTTGAAAGCGTAAGGTAAAATTTTAAGGTTAAAAAAGCTAGTTTTTTTTTTCTTTTGTGACTGATCTTATAATTCTAAAGTCTAATCAGAACATTTGATACTTGTTTTCAAATATGGCAGTTATCTTACGTTTCAAAAATGGTTTTTATCTCATTTTTTCAACCTCGATGTGTTTTTCCACAAGGAATCATGGCAGGGTTACAGCTAATGATAATGTATATTTTACTTGCACGGTATTTTGTACACGAAAATACTTACTCTGGAATCAGAATTTGGTCTGTTCTAAACAATATTTTGCTGTAAACCGAGTATGGTGTAGCCAAAAGGAAGAGTAATATTTTTGCAAGTCCAAAGTGTGTTATGATTGTTATGAATATTAACGAATGAGGTTTCAATTCATTCGCAATAACGGCGCGGGTGACAGAAGCTATATAAATTTTGTCAATAGTTTTACGTGATCAGGTTATATATATAATAATAAATATTTTGGACGTCTAACACACAACGCCATCTAGTCCCAAGCTAAGCAGAGCTTGTGTTATGGGTATTAGACAACTGATACAAATACATTATATACTTTTTTTTTTGTAAATACATACATTTTAAATTATTTTTTTTTGGTTATAGTTTTAAAACTTTTCTTGTTGAGCTATGAACATTTTTTTTATGATACTGCCATGACATCAAGTCTGGTTAATCTCCCAGGATCTAAAATACAAAAAAATACTAATTTTGATGTTGAGATATTGTTAAAACATCACGATTTTCATTCTTTATTATTTTACAAAACAGTGTTCTCTTAAATATAAATGAAGACATTCTTTCTTAAATCAAACCACGTATACATACATAAAATAATGTAAACACTACCCTGGTTTTGATGCTTTTTATGCTCATAATTTACATACATTATACTGGAATATTTTAATTTAGTTAACATCAAAAAGGGTTTTAAGTACATACTGTATGCGAGGTTGAAAGAAATTCAACGAAAAAATATATATGCTACCTGTTTTATATGTTTGACTATTTATCACGTTGTTAACTTGGTCATTTCCAATGCTATTAATGATTGGTATGTGGTAGATATTTTTGAAATTCCATACTTCATCATGGAAGAGAAAGACGAACGCTTAAGGCAGAGGAGTAAGGTACAGTTAAATGGACGAAAATTCAAGGACTCAGAAAAAATTGTCCAATAGTATTTATATCAAAACTTTCTTTTTGAAAACAGCCAATGTACTACTGAAAGCTATTGATACTGATAATATATACACAGGTAAGTGAACATACAAATAAGAATAAGATTTGATTCAAGTGAATAAAATGTAATTGAAACGTATAAGTAATAAATAAAAGTCAAGTATGACCTAATGGATACCTATTAAATAAAAGTTAGCGATCTAAGTCTGAACGTTGCGTATGGGGGCCCTATAAAGAGATATTGTATGGAGTAAAGATTATTTTACTAAGGTCAGCAGCACAGGATACCCAAAAATTATGAACATTTGCTTAGATAGCGAAGGGAGGAGTGGGGAGGTAGTAAATGGACTGGAAAAAATAATTCTGACTAACGGATGGTTACAACGAGGGGATCATCTTTGTCTTTCTGGCTTTGGTCAATCGTTATTCAAGTTTGTTCAGCAAGATAAATTTACAGTCTCAATGCCGCTTTGTTCGATGGAGTAAAGTAAATAGGTTTTTTTTAGATAGTGTTGTATACATTTAGGCTATTGCATAGCTTTTATTGCGGGCTTTGAGCGCGGCGACCGAATCAAGAAATTCCGTAACGAAAATAAAACCTAACAACCGAAGCTCGCACGGATCGAGACGAGCTGCTCTGAAATGGGACGAATACGTTAGAAGCTGTTTGTGAGAAAGTATATAGGTGTATAGGTATCTATCATATCTTTATCATGCCACACTCACCGCATGTGCGCCCCGTAAGTATACATGTTCAAAGAAAAAAAAACTGCATAAATAAAAAAATAAATAAGTAATTATAATTGCATACGTTGATAAAAAATGCTATGCAATAGCTTTACCGCGGCAGTCCCCGAGTGCCACACGTTTTTTATTATTTTATTTTTTGTCACTTTTAATAAGGCCAATTGAAAGACAAAACCTATTGCATTAATTATTAAAGCACAAATCTATATCTTTATCTATATTTTTTTAAAGTAATGCGTAAAATTAAAGTCAAAGTGTGATTTGATACATAGGCTTAAACAGGTATATAATCAAATAAAGCGCACTTTCCGCAGAAAGTCCCAACGAGTGCCATGCACAGTGTATATTCAAATGCTAAGCATTTCACTGTATACATTTACAACGCTTTAGCAACATGTCACACAGACTTAAGAATGATTCATTACCAAAAATTCACATACTATTCACGCACACATCTAACAAAAAATAAATAAAGACTTGGTGATTTACGTACACACACCACAGGATAAGTCACGCACACTACAATTCCACCGCATAATGGGTGAATTATGCGTGAGACGGTGAAAACTTGGGACGTAAGACGCGTAATGTGATTTCCACAAGCTTTGTCTCACTCCTTTTTATTGGCCAAATTCCCAGTTTCATTTTTATCTTATTTTGCGTTCTGTATGCATTTACTTATAAATTAATCTACATCTTGCGTTATGGTTCTCGCACTAACATTACTCGGATGGAGTTGTATCCTACATTTAACTATATACACCAACAACGTTGTTTATTATTACTTGTATTTATGTCTATGCCAGATGTTTCGTGTACCCAACTGTTTCACACTTTCATGATTGCAAACAATCAAAAGATATACCCTTAAAAGGTATATGATGAAGTACTTCTTCAACTGTAATTATGAGTATCCATGCTTCCTTATTAACATTGTGAATGTGAAAGTTTGGTTCGGCGATTATATATTTATTACGTTGTTACCCTAAATTATAGTACTTAAAAAATCAAAAATGTATCAATGAAATCTGCTTTAAATGTATCTAGTAGCTATATTGTCCTTACTTTTCTTATTTTCCCGTGGAAGAGCCACGCTTCGGCATGAATGGGCCGGCTTGACCGGAGTGATACCACGGCCTCACAGAAAACCGGTGTGAAATAGTGCTTGCGATGTGTTTCACCAAGTAAGTGAGGATACCGGAGACCCATACCCCAATTTCCTACCTCCCCCCATCCCCAAAAGGCCGGCAACGCACTTGTGACGCTTCTGGTATTGCAGGTGTCCATGGGTGGCGGTAATCGCTTACCATCAGGCGATACGTCTGCTCGTATGCCCGCCTATTCCATAAAAAAAAACTTTCTTTGATTATACATAACCTACTGATTTATTTAATCATCTTTATCATTAAGACTGTAGTCCTTGAGCGTGGGAATTTGTGATTGAACACCCACATTCATATTTTACATGCACACAAACGCATCGGGCACTGTTGCATACTAACCCTGGCAACTAATAAATTTACTTTCGGTTTTTTCTTCTAGTTACATATTCATTAACTGTTTGCCTTTGAAGAATGTTTAGAATGTCCTACAAAGCACGCAATGTATCTTAATCATATCGGAAAGCCCGCGGGCTTTAAGTAGCTCGTCAATGGCCGAGAATGGGGTTCAAGTGTACCTATTCATTTTTAATTCATTTCATGGACAAATAATATATTTTTACACAGTATAAAATTAAGTCGCTCGCGCTATCTGTCAGCTTAGATCTTTTACAGTAATCAACGGATTTTAATGATATATGTTATATTAATGGAACATAATGTTTCTTAAAAATATAATTTTTGATCGCTTTTATTGCTCATATTGACTAAATTTTACTACATAGATCTTACTTACGTACTTTTTTCACTTTTTGACAAAAAACGACGCTGAAGAAGTATGAAACAAGTTTTGAAAAGCCGTAGTCACGTGTTTTTAAGAGTTAGTTTCTATTTTAATTTAAGTTTTTACTTTTTTTATTTAAAATGTTTTGGTGTAGTGATAATAATAATTTATATGCAAAGTATACTTTAAATACCTAACATAGAAATATAAATCTATTGTTTTACAATTCACCAATTGATTAAATTCGAACTTAAGGGATGAATTATAATGGAAATGACGTAAAGTGTAGATGGGGCCCTTTTTTACAATTTTTGTCTGTCTGTCTGTTTGTTTGTGCCGGCTAATCTCTGGAACGGCTGGAGCGATTTTGACGGGATTTTTACTGATAGGTAGCTGATGATATAAGGAGTAACAGCGGTTGGTGTAGTATCGCGGGTAAGACCGTGGGGCTCAGCTAGTTTTTTTTTCAAAAAAGACAACTTCCGTAGTATATATCCAATAAAGCCTGTGTCGCGGGGGACTTTACAAACATACATGAAACGGACACAATGGACACCCAGACTCAGAACAACAATTCGTGGATCACACAGTGTTGTCCCATGTGGGATTTGAACCCACAACACCTGATACAGTAGGAAGCGGCGAGGCAACCGCTTAAACCACTAGACCAACCATGCAGTCAAAAATAAAACTGTGATTTTAAGGTATTTCATTATTTCAGTAGTAGTTATTCAATTCTAACAGAAATCATTAAAAAAAATTTTTTTTACTTTTTTAAAAACAATTTCTCAAAGTGTCTCGGTCTGTCAAAGTGTATTCAAAGTACTCATCGTCAAGACAAATCAAACGACTCCAAACTCGATAGGTTCCGTCGTTACAAAGTTCCTATGACCACCTTCCAGCTTCAACATCAGATCAGCTCCATGTCATCATAATATAGCATTGTCACGCTATATGCATATGCCTACAAAAATTCAACACAATCGGTTGAAGATATCTGCAAAATTGAGTTGCAAGATTCCGTCTTAACAAATATAGTTAGATATATACATACATAGCAAGTTAAAAAAAACATAAAAATAAGTTCTGTGTTAATAAAAAATACTTATTTAATTATTCTTTAAAAAAAATAAAATTAAATTCAAGAATACAAATTAACAGTTACAGTTCGACGCTCACTGGCAACCCACCCTAAAACTTGTCATTTACGTATTATGGAGCTCAGTGCGAACTACAAACGGACGTGGTGTCACCTTGAATATTCGAAGGGCACTTAATTTTTTGAGCGCGAACAAACTTATTTATTGCAATTTACGGGAGACGATATCTACGTACTAAAATGTATGGAACTTTTGTCGCTAAAATTAATGATGTTTAGCCTTAGATTATGGCTTTTTGGTGAGAATTAATAAAAAACTAAAACGGTAAATCTTTTCTCCATACTTTTTTCTCGCGAAATAAGAAAAAAACATTTATAATAGAGCACGAAATAGGACAGGGTGTGCTAATTAAAAAGGTCGATTTCGATGATTTTCTTTTTTGATCTTTGTTAAGGTTTTTTTTCACAAAAATAAAGAATTATTTTATAAATGTCACTCGGTAGATTGGTAGACTGATTTATTAAACTACTGAGATTTTTTTTTTAGTGTCAAATATGAATTGAGTTGTTTGTGTTTTGCAAAACTGCAAGTGCCTTTTCGCGCGTTTTTAGGGACGCGCCCCTTAAAACAGAAAAAAGTTGTTTATTGAATACCCTTTTGACAACCGGTATACATATTTTATGAGGTTATTAGCGTACGAACTATAGCATAGGTACATATTATGTAGAGATTATAATACTAAAAGAGGCTTATTTCTATTAAGTATATATTAAACTAGCTGACCCACGCAACGTCGTTTACTATTGCCCGTAGCGTAGTAATTTTCTCTCGTTTTTGTAACATTCTTCATTGGTGCTCCGCTCCTATTAGTCTTAGCGTGATGATATATAACCTTTCTAGATAATTGGGCTGTCTAACACTAAAATAATTTTTCAAATCGGACCAGTAGTGTCTGAGATTAGCGCGTTCAAACAAACAAACTCTTCAGCTTTATATATTAAATAGTGTTAGGTTTAGTATTAGTATAGATATCACAAGGTGATAACAAGACGACCTTGATTTGTTGAATCCATACTTCCATACGAATATTACGCTTTCACACCTAAATTGCTGTATTGATTCCAATGAGATTTGCTATGGAGATAATTTGATTGAGGAAGGACATGGGATACTCTTTACGACGATAACCGCCATACAGGCGGGCAGCGCCGTGGGCATAAGCTAGCATGTATATAATCTGATTTTGTATTGTTCAGCTGTTTAATACGTGATTGTGACTATGCGATTATATCCCTCAAGACATCACTAAGCGGTCGAATTTTGATGATTTTTCAAGTTTAGTTTTATTTTTTGATTAGAACTGCCTGTCAACTGTCAGTGTAACTTAAACTTAACTGACGTCAAAATATTTACTGGACCCTTTTAGTTTAAAGAACCCGTTTTTAGTTATTCTTTTAGAGATTGCTTTTAACTTTCAACGTATTTTGAAAAATATATTAAGTAGGTATGTTAAAAATTAAGGTTGTAAGAGCCATATAGAATCTCTTTTGCGTACCTATTAATATATGAATAAGTTACACCTACAGATATTTTTGTCTGTCGTTAAATATACATACATATGCATATATGTACCTACTTATTTTCTACAACAATTATGTTATTATTAAATTTAAACACGTGAAATCATACATTCAATTTAGACGATTTATTTGTGATTTAAGACATCACTACATATTTAAAAACAAAGTCCTCCGCCGCTATGTGAAAAGTCTGTCTGTCTGTTCGCGATAAACTCAAAAGCTACTGAACGGATTTTTATGCGGTTCTTTCCAATAGATAGAGTGATTCTTGATGAAGGTTTTCGTATATATAATTTGTTACATTTTTGAGGACACCGGTTAAAATATAGAAGACGTCGGAAAAAATTAAGCCGCACAACTTCTCAGAGTAACATAGGCTATATTATATTTTTAGTAAAGAATCAGTGCGAAGCCGGGGCGGGTAGTTAGTGTTTTATGTACAAATAAGCAATAAAAACATTTTTAATATGTAAAGTTTAACAACAGTACCAAAATTTAACAGAGAACTTTGAAATCCGATATAAATAGTTTGCAATCTACAAATATTTTTTTAGTAAACTGTGTAATACTTAAACGGGTACCTAACTACTCAGAGCTTTCAACCTTATAGCATTATGAGTGATTTAATATACCTCCAAAAACGGGCCTCATCTAAACATTCGCGACCGCATATACAACTCTAGCCCATAATTTTTAGTATTACGTACGCAATAAATTTCATCACGAGACAGCTTGATAAAAGTGCGGGCCCTTAGAAATTGCATAGATAAATATGACTGTGGTCGTCAGAGAAAAATATTACTGTTATAACTGTAAGTGGAAAAAAGCTAATTTGCATCTAAGAGAAAGACGTCGTTTATCTGATTAAAATGTGAAACATGATTTTATAATTACATTTTAATACATTTTAATTTTATTTTGCTGCACTGTTATACATCAGCGGACTTAATGTATTCATGACATTTTCTGCCAGTTAACCTTCGAGTGGTGTTGATTTTTTTAAAGTAGGTGCACAGAGGTAACATGCAATAATATACAAATATCATTATAGAAAAAAAATGTATTTTAAAAGGTCACTAGATCTTTACGACATTTCTAATACATTTTTTCAGTAGTAAAATGTGTATTTAGTACTTACTGCAGCTTGTGGCTTTTCAAAGGCAAATCTAAGGTTACCTTATAAAAACCTTTAGTATTTTTTAAAAGAAAACTGCATAGAAAATTCTTTTACTATTTACAGAATGTATGTATGTAGGTTTATGTGTGGATTTTCCTGCAGCACCTTGTTTATAAAGTGTGACAACTTTCTAGTTTACCCTTCGTTTCTTTTGTTCCATACAAGAGCGAATGTGTGCCTTGGGAATATTGTGGAGCGAGATGTACTTTAAAATTTGTTCTCACTGAGTTACTAAGGAAAAGTAACATGTTTATTTATTCAGTTTATAATAATGCAATATGGTGTGCTTGCGGTCGATTTCGAAGTCCAAAACGTGCAGCCATGTACTATTCAACACGAAAAAATGTGTATGGTTATTTTTGGGTGCACGAGATAGAATCATAAGATTATTTCAAAAGCATTCCTATGTCTATAATGACCTCATTAACGAATGGCAACCACACTGGATCGAATTATCTAAGGAGCACCTCTTTTATTAATTCCTTTTTTCTATACAAATGCAGTTGTAAAGAAAATGTCTTGGTCATGTTAACAAGTGGTGGTTACTTTAAGAATAAACTGCGTTCTACTAGTTCTAAGCTATTGCATAGCTTTTATCGCGGGCTTTGAGGCCTTTGAACGCGGCGACCGAATCAAGAAATTCCGTAACGTAACAAAGATAAAACCTTACATCCGAAGCTCGCACGGATCGAGACGAGCTGCTCCGAAATGTTTCGTTGGTAAGTGCGAGACCGGAGGCCCAAAGATACAGAAGCACCTCAATAGTGCCGTCGCGCTGCCATAGTGTGGGTTACCATGCTACATTGTCTGCAGTCGTTATGAGTTTGATGACCAACACTCTTGGATTTTGCTCATGCATCAGACATTTTCATCAGGCAGAGTAGAGACACTTTGGCAGGCGAGGCATATATATATATATATATAGAAATAGAATATGTATTAAAAATAAATAAAGATATTATTATTATTACTATAATAAATTGTATTATGTTCTTTATTTTGTATACCAATTATTGTACTATAAATATTAGCTCTCCAAATTTCCGATAAACAGTATAAAAATGGCTAAAAATTGAGAGGAGTATATGTATCTTCAATAAGGTACTGCCACCTTTCTATATACCTTTGGGTTGAAATGGTTCACTTTATTTTTCCCACTGAAGGAACATCGATATCTGTAATCCGATTTCACTTACTGTAGTTAAGGAATGACTCAATAAGTTACAAATCCATACTTACTTAAAGGGGCAAAGTACATTCATTTCTACTCAACAAAAATACACACATCAAAAGTGTCTAGGGATCAAGCATTTTTATGCGGATTTCTTGAGATTGAGATGTGGCTTTGGCCCTGGCCTGCTCAGTCGCCAGACTTGAACCCGATTGAGCATGCATGGGATATGCTACAGAGAAGAGCTCTGCCGAATATGGAGGGTATCCAGTCGCAAGAAGACCTTTTTTTGTTGTTGCAACGAACATGGGCGGCCATTCCACAGCGTGATTTGGATGAACTCATTTTGAGTATGCCAAACCGATGTTCTTGTGTTAGTGTTCGCGGTAGAAACACGGATTATTAATTGTTTAAGTTACCTAATAAAATTTTAAAGAAAACTGTTATTTCAGTCTTTTTTTCGAACTTTAATGTTAGTGGTTCAAATGTCAAAAATCCTTTTATTAGGAAAATGGCAAATTTCTTTATTAATGCAAAGGTGACTTGGTTTATCGTTACTGTGACAAACGAAAACACTTTATTTGATGAATCCTTAAAGAAAATTTTAATTAATATCAATCAGGAGAAAAGTTATTGCAAAAATATATGTTGATCCCTAGACACATATGTTGATCCCTAGATACTTTTGATGTGTGTATATGCCTATGGATAGTGACTTGACGTAATAGGATCAGATTACATGTAAGATTGACATAGCCTTTGATCAAATATATAATTATAAGAAATAACAATGTATTTTGACGGTATCAACGTACTTATTTTTCTTTGAACAGAATAGCACAGAACAAAATAGTGGACGTTCAATAGCTTAAGAAACGACAATATATCCATTTTAACGTTGATTTATACCGAAATGTTATTTCGATAACTTCAGTAATTTTAATTAATTTTAAAATATTATCACAGACAGGCGGTCAATGATAAATTAAAATAAAAACCAAAACCCTATTGGGATGAAATTAAAAAATGCATGAATAGGATGATTAGTGATAGAGATCTATAAAAATCTATAACATAGATAAAGTGATGATGTTGATGGGTTTTTTATATTTTCAATCATTTTAAGAAAATAAAGTTGTGATTGGTCAACGACATAATAATTATTATTGGTCTAGCGATTAGGAAGACTTGGGTTCGACTCCCGGATCCTGCTAAAATGTTTGTTGTATGTTTCTATCGAATGAAGATCAATATTTTAAACGTTATATGGAAACACACACTCATTTTCTGTCACAATTGTTATTGTCATAAGTACTAGCACTACTTCAACTATAATTTTATAATATAAACGGTAAAAAATCTAAATTCTAGCAACGACATGTATAAGAAATTTTAAAATTAACATCTAAGGACTCCTTAAGGTCAATAAAGAGCTTGTTGTTTCACGTAACGGACACCGTCTATCAAAAGGGATTAGCTAACTGTAGCTTACCTTAATTGTAAAACATTAACCCGATACGCTTCAATAACCCTGATAAAACCAGGTCAAGAGTTTTCGTTAAATGGTGTCTAAGGTCTTTTAAATTTCATTCAAGTTTTAACATTCTCCACTATCTCAAGGTGAAAGAAAAAATGATTTTGGCTCCTTTTTAACCGACTTCCAAAAGTTCTCGATTTCATCGGTTTTTTTTCGCGGCTTCACTCGCATTTAATAAAAAGAATCCTATGTTAATTCTAATACCTCCAAGAATATGTGTACGAAGTTTCATGATGATCGGTTAAGTAGTTTTCGCGTGAAACCGTAGTAAACTAACTTACATTCACATTTAGAGTAATCGATTCATGTGAAAGTAATAACTATAATTATACCGTGGGAGAGCCACGCTTCGGCATGAATGGGCCGGCTCGACCGGAGTGATACCACGGCCTCACAGAAAACCGGTGTGAAATAGCGCTTGCGCTGTGTTTCACCGAGTGAGTGAGGATACCGGAGGCCCATACCCCAACCCCTCCCCACATCCCTCTTCCCATCCCCCAAAGGCCGGCAACGCACTTGTGACACCACTGGTGTTGCGGGTGTCCATGGGCGGCGGTAATTGCTTACCATCAGGTGATACGTCTGCTCGTTTGCCCCCTTTTCCATAAAAAAAAAAAATTGAAAGTTTCCGTGAACCCGATGAATTTAATGTTCATGTGGTGACGGATTAAGTGCAAGGTGTGTTACCACCCCTATCCTACCCCCTACCCCGTATCGAGACTGTCGTAAGAGGAGAGTAAACTCCGCACGATAAGGCAGATTAAAGGTAGTAGAGCCACGCTGATTTCAGCACGGTTGGGCCGGCTCGACCGGGGCGGTACTACTCTCGCACAGAAAATCAACGCAAAATGACAGCGTTCGTGATATCGTGTTTCGTTGGTGAGTGCGAGACCGGAGACCCAAATAGTCTAGTCAACAAGTTCCATACTTGTTGACTAGACTAAAAGATGCAGAAGCATCACTAGGCCGCCATGGTGTGGGTCGCCATGCTGCATTGTCTGCATTCGCAGTGAGTATGGTGACCACCACTCTTGGATTCTGCTAATGCTTTCCATCAGGCAGAGTAGAGTCATTTTGGCAGGCCATACATAAAAAATGAAAAAAGAGCGCAAACGTGGACACTTTTGTGTCTTGTGGCAGATACAAGCTATCGATGAATATTTGATTTCCATATAACCAGTATGAAATCATCCACTACCTGCGCATACGTAAACATTTTTTGTGTCCAGTTGCTTCCTCTTAAGACATACTCATAACGATCAAAAAGTGGTCACTGTAAACTAAAAGTCGTCAGTTGAAGACACAAGCAACATTAACAAATTTCCTTACAATTGAGGGAAAATATGTGAGAATTGTGGCCAGAAGTAGCGACCGGTGACTGTGTCCGATTGCCGTCAGCGGACACAGTAACCACGGTTACCAGTGGCCAGTAGTAGCCACGGGCAACACGTTTGCGCAGTGCCTTACAGTACTGCAAAGAAAAAAAAATGAAACAAATCCTATACCGATCCGTGTAGCCATCGTGTCGAGTAGTGGATTATTACAAAGCTGAAGTTGTAAATGATAATGATGATAAATTCAAAATAACATTATTTCGAAATGCATGTATTTCAACTTTTTCACACCCAGTGTTTGATTTTCACATAGTTGATACATTTGCAATTATGTGGTATAATAAAATTAAAGAATTCAATTTTACAACATAACCTGACTAGTAGAGTAGACTAGTATAAAGAATGCTAGCCACGGAATGTACTATAACACAATCTTCTACGTTTAAACCAATCGGAATGTCAATATGGAAATTGTTTCTTTGACGAGAGCATAACTTCTAAGTGAAAGAAAAGAAGTTTACCTTTTAATTTCATTCGTTACTCTCATAAAATAATATGAATGGTTTTACATCTTTTATTTACAATCCTCTTACGAAATATAACCACACGTTTGCGTTTTCATCTATTGAATATAAGGACTAATTTTAATTGAAAAGAAAAATTGAAAGAAACACATTGTAGTATTGTCTGCGTTTGCAATAAGTATGGTGACCAACTACTCTTGAATTTAAGGTATTTGAATAAAGTTATCTTCAGTTTTCCAAAGAAATCGTTTATGTCTAATAAATATGTATATAATTCTCGTGTCACGCTCACGATGAACTCGGAAACTGTTTTTTGTAAATGGAATAGGAGACAAACGAGCAGGCGCATCGGCTTATGGTAAGCAATTACCGCCGCCCATGGACACCCGCAACACCAGAGGCGTCACGAGTGCGTTGCCGGCCTTTGGGGGATGGGGAGGGGGTGGGGGAGGGGGGAGGTGTTGGCGTTTGGGCCTCCGGTATCCTCACTCACTGGGTGAAACACAGCGCTGTGGCTGTTTTCTGTGAGGCCGTGGTATTACTCCGGTTGAGCCGGCCCATTCATGCCGAAGCGTGGCTCTCCCACGGTATGTCTAACCGATTTTCACTTTTTTTGAAAATATGTGTTTTGCTAGCATGCGTTAGAACAATAGGGGTCCAGCATGATAAGTTGCCTGGACTAGTTAATATAGTGGTAGTATGATATCTTTTTACCCGACTACGGCAAAGCCAAATGAGGGTTATGATTTTGACAGGCTATGTATGTATGTATGTAAGTATGTATGTATATATGTATGTATGTTCATCTGTTCCCTCATAGCTCCTTAACTACTTATTAGAACTGGACAAATAAGGTATCGTTAGAAGCGTCTTGATTGTCCGCTGGTTATAGGCTATATCAAGTGTCACTGAATCTAATGTGGCGCCCTCTAGCCGACATAAAGTACTGTATTAAAAATATTATTTTAGATGAATATGCCGTGTTTGGTATCATTCGATAGGGCGTTAATTGTACATTTCAAATATATATATATATATTATTAGCATTTTCTCGTGACTTTGTCCGTATTTATTCGATAATTGTGATATTTCTATGGTACCTATAAGGGGCACCAAAACATTTAAAAAAAAAAAAAGTAGAAACTAAAACCCAACTACGACAAAAAACGACGCTGAAAAAGTATAAAACAAGTTTCAAAAGCCGTAGTCACGCGTTGTTAAAGTGTTATGGACTACGGTACATTACTAAGTTTCAAGAGCTGAAGTCCATGTAGTTTAATGTACCACAGTCCATAACACTTTAACAGCGCGTGACTACGGCTTTTGAAACTTGTTTCATACTTTTTTAAGATTTAAAATAGAAAATAAAAATATAAAACCTTTTTAAATGTAAGTCTCAATCATATATTAAAAATATTTTCATAAAATAAAAGCACTAAGAATTTCTGATGCCATTACGTAACGTTGATAAGGTAAAAAAATACAAAAAGAATACTGTGTTTGGCATAAGTATGAAGCTATACATAAATTGAGCAGTACTCATCTGAACAATACGACATCTGAATAATATTGGGGAAGCCCTCACATTCATAGGTAACAATGAAAAAGTAATACATGTTCGATTTATATAAGTGTATTGGAAAGTTATGTGATGGTGTAGTGTACAAATAATATGAAAAGGGAGTTTCTTTTGGCACGAGCTTAATTTGATGGTGCGTGGTTTATAGGAATGTCGGCACAATTCCAGAAATTGTATTTTCGTATTAGAGCTATATTCGAGGGCTGATGTGCAATGAATGTTATACAATAACACATAATAATATACTTCAAACAATAAGGTATTATCTAATTTTAGACTGCTTAACGTGACCTCCGTGATCCGGAGGTCACGTTAAGCAGTCGGTCGTTATCATAGGATAACAGTCGTGAAGTTTAATTGGAGGCCTTTGGGTGGCTTAGAAACATCCGTTAAGATACGTAGCCACAACGTTGTCTTGCCAGTACCCAACCCGCACTTGACCAGCCAGCGTGGGGACGTTTGGCTTTAACCCTCTCCTGAGAGGAGACCCGAGCCCAGCAGTGGGCCATTATGGATTGTTGATGATATCAAATTTTATGAATTTCAATTTTTGTCAATGAATTTAAATAATATTAAAATACTACTTTGACAGTCATTGTTTTATTATTTTTGAAAAATAATTGAATATAGTTCGTGTATTTTGTGAAGATAGTCAGGACACTGATACTGTCATCTAGATACTATTTTCACGAAGAAATGTAATCGTTTGTCAAGTCAACAAACCTCTCAATTACTCAGATCATACCCTGAGGCATGATCATAAAATTTATATAAAAAATATTACTTTACAGATCAGGATACAGATCACGCTCCACGCTTTTAAGGCTGATATCGTTAAAAACGGCAGGGTCAGCATATATTGCGTGATAGCCATTCCTGCCAGGCGTTAAACTACAGTCATAAATGCTATGAAATATATTTAGCTTTAATTCCGCGAGACAAATATCCAGGTCTGAAAGCAGGGCACAAATCCCACCGTCATGCATATGTACACATACAAAACAAGTGAGAAATAATTATGCAACCAAACCTATACTCGACACGTGTTTCGCCCCTCCACGGGGCATCCTCAGGAGGCGTGGCCCCGTGGAGGGGCGAAACACGTGTCGAGTATAGGTTTGGTTGCATGGCATGCTAATTATTTCTCACTTGTTTTGTATGTGTACATATGCATGACGGTGGGATTTGTGCCCTGCTTTCAGACCTGGATATTTGTCTCGCGGAATTAAAGCTAAATATATTTCATAGCATTTAATGTCATGGATTTCCGCAAAGTAACGCCTGATTCCATAACTTACAGTCATAAACATTACTTGAACTGAAATATATTATGTGCTGTAAAACTAAATTGATTGTTAAGTGTGCGGCACAGAATACATATTAGCCCTTACGAATTTAAATAGCATATCAATAAAAGTAATTGCGAATTTACAAAAATTTTAAGTTAAAATTAATTATGTGTCGATTAAAATTAAGTGTATTGTGTGTAAGTGGGCCGTTCATGTCTCCAGACGAACCAATGGTCGCTGGAGCCGAAATGTGTTAGAGTGGAGACCGCGATTAGGCAAACGTAGTGTCAGGTGCCCTGCGGTTTACGATTAACCGATGATTTAAAGAAAGTGGCTGGTGGCGGATGCCCTTCTGCACTTAGAGACCTTCGTTCAGCAGGACGGTGACAGGTTGATACACTATTATTACTGTTAATCAATGCTCATATTTGGGGATTCTGAGTAAATAATGTATAAATATCGACTGGTTTAGCTAGCGTAGTTTAGTAGGCCTAATCTTCTTTTCTATGGAGAGATCTAAGTCCAGTAGTGAACTATTAGACGCTGTTGGTGATGAAATGTAGCTTTATATTATTTTTACTTATTACTACTGTATTCTAAAATGAAACTCACTTGTACTTATTACACTTACAAGGTATTCACTTGAAAATCTCATAAAATTTAATGTCACGTCTGATGTATAATTTTAATTATAAGATAACAGGCAATTACTTGGCGAGTGTTGAAACACTTTAGTATCAGAAAACGACATGCTAACTTCAAAATGAATCTAATTTACAAATGTAATCGAAGGTATTTTCCTTTATTTTATGGCTTTACATACTCGATAACTAAATAGTAGCAGCCTTTTCTGCTATTGATATCTATATTCATCTTCATCTCTGACGATATCAGAATAAAATATGAATAAGCAGTATTTGTATTTATAAAACCGGGCAAGTGCGAATCGGTCCCGTTTTACCCTTTGGGTACGGAACCCTAAAAATACAGTAACTTACATATCTATGAAGATTATAATAGTCTAGCTTACCGTAATCAACATTCACACATATCAGACTCTCGTGTTCAAGAATGAGATTTTCCAATGAGATTTAACTTACTGTATTGGTACTGAAAATTTACTCAAAAATCCCCTGAATACACAGATGAATGAAATAATATATAATTAAAGAGATAAAAAAAAAAAAATTATATTCTTTTCTTTTAAACTAAGTTTGAATAAAATGTACGTTATTCTTTTATTAGTGTACTGTAAAGTAATATAGCCTCTTGTTCATACTAATATTTGTAAACGTTTCTTCACGATTTTACCAAATATTTGTAGTAATAAGAGTAGATGCCTGAATTTCTATTACTGTCTTGGTGAAGCTCGATATTTTTACTTTAAGCGCACAGAGCGACGGCGTCTCATTTCCGTTTTCCGGTACGACTGTCTGTAGAGTTTTCCATCCCTTGTCCAAGAACCCAAAGGCCCTTGAGTTCGTTTCACCCTTTACGTGACAAAACCTTAAACGACAGAGTGCGAGATAGTTTACAGATAATTATTTTCGTATCAAAGTTGATTATAGAAATTGTTTTCATACTTACTTATAAATAACTTTCTTCAATAAAGTGTAGTTTTAAATTCATACTCCTTATTAACATTTTAATTCCAAAGAACTCTACCTGTCAGTCTGTTACGCTTGTGATGTGGATGAAATTGGACTTGACATGAAGGAGGATATAGGCTACTTTTTGTCGCGATAACCGAAATATACGCGGGGGGAGTCGCGAGCACAAGCTAGGCCCAATGATGCAGAAGCATCACTAGCCCGCCATGGTTATGGATCACCATGCTGCATCGTTGCATTGTCTGCATTCGCAGTATGGTGTCCACCACTCTTGGATTCTGCTTATGCTTTCTATCAGGCAGAGTAGAGTCACTTTGGCAGGGTCAAATATATAAAAAAAGTAAATAATAAATAAATCTCATTTTTTTCATTTCTTTTTTCATTTTAATAACTTTCCAAAAAAGAGAATATAGTTTAACTCTAGGTAATTTTAATATACAAAGACGTCTTGAAGACAGAAAAAGTATTTATTTTCTATAATAATTTGCAATAAAAATATACTCTAAAAAAATAACGTTAAATTTAACCTTGTTTCATTTTCAGTACCTTAAAACAAACAAAAATAAAATATAATTTTTTTAAATCATTTTAAGTACCACTTTTGATCTATTATTTTGATGAATAAGTTACATCGTTTTCAAATATAAACAAACCTTTGGATTAATCAAAGAGAGAGAGAACCTATAAAACTTTGTCGGAGAGATCATCATTATTGGTACGTTTCTCTAAAGTTCTAAAATAAACAGTTATTTCAGAATTGCCAAATAATTCTTAAGATGGGAACTGAAGCTTTGACTCTGTTTTAAACCTATTCAAAGTTCAAGATATTTTGCAAGTTATTTTGATATTGAATACATAGTTAAAATACAGAATATTAGATACAGTGTCATTGGATTAAAAATTATGGTCAACCTAATTTTTTTTTAGTTGAATTTAAAGCATATCCAGTCCCTTGTCACAAAGCTTTTTAGTTCACCTATTCTAGAAGTTGAAATCCTAATATATTTGACAAATAATGGTTAGAAATTAGTAAGTTGTTTATATCCCCCTTTGATGTGGGGTCCTTTAAGCGAGGCATGAAAAAGCATCGCACTAGGATGCCATAGTGTTACCCGGGTCCTCATCAGAGCAGGGCACTAGAGGTCGGCCGTCGGGATGGTTTTAAGTGGGAGCACTACATACTACTTGCGTGCGTCAACGAGGAGCCGAAGATCCGAAGGGGTTTTCCACCCCGTCAACAAAAAAGAGACCGCCGTCCTGTGGGTCACCATGCTGCATTTACCGATTTCGCAATGTCAATGCTGATGGTGGCCGTCACACATGGATTCTAGTCATGTTTACTATCAGGCAAAGTACAGTCATTTTGTCACTTATGTATGAATGAATAATACAATACAACATTTTAACAAAATAATTATTACAAATTTTATCAAAAAAAAAACCAAGAATCATTGAAATCGGTTGGCGTGATATTGAGTTATTCGTCAATTTGTCGTGCACATACTTAATGCAAATTGAAGACTTATATTGTTTTCTCATAGATCACATAGTCAGAATTGGACCAAATAAAAATAGGACCGCATGGGCAGCACCAGCTTTCAAATAAAAAACGAATCATTAAAATTGGTTCACCCAGTCGAAAGTTATGAGGTAACAATCATAAAACAAAAACAGTCGGTAATCAGCCTCCTCCTTTTTTTAAGTCGGTTAAAAACCTCACAGCACAATAATAGAAGAATATTGTTAACAACAATTGTATTATTAAGTCAAGTGACGTCTCACTTACACTTAACATTTATGAGCCTATAAGCGTCACTATTTACGACCTAATCGAGCTGATACAGATAGTAAACCTTTCTTCGTTTCGCCTATTGCCAGAGTTTTCTACAAACGAATTGCATGCGATAGAGGATCCGATAACTGGTTCTGACATCGAACACTTTTAGAAAACGCTATGACAGTAAAGCTTTTAATCAACGAAGAGAACTGAAAGCCTTTCAAGTGCCTTTTGAAGACATTGGTAAGGTAATTGGTAACGTTTTAACTGAATTGAGTTTTAGTTCATAAGGGGTTTAAGTGAGAGTGATTGTGCACCAACTATTATATGAGAATCATACAAATTTACACTTTGTGTAATCCACATTTTGTTTTTCTGTGTCCGAGTATTCTTTGGAATGGATACAGGAATTTTCCTAGTGTACCAGTTAATAAAGCCTATTTTCAGAAATGGTCTGTAATAGATGATGACACTGTTAAACAGTTACGCTATAAAAACTAGTACTTATGTAATATTCTAGTAATTAAATCAGTGTAATAACAAAAAAGTAAAAATAATTATTATGATATCTCTTGAAACGTCTCGAAAGGATATCAAGAGTGAGGACTACTGTCCTCACTCTTGTCCTTAGAGGAGGGTATTTTTTTTACCCTCCTCTAAACGGTAGAAGCGGCAAAGTTCAGCTTACATCGTAAAACTGTCCGTGCACTGGCGTGGTCTACTTTAATAAAATTTCGCAGTATTCTTGTGTGTGTTTCGCAATGTGTATTGAAATATTTGAAATTTCTCTGTAAATACAAGCTGCCGACAACCCTGTTGCTTTGTGTTCGGACAAACGCATATTTCACGGATATTTCGCGCCCTGGGGGGCTATTCTCTTGATCAACAGCGTAGAATATTGTACCAACAATATTGTATTTCAAGCGCTTGTGACTAGACTCAAAGGGTATTTTAAGTTTGAGTTATAGTATTTTAATTTAGTATTAGATAACGCTAAGTACTATTCAAAATATTTATTTGTAACTTTTATTTATCTACAGTCTCTCATAAATAGTTATTTTGTATTTAAGTAATTTTTTTGATGAATAATTCGTATACAAAGTAAATATACCATGTAACTTGGCGATGTTATTAATATAATAATTATGTGTAACTATCTAATTTAACTTAACTTTAACCAAGATAGTAGAGACACGCTGATTTCAGAATGAACGGGCCGGCTCGACCGGGGCGGTACTACCCTCGCACAGAAAATCAACGTAAAATGACAGCATTCGTGCTGTCGTGTTTCGTTGGTGAGTGCGAGACCGGAGGCCCAATGATGCAGAAGCATCACTAGCCCACCATGGTGTGGGTCACCATGCTGCATTTGCTGTATGTTGACCACCACTCTTGGATTCTGCTTATACTTTCCATCAGGCAGAGTAGAGGCATTTTGGCAGGGCCAAACACAAAAACAAAAAAAAAACAATCTGAAAGTTAACTATGACACTATAAAAATTAACTGTTACGAACTTACTACAAAGTCTAATATCTGTTATTTGGCCATTTTCAAACTGATTTATTAATCGCTAGGTTTTAGGCTCCATTAATGTGTCACTCAGAAAATATGTAATCAAAACCAAGTTTGTAAACGTGTGAAGTGTAAACATGTGCAAAACACAAACACACCACTGTGAGAATGTTCAAATACGAATACACGATAAAACATAATTCAGAAGCAGTGAAAATAAATTAATATTCTTCTACGCGTAATTCCGCACACGTTAAGCTTTCCGATAAGACTACCTTATCTTCTATTCCCAGAAAGCGCATACATAAGCCAATTAAGATAGGGGAAGCTTAAGATTTATATACCACCACAGTAGAGACAATTAATTATCTCTGATTACCTTATAAGTAGTTTCTGGACTGATTCTCAACTCTTGCATGTTAGGGAACTTTTAGCTGTAATTTTTATTCGTAATACACGTTTATTCGGATCATGCTTATGCTTTCCATCAGGCAGAGTAAAGTCACTTTAGCAGCTATTGCATTATAAAATATAATTATTATTAATATAATAATAATATTCTGTAAAAAAATAATTGTGGACTGGTAATTATAATTAGCCATTGCAGAAGAATTTAATATTGGAAATGAAAGGGCCGGCACAATGACTTGACACCTTTCGTGAAGTCTGACAAGATAAATGAATATTTTATATATGTTAAGCATAAGATAATGCACTTGATGTAAAAGCAATGAATAAGTAAACCAGCTTCAAAAGCAACTATAAAATGTGTAATACATGTACATGGTATGAACTATGTTCTATAATGAATGTCGTACGTGTAAAACACTTTTTGCAATGCATAGTTTTTTCTTGATTAGTATAACTGATAACTTGTTGAGGTCAAATGAGGTCTAATAGCGATCAAATTATTTTCGATGTTGTTACTGCTTCGTTTTTTGTAAACTAGTTATTGCCCGCAGCTTTTGCTAGCGTGATTATTTCTTTGTATTTCTAACTTTAAAAACAAACAGGGGAAGCTAAATAAAACCGTTTAAAAATTACAGACTTCCAATTTTTTAGGGTTAGAATATAGTCTATGATAATCATAAAAATGAGCTTTCTATTAGTAAAAGAATTTTCAAAATCCGTTTAGTAGATCCAGAGATTACCCTTCATCATCATCAACCAATAATGTCCCACTGCTGGGCTCGGGTCTCCTCTCAGGAGAGGGTTAAGGCCATACGTTACGGCCAGATTACCCTTACAATCACACAGACTTTACCTATTTATAATATTAGTATAAATAATCAGAAATAGTAATTATAAGTAGTAAACTATTGTCACGGTTCGTTTGTAAATGTACACAAGCGGTGTTCGGCCATCCAATTAATTCAAAAGTTAACTGTACGCTTTTAGTGAAAATGTTGACTTAAGTGTTTATGTGATGACACATGAACATTGATTTATATCATACATTTGGTTAAGCTGTTTTCATCTGTTTTCTTCATAAATTATGTTAATTTTATATAAAGTTTTTTTTTCTCAAAAATTTTCAACATTTTTAACTAGTTGGGAGTTAAATTGGAATATTTATCACCCGTCTGCTACTAATAGCCTCCTTCTCCTCCGAATTTTTAGGAATTGGGGCCACTAGAGCCCCTAACTGTTACTCTCACAATGTGAAAAGCAACGTAATACGTATGATATTACTCCAGTCGTGGCGGTTCATTTCTGCCGAAACAGTTTGATTCTTCTATTATTTAATAACTAGCTTTTACACGCAGCTTCGCTCACACAGACTTTAATCCCTTGATTTACCCCCTTAGGGATGGAATTTCAGAAATTTCTTTCTTAGTTAAAATTAGTTAAAATTTCAGGATTCTAGCTTCAGCGGTTTGGGCTGTGCGTTGATCTCTGGGTATGTCAGTCAATCACCTTCCTCTTTTATATATATAGATAATATCAAAATGATAAATATGAATTATTGTGACTACAACTTCAAAATGAGTTGCCTAGTTAAAGAGGAGTTACACAGACCAACCTAATTAATAGTACGTAACGGTAAATACCACCGAGTTACAATATATCAAGTAACGAATTTGTAGTTACAACTGTACGAAACACAGGTAATAAAAGGAAATTAGTCGTGTCTCGGAGAAATAGAGCAAAGAGAAAGTTCTTTCACGATTAATGAGCTTAGCTGAATT
The DNA here is from genome assembly GCA_949125395.1 of Diaphora mendica. Lineage (NCBI taxonomy): Eukaryota > Metazoa > Arthropoda > Insecta > Lepidoptera > Erebidae > Diaphora > Diaphora mendica. The sequence continues at coordinate 10,060,758 of OX421321.1, forward strand.
AAAATAGCAAAGTGAAACTATTTAAATGCATTAAACCATATTACAGTGGGATTTTGCTCAATTACTTTCTGCTAATTGATATCAGACCATGTTTTAAACGACTGAATAACTACGACTAATAATTATGAAATACTAGTGGTTGCCCGCGGCTCCACCCGCGTATATGTCGGTTTTCGCGGCAAATAGTAGCCTATGTGTTATTCTGATGTATAAGCTATATTCCTGTAAAGTTTCATCCAAATTCGTTCAGTAGTTTTTGCCATCCATCCATCCATACTTACAAATTTTCGCGTTTATAATATTAGTATAGATATAGATATGGAGGCGTCATACCCCAGTTGCACTCGGTGATTACAAACAATCACCGAGGGAAAGCAATGCCGGCGCGGTCTGTACCTGGATGGGTGACCGCTAGCAGCATGTTACCATGAGCGTCTCCTTGATTCAGAGGTCACGTTAAGCAGTCGGCCCCGGTTGTTATCATAGAAAAACAGTCGTGAAGTTGAAGGCCTTTGAATTGGGCGGCTTAAAACATCTAACGGCAAGATTACGTAGCCACAACGTTGTCTTACCAGTTCCCTACCCGCGATCGGTCAGCGTGGGGACGCATAGCCTTAACCCTCTCCAGAGAGGAGACTCGAGCCCAGCAGTGGGATGTTATGCGTAGTTGATGATATGAAGAAATAGAACCGGTCGTTATGGCAAACCTTGCGGGAAACCTAGTCATGAACGTCTTTTGGGTGGTTAGCGTTTCCTAATATCGATGGAGATTGGTTTTCTTTACGTATGCATGCCTGAGTCCGTAAGCTTTGTGACCATGGACAGCATAACCTAATCTAAGCGTCAGGCATATCATTTTTATACAATGCCTACCAAGGGCGTGATCATGGTAATTCCTGTTAATAAAATTGTATGCTATCAGACCTGGTGATGGAAGAGTATACTAATATCAATTTTAAGAAATTATGACATAGCTAGGAATATTTTAAAAAAAATCAATTAATAGTTTAGGTTTAGTATGTGCTTGTACTATTTATGTAGTCTAAAGAGTTAGTTCAGATTGCCTGTAGGCACATTAGCCAACGAAGGAATAACCTTCATTGTATTTACTTATGTATATGTGTTTAATTACACGTGTTCGTCCTTTTTTATCTTTTGAACATGTTTCTATTAGCTCAACGGGTAACTTTGTATATGCGTAGACATATTCCTATAATGTATACATATGTACATATATATTGTCTTAAAGAGATTTGATTGAGTTCGAATTTCGCATGCGGTTTAAAGTGTTAGTAATAATTCTTAAATATCACGACATAAAATCCCACAGGACATTTAAATGTCCTTTTAAAGTTATCTTCTTAACGAATGAATAGACAGAGTATAAAACAATTTTTACAAACACTAATTAATTAGTATTAATTTATCTACATTAATCATCATCAACGACCGCGTCGCCCTAGCTACCTGCGTTCGAGCGTCATTACTTTATCGATAACGAGTGGCACGACATTGTCACATTCCTATGATGTAACTCAGTTCACACGTTTGTAATGGCCCAACTATAACAGCAGATAACACGGACAATGGCACTGCTAAGTAAAAAAATACTGAAAACAGGCCAAAATCTTCTTCCTGAAGGGAAAGTTCTATACAAATAGCAGTTTATGTAAATGATGAAGCATCTACTTTTTCTATTCATATTAAATATAATTAATGTTTGTAAATATACAAAGATGTTCGTATTTAGTTGACGGTGACTTCAAAGAATACCCTTCTACGAAGTTATCCAACCAAATGGGAGCATTTTTTCATTAGTGGGAAGACACATTACTCTCGAGTAATGTCAGCTTTAGTATTTTGGTAGATATTGTAACATAAGTACCAAATATAAAGTTTTGAATTTAATGCATAGACAAAGTAATATGTAAATGCTCTAATTCTTCTTGTTAATTGCACAAAATTTATTCTGTAATAAATACCTACCTACCTAAGATAGTAGTATTACAAGACAATTTTTTTTTTTAGTTTTTACCTTTAATACTTTGAAAGTAATTAAATATTAATTATAATCTCTTTACATGTTATTATTTCAAGAAATAGAAAGTAATAAAGAAGTAGGAAATAACTTACAAAATATTATTTTCTTCAATTGTTTAGAAATTTTAATCAAGTCTTATTAGTTTTTGATAGTAAAAATTAAAACCAGAACGTACCTACTATGTATGTGGATTGTAATGGAAACACTATATTTTCCTAGCTCTTGCATCGCCCCGATAACGATCCCCAAAAGTTAACAGGAGATTCGAAAGAAATTCCCACCACATCACGAAACGATAAAATATCTTAATATATATATTTCTTGTGTGCGTGTGTATGTGACTGAACTCCTCCTAAACGACTGGACCAATTTGGATGAAATTTTTTGTGTGTGTTCAAGGGGATCTGGGAATGGTTTAGATTCACAAAAAAGACTGGACCGATTTTGATGAAATTTTTTGTGTGTGTTCAAGGGGATCTGGGAATGGTTTAGATTCACAAAAACGTAAACGATGTTACGTGGGTCATAAATATGGCGGTACGAAGTTCGCCGGATCAGCTAGTATTATTATAAAAATGTAAATGAAATACTTAGTTATGATGTCATACGTGGCCATATCTATGTTAATTTAAAAAGCTGAAGAGTTTGCTTGAATGCGCTAATCTCAGAAACTACTGGTCCAATTTCAAAAATTCTTTCAGTGTTAGATAGCCCATTTATCGAGAAAGGCTTTAGGTAATATATCATCACACTAAAACTAATAGGAGCGGATCACCAATAAAGAATGTTTCAAAAACGGAGGAAAATTTTCACGCTACGGGCAACAGGAGACGCAAACGAGGTTACGTGAGTCAGCTAGTAATCAAATAATTTACAGACCGGGACGGGACCATGTGTGACTTGTGCTATTACAGTAAATACAAATACCCATGGATACCGCCAATGCCAGGTTCACAAAACCGTTATTAGAAAACTCTTATTATTTATTTGATTGAACAATTTAAAAATATTATTAAAGTAAATACTAATAATGAATAGTATTTTATTACATAGTGGGTTTCATAAACTGCCTCGTTAACTGCCTCGGATGCGTAGTGGTAGCGTATGCGACTGCTGTGCTTGAGGTCTCGGGTTCGATTTCCGAGTCGGACCAAATGTTTGTATGATCTGCAAATATTTGTTTCGGAGTTTGGGTGTTTTCTATGTATATTATGTATGTATTTACAAAAAAAAGTATATATGTATTTATATCAGTTGTCTAGTACCCATAACACAAGCTCTACTTCGCTTGGGACTAGATGGCGTTGTGTGTTAGATGTCCAAATATTTATTTATTTATAAATATATAATTTACTAGCTTTTGCACGCAGCTTCGCTCACGCAGACTTTTATCCCCTGATTTACCCCTTAGGGGTGGAGTTTAGTAAAATCCGTTCTTAGCGGATGTCTACACCCTATAAGGAACCTACCTGCCAAATTTCAAGTTTGTAGGTGTTATAGTTTCTGAGATTTCGTGATTAATAAGTGAGTGGTATTTCGCTTTTATATATATAGATTTAAATTGACTAACCACGGGATAATTTATATAACCTAGTTATTAGTAGGTACTTCAAGTGACTTAATAACGATAGTTATCTCTATATTTTGATAGTAAATGTTGCACCTATTTTATTGCGTGAATTAACATAATGATTACAGTATTAACACATATAGATACCTTTTAGAAAAATGTGATAAATTCTTTATTATCATTACAATCATTTCTGAACACAAACCCCCAATAGAAGTGATTAATTCACCTATGAATGATAAAGGCATGCCCCTTTTGAAGTGGCCAAATGCCATAAAAAGCTTAGTGAAACAAACAGGCAATCTCGCCTGTGTACCCTTAGGTCTGTATCCGAAAGGTATTAATAGTTTATCGAACTGATACAATATAACTGCATCTAGCTATAAACCTACTTAGTAAGCTTTAAGTAAATCTATTTTATATCATCTCATGTCACGTTTTGGCGCCCAATAAACTTTGAAGCTATTTAACCGATTTTCATGTTTTGTTTTGCTGGCGTGCCTAGGATAGGATAGTTAACATCACTTTTAGACCAATAAAAGCCGAGTATAAACAAAAATAGACGAAGATAAAGTTGTGTGGGTCAGCTAGTGTGACTTTATAATAATTTACGTGTACTTATAATTAAATCGACATATTGAGATTGCATTTTGAATGAACTCTGTCGTGTGCATGATGAAACCTTAGTAAATTGAATCACTTATTATTATTAATGAGGGGCTAATAGAACATCTTTACTAAAATTGTTCAATTTTTCTATGTCTTTTATCGTTGGTTACTTAAGTTTTCTTTTGAAGTTGATATATTGATGGACTATGGAAACGCAATTATTCATTTATTTCAAGCTTCATCGTGTTTAAACTATAATATTTAAAGTGTTTGTAGACAGTACTTATTTTCAACAACTATACAGTTTTAAGAAGTCTAGTTATAATATATACCTATGTATAACGTGTGTTACGCAAAAAATAGTAAGATCCTGACAATCATTAAAGCTTATTTTATACCTTTTTGTTTGATCAAAATAACATGACGTTTGAGAAACCAGCCACACATGATAAACCATCAAAGACCCCTGCTTGAAAAGGACATAAGGCACAAGTAATTAATTATGAGAAGTAATGAAAAATTTTAATCTTAAGGACGGAAGCGAAACCAAGAACCCTTTATTTCTCTATAACGACCATTTTTAATCTGGCGGTTTTTCCAATTTTCACAAAATTATTTGAGCAGAAACATCACAAAGCTATGTTATAGTTTTTAGACCGAACCATACCAATTCTATATTATTTTATAAACAAAAAGAATAATGGTTCAGTTTCTAATACAATGTAAAATGTAAAAAGCGTGTATTCTGAAGGTAAAAATTACTAAGGAAAGTTTTTACCGCTTTTCATAGAGGAGGCTATAATTTTCTTACACTCGATATCAATATATCAATACGGAGCGCAATGTTCAAATATGACCTTTCTTGTTCGAAAATGTAGAAGTCATTTCACAATTCGAATTGCTTTTCACTTCGAATACCATTTCAATGGAACTGGTGTGAAATGAAAACTTTAGTTAATTAAATTTCAATATACTAATTTATATAAATTTATGTTCGTTTTATTATGACCTTTTCGAAAATAGGCTTTTTTTTAGATTACTTAACTATCACTATGCACTTATATTGGCAAGTTTCATACACACATAATAAAAATAGCTTAACCACTATGTAAAATATAGATAACATTTTAAAAAATGTAATTTACATAATGTGTTTGGTATCTGGTGGTATTGGTGTGATTTTATGTTCATTTTGTGAAACATATCTGCAAAGAACGTCGTAAAAAATTTACGATGTACTAAAACATTATAATAATCGAACAAAATAAGTATTATTCATGACCATGTTCTGCATACAAATTGTAGAATCTAATTAAGGTGATTATAAGGACCTAATTTACCAAGATTTTTACACAGAAACTCAGTATGTAATTAATTTATATTGACAAACTAGTTGACATCTTTTGCTCTTAATACAGGCTATGTAAGTAGCCTAGCTAGAACAACTGTGACTATTATGTAAAGGTTATGTTTTACGAAATAAATTATTATTATTATTAAAATGAATTAGATTAATTCAAGTTAATATATATTTTGATTGCACATAATATGTTACGTATGTAAGTATGTATTAACTCCCGATGTTGCTCATGATTAACTCCGAAACAATCTAATCGATTTTCAAGGTTCCTTTAAATGTGCGTTTTCAAGGCGTACCTTAAGTAGGATACTTAACGTCATGCTTAGACCAATAGTAGCCGAACATGATTATAAAGAGGTGCAGATGAATTTACGTAGGTCAGATAGTATATAAATCAATATACATAGCCTATGTGTATTTGTATGAGTGCAACTCAATGCGGTTGTATGTGCGTGTGTATGTATTTTACGTACGCACATATGGCCACAATTTGGGTACCTCTTCTAAGATAGAGCGCGAGTTATTATTCCAGTTACCTCAGACGCTGAAAAGCAATGTAAGAGTTGGTTAACATCGGTTCTTGTAAAGGCTTTTATAATACCGGTGAAGCCTGCCTGTACGTGCTAGCCAACGTGTCAATTGATGATAAACAATTATATCTGGCCATAGACATCTATATCTCTTGAGTCCCAACTGCATTGCCACCATTTGAATTCCTTACACTGAAGAATTTTATTCATCCATATTAAGTACTGAAGAAAAACAAAAAAGTCTTAAAAAAAACGAAACCTGTCTATGTAAAATCTTTTGATAAAATGTGACACCAACGAAGTATATAATTGTATTTAGATAATTTATGTATCAAATGTAAGAGATTATTGATGTTACGCAAATTAACAACCATATTAATTTAATATCTTCAACACAATAATACCATTAATCTAAATACTCGAAAGTTTTAAAAAGAACCTAGTTGCTTTTTGGTAAAGGCAGAAGCTGAAAAAAAAATCTATACCGTCAAAAGTCACGCCAATGTTAACAAACACTTGTTCTGGCGCGGACAAATTACTTATCGCCGGGGAGAAATAAGATAAAAGATGCTTCGAAAACATGAAACAATAGATAAGAGGGCAAAAGAGATGGCCCGAAATTTGTACCGACACAAACAACTAAAAGGAAAAAATATTTTAGCTAAATTACCACGATGAATACAACTTACAATATTTTATATTTATGAGGCTTTTTTTTTGATTACTTAACTGTCACTATGCACTTATAATGGCAAGTTTCATACATGCATAATAAAAATAGCTAGATCACTATGTAAAATATAGATAACATTTAAAAATATGTAATTTACATATTGTGTTTGGTATCTGGTGGTATTGGTGTGATTTTATGTTCATTTTGTAAAACATATCTGCAAAGAACGTGGTAAAAAATTTATGATGTACTAAAACATTATACTAATCAAACAAAATAAGTATTATTCATGATCATGTTCTGCATACAAATTGTAGAATCTAATTAAGGTGATTATAAGGGCCTAATTTACCAAGATTTTTACACAGAAACTGAGTATGTAATTAATTTATATTGACAAATTAGTTGACATCTTCAAATAACTAATACATATCACTCACCATGTAACAATTAGAGTTGTAAACCAAACCAGCTTAGCAATAATCCGTAAACTAATTCACAATTGCACGTACATCATATCTCACTTTGAACGTTTACCACAAAAGTTAAAGTCACTTCGCGTATGTTACCTCGATATTTGTAGACAGTCTACGTTCGAACCTCGCGCACTACGGCTACGACAAGCTCTACGCAGACACGTGCGACCCCTGTAGCAGAGTAGATAAACTGGAGTATTGCCGCTACGAACTAAAGTTCCGAAGTTTACCGAACATAGCCGAGCATCACCGAGACTTTGTAAGCCGTGATTGATATCAAATGAAATGTGAGGAATGAGTAGTTCCAGAGAGCTCTTTGTTTTAAGGATTATGTTTCTGCCTTAACCGCACGGTGTCTCCACCATCGTATATATTTTTGGAGCACTAAAATTCACAGTAGTTTCTTATTTGTAGGTTTAAGTGATGTATAAAGGTCGATTGTAAACGAAGAATAGCCCTTAACTAGCTATTTAGTCAAGTAGTTTAAGTGGAAACTGATGTATACATGCAATCAGGAGATATAAAATGCGATTCTTGGAATAGAAAATGTCAAATGTTCCATCTTGTGAGGTGACCCGTCTTTACAGTAGAAATATGTTTATAAAAAACATCATGTAGCTACGTTTGAAAAGTTTTTAACATGTAAAAAAGATAACTTCTGATTCTTCTTCAAAAATATATTTACTTTTTTACATCGCATTGCATATGAATTGATATGTGACTTTGACTCATAATTGTTTGGCTACACATTATAGCACCGTGAACGTATTGTTCAAATCTAAGGGCGAATTCGACTTTCCGTTACACACTTTGGTATCTTTACATGAAATCATTGCCACAGGTTGTAGATAAGAAAGATACAATAGGTACAAGAAAATAGACAAACATTTTAAGTTCTTTTTTTATCCTATAATGTAAAATAATAAGAATGTAATGCCCTGAATAGTAACAATATTTATGTGTAATTTTAAAATATTTTTGTACAAGTACATTCTTGAATTTCGTTCAAAATAATTTGGAAGCTTGCTATCATGTTTTGTCAATAGTAGTAATAATAAATATATGCCCTTACAGCCATTATTTTAAATATTTCGGACATCTAACACACAACGCCATCTAGTCCTAAGCTAAGCAGAGCTTATATTATGGGTACTAGATAACTGATTTAAATAGATATATACATTTAAAAAAAGTATATCTGTATTTACAAATATACTTTTTTTTGTAAATACATACATATTATACATAGAAAATATCCAAACTCCGAAACAAATATTTGCAGATCATACAAACATTTGGTCCGACCCGGGAATCGAACCCGAGACCTCAAGCACAGCAGTCGCTTACGATACCCCTTGCGCCACCGAGGCAGTTAAATACATTCTTTTTATGAAATAGGCGGGCAAACGAGCAGACGTATCGCCTGATGGTAAGCGATTACCGCCGCCCATGGACACCTGCAGCACCAGAAGCGTTACAAGTGTCTTTTGGGGTACGGGCCCCCGGTATCCTCACTCACTCGGTGAAACACAGCGCAAGCACTATTTTACACCGGTTTTCTGTGAGGCCGTGGTATCACTCCGGTCGAGCCGGCCCATTCATGCCGAAGCGTGGCTCTCTCTCTTAACTGCAAAAGACTGCACGGTTGGCCTAGTGGTTTAGGCGGACGCCACGCCGCTTGCCAATTCGCCAAGTGATGTGGGTTCAAATCCTACACGGGACAACACTTTGTGTGATCCACAAATTGTTGTTCTGAGTTTTTGGCGTTAATTGTGTCCGTTTCATGTATGTCTGTAAAGTCCCCCGCGACACAGGATGTTTATTCCTAATGCGGGAGTTCTTTTTTAAAAATAAAAAAAATAAAAATTAAAAAACCAGTGTGAAATAGCGCTTCCGTTGTGTTTCACCGAGTGAGTGAGGATACCGGATGCCCATATCCCAACCCCTCCCCACATCCCCAAAGGTCGGCAACGCACTTGTGACGCCTCTGGTTTTGCGGGTGTGCAGAGGCGGCGTTAATCGCTTACCATCAGGTGATACGTCTGCTCGTTTGCCCACTATTCATGATTTAAAAAAAAAGAGAGGCCTATGTCCAGCAGTGGACTGTGAAAGAGCGTTGATGATGAAGAAACCCTCATTAGCTGTAACACTTTTACAATTATTAGGACAATATGGAACTAAAACACTTTACTAATGGGTCCGTGATGTTTTAATTCAATATGTGTAGCAAATTCCACCAAGTGTCATCAAGCAACAGTTACAATAAGTACATAGGTATATATACATATTATAGGAGATACAAATACACACTACCAAAAAATTGCAAACAAGCTTTACATATAACATACGCGTTTAATAAGCCATCATAGCAATAGACTCATGGATTCCCTTTTAAATATTTATGACACTAGTTTGATATACAAATTTTAACGTAAGACACCTTTAGCTTCTTAATTACCACAATGCAACGTATTAGACTTCGCGACTCATTATTAGAATTGGCAAATTAAAAAGTCAAATTATTTGTAATGAATTCCTATAGTGAGAACTCATAACATGGTATGGGAATGTTTGACTGCACAGATGCCGTAGTTTTTTAAGCAGTCGACATGCCGCTTTCTACTGCGCTGATTGTTGTGGGTTTAAACCCCACATAGGACAACATTTTGTTCATAGTCTGGGTGTTCTTAATGCCCATTTCATATTTGTAGAGTCCCCCGTAGCACAGGATACATTACTAATGAGGGCATTGTCTTTAAAAAAAAAGAGAAATTATTGTTGACATTAACTATGACTTTATGGTATGTCGCAAATACATTTGAAATTTAAACTCAGATGTTGAATATTAATGTCAAGCTTGGGCTCAAATAAGCCAACTGAACCGGGTGATACCATGGCCATGACTGGCATCCATTACTTGATTATAAATACAAATAAATAAATTGAAGTGTCTGTTTGTAAATTCAAAATAACAACTTTTCACTAAATATATTAAAGTAAGTTTTAAAAATGTTGATGTGTACGTCTGTCAGTTTGTTCTGACTAATCTCTGGAAAGGTTGGATCGATTTTGACGTGATTTTCACTGGCAGGTAGCTGATGATAAAAGAAGTAACATAGGTGACATTTTTTAGACTAGCTTAGCAGTTACCCGTAACGCCACGGAGCTCAGCTGGCTTTTTTTTATATAACGTTGCTTTGTTAGAGTCGTAACACTAGCCTATGTGTTCGGGCCCCGATAATATTATTTATATTATCCTTATAGATATATACGTATAACTAAACTCGTAGAGGAGGCCCAAATAGTTTAGTCAACAAGCTCCATACTTGTTGACTAGACTAAAAGATGCAGCCGCCGTGGTGTGGGTCGCCATACTGCATTGTCTGCATTCGCAGTGAGTATGATGACCACCACTCTTGGATTCTGCTTATGCTTTCCATCAGGCAGAGTAGAGTCATTTTGGCGGGCCATACATATAAAAAAGACTTTATTTATATACTAGTTGTTGCCCGTGGCTCCGCCCGCGTATATGTCGGTTATCGTGGCAAATTGTAGCCTATGTGTTATTTTTTTTTTTTTTATGTATGGCCCGCCATAATGACTCTACTCTGCCTGATGGAAAGCATAAGCAGAATCCAAGAGTGGTGGTCACCATACTCACTGCGAATGCAGACAATGCGGTATGGCGACCCACACCATGGCGGCCTAGTGATGCTACTGCATCTTTTAGTCTAGTCAACAAGTATGGAACTTGTTGACTAGACTATTTGGGCCTCCGGTCTCGCACTCACCAACGAAACACGACAGCATGAACGCTGTCATTTTACGTTGATTTTCTGTGCGAGGGTAGTACCGCCCCGGTCGAGCCGGCCCATTCGTGCTGAAATCAGCGTGGCTCTACTACCTACCTGATATATAAGCTATGTTACTGTAAAGTTTCATCCAAATCCGTTTAGTATTTTTTACGTGAAAGAGTAACAAACATCCATCCACCCATACTCACAAACTTTCGCGTTTATAATATTGGTATAGATAGATATAGATTTTAATAGTAACGAAGCTTACAGATCTGAACACAATGGGTGGTCTTATAATTTATATGTGTGACCTTCAGCTGTAAATCAAATTCTTGTCCCTTCATTTGTCTCCCCAACAAACAAAAGACTACGCTTTGCCTAACAATAAGCGGTTACCATGGGCATTAAACGCATTCAGCAGATGTAATAGCACATCGAGTGTTGCCAACCAAATTGAAATTTTAACGATTCAGCTTTATTCTAATAATACTTTTTATGGGACTAATCCCGCCCACACGCCCACCAATGTAACTCCTGTACACCAGGATCAACAGCAGAGACCCACGCACATAGTACTTATGAAACATTCTAGAATTAAAATCACTTGTATTTATTCCACTATTTTATTTTATTTACACCTGACCAGTTTTGCCTTATGACATCCTAGAAGCTTACTGGTTATACAAAAAAAAAACATATGAACCTTTTCGTCATTGTGTGGTGGTTCACCTAATCGGAAAGCTCTAACTAGTTTCGAGAAAATGTGCTGTTCCTTACTCTGTTCTGAATAAAAAACTGATGATAGCAAAGTTTAAAGTGACAAGTCAAATTTTAACAAAACTAACACATACGAACACACATTAAAAAAACGGTCGAATTAAGTACTCCTCCTTTTTTTGAAGTCGGTTAAAGAGAACCATTATTAATTTTTAAATTGTATTGTCTAGTGCTAGCAATGTAAATATTAGTGTGCTGGCTGTACTTTGATTTTAGATGAAATTACAGCTAAACAAATTTTATGAATTGTTCCTAACGTGTGTTATAAAGTTCTTTCAGTTCTGTACGTTTAGTAGACAACATGTTTCTATTCTCTTGTCCTACAATACAATTTAGAAAGGTACGTCGTAACTCCCGTAAAAGCTTTTAAGCGTTCATAACTTTGCTATCATATGGATAGATGAAACATGTATTTATTTGTCATTGTCATTACTTTGTTTAACATCAAATCGTTATTAAGATGTTATGTTGTTATCTTTCCAATAAGCGTTATTTTTAAAATCAAATAACATTTACTGAAATCAAGTACGTAGTAGGTAAGGCTTAGAAAAATCAATCGCTTAGGCTCTAAGCGATTGATTTTTCCTTCCTTAGAGGGCTTGGAATTTTTCGCAATAACCGTTTCGAATTACAGCTATGCGACTCTGACCTGTTCAAGTTGTTCCAATATATCCCTATAAGCGTTATCCCTTTTCACTTTTGGTCCCACCTACGTTTGCCTTATACTTTCAATTTTTCCATTTAAACCTTAAAGACTCCGGGCTTAATGTCAATTTTAAAACAACAATAATAAAATTATCTTTAAAATGTAAACAGCAGTAGAATACATATTTGAACCATATTAAGCCACTAGATATTTTGTTTACAACCTAAAATGTTGCATCTGATAGACAAAAAATCTGGTACATTGCCTTTGTAAGCCACTCAAAACCGCTGCCGGAAGTTATCTACATTTCTCTGCCACTTTATTCTCGTCGTATGCGTTGAGCATAATGCATACTGAACACGTTCTTTTATGCTAAAATCTTGTTTTAGCGTAGTAGAGAAAGAGACACAAAAATATATACTTGCGTCTCGCTGTTGCTCACGATGAATTCCGAAACTATCAAATATATATCGTTGGATAGTTAACATCAGGTTTAGATCAATAGGAGCCGAGCATGATTCACACACTTATACCCACCAACTAACATTACACTATAACACACATGGTGTTGAAACTCTAGACTAGTTAATAGCTTCCTAGTCGATCTCTTGAGACAGAGGTCAACCTAGTTTAAGAGACAGGGTAATATTATATTTGAAACAGATTTTTCATTATTTCTTGGATTTTATGCTTCATATTTTTCAACGTATGTTATAGCTTTATTTATAATTTGTGATTTAATAAACTTAATTATTATTAAAAACAGACGCATACGAAGTTACATGGGTCAGCTAGTACTCCTATATTTACTCAATCAATTGGCAACGACTGTTGAGCTGCAGGTGTGCTTGAGCGGCAGTAGCTACTGACCATCAGGTAACCTGTCTGCTCGTTTTTTTATGGAATAGACGGGCAAACGAGCAGACGTATCGCCTGATGGTAAGCGATTACCGCCGCCCATGGACACCTGCAACACCATAGGTGTCACAACTGCGTTGCCGGCCTTTGGGGGGATGGGAGGGGGAGACAGGGGGACAGGGGTTGGGGTATAGGCCTCCGGTATCCGCACTTACACAGTGAAACACAGCGCAAGCACTATTTCACACCGGTTTTATGTGAGGTCGTGGCATCACTCCGGCCGAGCCGGCCCATTCATGTCGAAGCGTGGCTCTCTCTCTTAACTGCAAAAGACTGCACGGTTGGCCTAGTGGTTTAGGCGGACGCCACGCCGCTTGCCAATTCGCCTAGTGTTGTGGGTTCAAATCCTACACGGGACAACACTTTGTGTGATCCACAAATTGTTATTCTGAGTTTTGGGCGTTAATTGTGTCCGTTTCATGTATGTCTGTAAAGTCCCCCGCGATACAGGATGTTTATTCCTAATGCGGGAGTTCTTTTAAAAAAAAAAAAAAACCGGTGTGAAATAGCGCTTGCGTTGTGTTTCACCGAGTGAGTGAGGATACCGGATGCCCATACCCTAACCCCTCCCCACATCCCTTTCCCTATCCTCCAAAGGTCGGCAACGCGGGTGTGCGTGGGCCCATTCATGCGAAGCGTGGCTCTCGCTGCTTCGTTTGCCCCTATATACCACAAAAACGAATATCAACTATTAAGCTGAGAAAGACAGCCTAATAATTTACAATTAAAGACTGCACGATAGGTGAAAACAGTGTATTAATGTGAACACAATTGTTTACAGCTTCTTATTATCATCAATCATCAACAGGTTTCAATAGTCCACTGCTGGACATAAGCCTCTTCTTCGAAAGAAGTTTTTAGCATACTATACCACACTGGCTTTGTTGATAGATTTCTTAAAGTTTTGTCATTAAGTGAAGTACGGAAAAGTAGCTTGTAGAACATATAAACACAAATTTAACAAAAAAAAAACCGACTTCAATTTGGACCAAATGGGACCACACGGGATACACCAGCTTTCAAATAAAAAAGAATCATCAAAATCGGTTCACCCAGTCGAAAGTTATGAGGTAACAAACATTAAAAAAACAGTCGAATTGAGAACTTCCTCCTTTCTTTGAAGTCGGTTAAAAGGAGTATGTGCTTCCATTCATTATTAGAATCATTGTTCGCAACTTAAAAAAAAAATATTGGAAGAACATTAGGATATTGCACATACACTATCACTGCTCCCGACGTTGGCTGTGAACATAATCCGTTTTACCCCTTTACACCCTTTCACACTTAATAGGTGCTTACGTCATGAAGGAATATACTCAAGAGAATTGTTGTCGTAAGCCCAAGGAGGTCGAACGTTGAGCACTCACAGTTAATGAGTCTTTAGATTTTAATGTGCTTTTGATGTGTTTAGAAGTACTTAACTGTAGTTTTTTTTCTATAATCTGCTCTATAAAATCGAGTAAGGTACAGCAATCTTAATTTTACTTCATTCAAAGGTAAATTAGGTTAAGCTTGAGTAGTAAAAAAACAAGTAAAATTTTAACAAAATAAAAACCGACTTCGAGGTTCGACTCCATTTCCCTTGGATGCCATCATCAGATCTTAGTGTCCTTATCACGGTACCACCGTTGGTTTACCTCCTTTCCATTAAAAAAAGAATCATTAAAATCGGTTTATAAACGAAGTTATCCGCGAACACACATAAAAAAACATCTATACGGTCGAATTGAGAACCTCCTC
The DNA here is from genome assembly GCA_949125395.1 of Diaphora mendica. Taxonomy (NCBI): domain Eukaryota; kingdom Metazoa; phylum Arthropoda; class Insecta; order Lepidoptera; family Erebidae; genus Diaphora; species Diaphora mendica. Next base: position 10,075,895 of record OX421321.1, read on the forward strand.
CTTTTTTGAAGTCGGTTAATAAAGTTAATTAATAGCTTCACACAATTCACACACGGCTGTTTGGTGCCAAATTAGGGAAAACCTGAACTATGCTAAACAAACTGCTGATAAAAAAACTTATGTATTTCTAAATACATACATATTATTATCGACTGCACGGTTGGCCTAGTAGTTTAAGCGGTCGCCACGCCGTTTTCTACTGCGCCAAGTGTTCAAATCCCACTTGGAACAACACTGTGTGAACCACAAATTGTTGATCTGAGTCTGGGTGTTCTTTGTGTCCGTTTCATGTAGGTTTGTAAATTCCTCGCGACACGGGATATATTCCTAATGCGGCAGTTGTCTTTAAAAAAAAACATCGATTATAGACAAATTACTCCCAGACATAAAACAAGTCGTGTTCATTGCACAAAGATTTGTCCGTGGTATTAATCCACGATCTTTGATTTAACAGTCAGGGTCACTAACCTCTAGACCATCAGGCCTATCAAAATTTACTTAAGCAAATAGATAGATAGTTAATACTTTGTAGGTAGTATAGCCACGCTGATTTCAGCACGAACGGGCCGGCTCGACCGGGGTGGTACTACCCTAGCACAGATAATCAACGTAAAATGACAGCGTTCGTGCTGTCGTTTTTCGTTGGTGAGTGTGAGACCGGAGGCCCAAATAGTCTAGTCCACAAGTTCCATACTTGTTGACTAGACTAAAAGATGCAGAAGCATCTTTTAGTCTAGCAAGGCCGCTATGGTTTGGGTCGCCATGCTGCATTGTCTGCATTCGCAGTGAGTATGGTGGCCATCACTCTTGAATTCTACTTATGCTTTCCATCAGGCAGAGTAGAGTCATTTTGGCGGGCCATACATAAAAAAAAACTTTATAAGTACACCAGGGTTTACAAATATAATACAGTAATAAAACTAACAACAAATGTAACGTACAAAGGGCGGCGTTTTAGCTTATAGCAAACTCTTCCAGGCAACATTTAAATGCTAAAGATAATGCCAAACAGAAACCATTTCAACCTATTTTCGACGCTGTATTCTTAATTAAGAATTCAAATTCGTTTTAAATTACCGTAGCCAACTTCTTATTTCGAGGTCGTATTATTTTAGCATGCTGACGTCGAACGCAATTTACTATTAAGCGAACGAGGGAAGACAGTGGACTCAGCGACTCATTAGTACTCGGGTGGCGAGACAACCTCGTGTTTAAATAAGACGAATACTCAACATACATGTTAGAGCCATCAAAGGCTAGAGCAAGCTATTGCTCAAATGTTTACCAAGAAATAGGTTGGTTTGATGAATCGGCCCAATATGCAGAAGTAATATTTTTAATATTAAAGAAGACATAGAAAATAGGCTTAGATTATTTTTGATCAGCAACATTAAATGTTTATCCGGTTTCCTAAAGAGTCTAAACTGAAAATGCTTTTCTCACAGAAGAACGATTTGAAGTTTCTATTTTGTATTTTTGATAAATTATTATATCTTATAGAAGAGGTTAGGCTTACAGATCTTTTTAGCCTAGCCTGATCAAAAATATTCGTAGTTTTTTAGAAAACTGAGTGGTCATACTGCATTACTGAACTGTTATAATTTTCATATTTGATATAACTTTGCTGGTTTTACAGATAAACTTGAACAGTTAATAACAACGTGGTGTAGTTATGTTTTTTTTTTAAGTCATTTAATCATAGAATTGTAAGATATAGATAAATCCTAGCCAAGCTACGCAGCTGCTTAAGTTGAAAAAAATTAACTGGGACTAATCTAAGCCTGTTCCAGGCATCATTTACATATAAGACTGAGATCCCAGTCAGCCCAGAATTACGTCATTTTAGGAAAGATGAAGTTTTTTGGGTTGTTAGTCTAATATATACTCAGAAAGGAATGGATACTCACTAAGCTGAAAATGGGGCCGTTTTACAGTTAACAGGTATCAAAGGTGGAAAAAAACCATGCTATTGCATTTTAGGAAGCCTGAATTTTATATAATGTCGTTAAGCATGATATTTTAAAATTTAGTCCAATCAGCCAGACACGATCTGAGGAGCATTAAACCTCGGCAGAATCGTTTAAAGATTATAGGAACTAACGCCTTGGCTATATTTATGGCAGACATACGCGTCATGTGTATTGCTAGCTATTACAGTTGATTTTGTTTTTGTATAAGCACTCGTATGTATGGCCTATTATTATTAAATGATCTTTATATTTAATGGTATTTCACTGATGAATAAAGTGTCAGATAAGCAAAGAACTGGTAAAAATGCTAATATTTTAAAATCAATAAAAAATCAAACTGCCGAAAATGTTTTGAATGAAAATATTGCATTGCATGTGTCATAAATAACGGTACATAGTATAATTATTCAACAGTTATTATGTGTTACTACGTTTCCAATACTTAGTTATTTACCTTAGTTTTGGATTTGAAGATTACGTTTATTTATCAGATAACGTTTACACGATCCAGTTATGTGCACTATAGCATAATTATGTCCGGAGGAAAGAAGAAGACGTCACCGAAGAAGATAATATGATAGCTCTATCGTGGTATATGTACCCTCAGCCCATTGAAACACGTTTACGAAATTTATTTCTTCCTTGAATCTTTATTTTAGAATAATTCTTGAAATACATATGTATCTACTATAAAATTCTTACGTTACTAAGGTAAATTTTATGTGTTACTGTGTATTTATGTTTTGTAATATGAATAGTATACGCATGTTTCGTCACAAGATGACACTAAATGTAACTTAAAGACATTGTTTTCTCAAGTAAGTGAACTAAAAAAATTTGTTCTTATGAGAATAAAGATTCTATAAACCTAAATAGAGTTATTGTGCTCCTTGAACACACTCAGTCCTTCAAAACTTAATTTTTTTATAACCATTCTCTCTCAAATAACATTAATAGAAACTAAGTCATTTAAAACTTTTAAACTACACTCGACTTACAATCAAAAATCTCCTAGAAGATTTGACCGCAGCCAATAAAGTTATTATTCTTGGAATCTTTATTATTACTTAAACACAGATAATGTACTAATTTATTAACAAGTTAGAATTATTTAGTGGGGAACAGGTGTGTCATGTCCCACCAACACAAAGGGAGGACCCTCCGATCAGGCGAGGTGATCATGCCTGGCGGGCCAGCTGCCCAACGGTTGATGTTGGGATGTTGTATGTATTTTAATCGACGCGAGAACTATTGCGCGATGCAGAATGCAGAATGTTATAGGTATTGTTGCCGCTCAAGAAGTGGCCGGTCTGCATGTTTGCGATAAGGGTTTCCGGCTGAGTGTGTTGGAACAGTTAGAAATATCAAAACATAACAATAATAATGCATATACACTGTTGAATGACCAAACAAATTTAATTCCATCACCACTTCTAAATATTTGCAGGTAGTTCGGCACAGATGTCTTTGTGACGTTGTATCGATCGTTATTATAGCGTCATCGAAACGGTATATAAAGAGCCGACAGCGGTGCGACTAGCTCATTCGAGCTCAAACGCTCGACGGGTCAACATCTCCTGAGGATGCCCCGTGGAGGGGCGAAACACGTGTCGAGTATAGGTTTGGTTGCATGGCATGCTAATTATTTCTCACTTGTTTTGTATGTGTGCATATGCATGATACCCATATATGCATGTGAGTATGCATGACGGTGGGATTTGTGTCCTGCTTTCAGACCTGGATATTTGTCTCGCGGAATTAAAGCTAAATATATTTCATAGCATTTAATGTCGTGAATTTCCGCAAAGTAACGCCTGATTCCATAACTTACATATAATACGTCAAACATTTGGTGTGAAATATACCAACCACATGATATGTTCTCATTACTATCTCCAAACACGTTTAACGATATTACATGAACAAGTTTACTGCTATTTATAAATATAACTCTACCCTCATGATTTGCGGATATTGAATTTATTATCGCTATGGATCCTCTTGAGAGGGTTGGTGATTAAACCTACCCCAGACAATTGCTTCCCACTTGGGTTATTTCAGAAATTCCTGCAATAATTCCGTCGCACCCCGAGGCGGGAGGAAACTATTGACGCCGAGACAACAAGAATGTATGTGACCAAACATTAACCTTTCCCGGGAAATCTGTATATACCTACTAATATTACTGTTAAACAAAGCATTTGTTCATCAGGCGATATTAGGAACCAGTAGTTGAAGTGATCTCTATAAGAGAAATGAGTTTCGACTTCGATACTACATAAGAGACTTTGTGAATATACATATAGCTTTTTAACCGACTTCAAAAAAAGTAGGAGGTTTCTCTATTTGACCATATTTTTTAAATGTATGTACGCTGATAACTTCGTCGTTTATAAACCGATTTTGATGATTCTTTTTTTGATGAAAAGGAGATATCCCAACGGTGGTACCATGATAAGGACACTAAGATCTGAATATGACATCAAAGAGAAATTGAGTTGAACCTTGAAGTCGGTTTTTATTTTGTTAAAATTTTACATTTATTGAAAATTTCAGAAAAAATAAGTGAATTTAAATTTTATTTTGGTATTTTTCATACATAAGTTATGTACGAATATATTTAAGCACTAAAGGCTAAAAATAAATATGCAACAACTAACATGACCGAGTTTTGCTCGGTATTTTTTTTTGGTAAATTTTCTAAAAATGAATCCTAGCTAGAACGAGTTATCGCCCTCGAAACTCCCTGCATACTAACTTTCATAAAAATCATTAGAGACGTGTCCTAGATTTAGATTATCCATACTTATATTATAAATGCGAAAGTAACTCTGTCTGTCTGTCTGTCTGTCTTGCTTTCACGGCCAAACCGCTGCACCGATTACAATGAAATTTGGTACACAGATAGTCTAGAGCCTGAGAAAGGACAGAGGCTACTTTTTATTGCGAAAAAAAGGTAAAAAGGGGTTGAAAGGGGGGATGAAAGTTTGTATAGAAGAGTGGTTGTTAACTCGCAACACGCATGCGCGTTGCCTTAGTGACACAGGGCATCTTAGCAACGAGTAAACAAGGATGTCAAATTCATTAAAAAGATTTCACTTTTTAAATAAAGACTTAAGTTAATATAATGGAGATCGTTTTTTGTTTTTTCGGAAGACGGTCCCCATTTCATCTCATCCACGTTTTTTTATATTTTTTATCATTAATTTCATCACGACGAAGACTAAAGACTTGAAGACTTATGATATGAAGATTATAAACACTTGACATTGGCAGAAATAGCTGATCCGAGAGATCCGGCTGGTTGCCATTTCATCAAAAGAAGAAGAAGAAGAAGTTAATATAATAATCTAAGATTAATACATACATTGATAAATCTGATTTATATGTTCATTATATTAATAGAAATAAATAAGACAAATTACAAAACAGTGTTTATAAACTTCAAAAATATCTACAAAAGTATTGTAATTTTAAGATAAAATCATAATATTTATTTTTTAGGCTGTTGATTAGATATATATAAAAACGTCATTTAAATTTTGTTAAAATTTTACCATAAAGGGCGTAAAATAGCAATAGGGGATGAAAGTTTGTATGGAAATATGCAAGGTTTGTGAAAATTTAGAGATATTAAGATGTAACATTTACTGAGTTATCACAATATGCCTAAGTGTGCTTAACCGAACGGGCAGACACGTGAGGGCAGACGACTGTGCCGAATGCGGATGTTGAATTTTGACAGTAAAAATTCGTTATTATTAAATAGGATTAGATTTGTTTAAATGATTTTTTGTTTAATCAAATAATTTTCTTCGTGAAAAAATCGGAAGAAAAGTATCCGGGGGGATTTGAACACAAAATAATACAAAATTTTAACAAAAAAAAAAAAACTTAAAGGACGACCAAATTGAATTAAGTTATTTGTCGCGCAAATACATAATGAAAATTGAAGATTTATATGATTTTCTAATGGATGACATGTCAGAACTAGACCACATTAAAATGGGACCACATGAGAAAGAAACAAGTTTTAAAATAAAAAAAGAATCATCAAAATCAGTTCAGAAAGTCAATAGTTATGACGTAAAAAAAATAAAAAAGTCGAATTGAGAAAATAATCATTTTTTTGAAGTCAGTTAAAAAAGCAAAAGGGGTACGCCGGTACGGTATGAAAAATATGTATTATGGGTACATGTTAAAAAGTTTTGTCTTAATACAATTATGCGAGTACAACTTCACAATGATTTATGAGCAGTGTCAATATGCAAATGCTCATCTAAAAATAGGAGAAGATTATATGCCAAATGACAGTAAAGAAATGATTAAACTGAGACGTGAATCGTGGTATATGATGGCACACATGATCTAAAAATAATATCTATTCTGATCCGCCGACTAATGAGACAGTTATCGAATAAACGAACGGATCATGTCAGACGTGGAGGAAGATGTTATCGAATACCTCTCAGGAAAGAATGAAAGGGAAACTGAACCAGTCATATCATAGCTTATGCATAAAGTTTCTCAACTCTCTAGAATTATCAGGAGCGCCTCCCCATAAGTTGAGACTGAAAGGTATGTTCCAGTCCTATTAATAAGAAGCCTTGAGCGCCAAAGCTATGTAATGGTACACGGGTACAAAATAAACAACTGGGGTACAACATTGTAAAAGAAAATGTTTTAATTCCCCGCATTCCAATAATTCAAACTTATCTGCAATTTCAATTTAAAAGAATGCAGTTTCCGCTGAAAACAACATTTGCAATAAAAATTATCAAAGCCCAAAGACAGACGGTTAAAGTTGCAGTTCACTTAAAGAAAAACATGTTTTTACAATGGGCAGCATAATCGCGTGTATCAAATCAGCTCAATCACATTATTTTGGCAAAAGATGGCAAATCAAAAACGTAGTATTTTAACATTGTAAAAATTGAGAAGAATTTGCTCAGCCTGAGGGAAAACTCAAGCAGAATCCAACAGTGGAGGCAACCATACTAGCTGAGAAAGCAGACAATGCAGAACCAAACCGTTTCGTTCGAGAGCGTATTTCTAAGAATGAAGCGGTGACTTCCTAGACCAGCACGTGTTGTTCTGTAGAGGAAGGGAGAAGGTGGAATCAGTTGGAAGAACGCTTCAGAACACTTTTCATGGTAAAGCGATAGAGGACTGCCATAGAGGCAATATATCTCCGCAACTGCAGAGGCTCAAGGGACTCGGTGGTATCGGGAATGTTGATAATGCAGACTGTTTACCGCTGCAAAAGATCGAGTAAATCAAGTAAATACTGCCTGGATCCATCACAAAGATGAGAACAGTACGGACGAGCAAAACTGGGTCTTATAAAGGAGACACAAATGCTCGGGCGCGAAAAACCGTCTCACAGTGTTCAGGCTGCCTTAGTGGTGCCCTCGATGTACTCCCGTGGGTTGAGGTCTCGGCAAATATCCATGCCCAGGACACCGAGCTTATCCCGTAGTGGCAGTGAGTGCTCTGAAAAGTGGGGAGGGGAAGAAACGGAGACTTTTTGGTAGAGAACGGGTACACCTGTGTTTTCTTAACGTTGAACTCGACCAGATTCTCATCACCCCATTGTTAAATGCGGTTCAAAACCCGGTCGAGCTCAGCGACAAGCTCCTATAAATTTTCGTCAACGTCTACCATCTTGGCTGCAGGGTATCCATGATATCGTCAATGAACTGTGCTATTGTCTGCATAGCAATGTATATTGCAAAGGGATAATATGTCATTGACATGCAGAAGAAACTTGGGCGACAGGACTGAAAAATGAGGTGAGCTAGCGTTTACCTCCAGAAAAACAGAGGCCGCGCCGTCCGTCGCAAAGATCTATAATGCGAAGGTGCTGATGAAAAAGCGTCAATCTAGAGACGAGTCTAGAAGGCAGAACGAATGCTTAGAGCTCGGAGAGAAGCGAACGGTGCAAGAACAGGTTGAAAGCCTTGGCCATGTCGAATGTCGAAATAAGCTCATATAAAATACTTTTTATTTTATGTACTTATATAAATACTTAATTATATTTTTAACAGTGAAACGTGTGTCTTATTTTTAAAATAATATTAGCCTTAATAATTAAAACTGCTACTCACAGTCACTGTTCCAGGCGGACGAAGTCGCGGGCACAGCTAGTATATTTATATATACAAGAGTAGCTCGTTTAAGGGTATTAGATGAGAAATAAATATAATAAAAGAGCCATTAATTACAATTCAAAAACAAATATTTAAAAAATAATTTTAATAAAAATAAATACTTTCCAAATAAATAGTTATTGATAATACAAATAAATTTAATTAAAAAGCTTTTTAAAAACAAGCTTTTACCGGAATGCCTCACGTCGAATCAAACGAGTCCAGACTCGATGATGTTGCGACGTTTCTTTACCGAGTTCCTATGGCCACCTTCCAGCTCTAGCATCAGATCAGCTCCATGTCACTATAATATTGTATTGTCACGCTGTATACATATGCTTGCAAAATTTTAGCAAAATCGGTTGAAGATATCTGCTTCAAAATTGAGTTGCAAGATTCCACCCGAACATACAAGCATACATACATTGCAAGTTAATAAAAAGCTTGTAACATATACTCATTGAATATGAAAGTCAAAGTGACCTCATTAAATTAAAATTAAAAGTAACGATCATAATGAAGTACGATATTCAATTTAAGCACAGTAACTACTAGGTAAATTACTACTACTATAAGTACTATAAAAATAGTTAATACCTTTCGACCGCTTTTTAGAAACTTAATTTTTTTTATTGAGTATGGTGACCACCACTCTTGGATTCTGCTTATGCTTTCCATCAGGCAGAGTAGAGTCATTTTGGCAGGACCATACATAAAAATATACTTACAGACTGACTGCTATTTTCTTAAAACTAAACGAAACCCAATTGTTTTTTTTTTTTTTTTACAAACTTCAATCCCCGTTTGTTACATTGTTGCACTGCAATTATTTTGAAATCCGCCCGGTTAACTCTGCGCTACAAAACGGTGGCTACATCATTACTACGGAGCCAAAGTAAAACGAATTTACATGGTTCGGAAAAGCCTGCAATCCGGCTTAACTCAATCGGAATAAACTGTTATCTATGTCTCATCCATTAATAGAGTTTATTTGTACCTTATGTAGTATAAAATAAAATCACAAAGCAGTCATGAGCCCTGTCGACAGAAGTGAAGACTCAAAACTATAAACAAACAGTTGTTTAAACTCACCTGAAATGAACCACTTTGCTCTTTAAAAAAAGAAGTAAAAAAATATAGCTTATGCAAAGCGTTCGGTGACGATGACGCGAGTTTCATGATTTTTGTTCACTCAAAAAGTGCTCACTACGCCTTAAGAAGTTTTCACCTTAAAAACCTCAATGAAATTGATTATTTTCAATGAATTTATAGGCCCGATGATAACGTAGCCGTAGGTCAACGACGTCTCTAAATTTAAGAAATCGTTCCCAAACAATTCTTTAAGAGTATGATAAAATTTATAGTTTTACTTTATAATAATAATCTTTTTAACAAATATGGAATAAATAGCAATCGAAACTATATCTTAAAATATTTCATATCTGTTAATGACCACTTGAGAATTAGATTGTGACTACGATCTGAAACTTATAGATAACACTTAAAAGGCACCATAATTGTAACATGGAAATCACAGTTACGAGCGGACGAATCACCCCCTCCTGTCGAATACATCTAGTTAACCGAAAACTACCAGCGGAAAATTGCCTCTCGCAATCCACGTGGAACTTGCTTAACCGACTTTGAACAAGGTCCATAACTAATGGTTGAATGCGTATAAGTGGGGATGTTGTTCTCAAAATAACTGTGGGTGTTACCGTGTGAGATTATTTTATGTGTGTAATGATATGCTCTTATGATATATTATGCATACGTTTCACATACATAGTTTGGTTGTAATTGATAACTTTGATGTTTTTTAGACCAAGCATGTATTTACAAAAGTAAGAACATAAAAATAGTGAAATTTAAACGCAATTATGGAACAACTAAATCTTTTTACAAGCTTTTTATTAACTTGAAATGTATGTATGTTAGGGTAGAATCTTGCAATTCAATTTTGAAGCAATTATCTTCAACTGATTTTGCTGAAATTTTGCAATCATATGTATACAGCGTGACAATACAATATTATGATGACATGCAGCTGATCTGATGCTGGAGTTGGAAGATAGCCATAGGAACTCTATAAAGAAAAGTCGCAACATCATCGAGTTTGGACTCGTTTGATTCGTCTCGAAGCATTCCAATAAAAGCATGTTTTTAAAAAGCTATTTAATTTATTAAAACTGAAAAACCTATCCTTTTCCATATACTCGTCTTTACCTTTATGAAGACTTTGTCAAGTTATCAGTAGACGTAACGAGCTTTTTCTAATGTAAATATTAAGAATATTCCGTGTTAGTTTTGTTTGGGGATATTAGTTAATATATGCATACCTACATATTATTATATTAAGTATGCATATACAAGTGAGCTATGATGTTATAACTGAATTGCAGTCTATTGTGCTTCCTAAGCTCGTTGTAGGTACTAACCATTTATAGTACAGCCTTTCATAAACGTAGTCATTCACTAAATTCAACTACGGTAGCAACATATTAGGTCTTTACCTATGAAATTGCCGTTCTTCAGTACTGGTCATTTCAAATAAAAAAAAGTTTGTAATGGCTCTGTATTCTAAATTCAAAATAATTTTGTTTTAAAACCATGACATTCTATTTACAAACTCAGTCTTTTGTTTTCTGATTAGCGTTGTATTTTCATTACATTTGAACATTTTTCGTCATAATGGGTACTTTAAAAATTCGTGTAATTATGGAATATGAGTTCCGTCGTGGTACCAACGGTACACAAACGGCACGTAACATCAAAAACGTTTACGGAGAGAACTGTATAAACGAACGCACAACCCGTTATTGGTTTTCCCGGTTCCGTTCTGGAAATTTTGACTTGAAAAATAAAGCTCGTGGTCGTCCGGAGACTTTGGTTAACAATAATGAATTTAAGGCAATTGTGGAAGCTGACGAAACTCAATCTACAGCTGAGCTAGCAGGAGCTTTTAATGTAAGCATCAAAACAATATTGATCCATTTGCGACAAATTGGCAAGGTAAAATAGCTTGATAGATGGGTGCCCCACGACCTTAACGAGCGCCAGCGCAATGTACGCGTCGAGACTTGCCTTGCGCTGCTCAACAGGCAAAGAAATGAAGGAATTTTGAAACGAATTCTTACGTGCGACGAAATATGGATTCTGTTCGACAATCGAAAGCGTTCAGCAAGTTGGTTAGACCCTGGTTCAGCACCAAAGCAATGCCCTAAACTAAAAATGACCCCTAAAAAGGTGATGGTCACTGTTTGGTGGTCTAGTGCGGGTGTGATTCACCACAGCTTTTTACAAAACGGCATGAGCATTAATGCAGATGTGTACTGTGAAGAACTGGAGAGAATGAAGGAGAAGCTTGCACATCTGCAATCAGCTTTGGTCAATCGGTCGTCCCCACTGCTCCTTCACGACATCGCGCGAACTCCATACTGCGCAACAGACTGTCTCCAAGCTGCAAGAGCTGGGGTTGGAAGCTCTCCCTCATCCGCCATACTCACCAGACCTTGCACCGACCGACTATTACTTTTTCCAAAATTTAGACAACTTTTTAGTGGGTAAAAAATTCAATTCCCGAGAGGCAGTACAAAATGCCTTTGAAGAGTTTGTTGCCTCCCGTCCAGCTGATTTTTACAAGAAGGGCATCAAAAAAATGCCAATGCGTTGGCAAAGATGCGTCGATTGCATGGGTGATTACTTCAAATAACAGAAATAAAAAAGTTTAAAAAAATAAGTACTTTCACTTATTGCATACAAAACGGCAATTTCATAGGTAAAGACCTATTATATACCATAACGAACGAATTTCAATACAGACATAGTGACACAAACTATTTCAAATTTAACGAGCGTCAAATTGAATTCGCTCTTACAAATGAAACGTTTTATAGGGTTTCTTTGGATACGATACATATTATGCATAACAGTCTGAATCAGCATAATTCAAATTATTTTAAGAGAAGATTTTATCTCGCTCATAACTTATTTACTGAAATATTTCTATCGATTCAACCAAGAATTAGTAATTAAGCAAATACTGTAATCGGTCAGTGGGACATCCAATTATGCTGTATAAATTCCAATATTGTTTTAATTGATGATTAACATATTTGGCCCATCAATCCTGTCGCTATAAATAAGGAGTCTAAGGCCTATCTACCCGGCTCGTCTGTTTGATCTTGGTAATATATGTGATTGCTGATTATGGTGAGAATATGAACTCTTGCGAATTGAAATAATACTTATATTTTGTTATCAGACTACAGTGAAGCGAAAAGAAAGGGTTAAAATTTTGGTTGTTCATGTTTGTTTGTATGTTCCACCGTAGCGTCTAAACTACTGAACTGATTTTAATGGATAAGGAGTCAAAAGATTCGTAGTAATGACTTGGGTGATGTGAGCTATATAAATTTTATCAAAAGTTAAAGAGATACGTTCGTGTAACAAATACTTGACAGGTTTGTTTAGATAGCTACCATTATTTGCATATGCCATATGTTTGATATAGTGTTCGATTGACTCCATAGTGAAGTCATTTATTCGATTACTATATGAACAAAATAGTTAGGTATTTAGGTTTTAATCGGTAGTAGAAAGCTTGGAAATGTGCCCAATAGGTACCAACAGCATTGCATTCTATTATGTTGAACCAAAACTACATAATTATAATCACCAAAATGTTTGTGTTGCAAAGGCATATTATTTGATATAGCTAGAAAAAAATGTTTCATGAAAATATTGGTTCTTCTGGAAATCCATATTTCTAATCAAAACATTTGGTTTTTTCATTGGTTTAAAAAAGTACGCTGGTAAACATTTTTGGAACAAGTAAAATTATTTAAAAGAAAATAAACCTGACTGCGTCAATATCTGCCATCTTTATTAAATTCAGGTTTTTTTAAATATATTTTTTCATTTTGTTTTTTTTTTTATTCTGATGTATCCAGAGTCACTCTCACGATTAAGATGAATCTATTGACACCACTCACATAAAAATACGACAAGCCGTTTGGGCTCTGGGCGTGCCTAAGAAATATACACACATACATAACACTCGAAAAATATAACCCTCCTTCTTTCGCATTCGGGTAAAAACTAGATTGTTTATGAAAATTCTTAATTTTTTATATTCGTTCATGTCAACCCTATTTAAAAAAATAAGTATTCTGGTAATGCAGTAATATGTTTCTTAATGCATAATAACAGCTCCGAGTTTTGAAATTGGGATCTTAGCCCCCGTGCCTCGGAGAGCACGTAAACCAGTCGGTCCAGCGCCTGATCTCTCCCCGGTCGTGTCGGATAACTATCCCATCGGATTATCAAAATGAGGGAACAGCGTGGTCCTGGGTTTGCCCACATACTTGTGCACTATAATATCTCCTGCGTAGTTGGCTGATCTCCGTTGAGACCGGCCGCCGTGGCCAAAATAGGCTAGGAGAACATCATCATCATCAATATGTTTCTGTATCCATAATCTAAATATTCATATATTTTTTAAGAATTATATATTGATATGGTAAGGTATATTATATCGTAAGGAAAATAATCACCGACTTCAATCTGGACCAAATTTATATGGAACCACACGTGAAGCGCCAGCTTTCAAATAAAAAAGAATAATCAAAATCGGTTCACCCAGTCGAAAGTTATGAGGTAACAAATATATAAAAAAAATACAGTCGAATGGAGAACCTCCTCCTTTTTTTGAAGTCGGTTAAAAATGATACAAAGCTCATATTATACAGGGTTACAGGGTAAGTCGACCCGTCGACGACGAGTCGAAAGAACAGTTGGCTGGGACTTTTAGAATTGCGACCTGGCGGTACGCAACTAAGTTTTTTTTTTTTTTTTTTTATAAAACCCTAGATTGTTATACCTCGTTGGATAGCTGATGAAACATAGATATTTTTAAGCACATCTGCAGAGCAGGCGCCATAATATTTTTTTTAGATATCAATTGAAGAAAAATAAATATTCCATTTTTTTTTTCTTAGATTAAATCGTCTACAACAACTTATTTGTTAACATTACGTATAATATTGCCTATTAAGGTCATAAAACACTTTATTTTACATGTAAAAATCAAACAATAGTTATAATAACACCTACACATTTCAAAATATCTAAGCTGATAGTCAAAAATCGGGCATTTTTTGTAAAAACAATTAAATTCAAATATCTCAAAAACGTTTAGATTTAGGATAGGGTATTTTTAGTGAAATCAGTCAGAAACGATGTCAACTACACGCCCTTAACGGGAATAGGTCGACTTAACCAGTAACCCTGTATAATGCTTAGCACAAACATACAACTACACACATCAATAGTGTCTAGGGATCAAGCATTTTTATGCGGATTTCTTAAGATTGAGATGTGGCTTTGGTCCTGGCCTGCTCAGTCGCCAGACTTGAACCCGATTGAGCATGCATGGGATATGCTACAGAGAAGAGCTCTGCCGAATATGGAGGGTATCCAGTCGCAAGAAGACCTTTTTTTGTTGTTGCAACGAACATGGGCGGCCATTCCACAGCGTGATTTGGATGAACTCATTTTGAGTATGCCAAACCGATGTTCTTGTGTTAGTGTTCGCGGTAGAAACACGGATTATTAATTGTTTAAGTTACCTAATAAAATTTTAAAGAAAACTGTTATTTCAGTCTTTTTTTCGAACTTTAATGTTAGTGGTTCAAATGTCAAAAATCCTTTTATTAGGAAAATGGCAAATTTCTTTATTAATGCAAAGGTGACTTGGTTTATCGTTACTGTGACAAACGAAAACACTTTATTTGATGAATCCTTAAAGAAAATTTTAATTAATATCAATCAGGAGAAAAGTTATTGCAAAAATATATGTTGATCCCTAGACAGATATGTTGATCCCTAGACACTTTTGATGTGTGTATTACTAAACACTGGTCAGAAATAAAAATCAATGAACACATATTTACTTCATACTGATATCCGCCATCTTTAACGACAATTTCGCTTCGTTAATGTTCATTAGTTAGTGTCCAGTAATGGAAATGGCTATGACCAAACGGAATGGTCCCCGAAATGGTTTCGCGCAGCATTTAACCTCTCGCCTAGTGGACATAGGTTTTTGCTATATATTGTTCCACTTGAATTACTCTATGCGATTATATTTTAGTGGTGCTCATAATCAGGGTTACGGCTTTCAAGCGAAGGCTTACGTAGTTACGTACGTTATTAATATAAAGTATTTTTTTTAATATATCAGGTTGTAAATACATGTACATATACAAGCAACCATACAAACCAAACGATAAAATGACCTTCAAAGCGCGATTAGTAACCAAAAAGTTGTAGCAAAATACTAACATTTAAAAGTCTAAAAGACATGATGCAAATAATTAGAAAAAACTACGTAACCGAAGTTGAATATGAATGAAAAACATAGCATTCCATTTGAATATTTTTTTAAATAATGAAAATTTCAAATTAGCTTTCAAATGCAATAACGTGGTAGAAGTGTGAAGTACAGAGCGTCAGATAATCTTTGTGAGTTGACACGGGCGATGCGCTTTGAAGCGTGAGACCATCTCACACTTGATATTCCAATTAATGCTGGTCGCATTAACAGAAATCGCAGTGGCAGTAATATACGTAGATGTTAAATTTCATTGCTTACGATTGACGAAGCTAAAAATATATAAGTTTGTGTTGTACGTCACCTAGTAGTGCATTGTTATTTGTTAAAAAATATCGATTCCAATACGAGTGTTTATTTAATTTCTTTAACCTTTTGGCTTCAAAAGTGCATTGACAGTATAATATTTATAGAGAAGGACTTCAAATTATGAAGCGCACTTACAGAGACAATTATGCTTTTTTTGCGATTGTAAAATTTATCTGCAATTTCTTGTAGTTGTATTTGAACAATCACTTGTTGCTAAGTTTGGCAGTTAAGTAATAATTTTGGTATTAAATAAATTTTGTTTTGTGTTTTGAAGTTAATTTCTCGTTAAGTTTCTACATTTAACTAGTGGTTATGGCAGCTATATTACGAAAAGCTTGTTAAAGAGATCTACGTCATATACCAGACCATTAACTTACCAATGACTGATGTACCGTTAACTGAAACTAGTTCTCCTGGGGGAAGCTACGGTAAGCTGTCCTGCAAGTTTCAGATATCTGGCAACTATAAAGAAGGAAGAAATCGAAACGAACTTTGAACACTTCCTGCCGCTTCTAAGAAACAGGTTTCTAAGCCAAAATAAGTCCTTTTTAACAAATGTAAACTTCTCAAAACTGCTTTCTCTTTAATTTAAAAGCTAATAAACAGTATTGTTTACTGCGAACTGACAAGAACGACTAAAGGTCAAAACGACATTTAAGTTTGAACCGAATTAAAAAAAAAAACATAGAGTATTGAGGTATTTGCTATTACTTTAATCTATTCATTTATAACTATTGCAAAAGTATGAATTAAGAAACAAGACTATTTCGTAAATACTTCAGTAATATTTATGCCGCTTATAAGCTATATATTTATACACGTATATTCCATCACATTACCTACGATAGAAACGCATAAACGTATATAAGACCCTTACTTTAACACACTTTCCGGTTTTAGTGTCTTAACTGTGAGTGAAGTCCTTCAATCAGGTTGGGTCGGCCTTGAAGATATTGAACACAATCAATATTACGTATCATCTTACTCATGAATATAAAAAATTGAAATTTATAGAGCTGTAGTTCACTATTCGCTTGCATAAAATATTTTCTTAATTCCTTGGGTATATTTTTTTACTGGATTAACAGTTTTTACCTTATGAATACATAGGAAACATACATTATTAGGCAAAGACAATGGACTTTCACTTACTGTAGTTTTGGCATAACTTTTATGCTTCGTCTACATTCATCAATCACTGCATATTATGCTCGTTGGTTGCTGGTACTTAGTTCAAAATTAAGAATATGTATCTATGTATAATATTCAATACAGAAATAAACACACACAAACTATACTTATCATATTTACAGTTTATTTGCCTAACCGTAAATTTATTGTAAACTCACTATGATATAGCGTAGGTACATGTGTGTTATCGCAATAAAGAGTATATATCCTTCGTCAAGAATAAAAAAATCTCCGTGACAAATTTAATTCAAATCGGTGCTGTTTTCGGTCGGTCGGTCATGAAAGCGTAATAGACAGACAAAGCTACTTTCGAATTTATAATATATTAGTATGGATCACGAGGGAAAAGTGAGACAACTCTGACACAAGTATTTCAATTAGGTACTTACTGGAGTACTCTTATTTTGTGCTATTTAATGTGCTATATATAAATAATGTGCTATAAGAAATAATAACAAATTTTAACAAAAAAAAACCGACTTCAATCTGGACCAAATTTAAATGGGACCACACAGGAAGCACCAGCTTTCAATTAAAAAAGAATTATCAAAATCGGTTCACCCAGTCAAAAGTTATAAGGTAACAAACATAAAAAAATATACAGTCGAATTGAGAACCTCCTCCTTTTTCGAAGTCGGTTAAAAAGTAAACACGCTCAATCTAACTGAATATCTGAGAAGTATCTAGAAGACTTCTATTGATAGTGTTGTGCGTGTACCCTTAGTCCCCTGCAGTACATCATCATCCACCTATTATCAGGGATCGGAAAACCCATGCATAACGGTATTCGTTATAAACGGTTACCGAATCAATCTGTAACCGTTTCAAAGGGTTACTCATCGATTCGGTTAACAGATTATATATGTTATTGTTTTAACCCAAACAATAAGGGTTAACCCAAATTAAAGGGTTTATGTTTTTGAAATTGTTAACCCAAATGATAGATGTTAACCCAAGATTTCGGTTATTTTACGACGTGACGCGATTCGAAAATTAATCAATTTTACTTGATCTCTTGTGAAAAAAAATTAACTTGTTATCCCCTTTTCCCATTCCACGCAAATAATGAACGTCACCGACGACTGTAACGAAAAATTAATCACGGACCTACAAATATCCAGAAACCTATATCAAATTCGGTTAAGGTTAACCGTAATTATCCTGTATTAGATTATTCCTGTTAACAGTTATAATTCGGTAACACATATTTAGGTTAATCCTAAATTTAGGTTAACCCATATCCAAAAGGGTTAATAACAGATTATTTCGGTTAGGTTAACCCTAACCGGAATATCCCTGCCTATTATAGTCCAGTGCTGAACATGAGCATCTTCCACTGCACGTCACTCTAATAGATTTTGGGCTACGCACATCCAGCTCCTGAAAGTACTTAACTCACTTGAACTACGTGATGTTTCGTAGTAGTTTTAGTCGATTCGCGTGTAATATCACTTTACCATGGGTTAGGGTTCTGCGGGTTGTCACACAACAAAACAATATTGAAAAGTTAAAACCATGCGGATTAGAACAATATCTGATTGATTTTGGGCTACTCGCATCCAGTTCTTGAAAGTACTTAACTCACTCAAACTACGTGATGCTTCGTAGTGGTTTTAGTCGATTAGCGTTTAATATCACTTTACCATGGGGGACCTGCGGGTTGTCACACAACAAAACAATATTGAAAAGTTAAAACCATGCGGATTAGAACAATATCTGATTGATTTTGGGCTACTCGCATCCAGTTCTTGAAAGTACTTAACTCACTCAAACTACGTGATGCTTCGTAGTGGTTTTAGTCGATTAGCGTTTAATATCACTTTACCATGGGGGACCTGCGGGTTGTCACACAACAAAACAATATTGAAAAGTTAAAACCATGCGGATTAGAACAATATCTGATTGATTTTGGGCTACTCGCATCCAGTTCTTGAAAGTACTTAACTCACTCAAACTACGTGATGCTTCGTAGTGGTTTTAGTCGATTAGCGTTTAATATCACTTTACCATGGGGGACCTGCGGGTTGTCACACAACAAAACAATATTGAAAAGTTAAAATCATGCGGAATAAAACAATATGTTAATAAAGCTCCTTCTATAGTGTGATATATTAAAGTAACTCACAGAGGGTGATACGGGAAAGCTAGGTGTGTCATATCGTTAGCACTCGGCATCGTAACCACTGGGACGGCGCAGTGTTCCCGCTCGTTGCCATATTATGCCAGACATCTTATATTGTTAAGTATATTCGCCGCAATTCCTCAGCTTTGAGTGTCGTCTTATGTGTGTTTCTTGCTTAATCCATTAAGTTCATAGCTTTACATTTTTATTTACTGGATCACATTTTCAACGAAAGTTACAGTTGCCGACGCTAAGCTTATTTAAAATAAAATACTATGTAGGCAACATTTCCGATAATTTTTCACATGTTTAATTTTTAGTAATAAATATGTTTCTTTTAAATACTGATACATTTTTCTAAAATGTTAAATGCTTACAGCATTTCTCGACTATAGCTTTTTCATATTCTCTTAAAAGACGACACATACTTGTATAAAAAAAATAGTAGTGTGACTAAATAGTTTTCATTTATTTCTGTTATTGATTCATTGATTATAAAGGTGTATCACTTCTTCAAATGTCGTTTTAATAGAAGTTAATGAAAAGGATTTTTTATGCATTTGCATGCTCTTATTGGGCACTATGATCAGGGGCAATACAGGACAGGAACTTAAGCTAAAAGATTATACTAACCTCTACTGGATCCAATATAAATTGAAAAAAAAATTTACAAAAAAAACCGATTTCAATTTGGACCAAATTTAAATGGGACCACACGGGAAGCACCGTCATCAAAATTGGTTCACCCAGTCAAAAGTTATGAGGTAACAAACATTAAAAAAAATACAGTCGAATTGAGAACTTTCTCCTTTTTTTGAAGTCGGTTAAAAATAGAAACATTCTTTCCTAAGGGTTGAAAGGCATGACTACAAAACAATTTTAATGCTTGTTGTGCTATTAATTCTTAAGCGATACGTCATTCCTGCGGGTATTTTCTTATGCCAAATCATAATTTGAAGGGGTATGAATTCTAATAAGTAACAAACATTCTTTTAACAAGAAAAAAAGTAACAAACTATAACTGGAAAAACTTTTAATAATATTTATTCAACCTACGTCACCCGAGCCATTTTTAGGAATCTCTTGACACCTCAATTAAATCGGAGTAGTCTAGGCATTATAGTGTATCATACAAACATACATAGACTGCCGAAACTATTACCCTTTCTTTTGGGTTCGCCGTAGTTGTGTAAAAAGAGAAGATGTACAGAAAAAATAAATACACATTTTCTTTTTTAATGACCGTGGTTCATAAGCTTGAAGAACAATCCATCATTTAGAAAACAGTATAATGCCATTTCTTTACATTGGTATTATGAGCATTTATCATGATAACGTTTGAGAGTTTCCGTGAAGCAGATTATAAAGTTCACGGGTTTAATTTCCGGTACCCATAATATGGTGAGTACTTAACCTTATATTTAATTTCATTACACTGTATGAAACAAAAGAACACAGGTAAATGATTGAGACTATCTTAGTTATGAGGCTCTTTCTAGGAGTTCACAGTAAGAGTGCTTTATATTTTATGCCATATTTCATACAATTCTATATCTTATTATTTAATCATGTTTATATTACGGTGACGTCACAATTTTTTCCATTAATACTGGTCAGCAGAATTTTCTTATTAATACTGAAATTGAGAGACTGATATTGAATGAAATTATCACTTAAATTTTATAATAAAAGAAAAATTTAGATAAAGTCACAACGTTTTAACATTATTTGACATAATGTGTAAAAAATACCAAAAAATATAATACATTCTTGTAGTATAATGCCGCAGAAATGTCTGGTACTTAAATGTATCCCCGTTAGAGGTTTTTAGATACCCGAAAACGCTAAAAAACTGGATTTGAATCTACCACCGCCTGAATTAAGCTAAACGCTTTTGTAAATTCTGCCGCATTGACGTCAATACTGAATTGTGCAGGGTATGAAAGAGCAGTCTTGAAATTACTAGTCCTTGTGGTTTCGATTGATTCGTCGTTGTGATTTATCACAAATCATACTCTATTCGGCAAAGGTTCGTCTGCTACGTAATCGTATAATTTGGTGAAAAAGTAGTAAAGCTTTTTCGCCAAATTCTACGATTACGTAGCAGACGAACATACACAAACGTATTTATTCATATCAATGCCTTCATTATATTCATCTCAGGG
Source organism: Diaphora mendica (assembly GCA_949125395.1). Lineage (NCBI taxonomy): Eukaryota > Metazoa > Arthropoda > Insecta > Lepidoptera > Erebidae > Diaphora > Diaphora mendica. The sequence goes on from OX421321.1 coordinate 10,097,194, forward strand.
TAAAATTTATGTAGGTTCATTTTATATTTATTTGAAACTTCATGCATGTACATCGGTAAACTTAATGCCCTAGGCATTCTCTACCAGCCAACCTTTGAGCTTATACGTATAACCTTTGAGAATTCTAGCTGAGCGCGGGGGTACGACCACAAGGCCGGGTAACGCCGCAGGGTGAAGCTAGTTTTAAAGGTAGCCTAAGTTACTCATTATATCATCAGCTATCTGCTAGTAAAAATCCCGTCAATATCAGTACAGCCGTTCCACAGATTAGCCGGAATAAACAAACAGACAGATAGACCGACAGACCGACAGACAGACAAAAATATTAAAAAAAATATTTTGGTATATGTACCGTGTATACATACATATGCATTTAGTAAAAACAGACACTCCAATTTTATTTATTTGTATAAGATACTTTATTCAAGACTAGCGACCCGCCCCGGCTTCGCATGGGTGGATTTCAGATGCCCCCGCCGTCGACACGATTCGTGCATTTTAAATATGTTATATCTTCGAATATATTCATTTAATTTAGATACTGTAAAGGGCCATCTATATTAAATGCACAATGTATTTAATTTACTTAATTGTATAAGGATTCATTCTGTATTGCTTAAAATCACTTCGTAAATAAGCCATTATTTCTCGTAAAAAGAAAGGAATCAAAAATGGTTGTTGTGGATTATCCCTAAGAGATAGACATATACCGTCGCGGACTTTTTTGTAGTACTTTTTAAGGTGTACAATACTGTAGTACATTATTTTGATCTATCTCGTAGGGTGCAACCAGCGTTTGCAATGTAAGCGCAAAAACAATGTGTTTATTTGCTACATCACATTAGAAACCTCGAAAATTAACAGTGTTTCTATACTATATTATGCATTAATTATACATAAAAACCTTCCTCTTGAATCACTCTATCTATTTAAGAAACCCACATCAAAATCCGTTGCGTAGTTTTAAAGATTTAAGCAAACAAAGGGATATAGGGACAGAGAAAGCGACTTTGTTTTATACTATGTAGTGAAAAACACAACGGTCTTAAAATTATGGAATAACATTGAGTAGAAAAGAGTTCATATTTGGCCATCTACCGGATCCATTCATAGCTCTGAATATCAACTACCTATATCACACTGGGTTTCAAAACTTATCGATACCAATCAAACGTACCCACAAAATAGGTAGATTGAGTAGATTATGAGTTTCTATGGTAACTCCCCCGAATCGACCATGAAACTCCTTTAAGTGCTTATATTGCCACAATGTTTTATGAGTATTACAGTATTACGGGGAGAAGCTAGTCTAAAAAAAAGCCTACTTTACTCTTTATTACATCAGCTATCTGCCAGTGAAAGTCCCGTCAAAATCGTTTCAGCCGTTCCAGAGATTAGCTAGAACAAACAAACGGACAAAAGTTGTAAAAAAAAATATGTGGTATATGTACCGTGTATACATACAATATGCATTTAGTAAGAAGCGGTTATTTTAATAATACATACAAACAGACACTAGAATTTTAATTTTGATTTTGATTAACGGTCACCACGCCGTCTCCTACTTCGCCAAGTGTCGTGGGTTCAAATCCCACATAGGACAACACTTTGTGTGATCCACAAATTGTTGTTCTGAGTCTGGGTGTTCTTTGTGTCCGTTTCGTGTATGTTTGTAAAGTCCCCCGCGACACAAGATTTATTCCTAGTGCTGGAGTTGTCTATAAAAAAAAATTGTATAGATTGTTTTACTATTTCTTCTAAATAGATTTTTGTTCATATCACAGTTGCTAATTTCACTTACCCATTACAATAAAAATACTATACCATTCAATTTAAAGAGTGCTTCTGACCTAATAAGCATTTAAGAACTAAATTATTCACATCCTGCATAATGTACAAAGTACATACGACGAAAAAAGGGCATATACATATAATAAAACGATTCATTCGGATTGGTCATGATACTCCAGAGCGCACCTAACGATATAAACCTGGAAACGGGACCATGGATATAGTCGACATCGTTCTGCACATCTAACTGTTGATGTGTGGCCTTTAAACGTGCGAGTTTATGTAAATATTTGTATAATCTGTCCGATACACTCTCAAACGGGGTTTCTAATTTTAAATTTGGTCGGTCATAAAATATTATTGCGCACACTCGCGTTGTTTGATGATCTTACCGAACTCTTTTCTTGTGTTATTCTGTATAACAGCAGATAAATGGCGTTAATCTACGTTTAATAACGACACGACATGTTTATATTTTAAATGAAAAAGTATAGTAAAAGTATCAATGTACTAAAACTACAGGCCTTTCCTTGCTAACAGTTTTTAATATCTGTAAAATAACCTTTATATACCTTTTACATGTGAACCATGCACAATCACCATCTACTAATACTTTAAACAAGTTGCTGATTTGTAAAACCGTTAATAGTAACCCACTTAATCGTATCTTATACAGCACGTTCGAAATTGTATGTAGGTATAATCCAAACAAAAATTATTCTCAACGTAATTCTTCATTCCACGAAAACCCCTACGACCTACGTGTACTCAGTAACAAGAGCATTTCGTTTTCCTTATCCTTGATTGAGATCAAGACGTAAGTGAGCGATGCTAAATCGAGATTAAGAAGACCCCGATTCTAATCAATTATAAGCTATTCTAACTTTATTAATGACGACATTTAAATTGAAGTAACTCAGTTTTGTGATAAAAAGTTGAAAATATTACCCTATTTTTTTATGTTGTATGTCAAAACATCACGATTACTATAACTATAAATTCTCAAAATTAAAAAAAAACCCCCGATATAATAACCTGAGTTCCCTTTGAAAAGTATAAAAACACGTTATGCGCTTTCATTTGAGACCCCACTCGATGATATTTTTGCAGACATTCGGTTACTCTGCCCCACTTTTACCCCCATAACTTTTGAACGGCTCAACCGATTTGATGAAACATGTCTAAGAACACTCGCACGTAACTCACCTTTCATACAAAAAAACTAAATTGAAATCGCTTCATCTGTTCGGGAGCTACAGTGTCACAGACAGACTTTTTGGTCGGGGGTTAAAAATAAATTATCATGTTACTTAAGACTGTCGGAAACATGTATCTATAAAAATCACTTAATGAATGAAAGGTAATAAAGGAAAGGAAAGGTAGGAAATAAAATGACAGGAATCAAAGTATCTCCATGCCAAATTTCATTGAAATCGGTGCAACGGTTGGCCGTGAAAGCGTGACAGACAGATAGAGTTACTTTCGCATTTATAATATAAGCATGAATTTATTCCATGATTGTCATTTCGCTACCAACACTTACTCGCTACTTTCATAGGCACTTCGGTATAGCTAGGAACACGATATGCCACGGCTGCGGCACCAGGTATTACCCATTTTATTACATCCAATTTTATTTTATACCCCTCTCATACTCGTATTGATCGTCCGATAGATCTTTATGCACCTAAATCTTTATTTCACCAACTCAAACGACATTTTAATGTTCTGTCCTATGCCGGATCTCTCTTTATTTGAATTTAAATATATTTTATGATAAAAGTTAGCAGACTAATCTCTACTCACGTATTACGTAATGAGCTCGTCTGTGAGCTAGTAACTTAAGCTTAACATATTAATATTATTCGTGACTTTAAAAATAATGAAGATCTTATTTTAAATTACAGTTTTTTTTTGTTTTTGTATATTTTAGCTGCCAAAATGACTCTACTGTGTCTGATGGAAACCATAAGCAGTATCCAAGAGTGGTGGTCATCATCCTTAATGCGAATAAGGACAATGCAGCATGGTGACCCACACTATGGCGGACTAGTGAAATGATATTTCACGCCCTGTTACAAACCTTGTGGCAAACCATAGAAAAAGTTGTTGCAAAATTAATTAAATAAACAGTTTAAAGATTGTTAATTTAAAAAAGAGGTGCTCTTTCAAAAATTATCTAAAATCTTGTTCTTTTAAGTAACACCAAACAAACTTATCTTCCAAAAAAAATATTTTTATTTTATTGAAAATAATGTGATATAATTTATAAAATCACTTGTAAAGATTTTACTTATTCCTTTATTTTTTCTTACTATGTATTTCAAATACAACTATGAGGATGAGCTTGTATGTGTGCATGAACAGGACGCTGTGATGTGGGTCTTTGTCACAATGTTGAAGAGTAATATATGCTCTCCATATCCGTCTTATTATAATTTCAACACCCTCTTCATACTGCATGTTACCTCTAAAATGTTGGCACCCAAGTTGTGAAGATTTATAGAACAAACCTGTCTGTCAAACTAATATTAAATAACGTTTGTCATAAAATGAATATTAGAAAAACAACATAGTATTAATGATACTGTGGCGACTTCCACATACAACGCCTAATCAATTTTAATTCATTAACAGCATAAAAACAATTTTAATTTTTCTTGTCGTAATGAATTACCAACAATTTTGCCGCCGTAATTTGTTTTAGCATTGTTATTCTTTTAATATTTTTAAATTTTGAAAATAGAATAAAAGAGGTTTCATTTAGTAAATACACTTTTTATGGAAACTAAAAAGATTTTTAACGATGAAGTCGTCAATAGTATAAGATTATGATATCCCTAGACTTTGTTGAGGTGTCTAGATTTATTATTGACTGCACGGATGACGTAGTGGCTTAAGCGGCCGTCACACTGCTCTCTGCTGCGCAGTGTTGTGGGGTCAAACTCCACATGGGACAACACTTTATGTGATTTACAAATTGTCGTTTTCAGTCTGGGTGTTCTTTGTGTTTGTTTTTTGTATCTTTATACAGTAGTATATTCCTAATGCAGGCGTTGCATTTAAGAAACTTACAGTACTATTTATTTATTTGCACTTTGACGCTTTGAAAACAAATAGTTACATGTTTCAAACGTTTTGTGAGAATTCTGCATTTAGTGCTAAATTACGATCTAATGACTTTCTCACTATTATACAACGAGTTAGTAGGAGAGGCTTGTCTGACATCTTGTACTATCTCCTTCGAACATTCCATATTAAGGGCTCGATGTAATTGCTTTTACTGCTACACACTATACACATGTAAGTACGAGAGTATACATGTGAGTGAAAGTAGGGTGATCTTTATTAGAAAATGTTTAAGCAATGTTTTTATGTTTTTAAATGTTTATGTTTTTAATGTTTAATTTTCAATCGTTTTTCTTAAAACGATCAGAGATAGTACTTGCTTAGTTAAGTATTAAGAAAAAAATGTTATGAACAATAATAGTAAGTTAAAACCTTCTAAGAAGAAGCTTTTTTCTGGCAGTAGGATTTTTGACGCTGTTGATGATGTTGATGGATATAATCCAAGTTGCAATATGTGATGTTACAATATTTCGGACTGAAATGTTTCGGACATCTAACACACATCGCCATCTAGTCCCAAGCTAAGCATGGGTACTATAAAACTGATATAAATACACATATACTTTTTTGTAGATAGATAGATAGATAGATAACTCTTTATTGTATAGAAACACAAAGATACATTTACAGTTTGTAAAATATCAATAGAAAACAAAACAAAAAAGTTGTACAAATGGCGGCCTTATCGCGGACTGCGATCTCTTCCAGGCAACCGCTGGATGGAATAAGGGATAAAATATACAGGAAAGGAGGGAGTTGCGAATTATAGTAAGGGTCATCCACAGTAATTTATGCGAATTAAAAACTCATAACAGAAGGAAGACAAAATAATAATAGGAAAACAAATAGAAATAAAATAAAAACAAAAACACAGTGAACACATACACTATCAGATATACACATATATACACTACATGACGGACATCACGGTTCTTATCACAACACATTTCGGAAATGTTCCATAATGAATTTTTTTAAATTGCCAATTGTTTGTGCTCGTCTGATGGGCAGTGGCAATGCGTTCCATAGACGTGCAGCCTGCACCATAAAGGACTTGTCCATAGAAGTCGGAATTTTCAAAATCAAGTTCTCCGACGATCGTAGCAACCTTGAATGTGAATCACGTAGGAACTCAAAGCGTTCCTTTAGATAGAGAGGAGTGTGGGGATTAAAGAGAATGTTGTACAATAATGTTAGAATGTGAGTATTCCGGCGAAGGCGAATGGGTAACCAGTTGAGCTTATTCCGATATTCAGTGATATGGTCAAATTTGCGCAATCCAAAAATTAACCTTATGCAGAAGTTTTAAAGGCGCTCAACTCTATTAAGTTGGTCCTTGGTGAGATCAAGGTAGGAGGCATCTGCATAGTGAAGAATTGGAAGCAGAAGGGATTCTGCTAGCGCAACTTTGGTTGCAATCGGTAAGAAGTTTCGCAACCTTCTCAGAGATCCCGCGGAGGCAAACAATTTCCTGCTGAGTTCTTGCAGTTGTGGGCCCCAGGACAAGTGTTTATCAAAAATAATTCCCAGGTTTTTAACTGTGTCTGAAATTGGAACTATCGCATACATCGCAGTATACTCGAGGCTGTTGCGACCAATCCACTTTGGATAAGAACCTAGTGCTACCGATAAATATTGCTTGTGTTTTTGATGGATTCACGGTTAACCCATGTTGCTTACTCCATACACAAATCTGCTCTATGTCCCTATTAATAGTTGAGATAGCTACTCCTAGTTGTTCTAAGGGTGCTTGGGCATAGATCTGTAAATCATCTGCATAAAGGTGGTAGGAGGAGGCTAAATTTTTGGAAATGGAGTTTATGAAAACTGCGAAGAGCAAAGGAGATAAAACGCCACCCTGAGGTACGCCCGCAGTCGTAGTGCGCCAATCAGATAATGTGTCCTCAATGCGAATACGTTGTCGGCGCCCGAACAGGTAGATATGAAACCAGTCGATTACCGTCGGAGATATGTTAAGAGAGCCCATCGTTGCAAGCAAGACGTCGAAGTCCACGGTGTTAAAAGCATTACTAAAATCTAGCAGCGCCAGCACCGTTAGCTTGCCCTTTTCGAGACCTGATAGTATATTGTCCGCGATATGAACCAGTACGGTGGTTGTACTGTGACTAGGGCGAAAACCAGATTTTAGGGGATTTAGAAGGGATTTTTTGTAGAGATAAGAATTAATTTGGTTGTAAACAAGACGCTCGATAGTTTTAGATAGGAAAGGTAGCATAGAAATAGGACGATAATCGGAGAAAGTGGATGGGTTAGATTTTTTTGGTAATGGAGTTATTAAGGCTTCTTTCCAAGCAGCTGGAAAGTTTCCAGCAATTAGGGAAAAATTAAATATGTGAACAAGGACAGGAATGATTTCTTCGAGAATCGGTAGGATCATATCACGGCTGATACCATTACTTCCAACTGCGCTGGAATTAATTGAAAGTTTGCTTTTCTTAACATCACAATCGGTGAATTGACTAAAGACAAATAATGGAGAGTCTGGAGAGAAGAAAGATATTGTACAGTATTATTTTAACTTTTATTTTAACTGTCTCGTCAAAATGAGACGACTTAGAGAAGTGCTGATTCAGCAATTCGATATTTAAATTATTGGGAACATTGTTCTGTAGTGATTTTCCAACTCCTAGTGATCGAAGAAACTGCCAGACTTTAGCTGGCTCCCCATGTTCAACAGAGGTATGGATGAATTGGCGTTGTGCGTTTCTACACACCTTATTGCAGCGATTCCGAATAGCAACGTATTTCTCCCTGTTCGCACCAGTTGGACATCGTTTAAATCTAGACTTGGCTACAGATTTTTTTGATAGGATCATTTTTATTTCTGTAGTGAGCCAGGGAGATGGCAGATGCTTAACCTTTATTTTGCGTAGTGGTGCGTGTATGTCATATAAACTATTCAAAGTATTAGTGAAAAAGTCAACCTTTTGATCAATGGAGCTCAATTCAAATAAGGGATTCCAGTCAATACTGTTCGCATCCATGCGAAGATCTCTTACATCCATGACTTTAAAATTTCGCTGCAGAAGGATTTTAGGTTTAAGTTTTGAAGTGCGGATTTTATATGACAAAATAAGATTGTGATACGAAAAAGAATCCGCAGCAAATTGGCCGTGACAGGCGGCATGTTCTGGTGACGAAACAGCGATAATGTCAATGAGTGAAGAAATGCAGTTTGGAAAGTAATGTGTGGCACTTAGAGGAAGAATGGAGAGATTGATAGATTGTAGTGTGTAACGAAAGGTGGAGGACCGGAAATCGTTTTAAGAAGACAAGTATTAAAGTCTCCCATGAGGATAGAGTGACTGTACGAAGGAGTAAAGGATTCAAGGAGATTTTCTAGAGAAGAGAAGAAGTCGATGCGGAAAGAAGGACAGTAATATGTACCTAAAAGGATTTTGTTATGATGAAGTTCAATTTCCAAGAAAAGATGCTCCCTAGCATCTGGAGGCGATGGTTGTGCTGACATACTTAAGATATTATTATATAAATATTTATATTATACATAGAAACCCAAACTCCGAAACAAATATTTGCAGATCATACAAACACTTGGTCCGACCCGGGAATCGAACCCGAGACCTCAAGCACAGCAGTCGCATACACAATCACTGCGCCACAGAGGTAACGTCGAGACAACAACTTCCTAAGAGACAATTCAACCAAATCATACTTAAATACCGAAATACAATTTATGATCAACTCCTTATCAGTTTGCATTTTTTTATTCATGCAGATAACTTGAGGACTTGTAGTCAATGAGTTCTTGAGTGGAAACCGCGTTTCTACAAACGTAGTGTAGAACGCCCACAGGCCAGGTGGAGTGACGACTTGTGAAAGATGGCTGACAGGAGATCATTGCGATAAGCCCAAAATCGATCAGAGTGGCGTGCTATGGGAGAGACCTATGTTCAGAAGTTTTTTCTTTTTATGAGATAGGGGTAAACGAGCGGACGTATTGCCTGATGGTAAGCAATTACCTCCGCCCATGTACACCCGCAATACCAGAGGCGTCACAACTGCGTTGTCGGCCTTTTAGAAAAAGGAGTACGCTCTTTTCTTGAAGTTTTGAAGGTCGTATTGGTCCGGGAATACCGGCGACAGTGTGGACTTCAACATGCCAATGATGATGATTGTAGTCAATAAGTGTTTTAAGTAAGTTTTAGAATGTTGCATATTCAATAAGTTATTTTTAAAGTCGTCTATTTCCTAGAAATACACACATCAAAAGTGTCTAGGGATCAAGCATTTTTATGCGGATTTCTTGAGATTGAGATGTGGCTTTGGCCCTGGCCTGCTCAGTCGCCAGACTTGAACCCGATTGAGTATGCATGGGATATGCTACAGAGAAGAGATCTGCCGAATATGGAGGGTATCCAGTCGCAAGAAGACCTTTTTTTGTTGTTGCAACGAACATGGGCGGCCATTCCACAGCGTGATTTGGATGAACTCGTTTTGAGTATGCCAAACCGATTCTTGTGTTGTTAGTGTTTGCGGTAGTAACACGGATTATTAATTGTTTAAGTTACCTAATAAAATTTTAAAGAAAACTGTTATTTCAGTCTTTTTTTCGAACTTTAATGTTAGTGGTTCAAATGTCAAAAATCCCTTTATTAGGAAAATGGCAAATTTCTTTATTAATGCAAAGGTGACTTGGTTTATCGTTACTGTGACAAACGAAAACACTTTATTTGATGAATCCTTAAAGAAAATTTTAATTAATATCAATCAGGAGAAAAGTTATTGCAAAAATATATGTTGATCCCTAGACACATATGTTGATCCCTAGACACTTTTGATGTGTGTATATACTTTCAAAATACATCAGCAACAGCCACCTGACCTTAACAATGACAACCAAAAAGTTTGCAATAACCCAAGGCGAAATAGAATATCATGAATAATGAGGGAACGAAAGCAATGTTGTAACGAAATTTATTTACGGGACGCATTTTATTTACTTTGAATATTATATGAGAAAAGTTTTTGTATAGAGAATAAGACATAAGTAGAAGAAAGAGTGTATACTTACCTTGAGAGAGTCATGATTGGCAGATATTGGTCCGACTCGACCGCAGAGATACCACGGCTTCATAAAAAGCCGATGTTAAACAGTTTTCGGGGGGGCTAGTCGTCTTTCCTGCATCATGGCAAGTAACCATTCAAAACTTTTTATTAACGGGTCATCGTGTTGAATATCTCTCTATTATTACTTATATATTTTTATCTTTAATTCACTTAGCCTTTTTTACGTCTGTTCTAAGTAAGACATGTTAAGAATTGTTTACTTTAAAGTCGAACTGATTAAAGCCTCATCCTTTGATCGATGTTAGACTTCAGAAAAAAGTAATCATAACTCTTTTAGAGCTACCGTTTATATATAGTCAAAATTAGTCAAGATGTGAGATGTTTTTACCCGACTACAGCGATGCAAAAAAGAAGGGTAATTGTTTTAGCTGACAATGTATATTCCACTGTAGCGCCTAAAGACTAAGACTCGTAATAATGCCCCCTGTGACAACAAAATCTTCAAGTTTTTATATGGTCGGGTTTTAGTATTTTTAACTATTTCTAGTTAATAATGTTTTTGGTTCGATGCAGTGTGTGGTATATCCTCGCGCCTCTTGGTTACTTTCTATCATCACTTAATCTATATATATAAAAGAGGAAGGTGACTGACTGACTGACTGACATACCCAGAGATCAACGCACAGCCCAAACCGCTGAAGCTAGAATCCTGAAATTTTGCATGTAGGTTCTATATAACGTAAGTGAGCACTGAGAAAGGAATTTTTGAAATTCCACCCCTAAGGGGGTAAATCAGGGGATGAAAGTCTGCGTGAGCGAAGTCGCGTGTAAAAGTTAGTCAAATATAAAAATTAAGAGAATTAACAACGTTTTGAAACTTGCTTGGTTATCTACAATTTCTTTTCAACAACATTTTAATGTTCCTACAGTAAAACTTTTGTAACCCAAACATTTTTATTGTTACGCTTAATTTGAGATTTAAAAAGGACTTCGCAATAAGTGTTGTAGATAGAATGGCTTTGAAGAATCTTGTCGCGCCCCCAAGTAACGATTGCAGTCCTATCTGCCAAACAAACTGTAATAACAAGCACACCTTAGCACGCCTGTGATAAATCCTTAGTGCGTGGTATGAGTCATAAGCTTTGGTTTTGTTGAATAATTTGTCAGAAGTAAGTTAGTTGCGGAAGAACAGTGTTAATTCACGGAATATAAAGGATGAGGAATTAAATTTTTAATTAATTGTTTCAAACTAGGAGCTTTACAAATATACATAAAACCTACACTTCTTTGGGTAGGTTTTAGGTCAGACTTAGAACGACAATTTGGTGGGTCACACAATAGTTGTATATTGTCTCATATGTATAAGGATCAAACCCACAACTGTGAAGTGGCTATGTGACCGGTGAAACCATTACGCCATGCTATCAGAAATAAATGCAGGATTAAATATTTTAGCATTTTAATCTAACAAGCACTTCATAAACAGCTTTTTTATTATTCTGTGTAACTACATGGTCCTATATGTGTGTGTATTACCATGTGGGTAAATGTAATAGCAAACCTGAAAAGATGAAAAAGTCTAATGTGTACCAAACGCACAGGGTTAACCAGATGCGAATATTGTATCTTGGTAAAAGATGACATTATTCTGATGGATATTAGATTATTGAGCATCATTTGTTTTATCTTCTTCTACCTGCACAAAACCATTAACATCAATTCTATACAGTCGTGAGATGTGAAAGATAGCATAATGTATTTCCTTTATCAGTTATATGTTGTATCTTAAACATTGCGTTGGTGATGCCAAACATACGATTTTTAGAATAATGTTATAGTAGGTAAAGATTATTTTAGACATTTAACATTGTGCTCAGATCAATTTTTTTTAGTTTATTTTTTCAAAACATGCAATTACAATATACAAATCTTAACCTAAACACAAAAACCTATCTTAGGTTTATGAGTGCTTAGCGAGTCGCCGCTAGTTAATTACATATATTCAGAGATATTTTAAAATATGTGATTCACTTGTTGCGATTATACAAATCAAAAAGTCGCGTCTACCCTCCCTATTAGAAATGTTCTTTACGTTTGTAGCTATCAGCAATCTATTAATAATGTCTCGTGGAATAAAAAAAGGTAGATAACGCACTGCCTTGTTCTTGTTGAAGCAGAAAAGAGGCGCGTAGTTCTAAGTAGACCCAAACGTTACTCACTAACTATGCTATAAACTACGCTAATTTTCGTCAGTATCGTACAAGGAAGGAACTTATACGATACTGACGAAAAGCAGCATAGTTAGTATGTATCACGTGTGTTTACTTGGAACTACGCGCCATTTTTCTGCTTCAACAAGAACAAGGCGGTGCGTTATCTACCTTTTTTTATTTGATCTGAGGCATTGTGTATAATCTTGATATTTTATAACTACTGTATTTTGTATAAATTTCGCTCACTTTAAAAGTTGTTTAAGAACTTATATTATGTAAAGTCAACAACATCTAATTCAGAATGTAAACAATGAACGGTCCTAAACTAACACAACTATTGGGCTACTACAAAATTCAGTTAAACTCTATCTAATCAGATCGTTAATGAGGCTAACTGTATTCTCTATCTTAAAATTCTTGCATATTGTCCTAAGTAAACTCTATGAACAATTTTACTATAAATTTATTACTATAATATTTTCATTATTTCCCTTAATGACAAAAGGTTACTGTACACTTTTATATTGTAGAAAATATGTGTTATTAAAATTAATGAGTAAATTTGACATTAAAAGATTTCTCGTAGTACGTAGACGCAATAAATAAATAGTTCAACAATACAGCTTGCAATTCCATATAATAATCATAAATTTTAACAAAAAAAAACCGACTTCAATCTGGACCAAATTTAAATGGGACCACACGGGAAGCACCAGCTTTCAATTAAAGAAAAGAATCATCAAAATCGGTTCATCCAGTCGAAACTTAAGAAACATAAAAAAAAACTCTCCAATTGAGAACCTCTTCCTTTTTTGGAAGTCGGTTAATAAAAGCAAAACAATGTCTTAAATAAAGTATATACATTCTGAAAGAGATTCATTAATATTCTAATACATATATTATTGTTTTATGGCCTTGTTTTAGAGCTATACACATAGAACAAGATAGATGTATTAGCCATCATTGTCACCTTAACGTTAACAAATATTATCGGTTAAATTTGTAAAAAAAATCATTTAACATTTAAATTATATAAGTAAATGTAAATGTATTTAGCATAATAATAATCATTATATTATTTTGTTTGAATTGCTGTTGACTATTTAAACTTATTTGTGTTATATAAACTAAATTGACTTTTACGCTTTATTATCAACCCATTTATATGATTGGAGTATGCAAATGAACACAGGATAAAATATAATTAGTTGTAAATGACATTTAATCCCAAACGAAATGTATGCTAATAATGTAATTGAACATATTATAATGATATTTGCTGTAGGAACGTATACAACTTAATTTAATATATTATGTGTATATTATCATCTTTTAACGGGTCGCGTACACATCTTGCTAAATCATAGACGAAACTTAATTTAAAGTTTTTTATTTGTTGAACATAAAATTACTGATTAAAGTAATAACATAAAATTATAAATAATTTATGCTAGTGATAACATCTTTCGCTTGCTGAAGGCGTACTGATTCGTATTTGTTATAAAATCGACACTGTGGATGTCAAATGCTGACCGCGCCAAAATGAACGGTCACTGGCCCTTTAGAATTATCATCATCAAGAGCTTTAATACTCCAGTGATGGATTTTTAACCGACTTCAAAACAGGAGGAGGCTCTCAATTCGACCGTATATTTTTATATGTTTTTTTTATGTGTGTTCGCCGATAACTTCGTCGTTTATGAACCGATTTTGATGATTCTTTTTTTAATGGAACGGAGATATCTTAACGGTGGTACCATGATAAAGATACTAAGATCTGATGATGGCATCCAAGAGAAATCGAGTCGAACCTTGAAGTCGGTTTTTATTTTGATAAATTTTACTTGTATTACGCCTCTTGTTAGAGAGAATTTTTTGATCTACTATACAACGTTGGACAGGCGGGTTTGTATACAATTTAATGCTTTGTACTGCATGGTTGGCTTCTTTAGTCAGCTCTTACGACACCCAAGGTATGAATAGGTATGGCGACAGAATTTTTAGACTGCCTCTGTGGCGCAGTGGTAGCGTTTGCGACTGCTGTGCTTGAGGTCTCGTGTTAGATTCCCGGGTCGGACCAAATGTTTGTATGATCTGCAAACATTTGATGTGGAGTTAGGGTGTTTTCTATTTATAATATGTATATATTTACAAAGAAAACATTTAATAGGTATTTATATCAGTTGTCTAGTACCCATAACACCAGCTCTGCTTAGCTTGGGACTAGATGGCGTTGTGTGTTCGACGTCCGAAATATTTATTTATTATTAATCCGTCACCACAAGGCAATAAAATGGTTTCAAATATTGAACTTTATTACTTTTTCTTATAAACTTTTAATGTGTGAAATCTCAAATGTATACGTAAAAGCAAGAAGCCTAAAAGCTTCATGCTTACCTAAATAATCAATTACTTGGTTGGCCTTTAGTTAGTTACTAAAATGGTCAGGAATTATGTAAATATTATTTATAAAGCACTATAAATTACTCTTATTAATTATTTATAATATTCTATATCAAAATCTGAAAGTATATATAAGCATAAATGGCATATCCACAAATATGTGTATTTTAAATGAGGGTTAAAACTGTAGCTTTTTTTATATTCACTTTCTTATAGCAATTGCTTTCAGGATAACAGTATTTTCAGTAGAGAAGTTGCACATACAACTTATATAATTTGAAACAAAATTAGTTTCTTATTAAATATTTATTCATTCATTAAATGTAAATGGAGTGCACTCTTGTGCCTTAATACCTCGGTGTTCCAGGTTTCGAGACAATCTCAATCTTATACAAAGAACACGAAGTTCGTCGAAATAAGGAGCATTGAGTAAAAGGGTAGAGACAAGATAAGACTTTCTTGTGCGACGGCTGTTTTAAGGCCATTGCGTTCAACCAACACCATTATTGTCAGAATGAACTAAATAATAAACTGAAAAAAAAAACAAGGCCTGTCATGAATAACTGAAAATAAGATATGTTAAATACGTTATGAAGAAAGACAATACGTCACAACTTAAGCCTCAAGTTCTGACTTTGTTGTAAACCTTACGCAGGATTCATGTGCAATCAATGTATTAATTTTCACTGCACGGTTGGCCTAGTGGTTTAAGCGGTCGCCTCGCTGCTTTCTACTTCGCCAAGTGTTTTGGGTTCAAATCCCACATGGGACAACACTTTGTGTGATTCACAAATTGTTGTTCTAAGTCTGGGTGTTATTTGTGTCCGTTTGTAAAGTCCCCCGTGACACAGGATATATTCCTAATGCGGGAGTCGCCTTTAAAAAAAGTGGGAAAAAAACTATTTTCGAATTTTAAGATACCCTTTTAATATGCGCTGTAGATAAACGCTAAGGTAAAGTTGGTCAAAACAGATATTGAATAATACTCTATATTTTGCAAAAAAATACCTTAGTCGCTTCACTTATCAATAAACAGGAACGTAAAGCGAATAGAATATCCCGGAAACACTAATGCGAGTAGAACCGTACATCATTAGCAACTCGTAAAGTGTTAGTACTTTAAAATTTAAAAAAAAAACCTTAAAATCTAAGAACATAATCCTAGATTTTCATTCTAAATTGTCTAGTGTGGGATAATAAATGAAAAAAATATTTTATTAAAATATGGCTAACCCTGCGAACTTCGTACCATACATATTTACGTATCTGTCTCAGCTTCCCACAGTCAGTGTATAGCCGCGGACAAAGAAAAGGCTTTTCCCGTTATCTTTTATTTATTTTCTTTCTAGCAAAAAAATAATGAATGAAATCGGACTGTATTATTGAATTACAACTAAGTACATATTTTGACTTTCATCCCCCCTCTCCAGGAAACCATGCTGAATTTCGGGATAAAAAATACTACCTACCTCATAGTATAAACTCAAATCATGCCAAGTTTCATTTGAATCCGTTCAGTAGTTTTGGCTTCAGTATCGATTATAGAGAGCCCTCCAAATAAAAAAAAAGAAAATATCTTTAATGTACAGAATTGGACCTGTTGCATTTTTATTATAAGTATAGGTATATCTTATCTATCTTCCATATCTTCTTTCCATGGCAGAAACAAAACCAAATTATAAAGCTGTCATTTAAATACTACCCCATGAATTCAAGCAGACCTGTAGTACATCATATGTAAAGTTTAAGCTCTGGATGCACGAGCCATATCTCAGTGTCTGCGTAAGTAAGGGATGTAGGAAAACAACCGACGGCTCATAGAATATAATAATGTAAGTTGGCAAAACGTTAAATTTACTGGCTTATACGTACTTGGGTAATACATAATGTTTTGTAAAATAATATCGTAGAGCAAGCAGAATGCTAAATAATGTTGCTTAGCGAATACTGAATAATATTGCCCACAAATTATAATTATGCGATAGTCATATTCTATGGGATGATGTTAACAGGAATATTATATAAATCATTGATTTATTACTATACAGGACATGATATTATTCAAAGGTAGTAGAGCCACGCCGGTTTCAGCACGAACGGGACGGCTCAACCGGGGCGGTACTACCCTCGCACAGAAGATCAACGTAAAATTACAGTGTAGGTACTGTTGTGATTCATTGGTGTGCAATACCGGAGGCCCAATGATGCAGGAGCATCACTAGACCGCCATGGTGTGGGTTACAATGCTGCATTGTTAGATTGTCTGCATTCGCAATGAGTATGGTGACCACAGTTTTTGGATTCTGCTCAATTCAAATTCGAATTCAAAATCATTTATTGAAATAAGACACTAAGTGACATTTATGAACGTTAAATTGAAGCTACAGTAAAAAAATCATAGATCGACACAAACAGACGCCACAGATGTACTCTATTGTTAAGTCATGATATTATGAAAATGTTATTTGAGTTTTAAAATCATTTACATACAGATTGGTCTTCAGTACATACATTCTCGTACTTTTGCACTGCTGTGACGTCAAACGAAACCTCATAACATCTTGAAACCCGAAAGTTTAAAAGAACAAAATATTGAAATAATATTCTCGTTCATTTATCTTAAGGAAGTCCATTTCTATAGGGTTATCTAACTTTCATCTACACTCGAAATGATTGATAAAAAGTCCTTGAAAAGTTTGTAAAATTCAAATCAACAGTAAGATTCATTTTAAACATTTGTATGGAATAATTCGGGTTTGAAATGTATCCAGTAAACGCGCTTAGTTTACTTATGGTTATGTTTCACGAAATAATATGCGTTGCAAAATACTGTACGATAAACTTTGTGTTGTCGCGTACTGCTAGGAATTTCAATAAGGGCTCTATATGAGATAGTTTGTATTAGATATTGGAATAAGATCAATGAAACAGCGGCGAATTATATATAAGGAGGTTAGTTATTATAGTGATATTAAATACTTTCGAATTGTCGAAGAATCGAATTCAAATTTACCGTGGGAGAGTGATACCACAGCCTCACAGAAAACCGGTGTGAAATAGTGCTTGCGCTGTGTTTCGCCGAGTGAGTGAGGATACCGGAGGCTCATACCCCAATCCCCTACCCCTACCCCCCCCCATCCCCGGCAACGCTCTTGTGACGCTTCTGGTGTTGCAGGTGTTCATGGGTGGCGGTAATCGCTTACCATCAGGCGATACGTCTGCTCGTTTGCCCGCCTATTCCTTAAAAAAAATTGCCCAAAGTTTGATAGAAGTTAAATTGTAAGTTAATTTTTTTTTTAATTTACTATTTATAATGTAACCCAAATGGCTAGACATGCGACAAAGTTATGTGACTCTTACAACTAGTTTACTGTTTGTGCCAAAGACAATGACCAGACCTTTAGTGTAGTATCGATATGCATTCCAAGAACTCTACATCCATACACCGGAATCTGCCATCTGCAAAACAGTAGGCCAAATATATGTGAACATATATATTTGAACGTTTTTATTAGAGTTCTAATTTTTCGTACCAAAGCCGCAATTTTGCAGCAATGGTTCCACACACAGGAGAAATCAAGCTTCTGCAATTTCAGTCTCGTCTTTTCATTCAACACTTAAGATCTTATTTACTTTATTTTATTCGCCCAGGAAATAAGAATAAATGATGAAGAGTTAATGTATTTATGATTAAACTTTTATTTCTTATCGAAATAGCGTACGTTAAGCAGTTAACATTTTACTGTTGAAAGATCTAATAGATATTTAAGACATTCGTAGGGTAATGTAACAATAGTCTTACAATATTAAATTTCTAGTTGTAATTTTAATAATCAGGTTATGACACTTTGTGTTTTGCGATATCTCAAAAAAGGTCTCGTATTTCAACCGAGGTAGAGGTATCTTAAACATAATGTAATGTTTAAGATACCTCTACCATTTCTTCCTCTGTGAATATTTAATTTGTTTTCAAATCATTAACATTTCCATACAGTAATAAATACATATACAAAAAAATATAATAAAAAAGAAAAAAAAAACGTAATTTTTACGATTTACGTTTTTCTACGATTACTGTTTTCAAGTTATGTATTTTCTATGTATATTCAGTATAGACTTAAAACTATTAAATTACAAAGAATGCGAAGCAAATTAATTTTTAAAATACCTATAGTTTGCAAGCTAATTAGCACCTAATCTTTTTTTCATGTACATTAAAATTACTAAATGAATAAACTTGAGATTTAATTAAGTGTACGAATTCAGCACATGAAATGGAATGGCGCGAGTTGGTAAACGCGGAGGAAATCCGACACCACCTTGAGACCTTAACACAAGCAACTGTAGCTGAGACTTAGTTAATTTTATGCTGTTCACGGCTACTTTAATTTCTCGCTTCGCTGATAATTCTGGCGTTGGCGGCCATGGAGAAAATCTGGGCAAAAGTTCAGTCTGCAATTTTATTTAAATGCAGTCGCTGTACTGTACACAACGTGCTTTAATATTTTATTGCGTTTACGTTTCTTGTAAACTACACTTCTATGAGGGTTAAAGAAATACATATTTTATTATATGTTTCATTGCACATAAGAGTATATTTAAAACTTTATTTTTACTTTCATTTATTACGTCATAATTGACATTACTAGGATAAAACATCTGTTTCATTGAATTGTGCGGATAAATACTCATTGCAATAATAGATAATGTATAACTAAGATTATACCATACAATTTTTAAAAACCATTTAAAATAGCATAATTAAAACAGTTCATATCAAGATTGTAATTGATTTTTCTGTGACCCACTTGTATGAAAATAAATTGATGGCCGCCGAAATACACATCACAATTATTCTGTAAATTTGCATTCTATTGTTACAATGGTTACGATAGATGTAAACTAATTGTTACGTCAAAAGAAACTTTATTTGCAACTAATAAGTTATACACACAAATACAATTAAAACACAAGTATTGTTTCTTTTTTACCGGACTGCGAAAGGAGGGTTGTGTTTTTCGAGTGTATGCATTATCTATCTATATATATAAAAGAGTAAGGTGACTGACTGACTGACTGACTGACATACCCAGAGATCAACGCACAGCCCAAACCGCTGAAGCTGGAAACCTGAAATTTTGCATGTAGGTTCTTTATATAACGTAAGTGAGCACTAAGAAAGGAATTTTTGAAATTCCACCCCTAAGGGGGTGAAATAGGGGTTGAAAGTTTGTATGGAAGTTCGTCATTTTTTAAGTAAGAAACATGAAACTTTATTTTTGGGCTACTGATTAAAAAAGAGTAGATACGTATTTAAGCGTTTCTGGATATTCCACCCCTAAGGGGTTAAATATTGGTTGTTATTTCGTATTTAGGTCAGTCTGGAAGTCCGTCATTTTTGAAGTTAGAAACATGAAACTTTATTTTTTGGCTGCTGATTAAAAACGAATTGATACGTGTTTCAGCGTTTCTGAATATTCTACACCTAAGGGGGTAAAATAGGGGTTGAAAGTTTGTATGCAAGTTCGTCATTTTTAAAGTAAGAAATATGCAACTTTATTTTTGGGGTACTGATTTAAAATTAATAGATACGTATTTAAACGTTGCTGAATATTCTACCCCTAAGGGGGTGAAATAGGGGTTGAAAGTTTGTAAGGAAATTCTTCAGTTTTTAAGTGAGAAACATGAAAAATTGTGTTTTGGCTGACTAAAAATAAGTAGATACATATTTAAGCGTTTCTGGATATTCCACCCCTAAGGGGGTGAAATAGGGGTTGAAAGTTTGTAAGGAAGTCCGTCATGTTTTAAGTGAGAAACATGAAAATTTCGTTTTAGGCTACTGATTAAAGCTGAGTAGATACGTATTGAAGCGTTTCTGGATATTCTACCCCAAAGGGGTGAAATAGGGGTTGAAAGTTTGTAAGGAAGTCCGTCATGTTTTAAGTGAGAAACATGAAAATTTAGTTTTAGGCTACTGATTAAAAATGAGTAGATACGTATTAAAGCGTTTCTGGATATTCTACCCCTAATGGTTGAAATAGGGGTTGAAAGTTTGTAAGGAAATCCGTCATTTGTTTTGGCTGATTAAAAATGAGTAGATACATATTTAAGCGTTTCTGGATATTCCACCCCTGAGGGGGTGAAATAGGGGTTGAAAATTCGTATACAAGTTATTCTGGAAGTCCGTTATTCTGGAAGTCCGTCATTCTTGAAGTTAGAAACATGCAACTTTATTTATGGCTACTGATTAAAAATGAGTAGATACGTATGTACGAACATGTTCTACCGGAACCGGTTGTGGTTCACGGTGCCGTTCTCGAATTCTCGAAAATATGTGTGGTACCTCGGGCAGACTTTGCAGTTAAGTAGAAACAACTTCGAGGACGAGGTGAACAGGAGAATTCAGCCGGGTTGGGGAGCGTTTGGGAAACGGCTACCCAAGACGGCTGGCAGGAGCTGGATGAGACGAGAAGCTGAAGATCGAACCAAGTGGCGTGCAATTGGATGCCTATGCGATGCGATGCCTATGTCCAGCAGTGGACTGCGATGATGATGATGATGAGATACGTGTTTAAGCGTTTCTGGATATTCTATCCCTAGGCTAGACTGGAAGTCTGACATTTTTTAATTTAGTAGCCTGAAACTTTGTCTTCAGGCTTTTGATTACAAATAAATGAATATTTATATCAGCATTTATGGGAAGTCTATTCCTAATCCTAAAGGGGTTAAAATAAGGGTCGAAAGTGTCTATGAAAGTCAATTTTAATGGACTATTGATTATAAATAAATACGTTTAAAACATGAACACAGTATTCATAGATACTTACACAGTTTTAATTAAATACATATAATCAACTTCCGCGCGAGCAAAGCCGCGGGCAACAGCTAGTGTATGTATATTTCTTTGGCACGCCCTAGAGCCTAAACGGCTTGTCGCATTTTTATATGAGTGGTGTCAATAGATTCGTCTTAGTCGTGAGAGTGACACCGGGTACTTCAAAATAAAAAAATAATTATAAGGATTTTTGACGCCAAAAAGTAATATAAAAAAAAATGTTTTCAAAATACATCGAGTGTGGTATCAAAATAAAGAATTTTAGAATATATATAAAACTTATATGTTTTTATGGTTAAATATTAACGCAGTCGGGTTTTTTATTTTTAATATTTTTTTATTAATATATCCATTGTCCTAATTTAATTTTAATATAATACAATTAATAAAATCCAAGGAATAATTTTGCACACATTTCAGTATCATTTTTTAATAGAGCCGTCAGTGGCATTCAATAATTTCTAATCCTACATCACAAAAGTGCACCGGTAAAGTATTAATATAAATATAAATTTCGATTCTTACATTTGAGCCATAAATGGCCGTATTCATGAATAACTTGGCTTGCCCCCATCTGTATTATTGGGACACAACACCTTTTCCCGACAAAAAAATTATTATTTTTAAACGTAAAGGTAAATAAAGGCGTCAAATAGAATCTGCTAGTAAATACTATGGTATTTCTGAGCACATACATTCAAAGATTTATCTTCAATCAATTATTTTTATATCGGAAACTCAATTTGCCTTGAACTCTTAACAAAGCCTCATGCAAACATCTTGTTGACAACCGTTAAGTAAACAATATCGTAAAATTGGAGAATTTTAGTACACATTTTCAACGTTGATACTTTAAACTTAAATGTTCAGGAGAAAAGAACCATTAAAATGATAAAACATAAAAAATAAGTCTGATTTCCCACGGGTTGTCATCTAGATTATTTGACTACATATCTCGTATGAGTCAGTTCCACTTCACTACGCAAATAGTCAACACTAAAGTCAATGTAAACATAGGTATCTACGTAGTGGTAGCCAAGAGCAACGATATTTCTGCAATCGTTTAATCTCTTTGAAAATAGCATTCGCTTTGATGTTGTACATTAAAAAAATGCTGATAGATATACTAATTTACAAAAGAGTGGGATATTAGTAATCTCAATAGAAATAACATTATTTCTCAAATATTCTTTTTTATTGTACCCGGTGGTGTTGAGACAATGAAACTGTTATTTTTATCCTATCCTAATATCCTAATACCTATTATAAATGTGAAAGTTTGTAAGGATGTGTGTTTGTTGCTCTTTCACGCAAAAACTATTGAACGGATTTTCATGAGACTTTGCTGTAATATAGCTTAGACATCGAAATAACATAATAAGTTAATATTTATAGACATTTTTAAATTTTAATACTGACATAAACGCGGGCGGAGCCGCGGGCAAAAGCTAGTAAACAATAAAATAGTTGACAACTGTTTCCTTTTTATTTTAAAGGTTTTAAAGAGGTCACTGAACCTTTTTTACCCGACTACGGCAAAGCCAAAGGAGGGTTATGATTTTGACAGGCTATGTATGTAAGTATGTATGTATGTATGTTCATCTGTTCCCTCATAGCTCCTTAACTACTTATTACAACTGGACAAATGAGGTCTCGTTAGAAGCGTCTTGATCGTCCGGCGCCCTCTAGCCGACATAAAGTACTGTATTAAAAAAAATATTTGAGATAAATATGCCGTGTTTGGTATCATTGGAAAGGGTATTACTTTTACATTTCAAAAATATATATATTATTAGCATTTGCTCTTGCCTTTGTCCGTTTTTATTCGATAAGTGTGATATTTCTATGATACCTATTTAAAATATACTTTGCAAAGAAATTAATATTATAGAGGCACCAAAACATTTTAAATAAAAAAAGTAAAAACTAAAACACAACTACGGGAGTTGTCTTTTTTTTAAATAAAAAAAAGTAAAAACTAAAACCCAACTACGACAAAAAACGACGTTGAAAAAGTATGAAACAAGTTTCAAAAGCCGTAGTCACGCGTTGTTAAAGTGTTATGGACTATGGTACATTAAACTACATGAACTACAGTTTTTGAAACTGTAGTCCATGTTGTCCAAACTCGTTGGTCTAGCGATTGCCTTGTACGACTGCTGATCATGAGGTCTCGGGTTCGATTCCTGGGTCGGACCAAATGTTTGTATGATCTACAAATATTTGTTTCGGAGTTTGGGTGTTTTCTATGTATAATATGTATGTATTTACAAAAAAAAAGTATAAATGTATTTGTATCAGTTGTCTAGTACCCATAATACAAGCTCTGCTTAGCTTGGGACTAGATGGCGTTGTGTGTTAAAATGTCCGAAATATTTATTTATATTTAAATATTTAAATAAACCTTATTAATTAAATAGTATTCTCATATTTGTGGATCATCACATTCATTTTTGTTTATTTAAACGTTCTTAATATTAATATAGGTTTAATTTTGAACTAATGAACCGTAAATGACAAGCAAAAACTATAGGAACAGCCTGAAACTTTCAGCACTAAGTGTTGGGCCGATATTATATTCAAACATATTGCCACGAAAATTCTACGAGAATCTGGTAAATATAATGTAAAAACTTAATGTCTGTAGCATTAAGTAGACGTATTCTACTTAAAAACAATTTTAATTAGTCTAGACTGATATTGAAGATTGATATAATTAAAATTTATTTCGGAGAAATATTTCATTCACAATACCACTTAAATCAAAATTATCTAAAATAATTAAAAATAACAAACGTATTACTAGTTGAAACTTAATATTTTAAGAAATATACTAGCTGTGCTCACTACTTCGTACACATGACATTCGAATTTTCAAGTTATTTTTAATTTTTCACCGGTTAAACCTTCCCTGGACTACAACACACATTTCAAAACCAAAATCAGCTAAATCATCGTAAAACTATGCTCGACTTTTAGCGAGACAAACGAATGCAGTTGATTTTTATGTATAAGAAAGAAGATGAGCATGCCAAAGTAACTCTACTCTCTCTGATTGAAAGCTTGAGCAGAATATAAAAGTAGTGACCACCAAACTCATTGCGAAAACAGGCAATTCAACAATGCAGCATAATAACCCATACTTTGGCGGCATATTGAGATGCTTCTGCTTCATTGGACATCTGGTCTCGCATTCAATAACAAAACACGACAGCACAAATGCTGTAATTTCATTCAATCTTTACACAAACTCTGACTGAGTCAGATAAACTCTCTGATATACGGTTTTATTTTATTGATTTATAATTTTATGCACTTTTTTACATCAGCAGACATAATGCGCCTGGCATATTCTACCAAATCTTCTGCGTTAAAAGTAGTGAAAGTTCGTCATTTTCAAAGTTACAAGGCGAGCGAAGCCGAAAGTGATAGATAGTTTTTAATATGATGTTTGAAATGCACAATAAATATCGTCTATATTGTTCAAATGTAATAATATCAGAAATAATAATATTATGTTTATAGAATTGGAACAGTTGGTATAAAGATTGGCATAACAATAAAAGACAAGTGAATTCAAAATAAGTATTCGCCAATATTCGATATAGTGTTTAACGACATCGTTTTGTTGGCCGACCTCTGTAGCTCTTAGTAAGCGGACTTCCCTAAATCCCTTTCGCATACTAACTTAATAGTTATAGGTCGTTAGATATTATTAAGGCAAGCAAAAACGTTTACCAGTTTTGAGAGTCGCGTTAGCGTTACATAAATAGACGTAACAGAATCAAACGAAATAGGTCGAGAGGAAACTAGGTAAATAGAAATAACCATATTACACTAAAGCGGTATCTTCGAAAATAGGGAAAACTAAATAAATATCAACAATTCTAGAGTTACTGAAGAAAGCAAATTTGATGTAAATATATATTTAACTTTAAATACATTTAGGGTCTACGATGAAATTAAAACAGTTGACATAAACATTCATTTCTTCATTTGTAATTTGGCGATGGTTTATTTGTCTATCTTTATTGAAGAGGTATTTTTCTTCAAAACACTAACCATGGAAAACTATACTTTAGCACATTGCGCCAGGTTTATCGGAGTGATAAGATGGCCTCTCAGAAACCTGGTATTAAGCCATTCTTTCGTTGCATCATACCCACTGAGTGATGTTACAGAAACCTCCTATTATTCTTCTCCCAGATTTTGCAAATCAAAGGTTCCCCTAGGCCGATATTCATAATTGTGATTATTAAAATACAGTTATTCAGAGATTATTTTAGATAGTGTAAGTTTTTTGTTACCTTTGTATTTCCTTTATTAAATTATATAAAACGCAATTTTATTTCAATTAACAGGAAACCCGTGTGCACCTTAGTCGCTAGTTCCGGGAAAAATTTAAAACCCTCCAAATCTGGACCTAGTTACTTAATAAATAATAATAATAAATATTTCTGACATCTAACACACAATGCCATCTAGTCCCAAGCTAAGCAGAGCTTGTGTTATGGGTACTAGACAACTGATACAAATACATATATACTTTTTTTTTTTGTAAATACATACATATCATACATAGAAAACACCCAAACTCCGAAACAAATATTTTTAGATCATACAAACATTTGATCCGACTCGGGAATCGAACCCGAGACCTCATGATCACCAGTCGCACACGCAAATAATAATTAACTTCATGCAAATTAGATACGAGCTATATGTCGAAGCATGTTAATATTTTCAGAGTAAGCAAGACGACAAGGTAAGGAACTTCCAGCCTACACAATAACATAATGGAGTACACACTGCTAAGCTGTTTAGTTTCATTGTAACTAACTAACAATGTAAAACCATTTAGAATTTAATTTTAACCTATTTCTATTGGCACCTAGATAAAATAATATAAGTTAATGCCATCTGTGTTATATGATGTACCAGACGTAACATATTACAAAACAATATAAGACGTCTTTGTTTATTAGCCCAACAAGTAACTTGCCTCCCTTTAGATACAACTGGGTACAATGTAATATAGTTATATTCGCAATAATGGTATTACTATTTGCTCACTAGCTGTGTTATGTTATACGTAGCAGTGTGACACAAACCGACAACAATGACATAAAATATAGTAATAATGAATTATTTAACCTAACTAACTAACCGTGGGAGAACCACGCTTCGGCATGAATGGGCTAGCACAAAGGAGTGATACCACGGCCTCACAGAAAACCGGTGTGAAATAGCGCTTGCGCTGTGTTTCACCGAGTGAGTGAGGATACTAGAGGACCATACCGCAACCCATCCCCCCATCTCCCTCTCCATACTCGAAAAGCAACGCACTTGTGACGCCTCTGGTTTTGCAGGTGTCCATGGGCGGCGGTAATCGCTTACCATCAGGCGATACGTCTGCTCGTTTGAAAAAAACGAGACGACCAGAAAAATTTCTAGTCCAAATATTTTATAAAAAATACCAATCAAATTGAGAACCTCCTTCTTTTGGAAGTCGGTTAAAAAGAGTAAAGTACACTTTACGTGCTAGTTTACTGCTACAGATACACGAATACATAGATGCACAGATACATATGTAATTGATTTAGGGGTCATGAATACAACACTGCGTACCAAATTCAACAACATACATCTTAACATCGTTAAATTGCATTTCAAGTACCGTTTTTAAATTTAAACTGAATGCAGATACACGAAAGAGAATTAGGATCGAATCTTATTTTAGAATAATGATTTCCATATGTGGTGTGTAACAAGAGGTATAACTAATTAATGTTCTATATTGTAATTGCATATTTTTACATCGAACCCCAAACAGTTCGATGATAGTCTTTCTATAGAACTTCGAAAGCATTGTAGTACTTGGGTTGTGGAGATCTGATTCCTCCGCGTAAAAAGTTCAGTCAAAGTTCAGCCATATCATAATTCACAACCTAATTTAGGAAAAGGCCAGGAAAAAGTTTAAAAACTTAGCGTGGTCATCGAATGACACAACCTGTGATTACTTAATTATATGATAATATATATATATAAAAGAGTAATGTGACTGACATACCCAGAGATCAACGCACAGCCCAAACCGCTGAAGCTAGAATCCTGAAATTTTGCATGTAGGTTCTTTATATAACGTAAGTGAGCACTAAGAAAGGAATTTTGGAAATTCCACCCCTAAGCTAGTGTATGATAATGATAATACAATATGAGATATATATAATCAAATGAACATTTTAATAACATATGTGATCATGGAATGATAAATATATACATGTGCCTGAAAAAAATATTTTATAAAGAATAAACCAAAAAAAAGTCCCATAATAATGGAACAAAACTTTATAATGTCTATAATTAAAACAACAGTATAATGTCGAAAAATTGGATACAATTTATGATACACCGTCCCTTACGTTACTACTACCATTAGCTACCTACATGTTATTCGCAGTTACTCATCGTTAAAACATTGTTACTAATATTATGTTTTTGAAACCAAATACAATTGCACTGAGACATTTTGCAATAACTTATGCTGTTTCCGTTACAAGTTGTGTATACAACAATGCAAATAAGACAACGTGCGATGTCTCTCCTGTTGACTGTTTCCGGCCGTAGTCGGATGTGATACCAACTTCACACCATATTGTAATAAGATGGTATTTACGGACATTTAGAAGGTTTGAGCACTTTCAGATGTTGAATTCTACCCGTGTAACAGTAAGTAAATTTGGATTATTTTTGTTAATATTGTATAACGTATAAATTAAATGAATTCAATTCAATTCTTAATGTGTAACTACAGAATAGAATATTTGTTTTTCGTCTTTCTGAGGCGTTTATAGCTGCAACAAAATCTTTGACTATGGCAGACATTATCAACCGTATCTGTTTTAGTATATATTGTTTTTTTAGTTTCAATAATAAACTTTAGTATTCATTGAAACTATTTTCTTAAACTAACAACAAGTGGTTTATGTACTATATTCTATAAAAAAATATTTTTTAAGTTGCGGTGATTTACTAACGAAAAATCCAAAAAGTATAGTCCTCTATCTTTTCTCTAGATTTTCTGATTCAAAATATATTTGCAAATAAATCTTGTAAAATAAAATATGCGTCAATTTCTAGTAGTATCTATACTAATAATATAAAGCTGAAGAGTTTGTTTGTTTGTTTCAACGCGCTAATCTCAGGAACCGCGGGTCCGACTTAAAAAAATCTTGCAGTGTTAGATAGTACATTTATCGAGAAAGGCTATAGGCTATATATCATCACGCTAAGGCCAATAGGAGCGGAGCAGCAATGAAGAATGTTACAAAAACGGGAGAACTTTGTTAAGCTACGGGCAAAAGGAGACGTAAACGACGTTGCGTGGGTCAGCTAGTTAACTTATAAATATAGGATAGGTAATAAGATATAGAAAATAATTAATAGGATATAACTTTCTTGAATTCTTTGTTCGTTCGTTTACATTCTATTCAGCTTTTGTTTTATTAAGTTCTGACGTTATTGTTATTTATAATACGGGTAATATTACTTTTATCTAACTATCTCTTCCATGGACTTCAATCTAATAAAATATTACAAATAATTATTCCTATCCTCAATAGTGTCAGAAAGTTAGCCCGGCAAGTGCGAACCCTCATTAGAGAATGCCTATTTGACGTTTATTATCGTCTACTGCCAGATATAATTGTCACTGTAGTCAAATTAGTAATCCAGTTTTAATTAAATGGGAAGGAGGAAAATCTCCTTCAATAGAAATGTTTAAACAAATTAGTCCCTTAAATTTTACGATGATGGCATGTGGAAACGATTTTCCCGATAAATTAATAAAGCTTTAAAAATTCAACTTCTTTAAGAGTCCAAGCATTAGCTATTTTTCAATAATTATCTTGAAAATTCCAAAACAAAATAGTATGTAGTGTAGTGTAATTTAAAATCAGTTTTTATGGATTTACAGAAACAAGATAAAATAAACTTCATATCTTAGCTGTAAATAAAAAAATTGAAAGAAATAATTAAGTTATTGTTGATATATTAATAAACATAATTGTATGTAAAACATTAGTTATTAACAGACTTCAAAGAAGGAGGAGGTTCTCAATTCGACCGTATATATTATGTTTTTTTTAAGTGTGTTCGCGGATAACTTTCTCGTATAAGAACCGATTTTAATGATTCTTTTTTCAACGGAATAGTGATATCCACCACCACCATGAAGACGGTTTTTATTTTGTTATTAAAAAATCAAAATATACTCCCACGTTTTGTTCCGTAAACGAACATAACTTTAAATAACAAAATTTTTAATTAAATCACATTTATTGTTATGAGATCAAAACGAAATTGCATAAATTATATTAACATTACATTGCCAATTCCCAAACAACCGAAAACCTAAACCATTATTTGTTTCCGAAAAATTCCGATCCAACAAATTGATTGTAAAAGTAGTCAATTGAATTGTGGTTACCGTGGCTCGATGTTATTTGGACCGTGAAATTTCCAGCAGAAGTGCGTTTCAAATATGAAGAAAACATCTTACCTTTTGGTACTTTTAATTCTGATTTCTTTGCATAACTTGGCCCTCCGCTTGACTTGTAAGTTGTTGTATTGTTAAACATTTTTTTACACCGTGAACACTACTCACTCAATATTCAGTTATTCTATTCACAGTTTTTGAGGTTGAACAAAAACCTTTCAGGCACTTATAATATTTTTTGTTCGCGAATCGTTTTAATATGATGACAGCGTCCGCATGAAACGCATGTGTTGAAACTGAATTGGCGCGCATCGCTCGACCGCGTTATTTTTGTTTCCCTGCCATTCCCGCACTCCTACTCAGGAAAATGTTTACCGAATATGTTTTTATACGCGTAAAATGTTTGCATCCAGTTGCAAGTGCTTCTGTTAATTCTTAGTTGATATGGCAAGGGCAAGATTCTAAAATACCCGTTTTGTGAAACCAACCCATTATAATCGTTGTATATCGTTATATATATATATAAATATCTACTTGTTGTTCTTTAATTATATAAAAATAAAATACATCTAATAAAATAATTACTAACTTTAAAGTTCCATAATATATTAGAATATAATAAGTATGTAACTATTAATTATTATCTGATGTTT
This sequence comes from Diaphora mendica, assembly GCA_949125395.1. Lineage (NCBI taxonomy): Eukaryota > Metazoa > Arthropoda > Insecta > Lepidoptera > Erebidae > Diaphora > Diaphora mendica. The sequence goes on from OX421321.1 coordinate 10,127,764, forward strand.
CAATCAAGTTAAAATATCCGTAGTAAAAGACTTCGAAAGCCTTAATAATGCTTCGTGTGATTATCTCCATGTGGTTATCTTCAATTTGATTCTAACATATACACTGAGAACCCTAGATAGGTGACAGTCTAAAGGGATTTTACATACGCATAAAAAGGCCGTAGTCAAAGGTTGACTGGTTTTAAAATGAGCCTGTGACTGACTGTAGTATCTTTTCTGTGATCATCTTTATTCCCTTTCAAATTAGTTTGAATACGGAATGATGTGCCTAAAATATTACTGAAGCAGCTGTTAAAAAATGGTGTATTTGTTTATTTGTGATCGTATAAATCTATGGTCACCCCTTTGAAAAAAGATTAAAATAAATGTAAAAATTAATGTTGAAGATCAGATGTTTTATTCAGAGACTTACGATGTTCCATGAGAACCATTATATTCCTTAGCAAAATGTTGGCAAAAACATAACATGTTCAGGACTCTCGAATTACATGCCTCCGAAAAAAGAATACGCAATAATTGTCTAGTTAGATTCTCATGAATTATGTTTATTTTACAAAATTTGTACTTTCCCCTTCGCGTTCATGTGTACATTCTGAATGTATAAAAATTGTCTCATATTTTTACCTCTTCATAAAACAGGTAGCGCGTTTTTTACCGGGTATATTAACGTGATATGATGTTTTAATGTGTAAGAGGCAAAAATATAATGTATATCCCGTGTTTTAGTTGCCAATTTGTTTCGCCGTTGCTTATGAATAAATTAAATAAAATATGTTATAAAATATATTATTTGTCTTACTGTTTCCAGCTTACAACAATTAATGACAAACTTATGGAGATGTTTATATGCTTACAACTTTATGCACAAGATGTACAATGGCGGACTTAATACTATAGACATTCTCTAAGAGTCTACCGTAGTGTCAGGTAGTGTGGAAATGAATGTAAGGGTATAGTGTACCCTTTACCTTGATAAATTAATCTAAAATAGACAAAAAAGAACTAAAAATTAAGTAATACGTATATCTATCTAAGCATACATACAAAAATATATACATACATACACATATATACACACATCCACACATAAAACATATGAACATACATACTAAACTAGTATCAAATTTGTGATGAACCTGCTAAGATTTGGATGAGGAGAGCTCGTACTTTGGCCTTGAATGAATCACGACTGGGTGCTATTCTGATTTCCTTGGGAAGAGCATTCCAGAGAAGAACAAATTGAATTAGGAGGGAAGAATGAACGCGTGCAGAAATGTGGGAGGGGCATGATAGAAGGAGGTTATTTGTGGAGCGGAGGGTTCGGTCATGGTTGGAACCCAGGAACTGGAAGGAGGCAGTCAGGTAGGTAGGCGAGTTAGGAGAGTTGAGAATAGAGTAGAGAGTTGTTAAAGCAGATGACTACGCTGACGAATAAGGAGCCAATTTAATTTGAGAAGAAACAAGGACTTGAGACGACGAGATATTGCATATTACAATAGCGTAATAATAGTGGAATTAGAAAGCTTATCTTGTGTTTACAAAATAGTATATTTTTTTTATAAAATGTTTATTACTTGTTTCAATAATACGAAATTGGGTAGACAATCATAGAAACGTTTACCGACTTAAGTACATCAGAATCTTAATTCCAATTTCATTTACATCTTAAAGGTTCAGTTATTATGTGACTTTCTTTTCCATTAAGTACAGATTTACAATACAGAGTACAGATTATGTTTCAGTACAGGCAAAGATAACATTAAATATGGGATAATTTATGGCCAAATTATAAAATTAGATAAAACCTGGTAATTAAACCATGAAACTTGTCAAAATGTCACGGTTTATTTGTAGGCTGTCATATTACATTTACAAGATTTAGTTATTGCAGAACATATTATGTGAGTGAAAGTTTAATAGTTGTATCCAATATTTTAACACTCAGTAGTTAATTATAGCTTACAGGAAAAGCTTAAACAAATGAGTTATTATTTTATTATCATGTACCTACATATTATGGACAGACCTATAATATGTGTATAAATATACATTTCTAGATTAAATGTCTTGCCGTACAATTACAAGATTTTGTTTTTTTGGTAGAAATTGTTCGTGGATACATATTCTTTCATCCACGCATGTTATGAAATATGTTGTTGCGTACGAAAAACCTTAAAAACGTCTCCGCTAACAATGTTAACACTCATTTGTCAACATAAATTTATTAAGCTCTCACCTTCTATAACTTTCATATCTTAGATCCTACTTCCTATTAATATTATAAACGCGAAAGTTTGTAAGTATGGATGGATGGATGTTTGTTACTCTTTCACGCAAAAACTACTGAACGGATTTGGATAAAACTTTACAGTAATATAGCTTATACATCACAATAACACATATACTACTATTTACCACGATAACCGGCATACACGCGGGCGGAGCCGCGAGCAAAAACTAGTAAAAAATAATATACGCGAATTAAAAGTCTGTGCATGTAGATCACATCGGGCTTAAATCTATGTAAACTTATTTGATTTATTACTTTGTATTATGTCTTTCTAATCCAACGATAAATAACTACAAAGTTTGCCAAAATGACAAGACATAAACGTTTAATAACTACATAAATGAGAACGATAAATTATATGAGCGTACTCAGCCACAGCACAGTCTTTTATCAGAGATCAGACAATAAAATTACTAAGTCGACGCTAAATATAATAGATCAATATTTTGTGAATTATCAATCTATTTGCTATTCTTCACTTTAATCTTGCAATCTATCCAATTCTATAATTGCCCATGGCCATGCTTGCATACAATTCGCTCTCTAATTTTTGGCACTTACTCTGAGAATGATACCAATCCTTTCTTCACTTACCTCTAACTTTTATCTTGCTGTACCATCTCATGGTATTTGACTCGGGTTTATCATTATGATTTCCGTAACATTATCCTTTATACACACCTGTATTTTGCTCATTCGTTACTCGTTTATGCATATTAAATTTATAATCAGTATTTACATCAGCATCAGAATATTATGACCTAGGATGACCGTAGATAAATGATAACAACATATTTTATATGTTTCTGTAATTATTGCACCTAGCTTAATAACATTTTAAATCAGGATTCCTCACTTTTTCAGACAGGACTCTCTCTCTTTCAGAAGACTGTTTGACACTACTCTTACATCATTTTTAAGGTTCCGTGACAAAGGCAAAAAACGGAACCCTTATAGATTCGTCATGTCAGTCTGTCTGTCTGTCCGTCTGTCTGTCCGTCCGTATGTCACAGCCACTTTTTTCCGAAACTATAAGACCTATAATGTTGAAACTTGGTAAGTAGATGTATTCTGTGAACTGCATTAAGATTTTTACACAAAAATTTAAAAAAAAAACAATAAATTTTGGGGGTTCCCACACTTAGAACTGAAACTCAAAAATATTTTTTTCATCAAACCCATACGTGTGGTGTATCTATGGATAGGTCTTCAAAAATGAAAATGATATTGAGCTTTCTAATATTATTTTTTTCTAAACTGAATAGTTTGCGCGAGAGACACTTCCAAAGTGATAAAATGTGTCCCCCCCCCCCTATAACTTCTAAAATAAGATCTTGATAAATCTAAAAAAAATATAATGATGATGTACATTACCATGCAAACTTCCACCGAAAATTAGTTTGAACGAAATCTAGTAAGTTTTTTTTTTTAATACGTCATCAATCGTAAACTGCAATTTACCTTTCATTCAATCAACACAAATATATAAAAAAATAAGTTACTTGCTGCTGCGGAACCCTTCATGGGCGAGTCCGACTCGCACTTGGCCGCTTTTTTATTGTAATACCCAAAATAATAGAACTTATATTATAACTTCTTAAATAATTAAGCATAAAACCCTGTAGCACTTATTTCTATAATTCATTGTAATATTGTAAAAGGTTTTGTTTGGTTTCTTTCAAGGCTGGCAGTCTCCCTGACGTCAACCCTCTTTGGAAACGTAATATTTTTGAAACGAGAAAATGGGAGAAGGTTAATTGGGGTAAGGGAAACGGATAGGGTGAGGAAGCTAGGGTAAGGACCAATATTGAATTAGTAAATACCGTATAAACTTAACTATCACTTTTTACCCGACTGCCCTATAAGAATTGTTATATTTATGGTAATTTTTTTTGCATGTGTGTGTATTGGCATTATAAATGGTTTGATGGATTTTGGTTTAGGAAGTGTCCACTGTTCAGAGATTCGTCTAAATTGTGACACATTTTTATACATTCTGGTTTGGTTTTTCTTTAAGTTCGATCACAAAAAAGATAGAGAATCTGCGTGAAAGAAGAGTTTGATCATAAATAATCAAACTAAAGTTATCACTTTAGTTTGATTATTATTGCACCGATCCCAATATAACATGAAGTGAAAACTATGTACTTCAATATTTATTTCAACAACTTAACTCACCTAAAAGTTATAATTACATGTCTACTACGCTAATAATATTAACCGTATAATTATTTTTTACATAAAGAATAAAGTAAAATAATAGTGTTTATTTTTCTCAAAATTTTTACTGACACATTTGACAAAATGTGTTTTCATAATAATGTACAAATATTTACATCAAATGTAATGTAATACAATGTTTGAAGTGGAAAACAACTCCTTCGAATATTACTCTATTTCCTTACTCTAATTTTAACGAGTAAATTGAAACTCCTTATTGCCAAAGATACAAATTTTAAGCAACTTGAGCCGGAAATTAACTTAACAAATTATTGTATTTCTAACGTAAACAATAAACGCCTGCCTCAAGCGTACCATTTCAATTATATCAATTGGTACTATACACTTGATAGAGGTATTATTTTATTTAGGTAATTCGTTTCATATGTAATTAAATTTTCTGATATCTTTAGGTGGTAAATTTTAGTTATTACATTTGACAAAAAAAAACACTTTGGTGACTCCGATGAATTTATTTTTGCTTTTCACGAAACATCATTAGTTTTGTGTAGTCCACTGGAGTTCGGATTTCTTAAGCTTTAGTTTTATACGATACCAATAAATAGCGATCTTCGATCTTACACGCAATTTTGAAGGCATAGAGATTGCAATTAATTATGAACCTTTTGGGGCTTCCGGACAGCTCCTTTTAAGTCATCAACGTGTGGATTTTATCCAGACGGATATTGTATCTTTGATATATTGTATTTTATTTGGTAAGGGAATATTAATTCGTTGACTAACTACTTTCTAGAACAATAAACAATTGAATATGTGCTGACTTATACTATTGTATTTATGCGGACATGATTTTTGAAAATAAATGTTAATTTTGTATTAGAATAAAATTAACGTACAAAAATAATATCGCCGTCAAATGGTATTTTAACTCCTTCAAATCCTATTACGGTAATTCATGGAATTTCCTCTTAAATGTTTCGATTTACAAAAAAAAATGCGAAATATTTTCTGTAAAAGTAAAGTACTATATTCATCATAAACTATTTTAAGATAGACATTTGATTGGTGCTAGAGAAGCGCAAAGTATCAGTTGTCATGAACATTTATGGCAATCGTTATTGGGCAGTCAGTGCCCTCAAATATACTGACAACTAGTTCAATCATCGAATTTAGTTCGCCCTCAGGGTTGCAGAGGTCCGATGCTAGTCGCTCCGTGTAAAAACTAATATTCAGGTAAAGCCGGTTGAACTAGTAGCCGACCTTAAATCTTGGGAATAATAAAGGCTAGCTATAACTATCTTCTTCTTATTCTTATAAGAAGAAGATAGTTTAGTTAAAACAGAATTAATTACACATTTTAGAAGACCTATAAATTAAAAATTGAATTATACCCTCACAGCATTCAATAACTCCAGTGTATATACGATCGGTGATGTCTACAATAATCTATATACATTTCTTTTGTATACGAAATTTACTCACATCTACGTTCAGTATAATGTAACAATAACTTTTCTGAAGTTGACAGAAAACAGATATAAATAATATGAAATATTTTCGGCTAACAACGTATCTTTAGGGTTCTGTAGCCCTAACAAGTAACTGTTATACCTTCATGTCCGTCTGCCCATCCGTATTCAAAGGTGGCTAGCTGCCTTTCCTAAATAAAAAATGGGCATGTTTTTTTTCATGTTTTCCCATAAAACAGAAGCTTTCATCATCGATTGACTGATATGTTTACGTCCTTAAATCTAAAATGTTCAAATATGGTTAGGTAGAGGGGGTAACACAGCGGACAGTGGAGGTGAGCGTTGACGCGTCGTAAGGAGTGCTCCTTAAACCTAAATCTGGGTCGCAATTCCCAGGCACTGTCGAAGTCACATGTGTTGCCCCATCTATCACGCGATGGATCCGGCACCCGCACGGTGAATCCATGGAATGCTAAGAAATAGGTCTATCATGACTAAGATATATTTCGGCTTAAAATTTATATTCGCCCAAGATCACATGGCATAGTTTATAAAATTTCATACAAATATGAAACTTAACATTACTACTTGTTTAAAACTGTAAGTAAAAATCTACGGAACCCGACATCGAATGCAGACCAACACCTACTTACTCGTTTTTTTATACTAAGGAAACTAAGTGGCGTGCCAAACGCTTGGATCTTATCCCTCATTGTCTCTTTTATATGTATGTAAATACTCCAGTTATAGAATGAAGTATTGTTCAAGTTACGCAATTGGCTATGAGCTGTATTCATTTGAAATATACATATACAAATCAATCAGAAGGGTTTTTATCGAGTAGGAAAATTTATCTAGTTACTGGATTTTCATATTTACAGTAGAGGTCTTTAGAAAGGAAGGCAATGTATGTGTCTCAATCTTTCATCTTTTCCACAAAGAAAATTTATCTAATTTTATATGTAAATTTAAAATTTATACATATAAAATGATACCAGATATAGTCTTTTTACGTATTTTTTTCTAGATCATTCGAAAGTTCTTTGTATGCACTCAGAAATGGCAAATACTTAACTAAAACTACCATAATTCGAACTGTTAATGTGATTTAAACATACCATATAAATTGGATGCAATTTTTATACTCTTCAATGTAACATTACATTCAAGCACTAATGTCATCTAAATAGCATCTTTAACCTCCATTAATAAAGGCATTGACTCTTAACTGGGTAACTAAAATAACTATCACGAGGTTCGATACATTTATTGAAGTAAACACATATAACAGAACCCACTTCCATCTTATGACTCCAAATGTTAGGTTCCAAAATTCAGACAAACCACAGCTCGATTTTACAAAAATAAGGAAAAGTATCAAAATCCATCTAAATCAAAATACAAATATTATGACTTCCCCTAAATGAAAGTCAATAACGTAGACAGAAAACGTATATTGTTCTTCATGCCTTATATAATATAGGCAATAACTGCCTCGTTGGTCTTGTGGTTGACGTATGCGACTGCCGATCAAGAGGTCTCGGGTTCGAATCCCGGGTCAGGCCAAAAGTGTTATTGAGTTTTTCTGATTATAGAAATACTTAATAACGGAGTTCGGAGTTTGGAAGTTGGGGTCTGAACTCCCGTGCCTCGGAGAGCACGTTAAGCTGGTCCTGCGCCTGGTCTCTCCTCGATCGTGTCGGTTAACCGTCCCATCGGATTATGAGAGAGAGGGAATCGTAAGTGCACATGTGTTTGCGCACACACTTTTGTGCACTATAATATCTCCGGCGTAGTTGACTGGTCTCCGTTGAGACTGGCCGCCTTGGCCGTTAGCGGCTGGGCAGAGGCAAAAAGAAGGAAAATTTGAAACAACCGCTTATACTAGCCCATTTGGCCAGCGTGTTATATTCGTAGTAGGCCTAAAACTTCTTATCAAAGAGATACCTATCTCCAATAGAGGACTATTGTAAGCTATAATATTATGACGATAAGAATATTGACATTTCCTAAATTAGCGTTTACGAGATTTCGTAAAGTTGTGTTTATATAGCTACTTGATAGCTAATTGACATTTCTGTTTTTTTTTTTAAGTTCAAGCTACTAAAATGACTCTACTCTGCCTGATAGAAAGCATGAGTAGAATCCAAGAGCGGTGTTTACCATCCTCAATGCGAACGCGGACAGTGCAGCATGGTGACCCACACTATGGCGGCTTAGTGAGATGCTTTTTCACACCCCGCTTAAAGGATCCGGGGTCATAATGGTTCAGAATGATTTTTTGGTGCAAATAAAATCCCTTAGAAACATTATTTTTGTGCGTAATAAAATGTTTAAAATTAACATAAATCCAAGTATAGACACCGAGGACGAGCGAAACGAGAGGTTAATGAAGCTCAGTGCTCATCTAGGACACATTAGGATCAACACCTTTAGAGTTAATGAAATGAAAAATGATGGTCGTCGGTCTGCACTGACCTCTTTTGCTCCCTTAGTTCGTTCGTTATAAATAACAACTCTACTGATCTCTATTATATACCTACCAGTTTTTTTATATCTTCATGGCGTACCTACATTGTCTTCTAAAATTATATGAGTGATTAATTAATTTAAAGTTTTAAAATGTTATAGCTAATTTAGTTTTTTTTTTTTGTTAAAATTTGTGATTATTGTGTGAAGCTGTCCCAAGCAACTTCTTCTGCGTCTCTTTTCAATTATGCTTGGCTCTGATCTAAGCATGTTTACTAAACAAAAACGTGTAAATTGTTTACTTTTGGGGTTTATCGTGTGCAACGCGACACGTATACTACTACTATATAATTATAACACATAAATATTATTATTTGGTATGACACACTAGCAGCTAGAAAGCTGATGCGTGTGTTTGAAATAGCTTGGAGATATCGAGTTTTTTTTTTTTTTTTTTTTTTTTTTTTTTTTTTTTTTTTTTTTTTTTTTTTTTTTTTTTTTTTTTGTGAGGTCTGACCTCTCTGCTTTTCCCCGTCCATTAGACAGGACCTTATTATTCTGTGGTTTATATCTGTGTCGTTTCTCGTTAAGAGTCTTCGCACTATGTGCCTCGTGCCAATCTTTCTTTACATCAAATATATTATTTGCTAAGGGAATTATTTTATATAAGTTATTGTATCTACTGCTTAACTGTTTATCCTATTTACAATTTCTTTTCTTAACTTTTTATATAGTTCTTGTGTCCAGTTTATCCAATTTTTATTTTCCAATTATATAGTTGTTCCTTATGGCTTAAGTTTTTGTTTACTGTTTTATATTACAAAATACTTTAAATTAATTATTTGTACATAATACTATAGTTTTATACATAATATAATTTTTACATATTATAAATTTATTGTGTTGCAATTTCTGTTTCCCATTTGATACGATGCGTAATAATTTCACTGTGTATTGTCTTGTTAATTGTTATGTCTCTCCAAGACGTCTCATTTAGTTGTTGTGTTCCAACTTGTTAATCGTCGCATTTATGACATTGTGTCTCTGTTTGTGTACCTGTCCAATGTTTTTGTGCGTGTTCCAATTTCCTAATTCATACGTTCTTTTTTATTGTCTTCCTGTTTAACAATATATGTATATGTTCAGAATATATATAATTGTTTCAACCTTTATTATGAACCAGTGCTTTCCAATTTTGTTTGTTTACGTGTATGTGTCAATGTTTGTATGCATGTTTGATATATTCGTATATGATTATTATATATTTTCTATATCAGTGTGTGTGTATGTGTATGTTCTGTGTCGTGTATGTGCGTGTGTGAATGAGTCACAAATACGACGTATTTTGCCTTGCCATTTAGAGCGGGTCGGGCATTCGGCACTGAAGGCGTTATGGCCAACGCTCTGCATCCCAGAGTGCGAACAGTTGCAGCACCGCGGTTCGGCTCCCGTTTTATACTCGGGGCATTCCCCGCGTAAGTGCGTGCCTCCGCAGTGGCTGCACCTGTCAGCACTCTCGGTGCAGAACCTTCGGCCATGGCCGAACGCCAAGCACTTCCTTGTTCTTTTTCTATATTTGACCTTGATCTCTCTTTCTTCTTGTGGTAGTCCCATGAAGACATCGGCGTTTTGGGTGTATAGCGCCCCGATCATGTCCTCGTCGTCACCATCGACAAAAACGTCTTTGAGGACGACGAGTGGATCTTTGTTCCTCATGGGGACCACCACAAGCCCACCATCACGACTCACAATTCTCTCGGTCACCCTGTTCCGCTCCACCTCCGTGTCGCAGCCCAGGATGACCGTGCTAGCCTTTGCCTTTCTGGCTTTGCTCACTTTTAAACCAGTACTCCTTTGTAATTATTGTTTACATAACACTCACAGTCAACAACATATATTTTCTTAAATATTATGATCATAGTATTCATAACTAACTTGGGTCTACACATATAAAGACACGACGTTTCATATAGAAACCAGATAACACTATAATAACATTTTAGTAGTCAATGTAATAAAAACATTATATCTCATGAAATTTGTATTATATACTTGGTATTCAGAAAATGGCTGGACCAAAAATCTTATTCAGTTCAGTTGTTCGGCAACTGTGGTTTAATTATTTCAGATGGTTGTCATAATAAATGACAAAGAAATTACTGTGAAAATTTCACTCAACATTGAATATTCACTCGAGCTATTCTCGTTTATGCTCGAATACTTAAGCTCGATATTAGATACTTCGGGTTTAAATACATTTTATAAAAATATTTTATTGAAAAGCGAGTCTTTTTTGGCAAAGTCCTTTTTATAATCGAGCAGAATTCTAAATTTAAATCTAGAATACGTCTGTAACTTCAAAATACTGGTAATTCCCCGTACACTGTAGGCTATGACCATCTGTTACTATCAAGATGGCTCAAAGTCTACCGGATTATCTAGAATATCTTATTTATTTAAAGGAATACCATGTTGTTGTTGATTCAATTTCGACATCTTCTTTCACCATGAGCCCCGGTATGGTGATCCTTGGGGACGCATCCAAAAAAAAAGTATTTGGTACATTACAATTGTAAGTTTACGCTCCTTTTACGCAGATAGAAAGACAGTATGATTATGCGGAATTTAAATTTAAACGCACACTAAAATAAAACCAGACGTCGCTGACGTCAGACTTATTGACGGCTTAATATTGGTATTTGCCATAGAAAATGAATCACACGTTATTTAGATTCCATAGCAGATACCAATATTAATAGTTAAGGTTCGAAACCTTAGATCCTTCTTGAGGAGTACTCGCAAGACATCTGCATAATGTTTTGCTTGACCCTGTACTTGGTCTGTTTAAAATACATTGCTAATAAAATTAAGTATGCACAAATGTAATCAAGTATACTACAATTGATGATAAGTTTTAAATGTTATAAAAAAAATCAAATAGTTATTATTTTATTATTCCATTTCGTGGTTTACGACGTTAAAAACAATTGAAAAGCGATCTTTTGAAACTTTTTGTATTGTCATCCGGTTTCAATGCTAGTTTGCCTTGAAATAACAAAATAAGTAATATGTTCACGTACCGCACACAATAATCCATACATTATGATTTTTTATGGTAAGGTTCAGTCAAAAAAAAAAACATTTATTTAGCCTTTCTCTTATCTACAAACTAGTTAAGGTCTAAATTATGAAAATAACAGAAAAATCTAAATGAAAATCTAGATTATTGTTTACCCGCAATTAAAATTTTTATAAAGAGCTACAGTCCAACAAAATTCACTTACTGTTTTTTAAATTAGAATAATCCTCTATAGTCTAAGATCCCACTGCTCAATTCTGCAGGTATCTGTTTTTTAATGAAATTAATTTTCATTAAAAGTTGAGGAAGTATTCAATGGATTAGCGATATTTTTTACCTGGCAACCATGGATTATTGTAAACAGAAAATATTAAACTTTAATATTGTATTGAAAATTGCTAAAAAACATCTGTTTTTTTAGAAATTTTCATTACTACTGTAAACAAGTAACAATAATATACACCGTTGCGGCTGACTGAGAGCTGGAAACCATTTTTTTTCTATTCTTTACATAATTTTCTTTAAAATGACGTAAGATTTATTAAAAAACATATAGCTGCAATTTAGGTATATTATCAAATTAATTGTCCAAAAATAATTAAAGGCAATTGCGGCAATTTTTTTATAGGTAACCTATCGCTAATCCAATACTTCCTTAACTTTCATTTGAAATTAATTTCATCAAAAAAACAGATACCTGCAGAATCGAGCAATGGGATCCTATACTAATATATATAAATTTAGAATCCCCAATAGTCACCCGAGATTACATGAAAATGCGTATCATGTGAATCGCCTACAGTGAACATGATTCAAATCGGTTTAACAGCAAGTATACGTACTGCACTACGAGTATAGGTAGAAAGGAGTGTGTTCGGAAACAGATTCGAGGCTGAAGCTTGAAGTGCAACTTTGTTTCATTTGCATTTAGCAAGGATTGTGAACGTAAATGCGGGATATGTATTTAACGTTGCTGTACTAAATTTATATATTTAACTAGCTGTTGTCCGCGGCTCCGCCCGCGTGAATGTCGATTTTCGCGGCCAATAGTAACCTGTATAAGATATATTACTGTAAAGTTTCATCCAAATCCGTTCAGTAGTTTTAGCGTGAAAGAGTAACCAACACACACACTCACACACATTTTGTGTTTTGTTTCTGGTAAATTATCATAACTATTAAGTTATATGTTTGTTTATATTAAAAATTATAACTCCTAATTCAAGTATTTTAAACTTGAAATTGATCTTTTACATTTTTATTATACGATAAAAAAGTAATCATATAACGTACCTATTGTAAAGTATCTTTTAGAAACTGTTTAAGAACTACCAGATGTGGATGTTGTGTTAGTTACATTGAGATGATAATTTTAGGAACTGGTCACACACACTTTTTTGGAAATATAAATACAATGTAGATTATTTATATATTATTTATTAACTTTATGCACTAAGAATGTACATCGGCGGACTTAATGCTCAGAGCATTCTCTTCCAGTCGACCTTCGGGTGGTGGAGAAATCTTATAAGGCAGGTGTGTGAAATCTTATATACATAAGAAGTCCGTTAAAATTTACAATAATCACATCATATTCAACGTTATACATACAAACATACATATATAAGTAGATATACATATACAGATTACGTATACATAAATACAACATTTATACACTAAATAATGGAAAAAAAACCGACTTAAAAATTAAAAAGTTTCAAATAACTTGTATATGCTACCTATTCATAGGTTTGAAGTCGTTGCCAAGCCAAATGTAATAGTAGGTACCACACTCGCTATATTTCGAGACGAACGTCAACGACGTCACCGACGCTTCGGTTGTTTTGTTCTACGCGAAGAGCAGCTATCCCGTTCAAGGTCACGCCATATCAGGAGATATGGTGGCCATGGGACCACATGAGGAGCATACCCTTTCGATTACAAAAATAATTTTCAAAATCGGTCCACAAATTGACGGAGGAGTAATCCGTGTACGTACATACATTGTGACGATGAACGATGAAATTGAGAACCTCCTCCTTTTGGAAGTCGTTTAAAAAGGACGGTAAGCTATAGATTAGATAATTCTGCCAGTTCATTGAGAAAGAGCTCATGTACTTTATTTTTTAATGTATATCGGTTAGTGGACATCCTTATTTCGAGCGGGAGCGCATTCCAGAGTAGTACTGCTTGAACAAAGAAGGAACAGTTCACGAAGTCGGAGTAATGAGACGGACATGAGAGAAGCAGAGACCGTGGGAGAGCCACGCTTCGGCATGAATGGGCTGGCTCGACCGGAGTGATACCACGGCCTCACAGAAAACCGGTGTGAAATAGTGGTTGCGCTGTGTTTCACCTAGTGAGTGAGGATACCGGAGGCCCATACCCCAACCCCTTCCCCTATCTCCCCCCCCCATCCCCCAAAGGCCGGTAACGCACTTGTGACGCCTCTGGTGTTGCGGGTGTCCATGGGCGGCGGTAATCGCTTACCATCAGGCGATACGTCTGCTCTTTTGCCGGTCTATTCCATAAAAAAAAAAGCAGATTATTAACTGAGCGAAGATTTCTATCGTGATTAGAGCACAGGTATCGGAAATACGGAGCAAGGTAGGTAGGTAAGGATGGCGAGTTGAGAAATGAAAATAGGAAGGTAAGAGCTCGCTGATTGCACTGTAGGCGAATAGGATTGCATTTTAACTGGGAACGCAAAGCAGACACATGGTCATACTTTCGAATATTGAAAATAAATCGAATGCAGTTATTAAGAAGACGGTCAAGCTTGTTAAGGAGGTCTGCATTCAGGTCGAAGTAACACACATCACCATAGTACATTCAGTGTTCCGCAAACTTTTTGGGTTCAAGGTACATCTAGGAAGATTAAAAATTTTGGAGGTACACCATAATTTAAAAATATTTTTAAGTAATAAAAAACAATGTTTCTTATTAGTCACAAAACTATATTTTTATTTTACACTTTTATTGAGCATAGGCGGTCTCATCTCTCGTCGATCGTCTTGAGGCGTTCCCTTTTTTGTTTTTTACTGTGGTAAGAGTTAAAAATCCTAATCCACATAACTTTAAATTTTTCTTATCTAGTTTTATGGTTAGGCAGATTTAGACAAAATAAAAAGATCTCAGAAATTACAGAATAAAAAATAAAAAGTCCTCAGAAATCAGAACAGACTTGTCTATAAGTAAATTCTGAAAGCTGCAGCACTTTGAATAGGAAGGGAAGAATAGAAATAGGGTGAAAATTTTCAGAAAAGGAAGAATAAGAATAGGGCGAAAATGTTCAGGAAGGAAAGAATAGAAATAAAGCGAAAATATTCAGGAAAGGGTAGAATAGAATTAGGGCGAAAATGTTCAGGAAGGGAAGAATAGGAATACGGTGAAAATGTTCAGGAAGAGAAGAATAGAAATCGAGCGAAAATATTCAGGAAGGGTAGAATAAAAATAAACTTCGTACCGCCATATTTACATATCTGTCTCAGCTTCCTACAGGCAGTGTACAGTCGCGGACAAAGAAAAATACTTTACCCGTTATTAAAAAAAAATTAAATTAAAAAAAATTAAAAAAAAAATCTATGTCCTACCTCGTAGTATGAACTCAAATCGTGCCAAGTTTCATTTTAATCCATTCAGTAGTTTCAGCGTGATGCGCGGCCAAGATACAGATAGACGTCGCGGACAAAAAAAAATACTTTGCCCGCTATCTTTTAATTTTTCTTATACACAAACCTTGTCCTAACAATAAGGTCCTACACATAAAAAAAGAATCATTTAATTTTGTGCAGCCGATCGGAAGTTATGCGCGTACTAACATTTCGGCGATACATTTTTATATAAATAGAAATGTTGATACTGAATTTTAAAAATATTATCTAATATCTTTACCATTTTTATTTGCATTCTAAGCAGTGACAACCAACAAAATATGTCGATACAATGACAATTTCTGAATGAACCAACAATAACAACCATCAAAATAATAATATTAAAATACGCGATAATAATATATAAATAATATGTGGTGTCTATTTAAAACCCTTAATTTCATTTGTGTAATAATATATGATGCCTATTTAAAACCCTTAATTTAATAAGTGCTTCAATTTGACAGTCAAAAGTTTGACAGGAAAGTTGGTAGAACAGTTTTTATGGGCAAAAGGAAATTGTTGTTTTTATTATCTTCCCCGCAATTTTTCCATATTTTCTCACCGTTTAAACCTTCCCTGAACCACGGCAAACATTTCAAAACCTAAATCAGCTAAATCGGCCCGGCGGTTCTCGAGTTTTAGCGAGACAAACGAACAGCAATTCATTTTTAGGGTTCCGTGCGAAAGGCAAAAAACGGAACCCTTATAGATTCGTCATGTCTGTCTGTCTGTCCGTCCGTATGTCACAGCCACTTTTTTCCGAAACTATAAAACCTATAATGTTGAAACTTGGTAAGAAGATGTATTCTGTGAACCGCATTGAGATTTTCACACAAAAATAGAAAAAAAACAATAAATTATGGGGGTCCCCATACTTAGAACTGAAACTCAATAATTTTTTTTTCATCAAACCCATACGTGTGGGTGTGGGTAGGTCTTCGAAAATGATATTGAGGTTTCTAATATCATACTTTTCTAAACTGATTAGTTTGCGCGAGAGACACTTCCAAAGTGGTAAAATGTGTGTCCCCCCCCCCCCCTGTTACTTCTAAAATAAGAGAATGATAAATCTAAAAAAAATATATGATGTACATTACCATGCAAACTTCCAACGAAAATTGGTTTGAACGAAATCTAGTAATTAGTTTTTTTTTAATACGTCATAAATCGTAAACTGCAATTTACCTTTCATTCAATCAACACAAATATAAAAATAAAATAAAAATTGTATTATGCTACTTGCTGCTGCGGAACCTTTCATGGGCGAGTCCGACTCGCACTTGGCCGCTTTTTATAGGATATAAGAGAAGAAGAAGATATACAAATTGTTTTGTCAACTTTGCAAGTTTTTTCTAGTAATCTATTACTTTAAAACCAGCAAATTAAATACAGTCTACTGAAAAGTCGTCTTCCTTCATACATTTGGACCGTGCTCCTTTACAATGACCATTTAACGTTATTATGGTATTTTAGTTTTTGGTTCAGAATCGATTAGAGCGTCCTCCCAAAAAAAATCTAAATTTCTCTAATGTACAGAATTAATGTTTTTTTTTATTATACCTACTTTAAAAATTAATCATATATGGATTACTCGTATATAGGATAGGTACATCCTACTGTGAAGTTAGTGTTACTTAATTCCAATAGATGTCGTTGTTAAGTTTAGAAAAGTTAAGTTCAGTAACGATTAGAGAGCCCTCCCGTTAAAACATCTAAATTTCTTTAATGTACAGAATTGATCTGTTACATCACATTTTTATTATACGTTCAAAAGAAAATCATATTACGTACCTATTGTAAAGTTAGTTACTTGATTCCAAGAGATGTCGCTGTTTTAAGCAAAGAACCAGACAAACTCAACGTCTACAGATTTATTATACGGGATATATGTATAAATAGATCACGGAACAATATTTAAAGTACTTGCTGTCTAGCAAAAAAAGAATGAATGAAATCACGTGTCATTGAATTACAACCAAGTACATATTTTGACTTTCATCCGCTCTCTCCAGGAAACCGTGCTGAATTTATGGATAGAGAGATTTCAATAAATCAAATACTTAATGCTACACCGAATTATACGTAATACGTTCTACGATTATTCCACGATATATTAATCAAAGTGTTATTAATTACGCATGTCTTCCAAAAGATGTCGCTACGTGTCGTATTTCGTAATGATAAATTCTTTATATTTTTTTTTCCAATAGATAGAGAGATTGTGATAAATTAAATAATTAATGCTACAATCTTCAGAGTATCTCCTTTCTAACAAAAAAAGAATTATTGCAATCGGACTACTCGTTAATGAATTACAATTAATTGCACATTTTGACTTTCATCCCCCCTCACAGGGAAACCGTCCGGAATTTCGGAATAAAAAGTATCCTATGTCCTACCTCGGAGTATGAACTCAAATCATGCCAAGTTTCATTTGAATCCATTCAGTAGTTTTGGCGTGATGCGCGGCCAAGATACAGACAGACAGACAGACAGACAGACAGACAGACAGACAGACAAAATGAAAAAAAAAATAGTTTTGGTTTCAGTATCAATAACAGAGTGCCCTCCAAAAAAAATTTTCAAAATATCTTCAATGTACAGAATTTGACCTGTTACATTTTTATTATAAGTATAGATGGTAAAAAAATACTGTTTAAATTTATTCCTTATGGAGAGGTGGCTCATTAGTACATTGTGTTGGGTCGAGTGGTTCATCCCATGAATGTCGTAAGCCACGACTAAGCGATCAAACTATATGAAAACATCAAAGAGAAGAAAAACTTGAAAAAAACCCCTATTCCAACCCGTCTGGCTAGTGTACTATAATAGGGCAAAACGTCTTTCCCCTCTCCTTGGAAGGCCTATGTCCTATGTATGCAGTGGATTTTTAAAGGGTGTTGATACGACGTCGCAATTGGTCAACGCATGATATAAGCAAATGTCTTGTACGCATGTCTAAAAGAAACGAAACTATAAAGAACGTGTTTAGGAAATATTTTTTGTTTCAAATACTCAAATTAAACTGAAAAATAATATTGTTTATTACCAATATTTTTAGAATACAGGAAATATAAAATTTTACTTTACTGAACGGAAAACTTTGTTACGTGACGTTGAAAAATTAATAACCAACTTAAGTAATATGCAAGTAGCAAATAATCAATATGTTTAAACTATCAGCAAGATACAAACTTCCTCAGAGTTCATTAATTCAACTCCATCGTATAACCAAACTAATGGCAATTTCGCAAAGTTTTGATTCATTCAATAAATTGATATGTGGCTATTCTATTAGCTTGCTAGATGTAATTTTGCCATAGGTACTTGTTGCTAGATATAAGTATCATTTTATGGTATTATCTATTTCATCAGACATTCAACATAAGATTTTCTAGAAACCTTTTTAAGTATACGATAATATTTGTCCAAAAAATACTAATTTCAATAAATATGAGAATTTAGAACACAAGAAGTTATAGTTTTGTGATATAAATACTAGCTCTCGCCCGTGGCCTCGTTCACATTTAATAAAAGTATTCTATGTTACTTCTAATAGCTTCAAGAATATGTGTACAAAGTTTCATGATGATCAGTAAGTAGTTTTCTCGTGAAAGCGTAACAAACAAACTTTGAAACTTGTGTGTTTGTGTGATTAATAAACAGAATAACCAAAAATTTATTACACTGTAGTGCGTTAAAATTGTTATTGAGTAGAGTTATGTGAGTTAGAAGTATGTGTTGTTGCCAGTAGAACTATATCACCCTGATATGCTCGAGCTGTAAGTTCTCCAATACATTTGTAGTACCGAAATATATCAATAGTAAAATAATAGAGAGAATTTTCCCATCACATTAATAATAACAGTATTGCTTATAAAAATGTAACATTGATCAATCATCAGTACGCTGTAATGGAAGTTGGCCGGTCATATCTTCAGACGAACTGATGATGATTGAAGAAAGTGGCTGGTGGCGGATGGATGCGGGCTGCCCAAGACCGCGATAGTTGGCGCTCCTTCGTTCAGCAGTGGACGGCGATAGGTTGATACTGCAATTATCATTATCAGCCTTTAATAGACCACTGCTGAAAAGAGGATAGAGAGATATATACTTGAAGTGAAGGCTCTATTCACCTTAGATTTAAAGTACAATTCATTTGAAATTTCTCTCAAGTTTCTAAAAATTTTGACTTTTCAATTAGGAGTTTCAGTTTACTTTTTACATTTACTTATGATTGAAAACCTAGTTTACCTACTATTTTATTTTCAAAGAGTGACTAGCTTTTCGTAAATATTTGAAACATAAATTCACAAAAAAAATTGCATGGTTTTGGATTTATTTTAAGAAAATTATGCATTTGTAATCATACACCATTCTTTTCAGTACTGTTGAAGCTTCAAGTTTTTTTAAATCAATAAAGCCTGAATTTAGAGTAGTTTAGCTAAATTTAAATAGAATAATAATTTATAAAATTAGGAATAAAACCGCAAAACTGTTAGTTTTATGGGTACCAACATTAAGTACGGTATAGGCTCTACGGTTCAAAATAAAAATTGTTATCAAATAAAAAATATTTTTCTTCTTTAAAAGACACTTCGAATCAAAATAAAATTGCAATCATTTCGCTCCCAAGTCACGTAAACTATCTATTCCAATAATATAAAATGTACTTACTATACTAATGATTTATTACCTAACACTTTAGCTTAAGTTTATTTCTACAAATGAAATTTATTCATGCTTCATGTTGTACAACGTAACTTTCATTCATAATGTGGTTTAGCTAAGAATTTAATAAGATTATAGTATAACTTTTAGTTCTTTACCTGACTACCGCGAATGCAATGCAAATGCTGAATGCGTTGACAGCACCGAATTCTGAATACTAAAATCATTATGGCATACCTCACATCATTCTCTCTTTTTAATCATGACAAAAATGTAAACTTGAGGTGTGGATAGAAATATAATATTCGGTATTTTGTATTCGGTTGTTTTTACAACTAAACTCACTTCACGACCGCACTCACTGCATTAAGGTAAACGGACGCTACCTACTTTAGACGCTTATTTTTCTGTCACTGCAAACATTTTCTACCTGGGTACTAATAAAAGTGCAGTACACACTGAACTTCGTTCATCAGTGGAGAATAACAGGTGGATTTGATTTGATTTGACACTTCTCGACTTCAGATTCTGTCCTGCATCTTCTGATTTCATCCTTTGAGATACATGGTATTCTATTACTTTCGGGCAAATTGAAGACACGAGTACTTCATCAAAAACACACACAATCAAAAACTCAACAATTATTTGTGGTCATGAGAAACGTTAGCTAGGAATATCTTATACCTAACAGCATTTTTTTTTTAACTAACTTTTTTCTAAACTTTTTTCTAACTAACAGCCAAAATGACTCTACTCTGCCTGATGGAAAGCATAAGCAGAATCCAAGAGTGGTGGTCACCATACTCATTGCGAATGCAGACAATGCAACATGGCGACTCACACCATGGCGGCCTAGTGATGCTTCTGCATCTTTTAGTCTAGTCAACAAGTATGGAACTTGTTGACTATTTGGGCCCCCTGGACTCGCACTCACCGACGAAACACGACAGCACGAACGCTGTCATTTTACGTTGATTTTCTGTGCGAGTGTAGTACCGCCCCGGTCGAGCCGGCCCGTTCGTGCTGAAATCAGCGTGGTTCTACTACCTACCGAATATTGCTAGAAAAATCTAAAAGTATTTCCAGTCGAAGAACATAATAAGGCTTAATATTATCTTAGAGAAACAATATCTTCATTCATTACTTAGCAAGGTTGTAATACTTAATCTTAAGTTAGTAAGCGGCGAACTTGTCATACAGAACTTTAATATCTTTAAAAATTAAGTTATAAATAATCTCTTTGAAAACAAGATGCTATTCTTGTATGAAACTATTTTCCTTAAAGCTGTTTATTAAGTGTGCATCATATTCTCACGCGACCATTCCTGCGGAAATTGCGCTGGCGACGGCGAAATATT
The DNA here is from genome assembly GCA_949125395.1 of Diaphora mendica. Taxonomy (NCBI): domain Eukaryota; kingdom Metazoa; phylum Arthropoda; class Insecta; order Lepidoptera; family Erebidae; genus Diaphora; species Diaphora mendica. The sequence continues at coordinate 10,148,937 of OX421321.1, forward strand.
TCAAAGCATTTGAGCTTTGCTTTCATATATGACAAACACTAGAAGATAATTGCTGAAGTTTTGATGTTAGAGAAATTTTAGAGCCTGATTTTTTTATATTCGTCTATAGCAGTGTACAACTATACAGTTATTAGTTATATGCAACTTTGAATTTTAATTATAATTTTATCATTATACTCGTATAAGTATTTAAACCACGCCTTTCAAACGTCTATATAAAATTATTATATATATTTTACCGATATCTAGTCGAATAAACTTCAACGTTTACATATAACGCATGTCTTATGTGCACCGGTGGTGCTCCAAAAAACCTTAGGTATGTATAGGACACAATTATCCTTTGCTTTCATACTTTAATATTAAATAGGACTTTCTTAGTCATTCAGTAACATAGAGATACAATTTTAAAGATATTAAAGCGTGCACCGACAACTACCAGTAGTAAAATGTTGTTAATCTTTCTCTAAGTTACTTTAAACTATATATAATATATAACTATAATATGCTCAATATTTTCATGTAAAACAAATCTTACTTGAAATCATGTAGGTATATAAGTAAGTATTCAAGTACTACCACTTAAGTAAGACAGCCAAATTAAATTTATTTGTTCAACAAACACGCGGCCTACGTAACGGTGACCTATGTCTATAAACACTTGCCGTACCAAAAGTGTCACTTGGGCTTTGTCGACCCTGTCCCCCATCCCACTCACCTTTATAGCCGTTACGCGAACCCGTTAACATGTAGATAAGTAGCCACTATTAATTCAAATATATATTAAAATACTGAGATGAATCTTAATATATATATTTCTTGTGTGCGTGTGTATGTGACTGAACTCCTCCTAAACGACTGGACCAATTTTGATGAAATTTTTTGTGTGTGTTCAAGGGGATCTGGGAATGGTTTAGATTCACAAAAACGTAAACGATGTTACGTGGGTCATAAATATGGCGGTACGAAGTTCGCCGGATCAGCTAGTATATATGAAAATACTGAGATGAAATAAAACTGGGTTTTTATATACAAGACAAGGCGAAAACTTTTAAATCGTAGATATTTGGCACGTTTTTTTTGCTTTAAAAACAACAATAAATAAAGTATATCTCGGTTTACTAGCTATTTAAGAAAAGTTGTAATCACTTTGTACTTTACACGAATGATATAGAATACTCCTTCAGGAGTAGAGAATATTGTGGATACACTTCAATAAATCCCCAACAATATTTATTTGTAGAATAACGTTTGTCTTGGTAGTATCATATATCACATTTTAAGATCTATCAAAGAGTAAAGTTAATAGAGTTCGACGGATATAAAATTATCAAAGTTTTGAGTATACTTTCAACTACAAATAACTTTACACCTACTAGGTTGTATCTTAAATAGAAAATCCAACTAAAAAGCATGAGTAAAGACCCTGACAGTAATTCTTTAACATTCTTTAATTGGCAAAAAGCGTTTTATCATCATAATTAGCTTATTGCAATCCATTGCTATCCTCCATTGCACGCTGCTCTGATTGATTTTAGGCTTCTGCCTCCAACTCCTAAAAACCGTCATACGCAAATCATCACTCCACCTGGCCTATAAAGCGTATGTTAAAACATAATCAAGTTACAAAATTTACCGATCATCTGAACTGTCATAATTGAAAACTTTAAAAATAGTACTAGAAATTACTAAAACAACGAATATCTCAAAGATATTTTGTACTAAGAGGATTCAAACTTGAAATGTAAACAGTTTCAATTTGTGGTTGCTAGCGGATAATGGGCCCACAAATATACCGACTTCAGCCAAAGTGCATTGTAATGGCTCGATTACAGACAGTTATGTGCACAGTTACATCTTTCAAGTAAAACCTTTAAGAGTTTCTTACGAATAATTTACCATTTTAGCTTAAGCGCAATACTATGAACCGTCTGTTTTTATTTAAAACTTAGTAGAATTGTCGAATTATTTAGTATAGGTAGCTTATCGGTATTTTCAGATTGATTTAGCTCTTTGATGTTAGTGTTTTCAATTATTTATTTTGGTATGTTTGTGTGGAAAATCTACACGTATTATATCGTCTAAAAATAATACATGTATTTTTACTATGGTGAATTTTAATTTCTTATTGATATAAACTTAACCTTCTTGCTAAGGAGAGACCTATGTCCAGCAGCGGACAGTACAAGGCTGTTGATGATGAAAATGATGATGACCTGCTCAGAAGCTGTTAGCTTTTTGTAATGCTTGTGATGCCACACATTACAAGCGTTACAAAAAGCCAATAGGGCAATTTCACCTTTAACTAGTTACACATGTACATTGACATGCTTTCGTATTTTTTATTTTTTTTATGTATGGCCCGCCAAATAGACTCTTCTCTGCCTGATGGAAAGCATAAGCAGAATCCAAGAGTGGTGGTCACCATACTCATTGCGAATGCAGACAATGCAGCATGGCAACCCACACCATGGCGGCCTAGTGATGCTTCTGCATCTTTTAGTCTAGTCAACAAGTATGGAACTTGTTGACTAGACTATTTGGGCCTCCGGTCTCGCACCCACCAACGAAACACGACAGCACGAACGCTGTCATTTTACGTTGATTTTCTGTGCGAGGGTAGTACCGGCCCGGTCGAGCCGGCCCGTTCGTGCTGAAATCAGCGTGGCTATACTACCTTTTAATGTTTTCATCCTTGTTTATTTATTGTGGTTGCGTTGATAAGAAATGAAGAACATTATTCAGGCAAGTGAAGAAGAATCTTTAAAGCGCGTTGTATATCATATCAAAATTTGAGCTCAATCGCTGCAAAATGTTGTAAATTTTGAAGGAAACATAATTTAACTTATCATTTTTTATCTATACTGATTAAATGATATTGTTAATACTACTTGTGAAACTATCATTACATTTTTTTTTCATTTTCACTTAAATTTTCTATCAAAGAACTTTCTTTCTTATTTACAGAAAAATATTAAGTGTGAAGAATATTGAATAAATAAATTAAATTAAAAAGCTTTTTAAAACAAGCTTTTACTGGAATGCCTCGAGACGAATCAAACGAGTTGAAACTCGATGATGTTGCGACGTTTCTTTACAGAGTTCCTATGGCCACCTTCCAGCTTCAGCATCAGATTAGCTTCATGTCATTATAATATTGTATTGTCACGCTGTATACATATGCTTGCAAAATTTCAGCAAAATCGGTTAAAGATTTCTGCTTCAAAATTGAATTGCAAGATTCCACCCGAACATACAAGCATACATACATTGCAAGTTAATAAAAAGCTTGTAAAATAACAATTTTTAAAACAAAAGAGACACAAGGATTTTTTATATTTTCCATGTGTCGATACCTCCTGCTCCCTTCATCTACTAGCTCAACTTTATGAATTATATGTAACGAATTTAGAATGAAAATATCACGGACGAGTCAACTCTATTAGTTTAGGACTAATAGGCGGCTAACTTATGAAATGAACCTATTGGGGAATTCTCGCACAAATTACAAAATCTAAAAGAGAAACAATACTCTGTTCAATCCTCTCGCCAATGCAGCGTTCACGTTGGGAAGTTTGCAATGTCTATAGGCCCATGATATAGGCATTCAATCGCTAACTATATCACTGGCAAGAGCATTAAACCACGCCGTTTCGCAGTGTTCTTATTCTAAACTAATGCATCAAGCACTTACTGGAGTTGCGTGATGTCCTTGATCTCGTCGGCCGTTGATGGGGTACCCCACTGCCGTTTGTCTTGCCGCGTTCACACATACATGACTCCTAAGGTGCTGTACAACCTTCAAGGTATTCGAATTACAATAAACTCGTATTAACTATCGCGGATCACGCCCTTTTGAACGTGACTACTAAAACTCGCGAGTCCAAACCAGACCAATCATAACGGTGACCGACGAAACACCGAGTCGTTGGAAAATTAGCTAATTATCAATTCAATTAACTTAAACCGGCAGTCAATTGCGAAAACTGTGTTCGGCCGATCCAAGCGTCTCAAGTACTACTGTCAACGTCAAAACGTCAAACAAAAAAAATGACAATCAAAAATGTTGCCATTACAATGACGTTAAATTTCTAACAACTCAAATAAAGTTTTAAAAAAAAAAACTTCGTTTAAAAAACCGACTTCAAAAACTAAAAAGTATAAAATAACTTAATTTGTATGTGCTACCTATGCATAGGTTTGAATTCGGTGCCAAGCCAAATGTAATAGTAGGTACCACACTCGCTATATTTCGAGACGAACGTCAACGACGTCTCCGACGCTTCGGTTGTTTTGTTCTACGCGAAGAGCAGTTATCCCGCTCAAGGTCACGCGCGGCGAGTGCCGTACCTACTATTTCATTTTGGCTTGGCACCGACTTCAAACCTATGATACAAATTAAGTTATTTTATACTTTTTGGTTTTTGCAGTCGGTTTTTTTAAACGAAGTTTTTTTTTCGCTTTTTAGTCTTTCTCAAGTCTCTCATCATCATTTCACCTAAATAACTTGAAAGAATACGACTAAAGGTAGCATAACAGAAGATGAAGGCATGCAGACAATTGCCTTAACTTCATTGCAGGCGCTCACGTAAACTTGAGGGTTTCCTTCGATTTCCTTGGGATCCCATCATCAGATCCTGATATGGTGACCATGGGATCACATGGGGAGCATACCCTTTTGAATACAAAAAGAAATTTCAAAATCGGTCCACAATTGACGGAGTAATCAATGTACATACATAAAAAAAAAAAAAAAAAAAACGATGAAATTGAGAACCTCCTCCTTTTGGAAGTCGGTTAATAAAAATTTCCAAATCACATAATTTTATGTGTAAATAACAAACATGCCTATTGTTATCAGTCAATCCTACCTCATTTAACACAAATTATTATACTTACAAACACACAACAGACTTAGTAAAGGGGAAACCACATTTGGAATCAAATAAAATATTTTTGCTTTTCTATTTTTGACTTTAAAGTATTTTTACGTTGAAAATCGCCAAATAAACTAAGCATTTGTTAGAATAATTAATTACCATAACTAGACAAGGATCGAACAGAGGTTCATGTTTATTATTAATGATATATATTTTCGATTCCTGGGGCGGACCAAATCTTTGTATGATCTGCAAATATTTGTTTCGGAGTTTGGGTATTTTTTATGCATAATATTTATGTGTTTAAAAAAAAGAAGTATATATGTATTTATATCAGTTGTCTAGTACCCATAACACAAACTATGCTTAGCTTGGGACTAGATGAAGTTGTGTGTTACATGTCCAAAATATTTATTTATTATTTATTCGCACAAAATGAACACAAAGTACACCTAATTTTTTTTAATTTTTTTTTTTAATTTTTTTATTTAAAGTTTACATTTATTTAATCTAAACTAGTTAGTTTGTTAGTTAAATGGACGTACTTAGTAACTAAGTAGTGTTAAATCTAAATAGATCTAACACTACTGTGATGAAACATTTCCAGTAAATTAGTAAGAGATCGCCATGAGCGATAAGACCGCCAATTGTCACATTTTGTATATTGTAACTCTTTTTTTCTGTTATGTGTGTACAATAAAGATCAATAAATAAATAAAATAAATAATAAATAAATAACAAAGAACTTTTACAGTAGTTGTACTCAAAGACAAGAAAGCATATTTCCCGAACGACGTGTTTCTATAAGTAATGCATGACAAGCAAATTACTAAAAGAAAGCAAATATAGAAGCATCTTAACACGCTAAACACTTTCGCTTCCATTCCCCTTTCAACATATATTTTTCTAATAAGAAATATTTCTACCTTAATTTACCTCCCTTTGTATGATAATGTCACATTTTTTTACCTTATTGATTATGTATAAAAAGACATTATTTTCGGATGGTAAAATTGCTCCAGGCAGTTTCAACTCAAGAAGAATTTTTTGTAGACGAGAGTACTGAATAACATCCTTTTCGTTTTACTTTGCACGTATTGGTTATAAAATTCTTATTTGATACTTTGCAACATTTGTGAATTTTCTAGCAGGGATAAATTACACGATTGTAAAGTAAACCTACCTATGTGAGATAAGTGAAAACGATCCAGAGGTATTTAAGATCCTGAGTTATTCAACAACAAATTTGTAAATAAATAAGACTTAGTCACGAGTGGGAAGCGATGGTCGTTCCACTTGATTCTTAATTTTCAGCTGTCTCTTGATATTTATCATTATACTGCAAGGTATCTATCTGAGATCTGGTAATTTACAATTGAAAAGTCGGTTATTTAAAAATGTATTATTATTATTACTAAGAATTTAAATTAATATAATACCATAAATTATTATAATATCACCTCTAAAGGGCACTTCTCAAAGATTGATAACATTGATCTAGTATTTGAAATGGTTTTAGTAGTTAGAAGAAAAATCTATATAGTGAGAAAATTAATTAGAAAAAGATCTTTTAACTTCAGACCTAAACAACCTCTTCACATTTTTTATACATGTAGCGAAATGAGTATGTATTTATTTATACAATTATATAAAATTAAAGTCTGTTTGAAATTACAAAATAACGATTTTTCGACGATTATCGATTGATTAATTTTCACTATTTTTTTTTTTGTATAGACTGTGATAGTACCCCTCCCTAGATTCGCGTAATTAAGGTTTAATAATATTCTCCGCCTTGTTAGTAATGTAAAACACCGAACGAATGCCAAAAACGTTCCTTACTTATAAAAAAAAGCGGCCAAGTGCGAGTCGGACTCGCCCATGAAGGGTTCCGCAGCAGCAAGTAACCTTTTTTTTATATTTGTTTTGATTGAATCAAAGGTAAATTGCAGTTTACGATTTATGACGTATTAAAAAAAAACTACTTACAAGATTTCGTTCAAACCAATTTTAAGTGGAAGTTTGCATGGTAATGTACATCATATATTTTTTTTAGATTTATCATGCTCTTATTTTAGAAGTTACAGGGGGGGGGGAGACACATTTTACCACTTTGGAAGTGTCTCTCGCGCAATCTATTCAGTTTAGAAAAAAATGATATTAGAAACCTCAATATCATTTTTGAAGACCTATCCATAGAAACCCCCACACGCATGGGTTTGATGAAAAAAAAATTTTTGAGTTTCAGTTCTATGTATGGGGACCCCCAAAATTTATTGTTTTTTTCTTTTTTTTTGTGTGAAAATCTTAATGCGGTTCACAGAATACATCTACTTACCAAGTTTCAACATTATATGTCTTTTAGTTTCGGAAAAAAGTGGCTTTGACATACGGACGGACAGACGGACAGACAGACAGACAGACATGACGAATCTATAAGGGTTCCTTCCTTTGGCACGGAACCCTAAAAAGGGTCAACGATAAATAAAGAGATTGATTGCTTTGAGCAACAAGATACGATCATGACACTATTGAACACTTATTGTACTTTTAACATTATTAGCTGGGAACGTTTCACATCTGGGTGCAATTAACTCAAAGTTTTAAAGTGATACGATGGAGAGATGGAAAAAAGGGACTCTCCCGGCTTCCTTGAGGGCGTTGATGATAGAAAACAGGGCGTAGGGAGACACTTAGTTTTGTGCGACGGGGGTGAACGATCCTGGGGTTAGGCTGAGGCAGTGAATGTACATCGGGGTGAAAAGTAAGGTAAAGAAAGATACCATTCAGGTGAGTTTCTGTCTTCTATAATTACTTGTAGGATAATGAGCTTATTACCTTAATAGGCAGTTATTGCCCGGTCTGAGTAACATAGTAACTGTTCGGTTATTTGATATGATCTTACAATTTATTATTTAAACGTTAAACAGTACAATTGATTCTATTTTGGTACCACGTATGAGGACGTATTAGTTGGCCCCCTTATGAAGTCCACGGCGTGGGAGATTCGAGTCATGATTGAGTGGAGCTCGGCGGCTGATCACCGCTTGGTTCTGCTACACAGTCGTACCTCGGAGATCTATCTACGTGGTTACTTCATATTGAGGTTGGCGGGTTGAGAATTGTTCGAGTGTACTTAAGTGCTGGGAGTTTTAATGGCCGGCTACACGGAGTCTCTATAGACAAGTTGAGCATTATCACCGTTGCGCCAGTAGGATAACTGGATCCGAGTTCCAGCCTGAGGTTTAAGGCATTTTTATATGCCACGGTATCAAATATATCGGATTCAGTGTAGCATGAGGGCTGAATGCGCCTTCTGCCAGTGGCTATAGTGTTTGATTCTGCAGTACAGATTTCCTATGATAAATGAGCATTAAACCACCAGCGTCTTGATTGCACACTGATAGGTTATGAGAGTGTTCAGTAAGAATCAATTGTAATGTGTCTATTCGACCATAATCTTTCCCTTTGATCCGCGTGAGGCCTTTAAAGCTGGTGGAAGAATTGCGGTCAGGTGTCGAATTCTACAGAGCAGTACGGCCGGAGGGGTACTGTTCCTTCCCTCTAAATGAGGGTTCCCAGTCGTGTACTTAAAGAAAAACCTTGTTTGATAGACAATTACATACTTTACTCAGGCTAGGATGGGCTAGGCTCGAAGAGACACCATCACAAGACGGTACTTACATCAAAAAAATACTTTTTAACATTTTTTGCTACTATTTCGACTAGCTTCGCCCCACGGCGTTACTCACTGTTATAACAAAAACCACGGGTAGCACCGCGGGGCTCAGCTGGTATTGAATAAAGCAAATCGAGTATTTTCAAGTGTACAACATTACAGATCACCTATTCATGAGGTCAATTAACTTGTGACTACCACTGCCTTCCAAGCAACAAATAATTCTCGTTTACCAAACACCCGTAACTCGTCCGAGCTCGGACGATGTTCGATAGCCCGCATGTCTATCAGTTTCCGTCTAATCCTCTCCATTGGGCTAGCCACTCATCGTAAAAGCCCTGTAAGTGGTTGTATTAAGCAATCAGTTTACGAATTAAAGAGTATATTGAGGATTACACATGTGTATGTATTTGTGTATGTATCTGTATTTAACTTTTGGTAGTATGTAATCCTACACCAAAAATACTGAATTGCACACTAAATTTGCTTATCAAATAAATCAAATATAATATACTGTTTGATGTATAAAGCTAAACTGTTTTACTGAATTACTATCTGTTAACTAAAAGTAAAACTGATAATTCTGTATGTGCAACAAAATATTTAAATCTGTTTTTTTTAATCCATTACCTATTAAACTTTTAAGAACATGAGAACTAACCTAACATCAAAAAAAAAACCCTAAACTAAGCAAGAAACACCAGTTAATCAGTCATATTATATCTGTTATGCAGTTTTAAAATGATTTTGGAAATTCCGTTGTAAGATGGTTAATTTTGTGTGCAAATCAGTATTTTTGTTATACGGTGAGTAATTTTGTCTTAAAATCTGTATATCTGTGGTTTCAGCTAGATTTTCGTTGTAAATTAGATAAAAAAGGTCATCTGATTTGGATTAATTTTATACGTGTTTTAATAAAATATGTTTTGATAATCTTTAACTTTTATACACGATAGTGAAATGTAACCGTGATTTAAACTGATTTGATCAGAACGTTTCACCGTGCGGATACAAATCAATCATCACAAAGAGAGGTACATGCATGTTGGCCGCACTAGACAAATAACAAAAATACTTGTTTTTTGCTCTTCGGTTTGGATTTCAAATGAATGTAACTAAGTAACAAAGCGATTTCAGGCAGGGTTACTAAATTTTCAAAGGAAGTGTAAGGTAACAAGGTACATGTATATTTTCTTTTAGTAACGTTATCCGCCTGTCATGATCAGGCGACTTATGCACTTTTTTTTAAATGTCTTATTACCGAGCACCGCATATACAATAAAAACATTTAAAATTAATAAAACCTGACCCGTAAAGCTCGAGAATTTGTAGCTACTGATGCGTTCATAGAGCTCCTCCCGATTGCCAAGGTAGGCCGCAACGGGAATTAGTGGGTAGACCCGTTCTCCAGAGTCCCACACACGCCCTTCATCTCCTCTACGAAGGATACGGTGCGATAAGCATTGCCCGCGTTAAAAAAAAAAGTTAGTGTATCAACACATCGAATTATCAACTTACAAGAGTGCATATCCTTTTAATCGTAATACGTACATTATGTAGGTAAATAAGGTGCTTTAGAATATTTCTTACTTTTTAATTGAAATAATATATTGAACTATTTAAGTGTACATTTAGTTTCCTTCATACTCATGATTATAATTAGTATTTAGTGATACGAGAAACTACGCACTCACAACATATAAAAGGTTACTAATTTTGATTGGTTCTCGCAGTATAAATATTGGTTCGCGCCCAACGGCGAACAACTGGCATAGATTGCAAACCCGCATACTCACTTTATGCACCGTGTGCCTTTGATAGATGTTTGTTGAAAGTTGTTTGGTGTAATTTGTTCAAGCATTGGGTATATTGTATGAGCTACAGAACTTTTGCAGATCCTTATGTTAACGAGTCATTTTCTTATTTTACTTATTTGGTTAAACATAAATAATACTGGCTGAGTTCCGCGGAGTTGAACTCGGTTTTAACCTATATTTTCATAAATATTTTCGGACATCTAACACACAACGCCATCTAGTCCCAAGCTAAGCAGAGCTTATGTTATGGGTACTTGACAACTGATATAATTACATATAATACATAGTTTTTTTTGTAAACACATACATATTATACACCCAAACTCCGAAACAAATATTTGCAGATCAAACAAACATTTGGTCTGACCCGGGAATCGAACCCGAGACCTCAAGCACAGCAGTCGCATACTCTACCACTGCGCCACAGATGCAGTCAATGATGCAGAAGCATTAGGTCGCCATAGTGTGGGTCACCATGCTGCATTGTTGCATTGTGTGCATTTGCAATGAGTATGGTGACCACCGCTCTTGGATTCTGCTTATGGGTTCCATCAGGCAGAGTAGTCATTTTGGCAGAGCCATACATTAAAAAAAATCTAATCCTACGCGGCAATTCTAGTCTAAAAAAATAGTTAAACTTTTTAGTTACTCCTTAGTTCATCAGCTATCTGACAGTAAGAGTACTGTCAAAATCGGACCAGCCGTTCCATTTGAAGTGACAAACACACACTTCAATTGTATTTAATTGTATAGATAAACGATTACGATTGAAGGGTACTAAACTACTACTGATATTTATTTATTTATCATTATATTTATTTATTTTTAGGTATATACATTAAGAAATAGTTCATTTAACTATACTACGTACTCATGTAGGAGTTAGACAAAGAAAAACAAAATAGCGTAAAAATTTTACAGAAAGAAATTCCATTATCTGTTTGGTTGTTACATTTATTCCATGGAACTTAGAATAATAGATAGATAGATAGATAGATATTCTTTATTGCACACCATAAAATGAAATATACAATGAAGACAGTCAAAAAAAAAAACAGTGATACAATGGGCGGCCTTATCGCAGACTGCGATTTCTTCCAGGCAACCTTTAGATGGACTATACTAGTGATTTGTAGTTTGCGGTGCACATTTAGAGTTTACGTATAAAAGCAATATAACATAACAGAATTATACAGATACATATATATCCTCTCTCACACATATATACATACACTTACAGACATATAAATAAATATGAATACATACATAAACATACATATATAAAGCAGATAGTTATTGCAGAGATAGGTAGTGATCCTTGACGAGTACTGTATGTACTAAATAATGTATTTTCAAATACAGGAGTAAAGTAAAATCTAAAGTATTAAGTCCATACACGAAATCGATCTACTGCAGCTCCCACGCGCAACCTGTTTACACACTGAAGTTCCCGAAATACCCGGGGGTACAATTTAATCTTTCCGTTCGAATTTCTAAATCTTCACTTCGGTTGTTTCATGGAGCGACATTGTAATTTTTTTTTAAATTTCATTATATTATACATTGAATATCATGGTTTCAGAATTAACACTGTGTGTATTATGTACTATGTGTGTGCATAATTGCCTTAAGGTGTCATTTAAAGATAATATTAATAATCTCAGAAATAAAAAGAAGCTTATCTAAATATAAAATACTAGCTGACCCGACGAACTTCATACCGCCATATTTTTCTTTCGTAAATATTTTCTGAATTTCTAAAAAACTTATTTTTAGTAGTTTTAGTAGCCTCAGTTTCCCACAGTGCAGTCGCGGACAAAATAAAAGTCTCCGTTCACCTTTGATTTTCTTCAATACAAACCTTGTCCTAACAATAACAAGCATCTAGAAAAAAGAATTATCTAAGTTGGTGCAGTCAATCGGAACTCATGCGCGTACATTTTTATGATACAATAAATTAGCATAAAAGTTTGAATTAGTAGTTTAACACGGATTTAAAGAGCCACATTGTTCTATAGTTGTTCATGCGGAGTAAGAATAATGATGTATCGTCAATCATCATCTACATCTTTTAATAGTCCACTGCTGGATATGACCTCTCCTTCGAAAGGAGGTTTTGGCTTACTATAATCACGCTGGCCAGAATAATATTATTGATATTTACGAAAAATAATCTATGAATTCAGTTTATCACTCTTAATGAAATTCATTTAATAGTTAAAAAAAATATAAGAAGATGTCTGGTACAAAATTTAAAATCTAATTTTTTTGAAATTTTGTTTCTAATCATTTTCTTAAAATTTAATATTTTTTTTTTTATTTATACTGAATTGAGAACTATATCATGAAATTCAAAACTTTTAACATCAACTTTACTTGATTCAGTGTTCAAAAACAAACTTCAGTAATATACATTTACATAAGAAAAGTATGCATAAATTATCAAAAAATATATGCTGAATCTACGCCAAGGTTAAACCAAGCAACTAAGAAGCTTAAAACAAAACAACCGTGATCATAAACAATGCGATCAATTTGCTGAAACTTATCTAACGCAAACACTCATAGACAACTATTTTTAGCTACGTGCGAGATTTACCACACGTCAATTTATAATACGTACCTACTAGGAGATCGTAAACAAAAATTCACTGTACATAAAAGGCAGTGAGTGAAAAGAGTAATTTTCTCCTCCATAAAAACAGTTAGGCAGTTATTTATGGTGATACCGCAATCTATACAAGGGATTTCGCTTGAGGCAGAGCATTAACGATTATCCGGGTTTTTCCTACAAAGAAATATTACTTGACAAATAAATTCCGTGTAGGTTCTCTTTACGCTCATCAAAGCGCTATTTTATAAAACGATCGTTTTATTGGACCAAAGGATGAAAATTCTCCAGATCTATACCAAAACATCGTTAAAAGAGTATACCACTCCGGAAAGATTTCAAATACGTTTTACTTTACATTTCGCAGATTATTTTATTAGTGGATTAATATAAAGATTCTCCTTCTTCAAGTGCCTCTTCAATCTCGAAGGTTGGCCATCAGCTTCCTGTACTCCTTCTTCTCGTACTCCTTTAATATAAAGATAGTACAATTGAATTACAATCTGTTGAATTTCGACCTTAAAGAGACATTTCGATTCCATTCCTCTGACACCACTACTGAGAATATCTAACAACGCGCTTCGTGCAAATAAAATTTTCATTATAACATTCTACAGCTTTAATAAAGTTAACATTGAATGTTTGTAAAATACACAAAACTAAACAAAAGAAACCGGGATCGCTGAAACCAAAAAAGTGTCTGAAAAAAGGAGGCACTGTATTGCCGAAACGTTCTGCCGACGCGACGTGACGTTATCATGCGCGTGCGACACTGCCACGTGATTAGCATACAGATTGTTTACATTTATCTGTAAAATACTGCTCGGATTTTTGCATTTCTCTCCACAGTACCAACTATTATTTCCTACTTTTATGTTGTTTGTAAACTAAACCAATGTGTGTTTTTGTAAGCGGTTGGTTTGTGTAATAAATGAATACGTAATGTTTTCATTGCGTTTTATTTCTATAGTTTTATAGTCTATTTTATGGCTTCTAAGTACGAACGTTTGAATCTGACATTGTTTTATTATCAAAGGTGTTATTTTATTGATACACATATAAAATATATTTTGGAGCCTTGATGAGGTCGTTCTCATTCTATACTTTTTGTATGAACCTACACCCTCAACTTCAAAGGCTAAATAAGATTTAAAGAAAATGTACACTTCCACAGGGCTTATTTCGTCATTTTATGACATACATCTATTATTAGGTCTTTACCTATGAAATTGCCGTTTTGTATGCAATAAGTGAAAGTACTTATTTTTTCAAACTTTTTTATTTCTGTTATTCGAAGTAATCACCCATGCAATCGACGCATCTTTGCCAACGCATTGGCAGTGTATTGATGCCTTGATGATTCTTGTAAAAATCAGCTGGACAGGAGGCAACAAACTCTTCAAAGGCATTTAGTACTGCCTCTCGGGAATTGTTTTTTTTACCCACTAAAAAGTTGTCTAAATTTTGGAAAAAGTAATATTCGGTAGGTGCAAGGTCTCAGCAAGTTGGTTAGACCCTGGTTCAGCACCAAAGCAATGCCCTATACCAAAAATGACCCCTAAAAAGGTGATGATCACTGTTTGGTAGTCTAGTGCGGGTGTGATTCACTACAGCTTTTTACAAAACGGCATGAGCATTAATGCAGATGTGTACTGTGAAGAACTGGAGAGAATGATGGAGAAGCTTGCACATCTGCAACCAGCTTTGGTCAATCGGTCGTCCCCACTGCTCCTTCACGACAACGCGCGACCCCATACTGCGCAACAGACAGTCTCCAAGCTGCAAGAGCTGGGGTTGGAAGCTCTCCCTCATCCGCCATACTCACCAGACCTTGCACCTACCGACTATTACTTTTTCCAAAATTTAGACAACTTTTTGGTGGGTATAAAATTCAATTCCCGAGAGGCAGTACAAAATGCCTTTGAAGAGTTTGTTGCCTCCCATCCAGCTGATTTTTACAAGAAGGGCATCAATAAACTGCCAATGCGTTGGCAAATTGCATGGGTGATTACTTCGAATAACAGAAATAAAAAAGTTTGAAAAAATAAGTACTTTCACATATTGCATACAAAACGGCAATTTCATAGGTAAAGACCTATTATTTTTCACAGTGGAAATATTTTAGTATATTTTTATATTTTTGTTGTTATTTAGTATAATTATTATTATTACAATTTTTTTACCAGTTCATGTATCGAAAACATTTATTAAATTGTTTATTACATCTGCACATCCTTTAAAAATATATATATATATATACTGCCACAAGATTTGAAAATAATACTGTTATGCTGATGATGAAAGATAACCTTAGTAAATACAAGGAATAGTAGACCTAATGCACTACAATATATGAAAAGAAATCTAGAAAAATACAATCATGAATTTGACGCAATATGTTTAAAAAAGTTGAATTACTGAAGATTAATTGGTTTTATGTACTAAAGTAACCATTACAATATTCCAAGGTTTTGTATTGTTATTGAACAATAATGAGGACTCTTGTTATAATTTATGAAGGGCAGTTTGAAGTTAATTAACCCCAGTCGCTCTTGTAATGTGAGAGGAGAACGCTACTATGGCTTAATCGTTGTTTCTTTAGCGATATAATAAAAACGAGGTATCCCCACGGCGCGGCGGCGTTAGAATAGCGAAGCTGAAAATTAATGAAGTCCCTAAAAATTCGACCATATTTTTAGGGACTTCGGACGATTACAGCTAGCATATTATTTAAAACAGGAGCGTATTATTATGGATACTGTTTGAGAGTTTATCAGGTGAGACAAAAATCACATGTTATAATAAAGTTTACATAGTTAAAGTACATCTTTCCCGCAGCTTAGAGACAAACTTATTTACAGTAATAAGAGTTTATTCTCTACCAAAATGTATGATGGGGCAACCGCGGAAATCATTATACTAATAACATATAAAGCTGAAGAGTTTGATTGTTTGCTTGAACGCGCTAATCTCAGGAAATACTGGTCTGATTTAAAAAATTATTTTAATGATCAATAGATAACCCATTTACCGAGGAGGGCTACAGGCTATATATCATCACGCTAAGATTAATAGGAGCGGAGCATAAATGAAGTATGTTTCAATAACGGGACAAATTATCACGGGTTGTGTGTGTCAGCTAGTAATCTATACTTATAATAAAAATGTAACAGGTCCAATTCTGTACATTGAAGATATTTAGAATTTTTTTTTGGAGTCTATATAAATCGATACTAAAGCCAAAACTGTTTGAAACTACTGAATGGATTCAAATGAAACTTGACATGATTTGAGTTCATACTACGAGGTAGGACATGGGATACTTTTATCCCGAAATTCAGCACGGTTTCTTGGAGAGAGGGGATGAAAGTCAAAATTTGTACTTAGTTGTTATTCAATAACACATAATCCGATTTATTTCATTGTTTTTTTTCTGGAAAGAAAAAAAATAACGGGAAAAGTCTTTTTTTTTGTCCGCAACTGTACACTGCCTGTGGGAAGCTGATACAGATATGTAAATATGGCAGTACGAAGTACTTACTTACTATTCTTGTTCAGATGTAAATTATTGTTTTCCAATTAAAACTACAGAGTATTGGGATACTTTCCCTATTCATTCCATTAGATTAAAATATATATAGTTTATAGTTCTAAATATGCTATCCCGGTGTCCCTATATCGAAAAATAACACCCTACATCGAAATAGAGTGTCAGCGGAGCTTCTTAACTGAATTCTGTCAGTTCCAAAGACTTGATACTGATTTAATTGAAAAGCATATTTTACGAGGTCTCAATAGATATCTCGCAAAAAAAATTCAACAAAAGTCTCTAGAATCATAATGCAGCCTAGCCGGTTCATTTGGGACGCTTCGACGGCTGCACGCTTGTTGTGAATGGAATGCAAATTACTTGAAAATTTCTTGGAGTGCATCTATAAGGAATGAAATACCTTCGCTTGTAGAAGATATTGGAAAAGATTTATTAAATTACATGAATACGCCATCAATTCATTTAACAAAAGTCATTTGTGTTTCATTGAAATCAAATAGACGGAAAAATACATATGTTCCTAAAAAGTAATTTCTTATATTGTGGTATTATTGTCACTCAGTTTGAAAAACAATTATCTATACTCTTTGGTGTGTGGTGGTTTAATTCAATTTACTTTAATTTACTACAGTTTATGGATTAATTTAATTTATTATATTTAATTAATATAATTATATTGCGAATACAGGCTCAAGTATTAATAACTGTAGTAAATTAAATTAAACCATAAACTAGTAAATTAAAGTAAATTAGATCAAACCACCACGCACCATGCTACAGCGTAAAGAGTATAATTCATCTTCTAATAATATTTGTCTTGCACACACAATTTTTGTCTACAAAAATCTAAACAATAATACTGAACTATGATTTCAACTATTACTCATTACCAACGAAAACATTGTGGAAGACCAGAAATGAGGTTCTCAATTTAATAAGACTGCACGATTGGCCTGCAGTGGTTTAAGCGGTCGCCACGCCGCTTTCTACTGCGCCAAGTATTGTGGGTTCGAACTCCACATGGGACAACACTTTGTGTGATCCGCAAATTGTTTTTCTGAGTCTCTGGGTGTTCTTTATATCCATTTTATGTAAGTTTGTAAAGTCCCCGCAACACAGGATGTATACTTTTAATGCGCGAGCTATCTCTTTAAAATTTAATAAAAAAATATTTAAAAATTCTATATTATTATAGGATATTCTAGCAACTTATGAACTAGTCTCTTATTTTAGGTTAGTTTGATTGGTTTTACACAAGTAAATTTTGTTACACTATTATCTCACTTGACAGTTTGCAAATATTTACCTGAATATTTTTGTTTAGGAAAAATCTGGAATTTCGACCATACATGAAATTTACAAAAGAAATTGTAGTTTAAAATTTTAACATTTTAGGCTACAATTTCTTTTGTAATTGCTATTAATATTTAAAATCTGTCTAGAACTACCCAAACAAGAAGGAAAGAATATTGGAATCGGTCAAATTTCGTTAGTTTTTCCTCTGCGTGAAACATGAGTACACTTACAGTAAAGTCAAGAGACGGTGAAGTAGGCGGTGGGCGATGGAGGCAGGGTGGTTTTGCAACGACATGCCGTGTAATCTTAAGTTAGCGAGCAATTTGGTGTTTGCTTTCAGTAGTTTGCTCGCTTTGACTATTAGATTGTATTGCTTAGCTAGTATCTAGGTACGATTGATTTTTTGACATCTGTTGTTTGAAGTTAGAAGAAGTATATTGATAGATCCATGTTGTTATATAAAGAGAAATAGAAGGCAGTTCTAAGAGACCTATGATCTGTGGAAATACAATAAAATAGTGTGTAAAACTATTATTCAAGTATCCTGTGTAAACTCAATAAAAGTCAGGACTCTATAAGTCAATTTATATACATACACCAAATATTTTAAATGAATGTCGATTTGAAGAACAAAAGGTGTCTATTTTTTTTTTATTTTTTTTTATTGATACAGTATAATTATACAATACAGGCGTTATCAATAAAACATTACAAAACCTTGACAGGTTTCTCTGGACGTTAAATCACTTTTGAGCAATCTATTAACATACATTCACCTAAAAACATCTCAAAACCAAAAACAATGTTTTTACAATAGTACCTACCTACAATTCGCTTAAACTATTTATCACTAGGAAACCGGTTATCTAACCGTTCGACGCATGTCTCGGCCGATGCTACCTGACTATGTTAAGAAGTTATGATGATTATGTAGTGTAGTTACGCAGAAGTAGTGATACACTATAAACAGGATGTTGCACTTCCTTTATTTTATTTTTTATATTTTTATTTTCTTCTTTCTATTTAAATCTGTTCAAGTCGTCTACTTTCCAATTATATTATGTTATGGTGTTAAAGCATAGAAATAAAATATTTTTTGTAATTATATTTATAGTTCTTTTCTGTTATTTTTGTTTGTATATTTATTGAAATGTCATTGATAAAAGTTGGTATTAAATATGTGTTCATTCGTTGTCCGTAATAGTTAGTAATCCTGGGCACTTCTAATTTTGAGTGTGTTATTTTCCGTGTTGTTATTTTATGATTGACTAGCTGACCGGACATGTATGATTTTAGTTTTATTGGCATTTAGTACATGATTGATTGAATGATTGAAACGTTGACTTAACCGACATAATTAAATTAGCCTTTCTAATGTAAATGAACTTGTTCATAAATGTTACATTACATGACACACACATTACATACATTATATTAAATAATTTTAAATACACAAGCACTAGATGACAAAACGCGTTTGAGACAATTAGCGACTTTGAAATTTATATAATTACACACATCAAAAGTGTCTAGGGATCAAGCATTTTTATGCGGATTTCTTGAGATTGAGATGTGGCTTTGGCCCTGGCCTGCTCAGTCGCCAGACTTGAACCCGATTGAGCATGCATGGGATATGCTACAGAGAAGAGCTCTACCGAATATGGAGGGTATCCAGTCGCAAGAAGACCTTTTTTTGTTGTTGCAACGAACATGGGCGGCCATTCCACAGCGTGTTTGGATGAACTCATTTTGAGTATGCCAAACCGATGTTCTTGTGTTGTTAGTGTTCGTGGTAGAAACATGGATTATTAATTGTTTAAGTTACCTAATAAAATTTTAAAGAAAACTGTTATTTCAGTCTTTTTTTTGAACTTTAATGTTAGTGGTTCAAAATCCATTTATTAGGAAAATGGCAAATTTCTTTATTAATGCAAAGGTGACTTGGTTTATCGTTACTGTGACAAACGAAAACACTTTATTTGATGAATCCTTAAAGAAAATTTTAATTAATATCAATCAGGAGAAAAGTTATTGCAAAAATATATGTTGATCCCTAGACACATATGTTGATCCCTAGACACTTTTGATGTGTGTATATGTTACCGGAAATGTATGAAATCAAGGAATTGTATACAAATCCTAGGAAATGTGTACAATTCCGATACTATTTAGGAAATGTATAAAATATTGTTTGAAAACTATTTAATACATAGATATCCTAGGAAATGTATAAAGTAAATGCTTTCTGTAATAAAACACATTGTTAATATTTTTATTTTTTATTATAGCACTTATTGAGACAATCGGGTAACAGTCATACCGTAAAATAATAATAATATGTTCATATTATCTTAATACCGTAAAATAATAATAATATGTTTATATGTTCTAACCTAACCTAACCTAAAAATAATTACCCACCAATATCTTAAATGTTTTACAATTCCGATTGCTATTTAGGAAATGTATAGATTTCCTAGGAAATGTGTAATGTGTAAGTATAATATAGTTTATTTCACATATTTCCGTGCGATTTTAGGAATTACATACATTTCCTAGGAATTGTATACAATGACGGATTACATACATTTCCGTTAACATATACATAAATATATACAGAAAGAAATAAACATAGTGAACTGATGTTTAAAAAAGCGGCCAAGTGCGAGTCGGACTCGCTCATGAAGGGTTCCGAAGCAGCAAGTAACATAATATAAAAGTTCTTGTAGTTTGTTGTAACTTTGATCGATGTTTTAATAATAGTGTTTTTTTTGCGGTTTACGATTTATGACGTATTAAAAAAAACTACTAACTAGATCTCGTTCAAACCAATTTTCGGTGAAAGTTTGCATGGTAATGTGCATCATATTTTTTTTTAGTTTTTTCATTCTCTTATTTTAGAAGTTACATTTTACCACTTTGGAAGTGTCTCTCGCGCAAACTATTCAGTTTAGAAAAAATCATATTATACTCTGTCCATTACTTTATTTTCTTTTTGACAGCTCACGCCTATAAATTACCATATTTTTTTTCGGAATTATGTACTACAGTAATGTCGTACTTTATTGACGGTGACGGTACTTTAGTGAAGTGGTCTGTGCATAACAAACAACCACAGACTATAAAACAGTACTTGAAATACGATAAATCGATCATGTGATAAAAATAATTTGACTTCATGTAAGTATTTTTTGTGTAAATTTAATAAAAAAAGGAAATAAAAATTGTATCTATGACTCCAAGATTGAATTTTTGCAAGGAATTAAGTCGAAATCTTGGAATTTAGGATCAAACCAAGAGTAAAGAACAATAACTCTGTTCATTCATCTAATTTATTATTTATATTTTTGTTTATTTCTTACATGATATAAAAAACGAATGAAGGCATAATTAATATTTCAACAAAAAATATTTAATTAAAACGATTGAAAGTTCTTCGTAAATAAAATCGCTATTCGTTTCAAATCGAATCGGTTATGAGTGAGGGCGTCACTAATTTCAAAATTTCTTGAACTGTCAAAAAGAAAATAAAGTAATGGACAGAGTATAGAAACCTCAACATCATTTTCGAAGACCTATCCATACCCCACAATGTTTGAATGGGTTTGATGAAAAAATATTTTTTTTGAGTTTCAGTTCTAAGTATGGGGACCCCCAAAAGTTATTGTTTTTTTAAAAATTTTGTGTGAAAATCTTAATGCGGTTCACAGAATACATCTACTTACGAAGTTTCAACAGTATAGTTCTTATAGTTTCGGAAAAAAGTGGCTGTGACATACGGATGGACAGACAAACGGACAGACAGACATGGCGAATCTATAAGGGTTCCGTTTTTTGCTTTTGGCATGGAACCCTAAAAATTACATTGCGATTTTGAACTAAGTTACAAAAAAAATGCTTTTGATAGACATGGAATTTGATAACAGTTTTCCATGATCTTTATATTTCCAATGGACGTTACTTAAATGATTGTACATTTTATTGATCAAATTCATATTGGGAAGGATCTAAATTTTTCTAAACGTACGAATAGAAAACGTAGAATTCGAAGTAAATATGTAATTTTAACTGAATTTATATCTATTATGTTGATCATAGAGCAATCTATATTACAATACTCTAATACGAGCTAAGAAAACTATAACAGAATGTACGTTATGATAAAGGTCCCTAGCAAATACAAATACTTCGGAAAAAATTCTCAGTAAAGATAAATACAGCCAAGAAATATAATAATTATAATAACAAAAATTTCGGGCATTTATTCTTGAGAGATATTGAAATTTTTTCGTCAATGGAATTCGGTCAAAAGTTATTGTTAGGAAATACGATTTATAAATTGATTGGCGTGGGAACAATTTGTAAGTCTACAGGAAACTAATTTTACAATTAATTGTGCACTTGACCCTAAATGCGCACTAGTTTACTTTTTTTACAGTAAGGATATTGCGTTTTATTTTCAAACACCCATGGCATTTGAAAAAAGTCGGAGTTTGTGAAGATAATATTTTGATTAAGGAATCCATTTATGAGATATTTAAACGCTGATTTTTGTTACAGTTGAGTTACTCTGCCCCCTTCCTTTCCTAGCCAAACAGGTATTATTTGAAAATGTAAAAATAAATCATAAAATGGGTAGGTATATAAAATCACTACATTATTTTAAAACAAAATCCTCCGTCGCATCTGTCTGTCTGTTCGCGATAGACTCAAAAACTGATTAAGTGATTCTTGAGGAAGGTTTTTGTGTATAATTTGTTAAATTTTTGAGTATATTGGCTAAAATATAACGATATTTGTTGAAGACGTCTAAAATAATCAAACCACACATCTTCTTTGAGTAACGTATGTTATATTTTCCGTAGTTAGCCCATGCGAAGCCGGAGAGGATTGCTAGTAAGAAATAATTATAAATATTTCGGATGTCTAACATATAACGCCATCTAGTTCCAAACTAAACAGTGCTTGTATTATGGGTACTAGACAACAAATATACATACACATATAAATAAATATACACATAATTATATACTTTTTGTATATACATACATAGGAAACACCCAAACTCCAAAAAAAATATGTGCAGACATACAAATATTTGGTCCAACCCGAGAATCGAACCCGAGACCTCAAGCACAGCAGTTAGAAAATAACGAATTTGAATAAACTATCACGGCTAAAAATACTTTAGTATATAGTCGACTAATTCGCCTTTATAAACCAGCGTATCCGTTACAATTGAAATGTTTCTTATGAAATAATAAATTCAACGTTATCACTGAGTGTTTTTTTTTTTGTGCGTTAGATTTTGGAGCATTTTAATAAAATGAAATTCAGGTGGCAACAGCTTGCATACTGTTTGTCTTTTATGTAATTCTAAAACTATTTATTGTACCTGAATATCTTAGTTTTAAAATGTGTGGCCATGAGTTTCTTTGCCAGTATTCTTCTCATTAGGCTCTACGTTTTGGAAACTGGAAGTTTTGAATCAACACAATCAGGCAGTAGATTTTGGTGTTTTCACCTAATTTACCTTGACATTCCAGCACATGCTGTGGCGTCTGTTTGTGTCGATCTATGATTTTTACCTGTAGCTTCAATTTAACGTTTATAAATATCACTTCGTGTCTTAATTGAATAAATTATTTTGAATTGAATAAAACATTCTTACTACGGAACCCTATAATGGTTGTGGTTCGGCATGCACTTGGTCAGTTTTTGTCTTTATCGTCTCTTTCCTTCTGGTACGTGGAAAAATAAATTGCATTTTCCAATATCAAAAAAGAAACACAAGTGTCAAGTTATATAGCAATTTTGAGAACAGAAACAGTGTTTGTTGTAGTGGATAACTTTTGTAATAAAATGATTTCTGATGTCGACTAATGTATTAAACCAATACCTTTTCCCTTTGCTTGAAGTGATATAGGAATAAACATACTTCCAAACTTTCGCAATATATCCAGAAAGTAGATTGAAAGCATTTCAGTATTACGAAATACTCATCCCTGTTATGTTCTTTAACAATTTGTAACTTTTAATTGCACTGGCAACAACGGGGCAGATACTAAGCTTCAAATGTCCACATTTTACTCTACTTTGGATGCAATTTTCCTCAGTTTGTCCGTATAGTATAGTAAAATATTTTGTGATTTCAATTTAAATTACTGTATTTTGTTTCTATATTCGTGCTTAATTTTATAAATTCGAAAGTAACTCTGTGTGTCTGTCTGTCTGTCTCGCTTTCGTGCACTACACCGTGTACGCTGCACGGTGAAAATGAAAATTGGCACAGAGATACTTTGATTCTTGAGGTAGGGCATAGATTATTTTTGACCTACATACACGTGTGCGTAGTTACGGGCAAAAGTTATTGATTTTTAATTTAACGGAAAATCAGTTCCTGAATCAAGAAATTCCTAGAAACAGTTTAGACATTTAGCTAGAAAAAGTCTTGCAAATCGACGAAAGCGTAAGAAAATCAAATTAGTTAATATACCTAGTGAGATCTTTCCTTTCATTGTTTTTATTTAAAATTTAATTTTGTCTGTCTAATCCACAATATCCATATTAATATTATAAATTTGTAAAGCCGCACATACACGTTCAAGTATACTTGCGCAAACCCAGACTGTATCCTGGCTGTATGTCTGTCTCTGTCACGCACGACGTGCGTGAGTAACTCTGTCTGTCTGTTACGCTGGTAGTAAAACTAAAGGGTGTCTCAGTAAGAAAGCACTTTTTTATTCAAATAAAAACTCGTTTTTTTTTTAGAGTGTTGTGGTTTTTTTTTTGAACGTAAAGAAGACATGTTCTGATTAAGTATGGAACAAAATATCTGTCAAATGACACACGGCTCTGATGGTCATTACTCTTTTCATGAAATGTTTCATTACTTTTTCTGAATGTGACTGTATTTAGGTGACGCGTTGGATCTCGTATTTGATCTCAGGAATTGTTTCTGGTTTAGGGTCCGTTCACACAGAC
Source organism: Diaphora mendica (assembly GCA_949125395.1). NCBI lineage: Eukaryota > Metazoa > Arthropoda > Insecta > Lepidoptera > Erebidae > Diaphora > Diaphora mendica. Next base: position 10,173,754 of record OX421321.1, read on the forward strand.
CGGCTCAGAGAGCATCGGCTCGCATTTTTCTTTTCACACAAACCGGATCGTATACGCTTGGAATTGGTCGGGGCGGAGCCGCCAACTATTTCACATAAACCGGCTGTGGAAGAGAATCAGAGCCGATCGGCTGCGCGAGCGACAAAGAGCAAGCAATCGGAGCCGGTCGGCTCCTCTTAATATTTCACACTAAGTGCGTTCAAGCATTATTGATGACAAAAGAAGTGCACATGCAAAAATAAACCTTACTACAATTACTCAAACCTCTGTTTCCAATGTGATAGAAATCTGCTCTCCTCTCTGAGCCGGTCTGTGTGAAACTGACTGAAAATTCTTCGAAGTGTGCGAACGGTCTCATTTTAACATTCCAAATGTTAATAATTTTTTTTACAATTATTATAGCGCGTTATTTTTTCGTAAAGCACTCCAATTTTAATAATCGTTGTTACACCTGCAAAATTTCAGAGTTACCACATGCTCAAAGAGAAAGTGACACTAAATTTAAAATGTGCACTCTTATTGAGACACCCTTTTGTAATTATTATTTAGAAAAAAAAAATATACTTAAATTAAAGTCTATTGAAATATTCATGATTTCTTTATGGAAATTTTTAATTTTCTATTATGTTGAAATAATCTCATATTTATATTATCTTTTATGTAATACTTCACTTGTTGGCAAGTGATTACATAGACACCTGGTACTCAAGTGATAGAAGTGCGCTGCTGCCCTTTGTTTGCCCCCCTGACCCGCAGAATTAGGGGAGAAGGAGAAGTAGGGGGATGCTACTTGACACAGGTACTACATTACAAAAGGGCACATGAATATAATTTATGAATTTCTTGTTTTATACATTTTATCCATGCAAATAAAAACAATTGAAGTGTTTGTTTCTAATTTCAAATTGACAGCTGTTCACTAAATGTGTATGAAAATATGTAAGCAATTTTTGTTTTAGCTGTCTGCTTATTTCTGCTAATCTCTGATAGGGCTGGAACAATTTTGACGGGACTTTCACTGGCAGATACCATAAACTGATGTCGTAAGGAGTAAATTAGGTTACTTTTATAAAAAAAAATAAACGGGATAGTAATACCGCGGAATGCAACTAGCTAACAATTGAAATACAATCTAGTTCACTTAAATGAAAAAAAGTTACTGAAACGCATTAAAAAATAAATTACGAAAATCTCGAATGATACATTTAAAGTAGATTCTAGTTACTAATAATACATATCTATCTTTGTTATCTGACAATATCAAGGACTATTATTTTTATTGTGTAAATACCATTTTGTTAAAATAAAGGTTATAAATAAATAACAAGAAATAAGGCCCCCTTCCTTTACGGTGCGATTGGCTGTTATGTTTGAGGGGGTTTACGGGGTTTTCCTTTCAGGGATGTTTCATATATACCTATTCATAATATCTTATAAGCTGGAGGGTTAAGTACCTGTACATAATATTTGAACAAAAAAACGAAAATGAAAATATTTACTTTATTGTTAACATAATATCATTAGTATCATCCACTATCTAGACATAGGCCATGTATGCAGATTCAGAACAAATATTTTATTTTAATATTAAAATAATAAAAAAAATATAATAGTTGAAGAAATGAACAAGTTGATAATAATCTAATTATGTTACAAATATATTATTGTATTTAACTGTAAAGTAGACAGTCCCATACAATTATCCCAGCTTTAATATAGTACGTTTACATGTGTGTATATTTACTCTCATAGTCGCTAACATACTCATAACATAACTCCTTACATCCATTACTGAACCCTTCTAATGAAGACTAACCCAACATTGTCAGGTGAGTCTAAAATTAATAATAATGCTAACAAGGCGTTGGTTTTAAAGTGTTATATCCAAGGCAGTGAACCGACACGACAGGAGATAATCAGGTGTGAAACAAAGCTGTAAAATGAATCGTTCACACACCCCTTGTGGTAACCGCAGGGTTAAATTTTATAAACGGTCTGTGTAATTGGAAACTGGAGCGTTCATAATTTTCTAATGATGCTAAAATTAGCAATGTTTTTTTTTCATATTTATAAATAAATTTGTTACCGTCATATTTCATGTGGTTGCGTATCGTGTTACTCTTTGTAATTTTAAAATTTACTCATGTATCAACATAATGGTTAAAAATGAACTTTTAGAGACGAGCGACGAACTATACCAAAGGCAGATCTGTCCTTAAAACCTGAATATCGTTAATAATAGGGAAATAAGAAAAAAGCCTTTTTTTTTTCAAAATGGAAAACTAAATAATACTTCTGTGGCTGTTTTAGACATTTGCATACTCCGTGTTATTTATTATAATTAAAACAAAACAAACACAGTGAACACCAATTTAATTTCAAAACATTGAAAGTTAACTAGCTTGTAAAATGCTAACGTGTTTTATGTATTAATAATGATGCTTATTCTGTTGTTTGGAAACACTCTGAACTTAACTAAAAATCACTAAAAATTAGTTTTGGCTTGTCAATAGACGTTCTAAATGTCAAAGACTAACTAAAATAAGATCTGTAGCACTAAAAATAGATGTTTCCTAAAACATACATACAAAAATAGCATTTTGAAAATTATTTTACTAAGAGAATAGAAGATAATTTTAGAGAAAATTTAGTTTGGTGAAGCGACAACAGAATTAGCAACGTTCTGTAACTTAAATACTTACTTATTACTACTTACTTACATTAGCACTGTAAATTCGAAAGTAACTTTGTCTAACACGCTTTCACGGTAAAACTACTGAACTGATTTGAATGAAATTTACAATTTAGATCTCTAACTAGAATCTAACTTTTCTATTACCCATTAAGTATCCTATGTCCTTGCATAGGCTACTCTATACCGCGATAACTGACATATACGCGGGCGAATACCCAGGCATAACCTAGTTAATCATATATGAAGGAAAACGCGGTAAACTCTATTTCGTAACTGTTTACTATCAGAGCTGTTTTGTCTCAATCTATACACATCAAAAGTGTCTAGGGATCAAGCATTTTTATGCGGATTTCTTGAGATTGAGATGTGGCTTTGGCCCTGGCCTGCTCAGTCGCCAGACTTGAACCCGATTGAGCATGCATGGGATATGCTACAGAGAAGAGCTCTGCCGAATATGGAGGGTATCCAGTCGCAAGAAGACCTTTTTTTGTTGTTGCAACGAACATGGGCGGCCATTCCACAGCGTGATTTGGATGAACTCATTTTGAGTATGCCAAACCGATTCTTGTGTTGTTAGTGTTCGCGGTAGAAACACGGATTATTAATTGTTTAAGTTAACTAATAAAATTTTAAAGAAAACTGTTATTTCAGTCTTTTTTTCGAACTTTAATGTTAGTGGTTCAAATGTCAAAAATACATTTATTAGGAAAATGGCAAATTTCTTTATTAATGCAAAGGTGACTTGGTTTATCGTTACTGTGACAAACGAAAACACTTTATTTGATGAATCCTTAAAGAAAATTTTAATTAATATCAATCAGGAGAAAAGTTATTGCAAAAATATATGTTGATCCCTAGACACATATGTTGATCCCTAGACACTTTTGATGTGTGTACATGTATATAAAAGAAAGTCGTGTTAGTTACACTATTTATAACTCAAGAACGGCTGAACCGATTTGGCTGAAAATTGGTGGGGAGATAGCCAGTTGACGGACATAGGATACTTTTTACAAACTTTTTTTTTCTTTATTTTTCGCCACGGCGTTAATCGCAGTTGTTTTTGTATCGCGGGTAACACCACGGGGCTCAGCTAGTTTCAAATAAAAGTACTGTACGCCAAAAATCTCAAATTTGCCTCAATGGTTAACTGTAGCTAACTTTAGTTTAAGTTACATAAAAATATTTATATTAGTTTTGCAATACGTTATAGATATGTTTCATGTAATGTAATATTATCTTCGTAATAAGCAGCTTAAGACCCTGTTGCTATGACGAGCCTTGAACACGCGTTTTAGTAACACGCGTTAATGGATTCGCGTTAATCCAGTTTGTTCAAGTCGTTCACTCGCTAAAAGCTTTCGATAAAATATAAAACACTATACAAAAACCCGAACCCTGTGACCAACGTTGATCATCTGTATGTAGTCTTATATTTAAATTCAACAAAATCACATGATGGTATTTTAAGGGCTGAATAAAAGAATTTTAAGAGACCTCAATACATTTTATAACATACTCTTTAAATGTATTGTATTCAATAAAAAAGCATTGATGCTCCGGGTTATGTTTATACTTTGTTCACTTTCACAAGGTTTTTAGTCACAAAATATCGAGTCAATCTTTTTGTTTACACTTTTGTCAGTATACACATGACAAAAATAAAACACAAAATCGAGCAGGAGCATATTTATCAAAGTGGAGCACACTGCATCGATTTTACAACAACTGGCGGCGAAATAACAAATTTTATATTCCGACCGATGATTAAAAATTTTATTTATGTTTTTTAACAGCGGCTATCAATCGAGATTACTCACCGGAAAGCGTGAAAACAGGTTTGCTGTAATAAAAGCGACATCCGATAATATTTTAAATGAAAATATTCATTTAACCATAGTCAGACGTTGGCGTCGGAACTCGCAATTAACGCTCCGATTAAATTGTGAATTATTTATTAACATTTTATGATCAAGCGGTAATTTATACCTACAATTGCAAATTCCACTACACTGAATCAGTTTATTGTTCAGCTTTCCCGGTGTTTTTGAAATTCACTACAAAAGTGTTATTGTTTATAAAATCTTAAGACTAGAATAAAGTTAGTTGTACATTTTTTTTTAGACTAAGGAACAATGCAATTACTGCACGTTTGGCCTAGTGGTTTAACGGTCACCACGCCGTTTCGCTTTCGTTACTTCGCCAAGTATCGTGGTTTCAAATCCCACGTAGGACAACACTTTATGTGATCCACAAATTGTTGTTCTGAGTCTGTGTGTTATTTGTGTCCGTTTCATCTATGTTTGTAAAGTCCCCCGCGACACAGGATTTATTCCAAGTGCGGGAGTTGTCTTTTAAAAAAAAAATTAGAACTTGTTTGCCTGTTATCCCATCAACAGAGTACAAAATAACGAAGGATAACACAGTACTATGTAACAAAATATAAATAAAAAGTAACACGGTCGAGTTGGATTATTTCCAGCATGGAACCTCATTTGGAGTTGCACTTTATTTATTGCTCGCCATTGCTTGCTGTGAATTGAATCCAAATTACTGGAAAAATTCCTTACTAGCTTCGCACTGAATGCGTGCTTTTGCCTAACCAACGTTTTCTAACTAGTAAAAAATATAGTTGGTATGTCTACAAAATGTTTTTTTTATTGATTCCTTTTTGTTAGAGGTTTCTTTAGCATTTATCATTGAGACTCAGTAGCGGTTTGCTATATAACTTTTAAACAAAAAATCAGAGGTATGTAATATCTTTTAATAAGTGATCGCGTTAATTCCCGTAAAAATAATTATTGTTATTGAGACTCAGTATTATATTACAGTTAAATTCATGTGGATAATAGCGATTGCTTCTTTGGCGCAGGGGTAGCATGTGCGACTGCAGTGTTAGGTCTCAGGTTCTATTCCTGGATCGGAATGATATTATACCGTGGGAGAGCCACGCTTCGGCATGAATGGGCCAGCTCGACCGGAGTGATACCACGGCCTCACAGAAAACCGGTGTGGAACAGTGCTTGCGCTGAGTTTCACCGAATGAGTGAGGAAACCGGAGGCCCATATCCCAAACCCTTCCCTATCTTCCCCCCCCCCCCCCCCAACCCTCAAAGGCCGGCAACGCACTTGTGATGCCTCTGGTGTTGCAGGTGTCCATGGGCGGCGGTAATCGCTTACCATCAGGCGATAAGTCAGCTCGCTTGCCCGCCTATTACATTAAAAAAAATCTGCAAATATTTGTTTTGGATTTTGAATATTTTCTGTGTACAATATATTGTATTTATTACCAAAAACAACTTTTACAGTACAAACTCTGCTTACTTTGAAACTAGATGTTATTGTGCCTGTTCAAAAATATTCTTGTATATCTGTACTTAATACACACATCAAAAGTGTCTAGGGATCAACATATGTGTCTAGGGATCAACATATATTTTTGCAATAACTTTTCTCCTGATTGATATAAATTAAAATTTTCTTTAAAGATTCATCAAATAAAGTGTTTTCGTTTGTCACAGTAACGATAAGCCAAGTCACCTTTGCATTAATAAAGAAATTTGCCATTTTCCTAATAAAGGGATTTTTGACATTTGAACCACTAACATTAAAGTTCGAAAAAAATACTGAAATAACAGTTTTCTTTAAAATTTTATTAGGTAACTTAAACAATTAATAATCCGTGTTTCTACCGCGAACACTAACAACACAAGAATCGGTTTGGCATACTCAAAATGAGTTCATCCAAATCACGCTGTGGAATGGCCGCCCATGTTCGTTGCAACAACAAAAAAAGGTCTTCTTGCGACTGGATACCCTCCATATTCGGCAGAGCTCTTCTCTGTAGCATATCCCATGCATGCTCAATCGGGTTCAAGTCTGGCGACTGAGCAGGCCAGGGCCAAAGCCACATCTCAATCTCAAGAAATCCGCATAAAAATGCTTGATCCCTAGACACTTTTGATGTGTGTATTATAAACGTGAAAATTTGTAAGTATGGATGGATGTTTGTTACTCTTTCACACAAAAACTACTGAACGGATTTGGATGAAACTTTACAGTAATATAGCTTATACATCAGAATAACACATAGGATACTATTTGCCGCGATAACCGACATATACGCGGGCGGAGCCGCGGGCAACAACTAGTAATTAATATAAATGATGTCTTAAATATAAGAACAAACCTTTAAATACTAGAAGCTACGTGATGACGGACTTATATTATTTAAATGGTTGTGATCCTGCAGTATTATTATCTTAAATTTTTTCATTAGATCCTATGACTTTCTATATTTTTGAGATTTAAGGAGCAACATACGCTAGCATATGTTAGAAATTGTATTTGGTAAAGTTTAATTTTCTTCAGATGCATCTGCGTTCAAGTTTTCCTAACTAGCATTAGCGATGACAGGAAAACATTTTATTTTTAGGGTTCCGTACCCCAAAAGGAAAAAACGGAACCCTTATAGGATCACTTTGTTCTCCGTCTGTCTGTCAAGACCCTTTTTCTCAGGAACGCGTTTCGGTATCAAACTGAAAATCATATCAAATACTCAACTCTACTGTCCCTTGGAGCTGTGAAATAATCAAACTTCTAATCCAACACAATCAAAAGATATGATGCAAATTTTCGACACTCGCAAGGAAATCAAAACCTACAGTACTTACCGTGAAGTCAGAATCTTGAAATTTGGTACAAAGCAACATCTTATAGCACAGATAAAAGAAAAAAAGCGGCCAAGTGCCAGTCGGACTCGCCCGTGAAGGGTTCCGCAGCAGCAAGTAAAATTTTTTTTTATATTTGTTTTGATTGAATCAAAGGTAAATTGCAGTTTACGATTTATGACGTATTAAAAAAAAAACTACTTACTAGATTTCGTTCAAACCAATTTCAAGTGGAAGTTTGCATGGTAATGTACATCATATATTTTTTTTAGATTTGTAATGCTCTTATTTTAGAAGTTACAGGGGGGGGGGGACACATTTTACCACTTTGGAAGTGTCTCTCGCGCAATCTATTCAGTTTAGAAAAAAATGATATTAGAAACCTCAATATCATTTTTGAAGACCTATCCATAGATATCCCACACGCATGGGTTTGATGAAAAAAAAAATTTGAGTTTCAGTTCTATGTATTAGTATTATACCCCCAAAATTTATTGTTTTTTTCTTATTTTTGTGTGAAAATCTTAATGCGGTTCACAGAATACATCTACTTACCAAGTTTCAACATTATAGATCTTTTAGTTTCGGAAAAAAGTGGCTGTGACATACGGACGGACAGACGGACAGACAGACAGACAGACATGACGAATCTATAGGGTTCCTTCCTTTGGCACGGAACCCTAAAAATTGCAAAAAGCGTAAATTTTTTGTTACATCATATAAAATATCCACAGATTTGTACAGAACCCTTGGAGCGCGAGTCCGACTCGCACTTGGCCAGTTTTTTTCTTTGGTCTTTTCTTATAGTTTTGTTTTTCATATTTCCAGCACTTTTCTACCATCTTATATTTTTCACTAAAATTTTAATAATGAAATATGATAAATTAAAATTGTAGAACAACAAGCTTTTACAAAATTCCTAAGTCTCTAAATGGTGTAAATAGGTGTAAATAAATATCTCTTGTGCACAACTTTTGGCTCTGTAGAAAACGATGCGGCGACTACTTCAACCACTAGGCTGCGTCAAATGAGGTCTCAGTGAATTGCTTTCAAACTCTTTAGGAATGTTAGGTAGAAATAAGTTTCAACCGATTGGCTCATATAGCTTTGAAGATCAATACTAATTTGTTCGTGTTTTTTTCACTGCCGCACTACTCCTTCGATGTTCATGGAATTTTACATGTACGTAACAGAGCGTATACATATTACCCATCATATAGAAAAAACGTATTTTCCAGGAATTAAATGCCTTTTGAACGAAGTAACTTAGAAATAGCTGAACCTGTTTTTCTAACAAACAGGGTTTTTTGCTGTTTATGCTGAAGGATGTTTTTAGTATTATCTTAGGATGAATCCTACGACGAAATAGGTTTCGCGAAAATAAGCAAACATTACGCAATATTTTTCACAAAGCAAAAACCTTGCGGTTCCATGCTGATGATTTACAGCTATACATAATTTAAGTAAGTTGTTCCAAATGCTACAAATATGAATTAAAATCATATGAGATATCGCAGAGGTGCCCGTAAATGCAATTGGTGCAGTCTTAGGCAAATTTTTTTTTTTCTTGATAGGCTCTATTAAAGCATGGTGACTACTCGGGGGAGACTTTGTTATCACATAGTCCGGGTCCTTTCAGAGTCGAAGACTGACAATACCAAGAATTTTTTCCCTTATTATAGCAACATATTCAATGGTAGGTAATAACTGTTTTTTTGTTTGTCAGATTTTTTATTTTATTTTTATTTTAGTTTATTTGGAAAACAAACAGATACAAAATAGATAACAATAATATATAAGTAATTTACAAATAATCCAGAACAGTTTCCACAAATTAATTTAACATTTTGCGCCAAACAAAAAAAAATTAAATAAAGAAAGTTTAACGGAATCTGAAACAACTTAAAGTGTTGTTTTTAAATACAATTTAAGTCCTAAAAAATAATACATTTCACAAAAACAACAAAAAAAACAAAACAAATGAAATTATCAATATTTAAGTTAGTCCTTATGACTCAGTTGTCAAGTTTAGGAGCCAGACAATCGTGAAGCAACTTTTTAAATTTGGTTAGAGAGAGGTGAAACATATCCAACGAACCATTACAATCGCAAGTATTAATGACAATGTTAAAGTAATGGCAGGATCTAAAAAAAAACGAACTCTTTCTATAATTAGTTCTAGCACATGGAACGAAAAATAAAGGTTTCTTACGAGCACTAATCCGAGGACATCCGATACCTATATTGCTTAAAAGATAAGAGGAGTCTACCTGGTTCCTTACTATTTTATATAAAAATAGGAGATCGCGTTCATTTCGCCGTATCTCTAGGGATGGTAAGTCAGGTACATTATCAGAATTTTCACACCTGCCATATCTCCATGTAATGTGATTATTAAACTTATCTTGTATCCTTTCAATTTGATTAATATAAATTTTACATTGAGGTTTCCATACCACAGAGCCGTACTCAAGTATGGGTATAACTAAAGCTTTATATAAGAGCAACAAAGTGGACAAACGCTTAAAATCCTTTGTTACTCGTAATATAAAACCCAACATACGAAAAGATTTATTTGTACTGGATGTTATTTGACTGTCAAAAACTAATTTACTATCTAACTGAACACCCAGGTCACACCTCAGTAACTCGCCTAATACCTTCATCATTCAATTTGTAAGGATATTCGATATGTTTATTTTTTCTGGTAAAGGTAATCACATTGCATTTCTGGACATTAAGATGTAACATATTACTTTTACAGTAGGTACATAAATTATTGATATCGTTTTGAAGATCCTTACAGTCTTCAATATTTTTAATAATTTTAAATATTTTAGTATAGATAGTATAGATATGTCAATCTTACTGAGATTTACCGACATGTGATCATCCACACTATTTGTTAACACAGATAATCCTGTATTGTTGATAATCTCTCTCTCAAATACTGAGCCAAAATGAGTGTTAAATAGATCCGCAATAATTTTACCTTCAGAGGAACTAACATCGTCCAAATGCAAAGTATCAGGAAGAGTATTCGAAGCCTTCTTGGACTTAACGTAGGACCAAAAGTGTCCGCTGTTTTTCGCTATAATACCTTCTGTTTTCTGTATGTAGCTATCATAGCATTATTTGGCAACCCTTTTTTATCTGTCTCTTAAAAGAACAAAAGTAGCGTGATCACTGTTTTGGCCAAAACGTTTCCATTTCTTATGAAACTTTAACTTTTCCTTTAGACCACAATGGGTATTTATTATTATCATTATTAATTTTAATTGGTACATGAACACATATGATTTTATTTAAGACGTCATAAAAAAATTCTAGACATTCATCAATGTTATGTTCGTTTATGACAGTATCCCAGTCGACGTCAGAACAAATGGCATTATTACGGTCATAGTCAGCATCATGAAAGATTCGCGATATTCTCCGCGGGGTTCGTAGTATTTTAAAGTTTATATTAAAGACAGAGATGTCTAAAGCAGGATGGTGTGCATCTTCACTCACCATTGAAAATGCAGAGCCCGAGACAACGCAGCCGACATTTCCCATCATTAAATCAAGCTGCCTACCATTTGAATTTGGAACTAAGTTCTTCTTCTTCGGCCTAGCGTTTTCCCTGCTTAGTGCTGGGGTCCGCTTTCCTACATAATCTTCTCCACTTTGCCCGATCTTCGGCATCCCCAGGTGTGAGATCGTTCTCTTCCATGTCCGCTTTGACGACGTCCAGCCAGCGTTTTTTGGGCCTGCCGCGTGATCTTGGACAGTGAGGTCGAGGCATCTATTTCCTACGTAGTCAGACGGCCTGCGTCTAACATGGCCATACCATCGGAGTCGACTTTCCCGCAGCTTGTCCGCTACGTCACGGACTCCAAGGCTGTCACGGATGTGTTCGTTACGTATGCGATCTAGTCGCGTAACGCCACACATCCACCGCAACATCTTCATCTCCGCCACGTGAAGCTGCTGGACATGTCTTCCGAGGACAGGCCAGGTCTCGCTGCCGTATAGTAGGACTGGTCGGATGATGCTCTTGTACACAAGGCCCTTTAGCTTCACCGGTATCCTACGGTCGCAGAGGACGCCGGTTAGTTCTCGCCATTTTGACCAAGCAGCGCTTATTCGGGCTTGGACGTCGTGATCTAGTTCACCGGACTCGTGCAACACGGACCCAAGGTACTTGAATTTATTCGTTTTCACGACCAATTCATCTTCTACCTTTATGGGATCGGGGTCCGTGCAACCGCATGCCATGTACATGAATTTGGAACTAAGTTATGTTGTGTAAAATTGTTAAATGATAAAAAATGCGACAATGCATCCACCAAGGGATTCGCATGGGTAGAAGTGAGCCTCGAAATAGACTCTCCAGATGTCTGAAAGACTCCAGACTTTCAGATGTCTGAAAATATTATTTACTTACTTAAAAATATTTTAAGTATTAATTTAAGGACATGGTTTAGTGATGTACCTATTAAAATAATTTAAAAGTAGTAAGCTAAGTAGAAGCCGAGGATCGAACCATGTGGCATGCAATTGGAGAGGCCTATGTTCACTATGTTCAGCAGTGGAGTGCGGTAGGCTGGTGATGATGAAGCTTAACATACATATTCATAACTAGACAATACTGACATACTTTGACTGAACGTTGCGCCAAGTGTTGTGCACTCAAATCCCACATGGGACAACACTTGGTGTGATCTGCAAATTGTTGTTCTGAGTCTGGGTGTGCTTTGTGTCCGTTTAATGTTTGTTTTGTTAAGTCCCCGCGACAAAGGATGTATATTCCTAATGCGGGAGTTGTTTTTTTTTTTAATTTATAAAGTAATCACTAACTACAAATTTATTTTCGAACGTACCTATTTGTATAGGAACTTTATATTTTTGTGAATTATAACCCACCTATAACGCAAGCAGTTTTTGTACCTTAAAGTAAAATAGCGGTTTAACATGTTCAACAAAATAACGCATTTTAAAGTGGCTATGAATATAACACAGGAGTAGTGTCGAGCCCGGAAGGACGGTATCCATCACAATCCGCCACGCTGTCACGTCCCGGACAATAAGTTTCTAGACACTGAAATGTCACAGAAAAGAAGAAAAGAAATAACTTCAGGAAATCACACACACATTGCGACAGGGTACGGGAAAGTCCCGTCTAATAAACGTATTTATAAAGGTAAAACAAAAAAGGTTTGTTAGATTTTTAAAGGTTATTAGAACTCGAACATGTTGTAAGCCCCACGCCTCACCTTATGCCGTGTGTTAATAATGTTACTGTCAAACTACTCCGAAGCTTTGATATGGGTCAAAAAGGTTTCAATAGCGTCTCGCAAACCCCACAGCACTATTTCACCTGAAATGTTTACGAGAAAACATCGAGCCAATATGTTTTTATTGCAAAAAAAAAACAGAGCTAGAGGAATTGGTTTGGAACGGCACAAGCCGTGCGTATGTTCAGCTACAGATTTTTATTGGTAACTAACTCTCCCGGAATTACAACAAATATTCAGTTTTACATCAATGTTTAAATAATACATAATAGGTAACTCTTAACAATCTTATAAATAAGTTATCCGTAACGGATTGTTTCCAGTTTATAGTACAGACTTTTTACTATAGTTCATATCGTTTAAATGATGTTGACTATCTGCCTGTGAAAAATTAAACGTTAAATCACGCTTATTGTGTAGACTATCCTTGTTATATTTTAAACTAGCGGACCCACGCAACCTCGTTTGCGTCTCCTTTTGCCCGTAGCGTGATAATTTTTCCCCCTTTTTTTAAACATTCTTCATTGGTGCTCCTATTGGTCTTAGCGTAATGATATGTAGCCTATAGGCTTCCTCGATAAATTTACTATCCAACACTGAAAGAATTTTCCAAATCGGACCAGCGGTTCCTGAGATTAACGCGTTGAAACAAACAAACAAACTCTTCAGCTTTATATAATAGTATAGATTTATGTGATTCACATACTCTGTACACCTCTTGAAATAGGCTGCCACACCAAAAGCAGATATGATGTTTAAATGAAGATATGATGAATAGTTGTATTCGCATCGATTAGGCATGAATATCGTTAGGTATAAAGTGCAACTATATTAGATGCAGGTTAACCTTAAAAACTCTTAGCTCAAATAAGTATTACCAGTACAGCTGTGCGCTTTTAGAACTTTCTGCCTCGCACTATACAATTGTGGACTGAACTGTCACCTGCGGTATTCCCGGACCAATACGACCTTCAAACCTTCTAGAAAAGAGCGTACTCCTTACGCCTGCGTACGCACTTGTGACGCTTCTGGTGTTGCGGGTGTCCATGGGTGGCGGTAATCCCTTACTATCAGTCGATATGTATATTCTATAAAAGAAAACCAGTTCCAAATATCCAAGTCCTTCAGTTGCATGACCATTACCTGCATTGAATAGAAACTTTTAATGCTTAGGAAATTCTGACATTCATTTAAATCAACAATTCTATACAGATAAATATTCCGGTCGTTTAACCTTAATGACATAATCTGTCACGCTGTTGTCACTAGCGGCGTTTCGCACAACCTTGAATCTATTGGCCTTGCCAAGAGAAGACAAACGATATGTCATAACCACTATTAACAATGGCAAAAGCAGCCTTGAAACATCACGTCATGTATGTATATATTACTCTACAGGGGTTTATGTTTTTTGCGTATTTGTATATTGCTTCGGAATAGTAAAGGGTATTTGACAATTAATGATGGTACAAGCCTGTTGATCTAGTATTTAATGGTCCTGACTGCTAACTGAGAGGTCGTGGATTCGATTCCACTCAAATATTTGTGTGATGGACAATATCATTTTATAAATAGGTAACTAGTTGCCCCGGCAAACTTCGAACCGACATATTTAAATATCTGTCTCAGCTTCCCGTCGCGGACTTAAAAAAGACTTTTCTCGTTATGCGTACTAGAAATAAATGTTGTGTCTAAAGTCTACAAATTGTTGTTCTGAGTCTGGGTGTTCTTTGTGTCCGTTTCATGTATGTTTGTAAAGTCTCCCGCGACTCGGGATTTATTCCTAGTGCGGGAGTTGTCTATCAAAAATGAAAAAAAAAAATGTACTAGCGACCCGGACCGGCTTCATACGGAAGTCTTTGAAATTGTCCAATTTTTCTCTACTATAGTATGCATGTATTATCCATATAAACCTTCCTCTTAAAATACTGTATCTATTGTTGAAAACTGCATTTAAATCCATCGAGTAGTCCGATCTAAGCGAACAGACAACGGAAGCAACCACATTTAATATTTTATAAGGATTATAGATTAAACGAACTTGGAATAGAAAATTTTCTTTATAATTCATGTTTTTTCGTTTTTGCTACAGAATCTACTTCTAATTTCCATTAAGTTGATAATAATAAATATAAGAACTGACTATCATTCGAAGATAATCTTCAAATATTAAAAAGTTAATGATTTATAATACAGCTCATTAAATTTTATCAGAATTAAATTTTACATTGAAATCTGCGATATATTATTTTTAAATAGGTATTTTTATTGGAGTATATTCGTGCTTAATGAGAAAACTGACAATCTAAGACTCTGTATAGTCCATTTGCTTAGATACGGTTGCCTTGATCGCGCCGCGCGCCTTCGCATTTGGGGCAAGATGCCACAAAATCAAAGGGCCCGCCTGCGGCGTTCACCCACAAGCAAGTATGATTTGTCAGTTTACACCGTTATATGAATTAATGTAGTCATATTTCACAACTTTATTTTTTAATTTTTTATTTATCATCTGCAACATAGCAATCTGTTATATCAACAATAAGCTTTGTTTCTGGCTGATGTATTCATCTGGAGTGATTTTAGTCGCAGTGAGCCATGCCAATTTCTATTATCTTTGGGAGGCTTTCACTTCATGGGGGGGGGGAATCTGTCCACGAATGTAGGAACGCTATGTCTTTGCAATTGTTTGTGTTGAAGTGATCCACATCCACTCAGTTTTACTGCTAGTGCATTTTTATGTCCAGATAGCCTCTCTTGGTATTTAATACTGAAGTTGGTGATCTCTTCCCTGACCGTGTTGATTTTTATATCGTTGTAGATGTGTCTGTTGCTTATATATTGCGGAATATTGAAGATTAGATTTCACAACAATAACCACAATTGTGTGCGGGTCCACCGAAACTATCTAAACGAATGGACTACACATACCCATAATACAACCGTATTACACATTTCATATCACATAAAGGAGATATCAAAGCAATGTTCATATTCAATGCTAGAAGCGTTAATAGACTGTAAATGAACACACACAGTCTACATTAATTACATTCTAAAACATCACTAGTTCTATTGATCCCTCTACACATTTATATAACTATATCCGTCAGTCCTAGGTACCTAGGTAGTCAATATATTTTAATATACTAGATTTTGTCCGTGGCTCCGCTCGTGTGTATGTCCGTTATCCCGGTAAAGAGTAGTCTTTGTCCTTCTTCAAGAATCAAAGTATCTCTATGCCAAATTTAATGAAATTAGTGAAGCGGTTTAACCGTGAATACATAACTGATGTTTTCTTCTTTTTTTCCATAACATTACCATGGATATCTACAAGCACAATTACTTGAGATATTGACAACAACGTTTGAGCTTGTGTGATAATAAGAACTCAAATTTTGCTTAGGATTTATAAAACCATGTTAAATAAATCGAGACTTTTATTTTAAATTTAATACTTGAAAAAGTCGTACAGCTTACACAATAAAACGTCAAGTACACAAATAAAAAATAGTTTTAACGAGAACTTTTTTATTGCAATACCCTTCTTTTATTAATTTATTTGATCTGAACGTAACATCGTTTTTTCTTTTGACTCAGACTCAAGGCTTTTACTCAGACTTGAATTGTTAAAAAAGTCTAGACGTTAAAAATAAATGTGGCAGTCTTTGGATTTCGTATTTCAGGCCAGGAGTAATGGTAATTATATAAATCGAGTGCGTAAAGAAAATCATATCGCTTACTAATGCGAACATTATATTATGTACTAGCTGACCCGGCGAACTTCGTACCGCCATATTTACATATCTGTCTCAGCTTCCCACAGGCAGTGTACAGTTGCGGATAAAAAAAACACTTTTCCCGTTATCTTTCATTTTTTTTCTTTCTAGCAAAAAAAGAATGAATGAAATCGGACTATGTGTTGTTGAATTACAACTAAGTACATATTTTGACTTTCATCCCCTCTCTCCAGGAAACCGTGCTGAATTTGGGGATAAAAAGTATCCTATGTCCTACCTCGTAGTATGAACTCAAATCATGCCAAGTTGAATCAGTTCAGTAGTTTCGGCGTGATGCGCGGCCAAGATACAGACAGACAGACAAAAATGAAAAAAATTACAGTTTTGGCTTCAGTATCGATAATAGAGAGCCCTCCAAAAAAAATTTTCAAAATATCTTTAATGTACAGAATTGGATCTGTTACAGTTTTATTATAAGTATATAGAAATATATAGATTGCCTCGTTGGTCTCGCGGTTGGCGTGTGCGACTGCTGCCTCGGGTTCGATTCCCGGGTCGGATCAAATGTTTGTATGATCTGAGTTTGGGTGTTTTCCATGTATAATATGTATGTATTTACAAAAAAAAAGTATATAAGTATTTATACCACTTGTCTAGTACCCATAACACAAGCTCTGCTCCGCTTGGGACTAGATGGCATTGTGTGTTAAATGTCCGATTTTTATTATTATTAATATGTATGTTTTACATGTATGTGTTCTATTAGATGTGTGTAAATGTGTGACAGTAATGGTTTCATTTATGTAAATTGAATTGTTAATGTCATCCATTTTATTGTATCTTATCTTAACTAAACAGACTACAAATTAAACTATCCTAATTGTTCTGTAATTTACAAATTTATTCCTCATATTAAGTTCTTGACAATGAAAAGAAATATTTTTATGATGGCACTCAAACACCTGCTTGGTTGTATTTACGTTGCAATTTAAAATTTAATGCACAATCCAGAAACAATTACGAAAATATTTGTCAAGCATGTACCCGTAATAAATACCTGTTTATTTTACGTTGTCAGCGGAATTTTTCTGCCTCAGCCGTACATTGCTGGCACGTGGTGTGATAGAAATTTTTAAGGCGTTGTTGTAAAGACGTGGACTGAAAGAATTATCGGTGTTGAATCGTGGTTGCTGATGCGACCGGCCATTTGGCTGCCCGCCAGGTTCCGTCGCCTCGATCTTGTAATTTACTCATGTGGAATGAGATTAACGCGACATCTGAATTGTATTTAGCGAAATTTCATAGTGTTGTGTCACGTTTTGCAGTAGCAATACAAGTAACGTACTGTAATCAGTTGGACAACAATGTATTCGTGTATTAAACGAAAATAAATTTTCTTTTGAATATAAAAAGCTATTTTCCTGTCGTTTTGTTTTATAAATTAAAGTCGACAACAACGGTTACAACTTTTGGCATAAATTTCTACTTAGCACAACTTTGAAATATTAAAGTTAATCGTCTGGAAGCATTTTGTATTCGGTTACCGGTTAATAAACAGAATAGGATTTAGGCAAGGTGACAATAAAGAGATCATAAATAAACAGCCGTCACGCCTGTAATCCCTAGAGGGTCACCCAAAGGGGTTATACCCTATTATCGTACAGTTTACCGATAACAATGTTAGGTTCAATGTAACCTACATCAAACAGAGTTTTAGTTCGTAACGAATTCTAGCTAGCAGTAAAACTTTTTATTCCAAAATGTGTGACATGCTTATCCCATACTAGCTTTTACACGCGGAATCGCTCACGCAGACTTTCATTCCCTGATTTACACCCTTAGGGGTTAAAATTTCAAAAAATCCTTTTTTAGTGCTCACCTACCTGAACATGAACCTACATGCAAAATATCGGGATTCTAGCTTCAGCGGTTTGGGCTTTGCGTTGATCTCTGGGTATGTCAGTCAGTCTCCTTACTCTTTTATATATATAGATAGCTGATATGACTCAATACAATAAGTTATTGCTATTAAATTTATTAATATGCAATAACACAATTTAAAAAGTAGTGGTTTAATGTAATTCCATTTTATGTAATTACTTGCATTATCGCTCATAGCCCAGTTGCCCTTAATAATTAAAAATAATCACCGAGGGTAAGCAATAACGGCGCGGTCAGTACCTGTATGGGTGATCGCTAGTGGCATAATACCATGAGCGTCTCCGTGATTCGGAGGTTACGGTAAGTCGGTCGTTTTTTTTTTTTTTTATGTTTGGCCCACCAAAATGACTCTACTCTGCCTGATGGAAAGCATAAGCAGAATCCAAGAGTGGTGGTCACCATGCTCACTGCGAATGCAGACAATGCAGCATGGCGACCCACACCATGGCGGCCTAGTGATGCTGCTGCATCTTTTAGTCTAGTCAACAAGTATGGAACTTGTTGACTAGACTAATTGGGCCTCCGGTCTCGCACTCACCAACGAAACACGACAGCACGCTGTCATTTTACGTTGATTTTCTGTGCCGCCGTAGTACCGCCCCGGTCGAGCCGGCCCGTTCGTGCTGAAATCAGCGTGGCTCTACTACCTTCAGACGTTGTTATCATGATTAAATTTGTGAAGCTTAGTTAGAGGCCTTTGACAAGATTACGTAGCCTCAACGTTGTCTTGCCAGTTGGGATCAGCCAGCGTAGGGACGTATGGCCTAAATCTTCTCCTGAGAGGAGCCCCGAGCCTAGCAGTGGGTTTGTTGAAGAGAAAAGAAAACTTGCATTATTCTTCAATTTTAGTAACAGATACTAAGATTCATAGATAAAATCATCTTATTTGGAGTCAATTTAGTATCTTCATTTCACAAAAAAAACTTATTTTAAATTTAATGCAAAATAATTTGAAACTTGATGACTCGTTTGTTTGAATGTCCATTAAATTGTAATTTATAATAAAGAAAAAGCACCAATCAATCCCTCTTTCTATCTATGGTTGACAATCATTTGTCATTCTTTACGAATTACGAAAGTGAGAGTATCCAGTGTCTTCTTTATATTTGAAATGAACAAATGATGTTTTAAAGTCTATTATTATGTTACCTCTTCAAAACAATATACAATGTTCCCAACCCATACAAGTGGTTCAAGTATTCGAAACGCTTATCATTTCCGAACCATTGAACGCACAGAAAGCGGGCTGGACTTCTTACCTGCGCCATTATGGGAAATAATCTATCTGTAGAAAATAATTCGATTGTCAACTCAATGATAAATTGAGGAAAGTTTAAATAACATTTTGTTTCTTTTCATTTACCTGTTTATAGCACGCCCCTACATACGAGATACGAGTAAATACACACATCAAAAGTGTCTAGGGATCAAGCATTTTTATGCGGATTTCTTGAGATTGAGATGTGGCTTTGGCCCTGGCCTGCTCAGTCGCCAGACTTGAACCCGATTGAGCATGCATGGGATATGCTACAGAGAAGAGCTCTGCCGAATATGGAGGGTATCCAGTCGCAAGAAGACCTTTTTTTGTTGTTGCAACGAACATGGGCGGCCATTCCACAGCGTGATTTGGATGAACTCATTTTGAGTATGCCAAACCGATGTTCTTGTGTTAGTGTTCGCGGTAGAAACACGGATTATTAATTGTTTAAGTTACCTAATAAAATTTTAAAGAAAACTGTTATTTCAGTCTTTTTTTCGAACTTTAATGTTAGTGGTTCAAATGTCAAAAATCCTTTTATTAGGAAAATGGCAAATTTCTTTATTAATGCAAAGGTGACTTGGTTTATCGTTACTGTGACAAACGAAAACACTTTATTTGATGAATCCTTAAAGAAAAATTTAATTAATATCAATCAGGAGAAAAGTTATTGCAAAAATATATGTTGATCCCTAGACACATATGTTGATCCCTAGACACTTTTGATGTGTGTATATCAATCATCGTTTATTGTGCACACAATGACATTGACTCACTTGCACAGAATAGTTAATACTTTAGAGTAAACATAAAATTCTTATCCCTATTCCAGAGTATTAAAACACCTAAAGTTAACACGAACAGGCAAATTTAAAAGTTACCTACTGTTATCATTCATTGTGGAAGCAACACTGATATGGAAGAAATAATCCGACACTTCCAAACTGCATGTATTGTGTATTTATATGTTAGAATGATAAAACTAAACAAAATCTGACAATATCTAATTCTAAAATTATTTTACTTTGTGTATATTTATAGAAAAAAATGTAACCCATACTTAAAATAGATACTCGGTACATACCAATAGTACAATTACATAAAAAAGTAGCTAGGAAATTCCACACATCAGTATAACAACAGCCATTTAGATTTTATTTATGAAATAATCTCGAAAACATTTAAACATCTGCACAATTAGGCAACCCTGTGACCCATATAATGTACTTATATTACGGAACATCTATATTGCAAAATACAAAAACGTGTTGAAATAATTTATCTAATGAAGCTAGCTGGCGCTGACTACAATCTGGACCACTAAATTTATTCACACCGAAAAATCGTGCACGATGCCCGAACGGCGGGAGAAAAAAGTATTTAATTGCTCCCAAGGAGCGAAGAGAATGGTGAAAATTCGGGTAGCGAATTTATAGGAGCTATTTGGATGCAAATGATGAGCTCCGAGCGGCCTCCACCAGTGACGCTCTAACCCCAAAAGAATAAGTGAGAAACGTCTTACGAGAAAAAAGGCTCGTGAATACTTGTGATTCTTTTTTTACTATTTATTCACAGGCTCAGAGAGACTTAATAGGGTGATAGAAAAATGTTGAACACTTTTGATTTACTATAACATATAGTGTCGTTGTTTTAGAGCTGTTAATGGATGAAATAGCTTAAGGTGATTAAAAATATTTGTAAGAATTTTAAATAATTTTCAAAGTAATTTGCATTCTAGTCAACGTTTTACCGCATGAGCATTTCCAATAATACGCAATGCTGGTAAAAGCAAAACGGCACAGAAAACAATGTGCAATGAATAATCACAAACGTAAAGTTGATACAATACAGTACAGTTTCTTCTGAAGGAACTCTGGTGTTCCTTTTGAAAACAAGTTTTTTTTTAAATTAGCTTTTTTAATCGACTTTAAAGAAAAGTGGGTGGCTCTTGCAGTACACGTTAATATTTTGTTTGTCATTTATGAATTGGCTCGGAATATTATTTTTTCTTTTGAAGGGTACTTCTCATTTTTTTCATTTAAATTTCAAGAAAAAGAAAAAACTATGTACCATTAGAGTATAACAATAAGAAACGAAGAACACTACATTCATCATGATGTAAGCTTATTTAAGGCTTTAATACATCATTCAGTTTATTGAATACTAGCTGACCCGTGCCCACTTCGTTGGGCGGTAAACATTTTTTTCTCCGACTTACTTTGCAAATTCAGCTACCACGAAAAAGTCTTTACACTTTTCGGGTTATTATATAGCCTATGTCACTCCCAAATAACGTAGCCTTCTATTGGTAAAATAATTTTCAAAATCGGTTCAGTAGATCCCGAGATTACTCAATTTAACATATACAAACACACAAACTTTACCTCTTTATATAATAGTGTAGATATAGATGTAGATTATAGGAAAAAATCATAAAGAAAAAAGTCATAACTATAGCTTAGATTTTTATAAAGAAGTAAACTTAAAGATACTGCATAAAAACTCTCAGTAGTAAATATAAGACCCATTCGAATTTCGTCCTATGTTTGGAAAAGTTGCTGCAGACAATTTCAACACTCAATCCTTTGTGGGGCACTTTAGAAAAGTTTAAGTGTAAGAACAGACTTGCATCAGTGTCAGAGTGGCGGATGTGGCGACCGAGGCGCCCGCCTTCCTTTGGCCGGCAACTATCTGAAAAACTTAACTTTCATCTCTATATGAAACAAATATTTTTCTTGAAGCATTTTTTGATACACTGCTGTTTTATTTCTTTACTTTTCGTCATTATTTAGGACTATTAACTCCATCAAGACAACGGCCCAATCAAGAGGTTAAGTGATTTAATGGCCCGGGAAAACAAAACTCCACCAATTTGAGGAGAAACTTTTTCCAAAGTAATAGTAAGTAATTAAACACTAAAGATGCACTATTGATTTTTAGAGTTAAGTACCCAAAGGGTAAAACGGGACCCTATTACTAGGACTCCGCTTTCTGTCCATCTGTCACCAGGCTGTATCAACCGTGATAGACAGTTGAAATTTTCACAAATGATGTATTTCTGTTGCCGTTATAACAACAAATAGCAAAAAATAGTAACAAATAAATAGCAACAAATATCATATACCTATACATTTAATATTGAGAGGTAAATATTACATGATATTTTTTATTAATTTTCTAAAACATTTAAATTGCCTATTAAGTAATACGAGGCATGAACGACGAACGAAAATAAGAAAATTTGACTTGAAATTAAGAAGGTGTAAAATGTACACAAAACTTTTCATCTAAAGCAGTGCACGTTGAAAATGGCTGGATTGAACTACTAAATTAGGGTTGTCAGATATTACAGACTTTACGAACTTATATTTTGACGTAAAAGCACTACTACTACAAAGCTTTATGCTTGGAATGAACATCTTTGTAATATGCCCGAGCTAAGGCTTGTATGAAACTAACGTTGCTTCAGGTTACGTAACTATAGGAAAATTTTAGACGTAAATGTCTGTTTAAAGTCCTGTTTATTTTGTGTACTTTAAAATTTATATTTAAAATTTAAAGAACGATCAGCAAATGTTGCAGGATTTCTTCTCATTGTACAATGGAATTTAAAATTAGCGTCGGATGTAAATCATGAAATACTTATTAAGCAAAAATCTAAGATGACTTTTTCTTAAATTTCGTTCACTATGAATGTAAGTGAAAGTACCATATGAACTTTTAAAACTTCGACCACGATTAGAGATACATTTTTAACTGAAAATAGTACGAAGCATTGTAAGCAGTAGCTAATCCACACTGCAATCCACAATATCGTTATACACCATTTGAGTCACAAGTACAGCATTCACATAGAACTGCTACTAGGACACTACTAGGAAAATTATTATAAGATGACATTAGCTTTTCTTACTATTTAAGTAATTTTGAAGTGATGTAATTATACTCTCGATTGTCGGCACTTGATGGAATTTGTTGCAATACATTCTAAAATCAAAATCACTTGTACTTATTCCTCTATTTTATTTATGTTACACCTGACCGGTTTCGCCTTATGGCATCATCAAAGGTTAACCGCCGTGATTTTGATTCTATAATTTTGAAATGGGCGTCCCAATAAATTCTGTATAAACATACAGTTATAATATTAGGCTTCGAATATGAAATTACATTAAATAAGGAGTATGTTTTTTTATTTAAATTAGATACTCGCCTTCATAAGATTGACAGCTAATTTTGGTATCATACTGATAATAAAATTTGTTTCAACTGAATGCCAAATGTTTTCTCAACATATTTCTAAGTCAAATCAGGCCTATTGTTGCTTGAAATGGGTATTCGGGATAATATATATCTCCTCTTAAATATACAACTTAAAGAACACAAAGTAGAATTACCCAAACAAAAAGCTATGGAGACAGCTCTTTCTGATGTACGACTCTTGTTCTGTGACTTTACAAAAAAGTCTGTTATAACTTCAGCTCCAGGCCTTTATGTCTTATAAAAACACACTTTATACTCTTTTATTGTTATATAGACTTGAGAAGGAAAATATTTTGGATGTTGGATCATAAATGTTTTAAACGGTAATGGGCCTACGGTGCGATATTATCTTTGATGGTTGTTTAGTGTTACGATTATGTGTGTATGTGTGTAATGCTGTTGATTTACTTATATAAATAATTTATATATACATAAATCTATGTATATGTACCGAAAAATTACTTAAATATATATCCCAGGAACCTAATTTCTAGTCGGCAAACCCACATTTGGCCGACTAGAAATGATAATCTCATTTAAGTGAAAGGGGTATGTCTATTGGAAACAACCATGTACTTTACGAATAATGTTGAAAAACTGGTTATTTTGTAGTAGATCCGGGTCACGATGACATAATGTACCTACTCCTAATCGATTTCGGCAACGGCGGCCTGTCTCAACGGAGGCCAGTTAATTACGCAGGAGATGTTATAGTGCAAAAGTGTGTGCACCAACACACATGCACTCTTTGTTTCTTCACTCTCACAATCCGATGGGACGACTCTCCGTCACGACTAAGGAGATATCAAATGTCACATATCAGTAACTCGAACTGACTATAGGCGAGAAATCTGAATGCTCCAATCAATATTGTGTTCAATTATACTCAGGAAACCTTTATCAAAATGTCATATTTACTATTGTAGTAATGGAGAGAAATAAAAGACAAAGTAATTAAAAAAGGAATGAAGTGTAAATACATCTAAAATTTATTATGATAGTTAAAGGTGATTAAAAAAATTAAGTACCTATCTATATCTATCTACGTATATCTGTTGTTCTGATTTTCTATTAAAGAATTCTAAGACTGTTCTAGTTTCAAAGCTTTTAAATTAGTTAAAAACTGAAATATGTTGGTAATTCAGTTATTTCGAAATTGAGTATTCTGATAATAATTTGCGTTTCGATGATTTCGAAATTAACCAGTCTTTAGGAATAACAATTTATTAATTGCCTGCCAGCGTAAATATTTCTTTGAAATACGAGTTTAATGAATAGTGTAACCATTAAACCGCTATTATAATCAAATTCAATATTTTATCAACAATAAAACCATATTATTATGAAATAATTTTCAAATTATCAAACTGAGTTATATTACCTGAAGAAAAAATAATTACTTTCCTTTTGTGCTGTCAGTTGCTGGTGTTCTCACGCAAATTATGAGGGCTAATTGAGGAAACGAATGACTTAATTGTGCTTATTACGTAGACAGCTTCCCTCACTTTAACATACCATATTCTAAATGATGTTTTGAAGAAAAGAGATTTGTATATTTTAGGGAAATAATTTATTTTTATATGGCTACGAACAGGACAATGCTTTTATGATTATTATCTTTACATTTTTGTAGATATCTTATCGCTCTTTATAAACAACATTTTTATTTGACAATAATTACCTTTTTGTTGGTAAAATTCGTATTCCAAAATATAATTTACTGTATATACTTAATACTTGAACTTGAAAAAATAACTGAAATGACAATATTTATTTATGTACAAGAAAGAGTAAGTAAAAACATAAAATTGGGTAGACGGACACGATAAAATAATTTATACTTTATCAATTAAAAAGATTAATAACTCTAAATGTACTAAAACATGCTGTCGAAAGAACATTACAATAGCGTTCAGTACGACAGCTTAATATTATGTTAAACATTTTAATTTTATCATACGTCATGAAATCAATAACAATGTAAATACATGTACATCAGACACAAGTACCTAACAACCGTAAGTGTAAATAAAGTTTATAAAATGAAATTCATGGGGAACTTTATCTTTTTTCTCACCCTTTTTTAGGGTTCCGAGCCAAAGGCAAAAAACGGAACCCTTATAGATTCGTCATGTCTGTCTGTCTGTCTGTCTGTCCGTCCGTCTGTCTGTCTGTCCGTCCGTATGTCACAGCCACTTTATTCCGAAACTATAAGAGCTATACTGTTGAAACTTGGTAAGTAGATGTATTCTGTGAACTGCATTAAGATTTTCACACAAAAATAAAAACAAAACAATAAATTTTGGGGGTCCCCATACTTAAAACTGAAACTCAAAAATTTTTTTTCATCAAACCTATACGTGTTTACCACCAATATCTATCAATAGGTCTTCAAAAATAATATTGAAGTTTATAATATCATTTTTTTCTAAACTGAATACTTTGCGCGAGAGACACTTCCAAAGTGGTAAAATGCGTGTCCCCCCCCCCTGTAACTTCTAAAATAAAAGAATGATAAAAATAAAAAAAATGTATAATGTACATTACCATGTAAACTTCCACCGAAAATTGGTTTGAATGAGATCTAGTAAGTAGTTTTTTTAATACGTCATAAATGGTAAACCGCAAAAAAAAACACTATTATTAAAGCATCGATCAAAGTTACAACGAACTACAAGAACGTTTATATTATGTTACTTGCTGCTTCGGAACCCTTCATGGGCGAGTCCGACTCGCACTTGGCCGCTTTTCATCTACTAAACACGTTTAAATAGGCTTAGATAACATTTTACAATTGAACTAGTATCACACTATACTACGAAAGGAAGCAGAGTCACGCTGATTTGGCTGGCTCGACCAGGGTGGTACTCTCACAGAAGATCAAGAGAAAATGACAGCTGGCATTCGTGCTTTTGTGTTTCATTGGTGAGTGCGAGACCGGAGGCCCAATAATGCAGAAGTATCACTAGGCCGAACATAGTGCGGGTCACTATGTTTGCGTTCGAATTGAGTGTGGTGACCACCACTCTTGGATTCTGCTTGAGCTTTCTATCAGGCAGAGTAGAGTTAATTTGGCAGGCATACTTAAAAAAAACCGGCCAAGTGCGAGTCAGACTCGAGCACCGAAGCTTCGGTACAAACCTGTAGACCGTTTTTCTCAGGAACGCGTAGAGGTATTAAGCTGAAATTCATATCAAATACTCAGGTTTACTGTTCCTTAGAGTTGTAAAAAAATCAAACTTCTATGCCAACGCAATCAAATAAGCTGCAAATTTTCGACACTCGAAAGGGAAAAAGGGAAACAGGGTACTTCCCGTGTACTCAGAATCTTAAAATTTGGTACGAAGCAACATCTTATAGCACAGAAAAAGGAAAAATTGCGATTTAATTACATTATACAATAGTTACAACTAGATACCTCCATGCGTTCCTGAGAAAAATGGTCTTGAGAGACAGGCAGACGTGATCCTATAAGGGTGCCATTTTTTTCCATTTGAAGTACGGAAACCTAAAAAACACCATATACTTACGTTAGCCTAGTGACTGTGAACTGATAATGTCAGTTGAAAGTGTAGGATTGGTTCATCATCAGACTCTATTAATGCTCTGCTGGACATGGGACTATTCTCAAGAAAGAGTTACTGGTGGCTAACTCAATTAGTTACTGGGGACTAATGTAAATTTTATTTTAAGAAAAAATATGAACATAATGTTGTATACTAAACAAAAGATAATTGAATCTCAAAATTATTTGCAATTCAGGTATAATTTGAGGCAAAGCAACTGTCTACAGACAGGAAAAAAGATCTTGAACCTATTTAAACTCCCAAATCTCTTGTAGAAAATATTAAATCTTCCTTTGTATCCGAAGTATTCTTTCGCATTTTTTAATATCAAAACTGTTCTGTCTTTGTTGTATCAAATGTTTAACGGGAAGTTTCAGTAGAATGAATAAATACCTCAAGTAAATTGATGTTGAACAAACATGACGACTAATTTTAAATATTTAATGTTTCAGTGGATTTCTATTACCATTTGTGTATTAAATATAAAGGAAACTTAATGGAAATGTAAATTAAGCTATTTAATGTTGTTAAAGTAGGTTTTATGTTTCTTGAAAAGTTGCAAAGTATAGCGATAAGATCGAGTTGTTTCAGTTGTAAAAATATGACTATGATCTACAAGAAGTGAGCAGATAATAACTAGCACAGAAGAACAATTTATGCAAATATAAAATCATAAAAATATCGCAAAAATGTTTCAAGAATTCAAGAACAATAATTCACATGCAAGGACTAGGAAATTATAGGACAAAAGAATTACGAACTTTTTTAACTTTTAAACTTTCGCGTTCCATGACATAACAATAATTTTTACGGGAATTGGAACGACCAGGTTGCACTGGCCGTGGCCACAGGCTGACTCTGCCTGTGACCACGGCCAGTGCAACATGGTTTAAACGTCAGGCAAATCAGATAGATGTATGTAATACCTTTAAATAAGTGATCGTGTAAATTCCCGTAAAAATAGTAATTATTAAAAGAATTACGATAAGTAGTATAAGAACTATAGGTATAGTTAGAACTACTGAACTGTATAGGTAGATGAAACGCATGTCACTTCCCTCATAATTTATTGCTAAACAAGTCTAATCATTTAATTTATAAAAAAAGTCGTGTGGTGTCCTGGGACACCAGATAGGAACGAAGTTTCTTATCAAAATATCCTATTCAAGGTATAAAGAAAATAGCTATTCAGGTACATATACATTTTTTTATTATCATTTTTATCGAAAAAAATAAAAATAACTAAACTGGTCACTTGTGCTACCACCTAGTAATCTCTACTGAAACAAGTTCTGTCTAGAGTTACTCCGTACTTGTTACATACAACTTACAGATGGCGCTATACTAAATTGTTCTTTCACGAAATAAATAATTAAATAAAAATTTCGGACATCTAACACACAACGCCATCCAGTCCCAACCTAAGCAGAACTTGTGTTATGGGTACTAGACAACTGATATAAATACACATATACTTTTTTTGTAAATACATACATATTATACATAGAAAACATCCAAACTACGAAAAAATATTTGCAGATCATACAAACATTTGATCCGACCCGGGATTCGAACCCGAGACCTCAAGCACAGCATTCGCATTGGCTAACATTGCGACACCGAGGCAGTCAATCTTACGTTACGAACGCTTTTTGCCGGCTAGGGTAACTCTCCGCAACGTCCAATAAGGAACTTCATTCTAATAAATATCATCAAGTTCAGTCTTAGAGTTATTATTAGTAACTAGTTATTCGGACCTTCATTCGGATTAGAGTTCTAATTCAAACAACAAATACTGCTAGTGTTTGTCCGAACATCCAAATTGGTTACACGACACAATAATTAATGGGACATCATTACACATGATCTGTGCACATGTACGTTAACGCTCTAATTTCTCTCAAATCTAATTAGCAGTTAAACACGATTCCAGACTGAGAACGCTCCGATCATAGTTTTATTATTCATTAGCTTTATACTGCAACGTGTATGCTTTAAACAGTAAACAAAAGTGTCAGCAGAATATATAATTGGGCAATAGTATAAATCTAGATGACCAGTATTTCTAAATATTTTTAATATCTTTGATTCTGCTTATGCTTTCCATCAGGCAAAATAAAGTCACTTTATCGAGCTCATGTAAATAAAAATAAAAAATCCTTTTCTGGATCCTAGCTCCAGTTTATATTACATTTATCGAATAACTATTCCAGTGTCTTACTATTTTTAACCGACTTCAAAAAGGAGGAGGTTATCAATTCGACTGTATTTTTTATGTTTAATACTTGGAACTAACATCATTTTTTCTGCTTCAACAAGAACAAGGCGGTGCGTTATCTACCTTATTTTATTTGATCTGAGGATACTGCTAATACTTTCCATCGGGCAGAATAGAATAATTTTGGCAGGCCCTACATAAAAAATAACTGCTAAGCTGAAGCTATTGTTCATTTAATTTTTTTGATACACGACAGACAGTACGAAATCTCTATCCTAACAAAATACGTACGCTGTTTTAAGAGTATTTGGGTAGCGACAAATCTTTTTATTTAAAAAACACAAAACCACAGTCGCACTTATCCCTTGGAACCACAGAAACATTACCAAAGTTCTCAGCGGTTTAAAAAGACATGACTCGTTAAAAGGCCGAGCGAGCGTAGCTCCTTCCGGCACTATCCCACTGCCGGAGATGGGCTATTCATCGCGCTATCGACAATACTGTGTAGTGTGAGGCCAATACTTTCCGCTGTCTACGAACAAATTATAATTCGAAAATATTTGAAATGATAATGATATACTACGATTATATTTTATGTTAATGTTCTTTGATTATTTTAGTACTTGAATGAAATGAATACATTATCTTACTAAGCAAATCATTCCTAATATTCTTGACAATGGCGGCTACTATATGATCTTTCTCTAACGATATATGCCCGATATATGTAACGAAGTATTAGAAATAATTGAAAGTAAGACACTCTACAAATTATGGTTAGCTGGCGCATTTTGAATGTGAAAACTTAAATTGGTTTATTATCTTGAACATTTTGGAGACAAGAACTACAAGTGAGGAAGAAAACAAGAATAGGGTCTGTTCATGTTTAAGCAAAACAAAGAAAGACATCAGTACTAAACAAGTTTTCCATCTACTATCAAAGTTAAGCCAGCTCAGTTCACCTGAATTAAAAGCGACTTAAGTCTTCGCACTTACACTTTGTGAAATTAATTAGGCACATTTCGCTCCACCTTCCCGATAACTTAAAGTGAGAGCTGAAATTTGCAAGTAGAACTCGGAGTAATAAATTTAATAGCAAAATAAATGACATCGTTAACTTATCTGAAATATTGTCGGTTGAATAACTCAACGCGTTTAATAGCGTATTTGAGTTTAAAACCCAGACGTGGCCTCTCAGAGATTTGAAAAAAAAATTCAATGGATTCATTCATCAAAATGCCATGATTTATGATCTGAAACTCTTTCAGTAAATACAAATGAGAGGGTAGTAAGGACGTTGGGTCACTGCCAAAGTGAAGCCTGATTAATGGTTTAAAGGCACACCGGAATGTTCTGCGGAAAAATAATTTCTAAACCTTGTCGGTACAATGCAGAAAACATCTCAAATTTATCTGTTTTTAAAAAGCACTCCAATCAAAAATGCGATGTTTAAAGCTTAGAGGGAAGCACTGAAATCTTTAGTGTTGCTGTTTTGTCTGAGAGTCTTTTTCAGTCTGAAATAAACTTAACAACTTGGACTGTGCTAAAGTAATCTTAACTCTAGCAGCATTATTCAGATTATCTTTGTAAAAGCCAAATTGTGGTATCCTGGAAGGGTTTATTTGTTGACTATGGTATTTGGTCCACAAGTATCTTATCGTAAGAGACACTTACTTTTAACAGTCCGTTCTAAGCATTATAATCAAATTTTGTAGGATTTCAGAATAATTTAACTTGATGTGATTTAAATTTTAATGAATGTCATTTAATAGGATAAGTAATAAAAAAATAAAATTGACCGGAAAGATTGATAGACGATAATATATTTTTTGCAATATTTGTAATCGAAATGAACAAAAGACAAACATTTTTTGAAATAACAGGTGATATTATTGCTTTTAATTGAAATATTACGTACTATTAAATATGTTATATATATATATATGATATATTAGAATTATATTAAAGAGTATTCTATACTAATGTATATAATAATGTATAATGTTTATAATATTTAAATAACTATACATAGTATTACACATTATATATATGTATATGTTCATGAAATTCAAAATGATTTTCAACATTTATGATATCCAATAAATTTTCTCTTAGTCTCTTATATTAGGTCTTTACCTATGAAATTGCCTTTTTTCAGTACTGGTCATTTCAAATAAAAAAAAGTTTTTTTTTTTTTTATGGAATAGACCGGCAAACGAGCAGACGTATCGCCTGATGGTAAGCGATTACCGCCGACCATGGACACCCGCAACACCAGAGGCGTCACAAGTGCGTTACCGGCCTTTGGGGGATGGGGGGGAGATAGGGGGAGGGGTTGGGGTATGGGGGTCCGGTATCCTAAAGTAAAGTTTGTAATGGCTCTGTATTCTAAATTGAAATTAATTTTGTTTTAAAACCATGACATTCTATTTACAAACTCAGTCTTTTGTTTTTTTAATTAGCGTTGTATTTTTATTTTTTTTACATTTGAACATTTTTCGTTATAATAGATACTTTAAAAATTCGTGTAATTATAGAATACAAGTTCCGTCGTGGCACCAACGCGACACAAACGGCACGTAACATCAAAAACGTTTACGGAGAAAACTGTACAAACGAACGCACAACCCGTTATTGGTTTTTCCGGTTCCCTTCTGGAAATTTTGACTTGAAAAATGAAGCTCGTGGTCGTCCGTAGACTTTGGTCAACAATAATGAATTAAAGGCGATTGTGGAAGCTGACGAAACTCAATCTACAGCTGAGCTAGCAGCAGCTTTTAGTGTAAGCATCAAAACAATATTGATCCATTTGCGACAAATTGGCAAGGTAAAAAAGCTTGATAGGTGGGTGCCCCACGACCTTAACGATCGCCAGCGCAATGTACGCGTCGAGACCTGCCTTGCGCTGCTCAACAGGCAAAGAAATGAAGGAATTTTGAACCGAATTGTTACGTGCGACGAAAAATGGATTCTGTTCGACAATCGAAAGCGCTCAGCAAGTTAGTTAGACCCTGGTTCAGCACCAAAGCAATGCCCTTAACCAAAAATGACCCCTAAAAAGGTGATGGTTACTGTTTGGTGGTCTAGTGTGGGTGTGATTCACCACAGCTTTTTACAAAATGGCATGAGCATTAATGCAGAAGTGTACTGTCAAGAACTGGACAGAATGATGGAGAAGCTTGCACATCTACAACCAGCTTTGGTCTATCGGTCGTCCCCACTTCTCCTTCACGACAACGCGCGATCCCATACTGCACAACAGACAGTCTCCAAGCTGCAAGAGCTGGGGTTGGAAGCTCTCTCTCATCTGCCATACTCACCACACCTTGCACCTACCGACTATTACATTTTCCAAAATTTAGACAACTTTTTAGTAGGTAATAAATCAATTCCCGAGAGGCACTACAAAATGCCTTTGAAGAGTTTGTTGCCTCCCGTCCAGCTGATTTTTACAAGAAGGGCATCAATACACTGCCAATGCGTTGGCAAAGATGCGTCGATTGCATGGGTGATTACTTCGAATAACAGAAATAAAAAAGTTTGAAAAAATAAGTACTTTCACTTATTGCATACAAAACGGCAATTTCATAGGTAAAGACCTATTATATAAAATTCTCGTGTCACAATGTTAGTTACCATAATCCGGTAAACGGCTGGACCGATTTTTATGAAATGTGGTGTGCATATCGAGTAGGTCTGAGAATCGACCAACATAATCTATTTTTTATACCCCTATTTTTTTTATGGCAAAACAACGTTTGCGGGATCAGCTAGTATTCATATACATATGATATATTCACCCTATATTAAACAATGTCGTTAGTCTTAATTTACAAACTGATTGAGTTAGGATTGTGCCAATACACTTAGTGAAGTTAAGCCAATTACTGAGTTCTAACATCAATTTTGCCAAAGTACACCATGGATAAGCAAGAAAGACATTGGTGACCCCGAAATTAAGTCATTGGGTTAAGCCAATGCAAAGCGGAATGAGATTAGATTGTTACGATCACCTGGACTATTGAAACACATTAGAAGGCATCCCAAATTGGTTTTATTTTGTCATGAAGAGACCCCCACTGATCATCACCTAACTAACCTAACGTTTCACATTTTGATTGTTTCATATAATAATATTATAATAATTATTATTGAAGTTTTTGATTTAATGTGATAATTTTGTAAATCTTTATTTTTCTATTAAATATATTATTATTAACTGGTGAAGAGATATATAATAAGGTAATTTATGAAATGGTATATCTATTTCAAATATGAGGGGAGAGGTTTCTAGGATTAATGCGAAACTAAATCTAAACTAGCTTTTGCCCGCAGCTTCGCCCGAGTGTATGTCGCTTATAAAGTCGCGGTAAAGAGTAGCCTATGTCCTTCCTTAAGAATTAAGGTATCTCCATGCCAAATTTCATAGAAATCGGTGAAGCGGTTTTTTTTTATGTTTGGCCCAGCCAAAAGGACTCTACTCTGCCTGATGGAAAGCATAAGCAGAATCCAAGAGTGGTGGTCACCATACTGCGAATTGTGTTCTTTGTGTCCGTTTCATGTATGTTTGTAAAGTCCCCCGCGACACAGGATTTATTCCTAGTGCGGGAGTTGTCTTTTAATAGAAAAAAATATGGTTGTCTGTAAAGTCTCATAACGAAACATTGATGAAATGATGCACTTCAAGCCTTAAATGGAACGCCTAAGAATGAGGTAACGCCGCATGAGTCATGTTTTTTCCTGTGTGCAGCCGGCTCCATCGAATTATAAGACGTTCTCACGTCAAAAAATTAAAGAAATGCAGACAATGCAACAATGCAGCATGGTGACCCACACCATGGTGGGCTAGTGATGCTTCTGCATCATTGGGCCTCCGGTCTCGCACTCACCAACGAAACACGACAGCACGATCGCTGTCATTTTACGTTGAATTTCTGTGCAAGGGTAGTACCGACCTGGTCGAGCCGGTCCGTTCGTGCTGAAATCAGGGTGGCTCTACTGCCTTGTATTGGATTAGCCATGAAAGCGTAACAGACCGACAGACAGAGTTACTTTCGAATTTATTATATTAGTATTCATGTATGTAATATTAGTATGAATGCCAACTGCATTATTAGGTGATCTGTCTACATAGTTTTTCAGATCACAGACTTCTACTTCTTTTTTATTATCAATTGGAATATTTTAAGAATACAAATTTAATAAAGTAACATCAATATAAGCTGAGCATCATAATATTACTACTATTTTAGTTATATAGGTACTACAATATTCTATAACAAATTGAAAAAACCTTTATCGCTGATGTTAAGACCTCTAGATTATATATTTTTTTGATTTTTTTAGTTTTCTTCTTGTGATAAACCCGTGTAAAAATTAAATTATTCGGCAATACTTTAGTAAAAGTTATAAGCATCAATCGCAGTATATTGAAGTCACTTAAGATTAACTCACGAAACTATTACCAAGTACGAGTCTGCCATAAAAATTTTGTTACTCAACTCTCTCAGTTGTTCGTATCAATGTAGTAGTTACACGAAAAAGTTTAATAAGTTATCCAGCGCAGGGCTGTTTCAGTTTGTTAACTCTAATTCTATCAGAGAGGTCGTTTCCAGTTTTTGTTACTACGTGAAGTTAACAAGACTTGTTCAATCTGCTCTCAGCCGTTGTAAATACAGGCTACTGAAAGTAAAAAGGACATCAAAAATTAACTGGAGTTAAATTTA
Organism: Diaphora mendica; assembly: GCA_949125395.1. Taxonomy (NCBI): domain Eukaryota; kingdom Metazoa; phylum Arthropoda; class Insecta; order Lepidoptera; family Erebidae; genus Diaphora; species Diaphora mendica. The sequence continues at coordinate 10,209,107 of OX421321.1, forward strand.
AAAAGTTTTCAATAGCCCTAGAGCTATTAAAAGGGATAAAATTACAACAGATCGTAAACTGGACCTTTAAATTATTGATTTTTTAATGTTAAAAAAGCATATTTGATTCAAAATTTGTGAGACAAAAATATGTCTTTATAGTTTTCATACTCTGATACTACCTCGTTGGTCTAGCGGCTAGCGTAAGCGACTGTCGCTCAAGAGGCCTAGGGTTCGATTCCCGGGTCGGACTGCTGTTTGGTTTTTCTTACAAGAATGGAATATGGTGGTGTTTCCCACCTGTGCCTCGGAGAGCACGTTAAGCCGTCGGTCCCGGTTGTCATAAACACCTATGACACATATCGTTATTGGGAAGTCAGTGCCCTCAACGTAACGATTGTACCAAAATCTGAATGATATTAACGTTTTGTAAGTCACCATTTTATTGCCCACCACTTTCAATAACTAACCTAATAACCCTATAAAAAAGCCAGTACATTATGATTTATTTTGTGGACCATCGTTAATTGCGTTATTTGCGATAAAAGCTGAAATCGCATTAACCATAACCAAATGTTAATAACTGAGAGTTATGAAACCTCTGATGGACAAATTATTGCAATTAGTGTATGCAATTAACAAATTAAGTGTTGATAAATTGGGTTAATCGTAGCGTCAAAGGTTTCTTTTAGGACTGATATTTAAAGTAACTAGAATACCTAACTTTTCAGCGTTTCTTTTCAATCACGCTCGGTCCCTATTGGTCTAAGCGTGATGTTAACTAAACTATCATATCACATATTTAAAAAAACGTGAAAATCGTCGTGTTATATTCGTAGTACATAGTGACACAAGAATTTTTTACATATTAAAATTGTGGTGAGTGTAAGCACCATTATTCCCCGAGCACCAGTATTTTAATGGAATGTTTACACTCACTGATTACTGTAGTTATTAATTGTCAATTTTGCAATGTTCCTAGCCGAGACTGAGATATATAAAACACGGAGTGAGTTAACTTCAAAGTGTATTTAATATTTAATAAGGTTACATTACAAAATAAATCTACACACACACGATGTGTATAGGTTGGTACGCGGCACACGGCACCTGGCGTCGCCCGGCCTCACAATCGGTTGGCCAACCGACAAAGTTTACCTCAGCTAAACCTAACATTGTGTGCCTACAGTATTAATAGATTAATTAATACTTGATGATAAATGAAAACATCGATCATGAAAATTTAATTTTATTTTTAAATTTAAATATCAAATATACAGCAAGTAAAAGAACTGTCAATGATGTAAATAACCTCAAACACGGCAGCCTGATCTCAAATTAGTAACCAAATTGCTGATAAAAGTACGTATGTATTTCTTAATACATACATATTTTACAAAAATTACACATAGACACAGATGATCACCCTAAAAAGTTAAGCAAGGAGGTAAATAGCATTTATTATTAAAGAATATATAATATCTCTACTCCTATGTTAGAGGTTTTCTCGACAGTTTTAGCGGCTCCACGCATGGATAACACTGAATTTGAGCCTCTCAATTTACAAAGGGTTTTCCAGAGAGTGCGTTAGGGCGAGTATTGTTTTAGTAAAAGGGAGATTATCCAAAAGAGGTGTAAGAAAAAACAACGTCCAAATATCGACGTTTGAGAGAATTTACCCAAATGTAATGCACTTAGGAATTGGATGATAGTCTTACTTCTTCTGGTGAATAAATAATAAATGTTAAACCACTGTACTTTGCTTGAACTTTTAGGGCTTATCTAGGTTAACTACTTCTATTTACGTAACACAATTATTCTTCAGTTTATTATTTGTATATAATTGAATAAATTTTACATCGATCAGACAATTTTCTAGTTTCATTTCTTTGTAAATCTTCGTAATTAAAGGAGAGGAATAGAATGCGTATAAGATATTCAATTAACGTTGATATATTATTTATGCATAGACGGAGATAATTAGCGACACATTTCAAACGACTCACATTATAGCCCATAATTTTTCATTATACTTTCCTTTCTTGATGAGGGTGACATCAAAAATGATGAAACGTTTTTACAAATTAATGTAATGCATAAGTATAATGGTATATTCATTTATGTTTTATTAAAGAAAGAAGAGGTACTAAATTAATTAAAAAACCTGGCCGACTAGGATTTATCTGTTAAAATGTTTTCTTAAAACTAAATTAATTATTTCTCTGTGTATACGTCATATCTAGACTCAAAATAGCACTTAAGTGTAGTGTAAAAATAAGTCACAGACTAACAAACAAACATACAGGGGCAGCTAATAAAAGCGTGTTAAAAAATAGTAGGTGTAGTGTTTGATTTTTTTACAAGCTTTTTATTAACTTGCAATATATGTATGTATGTATGATTGTATGTTCGGGTGGAATCTTGCAACTCAATTTTGAAACAGATATCTTCAACCGATTTTGCTGAAATTTTGCAAGCATGTATACAGCGTGATAATACAATATAATAATGACATGGAGCTGATCTGATGCTGGAGCTGGAAGGTGGTCATAGGAACTCTGTAAAGTACGTCGCAACATCATCGAGTTTGGAGTCTTTTGATTCGTCCCGAGGCATTCCAGTAAAAGCTTGTTTTTAAAAAGATTTTTTATTTCATTGATATTTCATATTTTCCTTTTTATAGTAAAAAGCCCTGACTACCTGGTTTTTACTGTACAACGCACAGTACCGAGTTTTGTACAAATTGGACAAAATTACGCCTCAGTGGAAGTGAAAACATAATGTAGCAACGATTTACTGCTGGAATCGTTATCACTAAAGTTCAGTGTTATATTACGAACATGAAAATGTTGCGCTGAGTTGAACATTTAATTAATCTTTAATCCAATAAAAGGTTATAAATCTCAGTTCTTTTGTTTTGGATAACGTTAACAGAATTACAGAAGTTGAAATTATTTAACGATTTACATTAAATATGGACATAAGCTGTTGTAGAAAATATATATCATTTAAATATTTGTTTAGGTTTTGTTCCGGCCTATGATTTTAATTTTGAGTTTAATCAATAAACGGGATTAATAAGGATAATTATAGGATCAATTAATTGTTATTTTTATTGATTTTATTTCGATAGCTTTATATTGTGTAATGTGATGATAACTACCAAACGAATTTATATGAAACTTTACAATAATATAGCTCATATAGACTATATGAGCTATATTATTGTAAAGTGGGATTTGGGATCCTTGATGATTGATATTGTGGGATCCCTGGAACAACAACTTTCAAGTTATTACTATCAAGCTAATTTTTCGTGAGTGGCTTCATTTTGATGAGGGGCCCACCTTTCACCTTACAAAAACTTTCGATTGTGGTAGCTAACAGGGGCAGCAGGATAGGTCTCATCAAAGGATAAGATTGTAGAAAACATTTATACACGATCAGGATATTCAAGTAGTGTTAATGTCCAACGCAGTGCTGTTTCGATACGTACTTATAGTTTGTACATAGATACGTAATACTTCTTAGTAGTCTATGCTTCGATGAACAATCACTTCAGATCGCTAGAAATATTAGCTATCATCAACAACCCATAAGGTCCCACTGCTGGGCTCGGGTCTCCTCTCAGGAGAGCGTTAAGGCCATACGTCCCCACGCTTGTCGAGTGCGGGTTGGGGACTGGCAAGACAACTTAGCGTATTACCTATGTTCCGATAATATTATGAAACATAGATTAACATAGATAGAACTATTTGTCAAGGATATGACAGTTTTTCATCTACCTTGATGCTCCTTATTCACCGTGAAATAATTATATATTTATTTAGAAATAATTTAACATTTTAAAGTAAAACTAAAAGGTCCACTAGGAAGATTTGTGCTCGTTTTATATAACTAAAACACAACGTTAATAGAATCAGCGTAAATAACGGGTTAGTGAGTTCAAACCAGGGCCGCAGGGGTCTGGTTTTGTTACCGAAGCCATAATAGGTAGAATCAAAACTTTTGCGGTTTGTCCCCTACGTACTTACGTAAAAGTTGAGCTATGATTTGACTAACTTTATTTGGACCTACACAGAATTAAATGATATTAGTTACGATCGGATTTAATTTGCGTCCCACTCCGTCGACGGTGAAAAGCATCAGTCGTCCTTGTTAATATGTGCAATTTATATCTACAAGTTTGGCAACTGCTCATATTAATACTTTAAATTAGTTTAGTTGACATAAACTTCTTTAAAGTCCTTTAAGTACATCGAAAATAAAAAATTACAAATTAACACATATCATCTAATAAATTTTAGTCATTGTTTATTTCAGTTGTAACATTTGTTACCATAGTAATTGTCTAAAGGAAAAGGGTCCACGTATGTTTCTATATATAAATTAAAGTAATTCCAAATTATGTATTGTCCAAATAGACGTTTACAATCTTTGAATTGCTGTAGAAGTTTGGGTGTCCATAAGAATGGTTTGGCACCCTTACCATTGGTGGAAACCAAAGCGTCGATTAGGGGAGCCTGGAACTGCGCAGTATGAGGAATGAATCGGCGGTAGAAATTTATCATGCCGAGAAAACGGCGCATGCCCTGGACGGTTTTAGGTGGTGGGAAGTCCAGAAGAGGTTGGACGCGTTCCTTAGGAGGGCGAGTCCCTTCTGCGTTGATAACATAGCCTAAGAAGAGTACCTCGCTAGCACCAAGTACGCATTCGGACGGATTTACTACCACTCCGTAATCCTGTAGCCGTTGGAAAAGAATCCTAAGGTGCTCAGCATGCTGAGATGGACTGCTGGAGTACACTAGAATGTCATCAACATACGCGAAACAGAAATCAAGCCCCGCAACGACCTCGTCAATGAATCGCTGGAATGTCTGTCCTGCGTTCCTCAGACCGAATGTCATGAACGGGAATTCAAAGAGGCCGAAGGGAGTTATGATCGCTGTTTTGCATATGTCATCAGGAGCTATGGGTACCTGTTGGTATGCTCTGACGAGGTCCAGGGTGCTGAATATGTTGCAGCCGGCGATACTGTTGCAGACGTCTCCAATGTGGCGGACGGGGTAGCGGTCCTGAATTGTTCTGGCGTTCAGGGCGCGGTAATCGCCGCATAGACGCCAAGACTGGTCCTTCTTCATCGCCAGGTGTAATGGAGATGACCAAGTGCTCTTGGACGGCCGTGCAGTTCCATCTTTCACCATGTCCTCAAATTCTCTTTTGGCAACGATGAGTTTTTGTGGTGCCAGGCGACGAGGGCGGCAGGAGACAGGTGGTCCAGGTGTGGTCTGGATGTGATGGACTGTGCTGTGTTTCATCACTCTTGGTTGGCCTGGGGGTCGTGTGATGGCAGGGTACTCAGCAAGCACATGTGCGAATGTTGAGTCAGCTATAACAGCCTTAACGTTATGTTGATCCGATGGGCCCACTGAAGCTACTGCTGAGAGACCTGTGTTGCCGTCGATGAGACGCTTGTGTCTACAATCAGGTAGCACGTTGAAGTAGCTTAGGAAGTAAGAACCGATTATAGCAGTAGCCACATCAGCCACAACGAAATCCCAACGGAAGTCTCGGCGCAGTCCTAGGTTTAAGTGCAGGGTTATTGTGCCGTAGGTATTTATGTCGCTTCCATTGGCAGCGCTGAGTGTGTATCCGGTAGCAGTGCGGTTGTTCTTTGTAAGTCGCCGGGGAAAGCAGCAAAGGTCAGAGCCAGTATCAATGAGAAACTGGTGCTTCGACCTTAGGTCAGTGATGAAAAGTCGGCGGCTGGTAAGGGGACAATCAGTAGCCGCCACTACTGATTGTCTTTGGTGTTTTCCTCCTTCCAGCTGCAAGGTGCGGTGCATTTGGTAGCTTTGGCGCTAAATTTCTTGTGGTACCAACACAAGTTGTCTAGTGCCTTCTCACGCGACTGCCTGTTGTTGTTCCGACTGCGGGACCGATTGTGCTGTTGGTTGGTAGATAAAGAAGCCACTTTTGCCCTTAGTTCTTCCACCTGTGCCACCAGTTTATCTAAAACAGATGAAGAAGGTGCTGGAGGGGTAGCGCAGGAATAAACACTGTGGGGGGTAGTGATCTCGGTCACCTTGTCTGCGAGGTCTGCCAATTTGTCCAATGACAGCTCGGCTTGTGAGGCCAGTATAGCCTGGACTGGGGTTGGAAGTCGGCGCATCCAGAGCTGTCTTAATATGTTATCATCGGAGAGGGCAACGCCAGCCAATGATCTTAAGTGACGGAGAAACTGAGAAGGTCGTCTGTCTCCTAGTTCCTCCTCACTAATTAGTTGCCGTACTCTCCGCTCCTCCGACATTGACAGACGGCGAATGAGCTCTTGCTTGAGTTTTGTATATCTCTCCCCGTCTGGTGGTGGATTAGTCATGATGTCCTCGACCTCAACAGCTAGCCGTTGGTCTAATTGTGAAATTATATAATTAAATTTAGTGGAATCGGTTGTGATTCCTGCAATATCAAATTGTGCCTCTGCCTGAGAAAACCAAATCGCAGGCCGATCCTGCCAAAATGGAGGCAGTTTAACTGCAACCCTAGACACTGAAGGTTTTGGTTTGTGCGCAAATGTGATAGGGTTAGTTGTTGCTGGAGAGCAGCATTCTCCTGCTCTAAGCGAGCTAAACGAGCCATTAGGTCTGCCTCTGACATGGTTAAGTAGAGAATATAATACACATGTAGTAATGCAAACACAAACTGAATTTAAGTTTTTGAAATTTGAATATTTTTGAAACTTAAATTTGCAAAAAAAACTATTTAAAATTGGTTGAAACTGAGCAAGGTGAGTTAAATAACAGAAAGGGGTTAATGACAGTGCAGCAAATGAAACAAATACTCTTACCAAAGTTACTCCGTGGGGAAAGCGTTCACAGGTTTGGTACAATACACAGTATTTAACAAAAAAAATATTGTTCTGGTAAGTGCAGGGAAGTTCTGTGGTTCTTGATGATGTACAGGCTGTAGTGGAGCAACTTGTTGAAGGATCCGCGGCGACAGGGTCGAGTCGCGGACGCCGGTGCACGATGTAAATGAAGTGATCAAAAGATGTAATGTAACAATTGTATAAGCCGCGCTCCAAAGCTTAGGAATGCGCGTATCAGGGCTGTTGAGTGCTGCGGACGCTTGGGACTTCCTTCTCAATCCGTTTTCTTTGTGTTTATAACGTCGGGGTCACCAATTTGGGACGTTTGTATCGGGGTCCCTCCCGAGGAAGGAGTGTCTCCGCAATGAAACTTCAGATTTACAGCTTGATATGGTATTTCGTGTAATTACAATTGATTACAATTAGTTGTGAAGCACATGTACAAGGTATAAAGTTTATACAAGGTTTATACAACGGAGTACAACAAATTATCAACTCATCAAACACTTTAGTTTTTGTTGCTGTCAGATTAGTGATCTCTTTGACATCAAAGTGGCGCGAACGAAAAGTTCGTTCGGAAACGCCACAGACGCGTATGCGTATACCTTACATTTAGTATATAGTCTTCTTTGCTAAAAACAGAATCACAATAGCAATGTAGTGCAAACTCATAAATAGCGGGTTGATTCGAAAATATATTAACCAAATGTATCAAATACCAGATTCTTGGCAACAAACAGAGTTATTCACATCAAATATTTCATAGCGTGGAATCCCGCTAAACCATCCATATCGTGGATATGATAGGCACAGGATTAAAAACTTCGTACAAAAAATGTAACTTAAAACCTTCAATTTAACATAATTTAACGTAATCTCTTATTAGGTAACGTTAAATAATGTCTTCTTTATCTATATTTTAACCTAATTCTCCGTTTTGGATATAAAACCTTCAGTGAAAATTTCTACATTCATGGAACTATCCTATCTGAAAATTTAGTTGACACTATTAGTAGGCAAATAGTCTTTCTGTTAAAAAGGATGTATATATTTTTGTATTTTTAACTTAAAGGTCAGGGCAAAATAGCCGTACAATTTGTTCCATAGACAAATGCGATAAAGAGTTCTCAGCACGGGTAGCTTATAAAAAAGAGAATCATACATGTATCAAACTTGTTCCACCTATATAATATTGTAACTTTTATAAAACATTAACTTCTTCCAATTGATTTTTAAAGCAAATACTTTCAACAACTGTTTGTTTTTCTGGCGATGACGCATAAAACAGTTTTGATCGAGAGCACTTTACTTTGTGAAATTCCACGCTTATGAAAGCGGCACAGGCTGCTTGTGTTATTGTTTACCACAGTTTTAATTGCCAAACACAACAGTAGGGCATTACACACGTATTTCAAATAACAAGCTGATACAACAAAGTTATAGAACGCTTGCGATGATTTATATTGCTGGGATATCCTGGCGTGCGATAGTAAGCGATGTATTAACTTACCCCATATCCATAGCGCAAGCACGCGCCGATGTATATGTTAAGGGGCCCTAAATAATAGGTAGGTACAAGATTATTATCTTTATTTCTCTCGTTCCTTCGGGAATTATAGCACGTGACTAACTTACTTGGTGTTATTACAAAGTATTAATCTGTTTAATGATATTTTTTTGCTAGCCATTAAATAACCGTTGCGAATGAGTATTTTTATTCATTAATATTCAAGCTACAAATGTCACAATCAGTTGTAGCGTCATTACAAAGATTTTCTGAAGTATGACACGTGTAAGGCCGCGGACATGAATCAGCGGGAGCGGGGCGGCGACACTGGCAGCGTGGCGCGTGCTCAATGCAAACGCGAACTGATCTCGAAGCCAGCGGCGCGGGCAGGGGGTGTCGAGCCTTAAAATTCTGCTCATTTTGAGACCGCAGCCTAAGCCACAGAAATACTGTTCGATAATGGTCACCTAATGAAATAAAATTTCGTAAAATAAACCACGTCTAACATGTTTGTACAAAAATACCACGCTTAATTAATTTTAATGATACGTAATGTTTTTAAAGGCACTCGTTATTAGTAGAAAAGGAAATAAAATGATGGTACATTGTAGATTTTCAAGCAATATTACAAAAGACATATCGGAGGAAAATCTTAAGGGACCTGTTTTCTCGTTATAACTATCTATTACACGTTTATTTTCTTGAACAAAATTTAACAGGCTCTTTTATTTTATTCTTTCAACTTTTCACCTGAAAATAAATTATCTAAATCCCTCACGTGTACTGTTATACTCGTAATGATTTATGGTAAATTCAAAGACCCCGTTCCGAAAGAGTTTTATTTAGTCGAGCTATTTCACATCGGAAGAACAAAATGAAAGGATTTTATTACGTTTAAATAGTAGGCCTTAATTTAATCCTACGTTATTACTTCTCGTGGCGAAAGAAAATAATAGATATATAGTACTAATAGTAATACTTTGCCGGTCCTAAATCTTAACAGGAAATAATGACAAAACTATCTTATGGAATTATACGCCTATGCTTGCTATGTACATAATGACTTTTTCAATATGAAAAATCTTCTTTAATTCTCTTCAACTTTCAAATCTAAGTTAGCTTTTAGATCCATTATAATAAAACTGTTTACGTAAATAACATTAGACCATTAATATTATACTTTGATTCCTCCTTACAAATCCCCGTTAGTACATCACCTAGGCAAATACTCTAATATTGATGGAGTGTTATAAAACTTTTGATTGATCTTCGCAAGCTACGTTTACATGTTTGCAAAGAAGGTGGAAAATATCTAAACACTTCTTGCTATAAGCATATGTAGGCATAGGGTTGTCAAACAGCAGAATTCATTTCTAAAAGCCTTTTTCTTAGAAATAATATAGTTTTGTAACACGTGTATTAAATGGAATATAATTATTTACAACTTCATAATATTGGGTATCGCATAAATATGTAATAAATTTTAGAATTAAATTAGATGTAATGAATTACAGATGTAATCAAACTTTAAGAGAAAAAAAATTACATGGCTTAAGAATCAATTACTCGTCGACGAAAGTTATGGCTTATAACTATCATTTTTTTTTTTTTTTTTTTTATGTTTGGCCTGCCAAAATGACTCTGCCTGATGGAAAGCATAAGCAGAATCCACGAGTGGTGGCCACCATACTCATTGCGAATACAACAATTTTATAATTAACAAGGGAACTAGTGAATTAAAAATACAGCAACGATGGTAACATATTATTATTGAGAAACAATATTCTTGATAAATGTATATGACTGCCCTGTCGATCTTATTTTTAGTGTGTAGCCCTGCCAAAATGACTCTACTCTGCCTGATGGAAGAAAGCATAAGTAGAGTCCAAGAGTGGTGGTCACCATACTCATTGCGAATGCAGACAATGCAACAATGCAGCATGGTGACCCACACCGTGGCGGCATAGTGACGTTTATATGGGTTAGTGATCCTGACTTTTAAGTCGGAGATCGTGGTTTCGATTTCCACTTAGGATAAATATCTCTGATGAGAGCAATCATTTGTTCTGTTTGTGCGTGTAATTTACTTTTTACTATATATGTATTTAGAAATATTTAAGTATGCTTATCAGTTGTCTGGTTACCATACTAAATATGAGCCATATGGGCCTCCGGTATCCTCACTCACACGGTGAAACACAGCGTATGTGCTATTTCACACCTGTTTACTGTGAGGCCGTGGTATCACTCCGGTCGAGCCGGCCCATTCATGCCGAAGCGTGGCTCTCCCACGTTTAAATACAGGATACGGATAATAGTACAGTCATATGAACATGATGACTGTACTATCATGTTCATATTTTGTTTGTAAAGTAACTTAAATTTACGTATTTTTGATAAAAATCTTTTTTTTTATGTCACAAGTGCGTTGCCGGCCTTTGGGGGATGGGGGGGAAGGGGAAGGGGTTTGCGTATGGGCCTCCGGTATCCTCACTCAGTCGGTGAAACACAGCGCAAGCACTATTTTACACTGGTTTTCTGTGAGGCCGTGTAAATCGTTACAAGAATTTCCATAATCAGTATTCTCTTTTATAAATAAGTATATAAAAAGTGGCAACCCTCCCTGGGGCCTTAAATATCTCAAAACAAACATTCCTGGCGAGTTCACGCTATTTGAAAATAAAGCCGAAGGAAATTCTGAAGCGTTTTATTGTGAGAAAAGCGAGTTCGTTCCGTTTAATAGCCGCGTAAAATTGCGACCATCGACGTCACACCAACAATCCGGGCGTCACGTCTGTAATCTTTTACGCACGAAATGTACATCACACTTACACGATGATATAATTTGCTTCCAATTTTATTTATAGCTAAAATATAGCCGACAGCCACCTAAGAAGGATTTAGGAGTCAGTGAAGTGGAATTGCTATCGATCTGCCATTTTGGACTAGAGGGAATTCATTTCGATTTATATTTTCAAGGCTGAATACTAGTAGAAAAATCGTGTAAAAGTACTTGAAGAGAAGCAAGTTATTATAATATTGACAAATAACTATGAAAAAATAATGCTATGAATGTAAAATAAATGAAATACACTTTTTTGAAAAATAATTTGAAAATAACTCCAAAAAGAAGTGATGTTCTTTAACTAATAACAAACTGAAACTGTTGAAATCAATTTACTCTAAATCAATTCGATTCATATATTCTACTAACACAGCAAGAAAACACGTAATAATAATAGCAAAGATTATAAACTATTATAATGTAGTTAGATATTCATTTATTAATAGGACATTCAAAACAAGTTAGCAACGGTTTTAGGAAAAAGCTTTCTTGGCCATTGATGGTCACGAAATGCACCAAACGGTAGAAATAACGTAGTAGCCAAAGCTAATAGAATAATAAGAAAAAAATATCGAAAACTATTTTTTAAATAAGTACATTCAATCGGTTCTTGTATACGATGTTTTTTTTTTGTTTGAGAAAATTGATAGTAACAAGAACTATAAGAAATAATATTTCCGAGTCTAGTTTTGACAAAATAGATATTTTTATCTGCGAAACAATTTTCGTAATTCCAGACGGGTTCTTCAACATGGTTAGAATAACAATTTTACAATTTTCTGTTGTCACGTACTCGCCACTCGTTGGACCCCCGAAGGAGAAAAGTAATCATTTCAAGCAATCGAAACATCTAAATTTATATTCAGGCTTCGTCAATTTAAATGTTTGCTTTTTAAAAAAGTCAAAATAAATAATGGCTTCCTTCAAGTTACAGCTTAATTTAAAAATCCTGCCATGAATTTAGTATACATATTACACAGGAAATCTAATTAGCATTTATTTAAATTCGTCCTTTTACTTGAAGAGGAACAACACTAATAAATTTTATGTTTATGCTTAGTTTCCTCTCCTTTTTTCTTATTTTCCCCCGTATTCATGAATATGGTTCCTAGAGTGGTAGCGTGAATTTACAGAGCCTATTATCTATTTCCATGAACTAAATCAAAATGATTTCTAAATCCAGCTCAAAATTAGTACGGTAGCACTAACAAATATATAATCAATCGTGGCTGACGAGATCACTGTCGGCATGGAATATTATATTCCCTACAGTGAGAACGTCGGCTCCAAGACCCGTCCCTGGTACAATTGTGAGTGCACCCATGCCGTCGCTCAAAAACAAGCGGCCTACCGAGCATGGACCAGGGCACGCACCTGTGGCGACCCTGCTGTGGATCGCCTAAAAGCAGCTTTTAACAAAGCCACTAGGGAATGCAAGAGGGCTTACATTAGAGCAGATACCCAGCGCATCGCGCGGCTTGGCCATGAACTCGTCTCACACCCTACGGGTAGCCGAAAGTTCTGGCGATTGGCTAAAGCTGTGCAGTCCAACCATTGCCAGCCCTCACTACCACCGCTGAAATATCCCGACGGATCGCTGGCCCATCAGCCGCAGGAGAAAGCGAAACTGCTTGTGGACCTCTTTGCGGCTAACTCTCGAATGGACGATCGGGGCGTGCACCCGCCCACCATTCGGACCAGTGACTCCACGATGAGGGATATCCGTATCCGTCAGAGTGATGTCCTAGCTGAACTCAGGTCACTTGACGTCCGGAAAGCCGACGGTCAGGAAGTGGACCCGACGGTGTCCCAGCGGTGGTTCTTAAGAACTGCGCCCCGGAGTTGTCTCCCGTACTGACGCGCTTGTACCGCCTGTCTTATTCCTCAGGAATTGTTCCGGAGGCTTGGAGAGAGGCGAACGTGCAACCTATCCCCAAAAAAGGTGACCGTTCAGACCCGGCTAATTAACGACCTATAGCCGTAACATCCATTCTCTGCAAGGTGCTCGAACGGATCATCAACAAGCAATTGGTCCTCTACCTGGAAGATCACTCCTTGCTAAATGATCGGCAATATGGCTTTAGGCCGAACCGATCCACGGGTGATCTTCTAGCGTATGTCACTCACCTTTGGGGTGAAGCTATTGACAGACATGGGGAGTCCTTGGCCATCAGCCTTGACATGGCCAAAGCTTTCGATCGGGTTTGGCACCACTCGCTTCTCTCCAAACTTCCCGCATTCGGCCTGCCCCCTAAACTCTGCACCTGGGTCGCCGCATTCCTGCACCAGCGCCGTATTAAGGTCCTTTGCGACGATGCGGCCTCTGATTATCGGCAGATAAACGCCGGTGTACCTCAGGGCTCCGTCCTGTCACCCACGCTGTTTCTCCTGCATATCAATGACATGTTGGCCCTTGGCAATATTCATTGCTATGCAGACGACAGTACAGTACAAGGGCGATATTTTGGTCACCCTACAGCCAAGTCAGCGGACGTTGAGGCGAAGCGACGGGATCTTGTCGCTGAGCTCGACCTGGTTCTAAGCCGCATCTCTCAATGGGGCAGTGAGAATCTGGTCGAGTTTAACGCCAAGAAAACACAGGTGTGCGCGCTATCTACCAAAAAGTCTCCCTTCCTTCCCCTCCCAACTTTTCGGAACACTCAACTGCCCCTGCAAGACAAGCTTGGTATCCTGGGTATGGATATCTGCCGTGATCTCAACATGCGTGAGTACATCGAGAGCGTCATTAAAGCGGCCTCGCGGAAGTTAGGTGTACTTAACAAGGTGAGACGGTTCTTCTCGCCCGGGCATCTATGTCTTCTTTACAAGACCCAGGTTCGCTCGTGCGTGGAGTACTGTTCTCATCTATGCGATGGTGCCGCACAGTATCTATTTGACGCTCTCGATCGGTTGCAGCGGCGAGCAGTCCGCATCATCGGTAGTCCCGAAGCCACTGAGTCCCTAGAACCCCTGCAGCTGCGAAGAGATATCGCCTCTATGGCAGTCCTCTATCGCCTGTATCACGGGGAGTGTTCTGAAGAGCTCTTCCAACTGGTCCCCCCTTCTCCTTTCCTGTACAGGACAACACGTGCCGGCCTTCGCAGTCACCCTTTGAGAGTGGAAGACATACACTCTCGAACGCAACGTTTCGGTTCTTCCTTCTTGTGTCGAGCGATCAAAACATGGAACTCACTACCACCACACGTGTTTCCTTCCCATTATGATCCCGAGTCCTTTAAGCGGGGCGTGAAAAAGCATCTCACTAGGCCGCCATAGTGTGGGTCACTATGCTGCTCTGTCCACGTTCACATTGAGTATAGTGACCATCACTTTTGGATTCTACTTATGCTTTCCATCAGGCAGAGTAGAATCATTTTGGTAGCTTGAACATAAAAAAAAAAAAAAAAAAAATCAAACTCAAAACTATTTAGTAATCATTTAGTTTTATGAAAACGTTTTGAAAACGTGTTTTGTTGGTGAGTGCGAAACCGGATCAAGTGATGCAGAAGCATCTCAATAGGCTGCCATAATGTTGGTGACAATGCTGCATTGCTGCATTGTCTGCATTCGCAATCAGTATGGTCACCACTGCCCTTCAATTCTGCTCATACTCTTCTGCAGGGAGGGTAGAGTTACTGTCGCAGGCTGATATATGTATATAAATATATATTAATGTATATAAAATATTAATTACAAATTAACCTATTTAAAAAAAAAATCAAAAGTACACAAATGGAATAAAAACTCAATTTTGAACATGAAAAAAGTTAATTTGAAAGCTGTCTCTTCAAATAATTTATCGAAATAAAATATCCAAATAAAACAAAACGGTATCAATGTATGTTAAATTTATAATCGACGCGAAGAAGATTAGGCGTATACAAAATAGCTGGTACAAATTACGTACAGTGCTTTTCAATTTTGGCAGATTCAAACGTATCGGGAATGCTCCGGTACCCTTTGCTTTGAGGCCCTGAGCTTTACAAAACCGATTAATTAAAAAGAGAAAATGTACAAGGGATCCAATATCAATCTTTTATTCGTTCGGCTTTATATTGGATGGAAATTAAGCTGCGTATCTACAAACGTTCAGTAGCAAATTGTGTACATAAACCGGTGGTAATATTTTGTTGTTTCTGACATAAAAATGACGTGATTTTATAAAAGCAGAAACCGAAGATTTTATATCCGAACCATATTATGGAAATTTTCGTCGCATATTTATAAACAATATTTATGCCTGTGCAATATTTACAAATATTTCTCTCTCTAATTTCCTCCTTGCGTCGAAAAATCGGAAAATAAACAATTCTCCTTATATGTTATTGTATAAATAACTTGTGGATATTTTGATGTTATGTAGTATTTAAATTTTGAAACACTATAACTGAAAACAACATGTCGATTGACTAGTAAGTGGTAGTCGATGTCCATGTTATTTAACCTGTATCATGAAAAAATATTTTAATTACTCAAAGGCAAACGAGCTTGTGTAGTCCTGCCAGTAAACCGTTACCAGTAAGCTTATTACAATTTTTTTATTACGATACACCATAAAACAAAATCGTCAGCCATACCTGTTAACATCAGGATAAGCCGTTAAAAGCGACAAAGTGTTCTCTAAAAGCAGGACGTAACACCGGCGTAATATCTGAATGTACTTACACGCACAAGTGAATCTTATTCTGAATGTTACATGAGTATTATGGATGTAGGGTCGACAAAATAGGCTCCAACACTCGTCCTTGTACCATTGGGATTAATTGGTGGCGTTCACCCACCGCAATGTAAATTTCCCAGAGTACTACTACTAAGTAATTTGTTAAGCACAATTGCAACGTACTTCAGAATAAATGGGAACACACAAAATCTTGTAATGTACGCTTAATTACACATTTTAGGTGAGTTTAGGCACTTAAAAATTTATGCGGTCTGCCGACGGTTCTAAGCGCGATAGATAGCCACGTGTTTGAATTTGTGAACATTGTAATAAATACACACATCAAAAGTGTCTAGGGATCAACATATGTGTCTAGGGATCAACATATATTTTTGCAATAACTTTTCTCCTGATTGATATTAATTAAAATTTTTTTTAAGGATTCATCAAATAAAGTGTTTTCGTTTGTCACAGTAACGATAAACCAAGTCACCTTTACATTAATAAAGAAATTTGCCATTTTCCTAATAAAAGGATTTTTGACATTTGAACCACTAACATTAAAGTTCGAAAAAAAGACTGAAATAACAGTTTTCTTTAAAATTTTATTAGGTAACTTAAACAATTAATAATCCGTGTTTCTACCGGGAACACTAACACAAGAACATCGGTTTGGCATACTCAAAATGAGTTCATCCAAATCACGCTGTGGAATGGCCGCCCATGTTCGTTGCAACAACAAAAAAAGGTCATCTTGCGACTGGATACCCTCCATATTCGGCAGAGCTCTTCTCTGTAGCATATCCCATGCATGCTCAATCGGGTTCAAGTCTGGCGACTGAGCAGGCCAGGGCCAAAGCCACATCTCAATCTCAAGAAATCCGCATAAAAATGCTTGATCCCTAGACACTTTTGATGTGTGTATGTTTAAGACAAATGGTTAATAAAACACTTCTAGACTAACTAAAATCAAATACATTTAGTAATAAAAACCTATGTTAGATCTGCCAGCTAATGTTTTGTTTATGAATGAACAAGTCTTAAAATAAATTGTAAGGTACATAGTATGGAGCAAGTAATAATTTTAGGTACAAAAATATAATACGTATTTTTTGTTCTAGTTTAACATTATTTTGTTTCTTCAAATTTTCTCCTTTTTTATTATTCCTAAAAAACATTAGTTAATAGCGTAAATTATCTATCTCACTAAAAAGACACCGTTACGAAGTTGGCAGTTATTTTGTATTTCTAATCTGTATTTACTTATGCGATTAGATTGCACAAGACATGCTTTTCTAGACTGCAAAATGACAATGGTATTGAAAGTAGAATAAGTAATAAAGAAGATATCAAGTGGGTCTAATTTACAATTAAATTAAAAAAAAAAATTGGACCCATTCCTAAGCCCATCTAATTACGTTATGAGCAGTGATTTATTATTTAATTTTCGAGGCTGAACGGGAATAAAGAAATAACATAAAACTCATTATCCAAATTTAATGAAATTTATATGGGATCATCCGCTCGAAGAATTCAGAATTGAAATGTTATAATGTATATAAAATATAATAAAATAGGCTTTAATAAAAAATCTGCTACTTTCTTAAAGTTAATAACTGAATTTGAATTGGAACATTCAGTATCGCCAAAAAATGTCTGGTTTAATTATTTTCAAGTCTCAAAGATTTGATAAATACGTTTTAAGCAAGTCAACAAAAATATAAATGATTACTTCGATGAATTTATCGAAACATTGAATCAGGGGCAATGCCGCGTGGCTCGGTCAAGTTTCTGCTTTTGTAAGCGGCTTACTTTGATACCTATCTTCACGAAGACGCTAAAGCAACAAGTTTGAGTATTAACCAAGCTTAACGTTCAGCTCACTTATTTTTAAAAATGGAACGTATTTTATAAATTGGGGCATCTGGGGTCTAGAATTCCTAGTGTTTATCGAGTTCTTTCTTCTCGTCAAAGTTTCGCGAAGTCCATTTTTGAAGTGCTAGATATATTGAAATTTCTATATATTTTGAAAAAGAAAAAGATGTAATAAATTCTATGTTATGTATTAAAGTCACCGCAAAGGCATGGTGACCGTTAAACCACTAGGCCAAACGTGCAGTCTTTGATTTCAGATTCTACTGGATAAAAATTTCTCTTGTCTCAGTAGTTTCTTGACTAGTTCCATATGCACAGTTTACAAGCACACATGGAAGTAGTGGGAATAGCTATTTGAACTGAAAAGTAATACGTAGTAGTTCCATAACTTGCCACTTGGTTTTTTGAATTTGAAGGCAAAACAAGGGTTGCCTGAAATACTAGTTACATTGAAGAGGTCACACAGATTCCTTACACCAATGAACAGTACTATTAGACTACACTAAGATTACATTTAAAATCCGGAACAAAATTATTCTTTAAATTTGTTTATTAAAATGATTGTTGTTGAATTGAGTTATGTTTCAAGCAAATTACATAGGCGGCTGAGGTCATAGGTTGACTTACGAGTGTGGTAGTAGGATGCTACTTCTCCCCCAATCGCGGCCTAGCTGAGTATGAGGCATACCTGCACGGGTTAGCGATCTGCATCCGCAACTACGCTTCCCGTCCGGTATTCGTCCTGGGTGACTTCAACGCCCATTCAAGGGAATGGGGAGACACCCGGGACGACGCGAGGGGAGAAGCTATCCTGGAGTCGGCGGCTGGACTGGACCTTCGACTCCTAAATCGAGGTTCAGTCGGTACCTGTGTACGATGGCAGGGGGAGTCGATTGTCGACTTGTCGTGGGCGACTCCCTCCGCAGTGCACACGGTATCGGGATGGCGGGTGGCGGAGGAAGTGGTCAGTCTTTCTGACCATCGGCACATCGTATTCGATGTGTTTCTCTGCCGCCCTGGCCGCCCAACCCAGGAGAGAGAACTTCCGCGACGATGGTCCCTTAAGCGGCTCAACAGAGAGATGGTTGTAGCCGCATCCCACGTCGTGGATTGGTCGGAGGAAAGGGTTTCGTCCGATCCGGAGGAACTGGCGGCATGGTTTGGGAACATTATGGCGTCCATATGCGATGCCTCAATGCCCCGAGTCATGCCAGCCAGAAAGGGTTCGGCGTACTGGTGGAGCGCAGAGATCTCGCGGCTGAGAATGACAGTCGCGAGATTGCGTCGCCCATACCTTCGAGCCCGGAGAAGACGTCTAGCGACAGTCGAGGAGATCGACGGAGCACGGCGAGAATATGGAGCTGCCGTAAAGGCTCTCAGCGATGTGATCGCCGAGGCCAAGGCTCGGTCCTGGAGAGAGCTCATTGCGGGACTTGATAGGGACCCATGGGGGCGTCCATATAAAATGGTACTGGGCAAGCTCAGACCATGGGTCCCTCCATTGTCGGAAACCCTGGACCCGGAGTTTCTAGGAAGAGTGCTAGACACGCTGTTCCCAAGGGTCCAGGACAGTCCCCCGATCCCTCCGACACAATCGGACCGGCAATTCTGGTCCGATGAGTATGAAGTGACGGAGGGAGAGCTGGATCGAGCCGTACGGCGGCTGGCTTCCCGCAACACCGCGCCCGGTCCGGATGGTGTTCCAGGTCGGGCGCTGGTGATAGCTCTGTCGGTACTTGGGGGCAAACTGAGGCAGATCTTCACTGATTGCCTCGGCCTCGGTACCTTTCCCCTCAGCTGGAAAGAAGCGAGACTGGTGCTCCTAAAAAAGGGAGGAAGGGCTGCAGATTCTCCATCTGCGTTCCGACCGATATGCCTGCTGAACGAGTCGGGGAAACTCTTTGAGAGAGTTATCTCTGACCGTATCAGCGGGCACCTGTCGCGAGTGGGTCCTGATCTGTCGGACTGCCAGTTTGGATTCCGACGGGGACGTTCGACAGTGGATGCGGTCAGATGCGTTCGATCCCTGTCGGAGTCGACAGTCCGATCAGGGGGGGTGGCGTTGGCGGTAAGCCTTGATATCATTAACGCATTCGGCACCCTTCCCTGGCAGGCAATTAGGGCGGCCCTTGAGTATCACGAGGTGCCGCTCTACCTGCGGGCGGTCATAGGGGCCTATCTGCGCGACAGGACGGTAAAGTTTATCGATCGGAACGGGATGGAAAACCGAAGGGAGGTGTGTTGCGGGGTTCCCCAGGGCTCTGTGTTGGGTCCATTATGGTGGAACCTCGCATACGATGCGGTCCTTCGTACCAGTCTGCCCTCCGGCCTAAGTGTCGTCTGCTATGCGGACGATACACTAATACTGGCTAGAGGGTCATGTTTCGAAGAGGTGCTTCGGCTCGCCGAGCAGGGGGTGGCTTGTGTTGTCGAAAAGATCTGTGAGCTGGGCCTGAAGGTGGCGCCTCAGAAAACTGAAAGTATATGGTTCCATGGCCTACGAAAGCGCCAGGAACCACCCAGCTCATGCCTCCGGGTAGGTGACGCTGAAGTCCAGGTAGGCCAGTACATGAAGTACCTAGGCCTCATCCTGGATAGTCGGTGGAGCTTCGAAGAGCATTTCGGGCGATTAGTCCCCCGAGTACGAGGGGTAGCAGGGGCGTTACATAGCCTGCTGCCCAATCTCGGGAGACCAAGGGAAGAAGTTCGCTGCCTCTATATGGGCGTCGTACGATCCATGGTCCTCTTTGGGGCGCCCGTCTGGTCGAAAGACTTGGCGGGTTCCTCCCGCTGCAAGGCTCAACTCAGGAGTCTGCAGCGGCTGATGGCCATACGGATCGTACGGGGCTACCGCACGATTTCGTTCGAGGCAGCGACGGTCTTGGCGCGGTATCCTCCCTTCGACATTCTGGCCGACATGGACACGATGGTCTACGACCAAATTCGTTTTGTCGGTCGGACTGACGAGGGGACGGCGCCGGACCATGAGCCCGGAATGCTACGGCGGAACGCACATACGCAAGCTTTGCGCGCGTGGCGGGCACGGCTCGAAATCCAGGGCTGTGCCAGCCAACGCGCTGTCGGAGCCGTTCTGCCGAGCTTCGAAGCTTGGATAGAGAGAACCGACTGTGTCACCTACCGATTCACTCAGATGCTCACCGGACACGGTTGCTTCGGAGAGTATCTGAATAGAATCGGACGTGAGGCTACGGCACAATGCCACCCCTGCGGGTCCGACCAGGACTCCGCCCAGCACACGCTGGAGGACTGCCCTGCGTGGGAGTCCGAGCGTCGAGTCCTGGTCGGACAGATCCGAGGCCGCGGTCTCCTTCTGCGAAGACGTTATGCTTCGGAAGGAGTCCGCAGAGCGGGATCGGGAAAGGGCCGATCCCGCTCGTAGGAGGCGACGAAGGGGACGCGGTAGAGGCCGCTAGCTCCCCAATCGTCGCTTAAGGGTCGTTGTGGCCATATCTAGGGGAGATGTGGCCGCTGCAAACGGCCCGAGACCGGTGACACCCCGGTGCGGCCGGGGGGTGTCGTCTAAGGCGGGTTGGTGTTCCGACTCTTGCTGTGTAGAACAGTGAGGGGCGCGACAGCGACCCGCCCCGGGGGTGACGCTGGTTACCCCGGGATGTACCTCAAACGTGAGGTGCGGCAGGGGGGACTCCAGAAGCCGCTGATGCGTTCCTGGAGCTCCTCCAGACTGCCGAGGTAGGCCGCCACGGGGTTTAGTGGGTAAACCGATTCGTCGGGAGTCCCACACACGCCCTTCGTGTGTCCCCCATACGGAGGGTATGGTGCGAAAAGCATTCCCCGCGTAAAAATAAAAGAAAAAAGAAAAAAAAAAAAATTTGACTTACGAGTATAGCCTCCGTAGTTGAGTCCATTTAAAGTTATATTATATAGGTTTGGTTGAGCGAGGCTTCAGAGTTATATTTTTCGCAGATTCGTTGTCAAGTGAAATGATAAATTTTAGAGATTTGGTTATTCAAGACCGTACCGTGCATTCATTGTTAAGTTTTTGGTGTTGGTAAACATACGGACGTGATATTCAATGTTTCACTTTTCTAGTGAACTTTATATTTCCCAAATTCATAACTTTTGTTGAGTTTTATATTTTTTATTTTTTTTATGGAACAGGTCGCAAACGAGCAGACGTATCACCTGGTGGTAAGCGATTACCGTCGCCCATGGACACCCGCAACACCAGAGGCGTCATAAGCGCGTTGCCGCCCTTTGGGGTATGGGGGGAATGGGAGGGGAGGGGTTGGTGTATGGGCCTCCGGTATCCTCACTCACTCGGTGAAACACAGCGCAAGCGCTGTTTCACACCGGTTTTCTGTGAGGCCGTGGTATCACTCTGTTCGAGCCGGCCCATTCATGCCGAAGCGTGGCTCTCCCACGGTAAAAAGTATATATTTCCTAAATTCATCATTATAGTGAAAATAATTACATCTAAATATTCTCAAATCTTTTATGAAACCAAAAGACGATGTAATATAATCAAGGAATATTAATGATATGACCGTAAAAGTACAAGCGTCATCTTTCATACTTTGGTCGATTTAATGAAATCTTCATCTCATATTACCTTCAAAGTTACACGCGACTGCGTCATTAATTAAAAGTTGTCAGGGTATGACGTAAGCAATCTTAACACGAACGGCTTAGAAAGGTACCGAGGCCTTCGATCAAATACCGAGGCATAAGACCGTTCTGCATTTAAAATATTTGAATACATACTTGACATATTGGTAAGATGAAATTTAGGTATTTCTGTTACTAATTTCGAAATTCCGAGATCTCATTTGACTCTAAGCCTAAGAATGTTACAAAATGGTGTGGGTAGTTTTGAATTTTCAAGTTTCTAAGCCAATATGGAAACAATGCTTGCTTTGTCGCTTCACTACATAGTATAAAACAAAGTCGCTTTTTCTGTCCCTAAGTCCCTATTTCCCTATGTTTGCTTAAATCTTTAAAACTACGCAAAGGATTATGATGCGGATTTCTTTAATAGTTAGGGTGGTTCAAGAGGAAGGTTTTTATGTATAATAAATGCATAATATCGTATGGAAACACTGTTAATTTTCGAGGTTTCTAATGTGATGTAGCAAATAAACACATTTTTTGCGCTTACAAAATAATGTACTACAGTATTGTACACCTTAAAAAGTACTACAAAAAAGTCCGCAACGATATATGTCTATCTCTTAGGGATAACCCACAACAACCATTTTTTATTCCTTTCTTTTTACGAGAAATAATGGCTTATTTACGAAGTGATTTCAAGCAATACAAAATGAATCCTTATACAATTAAGTGATAATAATAAATAGTATAATAAGTAATACATTCTGCATTTAATATAGATCAAAATGGTCCTTTACAGTAACTAATTTAAATGAATATATTCGAAGATATTACATATTTAAAATGCACGAATCGTGTCGTGCGTCGGGGTGGGCATCTGAAATCCACCCGTGCGAAGCCGGGCGGGTCGCTAGTGCTTTCTAAAGTTTGATTTCACTTTATATGAGACTTGTAGTAACTTGTGCTTGTTCCACTTCCAAAAGCTAATCAATACATTTCTTCTTATACTTTTTAGCTTACCAGACAAATATAACGACGCTCTGCTCATCGAATAAAACTGTAATTAAAGTCGTGTATTTGTAATGCATATATAGCAATTATAATTATAGAACTAAACCATGGCGATGTTCAGTCACTTTATCATATGTAATCATTGAATGAAATAGATTTAAGTAATTATTAAGTTTCTTATATTTTTGATGTTCCGTAGCCAAAACGGCAAAAAAATCATTAAGTTTTCGTCATGTGCGTCTGTCCACAGTATTTCTCATAGACTATTAGTGCTAGAATCCTGTAATTTCACATCATACATACACATTTATACTGATCATGCTGACAAAATAGTAAAATAAAATATTAAAAGTTTTTTTGGATTCCTCAAGGAACTTTTAAGTGATAATGTTATTTTAATATTCTTCCACCCCATTGGGTGTCATTGGATAGGTCTTTCAGAGAGTTTGTGAAGACAATATTTTGATTAAGGTATCCATTTGTGAGGTATTAACCTTTAAGCACTGACTTTTGTTTCATTCGAGCATCCCGCATTCCTCTCTTCTCTTAATCAAATAGTAATATATAGAGCTCTATAAAAATTTACGGTAGGCTCATGTAAAACAAATTTATAAGGCAAGTGTCACAAATAAGTAGGCTTTAATAGTTTACGTTATCGGCTTCCGCTGATGTGAAATGTTTATAATATGAAATGAGGAAACGGCCTTGTCTGATTAATACCTTAGTAACATACTAGCTGATCCGGCGAACTTCGTACCGTGTACAGTCGCGGATAAAAAAAAAGGCTTTTCGCGTTATCTTTTATATTTTTTCTTACTAGCAAAAAAAGAATGAAAGAACTCGGACTATGTGTTATTGAATTACAACTAAGTACATATTTTGACTTTCATCCCCTCTCTCTCTCTCTCCAGGAAACCGTGTTGAATTTCGGGATAAAAAGTATTGTCCTACCTCGTAGTATGAACTGAAATCATGCCAAGTTTCATTTGAATCCATTCAGTAGTTTCAGCGTGATGCACTTCCAAGATACAGACAGTCAGGCAGACAGACAGACAGACGGAAAAACAGACTGACAAAAATGAAAAAAATACAGTTTTGGCTTCAGTATCGATTTTAAAGAGGCCTCCAAAATTTTTATTCAAAATATACATTTAATTTATAGAAGGTCGTATTACTGTGATTACTGCGATTACAATAACAAAACCGCAACTTAGAGCAAAAGATAATTAACCAGGAAATCAAACAAGGTTACTTAAAACGCACTACATCAAACTAGTCTACTACACCTTTATAATAAACTACATAGCAACGTGCACAGCAACAGATGGCGACAATGTTCTAAGTTCTGATATAAATCAAACCCTTTTAATGTTCGACTATCGGTCGCTCGGGTCAAGTAGGTAAAAGTGATTTACAGAGGTCATAAAGACAGCTAGAAACGGGTATATTGCTCTCGTCAGCACCCTTCAACCGACGGAATGGTTCGTGTAATGAAATGTAACGTGAAAAGTTTGCGATGGTAATAGCTACGTGTAGGTGTTTCGTTCGTTTCGTACGTTTTTTGACATTTTTCCGGCATTCGTTGCTGCTTATTGTTAGGATATACATAAATATATGATGATTGTTCAGAAACCCAGATACAGATTTTAACATTTGAAAACTTCTCCTTCCTATCGTTTCTAAACGATTTCTGTTAATGTTTTAGGTTCGTCTTGTCATCTTTCGTAAATCTGTTCATATGTTTATTTAATTTGCTCTAAATCTGTTAATAATAATAAAGCCACTTATTCCCAAAATAAGATTTGGGTTAAACCCTTACAGACCTGACCACCGTGGCTGTTACTTTTGCAGTAGAATAATAATTATTTTATTTCTTCTTTCACAATGGTAAACATAACCTCATTTAACAATAATTATGAAGATCAAGCTAACATTATGAGAGACTGGTGCCTGTTGTAGGTATATGCTCTAACGGGTGGGGCCTGGTGACCCGTAAATCAGTTTGTGCTAGAGCTGGGTTATGTTTACCATTATAAGTTCTATATTACAGGTCACCAGGACACACCCGCAGGAACTATAATCCACATAGGCCGTCGTTAGTTTACAATTTATGCAGCAGCAGAAGATTTTATTAGACCCGTGGTCAGGCCTTAGTCGTCATATTGACCGCGATACGCGGCTCAAATGAAATTAAATACCTAACTATTGACTTAACTGACTCTGACGTGATTGATTTTCAGCTGTATCCATACAGCTGAAAATCAATCACGTCAGAGTTACAAGATACAATGAAAACTGAAACTACTGCGCAGAGATTAGTCTAAAGTAACCTGGTAACCTTTCGTGCCCTTTGTTCTGCCCACGAGGTGACAAGCGAGTTTTCACCTTGTCAAAAGTTTATTTTTCACAGTTTACTTGAATACAAATATTGGAAATATTTTCATTGGTTTTATTTTTTATTTAATTTCACTTACTGTCACTGTTCAAATGCAAAAAACGTCCAAGATTACGTACCCTCAACTTTATCTTACCAGTCGCCAACCCGCACTTGCCTCTCCTGAGAGGAGACCCGAGTCCAGCAGAGGGACATTATGGGCTGTTGATTAAATGCAAAAAAAATCGTGTACACTAAATCTTATTTCCAAATAAAAAGGGATCGATTTGGTTTTAATTTGATTATTGAAATATGGACTGTAGTAATACTCAGTAGTGAAAAGTTCAACGGTCTACCGGTATATAAGATACAATTAGATGATACGATTGATTGATCATAGGATTCCGAGGATTCTCATCGCTAATAATAGAATTCCGTTAATACTTCTTGGGTATAAACCCTAAAATTAGATATCGCTCTATGTACAATTTTACTTTCAAAACTGCCAAGATATCGCCCCTAACAAAACGCATTCAGATTTTAGACTTTTGTGATTGTTGAGATTTTGCAAATAAATAACAAAATAAAGAATTCGATTCATCAAGGGATATTCTTTAGTCACTTTTATATGACTCTGTGTGTATACCCGTACTTCATATAGTTTCTTCAGTTATTATTATATCTTTTCACAATCTTAAAAATTGATACGTGCAAATTTAATTTTCTTATCTATACAAATAAACGAAATTGAAGTGTCTGTTTATAATTTAAAATTAAATGCTTTTCACTAAATGCAATATAAGTGACTTACATACATAAAAAACTGTCTGTATGTCTGTTTGTTCCGGCTAATCTTTGGAACGACTGACTTTCACTGACAGATAGCTAGCTAGGAAAGCTACAGCAATAACCGCGGGTAACAACGCTGGGCTCAGCTAGTATTAAATAAATTACAAATTTTATATTTCACTGTGCCTTATGTAAACTTCATCGAAACTTGGCGACTTCATTATGAGAACTATTTAACTTCCAGAATGTCTACTGCTGGTTCTAAAAATTTAATGTTTTTCTATTTGATTGCTTTTATTTATATTTTTTACATATAAAAAACCCACGTATTTCCATCGCACTTGACATTGGCAGAATTGTCGACATCGGCACAGTTTGCCATTTATTAAGAAGAAGAAGAAGAAGAACTTCCAGAATGACAACACAATGCAAAACTCCGAAGTAGGCAAATATCTTAAGATAAATGAAACGCTCGCTCGAACCGTTTTTAACTCACACGACGCCTAAGTTCGATGTTATAAGTTTGAAGCATTTTTGTGTCTGTGTCAAGCTTCATAGTTCTAAAATCGAAAGCTATTTAAATCAACATATATTTTAAAAGTAACATTATGAGGGATACAATAACTGTCTTAAATAATTTTCGTAACTTTTGAAGTTTTCCAAAACTAAAAAATTACGCTACTGGTTTTTTTTGCAAATGCTTGTAAGATTTTATCTTTTAAGTGTTTAAAAAGGAAAAAAAGAACGTCTGCCTATATGTATAATATTTGCAATTAAACCTTTAAATAATGTATGTACTTCAACTCCAAAATATACTCGTTTATATAACACAAACTCAATAGGTATATTGAAGTAAATCATCATTACTCCACAAACTGAAGTCAAATAAACAGATACTCAAGACAATCAAAATACGTAACGCAAATAGCAAAAATAAAATCTTCAAGAAAAAACTGAAAGCCAATAAGGAAAACAAAGAATTATAACAGCAACTGAAATGTTTTTTACATTCAACATCGTTAAATCATAAAAAAATCGTCAAATAATAAAGTTGTGTAAACGAATGTCCCTTACATTCGTTTACACAACTTCATTATTTGACGAAGTCTCGTTTCCCTATCAGCTGCCTAACGAAATAGACAACAGTTACCAAAGTTTTCTTTAAGAGCAAGGGTGAACTCCAAGGAATCGAATGGTGAGTTTATTTAGTATTAGAGAAGTTTGTTTAGGACCTACCAACACTAGATAATAACTTAATGTAAATATTACTGTACTATTTCTACCATGGAATTTTCTCAAGTTTTTTTTTAACTAACTTATCGGGTATTTGATGATCCTTCTCGCTAAAGAAATTATTTTGATACGTAAGTGTCTTTACTTTACATATTGCGAAAATTTCCAGTTTTATATATATATATTTTTTTTTTTTTATATTTGCCCGCCAAAATGACTCTACTCTGCCTGATGGAAAGCATATGCAGAATCCACGAGTGGTGGCCACCATACTCATTGCGAATACAAAATGCAGTATGGCGACCCACACTATGGCGGCCTAGTGATGCTTGTGCATCTTTTAGTCTAGTCAACAAGTATGGAACTTGTTGACTAGACTAATTGGGCCTCCGGTCTCGCACTCACCAACGAAACACGACAGCACAAACGCCGTCATTTTACGTTGATTTTCTGTGCGAGGGTAGTACCGCCCCGGTCGAGCCGGCCCGTTCGTGCTGAAATCAGCGTGGCTCTACTACCTAGAAAAAATATCTGGAAAATACATGTCTAGTTAAAATTAAAATGTTTTTCGTTATGAAATGTATACTCTTTGAGCTGTAGCATGGTGCGGGTGACAGTTTCAGTCACATTTCGTTTCACTTTTGAAAGTTGCTGCGATTTACAAATTATGACTTAGTATTAATAACTGTAGTAAATTAAATTAAACCATAAACTGTAGTAAATTATAGTAAATTAAATTAAACCACCACGCACCATGCTATAGCGCAAAGAGTATAGGTGCTTTATATTTCATATTATGGTGGTTTTACCCAGCTACGATTCACTGCGGTACATTCTGGTTGCGAAGATAGATAAAAACCATATTTGAAGCATGTTGTACATTGTGTCAAAGTTAGAACAGAATCAATGCAGAATTATTTGCACTTGTACACAAACAAACTTACATACATTTTATGTATCATCTTCTTGTCCTTTATTATTCCCAAGATTATTTGGGGTCGGCTACTAGTTCAAACTAGTTTAGCGATGAAATTGGTAAAGGTTTAGGTATGTTAATGACAAACTCAAATAAAGAATATGCATTTAGCAACTTCTGTATGCCAAACCTAGCATATAATAGGATTCTAGAAAATGCTATTAGTGCAACTTTTGATAAAAATACTAGTCTCATAATTTTTAGTGACAATAGAGGTAGTGTAAATAAAAAAATAAATATAAAATACTTTGAACAATTATCGGAACTCAATGCAAATAAAATAGTACTATTTACACTGCCCATTAGCAAAGGGTTGTCTCAGCACGAAAAAAATATTAGGATTAGTTTAAACATGACTATGTTTAATTTGACAAGCCAAATTAATGGTAGATTTTATCATAAATTTCATTTAATTGACATTAATAGGATTGTCTATGATAATGTTTTTTTGAACACAGATAGATATTATCTGCCCTATTATTATGAAAGACAAATAGCTGTTTCGCTATCATATTATTTTAGTATAACAGCCAAGAACTTGGCTAACCTGACAGCTCCTATAGAGCACCCCGTAGTATGTAAGAACACTGTAGCCAAACATTTGGCTTCACATATTGCTCCATCTGAGCTAATTAATAATGACTTTATTAATATTAATTCAGGCAATAGCTTGGCCACACATTGTGACATAAATTCTTTAAATTAATTACTAAGACAAAAGAGCCTATCTCTTGCATATCAAATCATTTACTCAATAATGGCATTGTTAGTAGAAATCTAAAAATAAATAAAAATTGTATCAATAAAGTGAAAAAATTAATGACCATAAACATAGTACATCAAAATATTCAAGGATTATCTAGGAAAGACTTAGAAGTAGAATTATTTTTTGATAAACATAATGTCGATGTGCTCTGCATCACAGAGCACTGGCTTCAGGCTCACCAGTTAATTCTTGATAAAGAACTTTATTCTGCTAGAAGTGTGTATGTAAGAAAGAAGTCAATCCATGGAGGGTCCTTAATATTTATTCGTAATAGTGTTAAGTCTAAAGAACGGAAAGATATTGTAAATTTGTCTACTGAGCGCACTGTAGAGCTTTCTTGTGTAGAACTGGAACACCATATTGTAGTTAGTGTGTATCGGCCACCACAGAGTGACTTTAGCATTTTTGAGATAGTTATGGAAGAAGTATTGAAACGTTTATGTGTCAGTAGTAAGATTTTGGTAGTTTGTGGAGATTTTAATATTAATTTATTAGAAAAGTGTCCTATCAGTATACGATTAGTAAGCCTATTTGAATCATTTGACTTGAATCACTTATTTTCTGAGCCCACAAGAATTACTTCTCACTCGGCAACTTGCTTAGATAACATCTTTTGCAATGGGGAATATTTACATAGGTCAATTTTAAGTGATTTAACATCTGATCACTGTGGGAAATTTGTTACATTGCCTTGTATGAGAGAAAATAAAATAAACAAAACCATATGCAGGACCATTACTAGTAACCGATTATTAAATTTTAGTAATAACATTAGGGATAAGGTTTCCAATTTAGATTGGACTCAAAGGGATCCGGATAAGCTTTACGGCTACCTATTTAACATGATAGAAATCGAATTTACCAGTATATTTAAGACAAAAACAATAATGCAACGGCCCAAAATGACGTTCTGTGATTGGGCGACAACAGGAATATACAAAAGTAGGGAAAGGCTGTATGATTTGTATGCTGTGAAAAAGGGTAATTTTGACCCAAAATTTCATGAATATGTAAAAAATTACTCAAGGATTTTTAGGAGAGCCTGTGGTGTGGCGAAGTCTTTGTATATAAGTGATAAAATTAGGTCTTCAAATAATAAAATAACAGCTACATGGAACATTATTAATAATGAAATGGGACGTTGTAAACCTCGAGATAATGATTTAAAATTAAATATCAATAATAGGTTTATAACAAACAATTTAGACATAGCTGAATCTTTTAATACCTTTTTCACAAGTGTACCAGTTAGTACAACGAGTACCTTGAATTATTGTGCGTCCGGGTCTAAACTGTTGTTAAGGGCCAATGTAAATGAATGTAAGAATCTATTTCAATTTGAATACATAAACCCCACAGATATTATAAAAACGTTTAAGTCTCTTAACTCTAAGAAAACAGGGGACTTATGGGGGATTTCAGTTGAATTAATAGAAACTATTATAATTGATATAGCACCATTTCTGGCAATAACATTCAATCGATGTGTTGATTCTGGGGTGATCCTGGGGATCCTGATGAAGTATAGTAAAGTAATACCTTTATTCAAGAAGGGTTGTACAACCGAACCAAGTAACTTTAGGCCAATCTCAATCTTACCGGCTATTAGTAAAATACTTGAAAAAGTTATGTTACAACAACTGGAAAGCCATTTTAATCTAAATAATTTATTTCACAAACAACAATATGGCTTTACAAAGGGTCGTTCAACAATTGATGCGGGTGCAAGTCTTTTGAGACATATAAAAACAGTTTTTGACGATGTGAATAGGGCACTAAATGATGTATTGAATTGGTTTACAACGAATAATCTCCTACTGAATTCAAATAATACAAAGTGTGTGAGATTTACTATGCCAAATGTAAAACAACTAGGCACTAATCTAACTATAAATAATGAAATCATAAGTATTGTAGACTCAACAGTATTCTTAGGAATTACATTAGATAGTAAACTTCAATGGGGAGCCCAGATAGATAGCCTTGCGGGTAGACTTAGTTCGGCAGCTTATGCAGTATGGAAGGTACGTCAGCTCACTGATACGGACACAGCTAGGTTAGTTTATTTTAGCTACTTTCATAGCGTCATGTCCTATGGTATACTACTTTGGGGCAAGGCGGCTGATATTGAAACGATTTTTATTCTACAAAAACGAGCCATCCGCTCAATGTACAATTTAGGTGCTAGAGTCTCTCTTCGAGAGTTGTTTAAAGATATAGGTATTTTAACTGTTGCATCACAGTATATATTTGCTAATATTATGTTTGTTAGACACAACATTAATGACTATAAGAAAAACAGTGGTGGAAAACAAATCTAAACTCATTGGTACCTATCATCGATTACATAAGGTACACAACTCGTTCGAAGGTCTTGGTGTACGTTTTTATAATAAAATTCCTATACATGTACTCGACCTTCCTGTAAATAAATTAAGGCTAACTGTAAAAAATCACCTTATTAGGAAAGCCTACTATACGATCAACGATTATCTAAACGACAAACAGTCATGGGCTTAAGGTGTCATTAGAATTTAAATAGATACACACAAACTTCTTTGTCTTTTAATAAAGCTAAATATTAACAAACCATTGTTAGTTGAAAGTAATGCGTGGCGATTATTATGGTAATTTAATTAGTAGTGATTTCTATCAGTATCTCGACTATGGTTTGTCATGCTCACTAAAATGTCATTGCTTGCGGTGTCGTTGTGGGGCGGGTCGTTTCCTTCCCTCTGATATGGCGAAGGAGATGATGGCTGGTCCATGCGTCATACTCGTGAACGGGTGCTGCTTGGGGTGACTGGTCGGCCTAGTCAGCGATTCTTTAGACAATACTATTATTCTGGTTCGTTCAACTGCAACCCTAGCCTCTTAATCCAGTCACGAATTATTTTCAACAGTAGATTTTGCAACTGAATGTAAGTGGATGTGCACCTTGTTTCTATTTTGTTCTATGTTTAATAGACTCAAACCTTCAACGTTATCACTGAGTGTTTTTATTTGTTTGCGCGTTAGATTTTGGAGCTTTTTAATAAAAGGAATTTCAGGTGGCAACAGCTTGCATACTGTTTATCTTACATGTAATACTAACACTATTGTACCTGAAAATCAGATTTTGAAAAAGAGTAGCTCTACGCATTTTGGAAACTGGAAGTTATGGATCGACACAGGCAGGCAGTAGATTTTGGTGTTTTCGCCTAACTTACCTCGACAATACAGCACATGCTGTGGCCTCTGTTTGTGTCGATCTATGATTTTTAACTATAGCTTCAATTTGACGTTCATAAGTGTCAATTGGTGTCTTAGATGAATAAATGATTTTGATTTGATTTGATTTGAAACGGTTTTACCTGAATATCAATTTTTATCACGGAGCGACTGACATCGGGCCTCCGCGACCCTGAGGGTGAACTGAATTCGAAGGTTGAACTAGTCGTCAGTATATTTGAGGGTACTGACTTTCCAATGCACACACAAACTTTGACTGCACGTATGGCCTAGTGGCTTAAGCGGTCGCCACACCGCTTCCTACTTCGCCAAGTGTTGTGGGTTCAAATCCCACATAGGAGGACAATACTTTGTGTGATCCACAAATAATTGTTGTGCTGGGTCTGGGTGTTCTTTGTGTCCGTTACATGTATGTTTGTAAAGTCCCCCGCGACACAGGATGTATATTCCTAATGCGGGAGTATACCGCCACACTTCCAAACTCCGAACTGTTATTAAGAATTTCTTGTAAAAAAAAATCTACAACACTTTTGGACCTACCCAGCGGTTAGCGTATGCGCATAAACCGATTAGTTAAATAAATAAATATTTTGGACATATAACACACAACAACATCTAGTCCCAAGCTAAGCAGAGCTTGTGTTATTGTTCCTGCGTCTCATCGGGCTGCGCGTCCCCGCGCCAAACCGGTTTCACGACCTTCGACAATGGCCGCGCGAGGGCTGCGCGGCCATCAGCGCGACTCTCACTCAAGAAAGGTCCACGCGTGCGCATCACAGTAAAATTGTTATTGTTAAAAGTGAAATACATCATTATAGTCTTCCACGCGTTTATTTTCACATCACACATCCAGTCAAGCACACCAGCCATACAACTGGAGCTTTTCATTCAAACAGTTATGGTTAATAGAAACTGATACAAATACATCTTATATATATTTTTTTGTAAATACATACATATTATACATAGAAAACACCCAAACTCCGAAACAAATATTTGCAGTATTTGCAGATCATACAAACACTTGGTTCGACCCGGGAATCGAACCTGAGACTTCACAGCAGCACAGCAGTCGCACGCGCTACCACTACGACGCCGCCGCCGATCTTTAATTGATTACTAAAAAGCGGCCAAGTGCGAATCGGACTCGCCCATGAAGGGTTCCGCAGTAGCAAGTAACATAATATATTTTTTATTTTATTTTTATATTTGTGTTGATTGAATGAAAGGTAAATTTCAGTTTACGATTTATGACGTACTAAAAAAAATCTATTTACTAGATTTCGTTCAAACCAATTTTCGGTGGAAGTTTACATGGTACATAAAATAAAATAAAAATAAAATAAAAATAGCCTTTATTTACTCTGACCTTTGCACAATAAAACATGAAATTATGCTAACTATACTTATTTATACTATATTAACAATACTTCTATCTATTTTCTGTATGTACATAATTTAACATTTAATGTCAGTTACCAGGTCAGGCTGTCTTGCGACATAGGCCTCCTCAAGATCCCTCCACATTTGTCTGTCCATTGCTGTCCTTCTCCAACCCTTGGGCAAATCGTCTTCGTCATCTTTTTTTCTGCCTTCCTCTACGTCTTTTTCCGTCCCGCGGGTACCATTCTGTTACTTTTTTGATACACTTTCCTGTTGTTGATCTCATCATATGACCAGTCCATTTACATTTCAAGGTTCATGTTTTTATTTTAACATCTGCTACTTTGGTGATGCTCCTAATTGTTGCAGCTTTACATTTGTCTTTCAACATTAGTCCCAACATACTTCTTTCTATTCCTATTTGGCATACACCTAGTTTTTGCTCAATTTTATCTGTTAGTGGCCAGGTCTGGCAGCCATAGGTGAGACATGGAAGTATGCAACTGTTGTAGACGGTTTTCTTTTCCGAGATGGGTACAGATTAATTTTTCATGATTTCCCTAAGGGACCAGTATCTTTGCCAGGTATTATTTATTCGTCTTTCTACTTCTTTAATTGCTAAGTCTTCCACAGATATGACTTGACCCAGGTAAATATACTCTTTAACGTATTCGATCTCTTCTTCGTCCACCTCAATTTTGACTTCGGTCTTGTTGGTCATCAATTTTGTTTTACTGACATTCATCGTTAAGCCTGCCTTTTTACTTTCATCTGTTAGTTGTTGTAACATTGTTCTTAGTGTGATAGGATCTTCTGCAAACAAAATGAGGTCATCTGCGAATCTCAGGTGGTGTAACTTTTCCCCGTTTATTTGAATTCCGAAAGTTTCCCAATTGAGTTGCCTAAATATATTTTCCAAAACTGCATTGAATATTTTTGGTGACAGCGGGTCTCCCTGTCTCACACCCTTCTGTATTTCAAATTGATCTCTAACATTTTCTAGTTGTACTTTTGCTGTGCTGTTGACGTATATGTTCTTAATGATCTTTGATCTAATGATCTTTTTTTACTTCACTTTGCAAAATGAATGGGATTGGTTCTGGGTTTTGGTCTTCTTCTAAAGTTGTTTTGTATAAGTATTCGTTCATATCATCTGTATACAATTTTTTGTAAAAAGTGTGTAAAATATGTCGTCGCTTGGTTGTAGTATGTATTTTGTTGTCTTTTCCTTTTTGCGGTCTTTGTCTTGTCTCTTGTCTTTGGTATCCATGTTGAATGTTCTTTAAGTTGTTTTAAAGCTCTTTTTGATTCCTCCGGTTTTGTTTATTTGTTCTCTAATGATATTAAGTCGATTGGTTTTCCTATGGTTTCTAATGGCTTTTGAAATTTCTTTGCTAATCTTATCTATTCGTGTACGATTTTCTTTTCTGTTTATTAATATTTCTTTTCTTTGGCTTATTTTTGATCTGGCTTCGTCACCGAGTTTGTCACTTTTATCTCTTGTTTTGAATTTATTTATTTTTAATAGGGCTTCTTCTAAGATGTTGTATTTATCTTGAACATTCTTTTGTTTCTCAATCAAGTTTATTGATATTTTTAGTTCACTGAGGTTTTGTTCTGACATATGTGTTATGGGCCGGCAATTAGTTCTCTGAAATTTCCTTCTTTATATTTTTAATTCTTTGCACGCTATTTCACCTCTAACCATTCTATGATCTGAATTAAAATTCAGATTTGAGACCGCGCTGACGTTGTTGAAAATCTCGGGCATATTAGTAATTATAAAGTCTATCTCATTTCTGTCTTTACCATTTGGGGACATCCACGTCCATTTCCTGTCTTGTTTTTTGCGAAAAAAGGTGTTCATTATTCTCAAGTTCTGTTCGAAACAAAAATGTATTAAACGTTGCCCATTGTCGGTTCTTTTTCCCTGGCCATATTTGCCTATGACGAACTCTCCTATATCTGATTTGGCTCCTATTTGACCATTAAAGTCCCCCATCAATATTATGTTCCTATTTAGTTTCTGCATTGTCTTGGTGAGACTTTTATAGAATATATTTTTTTCTTTTTCCGTTGCTTGATCAGTTGGGGCATATATTTGCAGTATTGAGAACGGGTTTCTAAAGCCAGGTAATTTAATATTTAAGATTCCTATTCTGTCTGATATACCATCAAATTCTTCTATGTATTGTTTAAAGTCTTTTTTAACTAGAAATCCTATTCCGTGTTTTCCTTGGATTTCTCCTTTGTAGTAGAATACAAAATCTTTGAATTCTTTTATTTCCTCTCCAGATCTTCTAACTTCACAGAGTCCAAGTATGTCCCATCTAATATATTTCAATGCTTCTTCAAGTTCGATCCGTTTTTCATCAGTTCTTAATGTTCTTGCGTTAATAGTTGCTATTTGTATTTTGTTTATCTTGTTTTTATTGTTTTTGGTCAGGTGTAGGGGTTTTTGAGGGTAGTGGTCTGTCAACCCCACGGAGACCAGCCGGGTTGGGGTTGTTCCGCCTCCGGTAACTGCTATCTAATTGCTGGATAGTTTTGTTTATTGATGGTAAGGAAGAATTTGAATTTGATCTAGCTCGCATCAAGTCATAAGCATTTGTTCTATGTGTCTTGCTGCTTGTAGCCATATTAATTTGTTTTGTAGGGTTTGTTTGTATCCCTGGAGATGTAGATTCTTCTCTTTTTCTTTTTTCTATGTTGGTTGCGTTTCCTTCCTTCACTATCAGCCTGTCATATTTTATATATGCAAATTTCCCTTTTGCTCTTTCTTCCTTTAGTTGTTCCTGTAGTAATTTGCGTTTATCTAATACAGCTTTTGGATAGTCTTCTACTACGTAAACGTCTTTTAGACTCTTTTTGTTTTTAAAATTTCTACTTTTCTCCAATAGTTTGTAAACGAGATCAACAAAGGTCTACATTTCTCTTTATTTTTGTTTCCAATTTTGTAAATGTTATGAATATCGCTATCATTCACAAGAATGACAAGATCCTTTTTCATTATTTCTTTTACTGTTTTAAATAGGTCT
This sequence comes from Diaphora mendica, assembly GCA_949125395.1. Taxonomy (NCBI): domain Eukaryota; kingdom Metazoa; phylum Arthropoda; class Insecta; order Lepidoptera; family Erebidae; genus Diaphora; species Diaphora mendica. The sequence continues at coordinate 10,246,232 of OX421321.1, forward strand.
AATGAGCTTTTCTTAGTCTCTTCTAATCTAAATTTCTTTTTTTTTCTTTTAATTTTCCAGCTTGTTGACTTTATTCTCTAACCATTCAATTTTTTCTTTCAAGTTTTTATTTTCTTCAATTATTGGCTGTAATTTTTCTTCCATCTTTGTTGTTCCATTTTCCTAGTGGTTTAATTATTTTAAAGTGTAGCTGCTTGTAATGGAACGTGCGAATTCTGCGTTGTTTCCGAACGCAAATTCGAGCTGTCTGGTTGGTAGTACTGTTTACTTCACTTCACTCGTTCACCTCCATACAAATTATGATCATATGATGCACTTAAACTCATAGTTTTGTTCTTTTTACAGTTTTAATATCGATTTGTGAATACGATATCGTTGCACAGCACTTTTAAGTTCACAGTTTTCGCCTTTTAACGTGGTTGTACGGTAATAATCTGTTTAATTGTCACTACTGATAGATTATAATAATTATTATTATAATTACATACTACTTTTCCGGAGCGATTTGCGACGATGTTTACTGACAGGTGACCGGAGACCGAAAAACACACACACACACACACATACATTACATGGTAATGTACATTATATTATTTTTTTAGTTTTATCATTCTCTTATTTTAGAAGTTACAGGGGTGGGGACACACATTTTACCACTTTGGGAGTACCTCTCGCGCAAACTATTCAGTTTAGAATAAAATGTATTTAGACACCTCAATATCATTTTTGAAGACCTATCCATAACCCACCCTACACGTATGGGTTTGATGAAAAAGAAATTTTTGAGTTTTATTTCTATGTATGGGGACCCCCAAATTTTTTTTTTCTATTTTGTGTGAAAATCTTAATGCGGTTCACAGAATACATCTACTTACCAAGTTTCAACATTATAGTTCTTATAGTTTCGGAAAAAAGTGGCTGTGACATACGGACGTACAGACAGACAGACGGACGGACAGACAGACAGACATGACGAATCTATAAGGATTCCGTATTTGCCTTTGGCACGGAACCCTAAAAAGGGTCAAAATGAAATTAGAGACACGGGCAAAGTTAAATTAATGTTTTAGGTGTTGACCATTGAATAACTTTTAACTAAAATAAATATGACATATTAACTACAACAAATATATAATACATAAAAAGGAAACGTTATAAATGGAACTCTAAATAAATACAAAAGCATTTTAACTTTAGAAAACTTATCCAAACTCTTAGAATAAGAAGTAACAAACGAATGCTTCCGACACGTACTCGATGGGAAATCATTGGAATTGACAGGGTGTTCAATTTCCGGTAAAAATCCATTATATTCAAATAAGAACGTTGCCACAAATTACAAAACTTTTCTTCCTTTAAGTCTACAACTTGAATTAACTCTTTGAAAGATGATTTTAAGTATTTCCATTTAAATAAACATTTGTTTCGAATTTCAATTCTAATCGTAATAGCTATTTTAATAAACGCACTGTTGAATTGGTAGAGAAACATGAATGATATGGGTGTGTTTCTATGTGTGTGCATTTTTTAGTGTGTATGTGTAACTGGGCGAGAAAAAATAATAGTAGAGCCATGCCGATTTTAGCACGAACAGATCGGCTCGATCGGGACGGTACAACCCTCTCCCCCTTTGACAGGCTCATACATAAAAAAAATATTCAGCAAGTGTCTAATTTAGTGTTATAAAAAATATAACTTCTATAATAAATAAAATATTATTTTAGTAATGCTTGTTCCACATTATGTCATATTAAAAGACCACTTAATTATCTATGTATTTATCTAGACTAGATTGGCTTCTTAGGTTACATTTCAAGTTGACTGTCAACCAATTCCTTGACTTCAGAAAATGAAGAAATAAAATTTGTTGTCTGTAAAGTCGGTTTACGGACGATAATTTTACGTGATAATAGGAAAATATTGATGAAAATTATGCGTCACAAGTCGAACGCTTAGGCTGATCGTGCTTCTGTCGCTTGTTCCACGCTCTCGCTTGCACGCTTGGCTCAGGCGGAACGTGACAATGAGTCATGCTTTTTCATGCTTGCACTGCCGGCGTTCATCGATTTATAAGACGTTATCACGTCAAAAGAAAATTACTTATTCAGACGTTTGAATATACACTAAGGTTTTTAACTGTTTATTCTCAACAAACAACACGAGAATCAAAATCATATACGTAACATAATATTGACTGTCAATAAAAAATTGGCATCACTTCACATTGAGCCAGTCACGTGTCTTCAAACACGTGGACCAACACGAATTTTTTTTATTTTGTTAATGTTTTTATTTATGAAAATTATATTTTAATTTATATGTTGTTTTAAGTGAGAATATTTCATCAAATACCCCCTCTCCTTACCCTACCCCTCCCACAAAGGCTGCCCACAAACATAACGCCCTTCCAATGATACCAAACAGGGCATATTTATCTCAAATTTATTTTGTAACACAGTACTTTATGACCGCTAGAGGGCGCCACATTGAATTCAGTGACACGTTATACTATACAGCCTATAACCAGTGGAAGATCAAGATTTCTAACGATACCTCATTTGTCCAGTTCTAATAAGTAGTTAAGGAGCTATGAGGAAACAGATGAACATACATACATACGCATAGCCTATCAAAATCATAACCATCCCTTGACTTTGCCGTATTATTAAAAGAATAACATTGTATTAACTTACTAGTTGTTGCTCGCGGCTCGGCCCGCGTATATGTCGGTTATCGCGGGAAAAAGTAGCCTCTGTGTTATTATGATGTATAAGCTATATTTTAAAGTTTAATCCAAATCCGTTCAGTAGTTTTACGTGAAAGAGTAACAAACATCCATCCATCCATCCATCCATACTTACAAACTTTCGCGTTTATAATATTAGTATAGATTACATTTAAAGGAGATTAGGCAAAAAAAAACCTCGTTCTAAAAACCGACTTCAAAAACTAAAAAGTATAAAATAACTTAATTTGTATGTGCTACCTATTCATAGGTTTGAAGTCAGTGCCAAGCATAATGTAATAGTATGTACATTGATTACTCCGTCAATTGTGGACCGATTTTGAAAATTCTTTTTGTAAGAAAACACAGGTGTGCGCATTCTCTACCAAAAAGTCTCAATTTTTTTCCCTCCCCACTTTTCAGAGCACTCAACTGCGGGATAAGCTCGGTGTCCTGAGCATGGATATTTGCCGGGACCTCAAACCATGGAAGTACATAGAGAACATCACTAAGGCGGCCTCGCGGAAACTTGGCGTACTGAACAGGGTGAGACGGTTCTTCGCGCCCGGTCTTTATAAGACCCAGGTTCGCTCGTGCGTGGAGTACTGTTCTCATCTTTGTGATGGATCCACGCAGTATTTGCTTGGTGCTTTCGATCGGTTGCAGCGGCGAGCAGTCCGCCTTATCAACAGTCCCGAAGCCATCGAGCTCCTTGAACCTCTGTAGCTGCGTAGAGATATAGCCTCTATAGCAGTCCTCTACCGCCTGTATCATGGGGAGTATTCTGAAGAACTCTGCCAACTGGTCCATCTTTCTCCCTTCCTCTCCAGAACAATACGACCTGGCCTTGGAAAACACCGCCTCAGAGTCTTAGAAATACGCTCTCGAACCAAACGATTTGGTTCTTCCTTCCTGTGCCGAGCAGTTAAAAACTGGAACTCACTACCAGCGCAGGCAGCGCACGTATTTCTCTTCCACTATGATCCCTTAAGGTCCTTTAAGTGAGATGTGTAATTTATTGGTGCGTGAAAAAGCATCTCTCTAAGTCGTCATAGTGTGGGACGCAATACTACATTGTCTGCTTTCGTAGTGAGTATGGTTGCTCGCACTATTGGATTCGGCTTGAGTTTTCCATCATACTGACCAGAGTCACTTTGGCAGCCTCAAGTAAAAAAGTACTATTTTATTCTGTGCGTTTTTTGTTTTGCCATCTTTTGCCAAAATATAGAGATTTAGCGGATTTGATACATGTGGGTATGCTGCCCATGGGAAAAAATGAACTGCAACATTAATCGTCTTTCCTTGGGCTTTGATAATATTGTTGTAATATTGTGACAGCAAAAATACAGGTATGACATTCCGCAAGCTACTCGGGGTGACGTCACTATCCAGTTACCACTTTATAGCAACATAACATGAAATGATGGAAACATTTTCAGTCACCATTCTATTTAAAAAAATGCAAAATGCATTTAATTTTTGTTTTGTATGCATAGTCAAACAAAATAATTGAATTTAAATATATGATAACGTAAAACTTTATTGTTCTATCGTATTCACAAAGGGAATAATGGTGGTTGGGAGTTATTATTTCATACTACTGATAACACTGAAACGTGCTATGTCAGTGTTTTTCTGTATGTCGTTATCTTCGTTACACGTATAAGTCTGTCTCGTTCTGTGCTAGTGTATACAGCTATTCTCAAGTATTTATTTATATTTATAGTATATAACAAAATTATTTGTTGTTTTATTCGGAACTGTAAGAGCAGAGCTATAAAAGGCGGTACAATTTTTTTTTTGATCGAAGCAAATGCTTTTAAAAAACTATGGGCTGAAGCAATACTACATAATCAATCGAACCTCTTCCAGAACTTTGAAAGGTGAAACACCCTTTTAAAGAATGGATTAATATAATACAATCATCTCTACATTTTAGGTATAGGCTACGAAAATTACTACGATAACCGATATGCATGCGGGTGGGGCCGGCCAAAAAAAAACGCCCTACTTTCAGCTTAGTGAGTACCCATTCCTTTCTGAGTAAATGTTAGACTACCGACCCTTAAAATTTCATCTTTCCTAAAATGAAGTCATTCTGGGCTGACTCTCAATCTATATAGTTTGTCATTCATAATCAGGATCAAAACTTATGTATTCAAATTATTTCCTGAATTTTAATTATTGACTAAATTAAGTAGGTTTTAAAATCTCCCCAAAATTATAAAGTTTGAGAACCAGCGATAGTGATGATGACATCATCTCATGCTGTATCTCGGAATGTCATACTTGTATTTTTATATCATGGTGAGAGCTTTGTTTATTCGTTGTCAAGACGCCCGGCGTAGGTAACGCGCATGCGTATGGCGAGTGAACCGCCCGACTTCTATACAACCCTTATTCCCCCCTTTAAACCCCTTACAACCCTTTTTTCGCATTAAAAAGTAGCCTATGTCCTTTCTCAGGCTCTAGACTATCTGTATACTAAATTTCATTGAAATCGGTGCAGCGGTCTGGCCGTGAAAGCAGGATAGACAGACAGACAGAGTTACTTTCGCATGTATAATATAAGTATGGATTTCAGATTATAAAGTCATTTAATGCGAACTATGGTGTAATATTGGATTACATCTAGGAAACGTTAGTTATGAGTTTTTTACTTGTCCTGTTTCATTTGTTTTGGCCATTATGATATTGTTCATTGGTGGGATACGTACATCTGGTGTCGCGGGAGATTTCAGAAACATTCATGAAATGGTCAAAAGAATACTTTTCTCCCCATGTGGGGGTCAAACCAAACCCACAATATTAATCGCTGTAGGAGGTAGTGCTACGCCTTATCCAAGTAATATTTTTAAAAAACAAAATTAAACCCTGACAATTTACATTGAAATTGATAAATTCTTTGCACCATTTAAGCGTCATTATTATTAATATTAATTTTAAAAGCAACCAGCTGAACTGTCCTAAACAGTGAAATGAACGGTTTTATTAAAAGTCTCAAGAAACTTATCAGTGTTAAGTTAAATTGAAGATTTGCATTGTTAATTTCGTTTTACGCACCTCACCCTATTATTAAAACAGCATTCAGTTTCAACTGTAGGGAGATTTAATAATATAATGGTTTGTCTTCGAAGTTCCTTGCACGTCTCCTATTGTACATTTCTTGAAATGCTAATCAGACGAGTAATTCAATCTCCTGTAAAATTTGAATATAACTTTAATGTAACATTTATTCTACGATAGCTAACAAAAATGACGTTTCTACTGGTTCTGTAAATGTAATACATATATTCACTGAAATATTTTAGACTACTACTACTATTTTATTCCTTTAAATTAATAAGTTACTCATTTTATTTTGTATTATGTGCCATCACTCCAATCAACGACGCACGGTATTACTTCGCCTACTTACTCATCAAAGTAACATGACATAGAACCCTAAAATCAGCTACCGTTAAAATTATGTTGAGATAGATGTCCTTAGGTAATATTGTACAGGACTCGTATACCTATGGTCGGAATATCAGCTAAAAAGGAAAACAAATACGAAAACCTATTTGCACTCAGCTTTAGTTTTTTAACCAACTAACCTTTAAACAAATCATGTAATTGTGTATTCACCAAAAAACAGCACACTATTTTGCATCTCTATCGGGGCAAATAGCATCCCATGTGCAGGCGGCCTTACGGGAACAATAAAGGCTCTAACAAATAATGGAAGTTCAGGCAATATCGTTGCTATTGTGCACCGAAACATTTTCATTTATTTACACGAAAATTTTAATACCTGAAAACATTGAAGCTATGTGGATGGACGAAAGCATTAGACTTTCAACTGAAAGATTAATTTAAATTGACGGCAATTGAATCTGTATTTTCATGGGTAAACCCAACACGTGGAATTTATTGACTCTCGTGGAAGAAATGTGTGTAATATAAATTTATTTCACACATTTCAGCGAAAAAAATATAATCATCAACAACAACCCATAATGTCCCACTGCTGGGCTCAAGTTTCCTCTCTGGAGAGGGGTTAAGGCCATTAAAAGCGAAAAAATAAAGCAAAAATTACAAATGTTATTAAGATTTAAGAACATATTTAACAAGAACCTTTTGCTTCGATCTTACGAAGTGTAATAATGTACTACGCGTGATCATTTGCTCTGTATCTGAATGAAACCCATCAAAAAGAGTATGTATTTGGTGGTTTTTTTTTTTTTTTTATGTTTGGCCCGCCAAAATGACTCTACTCTGCCTGATGGAAAGCATAAGCAGAATCCAAGAGTGGTGGTCACCATGCTCACTGCGAATGCAGACAATGCAGCATGGCGACCCACACCATGGCGGCCTAGTGATGCTACTGCATCTTTTAGTCTAGTCAACAAGTATGGAACTTGTTGACTAGACTAATTGGGCCTCCAGTCTCGCACTCACCAACGAAACACGACAGCATGCTGTCATTTTACGTTGATTTTCTGTGCGAGGGTAGTACCGCCCCGGTCGAGCCGGCCCGTATATGCGTATATTTGGCAGCAGTCTATTTACTGTACAGACTTATGAGAAACGACGAGGGTGCTAGGAATGTAAAAAAAATGTTTTAATAAATAAAAATCTAAATACTTAAAGCTGAAACTTTTGGATTGGATTCCCATATGCCCAGTGTAAAGGATTCACGCACAACTTTAATATTGATGTAATACACGTCAGTAAGCTTTACCGAACAAAATTGCAGTAATGTCTTTGTCCACCGTTATTTACAGAATTAAGAAATGAATAGTTTTATTTTAATGCATACAGAGAAGTTGCAAGTATCAACGTTACTCAATCTTATATATAAAATTCTCGTGTCACAATGTTAGTTACCATACTCCTCTGAAACGGCTGGACCGTGTAGTCCCATTTCCATTTGGTCCAGTTCTGACATGTCATCCATGAGAAAACCATATAAGTCTTCAATTTGCATTAAGTATGTGCGTGACAAATTAACAAATAACTCAATATTCCCGTATGGTCCCATTTAAATTTGGTCCCGATTGAAATCGTTTTTTTTTGTTAAAATTTGTGATTACATAATCATAAAAAATAGGTATACATATACCCATTTTTTTTTTTTTCAAAACAAAGTTTGCCGGATCAGCTAGTTATAAAAATATTTATGTGAATCTTCACATTTCTCACTCAAGACATCTGAATCTGTAATAACTAAATAAGATACAGTTCTTATATTTAAAGGAAAAATTTATACTGAGAAAAGTAATAAGCCAATATTAAAAGCCAATGCTTACAACAAGGAGGTAATTTAGCAGATTTTCCAAGTTAATATTCAACTGAGCAACGTTTCTGTGTGTATAAACTACGTGTATAATGTTAACGCCTCAAAACACAAAGCCGAGATTTTACCGACAGCCAAATTCTTAACATACGGCCTACCTACGTATAACTTCATTAAGTCTGTGCCATATTTAGCTTTCGTTACATCACAAGTTTACAATTATGAATAAAACAACGAAAAAAAATCCTATATGGAAGCTTTCCTTCCATAACTAATATAACAAAACGTGTTTGTTACAACATTAGTGCTAGTTTGATCCATCCCAAATAAATATATCTTAACGGAACCATAATCTTAGAACCAAGTTTTTAAAGTGGTGTGTAATAAATCAGTAAAATGGTATAGAAAAATAATAGGATGAAATTGAATAAAATATCAATAACATAGATCCCGAACTATGTAATTAGATTCTAATTTGTTTGTATTTTTATAAAATCTCTAAATCAAGATTTACAATGTTAAAACAGACTGCCATGACAGTATGTTTTCTCCCTAATGTCAGTATTACCCCAAGAAGTTATAAAAATATCGAATCAAATAAAAATACAATAGTATTATAAAACAGGGACTACAATAAAAATGTAACGTACTCAAATTATGTTTTTGCCTCTTTCCGTCTGACGAACTGGAGCAATATTAAAGCGACTGATTTCGAATGTTCTGCCGAATAAAATTCAAGTTCGCTAATAAGAGCTAATAACCAATTAGGTTACTTTTGCTTGTACCCCTTTGTATCCGGGGGCTCTTTTAAGATGGAAAGCAATCACACGCTCACATATTACAAGTAACTCCCTGGAAAGGAAACTTTGATGAGCTCACATTTAAATTTCAGATCGTTCCGAATAAATTTGCAATTTAATACCCTTTCGTGTTTTAATACTTTTTCGAGTTTCACTTGAAAATAGGTTACTCTAGAACGCTACTTCTTCTATTTACCAGATGTATTTTTTTTTTTTAAATTGGACTGTAGTTGAAATTGTGTTGATAGTTTCTAACTTCGTTATATCCAGTTCCGTTTCAACTTTACATTTTATGTTTTTATTTATGTTGTAGTACTTTTACTGGCGAGCTTTTGATACAAAAATTGCAAAAATCATTTTCATGTTTTGTAATGCTGGAAGATATGATTATTAATTGGATTTTTCACCGACTTCAAAAAAGTAGAAGGTTATCGATTCGTCGGAAACTTTTTTTAAGTATGTTCGTTGGTATTTTTGTCGTTAATGAACCGATTTTAAAATTCTTTTTGCATTGGGTTTGGTGTAGTTTACAGGTGATCCTATTGTCACAATATCGGCATTTGATGATGGAACTACGAGGAAATCGAGGGCGATCCTCAAATTTTATTGGCACGTATTATGTTTTTTAATTTTTTTTCTTAAACTTTTCAAAAATATGCGTCTGGTAGTCGTTATGATGAATCGATATGGAAGATACAACTCCTTAACAGTTAGGAATTAGAGGATAATTATTTTGTTGTCTATGCTCAGTTTTAATAAATACTTCCAACTACTAACTACATTTATTCGCATCAGCAGGAATAACATTTGAAGGTGGTCGTTATCTTAGATTACTTCTCGCGGCTTATATGAAATAGTTTAAATTACCTACATTATTAGCAAAAAAAAAATTACACAATAACAAAATTAACTGACTCCAACAAAACATCAAACAAAGCTCTGCCTTGAAACACTAAATTACTAGGTACCTAAAACTTGTTTGTTATTTAATTCAACTCATTTCTTAGTAATTTAATATGTATAAATTTAGATATATTCTCAGCAGTCTCACTCAGACTTGCAGCTCTACGCTAACATGAGATTTCGTTCCCAATTAGACTTTCAAATTGTTGGTAATTAGATTTATTTTAGATTTTAATTCCATATAACCAATGGATTCATTGCCCTCAAAGTTTACCAAAGAATTTCAAAAGTGCTAGCTCAGGATTTGGTAATTTCTAGTTTAAATTTCGTTACACATGTCCAGTCAGTATCTATACAAATAAATAAATATGATGATTGATGATGATAAATAATTGATGTTTCTGTTTGTAATTTTAAAATAGCATCTTTCCGGTAAGTGCATATACGTGCGTATATGGTAGGTAATTAAACAAAAAAAAACGATTTTCAAAATTTTTGTCTGTCTGTCTGTTTATTTCGGCTAATCTCTGGAACGGCTGAACCGATAATAAAAAAAAATACGCGGAAAAAAAACAAAACCAATAAAATAGTGAACAATATGTCATTCGAAAGAAAAACCGGCGGGTAAATTCGCGAGACGCAGCTAGTTATGAATAAGAATAAAGCAAATAAACGAGCCTCCTTAAGTTGGGACAACCTGGTTTTATTACGGCTAAAATCAACAGGAAAAAGTTGAACTAGTAATCGAACCGTGGCTTTGCAGAACCCAGAGAAAAATCAGCTTTATAGTTCCTGACTAACAACATTTAAAAAAAAACTTAAGCTAACATATATCCAAATATGTATATATTACACAGTTAATGTTTATTTTAAACTGGTCTCAAGATACACAATAAATTCTTACATTAAATCTAATATTTATAACAAAAAACTTCTGAGTATATATAAGGAGTAAGGGCGTACATAACGCGACGCGATGCGGCGTGAAGTTCTTGCGCGGCATTCGTGCGAGCTCGCAGATATTTGCGATGCGATGGGAATTCGCAGTTATGTGTGGGAGCCCTAACTTAGGCTTTTTTTATCATAGACTAGTTGTTGCCCGTGACTCCGCCCGCGTATATGTCGGTTATGGCGGCAAATCGTAGTCTATATGTTATTCTGATGTATAAGCTATATTGCTGTTAAGTTTCATCCAAATCTGCTTAGTAGTTTTTGCGTTAAAGAGTAACAAATATCCATCCATTCATCCATACTTACAAACTTTTGCGTTTATAATATTAGTATAGATACAACTCCGCGATGTTACCTTTTCGGGCAATATTAAAGTAGTAAATTCAATTTCTACATAAATAATATTTACCAAATTTAATAAATAACAAATGATATTGTTTTATTTTACAGGTCCCAATCTCACTTAAGACATTTTCATTATTCGAGCTATAAACTTCTTAGACTTCATTTAAAGCTGGCTGTATAGTACAACTTTTTATTTTAAAACTTTCCATGTGGTAGTAACCCTGGAGATAATAAGAAATTTATTTTTATACTCCAATAAGTGCAAGTCCAAAAAGCCTGTGGTCAACTATAATTTGATCAAGTTAAAAATTTTTTGCAGCATTAGTAGTTGTTGATTGCCTAAAATGGGATGGAATTAATATGTGTAGGTAGTAGAGCCACGCTGATTTCAGCACGAATGGGCCGGCTCGACCAGGGCGGTACTACCCTCGCACAGAAAATCAACGTAAAATGACAGCGATCGTGCTGTCGTGTTTCGTTGGTGAGTGCGAGACCGGAGGCCCAAATAGTCTAGTCAACAAGTTCCATACTTGTTGACTAGACTAAAAGATGCAGCAGCATCACTAGGCCGCCATGGTGTGGGTCGCCATACTGCATTGTCTGCATTCGCAGTGAGTATGGTGACCACCACTCTTGGATTCTGCTTATGCTTTCCATCAGGCAGAGTAGAGTCATTATGGCGGGACATACATAAAAAAAAAAAAAAAAACTCGTAAAATCCAAAATAAACACACTGAAAAAAATAATTGAAATCTGTTTTTATTATATAATACAAAGGGTACAGTATAATAGTATAGTATAATACAAACGTTACTAGCTATACAGTACTGATGCAAATACATAATCGGTGCGCCGCAACTAATAAATGTGAATAAAACAACGCAAATTAGACCTTACGAAAAGAAGCAAAACTGTGTGACTTGTGATTTTTATTCTTGATCCCTGGAGGCACATTGAATTATCTACGACTTCATGTTAAAAAGATTGTACTCATTGTTATTCAAAGCATATATGTATTGTACGTACGTACACGAAAAGGTTATGAGTGATTAGATTGCTATATTTTGTTACCGTCTAGGGATCTCACTGTTAGGGGCTGGCCTTTGTATGAAATATCTTTGAAGAGTGTAATTTTTTTATCAAGTAGGCAATTTGATATAAATTTCAGTGTCATCATTAACTATGAAAGAGTCGTGTAAGGTAGTCTATACACGATAGAAAGTTTTATGGTTAAGTAATTTCTGTCAAAACTTTTAATGAAACACAAATGATGCTAAACTTCCACTGTCACTCAAAACAACTGAGTTATCACTCTCACTTTTAACTGTCCAGTTATAATACTGATAGTAGGTAATTAGCCTGATCCCGATGCGACAAGTGTGGTATAATAATATTGTGTAGTGAGCTCCCGTAATAAGAGGCATAAATATACATTTCACCTGCATGTACGGACCATTCCTTACAAATTACAGATCCATTAATTTGATTATCTTGGTAAAGTTTAACCGAAAACATCATCACATCACATCACATCACGCTAATATATAAAGGCGAACGTTTGTGTGTATGTTTGTTACTTCTTCACGCAAAAACTACTGAACGAATTTGGATGAAACTTTACAGTAATAAAGCTTATACATCAGAATAACACATAGGCTACTATTTGCAGCGATAATCGACATATACGCAGGCGGGCAACAGCTAGTATTTAAATAACTCTTACTAGTCCAAATATGCTCTTACGGTTTTTTCCATTACTGGGAAAGGCTTTTACTTCTTACTATAAAATGCAAGGTAAATACGAGTATGAGTCTAGCATTAAGTAAAACACCATAGACGATATCGTTCATGGACACGTAAAAAGTAATAGTTTACTTAAACATTGAGTCGGGCTCCAGACTATCATATGAATAATTCGTTACTGCAGGGAGCTGCAACCTAATTACAGTCAACTCAGGTAGACCACTTGAGAGCACCGCATTCAAGAGCTACCTACACTTCCATTCACTTTCGGCACACAACTTTATTTCTGTATACCAAGTAGTGAGTGCATTTGGCAAACTAATCCTTGCCTTTTAGGGATATAAACTAATGTAACAAGATATTTTTGTGCATTATTTTTTATTATTATACCGCTGTCATATTAAAATGATTATGACTGCTGATCATGAGGTCTCGGATTCGATTCCCGGGTCGGACCAAGTGTTTGTATGATCTACAAATATTTGTTTCGGAGTTTGGGTGTTTTCTATGTATAATATGTATGTATTTACAAAAAAAAAGTATATATGTATATGTACCAGTTGTCTAGTACCCATAACACAAGCTCTGCTTAGCTTGGGACTAGATGGCGTTGTGTTATATGTCCGAAATATTTATTTATTTATTTATTCATTATATTATGCTAGTTTTCAACGGATACATAATGTGATATAGAAACCAGCTACTGAAGAAATAGCATTAATTTAATTATATCAAGAACATCAGTTAGTCTAGTCAGAGAGACTTTTAGAAAGCATATTTTTTTAAATATTACTACTGATTGTGATTAGGCCATTTAACGGAGATAGTGAGCCTTGCCCATCTGATGTACTTCTGAGGCTACTGACTATTGACTCACCTTGTTTCATACATCATTCTTGCTTTATACATTTTCCTCTTTCGAGTAAAAGCTCTAGTGATATTAATTACCAATTGTTCCAAAGTAAGCAGAAAATTGGACTACCCTATTTCAGTTAGTAGCCCTTTATGACACTCGCGGTTAGTGTTCTCGTGGTAAAGTAGGTAATACTGTTTTACCTTATTTTTTTGCTGCTTACTTTGTATGTTTAAGAAACTAAAATCATTACATTAAGTTTTGGCAGACTATGTATGTTTGTATGTTCCACTGCAGCCGTACCGCACCTTAGCTAAACTACTGAATAGATTTTAATGAATGATGGTATTCCTATAATAGTCATATATAGTTAAATTAATAGAAATTATACATAGATAAGCCTGACCAGCAGATGTCAGCATATAATTATCGATCACGTAGATTCAAGCAGTCCTTATCGCGTCGAGAGTCAGAAGTGAGTATATGAATTGTACAGATAGATTTTTGTATATAAAACATCGCTGTTAGTATGTAAATACACTTACTTACTTAGTGACTTACTCTCAACACAGTCACCATGTAACACCAAGAGTATTCAGGGGCCAGGGCCCCTGCCTAATATATAATAGGTCTTTATCGATGAAATTGACGTTTTCTATGCAATAAGTGAAAGTACTTATTTTTTCAAACTTTTTTATTTCTGTTATTCGAAGTAATCACCCATGCAATCGACGCATCTTTGCCAACGCATTGGCAGTTTATTGATGCCCTTCTTGTAATTTCAGCTGGACGGGAGGCAACAAACTCTTCAAAGGCATTTTGTACTGCCTCCCGGGAATTGAATTTTTTACCCACTAAAAAGTTGTCTAAATTTTGGAAAAAGTAATAGTCGGTAGGTGCAAGGTCTGGTGAGTATGGCGGATGAGGGAGAGCTTCCAACCCCAGCTCTTGCAGTATGGAGACTGTCTGTTGCGCAGTATGGGGTCGCGCGTTGTCGTGAAGGAGCAGTGGGGACGACCGATTGACCAAAGCTGGTTGCAGATGTGCAAGCTTCTCCATCATTCTCTCCAGTTCTTCACAGTACACATCTGCATTAATGCTCATGCCGTTTTGTAAAAAGCTGTGGTGAATCACACCCGCACTAGATCACCAAACAGTGACCATCACCTTTTTAGGGGTCATTTTTAGTTTATGGCATTGCTTTGGTGCTGAACCAGGGACTAACCAACTTGCTGAGCGCTTTCGATTGTCGAACAGAATCCATTTTTCGTCGCACGTAACAATTCGTTTCAAAATCCCTTCATTTCTTTGCCTGTTGAGCAGCGCAAGGCAGGCCTCGACGCGTACGTTGCGCTAGCGATCGTTAAGGTCGTGGGGCACCCATCTATCAAGCTTTTTTACCTTGCCAATTTGTCGCAAATGGATCAATATTGTTTTGATGCTTACATTAAAAGCTGCTCCTAGCTCGGCTGTAGATTGAGTTTCGTCAGCTTCCACAATGGCCTTTAATTCATTATTGTTAACCAAAGTCTCCGGACAACCACGAGCTTCATTTTTCAAGTCAAAATTTCCAGAACGGAACCGGGAAAACCAATAACGGATTGTGCGTTCGTTTGTACAGTTCTCTCCGTAAACGTTTTTGATGTTACGTGCCGTTTGTGTCGCGTTGGTGCCACAACGGAACTCATATTCCATAATTACACGAATTTTTAAGGTGTCCATTATTACGAAAAATGTTCAAATGTAATGAAAATACAACGCTAATCAGAAAACAAAAGAATGAGTTTGTAAATAGAATGTCATGGTTTTAAAACAAAATTAATTTGAATTTAGAATACAGAGCCATTACAAACTTTTTTTATTTGAAATGGCCAGTACTGAAGAACGGCAATTTCATAGGTAAAGACCTAATATTATACCATCACAACAATCTTTCGTGTTATTCATCTCACCTACAAGTAACTATACTACTTATATAACCGTGTCGTTACGACACGGTTATATAAAAAATTAATAATTTAAATAGCCTATGTCACCCGGGCCATTATAGCGAACTTATATAGATGATTATAGTTCGCTATAATGGCCCGGGTGACATAGGCTATTTTTTTATTTATTTTTACATAGTTGGGATGAAGGTTTCTCGACTTTTTCTTTCTTCTTTTTTTCTTTCTTTCTAATAATATGACAAAGAAATCTCTTAAAAATGTAATACTGACTATCACAACAAAACAGTCTGTACCAGTCATTAGATATATACGTCAAGTCCTTCAATGTAGAATCGAAAGCATACCTTGAATATTGAGGGTCTAAGATCGTAAGGCATTCGAAATTAATAGCACTTGATGTAATTACAGCGGGATCTGAATTGAATACGGGACCATTAATGCTATCTGTCCATAGGAATAATGAAAACCATTCTACTAAATGACTTTTTATAAGCACCTATTGTTCTTTAGTAAATTGTTAGGGAATGTTTTTTAATATAAACTTCACAATAGCAGAGCGTTTTAATTTGTATACGTGAATGAGTATTACATGTAAACAAACTGCAAATTGGAAATACTGTGTTCAACGTTCTGAAGAACTCTTCCACCTACTGGCTTTGAAAGTCACCGCTTTAGAGTGGTAGTGATACACTCTCGAACTCAACTTTTCGGTTCTTCCTTTCTGTGCCGAGCGGTCAAAACCTGGAACTCAATATTAGCGCTCATATGTTTCCCTCCAACTAAGATAAGAACAAAAGTTGTGCGGTGTAAATATTTTTATAGCTTTGGATGTATTATGAGCATATTGCATTCTGAAAATTCCAGATAAGACTATTATTTTTGTAGCTTGAAAGGTGAACAGTACCTGTATTGAACAGTGAACCAGGTTTGCATATTACACAGTGAACCGATTCACTTTGTACCTTACGATCCTGGTTCACTGGTTCTTGAAGTGTGATTTTAATTATTTTTTGTTTCAGGATGCCAAGGCCATAAGATAAGGAGCTGAAGATAGGAAAACATACAAAATATGACATGATGTCAGCTTTACTTTACGTGTGGTAGAAAATAAGAACTCCATTATAGTGGCGGCAAAAGCATGTAATATCCCATACCCTACATTGCGTCGTTACGAGAAAAACAGAATTGAACATGGAACAGTGATATCACAAAGTTTGCTTAATGCTGCAGCTTCTGCAATTTTCGACATACATAAAAGCAATAATCAAGAGATTCAAGATTCTACTTCTATGATAGAGACATGACGTTTAAATTTAAAGAACCATCTAGATGTTACTTCAGATCGAGAAAGTCCATCTATAATATCGTGTCCCTATACGTCTTATTAAATATTCATTCAATGCAAACTTGTATTTGATTAATTTGAAGTATTTTGATTTCATTAGTTTGTCTCTGATCTTGCAGTGATAGGTAAATTAATGAAGACTGATAGCTTTTGTTAGCAGAAAATTTTATTTGTAATTTCTATGGTAAGAATAAAAGATGACTATTATAGATTGTGTTTTTTTTCCTACAAATAAATCACCTATCAATTTAATGGTACGTGTGGTAGTTATGGTTAACTGTTAAAATAAGAGTAGTTCAGTGTAAACCGTCCATAGTACACAGTGAGCCAAATTTCATTCTTTTTTAAAACCTCTACACCGGCTTAGTTAATTCCTTGGTCTTTCAGTGGTCTTAAACTAAGAAACCTAATAAAATTACCTAAACGGTCACTTTAAAATCAGATTCTTATCTTTATTTTCTAACAAGTTATACGACTTAGAAAAAAAGATGGTTCACTGTTCGACGACGCACCCTATATGACCTCCCAAGAAGAAGATATTTTTGACACTTTGCTTGTTCATCTACTACTTCGACTGTATTTATTAATGCTAAACAAATCCTAGGTTAAAACCATAAAATATTTTCTTCCGTTAAAGAACTGAATTATTATTTAATTACTTAAGTACATTTATTATTTTAGAGTATTCTATAAGTTCATCAACTCTATGCGCGTAAAGTGTAATAGAAACTCAGCATTGACTATGAGCTACCATAAAACAGCCTTTGTGTCGCAAATTGAATCAGAGGCAGCCTTAATAAATTAATCGCTAAGTAGACCTGTCGCCCTTTCAAAGGCTTTTGCTCTTCACCAGAATAATTTAATATTCGCGATATTCATGCCAATTAGGTAACTATATCGAATTAACCGGCAGAGGTGTTCGATCGATCACTTTGATGAGTCCCTACGGCGACTACTACGTACATTGTTATTTGGAAAGAATCGAGTTTCGAGCAACTGTACGTAGATGGAGATTGATGGGGGCTAGTTTGGAAGATGAATTTGAGGTGAGCTAATGTTTTACGAGCTAGTTCTCATGACTTTTCTAGCATTACTTTAAATATTTTTGACGCTGATTTTGCATTGATAATTTCAAATTATTAACTAACCATATTTAGCGCATAAACCCGAACAAATAAATTGTACAAGGAACATATAACATATTACTGTGCACCCATTGAGGCAAAAATAATTCGTTGAAAAAAATAGCTTTTCTCTGCTTTTCTCAAATACAATTGACAATAAAAACACCTTAGCTGACTTCTCTTTATGTAATAAGGTTGCATGTATATACATATGTTTGGCGTCATTACGCCAGGGACGTTGTTGCTTGACGTTCGGAAGTGTGTCTGTCTACCCTTACGGGACGCAAAGATCCACTTAGAGATAGGCACACAACGTTACATTTATATATAAATGAAACGTACACATTGTTTAACCTGAGATGAGAGTAAATGATTTTAAGGAATATATATGAGTTCCATATCTCAACGAAATGTAACGTAGCGGCTTTGTATTTAATATAATTTTACGTTCCCGCAGATAAGTGGTAAGGGGAATGAGGGTTAAACGACACATGTAGCAAAACCAACTCATAAGAAATCAGCCAACTGCTTTATACATGAAACTGGTTTAAAAAATTAACAATTCGTTGATATTATTTTAATTGAATTTTGTATACATTTGAGAACTTACATGTCACTTATCATCAGCTAAACCATCCAGCTGCCGGATCCTATCATTTTCCTTCTAAAAATCAACCAGCTCTCATAATCCTTAAAAACTGCTGCATCATGAACACCACGCAGGCTATCAATGACCTAACCAGCACCTTCAACAAGAGGATGGAGGACTTTGAAGCGCAACTCACAAAAACAACTAGCCCATCTGCAGGTGTACCCGGGTTATCTAAAGAATTTGCCGCATTCAGAGCCTTCGTAACCCAAGCCTTGCAGCTACTGCAGAGGCAAGTGGAGGCTCTGTCACAAACAGTAGATGAAATTGAGATGCAGGGGCGAAGAAAGATGCTGCTCTTGCATGGTGTCACAGAGGTTAATGAAGAAAATGTTACTACCACCGCTATTAAAATGATCACACAGCACTTCAATCACCAAGACCTCACTGCAGCCAATTTCAAGCGCTGCCAAAGGCTGGGCCGGGCCATATCCAATAGAAAACCGAGACCTATTATACTCCTCAAGTTCGCTGATGTGACGGTTCGCGATAGCCTATGGTTTAACAAAACTAAGCTTAAGGGCACTGGGATCACATTGTCGGAGTTCCTGACTAAGCCCAGGCATGATTTATTCATGGCGGCCCGTGAAAGGCTGGGTATTGCGAGGTGCTGGACCAGAGAGGGCTATGTTTACATCTTGGGGCCAGATGGAGCGCGTCATCGTGTCGGGTCAGTTAGTGAGCTGAACGACATTGACATTTCACCACCAAAGACGCCCATCGCAGTTCCTAAATCCACCGGGACGAAGTCTAAGCGAGCAGCAGCTACAAAAAAGTAATATACTTACTCTGCATACTTTTTAAAGTTCAGGTACGACTCATACTTTCGTTTATGAACTTATTGCAATGTTGACAATTACCTAGAGCAGATACCTTCATAGTCTTAATTTTACATACAAACTGTTTTCATCTAAGGTCATCTATTTGTTTCTGCAACCTACTTATACCGTGAAAAATAATTAAAATTATCAATCGTGTTATGTTATGACAGGTTATGACCTCGGGTAATTGCATAGTTTGACAGATGTGATAGACAGTGAGTGAACTGAGTGACAGTAAATTTTGCGTTTCGTTCTGCATTATCAGAATGTTAGCAAGTCACTACTGTGTTTGAAACCAAAACTTTTAGCCATACGTACCTGGACTGAGAGTACAGTATCATTTATTTTTCTTTTATATTTTTTTTTTTACTTTTCTTTTGTTTGATTTTAATTCTCTCATAGTTTGTTTTTTTTTAAATATTGTATTTTATTTAGTTTTTTTTTTTTATAACTGGTTTGTTTGTAACCGGCAACCGGCAGATGGAGTTAGCGTGCAATCTTTATTTATTTTTATATTCTTATATATATATATATGTCGGAGACACAAGAATAAACGAGAACATGAATGACAGATACAGCCAATCTGGACCAAAGCCAAACACTAATCACTACTAAACGTATACGAATTAACTTAAACACCATCAGCAACCCCCCATGAGGGGATTGGGGCAACGCTCACCCCTCCGCGATGCCCTGTGGAATTCGCCACCTAGGCTAGTAATTCCCCCACTGATAAATATCGCCTCATACACACAATATAAAACACAGAGATACAATAAATCACAAATCAAATAATAGATATGGTCGTCGCGAGATCTTAAGAGAACTGTGTCCTGTTGCCGATCGCGCCGCTTTATATATAGTGTTCCGTAGTGTTCGATAGTGGCAAATGTTTGTATCACTTTTATTATTTGGATACCCTCACTCCGACACGGCCGTCCTGACGTATTACACGTCCTCGTGTGATGTTGAAGGCATCATCATCATTATCCGCAGAAAAGAAAGAGATTTTTGTGTTGTTCGGCCACTCCTGACCAAGGACATTGGGTACATTATTACATTTTATCTTCTGTGGAACAACTTCATTTAGGACATTCTCATAAAATAGGCTTTTCTTTATCAAATCTGAATGCTAATAGACTTCTCGCTACATACTAAATTAATAACACCAGTAAGTAGTATCGCAACAGTCACCTCACCGTTTATCGCGTTACACATTTTTGGATTATTATTATTAACAATATCTACATGGCCTCTTATTCTACCAATTTCACTTTTCAATGGCCACCTCGCCTTTCAGTGGCCACCTCGCCTTTCAATGGCCACCTCGCCTTTCAGTGGCCACCTCGCCTTTCAGTGGCCACCTCGCCTTTCAATGGCCACCTCGCCTTTCACAAAACTTAACTAAACTTTAACAACCACCACGCTGTTAGGATATCTCATATCTCATTATAGAGACTACTCGCCACACAATTACAACGCAATTTCATTCCATTGCATCAGCATTAATTAACCCTTGATTATCATCATCAACATCAATAGGGACTTGATCTACGGGGATTTTCCTCACTATTATCAATGCGAGACAAATCTACCTCCTCGGGTATAACACATAAAGGAGACTCTCGTGTGCGATCGCGAGCTACGGTGCCACAGACAGACACACGTCAAACTTATAACACCCCTCTTTTTGCGTCGGGGGTTAAAAATAAGAAATAAATTTAAACAATAAACAAACAGCATGTGCAGAACGGGTAATTCAATCCACCTCCATCACAGATATTCTGCTATGATATAATACTACACTATACTTCCGAAATCGTCTACCTTTGTACCGATGTCACCAATAGAAACGATCTTATTATTTTAAGAACAAAATTATTTTCGAAAACTGCATATGAAAACCTTAATGCAAACAGATTCTCATTCTTCTCTTTCAATAATTATGTCGTTTGAAATACAGTAATCGTGTACTACATGAAACAATAACCGCAATGAATAAATCTGGATTAAAACTGTTCATAGAATTTCGATGTTACAATAAGTGCGGGCATTACCTACCCTCAATAATGTTACTGCACAATATTGTCCATTTTCGAATCAAAATCACTTTTACTTATTCCACTATTTTATTTTTGTTTACACAAAAATCAACAATCAATCAAACAATCGAGAGTATAAATTACACAATATTGTCGTTTGCCTAGAAACTCATCTGACAGAACTTATCTTATTAAAGAGCACTCAGCACAAAATAAAAATAGTACGACTCACCGGATTGTTGGAGTTGTCCGTACATACCGGTTACTTCCCAGTTACCGATGCGTTGCTTTTACTACCGCACGCTGCCGCTGTTGTAGGCCGCACGTCTCACAAACCGTTCGTACGCGAAAAGGCTATACCGACACTTTCGACACTATGTGAGCGTTCTCGCTTACAAAAATTTAACAAATGACACCTCGTACGATTTTCAAGCGGAGGGTATTCGACCGCTCGCCGCGACTGACGATCCGTTACACTCTCAAACATTGTGGGCAAATGAGTTTCAGATCTCACTTCTGATGTCGGAGACACAAGAATAAACGAGAACATGAATGACAGATACAGCCAATCTGGACCAAAGCCAAACACTAATCACTACTAAACGTATACGAATTAACTTAAACACCATCAGCAACCCCCCATGAGGGGATTGGGGCAACGCTCACCCCTCCGCGATGCCCTGTGGAATTCGCCACCTAGGCTAGTAATTCCCCCACTGATAAATATCGCCTCATACACACAATATAAAACACAGAGATACAATAAATCACAAATCAAATAATAGATATGGTCGTCGCGAGATCTTAAGAGAACTGTGTCCTGTTGCCGATCGCGCCGCTTTATATATAGTGTTCCGTAGTGTTCGATAGTGGCAAATGTTTGTATCACTTTTATTATTTGGATACCCTCACTCCGACATATATATATTGTTCGTTAAATATACATAATATATTTATCTATACATAAACATATTTAGGTTTTTTTTTTTTTGCCAGTACAGTTACTCTATACATTTACATATCTTCTATCTATATAGCTCACATATACACACTTCACTTTCAATCTTCAAACTACTGACTTGAGAACCGTAATGTCTTCGCCTGTCTACTTTGATGATAGTGATGAATTTCTGTCTGCATGTAGTAGTATTGGTTCCCAGGTTGGCCCAACTATCACTGAGACTCTCACATCGCAATTTTCTGACGTTCCCAAAAATTTTAACCTTGTACACATTAACGCTCAAAGTATTCCGGCTCACTTCCCCGATATGCTGGCATCTTTTGACTGTACGAATTTACATACTATACTAATCTCTGAATCGTGGCTTAAACCCTGCTTAACTTCCTCTGCATACACTTTACCAGGATTCAACCTCATCAGGAATGATCGCATTGTGGTTGGGGGTGGTGGTGTTGCTATATATTTACGCTCTCATATTCATTACTCGATTATCTGTTTGTCTCCGCAGCCACCACCAACTGATGCGGGTGAACATCTCTTCCTGGAAGTAGAACTTTCTCATTCCAAAATCCTTCTTGGTGTCTATTACTGCCCTTCCTTACGCATCAATTTCTTCTCTTCTTTTGAACTTCTCCTAGAACAATTAACTCCTTCGTACAGTCATACCATAATCATGGGTGACTTCAATACCTGTCTCCTTAAAAACGATTCTCGCTCATCCACTCTTAAGTCTGTAACCCAATCTAGCAATCTGTCTATCCTTCCGTCCAATGCAACGCATTATTTCCCACACGCCGCTCCGTCACTGTTAGACCTTATCCTTGTTTCCTCCCCTAACCTCGCAGTTAAGCACGGCCAGTGCTCAGCTGACGAGTTCTCCTATCACGACTTGCTTTACCTTTCCTATCGTCTCCGACCCCCTAAAGCCAAAGCTAAGATTATCCTGCAGCGAAATTTCAAGGGGATGGATATTGGTACGTTGGTGAGGGATGCCGGTAACATCGTCTGGACATCTCTCTTCAGTGCTGACTCCATAGATGGGAAGGTCGAACTTTTTATCGCTAATTTGATGAGTCTATACGACGAACATGCACCAATCCAAGAGTTGAAGGTGAAACGTCTTCCGTCACCGTGGCTAACTTCAGACATCAAAGCACTAATTAAGAAAAAAGTGATAGCGAAGTCAAAATTCAAAAGGAAGCCAAGCGATAGTAACCGGGCCAAATACATAACTATCAGGAATCATTGCAGCAAGGTGTGTAGGAATGCTCAACGCCGATACATCCACAGCTCCGTTGAAAACGGAGACCCAGCTAAAGTCTGGAAGTTTCTGAAGTCACTGGGAGTAGGCAAACCTGTTCACGAATCTTTTCCTAAAAATATCAACTTAAATCTTCTTAATCAACATTTCTCTGCATGGTCAATTTTTGATAAAACGACAAAAGATACAACACTGAAACGTCTTACTTCTGCTCCAACTCCTGACTGTTCTCCCTTTGTCTTTAGTCAATTTTCTGATTGTGATGTTAGGAAGAGCATAGTATCTATTAGTTCGAATGCAGTAGGTTCTGACTGTCTAAGCCGTAATATGATCCTCCCAATCCTTGATGAAATTCTTCCTGTCATTTGTCATATCCTAAACTATTCAATATCCCATAGCGTGTTCCCGAAGGCATGGCAGGATGCTGAAATTATACCCATCCCCAAAAAGAAAAACCCCGAATCCTTCTGCGATTACCGTCCCATTTCCATTCTCCCATTTCTCTCCAAAGTCTTGGAACGTCTTATCCATGCTCAACTTACTAACTTCCTATCCAGAAACCTGCTCCTTAATCCTCTCCAGTCCGGGTTTCGTCCCGGGCACAGCACCACTACTACCCTTATTCACATAACGGAGGACATCAGATCTGCTATGGAGAACGGTGAAGTTACCATATTGACACTCCTGGACTTCAGCAATGCATTTAACACCGTTGACTTTGACGTTCTGCTGTGTGTACTGTGCTCTCTTAACATATCTCCAACCGAAATTGACTGGTTTCACAACTACCTGTTTGGTCGCCGGCAATGCATATGCATTGAAAATACTGTTTCGTCTTGGTGTAGCAATACAGCCGGTGTACCACAGGGCGGCGTGCTCTCCCCCCTACTTTTCTCTGTTTTTATCAACACAATCACTAACAATCTGTCTTCTTCCTACCACCTATATGCTAATTTATAATATCTCCAGATTTATACCAAGGCATCACCGGTTAATCTGGTTGATGCTGTTACTAGTATTAATGCTGACCTGGACAAAATTTGTAAGTGGAGCAACGCCTACGGTCTAAAAATTAACCCAAGTAAGACCCAGGTTATTGTCATTGGAAGCTCACGATTGGTCACCAAAATTGACTGGACAAAGTTGCCAAAAATCACTTGCAATAATACACCTATTCCATATAGTGACAAAGTAAAGAACTTGGGGATTTACATTGACAGTACCTTGTCCTGGGGTCCTCAGCTACAAGAGCTGAGTCGTAAAATGTTTGCTGCTGCGGGGTCTTTGCGCAGACTACGCAATTTTCTTCCCACGTCAACCAAGATTGCTCTTACACAATCCCTTCTTTTCCCCATCCTTGATTATGCTGATGCCAGTTATCTAGATCTCATTGAAGACCAACTTAATAAGCTAGAAAGACTCCAAAACCTATGTATAAGGTTCATATTTGGACTACGCAAATATGATCACGTCTCCAATTATCGTAAACAGCTTAAATGGTTACCCATCCGCCTTCGCCGGAATGCTCACATTCTTTCTCTTCTATATAATATTCTGTTTAATCCTTTTACTCCAAGTTACCTTAAAATGTGGTTTTCCTTTCTACATGACTCACATTCCAAATTATTGACATCGTCAAAAAATCTGAAATTAAAAATGCCTGGACACTCCACCAAATTCCTCGATCAGTCGTTTTCTGCCCAAGCGGTACGATTGTGGAACGCCCTACCGGTCGCAATTAGACGTGCAAAAACTCAAACTGCCTTTAAGAGATTGGTAAAGGAGCATTACCTAGGAGACAACAATAATCCATAATCAACTGTTATTATAAATCAATTGGGTCACAGTATTGAGTGCCAGGATGTGTATAATACCTATGAATTTCACTTATTATGTATATATAACCATATATTTGTGTCACTTGTAGTTCATATAATATTATTATCTATAAATATTTATACTGCTTTATTTTCCTTTTACAAATTACTCTCTAATGCACCAGACACTACACTATACGTCTGCCTAATAATGTTATTTATTTCCATCCCACGGTTGCCTGGAAGAGATTGCCGTTGAGCAATAAGGCCGCCAGTTGTACTACCGACCTACCTAGCTTTAAGTTATGTTCTTAGTTATCTGGTGTACAATAAAGCGATTTATTATTATTATATTTCTTTCTATCTTAGCTGTGACGCTAGTAAATGCGAACCTATCACGGGCTTACGCCAAGTGCGTTGGTTCGTTAGTAACTATTGTTGGTGTTTGTGTAGTGCATGTGAGGAATCGTCGAACTATGGAACATGTGTCAATTATAACGTTATTATTATTATTATGTTTTTATACCTTTTCTGGCCTCTCTTTTATTTTAAAGGGGATGCTAAATCTAACACACGGGCCTTAGCCAAGTGTGCCAGGGGGGAAATGGTGTGAGATTAGGATGACGATGATGCGAGAAATTTTCGTTGTAGACGGCATGTATTTAAAAGAACTGCTTTTTGAATCAGCATTAGGGTGGATTTCGGCATTTGCAGTGTGTTGAGGTTATTTTGCAGAGTCTTGGGAACCACACCAGTTGTGGATATGATAATGGGTACAATTTTAACTCTATCTACCTGCCATTGTCTTCTGATTTCAGTAGCTAAGTCTATATATTTTGAAACTTTTTCTGTGTGCGTCGTAAGAAGATTGTGTGTGTTACATACTGCTATGTCTACAATAAAAACTGTCCTGTTAACTTTATCTAGGATTGTTATGTCAGGTCTATTGTAATGTATGGTTTTGTCGGTAATTATTGTCCTATCCCAATTTATTTTAAATGCATTATTTTCCAGAACTGTACTGGGTTTATATTTATAATAAGCAGTTTTATTGGAAATGAATAAATATTTATGAGCCAGATTTTGGTGGATAATTGCAGCAACTTGATCAAGTCTGTGTCTGTAATCAGTTTGTACAATAGATTTACAAGCACCTGTGATGTGTTGGATGATTTCAGAACTGCTATGGCATCGTCTACATAAGTCGGTTGGAAGATTAGGGAGACGGATTATGTGTTTTTGATATAATAATAGCGATCACAAAAGCCTCGGTTTCTGGAAAGAGTTCTCCGCGCAGCAGCCATTCGTTCGACGCTTTTCTGTCGACATGTATTTGGCTGAGATCGGCGAGGTGTCTGCCATGTAGAGACTTTTGTGCCCATAAGTCTATTTTCTGTTGCTTACTTGCTAATTTTAGCTGAATGTTTCTGTCATATAAGTTGAGCGGGGTTAATTTTTTGTCTATATCGGTTAAGAATTTATGAAGTTGGGATTGTTCGGCTTTGGCATAAAAATAATTGCGTAGCTTATCTATGAGTGTATTGTGTAAATTCTGTATGTCGATGAGACCTCTACCTCCATCGTGGCGGGGTAATGTAAGGCGTTGTGTGCACGATCTGGGGTGATGTTTCCTATTGGTTGTCATGTGTGTGTTGATTGTGCGTTGTAATTTAATAAGATCGCTTTGAGACCAGTTTATAATCCCAAAGGAATAAATAAGGACCGGGATTGCATAAGTGTTGATGGCTTTGATACCATTGCGTGAATTTAATTGGGTTCTCAGAATTTGATTTAGTCTGGCTTTGAATTTCTTTGTTAACTCTAATTTAGTGTGTTTTTGTTGAATCTGTCTGGACTGATGGAATCCTAAATATTTATATGTTGTATGTTCGTCAAACGGTTCTATTTGTTCACCTGTACTAAGTGTGTAATAGTTGTATTCTGTCTTGCTATGGTTGATCGAATGAATTTTACACTTGTCTACCCCGAACTGCATTTGGATGCAGACATCCAAATGCAGTTCGGGGTAGACAAGTCATCTTCATCTTCATCACTCAACAGATTGAGAATGACTGTATAATGTCAGCTAGTTTACTAAGTTCGGTGTAATTAGTTGCATAAATTTTAATATCGTCCATGTAAAGTAGGTGTGAGAGTATGTGGAATGAATTATTGGATCTTAATCTAAAACCTATATTTGTATCATCTAGTAGCTTAGATAAGGGGTTGAGTGCCATACAAAACCAGAGCGGGCTAAGTGCGTCTCCTTGAAATATGCCTCTTTCTATTTTGATCAGCTGAGTAGTTGATGAAGTGTTGTTCAATAGTTTTAATTTTGTTTTCCAATGAGCCATGGTTGCTCCTAGAAATGATATCAGACTGGGGTGAATTTTGTAGTGTTCTAATATATATATTAACCAACTATGGGGGACAGAATCAAAAGCCTTTTTGTAATATTATTATATCTTTTCTACTAATTACTTAAGCAATCATCTCACCTAAAAGACGTCCACTACTGGACATAGGCCTCCCTCAACTTTTTTCATTACAACAGGTACAAAGTAACTTCACTACAAAGTAAGCAATACTAAGTTTGAAAATTGTAGTCTTAAGTATTTTTTAGTTTTAACCTTACCTTTCATATTTTTTTGAATTGTATAAAACAATTTTGTTATATTTATACTTTAACTTCTCACTTTAACTTTTTTCTTTCTTGTTTTATGAAATATTTTATTTAAAAAAGACAAGCTAATTTAGTTTTTTTTCAATTTGTTAAGCTAACAGAACAAAGTTCTAGTTTTGAGAGGTATAAAAACAAAGTTCCAGTTTTGAGATCATGCTATCACTAACGTGAAATTAATAATAATAATCAGTAACAAACTTGAACATACGTACCTAGTTGAATATACATGATAAGAATGCCTGTCAAAGAAAAAAAAAAATTGCAACATTTAACTGGCAAAAATTTACTTACCTAAATTAAAGTGTTAAAGTACGAGACAGCTTCAAGTGCACTGCTCGAACGCGAGCAATAAGGTAAATGAGAAGCTGCCAAAGTATTCTTTTTAAATACCATTGCCCTTTTTCCTTCCTGTCCCCTACATTCTAATATTAAGTATACACAGGCCGCACCTAATTACATGATATCTAATGACAAGCTTTTCTTCCTCCAGAATATGCTGATTGAATAACCCTCTTTATAACATTCTTAAAATCTTTTGTATAGACTGGCCAATTTGAGACTCTTTCATAAGCTTTTTAGGTTACCTTTTTTAATTAATTTGATCAACAAAAGTAATCACATATTACTCGTATATATTGTGTGGGTATATATATTTATATATATATATGTATGTATATATATATCGAAAGTTAGTAAGTATGGATGGATGGATGAATGTGTTACTCTTTCACGCAAAAACTACTGAACGGATTTGCATGAAACTTTACAGTAATATAGCTTGTACATCAGAGTAACACATAGGCTACTATTTGTCACATTATTTGTTACATAGGATAACCAACATATACGCGGGCGGAGCACCGGGAAACAACTAGTATAATATATTACAGATGCAAAAGAACAGAAGTGACATGCGTTAGAATTATAAAACAAAATAAAATGAAATATAATATGCATATACTACACACGTTACCAGGAGGTATAGAAAAAACAACTTAACTTCATCTATAAAAATATAGTGTGAAACTAAAATAGAATGCAAAAAGGTTTTAACGCAATTTAAGTACAAGTAAAGCTACTTTTTCTTTCATTACCTCACTATAGACGAGAATAGATGGAGGTATGACATACTTTAACCGACTTAAATCACACTCTGCGCTATCACAAGTGAGTCTATTGCAGGGAATCTTGGATATCCTAAAAAGAAAGCTACTTAAAACTTAAAACCCGTACAGATTCCGGCTGCCTTTTAAATAAGTGACCGTGACGAGTACAGAACCCCATACAAGTAAAGCTAAAAATAAGACAATTGCATTCTAGATAATTATGGAAAAGCTAGCAACTAGTTATAGTTAATTTGTTATTGTCCAAATTAAAAATAAATATAAATTATATAAACATTAAGTTCTGAAATTAAGTTGTTACAACATTAGTACGAATTACTTATGTATAGCATAAATTACAATTTGAATGTTCCTGAAATCGAATAGTGAATCAATAGGAGTGGAAAAGTGAGCCAGTATTCTTATCAGAACTCATTATACAATCTCATTACTCACATTCCGAAAATTTAAACCAGATTAGCCTGAACCTTCATAATTACTTTCTTAACTTCCCAAATCCGTGCCACCATTCATTTCCTTTAAAAATGTTTTAGGGTACGACCACACTACGACGATATGCTCAGGCACTATAGCTTTAAATATTGAAAGATTTATACTTTAAAACATATCACTCAGTTTTTAAAGACTGATTAAAAAAAATATAGTGACAGATTTGTTGACAGTCAAATAAGATTTTGACATAAAATTTGACTGCTTTATTGATCTACCAAAGCGAACGAACTTCATACACCTAACAAAACTTTGACTATTTAATTACTTGCTTGAATAAAAATTTAAATGAGACATACATGATAGATTAAAGCTTTAAATAAAAGTACTCATTTCTAGCAGTCTTTATGGCTTGGGTGAGTTCCAATTAAGTTTAAATGTTGGGATAATTTTACACATGGAACCCGTGATCCTATGTGTGCATCTTAGTCATTTCAATAACGCAGCTTAACCTTGTCAACTCTTGCCCACATGCTGAGAGTACTGTATTGATTGATATGCCTTTTGATAATCTTTGTAACAAGTGTCACGTGGTGGCCAGGGTGAGCCTTAAGATCAGATAAGGTATGTGAAATTAAAACACTCGGTCACAAGAATTTACAAAGTATTTATTATTATCGAGGAAAAATATTACAAATATAAATATCTCTTAATTCGCGAACAAAAGGAGACAGAAGTAAAATCAGGGCAGGGTTCTAGGAGATTGCATTAGCGGTTTCCCTCGGTGGTAGTGAGGAGAAACTTAGCTTCGTAGCAGCTTCCAGGCGAGCGAGAGAGAGCGTGTCCTCGAGGCGTCAGTTCTTATATTTATGTTCTTTCGGGGTGAGACGGTGCATGGGAGGCTAGGTGATGTGTCAGTAGTGGGAAAAACCATTGCTGCGCGACACAAGTAAAAAATTATTATTATGTGTATTGTGGGATAGTAGGCGAGCAATTCCTCTGCACGTTCATAAGAAATAGGTTCTTCACAAACAGATTTCGACAGACGTTCGGAACCCTAGAAAGCAGTATTAGACAAGACGTCAGCCCTGACTATCATAGTATGTACGTTCCCTAACGCTTAACTGTATTTTCAAGTTGAATTGTATTCTTAAAGTTTAAAGGTGTAATTCCAAGTTCTTTAGTAGACGTGGATGGCGAAATAATAACATTTGCAGTTTAAAACTTTTGCAACTATGAAAATTGTTGCCATAATCGAGTTTAACTCCTATCTTTCAAAATGGGTATTAAATCACAGCAATTTTCTATTTTCTTCTAGAATTGTTGTGCTACTGGATAAAAAACGTGAAAAGGAAGGCTTTGCTAAAACTTTGGCAATTTTATGAGGATTGAATAAAGTTTGACGTACATAAAGTTGAGCGATTTGGTTCTCTATCACTTTTAAATTTCTTAAGTAAACTCCATGTTTTTTCGGAGTTTTGATGTAATCTTGATATAAAAACTAAGACTGCAAGATTTAAACTAAGAACATAAAGAACAAATTTACCAAAATAATACTTTGCTCTATAGAATTGATTAACTTAGATAATTAGATTATATTTCAGGACATAGGCCTCTCCTTTGCAAGGAGGTTTATCAAATTCTGATGGTAGTGAAACTGCTTTGACTGCCCGTTTGGCCTAGTGGTTTAAGTGGCCGCCACGCCGCTTCCTACTGCGCCAAGTGTTGTGGGTTCAAATCCTACATGGGACAACACTTTGTGTGATCCACAAATTGGCGTTCTGAGTCTGTATGTTCTTTGTGTCCGTTTATGTATGTTTGTAAAGTCCCCCGCGACACAGGATGTATATTCCTGGGTTGGCTTTTTTTTTTTCATTTTTTATTATGGAATAGACCGGCAAACGAGCAGACGTATCGCCTGGTGGTAAGCGATCACCGCCACCCATGGACACCCGCAACACCAGAGGCGTCACAAGTGCGTTAATGGCCTTTGGGGGATGGGGGGGGGATAGGGGGAGGGGTTGGGGTATGGGCCTCCGGTATCCTCACTCACTCGGTGAAACACAGCGCAAGCACTATTTCACACCGGTTTTCTGTGAGGCCGTGGTATCACTCCGGTCGAGCCGGCCCATTCATGCCGAAGCGTGGCTCTCCCACGGTAGAGGTTGTCTTTTAAAGAAATAAAATAAAAATAAAAAACAATTATTTTTTTACATATTTATCGAGTAGTGAAGAGTCTAAAACATATGCTTAAATAATATTGGAAACGTGATTATAATAAATTCAAAACTGTTAACTATACTTACAGACTTTTTTTACAAATATTTAATTCAAATATTTAAGTAAAGTCCTTAATTATTTTTACCGATTTTTTTTTCTCATAGCGGAGCTGGCTTAAAAGGAGTGTTCCTAAATTTAGATTTAAAACGTGCTTGAAAAAAACGGCAAGAATATTTAGGAACCTTTTGTTTTTGGTTACTCTATGCGTGGATTAGGAAGTTTCTTTCTTCCTCCTCTTCCTCTAGAAGTGAACTTTTCCTCTAAAAATCTTAAAAAGCTTTTTAAATAACCAAAAACCAATTATAACTTCTAATAGAGTTTCTAAGGAAAAGTCTATAATAGGAATTGACTTGGATGTCCTCCTTCCACTTCTTACATACACAAATAAATCATTACTATTTTTTTTATTTCAAAAATCTTCGATCATATATTAACTTTGCCATATTTTACAAATACTCTACCCACCTTTTACTTACTAACAACTTCAGTCTCTTAGAAATTACAGCGCATAGCAGTTTCCTTCCTACAAACTTGTATAAATTTTTATTAAAGTAAAGACACAGTCAAGTTTTCCAACGGTTCCTTGGCACTAAAAGTAAAGTGCTCTTGAATATCGGCTTTTCTACAGCAAAACAAAGGAAGTTGAAGAGACAATCTTCCTGCATATATGCACGGGAATAGAGTAACTTAGACTATGCATGTTATATGAATATTGCTCACAAAGCATTTCATACATGTGTCCTGTTTTATTAGTGTTTCTACATAGAAGCTAAGAAACGATTAAAATGTTTCTGTTAGGTATAGTAAAAGAAATATGAATAACAGTAGCTTCTACTGTAGTTCAAACTACATTACAATTTAAAACCAGAATTTTAAAGTTAAAGCCTTAAAGTTAAGACAAGTCAACGCGAAAAAAAATTTACTTACACCAAGAAATATAAGCTGCATAACCAGAAAATCATTTTAAGATAGAATTACAATCACTAATTATATGATACATATTCGAACTTCTGTTGTACTTACAACGAATTTAGTGTAGTGAATTTTTCTTAAGGTAGAATACATTTTAGAGACAACCGATGCAAATGGGGTTATCAGTGTTCCAAGCTCTTTTATTAAACACTAGCTTTTGCCCGCGGCTTCGCTCGCGCAAAATGTTTCGTACAAACTTTCATTCCCTAATTTACCCCTCAGGGGTGGCATTTTGACGAACACTAAAATACGTATTTCATTACTTTAACCTCACCATATTTTTACAAAATTGTAAGAAAATCCATTACAGGAATAAAAAGTTTCATACCAATTTTGATCCCCTATTTTACTCTCTTAGGGGTGGCATTTCCAAGATTTATTTCTTAGTGCTCACTTACGTTATAAGAAGCTACATGCATAATTTCAGGATTCTAGGTTCAGTGGTTTGGGCTGTGCGTTGATCTCTGGGTATCTTAGTAAGTCACCTTCCTCTTATATATATAAGAAGATAGACATATAATTGTATCTATTCCTTTCTTCTAATGGTCAAAATCATAAATTAATTATCAAAATTACAGGTATAGTATTGCATGTTAAACTACTTAATGTATTTCAACTGATGGTGAATGACTTACACCATATTTTTAGAGGAAATTAAAGTTAAATATAGTTAAATAATTAGTCCAAGATTATTTAAAGTTATAGATTTATAAATCCAATAGAGAATAAACTATTACTTTACGGTTTCGTGTTTTGACCTATTCTGTTTCTCCGCATGTTTTTCTTATTAGAGAAGTATATATAGTGGAATAGAAAAGCGGTGGATATAATTATCATTATTTAATCAAGTCTGCGTGTTCCATGTGCATCTATTTATTTACATCCAGTTCTCTGGTAATATGTATGCTTTCCTCAAAAGGGGAGCTGTATAATCACTGGTATTCAGAAACACACCGCTTCTCTCAGTAAAATATATTATGTTAATATTTAATGTTTACGAAAATTCTACTACATCAATGTTGTCTTAATGGTTCATAATTTTAGTTCTTAATGTGAAGTACTATCTCATTCTTAATAGAAATCAAACAGTTTCTTTCTCATCACGGTTATCCAGAAACCAAATAGTCTCACTGTTTTTATATCGACAAGCCGAAAATCGTGTATTTTTATTAAATTGGTTTAAAATATTATGACTTCAAATAATATAGAGAGTAAAATGAAATAATAATAGTAGCTCCTTATATACTTTTTTGTGAACACGCAGATACTGTTTTATATATAAAATTCTCGTGTCACAATGTTAGTTACCACACTCCTCTGAAGCGGTTGGACCGATTTTATGAAATTTGGTGTGCATATCGGGTAGGTCTGAGAATCGACCAACATCAATTTTTATACCCCATTTTTTATGGCAATACAACGTTTGCCGGATCAGCTAGTATTTATATAAAATACTCAAAGTTTAAACGAAAATAGTATTTAGTTTTTAAGTAATTATACGTTATTTTATTATTTCATGTCCAAATTATTTGCGTTTATTTAATATATGTAAGAATTTCTCAAAAAGTAGCAATCAGACTTTTCTATAGACCGGAGTTGATGAGTTTTACTGTTATTTCTGACCTGAATTTCATATATTCTTAATAATGAATTGAGTGGTTATATCTAGGTTGTTAGGTACAGGATAGGTCCCATCGTGCAACCATTTGTAAAAGGTCAAGCTCCACAGATCTCGGGGCTATCCAAGTTACATTTTAAAAAACCGTTTTTTGAACATATTGTATATAATATAGAAAACATACTTAAATAAAAATAAACATTAATGTTAGGTTGATTTGCGTACGCTTCAAAAACCCAAAAAAATATGATCCCTGAGTTTGTTTCGTCGTAGATGTCTGAAATATTTATTTATTTATTTAATTGCAGAATAAATGATTTCATTTCACACATATACATTTTTTTATGTATGGCCCTGCCAAAATGACTCTACTCTGCCATATGGAAAGCATAAGCAGAATCCAAGAGTGGTCACCATACTCATTGCGAATACAAACAATGCATCATGGTGATCCACACCATGGCAGCCTAGTGATGCTTCTGCATCATTGGGCTTCCGGTCCCGCACTCACCAATGAACCAGGGCAGCACGAATTCTGTCACTTTACGTTGATTTTCTGTGCGAGGGTAGTAGCGACCCGCAGTATTGGGCTTAACCCTAGGCATCGCCGCAGTGCAGACACGGGTCATAGCCTCCCGGAACCATTGTGTCTCAGCATGCACATCAACAGGCCCATCCCGCGCAGGGGCCCAGGCCTACAGGCCACGAAGACCTTAAACTTAAACGCTGGAGTGCCTAATGTGGCTTAGGTGGAGCCGATATGGCCGGTCGAGCCGGCCCGTTCGTGCTGAAATCAGCGTGACTCTGCTACCTTGTACAATATCCGTACAATATATACAATATGTACAATACACGCTCCAAAAATGGTTTTTTACTATTTTTTGCTATGACAATGTACCATAGTCAAGAGTGGCTAGGTTATAGCTAGTTTATTATCAATGGATAAAGAAAATTCAAGAAGTATATTTTGTAAGTTTAATCTGTTGTGCTGGCTATCAGACCACTAATGACTAATGATGGTGATAAATATGACATCTCTACATTATTCTACATCTGTCTCAATCAATCAAACTTAAACAGAGATTGATGTATTCGTATTATTGGAATCATAGATACTTGTACTTATACACAATTCTATAATTGTGTATAAGTTCAAGTATCTACTACGTCTTGTGGTCGAATTTCAATCATGATTAATTAGTTGTTCGATTATTACTTTCACCGTAATAACATAATTATTAAGTAAACAATAAAGTCTTAACACACGAACAAACAATCACCCATAATATTATAAATCTAATATTATAAATTCTAAAGTAATTCTGTCTATCTGTTTGTCTAATCTTTTAGGGTTAATTTGGCATAGAGATACTTTGATTCTTAACGAAGGACTTGTGCTATTTTTTACCGTGATAAACGATTTACAGGCGGTTTATAAACATTGTCTAAACTCTAAACTTGGTGTGTTATTAACCGACTTCCAAAAGGAGAAGGTTCTCAATTTCATCGTTTTTTTTTTATCTGGTACACTGATTACTCAGTCAATTGTGGACCAATTTTGAAAATTCTTTTTGTATTCGAAAGGGTATGCTCCCCATTTTGCCACCATATCAGGATCTGATGATGGGATCCCAAAGAAATCGAAGGAAAACCTCAAATTTACGTGAGCGCCTGCAATGAAGTTAAGAGCAATTGTCTGCATGCCTTCATATTCTGTAGACATCATTTAAATTCATAATATATGATGGATCCTAACGATATTGTCAGTTTACCTCAAATCACTTGAATTATAGTAACCTTAGAGAACAGTCCATTTGAGGTTTTATTACAAAAAATTACCTGAAGTCCTTTCGATTCTGTACAGTATGTATGTTACCTTTAGTCGCATTCTTTCAAGTTATTTAGGTGAAATGATGATGAGAGACTTAAGCAAGACTAAAAAGCGAAAAATAAAAAAACTTCGTTCAAAAAAACCGACTTCAAAAACTAAAAAGTATAAAATACCTTAATTTGTATGTGCTACCTATTCATAGGTTTGAAGTCGGTGCCAAGCCAAAACGTAATAATAGGTACCACACTGCTCTTCGCGTAGAACCAAACAACCGAAGCATCGGTGACGTCGTTGACGTTCGTCTCGAAATATAGCGAGTGTGGTACCTACTGTTACATTTGGCTTGGCACCGACTTCAAACTTATGAATAGGTAGCACATACAAATTAAGTTAGTTATTTTATACTTTTTAGTTTTTGAAGTCGGTTTTTTAAATAAAGTTTATTTTTTATTTTTCGCTTTTTAATCTTTCTATGCTATTTTTACCGCGATAAACGATTCACACGCAGTCTATAAACATCGTCTAAACTCTAAACTTGGTGTGTTATCTTAGTGGTAATTCTGTGTTTCTGTCTCTCTATATAACAGCGTATGTCCGTAAATGCCTAATGAAAATAGAAATTAAAATAACAACTTTAATTCAACATTATATCTTTTTTCGATAAACTTTTGAATTATAAACAAAGTAAGATTCAATTAATAAACAACATAAGTACCTGAATAAAACATTTTTAATAACAAAGTTTCGTATACTCGTTAAAATGTTTGTGTATTAATTACAGTTATAAAAGGTATTTGCAATTAAAAGTTTCTGAATATAAGCAATGTTATTTAGGAGAAAACATGCAAATGTTTTCTAAAATATCAAACAGTAAATAAAATTTGCTGAACCACGACTTGAAATAATAAACTCCGGCGTGATATTATAAGGTACTATTATTCGACATGGTAAACAAAGTGTTTCAATCTGATATAACAAGCATCATGAAAATTTTATGATAATTAAAATACCTCGTCGTCCCAGGATTCTATAGAAGCAATATAATATAGAATATTATGTATATTGTATATATGTATATCGGTGCCAATTTCATACTTAATTTCAATATATACCTATTTATTAGAATGTATATTGCAAAATTGTAGTGACCATTACGTATTTACAATAACTTAACGAGGTATACGTGCGACACTCAGAAAGTTTTCCGAAATTAAAAAAAATGTTCTATAGGTAAATATTTTTTAATAAATATTTTCAAAATACTTTCCACTGGCCGCTATACAAAGTTTCATGCGTCTGAACCAGTTTTCGAAACACCTTTTCCTTTTCCAGTCTGCCGCAGACACCTCGTTTACAGCCTACTCGAACGCTGACCGCGTATCTTCCGGTGACAAAAATTGCATCCCTTTGAGCTGAATTTTAATTTTCGGGAATAAAAAGAAGTCACACGGTGCTAGATCTGGGCTGTAAGGAGGGTGACCCAGAAGTTTGACCGGCATGCTGTCCAAGAAGCTTGTTTTGAGCGCGGTGTGCGCGGGCGCGTTGTTGTGGTGGAGCAGTAGTCCGCGGAGCCCTGTGTTTGGTCGCTTGTTGCTCACAACAGAGAAAACTTCTAACAAGCATTTGGTAGTATACCATTCGGCGTTGATGCTTCTTTGGTTCCGTAAAGGGATTGACACCAAGTATCCAGTTAAATTGAAAAAGCTCGCGATCAAAATCTTCCCCTGCTTCTAGATCGCTTCACTTAGGTAGGCGTGGATTCGTTTTGAAACACCAAAACCGTCGACTGGCGCTTCGTTACTGGATCGTATTGATAAATCCAGGACTTATCACCTATCATGATATCGTAAACACGCCAAGATGAGCTTGCTTCAAATTTGTTTATCATATCACGGCACCATTCCACCCGGGCCTGCTTCTGAGCATCGGCGAGGTTGTGAGGTACCCAGCGTGAAACTATCCTCCTCACGCGAAGATTCATGTGTAGAATCTCATGAAGTCTTCCCGATCCAATCTGCAGTATGTTTTGAAACTCCTGATACGTAATTCGAATACTAATAATAATAATATTAATACAAACACGCTTTTATAAAAATATACCAAACTAAAAAGTAGAAAATAAATTATAGTTTATGAAACTAAGAAAACACTCTTTAATAGCAATCGAACTAAACAGTAGAAAATAATTTTAATGTAAAAAGATTGGGGTGCTTTCTGAAAATATTTCAATAATGTCGCCCCATGCTTTTTACATTAATTTTTTTTTCTACTTTTTAGTTTGGTATATTTATAAAAGCTTGTTTGTTTAGTTTTTAAAGTATTTTTTTTATTATAATAGTTTATAACTGGCCTGGCCAGTCTCTCATACAAAAAAAAACTTATTTTCGCAATGCTTTCTGAGTGGCCTGGTATTATCATTGTCTAATTTCATGTACACATAGCTTGTTTCTTGTTTTTCCCTTTTCAAGAAAAGTGACAGATTGCACTATATGATAATATATATTGTAGATAGGTTACACTAGTTTTTTGTTGACATAAATCGCTCTCGTAAGAGTAAAAGAAACGTAACGGAAATACTTGGCATAAGGCTCTCTAGGGTAGTATAATTTATAACTGTAGGTATAGGCAATGCTTTGGACGGTGATCGTCCGTAGTCCAATGAAACACATATATATCACCAGAGTTAATAATTTATTGCGGACGTAGGTCAAGTGGAACAAAACAAAGTTTTATATGGATACTTATGTAAAGTGGGAACACCGTTCTCTTTTTTATTTGTTCCAAATTCCATGACCACGACAGTTTTTCGACAGAGATTGGTCGAGTGGGTGAAAAAGAAAAGTAATCACTATAAATAAAAGGTAAGATGCGTTTTATTAGATACTAGGTTTTACACGCGGCTTCACTCACGCAGACTTTCATCCCCTGATTTATCCCCTTAGGGGTGGAATTTCAAAAATTCCTTTCTTAATGCTCACTTACGTTATATAAAGAACCTACATGCAAAATTTCAGGATTCTAGCTGCAGCGGTTTGGGCTGTGCGTTGATCTCTGGGTATGTCAGTCAGTCACCTTACTCTTATAAATAATAAAATTATATAGATTATATTTTCACCTACTTATAATGTTTTTAAGTGACTCACGTAAAAACACATTATAAATAAATGAAGTAGGTGAAGTCAAAACGAAGAATAGTGTTTAGTTATGTTTGTCTTTTCCACCGTAGCGTCTAAACTACTGAAACAATTTTAAAGTGTGATATATCAACAGATTCGTCATAATGGCTTCAGTGAAATGGGTTATATTAATTTTATCAAAATTGTATAATAAACCTCATTATTATTAAAATAATTAGACCTCAGATTCGAACCTTGAAAGAAAATGTATCTAAGACAACCATCACAGAGAGAGAGAGCAGAGGCCTATGTCCAGCAGTGGCCTGAGATAGGATGATGATGAACCATCACATTTTTGGTATCAAAACAAAGGTATTGGCATACAATATGTATACAATGTTTATTATATAATAGGTACCGTTAAAGCCAAAATATAACTATGTTTAAAATGCGGTCCTCAAAGTTCAGTGGTCAAGTATTTTAAGTTCCTATTTGTACCTGTTGGAGTCGCGGACTTTACCGTTTCTAGCCAGATGTTGATATTGAACGGCTAGTGTATATGCCCGATCGGGCAACGAAAAAGTATTTAATAACAAAATGAAGCTTAAAAAAACTTGCAAAGTTTTCTCTTGGACTACATACGTATTCCTATTTGGCCCCTAAGGACGTCATTTAGGAACATGCATTTCATAAGTCTAGTCAGGTCTAAGGCCACGGATTTAGATATCCTCAGCTGTGATTATGAATAGACAAGGCTGAAGACGAAACACGTTTTTATCCTAATTGCAATTGGAGAACCATTACATAGTTGAAAGGTCGAGAATGACAACATTGAGTTCTACTTTCTACGAACTAAGGTTAGCTTCAACTTATGATTAATGGTTCTCTGGACCTGCTACGAATTCACTAATATCATACATCTAAGGACATAAGACAAACTAAGGTCAATAACAATATATTTTTCAATGTCATTGAATTTGAAATGAAAGAGCAAAAAGTAATTCAGTAAAGTTTAATAATAATAATAATAATAATAATAATTCATTTATTCGCTGAACAAAGGTGTACAATGGTGTTACATTTTTTTAAACATGTCCTCTTTGATCTACCTTAACGGCATGCAAAAATTTTTTTAAAAGAATAACAATCACCTAATTCGAAATACTATATATTATTTATTACATTTACCATTACACTTTTCAGACAAACAAGAATAAATGTCAACGGAAATTATCAATGTCACTAAATAATAGAAAGAAGTCAGTAAAAACTAAATTTATCATCACATACTTTAAACAAACAAAATTAAAATGTCAATAGCTATTATCAATGTCACATTAAAAATAATATAAATTAAATGTCAAAATTGTCAATCCATACTATGCATATAATCTACAAACAAATCAATTTAAATAAGTAATAATAAAATTAGGTAATTGCAGCTAATAATCAGACAGAATATTCCTATTTTTCTGAGAGAAAATCACTCACTGCATAGTAGCATTTTTTTACTAAAAAATCATGTAGGCGCTTCTTAAATAAATTAGTAGTTAATTTTTTAAATTCTTGTGGTATCTTGTTAAATATCACTGGCGCCATGCAGTAGATGCTTTTATGCAATAAAGCTGTATTTGCTTTATGTATGCGAAGTCTATAACGTGTATTAGTCCTTCTATTTCGTGTAACAGTGTCTGAAAGAGTTTCAAATAACTCTGGATTTGATTTTACAAAAGTTGCTATTTCATAAATGTATAGAGAGGGTAAAGTCAAGATTTTGTGCCTTATAAAATATGGTTTACAGCTATCTCTACTATTTAAATTGAACATGGCTCTAATGCATCTTTTTTGAGCTTTAAAAACTACGTCTTTATGAGTGGAGTTGCCCCAAAATATTATACCATATCTTAGATATGACTCTGTAGTTCCATGATATGCTGTAAGCAGTGCATCAACATTCAATACTGGCGTAAGTTTAAACAAAGCGTATGCTGAGCTACTGATTTTATTACATAAATCTTCTATGTGAGTTTTCCAATTTAATCTATTATCAATAGTCAAGCCTAGAAACTTCGTTGTGGTAACTTCACAAACTTTAGTATTTTTGTGGTTTATGTCCAAATTTTGTAACGTGGGTACTCTTTGTGAGAATTGCATTAATTTAGTTTTTGATACATTTATTTTAAGGTTGTTATTGTCAAGCCAGTCTATTATAGTCAATAATGCAGCATTTATTTCACTTTTATATTCTTCTTCATTTGTACATTCTATAGTAACTGTACTATCATCCGCAAATAATGTAATTTGATGATCAGTTACTTTAGGTAGGTCATTTATATATAATATAAAAAGCAAAGGACCCAGGACAGAACCCTGACCCACGCCATACTTCACTGTTCGCATATGAGAGGTGTATATTTCTTCATTTTTCGTTGAGTTATTTACGCGAGTAATTTCTACATATTGTTGCCGGTCAGTCAGATAGGATTTTATAAGACCTAGGACATTTCCTCGTATTCCGTAATGATCAAGCTTTGCAAGTAGAATTTCATGATCCACATAATCAAAAGCTTGAGTCATATCACAGAAAATAGCACTCACTGGTATCTTACTATCTACTTTGGCCATTATTACATTTAAAAAGTCGTAAATTGCTCTATTGATACTTTTATTCCGCCTAAACCCTTTTTGCTCAGTGGTCAAGATATTATATTTTTCTAAATAATTATAAATCTGATTATGTATATATTTTTCAAAGACTTTAGAAAAAACAGGTGTTAATGTAATGGGTCTATAGAATTCCATGAGCTCTCTGTTTTCCTTTTTGAAAAGCGGTTTTACTACTGATGTTTTCAGTCCCTTCGGGTAAGTGCCTGTTGTGATGCTCAGATTTATTATGTGACATAAATGTTTCGATATGCATTGACTTGAAGATTTAACAACCCTAGTCAAAACACCATCAAACCCCACACTATTGGTGTTTTTTAACGTTGATATGATACTCTCAATATCCGATGGAATACAAGGCGAAATGAACATGGATTTGTTTTGCCTGTCAATGTGTTTTGTTACTTTTGTACCACAGTTACTTATAGGCACAATTTTGTCTACAAAAAAATCACTTAAGGCATTGGCTATCTCCTGTGGACCTGTAATTACAGTGCCATCGTTAGTTCTTAGTTTAGAAATAATATTTAGAGAGGAGTTCCGTTTAGCCTGGTTGATTATCTTCCAAGTGGTTTTCGAGACATTTTTTGAGGTTTTGATACTATTTATGTTCTGAGATCGCTGTGTTAATCTAATTATACGCTTATATTTTCGTGCATATTCTTTATACTTAATTTTATTATGATTATTGGGGCTTAGCCTATAATTCCATAAAAGTTTTCGTTTAGTTTTGCTACACTGTTTTATACCTCTGGATATCCATTTAGCCTTATGTATTGATTTTATTTTTATGGTTTTATATGGGAAACAAAGATTATAAAATAAACTAAACGTATCCATAAACGTGTTGTAGGCCACATTTGCGTCATTGGTTAAGTATATGTCTTCAAACGATAGACTACCGAGGCACGACCTAAATTTATTAACATTTTCTAAATTATAATTTCGTCTTTTTATGCGCCAACATTTAATTTCGCCCTGTATTTCAATAGGGCATTCTATTATTTGTGATGTGTGGTCAGATAACGCAAAATCTAAAACTTGAATTTTACATTGCTTTCGAAAATTATGAAGAAAATTATCTAAACAGGTTCTACTTTGAAGCCTAGTAGGTTCTCGCACTGCTAGTTTTAAACCATATTGCGACAGCAAACATATAAATTCCCTAGTAGTGCTATTATTGTCCAACACATTGATGTTGTAATCACCGGCAATAACAACCCTTTTATTACGCTTACCACAAAGCAACTTTAAGAGCATTTCCAACCGTTCAAAAAATAAACTTAAATTACTGTGTTTAGGTACTCTATACAAACATATTATAATAATTTTACACTCCGTCAATTCTACAGCACAACACTCAAAAGTCCCATAAACAGTCAACTTATTCACTTCCCGAATTTCTTGCCATTGATGTCCCTTGCTGATCAATATACAGACACCGCCTCTCTTTTTGTCTTTTCTACTATACGATGTGGCTAGATGGTAATTTGGTAACGTTAAGTATTCCTCAAAACCTGACAAAATGAAGTGTTCCGTGATACAAACGACGCGACGTCTATTTTAATATTCTTGTCACTTAACTCTTCTAAACAAACTGCGAGGCTATCGGATTTATTTATCAGACCCGCAATATTCTGGTGCATAATATGTAAGAATTTATCACAGAAAAAATGAAGTTTTATTTATATCATCAGGAATCTCCAAATCATGATGTGTTTCGAAGGTTTCAGTAACAATATTGTTAATTGTCCACAATATATTGTCAAAAATATTTTTCATACCTTTATTGTTCAGCTTTCCATCATATTTAGAAAACATCGTATAATCATTTGAGAGGAACAAATTTGAGTCCACCAACGTTGCGTAGTTATAGGTTTTCAGATCGAGATAAAGTAAATTTGCAAACGTTTCCACTCGCCAGTTATAAACTGCAGCATAATTGCTGCATTTGTACGTAGGAAGGCATATCACAATGTTTGTATGTCGTATATTCTGTAAGGAGTTTCTTAAATCCAATATAAGCTCAAAATAATTAATAGTCTTATTAAAATCCCCTTCCCCAATTAGGATGATACAGTAATCGTTTTTTGTAAAATCACAAAGTTTAAGGTGCAGGTTTCTAAGCATTCCACTAATGCCACAATTTGGCAAGAGATAATGGCACAGCGAAACATCTCCAAAGGTATTTAACGCTATTGGCAAAATTTTGTTTGTCTTATTGGCACTTAATAAACATATCTTTCTTTTAGTAGTCATCGACTGTTGTTTATTCGCAGTGTTTACAGTTTGCCTTAATGTTCTTTTTTCTGTATGTAAAAGTAGTCCCTGATCACTTACCGCTAACTGAGCCAACCCAGCTGCTTCTACCTCAATACTATGAACCTCAGATGTCTGTTTTTTCTGTAACCTAGTTTGAGATTTATTTCGAGGAGTGTTAGTGCTCAGAGAAGCACAAGGACTATTTTCAAAACTGTCAGTTATACGACGTCTTTGG
Source organism: Diaphora mendica (assembly GCA_949125395.1). Taxonomy (NCBI): domain Eukaryota; kingdom Metazoa; phylum Arthropoda; class Insecta; order Lepidoptera; family Erebidae; genus Diaphora; species Diaphora mendica. Next base: position 10,291,013 of record OX421321.1, read on the forward strand.
ATTTTAGCCTTTTGTTTACTTAGTGATGTTAGAGGACTTCTACAAATTTGTTTTAAAATATCTATTTCCTGAGACAATTTGGTAATTTGTTGTTTTAGATCATTATTCTCCAAAATAGTATTTTCAAGTTCATTTTCTGTAATCTCTAAGCTAGATTTCAATACTTCAATTTCAACTTTTAAGCTCTCAATAATTGAACACTGTCTATTCGTCGGTAGGTTTAGGCTCCTGTCTAGTATGTCATCAGATAAAGTAGTATCTATAGAATTATTATTTTGACACAGACTTTCAAGTGAAACCGTTCTTGAAATGCGTTGACGTCTAATTGTAACATTCGCCGAGTCATTATCCATTTTACAAGTTTGTTTATTTATGAAGCGATAGATGTCGCTGAGACAGTACTACTTAGTTTTGAAAAATTATAATTCTAACACAAGTAGCCGTCTCATACGAGTAATATTATTTTCGAAGAATACTCGTCTCTGCAAGTACTAAGTAAACAAACAACAACCAGAAAAAGAAATTTTCGTTTGATCAGGGTTCGAACTCACTTCAATCGGGAACACAGGTGAGAAAAAGCCAGTGTATGTCCTGTTAGGCCAAACAAGTACTTACAATATGCAATGAAATTGGTGGATGGTTGCTTCTTATCAGTATGTATTTATTTAATAGATTATTCTTGTCGATACTGAGCTAAGTTCAAAGTCCAAACTTCTCATTCAAGGACAGTCAATGATTTTTGAATAAAATTAACGGTCAATGGTTTTCACTATTATGAGTTTTGGTGTTTTTGGTGTCCTTATTGCACTAGATTATTATTATTTTACACCGTAGTGTTGTAGTTTTATTGTTTACGTAATAGTTTATTGCATTATTTTTGTATTTTGTTTCACTGTTTGTTTATAAGCACTGATTAATAGTTATGATTGTTTACCACTTATAAGAACAGTTTTACAAGACGTTTTGCTGTGAAAACGATATGACTTATTTATCACCTTGAAAGACACTTCTTTACCGTTTTTAATCACTTAGAAATAATATATTTTATTTTTAAAACTTTTTTGAATACACAGCCGATGTTAACACGACAGCGAGCGCCATCTATTTCTATCTAAATTATGACTGGGCTAGTTCAAACAAATTGAAAAGTACCCACCACTATCATTCGAGATACTTGTGAAGAACCGTTTTAGTTTATATGTCACGTTCTAAGCTTACAGATTTAAAAAATTTAGATCTTTAAAAATATAAAATGAGATTTTTAACACCTAATTTGTGAAAAATAACTTAGATGTGTATCGTGTGTGTACCTTTAACTTTTCAACTGCAGCAAATAGATCGATTAAAAGGATCGATCAAAGGATTTAATTTGTAGTATTACCTAATTGCAGCACTAAGACTGAATAATCAAGAATACATGTTCCTACAGTAATTATTAAAATTAATTGGTGATAATCCATCTTAGTTCAAATATGCAATAGCTGATCTATTAAGAAGTATTCTGTACACTAGAACTATCGAGTGATTGTATGTGTATGTGTATCTATATGTACTTAATAACTTTGTGATTCTATAGAGCTAGTATCGAGCCTCATAAGTGAGCAATATACAAGGGCAATAAAAACACTCTGTTACTTTTTTTTCTTTATGTATAAAACTTTAGTTATATTTATTTTGATTATTTAACGTACTAATACAATTTCATAACTAACACAGAAATCCTAAGTACACAACAAGCCTGAGAGAAACCTTCTACGAACAAAAACATTAAAGAAAAAGCCGCAAATATTCCAATATCCTTATTTTCAAAACTTAATATATATACGGTTCCGCATAGATTTAAGGGTGGTTGTCCCCTGAGGCGCAAGTCACAAGCCTCGCCTCCTATATATCACCCTGGGACAATACATCTCGTGCTTTCTCACGATAAGTAGCTTCATACAAGATACACTGATTTATATGGAGCGAAAAAATATTACTACCCGATAACAGAGGCAAAGGTTGCAATAATATTTGTGACGCAGTGTTGTCATGCATTGAAAAAAATGTTTTATTACTGGTGTTCACAGTGTACATTTTTATTTTATTATTGTCCTTATTGGCGTAGTCGAGAAGTTTCTGCTTACGTACTCTCATATCGGTTGATCGCTCGTTGAACTTTTTATAGAACTGACACTTTTCAGCGTGTTACCTGTTAGTGATATTTTTTTCTAGTCTTAGCATTACAATCTAGTTGTTTAACGAGGTTCACTGGTATGTTTCTTTTTTTTTTATGTTTGGCCCGCCAAAATGACTCTACTCTGCCTGATGGAAAGCATAAGCAGAATCCAAGAGTGGTGGTCACCATGCTCACTGCGAATGCAGACAATGCAGCATGGCGACCCACACCATGGCGGCCTAGTGATGCTACTGCATCTTTTAGTCTAGTCAACAAGTATGGAACTTGTTGACTAGACTAATTGGGCCTCCGGTCTCGCACTCACCAACGAAACACGACAGCATGAACGCTGTCATTTTACGTTGATTTTCTGTGCGAGGGTAGTACCGCCCTGGTCGAGCCGGCCCATTCGTGCTGAAATCAGCGTGGCTCTACTACCTATGTATGTATATGAAAATAAAACTTTTTATGGTAATATCTGTAACGTTACAGTCTGGCCTTTGCTTAAGTAGAATGAATAGCTTCCTAAAGATTTTATGTCGCTTATATTGCTACTTCTATACAATATCATTTTAGTTACGTACTCAACATTACAACCTAGCAATGGCCTAGAATTGTATCGCTAATGGAATCTTCGATGACGTAGTGCCTTTTATAATATATATGTTTAAGATACGAGTATTCTCTAACTTCTCTCTGTTTTGGGTCATTCCATAAGTATAATTACAAACTGCTACCTACCTAACGACAAGACATGTGTCGAACAAGGCACTGTATGTTGAACAACTTAGCTACAGAAACTTGCAAAGTACTTTACACTTTAGAAGGATAGTTATACGTGTTGTAATTCGAAAATATATTTCGTAAACATATGTTATTACTCACTGCACTACTACTTAGTGCATATCTGAATTGACATATGTCAAGTAAATTAAAGTGTACCTTTAGACGGGTTCTAATAGCCCACGGGCGGGCGGCGCTAGGCGCGGCGGCTTGAGGTTACCAGTAACCTAATCAATTAATTGAGGCCTACACGATACAAACTGGATATTGTCATCAACTCATCAACAAGCGTAGGAGATGTTGTGAACTCTGCCTACATAGATAAAAATTGTATCTTAAAATGTATTCATTATATAAAAGTGTCCTTACAATACGTTGCTTAAGGTACGTTTAAAGCCAAGAATAGTTATTAATCTTTGGAATGTTCAGGGAGACATGAAATATCCTATAAAGATTACGATAGAACACATTTTTACACGACTGCGAAAGAAGATATTTCTATGGCACGCCCTAGAGCCTAAACGGCTTGTCGTTTCTTTAAGTGAGTGGTGTCAATAGATTCGTCTTAGTCGTGAGAGTGACACTGGGTACATCAAAATTTAAAAATAAAAAAAAAAAAACAACCAGAGTTTAATAAAGGTGGCAGATATTGACGCAGTCGTTTTTTTTTTATAATTAAATAATTCATAACTTGTTTTACTATAATATGCATTTAAAAAACATTCATTAGTTATGATGACCTATACTTTGACATCTATTGTATTTATATCTATACTATTATATAAAGCCGAAGAGTTTGTTTGCTTGTTTGAACGCGCTAATCTCAGGAACCGCTGGTCCGATTTGAAAAAATATTTCAGTGTTGGATAGTACATTTATCGAGGAAGGCTATATATTATCACGCTACGATCAATAGGAGCGGAGCACCAATGAAAAATGTTTCAAAAACGGGGGAAAATTATCAGGCTACGGGCAATATGAGACGCAAACGACGTTGCGTGGGTCCGCTAGTATATTATATACTAGCTGACTCGGCGAACTTCGTACCGCCACATTTGGAAATATTTCTACATTTCTGAAGAACTTGTGTTCAGTCCTCTCGCCAATACAGCGTTCACCTTGGGAAGTTTGCAATGTCTATAGGGCCCATGTGGTATAGGCATTCAATCGCTAAGCTTGTTCACTGGCGAGAGCATTAAACTTCACGGCGTTTCACCGTGTTCTTATTCTAAACTAATGTAATATCAAGCACTTACTGGAGATGTGTAGATTCCTTGATACTGGCGTCCAAGGGATCCCTTGGTATTCTCTCTTGGTATTCTCTCTGCGTCGTCACACATTCATAAACTCCTCAGTTGCTGTACAGGCTCCCACGTATTATTATAATACACCCGTTTTAACTGTCGCGGATCGCGCCTAATTGACGTGACTACTAAAACTCGCGAGTCCAAACCCGACCAATCATAACGGTAACCAACGAAACACCGAATTGGATGGACAATCAGCTAAATTTTACTTAAACGGCAATCCCGACGAACCTTGTTCGACCGTTTTTACAAAGCTTCTCTTAAGTACTATCTTGTCACTTCAAAACGTCAAACAAGAAAAAAATGACAATCAAAAATTTTGCCATTATAATGACGTTTGATTTCTAACAACTTGTTTTAGTAATTATGCTCACCTCGGCATCCCAGAGGTAGTGTACAGTCGCGAACATTTTTTTTTCATATAAACTCCTAACAATAACGAACATATAAATAATAATTATCGAATTTAGTGCAGTCTATCGAAAATATTATAATTTAGTGCAGTCTATCTATACTTATAATAAAAATGTAACAGGTCCAATTCTGTACATTAAAGATATTTTGAAATCTATACTTATAATAAAAATGTAACAGGTCCAATTTTGTACATTAAAGATATTTTGAAATTTTTTTTGGAGAGCTGTCTATTATCGATACTGAAGCCAAAACTGTATTTTTTTTTTCATTTTTGTCTGTCTGTCTGTCTGTATCTTGGCCGCGCATCACGCTGAAACTACTGAATGAATTCAAATGAAACTTGGCATGATTTGAGTTCATACTACGAGGTAGGACATAGGATACTTTTTATCCCAGAATTCAGCACGGTTTCCTGGAGAGAGGGGATGAAAATCAAAATATGTACTTGTAATTCAATAACACATAGTCCGATTTCATTCATTCTTTTTTTGCTAGAAAGAAAAAAAAATAAAAGATAACGGGAAAAGTCTTTTTTTCATCCGCGACTGTACACTGCCTGTGGGAAGCTGAGACAGATATGTAAATATGGCGGTACGAAGTTCGCCGGGTCAGCTAGTCGAAAATATGCGCGTGCAACATACATTTATGCGATTCATTTTTATTTATATAGGTAACTAAATAACAAGAATTTGCTGCCTATATGACAGGATACGGTTCAAGAACCATTAGGTTTAATCAAGATTTTTTAATTCATCCATTACATTTTCACAAAAATACTGGCTACCTGCCTTTGCTTTCGAAATTTGTTGTGTCATATACATATATACAATATTACTAAGTAAACACACTCACACACATTAGTACAACGTATCTATTACAATGGGTGTTGTGTCTGTAATATATTATTACTCCCCCACTGGCGAGTCATTTAATCACTGTAACTGTGGCTAATGCGCTACATTATTTGGCCAAAGAAAGCCGCGAGAAATATCGGCGTGACGTGCTCTAATACAAAATATTACGCTATTAGTTCTCTTGGCCGAGATTTGAGCAAACTGCCAACCTTATTTTGTAGCATGGCTTTATTTTCGGATGTCGTAAATAAGATGCTGCGTAAGATGAGGGGGGAAGCTATCTTTATTTTATGAAGGTGTTCAACGACACTTGATGGGATATTTATCAGCACCGTTTCCATAATTTGTTAAAATTAACACTTTTTGTAAATATTTGGATATTATTTCATGAAATATATATACTTTGTACTACTTAGTTTTACTAGTAGTTCTGAAATTGTACTTGTTACTATCTAAAATCAGTCCAACACTCTCACATCTATTATATAATATTTCTCGTGTAACGTTGTTGCTCACGATAAACTCCGAAACTATCTAACCGATATTCACGTTTTATTTTAAATGTGTGTTTTGCTGGCAAAGATATAATAGTTAACATCACGCTTAGACCAAGGAGCTGAGCATGATTAAAACGAGACGAAGACGAGGTTGCATGTATCAGCTAATGTCTAATATATTTATAGAAACTTGTAAGAATTTATTATTTAAATTTCATTAATAAAGCCTTCATAGATTTTGGTCCGAGAGCTGGTACCATTTTTTGAGTAGGTATTTGAGGCAAGCTAAAAACTTGTCACAGACCTCAACTATTATACCCCAACACGGAACTGCAGACCTGGCTGGTGAGTAGCGGGGCTAAATCAACCCCCCCTCCCCCTCTGGCGAGGTCACGTGACTTACAATAGCCATGGTATAACTAATACTTCGCCAGTTATAGCACTCTGAGAAACAGTACTCACGTGGAAGACACAAGCCTACGTTATCATCACTATCGCTGGTTGTAAAAAAATTGCCCCGCTACTCACCAGCCAGGTCTGCAGTTTCGTGTTGGGGGGGTATATTAGGAGAGGTGTGTGACAAGTTTTCAGCTTGCCTTAAATACCTACCCAAAATGGTACCAGCTCTCCTACTATTTAGAGTCTTTTAGTGCTACACAATTTTGTACAATTTACTTTATAAGTGAAAATTTGGAATAAAATAATATTGAATAGTGGTTCGACCTTTATATTGCATAAGGCGATTTTTGTCGTAGTTCGCTGCTTTCTGTGAACATAGGTACATTTTTCTTTTTGACACCTCAGATCAAATTAAAAAGGTAGATAACGCTACTTTTCGTCAGTATCGTACAAGTTGTAGTAAAAAGTAGCGTAGTTTATTACATAGTTAGTGCGTTAACGCGTGTGTTTACTTGGAACTACGATACTTTTTTTGCTTCAACAAGGCTGTGCGTTATCTACCTTTTTTATTTGATCTGAGTTTGACACATTAAAGAACGTTATTATGCCAGAGTTCGTATAATTAAATTTTTAAATGCGCAGTATAAAAATTTTAAGTTGTCTATTTTATTTAATTATGCTGAATGTATTTTCTAACCTTATGATACATTTATTATTTATTTCTTAGTAAATGATTTATTCTTCCATATAAAAACCTTTTTCTTAATCGCTGTTTCGTGAACACAATCCGTTTTCAATCGATTTGGTAACAAACTTTTATTTCACTTACTACTAAAATATGTACCCACGTAAAAAGAAAGACATCAAAACATATTTCAGTAAAACTCGAAGAAGTGTGCATTTTATTGCTTATAATGTGTTAATGCCTATCGAACAAAAACAAATCGATGTAGGTACTTAAATCTTTACTTCATATGTACTAGAAATAACTGTATCCTATGAAAGATGAAACAACAGTAGTGGTCATAGAATCACCCGCCAAAAAAATCTCTTCGTTTCAAATAGCAATATTCCGAAACAAAAAAAGAGAAAACAAAATCTTCCAACAACGTCGCTGAAATAAAAGGCCGTAAATCAATGTTTATGCGAGATGTGACTCAGATCTCCAGTACGGAGTGGCCGTCTATGCCAAACCCACGCGGCGCGGGCCGTTGTTCGACTGTACATTATTTATGTCACACCAGCGTCTCGTGAAATATGAACCTGCAGCGAATATCCTATTGCATTGTGATGTCTTTTTATTATTTACGTTGTTTAGAAAAAAAAAAAGGTTTTGTTTAAATGCGATTTAAAAGGATATTAAAAAATAATGAAGAACCCAATACGATCTAAGTAGTCCTTGCCTTGGGTTGAAATACGCCTGTCCCCCTACATAAATTTACATTCTTCAAATGTAAACAGTATTAGAAAACTAACTAATGTATGGATATGACATTATCTTAATACTAAAGTCACGCGGTCAAAACAAAATATTTGCCAATGATACAATGAAGCGTTAGTGATTGTAGGAAGAAATTCGATGCGAAATACTCGCAACGTGAGTAAGAGGGCCGGTCATGTAATTTATACTCTCGATTGTCGGCACTTGATTAAACTTGTTGCAATACATTCTAAAATCAAACTATTATCAAAGGCTGATAATGCCATAACGCGAAATCGGTCAGGTGTAAACTCATTAAAATAGTGGAATAAGTACAAGTGTTTGATTCTAGAATGTAAGGCAGGTCATATTCATTTACTTAGTTCTGACTATAAAAAACGAAAAATATTTCAAAAACACCGGGTGTTACATGCACCTTCTATCACAGAATAACTAATAGTACTAACGTCGTACCAACACTACATATTTATTGTATGAAATTCAAAACATACGCTCCCCCATGAATACTCATTTGCAAACGATTAATTTATTTGCATGACGGGATGCACATCGCGTCGTGAATTCATAATCAAGCCCATAGTAAAACTAAAGCGTGTTTCACAGAGTGATTGCTCCCACTATTCCCCTTTCCCAGGCGCTAATTTACTGTCATGTACTTCTCTGAGAGCAAAATAATAAGAAAATATAAAATCGAAAAATAAAAATAAAATTAGTGTTGTGTGTGCTGTTTGACTAGCCTGTTGGCTTAGTAGTTGCTACTCAAAGGTCGTGGGTACAATTCCCACTCAGGACCAATATTTGTCAATTTGACAATATCTACATTGGTAACAGGTTGCCAGTCAAAAACTGGCCGCAAATATTTTTTGTTAAAAAAATGGTAACTAATTTTCCAAAAAAAATAAAAACGTGTGGCACTCGGGGACTGCCGCGGTAAACCTATTGCATAGCATTTTTTATCAACTTATGCAATTATATTTATTTATTTATTTTTATTTATGCAGTATATTTTTTTCTTTGAACATGTATACTTACGGGGCGCATATGCGGAGAGTGTGGCACTATAAATATGTGATAGATACCTATATACTTTATCACAAACAGCTGCTTGTAATCGTCCGATTTTGGAGCAGCTCGTCTCGATCCGTGCCAGCTTCGGGTGTTAGATTTTATTTTCGTTACGGATTTTTTTGATTCGGTCGCCGCGCTTAAAGCCCGCGATAAAAACTATTCAATAGCATAAAAATCGTTCATGTTGTTGTCCTGTTCTGTGTTGTGTTCCTGTTACCAATGAATTGTTCTATTCAAAAATGAATGTAGAAAGAGTTTGAGTATCTACGTGATGAACGTATAGATTCTGCAGCCGAATCTTAGACTATTACACACGATCATTAATTATGTGTCTGGGTGCAATATATATCTATGATATGTATGAATTTAGAAAGTTAAGTTTGTCAGTAGTTTGGTTCAAATAGGACAAGTTCTGCCTAGTTTCAGACCAGACGGTCCCAAATGTATGTAAATTGTGTGAAATTATTATAGTGATATAAAACTTCTTGAATCGAATAATTTATTGTAGCTATTTGATATAATAGGAATCTATTTGATATAATAGAACTAATCATCGAACTGCATGTGCAGTTTCCAATTTAAAAACCAGATAGTTTAATAAAAAATATCTATATTAACAAGTGATTAAGTACGTTAACAAATACAGTTATAATGCATAGTAATATTCCTATTAATACATAACATTACTAGTATACAATATTACTGCCTAATAATGTAAACTAAAACTTCAAATACATTCAAGAATTTCTACATTTATTCTTACCTTTGATACCAGTATAGTAATATATATTTGCTGATTGCTCTTTCTGCAGCAAGTAAATTGCAAGCCAACTCACTGTTCTAAAAGTAGGTAACAAGCGATGTTCAAACTTAAAACGTACTTGATAAATAAAGGCATCATAGTTGAACAACGTCAAGGAGGGTTCAATGTTCATAGGCTAGAGAGAGAACTAAATGAAGCAGAAAGTCTGGCAAAGCGTAGCTGTACTCGCTTCACTGATATGTGTGTCTTGTAGGGTTGAATAGCAATTTATTTATGTTGCTTTTATAATTTAAAGTTTAAATAAAAAGTAATTATAGAAACTTTTGAAAAGCGTATTTGTTCAAATCTGGTTTTAAACAGTCATGAGCAAAATAATTTATTGTTTTGTATCTGTTATTGTTATGTTGTGCTTGCTTAAATTCAAACTCCTATCATTTCAATAAAAAAAAAATGAAAATAAATACACACACTTAGTAATTATAGTATTATTTTTCACTGTTTAAAATCCATCGTTACACTCTAAATCGACTTCTTACAAAAAATTACTGGTTAATTTGAAGATAGTCGTCTCAGTTCATTCATACTTAACTTTTAATAAAAGCAAGGGTCTGAGTGCTCGCGCTATGTTTAAACAACTAGCCAAGCAACTGATTGACGCTTCTCGCGACCAGAAGGCCGGTCTTTTTCTAGCACAGAGAATCAGCATTGCCATTCAACGTGGTAAGGCTGCCAGTCTTTTGGGAACGCTACCAGTAGGCGAAGATGTTTAGTTTTTTGACGTTTGTATGTAAATATTGTTATTATTATTTTTTATAAATGATGGTTATGTACATATGTTTCTATATTATGTAATAAATCTATGATTCATATTAAAGAACTTCTAATGTCCCCTCGGCGCATACTAAAGGAACATTTTTTCCACAAGACAAACTATTTTTAACTTATGTTTTTAATTTATACTTTAAGACGTCTTGGGTGTCTAAGCTTGGGTGCCGCTGGTAACTTTCCATTGGAACTTGGCTGTTGTCAGAATGTTTATTTTTATTTTGTATTATTTCATAACCGAATGCTGCATAAGTATTGTAAATGCATTTTCAAATTATTTCTGTAAAACTTCTTACAGATCTTTATAGCTTAATAAAAATAATTTCATTTATTATATCACGCAAGATTAGCATAGAAATAACCAACTGAGAGCATTATTGATGGCTCTCCACACAAGCAAATAATTAATGATACCATTAAAAGACGTCTTACGTATATTAGTGTTTCTGGGACACGTTATTCGAGTGTATAACAGCTCTAACAAGACTCGACTAAGTCGCGCGAGATGCAGAGATTACTGAAATAGAGTTAGTTGGTGAGGCTTAGTCCGGAGAGCACTCGGAGCCTGATGAACACCCGTCGTCAACTAACTTAACGCCGTACTACATTAGTGATAAGTCACAAAATAAAAATTGAAAATAATGTTACCCTTACTCTAGTTAATAGATTGGCACGAAAAATCCTTAAAAAGGTTTAGTATATTAAATTAATGAAAAATTAAGACACGTAGTTCAAAATTTTATGTAAATACTTTTTGCATCGCTTTTTTCTTCGTTTATATTAAAAAAAAAAAAATATGATAGACAGTGGGAGAGGCGGAACCGATATCGTGGTGTAAGGAGATTTGCAGAAACTATTCATTGGTCGTATTCCTGCATGGTCCATTGACGTTACCATACTGATTAAAAGAAAATTAATCATACTTAAGATAAATAAATAAATAAATATTTCGAATATCTAACACACAACGCCATCTAGTCCCAAACCAAGCAAAGCTTGTACTATGGGTACTAGAGAACTGATATAAATAAATTAATACTTTTTTGTAAATACATACATATTATACATAGAAAACACCCAAACTCCGAAACAAATATTTGTGGATCCTACAAATATTTGATCCAACCCGGGAATCGAACCCGAGACCTCAGGCACAGCAGTCGCATACGCTACCAATCTGCGCCACCAAAGCAGTCTACATCAGATCATTATCAACATCAGCTAATCGTGGAATTTAAACGTTTAAAAGCATATGTCAGCTCAGACTGAATCTAATAAATTGAATGGAAGCACCCTTTTATTGAAAACTATTTAAAACCGCTACGAATAAATCTTACAGTATTTTTTTATCTCACTCGTTAGTCCATCGTTTCCAAGTTTAGCTGATATATTGAAACTTCCTTATTTTTCTTTCTAATTTAGTTATGTTAACTATATTTAGACGAGGAATAAACTTTGTTTGTAAGTCTTCTCAATGTGCTACGCGTATGATCGTTAGCTAACATTGGTTCTTAATTTTTCGTACTAGTTTCAAAACTAGTTCCTTAAATTAAAAATCTTTAATGCTAGTGCTTGATAAAATTTTACCTGCTTAATAATACATATATGTATTTATATTTAAATGACAAACTTATTGGGGATTGATGAAGATCACTCCTTCATTTCAGTATTTTTAACCGACTTCCAAAAAGAAGGTTATCAATTCGACAGTTTTTTTTGTATTTGTTACCTCATAACTTTTGACTGGGTCAACCGATTTTGATGATTCTTTTTTTATTTGAAAGCTTCCCGTGTGGTCCCATTACAATTTTGTCCAGTTTTTAAGTCGGTTTTTTTTGTTAAAATTTGTGATTAAAATTAAGTATGTGTCTAAAAGTGAAAGACATTTTAATTTTTTGTTGTATGTTGTCTTTTTCAATCGTTTATACCAACTGAATTCCTTTTGTGTATGTAAATGTCAGAATAGTCTAGGCTTGTTGTAATGTAAGTTCATATTTAGTATCTTTCTGGTGGTTTTGAGTGTTTCCTTGGCCCACCCAAATGCCCTGCAAGCGGTAGTATCGCGCTTCGGGTCGTTAATCTTGACTAATACCGGTTAGATAACATGATGGCTGGGGCTCGTATGCCGTCTGTATGGACAGGCCGACTCAAAACTATAGTTCTTCCTTAAAAGGCCAACCCAGATCCTGTACTGTAGTCGCATTGATTTTTAAGTTATTGCATAGCTTTTATCGCTTGCTTTGAGGCCTTTGAGCACGGCGACCGAATCAAGAAATTCCGTAACGTAACGAAAATAAAACCTGACACCCAAAGCTCGCACGGATCGAGACCAACTGCCCCGAAATGAGAGCTGCACTTCGTGCGTGACAGAGACAGACATACAAATCAGTCTAGGTTTGCGCAAGTATACTTGAACGTGTATGTCCGGTTTAAGCAGCTGTTTGTGAGAAAGTATATAGATGTATAGGTATCTATCATAAATCTTTATAATGCCACACTGACCGCATGTGCGTCCCGTAAGTATACATGTTCAAAGAAAAAACAATACTGTGGATAATACATCCCGTTCAATGACGAAGACATTTATTAGGAATAGTTTAAACCTTTTATAGTATGCTGTGTCACGAAACCGCTACATAAAAAAGTGATCAACGCCATCTTGTGACGATGTTGGTACAAATTTAATTGTTTAGTATTATTCATTCACAATATTATACATACTGCATAAATAAATAAATAATTATAATTGCGTAAGTTGATAAAAAATGCTATGCAATAGCTTTACTGCGGCAGTCCCCGAGTGCCACACGTCTTTTTTATTTATTTTTTAATCACGGACTTAAAAAAAAGACACCTCTGGTTTGTTTCAGCATTTCTTCTCAGAGCGAGTCTTAGGAAATGCCGGCCTCTTCTAGCTCTAAGTCCGACGAGTAAATATACATGTAAAAGATTTACTTCCAAAATAAATATAATTTAATATTATTTATGTTCAAAAATACTATTGAAACTATTGCTTAGACAAATATAGCACATGACATTTAAACATATCATTTTCTGGTTGCTACTCTTAGAACGATTCCTAATTATAAAATTTGACTCTTACTTCTTGAGTTTGGGTATTTTCGTTCGAAAAGATAAATACTTCACTACAGTCTTATTGTCCAGGTGAAGATTATAACCACAATACGACGATACTGCACTAATAGAGTAGTATAGTCATTCTATTCTATAGAAAAAAGCCCATTAAAGTAATAATAAAATAATAACCGAAATAGTATATCTTGGTAATCGTAGAAGAGATTTTTTGGCACATATGGGCCGACTAATCGAAGTTCCACCGCTTCACTGAAAATCAATATTACGCAATTCTTTATTTTACGTGTTTCTTATCAACAAGCAAGTGAGACGCTGAAAAATTTTTTAGCAACGTTGTTGTGACTTGCAAACTGCCGGTGCAGATATCCATCAGCGGCGGTGATCACATTCCATCACGTGACCGTTCCCCTCGTTTACTTACCCCAGTTACCCTTGATATCGTAAAACAGTATATACTACATGTTTAAAGTTATTCTGAGGTAAATCATTCTTGCTTGCTTAAAACGTGATATAACTGTACATGGTCTTGCATATACAGCTAACTTAATAAATAACTACGTCCATTTATTTCCTATAAAAAGATCTTAAACTTAAGACTGCGACAAAACAATCAACTTCTTTTCTTTTCATTCACAAACAGCTACTAAACGTTACAGGGAAATAAAAAACTTTTTCGTATTTTCATTAACTGAAGTCTTAAAAGATATAAATTTTAATGATTGTGAGCAAGTTGTGCTAGTAATGAGCTTTTGGATCGAGTCCTAAGGCGGAGAACGAACTCGGTGACGAATTACAACGCATAAATATTCAATGTGTTAACGACTGTTATTCACAGTAAGATTTCTTTTGATACGCTCGTATTAGAAACTTTTGGTGGTAACGCAGTCGCTGGGTTGAGTGTGTTATAAATTGTTCAACTTTTGATCACTTCCTGAAGTCACTTTGCATTTATAATTTACTAGATATTGCCACCGGATTCTCTCTCGTGAATATTTCTTATATTGCGTTTCTAACTTAGAAAATTACTAACTTTTCTGTACAACTGTTGATCTTTTTTAACCATTTAGGAGTAAAATTTCCAAAAATCCTTCCATGGAGGTTATTTCAAAAATTAAAAGAATCAGTGGCCAAATTTAAGATTTGTAGCAAAATCTGTTTAAGCTTTGTGTTGATGAATCAGTGAATCAATCAGTGTATGTAATTTTATGTTTAAAAAACTTGTTAATATGATTTTTGACACACAAGATTATACAGTAATTTTCATTTATCTATTAAAACAAAATACCGATGAAATTGAGAACCTCCTCCTTTTGGAAGTCGGTTAAAAACAGCAAGATATAGTAGGGATACATCGTATATTTAGTATGCTCATGTGTGCATAAGGATAATACAATATGTAACATAATATAACGGCGTCGGCAGTACAGGACGGGCCACACAATGAACCCATGTAATAAATGATGTAAGGGTATTATATCGACATGCTAAATATACAGGAGTTAGATACACAATTATATAATTCCCTTACAATAATATAGAAAATAAAACATCAGCAGTATAGCATTCTAATAAGAATACAGAAGTAATCCGTCTTCATATAAAAGAGCTAGAGCGGTGTCGCGATTGTAGGCAAAAAAATGTATCACTAAGTCTCTGTCCTGTGAGCTCAGGCTTGGAGGCTATATAACATTTCATTAGTGGTCAGCCAAGACGTTCCGCTTACAGCAATAAATTTTCATTTTTGCAAAGGACAAGTGAAAAGAAAAGATAAATAGTGGAGGGAATTTGCGTTATGAGAACATAAACTATTCGGTCTCAGCAGGTTGGATGAAATAAAATTAGTAACTTTTGAGACATGAACGGATAGACAATGTTGTTAATATTTTTTTTAGAATTTGTGTTGATATTTTCAAGGCTCCTTAATATAATTTGTGAGGTACATAAGCACAAAAAAGAACAGGTTAAGCCGGGTCTCCTGCGACACTGTTTTATCTTTTTAAACACAATACATCACATATTTATCAATATATGGGCTTGGCCTAACTGTTTTGTTAATTTTAACAAGCAAACATGTTATCCAAAGCGTACTGAAAACATCCCAGCGTATACTTCTCGTATAATGAAACTGAACTGAACTAACATTCATACTAATATTATTCATATTTATACTATAAAAGTAAGTAAGTAAGTGTATTATAAGTCATTTTGTCGAGTAGATAAAAGATTTTTGCTTTTCGTGTAATCGTGTTTGATGTTCGTTTAAAAGTCCGTCTCCTGCGACTTTTCGCTAACATGTTTAGTTAACAAGTTTTGTTAGTTTGTTTTGTTATTTTTAGCCGCAGGAGACACGCCTTTAGAAAAAAACTGTTAGGCATTTACGTATAAATAGAAATATTTCAAATATTTGACAAACAACGCCATTTAGTTTCAAACTAAACAGAGATTATACTATGAAAGCTAGTTTGTTTGATAGAATATTTATCTACCTTTTATGTAACTACATACATATAATATACATACATAAATAAATAAATATAAATATTTCTGACATCTAACGCACAACGCCATCTAGTCCCAAGCTAAGCAGAGCTTGTGTTATGGGTACTAGAACAACTAATATAAATACACATATACTTTTTTTTTTGTAAATACATACATATTATACATAGAAAACACTCAAACTCCGAAAGATATATTTGCAAATCATACAAACATTTGGCCCGACCCGGGAATCGAACCCGAGACCTCATGCACAGCAGTAGCGTAGGCTACCACTGCGCCAACGAACGAGGCAGTCCAAACAAGTACAAGTATTGATACATATTCTATATCTATCTAAATCTATACCTTTCTATATTATATTATCATCATCATATACATCTTCTATATTCTATTAACTATCTATACTTATACTTATAATATTATAAACGCGAAAGTTTGTAAGTATGAATGGATGGATGGATGGATGTTTGTTACTCTTTCACGCAAAAACTACTGAACGGATTTGGATGAAACTTTACAGTAATATAGCTTATACATCAAAATAGCACATAGGGTACTATTTGCCGCGATAACCGACATATACGCGAGTGGAGCCGCGGGCAACCGCTAGTTTTAACCGACTTCAAAAAAAGGAGGAGGTTCTCAATTCGACTGTTTTTTTTTACACCGGTAAAAAGCTAAATAGGGATTTTTTTTATTATTTATGCCAATACACAAAAACTTTATTAAAACATTTAAAACATTTTTATTTTTATATTTTTGGTTATAAAACTGCCTCGTTTGTCTTGCTGTTGACGTATGCGACTGCCGATCAAGAGATCTCGGGTTCAAATCCCGGGTCGGGCCAAAAGTGTTAATGAGTTTTTCTGATTATAAAAATACTTAATCACACCTCGGAGTTTGGAAGTTGGTCTGAACCCCCGTGCCTCGGAGAGTACGTAAAGCTATCGGTCCTGCGCCTGATCTCTCCTCGATCGTGTCGGTTAACCGTCTCATCGGATTATGACAGAGAGGGAACAGAGAGTGCACCTGTGTTTGCGCACACACTTGTGTACTATAATATCTCCTACGTAGTTGGCTGATCTCCGTTGAGAATGGCCGCCGTGGCCGTTATCTGCTAGGAGAACATCATTAAAGTTTATATATATGTAGATAAAGAGTGCTAAAAGGTAAAACCAGTAAAAGGAATGAATAATGGTCGAACTTTGTCTTTGACCACTGGGCGACCTCTAATAAATAATAAACATACTTTTATCTAAAGATCTATGTTCAAACCTCAATCTGGCCCGCTAGTAACATTTAAAATTGACATTATGAATAGACATGAAATTTCAGAGTAGGTATATCGAAGGGCTTAATAAAATATGGTATGTAGGTATTTATACTATATAATAATAGTATAAACATAAATGCATACATATAATACACATATATTAGTTAATATTAGAAAAAGTAAAACTTTATTAAATGTGATCATAATTTCAAAGTTGTTGCGTAACATAGAAATAACAAAAAAAAATTGTCTTTGTCTAGAGTTCATCAACTGAACTGAAAATTAGTGTGACTGCACAAAAACACTTAAACGTTTGATAGTTGCCCTGCAACAGAATTTCTGCACAGATAGAGCTTAAGAGCCTTAACCCATAGAATTGTGGTAAGCCACGGAATTGCAGCTTTAACCGCCTTAGTCTGAAAACGCTGAGTGCAGAGCCTAAATTTCAAGCGGTCGGAATGT
This sequence comes from Diaphora mendica, assembly GCA_949125395.1. Classification (NCBI taxonomy): domain Eukaryota; kingdom Metazoa; phylum Arthropoda; class Insecta; order Lepidoptera; family Erebidae; genus Diaphora; species Diaphora mendica. Next base: position 10,308,858 of record OX421321.1, read on the forward strand.
TGAAACTTCTAAGCACTATATGGTGCTACACGTGGTACTTTGTGGAAGTATATTATGTGCAACATAAGTGATATGTGTATCTAATGCTTTTGTATTTGAACATCGTGCTACGAGTTTTTAAATAATAACAAAAGAGAGGAAGAAAGAAAGATATTCACAGTTCTTAGTTTGTATTATGTTAATATTATAAATTCGAAATCAACTCTGTCTGTCTATCTGTTACTCTTACCTTACATGGTGAAACTGCTGCACCGATTTCAATGAAATTTGACACGCAGATACTTTGATTCTTGAGGAAGGAGAAAACGTACCGAGAAGAGCTGTCAAATACATGTCATGAAATGATTGGAGGATTTTTGCTTTTTTACTAAAATTTTGACCAAACTTAGTGCGTTACAAATATTCCGTATCTGATTTATTTATTTATAAAGAAAGAATGTGCAACGGTTTTTTATTCTTTAATGAAACCACGGTTTTATATCTATCTAAAGACTTTCATAGATTATTTTCAAAACAAAAAAGTACATATGTCTTACGTCATTGCATTATTCTACACGTAACAATACACATGTAACCTGAAGCAAATTTTTAAAACCAATATAACATCTATGTAAAGTATTAAAACCTACGTCTGTCTCTAAATGAGTGGAAATTATTAACAATAATTTTGTATTTGACAAACATGAACATCATTGAATAAATGATAATGGATGATGTTTGTGAGCCCGCTTTTGCATTCATTTATTATTTATTACCTAATTATTTTACCTGCTGTTTGTTTTGTAACGGTGACGGCTATTTAGTTAATTACTTTAATAGTGCAACTATTTCAATTTGTGCTTTTAGTTTGGATATAATAAAGAGTAATTTTGTAAATGAGGAAAATTAAGTATATTTTTAGACTGATCGTTCAAGGTACTTTTTGTGTGGGTAGAAATGTATTACAGGATTTTTATCGATATGTTGAGCTATATAAGATCCTTGATACGGGTACTACCTGGGCCTTGGGTCAAGGGTACAAACCTTGTTAAAAAATTTCTTGGACAAAATTCATTTGCAAATGCATAAAGGAATGTCAGGAAGCCTATGGTTTCGGAAAGGATGGATAAAGTGTTCCATTATATGCACCAATTGCAATGGTACCTGTGATAATTCGCCCAATCCACTACAAGATGGCGATGACGAGGAAGAAACAAAGTCTATTCCCAAGCAAACCTATGACGAAATCGAGGAACAAGAGGACTACAATGAAGCTGATGATTTGACGTGGAAGAAATTTCTATGTGTCACATTTTGCACCGTACCTAAGACGATGAGCTTTCAAAACCTAGTCCATCAAGAATAGCAAAGCGAAGCAGAATGCGCTAAATTTTGTTATAGTGCATTACAAGTGCGCCACATACTCTATCTCATGGTGGTGTGGATATAAGGCATTTGGCCAAAACGCGTGTTGGAGTGGACTTTGCGGCTCTGGTACGCTAAAAGTATTGATTTTACAAGAAATGGTACCCACTTAAATTAGAGGAAATTTTCTCTAGTTTAACTTATTACTATATATTTCTATCGTAAAACGAACTGGAACGGAGTTATTCTCAAAAAAACTATTTTTCCAATATGGCGACGCAAGCGGTAAATACGAGGTGGCAAAGTAAAAATTCGAAAAAAGCACGTCGAAATCTATAATTTCACAAATTTTCAAAACTTCCGGACAACTTTCCAGGTAACCCTCTTTTTGAGCACCAAGTGACTACTACTCTAAGTAGGAGCAGATCTGAAATTTATAAAATAACATTTAAACACATGTACCTATCACTATAAACGCTTATATGCTTACACTATAAATACATTAAAACCTTAAAGTACCCGTAATTAGTGAGAAGATTAAATTATTTTCAACATAATGTTAGAATTATCCCTGCAATAAACTTTCAGGTAGGCCAAGTTTTATAATGAAACTAGCTGACTCGGCAAACGTTCTTTTGCAATAAAAAAAAAAAAAAAGGTGGGTCACCCTTATCATTTCGGGGTATGCAAAATAGATGTTGGCCGATTCTCAGACCTACCCGACATGCACACAAAATTACATAAAAATCAACCCAGCCGTTTCGGAGGAGTTTGGTAACAAACACCGCGACACGAGAATTTTAGATATTAGGTATCATATCGTGTCTATGACAGATGAAGGCTTGCCCACACCCAGACGAGTCAGTTAGGCAATGATCACACGACAAAAAAAAAGACAAGAAGAATAAGTTTAAAGAGTTATAACTTGACTACGTTTTTATTTTTTGATAAAATTTGTTATAACGAATCTATTGACACCTCATTCATTAAAATTAGTTCAGTTGTTAGTTGCTATGGAGCAATATACAAATATATATGAACTGCCAAAACTATTACCTTTCTTTTTGGCTTCGCCGTAGTTGGGTAAAAATTGAAAATTAAAGCAGTCTGTTAGAGTTTTCGCAGTAAGTATATTTAAGCGTTAAAAAAGTTGACTCATACATCCTTGCTAAAATATTGACACCGGCCCTGTCTCTATATCTATTGTGAAACCTGTTAAATATCTTTATGGAATACAATCAAATGTAAAACCAATATATATGATTTATTTTCAAATTTATTGACAATACTCTCTAGAATTTAGTACCCGTCCATTCCTCTGTGCTGCACAAAATTGGCTTGATAATCCACGTGTCAGTCATGAATGAATAAATACTCAATTGTATTAGTCAAAGAGTTTTGCAATCGCATGTGCGTATAAATGTTATAAAACATGATTATAGAAAATTTATTACTTTGACATTTTACACCTATTCAAAGACCAATAATATTAAAACTATTTGAGAAAGAAAAAAAGATTTATTTGTTAGAAAAGATGTAGATGTGATGTTTGAACAAAAGATGTTATCACATTATAATACTTTCCTTATATTCTATCATTTCTGGTGTACAAATTTTAAATCTTATGAACTAATCTTAGGTCTAGACAATAGCATTATATTTAATTTAGGTCTACACTAGACAGTAGCATTTAATAACATATCTTTATCACTTAGAAATTCGTTAGTAGTATAGTAACATTGTTGTCGACACAACATGTAAGTCGAATAATTTACATTTAAACTGGTTTAAGTTGAGAAATTTTAGACAATTTGGTAACTTATTGAAGTTTACCAGATATATTAATTGACCATTGAAAGCAGTTCCAAAAAGCAATGTGTTAAAGATTGAAATAATCGTTTGAAATTTACAGTAAATTACTGGTATAGAAAAGTATCTTTTATCCATCCATAATACCACCTAAATAAGTGTGTAGCTAACTTTACAATTATAAATTAGTAACTACTCGTGGTAATAACCCCTATCTAATTTTCGCCAGCTTTCAGTTTATTCTTTGAGGCAATAAATTGTTAGTTTGTAATATAAATTGCGTTGGTAGCTGGATTTTGTTTGATATGAAAGATGATAAGCGCCTGGGGCTTAAGATTAATTAACACGTTGCTTCCTTTATCAAGTTTATATTTTTTTAACTAACCACGATATCCGTTAGCGTAGGACGAAATACCGCACAGTGAAGTAATTGTTCTGTTAAAACTACTTTTAAGTGCAAAAATATAATCAACTTATAATGGAATTTTAACATTTTCAAGAATGAGTATAGAAATGTAGCATACTAGCTGACCCAATAAACCATGGTCTGCTTATATTATTCTAAGGGTGATGTTAACTATCCTATCTTGTGTATGTCAGCAAAACACACATTTTAAAAAAGCGGCCAAGTGCGAGTCGGACTCGCCCATGAAGGGTTCCGAAGCAGCAAGTAACATAATATAAAAGTTCTTGTAGTTCGTTGTAACTTTGATCGATGTTTTAATAATAGTGTATTTTTTTTGCGGTTTACAATTTATTAAAAAAAATCTACTGATTAGATCTCGTTCAAACCAATTTTCGGTGGAAGTTTGCATGGTAATGTACATCATATATTTTTTTAGTTTTATCAGTCTCTTATTTTAGAAGTTACAGGGGGGGGGGGGACATACATTTTACCACTTTGGAAGTGTCTCTCGCGCAATCTATTCAGTTTAGAAAAAAATGATATTAGAAACCTCAATATCATTTTAGAAGACCTATCCATAGATACCTCACACGTATGGGTTTGATGAAAAAATTTTTTTTGAGTTTCAGTTCTAAGTACGGAGACCCCCAAAATGTATTGTTTTTTTTTTTTTTTTGTGTGAAAATCTTAATGCGGTTCACAGAATACATCTACTTACCAAGTTTCAACAGAATAGTTCTTATAGACTCGGAATAAACTGGCTGTGACATACGGAAGGACAGACAGACAGACGGACGGACAGACAGACAGACATGACGAATCTATAAGGGTTCCGTTTTTTGCCTTTGGCACGGAACCCTAAAAACGTGATAATCGGTTAGGTAGTTCCGGAGGTCATCGTGAATAAAAACACGATAATTATATAGAATGGATAGATCTCTATTTTTACATAAAACGTTACATAATCTGTCCCTTATTTAAATATATAATATATATATAATATTACATAAAAAGCAGATTTACTTTAATAGACATAAAACCTTAACCTTGATATCTCCTTATATTTATCATATCACAACCGACATTCAATTATATTTCTTAAACATAAAAAGATTGTCGTGTATTCCAAATTACTGTATGCGATCCAATCCCTTTTGTTATGAACCGTTGTAGTACATTATTTTGCAATTCGCTCACGTCCATGTTGTTTTACAAATGAAGGAGCGAGGAAAACCGGCCGTATTCGCTTTGGCAAAGCCTTAAAAAGAAAACAAAGAAAAATTGCAGCACACTCATTTCATGTTAACTAATAAGCTACAAGAAGGAGGTTAATCTTATTTGGATACGCTGTTAGAGCAATAAAGTAGCTATTTTTTCTATTTCTTGTACGCATAGTTTTTAAACTTATACAGAGTTAAGACTTGTATTTGATATATGGTCTTGGTTTATTCTTATATTTTTTTTTGTATAGCCCGCCAAAATGACTCTACTCAGCCTGATGGAAAGCATAAGCAGAATTCAAGAGTGGTGGTCACCATACTCATTGCGAATGCAGACAATGCAGCATGGCGACCCACACCATGGCGGCCTGGTGATGCTTCTGCATCTTTTAGTCTAGTCAACAAGTATTTGTTGACTAGACTTGTTGACTAGACTATTTGGGCCTCCGGTCTCGCATTTACCAACGAAACACGACAGCACAAACGCTGTCATTTTACGTTGATTTTCTGTGCAAGTTCGCACCGTTCGTGCTGAAATCAGCGTGGCTCTACTACCTTTTGCAAATATCGCACTTAGATCAGTAACTACAGCTTTGAATCGAAAAAATATTTCAAGTTCATTTATAGAGGAGTATAGGCTATATATTATCACACAAGAGAGATGTAGCTATTTTTCTGTGGGAGTGCCACGCTTCGGCCTCACAGAAAACCGGTGTGAAACAGCGTTTGCGCTGTGTTTCACTGAGTGAGTGAGGATATCAGAGGCCCACACCCCAACCCTCCCCCTCCCCATCCCCTTCCCCATCCCCCAAAAGCCGGCAAGGCACTTGTGACGCCTCTGGTGTTGCGGGCGTCCATGGGCAGCGGTACGTACAAACTTCTGTTCATTTGCCCCTTATTCCATACAAAAAACACAATGAGGAAGAGTCAAGCAACATTAAAATATGTTGAAAATGGGAGAAATTATTGTTTTCACGAGATGCAGACGAAGCTGTCATGCAGGTCAGATAATGAATCTTAGAAGACATATTACCTGACGAGTCCATTTAATGCATGTTCAGAAAGTCTCCCTCGATATAGAATACATTTCTAGTGCAGGAATTATCTTCTAAATAAATTAAGAAGAAAAACTTAATCCGAGTATATATATGTATCTTCAGCTTAATCAGTTAAAACGAGATAAAAGTGACGCCATTTAAGTTAATGGCGCGTAAGTTAATCAACATTTGATACATAAAAGCGTTGAGTGCGAGTGGTCAACCCTTTTCCAGGACGTAGCTTAATGACCACTGCTGACATTTTAGAAAAGGGTCACTAATTTATCTAAACAGTGTTCGTTGTAAGTTTGACTTAATTATAGTTTAACTTATTTGGGTACCAGCTGCCCGTCGTCAGCGTGTGCGCAGCTACAGTTATGTGTAATTTAAGTACTAAATAACAATACTATTGAGAAACTTGAAGAACTTGTACGTTGCGGACGAGGGTTCAACTCGATTATCATGTTTGAGTCGTAAATTATCAGCTGTCTTCTTCAGAGTGTTTCTATTTCAGAAGATATCAATTCGAAAATTATATTGTTATGTCGGTTAAGTTACTTACGTGCTTAATTGGAAGATATATCACAATTGATTGACTCTTATGACAGTTTAGAAGTATGGTGATTAGCTAGAAGGTACATTAAACAAAATGTTATATTATTAGAAATAACTTATAAGTATACTGTGTAACTAAAAATAATGATAGGTGCTCTTTAAGTAACTAGGTAATTATATTATCCCTCTGTGAAAAGTTTCTATGAGCATATAAAAGGTAATAAAAGAGAAAAAGGACGACTCGTTCTTTTGGAGGCAATCGAGGCTTAACCATGGCCGACCGACCTGCACACCAGTGATACGAAAAAAGCCCCTAAATCGGGCTTTTCGTAAGGTTTGTGTTTTAAAGAGAAATAAAGATGAGCTCAGGAATCAAGCCCAAACGGATGTAAGTGTACATGTAGGAGCAGAATCAAGGAAAACCCAAGATGGAGTTAATACATTGTTTGATTTGCATATAAATATTTAATGTCCTCGGTTAGTTTTTAACTTGCTTTTCAACATAGTAAGCTCTCCTGTATCTGATATGATGTTGTTACGTATCGGATAATCTATGTAAAATTACGAATATAATAGTTGAAAAATTCCATCAACCCCCTAAATCATGGATATTGTATGTATGTAGGTACCCATCGATTGTGTAGTTACGCAACGAATGCAAATAATAAAAAAAATCGAATTATTTATTGAATGCTAATATGTAATAGCTAATATATACAACCAATGTAATGTAGGTACTATTCAATATAATGTTGGCTATGTTGCAATTTTAAGGCCAGTTTCACTACTTCGCGATTATAGATAGTTATCTGACATATAATACTATTTCAGAAATAAAAGTTGCTGATGTGAAAGTATATGGCTTTCTGACATGTATCTCGGTCACAAAATGTGTAGTTAGCGGGCAGATTAGTTCAATATATTCTATCAGAGACTTTCTCAGTGACTAATGAAACTAGACTTTACATACTAAAGTCTTGAAACTTGAAATGCGGACAGAAACTTATTTCATTTTTAAATTTAAGGTCCTACTTTAAAAATTGTTTTTTTTATATAATAATGTGAGCCTGCCATAGTGACTCTACTTTGTCTGATTTAAAGCATGGGTAGAATTCAAGAGTAGTGGTCACCATACTCATTGCGAATACAGACATGCAGTATAGTGACCTACAGTATAACGGCCTATTGAAATGCTTTTGATTTTATTGGCATTTTGAATTTAAAAATAATGATATCACTTATTATTATTAGTGGAAACTTTATCGGTATTATAGTTAAAATAATTAAATTGAAAATATGTAGAAAACGAGTCATTATATTTGTGTTTGTTTCGTCTAATAAATGATTCTGATGACATATTATTGATGAATGGATATCCTTTAGAATAATAACGCATAGAAAGATAGTCTTCATACAAGCGCCCTGTCAAAAATGAAGCACTGAACCGATTCACATAGGTGTGACGATTACGTAGGTACGTGCGGCGATACCCACACCTGCAAACGGAATATTGAAACAAAACATTTCTATTTTGACCTAATTATTTACAAAATACTGTGAAATATTATAAACTTACCTGTGAAAAGTGATGTTATCACACTTCTTTTGTTTTTCAGATGCGTTGTGACACAATTTAATTGAACAAACCGTCATAATCGTTTTTTTTTCGCTAGACACGTTCGGTTCGGCGTACTTTGACCTTGAACACTACGAAGCGGCCTGGCGTTTGGAGCCATACATGGCTCCATTTGAGGTGCTTCAAAACGGACGTGCGGACTCGGTTTCCATGCGTTATTATTCTAAGGGATATCCATTCAGACGTCATATAAAAAAAAGTCCATAATCCCAAAAAGTATAATATTTGAACAACAAAATTCGATGTAGTATAAAGTTTATCCAAGTAATCATTCAACTCCAAACTACTTTTTCTAAGTCCAAACAAAAAGATTTATCGCATGGTATTTTCAATTTTCGTGAAATGTTCCAACGCCAAATATGTACAAAGACTTACAGCCAAGACTTCGTTGCTAAGACGACTAAAAGTCTCTCTAAACCTAGTACAAAACAAGACAAACGTGATCAGAATTTATCAGGGGTTTATTATAGAATGTCCTTGTATACAACAATTTTGCCCGAAATTTTGGTAAGTATTTTGTTGACAGAGAAATGTATCACTCAATTCGTATACCTCAGTATACCTTACTAATATTTAACTGATCGACTGCAGCCCATAATATATCACAATTATCATCATTATCAACAACAGTCTTCAATAGTCCAGTTTTGGACATAGACATCTCCTTAATAATCACAACAAAAGAAGTACCGACTTCAAGAACTGGACCAAATTGAAATAGGACCACACGGGAACCACCAGCTTTCAAAAAATAAAAAAATCAAAATTGGTTCACCCATTTCAAAGTTATGAGGTAACAACATAAAAAAAAATAAAAAAATACTGTCGAATTGATAACCTCCTCCTTTTTTAAAGTCGGTTAAAAAGGAGTTTGTGGTCTGATGACATGCTGGCCAGGTACACACATTACCTAAATGGTTTATTTCAATATTTACTACACTTTGCAGTGTTAACGTTAACAAATGCCCCCCCCCCCCCTTAGCAAATGGTACCCATGGGATTAAAAGGGTGGTGACACTCAGTGTTCTTAATCCGTCACTGCATGACAGCGACAATTTAGTTAAAGTATTTAATCTATTATTACATCGTTGTAGTGTAATAACTCATGATCTATGAATACAAGGTAAGCATTCTAAGTTAAAGACTACTGATAAACATATTTGTAAATTACAAAACACATACATTACACGGAGTGGAAAATTATCTCTGAGAATATGGCCGCATATCTTTACATAGTATAATATGAAGTCGCTTCCGCTGTCCGCTGGTTTTCAGACTACTTGACAAATTTTGATGCAGTTTTCAGCACTACTAACTTTTAAACTTTCGTGTTTCATGATATAATAATAATTATTTTTACGGGAAATAACGCGATCACTTATTTAATGATATTACATACCTATGATTTGCCTGACGTTTCGACCAGGTTTTGACAGATTTTGACCAGCCAGTCAGCCTGTGACCACGGCCGGTGCAACCTGGTCGTAACGACAGGATAATCAGAGGTATGTAATACCTTTAAATAAGCAATCGCGTTAATTCCCGTAAAAATAATTATCAGTTTTTAGCAATAGATAGAATGATTAAAAAAGAAGTTGGGGTGAACGATTGGGGTTCACCCTCTTACATCCCTTCCCTTGTATGCAGTTACTAAGCATTATGTACTTGATGCGGACCCAAAGCAGTTTATAGACCTATTTTAAGTACATAAATTTTGCTTGCAATAGTTTTGACCCCCTTAAATAAAAGAAAGTAAGCCAATCATTGCTGTCACAGGGTTTTTATGGGTAAAGAAAGAAATAGAATAGGATCTGTCAATAGTACATCTATTGACTGATCCTATAGATATTACTCGAGCTGGCTTTTGCCAGTTTTATCAAATATCTTGATATGCTATGTTTACCTATACATATATATATATATTCATATATATAAAAGAGTAATGTGACTGACTGACTGACTGACATAGCCAGAGATCAACGCACAGCCCAAACCGCTGAACCTAGAATCCTGAAATTTTGCATGTAATTGTAGGTTCTTTATAATATAACGTAAGTGAGCACTAAGAAAGGAATTTTTGAAATTCCACCCCTAAGGGGGTAAATCAGGGGATGAAAGTCTGCGTGAGCGAAGCCGCGTGTAAAAGCTAGTCTATATATATAAAAGAGTAATGTAACTGACTGACTGACATACCCAGAGATCAACGCATAGCCCAAACCGCTGAACCTAGAATCCTGAAATTTTACATGTAGGTTCTTTAAATTAGGGGAAGAAAAAAAGTGTAAAAGCTAGTAAATTAATTAGAATATTTCATTAAATGAGCATATGAAGTTTTGACTGAACTAATTAATGAAAGACTACATTCACTTCGATTGATTGGTTAATTTAATACGCGAGGCTTTAATTACTACTAAATCTTTGAAATGAATTTCGTGTATGAAATTTGTATCATATTGATAACAGTAAAAAATAAAATATTAAAACTACTTCTTTTTACGACTACTTTTTAAACACATTTATAAAAATTAATGAAAAAATACTTATTTAAATAACTTGTTTATTATTCCTTTAGTGATAATTGAAAAACAAAAACATAAAATGTTATAGGCCGATATAATTGGACAAGAAAATTTGAATTCAGAAAAGTAATCTTCGATAGAGACCTATATAAATTTAAGATATAAAAAAATACAATCGAATTAAGAACTTCCTCCTTTTGTGAAGTCGATTAAAACAGTAGATAAAGACCGTTTCACAGTGAAAGTGGTTATGTGGCAAAATCTGCCGACAATCGGAGTCGAGGTATGGCCGAGGGTTGAATCCTATAATCCAATATTTCACACGCCCGGCAAAGAGCTCAGGTATCTGATCATAACTGCGACGGGCTTTAAAGGTTTAGGGGTAGTGTATTGAATATTTCATAATATGAGTATATGATTTGGGTACGGCAGTTGATTTGCTTAGGTACATGACGGTATTGTTTCGGGTAGACGGCTATGAAATAGAATATAAAGGAATTACACAGTCCACTGGAAGGTCAAAGAGTTATCTTTTAGTGGAAAACTAATCTGCTAAAGGGCTTCTTTGTCCTAATGTAAGTTGGATCAAAATTATACTTATGAAAATGTAGGTATTAATGCCCCTTTTTGATTTTCTCATTGAAACCTATTTGTAGACACAGTTACAGAGCACACTCGTATCTAAACCAGGGATCGGAAAACCCATGCATAACGGTATTCGTTATAAACGGTTACCGAATCAATCTGTAACCGTTTCAAAGGGTTACTCATCGATTCGGTTAACAGATTATATATGTTATTGTTTTAACCCAAACAATAAGGGTTAACCCAAATTAAAGGGTTTATGTTTTTGAAATTGTTAACCCAAATGATAGATGTTAACCCAAGATTTCGGTTATTTTACGACGTGACGCGATTCGAAAATTAATCAATTTTACTTGATCTCTTGTGAAAAAAAATTAACTTGTTATCCCCTTTTCCCATTCCACGCAAATAATGAACGTCACCGACGACTGTAACGAAAAATTAATCACGGACCTACAAATATCCAGAAACCTATATCAAATTCGGTTAAGGTTAACCGTAATTATCCTGTATTAGATTATTCCTGTTAACAGTTATAATTCGGTAACACATATTTAGGTTAATCCTAAATTTAGGTTAACCCATATCCAAAAGGGTTAATAACAGATTATTTCGGTTAGGTTAACCCTAACCGGAATATCCCTGATCTAAACATTTACTAAAGAATAGCTTGTTTCTATTTCGAACAACAAATTAATAGATCAATGATTGATGCTCTATGGATAAGGAGCACACACACATACACACACACACACACACACATACAGCTTTAGTAATTTACTCCAAAATATTTGTCCACGTGGTCGAGTCAACATTTTCAATTAAAATCAGTTAAAGATTTTTTTTTTCCTTTTTAGACTAAATTGGTTTTTTTAAAATAAATAGTTCATTAGCCTATGCTCCTCAAGATAAATAAACTCCATGCAATCAGTAATATTAGGTACCTATAGTAAACCAAGTAATCAATCTTTCACTGACAAAAGTTTTCAGTAATACTGTGCCCCTTTCGTTTCTTCTCGGTTGCAAATTACTTGTCCGCTCTTAAACACTAAAGAAACTTTCTCTGAATCGAAATTAAATTGCTAATTTTGCTACTAACCCCTGAATGTATTGATCCCTTCTTTCAAAGTCCTACTCAATGCCAACGGAAAAGTAGAATTCATTTGAAATTGTACGGTTCATTCAAATTACACATTAACTTGCCAAAATGAGTTTCCATTTAGGTTGTGTAGTCACTACAAAGCTTCTGTATCTTTGTAATCATTTGCTGATAATTTTGATACTTAAACTTTATTGGAGCGTGGAAGACAGGACGAAATATTTCAGTAACACCAACAGATTTGTTTATTTAGTTTAGTTTATAAGTACAAAATAGCTATTTGAAATGTTTCAAAAACAATCATGATGACTGCCAACTTAAATGAAAAGTTAAAACTTTTAACAGTTATTATTTTTTGATTTCCAAATCAACAGTTTGATCATTAATTAAAATTTGTAAATTAAAACTGTTTACATTAATAGTTTGTCCGATCTAAGACAGTGATTTTGACATGTGAAACTGACGTTCCGTAACCACAGAATGCAACCATGCACATTAGTGCATGGTTGCATTCTGTGGTTCCGTTAGGAACTCACCATAAAACTATTCTAATTTAAGTCAATTTGAGAAATACAACCGCGATTATATCTATATTTGTGGAATACAACATGTAATGTAACATAATTCTTAAAAATAAGAGAAGAAATCATTCCTATTTTAAAACGATTAACGAAACATATATTATATTGATCGTTCGTTTGTAATCGTTATCGAATATTTTCACTATGGTTTAAAGACACCCAAGCACTAAACGTCAACTGTCATAATCACTCTCTTAGATCGGTCAGACTATAGCTGGTTTTGACATCTATCTGAGCAGCAATGATATGAAAAGTCACGTGACCGTGTCAATGACGACCTACATGAATTCACCCCAATCCAAACCTGTCTACAGAAGATTTTACTTAAAAAAAAACTAAATCTGTAGAAGTCCCAAACAATATCATCATAATATTTGTCCACAACGTCGAAGTCTTCGCAACTCTGAAAGAGTCATCGGATATTGGCTTATAATATCAAAAAGTTAGCGTTAAATTTCATATCCAATATAAACTGTGGTGAAAGTCGGTACCGGCAAGTTGGGAAGCACTTATCTCGAAGTTTTTGGGGACACGAGGCACTTTAGCTTTGGATTATTTATTATCATATCATAGCGCAAGATGAGTGGCTAAATTGTGTGATGATGTGTGAGGTAAGATGAAAAGACGATGAAGTGGGGCTATGAATGCGTCCTGTCCGGATGGTCGACCCAGCTCAAAGCGAGCTCTGCCTAATGGCTTGTGTCGATGGATTATCCTGCGACGCGTGCCGAACAACACTAAAAAGAGGACTATTTACACCGTGCACTGACTGAATGAGTTATCGATTATTTTTAAAGGTGATGACGTCAAACTTTAATCAACAAAGCATGTTTGAACCATATATTATACATTAGATTTCGGCAATAATGTGGTAAAGTAAAATACAACTAAAAATAAATTTCGTAGAAAGAAATGTAATAATAAAAGATATGGCCAACGACATCAATAGTGATTTATTAAGATATAAATAATACATTGTGATTTTTTGTCTAGACAGTATTATTCTGTATTTTATACCACTGCACTTAGAAGAGTAATATATATATAATAGATATAGGTTAAACCTATATCTCTCTAATATCTGTCTAAACTTCATAATCATCATCTCAGCCAAAAGACATAAGCTGAACGTAGGCCACACGATTCACCACAACAGGCGGTTCTGTGCTGCCAGTATCCAACGAGTTCCCGCTAAACATTCAGTTAAAACTGTTATCTATACAAATAAATAAAATTGAAGTGTCTGTTTGTTATTTCAAATTAACAGCTTTCACTAAATGCAATTGAAAGTATATGAAACTTACATCAAAAAATTATTCTTTAAATTTTTTGTCCGTCTGTCTGTCTTTTTGTTCCCGCTAATCTTTGGTACCGTACCGCGTGTAACACCGTGGGGTTCAGCTAGTATAGAATAAAGATAGAACTAAAAGCCACGCATCGTTAAGCTGTATAAAGTACACTCGTGAATAATAACACCTTCAAGCTGAAATGCTGATATCGCAAAATCCACCACTGTATTAAGAACTTACGCAAACTTAAGTATACCCACTAACCAGAGATCAAAGATTAGAAACTTACGTAGCAACTTTGATATCAAGGAAAACCTAAAAACATCGCGAAATCCTAACTTTTGATTAATGTCCTAAGTAGAGTAGTTTTAGAAAGAAAAACATGTGATTACAAAGTCTTAAATATGAGAGGTCCTATTTAACAACAGTATCATCGATGAAACTTAAGCATTACTTGATAATTTCTCTGTCTCATGATATCCTGATGTCGATTTCTTACATAGAGTTTATTCGTCTTTCAAAATACAAGTAGCCTAACTTACTCCCTAAAACATTAGTTACTTGCAAATTTTCCTGAAATCTTTATTGTAAAAAGACAGACAGCACAACCAAGCAACCACATATTTAGTTAGTACAGTGTACCAGTCAAAATTGTTTATCACACTAATATTATAAAGGTGAAATAAAGTTTGTTGGTTACGTGGATGCCGAGGCTGCCCCTCGTATTCTGGGGAGGGCAAAATTGCGCTAGATCACGCTCGGGGTAAGAGCAGTAACATCACGGCACCCCCTACCACGCTGGTCGTGGACTTCTGCAACGTCAGGGGATTACATAGTAATCTTGATGCTGTCCATCACCACCTCGAGACAGCAAAGCCAGCATTGCTCTTTTTGACCGAGACGCAGATATCGTCTCCTGCGGACACATCCTACCTCAGCTACCCGAGGTACGGACTAGAACATTCCTTTATGTCTAAAGCCGGAGTGTGCGTGTACGTCAGAGACGATATTAGCTCTCGTCGCCTCAGAAACCTTGAAGAAAGGGACCTCTCCATCTTATGGCTCCGTGTAGACAGCGACGACCATCCCCGCGTCTATGCGTGCCTCTATAGGTCCCATAGCGGTGATGCCGAAACTGACCGACTCATTGAGCACATCCAGATGGCTACAGACCTTGTGCAGCAGCAGATCCCTTCCGCAGAGATCATCGTACTTGGCGATTTTAACGCTCACCACGCCGGCTGGCTCAGCTCCAGTAAAACGGATCATGCGGGGAGATCTGTTCACGACTTCGCCCTGGCTTATGGCCTGACACAATTGGTTACCACGCCCACGCGAGTCCCAGATGTGGAAGGTCAGAATTCCTCTTTGTTGGACCTTCTGCTGACTTCTCATCCGGATGGATACCACGTATCCGTAAACGCCCCACTTGGCTCCTCAGACCATTGCCTTGTCCGGAGTACAGTGACACTCACATGCTCACCGCGATCGCGAGTTGCACGCAGTCGCCGTGTGTGGCACTACAAGTCAGCAGATTGGGATGGGATGCGGTCTTTCTTTGCGTCCTACCCTTGGAGACAGTTGTGCTTCTCGCCGGATAATCCCAACACCGCTGCTGATTCTATTGCTGATGTTGTGCTACAGGGTATGGAGATTTTCATTCCATCCTCTGTGGTTCCCATTGGTGGCAAGTGTCGGCCCTGGTTTGGTTCATCTTCCAAAAAAGCTTCTCGCAGGAAGCAGGAAGCTTACCAAGCCTGGGCTGACGCAGCGGCGGTACGGGATCAAAACACCAGCGCTCTAAAAAAGGAGTACAACTTTGCCTCCAGGTCCTTCAAAAGAGACATAGCTAGGGCGAAGTCGGTGCACATTGCTGGGATTGGCGAGAGGCTTGAGCGTCTTCCTTCGGGGACTCGAGCATTCTGGTCTCTTGCCAAGGCTATCGAAGGGAATTTCTGTAAGCCATCCCTTCCACCTTTGCACTTGGGAAATAATCCGTTGGCCTATGACGCAAAGGAGAAAGCCGATCTCCTGGCAAAACACTTTGCGTCCAACTCGACCTTGGATGACGGGGAACAGGAGCCGCCTACCATACCGCGGTGCGAGAGCCGTATGCTGGATATCCAGTTTCACCAACGCTCAGTGCGTATAGCACTTTTATCCCTGGATATCCATAAGTCGAGTGGCCCGGATGGAATCCCCCCTATAGTGTTGAAGATGTGTGCTCCAGAGTTAGCACCGGTCTTAACGCGTCTTTTTCGGCTCTCCTACTCTTCTGGCGTAGTCCCGACAACATGGAAGGCAGCATTAGTCCACCCGATCCCAAAAAAAGGCGATCGCTCTAATCCGTCCAACTACAGGCCGATAGCCATTACTTCCCTCTTCTCGAAAATAATGGAGTCCATCATCAACTATCAACTCCTACGGTATCTAGAAGATCATCATCTGCTTAGCGACCAGCAGTACGGCTTCCGTAAGGGTCGATCGGCTGGTGATCTTCTGGTATACCTGACACATCGCTGGGCACAGGCGATAGAGACTAAGGGGGAAGCCTTGGCAGTTAGTTTGGACATCGCGAAGGCCTTCGATCGGGTCTGGCACAAAACGCTTCTTTCGAAGCTCCCTTCCTATGGGCTTCCCGAGAAATTATGCGATTGGGTCACTAGCTTTCTAGCAGATAGAAGCATTAAGGTCGTAGTCGATGGTGAATGCTCTGATTCCATATCTGTGAATGCTGGTGTCCCGCAAGGCTATGTGCTATCGCCTACTTTGTTCCTCCTCCATATCAATGACATGCTGCAAAATTGCGGCATTCATTGTTATGCGGATGACAGCACCGGCGATGCTTTTTACACCGGCTGCGCCAATATTTCTCGGGAAAACGTCATTGAGAGTCGAAACAAACTTGTGTCTGAAGTCGAGACTTCTTTTGGAGAAGGTCTCAGATTGGGGTAGACTTAATTTAGTCCAATTTAACCCCACAAAGACACAAACTTGCGCGTTCACCACTAAAAAACTTCCGTGGGTCGTATGTCCTCGTTTCGAAGGCACTCCACTATCTGCCTCAGCCAATATTGAAATTCTTGGTGTCGACATGTCGAGCGAAGTCCAGTTTCGTGGCCACCTGGAGGGTAAGGCCAAATTGGCCTCGAAAAAGCTTGGTGTGCTCAACAGATCGAGACAGTATTTCACTCCGGCCCACCGCCTTATACTTTATAAGGCCCAGGTTCGGCCTCACATGGAATACTGTCCCCATCTTTGGGCGGGGGCACCCCAATACCAGCTCCTCCCTTTGGACCGCATTCAACGGAGAGCGACCCGAGTCGTCGATTGCCAAGAACTTTCAATTCGGCTAGACTCTTTGGCGCTGCGTAGAGATGTAGCTTCGCTGTGCATCTTCTACCGCATTTATCATGGGGAGTGCTCCGAGGAATTGTTCGGACTGATTCCTGCCGCCTCTTTCCGCCATCGTCCTACGCGACAGAAGTTTCATCCCCATCATTTAGATGGTTGGCAGTCCTCAACTGTGCGCTTTTCCAGGAACTTTCTGCCTCGCACAACAAAACTGTGGAATGAACTGTCTCCTGCGGTATTCCCGGACCAATACGACCTTCAAACCTTCAAGAAAAGAGCATACTCCTTCTTAAAAGGCCGGCAACGCACTTGTGATGCCTCTGGTGTTGCGGGTGTCCATGGGCGGCGGTAATCGCTTACCATCAGGCGATACGTCTGCTCGTTTGCCCCCTATATCATAAAAAAAAAAAAAAAAAAAACTCTTTCACGAGAAAATGACTTAACCGATCATCATGAAACTTTGTACACTTATTCTTGAGGGTATTAGAAGTAACATAGAAGACTTTTATTAAATGCGAGTGAAGCCGCGGGCGAAAGCTAGTTATATATAAGTATTGTTTTTATGACAGAACATAATAACTCTAATTAGGTGTCCATGGGCGGCGGTAATCGCTTACCATCAGGTGATACGTATGCTCGTTTGCCCGCATATACCATAAAAAAAATTACTTCATTAGAAATAACCATATATTTCAGTGAATTTTATTAACCAAATTTGTGTTTGACTAATACATAGACTATTATATAAACAGGATAGGTATTCAAAAACTATGTACTTTTAAAACTGAATAAGTTTTGATTATTATACTTGTAACATTAGAATATTATAGAAAATTATTCTGAGTACGTTTTTTGGAGTCGAGATATAATCACAATATGTACTTTGCTCAGAAAACATTAAATTAAATCGCAGAGTCACAGTTTCACCAGCTCATAACTCACGAAAATACTCATATTTCATTGCGAAACTTTCATTAAGCCGTCATTGTGATGCACTGCTCCGTAATTATGTACTTGTTAAGTACGTAGCAAAAGTTTTGATACTTCCTCAAGAAGCTCAAAGCCTGCTGAAAGCAAATGAATGCAAAGTATTAGTAACCGAATTAGGCTTTAGGAATATTCTACAAGAGTCTTATTAGCTATTTGAAGTAAAAGTAGAGAAATATTGATCAAAAAAGCCAAATCTGATAAAAAATTCTAAGTAAATATTTTATCAGATTTGGCTTTTCAGTCAGTTAGTTAGTCAATCAGTTATTTACATCTGTTCAGTAACTCAAGTTTTAGATAAATTTACATTCTTGTCTTTATTGAATTAAATGTGCTTTAAAATGATTGAAATACAATTTGGAATGTTTTTATTGCATTAAATGTCATTCATAAATTTTACATAAGGCTCAATGAACGGAATAAACGGAACTCAAAATGAACGAGGGGATTTAACCTCAGGGGTTCTCTAATATTATAATTTTTTAATTCTTAAATTTTCAACTATGTCAAACTTTACTTTAGAAAATTATATTTTGAGTTTTTTTTTCTATATTTTATCATCTGCAATCAGTGCTTTTTCACTTGTAGCAGATGTGCTGCATGATTCTCTCGTTTAGAGTGTTTGCTCCAGTGAGAACATCTACTCATCTTTTTATGTTAACTGTTAATTACTCATTTTATGCTCAACTTCATTTTACTCTTCATAAATAACAATAATAGCTAAATATTTAAAAGAAATGAGAGATAGTTTAAATAAATTAGTTTGTTTTACAAGATATTGGGAAAGATTTAAAGTAGGACTAGGATATAGTAGGATATTCAGGACCGTAGCATAAGCTGAGCTGTGGCTTTTTAGTCACACAGCAGATATCTCACTATTGTTATTTTGGTTGTTTTGTATTATGTTGTTGTAGTTTAGGCTTAGTGTCTTAGTTTAATATCTTTTTATTTTTTTCTCTTTTATGTCTATTTCGTGGAGTGTGACTAATAAATGTATTTCTTTCTTTCTTTTTCTTTCTTTCTTAGACGAGGCTGTATCCGGGACGTGCCTGTACGTGGCCCGGATGGGGCATGGGTTTGAAACGTCACAAACACTTTGTGTATAGTACTTTGTATTACACAGTGCGTGATCTGTGTCCCGTCTAGACCCGTTTACTAACAAACGGTGCAGGCTACGGGTCGCTCTAATATACACACATCAAAAGTGTCTAGGGATCAAGCATTTTTATGCGGATTTCTTGAGATTGAGATGTGGCTTTGGCCCTGGCCTGCTCAGTTGCCAGACTTGAACCCGATTGAGCATGCATGGGATATGCTACAGAGAAGAGCTCTGCCGAATATGGAGGGTATCCAGTCGCAAGAAGACCTTTTTTTGTTGTTGCAACGAACATGGGCGGCCATTCCACAGCGTGATTTGGATGAACTCATTTTGAGTATGCCAAACCGATGTTCTTGTGTTAGTGTTCGCGGTAGAAACACGGATTATTAATTGTTTAAGTTACCTAATAACATTTTAAAGAAAACTGTTATTTCAGTCTTTTTTTCGAACTTTATTAACATAACTATATAACACAACTTTACCGGATCCGGTCACCGGATTCGGTGTCATGGTACCGGATCGTACACGTATATTTAAGCCGGATCCGCCGGATTACCGGGTCCGGTTGTCCGGATTGCAATCCCTAAGCTCATTCTGGGTAAAACATCTTTGATAAAAAGACTATAGTTGTAACATTTACTTATTTTATAATGCTATGTTCTCAGTTATGAGATCACAGTCAGTCTGAAAGGCGCATCAGCATCGATGGGCACGTTTACTCAGAGCCAAACCTCCTACGTACCCAGGGAGGTGGTCTGGGGATATCGGTTTCCTCCCGTCGTGAAGTGAGTATGAGTGACAAACATCTCTTACTCCATCTGCTTTGATTTCCGTCTCTCCACTTTTATGTGAACTTTTTTTTTATGGAATAGACGGGCAAACGAGTAGATGTATCACCTGATGGTAAGCGATCACCGCCGCCCAGGGACACCTGCAACACCAGAAGCGTCACAAGTGCGTTGCCGGCCTTTTGGGGATGGGACGGGGGTAGTGGTAGGGGGATTGGGGTATGGGCCTCCGGTATCCTCACTCACTTGGTGAAACACAGCGCAAGCACTATTTCACACCGGTTTTCTGTGAGGCAGTGGTATCACTCCGGTCGAGCCGGCCCATTCATGCCGAGGCGTGGTTCTCCCACGGTAATTATAGTACTTATAGTCTGTTTAGGTTTACTTGTAGAGTTACTTAACTTATGGAGTTTCTTGCCGGTTCTCCTCCATAGGAATGACATTTTGGACCCGCGCAACTAGAGTCAGTAATGTAGGTAATGTTTTGAAAGTGTCCGTGAACTTTAATGTTAGTGGTTCAAATGTCAAAAATCCTTTTATTAGGAAAATGGCAAATTTCTTTATTAATGCAAAGGTGACTTGGTTTATCGTTACTGTGACAAACGAAAACACTTTATTTGATGAATCCTTAAAGAAAATTTTAATTAATATCAATCAGGAGAAAAGTTATTGCAAAAATATATGTTGATCCCTAGACACATATGTTGATCCCTAGACACTTTTGATGTGTGTATTTAGTCAATTACGGCGTAATGTCGACCTCCAACTGAAATATTAGGTGTATGTCGTCTGACGCTTTCTTGACTGACCTTTGTTGGTCACGACAAAAGTATCATTGATATCAAAAATAAGCTCTATTGACCAAACCTTGACCAAGTCATATTGCTTTCATCGGGAAAACAATCTCCAAGAAAAAATCATTCCATGGATTGCTGCCTCACGTATTCCTCCCGTGGTTGTCTTTCGTGCAGAAAGTCACGAACCGTTCAAAAAGGGCTCTCTTGAATAATTTTTGAAATCAAATTAATATTTCCATAACATAACATATTTTTTTATGTTTACAGTAATTTGATTCAAAACATTATCCGTATGATGACGAATTAAGAATACAGAATTCACCGCGCAATTCATCGCTTAGATACTGTAAAAGCTAACTTAGGGAACTTTGGGAAGCTACGTACGTAACAGCCCCGCAAAAATAAGTTATCTTTTTTTTTTCTTTTTTGTATGGCCCGCCAAAATGACTCTACTCTGCCTGATGGAAAGCATAAGCAGAATCCAAGAGTGGCGGTCACCATACCCACTGCGAATGCAGACAATGCAGTATGGCAACCCACACCATGGCGGCCTAGTGATGCTGCTGCATCTTTTAGTCTAGTCATTAAGTGGATCATTATCATCAACCTATAATAGTCTACTGCTAGACATAATTATGCTTATAATAGTTTGATCTTATAGTAGTAGATATATTGGACTGCCTCGTTGGCGCAGTGGTAGTGTACGCGACTGCTGTGCAAGAGGTCTCGGGTTCGATTCCCGGGTCGTACCAAATGTTTGTATGATCTGCAAATATTTGATTCGGAGTTTGGGTGTTTTCTATGTATAATATGTATATATTTACAAAAAAAGTATATAAAATGAATTAAGATCAGTTGTCTACTACCGATAACACAAGCTGTTAGAAATTTAACGTCATAGTAATGGCAACATTTTTGATTGTCATTTTTCTTGTTTGACGTTTTGACGTTTGAGGTTAAGACAGAAGTACTGTAGAGACGCTTGCCGGCCGAACACGTTTTTCGCATTTGATTGTCGGTTTAAGCGAATTGAATTGATATTAAGCTAATTTTCCAAAGACTCGGTCTTCGTCGGTCACCGTTATGGTTGGTCTGGTTAGGACTCGCGAGTTTTTGTAGTCGCGTTCAAAAGGGCGTGATCCTTGATAGCTAATACGGGTTTATTGTAATTCGAATACCTTGAAAGATATACAGCACTTTGGAGCCTGTTTGTGTGAACGTACCAAGACAAAGCAGTGGGGTACCCCGTCAGCGGCGCCGAGAACAAGGAAGCCACACAACTCCAGTAAGTGCTTGATGATTTTAGTTTAGATTAAGAACACGGTGACAACGCCGTCGTTCATTGCTCTTGCCAGTGATCTAGGTTAGTGATTGAATCACTTACTATGGGTCCTAAGACATCTCAAATTTCACAAGGTGATCGCTCCAGTGGTGAGAGGACTGAACACAAGCTCTGCTTAGCTAGGGACTATATTATATATATTTATTTAACTCTCAGATCAAATAAAAAAGGTAGATATTTGATACTAAATGGCTTGCTACTTATACCAACCAACAATAACCAATAAAACGAAACACTATATATAATAATATAACGAGAATAAGAATAAAACGAACAAAAAACGAAAACCAACCATAAAAATAGTTTGGACCAATCAAATGTTTAAAAGTATGTCATGGCAAATCAAACATTAAAAGCAGTTTAACTAATACTAAATGTATAATAAAATACACACATACTACAAATATAAATAATAACCAAACAGTAAAATGAATTACGACAATCGCAGACACAAAAAGCCCCATATTTCAACGCTGAAATTTCATTAAGCACTCATTACTTGGTGCAGGTTAGTTCACAATCCTGCCTCCCCTGGCTAGATATTACGTTTAATTTGTACCTGGTAACCCAGGGGAAAATGATTTAATCCTATTTGTTTTATGTACGTTTGTTTGCGTTACCATTTTGTGTTAACAATAAGTAATGTAGGTATTCTTGAGCTATATGCGGCTTCGTTATTGCGTATGTGTACATGAGATGCGACTGATAATAAACATGAGCAAACGGTTTAGAATTTACTTTCTTTTTTAATTAGACATGATAAAATATTGTTATACTGCAAACGCAGATTGCTGTTATATCGCGATAAAATGTATTCTCGTTCAACTGACATACAAAAATACAACATAGTTAAATCATTTCTAATATATATAATTCTCGAATCCTGTTGTAGCCCACGATGAACTCCAAAACTATTTAACTGATTTTCACTTTTTTTTTAATGTGTTTTTGCTAGATTGCGTAAGATAGAATAGTTAACATCACGCTTAGATCAATAGGAGTCGAATATGATTGAAAAGAGGCTCAGATGAAGTCGCGTGAGTCAGCTAATGTGTATAAACACGGCTTGGTTTTTTGTATATCAGGGTGCCTATTAAAATGTTACGCTTACGTTTTAATTGAAAAATATTTACTGATTTTTCAGAAACGATATCCATCCATCCATCAGGCGATACGTCTGCTCGTTTGCCCCATGGTTTTAATAAAAAAATGGTTGTCTGTAAAGTCTGTTTACGGACGATAGTTTAACGTGACAACGTCATAACGAAACATTGATGAAATGATGAGAGATAGATGTGGCGCTGGCGTTTGATGTCTCACTTTTATTTAAGGCTTGAAGTGCAAGCGAGGTAACGACGCATGAGTCATGTTTTTTCGTGTGTGCAGCCGGATCTATCAATTTATAAGACGTTGTCACGTCCAAAAATCAAAACCCTGCTTTTTATTTATGTAAACAATTGTTTTTTACCAAATGCTTGAGTAGCTGACTCTCGTAATATAAAGCTCTGATGATGTTACCAAAAAAATTGTTTATGAATGTTGAACTTTACTCAAATTAAAGAATTAGCAGCACGCAGTGACATAACTACGAGTGGAAAAAGAGCAGTTCTCATGAAAAGAAAGCTCTTTTATGTGTCATTTTATTTATTTACTTAATTTATTTATTCAGTAGCTGAACCCCGAGGTGTTACCCGCGTTTATTGTCGTACCGCATGTAACGCCGCGGGGCGATTAGACTAGCTTTGCCCCGCGGCGTAACATGCAGTAGCCTAAGTTACTCTTTATATCATCAGCTACCTATCAGTGAAAGTCCCATCAAAATCGATCCAGCCGTTCCAGAGATTAGCCGGAACAAACACACAGACAGACAGACAAAAATTGTAAAAAATGTTGTTTTGGTACACGTACCGTGTATACATGCTTATATGCATTTAGTAAAAAGCGGTTATTTTAATATTACAAACAGGCACTCCAATTTCATTTATTTGTATAGATATGTACCATGTATACACAGTACATATGCATTTAGTAAAAAGTGGTTATTTTAATATTACAAACAGACACTTCAGTTTTATTTATTTGTATAGATTATTCACCAGGGATCTTCAGTAAGGGAGAAGTGTGAAAAGACATCCTATTACAATAAACAATTTAAATGTACGAAGTCTCTTTAGTGTTCCGTACCCAAAGGGTAAAACGGGACCCTATCTGTCTGTCCGTCCATCTGTCACTGACTGTATCGCATGAACCGTGGTAGTTCAAGCACGATCGTTCCTTACCAAGCGAAAACCTGGTAGTGAATACGATACGGTGGACAGACATGGTTTCAGCCAAGATTCCGATATAAGAATTGCATGGATGTTCGTACAGTCGAAGGTTGTCAGCATATCAGAGAAATGTGCCGGTATGCTTTGGGCATTTAGATGAACAACATTGAAGTTCCAGACAGTTGAAATTCTCAGAGATTATGTATTTCTGTTGCCGCTCTAACAACAAATACTAAAAAAACAGAATAAAAGAAATATTTAAGGGGCCTTACATACAACAAACGTGATTTATATGCTCGTTTTCGCTCGATATTGATAACAGCAACAGGCACAAAAAATGTTAACGTATGCGCAGGGAGTGGATAATTTCATACTGGTTCTAGAGAAACCAAATATTCATCGATAGCTTGTATCTGACAGAGGACATATAAGTGTCCACGTTTGAGCCCTGCTTAACAGTGCCTGATTTAAAATTCATAACATGAAAATAAGAAATCTAGAATCATACATTATAAAAAAATATGCATTTACACTTATTATTCGTATGCGTAGCCGTTAGCAACTATTTATTGAATAAAAGAAATAACACTTGTCACTCACGACCGTCTGGTTCCAAGTTTAGTGGAGCCTGTACTATGGTAATGAGCCTGCTGCTACACACACTTTCTAGAAACATACACATTATGAATAAACTATACCCAGCCACTGAATAATTAATTATATTGTCATGCTCGTCATACATTTCACTAGTTCTTTAATATTTTGAAGCTAGCCTTAATTTATAAGAGAATCCATACCCACTGGACTAATACATTTACTAAACCGGACCATCCCTTGTAAACATTTGTACCATACCTACTAACTTGTTTTACAATGTACATAAGCTTGGTAAATATATACTAGTTGTTTCTTAAATGAAATCAAAAAAAATAATTTTAACGGTAGGACGGGTGTACCTATATGAATAAGTGCTACCCACGCCCGCTACACTAAAGGACCTCTGTAGAAAGACCTTGAAAATCAGGGGGCACGGTCGTGCCCCCGCCAAGACGAGCCAAGCGTAGCGCAAGGGCACTACCTACCTTTTCTCGAAGCGTTTCGTCGTTTTTTTGAACCCCCATAACTTTGGTTCCCGATATACCAGATCGTTCAAATTTTCAGGATATGATGTTACCAATAGACTAATGAAACGTACAAAGTTTAAATTGCATAGCTCTGATAGTTTAGATTTTATTGATATCAAAAAAACACCGATTTCGTCACTGACACACTGATGATCATCAAAACTGCTAGGGTACTTCCTGAAGTGCTAGAAAGCTGAAATTTGGTATGTAAACTAAGTTTAGTATACAAACAACAGAAAACTTCATAAACCTATTACTTTTGCCCCCCAACCCAGACCAACCAGAAACTAAATATTCGTATAACACATTACTTCAGAAACTAGATATTTTCAAACACAAAAGGCGTTCGTTTCCCCTTCGTGATAGGATGGTATGGTATGGTATGGTAGTTTTACATGAAAATGTTTTTGGTGGGATACACTTTTCTTTTAAGACTAGTAAGAGTAAGCAAAGTCTGACGATAGTTTTATGGTTATCCTGCTGGAGTATGTGGCGACGTCCACATACAGCGGCAACAAGAACATATGGATAACGGAGTAACGTACTACACAACACTACTAATCCTGAATCGCGCAATAGAAGTTCCGTTGGGCAGAGGGCTGCCAGGCATAATCACCTCGCCTGATCGGCGGATCCTCCCTTTGTGTTGGAGGGACACGACACCCGACTCCTCCCACAGGTATAACTGGACCTGAACTGCTATAGGCTATTATGACATGAAATAACTAGGTTCAGACGGTTCTGATATAACTTCGTTACTATGTTTTAACGTAGATCTTTGGTTTTAACGCAGCTTTGTAAGAAATGAAAAAATATTCCAATGTCATGTTTCCACATTTATCGCATATCACATAATATTGCCTTTAAATATCATTTTTTTATTTATTAAATACTGACTGACCCACGCAACTTCATCTATGTCCGTTTCAATCATGCTCGGCACCTATTGGTCTAAGCTTGATGTTAACTATCCTGTCTCAGGCACGCCAGCAAAACATACTTCAAAGAAAACATTAAAATCGGTTAGATAGTTTCGAAGTTTATCGGCAGCAAGCAACGCACAAAAGTTAATATGGACATGAGCTGGTCACATATTGAGGCTTAGAGATAAATGATGAACCTCCAATACCGCCGTAAATAACAGACCTCAGGGAAAAAGAACGTTGGGACGATGAGATCAAGACTGTCGCGGGTCCATACTGGTAGCAAATAGCACAAGGTGGAAAAAAATGGACATCTCTGCCGTCAAGACCGTCTGTCTTTACCCAGTCTGGGGACCTAGTTTTAAACATATTATAAGTTAACTTGAAATATTAAGTATGTTTACCTAGCAATTAGAAAGTAATTTACTGTTAGTAACTATGATAAAATGTCTTGGTCAAATAAAAACCTTTGCATATTTTTTTTATTTTATTTATTAAAAGTCCTTTAATAAAAATTGTAGTTTAAAAAACTAGAAAACATGCTTTAATAGCAATCGAACAAGGAAAAATCAGAAAATAATTTTAATGTAAAAGCGTGGGGTGCTTTCTGAAAATATTTCAATAATGTCGCCACACGCTTTTTACTTAAAGGACTTTTTTTATTTTATACTTTTCAGTTTGGTATATTTACAAAAGCGTTTAGTTTTCAAAACTATTTTTTTTTTTAGAAAAAACTATTTATTTATTTTTAGTTTTTTTCACATTATTGTATTGTCATCGGCTCTTGACCCTTGTGCACATTTTCACAGTTAATAAGACTCCTCGAAGTAGGTGAAAATAAAGTTAAAAGATTTTGTTACATACTATACAGATCATGCTAAAGGAAGTTACAAAATCACTTTTGTAACCTCCTTTTTATACCAATTTAAATAATACCAATAACAAAGACTTTTATTCTTATTTTTATTCTGTTTAAGACTGAGAACAGAATAAATATCAATTAAGATCATAATTCACCTTTATGAACATATTATTCGGAAGACCAAATTCTATTTCTAACAGGAGATGATATAATTAAAGTCGTACTTCAACATTAAAGTGAGATTCATAGTTATGAATCTAAATCAAAGTCGCCCTCGCAAAGCGAACTTTATGTTACGAAGATTCCTCTCTGTGATTTTAATGTAATTTGCTAATAATTTATTTCATTGTGAACTGTTTTAAGTAAGTCAAAGAAAACATTATAACACTGTGTGCTTATCTTATTGATGCGAAAATTTCTTTAGGCGCGTTGAGCACTTTTTGGGTGAACAAAAATTATGGAACTCGCATCATCGTCACCGAACGCTTTACATGAGCATTACTTCTTTTTATCGCACATCATCACTACATAGTATAAAACAAAGTCGCTTTCTCTGTCCCTATGTCCCTTTGTTTGCTTAAATCTTTAAAACTACGCAACGGATTTTGATGCGGGTTTCTTTAATAGATGGAGTGATTCAAGAGGAAGGTTTTTATGTATAATAAATGCATAATATAGTATGGGGACACTGTTAATTTTCGAGATTTCTAATGCGATGTAGCAAATAAACACATTTTTTTGCGCTTACATTGCAAACGCTGGTTGCACCCTACGAGATAGATCAAAATAATGTACTACAGTATTGTACACCTTAAAAAGTACTACAAAAAAGTCCGCGACGGTATATGTCTATCTCTTAGGGATAACCCACAACAACCATTTTTTATTCCTTTCTTTTTACGAGAAACAATGGCTTATTTACGAAGTGATTTTAAGCAATACAGAATGAATCCTTATACAATTAAGTAAATTAAATACATTGTGCATTTAATATAGACCAAAATGGTCCTTAACAGTATCTAATTTAAATGAACATATTCGAAGATATTACAGATTTAAAATGCACGAATCGTGTCGTCGGCGTGGGCATCTGAAATCCACCCGTGCGAAGCCGGGGCGGGTCGCTAGTTTTATTATAAAAGCAAAGAGGTTCATTTCAGGTGAGCTTAAACAACTGTTTATATAAAGTTTTGAGTTTTCACTTCTGTCAGCAGTCTTCATGACTGCTTCTTTTTTTTATTGTATTCTTGAATTGTAAATGTCTGCAATCATTG
The DNA here is from genome assembly GCA_949125395.1 of Diaphora mendica. Lineage (NCBI taxonomy): Eukaryota > Metazoa > Arthropoda > Insecta > Lepidoptera > Erebidae > Diaphora > Diaphora mendica. The sequence continues at coordinate 10,337,755 of OX421321.1, forward strand.
AAATTTGGATCTATTTCTCACTAAAATGACTTAATACCAAACCTTTTCCTAAATTTATTTGAATTCTTTGCTATGAGTTTTCTTTAACCATTATTCCTGATCTTTCACCGACTTTGGAAAATATTTATTCATTTAGGGCCGGCTAACGCAAGAATGACATGTAGAATTGACCATGATGCTATCTCGGATATAATTTTTAATGGTACAGTATTATATTACCCTTTAGTCAATAGGTCAAGGACCTCGGTCTGCACATAGACGCAACCCTGAATCAGCAAAGTCAGGTAACCAGTGTCAGTCAAAAGGTCACGAATACTTTGCGTGGCCTCTATCAACTAAAAAAAAATGTCCCAATAAAAACCAAGACCATGCTTGTGCAGACTTTAATTTTCCCAATCATCTACTATAGTGAAGTGTGTTACCTCGACGACTCGTGGCTTATTCATATTCGACTTACGAAAATACGATCATGTATCCGGTTATCGGACGGAACTGTCATGGTTACCTATAAAACAGCGCCACAGTTAACGAGCATTGACTAAATGACTACGTTGCACTCTCTTCTCCACTCTCCTAACCCACCCACTTAACTAACATCCCACTAACAATACCATATAGATATATTTACTTCTCCGATAATCTCCTCCTTTCTTGTCCTTCACATTGTCCCCGTGTTATTCATTCTTGCTTCACCGGCCAAGCCGTAAATCTCTGGAACGCCCTCCCCTTAGGTAGTAAGTCGTCGTGTACCAGTCGATTTTTCCTGCAATAACATTGCATAAGATGTACTTAATACCATAGACATTGTCTTCCAGTCGACCTTTGTGTGATGCAAAGCTGTGTGTAGCAGGTGTATTATTGAAACAAGCCTTCAAGTTTAGAGTACGCAAGCACTGGAATATACAGCACAAGTCCTCGGAATAATTATATGTCTATTTACCATTGCATATGTATTATTATGTATAAATGTATATGATGATTATATTTATGATATTGTATAATACATAAAAATACCTATAGGTAAATTAAACAATAATTCTCACTTGTTGCAATAATACACTTGTTGCAATCGTAGGAATAACGGTACCATTTAGCTTTAACTAAGTTAAAGGATTTGAAAAAGTATTTTTCCAAGATCGATTCCCATATTAATTTACATAAAATAATCCAAATTTTTCAATGTACATAGAACAATCACCAAAACAAACGAATAATATACCGAAACGAAATACAAATAATACCTGCAATATAAAATAAATCTATCTATCTATACTTAGAATAAAAATGTAACAGGTCCAATTCTGTACATTAAAGATATTTAGAAAAAAAATTTGAGGGCTCTTTATAATCGATACTGAAGTCAAAGCATGGAGAGAGGGGATGAAAGTCAAAATATGTACTCAAATTGTTGTAATTCAATAACACATAGTCCGATTTCATTCATTCGTTTTTTGCTAGAAAGAAAAAAAAAAGATAAAGGGAAAAGTCTTTTTTTTTGTCCCCGACTGTACACTGCCTGTGGGAAGCTGAGACAGATATGGCGGTACGAAGTTCGTCGGGTCAGCTAGTATATAAATATAAGAAAGGCCGATGTGCTACAAAGTAAATTGAATGGAGGTGTCAATAGCCGGAAGTGGCTCATTTCCGCGATATCTGTTGTCACTGGCCCATGGGCATTAAATTTTCTTCTGCGTCCCATCGTATATCGGTTTCCGGGTATGATGTCCGGACCCTGCCCTCATCAACGCGGGACAAAGTGAATTAAGACTACTCCGCTTTTCTTCTATTGCCTTTTACCAGCGTTCGTTATCGAAAATCGAAACTAATAGTTTCCGACGGTGGGAACAATGCCTTCGTAACTGTATATAGATTTCGCCTATTGTATCTAATAGGTATCGAATTGATTATTTGTGATATATTTAGTGGTATAATTATTTTAGGAAATATTCACAAAAATACAAAATTTACGTTATTTAAATGCATAAATTGATACATGTTTTTTGCAACAGGTGGCAACAACCTGCATACTGTTAACCATTCATGTAATGCTTACTAATACTATTGTACCTGAATAGCTGACTTTTAAAAAGAGTGGCCATGAGTTTATTTGCCAGTATTCTTCTCATAAGACTCTACGCATTGTGGAAACTGGAAGTTATGGAACGACACAGGCAGGCAGTGGGTTTTGGTGTTTTCACCCAATTCACCTTGACAATACAGTACATCTGTAACGTCTGTTTGTGTCGATCTATGATTTTTTTACTGTAGCTTTAATTTAACGTTCATAAGTGGCACTTAGTGTCTTAATTGAATAAATGATTTTGAATTTGAATTTGAATGTTGATATGCTAGTTATCTTCAGACAAGTTTTAGAAAACGATAAAAGGGCTAAGTTTTATTCTGTATCATGTAATTTGAATATTATTTATTTCAAATTTAACAATTTTATAGACTGAAACAAATACTTAACATTTTAATAAACATAAACAAATAGCTATTAAAAATGTTTTTGTTATGACAAATAAAAGAATCGCTCTACTTTCAACGAAATTTGCAGCGTTTGAACAATTGTAGATTTAGTCGGCAATAACGTAATTATTGTTTGTGTATTTATGCAATTTTTGAGCCTTTTTTACTCAACTATAAGTCTAATATAAAGCAAAGGTATAATAGTTTTGGGCGTCTATGTATGCTTCACCGTGGCGCTTAAACTACTGAATCGATTTTAAAGAATAAGGTATCAATAGATTTGTAATAATAATCCGGGTGACATAAGCTGTTTAAATTTGATCAAAGTTTTTACGTAGTCGGATAATAGTTTTTTCTTGTTAATCTCATCCCCTAAATAAATTAAACTTGAAATGAAAAAAATTTAGTAAAAATATGCAAAATCACTATTAATTATCTTGCTATGACTGATGAGAATTGGATAAATAACAATTCGAATGCAAATATGTAAATACATTTCATCTGATCGATACTTACAATATCTATAGGATAGATGCCATCAGTAACGACTAGAATTCCTCACTAATTTCAGAAACGTAACTAAACTTTTCTACTAACAAGTATCTCGATAACAACGTGAACATGAAAGACATACTACCCAAGTGGGGACCGACTTCTAGATTACAACTCAATATTTTAATTACTTTTCAAATATAACGTAAAGGCCACCTGCGTAAGGCAACATAGTTATAGGCCGCCCGGGACACGAATGCCAATAGCCGAAGGACATACCGAACTAGGCTCAAGGGATACTGATAACGTAGAAAACGCTTTCTAACACCCTTAAATAAAGTTAATAGCTCTCGGAAAGTTTTTCGTTGTACCCCTTAGGGCCATTACACAATGTGCGATACGATTTATACAGCGTTTACAGACTTAAGCACGACCCGAAGGATTCACCGTACACTACTTATAGTATTTAGGTGTCAAATAGAGTTGTACAAGGTCAATTTAATGGTTCGATAGGGGCCCTTCTCTTCCTATTTTAAGGGGTTTAGTGATTTTTATTGAGATTCTTTTAGAGCTTTCGTGGGTAGATTGCTGAATTTCGTGCATAAACTGAACTACTGTTTATTGCTGTCTTGTAATGTGTTATTATAAATTATTATCGTTTGATAAATAAATCGTACAATATCATTTTTGCGTAGAGAGCCTGTGCTAGTTCACAATATTAAGTTGAGTCTTAGCCCAGCTTAATATTGTGTGAAAAAATTAAGTTTGTACACCTAACAACTCACTGTTGAACATTCACACCTAGATTCTTTTTCACCCGAATAATTTAAAAGGCCACACACATTTTAAAAAGAGAAAAAGTTTTCAGTAAGCGATCTCATGAACTCAACACCTCAATTAGAACCAATAAACTAAAGAAAAATAATCTCAACAAAAGAAATGTACATAAAATTAGCGATTCATCATACAACATGCTGAAAGCTGGCTTATTTCACGCGCTTGGCGACTATCAGAACTCAGAAACATTTTATAAAAAAAAAAGGAAACCAGTTAAATAAAATTGACTAAAATAGTTAAGTGCACTGTGTTGATAATAAGCTTATTCTGCAAAGCACCAATGTCTCATTTATTAATTTAATCATATTTTAAGCTATTGCATAGCTTTTATCGCGGGGTTTGAGGCCTTTGAGCACGGCGACCGAATCAAGAAATTCCGTAACGTAATGAAAATAAAACCTGATACCCGAAGCTCGCACGGATCGAGACGAGCTGCTCCGAAATCTGTTTGACAGACAGATAAAACAGTCTGGGTTTGCGCAAGTATAGTTGAACGTGTATGTCCGGGTTAAGCAGCTATTTGTGAGATAGTATATATTATATAGGTGTAGGTGTAGGTATCTATCATATCTTTATAATGCCACACTCACCACAGTGCGCCCCGTAAGTATACATGTTCAAAGAAAAAAAATACTGTGAATAAATGAACCCGTTCAATGACAAAGACATTTATTTAGTTGGCCCGCCAGGCATGATCACCTCACCTGGTCGGATGATCCTCCCTTTGTGTTGGTGGGACATGATACACTTGTCCCCCACAGTTGGTACTAATTTAATAGTTTAGTATTTTTCATTCACAATGTTATACATATTGCACGAATAAAAAATAATTAAATAATTATAATTGCATAAGTTGATAAAAATGCTATGCAATAGCTTTACCGCGGCAGTCCCTGTGTGCCATACATCTTTTTTTTTACATTGAAATATGTAACATTCTGTAATTGTTTCAAGAGAGTTATGAAAATGAGTATAAGGGCACTTATATAGGTGATGGTTGGTTGATGAGTGGTTATATAGGCACGGTGTGAACTATAAACTGAGGGAACCAAAGCATTTAATAATTCGATATACAAATACAATTGCTTAAGATAAAAAATAACTCTTTGCTAACTCTGTAAAATTAAGTTCAAATCAAAAGGTATGGTTTTTACTATAAATCCGATACAGTTAAACCATTCCTCAAATTTCCTTTTACACGAAAAATACTCGTAACTCTTCACTCTAAGCGCATATGTGGGTCAAATTTAGATAGGACCCAAAAATCCAATCCGATATTTAACTGCCAAAGGTAGGAACGAGAGCGGCTAACTAATCGTTTACCTGAACCAGAACAATCAATCGCACCCGCCTTAATTTTCCAGCCAATAACGAAAGCCCACACAATCCATTCAAAGTATCTAATTAATTGGACAACATATTTTTCCATGCGGATCACGTACGTAGACCAGGTGACGTCATGAAAAATACAACCTGCATATGTACCCAAATACCTACGTAGGTACTTAATATTTGCATTTGACGTTGATGTGTTGTTTTTATGGCTCCGACAGTAATTGACGAGGATCAGGGGACTACAAATGAAAAACAGAACAGTAGCAAGTTGTTGATTTTCACAACAAGCTGTTAGGATGTTTAACGTTTCTTATGTGTGTTAAAATGTTAAATATCTTGGATTTGATTCATTTTCAAAGTCTACTTTGAATGTAATAGATGCAGGTGATAACTCAGATACATAATCAATACCTAGGCATCTGAACAGTTTAGGCAAACATTAACATTTAATTAAAATTTGTAAAATATACAAACATGTAAATCATATTATTACTCATGGGTAATGTATTATAATTATACACATTTGGAAAACTTTATGTAAATACACTCAGTGACACGCAATAAAGTAATATAACGACATATCTAATACCTTTAAACGAGCAATTCTTGTACATACGTATATATCGGAGCAGTCAATAGTACGGGAGCTGATTTGACAACGAGACGCAAGCGGTGAAACTTCTTCATTTCGGCAGAGTCTAGATAATTGTCCGTGCGGGCGGGCGGAGCTCACTTATCGATGCCAGCAGCGATGACAAGTCTAAGAACTACCTTACTGCTCGTTGTTTCCACTTTAACTTACCTACTTGATAATGAAGATTATTTGTTTATACCTACTTCGTTTTCTGCCCCGAAAAATACTCGTTTCCGACATATATATATATATATATATTATCTGAATCTCGGAAACGGCTCCAACGATTTTCATGAAATTTATTATACAGGGGGTTTCTAGAGCGATAAATCGATCTAGCTAGGATTCAGTTTTAGAAAATATGCCAAAAAAAAAAGAAAATATCGAGTGGTCATCCAGGTATTCAATCTTTAAAATGGGTTTAAATTTCTAATAATTACAAAAACACAGAAATGAACAACCGTTTAGATTATATCCAACTTGATTTCCTTTGAGTACAAATTAAAAAGCTTTTTAAAAACAAGCTTTTGGCTGGCTGTAGCTAGACTGCCTCGAGACAGATCAAACGAGTTCAAACTCGAAGATGTTGCGACGTTTCTTTACAAAGTTCCTATGACCACCTTCCAGCTCCAGCATCAGATCAGCTCCATGTCATTATAATATTGTATTGTCACGCTGTATACATATGCTTGCAAAATTTCAGCAAATTCGGTTGAAGATATCTGCTTCAAAATTGAGTTGCAAGATTCCACCCGAACATATAAGCATACCTGCATTGCTAGTTAATAAAAAGCTTGTAAAAAAGAAGATTTGATTATAGGATTCAGGTGTAGGTATTAAAGTTATTCATAGTTCATAAGTGATAATGTCCACTATCACATCACACAAATTCACATTAAATCGATAATTGAGTGCGTTTGTCAATCTCATCGCCTAGGATGAAAGTTTGTTTTTAGTTTTAGTTTGTTACTAGGTTTTTTACATTCATCATCAGCCTATCGCAGTCCACTGCTGGACACAGGCCTCTTCAATTTCACGCCACTTAGTTCGATCCTCGGCTTCCCGCATCCAGCTCTTCTTTCCAGCCAGCCGTCTTTCATTGTTCTAATAGTTTAATTACTACTATTAGTCTAAAATTGGTAGTAGAGCCACGCTGATTTCAGCATGAATGGGCCGGCTCGACGGCCGACGGGGAGATGGGGCGGTACTACCCTCGCACAGAAAATCAACTTAAAATGACAGCGTTCGTTCTTTCATGTTTCGTTGGTGAGTGCGAGACCGGAGGCCCAAGTATGGAACTTGTTGACTAGACTAAAAGATGCAGCAGCATCACTAGGCCGCCATGGTGTGGGTCGCCATACTGCATTGTCTGCATTCGCAGTGAGTATGGTGACCACCACTCTTGGATTCTGCTTATGCTTTCCATCAGGCAGAGTAGTCATTTTGGCGGGCCATAAATTAAAAAAAAAATCTAAATAATATTGGTCTCAAATTTTCGTTAAATATTGAAGTAAATAGTTTTGCCATGCTTTTTAAATGTTGTTTTTTATTTGATTATTTAAGTCTTTTAATTATAATATATATATATATATATAATAATAATAAATAACAAATACTTATTAAACTTTACTTAAATTCATGCACCCAGATCAATCAACGTCAAAAATGTTAACTGACTTATCGAAAGTTTCAGCTTTTTATGAGATCGCATCATAAATTGGAATCCAAAGATCATAGATTTCTCCGAAATTTGATGGATATTCCCACTCACACTTCAAAACGACCTATGTCGGCTAATTTTTTACATTTTGATCGAGACGAGCCATCTTATATAAATGTGAAGCACTTCATTTTCGTCCCGCAATAAATACGTCAAGTTTTTTTTTTTTATTGTTTTTCAATTTAATTAATTTAAATTTACTACATAATATTCATTATTATTAATCTTGTAGGTTAAGTTGATACTTACGAGTTCTTATAATTCTTCGCGACTGAAACACATACCTACACATACAACAATAGTATACTTAATTTTTACACAATCATAAAAAGTAGTAAAATCATTACAATCTATTGATTAATATATAATGATAAAACTATTCGCTAGTTCAAAATTACATTTGTATATAATTAGTAGATAATATTATTTATTTAGATATTCTATCAAAACTGAGAACTCAGGATTATATTTGTGACTAGCTGAGACCCGCGGTATTACCCGCGATACAACAACAAATGCGTGTAACGCCGCGGGGCAAAGATAGTCTAAAAAAGCTTGAGTTACTTCTTATATCATCAGCTATATGCCAGTGAAAGTTCCGTCAAAATCGGTCCAGCCGTTCCAGAGATTAGCCGGAACAAATAGAATAGATAGACAGATTAAATTGTTAAAAATGTTATTTTTTACAATTGAATCTGTCTGTACCGTGTATTCATTCATATACATTTAGTATAAAGCGGTTATTTTAATATTACTTATAGGCACTCCAACTTTTATTTATTGGTATAGATGAATAGATTTCAGTTAAGAACAAATTTGGCTGACATGATATTGACAATTATGAACGACTGTTTTTTTTTACCCGACTACGGCAAAGCCAAAGGAGGGTTATGATTTTGACAGGCTATGTATGTATGTATGTTCATTTGTTCCCTCATAGCTCCTTAACTACTTATTAGAACTGGACAAATGAGGTATCGTTAGAAGCGTCTTGATCGTCTTCTGGTCATAGGCTATATGACGTGTCATTGAATCTAATGTGGCGCCCTCTAGCCGATATAAAGTACTGTATTAAAAAATAAATTTGAAATAAATATGCCGTTATAAAAATAGTATCATTGGAAAGGGCGTTACTTGTACATTTCAAGTATATATATATATATATATATATATATATATATATATATATATATATATATATATATATTGTATATTAATAACTGCACCAAAACATTTTAAATAAAAAAAAAGTAAAGCTCTCTTACAAACATTAAAAAAAACTGAACTACAAAAAAATAAATTGTCCCACACCTTTATACAATAAAATTAAAACAAATTTTTGCTTACTTTCAGCCGAGTTTATAGGGAAGTAAAAATCATAATCATCATCAACAGACTTTGACAGTCCACTACTGAAAATAGGTCTCTCCTTAGAAAGGAAGTTTTTGTATATTGTACCACATCGCCTGACCAGACGGGTTCGTTGGTATTTGGTTCGTTTCTTACAGTAACGTGAAGTACCTTCTCTTTACAGTGACGTTGTCCAGCTAGTTTGCCCCCTTAGTCGTCTCTAATAATTTATTTTTAATCGTATCCAACATTAGGGATGTCGGAAATGTAAAAAAGTATCGATATATCTCGTATCGATATTTAAAAAAAATATCAATATCGATATCGATATTTTTCTAAAAAAATATCGATATATCGGTATGATTTAACAGAGATATTGCCAACTTTTTTTTTCTTTTCTGTGAATTGCCAACTTACAAACCAAATTAAAATGCAGCAAATCGAGTCAACCAAAAACAGAGGTAGTAGAGCCACGCTGATTTCAGCACGAACGGGCCGGCTCGACCGGGGCGGTACTACCCTCGCACAGAAAATCAACGTAAAATGACAGCGTTCGTGCTGTCGTGTTTCGTTGGTGAGTGCGAGACCGGGGGCCCAATTAGTCTAGTCAACAAGTTTCATACTTGTTGACTGGACTAAAAGATGCAGTAGCATCACTAGGCCGCCATAGTGTGGGTCGCCATACTGCACTGTCTGCATTCGCAATGATTATGGTGACCACCACTCTTGGATTCTGCTTATGTTTTCCATCAGGCAAAGCAGAGTCATTTTGGCGGGCCAAACATAAAAAAAAAAAAAAAAAAAAAAAAAAATCTTTTTTTTAAGTTGTTAGTAAAGGGTGTCTCAGTGGCGATTTTAAACTTTAAACATGAATATCTCGGCAACCAGCGGGGCTAGTGGAGGAGAGCGGTAACGTTGGAGAGGTAATTAGTGCGGATTTTTTAGTCGCCATGTCGCAGTGGTCTAGATCGCACCGCGCGTACGCAGTGGAGGCGTATTTTTGCAACGAGTTTTCGTTGAGTGAAGCACAGCGCAAGTTTTGTAATCACTTTCAAATTCACCGTTTAAGTGATGCCCCGACTGTTCAATTAATTAAACCGTGGGTAGCAAAGCTTAGAGCGACAGGGTGTTTACTGAATCATTCACTTGGGCCTTGAAATAATGGCCGCTGCGGTCGCAGAGCACCCGCGACGATCAGTTAAAAACATGCTGCCTCTTTGAAACTCCATCGTTCAAGTATTTAATTTTGGCCTTAGACTTAAAATTGCATCCTTATATAATTCAAATAGTTCAAAAAATCAAACCAGAAGACTACAACAACCGAAAAATGTACTGTGAGAAGATGTTAGAGATTATTTCGGAGGAAAATGGGATGGACAATGTTTATTTTAGCGATGAGTCACATTTTTACCTCGAATGGTATGTCAAGCCCCAAAGTTAATGTATGGTGCGCAATATCGTCGGAAAAAATCAAAGGCGCGTCTTTGCAAATTTGATAGTCCGCTTTGAAGAGTGCATTCGCCCTGGTGGAAGACATCTTGACGGTGTAATATTCCGTAAAATAAAATCCGCACTAGTTTATTGCAATTAAAATATTATTGATACAATCTTTGGATTTTTTTATAAATATTCAAAGTTTAAAATCGGCTCTTAGACCCCTTATAAAAAAAAAGTTGGTCTAGAAAAATATCGATTTTTATACCTTTTCGATACTTGGAATTTTATATCGATACATCGATATATCGAATTATTAAATATCGCCCAAAAATATCGATACATTGAAAAAATAATATCGATATATCGATGTATCGATATTTTTTCAACAAGCCTATCCAACATTACGCTATGAGCAGCCACAGTTTGTCAATCATGTGACATACTTGATATGTATCTTGTGAAAAAACACAGTCTATCTAACATATTTTATTTTTTACAAGCTTTTATTTTATCTTACAAGTTAAATTTGATCCACTTCCCGATTTCCGAATTTGAAATATACCTTTAGTTTTGATGACAATGCAATTACATATAATCGGTATTATTATTATTCCAAAATGGCCGCCTTAACAAAATGGCGGCGTTCATATTTCTAAAGAACCCACCCAGTATGGATATCAAATGAAAAGGCTTAAAGTAACTTTTGTTTTAACAAGTAATAAAAGCTTGTTCTATTATTTTAAAGTAGGTAATCACTTGTTAAAGTAGTACCTAGTAAACTTTTAACCTCTGTATCCGAATAAAAGTGTCTTAACGGTGGTCATACCTATCATCAACGGATATTGATTATAAGCCACTTCAAAAATATTTGTATAGAGTGTAAATACCATTTTTCATGTAGCGTGACCCTTATGAATGGAGGTTAAATCTCAGTTGGTCTGAATAGGCTTAAGACTTTATTCTGGATGAATACAAACGTTAACGATCCTCGACGTGTGCCCTTTCACTGAAACCTTAATCATGTTTCACTTTTAGTCGGATGAGGTCATGAAGGTTTTAGTCTCTGATATTCTTTACATTATTACTCTAATGGTATCGAATAAATATTGTATTTAGATATATTTAGTTGCGTATCACTTTGTTAGGAAAATTTACTTTTCTATTTGCTGTTGTACGTTTACAAGATACTTTTTGCTATGTACAACCATCCTGTGAAATAAATTATCCTCTGCAGTATTTTTGGACCGATACTACCTTCACATCTTCAAGAAAAGGGCGTATTTCTTTCTTTAAAGCTGGCAAACCGCTTGTGACTCCCTGAGTTGCAGGCGGTCATGGACGGCGGGAGTCACTTTACATCAGGTGACCCGTTTGCTATCGGTTTTATTACTTTTCTGACATTCATTTCTTTCTCTTTCTCTGTTGGCATTGCTTAATTATTTTAATATATTAACCTAAAAATAATGTTTTATATTATTGTGTGCTGTTTAGCCCGCCATTGTGACATGTCGGTGCATATTATTTTAATGGCGTCTTACAGTAATAAATTACGGGTGGTTAAGGAGAAATTCCATGTTATCTGATTATTTATTCACAAAGTTAAGCTGTCTTAAACTTAGAGATAATTACTACTTAGAGTAATAAATAATTATTTATTAGTGTATTGTACCAATTTTCAAGTATTCAATTAATATTGTTCTTCGAATCCCTTGCCAATTAAGTAATTTCCTTTCCCAACAAGTTAATGCCTCGTTTTGGAATTCGATCCAGTACTGAATTTCCTTTACGTAATTAATAATGCTGCCTGCTTTCCATATTAAGCTAGCAATATATTAGTGAAATTAAATAGGTTGATATGGCAAGCTGAGGCAATAAATTATGACACTCGTTTGTTTATTTATTAATGTTACAATAAATTTGTATTTGAGCTGCCAAGCTAAACTCCATTTAGTGTTCTATAACACAATATATAGACATTTTTTTTTTTACACTGAGCCAAAGCCTTTGTTTTACCAAACTAGTTTAGAGTCGGCTTTAAGATTACTAGGACCTGACTTCAATTTCATCAGACATCGAAAATACAAATTTTAGGCGATATCAAAATTATGTAGAAAAACTGTTGTAAGTAACCCTAAGAAGTTCGTTAGGGCTCCAACTATAAGAACCGATTGCCAAAGATGCTAGTTTGGCAACCCGGACCGATGGTTTTAAGTACCTACGCATCGAAGCATGGAGGGGTCTCAATATGTTAAGAATAGTCATCTATCAGAGCCTGTACTGGTTAGGATTTCTTAACTTGGCAATGTATTGACTAACGCGATTACTATTGAAAAACGAACCTATAAAAATTATATGTTTACATTAAATAAATGTATATTTAAAACATTGGTAAAGCTCTATCAAATAGCCTCAATCTTGGCATAATCCTCCACGCGCGTTAGGATATACCTATAATCTAAGATAGTTTGTACACGATATACAATTACCTAACCTCTACAATAGATAGGATAGCATCTTGTTACTTTTCAGTGTTTTAGTACACCAGGGAATAACAGGAAATTATCTACCATGAGTTTACCGTACCGAGTGAGTACTTAATATTAATTTGAAGAATTCAAGATTAAAATTAATTATCTTTAATAGTAAGGGCTCGTAGATATACGATTACCTGCAGTATAAATTATTTTTTAAAGAAGAATACTGCTAGGAATATATCCTGAGTCACGAGGGAGTTAGATTTTACATACATACGTAAGACAAATACATACAAATACCCGAGCAATAATTTGTGAATCATATAAATATCACATATGGGAATCAGATCCACAACACACGGCACTATTAGAAGCGATAAGATGACCGCTTAAACCACTACACCAGCTGTGTCGTCTACTCAAATGTCACATACAGGTGTTGAATCGACAAATCACAGGCTTTACATTCAATAGTAACTGAAAAACTATTTTAAGAAATAATCACAATTTTTTTACAACAAAAAAACAACTTCAATAACTGGACCAAATTAAATTGGTACCACACGCGAAGCACCAGCTTTCGAATAAAAAAAGAATAATAAAAATCGGTTCACCCAGTCGAAAGTTATGAGGTAACAAACAAAAAAAACAGTCAAATTGATAACCTCCTCCTTTTTGAAGTCGGTTAAAAAACATTGAAACGAATTAAAACTAGACTTACTTGTATTACTACTACTTACTCTATTTTAAAAAAATCCGAGTCTGTTGTGATTCAACATAAAAAAACGGATAACATTTCTTCGTTGTAATTCTTCCTTTTTCTCAACCTTCAATCACAGTTAAGTGGCCGTTCCCCTCGTAAATATAACAGATTGCTATTCCATAGAATTTCTAACAGACTTCCTGCAAGTAAGTGTCATAGGAAAAAAATTACAAAAATAGAAAAACGTTCAAGTGTTTCCATAACCAATTCAAATTTGCACAATCGAGGTTACCGACTATTTTTCCTTATTATTCAATTTGCTTAGAAAAAAACACCACCAATAAGTGATGTTTTCCTCTAAACGTATTCTAAACTTGAGTTCGGAAAAATAAAAGGGACCTTTCTAAAAATCGAGGTCGAGCCAAACTGTGTTAACCACAGGCGCGATAAAGAAGGCAATTTCCTAAATAGGGCTTGTGAGGATTTCCCTAATGTAGGACAAAAAATGGATTGCTGCTCACCCAAGATGTACCTTTCCTGTAACTCTCACTACTATAAAGTAAACTAGGAGTGTACCTATTTTAACTTTGATCTAATACAAAGGTCGAGTCGTATGAATGAGAACATCTTTCTTTTGTATTGAGCCATTTCCGAATTCTTTGTAGTCATTTCTGTTAGATTCAGATGTTTCAAATTCTGTAGCATATTTGATAATAGCTTTAGGGCTATTCGATTTTTCCATTACAAAATATTTATAAGCTACTAGCTTTTACACGCGGCTTCACTCACGCAGACTTTCATCCCCTGATTTACTGCCTTAAGGGTGGAATTTCAAAAATTCCTTTCTTAGTGCTCACTTACGTTATATAAAAAACCTATATGCAAAATTTCAGGATTCTAGCTTCACCGGTTTGCGCTGTGCGTTGATCCCTGGGTAGTCAGTCACCTTCCTCTTATATATATATATAGATTCTTATCACTTATTCCTTTAAAACTTTGAATAACTTTAAGGTTTTGGAAAAATATAAATTATAAGTATAGTATAAGCATACATATTAATATTATAAATTTGAAAGTAACTATCTGTCTGTCTATCTGTTTGTCGGTCTGTTATGCTTTTACGGCTAACCCGCTGAACCGATTTGGATGAATTTGGTATGAAATAGATTGAACTTTGGAGAAGGACATAGGCTACTTTTGTCGCGCAAATCAACAAACATAAGAGCGGAGCCGCGGACAAAAGCTAGTAATATTTGTATTAAAAAGATTTTATTTCAAAATGGATTATTAGGGCTAATCTCAGGTCATAAAAATAAGTTATATGATCTGTTGGGCTAATCATTTGATTCATAAATCAAATTCTAGCAAAATCTTGCAGTGCTTCTTCGATCAATTGATCGAAGCAGTGCTTCTTTTGTTTGAATTATAAACTCTTTGTCCGACAAATTGACATTATTCCCAAGTACACATTTCTGTACTACTGTGTAAAAAAAGACACTTACTTCCATTGCTATTTTCGTGACCATCTCTTCGCTATCATATCTATTATATATATTTTTCAGTGTTTTCCTTATTCAATGCCAAACCCAGAGCAATACGCTCCTTAAAAGATCAACTTGTGATCTAATCTAAAGGACAAAACATGGGGATTAGCTTGTACAAAAGGTTTTTGTAGAAAGGAATATTTTCACTTTACTTATCTCCCTAGACAAATAAGATTAAGCCCGGCCACTGAGAAAGCATTTGCCTTACAATATGGCGTATAGGCACAAGTTCATAATAGCTTTATATCAAAAGTGATAGACTGTGCATTTTGTGTCGTTTTTACAAGAATTATTTATTCGGCAACAACATGGACTGCCTATATTGTTACTTATTACATATAAACATATACAATACTTATTCAATTTTGAAGTGTATACTATTTTTATTCGCAATGTTCTTTGAAAATAAAATAATTTGTATAATTCATTTTTGATATATTCATATTTGATACATTCACTTGATTTTACTTACGTGTTCAGGTCTTTTACAGATGACCAAATAGTTTCTTCTTTAAAGAACTTGTAAGCAGGCCTCCATGGGCCAGAAACCAGTCGGGATTTCCCCGAAATATATATGTGAGTAAAAACATTTAACTTTATTTCTTATTTTTTATTTATTATTATTCTTTCGATAGTTCAGATTCGGATAATATGAAGTACGTGTTCATCTTTCGAAATTTTGTGTTTTCCTATATAGCCTTTATACCAACCTACATGCGGTCATAGCCCAGCGGTCATGCGGTCATGCGCCAGAGCTTCTTACAGAGGATAAACATCCATTAGGAGTGTTTTAAAGGTACACTTTATACTAAAGAGTTGTCCATATTTAAATAATTTGCTAGAAGAGCATTTTGTCAAATTTATTTATGTCTGTCTGATGTGACAATCTTGGCTTTCTTCACATAGAAATATGTGAGGTGATTTTTTACAAACCGAATCGAGACACATGTGTTAGTACTATGTTTTAGTATTAGTACTACCGCATAGTGGTCGTATGGGTAGTAGAGCCACGAGCACGAACGGGCGAACCCTCTCACAGAAAACCAACCTAAAATGACAGCATTTGTGCTGTCGTGTTTCGTTGGTGAGTGTGATACCGGAGGCCCGATGATGCAAAACCATCTCAATAGGCCGCCATAGTACGGGTCACCATGCAGCATTGTTGTATTGTCGGCATTCGCAATGAGCATGGTGTCTATTGAATTCTGCTCAATGATTTCCATCAGGCAGAGTAGTCATTTTGGCAGGCAGGAAAAATGTGTTCTCAACATAATATTCTTACTAATTTAAAATATATACCAGTAATTGTAATAACTTACAATTTATCTCTTTTATTTCATTTTCAAAACGATGATCAGATGTTAACAAATAAAGCCCATATTTTAACATCAATTCAAACAAAATATTTTTTAGGCTAGAGTTGAAAAAATTGACTATAATAGATGTGTCGTTGGTTAAAAATATATAAAACATGATACAGAACAATATTAATTTAAATTTCTAAAATAATAAACTTATACATCATTAAAGTACGGCGAAGTAGAAATATATTAAGCCAAAAAGCGTAGGTTCCATCCGCTTCGTTTAGTCTAATGAATTATTAATTGAATACGTGAAACATTCATACTTTATGTAACCCAAAAAGTAGGGTTTTAAGCATAGATTATAGTCTTTCTTAGGAAAATAAATAAATATTTTGAATTAGGGACGAGATTTAAAGATTACTATTATAACATCAAACTAAAAGTGGGTAGAAAAGTATAAAAAAATTATCAATTCTTGAAAAGGATACTTGGAATCCTAAAAAGGTACGTATCTTTTATAAGGCGTATCGTGAGAGCGGCACGTTTGATTGGATTGAAACGTCGGCTACGCGTAGTGCTCTAGCCAAAAGGTCCTAATAGCATTTTTGTAGCAAGAGCCTGAAGGGTATAGCAGAAAAATTGTTTTGTCGATAGAACGAACGCTATTTATCTTTGATTACTATTGTGTTGATTAAATTACGATAGCAATTCGAAACCTTACCAAGTTAATTTTTAGACTAAAGGCTTTTGAAACTCAATTATCTAAAATGCCTTTATTTCAGAGTGACGACCTTAGATCGATGTTCTGCAAAGTAACATTATAATTAATAATAATAATAATAACAATGGTTGGGTCATGCCGGTTCTGATGTATTCCTTTGGTATACTTAGATGGACTCAGACTGAATTAGATGCCCTAGACCGGAGAGTCCGTACATTGCTGACTGCATTCCGAATGCATCACCCACGGTCATCGGTTATGAGGTTGTATATCCCGCGAAAGTTTGGGGGTCGTGGACTATTAAATATCAAGACCCTACACAATCGCGAGATATACAATCTTAGAGAATATTTTCTTCACACTGATGTGGGAGTGCATCGTAATGTAGTTGCAGTGGATACCGGACTCACTCCGCTCGCTTTGGCTAAAGAGAATTGGCGCAAACCTGTAGTACTTAGTACTGATGATCGCAGGGAGGTATGGAAGGGCAAAGAACTTCATGGTCGGTTTTATCGGGCTCTTAATGGGCCCGATATAGACTTCAAGGCCTCAACTTCCTGGCTACGGTATGGTGATCTCTTCGGAGAAACCGAAGGTTTTGTTTGTGCGATTATGGACGAAGTTATCATGACGAATAACTATCGGAGGTATATCCTGAAAGATGGGACGGTCGACATCTGTCGGGCATGTCACCGTCCTGGAGAATCTATCAGGCATATTATTTCTGGTTGTTCTCGTCTTGCTAACGGCGAATATTTGCACAGACACAACCAAGTAGCCAGGATCGTACATCAACAGCTTGCCCTTAAATACAAACTTGTGAATTCAGAGGTGCCATACTACAGGTATGTGCCCGACCCAGTTCTCGAGAATGGTCGTGCTACATTATATTGGGATCGATCTATTATCACAGACAGGACTATTGTTGCCAATAAGCCTGATATTGCGGTGATAGATCGATTAGAGCGCCGCGCAATGATTGTCGATATCGCCGTTCCTCATGACGAAAATCTCGTGATAGTCGAAAAAGAAAAACAAATGAAATATTTGGATTTATCTCACGAGATTGTCGAAATGTGGAATGTTGATTCGGTGATCATTGTTCCGATAGTCATATCTGTTCACGGATTAATTGCCAAGAGCCTCGACCAACACCTTAAGAGGCTCACGTTAGACGGCTGGATTAAGGGTCTGATGCAGAAGGCAGTCCTCCTTGACACGGCTCGTATTGTGAGGAGGTTCCTGTCTCTGGAGCCCTAACCACCGGTTTCTTGGTCCCTGTACCCGAGGTCGGTGGTCTACTATTTTTTATATTTTTAAATGTATTTGTTTTTATATTTATATTTAAAAATGTAATTAATATGTATATAGAAATGAAATAAAGAGAATAATAATAAATATTACGGACATCTAACACACAACGCCATCTAGTCCCAAACTAAGCAGAGCTTGTATTGTGGGTACTAGATAACTGATATAAATACATATATACTTTTTCTTTTGTAAATACATACATATTATACATAGAAAACACCCAAACTCCGAAACAAATATTTGCAGATCATACAAACATTTGGTCCCGGGAATCGAACCCGGGACCTCATGCACAGCAGTCGCTTACGCTACCACTGTGCCAACGAGGCAGTCACATTGTTATCATGATATTGCTAGCATATGTTATTTTATTACAACTAATTAATCTCTTTAACTGAATTTACACAATAGTTTTGACGTTCATTATCCTTGCTCTTACATCATCAAAGCAATATAAATTAACTCCGATCTCATGAAAATTAACTTAAATGTGTACAAGGCTTAAACACCATTACAATTTCTTTCTAAATCTTTCTGATTATTATCATTGTCAATCACGTAGAATAATGTAAATTAAAATTTGCATAGCCAAAAACTTGAGAAAATACAATTACTGAAGTTTTAACTTAGAGCCTGGTAAGCTTGGTAGGTAATCACATTTGTCGAGAAGTTGCTAGGAGAAAATTGTCTTTGGTCTTTGTAACAACTGTGCCCGTACTATTTGTTTCTATTGATAGTATCGAAAGAATCGACTAGAATCTTTACCATTATTTAATAAACGTTCTACATGTTTTATGAAATTGTGGAAGTTTGACATTTCTTTTACATCTAATGAGGTTGTCATCTGTGTAATGACGGATTAGGAACTCGGTGCGTTCCCACCACAACAGTCCGTTGGTATCGTAAGGGCATGCTAAAGGAACAAACTCTGCAAAATAACAACACTGTATTGAAAACTTAATGAAAAAGTAATGGAAATTATAAAAATAAATAACAAAAGGTACAATATTTCACAGAACTTCTAACTCAAAACAAAACATCAAACTGTTTTCTAAAACCAACCAGTCAAGAATAAATTAAAACTAAATTTTGTTTCTTCTTCCTTGTTTGTTTTATTTGCAACTAAATCATTACAACCATTAGTATCAACATTTTCTATGTAAATGAGTTGAGAGATATTACTACCCTATACCGGTTCGAACTTTCAAAACTGTGTGGGTTGATAGAATAATTGAATCAGAACGGATTTCGCATTAATTTATTTCCATACCATCCTTTGTAGGTACTCGCACAGTTGAATTTTTGTGTAGCGATTTCAATCAATTTCCCGTTTATTTAAATGATTACCTTGGTAAACAAAAAGATGTTAAACAGATGTGAACTACACTGATTCTAATGACATCTTGTTTCACTCTTTACTGGTAGTTTAGATTGATTTAAATCCAGACGATAAAAAGTATTGAATCCCGTAACAATTTTTTTTTTAATATCTGACGCGCCAAAATGACTCTGCCTGATGAAAAACATAATCAGAATGCAAGAGTGGTGGTCACCATACTCACTGCAAATGCAGACAATGCAGCATGGCGACCCACACCATGGAGACCTAGTGATGCTTCTGCATCTTTTAGTCTAGTCAACAACTATGGGACTTGTTGACTAGACTAAAGGGCCTCCGGTCTCGCACTCACCAAGGAAACACGACAGCACGAACGCTGTCATTTTACGTTGATTTTCTGTGCGAGGGTAGTACCACCCCGGTCGAGCCGGCCCGTTCGTGCTGAAATCAGCGTGGCTCTACTACCTGGTACAATGTGTTGTAACCATGTATGTTCATATTGTAGGGGACCCGGGTTACCCCAAAAAGTGAACTACTGAGATTTTCTACATAGGTGGTTGGTTGGGGTAAATTGTTTGACATCACTAGACACGTCTGCAAAACATCAAACTTTTTAAAAAGCAAACCAATTGAAACCAATTAGATATGAATTTTCAATACTTCATATTCATACTTCCATAAAATATTATCAATTCAAAAGTAACTCTATTGTCTTTCACGTCTAAACTTCACCGATTTCAATGAAATTCACCATGAAGATACTTAGATTATTGAGGAAGGACATAAGCTTCTCTTTACCCGATAACTGACAAACACACGGGCAAAGCCGCGGGAAAAAGTTATTAGAAAAAAAAATGTTTAAAAAATATTTTAAAAGTCTATGGGTCTATTGGTGCACAAGAAGAAGACTCTATAAAGTAACACACATTTATAAGTTTATTCTTATATAAATAAATCAGTATAAAAGTGATAAGTATGACAGAGCTGTGACGGAACTATCCGCGAACATAAAAAAATTTATTTATAACTAAGCGAGAAACTTGTCAGCGGTTTCTTTCTATATTTTCCTTGACTTTTATATTAATAACTTGTGGAGGTTAAATACGAATTACATAACCACCAAGTCAGACTGTTACTCTACTGACAGGTATAGCGCTGATTTTAAATTGAAAACTTTTTCTTAACTAGGTTGATACATTACATTTATAATACTATATTTATTACATAATATAAAAAAAAAACTTCGTTTAAAAAAACCGACTTCAAAAACTGTAAAGTATAAAATAACTTAATTTGTATGTGCTACCTATTCATAGGTTTGAATTCGGCGCCAAGCCAAATGTAATAGTAGGTACCACACTCGCTATATTTCGAGACGAACGTCAACGACGTCACCGACGCTTCGGTTGTTTTGTCCTACGCGAAGAGCAGCTATCCCGCTCAAGGTCACGCGCGGCGAGTCCTACTATTACATTTTGGCTCGGCACCGACTTCAAACCTATGAATAGGTAGCACATACAAATTAAGTTATTTTATACTTTACAGTTTTTGAAGTCGATTTTTTAAACGAAGTTTTTTTTTTATTTTTCGCTTTTTAGTCTTTCTCAAATCTCTCATCATCATTTCACCTAAATAACTTGAAAGAATACGACTAAAGGTAAAATACAACATACTGTATAGAATAATAAATAAATATTTCGGACATGATGTTTACAGAATATGAAAGCATGCAGTCAATTGCCTTAACTTTATTGCAGGCGCTCACGTAAATTTGAGGGTTTCCTTCAATTTCCTTGGGATCCCATCATCAGATCCTGATATGGTGGCCATGGGACCACATGGGGAGCATACCCTTTCGAATACAATTGACGGCGTAATCAATGTACATACATAAAAAAAATAAAAAAAAATACCGATGAAATTGAGAACCTCCTCCTTTTGGAAGTCGGTTAAAAACCTATGTACATAACCATAATTTATAAAAAAAATAACATATTTACATACAAGCGTCAAAAACCTCCACACCTTCGCCTACTGGTAGCGTACCCAAAAGACTGGCAGCATTACCACGTTGAATGGCAATGCTGATTCTCTGTGCTAGAAAAAGGCCGGCCTTCTGGTCGCGAGAAGCGTCAATCAGTTGCTTGGCTAGTTGTTTAAACATAGCGCGAGCACTCGGACCCCGTGACCCCATATAAGAAATAATTATAAGTTATGATCGCTGCGCTCATAAGTCAAAGTTCAAAAGTGATGCAAGTTCAATCGTTTTAGCTATGCAAGCATGTACTACACGAAAAATCTATCATTTTTTTAACTTATTGCAAATGCTTTGTATTGTTCAAAGGCATATATTTAAAAAACATATAAAACAGGTTTTCATTTACATTTTCTACAGTGCCAATATTGCATCAATGTCAAGCAGTTTCCATTCTAATACATATGGATCTATATGTAACTACGTCAATATATAATTATATTAGTACTATATATATGAACAAAAATAACTACATCAAAATAATAATCATTCGATTAACCGAGGCTGAAGACTCCAAAATGTCTAGGAATCCTTTAAAGATTTTAATTAACCTATGAAATCATATTTCACTTAAAAATGTAGGTGAAAAATATTCTTTCAAAGTAAAATTTCAGCATTTTACGGTCTGCCTACTATATCCTACTGAATATTTGGCATTGCTACGAAAACAAATGAACACACATGTTGTATTGTAAATTTTAATAGATCACTTGCTTCCGAGAATCTGTACACTTCACACATTAAACCAATTTTAGTTTCGCGCTGAGTTTCCATTAATCCTCAAGATAATCCAACAAACATAATATAAACTCATCTCTTAATAAGTTTTAAGAATAAAGGAATAAATAACGATAAAAGATGAACTAAAAGATATAATATAACGTTCGCTGTATTAACTCTAGTCTTCTCTGGCAATATTGAAGGAAGCAGAATATAAACTACAATATTTTACAAAGCTATCAGTGAATTGCATCGAAAGAGAATCAATTATTCTACCAGTCAGGAGAAGACAGAGAAATGATCCGAGATTCGATGCCGTGTGCGAATTTTAGCAATTCGGATGTAAGTCCACATCTACATAATGCACTACAAACTAGCATTTCAAACATGAACGCTAGTGCAGGTTCCTTTCGTAGTTACACCTAAATAGTGTTTGTGCGACT
Organism: Diaphora mendica; assembly: GCA_949125395.1. NCBI lineage: Eukaryota > Metazoa > Arthropoda > Insecta > Lepidoptera > Erebidae > Diaphora > Diaphora mendica. The sequence continues at coordinate 10,360,626 of OX421321.1, forward strand.
TTGCTCCCATTACCCCATGTTTTTTTATCAAATACCTGGCGCTATTGTTCAAATTTGACATTCTCCATCAGTAGTCCCAAAAATTTTAACAAAAAAAATATATATACGGTCGAATTGAGAAACCTCCTCCTTTTTTTGAAGTCGGTTAAAAACAAAAACCGACTTCAAAGTTCGACTCGATTTCTATTGGATCCCATCATCAGATCTTAATGTCCTTATCATGGTACCACCGTTGGGACATCTCCTTTCCATTAAAAAAAGAATCATCAAAATCGGTTCATAAACGACGAAGTTATCCGCAAACACACATAAAAAACATATATACGGTCGAATTGAGAACCTCCTCCTTTTTTGAAGTCGTTTAAAAAGATCGGGGACTATTGTGATTTAATACTATTAAATGTATGTGTATATTATTTTTAAACTTATGGAATCATACACGATACTAATATGATTTGTTATATTGTCAGTTGTACACTATTGTTATGATAGAAAGTACTCGAGCTTTAAGAATGATTATCGCCTGTTCTGTACTACCTTCCTGCAAATAAATCATTTCAAATTATTTCATTAACGAGAACTCAAACATGATAATAATACCAAGTAGAATGTTTCGTTTACGAATCTATGTCTTGATACTACTTGTTATACAGTAACAGAAAAGTTCTTATTTTATTTACTTAAATAGCCACATTTTTATATAAATCATGTATTTTAAAATATATTTACTGAAACATTAACAATTAAATTTAAAGAAAGTCGGTATACGTGATTATGACTTCCGAATATAATATACTGAAAATAATACTATTGAAAATGTTTTTCAAACTGTAAATGCGTAAAACAGTGGGTTTTAATCTTATAATAGTTTACAACAAATAAGTCTTTTTGGAATCTGTATGTTTTCCTTTACATACATTCTTGTATTATTTACTGGACAATTTAGTAAGTACACAAAACATCTTCTGTTCTCTTTAGTATACATTAACATTAAAAAAATACTTCAGGTTAACGAGTATCTGTGGACTGAATGTTTCATTACAAGAACAACAATATACTGAAAGGAAACAACAGCCTGCGTCTTTTTTCTTTCAATAACAGAAAGCGGCATGAAAACATGAGATATAAAAAAGCCATAACACCGACACAAATCCACATCTTTCATGTAAACAAAAACTTGTGTACATTAAATATCTATAGACAAGTTTATCCAGTAACTTTATTTCGATTGTTCGATTGGGTTGCCACCCATGTTCTTGAAACCCTTCGCTTTGCTCGGAAGTCTTCGATAATGTGATATGCAAAGATCAAATACGCCTACCTCAGCTCTTGAGGTTAAATAATATAAATATTTATTGCTTTGCATTACACATGACTTATTGTGATGTTTGTTTAATATTTTCCATGCGATTACCAGTGTCGGTTGGGCAAAATTGAAATTATATTCAGCTGGGAACATACAGGTTTTTTATTTAACGTGTCACTTCGGAATGTAAAACCTACTGCTACTGTTACATTTAGTATATATTATTGCTACATGTTTTATCTAATTCAGACAGTAAGATGTGATTAATTTAATGGAGTAAAAAGACTTGGGAAAGCGTTCAGGACCCAAAGGGAGTGCGATCCGCGATATCCGGCCAAGCAGATCCGGGCAAGGCGTAGAGTGAAGTCAAATCAAATTGTAATAATAATTTCGGTTCATGGCACAGAAGAGTTAGCCAGGAAAATTCTTACAAACACACTGGTTGATTCTGAAGTATCATGCAAGGCCATTGCCATAGATGCTTTTCAGATAGCTTGTCCCAGTACTGCATTACCTGTTAATCCATTTTCTCAGCGACAATGGGACTCACTGTTATGTATTTTAAAGCAAAAGATACTGTAGCGACTTCCACATACAGCGCAACAGAAATATACTACAGCGCCATCTACCGAAGTTACACTGAACTACGGAGTAACGAAAGAAACTACCAATCCTGAATCGCGCAGTGAAAGTTCGCGCGCCAATTAAGATACTTACAACATCCCAACATCAACCGTTGGGCAGTTGGCCCGCCAGGCATGATCACCTCGCCTGGTCGGAGGATCCTCCCTTTGTGTTGGAGGGACATTACACCCTGTCCCCCACAATACTTTTAGATACATCAACTAGTCTTGCTGATCGAGCTCGTTTGTCAGCTGTGGGAGGGTGGGAATCAGGTTTATGGATTCAGGCACTTCCATCACCAAACATAGGTACCTTGTTGGACAATACTACTTTTCGCTTTGCCACTTGCCTTCCTTTAGGAGCGCCTTGTGTTTCTCCGCATTTTTGTCACTGTGGAGAAGCTGTTGACAGTTTCGGACATCATGGCCTTGCTTGTAGCAGAAGCGCTGGCCGAATATCTCGACATGCCAATATTAACGACTATATCCGTCGTGCTCTTGTTATCGCCGGCGTTCCAGCTGTACGCGAACCATATGGTCTAGTACGGGACGATGGCAAGAGACCAGATGGTATGTCGCTACTGCCATGGAAGATGGGTAAGCCTTTGGTGTGGGACGCAACTTGCGTTGACACCCTCGCGCCATCTCATCTTCCAAGTACAGCTGTTTATGCCGGCGCTGCTGCTGCTTCTGCGGAAAGCCTCAAATGGAGTAAGTACCAAAATTTAATAGGTAATTACATTTTTGAACCGTTTGGGGTAGAGACGCTAGGTTCATGGGGTCCGAGTGCTCGCGCTATGTTTAAACAACTAGCCAAGCAACTGATTGACGCTTCTCGAGACCAGAAGGCCGGCCTTTTTCTAGCACAGAGAATCAGCATTGCCATTCAACGTGGTAATGCTGCCAGTCTTTTGGGAACGCTACCAGTAGGCGAAGATGTGGAGTTTTTGACACTTGTGTGTAAATATTGTTTTTTTTATTTTTTTTATAAATTATGGTTATGTACATAGGTTTCTATATTATGTAATAAATTTTAATTGTAATATCACCGTGACCGATTGTGATCTAGATGTGTTGTCCCACGTTGACGCTGACGCTCTCTACACTATTTGAGGGACATACAACACCGACAAGTACATGACATATTAACGTAAAGTGGTTGGTTTATTTGAATTAAAATGTTAATCGAACTAACAAAGTCCAATGTTTACTAACATTTTTAAATAAATAGGCATGAATAATTATTTTCTCGTCTCTATTTAAATGTCCAAATGTAATAATTCCTTTCACAAAAACTTCTTTTAGGTCGCATTTAACAGATTATAAAATTTACTAAATGTGCTTGTGTATTAATTGTCTTGTTTATTCTTCAACGCTTAATTATTTGATAATCATTAACAAATTCCGTTCTTAAACCTTCTACCTATTTATAAATCCTTTTATCTTTTAAAAAACTTATACAAAATATTCCAATACTCGACAACGGAGTTCATTTAGATGCATGTTGGCGTCGCATCGTAACGTAATATGCAACGTCGTCGCGTCCTCGATATTCACTGTTTCACCTGCTTTACCATTCAGGACGCCGTGCACTCGATGCTGATGCGATACAAGATACACTTCCTTTAGCAAGAGAACTCGTAACATTCGTGGTGAATGCTAAACCCTGCGCATTTATGTGCATGTACTAACATAACAAAGTACGGAATACAGATAAGAGATACAAATCTTAGCGTCTGTTTATTTTGATCTTTCTTAGTTCAAACAAATCGAATAAACTTTATAGGAAATTAGTGTCCTTTTTACACGACTACAGTGAAAGCAAAAGATAGAGTAATAATTTAGACAGTCAGTCTATGTACTGTTACGTGTTAGGGTTCGATGGGTTTGGGAAATAAAGCTTCTGACGTGTAAAAGAGACTTTATCAACAAAACTCTTTAAATCAGAATATCACTCCGAATAACACTCCTTAATGGTCGCCGAGGTCGCTAGGTGGATCACTGATATCACTTCGATGTTTATCGCACTGTAGCTCAAACTGAACTGACTGCGGCTCTTGAGAGTTCGTGTTTATATAGATTTTTACACTTTCGAGAAACGTCTCGAACATACGAGGGCATTCCCCGTACCAATGACACACCCACCGGCGAACTCGTTGTAAACAATCGCGCAACGACCAATCGATATTCGCCGCTATGTATATCGATATAACGTTCGTTATTCCGTGCCTCAAAAATCTTCTTTCTCTGTCGTTGTTCGCGAATAATCAAGAACATTCTTGATAGTTGTTCGCGAATAATCTTTCTTCGTAACAATATGGTTGTATGTTTCGCCGTAGCGCCTAATCTACTGAACCGATTTTTTGTGTTTTATTAAGAGCCTGCCAAAATGACTTACTCTGACTGATGGAAAGCATGAGTAGAATCTAAGAGTAGTGGATCATCCATTTTAATGAATGAGGTGTCAATAAGTTCGTGATAATGGCCCGGGTTTATCAAAAGTTTTTACGTAGTGGAGAAAGAAAGAAAGATTTATTTGTTAGAATATACTCGTAGTACAAAATATGTTATCACATTATAATACGTTCCATAAATTCTACCATTTCTGGTGTATAGTTTTGTTTAACCAATTCTTGGTAACAGCGTATATGAACAAGTAAAATTTTAACAAAATAAAAACCGACTTCAAGGTACGACTCGATTTCTCTTGGATGCCATAATCTGATCTTAGTGTCCTTATCATAGTACCACATTTAGGATATCTCCTTTCCGTTAAAAAAATAATCATTAAAATCGGTTCATAAACGACGAAGTTATCCGCGAACAAACATAAAAAAAAACACATATACGGTCGAATAGAGACCTCTCCTTTTTGAAGTCGGTTAAAAAAGCGCACTATTGATATTCATGTAAAACAGTTTCTTTGTGTCATATTTTTCTTGGAGTCACATATATGTACACGTCAGGAGAATGTTATAGATTATTTTTCAGCATCACAAACCAAATGTTTATATTTATATTAATACCTTAGTTTAAAATGTAAACTTACTTCTGTTTACCACTTCTATTATAAATTTTAATGTTCCCCCAGATAACGTAACTATAAGACATTATTTAAAAAAGCTTTAAAAAAATCAGAAAGCAGTCATGAGGAATGCCGACAGAAGTGAAAACTGGGAGCCACGCTTCGGCATGAATGGGCCGGCTCGACCGGAGTGATACCACGGCCTCACAGAAACCAGATGTGAAATAGTGCTTGCGCTGTGTTTCACCGAGTGAGTGAGGCTACCGGACGCCCATACCCCAGCCCCCCTCCCCTATCTCTCCCCCCCATCCCCTCAAAGGTCGGCAACGCACTTGTAACGCCTTTGGTGTTGCAGGTGTCCTTGGGCGGTAATCGCTTACTATTAGGAGATACGTCTACTCGTTTGCCCGCCTATTCCATATAAAAAAAAAACTCAATACTATAAACAAACAGTTGTTTACGCTCACCTGAAATGGACCTCTTTGCTCTTTAAATCAAATGCGCGATAAAAAAATAAAAAATAAGGTAGTAGAGCCACGCTGATTTCAGCACGAACGGGCCGGCTCGACCGGGGCGGTACTACCCTCGCACAGAAAATCAACGTAAAATGACAGCGTTCGTGCTGTCGTGTTTCGTTGGTGAGTGCGAGACCGGAGGCCCAATTAGTCTAGTCAACAAGTTCCATACTTGTTGACTAGACTAAAAGATGCAGCAGCATCACTAGGCCGCCATAGTGTGGGTCGCCATACTGCATTGTCTGCATTCGCAATGAGTATGGTGACCACCACTCTTGGATTCTGCTTATGTTTTCCATCAGGCAGAGTAGAGTCATTTTGGCGAGCCAAACATAAAAAAAAAAAAAAAAAAAAAAAAAAAAAAAAAAAAAAAAGCAGTAAAAAAATATTGCGCATTGAAAGCGTTCACTTCAAAAATAACAGTGATAACCCAGTAACAAAAAATATAATGACAACATACCTCCTAAAACTCCTGAATGACTCCTAAGTCACATGATTACCTAGTTTAGGAGTCAGGGTTTACCTTATCCGTATTACCTTTAGTTTAACCTAGTTATGTATCCTAATTTTACCGATGTCTAAGGATTTTTGTATCAATAAAGATGTTTATTTTATTAATTTTATTACGTATTTTTATATTTTGAGAGATTAAATTAATTACATAATTACACAACAGTTTTTTGTTTACGAACAAGAGACATATTTCGGGTAGGAATTATTATTAATCTTGATAGATTAGGTACTTTTTTTATCGTCAATCTTGTTTTAATACCCACTTCATTTACCTTAATAGTATTAGCGTTCTAAAAGTTTAGAAGAAATTCCGTTAAGTAGGTATTAAATCTTTACAATAAAAAGAGTAGTAAACAGAAGCGGAATGGGCTATTTATAACTCACTATATAACGCGTAGTTGACTAAGTAAAATGTAAGTTGAAGGAACTCAACCCAACTACAAAAATGATTTTGCTAATATGTGGTAAATGCCGCTGGTGTCACAATTGCTATTTTCACTGTGTTAATCATTTCAAAATTATGTATTGTGTCATTGTTTATTTACCTCAATAAATTAAAAAAAAAAAAAAAAAACTCTATATTTCGATCCTATTATCTAGTAAATGGCACAGATCAGAGGGTCAATTTTTGTAATAAAAATATTATTATGTTCAAAATTCAGCTCCAATCTACATATGATGTCCCAAACGGCATAAAATATATTTTTGTTGTAAACTATAAGGAGTATAAGACTTACAGATTAACGATTCAACTTTTGGCTACAATACTTTTTTTATGGGATAGGGGATAGGTATAGCCTTTAAAGAAGGAGTACGCTCTTTTCTTGAAGGTTTGAAGGTTGTATTAGTCCGGGAATACCGCAGGTTATTCCACAGTTTTGTTGTGCGAGGCAGAAAGTTTCTAGAAAAGCGAACAGTTGTGGACTGCCAACCACCTAAATAATGGGGATGAAACTGCTGTCGCGTGGATCGACGGCGCACGGCGGAAAAAGGCGGCAGGGATCAGCTCGAATAATTCTTCGGAGCACTCCCAATAGTAGAAACGATAGAAGATGCATAGCGAGGCCACATCTCTACGTAGCGCCAGATAATCATAATCGTATGATTATCTGGCGCTGCGTAGAGCAGTGGGAAATATCTAACATTGGTTAGATATTTAATATTTTAGTATAAAAGTACCTTTCATGACATTAGTGAGATCGACAATAGATAGGAACTTTCAACGTCGTGTGTGACATGTGTCATCTGTTATTGTCGTCGCTTGACTAAAATTCACTAAAATTTGTTGTTGGATTATATACAGCGTTCTAGTTGGGTATTTGCTTCAGCAATGAACCTCTCAAGAAGTAAGTAAAACAAAGAAAGTAAAAATAACTGTCCCCGAAGTGGGGATTCACAATAAAAATATTTTCCACAGACTGTCTGAAACGGCCGTCTAATAAATAAAATAAAATAATTAATCTTCTTATAAAAACGTTCTAAGTTAGTTTAATATTTAATAATTATTATTAATAAAAACAATATTAAATTGAAGTTTCTTTTCTTCTTCCAATATAAATAACTTGATATTTGAGAAATTAAATCTCGTCTCTTTGCTATTATTCAGTGCTCAGCGAAGCACGTAGACGTAACAAACTTTTGAAGCAATACTGTGGTGGTCATGTGATGATGATGTCATGATATTCCTAGATTAAGAGTATTTAATCAACGCATCTACTAGAATTAAGGAGACTATTAAATCATACACCAAGGTATCAAGTTGTGTCACTTAACTCTCCCGAATCGAACCCTTATATGACGACCCTGCCAGCGCGACGCAATGTTCCGCTAAAGGAATCGGTAATGTAAACATTCGAGTGATTTGTACAGTGAATAAGATGAATATGAATAATGATTTGATTACTTAGAGAAGATTTCTTTCTACGTGTCGCAACTTTCGTTGGGTTAGACTGTTTTTCGTGAATTTATCGTGTTGCAAAAATGTACGATGGGCAAGCAACAATCTAAGGAGCAAGAGCTCATAATAGCACAAAATGGTGCTGGAAATTCGACTACTACGGACCAGCTGTTAAGACATGCAAGTAGCACTCAATATATACTAATAATAATCTGCATTGCATTGGCTGTTGGAGGAGCGATATTGTTTGATGCGTTTCTATAGAAAATGCCACGACAAATGGATCGAGAGAGGAATCAATGAGCATATGTTGCGAAGATCGTTGAGCTTGTTCCGTAGACAGGCCACTGTTGTTTCAGATGCAGGGACTTCTCCAGCGTGAGTACATAGTGAGTGAATTGAGTGAAAATACATGCGGGCGGTAACAAGTGCGGTAACAAGTAGTGTAACCAAAAATCGAGTATCTTTAATTTTTTAAAGATATATATATATAAGTTTATATGTCTTTAAGCTATTTTACTAACATATCGTTAAAAAAATATTTTCTTTTTAATGTGATCTTGTATGTGGTCTTTTTTTTCTCTACTTAAATATTTTATTTGTAACGTCATGATATCGTGACGACTATATTATTATATAAAGTTATATGTTATGCCAAATGAAGCTAAGGAGGTATTTGATAAATTAAAGTATGTTAGATAATTAGTTTTACAGCTTTCTTCGTATAGTACAGAGAATACGAAACATCATGGAGCAATTTGATCTGAAAACTGCCAATGCAGTATTACTCGTAATAACAGCGGATATTGATACCACCAAACGTTTAATCTCAAATATCGAAATGTATGACTCTATGATTGATGATAGAACGAATCACATTTGAAGTCACAGATTTATCAATATTAATACATAGTGCTAAGAGTTTTAGCAAACCACCATATACATCTTTAATATTTACACGTGCGCCCACACACACACATAAACATACACATAAATACAAACATACCAGTAATTTCAATAAATGCATTTACTACATTTGTAAAGCTAGAGACAATTTTTTTTCATAGATGTTATGAAATGAAAACTGTACCTAAAACTGAACACTGTCTCTTAAGATACAGGTAATTCAGTTAAAAGCAAGCCATACACGTACAGATCTGCCCGTCGGATCTGCCCGGCAGGCAGATCCGTGATTCACCACACACACACAGATCTGCCCGGCAGGCAGTATGGGCAACTGACGGGCAGTAGTTCAAATCGTAACTCCAGTATATACGCTCATATACGGTTGTCTGTAAAAATGTCTATTTCAACGCCTAAATTACTTTGTATCTGCAGCGGGATTGATTATGCTTGTGCCTTTAATTCTATAATAAGGTACAATTGCTCATCTTTGACTCTTCAAAAACAAGGCAAAGACTTAAAGGCTCTATAAAACTTGTCCAAAATGCTTTATTTTCGCTTAACACCATTTTTGTGATCAAACGCATTTAAAATAATTAGAGTGTTAGTGCGTTACTGACGTCAAATCTGGCGGGCACATCCGTCGCTAGGCACACACGTACAGTTGGGAGCTCGGATCTGCCCGCCCCGTGCCCGATTAGCTCGATTTGACCACGGGCAGCGGGCAGGCACCCGGCGGGCAAATCCGTGCCCGTTCTCACCATACACGCACGAACCTGTCCGCCAGGCACGTCTGCGCGCAGATCCGACGGGCAGATCTGTACGTGTATACAGCTAATCAGGCAGAGTTCTATATCTCAAGTGCAAATTAGTAATTAACTATGTATTCAAATATTATAAATCTGTGTGTCAAAAAACATATAATAATTATAAAAAAAAAGTCTTGCCGTATTTTGGTAACGTAATAGAAACGTATATTAGAGCTATGTCTGTGACGGGCTTAAGATTTTTTTTTTTATTTTAGCTGCCAAAATGACTCTGCCCTGCCTGATGGAAAGCACAAGCAGAATCCAAGAGTGGTGGTCACCATCCTCAATGTGAACAAGGACAGTGCAGCATGGCGACCAGCACTATGGCGGCCTAGTGAGATGCTTTTTCACGCCCCGCTTAAAGGACCCGGGATCATAGTTGGACGGAAACACGTGCGCTGGTAGTGAGTTCCAGGTTTTAACCGATCGGCACAGGAAAGAAGAACCGAATCGATGAGTGCGAGAGCGTATGTATGTCTTCCACACTGAGGCGGTGACTTCTGAGGCTGGCACGTGTTGTCCTGTAGAGGAAGGCAGAAGGCGGGACTAGTTGGAAGAGCTCTTCAGAACACTCCCCATGATAAAATTAAGTTACATAATAAGGATACATATTCTGTATTTAGTATTTCATATTTCCAACCACAAACGTTCACACAAGTCAAACATAAGCCTAACAAGAACCATATAATATAAATACAAGCACAAATCTATGTTTCAAGACTTTTGGTTGGAATGGCTGAAACTTTGTTCATCAACAAACTACTATTTCATAATATGGCAACAGATGGGGTGACTATACAACTACACAGATATACTCACTGCGCTTGTAGCGAAATTAGTTACTTACATTTTATCCAAAGTTCTGAAAGTTAATAAAGTGCACCTGGCTTAGTCTGACTGCTGCCTATTGTTAGAGAGCTTTGTAAATAAGATATTCGTATATAATTTTTGTACTACCAAGCTACCAAGTTCCTACAATCAGCTTGAAAAATAATACTTGATAGCCTTAAAACAGAACAGTTAACAAAAATCAAAACACATAAAATATTTAGCAAGGAAAGGAAAAAAAATAATTCTGTACGTTTATTGATTGTTAGTTCTGTAAACTAGCAATCAATAAACGTACAGAATTTTTAAGAACAAAAAATAAAAACAAAGAAATGAAAGCTGAACTTAGTAAATTGTACAAAACAGCAAATAAATCAATAAAAAAAATATAATAACTACAGATACAACATCATAACTAAAAATTTAGTCAAATTTTGAAGTACAAAAAGGGCATTTAAGGAACTAACCACACATAAAAAATGGATACATAATTTTAACTAAAAATCGGTGGCAACCAAGACAAGGAAAAATGTGATCAAGCATGCAACTAACTTCTACAGAAATCTTTACAAGAGAAAAAACAACATAAACACTGAAAGACATACCAACTATCAAATAAAAACGAACTCTGTCCAACCAATTGATGAAATGGAAGTTTACACACATATAAAACAATTAAAAAACGAAAAAAGCCCGGGCCCAGGTGGAATCAGCAATGAAGCATTAAAAGAAGGAGCGCCAGCCATATTAAAACATCTGGCTCGATTGTTTAACATGATCTTGAATACAGAAACAGTACCCAAAAAATGGTGCTCGTCTGACATCATTTTACTTTTCAAAAAAGGCAATCCGCAGGACATAGGAAACTATAGGCCAATCAGTCTTCTAACAAGCACTTACAAACTTTTTTCTTCGATAATACTCAAACGAATAACTACAGACATTGACAACTCACAGCCTATAGAACAAGCTGGCTTTCGCTCAGGTTTCAGCACTATCGATCACATTCATACAATCGAGCAAATAATAGAAAAATACAGAGAATTCAACAGGCCCCTCTACTTGGCGTTCATAGATTATAGCAAAGCTTTCGATAGCGTTAGTCACGACTCCATATGGGCGGCACTTAAATCCCTAAAAATTGATCAAAAATACATCAACATTCTGAAAAACATTTATAGAAATAGCACAAGCAAAGTAAAACTCGAAACCAGTGGAGAACCCTTCCAAATTGAACGATGTGTAAGATAGGGCGACCCGCTATCACCAAAACTCTTTATAGCGGTTCTTGAAAGCATTTTTAAAGAAATTAATTGGGTAAGAAGAGGCATACTGATAAACGGCAAGTACCTCAATCATCTAAGGTTTGCAGATGATATTGTGATAATGGCAGAATCACCTAAAGACTTGGAGCAAATGGTAACGAAACTAGATCAGGAAAGTCAAAAAGTCGGACTTGACATGAACACAATCAAAACAAAAATAATGACTAACTATTACAAGCGACCAATAAAAGTAAACGGACACATTATAGAATATGTTGACAGTTATATTTATTTAGGGAAACAAATATCATTTAATACAAACAGTAACTTATAAGAAGTAGTGCGAAGAATAACTATAACATGGAGAAAATTTTTGGCGCTGAAAGAAATATTAAAAGGCAATTACAGCCTACAGATGAAAAGAACGGCTACGGCTGTCAGACCTGGATATTTACAAAAAGAATAAAAAAAAATAGAGAATACACAAAGAGCGATGGAGAGAAGCCTATTACGTATCAGAAAAACATAAAAAATAAGAAGCGAGGAAATAAGAAAGAAAACAAAGATTACAGATGCACTGAGTCAGGCACTAAAAATGAAGTGGCTATGGGCCGGTCACGTCGCGCGCTTCACAGATAAAAGGTGGACAATAGAGACTACGAAATGGAAGGAAAAGCCGGTAGACCTAAGCAGCGATGGGAAGACGACATCGTGCAGATAGTGGGGAGAGATCGGCTCGACCAGGGAAAGGATAGAGAAAAATGGAGGAGGTTGGGGGAGGCCTATACCCAAGAAGGGGTCCATACCCTAAAATAGATTTTAGTACTACAACTCTAAACTAACACTAGCTAGTAAGTATATCTATATAAAGAAATAGATTACTAACATCATTTGAAATGTCAATCGGGTTATGGAATAAATGGCTTTATTATTTTTATTATTATATAATTTTTGTAAGGATATTTCTTTCATATTGTTGTTGTTAGTAAATCAAAAAATCACGAACAGTGAAAAATACTCAAAAAGCTTAACAGAAATGTACCGTGGAAATACTAAAGTTGCAGACTTTGGGACTCATATGAAATATTGCTGTCTGTTGTTACTACTTGCAGTTGTTTGTAGTTAAATTTATGTATCCATTTCTAAATTTAATTATTTAGTATCTATTCATATCTTTTTCTTCCATTACTTTTGCCAAATTCCCGATTCCGACTTTTTAAATCAATTATCATATTATTTATATTTTTAGATTTTTCCAAAATGAAAGGTATTGTTTGTACACTTTCTTTCTTCCATCATTATTTTGGACACTTGAAAAGTATCTATTCTTTATGTGGGAAATGGACGACATATATACGTTGTACAGCGAGTTTAATACCTACAGTGAGTACCTACTTCTGTAATGAATTTCGATAGGAGACTATGTGACAAATTTTTAGAGATTTTTTTTTGCCAGGTCAGGCCATTATCATAGGCACAGCGATACGAAATTGTTTAATTTGATTATAATTCATTTATGTGCATATCTATTTGATTTTTTAAGCTTTTTGTTTAATATCCTTGGAGTCGACAAAATGAGTGTTTTTAAACAACTCACCCTTTTTCACTCTTTTTTTGGGCTTCCTCCATTCTCCATAACTATATCAGTATAGAATCAAAACGTGAGTTCTTGGCGCGTAAACCTGCCACCCAGGGGTCTTACTTGCAAAGATAGCGTTGAGTTGATATGTAAGCAAATTACAGAAGACCAGAACAGTTTTACAATAGTAAAAAAGTTAATGTTTTCAATTGTTTCTTAATTTGTACTTATAAATGATATTTGTATTTCAAACGTAACATAGATTAAGGATCAATCATTTTCGTGAAAGACAAACAATTAGTGTTAGAAATTTAACGTCATTGTAATGGCAACATTTTTGATTGTCATTTTTCTTGTTTGACGTTTTGACGTTGACAGTAGTACTTATGGACGCTTTGTCACGGTCGAGCTGGGCTTCGTTGAAAAAGTGCCGTTTAATGAAAATTTAGCTAATTGTCTTCGGATTCGGTTTTTAAGTTGGTTACCGTTATGATTGGTCTGGTTTGGACTCGCGAGTTTTAGTAGTCACGTCAACAGGCGTGATCCGCGATAGTTAAACGAGTGTATTGTAATTCGAATACCTTGGAGGCTGTACAGCACTTTAGGAGTCATGAATGTGTAACGACGCAGAGAGAATACCAAAGGGATCCCTTGGGCGCCGAGAACAAGGAATCTACACATCTTCAGTAAGTGCTTGATTACATTAGTTTAGAATAAGAACACGGTGAAAACGCCGTCAGTTCAATGCTCTCTCCAGTGACATAGTTAGCGATTGAATGACTTATTCATGGGCCCTAAGACGTTGCAAATTTCACAAGGTGATCGCTGCATTGACGAGAGAATTGAACAATTAGTATATAAATAAAATTTAAGGGTTTTCTAATTCTAGTTCATTAACTTCACAATTTTTTCCTGTTATACAATAAATACGTGAGTATTAATTGATTCTTACACAGTAGGATTACTAAATGCTGCATACACTCATACCGTTTAGTACTGATTTTAATACAATTTTGTTTCGGGAAATTTTAATAAGCAAGTGTCCCGTCCCCTTTATTAAGTGGCACTTATTTATTAAACTGACCTGAGCTTAATTTAATTTCTAGTCTAAAACAAACATTGATTAAAAAATTGTGTAGGCCTCAATTATTTATAAAACCTAGGTATGTTATGGGCTCTATATCTAAATTTATTAAGTAACGAAGCACTCCACCAAGTCCATTAACGTTATTGGAGCCGTTCAAATTTTGTTAACAAAAATATGAACACAGCATAAAATCAGACGAAAATTAAATTTAGGGATTTAATAAGAACTGCGGAGAAAAAATAAATAATGTAAATCGTTATTAACTTACACAAAACATAGTTTTTAGATACACCGTGTTCCATGCCTGCAATCTAGAAAAAAACTGCAAACAATTTAAAACCTGCAAATTTTTTTTATGAATAATATACACGTATTTATTATATAACAGGAAAATTTTGTGAAGTTAAAGAACTGGAATTAGAAAACCCTTAAATTTTATTTATATACTAATTGTTTGTCTTTCACGACAATGATTCTGACCTTAATCTATGTTACGTTTGAAATACAAATATCATATATAAGTACAAATTAAGAAACACTTGAAAACATTAACTTTTTTACTGTTGTAAAACTGTTCTGGGCTTCTGTTATTTGCTTACATATCAACTCAACGCTATCTTTGCAAATAAGACCCCTGGGTGGCAGGTTTACGCGCCAAGAACTCAAGTTTTGATTCTATACACAGTCAATAGACATGTAGTATAGTAGGCTGAAACATCTTTGCTAAGAAGCGGCCTATGTTCAGCAGTGGACTGTTAAATACTGTTGATGTGATGTGTGTTACGTTCCGAGGCTTCAATGAAACACGTCTTTAGGATTGACTTGGTTTATTGTTGTTCACAGGTATATACAGTGTAGAGTGTAGACGGTTAGCTGTCCAAAATCAATCTGTCTATTAGACATGGGAAATGGAGATCGTTTTTTGTTCTTTCGGCTGACGGTCCCCATTTCATCTCATGTACATTTTTTATATTTTTTATCATTTTTGCTTTATTCGTTTGATTAATCAACCGTAAAATGTACCTATCTGTATACATATAGTAAATACATTTATAACATAATATAGAAACCTATGTACATAACCATAATTTATAAAAAAAATAACAAGATATGTACAACATAGAAGCCTACTGGTAGCGTTCCCAAAAGACTGGCAGCATTACCACGTTGAATGGCAATGCTGATTCTCTGTGCTAGAAAAAGGCCAGCCTTCTGATCGCGAGAAGCGTCAATCAGTTGCTTGGCTAGTTGTTTAAACATAGCGCGAGCACTCGGACCCCATGAACCTAGCGTCTCTACCCCAAACGGTTCAAAAATGTAATTACCTATTAAATTTCGGTACTTACTCCGTTTGAGGCTTTCCGCAGAAGCAGCAGCAGCGCCGGCATTAACAGCTGTACTTGGAAGATAAGATGGCGCGAGGGTGTCAACGCAAGTTGCGTCCCACACCAAAGGCTTACCCATCTTCCATCTTCTTTTTTTATCATTAATTTCATCACGACGAAGACTTATAGACTTGAAAACTTATGATGTGAAGACTATAAACACTTCACATTGGCAGAAATAGCTGATCTGAGAGATCCGGCTGGTTGCCATTTCATCAAAAGAAGAAGACATCGGAAATACGTCAATGACAGACTCTAGTGACGTAGACTTAACTTACTAAATAGTGATGCGATACGACATCACAACATACCCCTTGTTGAGTTCAAGGAAGACCCATACGACATTTAGTTTATGACTGTTAAATATTGTCAAATTTATGACTTAGATTAGACTTAGAATTATTTTATAAAACATTAATTAAAACTAGTCTATTTCATCAATCAGCCATCGAGTTGGGTTTACAATGCGACCTGACCTTGTTTTATACTGTAAGGATTCTTGGGGATTCGACTCCCGACATCACAACAATGTGCAATAGTCATAACTGAGTTATTAAATAGAATATGTCAACTTGACAGATTCTTGGCCAAAAATAAGTAATAAGTTAACTATGAAGTGCTGAATTAAGTATCATATGTATGTAACAATACTTTTATCGAAGAACCAATTCATATTAAAAAAAGGATCATCAAAAAGCATTTTCATCAGAGTCAGCTGCTCTCTTTCTCGTTACGATGTTTACCGCACATAATCTAATACGGCGCTGTAATATGCGGCGTTGATCGCAAGTTTATTACAAGGCGGCAAACGATTGCGCGTTGATACAGTGTGTAAGCAATCTACAATGTTGCTTGTTAAATATATCAGAATGTATAACAAAAAGCTATGGTATACACGTGAAAATATTAGCAAATTTTTGTTTTATATAAATCTGTATGTGACGCAAAGTTGTAGGAGATTATGCGGCAGTGGAAACAATTGCGTATATGTTCACAACACTTTATTGATCACAATGGCAGGTGAAATTAACAATTTATATAAATAAGGTTTTACAATAGTAATTGGACAATGCTTACACGGCGACGCCATAGAAGAGAAAGGGACAATCATTTATAGAGTACGTTTCATATCAAAGTGACATTGACAACACTCAATGCTACGTTTACAGAAAATGCAATGTGAAGTTTATTACATATATAGCCTAGAACCTAGCTTATTCCAACAAAAGTGGCAATTGTTAATAATTATCATAAAAATGTGTATAAGTATAGGAGGGCCATTCTACACACATCAAAAGTGTCTAGGGATCAACATATGTGTCTAGGGATCAACATATATTTTTGCAATAACTTTTCTCCTGATTGATATTAATTAAAATTTTCTTTAAGGATTCATCAAATAAAGTGTTTTCGTTTGTCACAGTAACGATAAACCAAGTCACCTTTGCATTAATAAAGAAATTTGCCATTTTCCTAATAAAGGGATTTTTGACATTTGAACCACTAACATTAAAGTTCGAAAAAAAGACTGAAATAACAGTTTTCTTTAAAATTTTATTAGGTAACTTAAACAATTAATAATCCGTGTTTCTACCGCGAACACTAACAACACAAGAACATCGGTTTGGCATACTCAACATGAGTTCATCCAAATCACGCTGTGGAATGGCCGCCCATGTTCGTTGCAACAACAAAAAAAGGTCTTCTTGCGACTGGATACCCTCCATATTCGGCAGAGCTCTTCTCTGTAGCATATCCCATGCATGCTCAATCGGGTTCAAGTCTGGCGACTGAGCAGGCCAGGGCCAAAGCCACATCTCAATTTCAAGAAATCCGCATAAAAATGCTTGATCCCTAGACACTTTTGATGTGTGCAATATGCTGGACCAGTGCAATCTTGCATGCTTAAAAATATGATACTGCATGTCACTAAACAGCTGCTGCCTTTCAACTGGTTTTTGGACCAAAACGCTGCATTTGTAGTCTATAGTATTAATGTATCAATATAATATATATGAGTATATCTGTAATATATTTATAGACCCTAGATCCCTGTGCAATGAAGCAATTTGTTTGATTGTAATCAGTCATGCACTCCACATTAGCATTTAAAATTTACAGAGTTGGTTTAATACACACACAATAGTCATTTATTTTCATATTGCAAAATCGACATATATATATATATATATATATATATATATATATATATATATCATTGTTTTAGCGTATTACTGTGGGGGGAATAATTTACTATGAAACAGCCAGTATTGCAACCCTTTCGTTATTTTAGGTGTTTTTTGCATTTTCAAGAGCTGCAGAACAAGCATATGATTTTAATTTTAAATTGATATATTGTATGGATATTTGCATTTAAAATGAGTGGAGGGAAGAGAAAATACGATATAGACAACACCGATACACTGCTGTTATCTTTTTGGATCATTATGACATAAATATGAATTAAAGGCAATTACCGAGAAATTGGATCTTTGTGAAGATCGCCATAGTTGACACTTTGAACACCAAAAACTATACAATCTGCTTTATTTTAGTTCGGTTTTATTTAAGCTATTGCATAGCTTTTATCGCGGGCTTTGAGCGCGGCGACCGAATCAAGAAATTCCGTAACGAAAATAAAATCTAACACCCAAGCTCGCACGGATCGAGACGAGCTGCTTCGAAATCGGACGAATACGTAAGCAGCTGTTTGTGAGAAAGTATATAGGTGAATATGTATCTATCATATCTTTATAATGCCACACTCACCGCATGTGCGCCCCGCTGGTATATATGTTCAAAGAAAAAAAATACTGCATAAATAAAAAATAAATATATAATTATAATTGCAAAAGTTGATCAAAAATGCTATGTAATAGCTTTGCCGCGGCGGTCCCCGAGTGCCACACGTATTTTTTTTCAGTCACACAGCCCAGCCTACGTAGTGATTTTGGTTACCTTTTGACCTTACATTTTGAAAACAATAGCTAGGTTAGAGGGTTTAGGTAGAGATTAGAGAGAACCATCAAAACATATTAAAAGTAATGGTTTCCGAAATTGGAATAAGCTAGCAGGCACCAATGTTAATAGTTTCTAATCTACGAGTATTATAGCTATTTATATTCAGAATGTAGTCTTAGTATTCATTTCAGTTCCTTCTTACGACTATAGCTACATTTACGAGACACCCGATCTTTATATTTCGAATTACGTAATGCGAGCGACTTTAGCTCATCAGAATATTACCACAGAATACACATTAATAGATACCTATAGGAGACTTACTCCACAAAATCATTTAAATAAATAGCGATTTGTACACTGCAAGCCGCATGCAAAATGCTAGTTTGAATAAAAGAATTATTACAATCACAATCAACTCTCAACATTTATGATACAAATATCGACAAAAAAAAAATTATACCCACGGGTTGATTTAAGGATCCCTCCATTTTTTCCATTGGTTTAAAAATATAAAGAGTGAACACATTATTGGATTGAGATAGAAAGATTGTATCCTGACATAGGTTGACATCACATGATGGATGATACAAATCCTTTTTCGTTTGATAGGATATATATCAAGCGCGGTCAATATTTGTTTTTAAACTTGATGCTTTGATGCATTCCTGGGCGTCTTTTTAGTTTGATTGGATAAAAGGATTATGGCATTCGTTTTGTCGCGTGATTACTAAAAATTTTCCGAAAAATTTCAAATAAGTTAGTACTAATATTATAATAACATAATACATTATTGTACAGTTTCCTAAGCCTAGTATATTTGAAAACTTCGCTTCCTTACCGTTGTTTGCAGAGGAGCTTAAATAATGTGTATATCTCACCAGAGGTATCAAGGAGGTATCGAGGTTTTATTTGATGTTCCTGGGTGACATTGAAATGTAACTTCTACAAAAGTGCATTTTTTTCTATAACTTTAAGTGGATCGTAACTTCTTAAAATATCCAGGCGCAACTCAAACAATTTACATGTTGATAGAATGCAATGACGTTTTCGCCTTCTTATTCAATGATATTGCAGTAGCGATTTTCTTCTAAAAATGTTAAGCTATGGTGTATTGACTACAAAATTTAGACACTGACACAAATACTCGCCTAAACGCCTGTTAATTATTCCACTTTGGGATATATGGGAGGTACGTTACCGCACTTCCCGGTTTGTCAAAGTGTTCAAACTCACTCTGAACCTCATAAAAATATATGTTCCGGTGAGTATATATATGTATATTGTACGTTTACTATTTGACTTTTGATATTTGAATAAACACAATTTCAAAAATATCATACACTGTGCGGTTCGGTTCTAAACATAATATATTTCTGCGAAATTAATTCGAATGAATTCATGAGGTTTTAAGATAATTTTAATGCTACAGCTCATAACATTAATGTTGCGAGACAAAAACAGAATTAGATTATCGTCACAAACTGTGAATAATGTTGTGTGGACTCAACTCAATAACTTTTGTTATCGAACTCGAAGTTTTACTGCCTTTGTGAATATTTGTATTCAATGATATTGAATATTTATTCTTTACTAGCTGACTCGGCGAACTTCGTACCGCTATCTGTCTCAGCTTCCCACAGGCAGTGTACAGTCCCGGACACAAAAAAAGACTTGTCCCGTTATCTTTTATTTTTTTAAAGAGAATGAATGAAATCGGGCTATGTGTTATTGAATTACAACTAAGTACATATTTTGACTTTCATCCCGTCTCTCTAGGAAACCGTGCTGAATTTCGGGATAAAAAGTATCCTATATCCTACCTCGTAGTATGAACTCAAATCATGCCAAGTTTTATTTGAATCATATTTGAGGCACGGCCAAGATACAGACAGACAGACAAAAATGAAAAAAATACAGTTTTGGCTTCAGTATCGATCATAGAGAGCCCTCCAAAAAAAAATTTCACAATATCGTTAATGTACAGAATTGGACCTGTTACATTTTTTATTATAAGTATAGATTTTTAATAGCTGAATTGCACGTTTATGTAAGTTGTAAATTCGTCTACCTGGACTGTTAAACAAATTCCATATTTTAAAAAAAAAAACGATATAAGTTATTTAAATCAAATTTCGTTTAACTGAGAGAAAAAAAATTAGTAACTAAATAACATCTACGATTCGTGTAATGATGATATCATATTAAAAGAAAGCTAAAATTAAGAAATCATTTTACTACCACTGTTTTCAAGCGTCTGTTTCTGTGCTACACGGAGCGTATTTCAACCTCATAATTCATCATACTTTTATACCATAAGAAACAGCCATCTCTCGTCTCCCGCTTCCCACTTCCGTCTACGACGATCTGACGCCAGTAAAGAAATATTTTTTGCCGCAAATTTGTGATTGATTTGATATAATTTTTATTTATATCGCCATCAAGGCGAGTACATTGATCGGAAATGATAGCAGTGCGCCTTGTGAATAAAAAAAATATTCTTACTTTAAGGTTTAATGTTAAGATGTTTATTAAAACCTTTTTATACATGTCGAAGTCGTAAAAAACGTTGAAATATTGTAAAATTATTAAATTATTAATAAAAATGGTACCTTTAATAAGTGCCTGGTGCTTAAAATAAGGTGCTTATATTTCACCTGCAACTACCATGTAAGTTCTGTGGTGGTATATGTTTTGGCAAATAATTCTTCATTTTTTCTTACAAGAGACCTCGTAAATGTACATTGAAGCTAATGTACTAAAAGTAAATTTATTCGTATCACAAATTATGTATGCCGTTATCAGAGAACCAAAAACTAAATCCCTACGCAACGTTCCGAAATCACAATTTCATTTCGTTCCATTCGCACCACTTATATTTTCAATACGCAGAGATTCAACCTAAAAAGTGGACCTTAGTTCCCAGAATTGGAAGAAATTTTATTCCACAACATTACGTGTAAGGTTTCAGCGAGTCCGACCTAAAAAAATTTTTTCTCAGGAATTTTTAAGCTTCAATGCGAGTTTCTTGCGTTTTATGAGTGGAGTTGTAGAGTTCTACATTTTACAAGCTCTGGGTCATCTTTACTTCTTACGAACATTTGGCAGAAAATTCAAGTCATGAACGCGTAATAAACACGGCAATTTTTATCCCGAAGAGAATACGCTTACTCCTGCTTGTTATAATAATGGTGCGTCATCGAGGTAAGTTTTAAAGCTGTGATTTAGTTATTTATTCAACTTCAATATAAACGTTTCCTCTTAGGTGAGAATCTAAGTTTAAAATAATATACTATTAGATTAGAACATTTAATGATTAACACTTAATGATCGGATAGTTACTAAATTTCTATCAGAGACTGGTCGTATAATTAAAAATGATTATTTTATACATTTTAGCTCAATGAGTATACCTCAAAGAGAATTCCGTAATTCGTAAATAAATAAGGATTTTCATCTCATTCATAATTATAAGAAATTGCGATATATACATAATCTTCTATTAATGCTACTCTTAATTCATTCATTCTATGTACCTAATTCTAGCCGACTGAAGTATAAATTCTATTCGGCTGTATAACAAGATGTTTTCTTGCTATTTCTCGGTTATTGACCTTAGCCTAATGTTATATTAACTCACATCCCAACAAACGAAATTTAATAAACATGCCTTCCCTAATTTTTCGACCTACACGGTATTTTTCTTACCTTATTACCTGTTTTTTCAAAGAGCCAGCCGTTGATTTGAAGGCTGAAGGGCGTGCGTTTAATCTAATCTTCATATCTACGTCACTCAACCAGCTATTCAGAGAATGAACCTAACAAAATTAAAAATAATATTTTTA
The DNA here is from genome assembly GCA_949125395.1 of Diaphora mendica. NCBI lineage: Eukaryota > Metazoa > Arthropoda > Insecta > Lepidoptera > Erebidae > Diaphora > Diaphora mendica. The sequence goes on from OX421321.1 coordinate 10,383,167, forward strand.
TGTCATACCTTAAGGTCTTTTCTTTGTTAAAATTAGTTAAATATGTATCTAAATAAAGTTTTGTTCAATCGTCATTAACACGCTTTTATTAGCTTGACCTGTATGTATGTAACAAAATCTTTGAACTTCATTTTCACCTAATTCTAGGCGTCTGATTAACTTGAAAATTTGCACACGGGTCAAGGGCCGATGACAATACAATAATGTGAAAAAAAAAAACAAAAAAAAAAAGTTTAAAAAACTAAACAAACACGCTTTTGTAAATATACCAAACTAACATCTAAACTATACTCTATCTATAATAAACTATACTCATTTAAATTAGTCGATTCACCATTGTGTCAATGCTCAACACCTGATTCTAGCTGTGAACAGTCGGCTCATCATATCCTCTGGGAATGTAGTCTTTGGTACAATGAACGTAACATGGTGCTAAATAGCTTACAAATGACGTCTGGGGTAGTATATTATGGGGATCTTGTGTCAACTGCGGTGAATTTCCGTGCGTTTAAGCGATTCTGCCATACATACTATAGAAATCAAATATAGCTCACTTAGGACCCATAATATTTTTATCCGTGGTGCTTCCCGGTTTGAAAAAGGCGTCTGCTTATTTTGACTCCATTTTGTCTACCGCTTTGCTAAGGAGGGAAGTGGGCTTATTATATTTCCAACTCCTCCAGTTTTCTTCTGATTAATTTCGTTGCGGGTTCCAAGATAGTTAAATTTTTCCTGGGACTTCCCGAGTGTCATAACTCGGTGTTTTCGTGGGTCATCGCTGTTGATCCTGGTGTACAGGAGTTACAGTGGTGGGAGTGTGGGCGGGATTAGTCCCAAAAAAAATACCAAACTAAAAAGTAGAAAATAAATAATAGTTTAAAAAACTAAAAAACACGCTTTAATATTATTAAAGCGTGTTTTTTTTTTTTTTTACCATTATTTCGACAGCTCCTTATAACTAGGAAATGGATAGAAAAATAAAAGTGTTTTAGAAATATTGTGTAGCTATCTTTGAGGTGAATTGAAAAAAAACTCGTCATAGGTAATTTCTTAGGAAGAATTCTAGAATAATACCGACAACAAATATGACCACGAGTACGACACATGTCATACTAGCTTTTGCTCTCCCCGCGTGCATGACAGTTATCGAAATAAATAGTAGCCTATGTTCTTCCTCGAGAATTAAAAGAATCTCCATTGTAAACTTCATTCAAATCAGTTCAGCGGTTTAGCCGTGAAATCGTAACAGACAGACAGAGTTACTTGCAAATTTACAGTATTAGTGGATCTTATAAATGTTTATGAGGACTTACTTCCTACTTTTTAGGGTTCCGTGCCAAAGGCAAAAAACGGAACCCTTATAGATTCGTCATGTCTGTCTGTCTGTCTGTCCGTCCGTATGTCACAGCCACTTTTTTCCGGAACTATAAGGACTATAATGTTGAAACTCGGTAAGTAGATGTATTCTGTGAACCGCAATAATATTTTTACACAAAAATAGAAAAAAAACAATAAATTTTGGGGGTCCCCATACTTGGAACTGAAACTCAATTTTTTTTTCTCTATGGATAGGTCTTTAAAAATGATATTGAGGTTTCTAATATAATTTCTTTCTAAACTGAATAGTTTGCGCGAGAGACACTTCCAAAGTGGTTAAATGTGCCCCCCCCCCCTGTAACTTCTAAAATAAGATAATTATAAAATTTATACTCTCGATTGTCGGCACTTGATGGAACTTGTTATAATACATTTTTGAATTAAAATCACTTGTACTTATTCCACTATTTTATTTTTGTTTTTGTTTACACCTGACCGGTTTCGCCTTATGGCATCATCAAAGAAGAATAAGTACAAGTGATTTTAATTCAAAAATGTAGAATTATAAAACTAATAAAAAAATATGATGTATATTACCATGCAAACTTTTCAAATCAAATCAAATCAATTTTTATTTGTGATCACAGGTGTACAAGATGTTACATAATAAATGTGGTTACTCTATGATCTGCCAGTTATTGGCGCACAAATGTATTTTCGTTTTTTTAAATTAAATTTTATAATAAAAATTATTTTATTTTAATTTTTTAATTTTTATATTAAATTTTATAATAATACTTCCACCGAAAATTGGTTTGAACGAGATCTAATAAGTAGTTTTTTTATACGTCATTAATCGTAAACCGCAAAAAAAATACACTATTATTAAAACATCGATTAAAGTTACAACGAACTACAAGAACTTTTATATTATGTTACTTGCTGCTTCGGAACCCTTCGGACTCGCCCAGTCCGACTCGCACTTGGCCGATTTTTCATATTACTTAGTCGACAAGTCATCTAAACTACTAGCTTTTATTTTATATATCGGTCATCGCAAAAAAGTAGCGTATGTTCTCCAAGGCCCAATCAATGTCTATACTAAAATTCATTCAAATATGTTCAACGGCTTGCCGTGACAGCATACAGACAGAAAGTTACTTTCGAATTTATGAAATTAGTATGGATTAAAATAATTACCGTTACTAGTATGGTGACCACCGCTCTTAGATTCTGCGTATGCTGTCGATCAGGCAGGACAAACATAAAATAGTGATGATGACGTCATCTCGATCTCTGTCTTCTCGTCACTGTATCTCGGAAAGCCACAGACAGACAGATTCATTGATTCGTCGTTCGGAGCAGCTCGTCTCGATCCGTGAGAGCTTCGGGTGTCAGGTTTTATTTGTTACGTTACGGAATTTCTTGATTCGGTCGCCGCGCTCAATGGCCTCAAAGCCCGCGATAGAAGCTATGCAATAGCTTAAATAAATGTAATTCAAAAGTACAAAAGACAGCAAAAAGTAGAAAAAAATGACAGAAATATGACTATGTACATATTGAAACATCACGGAAGAGCTTCTGAAGCACGACTAAAACGTGACTGTAATGCGTAACTAAATTTGTGATTGAAGGGCGACGGAAATGATAATCAAGTGTAGCAAGTTTGACGCCATGGATTATATTATTAGAACGTATAACCTGATATTTTTGTTTTTAGCGAATTTTCAGTTACTTTTCTAAGAAAGGGATTTCAATTATTTTAGACACGTTTTAGTGTTTTGTGCGGTTCAAATATCGATAGTAAAATGGCACTTATTTTATTTGAAAAATGCTGGTTAATAAGTTCTATATACATATATATATATAAAATGGGACCACACGGGAAGCACCAGCTTTCAAATAAAAAAAGAATCAACAAAATCGATTCATCCAGTTAAAAGTTATGAGGTAACAAACACAAAAAAATACAGTCGAATTGAGAACCTCCTCCTTTTTTGAAGTCGGTTAAAAAGTACGACTAAAAAAAAAAAGTATGACGTCGCGGGACGCCTGGTAGATGTAAAACATCGAAATTGTTTTGTATAAGTTATATTACAAAAAAAAATGTGTCGTTTTTTTCACTTTATTTTCCATAAAATAAAATGACTGTTTATTACATTAATATTATTTTTGATTAAATACAAAATACAGAAAATCAACATTTTTAAATTTATTTGAAATCGCGACAACTCAATTACTTTCATCAGTGACTTCGATAAGGCGAAGCGGCGAGTGTCGCCACGGCAATTCTCGCCACGCCAAAAATCAGGTTTACCCCTCGCCTATAGATGTTTCACATCAAAAATAGCTTTAGTTGTGTGAAGCCGAGGTAGAAACTGGTGTAATCATGTGATTTAAAAGTAATTAATAATAGATCAAAGACTTATCTTGTTTCCATAAAAAAAAAGTCGACAAATTATTATATAAAACAGTATTATTACTTATATATTTTTCAAAAAAAGCAAGGGTTAGATATTTAGAGTTCTAAATATATGGAAAATTTAAATTTTTTTTCCTAAAACACCCTCATTTAAAAACGGTGGGGGGGAAAATGCAATTAGGACACACTGATATAAGTGAAACTGTGTTATTTTCCTACCTATATAGAAAAAAAATTGAAATCAATATATTTTAGAACAGAAATAAATTTAAATATCAACTTATAATGTCATTGCACAATTTATATTATACAAAAGCTTGTTGCGAGATTTGCCTGTGTAGATAAGAAAGTCAACTAAAGAACTTGATTTGACTGATATCATTGTTTAAAATTATCAAACTAAGTAAATACTGGTAACGAAATCTCGCAACAAGCTTTTGTAAAATATAAATTATGTAATGACATTATAAGTTGATAGAAAAGTTTTCAAGGAATACTTTATTTTATTCTTTTTAGAGTATTCCAATAAAAGCTTGTTTTTAATTTTTTTTTTATTAAATGTATTTATTTTTTACTTTTTAGTTATCGCTGGACAGGTTTTTCAGTCTGTTCATCTCATTCAAACGCATCAATATTGCAAGACATCGACGACCGAAGTACCTACTTATCAAGACAAATCCTATGAACACCGATCAACTTCATCGTCAAACCCTGGTTACCATTTAAAACTAAATACTTGATTAAACTAATTTGAATATTCTAATCTCGATGGTGTTGCGTCGTTTTATTACAGAGTTCCTTTGGCCACCTTCCGGCTCCATCATCAGACCTTGAATACTATCAAAACATAAAGTACTCGTCAAGACGAATCAAACGATTCCAAGCTCGATGGTGTTGCGTCGTTCCATTACAGAGTTTCCATGGCCACCTTCCGGCTCCATCATCAGACTCTGGATTCTATCAAAACATTAAATACTCGTCGTCAAAACGAATCAAACGAATCCACACTCAATGGATTTCGTCGTTTCATTACAGAGTTCCAATGACCACACATAAAATACTCGTAAAGACGAATCAAACGATTCTATACTCAATGGGTTTCGTCGTTTCATTACAAAGTTCCTATGGCCACCTTCCGGCTCCATCATCAGCCCCTGGATACTATCACATCATAAAATACTCGTCAAGACGAATCAAACGATTCCACACTCAATGGGTTTCATAGTTTCATTACAAAGTTCCTATGGCCACCTTCAAGCTCCAGCATCAGATCAGCTCCATGTCGCCATAATATTGCATTGTCACGCTGTTTACTGAGGTCTGCTACATTTCAGCACAGTCGGTTAAAGATATCTGCTTCAAATTTAACTTGCAAGATTTGGGAACAGACAAACTTCGGGACAGGTAAAGCTAAATAAAAGCTTGTAAAAATGTTAAGGTCATAGAAACATCGTCGATTACATTACAATATATTGTGGGATATAAATTGTTAAATATAAACTATAATACATATCTGTTCTTTTTCCTAAACAACGATGTCCGTAATTGGGATAAATCCGGGTCACGTGGATTTAGAGACATGGCTTTTACGGACACAAAATACAAATATACCCGGCAGTCACATGCGTCTCACCAATTTATCAAAATAACTGCTTTCGCAATAAAATATACCTAGGCCTTTATTCAACCAACTATTTTTATAATTTTTATTTTATTCGAACAGTTCATAATTTATTTTGATTACAGACTAAATTTTAAGACAACGTTTTAAAAGCACATTTCAAAGTTCTGTAAAAAAAGGTACTTATCTTTTTTTTTACAGAACTGTGAAATGTGCTTTTTAAAATACTTATTACTTAATACTTATTTTAAAATACTTATTTTGACAGAGTTTGGCCTCTTTGTAGCATCACACGGTATATTGGTGTTTTTTTTTTATGTATGGTTCCCCAAAGTGACTCTACTCTGCCTGATGGAAAGCATAAGCAGAATCCAAGAGTGATGGCTACCATACTCATTGCGAATGCAGACAATACAGCATGGCGACCTATACCATGACGGCCTAGTGATGCTTCTGCATCTTTTAGTCTAGTCAACAAGTGTGCAACTTATTGCCTAGACTATTTGGGCCTCCGGTCTCGCACTCACCAACGAAACACGACAGCATGAACTCGATCAACTCGATCCTAGATCAATTATAATTGAATTAATACCATTAACTTAGTTGAAAATCATGTAGAGAAAGTTCACAACGGGGACCTTATCACTGAAAGCAATTTAATACGGGCAGCCTATGGACAGAACGAGACTGTAGTGGTTTGGTGAATAAGACTAGAGTAGACATGTTATTATTAATGGAATCCTAGTGTTTAATAAACCTATCTGTAAACAGCAGACAATACATATAATAACACTTAAGTATAAGAAACATATACGTATATTGTATTGTTTCTTACAATGGGTTTTAGTTGATTGAAATGCGAATAAATACATTGGAAACAAAGACAACTGATAAGCGAGACCAGCGAGAATCTGGAACTATTCGTCAGCTAACTGTTTCTGAATGTATCTAAAACTTTAGTCACTTTAAAATCTTGGAAACTTGAGTGATTTAATCACACTTACAGAGTGATTCTTTTAAATATTTCTTAAGTAACCAGACTTTTTCTGAAAGTAAGGTATATAACCGCAATAATAAATTACTCATTTAAGTTAAAATTAAGTGATATTCACACATTATATGTAAAATAAGAATTAATTTTCAACCGAGATTAAACAAATAAATATAAGATTATTGATAACATATAGATTACTAGCTGATCCGGCAAACGTTGTTTTCCCATAAAAAAAATAAGTTATAAAAAATAGATGTTGGTCGATTTCAGACCTACCCGATATGCACACCAAATTTCATAAAAATCGGTCCAGCCGTTTCAGAGGAGTATGGTATCTAACATTGTGACACGAGAATCCTCTGTTGCGAACTGTACCAAATGATGTTGTCAGTTCAGACAGTCTCCAAGCTGCAAGAGCTGGGGTTGGAAGCTCTCCCTCATCCGCCATACTCACCAGACCTTGCACCTACCGACTATTACTTTTTCCAAAATTTAGACAACTTTTTAGTGGGTAAAAAATTCAATTCCCGAGAGTCAGTACAAAATGCCTTTGAAGAGTTTGTTGCCTCCCGTCCAGATGATTTTTACAAGAAGGGCATCAATAAACTGCCAATGCGTTGGCAAAGATGCGTCGATTGCATGGGTGATTCTTCAAATAACAGAAATAAAAAAGTTTAAAAAAATATGTACTTTCACTTATTGCATACAAAACGGCAATTTCATAGGTAAAGACCTATTAAAAGATTATAAAATGTTCGCCATATCACGTCACAAGTTTTTGTTTGAGCTCGATAGATGGCAGTGTAACGATTTTCTGTATCGCGATGTTAAGTTTCACGGACTATTATATAAATGCCGTCTAAATCAATAAAAATTATCCTCGCTTGGACGTGTGTTTCACTTCCTACCACGATTCTAAAGGTGATTTTTGGGACTGCGGTCCAAGCAGTTTTATATAACTATATTTCTCTATTACAAAATATATATAGTACAAACACTTGAATTTTTCAAAAAGTCTTACCCGCAGCCAAAAGATGTTTCGATGAGATTGGTGTAATGAAAAGTATTCATGGAATGCGTTGTGTGCGTGGAATGTGTAAAATTAGCATGCAATTTTCCATATTTTGAACACAGTTATTCCACTTGTCCATTGCAGGTATTTCTAACCATGAGCCCTAGACATATCTTAACAGTATGTTACGTGAATTAATTTACCTATTTGTCGCTTATGGTATCTTTCAGACGCTGCATTCGATTATAATACGGAACATCTCAGTTATGTGCAATAAAATGTAATAAAACCTCAGCCACGTTTTGTCGATTACATCATTTTTACAACATTACCAAAACATTTAATCCCAATTGTTGGTGGCAAAAAGGGCGAAAGAATGTCGAACAAAATTGAGAACTTCGCTTACTTTTCTCACTCTCATACATAATACATAAGTACAATTCTTGAGCGCAAAAACTTAGGTAAGTACTTTCTGGTAAAAATACTGCGCAGAAGTTATGTTATGTGAAGAAATAAATTACAGTGTATATGTGCTCGTATTTAAATATACTGTTCTTTCTCATATTCGGCATTCTCGTTTATTTCAATTGTGTTAGGTGCACTTAGTAATATTTCAGTATCATCAATTTTTTTATTACCTGTACCTATTTGACTTGTTACGTAAAATCCAATTGTCTATTAATGCAAAATATTGTTGTAGAACAATTCAACAGAGTTGTAATTGACGCGATCATTCATTACCGAAGAACATGCATACTTAATAGTTATAAGAGTGAAATATTTTACACCAATTGCTAACCTTCCCTCTTCCCTTCACAAGTAAAAACCGTCTACGTATACTCCTACAGCAAGTAAGTGCGCGGCGTTAGCGTAGTGTTTTTCGATAAATAAATAGCACCCGTTCAATTTGAGTCAAGGGTCACTAGATCGGTGCTTGACATCTCTCAACTCAAACTCTTTACAGACGAGCAACAGTCATATTACTGCTTGTGAAATTTGAATTCATAAGTCAAAGACCAGTGACGATAAACTGTTTGTCGCTGCTTTTTTGTTTAAACACGGTAGCAATTTGGAATGTAAATCACTACATAGTATAAAACAAAGTCGCTTTTTCTGTCCCTATGTCCCTTTGTGTGCTTAAATCTTTAAAACCACACAACGGATTTTGATGCGGGTTTCTTTAATAGATAGAGTGATTCAAGAGGAAGGTTTTTATGTATAATAAATGCATAATATAGTATGGAAACACTGTTAATTTTCGAGGTTTCTAACGTGATTTTTTTTTTTTTTTTTATGGAATTGGCGGGCAAACGAGCAGACGTATCGCCAGATGGTATCACTCCGGTCGAGCCGGCCCATTCATGCCGAAGCGTGGCTCTCCCACGGTTTAAATGTATGATGTAGCAAATAAAAACATTTTTTTGCGCTTACATTGCAAACGCTGGTTGCACCCTACGAGATAGATCAATATAATGTACTACAGTATTGTACACCTTAAAAAGTACTACAAAAAAGTCCGCGACGGTATATGTCTATCTCTTAGGGATAACCCACAACAACATTTTTTATTCCTTTCTTTTACGAGAAATAATGGCTTATTTACGAAGTGATTTTAAGCAATACAGAATGAATTCTTATACAATTAAGTAAATTAAATGCATTGTGCATTTAATATAGATCAAAATGGCCCTTTACAGTATCTAATTTAAATGAATATATTCGAAGATATTACAGATTTAAAATGCACGAATCGTGTCGTCGGCGGGGGCATCTGAAATCCACCCGTGCGAAGCCGGGGCGGGTCGCTAGTATTATTATAAACTAGAAGTGAGAATTAAATAAAAGAAACAAATTGTAGGTATTCTAACCTCAGTTCTTATTCTTATAATTAAAACACTAAACAGTTCACATCAAACGAATCTTATAATTCGAAATATGATTACAAGCAATTGACGATTGAAAAAACGATAAAGGAATAGGTTTACAACGATATAACATTCAACGACAAGATATGGTTGACGAATGCCGCACGGCCTATCAAGACACGACGTCTTTACTGAGCGCTGTCTGAACAACAAGTAAATAAATAAAAAAAATAACAATATAAATTCCGTTTTTATCTGCCGCACGAGGAGTTTTAACTTAACTATAAGGATAATAATAGTAAAATTATAACTCAGAACCCTAGAATCTTTAAGACAGGGTATAATAACTGTTAGAAATCTAGACCGATCACACTTCGAAGTAATACACACATCAAAAGTGTCTAGGGATCAACATATGTGTCTAGGGATCAACATATATTTTTGCAATAACTTTTCTCCTGATTGATATTAATTAAAATTTTCTTTAAGGATTCATCAAATAAAGTGTTTTCGTTTGTCACGGTAACGATAAACCAAGTCACCTTTGCATTAATAAAGAAATTTGCCATTTTCCTAATAAAGGGATTTTTCACATTTGAACCACTAACATTAAAGTTCGAAAAAAAGACTGAAATAACAATTTTCTTTAAAATTTTATTAGGTAACTTAAACAATTAATAATCCGTGTTTCTACCGCGAACACTAACAACATAAGAATCGGTTAGGCATAGTCAAAATGAGTTCATCCAAATCACGCTGTGGAATGGCCGCCCATGTTCGTTGCAACAACAAAAAAAGGTCTGCTTGCGACTGGATACCCTCCATATTCGGCAGAGCTCTTCTCTGTAGCATATCCCATGCATGCTCAATCGGGTTCAAGTCTGGCGACTGAGCAGGCCAGGGCCAAAGCCACATCTCAATCTCAAGAAATCCGCATAAAAATGCTTGATCCCTAGACACTTTTGATGTGTGTATTTGCAATCAGATTTGAATTGAGAACAGTTGACTGTGTCCAGACTCCATAGGAATAAATTAAAATGAAGACAATACAACTGCCTCGTTGGTTTCGCGGTTGGCTTGTGCGACTGCTGATCATGAGGTCTTGGGTTCGATTCCCGGGTCGGACCAAATGTTTATATGATCTACAAATATTTGTTTCGGAGTTTGGGTGTTTTCTATGTATAATATGAACGTATTTACAAAAAAAAGTATATATGTATTTGTATCAGTTGTCTAGTACCCATAACACAAGCTCTGCTTAGCTTGGGACTAGATAGCGTTGTGTGTTAGATGTCTGAAATATTTATTTGTCTGAAATACCTTGTAGTTGTACAGTTAATTCTACAAAATATTTATCTATTTAAAAACTTCATGCACACCTATGTATACATCAGCGTACTTAATGTCCTAGATATTCTTTATCAACCAACCTTTAGGTGGTGTAGAAATATTCAGGAGAACGCAATGTCTGTCTATCAAAGCATATACTAATTAATGAAATTGGTCTATGGTGTAGTAGGGTTTTCATAGCATTTGTTTATGTTGTTTATTATATAGTATAAAATCTTATTCGTTTAAAAACTGTTGATTTCTTTCAATCTAAATGTATGAAGTCATTAGTCTGCTACTGATTTAAAATGGTTGGACTCAACAAGTCTAAATTACAAATTCTTACTACAAACAAGAAAAGCCCACAACAAATCTCTCGTCTGCTTTTCCTCGGCTATTTTACGGAAGTGCCCACAAAAGCGTCGGGTCAGCACACGATTATCGACACAGTCCGGACAATAGCCCTGAATAATTATTCAATTTGTTTCCCTTCCAACGACGTCCTCGGTTGGCATGTAAAGTAGCCACTCGTTTAACTGCTCACTTTTATATTGTAAAACATACGTTTATCGAGTTAACAGTTACGGATAACACTTATTTATTACATTTATTTTGTGTAAATCGGGGGTGAATTTCGACAATTGGATTCTTTTTGAGTTTATACTTACATTTTTTACAGTTTGTTGCGTTGCTTACAGCTTCCATTACATTACTAATAGACATTGATTGTTATTTATACTACCAAAATGGCAATTTTGTTCTAACCGCAATGAGTTCAGATGATCCCACTTCATCATCATCATCAGCCTATCGCAGTCCACTGCTCGAAATAGGCCTCTCCAATTGCACGTTACTTATCTACGGTCAATTGCCTAACAGCATTTATACAACATTTGGTTGTTTAATATTCTTTGATATATTTTGTTAGTAATCAGTAATTTGTGTCGAGACCTTGTACCTCCTATCTGTGCTACCGTGTCTGTTGTACCGAATTACCAAGATACAATTACCCAAATACCATCCAAAGTTCCTCCAAAGCTATTCTGAAACACGGACATAGGCCACTTGATGATAAGTGATATCCGTTTCCTATGAACCTTAAAAGTAATTATGCGTTTTGCCGCCTTAAAAGTAAAGTAAACGTAAAAAACAATAAGGTAACGAAGAGTAAAGAAAAAAAACATGCTTAACATCCGTTTACAGTGAATTTATTGACTGCCTCGTTGGTCTCGCGGTTGGCGTGTGCGACTGCTAATCATGACGTCTCGGGTTCGATTCCCGGGTCGGACCAAATGTTTGTATGATCTACAAATATTTGTTTTGGAGTTTGGGTGTTTTCTATGTATAATATGTATGTATTTACAAAAAAAAGTATATATGTATTTGTATCAGTTGTCTAATATCCATAACACAAGCTCTGCTTAGCTTGGGACTAGATGGCGTTGTGTGTTAGATGTCCGAAATATTTATTTATTTAATCAATGAAATGCTCCGGTCGATCTGACATTTTTTCTTTTTAAAAAGACAACTCCCGCACTAGGAATAAATCCTGTGTCGCGGGGAACTTTACAAACATACATGAAACATTTGTAAAAAAACTATGGCTCCCAGTGTGTCACTCTTTAAATATTGAAATAATTCCGAAAGATATAACTCAGTTTTTGCAAACAAAAGTGCGCGTATCAAATTAACAGATTGATAAACAACGTGGATGTGTCTTCTCAGTAGTTGAAATAAATGACATCGATACATCTTGTAAAACGAGTGAATCGGGAGATCCACTCGATATCGGGAGATATGCAATCTCTGTAGTTTTTTTCCTTCTTTTTCTTTTCCTATTTTCTTGTATCTGTTACGATTTCATACATTTTTACTAACTTAAATAGTAGAAAATACATTTTTGAATTAAAATCACTTGTACTTATTCCACTATTTTATTTTTGTTTACACCTGGCCGGTTTCGCCTTATGGCATCATCAAAGGTTACTATATAAATTATTATTGTGGGATAAATAAAATAAAATTGTGGAATAAGTACAAGTGATTTTAATTCAAAAATGTATTATTACAAGTTCCACCAAGTGCCGACAATCGAGAGTATAAATTACAGTAGAAAATAGTTATGACACTAAGAAGCGGTAACCATATGTGATTTACTCGGAATGTTCTGAAAGCTTCAATATAATTGGAAATTGTTACATTCGCACTGAGTTTGAGGACCACGACCAGGACTCTTAGATTCTGCTCATGTTTTCCATCAAGCAGCGTAGAGTCACTTTGGCATCACTAATATCAAAAAATGCAATGTTTATGATTTGACATTATTAAACTATTTTACCCTCTAATCACCAATTAAACGCACTAGAAAGTTTTACTGATCTTGGAAAATTAAACTGAAAAACACTTTTTTATGGGATGCAAACGAGCAGACGGCTTGCCAGGAAAATTAAATATTAGGTCTTTAGGAGCTGGGGTTGGAAGCTCTCCCCCATCCGCCATGCTCACCAGACCTTGCACCTACCGACTTTTACTTTTTCCAAAATTTAGACAACTTTTTAGTGGGTAAAAATTCAATTCCCGAGAGGCAGTACAAAATGCCTTTAAAGAGTTTGTTGCCTCCCGTCCAGCTGATTTTTACAAGAAGGGCATCAATAAACTGCCAATGCGTCGGCAAAGATGCGTCGATTGCATGGGTGATTAATTACTTCGAATAACAGAAATAAAAAAGTTTGAAAAAATAAGTACTTTCACTTATTGCATACAAAACGGCAATTTCATAGGTAAAGACCTATTATAATAAAATGGCCGAAACTTGGTTTTGTTTATGTAAAATTATAAAAGAAGACATTTCAGTTTTACTTAAAACAGTATAAGGTATGACTGCCTCATGGACATAAATCCACGCGGATTAACCGCTTCTTGGTAAAGAAATGCAATGACTTCATATCCTTTACAGATAGATACAGTATTATCATGTATATATTCATTAATTGAATATAACTATGAAATTGGCTTCAGTGAAATTGAAGTTAGAACAATCTCACACCGCTGTAATATTTGACGTATTGCTTAAAATGAGAAACAGTGAAATTTGGATTTATGTAGGCACTGATGTAATTTTTTTTGTCGAATTGATTCTGCTGAAAATGTTATTGCGACAATAATCCTTGTAAATATCAAAATAAAATATTCTTACCCCCTCGGTGAAGAAAAGGTGATTAATCATTTTATTACTCTTTACCTGTATTTTTGTATAGAATAAGTAAATAAAATTTAAATACTTATTTATTATTTCAAATAACCAGTTTTTCACTAAATGCATATGAACTAATACTTCATCAAAAAATCTATTTCTAAATGTTTTGTCTGTCTAGCTGTTCCAGCTAATCTCTGAAATAGCTGAACCAATTTTGACGGGATTTTAACAAGCAGATATCTGATGGTGATATATGGAGTAACGTAGATTGTTTTGACGTGACGTCTTATAATTCGATGAAGCCGGCTGCACACACGAAAAAACATGACTCATGCGGTGTTACCTCGCTATGCGGCGTTACCTCGCTCTCAGGCTTTCATTTGAGACCCCACTCGATGATATTTTTGCAGACATTCGGTTATTCTTCCCCACTTTTACCCCCATAACTTTTAAACGACTCAACCGATTTTCATAAAACATGTCTAAGAACACTCGCACGTAACTCACCTTTCATACAAAAAAACTAAATTGAAATCGCTTCATCCGTTCGCGAGCTACGGTGCCTCAGACACACAGACAGACAGACAGACAAACAGATAGACAGACACGTCAAACTTATAACATCCCTCTTTTTGCATCGGGGGTTAAAAATCACAAGAGTTGATTGACATTTGATTACCGACAGTACTTGCAGAAACGTAGAAGCTCTACGAATCATTTAGTATACACACAATATACAGAGATATGAAGCCATTGTAATATTGAGGAGCATTCATCCGGCATTAATAAGTTCTGCTGAGATAATAATTACAAAGCGAATATTTGGTTAGATAGTCTTGTTACATGTTTATTGATATAATGAATCGATAATTTTACACTGAGCATTTAAATTTTGGTAAAATAATGCTGACCTAAGCAGTAGTGTCTCTTAATACTATCTCTCACTTATTCAGTTAATACAGTTACAACAGAAACAAAAGTTAATTTCCTGCGTCTCTCATTCAATGAACACGTTAACTGCATACCCAGAATGAGAGATGCAGTTAACGTAATTGAAATAGATGCAAAAATAAACTCACATGCCACTAAACACTTTATATTACAGTTTATAAACTCTCCCATTAACATGATTACCAGGTTTATACCTATATATAATTTTATTAAAGGGACAACGCTGCAGAAAATAAAACATTTTTGTAATTACACAATATCGCAATAGGTCAATTTAAAAAAATGATTTTCTTTTTCTACCCAGGATCTACATATTATGCACTCTGTTTTATTCATAAAACCTTGATTATTAGATATTACGTCAATATCACACCACAGCATTCACAAAGTTCATTTATCAAACCTCTACGACACAGACGTTATGTGTCACTCGCATACCTATAGACTGAATGTGAAAACACACGGCAGGGACTTTTACAATAAAAAAAATTATTTTATATTTTTCATTCCTTGTATTATCGTTGGTTTGTGATACATTTGTCTTTGATACAAATGTAGAATGCGAGTAAATGTATTTGGACCTTGAAGTTATAAGTCCTACTAATATTATAAACGCGAAAGTTTGTAAGTATGGATGGATGGATGGATTGATGTTTGTTACTCTTTCACGCAAAAACTACTGAACGGATTTGGATGAAACTTTACAGTAATATAGCTTATACATCAGAATAACACATAGGCTACTATTTGCCGCGATAACCGACATACACGCGGGCACGCGGGCAAGAACTAGTAAGTCTATATAAACAAAAATAAATCGCCACCAATTCGTTTTTTTTTTTCATATTTTCGTTAAGACACAAGGAAGGTTCTTAAAGAGAGAAAAACGAAAAAATTGCGAGGGTTATAGTAAAAAACACTTATTTATTTTGGACTGCGACAGGCCAATAACTTATGACAGAACAAAGTCTGTCGGGGCAGCTAGTAGTTAACAAAAAAATCTTTCTACTCTCTCTAGCATAAAATAATTAAAATTGGCTAATTCTCTGAAGACTCGTGAACTCTGCAATTATAATTAATTTCATGTGACTTAATGGCTTTAGTTGGACACTCTTTTGAATTTTATCAAGCTATTAAGTAAGTTCAAGATACTTATTTGCTTTGGTATTGAACAAACGTCAGCCAGTGCGGTAGAGTAGCTTACCACTTTTTTTTTTAGGAGAGACCCTTGTCCAGCAGTGGACTATTAAAGGCTTCCACCAAAACATTGTGCAGTTTTAAGCCAAAATCCGATAAAATCAAATTCAACTTCCTTCACATATTGAGGTCATTAACATCTTTTTTGCACTCACTCCGTTCTATGACATTCGAGGTGATAGTCATGGAAGCTTGTATCTTGTGTGCGGTTCTAGAGAAAGATACTGTATTTCTATCAAAGATATTATCGGACTCAAAATCTACCGCAGCCTAGAGACATCGCTAAACGTGCGTGTGCAATCCTCACGACTGCAATGATATTATTGAAGTAAAAACTTCTTTAGCGGCGTTGTGCACTTTATTGGGATTGGTAAAATATTTGAAAGTCACGTCAGGACAAGTGACCTGATCGAATATTCGTAAGACGGAGGCGTGGCGTAGGAGAGGAAGTAATATCCCCCTCTCTTTCTACCGCGTGGCGAAAATCTATGCCTGCTCCTGCTCTTTCGTTTAAGTCGCCCCGGGCCCTTGTGCAAGTGAGCGTGTGTGTGAACCCGGCTTCGCTCGGGTGAAATGTTTATACTGTATAGCATTAACCTATATTTTTATAACATCACAATAAGCATTTCTGTAGTTATCAGTTCTCAAGGAACATTAAAGGCAAAGCAAAGCATAGATTCGTACAGCATTGTTGATTGTGTTTAATAAATATAGGAAATTAAAACAATGAAATTAAATAAATCAAAAATGCACAACGTAATGTTCAAGTTTTCACTTTGCCGGCACTTCCGGAATGCAACCCGTTGTTTTTTTTCAACTGATTTATTTAAAAAAAAAAATAGTCAAGATCTCCTTATATAAAATTCTTACGCCTTCTACCTTCTTTAGAAATGGAATTCCAATTCCTTATTCGAAATAATCCGTAATCACCTCGGCCCTACAATTAAACAGCCTCAAAATTCAGGAGAAATTTACCTCTAACTCTAACATACCTGCTTTACCTATGGACGTTGATACGTAAGGTATGTGGTAATAAAATACCTTTGTCTGGTTTTGAGACAGCTATGTACCTTGTTAAAGCGCCCATTCCTTAATGAAACCATATTTTACGCCCAATAAGAACTTTCAACAAAAGGTAAATAGTCTGAAATGTGTAAAACATTTCTGAACAAAACATTCAATTCAAATTACTCGGCTACACGAGAAGCCAACCGTTTCATTAACGTACTGAATTTCAAGTGAAAGACTATGAATATATTTGTTAAAAATAATATTAGAAAGAATTTTACAAATGCTTCACTTCTTTTTCGCTTTCGTCTAATTTATTCAAATTTCCTGTTCCTGTTTCATTCATATTCCTTTAAATTACAATAATTTACAAAACAGCTGAGTTCAGAAGCCCAGGATCGAACTAAGTGGCGTGCAATTGGAGAGGCCTATGTCCAGCAGTGGACTTCCATAGGCTGATGATGATGAATCCTAGGTTTTGCCCGTGGCTCTTCTTCTTCTTATTTGCCAATAATCACGTTAAAGAATAGCCTATGTCCTTCCTTAAGCATCAAAACATCTCTATGCCAAATTTTATTGAAATCGGTGCAGCGGTTTAGCTGTGACAACGTAATAGTTTGTATTTATAATAATAATATAATTCTGAGTGTTAAAAACTCAAGTTTAAGTTAAGGTGTCTTACTAAATGTACTTTATTCAGCTAAAGTTGGAAACCAGCCAACAGAGTGTCGAACACAACCTAACAAGGTAGCGTAGCGTAGCCCCCTAGCCTAAATTCTACTATAGTTACCCAAGTTCACAAGTGGAGACTCATTTTCTGATTAATGCTTTTCCTAAACCTCTATTTATGCGCATACATTCTTCTAAAGTCGATCTCAATGGAGGTTAAAAGTTATAAACAATTCTTGTTATTATAAAACTTATGAGTAACGGTTGCCACATGTTTTCCCTTTATTGCATTTAAACACCATTTATAACACCTTTCTCCTTCCGTGGTGATTAAATATTATGTGGTTAGCCAATCAAACATTAACATTCCCGGAGCAATGCTAATGTACCCAAGTTTTCCACATCACAGAACAAATAATAAAGAGAGCTAACAAACAAGGAAAAGCAGGGAATCATGACAAATGCTCAGACAAATTGTCGGAGCCGTTGAAAAAGTGAAGAAACCAAAGATTAATGAGACCCAATGAGGAAGCCTGTGTGCGTTTGCATTTCATTACGAGTAACATCGATCAGCACAACACAGTGAGCTTCGTATATGTTTGATGCATTTAAATTATACTTAATGAATACAACATACATACCTCTAGACTAGATGTAGTAACTAGCGGTAGTTTTAATTCTAAGCTTTGTTTTGATACAGGACAGACAACTATAGTAATAGTTAGTTCAGACTGTCCTGTATCAAAACTGTAATGTAATTTTAAATATAAATTTACAAGGATGTTCTCCTTCTTCATGCCTAGGCCTCAACACTTTCTGAAGGACTTGATAAAACTAATAGGCGTTAAAGCCGTGACCATTATGCATTTCATTCCTTATGTTTATACAATTTTCATTGATATCCAGTTAATTACTTACACGCAGACTTCAAATGTGAGTTTACAAATTCATCATAATTCCCGCAATCAATTTATCACACACAATTCGACACAGTTTACATTTCATTTAAAATGAATTCTAAGGAAGAATCCAATCATTCTTAAGCAGATTCGGTGACAGGGTTAGATTACATAACTCATGATTGGTTCCCATTAAGAGTATTATAACCTGGATTTATTGTCAGCCATTATTGAAATGGATTTTCACAATGTAATTTTACATAATAATATATGTTTGTTTAATAACGTTTGGTTTTTTTACTACAATTAAGTAAGTTACTTCCTCACTTTAGATAATCTTTGGGTGATCAAAAGTATCGATTTTATCGATATTTAAGGAATCTAAAACTCGTGCATTTTTATATTGTCTTTAAGATTAAAAGTGATATAGCTGTTTGCAGTCAATGAAGTTAATATAGTATGAACTTTATAGCTATTTACGATATAAGTTTATTTCATAGACCCAGAATAAATTTACCACTGACACACAAACTTCTTTAAAGTCGCCTCGATAATTTCACATAATAAATGGTCGTATGTTGTAATATTGTGATACAAAGTAATGTGTAGTCAGGAGCTTCTAACTTACCACAACCGAACACATAGGATACCTGGTACACATTCCAAACACACGCTCACGAGAACGAAAAAGGCAGGTGTGCAAGGCACGTATTTCATTATTTTTTTTTAAGACAACTCCCGCATTAGGAATAAACATCCTGGGTCGCGGGGGACTTTACAGATATACATGAAACGGTCACAATTAACACCCAAACTCAGAACAACAATTTGTCGATCACATAAAGTGTTGTCCCGTGTAGGATTTGAATCCACAACTTGGCGAATTGGCAAGCGGCGTGGCGACCGCCTAAACCACTAGGTCAACCGTTCAGTCATTTGGCAGGCATTTAATGCATTCTTTGCATTTTTTAAATAATGTTTTAGTATTTCAGTGACACCCAAAATTTCACGTTTTGTAACTCACTTATGCACGTTTAACCTCACTTTAATAAATGCCAATTTTATAGCCTATCAATCATCTGTGGTATAATATTTACAATATCGAAGTTGGTAGGCTTATATTCCCACCGATTTTTATAAGCTTATATTCATTTTTCCTTGCTTACGATACCGTAAGGTTAAAGAGACAATAATATTATTCAGTGTATCTAATGACGCCAAATTGTCTTCCTTATCATTGTTGTAAATTTCATCCAGTAATTAGCAACTGGTTATATATTATGCGGCAAAGTCATAAAAAGCAAGCAAAAGTTTATTGAAAGAACATTAAAATTTATTAACAATTTTTTTTTAACAACAACTCGTA
The DNA here is from genome assembly GCA_949125395.1 of Diaphora mendica. Classification (NCBI taxonomy): domain Eukaryota; kingdom Metazoa; phylum Arthropoda; class Insecta; order Lepidoptera; family Erebidae; genus Diaphora; species Diaphora mendica. Next base: position 10,403,013 of record OX421321.1, read on the forward strand.
TAACTCGACTATGTAAAAACTTTTGACAAAATTTATATAGCCCATGACACTCGGGTTATTTTTAACCGACTTCCAAAAAGGAGGAGGTTCTATGTTCCACTGTATGTATTATTTATTTATTTTTTATGTATATTACCCGATTACTCCGTCAGTTGTGGACCGATTAAAAAAAAAATTTTTGTATTCGAAAGGGTATGCTTCCGAGGTGGTCCCATTGCCAGCATATCAGGATCTGATGATGGGATCCCAGGGAAATCGAGGGAAACTCTCATTTTTTATAGGCACATACTATGTTTTTCGTATATTTTCTGAAGTTACACCCGTATTTGCGTCTGGTAGTCATCATTTTATGATGATGAGCTGATGATGTAAGGTACAACTCCTTAACGGTTAGGAGTTGGAGGATAAATCTTTAAATATCAAATGTATATATGTTACCTTTAGTCGTATTCTTTCAAATTATTTAAGTAAGCTGATGATGGAAGGTGGAAGGTACAACTCCTCAACGGTTAGAAGTTGGAGGATAATTCTTTCAATTTCATACGTATCTAAAGACCTTCAGTCGTATACTTTCAAGTTATTTAGGTGAACTGATGATAGAAGGTTAAACTCTTCAACAGTTAGGAATTAGAGGATGATTTCAATATTACACGTACGTTTAGACCTTCATTTGTATTCTTGATGATGAAATTTGATGAAATAGTTCAACTTACTACTTACCTACGATTGTTTGCACTAAAAACTGAAAAATAAAAACTTTTTATAAAAAAAAACCGACTTCCAAAAAACATCCAACGAAAACTCTCTGCCAAAAAAACACTTAAAAGCGTAAAATAAACTGGTTCTTCATAAATTGACTATACCTAATTCTTTATTCATTTAAATAGTAGTATTATAATATGTGCTAGGTACCTAAAATCTGTTTGAAGTCGGTGCTAAGCCAAAAAGAATACAAACGAACAATTACAAAAGTCTAAGCGATAGTCACTTGGCACCGACTTCAAACAGACCTCCTCACTCTTTAAAATCAGTCAGTAGTTTAGGCACTACGGTGCAACATATAAACCTACATAAACTGCCAAAACTATTACCCTTCCTTTTGGTTTGCCGTAGTCGGGTTAATTTGATATGTGGTTGGTATGTAGATAGAGTTCATCATGCACTACACAGTCAATAACTAGATGGAATCTGACAATACGTTTCCATTGAGTGAACCAATATTGCCAAATAGTCCCATAAATCAATCGCTATCCGAACTGGGAGATGAATAAACTGATAGTGCCATATAAATAATTAATATTTTCAATTCTGTGATTGTTTCAATTCAAATAGTGAATATTCAGCTACTAGAGAATCTCTTTGCACTTACTTCAGATAATATTAGGTCTTTACCTATGAAATTGCCGTTCTTCAGTACTGGTCATTTCAAATAAAAAAAAGTTTGTAATGACTCTGTATTCTAAATTCAAATTAATTTTGTTTTAAAACCATGACATTCTATTTACAAACTCAGTCTTTTGTTTTTTGATTAGCGTTGTATTTTCATTACATTTGAAAATTTTTCTTCATAATGGATACTTTAAAAATTCGTGTAAATATGGAATATGAGTTCCGTCGTGGCACCAACGCGACACAAACGGCACGCAACATCAAAAACGTTTACGGAGAGAACTGTACAAACGAACGTACAACCCGTTATTAGTTTTCCCGGTTCCGTTCTGGAAATTTTGACTTGAAAAATGAAGCTCGTGGTCGTCCGGAGACTTTGGTTAACAATAATAAATTAAAGGCAATTGTGGAAGCTGACGAAACTCAATCTACAGCTGAGCTAGCAGCAGTTTTTAATGTAAGCATCAAAACAATTTTGATCCATTTGCGACAAATTGGCAAGGTAAAAAAGCTTGATAGATGGGTGCCCCACGACCTTAACGATCGCCAGCGCAACGTACGCGTCGAGACCTGCCTTGCGCTGCTCAACAGGCAAAGAAATGAAGGAATTTTGAAACGAATTGTTACGTGCGACGAAAAATGGATTCTGTTCGACAATCGAAAGCGCTCAGCAAGTTGGTTAGACCCGTTCAGCACCAAAGCAATGCCCTAAACCAAAAATGACCCCTAAAAAGGTGATGGTCTCTGTTTGGTGGTCTAGTGCGGGTGTGATTCACCACAGCTTTTTACAAAACGGCATGAGCATTAATGCAGATGTATACTGTGAAGAACTGGAGAGAATGATGGAGAAGCTTGCACATCTGCAACCAGCTTTGGTCAATCGGTCGTCCCCACTGCTCCTTCACGACAACGCGCGACCCCATACTGTGCAACAGACAGTCTCCAAGCTGCAAGAGCTGGGGTTGGAAGCTCTCCCTCATCCGCCATACTCACCAGACCGACCATTACTTTTTCCAAAATTTAGACAACTTTTTAGTGGGTAAAAAATTCAATTCCCGAGAGGCAGTACAAAATGCCTTTGTGGAGTTTGTTGCCTCCCGTCCAGCTGATTTTTACAAGAAGGGCATCAATAAACTGCCAACGCGTTGGCAAAGATGCGTCGATTGCATGGGTGATTACTTCGAATAACAGAAATAAACAAGTTTGAAAAAATAAGTACTTTCACTTATTGCATACAAAACGGCAATTTCATAGTATAAATACTATTAAATAGTATAAATCTATACAAACAAATTAAATGGAAGTGTATTTTTATAATTTCAAATTAATAACATTTCAATAAATGTATAATGAAAGTATTCGAGTATAATAAATACACCAAAAAAAAAGTTAAATTGTTGTCTGTCTGTCGGTTTGTTGTGTATTCTCGGGAAATTTGGACAGAACCTGTCTGTCAGTTTGTTTCGGCTAATCTCGGGAAATTTGGACAGGACCCGTCTGTCGGTTTGTTCCGGCTAATCTCCGGAAATTTGGACAGGACTTTCACTCGCAAATAGCGGATGATTTAAATAGTAACGTAGGCTATTTTTAGGGTTCCGTGCCAAAGGCAAAAAAACGAAACCCTTATAGATTCGTCATGTCTGTCTGTCTGTCCGTCTGTCTGTCTGTCTGTCTGTCCGTCCGTATGTCACAGCCATTTTTTTCCGAAACTATAAGAACTATAATGTTTAAACTTGGTAAGTAGATGTATTCTGTGAACCGCATTAAGATTTTCACACAAAAATAGAAAAAAAACAATAAATTTTGGGGGTCCCCATACATAGAACTGAAACTCATACACATATCTATGGATAGGTCTTTAAAAATGATATTGAGGTTTCTAACATCTTTTTTTCTAAACTGAATAGTTTGCGCGAGATACACTTCCATCGAAAATTGGTTTGAACGAAATCTAGTAATTAGTTTTTTTTTTAATCTATATATATAAAAGCGAAATACCACTCACTTATTAATCACGAAATCTCAGAAACTATAACACCTACAAACTTGAAATTTAGCAGGTAGGTTCCGTATAGGGTGTAGACATCCGCTAAGAACGGATTTTACGAAACTCCACCCCTAAGGGGGTAAAACAGGTGTTGGAAGTTTGTATGAAAGTCCTATGTTTTTGAAGTAAGAGACTTGAAATTTAAAATGTATACTCTATAGATGGTGTGGAGGTGTACTAATAATGTATCTTTACAAATCAACCCCCTTTGGGGTTAAAACGGGGGATGGTAGTTTGGACGCAAACGAGGTTGCGTAGGTCAGCTAGTACGTCATAAATCGTAAACCGAAAATTCGCCCCATTTTATACAAGTACAACGGCGACGCTTACATTTGTCGTATATAGTGTTAAACAAGAAACATGTTATTATAATAGCACCCAGGATCGTCGATATAAAACAAACATAATATTATTACTTATTATATACACACATCAAAAGTGTCTAGGGATCAAGCATTTTTATGCGGATTTCTTGAGATTGAGATGTGGCTTTGGCCCTGGCCTGCTCAGTCGCCAGACTTGAACCCGATTGAGCATGCATGGGATATGCTACAGAGAAGAGCTCTGCCGAATATGGAGGGTATCCAGTCGCAAGAAGACCTTTTTTTGTTGTTGCAACGAACATGGGCGGCCATTCCACAGCGTGACTTGGATGAACTCATTTTGAGTATGCCAAACCAATCTTCTTGTGTTAGTGTTCGCGGTAGAAACACGGATTATTAATTGTTTAAGTTACCTAATAAAATTTTAAAGAAAACTGTTATTTCAGTCTTTTTTTCGAACTTTAATGTTAGTGGTTCAAATGTCAAAAATCCTTTTATTAGGAAAATGGCAAATTTCTTTATTAATGCAAAGGTGACTTGGTTTATCATTACTGTGACAAACGAAAACACTTTATTTGATGAATCCTTAAAGAAAATTTTAATTAATATCAATCAGGAGAAAAGTTATTGCAAAAATATATGTTGATCCCTAGACACATATGTTGATCCCTAGACACTTTTGATGTGTGTATATAGATCCTACCTACTATATAAAAAATAACGCACTTCAACAAAAAAATAAATAAACACAAGAATGCAAAACTCTGCTCTCCCTCTCGCCCTCTACTGCTGTCTTTCAATAATTTCACAAATTAAATGAAAATATTATTATCTTAGGTTAAAGTAATCTATTGAAAGTTTACGACTTTTTGAGGAATACAACTAAATATTTCAGTGTAAAAAACTTCATATCAATAATCTTATCAAATATAAGAGTTTGACCAACCCTTTTGCACCCAATATGGACCAAGAACATCAAATCAAATCAAATCAAAATCATTTATTCATCTAAGACACCAAGTGACACTTATGAACGTCAAATTGAAGCTATAGTTAAAAATCATAGATCGACACAAACAGAGGCCACAGCATGTGCTGTATTGTCGAGGTAAGTTAGGCGAAAACACCAAAATCTACTGCCTGCCTGTCGATCCATAACTTCCAGTTTACAAAATGCGTAGAGCTCATGAGAAGAATACTGGCAAAGAAACTCATGGCTACTCTTTTTCAAAATCTGATTTTCAGGTACAGGTATGAGGATCTTCCATACAGTAACAAAATAAACACAGTGCTAGTAGTATCATAAAGCCCTTTAAGAAATTAACTTCACAGAAAAGTCAAACCAATTTCTAGTTTACAATTTAGGTTACCAGTGTAAATCTGAAATTGTTTAGAAAACATATTAATACGAATCCTACATTACTCGTCGTCAGAATATATCTTCTCATAGTAGCGAAACATCATCAATATTTGTCACTGAACACGTTAATATCAGAACCGGAACTGTATATGTTTGAGTACGTGTCAATAATATCTTCGAACGTTGTAAGTGCTCTGGAGGGATCAGCTACTTTGTACGCTACATTGCATATGAATGAGCGTCGACGGCTTAGCAAATAAACCACTTGTTTCCGTCACTGTGCTTTAACACTGTATTATGGTGATTAACATGTTGATATCATGAAAAATATTGTTTTTTGATTCATGTTTTTAAAGTATCAGTGTTTTTGATTCATGCAAATACTTAGCGAGTCAAGATTCTTACTCATTTTTTAACCGACTTCCAAAAGGAGGAGGTTCTCAATTTCATCGTTTTTTTTTTTTTTATGTATGTACATTGATTACTCCGTCAATTGTGGACCGATTTTGAAAATTATTTATGTATTCGAAAGGGTATGCTCCCCATGTGGTCCCATGGCCACCATATTATGATCTGATGATGGGATCCCAAGGAAATTGAAGGAAACCCTCAAATTTACGTAAGCGCCTGCAATAAAGTTAAGGCACGCCCGGCTACGCTCTTGCCGTCTCCTCGCTGCGCCGCGGGTGCGAACGCTTACGGCACAATACGCTCCCACTAGCCAGGCAGTTAGATTGCTCAACTCCCTGATTGCTCAGTATCCGGATGTTGATTTATTCTCTACTAAATTGAGTACATTTGTCACATTTTGTATGCTTTTTTTAGATAGTAAGTTTTGATAATGACGGGCCTGTTGCTCTAGTGATTGGTGATCATGACTGCTGGGCGCCGCAGGTCGTGGGTTCGATTCCTACCCGTGACAAGCTTTCGTGTGACGAACACATTCGTTAGTTCTGCGTCTGGGTGTAATTTACCTATGATATGTATATGTTTGAAATGTGTTTGTCAGTTGTCTGATTCCCTTAGTGCAGGCTTTGCCTGGCTTGGAATCGGACGACTGTGAGTGTGAATTGCTAATGAAATCCTATCATTAATTATCATATTTGTAAAACAATGTTGTAATGGCTCGCTACACGTATTGGGCAACTGTAAGTGTAGCGAGCAGTTGATATAAATAAATAAATAAAATAAATAAAAATAAAAAGGCAATTGTCTGCATACTTTCATATTCTGTAAACATCATGTCCGAAATATTTATTTATTATTCTATACAGTATGTTGTATGTTACCTTTAGTCGTATTCTTTCAAGTTATTTAGGTGAAATAATGATGAGAGACTTGAGAAAGACTAAAAAGCGAAAAATAAAAAAAAAACTTCGTTAAAAAAACCGACTTCAAAAACTGAAAAGTATAAAATAACTTAATTTGTATGTGCTACCTATTCATAGGTTTGAAGTCGGTGCCGAGCCAAAAGCGTGACCTTGAGCGGGATAGCTGCTCTTCGCGTAGGACAAAACAACCGAAGCGTCGGTGACGTCGTTGACGTTCGTCTCGAAATATTGCGAGTGTGTTACCTACTATTACATTTGGCTTGGCGCCGAATTCAAACCTATGAATAGGTAGCACATACAAATTAAGTTATTTTATACTTTTCAGTTTTTGAAGTCGGTTTTTTTAAAGGAAGTTTTTTTTTACTTTACATATTCTATAAATTAACCTGGATTTATTATTATTAATAAACCTGGTCACAAAGAAAACCAGATCGACAAAAAATCGATGCTTTAGAGATGTGGTGCTGGAGATGGCACCGGAAAACCGGCATAAATGGAGGGACATCGCGAGACCTGCAGCAGCTCTGAGACTGGACGGCGACAGCGAGCCGCAACACTGCCCATCAACGGACACGACCGCTCTCTGTCAACAGTGTCCAATTAAGAAGAAGAATGGAGGTAGTAGAGCCACGCTGATTTCAGCACGAATGGGCCGGCTCGACCGGGGCGGTACTACCCTCGCACAGAAAATCAACGTAAAATGACCACGTTCGTGCTGTCGTGTTTCGTTGGTGAGTGCGAGACCGGAGGCCCAAATAGTCTAGTCAACAAGTTCCATACTTGTTGACTAGACTAAAAGATGCAGCAACATCACTAGGCCGCCATGGTGTGGGTCGCCATGCTGCATTGTCTGCATTCGCAGTGAGTATGGCGACCAATACTCTTGGATTCTGCTTATGCTTTCCATCAGGCAGAGTAGAGTCATTTTGGCGGGGCATACATAAAAAAAAAAAAAAAAAAAAAAAAAAAAAGAAATCTATATATTAATACGTGATCCAAAAACTTTATACCTATAACTACACACATCAAAAGTGTCTAGGGATCAAGCATTTTTATGCGGATTGCTTGAGATTGAGATGTGGCTTTGGCCCTGGCCTGCTCAGTCGCCAGACTTGAACCCGATTGAGCATGCATGGGATATGCTACAGAGAAGAGCTCTGCCGAATATGGAGGGTATCCAGTCGCAAGAAGACCTTTTTTTGTTGTTGCAACGAACATGGGCGGCCATTCCACAGCGTGATTTGGATGAACTCATTTTGAGTATGCCAAACCGATGTTCTTGTGGTAGTGTTCGCGGTAGAAACACGGATTATTAATTGTTTAAGTTACCTAATAAAATTTTAAAGAAAACTGTTATTTCAGTCTTTTTTTCGAACTTTAATGTTAGTGGTTCAAATGTCAAAAATCATTTTATTAGGAAAATGGCAAATTTCTTTATTAATGCAAAGGTGACTTGGTTTATCGTTACTGTGACAAACGAAAACACTTTATTTGATGAATCCTTAAAGAAAATTTTAATTAATATCAATCAGGAGAAAAGTTATTGCAAAAATATATGTTGATCCCTAGACACATATGTTGATCCTTAGACACTTTTGATGTGTGTATATACTTATATTTATTTATATTTTGAAGAAATTAATGCAAACGGAGGAGTTTGAAATTTGACACAGTTAAAGTTTATATGAAGGAGGGGTGCAGAAAGACAAAAAATAATTATTATGGTCAAATTTTGTCAACTAGACCGCAGGTGTACCTCGGAAAAATACGGTTATCCCACAAAATCACTAAATCACAATCCCTAAATAGACGGCCTAAAGAAAAATATTTAGTTACACAGATGTTAATTACGCGAAAGCACTAGGGAGGCGTTTTGTTTCGTTCATCTCTACTAAGTGTGGGTTGCTGAAGAGAGTTAGTGTTATTCTAGGTGTAGTCTACTGCCCTCCTGCTATTAACTACTTCTCCGAGGAACCGAGTTCAATAACACTATTAGTTAGAATGACATCAATTGTCATTTCTCATCCACAACTACGCCGGATCTTCAAACTAAGTGTCCCGCTATTGACTCATTAGAATTTTCTTTATTGTCTTTTGAGGACATCAAAAATATTATCCTATCTATACGCTCTAATGCTGTGGAGCATGATGGCAGTAGCGTAAGGCCTACGTCATCCCTCTCCCCAAAAAGAGTAGTCCCTCACTTCCTGAACATTTTCGCCCGATTTCTATTCTATATTTCCTGAATATTGTCGCTCTATTTCTATTCTACCCTTCCTGAATATTTTTGCTCTATTTCTATTCTTCCCTTCCTGAACATTTTTGCCCTATTTCTATTTTCCCCTTCCTGAATATTTTCGCTCTATTTCTATTATTCCCTTCCTGAACATTTTCGCTCTATTTCTATTCTTTCCTTCCTGAATATTTTCGCTCTATTTCAATTCTTCCCTTCCTGAACATTTTTGCTCTATTTCTATTTTTCCCTTCCTGAATATTTTTGCTCTATTTCTATTCTTCCCTTCCTGAACATTTTCGCCCTATTCCTATTCTTCCTTCCTGAAAATGTTCGCCCTTTTTCTATTCTTCCCTTCCTATCCAAAGTGCTTGAGGTCTGTGCATATAAGTAGCTTTCAGAATTCACTTACAGACAATTCTGTTCTGATTTCTAAGGACTTTTTATTTTTTATTCTGTAATTTCTGAGGTCTTTTTATTTTTTCTGCCACTGCCTAACCGTACAACTAGAGAAGGAATATTTAAAGTAACGGAAGAATATTTTGATGAACATAATTTGGAATCGAGCAATGACCTATTTAGTTAAAACGAGGGTAAAAAGAGAAGGTTCTCAATTCGGCCGTATGTATGTTTTTTTTTGTGTTCGCTGATAACTTCGTCGTTTATGAACCGATTTTGATGATTTTTTTAATAGAAAGGAGATATCCCAACGTTGGTACCATGATAAGGACACTAAGATCTGATGATGGCATCCAAGAGAAATCGAGTCGAACCTTGAAGTCGGTTTTTGTTAAAAAAAAATAATTTATGGTGTACCTCCAAAATTTTTTATCTTTCTAGATGTACCTTGAACCCAAAAAGTTTGCGGAACACTGAACTAGACGACTACTAATAGAAGTTTAATCCTTCTTAAAAAGAAATGATACAAAAATATTTAATTAATTAAAACCTAAAAACCTAACCTTAACCTAATGATCTTTGTAGACTGCGAAAATATGAATTGTAAGTTGGCACAACAAGCCATACGTCACAATGTAACATTAGAGTATTTAATATGGAGCCGTGGCTCCTGTATAATAAATACTACTTAAATCATTGCTCATCGCCGTGTTATTCTTCTTACCTACAAGTCGCTATAAATACCCTTGATATCTGCTGAAAATATAATACCGTTATACTTAAAAACATTTTAATCCACGGCGCGATGAGCATCTAGAGTACTATATGTATCACTTTAATAATAGTCGCTGTATCATAACATCAGAGGGCTGTCGCACAACACTAAAATACTGGTTTAGTATAATTTAAGATAAAAAATATGAATACTGTAATAAAATATTCTAAATACAAAAAGTAAATTAAAAAGCTTTTATTGGAATGCTCTAAAAAGAATGAAATAAAGTATTACAAAAAGTATAAAAGGAAAGCGAAAAACACTACTTAATCGATGCTACTAATGACTCACTATCTAAAGGAGGCTAAACATTAAACTTTCATTGCCATTTCGCGCACCGACAGATACGCGTTTTTTGTAACAAAATAGGTATTCTTATCACAAAAAACTTACAAAGAACAGTTCTTTTCTAAGAATTTTTTCTTCTTTGACAATCTGACCTTTATGTACGGTACGTATATATACTTTCATTGTTAGATATACAAAACCCTAACCAGTGTTACCAACGGCTGCCTGCCTGCTGCTTAAAATATATTACCTGAAATACAAAAGTTTGAATGATAGGCATTTTCGGTACATAGTCAGACTACGTTATACGAGCTACTGGTAATTGACTTTTTTTAATATATCATCATCGTTTATTTATCAAAGAGTTAGTTTGAAAAAAATGGTTGGGTCTGGTTATTTCCGGCCACCTGCCTAACATTGACACCCCTTGTGAACTTTTTCACAAGAGACACAGGAGGAAGGTTAATATGAGGAAAGTAAAGGATAGGGTATAGGAACCAGGGTAAGAGATACCACAAATAACCAAGAAGCAGCAGAATCTAAAATAGGGTAGGACCTAGGAATTTGTACTAGTATGTTCATTTTGTTAGGTGCTACCAGGACAGGTGTACTTATATAAGAATATATCGCTTTATTGTACACCAGATGAAATAAAATAAAAAATAAAATAAAATGTATTCCGAACTCAATGTACAAGGTTTTGTGTTTCTTAAGAGTAGACTTAATATAAGCAAAATATTATTTTTTAAGCACTTATACGATTAGAACTACTTGCCTGATCTAGGTAAGACCTGTGTTTCAGGCAACTACTGTTCTTACAATTACTTTATTTCTATAAAAAAATATGTTTTTCCTTAAACCATAGGTTATGACTTAGTGTATATGTTACAATAATATTCTAGTTTAAAATTATTAACATGTTTACTTAGAGTGTCTGAATAGTTTAGTAAACCTAAATTGATATACTTTCTTTTTACATACTGTATTATCGATATTTCTCACGTTCTTAAATATAAACATTAATTTACGAATTCTGGAACATAATAATTCGATGTGCCTGCGGAAAATTTAAATGTGTGTCAATCGTGAAACCCAGAAATTTCACATCATGCTATGCTTAATGCTAGGTCAGTACAAATGGCGGCCTTAACGCCAAAAGGGCAATCTCTTCCAGGCAACCATGGGATGGAAATAAATACAGGATGTATAGGGTTTTAAAGTATCGCAGGCAATTTCATTTTCGTTTTTAACATACGTGCGTGCGTGTATAAATACCTACAGAATCAATTTTTGTTATTACTGCATTATTAAAGCCTAACGTTTTTAAGGCTCTGTATTAACAAGATTGAGATACTACATCAGTATAATAATTCACAAAATTCTATTACACCCTAATACAACTACAGCCGTTTAGCTTTAATCTAACGAACAAACATTAGCGAAGTCTTCAATCATAATACAAAGAGATAACATAATACGTATTACTTTCAGTTAGATTGAACACTAACATTAATTATTTTAGTAATAAGTACTCCAGACATGTTCCCCTACTAGTTATCGAATAATTTTCTGTGTGTAATTAAACAGTTCACACACGACAGTTAATTAAACAAATACGCTTATTTGAGTAGTGTTAATGGCCCCGAGGATATAATCATGTCAACTAGAAAGGGATGACAGAATGTTATACAGTACAATTTATATTATGTGTTAGGTACTTTGTATATTTTGAAGATCGATAGTTCGTGTAACAAAAGTGAATATGTTGAATTTAAAATTAGATTTTAAGTACAATTCTCGCTAACATAATTTACATGAGTTAATTAACGTTCGAGTTAATTTATCCTTTCTTCATCATCTTCCTAGCCATTATTATTCCCAAGATTATTTGGGGTAAGCTACTAGTTTAACCGGTTTTACCTGAATATCAGTTTTTCCACGGAGCGACTGGCATAGGACCTCCGCGACCCTGAGGGTGAACTGAATTCGAAGATTGAACTAGTTGTCAGTATATTTAGGGCACAATTGCCGTAGATTGTCATAGATGTTCATTACAACCGGGACCGACAGCTTAACGAGCTCTCTCAGGCACGGGCGGAAAACACCGCCATCCTCCCTACTCCAGGCTGTTATTAAGAATTTCTTGGAAGAAAACCCAACAGCAGTTGGACCCGGGAATCGATCCCGAGACCTCTTGATCTGCAAGTTGCTTACGCTAACCACTACCCCAACGAGACATTTAAAGTCAAATTAATTAATCTTTATAAACATCACACACAAGAAATTGCAATATGAAACTGTCAAGTTGAATATTAACATAGCAGACTATGGCTAGTTTGCAATCTTATTATTCAACTTAAAAATAATTCGAAGATTCAAAAAATGATTATGTAGGCAATTAAAAGCCAATTGGTAACACGTAAAAATACAAAAATCATCTAGGAATTTACATTACAATTACAATTACAATTTACATCGTAACTGGTGTTGCAAGGTTTTCTCAGTGTTATAGTTTCGATACAATCCGCCCACCACTCAAACAAGATTATAAGAAAAATAAAAGAAAAAAAAATGTAATATATCCACGTCAGTGGCAATAAAACATAAAAGTTGATCGAGTGTATAACGCTCTAGGACGTTTGTAAACACCGAAGTCGTCCTTGAACTTTAAGCTTCGCTATTTTTATCTACAAACATTATATTATGAAGTTTTGTAATATTCTATACACATAGATATATGTATTCAGTATTTTAAGGCCCGTATTCACTTTGATCGTGGTCCACACGTATTTTCTACCAATCATTGATCACCTTCACTTCGCACCTGCACTCGCACTAAAAAAGTGAATATGGGCCTTTAAGTATTTTAATCATGTTTTCCCTCCATCCCGTAGTTGCCTGTAAGAGGTTTCCGCCGAGCGACAAGATCGCCACTTTTACTTAAACACCTAGTATTAAGTAGTAGTAGTATTTTAGCATTATCTGGTGTACAACAAAATCATTTTAGAATTTCTGGGATATGTCGCTAAAAATTATTGAAATTAAATATTTATAATTACCATTCAAAAGAAATAAGATAGTTAGGTAGGAATATCAAATGCCAACTTTATTAGGCAGTCTTACCGTTGTTCTGTTGTTCTTTACTATTAAATAGATCAATGCGATGGTTTCTAATGATTTTTTTTAATTACCACCAATTAATATTCAAATATTACGTTTTGATAGCTTTTCGACCCTTTTAATCTAATATTTAGTGGTTATTTGCAAGCTGAAGTGATTTCACTGACAAATCAAAACGATTTTCGAATTTAACGAATTATACATCTAAAATTATGTCCATATAAAAGTTTTCGGTTAAATGAAATCACAACAATGAAAGTCAACATGAGCACAGTATAAAAGGTCGAAAAATAAAAACCTCTTACATTGTATTATAAGATTGGACATTACCGCCACTGGCCACAGCTGTCGACTTCGACTGTCGAATAGGTCAAATCAATCAATTTCTAATAAATATTCAAATGGATGGAAAATTTTCGCGTGTGTTACCTAGGTATGACGTATGTAAGTCTTTGCTGTTCATCAAATCATTCAGTTTTAATATTAATTTGGGGTAAAAAGTAGGCTTTTTATGTAATAAGGGGCAAACGAGCAGACGTATCGTCTGATTTTAAGCGATTTCCGCCGCCTATGGACACCCGCAACACCAGAGGCGTCACATATGCGTTGCTGGCTTTTTAAGAAGGAGTACGATCTTTTCTTGAAGGTCGTATTGGTACGGGAATACCGCAGGCGACAATTCATTCCACAGTTTATCTTAGCTCGAAAATCTAAATATCTCCATAACTAAGTTTCGGTTTATTCGTGAAAGCGTAATAAACAGAGTTTCTTTCGCATTTATAATATTCTACCAGCTTTTACAAGCATTAGAAAGTGGACGGCTGTTTTCACATCTTTCTGAGTTGTTTTATTGCCCGACTTAGCGAAATAATTTATTTTGAGCCTAGACGTCTACCCAATTACTGAAACCTCTTAAATATGCTTTTTTACTGAATTGGGGTCGCTACGCTTTTGTCGCCTAGATTATTATCACCAGTACAAGCTATTTAAGTACCACACAGTACTTAGACAAGTAAGATAGACCTCACTGTTTTTCTTTTTCATTAAGTAGAGCCACGCTGATTTCAGCACGACGGGCCGGCTCGACCGGGGCGGTACTACCCTCGCACAGAAAGTCAACGTAAAATGACAGCGTTCGTGCTGTCGTGTTTCGTTGGTGAGTGCGAGACCGGAGGCCCAAATAGTCTAGTCAACAAATTCCATACTTGTTGACTAGACTAAAAGATGCAGAAGCATCACTAGGCCGCCATGGTGAGGGTCGCCATACTGCATTGTCTGCATTAGCAGTATGGTTACCACCACTCTTGGATTCTGCTCATGCTTTCCATGAGGCAGAGTAGAGTCATTTTGGCGGGCCAAACATAAAAAAAGCTTCGGGCGTGTTAAATTACATCTAAAAATATAGTAACACAATGTATTCATCACCTTTATATAGTACACCAAACCCTTCTTTCGAAGGAGAGGCCAGCAGTGGACTATTATAGACTATTGATGATGATGAAAATATTCTTATTCAGTTTAGTTAGCAAGTAGTACAATATACATAAACCTACAAAATGTGAGTTTTAGTCAAATCTATAACAATAATTACCGTATAATATTCTATTATCTATACAAATAAATAAAATTGGAGTGTCTGTTTGTTATATATAATAACCGTTTTTTACTGAATGCCTATATATATATACACGGTACATATATCAAAAAATCATTTTTCTCATTTTTGTTCCGGCTAATCTCTAGGAACGGCTGGACCGATTTTGACGGGACTTTCACTTGCATATAGCTGATGATATAAGGAGTAACTTAGGCTACTTTTTAGATAAAATTGGGCCCGCGGCGTTAACCGCAGTTGTGGGTGACACCGAGGGGCTCAGCTAGTTATATATATATATATACATTTATAAGTACAGGAGTATCTTTTTTTTTTTTTTATGTTTGGCCCGCCAAAATGACTCTGCTCTGCCTGATGAAAAACATAAGCAGAATCCAAGAGTGGTGGTCACCATACTCATTGCGAATGCAGACAGTGCAGTATGGCGACCCACACTATGGCGGCCTAGTGATGCTACTGCATCTTTTAGTCCAGTCAACAAGTATGAAACTTGTTGACTAGACTAATTGGGCCCCCGGTCTCGCACTCACCAACGAAACACGACAGCACGAACGCTGTCATTTTACGTTGATTTTCTGTGCGAGGGTAGTACCGCCCCGGTCGAGCCGGCCCGTTCGTGCTGAAATCAGCGTGGCTCTACTACCTCTGAAATTCCTCTTATCTTTACAATATCACTTATTCCATCGTATTGCACATGTCATTATATTATCAATCGTCACTAACAGAAGAATAACATTTGAAATTAAATCAATTTAAATTTATCACAAATTAAATTGTCCAACTAGCGCTAAAACAAAATCAAACTACACATTATATACGGCGCGATCCTACAAATCCATGAAGAATCCGAAACAATTTAAAATACTTAAGAAAAAAATAGTCACTTAGACTACACACGTTCTATTATACGTTTCCAAAGTAAATATCGTGTAGTCCTTACTATCACCGTTCTCCGTAACTACTTGTACGGCATTATGCATCAACATAAATGGGGCACAGATGGCCAGTCACTTTTATGTGCTCTCCGTCGCGGACACTTGGACTTTTATTGAAGTCATAGTGAACTCGAAGCCAATGCAATTTAATACGTCCCCAGTACGGGAACGATATACGGCGTGTTGTAAAAATATCTGCATTTTAGTGTCCCGTGTAAACATTGGAAATCGATGACGTGTGGATTTATGAATCTTGAACGTAAATATGAGCCTTGTAAATTGTAAGCACCGGGTTTGACAAGGTTGTGTTATAATTTGTTTTTTTTTTTCTTTTATAGTGTGGGGTAACAAATAGCAATCGAATCATCTCAGGATAAGTGAGTTGGACCTAGTCACAAGTGCGTTGCCACTGTTTAAATGACTCTCTCAAGGTGAATGTATTATATTGATTCTTGACAAGGACTTTTTACATTAACCTCTTTACATTTTGTGCAGATTATGGTATTATTTTATTTAAATACTAGCTGACCCGGCGAACTTCGTACCGCCGTACTTACATATATCTGTCTCAGCTTCCCACAGGCAATGGGCAAAGAAATTACTTTTCCCGTTATCTTTTAATTTTTCTTAAACACAAACCTTGTCCTAACAAAAACGAACACACGAAAAAAAGAATTATTTAATTTGGTGCAGCCGATTCGAAGATATCCGCGTACATACATTTCGGCGATTCATTTATATATACAGGGTGGATATGACAAAACGATATTAATTTGAACTAGATTTACCTACACACAATACAATTCCACCTACAAAATTTCAATAAAATCGGTTCAGTAGTTTAGCCATAGGACACTATTTTTCGATTTTAAAATCTACTACACGATGTTGTTGGGTTAATGACCGATGTTACACCTACCGTCGGGTCGTCGCCATCTACCGCAGGTGCTACCTTTAAAGTAGCCGCCGGCGCCTCCATCGGCGCGGGAACCCTGTGTGTCGCGTTATGTTGTACCTATTGTTTATTAATAGATATTTATTTTGTGGTGATTTGACTCGCTGATTAAGTTTGTTAGTTATTACGTAGCGTTATGTTATTTTGTGAGAGTTTAAATTAAACAATGCATCGACTCGGTTACACTTATACGGCTCGGGCTAGTAAATAATTTACTACGGATAAGATATTAAATTACGGAGAATGGTCGTTTATCCTACCTACCAATAGTCGGATTATTGTACAAACTATCCAGGAGATACGAGAAAAATCAATCTTTGATTCCTAATAGAGATAATGCTCTTTCTGTTGTAACCTCGACACGAGATGACCAAATTAAAATCCTTGCGGTTTTCGTTTTTTGTGATTATTATGGTGACTGTGTAATTTAAAAAAACATGAATGCATAATATTACTAGTGCTATTTAGTTTACGTCGATAAAGTAGGTATCTATCAATGTACTTCGCGCTTCTTGTAGGTAACTAGCGCCGCCGGCCGGGACTGAGGCCACACAGGTTAGTGAACTTAAATTACAGATGGTGTCCTTATTGGTTTGAATTTTTAAGACATTAAGTTTGTTTGTTTTTTTTTTTTATATCCGTTTTCGCATGAATGAAACAATCCCAAAGTAAACCAACATATTTAAATAGCCCACGGTTTCATTTAATATCGCGTTGTCATATCCACCCTGTATAAATATATATATGAAGATTTGTATATTTGAATTTAAAACATACTTGAAGTTGTTTGCCATGAGATTTTCACTGTAGGTTCCTCCAAATTCGGGGTTAGATACTCAAAGAGCGGCAAAATAGTTATGTTTTAGAGACGTGTTATAAGTAGGCAAGTTAAAGGTGTTCATGGGCGGTATTAGCGACTTACCATCACCTGACACATCTGGTAATTTATCCACTTTAGCAAAATCATATTCCAATTTCGTGAACTGCTAAATCACTCTCAATGCTGTATGCATCCGGCTGACAAATGGCTCTTGAAACAGTTGAGCCTACTCGTTGACATTGCCAGTTAACCAACAATATTCAAACAATTAGTGCGTACATAAATTGCGGATATCTGACTGAGCATACTATCCAATTCGCAATTTACTTTTATAATTAGTAGTATTTATAATGGAGGATGCAAATACAAATACGCAGCAAAACGATTATTACCTAACGTGATATCCTAAAGAAATTATGAGTGTAGGTACTACTTTTGTGACTTTTACGTATTTACACATATTTTAGTACACAGTCTTATATGTAGTATTCGGTTGTCTCCCTTAGAGCTGCTATAACCAACGATCTTCTAATGTACAGGTCCTGACTCCAATTCAAATAGAAATCATTTTTACAATTAAGTTAAATGTAATTTACAACTGTTACATTAACCAAAGAGAGCGTGTCGGCCACACGATTTTTTAGCATCTAAGTAATGATCTGGTATGTTTAGTATTTCTTTCTATTAAAGAGTTTAAATTGAAAATTGGTTTAAATTATATATTTACACATCAAACATAACCCTTGTTAATAATTTAAATATTACAAGTCGAAAAGGGAGTAACCCAAGGGTTTTCTAAATTACTTTCATCGGGTTCAATTCGGAAATTAGGGCATATTTCTCATGATCCACTATTTATGTTACACGAACTAATTTTATATATATTCAATACATCTATTTAGTAGTAAATAAAATTAAAGTGTCTGTTTGTAATGTCAAATTAACAGCTATTGACTAAACGCATATGAGGGTATATGCGGTATTAACATTTTAAAAAAATCTGTATATCTGTCTGAGTGTTTCTGCCGGCTAATCTCCGGAATGGCTGTACTTATTTTTACTGGACTTTCTTTGGCAGATAGTTGATGATACAAGGAGTAAATTAAGCGACATTTCTTTAGACTAACTTCGCCCTGCGGCGTTTCCCGCGGTTTTTGTTGTAAAGGAACAACAACCACCGCAGGTAAAACCGCGGGGCTCAGTCAGTAAACAATAAATAATGTTCAAAATTTGTAAATATACGTTTTGCTGCCTGTATCTAATTATGAAAATAGTGGCTTTCTTAAAATCTTTACAAAACCTTTTGTATGTGGCGAAGCCTGGCTACATCAAAATAAATAATTCATGATTGGTTGTTACCAAGGTCATTGGTGTACCTATTGTGTTTATCAACACTGATCGCACATAATCCCTAATGCTAAAGTGTGTTTGTTACTGTCCCTACTTCTCTATGTACACTACTGATAAAACTAACTTTAACCATGAAAATCGCCAGGGGTATGATAGAAACTAAGATATCATCCACAAAAAAATACTGTTCCTGAAAATAAAAGAAAAATACAAGAGCGAAAACACGAGCAAAACATGGTTTATAATATTCCAATAAGCATAATCTACAACTGGTGTTCACGTCGCCGCGTCGTCTATATGCTGTCTCCAAAGCTTTTCTATCAGCAATTCTCAATTCTGTTTATATATCTATACCGAAACTTATAAAACCATTTGTGTTTATTTTTTTTTAAGCTATTGCATAGCTTTGAGGCCTTTGAGCGCAGCGACCCAATCAAGAAATTCCGTAACACAAATAAAACCTGACACCCGAAGCTCGCATGGATCGAGACGAGCTGCTCAGAATGACGAATCAACGAATCTGCCTGTCATCAGAGACAGACAGATTCGTTGACGAACTGCTCCGAAATCCACACTCAGTGCCCTCTGTAATAACATATGAATTATAATTTAATATAAAAAATACATAAGTAAACACTTAGTGTTTTAGGATAAAAGTGAAACATAAAATTGAAAATATATTAATAGGTCTTTACCTATGAAATTGCCGTTATGTATGCAATAAGTGAAAGTACTTATTTTTTCAAACTTTTTTATTTCTGTTATTCGAAGTAATCACCCATGCAATCGACGCATCTTTGCCAACGCATTGGCAGTTTATTGATGCCCTTCTTGTAAAAATCAGCTGGACGGGAGGCAACAAACTCTTCAAAGGCATTTTCTACTGCCTCTCGGGAATTGAATTTTTTACCCCCTAAAAAGTTGTCTAAATTTTGGAAAAAGTAATAGTCGGTAGGTGCAAGGTCTGGTGAGTATGGCGGATGAGGGAGAGCTTCCAACCCCAGCTCTTGCAGCTTGGACACTGTCTGTTGGGCAGTATGGGGATGCGCGTTGTCGTGAAGGAGCAGTGGGGACGACCGATTGACCAAAGCTGGTTGCAGATATGCAAGCTTCTCCATCATTCTCTCCAGTTCTTCACAGTACACATCTTCATTAATGCTCATGCCGTTTTGTAAAAAGCTGTGGTGAATCACACCCGCACTAGACCACCAAACAGTGACCATCACCTTTCTAGGGGTCATTTTTGGTTTAGGGCATTGCTTTGGTGCTGAACCGGGGTCTAACCAACTTGCTGAGCGCTTTCGATTATCGAACAGAATCCATTTTTCGTCGCACGTAACAATTTGTTTCAAAATTCCTTCATTTCTTTGCTTGTTGAGCAGCGCAAGGCGGGTCTCGACGCGTACGTTGCGCTGGCGATCGTTAAGGTCGTGGGGCACCCATCTATCAAGCTTTTTTACCTTGCCAATTTGTCGCAAATGGATCAATATTGTTTTGATGCTTACATTAAAAGCTGCTGCTAGCTCAGCTGTAGATTGAGTTTCGTCAGCTTTCACAATCGCCTTTAATTCATTATTGTTAACCAAAATCTCCGGATGACCACGAGCTTCATTTTTCAAGTAAAAATTTCCAGAATGGAACCGGGAAAACCAATAACGGGTTGTGCGTTCGTTTGTACAGTTCTCTCCGTAAACGTTTTTGATGTTACGTGCTGTTTGTGTCGCGTTGGTACCACGACGGAACTCATATTCCATAATTACACGAATTTTTAAAGTATCCATTATGACGAAAAACGCTCAAATGTAATGAAAATACAACGCTAATCAAAAAACAAAAGACTGAGTTTGTAAATAGAATGTCATGGTTTTAAAACAAAATTAATTTGAATTTAGGATACGAATACGAATAATATAGAATATAATATACGAATACATTATAAACTTTTTTTTATTTGAAAAGACCAGTACTGAAGAAAGGCAATTTCATAGGTAAAGACCTAATATGTGGCGTTTTTCCAGAAAACCTAAACATTGAATTCAAAGTAGGTACTGAGTTGAAATTTGTACAGGAAAAAACATGTTGAACAAAAAACAGCCTTTCTTTTAAAGAGGCCATAAAAAGCTACGAAACTCATCTAGATTTTAGATTCCCAGAGCGTAACTGGTATTTTTTTCAGGTCACCTTTATACTTGTGTACAAAACTGAATTGGGAGGATTATTTTATTAGTCGAGTCGACATAATATCTACTCAAGTTCACCAGTCTATTAACCTAATCAATGTCCCACTGCGGGCAGATCTCGTCATAAAATATATCGACAGAAAAGATAATTTATTTTGTCTTGAGGACCATTGTCTGACATATTAAGTTAGTTTCGTATCTCGTATGAGGGTTAAAACGTGCTTGATCTCGATACTAGCTTTTATTACACTAATACTAACAATTTATTTGGTATTTTATTAACCCCCAACGCAAAAAGAGGGGAGTTATAAGTTTGACGTGTCTGTCTGTCTGTCTGTTTGTCTGTCTGTCTGTCTGTCGCACCGTAGCTCGCGAACGGATGAAGCAATTTTAATTTAGTTTTTTTTTATGAAAGGTGAGTTACGTGCGAGTGTTCTTAGACATGTTTCATAAAAATCGGTTGAGTCGTTTAAAAGTTATGGGGGTGAAAGTGGGGAAGAATAACAAAATGTCTGCAAAAATATAATTGGCGTATGATTACTCGATTAAGTGCTTGAGTAGGGGTTTCTTTTAATTTTGAATTTTAGTTTGTTAGTATCAGTACCTAACAAAAAGATGGGTCTTAGAAAGTTTAGTAAGACTCGATGAGATGACACTGAATCGAGTAATAATCTACGATTTATATATTTATGGTGTTAACTATTTAGTACAGTCATATACTAATTTTGATGGCATCCTCACATAACAAGAAGCAGTGAAGTTGGACTGAGAGAAAGATTTTCAACCACTTTATCAAACTACAGTACTACAGCACTGTACTGAATAATTCATTTAGTATATATAACACTGTTTTCTATAACCAGCAATTACAAAATTCATTATCTTTCTTAATCCAATATTTAATTATATTTTCCGTATTTCCTTGCGTTTATATAATTTAAACGACAAACTGAAAATAATTCTAGTAAATGGATGGATTTTTGTTACTCTTTAACGCAAAAACTACTGAACAGATTAAGATGAAACTTTACAGTAATATAGCATATACATCAGAATTATTCATAGGCTACTATTTACCAAGACAACCGACATAATATACGCGGACGGAGCTGAGGGTAAAAGCTAGTAATTATATATATTTAAATCCTCCACCCATATGCTATAATTACTATAATCAGATAACCCGGTTACTTTCACTTAAATATTCTGTTTAATAAGAAAGATTTAGCAGATTAGTAATTTTCCTAGCGTATAGTAAAAAAATCAACTCAATAATGTTCACATAGTTCACTGACAATAAATTTAACTTGTCTAAAGTTAAATTTGTTGAAAACCAACAAAAATAAAAAGTGTCACAGAATTCATTACAAAAGAAAAACATTATTAAAACATCGACCAAAGAATAAATTCATACAAAACGGACCCGCAAAAGATATCGAAATATTCCTAATTTGTCGACAAGTCAAAACAAAGTTGAAAGGAGCTGTCAATGCTAAACTGTATAACACTTATCCACGCCATCCATTGTTTATTTCGTGGCACTTATCGAATTAGGGGGAAGTTTGTGAGAAATTACATTAACAGGGAAGAGGACGGGCGACGAACGTTTTAACTTAATGGCCATTGCTCGGACTCTATCGCTGTCACTTAGCTACCAGCTCTATAAAAGAAACTACGAGTATCACACACATGCACACTGCCAAATGTATAAGTGAACTGCTATTGTCAAATAAAGGTTTTATTATCTTCAAACGTTTTCGTTGATGTCTCGTCAATATTTTCTAGCAAGTGTCTTTAGAAAGGAATTTGCTTGTTAATCTTTTATCGATGAATTGGGTGCATAAAGTTTTTATTATCTTCGAACGATTTTTTGTTGATATCTCGTCATAATTTTCTAGCAGTTTTACTTGTTGAATGACGAATGCTAAGATCGCAAAAAGGTATCATGACATCCTCGATATTTCGAAGGCTGTTATGATATTTTGATTAACCTTTAATAGTTTATTGAAATATCAAGATGTTCCAAAATTACATAGCTCATTAAGGTCTTAATTATATAAATCTAATTTTACAGAAAGATTTCACAAGTACCAACAAGAAAATAATAATACAAAATTTTAACAAAAAAACCGACTTCTACTAAATAAATTGAAATGGGAGCACCAGCTTTCAAATAAAAAAAGAATCATCAAAATCGGTTCACCCAGTCGAAACTTATGAGGTAACAAATCGCACGCTTCGGCAGGAAGGGGCCGGCTCAATCGGAGTGATACCACGGCCACACAGAAAACCGGTGTGAAATAGTGCTTGCGCTGTGTTTCACCGAGTGAGTGCTGATACCGGAGCTCATACCCCAATCCCCTACCCCCTTCCTCCCCCCCCCCATCCCCAAAAGGCCGGCAACGCACTTGTGACGCTTCTGGTTTTGCAGGTGTCCATGGGCGGCGGTAATCGCTTACCATCAGGTGATGTGTCTGCTCGTTTGCCCGCCTATTCCATAAAAAAAAATATACAGTCGAATTGATAACCACCTCCTTTTTTGAAGTCGGTTAAAAACTATAACCCGACTACGTAAAAACTTTTGATAAAATATAATTAATATAGCCTAGGTCACCCGGGCCTCGGACGCGAGGAGACGGCTCAATGCCACCACTGCGCAGCCGACTTGGACTCCGCCCAGCATACGCTGGAGGACTGACCCGCGTGGTTGTCAGAACGCGAAGTCCTAGTCGGCCAAATCGGACGAGACCTGCTGGGACGCAGTGGTCTCTTTCTGTGAGACTGTAATGCTCCAGAAAGAGACCGCTAAACGGGATCGGGAGAGGGCCGACCCCGAGCGTAGGCGACGTCGCCGGCAACACCAGCCGCCGACAGGACCGCAAGCTGCCAGAGAGTGGGGACCTCTGGTGGCTGATTAATTAATGCGGACAGCGATAGGGGGGCGGCCGCAACGTATAACGGTTGGGCCGACAGGCAGGGGGAAGCTCAGGCTTCCCCCGAGATAGAGTCCCTAGTACAGACGCGGCGTCGTTCCTGAGGGGGACCTGAAATAACATGGTCCGGGTCCTCCTGAGAACGGTCGCCGGGGTGGTTTTTAGTGGAATCACTACATACTTGGCTTCGCAGTCCCCGAGGAGCCGGAGATCCGGATTTTCCACCTCGTCAACAAATAAAAAAAGGTCACCCGGGCCATTATTACAAATCTATTGAAACCTTATTCAATTAAATCGATTCAGTAGTTTAGACGCTACGGTGGAACATACAAACATACATAGACTGTCAAAATATTACCCTCCCTTTTAACTTCGCCGTAGTCGGGTTCAAAGTAAGCGCACTAGACCAACAACATTACGATTTATGTTGTATTTAAATTAATAATTATTAAATTTAAATACATTAACACACGTTCACCTATATTCCTTGTAAGACTCCTGTTTCTTCCCTACTAATCTCAAATACACTTTCAACCTCTATTTCTAGATCCACTACACAAATAAGACACGGTGAAATTCCTTCGTCCATTTTATAAAGTTTACTTTTAAATTAATTAACAAGATTTGGTTACTGTGACAACATCTGAGACCACCATGTTACTTCAAACATGTTCTCATCGTCATTGAAGAGGGAGCCTTAGCGTCCATAATATATTATTATATAAGTTTAATCTTAGTAGGGAAGATAGTGGTTTATAACTCAACTATCTTTTACACGCGGCTTCGCTCACGTAGACTTTCATCCCCTGATTTACCCGCTTAGGGTTGGAATTTCCAAAATTCCTTTCTTAGTCCTCACCTACGTTATATAAAGAACCTACATGCAAAATTTCAGGATTCTAGCTTCAGCGGTTTGGGCTGTGCGTTGATCTCTGGATATGTCAGTCAGTCACCTTACTCTTTTATATTATATATAGATTTAAAGACGGCAGATAGGTAGTTCCAAATAGTACCAAGAACACCACACATTACAGTTTTTTAATTAAAGTGTAATCTACGAAATCACTAATTAAGTACAATAGAAGAGGCCTATATTTACTTTATCCAATACAAAATAATATCTATAATTCGAATCCTACTGAAAGTACAAGAAACCTTTTAAACTTTTAGTAGAATTCGAATGTGTGTTACCTTTTTTGTAACCACAAAAAAGGTAAGAAATAAAACGCTTTATTCTTTTACTATACAGACCTTAATACGCCTTAAAGACTTTACAACTAGGTTTGTAATAGACACACACTCTTGAGTACTACCAAAATATCAAAATTAATCACAATTAAACTTCTATAAACTGACAATTATATTGTATATGCGTAATTAACGACAAAAAATCAACACATGTCTACATCATGTTTACAATTGAAGAACAAGCCTAAAATATTGCGTATATGTTGTGCGTTTCCAAGGAAATTGTAACATGAACAGTTGATACTATTGATAACAATAGCAATGAGG
The DNA here is from genome assembly GCA_949125395.1 of Diaphora mendica. Taxonomy (NCBI): domain Eukaryota; kingdom Metazoa; phylum Arthropoda; class Insecta; order Lepidoptera; family Erebidae; genus Diaphora; species Diaphora mendica. The sequence continues at coordinate 10,428,581 of OX421321.1, forward strand.
ATGTTTAGAACGGTCAGATATACGATTATCGAGAGGTAGCTATGAATATTCATTGTCCAGATGGTCGGTACCTTCCGCTGTAAGGCATCCATTGTAGCCCGAAATATTTAGGCGCACGAGCGCAGCGAGGGTGCTTACAACCGAGCTAACTATTCTGCTTTACATCTCGATTGTGAGGTAAGTAGAAAAAAACCGGCATTATAAGAATAAACAATATTTAAAGTAAAAGTTTTCTATTCCCCCCGGCTTTTTTCATTAAAAAGAATCAAGAAAAGAACTTTTTCAGAACAGTAACGGAAAGTGTGTCAAATGCTTAGTACACAATTTTGTGTGAATCGTCTCAAGATAATGTTCTTTAAATAGAGTAAAATACTATAACAAATAATGGACGGCAGTCCATTTGGCAGGAGTAATAGAATCGCCCACACACCACCACCGACGCCTTCATACGCACCGACGGCTTCACCCGCCCTGATGTCTTCAGATACACCACACCGTAATGTCCAAAGCCCAGTAGACGACCGAATGGAAGCGATCTCAACCCCTGAGATTCATAGCTGGATGGCTCTTATCGAGAAAACCCTTAATGAGGTATGTACTATTGCTTCAGAGAGTAAACTAAACTCGGAACAGAAGCTACGAATAAATACATTGTGCCGAAAAGTGGCAAGCGGTACCTCCCACATGGCCGTAGAATATCAAGCCCTCAAAACAAAAGCCGTTAGAGCTAGTAGAGTTAGCCTTAACTCTCCAGGACCAATTTGACCTATCTAAGAACCTTAACGACCTTAAATGCACCATTAATGAATCATACAAACATTCACCCGGAACATCATTCGCCGATATGGTTAAAAAAGGTACTAACAATTTTATACCAAAGACAAATTTGAATTCAGTGGCCATTTATCCCAATGATAAAGGTATCTCAAGCGACGATACCAAGTCATTAGTACAAAAAATTATTTGTCCGGAACAAATGAAGTTGCAAGTGAGAGGGCTGCGAAAAACCAAGAACGGTGGCGTTATAATTAGCACAGATTCAAAGGGAGACATAGAAAAACTAAAACAATCAGCCCAGCTTAAGGAATCCGGTCTTATCATTGACGACCAACATAAAAAGAAACCGAGAGTTATAGTTATTGGGGTACCAAATACCATGCAGGAAAAGGAAGTTTTTAACTGCTTATATCACCAGAACCTAGCAGATAAATTGCAGGACTGCAGCCTTGAAATTTTTCTGAACTCAATTAGGTTAAGCCACAAGTCGGGTAAGAAAGATGCCGAGACATGCAACTATGTAACAAGTATCTTCAAACATTCGCAAAGCCCTAATAGCTAAAGATAGAGTATTTGTGAACTGGTCATCCTGTCCTGTTAGAGATTTTACTCTTGTGACCCGGTGTTACAAGTGCCAGCAGTACGGGCACGCAGCCAAAACGTGTCGAGAGACGTCATACACCTGTGGGCACTGCGGGGAGTTAGGGCACTCACTAAAGGACTGCACAAAGAAGACAGAAGATTCAAAATGCGCTACTTGCCTGCGCTTCAAAAAGCCGGATAATCATGTCACAGGAGCCCTTGACTGTCCTGCAAAGCTAATGGCTGAAAAAAGATATATAAACTCCATTGACTATGAAGGCGCCTAAGAGCTATAATTCATAAGTATTTAATTATAATTAAAATTTAAAAAAAATTATAATTAAGAATTCAAAATTCGTTTTCGTAAGTTATTTGTTCTATTTTATATTTTTTATGCCTAAATTAAAACCTAATGTTAAGCTTACTTAAAATTACATATATATATTGGAATTAAGGAACGCTGTGTACGTCCCCACAAAAACAAACACTAAAACACATCATACATTTGTTCACACGAGCCTATAAAATAAATACAATAATACCTGATACACACGCCGCATGCTTCCTTTACTAGTTTGTTATTTAGTATTAAGAGTTTGTACCTAGTAAGTGGCCAGAGCGACTAACCACTGACGACTCATCACACAGGTTTATACCTAGTTTGAGGGTCAGAGGCGACTCGCTGTTTGCCCCATGTAAGTTCTTGTATATCAACTGGACATTATGCACTAATTTTCCAAATTACCTAAATAAAGATTTTATTATTATTATTATTTATATATATTTTTTTTTTTCAAGAACGAAATTGAGCTTCTCCATTCATATTTCAAATTGATGACTATTATACTCACACGAAGACAAGGCTGAATAGCAAAGCGACCTCTTTGGTCATTTTTCTGATTGGGTTTTTCTGATTGAGTTTTCATTGGGCTGAATGCATGATGTCTATTACCAGTATGATGGTTAGATGTCTTTTTGAAAGAAATAAGTGTTTTTCTAGGGCTTTTCTAGGTACATTATTACCTAGAGCGCTAATTAGTCACCTACAAGCCCCATTAGGAGGTAATAAGAACCTACTTACCGAACATGAGAGATGTAAAGGATAATTTATTTCCACTGTTTTTATTTGTTGAAACCGAATTTAATTTAGTAAGAACGCAAAAATCAATAGTAGGTAAGTAAGAAATGCAATGTTAATTCTCGGATTTTTTATGAATCGTTATTTGCTATTATACTCCTCTATTCCATAAGCCTTTCTAATTTGTAGTGTTTTTAAAGCTTCGTTTATGGTTAAGTTTCATAGTAATACATACAAAAAGTAAGCATGGTGTCAACAGATTATAGGAGATTTTTCAGTAGGTCGAAGTAAACAAAGGTTAATCCGATCTGGTCAAAAAATAATGTCCTGTGCGTTCTAATCTGATGTATGACTTACCCATAAATCATCATCAATCTGAACGAAGATCAGGATAATAGATACCTGAACTTTCATATTAAAACTATTAACTTCATATTAACTTAGAAGAAACCAGCTTAAATTGGGAGAATCTTTTGACTTTTATTTGAATTACAATCAATATCAAATCAACCTTCAGTTATACCTTAAAACAGAAACTAAAATGAAGATTGGTAGATATGAAGACTAAAAAAAATTGTTTACCGTTTGCAAAAGAGCTTCTAGTTAAATTTTCTACAAGCTCCTTTACTTGTAGTTAAATTTTCCCGAAGACATTGATAACATTTATTAGAGATAAAGCCAGCAGCTCTCCACCACAGTCCAAATTAACGGGCCAGAAACGTCCCTAGTTCACATTTCTCAATCGTTACCATTTTAAAGCCCGGAAGTGCATTTCATGCGATAGAATACGTGCCCCAAAAAGATTTATTACCCTAGAGTTAATTTAAAGAGTATTTGGTCTGTCTGCGAAATTAATGCAGTCTAGTTAGACATTCCTTATGGGTGAGTACGTTTTGGAGAAATATTGTGTTCTTGTAACTCAAACGAGCACTACACTTTACAACAATTTAAAGAATTTATGGTCTTAAAACATCTTACGCAAAGAATAGGACATTAAAAAGATAGATAGCCTTGCAAGCAATATGCGAAAATGTATGGATCCCCAGAATTACTACCTTTGAAAATATATTGTTCATTACCATTACTAAGAGTGAAAGAAGAACTTATGTTGCATTATAATCTATTCTACTCAAATTTCGAAGATAAATAAACATTAACGATATTTTTCTTTAAGTTATAATCGCTTTGTATCGGATAGGTATAAGTTTTTAAAAGTCATGGCAAAGTCAAGCATGACTTACAGCCTACAAAAATATTTACACTGATGATGTTTATAGTAGTGCTGAATATTATTTTGAGTCTAGTTTAGACGTGAAACAAAAGATACATACAAACAAAGTTATCTCATTTAAAGTGAACCCTTCAATTAATATTTATAACTTCAACTAGATATAATTTTCTGAAACGTACTGCTACTTTTTTAATAAAACCAGATAAGATACTTCCACATAGAGCCTAACTAGCTTTTGCTCGCGGGTCCGCCACGTGTTTGTCCGCTTTCGCTGTAAAGAGTAGCCTATATCCATTCTCAAGAACCAAAGTATCTTCACGTCAAAGTTCATTGGAATCAGTGTAACGACATTGCCATGAAAGCGTAAAAGGCAGCAAAGTTACTTTCTATAATATTAAATTGATATGAATTTTTAAATAGTTGGGGCTGACGCATAATTTCACTTTCCATTTATTGTCCTCAAAAGAAGAAGAAAACTATGATGTTCAAAAGCCATAACGAGTAACTTTGTCCATTGTCCACAACAAGTGGGTTCACACACATATCAACACTCATATCCATTTTACAATCGACAAAGCAATTTATACCGAGGGCCCAAAGTCACGTCTTGGACTTATTGTCATGTGGGATAAAGAAAGGCCCAAAGGGATACAGGGGAGATATGTCCTTCACACAAAAACCCGCAGTTATTTTCAATACTTATACAGTGTATGGATGGTGAATAGGTCCCATATCAATGGACATACCATTGCATTCAGACGGTTTTCGTTTATTTCCTACCCCTTGTCACATATAAGAAATAAATGGAAATGAAAAGAATGCAATAGAACACGAACAAAAATATAAAAAAGGTACAAATATATTTACTTTAAAATGTCAACGTCATCACTTTGTTTCTTTAAGTGTTTTTATGAACTTTTAACTGCATTTTTCACTTCAGTCTACTACCGTTCACTGCTGAACGAATGCCTCCCCAAAAGAGCGCCAACCATACCAGTCTTAACCATCCCAGTCTTAGAGTATACATCCATCCGCAGTATATAAATGCAATAAGTAATACACATTTTTATATGAATTTAGTTGCACGAAACTTTAATTTTCAATTAAGTTTCGTTTTCCGTTTTGAGATCCAAAGTTAAAATATATACATATTTTTATGTATGTACGCTTAGGTAAAATGAAACACATATTAAAGGACATATCACATATGTCAATAATGAAAAGCGAAGCCTAAAGCGAAGGGAAATAAAGTCATTCCGTATCTTTACAACTTAATTATAATTAACTCTTCATCTAAGGTCCTTTGATCTTTATTACAAACTGTATTTTGTGTCCGTTAATTGCATGTTTCCAGAGGCCTCCCGGGCACACGTTGAACACTTGTGAGTGTGGGCGTTTTCGCTTTGACAAAATTGAGTGCAGTTCATATAGGTCTTTATTTATTGTACACTTGTACTTATTCCACTATTTTATTTTTGTTTGTTGGTTATGATATAACCAGTAACCTTTGATGATGCCATCAGGCGAAACCGGTCAGGTGTCAACAAAAATAAAATAGTGGAATAAGTACAAGTATGAATAGCCTACCAAAGTGACTCTGCTCGGTCTGATGGAAAGCTCAAGCAGAATCCAACAGTGGGGGCCACCATACTCACTGCGAAAGAAGACAGTACGACGTCCCACACTAAGGCGGCTTAGTGAGATGCTTTTTCACGCCCCCGCTTAGGTAAAGGACCCGGGATCATAGTACGAGGGAAACACGTGCGCTGGTAGCGAGTTCCAGTTTTTAACTGCTCGGCACAGAACGGAAGAACCAAATCGTTTGGTTCAGGAGCGTATTTCTTCCAGAGTTCAGTCAACACGGCCAGCACGTGTTATTCTGTAGAGGAAGGGAGAATGCGGAATCAGTTCAAAGAGCTCTTCAGCACATTCTCCATGGTAATAGCGGTAGAGAACTGCCATAGAGGCGATATCTCTCCGCAACCGCAGAGGCTCAAGGGACTCGGTGGCATAGGGACTGTTGATATTTACTTTATCATTAAAATTGTCTGTAAATTTATAAAGCGGTAAAAGGAAGAACAAACAAAGTTGGTAGTGACTTTGTACATAAATTAAACGTAATAAAATACTGACCAATGTTGAAGCATTGCAAGCAAATAAATATATGCCCTTATAATTTGGGTTCATGTAACAAATTACGCCTCTTCTCACTAATTGGTAACGCCTAATTGGTAGTCGCTACAGAAAAATTACTTTCATCAACGAGCGAAGAGTTTCATAATTACTGCAATTAGGAGCATTGCGGCGTTTTGTTCAGACGAGACGGCGAGGATGGTGCGGACGTGTCGCGTTTACAAATTTATCATTTTTGTGGCCATTCACAACCGTTTTGAAATAATTTGGCACCCACGCGCCATCTAAATAACACCACGCATATTTTCGGTGTGATCTATCGCCATTTGTAAGGACAGAAGATTTATAATTATCAACGCAATTATGCTTTTACATCCCTAAAGTTATAATTATTTATTCTAGTCATGCAAATCTAAGTGAGTATAATATAATATTTAGAAACCAAATGCAATCTTGTATTAAAGAACATCATCATCGTAACTTGAGTTTTTAATAAATTCTGGTTTTTCTTTTGATGCCAATCTAAACATTTTGACATATTTCATGTTTTAATAAGTAATAAATTTATAAATTCAACTTTTCTAAAGAATTACGCAACTTAGTGATTTTTTGAAAACCTTTATAGACAGTTTGACTCAGGTACTTGGGTAAGAATTTTACCGTGGGAGAGCCACGCTTCGGCATGAATGGGCTGGCTCGACCCGAGTGATATCACCGAGTGAGCGAGGATTCCGAAGGCCCATACCCTTCCCCCCATCCCCCAAAAGCTAGCAATGCACTTATGACGCCTCTGGTGTTGCGGGTGTCCATGGGTGTTGGAAATCGCTTACCATCAGGTGATACGCCTACACGTTTGCCCCATATTTATAATGTACTAGCTTTTGCCCGCGGCTTTGCTCGCGTGGAAGTTGATTATATGTGTTTAATTAAAACTGTGTAAGTATCTATGAATACTGTGTTTATGTTTTTAAACGTATTTATTTATTATCAATAGTCCATTAAAATTGACTTTCATACACACTTTCGACCCTTATTTTAATCCCTTTAGGAATAGAATTCCCATAAATGCTAAAAGCCTGAATACAAAGTTTCAGGCTACTAAATTAAAAAATGACGGACTTCCAGTCTAGCCTAGGGATAGAATATGCAGAAACGCTTAAATACGTATCTCATCATCATCATCGCAGTCCACTGCTGGACATAGGCATCTCCAATTGCACGCCACGTGGTTCGATCCTCAGCTTCTCTCATCCAGCTCCTGCCAGCCGTCTTGGGCAGCTCATTATTCCACCTGGCCTGTGGACGTTCTACGCTACGTTTGCCGAGACGCGGTTACCACTCACGAACCCGATTACCCCAACGGTTATCAGTTCTGCGGCTAATATGGCCAGCCCACTGTCACTTCAGCTTGCTTATCCTGTGGGCTATGTCAATGACCTTGGTTCTCTACCGGATCACCTCATTCTTGATGCGAACCCTTAGAGAAACGTTGAGCTTTTGTGATGAGAAAAATAAATTATTATTATAGCCCTCTCCATAGCACGCTGAGCGACTTTGAACTTGTGGACCAGCCGTGTCGTAAGTGTCCACGTTTCGTCACCGTATGTCATGACAGGTAGTACGTACTGATTGAAGACTTTCGTATTTAGGCACTGTGGGATTGACGATGAAAAGATCCTACGAAGTTTCCCAAACGCTGCCCAACCCGGCTGAATTCTCCTGTTCACCTCGTCCTCGAAGTTGTTTCTACTTAACTGCAAAGCCTGCCCGAGGTACCACACATATTTTTGAACAACTTCGAGAACGGCACCGTGAACCACAACTGGTTCCGGTAGAACATGTTCGTACATACGTATCTACTCATTTTTAATCAGTAGCCATAAATAAAGTTGCATGTTTCTAACTTCAAGAATGACGGACTTCCAGAATAACCTTTAGACGAAATTTCAACCCCTATTTCACCCCCTCAGGGGTAGAATACCCAGAAACGCTTCAATACGAAAAAATCTAATCATTTTTAATCAGTAGCCCAAAACTAAATTTTTATGTTTCTCACTTAAAAAATGACGTTCTTCCTTACAAACTTTCAACCCCTATTTCACCCCTTTTGGGGCATAATATCCAAAAACTCCTAAATACGTATCTAATCATTTTTATTTAGTAGCCCAAAATATTTCTTATTTAAAAAATTACGGACTTCCATACAAACTTTCAACCCCTATTTAACCCCCTTAAGGGTAGAATATCCAGAAACGCTTAAATACGTATCTACTCTTTTTTCATCAGTAGCCTAAAAATAAAGTTTCATGATTCTAACTTATAAAAAGACGAACTTCCATACAAACTTTCAACCCCTATTTCACCCCCTTAGGGGTAGATATTCAGAAACGTTTAAATACGTATCTATTCATTTTAAATCAGTACCCTAAAAACAAAGGTTCATGTTTCTTACTTAAAAAATGACGAATCTCCATACAAACTTTCAACCCCTATTTCACCCCCTTAGGGGTAGAATATTCAGAAACGCTGAAACACGTATCAATTCATTTTTAATCAGCAGCCAAACAATAAAGTTTCATGTTTCTTACTTCAAAAATGACGGACTTCCAGACTGACCTATATACGAAATAACAACCCCTATTTAACCCCTTAGGGGTAGAATATTCAGAAACGCTTTAATACGTATCTACTCTTTTTTAATCAGTAAACCAAAAGTAAAGTTTCATGTTTCTTACTTAAAAAATGACGAACCTCCATACAAACTTTCAACCCCTATTTCACCCCCTTAGGGGTTGAATATTCAGAAACGCTGAAATACGTATCAATTCATTTTTAGTCAGCAGCCAAAAAATAAAGTTTCATGTTTCTAACTTCAAAAATGACGGACTTCCAGACTGACCTATATACGAAATAACAACCCCTATTTAACCCCTTAGGGGTAGAATATCCAGAAACGCTTAAATACGTATCTACTCTTTTTTAATCAGTAGCCCAAAAGTAAAGTTTCATGTTTCTTACTTAAAAAATGACGAACTTTCATACAAACTTTCAACCCCTATTTCACCCCCTTAAGGGTGGAATTTCAAAAATTCCTTTCTTAGTGCTCATTTACGTTACATAAAGAACCTACATGCAAAATTTCAGGATTCTAGCTTCAGCGGTTTGGGCTGTGCGTTGATCTCTGGGTATGTCGCTCCGGGTATATTATATATATAGATAATACAAACACATAAAAAAATCTAATGACACACCTATTCAAAGATTCAAATGTATTCAGATTTTTGTAAATTATGGTTGTTTAATCCTAAATTCTATATGGTACTAAGTTAACATAAAAAAATATAAGCTTCTAATGAAGTTAGACATAAAAAACAATTGTATGTTTCTTACAAACGGTTCAATAAAAATACAACTCCCGTTTAGTCTGACATCATTAATTACACCCAAAGTAATTCAGTAGAACACTATTGCAATTAAATCACCTACTATGCAGAAAGAAACGATTTCTCTTGTTACAGTAAAAAGAGAACAGTTATACTGAAACCAACACACTAGCTAAGTTAAATATGTCTACTGCTAACGAAAGTTCTTATTCTAATAAAACTATTATTATGTACGAAAAGTTCAATATAACAAATTAGCAAAAGGTAACTCTCTTGGATATCGTCCAAAGGAGTTTATTTAAGACCAAGTTTAATCTGTATAGCTACTTCTAGAGACAAACTACTGGCTTAGTCTATATTTCAAGTTAAGAAAAACAACTTTGTGTTTTAAATCTTTGGAACTTCTTACTGAGGTATTGTAAACGTAAACTGACAACTGTAAAAATAAACCAAAGTTTTTTTAAATTTATCAATTTATTTTAACTAACAACAGTTCAGTAAGATAGTTCCCTTATGACATTAAATAAACTAATTTTGGTAATGAGTCCTGATATCTTCTTTGAAAACCTTGATCCATTATATTCTCGTACCAAATATTTATTTCTCAAATAGTAGATCAGTAAGTTTTCTCATTTACGATCACAAGTTCACATTTTCAGTTTACTTTATAAAGTCAACAACTTTGTCTACCATTTCGTGGTTTCAACGCACATTTTGTGGATATTCTCGGTCCACATCATTCACTTATTTTAGATATGAAAGTGATGTAATATGAAAAGTTTTATTGAAAATTTTAAACGCTCAGTATTAATCCTTTTTATCTTTACCTTAGTCTTAACTTAAGTGGATCTGTTCGCCGAATATAAGCACCTCGGTAATGAATTTTTGAAATTTAATTTTATACCATTTTCTTGTTGATCGATTATTCTTTCGAGGGTATCGCTTTGGGAATTCAAGACGATGAATGATAATACTTAGGAAATGCTTATTACTTAAGTTGGTTTAAAGTACATTAAAGTTTTTTTTTACAATTATTTAAGAACATTATTTTAAAAGAGGTTTATTTCGTCCAATTTTAATCCAATCTTTAAAATTGATAAGGAATAGTGTAATTTCTTTAGTTGGTATTTATATGGAACATTATAGATTTATTAAGAAAGACATGCACTTTTGTATTGATTGCAGATTTTAAGGCTAGAAGTTCTGTTATCATGAAAACTTAAAATTATAGGCAGTAAAGAAGGTCATACATGCAGAACTAGGTGGAGGTGAGAAAAGAATGAAGCGCTGTCAGCGCAGTTCATAACATGACGAATCGGGACTAAATTTAATTCGTATATCATAGGAAATAATAACGAAATTTACGAATTATCGATTAAAACTTCTTACAATGTCGCTAATCTCGTATATATTTTTATAACACTCGATTTAAAATTTATTTGGTTGCCCCTACGATCTATGAGTTAAGTCTTATTACTTTAGTATGTATTCGCAGAAGTGCTTACCACAGAATTAGTATAATACACTTCCAGTGTTAATTAAATAGCAGTGTATATTTTCACTCAGTCATAATGTGCATATGCTGGAGTACGATGAAGCTGCAATGCTCTACAACAATATCTCATAGAACATGGTAGACATTTATACTTTGCAAACACTCGCGTGCTTAAATTACACCTTAAGATCTTTAAAAAGAAAATTCTTGAACGTACCTGTATAAAGTTGATAGAATAGATGTAAATGAAATATAAATTAGAATTTCGCCAACAACAAGGAACAAAAATATTAAAAGCTAAGAGTGGCCTTTGAACATATTACCGACATGAAATATTTCAGTCAGTTTTCCATAGTGGAGGTAAAAGGCAAATGGATTAGCGGCTTTAAACTTGGCCACGAACTGGCAGCGGCCGCAACGCATGCGGAAAAGTTATTAAACCTGTGTTTCACTCACTCGTTTTCCTGATCTACTTATACATAGCAGCAGCTCTTCCGACCCATATATACATGTCATATTATAAAACCAGCAATAGATTTTTAATATAATAAATATATAATAAAAAAAATCTAATTTCAATAGACGTCACAAAATGTGAAATAGTGAAGGGCTTTCATTCATTTCTTTTATGGCTGGCTTGTCGCTGACTCTCCTTGATCATCACTCTCAGACAGCAGAAAAATAATGTAAATAAGAGTTATGAAAACAGATGGAGCGAGAGTACCAAGTACGTCTTGATAAGTTTACTCTGTTTACATCTAGACTTTGGTTGAGAATATGATTTCAGTGTTTTACAAACGTTTAACATAACTTACAACATTTCAAAACCGAATTCTATTTTGAATCTTAAATCCAAATACTTTTAGAGAGACAAAGGAGCTTGCCAAATCGTGGCACTATATCATCGTGGCACAGATAATAGGGCATTTTGAAATAGATTTGCAAGCCATAAATATCATCTTTGCCTTACAACTACCTACCAACAATACGAGTGTTTTTTATTTATAAGATTAATTGAAACAAAAATATAGGTTTCAAAATATTTTCTTTGAACAATTTGTTTGTGGTATGCTATGGCCGAATTATAATTATATTCATTTGAAATGTAAAATAATCTTGAAATTAGTTAAAAATAAGTACTTACTTGTCTTTAGCCTGGTTAAAATATTGATCTGTTGGATTTATTCTTGACTAGCGACCCGCCCCGGCTTCGCACGGGTGGATTTCAGATTATTTGCTACATCACATTAGAAACCTCGAAAATTAATAGTGTTTCCATACTATATTATGCATTTATTATACCTACATAAAAACCTTCCTCTTGAATCACTCTATCTATTAGAGAAACCCGCATCAAAATCCATTGCGCAGTTTTAAAGATTTAAGCAAACATAGGGACAGAGAAAGCGACTTTGTATACTATGTAGTGAAGATAATATTAGAACGCTAAGCGATAGGTATCTTGACATTTGAGGAGTTCATAATATATTTTCTTAAGATTATTTAATAGCTCATAGGCTACGATCTGGACACGTTCCACTGAATAAGTTTCGACATCTTATGGGTATAAGTACAAGCCCAAATTGTGACGAATGTGGTATTTGTTGAGGATGTCTATCATTTTTTAGTGGAATGTGTTAAAACTAGGGCTGAGAGGGAGACTTTGGTAATTAGGCTTAAGATAAATACGTAGATGTTGGCATGTTCCAAAGTATATTATCAAAACCTCTGTCAGAACCGGCGTTGTTAGTGTACAAACTCTTCGAAATATAGTCTGTATTGCAGTGTTTTGCAAACAAGTATGTTTTTACTTTTTAAGGTATAGTATAAGTTAGATATGAATACATTGTAAATTTAGGGTACGATGGGGCTGACATGGTCTTATGTGTGAATAAAAGCCCCTAAATAAAATAAGATAAAAAAAAGATTATTTATTTTAAGTTTTTATTAAATATTAAAACCTTTGTCAATGTATCAAAAGCAAAAAAACAATGTTATAAAACTTGACTACCTTGGGGGCGCAGTGGCAGCGTAAGCGACTGTCGTGCTTGAAGTCTCGAGTTCGGTTCTCGGGTTGGAACAAATGCTTGTATGATCTGCTAATATTTTTTTGGATTTGTAGCGCTTTCTATGTATAATATGTAGTTATCTAGCTGCCATAGTACAAATTCTGCTTATTTGAAGCCAAAGAAATATAATAATAAAATAAACTATTTTTATTTATTACCTACCTTTGTTTATGATCTTGTAAATGATAACTGTTGTGGTTATTAATATGTATTATGCTGTATGTTATACGGCGATTTTCAATTCATTGAAACACAAACCTTCAGCAGCTTCAATCTCGGATATTAAAGCCAAAAGTCCCTAAAACATTTTACCTAACACCGGTAGAGTTCAAATCAAAGACAAAAATTTATTTCGACACCAACCTTATTGATAGCAAGAAGAGCGCTAGACTGACTATTCAGCCTTTTAGCAAGTCAATAAACAACTCAACAAGAACGCTACACAGTTATTTATTTGCACTGGAACAAGGTTTGTTATTTTAAGGCTGTGTATACACTAAAGAAACAATGCTGTGCAACATATTTCTGGCAGCAGTAAGACACAAAACTTTTTAAGTTGACGCCAGATTTATATAACAGTGCAATAAATCATCGTCAAATTTTACACGTAAGGTTTTAATATTATAGGGGGAAAAGAACGAATCAAACATAAATAACGTAACTATGGAAATATCTTCAAACCAGGAATTATCTTCAAACCAGGAAATATCTTCAAACCAGGAATTATCACCAAAAAGGTTCTTGATAAATTACACAATTATTTGCTGATTCATTTACACTATTATTTGCTTTTAAAATGTCTTTGTAATTTGCTGTCCGCTATCGCAAATTTAAAAAAAAATAAGTCAGTTTCTAAATCAATGCAATGGGAAGAAATTTATCTACTAATTCATACAATTTTGTACGGAGTTTTAGCGGCACACATCTGAAATCGTCATATTTTTAAGATAGAGTTCGTTTTATCCGCTTCATCATCATCACTATCATCAGCCTGTCGCAGTTCACTGCTTAGTCAATTTTAATATTTCAATATCGCAGTCAATGTTATCAGTTTATAAATTAGTAATTTATGACTTTTCTTCCATTGCTGTGTTAACCTTTAAAACAAAGTAGAGAACGTAACATATTACTACAAATACCAGTGATATTTGAATATCGGTTCCATCTGTTTATTTGCTACTGTTGATGATGATCTAGGTTTAAACCCAAACAAAGTAATTTGACCGCAAAGTTAGAATTGATACGGTTTTAACGCAACAAGTGTTCATACTTGACTATTGTGTACCACACAAAGCGCGCACAAATTTGCATATTATGAACGATGAAATACCGTAATTGAGAATAATTGAAATAACACACGTAACATAAATATAATATAGAATTGCCAGACCTGTAGTATCAATTACCTAATGGTAAATTATACTTTGAAGATTGTACGGACTTTAAAAGAGAACAAAATCCCTGAGTTTGTTTCGTACTCTTCTCTCAGGGCTAGTTCAGTTAGAAGCAGCCAAACTCGTCAGCTCAAAAAAAGTTTAATATGCCAAACTAAATATAACCTGAATTACGAGAATTGTGCCTCTGGTAATCTCGCTCACTTAGTAAAAGCAACGAAGGAATAGGTTCATACTGATTTTCTATGAGGTCGTGGTGACATTCTATTCGAACCGACCCATTTGCTGATTCCAAATTCTTTCTTGCACGTTATAAATAATTGCACATCACTATACAACTCAATATACGATACGATTGTATTCGTACAGCAACTGACTTCAGGCTTCCTGTTACGGAAACAATGTAGCATTTTAACTTTAGCCTGTTTGCCAAACATTATTTGAAAAAGGAATAATCAAAATTCTGTGTAATTTTTACGTTGCAAACTCAACCTGGCACGGTTTATTATATACCTTTTATGAAATGCACTTGAGTTCTTCCTATACTATTACATTATTAAACTACCTTTTTCAATACAATATTAATGGTTAGGTAATCCTGTAACGTCAATATTTACGTAGCTACGCTAGTTACGAGTTAAGCTCTAATTAGAAATAGTTTAAATAGATTTTCTCTAATATGCGTTTAAAAACGTATTTATAATTAACATTAAACAGTAGATATTGAGGACTGGCTAAGTGAGACCGGGATAGTTGACGCTCACAGAACAAATGTTGACGCTCCTTGGAGAAAACCTTCGTCCAGCAGTGGACGGGGATAGGTTGATTTGATAGTACCTAAATGTTAAATGTTCAATGACAATGTCAAATCAAATTCTTCCGTTCACCTCGTCCTCGAAGTTGTTCCTATCTAACTGCAATGTCTGCATGAGGTACACATATTTTTGAACGAGAACGGCACCGTGTTCCGTGACCGGTTCCGGTATTACATGTTCATTGAACATGATCTTTGGTTGTGTCCATTTTCATCCCTAGGCCTATGCGTACAAAAGAGTCATCCAGGTCATTTAGCATCAGCCGTACTAGCCAAGTTGACATTCTACTTCTTCTTCTTTGCCTGGCTCTTTCCCATTTTATTTGGGGTCGGCCCTCCGTATCATGCGTCTCCAGGAAACTCGGTCCTGGGTCGTCTCTTTGTTGACTTGGGCTTCTTTGAGGTTGAAAATAGGAAACAAAATATTAGCCAATAATACAAAAGAATAGAGGCAGCTGCAGAAAGAAATTCGACTCAAAACTCTTAGATCTAAGGGAGCTGTTATGAAACAAATACTGTACTCAATTTCAATCAAAAGTTTAAAGCTTAAATTATTAGTTCTCACTAACAATTCGGGTGTATAAACACAATTAACAACAAACTAGTTATAAATATTACAAAAGTTATTCAAATTTAAGAGGAATAACTCCGAACAGGACATCATGGGACCAACTGTAATGGAAACTGAAACTAACTTTGTATGAACCTAAATATAACCTAAACGCAGCGGCTACATCACCGAGAGAACTATGTAAATTCTTGGAAAACTCTATTAGAATTGTGAAGCGTTATGTTGCGTCTATGTTTCCTTTGCTGTCAATTTTATATTAAAGTGAATGAGGTTAAAACTTTAAAAATAAGTGTGTGTGTTCTTAAATAACTTAAAACACGATGCTGTAGTGGAATTGAATGCGTGCCTTTTTAGTTATATTGTAAGCTGCACGTGTTATATTCGCACGTAATATCTATCTACTTTAATTTCAGACAAGAATTAAGTAATAAGGAACAACCACTAGTAGATACATAAAATGAGTAAGAAAATGAAAACAACTACTAACCAATCAAGTAGACTTATAGTATATAAACTAATTTATGTTTATTTTAAATGTATACTTTAATAGCTAGCTGCAAATCTTCTACATCATAAAAATACTATGATTTCTGTCTAAAATTCTCTCAAATTTTCTGTATTAGATTCTCAAAGGACTTTTAAAATAAACTCGCTGAAAGAAATTATGCAAATATATTCTAAGAACAATCAAAACTGCACGACATAAGAAAAAAATGTAAGTTTATAACGTTGCAAATTAACTTTAAAATAGTTATTGTTGAAACAGGTAAGACTTCGAGACGAAAAAAAAAGGTAAGAGCAACTGACCAGATAGCACGTCACCAAAACAGATTGAACACAATTTGCTAATCGAGTAAAACCTCCATTGAGTTACATATTCAATAAATATATTTTAACACACTAGTACTTTTTAAAACGTTACATATTTCTGAACAGAATTTGCTACTTTTTTCTGTAGTTTATTCGATCTTGACAGAACAGCTAGTCGTTAGCTATGGCCTCTTATTAAGTTAGTCCCAAGTTCAGTCGATATTCAATTGATTACTTTGAGACTATAAAAACCCGCTTTCGCTGTGAAAAGATGTTTCAGCCAGTCTTTATGTTTGCTTTTTGGATCACTTTTACGTTTAGTTTCTATAGGCAATTTTTAAATAGCAAAGTTTGACGTCATTTCTTATCGGTTCTATGAATCAATTATTCACTGTCAACTACTCTTGTCTCTCCGAAATATTTTTATCCATCCTAAGGTGACCTGGAAGACGTCTTAGCAATAAGCTCGTCCTTTGTACATATCTGATGTTATTTGTACTCTCTTGTAACTCTGTAAAAAGGTGTACAAATGGAAAGTTCTAATAATCTATTTCTTGATTAATATATTGAAGTTCAACACTGATGTTAAGGCCCATATTCACTTTGATTAGTGCGAGTGCAAGTGTGAAGTGCAGGTGATCAATGATTGGTAGAAAATACGTGTGGACAGCGAATGCGCTTACAAAAACTCTCTGTCAAAAAACACTTAAAAGCGTAAAATAAACTGGTTCTTCATAAATTGCCTATATCTAATTCTTTATTCATTTAAATAGTAGTATTATAATGGGTGCTAGGTACCTAAAATCTGTTTGAAGTTTCAAATTTCAAAATCGGTCCACAACTGATGGAGTAATCAGTTAACATACATAAAAAAAAAAAAAAAAAAAAAAAAAAAAAAAAAAATACATACAGTGGAACATAGAACCTCCTCCTTTTTGGAAGTCGGTTAAAAATTAGGATGTCGCGTTGAAAGATGTATCTGAAAGTCCGCCCAAAACTATTATCATCTCTGGAGAAGCTTAAGATAGATAAATTTTTGATTGATCCATCGTATTTCAGTACCTATATTTACAAGTCTATAATATGAGTGCTTGGGGTTAATTTATACATAATAAATGAAACTCATAGCAACACAGTGTATATTAATGTAAAACGTAAGTATAAATTTTAGTCATGATAATACCTGTAAAAAATGTATAAAGTTATGCTATATATCACATAATGATGATAAAAAATACTTTATCGACTCTTTGTACTAAATTTGAACAACAATTTCTGAACAATAATATATCTGTTGCGTAAAATATAAAGTTTGGCAAGTATAATCTCCTCGGGCCTCGATCCTGCGAAACTAGAGATTATGAGAAAATGAGCTTAAAACTTTCTCCACGGTCTATTGTGGACGTCTAACACCGACTTTACTTTGCTTAGCGGGGTTAATAGCAAAATTGTTACTCGAGTACCCCTTCAATAAAGGGCTCTATAATCAAGTGACGTATATGCACATCGATTGATCTCTGAGACTATACAGCTGAGGCTTGTTCCACACATCTATGTGTGATAAAGTAGGTATCTACCAAGTACACACACACATATGTGCTTAAGAGATTTGGCAACAAATACCTACGAGTAACTACAAATAAAATTGAATATTTTAATATAAAACAAAGTGTAGAAATTGCTAGAATTCATTTGCATTCAGTTAACATAGATTGACTTATTAAAGAGTTAGTTTTGTATACAAGCTACTGCGCCGAGCTCCAAGGCCATTCACATTGCCGGGGGCATGGGTGCAGCTCAGAGGTACGTACTGTAAAATAGTCTCTGAAATCAGTCTAGAAACTTGGCATTCTGCTACAATTTACGTAGCGGTGGGTGCATAAAAGCCACTCCAATGCCCGCCCCGCCTTTCTGAAGGCATCTTAGACAAGTTTGAAGTTGCCACTGTAAACAAGGACCTAACTAGCTGGAGAATGTTGCTGCAGATAATGTATACAATTCGTCTCGTAAGCTAGTACAGTGGTTGCTTTTGTCTTAAGGCGCTAAATAAGCATTGATTCGTAATTAGCTGAATCCTGCGTTTTATAAACCCTTATTGTTTGGTCAGCCTACGGGCATATCAACAATTTAGAACTTATGTTCTAAATTGCTGATATGTTGATATGAGTTGATAATAAATAAAGCATAAAGTCATTTAGTAAATATGATATAACTTGATATATTCCAATAAACATAGTCTGCGCTATTCAATTTAAATTTCTTTGGGAAAAACAAATAATTGATTTTCATCGTTGATACCCTCTGATAACTAACTAAAAATGTACATCAGCGTCAAGCTTTACTTGTAGACTAAATTCATTGTCTCTGGAAAGGATCTACAAACTGTATAGCACCATCAAATGTTAGAAAAAAAATACGTTTCCAGTTTTATATAAAGCGCAACGATCGCTACCATTACGTTGAGTAAGCGAAGTAGTAGTTTTCAAAGCTAACTGTAGGGAGACCTTATCCATCGACAGATATTATTTCCTCTTCCACTCGGTGTAAAGACCTAGTGGCTGCCGGGTACACTGTACGTCGGGAGCAAACTGAATTAGGAACGTTTTTCTCCATTTTATATCTTTCGCCTCTCTAAGGAGCGACGAAGTGTTGAATTATTGGACTTACTTTATTTTATAAACCGATTTCGCCATCAGGAGATTTCTGTTTACTTTGCCAACGCTTTTTAAATTCATATTTTATGTAAGGTTGTGCCTATTTACTTTACATATATAAATTACACGAAAATGATTTATTGCAAAGTAAGTCGACGATATGGTTGATGGACAGGCGTAAAATCCACCTATTTCGTTGCGTGTACGTAATAAGAAGGTTAAGACATTTTACATTAGGGATGTTATGGAGCTCAGTAACCGTAACCAAAACTTTCAGATATCCGAAAACATAACAACAATAACATCAAGTTCAGAATATATTATGTACATGTTCTAAGAAGAAAGCATATCTATAGATAGCATTATATAACAAGTCTGTAGGTACAGATAATAAAATTGTAAAAAATATATTGAAGAAAAACGAATGAAGGGGGTCATTATTAAATTAACAGAACTCAAAATAACTGTTTTCTCTGCCCGTGGTAAAGTTCACTTAACATTTAGTGTTTGTTTAATTTCAAGCGGTTGACAGAAAAGTTACATCAGTTTAAATAATTACACCGACAACAGACATATACGCAGGCAAAGCCGCAGGCAAAAGCTAGTATCTACATAAAATCAATATACATACCATCGGTAAGTATCGAATCATTACCTTTTTATATTTTCCTAATACAATATTTCAAATATAACATAAACTATCGGATGATCTGAAATAATTAGATATCCGATGCCTTATGTACCGTTACCATACATTCATTTAACCGTATCCGAAACCAGTAGGTATAATACTATCCATATAACCGCATCCGTAGCCAGATCCAAAATTTGATATCCGGAACATCTCTGTTTTATATTCCTTATTCTTATTTGTGAGGTCGTGAGTAATATTACTGATTCTATGACAGCAAGCTATGTATGATCTTGTATTATATTCTAAAAACAAATTCAACCGTTTTCATTAGTTTCATAGACTCAAGTATAATTTTATGCACTTACGTGTATTAAATCAGGCGTATTACAATATTGTTTTTATAATATGTTATAATAAATGAAAAATTTGATTAACTTCAAAGTCTGATATGATTAACTGTAACAATAAAAGGTTCAGTATACGCGTATTTAATCAGGCGTATTACTATATTAACTACGTAATCTAATAACTTTAAACGAGCAATTCCTGTATGTATATATATATATATATACATATAATCTGAATCTCGGAAACGGCTCCAACAATTTTCATGAAATTTTGTATGCAGGGGGTTTCGGGGGCGATAAATCGATTTAGCTAGGAATCATTTTTAGAAAATGTCGTTTTATTCGTGTTTTTAACAATCAAATATATGAAATCAATGTACATCTAGCGCCATCTATCGCAACTCGAGCGAACTACATTAAACTATACTGGAATTAGGTGCAGAATAAACAGTACCAGGGCGTACCAAGAGAGGGCACCACTAAACAACTTATTTAAAAAAAATACCGAGCGACGCTCGGTCATCCAGGTACTGTTATCATAAATGTAAAAGTTGATGAATTTGAAAGTGTGATATGATTAAGTGTAACAAATTCTTTCACTAATAATAATAAAAATACTGAGTCTGATTCACGAACCGAGAGATCTTTCTATACCTGTATGCAGGCTATACATGCAATGTTGGAAACCTATTTTCGAAGACCCTTTTAGAAGATTTTAAATTTAATTTATAAAATACTAGCTGACCCGGCGAACTTCGTACCGCCGTCGACTCCTTCAACAAACATCGTTATATTTTAGCCAATTTACACAAAAATATAACAAATTATATACCTAAACCTTCCTCGAGAATCACTCTATCTATTAAAAAAACCGCATCAAAATCCGTTGCATAGTTTTAAAGATTTAAGCATACATAGGGATATAGGGACGGAGAAAGTGACTTTGTTTTATACTATGTAGTGATAACTTCATCTCTGTGACAGTTATCACTAGGTGTAGGTAAATTTTAGGTGATTATTTCTAAATTTGTAATGTGTTGCACTTCATTTGTGATAAAACTGACACGTAAAGACAAAATATGCAGGTTATTTATTTTATACTTGGGACTAATCCCGCCCACACGCCCACCACTGTAACTCCTGTACACCAGGATCAACAGCGGTGACCCACGAAAACACCGAGTTATGACACTCGGGAAGTCCCAGGAAAAATTTAACTATCTTGGAACCCGCAACGAAATTAATCAGAAGAAAACTGGAGGAGTTGAAAATATAATAAGTCCACTTCCCTCCTTAGCAAAGCGGGAGACAAAATGGAGTCAAAATAGGCAGACGCCTTTTTCAAACCGGGAAGCACCACGGATAAAAAATATTATGGGTCCTAAGTGAGCTATATTTGATTTCTATAGTATGTATGGCAGAATCGCTTAAACGCTCGGAAATTCACCGCAGTTGACACAAGATCCCCATAATATACTACCCCAGACGTCATTTGTAAGCTATTTAGCATCATGTTACGTTCATTGTACCAAAGACTACATTTCCAGAGGATATGATGAGCCGACTGTTCACAGCTAGAATCAGGTGTTGAGCATTGACAAAATGGTGAATCGACTAATTTAAATGAGTATAGTTTGCTCTTAAAGTTACCGTGGCCTGTAAGAAATTGAGCGACACAGTGATCTACCTCGAGCCATGTCCTTAACAACCTTTCGCGAACAGATGGAAAGAACTGGTAGAGGTGGCGCCCCTTAGATGATTCGTCCCATCGTTTCTGCCATTCATCCAAGAGGTCGTTATAGACATTGGATTTTTGTTGAAACAATCTTATGATTTTATCGCGGTCTCGTATGCCCAAAAAATCGCATTCCATGTTTTGTAGTGTGGAATAGTACATGGCTGCACGTCTTTGCACCTCGAGATCGACCGGAAGAACACCTGCCAACACCGGTAAAGCCTCAGTGCTAACCGTCCTATATGCCTTGCACAAGAAAATCAATGCAGGTCGTTGGCCTTGTAACAGTTTGCGACGGACAGCACCTACAGTCGCCCTATCTGCCCATACAGGAGCACCATAGCAAATAGAACCCAAATAAGTAGCTCCATATATGATCTTTAGTGTATTATATGACAGACCCCATGTCGCAGTTGATATCCTCGTCAGTGCAAAGAAACTCTTTTTAGACTTTTCATTAACTGTTCTAATATGTTCAATAAATGAAAAATTTCTTTCTAAAACCAATCCCAAATAACAAACCTAGGTTTTATTTTTAATAGTAACATTTTCAAATTTAATACACGGCGGTGATTTGAGGTTACCTTTCAGAAGTAGCTGGAAGGTTTTGTTTGGTGCAAACGTCAACCGATTACGCCCACCCCACCGAGATATTAAGTCCAAACATTCACTGGCCAGCCTCTCAAGCCCCGTTCTAGTATCCGACTCTATCAATAACAAACCGTCGTCCGCGTACGCATTCAGGGTACATCCGGACGGCACAGGCATTGCCAGAAAATCGTCGAAGCCTATGTTCCACAAGTATGGTCCTAGCACTGACCCTTGAGGACACCCCATCGTAAGCGCCTTCGACACAGAATGATGCCCAAGTCTCAATTTAGTAGTACCTTGTAAGAAGTACGAGGAGATAAGGGAATAAATATTTTTAAAGCAACCTCTTAATTTTAATTTTAGCAATAGCATGGGCCACCACGCATTGTCAATTATTTTATACTTATTTAAAACGGTAAAACCAATAACATATTAACATAGAAACATTGGAATTACAAAACAACAAACATAAAATGACACCGTGAACTTCCTGACATACACTTTCTCACAAAACGTTAAACATACCTCCACAATTTTTTTTATGGGATTGGCGGGCAAACGATCATACTTATCGCCTGATGATAAGCGATTACCGCCGCCCATGAACACCCGCAACACCAGAGACGTCATAATTGCGTTGCTGGCCTTTGCGGGATGGGGGAGGAGGAAGATAGGGGAAGGGGTTAGGGTATGGGCCTCCGGTATTCACACTCACTCGGTGAAACACAGCGCAAGCACTATTTCACACCGGTTTTCTGTGAGGCCGTGGTATCACTCCGGTCGAGCCGGCCCATTCATGCCGAAGCGTAGCTCTCCCACGGTTTTTTTCACTCCATCTATCCACAGACAAATCGAACATTACACAAAATAAAATCACTTGTTCAAAATTACTTCATCGGTATCGTAGTCATTTGTCACAGAGATGAAGCTATATTTTAAGGCTAGTTCTCCTGGTTAGTTGTTAACAAATACTGATGAAAAGTAATTTTAAACTACTTCCAGTAATTTTAAAGGCCTCGAAATTAAACTTTGTTTTTATTAATTTAGATGATATTACTGTTATTTAAGATTGTGTAATTGATGATCTTGTAATAGAACCAGAATATGAATATTGAAACTCTTCCGTGGCTGCTACCAAACTTTTCAGTTTCTACACTCATTTAAGTGCTTAAATGAGTTTGACATTTTAAGCTTGGTAATAATAAACGCATGATCAGCCTTGATGAAGAATAAAAGAACTACTTTTCCTCGACTCATTTGATTTAACATTGAATCATGTTATTTTGGTTTTACTAACATCCATATTAGTCCAGTCGAGATAGACATTTAAATAGAAAAAAATCCGGGGAGCAATTTTTATTTTTTTTAAACGTCGGGGGGGGTGGGTGGTTGGAAGTATAAATCTCGATTTTCGAACTAATCCCGGTAGAGGGTTCGCCGCCATCTTGGTTTAAAGTTAAATTTTTTCGTTTTTCTGAAACAGTTCGTTAGTTTTCAACTTTAGAGCAAAAATGCCAGTATCAAAAGTTGTTGGAAATTTAATATCTCACAAGTTTGGTCATTATCATTTTTACGCTAGGATCAATATTTGCAGAGTTATACTATCAACATAATTTACAATATACTATATACCAATATACTATTTACAATAAACACCTGCTGAACCGCTACACTGATTTCAATGTTTGGCATGGAGATACCTGATACTTTGATTCTTGGAGAATGACATAGTCTAGTTTTTACCGCGATAATCGATACACGCGCGGGTGGAGCCGCTGGCAAAAGCTAGTTATTAATATATTATGACTGAGTATGTTTAACAGACAAAGGACGACGGGCGTTTTAGCCTAGGAACCAATAACAACATGCAATATATCAATGTCATCTTATTTCGAGACTTACCAAATCGCTGTGTGGAAAAAGCTGTGACACAATAAAGCAGACTTGAAGGAAAATGTTTCTTATAGAATTAACGATTATTTCAAAGCTTTAGATTCAAATATATTTTAACTGAAAAAAAAACAATTTGAGATATTTTCTAATACTGCGGTTATAAAAACACTTTATGCTATAAAAAAATTACACACATATAATACTTTTTGAAAATTATAAAAAGGTTACCGTTGTTTGCACACATTAATTGTAATGATCACTTAATGAAAGTCAAATACATCCACTTAATGAATCGAATAAATCTTAACAAAAGAAAGGTACATTAACCATATTAGTTTTGTACATCCATCCCCTTTTTTATTAGCCAGGCAAGCGTACATTGTTTCAAAGGTTTAGGTTCTCTGCCATGTGGCCAATACTAGTGGTGTTTCCTTTTCATTAAGTTTGCTACGCACAATATTGCAGTGGTCGTAAACTCGTGGCGAGGTGGTCGACTAGACTTTGTTAACCGTTACGTCCGTCCGGCGAAGTAATGAGCTAGAAGGAAAAATTATACATTTAATGAAATGAGAAAACTCGCTTAAACTTGTTTCGCATTAGACGCGAAGGTAATTAGAAGCTAGATTCATTGAACGTAATGACTGCGTTTTAGATTAGACGCTCCGTCTACAAAATTTTGAACAAATTTCTTATAGTAGTCCAATAATTAGTACCATGTATATTGTAAATGCCGTTTTATTGTTGTGGTGGGAATTGGGAGAGGCCTATGTCCAGTAGTGGACTGCAATAGGCTGATGATTGTGATGATGTTTAATTATTATGGAAGAACTAACATGTTATTCATTACGCATACTGTGTAGTACTAAAATAAAAGTGATTACTGAAATAAAATGATTTAATGTTTGTAAAGTAACGCATTTGATGTAATAAGTATCTCATATATCATAAGTATCTCCGTCTCTTCAATCACTGGACAAATATAATAATATGCTGGTACGATATCTTTCACCGCTTTCGAGCTAAAGGTAATTAACTGTCTATATAATTAATACTATCCGGTTCATGGTAATAGGATTACTACTGTTTGCACTTTGTTATAAGTTTTTAAGCAATTTGCTTATGAGTTTGTAATAACGTATTTTATAACTATACTGTACTATGTTCTTTGTTTTATTATGCACTAGCGAGCCGCCTCGGCTTCGCATGTAAATCTTAGTAATTATCTGTTGTTCTCTAAATTAATATGTATGTATTATACATTTAATCTTTCTCTTGAATCACTCTTTCTATTGGTAATAACCGCAATGAAACCCGTTGCGTACAAAAACCGACTTCATTTTTTACTATGTGAAGAAGTAGTAGTTTTTACCCGACTACGGCAAAGCCACAGGAGGGTTATGATTTTGACAGGCTATGTATGTATGTATGTAAGTAAAATCTAAAACCCAACTACAACTACTACTACTACAAATACACTTGGAAAGTTTAAGTATCTAATTCGCTCAAAGCTCACTGGCATGTAGGCGCTTTGTGTCGATTGATTTCAATTAGATTAAGTTTTTTTTTTTTATTAACTAATTTGCTTATATCTTATAGTTGTATTACAACAAAAAATGTGAACTACAGATCTCATTTGTCAACTGCATATTTTTAAGTTTGTAAAAAATTGTTTGTAAGAGTGTCAATTTACACTTTCATTACATCTAATTTGATTCCTACCTTTATACTTGTGTGAACTTTCACGTGCATGATGTGGTCTCCTATAAGTGAGGAAGCACATAACTTGTTATTCTACTAATTATGTTTGATTTGCTTTTGTGTATTCCTCGTTGTGAGATCCTTAAATAAATAAATAAACTACGATAAAAAACGGTGCTAAAAAGTATAAAATAAGTTTCAAAAGCCGTAGTCACACGTTGTTAAGGTGTTATGGTGCGTTTCTATGTAACGTGTGACTACGGCTATCGTAGTGGGGTTTTATACCTATTTTGAAAGCTTGTTAAAAACATAAATAGTTTAGGAATTTCACAGAGCAGGAAACAAGTAAAATATAAAATAAAACACGCCACCTACCGGTAATAGTACGAAAGTTGTTCCTGTAAGAAGTTCCTTAATAATTGTTAAATCATATGCGCGTTTAGATAGCTATAATGATCGTTAAGAGAAAAACACGTCTTGCATCAAAGTAAATTTATGCATTAGAATTTAGATAGGAAATGGTCCCTACTTTTTGATAACCGACTTCAAAAAAGGAGAAGGTTCTCAATTCGATTGTATTTGGATTTTTTTGTGTGTATTACCTTATAACTTCTTACTGGGTGTACTGGATTCTATAGCTGGTGCTTGCCGTGTGGTCCCATTGAAGTTTGAACGAGATCTGATGAGTAGTTTTTAAGTCACTTACCTAATAAGTATCTGGAGAAAAGGCCATCCGATAATTTTCTTATTTTCTAGTATGAAATGAACAAAAAAACTGTATACGATGATTTATTCAAAACTTGACAAAAATCGGTTGTCTGTAAAGTCGGTTTACTGACGACAGTTGAACGTGACAACGTCATAGGAAAATACTGATGGAATACGCGGAGGCCGATTGTGCCTCTTTATCGCTCGTTCCGCGCTCTCGCTTGCCTTTCATGCCTTAAATGGAACGCCTCAGAGCGAGGTAACGCCACATGAGTTTTTTCGTGCGTGCAGCCGGCTCCATCGAATATTGACTGCACGTTTGGCCTAGTGGTTTAACGGTCACCACGCCGTTTCCTACTTTGCCAAGTGTCTTGGGTTCAAATCCCACGTAGGACAACACTTTGTGTGATCCACAAATTGTTGTTCTGAGTCTGGGTGTTGTTTGTGTCCGTTTCATGTATGTTTGTAAAGACCCCCGCGACACAGGATTTATTCCTAGTGCGGGAGTTGTCTTTAAAAAAAAAAAAAAAATTATAAGACGTTGTCACGTCAAAAAATTATACTGCATTGCAATGAAAGTATTGAATTGATCATATTGAAAAGAAAAATTACTAGTAATAGATTAGGTACCTACTTACTGAGAACGACCACAATTTGGCTATCAAAGTTCGATCTAGAATTGTCTTGATCGTTTTTTAGATTTTGGAGCATCTAGATTCATTAATGTAACGTTTCGAAAGTGCCTGAAAAGGCCTTCTTGAAATAAAAGAAATTTGATTTTGTTGTTGACATCAAGATATGATTTGACCAAACCATCTCCAAGTTTACCGTGGGAAAGCCACGCTTTGGCATGAATGGGCCGGCTCGACTGGAGTGATACCACAGCCTCACAGAAAACCGGAGCGAAAATAGTGCTTGCGCTGTGTTTCACCGTGTGAGTGAGGATACCGAAGGCCCATACCCCACCCTGTTTCCCCTATCTCCCCTCCTCCATCCCTCCTAAGGCCGGCAACGCACTTGTGATGCCTCTGGTGTTGCAGGTGTCCATTGGCGGCGATAATCGTTTACCATTGGGCGATACGTCTGCTCGTTTGCCCGCCTATTCCATAAAAAAAGCAAAATTTGCATTGCAATAATGAAAGTATTGAATTGATCATATTGAAAAGAAAAATTACTAGTAATAGATTAGGTACCTACTTACTGAGAACGACCACAATTTGGCTATCAAAGTTCGATCTAGAATTGTCTTGATCGTTTTTTTAGATTTTGGAGCATCTAGATTCATTAATGTAACGTTTCGAAAGTGCCTGAAAAGGCCTTCTTGAAATAAAAGAAATTTGATTTTGTTGTTGACATCAAGATATGATTTGACCAAACCATCTCCAAGTTTACCGTGGGAAAGCCACGCTTTGGCATGAATGGGCCGGCTCGACCGGAGTGATACCACAGCCTCACAGAAAACCGGAGCGAAAATAGTGCTTATATAACTGCTGTGTGGGAGCACCTTATCACATACATACAAATATGATTAAAATTATTGCACGAATCAAATTTGTGAGAAACAGAAACTTAAAAGTATATAGATCAAAGAATGATGCTGAATTAATAGATGAACAGAATTTTAGTGCTTTCAAGTGACACAATACGAAAGCAGACATAGATTTTACAGAGTCCTCTTAGTTGGAAAGAACAAAAGTTCGTTTGCAAATTTTTTTTTTAAAGTTGTAATTTACATAAAGTAATACAAATATAATATATTTGTGTTACTTT
Organism: Diaphora mendica; assembly: GCA_949125395.1. Lineage (NCBI taxonomy): Eukaryota > Metazoa > Arthropoda > Insecta > Lepidoptera > Erebidae > Diaphora > Diaphora mendica. The sequence continues at coordinate 10,456,948 of OX421321.1, forward strand.
AATGTTAATAATACAAATGCTTAAACGTTACGACGTAGTTAGAGGAGAATGAACTCATTTCGGGCGAAGTGCTAAAACAATGTAACCACAAGCCTGCAACCACCTGCAGCTGCCGCGGTAATATTTTGAGTTGCATGAACACGCTTTCACAAAGCAAGTTATTTTTATAGCGTTGAGTGCCAGCCCGCGTAGTATGTACTATTTGTTTTAATAAAATAATGGTCTACAACCGTAGCTACTCAAGTACTGCTTTACTATTTCTAGCAGGCCGACTACTTCGTAATAATGACCCGAGTGAAATAGATGATATGAATTTCATGAAACGTTTTTATTTAGTCAGGTATATAGGTCTTCAAATATTTTCAATTTCTTTTTCATGATATAGAGGGAAACTAAACAGACGGTGATCAGATGGTGAGTGACTAATCTAATATAGGCTGCCTCGGTGGCGCAATGGTATCGTGTGCGACTGCTGTGACTGAGGTCTCGGGTTCGATTCCCGGGTCGGACCAAATGATTGTATGATCTGCAAATATTTGTTTCGGAGTTTGGGTGTTTTCTTTGTATAATATATAATTATTTCAAAAGATATTTGTATTTCTATCAGTGATCAGTATTACAAACTCCGCTTAGTTTGGGACTAGATGGATGACTAGTTGTGTGTCAATTGTCAGAAATATTTATTTTCAACCGACCTCCAAAAGGATGAGGTTCTCAATTTGATTGGTATTTTTGTTTTATGTAGGTATGTACCCTGATTACTCCGTCAATTATAGACCCCCATGTGTCCTATTACATTTGGCTTGGCACCGACTTCAAACCTATAAATAGGTAGCACATACAAATAATAGTGTTTCATCAATATTAAAGGTTTGCATTTAGTGTATTTAATTAAATCTTTATTAAGTTATTTTATACTTTTTAGTTTTGGAAATCGGATTTTTTTTTAAACGAAGTTTTTTTTTATATTCACCAGATAATGGAGGAAACTACATAGAATAACAGCACTGCAAAGAAAAGGAAAACTTTATACAAATCCTATGTCTAGCTAGAAAAGATACCTTACTATAATTCAATAGGCCAAAACCGTCTTACTAAGGAGAGGCATACAATTTAAAATTATTGCATTGTTAAATATCAACATTTGGTATAAAAAGTTTTACATAAATCTTTACATTTAACATGGGACATAGATATTCTAAGCAAAACTTTAACAATTTCACACTGCGTTTTCCACTTTTATTTCACAGTTGAGAGCAACAGCGGTGTTTTAAAGCATTTTCATAGTGAATATAGCAGAAATAACGAACCGCGAGGGCGTCGAGTGAATTAAAACTAATGGAACGAGTAATTTCTCATGAGAATAGACCAAGCACCAACTCTTCCCCACTGATTCTATGCAACTTGTTCGAAATTCGTATTCCACGCTTGTTTTTTTATTTATGTGCAGTGATAAAATATACAAAACACTACCCAAATTCGAAGTTAGTTTGCTTCAGCACCTCTTTCGAGAACTTTAGTGATACATATATTTTTTGTGTCCACTTTCTTTGGTTTCTTTTACGGCATTAGGTTCATCAAAACAAGTTTTTCATGTCACTTTTAAATAGTAGTATTATAATGTGTGCTAGGTACCTAAAATCTGTTTGAAGTCGGTGCCAAGTGACTATCGCTTAGACTTTTGTAATTGTTCGTTTGTATTCTTTTTGGCTTAGCACCGACTTCAAACAGATTTTAGGTACCTAGCACACATTATAATACTACTATTTAAATGAATAAAGAATAAGGTATAGGCAATTTATGAAGAACCAGTTTATTTTACGCTTTTAAGTGTTTTATTGGCAGAGAGTTTTCGTTGGATGTTTTTTGGAATTCGGTTTTTTTTTTATAAAAAGTTTTTATTTTTCAGTTTTCAGTGCAAACAATCGTAGGTAAGTAGTAAGTTGAACTATTTCATCAAATTTCATCATCAAGAATACAAATGAAGGTCTAAACGTACGTGTAATATTGAAATCATCCTCTAATTTCTAACTGTTGAAGAGTTTAACCTTCTATCATCAGTTCACCTAAATAACTTGAAAGTATACGACTGAAGGTCTTTAGATACGTATGAAATTGAAAGAATTATCCTCCAACTCCTAACCGTTGAGGAGTTGTACCTTCCACCTTCCATCATCAGCTTACCTAAATAATTTAAAAGAATACGACTAAAGGTAACATATATACATCTGATATTTAAAGATTTATATTCCAACTCCTAACCGTTAAGGAGTTGTACCTTACATCATCAGCTCATCATCATAAAATGATGACTACCAGACGCAAATACGGGTGTAACTTCAGAAAATATACGAAAAACATAGTATGTGCCTATAAAAAATGAGAGTTTCCCTCGATTTCCCTGGGATCCCATCATCAGATCCTGATAGGCTGGCAATGGGACCACCTCGGAAGCATACCCTTTCGAATACAATTTTTTTTTTAAATCGGCCCACAACTGACGGAGTAATCGGGTAACATACATAAAAAAAAAAAATAAAAAAAAAACAAACAGTGGAACATAGAACCTCCTCCTTTTTGGAAGTCGGTTAAAAATAGACGTTGTACTCGACTAAAGTGTATAGAATATACCTCAGTTATGAAGACGCATGTTGTTTTACAAAATTTGAACATAATGAAAGATAACAAGAAGTAATTTTAGTACAAATTTTATCTTACGCTCCCTCAGCTATTTTGTTCCTGAAGTATGTGGTATTTTATATACCTGTGCGCATTTTATATTTATTTTACCACTTATTTTTCAAATCTTATTGGTTTGAGGACTGCACGGTTGGCCTGGTGGTTTAAGCGGTCGCTACGCCGCTTTCTACTGCGCCAACTGTTGTGGGTCAAATCCCACATGGGACAACACTTTGTGGGAACCACAAATTGTTGTTCTGAGTCTGGGTGTTCTTTGTGTCCGTTTCATGTATGTTTGTAAAGTCCTGTGTCGTTAAAAGATGAACACCTTCCAGGTGGTAGCAATAATTTAGGGTGATTGCACATTAGATTATTTTTATTATGTGTTGGTAAGTGCTATTCAGGACAACTGTGTTGCCACGAGAGTTAAAGCTTGCCGCAAATTGTACATCATTCAACTCGTTTGGCCAGGCCAAAACATTCTTTCTAAGGAGAAGCCTGTATCTAGCAGTGAAGCTATTAAATGTTTTTTTATTAGAGTCTAAGAAAAAAGCTTTTATTTTCAAAACACTAACAGACGGTAAACGTTGTGAACTATACGTTATATTTCTCAATTGTCTTCTGCAAGAAACAAGTATGATGACAGTAATTTGTGAAGCTCAACTTTCTGCTCACTACCTTTTGTGTAAAGAAGTGGCTGCGGTGAATTAATTTTCTTTAGTGTAGGTACATTGTTCGAGTTTATGACGAATCATTAATTTATATTCCAGACCTTTAGGCTCACTTTACCTACTTATTTGAAATATTAGAGCTTATTTCTAATAGTGTGAAATAGAAAATATTCATAAAGTGAAGTAAGTCTCGGAATCGGAATGCAGAGTAATAATTGTGTAATTCCTTTCATATACCGCTATATAGTATCGAAGTATACTAACTTCACATATACTATATAGGTATATATTGAATATAATATTTATATTTTCTTCTAGAATTAAACTCACTTGTACTTAATTAACTTGAATTCTGAACGGTTTCGCACTATGACATTGTCAAAAGTTACTCAAGTTTAGGATGAGATAGGTACCTGCTCTTCGGGCAATCATTCTGATATACTGACATCCTAATCAAACATAATATTAATAACTAAGTAGTCCCTTTCTTGTACCTTTACTAGTGGTGATCATCACCACCAGAATTTGAATGAAATTAACAAAATCCAAAGAGCGCCTGATCATTTTATCAAGGCATTTTATATTAAAATTCCATTTCTACGAATTCGGCATGGTTAACATTGAACCTCACTGTATGCTGTCGAATTATTTTAAGATGAGTAAACGAATTTAAATTCTGCGCTCGACTTGACACAAAACGAAACTTTCCTACATCAACTAACTTGTTTACCCACTCAAAGGAAGCAGCAGGAAGAGTTGAGAATTGTACAAGTTTTCTTAAGCCCGTGCACTTACCTTTCTCAAAAAAGTCTGCCGTACAATTTGTAAGAGGATCGTTGGAATGCTGAACTTTAAATTGAGTATAGAGAAATGCTCTGTAACTAGAACGGTCACAGTTACGAGTAGGTATTGGCGAATAGTATCAGAATAGTATCAATAGTCTAACACTTCTTAAGTAGTGCAGAAAAGCTTCGGTGATTTATCTGCACGTTATTTTTCCTTGCACATCATGTGTTTGTATTTTTTGTATTTCTCTTACCTATTAGGTTTATGGTTTGCTAAAGACGCAAAATTATTTTTAGGGCGCTGAATCCCCCACCACCGGCTCCCAGATATTGAGGAGGAGACCTGAGATCTCCTCCTCCGCCTGATTCTCGCCGTCCGCCCTGGCTCGCCTATATGATTCCGGGTAATTTAAAAATTACCAATCTTACAATTGTTATGTCGTAAAATCAATAAATATAACTATGATATGTCTATTATTAAGGTACTGCGCTGCAGTATATTTATGTAAAATGAAAACTGGTAACTGGTTAACATGCTAGTATAAAAAAACTTCCTTTTGGCAAACGCAGAAACCACGTTTTGTCACTTCCTTTAGGGAAGCTGTTGCAGTTCTGATTTTATATTCTACCTAATTCCAAGTCTCAGGAATCGAGAGCGACAAAAAAACACAGATGAGTCCTGTAGTTACTCAATTATGTATTATCATAACACTTCGTATTTAGTTACTAAATTTTCTGTTGTTAAATGTAATGTCTAGAAAAGAAGACAGTTTTATTTTCTTGAAATCTTGTAGAATTAAATTTAAAATACCTGAACGCCTATTATGCTACATTTTACTTAAAACCTTTTAATTTTTATCGTTATTTTAGAACAGTCGTTTAACAATAATATGATGCGCCTGTCAAGAAACTTCTATCTTCTAATATATAAAAGCGAAATACCACTCACTTATTAATCACGAAATCTCAGAAACTACAGGGTGTAGACATCCGCTAAGAACGGATTTTACGAAACTCCACCCCTAATGGGGGTAAAACGGGGGTTGGAAGTTTGTATGAAAGTCCTATGTTTTTGAAGTAAGAGACTTGAAATTTAAAAGTATGCTTTATAGATGGTGTGGAGGTGTACTAATAATGTATCTTTAGAAATCAACCCCCTTTTGGGGTTAAAACGAGGGATGGTAGTTTGGACGCAAACGAGGTTGCGTAGGTCAGCTAGTTGAATATATTGTCAAAGTATTGAAATTATAACTGTCTGAATAACATTTTATCATACACTATATAACAACCTGCTCCGGCTTCGCACGGGCTCTTTGAGGAAAATATAATATAGCCTATGTTACCCCGAAAAAGACGTGCGGCTTATTTTTTTCCCAGATCTTCAACAAATTTCGTTATATTTTATCCAATATATCTACTGAAAATTTTAACAAATTAAATACGAAAACCTTCCTCAAGTATCACTCTATTTATTGGTAAAAACTGCATCAAAATCCGCTTTTGAGTTTATCGCAAACAGACAGACAGATGCGGCGGAGGACTTTGTTTTTAACCGACTTCCAAAAAGGAGGAGGTTCTATGTTCCACTGTATGTATTTTTTTTTTTTTATGTATGTTACCCGATTACTCCGTCAGTTGTGGACCGATTAAAAAAAAAAAATTGTATTCGAAAGAATCTGTTTGAAGTCGGTGCTAAGCCAAAAATAATACAAACGAACAATTACAAAAGTCAAAGCGATAGTCACTTGGCACCGACTTCAAACAGATTCTAGGTACCTAGCACACATTATAATACTACTATTTAAATGAATAAAGAATTAGGTATAGGCAATTTATGAAGAACCAGTTCATTTTACGCTTTTAAGTGTTTTTTTGGCAGAGAGTTTTCGTTGGATGTTTTTTGGAAGTCGGTTTCTTTTTTTATAAAAAGTTTTTATTTTTCAGTTTTTTTTTATTATAATATGCAGTGACATCCACAGCTCCATTACCATTTCGGGCATTTTGTATAAAAAAAAAACATTTTATGTTTTGAAAAATATGTTTTTAATATTCTTTTATACAATAGAAAAAATATGACGATCATTTTGTGAATAAGAATACCTTTAATTACAAAGTAGTAGTAGTCTGGCAATGTTTAGCATACATATTAGAGCCTATTCTGAGAAGTAAGAAAACTTAAATGAAAAACCAGCCAAGTATAAGCCGGCATCGGGATTGTTTAAAATTGAAGCACCTATTACTTGTTATAACAACTTAAAACTTATCACAGTACTAGTTGTTGCCCGCGGCTCCGCCCGCATGTATGTCGGTTATCGCGGCAAATAGTAGCCTATGTGTTATTCTGATGTATAAGCTATTAATTTATATTAATTAATAATTAGGGTAAGAGTACTAGTAGTTGACCATTTACCTATAGTTGACCACTCACACGTATCTATATCTATATTCTATACTAGCTGACCCGGCGAACTTTGTACCGCCATATTTACAAATCTGTCTCAGCTTCCCACAGGCAGTGTACAGTCGCGGACAAAAAAATCACTTTTCCCGTTATCTTTTATTTTGTTTCTTTCTAGTAAAAAAATAATGAATGGAATCGGACTATGTGTTATTGAATTACAACTAAGTAGGTACATATTTTGACTTTCCTCCCCTCTCTACAGGAAATCGTGCTGAATTTCGGGATAAAAAGTATCATATGTCCTACCTCGTAGTATAAACTCAAATCATGCCAAGTTTCATTTGAATCCATTCAGTAGTTTCGGCGTGATGCGCGGCCAAGATACAGACAGACAGACAAAAATGAAAAAAAATACAGTTTTGGCTTCAGTATCGATTATAGAGAGCCCTCCAAATAAAAATTCAAAATATCTTTAATGTACAGAATTGGACCTGTTACATTTTTATTATAAGTAGTCTAGATAGATCTATCTATACTTACTGTACTGTACACTGCCTGTGGGAAGCTGAGACAGATATGTAAACATGGCGGTACGAAGTTCGCCGGGTCAGCTAGTACTTAGGTACCCACTCATTTTTTAAGAAAGCAAATTGTTGTTCGCCAACAATACCTACAAATAAAAGAAAGCGCTATGTATATGTAAATGTTTTATAAACGATAACCGCCCCACCTTGTCACATTCATATTCGAAAAGTACTACTAAAACAAAATGGCTGTTGTTATTATGTAACTTTTCTATTACGTTGAGATATTTTCAGGAGGCAGATAACAGTTGGAGAGATCGTATGTACAATATTAGTTTAGATTCAGGATTTTGTTTGTTCGAGTGCGGCTTATGAAAACGGAAAATTAATATGGCGGTATTAATTCGATACCACTTAATTGGTTCAGTCGATTTAGTTTAAATAGTAAAACTTTATTAATTTGACGATTGAGTGTAAAATAACATTTAAATTAGCCCTGGTGAAGACATAAATAGGTATTATAATGTATCGAACTCGCTAATAAATTGCAAAAGCTCTAATAATTACGATTTATACAACAACATGCCTAGAATAACGCCTAATAAATCCAGAGTTTATTAACTTCGTTCTTTATTTGTTTAAGCGCTTGTTCTTGTAGGTATTGATCACATGTTTCATTCGGGAAGATTATACATTCACCTTCCTAGCCTTTATTATTTCCAATATTATTTGAGTTCGAATACTAGTTCAACCGGTTTCACACGAATATTATATTTGAGAATTTCCTGTAAGAAAAACCAAACAACACTTTTTTCCCGACCCAGGTATCGAACCAAAGATCTCTTGATCGGTAGTTGCTTACGCTAACCACTAGACCAACATGGCACTGTGGCTATCATCTAGAATTAATTACAATCTAGACACGCGGCAGCGTGTCAAGCCAAGTTCAAGCAAAGGAACTGGCTAGCCAGCGCCGAGAGTAATATTACCTACACGAACCACTTGGTGCCACTTTTGACCCTTCTATAACTCAAAATCTCTTAAATGTAAACACATAAAACTACGTGTGTTTAATTATATCCATAAGGACATCTAGAAGCCCAAATTTCATGAAGCTAGCTCAAACGGTTATAAAGATATGAAGGTATAAAAGTCGTAAATTTTAGCACTGACAGACATATATATTAGGTCTTTACCTATGAAATTGCCGTTCTTCAGTACTGGTCATCTCAAATAAAAAAAAGTTTGTAATGGCTCTGTATTCTTAATTAAAATTAATTTTGTTTTAAAACCATGACATTCTATTTACAAACTCAGTCCTTTGTTTTCTGATTAGCGTTGTATTTTCATTACATTTGAAAATTTTTCGTCATAATGGACACTTTAAAAATTCGTGTAATTATGGAATATGAGTTCCGTCGTGGCACCAACGCGACACAAACGGCACGTAACATCAAAAACGTTTACGGAGAGAACTGTACAAACGAACGCACAATCCGTTATTGGTTTTCCCGGTTCCGTTCTGGAGATTTTGACTTGAAAAATGAAGCTCGTGGTTGTCCGGAGACTTTGGTTAACAATAATGAATTAAAGGGGATTGTGGAAGCTGACGAAACTCAGTCTACAGCTGAGCTAGCAGCAGCTTTTAATGTAAGCATCAAAACAATATTGATCCATTTGCGACAAATTGGCAAGGTAAAAAAGCTTGATAGATGGGTGCCCCACGACCTTAACGATCGCCAGCGCAACGTACGCGTCGAGGCCTGCCTTGCGCTGCTCAACAGGCAAAGGAATGAAGGAATTTTGAAACGAATTGTTACGTGCGACGAAAAATGGATTCTGTTCGACAATCGAAAGCGCTCAGCAAGTTGGTTAGACCCTGGTTCAGCACCAAAGCAATGCCCTAAACTAAAAATGACTCCTAAAAAGGTGATGGTCACTGTTTGGTGATCTAGTGCGGATGTGATTCACCATAGCTTTTTACAAAACGGCATGAGCATTAATGCAGATGTGTTCTGTGAAGAACTGGAGAGAATAATGGAGAAGCTTGCACATCTGCAACCAGCTTTGGTCAATCGGTCGTCCCCACTGCTCCTTCACGACAACGCGCGACCCCATACTGCGCAACAGACAGTCTCCATACTGCAAGAGCTGGGGTTGGAAGCTCTCCCTCATCCGCCATACTCACCAGACCTTGCTCCTACCGACTATTACTTTTCCAAAATTTAGACAACTTTTTAGTGGGTAAAAAATTTAATTCCCGAGAGGCAGTACAAAATGCCTTTGAAGAGTTTATTGCCTCCCATCCAGCTGATTTTTACAAGAAGGGCATCAATAAACTGCTAATGTGTTGGCAAAGATGCGTCGATTGCATGGGTGATTACTTCGAATAACAGAAATAAAAAGTTTGAAAAAATAAGTACTTTCACTTATTGCATACAAAACGGCAATTTCATAGGTAAAGACCTATTATATAGTACCTAAACCTAACCTACTTCCAGATGACCTAGAAGGATGAAATTTGGAATCCAGCTTGGTAAAATTGTGTGTAAGCGTAAGAAAAAATCTAAAAATAAAAAAAAAGTGAAAAAATAGGGGGGACCATATACAATATTTTTTTTTATTGTAGCGTTGGACCCTACGTTACAAGCAGATATTTCCAACTATCCCAATATATGTATAATTCAATCTCAATACCTACCTAGCTTTCTTTACAAAAAGTAATGATATCCCACCAAAAACATAAATGTAAAAAAGGAGAGCCAAGTTCAATACAAAAATTATGCTTGGCTGTGGGCTTCGTCGCAAAAAGAATGGAGATCTAAATGAGTGCCAAGTTCTATGCAAAATCCAAATATGTATTTATAGGAACAAAATAAAATTATGAACAAGTATTAAACTCTATTTCTTTGCGTTATTGTAACTAAAAATGACTCCTAAAAAGGTGATGGTCACTGTTTGGTGATCTAGTGCGGATGTGATTCACCATAGCTTTTTACAAAACGGCATGAGCATTAATGCAGATGTGTACTGTGAAGAACTGGAGAGAATAATGGAGAAGCTTGCACATCTGCAACCAGCTTTGGTCAATCGGTCGTCCCCACTGCTCCTTCACGACAACGCGCGACCCCATACTGCGCAACAGACAGTCTCCATACTGCAAGAGCTGGGGTTGGAAGCTCTCCCTCATCCGCCATACTCACCAGACCTTGCTCCTACCGACTATTACTTTTCCAAAATTTAGACAACTTTTTAGTGGATAAAAATTTAATTCCCGAGAGGCAGTACAAAATGCCTTTGAAGAGTTTGTTGCCTCCCATCCAGCTGATTTTTACAAGAAGGGCATCAATAAACTGCTAATGTGTTGGCAAAGATGCGTCGATTGCATGGGTGATTACTTCGAATAACAGAAATAAAAAGTTTGAAAAAATAAGTACTTTCACTTATTGCATACAAAACGGCAATTTCATAGGTAAAGACCTATTATATAGTACCTAAACCTAACCTACTTCCAGATGACCTAGAAGGATGAAATTTGGAATCCAGCTTGGTAAAATTGTGTGTAAGCGTAAGAAAAAATCTAAAAATAAAAAAAAAGTGAAAAAATAGGGGGGACCATATACAATAATTTTTTTTATTGTAGCGTTGGACCCTACGTTACAAGCAGATATTTCCAACTATCCCAATATATGTATAATTCAATCTCAATACCTACCTAGCTTTCTTTACAAAAAGTAATGATATCCCACCAAAAACATAAATGTAAAAAAGGAGAGCCAAGTTCAATACAAAAATTATGCTTGGCTGTGGGCTTCGTCGCAAAAAGAATGGAGATCTAAATGAGTGCCAAGTTCTATGCAAATTGGAACAAAATAAAATTATGAACAAGTATTAAACTCTATTTCTTTACTTTATTGGATACCTATAACAATTGCTGTTTTTTTAAAATGTGAGATCTTAAAGTAGGTTAGATTTGACTTGGCCAGTTTTTATCAGAATTAAAATATATATATGTTGAATAACTTTATAAAATGACCGATGTTATGAAAACTGGCTAAGTCAAATCTAACCTACTTTGAGATCTCACATTTTTAAATAACAGCAATTGTTATAGGTATCCAATAAAGCAAAGAAATAGAGTTTAATACTTGTTCATAATTTTATTTTGTTCCTATAAATACATATTTGGATTTTGCATAGAATTTGGCACTCATTTAGATCTCCATTCTTTTTGCGACGAAGCCCACAGCCAAGCATAATTTTTGTATTGAACTTGGCTCTCCTTTTTTACATTTATGATTTTGGTGGGTAGGACCTACTCCCATAAAAACCAGCTACAAAATGCATTCTTAGAGTGGAAACTAAAAGAAATGTAAATATTTATACAATAACGCAATAATACTTACAAAACATTTTTTCCTCAATTACTTTGTAATGTTTGAAGGCTTTTTAAACATATTCTTTTCCTTATGTCAAAATATGTCTAGATTTTTCTCTCGGATTATATTGTGTTATCGAACGGACGTGTTTTTTACTTGTGCTCCTCAATTCCCTAGTTAGGCCGTAAATATTATATTTTTCAGTGGCGACGAGCATTAAACTGTGCCTACGTGTGTAGCAACTAAGATTTTAGTGCGTTTTAAATTGATATTTGCGAGATGGCAGTGGGTAAAATCGAACCATTTGACATTGTCAAAGACAACTGGGACATTTATGTGGACCGGTTAGAACAGTTTTTTATTGTTAACGACGTAAAGACGGACCTAAAAGTGGCTACGCTAATAACAGTGGTTGGTAATGATGCGTATGAACTTATGGTTAGTCTCTGTACTCCCACAAAGCCGTCATCAAAAACCTTTACGCAATTAGTGACCGTTATGAAAACGCATTTAAGTCCAAAACCAAGCATACTGGCGGAACGGTTCAGATTCAGACAGCGAGTGCAGAAAACGGAAGAAACCATAGCTTGCTATGTGACTGAGCTTAAAAAGTTAAGCAAAGATTGTGGTTTTACGTCGGAAAATTTGACAGAAAATTTGCGAGACCAGTTCGTGTGTGGTATCGTAAACGATATAATACGGCAAAAGCTATTCACGGAGGACGACACGATCACGTTTGATAAGGCATATAAGCTGGCGGTATCGATGGAGGCGGCCGAGGTGAACGCGGCACTGGTGGACGACTGTACCAGATTCAGATATGGTGACAGTGTACCAGTGAGCAACACGACTTCGGTGCATCGGGTAGGTCAGGCGAACAGAGAGCGAGGTGGACAGGTCGGCAACGGTGGCTCGTTGGGCGAGCGCTGGCGGTCGGGTTACGTGTGCACAGCACCGCATGTCTCAGCGGCCGGTCCTGGAGGAGGCGGTCCAAGAGGCACGAGCGGTACGAGCGGTGGAAACTGGTCAAGAGGGCAACATACAAATAACCATTCTGTTTCAGCTTGCAAAGTATGTGGTGACAATCACAAATCAGAAACATGCAAATTCAGTCAGTATAGCTGTCGGGTATGTAACCAGAAAGGACACTTGAAGAGGATGTGTCCGAGATTGAAGAAGAAATATTCTTTGTACAAAATGGAGGACGATCCAAGTGGTTATAGGAAACAAGAGGAAAGTGACAATGATGAGGTAAATAACTTTTCCTTAAGCACTGCTACCACTAAGAATCTTGTGCCATTTACTGTCGATGTTTGTATTGAAGGTGTAGCGATTAAGATGGAAATAGATACAGGGAGTGCTATTTCGTGTATAAGCCAAGATTGTTACAATAAATTATTTAAAAATTGTAAATTGCAAGACACTAGTTTATTGTTACGTTACTATACGGGGGAGAAGGTACGGCCTGTAGGAAAATTCACCCCGCTTGTGAGTCATAATAGTAAGTGTAAAAGATTAGATCTTTATGTCATAAACAGTGGTAAAACAAGTTTGTTAGGTCGCAATTGGATGAATGAATTGGGAATAGGCATACCCGTACTGCCATGTAACGTAATCAGGGAACAAAACAGCTGTTTTAACTTAGATCATTTTAGTTCCAGATATTGTAAGGTATTTGAAGACGGTCTCGGACGGTTCACCGGCGGTACGGTCGGGTTTCATTTGCGGGAGGGGGCGCGGCCCGTGTTCCTGCGCGCGCGGCCGCTCGCCTATGCCCTGCGCGAACCTGTAGAGCGCGCGCTTGATCAGATGACACGCGACGGCATCATCACACCAGTCACCACGTCCGACTGGGCCACTCCGATTGTCCCAGTGATGAAAAAGGATGGTACTATCAGAGTATGTGCTGATTTTAAATTAACTTTGAATAAATGTCTTGAGGTGGATCACTATCCTTTACCTAAAGTGGAGGATTTACTTACAAAGCTGCACGGGGGGGAGAAATTTACGAAGCTCGATTTATCACAAGCATACGCTCAATTAGAGCTTGATGAATCAAAAAAGTTCACTGTTATTAATACTCACAAAGGTCTATTCATGTACAATCGACTCATTTACGGTTTATCGTCGAGTCCGGGTATTTTTCAAAGAAAACTAGAGCAACTATTCGCGGACATGCCTCGAGTAGGGGTCTTCTTAGATGACGTCATAATTACGGGGGTAGATAACTCGTCACATTTGACCACGTTACACGAGGTATTTGAGAGGTTGCAAAAATTTGGATTGAAAATTAATAAAGAAAAGTGCACCTTCTTTGCCGAATCAGTGACTTATTTAGGTTTTGTGATAAGTAAAAACGGGGTACACACCTGTTCGGAAAAGATCAAAGCTATTAAAAATGCTCCCGTGCCTTCTAACGTAACAGAATTGCGTTCCTTCTTAGGTTTAGTGATGTATTATGCAAAGTTTGTACCTAATATAAGTACAATATTATCACCATTGTACACGTTGCTGAGGAAGGACTCGAAGTATGAATGGACTGAGAGTTGTAAGCTATCATTTGAGAGAGTTAAGAGTATGTTAGTTTCGAGTGAAGTACTGGCACATTATTCACCGGAGTTGCAGCTGGTCTTAACGACAGACGCGAGTAGCACAGGTGTCGGCGCCGTCATATCGCATCTAATGCCAGAGGGCGGCGAGCGCCCGGTGGCTTATGCTTCGCGAGTACTTAACACGGCGGAAAAGGCGTATTCTCAGATATAACGGGAGGCCTTGGCTATTATATATGGCGTCAGAAAGTTTCACCAGTACCTTTATGGACGAAACTTTACGTTAAGGACCGACCATAAGCCATTAGTGACGATATTTGGAGATAAAAGGGGAATTCCAGTGATGGCCGCCAGCAGGATGCAACGTTGGGCGGTGATCTTGGCAGGATATGATTACAACATAGAATATGTGCGTAGCGACAAAAACGCCGCGGACGCGCTTTCGCGGTTACCGGTCGGGGAGGAAAAGTACAAAGGCGAAGAAATTACGTATTTTAATTTTGTCCAGAATTTTTTGCCAATCACCAGGAAAGCATTGCAGGTCGAAACAAGCAGAGATGCAGTTCTACAGAAAGTATTTCTATTTATTCAATCCGGTTGGCCGGCTGATTGTAAAGATGAGGAATTAAAGTCATTTTTCACCCGACGTAACGAGCTTTATGTAGATAGGGGTTGCATAATTTGGGGATATCGGTTAGTGATTCCTAGTTCGTTAAGAAGTCAAGTCTTAAAAGAGTTACATGTAGGACACTCGGGAATAGTAAAAATGAAGAGCTTGGCTCGTAGCATGTTGTGGTGGCCCGGCGTGGACGGCGACATCGAGGGCGAGTGTCGGCGCTGCGAGACCTGCGCATTAGAGGGCCCGGCGCCACCGCGGGCGCCGCCGCAACCGTGGCCGTACCACGCGGAAGCGTGGACTCGTCTTCATTTAGATTTCTTGGGGCCTTTTCAGGGTAGAACGTTTCTGGTGTTAATTGATTCCACTTCTAAATGGTTAGAAGTTTTCTCGATGTTAAAAACGACGGCCAGTGCGGTTATTAAGTATTTACGTGAAACTTTTGCAAGGTTCGGGTTACCAAGAGAAGTAGTATCTGATAATGGTCCCCCATTCACGAGTTGGGAATACAATGAATTTATGACTAAAAATGGTATAAAAATTACATTCACTCCCGCTTATCACCCCTCGTCGAATGGCGCCGCGGAGAATTCGGTAAAATTGGTTAAATGTGCTATTAAGAAGGCAAATAGAGATGGTGTCGATATAGACGTGGCTTTACAAACATATCTATTAGCGTATAGGAACGTGGAGCATAGTACGACGGGAGTCTCTCCGGCAGTTCTGCTACAACATAGAAGTCTAAGGTCCAGGTTGGATCTTTTAAGGGAAGATAGGGAGATAATTACAAAAGTACAAGAGACCCAGCAAAAGCAGGTGGCTAACGCGGGAGGTACACAAAGGGAGTTTAGAGTTGGGGACACAGTATGGGCGCGTGATTTTACGGGGGGAAAATGGTTAGGTGGTCGGGTCGAGAATGTAGTTGGTGCACGTAATTATATTATTAGAAGGGAGAGTGGTCCACCAATTAAAAGACACATTGATCAAATTAAACGACGTAGTAGTTACGTAGTATCAGCATCAGCAGATTCTGATAGTCCACCCGAAAGTCCCAAGTCTACATCTAACATTAGGGATAATACAATAATGGAGAAACAGGCGGAGTTGGTGACTGTCCCTGTTGGTGATTCTGAACAGTCTGCTTCTGCGGAGGGCGAGCGGCTGGGCACGGTGGACCATGGTTCGAGTCCGCAGTGTACGAGCACGCCGAGTACTCCCGTTTGGGGCACTCCGGCCCAAGATGTTCACGTATCGCCGAGGAATCGTCCAAGGCGAACTATTAAACCCGTTAAGAGATATGGATTCGAAATTGATTAATTGCTTGTGTCACCTTGTATAGTAACATTGTTATTTCTATTTATTAATGTAGTTATATTTATTACTTAACAGTTTGTTTTTTTTTTTTTGTTATTTTGGTATAAGTCAAGTTTATTTTTGTACTCTTAATTAAGGGTGAAGGTGTAATGTTTGAAGGCTTTTTAAACATATTCTTTTCCTTATGTCAAAATATGTCTAGATTTTTCTCTCGGATTATATTGTGTTATCGAACGGACGTGTTTTTTACTTGTGCTCCTCAATTCCCTAGTTAGGCCGTAAATATTATATTTTTCATACTTAAATAATTATAATTAGAAACATCCGCAAATGCAACAAATGGCTACACTATACAGTCTAATCTCCGCTTGCGTGTGGCTTAGTTCAGTCTTTAACCTTAGCTGTCATTAAAAATAATACAGTAATTTAGATATCAAGCTTACGAGGCTGTGGTCTAAAACTATTTTGGTAGTTTACCCTTAAAACCAACTGTTGCCACGTGTAGGGGACAGGTGTGTCATGTCCCTCCAACACAAAGGGAGGATCCTCCGACCAGGCGAGGTGATCATGCCTGGCGGGCCAACTGCCCAACGGTTGATGTTGGGATGTTGTATGTATCTTAATTGGCGCGCGAACTTTCACTGCACGATTCAGGATTGGTAGTTTCTTAGTTTCCTTCGTTACTCCGTAGTTCAGTGTAACTTCGGTAGATGGCGCTGTAGTATATTACTGTTGCGCTGTATGTGGAAGTCGCCACATCACTCCCCTCCAAGACCGGAGGTTGATATATGTTGAGTCAGCTGACTGTGCTCTGTTGTGGAGCTTGCCAGTGCCAGGAGGAGTAGTTCCAGTGAGTCGGAACTGAGTGCCGCAAGTTCAAGTGAGTCGGAACTGAATGCCGCTAGTCCCAGTGAGTCGGGGCTGATGTCCGCTGATCCCAGTGAGTCGGGATGGCAGGCGGTGCGCGGTGCTGCGGTGAGGTCCCCAGTGAGTCGGGGCGGTTGCTGCGTAGTGGCTGGCTGCTGCGTAGACGGGAGAGATATGCTCTGCTTACATGGACCGTAGGTGCAGTGTGCTATGCCGAGACGCTGATGAGGCCGTAGGGGTAGCCAGGCTGGAGCGGTCGCTTCCTGCGTGTGGTGTATCCCTGTTGAGGCCGAGGTTGCTGGCTGGCTGTGAGACTTGCTGTGGGAGTGAACATGATGGTAGCGTGCTGATGCTCCCTCCCTCCCTCCAACACAAACGGAGGATCCTCCGACCAGGCGAGGTGATCATGCCTGGCGGGCCAACTGCCCAACGGTTGATGTTGGGATGTTGTATGTATCTTAATTGGCGCGCGACCTTTCACTGCGCGATTAAGGATTGGTAGTTTCTTAGTTGCCTTCGTTACTCCGTAGTTCAGTGTAACTTCGGTAGATGGCGCTGTAGTATATTACTGTTGCGCTATATGTGGAAGTCGCCACACCACGCATGCAGAGTCAAGTTACGGAACTACCTTGGGAGGTTATTAGAACTGAGACTAGTTACTACCTACTGCAGTAAAAGACAATATTATCGTGACCTTTGATAATCTATTTACACATTACGCACATTACACTTCACCACACTAAACTAATTCGTTCTAAATGAGCCTCTTAAGTTACGCCCAGATTTATTATTGTTTTTTCTTAGCTCTACAATCTAGTAACACAAGCCTAAGACGAACCTGTTGACGTTAATAACACAAAAATTTGACATCTTTTACGTTCAAAAGGCTAAGGCCCGTTTTACCGTTTACAGTACAGTACAGATAAGTTTCGGATAGCTTATCTGACAGATAATTTGTCGTATCTTTCATATAAATTGTGTCAAACCATATGTCAGATAAGCTATCCGAAACCAATAAGTAACCGCTGAAATGGGGTCTAAGTATCATTTAGATGACATACACTTACGTCAGAAAAGAAAACACGTTACTGTTCCTTCTATTCGTCATAACACGGAACTTAAATTGTAGGATTTTATCATTTACTAGCTGACCCACGCAACCTCGTTTGCGTCTCCTATTGCCCGTAGCGTGACAATTTTTCTCCGTTGGTGAAACATTTTTTATTGGTGCTCCGCTCCTTTCAAAAATTCCTTAGCTCACTTGCTCGTGCTGCACGTGCTCACTTACGTTATATAAAGAACCTACATGCAAAACTTCAGGATTCTAGCTTCAGCGGTTTGGGCTGTGCGTTGATCTCTGGGAATGTCAGTCACCTTACTCTTTTATATATAGATAGATAAGCCTAGTAGCCAGGGCCGGATCTACCATATGGCTTTTTGGGCTTAAGCCCAGGGCCCCGTGGATTCCAGGGGCCCCCAGCTAAGTCAAGTTAAAGTAAAAAATAGACGATAATACGTGTCAAACGGAACGGGGATTTCCCCATCGATTATTTGCGGACGACAGTATGTTTTCTTAATTTTCTAGAGTTGTAGGTACTGCTTCAACAATTTTACACGTTACGATTTAATATTTTAATAACGATTTTGCTCACATAGTAAATAATATAACATATTATTTATTCCTCTTACGTGATTAACGTTAATACTTAAAGTATTTCTAAATACCATGTGATAATATAATAACTATTTTCCACTAATCATCACCACCATGGTGATGATTAGTGGAAAATAGTTATTTTTTTGTTCGAGAGCGAGCATATTTGGCTCATATATCTTGCTGCCAGGCTAAAATTAAAAAAATGTGTGTGCGTCTATGGGTGTGTCTACAATACGGGGGAATTCCCGCCGCTTATCACCTAGCGTAATTTTGTTCTTTTTTGCGGTTCTGTTCTCAGATCAGATCTTTCTCATAATGATCAGTTAACTATCGTACTTCGATACTTTTTTCGGCGAAAAGTGTACGAAAGATGTATATTATATTTACATATTGAAAAAAAATGGATTTCCACTGGATAACAGTCAAACGGTCGTGCGCACATGGCCCTTTATGGGGCCCCATAATGGGCCCCAGTATGGGCGGAGGCCCTGAGGGCCAACACTATCGCGCTATTGCGACGACCGAAACGAGTGCTGGCCATCAGGATCATAAAGGGGTACCGCACGATCTTTTTTAAGGTGGCAAGTCTCCTGGCCAGAACTCCACCATGGGACCTGGAGGCAAGAGACCTTGCGGCTCTTTATCAGTGTCTCAAGGAGGCGCGGAAGTTGGGAAGGTCTCCTGAGATTCAAGAAATCGAAGATCAGAAATCCCAACTCCGCTAGGTCATCGTGGAGGGATAGAAGAACGACTTGGGCAACCGAGCGCTGGGCACGCGGTTATTGCGGTGGTAAGACTCGTTATGGAGGATTGGCTTGAGAGGCTTCATGGGCGCCTCTCATACCGTCTGACGCAGGTGATCACTGGAAAAAGATGCTTCGGTGATCACCTTTGTCTGATCCGTAAGGAGCCAACGCCTAAGTGCCTGCGATGGTTGCTAGACCGTGGACACGGCGCTCCACACACTGGCAGAATGTCCGACGTGGGGGGAGCTGTGGCGCGATCTCGTGGCGGCCATCGCAGTGGGAGTTCTCTCACTCAGTAACATGATTGCGGCCATGTTACGAAGCGAGAGTGCGTGGAAATCCGCAGTGTCTCTCTGCGATCAAGTTATGCTCGTGCAGGAGACGGCAGAGCGGGACCGGGACAGGTTTAGAACTCTCCTGGTCCGCCAGGCCCGGGAATGGGCTCGGTACCGCAAACGACTCAGGTGCCGGTGATCACAGAACGATCTCCGTCCTCCATTAGCGCAAGCCTGGGGCTAGCAGATGAGGCCACCTGTCACCCTAGCAGGAGCAGGCCGGGGTGGAGGCGCAAGCGCTTTTTTGTAGCAAGAGATTATCGGGGTTCGTGCTTAGGAGGGAGCCATCTACAAAACCTAGGTGGCTCGTGGTACGTCGAGGTTCCAGGGATTCCCTTTCGAGGGTGCACCTGGTTTCCCGGCTCCTGGTACCCGAGGCGGCGTGCGGTTTCAGTCGGTTCGAGTCCGACATGCTACCAGTCAGTGGTATCAGGGGGGATCTCGACACAAGAAAAAGGAGACAGTCAAACAACAACGCTACCAATATTGCGGGTCGTTACAATGGTGTAGAAGCAATACAAGAACAAAGAAATAAATCTGCGGATTACGTGCCATGTGCTGCGCATTCTCTTAACCAAGTTGGTGAAGAATCTGTGAAGGTTGGAACCGAAATCGTAAAGTTTTATTGGGAAGAAATTATTGAAAGATTTAAATCAGTTAATAAAAAATACAGAGTCCTGGTTGTGTACGATATAAGTTAATTGTGTCATTAAAAGAGATCAGAAGCTAAAGGATTACAAAGAAAAAGCCCAAAAACTAATTATAAACTACAGACACATTACTATAACTAAGAGACATATTACATCAAAGTATTCTGATAATTGTACAGAGACAGTTGCAGTCAATGGCGCAGAAAAGTTTAAAATAGACACGCTAAACGTTGCACTGAATAAACTGAATACGGACTTAAATCAAAGAAGTCAAGTTTATGGGACATGTAGAAAAAAAAAATTGTAGTGGTTTTGCAAGAAAATATCGTGCAACACATTGATTTAGAAAGCACACGTAAGGTTATCGACTATTATCCCGATAATGTGGATGAATATATAATCAATGAATGCATTTAATTAAAAACTTATTTGCTTCAGTCGACAGAGTCCTATTCATCTTGCGTAGACATTTTGCGATTATTTATGGAAAGAAGCTTGTTGTATTCCCGAATTGCTATACAATCTTAAAAATATATTTAACCATACTAATCACAAGTTGTTAAGCCGAGCGATGGCATATAAAGGCTTTTATCCGTTTTGTCCATAAGTGTTGATTTAACTAAGAATTTAGAATGTGAGAAGCAAATTAAATTAAATTTGCCAAAGGAAAGTGCAGAAAGTTTGCTTTATCATTTGTCAATTTAATTACGATTGTACTTATTAAACACTAAGCCCTAAGGCATAATTTTATAAATTAAATAAAGTTAAATTAAATATTTTATCGTTTAAATTTTATCCTACATATTTGAGTAATTATTTGATTGATGATTGCCAGATCTATTGGTTTAAGCAGTCGCTACGCCACTTTTCATTGCGCCAAGTGTTGTGGGTTCAAATCCCACATGGTACCACACTTTGTGTTATCCACAAATTGTTGTTATAAGTCTGAGTGTTCTTTGTATTCGTTACATGTATGTTTATAGAGCCCCCCTCGACACAGGATGTATATTCCTAATGCGGGAGTTGTCTTTAAAAAAAAGCATTTGGTGGGCCCCTAAGTAGTATTAGCCCAGGGCCCCCTAAACTCACGGTCCGGCACTGCTAGTAGCGGCTCATGCAGATAAATTAGATGCCGAATTGATTCATTCAACATTGAATAAAGCATAGCATAGCAAGCATAAGCAGCAAATATTTTCATTAGAATAAAAGTTTATTGATTTCAGTATTACAGATTTGTACAAATATAAACAAAAACTGTAATACCAAAGGCAAAAGATCTATTTAACTATCAAAACTACAAAAAAGAGCGTAGTCCTGCTACAAAGATCCTCTACGCGCTTGTGACTCCTAAGTTCCAGGGCTTCATAAGTCTGGTACGGAGCTATAGCGCGTGGAACTCTGCTCTCAAGACGGGATGTGACTGCAAACAGTAGATGGCACGAGATACGTCAGGGTTCCAGAGCTTTCCTTTTGTAGGGTACACCTGGTTCCCTGGCTACTACTGGTACCTTGAGAAGGCGTGCGGTGTTTGGACGGTTTGAGTCCGGTAGTATCCGGGGAGATTTTTGCATAGATTAAAAAAGACTTACATACGTTAGTGGCGAAAGTCACTTTCAATCGAGCGACTCTGCTCGTTTGCCTGCTATATCACACAATTTTTGAAAACACTAGGTATTGTAGTAAGTACTACTACTTAAATATTATTTTTAACCGACTTCAAAAAAGGAGGAGGTTCTCAATTCGACCATATATGTTTTTATGTGTGTTCGCGGATAACTTCGTCGTTTATGAACCGATTTTAATGATTCTATTGGATGATGGAAAGGAGTTATCCTAACGGTGTGGTACCATGATAAGGACACTTAAGATCTGATGATGGCATCCAAGAAAAATCGAGTCGAACCTTGAAGTCGGTTTTATTTTGTTACTAAGTACTTACTACGTAACTACACACATCAAAAGTGTCTAGGGATCAAGCATTTTTATGCGGATTTCTTGAGATTGAGATGTGGCTTTGGCCCTGGCCTGCTCAGTCGCCAGACTTGAACCCGATTGAGCATGCATGGGATATGCTACAGAGAAGAGCTCTGCCGAATATGGAGGGTATCCAGTCGCAAGAAGACCTTTTTTTGTTGTTGCAACGAACATGGGCGGCCATTCCACAGCGTGATTTGGATGAACTCATTTTGAGTATGCCAAACCGATTCTTGTGTTGTTAGTGTTCGCGGTAGAAACACGGATTATTAATTGTTTAAGTTACCTAATAAAATTTTAAAGAAAACTGTTATTTCAGTGTTTTTTTCGAACTTTAATGTTAGTGGTTCAAATGTCAAAAATCCCTTTATTAGGAAAATGGCAAATTTCTTTATTAATGCAAAGGTGACTTGGTTTATCGTTACTGTGACAAACGAAAACACTTTATTTGATGAATCCTTAAAGAAAATTTTAATTAATATCAATCAGGAGAAAAGTTATTGCAAAAATATATGTTGATCCCTAGACACATATGTTGATCCCTAGACACTTTTGATGTGTGTAGGTACCTAAGTAGTGTAGTGAACCTAAAATTACCTATTGCGAATCACGAATTTACGAATAAACAGTGTGTTACACGCACAAGTATTACTTTTTTTTTATTATCCCATTAATATTTTATACGCGAAAGTTTGTATGTATGGATGGATGGAAGTTTGTTACTCTTTCACGCAAAAACTACTGAACGGATTTGGATGAAACTTTACAGTAATATAGCTTATACATCAAAATAACACATAGGTTACTATTTGCCGCGATAACCGACATGCATGCGGGCGGAACTGCGAGCAAAAACTAGTATTTTATATTTCTGATATATTTTAACTGTCAGTAAATACAATTATTTGTATTTCAAATTTATGACAGGAATGCAGAGAGCTCGCTTCTTACCGAATTAGTATTATTTTTACTGCACCTGCATCGAGTTTAATGTGTGTTATTTTTATTCAATAATATTAATTGTTCTCATGTAAGTGACAATATTGTCTTAATGATAAATAAAGATCTTTAAACCGAAATTTAAAGTTCATAAATATTCTAATGTTTGGTCTCCGTAGAACAGAACGTCAGAACTCAGAATAGACAAGTGAATATCTGTCATTTCTGACATCGAAAGTGCGGTCCGTAAACACTACTCTGTAATTGACAGCATCTATGTTGATTTTGTCTCTTTCCATCTCTTGCAAAATTGCGCAAATTTAAATAAATCACGTCAATTTGTGCTAAAAGATGTCAGTTGCCAGTTTATCTTTATACGTCAAAGTGAATATTGTTGACCTTGTTCGCGAAATATACAGACTGGTATACGGACTGGTTTGTTGTGTGTTTAAAAAAATAATTGTACAAGTTATTTCGGTCTTTAAACAAATAAGTGTTGAAGACTTCAGGTGCTCAGTTTCCAGGTATGTCTGAGTAATTATAATTTTTTTGTCAATATCCTGTAAGAAAATGTTTTCTCTGGGTCGATACAGGATTTAGTATGAAAACCAGCGTGTAACAGAATCGATGACGCATTTAAATCTATGTATCGTGCTAATTATGTTTCTATACGAAATTGCTTTGACCTTAGATATGGACAGTTTATTCTTTGAATCTGATCTCGATAAGACTTCACCGAATGATGTTCTTATTAAAAAAATAAATAAGATAAACCTTCCAGTTTTGCTTTGTTTTTCTATCAACTATATCTAGTAAACTATTTTGTTACTGGCTATTTTTTTTTTTGCACTGTAGACTAAGCTCTAAACTACAGACTAAAATACAGCCTAAAAATCATAAAAAAATTGTCTAAGAAGACATGTTACATTTACGTAGAGCCAATTAATGATTAATTTTAGGAAGATACATTAGCTATTATAAGTTTCTACTATTACCTTAATAAGTTTATTATTATTAATAACTTTTTTATTTAGCATAAGTACCAGCTTATGATTTTTTCAAATGACTTGAGTACCTATACAAACTTATTCAGACGCCAGAAGCATATCTAATTTTTAGTATTTAATTTACACATTTAAGGTCTCTTCAGATGTGGATTAAACTAAATCAGTTAGTTTAACGTTTCTCAAGTTGTGTTATGCGACCTTAGTAAACTGACTACCTGAGAATAATTGTAACCCATTGAATGTAACAAGTAAATTCATAGAGATACTTGTTGGACAATTGTAACATCCTGCTCTTATCTTTGCTGTATACTATACTATGTATGTTGATATACAAAAGTGTTTATACGAGTTAAGGTGCTGAGAGTCAGTTCCACTTCCACTGCTTGCTGATAAAATCACTTATCTACTAAATAACAAACGATTTTGGTTTCACAAGTCAGTCGGTCAGATAACCATATAAATATCAGCAATCTTCATCTGTTAAATAGGGTTGTATGGTAGATAACTATCTGAGAGTTTCTTAAGAACTAGTGAAACTGACCTTTAAAATACTGACTTATGCTTGTACTTAAGCATTTATGAGGTCATGAGATTTCCAGTACACTCATGTTTCCTGTTATGATTACCTAACTTTTTGTAATTGTTTTTCCTTACTAAGCTTTATTGTGGCACATTATAATATCATTGATGAGAGATAAAAAACAAAAATAAAGTAAAGAAATAGGTAAAATATTTTTTTAAGCAGGATATAAATTGTGTTAAAATTAGAATTTTTAAATTACAGATTTTTTATTTTTTTTATTTTACTTAAAAACATTAAACATGAGGTAATAATACATATTCTACTTATCAATATGTTTTGAAGTTATGATATTGCTTGTTTGAGTTTTTCAAAAAATATCCTTGGTTTTTCTTTAAGTAGGATCACATATTTAGTATCTGTTTACCTTGGAATTTTTAATGCTTAATTTTTAATTAGTTAGTTTATAAAACAACCCAACTGTATTATTTTGTTTTTTGTTAAATAGTAGTTAAAAGCTATTTTATTTATACTTCTCTAAGGTCATACTGGAAAGCTTTTGCTTTGACAGATTAAACACTTGTGTTCAACACAATCAAATTTATTCTTTTAAACAAGAATACTGATACACTCCTACATATGTATTAAAGTCAAAAGTAAATTGCTTCCCAATTATCACAATAAATTATGTATGTTTTAGTGTAGTAATTTGTATTGATCATTTGATTTGTTGGTCCCATTGTTTTAAATTTATCTAAGTTATGATATCAAAATTAAAACTGCCTGTCACCATGCACAAAGTACTCCTTTCTTTATGTTATTGCTAAGTTCTACTGGTAATTCATCAATTGCATTGACATGATTATAAATTGCTTAGCAACTTATGTTAATTTCTTAATAATCTCAGATCCTTGCCTGGTGACATTGGTAATTTTCGGGATTTTATACATTTTAAATTGATTCAGCCCTCTTGGTGTGATCCGTAATTTCTATATTTACATCCTACTTCCTACTATATCACACTAATATATAAAGGCGAAAGTTTGTGTGTATGTTTGTTACTTCTTCACGCAAAAACTACTGAACGGATTTGGATGAAACTTTACAGTAATATAGCATATAAATCAGAATTACACATAGGCTACTATTTGCCGCGATAACCGACATACACGCGGGCGGAGCCGCGGGCAACAGCTAGTAATATTATAAATGCGAAAGTTTGTAAGTATAGATTCTGATAGATGTTTGTTACTCTTTCACGCAAGAACTACTTAACGGATTTGGATGAAAATTTACAGTAATATAGCTTATACATCAGAATAACACATAGGCTACTATTTGCAGCGATCACCGACATACACGCAGGCGGAGCCGCGGGCATCAGCTAGTAAAAAATATTTCCAAGAACTTTCTTCTTCTTTTTTGTCATTAAACTGCTCACTGACCAGAGTAGTATAGTATGCCAAAACCTTCTCTAAGATTAATGTTTAGCAATGTACTGTTAAAGTCTGTTGATATGCAACTGTTGACTTAAAACCTCTAAACCAAAAATTGTCTAGAAAATTAAGTTCATTACGATTCTTTTACGCGAAGCCGAGACCTAACTTATTTGCACAATTTAAATCGCAAAAGTTGTAAAACAATAGTGGACCTATAAATCAATCTGGAATTCTGGATAGGCGGATTTCCGGACTTTGAATTAAAATACGGATTGCCTTGCTCGTAATAAAAACAGTTAAGTATAGGAACTTCCGATTGATTCAGATATTAATTTCATGGTCATTTGCAATTTGCGCTTATCTTAGCGGCATTATTTAATCGTACATGGCAACATTCTGTTACGGTCACAGAAATAGATCAAGATAGAATGGTGACGAAAGTACTTTGCCATATAAATCCTGCGTAGTAACCACAGAAATATATCAAGATAGAATGGTGACGAAAGTACTTCTTTTGCCATATAAATCCTGCGTGGCAACAAACCTCACCGGTCACAAACCGTGCCGGTTGGTGACCGGACGGTGGGACCAGGCGACCACTTCCGGGAGGGTACGGGGGCCCTTCCGTCCGACGGCTCGGTTACCGTCATGCCTTGCTGTTGTATGATGACACAGCATTCTGTGTCTCAGTATTACACTGCCACGCTGACTTTCACGCCTTTTACGTCCCCTTTCACCTCTCTATCATCATGGTAGCAAAAAGAAAACAGAAAACGAGTTCAACAGCGGCATTCTCCACTCCCACCAACTCACTTTTCGTCGTGAACTTCACGAATATCCGTGGAGTTCATGCTAACCTCAACGCCGTCCACCACCACCTTGAGACGGTACGGCCGGCAATGCTCTTTCTTACGGAGACACAAATATGTCGCCCTGCCGACACGGCATATCTCCACTATCCCGGCTACATGCTTGAGGAATGTTTCCTCGCGAAAGCTGGGGTATGCCTTTTCGTCAGGGCGGATATTTATTTATTTATTTAATACATTATGCACTTGTGGTGCATTGGCGGACTTAATGCCTCAGGCATTCTCTACCAGTCAACCATTGGGCGATACAGAGAAAACGGAAAGTAGGTGCTTTTTGACAAATAATTGTATTAAAATAGACAGATCAAATACCATATCAAATATACATAATATATATAAATCTAACGAACAGACCAAAAACAAATATATATTATACATACAACTAAATACATACATATAAAATTATACAAGTACATACAATACATACAAATATATATATATATATAAATACAAATACAATACGTAAAAATAGTGGATGACAGTTATGAGGATGATGTTTCTGCCAGTTGCTTATTAAGATATTGCTTTACTTTCGTCTTAAAGGAAAAAGTATTGGTGGCCATCCTGATTTCGAGAGGGAGCTCATTCCAAAGAAGAACAGAGCGAACAACAAAAGATGAACCAACAAATTCAGACGTATGGGCGGGACAACGAAGAAGGAGGTTATTACTGGACCGAAGGTTTCTGTTGTGATTGCTACATAGTAGTTGGAAGTTAGAGGTTAAATATATAATAGAGGTTATATATAATAGAGGATATCTGTTGCCGCCGTTTGCGCTGCCTTGAAGACCCATCCCTATCCACCCTATGGCTTCACGTAGAGTGCGGATCTATAAGCCGTATCTATGTGTGTCTCTATCGGTCCCATTCCGGAGACTCCGAGACAACTCGTCTCTTTGACCATCTAACTCAGGCAGCGGATAAGGCGCAGGAGCAGTTTCCGACAGCTGAACTGGTGTTTCTGGGAGATTTTAACGCCCACCATGAGTCGTGGCTGGGATCTTCAAGAACTGACCACGCGGGACGAATCGCCAACGCATTCGCTCTCACGCATGACCTCACACAGTTGGTACTCCAGCCTACCAGGATACCAGACATACAGAGTCAAGCGCCCTCCTTGATAGACCTACTGCTGACGAGTCACCCAGCGCAGTACTGCGTGTCGGTTCTGGCCCCCCTGGGATCCTCCGACCACTGCCTGGTATCCACCGCAGTGCCTCTTATTGCCCCTCCTCGGTCTGTGGCAACAAAGCGACGATTATGGCACTACTCGTCAGCAGATTGGGATGGCATGCGTGATTACTTTACTTCCATCCCATGGGCTCAACGCTGCTTTACGGACCAGGATTTGTCACAGAGTGCGTCTGCCGTCGCTGACGAGATCACTGTTGGTATGGAATATTATATTCCCCACAGTGATGTCGCCAGCACGAAAACCCGCCCCTGGTTTGACCGCGAGTGCTCCAACGCGGTTGCACATAAACAATCGACCTACCGCGCATGGACCAGGGCCCGCGCTCATGGCAACCCTGACGTTGGTCGCTTAAAAGCAGCGTACAATAAAGCCACTAGGGAATGCAAGAGGGCCAACATCAGAGCGGATGCCCAGCGTATTGCACGGATAGGCCAGGAACTTGTAGCACACCCTATGGGTAGCCGTAAGTTCTGGCGTTTAGGTAAAACCGTGCAATCTAACCATTGCCGGCCCTCACTACCACTGCTGAAATATCCTGACGGCACTCTGGCCCATCAGCCGCAAGAGAAAGCGAAATTGCTTGTTGATCTCTTTGCGGCTAACTCCCGAATCGACGACCGTGGCGCGTATCCGCCTACTATTCCAATCTGCGACTCCATAATGCAAGATATTCGTATCCGGCAAAGTGATGTCCGTGCGGAGCTGCGGTCTCTCGACGTCCGGAAAGCCAGTGGTCCTGACGGTATTCCAGGGATGGTTCTTAAGAACTGTGCACCGGAGTTGGCTCCCGTATTGACGCGCCTGTACCACCTGTCATATTCCTCAGAAATTGTTCCGGATGCCTGGAGAGAGGCGAATATTCAACCCATACCCAAAAAAGGTGACCGCTCTAACCCAGCCAATTACCGACCTATAGCCGTCACTTCCATTCTCTGTAAGGTGTTTGAACGTATCATCAACAACCAGTTAGTCCGCTACCTAGAGGATCACTCCTTGTTAAATGATCGGCAATATGGTTTCAGACCGAACCGCTCTACGGGTGATCTTCTAGCGTACGTCACACACCTTTGGGGTGAGGCTATGGACAGGCATGGGGAGTCCTTGGCAATCAGCCTCGACATGGCCAAGGCCTTCGACCGGGTCTGGCACCGTTCGCTTCTCTCCAAGCTTCCGGTATTCGGTATGCCACCTGGACTCAGTAACTGGATTGCCGCTTTTCTGCACCAGCGCCGCATTAGAGTCCTTTGCGACGGCGCGGCCTCTGAGTTTCTGCAGGTAAACGCTGGCGTACCACAGGGTTCAGTTCTGTCGCCCACGCTGTTTCTTCTGCATATCAATGACATGTTAGCCCTTGGCAACATACATTGCTATGCAGACGACAGCACGGTCCATGGGCGATATTTGGGACACCCTGCAGCCAAGCTGTCAGACGTTGAGGAAAAACGACGAGAGCTTGTCGCTGAGCTCGACCG
Source organism: Diaphora mendica (assembly GCA_949125395.1). Classification (NCBI taxonomy): domain Eukaryota; kingdom Metazoa; phylum Arthropoda; class Insecta; order Lepidoptera; family Erebidae; genus Diaphora; species Diaphora mendica. Next base: position 10,486,536 of record OX421321.1, read on the forward strand.
GGTTCTGAGCCACATTTCACAATGGGGTGATGAAAATCTGGTCGAGTTCAACGCTAAGAAAACACAGGTGTGCGCGTTCTCTACCAAAAAGTCTCCGTTCCTTCCCCTCCCCACTTTTCAGAGCACCCAACTGCCACTACAGGATAAGCTCGGTGTCCTGGGCATGGATAATTGCCGGGACCTCAACCCGCGGGAGTACATCGAGAGTATCACTAAGGCGGCCTCGCAGAAACTTGGCGTACTGAACAAGGTGAGCCGGTTCTTCTCGCCCGAGCATTTGTGTCTTCTTTATAAGACCCAGGTACGCTCGTGCGTGGAGTACTGTTCTCATCTTTGTGAAGGATCCGCGCAGTATTTGCTTGATGCTCTCGACCGGTTGCAGCGGCGAGCAGTCCGCATTATCAACAGCCCCGATGCCACCGAGTCCCTTGAGCCTTTGCAGCTGCGGAGAGATATCGCCTCTATGGCAGTCCTCTACCGCCTTTACTATGGAGAGTGCTCTGAAGAGCTCTTCCAATTGATCCCACCTTCTCCCTTTCTCTACAGAACAACGCGTGCCGGCCTTGGAATATGCTCTCGAACCAAACGGTTTGGTTCTTCCTTCCTGTGCCAAGCACTTAAAAACTGGAACTCACTACCAGCGCACGTGTTTCCCTCCCACTATGATCCCGGGTCTTTTAAGCGGGGCGTGAAAAAGCATCTAACTAAGCCGCCATAGTGTGGGACGCCATACTGCATTGTCTGCTTCCGCAGTGAGTGTGGTGGCCCCCACTGTTGGATTTTGCTTGAGCCTACCATCAGGCTGGGCAGAGTCACTTTGGCAGGTAATTTACAAAAAAAAAAAGAACACAAAGCCACGCCCCCTAAACGCACTCGATTGGTCAATGCGCGTCGACTAGTAATGTGTCAGTGTCACACTTTCTTGTCTATTTATTTATAGAAGAATGGAATCATTGGAAAACTGAAATGCAATTTTAAGAATTTCACAATTAAGTAGGTATATAAATTAATTTCGAAAACTAAAAACCATCACTTAAAAATAATATTTATAAAAATATAAAAAACTTTTTAAAACACCATTTTATTTGATTTATAATATTTATCGGTTAAGCAATAACATACACCTAATTTAGGTATATCATGGATGTTTTTAAAATGTGATAATAAAGCCTTTTGATACATTCTAGAATCAAACTCACTTGTACTTGTTCCACTATTTTTTTTTTTTTTTACACCTGACCGGTTTCGCCTTATGGCATTCTCAAAGGTCTCAAACCTTTGAGAATGCCATAAGACAAGTGAGTTTGATTCTAAAATGTATTGCAACAAGTTCCATCAAGTGCCGACAATCGAGAGTATAAATTATAAAAGCCTTTTGATTTTATAGGATCCTGGTAACTTCAAAATTTATATATTGATAATGTAAATATTTTGATTAAATAATAAGGGGAATTCAATTCAAATTTAATTCAATTCAAAGTATTTATTTCGGACTTATTAATACATCCATATTTTAATTAATTACTTAATACCTACCAAACTTATTTTTACTTAAATTCGAAAATTAGTATCACATTCTCATTCTCAGTTTGTAGTTAAACAATATAGAAATAACACTACCAGAATTAAATAGTCTCTTGGCTGCATAATAACAATTTATCGATATATTCACTTTAGGTACGTACTGTACATACTTGTATACAATAATTATAATCTGCACTCCTAAAACACAGTGCCTATACTTAATGTTATAAATAGATGGTAATTATGGAAAAGATATTATTAACTACTTAATAGTATTTCTGTCTTGCTCCATGAGAACGTGACCACGAATACCGGTTAGATGAGAACTTTTTATAATGCAACTGTTTGGTTTTACACGTAAACAAACGAGCAGTATTTTATTTTTGTACTGGCAGATAAAGGCGTACCTACCTCGATTCAACTACCGCTACGCACGCAGACTCTGCGTCTACATGTAATTGTATTTTCTATGTGTTCTGTGAGCACCGATGTTGTTCAGCTTACCTCTTTAACGAAATAGAAATATGGTCTATGCATTGATAAGCAATAATACAACGTAGTCTATTGACGTTGGCAACAATGGCCAAATCAGAATTGTACTGAAATTGTAGTAGGTATCAACGCTGGGGCCACAGTATTATCTAACTGTGAATCCCTATGGTTACCAGATCGCAACGTAGAATGTCCAGGACAATTCAGTGTCGGGCCGTTACCCTAGTGAAAACAAATAACTAAATAGGTCAATATCTATTTACATATCTAACATTATTTTTTTAAGAAATATCAGTATATTTTATTTATGCTAAAGATCATTTGTGTACTTAAAATATTTTTGTTGAGAAGTATGAAGCCTACGGTAACTTATATAGCAATATACATGACGCGTATGTCTGCCGTAAATATAGCCGAGGCGTTAGTTCCTATAAACTTTAAACGAGTCTGGGGAGGTCTAAAGCCCGTCAGATCGTGTCTGGCTGATTGGAAAATATTTTTAAAATATTATATACTTAATGATATTATATAAAATTCAGGCTTCCTAAAATGACGTAAGTTAGCATGGTTTTTTTCCACTTGATGTTACCTGCTAACTGTAAAACGGCCCCACTTTCAGCTTAGTCTGGATACTCCATTCCATTCTGAGTAGGTATATGTTAGACTACCGTCTATCCGTATCTTTTCTTAAACGACGTAAGTCTGGGCTGACTGGGATCAAAAGCCATTGCCTGACTGTTATGGGTAGTGAAACACCTCAATCCGGTAAAACGACTTGACAATTTGAAAAAAAAAACAATGATAGATAGAACTTTTTACTCATTTAGTATTATTATTAAAAACGAGTTTATGGCTCGTGACAAAATAGTAGAATTCACTATTGACACGTGATTAAACTGCAGCCACGAGATCAGCTATACTTATGTATCTAAGAAAAACGTGTTTTTACTAAGTTTTTTTTTTAAGTTTCATTACTAGTGTAACGTGGCAGCGTCTCTCTCAATTGTAATTGTAACTGCTTGTCTTAGTAGAATTGTGATCCGGAAGCTCTAGCTCTGCTAAGAAATTCTCATCGGCCTTTTTAAAGGAACTAGTCACGCCCACATGCCTACCACTGTAACTCCTACACTGTAAGAATCAACAATAGTGACCCACAAACACACCGACTTATGACACTCGGGAATTCCCAGATGAAATTAAATTGTCTACTACCGTCAGCTTCAAAAAGAACAACTTGTTAATTATTTCTTTCGTTGCTTGGTACTGAGTGAGTTGAACGGAAACTATACCGAGGAGGTTTGGGCGTCTCTGTGCCGTCTCGTGTCTCCTGAATTGAAACTGTCCATGGGCGGCTGTAGTCAATTAAGTATCTTCGTTTGTCGAATATGTATATATAAAAAATACTTAAAATTATTGTTATTGTTATAAAAATAATAATTTTCTTAGTGTTGACTAGTTTAGGCCGACTGTAGAGTTAAGTGACACCAATGCGTCACAAGAGCCGGAAAGCGATACCTAATGCGATAGTTTAAAAGTATGTTTACTATTAGTATTTTAGGAATTAGTGGTTACCCTGTGAGGGTTCACCTTATACCGAAGAAACAGTATAATGAGTTTCAAATCGATTGTATTGCTATTGCATACGAGTCGGAATACAAATTTACTAAGTAAATTGTCACCAACCAATGTTAAATCATTTTATTTCTAAGTTAAATTGTAAGACTACTACAATAATTTCAAGATATGTTTAACACATGAAGCATTGGGGACTATAAAAATGTCTAGTTTCTGTGAGGGAACGTTTCCTCTCCAGTGTAGGGCGCGTAGAGGCCCGACGGTACAATTATGGCATTATGCCAACGGCAGCTTGCTAATATCAGCGCAAAGTCGAATACGAATAAGTCACGTTTTACCAAAATGTTCAAAATCCACCGCAATATTCCACAATCGGAGTGTAAAACCATATCTGTGGGACAATCGGTTTAGTTTAGTAGGTTTATACTTTATAGCATAGACGTTGATGGGTTACAAGATCTAGACTGTGAGTATATATAGGTTTTCATCCAATCTGTGGTAATACTATAAAGCCAATTATACTCTTTGCGCTGTAGCATGGTGCGTGGCATGGTTCAGTAACATTTCGTTTCACTCTTGAAAGTTGCCGCGATTTACAAATTAGGACTTAGTATTTCAGCTGTACCACATTCGCAATATATTAAATCATCAATAACTGTAGTAATTTAAATTAAACCATAAACTGTATTAAATTTAATTAAACCACTACGCACCATGCTACAGCGCAAAGAGTATAATATCTTTTTACGTATGGACATCTCCTCGAGCACCACACCGGGATCTGTGGCAGGACGGATCAATTAATCATGAATAACCTATATAAATCTATAGGAGACATTATTTTCTACTCATAAATATGTTTATGACTTACATATTTATAAGTGCCTGAAATAAATGTGTAAATGTATAACAATTAAATTGTAAAACCACTACATAATTGTACAATTAATATAAAAAGTTACTAATTATCCTTGTAAAACAGCTTCATGGAAACCAATAGACGCGCAAATAATTGTGTATGTCAGATAAAATATGAGTCAGGTAATTACAACACCCTGATGAGTTATTTTCCTCGGTTAGAGTATTGAAACAAAATGAGGAAATAATGTGTTCTACGTCTGGTTGCGATCATCGCTTCAAAATACAACATTTTGTTAGTCCAATATTTTAACACCTTATTTTTGGCTGATCTTCTATTGCACTAATATTTCCAATATGATTGTATTTTTACGGGCTATACGTCTAAATATGTATATTTTGTTCGATTTTTTTTTAAAAACAACTCCCGAACTAGGAATAAATCCTGTGTTCCGGGGGACTTTACAAACATACATGAAACGGACACAAAAAACACCCAGACTCAGGACAACAATTTGTGGATCACACAAAGTGTTGTCCTACGTGGGATTTGAACCCACGACACTTAGCGAAATAGGAAACGGCGTGGTGACCGTTAAACCACTAGGCCAAACGTGCAGTATTGAATATTGGAAACTTTGGAGGTAGCTTGATAGTCTTTTTACCTGTTTTGCTCTGATTTGTAAACTTAGCAGTTAGTGGCCTCTGGACATTTTAAATGTTTTCTGATGAATAATGAAAAAACGTGGGAAGTGTTTGATTTCAAACAATGGAAACAAAAAAACCCAGTTATTAGTTACACGTGCTTACTCTTTACTTACATCTCACTGCCTCTTATAGAAGCATTTTCATTATTTATACAGCTAACTTGACTTCTATTTGTATAAAGCAGCAATAAACCCTAACATGTCGTACATGTTTAAAGTGATTTGAGACATTGGAACGTAAATAATTTGGACTGGAATGTCCTCATTCTGTTAAACATGTCAACGGCCGTCTACTTTTATGTACCCAGAATGAAATTACTTGTTCAACTAAAGTGACCTTCGTATGAACTCTTATCAAGATTGTTTTGACAATGTCAACTACTAAAACTGAAATCTATTATAAAAACTTTTGTGAAAATGTTTTAGTTTTTGCGAATAATTAGAATACAAAATGACAATAGTTCCTACAGACATTGCGTACATTATATGTAAGCTTTTGTAAACTTTTCGACAATTAAGGAATTAATCGCTATCTCAAGGAATTATCTGATTTTTTTTAAGGTCTCCATATGACAATGTACAACGGAAACGCCACTTACAAATAGGTTACCCAGTAAACCCAAGAGTAAGAGTAGTCCGCCATAGTGTGGGTCACCATGCTGCATTTTTGCATTGTCTGCATTCGCAATGAGTATGGTGACCACCACTCTTGGATTCTGCTTGTACTTTCCATCAGGCAGAGAAGACTAATTTTGGCAGGGCCATACGTAAAAGAAACCATTAAGTTATAACTTACAAACACCATAGTTATTTCTAGCATCAAACCTTTTGCTATATGAGATGAATGGATAATTAATTATACCTACTGCTAACTTGAAGGTTGTACAAGTGTATGCACCCACATCCACACATCCTGATGACGAGGTTGAAGCCATGTACGAAGACATATCCAAGGCCCTGTCTCGTAACAAAACTTCTTTCACGGTTGTCATGGGCGATTTCAATGCGAAAGCGGGAGTACGAGATTATGGCGAGACCAGAGTGGGACCGTTCGGCTATGGGCGCAGAAATCACCGAGGTCAAATGCTGATAAACTTCCTCGAGGCTCAGGGGCTCTTTCTAATGAATTCCTTCTTCCAGAAGGGGCCCCACAGGAAGTGGACCTGGCAAAGCCCAGACAGCGCGACAAAGAACGAGATCGACTTCATCATGACAAACAAACGCCAAATATTCAGGGATGTCTCTGTGATCAATAGATTCAACACCGGAAGTGATCACCGACTCGTAAGAGGTACCCTGAATCTAAGCGTCAAAAGAGAACGGGCGCGCTTGATGAAGTCGACTCTTAGACCAACTCTGCCTCAGGTCGAAGCTGGATGCGAAAGCTTCCAGTTGGAGCTCCAAAATCGGTTTGGCACGTTGGAAACCGTGCAGGACGTGAATGACGCCGCCGACAGTCTGGTACGTGTCGTCCGCGAGGTGGGTTATAAACACTTTCGACCAAAGAGCACTGGACGCAAGTCGAAGCTCAGCAGCGAGACTCTTGATCTCATGAGGAAACGACGAGGAGCACTAAACGCCACACCCTCTGAGCGACAGGAACTGAACAGGCAGATAAGAAGGCTGGTCAGACAAGACGTTCGACAGTCGAATACTCGAGTGATCGAGGATGCGATTGCTCGGAACAAGGGTTCAAAAGTCTTTGCCAAGCCTAAGGCCTCCTGTTACCACCTGTCCAAGCTCAGAACAGCACAAGGCACCACCGTCACCTCTGAAACAGAGATTCTCGCTGAAGTCGAAAAGTTTTACGAGGATCTATATTCCTCACGAACCAGTCCACCCGATACCCACAGCGCGGATGACCCGCGTGCTAGACTGACACGCTACCTCACAGACGAGCTTCCCGACATCGATCTGGGTGAGATTAGAATGGCACTCGGACAACTACACAATAACAAAGCTCCGGGCGAAGACGGAATTACAACAGAGCTCCTAAAGGCTGGTGGAACTCCTATGTTAGTAGAGCTCTCACAACTATTTAATTCCGTCATTCATACCGGCACAACACCGGAGGCATGGGGTAGGAGCGCGGTAGTGCTTTTCTTCAAGAATGGAGACAAAAGCCTACTGAAGAACTACCGCCCAATTTCACTCCTGACCCATGTGTACAAGTTGTTTTCGAGGGTCATTACGAATCGTCTCGCCCAAAAACTCGATGACTTTCAGCCTGTGGAGCAGGCTGGGTTTCGAAAAGGCTTCAGTACTGTGGACCACATACACACTCTAAGACAAATTATCGAGAAGACAGAGGAATATAATCAGCCTCTCTGTCTAGCGTATGTGGACTACGAAAAAGCCTTCGATACCATTGAGACCTGGGCTGTTCTGGAATCCATGCAGAGGTGCCTGGTCGACTGCCGATATATCGAGGTGTTGAGATGCCTCTATGAAGCTGCAACGATGACCGTCCAAGTACAAGAAAAAAGCACAAGACCAATCCAAGTGCATCGAGGAGTAAGACAGGGAGATGTTATATCTCCGAAACTGTTTACTAATGCCTTGGAAGACGTCTTCAAGACGCTCGATTGGAACGGACGGGGAATCAATAATAACAATAATAAATATTTCGGACATTCTGGCGGAGTCTCTGCAGGACATAGAAGAAATGCTTAACAGTCTGGACGACTCTTCTAAACGAGTGGGACTAGGGATGAACATGGAAAAGACGAAAATCATGCATAATCGGCATGTGTCCCGGAGTCCCGTGACCGTAGATGGCGTCACTATCGGGGTTGTGCAAGAATACATCTATCTTGGCCAAACTATCCAACTCGGCCGGCACAACTTCGATCGGGAGGCCGATAGAAGAATTCGTCTCGGCTGGGCGGCGTACGGGAAGCTACGTCATATCTTTGAGTCGCCGATACCGCAGTCATTGAAAACCAAGGTTTTTAACCAATGCGTCCTACCCGTGATGACATACGGAGCCGAGACGTGGACACTCACCATTGGACTGGTCCACAAATTTAAAGTGGCTCAGCGGGCGATGGGGCGTGCGATGTTGGGTGTCTCTCTGTCTGATAGAATTCGGAATGAAGCTATTCGACAGAGAACTAGAGTGACCGACATCGCACGGAGAATCAGTACGCTGAAGTGGAAATGGGCGGTCATGTCTCTAGACGTACCGATGGTCGATGGAGCCGAAATGTGCTTGAGTGGAGACCGCGACTAGGCAAACGTAGTGAAGGGCGCCCTGCGGCTCGGTGGACTGACGATCTAAGGAAAGTGGCTGGCAGCGGATGGATGAGGACTGCCCAGGACCGGGATGGTTGGCGCTCCTTGGGGGAGACCTACGTTCAGCAGTGGACGGCGATTGGTTGATTGATTGATTGATGACTGCTAACATACCAGTTCTTTTTTGCATGTCTGGCGACTACGTCTACTTGGTCATGAGTTCTTCACTTTGTAATTTGCTTGTGATGAAGACAGGTGCAGACCTACTAACATTTGCAATTGGCCAAGCATGGTAGTCGAATACACTTACGCCGCGCAACAGAGGCCATCAAGTAAGGCAATCGAACCTGCACTTGGAAAGATATTGCTAGAATAATGTAAATTAGTAGATTTAGAGAGTAACCTTTTTAATGAACGAGCTTTGCATTGTTATTAATCATAGAAAAAGTATTTTATAAAATATACTCTACTTTAGATTGAAAGCATTGTTCATAAATTAGCAGAAATACGAACATTATAAATACACGAACACGTTTACGAAAACATAACTATGGAAAACCCTTAATACCTCAATTCAATTCTCATAAATCTTGAACACTGCCTAATATTTATTGAATATGTACTTCATGTGAACCGAAATTATGGTACAGAGGAAACTAACGTGTCTAATATAATAGAACAATCACGGCGTCTCACACTTGAACGACCTGTCTCAAGGATGCTGACATCATCACATATAACAGATACACACATCAAAAGTGTCTAGGGATCAAGCATTTTTATGCGGATTTCTTGAGATTGAGATGTGGCTTTGGCCCTGGCCTGCTCAGTCGCCAGACTTGAACCCGATTGAGCATGCATGGGATATGCTACAGAGAAGAGCTCTGCCGAATATGGAGGGTATCCAGTCGCAAGAAGACCTTTTTTTGTAGTTGCAACGAACATGGGCGGCCATTCCACAGCGTGATTTGGATGAACTCATTTTGAGTATGCCAAACCGATTCTTGTGTTGTTAGTGTTCGCGGTAGAAACACGGATTATTAATTGTTTAAGTTACCTAATAAAATTTTAAAGAAAACTGTTATTTCAGCCTTTTTTTCGAACTTTAATGTTAGTGGTTCAAATGTTAAAACTCCCTTTATTAGGAAAATGGCAAATTTCTTTATTAATGCAAAGGTGACTTGGTTTATCGTTACTGTGACAAACGAAAACACTTTATTTGATGAATCCTTAAAGAAAATTTTAATTAATATCAATCAGGAGAAAAGTTATTGCAAAAATATATGTTGATCCCTAGACATATGTGTCTAGGGATCTCTCTTTTGATCCCTAGACACTTTTGATGTGTGTATATACACTTTTTACTAATACTATAAATACATTAAATACCCAAGTTTAATTATTACTTGTTTTTGTTCTACATCTGATAACACGATTCATATCATGTATTGGGTTATTTTATTGTTTCAATTTTGTTTATAAACAACCCAATTAAAACAACAAAAATAACCCATGTTTTGATTTACATGTAATTTAGATATATTTTGGAGTAAGTGTTGAAGTTAATTTAAAACTAGCTGAACCCCGTGGTGTATTGACGTACCGCGTCGTGAAAGTCCTGTCAAAATCGGTCCAGTAGTTCCAAAGATTACCCGGAACAAACAGACAGACAGACAAACATAAATCGTAAAAAATGATATTTTGCTGTATGTACTGTCTATACATACAATAATATGCATTTAGTAAAACGCGGATATTTATTACAAACAGACACTCCAATTTTATTAATGTGTATAGATTCTTCTTTTGACATTATTTCCTTTCGTAGATTAAAAACTATTAAATACTTGTTCAATAATATTCTTATATCTTTACTAATATTATAAACGCGAAAGTTTGTAAGTATGGATGGATGTTTGTTACTCTTTCACGCAAAAACGGATTTGGATGAAACTTTACAGTAATAGCTTATATATCAGAATAACACATAGGCAACGATTTACTGCGATTATCGACATATATGCAGGCAGAGACGCGGGCAACAACTAGTATTACATAATTCTTTCGGCTTTGATTTAACCCAATCTTCAGCATGCAATGGACCGTCATACTTGGGTTGATGTGATCGCAATTCGGACATGAATTTGTTTCGCTATATTTTCAACCGACTTCAAAAAGGGAGTAGGTTCTCAATTCGACTGTATTTTTTTTAATTTTTTTTATGTTTGTTACCTCATAACTTTGGACTGGGTGAACCGATTTTGATGATTCTTTTTTTATTTGAAAGCTGGTGCTTCCCGAATGGTCCCATTTAAATTTGGTCCAGATTGAAGTCGTTTTTTTTTTTGTTAAAACTTGTAATTATGTTTATTTGAGTTTATTTCGTGTTTTGTAAAGTTGAACTCTCATAATATAAACCTATGTATCTCGACAGGCCAACGCTCATTAAAACTTGACATAATTGTTTGTACTACTGTAATTTCTAAATTATCTTGTTATTATAAGTTCTCATTCCACACTTCTCCATAATTTTTTATACATATTCTAAATCTTATATATAAAATTCTCGTGTCACAATGTTAGTTACCATACTCCTCTGAAACAGCTGGACAGATTTTTATGAAATTTGGTGTGAATATCGGGTAGGTCTGAGAATCGACCAACATCTATTTTTTATACCGCAATTATTTTTTTATCGCAAAACAACTTTTGCCGGATCAGCTAGTGTACATATAAAAAGAAAAAAAAAACATTCCTCGGGTTCTTAAGTTTCTTAAAATATTGATTAAAAACTTCATGCACCAACAGCTAACCTACATAATAAATAATATTTAGGTAATAGATACATCTTAAAAACTTTTTTAAATTTTCGTGATTGAAAATAAAAGTTATTGCTGAAGTATGTGAATGAAATGTCTGCTGCTGAACTGTCATTAAGCTCAGTGGCGAACCTAGGAATTTATTTCGGGGGGGGATACCATGTTTTGTAAACCTTAAAAATGCATAAAAAATTAAGTATATAATAATATTTTACCGACAATCTGTATAATTCAGGTAGGTATTCTTTACAATACCTAGGCAATATATAAAATACCTGGCCAGTCCAGACAATATATGAAATTATATATTATATTATTGTCCAATACATACTTTAGCGAGGTATTTTATATAATCCTTAGTGATTATATAGAATACCTACTGACCCACCGGCAATGTGTAAAATAAATAGGTTTTGGTCTGTATTAATTTATTAATTTTAAGTTACTACCTAGCTACGAACTCCTATCTAGAAACGTGTTCTGTTTGCGTAAAATCTACTTTAATCAGAACTATTTGACCCACGCAACCTCGTTTGCGTCTCCTATTGCCCGTAGCGTGATAATTTTCCAGCGTTTTTGAAACAATTTTCATTGGTGATCCGCTTCTATTAGTCTTAGCGTGATGATATGAAGCCTATAGCCTTTCTCTATAAATCGGCTATCTAACACTGAAATATTTTTTCAAATCGGACCAGTAGTTCCTGGGATTAGCGTGTTCAAGCAAACAAACAAACTCTTCAGCTTTATACGAGTATATTAGTATAGATTATACCTAGGGTTAAGTTAGAACAGTGATCATCCCAGATCCACTCTGTTGTTGTTTAATCATTTGGATTAGTTAAGTTTTTTCTCTTTAAAAAGACAACTCCCGCATTGGGAATATACAATAAACCAACCGTGCCGTGCAGTTTGAGTGGTTTGAGATAGCACATTACCGCGTTGTATAGAATACCTAAGCAAAGTATAAAATAAATAATATTTCACACATTACATGCGTTTATGTATTGTATACATTGCCTAGGTATTGTGTAGAATACTGGATTATACAGATTGCCTGTAGCATATAAATATATGTAGAGAGAGATAGAAGAAAATCAACGTAAAATGACAGCGATCGTGCTGTCGTGTTTCGTTGGTGAGTGCGAGACCGGAGGCCCTATTAGTCTAGTCAACAAGTTCCATACTTGTTGACTAGACTAAAAGATGCAGAAGCATCACTAGGCCGCCATGGTGTGGGTCGCCATACTGCATTGTCTGCATTCGCAGTGAGTATGGTGACCGACACTCTTGGATTCTGCTTATGCTTTCCATCAGGCAGAGTAGAGTCATTTTGGCGAGCCATACATAAAAAAAAAAAAAAATAGGAAACGTTGCACAGGTAAACGAACAAGTCGTACGAGGCGGCGATGATCCTGGTACGATCTCCACCCGCCGCCGCCACCCGAGACAGCGCCGGATCATGAGCCTGGAATGCTTCGGCGGAACGCACATACGCAAGCCCTACGGGCTGTGCCAGCCAACACGCTGTCGGAGCCGTTCTGCCGAGCTTCGAAGCTTGGATAGAGAGAACCGACTGTGTCACCTACTGATTCACTCAGATACTTATCGGGCATGGCTACTTCGGTGAGTATCTGAACAGAATCGGACGTGAGGCTACGGCAGAATGCCACCACTGCGGGTCCACCCAGCATACGCTGGAAGACTGAAGATGTTATGCTTCAGAAGGAGTCCGCAGAGCGGGATCGAGAAAAGGCAGATCCCGCTCGCAGGAGGCAACGAAGGGGACGCGGTAGAGGCCGCTAACTCCCCAATCGTCGCTTAAGGGTCGTTGTGGCCAGATCTAGGGGACATGGGTCCGCTGCAAACGACTCAAGACCGGTGACGCCTCGGTGCGGCCAGGGGGTGTCGTCTAAAGCGGGTCGGTGTGTGACTCCTACTTAGAGCGGTGAGAGACGCGGTAGCGACCTGCCCCGGGGGTGACTCTGGTTACCCCGGGATGTACCTCAGTCGTTAGGTACGGCAGGGGGGACTCCAGAAGCCGCTGATGCGTTCCTGGAGCTCCTCCCGACGGCCGAGGTAGGCCACCGAGGTAGGTGAGGTTTAGTGGGTAGACCGATTCGTCGGGAGTCCCATACACGGCGTTTGTGTGTCCCCCCACGAAGGGTATGGTAAAAAAAGGGTAAACGAATAAGTAATGTACACAATGAATAACCGAAAATCACATGTTTTTATTTGAAGGGAAAAAAGTATAAGTTTATAAAATTATTTGTGGTAAATTCAATATGAAGAAATTTTCATTAAATTTTTGTACTCTTATAAATGATTAAAAATAAAATCAATCCGCGTTGATTTATAGAGCGCTAGCTTGTTAAGGATTTCTTTCGGGTTTAGAGGAACATCTCGGTGTATCGTGGTGCTTTTCAAGTAAGATTTCACTCTTCTTAGAGTTAAAAACGAACGCTTACATATTGCAGTTGTTACAGGAATCGTGGCACCAATTCGCGTCGTCACCAACAATGTGACGTAACGTGACGTTAAATTTTTTCTTGAACATAAATATTTCGGGGGGGGATATATCCCCCATATCCCCCCCTTGGGTTCGCCACTGATTAAGCTTACCATACTCTAGCAAAATGTGAGCACCATTCCTTACAACCACTGCCCACTATGAGGTGAGAAATCGTTCTCCTCTTATGAACTACCAGGGAATAGGAAAACTTAGTCTCAGATTCATTATGTAGTAATCGAAAAAAACATTTACGCATGCGTAAAACATAATTAAATTGATTGTTCTTGTAAGTTCAAAGATAAATTTATGACCTTCATTGAATTGTGATAATAAACACACACTTGTCTCTACGTCTCTACACATAATAAGTGTAGAGAATTCTTTGCACTGTTTTTAATCTAAGTTCGCCTATACGAGTACCTATAGGTATGACATATTTAGACATCGTTAGTTCAAACATAGAAGAAGTGTGAAACAGCAAAGAAACTAGAAACCACGTCTACGCAAGAACTTCGAGAACGTACTTCTACAAAAGTGTGTCATATAAAAACAAATCGGAACTGTATGTATATGAAGTTTGATTTATCACGCCGAACCTAAAAAAAAAAAAAATAACTATAGGAACATTATAGACTGAATCTTACCACTACAAAATGTGCACAGTTTTCAAATAGACTCAGCTACGAAACAGCGGCTCTACGCGTCTTGAACACATAATTTTATTTTAAAAGTGTCTTTGAATTTTGTGCGAGTGTCTTTTCGCGTGAGCTCTTTTTTTATTGAATAGGGGGCAAACGAGCAGACGTATCGCCTAATGGTAAGCGATTACCCCCGCCCATGGACACCCGCAACACCAGAGGCGTCACAACACAATCGCGTTGCCAGCCTTTCGGGGAAGGGGATGGGTTGGATATATGGGCCTCCGGTATCCTCACCCACAGATTATATGCTAATCTTAAATAAAAAAATCCAAAATATAAAGAAAATTTAACGTAAAAAATTAAATAGGATTATAATTTTGATACCTGCAAACAATCTTACAACACATAACACATTTGAAGTTCGTTTCTTTTATCCCTTTATTTCTTGATAGTTATTCCTAAAACGTATGCTTTGCTAATAGTTAATGGCCCAGACAGCTATAATTTTCAGCCATTTGTTCTGCAAGTGAATAACAACAGTTATTCCATATCGATATTTATATTTATTTGGCTGTTGTCCAAATAACATTATATAGTCCATTGTTTGGAAGGAAACCTAATATTTCACAATATTCACACTTTTCTAAATGCCCTTATTTGGACATTTCTCTGGGTTTGTTTTGATTTATGAGGGTTGTTCCGTGTTACCCTCTGGCTGTTCTGATAACTTAACCACGATCAATATTCCACACGGCATGTCGAATTATTCGCCTCTACATAAGGAAATGGCTAAAGTTTGTTAATAATTTGAATATTTTTTAAAATTATAATAGTAGGTAATAATGGAAACTTCGTGTATAACAGCTTGTTAATGAAGAACTTTCAAATAAATATTCATAACCACAAAAAATCGTTTGATGCAATAAATTTATCATGTATACTAATACTAATATATGCGACATGTATATATGCATTTAAACTCATCTACAAACTGTATATACATATGTACATGATGAACAATTAGTAAATATAAAATATGTTATCTATATGTATGCAATGTAACAACACAATAATTATTCATTGAAAGTGATTCACATCCATCTTCATAGAATTTGATAATAAAAAGCCATGTTTAAAGATAGGAAATTAAACTATGATCTCATTTGCAAATGTTCTATCGTTATCAGGCAACCTACGCAATAAGTAGAAATCGGATTTGCTTCTCAGTTGTGGGTAAAATGTTATTATGAGTAGAGCGTTCGCGCATAATTCATTTACAGACCCTACTCTTCCATCACAACATGTGAGTGTTCCAAGCCGCTTGGATTTTATCTATTGTGACATTTAATCTTAGAAACCAACAAAGCTCCTAGAAGCTTTAAATTCATACTGCGTAAATAAATCGATGTGTCGCGTATAAACTTAGTATGGCGTAAAGGAAAATCTGCCCAAGCCGGCGAGATTCCTTCCTTCGGAGCATTTTTATCTAACTTCACCTTACCGCAGGCATGAAATGTGAACACACTGAAGATTTCCGCCGATATAAATCCCGGTGCGCGACACCTTAACTTTATACTCGACGTATCTTCAGTGCAATCTGCGAATTTGTAGAGTTGAAACGGCTAGCAATGCATTGCATCTGGAATGCGAACACGCGAAATCTTGCATCCTACAACGATGATTTTTGTACTCAACCTGTCACGTACTACATCCATCTATTTATTTAATAAATTTGACATAGTCACGTTTTCCTTGTTTCTATCTTGTAGTGTATTTTGGTTACTTCCTTTATTACCTAATTTATCAATTACTTTATCACCTGAATTTTATATTTTGTCGTGGGATAAAATATGCTTCTTTTAGAGTATTTTAGATCGAAATATTTTTGAAACTATGAAATTAGTACGGGAGTGAAGAATTAGAAAGCGATTAAAATAGACAATAGTCAGCAAGAGAAGCAGTAGTGGATGGCTGAAATACGGAGGTGACAGCCAGGCCGTTAACATGGCTGTTACAGTCTCAAGTGATATATGAGCTGTGAAGTGGCTTGGTACCGCTGTCACTTCACGTTTCGCCGCGCTCCGCACTGGCAAAAAGATAAAAAGGATTCCGAAATACGATTCACAAGTGGGCTGCCGGAAATGGGCAGAAAGTTACCGAGCACGGCTTTATGTCGGGTAATATATCTCTCGTATCGCTATCCAATTTCTGCTCTATGGCATGTAATATCCCTCTAGGGATCCTTTTAATTTAAAACTCCTTTTTAATCAGCTACATTCATTCTACCCTCGTTTGAGTAGGCTTTAAGATCCCTTAAGGACTTTCCGCCAGTACTCGCTTCTTTCAAAAGAAGAAAGATGACTTCGAAAAACAGAATAATTTAATTCTTATTTAGACGTCTTTATGTTATTAAGATAAAAAAGACGCGTGATCCAATGTACTTGTTACATTACTTAAATAATTATTTCAAATAAAAACAGACAGTTGATTATTCGGTTTAGATTCAAACATATTTATTTCCGACGATACCTACTGAACTTTCAGGTTGCGTGACTATGCCGAGCCCTGACCTGCAACCTTCATTGACCTGCGACATTGGGGCGTAGCCCACACCTCTGTCCCTATCACTTAAACGCCGGATTTATTTCGACCGCTCCCAGTTCTTTTATTGAAAATTTTTCTCGGAAAAGATTTGTGTTTTGATTTTTACATCTTAGTAGGGATGTACAGTCTATTTTTTTCCTCGAATTTTTTTTAAATTTACGTTTGGAGTATTTGTAGAATATATATTCTGTGCTAGACGGATGTAATTTTGAAAAAACTAAAAGTAGTGAAAAAAAACTTTACGACAAGTTATTGTTGAAGGTCCCAAATATTTTCCGACTAATATTCATACATTTTAACGAAATTATTCACCCACGTTTCCTATGAAATGATTTAGATGCGGGACATAACGTAATGCGATGACATAAACATTCAATTCATTTAAAAATAAAAATTCAAATTATAATTGAATCATTTATAATGGAATGAAATTAATCCTCTACCGTTTATTCAAATTGCGCCAGCCGTAAAGTACACAAAATGTCATCAGTCCAAGTGTCACTACACACTTAGACCGATGACATTTTGTTCGTACTGTCGGGACTTCGGCACTACACACTAACGAAGTCAGCCGCTAATGGGTTTTAAAAGCGGTCCGAATAGCATTTTGTTTCACAGCATTTTGAAATTGCCAACCAATATTTTGCGACAGCGATAAAAATTCAATTTCCAGATAAGCAACTCTAAACGTGAGCTTCGAAAGACGAAAGGAATTACTTATTCTAAGTCGACATATAAGTACACAAATATTCTTGCTTTTCAATAAAGAGAAACAACTTGTGTCATATCCGCAAAACGTTTACTTACATAGCTGGAGCAGTAGTTGGTAACGAGGTTATACGGAACAGTTTCGGACGAAATTGCTCGAGGAATGTAGCTAGGTGTCATAAAGTTTCGGGAAAGCTGTCGGACAGACGTGTGCAGTGTTGAAATACACGTGTCGGCGAGCTGTTTCGTCTTGCTTACACTAATTCACTTCAACTTTGTTAGACCATACTACTACCTCATAGTGTACTAATCTAGAAAGAGGTGATGATAAACAATCTCAAATCAAATTGCTCGCATTTAGCTCTTCAAACCTTGAGATATTATACTATATGATAATGTATGTTTACGTTTGTCTATCTTTAATAAACGTTTTGTTTATTGCAGGTTAACTATGGCTTGGCGGACAGCTATATGTGTCTTCGCTCTGGTGTATTTCGCTGATGGATATTCAAGTAAGACAAAACGAATATTAAAAAAGAATTAACGAACGCTGCCTGTCCTTATTTACTTTTTTCACTGTTAGCAGGTTATATGGGTAACGTAGAAACTTTTATAGCTGGAATATAGAAGCCACTACTGTGAAATTAGATTTAGGTCTAAATGTAATAAATTATCACTTTTACTCTTAAGCCGGGTCTCCTGCGACACTTTTTTATGTTTTTAAACATCAAATATCTATCAAAATATGGGCATGGCCTAACTGTTTTGATAATTTTAACAAGCAAACGCGTTATCCGAAGCGGACGGAAAACATCCCCGTGTTCGCCTGCAAGGGGGGAGGGCGATTTCATTTGCTAACATGGGGTTGTACATGTAAAGCCGGGTCTCTTGCGACACTGTTTAATGTTTTTAAACACCAAACATCAAATATCTATCAAAATATGGGCGTGGCCTAACTGTTTTGATAATTTTAACAAGCAAACGCGTTATCCGAAGCGGACGGAAAACATCCCCGTGTTCGCCTGCAAGGGGGGAGGGCGATTTCATTTGCTAACATGGGGTTGTACATGTAAAGCCGGGTCTCTTGCGACACTGTTTAATGTTTTTAAACACCAAACATCAAATATCTATCAAAATATGGGCGTGGCCTAACTGTTTTGATAATTTTAACAAGCAAACGCGTTATCCGAAGCGGACGGAAACATCCCCGTGTTCGCCTGCAAGGGGGGAGGGCGATTTCATTTGCTAACATGGGGTTGTACATGTAAAGCCGGGTCTCTTGCGACACTGTTTAATGTTTTTAAACACCAAACATCACATATTTATCAAAATATGGGCGTGACCTAACTGTTTTGTTTTTTTTAACAAGCAAACGTGATATCCGAAGCGGACGGAAAACATCCCCGTGTTCGCCTGCAAGGGGGGGGAGAGTGATTTCATTTGCTAACATGGGGTTGTACATGTAAAGCCGGGTCTCTTGCGACACTGTTTAATGTTTTTAAACATCAAATATCTATCAAAATATGGGCGTTGCCTAACTGTTTTGATAATTTTAACAAGCAAACGCGTTATCCGAAGCGGACGGCAACATCCCCGTGTTCGCCTGCAAGGGGGGAGGGCGATTTCATTTGCTAACATGGGGTTGTACATGTAAAGCCGGGTCTCTTGCGACACTGTTTAATGTTTTTAAACACCAAACATCACATATTTATCAAAATATGGGCGTGGCCTAACTGTTTTGTTATTTTTAACAAGCAAACGTGCTATCCGAAGCGGACGGAAAACATCCCCGTGTTCGCCTGCAAGGGGGGGGAGGGCGATTTCATTTGTTAACATAGGGTTGTACCACATAACATTCTTAATTTTAGTCGTTGCGGAGGTAAAGATTAATCGTTTTAATTTACAAATCGGCTGTTATCGACTTGCTAACCAGTGATCATTTTCGTTATAATTAAGTAATTGATACTTATTCATACATATTTTTTATTTTCATTTTATGCTTCTCGTATAATGAAACTGAACTGAACTTACATTAATACTAATATTATTCATATTTCTACTACAAAGGACAATTTAAATAATATTATATATATTATATATCTTGCAAATATATATCATTTCATTTCATTTCATCATATCATTTCATTTCATATTATGAGCCATTCAGTTATGGTAAGAAATAAAAAATAAATTATGGAATTTTCTAGATAAGAAAAGTACTTAATACTTTAAAGTATCGATACTTCCGTTTTGATACTTTTATGAGTACGATACTTTTTATTCGATGCTACTCATGAGTACAGTATCGATACTTTTTAATCGACATCGTATCCCTATGTTTGATGTTCGTGAGTGACGTTCGTTTAAAGTCGCAGGAGACGGCAATGGTTTGCTAACATGGTTTGCAAAAAAAATTCGTTAGTTTGTTTTGTTATTTTTAGGAGCAGGAGACACGCCTTTAAGAATGTATCATATTCATAGCAAATCCTTACAACAAAATTATGTGATGTTACCAATGTAATTTAGGACACTATACAATCACCTAAACGACTCATGAACCAAACGTACCCTTTTTTTATCCACTATCCCTCTTGTCTGATACAATGTCTTGAACAATTCGTTTTATTCAGTTCACGGGTAGACCTCTATTACATCTTAAACTAGACGAAGCCCTAACATAAATTTATTTCAACATCCTGCGTAGGCACCTCATCAATACTAATATTTTTATTGAAATATAACAGTACCATACGACTAGATGATAATATCGTTTCCTGCTGCCTACATACAAGTATTTGAAAATAGTCGACCTTCGTGATTGTGATACACAATTACTTATATGATACTTGTAAAGGTACTTTTCTAGTACGGTCTAAAGTTTGACAACCTTTGTTAAGATACAAAATAAAATAGAGCCATCGTTTTATCCAAAACAGATCAAATTCTAAGTATAATTAAGTAATTGATACTTATTCATACATATTTTTTATTTTCATTTTATGCTTCTCGTATAATGAAACTGAACTGAACTTACATTAATACTAATATTATTCATATTTCTACTACAAAGGACAATTTAAATAATATTAAAAGGTTACATATCATCAGCATATTATGAGCCATTCATCGTGTGTTAGCGTCAAATTAAATATATGACTGTCAGAGAAGCTGAACTTTTCTTTTTCATAATGCCCGAATATCAGCCGACAATAAAATACACATTTGGCTATCACGCGTGTACTCACCCAAACGAAGCGCATTAATTCCGTATCACGAAGTTTCAGTTTCGGTCAAAAATATCATGTTCGAAACTATCGCCAATCAAAACCGAAACTATGACCGAAACTGAATCTTGGGTCGAACCTTCGGTCGGTCTTTACCAAACAATAAGTTAGGACTATTGTTAATAACCCTCCTACTCTGTGTTGATATTGAAACCAGAGGATTGCAAACCATTGATATAATTGACCAAGCGTTTATTAGAACTTTAGATATATGTATATTTGTTAGCTTTGAACGTAGACTATATCTAAGTAATTTCCAATTTTTTAAACAATCTTTATATCGACATAACGCATAAATCTGAATAGTTTCAGCGTTATGCGTTATGTGTCACACAATTTATGCGGCAATATATGCAATTTTTAAATTTTTGTATGGAACTTCTCGTAATCATAGATGTTCCCAGGTATGAAAGAACATAATCTTGCTTTAATTTTAAAATTTAATTTTGACTACAAATTCATTAGTTTCGTTAGTCTTCGTTCCTGTTCATTGGTCACAATCTGTTTGGTCTGTTAATATAAATTAGAAACATTCTTATCTTAAACGCCAAAAACAACAAACGCTAATACATTTTCTACAGAAAAAGAAAAAAGCAATAGGAGTATTCTAAGAATTACCTAGCGCGTGAAACATGCTAAGCCATGACGTGGGCATCGTAGTACGTAATATCTCGATGGACGTGGGTGTAAAAAGTTGTGTGCGTAATGTCGTAACGACAGTGATTTGTTTTCAATAGGATTAAAGTTGTTTTATACTCAACTAGCTGTTGCCCGCGGCTCCGCCCGCATGTATGTCGGTTAGCGCGGCAAATAGTAGCCTATGTGTTATTCTGATGTTTAAGCTATATTACTGTAAAGTTTCATCCAAATCCGTTCAGTAGTTTTTGCGTGAAGAAGTAACAAACATACACACAAACTTTCGCATTTATATATTAGTGTGATTATGAAGATTTGTATTAGTCTTAATACAGATAGGTTGTATCCTGAATAATTATAACATAGAAATGAGGGAACGTCCAACCTTTAAAACGTGTACCTAATCTGTCTCTGTAACAGAAGAACACAAGTCCCAAGTTACGGAAATACCTAGTTTCGAAGTTAAGAACTCTATTGGTGTAAACTTTATCTTAGTTCTTATGTCAATAAAGAGTTATTATTACTGAAATGAAGTAGTAAGTAAATGTTCGAATGTTAAAAACTTAAGAACCAGAGACTATTTTATTATCTACTACCGTTTCTAGTTTCACAAGGAATATGAAATTGATCTTGTAGTCACTCTTCACAGCTCTTTTTATCCGACTACGGCAAAGCCAAAGGAGGGTTATGATTTTGACAGGCTATTTAATGCTATTGTAGTTGTCCGGTTTTGTAATGATTAAACTTCTGTCTAGGAATTCAACGTGGACATTTTTTGAAAGGTACAGCTGCACTATAATGGCATGTTAGTTCATCAAGCTTTAGACAATACTAGCTGACCCGGCGAACTTCGTACCGCCATATTTACACATCTGTCTCAGCTTCCTTCAGGCAGTGTACAGTCGCGGACAAAAAAAAGACTTTTCCCGTTATCTTTTATTTTTTTTCTTTCTAGCAAAAAAAGAATTAATGAAATCGGACTATGTGTTTTATGAATTACAACTAAGTACATGTTTTGACTTTCATCTCCTCTCTCCAGGAAACCGTGCTGAATTTCGGGATAAAAAGTATCCTATGTCCTACCTCGTAGTATGAACTCAAATCATGCCAAGTTTCATTTGAATTCGTTCAGTAGTTTCGGCGTGATGCGCGGCCAAGATACAGACGGACAGACAGACAGACAGACTAAAATGAAAAAAAATACAGTATTGGCTTCAGTATCGATTATAGAGAGCCCTCCAAAAAAGATTTTCAAAATATCTTTAATGTACAGAATTGGACCTGTTACATTTTTATTATAAGTATAGATTTGCTGTCAGTAGCTAGCACATAAATCTATTACAATAGATTTCATCTGTTAGCTTTAAGCATGTCAAGTATTCTAATGGTGGATATAGTTCCGGTACCTACTGATAGAAATATCTCTTTTCTACTAAGTGCCTAAGTTGACTTCGATTTGTTGTTTTACTTTAAGTGAGATACAAGTCTTCACCTAACAAACTTTTAATAATACCAAACAATTCCAAGGTAGTAGAGCCACGCTGATTTCAGCACGAACGGGCCGGTTCGACCGGGGCGGTACTACCCTCGCACAGAAAATCAACGTAAAACAGCAGCGATCGTGCTGTCGTGTTTCGTCTGTGAGTGCGAGACCGGAGGCCCAATGATCCAGAAGCATCACTAGCCCGCCATGGTGTGGGTCACCATGCTGCCTTGTCTGCATTCGCAGAATGGTGACCACCACTCTTGGATTCTGCTTATGCTTTCCATCAGGCAGAGTAGAGTCATTTAGGCAGGGCCAAACATTTAAAAAAAAATGTATTAGAAATATTCTAATTATAATCTTTAAAAACAGTATCACTATCTAATTATGATAAATCGAGTACCTTATTATCCATATTCGCTCTTATTTTCTTTAAATTCAGAAGAACTAATCGTTTTCTAGTATATGTATATTTATCCTCCACCAAAATTAACGCTAATTTTATTATAAGACCCTGTGTCCTCAATGAAACATCTTGAATAACATGTTTACCATGTTAGCTTGAAACATGTTTACATGTTGCAGGAGACACAACACATGGTTAAATAATTATTTCACCGAAAACCTAGATAAAACAACTATGTATTATCAGGGGGGTTTCACTTCTCAGTTTAGTTATGTTCCGCCGAACGCCTTCCGGGAAGGACTACTAGGCAATGGTTGCCACTCGGCGCTCGGCGCGCACGCTAGCCGCGTCGCGTCGAGCGTAAACAAGTTGAATATATTACGTGTACTTACTGTGAAAAATGACTACAAAACGAACTAACTATTATGTTTGTAGTTACTTAGCAATAAAATTATTTAATTAGTTGTTTAAAAATATGTTAAAGACAGACATGTATTAATACATTACAAAAAATTCTCACTTTGTGACGGCAATTAGGTAATTGTGCAAATAACGCATAAATATTATGGTGACGAAACTCTAAAAAATCCTTACAATCTAATGTCGTCTGCTGACGGACATCAGGGAGGAACCAAATTAAAATACTTTTAGAAAGAAACTAAAAAAGTATTCATAAGATTCAATATAGATAATAAATTTTTGTACCTACCTTTAAAAGTTTAAAAATAATTTCTTAATTCCATAGTTGTAAGTTTTTTTTCCAAATTGTTAGTTTTCTTTAATAATACTATTTTATAAGTTCATAATTGTACAGAGACTCGATCTCCCAGTCAAACCATTAACCAGGTTTTGTGGGACAAAGATTGTAATTCAGTTTGTTTTTCTCTGTGTGATAAATAAATAAAATAAAAATATATAAAGTAAATAAAAAATCAAATAGGTACCTAGTACGACAGGTAGGACAGGACAGGACCAGTAGTAGACAAGATTAACATGCTTGTTAAAACGTTTTACTTACTTTGTTACTAAAGGTGTTATCTTTATTATTTATTCTAATATTTACCTAATCAAGTGTATCTACCTAATCGATTCACAGTAAGTGGGCACCCTGGGCTCTTGCTGTAAATCGAGCGGTGTTTAACGAAATTGAACACTCGGATCACACGACAAGATTTGATTTCGCTTGCGAGGTGGCGGAGTTGAAAAATGTTCATGCCTAAACTTGACTTTTGTTCGACAGTGACACTTCTGT
Source organism: Diaphora mendica (assembly GCA_949125395.1). Taxonomy (NCBI): domain Eukaryota; kingdom Metazoa; phylum Arthropoda; class Insecta; order Lepidoptera; family Erebidae; genus Diaphora; species Diaphora mendica. The sequence continues at coordinate 10,511,268 of OX421321.1, forward strand.
ACGTAAGTACTATTAGTTATTCTGTGGTATTATGTACCAAGACATATTATGTAAAAAAAAACATAAAACTTACATAGTGGAAAACAATTCCGTGGTGAGGTTTTTCGGTTCGGTAGGCTTTTATTACGTGTGCTATTGACTCTCGAAGACGACGGCGAGTCCAATCTAAGTATATAATCTTGTATATGCAAATGATCCCTATTCCCTTACAACCGAATTCTTTACCCGGTCACGCCCTTTGGGTTATAAAAAGGGCGAAATTCTCGTAGACACAGCGGAATAAAATATATTCATACGGTATTATATGGGTGTATTTTTTTCCATTTTCAAACGCGTTTTACCTATCCTAATCCCTTTTATTATTCCAGTAAACGACTGTAACACTGCGTATACTGTAGATAAGTATCTAAAAATGATTTATGTTCTTGAAAAATTTGCAGTCCTTCCGCATCAAAAATTACATTACAAGAAAATGGACTTCCATTTCGGCCTTGTAGGTACAATGTTAAGATAATTCAGAATAAGTGGATTCGTTGCTCAGGAAAATATAGGTATTTGCTTTGCTCTTTTACCGTATATTTCTATCCCGGATAGCCTTTTTATGAAGAGGTTTCTATGGCTAAGTGCTTTATGGCGCCAATGATTCTTCCCCGTTAATAATATTATTGATTTAAGGAAGAGAAACTAATTTCCAGTATATTTGCTATATTAAATCTTGAAATTAATGGCAGTGGGTTTTCTATTTTTGGGTACTACCCGTATTGGAGATTTAAGAATCGTAAAGTAATTACATAATTTTTTTTAACGAAGTTTTTACCGCAGAAACAGTAACAACTAATCATTTTTAACATATAACTAAAGTGCAGGAGAACAAATTTCAAAAATATACACAAAAAAAGTTTTTAATCTATGCTATTATATAAAGCTAAAGAGTTTGTTTGTTTGAACGCGCAAATCTCAGGAACCGCTGGTCCGATTTGAAAATTATTTCAGTGTTAGATAGCCCATTTATCGAGGAAGGCTATAGGCTATATATCATCACGCTAAGACCAATAGGACCGGAGCACCAACCTAGAATGTTTTAAAAACGGGGGAAAATTATCACGCTACGGGCAATAGGAGACGCAAACGAGGTTGCGTGGGTCAGCTAGTGTATATATACTGTTAACATACTTTACAGAAAAGATATATCTATTAATAGTGGTTGCGAATTTTTTTAACGGGGATTGAGAGTTTGCCGTCATGAGGCAAATTATTCTCACTCTCCTGCTAAGCGAACAATATTTGTACTATCGAATATATGGGTTTTGAGATCCAAGTTGGGAATAACACACGTCATGTAACACTTTTTGACAGAATAATTCAAGAACTGATGCCTGCACTGTGTAATACTGAACTGACTAGACAAAATGACGAAACATCTCTCAGCCTGTAATTTACATAATAACCGTATGTCAAACTATCTAAATTCTGGTGCTACTATTTCAGTTGACAAAGTGTATTTATTGTGCAAATAACTAGGTATATCATATCTTTGTGATAGTTTTTAACTAGGATTAGTTCAGTACCAGTTGTATGTTTTCAGGCGGTAACCTTGCCAAATATATCGAGTATTCATAAAGACATATATTGTAGTTTTTCTTTTTAAACACGTCGGCAATGACTAAGACCTCACCATAACCACTGATAGAAAACGACGGAAAAGCGATTCATACCGGGAACGTGACTTCATTTATTTTAAAACAAACGAAAGTTTTAAATTTCATACTGTTACAGTATTAAATTTAAAAGGATTGGACTGCGCCCAAGGCGCGGATATTTCAATATTGAAATAACAATATTACTATTCGTAGCTGAGGCTATGTAAAACCAATAATACATAGTGTTAGTTTAGTGTCAAGAAAGTAATAAATAAGAAAAATTCTCGTTTTTTTGGTGGGATTTATGTATAACAATAATTATTTTTACGGGAATTAACGCGATCACTTATTAAAAGGTATTACATACCTTGGATTTGCCTGACGTTTCGACCAGGTTGCACCGGCTGTGGTCACAGGCCGACTCCCTTAATTCCCGTAAAAATAATTATTCTTATATCATGGAACACGAAAGTTTAAAAGTTGGGATTTATCTAGTTTTCAGCTCTCGATTATCAATTTTTTTTATAAACGTTTGAAAGTGAAAGAAATTAAATTTAGATTTATTATTGACTAATTTTTTCACTGTTATTGTAGTTTGAAACACACGCAACTCGCATGTGTTCGTTTGGTTGCAGATTAAGTGAAATTTAAGGTCATAAATCAATATAAATATTGTGTGATGCATTTTTAATATATGTTCATTAGGTACAACATGTCACCAACACTGGCTCTACCGTCATTCATGGATTTTACTTTTGATAATACAAAAATTTAGTCGCTAAATGTTATACGGGTTAATAGGGCCGATCAGGGGTTAGTTTTTCCAGCTTGGCCACCTTATATCACAACAACTATGGTCGCAATTTAGTTAATTTCTATTTCATCTTATTTTCATTTCTTTAAACCGCTTTTTACGCAACTTTGCTCCATTCACGAATCTTAATTTTGACGTCTATCCCGTTACAGCAGTTTCTCACAAATACTAGACGTAATACCCTATAATCTAGGAGGTACAAAGCAGCCATTGAACCAAGCAGAATATATTCTATGTTTATCATACCTAGTCTAGTATAGTCTTAATTAGAGATGTGCCGACTAGTCGACGACTAGTCGGTAAAGCCGACTATCCGGCAACAATCGTAGTCGACGACTAGTCGGCGAATAGTCGGCAAAAAGCGCCGACTATTCGGCTTATTACTTTGTGTGTATTTCTCAATAATATATTTGTCAATTTTTATTTTATAATCAGTTTTAGACATTTCGAAATGTAAAACAAAGCAATCTTTCTTTTGGTAACCAGATTCTAAAATGACTTGCTGATAAAAAACATATCTGACATTTATTTAAAAAAATGTTTGCTTGTAGTGTTTGCACTTTTTTCCTTTCCACCACGAGAAATAATCATTGACATTGATTACATATAACAGCATTAGGGTCCAATGCGACGGCGTGGCCTCTGATTTTCTAGAGGTAAACGCTGGCGTACCTCAGGGCTCCGTCCTGTCGCCCACACTGTTTCTTCTTTAGCCGGACAACTTGAAGTCAAGCTGGCAGAAGTTGAGGAAAAACGACAGGAGCTTGTCTCTGAGCTCAACCATGTTCTGGGCGGCATTTCTCAATGGGGCTATCAGAATCTGGTCGAGTTCAATGCCAAGATTAACAGGTGTTCGTGTTATCTGCCAAAAAGTCTCCAGTCTGGATTTCTGCAGAGATCTTAACCCGCACGAATACGTTGAGAGTGTCACCAAAGCAGCCTCGCGGAAGCTAGGTGTTTTAAGCAAAGTGACACAGTTCTTCTCGCCCGAGCATCCGTGTCTTCTTTCCAAGACCCAGGGTTCACTCGTGTGTGTCGAACCCATTCTGCCGAGCTTCGAAGCTTAGATAGGGAGGACCGACTGTGTCACCTACCGATTCACTCAGATACTCACCGGGCACGGTTGCTTCGGAGAGTATCTGAACAGAATCGGACGTGAGGCTACGGCACAATGCCATCACTGAGGGTCCGACCGGAACTCCGCCCAGCACACGCTGGAGGACTGCCCTGCGTGGGAGTCCGAGTGTCGACTCCTGGTCGGACAGATTGGACGAAACCTGTCACCACCAGCATTGATCGCGGCAATGCTGGCGAGTAGTGAGGGATGGGAGGCCGTGGTCTCCTTCTGTGCAGACGTAATGCTTTAGAAGTAGTCCGCAGAGCGGGATCGGGATATGGCCGTCCCCGCTCGCAGGAGGCGACGAAGGGACTGCAGTAGAGGCCGCTACCTCCCCAATCGACGCTAAAGGGTTGTTGTGGCCACATCTAGGAAATATAGCACCCATGGCAGTCCTCTATCGCCATTATCATGGAGAGTGTTCTGAAGAGCTCTTCCAACTGGTCCTCTCCTCTACAGGACAACACGGGCCGGCCTCGGAAGTCACCGCTTCAGAGTGGTAGACATACGTTCTCGCACTCATCGCTTCGGTTCTTCCTTCCTGTGCCGAGCGGTCAAAACCTGGAACTCAGTACCAGCGCACGTGTTTCCTTCCCACTATGATACCGGGTCCTTTCAGCGGTTCGTGAAAGAGCATCTCACCAGACCGCCATAGTGTGGGTCACCATGCTGGATTGTCCTTATCACCTACCTACTACCTACATTGAGGATGGTGACCACCACTCTTGGATTCTGCTCATGATTTCCATTAGGCAGGGCAGAGTCATTTTGGCAGCAAATACATAAAAGAAATTGAGAGCATCACTAAGGCAGCCTTGCGGAAATTTAGCGTACTGAATAGGGTGAGACGGTTCTTTGTGCCAGAGCATCTGTGTCTTCTTTATAAGACCCAGGTTCGCTCGTTCGTGGAGGACTGTTCTCATCTTTGTAATAGATCCACGCAGAATTTGCTTGATGCTCTTGATTGGTTGCAGCGGCCAGCAGTCCGCATAATCAACAGTCCCGATGCCACCGAGTCCCTTGAGTCTTTGCACTTGCGGGGAGATATCGCCTCTGTGACAGTCCTATACCGTGTTTACCATGGACAGTGTTCTGAAGAGCTCTTCCAACTAATCCCACTTTCTCCCATCTTCTACAGGACAGCACGTACTGGCATTGGAAGTCACCGCTTCAGAGTCGTAGAAATACGCTCTGGAACTAAACGGTTCCGTTCTGCCAGCGCACGTGTTTCTCTTCCACTATGATCCCGGGTCCTTTAGGCGGCGTGTGAAAATGCATCTCACTAGGCCTCTCTCATCGCGCTATACTGCATTGTCTGTGTTCGCAGTGAGTATGGTGTTGGATTGTTGGATTCTACTCAAGCTTTCATCAGGCTCAGCAGAATCACTTTGGCAGGCTATCAAATAAAAATAAAAAAAAACAAAAAACATTGTCCCCATGTTTAAAAAAACATCGGCACAAGTAATTTTCTTTTTCATTTAACTCTTCATTTCAATCAACAATAATAATAATATCTTTACACAAAAATACTTTTTACACTAAAACACCGTTCCGACTCCGACCATCACATAAGCATAAATGAAGAAACAAGGTTCGCAGGCGGCGTTTGCGACTGGGGCGCGAATCAGCTGTAAACGAAGAGTTACGGAAATGTCAGAGACCACGATCGGTTTGGCCGATTAGTCGGCCGACTAGTCGGCCTTTTTAGGACCGACTAATCGGTTAGTCGGCTAGTCGGCCAAAGTACTGATCGGCCCATCACTAGTCTTAATGTACAACTTGAACACATGCGTTTATTGATTTTTTTTTCTCAATTTCCAGAATATGGGCGAACATGCAAAGACATCGGCTGTCTGAATAGTGAAGTTTGCGTTCTTAACGAAGATCCGTGCACTTTCGGTCACTCCTCAAATTGTGGCACTTACCCAACCTGCAAGAAGAAGTCTCTTGTTCAAGGTAAAATATCAATGTAATTATTTTATAAATTTCTGTAGGTGTGTTAATAATAAAATTTAAGTAACCTGCGGACTAACCGATCACTGCTGGTTAAGAAAAAATATTTAAGAATAGTAGGTAAATAGTTGGAATATAACTAATTTATATTAATTTCATTAGGTTTTATCCACGCTGATGACTAACAAAATAAGCAATTTCAAACTGTGCTTAATAATTACCTACAAATTTAATAATTTGTCTATTTCAACATTCCAGGTTCACATTCTGAACCTGACAAACCAGCCGTCAAACCGCCACAATCGCCAACATCAAACTCTGATAACCCACCAAACTACAACCCACCCGCTCCGCCATCCAACGGTGGAAACTCACCTTACGGAGGCAATTCGCCCTACGGTGCTAACTCACACACTGGTGGCAATTCGCCATATGGAGGAAACTCACCATATGGCGGAAACTCGCCCTATGGCGGAAACTCACCATACGGCAGTAACTCTCACACTGGTGGCAGCTCTCCCTATGGAGGGAACTCACCCTATGGTGGTAATTCACCATATGGAGGCAGTTCTCCTTACGGTGGCAGCAGCAGTAACCATGGAGGGTCACCATACGGCGGAAGCAGCAGTAACTTTGGAGGCTCTTCACCCTATGGCGGAAGCTCTCCATACGGTGGAACATCTGGTGGAGGCAGCAACCCATATGGCGGCAGCTCTCCCTACGGCGGCTCGAGCTCCAACACTGGAGGGGTCGGCAGCGGTGGCAGTCCTATCGATAGCATCCTGAACACGCTGAATAAATACGCCAATGGCGGAGGTGGTACAGGAACCAACGGTGGCACTGGAAGCAACCCTCTCTCTAACGCCTTTGGCAGCATCCTCAGCAATCTCAACAAGAATGGAGGTTTAAGCAATATATTTAATACTAGACCAATTATGGAGAATCCAAATTACTCCTCGTACAGTTCGAATTCGAGGAGTTCTAACCCCCGATCTTATCCATCAGGCTATCAGCAGAATAGTCAACTGCCTGCTCAAAACAAGAATTACGGACAAAGTCATGCGCAACATAATTGGGCTACTACGCGCAGACCCAACTATTATTTTAGGTAAATTACTTGGTCAGTGATTGTGGTAGAGCTATGGGTTTGGCGCCTGTCTTTACTCTTCTTTTGCTTATCACAAGCTTCTTCGGCACTAGATGTTTTTGCCCCACCTTTAACTACACTAATATATATTTTTCAATCTAAGCGTAATCTACTTTCGCTTCATTTTTCTTTTTGGCAGAGGCTAACGTCAACGAAAATGTAGGCTAAGAACTTTAATTATATGCTTGTCACAAGTATGTATGTAATTTCACCATGACATAACCGCCTGTATTAAAATGCTGCACCACATTATTTTAACTGTATGAATAATGTTTTACATAAGATGGATGTTATATTTTATATGATTGACAGGAAATAAGGTGAAGAATCTCAGATAACTTATAACATGCATGTTTGAATAGCAACAGGATAACACTCGCAGAGGTATGGCTGTATCCAAATATCGGAACTGAAGATGCTTTTGTATTGAGGCGTTACTCTTATGCTACGTATAAATGTTTATCAATATAATAACATACGATATCACACAAAAACCATCACAACACAGTCGATTTAAAAAAGAAAATAGCACGACTAGAATAGAAAATACTTATGCCACATTGAAATAATCCCAGTTTTCAGTAATGAAGTTAAAAATATATAAATATATACAAAAAAAACCCAAAGCAGTCATGAGGACTGCCGACTCAAAACTAGAAATAAACAAAAAGTTGTTTAAGCTCAACTGAAATAAACCTCTTTGCTCTTTAAATAAAATGCGCGATAAAAAGAAGTAAAAAAAAAATTGCTCATCGAAAACGTTCGGTGACGATGACGCGAGTTCCATGATTTTTAACCGACTTCCAAAAGGAGGAGGTTCTCAATTTCATTGTTTACCCAAAAAGTGCTTAACGCGCCTTAAGAAGTTTTCACTTCAAAAATAGTATGACTTCTCAGTAGTTGCAATAGAACTTGGTAGACAAATAAAATTCCAAAGACTTAAATATAGAATTGATCAGATTAGCATGTTTAAAAGTTACAACAACATTCAACAAATCCACCCCATTGATATATTTTTAACTTAATTTTAAATAATGTGTAGTGCAATATTATTTAAATTTATTTGTTAATGAGTAAGAATCTCGTACTGAACAATTTTAAAAATTAAAGCCCCATCCATCTCAATCCCCTACACTTAAGAAAGAAATATCGTATAATTACATAAGTTGAAGCTTGTTTGAATCGAAGTTATGATGCAGTATGAATGTCTTTAAAACAACTCTAAGGGTCCGTTCACACATACCGGCTCGGAGAGTAGAGCAGATTTTTATTTTTGCATGTGCACTTCATTTGTCATTCAGGAATGACAGGATGAATGCATGATAAAAATCTGCTCTCCTCTCCGAACCGGTCTGTGTGAACGGACCCTTATATTGTAGTTAAAAACTCTGATTAAAAAAGAAATGGTAGTCAACAATGTAAGGATAAGGGGAGCGGCTCAATACACATTTTTACAGCGCACTTTATTTTGCTGTGTTCTTTATATACACGTAGTCATTATAATACTCAATAAATACTATTTAAACAAATGCTATTTCTAATACTCGTATATTATATTTCTCATTTCAGCGTGACAGTGGTTTTCATGTACCTGATACACCAATGTGTGCAGAATATATAAATGGATAACTTGTTATATGTGGAGTTTGTAATAACACTATTAACATTATACTTCTGTTAAGTTTTTATGAAATAAAATGCCCTTTTCTTATAATAGATGTAAAAATATGTGATACATTGTTAACGATATAGAGATTCTAAGTAATAAAAATTTAAATAATATAAAATTATTTTTTTATTCAGTTAAGGTTTATTCCGTTTATTCTACATGTTCACCTGGGTGATATCGACCAGGTGAATGAAGTAGACATTTTGGTATCCTCATTTCACCTTGCAACTAATTCACCAGGTGAAAAAAGGTGACTTTTTGTACATCTTGTATACTTTAATCACCTACATTAAACAAAATAATAAAAACTTTAAAATTTAAAACAATGAATTTATACTAACTTTTAAACTTTCGCGTTCCATGATATAATAATTATTATTTTTACGGGAATTAACGCGATCACTATTTCAAGGTACTACATACCTCTGTTTTGCCTGACGTTTCGACCAGGTTGCACTGGCCGCTGACTGTACGCGATCATTATTTCAAGGTACTACATACCTCTGTTTTGCCTGACGTTTCGACCAGGTTGCACTGGCCGTGATCACAGTCAGCGGCCAGTGCAACCTGGTCGAAACGTCAGGCAAAACAGAGGTATGTAGTACCTTGAAATAGTGATCGCGTTAATTCCCGTAAAAAAGAAAAAATAATTATTATTAAATGAATTTATAGTTTAATCAGTTTATTCTGGGGTTGTGGTGTCAGTTTACTTCATTCAGCTGAAGTTTCGGGTGATATCACCCAGGTAATATTATAGTGAAATAAACATTTCCTTTTGAATCCAAATTACAGCTTTGCACTAAATGCATATGAAAGTAAATACGGTACTTACAACAAATTTTTTGTTGTCTGTTTGCTCCGGCTAATCTCTTCAATGGCTAGGCAGACTTTCACTAGCAGATAGCTGATGATAAAAAGAGTAACTTAGGCTGCTCATTTAAATTAGTTTCGCCCCGCGCTTATGGTTGTAATGTGGATTATTTTTATATTGTGTGGTTGTAGTGTGTGATGGATTGTGGATGTGCAACAAAAACCGCGGATACCAGCGCAGGGCTCTACTTACAAGTAATAAATTACTCTCAAATCGTCTGGACACATTTTACTGACTGCCTCGTTGGTCTCGCGGTTGGCGTGTGCGACTGCTGATCATGAGGTCTCGGGATCGATTCAGGGGTCGGACCCTGTATACAGTATTTGTATCAGTGTTCTAGTACCCATAACACAAGCTCTGCTTAGCTTGGGACTAGATGGCGCTGTGTTAGATGTCCGAAATATTTATTTATTTATTTTTCATTTATAATCATATAATATATCATAAAAATACGAAATCGAGTGACATTTTGCTTGTGCATCAAAGTATAACATTGAATTAAAATATTTTTTTTTCATAGTAATTTTGAACCTTCTTCTAAAATTATAATATATTTTTTTTTTTTTTTATATATGGCCCGCCAAAATGACTCTACTCTGCCTGATGGAAAGCATAAGCAGAATCCAAGAGTATTGGTCGCCATACTCACTGCGAATGCAGACAATGCAGTATGGCGACCCACACCATGGCGGCCTAGTGATGCTGCTGCATCTTTAAGTCTAGTCAACAAGTATGGAACTTGTTGACTAGACTATTTGGGCCTCTGAAATCAGCGTGGCTCTACTACCTTAATATCACATTATTAATAGTTAAAATGTGAGCAGTAGGGATTAATTATTATTAGTAATAGGGGAAAAAACATTTAATAAGAAACTATTGAATTTTAAAAACCTTTATTCCTGGTATAAAGTTCTACAACTTACCTATTCCCAGCTATTGGAATGTTATGTATTTTATAAATACCTACGTCTATTTTATAAATACTAACGTTAAAGTTACAATATAATTAAAAATACCCAGTTTTAACCGATTTTATTACATTGTTAACAAAACAAATAAGTGTATAAATTCATCCGAATATTGACTTAGAAAAATTATATTTTTTATTTTATTCAATTGACAATAGATTTTTACCGTATCAAAAACTTCAATAAAAAATTATAAATTTTATATATATGTAATATATTATCATGATTTAAAATCTCCCAAAAAGAATACCCGACTAATTAACTACACATTATTGTCTATAATATAATAAATAACCTAATGTATTACAGTATACATATTGTGAGTTTGACAATAATTACGTTCCTACCCATCTACAAAGAAGCCTCAGTGTTACTGTCAGACGAAGGCTACCGTAGGATTCCGAGTTATGAGTAGGTAACCAACTATTAATTACTAATTATACTCTTTGCGCTGTAGCATGGTGCGGGTGACAATTTCAGTAACATTTCGTTTCACTCTTGAAAGTTGCCGCAATTTACAAATTATGACTTAGTATTTCAGCTGTACCACATTCGCAATATATTAAATCATTAATAACTGTAGTAAATTAAATTAAACCATAAATTGTAGTAAAGTAAATTAAACCACCACGCACCATGCTACAGCGCAAATAGTATAATCTATATCCCAAACGATAGAATATTTTGTTTCGGGTAGATGTTAAATTAAGTACCTAGTATAACCATACAATATTTGTTTAACTGTGAGATTTTAGTAAACTCTGGCCACACTTTGCCATTTTGTTCTCTCCATAACCCCTCATGCCAAATCTTCTAGATTTTACATAACTCTTGACTAGTCAACTGAAACTTATAAAGAAGTCAGCATAAATAAATAATAATCTGCTTTATGTAACGTCCTTAGTTCAGACTCGAAATACCTGACTCCACATTTTCCTTTTATGAATCTCAAGAGTACTTTAGGTAGCCTTCAAAAGAAATGCCCTCAAAAATAAATATGCAAAAGCACTAAAAACAATAAATACTGTGACCAATAATCTATACAAATTCCTGGGACCCATATGTTCCTCAACCCAGCGTTTGTTCTTTCGTACATAAAACATTGTACATAATCCTATTATGTATGTACCCTCGTTCCTATTCTACAATAATCACTTAGTAATTGAGCTACACTCTTACAAATTGAGATCGTAATCTTAGGAAACTAATTGCTTGAAACCAGTGGTCGGTTCTCATTCCTGGCGGTTCGTGGCCGATTCATCTTGTGTAATTGCTCTAAGGCAAGCCCTATAATAAGAAATGTCAGCCAGCAGCCATACCAGTAGTGGTAAACAGATGAATAGTACACCCAAATACGGTCAAACGTAAGTAGCAGGAAAGCAGCTGCTTGGTATGATTCCGAGTGTGAGCGCAGGAACCACATGACGAAGCCAATGATTTTCTTTTTCTGAAGTAAGAATTTTAAATATTAATGAGAAACATCATTGAGGACAGTCATTAGTTTCTACTTAAAAATAAGATTTCTCAAAAAATAAACTAAATAATTAAGTTCTTTTAAACAAAAAAGACATTCCCGCATTAAGAATAGAAACATTCTGTGTCGCGGGGGACTTTTAGGAACATACATGAAACGGACACAAAGAACACCCAGACTCAGAACAACAATTTGTGGATCATAAAAGTGTTGTCCCATGTAGGATTCGAACCCACAACACTTGGCGCAGTAGAAAGCGGCGTGGCTATCGCTTAAACCACCAGGCAAACCGTGCAGTCAAAAGTAAGTACCTACATATTATCATACTAGCTGACCCACGCAACGTCGTTTACGTCTCCTATTGCCCGTACCGTAATAATTTCCCCCCGATTTTGTAACATTCTTCATTGATGCGCCGCTCCTATTGGTCTTAGCGTGATGATATATAGCCTTCCTCGATAAGTGGGCTATCTAACACTGAAAGAATTTTTCAAATCGGATCAGTAGTTCCTGAGATTAGCGCGTTCAAACAAACAAACTCTTCAGCTTTATAACATTAGTATAGAAGACCTATTTCTTAGCGTTCCATGGATTCACCGTGCGGGTGCCGGGTCCATCGCGTGATAGATGGGGGCAACACATGCGACTTCGACAGTGCCTGGGAATTGCGACCCAGGTTTAGGTTTAAGGAGCACTCCTTACGACGCGTCAACGCTCACCTCCACTGTCCGCCGTGTTGCCCCCTCTACCTAAATATATTTGAAGTGAGCCTAGCAATGCCGCTTTGGATATTCGTTCAAGAAAAGAGCTTACTGAAGCTCTTGGCAATCCAAGGTCTTTAAGCAGGTTATAGAGGGATTTAGCTGGTATACCCCTCGCACCCACTTCCACGGCATACAGCGCAACGACATAACCATTTTTAGTTATTTCGTTGGTTAAGTCAAAGTACTTGTTTCTTTTTAAAGCGTGGTCTTTAGGGATTTTCGTTTCCCATGGCACCGTGAGTTCTACTAGTACTACACGCTTAATTGACATTGCATAAAGAAATATGTCCGGTCTGGACGCCGAGGCACAGATATCCTCCGGTATTCTGTAGTGATTTTCATACGTGTCCACTAATAATGTCCAGTCACTGGCGGTATTTATAATTGAGTACGGCTTTTGTGTGAGTGAAGTCTTTTTTGTTGAGCCTTCCTTTACAAACGCGATGTTAGTTTTTATGTTTGTTGTTATTCCCTTTTTCGCTCTCGCCAGTGATAAACTCATAGCTTCGCGTATGATGTGTAATACCCTATCATGGCGACGTGAATAATGACCTCGGTGTAATAGCGCCTTACAACCTGTCAGTAAGTGCCTGGCTGTACCTATTGCCGCATTGCACATCGTACAAGCCTTTTCTGTAGCTTTACCCCACCTCACTAGGCTGCTTTGATCGGGGAGAGTTAATTGAAAGGCGTTGAGGTAGAATTTTAACAGGGCGGGTGACCAATCATATAAAAGTGTGCGCCATTTTATATGATGCTGGTGGGATACAAAAGAGTTAACCATTCATTCTGCATTTCTAGGTTCATTGCGTGCTGCATTGAAGAAATGTTATCAAAAAGTATGTAGATAACCTAAGGTTCAAAGAGTAAATGAATAAATAAACTGAAAGCGCAATTTGTAACTTACCATGCCAGTTGCATCTTTATAGTAAAGCTTGTAGTATATGTCTTCGGCCATCACATAAAAGGGGCAGGCGTAGATGCAGAAGAAATAACCAGCGTGGTAGCCATGCCAGATCACTGATACAAATAGCGTTGCGTGCATTCTAGAACAAAAATATTACAAATTATTCTTCTCTGTTATACAGCTAAAATATACCTACCTAGTATGTATACTAATATTATAAACGCGAAAGTTCGTAAGTATGAATGGATGGATGTTTGTTACTCTTTCACGACTACAAAAACTACTGAACGGTTTTGGTTGAAACTTTACAATAATATAGCTTATACATCAGAATAAAACATAGGCTCCTATTTGCCGCGGTAATCGATATATACGCGGGCGGAGCCGCAGGCAACAACTAGTAATCTATACTAATGTTATAAATTAGAAAGGAACTGTCTCTGTCACGATTTCGCTGCTAAACCGGTGCACCAATTCCATTGAAATTTAGCATGGAGTTACTTTGACTCTTGAGGAAAGACATAAGCTACATTTTACCGCGTTAACCGACATAGCAGCAAAGCTACCGGCAAAAGCTGGTATTGTTATAGGCAACTAGCTTTTACACGCAGCTTCGCTCACGCAGACTTTCATTCCTTAGGGGTGGAATTTCGAAAATTCCTTTCTTTGTGCTCACTTACGTTATATAAAGAACCTACATGCAAAATTTCAGGATTCTAGCTTCAACGGTTTGGGCTGTGTGTTGATCTCTCTCTATGTCAGTCAGTCACCTTACTCTTTTATATATATAGATTTAGACTAGTAGATAAGATTATATACCGAATAATAATATGCACATTTGTTAAAAAATCGTTAAGATGTTGGTGATTCGAAACACTTTTCTAATTAGTATGCGATTACGCGCTTAATCTTCTTCGGAGCTTAAAATGATTTAAAATCAGTTTTATGTCAGTTTAGAAAAAAGGCAATTTGCGAATTTGCAAACAAAAAGCTGGTCAAAATTTTGGAGTGTTATGTAATGCCAACTGTAAAATTAGTAAAATTGATTTTAATTTTTTTTAAATGTTTTTTTCAAGACACTTATTAATGAGCGCACATTTGTAAAGTACATACTACGATTTTTTATTAAAATAAGGTATTTTTAAATTATTTTAAGAACTTTTTAAAAAAAATCCAGACATTCTAGTTTTATAATGAGATTACTGTAATAAAAAATACGAATAATGGATTCAAATTATGACCTACTTACTTTAAAGGCTTAACCGGAAATCGTTTGTAGACTACCATGGCGACCCAGTACTGGACAGCTTTATTCCACACTTTCATAGAATCTCGCAAGGTGACCACAGTTTCACACCCCCATACGTCCATTGATTCTACAGTGTTGAAGTCATATCGGGCTTTCTTAGCGTCCTCCTCTGACCTGAAAATATGAAAACCATTCTAGTATGATGATGTCCTCCAAGTCGATTTTTTTAATGGTTTACTGGGCAAACGAGCATACGTGTCGCCTGATGGTAAGCGCTTACCGCTGCCCATGGACATCCGCAACACCAGAGGCGTCACAAGTGCGTGCGTGCGTGCGCAAGCGCTGTTTCACACCGGTTTTCTGTGAGGCCGTGGTATCACTTCAGTCAAGCCGACCCATTCTAGCCGAAGCGTGGCTCTCCCACGGTAACGGATTTCAAGGCGGCCAGTCTCAATGGAGACCAGCTTAAGCTAACTACGCGAGAGATATTATAGTGCACAAGTGTGTGCGCAAACACAGGTGCACTCTGTTCCCTCACTCTCATAATCCGAGAGATCAGGCGCAGGACAGCTTTACGTGCTCTCCGAGGCACGGGGGTTCAGATCCCAACTTCCAAACTCCAAGCTGTTATTAAGCATTTCTTTAATCCGAAAAACTCTATAACACTTTTTGGCCCGATCCGGGATTCGAACCCGAGACCGGCATTGATCGGCATACGCAAACCGCTAACCCAACGTGGCAGTTAATGCTAGTATACACAATGTATAAATATTGAAGATACAATCATCTGAAGTGTAAAAATTTGGATCAGTAGATTCTATTTTGAAAATTTTCATAGAACACATACCTATCAAGGTATCTGTCAGTTGTATGTATTATTTGTAAGATTTTGTAAAAAAAAAAAAACTAAGAGGACTTTGGAGGATAGAGGAATGGAGTCTCACTTTTTTTTTCTAAAACATACAACTCCCGCACTAGGTATAAATCCTGTGTCGCGGGGGACTTAACAAACATACATGAAACCGACACAAAGAACACCCAAACTCAGAACAACAATTTGCGGATCACACAAAGTGTTGTCCTACGTGGGATTTGAACCACGACACGACACTTGGCGAAGTAGGAAACGGCGTGGTGACCGTTAAACCACCAAACGTGCCAAACGTGCACTCTTTCATTTTCAAACTTTCCATCACAAGAAGTATGCAATAAAGTTACTAACATCTGTTTCAACTTCAAATATCCAACAGTAGGTCCGTGTCCAGTTCTATTCTTTCCTTGTACTGGGTAAGCTCCAAATCCTGCTGCAGTGCACACACTTTCAGCCAGTGTCATGCCGGTGTAGATGCGCTGCCTAAACGCCGCAAACAATGCCCACGGATACAACATTCGGTATACAAAATGCCTGTTATTGTGTTCTTCAGTTAACACATACTGCAAAGAGACAAGAAGAAAATTAGAAAACTTCCAAATGTAATGAAAGACTATCTAGCAACACACACAAGATGAATCTTATTGGTACTAAGCCACAGAGTCTATATTCGAAATTGCTTATGTCTAAATGCTCAAGTTCTGCTTAGTTTAGGACTAGATGGCGTTGTGTGTCAGATGTCCGAAATATTGATTTATTATTAATCCATTGACTAGTTTCTGAACTTTTAATAAATTAATGTTTTTGGGACCATGTAATAATAATAATAATTCGACACACATACACGGCCATCTGCTGCCAAACTAGGCAGAACCTATCATTGACTGCTGCATTTATAATTTGCAAATACACCTATAAAGTTGAAGAGTTCGTCTGTTTGGTTGTACACTCTAATGTCTGATCTAGGTACTTCTTTAAATTAAGGTTTTTAGGTTCATGCTATAACTAAATTTAGTAAATCGTATAACATTTGTTTTGTTATGTGCGATGTGACTTGGAAGAAAGCTTCATCACATCAACAGCCTTGAACAGTCCACTGCTGGACTTAGGCTTCTCCTCAGGATGGAAGTTTTGGCAAAACCATATAGGTTGGTATAGTCCATTCGCTTAAATACGGTCACTTTTATCGCGCCGCCGTCGCACGTGCTGCAAGCCGCCGTCAAATAGACCGTCTGCGGCTACACCCACAACCAAGCAGGGTTCGAAAATATCCGATATTTATAATAAATATCAAAATATCGGATATTTATGATATATATCCGATATATATCAAGTTTGATATATATCAATTTTGTAAGCCATACTATCATTTTATTGTATTATTTATGAATACTATTTGCATATGTGTTACATAAACATACTGAAATTATCAAAAAAAAACGAATATGATTTTAATGTTATAAAACATTACAAATAATAATAATAACTTTATAATAAAATCATAAGTCTTTTAGTTACCAAATCAGTCATCAGTCATTCGTAATAAACTGTTAAATATTATCAAATAATTAATAAAATCATCAAGAAATGCAGTATTCATAATACTCATAGTGCTTAGTTTGACTGCAAGGAAGATAAAGGTAGGTCATCTTTCGATTCTGAGTCTGGACTAGATTATAGGACATAAACGACATTTTGAATCATATCATCTGCTATCATCATGAGAAAGATCCGATATTCAATCTAATTTCAGCTAGCATTGATATATATCAACGAAACCAGTTTGATATATATCAGATATAAATCGGATATATATCTTGATATATATTCATTGATATATATCCTCGAACCCTGCAACCAAGTAAGATTAGAATTAAATTCATATGTCGTAACAATAACCAATATTGCACGGGTGCACCGACACTATTTAAAGTCTAAACGAATGGACTATATAATGGTTTGTTTCAAGTTTTTCTTCCCTTTGCAGTGATATCGCCCTGGGTAGTTTGCTGCCATAGTCGCCTCTTATGACACTCATAGAATGATGAATAGTGACACTCCATATTCTTAATCCATCACCGCACGGACATACATTTGACTAACAAATAAGATTATAAAGTTTGATATATTGAGAAACAAATAAAAGCTCTCTCACCTCGAGGGGCCAGGTGTTAGAGAAAGCCAAGTAAAGTGAAATGTATAGTGGAACTATCTTCAATGTGTTAATGGTAAATGCAAAACAGTCTACATACTTGCTGAATGGTAAATGAAAGTAGTCGTCAAAGGTTCTGTATCTGTAATATGGCCCTGAAAAGTATATTTTTCACTATTAATAAATAAACTTAAAGAAATTTTTGGTTTTCTATTTTTTTTAATGATATCTCACGAACTATGTGCATGATTTGAACAACAATTCTTATTGTTTCTATTTTAAGTGAAATAAGGTATTATTTTTATTATGATTATGTTTCAAGCATGCTAAATACGTGGAAAACTAAAATGTTAATAGCCAACCATGCTAAGTCATTAAGTTTTAAAACATCATTTAATTTTGCAATTTAATTTTTGTTTTGTCATTGTTGTTCTTTTCTTATTTTTTTTTTGTAGGTATTTAATATTGTTGTTAATCACATTTAAGCCACATCATGGCCTTAAGTTATACACATACAAACAATGAAAACTGGATAAATTTAGAAACTTGTATCTTATAATAGTTGTTTTAATTTTCCTGAGAACAAAATAAAAACATAACTTTACCTGTTAACAGTCCGCAATAGTTGAATGAATAATGAACAAGATCAATAAATTCTGGGTTAATAAATTCCAAAAATTCAGGATCTTTTTCATTGGGATCTTTTTGTTCTTTTTTATTTTCATCTTTTTTTGCATTGGCTGCTGCCAACCAGGATCCATTGATTTCGAATGCTACTCCGACCACTCTCAAGACTATTATCATCTCAATCAAATTAGTGTGTCCAGAGGAAGCTGGTAAGTTCAACTTGTTTGATAGACGAAACACAAACAGGTATCCAAACATGAAAAAAAATGTTACTACATGACAGCGTCTGAAATTTTAAAAATATATAAAAAATATCTTATTTAATTAATGTCTCCTTTTATAACAACAGCAGGTAAAAAAACAAACTAACATACAAACTTCAAAATTTATTTTTATTACATGGTTAATTGAGTACATTAATTGAATTTTATATGCCATTAACTATACAACTTTGTCAAGTAAGTGCTCAAATAGTCAATTATTAATAGTCTTAATTGCAAATTTTTATGGGTGTTTAAAAGGTGTTCATTTATTTTACTATTTAAATGGTTTTATAAAGATTCTCATTTGCATGTTACTTTGCCAGCTCAATGATAAAAATATAACTTACTTCACAGTGGCTACCTTTATAGCTGTTATGCCGAATATCGCCGATAATATAGGATGAGCCGCACTGTATCCCGATACCATAATGATAAGCGTAATGCCGAGTATAGTACCGGCCCATTTCCTACTCTCGACTGTGTTCAGCCTCCTGTAATAGGGTCCGATAACTATACTAAACAAAAGTAATGATAAATAAATAATATCATTTTTGTTTTTCGCAATAAATCCCCACATATTTTTCGTAAACTGAGTCTGACCGCTGCACCGCAAATGTAATGTAGGTACACTAGGTAGGTGACTAGGTAGGCGAAGGCGACGGCAATCACAGCAAATCTTGGTAAATCAGACGTCAGTTTATTTTGACATATACAATAGAGTCTTGTGTAGCGACTAGCCGGCAAGAAACATTCGCATGTTTCTTGCCGGCAGTCGGCACCTTAGAGCATTTATATCTGAGGGGCAGCCAAAACAATAAATTAACTAATGTTAAAAGTATGATTTTTATTCAAATTAAACAGAAAGTTAAAGATACAGATTTAAATGAATAAAAAATCTTTACTTTTATAAGACCTTTTGTTGGTATCGAGGTGTATGAAGTTAATTCCATCAAAACCATTTAATTTCTAATTTCAGAACTGTTTATCTAATGTCAATTCATCAATTGTCTTCTTGGTCAATCAGAGTCAGTCAGTGTCATCCTCTGAGTCTGTGGTGTCATCAATGTGTGTGTTTATTTTATTTTATTGATCGCTGTATGGTATACGTGGGTACTTATTTGAAATTTTAACCTGTTCAAATGAAAAAACTGAGAATTTAAATTAAACCTCATGATCACTATACCATAATACATCCATAAACTTTAAGTATGAATGAAGAGGATAAAAGGAGTATCATCCAAAACCTCAATTTAAGGATTGGGGGTGATATAAATGAGTTAGCAGGGGCATATGCAATAGAAAATGAATTAGTTAATAAAAGGGACCGACTACAAAGCAGCGTAAGTATTACAAGAACACTAGACTGAAACACCATGAGTAACATAATGATGTGTATTCAATGTTTATTTACTGATACTGATATGACTGAAATTTAATTCAAACATTTAAGACATACTTTATGAATTTAGACCTCAAAAACTTCTATTTTATTCTAAAAGAAAATAAAATTGTTTGCAAGTAGTCTATTCTTGTTTAACAGTTACAATTTTAATATTTAAATTAAATGGATAAGATTTAAACATTATTCATATTTCAAAAGTCCTAATATTTTGCAACAGATTTTTAACAAACATAAACACAGAGACATTGCAAATAGTTTAACTTATTTATTTAAGTTCTAAATTAATTTTGTGGTTTAATTTCCAGCTAAATATTGTCAATAATGAGGTGCCAACAAAACTGACAACAGCCTTAGCTAAAGCAGAATTAAATTCAAAGCAGATAGGCAGTCTCGAAACACAAAGTGAGGAGCTAAAAGCTAAAGTAGAAGTGTTTCTAAAGAAAATTGAACCTTTGAAAAATGAAGTAGATAAAAGGTTTGGAGCAATCAACAAACTAGAACAAGTTTTGGCTTATCTGAGAACATTTGAAAAGATTGATGACCTGAGGTATGTCTGTTGTTCTTTATATAATGTAAGTGAGCACTAAGAAAGGAATTTTTGAAATTCCACCCCTAAGGGGGTAAATCAGGGAATGAAAGTCTGCGTAAGCGTAGCCGCGTGTAAAAGCTAGTCTTCTATATATATGAGAGAGTAATGTGACTGACTGACATACCCAGAGATCAACACACAGCCCAAACCGCTGAACCTAGAATCCTGAAATTTTGCATGTGGGTTCTTTATATAACGCAAGTGAGCACTAAGAAAGGAATTTTCGAAATTCCACCCCTAAGGAGGTAAATCAGGGGTAATTTTTCTTGTTTAAGACATTAGAATTTAATTACTAAAAAAGAATAATTTTTGGCATCTGACACAACACCATCTAGTTTGAAACATCAGAGTTTGTACTATGAAAACTAGATTCAGTAATGGAATGCTTGTGTACTGATGGAATACCTTTGACGCATATTAAACATAGACAAAGTAATTTCTTCTCTTCCGTGGGAGAGCCATGCTTCGGCATGCTTGGGCCGGCTTGACCTGAGTGATACCAAAGTCTCACAGAAAATCGGTGTGAAACAGCGCTTGCTCTGTGTTTCACCAAGTGAGTGAGGATACCGGAGATCCATATCCCAATCTTTTAAGCTACTCAACAGATTTTAATTTAGTTTCCAGCAATAGATAAAATTATTCGAGAGGAAGGTTTATATCCGTAATTCATGCATATTATACTAGAGGAAATATGTGAATTTCAAAGACTTCCATGCAAAGCTGGGCCAAGTTGCTAGTTATAAATACTTTTGTTTAACAGTAACATTAATGTTAAACACAATAAATAAATTTCGATTTAATTTTTTATTTGTATAGAGAATGCCAGTTGATATTACCATAAAAATTATTTATTAGTACAAGTTCTGCTTAGATTGGGACTAGATGGCGTTGTGTGATATTAAAGTGTTTTTTCTTTCAGTCGTCAAATGAAACATACCAATGATGATGAGCAATTGGTATTACTATATGGAGAGCTCCGTAAGATGTGTTCCCAATCCTTACAAGAACACCAAGCTATGTACTTGAAGGACTACACTCATTATTGGCATAATGTGCTCAGAGATAAACTCACTAAGTAAGTACAGTCAAGTTGTATATATGTCACCGTAAGATTGTAAAAATTGTTAAATTATAATCTACCTAGCGAGATTGTAAACTGTCGAAAGATTATCAACTGTCAGGTTTCACTTCACGAAATTATAAGCTCACTAAAATTAATATGTTAAATGTCGAAAGATTGTTGAATCTTTCGACACTTTACAATCTGGCAAGATATATTACAATCTAATGGTTTTGACAATCTGATGGTAACATATTATATACTCAACCTTGTAACCCAGATGGGGAAGGTAGATACAGATTATATACCTGTTTTTGCCAATTGTAATTCAGTTCTGCTCACATAATTCATAATAAGTGATTATGGTGTGCGATCAGGGAGACCTGAATAAATATGGGAAGCTCGACACAGAAATAAAAATTAAGAAATCTATATTAATATTATAGATTACAACTAGAGTTAGATTTAGAGATTACAAGCTCACAAACTATACCTCTCGTATAGTTTGTGAGGTTGTAATCTCTGAATATACTGAACCGATTTTTATAAATCTTTTACATATTGGAAACCTATTGAAAGCCACATTATTTGTGAGTGTCAAAGGCTACGTATTAACCCGAAAAAATGATAACCGCGATATCCGACGTACACGCGAGCAAATGCAGGTCGGTAATAAATGTATTATAGTCAACATATAGTTCTGACGGCTGTAGTTGGTACATACTAGGTTTTGTACCGAAATTAATAAGCTACATTTGTGTCTAAATGTTAATCAAGAACTAAGATATTCTTCTACCTTATAGGCACTACGAAGATGTTATGAAATCAATAAAATGGCCGTTTACAAGTGGACCAGAGCCTTCACCACCACCTTCTAAAGAAGTTATGGTAAAGTTTCTCAACTTAACAAAATATCTGTTCCTTATTGAAGAACCGGAATATATAGAAACATTCATTGTTCTGGATCAAACTGTACAAGGTGATGATCATATTCATTTTTTTTTTTGTTTTATTACATATAAAGTTTGATAACAGAAACACACGCAATAGAAATATTCGGTCGAAATAAAAAATACTAAACATTAAAAAAAACTTCGCGATATATAAATTCATAGATAAATATTTTGCCATATTTTGATAAATATTTTTTTTATTTAATAGGGAACATATGAGCAGACGTATCGCCTGATGGTACGCGATTACCGCCGCCCAGATAGATATAATAATATATGATATTTTTGATATTTTCCCTCAGAGAAACCTCCATGTTTACCAGTGAGAATATTATTACGTCCACTCAAGAAAAGGTTTCAATTCCACTTCACTGGTTCACGACAGACGGCTCGCATAGATCGACCGGAATGGTTCCTGACACAAACACTTACATGGATCAAGGACCATCAAACATTTGTGAAAGTTAACATTCAACCAATTGCTGATAAACTCGAACTAAAGAATATTAGAGCCGTGGTAAGTATATATTATTCTCCATGAAGGGTAGGCTGCACTTGGAACTGGCGACTAGAATCACTCGATTTTTAAATATTAAATATTGACTATTCATAAGTGCCTGTAAAATAAGTGCCTATTTGAATGAAATCTTTTTGACTTTGACTATATGAACAGAACAGTGACCGGCAAGGACGTCTATGCATGTTATATAAAAATGTGCTTATTAAGCTAACGACGACAGGGCCGGTCGAAAATAAGACGTGGTCTGACATGGATAGACGTCTTTGGCAGTTAAAGGGTTAACTATTTCTGTCTCGCTCCCACTGAGTGAGTGTGTTATTTATGTTGTAAAGAAGCTAAAGAATGTTTTAGGAATGATAAGTAATTTTTTTTTTTTTATGGAATAGGCGGGCAAACGAGCAGACGTATCGCCTGATGGTAAGCGATTACCGCCGCCCATGGACACTTGCAACACCAGAAGCGTCACGAGTGCGTTGCCGACCTTTTGGGGATGGGGGGGAAGGTAGGGGTATGGGCCTCCGGTATCCTCACTCACTCGGTGAAACACAGCGCAAGCACTATTTCACACCGGTTTTCTGTAAGGCCGTGGTATCACTCCGGTCGAGCCGGCCCATTCGTGCCGAAGCGTGGCTCTCCCACGGTAATAGTGTTATATCATTCTTTTACATCTCTTTGGCTTTTTAGACCTTGCCCAGATTTCATGTTTGGTTTGGTTCATTTATTCATAAAAGGTTCTCGTACGAGAATTCGTTAACATTCAAGTAAATTACATAATTACATTCAAATAAACCGCTCGCAATACACATATGAATCAATTTTATTGTTCTGTAATATATTTGACATTTTATTACAGGATGAATTCAACGCCGGCCTAATAGCGCTATCAGCAGAGAGGCTCCATAATGTGCTAGCGTTGTACCACTCACATGGAATTAAAGGCGAAATTGTTGATGTTGACGCTGCTTTTGCTCACGCTGTAGATGAAACATTAGGCTTTCACAGAGAATTGGTTGTGATTACGGGGAAAGATAGCAATAGTGTGCTATCTGTGTTGACTAAGGCTGAGACATTTGTGAGATGGCTGAGCGTGGAGAAGAAATGTAAGTTCCTTTTAGACTTAAATGTTAAGAGTTTTTAGTTCTAGTATTCAGTATTCAAATATAGTTTTCAATGTTTCATGAGTTTGAAATAATACCCAGTAGATAATATGTACTGTTAACACCAGGGACGTCTTCACCTATAGTGTAGGGTATGGGGTGCACACAGACGCAGCAGTGTACTTAAAAAAATGGCCAACTTTTGTTTCCATTGTGTCTACACCGAGTCGCCAACAATTTGAAAAACATTCGAACTAAGCGTCTTCACAGAGCCAATAAAAACTGCAACAAGCGTATTCTTTTGATGTTTACCGCCAAAAACAGAAACACGGTAGCCAACATTTGTTGACAAGTTTTGTTGCCATCACAAGGAAATTATGGCAAATTTTGTCACCAACATGTGTTGACAACACAAAAATTGTCAACTTTTGTTCGGTGGAGACCCGGCTTTAGAGGCACCGGCCGCGGCACTTTTAATGAATCTGCGCGCTTACTGAAGGGCGCTAAAGGAATGATTGCACACGGGCGCTTCACGGGCTAGAGACACACGGTGATTGATCTCGCATCTAAGCTAAAATGAAACAGTCGCCAAGTTAAATAACAATAAAAATATGTGTTGATCAATAACTGAGCTAGCTATGTAAAATATAGCAGTTCATTACGTTTTTTCATACAATTATTTACTCTTTCTTAAGGGTATGCACAACATTCATATCTAGCAATTATTAATACCAATCACGAATGATTTTATTTCAATAACGATTTTTTTTATTAGGTAACAAAAACATAAAGAGTAAATCCTTACTAATTCTTACTAATATTATAAATGCGAAAGTAACTCTGTCTGTCTGTCTCGCTTTCACGCCAAAACTACTGAACTGATTTAAATGAAATTTAGTACACAGATAGTCTAGAGCCTGAGAAAGGACATAGGCTGTTAATCCGAAAACGGTTATAAGGGGTGGAAAGAGGATAATGAAAACTTGTATAAATTCTACCCAAAGTTATTATTGTTGTGAACAGATGCCCTGGCTAAGATGGACGAGAGTCTGGGAAGTCCACAGTGGTGTGAAGGAGTGGGTGCGGGTGCAGCCGCAGTGACGGGCGCCGCGCTGTGGATTCCGCGGGCCGCTGATTGGTTCGTCTCTTTGCTACGTACCATTGAGGACAGATATGCCTTTCTACCCCAGCCTGGACACAGGTACGAATTTTTTTTTTTTGGTGAGTAGTGTAAAAACAACTATTTTTTTTTTTTCGTGTGGTGTCTTCTACATACGGCAACAAAACATTCTACCGCGCCATCTATCGAGCGATTATCTATTGTGATATAGAAATTTAGGCACAGCACACTGCACCTACGGTTCATGTAAGCCACTGACGAAATATAACTATAGACTTACATCGCATGAACTTAGAGTTGTACGCGGATGTATAATAAGCTTAATGTTCACTAGATGTCACTAAGTGTATCGAATTGTAAATTTCAAAGATATTTTCTGAGCTTCTACTCCGATACGAATCCGAGAGTAAACTGTCAAGTTTATTTGTTTTTGTATTAGTGCAAATGTCCCACTAGATGTCGTTTTCCACATAATTACATTAGTAA
The DNA here is from genome assembly GCA_949125395.1 of Diaphora mendica. Lineage (NCBI taxonomy): Eukaryota > Metazoa > Arthropoda > Insecta > Lepidoptera > Erebidae > Diaphora > Diaphora mendica. Next base: position 10,536,981 of record OX421321.1, read on the forward strand.
TTTATGTGATATTTTATTAAATCGTCCAAGAGCACACAAATAAATAATGTCTGTTTATAATTTCAAATAAACAGCTTCTTAATAAATGCTTCTCAGTAAATACGGTACATGAATGTATATATTTTTATTAATTTTTGTATGAAACTTTTTAAATTTTCACATAAAACTCTGTATGTAGGTCTAGCTACTTAATTGTGTTATAATAATCAAAATTTGTTGAAAAAATCCATATATTATATATGTTATATTAGGTTATATTATTCAGTGATGAAAGCTCAGTAGGCTGAAGCCTAGGGCGGCTTCTTTTAGGGGGCGGCAAATTAAATGATTTAAAAAAACTACATTACTGTAATAGAAATGGAGAAATTAAGTCTTGGCAGTTTAACAAGAAGAAATAATGTATTAATAGTACTGTTTGAGAAATTATATATGCTTGTAAAAATACATCTTTGTATATATCTGTTTATAAGACATCTCAATAGCAGTTAAATTTTACAATTTAAATTAGTAATTTTAACTAAACATTTTCTTAATTACCACTGAAGGTGGCATGAGTTGCTAGAATGCACTGCTGCGTCCGTTTCAGCGGCTGGCGGCAAATTAGGTCCAAGTAGAAATTTTCATCCTTGGTCCTTTCCGCCACCTCTTTCTGTGCAATGTCATCTTCGCAGAAGATAAAACTCTGTTGCTATCCACTATGGAGCATAACATGGTTGGCAGCGAGAGATAGTCTCCCATAACTGCATTCTATATCCAACGCTGCGATGCTCAAGTAATGGCACAGGGAATCGGCTCAATACACTGGACAGGCAGGATTCAACTCACTTCTAGTAACCGCGTGCAGGTATTTCCGAAGCAACTGTGACCGGAAAGAACCTGCGTTACGCGGAACAAATCTCACATGGATATTCCTGACAACGCGCATTCTGCCTCCGTAGACATTATGTGATAAACGCGTGTGGCTCAAACCAACAACACTCTCTACTGTCTACTCTCCTGTGGCGCACCCTACTCTAGGCGGTCAGTGCTACCATCTACACCGGGTACCGTAAAGTGTTATTAACCGGAGAATTCTGCGTTCCATCTTGGATGTCTGCAGCGTCAACACTCAGTTTACCTAAATTCGGCAAAAGCTTTCGAGCAAACTATTGAAAGTGTGTGTGTTAAGGAACAGGCCTAGATACATTATTTGGGATTAATACAGTACGAGAACTGAATTGAACACGATTGAGGCGCCTTAAAGTGGCCTCAGATATTCATCTTGGAACGACACGTATATTTTATTATGTCACAATAATGATATCTATGTCGATTACTGAAAGAAAAATAATGTAACAGCTCATAATCTTCACTTTTTAAATATTTAAGTAAAACTTAATCTTTATTAATTTTTTTTTTTTTCGTGGGTAGGTGTTGAAAAGTTCACACGCATTTGTAAAAGCTCCTTGAATATTTTAATAATTTACTTAGTATTTGCAAGGCCTTCATTGTTTACATGTGTTCACTGAAGTTTCTAAGCCACCTGCCAGCTTTTTTTTGCACAAATATAAACATCTGCAAACCAACTCTTACAAGTTCATCAAGTTCCTCAAGTAATTTTATTGTTCTGAGTATACAAAATGTACCTATTTCTTATTTCACGCAAAATTCAATTCACTATGATTGAAATACTAATATACAATCGAGTCGAATCGTCAATTGTCAAGAAGTTTCAATTCGGCTGGAATCTCTGGCGCTGCACGCGCTGTGTGGAGACGTGGCTGGGTTACGCATCTGCTATCGTATTTACAATGGGGAGTACTCCGAGCAATTGATTGAATTGATCCCTGCCTCCTTTTTATGCCATCATCCTACGCGACTGCAGTTTCATCCTCATCATTTAGGTGTCAACTGTGCGCTTTTCGAGAAAATTTCTGCCCTACACAACAAAACTGTGGAATGAACTGTCGACTGCGGTATTCCCGGACCAATACGACCTTCAATCAATCTACAAGAAAAGAGCACACTTCTCCTTAAAAGCCTTGTGACACCTCTGGTGTTGCGGGTATTCATGGGCAGCGGTAAATAATAAATAAATAAGTTGCCGTTCATGAGTGCATTGTTTCTCGTTGTTTACTGCGTGTTTTGGTGATAATGATGGTTTTGGAGAAAATTATTTGCTTCCTCCAACGGCTAACTGGATAAAATCACCATCTTCATCCTCACAGTTTTTTGTTATGGGGACTCTTTAAGAAATTAACTAAATTACTCCTAAATATGGACCTTAGCAACTTTGCTGTTGGATTTTTGTTGCTTTTGCCGAAATTGCGCAAACAAATTTTCTGTTACATCCTGATTCAATTTTTAACCGACTTCAAAAAAAGGAGGAGGTTTCTCAATTCGACCGTATATATGTTTTTTTTTATGTGTGTTCGCGGATAACTTCGTCGTTTATGAACCGATTTTGATGATTCTTTTTTTAATGGAAAGGAGATGTCCCAACGGTGATACCATGATAAGGACATTACGATCTGATAATGGCATCCAAGAGAAATCAAGTCGAATATTGAAGTTGGTTTTTGTTTTAGTTAATTGTGTAATTTTTGAAATAAATTTTGCCCGTCTTTATCGCATTTAATGCATGTGTTACTTTTTTTAAACAATGCGTGTTTCTATGGCATCTCATATTTTTTTTATTATTGTTCAATGGGCCTATCTGTCAATTTTGTAAGTGATCGATTCAAGTTTTTAGTTTTGTCTATTTCGTATGGTTTGGTAACATCTTGAAACGAAATTTGCTCATTGCCGTTAACATAGTTATTGTTTAAAAAATGATTTTGAATACTTTTAATTAAATGTGGTACATCAAAAAACGCAAATAATTTTACAAAACGTTGCAAAAGAAAAAGGGAAAGTTACAAGATATCCCTGATTTCTTGCATGTATTTTGGTTTTTCGTAGCCCGACCGCAAAAAACAGCTTTTAGCAGAAGCCCACTTATTATCAAATAGTTTATTTATAGTAGCTTTTAAAAGAGTTGTAACAATTCTGCTTTTACTGCTGATGGAATATTATAAGTTACACATTATTGCGATTTCATCGAAAGTGATCACACAAGCTTTATCTTTAATTAATGCATTTCGAATTTCTGTTATTCTTTTTTTAAATAGATCAGGGCAAAACAATCGGATTTTGCTAGCCACTTTCGGAGTTTCGGATTGTGGTTGGAGCGGCAAGTACTACACCTTGCCGCCTTAGAAAAAAAAAACACTTTAGATTTGTAAAATAATGACAAGCTGAATTTATTTTCGTCTTCTGTCCAATTCATAACCTTTATTTTCGTAGCTGCATCAATGTCAATTCTCTAGAAACCTCTTCTGAACTCTTTAGATTTTAAAATGCTGTCATGAGATTTTGGATTTTGCCGTAATTTAAATAATAGGATAAAAAAATTGTTAGAAAACTGTTTAAAGTGTATGTATATGAAATAATATTTATTTGTTAATCTCCTGACTGATTTAATGTGATTTTAATATTACTTGTTGTACAAATTAAAATATGTATAATAAAAACTTGAGAGGTGTCAAGGAACACCCGGATGGAACGAAGTATATATATATATTATATTTGATATGCTCCTACTAATAAAAATGCGCATAAAATACTCAAATTATTTTAGTAATAATCAAGCTTTACAAAATATACTATAAAACAATATATTTTATGTAAATAAATGCAAAAACCCAACATCACGTGGTGTTCCCAGGCGGTCACCTATCCAAGTACTAACCACGCCCGATGTTGCTTAACGTCGATGATCGGACGAGAACCGGTGTATTCAACATGGTATGGACGTTGGCAATCAGTTTGTTATATTTAACGGTGAGTATCCAGCACTATGACGTCAATTCAATGTTAAAAGTGTCGTTACAACTTTTGGCACGAAAAGTGTCGTTACATTTTTTTCCGTCTAGCCCCCTTTCGCGACGCGCGATAAGGAACTTCGTTCCAAAATAAAGATTATACTTTGCAGTTCAATCATTTATTTTATATTAAAATGACATATAATGACCTATAATTTATTGATTATGCCTTAACAGACAGGAAATAAAATCGCTCAACTATTATTATCTACACCATAGATTAACATGATTGAATAGAATATATTTAAATTAGGGGGCTTCCATTAATTACGTAAGGTGTTTTAGGGGGAGGGATTGAGCTAAATCTTTTCAAATCTCACTTAGGGGGGTCTTGGCAAATATCACGTAATTATTGTCTAAAATTGCGTGAAAAATTATTTCCGAATAAAATATGGCCAAATCTGACACAATAGTGTTTGTCGTATTCGTCCGAACTCCGCAGAGCAGCGCAGTAGCATTCGATTTTGCTTTGCTAGTCTTCAATAGAAGTAATAGAACAAGTTCAATAATCCAACACGTTTACAGCCAAAACATAAATTTGAAGAATCTCGCGTGAGATTTGGGGACGGGGGAGGGAGTTGAGGAAAATCTTACGATATCTCACCAAGGCGGGAGGGGAGGTCGAAAAATTCTCAAAAATGCCTCACGTAATTAATGGACGCCCCTTTATGATATTTCGTTGAAATAATTTGTTTGTTTACTTACTCTTCGTAAGACAACTAACCATTTGACAAATCAAAGTCCGACGTAATTGTAGCCACTTGGTGGCGCTATCATCGCGCATCCAGCATATAATATTCTATATGTCATATCAATAACTTATAAATGTGACATCTAGCGTAGTAAATAGGTCATTATATTCAAGTTTATTTAAATCGATTGCAACGACATCTCCTAAAAATAGGTGATAACTTATAGTTACGCAATTGAAAATTATTTTTTTTAAACAAGCATTAGAAAGTAAGATTTATATTCGAAAAATAATAAAATAATTACTATAATTGAAGCATATCAATAAAATAGTGATAGAGTTTGTTAAACTATTTCTAGTACCTTATTTTTGCGCGCCATCTAGATTTAGGTGAATTTTTCTAGCTTTTATCGGTGTACAGTTTGGGCCAGGGGAGGGTCGGTCTATTTAGTATATTGTGTCATTGATGTAAGCAGAGTATTTCTCTCCCGTCTACGTAGCAGCCAGACGCTACGCAGCAACCAACCAGACTCACTGGGATTTCACTGCAGCACCGCGCACCGCATGCAATGCTGACTCACTGGTATCAGGGACTTCAGCCCTGACTCACTGGAAATAGCGGCACTCAGTTCCGACTCACTGTAACTACTCAGTCCTGGCACTGGCAAGCTCCGCAACAGAGCACAGACAGCTGACTCATCATATATCGACCTTCGGTCTTTGAAGGGTGTGTGTGATGTGGCGACTTCTACATACAGTGCAACAAGAAAAAACACTATAGCGCCACCTACCGGATATACACCAAACGACGGAGTAACGTACAATACGAAGAAACTACCAATCCTGCATCGCGCAATAGAAGTTCTCGCGCCGATACCAGTGAGGCAGCACCGCGCACCGCATGCAATGCTGACTCACTGGTATCAGGGACTTCAGCCCTGACTCACTGGAAATAGCGGCACTCAGTTCCGACTCACTGTAACTACTCAGTCCTGGCACTGGCAAGCTCCGCAACAGAGCACAGACAGCTGACTCATCATATATCGACCTTCGGTCTTTGAAGGGTGTGTGTGATGTGGCGACTTCTACATACAGTGCAACAAGAAAAAACACTATAGCGCCACCTACCGGATATACACCAAACGACGGAGTAACGTACAATACGAAGAAACTACCAATCCTGCATCGCGCAATAGAAGTTCTCGCGCCGATTAGCATATATACAACATCCAAACATCAACTGTTGGGCAGTGGGCCGTGGCCCGCCAGGCATGATCACCTCGCCTTGTCGGAGGATCCTCCCTTTGTGTTGGAGGGACATAGCACCCGTTCCCCCACAAATCTATTCGTATTTATACTTCCAACTTCTATTAATCTAGCAGCATTGATAAACTATAAAAACGAACATTTCATTGTTTTAGACTACAATTCTTGGAGCTCCAGTTAGAACTCGTGGAAGAATGGCGCATTCGTCTAACACAGCTGATGAGTGCAGCTTTAGAGACTCTGCACGTGGAATCGTTCTTATCACCAGGGTCCTCGTCACATCCTCTCACTGCCGTTATCAACGCTGCACATCATACTCGAGCTGTTCTACTGCAGTGGGCTCATTCACTGGTGAAACAAATTATAATTTATTATGTCTTTATCTATCTATCTATATAATAAGATATATACAGCAGAAATGTATGTACGCGCATAACTTCCGATCGGCTGCACCAAATTAAATAATTCTTTTTTTTCTGTGTTCGTTATTGTTAGGACAAGGTTTGTGTACAAGAAAAATAACGGGAAATGTTAATTTAAAAATCAACGGGAAGCTGAGACAGATATGTAAATATGGCGACACGACACGTTCGCCGGGTCAGCTAGTAATATTTAATGTCGGAAAGTTGTTTAGGTGTGTGGATGTGTGTTACTCTTTCACGTAAAAACGGCTGATGGAATTTAGATGAAAGTTGGCATAGAGATCGATTCCTAGATCTAGAAAAACGAATTTTACTTTTAACCCGAAGAATATAGTGTTCATGTGTGATGAGCTAGATACGACAACGCGGGTAGCGGGAGCGTGTTTGATACTCTTTATTATAATATTACTCTTCACTGAAGTGACTGAAATTTGGGGTATGGTAGACAGATGACAGATAGTGAATGTTTTAGAACCTACTAACTTTTGCCCGGGGTTCGCTTACTTGTATGTCGGTTATAGATAAATAGTAGCCTATGTCATTCCTCAAGAATCAAGGTATCTCCATGTTAAACATTTAAATTGGTTTAGTTGTACGTTAATATAGCTGTGAAAGCGTAACACTCAGAATTACTTTCGAATTTATAATATTCATGATCATCAACAACCCATAACGTCCCACTGCCGGGCTCAGGTCTCCTCTTAGGAGAGGGCTAAGGCCATACGTCTCCACGCTGGCCGAGTGTGGGTTGGGCATAGGCAAGATAACGTTGTGGCTACGTATCTTGCCGGTGGATGTTTTTAAGCCGCCCAAAGGCTTCCAACTAAACCTCACAACTGTTATCATATGATAACAACCGGGACCGACTGCTTAACATGACCTCCGAATCACGGAGACGCTAACATGCCACTAGCGGTCACCCATCCAGGTACTGACCGCGCCGTCGTTACTTACCGTCGGTGATTGTTTCTAATCACCGAGTGCAACTGGGCTATGAGCGCCTTAGAATATTGGTAAGTATGGATTAGTAGGAAAGGTGGTATATATTATAAAAATGGAATACATAAATCAAATGCAATAACTTACTTTTTTCATTGTAGCATTACTTACAACTACATTTCTATCGGCGTCAATTCCAACATTTCACTCAACAACAACATCACGACGAAGAATCCAGCTCCTCCTCGAGTTCATCAGACGACGAGTCAGATTCTGAGGAAACGCCTGAACACGTTAAGAGAATTTGTAAAACAGGTAAAATTTGTTGTTGACGTTGCAACTAAGGTAACTTAAAGTTAAAAGAAATGTTTTTTGGCATTAAAGCCTTTTCATTACCGATGGTTTCTATAATAGTTCTTTTACCTGAGTCTGAGACCATCATCATTACAAGTTTGCTATCACTTTCTTTTCGAGGAAATTTCGAATTAGAAACTTCTGATATTCTTGCCTCTTGCCCTAACAATTAAGAGAACTAGAACGAGAACTTCTATTGCGCGATTCAGCATTATTAGTGTTGTGTTGTACGTTATTCTGTAGTTCAGTGTATCTTCGGTACATGGCGCTGTCATATGTTTTTCGTTGTATGTGGAAGTCGCCACAGATAATACTGAAAGTTTTCTTACAGAAGGTGATTTCGATCAAGCATTGTCGTTGCAAGAAGTGGAACGGCGTGCTCAGAAACTGGCGTTGAGCGAGATGTCTCGAAGAGATTCTATAATAACTGAAATGAATATGTTCGATCCTGTAAGTACTTATTGCTTACGACTAAAACATCTTTCAATCATTTAAAAATAACAAATGAGCAAAAGAATTTGCATGATATTTCACTTTTTGTGTTCTGTTAATTAGCTTACTTTTATGGTACGGGGACAAACTAAGAGACAGGTCATCTATTGGTATGTGACTACCTATACCTACCCGTGATTTCATGGAACACAGTGAGATAGGTACGTTGTCGAAAAGCTTTTAAACCCCAAAAAATTGTCAGAAAGAGGTGCTCTTTTGGTGACCTCATTCACTCAGTGAAAAGCAACAAAAAAAATTGATTAACACATAACTTGCTATATACCATAACCAAAATTAACTCCAACATAATTCCTCCAAATGTTTTGTTATAAGTAATTATTGTTATACATATATAAGTTTAATTTAATTAAAATGAAATACCTTTTGTTTGTTCTTAGACAATGCCAATAGCAAACTTAGCAGTAACAGAGCCGTTACAAGGCGATGAGGACACAGAAGAGGCGGGCGTGTTCGCTGAAGCGCCCGCGCTACTCGCCCGACTCAGGGACCAGGGCTTAGCGTCGCTGGCTGATCATATATTGATGGAGTTTAAAGCAGGACTGAAAGATTATAAGCGTCAAAAGTAAGTACGACATTCATATGTCGTTTCGTTTAATTATTTAAAAAGTTTTCATATCCACTGAATACTATGTTAGGTACTACTGCAATTCAGTAGTTTTTTTTTTGGAATTTCTGCTATATCGTTTTTGGTGGTCTGCTATAGGGGTTGTAGGTGCTAATCGAGTAGGTTAGCACATTGCAAAGTTAAAAAACTCTAATCAGGTCAGTCCTCAGTCAGGCCTGAGGACTAACCAGGTCAGTCCTCAGCTAGGCCTGAGGTTTAAATCAGGTCATTCCTCAGCCAGTCCTGAGGAGACCCCACCGTGCCTCAGAGGTTGTGGCACTTTTAATGGCAGATGCTTCGCATAAAAAAATCTAAAATTCAAGCATATCGTAGTAGCTTTAAAACCGACCACAACCAAATTAGACTTTTGGCAAATAATTGCCAGTTTAGACTTTGCGTAGTAGTCATTATGATGAAGATGTCTGCATTCGAGTTGATATTGAAATTCTAAAACTTTCTTCCCTTCTTGTCTTCACTTAGGAAAGATTTATATTGGTTTGGGCGGTGCTAGGCCTGCGTTGTACGCTAGTAGACGTGCTCGGACGGGACACAGATCAAACACTGTACAATATAAACTGCTTCATACAAAATTTATGTAACATTTTTTTTTTTTTTTTTTTTAATTTACTGTCTAATATAAAGTTCATACATGCATACAGTTATCCATTATATACCACACAAACCATCGAGAGTTTATCCATGGTATACCAGACACATCTCGGTTACAAATAAATTACATATCTATAAACACAATAAATATTATTATATATATAGTTGAGTATCAGCCAGACAGTAAATAGTTTACCAAAACAATTTTACAATTTTTTTTATTCATCTTGCTACAGGTTTCGATAGGTATGTTGTATATACGGGGCAGCATGTGTTCCCACGTCCGCGTCCCATATACATTAGTACGCTTAGGTATTCTATAAATAGGTAAGTTTGACAAGTGCTCCGTGCTCCGTCCGGGCCACGTACATGGCGTAGGTACCCTGGGTACAGCCCGGTCTAATATAATTTGGCTCCTCTCTCACTCTAACCCACAACGCTAGTCGTATTCCGGTCATTTTTTTTTATAGAATAAACGAGCAGACGTATCGCCTGATGGTAAGCGATTACCGCCGCACATTGACACCCGCAACACCAGAGGCATCACAAGTGCCTTGCCGGCTTTTGGGGGATGGGGGGAGGGGTTAGAGTATGGGCCTCCGGTATCCTCACTCACTCGGTGAAACACAGCGCAGGCGCTGTTTCACACTGATTTTCTATGAGGCCGTGGTATCACTCCGGTCGAGCCGGCCCAAGCATTCCGAAGCGTGACTCTCCCACGGTGAAATTATTATTTTTTTACTTTAAATTTTATTTCAATATTAAATGGTTCAACTTAGATTAATTTACGTTACCGCTCGTGTTGGGCGTACCGAGACGCACACGTTTTTTTTTTACACAAATCCATTATGTAATGTACGTTATGTGTGGGTAGATGGCACGGGTTGTTGATAGTGGAGAAGCTGGCGCTGTCGGTGTCGAGCAGCCTGTGCGGGCCGCTGGCGTCGCTGTGCGCGCGCCTGGCCGTGTGCGCGCAGCTGCTCGCGCCGGCCCTCGCCGCGCGGCTCAGGGCGCACCTGGCCGACATACTCGACACGTACATCTTCGAGGTAACTCGCTATACCCTCATGTCTTAAGCCGGGTCTCCACAGTTTTTTATTGGCTCTGTGGAGACGCTTCGTTCGAAAGTTTTTCAAATTGTTGGCGACTCTATGTAGACACAATGGAAACAAAAGTCGGCGATTTGTGTTTTGGTGGAGACGTGCCTTTAAGGCGCGCACATTGTTCCAACCGTTTGCAACTTTTTAGAAATCGCCAACATTTGTTTCCATTGTGTCTACACCGAGTCGCCCAACGCGATAGATTCGTTCGTCCACGTGTCAGGCATGTTTCTTTATGTTTCCAACTAAGCGTTTCAACAGAGCCAATTAATATCTGCAACAAGTGTATTCTTTTGATGTTTACCGCCAAAAACAGAAACACGGTTTCCAACATTTGTTTACAATTTTTGTTGCGAACACAAGGAAATTACAGAAACTTTTGTCACCAACACGTGCTGACAACACAAAAGTTGTGGGGGGTCGGCCTTTTATTATAATAATAATAACTTTATGGTTTAGTATATTCATTTAGATAGTGTCGGTGCACCCGCACGCAATTGTGGTTATTGTTGTGAAATACGAATATATTAATTCATACCGTTGTATGTTTCCATAAATGTGTAAACTGACAAATCATACTTGCTTGTGGGGGTGTACGCCGTATTCGGGCCCTTTGATTTTGTGCCGCACGTACGACGGCGGCGCGATCAAGAAGATTATAAATTGGGCTTAAAATTAAGTATGTAGGTACAAGTGGCGGCCTTATTGGCCTACGGCTATCTCTTACAGGCAACCATGTGATGAAGAGAAAAGTATGATTATAAGAAAGTACAGGGAGTGCCTGGCGTGTTAAAAGATAGATAAGAAAAAAAATTATAGGAGAATGATGTATTATTTAAAGTGATAGTAATACATAGTGGAGGTCTTAAATAAATACAAAAGTTTCTCATCTCACACTCATCCCTCGTAATCCCCGTTACCATACGATAGCAAATCTTTCCAGAACTTCGATATTGTCTATACTTGGATTATCTGATGTTAGTTGATCCACGTAAAAAATCGACGTTCAGTACTAGACTTTGACAGAAGGTTCTGAAAAACTATGACACGGAAACACTACTACTATCATTCGGGATAAAAAGTAGCCTATCTGTTAGTCCAGGGTATAAACTACCTCAATTTCAATTTTTGTCAAGATCAGTTTACTCGTTCGAGCATGAAGAAGTAATGTATGTATGTGGATGCTTGCATGTAGCAAGCATCCACACACATACATGCGAGCAACCACACACATACATGCAAGCATCCACACACATACACTTATACCTTTATAATGCTAATGTAATTGAAATTATTAACCAATAAACAACATTTCTTGCGTAGTATACTCAAATAAAAAGCTACATTCAAGTCAATCCATCTGTGAGAGGTAAAAATAAATCCTTTCGACTGGACACCTCGACTCCACAGAAAACCAGTATTGATCAACTCCTACGTTGGTTTATACATATCGGGGTATCATTCTACTCAAAAGGCGACAAAGCCTTTGTGGCTCTGGAATTACCGATATCCAGGGGTGGCGACAGTCGTTATTAGGTGACCCCTCTGATCATTTGCACTCTATACCGTGAAATTCACTCTTGTAATCGAACAGTTATAACTGTCACTCTATTTAAAATAAGTTGTTAATTAATTTGTACAGGAAATAGTTCTCGAGAGTTGGTTCAACACGGGAGGTACGATGCAGTTTACTCACGATGTCAAGCGGAACCTGGTGCCGGCATTCACCCCGCCCAAGATGTTGGCCTCAAAGGTCAATGTGTTACCAAAGTAAGTATTAACGAAACTATATTTTTCCGTCCGTCTGTCGGCATTTTAGCTTAAACTTGTTATTTTACATAATTACCTACTCTAAATATGAATTAGAAATCGGCAGTTACAAATTACCAACATCTGTGCAGATACTATGGCCTGTGGTCATACATAGATATCTGTAGAAATTCTAAGATAAAATAGGAAATATATACCTAAGATTTATGTTCTTTCGTACTTCGTTATAGACAGGCGACATTAATTAATTCTAAACCCTCTTAATCTACTTATTAAATACGGTTTACCTGTATCGGTGTCTATTTAGTTAAAAGTCTAAACTCTTCGCCTACCACTGCAGTTCTCGGGGTGTACGCGTTCAGAACTATTCGATGAAAACGACAGGTACGCTAGTTAATGACACAATCTGTAGGGGAAGTCCCATACGCTTACAGATGTGGCAAAAAGTATTTTTTGGTAGTGAAATAATAAAATAAATTTCAACAGGTTGTTAGAAGCTTGCAGACTCCTCAATATGGATTACGATGACGCTCGACGACTGCGCGGATTTCTCTCAAAGCAACCTGTGGAAGAGGGTGCCGAAAACTTGCTGATTCATAAGATACGGAGTATTGAACCAAAGCAGGCGTTACAGATATTGAACCAGAGGACTGATCTGTCTGACGCCAGCAGTCCGTCGTCAGTCATGGAGTTATTCTGAAGTTTCGAAGGAGGAGGCGTCTAAATTTATACAGGGGAATCTAAAACGGGTCTTTAAGACGTGTAACTTTGAATGTTTATTTATTAACTTACCAGAAAATTATTAAAAATTATTAAAAATCATAAAAAATGTTGTCATCAAATTATCAAAAACACTTATCCTGAAAAGATTAAACACCTATTTCAAAATAAGAATTAAAACTTTTGTTTACTATAGTACCGATGCTGAATAATGTTTGAATTATTATCAAAACTTTCGCGATTTAAAATGTTAAGGGACTACTGCTATGTTTACGGGAATTACCCAAAAACGTCAGGAATGTATTACCTATCGTGAGCGGTTATTCCCCTAAACATATTATGTAGGATTGAAATAAAGTGAGATTTATTTACAAAGCTACGATGAATAATTGAGTCGGAACTAAACTAGTTCTCGATCAATTTAGGGTAAGTAAAAAAAAGATAAAATTTTCATAATTGCAAAGCAATTTAGCTCAGCCCATTATAGAGCTTCAAAGTTACACGCCAACATCTATGAATGCACTATTTTATAGTTAGGTTGCATTTCCAGGTCATTAATTCTTATATTACTTTTAACATTCTGTTCGCTTCCTTCCTTTAAAGGCGTACAGTTTTTTGTGTGTGACCTAGAGGCACTACGTGATTGAATGATAAAACACGAACTAACGTAAATCGATTGGTTGGTTAAATTCCTGATATTTATAGACACTACAATAATTGACGACTGAACTTGAACTGTTTTGAATGTATTGTTTTATTTCTTGCCCAGTAAAACTAGAAGTGAGATTACATTGATGTTGACAAATTGATTTTATTCCATGGCAGGTGAAAAATATACTGCACTCATATTCATTGCAGGCCATATCTTTTAGTACTTTATGTAAGGTTTCATCAGTGACACATCGCTGTTGTTTATGTCTTGAGCACTTGGGTCTGTTTGTCTGTTATCAATATCTTGACATCATTTTCAGTAATACCTTATTACATCGGGATTTCAATATCGGTGATAGGAGAAAAAACAGTCAATATTTAAAAAAGATCTGATGTATAGTCATCCACAGAAATAAATCAGGATAGAATAGCGAAAAAGGCGTGGCACGTGTGTCGAAAGCGTGCACTATAGTGCATAGTATTAATGTCGCCCGCTCATTACGCAGCGAGATTCACGGAACGACGTTCGCAGCGTAACATAACAACAAAAATATTTGTTTTAAGTAGGTAGGTTAGGTACTTAATTGTGAAATATTATATTAAGTTGCATTTCAGTTTTCCAATAATTCCATTCTTCGATAAGTAAATAATAAAGTGTGACACTTCACTAGTCGACGCTCGCGCATTGACCAATCTTGTGCTTTAAGGGGCGTGGCTTCCTGGTTTGTTGCCACGCAGGATTCATAGTGCAAAGTACTTTCGTCACCATTCTATCTTGATATATTTCTGTGATAGTCATCAATAACGTATAAATATATAGAGCAACTCCGAGCGGAGGGGTGTAGCTATAGCGTCTTTTGCTGATACGAAACAGTCTTACATTTTTTGCGGGGGAAAGTCTTCACACATACACATTTTAGACTCACATACAAAAACAATCGCCTGTCACTATTAGCTCACACATACCAATTAAAATAAAACATTTACAATTTCACACATACATAAACTCATTCTGTGACATAACCGTGTAATGCTTAGACCCATTTGAGGTCATACATTGACAAAGGGGCTACTCCCTACCGTGTTGCTGTATAGTTTAATTAAATATAACTTGCATTGAGGAACATTCAAATATGCGATAATTTGAAATTTCGTCACGTATCGAACACCTATAAAAGCCCGATAAAGGAGACACTAAGTATGCAAAGTGATGAATGGCTATTTATTTCACATGAATCTTAAATCGACAAGGAAACTATCCATCTACCGAATATTTATTTTAAATGCTTTCGCCAGGAATGTGTTCCTATTACATATATTGAATTTTTAGTTACCAATATTTTTATCGATTTATGTTCTGTGTTTTCAAATCGAATTTATTGTTTAAATATAATTTAAATTCTACTAATCTAAAGTTTCGCTTACTGATGTCGTAATTTATAGTTGTCATTTATTGACACTGTTATCCGTTATTTATATCAAGCATTTATGTTAGACATGATTGAAAAATGAATTGAAAGTTTAGGACTGACGCTCAACTCATCTTTGACATAAAATTTAGTTTATTAATTTATTGTTATTGTTTCCAAGTCAATGTTGACTTTGGACTCGTTTTTGAATCATCCTTATTTTATTTTAAAGCTTCTCATGCTTTTTTAACTCATTAAACTTATGGCATTTATAGTGATGTAATGTCAGTTAGCGATAAAGACGTTTTAGTAAGATTAGGCCTCCTCCTTTGAAACGACTTAATATAATGATGTGTATATTGTAGATATATTGGTGATGTAATAATTCTTACTGTATAAAGTTGATATTTTTGATGTTAGATATATTTATAATTTTGCATGGAACAAGCGTTGAATTGGCTTTCTGAAGGTTTAAATGTCTATAGAAATAAAATACATCTAGTACGCACAAGATTCAGTCTACAATCTTAACATAATCATTATTATCTACACCAAC
This sequence comes from Diaphora mendica, assembly GCA_949125395.1. Lineage (NCBI taxonomy): Eukaryota > Metazoa > Arthropoda > Insecta > Lepidoptera > Erebidae > Diaphora > Diaphora mendica. The sequence continues at coordinate 10,552,487 of OX421321.1, forward strand.
AGTTTCTAATAATATAATATTAAGTGGTGTTAAGGGTTATGTATGAAGCGCTTGTTGCCTTAGAGCATATATACATGGAGCTGAACGGGCGGAAAGCGTGATCGGAGTAGAGAGAGAGAGAGAGAGACTGAGTTTAGTTAGCCTGATTCACTCACGCAAGCTTCTGATTGGTTTGTGTATTTTCCGCCAAATCAGTCATGCAAATTGGTATGTGCGTCCACCAATCAGAAGCTTGCGTGAGAGAGATTGATTCTAACCAAACTCAGTATCTCTCTCTCGCTCTCTACTTCGATCACGCTTTCTGCCCGTACAGCTGCATCTCCATGTCTATATGCTCTAAGCTTGTTGTAAACAGCGAGCCTAGTAGGATTTTATTGCACAACAACTCGGTTTTGACGATGACCGCGTTCGGTGTTGCTATTGGTAGAGAGTTCAACGAGGGCCAATGACAACGCCGAACGCGGTCACCGTGACGACTGAGTTTATACGAAATAAACTCACACTAGGCCCACTAATTGATAGTGACAGAATGTATTTAGTTAGTGGAACCGAGGTTTAAATCTATTGCCTATAAGTAGTTCTCTGGTTATAGTATTATTTAATCTGGAGCTCTCTGAACAACTTAGGCCGTATATCACTTCTCATAACAAAAAATATGTGTATGTGTGCACCAAATATTTCGACAAATAAGTAATTTGAAAGAATATAAATGTAACCTTCAATAACTAGCTATATTTTTATATACGTTAAAAAAGCTATATGTAGTTATTTCCATAATAATGATCTAGATGTGATACATGTAGAACCAAGCAGTAATCATACTCATATTAATATTTTAAACTACGGGGTCAACTTTTAATAATAACTTACAAAATATCTAATTTGATTTTGTTTATAATAAGGCACCTAGTAAAACACCTGACAAATGACCCTAATTACTTCTTTTCTTTCCTCAGTTTATTTAAGGGAAGACACAATAAAACTCATCAACTATATCTCAGAATCCCATTTTCTTGTAAGATACCACTTGCAAATAATAATAATAATTCTTTATTGTAACAAAAAAAAACATACCCATTAAATTGAGAACCTCCTCCTTTTGGAAGTCGGTTAAAAATACTGGACAGCACTGACTCCTAAAATAGCGTCGTATGCTCCCAAAATGTATGACTCTACTTAATAAACCAATTTATTAAAATCATTTAGCTGTTTCTAGGTAATATATATAAATATAAATAAATATAATATATTGTGTGTAAAAATATAACGTGTAAAACACATGTGTACTGTGGTGTATGTATATGTAGGTATGTAAAGATGTTAAATTGGTTTGTGCACGCTTTAAAAAAAATCTACACCAATTGAGTTCGAATTTTGATACTGTGTACAAACCGCTACAAAGGTTGTTTTAAACCTTTTTTTGCGTCAGCCCCTTAGCCAAGTTGCATTCTACAAACGTAAACGCTAATAGAAAACTAACAAATGTATGGGAATGACTTTTTTCAACTGTAAGTCACGTGGTCAGAACAAAATATATGCCAATAATACAAGAGTGTTAACGATTGTAATAATAATCACAAATTTTAACGAAAAAAAAAACCGAGTTCAATCTGGACCAAATTTAAATGGGATGGGATTTTTTTATTTGAAAGCACTGGCTTTCAAATAAAAAAATAATCATCAAAATCGGTTCACCCCGTCGAAAGTTATGAGGTAACAAACATTAAAAAAAATACAGTCGAATTGAGAACCTCCTCCTTTTTTTGAAGTCAAAAGACAATCACTTGCAACTTTTCTTATGTGGTAGTTCTGCCCCCCTAGCCAAGTTGCAAGCGTTTTTCTTTCTGCAATCCTTAAAGGCCCGTATTCACTTTGATTAGTGCGAGTGCAGGTGCGAAGTGCAGGTGATCAATGATTGGTTGAAAATAAGTATGGACAGCGAATTCGTGGTCCAAACGTATTTTCTACCAATCATTGATCAAATATTTTGTCTAAGATAATTAGCCAATGACACACGACGATTTAGGCGTTAACGATTGCAGAAAGAAAAACGCTTGCAACTTGGCTAGGGGGGCTTTTCCTCATTCCACAGCGAAGCGTGGCATTTTAAGAGCTAGTTTTTATAAATATTCTTGCTATGAACTATAATTATTATATTGTTTATTTGTAATAGCAATTAAATAAATAAAAGTTTGTATTCCAAATATTTAAATAAAGAATGGTAGATCAAGAAAAAAAAAAGAAAATACATGATTAGTCTTTTATTTTAACAAAATACAAGAATATTGTACAAAATAACTTAAAAAACTACTATCTCAGATAGCTTAACTTGAATGGATCTTCGTACATAGTTCCATGTAACTGTCCATTATAATTTCTACACTAAGATAAAGCCAGTATACAGATCTTTGAAATGGCACCGAATGCACTCAATGGCGTCAAATGCAAATGAAGCATTCTCCTTTCATACTTTAGGTACTGCTGAGTAATTAAAATGCTACACAAAATTAAAAATAATATTTGTCCGAATGCGTATCACTAGTTCATTATATACACAGAGATTTTTTGTCGTATTGAAGAATAGTTCTTTTTTTATTACTTGATTTTGAAAGTCAGTCGTATCGCGTATTTTTTTTTATACAAATAATTATATTATCTTGAGCACAAGAGCTCATAATCACAAAACACAAGACGACAAGATAATATAAGATATAAAAATCACGAAATAACTTTCCTAAGTAGGTACGACAAACTGTTTATTTATAAACGTAACATTATGAATATTTTCTTAGAAATTTTCTCGTTCAACCAGTTTTCTGTGTCGTTTATATCAGTATGTACAGCCTCACGATTCGCATAGAGCATGATTTATTGTTGACAAGATAAATAAATAATGTAATAATATATTTTCAGAAGCCTGTCTTGTCACTAGTCTAACGCTAACACATGAACAATTTGTTTTACAATAAGGGCATTACATGAAGTCTAAAGGATAATATAGGTCAGTGACATTTAATTGTACCTGATGTTTGTGTGCACAATTAACAGACACGAAAGAGGAAGGAAGACACGCGTTCAGGCAGGTCTTCCTTCTAAGGAGCACTTGACTTATTTAAGTACGTTTGAATATTACTGCACTGATTGGTGAACATTTACTATGGTATTATTTATATATGAATTTATTGTTTGAAAATGAAAGATGAGATAAATTCGTGGCCGCTGTCAATCCTATCGGAATACTGATCGCGCCAATATTAATTCGCTTAAGTAAAAATGAAATGGGTACTAAAACTTATTTCAAAATGGATAGATCGTTCTAAATGTTACAAACTCTATCGTTAAAGGTTGTAAACTGTAATTCTCAGTTATTTCCACTGATCCCGTTGCGTGAAATCTTGACCAATCATAACGCCGTACGCCCTAATCTTTAAAACTCACACTAGACCCCCTCAACACTGGATGGACTGCTTTTAATAACCTATAGGTACCTACTCTCTGTTATCGTCAGAATTGAAGTCAAGGCTAGGTGTCCTAACTTTCTTTTTCAATATTAAAAACCTTTTGCAATAGATGTGAAGTGGTTAACCTTGATATTGTGACTGTATGAAACACAACAAAGAACCTATATATTAATGAATATATCATGTGCACGACGTCCACGAACAAGGAAGTAGCCTCTATTTTAAAATTAAATAAAGTGAATAGGTATAATCATCATTGTTACCTAATACAATAAATATAAATTATTTTCTCTCCAAATTAATTTTCACAGCCTTCCTCCCAAGTTATTTACGAAAAAACAAGTGAAAACATTATTTAAAGGCATTCGACAAATAAATATTTCAGATTAAACATAAGCATTTGCACCAGTATACATTGTAATACTTTTTATAAATCTACCTACTTAATACTTAAAAGGATAGTACAGTCATCAACAATATTAATACTTGTAATAAATATTGAATTTAAAATATCTGACTTATAATTAAATCTCAGCAAGTACTTAGTAACTGACTACTCACTAATAACTGACTAAATATAATAAACCATTCAATACTATGTTTATGCAATATCTAGAACGGAGCTTTAAATTATTATTATTACTATCACATAACACTGGCTGTGGATTCAATGAATCTCATTTTATTATGACTTAAAATATTTCAATAACACTTCCAGTTTGTACTATAAATTGTTTAGTGTACACATCTTTCCAATATTCATTCAACAATAAACTAATTCATTCGAGAGACTAAGTACTTTTTATCGATTACCTTAATCATAAATTGACCGGACCTAGTATAGGCTTGACAATTATCATGCAGACGGCATCATGATAATAATAGTAGGTACCTACCTATCTATTTACATATTTATTTCGGCACATTCCGACAGGAAAACGCATATAGCCTCAATTCAAGTCGAGAATTTTCTCTATCTTTGTTTTAAACCAAATTGATTTGGTATAGGTTCTACAATTTGACCTCGGCATTGACAGAGTGGTTGGTGCCGGCTTCAGCCTCTTGCTGCTTCTTAGGATCTTGTGATGTATTATTCCACCATTGTTCTTCACCTGATGCCCATGCAACGAACACTAAGTTTGTGACGATGAACACGGCTAGAGCTATCCAGAACACCCATCTCCATTGTACCAATGTACTCTAAAAATAATAAAATAAATTAAATCAGTCACCGTCCTAGTTCGAAATACATACCTATACATTTTACCTTTTACATTAATCTAAAACCAGAAAAGCCCCGTTGAATCAATTTTTTTTATAACCTCTACTAAGTCTTAAACTACGTAAATAAATATAAATCAGTTTTTTTTATTGTTATCACTGAAACTTAGCTGGAAACTCAAAATTAAGAAATAAATAAAATTAATAAATAATAAACATTTTCTAACATCTAACACACAACGCCATCTAGTCCCAAGCTGAGCAGAGCTTGTGTTATGGGTACTAGACAACTGATACAAATACAAATATACTACTACAAATAGGTATAATACATACGAAAACACCCAAACTCCGAAACAAATCTTTGTAGATCATACAAACATTTGGTCCGTCCCGGGAATCTAACCCGAGATCTCATGATCAGCAGTCGCACACGCCAACCGCGAGACCAACGAGGCAGTCAAATTTACATTCCGGACGTTAATGATTTTCAATTTTTGTCTATGCATAGGAATGTAAGTCTATATAGACTTACCTATATATAAAAGAACATGTAACCAAATGCATATATTTTAAAGTCTATTTCATTTCCTTAAAATATTTCCTTATGACTGTACCACCGACAATGCTGTTATCGGCGGTTCTAACAAATTACTTCCTAATACATTAGGTACTACTGCCTATTTGCTATCACAATAAAAATATTACGTGCTCCTTATTCGCCGAAAAGATTTAAAACTTGTTTCCCATATTTGTTAAATGTCACCCGAAATTCAGGGACCAACTAAAACGCTTGAGGCTTTGCAATACAATACGCGATTAGTTCCGGTACTTACATCAGGTGTGAGCAAGCCAACCAGGTATGGTGCGATGATGCCTGTAATAGCTCCTATGCCGTTTACAATAGCCATTATAGTTCCTGCGTAGTTGCTGCTCAGGTCAAGGGCGTTCACCTTCATGCCAGGGTAAAATGCGCCCATCAAGCCCATAGCAGTGGTGAACAGAATGACGACAGCGGTTGTGTCGCAACCGGAGTATGAAGCTAAGATCATGCAGATGCCGGGTCCGACTGAAGCTGTTGGAAAAATTATAAGGTTTTATATCTACATTTATGTTATACTTGAAAACTAGCAAAGGTCAAAGTTGGCGATAAAATGTGATTTACTCGTTTTGCAAACCGCTGAGTACCGGCTGACCACTTATTACGGCAGAGAGAAGGAATGCCCCTCAACCATTCACTATAATGACTGAAATAGCACCTTTTATTGAACAGAATATTAGTATCCTCACAAGAGAAAAGCATGAATTATCGTGGTAACTTAATGTAGGTTTAACATTGATCTTGACTTGACTTGAGCATACCTACTTAGCTGCTAAAACTGCCGAATAATACCTATTGTAACAGGTGTTATTAGACTGTAACTAATTTCCTTCGTTCGTTTCGAGCTGTTTAAAATGAGTGGGTACATCTTATTAAACACAAACATCAAAAATATGGTGACATGAAGGATGAATTATGATTGCTACATTTCACGAGTGTTTGATTTTTTTTATTTGATAGGTACTACGACTACTACGGTCTTGCAGAAAACTGGAGTACCTAAGCAATATTTCATTCTTTTTCACCGAACTGTTGAGGTTACCGAAATCAAACTTCACCTCTCCTGATTCATTTCGAAAAAGAAAACTCAAAGGGCGGCTGGTTTGCCCCAACATTGGCCAACATAAACAAACAATAAACCGTTTAAAAACTATTTTGCGAATCCATTGACACCTCTTTAAATAAATTTGGTTCAGTACTTTAGGCGCTATGGTAGAACATACAAACATACATAGACTACCAAAACTATTACCCTTCCTTTTGACTTCGCTATAGTCAGATAGAAATATCTAAAAGGAAAGACCATGTACCAAAACAATAACCAACATCGCAAAACAAAAAGCAAACAGTTTTACGTAGGTAGGTAATTAAATAAAACAAACACTCGACTACACTAAGTACAATTAGCGTTTGCATAATACATACCTATAGTAGTGAAAGTCTTTCTAGCATTAGTGACAGTCAGCCAGTTCTTCTTAACCAACTTGTCACAAATCCAACCGAAAACGATGGAGCTGATCCACATGACCGCATAAGGTACGGCAGCGAGCGTTCCCGTCCTGTGTATGTCGAACTTGAGTACTCCCGTCATGTACTTCGGAAGGTCAGTCACCATTGTAAAGTAACCGTAGTCATGTCCGATCTGTGGAAAAGAAGTAAATACATGAAATGCCATTGGATATAGTGATAGTAGAAAGTGCTATACAATTTTCATATTAATAACCGACAGGATTGACGACCAATCTATATGTATATACTTATAATAAAAATGTAACAGGTCCAATTCTGTACATTAAAGATATTTTGAAAATTTTTTTTGGAGGGCTCTCTATAATCTATACTGAAGCCAAAACTTTATTTTTTTTCATTTTTGTCTGTCTGTATCTTGGCCGCGCATCACGCCGAAACTACTGAACGGATTCAAATGAAACTTGGCATGATTTTAGTTCATACTACGAGGTAGGACATAGGATACTTTTTATCCCGAAATTCAGCACGGTTTCCTGGAGAGAGGGGATGAAAGTCAAAATATGCACTTAGTTGTAATTCAATAAAACATAGTCCGATTTCATTCATTCTTTTTTTTTGCTAGAAAGAAAAAAAAAGATAAGATTTTGTGTCCGCGACTGTACACTGCCTGTGGGAAGCTGAGACAGATATGTAAATATGGCGGTACGAAGTTCGCCGGGTCAGCTAGTCTATCAATGTAGTTAGTGATCCTGTCAGCGAAGCCTGTTGTTGTTCGATTCTCACTCAGAATAAATAGTTGTGTGGTGAACACGCTCTTCTGATCAGTACCTGCGTATAATTTATTTACTATAGGTATGTACCTAGTATTTATCAAAATATAAAACTTTTATTTCAGGCACTTTCGAAAAGTAATGACTGGTTCCAAATGTCATTCCTATGAAGAGAAACCGGCAAGAAACTATTACTAAAAATGTGTTACTCTTTTTAAACGACTTCTAAAATGGAGAAGGTTCTATTACAAATAGAGATTTACAATATTTCATATACATTATTATTTATGTGTGCCACAACAACGTCAAATAGCAAAATTAGTCATTTTCAAAAATAATATAATCGTCCTGGAATCATGGCAGAGAAAAAGAATTAAGAAAAAAAAAACTACGTTTACTAAAATTTTGCTGTTGATACGTGTTTAAAGCATAAACATAATATAATATGTAGGTTTTTAAGGAGTCTAAAAGTGTATAAAATAATTTCTGCATTGGTTCTTTTAATTACTTTTAACTTTTAAGTATGAGATTTTTTATATTTTTAACCGACTTCAAAAAAGGAAGAGGTCTCAATTCGACCGTATATATGTTGTTTTTTTATGTGTGTTCGCGGATAACTTCGTTCTTTATGAACCGATTTTGATTATTTTTTTTAATGGAAAGGAGATGTCCCAGCGGTGGTACCATGATAAGGACATTAAGATCTGATGATGGCATCCAAGAGAGATCGAGTCGAACCTTGAAGTCTTTTTGTTAAAATTTTTATTTCTGTGAAAACCTATTGTCTTGTCAGTCTTAACCAATGTCACTTGGAAAACTTGGTTTATTGAACAAGACACAAAGTTTTCAAAGTGACAGTGTAGTGTGCAATAGGACTTACTTTCATAAGCCTACTTCTGTTTAATTCACACAAGAAATGAATAAACGATAGTATGTAATAGGTAGGTACATACTGAAAAAATCCTCTAAATTGTATTTTTTTTTTTAAAAGACAACTCCCGCATTAGGAATAAACATCCTGTTTCGCGGGGGACTTTACAGACATACATGGCGGAACAATTAACACCCAAACTCGGAACAACAATTTGTGGATCACACAAAGTGTTGTCCCATGTAGGATTTGAACCCACAACACTTGGCGAATTGGCAAACGGCGTGGCGACCGCCTAAACTACTAAGCGAACCGTGCAGTCATTTCATTAAAGATACACATAACAATTAAAGGTACCTACATAATCAATTTTCGATTTAAAATCATTTCAGAGAAGATTGTTTTAAGTAAATAAACGTTAAGAGTTCATCAATAAAATAAATTGGTTGGCATCAGACCTTTACTGACAAGTTAGTCTTATCTATTAAGTAGGTATTTTTTTCCTGAGAAAATCGTTTAAGTACTCCAACACTTGTTCTTATGAAATCTTTAGTGCTAATAACTACATACAAATAAAATATGTCAACAATTCTGGTTTCTAACATTAATATATATAAAAATCAATGCCAGTTTTCGTTGTAATTTTATAACTCAAGAACGGGCTCACCTATCCAAACCAAATGTTTAGGCTTTGTTCGGAATGTTTAGTAGATGGTTTATGTGAAGTTTGCACAAAATCGGTCGAGCGGTTCTTCATTTATCGACATACACGCGGGCGGAGCCGCAGGTAACAGCTAGTATACCTATATAATTACGTGAACACGCTCCTACCGACAAACATGTGCGAAATTCACTAAAATTTTATTTGTACATATTTCATTCAATGATTTCATTAGTACATTTGTTCACAATTCATTGATGCTATTCCCTAATTCTCCTTGTAGTTAATTTGCAGCTTTTTGTATTTTTATGTAGGTAGGTACACTTTATGTATGCTAAATAATGATTGGACAATTACATGTTTGGCCTGACACGTCTGACTGCACGTTTGGCCTAGTGGTTTAGCGGTCACCACGCCGTTTCCTACTTCGTCAAGTGTCGTGGGTTCAAATCCCACATGGGACAACACTTTGTGTGATCCACAAATTGTTGTTCTGAGTCTGGGTGTTCTTTGTGTCCATGTCGTGTATGTTTGTAAAGTCCTCCGCGACACAGGATTTCTTCCTAGTGCGGGAGTTATCTTTAAAAAAACACTTAAAAAAAAACACTTAAAAAAAACACTTAAAAAAAAACACAATTGGCCGTACCCCTTTTATTACAATGTATTCAGCCGTTTATAATGTAAAGGTTATATTGATTTATCTTAATATGCGTCACACAAAATATTAAATGAATCTGACTAGCCTTAGGCTTAGAACGCGCTAGCAATTAGTCGGAATCTACGATCGAATCGGTGCGATCTAAAAGTCGTTAAGAGAAAACGGACCACTCTTCCAAAACAATATTATTAATTATATTTCATATAGATATAATTAAATATAGATATGTAGGTATAGAAGAAAGCTTAGAGTATACAGTCCGTAAAGCTACGCGCCCACTGGGTCGGTACCGTCGGTACGGTCGTCACGGCATTTTTTGGAGGGGGTGCGTGCACTGGATCGGGCGTTCCGCCGTTCAGGCGTTCCACACTGTCCTCCATCCGCGTTCCGTCAAAACAGAAGTCAGTTTGGGCTAGGATCTATTGAAAGATGGATGTGGAGGAGGAAATTACGGCAGTGAGTGCATTTTTGATAGAAGAAGAGGAGAATGTTAAAATAAGAAAAAGGAGGTTGTGGATTCATAACATTAACAACAATATTCCGGGTGCCTCATATTGTATAGTTCTTCATATTACTCAACAAGCACTATCAGTGTACCTACTTTTTTTAATGGGACTAATCCCGCCCACACGCCCACCACTGCAACTCCTGTACACCAGGATCAACAGCGGTGACCAACGATCACACCGAGTTATGACACAATGAAAAAATTTAACTGTCTTGGAACCCGCAACGAAATTAATCAGAAGAAAAACTGGAGGAGTTGGAAATATTATAAGTCCACTTCCCTCCTTAGCAAAGCGGGGGACAAAATGAAGTCAAAATAGGCATACACCTTTTTCAAAACGGGAAGCACTACGGATAAAATATTATGGGTCCTAAGTGAGCTATATTTGATTACTATAGTATGTATGGCAGAATCGCCTAAACGCACGGAAATTCACCGCAGTTGACACAAGATCCCCATAGTATACCTTCCCAGATGTCATTTGTAAGCTATTTAGAATCATGTTACGTTCATTGCACCAAAGACTACATTCCCAGAGGATATGATGAGCCGACTGTTCATAGCTATAATCAGGTGTTGATCATTGACACAACGGTGAATCGACTAATTTAAATGAGAGTGTAGTTTGCTCTTAAAGTTACCGTGGCCTGTAAGAAATTGAGCGACACAGGACAGTGTACCTACTAACATTATATCCTTGTTGCGTTTAGGATTTCAACTGACCACGAGCACAACAAGGAGCAGACTGCGTAGAACGCTCAATATGCCGTACCGACCGTCCCGAACGCTCGAAATGCGCGCGCACTGGATCGGTCGGGCGGATCCGCCGTCACGGAAATGTCCAACAGTTCGTAGCTCCAGAATTTCTATCGGACATGCCGAAGGTGCGGAACGCCGTTGACGGCCGTGACGACGCAGTGGGCGCATGGTCATATAATTCAATGATTTGAACTTTTGAAAAATCTCGTACCGACCGTACTGACCGTCCGTGACGACCCAGTGGGCGCGCAGCCATTGCTTCTTTCAAACACATTCACAAGTTCTTTTAATTTCATAACACATCAAAAACAAGGAACAATGGGTATTTATTAATATTTTTTGTATTTGACAGACAATAAGCAATAATTATGCAAAGTTTGCACTTACACTGGCGTATAGGTATTGCATAGCATACTTATCTACCCATTTCGTTTATTATCGATCATATTTGACAATCATAAATTGAAGTGATGTAACTGACAAATACTTTTTTAATTCTATGTAATAATTATCACTATCGTGTCAAGTGTGACATGAATTTTTAGATATTGAATCATAGAATTATGAAGAGATTCTCAGTACCATTTGCTGAGTGATATTGTCAATAAATATCTGTAACTATTGTGAAACTATCTGTTGAATGCTGAAAATAACTAGTTTTCATACAAGTGATAAAATAGGTCGAAGGTTGACATTGGTTTTGTCAATCATCTTTGCTTGTAGTGGTGTAAAGGTCAAAAATCGATGGAATTTCATTATATTGTTCATAATAATACAAGTAGGCACCTACCTAGCCGTTAACGAAACGAAAAAGGTGAGCACACACTAGAATTTAATTTATTAGGTATACTTTAGCCCGTTCATCACTCCTAAAAAAAGAGAAAATCGTTTGAGAAACAGGGTTATAAATCTTTTAGATGATAAACACATTTCAACTTTTACATGTCTATTTAACATTGATTTTGTTTGTCGTTATCATGACAGTACTCTTTCAGTGAACTGAGTATACATAGTATGTTTTTTGATCTTAATGAAGAGCCAAACTTCTTTTGAAGTGAAACTTCTAATGCGACTTCCAACAAGATTGCGTTAAAAACGTTTAACGCAACCGTTAAACGTTTAACGCTACCATGGAGGGTTTATGAAAGCACACTACGAAGTTTCACTTCTTCCGCGCGGAGGGACTCCACGCATTTTTATTGTTTAATCATATTATTTGTTAGTTAAATATTTTTATCTATTGTGTTGTACATACAAACATTGCTTTGTTTTTATTTCGTGTGTCTACAAGCGTGTTTTCTTTTGGAATGCTCAATATAGAATATCATATAGATATATGTATTATTGATATAAAAAACATAAGCTGCAACTTAGTGATACTCGATGTGACGTATCAAATGTATTGTATCTCTAAGGTACGTATAACCGTTTTACACGTACCGTTATTGCAGTAATCGCTAAGTAATGAGAGGTCGTATACTTCTATTCAAACTATTCAAACTTACGTTATATAAAAAGTATAAAAACAGTTAATGTCCGCATTATATTTATGGTCAATGATAGATAATTGAATTTAAATGTCTTTAGCTACTTAATAACTATAAAGTTTCGTTTACGTAAAATACCTGTTAACATTTACGAAGGTTCAACACTATTTTCATTATTTGACTTCACTTGAAATTGCGACATGATATTCGGCATCTACTTGCTTAACCAAGTACCTAATTATACAACTATTTACTCAATCAACTAGGATCTCCTGCTTAGATCCCCTGGGAGAATGCTACCATCAGCAAGGCAATATGATATAAAATCGCCCCTAGAAGTCTGTGAACGCCACAGGAAGCTTCTGCGCTTCTGAAAAGAGCTAGGTTGGTTCACCTAGCCAACATTTACCATGACGAATAAAAGACCGTCCATGAGTCTAAATGTGGACACTAGAGTCTACCACCGATACCAACGTTGTTAGCAAAGCCTAAATCCCATTGCATAGATGGTAGTGGTTTAGCAGTGAATTTGCCGCTACATACTGTGTTGGATGTTGTGGGTTCGACCCCTAAATACGATAACATTTTGTGTGATCCGAAAATTATTTTGTTCCGACTCCTGGGTATCCTTTGTAAATGTTTGTAAAGTCTCGGCGATACAGGACGTATTCGTAGTGCGGTGGCAAATATTTTTAAAAAGTACCTAAGTTACGCTTTTGTAGAATTATAAATACCCTATCTATTAATCTTAACATTGCAGTCGATGATCTAACCTACACAATAATATGTATGTTAAGTTGTTGTGAGATAAGTATGTAGTACTTCATCTAACTGTAAATACGTATGTGATTTGTTCTGCAAAATAAAACTATTTGCACCCTTTTTGTGATCCAAAAAATATATTGTTATATTAATAATATAAATAAAATATTGTTCTATGCTAACTCTGGGTGTCCTTTGTGTACGTTTTATGAATTTTTGTAAAGTCCCCGCGATACAGGACGTATTCGTAGTGCGGTGGCAACTATTTTTAAAAATTACCTAAGTAACGCTTTGTAGAATAATAAATACCCTATCTAAGTGTGGTTGATGATCTAACCCTAATATGTATGTTGAGTTGTTGTGAGATAAATATAGTACTTGATCTAACTGTAAATACGTATGCGATTTGGTCAGCAAAATAAAACTATTTTCACCCTTACAAATTATGCATTCGTCATAATGGTCAACAGCCTTTAACAGTCCACGTTGATCTAGACGTTGAAAAACAGTCCTCCTTGGAAAGGAGGCTTTTACCTACTATACTACTACCACGCTAATCAGACGGGTTGTTTCAAGATTTCCTTCTCTTTGCAGTGAAGTTGTTCCTGTGTAGTTTGATCCCTTATAGCCGGTATCCTACCTCCGATCGTTTGCACCAACCAAAATATATGTGCCAACTTTCGTACACACCATCAATAAAACTGCACAAACGAACTGCGCAGTTAAATCGCTACGATAAATCGTTGTCGTGTATACCGGCGATAAGTTGCCGCTGCTAATGACATCCAAAGTATCGATAGGGGTGGTGATGGTGACACTCCGTATTTTAAATCCGTCACCCACACGGAGACAATGGTTGAAATGAAATGTTAACAGTTTTTTTTACACAGTGAAAACAATATTAGCAAACTTATTATTAATAGAGTCCAGTTGCATTTTTAACGATAATTCTTTAATTTTTAAGCTTTAACAAAACAACAATCAATAATTACACGTTTTTGTTGCTAAAACAGTGAATTTTTGCAAATACATTAACCAAGTTCCGTTCAGCTAATTCGTAACACAATACGTTACTTTAAGTAAGAATTTTGGTTATTTTTCCTAATTCCTTGACATTTATTTATGTCAATTAAAATAGAAATCTACGGGATTGCTACCATGTACCTTTTTGTTTGTGAGTATCCGATATTTCGGCGCTGTTGCAAGCGCCATGATCACGGAGTAACTCTACGGTAGCAATCCCGTAGATTTCTATTTTAATGTTTCTGACCATGAAAGTTTAAAACAATATATATTTATTTATGTCACCTACTTATTCGACATACGAGTAACGCTGGCTGAATAATGATGAAATGTCACGGTTTGTATGTAATACTCTCAGATTGCTTTCTTTTGTAATCTGAGGTAATACTAATGTTGTTAGTTGTTCCCACAGAACAGAGAATGTAGTTGTTTGTGTCACCTTAATGAAATACGCTAGTTAACAGAGAAATAAACATTCTTATGCTCTGTTCTGTAGTTCGGTATATCCTAAATATAAACCAAAGTAAGCATCTTTGTAACAGAATAATGCCTTATACCTAGTTGCTTTAGAGCATCGACTAATATCTCGATGCTTTAGAGTCATATTTTTTTAGTACAATGAACTGTTTGCACAGGATATTCCATATCTATAGAGTGAAGGAAGCACACTACTATTGGGTAATGGTTACTTTTGTAATAAATTAATAACTTTTATCAGTTTGGATATCTATACCTTTATGGAGCTTAAAAGTGAATAGCTTGTAAACCCAATTCTTAGTTACATCAATATACTACTTTGTCACAGAGTCTCTATGTCTCACACAAATAAGTACTTTATTGCAATTCAAGTTCATCATCGATTAACAATATGGAGAAGGAGATAATCTTACCTGAGCGCAAACTAATGCCCAAAGTGGCACAGACATGAGGATGGCCTTCCAAGGTATGGCGGAAGGCTGACTGTTGCGGTAACTGCCCAGAGCCTCTTCTAAATACTTTTTCTCTTTGTCAGAAATGAACGGATGCGATTCGGGGTCGTTGTAACAAAGCAGCGCCTAAAATATTAATAAAACATAAGTAATTGTTTTAATTATTCACATAAAAACTCACAATAATGTGATTGTTTATGTTCTGATAACATCGAAGAATGAAATGCAATAATTGTCAGATATTTAAATTTTGATTAGTTTAGTTTACTTTCTAGAGTAGTATATTAATTACAAGTATAAAAGGAATATAATGATTCTGAAAAATATAATAATATGATATAAAAATATGAATATAGTGTGCATTGCGCATTGGATGTCTAGACTTATGATATTTTTTTCTGTACAACGAGTGCTGGACTAAAAGTTAAAAAGCTTTTTACTGGTATGTTTTGACCTAATTTGTAAACAATACTATATAGCATTCTTAATTTTCGCTAGGGATGGACTGCCTCTTCCTGCTATTGTTTTAACACCTATGTTATAGTTCAATCGACATAGAAATTTCGAGTTCCAACAACCGAAATCCCTATTTAATATTATATGGTAAACACCATTCAGCTCATGACCTAATCATCTATTGATGACGAATACAATGCTATAATACTATTGTAGATTGAATTGCTGAAAAACAATTAACTGCACGATGAAGTGCACTCGATATACATATTATATTTTGTTTCTTACCCATAGAATAAACCAAAGAATTCCAACAGCACCAAACAAATAAAAGACGGACTGCCATTCTCCAGTTTCCTTGATCACTAGTCCTGATAAGTAAGTCCCGGCGATGTTGCCGATCTGAGCACCACCGAATACTAGGGATCCCATTCGCCCCCTTTCATTTATAGGGGCCCACCGTGCCAGCATAGTGTTTAGGGCGGGGAATGTCGTACCCTGTAAATATGGTAGCTTTAGACATCGTCCTCATCAATGCTTTAGGTTATATATTATGTTGTGATCTATATCATTAATAGCACAATTATGAACACACATACTAAGAGTACATAAGGTAAAGAGAGATATGCATAGATGACAATGTGTCAAATGTTTTGGCCTTACTAGGCTAGGTTTGTTTCAAGTATTTATTTTTCTTGCAGTGCTCCCTTAGTCTAACGACACCCATTTTATGAATATTGGTTGTAACACACTGTGTTCTTATTCCGTCATCGCACAGACTTGGATATGCTGTATGATATTAATATCTTACCTCTCCAAGCCCCTCGAATACCCTGAGGATAATCAATCCAGTAGCCCCTCCTGCTGAGACTGCCCATGGGGTCAGTAACGTAAATACTGCCGTGCATAGTACTCCGAAGCCCAGGGAGTACTTTCCTCCAAATCTTTCCGCCAACATACCTCCAGGCAAGTGAGTAACTATATACCCATAGTAGAACGCACTTAAGATTATGCCTTGTGTCGCTTCATCCCAGTCGTAGCCCGTTACTTCCTGAAATAGAAGTATGATTGAGCATTCTCATCTCAAGAAAAAAAAAGTACTTTCTAATGCAGTGCAGATGCATCTACCCTTCAAAAACGGTTACACTTAATTGTAAAAGTATACAGTTTGTTACAGAAAATTTACAAATCTTGGGTTATTCATATGACAAATGAGAGAGCTATGCTTCTTCGGCACAAATACACCGGTTTTCTCGGAGTGATACCACATCATCATCATTAATCATCAACAGTCTTGAATAGTCTACTATTGGGCATACATACGCCTCTCCTGAGCAAGAAGGTTTTGGCCTACCACGCTGGCCAGACGGGATAGTATGGGGTTTATTTTAAGTTTTCCTCCTACTTGCAGTTATGTTGTCTTGCTTAGTTTGCTGCCTTAGTCGCTTCTTACAACACAATATCCATGGGATGAATAGGGATAGATAGTGTATATAGTGCCAGCGATATCATGGCCTCATAGAACCAACAAGCAATAAGCGAATTTAAGTAGGTATTTTTTCGTAATATTTCACCGAGTAAGATAACAAGAGGCTAACCTCACAGCTTCTTCTTAATATGGACGGGAAATGGGAACTACCAAAAGGCGTCAACGCACACGAGATTCTTTTGTTGCAAGTGCCCATAACATTATTGAATCGAATTGACGTATCTAACTTGTAAAAATTATTTAATTTACTACACTCATACAACTCCTAGCCAGGTCACGTGTTGTTTCTTGTGCGCAAGAGCAATGAAGTATTCAATATGCATGATAGACATGCATGTGTTTAGTAAAATATAAAGAATAAAAGTTTTAACAAAACGAATGATTGTTATGAAACCCGTCTCCATATTTTTAAATACGAATTTTATATATGTTACTTATTGTAATTCTTTTGTTTTAATTTTAATATAATAATAATAAAAATAACTTGATACATCTTACAGCGGCAGTCTGATACCAAACTAGGAACACCATGTTATCCATACTGCTGATAAAAATATTAACCTATACATTCTTATATATCAACATATCAGACAAAATAGTCACAGACCGAAATCCAAAGTATTGCGAGTACAATAAAAGTTTAACAAAATAAAAAACCGACTTTGATCGATTTCTTGAATACCATCATCAGATCTTAGTGTCCTTATCATGGCACCACTGTTGGGATATCTCCTTTCCATTAAAAAAAGAATCATCAGAATCGGTTCATAAACGACGAAGTTATTCGCGAACACACATAAAAAAACATATATACGGTCGAATTGAGAACCTCCTCCTTTTTTGTTTGAAGTCGGTTAAAAAAATAGGGTTCGAAAAATATATTTATTAAAAAATCAACATAATGTTATAATTGTTATGTTAACTCACCGTGGGATTCGCAGCAACATCCACAGCATCTTCGGCAGGACATGAGCCGTCGCTACCCGTAGCAGAATGCGCTCGTTTGTGAACCATCTGCGTGATCGCGATATTCAGGCATACCCGCATCGTGTACGCGTTGGCGACCGCAAGGAAACCCATTATTGCCATCACCCATCGTTGCGGTATTATAAATACTGGAAAAGAATAATAAATTATAATCTAAGTGATAACATTTGTTACATATTTTGGGTAGAGAGTTTATGAAAATAAGAATAATGAGTTCACAAATCTATAAAAATAAATAAAGGAAATGCATGTACGCGTATGACTTCTGATCGACTGCACCAAATTGGATGATTCTTTTTCGTGTTTGTTATTGTCAGGACAAGGTTTGTATAGAAATTAAAAAAAAAATGGCGTTACGAAGTTCGCAGCTAGTTTTATATAAATTAACTCTGTCTGTAATCTGTAAAACTATCTGCTAAATAACTTAAATATTGAATCTGGCTAAAACCTCGAATGTATTACAAGGTTAGGTATGGTTTCTTTTTACTTTTTTCAATCCATTTGTATTTCAGTCTATTTATCTCTTAGTAAAAGTGGAATCACGCGATATAGTTAGAAAACGATCTTCATTCACAAAACATGAACTTCTTTAGCTGTGTGGCAATATTAGGTAACTAATAAAGGAAAGGTCCTGTTTTAAAAGAATAACTTTATTCTTCTAAAAATAACGTAAACGCTAAAACCACAATATTCAAATTCTTACAGAGTTTAGCACTTTGTCCTTGACATTCTTATACAGTATGTGTTGCAAAGAGTGAACGTTGGTGATAAGATTTATACATAATTATCTACAAACAAAGCTGCATTAGCGTTTTTAAATTTATGTTAGATAATAATCTATGCAAATAAATACAATTCAAGTGTCTGTTTGTAATTTAAAATTAACAGCTTTTACTAAATGCATATGAAAGTATATAAGTTACTAGGGTACATCAAAAAAACAATTTTTAAGAATTTTGTTTGTTTGGTGCATCTTGTTTATTCCCTCTAATCACAAAAATCTTGTTACTGGCAGATAGCTAATTAAATAAGAAGTAACTTTATTACTTTAATTTTTAACTTATTACTTTTATTATTGACTAACTTCGCCTGGCGATGTTACCTGCGGTTTTTGGTGTAAAGATACAACAACAATTGAATTGAATTAATAACAAAGAAATGTCAGTTGCTAAATGTATTTAACAGTTACCTCGCCAGAGTTCAGACTTCCGCCTTGAATTTTATAAGCAGTAAACAAAACAGTCAGTGTTCGTTCATGCAGATATTTGTTTAATGTTTGCTGTTTGGCTTGAAGGGTCTGACAACTATATAATACCAGCTGAATCTTACAAACTGCAATGATTTCTGCATAATGAAACTTACATGTATCTAATGCCGTTAACCTTATTTTTATTTCAAGAATGGTTTTACGAAATAAATTTGTCGGTTATTGGAGACATAAAATGTGATTGTCTTCATAAAAGGAAACTTTCCAAATCTATTATTTTATTACTCTTCTTTTTAAAGTACCTATAGGCTATATACAATACACATTCCAAGAACAATTTTTTTTTGTAATTTCCGGTTAAGTTACAATTATTTTCGAACTTCATTATCAGCGCTTTTCGTAATTTGAGTAATATTTTTAGTTTTTATACATCTTCATTTATTTGCAAAAGTTTTGAATCTATACCAATATTATAAAGATGTAAAGTTTGTGAGATTATAGGAGGTAAAATTACTTGATCAGATGATGGATGAACCGATTTTCAAAATCTTTTATCAATAAAAATAATGGAAAAGACAAAAATAAGCGAAAAATAACGCAATAGATGTGGTATCCGATATACACTCGAGAGGAACCGCGGGCAAAAGTAAGTTTTTTATAAAAACATAAAATTCAAAGTTACAAAACAGATTCATGAACGTTGCATATTATATTCTATCTCTATAGTAGGTATTAAGAACCTTAAGAAATATGAAGTAATACTTCGTTACTTTTATTATTTTCCATTAGAAGTAGAGAAAATTAATTGAATTTGCGTAATATTACAAGCAATATGTAATAGGTACGTTATGGATTATATTAAGGTTTACATAAGTAATCTATACTATGTAGCTTTGTATGTGTAACATGAATCAACAATTGGTTCTTGCCACGTTAGTGATCGGTTTCGTAATCTGTTCGTATGTCAATCTGAACTTATTGATGTTGTAATATATGGAGCCAATGTTCTATCTACCTTCTCTCATTTTCTTAATTAGTGCTCGTCATAAAATATAAATGTATTGTTACGTTCGTTGTTGGTGTATTTTGAATCGAAGATTGCAGTAAATAGTCAAGATAAGTAGGACACCCTGTAATCACTGTTGAAACGGTATTTGCAAAGATACTTCTGTGTTTGAGAAACTGTTTTGTGTTTGTTTATATTATATGTATTATTTCAGGTCAGGTATATTTTACTTGTGTAGAAATTTCGAATTTGTAAATTAGTACTGGGTAGAGAGATCAGTATAGAAGTAGAAGTATAAAAGGAAAATTTTAACAAAAAAAAACCCGACTTCAAAAAGTGTACCAAATCGAAATGGAACCACACGGGAAGCACCAGCTTTTAAATAAAAAAAGAATCATCAAAATCTCAGTTGAAAATTATGATACCTCATAACTTTCAACTGGGATTTTGATGATTCTTTGACAAACATAAAAAAATACAGTCGAATTGATTCTTCTTCTTTATTGAAGTCCGTTAATAATATTAACATATTCCATATTGTAGAAAATACACTACCTTCAATGCTGTGGCAATTCTGAAAGTACGCTTTAAATATTCCTACTCTACAGTATACTGATGTACGAGTATGACTCGTGTTGAAGTATAAAATGATGTTCTACATTTATCATAATCGAAAGGAAAGAAAGGCGAGTACTTCTAGATGTAAATAATCACTTCTATTTTAATAAACACTAAATAATGGTGAACGAAATAATTTATTTTCATAAATGAGTTTTCTATAACTGCTATTGTTTTCGTGATTTTCAATTATTTGACACGTGTCATCATCATCAACCTTAATCGTAGTCCATTGCAAGTCATAGACTTCTTCCATTGCACGACACCCTGACTTTTAATTTTTGATAAGTGTAGTAGTAGCATAAACCAGGCAATACATTTTTTGACTCCCGATCCCAAATAAATTTGAAAAAAAAATGGATCATGTTCCATTTTTTTTTCAAGTTTATTTGGGATTGTTTGCTGTAAAATTTAGGTTAGCTGTTTCGATTTTAATAAGATATGTAGTGATAACTACCGACTAATAGAAAACCAAGCCGATGTCAAGCAATTCTTTAATTGCCTTCCCCTCCTCCTCGATTTTCGGGACGGGGGGGAAGGCAAAGAGCGACAACGCTCTTGCGTCGAAGCCTCTTAACTTAAAAGACCATATTTCACTTATTTTTCTCTACTTTAGTTTTGGGGGTTGATAAAAATTTAACATAACAAATGAATAAAGTTGTAAGCATAGTAAAGATGTAGTAAAATAAGTAAATAGTAGCAAACCCAAATGTAATACCTAAAGAAAAATTAAATTTGTTTATCTTTATATATCATAAAATACCCTTTGGATCTAATATTACACGATTATTGTAAATACATATATCATTGTTAGAAGTTTTCTCATTAATTTTGTATTACTTAATATTAAATTAAAATTATGATTACATTTTCATTGTGAACTTCATGGAGACTTTATTTTACGAAACCATATTGTTAGAAACATTTTATTGAATAAGTATGGACATTGGCTATTTTGACTAATAGATATGCATAAAGAAAATCGTCAAAATAATACCTACCGGATTGTACACGAGTAATATAATAGGTTGTTCTTGATAACACAAGAAATAAAACAGTAAGTAGTGGATTGGATTTTATCACATAATTTTATCATCATTTAAAAATGTATTTGCAATCCCATTATAAACAGGTGTAAAGGAATGAATGCGTGCATAGTTATATTAATACTAGCTGACCCACGCAACGTCGTTTGCGTCTACTATTGCCCGTAGCTTAATAATTTTCCCCCGTTTTAGAAACATTCTTCATTGGTACTCCGCTCCTATTGGTCATAGCGTGATGATATAGATAAGCTCGATAAACTTCCTCGATAAACGGGTTATCTAACACTGAAATAACTTTTTGAAATTGGACCAGTAGTTCCTGAGATTAGCGCGTTCAAACAAACAAAAACTCTTCAGCTTTATATATTAGTATAGATGACCCACGCAACGTCGTTTGCGTCTCCTATTGCCCGTAGCGTAATAATTTCCCCCCGTTTTGGAAACATTCTTCATTGGTACTCCGCTCCTATTGGTCATAGCGTGATGATAAAGATAAACTCGATAAACTTCCTCGATAAACGGGCTATCTAACACTGAAAGAACTTTTTCAAATTGGACCAGTAGTTCCTGAGATTAGCGCGTTCAAACAAACAAAAACTCTTCAGCTTTATATATTAGTATAGATGTATTTATTATACTTTTCTAAGATCTAATACTCATAATCAACAACACATTTATTTGGATAAAGACTAATATTAGGTATTATGTTGATAAAAACTCTTTGGCAAATAACTCAATAATAGGTACCAATTCTTAGCGTCTTATACTCGTGATAACTTCTAAACGAAATGTCCGAATGGGATGAAACAAAAAGTATTTTACTTCTACATAAATACCCTTGATAACATAATGCTTTATTTAGATAAGGATTAATATTACGATACACATATAAAGTAGTTTCTTTCTTCAGACGATTTAATATTTTTTTTGAACACAAAAGCGGTTATTGTGACTAAACCATGATAGTTAGATATATGCATCATAGATCTTAATGGGACCTACAAACCCGTAATACATTATTTTGTTCTATTGTCAATACTTTTTGCAGCGCACGCAAAAATAGGTTTTCGATTTCACACCTTGGGTTACAAAATCGCAATTTCCTTACGGATCTCTATTTTTTATGAATATAAAATATAGCCTATAGCCTTCCTCGATAGATGGACTATCCAACACTGAAAGAATTTTTCAAATCGGACCAGTAGATCCTGAGATTAGCGCGTTCAAACAAACAAACAAACAAACAAACTCTGCAGCTTTATAATATTAGTATAGATTTTCTGGATATAACGATTAAATAAATAAACCATGGACTCTCTTTTAAATGCCATTAAAATTATATTAAATTTTTGAGTAATTTATAATAGGAAATAAAATATAAAAATAACCAATACATCTGCGGATTTTTTTTTATTCAACAATAACCTCAAAAAGAAAGAAAATTTATTCTAGAGTTGAGTGGGTTTATCAGCGACACTAAGTCTGTCGGTTTTGGTAAGTCATTAAAAGTTACTTATTCAGTTTAAATAATATTTAAATGTGTTTTTAATGGCTGTTAAACAACAAATTAGGTAATTATTTCACCGGGCACTGTGAATGAATAATGGAAAAATTGGTAGTCATTGCTTATATCTTGCATGTCCGGATAGGATACTTCATAAAAATTTATTCATTTACCAACTCGCTTATACAATTCATTTCACAAAAAAAAATGGCGACTAATGGATGCGTAGAGCACCGTTGCCTATCCCATACTAAATAATTGATCGGGATTATAAGTAGTCAGCAATATAAAACATGAATCAGAAACTAAACAGTAAGTAAATGTGGCGGTTCAGACAAGCGCAATCTCGTCCAGAGAAGTGAAATCAACCGCTGACAGTAAACACCGCAGGATGAATGTCTGACGTCATTTTGTCACAATGCTCGCTGATATTGATTTGATTAGTGCCCAGCCCAACGGCACATGGGTTTATCGACCGTGAACCGTAGGAACATATCGGTATTTTATTCAATTACTTATTATATTGCTATGGGTTTCGATTTTGCTTTTCGATATTATAAAAGTTCTTATCATGACTCTGATTTAAATCGCATGAACACATTCGATGTGGTATTTGTGAATGTAGGTATTTTGGCGCGTATATTTTCGTAAAGTCGTGAGGCTCTTTTTTCAACCAGCTGAGCCCCGCGGTGTTGCCCACGGTTAACGCTGAGGTGCGAAGGTAGTCTGAAAAAGAAGCCCAAGTTACTCCTAGTATCATCGGCTATCTGCCTATCTATGACAATTTCGTCAAAATCGGTCCAGGGAGACAGCCACTCAGGACCACTGACACACGGCGACAATTGCAATATGACTATTGTGCGTCATTATTTCTAACAGAACCATGAGATATTTACATGTCATAAATAATTACAGATTAAAACCGTACAATAGCCTACGGTATTAAATGAAGAATAAATTGTTGATAATAAGAGGCAAATCTGTTAGTCATCGTGAACAGATGCAGCGACCCGTGACCAAGCTGGGAGTGTAGGAATTGTAAACCAATGTATTTAGGTAGCAAGCAGGTCAATGTTTTCGGTCGACGACGCCCTACCTAAAATGTGCAAACACCTATATTTTTTCTGGATAGCCACCTAACCCTGACCTTAGATAAATTAAGTACAGATAAATCAACACAGGCAGGCAGTCGATTTTTGGTGTTTTCGCCTAATTTACCTCGACAATACAGCACATGCTGTGGCGTCTGTTTGTGTCGATCTATGATTTTTAACTATAGCTTCAATTTGACGTTTAAGAGTGTCACTTGGTGTCTTAAATGATTAAATGATTTTGATTTGATTTGATTAATTTTAATTAATATCTTAAATGAATATCTTACAATGAAGTCTTTATAAATCTAGTTTGACATTTAGTGGGTGGGACCAGGGTAGTCTGTTATTAGGTGACGGAGGGTGTGAGGGACTCCTCACACCCTCCGTCACCGTCGGAATCGGTTACATGAACATGGCCGGTCGTCGGGGTCTTTTTTAGAAGAAACACCACATACCTACTCCTGGCTCCTGTGTCTTCGAGGAGCTGGAGATCCGAAAGGATTTTTCACCACGTTAACAAAAAAAAGGGCTTAGTAGGTGCTTAGAACATAAAAACCATCAGCTACAATATTCAAGTTTATAGCCCAGGCATTTTAAGCTCTGCGTTGATGAATCAAACAGTCAGGGCTAGTCCATTTTACTATACAGATTTAATACTTTCTTTTAGCTTTACAAATTCCCTGTAATAATTATTATTGGAACGGCGTTAGTAGCTTGACGTTAAATGCTTAATTCGTTGTACAGTTACGAACTACGCAGAGACCAAAAATACAGTATTGTTCGAAAAACTGTTCTACAATGTTTCCTGTCCTCTTAATGGTTGTTTAAGTGGTGTAATTATCCATTTGCGTTAATCAAGTGCTTCTATTGACACACTAATTGGTAATGACAGTTTAACTATGCGTTAAGTCGCGCCTCGGAAGCCTGTATGGAATAAGTGCAGAGAGCTCTGACATACACTTTCCACGAGAGTGCTACTGCGAGCTATCATTGTTAGTATTCTAAGAAAGTATAGGAATTACAGACAGAGTAAAGTCGTATTTCCTCTAAAATTATACACAGATTTATGAGACTGTTTTAAAACTAACATTATCTATGTTGGTTGATTAATGGTCATATAAATAAATACTCTGATATCTCTTAAAGTATTAACAGAATCAAGTAAATGTTGCGCTGTGGACTATCAGAGTTCCGGGAAGGAGTACCTATATTATGCAAGGTATAAATTAACAGCATTTTCTTACGAATATTAATGGGTAGTGTAGTGGTAGTATCTGGCCCAATGATTGCTTAACTAAAAAAACGAAATTAAAGTGTATTTTCAGTATTAAACTACAGAACTATCGTTCTGTAGTTCTGTATATATATATATACATATATATAAGAAATGCATCTCCAGAAAATTGGCGGAATTTCGGTTAAGACATCGACCATTCTTATATGACCTTCGCATTCTTAATTTTTTTGAAGCACTTCTTTTATTATTAAATTTTGGTCAAAACTCTGTAAGTTTTGACCAAAATTGTATATGAAAACGCTCATTAAGAAATGAGAAACATAGAAATTGCGTTAGAAACTGTTTTGACTATAAAGAAAAGTGAATAGTCGGGTAAAAAGAGCTCAATGGACTTTCAAATGTCATCATTAGCTAGAATGAACAAAAAATTTAATGGACATTCTTTTTAAATGAGGCGATGGTTCTTAGGTATGGCCCACTTACTCTTCTTATACTTAAACTATTTTTCCTACCATATCCTTTATCTTATATTTCTTAATATAAGTTAAATCTTACAATTAAACTCACCAATGACCAACCGTTTTATTCTACAGCAATATAATTTAAAATGACTGTCTATAAAGACACATTGTCTCACTAAAAAAGGTACTCATATTTCCGTTCCTCTGTCACGTCAGAATACAGATCAATTACAGCCGTTAAAATTCCCGTTGAAGGCCTAACACCAAAATTCCAGTGACGTACGCGGTGTTCTGTCCAATACCTGCACATCATTAAAAACGTTCCGATATGGAACTGAAACGCACGTTCTCGACCAGCCGGTTGCCTAATTTGGCATTGGTATCGAGAAACTCGTTAGAAGTGGTAGTTTTTACATCGATCCGCGAAAAAGTTTCTATTGAAGTGGACGAACGGAGAATTCCATCGCGCTCCGGCGGCCAAAGGCTGCGCAACCAGTCCGTGCTGGCAGACAGGCTGGCGGTAATTTCTTAGGGCAAATTGTAATTTAAACGCATAAAATTGCAGCTTTCCAAGAAAAGTCGTAAGATGTTCCAACTTTTATTGCACCTCTATCAACCATTACCGTCGTTTGATAATACATTTTATAGAAATAAACGACAATTGATTGAGCCGTAAACTGTAGCAGTAATATGTTTGAATTAGTTTTCATTATTTACGCTAATGTAGACGTAACTTATGCATCTGTTATTATAGACTAGCTGATCCACGCAACGTCGTTTACGTCTCCTTTTGCCCGTAGCGTAAAAAATCCCCCGTTTTTGTAACATTCTTCATTCGTGCTCCGCTACTATTGGTCTTAGCGTAATGATATATAGCCTATAGCCTTCCTCGATAAATGTACTATCTACCACTGAAAGAATTTTTCAAATCGGACCAGCGGTTCCTGAGATTAGCGCGTTCAAACAAATAAACAAACTCTTCAGCTTTATATAATAGTATATAAGTATAGATTTCCAAGAATCTGTATCGCTAACGTATAATTTCGATATGAACAATAGTCTTACATTATATGACACTGGCACTAATCATGTTGTGAACGTTAACGAAAGAATGTTATCCCTAGATAATCTCAAAGGATGATTATATTTCAGAAGACACACGATTTATATTTGATTGTTTTAACAATAGGGTGCGAACTTACTTATATACATGTACAAATGCGCAGAAAATACAGAAACTAAAGTACTGTCTAATTGGCATTTATTAGGCGCAAGAGAGTAGTTAGACAAGTCGAAGCCCCTTTCACTCGATGCAATAAATCAACTAGCACTGCACTCAGCCAGTGGGCGGTTTAATAGATTTTCCAAAAGCTGTTTACGTACTGTAGAAATCTAAGATAAATTTCACAAATTAATAGATTTTTAAGAAAAATATAGACAATAGTCACAATGTTATTGTAAACTTAATATGTTATCATTTTATTTCAGAAGCAGAGTAATAAAAAAGACAAGGTCCGTGAAGAATAAAAGTTACGAAGGTTTGAACAGTAATTTGATGTCAATCTATATACAGGATGGATATCACAAAACGACATTTGACGCCCGCACGGTGCTGCCGTGCACGCGCGCCTACTTATTGTAATAATAATTTACATGTATTTACACAATCACAATATTTCACAATAATATCACAAAACATGAAATTCAATTAATTATTATTAGAATTTTTCAATTCTCAATGAATGCACAGATCGTATCTTTTAATAATGTAATTTTTTCGCAACTTTGCAAATTAGTAAGTAACTAACAAATAGCTTTGCAAATAAGTAATAACAAAAAGTATGTCTTACGGGCAATGTCTTACAAAAAGTATATCTCGTCGATCTAATAAAGCCTGTACTTACTTGTATTTAAAGGCTTACGCTCGTTTTTTTAGAACTTTGTGAATAGATCTATGGCTTACTTACTTGAAAATGACGAGCAGCTGTACGCAAACTACATATCAGTGTAGGTACGTAAAGCCAGAGCGGCGTTTTCTCGGCATTCTCCATGAATTAATATCATATCCGAGTATTCACTAGCCGTATAACCAAATCGAGGCATTGTTTCATTTACACTCACACAAAGTAATCGTTAAATAACAACTAAGTACTAACAAACCTAACTAATGCGTCCTGTCACTATAAAAGCAGTTTTTCGCACTTATCACTTTAAAATACCTATTATTAATAATCAAAACAAACAGGATATAAGGCTTTAGCGCCGGCTACTTCAAACGTGCAACGACGCGATCGACTGCCAAAATGTGCAACACGTCACAGGTTCGCGTACTGCGACACACTGACCCACTAATCAAATGCAGTTTTTTACGTTGGAAATTAGAAAAGGATGGAAAATATATTTTCGGTTGAACCTTTTACTCTCCCGAGTGATTCCTTCCAGCAATACCTACCTATTGTTTTTACCTATTTTGTGATTACGTGTGTGAGGGTCTTATTGCTCAGACATAAGGTATATTTTAGAGTGACAATTATTTGAGTGGTTAGACCTAAGGTCGTTAACCCGTTGATAATCGCGTTGCATTGAACACATCGTGTAGTAAATTTCAAAAACGAAAAGTAGTGTCCTGTGGCTAAACTACTGAACCGATTTTATTTAAACTTTGTAGGTGGACTTGTAACGTGTGTAGGTATACCTAGTTAAAAAAACACTAGCTTTGTGGTATCCACCTTTTATAAACGAAATACCACTCCCTTATTTATCACGACATCTTAGAGACTATAACACCTACAAACTTGAAATTTAGCAGGTAGGTTTCTTATAGGGTGTAGACATCCGCTAAGAACGGATTTTACGAAACTCCACCCCTAAGGGGGTAAAACGGGGGTTGGAAGTTTGTATGAAAGTCCTATGTTTTTGAAGTAAGAGCCTTGAAATTTAAAATGTATGCTCTTTATATGGTGTGGAGGTGTACTAATAATGTATCTTTAGAAATCAACCCCGTTAAAACGGGGGACGGTAGTTTGGACGCAAACGAGATTGCGTAGGTCAGCTAGTTCTGATATAAAATCAATATAAAATACTAACTAAATTTCAGTTACTTTTTCCTTAATATAAAGAAGTTTTTATTAACAGAGTTAATTTAAAAATATTTTATATTAAATATTTATATTTTTTAATGAAGAAGACGTTTTGAGAATAGTATTATTTCTTGAAAGGATCATCGGATTTTTTTTATCGATAGCACATTGCGATTTATAAAATTCTTATTAATTAGAGGTACAATTAAAATTTTATTTGCAGTGCACTGACTACTACACATTTATCGAAGCCTACAGGTAAGTGACGTGAGTACCTTGAGCGTTACGCTTGACGGGTAGCCTGTTCGATATATGTAGTATACAAATCTTGGCCAAATGGTGTAGTTATTTCCTTTATCATTGACAGTTCTCGTAAGTTGTGTTACCTACAAGAGTTCATCCCAGGAGGCTTTTGCGTTCCTGGAAGCAGGTGGGTTGGCTCTCCAACTCCATCTTATTGTGACGCATAAAGGACCGTCCCCGAGTCTAATATCCACAAACGATGCCTACAGGCGATTGTACCAAAGTGGTTTGAAGGGGGTCCTTTCACGAAAATCATTCGAACGGAAGAGTAAGAAATTTGGCACAGTTAAAGTTGATATAGAGAAGAAGTGCAGATAGATTTATTTATTTATTTTATTTACTTAGAGGAAATCCCAGAATTTCAACGACTTCCGTACGAAGTCAGGCCGGGTTGCTAGAAATAAATAAATGAATTATGGCCGTATTTCGACCACTAGGCTACCACCAATAGTAATTTATTTACTGCAAGTAAGTATTTTTACCCATCTTTTATAATAATGTATTGAAAACTTTTATTGCTAGCAACTTTATACAAATGTACTACAGCCACTCCTACTGTACTTATTGTTCTGTTCCGACATAAATAATATGTACGAAACTTATTGCTGTTTCGAAATCATTGTAATTAAATTACGCTTTATTACCCGACTGCGAAAGGAGGGTTATGTTTTTCGAGTGTATGTATGTATATTTCTTTGGAACGCCCTAGAGCCTAAACGTAGGTTTTTTATTTTTAATAATTTGTACTTGTTTTATTTTACTTATTTCATAATAGTACACTTACACACGCCTGTCTGATTAAAAAACGAACTAGTACAGTAGGCCTTTAGTGGCTTCATTGCTCATAAATGTATATACAAATACATATGTACATACTTATGTATTTCTAAACACATACATATCACAAATAAACTGCCTCGTTGGTCTAGCGGTTGTCGTATGCGACTGTCGATCAAGAGGTCTCGGGTTCGAATCGCGGGTCGGGCCAAAAAGTGTAATTATACTTAATAACAGCTCGGAGTTTGGATGTTGGGGTCTGAACCCCCGTGCCTCGGAGAGCACTTAAAGCTGTCGGTCCTGCACCTGATCTCTCCCCGGTCGTGTCGGTTAACCGTCCCATCGGAATATGAGAGAGAGGGAACAGAGAGTGCACCTGTGTTTGCGCACACACTTGTGCACTATAATATCTTTTTTTTTTTATATTTCGGACATCTAACACACAACGCCATCTAGTCCCAAGCTAAGCAGAGCTTGTGTTATGGGTACTAGACAACTGATATCAATACATATATAATTTTTTTTTGTAAAAACGTACATATATTTTACATAGAAAACAGCCAAACTCCGAAACAAATATTTGTAGATCATACAAACATTTGGTCCGACCCGGGAATCGAACCCGAGAGCTCAAGCACAGCAGTCGCATACGCTACCACTGCGCCACCGAGGCAGTCATATCTCCTGCGTTGTTGACTGGCTACCCGTGGTCGTAATCGGCTAGGAGAACATCACAAATAAATTACACCTAGACACAGAACAAATGATCCTGATCATCACACAGCTATCCGTGTGGATACGACTTAAGACTACAGTGTGGCACAGCCCAACTCCTAACTCCAAACTATACAGGACAACAGTGTAGCCAAGAAAAGGAAAACAAGAGAAAAAATCCTATATCATCTTGTCTGGCTACTATACCACGCTGTATAGTGGGCGAAAACCGCCTTTCTAAGGAGAGGCATACCTATGCCCAGACTGAGGATATCTGGCGGTCACTGCTAGAGCAACAAGAATTCAACTTATCATTAAACGGAGATACGGGTACATGATCGCCTGCCTCTTTGAGCTTTTGCTGTCTCAATCCCGTTTTCCATTCTAATTCTCTTTTCCTTATACCAATTTACGCTTTTCTTTTGTTTGATTTGTCTGTAAGGTCCAAAGCCAAAAGTCAAAATGAAACCAGTCAATAGAGTCAAAACCCATATACTGTTCTAATTTTAAATGAAATTTGTAAAAGGAAAGGAATATGACGATGAGATCCTGGAATTGGTCCTAAGCTCTTTTGTTGTATAGAACTCCTTACACTTAAGTAGTAAGTACTAAACTAAACCCGTTCGCATTTGTGCAATTTCTTACTCAAATCTCATAAAATAAATAACTTCGAGTTGAATTCAATTACTAATACTATTTACACAAGTACCTAAGTGCTGAGATGTAATTTGTAAAGTGAACGCTCTATAGGTAAAGATGAATTCAAACCATACATCTTGAAAAGGAACAAATTCAAACTTCACGCAATTAAAAAACTAATTTGCCGGTTTTAAATGATTTTCTACAGATAATTGCATTTAATTATTAAAAACTGATTATTTGGTGTGATGATGTCGAGAATAATTAATACCCGTCATAGCCACCGTATTATGATTTGGCTGTTTTAATATTTCAGCAATGGCTCGGTTTCACCATGTTCGTTTTATGAGCTAGTTATCCTACTAATATTTTAAACGCGAAAGTTTGTAAGTATGGATGGATGTTGGTTACTCTTTCACGCAAAAACTACTGAACGGATTTGGATGAAACTTTACAGTATTATAGCTTATACATCAGTAAAACACATAGGCTACTATTTGCCGCGATAACCAACATATACGCGGGCGGAGACGCGGGCAACCACTAGTTTTTGTATAAAAATATAATATCAACGAAAAAAAACAGACATATTAACTGACTGTGCAGAAGCCAGTAACTGCTTTGAATGCTTTATCTTATCTATATATTGATGATGTTCTCCTAGCCGATTACGGCCACGGTGGCCAGTCTCAACGGAGACCAGCCAACTACGCAGGAGATATTATAGTGCACAAGTGTGTGCGCAAACACAGGTGCACACTCTGGTCCCTCTCTCTCATAAACCGATGGGACGGTTAACCGACACGTCCGGGGAGAGACCAGGCGCAGGACCGACAGCTTTACGTGCTCTCCGAGGCACGGGGGTTCAGACCCCAACCGCCAAACTCCGAGCTGTTATTAAGTATTTCTATAATCAGAAAAACTCAAACACTTTTTGGCCCGACCCGGGATTCGAACCCAAGATCTCTTGATCGGCAGTCACATATATCAACCGCTAGAACAACCAGGCAGTTTCTATTTCTATCTATACATATATCAATAAGTGAAGCAAAGACTGCACTCTTTTACGCAAATTATGCGAATAGAGGAGGCACAGTTAAAGTTTATGTGGAGAAGGACTGCAGAAACATTAAAAAAAAAACTTTATTACATCCCCGACCACTAGTACATTTAAATACAATACTCGAATGATATATTATGTATCAGTCCAGTATCTCACAAAAGATACATAGGAAGCAAACTGAGTTCAATACCGAACCGATTATGCACAAATAAAATCACTAGGTATAATATACTCATAATATTTATATTATTAAAATATCCAGGCTATTCTAATAAATGTAGTGTCAACCACAGTCGTGATTAAAGAAAATGGTGTGAATCTCAGGGTAACGCAAGAGATTATTAATCGCAACTTCTAGATTACGTATAAGTCACAATACAGTTACAGTAACAAAACAAGTACTTACTATTTAACTTGCAGTCATTTACTTCGTGGTAATAAAAGATTTTATAGACGTGTTATTTTACTGTTAATATAATATGAAAATAAAAGTACCTACGAAAGAATATTGTATACAAAAAAATCAGTTTAGTGTTCGTTAAAGTACACCCTTTTTTAACCGACTTCAAAAAAGGAGGAGGTTCTCAATTCAACAGTTTTTTTTTTATGTTTGTTACCTCATAACTTTCGACTGGGTGAACCGATTTTGATGATGTTTCTTTTATTTGAAAGCTGGTGCTTCCTATGTGGTCCCATTTTAATTTGGTCCAGTTCTGACATGTCATCCATGAGAAAATCATATAAATTTTCAATTTGCATTATGTATGTGCGCGACAAATTGACGAATAACTCAATTCAATTTGGTCGTTCTTGAAGTCGTTTTGTTTTTTTTAAATTTTGTATTATTTTGTGATAGTATAAACTAAGATTTATCTTTTACTAGCGACCCGGTCCGGCTTCGCACGCAAGTCTTTGAAATTCTTTGATTTCCTCTATTATAATATGCATGTTTTACACATATAAACCTTCCTCTTGAATCACTCTGTCTATTGTTTAAAACTACATTAAAATCCGTTCAGCATCAAACGAACAGACATTTTTATACTATGTGTTCAGTTCACAATTTCACAAACAATGTTTATGCATAGGTATACTCATGTAGCTAAGTATGTTTGTTAATGACAATGTGCCGCTGTAAGTCAGTGTCCAATATATTTTTGCACGAACCACACGCATTTTAATGACAAGTTCCCAAAGCAAGCAATACTCGACCTTAACCACTATAACACTATGTAAAGAAGATAGATGCCTGTCGCGTCGACGATTAAGTCTAAAGCTATAACACGAATTAATTAAATCTGATAATAACAGTAAAAGCTAGCCACAATAGCTTTTATTATAACAATTTGTATTATGCCTGTATTAAATAAATAAAAAAATCCAAATAAATGCCAACTGAAACCAAAGTCGCTCTCCTTGAAATTAATCAACGACTACTGGCGAAAAATGAAGTAAAAATAATGTTTTACATTGGTAAAACATTATTTTTATTTCTTTTTTGTTAATAACTGAACACGTTACTTTTATTATCCGTGCTCCCAAGACTACAATTAACGTTTTAACGTTTCATCAAATTATCTTTTACTAGTCAACTGCAGGACAGTGATTTCTCCCAAAAAGAAGATCTACTCTATCTACCCGCTGTTTGGTTGGTTTTGACTTAAATAAAAATCTATTTTGATTGGGCCGTCAACTTTGAATATTGATGTGTTCTTTGACACATAAAAATATCAGAAAATAATAGTTTAGATTATAGTATAGAATAGAACCATTGCAAAGATTTAAGAAGTAAAAAATGTTTGCGCAAATGTGTAAAAACTTTTTAATAATATTCGTTCACAAAATATTGAGTAAATAAAAAATATTTGTTAAGGAATTTGCTTTGGAACACAACAATATTTATTTCGAATATTCTTTTAAAAGTAATCTTTACCTGCCTTACTTTTTACATACCTTTATTATAGTTAAACATATTTTGTTAGTTCTATTTGTTTGTATGCAATTTCCTAAACTATAAGAACTATACTGTTGAAACTTGGTAAGTAGATGTATTCTCTGAACCGCATTAAGATTTTCACACAAAAATGGAATAAACACAATAAATTTTGGGGGCTCCCCATACTCAAAAATGTTTTTTTCCTCAAACCCATACGAATGGGGTATCTATGGATAGAAGGTATTCAAAAATGATATTGATGTTTCTAAAATCATTTTTTACTATACTGAATTGTTTGCGCGAGAGTGTAACTTATAAAATAAGAGAATGATAAAACTAAAAAAAATATAAGATGTACATTACCATGCAAACTTCCACCGAAAATTGGTTTAAACGAGATCTAGTAAGTCGTTTTTTTTAATACGTCATAAATTGTAAACTGCAATTTACCTTTCATTCAATCAACACAAATATAAAAATAAAATAAAAATTATATTATGTTACTTGCTTCTGCAAGAAGCATGAAGGGTTCCCCTTCATGGGCGAGTCCGACTCGCACTTGGCCGCTTTTTACTATATATGAGACTGCCAAGTGACTCTACTCTGCCTGATAGAAGGCATGAGCCGAATTTAAGAGTAGTGGTTACCATACTCATTGCGAATGCAGAATAAGCAACAATATTATTGAGATGAAATGCCTATTGAGATGTTTCTGCATCATTTTGCCTCCGGTCTCGCACTCACCAATAAAACACGATATTACGAATGCTAAATAAAAAAAATACTAAAATAATACTATCATTGTTCTTGAATCCGATCAACTTCTAAATAAATCAAATCAAAATAATACAAGTTCTACAGATTTGATACAGCTATTACGAGTCGACTGGGTTTGCGAATCACATGGATCAACACACAGTAATGCAAAACGTGACAGTAATTAATACTACCGAGACTAAGAGATAATCATATAGAATCTATCAAGTGACAATATGCATTTAATATCCATACCAAGCAGCAATGAGCGAACGAACGACACACTTTTCTGTAATGACCATTAGTTACTATTTTAAAGCACCACCCATTTAGGCAGAGAAATAAAATAGTCACCAAACAAAATTTATTGTTGTAAAAATACCATATTACTGTAAATTTTTGTGAGCCTCGGAGAGCACTTTAAGTCGTCATTTACGTCGGTCATGAATATCTATGGCAATTCATTATTGGGAACACAGTGCCCTCAAATTTACTGACAACTAGTAAGATTAACCTTCGAATAAAATTCAGTTCCCTCTCAGGGTTGCGGAGGTCCGATGCCAGCCAGAAAACTGATACCTATTCAGATAAAACCGGTTGAACTGGTAGCCGACTCCAAATAATCTTGAGAATAATAAACGATAAGATGATGTTTTTTGAACAATTCTATTAGTATACGTACTACAATATGTATATTTAGGGATTTTATGCGCCCAGTTGCTGGCAAAGTACTGTTAAGTAACTGGGAGTAAAATTTTAAACAGTAAAATTTAGGCATTTAATATGCTTTTGTGTCTCTCTTTCATGATAAAAGACGTATGCCGTACGCCGCGCCGCCACAAACGTTGTCAAGAGTATGCAAGATAGTATGCACCTTTCCATAAAATGATCAGTGAAACTACCTTCCGAAATGACAATGATTAATGCCCGCAGACCAGTACGCATACTGCCACGACACTTATATTCCGAGGAAAAAAAAATTAACTTTATCTTAAAATTCCAATACATTAACTAGCACAAGTAATGAGTAAATACCAGTATTTTAAATGCAGAAGAATATGCGATTGAAACAATTAAACGTTTTTACCCTACCACTTCGAAGCCAAAAGGAAGAGTAGGTAATATTTATGGCAGTCTATGTATGTTTCACCGCAGTCTAAACTAATGAATCGATTTCTATGAATGAGGTGTTAATAGATTTGTAATAATGGCCCGGGTGACATAGGCGATATAAATTTTATCATAACTTTTTACGTAGTCGGGTTATAACCTTCTAACGCTTTGTTAACATTAATTCTATTTAGAAAAAAATTGGCTCTCCCACTGTATCTTTTCTAGCTAGCTTCAATAAAACATGATAAGATACGAACCAATTCAGATCATTTTTGGTGTTGAGTAGTATTATTTTCTGTGCTTGAGTTAAATATTAATATTCATTTTTAAAGACAAGAGTCGATACATACAATAATGTGCTTTTGATGTCTGTAAAGCCATTGTTACAAAACAGCTGTGTACACTGATCCTTTTTCAAAGAAGACCATCATTGACGCCCGAAGTCAATAAGTATATATGAATAATAATGTTTCTTTATTCAGTATTTATGAATACAATTCTTATACTTATGCCATGCTTCCAGATGGTAATCGCGATATAATACTGTTTTTTCTTTACTTTTTGAAAACTTCCTGTATTGTAATTTAAGGAGGCAAGTTACGTTTTCTACTTTTGTCAAATTTTGCTGAATTTAAATTTACGTTAACACCTTTTGTTTTCAGGTATTTAAGAAGAACCGAGTATCTGCAGAAAATATCTTCATTTTGTACACATTACTGAGCAGCCTAATTATGATTTAAAATATAAATAATGTAAAAAATAAGCCACGATTATAAATTATAATGACCAGTCGAAGACAGACAAGGTTGTTGATCATTCCGCAATTTGTTCCTCGTAAACCTTTTGTATAAGTTAAGCTAATTAAACTAGTTGAAAGTTACATCACAGTAACTATTATATGCCATGATTGTCGGCTGTCTCTGCTGAGCGAATACTGCAATTACTTAGCAAGGTTTTACGAAATATATTGCAGTTTAAATGTTGAATTGAAAGTTGCATTTGTGTAAGCGTATAAGTGCAAAAAGTGCAAACCGTTATTTTAAATAACTAAAACGGAGTCGTTTTAGTTTTCTTTTTAAGGTATTTTAAGACTGGTTTAAAAGTTGCCGACGATCATAGGTAAATAGTAAAGAACTTGAAAATCAAACATTACATATTTTAAACAAAATAATTAATTTTGTAACTGAAAACTATTCTATCGCTACTGTACTCTCTAAACGATATGATCCGATATGACAAATCTATCTCATTCATCATCATCCTAGCGTTGCTCCCGGTTGCTTCCAAAGCTAACACTTTGGAGCCCGGGGTCCACTTTCCTGCTCTGTCTTCTCCACTTTGCTCGGTCTTCAGCATCCCTGGTAGTGAGACCCCGCATGTCACCCCTTACGACGTCAAACCAGCACTTCTTGCCACTTCTTGGGTCTACCCTTCTACCGGGACCAGGCGGAGGCGGCATGGCCAGACATTTGTTTCCCACATAGGAAGGCGGCTGTCGCAAAACGGGCCGCACCAGCGCAGGCGACTCTCCTGCATTTTCTCTGCAATATCACGGTCATGAAGACCGCCGCGGATGCGAGAATTTCGCACACGATCTTTTCGCGTGACTCTGCACATCCACCGCAGCATGTTCATCTCCGTGACACGCAGCTCTTGTTTGTGTCGTTCCAGCACTGGCCACGCTTCACAAATCTATATAACTACATTAATTCATACTAGTGATCGCCCAGTAATCGAAATTCAAAAATATTTTTTTCTTTATTTTTCTCTCAACTTTGGGTTTCCACACATAACTGCCATGCGATGCGGCGTGAAGTTCTTGCGGTGCTCGCAGATATTTGCGATGCGATCCGAATTCGCAGTTATGTGTGGGACTGGGAGCCCTTTCCAAATTTCATACTCCAAATCAACTCGTTCGCATAATTTTCATAAAAAGGGGTACAAAGTTTTTGCTTCACGTATAATTTATAGACCTGCAATCATTATTCCCAAAAGATGTACATACATAAATATTCTTTATCTTTTATTATAAAATATATTATACCTTTATTATAGTCTCGAACAGAATATTATTTGTCAAAAATAAAATCAAACAGTGATTTCTGTTTGTTATTATTGAAGGTCGTTCTGTAGTAATGACCAAGAAACTTGATGTTTTTTCTGCAAATAAACAACTGCTTTCTATTATACGCTTGATATCGAAATATAACAGTCTTTTGTAGGTTTTGTACACAATCGTTTTTTATTATAAAACATAATAATTAATTATTGCGCATTAGGTAGGTAGGTACGTAGAGATGTAGAAAGGATAGATTTTACATACATAATTACGAAATGAGATATAAGTGTGTTAGCATAGCATATTGTTAATTAATCTATATTTTTATTTTACTTACTGCGCCCCGTAGTATTACTCGTGATTTTTAACCGACTTCCAAAAAGTAGTATTATAATGTGTGCTAGGTACCTAAAATCTGTTTGAAGTCGGTGCTAAGCCAAAAAGAATACAAACGAACAATTACAAAAGTCTAAGCGATAGTCACTTGGCACCGACTTCAAACAGATTCTAGGTACCTAGCACACATTATAATATGTACTACTATTTAAATGAATAAAGAATTAGGTATAGGCAATTTATGAAGAACCAGTTTATTTTACGCTTTTAAGTGTTTTTTTTGGCAGAGAGTTTTCGTTGGATGTTTTTTGGAAGTCGGTTTTTTTTGTTGTTGTTTTTGAATCGGATATTGTTCAGTATTTCATTGGTTTTAATTTTGTTTTCGCATTACACTATTTTTTTCCAAAATAAAAGTAGCTTAAGTTATCTCTTATAACATCACTTATCTGCTACTGAAAGTCCCGTAGAAATTGTTAAAGCTGTTCCAGAGATTAGTTGGAACAAATATACAGACAGACAGAGACAGACAAACAGATTTACAAACAGATATGTACTTTAATTTTATTTTTTGTATAAATGTAGAAAAAAAATCTAAAACAAGCATATTTACGATGTTTTTAGATTGTTATGGCTGTTAGAGAATAGTAATTTATTCGTTTGTTTTAAAAATACAACTTACACGTGTTTCATTTTGTTTAGATGCAATCCAGTTTAGGTGGCAGTTGCAACCGAAACAGGTATTCTGTGTGTCAATGCACGTTACGTAAAAGATTTCGATGTATTTATTTACAACGCTGAAGGAAGTAGCGACAATCACAAGTAGGTTTCAATCGCAATCTGGTCATCGCTAAGCAACTTTCGTAAGTCGACCTCCCTCAATTTTATCGATGACTTTTCTTCCTGTGCTCAGAATTTTATGAGATGGAAATAATTATATTAATAAGGCTTCATACATAAAGGTGTGTATACTAATTGACCCAAACAACTTCATCTACGTCTCTTTTCAATCATGCTCGGCTGCTATTGGTCTATGCATGATGTAAACCATCCTATCTTAGGCACGCCAGCAAAACACCCATCATAAACGTGAAATTCGGTAAGATAGTTACGTGACACGAGAATTATAGATAATGAATTCATTGCCCTTCTGGCTCTCCTCACCTTTATGTTACTTTCATATCGTCAACAATAGTCTCCTAGTCCTTAAGAAAATAGACAAATACATCTTACAAATGATTTGAAATCTAAACAGGTTTGTTTATGATTTATCAATGGGTATTTCTTTACTGAGACAACAAATTTATCGGGGGACTTTTCAAATCAGTTAATAACCGTCTACAATAGTCTACCTACATGAAGCATAGATGGCTCTGTATTTTACCGGTAAAGTAAATTAACATTGAACACCTCTATCTATCTATATATATAAAAGCGAAATACCACTCACTTATTAATCACGAAATCTCAGAAACTATAATACCTGCAAACTTGAAATTTTGCATGAAGGTTCCTTATAGGGTGTAGACATCCGCTAAGAACGGATTTTACGAAACTCCTAAGGGGGTAAAACGGGGGTTGGACGTTTGTATGAAAGTCCTATGTTTTTGAAGTAAGAGACTTAAAATTTAAAATGTATGCTCTATAGACGGTGTGGAGGTGTACTA
The DNA here is from genome assembly GCA_949125395.1 of Diaphora mendica. Classification (NCBI taxonomy): domain Eukaryota; kingdom Metazoa; phylum Arthropoda; class Insecta; order Lepidoptera; family Erebidae; genus Diaphora; species Diaphora mendica. The sequence continues at coordinate 10,593,213 of OX421321.1, forward strand.
ATAATGTATTTTTAGAAATCAACCCCCTTTTGGGGTTAAAACGGGGGATGGTAGTATGGACGCAAACGAAGTTGCTTGGGTCAGCTAGTTATAGATATAACTCTCGTGTCACGTTGCCCACGATGATCTCTGAAACTATGTAACCGATTTTCACGTTTTTAAAATGTGTGTTTTGCTGTCGTGCATAAGATTGGATAGTTAATATCATGCTTAGACCAAAAATGTACGGACAGTATGTCATCGTAAGATTGTAAAAGTTTAAGATTGTAATCTATCTAGCGAGATTGAAGTGTCGTAAAATTGTCAACTGTGACATACTGGTTACAATTTAACGTACCATGTTACGTTATATTATAATGTATCGCCGTCACGCGTCAAATTGTCAACTGTCCCTGTTTGGTCGGTCTTACAATATGCCGTTCTATGGCCGTAGAGTTAGGTTAGGTTAATACTTTAATTAGGTTTATAGAATCTTTATTCTCATAAGAACAATTTAGTTCACTTACTTGAGAAAACAATGTCTTTAAGTTACATTTAGTGTCATCTTGTGACGAAGCATACTATTCATATTACAAAACATAAATACACAGGTAGGTACAACATAAAAAGGTGAAGTAATCAGAAACAAAATATAACAACAACAAAAAATTGCTAAACAAAAATAAACAGCATATAACTATATTAAGTAGATACAAATTATTCATTCGTTTTGTTGAAACAATTGGAACGTAAACACAACGACTGGCCAGCCAATATCACTAGGACACAGTAATAATAATGTCATCAAATTGTTGTTTTAAAAATATTGGAATTCAATTATTATTATATAAATTATATTAAGTGTGATCGTAATGGCTAGTAAATATGCAGGTGTGCAAGTGTTTCGTCGAAATATAGTCAGGGAGACTGCTTGTGTGTAAGTAATAATGTGATATTTTTGAATTTTTATTTTTTATAGACTGACAACTTTTTTGAGTTAAATATACATTAATAGTTATTTTAGTTATTTTTTTTTTTTAGATAAAGAAATCTTCGAGTGTTCAATTCTATTTAATAGGAATTTTTCGGGAAATAAAATTCCTAGTTTTACGTTTAAATATATGAATACTTTTGGACTCTTTTATTTCACGTGGGAGTTTGTTGTATAACTGGACTCCTTCGTATAAAATATTTTTTTTGCCATAGTGTTCTGTTCTAGGAGGCCGAAAGTTTATTTTATCATTATTTCTGAGATTATATTGTAGGGTCTTTTTTGTTAGGGTAATATTTGTTTGAATGGTGTTGTCTAATATCTTTTTTACTAAAATACAAGTATAGTAGGTGTAAAGCTGATGAATGCTGAGAAATTTTGTGTTATCATATAATTCTTTAGTAGGTGTTAGAAAGTCAAGGCCATATAATCGTTTGATAACTTTGTTTTGAGTTATTTGTAAGTCTTTAAGGGTAGTCTTTGGAGCTGATCCCCAAATCTCGATCAGATATTCAATTTGAGGTTTTACTAGCGAGCTGTAGATGACGGGTTTCACAGCAGGTGGTAAACAATTGCCAATTTTGCGAAGTGCACCAGATAAAGATATCAGCTTGGTTCTCACGCGGTTAATATGCGGCTTCCAAGACAGTTTGTCATCTAACAGTAGACCTAAATATTTTTCGCCATCAGAGTGATTAATAATGTTGTTGTTTACTTTAAGAGGAGCATGAGGTGGTATATTTTTATTTTTAGCTGTAAATATCATATAAGAGGTTTTAGATGTGTTAATGGTAAGTAAGTTATGTAGAAACCATTCATTGATTAGGTGTAGGTCCTGTTGTGCCTGGTTAGTAATACTGTGTATAGATCTACCAAAATAAAATAAACTGGTATCATCTGCATAGAGTGTTAAATAGCCTGTTAGTCCTATTTGATTAATATTGTTAACGTAGATAAGGAATAACAAAGGTCCAAGGATAGATCCCTGGGGCACCCCACATGTAATCTTTTGCGGAATACTTTCATGACAACCAATTTTGACAATTTGAATTCTGTTTGCCAGGTATGACTCAAACAAATTATAAGCTGCTCCAGTGATACCCAGATTCTTTAGTTTTTGAAGGAGCTTAGAATGACTGACAGTGTCAAAAGCTTTTTTCAAATCTATAAAAATACCTAAACATATATCTTTTTCGTCAATACTGGTTTTTATTTTGGTAACCAGGTCAATTGCAGCAGATAAGGTATTTGAACGTTGCCTGAAACCGTATTGTTGATCTATTAAAAAGTTTTTTTGGGATAAATAATCACTTAAACGTTTGTAAATTATCTTTTCAAAGACTTTGGATATAACTGGAAGCACTGAGATAGGCCGGTAATTGCTAGGATCATCCTTACTGCCACTTTTGTAGATAGGAGAAACCTTTGCGATCTTTAGACTATCAGGAAATATGCCAAGTTCCAAACATTTGTTTATGCAATTTACTAATGGCGTAAGTATAACACTCTTAATGCATTTTAATACCTTCGTACTGATACCGTCTACCCCTATGCTAGTATTAACATCTAAGTTGTCAACTATCAATTCTACTTCTTGGACTGTACATGGTTTTAGTTTTGTAAGTGTATATGTATGTAGGTGTCCATGTTTATACATTAGAGTGTTACCTGAATTAAGATGATTAATTAAACTTCTTACTAAACTAAAAATAATACGTTAAATTGTAAGCAGTATGTTACGGTTCACAATGTTTCGGCAGTTTACAATCTCTCGAGATATATTACCATCTAACGGGTTTGACAATCTGACGGTAACAAATATAATACAAACTGGCATCCCCGTACAGTTTTCGTTTTGATTTTGTTTTTAAGACAAGTTTGAACGCGCTAATCTCAGGAACTGCTGGTCGGATTTGAAAAATTCTTTCAGTGTTGAATAGTAAATTTATCGAGGAAGGCTATAGACTATACGAGTATATCATCACGCTACGACCAATAGGAGCGGAGCACCAATGAAAAATGTTTCAAAAACTGGGGAATATTATCACGCTACGGGCAAGACGCAAACGAGGTTGCGTGGGTCAGCTAGTAATAAATAAAGTTGAAATGTCTGTTTGTAATTTCAAATTATCAACTTTTCACTAAATGCGTATGGAAGTATAACACTTACGTCAAAATATCAGTATTTAAAAGTCTGTCTGTTGATTTCTTTCAGATAATCTCTGGAATGGTCAGACCAATTTTGACGGGACTTTCACTGGCAGATAGCTTATGTTATAAGGAGTAATTAAGTAAGACTATGTAAGAAAAAAAAGGTTACGCGATAACAACATTTAAACTAATAATATAGTGAACAATATCCGATTCAAAATTACCGAAACCCGCGGGTAATACCGCGGGGCGCAGTGAGTACACAATAAACTTCTTAGACTAATTTATAAATATGTGCTGTAATCATATAAACTCTAACTAACCAAAATCTTTTTAGCTTTAATATTAGGTTAGCTAGAATTAGCAATGACCGCTATACTGTGGGTCACCATGCATTGTCAGCATTCGCAGTAAGTACGGTGACCATCACTCTTGGATTATATTCATTCTTTCCATCAGTCAGATTATTCACATATGCAGGCTGATATATAATAGAAAATACTAAACCAACTAAAAAACTGCAACTGCTACAGACAATTAAAATGCATCGTTTCATTCTCCGATATCATAAAATCTCTTTATCAGAAAATACATACAAGCAAAAAAAAACAATAGTTAGCTAAGTCTTTTATCTAAATCATAAGGAACCCAAGTATCGTCACTTAACAGTAATAATTGAATCAGCAGTTATAGACAGTTATCTAATATAGTTATGTATTATTATTTTTATTAAACCACACATAATATAGATTAATTTTTATGCTCTGCGCCACTTATCTTTCTATAAACTGTATCATGATTTTAAGCACGCACGCGAATCTAATGCAATTTGATTTCTATTATTAGATTCAGCCTTAAACTGGTTTTTGCTTTAAGACAGTTTAGAGGCAGATATTTGTACTGTGTGGAGATATAATAATATTAATATTTCAGACATCTGACACACAACACGCATACAGTCATACACTACCACTGCGCCACCGAGGCAGTCAAACCATAAAATCAAGAGGAAGGGTAATATTTTTGTCAGTTTATTTTTGTTTGTATATTCCACCGTAGCGCCTAAATTACGATAACGATTTTTATGAATAGGGTGTCAGTAGATTCGTAATACAGGTCCGTGCGACATAGGCTATATAAATTTCATCAAAGTTTTTACGTAATCAGGTTATAGTTTTATAAACTACTAGCTTTTGCACGCGGCTTCGCTCACGCAGACTTTCATCCTCTGATTTACCACCTTAGGAGTGGAATTTCAAAAATTCCTTTCTTAGTGCTCACTTACGTTATATTAAGAACCTACATGCAACATTTCAGGATTCTAGCTTCAGCGGTTTGGGCTGTGCGTTGATCTCTGGGTATGTCAGTCACCTTCCTCTTTTTAACCCCCGACCAAAAAGAGGGGTGTTATAAGTTTCACGTGTCTGTCTGTCTGTCTGTGGCACCGTAGCTCCCGAACGGATGAAGTGATCTCAATTTAGTTTTTTTTGTATGAAAGGTGAGTTACGTGCGAGTGTTACTTAGACATGTTTCATAAAAATCGGTTGAGCCGTTTAAAAGTTATAGGGGTGAAAGTGGGGAAGAGTAACCGAATGTCTGCAAAAATATCATCGAGTGGGGTCTCAAATGAAAGCGCATAACGTGTTTTTTACTTTTTAAAGGGAACTCAGGTTATTATGTCAGGGGTTTTTTTTTTATTTTGAGAATTTATAGTTATTTAAACATATGTATATAGATAGAAGATAGATTTTTTGTTAGATAGCTTAAGAGGCATACAAATATTTTTATGGCGCGCAGATAATATAATTCGATCAAAATATTTGATTTTAAATTCAACTTGACATCACCTTGTCCTTACCTTCCAAGGAAAAGGGTGTTCAACCAACATGTAGAGAGGCCGACTACTATAAAAAGTCATTATATGTTGACTATAACGATTACTATTCTCTTTTAAGAAAAAGAACTTCTAAAACGATCCAGCACTAAAAAGTAAGTAAAAGTATAAAAAAATAAAATCAGTTTCATATTATTTTAACGTAAGTTTTGTTCCGCTATTGTAATTACGAACCGTTCATAAACTATTTAGGTATATGTTAATCTGAATCCGAATCGGTTCATTTTTAATTAATGTAATATAGTCTATGAAGTAACGGATTATGTTATTGTAAATGTTTGATTTAATGTATCTAATTTTGAGGAATGAACTTCCTCAAAATTAGATACATTAAATAAATTAGATTTAATTTTAATTCGATTGTTTCACTGTTTTACAGAACAGTATTTTTTTATGTATGGTCCTGCCAAAATGACTCTACTCTGCCTGATGGAAAGCATAAGCAGAATCATTCATCATTTTACGCTGATTTTCTGTGCGAGCGCGAGCGTAGTACCGCCTTCGTCGAGTCTTCCCGTTCGTGATTTTTTATCGAAGTGTGTTTTAGTGAAGTGCGAAGTGTAGGAAAAAGAGTCAGTAAGAGGACCCCGGGCGTCACCAGACGCAACCGGGACTATGCGCCCGACACGATGATGATGATATGTAACTAGTGCAGTGCTGATCCATATTATGTAACATTATAATTTTGTTATAATAATAATAATAGCACTAGGAATTAATCCTGTGTCGCGGGGGACCTTACAAACATACATGAAACGGACACAAAGAACACCCAGACTCAGAACAACAATTTGTGGATCACACAAAGTGTTGCCCTACGTGGGATTTGAACCCACGACACTTGACGAAGTAGGAAACGGCGTGGTGACCGTTAAACCACTAGGCCAAACGTGCAGTCGTTTAAGATTAAGTCGTTGTAGATATACACTAGTTTTTCATTATATATTTTTTATAATTTTAGCATTTTTTTCCCCCAGAAAACCTCACGTCACGCATGTAACGCGTATCAAATCTTATTTCATTTGTAAATATTTTTTTATAAATTGTATTTATTTCTAGGTCTAATAAAAATGCAAATACATTAAATAAGTTATAAAATATATTATACATTTTATTATATGTATTGATATCCAATACAATAGTTATAGGTTGCGTGCACTCGAAGAAGTTATGTTTTATATCTTTATGTTTTGATGAAATATCATTAGTTGCATAAAGAAATAACTTCGATTTAAATATTTTAAAATAACAAGATACACTTTGTTTTATTTAAATTTAATCAAATGAAAAAGCTTCATGAGAATTTCATCGTAAAGTAAAAAAAATTAAGATGTCTGAATAAAGTGGCATGGAAAACTAGGCAGAATCTGTGAACGGTTGGTGGTAGGTATACGACGGAACTTCCGCACGAAAAAGAATGTGGATAAGGCGAATCTGTATAACGAACTTCTTAATCATATAAAGTATTTTTTTTTTAATATCCAGTATATTTTAAAGTAACTTAAAATACATATACTTATATGTATTAGAAACAATTTCAATTTTCGAACAATTTAATTCGAAAAGATCTATTTGTGCTTTTGCCTCCTAAAGTATTTATTTGATGAGCTAGCTAAAAGTAATGAACTGCCTAGTACTATACTATACATGTACAGTTTGAAATCTTATAGTTAATAAATCGCTACATTTATTTATTTTAGTATCTCTTAAGAAAAATATAGGTAATTAAACCATCATCTTCCTAGCCTTTACTATTCCCAAAATTAATTGGGGTCCGGCTACTAGTTCAACCGGTTTTACCTGAATTTCAGTTTTTACACGGAGCGACTGGCCTCTGACCTCCGCAACCCTGAGGGTGAACTGAATGCGAAGGTTGAACTAGTTGTCAGTATATTTGAGGGCACTGACTTCCCAATAACGATAATTAAACCAAATAATATTTATTTTTCGTTTGATTTAAAAATAAAAACTTGTTTTTTCCATGTTTGCTGATTTCATGTTTTTTTCATCGTCTTCGTCTTTAAAAAAAATGACGTTCGATCTTATTATGTCTTACTTAAAAACATCCAACTGCAAGATTTACGTAGCCACAACGTTGTCTTGTCAGTCCCCAACCCCCACTTGGCCAGCGTGGGGACGTATGGCCTTAACCCTCTCCTGAGAGGAGATCCGAGTTCAGCATTGGGACATTATGGGTTATTGGTGATGATGTCTTACCAAATATCCTATTATAAGTTTTAAGATTATAATACCATTATTTTAATATATCGCAATAATATAAACAAACTCTATCACAAAAAGACTTACATTTAGATAAAATCAGCTGCCACCCCGATAACATGTTAAAGTTTTAAAAATATCACCACAGAAAAATCACTTAGAAAATGAAAGTTTATAATCACTTTTTTTAAATAAAACCCATAGGAACTTATCACAAGTAAAGCGATGAAGGAATGTATCGTAAGCAAAGTCGATTGATTGATGCGCAAGAGTCGCGTGGGGTGCACTCAACCGTTCCGCGCACAACACAGCCTAGAAATACGCGGCCGCGCACTCGCCGACACTCTATATACTGCCAATACTGCCTTCCGATCGCAGCCGAACGTGAAAACGTTGCTATTGTTTGGAATAATAATTTATCCTGATCACATAAAATCTAATTTATTTTTTAAACCGACTTCAAAAAAAGGAGGAGGTTCTCAATTCGACTGTTTTTTTTTATGTTTGTTACCTCATAACTTTCGAGTGGGTGAACCGATTTTGATGATTCTTTTTTTATTTGAAAACTGGTGCTTTCTGTGTGGTCCCATTTAAATTTGGTCCAGATTAAAGTCGGTTTCTTTTTGTTAAAATTTGTGATTATTCTAAGTAGAACTGAGGAAACATCTACCTATTTATTTTATTACCTTTTAATAAATGATTCTGTAATCCTCATATTATTTGACGGTGACTTGCTTTTTTTTAGTTTACACTATAGACATCTATTTTTTATTTAAAGTGTTATTTATTGGTTTAGTTATAAATAAAATGTTAATCTCTTTTTCTGCTAGATTAACTTTGTAATGATTCTCTGGATACCATCCTTTAAATTTAACTTGTAATTAAAAAGTAAATTAACTCTAAGATTCGTTCAGGCTTTTTGTCGACTAGTCATTCGTGTTGTGTCCAAACTTTATTTAATAAAAATAAGTTTAAATATATTAAAGGTGGTATTTAAATGTGATGTTCTCAGTTATTACATTTACTTTACTGCTAAAAGTGGGCTTTCATCAAAGATGATATGTACCGAAAAAATATTTGGTTTTATAAATCTTCGATACGATTAATAATAGGTCTTTACCTATGAAATTGCCGTTTTGTATGCAATTAGTGAAAGTACTTATTTTTTCAAACTTTTTTATTTCTGCAATTCGAAGTAATCACACATGCAATCGACGCATCTTTGCCAACGCATTCGCAGTTTATTGATGCCCTTCTTGTAAAAATCAGCTGGACGGGAGGCAACAAACTCTTCAAAGGCATTTTGTACTGCCTCTCGGGAATTGAATTTTTTACCCACTAATAGTTGTCTAAATTTTGGAAAAAGTAATAGTCGGTAGGTGCAAGGTCTGGTGAGTATGGCGGATGAGGGAGAGCTTCCAACCCCAGCTCTTGCAGCTTGGAGACTGTCTGTTGCGCAGTATGGGGTCGCGCGTTGTCGTGAAGGAACAGTGCGCACGACCGATTGACCAAAGCTGGTTGCAGTTGTGCAAGCTTCTCCATCATTCTCTCCAGTTCTTCACAGTACACATCTGCATTAATGCTCATGCCGTTTTGTAAAAAGCTGTGGTGAATCACACCCGCACTAGACCACCAAACAGTGACCATCACCTTTTTAGGGGTCATTTTTGGTTTAGGGCATTGCTTTGGTGCTGAACCAGGGTCTAACCAACTTGCTGAGCACTTTCGATTGTCGAACAGAATCCATTTTTCATCGCACGTAACAATTCGTTTAAAAATTCCTTCATTTCTTTGCCTGTAGAGCAGCGCAAGGCAGGTCTCGACGCGTACGTTGCGCTGGCGATCGTTAAGGTCGTGGGGCACCCATTTATCAAGCTTTTTTACCTTGCCAATTTCTCGCAAATGGATCAATATTGTTTTGATACTTACATTAAAAGCTGCTGCTAGCTCAGCTGTAGATTGAGTTTCGTCAGCTTCCACAATCGCCTTTAATTCATTATTGTTAACCAAAGTCTCCGGACGACCACGAGCTTCATTTATCAAGTCAAAATTTCCAGAACGAAACCGGGAAAATCAGTAACGGGTTGTGCGTTCGATTGTACAGTTCTCTCCGTAAACGTTTTTGATGTTACGTGCCGTTTGTGTCGCGTTGGTGCCACGACGGAACTCATATTCCATAATTACACGAATTTTTAAAGTATCCAATAAGACGAAAAATGTTCAAATGTAATGAAAATACAACGCTAATCAAAAAACAAAAGACTGAGTTTGTAAATAGTTGAAAAAAATAATAATTTGATTTTAAAAGACCTTATAAACATATCAAGACATTATTACATTTCAGTACTTTTGCAATCCTAATAGGTAAACAAAAAAGATGAAAAACTATATTCAATATAAACTCAAATTCTTTGTCATATTTTACATTATTATATTTACTTGCAGCGGTTCCTGATACATAATTAATAATAATTATGGCTTTACAGGGGAATCAAGTAACGTATAAAACATAACTTACAAATTGCCTGACATTTTGATCAGGTTGCAATGGCCGTGTTGAAGTAGGTATGTTTGGTATTTAGATTTATACGTGTTACATGATTCTGTTGATTCCCGTGTAGAATTATATATTATGTATACTACGAGTAGCTGACCCTCGCAACCTCGTTTACATCTCCTATTGCCTGTAGCGTAGCGTCCCCCGTTTTTGGATCATTCCTCATTGGTGCTCCGCTACTATAGATCTTAGCATGATGATATATAGCCTATAGTTTTTCTCGATAAATGGGCTATCTAACACTGCAAGAATTTTTCAAATCAAACCAGTAGTTGCTGAGATTAGTGCGTTCAAGCAAACAAACAACCATACTCTTCAGCTTTATGTATTAGATATTTTTTTATGTACTAGGCTGGCAAACGAGCAGTATAGATTATAGTAATACGGAATGCCGAGTTTTTTATTTATTAGGTATTATAGAAATAAATATAATACTATTTTCAGCCTTGAGTCTTAAAGTATGGGTATTAATCCCTGTGCTTCGGAAGGCACATAAAGCCGTCGGTCTTGATCTCTTCCCGGTTTGTAAGAGAAGATTGAGGGAATCGATAGCGCACCTGCGTTTGCGAACACACTTGTGTCTTGTGCACTGTAATATCTCCCGTGTAATTTGCTGTTCTCCAATGAGACTGGCCGAAATCATCATCATCAAGGGAAGTTCCCGTTGTCAATCTTCTTGATCTAACCTGATATTTCAGCCAAATCCGAGGATTGGTGTGAACCCAGTTAAACATTAGCAGCTCGCTATTTTCGTAATATTCTTATGATATAAAAGTTACTGCGTGAGATAAATGTATTTAAACATGCATGATGTAGTGGTATTAGTAAACTAGTCCATAAATCTATATAACTGACGCGGTCAAGTTCAGTAGCATGCGCAAATATTTTTAACGTGTGTCGAAATGGATATTATTATACCAAAACATGCTCTTTTATTATTCCCTAGGGACCCGTCCCGACTTCGCATGAGCGGTAATCTTTATTTCTTATGGAATAGTGGGAATACGAGCAGACGTATCGCCTGATGGTAAGCGATTACCGGTGCCCATGGATCCCCGCAACACCAGATTCGTCATAAGTGCGTTGCTGGCCTTTGGGGGATGGGAAGGGGGATAGTTATGGGCCTCCGGTATCCTCACTCACTCGGTGAAACACAGCGCAAGCGCTGTTTCACACCGGATTTCTGTGAGGCCGTGGTATCACTCAGGTCGAGCCGGCCCATTCATGCCGAAACGTGGCTCTCCCACAGTAGGTGGGCGGTTAATTAACTTAACACACTTTTGGGTATGTGTTCCGCATCCATCAACCCATCAAATCAAAAGTCTGTGATATTTTCAGCTTTTCTCTACCACAATAACGCAAATATTATAATTATACATTTAAACATTCCTCTTGATTGACTCTCTCATTTACTGAAATCGCATTAAATACGTTGATTAGTCTCAAAGATATAAGCGTACAAGGATAAAAACCAACTGCATTTGATGCTTTGTAAAGATTACACGTGAGAGAAAGAACACGGTGTCTATATAGTTATGGTATTTGATATAGGTATTCCCCTGGCTGCTACAAAACAAGGTATGACGAACTGGGTAAGTCAGAGTCATGATTGCGGAAACCCGACATTACTTTTTACCAATAAACCTCTGTGCAATTACAAAATAAAATGCTATTCATAAAAGATTCCATGTTGTTTTATTTCACTAAAGATTCTGCGGTTTAGGTAAGTTGTTTAGCTCTAAACGTCATCAGGATAAAACGAGGATATTTTGAAATGGAAACCTGTCGTTCTGTTCTATCTCTTTAACTATAATTATCTTTAGAATATTTCTTGTACTGCTTACTATTTGCGAAACTGTACGAGTTAGGTTCATTCATTTATTTACATTAATGTTTGTTGCTTTAGAATTGATTTCCCTAACTTTGACAGTTAAGTACTTCTTCTTATAATAGGTCTTTACCTATGAAATTACCGTTTTGTATGCAATAAGTGAAAGTACTTATTTTTTCAAACTTTTTTATTTCTGTTATTCGAAGTAATCACCCATGCAATCGACGCATCTTTGCCAACGCATTGGCAGTTCATTGATGCCCTTCTTGTAAAAATCAGCTGGACGGGAGGCAACAAACTCTTCAAAGGCATTTTGTACTGCCTCTCGGGAATTGAATTTTTTACCCACTAAAAAGTTATCTAAATTTTGGAAAAAGTAATAGTCGGTAGGTGCAAGGCCTGGTGAGTAGGGCGGATGAGGGAGAGCTTCCAACCCCAGCTCTTGCAGCTTGGAGACTGTCTGTTGCGCAGTATGGGGTCGCGCGTTGTCGTAAAGACCTATTATATAAAATTCTCGTGTCACAATGTTAGTTACATACTCCTCTGAAACGGCTGGACCGTTTTTATGAAATTTGGTGTGCATATCGGGTAAGTCTGAGAATCGACCAACATCTGATTTTTATACCCCAATTTTTTTTATGGCAAAACGACGTTTGCCGGATCAGCTAGTATCTACATATATAAAAGAAAGTCGTGTTAGTTACACTATTTATAACTTAAGAACGGCTGAACCGATTTGGCTAAAAATTGGTGGGGAGGTAGCTTAGAACCAGGAGAAGGACATAGGATACTTTATTTTATTTTTCTCTTTATTTTTTTAAGGGACTTTTACCCTATTAGGGTATGCCAGTCCCATAAGGTCTTAGCTTAAACAAGTATGAATTTAAATATTATATGCTAGACTGTACAATTTATTAGCTTTTTTTGATGTCGGTATAGCCGTATAGGTATAGATACTTTTTACATAGTTTTTTTTTACTTTGTCCCGTGACCGCGGTTGTTGTTGTACCGCGGGTAACACCGCGGAGCTTAGCTAGTAGAAGATAAATCTTAAGTAATTATAGCACAGCATATTCAGTTGTTGTGCTCTTATTCATTTGCTTTCTCAATTAACATGCGAACATCTAAGTATGTCAACATATCTTTATCTACGTAACAAATAAATAATACATATAAAGTACCACATTAAGTAATAGCAGCTACCTTCGTCCTTAGTACTTCATCCACCGATCGCATTATCATTGTGGTCTTACATTCTGGTTGCACAATAGGAATGTAGATATTGCACATATAAACAATCATTTATAAATAGTTATTATTGCGATTTCACGTGAATCTTGAATCACGTGTTGAATCTATGAGACTGTTGTAACGTGTTTATTGTATTTCTTTTTATGGATTTTTTATAGTTTATAAGGTTTAAAAAATCATACAAATTACATCTGTAAATCTATAGGTACAAATAAATAAAATTGCAGTGTTTATTTTTAATATTAAAATAACAGATTTTTACTAAATGCATATATGTGTGTATACAAATAATTGTGTGTATACACGGTACATATAGCAAAATATTTTTTTTACAATTTTTGTCTGTCTGTATATCGGTCTGTCTGTTTGTTCCGGCTAATCTCTGGAACGACTGGACCGATTTTGACGGGTCTTTCACTGATAGGTGATGATATAAGGAGTAACTTAACTCTGGGGAAATTCAACTAACAAAGATATTGTTTTTAAATTACAAAAACAATGTATCCGTGATATGTTTGGACAAAGAGTGACGGACAGTTGTAGGCCATTATAAGGCATCAAATTTTGACACTCCCAAGCCTAATATTCAAGAAGTGTGCTTGTTCGTGAAAGCAAACCTACACTGTTCCCCCGTCTGGCAGACGTAGTCAAGCGTAACAGGTGTGATGACAGTAAGCTCTGTATACAGACCGCTAAAACTGATCTAATGAGCAATAGTTTTTTTGGCATGGCACCTAAAATGTTTAATAAAATACCAACACAATATAAAGACCTCAAAAAAAACAAATTCAAACATAACTTCTAGGAAATATTGATACAGAAAGCCTACTATAGTATTGGGGAGTTTTTGGCAGATACTATAAATTAAGCCTCATAATGTTTTTTGTATTAGTATGTGTTCAAATTTTATGACTTTTTGTTTACTTTTATTTTTAATTATTGTTTTTTATTTAATATTTGTCAGTGATGTATTACGACATGACATTTTTATTATTATAAAAAAATTGTACGCCAGCTATGGCAAAACATGTTTTTAAGTACTGAACTTATATTTTATACACTGACATCTTGATAACACGTGTTTCATAAAAAAAACTTATGTTATCTTAAAACTTAGGCAACTTTTTTTTAGACTAGCTTTGCCCCGTGGCGTTGCTCGCGGTTATTGCGTATTGCGGGTAACACCGTAGGGTTCAGCTAGTGGATTATAAATTCGTTATGTGTTGTGGGACAGCACACATTTTTTTCCAGTATTAATTAAATAGGAACTATAGTTTGGAATTACCAAATGTGATCTGTAAATGAACATTGAACGACCAGAAAAAATGAAACTTGCTGTACTGTTAGATAACACGAAACTGAACCTATGTTTTACTCATTAAATATTTTAGCTGACTGGTAGAGAATGTCCTGGTCGTTATGCCCGTGTGTGTAGAAAAGTGAATCTATAGTACTAATATTATAAATTCGAAAGTCATTATGTTTGTCTATCTTTTTTTATTATATGTTTTATCTGCCAAAATGAGTCTGCTCTACCTGACGGAAAGCATGAGCAGAATCCAGGAGTGGTGGTCACCGTCCTCAATGCAAATAGGTACAATGCAGCATGGTGACCAACATTATGGCCTATGGCGGCCTAGTGAGATGCTTTTTCAGGCTCTGCTTAAAGGACTCGGGTTCATAGTGGGAGGGAAACACGTACGTAGGTAGTGAGTTCCAGGTTTTGACCGCTCGGCATAGGAAGGAAGAACCGAAGCAGTGAGTACGAGAGCGTATGTCAACCACTCTGAAGCGGTGACTTCCAAGGCCGGCACGTGTTGTCCTGTAGTCCCTGTAGAGGAAGGGAGAAGGGGGGACCAGTTGGAACAACTCTTCAGAACACTCTCCATGATAGAGGCGATAGAGGACTGCCATAGAAGCGATATCTCTACGCAGCTGCAGAGGCTCAAGGGACTCAGTGGCTTCGGGACTGCCGACAATGCATATTGCTCGCCGCTGAAACCAGTCGAGAGCGTCGAACAAATACTGCGCGGCTCCATCGCAAAGATGAGAATAGTACTCCAAGCACGAGTGAACCTGGGTCTTGTCTTGTAAAGAAGACACTTTCTGTCTGATACGCTTTCAGGGCTAATAAAGCTACTGCACAGATTTCAATGAAATTTGGCATTGAGATATTTTGATTCTTAACGAAAGACATAGACTACTCTTTACCGCGATAACTATCACACGGAAGCAAGAGGTAGTAAAGTTAAAAACGAATAAAAAAGTACTTAGTAAAATATTGAACACGTTTCATGTGAACAAGCAGTAAAAGTGTTTGAGGAAAAAACCTACAAAATTTACTTTACGAAACAGTGACATGATATTAAGTCCGTTAAATCAGAGTTGCAAACTAATACACAAAGAAGGAAATTCACGGAGAAATGACTGTAATAAAATGTTAGTGGGGTTATCCAAGTTAAGTTCTCAAACGAGTTACATGCGTGATATGAGTTAAAAAAAGTTATAGTCCGGGATCCCCGGAACTAATTTTACAAGTTTATACAATCAAGCTTATTTTTCGTGAGTGGCTTCATTTTGATGAGAGGCCCTTTCACCTTACAAATTTTTTCGATTGTGGTAGCAGGCACAAAACACTTTTGAGCGTAGGATCGGGATAACGTACCACGCAATTCGTACAACAATGTGGCTGTTAAATTATATACATATTAACTAAGCAACTATTAAAAAATCAGCTAGTTAGTATCATTTTTGATGACCTCGTTATCGATACATGTTGGAAGGATCAAACCAAACATTTTGTAGGACAAATTTTTTTTTTTTATAATGTTAGGTAATATTTATATAACAGCCACATTGTCGTACAAATAGTTTTTTGTCCCTGCTACCCCTGTTAGCTACCACAATCGAATTTTTTTGTAAGGTGAAGGGTATGCCCCTTATCAAAATGAAGCCAGTCACGAAAAATTAGCTTGAGAGTAATAACTTGTAAAATTTGTTCCGGGGATCCCGGACGATTATAGTTACACTCTTGCCTGCCTGCGTCTCGCGGTCCTTTTTTATTTGATCTGAGCTTGCGGTAAATAGAAGCTATGTCCTTCCTCGAGAATCAAGAGATTAAAGATCTCCATTGTAAATTACAACTTCTTCGGTTTAGGCTGTAATATTCAAATCCCTTTTTCATTCTCTATATCTATTTTAATATTACCTAAAAAGTATTTGTGTCATTAATCGTTGTAGTTGTTTCTTTTCATTTCAATGTTCCGACACGCGGAGAAAAAAAGAAAAATGCTTATCTTCAAAACCATCAAGTCGTTAAATTAAATAAATGTTTAGTTAAAATTGTTATAATTATGCAAGAATATTTGTCTATATTATTGTTTTGTTAATATTTAATACATAGACAACTATATAATCAAAAGTATAATTAGCCAGAAAACAAACAAACATCATCAAAATTCAAAGGAAACCATTCGTCTATCATAGTCGTATCATTTTAACCTGTTATTTCACGACCGTAATTAGTTGTGCATAGTAAAATATAAACTAAAACGTTGCCTTTGTGTAAAAATATAACACAGTAGATTAATTGCAGCTGAAAATATTTAAATTTATTTAGGTAAAAACTTTCAAGTAAACACAATAACGCTTTCGATATTTTAAAATACGGATCATACAAGGACCTTTCTTTACATATATCTGTATGCATATCTTTTACCTAAATATAATTCTCGTGTCACGTTGTTTCTCACATTGACCTCTGAAACCATCTAAGCGATTTTCCCATTTTTTTTAAATGTATGTTTGCCGATTTTGCTTGCTGTCTAAGATAGGATATTAATATATACGCTTTAACCAATTGGAGCCGTGCACGATTGAAAAGAGACTCAGACGTAGTTGCGTGTGTCAGCTAGTATATAGTAAATTAACTAGAATTTCTAATATTACTTACTCAGGTTTTTGCTCCGTAGTACGCAGACATTGGATTCTAAGCCAACGCCCATACATTGCGTAGTACAAAACTATATGCGCATTAATGCCTATGACGTTGTTTAAGACGTCAGCTTATCAATGGGTCGCATTTCAATTGATATGTGTGAGCAAACAAGATCATTAACTCAATAAGTTTATCGATCGGTTACGTCAATCTGCGAAAAAAGATCTCCACAGTCATAATGGGGGTGTGTCTTTTCAATCAAATCAATTTAGATAACGATTTGCATCATTTAGAAGACATTAGTAATCAGATACCTACCTTAGGCTTTGTTTGTATGGAGATTGCTTTGATATTACTCGTATAGCTTTACCTATTAAATTTTCATCTAGTGTAAAACTATATCAGAAGATATTTGGAGATAAGTTTCTTAAAATATAAAATTTATACGTTTGGCCTATAAAGACTGCACGTTTGACCTAGTGGTTTAACGGTCACCACGCCGTTTCCTACTTCGCCAAGTGTCGTGGGTTCAAATCCCACGTAGGACAACACTTTGTGTGATCCACAAATTGTTGTTCTGAGTCTGGGTGTTCTTTGTGTCCGAGACACAGGATTTATTCCTAGTGCGGGAGTTGTCTAACAAAAATAAAATTAAAAAAATACCCACAAGGTGCCAACCAACAGAGTACGAAGTCTTGCTGTCTGTATATCTACCGCCGAGCTTTATTTCATGCAACAAAACAGTTAGAGAGACATTTTTTTAAAACGGTAGGCATCTTTTTTCGTGGTGGTAAATTCTTTAGGTTACCGTACCGTAGATAGTTTAAATCTAAAAACTTTTTATAAAAAAAAAACCGACTTCCAAAAAACATCCAACGAAAACTCTCTGCCAAAAAAACACTTAAAAGCTTAAAATAAACTGGTTCTTCATAAATTGCCTATACCTAATTCTTTATTCATTAAAATAGTAGTATTATAATGTGTGCTAGGTACCTAAAATCTGTTTGAAGTCGGCGCCAAGCCAAATGTAATAGTAGTTACCACACTCGCTTTATTTAGAGACGACCATCAACGATGTCGCGTCAGCCCGCGCGTGTCTGCTCGCTTGGGTTGTTTTATGCTAGCTATCCGGCAGCGGCCAGTGCGGTACCTCCTCCTATTACATTTTGGCTTGGCGCCGACTTCAATGTTAGTGGTTTGCCGCCGATTTAGTGGTTTGAACACGTATTAAAACTGAGTATGATCAGTTTCCAAAATTATGCTGAGATGCAAGAATTCTGTTACCGAGAACGTGGTCTACGGGGCAATAGGAATCGTGTCCAAGCTTAAATGTCGTGATGAAATAGAAGCAGGCGCGTTACTTAAAGCAAAATACATGAAGGGGTTAGTCATCATAGCACCTGTGACATCAGCTCACCTAAATAACTTAAAAGTATACAACTAAAGGTTTTTTTTTTTTTTTTTATGGAATAGACCGGCAAACGAGCAGACGTATCGCCTGATGGTAAGCGATTACCGCCGCCCATGGTCACCCGCAACACCAGAGGCGTCACAAGTGCGTTACCGGCCTTTGGGGGATGGGGGGGGGGAGATACGGGGAAGGGTTGGGGTATGGGCCTCCGGTATCCTCACTCACTCGGTGAAACACAGCGCAAGCACTATTTCACACCGGTTTTCTGTGAGGCCGTGGTATCACTCCGGTCGAGCCGGCCCATTCATGCCGAAGCGTGGCTCTCCCACGGAAGGTCTATAGATACGTATGAAATTGAAAGAATTATCCTCCAACTCCTAACCGTTAAGGAGTTTTACCTTTCATCATCAGCTCATCATCATTAAATGATGACTACCAGACGCAAATACCGGCGTAGCTTCAGAAAATATACGAAAAACATAGTACGTGCCTGAAAAAAATGAGGGTTACCCTCAATTTCTCTGGAATGCCATCATCAGATCCTAGTTTCCTTATCATGGTACCACCGTCGGGACATCTACTTTCCATTAAAAAAAGAATCATCAAAATCGGTTCATAAACGACGAAGTTATCCCCGAACACACACACACACAAAAAAATATATATATATATACGGTCGAATTGAGAAACCTCTTCCTTTTTTTGAAGTCGGTTAAAAACAGCTTTAGAAGGAACCTAATTTAAAAGAAGGATCTAAATTCAAAGATCAAAACACACACGGTAAGACACGTCGTTCAAACAAAATATTGTGGAAAGAGAATCGACGCGAAAAACTTGCATCTTGGCTAAGAGGACTGACCTACTAAAAGCCGTACAATATGAAGACACCCTTATACCTTCAATGGAATACATCAGCCTCTTAAAAATTATTTCAATCAATTCTTCTAGCATCTGTTTTTTGTGGTCTAATCAAGTGAATAATATTAATGGCATTCATTTGAGTTTATTGCATTTAAGTGAATTTTAATTTTCATAGTGATTTGGCTGTAAATATGACATATAAATCAGGTACAAAGGTCATAAAAGATTTATTAAACCTTGGTGGCGTTGGTCAAATGGAAACGTTAAAAATTTCTTCCTTTGGCTGAAGCAGTTAGCAATTCTTTAGAAGATGTCGCTTAAAACTTTTAAAATAATTGATTTTAAAAAGTATCACTGAGATCGATGCACCTATGTCATAATTAATTTAAATAATTTGTAGGCATGTACTCTTCGTCCCTGAATCTTCCAACTTTCCTCTCTTTTTTAAAACGGTAAAATTACGTAAGAAGTTAGAATATTAAGAAATTCATAAAACACTAGCTGACCTATTCGTCTAAGCGTTATGTTAACTATCCTATTTTAGGCAGGCCAACAAAACTCTTCTTCCTTCTTCTTCCTAGCCCTTAGTATTCCCAAGATTTGGGGTCGGCTACTAGTTCAACCGGTTTTACCTGAATATCAGTTTTTACCCGGAGCGACTGGCATCCGACCTCCGCAACCCTGAGGGTGAACTGAATTCGAAGGTTGAACTAGTTGTCAGTATATTTGAGGGCACTGACTTCCCAATAACGATTGCCATAGATAGATGTTCATGACAACCGAGACCGACTGCTTAACGTGCTCTCCGAGGCACGGGCGGTAAACACTGCCATCTTCCATACTCCGGGCTGCTATTAAGAATTTCTTGTAAGATAAATCCAACAGCAGTCAGACCCGGGAATCGACTCAAGACCTCTTGATCCGCAGTCGCTTACGCTAACCACTACACGAACGAGGCACGCCAACAAAACACACATTTAAAAAAGCGTGAAAATCGATTAGATAGTTTTGGAGTTCATCGTGAGCAACAACGTGACACGAGAATTAGGTAAGTGCTAAGAAAAAATGTTTGGCTCTTTAAGTATAATGGTATGTTTTGATTGAGCAAATATTCAATGTTAAATCAACATATACTATTTATTTGTACTTACATTAAAAACAGCCGAATGTGTCGGTATGTATAAATTGAAATATGTAAAATGAGTAAAGTGATTCTCAAGTTCATATAATACTGGAAAAACCAAGAGGATAGTTTAAATAGAAATTGAGGATATGAGATAAAAGCCAGTAGTCTGTCACAGCAGAAAACACAAAAGAGTTATCTTTTAAGTTAGATAAATAGATAAATTAAAATATGTAAAATGAGTAAAGTGATTCTCAAGTTCATATAATACTGGAAAAACCAAGAGGATAGTTTAAATAGAAATTGAGGATATGAGATAAAAGCCAGTAGTCTGTCACAGCAGAAAACACAAAAGAGTTATCTTTTAAGTTAGATGGAATAGAGAGGGTAGAGTAAGAGGAGAAGGAGAAGAGGATGAGATGAGAACTTGAAAAGTGCTTTACACATATTTGGAGTAGAAAATTAGCTAAAAAGAACTATGTCTATAAAAGTGGTTTAATAATCTTATAGACAACCAAGGAGAGCAGGGCTAAACTATTAAAGTAAATGTTATTACGTTAAAAAAAGTCATCAATAGGTATCTGCGAGGAAAATCTATTGAAAATTTGACTGTGAAAGAATTTTTAATCAAATCATAAGTTTTCATTACCTATTACGACATTCAGAGTATACGTGTTTAGAGTGAAAAATAAATAAAATCTTTAAATATTCGGCCACTAACAATTCTTATCATTCGTCTGGACTGTACAAGCGCGAACAATTTATTGGCAATAAGATTCATTAAGAACTAGTGGGCACAATATGATGACAAACTGGCGTTGTAAATAGAGACAAATAGGTGATTCAATTAAAGTTTTGCCATTTGATAACATAAAAATCACGATATCGTTTACATTAATAAAATAAAATTTGTATATTTCCAGATAAATGAGACATGTAAAGTTTGACGCGCTAATAGGAGCGATATTTCAATAAAAATAGTTACAAAAACAGGGGAAATTTATTCCTCTTGAGTGCTTACTATTCATTTGTTCTGTGGTGATTACATTGAGTGCGCTGTGTAAGCGGTTAAAGTTTCGTAAAAATCATATATGACAGAATTCTTCCTTTAAATAAGTTCGAAATAAAAGTCCGGAACAGCATATGCCTATCTTTTAAGCTTCTAACCTTTCTTTATAAGAGTCAAATTTGTTCAGTTTGCATAACATCACGTTCAAAAGGAGACAAAGACGAAGATGCGCTGCCAGCGCAGCGCAGGGCAGCGGGTATTAAATGTGATAAGAACGATTTCTATCACACTGTATTTATACCTAGCCTAGTTTTTGAAAGATGCTCAAGCTGTCAATGACATAACAAGGATCTTAGAAAAAGTGGTGACACTAGTTAAACACTTGAGGTAAATACCATTAATGTTTTGTTTAATATTCTAAGAAATAACATACATTAAGTAAATATCGAACCACAGTGGCAAACACTGCATATTGAACTGATATGCTAAGATTAGGAATGTAAGTAAATATCTGAAAACAACTTAACCATCCTAAATCGGTAGAGATGTAAAATATTTTATTATAATGTAGAAAAAATAATGAAATAAATAATGACAAGAGTCCAAGAAAGATAAAGGAAAAGGAAACAGATTTTTTAAATAAATGCGCCAGTCTCTACACATACCTACATAAAAAACACCTTATGAAAAACTGTTACGAACGATTCCCAAGTTACACTTGTATTTACTGTTACACTGTTAATATGATTTCTGTATATCATAATGTATTGTTTGCTCCAGCCTCAAATATAATTGAGGAATTTATAAATAATACATAATATACGTTACTGTATAAAACAATAATTGAAGTGTCTCTTTGTAATTCCAAAATAACAGCTTTTCACTAAATGCATTTGAAAGTATACATATAGGTACGGTACTTACTTCAAAAAATCAATTTCTAAAATTGTTGTCTGTCTCTCCGTCTGGTCTATCTGTCTATCCTATCCTATCTATCCTATCCTATCCTATATATCCTATCCTATAATCCTATCCTATCCTATCTGTCTGTTAGTTCCAAATAATCTCTGGAACTGCTGGACCAATTTCTTTCTTTCTTTCTTTTTTTAAAAAGACAACTCCCGCACTAGGAATAAATCCTGTGTCGCGGGGGACTTTACAAACATACATGAAACGGACACAAAGAACACCCAGACTCAGAACAACAATTTGTGGATCACACAAAGTGTTGTCCTACGTGGGATTTGAACCCACGACACTTGGCAAAGTAGGAAACGGCGTGGTGACCGTTAAACCACTAGGCCAAACGTGCAGGCAATTCTGACGGGACTTTCATTGGCAGATATCTGATGATATAAGGAGTAACTTCGTCTCGCAAGTAACACCACGGGGCTTAATTAGTAGTTAAATAAATTCAATTTTCCGACATGGAAATGCCAAGCATTATCAGATTACCGCTGTTCTACTGTACAGTGATCGCTCGATGAATTCATCGTCTTTAGGATGCATTACATTGTCAACATAGAGACCATCTTTTGCCTTTTTCATCTTAAATTGTTGCAAGAAGTAATCCAGTAATAGATTAAATTTCAGTTTATTGCTAATTTTATGCTTCGATGCACTATTGTTTAGAATCCGTGGCTGTTTTATTTATTTTAAAACAACCAACAGTTGCAATGAGTTTGTTTCGTTGATTAAATTGTCTTAATCAATCTCTTTTTAACCGACTTCAAAAAAGGAGGAGGTTCTCAATTCGACCGTATATATATGTTATCTTTTATGTGTGTTCGCGGATAACTTCGTCGTTTATGAACCGATTTTGATGATTATTTTTTTAATGGAAAGGAGATCTCCCAACGGTGGTACCATGATAAGGACATTAAGATCTGATGATGGCATCCAAGAGAAATCGCATCGAGTCGAACCTTGAAGTCGGTATTTATTTTTGTTAATTTTTTTCTTGATAGATAGTTACAAAATAGTTGGATATTACTCCTGATTACGACATATCAAACTGTTTAATGTTTTTGATGTACGCAGTAAAACATGTATAGATTTTATAAATGTGTATCATATTTATTTAGTCAATGATATTATATAATAAATTTAGTGTATCAGCAAAAAGATTTCACGCTAATTATCCTATTATCCTTATAATTACTAAATTTTCAAGCTAAAGCCACTACTTTTGCTAATTACGATTCAGAATAGGCAGTTTAAATTATATATCGAAGTCTATATAATTAAAAGACCACACTGTTTTTTTCAGAAAGCAGACAAAGTTATAATTATCCATACTTAGGACTTCAAATGTGAAATGGATAAAAAGGAGCTTTGTATCTTCTCTAAATTAAATAGTTCATTTATTATTATCAGACCAATTGACATCAAAACCACATTACAACAAGATATTATAACACTTTCAATATACACTCCACACTTTGTAATAACAAGCGATACCACAAGATACACATTATCGAGTGCTTGCTACTTATTTATTACTTCGCAGGAATGCAGGATGTAGGCACATACATAATATGTATTTGCAATATTCGAATAAATTCTTAGGGTATTGCTTGAAATGCAATCTGAAAGTGGGAAGTACAAACGGCTCCATAAATAAGTAGTTTTATAACTTTGCAAATGTAAAAAACTTCCTAAGTTAGGGACAAGCACGTACTGCACGTACCTCTTTGCATAGATTGTCAACAGAAAGAATTGATATGAGTATTGCGATATCTGAGAAATAATACATTTAAGTTACGAGTAAGATATTAAAATGTGAAGAATGGTATTTTTACCCCTTTGTACCTACATAAATTGTAAGAACGGAGGAGTATTAAAGGCACAGTTAAAGTTTTTAAGGAGGAGAAGTGCAAAAAGCTAAAAACAAATGAATGAATTATGATCGAAATTCGACCACTGAACGACCACTAATTGTATTAAAAGTACATATCTGCAATTTCAAATTAAAGTTGAGATTGAATAACCTAAAATATTTAATGCTCAAACAAGATATCCGTTTTATTTCTCAACTCAATAACATTTTCACTTCACGTATCCGGAACTGGCTAAGTAGCAACTACCGGATTAGCCTATTCTTTGTTTCAAATAATATTCAGCATATTATTAAATGCACCAAATTTTCCCTGTTCAACAAACACATTTAGTGCTAGATAAACCAGGGTCAAAGTGCAGCCTTGCAACTGAAAGGAAATCGAAAGACACTTTGACATAGTATAGCAATGATTGTTACCGTGACACGGGTAACTGCAAAATTTGCACAGCGTTACAAGCTTATTGGAATTGACGAACGGCGCTGGTGTCATTGAAGTTTTTCAAGTTCACATAATTTATTGTGCTCTGTAGAACGTCAGTTTCAATTTTCATCACCAATAGTAATAAAGTAACTTTAGAGCTTTCTAGACACAATTATGATGCACTAGAAAATGACCAATTCATTTTTATTGAAGTAGTTTAGAACAAATTGTATCAATTGAAAAGTTATTTAATGTTAGTCAAGACTGTTCATTTCAGTAGTTTGCAAATAATAACGAAGTGATAAATATCACTTCGTTATTTAATGCGGTATTTACCGTTCCTATTACTACCTATTCAATTAAATGTCCAGTCCTAAATCCTTAGCCACAGCCCTAAAACACAGACTATGATAAAATATACCAAATTGACCCGAGCGCAGCAGAAGACAAAAGTCTTCTGGTTCGTTTACGTCGATGTAGATTTTATCAATGACGAAATATTTTGCCTGGGTGAAAAGTATTCTGTGGTTTTAACTTATTTTAGTATTCTACTATTTAACCAATTACACATTATTTTTTACTTAGCAACGACTCACGACTTAACAACGCTTATAATTGAAATATGCCTACTTGTAAAATTTTATATGCCTGAGTATACGTATTTATTCAACATGATAAACTATACGAAAAACATTCAACATCTATCTATCTATTTAAATAAAAGAGTAAGGTGACTGACTGACATACCCATAGATCAACGCACAGCCCAAACCGCTGAAGCTAGAATCCTGAAATTTTGCATGTAGGTTCTTTATATAACGTAAGTGAGCACTAACAAAGGAATTTTGGAAATTCCACCCCTATAATGGGACCATTATAATGATATTTTAAGCAGACATATTGTTTACTAGTGATCGCCCAGTGGTCGAAATTCGACCTTTTTTTTTTGTTTTTTTTTTTTTTACCTTTCTGTACTCCTCCTCCACATAAAGTTTAACTGTGTCAATTTTCATACTCCTCCGTCCAACTAATTTTCGTCAACAAGGGTACAAAGTTTTTGCTTTACGTATCAATATAAAGATTACTAGCCTGACATTTATCGATCTTTAACCTTATGCAATTAATTTTATATTTCCAAATCTAAAACTGACCAAAGCTTGCTACTTTATACTAACAGGAAAGTACTTATTTTTGTACACCAATTTGTGTGACATAGTGCTTCCAGCGGTAGATTCTGAGAAATGCAATTGACCTATAAAATGTACAAAAATTACGTAAAAAGTTAGACTAAACAAGGTTATAAAATTAATTTTGCATTCAGTCTTATATCACTTCTATTTATACACAAAATGATTCATAAAAGTGATTGATAAAACAAGATGTTTTTTTATGCTAATGAATACTCGTGAATATTAAGCATAGCTACAGGTTCTGTCTTATTTTTTTTTTATTTTGGTGGAATAGGAGGCAAACGAGCAGACGTATCACCTGATGGTAAGCGATTACCGCCGCCCATGGACACCCCGCAACACCAGAGGCGTCACAAGTGCGTTGCCGGCCTTTGGGGGATGGGGAGAGGGATGTGAAGAGGGTTTGGGGTATGAGTCTCCGGTATCTTCACTCACTCGGTGAAACACAGCACCAGCGCTATTTCACACCGGTTTTCTGTGAGGCCGGGGTATCACTCCGGTCGAGCCGGCACATTCGTGCCCGAAGCGTGGCTCTCCCACGGTATAAACGAGGTATAAACACATAGTTAATTTATTAATTACCTTAATTTTTTAATATAGTGAAATGACAAGAAATTTTGTAATGTAAAAAAGTTTATATAATATATTTCCAATCATTTCCATATGCAAATGATTGGAAAACCCCAACTTGATTTAACTAATCGAACTTCAATGAGATCAAGGTTTGTGATTCATAATTTTGTGAAATCATATCATTACTTTTTGTATTATTCGTGTCTGTTAGTTTTGTCGATATTGCGAAAACCGCTTTATTTTTAGTGGCACGATTTCACAAAATTATTTAGTGATCTGAACGCTGAATTTATTCTGTTCTCCATTTTAACCGCAACTCGTGTTATCTAAAAGCATTTACTTTAACGTGTATTTTCCTTATTAAACAAAATCCATATTCATACTTATTTTTATAAGTTGAAAGTAATTCTGTCTGTCTCTCTGTTACGTTTTCACGGTTAAACCGCTGCATCGATTTTAATGAAATTTGCAAGACGATATTACATTGCAAGAGAATATCTATGAGGTAAGATTTTTTTTTTGATATATGTTTTAGCTGCAAAAATGACTCTGCTCTGCCTGATGAAAAGCATGAGCTATTTTCATTCATGTTTAATATTGATAGTTTCCTAGGACCTGAGGATCCTAATAGATTATAAAACGAATGTGAACACTTAGTATAGTTAACATGGCAAAGATAAATACATTATGTGCGAAAATTACTAAACACGCTGAAACTTTGTGTCAAACCGTGATTGACGTCAATAATGTTGTTTCCGATCATAATAAAAATACAGCCTGTCCTCACGAAATTAAATATCTATGCCAACATACTGAGAAAAGCGATGTCCGTCACAGTTTAAAGTTTTCTATTATTATTTTTAACTCAAAATTAAAAGCAAGAAATTTGGCAAGAGATATTTCTGTCTGGAGTCTGGTACGTGTCGTCCGCGAGGTGGGTTATAAACACTTTCGACCAAAGAGCACTGGACGCAAGTCGAAGCTCAGCAGCGAGACTCTTGATCTCATGAGGAAACGACGAGAAGCACTAAACGCCACACCCTCTGAGCGACAGGAACTGAACAGGCAGATAAGAAGGCTGGTCAGACAAGACGTTCGACAGTCGAATACTCGAGTGATCGAGGATGCGATTGCTCGGAACAAGGGTTCAAAAGTCTTTGCCAAGCCTAAGGCCTCCTGTTACCACCTGTACAAGCTCAGAACAGCACAAGGCACCACCGTCACCTCTGAAACAGAGATTCTCGCTGAAGTCGAAAAGTTTTACGAGTATCTATATTCCTCACGAACCAGTCCACCCGATACCCACAGCGCGGATGACCCGCGTGCTAGACTGACACGCCACCTCACAGACGAGCTTCCCGACATCGATCTGGGTGAGATTAGAATGGCACTCGGACAACTACACAATAACAAAGCTCCGGGCGAAGACGGAATTGCAACAGAGCTCCTAAAGGCTGGTGGAACTCCTATGTTAGTAGAGCTCACAACTATTTAATTCCGTCATTCATACCGGCACTTCACCGGAGGCATGGGGTAGGAGCGCGGTAGTGCTTTTCTTCAAGAAAGGAGACAAAAGCCTACTGAAGAACTACCGCCCAATTTCACTCCTGACCCATGTGTACAAGTTGTTTTCGAGGGTCATTACCAATCGTCTCGCCCAAAAACTCGATGACTTTCAGCTTGTGGAGCAGGCTGGGTTTCGAAAAGGCTTCAGTACTGTGGACCACATACACACTCTAAGACAAATTATCGAGAAGACAGAGGAATATAATCAGCCTCTCTGTCTAGCGTATGTGGACCACGAAAAAGCCTTCGATACCATTGAGACCTGGGCTGTTCTGGAATCCATGCAGAGGTGCCTGGTCGACTGCCGATATATCGAGGTGTTGAGATGCCTCTATGAAGCTGCAACGATGACCGTCCAAGTACAAGAAAAGAGCACAAGACCAATCCAAGTGCATCGAGGAGTAAGACAGGCAGATGTTATATCTCCGAAACTGTTTACTAATGCCTTGGAAGACGTCTTCAAGACGCTCGATTGGAACGGACGGGGAATCAATATCAATGGCCGATTCCTCTCACACCTGCGGTTTGCAGACGACATAGTCATTCTGGCGGAGTCTCTACAGAACATAGAAGAAATGCTTAACAGTCTGGACGACTCTTCTAAACGAGTGGGACTAGGGATGAACATGGAAAAGACGAAAATCATGCATAATCGGCATGTGTCCCCGAGTCCCGTGACCGTAGATGGCGTTACTATCGGGGTTGTGGAAGAATACATCTATCTTGGCCAAACTATCCAACTCGGCCGGCACAACTTCGATCGGGAGGCCGATAGAAGAATTCGTCTCGGCTGGGCAGCGTACGGGAAGCTACGTCATATCTTTGAGTCGCCGATACCACAGTCATTGAAAACCAAGGTTTTTAACCAATGCGTCCTACCCGTGATGACATACGGAGCCGAGACGTGGACACTCACCATTGGACTGGTCCACAAATTTAAATTTAAATTTTCATCGTCGATCCCACAGTGCCTTAAGACGAAAGTCTTCAATCAGTGCGTCCTACCCGTCATGACATACGAAGCCAAAACGTGGACACTTACGGCACGGCTGGTCCATAAGTTCAAAGTCGCTCAGCGTGCTATGGAGAGGGCTATGCTCGGCGTTTCTCTGAGGGATTGCATCAGGAATGAGGTAATCCGGCAGAAAACCAAGGTCATCGACATAGCCCAAAGGATTAGCGAGCTGAAGTGGCAGTGGGCTGGCCATATTAGCCGCAGAACTGATTACCGTTGGGGTAAACGGGTTCTTGAGTGGAGACCGCGTCTCGGCAAACGTAGTGTAGGACGTCCACAGGCCAGGTGGAGTGATGATCTGCGCAAGACGGCTGGCACGAGCTGGATGCGAGAAGCCGAGGATCGAACCAAGTGGCGCGCAATTGGAGAGGCCTATGTCCAGCAGTGGACTGCGATAGGCTGATGATGAATGATGATGAACGAACAAATTTAAAGTGGCTCAGCGGGCGATGGAGCGTGCGATGTTGGGTGTCTCTCTGTCTGATAGAATTCGGAATGAAGCTATTCGACAGAAAACTAGAGTGACCGACATCGCACGGAGAATCAGTACGCTGAAGTGGAAATGGGCCAGTCATGTCTCTAGACGTACCGATGGTCGATGGAGCCGAAATGTGCTTGAGTGGAGACCGCGACTAGGCAAACGTAGTGTAGGGCGCCCTGCGGCTCGGTGGACTGACGATCTAAGGAAAGTGGCTGGCAGCGGATGGATGAGGACTGCCTAGGTCCGGGATGGTTGGCGCTCCTTGGGGGAGACCTACGTTCAGCAGTGGACGGCGATTGATTGATTGATGATTTCATAACATCTTATTTTATACAAGTAGGCACAGGAGGTATCGGTTTTGCGTTGATATTGCCTTTTAGGCACAACAAATATCTATCTAACTATAACATTTAGAAACTTTTTTAGTTAACTTTATTTTAAATGCGAAAGCAATATTTGAAACTTTTTAACACATAAATATGTATATCAATCTTCTTCTTCCTAGATATTATTATTCCCAAGATTATTTAGGATCAATTACTAGTTCAACCGGTTTTACCTGAATAAAATTATCTGAATGGACAGTCACCAAACCTGAGGGTGATTTCAATCCAGTATATTTGAGGGCACTGACTTCCTAATAACGATTGTCGATACATGTTTACGACAACAGAGACCAACTGCTTAACGTGCTCTCCTATTGACGAGCCTGAAACACTGCTAAACTTCCACTATTCTATTCCACACAAACTATTAAAAACTTATTGTAAGCAAAAGCAAAAAACTTTTGCCTCGATCCAGGAATCGAACCCGAGAGCACTTGATCGGCACTCGCATACGCCTACCGCTAAACAACTGGGCAGCAACATCAATGTTTCCATACATTTTGGTATCTATATATTAACTAGCTGTTGTCCGCGACTCCGCCCGCGTGTATGTCGGTTATCGCTGCAAATAGTAGCCTAAGTGTTATATGTTAGCCTGATGTATAAGCCATATTACTGTAAAGTTTCATATAAATCCGTTCAGTAGTTTTTGTGTGAAAGAGTAACAAACGTCCATCCATACAAACTTTCGCGTTTATAATATTAGTAGGATAAATTTCGTACTCCTTTTACATAATTATGCGAACGGAGGAGTATGAAATTTGGCACAATTAACTTTTTTGTAGGAGGATATAATATGAATTATGTTCGAATTTCGACCACTTAGCGATCACTAGCTAATTTTTTTTTTTTTTTTTTTTTTTTTTTTTTTTTTTTTATGTTTGGCCCGCCAAAATGACTCTACTCTGCCTGATGGAAAGCATAAGCAGAATCCAAGAGTGGTGGTCACCATGCTCACTGCGAATGCAGACAATGCAGCATGGCGACCCACACCATGGCGGCCTAGTGATGCTGCTGCATCTTTTAGTCTAGTCAACAAGTTTGGAACTTGTTGACTAGACTAATTGGGCCTCCGGTCTCGCACTCACCAACGAAACACGACAGCACGCTGTCATTTTACGTTGATTTTCTGTGCGAGGGTAGTACCGCCCCGGTCGAGCCGGCCCGTTCGTGCTGAAATCAGCGTGGCTCTACTACCTACTAATTGATAAATATGAAATTTTATTCGAAAAATAAACGCATCTATTTTTCCGAAGTTGAAAAGAATGATCTGATTATCTACAATGATATTATTGATCTACAATCTGTGATAAGAGATCCCTTCAACGCTGACTGTAATAATGGAAGTTATTGCCGTAGGCAAGAGAAGTTAAGGATATGGATATGGACCAAATAGATGGATAACTGTAATTGTTGTTGCTGCTAAACTTTAATGTCGGAGTTTGCCGCAACTCAAAGTCAAGAGTAGTCCATTAATAAAAGGATAGAATTTGAATGATATGCAACTAAAGCATACATCAGCATCATTGACTGAAGATAAACTGATGTACTTCTTGTACCTAGTTCTAGGAATGTAATATTTATTTGTTTACACTAATAAGACTATTTTGGATTTTCCATGAGTAATCATTTACGTATTAGTTTTTACGTTCCATTAAATAATAAAATAGTAACCATTTATATTTAAGTGACAAACAAGACAGGTTTATGAGAAACGTATGTACGTATTCATACATATATGTTTTAGAAATATGTTCTTTGTCGGGAAATTATTTAAATTTTTTTTGCTTCGGTTACTTTAATAGATATATTCTGTTTCCATCATGGTAAAATTAATTAGTAAATTCAAATGATTCTATATTTGAACTCATTCATTAAATTAAAATAAAATAGCACAAACATTAATTTTATTTATAACAGACTTCAAAAAAGGAGGAGGTTCTCAATTCGACCGTATATATGTTTTTTTTATGTTTGTTCGCGGATAACTTTGTCGTTTATGAACCGATTTTGATGATTCTTTTTTTAATGGAAAGGAGATATCCCAACGGTGGTACCATGATAAGGACCCTAAGATCTGATGGTGGCATCCAAGGGAAATCGAGTCGAACTTTGAAGTCGGTTTTTATTTTGTTAAAATTTAACTTGTAAAATCATTGTACAGTTACTACGCTGTCAGAATGTGTTATTCTAAATTCAACTTAGGTATGTTTACACAGGTTTACTTATACACGAAATTCTTGTTTTTGTAGACTCCGGTGTCTGTTCGTAGAATTATCACGGACAGTCACGGGTAAATTACCTCTCGTAATAAATTATTTTGTGAAGCAGCAAACATGTTTTTAAGTTGTTTTTAACCGACTTCCAAAAAGGAGGAGGTTCTATGTTCCACTGTATGTATTATTTTTATTTTTTTTATTTTTTTTTATGTATGTTACCTGATTACTCCGTCAGTTGTGGACCGATTTTGATTTTTTTTTTTGTATTCGACAGGGTATGCTTCCGTGGTGGTCCCATTGCCAGCATATCAGGATCTGATGATGGGATCCCAGGGAAATCGAGGGAAACCCTCATTTTTTATAGGCACATACTATGTTTTTCGTATATTTTCTGAAGTTACACCGGTATTTGCGTCTGGTAGTCATCATTTCACGATGATGAGCTGATGATGTAAGGTACCACTCCTTAACGGTTAGGAGTTGGAGGATAAATCTTTAAATATCATATGTATATAAGTTACCTTTAGTCGTATTCTTACAAATTATTTAGGTAAGCTGATGATGGACGGTGGAAGGTACAACTCCTCAACGGTTAGGAGTTGGAGAATAATTCTTTCAATTTCATACGTATCTAAAGACCTTCAGTCGTATACTTTCAAGCTATTTAGGTGAGCTGATGATAGAAGATTAAACTCTTCAACAGTTAGGGATTAGAGGATGATTTTAATATTACACGTACCTTAATTTGTATTATTCTTGATGATGAAATTTGATGAAATAATTCAACTTACTACTTACCTACGATTGTTTGCACTAAAAACTGTAAAATAAAAACTTTTTATAAAAAAAAAAAAAACGACTTCCAAAAACATCCAACGAAAACTCTCTGTCAAAAAACACTTAAAAGTGTAAAATAAACTGGTTCTTCATAAATTGCCTATACCTAATTCTTTATTCATTTAAATAGTAGTATTATAATGGGTGCTAGGTACCTAAAATCTGTTTGAAGTCGGTGCCAAGTGCCTATCGCTTCTTTTTGGCTTAGCACCGACTTCAAACAGATTTTAGGTACCTAGCACCCATTATAATACTACTATTTAAATGAATAAAGAATTAGGTATAGGCAATTTATGAAGAACCAGTTTATTTTACGCTTTTAAGTGTTTTTTGACAGAGAGTTTTCGTTTCGTTTTTTTATATCCTGTGCCTTTTGTCACTCATATGGAACTTGGCAGGATTTTGACCCTGTAATACTTTACTGTATAATACTTTTACATTTATAGTCAATATAATAACTTACTTAATACTTGGTAGAGGATATGGTAGAGCTTTACTCTATCGACGATGATGTAACCATATCCATTATTAGCTGACCCACGCACCCTCGTTTGCGTCGCATAATGCCCGTAGCGTAATAATTTTCCCCCGTTTTTGTAACATTCTTCATTGGTGCTCCGCTCCTATGGGTCTTAGCGTGATGACATATAGCCTATAGCCTTCCTTGATAAATGGGCTAATCTAACACTGAAAGAATTTTTCAAAATGGACCAGCAGTTCCTGAGATTAGCGCGATCAAACAAACAAACAAACTTCAGCTTTATATATTATATAGTATATATATTTTATCGAAAGTTGCAGGTCATACTATGTAAAGTTTTTGCCAAAATTATTTATACCTAACAATAGAAGTGGCCATGCAGTAGCATTTTTAACCGACTTCAAAAAAGGAGGAAGTTCTATGGTCCACAGTACATATTAAAAAAAAAATGTATTTTCACCGATTACTCCGTCAATTGTGGACCGATTTTGAAAATTATTTTTTAATGGTGTATTCTCTCGATTGTAGGCACTTGTTGGAACTTGATAAAATACATTGTTGAAATTAATCTCACCAAGTACTTTTAATTCATTATTTAGTGAATTTAAGCTTAACCTGACAGGTTTCGCCCTATAGCATTATCTAAGGTTACTTTAAATATGAATAATTATAATAAAATAAAAAATGATTATCATAAAAATTAACTGTTTAATTTCAAGAACATATTTTAATGGTGTTTAATTATGAACTAAAATGTTAAACAATAAAAAAACATTTATTGATTGGATGTATTAGAAATTGTTCAAATTATCCTTTTGCTAATTAATTGAATTGATTGAAATTATTAAATGACTGCACGTTTGACCTAGTAAACGGCGTGTTGACCGTTAAGTAACTAGGTCCTAGTGGTTTAACGGTCACCACGCCGTTTCCTACTTCGCCAAGAGTCGTGGGTTCAAATCCCAAGTAGGACAACACTTTGTGTGATCCACAAATTGTTGTTCTGAGTCTGGGTGTTATTTGTGTCCGTATCATGTATGTTTGTAAAGTCCCCCGCGACACAGGAATTATTCTTAGAGCGGGAGTTGTCTTAAAAAAAATTACATTACAAACAAAATGTTTTTAAACGTAAACGTAAATAGAACATCTATTCTTATCTATTCTATTATATTATTGATACCTCAACCTCACAGAAAACCGGTGGGAAATAGCGCTTGCGCTGTGTTTCACCGAGAGAGTGGGGATACCGGAGGCCCATATCACAACCCCTCTCCTCATCCCCAAAAGGCCGGCAACGCACCTGTGACGCATCTGGTGTTGCGGGTGTCCATGGGCGGCGGTAATCGCTTACCATCAGGTGATATGCCTGCTCGTTTACCCCCTTTTCCATAAAAAACTGCCTTCTGATTATTCACAAAACTTGACAAGGAAAATAAAATTGAAACCAGCAACTTTTTTCGTAACATCCTGATACCTACACACCTGTCATCGTAATATATTCAAGCAATTGCGCTTAAGAGTAACAAGGGGCTTTCCCATGGCCCGATAAAATTAATGACATCCAACAAAATGTCGTGTCGTCCAGTGAGACTGCGTGGACTGCGTACAACGTGAAATGTGTTCAGTGACTGCGGCTTTCACCCGCTTCACCGCTAGAGTGCACTGTACACTAACCGCTAAGTTAAATTAGCAATTTATCTGGTTAGTGTCACGAACACAGCGGGTAGGAAAAAGGTAAGATATTTTTCATCCCACCAGCTCGTAAAGAGTATTTTTGCCCTTCGATATCTGAGTGTAAAAGCCGTTTTTATCCTCTAGAGAATAAAGTAAATTGAATTTAGAACATCGCTCGAGTGCACTAAGTTTGTGAATTCAAAACATCATTAAACCTATTTACTTCACCTCCATGGTGCCGAATTAATCATACAATATTTTTTAATTTGTTAAAAACTTTCGGAACCTTCTTGGTGTAGTTTTTTTTAATTTGCTCTGGCCGCACCAACTAAAAGCAACGTAACTTTAAATTTTTCTTAATTTATCTGATTGTCTGTTTGTAATATTAAAATAATCGTTTTTTACGAAATGCATATGTATGTATACACGGTACATATACTAAAATATATTTTTTTACAATTTCTTTTACATTGTCTGTCTGTCAGTCGGTCTGTCTGTCTGTTTGTTCCGGGTAATCTTTGGAACGGCTGGACTGATTTTGACGGGACTTTCACTGACAGATAGCTGATAATCTAAGGAGTAACTTAGGCTACTTTTTTAGACTAGATTTGTCCCGCGGTGTAACTCGCGGTACGACAAAAATCGCGGGTAACACCGCGTGGTTGAGGTTACGTGTTGCACTCGAGTGCAAAGATTTTTTCACCTCGTGGTCTTTTGATTCCCTCGCTGACGCTCAGGATTCTAATTTTAGAATCCTTCGCTTGCTCGGTCATCAAAATTGAGCACGCGGTTAAAAAGCAACTTTGCATTCTTGTATAGTAAAATAACTATTCTTTCATTTGGTAGGTGTATTCTTTTCTATAGAGAGTTCTATATTCTGCAGTGGTCTGTTAAAAACTTTGAACTGACTGTCTGAATAGTAAATTGAATCTTAGAAAACGACACCGTATTGTTACCACTCAAATCAAAACTTAGTTAAGGAACATCATCTTTTCATTTATGTTTTAAATCAAATTTAGTTCGATAAGTTTATGTTTTTTTAAATTATATTAACGTGGTGTTAGTGGCAGTGGATAACTTGGACTCCTATTATATATAAATATTAAGCGTAAGGTAAAAGGTAGAAGATTTATCGCCTCGCACCCAGTGCCGTCTTTACCGGGTGGAGTGATGATCAGTGCCTAACTGCCCTTACTGTTGCGCTTAGGGAGCAACCGTTGTCAGTCCTAAAAGCACTACTTGGTTCAGGTAGCGTATATAAAGAATTGTTAGAAGCGGTAGAGTCGAGATATGGGAAACGCCATCTGAAACACGATTTTCGCTCCCAGCTACGCGATAGAGCCTAAGACTCAGGAGAAGGCCTGCAGCAATGTGCGTTGGAAATTGAGAACCTCGTACGGAAAGCGAACCTTTCGACTGACGGGAAGAAGATAAAAGCAAACATCGTGCAGGTTCTCATAAACGGCATCAAGGACTTGTAGGTTAGAGCTGGAGTGAAGCTTGGCACCCATGCTTAACTAAGGGAAGCACTGACACATGTAATGGAGGTAGAAGCGGTTCAACAGGATATCTGGTCGACCCACGAGCTAAGTCTCAGAGGAAATCAAAGAAGTCAAGTCGTCTCTTAAGAAGGGTTCTGGGATCATGTGCAGAATGGTAAGAGAGGTCATCTGCAGTTAAGTTGATGTCCTGGTTGAAAAAAATAGAGGACTACCTGTAGTAGCTAATGAGAAAACGTTGTGAAAAGAAGATGCACACAAGACGCAAGTTCCAAGGCAGCAATCTGGGAAAACATGACAGCTAGATAAAAAGTGACATCATAAGATAATGCAAAGAATATGTCACGCTGAGAAAATGTACTCCGACTACAGACTTGAAATCAACAAGCTTGACTTTTGGGACCATGTGAAGATGAAACAATGAAGATAGCACAGGGGGATGACGTTGACCTCAAGAAACTTATCACATTGGAAGCACAGGGTGATTGATCAGTCTTCTTGCCAAGGCAGCGATCACCTTTTGATGATGTTTATAATACCCACGGGCCCATAGATGGATATACAATCACTACTAATACCACTGGCAAGAAGAATGACCCACGGCTGTGTCACCGTGTTCTTAATCTAAACTACACTTACTGGAGTTGTGTGGCGTCCTGTTTTCGGCGCCGTTGATGGGGTACCCCACCGCCTGGTCTGTCCTGGTACGTTTACACATACATGCTCCAGAATGCTGTACAATCTTCAAGGAATTCGAATTACTCTCAATAATCAACTTTTCACAGATTTTCGAATTACAATACACTCGTTTTAGTTCTCGCGGGACGCACCTATCACGTATTACAATTCTCGCGAGTCTAATCACAATAACGGCAACTGTTCACAAGCGACTTCTCAACAATTTTCGATATTAATCTCGTCTCACGCTGGGCGGCGAGCCCACAAGTACCCTAGCTCAACAAACCTCACGGTGTTATCAATCTCACGCGGAAACTATACGAGTACTACAAATTAACAATTAATAAATTACGGCACCGGCCATTTCAACACGAGTTCGATCACAATCTTTTATACATTAACCTCAAACGTCAAAACGTCAAACACGAACCAGCGACAAACAAAATGTTGCCAGTACAATGACGTTCGAAATCCAACAGTGATATAAACCTGCTTGGAGTATTGTATCGTCTGCAAGCGCTATTACTAAAGTTTATTGGTATTTATTATATTAAAGCAAAATGGGATAGTTTGGTTCTACAAAACAGAACACTGTACTTAAAATGGGAGAAGTCCAACGGCAGAGAGTTCCACCTGGAGATAATTGAGCCAACAGCTAAGGTGCCGAACGTTCCACGTGAAGTTTACACTAAAGCAGCAGGTGGCAAGATGTACAAGATTGGTGCCGTAGTAGTGCCGTAAATATACTACTTGTTCTGTTGTAAAAAGTTCCACAGATGCGAAACCATGAAAACCAGCAACTTTAGAACGGAATGGAAACTAATCACAGTCAATATCGCGAGCAGGAACAAAAACCCGATACGACTGGCCCCTATAATACATATCAAGTGGGAGGATCCGTACAAAGTAGTGCATATCGACTGCCTGGCTAAATATCGTGGGAACAATAGCGATGCTCTGGACGAGCAAAATGGCAGTGTTACGAAAAAATATTATAAATATATAAATATATATAAAAATAATATATTAAAAACTATTATCTATACTAATATTATAAAGTTGCAGAGTTTGTTTGTTTGTTTGAACGCGCTAATCTCAGGAGCTACTAGTCCAATTTGAAAAATTATTTCAGTGTTAGGTAGCCAATTTATCGAAGAAGGCTATAGGCTATATATCATGACGCTAAGACTAATAGGAGCGGAGCACCAATGCACAAAGTTTAAAATATCGGGGAAAATTATCACGCTACGGGCAACAGGAGACGCTAACGACGTTGCGTGGGTCAGCTAGTATATTTATAAAGTCTCTTGAACACGTCAGAAGGCTTAATTCTCAAATTCGTCGAGCCCGAACACGTAATAATAAATAAAAGGGTTTGCTTAACAAAGAACCTGAAAGAAACCATTATTGTAATTGTAACCAAAAACTAACAGCATACATTATTACATGATCATGAATGATCATAGTAGAAAAATGTTAGTATAATACGCTTTCTCTACTTTCCAAAAGGGCCCCAAATTCTTGTGTGCCCAGGGGCCCCAGCTTAGGTTAAGATGGCCCTACTCGCACCCCCAGCTCACTAAATTTCATGAAAATCGTTGGAGCCGTTTAATCTTCAAATTTGAAATTTGTGGCTTTTTGTACTTCTAAATATAAAGTTTAATTATTTTAAATGCTAAATTCGTATGTTTGCAGAAATTTCCTTATGGTACGTACAACGAATACTCTAGCTAAAGAAGAGTAAAACAGTTACAGGAAAGAATATACACTATCTTTTATTAAAAAAAAGAATATCCCGGCGGATGAATAAATTATTTTTTAGAGTAAGAAAGAAGTTGTGAAAGAAATCGATTATTTAGAATTGTAAACCAGCATTACTATGAGTTCGATAATAGTGGATTCAAAATCACTCGGCGGCGCGGCCGTAATCGCTTACCAACAGGCGATTCGTCTGCTTGTTTTCCCACTATTCCATAAAAAAACTCATGGAATATATTATATTATAGGGAAGTAATAAAAAAGTATGAATAATCCGTCTGATCCCACTAACTAAATAGGATACTATGGTATCCAAATTGCTGAACTTAATAATTTCGAGTAAATGATATTAAAGTATATATTAACTAATCTAAATTTCTTCTATTTTCCAAGGAATGTTTTACTATCAATTTCCATCATTAATATAAACAAAATCGCACACTGTGACATGGACCTTAGTATGGAATTCACATAATTGATGTTGTAGGCCCATAATTGAAGGGCTCGCCGCTGACTACCGACTACCAACCAGTAATCACGATAGGCGCGGCAGACTGCATGGCTGCCACACATACATACTTACATGTATGTACATACACCGCATAACTGTGTTGGGTAAATTAGATTCGATCGGAGCATAAGTAATTTTAGGCTTTAAGATCTTGTTTCGTCAATGTTGCCTAAATTGGATATGTAGGATTTAGGTTAACAGGTTGCAGGCGAATAAAATATTTTTACGGATAAATAACTATTTCAGTTTGATTCAAAATTGTTAATTTTATTAAAAACTAGCGCTGCGCCTTTTATTATTTTTCCAAAAATAAAAGTATTCTAAGTTTCTCCTTATAACATCAGCTATCTCTCAGTCGAAGTCCCGTCAAAATCGGTCCATTTAACGGATTAAACGGACAAACTAAAATGTTAAAAATTGTTTTTTTTACGTAAGTAAGTACTGTTTAAACTTTCATAATAAATATTAGTGTATATGTCAAAGACTAAGGAAAATATCCTTTATTAAACGGTTTTTATATTTCAAGGTCAAAGAAACCTGATGTAAAAGTTGCTAGT
Source organism: Diaphora mendica (assembly GCA_949125395.1). NCBI lineage: Eukaryota > Metazoa > Arthropoda > Insecta > Lepidoptera > Erebidae > Diaphora > Diaphora mendica. The sequence goes on from OX421321.1 coordinate 10,633,113, forward strand.
ATAGTTCATTCGCTTAGATACGGTCACTTTGATTGAGCAACGTGCGGCTTATTGTCAAAGGGACGTCGCCACGACATCAAAGAACCCGCCTGTCGAGTACACCCACAAGTAAGTATAATTTGTCAGTTTATGCCGTTGTGTGAATTAATATACATATTCGTATTTTACAACAATAACCACAATATTGCGTGCAGGTGTACCGATACTATCTAAACGAATGGACTATACTTTAATGTTACGGGTGATGAATAACATCAGATTTAGTTTAATAAAAAATCGCACGAAATCTGGCAAAAGGGGGATCCCGGGCTATTTATCTAGTTTTATATTCGTCATTCATTATATTTAAAAAGTTAAAAAACTTATGATAAGTAGTTTGAGGAATGAAGAAAACTAACATACACACATCAAAAGTGTCTAGGGATCAACATATGTGTCTAGGGATCAACATATATTTTTGCAATAACTTTTCTCCTGATTGATATTAATTAAAATTTTCTTTAAGGATTCATCAAATAAAGTGTTTTCGTTTGTCACAGTAACGATAAACCAAGTCACCTTTGCATTAATAAAGAAATTTGCCATTTTCCTAATAAAGGGATTTTTGACATTTGAACCACTAACATTAAAGTTCGAAAAAAAGACTGAAATAACAGTTTTCTTTAAAATTTTATTAGGTAACTTAAACAATTAATAATCCGTGTTTCTACCGCGAACACTAACAACACAAGAATCGGTTTGGCATACTCAAAATGAGTTCATCCAAATCACGTTGTGGAATGGCCGCCCATGTTCGTTGCAACAACAAAAAAAGGTCTTCTTGCGACTGGATACCCTCCATATTCGGCAGAGCTCTTCTCTGTAGCATATCCCATGCATGCTCAATCGGGTTCAAGTCTGGCGACTGAGCAGGCCAGGGCCAAAGCCACATCTCAATCTCAAGAAATCCGCATAAAAATGCTTGATCCCTAGACACTTTTGATGTGTGTAGTTTCGTAGTAACACTTGTAAAACTACACTAATCCAAAAAATCTATCTATGCTTATAATAAAAATGTAACAGGTCCAATTCTGTACATTAAAGATATTTTAATTTTTGTTTGGAGGGCTGTCTATAGTCGATACGGAAGCCAAACTGTTTTTTTTTTCTTTTTTTTCTGTCTGTCCGTCTGTCTGTCTGTATCTTGGCCGCGCATCACGCTAAAATTACTGAATGGATTCAAATGAAACTTGGCATGATTTGAGTTCATACTACGAGATAAGACATGGGATACTTTTTATCCCGAAATTCAGCACTGTTTCTTGGAGAGAGGGGATGAAAGTCAAAATATGTACTTAGTTGGAATTCAATAACACATATTTCGATTTCTTTCATTCTTTTTTTGCTAGAAAGAAAAAATAAATAAAAGATAACGGGAAAAGTCTTTTTTTTTGTCCGCGACTGTACACTGTCTGTGGGAAGCTGAGACAGTTATGTAAATATGGCGGTACGAAGTTCGCCGGGTCAGCTAGTAATAAATAAGAGTGATAATTATTTTGGTTAAATTCGTCGTGTGTGATACAATGATATATTTTATTAATGGTGTGTGCATTTAACTCAATAAATGTAACTGTTACCACAGATTTAGAATGATGTATCGTCTTAACGATTGACAATACAATGTTGATCTTTTGTTATTATCAAGAAAGTCATCAGCGAACGTTGATCCGGATAATGGTGCAGTTAATTTTAAATTTCAACTGATACTTTAAAAATGGGGAACACCCGTATGTATTATTTATATTGATAACCTTAGAACGTAGTAAAGTTTTCCTCTATTTGCAAAAATAGGAAAGAAAAGAAGAAATTGTTGATATTAAAAAGGTAGGACTTTATTCCTACCTATTTAAAATCAACAATTTCTTCACCGTGGGCTCAGCTAGTACCTATACTGAGTTGAGCCCCGCGGTGTTCCTGCGGCACGACGTCAGCCACGGGCAATGCTGCTAGTCTAAAAAAGCGGCCAAGTGCGAGTCGGACTCGCCCATGAAGGGTTCCGCAGCAGCAAGTAACATTTTTTTTATATTTGTTTTTAAAGGTAAATTGCAGTTTACGATTTATGACATATTAAAAAAAACTACTTACTAGATTTCGTTCAAACCAATTTTAAGTGGAAGTTTGCATTTTAATGTACATCATATATTTTTTTTAGATTTATCGTGCTCTTATTTTAGAAGTTACAGGGGGGGGGGACACATTTTACCATTTTGGAAGTGTCTCTCGCGCAATCTATTCAGTTAAGAAAAAAATGATATTAGAAACCTCAATATCATTTTTGAAGACCTATCCATAGATACCCCTCACGCACGGGTTTGATGAAAAAAAAATTTTGAGTTTCAGTTCTATGTATGGGGACCCCCAAAATTTATTGTTTTATTCTTATTTTTGTGTGAAAATCTTAATGCGGTTCACAGAATACATCTACTTACCAAGTTTCAACATTAGAGGTCTTTTAGTTTCGGAAAAAAGTGGCTGTGACATACGGATTGACAGACGGACAGACAGACATGACGAATCTATAAGGGTTCCTTCCTGGCACGGAACCCTAAAAAACGCCTTAGTTACTTATTATCATCAGCTATCTATCAAGGAAAGTCCCGTCAAAATCAGTCCAACTGTTCTTAGTTTAGCCGGAACAAATAGGCAGACAGACAAAAAAAATGTTTTTTTTATATAAGTTTCGTATACACCTTCATTTAGTGGATATCTGTTAATTTGAAATTACAAACAGACACTTCAATTTCATTTATTTGTACAGAAGATAGAGTCCTAACGCATAAATTAAAAATATTGGTTTTTATAGATTGTAAAATAATGTCTAAGGCTAGTATTTCCTTAACCAAGACCCACAGTAGGTATCGTGTTATGTTGTTTGAAAAGCGGTTTTAGGTACTAAGTACAGTAACTAAGCTTGTGCTATAAGAGCTAAGAGGAAAATAAAATTTGGATTTGCCTCCACGCAACCTAGTACAATAATCAGAAATAGGTAATTAAAAACAGCACAAATGTTGACCAGTGTCCCAAAAGAGCACGCCTCTGGTACACAAGTAACAAATATTGAAAAAAATGTTAACAATACAGTTGTGTTAAGTAACGGTAAGTACCATGAGAGTACATGTGGGAGCTCAGTATATGCCCTAGTTATAGCAACTTATAACTGTACATTATCATAAAAAATAATCTTTTTTTTTCATTGTATATATTTATTTATTTATTTACTAGGCTCACCAACAATTGTATACACTGTTTATAAGTTAAAAAAATATTTTACAATAAATATGAAGTGGCATAGTGTTACAATTAATTATAGGTAAGCACCACGTGCACAATAAACAACAATTTTATCATAATTTATGCTATAAATACAATACAAGTAATATTAAAAACAGATGGCACTCAAATAAAGTTCCTCTTATAAGGTTTTTAGTATGGTTTTGCGGAATTTGTAAAGCGAGTCAGTGTGTATATCGACCAGGGCGCTGCAACTATTGAGCAGTTTACAGAGTCGTGGGATGGTGGAGTTTGTACCGAGAATACTTTGTAACATCGTTTTTTTTGCATTTCAATCTTTTAACAATTTTGTTTTCAGCGCCCTCTCGTTCACTGTAGTTTGAACTACAATTAGGTGCGGAGCGCGATCAAATTGTTTAGCTGTCTGGTGCACCTAGGATGCGCCAGGTGGCGTTTATTTTAAAGGATTTTTAGTATAGATTAAGCCGCATAGTAACAATGATACATTATCATATGTGTGTCATACGATTCTCAATACATTTTAAATTTATCGCATAGAAACAAGCAGTATAGTAGTTGTACGTCTTGTTCTCACGTCAAGTAATGAGGAGGGGGTTTCATCGAGAAAGTTCGATGATGAGTCTTTAAAAATAGATGTGTCGCAGATGAAAGATTCATTCTTAATCTTCTCTTTGGAACTCTGAGGAAGTTTTCATTATCGTGAATATATATATCTTTGATGGCAGTGTTTTGTGAGTGATCAAGTCCCACTGTCTGTGGTAAGTTAACCTCAGGTTATAATATGTCCTCAGGTTATTTAATTTTGTTTATAGGGTCGATAGATTACGGCTGAAAATCTACCTTCAGTATACCCGTCCTGTGGTTCGTGATTTATTACTGAGGAAGTTTGATTGTTGGCAGCTGACGGCTCACTCCTCAAGATTTCTGCCCTACCTTGAGGGAAGTTCACGTAACAATTAACATCTTTAATTAATACTTTTATTTAGCACCTACAAGTAGATCACTGTTGGACGTCTCCTCAAGCTACCTTGAGCTGGTGAGAGACTTCGGCTGACTACCTCGAGTCAGCAAGGTGATCCTGAGGGTAGCTACCTAATGCTGTCCCAGCAACAGGCCTGATTACATCTAAGGAACGTAATAATTTATATTTTCTTAACTACCTTGTATATAGTTATAAATAATTTACTTATAATAAGTAACTTTTAATTGTAATTTGTTTAAACATAAATAAAAGTTGTATGTGTCTCAAGCTGTTTCACTGAAGCCTCCCGTGGAGCCAAAGTACAGGCACCCTCACTCTAAATTTCTTAAAAATTCTAACGGCGCCCTGAGGTCTCATAACTATCCTGAGTCGAAACCGGTGAGTAATCCACCTGACAAGTTCAGGGGTTACAACTTCTGCGAAGCGGGGGATGCAGGGGTATGATAGGAAAACGAGGATACCTAGCTGGAGCCTGGAATTTAATTTTGCTTAAAAGTTGTGGACAATCTACCTTGTGTCTCAGAAGCTTGTATAGAAATATGGACTCTATAACATTCCTTCTTTTTTCGAGTGTGACTAGCTGAAAGTGTGTCAATCTCGTTACATACGATTTTATACTTTTAGCTACACCAGAGGCATATGCTAGGTGTTAGAGGAACCTCTTCTGTATACGCTCCAGTCTTAATTTGTGTGTCGCATAATGTGGTCTCCATACAGGGCTGCAGTACTCCAGTATGCCACGAACAAGGCAGTTATATAAAAGAATTTTAGTTTTACTACATCGAAACTTAACCACATTTCTTAAAACGAATCCCAGCATTCTAGATGATTTTTTACTATACTTTCCACGTGTGGTACAAATGTGAGCTTATTGTCAAAAATAACACCTAAGTCTCTAATTTCGCTCACGCGTTGTATAATGTTTTGGCCAATATAATAAACTGATTGCAGAGGGTTAATTTTTATTAGAAAATTTCATGTGATAACATTTATTGATATTCAAACTCATGTCATTAATATTATTTACTTAGGTTAGTGAATTATTACTTTACTAACCATACCATATTGAGATTATTCCGTCTATATATCAATTGGCAAAGATTATTAAAATTCGTTTGATAAATTATTTTTATTACAAAAACAAAAACCCAACTGCTTAAAAGTAATGAACTGAAAAGAGAAAAACAAGTATCACAATATGTACTTATATAAAATTCGAAGGAATAATGCATCGTTTAGTAAGCTTTAATAAAATAATAAGAGTACCTATATTTTTTTTAAAAGACAACGCATTAGGAATACATACAGTCGATATTCAAATTAGTCAAACTAAATACTAGTACCTGGATGACCGAGCGTCGCTCGGTATTTTTTTTATAAATGGGTTTTTGGCAACATTGGGACTATCCAAACGCCACCTTTTTGTTATTCTTCTTCTAATAAAAAAATAAGTTAAGTGGCGCCCTCTCTTGGTACGCCCAGATATATATATATTATATATATATATAATATATATAGATCTTTCTTTGCCCGTAACAAAATATGGTTTGTCCCCGACGGCAGCACCATAAAGCATGTAGTTTAACAAATTTTAATTATACAGATGGATTATATACAACTATATCATTTTAAAGATACTCAACGAGGCTGATGAGCAGATGGTTATCGTGGTGAGAGAATTGGGCCTTCTCAAAAAATTCTTAACATTGGTTTTCTGAGTGAAAAAATAGTATCGATTCGGTCGAACGGACCCATATGTACCTAATGGTTTTCCCAAGCTTCGACGAATTCACTGTGTACGAGTATTTCTATGTAGGATATAAGGCTACATTGCGCGAAGAAGGTTTTTTTAACGATTTTCAAATAGTTCAAAATTGAGAAAAATTTGATATAATTCAATTGTATGATTAGTGCCTTGCCCTACCATTTAAAAAAATACATTTCCTCATTCTAAATTTAAATCTCACGATGTCGTCCCTCGCCACGGTATGATAGAGATTAAAAAAATAAGCTACTTGATTTATCTAAAGCATTTTTTTATGAATCTGGATCCGAACGAATGACTATTAAGTTATATTTACTTCTCGTAATTACTATCTTGCTAGTGAGCCGTGACGATTGGCAACTATGTTTTTGCTTGGTTTTAAATTTAACATTACTAAGTTTAGTTAGATTTAAGATAAGATTGCTGTGCTCGATATTAAAATTTTATTATATTTTTATATTCTTTTTTTTTTTTTTTTTTTTTTTTTGGTGTATGGTGTAGTGTAGTATTCTGAATATTTGTCGATCCAAAGGTTGCCTGGAAGATATTGTTATTAGCGCTAAGGCCGTCATTTGTGTATGGTCAGTAATTTGTTGTATTCTGCTATGTATTGTATTTGGTATTAATTTGTGTTAAAAAAAATATTCTATTTCAAATGAATGTTTTGTATTTTTTTAACTTACCTACCCATGATAGATAGCAATAAGTCGTAATTACTGGTTTTGCTAATTTTAATATTTCTTATGACAGATGGGTATTATATTAACTATTAACAATTCTATTTATAAATCCATTAGCTGAGGTAGAAGAGTTCTGGAGTGGAGACCGCGTCTCGGCAAACGTAGACTGGACGCCCATAGACCAGGTGGAGTGACGACTTGCACAGGGGGATGGCTGGCAGAAATCCGATGCGAACTTAGGCAAAAAAAGTTCAACTTGGCGCGCAATGGTAGAAGCTTCTGTCCGGAAATGGACTGCAATAGGCTGATGATGATGATGAATCGATTAGCTACTGTTTAATTTGTAAATTTCTATAAAGATTACACAACAATTTATTTTTTAATATATATATATATAATGGTATATACCTATTTAAAATTCGTTTGCAGTACCTAAAATATATCCACAGATAAAATATAAATAAAAGAATACCTACCTAATATTGTACTCACAATCCATACCAAATCGGTTTGCCATACTATCGGCTATTTGCCTAATCGCTTCTAAAATATTCAAGTCTTACGCCAATTTTATTATCAAAGGAAGGTCTTATTGTATTGACTGTTTTGCGTCGTTTTACGATCAAGTATAAATTATTTACATACGTTATGAATTAAGGTAAGTGCGCAATTTACATTTATGATATAAAAATCTACTTAATAAATTGATCGTCCTGAATTATGAATCCCACTTATCAAATTGGATTTTTTGCTAATATTTATCAACGGGGAAATACCCATACCTACATCTAGGCTGTTTGAGTGCCTTGATTATTATAACAGACAGAAAAATATTTTTCCTGTTTCGAATAAATCTAAATGGTGGTCAGGAGTAGTGTATGTGTTGATAGACAGAGATACTCTAAATTCTCCTTCAGGAGCGGCCTCGTTTTTAGGGTTCCGTAGCCAAATGGCCAAAAACTGAACCCTTATGGATTCGTCATGTCTGTCTGTCTGTCTGTCCGTCCGTAAGTCACTTTTTTCCGAAAGTATAAGAACTATACTGTTGAAACTTGGTAAGTAGATGTATTCTGTGAACCGCATTAAGATTTTCACACAAAAATAGAAAAAAAAACAATAAATATTGGGGGTTTTTCATACTTACATAATTATTGTTCCAAGTTTAAAAAGCACTTATGAATTTTAGGGTTTAACCCTCTAAGTTGCAGTTATCCCTTACACACAAACACATGGACACATCGAAATGAAAATCATAAAATTCGACGTAATATCAGCTGTTGAGGTATAGAGATCATGATATTAGATAAGGTGTGGACCATAAGTTAGTGGTAACATAATATGAATATATTCATATTTTGATGTAAAAATTACATGGAATAAAAGTAATTTTGACATTTGCGTTTATATGTGTCAATAGCTTTGTCAAGAACGCCTGGGCCTGCAGTCTCGACATAGATAGCGATCGTTAAAGTTACGAATTCGGTAGCTAATTCATATCGTTAACTTTTTAACGATTTTTGGTAGTCTCTACCGTTGCAACTATCGATTTTCATCGGTATCGTATCGTTTTTGCTGTCATTTTGGCAGCCCGCTAACTCGATAAGTATTCGAAAAGGATCGTTATCTGTGAAATATTATAAAAATAGAAATTGTATGAAGATACATATTTATCAGATTGTAATAATATCTTTTGCAAGTGTAGTGCACTAATTTATAATATTAATTGTACATAATGGCGGAGGTTTATTTGACTTATCAATGATAACAAATACCTATACCTATACTTATACTTATACCTATACCTATACCTATACCTATACCTATACCTATACCTATACCTATACCTATACCTATACCTATACCTATACCTATACCTATACCTATACCTATACCTATACCTATACCTATACCTATACCTATACCTATACCTATACCTATACCTATACCTATACCTATACCTATACCTATACCTATACATTTACCTATATTTTTTTTTTGATATGCTACTACTATTAAAAATGCGCATAAAATACTCAAATTATTTTAGAAATAATCAAACAATCAAATTTAGAAAAACAACAAATCTGAAAATAAATGCAAAAAGCCAACATCACTTTACAACTTTGCTTCCAAAATGTCAAACTATAGATAGGATTTTCGTTAACTTAGCGACGTCCCTGTTTACGATTTTGCACGGTAATTCATGAGTAGAGACTTGCCCTTGTGATTAAGATCGTTACGGCAAGCGAAAATATTCGTTAACATTTATCGATCGTTAGTTTGAAATTTTGGAAGCAAAATGGTGCCACGTACAATATCTTGCTTAATTTTAGGGAAGTATTTTAATGTTTCTATTAATTATATTTATTTAACTTGATATTTATAAGGTATAGGTATAGGTATGGGTATAGGTATAGGTATAGGTATAGGTATAGATATAGGTATAGCTATAGGAATAGGTATAGATATAGGTATAGGCGTAGGCGTAGGCATATGTATAGGGATATGTATATATATAAACTTCGTTCCATCCGGGTGTCCCTTGACACCTCTCAAGTTTTTATTTATAGTTTTAAATCCAAAATACATTTAAATTGTCATTTTTTAATAGGACACATATTTATATCCTTGCAACAGTCTGAATCAATTGCTATCATTGATAAGTCAAATAAACCTCCGCCATTATGTACAATTAATATTATAAATTAGTGCACTACACTTGTAAAAGATAATATTACAATCCGATTAATATGTATCTTCATACAATTTCTATTTGTATAATATTTCACAGTTAACGATCCTTTTCGAATACTTATCGAGTTAGCGGGCTGCCAAAATGCCTCGATAAGCGATTTGCGACTGTCGTTAAATTGACAGCAAATTCGATACGATACCGATGAAAATCGATAGTTGCAACGGTAGAGACTACCAAAAATCGTTAAAAAATTATCGATGTGAATTAGCTACCGAATTCGCAACTTTAACCATTTAAAAACCATTTAAACCATTTATTTTTGCTAACATACAATATAGTAACACGTAACAATCATTAGCGATCGCTATCTATGTCGAGACTGCAGTCTTTTACGATTTCGCACGATAATTTATGAGTAGAGACTTGCCCTTGTGATTGAGATCGTTACGGCAAGCGAAAATATTCGTAAACATTTATCGATCGTTAGTTTACGATCGTTATGCTATCTATGTCGAGACTGCAGGCCCTGGTCAGATTATTATGACGTTCACCTCATATCCATAATATGTATTATTAAAATGTCTACAGAAATAATCCTTATATTTAGTCATTCACGTAACCACACATGTTTTATATACTCACTTTGATCTGTTTTGGTAACAGTTTAATCACATTAGAATAAAATTTTTATTTACAGACTCACTATAAACATGTGAACACCTAAAAACAAAAAAAAGAATAATCAAAACGCTTCATAAACGACGAAGTTATCCGCGAACACACATATTATGAAAAACATATACGGTCGAATTGAGAAACCTTCTTTTTTGAAGTCAGTTAAAAGGCATGGTCCTAAAACAATGTGCTAAGTATTTCCAGTCCAGGTTTATTGAATCACTAGCTGACCCGGCGAACTTCGTACCGCCATATTTACATATCTGTCTCAGCTTCCCACAGGCAGTGTACAGTCACGGACAAAAAAAAGACTTTTCCCGTTATATTTTATTATTTTTCTTTCTAGCAAAAAAAGAATGAAAGAAATCGGACTATGTGTTATTGAATGACAACCAAGTACATATTTTGACTTTCGTCCCCTCTCTCCAAGAAACCGTGCTGAATTTCGGGATAAAAAGTATCCCATGTCCTATCTCGTAGCACAGAATAACTAATAGTACTCTCGTAGTATGAACTCAAATCATGCCAAGTTTCATTTGAATCTATTCAGTAGTTTCAGCGTGATGCACGGCCAAGATACAGACAGACTAAAATAAAAATAAAACAGTTTTGGATTCAGTATCGATTACAGAGAGTTCTCCAAGAAAAAAATTCAAAATATCTTTAATGTACAGAATTGGACCTGTTACATTTTTATAATAGTATAGATTTACTGCACCAAATTGACACTTCGTAACAAATACATCTCTAGTTACTTATGACATTATTACACGAACAGTTAAATATTCTTTAGGTTAGAAATACAGGAGTAATGAATGTGCATTAACATTAACTTATCGCTATTCGTTTTATCTGTTAGGATTAAGACTAGCTAGAATGCAATTAGTTATCATACTTTGGCTTTTACAAATTTTGATGACATGTTTTGAATAACTTCAATCACTCCAAATAAGGTAAGGAAATTAGCTGTGGGATTATAGATCACTGTTCTAAATACCATTATTTTATTATTTAGTTTTTATTTATGATTAATGTTTTATTTAAACTAATATTATAAAACTGCAGAGTTTGCTTGTTTGGTTGTTTGAACGCGCTAATCTCAGGAACTTCTGGTCCGATTTGAAAAATTATTTCAGTGTTGGATAGTCAATTTATCGAGGCAGGCTAGAGGCTATATATCAACACGCTAACACCAATAGGAGCAGAGCACCAATGAAGAATGTTTCAAAAACGGGGGATAATTATCACGCTACGGGCAATAGGAGACGCAAACGACGTTGCGGGGGTCAGCTAGTACTAATATATAAAGCTGAAGAGTATGTTTGTTTGAACGCGCTAATCTCAGGAATTACTGGTCCAATTTGAAAAATTCTTTCAGTGTTAGATAGCCCATTTATCGAAGAAAGCTATAGGCTATATATCATCACGCTAAGAATAATAGGAGCGGAGCACTAATGGAGAATGTTTCAAAAACGGGGGAAAATTATCACGCTACGGGCAAAAGGAGACGCAAACGAGGTTGCGTGGGTCAGCTAGTCTTAAGTATAATACCACTTGAAACAGTGGAACCCTTCGCGTGGCCTGCTTTCACCTATAGGACTCTAAGTAAATTTACGTCAAGTGTCTATCTATTCTATATACTCAGATCTTTCAAGTCCAGTCAGAGTTAGGTATTGATGCAGATCCAGCAGATCCGTTTATTTACTCTCTGTGACAAAAACAAAGACTATAATGTAAGAAGAAATTGCAGAAAAAGCCTTATTCGCATAACTCATTGCGTAGTTTTCATTTTGCTCTCTAAAAATGTTATTTTACAATTTTATTGTAGTCTAAATACACACATCAAAAGTGTCTAGGGATCAACATATGTGTCTAGGGATCAACATATATTTTTGCAATAACTTTTCTCCTGAATGATATTAATTAAAATTTTCTTTAAGGATTCATCAAATAAAGTGTTTTCGTTTGTCACAGTAACGATAAACCAAGTCACCTTTGCATTAATAAAGAAATTTGCCATTTTCCTAATAAAGGGATTTTTGACATTTGAACCACTAACATTAAAGTTCGAAAAAAAGACTGAAATAACAGTTTTCTTTAAAATTTTATTAGGTAACTTAAACAATTAATAATCCGTGTTTCTACCGCGAACACTAACAACACAAGAATCGGTTTGGCATACTCAAAATGAGTTCATCCAAATCACGCTGTGGAATGGCCGCCCATGTTCGTTGCAACAACAAAAAAAGGTCTTCTTGCGACTGGATACCCTCCATATTCGGCAGAGCTCTTCTCTGTAGCATATCCCATGCATGCTCAATCGGGTTCAAGTCTGGCGACTGAGCAGGCCAGGGCCAAAGCCACATCTCAATCTCAAGAAATCCGCATAAAAATGCTTGATCCCTAGACACTTTTGATGTGTGTACATTAATCCATACTTATATGTATTACAAATGCGAAATAACTCTGTACGTCTGTCCTGCTTTCAAGGCAAATCCGCTGTACCGATTTCAATGAAATTTGCCATGGAGATACTTTGATTCCTTAGGAAGGACATTGGCTACTCTTAACCGCGATAACCGACAAACATGCGGGCTCAGCCGCGCGCAAATGCTAGTTTCCTATAAATTAGCACTAGGTATGATCATGCTCATATTTATACGTCTGGTGAAGGATTAAGAATATGACTTGTATCGTGGATGTCGTAAACGAAGGACAATAGCACTGAAAGGCAAGCAATAGGTACTGGAACAAACGTAGGTAGTGGCATAGAAGACCCAAATCTGATTTCAAACTTTCAAAGGAAAGACCTATGTTTACCAGTGGAGGACTATTGATACTGATGTTGTAGTGTTTTTTTTATGGAATTGGGGCCAAACGAGCTGACGTATCGCCTGATGGTAAGCGATTACCACCGCCCATGGACACCCGCAACACCAGAAGCGTCACAAGTGCGTTGCCGGCCTTTGGGGGATGGGGGGAAGGTTTGGGGTATGGGCCTCCGGTATCCTCAATCACAGCCAGCGCTGTTTCACACCGGCTTTCTGTGTGACCGTGGTATCACTCCGGTCGAGCCGGCCCATTTATGCCGAAGCGTGGCTCTCCCACGGTAAGCGTGGCTCCCCCACGGTGTTTACAATTTCTTATGAAGGACTTAGAGAGTCAGAATAATTAATCAGCAGCTATCAATATTAATCAGCCTCCTTTGGTCTTATTACTGAAAGGAGACTGGTATCTCTATAAACTTCAGTAGACAATTTCAAATTTATTCTCAAAATTATTAAAAAAAAAAATTCCATCGGTGTTAACTCTGACATCCTCAGTTAATCAAAAAGGTATTCAAAGCTCTTTCAAACCAGGTATTTCCCAGTCTTGCTAATTTAACATTCCAATAAGACAAATGTGATTTTAAATAATAATTATTTATACATTTGCACTATAAACATACAGATTATTTAATCAAGCTGTTTATCGGAAAGTTTCCATTAAGATGGAATACCTACTTTTAAATGGTAAACCATTAATAGATATGTTATTTAATAGACTCCTGTGTTTCAATCCTACTGCAATTATTTAGTATATTTAATCGTTTGAATTATTTTTCATGTCACTATAATATTATATTTTTTATATATTAGTTAGTTAAATTTTGATTAGATTTTTCAGACCCGTTCTTGCCAAGGAAAATTGTACCACGAAATATTAAAAACTTCAACCAGGATTTAATAAAAAAATAAGGTCTAAAAGTGAGGGAAAACATTCTAAAAACATCTAAGGATAAACAGTTACTTAGTTATTGTTACGATGGTAACTCATAATTGTAGGAATGTTTTAAAGTAAACACGAGAAAACATAACAAAGCAAATACTTACCTCTAGTAGAAAGCGGCACATCCGAGGTGTTTCTCAACAAAGGTGTCCATTCGGATGCAGATTCAACCTGCTTACTCAATGACACTGAGTCCATTGAACATCTTCTCAACAGTACTTTGGGCACCAAATTTAAGTTTAACATATTTTTCATTGTTCACAACAGAAAAGTTCAGCTTTTTCTTCTTAAATTGATAAAACCTGCGGAGAAATTTACTTCCAAGATCCAATGGAATAAACCGCGTCCAGCACTAGCAACGTTCAATGACATTATATAATAAATACAATTATTTAAATTACTGTATGTTTGTTGATAAAGGGAGAGCTAATGAGCGAAAAGGGTGATTCACACGATACAAATAATTTGTTTGGTAATTTTTTTCATTATTTATATTACCCACAGATAAAGAATAAATTAATGTTCTGGGACATTAAATATTATCATCAATAGTGTTTAACAGTCCATTGCCGGACATAGGGCTCCCACACATAACTGCAAATTCGCAACGCATCGCAAATATCTGCGAACTCGCACGAATGCACCGCAAGAACTTCATGCCGCATCGCATCGCATAGCAGTTGTGTGTGGGAACCCATAGACCTCTTCTTAGAAAGGAGATTTTGAATGGTGATGGTTTGACAGGTGGTATTGGATATGTTTCAAGTTTTTATATAATTTTTATACATCTATATAAATAAAAATGAATCACCGAAATGCATGTACGCGCATAACTTCCGATCGATTGCACCAAATTGTATAATTCTTTCTTTTATGTGTTTGTTATTGTCAGGACAAGGTTTGTTTAGAAGAAAATTAAAAGAAAACTCTGTGTTGTTCTATTTTCGAAGTCCGCTACAGCACACTGCCCGTCAGGCTCCCCTGAAGCGGGTATACCTATATAAAAAAATGGTTGTCTGTAAAGTCTATTTACGGACGATAGTTTAACGTGACAACGTCATAACGAAACATTGATGAAATGTTTCAGATGAATTTCAGATTAATCAGTTCATCAATCATCTCACCTTAAATGGAACGCCTCAGAGCGAGGAGCGCCGCATGAGTCATGGAGCGAGGTAACGCCGCATGAGTCATGGAGCGAGGTAACGCCGCATGAGTCATGGAGCGAGGTAACGCCGCATGAGTCAGGTTTTTTCGTGCGTGCAGCCGGCTCCATCGAATTATAAGACGTTGTCACGTCAAAAAAATATGCGGGAAAATATACACGAAAAAAGTATCCTAACGGTGCAAAGTTCGCCAGGTCGGCTAGAATTCATTGCTAGTGTGTTAATGTATTATTAAATAAATTACTAGTGAAACAAATAACTATTTAATTCTACTCTTCTTCTTTGTGTCAGTTTATGTTAATTAATAGTCGATTAAAAAGTAAACTCATAACCTTTTGGACTATTAATTTAAAATTGGTTATAATAATAAAATCAAACAATATTTGCGTATTTGCTTTTACAAATTTAAGCAATGTGGTAAATTATTCTCAAAATATAATATCAACATTTCAGGAAATGATCTACATTTAAATTTCTACTTAAACATAAATGTTAAGACATTTATTTTATCTAATATATCTTAAACAAGGCCTACTATTAATATAACTATGTGAGAAGACTTATAAGGATGTAAATATTCAAAACTTAAGTAACATTAGAACATAAAAATAAAATTTCCTTGTAAATTTTCCTACTTCCTATATAACATACCCGATATTTCCTTGAGTATTTGTTATCCTGATTATCATATTTTCTGCTATTAATGTTCTAGTAAATACCTAATATATTAGCTATTAATTAGCTGTCTGTACACTGAATATATTTATATTTATATATATAAACTGGTAACATTAAGTACCTACATACAAACTTAGTGATCCTTCAAAAATTCTTGGTCGAAAAAGTACGTAGGTCCATGATGCTGAATATCTATATAAAAAATGACAGAAATAGAACAGCCCTTCTGAATCTTTTTTTATTTACACTCCATTAAAGGTCACAACACAAAATCTGAAAATTAATGAATGTAAAGAATAATGTATGGTCTGAGAACTAAGAAGGATAACTAAAATGGCATTTAAAACTTAAATTAAGATATGGAAAAGGATTTTTGAAAGAAACACATAAGTATATTCATAGTTTAAATCAAGTCAAGTTGGTAATTTAAGATAACTTTTGGAGTATTCGTTACCTTACCACGTAAAACAGCTAAAAGCTAAATGAAAGTATCATTTAGCTTTTTTCTGTCGTATATGTAAAATAATTCAAAACTGCTTTAAATACCTACTTTATCTATACTATTATATCATTCTATACTTATTATTATTAGTGCGTTTGTGAGTTTGTGACATTGTAGGGGGTAATCTCTGGATCTACTAAACCGATTTTGAAAATTATTTTACCAATAGAAGGCTACGTTACTTGTGAGTGTCATAGGATATATAATAACCCGAAAAGTGGAAAGACTTTTTCGTGGTAGCCGGATTTGCAAAGTAAGTCGGAGTATATACTAACAATCTTATACAACTATAGTAAATTTTAATTATAACGCAGACAGAACCGTGGGCAGAGATAGTAAAGAAAAAAAAAAAATATCCTCAGTCCTTAAACGTGGATATGATGAGCTGAGAATAACCCTAACGTTGCTAACTTGTGTTTACTGTTATTGTTACGGAAAAATACCTCTTTTATATCTGCGGTAAACAAATAATGCGGATAAACTTGACACAGATACAATATTGAGATATGTACGATTAGCCGTCTTACGGCCGTTCGTTATCTTTAACAAATATCTATAAAACATTGTAAATACTCCGTTGGCCGCAATTCTCTAAAGTCCCCTATTATATTCTATGGCTATGTTCGAGTAGCAATATAACGTGGTAGAAATATTGCACAATAACTTATAAATAATCGATTACTTCATTTTGGCGTACACCTGGTAATAATCGAGTTGCTAGGTACAACACTATTCATGTAATATAAATTGACGGGTATGTTCATTTGCGTATCATTTTTGCTACGTTTTTCTGCCAACCATTAGCGAGCTGCCGTCGTTAAGATATTTAAAATGTTATTGGTTAAGTGTATATCGAATATATTCGGGTCCTAGGTACGAGTAGGAGTTTTCTCCAAGTTACGGGTACGCGTTTCCACGATAGTTGGAAGAGTACCGAGCTTTCTCCTGTATGAGGCATAGCAGACTACGTAATCGCTTACCATCAGGCGATACGTGTGCTCGTTTGCCAGCTTAAACCATTAAAAAAACACAGATGACCTACGGACGATCCTATTTGTAATATTGTAAGCTTTTTTTTTTTTCTTTTTATGTATGGCCCGCCATAATGACTCTACTCTGCCTGATGGAAAGCATAAGCAGAATCCAAGAGTGGTGGTCACCATACTCACTGCGAATGCAGACAATGCAGTATGGCGACCCACACCATGGCGGCTAGTGTTATGCTGCTGCATCTTTTAGTCTAGTCAACAAGTATGGAACTTGTTGACTAGACTAATTGGGCCTCCGGTCTCGCACTCACCAACGAAACACGACAGCACGAACGCTGTCATTTTACGTTGATTTTCTGTGCGAGGGTAGTACCGCCCCGGTCGAGCCGGCCCATTCGTGCTGAAATCAGCGTGGCTCTACTACCTACAAGCTGTCGGAGCACTTTGTCTATTTAATATAATATTGTAACGTATACCATCTTTTATTCATATATATAACCAGGGTAAAAGGTTACAGCACCAGTGGACGAAAAGTTACGAATGTGATGTTTAGAGATGAGCAAAGTGAAGAAAGTTTTAACTGTGAAAGTCGACGGATATAAAAGTAGAGGACAACCAAAGAAAATATATGGTCAGGGTGAAAGAGGATATGTCTAGGAAGGGATACTATCATATCATCTCATTATATACTAGTTGACTGCCTCGTTGGTCTCGCGGTTGACGTGTGCGACTGCTGATCATGAGGTCTCGGGTTCGATTCCCGGGTTGGACCAAATGTTTGTATGATCTACAAATATTTGTTTCAGAGTTTGGGTGTTTTCTATGTATAATATGTATGTATTTACAAAAAAAAAAGTTTATATGTATTTGTATCAGTTGTCTGGTACCCATAACACAAGCTCTGCTTAGCTTGGGACTAGATGGCGTTGTGTGTTAGATGTCCAAAAATAATTAATTAATAATTAAACAGTCAACTGACGAGTGATAAGAGAGAATGGAATAAGAAAACTCATTGCATAAATAATATTGGGTAAATGGTAAGAAGCTAAAATTTAATTTCTAGTTTTTTACAAACCTATTTTATTTTGACTGGAGCATACGCATCTCCTGATAGTGACCGACTGAATATTCGGTTTCGGTTTCGGCCAGTTTCAGCGGGTCGTAAATTTGGAGTTGCTTCAAGTACAAAAAAAACATTACACCCGCCACATTGACATCAATATGGCGGGTGTACCTATCAATATACCTATCAATATAGCCAAGAAGTTCGCTGACAGACTCGGTTTCAGTTTCGGCAGTTTTTTGGCCGAAACCGAATCTTCGGTCAGTCACTATCTTCTGATAATAAGAGCCTAGCGGCACTGTCATGGGCCCTAACCACTTAAAAGTCAACAGTACATTGCCATCCCTGAAACCTGGAGTCCCTTCTTTCCTCAGGACCAGTGACAGAAGAGACAGACTAGGCGACGTCACTCACTGCGTAAAAAGCGACAAAAGAACGCCGGTTCTCTGTGTAGCCGTGGTTCCACGTAGCGCTCCCACATTTCATGAGACACTGGTTATTGTCAAATTGCATATTACATCTCAAAGGGAGGTATCCTGTACAAAAAATATATCAATTAACAGAGCGATAACTTTGAACACAGCAGGAACACAAAGGAAACCGAATCCTAAAAATGAATTTGAACAATTTCACTGTAAATAACAATTTGAATAAATGTAAAAATTTTGAACAAAATCGACGGACTACTTTAGAACAATACCTAATGCGAATAAACTACTGCAATTTTGTGATTTAGAAAAGCCTTCGAAGAAAATTGTAATGTCTACAAAAAGCAATTTGATATCGATACATATTCTACTTAACCTTACCCCAACATACTTGCAATGCTCATAATACAAGTGAACTGTTTCAAATGTGAGAATGAGAAGCATATTTCTGATCGGAATTTTCTTTCACCCAAGTTATGGGCAGTCAACTCGATTCACCATGATAGCTGATGTTATCGAAAATTTTCACAAGCCTTCAACTATAATAGCGAAACTTTGCTGGGCCCCTTGTAAGTAGTTATTTTTATATATTTCGTATTGATAACAATGAATTACGCATTTTTTAAACATATTATTAGGCTTTGTACTATTAGGTACTAAAGATTAGATAACAGGGTAAGCTCCTCTTTCTTGGTCTGTAGTCTGTAGTTTTAACTTCTATCTAGGCGCTCATTTGTTTTAAAGTAAATTTTCGGATTGTTTTATTATGGTATATTATTATAAAAACCTAATTACCTTGCATCAATACAAACCTTTAAAAATGGTCAGTTTAAAATAAAAATTTCGGACATTATTGTGGCATTCTGATTAAAAGATAACGCACAGATGAATAAATAGAGTCAATAGAAACCATGCTAATTCTTGGAATATTGGTTGAAGCGCTATATGATGGTGGCAATGGTTAAGTGCTAGCTGTTTGCTATATTTCGAAAGAAGGAACCTGGTTCACGGATTTTAATCTATTAAAGTCTCTATTTATTTACTTTTAATTTGCACCATCTTTGTTACGACCGATAATAATAATATAATTATTGATTCGCACGTTCCAGTTCATTTCATAAAAGTGGGACATCGACTTAAATATAAGTTAATACTAGTTGTTGCGGGCAACAACTAGTATTAACTTATATTTAAGGCTCCGCCCGCATGTATGTCGATTATCGCGGCAAATAGTAGCCTATGTGTTATTCTGATGTATAAGCTATTTTACTATAAAGTTTCATCCAAATCCGTTCAGTATTTTTTGCGTGAAAGAGTAACAAACATCCAACCATCCATACTTACAAACTTTCGCCTTTATATATTAGTGTGATTATAGATATGGCGGTATATTATGCAGATACAATGTAATGTGCATAGGGAAACTTTTTTAGTAACAGAGGCAAACACAAGAAGGTGAAAGTCTTCTTGTTCAAGTCCTTTAATTGCGATGTTTTTATGTCTACACTCTGGGTAGAGACCTAAATAGTGCATTCTGTGTTTTTAAAACATTAGGTATACGTGACAATTTTTGTTGAATAATTTTTAATAAATACAAAATATTCAATCTATTATTAGCCTCAAAATCGAACTTATCTACTGTTCAATCTCTTCTGCTAAGCAACCTTGCTTGGCGCTTGGAAACTAAACTATAGCGACTTTGGTTTTAACACGACCTGATATTGGATTAAAAAGTTAGATTAATTATGAGATGGCTTTTGTTTTTAAAGCGTTGCTGTTTTCTTTTAAAGCGGCGCTAAATAGTATAATGAAAACGTAAAATTCTTAAAATTAATTTATGGTACTTCTTGACTACTGCTTCTGAAGAAGAGTATAGTACTCGTTAGACTAGTTTTGATAGACTTCAAATTATATAATATCTATTAATTTACAATTTATACAAATTTACAGATCAGATTGTTGATTTTTACAAGATTCTTTCGGATAGAAATATACAGACCAATACAGCAGGCGCAACAAATGTGACTGACAAGCAATTCTTTTATATAGAAGAAGATATAATATTTCTAACCGATCTTAATTGTTCTGACATCGAGGATTATTTTGAGATGGTAACAACACTGTGTGTGAATAATTTTAGTATATAGGTAGTATACACCGTTTTATTAGTTATTATGAAATAGCTATATAAAATGAGGCGCCTCACGGCTATGAAGCCATGAGGCGCTCATAGCCCAGTTGCGCTCGGTGATTAGATATAATCACCGAGGGTAAGCAACGAAGGTGCGGTTAATACCTGGATGGGTGACTGCATGTGGGATGGTACCATGAGCGTCTCCGTGATTCGGAGGTCACGTTAAGCAGTCGGTCCCGGTTGTTATCATAGGATAACAGTCGTGAAGCTTAGTTGGAGGCCTTTGGGCGGCTTAAAAACATCCAACGGCAAGATTACGTAGCCACAACACGTTATCTAGTCCCCAACTCGCACTCGGCCAGTGGGGACGTATGACCTTAACCCTCTCCTGAGAGGAGACCCGTGCTCAGCATTACGGGGGGCATTATGGGTTGTTGATGATATAAAATGAAGAAAAAATTAGTACAAGCACAAATGCCATACTTATTAACACCTTACTTTTTAAGACTCAAGATATTAAGCGAAGCGAGTGTAAATAACTGTAGGTATAATAAATATAATTTTAAAGGATTATAAAAACATTCAACATCCAACGGCAAGACTACGAAGCCACAACGTGCTAGACTAGACCCCATCCCGCACTCAGCCAGCGTGGGGACGTATGATCTTAACCCTCTCCTGAGTGGAGACCCGAGCCCAGCAGTGGGACATTACGGGTTGTTGATGATAATGATAAAAACATTCTCTCAAATATAGGTTAAATACAAACAAACATCTAGGTGAAACCGAAGTTTTAGAAAGAAGATAATCTTTTAAACAACGTTGTTTCTTTTAGAATGCCGCAAGGAGCTATTTTCGAGCGCCATTTCGTTGGCTTCTTATCGGAGCTGTGCACGAAAATGTGTACGAAATGCTACCTGATCAAGTTTCGAGTGTTGATATTTTACCCGATTCACAAGTTATTATTATATCGGAGAATAGTGGCACATATCATTTGAATTACAGTAAGAATGTTTGTTATTGGTTCGCATTGTTATTGTCGCTTACGCACAGGGGTTAACAAAATGTGGTTGGTTTTGTTTTGGTTTTTTCAGTGGTATTGGAAAGGCCTTAGTCCAGCAGTATCCTACGATAGCGATGATGGTGATGAAGTATTGTTTATTTGGGTCAATCGATGATCAAAGAGGAAAGCAAATATTTTGATTTTCATTTAAAAATATGATATGTACCAGTTTCCTTAACTAAATAGTATAATTTGCTTCGGTGTGCCTCTTTGTTTCTGAAATAGTTTCTTACATGTATAATCTTAATGAACGTAAATCCTGACTTTTACAGAAATTCTTACGAGAAATTTTTATGTTTACAGTTTACAAAACAGGTACAAATAGCTCTTGGAAAACTGAGCACTATGGAATGTGGGACGAGAAAAACGGATTTCAAAAATTTAAAGCCTTTTTTGAAATCACATCATTAAGACGCCTGGACTTGGAACGATACGAAATAAGTCTTTGTTATGTTCTCACAAATAACGAGAGCATGAATCACTTAAACGATGGCTTGTAAGTAAAGGTCATATAGAAGGAACTTGCTCTGAGAGTATTTGTACATTTAATAGATCTAAATCGAATCTTGTTTTTTTAATAATCTAAAGACTTTTAAAGCAAGAAGTTATGGCTTTGACCATTTATAAAAAGCAATTGATAATGTTCGGAAGAACAATCTGTGTCATATTTATATGTAAGTAGACGACCGAATATCCAGTTGTCTTGTATTTAGGCAAGCATAGCTGCTTATGCCATTTCATCTCTAATTTGACTGTTTCTTTAGAACTTAGTAACGATAACTTTATAAGATTAACATTTTCATTACAGTCTTAAATGCACTTGGCATTAGCTTGCAATGATTCGAGCAGATTGAAGTTGCATACCTATGATTTGAATGAGCTATTTCCTAACAGACCGAGTCGTTTACATAGTTTTGATTATAACTATAGATATTAAGTCATAATTTGCCATACTCTTCGTCAAATTTCAACATTGTTGTTACAGAGATGACCACATTGATACGATTACGAAAGTAAATTTCCCGACAACCAACCATTTGCTGGATTTCCTTAACGCCACTAGGAAATATATTTTTGCTGAGACCTGGGGCTATCGCGTCAATGGTACTTGGAATGGGATGACGGGCTATTTAGTCAGAGGAGAAGTTGAAATTGGAGGTAAATATTTTCAATTTTGGATAAAACGTTAGTCTGTCTAAGTCAGAACTCAATATAATATTTCTTGCGTTTCTATAGACGGAATACTACTACCACTACTATATTTATTTGGGGACCCAGCTGGCAGATTGTTAAAGAAAGAGCAGAACACTCGCTTTATAGGGTCATGAGCTGGCTGAATAAAAATCTTCTTTCGTTAAACTTAACTAAGACCAACTACGTGGCCTTTTCACTAAGCCAAAGTACCGACCCTGCCCCTAATTTCTCAATTAAAGCTCATCACTCTTGTTAATATCAGCAGGATTGCATATGCTCAGAACTAACAAGGGTTGAGCAAGTGAAATACTTGGGTATAATACAAATTGACCATAGACTTAAATGGGACAAACATATTCACCTAGTTACGACCAGGGTTAGACGACTTATACATATTTTCAAATCCCTAAGAGAAGTTCTCCCGATAGATAAATTGACATCAGTATATCTCGCGCTGTGTCAATCAGTAATACAATACTGCATTGCGGTATGGGGAGGGGCGGAAAAAACGCACTTCATTAAATTAGAAAGAGCACAAAGAGCTGTGCTGAAAGTGATGACAAAAAAAACCGATTAGGTACCCTACCACATGCCTATATGCTAACACTAAGGTTCTCACAGTTCGTCAACTGTTCATATTAAGAGCAGTTCTAAGAAAACATCGGACTGAGCCTCTTCCTGACCTAAAAAAACGCTCCACGTCATTGGTCTGTCGTTCAGTTAGGTGTAGAACTGCCTTTGCAAAAAAACAAACTTCTAACGTAAGCAATAAGCTTTATAATACCCTAAATAAAAAATTAAACATCGTGGGCCTAAAAAGAAAAGAATTAAAATCTAAAATAGTCAACTGGCTTCAAGGACTTGATTATACAACGACTGAAGACCTTATTTCCCATACTCCATCAGTACATAAAATATAAGTATTATAAAGTATATATAAAACATTGCTCCAAAACTTACACTTCAACTTACATACACAAACATACACACGCATGAACACGCACACATACAAATTCACACACACACGCACAAAAAAGCAGCAAAAATGACTAACAGCACGATGAAATACACAAAACTAACACAGGCCCTGTTTAGCTTGAGAACCAGCAATTTAAAAATTGTTTAGTTTTTCTGTGTCTTTATTTCTACTTTTTTATATCTAAGTTTTAAGGAAGAATTTGACTTTTGCGAAATAAACAATTATTATTATTCTCTTTATTACATTTGTATATACATATTAATTACATTTTTAGATAAACATATAAAAGCAAATACATTTAAACATATAAAAAATAGTAGACCACCGACTTCGGGTACAGGGACCAAGAAACCGGTGGCTAAGGCTCCAGAGACAGGAACCTCCTCACAATACGAGCCGTGTCAAGGAGGACTGCCTTCTGCATCAGACCCTTGATCCAGCCCTCTTACGTGAGCCTCTTAAGATGTTGGTCGAGGCTCTTGGCTATCAATCCGTGAGCAGATACGACTTCCGGAACAATGATCACCGAACCCACATTCCACATATCGACAATCTCGTGAGATAAATCTAAATATTTTATTTCTTTTTCGACTTTCACGAGATTCTCGTCATGAGGAACGGCGATATCGACAATCATTGCGCGGCGCTCTAATCGCTATATCAGGCTTATTGGCAACAATAGTCCTGTCTGTGATAATTATTATTATTATAATTTCTTATTTATTTGATTGTAGCTATGAATGACACAGGATAATTTGTTCATTGTCTAATGATTGCATTACATTTAGCTTTTAAAATATACGACATTATACGTGAACTATGATTTACAGGCTCTCCTATGTTCTTTACCTTCGAACGAATATCAATTGTGGACTACATTGCCAGCCCAACACCAACCCGGTCTAAGTTCGTATTCCAACAACCAAAACTGTCATATGAAAATAATCTGTTCCTACTACCTTTTAATAGTACTGTATGGTGCAGCACCATAGCATTAGTATGCATAATTTATTTTGTTCTATTTCTTGTAACAAAATGGGAATGGAGAAAAATGAGCCATGATATTGAAACAGTAAGTACTTTATTTAATAAGCTGTGTTATGTAATGTATTTTTTTATTAAATATTCTTATCGTTTTTGGATTGCTAATTTTTTTTTAAAAAATCATTGTGAAAAAAGATTTTTTTATTATTCTTTAAAGAGTCCTTCTATACACGCTTTTTAAATTTAACGTTGACTACTAATCTTTTAAGAGAGAAGCAAATTCTGGAATTCTAAGAGCTAACGCTGTTGATATCATTATACTAATGTTCGGAGCTGCATGTCAACAAGGAAGTCCTTGCGAACTAAAAGGTAAACTCCATAGTACTTTATGCTTTATTAGATTGCTGTTTTTCAGAGTTACTAGAATTCAGAATCTGTCTGTCACCGATGTGGCAAAAACGGTTCATTCAAAGGCAAATTATTATTTTCAGGATCTCTGGGACGAGTAGTAATGCTAGTATTGTTCCTTTCACTAATGTTCCTCTACACTTCATACTCAGCAAATATTGTGGCGCTACTGCAGTCTAGTTCTTCGCACATTAAAACGTTGGATGATTTACTTCATTCCAGGCTCAAATTTGGTGTCCATGATACTGTTTTTAACAGATATTACTTCTCGGTATGTGAGCAATATTAACTAGCCATTTTAATTAAATTCATCATCTTTACATGTTTGTGATTTATTTTAAAACATTTTTAAGTGTCTTTAGTGAAGTCAGAATCGAGTGCACACAATCTAAAATTTTAATCAATTAAGTTATTATGATGTAGATGAGTTGCAGTTTAAATTTTCAAACTATTATTTGATAGCCTGCCAAAGTGTCTCTGCTCAGCCTGATGGAAAGCTCCAGCAGAATCCAACAGCGGGGGCCACCATACTCACTGCGAAGGCAGACAATGCAGTATGGCGTCCCTTACTATGGCGGCAAAATAAAGGCGGCATGTTAAAAAAGATAAATCGATGATTTTGGTGACCGATTTAAATCCAAACATATCAAAGTAAATTATGTCTGTAGTTGGAACAAAATTTGGAGAATTCATATAAATCTGTTATTCTAATAACTATAATAAATATTTTACAAAAGTTAATAATTATACTTCATAGTTGATTAAGTTGTAGAAGTAATAATTAGTTGCCTTCAATAGTTGTTTCGTTATTACGCTCTTATACCCTCATAATGACACGTACATATATTATTGTCTTAATCCCATTTTAGACTGCCACTGAACCTATTCGTAAGGCAATATATGAGAAGAAGGTTGCTCCACCCGGAACTCCACCACGCTTTATGACCATGGATGAAGGAGTCATAAGAATGGGAAAGGTTTGGTATCTTTGTTGCCGATTGAGAAAGAAATTGCGATTTACATTATATCATCATCAACTTCTCATCCTTTTTCTAACTTTATTTTGCATCGATGCAATAAGTTTTATTACTGTTATTGTGTACTATGTTCTACCGCTGCTTACTCCCTTGTTACGCAGTCCATAAATCTTTTATTTAGTTGTCCTCTATATTCGTCAACTTCCATTTACATCACCACATCCATACATTTTACAACATCTGTTAGTATCACATGGCCATACCAAATAATTCTATCAATATAGGTAGTAGGTATATTAAACACATTTATTTATATCAACGGATGATGACAATTCTAAACTAGAATTTAGATTGAATAATTAAACGCTGTTGATACTGATTTAACTTGTATTTTCAACATTAAATATTTTCCCTACTAACTATTGTTTAAGTATTCACCTTAGTTTGGCAAATTTCAGGGATTGTTTGCATTTCACATGGAAACTGGTGTAGGATATAAGTTTGTGGGCAAATATTTCAGCGAAGGACAAAAATGTGGCCTTCGAGAAATACAGTATCTACAAGTTATTGATCCATGGTTGGCTGTGAGGAAGGACTCACCATACAAGGAGATGTTCAAGATTGGGTAAACGTAAATCTTTCTTTCTTAATTTTTTTTACTCTCCGTTATTTGTTATTTTATCTTGTGACTCCAAGATTGACGGTACACAGATTTTAACGTGTTACAGTTTTTTAAACTTTTCTTGGTTTCCATCAACTTATCTGTCTGATTGTCTGCCTCCAGAAGATAAATAAATGAAAAAAATAACTGTGTTCCCAGTATTTCCAAGTTTATACTTTATCTTGATCTTGTGATATTCTATAATTTGCTGTTCATGACGTGTTACAGAATGAAACGTATACAAGAACATGGTTTACAGTATCGAGAAAACCTTCTAATGTATGAGAAACGACCAAAATGTGCTGCAGGCGGATCCAACTTCGTGTCAGTCAGCATGGTGGATTGTTATCCCGCTTTAGTTATATTATCATATGGTGCTTTATTAGCTTCGATTCTACTTGGCTTTGAGAATCTACTTTATAAGAGACAACAGATCATCCAAAAGTTAAATTGTTTACATGATGAAAGCAATGAAGATGATATTAATTAGCCGAAAACTACAGCACTGAGTAACACACTAGATTGAACTACTTAGATTAATAAAACACAATAGTAAACATGTTATCCTTTTCATTAAACTTAAATAATACTTCTTTCTTCTTCAAGTGCCTCTTCAATCTTGAAGGTTGGCTGTCAGCTTCCTTCTCCTTGTCATTGTCCAGGCGGAACAGTTGTTCAACGGAGGTGATGGGCCACTTCCTCATATCTCGCAACCACGATTTTTTCCTTCGTCTAGCGTGACTCTTCCCCTCCACCTTCCACATAATTATCAATTAAAGCAGCATATATTTTTCGTGCCTAAGCACGTGGCCGAGATATTCAATCTTGCGCTTTTTTTGGTTTGCATCACTTTTCTAGGGATATGGACGCGCTAGAGCACAATGTCGTTCCTTATCTTCTGCTTAGTAATACTATTAATATAGAAATACATACTATTATTAACTTGATAATAATATTATGGTACATACAACAATGACTAGAAATATTTACATTCAATTTTTAAATATCAATCGAACTCATACAAAATAGCAATCTAAAAACAAAACAAAAAATAAAGCTCTTACTATAAAGTGGCATTACCCAATGAAAGGTTTATTTTAGTCTACCATACTTTATTCACGTGCTTGACAAACGATAAAGAATCAACTTATTAAAGTCAGAGAAATGGGCATCCTTAATGACTAATTACATAAATATACAGAACTTGTAATTACTGATACTGGGTTAGTACATGCAGCATGAATAATTACCATCGTAATCATAAGCCTTGTACCGCCTTTGCGATTAACGGAGCAGCTTTGTGTCGAAGCTAACAATTATTATAATAAAAACAATTATGAAAGGTAGCTTCTATCCTCATATACCTACTATATAAAGAGACATGCACTGTCTTAGAATTACTTGTACGTGCAACGCCACTTTCCAATGAACGTTTTTTAAACAAAATGATGATTGAACTGTTATTCCTGAATATACTTTATACGAATATTTGCCTTTCAATGCCAAATTCAAATAATTTTCGAATGATAACTGACACCATCGCATCTTACAACCAGCCTACATCGGTTATTGCACACGTCTGCTGGAAACATAGTAAGTAATGTTATCAGGATCACATACTTTTCGTATCATGTGGAAATTTAATAGAAGAGTACAAAGGTTTCTATTTCATTTCGCAGTGTTTCGCAAAAATATATTGAACACGATATTCACGAAACAAAAGTTGCGAAATTCCATATTTTCTCGTAATGTTAGTTTTTACACACAAAAATAATAAAGTTGCGAACCGAAACTCATGTTCTATTTCAACAATAATATTAGAGTAACAAGATCTAGTCAATATTGTTTCAGTGTACAAATACAAACTGGCTAAGATTTTTGCCAAAGAAAGACAACTTGCAATAAGA
This sequence comes from Diaphora mendica, assembly GCA_949125395.1. Lineage (NCBI taxonomy): Eukaryota > Metazoa > Arthropoda > Insecta > Lepidoptera > Erebidae > Diaphora > Diaphora mendica. The sequence goes on from OX421321.1 coordinate 10,662,102, forward strand.
TTTACTTCTGATAATGAAATAATTCATAACATGGGAGCGGGACATCATTTGTTTTTCTTAATAGACACGGACTGTCCAACGTATAGACATTTTCTGAAGCAGGTAATCTTCACACCTTTTCATAATAGTTTAACACGTGTTTATTTAGCTTTGCTAGTAACTAACTAATAAAGTATGTAAACGAAAATTGAAGGTTTATTTTCACCCTACTTCCAAAATTTCGCTTAACTTATGTAGAGTTAATGATAGACGATTGATGACAGCACCTATATAATTTGGTATCTTGTAGTTTATTTGGTAATATATCCTGGTACAAAGTACTAGAAATTTTCATTGTCTACTACCAAACTCCTGATAGAACTCATATAGTTTGTTTACTAGCCTCACAAATTGAACTTGATAATGATAGTCTAGTTATGGAATCGTAGACGGTGCCGTATACGGTGGAGTTAAAGGTAGTACTTTTACTTCTTGAATTATTTTTAAAGCCTTTAAAGATTAGCTCCGAGCGACAAGGCCGCCACTTTCGTGTACTTACGTGGTTTAAGTTAACATTGTAATTATTCTGGTATACAATAAAGAGATTTATTATTATTGCTATAAAATGTATTGTTTAGCTTTATTTTTAAAATAATAATGAAATACATAAATGTTAATTAAGCACTCTGGTTTTACCTCCATTTATAGGCTAGTGCAAACAAAATGTTTAGCAAAACTTACAGATGGTTACTTCTTGGGAAAACTTATACCGTACTTAATGAATTAGCAGAATTAAGTATACTAGTTGACTCTGAATTTATTATCACTGAAGAACTAAATATTGGACATTTTTTACTGCAGGCAGGTGAGTAATTCTTATAGTAAATTTAGACTTTAATTTATATGTTAAGTGTTTCAAATTTTTCTTTGCAGCATTAAAGAGCCAGTTAGGATATTTTAGAGATCGGGTTTACGATATACCTAGTAGGAATAGACGTATGTGCTACACTGGTGCTAATTCTGTTGTCGACATCATTAAACTAAAATTTACTGAAATTTGTTGTTTGATTAGGTTTGATTATATACTTTAATATATCGCCGAGAAAATCGCCAGAAAATCTAAAATATTTCCGACTTTGTGGCGCGCTATTATTGTACGGCACTACGTGTATTCTTATTATTTTCCATTAATTTAGCGATGGTAAGTATGCCGCACAAAAATATACCTACTACCTGGCTTTTGAATTCTCACCTACATTCAGTTAGACAGCTTACAAATGACAGCATAGTGCTGAATGTTATTATTATGCCCCTGTATCTTTCTAAACAGATCCCCTGGTGGTTGAAATAACCCGTCAATTTTTCACACGGGCCTGTAGTCTAAAAATTATGGCCTAAGTTGAGTAAATTAACCATTTTTTTTTAGGTATTAAGCTTAATAGAAATCATAGAAAATTTATTATACTTATTTTTTTCATAATTTCGACAGTTTACAAGATAAAGCCAGAAGCCGATTGGGTTGTGGAATATTATGGATCTTGGACGACTACATGTGGTTTGCATAAATCACAAGAAAGAATGATTTCGAATGCTTTAAGGAGAAAAGATTTGAAAGCAAATACAATAGTGACTTCTCTTGTTATTACTGATAACAGAACCCGATATGATTTGGCAGATTTGACGTATGTTACACTTTGTACATTATTGTTACTTATACCCATGTAAAGTTGCAGCACAATTCATCTAAAAGCAATTACGCAAATAGCAGAACGATTGTCATTTATTTACATAGTCTACTTTTTTCATCATCTCATTTCAGACAATCCTTGAAAATAACAGTTTTGATACGGATCAGTAATACCAATCTCTGCAATGTCTTTACAGGCATTATTTTGAGGTAGTAAAGAATATAATTTCAGAGCGAGAAGGGCAGCAGTTGAGTGCTAGGGCACTACTAATACTACTGTCTATTTTTAATGAAAATTAATAACAAAATTCACAGCAACGACTGATCGAAAAATAAATTAAACACGGAATACCAAAATATTTAGGCTCGAAAAACTACTATAAATTAGCTTTTGCCTGCGGCTCGTCTGCGTGTATGTCGATAATCATTATGTACTTATATATAGCCAATGAAATTTACAAACAATTTTGAATTTCCATTGTTAAAAGAATTTTCAAAATCAGTTTAGTAGATCCAGAAATTACCCACAACAATATCACACGATTAATATCGTTACATCTATTTCAGCAACACTTTCATTGATCCAGTCACAAAAAGCACTTTTCACGCGATCAACAATCTGTACGAGTTTCTAAATGCTACAAGATTGTTCATATTCTCTGATTCTTGGGGGTATCCTGTGAACGGTAGCTGGACTGGCATGAATGGAGATATATCCACTGGAAAAGCTGACTTGTGTGGTAGGTGAAGTAAAACGTTTCTGCCAACATAATCTGTTCATTCCTCTCACCAATGGGGCGATCACTTTGTGATACTTGTAATACCTATAGGACCCATGAGTATAAGCATTAACTCGCTACTAGTCCATTGGCAAGAGAAATAAACCACGGCGATTCACCGTGTTCTTAATCTAAACTAAAATCATCAAGCACTTACTGGAGTTGTGTGGCTTCAGTGTTCTCGGCGTTCCAAGAGATCTCTTGGGTAGGTTCTTCTCTGCGTCGTCACACAAACTTGCTCCAAGCGCTGTATATCTTTCAAGGTATTCGAATTACAATAAACTCGTATCAGCTATCACGGATATTCGAATTACAACTCACTCGCTTCAGCTATCGCGGAACGCGCCTACAAAACTAGCGAGTCCAACCAGACCTAACAAAAACCGGGTCGATGTGCAATTAGCTTAATATCAATTAATTACGGTTCTCAAAACAACAATCGTCGACCGTTCACAACACGCGTCTTTTTAGTACTCAATTAACCTCAAACGTCAAAACGTCAAACACGACAAAAAATGACAATCGAAAAATGTTGCCATTACAATGACGTTCGAAATCCAACATAATCAAACAATATTATTGATGACGTCACTTCATCATCATTATCAGCCTTTTAAAACTCTGAAACCCTTAATAATATATATGTTCTTAATCTTCATTCAGGAACCATATCATTTATGAACGAAGAGCGCATAGAAATCTTAGAATACATAACGATCCCTGGTGTGACGTCTATGTCTAAAATAGTATTTAGACAGCCGCCTCTCTCATATCAGTATAATTTATTTACCTTACCCTTCACAACTGCGGTATGGTACTGCCTCGGGGGATTCATCCTTATATTGACATTTATACTATACATGAATGCTAAATGGGATATCAAGAAATGCGAAGACTATGAGGAGGTAAGGATTGAACAGTTAATGATAAACAGAATCAAACGAAATTCAAATATGCTCAGATTATAAAATCATTTTAAGTCAAAACGAATGTTAAATCTTAAATTAAAGGTTCGATAAGACTTGCCAGCAATGCCCAGTTCGAGTTACATATACGTGACCCTAACTTACGCCACTGTCGCCAGTTATCGTTTATATGTATATTTTTAACCGACTTCAAAAAAAGGAGGAGGTTCTCAATACGACTGTTTTTTTTAAATGTTTGTTACCTCATGACTTTCGACTGGGTAAACCAATTTCGATGATTCTTTTTTTATTTGAAATCTGGTGCTTCCCGTGTGGGCCCATTTCAATTTGGTCGTTCTTGAAGTCGGTTTTTTTTTGTTAAAATTTTGTATTATATATCAATGTCTACTTTCTACCAAGGCTATCTGTTTTTACCTATTTTTTGAGGCTCTATTAGAGTTCCCGGTTAATCATATATGCTTGTCATATGTTATGTAAGTAATATTATTATAGTCTCACTCACGTGATATGAAGTCATTCGTGGATATAAACATGCGGGTAATGTATGTACATAGAACCCTGTACAAATATTATTTGGATGCAGATATGTATATAGCTCCAGTCAAAATAATATAAAACCTATATAAAATCAGCGTGTATTTATAACTTAACTTTCCTTGTATTTTAGAAAAGTATCGATGAGACATGTTTGGCGGCAACGTGGAGCGACATTATAATTTTTGTGGTCAGTGCAGTTTCGCAACAAGGAAGTTCTAATGAACTAAAAGGTTGGTTTAATATAATTGTATGTATAACGTGAATATTAATATCTCCTGGCATTTTTGACGAAACACTGTAGGTGTACTCAGCCATAATATTCGTCAAAGAATCGTCCAGATTAAATTATGAAACTAGAGCTTGTAGTAGGTAATATAGAGATGTTCATTATTATTTCTCCACTATTTAAAGTTTCAGTTGGAATTTAAATACTGAAATATTAAGGACTAGCTGACCCGTGCCCACTTCGTTGGGCGGTAAACATTTTTTTCTCCGACTTACTTTGCAAATTCAGCTACCACGATAAAGTCTTTACACTTTTCGGGTTATTATATAGCCTATGTCACTCCCAAATAATGTAGCCTTCTATTGGTAAAAGAATTTTCAAAATCGGTTCAGTAGATCCCGAGATTACCCCTTACAATTTAACAAATATACAAACACACAAACTTTACCTCTTCATATAATAGTGTAGATTTAGAAAAACGCAAACAAAATAACGTTCTCATAACAACGTAGAATTTAACATGTTAGACCTTGCTACCTACCCACAGATTTTATATTTGTAGCTTGTAACACTTAGTTTAAACTTACCCCATAAGCTTAGCTTACCCCTTAAGCTTACCTTTTCTGGAAAATAAAGAAATATAATTCTGATATTGCAGGAACGCTAGGGCGTCTAGTGATGTTTATAGTATTTCTGGCATTCCTCTTCTTCTACACGTCGTATTCTGCCAGCATCGTGGTGCTTCTGCAATCAACTTCAAACCAAATCAGAACTGTTACTGATCTCATGAACTCAAAATTAGAGTTCGGTATAGAAGACGTTGTGTTTCATAGATATTACTTTTCGGTATCGTATTTAATAACTATACTTAACTTTATTTTTTCTTTTCTCATTTGAACTTTGATTATAGTATTTACTATGTTAAAAATCATAAAATGTTACAGTAGTTCTTATAGTTTTACATGTTCTGAAATCAGGATTACGCACATTCGGGTTAGGACGCACAGATAACTCAATTAGACTATTTAAGGGTGGAAATGGTTTCAATCTAAAACTACCTTTAGATTATTGTTAGTGTCATGCATATCCTAAAATCGGAGAGAGAAAAAGAAAAATGATACCTAATCATTTTTCTTTTTCTCTAAAAACTAAAACATAACATTAACCGTTTTTCTGTACCTATAGATTGCTGATAGTCTCATAGACTATGCACGATACACGACTTATTTTGTTTAGGTAAATCTACGAAAGTGCTAAACGTCTTTCCGTAAAAACAAAATTTATATAATTTATATTTATATAACTAGCTATCAGTGGAGATTATTATTCTTACTTCTATATTTTTATACTTTCCAGGCAGATTATGCACGAGATCCTATTCGAAAAGCTTTTTATGAAACTAAAGTATCACCAAAAGGACATAAACCAATATATATGAGTCTTGAAGAAGGAGTAAAGAGACTTCAAACAGTAATTTTTTATTATCATTTTGCGTAGGAATCTTTTAATGTTTTTTATAACATATTTGCTGGTAAAGGGTCTCTTATTTCACCAATTTCAATATCGTAATGTATCTCATTACGTACTTGTGCGTTATTGTAATGTAAAACGCACGTTTTTTTTTAATAAAGTAAAACCCACGGTTTATCAAGATGCTCGAACAATACTCTTTTAAATATTAGCAAAGAGTTTTTATGTCAGAAAAGTGGTCAACATTTTATATGTGAAAGTAGGAGAAACGAGACCAAAGAGTTCCGCAGCCGCCACCGCCGCTGCCGCCGACTGTTGAACTCTGTGGTCTCGTTTCTCCTACTTTCACTCAAGAGAGTGAGAGAGAGACTGGTGAGATTTTAATTAATAATATTAACTTAACAAGCTTAAAAATGCCAACTGGCAACGTAATAATCAATTTTATACATTGTTCAAATTTTTATAACTGCTTTAACAAGTAATGAAAGATTTATTCGATCAAGAAAGTCCGAGTTTTATTTATTTCCTCGCAAATATGTTATAAAACGTCGTATGACATACGTGCGCTTTGATAATTACAGCCTCAGCTTTCTTGTAGCAATATCGCCTTGGTTGTAATTTTCAACTTATACAAAATATCATAATGTACTATTATATAAAATTCTCTGACATCAACTCCAAAAAAATCTGTAATAGGCACAATGCTTTTATACAATAGGTAAAATAGGTCGTGACGAAAACAGACCTAGAATAACGAAGTCTCTTTATTACATATTTTATTATTATTTTTGTGTATTCTTATTGGATAAAAATGGGTACAAATAAAACTGCACAGATTGTAATTTTATACTTATTTTACTAAAATAAGAACAGAGCTGTGATGTGAGTATTTTAGCCAAAATTTATTACACCACTGTTCAATAGATGGCACTGGTTCCTCACATTGCATCGCACTATCGTTTCATTATCGCAAGTAATATAAAGTGAACTGAATTATATCTTTTTTCAACTATGTATTCAGTATCGTTACCTACTTCGAAAAACTTAGTTCCAATAAAACTAGTTGTTAACAGTCAATAGTTTCAGTTACAGCTCCTAAAGATCTATTTGTATAATGAGATATCCTTATTATTTTAACTTTCTGCTTTACGTCAATTTGAAGCGAAGATTATCCCGTATATTGATTCCGTTAATGCATGCGTAATAATGACTGCACGTTTGGCCTAGTGGTTCAACGGTCACCACACCGTTTCCTACTACGCCAAGTCTCATGGGTTCAAATCCCACGTAGGACAACACTGTGTGATCCACAAATTGTTGTTCTGAGTCTGGGTGTTCTTTGTGTCCGTTTCATGTATGTTTGTAAAGTCCCCCGCGACACAGGATATATTCCTAGTGCGGGAGTTGTCTTTTAAAAAAAAAAAACAACAATTTATTAATAAACTGATACAAATAGGGTATTAGTCAATGAAAAATTTATACACCACCAATTTGAAGCACAGAATAACGTAATAAACTTATGTCAAACGTTTTTTTACAGAAACCTTTTGCTTTCAATATGAACATTGGTACAGGATATAGAATCGTCTCTCAATACTTTCGAGAACATGAAAAGTGTGGGTTGCGGGAGATAGACTACATCCAAGGTCGAAAACCATGGTTTTGCTCTAAGAAAGAATCTCCATACACGGAAATGTACCGAGTCGGGTAAATTTTGATACTTTTGTTGAAATTAGATAACTAATGACAAACTTACCTATCTAAGGTACTAAGTGCAAACAAACTCCTCTGTTGATTATCGGATTCTTCTCAATGAAATGATTATTAGGTATATGTTACATATTTATGCAAGTGCACCCTAATGTTATTATTTCATTTAAATTAATTTACGTTTGTTAAAATTTTTTTAATTGTTGCTGTGTTTTAAAAACTTCTCTTTGCTGCACTTCTCTCGGTCTGCGCTGGCCTTAATTATTTTTATCTTTTCTCGAATCATTTTTAAACAGTTTAAAAAAACAAAAATATAAACGTTCATAGAGGATAAATTGCGCTCTAATTATTTCAGTTTCTTAAAAATAATGTGAGGCAATTGTAATACAGGAACATAGTTTATGAGACACATACCTAAACGATTTATCTATTAACAAGATTTATATATGTTTATGATTAACAAGTAGGTATTCTCACCTGTTTTAATTGTATTACAGATTATTTCGCATGGAGGAACATGGTCTGAACACCAGAAACAATCGTATGATATTCGTTAAAAAGCCACTATGCACAGTTACAAGTGGAAACTTCGAGTCTGTTAAGATGGTGGACTTTTATCCTGTATTACTGATGCTGATATATGGAGTATTACTAGCTTTTGCGCTACTTCTTGTAGAAATCTTGCTTCATCGCAGACTGAAAATGAAAGACAATTTACAGGGAAATAGAAAGTCAATATCGAATAGGTTTCGTCGCGCACAATTTAATTAGTACAGTATTAACACTACAGTAAAAAAAAAACATACTTAAAGAACTGGGCCAAATTGAAATTGGACCACACGGGAAGCACCAGCTTTCAAATAAAAAAAGGAATTATCAAAATCTTGTCGAATTCTCAAAACCCTTTCGAAAATTCTGAGGTAACAATTACAACATACAAAAAATACAGTCGAATTGAGAACCTCCTCATTTTTTTAAATCGGTTAATAAAATTAATTGTTTTGAAGTTTTTAGAGAAATAATAGAACTTAAAATGTTATTGTTGTTTTGAGCAATTTTAAGAAAATTCATGTAAAATGTGTGTAACATCGATATTTCTGTAGGTACTACGTACGTGTTAGCTGATACGTAGATGGACTGCAACGCTTAAAAGTAGTTAAAATAATACTCGCTTATTGTTATCAAATAATTGATTAGAATAGAATAAACTTTAACTATAGTACAAAATTTGTGTATTTATTAAACAAGAGATGAACACTCTTAACTCTACGGATTCTTGGACATCAAACAGCTAAACCAGCTGTGACTGTTTCATTATGAAACAGTCACAACTCAGTTCCTCCTGAGTATACCATGAATTAGATACAAAAGTAGACATTAAAGTTCCTTTAGTCGGGTCGCCTGCCCCAACTGACTATAGATACAGCCGGCTACTTAAAGAGATCAACAACAAAACTGTCTTCATTTACACGCATTTAACTCATTGTCACTAATGTCTATTCATACACTTTTTATTGGCCTAACTTAATTGTGCTGATACCTTATACCTGGGTTTCCCCCAAGGTTATTATTGTACCTTTACAACAGACCGCGGTTTATACCGCGGGACAAAGCTACTCTAAAAAAGAAGTCTAAGTTACTCCTCATATCATCAGCAATGCAAGTCCCATAAAAATTGTTTCAGCCGTTTCAAAGATTAGCCGGAACAAACAGATAGGCACAAAGAAAATACAGTTGATTTTTTGCTGTTAGTACCGAATATAATTTCATGCGCATTTAGTGATAAACTGCTCATTTGAAATTTCAAACAGACATTTCAATTTTATTTATTTGTATAGATAATATTACAGAAGTTAGGGACTTCACACACTATCTGTACTGTAAATAAAGATTATTTCTATCTATGCCATTTTCCAATTACTTTATGACAATAAATAAATATAAAAAAAATCGGACAACTAACACACAATGCCGTCTAGTCCCAAGCTAAGCGGAGCTTGTGTTCTGGGTACTAGACAACTAATATAAATACTTTTTTTTGTAAATATATACATGTTATACATAGAAAATACCCAAACTCCGAAACAAATATTTGCTGGTCATACAAAGATTTGGTCCGACCCGGGAATCGAACCCGAGACCTTAAGCACAGCACATACATTACCACTGCGCCAACTAGTCAGTCTTTGGAACGTGGACAGTTATCACAGATATAGGGAAATACCTTTTTCTTCTATAAATCATATATTATAATTAACAATGAAATAATATCATCATCATCAGCCTAACACAGTCCACTGCTGGATATAGGCCTCTCCAATTGCACGCCACTTAATTAATTTTCATGTGGCTTAATTCTTCGATACTCCGATCCTATATATTGTTACGAAGAAAGATTATTCGCGAACAACGCTCGAGAAAGTTCTCGTTGATTTCCTAAGACATGGAATATTGAACCTAAATTAAGCATAGCGTCCAATATCGATTGATTGTTGCTTCCAGCGATCCCACCGTCGGGATCGTCCTTGGTACGGTGAATGACCCCGTATATACGAGACGTTTCTCGAAAGCGCTAGTAATACTACTAATGGATATAAATAGTTAAATACAAACTCTCGCGGGCCGCAGTTCAGTTCAGTTTGAGCTACAGTGCGATAAACATCGAGGTGATATCAGTAATCAACCTAACGACCTCGGCGACAATTCAGGATTGTTATTCTAAGCGATATTGTGATTTTAATTGCGTTTTTAATAAAGTCTTTTATACGCGTCAGAAGGTTTATATCTCAAATACATCGAACCCTAACGTAACAATATTAAGAAGAACTATACAAGAGTAACTTATAACTTAATAAGTTTCTTCACAAAAAATCGTTTATTAACAAATAATATATATTGAAAAATGTTTTCGACGCCTACTGATTTTATTTTGGACAAGACGAAGAAGGACAAAGCGATAGTTGACCAGTAAGTGCATGAGGTTAAAGATTGACCTGGATTTGTCACTTTATGTCCCACTTCAAAATATCTGATATGAAATACTTAGATATCAAAATTCTGATAACATTCTGAACTAACTTAGCGATACAAAATGGAACCTAGATGGCATTTGACGACGCGACAAGGGATTGATTGTTTGTAAATCAAAATGTTTTTAAAAATATTGTTTTTACTGTGTTGGTATACAATCAGAATATCAGAATCAGCTCTTGGTATGTTTATTATTATCTAATTACCCTCATGTGTTTTACTATTGTATCTTGAACTGATATTTCTAAAGATGATTGTTTATTGAAATTTTATTCAAATGTTTAGTTATGGGCTCTCGTTATTTTGCTCTGCCGACCGTCAATTTATTGGAAGTCCATTGCCCCTACCCTAAGCTATTCATGTTGAGCTGTTTTTTTCCATGAAGCTAATGTTTCGGTAGTCCGATAGCATATATTAAGAAGAATGATTAAAAAGAGTGACTTATGGAGTTTCTTGTCCGTTTTTCTCCACAGGAATGACATTTGCGAACAGCGTAACTAGAGTCAATAATGTAACGTTGCGAAAGTGCCTGAAAAGGCCTATGTTAGATTTCGAACGTCATTGTAATGGCAACATTTTCGATTGTCAATTTTCTTGTTTGACGTTTTTGACGTTTGAGGTTAAGTACTATAGAGACGCTTGCCGGCCGAACACGTTTTTCGCATTTGATTGTCGGTTTAAGCGGATTGAATTGATATTAAGCTAATTTTCCAAAGACTCGGTTTTCGTCGGTCACCGTTATGATTGGTCTCGTTTGGACTCGCGAGTTTTTGTAGGCGCGTTCAAAAGGGCGTGATCCGTGATAGCTAATACGAGTTTATTGTAATTCGAATACCTTGAAAGATATACAGCACTTTGGAGCATGTTTATGTGAACGTACCAAGACAAAGCAGTGGGGTACCCCGTCAACGGCGCCGAGAACAAGGAAGCCACACAACTCCAGTAAGTGCTTGATGATTTTAGTTTAGATTAAGAACACGGTGAATCGTCGTAAAGGTTCATTGCTCTCGCTAGTGAATTAGGTTAGCGATTTAATGCCTGTACAAATGGGCCGTACTAGCATTATAAACTTCCCAAGGTGAACGTTGCATTGGCGAGAGGATTGAACAGCCTACTTAAAATAAAAGCTATTTGATTTTTATTAATAATACTATATTCATTGCTAATAATCTGGGTATATCTGTTAGCTTCATTAGCTAATGATACTCGTAGAACATCGTTTGATAGTAATCCATTCAATCCGACATACTTTTATTTGATTTTATTTAAACCCAATTAAAAATACACGTTATTTTTGTATTCACTTTTTCTTGATAAACCTTACAACTAACCTTTAACTTCTTATACGATGTGCCCAATCGCAATTATTAAAATTATTATTCTTGACATTAAAGAGGTATAAAAACAAATACTCCTGAACTTTATACAGCTATCGTCAAGTTTTGTCTTAACATTATTTTTATTGATTTCAGGAAAGTTTTCATGTTACAGTTGCAGCTTCTCTGCTGAGAGTACCGACCGATCATGTCTTACAATAACAAATAACACCAGGCAGGTGGTTTGTCCGTTCACATATTGCACTATAGTAAGGCAGGAAAATGTGGTAAGTAAACATTATGGTAGTATGATCACACTTCATCATTAACAGCCTTCAACTCAACAAAGTCAAACTCTCCATCAGACGGGTTGATATAGGGTTAGTTTCAAGTTTTACTTCTTTTGCTCCGATGTTTTCCTGCGTAGCTTGTTCCCTTAGTCGCCTCTGACGACACCCATGGGATGAATAGGGTGGGCGAATAACTACGTAAACCTAGTAATCTTGGAATTCCTTTTTCAGTTGTTGTAAAGGTAGATCAACAAGTAAAATTTTAACAAAAACAAAAACCGACTTCAAGGTTCGACTCGATTTCTCTTGGATGCCATCATCAGATCTTAGTGTCCTTATCATGGTACCACCGTTGGGATATCTCCTTTCTGTTAAAAATATAATCATCAACGACGAAGTTATCCGCGAACACACAAAAAACAACATATATACGGTCGAATTGTGAACCTCCTTTTTTGAAGTCTGTTAAATACCGCGAGTCCGCGGGGCGCAGCTAGTCCATACATAATATTACAGATATGATAAGTACCTAATATTAAAGATAGTTTCTTCAATTTTGTATTTTTTTAATACTTACTGCTTAGCCAAAATTTTCAAATGTCACCATCAAATATTGTATGATGAGCACGACCATTTAGTCTGTGTCTGACTGTTATGCATCATCATCATCAGCCCATTGCAGTCCACTGCTGGACATAAGCCTCCTTCAAGGCACACCACAGAGCCCGGTCTGTTGTTTTCTGCGGTAAAGCGCGGGCTCCACCTAATCTCTAATATTAAAAAAGTTTTACATAAGTAATTTCACTTTAGGACCCCGCCGGAGTCGTTATCAGTTTCACTCGTGGTTGTGAACGAAAACCAGTGCATCTAAATCATGAGGTCGTCGACTACAATTTCAGGACGTACTACAGAGCATGCAAGAGCAACCTATGTAACATAGGTAAGACTCGTTTTAGAAAAAATAAGGTATAAGATCTCTCAGTATTTTAACTCTGTTTACCGCCTTGATTTTGCGTGCTAGAATCTTTTAAAGTAGGTACTTAAGGAACTCGCACGTCACACACAACATTTTTATTTATTGTTTGAATATTCACTTGATGGTGTGTTACTTGTGTATAAACTACCTTAAAATCATAAACACCCAATATCCATACTAAGGTAGACAACCTTAGTATGGATATTGGGTGTTTATGAAGAAATCGCCGTGAGCGATAACATCGCCAATTGTTACGGTTTCAACTTTGTAACTCATGTTTTTTTATGTATTTATCTTGTGTATACAATATAGATACACAATAAAAAAGTTGTTAGCTGTATTCTGTGGTAATCAACAGCTTTAACTTGTCCACTTGTCATACGTCTCTCCTTAGCAAAGAGGTATTGACTTACTTATACCACGCTAGCCAGAGCCAGTCAGGTTGGTATAGGGCATAGTATAAAAATACAGGTATGGAATTCCAAGATACATAGAGGACAAGATGACGTCATCATCACTATCGCTGACATAGCTACGTTTCAGTGTTACCAGTAGTGTGTAATAATAACTCCCCAACCACCATTATTCCCTTTGTGAATTCGATAGAACAATAAAGTTTTACGTTATCATATATTTAAATTCAAATATTTTGTTTGATTATGTACACAAAACAAAGATTTAAATGCATTTTTCATTTTTTTTTATAGAATGGTGACTGAAAATGTTTCCATCATTTCATGTTATGTTGCTATAAAGTGGTTACTGGATAGTGATGTCACTCTGGGTAGCTTTCGGAATGTCATACCTGTATTGTTATACCATGGTTTAGGGTTTGTTTCAAGTTTTCCTTCTCTCTCCGTTACTTATTTCAGTGATGTTATAATACTGAGTGGTTTGTCCCTTAGTTGCATTTTACGACACCCGTGGGATCATTAGGGGTGGTGGCCAGTTGTATTCTCAATCCGTCACCATACGGATTACTGGACAAATATGGCGGCCGAATAGATTCTATGACTCCAAGGTTGGGTAACAATTATTTGAGCTCACTTTGATACAGACTCTGGTATAGACCGTCCGTTCACAGTTAACACAAAGCAATAGCGCTGACTTAAAGAAAATCATTAGTTATTAGACTAGTTTGTTACTTTCATTGCAAGTCGCAAACCTGACCGAAGTAGCAGCAAGCTACAGCAATAGCATCAGATTTTGTATTCACAAGCACACTGGGACAAAAAAGAAGAAACTATAAGAGCAAAGATGTATAGGTATCGTAAGAGGAAAGCTTCCTTTTCTTTTATTGAATAGGCGGGCGAACAAGCAGACGTATCGCCTGATGGTAAGCGATTACCGCGACACCTGCAACACCAGAAGGGTCACAAGTGCGTTGCCGGCCTTTTGGGGATGAGAGGGGGAAGTAGGGGTAAGGGATTGGGGTATGGGCCTCCGGTATCCTCACTCACTCGTCGAAACACAGCGCAAGCACTATTTCACACCGGTTTTCTGTGAGGCCGTGGTATCATTATGGTCGAGCCGACCCATTCATGCCGAAGCGTGGCTCTTCCTCTGTGCCCTGCCTATATATATATATTTCCTCTGTTACAGGCAACGGCATTGAATTAATAGCTGGTACAAATTTATCTCCAACACCTGGCTACACGGGAGGAAATCTTCTCGTTCCCGGGACTCGTAATCGTAATACAGCTTTGAATATTAAAATTGGTTCATTTACCTTAATTAGTAGTATATTTCTTATTTGTGTTTTACAATAATCATTATGCATAGTGCTCATGTACGTATGTACCTTAATAATTCCTAAGTAATTCATACAAAAGCTTGAATTGAATTTAAAAAAGGTAAAGGAAAGAAATTGATCTGTGTTTTAAGAGAGAATTATGGGATATAAAATTTTCATTTAAAGAAATGCTTGACTATATCGATATTCGTTATATTTACTTTAAAGTTTATTAAAGAGCGATTTTATATATATAATTTTTAATTTTCTTACGTTACCCTGTGCTAGCTATTTCAAGAAAAAAGAACTAGATAAATCTAGAAAATAAGTTAAGAACAAAGGAAAGCGGCAGCGCTACTCATCACCAAGCGATTTATATTAATCTTGTAGTAGCATTATTCATTGGAACAAAGCGCTCTAGTTAATTTTCAATCGTTATGGATTATATTTATCAACAAATTACAAAAACACATTGTAGATAAGATTAGTTTAGTTTATATGTATATTGAGGTTACCGAGGAAACAACAGTAGGTATGTCTAACTAAAGTAAATGGAAGCAGACTACTCATTGCGCCCGTCTAGAAAGAGTAAGGAGAAATTTATGATCTCCGATAAGATAGATCATAGATAAATATTTTCGGACATCTAACCTCAGATTACTAAAGAAAGCCAGATAAACGGTAAAGAACACGACAATGAATCTACAAAGTAAATATGAATTAGAAAGCGAATACATTCTCGCGGCAGTGTTTGGCAAATCGCCATATTGTGTACACGTCACGAGTGATATTAATTTTATTTTCAAAATGCCGTCTTGCATCATTAAACACTGTAAGAGCAGTTATGGAATCAGGCGTTACTTTGCGGAAATCCATGACATTAAATGCTATGAAATATATTTAGCTTTAATTCCGCGAGACAAATATCCAGGTCTGAAAGCAGGACACAAATCCCACCGTCATGCATACTCACATGCACATATGGATACCATGCACACATACAAAACAAGTGAGTAATAATTAGCATGCCATGCAACCAAACCTATACTCGACACGTGTTTCGCCCCTCCACGGGGCATCCTCAGGAGATGTTGACTCGTCGAGCGTTTGAGCTCGAATGAGCTAGTCGGCTTAGATCTTCGGATTTAAATGCGGTTTTTACCATTACTTAGTTTGTTTTTTACAATTTTTTTTGTATGGTGACATCTGTGTTCTTATTGCGTCTCCACACTGATGATCCAAGTCCTAATAAACGTGACAAATATATTGGCATGTCTAACTCACGCCTTTTCATTGAGCAAAATTCACCCATTCTAGAATATTATTTTGTAAAACAGTCACACATAATAAAAACAGTCTTTAGTAAAATTAAAACGAGAAAAAAACGATATCCTAAGACTAAAGAAATCATACTTGCAATACAAGTTCAGATTACAAATACACGAAATAACAAAAAATCATAATCACAGATCTTTAACAAACCATAATAATATCTATGTAGATAACTACTGCCATTCAGTCGCAGAAGCGATTCAAGATATCATGTGTGCCTCCCTCCTGACAAAAACTGATTACAAACGCTGCTGCACTGGCACTGTCATGACAAGATCGCTTACATCTAGCTCATATGTAGGTACCTATATGTATAACGTTTATGTTATGTTATTATATATACGTTTTGGTGATTTGATAAAGGCCATCTACCTATACAAATGAATAAAGTTGACTGTAAGTAATTACAAATTAAAAGGTTTTGACTAAATGGTTCAGGCTTCTTCTAATGTAGTCATTCCTCACCTTATACACTCTAGTCACACCACACATCTCGACATTCACATTTCAGCTACATGCAGGCGTCTCTCATCAGTTTTTCAACACTAGATCCATGCAGGACCGACTACGAAACGTACTAAAATTATATTTTATGTTTCTTTAACAACCTCGTGTCACAATGTTTGTGATCTTCCGAAACGGCTCGACCGATTTAACTGATTTTTAACCGACTTTAAAAAAGAAGGAGGTTGTCAATTCGACTGTATATGTTTTTTATGTGTGTTCGCGGATAACTTCGTCTCGTTTATGAACCGATTTTGATGATTCTTTTTTTAATGGAAAGGAGATATCCCAAGAATACGACTAAAGGTAACATATATGCATATGATATTTAAAGATTTATCCTCCAACTCCTAACCGTTAAAGAGTTGTGCCTTACATCATCAGCTCATCATCATAAAATGATGACTACCATACCCAAATACCGGTGTAACTTCAGAAAATATACGAAAAACATAGTATGTGCCTATAAAAAATGAGGGTTTCTCTCGATTTCCCTGGGATCCCATCATCAGATCCTGATATAGTGCCAAAGGGACCACCTCGGGAGCATACCCTTTCGAATACAATTTTTTTTTTCAAAATTGGTCCACAATTGACGGAGTAATCGGTGAACATACATTTAAAAAAATACAGTGGAACATAGAACCTCCTCCTTTTTGGAAGTCGGTTAAAAATTGTAATAATATTTATGTATTTCACTATTAATTGTTTACTTTCAATATGTTTGAATTAATGTAATAATTAGCACTAATTTAATAGTTTAATTGTGTAATGGTGAAAAATTGTTAATAATGAAAGAAATTAATAACTGTAATAACTTAATTTTGACGTAATTATTGTTGCATGCTGGAAAACAGAATGTGATGTTCTAAACTTATAATTTAACAACAATGTAACCCATGGGCGTAGCCAGCCATGGGCTCAGGGTGGGGCAACAGTCTAAAATAATATATAGCTAGCAAACTCATTAGTCTTGCCATAAGTTTTGTTACAAAGAAAAAACATTTGTTTTTTATTGTGCGTTACGTTTATTACTATTACAGTGTGTTAGTTTAATTCATTAATATTAAACAATAAAATATATATAAAGCTTATTAGAAGTGGTCTCCATTGGCTGCAATACAATCCTTTAAACGTTGAGGTCAGTTATCAATGCAGTACAGCACGCACTCTTTCTATGGGAAAATTGTTCACTGCCAATCTTAGGGATTGTTTTAGGCACCCGAATTATCATGGGGTTTAGAGCAAGCCTTACTTTCTAAAACTGACTATAAATCATAATCCAGTGGATTAAGATCAGGACTAGATGACGGCCAGTCTTCAGCTCTGATGAAGTCCGGAACGTTCGTTTCTAACCAGGATTGGGTGGATTGAGCTTTATGACTGGCGCCGAATCTTGCTGAAAGGACCATTCTTGGTTTTTTGAAAAAAACTTTGAAAGACAAAGGCCTGCGTGGCACTGCATTGCGCTCATTACTCTGAAACATTAGTGTGTTATTAGTGGGCTGTTATTGCTTTATTTCTATTTATATTGTAGTGTTTCAATAAAGAGTTCATCTGTTTGTAATTACTAACCTGATGCTGATGTAGCCATTTGTTGTCCCTGAAGTTTATAGTATGTATGATCATAGTGCCTGGTTTTTGAGTAACTATGTTTACTGCTTGGACCAGGGTTTCCTGAAAATTTAAATGATTGATATAATGTAGGGAAACCTACCGACTTACTAAAAAACTATTAACTTTAATGTTATGTTAATACAATTTTTTACTCTTCAGTGTTCTTATTAACCTTTCTCCAGAGGACTGAGTCAAGCTTTGGTATGAGATTAGTATCAATAAACCTACATAAAATGTTTTATTAGCATTAGTAAATATCCTACAACTAAATAGCTCATCCTGTAAACCTTCACATATATAAATCTACAACTTCTAATCATAATAATATCCAATGCTCATCAATATAAATACTAACCAGCATCCTTGGGGGTTTGTGTAGGAATCCCGGTAGCTGTTTCTTTAGGCGAAAATAGCGTAGGGTAAGCATTCCCCCGAATTCGTGACTTCTTAGTCACGAATTTCTGCTCAAAATGCTTGTGACAAACTTGAAGCCGAGATAGTTCTGCCACACTTAAACAACTCAAAGCTTCACAATTAATAGAATTTAACCATTGTTGGAGTCTTTTCTTGTCGTATACTATTGCAACCCGGCACAGAGCACTTGGAATACTTCATTTTGAACACTCGTATGACGAAAGATAAAATTAAGGAATAATTGTGGTTAGAGGTACGGAAAGAAATCAACGCAAACACTCAACAAGAAAATTATGGTGAAATTTTGGGTACAATCTGGTTTAGTACATATTCTTATCTATGCAATCTGTCTCTGTCATCTGCTATGACTGCTATCACAAGATGGCGGCTTTGGGCATGTAAGGGGATTGCAGGAGGGAGAGGGGAGGAGCAAAATGTCATACATCATTTTCCCCTGCGTCTATTTTTTTTCTTAGTGACATTATGGCCCGTGAATCTGAGCATCTAACACAACACACAACGCCATCTAATTCCAAACTAAGCAGAGCTTGTATTATGGGTAGGTACTAGACAACTTATCTATATAAATAATTATTTAAAAAAATGTAAATACGTACAGATTATACATAGATGAGATTACACACTATCTCGTCCGATAATTATGATCTGTCCTGTCCTGTCCCATTTATTGGGTTCATTCTCAGAGGATCCAATGGCAACATCCGTGATGGATCTAGTAAGTTTTTTTTTTCATAGGTTTCTATTAGTTAATTTAACATGCTTTAACTTAAAGTAGTATATTTTTTCATCTCCCCCATGTCGGAAAGAGTATTTTTGTCCTTCGATATCTGAGTGCACAAGCCGTTTTTATCCGCTAGCTAGATAAAGTCAATTGAATTTAGAACATAGTGTCCACTAAGTTTGTGAATTAATTCAAAACATCATAAAAGCCTTAGAGCACATATATCTAGAGAGGCAGCCGAACGGGCGGAAATAGTGATCGAGTAAAGAGAGAGACTGAGTTTGGGTAGTGTCTGTCTCTCTCACGCAAGCTTCTGATTGGTGGACGCACATACCAATTTGCATGACTGATTTGGCGGGAAATACACCGACCAATCAGAAGCTTGCGTGAAAGAGACAGACACTACCCAAACTCAGTCTCTCTCACTCTCTCTGTCTCTCTACTCCGATCACGCCTTCCGCCCGTTCGGCTGCCACTTTAGGTATATCTGCTCTAAGATTAAACCTAGGTATAGATCTACTTGAAGAAAGAAAATAATTTATTCTGCCATACACAGGACAACACATGGTTTTAAACAGATGTAAAATAAAAGAGAACAAGCAATTATAATGCCCTGTGCAATGCCAGAAAAGGCGCCTATCTCGGCATACTGCCGTAGCCAGAGTGACTATGACTACAGCGCTGCCGCGCTGGTATTACGAAAGGGCCCACGCCCAGTGTCGTCGGTCCGTTCGTGCCTGGTACATAGTAAATATTTGTGTGTGTTCTATAAAATGTTATATATATATATAAATGCATAAATCCATAATAAATAAAATAAAATAGATATATATGAAGAATAGACAGTAACTCAGATCTTTAGTAATCTGAGGACAGTAATGAATGGTAAGCCAATCTTACACGCTCTCAGCATGCGGCTCAGAGCTTCTACCTCCATTGTGCCGAATTTATCATACAACCTACTTTAATTTATTTTATTAAAAACTCAGACTCGGAACCTTCTTGGTGAAGTTCTTTTTTAATTTGCTTTGCCCGCGCCATTTTCTTTTTTGCATTTAGTCATTTACTCGCTGAAGTGGAATGAAAAGTTACGTGTTGCACTCGAATGCAAGGATTTTTACCTTACAAGCAACTTTGCACTCCATTAAATAACTATTTTACTCTTTATATCGTCAGCTACCTATCAGTGAAAGTCCCGTCAAAATTGACCCAGCCGTTCCAGAGATAAGCCGTAACAAACAGACAGACAGACCAACAGACAGAGAGACAAAAATTGTAAAAAATGTTGTTTTGGTATATGTACCGTGTTACCACACATACATATGCATTTAGTAAAAAGTGGTTATTTTAATACTAGCTGAACCCCGCGGTGTTACCCGCGGTACGGCAATGACCGTTTTTGTCTGTCTGTCTGTCTGTTTGTTACGGCTTATCTCTGGAACGGCTGGACCAATTTTGACGGGACTTTCACTGATAGGTAGCTGACGATATAAAGAGTAAAATAGTTATTTAATTTAATAAGCCGCGAGACGAAGCCAGTTTAAAAAATAGTAGTCTAAGTTACTTCTTAGATACTCAGCTATCTGCCAGTGAAAGTCCCGTCAAAATGGGTCCAGCCGTTTCAGAGATTACAACACATAACGAATTTATAATCTACTAGCTGAATCCCGCGGTGTTACCCGCAGTACGACAATAACCACGGGCAACGCCACGGCGCAAAGCTAGTTTTAAACCACAGCTGTTGCCGGCGCGCACACGGCGCACAGTTGAATTTAAATCGTATCTAGTATGAAATAGGGTAATGTTTGGTAGATTTTCATTGCTTCTATGTCAAGCTAATAAAGTTGTGGCGGCCTCCACATACAGCGCAACAACAACATAACATACTACAGCGCCATCTACCTAAGATACGCCGAACTACGGAGTAACGAAGGAAACTAAGAAACTACCAATACTGATACGCGCAGTGAAAGTTCTCGCGCCAGTTAACGTATATACAACATCCCAACATCAACCGTTGGGCAGTTGGCCCGCCAGGCATGATCACCTCGCCTGGTCGGAGGATCCTCCCTTTGTGTTGGAGGGAAATTACACCCGTTCCTCCACAAAGTATTTCGAGTAAAAAACACCAGAGGGCCGTGGATGTATTGTGATTGGACCATGAGATTTGGCCTTAAAGATAATAGTATGATTTGGCCGTGGCCGACTAGGGCTGACTCGGCCGACTTCAGTTGACACAGGTTGACACTAAGGTTGCCTCCTCGGGAGGAGGTCTACTGGTGGCCCCAGGAGTTGGCGAACCTCCGTGCGGCCTGTACTCGTGCCTGGAGGTCCTACACCCGTAGCAGGCGACGCCACCGTGGAGACGGTGGCGGGGACCAGCTTCATGAGGAGTACCGCGAGGCGCGGAGGACTCTGAAGCTGGCCATTTGCCGCCCCAAGGAGGAGAAGAGAAAGGAGATGCTGGAGGGTCTCGAATGTGACCCCTGGGGTCGCCCATACCGTGCGGTGCGACAGAAGCTCCGCACGTCGGGCCCCCCCTTACCGAGACTCTCCAGCCCAGCTTCCTGCAGGAAATGGTCGAGGGCCTTTTCCCGCAGCGGGCAGAGCACACACCCCCGTCGATGGCCTACGCGGTCGGAGACGACGGGGGTAGAGAGGACGATATGCCGCCCGTTAGGGAATCGGAGGTTGGGGCGGCTGTTCTTCGGATCCGTTCCAAGAACACCCCGGGTCGGACGGGATACCAGCCCGAGTGATGGCCCGAGCCCTCGACCATATGTCGGACCGCCTCAGGGAAGTGTTGGACGCTAGCCTGGCGTCCGGACGCTTTCCTGAGTGCTGGAAATGCGGGAAGCTGGTCCTGTTGAGGAAGCCGGGACGGCCTGTCGATTCGGTCGCGGCCTATAGGCCCATCGTGTTGCTGGACGAGGCGGGTAAACTTTTTGAGAACATACTCTCTGCCCGCATCGTCCGGCACCTCTGCGAGGTGGGGCCCGACCTGTCGGACGCCCAATTCGGATTCCGAGAGGGGCGTTCGACCGTCGATGCCGTGATGCGCCTTAGGGCCGTGAGCAGAGGCAGTGAGGTCGAAGAGGCAGTGAGCTGTGGCGACGTGGTGTTCAATAGTCTGCCATTTAGCTGCATCAGGGAAGCACTCCACTACCACGGGGTGCCAGAGTACCTGAGGCGGCTAGTGGCAGACTATTTAGAGGAGCGTACCGTCGTGTACGAGGACCGAGAGGGCGTCTTGAGACGGCGACCCATGTCGTGCGGCGTTCCGCAGGGGTCTGTCCTTGGACCACTCCTGTGGAACGTGGGATACGACTGGGTCCTGCGAGGTCGTCTCCCCCCCGGGCTGGGGGGGATCTGGCGTAATTTGTTACGCCGATGACACGTTGGTCATAGCCCGGGGGGCGAACTTCCAAGAGGCGGCGTGCCTGGCCACCAGGGGTGTTTCTGTGGTGGTCGGGCGCATTGAGGCGCTGGGCTTACGGGTGGCCCTGGACAAGAAGGAGGCCCTATTGTTCCATGGGCCCCGTCGTGGTCCACCCGCCGGCGCCTCCATAGAGGTCAACTCGGTCCTCGTACCGGTTCAGGCCCAGATGGGGTATCTGGGCCTGATCCTCGACGGTAGGTGGCTCTTCGACGAGCACTTCCGACAACTTGGTCCCAGGCTGGTCGACGCTGCCTCCGCCCTTGGGCGACTTTTGCCCGATTTGGGTGGAGCCAGCGTCGCAACGAGACTCCTGTACACGGGGGTTGTCCGGTCGATGGCGCTGTATGGCGCACCGGTGTGGGTGGCGGCTCTGACTGCCCTAAATAAGGCTCGCCTCTGGCGGCCTCAGAGGGTATTGGCAGTCAAAGCCATACGCGGATACCGCACGGTGTCGACCTAGGCGGCGGGCGCCTTGGCCGGAACACCCCCGTGGGATTTGGAGGCGGAGGTGCTCGCCGAAGTTTATCGACGGGTGGCTGGATATCGGGCGGAAAGTGGCTTTCGCCCTCCGCCCGAAGAGGTACGTGAATGGCGTGAAGCCGCTCGTCGAGCCACTATGGACAGATGGTCTTTCCGGCTGGAGACTCCACGCGCTGGCTTTGCCGCCGTGGAGGCCCTCCAGCCGGTCATCCTCGAGTGGGCAGGGCGGCAGCACGGGACCCTTTCCTTCCGACTGACGCAGGTCCTTTCCGGGCACGGTTGCTTCGGGAAGTACCTGCACTCGGTCGCTAGCAGGGAATTGAGTCCCGCCTGCCACCACTGCGACTGCAGTGAGGACTCGGCCCAGCACACGCTGGCGGTTTGCCCCGCTTGGGCGCCGCAGCGTCGGGCCCTAACTGCAGTCATCGGAGGAGATCTCTCGCTACCGGCCTTCATACGCTCCATGGCCGGTAGCGATAGCAGTTTTACCGCGGTCGCAACCAAGGAGGTGGCGGAGAAGGCCCGGGATGTCCACTCGGACCCAATCCGCCGCTGGCGAACCGGGCGGCGGAGGCGCGCCTATCAGCACCTCATGCCGCCCTGAGTGTGGCTGCGGATGGTCGGGACGGGCTTTCCCCTCCATCCGCTCTAGTGGCCACCCGCGAGGGGGCGACGTACGCGTGTGCCGTACGTCGCCTAATTGAGAGTCTACCAGCAGACGGTGCCCGCTTCTGTGCTTCTGTGCGGGCAGGCGCTGGGAGGGGTCCGGATGTGTTAATAACTGCAGTTCCCGGAATCCGCCCTTCACAGGCGCAGAGTGGCACACCGTGTGGTTTTAGTCGGTTCGAGTCGGACTCGTGTGGCCACGGACGTTTCATCAAACGGTACAAATAAGGTTCGCTATTAACGTTAAAATTAAATTTGCAATATTTTTTGTTTTGCAATATTGTTATTTCTTTGCACGAGATGATACTAATATTGGATTATGTTGCGCTTTTGGGTTTTGGACTAACTTTCTTTTTTCTTGGTTTCGGGTATTATGATTCATGCTCTGTATTGATTTTTTGCGTTCAATTCGTTTCATTTATTTATTATTTTGTTAAAAATCATGATTTTTAATATACAATATTTAAGCTATACATAAATTGCAACTTTCCTCCTGAAAGGTCTCATGAGTCAGCTTTGGGGGGAATGGAGAGGCGTGGTGGTCGGAGAGGCCGCGGTGGTCGTGGAGTTTCACGACCAATACCCCACCTCGCCTGACCACTCGCCTCACCAGGTAGTGGGAGCATAGAGAAGCGGTGGCCGTGGCCGGAGAGAACAAGGAGTCCGTGGGGGGCGCGAAAATGCTAGCCATCCCTCCCAAACATTGAGGCAAGTATAATGTGAACAGGTTTTATTGTATGACTTATTCTCGATTTATTATTTTTTCTACATTATTTGATTGTAACAGTGAGCTGGACATTGTTCGCGCCCAACGGCAGCTCACCCAAAAGCTTGTGGCTTCTTTGCCTGTGGCGGTCAGGCGGGAACTCTTGTATCTTAAGAGAGAGACGGAAACGACAAGGTGTATCCTGCCTGACGCGCCACCTCGTACAAGAAACAGGTAAGTGTAAATTTATTATGTCCAATAATTAGGAATTGAATCACGACTACATACCTTTTATTTTTGTAGAATCGTCCCGTCTCCAGAACGGAAGCCCTGTATCCTGATGCCCCAGCCAAAGAACAAAATATTAATTCTGGGTAATGATTTTTTAGTGTCTAAAAGTTCATTTGTATTCTTATCATTTTTTTTGTTTGATTTGCTTTCTTTTTAGAAAACATGCAAATAGTGCCCCCGCAATCACTGATCGCAGACCAAGCGGGCCCGTTTACGTCTGCGTCTGGGCAACCTGGTTTCATTGGTACATATTTTGCTACTTATTCAATTACAGTGAAATATTTTAGACTGCAAGATGATTAATATTAATGGTGCATTTTTTTTTAGGGATCTGTGAGAAGGGGTTCGACGAAGTGACGGACGAGTGGCTCAAATTGACCGATGACCTCAGTGACTATGACATGGACATAGCCATTGACTTAGACTTAGACAATGACGTCTTGTTAGGCACGACGAACACGGTGTCTCGTAAAGCGTCATCGGAGCCTTCAGTTCCGGCTGATCTTACGCCTTACGAGATCCGTGTATTGAAAAACGAAGACCGACAGAATGACGCGGCTATACGAGGGTTTGCCCCAATTGACTGTTACTTTACTTGGACAAAAGACAGAAATATATTTACAGGACGTCGAGAAAGTTTTACCGGGACTGCAGGCCCTACTTTTCCTGTGACTGACCAGACACGAATTGTGAACGTTTTTTATAAAATGATAGATGTAGAAAGTCTACATTGACATGATCTATACCGAACAACCTATTGATCTGTAACAACAAATACAGTTGTTAAATTTTTTTAATAAATTCACCCCGACTGCACGACTGTATAGATGGACGACGACGGACAGGGACGAAATTATTAGCTTTTTGGCCATTTTAATTCTTCAGGGTCTTTTCCCACTTCCGGAGGAAGAATCCTTCAAAGAATCACACAAAGTTTTGCCTTTATATATTATTGTGATATATTAATAAAACTATGTATACTTTTACTATTTGTCTTAATTTGAAAATCCAATAAACTTAAAATAAATAAACAATAAACTACACTTAATTTATTGCGAATTTGGGTAATGGGTTACATCATGGGCGTAGCCACGGTGGGGCAGGGTGGGGCACTTGCCCCACCCAAGCTCTGACCTGTAAGGTACCTTTTTTTACGTGTGGAAACTCCCACGGGCCGTCACCCCACCGGGGTTTGCGGCGGGGTGGTGTATCGGAATCGAACCGACTAAAACCACCCGATGTGCCACTCTGCGCCTGAGAAGGGTGGGATCCGGGAGCTGCTGTGATTAACACATCCGAACCTCTTCCAGCGCCTGCCCGCTCTGAAGCGGGTGCCGTCTGCTGATGGATTCTCTAATTAGGCGACGTACGGCACACGCGTACGTCGCCCCTTCGCTGCTGGCCACTTATTTGAGCGGATAGAGGGGAAAATCCCGTCCCGTCAATCCGCGGCCACACTCAGGGCGGCATGAGGCGCTGGTCAGCGCACCTTCAACGCTCTGTCGTTCCGAGTGGAGGTCGTCCTCCCGGACCTTTTCCGCCGCCTCCTTCTGTGAGATTACGTCTTCGCAGAAGATTGCGACCGCGATAAAACAGCTGTCGCGACCGGCCTTGGAGCATATGACGGCCGGTAGCGAGAGATCTCCTCCGATGACTGCAGTGAGGCCCAGGCGAGGCAAATCGCCAGCGTGTGCTGACCCGAATCCTCACTGCAATTGCAATGGTGACAGGTGGGACTCAGTTCCCTCCTAGCAACCGAGTGGCGCGCCGCCTCTTGGAAGTTACTAAATACGCCTAGTCCGGGGGGGAGACAACTTCAAAAGACCTAGTCGTATCCCACGCTCCACAGGAGTGGTCCAAGGACAGACCTCTGCGGAACACCGCACAATATGGGTCGCCATCTCAAGACGCCATGTCGGTCCTCGTCCATGACGGTACGCTCCTCTAAATAGTCTGCCACAAGCCGCCTCAGGTAGGTACTCTGGCACGCCGTGGTAGTGGAATGCTTCCCTGATGCACCTAAATGGCAGACTCTTGAATGCGTTGTCGATGTCCAACAATACCGCCAACAGCACGCCGCCACAGCCCACTGCCTCTTAGGTCACGGCCCCCGGGTGCAACACGCCATCGATCGTCGGACGCCCCTCTCGGAATCCGAATTGAGCGTCTGACAGATCGGGGCCCACCTCGCAGAGGTGCCGGAAGATAAATGCAGAATTTGCCCGTCTCGTCCAGCAACACGATGGGCTACGACCGTATCGGGAGGAGTAAGACCGCACTGTATACTTAGTCTGGGCATAAATACTGTTTCAATAAAAAATAAACAAAATATTACTTTTGAATTTGGAATCTGTCATTTTTATACGATTGTTCATTGTGTTTTCTTGTTTTCGCGCCATTATATTGTAAAATATTTTGTGATATTAAAATGGAGTGGGGTGATAAAGAGAACCGAATCGCAGTGATTGCATTACATAAAGTAGGTATGGAGCACAACACAATTTTTAAAATTCTCCATAAGCTTGGTATTAGTCAAATGTTTGTGTACCGGGCTATTGATAGGTACAATGAAACCTCCTTTGTTTGTGAAAGAAAAAGATCTAACCGTCCACGTAGTGTTCGTACGAAAAAGGCAATCAAAGGAGTAGGTAAGGGAAAGAATTCGAAGAAACCCGGTTCGAAAGCAAAAGATTTTATCTCGGGAGATGAAGATAGCACTTAGAACCATGTCGCGTAATTTAAAAGATTACTTAGGTCTTGCAGCCTATAAGAGACGCACTGGTCATTTCATAACTGATTATTTTGAAAAAGAATAGGGTGGTAAAATAAAAACAACCACTTAAGCGGTAGAAACGCAAAGGGAGGTCACAGAAAAATGTTACGAATGAGAAAATGTTTATAATTGAGCAAATTTTTAACCAACAAAATGATCGTATTTATGCTGAAAGCTCTAAAGAAGCTTCCCAATTAGTCAATAGAGTACAACGTGGGCATTATCCGACTACAGTGATGGTTTGGTGGGGTATTAGCTATGAAGGAGTGACTAAGCCATATTTTTTTGAAAAAGGTAACAAAACATCGGCACACGTGTATCAAGATACCATTCTTGAGAAGGTAGTTAAGCCCCTTAACAACACCATGTTCAAAAACCAAGAATGGTCCTTTCAGCAAGATTCGGCGCCAGTCATAAAGCTCAATCCACCCAATCCTGGTTAGAAACGAACGTTCCGGACTTCATCAGAGCTGAAGACTGGCCGTCATCTAGTCCTGATCTTAATCCACTGGATTATGATTTATAGTCAGTTTTAGAAAGTAAGGCTTGCTCTAAACCCCATGATAATTCGGGTGCCTAAAACAATCCCTAAGATTGGCAGTGAACAATTTTCCCATAGAAAGAGTGCGTGCTGCACTGCATTGATAACTGACCTCAACGTTTAAAGGATTGTATTGCAGCCAATGGAGACCACTTCTAATAAGCTTTATAAATATTTTATTGTTTAATATTAATGAATTAAACTAACACACTGTAATAGTAATAAACGTAACGCACAATAAAAAACAAATGTTTTTTCTTTGTAACAAAACTTATGGCAAGACTAATGAGTTTGCTAGCTATATATTATTTTAGACTGTTGCCCCACCCTGAGCCCATGGCTGGCTACGCCCATGGGTTACATTGTTGTTAAATTATAAGTTTAGAACATCACATTCTGTTTTCCAGCATGCAACAATAATTACGTCAAAATTAAGTTATTACAGTTATTAATTTCTTTCATTATTAACAATTTTTCACCATTACACAATTAAACTATTAAATTAGTGCTAATTATTACATTAATTCAAACATATTGAAAGTAAACAATTAATAGTGAAATACATAAATATTATTACAATTTTTAACCGACTTCCAAAAAGGAGGAGGTTCTATGTTCCACTGTATTTTTTTAAATGTATGTTCACCGATTACTCCGTCAATTGTGGACCAATTTTGAAAAAAAAAATTGTATTCGAAAGGGTATGCTCCCGAGGTGGTCCCTTTGGCACTATATCAGGATCTGATGATGGGATCCCAGGGAAATCGAGAGAAACCCTCATTTTTTATAGGCACATACTATGTTTTTCGTATATTTTCTGAAGTTACACCGGTATTTGGGTATGGTAGTCATCATTTTATGATGATGAGCTGATGATGTAAGGCACAACTCTTTAACGGTTAGGAGTTGGAGGATAAATCTTTAAATATCATATGCATATATGTTACCTTTAGTCGTATTCTTGGGATATCTCCTTTCCATTAAAAAAAGAATCATCAAAATCGGTTCATAAACGAGACGAAGTTATCCGCGAACACACATAAAAAACATATACAGTCGAATTGACAACCTCCTTCTTTTTTAAAGTCGGTTAAAAATCAGTTAAATCGGTCGAGCCGTTTCGGAAGATCACAAACATTGTGACACGAGGTTGTTAAAGAAACATAAAATATAATTTTAGTACGTTTCGTAGTCGGTCCTGCATGGATCTAGTGTTGAAAAACTGATGAGAGACGCCTGCATGTAGCTGAAATGTGAATGTCGAGATGTGTGGTGTGACTAGAGTGTATAAGGTGAGGAATGACTACATTAGAAGAAGCCTGAACCATTTAGTCAAAACCTTTTAATTTGTAATTACTTACAGTCAACTTTATTCATTTGTATAGGTAGGCCTTTATCAAATCACCAAAACGTATATATAATAACATAACATAAACGTTATACATATAGGTACCTACATATGAGCTAGATGTAAGCGATCTTGTCATGACAGTGCCAGTGCAGCAGCGTTTGTAATCAGTTTTTGTCAGGAGGGAGGCACACATGATATCTTGAATCGCTTCTGCGACTGAATGGCAGTAGTTATCTACATAGATATTATTATGGTTTGTTAAAGATCTGTGATTATGATTTTTTGTTATTTCGTGTATTTGTAATCTGAACTTGTATTGCAAGTATGATTTCTTTAGTCTTAGGATATCGTTTTTTTCTCGTTTTAATTTTACTAAAGACTGTTTTTATTATGTGTGACTGTTTTACAAAATAATATTCTAGAATGGGTGAATTTTGCTCAATGAAAAGGCGTGAGTTAGACATGCCAATATATTTGTCACGTTTATTAGGACTTGGATCATCAGTGTGGAGACGCAATAAGAACACAGATGTCACCATACAAAAAAAATTGTAAAAAACAAACTAAGTAATGGTAAAAACCGCATTTAAATCCGAAGATCTAAGCTGACAGATAGCGCGAGCGACTTAATTTTATACTGTGTAAAAATATATTATTTGTCCATAAAATGAATTAAAAATAATACCTACACTTGGAAGGAAAAGGAACACTCGGCCGTTGACGAGTTACTTAAAGCCCACGGGCTTTCCGATATGACCAAGATACATTGCGTGCTTTGTAGGACATTTAAAACATTCTTAAAAGGCAAACAGTTGATGAATATATATCTAGAAGGAAAATCCGAAAGTAAATTTATTAGTTGCCAGGGTTAGTATGCAACAGTACCCGATGCGTTTGTGTGCATGTAAAATATGAATGTGGATGTTCAATCACAAATTCCCACGCTCGAGGACTACAGTCTTAAACTGTTTGATCAAATGTTATGAACAGTTCGAGTTACTTCGAATCTAATCAAAATCGAAGATCCAAATTCAGTTTATAGGAAGAGGCTTTAGAAGCACAATTTAGGTGTGGATATTGTAGGATTGTGCTCCAGTAACGTACTCACTTCGTATTTTATACAGTAGTTTAGTTTAGTTTTTTTATTTTATACATTTATCTAGTTTTTCTAATTTTGCCCCACCCCTGAGTAAATGCTGGGTACGCCCAGGTCACCACCCTTACTCATAATATAGGTGTCGTAAGAGCTGACAAAGAAAGACAAGAGTACAAGACAAGATCACTACAAGAGAAGGAAAACTTGAATCAAACCCTATACCTGTCTGGCCAGCGTGATATATAGTTTTTTTTTATATGGGCATGCCAAAATGGCTCTACTCTGCCTGATGGAAAGCATAAGTAAAATCTAAAAATGGTGGTCACCCTACTCATTGCGAATGCAGACAATGCAGCATGGCGACTCACACCAAGGCGGCCTAGTGAGGCTTTTGCATCATTGGGCCTCCGGTCTTGCACTCACCAAAGAAACAAGACAGCACGAACGCTGTCAGTTTACGTTGGTCTTCTGTGCGAGGGTCGTACCGCCCCGGTCGAGACTGTTCGTGCTGAAATCAGCGTGGCTCTACTACCTTGAGATAGTTGGCCAAAGCCTCCATTCTAAAGAGAGGTTTATGTCCAACAGTGGATTGTTAAAGACTGTTGATGCTGATGATACGACCTTGGTTTGATAATCACACTTATTGAACAGTTGTAAAATATAAAATCGGCTAGGTGTAAGTTTTTTCTACAGTATATCTGTATTTCCAATATTGATATAAGCAGTTCCGGATTAGCCACGTAGCAAGAGTAGCAAATGCTACGGGCCCCGCGATTTGGAGGGCCCCGCGCTCCAACACCTGTCTGACCGTAAAAAAAAAAAATTTTGAGAAGCGTAAAATATCTTGCATGCCATTAGGTAATCCCGTATGAACGGTGTTTAAGTTCGCTTGCACTCTTCTTTAAAAACAAAGGAGATGATGGAATGTGGCAGTTATCATCACATCACACTATAATATATCACATCACACTAATGTAAGAAAGGCGAAAGTTTGTAAGTGTGTATGTTTGTTACTTCTTCACGCAAAAACTACCGAACGGATTTGGATGAAACTTTACAGTAATATAACTTATACATCAGAATAACACATAGACTACTATTTGCAGCGTTAACCACGCATACACGCGGGCGGAGCCGCGGGAAACAGCTAGTCACACTAATATATAAAGGCGAAAGTTTGTGAGCGTGTATGTTTGTTACTTCTCCACGTAAAAACTACTGAACGGATTTGGATGAAAATTTACAGTTATATAGCTTATACATCAGAATAACACATAGGCTACTATTTGCCGCGATAACCGAAATACACGCGGGCGGAGCCGCGGGCAACAACTATACTAGATACATTCTCAAGTACAAAACTACAGCTAGTAGAGGAATAAAGCTCATTCCACATAGTATGTAAGTTTGGGAGAAAGTTATTGAGAGAAGAGTGAGAGAGAGTGATTGGAAAGTGCAATAAGATGAAACCAACTTGGGGTTTTGCCGGGCCAACAGAAGCCATATATTCGCAATTCGATAATTGTGTGAGAAATACAGACAGACGCACTAAAATTTGCATATGGTGTTTGTTGATCTAGAAAAAGCGTATGATAAGGTACCCCGAGAGGTTTTGTAGTGGGCTTTAAAAGAAGAAAAAGTGCCTACTAATTATGTGGCATTGATTCGATCGATATACAGAGGATCTAGCACCTATGTAAGATCGGCTGCGAGAAACACCGACCAATTCAGTGTCTCTGTTGGTTTGCACCAGGGATCGGCTCTTAGCCCACAACCTCTTCCTACTGATAATGGATGCTCTGATATCGGACATACAGGAGGAGGCACCATGGTGCATGCTATTTGCAGACGACATTGTCTTGGTCGGTGATAATGCGTCCGAGGTCCAGCGCAGACTAGAGACATGGCAGCAAAGACTAGAGAAAGTTGGCTTGAAAATCTGCTGAACTAAAACCGAATACATGTCACTGAATGGAACAGCAATTTCGGTCTGCACCGATTTCAAGTAGGTACCTCGGTGCACTGTTACAAAATAATGGTGAAATAGGTCTGCGCAACATCGAATCAATGCAGATGGATAAAGTGGCGGCAGGTAACAGGAACTATTTGCGATCCCAAGTTCCCTTTAACGTTAAAGAGACAAATATATAAAACTATCATTAGACCTGTCGTCCTGCATGGATCTGAATCTTGGCCAATAAAGAAAACTGATGAGAAACGCCTGCATGTAGCTGAAATGCGAATGTTGAGATGCATTTGTGGTGTGACTAGAATGGATAAGGTGAAGATTGACTACATTAGAGGAAGCCTGGAAGTAGCACCACTGGATGGAAGGTTGAGAAGGTACAGGTTAACCTGGTATGGACATGTGATGCGTGGTGTTGGCTTGTTGATTGGAAAATGGATCCCCTCATCCCCCTCTCTATCCCCCAAAGGCCGGCAACGCATTTGTGACGTCTCTGATGTTGCGTGTGTCCATGGGTGGCGGTAATCGCTTACCATCAGGCGATACGTCTGCTAGTTTGCATAAAAAAAATCTAAAAAAAACTAACGGAAGAACTCGCTAGTAACGCTCGGGGCTTATCCAGTACGGTGACCTGTGCTTAACGAGGTCGAGCTCCTAGGAGTGTAGACCCAAAGGAGCACTCGTCAGTCAGCACTAGGTCGGGGTTTGGGGATGGATAGGGAGGGGTTGCCACGGAGACGAGGTCTCGTGGCAGACCATACCTGTCGGGCGGTCGCCGATGGTAGGGTGGCGAGCTTTGCCTCCTCTAAGGTTCTCTATAACAACTTATATGGCAATCGTGTGTTAAATGTCCAAAATACTATAAACTTGAGATCCCAAAGCAAACCAAGGCCGAATTTGCTACAGGCCCCGCGGTGCCATAATCCGGCACTGGATATAAGACGGGACTATTGGTATAGTGGCTGACTGCTAAGCCTAAGCCAAAGGTTGTGGTTTCGAATCCCACCCAGGAAAAATCATTGTGTGACGAACAGGGTTCGAGGATATATATCCGATTTATATCTGATATATATCAAACTGGTTTCGTTGATATATATCAATCCTAGCAGAAATTAGATTGGATATCGGATCCTTCTCATGATAATGGCGGATGATATGATTCAAAATGTCGTTTATGTCCTATAATCCAGTCCAGACTCAGAATCGAAAGATGACCTACCTTTATCTTTCTTGCAGTCAAACTAAAGCACTACGAGTATTATGAATACTGCATTTTTTGATGATTGTGTATGATAATAATTTACAGTTTATTACGAATGACTGATGACTGATTTGGTAACTAAAAGACTTAAAGGCGTGTCTCCTGCTCCCAAAAATAACAAAACAAACTAAAGAAATGTTTTTGCAAACCATGTTAGGAGACCATTCCCGTCTCCTGCGACTTTAAACAAACGTCACACACGAATATCAAACATAGGGATACGGTGTGATTAGAAAGTATCGATACTGTACTCATGAGTAGCATCGAATAAAAGGTATCGTACTCATAAAAGTATCGAAACGGAAGTATCGATACTTCAAAGTATTAAGTACTTTTCTTACCGAGGCCTAATGGCGACCTTTTTAGAGTTCTGTAGCCAAATGGCAAAAAACGGAACCCTTATGGATTCGTCATGTCTGTCTGTTTGTCCGTCCGTCCGTATGTAACAGCCACATTTTTTCGAAACTATAAGAACTATAATGTTGAAACCTGGTAAGTAGATGTATTCTGTGAACCGCATTAAGATTTTCACACAAAAACAGAAAAAAACAATACATTTTTGGGGGTTCCCCATACTTAGAACTGAAACTCAACAAAGTTTTTTTCATCTTTAAAAATGATATTGAGGTTTCTAATATCATTTTTTTTCTGAACTAAATAGTTTGCATCAGAGACACTTCCAAAGTGGTAAAACGTGTCCCCCCCCCTGTAACTTCTAAAATAATAGAATGATAAAACTAAAAAAAAAAAGATGTAAATTGCCATGCAAACTTCCACCGAAAATTGGTTTGAACGAGATCTAGTAAGTAGTTTTTTTAATACGTCATACATCGTAAACCGCAATTTGTCTTTTTAACCGACTTCCAAAAGGAGGAGGTTCTCAATTTCATCGGTTTTTTTTTTGTCTTTTTTTTTATGTATGTACATTGATTACTCCGTCAATTGTAGACCGATTTTGAAAATTATTTTTGTATTCGAAAGGGTATGCTCCCCATGTGGTCCCATGGCCACCATATCAGGATCTGATGATGGGATCCCAAGGAAATTGAAGGAAACCCTCAAATTTACGTGAGCGCCTGCAATAAAGTTAAGGCAATTTGTCTGCATGGTTTCATATTCTGTAAACATCATGTCCGAAATATTTATTTATTATTCTATACAGTATGTTGTATGTTACCTTTAGTCGTATTCTTTCAAGTTATTTAGGTGAAATGAATGAAAAAAAGACTAAAAAGCGAAAAATAAAAAAAACTTCGTTTTAAAAAACCGACTTCAAAAACTGAAAAGTATAAAATAACTTAATTTGTATATGCTACCTATTCATAGGTTTAAAGTCGGTGCCGAGCCAAAATGTAATAGTAGGACTCGCCGCGCGTGACCTTGAGCGGGATAGCTGCTCTTCGCGTAGGACAAAACAACCGAAGCGTCGGCGACGTCGTTGACGTTCGTCTCGAAATATAGCGAGTGTGGTACCTACTATTACATTTGGCTTGGCGCCGAATTCAAACCCTCTGATTAGGTAGCACATACAAATTAAGTTATTTTATACTTTTCAGTTTTATTCAATCAACTCATTTATAAAAAAAAAAATATATTATGCTACTTGCTGCTAGGGAACCCCTCATAGGCGAGTCCGACTCGCACTTGGCCGCTTTTTATTTTTGATTTACGGATTGGAAAATCATTCCATAATAGAACATGACATAAAAAACAAATGTCGTTACAGATCCGAAATGACTAATAAAATAGTTATTTAATTTTGGAAATAATTGAATGGCTCATAGTGCCGATGTTAGGTAACCTTTATACATTATTTAAATGGTCCTTTATAGTATAAATATGAATAATATTAGTATTAATATAAGTTCAGTTCAGTTTCATTATACGAGAAGCATAAAAAAAAATAAAAAAAAGTATGAATAAGTATCAGCTACTTAATTATAACGAAAATGATCACTGGTTAGCAAGTCGATAACATCCGATTTGTAAATCAAAACGATTAATCTTTACCTCCGCAACGACTGAAATGAAGAATGTTATGTGGTAAATGCACAACCCTATGTTAACAAATGAAATCGCCCTCCCCCCTTGCAGGCGAACACGGGAATGTTTTCCATCCGCTTCGGATAACGCGTTTGCTTGTTAAAAATAACAAAACAGTTAGGCCACGCCCACATTTTGATAAATATGTGATGTTTGGTGTTTAAAAACATTAAACAGTGCCGCAGGAGACCCGGCTTTATGATTACATTATAAAGTTATTATTATTATTTGTAATGTTTTAAAATATTAAAATCAAATTAGTTATTTTTTTGATAATTTTAGTATGTTTATGTAACACATATGCAAATAGTATTCATAAATAATACAATACAATGATAATATGGCTTACAAAATTGATATATATCAAACTTGATATATATCGGATATATATCATAAATATCCGATATTTTGATATATATTATAAATATCGGATATTTTCGAACCCTGGTGACGAACGCAAGCATTCGTTCTGTCTCTGGGTGTAATTTATCTATAATAGGTTTGTAATTGTTATGTAAAAATTTATAAGTATTAGCTTTCGCCTGCGGCTTCGCTAGCATTTATTAAAAAGTATCCTATGTTACTTCTAAAACTTCCAAGGATATGTGTACAAAGTTTCATGATGATCGGTTAAGTAGTTTTCGCGGGAAAGCGTAACAAACTTACATTCTCATTTATAATATTAGTATGGTTGTTTATCAGTCGTCTGGTTGCTGGTTACCATAGTACCGGCTATGCCTAGTTTGGAATCAGGCATCTGTGTATTTAGATGTAGGAAAATGGGAAGTCCAGAGAAAACTAAGGGTGTCCTTATAATTTTTGGAATTTAAGTAGTTAATTCATTTTGCTACCTGGTATATAGTTATTACCTAATTTAAATAAACATAAAGTGAAAATTTTGCAGATGAAAAAGGAAATTTTTTCACCGTGTTGTTTGTTATATTTTTAGATTTATGTAATCTAACCACAAAACTTACTCCCGTTCGAGATTATCGCTTAAAATCGCTTTCACTAACGACTGTTTTCAATAGGTATCTAGTTAAAACTGAAGATATTCTATTTACTTTTTTCAATATCATATATTCAATGACAATACTTTATAGTAAGACAGGAACATTTATAAGTTTTAGTTGTTAAATAATAACGGTAAATTCATACCGTTTTGTACCTATCTAGATAAAACTAAAAAAAACACTTAAAAGCGTAAAATAAACTGGTTCTTCATAAATTGCCTATACCTAATTCTTTATTCATTTAAATAGTAGTATTATAATGGGTGCTAGGTACCTGAAATCTGTTTGAAGTCGGTGCCAAGTGACTATCGCTTAGACTTTTGTAATTGTTCGTTTGTATTCTTTTTCGCTTAGCACCGACTTCAAACAGATTTTAGGCACCTAGCACACATTATAATACTACTATTTAAATGAATCAAGAATTAGGTATAGGCAATTTATGAAGAACCAGTTTATTTTACGCTTTTAAGTGTTTTTTTGGCAGAGAGTTTTCGTTGGATGTTTTTTGAAAGTCGGTTTTTTTTTATAAAAAGTTTTTATTTTTCAGTTTTTAGTGCAAACAATCATAGATAAGTAGTAAGTTGAACTATTTCATCAAATTTCATCATCAAGAATACAAATTAAGGTCTATACGTACGTGTAATATTAAAATCATCCTCTAATCCCTAATTGTTGAAGAGTTTAACCTTCTATCATCAGCTCACCTAAATAACTTGAAAGTATACGACTAAAGGTCTTTAGATACGTATGAAATTGAAAGAATTATCCTCCTACTCCTAACCGTTGAGGAGTTGTACCTTTCACCTTCCATCATCAGCTTACCTAAATAATTTGAAAGAATACGACTAAAGGTAACATATGTACATATGATATTTAAAGATTTATCCTCCAACTCCTAACCGTTAAGGAGTTGTACCTTACATCATCAGCTCATCATCATAAAATGATAACTACCAGACGCAAATACCGGTGTAACTTCAGAAAATATACGAAAAACATACTATGTGCCTATAAAAAATTAGGGTTT
Organism: Diaphora mendica; assembly: GCA_949125395.1. Lineage (NCBI taxonomy): Eukaryota > Metazoa > Arthropoda > Insecta > Lepidoptera > Erebidae > Diaphora > Diaphora mendica. Next base: position 10,700,022 of record OX421321.1, read on the forward strand.
TCCTCGATTTCTCTAGGATCCCATAATCAGATCCTAATATCGTGGCAATGGGACCATCTCGGGAGCATACCCTTTCGAATACAAAAAGGATTTTCAAAATCGGTCCAGAATTGACGGAGTAATCGGTGAACATACATAAAAAAAAAACATACAGTGGAACATAGAACCTCCTCCTTTTTGAAAGTCGGTTAAAAAGATGTTATTGAAAACGGCATGCGGCAGTGAGACGCTTCGGTCTTCCTGTTAAATAATTGTCAAACTTTAATTTTTATTCCCTTGGTCATTAAAGTAAAACACTTGGACTGTCCTGAAATTAAAACTTGACCTATGGCTACCTTTCTACTTGAAACAATCTGATATGATATACTTGGATTTTAATTAACTGATTTTATACGATTTTTAAGGATAATGATAAGATAAGGACATCGAGTTACTCATTGTCAGTGATTTGATAATGAAATCATACAAAAAGCTGTGTAAACGATTCAGTGTCAAAGGAATGATTCTTTGTAAATAACAATGTTTTTCAAATCAGTGCTGTTAGTGTTATTATGTGCAACCGGAGTAACATTTGGTATGTTTTATTCATAAGTTTTCAGTTTACAGGACATTTTTCTTGCATATTTTTGCTTTTTGTAGTATTGAGACGTATTTGTAAAAGATAGGTGAAAGTAGAAGGCCCTTCTTTTGAAAATTCGGAGGAATATGTTATTCATATATCGACGTCCCCAAACTGCTAACGCTAACACTAACCTGCGCTAATCGAAAAATCTTATTAAATTTAACTGGAGAAAAGATTTACTGATTTTATCGAATATCTTTTCAGCGAGTGGGACTATTTAAGTCATTGATGTATCAAATGAAAGCTATTTTTTTGTGAAATATACCTGTACTCTCATCTGAGATCTGACAACAACATTCCATCTGGCTTTCTTTTGTAATCTTACAAAAGAAAGCCAGATGGAACGTTGTTGTCAAATAACATGTCGCCGATGGATTTATTTTAGTGTGCGTGACAGTCGGTGCGACACTATAGGAACACGTACATCTTTGTGTGTGTAATGATACCATACGCAGTAAAAAAATCCCTATTTTTTTATAAATATTAAGATTAAAAAAAGGGTATTTTAATATTAAAGAACTTTAAATATTATGGTTTTTATTTTAGTTACTGTTACATACATACTATGCAAACTCTCAGCAACCTTTATTTTGCACTAACTTTTTATAATATTGTTGTTTTGCGTGTAAATTTCGTGTCAAAATTATAAAAAGCTAAAATCAATTACATCTTTACCAAAAGTACTTGTAATGTATGATTAATTTTAATTTTTTTATATTCTGCGGATAAACGGTAAGTACCTGGGAATCAAGTTTTGTACTACCTTATTCTCAATCACTAGCTGACCCAGCGAACTTCGTACCGCCATATTTACATATCTGTCTCAGCTTCCCACAGGCAGTGTATAGTCACAGACAAAAAAAAAACACTTATCCCGTTCTTTCTAGCAAAAAAAGAATGAATGAAATCGGACTATGTGTTATTGAATTACAACCAAGTACAAATATTGACTTTCATCCCCTCTCTCCAGGATACCGTGCTGAATTTCGGGATAAAAAGTATCCTATGTCCTACCTCGTAGTGTGAACTCAAATCATGCCAAGTTTCATTTCAATCCGTTCAGTAGTTTCGACGTGATGCGCGGCCAAGATATAGACAGACAGACAGACAGACAGACAGACAGACCGACAGACAGACAAAAATGAAAAAAAATACAGTTTTGGGTTCAGTATCGATTATAGAGAGCCCTCCAAAAAAAATTTCTAAATATCTTTAATGTACAGAATTGGACCTGTTACATTTTTATTACAAGTATAGATTATATTATGATGTGAAGCACAAGTTAAAGACATAAAATACATCTAGACACAGAACAGCAATTTGTAGAAACATCCACAAATTGTTTGTATGTAATAATTATTAGAAATAATTGTATGTATCACTAAAGAATACTTTCAGATAAGGTTAGGAACCAAGTTCCTAAATATAGAAATGAGGTTCACTAATGTCTGGACTAACAAGTAATCTCCCTAATTAAAGGGAAAAAAATAGACAAAAACTGGTATCATAGTCGAGCTACGGTTGAGGTTTTGTGTTCCGACACAACAATATAATTATCGGGCAAGTAAATAATTATAGCAACTAAATAATTTGTATTTACCTGTGAAAAGATATTTCATCTTCTTTTTTTTGTTTTTGAGAACTACTCTTACTGTGTTTAATGATGCAAGACGGCATTTTAAAAATTAAATTAAAAATCACTCGTGACGTGTACACAATATGGCGGTTTGTCAAACACTGCCGCGAGAATGTATTCGCTTTCTAATTCATATTTACTTTCTATATTCATTGTCGTGTTCTTTACGGTCTATCTGACTTTCTTTAGTAATCTGAGCCTGTACTATTAATATGAAACTCCTTTGATTCAAAACTTAGTAATTTTTGAAAATAAATAATACCAAAATTTCTATTAGGTAATAGTGTTTAAGGGATTGTTGCAGTAAATGCATCAAAAAAATGAATCGTATCATTATATTTAGGACATCTACGTCATTATTTTGTGATCGTCGGCGTCGGGGCGATACATAGGTACATAGGTAACTACATATTTATTACTGAGTAGGTAATTGTGGTAATATCAAATAGTTAAATTTATATTACGGACTATGTATGTATAGGTAATTAAAATAAGTTCAACAATAACTCCGTATTGACGGTTACCAAAAACCTTATGATAATTATTTACGTCAATAACTCGGTAAACGTAACTTACCAAAATAACCGGTATTTGGAAGCTTTACATCGGAAAAGCAAAATATAGTGCTATTTGGACTGTTTATACCATTGAGATATACCTATAGAGGCGCAAACTCCATTACTACACGCCGCAAAAAATGTAACAGCTTTGAACGGTGACGATGTAGCTTTGAAACCATTAGACATTTTAAAGGCAACGTAAGCATGTCTCACTCACACGCGTTACAAGAACAGTGACGTCGCTATGATTAGACAAAGACGCAGCATAATCATCACAATGGCAAACCAGTGTTGACTACTCTATAGAAATTTTAGTTAAAAAGTTAAAAAAAGAAACCCCTTTGTAAAGCATCAGCTTCCTAAACAATTCCCTCTTTAGATTATTTTTGTAGGTTTGAGGGAATAATTTATTTTTATGATAACATTTTATTTTTAGGTATAAATAAAAGCATAAATTAGTATAAATGTACCTATTACTTTAAAGTATGTAGCAATGAAATTTCGCACACAATTAATTTTCTAATTATTTTATCAACTATTAATAATTTGACTGTGATGATGAAGTAATCCAATGCTAGTTCTTATCATGTTAATATCAATATATGATATGTAAATATCTTTTTTCTCATGAATAAAAAAAATGAATTAAATACATATTCTCCCACTGATTTGGGAAAACAAAAAGATTTGTGAATGGCAACACTGTATTTAAATTGCAATAATTATTTTTATATTTCGATTATGGCGTTATTTGCTTTAATTTCAATACATTTAGACTATAAATAGATGTGAAAAGTATTTCTGCTTGATTTGTTACAGTTTTTTGACCTTGTATCGCATTCTTTCACTACGCATTTGCCCATTTTAATGATTTTTGTTGTGCCACTACGTCATCTTCGGTTGGCGCGACATTGAACACTAAACTGACTAACTGACGTTTGCCTCGATTATGAGAATTCTCTTATTTTCGGCCTGTGCGTTTTTGGTTCGTAATTGCGAATCTAGTGTATAATAGATCAATGGTTTATACTGTGTCTTTGTCCTGTAACATTTTAGATTTTTAGTAGGTACCTATGTCATTGTACTTTTTGTACACGTAATACAGTTTTCTTTACATTACATACCGCAACAAGATCACGATAAGACAATACATAAGCAACGAGTTTTAAAGTCGAATTAAGTATAAAATATTTGTTTTGACAATTTTGTCCTTAAGCTTAATATCTTATTGTTTTTAGGGACCCACTCATGTTACACTTGCATGTATACTGCCGCAAGTACAGACCTCTCATGTCTTACAATAACAAATAGCACCAGTCAAGCAATTTGTCCGTTCAGATTTTGCACCATAGTAAGACAGGAACATTTGGTAAGTAAATAAATAACTCATGAATTCGTTTTTTCCGCAGTTAGTCGGATTTGTCCATCCAAGGGCTGCCTGTAAGAAATTGCTTTTTAGCTACATGGCTGCCATTTTTACATAATCATTTAATTTACTTTTGCATGGGACTAAACCCTCCTACACACCCGCCACTGTAACTCCTGTACACCAGGATCAACAGCAGTGACCCACGAACACACCGAGTATGACCTTTGGGAAGTCCCAGGAAAAATTTAACTGTCTTGGAACCCGCAACGAAATTAATCTGAAGAAAACTGGAGAAGTTGGAAATATAATATTTATCTACTTCCCTCCTTAGCAAAGCGGGAAACAAAATGAAGCCCGGGAAACAAGCAGATACCTTTTTCAAACCGGAAATCACCACAGATAAAATATTATGGGTCCTAAGTGAGCTAGATTTTACTATAGTAGGTATGTATGGCAGAATCGACTAAACGCACGGCAATTCACCGCAGTTGACACAAGATCCCCACAGTATACTGCATTTGTAAGCTATTCAGCGATATGCTACGTTCATTTGCGTTCATTGTACCAAAGACTAAATTCCTAGAGAATACGATGAGCCGACTGTTCACAGCTAGAATCAGGTGTTGAGCATTTACACAGTGGTGAATCGTCTAATTTAAATTAGTGTAGTCTGCTCTTAGTCGCCTTGGCCTGTAAGAAATTGAGGGACACAGCTAGTGATCCACCTCGAGCCATGTCCTCGTCAACAGTTCGCGAACAGATAGATAGAACTGGTAAAGGTGGCGCCCCTTAGATGATTGGTCCCATCGTTGTTGCGATTAATCCATAAGGTCGTTATAGACCAATGTCTATAACGTCCAATGACTGCTGTTGTAATAATCTTATGATTTTATCGCGGTCTCGTACGCCCGTACGTTATGTCTATATTCACAATCATTTTCTTCTAGGACCCTCCTGGAACCATATTCAGCCTCACTCGTGCTTGTGAACAAACACCACGTTATATAAACAATGAGATCACGGATGCCCATTTTAGGACGTTCTACAGAGCATGTACAAATAACCTTTGCAACATAGGTAAGATTAATTTAAGATTAAAATTTCACGCTTAAAACTGTAGGAAAAGTTGACGTAAGAAAGATATAAAAAGTTAAACTTGTAAATGATTTACTAACGCGAACTAAGTTGTATATCATTTAATAGCAGGTAGGTATAAGATGCACGCCACAATCGTAAATCTTGTATTGCTTTGACTTTGAGAGCTAAAATATTTTGTTCCTGTAAAATTGCCAGCGTTCCATCACCATCACTCTAGGAAGCAATGCCTGAAAACTGAATATGGGAATTATTTCGAACTACATGTCTACATGTTAGGGCACAGTGACAAAATCTAATAATTATATATTAGATTTTGTCACTGTGCCAACTGTATAAGTAGACATTATAAAATTACGTCACATTACTGCGATTCTGATTCCCGATATAGACACTTCATAGTTCACCTGAAAATGGGGAACATAATATAGGTGTATTAGTATATAGTAGTATTAGTGAATACAAAAATATATACATGATGTCTTAAAGCATGATGTCATTAGTAATTAGAAAACCATTGTCGGTCTCATTCTCAGATCAAATAAAAAAAGGCAGATAACGCACCGCCTTAACGCATTACGCATTAACTATGCTATAAACTACGCTACTTTTCGTCAGTATCGTACAAGTATCAACAACTTATACGATACTGACAAAAGTCGAAAAGTAGCGTAGTTTATAGCATAGTTAGTGCGTATTGCGTGTGTTTACTTGGAACTAAGAGCATTTTTTCTGCTCCAACAAGAACAAGGCGGTGCGTTAACTACCTTTTTTATTTGATCTGAGGTCTCATTATAATTTAAACTTGTGAAACTTTAAATGTCGGTAGCAAAAGCAAGTTTTTGCTCGTTCTGGCAATTAGGAAGACATTACAACGGCAAATAAGTATAGAAATGATAAAAGAGAAGATTCTTTTGGGCCCAAACTCACTTCACATTCTCCCAACATTGTACCGTGCATCAAAACATAAATTATGTTAATTTGTTACAGGTGACGGTATTCAAGCAATTAGCGGATCTAATTTATCACCAACACCTGAATTTTCAGGGGAAAATCTTCTCGTCCCGGGAACACGTAGTAAAGCTTTAAATTTAAAATCGGGTTTATTGAGTATAGTTGTCAGTACTGTTGTTATTAGTTATCTGCGATAATCAACACCTTATATACAGCTTTTGCCAAAATAAATGCTTAAATCATATTTATTTATTATTTACTACTAATCTTACATTATTAAGCGAGTGGTAACAACTTCATGAAAATGAATAATTTATTTATTCATCGAAACGCTGATCATCATCATCAACAGCCTTCGATAGCCTACTTTTTTTTATTGAATAGGGGGCAAACGAGCACACGTATCGCCTGATGGTAAGCGATTACCGCCGCCCATGGACAACCGCAACACCAGAGGCGTCACAAGTGCGTTGCTGGCCTTTTAAGAAGGAGTACCCTCTTTTCTTGAAGGTTTGAAGGTCGTATTGGTCCGGAAATACCGCAGGCGACAGTTCATTCCAGTTTTATTCTGCGAGGCAGAAAATTCCTAGAAAACCGCACAGTTGTGGACTGTCAGCCATCTAAGTGATGGCTGAAACTGTTGTCGCGTAGGACGATGGCGGAAAGAGGCGGCCACATCTCTACGCAGCGCCAAAGAGTCCAGCCGCAGTAGACGATTCGAGTCGCTCTCCGATGAATGCGTTTCAGAGGAAGGAGCTGGTACTGGAGTGCACTCGCCCAAAGATGAGGTCAGTATTCTATATGAGGCTGAACCTGCGCCTTATAAAGCAGAAGGCCGGCCGGAGTGAATACTGTCTCGTTCTGTTGAGCACGCCAAGCTTCTTCCAGGTATTCTGCTTAGAACGGTGGTTTTGGCCTACCATACCACACTGACAATAGGAATTAGAATTGGATTTGTTTCAAGGTCTCCTTCTTTTTACAGTTATCCGTCCGTTAGCCTGCGGCTTTGCTGCCTTAGTCGACCTTATCTATACTCTATACAAATAAATAAAATTGAAGTGTCTGTGTGTAATATTGCTTTTTACTAAATGCATAAGTATGTATACACGGTACTTATATCAAAAGTGTATTTTTAAAAAAAAAATGTTTTTCTCTCTGTCATGTCGGTCTGTCTGTCTGTGTGTTTGTTCCGGCTAATCTCTGAAACGGCTGATCTGAATCGATTTTGACGGGACTTTCACTCATAGGTAGCCGATGGTATAAGGAGTAACTTAGGCTACTTTTTTTAGACTAGCTTCGCCCCACGGCGTCACCCGCAGTACGACAATAACCACGGGCAACACCGCGGGACTTAGCTAGTATAATAAATCGGTGGTGATAACACTCCGTATTCTCTTCCCCTTGTTCTCTGGATCGAGAAACATTCATTCAGTAATATTGTATTAAAAAATTTAAAGATATGCTTTAGTTTTTCGATTACTATTTTACTTGATAATCTAAAGATTAAAGGTCAACAAGAATAACTTAAGACTTTTGCTAGAAGTTCACTGAATTGAGCCTTTGTTTTTTAACTAAATACCTACGACCTGTTGTCATGACAACATATTTTATATAAACATTTGTTCACGTAAACTTTACACATTAAGTAATATTTTACTTGTTTGATACTGAGAAAGATTTTAAGATGATTTTAAACGAATTGATAATTTTATATATTTGTAGATTTTGAACGTTTCTGTGAAATATTTGACAGCTTTCAGTCTTTCAGAGCAAAATGTCAATTTAGAGACGTAGTAGGTTAAGTTGTCCATATTTAGTAAAAATGTAATTAGTAACTTAAATTAATTGTTTTGTAGGTTTAAAACCAAATATGACCACTTCACCTACAAAAGCGAAGCAAAAACTATCCCTGCGAAAACGTTTGTTTGTTAAAAAATCACCAAAAGTTGGTTGTGTAGTTGATACAGATTCGAATGATGAATTTAGCCAATCTACATCCCGGCCTATCTCTCCTGCCGATCCTTTTCTAGCCCACAGTGCTCACAGTGGAGATACGAGCGTAGAACCATCTCAAAATCAAAACGCTTCTGTTGAACCACTGTACAATAATGTGACTAACAATGCAGATTATGGTCATAATGACGAAGATAGCCATCAAAGATGTTGTAGAACCTTCTTTAGAAGGTCTCGTCCTAAGAGCCTGGTAGATAATCAACCTTTAAAAGATGAAACACAATCGGGACCAGGGAGTCCCATAAATGATTCAAATAGTGTCAGTGACCAAACAATTTGTTCTCAAACAAAATCTGACGAAATACCAAAAGCTACTGTAAAGTTCCCTAAAAATGATGAAATTAAAAAATGTTTTGAGCATACTGGCTCATTTGAAGGAGTAAAATCAAAAAGTAAATTATTTGTTAAGAGGCTATCAGCTGATCATTTAATATCTAATGAGACAAAGCCGCTTTATCGCCCTTCATCACCTGAGAGTGACAGAAGTAGTTCTTTAGACCGTAAAAGAAGGTAAGGTAAACAATATTTTATATTCCATGGTGTTCTTGGTTTGGTATGTCTCATTGTGCTGAAATTCTGTTTGTGTTGTTATTGTGTTCATTAGGACTAAATCAACTGTCACACGGTCAGCTTCGCGTGCCGGCAGCACTGATAGTTTGGCACGTAACTCACTACTTGCTGCACAGGTGCTACGTCTCATACCCACACATGAAGCTAGAGAAAGGTTCACTGGTTTCTTACTTTTCTTTGTCAGTATACTTTGTGTGTATTAATAATTTATGCTTTTGTGTATTTTTTACCATATGGCAATTAATAGATCAAGTTCTAAAATTTTACATTTCTTTCAGAAACTATCTCTATGGACGTCTAGCTTCCCATTCTCTTCTAGGAGCAGCAGAATTGGAACATGTTTTTCCCGACAGAGAAGTAAAAATATTTGTCGGGACATGGAATATGAATGGACAGGGGCCACCAAAGTGAGTTTGCTTTTCAACCAATGTTCATAAGATCTTGAAATTCTGAATCCAGTTTATCAGACTAAATTATTCTATTATTCATTCATTTCAATTGAATATGATAAGCTACAGATAATTATTATCAACAAGATAAAATAGTTCTCGGGGTTCCCAAAATAATTGGTATGTATACACCAATTGCTTATTTCTTTATTCATTAAGCTAAATTCATAATTATGTATTATTAATCTTCAATTTCAATCATATTTCATTTGAAGGATATTTAATTATGTAATACTTTAGATTAAAATACAAACCAAATGATCAATTATTATTTGGCTTAATACAGTTTTTATGCTAGATATAGGCACTATAGTATAAATCCTGATATCACTACCTAGGGGTGTCCTTATATGAATACAGTAATTATATTCTAATATAATCTAAAAGAAAAAAAATGTGAGGATATACCTCACAATTATTTTTATTTATACATTAAAAAAAAATGTGAGATCAATTCCACTTCAAATATATATTTAAAAAATATTTGTGTTTAAACAGTTTTCTAATTAGAATCTTGTTAGATATGTAAATGATGACATACACTGATATGCTATTATAAGTGATATTATTATTTAAAACGAAATTACTTAGGTTCGTTAATATCTATGTATATACACACATCAAAAGTGTCTAGGGATCAACATATATTTTTGCAATAACTTTTCTCCTGATTAATATTAATTAAAATTTTCTTTAAGGATTCATCAAATAAAGTGTTTTCGTTTGTCACAGTAACGATAAACCAAGTCACCTTTGCATTAATAAAGAAATTTGCCATTTTCCTAATAAAAGGATTTTTGACATTTGAACCACTAACATTAAAGTTCGAAAAAAAGACTGAAATAACAGTTTTCTTTAAAATTTTATTAGGTAACTTAAACAATTAATAATCCGTGTTTCTACCGCGAACACTAAAACAAGAACATCGGTTTGGCATACTCAAAATGAGTTCATCCAAATCACGCTGTGGAATGGCCGCCCATGTTCGTTGCAACAACAAAAAAAGGTCTTCTTGCGACTGGATACCCTCCATATTCGGCAGAGCTCTTCTCTGTAGCATATCCCATGCATGCTCAATCGGGTTCAAGTCTGGCGACTGAGCAGGCCAGGGCCAAAGCCACATCTCAATCTCAAGAAATCCGCATAAAAATGCTTGATCCCTAGACACTTTTGATGTGTGTATAAATAAACCTAATTTCTAGTCCTAATGAGCCATGTAAATCAAATATTAGAGATTAGATTGTTATGAGACGTTATTACTTTAAAGTATACTTTCCTGGTCCCTGAAATACATTTTTTTGTGCTTTTAATGTGCTTGAAATTCATACTTTATAACGCGATTGTAATGCTACGTTAACAGGCTCGACAAGTGTCCAATACATGCTTGGTAACGGGATCTTTGGCTTACGCAAACCTTAGATCACTTGTCACCGATCTAGGCTTGTGTCGGTTTTTTGACACAGATATATTATGTATTTATATCAGTTGTCTAGTAATAAATATTTCGGACATCTAACACACAACGCCATCTAGTCCCAAGCTAAGCAGAGCTTTAAATACATACATATTATACATAGAAAACACCCAAACTCCGAAACAAATATTTGTAGATCATACAAACATTTGGTCCGACCCGGGAATCCAACCCGAGACCTCATGATCAGCAGTCGCACACGCCAACCGCGAGACCAACGAGGCAGTCATTTCGCGTTCCGTTTAGTTCGTTCCGTACAAGCTCTGCTCAGTTCGGGACTAGATGTCCGAAAATATTTTCTACTTTAAATCCATAAGTTTAAAGTTGAAAATAGCACAGAACCATTGCTGAACGCTAAATGATGTTTATCAGTAAGTGGGTTAATATGCGACACTTTCAACAGGGAACTAGCCGACTTCATATTTCCAGACCAAGTGCAGCATGTACCAGACATATTTGCTATTGGCACACAAGAAAGTTACTCCGAACGCACGGAATGGGAGATAACCATACAAGAGGTGTTGGGACCGTCACATTTGTTGCTCCACTCCAACTACTTAGGTTGGTTACTATGTGCACAGAATTACTTTTACTCTGCCAGAGGGAAATCAGAGAAAAGACATAATTTAACTCCTTTGCTACCTGCGATTTTTTTTTGACTCTACATACCTAGTTACTAATACTTTGTGTTAAGGTAGAAGAGTTCTGGAATGGAGACCACGTCTCGGCAAACTTGCTTACTACATTACTGTAGGACGTCCATAGGCTAGGTGGAGTGGCGACTTGCGCAAAATGGCTGGCAGCCCATCAAGCTCCATCCACCATCCAGCAGGAGGTGAGGTGGAGGTAAAAAATAATGGTTAAATATTGGAATATTGATAGGTACACGCGCCATATTGATGTCAATGTAGCGGGTGTAATGGTTTTTTTGTACTTGGAGCACCTCCAAATTTCCGTGTCGGAAATTTGGAGCACCTCCAAATTTCCGACAACCGTAACTGGCCGAAACCGAATCCTCGGTCGGTCACTATCTGCGATCAGTCCTAACAACTATAAGCAGATGTGCTAAGCGGAGAGAGCGCTTTCGGTGGTTTGGACCAGTGTGCCCAACCACACTACAATAGCACGCTAAAATAGCACATTGGCTCTTTGACGATGATGATGAATACTTTGTGTGGTGCCCTATTAATTTTAATGCAGTGCATTCATTCAGTTTCAAAGAATACAGTGCATAATATTTTCTATTTTTAAGTAGAGTGTAAATATAATATCTCTCTAGTTCTCTATTATGATCATTATTAATTAATCTCGACTAATTTTGGCGGGCCATACATAAACATAAGAAAAATCTTGATCAATACAAATCTGTGACTGCACGGATGACATAGTGGCTTAAACGTTTACCTAACCGCTGTCCACTCCACCGATTGTTATAGATTCTATGTCGGCATTTGACAACAATTAGTGTGATTGTTGTTCTGAATCTAGATGTTTTTTATACCAGTTTGATTTATATTTGTGAAGTTTCCGGCAACACAGAGTAAATTTCTAATGCGGGAGTTGAAGAATCTCTTCCTGAATCTTATTTCGCATTCCATCATTTATCATGCGTTTGATTTTCAGGAACCATCCACTTGATGATATTCGTAAGAAGAGATTTAATTTGGTTTTGTTCACTTCCCGAAGATGCTAGTCTGTCCGTTAGACCCGGTACTGCGTTTCGAACTAAAGGCGCTGTGGCAATTTCGTTCGCATTATTTGGATCGACATATTTATTTGTGACCGCACATTTGACTGCGCATCAAGAAAAAGTAAAGGAAAGAGTATCTGATATCAAAAGGATTATAAGGTCTATAGATTTACCGAAAAATTTACCGTGTAGACATAAAAGCAAAGGTTTGTATATATTTTAATGTACTGTGTTAATTAATAAATGATACCTCCTTTTTCAGGAGAGGCCTATGTCCAGCAGAGGGCTATTAAAGGTTTTTTTATGGAATAGGCGAGCAAACGAGCAGACGTATCGCCCGATGGTAAGCGATTACCGCCGCCCATGGACACCTGCATCACCAGAGGCGTCACAAGTGCGTTGCTGGCCTTTAAGGGGATGGGGGGAGGGAGATAGGGTGAGGTGGTTGCGGTATGGGCCTCCGATATCCTCACTCACACGGTGAAAAACAGCGCAAGCACTAATTCAAGCCGGTTTTCTGTGAGGCCGTGGTATCACTCCGGTCGAGCGGTTGTTGACGATTATATAAATTTAAAGGAATACTTATATTATTGTTTACTATATCAAATTTAATGTAGGAAACAGACATATTAAAGTTATTTAAAATGCTAGATCATCAGAATCACGAGCTTTAGCAAACATATTTATAGTCATAGGCATAATTCGGTTACTCAAAAACGGGTTTAAAATCGGCCAAGTGCGAGTTGGACTTACGCACGAAGGCACCATTATCTATACATTTCAAGCATCTATATGTTGCCGTTATATCGAGCAAAAACGAAAAAAAACATATTTTAGTATGTAACGGATGACTGACGGACAGTGGAGTATTGGTAATAGAGTCCCATTTATACCCTTTGGTTACGGAACCCTAAAAAGAAGATCAGATTATTTTTCATGGTTGGTAAATTGGGAAAAATGTAGCTGTCAGTTTCTAACTTTACCTTTTATTCAAACGGAAATGCGGGCATAACAGCAGTAGCATTAACTCCAAGTTGAAAACAGTAACACTGCTTATTAATTTAATAGGTAAAGATCCAATTAAATTATAGAATTTACATTATTACCTATTAATTATTTTTATTGTTTTGAGTTTTTAAATTTGATAAATTCGTGACGTCATTGTTATATTCTGATAAAAAAACTTATCTGCAGTTTGTCACAATGTCATTTTATCATGAAACACGAAAACGGTTTTAAGATAGTATAGTTTTTAATTTTATTTGTATACTTGTCCTTATGGTATTCTTAAATACATACATATACATGTCATTGTTATGACTTATTATGTATGTGAGAGACTTTAAATGAAATGATAACATTCTAAGGCTTGAGGCTGCGTTATACAGTCTACGTTTGCAAACTTCTTGTTGTTCATGGAATAATCCTTGGTTGTTCATGGAATAGTGAGATGACTTCATAAGAAGTCATCTCACTATTATCATCATCATGAACAACCCATAACGTCCCACTGCTGGGCTCGGGTCTCCTCTAAGGAGCGGGTTAAGGCCATACGTCCCCACGCTGGCCGAGTGCGGGTTGGGGACAGGCAACACAACGTTGTGGCTACGTAATCTTGGTGTTGGATGTTTTTAGGCCGCCCAAAGGCCACCAACTACGGTTCACGACTGTTATCATATGATAACAACCGGACCGACTGCTTAACATGACCTCCGAATCACGGAGACGCTCATGGTAACATGCCACTAGCAGTCACCCATCCAGGTACTGACCGCGCCGTCATTGCTTACCCTAGGTGATTGTTTCTAATCACCGAGTGCAACTGGACAATGAGCGCATCTCACTATAAACGATAGGTTTTTTTTTACAAATACAATAATAACTTATAATAATAATAGTACCCGGATGACCGAGCGTCGCTCGGTATATTTTTTTATAAATGGGTTTTTTGGCTACATTGGAACTACCCAAACGCCACCTTTTTGTTATGAAAAATTTGTTATCCCAATAAAAATAATAAGTTAAGTGGCGCCCTCTCTTGGTACGCCCTGATACTGTTTATTCTGCACCTTATTCCAGTATAGTTTAATGTAATTCGCTCGAGTTGCGATAGATGGCGCTAGATGTACATTGATTTTATACATTTGATTGTTAAAAACACGAATAAAATGACATTTTCTAAAAATGAATGCTAGCTAGATCGATTTATCGTCCCCGAAACCCCCTGCATACAAAATTTTATGAAAATCATTTAAGCCGTTTCCGAGATTCAGATTATATATATATATATACACACAAGAATTGCTCGTTTAAAGGTATTAGATAAAATGCAAGTAGATGTTATTGTAGGAGACTCTAGCTAGATGATACTATTATAGTATTCTAAGCCTTGAGACTGCGTTAAAGAGGTGTTTATTTACTTTTGCTAGCCGATTATGACGACATCTCCATTATAAACAATTTCGTCTTGTATTTTTTATCAGTTCCTGGTATTCCATTTTCTGGTGTTTGGTTGTGAAAGCCTTGAGATAAAATAAAAACATCCTTGTAAAATACTCTAATATGTAATACTCTAATGTTTAGATAGTAGATATTGATCAATCTTTATTCTTTTACAGATGTTACAAATAATTTTGATTATGTGTTTTGGTGTGGTGACCTGAACTTCAGATTAGGGGAACCCAGAGCAGCTGTTTTAAGGTGGATCGAACAGACGGAGGTACTTTGTACTCCATTATTTCGAAAATTATTGTAAGAATTGTATTAGTTATTTTTATGGTTTATTCCACTTTCTTCACCTGGCTGATATCACCCGGGTGAATAAAGACTAATTTTGGCTTTCCTCCTTAGAAGTATTTCACCTAGGTGATATCACCCAGAATAAATAATTCGACTTAAGCAGTGGTTTTTGTTTACCTTGGAATTGATTAACCCAGGTGAACAAAGGCGACTTAATAATCATCTATTTCACTTTTATTATCCAAAGTCAAAATTTTATCACTACTTTTATCAAACAAAAGACATCGTGTTTAAATCTTCTATAAATATAAAAGAAAGTCGTGTTAGTTACACTACTTATAACTCAAGAATGGCTGAACCGATTTGTCTGAAAATTGGTGGGGAGGTTGCTTAGAACCAGGAGATGGACATAGAATACTTTTTAGACAGTTTTTTTTTCTTACTTTGCCCTGCGGTTTTACCCGCGGTGTTGTTGTACCGCGGGTACTACCGCGGGGCTCAGCTAGTGTACAATATTTTTAACGGCTTTTACTATTTAAAACAAAATATAGAAAATAAAGTACTTATTATATTATTCAGTTCCCGTTACCTCACCACTTGCCACACGGATTGCTCCACGCTGACCAACTGACAGCAGTGTTAGAAGATGGCGCTGCGTTCAGGGACTTCCGAGAAGCTCCCATCACTTTCCCACCAACATACAAGGTAAGAATCAAATCAAATAAATGTAAACGTGTGTGATGCGATACGCATTTTGTCAGTTTCAATAAAGAAGCTAATTTAAATCTATAAGTATTTAATTAATTTTCAACATTAACAATTTTAATAATAATAATAAATCTCTTTAATGTATACCAGATTAATTACAAGGTAAAAATAAAACTAGGGAAATAATTTGCGGCTTTATCGCCTGGAGGCAATCTTTTATAAAGAGGTTGGGATCCATGAGGTCTTATTAAGGTTCTTACAAAATCCCAACAATACCTACAAACGCCTCTAGGGCGTGAAATGAATTAGATTAAACTGCTTCTAATTAGTAACTTGTTATTCTTGAAATAAATTTCGCAGTACGATCCAGGCAGTCAACAATTCGATACATCTAGCAAACAACGAGCACCAGCGTACACAGACAGAATATTGTTCAAAGCTCGATCTATGACGGGCAATGCACCTTTCTCAGGTACGAATACAAGACACTGTTATAGATAGATAGAAAACTCTTTATTTGCACACCATATTACAGAGTTAAATAAGTACTTACATAAAATGTCCGATGTGTATTGTACGGCGGCCTTATTGCCAAAAGCAATCTCTTCCAGGCAACCTTAGGATGGATCAAGTCGACACACTATTATCCTATATTGATAAAAAATGACGTCTTCGCTTAGATTGGTGAGCAGATTTTAAAAACGATTAGTTGTGTAGTGGGAAGAAGATTATAGATTTTGTAGGTTTTCCTGACACATAACACTACAATAAAAGTGTTTGCATCAATTCTTTAGTTGCATTTCACTTAGAGTGTCGGGGTATCCGCAGACCAAACACCAATCCACGTTGGGGAGCAGCCAAAGGTTGGTAACGCACTTGTGACTTAAGTTGCGGGTATCCATAGATGTCGGTGGTCACTTACCGTCAGGTGATATTCATTTTCTCCCTTACATTAAAAATAAATTCTGAACTGAACTAAATTAAGACGAGTCTCTGTCGCAAAAAAATGTGCTCTTGGAATAACCAATGTAATAATTTTATCATAGGGTTACGACGTATTAGTGGTGTTCCAACTTCATCCGGCATCAGATGTTTAGCCTACAACTCGGTACACTCAGTGTGTACGAGCGACCATAAACCGGTGTGGGCGCTGTTTTCTACCATGCTGAGACCCGGAACTGATGTGTGAGTATTCTTTACCTCTATCCTACTCTTGCATCGAAGATATTATTTTGAGAAACACGAAATCTATATACTTATAATAAAAATGTAACAGGTCCAATTCTGTACAATAAAGATATTTTGAAATTTGTTTTTGGAGGGCTCTCTATTATAGATACTGAAGCCAAAACTGTATTTTTTTTTCATTTTTGTCTGTCTGTCTGTATCTTGGCCGCGCATTACGCTGAAACTAATCAATGGATTCAAATGAAACTTGGCATGATTTGAGTTCATACAACGAGGTAGGACATTGGGATACTTTTTATCCCGAAATTGAGCACGGTTTCTTGGAGAGAGGGGATGAAAGTCAAAATGTGTACAATAACACATAGTCCGATTTCTTTCAATATTTTTTTGTTAGAAAGAAAAAGAAAAGATAACGGGCAAAGTCTTTTTTTTTGTCCGCGACTGTACACTGCCTGTGGGAAGCTGAGACAGATATGTAAATAGGCGGTACGAAGTTCGCCGAGTCAGCTAGTTCTTAAATAAATATTTTCTTTTCTATTATATGCTTTTGTTCATCACCCGATGTAAACTTAACTAATGTGATAAGTCAGAGTTTATTCCTACCGATATCCGCTATTCATCACACTTCTTTACTCGTTATGTCGCAAATTAGTTCTTATCTTAGAGTTTATCTCATAGAAAGTTCTAGAATGTTTGTGAATTTTGTCTAAAATTTTGAAAAAATCAGGAAAATTCTGAAATATCCAAAATTTCTTCTGAAACTTTTTCTAGTTTCGCAACCACACAACAGATGGCGGCACGAGCTGAAATGAATGATGACGGCAATAATATAAATTTACATAGATATGCGTACTTCTCATGCTAATAGGATCGACTTTCAACATAACAAAAAGAATACTTGAAATCGGTTCACAATTGGCAAAAATATTGCGTTTCATATATCTACAACAAATTTGCCCCCGTTCAGAAAAAAAAAACACCTACCTACACATGCATCGGTAGGCATGTGATCAGTAGGGATATATGGAATAGAAGATTTTATAAATAAAGGTTTTATAAAGCTTTCAAAAATAAACTTGATAAAAATACCTGCTAGAAAGGTATTATAATAGCTTCTAGCTTCTAGACAGTTTCTTTTTTTCGGATAAAGATTGTCCATGCTGTGGGGTTTACCACAACCGTTGTGCTAAACCTTATAACATAAGTATTGTTTTGTTTTGCTTTTGTCAATAAATATATTTTATATTAAGCTGCTTAGATGTATAAAAAGGGAGCTACATCTGCCAACAAACTGAAAAATCAGTTTGGCAGAGGTATATGTATCAGGAAAAGCAGTTATATCATTTGAATAAAAACTTTTTATTTTTTATATACATATATATCTCCATCATCGGTAATAACTGGAAAATAGTTCCAAGTGGAGGTATTTTAGTAGGATGGAATAGGGGCGAAATTTCGTCTAATTAAAAACTCTTTAAATATTGTGATTCTTTTACAGACTGCCACTAGCGGCGGGCTTATTCAATCGAGAAGTGTACGTAGAAGGTATCAAACGTCGAAGAGCATTGCTCGACCACGCGCCAGGCACATCCGCGGTATGTAACGTTCAATAACATTAAGTTACGAACTATACGTTCGTGCTATGTAGAAATTTTTGTTTGTCTCGAAACTGTCATGTCTGAATACCGTTGTAACGTTTCAACATGTTCAATCGTTAGAAATAATACATTGTTTACAACTCGGTCAAATTATTATCTATGAATTGAATGTCGTCATACGGCCATTTTAAATAACCTATCTCTAGTTAAAACTGGAGATAATTGACTCGACAGTTTTATTGATTTGCATATTTTTTTTTCTTTTTTTTTACAAGTTTTAGTTGTCAAAAAAAAACAAATTGTGTTAAATTTTTGTATCACAAAAAACTATCTAAAATTATATGTACTGCCAAATGTATTGTCTTGTCATGTTATTTATACAAACATTTAAAAAACAAATTATTAGTTATTTTTTTGTTTAGGATTGAAATGACAAAAAAACAAGTGAAAGTCTATATTTAGGATGAGTTGTACTCACTGTAAAACTTCAAGAATGATACAAAATGAAGTAAATTTTTATTTTTTTATCACTTTAAAGTTTACCTTAAAGTATTGTGTTTACCAAAGAGGTTTATATTTTTGTTGTTATATTTTATTGTTTTATAAATTTTAATATTTTTTATTATGAAATAAGTTATTAAAGTGGACTCGAGTGCATATATTAGAATATGCTATGCTAAATAGTTTTGTATAGTGCTTAGTATGTTTCATGACGCTCACGCTGTAAAGGAAAAAGACATATCTAGTCATAAAGAAATTCCATCAGTATTCTAAACAATAATGTTTATTATTTTATTTTTAATATTACATATTATATTATTAATTGTTCCCAGTGTGTTTCATAGATATGTTTAACACATCATGAGTGCGCGTTTAGTTATTTCTGTCTATGCTGTGAGCATAATACTGCTTGGTTTGTACAAATCCTGTGAATGATGTTGCTCAAAGCTAAGTAAAAACAAAATATTAGCCATTAATACAAGAGAATAAAGGCGTCAGCGATTGTAGAAAGAGAGTCGACGCGATACACTTCGAACTTGCCTAAGGGGGCTGTACAGACAAGTAAAATTTTAACAAAATAAAAACCGACTTCAAGGTTCGAGTCGATTTCTCTTGGATTACGTCATCAGATCTTAGTGTCCTTATCATGGTACCACCGGTAAGATATCTCCTTTCTATTAAAAAAAGAATCATCAAAATCTGTTCATAAACGACGAAGTTATCCGCGAAAACACATTTAAAAAAAAACATATATACGGTCGAATTGAGAACCTCCTCCTTTTTTGAAGTCTGTCAAAAAATAACGCGCATTCGTGACAAGATTTTTATTTATTAATATTGTTGTGCTTAGAAAGTATTGTTGTTTGTGTGTAGCTTAGCAATAAATTATTTATTAACTATTGTTTCGATATAACGGCTAAATGCTGTCTAGTATGATGAGCTTTTACATAAATAAAGTTATAACGATCGTAGATATCTATGTGTCGTGAAATTCTAAAACAGTACTTAATTAAAATATTTCCTGCCTTATATCACTGTGTTATGAACCGTCTTGTGAAATGTTTGACATTTCTACTGAAATAATAAATCTTTGTTAATTAGGTGCTGTGATTAGTCTAGTCTGATGATGTCTATTCTGTTATGGATACGACGGGACTAAGATAAATAAGTCCAAAATTAATTGTATGGCTGTTTAGGGATTGCTGAACCCGACCGAACCTTAGTTTTAATATGTCACACATTTACCAGACAAAGATTTATCTAGACTTATTTATCTGTAGTCCCACAATAATGTCCCAAAGTTTTAGTATCACATTAAGATATTAATTCGTTGAGACTATCTGTAGGTCAATATTGTTAGTCCTGGTTGAGCTTTCGGCGATAAATTCTACTATTTAACATTTTAATTGTCCCTAAATACTAAAATTATTGAACAAGTTGTAGTGTCACAAGTTCGCCTACGGATACTCCCAACAAATTGTAAATACTTCATACATGTTTCAAAGTTACATATTAAAGCTAGAATTACACTGATTGATATGTATGGTCCAAGTTATGAAAGCTATTAATATCACGAACATAATTGAGCTTAAGATTTAAGGTTCAATAAAACCAGTGAACAATGACTTGTTGATTGTATCGGTTTAATGTAATTTTTGCTTCAGAAATGTATTGTGATTTTTTTTAAAGCGACGTCCAATAATTCGTCCTCTTTTTGAGAAAAGACATTCAAAAATATCATTTAAATTTTATTGTATAAATTTTTTGTTTTACTTAATAAAACAAGCCGTTCGTATTATGTGTACTTAATATTATCGGAATACACAAATATTATAAAAATTATGTGTTATGTAATCTTGTAATCATGTACTATTAATATTGTATTGTAACCCCTTTACTGAAAAACGCGGTAAATACAAGATATCTCTGATACCTGTTTACGGGTAATAAAACGATAAAATATATATAAAACATGTTGAATTTCATTGATATTATGTACAGTACTCTTACTTACCTACTATATGTATACATATATATAGCAATATTTATCAACAAAAGTACTTTTCTACAGTTTCTCAGGTTATAGAGAAATCTTCTTAAACGTTTCTTCGTACAATGCGTTTAGTACAAATATGAGTAGGATTGGAAATCCGCCATCTTGCCCTGCATTTGTCAACAACTTCAGATATTTTTGTATGGTGTGCAAAAAAAAACAGAATTTACAATTGCAATGCGTTTCAAATAAGAATATGACTGGATTCTGTAACTGGTAATTGTAAATTCGACAAATGCAGGGCAAGATGACGGATTTCCAATCCTATTGTTATTTGAAACGCATTGTAAAGGTGTATGAGGACTATGAGGAGTATGACTTGTTGTCTTTTGGCGCCAAAATACTGCCAAGTATAGTGTCACCATTTTTCGTATACAAAATTCTCAATGACCAATAATATTTGTATTTTCAAAGGATAGTATAGAAATGCGTCGATCCTAGATCGACATCGAAAAAAAAGTTAGAATGTGGTAGCAGATTTGATGTTATACCTACATAAAATATGTAACAGAAAAATATTGTGTATAAAGGTTTGGGTGTTTATAAATATTTTTTCAAATATTTTCGGCAATTAGATGAAAAATTTAAACTTAACTGTGTAGTTTGCCTAGAGTTAGAATTTGTATTGTCAATTATCTGACATTGGTAAACGGAATTAATGTATGTATATTATTGATACATAATGTCTAATACTTTTCCAGTTTTAGAGGATACCTAGATATTCGCTGCGAAGTTGCTACTGGTTTTTTTAGTTGACCATGGTTTAGACAATATTGTTACTCCGCTAATCATTTTTGTACAGAGATCGATCGTACAATGTTAAGTATTTTGGGTTTCTCAGGAACAGACTTACTTTAGTGATTAATTAACGCAATTTTTTGCAGCGGTTCTAATTGTATTTTTATTCCATAACAGTAAAACACTGCCATAAGTCCATATCTCATATTAATTAATAATAATAGTCGATTTCGCGGCGATAGTTTACATCAGTCTTGTGTAACTCAGCCTAAGTTGCTAGATTTCAAATACGCGTCTACATTAAACTAACCTTTCATTCGATATTCAAAATTATTTTCTCATTAGACCAGTCAAAATTCTATTGTCTTCAGCTATTATAGTAAATCAGTCTGTCTTCCATAACTTGTACGTAACATGATAATATTTAAATAAAATTGCAGTACCTAACCTTCAATTAGGCTTCATTGTATTTATTACAATGATGTACAGGATTGCGAAATTGATTTGACAAAAAAACAATAATACTTTTACGTTGGTAAATTTCCAAACTGATTTTTAAGTGCTAAATATATACCGTAATAAGTTTTCTTCTCGACTCCCGGGAACAAGGATTTTAGAAGTCGGATAAATAGTCGTAGTCATGTCTACATTATATGTATACTAGCTAGTCCAGACCCAATGGAATCATTAGTTTAAAAATTTAAAAATGTATGTAGTAAATGTAATGAATTGAGTAACACTTCACAGTTGAACAAGGACAGTATTGCTCCGATAAGTTTATCAGAATTTATCATGAAAATTATTAGCTTTAATAAAGCTGCTAGTATTGAAATAAACCTTCAATAAATTATTTTACGTAAAAAATTAGTCTAATAAGTATATTCTTCAACTTCGAAATACTGTACCACGGTACAGTCGCGATGACTTAATTTCTATGTTTGCGACTATACTCATGTCGTATCCATGTGTTTTATGTAACCACACATTTTAAATGTGTTATTCATTTACTCTTTAGTGCATACTAACGCTACATAATATCACCTATGTCAGCTTTTTTGCTGTAGTATTTACTAAATTTGATGTTGCACAAATAATAAAATCACTTTTTATTCAAATCCCACTTATTGGTTTAATATTTACACATAATGTAGTATTAGAAAGAAATTATTACTGTTCAGTAATAAAAGTACAATGTTTTATAAAGATTTTATACCCACAGATATTATTTTTCTGATATCTATACACGTTTGATTTACTTACTCAATTAAAAATCGGTACATTTGATAATGTAAAATAATCTTTACATTTTTTTTTACCTTTTTCGACGCGATGATACCTAAAAAAAAATATTTCGTGGATGGCAAATAACATTTTTATGAATATAACTCATTAGTCCGTCATTAACTTTTTTTTAAATAGTCATTTTTTATGCATAGACATGACTTGCAAATTTACCAAAGAGGTGCCAAAAATTACAATATATGTACTAGTTCTTTAATTATATTTTATTTGGTGTTGCTTGATCTTATTTGTTTCACGAATGGCATAGTGGATAAAGTGAGCAACCCGCCGCTTGCTACTGCGCTGAGTGTTGTGGATTTAAACCTCACATAGGACAACACTTTAGATGATTTTGATGATATGAAATGATGATGATAAAAAACAATCCATTGTTTTTTATCATCATCATTTATGTTTGTTAAAACCTCCGCTACACAGAAATATTATTAGTGTGGGACTTGTCTTTTACTAATATTATATTTTCTGGTCGATACCAAACAGTGCTTGATCCTATTTCGTCCTGCCGCTTTTTTCGCCCGCTAATGAGTTAAATACAACCCGTTCTCACTTTAGACAATGAACAAATCTATAGTCTCTAACTACAGATCACACCAATAATCTTCTGGATATCGTATCGCTATTGCGTTTGCACTGAGCACTTCACTAGAATGTACAGAGTAGTGAGCATAATTTAACTTCTGATGCTTCACTATAATTAATTAATTATTAATTATTTTCGGACATCTAACACACAACGCCATCTAGTCACAGGCTAAGCAGAACTTGTGTTATGGGTACTAGATAACTGATTAAATACACATACATATATTATACCTTTTTTTGTAAATACATACATAGAAAACACCCAAACTCCGAAACAAACATTTGCAGATCTTACAAACATTTGGTCCGACCCGGGAATAGAACCCGAGACCTCAAGCACAGCAGTCGCTTACGCTACCACTTGCGCCACCGTGGCAGTTACTATGTTTATTATACAGGGTGGATATGACAATGCGACCTTAAATGAAATCGTGGGCTATTTAAATGTGTTGGTTTACTTCGGGATTGTTCAATTTATCCGAAAACGGATATAAAAAAAAATCAAACAAACTAAATGTCTTAAAAATAGAACCAATAAGGGCACCATTTGTAATTTAGGGTCACTAACCTGCTGTCCCGACAGGCGCGGCGGCGGCGATCGTAAAATAGTTACCTAAATCGACGCGCGACGTAGGTTGATAAAGTAGATACCTACCTATTCTCGTATCTCCTGGATAGTTTGTACAATAATCCAACTATTAGTAGGTAGGATAAACGAACATTGTTCGTAAATTAATATCTTGCCCGTAGTAAACTATTTACTAGTCGTATAAGTGTAACCGAGTCGAGGCAAACTCACACAAAATAACACATAACGCTACGTATTAACTAATAAACTTAAATAATGAAACATGTCACTGTAAAATCACTACAAAATAAATACATAGGCATACTATAACTAATAGGTACGACAACGCGACACAGGGCTCACGCGCCTACTTCGAAGGTAGCGCGTGCGGCGCGGCGATGACCCGACGGTAGGTGTAACATCGGTCATTAACCCAACAACATCGTGTACTAAATTTCAAAAATGAAAAATAGCGTCCTATTACTACTGATAATATAACTACTGAACCAATTTTAATGAAATTTTGTAGGTGGGATTGTATCATGTGTAGGTAGGTCTAATTCAAATTACGCTTGTGTTGTCATATCCACCCTGTATGTTAAAGATATATTTCTTTATGCATAACATTTTTATTCTTTGATATTCAATATATGCTCGATTTATATGACTGTCTGTTTATACCAACTATTACATAAAAAAAGTGTTTATCAAACGTGTATACTCTGTTTAAAGAACAAGGTTTATCTTATGTACTAACAGTATTAATTTTGTACGACATTGTTTAATATGATGATAGTTAATAAAAATATTGTGTTATTTTAATGTTAAACTCTGTAATAGGTGAATAAAGTAAGGTGACATGGCCAATGCCCATATTTCTTTAACTATATCTACTTTACAAATATATTCATGAAAAATGTTTAAGTTGAAAAGCAAATTAAGTTTTAATTATATTTTCAAGCAAAGGTCTGTACTGTGTAATCTCAGGCAGAGCCATAAACTATTTGGTACAAATATTGCCATACGCAAAAATTACACATTTCCAAAAAAAATATTACATTCTTGTTGGCCATCAACTTTACTTTTGTGAACGATTATGATTTATATTGAATGAAGTTTTTTTTGTTGTATTGTCATTTTGTATACTGCTAGTCCATATTTTATAGATAATCTTAAGTTGTACCTAATGTAAGACAACAAATGTTACACTAAATATAGTTAATTTTCCTCGCTAAGCTGATATATTTATTCAGTAACCTACATCTCATTTCTAAAATTAGTCGTAGAAAAATACAACCTACTAACCTTTCGCATGTAAATCCCCGAGACACAAACCACACTAAATACAAATTACCTGTAAAGTTTCAATAATTAGATGAAAAAAGTTATCAGGTAAGAAAACCAAAGAAAAATTTTATTGAAAATCCATTTATTATATTTTATTACAATTGCAAAGGCATAAAATGAAAGTTTGGATATTTAACCCATATTTTTTTACCTTCATTCTGAAATTACGCATAAATTATTTTATAACGAGGCTATCTGACACATAGGTATAAGTTTATTAATTTGAATCAGTCAAAGCAATCTTAGTAAGATTACTGCATTTACAGAACATAAACAAAAATACATTTCTTATCATAACCATTATATTATATCATCTATAAAGAACGTTTATCTCCCTGTACATTATTATATTGCCATTCAACGCAGGCCCAACCCTTAACATTATTGACCTCGACTGTACACCACCGCTCATAAAATTTCGCGTCTCTCGTCTTGCCAATGTAGA
Organism: Diaphora mendica; assembly: GCA_949125395.1. Classification (NCBI taxonomy): domain Eukaryota; kingdom Metazoa; phylum Arthropoda; class Insecta; order Lepidoptera; family Erebidae; genus Diaphora; species Diaphora mendica. Next base: position 10,726,223 of record OX421321.1, read on the forward strand.
ATGTGTCCTCATCGTTGACTAGTATACGGACAGCGTACGACTTGTTACCTATAAAATATAGTTTTAAGAGGGTATTAATTTAGGGTATTTATTTATTTTAGAGGACCGATTATTAGATTTTGAACAATTACTAACGAAACTTAAACGTTGTGTCCAAATTAATGACAAAAATACCTACTACTGAGTATGTACTTTATAACTAAAAAAAAAAAGGTTAAATTTGGCAATACATAAGAAGCTATTTAAATTCTAATACTTGATAGTAAAAAAAAAAGTATGTCTTATATTTTATGAGTACCAGACATAATTACGATGTTTGTCTTTATTTGTATTGTTAAATTATCTAGGCATAATTATTTGTTCTCAATTTAACTACCGTATACCTAATTATAGAAAACTTACCTGCTTCGAAGACAAAGCCATAATCTTTGGGTAAAATTTGGTTTTCACCGTGTTGATACATTAAGAAGTCACAACTTTGTACTGGTAATACGGCCTGGTCCGATTGGCGGCACAGGTATCCAATGGTAAGACTAGAACAAATAATTATTTAAAAAATAATAATACTCAAAAGAAAACAGGAAAAGGTTAAAAAACTGTAACCCGACTACGTAAAAACTTTGATAAAATTAATATAGACTATGTCACAAGGGCATTATTACGAATCTACTGACACCGCATTCATTAAAATCGGTTCAGTAGGCGCTCATTAAAACATCCATAGACTGCTAAAAATATTTTTACCCTTCCTTTTGACTTATTCGCAGTCGGGTAAAAAAAACCACATGTTTTATGGTCAAGTTAGAACTTAGAAGGCTTTGACTTCGGCAACAATCGGTTCGAGTAACAGGTATGAGACCTTGACCTTCTCAAATTATTTCTTTTACACTTTCACCCCTAAATCCATCCGTGTAAGCAATATTCCTTTCCTACTATTACCTTTTTATCTCACAAACTTTTCCTTTTACACTGAACTCCCATTTTTCCATCTAATTCCTAAAGTTCCCGGTTGACGCGTCGAATGAAGGTGTCCCACTAGCAGTACTAACCATCCCGTTCTTTGGCAATCCCAGAACAATTCTGTGTTGGCAATAATATTACTTAGGTGGAATAAACTACTACTATAGTCGTCAAAATGTAGGCGTTTAAATCCTCCTTTGTATAACCCTTTGCGGACATGTGGGTTTTTTTTTTTTTTTTTTTTTTTTTTTTTAATGGGACTAATCCCGCCCACACGCCCACCACTGTAACTCCTGTACACCAGGATCAACAGCGGTGACCCACGAAAACACCGAGTTATGACACTCGGGAAGTCCCAGGAAAAATTTAACTGTCTTGGAACCCGCAACGAAATTAATCAGAAGAAAACTGGAGGAGTTGGAAATATAATAAGTCCACTTCCCTCCTTAGCAAAGCGGGAGACAAAATGGAGTCAAAATAGGCAGACGCCTTTTTTAAACCGGGAAGCACCACGGATAAAAATATTATGGGTCCTAAGTGAGCTATATTTGATTTCTATAGTATGTATGGCAGAATCGCTTAAACGCACGGAAATTCACCGCAGTTGACACAAGATCCCCATAATATACTACCCCAGACGTCATTTGTAAGCTATTTAGCATCATGTTACGTTCATTGTACCAAAGACTACATTCCCAGAGGATATGATGAGCCGACTGTTCACAGCTAGAATCAGGTGTTGAGCATTGACACAATGGTGAATCGACTAATTTAAATGAGTATAGTTTGCTCTTAAAGTTACCGTGGCCTGTAAGAAATTGAGCGACACAGTGATCTACCTCGAGCCATGTCCTTGACAACCTTTCGCGAACAGATGGAAAGAACTGGTAAAGGTGGCGCCCCTTAGATGATTCGTCCCATCGTTTCTGCCATTCATCCAAGAGGTCGTTATAGACATTGGTTTTTTGTTGAAACAATCTTATGATTTTACCGCGGTCTCGTATGCCCAAAAAATCGCATTCCATGTTTTGTAGTGTGGAATAGTACATGGCTGCACGTCTTTGCACCTCGAGATCGACCGGAAGAACACCTGCCAACACCGGTAAAGCCTCAGTGCTAACCGTCCTATATGCCTTGCACAAGAAAATCAATGCAGGTCGTTGGCCTTGTAACAGTTTGCGACGGACAGCACCTACAGTCGCCCTATCTGCCCATACAGGAGCACCATAGCAAATAGAACCCAAATAAGTAGCTCCATATATGATCTTTAGTGTATTATATGACAGACCCCATGTCGCAGTTGATATCCTCGTCAGTGCAAAGAAACTCTTTTTAGACTTTTCATTAACTGTTCTAATATGTTCAATAAATGAAAAATTTCTTTCTAAAACCAATCCTAAATAACAAACCGAGGTTTTATTTTTAATAGTAATATTTTCAAATTTAATACAAGGCGGTGATTTGAGGTTACCTTTCAGAAGTAGCTGGAAGGTTTTGTTTGGTGCAAACGTCAACCGATTACGCCCACCCCACCGAGATATTAAGTCCAAACATTCACTGGCCAGCCTCTCAAGCCCCGTTCTAGTATCCGACTCTATCAATAACAAACCGTCGTCCGCGTACGCATTCAGGGTACATCCGGACGGCACAGGCATTGCCAGAAAATCGTCGAAGCCTATGTTCCACAAGTATGGTCCTAGCACTGACCCTTGAGGACACCCCATCGTAAGCGCCTTCGACACAGAATGATGCCCAAGTCTCAATTTAGTAGTACCTTGTAAGAAGTACGAGGAGATAAGGGAATAAATATTTTTAAAGCAACCTCTTAATTTTAATTTTAGCAATAGCATGGGCCACCACGCATTGTCAAAGGCGCCAGATATATCTAAGAAGATGCCTAAAACGTATTGAAAACTTGACTCGGTGACAGTTTTCCTTACAGATATAACCGCATCAGTTGTCGATTTTCCCAACGTAAAGCCGAATTGTCTATCATGAAATTTAACTCCACCCGGTAGAAGTCGTGGTACTACAAGACGCTCTAAAAGCTTTCCCAGCGATGGTAACAGTGTTATGGGTCGATAGGATTTAGGATCGTCCGGCGGCTTATCGCCGCTTTTTGGTATTATTCGAATATTACCGCACCGCCAAACACTAGGAAATACTCCTTCCGCAATGCAACGTTTAAAAACTGTTAAAACCGTATCACCCGAAAGTTTACAAGCTTCTTTTATCATTTTGTTTGATATTTTATCGTCGCCCGAAGCCTTATTTAGTGGCAATGACCTAACAATACTGAGGAATTCGTCTGAAGATGGTAAGTCAGACATTGGAGACAATGGTGGTTCAATAGCCCACTGCCTAATTTGTCGGTGATAATCCGTGTCATCCTCCGGCCGATCGTCAGGCACAAGTGATTCTAAAAGATATTCTGTGGTTTGTTCTACTCCTGTAGTATAACTATTATTAATTTTGATGTTCTGTACGTATGCAAGGTCGATTGATCTATTTGCTTTAAATTCATGATACAAAGGTGACCAGGGACCCTCTCTATCGAGTTTATCAACAAGTTTACGTATTAAATTTCCCTTTGATTTCTCCACAGCAGCTCTATAATGAGACCTGGCAACTCTAAGAGCAATAAGAGCATTATTGTAAATATCTCCTGTTACGTTACGCTTTTTAATGTCATTTAGTTTTTTACGAGCTTTTCGATAGATTCTACGTAATTCGACTAATTTATAATTCCACCAATCACATCTACGAGTGTTAGTGATAGATCCACGGCCGATACAAACATCAGCACAATATGTGAAAGTATCTGATAATATGTTTGCGCTTTCCTCAGCTGATAGACCACTGCGACTGAAGTCTTTGGCATGTACTGCAAAGAGTGAACCAAATAAAGCCCAATTTGCCCCTTTAGTTTTATACCTAAAATTGTAAGGAGTTCTTTGTGGATATTGTGCAACCATTGGTATGAATTCGTACACGATTAAGCGGTGATCACTACAGGATGCGTCCGGTAGGACACGCCATCCAGATATCGAGACGTCGCCGCGCGTAAGCGTCACGTCAATAGAAGACTCACCCATTGGGCTGCAAAAAGTTGGTGGTGCATCAGGGGTATTGTGGATAGTAAGATTCATTTCCGCAATAAAATCTTCAACCGCACAGCGACGAGCCATGTCAGCTGCACGCAATTTGCCATACCATAAAGTAGAAGAAGCATTGACATCAGCGCCAATGATAATTTTGTGTCCTATGAGGGACCGCAAAACGAAACGTAAATGATGTAGATGAGGATCAATAGGATGTGAAAATTGAAAATAACAGCTCACTATGTAAACCCTACAGGTAGAGGATGAGATCTCAGCAACGGCGCAGTGTGACGTCATAAGGTTACGCAAAGATGTTACCGTAAAATTAGAACTTGCAACATATATCCCAGCCCGCGACCGGCCATCTAGTTGTACTACATAATTCCGCAATTGAGCGCTTTGATATTGCTCTTGTATAAGGACAATGTCTAACTTTTGTTCCAAAACTAAGCGATCTAATTCTGACGTGGCTATTTTATCATTATGAAGATTTAACTGGCCTATTGAGATATTATCCATTTTATTAAAAAGGTACTACAGCTACTACTGTATAAGCTATTCAGTAATTAGTATTTAGGATTAGCTGCTCTAATTTAAGTTTATATGTGGAGCAGTCTTGTGATCCACATCGATGGTCACATGGTTTTTTGTACCGGCTGCATTGTGCGCATTTCGGTTTAAAATCTGGTGTGTCCTTATCCGGGCAAGCCCTTGTATCGTGGCTGGCCGCGCAATTAGCACACGTAGGAGTTTTAATAGTGCAAAATTTTTGAACATGACCGAATTGTTGACAGTTTAAGCAACGAACTACTTCTAAGTCGTCTATAAACCTACATGTGGCCCAGTCTATATATAATTTATCTTTTGTGCTAGCCAAGTGTTTCCTAACCTCTGTCTCTAATTCTAAGCCTATCCATTGACGTCCGTTTTCCAGTTTACGATGCCTGACAATTTTGGTCGTTTTTAAAAAATCGCTTTCGCTTAATTTTAATTCGTCCTTGATATTCTGACGATATAAAGCTGTTAGGAAGGTACGATCCTCCATAGAACCGGGCACGTCTTTTACAATTATACGGGGCCTTCGGCCTTTCGGCTTTTCTAAGCGTAAGCCTACAGATTTAATGGCGTTTACTGCTTCTAGTTTTTTAAGCTGCCGTTCATTTGCGACCCGCAACACGACGCCTGCCTTTGCGGTTTTTTTGACGCCTACAATTTGAAAACCTTCGTCGCTAGGTTTAATAGCCTTCATGAGAGCTTCTTTTGTAGCTGACGAAGTTGCATAGTCTGCTGAACGTTCCGTAGTAGGATACGCAATAACACACGGCCTAGATACGCGCGCCTCAGCGGACACCGGACACGGGGCTGATCCAGGTGGTAAGCGAAGCCTAAGCTTGTCCGCGTACGTCAAGCCCGGCTGTTGAACGGCGACACCCCCCACCCGGCGCTCGAGATTCGCTAATTTCGTTTCATTGCTAGCAGATTTAATTGCCAACAATGAGACGATACCGGTAATCCGCTGGGTTACGTCCATAATGGCGGTCCTATTCCCCACATTCATTCGCGACCCCTGATCGTTTACCAATTCGTTAATTTTTGCCAAATATTCGGTTGCCTGAGACACCAACTCAAAATAATCATACTCCCCACAGTTATCACGACCACTAAGAGACGAAACACTCTCGCCCAAGTCCGAAGCCCTAATTCGTTCAGTTCTACTTTCATTTGACGATAAATTTGATGGCGACATTCTACCAAACAATTTATTTCCGGTTGGTGTTCGAAATTCATTTGTACCACCGGGATCCGGCAACTCGCCAACAACCGACATGGCCAAACAAAGACACACCAGACAAAAGAAATATCAATAAAAACAACTTCAAAATCAAAAAACACGAAAAGAAAATTAATACAAACAAAATATTACTCCTACCTACCTTTATGAATAAAATAAATTGACTTACCGATAGCCGTAGTAAAAGAAACTAACACAATATTTGTATTTATAAGGCGTAAAACTTACAGATTATTTGTCAAAAACACTATATACAACCTTATACCGCCCACAAACCGGGTAACAGTCGCAAGGATACACAAAAACAATATTTAAATTATTAAAAGGCGACGTCACACGTGAACCGTACAGACCCGCGGAGGGAAGTGTGGGTTTATCGACAACAATCAAAGTAAAATATAATTTATCGTCTTCTAGAAATTATTTGTCTACATTTACTAACGCAATAACTGCGAGGAACACTTCGATCAATAATAGTACATTACATTACATAGTAGTACATTATTGATCGAAGGAGGAACATGTATTATTAGATAAAATAAAATTTTAAAAGTACTTACTGTGACAAAATGGAAGGTTGACATACTGTACCGATAGCCATACTATCACCATTCTCGAGGAATATGAAGTGATAGACATAACGGTGGAATGTTCTCCAGTTTCGGAATTTGCCTATGGAAAAAAAACACCTAATTTTAACATGTATTTAGTTATTGTTTCCGTTCACGTTTAATGGGTGTTGTAGCATGGCAGTGACTATAAACTGTAAATAAGTAAGCCTAACTGATAGCCATGACTTTCCATGTTTTTTCCATCTAGGTACACCTGGGACCTAGGACGTCGCCGGCGACACCAGCCGCCGACAGGACCGCAAGCTGCCAGAGAATGGGGACCTCTGGTAACTGATTAGTTGATGCGGTCAGCGATAGGGGGACCGCCTGGTCGCAAAACTGCGGTCAGGCCACAACATATAACGGGTGGTCTCTATAGACGCGGCGTCGTTCCTGGGGGACCTGAAATAACATGGTTCGGGTCCTCCTCAGAGCAAGGCGCCTGGCCGCCAGTGTGGTTTTGTAGTAAGATCACCACATACCTGGCTCCTCAGTCCCCCAGGGGCCGGGGATCCAAAGGGATTTTGCACCACGTAAAAAAAAGGTACACCTGGTACATCAATAATACGAGTATGATTAAATGAATGAATGAATAAATGAACATAAATGATGAAAAATATTGATATTTACCAAAACTGTGATCTCGAACGCACGGCATGTTTATGGTTACGTCTTTGCCGTCAATGGTTACAGTTCCTTTGATGTAACCCATTTGCTCGTAGTGAGTTTGATGTGCTCTACAAAGAAAATACAATTTCGGTCAGTGCAAAAAAATACCTTTCATTAATCTACTAAAAGAACTTATTGTCCAATTATGTCATGTTTATCAGTTGACTTCCCAAAAAAAAAGTTATTGAGATTGATAGTGCTAATATAATAGGCAGGTACCTACATATTTTTCGGTGTGGGCCTGAAAAAGTGACTCTACTCTGCCTGGTAGAAAGCATAAGCATAATCCAAGAGTGGGGGTCACCATACTCATTGCGAATTCAGACAAGGCAACAATGCCGCATGTTGACCCACACCATGGCGGCCTAGTGGTGCTTCTACACTTGGGCTTACAATTGGGCTTCCGGTCTTGCACTCACCAACGAAACACGACAGCGCAAATGCTATCATTTTAGGTTGATCTTCTGTGCGAGAGTAGGCCGGTCGAGCCGGCCCTTTCGTCCTAATATCAGCATGGTTCTACTACCTGAATTATCATCACGCAAGATGCCGAAAACCGTTCGCAGTGGAGAAAAGATTCGGCAAAACGGACCCGGGGGCCCAGGCGTCATCGGACGCTACCAGAATTAACGCTCGATTGACAATGATGATAGTTTATCATAGATTTTAATTTATTTCGTACTTTTTGAGAAGTTTAAAGTATCCTTTCGTCCACTTCTCCCTCGCCATATCACTTGCCATACTCATAGGCGCCATCTGGGTGTCATAATTGAATGGTGCGAAATTGGCGCTCCAAGTCAGATCCATTTCTACTTTCACTACCTTTTCTGGATTATTTCTAGGTCTGTAATGATAACATTTAAAAAAAAGTCGGTTAATGAATAATTATTTTCGCTGAACAAACATGTTCACCTTATAAAACTCTAACATTTATTTATTTTAATTAATAAATATAATTAAAATAACAAAAACAAACGAACAAGTTTTTTAAGATAAATCGGACAGATGTTATAGGAGCCGCAGTTCATGGATACATGTATCTCTGGGGTCACAAATACAATGCTGGCCTTTGACGTGGGAATACACTCTTTACTCATTGGTTTGGAGCTTGGTGGTCCTACCGTGAAATATAAAGTAATTATTACGTAAATAGGAAATACGCGAGCGTCTGGAGCAATAATTTTTTTGTTGAAGAACTCTGGAGAACGTTTTCACCAAGCTAAGTTCTGTATGAACTTAACTGATGCGTGGTGCCTTTTGTTGAAATCGTAGGTCTACGATGCTGGATTGGATTTAAATTACATCCTGGACCTACTAGGTTGTTGTACCTACTAGTTGTTTCTCCTTTGATACTCTTTTCTACATGGATGGTAAGTCCTATGTTCTTTTGGGTACCTACTCTAGACTTCATTACGATCCGTTCAGTAGTTTAAATGTGAGAGCCTACGTTAATTAACTGATTCATTAGCTAATATAAAAATACATATTACTCACTTCATGTCACCCTTATAAATTAATTTCCATGTTCGCATTGGTATAAAGTTGACTATTTCGAGACCCTTAATTTTATATTCACCTTCTTCGGTAAGGCTTTGTTGTTGCCAAGTGTCTGGTAACGTAGGAGAAAGAAGGAGTTCATGATTTTTCACCTGTAAAACAACACAGTAAGATGAACTCAGTGATAATTCTGTAGGTATTTGATGATCTTTTACGTTTTCGTTCTAATACATGCATGCATACATCTACAGCCTTTAATAGTCCACTGTTGGACATAGACCTGTCTTCATGGATGCAATCGATATATGCATCTTTTATGTACAGACTTACAAATCTACACTATACTAATATTATAAAGCTGAAGAGTTTGTTTGTTTGTTTGAACGCGTTTATCTCAGGAACCGCTGGTCCAAGCTTTAATTCAAGATTAAATAATTTATAATTATAATATGGGCGTGTTCACGCTTTTCACTAACCTTTACATATAGAAAAGAATCAACTATATTTTTAGGCCTCCTTGCTAGCCCACAGATAATAGCTTCGCCCTCTCTTGAAGCTCCATTGAAGTATACCGCATCAATAGCCTGAAAACATTATTCAGTGACCGGCTTTTAAATAAAGTGAAATGAACATCCATTGCCATATATCGTAAATATTTCAATTAAATATTAATAATATTTAATTGAAATATAATTTATAAAGTTAGTAGAGCCACGCTGATTTCAGCACGGATGGGCCGGCTCGACCGGGGCGGTACTACCCTCGCACAGAAAATCAACGTAAAATGACAGCGTTCGTGCTGTCGTGTTTCATTGGTGAGTGCGAGACCGGGGGCCCAAATAGTCTAGTCAACAAGTTCCATACTTGTTGACTAGACTAAAAGATGCAGAAGCATCACTAGGCCGCCATGGTGTGGGTCGCCATACTGCATTGTCTGCATTCGCAATGAGTATGGTGACCACCACTCATCGATTCTGCTTATGCTTTCCATCAGGCAGAGTAGAGTCATTATGGCGGGCCATACATAAAAAAAAACTAGTAATATTTGAGTCAATTAGTAGGTACTTACTTGAGGGTAATCTGCGAGATAAAACTTCTGTTCTAAAGAAGCATCCATTTCATGAACGTGAACTGTGCCATCATCGCTTTTTCCAACTTCTACAGCATACGATCGCTTCAAGTGATTTATTAACTAAAAATATATGAGATAGGAATCAAAATACCCATTGTTGTAGCAGAACAGCTAATTGACTACAATTTTTCCTAGAGGACGACCCAGATACCGCTGGAATATTGACGTTGCCAGGGATATGGAAGAGAAGAAAGTGTCCGATTGGTCCGAGTTGGCACAGAATAGGAAAGAATGGCGCATTCTACTGTCGGAGGCCAAGACACACTTTGGGTCTGTTTTCCTAGAGGGATTGACTTTTAGGAACCTTCACACTTCAGTCTTGGAGATTTCCATACTGTAGTTCCCTGGAAAAACCTTAGCAGGGCATTTTACCTATTGCCGAAACGCTCGCTGGCGAAAACTTTGCAGGAACTTGCGAAAACAAGGAAAGTGTATAAATCTTTTTCGTTAATATGGTGACTCGTATACTGTTAACATCCGTCAGATTAACTTTTATCATTCATAATTTGTTACAGTTTCTTATCGAGTATTGAGGCCTTATTTAGTTCGTGACTCATTGACTACAGCTGCACCGCACTGCTTTTCGCTGTCAAAGATTTTGTTCGTATAATACCGCGTTCTGATTGCTAATTGAATTGAAATAAAAATGTAAGTCAGTATACCCTGGCCATAAATTATATATTTTTAAAAACTTCAAAACAAATTAACTTGCAACATCGCATTGCAACAGCTGGGTATCAAAGTACAAACACAGGCGATAACTAAATGTCTATACTCGATGATTTCAAATACCTACTTATTTCTTTTTAGGGTTCCGTGCCAAAGGCAAAAACGGAATCCTTATAGATTTGTAGTCAATCGTAAACCAATGAAAATGTGCTAAGTATTCGTTTTATGCAATCAAGTGTGAGTGGAATCGAATCCAAGTAAACGGTTGACTATAAATTAGAATTTAAAGTGGGTGGATATTGAATTATTGATCGTACTGATAAATTAAAGCATGTTAGTTACACCTGCTGACGTTTAAAACTCAGTAGGTACGGCATTAGTATCAGATACTTTTAAACTTGCTTTACCGGTTGCGTTACTAAGCGTTGCCAGAGAACTTTCTAGAAGGGATTATTGTATTAGCAACTCCTCATAAATATACCTAGGTACTGCTACTGTCTGTTGACATCGAGCTTAGGATTAAAAAAACATTAAAATTACTTCTCTCCCTGGTCGAAAGCATGAGCAGAGACCAAGAGGAACTCCTCATTGCAAATGAAGACAGTAGGTAGGTACAGCATGGTGACCCACACTAGCAAGATGCTTGTTCACGCCCCGCTTAAAGGACCTCCCCAATTGACTATTTTTTATAAATAATGGGTAAGTGAAATCTATATACTTATAATAAAAATGTAACAGGTCCAATTCTGTACATTAAAGATATTTTGAAAATTTTTTTTGGAGGCTCTCTATAATCTATACTGAAGCCAAAACTGTATTTTTTTTCATTTTTGTCTGTCTGTCTGTCTGTATCTTGGCCGCGCATCACGCCGAAACTACTGAATGGCTTCAAATGAAACTTGGCATGATTTGAGTTCATACTACGAGGTAGGACATAGGATACTTTTTATCCCGAAATTCAGCACAGTTTCCTGGAGAGAAGGGATGAAAGTCAAAATATGTACTTAGTTGTAATTCAATAACACATAGTCCGATTTCTTTCATTATTTTTTTACTAGAAAGAAAAAAAATAAAAGATAACGGGAAAAGTATTTTTTTTGTCCACGACTGTACGCTGCCTGTGGGAAACTGAGACAGATACGTGAATATGGCGGTACGAAGTTCGCCGGGTCAGCTAGTATAATATAAGACGACTAAATTAAGGTCATTGACCTACTTACCCAGGTACCTACTTATTGAAGGGATCTATACCTACATGATTTATTTTCGTATTCGTAAGTCGTTGTATACTTGTATCACAATTATAATAAGCAGAAATTAGAGATTTTATTCATACCTTTCTGATTCGTAACACCGTGTACATGATTAAAAATTTGAAATAGTAATTTTTATTCTTCTGTTGATATACACCAAAAATGGCAGGCTTATTTTCTTTGTTTATCATTCTAAACAAGAAAACTACTGCTAGTGGTATTAAAATGAATAGTAAACACAACATTTTTTAAATGAATAAACGTGCGTGTTGTAACTAACAGAACTGAATCATTTTATTCATATGCCTTAGGAAGCACCTGTAAATTTTTGGTCAATCTTATCAAAAACTGATAACGGCTGAATAGTAAATGAATCGGCAATAATAATTACTCGGTTCTTTAATCTAAGCGGACTTTGATTATTTAATGATGTAAGCTCGTATCTTACAGTTACGCAAGAAGTAGGTAACTAAGGTAAGGATACTCTCTTACGTTATTATTAGGTATACATCTTAAATATACAGTTTCAGAATTATCTCAACGGAAATTACAATAGAGGAACTGTTTTGTTACAGTTTCATTTTAACACAAGCGCAGTTGGTATTTATGTCTACATAACCAACAGCTTTTTTTTGGTTTTTGCCTCCTAGTTATAACAGGCATTGATTTAGGCTTTGTTTAGGGTAGGTCACTAGTAAATATGTTGTAAAGGACCGGACCAAGTACGGAGCCCTGGGGTACTCCGGCTGTGCAGCTGAATGAATGAATGAAGAGAAGATCTTGCGTCACGGAGCCTGACTTGAAACTTTCTGTCACTGAGGTAGGATTCTATCAGAAGGTAGTAGGAGTGTGGAAGATACTTTTTAATTTTGCACAGTAGTCCCTTATGCCAAACCCGGTCAAAGGCCTGTTGTACATCGAGAAAGGCAGCCGAGCAATACTCTTTCCTTTCCAGACATTGTCTTATTGTAGAATAGACTCTATGTACCTGCTCTATAGTTGGGTGGTGCTTCCGAAAACCAAATTGGTGGTTAGGTATTACCTGGTCCATATCTAAGCAAGGAGATAACCATGCAATGATGATCCTCTCCCACAATTTTGACAACACAGGCGTCAGGCTAATAGGGCGATAAGATGAGACCTCGTTAGGTGGCTTTCCAGGCTTATGAATCATTACAATTTGAGATGTTTTCCAAAGTGCAGGAACATATGAGGTTCTTAGTGTGGCATTGACAAGAATGATCAAAAAGACAATGCACTTCTTAGGGAGCTCCTTCAAAAGCCTAGGAGTGATCAGATCAAATCCAGGTGCTTTATTAGGGTCCATTTTGGCTATTTCTCTAGCTATCACCCTTGGTGATGTAGGTGTCAACGGCAGACATAGCTGCAGATCTTGTTTAAGGACTTGATCTATTGCTGGATCTTCAGGACTATCAGAATCGTTGGGTTTGAAGATCCCAGCTAGGTATGTAGCAAAGGCCTGCGATTTATCTTGGTCAGTTCGAGCCCATGTATTTCCAGATCTAATAGGCGGAGAACACTGTTGCGGCTGTGGGACGTACTTTGTTGCCTTCCAGAAATTGTGAGTCCCATTTGCATTTGGAGACATCTTCACTAATCTCTGTTTGAGCGATTCGTTTGCAGTATGAGCCAGGAGATCTTTGAGTTCTTTAGTTGCCCGGTTTAGTCTGGATTTATCTGCGGTCTTATGGGTCGTCTGCCAAATTCTGCGAAAGCGACGTTTTTCGGCGATTTTTTCCCTGATCGCAAGAGGGACCGGTACCCCACGCGATGTATCCTTTAGATCAGATTTGTGATGTAGAGACACGCATCGTCAACCTCCGCCTTGCTTTTGAGTGGGACATTGAGGTTAACATTTGACTCCAGGAATTCTCGAAAACACTGCCATTCCGTTTTGTGATTGTGGAGATAGTCTGCATGAGTGTCATTGGGTATGGCCACTGGACTAACCGTCAGTAATACAGGTGAGTGGTCAGAGCTACCGTCGAGACTTGATTTATGACAAAGAAGTCTAGGAGATCAGGTGTTTTGTTGCTGTCTGTAGGCCAATACGTAGGCTCCCCAGTTGACATAGGCAATAGGTGATTTGCTTCAATACTCTTTTTAAGTTCTCTGTCTCTAGTAACCGTCAATCTAGATCCCCAATATGTATGCTTGGCATTCCAATCGCCGCCAGCAATAAATCGGTTGCCCAATGACTTAAAGAAGTCAGTAAACATTTTCTCTGTTATAGTGTGGCGCGGTGGACAGTATATCGCAGAGAGGTTAAGGGGTCCTGATCGATCCTCCACCCTTGCAGTTGTTGCTTGAAGATAGGGGGCCGCAGTAGGTTCCAAAAGGCAATGTCTCACACTGTTCCTGATAATTATTGCAGTGCCAGCATGGGCTCCACCATCAGGATGACAAGTGTGATACACGGAAAATCCTGGAATGCATATTCGGCTTCTTGGTGTAGTGTGCGATTCAGAAATGAGGCAAACGTCGAGCTTGTTGGATTTGATGAGCATTTCTATTTCGTTTTTATTAGGGGCAAGGTCATTGATGTTCCAGGTAGCAATTTGTAATGAAGTCATTTTGTTAGCTTAGAGACGAGAGTAGTGATAAGACCCAGTGGGAGCCTATTTGTTGAATTAAGAGATCCATTTTCTCGCTTTGTTTCAGTAGGATACCTTCCAGTTTGTTGTAGGATTGTTGATTTGGTTGGGCGTTCTTCCCATCGGTAACTTCAGCGTAAGTACGTTGTTGAGTGGGTCTTACGGTTCCCTCGGTTATAGTCGAGGTGGAACAGATTGGGTAAATTGGCAGTGCGTTGGTGGTTGGGGCGGGTTGAGTTTCTCTTGAGGTAAAATTTTTGTTTTTTCGAGAAAGGATTTCTTTGTAAATTTCACAACCTTTGTAGTTAGCCGGGTGATCGCACGAGCAGAGAGCGCATTTAGCCGGTGTGGTTCTATCTTTCTTTTTGCATTCCGAGGTTTTGTGACCTTCTCCGCATTTGACGCACCTAAATGGTCTCATACAGTTGTTCTTCGAGTGACCGTAGCGTTGGCAACGTTGGCATTGAACGATACTTTTTGACTTACGAGGATCTTCTTTTTTTTTTTTTTAACGTGTGGAAATCCGATCGGACCGTCACCCCACCGGGGTTTACGGCGGGGCGGTGTGTCGGACTCGAACCGACTAAAACCACACGGTGTGCCACTCTGCGCCTGTGAAGGGAGGAATCCGGGAACTGCTGATATTAACCCATCCGGACCCCTCCCAGCGCTTGCCCGCACAGAAGCGGGCACCGTCACCTGATGGACTATATAAGTAGGCGACGTACGGCACACGCGTACGTCGCCCCCTCGCGGGTGGCCACTAGAGCGGATGGAGGGGAAAACCCGTCCCGACCATCCGCGGCCACACTCAGGGCGGCATGAGGCGCAGATAGGCGTGACTCCGCCGCCCGGTTCGCCGGCGGCGGATTGGGTCCGAGTGGATATCATCCTCCCGGGCCTTCTCCGCCACCTCCTTCTGCGAGATTACATATTCGCAGAAGGTTGCGGCCGCGGTAAAACTGCTGTCGCTACCGGCCATGGAGCGTATGACGGCCGGTAGCGAGAGATCTCCTCCGATGACTGCAGTGAGGGCCCGGCGCTGCGACGCCCAAGCGGGGCAAATCGCCAGCGTATGCTGGGCCGAGTCCTCACTGCAGTCGCAGTGGTGGCAGGCGGGACTCAATTCCCTCCTAGCGACCGAGTGCAGGTACTTCCCGAAGCAACCGAGCCCGGAAAGGACCTGCGTCAGTCGGAAGGAAAGGGTCCCGTGCTGCCGCCCTGCCCACTCGAGGATGACCGGCTGGAGAGCCTCCACGGCGGCAAAGCCAGCGCGTGGAGTCTCCAGCCGGAACGACCATCTGTCCATAGTGGCTCGACGAGCGGCTTCACGCCATTCGCGTACCTCTTCGGGCGGAGGGCGATAGCCATACTCCGCCCGATATCCAGCCACCCGTCGATAAACTTCGGCGAGCACTTCCGCCTCCAAATCCCACGGGGGTGTCCCGGCCAAGGCGCACGCCGCCTCGGTCGACACCGTGCGGTACCCGCGTATGGCTCTGACTGTCAATACCCTCTGAGGCCGCCAGAGGCCACCCACACCGGTGCACCATACAGCACCATCGACCGAACCACCCCCGTGTAGAGGTGTCGTGTTGCGACGCTGGCTCCACCCAAATTGGGCAATAGTCGCCCAAGGGCGGAGGCAGCGTCGACCAGCTTTGTACCAAGCTGTCGGAAGTGCTCGTCGAAGAGCCACCTACCGTCGAGGATCAGGCCCAGATACCTCATCAGGGCCCGAACCGGTACGAGGACCGAGTTGACCTCTATGGAGGCGCCGGCGGGTGGACCACGACGGGGCCCATGGAACAATAGGGCCTCCGTCTTGTCCAGGGCCATCCGTAAGCCCAGCGCCTCGATGCGCCCGACCACCAGAGAAACTCCCCTGGTGGCCAGGCACGCCGCCTCTTGGAAGTTCGCTCCCCGGGCCGTGACCAATGTGTCATCGGCGTAACAAATTACGCCCAGCCCGGGGGGCAGACGACTTCGAAGGACCCAGTCGTACCCCACGTTCCACAGGAGTGGTCCAAGGCCAGACCCCTGCGGAACGCCGCACGACATGGGTCGCCGTCTCAAGACGCCCTCTCGGTCCTCGTACACGACGGTACGCTCCTCTAGATAGTCTGCCACTAGCCGCCTCAGGTACTCTGGCACCCCGTGGTAGTGGAGTGCTTCCCTGATGCAGCTAAATGGCAGACTATTGAAGGCGTTGGCGATGTCCAAGGACACCGCCAACACCACGCCGCCACAGCTCACTGCCTCTTCGGTCACGGCCCTAAGGCGCATCACAGCATCGACCGTCGAACGCCCCTCTCGGAATCCGAATTGGGCGTCCGACAGGTCGGGCCCCACCTCGCAGAGGTGCCGGACGATGCGGGCAGAGAGTATCCTCTCAAAAAGTTTACCCGCCTCGTCCAGCAACACGATGGGCCTATAGGCCGCGACCGAATCGGCAGGCCGTCCCGGCTTCCTCAACAGGACCAGCTTCCCGCATTTCCAGCACTCAGGGAAGCGTCCGGACGCCAGGCTAGCGTCCAGAGGATCTTCTATCTTAACCTTTTGGTTGAATATATGAGCTATATTTTTGACTGCTGGGTTGTTAGCATTGGGCTCAATGTTCACAAAGAAGGTCGATGTGGGTTTCTTGTCAGGGCCGAATCGCGCATTGATTATTTCGCCTTTAATTTTATTGTTGGTTGCCTCAATGGCTTCTGATATCGCTTCATGGGGAGTGCTATGGTGGAGGTCTTTTATGACAATGCGATAACATTTACTGTCTTTAGGGGGAAATGTATGCCCTATTAGACCGGTTGCTCTTATAACCGCTATTATTTTCTTGTACTCCTCAGCCGTGTTGACAAGAATGTGGAGTAGGTTTTTGTTAATTAGCTTGAATTTGAAATGTTCTTTGCTGCTAACGGTTTGAAGTAGCTTAGATAGCTCAGCAACATCTTCTATGCCATTCAGAACGATTGGTGGGGGTTTACTGGGTTTAGGATAGTGGGTAGTGCACGATTCATCCTTTGGGTCAAGAGGCAAGGTGCTAAAACGGTTATTCGTGGTAGTGCTCTGGGTCTCTGATGGAGAACTACAATATTTTCTTTTCTTACTACTTCTGCTATTGGGTGATGGCACCCTTTGCCATGGCGGGGGAGCAGGACGTTCGGGGGTGTCTTCCAAAGAGGTTGCCTCCGTCGGGCTACTAGTCTCCTTTGGTTGCTCTGCATTAACCTTTTGGTTGTTTCGTGATGAACTTCCTACATCGGAAAGGGATGACGAACGTTGTCTATCAAATAATTCTGGGAGTGCTTGTTGGGTTAGCAATTTATGTTGTGGTAGAGAGTTTTTTGGGGTATTTGTATTCATATTTGTTCCCACGAGTAGGGACGAAATGTTGGTCGCTCACAGGGTGACGCCCATTCCTATGAGAAGGCATTATACAACGATGTGGCCAGGTCCATCGAGGTTGGCGCTAGAGACTGATTTCCCTCAGCAAAGCGTGACCGCAAGATTACGGTTTGTAGAGGTCATTTACTACCTCCACAGTAGCTGGCCGCTAAGCCTGCCTGCCGTTTTTGAAGTGAAAACTTCTTTAGCCGTGTTGAGCACTTTTCGGTAGGAGAAAATCTTATGAGTTCGCGTCACCGACATGCTGACGTTACAAACTTCTTTGGCTTCGTTGAGCACTTTGTGGTAGGGGAAAATCTTATCCCCCCAATGTATCCCTACGTTGTCGTCGTGGTGGGGCTTGCGTGGGTCGATGATTTCTGGGGCTATGCCGGTAGAGCCACTCATGCCGGATAGGCCCAGAAGGAGACTCCAGACTAAATGGGATACCCGACGGAGTCTGCTGTCAGACTGTCGTGTGGTTGACGTTCAGACGTCATGCCGCACTCTAAACGTCCTTCTGCTGTAGCAGAAGGCGTATTGGAGTGCGAGGAAGTCCTCGAAGAGGAACTATGGCGAGCTCGGTGAGCACTCACCTGCCTCCGAGCGGGCAACTTAAGAGTTATTCTTTTGTTGCCCTCGCCGCTACAACGTAATCCCAGTAGGTACGTCGAGTTAGGTCACGTCTCTGACTCGACTGGGACCGTGGGTCTTGGCTTAACTGCCCGGACCGCGAGGAAGAAAACCTCTATAAAAAATTTACCCCGAATCCCGTGTTCTGGTGTGTGACCAAGGGATGCATGGCTGATGGGTAGTTCAGTCGCAAGCACACCCCCAGCCAGGGACCTGCGGACCCCTCGGTTGGGCACAAACCTTCGCTTGCCCGGGTATTGGGGATCTCTGCCCGGGTGGACCTTTAGTTCTCCCCGACTCGTGGGTTTAATTATGGAAAGTGATAAATCTTTAAAAAATGTATACGATCGGAATCTTCAAACGACAACGGCAAATGAAAACGGACAATCGAATAGAAAGGAGAGGGAGAGGAAGAGGAGAGAAAGGAGGAACGCCAAGGGGCAGTTCCTAAAGGCAGACGACCAGACGTCTACCGAAGAGGAGGCTGTACTTGAAACGCCTATATCGGTGGGGCTCCCAGAAGTCGAAATGACTGCTGGGAGCAGAAGAACATCGGAACGCGTGCGTTCAAAGTCCGCCGTAGTTGTCGCGGGCGGCAGTTCCGGTGCGAGGACGGATGCACCGGAACCAATGGATGCGGATACGGAGGCAGACAACCGGAAACGCGAGCGCCCCCCTGGTTGCGAGAGCGACATCTCTCAGGAGATGTTGCCTCCTAAAATCCCGAGCAGCCATAGGGGGCGATCACGAACCCCGGTGTCAGCCCCGTCGGGTTCCGTCTTTTGTAAGGCGGAATCCTACAGACGGGCTCGGGCTGACGGCGAACTGCAGGCGGAGGAGGATATCAGCGGTCTCCTGCTGAAGATCGGAGAGCCTGTGGAGGGGGGTTCAGTGCCCCAATCACCGACTTCATTGCAGGAGAGGGCGCAGGCGGCAGTGGCCATCATAAACAAGGTGGCCACCAAGTCCGTCAACCTTAAGGGTCCCTTTGTCAGGGCCCTTAAGGACTCCTCTTCCGCAGTGGCGGGGGTCATAGAGACCCTAATCGGGGACGTGTCTCGCCTCCAGTCGGCCAACGATCGCCTGACGGGGCAGATGGCGGAGCTGAGCGCCCAGTTCGCCCAGTTCCGGGCGGATCACCCTGGGCGAGAGGACCCGGTCCCTACATCCCAGCCGGCCCCGTCTGCGTCCCAGCCGGCCCCGTCTGCGTCCCGGCCGGCCCCGTCTGCGTCCCGGCCGGCCCCGTTTGCGTCCCAGCCGGCCCCGTCTCCGTCCCAGCCGGCCCCGTCTCCGTCCCAGCCGGCCCCGTCTGCATCTGCGTCGCAGGTGGCACCCATCATCCCCGGGGTATCCGACGTCGTCCTGCAGCAAATAATGCGGCAGATGCTCGAGGCGATGGGGCATCTGGTGGACGGACGGATCGCAGGTCTGGAGGCGAGGTTGCCTCCAGCCCCTGTTGTTCGGCCGCCGCTTGCGGCGCCAAAGCAGAAGGTTGCGTCGGCACCGACCCCGCTCCCAGTGGTGGGGGGTCGCGTGTCGTACGCGGCGGTGACGACGTCGGAACCAGCTCCTGTGGCTGCCCGAAAGACGCAGCAGGGAGCAAAGGCTCCAGCCAAGACAGCTGTGCCAAAGCCCAAAACGGTGGCAAGGGCTGGAGCGGAACGTCTTCCGCACCAAACCCCAACACCTCTGCCTGGCCCCTCCACATCTGCCCCCTCCAATGAGGGTTGGCAGGTAGTAGGGGGGGCTAAGTCAAAGAAGTCCCGACAGCGGGCCAAGAAGGCTGCCCAAAAGGCGGCCTCTGGCCCGCAATCGTCGTCGGTGGCCCGGGCCACTCCGAAGAAGCCGCGGAAGCTGCAGCCGCCTAAGACCGCGGCTGTAGTGGTCACGGTGTCACCGGAGGCGGCAAATGGAGGACTGTCCTACGCGGCCGTCTTTAAGACGGCCCGGGACTGTCTCGCCCCAGATTTTGGAGCGGCAGGGGTCCGCTTGCGCCTCGCCCAGACGGGAGCTCGGGTACTTGAGTTCCCTGGGGCCGAAGGCGCAAAGACGGCGGACACCTTCGCCGAGAAGCTGAGGGGAGTCTTCGCAGCCACGGATGGTGTAAAGATCTCCAGGCCCACGAAATGCGCGGAGCTGCGCATTTCGGGCCTGGACGACTCCGTGACTGTAGATGATGTCCGAGTTGCTATCAAAGAGAAGACGAAATGCAACGCGGACAATATCAAGGTCGGCAACATCCGCCCCGGTCCAGGAGGGCTTGGCGCTGTGTGGGTCAGTTGTCCCGTGGCGTCGGCCAAAGTTTTGGGCGACGCCGGCAGGCTGCTCGTCGGCTTCGTTAGCGCCAGGATCACAGTCCTGGCGGCGAGGCCGATGAGATGCTATAAATGCCTAGCATCGGGACACACACGCGTCAAGTGTGACAGTTGTTTTGACTGCAGCGGACTTTGTTTCCGCTGCGGTCAACCGGGGCACATTGCTGCAGAGTGTTCTGCCGCCCCTCACTGCCCTGTGTGTGCGGCGGGCAATAAGCCCGCCAATCACCAGATGGGGCAGGGGGGCTGCAGGCCTCCCCGTGCTTCTCGGCAGACGTCGGGGGCTAGCCTAGCGACCCAGGCTGCCCTTGACGTTGCCCGTTCGTCAACGTTGACGCCCATGGAGGGGGTTGTAGAAACGATCCAGTAATGGATCAAATCTGCAACCTCCTTGTCCAGACGAACCTAAACCACTGTGCCGCGGCGCAGGATCTTTTTCTGCAAACCATGGCGCAGTGGTCGATTGGTGTTGCCGTAGTCGCGGAGCCCTACTTCGTTCCTCCCCGTCCAAACTGGATGGGTGACTGGGACGGCTCCGTGGCAGTCGTTGGTTCCGCGGCGGCTCATTCCCCGCCCTTATCGTTAAAAGACAAGGGCTCTGGATATGTTGCCGCCGAGTGGGGGGGGATCACCGTATACGGTGTATACTTCTCCCCCAACCGGAGTTTGAGCGACTTCGAGGTCTTCCTTAACAGCTTGGAGACCTCGATGCGGCGATTAGCGTCTGGGCACGTCCTCGTGCTGGGGGACTTCAACGCAAAATCCATTGCGTGGGGGTCCCCCGGGACGGACGCCAAGGGCGAAGCCGTTGAGGAGTGGGCGGCTTCGGTGGGCCTCTGTTTGCTGAACAGAGGCTCCACCAACACGTGCGTGCGACAGCAAGGGGGGTCGATAGTGGACCTTTCGTTCGCTACCCCTGCTGTTGCCGCACGAGTAAGGAACTGGTGTGTCCTGGAAGAGGTCGAGACGCTCTCGGATCATCTCTATATCCGATTGGAGCTCTCCCGGTCCCAGGGCCCCAGTAGGGGTCACACGGCGCGGCATACATCCCGCTTTCCGCGGTGGGCTGTCGCCAAGCTCAATAGGGACCTACTAGAGGAGGCGGCCATTGTTCAATCTTGGCTGTCTCCACAGGCCCCGACCGAGGAGGTCGGCGTGGACGTGGGGGCTGGCCGTTTTCGCGATGCGATTACGCAGATTTGCGATACGGCCATGCCTCGCGTCCAAGGTCGTCGGCCTCCGCGGAAGGAGGTCTACTGGTGGTCCCAGGAGTTGGCGGACCTCCGTGCGGCCTGTACTCGTGCCCGGAGGTCCTACACCCGCAGCCGGCGACGCCACCGTGGAGATGGTGGCGGGGACCAGCTTCATGAGGAGTACCGCGAGGCGCGGAGGACTCTGAAGCTGGCCATTTGCCGCGCCAAGGAGGAGAAGAGAAAGGAGATGCTGGAGGGTCTCGACCGTGACCCCTGGGGTCGCCCATACCGTGCGGTGCGACAGAAGCTCCGCACGTCGGGCCCCCCTCTTACCGAGACTCTCCAGCCCAGCTTCCTGCAGGAAGTGGTCGAGGGCCTTTTCCCGCAGCCGGCGGAGCACACACCCCCGTCGATGGCCTACGCGGTCGGAGACGACGGGGGTAGAGAGGACGATGTGCCGCCCGTTAGGGAATCGGAGGTTGGGGCGGCTGTTCTTCGGATCCGTTCTAAGAACACCGCCCCCGGGCCGGACGGGATACCAGCCCGAGTGATGGCCCGAGCCCTCGACCATATGTCGGACCGCCTCAGGGAAGTGTTGGACGCTAGCTTGGCGTCCGGACGCTTCCCCGAGTGCTGGAAATGCGGGAAGCTGGTCCTGCTAAGGAAGCCGGGACGGCCTGCTGATTCGGTCGCAGCCTATAGGCCCATAGTGTTGCTGGACGAGGCGGGTAAACTTTTTGAGAGGATACTCTCTGCCCGCATCGTCCGGCACCTCTGCGAGGTGGGGCCCGACCTGTCGGACGCCCAATTCGGATTCCGAGAGGGGCGCTCGACGGTCGATGCCGTGATACGCCTTAGGGCCGTGACCGAAGAGGCAGTGAGCTGTGGCGGCGTGGTGTTGGCGGTGTCCTTGGACATCGCCAACGCCTTCAATAGTCTGCCATTTAGCTGCATCAGGGAAGCACTCCACTACCACGGGGTGCCAGAGTACCTGAGGCGGCTAGTGGCAGACTATCTAGAGGAGCGTACCGTCGTGTACGAGGACCGAGAGGGCGTCTTGAGACGACGACCCATGTCGTGCGGCGTTCCGCAGGGGTCTGTCCTTGGACCACTCCTGTGGAACGTGGGGTACGACTGGGTCCTTCGAAGTCGTCTGCCCCCCGGGCTGGGCGTAATTTGTTACGCCGATGACACAATGGTCACGGCCCGGGGGGCGAACTTCCAAGAGGCGGCGTGCCTGGCCACCAGGGGAGTTTCTCTGGTGGTCGGGCGCATCGCGGCGCTGGGCTTACGGGTGGCCCTGGACAAGACGGAGGCCCTATTGTTCCATGGGCCCCGTCGTGGTCCACCCGCCGGCGCCTCCATAGAGGTCAACTCGGTCCTCGTACCGGTTCGGGCCCAGATGAGGTATCTGGGCCTGATACTCGACGGTAGGTGGCTCTTCGACGAGCACTTCCGACAGCTTGGTCCGAAGCTGGTCGACGCTGCCTCCGCCCTTGGGCGACTTTTGCCCAATTTGGGTGGAGCCAGCGTCGCAACGCGACTCCTATACACGGGGGTTGTCCGGTCGATGGCGCTGTATGGTGCACCGGTGTGGGTGGCGGCTCTGACTGCCCTAAATAAGGCCCGCCTCTGGCGGCCTCAGAGGGTATTGGCAGTCAGAGCCATACGCGGATACCGCACGGTGTCGACCGAGGCGGCGTGCGCCCTGGCCGGAACACCCCCGTGGGATTTGGAGGCGGAAGTGCTCGCCGAAGTTTATCGACGGGTGGCTGAATATCGGGCGGAGTATGGCTATCGCCCTCCGCCCGAAGAGGTACGCGAGTGGCGTGAAGCCGCCCGTCGAGCCACGATGGCTCGCTGGTCGTTCCGGCTGGAGACTCCACGCGCTGGCTTTGCCGCCGTGGAGGCTCTCCAGCCGGTCATCCTCGAGTGGGCAGGGCGGCAGCACGGGACCCTTTCCTTCCGACTGACGCAGGTCCTTTCCGGGCATGGTTGCTTCGGGAAGTACCTGCACTCGGTCGCTAGGAGGGAATTGAGTCCCGCCTGCCACCACTGCGACTGCAGTGAGGACTCGGCCCAGCATACGCTGGCGATCTGCCCTGCATGGGCGTCGCAGCGCCGGGCCCTCACTGCAGTCATCGGAGGAGATCTCTCGCTACCGGCCGTCATACGCTCCATGGCCGGTAGCGATAGCAGTTTTACCGCGGTCGCAACCTTCTGCGAAGATGTAATCTCGCAGAAGGAGGTGGCGGAGAAGGCCCGGGAGGACGATGTCCACTCGGACCCAATCCGCCGCCGGCGAACCGGGCGGCGGAGGCGCGCCTATCAGCGCCTCATGCCGCCCTGAGTGTGGCCGCGGATGGTCGGGACGGGCTTTCCCCTCCATCCGCTCTAGTGGCCTCCCGCGAGGGGGCGACGTACGCGTGTGCCGTACGTCGCCTAATTGAGAGGATACCAGCAGACGGTGCCCGCTTCTGTGCGGGCAGGCGCTGGGTGGGGTCCGGATGTGTTAATAACTGCAGTTCCCGGACTCCTCCCTTCACAGGCGCAGAGTGGCACACCGTGTGGTTTTAGTCGGTTCGAGTCCGACACACCGCCCCGCCGCAAGCCCCGGTGGGGTGACGGTCCGAGGGGATTTCCACACGTTAAAAAAAAAAAAAAAAAAAAAAAAAAAAAAAAGGGGAAAATCTTATAAGTTTGCGTCACCGCGTCACCGACATGCTAATGTTTGATGTTCATAAACTTAATTTAAACATTATGAAATTTCTAATTTGACACATTAATTTTATAAATGACATTCTAAGTTATAAGTTTTCACTGCTATCGACAGTCCTAATGACTGCCAATTTTTTTTTGTTCAATTTAAGAATGATTACGGTAAGTTACAATAATCAGTCGCTCATGACTTAGGTCGATTCAAATACATTATATCGCGGACCATGGAAAATCAGATCAATCAGAAACCACAATAGAGACCATTACATCATCAAGTAGGTATCTGTGGTTCCCGCATTATAGGCCAATAACTCAATAATTCAACAATAAATAAATACATATTTCGGACATCTAATGATCTAACACACAACGCCATCTAGTCCCAAGTTAAGCAGAGCTTGTATTATGGGTACTATGCAACAACAACGTACATATTATACCTTCATAAAACACTGAAACTCCGAAACAAATATTTGCAGATCATACAAACATTTGGTCTGACCTGAGAATCGAACCAGAGACCCGAGAGGATACCGTAGGCTCATACCCCAACCCCTCCCCCATCCCCCAAAGGCCGGCAACGCACTTGTGACGCCTCTGGTGTTGCAGGTGTCCATGGGCGGCGGTAATCGCTTACCATCAGGCGATACGTCTGCTCGATTGCCCGCCAATTCCGTAAAAAAAAAAACCTCGAGCATAGCAGTCGCATACGCTACCACTGCGCCACTGAGGCAGTCAAGATGTATTAAGTTTACATAATGTCATTTTTTATTTCAGGTTCTTTTCAATAACACATTCGGTATTTTTTTCTAAAGATATCCCGCATTAGAAATATATATAAATAGATATTATTTTGTTGTAATGACTTTACAAACAAACTGGGTGTTCTTTGTGACCGTTTCATGGTCACAAAGAACACCCAGACTCAGAACAACAAATTGTGGATCACACAGTGTAGTCCCTTGTGGGATTTGAACCCAGAACACTTGTCACAGTAGAAAACGGCGTGGCGACCGCTTAAGTCACTATGCCAACCGTGCAGTCGGCTGGACGGAATATATTATTAATTATTATGTTTGTATAAGTAACCGTCAGATTGTCAAAACCGTTAGATTGTAATACATATATCTCGCGAGATTGTAAACTATCGAATCATTGTGAAGCGTAAAGCCGAGTCTCCACCGAACAAAAGTTCGCAACTTTTGTGTTCGCAAATTTCCTTGTGTTGGCAACAAAAATTATCAACAAATGTTGGGAACCGTGTTTCTGTTTTTACAAGCTTTTATTTAGCTTCACCTGTCCCGATGTTTGTCTGTTCCCAAATCTTGCAAGTTAAATTTGAAGCACATATCTTCAGCCGATTGTGCTGAAATTTTGCAGGCCTAAGTAAACAGCGTGGCAATGCAATATTATGGCGACATGGAGCTGATCTGATGCTGAAGCTTGAAGGTGGCCATAGGAACTTTGTAATGAAACTATGAAACCCATTGAGTGTGGAATCGTTTGATTCGTCTTAACGAGTATTTTATGTTGTGATAGTACCCAGGGTCTGATGATGGAGCCGGAAGGTGGCCATAGGAACTTTGTAATGAAACGACGAAACCTATTGAGTGTGGAATCGTTTGATTCGTCTTGACGAGTATTTTATGTTGTGATAGTATCCAGGGTCTGATGATGGAGCCAGAAGGTGGCCATAGGAACTTTGTAATGAAACAACGAAACCCATTGAGTGTGGAATCGTTTGATTCGTCTTGGCGAGTATTTTATGTTGTGATAGTATCCAGGGTCTGATGATGGAGCCGGAAGGTGGCCATAGGAACTTTGTAATGAAACGACGAAACCCATTGAGTGTGGAATCGTTTGATTCGTCTTGACGAGTATTTTATGTTGTGATAGTATCCAGGGTCTGATGATGGAGCCGGCAGGTGGCCATAGGAACTCTGTAATAAAACGACGAAACCCATTGAGTGTGCAATCGTTTGATTCGTTTTGACGTTTCGATGAGTACTTTATGTTTGGATAGTAACCAGGGTCTGATGATGGAGCCGGAAGGTGGCCATGGAAACTCTGTAATAAAACGACGAAACCCATTGAGTGTGCAATCGTTTATTCGTTTTGACGTTTCGACGAGTACTTTATGTTTGGATAGTAACCATGGTTTGATGATGGAGCCGCAAGGTGGCCATAGGAACTCTGTAATTAAACGAAGCAACACCATCGAGATTAGAATATTCAAATTAGTTTAATCAAGTATTTAGTTTTAAATGGTAACCAGGGTTTGACGATGAAGTTGATAGGTGTTCATAGGATTTGTCTTGATAAGTAGGTACTTCGGTCGTCGATGTCTCGCAATATTGACGCGTTTGAATGAGAGGAGCAGACTGAAAAACCTGTACAGCGATAACTAAAAAGTAAAAAATAAATTTAATAAAAAAAACTTTTTAAAAACAAGCTTTTATTGGAATGCTCTAAAAATAATAAAATAAAGTATTCCTTGAAAACTTTTCTATCAACGTATAATGTCATTACACAATTTATATTATACAAAAGCTTGTTGCGAGATTTCGTTACCAGTATTTACTTAGTTTGAGAATTTTAAACAATGATATCAGTCAAATCAAGTTCTTTAGTTGACTTTCTTATCTTCACAGGCAAATCTCTATGGGTGATTACTTCGAATAACAGAAATAAAAAAGTTTGAAAAAATAAGTACTTTCACTTATTGCATACAAAACGGCAATTTCATAGGTAAAGACCTATTATAAATTGTGTAATGACATTATAAGTTGATAGAAAAGTTTTCAAGGAATACTTTATTTTATTATTTTTAGAGCATTTCGATAAAAGCTTGTTTTTAAAAAGTTTTTTTTTAATTAAATTTATTAATGGTAAAGATCAAAAGAATACGCTTGTTGAAAATATTAAGTGGCTCTGTGGAGACGCTTAGTTGGAATGTTTTTCAAATTGTTGGCGACTCGGTGTATACACAATGGAAACAAAAGTTGGCGATTTTCTGAAGAGTTGCCAACAGTTGGAAATACTGAAATTGCCAACAATTTCGGTGGATACGCGCCTTAACATACTGCTTACATTTTAACGTATAATTTGGCGAAGTGAAAGCGACAAATTGTAATATGGTTTTCGACGGATCGCATCTCACGCGCTAATTGGTTGAACAGCATATGTCCCGCGCCGCCATATTTGTTTGTTAATTCGTTTGTTGCCGAACGTATTTTTAGCCGACCAAAAAGGAAGGGACATTTGACAATTTGACGCGCGACAGATTGTGATTTTAGGATATTACTTCTTCGGTTCATTATAATCTAACGAAAAATAGTACGTTAAATTGTAAGCAGTATGTCACAGTTGACAATCTTTCGAAATTTTACAATCTCGCGAGTTAGATTATAATCAAACAGTTTTTTGGTTTTTGCATTCTTACGGTGATATTATATTATATGTTATATATGTCGGCAAAAAGCTAATAATGTAGTAAATTAAGACGACCTTCCTGACGAAAATGATGCTGATGATAACGTTGTAGCTGCTCCAGAACCCAGCAAAATAGGTTGATAAACTTTAATATTTCATAAGAAAATAAACAACAAATGTAAGTAGATCAGTATTTATTCCAATCTTACATAAACAGCTTCTACAATAAAATGCAAAATATTAATTTTAAATATAGAATATGTCCGTCAACGAAATGTTTATTAATAATTTTATTTAATTTTAATAAAAAAAAAGATTATTTTGTACGTTAGGATTCCTTCACACTAGCGTTTCTCCAGCACAAGTGTTCGGAAAACGATGCGGAGTAACGGGACTCATTTAGCGTGTTTTAAAAACACCTGGTTTTCAAAATACGATTTTTATGCATGTTTTGAGTGTAATATCATTCCTAATATGAAAAATAATTGCATAGAACAAAATTAACTAAACATAAAACAGTTACGTTAACGGAAATAATTACATCTACTTAAAAGGTGCTTTGGGGCAGTTGGATATTCAGACTTGTATTGAAAATCGAACCGCCCTTAATGCAGCCGTACTATAGATGTAGATTCTTATTCTGCAGTTGCTAATAGATGTTTATGCACACATTCTTCCTTGTTAATAAGATGCGTCGTCTTGTTCACGAGTTGCATCAAAGAGTTTAAGTTGTTTGACCATTCGTTGAGGCGGTCCGAAGCATCCATGTTCAAACTGGAAGTAAATTTAAAACTATTAGTTACAAAGACCTTCTCAAGAATCGACCAGATACCGAATGAACAGTAAATTGAGTATTTTCTAGTGTACGTAATAAAGAAACACCTCCTCATATTTTTTATGACGATTTGAACCGATGTAGTCGATAAAATAATTATTTTTAATTTTGTAATATTTGGCTGTGTCAATATGAAAGTCTTTATGAAAATGATAAACTTGTGAAAATCTAATCACGTCTATTAAAATTTGATTCGATTGTGGTATAACAGCTAACTTGTTAGTCTTTATATTTCTGAGCAGAAAAACTTATTATGAAATATGTCTTTCATAACTTTCAATTAAAGTATTGATATTTTTTTACTTCTTCTTTCTAAAAGGTACACCCAAGAATGTAAGTTTTTTTTTTATGTATGGGCCTGCGAAAATGACTCTACTCTGCCTCATGAAAAGCATAAGCTGAATCCAAGATTGGTGGCCACCATACTCATGGCGAATGCATACAATGCAACAATGCAGCATGGTGACCCGCACTATGGCGGCCTAGTGATGCTTCGGAGTCATGTGATATAAAACAAGATTTATAATCCTGTACCTGAAATGTACCACGCCAGCTGGACGATCGATTTTAGCGCGTACAACACTGCTGACTACCAACTGACTGAGCGCGTCTTCTGTTTCGGTCTCACTCAGCCCGAGAAGTTCACTCATTCGCTTCAACGTAATACGAGTGTAGTACATTGACATTATACGAATATTCTGTAACAAGCAAAAAAATTATTATTTAGTGACCCTCCACTTGTAAGCAGTGAAAAATGGAAATTTGTTAAGCTGGATTTGTAATCTACACATGCTCAGCGGAATTTCAAAGCAAATAATTTGGATACTTTATTATTAAACGGTTTTATTTAGCTTGACCTGTTTGTTTATTTATTTGGGTCAAATGTTGTAATTAAAATTTGACCCCCTTCCTGTTGACAGATTGATCTGAAATTTGGTACACACCCTCAGTTCTGGTGGTACAAATAAATGAATTCTTTTTCATTGTAAATCCAAGACGGCGTCGCTACAAAATGGCGGTTTACAAATTTTGAAAGGGCTTGACTAGTAGAATACAGCTGATGAGAAGTACTTTGTAATGAAATTAAAAACTAAAAACTTAGAAATAAAAAAAATGAATAAAAAATGTTTAATTGAAACTGTTTTATTGGATACTAATGTACTAAAAGCTAAAAAATAATTTGGTAAAAATATTCAGTATAAGATCGTTGGGCCCGTGTTTCCACTTTTTCTTTACCTTTTCCGAACTCGTCCGTTCTCTTTCCCAACTGTCAAAATAATGTCTATTAAAAAGAAAAAAACAACCACGAAGTTTTTACTAAAAAAAAATCATATAAATTTTTATGACTCATGCAAATATTTCTAAAAAGAAGCTACTAATTTGTTTCAATCTCAGATTTAATGATTTGATTCAATGAGTTAGGTTAGGTTTCATTTCATGTCATCTCATTAAATTTCATTTTCATTTCATATCAATAAAAAAATTCTACTGAAGACTTGGCTGTATGGGCATTGTTTCCTTTGCCTACCCAGAATGGGTGAAGAAAACAAAAAAAATCTCTGCTTATATTCTTTTACGGTTGGCGTCATTTTCCAAAAAATTTCTTTGCGAGTTTGGTTGTTTGTTATTAAATTGCTTCATGTTGTCGCAACTATATTGAAAATAGTTGTTCAGTACACGTGCGGAACCGTCATTGCAACTTGTTCCGACTGTCAACCCTCACCTCCGGCTGCGCCTCGGCTCGGGTAGACATTTGTGGGAACTCTTTGCAATGACAGGCTTTCCGCACTCGTAATGAAATATACTATTTACATCTTTTTTTATTTTTCCTACAAATCTATACTAATATTATAAAGCTGCAGAGTTTGTTTGTTTGTTTGTTTGTTTGTTTGTTTGTTTGAACGCGCTAATCTCGGGATCTACTGGTCCGATTTGAAAAATTCTTTCAGTGTTGGATAGTCCATTTATCGAGGAAGGCTATAGGCTATATTTTATTTTCAAAAAAATTTGAGATCCGTAAGAAAATTGCTATTTTGTAACCCAAGGTGTGAACTCGAAAACCTATTTTTGCGTGCGCTGCAAAAAGTATTGACAATAGAACAAAACCATGTATTACGGGTTTGTAGGTCCCATTAAGATCTACAAAAAAGTCCGCGAGAGCATATATCTAACTATCATGGTTTAGTCACAATACCCGCTTTTGTGCTCAAAAAAATTATTAAATCGTCTGAAGAAAGAAACTACGTTAAATGTGTATCGTAATATTAATCCTTATCCAAATAAAGCATTATGTTATCAAGGGTATTTATGTAGAAGTAAAATACTTTTTGTTTCACCCCATTCGGACATTTCGTTTACAAGTTATCACGAGTATAAGACGCTAAGAGTTGGTACCTATTATTGAGTTATTTGTCAAAGAGTTTTTATCAACATAATACCTAATATTAGTCTTTATCCAAATAAATGTGTTGTTGATTATGAGTATTAGATCTTAGAAGAGTATAATAAATACATCTATACTTATATATAAAGCTGAAGAGTTTTTGTTTGTTTGAAAGCGCTAATCTCAGGAACTACTGGTCCAATTTGAAAAAGTTCTTTTAGTGTTAGATAGCCCGTTTATCGAGGAAGGCTATAGGCGTGATGATATATATATATATATATATATTTCATCACGCTATGACCAATAGGAGCTGAGTACCTATGAAGAATGTTTCAAAAACGGGGGGAAATTATTACGCTACGGGCAATAGGAGACGCAAACGACGTTGCGTGGGTCAGCTAATCGCGCTAATCTCAGGAACTACTGGTCCAATTTGAAAAATTCTTTCAATGTTAGATAGCCCATTTATCGAGGAAGGCTATAGGTTATATATCATCACGCTAAGACCAACAGGAGCGGAGCACCAATGAAGAATGTTTCAAAAACGGGGGAAAATTATCACGCTACGGGCAATAGGAGACGCAAACGACGTTGCGTGGGTCAGCTGTACTAATATATAAAGCTGAAGAGTTTGTTTGTTTGTTTGAACGCGCTAATCTCAGGAACTACTGGTCCAATTTGAAAAATTTGATTATTATAAATGCGAAAGTAACTCTGTCTGTCTTGCTTTCACGGCCAAACCGCTGCATCGATTTGAATGAAATTTGGTACACAGATAGTCTAGAGCCTGAGAAAGGACATAGGCTTCTTTTTAATGCGAAAAAGGGGTTGTAAGGGGTTTAAAAGGGGGATGAAAGGTTGTTCTGGGAGTTCACTCGCCACACGCCAGCGCGTTACCTACGTCGGGCGTCTTGACAACGAATTAACAAGGCTGTCACAATCATAAAAAATATTTCACTTTTCCAATGAAGACTTAACAATGATAGCAATGATATTATATATATAAAAATTAAATATTAAGATATTAAGTATATATTCGTCAATCTGATTTGTATGTTCATTATATTAATAGAAATAAATAAGCCTAATTAATATAATTAATTAACAGCGTTTCTTAACTTCAAAATTCTCTACAGAAGTATCGTCATTATAAGCTAGCTGTTGGTTAGATATGAATAAAAATGTACACACATCAAAAGTGTCTAGGGATCAACATATGTGTCTAGGGATCAACATATATTTTTGCAATAACTTTTCTCCTGATTGATATTAATTAAAATTTTCTTTAAGGATTCATCAAATAGAGTGTTTTCGTTTGTCACAGTAACGATAAACCAAGTCACCTTTGCATTAATAAAGAAATTTGCCATTTTCCTAATAAAGGGATTTTTGACATTTGAACCACTAACATTAAAGTTCGAAAAAAAGACTGAAATAACAGTTTTCTTTAAAATTTTATTAGGTAACTTAAACAATTAATAATCCGTGTTTCTATCGCGAACACTAACAACACAAGAATCGGTTTGCCATACTCAAAATGAGTTCATCCAAATCACGCTGTGGAATGGCCGCCCATGTTCGTTGCAACAACAAAAAAAGGTCTTCTTGTGACTGGATACCCTCCATATTCGGCAGAGCTCTTCTCTGTAGCATATCCCATGCATGCTCAATCGGGATCAAGTCTGGCGACTGAGCAGGCCAGGGCCAAAGCCACATCTCAATCTCAAGAAATCCGCATAAAAATGCTTGATCCCTAGACACTTTTGATGTGTGTAAATAATATCGATCCTGATCAGCTGACTAATGAGATAGTTATCAATTAAACGAACGGATCATGTCAGGCGTGGAGGGAGATGTTGTCGAATACTTAAAGTCTTTAGAAATATCAGGAGTGCCTACCCATAAGTTGAGGCTGCAAGTTAATGTTCCAGTACTATTAAATGAGGTATCTTGAGCGCCAAAGCAATGTAATAGTACATGGCTAAATATTACACAACTGGGGTACAACATTGTAAAAGCTACAATCATGACGCATGGAATGGCAAAAGAAGATAATGTTTTAATTCCCCGTATTCCAATAATTCCAACTTATTTGACATTTTAATTTAAAAGAATGCAGTTTCCGCTGAAAACAGTATTTCCAATAACAATATTATCAAAACCCAAGGACAGATGCTTAAAGATAAAGTTTTTTTTTCTCATGGGCAGCATACTCACGTATATCAAATCCACAAAATCTCCATATTTTGGCAAAATATGGCAAAAGAAAAAACGTAGTTATTAAAATTGTACTTTTTTATTTGAAGCTGCCAAAGTGACTATGGTCAGCCTGATGGAAAACTCAAGCAGAATCCAACAGTGGGGGCAACCATACTCACTGGGAAAGCAGACAATGCAGTATTGCGTCCCACACTATGACGGCTTAGTGAGATGCTTTTTCACGCCCCACTTAAAGGCCCCGGGATCATAGTGGGAGAGAAACACGTGCGCTGGTAGTGAGTTCCAGTTTTTAGCTGCTCGGCACAGGAAGGATGAACCAAACCGTTTGGTTTGAGAGTGTACATGTTATTCTGTTATTATTCTGGGACCAGTTAGAAGAGCTCCTCAGAATACTTCCAATGATACAGATGGTAGTGGACTGCTATAGAGGCGATTTCTCTACGCAGCTGCAGAGGTTCAAGGAACTCGGTGGCTTCGGGACTGTTGGTAAAGCGGACTGTTCGCCATTGCAACCGATCGAAAGCATCAAGCAAATACGGCGCGGATCCATCACAAAGATGAGAACAGTACTCGAGGTCCCGGCAAATATCCATGCCAAGGACACCGAGCTTACCCCGTAGTGGCAGTTGAGTGCTCTGAAAAGTGGGGAGAGAAATAAATGGAGACTTTTTGGTAGAGAACGCGCACAACTGTGTTTTCGTAGCGTTGAACTCGACCAGATTCTTATCACCCCATTGTAAAATGCGGTTCAAAACCCGGTCGAGCTCAGCGACAAGCTTCTGTCGATTTTCCTCAACGTCTGCCAGCTTGGGTGAACGGTTTCAAAAATATCGCCCATGAACTGTGCTATCGTCTGCATAGCAATATATGTTGCCAAGAGCTAACATGTCATTGATATGCAGAAGAAATAGTGTGGGCGACAGGACTGAACCCTGAGGTACGCCAG
The DNA here is from genome assembly GCA_949125395.1 of Diaphora mendica. Taxonomy (NCBI): domain Eukaryota; kingdom Metazoa; phylum Arthropoda; class Insecta; order Lepidoptera; family Erebidae; genus Diaphora; species Diaphora mendica. The sequence continues at coordinate 10,760,584 of OX421321.1, forward strand.
CGTTTACATCCAGAACATCAGAGGCCGTGCCGTCGCAAAGGCCCATAATGCGGCGCTGATGAAGAAAAGCGTCAATCCAGTGACAGGGTCTAGGAGGCGGACCGAATGCCGAGAGCTTGGAGAGAAGCGAGCGGTGCCAGACCCGGTCGATGTCAAATGTCGAAATAAGCTCATATAAACACTTTATATTTTATCTAAATATATAAATACTTAAATAAGTTTTTAATAGTAAAACGTGTGTGTATTATTTGTAAAAAAAATCGGGTGGTGTTGTGGGACATCAAATAGGAATGAGTTCCATATCAAAAATACAGATGGCGCTATACTAAATTTTTGTTCACGAAATAAATAAATCATTACAGATGGCGCTATACAAAATTTTTAGTTTTCACAAAATTGTCTTAACCCCTTTATTTTATTTAAACTGATTTATAAAAATATATAAAAGTTATATGCGAGGTAAAGAAAATAAAACTATTCAGGTACCAATACATTTTGTATCATGATTTTATATCGATAAAAATCCTACCTATATTAATAACGCGAAAGTTTGTTAGTATGGATGGATGGATGTTTGTTACTTTTTCACGCAAAAACTACTGAACGGATTTGTATAAAACTTTACAGTAATATAGCTTATACATCAGAATAACACATAAGCTACTATTTTCAGCGATAACCGACATACACGCGGGCGAAGCCGCGGGCAACAGCTAGTATAATAATATTTTGCCTCCCTGTGTATACACTGAAAAATGCAATAATTTTTTATTTATTTTTTCTAGTTTACCATTCAATTTTGCATGAAAGCCTTCCGAAAAATTGTTAGGTAGGTACCTTTCATCAAAGATATTCCACATACGCCTCACTAGGTAATCTAGGTAATTAGTTATCCAAATATTTTCAAATTTCTTTATATGAAAACAACTCACAACATCTTTCACAACTCATTAAAAATCCTACAAAGCCATTTAATTTTAATAAAAATAAAAATGGTATGAATATTTAGGAAGATTTTGTTTAGAAGAACTTCCAAATTAATCTACTTGCGAATCAAAATGTATTAAAATTCTAAAAATATCCCCTAGGGCTCGGTGTGGACAAAAATTCCAAATAAATCCCCCAGGGGATGAGGCAGGGGACGAAAATCTTCCAAATTAATCCCCTGGGGGATCAAAATGGAATTGAAATTCAAAAAGATCCCCTAGGGGGTCAGTGAGGACGAAAATTCCATATGAATCCCCAGGGGATCTAAGCAGGGGATCCCAGTGGACGGAGCCGCGATAGTAGTACACACACTGGCCATAAGACTTTACCTGCATGCAAGTACCTAATCCTATCCTATCATTCAAAAGCTTAAGACGAGTCGGCATCAATGCGTATGTGCAATTATCGGTCCATAGCAGGCCACAGTTCTATCTCTATGTGCAATAGAAATGGCCAATTATAGATACTGCATTCACTTCCACTTACTAAAGCTCTTTCAATTAATTCTTTATTTAAAATTATATCCATTTATTACAAGGAGGGTGTCATCCAGGGGATTATTGAAACAAAATGAACCAAAATTCTCTTTTTGCAATATTACAAATTGAATCGACCAAAGTAATGTTTATAATGGTAGCTATGGATAACTTACATGTTCAACAACTCTATTTTTTAAGTCATTCCACCGCTCTTGTCCCTTCTCGTCGCTAGAGTCGAAGTATGGTGTAGCACGCAGCATTTTCTCATATGTGGAGCAAAGAGTGTTCCATCTTATGATTTCTGGATTGATGAACAGACCTAACAGCTGTCTGCAAACAACAATAAACATTGTTTGTGTATTTTGTCTTCTATCATAATTCATAACATCAGAATAATTTTCTCATATATTTTCCAAACTTAGCAAATTGCAAATTCTAAACAAGTATATTAGTAAATAGATATTTTTTTTTACTTTTTATGATATAGTGGACAAAGAAGCAGATCACTTGATGAAACAGTCCTTTAGGACTTACATAAGATCATTGCCAGCCTTTTAAAACTATTAATTACTGATTTTTCACCATTAATAGTGAATGTGTGAATAGGATGAAATAATATAATTTAAGTTTAATTGTGGTTGCACTAATAAGTTTGCATAAAAATCTCAAATAAACAATTTCATTAAACTGATCATGAAAAAAAAATTTTAGTTCCTTTAAGAATAATAAATTTTGATGGAATATCTAAGGTAAACAAGATTGTGTGATCCAAGTCTAAGCATTTTTTTTTTTTTTTTTTTTTTTTTGTGAGGTCTATTTGACCTCTCTGCTTTTCCCCGTCCATTAGACAGGACCTTATTATTCTGTGGTTTATATCTGTGTCGTTTCTCGTTAAGAGTCTTCGCACTATGTGCCTCGTGCCAATCTTTCTTTACATCAAATATATTATTTGCTAAGGGAATTATTTTTTTATATAAGTTATTGTATCTACTGCTTAACTGTTTACAATTTCTTTTCTTTACTTTTTATATAGTTCTTGTGTCCAGTTTATCCAATTTTTATTTTCCAATTATATAGTTGTTCCTTATGGCTTAAGTTTTTGTTTACTGTTTTATATTACAAAATACTTTAAATTAATTATTTGTACATAATACTATAGTTTTATACATAATATAATTTTTACATATTATAAATTTATTGTGTTGCAATTTCTGTTTCCCATTTGATACGATGCATAATAATTTCACTGTGTATTGTCTTGTTAATTGTTATGTCTCTCCAAGACGTCTCATTTAGTTGTTGTGTTCCAACTTGTTAATCGTCGCATTTATGACATTGTGTCTCTGTTTGTGTACCTGTCCAATGTTTTTGTGCGTGTTCCAATTTCCTAATTCATACGTTCTTTTTTATTGTCTTCCTGTTTAACAATATATGTATATGTTCAGAATATATATAATTGTTTCAACCTTTATTATGAACCAGTGCTTTCCAATTTTGTTTGTTTACGTGTATGTGTCAATGTTTGTATGCATGTTAGATATATTCGTATATGATTATTATATATTTTCTATATCAGTGTGTGTGTATGTGTATGTTCTGTGTCGTGTATGTGCGTGTGTGAATGAGTCACAAATACGACGTATTTTGCCTTGCTAGGTAGTCCCATTTAGAGCGGGTCGGGCATTCGGCACTGAAGGCGTTATGGCCAACGCTCTGCATCCCAGAGTGCGAACAGTTGCAGCACCGCGGTTCGGCTCCCGTTTTATACTCGGGGCATTCCCCGCGTAAGTGCGTGCCTCCGCAGTGGCTGCACCTGTCAGCACTCTCGGTGCAGAACCTTCGGCCATGGCCGAACGCCAGGCACTTCGTGCACTGGATGAGCGGAGACTGGTCCTCGACTCTGACCCTTTGCAGGTCCAGGTAGAGGGTTCCAATCTCCGTCATCCTTTGCCACACTCTTGGTCCCACCTGCAGTACGACATGAGACGTCTTGGGGTTCCTTGTTCTTTTTCTATATTTGACCTTGATCTCTCTTTCTTCTTGTGGTAGTCCCATGAAGACATCGGCGTTTTGGGTGTATAGCGCCCCGATCATGTCCTCGTCGTCACCATCGACAAAAACGTCTTTGAGGACGACGAGTGGATCTTTGTTCCTCATGGGGACCACCACAAGCCCACCATCACGACTCACAATTCTCTCGGTCACCCTGTTCCGCTCCACCTCCGTGTCGCAGCCCAGGATGACCGTGCTAGCCTTTGCCTTTCTGGCTTTGCTCACTTTTAAACCAGTACTCCTGGCGTCGACCGCCTTCTTCACCCTGGCGAGTACCTCATCGGCAGTCTCCTGGCTGTCCGTTGAGGTCACCGCCACCGAGTGAAGCGCCGGCCGGCGCCCGGGTCCGGTTGCGGTTACGCTGGCATAGGTCTTGGGGGGGATCGGGTCCGGGAGGCTTACAGGTATCAGTCCCTTAACGGCTGCGCTGATGTGCGTCTGAGTCTCGATGACGACATCTCTTGCGACAGTCCCAACAAGGTCTTCGAGTTGGGACTGCGCACGCACAATCATCAACTCGGTCGCCTTGTCGATGTCGACTTGGGTCTCCTCGATCTTCGAGAAGACCCTTTCCAAGGCGTCAGCGCTGCCAGCTTGTGAGCTCACCACGACCCCATCGACCGCCTTCTCTATCGCGAGCTTGGTCTCTCCGGCCTTGTTCCAAATATGGTCGATTATGTCAGCGCCCCGGTCGTTATTGTCTGTGTTGAGGTTTTCCAGGTCTTTCTTCAAATTGGTCTCTACTTTTTCGAGCCTCGCGGTTATGGTATCCTCCATTTTTCTCAGTCTTTCCAGTAGTGCCTCCTCACTACTGGAAGATACAGCCACTGCCTTAACAGCAGTCCCTGGCGCCGCCGCTTCCAGTTTTTTCACCCTCTTACTGAGCTCAAACAATATCTTTATGCCCTTGTCAGATTGTACCTCCAGGTAGGTCTTAATGTCCCTCCTCATTTGAGGGTACTGCTGGACCTTTGAGGGTATGTCTTCAAAGGTCTTCATGACCTCCTGGAGTAACTGGTCGCTCGACTGCTCAGCGTAGGTGGTTTGCTGTTTGATGTATTGGTCCATATTGTCGAGCGACCTTCTCTTCGTTCCGGGTCTTCGGATGAAGGTTTTTGCAGCGTCCTGCACTATCGAGGGTGAGGTGGTAGCGCCGGGAGTAGTTGGCTTCTTGGCCGCGCCGGATGTAGGTGGTGTCTGGAACATGTTGTGTTTTGCGTTTGTGTGTAAGAAGGTGTGGTGTAGTGTGTAGTGCGAGTGGACGGGGAAAATTGTCCAATTTGTGAATGTGTGTGTCCGTCTGACCCTGTATAGGGGGGTGAGTGTCAGTTTAAAAATAGGCTAAAATTAATAAAATTAGTAGAACGCAGTTCTAATTATCAAAAGTTAAATTAAAATGAAAAATTTCGCTCTATACAGAGCCGTTTCCCTTGTTTTGAGAGGTGTAAATAGCCTCAGTCTACAATATAAAACAGCACGAAATCTTTAGCAACCTTTTATAGATAAAAAATTTTTTAGTCGATACCAATTGTTGGCAATCCGTGTAAGCGGAGCCTATATACCCAGTGAGATATGGGAGGGTGGGCGGTCAATTTTTCAATTTTCCGTCAGGCGGATCCGGACGAAAGTGGTGTCGTTCGACGGGTAATTAACAGGGCTATCTAAATATATATAAATGATAATATGGAAAACAAAGGCTATCGAATTAATCGACAAAAACCTCAAAAATGACTAAAATTGAAATTTTAATGTCGAATTTCTAAGATTCTATTTACCAGATTTACTTAAAAGAGGTGTTGTTAGATAGGTCGTGACGCGAGCTATCTAGATATGTATAATTAATTGTTAAGAAAAAATAAGGGAGCAAGTTATTCAAAGAAAATCTCAGAAAATTTTCGAAAAAGCGGTAAATTGAGTTTTGTTTGTTGAAAATTTACTACTTTTATTAACCAGATCTTAATAAAGGAGGTGTTATTAGATAGGCCTTGACGAGTTCTATCTAAATATATATAATTAAAAATTCCAAAAATAAATTTCGAAAAGTTATAAGCGAAGCGCCTTGGAAAATTCCTTAAAAATGCCGAAAGTCAAAATGAATGTGAAAATTTAGTAACTTCTATTTACCCAACCTATACAAAGGAGGTGTTATTAGAAAGGCCTTGATGAGGGCTATCCAAATCTGTAGCTATGTCAAGTTTGAGGTGAAGCGTTATCGAATAATTCGACAAAAACCTCGAAAATTAAGCAATTTAGAAATTCAAAACTTTTCTAAGTCCAGAAATTAAAAATTTTTCTTTGTTTTTCAGGTTATTTTCTTCCCACGGGACGCAGGAGTGTCTACAAAGATGATATCAACAAAAAACAACGATACTAGCAGCTGTTTTCAATTAAAATTTCGCACAAATGTTCCAAATGTTCACCCCTAAGGTAGACTTTGGAAAGTAAACAAACAATACCGAAAATTTTATAAGTCAATTTCCCAATTTTCCGTCAGGCGGATCCGGACGAAAGTGGTGTCGTTCGACGGGTAATTAACAGGGCTATCTAAATATATATAAATGATAATATGGAAAACAAAGGCTATCGAATTAATCGACAAAAACCTGAAAAATGACTAAAATTGAAATTTTAATGTCGAATTTCTAAGATTCTATTTACCAGATTTACTTAAAAGAGGTGTTGTTAGATAGGTCGTGACGCGAGCTATCTAGATATGTATAATTAATTGTTAAGAAAAAATAAGGGAGCAAGTTATTCAAAGAAAATCTCAGAAAATTTTCGAAAAAGCGGTAAATTGAGTTTTGTTTGTTGAAAATTTACTACTTTTATTAACCAGATCTTAATAAAGGAGGTGTTATTAGATAGGCCTTGACGAGTTCTATCTAAATATATATAATTAAAAATTCCAAAAATAAATTTCGAAAAGTTATAAGCGAAGCGCCTTGGAAAATTCCTTAAAAATGCCGAAAGTCAAAATGAATGTGAAAATTTAGTAACTTCTATTTACCCAACCTATACAAAGGAGGTGTTATTAGAAAGGCCTTGATGAGGGCTATCCAAATCTGTAGCTATGTCAAGTTTGAGGTGAAGCGTTATCGAATAATTCGACAAAAACCTCGAAAATTAAGCAATTTAGAAATTCAAAACTTTTCTAAGTCCAGAAATTAAAAATTTTTCTTTGTTTTTCAGGTTATTTTCTTCCCACGGGACGCAGGAGTGTCTACAAAGATGATATCAACAAAAAACAACGATACTAGCAGCTGTTTTCAATTAAAATTTCGCACAAATGTTCCAAATGTTCACCCCTAAGGTAGACTTTGGAAAGTAAACAAACAATACCGAAAATTTTATAAGTCAATTTCCCAATTTTCCGTCAGGCGGATCCGGACGAAAGTGGTGTCGTTCGACGGGTAATTAACAGGGCTATCTAAATATATATAAATGATAATATGGAAAACAAAGGCTATCGAATTAATCGACAAAAACCTCAAAAATGACTAAAATTGAAATTTTAATGTCGAATTTCTAAGATTCTATTTACCAGATTTACTTAAAAGAGGTGTTGTTAGATAGGTCGTGACGCGAGCTATCTAGATATGTATAATTAATTGTTAAGAAAAAATAAGGGAGCAAGTTATTCAAAGAAAATCTCAGAAAATTTTCGAAAAAGCGGTAAATTGAGTTTTGTTTGTTGAAAATTTACTACTTTTATTAACCAGATCTTAATAAAGGAGGTGTTATTAGATAGGCCTTGACGAGTTCTATCTAAATATATATAATTAAAAATTCCAAAAATAAATTTCGAAAAGTTATAAGCGAAGCGCCTTGGAAAATTCCTTAAAAATGCCGAAAGTCAAAATGAATGTGAAAATTTAGTAACTTCTATTTACCCAACCTATACAAAGGAGGTGTTATTAGAAAGGCCTTGATGAGGGCTATCCAAATCTGTAGCTATGTCAAGTTTGAGGTGAAGCGTTATCGAATAATTCGACAAAAACCTCGAAAATTAAGCAATTTAGAAATTCAAAACTTTTCTAAGTCCAGAAATTAAAAATTTTTCTTTGTTTTTCAGGTTATTTTCTTCCCACGGGACGCAGGAGTGTCTACAAAGATGATATCAACAAAAAACAACGATACTAGCAGCTGTTTTCAATTAAAATTTCGCACCAAGTCTAAGCATTGGCCTGAAGTTTTTGAACTTGATGGCAATCAATATGATATGCTATGGCTCGTTACCCAGGATCATTAACCGTTACACTAAGGAGTATGGTGGTTATACTTTCTTACTTGTAGTCAGGCTGCTTATCCAAATCTTTATCCTCATTCACTCTGTGCGTCAAATCAGCCTGTTCATTGTCGTAAGGTGCCAATATTAAGAATACGACACTGCCAATCAATGAGTCTGAGCTGGTTGATTGGCCTAGTGCGCGGAAGTGACGGCACACCGAGAGATATGAGCCATTGTGTTGGTCCACTGCTATCATAAGACGATAGAATTTTTCTTTGAGTTCCTGAAAATTGGTATGACAAAAAATGGTTATTTGAGATTTTAGATTCTATCCCTATACATTTAATAAAACTGTAACAGGTTGATATCTATACTCTTAATATATAAAAGAAAAACTCTTTTTTATTAACTAACAACTCAAAACAACCGTTTTTAGGATTCTTGTCTGATTGTCTGTGTGTTTGTGCATGCATATCTCAGAAGTATCTTAACCGATTTGGCAATGGTTTTTCACTGTGTTGTGGTAAATTTAGTGTTTTTTCTATTTACGTTGGAATCACATCAAGGATGTGACTTTTTTTTCCATGTGAAAGTATCCCCATGCCAAATTCAGACATGAGCATATCTAAAGGTAGCATGGAGATACTTTGATTCATGAGAAAGTGATGGACGATGTGATAAACTATTTTTTACTATGATAACCGACATATACGTTAGCTGCGGTAAAAGCTTACCATAAAATTCCCATAAAATTACCATAAAATTACCTGAGTATCATCTTCTTCAAAGAACTTAGTGTTAATTTTCTTCGAAATGATTTGAGTTCGGACATAATCCTTAATAGCCAGACATAATCTCATTTGTTCAAGAATTAACTCAACCTTTTCCCTCTTATCCATAGAACCATATGTCTCTACTTGCAACTCTTGGATGATTTTAGCTGCTTCTGCTACATTACCTTCCTCTTCCCTGATCTTAGCTAGGATATGAGTAAGCCTGGCTCTTTCCACCTCAACATAAATTTTACCTTCAGTGATAGATCTTAGGGTCTCAATCAATTTTATTTTTGTCTGTTTATCTGGCGTCTTGTCAACATAGGTGCAACATTCTTGGACCATTTTTACAACTGCTTGTTTAAGTTGAGATCTAAAAAAAGAAGTACATTTATACAACCAAATAGTTTTCTTAGCATAATATTCAAGACCACTTTAATAATTTCATCATAATATTAGAGACTCTTTATTTGTTCACCATAATATTAGACAGACAAGAGAGTACATAAAATGTGAGATATGTGTACAAAGGGCGGCCTTATTGCCAAAAGCAATATCTTCCATACATACCTCCTTTTAGATAGAAGAATGATTTGATCATTGAGGGCAGACCAATTTTTAGCTTCATAACAAATTTGAACAATCGCTACCAAAATTCTTGCAGTTGATGCCATGTCAGCTCCCTAAGAAAACAATATGAAAGAATAAAAATTAATATAGGTCTCTCTTGATGACCTGTTGTAATGTTTATCCGTTTGCCAGATCTTTTTTTCAATTGTCAAGAATTTTGCATACAAGATGTATGCCAAATTTATCTGGACTCAAAAGAATGGTAGATAAGACCTTTGAAAAGGAAATAGTACAAATAAACTTAGTAAGTGGAAAGCCAATAGTTGTATGATATAAATAAAAAATAAATATATTTCGAACATCTAACACACAACGCCATCTAGTCCCAAGCTAAGCAGAGCTTGTGTTATGGGTACTAGACAAGTGATATAAATACACAAATACTTTTTTTGTTGTTGTAAATACATACTTATTATACATAGAAAACACCCAAACTCTGAAACTATTATTTAGAGATCATACAAACATTTGGTCTGACCTGGGTTTCGAACCTGAGACCTCAAGCACAGCAGTGGCATACTACGCCACCGAGGCAGTTGTTCATCAGCACAAGCTCTACTTAGACACTTCATTGTCATTAATCATCATCAACAACCTTTAAAGTCCAATGCTGGACATAGGTCTTTTGTTAGAAAGGAGGTATTATTTTTTTTTGGAAACCTGCCAAAGTGGCTCTGTTCAGCCTGATGGAAAGCTTGAGTAGAATCCAACAGTGGGGGCCACCATACTCACTGCAAACGCAGATAATGTGCAGTATGGCATCCCACACTATGGCGGCTTAGTGAGATGCTTTATCACGCCCCTCTTAAAGGACCCGGGATCATAGTAGAAGGAAAACACGTGCACTGGTAATGAGTTCCAGTTTTTTAACTACTCAGCACAGGAAGGGAGAGCCAAACCGTTTAGTTCGAGAGAATATTTCTAAGACTCTGAGGTGGTTACTTCAAAGAACATCACAGCACATGTTGTCCTGTAGAGGAAGGGAGAAGGTGGGATCAGATGGAAGAGCTCTTCAAAACACTCTCCATGGTAAAGGTGGTAGAGAGCTGCCATAAAGGAGATATCTCTCCTCAACGTTGGTCTACTATACCACTCTGGCCACATAGACTGATATAGGGTATGTGCTTATTATCTATAATAAGAAATTCTTACTGTTCGTGTTTGTTTTTCTAAGGCAAGCATCTGATCAATAGCCTCTTGAACTCTGCCTTTAGAAGCCATACCTTTCCACACCGGGATCTTTTCATCGCATGTAGTACTGTAGTCTACCTAAAACAAAAAATAAAGAAATACTTTAAATGAACCAAAAAGCTAATTGGTTGAAGCTAACAATAACCTAAATAAAAAGTTGTTATTTAGATATTTATTTGGTTATCCTTACTAAATAATGTGAAACTGGAAATATACTGTACATGAGTATTTTAATTTAAAACTTACTTCCATTTTTATAATTTTACCGCTGGCATCAAGACTGCCAATATCACCGTTCGTCGACATTGTGTCTAAAACAAATTCAACGTAATTATTCAACAAAAACTAAATAAAACTTTCGATGTATGTATGTCATAAGTTCAACTTAAACAACAAACTTTATAAAATATATTTATGCACGGAAATCCAAATTCACGAAACAGAATGACCAAGATGACTTGCTTCACTTGTTGACTTGACAGTTTTGTTTTTTGTACGTTTGGCTGGGACTAACCTAATAAAATCAACTATTTTTGTTTTAGTAAGTAAGCATACTAAAACGTGTAATGTGTAAATAATTAATACGGATGTGTACGTAATGAAGGGTGTGATTTAGATGAAATATTATTATATATCTATCTCACTGTAAATCACATTTATCTATTATTTATTACAAAAACTTATAGATTGTAAGTTTGTATCTTTGAGTAAGAATGGCGCTGTTCACATTTGTCGGATGTCTAAATCTTGTATTTTAGTAGTATAGGCTCACTGATATTTGAGCCAGCCAGTAGATAGTTGAATGTAGTTATTAACAACTTAAAATAATTGAAAAAATTAATTTCGTCATTTCCCAATTCTGTTATTACGTTCTGAAATGTTCCCAAACTAAATCTTTCGCTCGGGTTTGGGTGCACCCAATATTTAATTCCCTTGGCTCTCTTTCTTTGTTTTCTTCTTATATAATAATAATACATAACAACAAGAACTTCGTCGACCGCGTCGACGTCCATCGTGCACAGTCGCCGCGCGTGAGGTGCTAAAAATTGGGGCCAGCTTCGATCGTGGCCGACAACCACAGCCGACAACCCATTTACTAACCGAAATGTGATTGTGAACAAAGGCGCCGACATCCGAATAATATACGGATCTGACACCCGACAAATGGGAACGAGCTCATAACGGACTGCTAACCTGGAGTAAAATTACTACTTAAATGATGTAAAAAAAAAAAAAAAACAAATATCTGGGGGCACGGTCGTGCCCCCGCCAAGACGAGCCAAGCGTAGCGCAAGGGCACTACCTACCTTTTCTCGAAGCGTTTCGTCGTTTTTTTGAACCCCCATAACTTTGGTTCCCGATATACCAGACCGTTCAAATTTTCAGGATATGATGTTACCAATAGACTAATGAAACGTACAAAGTTTCAATTGCATAGCTCTGATAGTTTAGATTTTATTGATACCAAAAAAATACCGTTTTCGTCACTGACACACTGATGATCATCAAAACTGTTAGGGTACTTCCTGAAGTGCTAGAAAGCTGAAATTTGGTATGTAAACTAAGTTTAGCATACAAACAATTTTTACTGAGATGTAGAGTTTGTGAAGTTAGAGTTGGTAGAGTTAGGGCGTGTAGATACAGAACCTTGGCTCAACATGAGATCCGATATTTTTTTCACAGGGTAAGCCATTTGCAGTCGTGTTGGCAACATTTTACATGAAAATGTTTTTGGTGGGATATATTTTACTGCGTAAATAATATTTACTGAGTGAAATCGAGAATAAATGAAGAAAACTTTTTTGTCGTTCACGGTTCAAGAATGCTCTCAGTTCATTCCTTTTTTATTTATCTATATACCTATCATTCAGCTCTTCAGCTCCAGTGTCCCAGATCATGAATGATCATAGTTCACTCATTCATCTCATTCGTTCTATTGATAATGTTAAGGTGGTAGGCTTATGGCGTTCTAAGTTAAAATAATCCATTGATTTATTTTTGTATAAATTTGGCATGTAATTATTGACCATTCATGACGCTAATCTCACAACAGGTTTTAGCATTTGTTTAGTTGTTAATTATAAGATACGTGTAATGTTTGTTGTGATCACCCAGTTAGTAAAATAAAATTGGTCTTTGTTTTTTGTTACGCCAACATATGTTGGACTACTTTTATTCGTTCCAAAAATATAAGTAATAATTTGGTGTTTATGAGAACGATGATTTCCCAAACGAATTGTGATAGTAACTCGAATCGTAGCAAGACGAGAAGTCATTCTGCTCAAGGTCTTGCGTGTCCCGTGTCTAGTCCTGCAATGAAAATCCCGTTACCGCCCCGTCCATGGATTACAGGTAACTTTTTGCAATATTATTATTGTTTTATTGCAAAAATAAGTATACCCAAAGTACCTACTTAGAAAGTGCTACCTATGGTAGTAGCAGAAAATGGTAATGCATGCACTTATGTGTGAAAGTTATGATTTACTGATAGATTTCATCTTTTAGTCGATCGTGAGATTTCTCTTTCCATTTGTAACTTATTGAGAAATGCATTTGACAATGTGAAAACCTTAAATCTTGAAGTCTCTTTTACAAGTAACTTTTTTGTATATTTCTTTTTACATAAATATATAAGTATATGCTTTATATTAGTCTGATTAATATTTAGGTGATATCCAATGTGCTATTTTTTACCGTTTTTCGTCTAGTCTGTTGGACAAGTCAATATCAGTACCTTATGTCATGTGTTTACCGAACGGCAAAAGAACAATAACATCTTTACTTAGAAAAAATGAGTAAATAATATGTTCTATAACCTGGCATTAAACAGATCAAGGTGGTCACTACCTCACTACTTGTTTTGAAATTCAAATAAGCATCAATTTTACCAACACAGTTTTGAAATCACATGAAGTACTTACTAAGAAAACAATCTTGATACATGATCTAAATATTTCATATTCTGAATTGTGTTGTTCTTGTATAAATTTTAATGATATATTTTTATTAAGTGTATCACTGGTGTGTTGCTAACCTTATTCACATGTGATGTATGGGAATAAGGTTAGTGAAGGTGTTTACGCTAATCTGGCATTTTTCATTCAAGGATTTATAAATATTTAAGGACCTCAATGCACATTACCTTATTAGACCTCTATACTCACCAAAGGTTTGCTGGTAGAGGATGCCCAGGGCATCAAGTCCTACGCTGTACATATGTGAATGAAGTTGAAAATAAAAAAATGTATCTAATTAGATGCTTGCATGTTTTATTGTTTTTTACTATATTTATTTTTATCCTGTTTATACAATCACTTGACTGTCTCGTTCGCACAATGGTAGCGTATGCACTGCTGTGCTTCATTCAGGTTTTGGGTTCGATTTCAGTGTCGGACGACATCTTTGCATGACCTGTAAATATTTGTTTCGGAGTTTGGGTGTTTTCTATGTATAATATGTATGTATTTACAAAAAAAAAGTATATATATATATATTTATATCAGTTGTCTACCCATAACACAAGCTCTGCTTAGCTTGGGACTAGATGGTGTTGTGTGATGTCTGAAATATTTATTTATTTATCATGAACAAAGCCATTTATCAGGTGAAGTTTCAAAATATGACATTTTTATAAAAATTGAGCATATGGTATAATTAAAGCATTATTGTTTACAAAAAAATATTTATAGTTTATATATAATGAAATTATTAATTTTGAATAATTTGTTTAATCTATGTAACAGGTTTTTAATACAATATAGTTTCCTTCTAACATATAAATATACTAGCTTTTGCCTGCGGCACCACCATCTTTTATGTGGTTAATGTGGTAGCCTATATCCTTCTTCATGAATCAAAGAATCTCCGTGCCAAATTTCAATTAAAACGATGTAACGGTTTAGCTGTGAAATCATCACAGGCAGACAGTTACTTTTGAATTAAAAATATTAGTATTGATCCAGATAACACCATCTTCAAGAGACCACTGATCTTTTGTCATACCAACAAAATAACACATGAAACAACCACTGTTTATTCTTATGTGTTTATATGACCGTAATTCTTAGTAGGTAATGTTAATACTGTGTACACTCGGGAACTGCCGCGGTAAAGCTATTGCATAGCATTTTTTATCAACTTATGCAATTATAATTATTTATTAATTTTTTATTTATATAGTTTTTTTTTTCTTATATACCTAAGGAGTATTATAAAGATATGATAGATACCTATACACCTATATACTTTCTCACAAACAGCTGCTTACGTATTCGTCCGATTTCGGAGCAGCTTGTCTCGATCCGTGCGAACTTCGGGTGTTAGGTTTTATTTTCGTTACGGAATTTCTTGATTCGGTCGCCGCGCTCAAAGCCCTCGATAAAAACTATGCAATAGCTTAAAAACTAGAAGGAAAACCTGAAACAAACCCAGGTCAAACTCCTTGCTAAGAAGAAGCCTACATCTAGCAGTTGACTGTTAAAGACAATTATTTTTTAACCTTTGTAAATGTTTATGAATGAAATATGAATAATAATAAAGAAGCTTCTTATGAGGCATTAGCGTGATGTTGTATACAATACATTTCAAATAAGAATAGGATTGGAAATCCGCCATCTTGCCCTGTATTTATCAACAACTTCAGATATTTTGGTATGGTGTGCAAAAAGAACGAGAATTTACAGTTAAAATGCGTTTCAAATAAGAATAGGACTAGATTTTGATTTTTTTGGGCAATTTCCAATCCAATTTTTATTTGAAACGCATTGTAGTATATATTATTCTTCAATAAATATTTATCAAATAGGAAAGGAAATATTCAATCTGACATACAGTTCTATATTATTATGATCCTTAGTTAGTACATAATTCAATTAGTTATTGTCAGGCAGTTTATATCAACTTGGGTCATATTTAAATTTAGATTCTCAGTGCTTCGAAAACTAAATAAATACTTGTAAAGGTAAATTGTGAAGGAAAATGTAAAATGATAAAAGTTCCCACATTTGCTTGTCCCATATGTTCAAAATATAACAAAACTAATATAAGTTATCTTTTGAGACTGGGTTACTGAAATATCGCAATCAAAGCTGTAAAATGTGCTGTAAATACTTCTTTCTTTCTTTGCTCAGCTCCCAGATTAAATTGAATTTTTTCTTTATTTTTTTTTCTTTTTTAAAAAGAGAACTCCAGCACTAGGAATAAATCCTGTGTCGCGGGGGACTTTACAAACATACATGAAATAGACACAAAGAACACCCAGACTCAGAACAACAATTTGTGGATCACACAAAGTGTTGACTACGTAGGATTTGAACCCACGACACTTTGGCGAAGTAAGAAACGGCGTGATGACCGTTAAACCACTAGGCCAAACGTGCAGTCTAAATCTAGAATACTGTACTAAAAATATTTTTGATATTATTACTTCACTGAAAAATTCAGTGAAATCACAATATGATTTTGTATTTCTTATTTAAGTTTACTTAAGACTTTCTAATGTACATTTGTATGAATGTTGTTCTTAACATTTGAAATTTTGTTGACAGATGCCGAAGACGACTCTTCAGATGATATTGATGGGTCATCACTTGATGATGGAATGGTTTGTATGGAGCGTACCAGAATGAGATCTCGTTATCGTCATCAAAAGCAAAGACAAACACATATGATTGGCATATTTTGGGATATTGAAAATGTTCAGGTAAAAATAATGTCAACTTACAATTTTTTTAACCAAGTATAATTTTGTGCAATGTAACGTCTGAACTGTAACCTAGCACAGAACTAAAAACAATTTCTTAAATAAAAAAATAAAATAGCACGTCAGGCCATGGCGTTAGGTTGCATAACTACTAGAGGTGTTCAATGCATCTATAATGCGAGGATATGAAAGCAAGTTACGAAATTATGAGCCCGTTTCTACTGTTGCTAAGCTGAATAGTGGGGCGAGTAAGATGTGTTATGAAAATAAAAAAAAAATAAAAAAACCAAAACCAAAACTATAACCTGACTATGTACAAACTTTTGTTAATATTTATAAAGCCTATATCACCGTGCTATTATTACGAATCTATTGACACCTCATTCATTAAAATCGGTTTAGTAATTTACACAGTATGGTGGGACATATAAACATACATACACTGCCAAAAACATTACCCTTCCTTTTGGCTTCCCCTAGTCGGGTAAATAAGTTGTATAAGTTTGTAATATTACATAATAGTCACAATATTTTTTTCTTCAGATTCCACGGGGCTTCTCTGCCATAGATATCGTTGCGGGAATTCGTTCTAAGTTCGTTAGGGATGGTAAGAGGGAAGCAGATTTTGTTGTTGTTTGTGACGTGAGAAAGGAAGCCACTCAAAAACTTTTAGAACTAAATGACGCACAAGTAAGTGGATCACTTTATACATAGTATATATATATTATAATATGATATATGTAAATATACATATATATATATATAAAGATCTCCTTGTTATAATCTATTTTTATTTTCAGCCCAGTAGTACAGTAGGGTGTCTGGTAGCAGATTTATATTTTCAAACTTAAAAAAAAAAAACGTAATAATCGACACAAAGTTTTATTAAGAGCATTGAACGATAAAATAGAAATGCGGTTTTTATTTTTTAAAGATTATGTAATCCAGATGTCTTCCGTCGAGTTGAACACACTGTTCAAAACGGAGCCTTGTGTTCTGCGCCACACGCTGCAGTAAACTTGGTTTAATTGAGCTGATTTCTCGACGAATATTTTCCTTTAAAGCCACAAGAGATTGGGGATTGTCATTATAAACCCTTTTTTTGAGGTAGCCCCATAAAAAAAATGCATGGGAGTTAGATCGGGCGACCTCGGAGGCCATGGGATGTCCCCAAAGCGACTGATCAGTTTTTGGGGGAAATTTTCCCGAAGCAAATTCATCGAAGCTCTGGCTGTGTGTGCAGTCGCCCCATCCTGTTGAAACCACTTGTGTGAAGAGTACGATGGATGAGCTCGCAGGTTTGGCACAAAGAATTCCGTAATCATGCGTCGATAATTTTCACCATTGACATTCGTCGCCTGGCCTCGAGAATTTTCGAAAAAAAAATAGTCCAATTATCTCATGCGTGGATAAGGCACACCAAACAGTTACCCTGGGGCAATGCAATGGTTTTCGATGTTTCAATCGAGGGTTGCGGGTTCTTAGAAACCAGTAACAGCAGTTTTTCTTGTTGACGTGGCCGTTTAAGTGAAAATGAGTCTCGTCGCTCCAAAAAATGGGATTTACAATGCGAAAACGCTCCAACATCGTTTCACATTTTTTTTTGCGTAAATCAAAGTCACTTTCTTGCAGTTCTTGAATGATTTGAATTTTAAAAGGATGGAATTTCAGATCCTTTTTATTTAATTTCATGAATAATCGCTCTTGGAAGTCCCAGTGAGGCTACTCTTTTCCGTATTAAAAGTCGCGGATTTTCACGTAAACTGCTTTCAACCAGTTTAATGTTTTCGGGAGTCCTTAAAGATCGACTGGGCCCTGGCCGTGAGACATTCATAACCGAAGCAGTTGCGTGGAATCTCTGCACCCACGAACAAATTAAATTTACACTCGGTCCATCACGTATTCGTCGAATACCGAACTTTGAACAAAATTGTCGACGAGCAATTACGCTCTTAAAAAATGTCTCCACAGCGAACGCGCCATGCTCACTCGACGACCACTGCGACATCGTGACTAACAAATCCGCACGATAGATAACTCCAACGGCGCCACCCTCTCCCCGCACCGTTTATTACTTTTTGAAATAATCGTATTTAAAAATATAAATTTGCCACCAGACACCCTGTATAAGATAATAATTGCATGTTACAAAATGATTTACTTGTTTTCTTAACAGGTAAGCCTTATACATGTTTGTAAGACACAAAAAAATGCGGCTGATGATAAACTAAGACAGTGTATGAGGAGGTTTGGTGACTTACATTCTACACCCGCCACTATATTATTGATCTCAGGAGATATTGACTTTGCAGCTGATTTGTCTGACTTTCGCTATAGGTATGCTTATGTATAATATGGTAACCATTTTTAAAAGCAAACTTGCAGCGTTGGTCATACTGTAGGTACTAGTATTGTTGTTGCTAATGTTTTTTTTCGTGATGCAACTGTCTCGGGTTCGATGCTCGGGTCGGGCCAAAAAGTGTTATTGGATTTTTCTAACAAGAAATTCTTAATAACAACCCGGAGTATGGAAGTAAGGCGCTGTTTCACGCCCGTGCCTCGGAGAGCACGTTAAGCCGTCGGTCCCGGTTGTCGTGAACATCAACGGCAATCGTTATTGGGAAGTCAGTGCCCTCAAATATATTGAAAACTAGTTCAACTTTCGAATTCAGTTCCCCCTTAGGGTTGCGAAGATCTAATGGTAGTGACTCCGTGGAAAAACTGAAATTTAGGTAAAACCGGTTCTTAGGGATAATAAAGGTTAGAAAAAAGATATAGGGGACAAACGAGACAGGTCACGTAGTGATAAGCGATTACCGTTGGCCATGAACCCTTGCAACAGAAGAGACACTGCATTGCTGCTTTTTGAGTACTTTCAGAACTCGGGGAGCGTGGGGTTTGGGTCTTCGGTATCGTCAATCACTTCACTATTGTATTTCTTTTGTAATGGTACTGGAGGGCAAACGACCAGATGGGTCACTTTATGGTAAGTGGCTGCTGGCGCCCATGGCCACCTACAACTCAAAAGTTACAGGTCCTTAACTTACTGTTGAGTTTTGGGTTCTGGTAACCTAACCCGCTCGGGGGAAAGCAAAGAACGAATAACTTTACAACAGATTTTGTGAGGCTCTAGAAGACCCATTTGTACTATGCCTATCTCAAGCCCATATAGACTTTTATTCAGCCTAGATGACCAATTAGGTAATTATTTGTAAGGGCATTAATTTTAACTACTTTATTCCTAAACCGAATAATTAAAATTGGAATTTAACTGATATGCTTTGGTTTTTCCATTAGGAAAAATATGGAGGTGATATTGGTGCATAAAAAAAATACGTCGGCAGCTTTAATCGCATGTGCGACCTCTCATTACTCTTTTGATGAGCTGGTATCTACATTGCCTAGAAAGGTAAACTCTATATATGTACATGGGACGTTCTTCTTCTCTACCGACAATCTGGACAAATCTGTCTAACTTAACATAACATTCGTATTGTCCTGAGTGTCAAAGGAATTTCATCTTTAGAAACAAGAAAATACTTTGTCTTGTAGTCTATAATAGCTTCACAGAATTGTAAAATTTCCACGTAATTAAATTTTTAAATAGTAACGTAAGTGGCAGAGTGATTGTTGAATAATACACGCATCTTTTTTAACTTTTCTTTTTAATGATTCGGTAAGCTAGGCTAGAAACATCCAGTGAAGTATTTATTTAACTAATAACATTAATTAATTCATATATAAATTAATAAAAAATACTTATTATTAATTAAAATACAAATTATTATTATAGGTTATGGAAATTTTTATCTCAGCTAATGCTGGTAAATGTGAACTTAGCACGGGCTTACGCCAAGTGGGTTGGTTCACTGTGTAGTGTTGTAGGGGTTTGAGTGGTGGATGTGAGAAAGCGTCGCACTATGGAGCAAGTGTCGATTATCACTGATTTTTGTAAAGCAATGTATGAATATTTATTTAATTCTAGTTCTGTGAGTGATGTGTGCAATGATTTTGGAATGAGTCCTTATTATTATTATCCTTATTATCCTTATTATTATTAATTAGAGCTCAAAAAGGTTAATGTTAATTTAATAAAGCATCGCAGTCGTTAGCAAAAAAACTGATAAAAGTATGTATTATAATATAATTTTTGTACCAAAATATTAAATGTGCATGAACTCTTGACGAAAGAGAAAATACTTTGAACGAATAATGAAAATGTTTCTCTGAGAAGACAAGTTATTGTCAAACGAAAAGAAGAACGTCCGATGTATGTTTATAGTTATGTGTTCATATTAACACTTCTAGGAAATAATTTTCTCAAATATATTTCATAATCTAAGACACTTCACACACTGCCGTCTGATTCCATGCTAGTCAGACCCTGTACTATGGTAACCAGACAGCTGACAAACACACTTGTACATTACTAACCATATCATAATCATCCAGGCTCAGAACATATGATTATGCTTAACACGCAATTGTGTGTCCTGGCTATATAATATGTTATAATCTATGGCACTTCACACACTGCCGTCTGATTCCATTCTAGGCAGACCCTGTACTATGGTAACCAGACAGCTGACAAACACTTACACATTACTAACCACATCATAATCATCCAGGCTCAGAACATATTATTATGCTTAACACACAATTGTGTGTCCTGGCTATATAATATAATCTAAGGCATTTCACTGATTTCACACACTATGCCATCTGATTCCATACTAGGCAGACTCTTTATTATAGTCAATTTTCAATTTTTCTTTGCACTCAATGTTCCTAGATAGGGTAAACATACATACAAAAATAATATTTAATTCACATAAAGCATACTATTTTAAAAGCCCGTTTGTTTCTGTAATCTCCAAAGTACATTAAAATAACATGTAGAAATAGGTAATGCAATTATTTTATAGTTTTGCTGGCAACATATCAAACTGCGTCGAAGTATAAATTACATGCGACGTGGGGATATACATATTACTTCTTCACACACATAATGACAAAAACGTTGAACACAATGCACCATTCACAGATAAAATTCAGTACCGAGATATTGAAGATAAACAATGTACTTCATTTATGTTCATATAAATTATTTGTATCAATGAAGTCATTAACTCGCACGACATACACTAAACTTTAACAACACCCTTTACGGTGCTTTGTGTTATATGCTTCGCATTACTTTATAATACAAAACGGGGTTCAATAATAATTATAACCATCAAGATCAAATTTTGCAAAAGCTTCCTTTTTGTTGGATCGACACAATATTTACGGCATATATAATACTAGCTGACCCGGCGAACTTCGTACCGCCATATTTACATATCTGTCTCAGCTTCCCACAGGCAGTGTACAGTCGCGGACAAAACAAAAGACTTTGCCCGTTATCTTTTCTTTTCTTTCTAACAAAAAAATATTGAAAGAAATCGGACTATGTGTTATTGTACACATTTTGACTTTCATCCCCTCTCTCCAGGAAATCGTGCTGAATTTCGGGATAAAAAGTATCCTATGTCCTACCTCGTAGTATGAACTCAAATCATGCCAAGTTTCATTTGAATCCGTTTCGGCGTGATGCGCGGCCAAGATACAGACAGACATACAGACAAAAATGAAAAAAAATACAGTTTTGGCTTCAGTATCGATTATAGAGAGCCCTCCAAAAAAAATTTTCAAAATATCTTTAATGTACAGAATTGGACCTGTTACATTTTTATTATAAGTACTAGCTGACCCGGCGAACTTCGTACCGCCATATTTATATATCTGTCTCAGCTTCCCACAGGCAGTGTACAGTCGTGGACACAAAAAAATAATTTTCCCGTTATCTTTTATTTTTTTCTTTCTAGTAAAAAAAGAATGAATGAAATCGGACTATGTGTTATTGAATTACAACTAAGTACATATTTTGACTCCCTCTCTCCAGGAAACCGTGCTGAATTTCGGGATAAAAAGTATCCTATGTCCTACCTCGTAGTATGAACTCAAATCATGCCAAGTTTCATTTGAATCCATTCAGTAGTTTCGGCGTGATACGCGGCCAAGATACAGACAGACAGACAAAAATGAAAAAACTACAGTTTTGGCTTCTGTATCGATTATAGAGAGCCCTCCAAAAAAAATTCTAAATATCTATAATGTACAGAATTGGACCTGTTACATTTTTATTATAAGTATAGATAGATATAGATTGCACCATTGTATATGTGTAGCAGCTTTTAAATGCATTTTGCAAAGTCTTAACTTACAGTCCAGTTTTTGCAAGAAATTTCGTTAGTCTTATAGTGCTGTTCTTACTGCCCTACAAGAAGGATCAACGCAAACAGAAGTTGCTGTAGGATGTAGGAAGACTAACTTGTTGATGCAATAGTACTTAATCATGTTTCAAAATAAGACTTCACTTGATATTAAGATCTCAACATAGTCAACAAAAATGTCCAAAACCCATCTGCCAAATAAATTATGATGTAAACATACATGTTTCAACTGTTACGTCTGACACAAAAATCTTTATATCAGAGAACAATAGGAAGCTTCAATTTGTAATGCAAAACGACATAAATTTTGGACGAGTTCTGATTATCTTAAAGAGTAATTGCAGAAGTATGTAAATAAACATATAATGTTAAAGTGACCTGAACGTACATGTTTATGTGTGACTAGTCAAGCTAAAGTGTTAACAAAATTACGTGCAATGAATAGTAACGTTTCCTTTTAGAGATAATTTATAAGTTATTTTTGTTTTTAATTAAACTGTCAAGATTTATACATTTTGCATTTTTCACAACTCCAACTTTTTAAAATATTTTTATGATTTGATAACTTGGTCAAAATACTTTAAATCTTTCAACTTGTGCTAATTACAATGTTGACTTACTACTTTGTTAGGTAACTACCACGAGAACTCGAATGTATCAACTATATAAATCATTCCATTTATATTCTAAACGGTCTATTTCTATACACATTTTATCACACTATTATAAGTTTTAAAAGAGTATTTCTGTGTGCAGATAAAACTTGTTTTTAAGATGGTATTTCCATTGTATTGTATCAGTCACTTTATTAAGTGTGTTGACATTTCTGTCAATTGGTAAGGGTAACTCTTTTAAATCAAGTGGCTAGCTAAAAGTATATTGTGAGGTCAAAAGTTTGATATAACTTTTTGCCAACCATGACTTTGACCGACTAGTCGATTAGTCGTTTGTTATAAGGCCGACTAATCGGACCATTAGTAGGTCAAGCCGATCATGGTTTCTTGGGTATTGAGCATTATCCGTGACGCTTCGTTTACAGCTGATTTGCGCGCATGTCCCAACTGCTGCCTGCGAGTGTTGGAATATGTTGTTTACCTCGCATAGTAAACATTTTTTTTTTATTGGCCAGAGCTGTGTTCTTGTCACAAAGATGAAGAATGAAAAATGCTTAATTTTAATTTGATCTTGTAAAAAGAAAGTTTCATGTATGAATTAAATATAAAACACATAGAAGTCAGAAGGTCAGTGCTCTTTGCCAAGTAATAGTCGACTACAAAAATATCCGTATAATTAGCTTAACATCTCTAGAAGATAGAACCATCCTTAGGAACATTAATTATATTTGTGGAAAAAACGAAAGTGTTTTGAAGTTTTAATGTAAATAGTTGGGCAGAAGCGAAGTATCTCTGGACTGGTTATAAACACATTCTGCCTTATAATAGGCTACTTCTGCCAGTAGTCAATTAAACCAGAAACTTGAATATAATTATGTTTTACAGTCGAATCTACAAACCAACGAAGAAGAGGTGTCCGTAGAAGTGGAAGTTACAAACTTGCCGTTATATCAGCGAGTTGCGCTCGTGTCAGGGCGCCTACGGCAACTGGCAAAGAAGTGTGGCGGGAAGCTAGTTGAAATAAATGTCCCGACGGCTGTTATGAGGTTTTCCACTGTGGAACGTGCAGCACGGTAAGTAAACAAGTAAAATTTTCGAAAATAGTATTTACATCTTTTCGTGCTTTTGGCTGGTTCGACTCCGACATAACCACCAGTGTGTAATTAAAGAGCAAAAGGTTTAGCTCTATAAGATAGGACAAAATTGTGCATTTAGAAATCTGCATTATTGGTGTACCTACTAGCTAGCCGCCCGCGTGTATGTCGCATGTCGTGGTGCAAAGTAGTCTACTTGTTATTCCGATATGTATGAGTTGTGTTACAGTAAAGTTACATGTAAATCCGTTTAATAGTTTCGCGTGAAGGAGTAACAAATATGTAAAAACCCGTACTAACTTTCGCACTTATAATATTACCTAGTAGGAAGTAGGATCAGTAGAATTTACCCAAGGGTTATTTATTATGTTTAATATCTAACTTGCTTTCATATATTGCCAAAAAAGTACGGTAATATTACAATATATCGAGTATAGTCCATTCGTTTAGATAAGTGTTGGTGCACCCGCACGCGATTGTGTTTATTGTTGTGAAATACGAATATATGTATTAATTCATACAACGGCGTAAACTGACACATCATACTTGTTTGTGGGTGTACGTCGCAGGCGGGCCGGCGCGTTCAATGTGACCGTATCTAAGCGAATGGGCTATACAGGAAGCAAGTTAACGTAGGTCAACTCAGACACATTGTAATGGAAAAATTAGATATACATAATTTATAACGATATCTAAGAAGTCGTCTGTTAAGTTACATTTTAGATGCATTCTACATATTTTTATCGCTTGCCCTGTTAACTTCGTGATAAATTCGGCTCTTGATAAATAATTACCTAAACCCATGGCTCTCGCCACTAATGAAAACTTACTTTTAAATTGATATGACATACAAAAGGAAATTGTTATATACGCAAAAGAATACCTTTTTTTATTGCAAGTACATATTGGTATTACTTATATCTTTTGTTTGTTGACAACTTTACATTGCTGTAAGCTAAAACCAACTTACAGTGTGATGCGTCATTGATGTTTACGATATACATACAAACAACATATGTATGAAGATTAAAAATGTTCAGTTTTCTTTTACTAGAAGTGTTTACTTAAGACTACTAAAAATCTATATAACTAAGCTAGATTCTTGTTATCTTAACTACATTTAACAATCGCAATGGATGAATCACTTTAATGATTCATAATGAAAAATCAAGGTAAGGATGTCAGTAGTAGCTGATAACCTGAAGAAATCGCCGTAGACAAACTTATCCAAGCTTGAACAAAGGTTTTATGAGCATTAATTTGTCATTGGTTGCCCCTCACGAAGGTACCTAACTAATAATATTCGCTAGTTTCCGCTTCACAATTCTCATAATATTTCTTTATTATAACTGTTAAGTAGAACAGAGCGACTATATATTTTTTTTAATTTCTTGTTAACTCATATTCTAGTAATTTAATTTCTGCGCGAGAAAATGAGCAATTTCGAAAAAGAAGTTATCTACAGCTGTGACTGTAATTTAACAGATTAGTGTGGGCGTCAATAAACCAACTTTATGAATTTGTTGGAAATTATAATTTTATTAGTATTCTTAATAAATACCTTAGGTATATTCACATAACATACATCCAGGAATCGATACTATTCAACAGGGTAACAAATGCAAATGAATGTCACTACTCACTATGTCATTTGACTGACGCTCATTGACATAATAAAATACGTTCTGTTTTACGATATTTAACACTTTGAAAGTTTCAAAAAGTTCCAGAGTTCCTTCTTTCATTTTTTTATAACATTTACATTAAAAACGTATTAAAAAAGTATGTTCTCTAACATTACTCCATCCTTTGATGATTGATTTCCATAAAATATTATCTTTTCTGGCGCTATATATACGTATCCCGTTTTGACCAATCATACTTTTGTGTTATTAAAGTATGTGATAGCCATTATTATAAATAACTAATTTCTATACAAAATTTATTTACTTATTTGATTCGTTCTAAAACTTACACCACACATAAACAGAAGGCTGAATAAAACATGTCTTGCGGATCGGAATAGCAATAACATAGTCAAGATAATCAAAAAATTATTATAATAATCATCAGTCATTTAATATAATTAACTTTAAAACTGGCCATGATAAGAATTGGGTTCAGTTGAAATCAAATTAAAAAAAACAAACAACAAAATCATATACATCAAGTTGTTTTGTTATTTTTATGTTACGCAAGTTATTGACGTTTTACTTGTTTATCGTTATCATGTTATTGTTTTAATTGTCACAATTGCAACTCTGTGTAATGCTGGGGCTACACTAACGAGGAACGCCGTTAATTATCGCGATGATGAACGTTTGACGTTGGTGTAGCCACGACTTATTGCGATAATTTTACAACGGCATTCACATTGCCTTTTCCCGTTTGGCGATAACTCCAGTGGCGGTACATCAGAGATTAATGCGTTAAAGCGGCCACACTACGTTTGTCGTAATGAACAAAAGTAATGTAATAATTAACGCAGTATTTATCGTGATGATCATCATTGACGTTTCCCGGTAGTGTGGCCCCAGCATAAGACATATTTATATAGACAATTCACTGCGTAAGATAGTGACTACAAGGGAATGATATCATGGCTTTCTAAATCATTTAAAATCCAACATAAGCAAATATCGATCATATTTCATACTGTTGCCTTAATGTATCGATTTAAAATTTACTATTTAGTAATTATAAAACAAAACTAATTTGATGTACCCACATTTATTATAGTTACGCACACAAATCGCATCTCTAATTCTAATTTTAAAAAGGTCATTGCATCGACAGGCACGAGCCGGCACACAGTAATTTTTAAGACATTAACACATTCAAAATTTAAAGTGTAACGTTTTTGTTTATATAACGGACTTTAAAAGTATTATAATAATTAATGATTAAACGCGTGATCGTATCAATTGAAACACAATGTTATTATCTGGGTAAGATTTAGATATTTTTAAACTTATATCTTAGTTTTCGAGACTTCTCAAAACCTTTATGAATACAAAGTTGTTGTATTGTTTAGCCAATAATTATTTAACAATAATCAATTTTATATTTCCTTTAAGCTTAGTTCAATATTGTTAATTCCGATTTTGTATTTCTAAATTACAAGTTTTACTTTGTAATTTAGAAATGTATGTCCTGTGTGAAATTTAATTATGTTCTTGTAATGTGTAACAATCCAAGAAAATTTTGAATTTATGTGGTGTATTAGGTTACTAAAATAATTCAAGATGACAACGACAATCAGCTGTTTTTACAAAAGAATGTATCCCTTGTGAAAACAGCTGATCCTGGTAGCCATCTTTGATTTTCTTTATAATATTTTGCCCATGTGTATAATATATGCTGTTGGCGGTGGGAAATGATGCAGAACGATGACATCTACGGATTAATTGCACTGTTGTATAGTAAATGTAGACGAAAATTGTTTTTTTGGAACCTTACATTTACTATGTCTTATGTTGCTTATTGTATGAGTTCAACTCTTTATTAAGTGGCTAACATTCTTTGATCCTTTCGACATGAAATTATTAATTGTGTATTTTACCAACACCAACCAATATATTTTAGCAACTGTATTAAGATTAGAGAGGGTAGGTAGGTTCCGTGATTATGCGTTTCTTTTATGTCTAACGTTCTTTTATTATAATACTTTGATTTAATATTTAAGTTAGTCACTTCTTTCTATTAAAAACATAACTAACGGAATTATTGTAGCTGTATCATAAATAATTTGCAAATAAATGTGTGCTATTTAATTTGACTTTATGTACACGGCGGAAGTGTAATATGAAATAAAAAAAACTGTCTTTCGAAATTTTCCTTGTTATAGGTACTGAAGATTTTACTGATGTATTTTAAATCGATGTACTTCATATTTGAAATGTTAGAATTATTAAAGTTTTTTTGTAAGGAGTTACGTCCGAAAATTTATTGGTAATTTTTTGTAGAAAAGTTAACATTTTTCCGCTTAATCAATGATAAATAATATTCCATGTAAGACTTGACAGATTTCTAAAATCAAACAGATTTACAGATAACACATTTGACGGTACGGCATTTAAGAAATCGACTGCCACTTCCAAGATAACGAATTCGAGACCACCTATCCTATCCTACTAATATTTTAAACGCGAAAGTTTGTAAGTATGGATGGATGGATGTTTGTTACTCTTTCACGCAAAAACTACTGAACGGATTTGGATGAAACTTTACAGTAATATAGCCTATATATCAGAATAACACATAGGCTACTATTTGCAGCGATAAGCGACATATACGCGGGCGGAGCCGCGGGCAACCACTAGTTGCAAATGTTTGTATTGCTCAATGAGTTCTCTTGTAACGTAAATGTTATATGGATTTGTGTATGTACTTACTAATTAAATTTAAATATCCGGATTCTAAAATCTAAAGTACAACCTTTTCATGTATATTTATTACTCTTAATTTTTCTTTTCTCGGGTTATGAAGTATGTAGGTCATATAAAACCTTTTTTCTTTGTTTTTTTAAAAAGCGTGTAAGTATCGATGAAATTTAAACATTTCATTCTACTAATTATTATATTTTTTAAATTTAGCTATTTAAATTTGCAAAAAAAAACCGTTTTACTTATTTAAACATTATACAATCTTTTTCTCTTCAATTTACATCAAGTCCTTCCAAATATTTTATTTACGATTCGAAAGGAAAATTCACATACACTTATATATTTTTCTGACTTTTAAAATTTAATTGCCTCTATTACGGTCTAAAGATTTTTAAATATCAATACACATAATATATTACTTTCAGATGTACGTACGTAAAGTTTGGCCCAACGTGCTCTAAAATTGTTAAAAATCTAAATTAATTCTGTGGTATTGTTTGCAGAGCCCTCATGCGTATGGACGGAGAAGATGTTTACGGAAGAAAAATAAGCACGCGTTATGTTCGCACGAGCGTTCCTCACACGTATTCCAGCGACGAAGGGTACAGTACCGCGCCTGCCTCGTCATATGCATCGGTATTTTTACCACCACAGGTTTGTGACGTAATTATATCATCATCATCAATAGCATTGAACACTCTAATTCTGGACACAGGTCTTTCATAGCATTGAACACTCTAATTCTGGACACAGGTCTTTCCTTAGCAAGGAGGCTTTTTTTTATGAAATAGGCGGGCAAACGAGCTGACGTATCGCATGATGGTAAGCGATTACCGCCGCCCATGGACCGCAACACCAGAGGGGTCACAAGTGCATTGCCGGCCTTTGGGAGAAGGGGGAGGGGTTGGCGTATGGGCCTCCGGTATCCTCTCACTCGGTGAAACACAGCGCAATCACTATTTCACACCGTTTTTCTGTGAGGCAGTGGTATTACTCCGGTCGAGCCTTATTCATGCCGAAGCGTAGCTCTCCCGTGGTATTTTTTGGCCTACTCTGGCCAGACAAGTTGGTACCGGTATTGTTTGTTACAGGTTTTCGTTCTCTTTGCAGTGATGTCTTGCATAGTTTGCTCCTTTAGTCTGCTCTTACGACACCCACGAGCCGAATAGGGGTGGTAACACTCTATATTGTTAAAGCCGAGTCTCCACCGAACAAAGGTTGGCAACTTTTATGGTGGCAACCTTTTTTGTGTTGTCAAATTTCGGTGGAGACGCGCCTTAATACGTCACCACACTGAGTAACTTTATAATAGACTGTAAAGAATCCTTGATTTTTGTTAAATTTATCATTAACAGACTTCATTTGCATATAAATGAAGTATTCCAATTTTTTTTTTGTTTCAAACAAGAAAAAGAAATGCCAAACAAATATACTTCATTGAAATCTGACTTAGTTACAGTGTTATCTAGTAGTAGTAGATACCTACTTTAAATAATGAGATTTATGTTGGTGAACTGAGGATTATGTAATTTATGAACAGAATTAAAAATATTATTTTTTGTGAACCAAGTTTTAAATATTGTGTCCATCCTTTGGTTATAATTTTTTTTCTTGACGAAAGAGTACCTACTAGATACTAGTATATACCTAATTATTACATTTTCGTTCTGATTTTTATGTTTGTATATCTGTCTATTTTTTTTGCTATTTAATTGTATCTTGTCAATCTGCTACTTCTGTTTTGCTCCCACGAAGAGAGACGATAAAATTTTAACTTTAACATATTTTTTGCCGACTTCAAAAAAGGAGGGGTTCTCAATTCGACCGTAAATGTTTTTTTTTTAATGTGTTCGCGGATAAATTCGTCGTTTATGAACCGATTTAAATGATTATTTTTTTAATGGAAAGGAGATATCCCAACGGTGGTGCCATCATAAGGACACTAAGATCTGATGATGGCATCTAAGAGAAATCTAGTCGAACCATGAAGTCGGTTTTTATTTTGTTAAAATTTTACTTGTGTTAAAGAAACCTTACCTCAATAAATGTAAAACTTGGCTCTTGCTTTTTACATTTATTGAGGTAGGGTATTGCGTTATTTTAGGCGGGCCACTCACACGCCTGCCGCAGGAGCAATCTAGGGTGTAAGTGGGGATGACCCTTAATTGTAACGTGTATAGGCAAGCAGGGGCAATTTTCCAGATTGGACCTGCGGCAGAGCGGCAGGGGCGCAAGACTTTTCTAGTTCCCTAGAATTTCCCGACCACTCTGCTACGTCGCCGCGTGTGTAGTGCGATGTAATTTGTTGGTAACTGCTGTGGTAGTATACGCGACTTCGGTGTATGAGGTCTCGCGATTGATTCCTGGGTCGGACCAAATGTTTGTGTGCTCTGTGAATATTTGGTTCGGAGTTTGGGTATTTTCCTTGTAGAATATGTATGTATTTACAAGTATGTATAGTATATATGTATTCATATCGGTTGTCTAGTAACCCATATACAAGCTCTGCTTAGTTGGGACTAAATGGCGTTGTGTATTGTCCAAAATATTGTTTTTATTAAATATAATATTATTAGTTTCTGTAGCCACATCTTCACCCAGACACCTTTTTTTTTGCGGTAGCATCGCTAAAAGAGCAAGGACTACACCCATCTTTTGATGTGTAAATAATACTGGTGCCATTCTCAACACGTGTGTTTAGCGCGACGTACACTCTCACACTGAACAGCAAGCAAGTGTGTTGTGACAATTCCTTAATTGCCCTGTCCACCCTACACTACTACTGCGGCAGGCGTGTGAGTAGCCCGCCTTACGTTACGTAAATCGATATCTTACGTTAACTTTTTATTACGTCATAATGTTTAGGTAGTTCTCTTCAAATATTGTGTACAGCGTATTGTAATACAGAGTCCGGTTAATAGAGTTTCTACTGTAGTACTTAATAAAACATTAATTCTTCGTTTACAGGTGTGTTCATCACCCCCAGAGGTGACGAAACTCGCAACTCAGCAATCTGCTGTTGCTAAAGAATGGGCGCTAGCATTGCAACAGCTTCCTGCACCGTCTCCGCCGCCTCATGACTTCTGTCCACCACCTGCGCCCAAGCCTCGCAAGATAAGAGGAACTCATGGTTCGTTTGCATATTCATATTCACATATTCTAAGGATACTTTTATAATTTTGATTTCAGAGCATCAATGTATTTAGACGCAAAAATCTATGTTTACACTTGAGATATTTGATTAGTATTAATATTTATTGTTTTACTTAGTCTCAAATTATAACCAAAATGATATTTCATGTTTTTTCTGCATCAACCAATGATTGACCAGTAGAACGCAGTAGGGTTTAAGTCCGCTATTGTACCAAAAGTCTATGTTGTATTCAATAAATAAATAACTTTGAGTAGAAATTATTTTGCACAAAAATCATCAAAAAATAGTGTACTTTAAATTGTTATACATATATTGAAACAAGGTGGAAAGTATCTAAAGTTAATCGAATTATGCAATTTTTATAAACAATACACGCACTTTCGAAACATACTTGAATAACTTTTTTTTATACAGGCTCGGTCAACCTTGACCGTTCCGGTTGCTCGTCAAGTAACAGCGCCGATGGTCGCCGAGAGAGCGGCAGTCGAGCTGCGTCTCCGTGGAACTCTTCAGCCAGTTTCAGTGAACAAAGCGAGGCGGAAGAGACCACGGCTGAGCTCACTGTCTCGAATCTACCGCCCTATGAACCCCCCGTCTTACAGGTATAGTCCATCGAATAGTTACATTCTATACACACAAAGACACATACACACGCACACATTTATACAAGACATAAATATCTACACTAACTCACTACAAGCACGCTCACACACACACAAGCATACATACTCACATCATGACATCGTTACACTTATGTTTGTTATGTCTCTTACTCATTTTTTTTCACTTCTCATTATAAATGAACGTGGTTACACTTACTTCAAGCTCTGAATTATCTAGACATGGGAGAGGCTGGTAATCTGTCATACAGGTTCTCCTAGTGCAGATACCAGTCTCTCACACAGATTCACCCACTGTGTTTTATATAACACTGAACTTGTGAACTGATTTTTGTTAACTATTCTGTATGAGAGAGAATTAATAAACGATTATTTATATATATATTATATTTATATATAATTATTATATGACGTCAAAAGTAATAATAATACATCTCAAACTGCCTGTGTTATGGCAAAACCATACTGCTAATAAACATTTAAATATTTGTAAATACATACAAACCTGTATATATAAAAGAAAGTCGTATAAGTTACACTATTTATAACTCAAGAACGGCTGAACCGATTTGGCTGAAAATTTGTGGGAAGAAGAAAAATAAATTTTCTTGACTTTTTACACAGGATTTTATTTTTATTTTTTTACTTTGCCACGCGGCGTTAACCGCTGTTGTTGTTGTACCGCGGGTCTCAGCTAGATATTGATAAATTACACCCAGACTGTCCCAGACACAAAATCGATCGATCATGTTCATTTCCAGCTCTGTAAAATTCTGAAGACCAATTTCAAAAACTCGTGACGACACAACTGAACTTAAATGTAAAATATTCTCAATTCGTAACGATTAAAGTGGGCACGAACTACGGCTATTTCGAGAATTATGTTCAAGTCATGCAAGTTATAAAGTAGGTATATGAAAAATACAGAGATGATTTTCTGATCAAGTTTTAAGTTTTTTACGTGTACAAGTAAGCCAGACTGTTAGCCTGTCTACAACTCCATATAAATACTGGGGTACATCATGACCTGGCTTTAGAAATGAACAAAGTCAATATGTATGCTGATAGTGTAAGGGTCGCCGCACACGGGCCACCGGCCACAACCACAAAACGCCGCCACAGGCATATTTCCTTCATTCGTCATTATGACACTGCGCGCAAGGGTTACAAAAAGTAGTAGCCACCGACCGCAAGTGTCGACCACCGGCCTCAAGTGGCCGTCGCGTGGTTCAGCTACCTTTGTAGCCGTCTCTAGCTTCTCGTGGCGGCGTTTGTGGCTGTCGCGTGTGGCCCGTGTGCGGCGACACTAAGTGTTGGAAATGATCTATATTTACTATTGATTACCTACTAAAGGTAGGACTTTGCAATGTTATCGTAACCATTTCCCAGAAGAGTGTCATACATGTAGTCTTAAAAAGTTGGTTTCAAGATAAGTAAGGTGTAAATAAAAAAATAAATGGTAACTATGATTGCCGAAACAAGACCAGGCTGTAGAATATTTAAGTAGTCGTCTCTCAATCAAAAAAGGGTCTGATAATTGTTATGATTGTCATGCACACGAATTGTCCATAGGTCTGTCGCACGATAGAAACATTTCCAAGTTTCGTAAGTGCTTTTCATGTTTTATTCATGTTTAAATACATAACAATAATTTGTTTAAATCAGTTGCTCTTTATTAAATAACAAAAAGCAGGTTCTGTTAAAAGTTGCAATGAAATTACACATTATTATAGTAGTAACCCTAGTAGTCCGGGATCCCCGGAACAAGTTTTACAAGTTAATACTATCAAGCTAATTTTTCGTGAGTGGCTTCATTTTGATGAGGGACCCACATTTCACCTTACAAAAAATTTCAATTGTGGTAGTTAACAGGGGTAGCAGGGACTAAAAACTTTTGAGCGTAGGACCACGCAATTTGGCTGATAAATTGATCCAATCACAATGAAGCCACTCACGAAATATTTGCTTGATAGTAATAACTTGTAAACTTTGTTCCGGGGATCCCGGACCTAGGTATTTTGGAATTTAGTTGATCGTGGGTAGATCAAAACGAGGAGGAATACTGTACATTCAGTATCTCCACCGTACTTAAGCCTTACAGATAGTGTCCAATAACAATTTATAGCAGAGTGGAATATGAATTTTGACAGATTTTATCAAATATTGACAAGTCAAACATAGAAATTTTGATGGATCAAGTAATGAAAATTTGCCAGATAAAAAATTAAGTGTACATGATTCATTCCCATGTATTCGAGCGTAATGGAGAAACATCATGTCTCCCCTAATATGACGTTATAATTATTTGTCTTCAACTTAGTTGCCCATATAATTAATTTGTACCATCAAAAATAATGTGGATTTTTAATACCTAATTTTTTCAATGAACTTACTATATGCATGGTTAAACAGTTTAACAATAAATAACAGTTTAACAATAAATAACCCACAGCAAACCCTACTTCCTATTCGATGTTTGTTTTGATTAATTGTTATATATATAAATGTGTTAATCTGTGTGTGCAGGAGATGCTGATACAACTGTTCAACCAATACATTCCTGTCGTTCGAGTGTCTGTATGGGCCGCAGGAGAAGGACCCCTAGCAACAGTCGTACTTCGTTCGGAATGGGACGCAAGGCTAGCAATTGCGCGTATTCACAAACGTCGCTTAGATAACCAGTGGACGGGCCGTAGACTCGAATTATCATTAGGCAAACCTTCGCCTGCACCAAACCTAGATGTTCTCAGAGCGCGTCTTAGAGCCATACTCCTCGACCAAAGTAACCACATGTTGCCGCTTTTACGTTTGAGGGATGCATACGCGAGTCGTCATTGTTGTGCCCTAACTACATCAGATATAGCGAAGCTCAAAGATACCGTAATCATCCATGAAGGGTACGGTAGAATGGTACAGTTAGTTGACTTAACTCCAGTCTCTAATACTGAAATGGAAGAAGCTCCGTGGAAGTGCCATATTCATGCGTCTATGAATACCGGACAGGAGGATGGGACTCGCATCCTACAGCCTGTTTATATGGAGATTTCAGTACTGGCTAAGAACGTTCATGTGTTGTTGGAGAATCATGGTGGGATCTTGCCACTTTTAAGGTAATTCTAATAAATGTACACAGTACCTATTATACTATTTAACCTTTTCTCATTTCCTTTAATTTCTGTATAATATCGTCATTTATTTCGTCTTTTTTAACAGACTTCAAAAAAGAAGGTTATCAATTCGACTGTTTTTTAGGGTTCCGTGCCAAAGGCAAAAAACGGAACCCTTATAGATTCGTCATGTCTGTCTGTCTGTCTGTCCGTCCGTCCGTATGTCACAGCCACTTTTTTCCGAAACTATTAGACCTATAATGTTGAAACTTGGTAAGTAGATGTATTCTGTGAACCGCTTTAAGATTTTTACACAAAAATAAAAAAAAAAACAATAAATTTTGGGGGTCCCCCCCCATACTTAGAACTGAAACTCAAAAAAAAATTTTTCATCAAACCAATACGTGTGGGGTATCTATGGATAGGTCTTCGAAAATGATATTGAGGTTTCTAATATCATTTTTTTCTAAATTGAATAGGTTGCGCGAGAGACACTTCCAAAGTGGTTAAATTAGTGTCCCCCCTCCCCTTTAACTTCTAAAATAAGAGGATGATAAATTTAAAAAAAATATAATGATGTACATTACCATGTAAACTTCCAACGAAAATTGGTTTGAACGAAATCTAGTAAGTAGTTTTTTTTTAATACGTCATAAATCGTAAACTGCAATTTACCTTTCATTCAATCAACACAAATATAAAAATAAAATAAAAATTATATTATGTTACTTGCTGCCGCGGAACCCTTCATGGGCGAGTCCGACTCGCACTTGGCCGCTTTTTTTAAAATGTTTTTACCTCATAACTTTCGATTGGGTGAAGCAACTTTGAAGATTCTTTTTTTATTTGAAAGCTGGTACTACCCGTGTGGTCCTATTTCAATTTTTTGGTCCAGTTCTTGAAGTCGGTTTTTTTGTTAAAATTTGTGATTATGTTAAATGCTTCTTATTCATAAAAAGTAAAGTGTAGTTTTTACTTTTTGCTTCGTTACACATTAGCCGTCTGGGTTATATTTCTACAAGTATTATTTTTTAGTAACAAGACCTAATATTTATGTATATTCCTTGATAGCTTCGTGGAGTGCTATGAGAGCTGTTTCGATGCCCTGGTGTGCGATACCCGTCACGGCGTTACACTCGAGCTGTTGTTACGCAGTGTCCCCGGGGTAGAAGTTCGCGATGTACCATCACGGCACCTCACTTGGCGTCAGACGGACTCCCTGCCTGATAACACTACCAACAGTAAGTGTAAACTATACAGGATTCATAATTGCTCTTTCTATTCTGTCAAATGAAGCCGCCATGG
This sequence comes from Diaphora mendica, assembly GCA_949125395.1. Taxonomy (NCBI): domain Eukaryota; kingdom Metazoa; phylum Arthropoda; class Insecta; order Lepidoptera; family Erebidae; genus Diaphora; species Diaphora mendica. The sequence continues at coordinate 10,797,179 of OX421321.1, forward strand.
TCTCCATGCCACTGTTGCATTGTTTGCATTCTCAGTCAGTATGGTGACCACTACTGTTAGATTTTGCTTGTGCTTTCTATCTTTATATAGAAATAAAAACTAAAGATTAAGACATAGTAGTGGCCAGTGAAACCTGTCATGAGCCTCGGAGAAATCAACTGTCAATATGTATTCATCAACAACCCATAATGTCCCACTGCTGGGCTCGAGTCTTCTCTCAATTGAGGATTAAGGCCATACGTCCCCACGCTGGCCGAGTGCAGGTGTGGCAACACAACGTTGTGGCTACGTAATCTTGGCGGTGGATGTTTTTAAGCCGCTAAAAGGCGGCGAAAATTGAGCTTCACGACTGTTATCCTATGATTGAGGGTTAAGGCCATACGTCCCCACACTGGCCGAGTGCAGGTGTGGCAACACAACGTTGTGGCTACGTAATCTTGGCGGTGGATGTTTGTAAGCCGCTAAAAGGCGGCCAAAATTGAGCTTCACGACTGTTATCCTATGATTGAGGGTTAAGGCCATACGTCCCCACGCTGGCCGAGTGCAGGTGTGGCAACACAACGTTGTGGCTACGTAATCTTGGCGGTGGATGTTTTTAAGCCGCCAAAAGGCGGCCAAAATTGAGCTTCACGACTGTTATCCTATGATAACAACCGGGACCGACTGCTTAACGTTACCTCCAAATCACGGATAACTGTCAATACGTATCTATCTACATAAAAGAGGAAGGTGACTGACATAGAGAGAGATCAACGCACAGCCCAAACCGCTAAACCTAGAATCCTGATATTTTGCATGTAGGTTCTTTATATAACGTAAATGAGGGTAAGGGTAAATCAAGGGATGAAAGTGTGCGTGAACGAAGCCACGTGCAAAAGCAATTTATGTAAATAATATTATTTGTTGTAGGTGAGAGTTCTCGTTCAAGTGGCGAGCGCGACCGGCCTCGCACGGCTCCGGTTCTGGAACCGATGCTCGCGTTGTTCGAACGCGAGCTCATTGATCTCTTGCGAACTGCACCCAAATGCTCCATACCTTTTAGCAAGTTTGTACTATTTTATATTTATTTATTCTCAAATTGTCTATTTTACTATTTTTATCTTTAAAACATAGATTATAAACAGCGTTCTTTTGTTGCCTTTTAAATGTAATGCTTCTAGTTAAGGCTTCCTCTACTAATAATTGCTTTTTCTTAAAATATTATGGATTTACTATCATTTTTCGTGTTTATACAGAAGTAGACTAGTAACTAAATAAAATATTAATATAAATGATTAGTGTTGTCTTCAGAAAATATATAAAATGTAATTGTTTTAGACTAATTCCTGCCTTCCACCACCACTTCGGTCGACAATGTCGCGTGGCTGACTACGGCTTCACTAAACTGCCGGATTTGCTCGCTGCACTCAGTAGTGCTATTGTAGTAAGTAGCAGTCTAAAGCTTATTTTATATTTGTTTTAAACAAAATGGTAATGTGTAGGGTTAATCATGTGTAATTTAAGTAATTTATCTTCAAATTTATGTATTGTTTGTATTATCCTATTATGGAGGAAAGTTAATAATTTTCTGTTTTTTATAGGTTCTCGGGTCGGGTTCGTCTCGTATCATCACGATTTCCGCTACCGCTCAGAGTCGCCGTTGGACTTCGGATCTCGTTAAACTTCTTAAAGCTCAACCGGGACGTACCGTCCTCGTTAATGATATCCCATTGATGTACCAAACTACTTTTGGACGCCCATTCTCCCCGGTCGATTATGGAGTTTGTACTATTGCGGAGCTGATGCAGCGGGTCGGACAGCAGGCTGTGACTGTCGCTCAAGATGGATCTATTTCATTGCCGAGACGCACTCCAACACCCGAGGAGAGAGCCAGGACTAGGCAGTTTGCTATGCAGGTAAATATTTAGTAATCAATCTATACTAAAATATAAAGCTGCAGAGTTTGTTTGTTTGCTTGAATGCGCTAATCTCAGGAATTACTGGTCCGATTTGAAAAATTATTTCAGTGTTAGATAGCCCATTTATCTAGGAAGGCTATAGGCTATATATCATCATGCTAAGATTAATAGGAGCGAAGCACCAATAAAAAGAATGTTACAAATACGGGTAAAAATTATTACGCTGCGGGCAATAGGAGACGTAAATGTAGTTGCGTGGGTCAGCTAGGTTCATTATATGGCGATGTTCATTACCTTGCTCTTATCTAAAATGCTGGCTAAAGCTGCTTCTATGTTATAAAACTCTATTTGAAGAGAGGAGTTAATTTGCACATTATCTCAGGCCGTGGAACTCCTCCGGTACACGCCGAACCTGCGCATGGAGTTCTCCCGCTTCGTGCCGGCGTACCACGCGCACTTCGGGCGGCAGCTGCGCGTGGCGCACTACGGCTGCGTGAAGCTGGTGGAGCTGTTCGAGCTCATCCCCGAGGCCGTGGCGGTGTGCGGCGAGAGCAACGGCGAGCGCAGCGTGCGCGTGGCCACGCGGGCTGCGCGCGCGCTCGTGGCGCAGCGCCTGCGCGCGCTGCCCGCGCTCGCGCTCGCCGACCTGCCCGCGCACTACGCCAACGTCTACGGCGCGCTGCCTTCGGTGAGCTCTCTCCGCCAACATCCTATCCTACTTCCTACTAATATAAATGCGAAAGTTATTTATTAAGAAATACATTTATTGAGATTTTTTAAATTTAAATGCCGACATAAACGCGGGCGGGAGCCGCGGGCAAAAGCTAGTTTTCTATATATATAAAAATTTCGTGTCACGATGTATGGGCGCGATAAACTCCGAAACTACTAAACCAATTTTTATCAAATTTTGTAAGCATCTGTAATTTGGTCCAACTTGGTCGATAACCCAGTTTTTATCTCAATTATGTTCATTATACGACTTCAGTGTATATTTATCGGTTAGTTCTATAATATCCTAGTAGATGGCGGTTTGACACCTAAGTTGCACAGATATCCGGTAGATGGCGCCGTATTTCTATTTCTAGAATTTACGTAGAAATGTAAATGTAAAAAAATATTTACAAAAAAATGTGGCGGTACAAAGGTCGCCGGGTCAGCTAATAATAATATATATCCTCGTTTTCCTATCACCCCCCTGCATACTCCACCTCGCATAAGCGTTCTAGGTACAAACTCCACTATCCAACGACTCTGCAAACTGCTCAATGGTTGCAGCGCCCTAGTCGATTTACACACTGATTTGCTTATCAAATTCTGCAAAACCATACTAAATACCTATAAGTTTATAATATATACCTACTTTCTTTGCGTGCCATCTGCCAAAACTTGTATTGTATTTTTAGTGTAAACTTATGATAATATTGTCGTTTATGGTGCACATGGTGCTTAGCTATAAATATGTAGTTATTACAGTATGCTATTTTATACTTAATGCAAAATATCTTCTAACTGTTAAACAGTGTATAGAATTGTTGGTGAGCCAATTAAATAAATAATTAAAAGCTCTTTCTCACAATTTTTAATGAACTTTGAAGGAAGATATGTCGTTAGGTTAGGAAGGAAAGCTAAAGTAAGTGTTTGTTGTTCAGCCGGCGATGCTGGAGGCGGAGTCGGTGGAGGCGCTGGTGTACGCGGCGGGCGGGTGCGTGGAGCGCGGCGCGGTGGCGGCGCCGGGGCTGGCGCCGGCCTGGGCCAGCGCGCTGCTGGCGGCGTGCGCGGCGCTGTGCGGCGACCGCAGCGTGGCGCGCGGCTCCACGCACGAGTACTTCTGCGCCGCCTACCGCCGCCTGCAGCGCGCCGAGCCCGACCTGCGGCGCCTGCTGGCGGCGCGCGTGCTCTTCGTGGTGCAGGACGCGCGCCTGCAGCTGGCCGCCGCCTGGCGCGCCGTGTGGCGCCTGGCGCAGCTGCTGGCCGACCGCGCGCCGCTGCCGCTCGACGACCTCTACCGAGACTACGCCACGAGATACGAGCCCGTCTTCCCCGGGGGAGAGTCTGGTCAGTTGCTAAACTCATTCTCAACTTCACTTATTTGAGACATGTATCAGGGAATAAGATTTGTAAAGATTTTTTTACGTCAACTGGTCTTTCGAACGGTTCGAAAGACCAGTTGACGGAAAAAAAAACTTTCATAAATTTGCTCTAACCATTTATGGTATCTTATATAAAACTGTGGATAACTTACTGGAGTAAGCAAGACCCTTACTTTTTATTAAAATCTACTGGTACTTAACTAAGAAAGTTACAAATTGGTATTTTTTTTTAAATCCGTGGAGAAAAAAATCATATTATTGAAATATTACTGTATATAATATTATTGCAATATATTTGTTGTAGGTAGTGAAGGCTTGGGCGAGTTCCTCCGTCAATACTCGGAGATATTCACGGAGAGTGAGAGCGCTCGCTGGTCGCTGTGCGCGGGCGTGGTGGTGCCGCGCTGCCGGGACCCGCCCGCCGCCCCGGCTCATGAAGACTACTCTGTGCACGATACTCCACCCGGACAGAAGGTAAACACTACTCACACACTCCATCTATACTGTGCGCGGGCGTGGTGGTGCCGCGCTGCCGGGACCCGCCCGCCGCCCCGGCTCATGAAGACTACTCTGTGCACGATACTCCACCCGGACAGAAGGTAAACACTACTCACACACTCCATCTATACTGTGCGCGGGCGTGGTGGTGCCGCGCTGCCGGGACCCGCCCGCCGCCCCGGCTCATGAAGACTACTCTGTGCACGATACTCCACCCGGACAGAAGGTAAACACTACTCACACACTCCATCTATACTGTGCGCGGGCGTGGTGGTGCCGCGCTGCCGGGACCCGCCCGCCGCCCCGGCTCATGAAGACTACTCTGTGCACGATACTCCACCCGGACAGAAGGTAAACACTACTCACACACTCCATCTATACTGTGCGCGGGCGTGGTGGTGCCGCGCTGCCGGGACCCGCCCGCCGCCCCGGCTCATGAAGACTACTCTGTGCACGATACTCCACCCGGACAGAAGGTAAACACTACTCACACACTCTGTGCGCGGGCGTGGTGGTGCCGCGCTGCCGGGACCCGCCCGCCGCCCCGGCTCATGAAGACTACTCTGTGCACGATACTCCACCCGGACAGAAGGTAAACACTACTCACACACTCTGTGCGCGGGCGTGGTGGTGCCGCGCTGCCGGGACCCGCCCGCCGCCCCGGCTCATGAAGACTACTCTGTGCACGATACTCCACCCGGACAGAAGGTAAACACTACTCACACACTCCATCTATACTGTGCGCGGGCGTGGTGGTGCCGCGCTGCCGGGACCCGCCCGCCGCCCCGGCTCATGAAGACTACTCTGTGCACGATACTCCACCCGGACAGAAGGTAAACACTACTCACACACTCTGTGCGCGGGCGTGGTGGTGCCGCGCTGCCGGGACCCGCCCGCCGCCCCGGCTCATGAAGACTACTCTGTGCACGATACTCCACCCGGACAGAAGGTAAACACTACTCACACACTCCATCTATACTGTGCGCGGGCGTGGTGGTGCCGCGCTGCCGGGACCCGCCCGCCGCCCCGGCTCATGAAGACTACTCTGTGCACGATACTCCACCCGGACAGAAGGTAAACACTACTCACACACTCCATCTATACTGTGCGCGGGCGTGGTGGTGCCGCGCTGCCGGGACCCGCCCGCCGCCCCGGCTCATGAAGACTACTCTGTGCACGATACTCCACCCGGACAGAAGGTAAACACTACTCACACACTCCATCTATACTGTGCGCGGGCGTGGTGGTGCCGCGCTGCCGGGACCCGCCCGCCGCCCCGGCTCATGAAGACTACTCTGTGCACGATACTCCACCCGGACAGAAGGTAAACACTACTCACACACTCCATCTATACTGTGCGCGGGCGTGGTGGTGCCGCGCTGCCGGGACCCGCCCGCCGCCCCGGCTCATGAAGACTACTCTGTGCACGATACTCCACCCGGACAGAAGGTAAACACTACTCACACACTCCATCTATACTGTGCGCGGGCGTGGTGGTGCCGCGCTGCCGGGACCCGCCCGCCGCCCCGGCTCATGAAGACTACTCTGTGCACGATACTCCACCCGGACAGAAGGTAAACACTACTCACACACTCCATCTATACTGTGCGCGGGCGTGGTGGTGCCGCGCTGCCGGGACCCGCCCGCCGCCCCGGCTCATGAAGACTACTCTGTGCACGATACTCCACCCGGACAGAAGGTAAACACTACTCACACACTCCATCTATACTGTGCGCGGGCGTGGTGGTGCCGCGCTGCCGGGACCCGCCCGCCGCCCCGGCTCATGAAGACTACTCTGTGCACGATACTCCACCCGGACAGAAGGTAAACACTACTCACACACTCCATCTATACTGTGCGCGGGCGTGGTGGTGCCGCGCTGCCGGGACCCGCCCGCCGCCCCGGCTCATGAAGACTACTCTGTGCACGATACTCCACCCGGACAGAAGGTAAACACTACTCACACACTCCATCTATACTGTGCGCGGGCGTGGTGGTGCCGCGCTGCCGGGACCCGCCCGCCGCCCCGGCTCATGAAGACTACTCTGTGCACGATACTCCACCCGGACAGAAGGTAAACACTACTCACACACTCCATCTATACTGTGCGCGGGCGTGGTGGTGCCGCGCTGCCGGGACCCGCCCGCCGCCCCGGCTCATGAAGACTACTCTGTGCACGATACTCCACCCGGACAGAAGGTAAACACTACTCACACACTCCATCTATACTGTGCGCGGGCGTGGTGGTGCCGCGCTGCCGGGACCCGCCCGCCGCCCCGGCTCATGAAGACTACTCTGTGCACGATACTCCACCCGGACAGAAGGTAAACACTACTCACACACTCCATCTATACTGTGCGCGGGCGTGGTGGTGCCGCGCTGCCGGGACCCGCCCGCCGCCCGGGGCGGCATGAAGACTACTCTGTGCACGATACTCCACCCGGACAGAAGGTAAACACTTGAATCGCTTCAATTATACCCTCAAAAGCTTTGTGAACCTTCAAGCGTCATACGCATTTTGGTGTTAACGATATTTGTTTTAAATATGTTGCGATAATACGTTTTTGTTTTTTTGTCTAGGGTTCGCGTGTTTTTGAATCGCCAAAGAACAATATCTGGTGTTCTCCACCGGCCAGCGCTTTGCCGGCTCCGACAGCTTTTCTTACACAGGATAACCGACGTAAGTTCTATACACACTCACACACCAAACTCTGCATCATTTAATTACTGCTCTCAATTTTGTTGAACTAATCGCTCGATTAATGTGTTCATGATCTGTATTAGTCTAATATCAGAAGTAAGATCGTCCTTCATCTCGACCTTCATCGACTTGTTAACCTAGATATATTTAAAAAGTTTCTGAACATAACCCATGTGGGTGGCCCAAAAAAATGTTAATGAATATTAATTACTATACCAATTTTTTTTCTGTATATGTACTATTGTCCAATAACCGCAGCCTTAATATATTAGTACTAATTGATATATTTGTTTGGCAGGTCGTATCCGTTTGGCGGCGCATTTTGATTGTTCGTAATCCCACCGCGTCATACAAAGATGCATTCCTTTACGAGGTAGGTTATATTGTCCGTGTTCCGAGGGCGACCCACCACAGAGCTGTGATAGCCAGGGTCGCAACGAATTTTAACTACTATATACTTTGTAAGTGTCCAATACATTGTGATGTCTGTAACAATAATATTTTAGATGTTTATATTTTTATGTGTTTATTTAGATTAAGAAAATCTTATGGTGCATTCGTTAAATGTTCAAAGTGCCGATGAAACGTATGTCCCAAATATCTATGTACAATAAGTAAATCTTAAGAATCATCTTGACCAAAAATCTTTATTGTTTCTTATATTATGTACCCTTTTATTATTTATTTGACTAACTTTATTTTTAATTTTACATTTACCCAACCGAGTAGCGTCTGTGATGTGATGTTTTAGTCTATTCCTGTTACTTGTCGAACTAGCCAGTAAAGTTGGTTACATTCTATGTACACGTTTCAAAAACAAACTTAAATTGTAACTAATTTTATTTTCGTTTTATCTTTTGACATTTTTTTTGTATTAATTTCTTAGGTTTATATTTCTTCACGTAACAAAGGACTGAAACAAACTTCAAATGATACTTTTAAGGTACTTATAAGTTTAAATTATATCTATATCCAGTATAGTTATCTGCGTATGGTTTAAGTAGATAACGATACTGCAACTTATACGATTGTTCTTAAAACACAAAGCACTAAAGTGTACATATCACTGATTTGAGGCTCAAAATATATATGTTAAGAATAGTTGGTAAGTTTTAACGAACATCTCGCGCACTTGCAACATTTGCCGGATGCCCGCATAAAGTACAATGATCATAGACAACACGTTGATTCTTGCCTAGAGTTTTATCTTTTAATATATTTAGGCCACGAATCTATTTGCATGTAATTTGCCTAAATTATTCAAATATAGATATATTATTTTAAATGTTATCTAATGTTATTGTGCAAACGAATTTAGTTTCTCATTTGTAGAGATATCACGTTCGAATTTATGTAATTTTAGATAACATTTACATTCAAAACTAAAGTCCTACCATGAATAGCCAGTTGGTTTTTGAATTTCACTTTTTTGCGAACTGGCCTTAATGACATGTGTCAATTAAAAACGTTCAAAATGTTTTATAAGAATATTGAATGTCTGTAGGTGTAGGTGATGTTGCTTTGATAGAATATGCTCGTGCCGAAAGTGCGATGATGCTCTTATTATGACAGATTTTTCCTGTTTTAAATTAAATCTCATAGTTCCACATAGCGCAAAGAAACAAGGATACAGGCCTAATTTACAAGTATTCTAGAAATGTATAGTTTATATTGTATGTAATAAATTTTATGTCGCATTAATATTTGCGTAAAATTATTGTAATTCTTATGAATGAAAATGATTTCCACGCGTCTGTATTATAGTTAAGTCAAATTTACAGATAAACTTTTTTATTTAATTTAGTATATTATTTTATTGCTAGATCAAAAATCTGGTGAGATTATGTATGGTGGGTCTGATATATGTTTTAAAACGATCGCGCCATATAATGATTAGTCTATAGTAATATTTAATTATTATAATTTGGATTTGTCTAATAATTAGTATTATCTCATTATTTAAATTTGGATATCGGAAACGCAATCAGATTATGAACTGTAAAGAATCGTGTGATTTTAGTTTTGTACATTAGCTCACTGGCAATTGTTCACTGACAGCAGATAACACTGTTAAAGCTTTTATTATTTTTCCTGATCTTTTTCCTAAGAAAAATAAATAAAATAACTTTATACGCTGTTGTTTGGTGTATATGAATAAGGGCGTAAGGCATTATTATCACTGTGATACCTCTGTACCGTTAATGCCGTATTTTGGTTCCACTTCGATACTAATCACAAATACTTTGAAGAAGGTGGCAGTTCTTATAATCATAAGTCGACTACAATTTACTTAGGTATGTATATAATGTACATATTTCATTGTTAAAATTGGTACAAAGTATAAGAAATGGAATTAAAAATAAAAATATAATATTCATTCAATGCATAGTGTGGAACTACGATATTTAATTGTTGAAATTATTTACAGATAATGTTTGTAATTTGTTTTATATATTTTATGTAAGCAGGATCTTGCATACTTAGGTATATTTTTTCAATGCAATTAATTATATTTTTTATTTCCTGCCAGTCCGCATTTAATCAGCATTGGCCATTCAATCCATAAACATGAAATAGTGTTAACAATTTTGTGACAGATATTGATGATTTTCATGTGAAATTTTATATGTTGCTCTCCCAAGGAACCTTTATGGCCAGATTTCTGTCCGTTGAATAAATATATGTTACTTAAGGTTTATAAAATGGTAATGATTGTCAACTTCTCTAAGACTGTAGTGAAGATACGTTCAAGTACTTTATAAGCTGTTGTTTTATTTTCTGACCAATAACATTGTGTATTTGTACCAGTAAGTCTGTAACAGTAAGATAGAATTAAGTGCCCATTCGGAGTTCATTATGAGAAGATGTTAGGCGATTATTATAATTATTTCTACATCTTCGTAATTCTGTGATTTTTGTTATAGTTTTAACTAGTGATTGATGTATTGAAATTATAGTCATTTCAGTATTTGCATGTATGATGAATGTGTCGGAAAATAAATGTTATTTTTTCAACAATATTGACTACTTTTCATTGAATAACATCAAGTTACAAAAACTATAACCAGAAAACGTAAAAACTTTTGATAAAATTTATCTAGATAAATTAGCTTAAGTTACCCAGGCCATTATTAAGAATCTATTGACACCTCATTCATTGAAATTGGTTCAGTAGTTTAGACTCTACGGTGGAACATACTTACACTGCCAAAACTACGAGTATTACACTGCCTTTTGGCTTTGCTGTAGTCAGGTAAAAAAACTGGCTATAACTAAACAACTATTTAGCCCGCGGCTCTAATTCTAGTCTATCTCAACACCGAAATTCATTCAAATCGGTTCAGCGGTTTAGCCATGAAAGTAACAGACAGCCAGACACAGTTATTTTCGAAGTATGGATGTAAGCGTCTGGTCTTTCCTTTCCACTACAGGCCATGGTCTGCTGTGTACTGATTGGTAATTATTACAAAGCATCGGTAAAATAAGAATGTAACTTTCATTTAAATAACCTCCTGATGTCGTTAACCACAGCTTATGATTTTTATAGCCTGAACTAACATTTTTAGATGTTATGGATTTCGTTAAACACTAAAAATATGATAACTTCTATTTACCCTATTTATCCATCTGGGGCCTCTTAAATGGGCACAGCCTAGGGTAGACAGAGTACCAGCCTTTTTACCATTTATAAAAGGAGTGCCAGATAAAGTTAGAACTGTATTAAAAAACTACTCCACTAAGACTGTTAAGAGCTTACGAACACCTAAGGATTTGATACCGTTGCCGTCGCCAGGGATATAAAAAGTGAATTGCAGTTGCCGCGTAAAGGAAACGAAGCGAATAGAAAGAATGGATATAGGAGAAGTAGCAGGAAGTTTACCACTTTCTACCGGTGACCACGAGCGGTTTAACCCGTTCGGAACGTCGTAGAATAAGGCAGGGATCGGAAAACCCATGCATAACGGTATGCGTTATAAACGGTTACCGAATCAATCTGTAACCGTTTCAAAGGGTTACTCATTGATTCGGTTAACAGATTGTATATGTTATTGTTTTAACCCAAACAATAAAGGTTAACCCAAATTAAAGGGTTTATGTTTTTGAAATTGTTAACCCAAATGATAGAAGTTAACCCAATATTTCGGTTATTTTACGACGTGACGCGACTTAACGCAATTCGAAAATAATCAGTTTTACTTGATCTCTTCTGAAAAAAAATTTACTTGTTATTAGCCGAGATCCCCCTCTTCTCATCTCACGCAAATAATGACGACTGTAACGAAAAAATAATCACGGACCTACAAATATGCAGAAACCTATATCCAATTCGGTTAAGGTTAACCGTAAATTATCCTGTATTCTGTATTAAATTATTCTATTCCTGTTAACAGTTATAATTCGGTAACATCTATTTATGTTAATCCTAAATTTAGGTTAACCCATTTCCAAAAGGGTTAATAACAGATTATTTCGGTTAGGTTAACCCTAACCGGAATATCCCTGGAATAAGGTAGGAAGGAAATAATGTAAATCGCGAAAAAGCTTCGCTAACAAAACGTATGTGTTAAAGTCGCGAAAGTTTAAAATCAGTTACTAAAAATATAGATTATTTAAATAAACGATATTTTCCTCCTGCTCCCCCAAGAGAACAAGCATATCCATACTCATTATAAAAAATATTGATCAATTTGAACAATATCATGGTCTAAAAAAACAAGGTCTCGCAATCCGAGATCGACAGTGTGACGTCACTATCCAGTTACCACTTTATAGCAACTTACGCGAAATGAACCAACCAGAACCAGCGATAGCCGTAATGACATAAGGCTCGCGTCACCCACGTCATCACTGTGTCTCGGAATGCTTCATTTATATTGTTATACCATGACCAATACTATTTCGAATGCATTGCTTGTAACGAAACTAAGTTCAGTGAAATAACAAAGCTCTCTTCTAAAGTGTAGTACATGTCCAGCAGACTATAGAGGCTGTTGATGATGATGAAGGAAGTAATGTATAAAACAAGATAGTATAATAGTCTATAATTTATTTAACATATTGCAACAGATACCATCTACTTATGCGTGTTATTTGGCTGATTGTCACGCAGCTTATGTTAGAGAAGACAGTTTGCCGTTACGCCTTTCCCAAATCATTCGGTGTTTTTGCTTCATGTATGCTTTGCGGGCATCAGCATAGGCACCAAGGTCTCCATCTAAGTATACAGAAGTATATTACTTATTAATTATGTCTCAAACTTGCTTATATACATAACCACTTTACCATAATAAGGATTTTACTTTAATTATATTGCGCTTGTTGTTACCAAGCAAATCCATGGACTTCACTATGTGGGATAAGGATACTGATATAGACATATAAGTTTTACTGCCAACAGGATTGTTTGATAAATGAACAGATTTGAGGAATTGTGGTGTTATTTCAAAGTTCCTGATAATTAGTGTACAAGAATAATGTTTGAACAGTTAGGGAAACAACACTTTTGGTGTCAATTGAGATATCAAATGTTGAAGAAGAAGAATATTCACTGTGTTGTAACTTCAATTCTTTGAATGTTGACAAAATTGCTGCATTTTGATTTGAGATTCTGACTTAAATCAAATTTGGGTGTTACAATAGGGAATATGCATGTCTTTTTTTTATTTCTTAATCTGATCAGATCATATAAGTATCCATAACATAGAAAAAAATATAAATAGGCTTGAAACTAGTCAAACTAATTTTCAAAGTGAAATTTAAAACACCGACTAAATATAAGCTATTCAAACGCCGTCATTTTTCGCGCGCTATTGACATAACAAATGACGTCATTGTCATTTCGTGTTTGTTTACTATTGAGTGTTTCAGTTATTTTATACCTATATAAAGTTTTGATTGATATAAAATTCATGAAAGAAGTTATTTTTTCTCACAGACACCACTAACACAGTAGAAATTTCGACGCCGATAATTTCGATAGTGTAACAATCGACGTCACATTTCGTTTCGACAAATAGGACGCGTTTTGTAGATTTGAATTCCCCTCCCTTAATTTTCACTTTTCATTTAATATTTTCTGGGTTTAAATAATCACTAAATAAAAGAAATACGTTTTATGTATATTGTAAAGACAATAAAGAATCTAGAAAAAAAATTTGAAACAAATAAAAATTTTATGCATATTCCCTATTGGATGCAAATATGAATTTGGACTTTTGGCTTGCTCTATGTGCATCCAAGTCTGCCAAAGTTTACAGAAAATGTTTTGTGTGATCTAAGTGATCTTATATATAATGAAGTCGGTTAAAAATCAATTGCTGTTCGTTTGTCTCGCTAAAACTCGAGAATGGCTGGGTTGATTTAGCTGATTTTGGTTTTGAAATGTTTGTTGTTATAAACAGTAAAAAAAAAAAAATAATTTGAAAATCCAAATGTCATGTGTATGTAGTAGCAGGCACGGTTAGTTTAGAATAAAAAATGTACTTACATTTGATAAACCAAGCCTCTTCAGCATCCTTGTATTTCTTATACAGGGGCACACAGGCAGCTTCATGGTCGGGACGTTCAAAAATCATGCAATCTTCATAACGTTGTCGCAGAATGGTCAGGATCTCAGAGTCCACGGCTCTGTAACACAATATTTTTCTACATTAATTATAATTGTATGAAAATATGAACTTAGGATTTATGTGACGTATGGGATGTAGGTTCTGATTTCAACAATATTATGTTTATTTGACATCTAGCAATAAGTCTAATTACAGATATATTTTGAAGATAGAAACCTGATGATGAATAAATAAATATTACTAAATACATATTACACTAAACTAATTTCACCCAGGTATGAAAAATGAACATGATTATCAAATTATTTTTCTTTTTTGTTTATGGAAGTCACAACATCTTGCTTTGCATTTAGCATCACTAGACCAAAAGGCCAGACAAAAGAAAGCCAGAGTTGAGATTTTATGTCAAGATAAAAGTTGACTAAGTTATTAAGTCTAAGCCGGAACAGTAAAGTATTGAAAATTAACTTTTTGATGTAAATACTGTACATACTTTAAAAAAACCGTTAATTCGAAATTACAAACAGACATTTAAATTTTATTTATTTGCATGGATATCATTAGCAACATCATTTTGGCTACATTCACTGACTATTCTTATTATTTTCAAAATAGGTATTTCTATACCTGGAACCAATTGGCAGTCAGGGAAAATAAATTGAGACTATTGAAAAGTACTTTAAAGAAGAAATAAGTAAAAACTAGTATACAGGATAAAAAGAAAGAGTATAGCTTTTTTTTTTCAGGTTGTTCATTTTCGTTGATCAATAAGCAACTCATACGCTAACAATAATTATTTATTCTTATGTTGAGCAAGTAGACTATTGCAATGGTTCCAGTATCTTCCACAACCAGCTGCAGACAGAAGCCTCTCCTTTTCTAATAAGAAAAGATTCGTATTTTGAAGTAAGACTGAACTAACCTATCACGTTTGAATTGAGAGTTCGCTTCAAAGTCACACACAACATCGTCGTCATAGCACTGATCGATGGTCGGCACGCGGCGATACCTCTTATGATACCATGGGTACTTCTTTTGGTTCGGCTCAACTATCTTTTCTGTAACACCACAATACCATAAGTTCGCACATCCTTACATAACAAAATAAAACAATCAAAATATATGCTTCTTTACCTCTAAAGTATGTTACAGGTGCATCGATGGTATTGTAAAGTGCGTTCATAAACGCTCTAAATGTATTGTCGTCTTGTCCACCAGGATCATGACCCATTTTCAGATTTTCTTGAAGAAATTCTCTAAATTGATTCCTAGTCTGACATAAATTGTGTTTCTGCTAGAAAATGGCTTGCTATTGGTTCAATGTAATTGACATTTACAATCAGTGTTGCCTTCTTAAATATCTCCTGTTCGAAAATACACCAATATTGGCTTGTATATTTTTAGTATTTTCGAACGTTAATTTTATAATGCTTTCTAAAATTAAAACATTTGAGTCTTGCTTGACCTCGTAATACAAATTGTTTAAAATATGTATGTACTAACTGACCTACGCATCCTCGTGTGCAGCTCCTACTGCCCGTAGCGTGATGTTATAACAGCGTGAACAAAGGACAATAGCAGGTTTGTGTTGGTTTGTGTATGGGTGGGACTTTTGTACCACCTTGTCCGGTCTTATGCATCTCATGGTACCTAGGGATTGTTATTGTATTTATTAGGCTGGTAATATCACCGATAATAAAATTTTCAATGCCCAAATTTTTGGAAGCTTTCGATAAAAAGTTATTTCAGTTTTTAGACTTTTTAGGTTACAATGAAATAGATGGATCTCAAATGAGTTGGCATTGTTGTCAAAAAGATGACATATAACATTTTTGAAATTAAAATCATTCGTTTACGATTTTCTTGATCCGTCAATAAAATGTTGCTCTTCTATATATCATATACATCAGTAAGCTCATAACTATCGATTCAAATATTTCATCGTTGTTATATAATATGCAGGTAGACATTTTCGGCAATCTGACACACAACGCCATCTGGTATTGAAACTAAGTAGACTTTATGCATGGCATGTTTATTTAACGTTCCTTGCGCTTTCTAAATATGCGTTTTGTTAATGCAGTTGTAACAAACTTTTTGACCCGAATTAAAATTCATTTAGTACACTTTTAAAAATATTTTAAATACCTACATGAAAATTATAAGGACGATTCACTTAATAAACACACCCCTATATCCCCTTATAAATAGTTCCTAAATATATCTAATACCTTTAAACGAGCAATTCTTGTATATATATAATACTAGCTGACCCGGCGAACTTCGTACCGCCATATTTATATACAATAATTAGCAATAAATTAAAATTGCGACTATAATTTGAGATTTAAACTATCCTATCTCTCAATTTGGATCGAACTGCACATGGTGTGCAAATTTTATTATAATCGGTTAAGTGGTTTAGGAGTCCATTGAGGACAAACATTGTGACACGAGATTTATATATATTAAGATAAATCTCGGAAACGGCTAGAGCGATTTTCATAAAATTTTGTATGCAGGGGGTTTCGGGGGCGATAAATCGATCTAGCTAGGATTAATTTTTAGAAAATGTCGTTTTATTCGTGTTTTTAACAATCAAATATATAGAATCTATGTACATCTAGCGCCATCTATCGTAACTCGAGCGAACTACATTAAACTATACTGGAATAAGGTGCAGAATAAACAGTATCAGGGCGTACCAAGAGAGGGCGCCACTTATTTATTTATTGGAAGAAAAATAACAAAAAGGTGGCGTTTGGATAGTCCCGATGTTGCCAAAAAAACCATTTATAAAAACAAATACCGAGCGACGCTCGGTCATCCAGGTACTAGCGTTTAATTCTCAGATCGCGATCTGTGGTTTTATTAGGCAATTTAATTTTCATAGTACAACTCGGCGTAGGTTGAAACTAGTTGGCGTTATGAGTTAGATATTTCTATTGGAATAAATCCCGCCCACACGACCTCCACTGTAACTTCTATACACCAGGATCAACAGCAGTGACCCACGAACACACCGAGTTATGACACTCGGGACGTCCCAGGAAAAACTGTCTTGGAACCCGCAACGAAATTAATCAGAAGAAAACTGGAGGAATCTATATCTTTACTTATATTATAAACGCGAAAGTTTGTAAGTATGGATGAATGGATGGACGTTTGTTACTCTTTCACGCAAAAACTACTGAACGGATTTGGATGATACAGTAATATAGCTTATACATCAGAATAACACATAGGCTACTATTTGCAGCGATAACCGACATATACGCGGGCGGAGCCGCGGGCAACAACTACACACATCAAAAGTGTCTAGGGATCAAGCATTTTTATGCGGATTTCTTCAGATTGAGATGTGGCTTTGGCCCTGGCCTGCTCAGTCGCCAGACTTGAACCCGATTGAGCATGCATGGGATATGCTACAGAGAAGAGCTCTGCCGAATATGGAGGGTATCCAGTCGCAAGAAGACCTTTTTTTGTTGTTGCAACGAACATGGGCGGCCATTCCACAGCGTGATTTGGATTAACTCATTTTGAGTATGCCAAACCGATTCTTGTGTTGTTAGTGTTCGCGGTAGAAACACGGATTATTAATTGTTTAAGTTACCTAATAAAATTTTAAAGAAAACTGTTATTTCAGTCTTTTTTTCGAACTTTAATGTTAGTGGTTCAAATGTCAAAAATCCTTTTATTAGGAAAATGGTAAATTTCTTTATTAATGCAAAGGTGACTTGGTTTATCGTTACTGTGACAAACGAAAACACTTTATTTGATGAATCCTTAAAGAAAATTTTAATTAATATCAATCAGGAGAAAAGTTATTGCAAAAATATATGTTGATCCCTAGATACATATGTTGATCCCTAGACACTTTTGATGTGTGTATTTGGAAATATAATAAGTCCACTTCCCTCCTTAGCAAAGCGGAAGACAAAATGAAGTCAAAATAGGCAGACACCTTTTTTAAACCAGGAAGCACCACGGATAAAATATTATGGAGCTATATTTGATTACTAGTTGTAGCCTGCGGCTCCGCCCGCGTGTATGTCGGTTATCGCGGCAAATAGTAGCCTATGTGTTATTCTGATGTATAAGCTATATTACTGTAAAGTTTCATCGAAATCCGTTCAGTAGTTTGCGCGTGAAGAAGTAACAAACATACACACTCACAAACTTTCGCCTTTATCTATTAGTGTGACTATAGTAAAGTATGTATGACCGAATTGCCTAAACGCATGGAAATTCACCGCAGTTGACACAAGATCCCCACGGTATATCGCTCCTCCAGACGTCATCCTTTAGTTGATTTTCCTTTCGGTAAGTAGTTGTCAGTGGCGGCGCAAGACCAAATTTGAAATTATATGTGGGCAAGGTATATTTCGCGAGGTCCCCTTTAATGGTGCAAGAAGAAGGAAATATAAAATAAATAATAATCACTTGAAATTCAACAGTTTTTTAGGGTTCTGTACCCAAAGGGTAAAACGGGACCCTATTACTAAGACTGCTGTCCGTCCGTAGGTCTGTCAGTCTGTCACCAGCCTGTATATCAGGAACCGTGACAGTTAAACAGTTGAAATTTTTAATAGATGATGTATTTCTGATTTCTGTTGCAGTTATAACAACAAATACTAAAAATTGAATAAAAATTATTTAAGGGGGCTCCCAGTATTATCGTTTACTTTATAGGTTGATCGCTCATATTATTTTTACCTTTTTTGGTTACTCTTTTGTTTTTAAATCTTTTGGCAAATCATAACTGCTTTTTTCAATAAACTGTCGAGCTTCAGACAAACTTTTTTCGTATCCAGTTTTCGATATTCTTTGATCCAGTCACAAAATGTACGCAGATGTTCAAGAGTAATGCTTAAATTGACTTCATCGTCATCATCATCATCAGCCTATCGCAGTCCACTGCTGGACATAGGCCTCTCCAATTTGCACGCCACTTGGTTGGATCCTCGGCTTTTAGCATTCAGCTCCTGCCAGCCGTCCTGCGCAGATCATCGCTTGTGAGGCGCGAGGCCCTATGGACCGAGAAGCCGTGGGCGATTGCCCACATCGCCGTGTATAGGTACTTATAAAATCATCCTACGAAACTCTCTGCCAAAAAACATTAAAAACCGTAAAATAAACTGGCTCTTCATAAATTGGTATGTGCCAATTCTTGTCTATACCTAATTCTTTATTCATTTAAATAGTAGTATTATATTGTGTGCTAGGTACCTAGAATCTGTTTGAAGTCGGTGCCAAGCGACTATCGCTTAGATTTTTGGCAGAGAGTTTTCGTAGGATGTTTTTTGGAAGTCGTTTTTTTTATAAAAAGTTTTTATTTTTCAGTTTCTAGTGCAAACAATCGTAGGTAAGTAGTAAGTTGAACTATTTCATAAAATTTCTGCTGATGCAAATAACTTTAGTGGTTTAAAGTCGTACTTATTAAATGTCAATCCCTATTTCACCCCTTAGGTATAGAATATCAAGTAACGCTACGTAATACGTTACTACTCATTTTTATCAGTAACCCAAAAATAAAGCTTCAGGTTTATAACTTAAAAAAACGAACTTTTATACAATCTTTCAATCCCTATTTTACCCTGAAAATTCGTACGAAAGTCCGTCATTTTTAAAGTTAAAAACATGAAACTTTATCTTTGGACTACTGATTAAAAATGAGTAGATACGTATATTTAAGCGTTTCTGGATATTTTACCCCTAAGAAGGTGAAATAGGAGTACTTAGAAAGTTTGTACGAAAGTCCGTTATTTTTTAAGTTAGAAACATGAAACTTTGTCTGCGGACTTTAGTTTGAATGTTAGTTAGTTAGAATGAATACTTACATCAGCATTTATAGAAATTCCACTTCTAAGGGGGTTAAAATAAGGGTCAATAGTTTGTATGAAAGTCCTTATTGGTTATTGAATAAAAATAAATACGTTTAAAAACATGAATGTATTATTCATATATACTTACACAGTTTTTAGTTAAATACCTGTAATCAACTTCCACGCGAGCAAAGCCTCGGGCAACAGCTAGTTTAATTATAGACGGATAGATAGAAAACTCTTTATTTGTACACCGTATTACAGATTTAAAAGAGTACAGAAAATTAAAAATTATAATGTACAAAGAGCGGCGTAGTGTGAGTTTGTTTCACATTGACTCGATTGTGATGGTGAGCGCGTTTAGCATTGCGATTGGTGAAGATTTCAGTATGAGTCGATCGAAAACTGAAGGCAGTCATCATGAAGATTGATTAGACGTAATATAAAGTCACACTAGACCCTCAGGACTTGACGTATCATAATCACCAAGTCACCCAACTAAAGATTTGCAGTGTAGTTGTGTGCTCCGTTTAACACCCCCGTAGCCTTCTGATAGGCTGTTGACACTGGCGCTATGATAACTAACCCACCCCTTAATGTATTTTGCTTTAAGTAACTCGCTAGCTTCTATTTCATCACGGCAAAGCACAGGTCATTTTAGCTAGGACATGAGCTTGATAGTAATAACTTGTAAAATTTGTACCGGGGTTGCCGGACTATTAAAAACTCGATATTAGTTTTCAAATAATGCAGATAATTTTGGTATTTGTGATTTTAGCTGATCTGATGATAAAGTGATTTTTTAACAAAACAGTAAACAATCAGCAGATTAATATTACAGTATAGACAGTATACATATACACCTAACTTTAATACCCAAACTACTATATATAATTTGAATTGTGTTACAAACGTATCTTCGAATTGACTGATCTGATTCTTCCCGTGGATTCCTCTCCTGTTATGTTGCTGTGACCGACAGGGGTCAGAATTGTTGCAACGTAGGTATATGTTTAATACCTGTATAGTCAATGTGAAATGCTATAAAGAATTAAGAAGTTATAAATCTGTGCAAAGTCAAGGGTTAAAAACCCATCTGGATTACCTGTTACTATGGGCGTTCCGCAGGGCTCTATACTGGGTCCTCTACTTTTTCTCATATGGTATGGTAATAAATAAATAATAATAATAAATAAATATTTTCGGACATCTAACACACAACGCCATCTAGTCCCAAGCTAAGCGGAGCTTGTGTTATGGGTACTAGATAACTGATATAAATACTTATATACGTTTTTTTTTGTAAATACATACATATTATACATAGAAAACACCCAAACTCCGAAACAAACATTTGAAGATCTTACAAACATTTGGTCCGACCCGAGAATCGAACCCGAGACCTCAAGCACAGCAGTTGCTTACGCTACCGCTTGCGCCACCGAGGCAGAGAGTAATGGTCAAATAATATGGTAAGTCATTTATATAAAATGACTTACCATATTATTTAAAAGATCTCTGTGATATAGTTCTATTTGCTGATTATACGTCACTTATTTTTAAAGTCGATCGTAAGAAAACAGTTTTTGACGATGTGAATAGGGCACTAAATGATGTATTGATTTGGTTTACAACGAATAATCTCCTACTGAATTCAAATAAAACAAAGTGTGTGAGATTTACTATGCCAAATGTAAAACAAATAGGCACTAATCTAACTATAAATAATGAAATCATAAGTATTGTAGACTCAACAGTAGGTATTCTTAGGAATTGCATTAGATAGTAAACTTCAATGGGGAGCCCAGATAGATAGCCTTGCGGCCTGCGGGTAGACTTAGTTCGGCAGCTTATGCAGTATGGAAGGTACGTCAGCTCACTGATACGGACACAGCTAGGTTAGTTTATTTTAGCTACTTTCATAGCGTCATGTCCTATGGTATACTACTTTGGGGCAAGGCGGCTGATATTGAAACGATTTTTATTCTACAAAAACGAGCCATCCGCTCAATGTACAATTTAGGTGCTGCTAGTCTCTCTTCGAGAGTTGTTTCAAGATATAGGTATTTTAACTGTTGCATCACAGTATATATTTGCTAATATTATGTTTGTTAGACACAACATTAATGACTATAAGAAAAACAGTGATGTACACAATATTAATACTAGAAACAAATCTAAACTCATTGGTACCTAACTATCATCGATGACATAAGGTACACAAGACTGCACGTTTGGCCTAGTGGTTTAACGGTCACCACGCCGTTCCTACTTCGCCAAATGTCGTGGGTTCAAATCCCACGTAGGACATCACTTTGTGTGATCCACAAATTGTTGTTCTGAGTCTGGGTGTTCTTTGTGTTCGTTACATTATGTTTGTAAAGTCCCCCGCGACACAGGATTTATTCCTAGTGCGGGAGTTGTCTTTTAAAAAAGAAGTTGTCTTTTAAAAAGAAGAAGAACTCGTTCGAAGGTCTTGGTGTACGTTTTTATAATAAAATTCCTATACATGTAATCGACCTTCCTGTAAATAAATTCAAGCTAACTGTTAAAAATCACCTTATTAGGAAAGCCTACTATACGATCAACGATTATCTAAACGACAAACAGTCATGGGCTTAAGGTATCATTAGAATTTAAATAGATACACACAAACTTCTTTGTCTTTTAATAAAGCTAAATATTAACAAACCATTGTTAGTTGAAAGTAATGCGTGGCGATTATTATGGTAATTTAATTAGTAGTGATTTTTTATCAGTATCTCGACTATGGTTTGTAATGCTCACTAAAATGTCATTGCTTGCGGTGTCGTCGTGGGGCGGGTCGTTTCCTTCCCTCTGATATGGCGAAGGAGATGATGGCTGGTCCATGCGTCATACTCGTGAACGGGTGCTGCTTGGGGTGACTGGTCGGCCTAGTCAGCGATTCTTTAGACAATACTATTATTCTGGTTCGTTCAACTGCAACCCTAGCCTCTTAATCCAGTCACGAATTATTTTCAACAGTAGATTTTGCAACTGAATGTAAGTGGATGTGCACCTTGTTTCTATTTTGTTCTATGTTTAATAGACTCAAACCTTCAACGTTATCACTGAGTGTTTTTTTGTTTTGTTTGTGCGTTAGATTTTGGAGCTTTTTAATAAAAGGAATTTCAGGTGGCAACAGCTTGCATACTGTTTACCTTACATGTAATACTAACACTATTGTACCTGAAAATCAGATTTTGAAAAAGAGTAGCCATGAGTTTCTTTGCCAGTATTCTTCTCATGAGCTCTACGCATTTTGGAAACTGGAAGTTATGGATCGACACAGGCAGGCAGTAGATTTTGGTGTTTTCGCCTAACTTACCTCGACAATACAGCACATGCTGTGGCCTCTGTTTGTGTCGTTCTATGATTTTTAACTATAGCTTCAATTTGACGTTCATAAGTGTCACTTGGTGTCTTAGATGAATAAATGATTTTGATTCTTAGTTTTGATTTGATTTGATTTGACATCCTAAAAGATTCGAAACATGTAAACGGCGGACCCTCACACACGAGGGCCGAGTGAGCTACGTGTATGTAAGTTATAGATGGCCCTTGGTTCGTCAGAGTACTACGGATTTCCTTTCTAGCTTACATCTGGTTCTGAACTTCTGATGCTACTGGTACCCGGCGCGGGCGTGTGAGTTTTAGTCGGTTTGAGCCCGGTAAAACCACCCCACCCGTCGTCCGGTGGGTATTCTATTAATAGGTACATAAACACAAAATTGAATGAATTTTGATTGATTTGAATTGTATCGTACAACTAGGCAATCCGCGCAATATCGTCTGAGTCTCTCAAAGAGAGTAAATTTTCTCGGTTTTTGGAACATTTTTCATTGATGCTCAGCTGCTATAAGTCTTAGTGATGTTTTATAGACTTTATCTTTCCTCGAAAACTGAGCTATCCAATACTAAAAGTATTAATGAAATTGATACAAAGGAAATAGGGATTCGTTTCTACAAATATAGATATATCCCGTCGTAAAGTGCCAATGTTGTATATCAATACCAGACAGACCGCCAATATACTAGCCGTTCAATCATTTTTAACCGACTTCCAAAAGGAGGAGGTGCTCAATTTCATCGGTTTTTTTTTATTTATTGTACCCGTTGAATGTGTTTAAATCTTTATATATATAATTCTTGTGTGAGTGTGTATGTCACTGAACTTCTCTCAAACGACTGGACCGATTTTGATGAAATTTTTTGTGTGTGTTCAAAGGGATCTGGGAATGGTTTAGATTCACAAAAACGACTGGACCGATTTTGATGAATTTTTTTGTGTGTGTTCAAGGGGATCTGGGAATGGTTTAGATTCACAAAAACGTAAACGATGTTACGTGGGTCAGCTAGTTCATACATAAAGTTTTATGATCCGAAACTTTTCTAAGGCCTACTTAACCAACAAAATCAGAAATTCCGGCGTGTATTTACGAGATTCTTGACAGGAAGGAAAGTTTGCGACTAAGCGAGTGTCGTCACGTCGAGACGTGTGTCAATTTGCTCAAAGAAATTACAATATTAAATTCTGTGATTGGTTAATCAAGTGTGGTTCGGGTTCCTTGTTGCTCCTGCGACGTTTTTACGTGCTGAGTACGCCTACTGGGTGTGGTCTGAGTGAGACACAGATAATTTTACTTTTTCACTTATTATTTGTTTCGAAAAGTGATCTGCGATTAGCTAGTTTTTGAACCCACGTCATTTACGGGATTAAATTCCATATATAAACTACTCAGAGAAATATTGAATAATGTTGAAACAATACATTTGTATACTACAAACAAAGGATGCATCGTAGCCTTGGAACAGGAATACCTCAATTATACAAATTGGATACACACTAAATTAAATCACGTTTAATCACACTTCTTACCACTGTAATAAAATATAAACAAATATTAACTAACTTTAAATCAATAACAAAAATAGTTCATTACTTGGTGATAATTTTAAACAAAATTCGCTGATGTAAACGTAATCAATTATGAATTGGACAGTCTCAATTTAAGTAAGGTTATTTCATGTAGTCCACACTGTCCCAATTTTATATCGTCTTTCAAAAATAACGTAAACATCCTGCATTCAAACATAAGAAGTATCAACAAAAATCTTGACAGTTTACTGACAACTATAAGTTTAACTAAAATTAATTTTGATGTCCTTGTTTTAACCGAGTGTTGGCAGAGTAAAGTTATTAACATGCCTGTGTTGGAAGGATATCGATCATTTTATACTAATAATTTCTCAAATCAGAATGAAGGTGTATTTTATTTATAAAAACTAACTTGCAATGCTCCATTCGTGAGCCGAATTTTGAAAATGGGAACTGCCTAATATGCGAAATCAATCACAAATTCGCAATCGTAGCATACATCATAAAGCCTTTCTTACCAGTCTAAACAACGTTTATGGTCAACTAAGTTCTTTCTCAAACATTGTTCTCATTGGAGACATAAACATTGATATAAAGGATGGAAATAAAAACGAGTATAGTCTCTAATATCAAATGCTAAATGCAACTCATAAATTATTCCCAACACACTTAATACCTACAAGAAAAAAGAATTGCCTAGACCATATATTTCTAAAATCTAATCTGCCTTCTACAACCATAATTTTAGAGTCCGCCGTAACCGATCATAACCCGTTAACATTAAGCATCAAGAGCAAAAATACCTTTCGGAAAGCCTCGCATTATATATCCCGCTTAAATAACCAGGCTGCTTGGAAAGAAATAGAAAAAACCGATTTCAATCAAGTGTATGCTATGGTTGATGCTAACGAGGCAATGAATAAAATAATAACAACAATCTCATCAATAATAGCAAAACACACAACATCGGTTGACATCCCTAGGAGACAACGTACTCTGAAACCATGGATTACTCCCGGACTATTAAAATGCATAAAAAATCGAGACAGGATGCACGCCAAAATTAAAAATAATCTAGCAGATCTCATTCTTAAAATTTTCTACACTCGATACCGTAGCTACTGTAACTCTCTACTAAAAAAATTAAAAATTGCCTATGAGACCAATGAGTTACTAAAAGCAAAAAAGAATCCAAAAGAGCTATGGAAAGTTATTAAGGATATTACTCATACCCGGAAAACTCGTGATAACCCCAGTGAGCTTTTGAATCTTTGTGAAAATACTCAATCATCTTTAAATAAAATTTCCAATTACTTCTCACACATAGGTGAAACTCTAGCTACTAAAATAAAAACTACAAACCGTACAAATGAACCTCCTTCACCTGGTAATGACATTTCTCCTCCGATTAACACAATGGGCTGGGCTTCCTTCCAATTGATGAGTCTGAGGTGGAATCTCATATTATGCAGCTGGGTAGTGGCTGTGCCGTTGGTTGGGATGGAATACCGTCTACTACGCTTAAGCAATGTCGGGAAACTTTAGTACCTCCGATCACATATGTTTTCAACCTCTGTCTTCAAAGTGGAGTATTCCCCAATGCCCTTAAAACAGCGATTGTTCACCCAATATTTAAGAAAGGGGATAGAGGCTATATCAGTAACTACATACCTATTTCTGTTTTGTCCGCCATTTCTAAAATACTGGAAAAAATCCTGAACAAGCAGTTGAGATCTTTTCTAGACAAGAATAATATTATAGCGGATAATCAGTAATTTATTTACCTTTCGCACTACGTAGTATTAAAAAACCACCTGATACGTTTACTTTAACAGCACACTCATGCTCAGGTTCTCTAGACCCATGTTCATGTCCATTGTTAACGAGAACCGACTCTGTGAGGTATCTAGGGGTTCTAATAGATGCTTGACTAAAATGGGATAATCAGATCAATGCACTCATAAAGAGAACCCTGCGTCTGATCGGTACTTTAGCGTCCCTTCGTAAATCGGCAAACTGGGAAACCTTAAAAATGGTATACCTAGCGTTATGTTAGTCCGTCATAGGCATCACAGTTTGGGGTGGTGCTCATAAGACATTGCTCTTGGGATTGGAGAGGGCACAAAGAGCCATTCTCAAGACAATGGCAAGTAAACCGTGGAGATATCCCACGGCTCATTTGTATACAGACTGCAAAATATTAACTGTACGCCAGCTGTACGTGCTTCAATCAACTATTAGACAACATCGCGGTCTCAACCGCCCTGATCCTAAGAAGCGCAGGAATTTACCACAAAGTGTCCGACACAGAACCGCTTCCGCAAAACACCACCACTATGTATTGGGCTCTCACATATACAAGCAAATACACAAAGAACTGTACAGAACTGTAACCGTTTTTTTTCATGCGTTATTAATTGTTTTTGCAGAATTGTATTTAGCGCCCTCTCTCGCTTTAGTTTTGTTTTTTTTAACCGACTTCCAAAAATGAGGAGGTTCTATGTTCCACTGTATGTATTTTTTTTTTTTTTTTATGTATTTTACCTGATTACTCCGTCAGTTGTGGACCGATTTTGAAATTTTTTTTTGTATTCGACAGGGTATGCTTCCGTGGTGGTCCCATTGCCAGCATATCAGGATCTGATGATGGGATCCCCGGAAAAATCGAGGGAAACCCTCATTTTTTATAGGCACATACTATGTTTTTCGTATATTTTCTGAAGTTACACCGGTATTTGCGTCTGGTAGTCATCATTTTATGATGATGAGCTGATGATGTAAGGTACCACTCCTTAACGGGTAGGAGTTGAAGGATAAATCTTTAAATATCATATGTATATAAGTTACCTTTAGTCGTATTCTTACAAATTATTTAGGTAAGCTGATGATGGAAGGTGGAAGGTACAACTCCTCAACGGTTAGGAGTTGGAGAATAATTCTTTCAATTTGATACGTATCAAAAGACCTTCAGTCGTAAAATTTCAAGCTATTTAGGTGAGCTGATGATAGAAGATTAAACTCTTCAACAGTTAGGGATTAGAGGATGATTTTAATATTACACGTACCTTAATTTGTATTCTTGATGATGAAATTTGATTAAATAATTCAACTTACTACTTACCTACGATTGTTTGCACTAAAAACTGTAAAATAAAAACTTTTTATAAAAAAAAAAACCGACTTCCAAAAACATCCAACGAAAACTCTCTGTCAAAAAACACTTAAAAGCGTAAAATAAACTGGTTCTTCATAAATTGCCTATACCTAATTCTTTATTCATTGAAATAGTAGTAGTAGTAGTAAAATCTGTTTGAAGTCGGTGCCAAGTGACTATCGCTTAGACTTTTGTAATTGTTCGTTTGTATTCTTTTTGGCTTAGCACCGACTTCAAACAGATTTTAGGTACCTAGCACCCATTATAATACTACTATTTAAATGAATAAAGAATTAGGTATAGGCAATTTATGAAGAACCAGTTTATTTTACGCTTTTAAGTGTTTTTTGACAGAGAGTTTTCGTTGGATGTTTTTGGAAGTCGGTTTTTTTTTTATAAAAAGTTTTTTTACCTAAGTGCAGCGCGCATCAAGTTGGTTTGCCTTCTGGTCACCGTCCGTCCGTCCATCCGTCACCATTGATGAGCCAGATGGCGTGTTTATACAATGTTAAGTTGGTTTTAATCAGAGTTAGGAGTGTTTTCTTAGACGTCAAGAAGAAAGTAGGGATTTTATTCTGGAACTTACCAGATTAAAAGTATAAGAGGACGTGTCGTAGTCACTAGGTCCTCTTTTACTGTTCCTGTATTTGCTATAATCAGTTTGTCTATCACTGAGTTATGTAGTTTCTTGTGTTTAATACCCACTTTGTGGTAAGTAACCTAAATTTTTTAATAATATATTTTCTTACATTGAAAACATGTTTAGGAGTGTTATTTTATTTATAGGGCTCTAGGTTAGGGCTGAAGAAGTTTCCCGCAGACTACGCGTTCTGTGTTACGTGGCTTTCTGCATAAGAAGTCTTGTGATATAAGCTGGTGTACCGTCGCTGCACGACTGACTTAAAAACCAACTGCTGTGTCTCGTAAAAGGTCATGTAATTTTATTATTTGTTATCACTACTCACATTAGATAGCACCTACACGTTATCACCGAATTACGTTTACACCAAAAACCAACAAGAAGTCAAATCACAAGCTACCTTGAGCTTGAGAGGAGACTATTGGAAGAAGAGGCCTGGTGAGTCTGCCCGAACGCGTCACCAACCGTTGAAGAACTTCTTTTTAGCTTTTAACATTTACCTACCTACTTTTATTTTGATTGTGTTAGATTTAATGTAAAACTTTGTATATCCTTATTATATCAGAAATATATTTATGTGTTACTGAGACAATGGTGGTTTCTCTGAAGTGTTCCTTAGGGCTCCCATACACACACACATACCTCTCTCTCTCTCTTATAATTTTATTACTCTCTTTGTTATTTTTTTTGTAAGGCGCCCTGGGCTTATGAAATCTACCGCTGAGTGGCCGCTGAGTGACCCGCCTGATAGGTCTAATGGTTACATACGTATTGCTGTTTATAATATAGAAAAAACAAACTTAAAACATGCCATTTACGCTGTAAAAATGTGCAAAATTAAATTCAACTTTTTCGTTACTTTACGTAAGTTTTTTTTAATAAAAAGGGAAAAGGAGCCTGGATAAATACTGTTTAAATCTGGATATCAACATAATATCGTGGAAATATGTTCAAACTACAAATTATTTTGGTATTCAATTTGTATGGAGAACTCAGTGACCGCCGGCCCCTTAAATCCCATAAAAAGTTTTTTAAATGATTTAATAGATTTATAAATATTTCTTTGAATTTCAGAAAGAAAAAACACAACAACAAACCTAGAACTCGACTCCGTAATAACTTTGATAAAATGTATAGGTATAGCTTATGTTACGAATCTATTGACACCTCATTCATTTAAAAACGGTTCAGTGGTTTAGGTGCTACAGCAGAACATAGAAACTTACATAGACCGTCAAAACTATAACCCTTTCTTTGGGTTTAGCCGTAGTCGGGTAAAAATCAAAACGGACGACTCACCCGTACTCAGTATCCTATCCTACTAATAGTATAAATGCAAAAGTTTGTAGGGATGTGTGTATGTTGCTGTTTCACGCAAAAACCACTGATCGGATTTTCATGAGACTTTGCAGTAATATAGCTTAGACATCGGAATAACATAATAAGTTAAAATTTTATTATTTATAGATAATACGCATCTAATTTTATAGTGGGTAATTAAGTTCATATTATTTGATTCCTAAAACATCAGTGTAAGCTTAATATGATACCTCAATATGCGCCTTATAATATAATGTTATTTTCTTATATTTTACCCTTCGTTTCTCATGCATAAGAATCAAGGCTATTATAATAAGTCACATGGATTCTTCAAGATTCTCTACAGATGCTAAGTATGTAAGTAAGTACGTAAGTAATTGCAATTCAAGTTCTTTATTTAATGTTCCTTCGAGCTCTAAGCACATTGAATAAGGAACCCTCTCTCTATGTCCTACTAACATATTATAAAATAACATTTTCTTCTGAACTTAATGAACAAAGACAAATATTAAACAAAAAGGTCGCATACATGCAGGATGGTATTCATTGTCATATCCAAGCAATTCAAAAGTCTTCGACCAGAAAATTGCTTTGTTTGTGTACCGGAAATTCCTACACACATTGCATCTGAGATAAGGGTGCATGCGACAGCTGATAGGTCTAATAAAAATCTTTTGTAGATGGACTTTACATTGAGCGTCAAGTCATTGAACGAAGGGCGGGGGCGCGCATGCGTAACTCATGGCTACCAATCAGGGTTGCTATGCACCACGCAAAAAGCACTCATGGTGGTAAACAATCCATTATTTATTAATATATAATTACACCGAAGGTTACTCTCGATCCAATATTCGTTTATTCGATTGTTGTAGAAGTACCTTCTGTTGCTATATTCAATTGTTTCACAAGTAGGTACCTATTTAGTTAAGGATATCTATGTTTTGGGTTCCGTGAGTTATTTTTTAAATTAAGTTTTCTCATGTCAAAATTATAACCCCATGAAACTAATAGCTACTTTTTATGCTAATGTAAAAGTAAAAACTGGAGGGGTATAAGACAAATATCATGAGCTTGCAACCCAACGATACAGCAGGGTCCTGTCATAGCGTGTTAGTGCGGGAAAGCGTCGTGTTGTGTTTTGACGCCGCACGCGGTAGCGGTGCGCGCGGCGACATGGCGCTCCGACCCTGGTGATTCAGTTATGTGGCGCGCGTGCTAGCGGCCACTGTATTTGATAGCTCATGCGAGTGCACCGTCAGCGCGATGAAGTGGCACGCGCGCGCGGCCTCTTCCCGCGCCAAAGAGCGCGCCAATATCAGTTTCTTCATCTTCATCATGTTCTTTGCGGTGTTCGGAGTGATAGTTCTCACTGAACTCTTGCTTCTAGAGCGGCCCAATGTGCCCGGATCGGCGAGATCCCGCTACAGTGAGAATCTGCAGGTCAGGACCCGTCTGTTATTTTCCGTACTGAAAATTAATTTGCGATTACCTACGACCGTTTACTAAACAATGCTGAATAAGATATTCCCAACAAACAAAATATTTATATTATTTTAGTCCATGCTCAGTCCATACATTATACAATTCGAATATTGAGAAACAATACTGTTACATTTGTCTTTTATTTCATAAAAGAAAGCAACGTAGCGTTTAGACACAAATGATGAAAACGTTTTTAAGCGTCTGACTATTCATAACAAATACAAATATTGGATAAGAATCAGTAATGATGAGAAATGTATTTACATTACGAAGGTTTTCGTTTCAAAGATGCGATCTTTTCATAACAGTAAACCATATGACATGGCGTTTACTTAAAATATATTAATGTTTTGAGGTCATCAGCTGTAGTGTCGCCGAACATATCGCTATGAATGGAATTTTATAACTGACGTTTATAGCACAAACACCAATTTTTAACCGACTTCCAAAAAGGAGGGGTTCTATGTTCCACTGTATGTATTTTTTTTTAAATATGTTCACCGATTACTCCGGCAATTGTGGAATTTTTTTTGTATTCGAAAGAGTATGCTCCCGAGGTGGTCCCATTGCCACCATACCATATCAGGATCTGATGATGGGATCCCAGGGTAATCGAGGGAAACCCTCATGTTTTTTTCGTATATTTTCTAAAGTTACACCGGTATTTGCGTCTGGTAGTGATCATTTTATGATGATGAGCTGATGATGTAAGGTACAACTCGTTAACGGTTAGGAGTTGGAGGATAAATCTTTAAATATCATATGTATGTATGTTACCTTTAGTCGTATTCTTTTAAATTATTTAGGTAAGCTGATGATGGAAGGTGGAAGGTAGAACTCCTCAACGGTTAGGAGTTGGAGGATAATTCTTTCAATTTCATACGTATCTAAAGACCTTCAGTCGTATACTTTCAAGTTATTTAGGTGAACTGACGATAGAAGGTTAAACTCTTCAAGAGTTACGGATTAGAGGATGATTTTAATATTAAAAATACGTATAGACCTTAATTTGTATTCTTGATGATGAAATTTGATGAAATAGTTCAACTTACTACTTACCTACTATTGTTTGCACTAAAAACTGAAATATAAAAACTTTTTATAAAAAAAAACGACTTTCAAAAAACATCCAACGTAAACTCTCGGCCAAAAACACTTAAAAGCGTAAATAAACTGGTTCTTCATAAATTGCCTATACCTAATTCTTTATTCATGTAAATAGTAGTATTATAATGTGGGCTAGGTACCTAAAATCTGTTTGAAGTCTGTTTTTT
Source organism: Diaphora mendica (assembly GCA_949125395.1). Classification (NCBI taxonomy): domain Eukaryota; kingdom Metazoa; phylum Arthropoda; class Insecta; order Lepidoptera; family Erebidae; genus Diaphora; species Diaphora mendica. Next base: position 10,829,533 of record OX421321.1, read on the forward strand.
GGAAGTCGGGTTTTTTTTTTTCAATTGTACACATTAAACTTTGCCTCCATATTTTTGTTACCTATATAATTTTGTGAACAATAAAGGCTTGTGATATTTACAAAACATAGTATTGATTGTCTTGAGTCTAGGAGAACGGAAATAAGGAAGTAAAATTTATCGACGTCGTTAGTCGTCAATCTATACTTAATAATAGGTCTTTACCTATGAAATTGCCGTTTTGTATGCAATAAGTGAAAGTACTTATTTTTTCAAACTTTTTTATTTCTGTTATTCGAAGCTATCACCCATGCAATCGACGCATCTTTGCCAACGCATTGGTAGTTTATTGATGCCCTTCTTGTAAAAATCAGCTGGACGGGACGCAACAAACTCTTCAAAGGCATTTTGTACTGCCTCTCGGGAATTGAATTTTTTACCCACTAAAAAGTTGTCTAAATTTTGGAAAACTGTTGTTGTCTATATTTACTATTAAATTTATCCAAACTAATATAATGATTCGGGTAATTTCACTTTGGACTTAATCAGGCTAGATGCCGTGTTGGCATCAAGCCCATCACGGTCATCGAAGACGACCTCTCCATACCGGCTGTCATGAGCTCCATGACCGATAGCGACAATTGTTTTACCGCGACCTAATCCTTTTGCGAAAACGTCATCTCGCAAAAGGCCGCCTCCTACGAAGAGAGCCGGATCCAATTTTGCGCGAGGCATGTTTTGGAGCCTAATGCCAGGAGAGGCCTGTTTTCTTAATAACAAACTATTACCGGATCCCTACTATTTCAGGTGCAGAGTGGCATGCCGTGTGATTTTAGTCGGTTCCATGTTAACAAATCGCCCCCTTGTAAGCCCGAGAGGATTTCCACATGTCAAAAAAAGTCTATACTGAATTTTACCAATGATACTGGGCCATAATGGTATTGGTCCATATTGGGACACATAATGATTACACGTTATTAGTGTATAGTGGTAATCCTTTGTAATGTATCTGAGACAATAGAAAATAGCTTACCATCAGGCGATACGAGTACTCGTTTGCCCCTATTCAATAAAAAAAAAAATGAGTTCAAGTACCTTCACTTCCCATTGGGACTTAAGCCCGAATTTTAAAAGGTGCGTTTAATTTAAATTTTGTTAAGGAACATCACGTCATTTAAAATGAAATTCACCGAACCACATTAAAATAAGCTATTAAGCTTATTTTATAACGATGTTTAGGTATGTCATAATCTTCCTTACCTTTTTAGTGTTGGCATTTGAATGTTAAGCTAGGAACATGTTATGTTACTAGCATTACAAGTACGTAGTAGTAATAGTCTTTATCATTGAAAGTAATTAAAAGTATTTAATTTTTTTCATCAGTAACTACAACCTTCCATTATCACCAGCAAATCGATAGTCATAAGTGCGTTGTAGTCTTTTGAAGTTCCTTCCCCCAATCAGAGGGAAATCCCCAGTCTGGTCTTTGGTAACTTCCATCATTCGATGAAATGCAACGAAGGAATTGCATGCTTTTATGTGTTAAAGCTGTCTAATTGGCTAACGTACTCTGCTTGATGGAAAGCTTGAGTAGAATCCAAAAGTGGTGGTCACCATATTCATTGCGATTGTGGACAATGCAGTATGGTGATCCACACTTGAGGCGGGGAATCGTTTTGGTTCATCATACATTGCAGGACATAGGCCTCTTCCAAGGCACACCACAGAGCCCGGTCTGCAGCTTTTTGCACCCAGACGTCGCGGTTTCGCGGGCCCTCTTACACAGGTCGTACCGTCATCTGGCCTGAGGGCGCCCTACACTACACTCGTTCAAAGTATCTGGTTGCCTTTGTTCTGGTTGAGTCGGCCCAACTTGTACACACACAACTTTGTAGCGAAGCATTAAATTAAGTAACCCATCAATCAATATATATAAAAATCAATGCCACTTTTTGTTGTAATTTTATAACTGAAGAACGGGCTCACTTATCCAAACCAAATGTTTAGGCTTTGTTCGGACTATTTAGTAGATGGTTTATGTGAAGTTTGCACAAAATCGGTCGAGCGGTTCTTTATTTATCGACATACACGCGGGCGGAGCCGCGGGCCACAGCTAGTCTATTATAGTTGAGTGAGTCCCTCAATTCGGTACAGCTTTAACTTAATATCTACAAATTTTTAGGTTAAATTTTATTTCACATCCATTTCTAACATCTGTGTGAAATAAAAATATATTTCTTGAAACAACTATACTCATATCATCTGACTATACAATGATTACACAATATCACTATACAATAAAACAACTATATTTTAAATCGTTGAAAGAATATACACACAAACAACGCCATCAAATAGTTTTTCATCAAGTTTAGACTTTTAGATCAAAGAACCATCATACTAGAAGATCAATAGTAGTTCATATTATAAGAAGGCCAGTAATATAATTTATTTGAGGTAATTCTTACATGTGTTATATAATGCCAGGATGACGTAGTGGTTCAAGCGGTCACCTTAACGCTTTTATGGGACAAAAACTTTGTATAGACTACTAATTATTGTTCTGAGTCTGGGTGTTCCTTGTGTACGTTTTATGTGCGTTTTTAAAATACCCCAGGACTAATCTTTAAAAATAAACATATTTTTAGTTTACTACTAGCTGAACCCCGCGGAGTTGCCCGCGGTTGTTGTTGTAAAAGGAGCCTATCTTATTCCTTATATCATCAATTATCTGCCAGTGAAAGTTCCCTCAAAATCGGCCTAGCCGTTTCAGACAAAAACTTATTTCTTGATGTAAGTACCGTACCGTAAATATTTTCAGATGCCTTTAGTAAAAAGCTAGGGATTCGAAATCACAAACAGACATTTCAATTTTATTTATTTGTTATAATTTAAGAAATAGGCCATTGCGAGAGCAATGAACTACGGCGATTCACCGTGTTCTATTCTAAGCTACTATAATCAAGCACTTACTGGAGATGTGTAGATTCCTTGAAGCGGCGTCCAAGAGGCCACTTGGTAGTTTCCTCTCTGCGTCGTCACACATACATGACTCCTAAAGTGCTGTCCAACCTCCAAGGTATTCGAATTACAATACACTCGTTTCAACTATCGCGGAACGCGCCTAAACCGACGTGACTACTAAAACCCGCGAGTCCAGGTCAGACCAATCACAACGGTAACCGACAAAACACCGAATTGGATGGACAATTAGCTAAAATACAATTAAAACGGTTCTTTTTTAACGAAGCTCCAGCTCGACCGATCCAAGCGTCTCAATCTACTGTCTCTCAACGTCAAAACGTCAAACAAGAAAAATGACAATCAAAAATGTTGCCATTACAATGACGTTAAATTTCTAACAGTATGTATATTTAATTTAGTAGAAAACTAAATAAAAGTATAACCATTTTGGATGCATGCGTCATAAAATACTCCGAACGTCGCCAACTGCTAGTGTTCCCTGGAGGATAACAAAATTGTAATGTTGAATAACAGGTTTTAGTCTATGTGCTATATGCAAGTAAGTTTAAATAAATAAAATAAGCACTTAGATTCCGTGATACTAGTGTCTTACCTACCTTAAACTACTTAAACCAAAAACCGATAAAATTATAGTAGGACACGCAGTTGTGCTATAAAGGCATATTCATCTCCTATGGCAGTACCTATCAAATAGTAAAACCATTTAATAACATAATCTAGTCTCTTACGATTATTTTATACCAGACCATTCATTTCGCGCATTGTTGTAACGATAGAGCTAGTAACAAGAGAAAGCTAATAACAAGTTTATATGGGTCGTTAATATTGATATGACGAGCTAAAAGGCGAAGTTTTATAGCAGAAGTGCAGATCATGTATCTCGTGAATATGTGTTGTAGCCAAGAAATATTACGATGTCCGAGAATATCAGTATTTCTGTTCTATACAGTAAAAAAGTTTAAAAGCAAAAAAGTCAAATGGAAATTAACTTCTATGTCAAAGATCGGTACAATCATCAGAAATTGCAACCTAATTAGACGTAAAAACGAACTTTACATAAACCGATACTTGAATTTGAAAATTAGATCACTTCTAAAACGGATGGTTTCAATTATTTTTTCTAAGTAAAATCTAGTAAAATTACTATGTATTTCTTGTTTTTCTTTAAATTATTGAATAGTTTACCAAAAGCCAGAGTTAACCTTCAGTCATAATGTTTTGGTGGGTGTAATCAGTATTGATTTACGATAATATTTAAAAAGCCATGTGAAGTTTTACTCAGTTCATGTTTTTACTGCTGTGCTACTTGTTGAATTAGGTACGATACAGTGAATAAATGAAAGCTGGTGTTTGATTTAGTCATGACTGACGGAATGTTGCTGCAGCTGAAGAACGTTTTTAGTTTAATGATGGGTTTCGCTTTTTGGAATAATCTTATATATAAAATTCTCGTGTCACAATGTTAGTTACCATACTCCTCTGAAACGGCTGGACTGATTTTTATGAAATTTGGTGTGCATATTGGGTAGGTCTGAGAATCGACCAACATCTTTTTTTTTATACCCTATTTTTTTTTATGGCAAAACAACGTTTGCGGGATCAGCTAGTAGTAGTAGTAGTAGATAAATACATATTTCGGACATTTAACACCATTGATATATTATACACATGATACATTACACACATATATTATATTATATACTACACATACTATTATATACTTGCAGCTATCAGTAAGAACGGCGCATGATTGGTTAGCTCATGGCTGTGGAGTAATGACTCCAAACCTTTTATTTTGTTTTCTTTGGTCGACTTCGTTCTCATTCAAGTCTCTTAGTGAAAAAAATATTGTAAACCGTATTATTATTTTTTAAAAGGAGCAACAATGGAGTTTCTTGCCAGATTCTTCTCCATGAAGGGTAGGCTGCACTTGGAACTGGCGACTAGAATCACTCGATTTTTTAATATTAAATATTGACTATTCATAAGTGCCTGTAAAATAAGTGCCTATATGAATAAAATATTTTTGAGTTTGAGTTTGAGTATATATAAAGGTATATCTGAATGTGTGCGTGTGAACTGAGGGACCATAGTGATATTTTTGTTTGAAATTTTTATAAGATTTAGTAGTAGGCTCAAAACAATTGTAGAACAAATATGAGAATTTGTAAAAAGATATATTAAAAACTACAGCCGTTTAAGTGTGGTCCCTCAATCCTCACATACCATCAGCCGGATCTCGGCAAGTATGTAAAAAAATAAGGTATTGTGACTGCAGACATTTAGTAGAGAATTTGTAAAGATATATACTAAATAACTGAGCACAAATCATCAACGATAAAAAAAATACAACTACTATACTGTGGTCCCTCAGTCCACACACGAAAGATTTTGTTATACTGAATATTATCACATCAACAGAATAAAATCTTTATTTTCTTACATAATGTTTTAGAACAAGTCTTATAGCAATTTGTAAAAAATAAATTTAAAAAAATATCGACGCACTTTGAAGATATTTATAATTAAAGCTGGTCCCTCAATCCTCACGTTCTCAAACATACTTGCATGTCTAGCTGCTAGACGACTAAAGTATCACAAAGTGTAGAGTATTAAACTTTTTGTAAAAAGTTTCTACAAAATAATAGGTATCTTTAATTGTGTGTATCTGACCTCTAAAATGAGATTATAGCATTTCAGTGATCTTATGAACAGATATACGAGTAGTGTGACCACACAATGAAAAAAAATGTAGACTACCAATATAATTTTTATTGTAATAGTCGAAACCCAAGGTTGTACGGTTGATTTAGTGTTATGTTACATTACGTATCTTTACAAAGTATGAAATAAAGTAGCTTTTAGACGCTTATCACCATTTAGGCTATGTTTCAAGGAAGCTTTATGTACTTATAATACCCAAGTATTTTACAAACCATTATGGTAACATAGTGGTATTATTTATACAGCTCAGTTTTATACGTTCTATTAACACATAAAATTGAACATTTAAAAACACAGGATTTTGTAAAATATGTACAAATAGCCCGCGATAGTACCTATCGCGATCTATATTAATATTATAAATTTGAAAGTGGCTTAGTCTGTTTCTCTGTTACGCTTTCACGGCTAAACCAATAACAGTGCCTGCACTTGGTAAGGCATATAACTTATTGTAATACTTTTGTTTAAGTACATAAAATTTGGTTATAACTTAATGAATGTAAGAAGATTTGTTGGTCCGTACTGTAACGCCCTGGCAAAAAATGCGAATGACTCTGTTTTGTGAAAAAAAGTGCACAAACTTAAACAAAAGTATTACAATAAGTTATATGCCTTACCAAGTGCAGGCACTGTTATTGGTTTAGCCGTGAAAGCGTAATAGAGACACAGACTAAGCCACTTTCAAATTTATAATATAAATATAGATCGCGATAGGTACTATCGCGGACTTTTTGTAAATATTTTACAAAATCCTGTGTTTTTAAATGTTCAATTTTATGTGTTAATAAAACGTATAAAACTGAGCTGTATAAATAATACCACTATGTTACCATAATGGTTTGTAAAATACTGGGGTATTATAAGTACATAAAGCTTCCTTGAAACATAGCCCAAATGGTGATAAGCGTCTAAAAGCTACTTTATTTCATGCTTTTTAAGATACGTAATGTAATATAACACTAAATCAACCGTACAACCTTGGGTTTCGACTATTACAATAAAAATTATATTGGTAGTCTACATTTTTTTTCATTGTGTGGTCACACTACTCGTATATCTGTTCATAAGATCACTGAAATGCTATAATCTCATTTTAGAGGTAAGATACACACAATTAAAGATACCTATTATTTTGTAGAAACTTTTTACAAAAAGTTTAATACACTACACTTTGTGATACTTTAGTCGTCTAGCAGCTAGACATGCAAGTATGTTTGAGAACGTGAGGATTGAGGGACCAGCTTTAATTCTAAATATCTTCAAAGTGCGTCGATATTTTTTTTAAATTTATTTTTTACAAATTGCTATAAGACTTGTTCTAAAACATTATGTAAGAAAATAAAGATTTTATTCCGTTGATGTGATAATATTCAGTATAACAAAATCTTTCGTGTGTAGACTGAGGGACCACAGTATAGTCGTTGTATTTTTTTAATCGTTGATGATTTGTGCTCAGTTATTTAGTATATATCTTTACAAATTCTCTACTAAATGTCTGCAGTCACAATACCTTATTTTTTTACATACTTGCCGAGATCCGGCTAATGGTATGTGAGGATTGAGGGACCACACTTAAACGGCTGTAGTTTTTAATATATCTTTTTACAAATTCTCATATTTGTTCTACAATTGTTTTGAGCCTACTACTAAATCTTTTAAAAATTTCAAACAAAAATATCACTATGGTCCCTCAGTTCACACGTACACTATCTGAATGTCTAACACACAACGCCATCTAGTCCCAAGCTCAGCAGAGCTTGCGTTAAGGATATTAGACAACTGATATAAATACATACACACATCAAAAGTGTCTAGGGATCAAGCATTTTTATGCGGATTTCTTGAGATTGAGATGTGGCTTTGGCCCTGGCCTGCTCAGTCGCCAGACTTGAACCCGATTGAGCATGCATGGGATATGCTACAGAGAAGAGCTCTGCCGAATATGGAGGGTTCCAGTCGCAAGAAGACCTTTTTTTGTTGTTGCAACGAACATGGGCGGCCATTCCACAGCGTGATTTGGATGAACTCATTTTGAGTATGCCAAACCGATGTTCTTGTGTTAGTGTTCGCGGTAGAAACACGGATTATTAATTGTTTAAGTTACCTAATAAAATTTTAAAGAAAACTGTTATTTCAGTCTTTTTTTCGAACTTTAATGTTAGTGGTTCAAATGTCAAAAATCCCTTTATTAGGAAAATGGCAAATTTCTTTATTAATGCAAAGGTGACTTGGTTTATCGTTACTGTGACAAACGAAAACACTTTATTTGATGAATCCTTAAAGAAAATTTTAATTAATATCAATCAGGAGAAAAGTTATTGCAAAAATATATGTTGATCCCTAGACACATATGTTGATCCCTAGACACTTTTGATGTGTGTATATATTTTTTTTAAATAGATACTTAATAAACATAGAAAACACCTAAACTCCGAAACAAATATTTGTAGATCATACAAACATTTGGTCCAACCCGGGAATCGAACCCGAGACTTCAAGCATAGCAGTCGCATACGCTACTATTGCACTACCGAGGTAGTCAGTCAGTCAATAATATTGGACTGGCATGATTTATAACATCAAAAACTGAGTGCTGAATTATGTTCGAATTGTTTATGCGACGCCGGGCAAACAGGCAACGCATACAGAATTGATTGGACGTTTATGTCATTTCATGTTTGATGACCTATTTTCAGAAGAGCGTTCAGGTGCAATGTTTCTGATGCATGGATTGAATACTTGAAAATGTTATGAGCACGTTTTTCGATCCAAGTTTGTATAATAATATTCAGTTTTGTATTTCTGGATACAATGTATTTTTTTCTTTAAACAACCATTCAATTAACAGGAAAAATATTTGTGATACGAGCACTGATTAGGTTTAGTAAGTACCTACTATCACCATTCTGGAATATTACGAATTCATTAGTTTCATTTAGATTGATATGAAATGCCCACGGGTTTTATGTTTAAAAACTAATTCCGTACATTTGATATCCTTGTATTCTAATTTAAGCGTTTTTAAAAATATTTCCATTAAAATCAGTAAACAATTTTCTATAGCAGTTTTGATAGGACTTAAAGTCATTTATTCCACGAGACTGACTGAGGTTGGATTAATGTCTGTTTACTCTCAAGAGGGTAAAAGTGTTTTGAAACTTTGTAACTGTTATAAACAAGCCCAGGTATATTCACGAGTGTTCATATCCTCCGTATTTTGTTCTACATTAGTATCTTGCCTCGGGTCTTGTAGAATTCGGTTTGTCTCAGAGTGTGTCGCTCTTGGGATTGGTGAATAATTTTGCGAAGCGTCGTCTTCTTCGCTAAATTATTTAAGGTCACGAGTATATGACGGTCTGTTGTATGTTATAGTAATGTATTTACAGAAGAATGTTGCTTATAATTCTTTGGGCAAACACTACAGTTGTTATTATGTGTTTATCTACTTATTAGTAAATAGTAAAAACCTACGAATTATTTCAGTATATCGTCATTAATTTTCGGATATTGTTATTCTAAAACATGCTTGTGCGGTCATTGCCCTTTCTTCAGATTTTTAAATAAGCTAAATAGCGCATTCGATCAATATTTAACCTTAGGGAGAAGTTTCTGGTATACTTAGTGGTTTATTAAAAACATTTTTTTTTAAAACACACTTGCAGTAGAAATATATCCAGTGTCGTGGGAGACTTAACATATATTAATGGAAAGGACACAAAAAACATCCAGACTAAGAAATATAATTTTCCGTGTGTTGTCCTACAAATCCAAAACTCTCAATGCAATATGAAACTATTCGTTGATCGTTTTAAACCAGTCAACCATCCATGCACACTATATTTATTTTGTCCATTAAAATAAGTGTCAATTAGTTTCTTACACGAACATGAACTTCTAAACATTAGAGGTGTGCGTGACTTGTCAATTGGTAACGCCTTTTATTCTTCACTTATTCACAAAAAAAACACTTACTCATTATTGAATCCATTTTTGTTCCATATTTGACTCATCTAATGGTTGATTAGTTCTAGATTCTGTGGTTCTAGTGGCAGAAGTATAAAGATATATATGTAGTTACAAAGAATAATTATTTTGTCAAAATTAGGAAAAAATCAGTTTATTGAAATTTTATGGAAGGAACAGGAAGGAAGGAAGAACATTAACAGATCAGTTAATATTTTAGGCAGTTGTATCTTGATTCCCGTACCTCAGAGAGCACGTGAAGCCGTTGATCCTTCGCTTGATCTCTCCTCGTTCGTGTTGGATAGCCGTCCCATCGGATAGTGACAGTGAGAGGACAGAGAGTGTACCTGTGTTTGCGTACGTAGTTAGCTGGTCTCCGTTGACACGGCTGCCGTGGTCGAAATGGGTAAAGAGTACTTTTAAAGTATAGCGTTTCAAATAGGTATTGATATAGAAGGTCTATTACTTAATGTAAATGTCATCCTAGCCATCATGACGATAATTCTCTGGTAGTTGTCAGGGTATGCTGTCGTACGCGGTGGCAGTCATCCTGACACACTCGTTTAATGTGGTTTCACCACTCGGCATCGTCCCCTCGACCCTAACACCACAAAGCGCTCAATGGAGCCATTTTCAGGCCGACAAAGTATAAAAGTAAAGGTAGTTATAGTTAGTAGTAAGTAACCGCATGTACCTCTGTAATGGGCCCCCTTTATACTGATAATCTAATCATTATAATGTATGAACCTGTAAGACATTAATGTCTGTCTTTTACGTGTGCAAGGCATTTCCGACTGAAAACTTAATTGTCATTTTGCCAACCACTATTTACTCAAGTGTTGTACGTCACATGCTCATTAATGTGACATCCATATGTGATAGTCATATCATTGTTCTTAACTTGTAATAGTGTGGTACCTACTATATCATAACTAATTTCGATCACAATTTTTATATTATTTAACACTATACATACTTAAGGCTATGCAATAATCAAAAATAAGTAAGTTAATAAAATAATAAATAAAAAAACATTAAAGCTAAATAGTAAAAGTTAAAAATTATAAAAAAAAATATATTCTTTTTAAAAATTAAACAAAGAATAATTTATTTATTATTTTAAATTAAATAAATGCCATAAAGCGGGTAAGAATAAGTGTTACTTTTAAAATATTAGTATAAATAATAAACAATGACTCTGGCACCTATCAAAGGGCTAAAACTCTAAAAGTTTTTAGCTCGGCAACAATACTTTAAGTACAATTTTTTGCAGGCAAATAAATGTAATTGATTTTGTAATAAAATTATCTAACCTTTGATATAAATTTCGATTGGTTATCAGATCGGTGGAGTTACCTATATTGACTTACCTGTTCACACCTGCTTGCCAGGCAACCATACACAGAAATGCGTAGGCAAGCCTACCTAGGCATATTCTGCGTGTTAAAAACTATCAGTTGAAATAAAATGAATTTGGTTATCAAAACAGTGAAAGTGATGAAAGAAAATTGATTAAAGTTAATTAAATTAAAAATAGCCATGAGCACTTTTTGATAGGCAAGTGTTCATAGGCATATTTGTTCATACATTTTATTTGATAAAAAATACGTCTCACCTGGTTATCAGATCGGTGAAGGTCGATGTTCTACCGTCTCCTCTACTAATAGGGAGCTTTTTGATTTATAGTTGACTGCTGTGGTCTCGTGTTCGATTCCCGGGTCGGACTAAATATTTTTATGATGTGCAAATATTTGATTCGGAGTTTGGGTGTTTTCTATATATATTATGTATTTATTTACAAAAAAAGGTATATATATATATGTATTTATACCAGTCTTCTAGTACTCATAGCTCTGCTTAGTTTGGGACTAGATAGCGTTGTGTGTTACATGTCCGAAATATTATTATTATAGTTATGAAGACGGTGGATAATAAAGTATATTATTATTTAATCAGTAGTTACGAACTATTAATTAAATTATAAACAAATGCTTTATTACATAATGTAGAAACCTACGTACATAACCATAATTTAAAAAAACACTATAACAATATTTACATACAAGCGTCAAAAATCTGCACATCTTCGCCTACTGGTAGCGTTCCCAAAAGACTGGCAGCATTACCACGTTGAATGGCAATGCTGATTCTCTGTGCTAGAAAAAGGCCGGCCTTCTGGTCGCGAGAAACGTCAATCATAGCTAAGCTAGTTGTTTAAACGTAGCGCGAGCACTCGGACCCCATGGCTAAAATAAGGTTTGTGAAACTAAACATGTGTTCTTAAAGATTTTCCGTCAATCAAATATCTCTAACATAAATTATGCAGTAAATTGCGATGTTACCTTTACTCGCGGAGCAACGTGCCTCTACCACATACCACATAAGAGTTACGGCTAACCAACAATATAGCGGTCGTATACAATATTCGGTACAAGATGCCGGTTCTACAACTAATGCGAAAGTTTGTTTGCGAAGTAATAACTCGGTGGCAAGTCAAGGAACCTCGTCCAATTTTGCCGTACGCGAGGTTTAAACTAACATACTTTACGTAATAATAATAAAGGGCAAGTTATGTGAATTAGAGCGCAGACAACGATATTTGAAAATGGTTGCTAATAAATTTCAGCTCGCACAGTTTTGACGGAGACATTGGAAATTCAATAAAGAGTTACAAATTATAATTGATTACCAGTTGTTTCATTAGATGAAATGAAAACGAGCTAAGTACTTAACGCGAAATATAAACACTTATAAAGGTACATTGTTTTTCTATAGTATTAAGGCACTGCACTGTTTTGTCGTTGCCTAAGCCTATGTGTAAAGTTTTCTAGAAAGTTCCTTCGAAACTAACAGTTGTGGCGAACGTGACTATATTTAATAAAATTTTGCAGTATTGAACGGTTTATGTAGTACACTGGTTCCAGTTCCAACCACCTCCAAAGAGAATGAATAAATTGTAAGGACAGGCCTATGTAAACATATGCCTCTCATTAGAGAGGCTTTTGCCTACTATACTTTGCTAAATAATAATTTTCATTCTCTTTGCAATGCTGTTGCTTTGGAAAGTTTGCTTCCACAGATCACGATCTGTGGTTTGCTTCATTAGTCTGCTGTTACGACACCCACCTAATGAATAGAAGTAGTATTACTCCGTATTCTTAAAGCGCCATTTTTGGACAGCAGATTTGTATGTGTAATCTACAAAAAAAAATTGTGACCGACCGAAGTTTCAGTTTCGGCCAGTTTATTTATTTATTTATAAAGTACTACCACATCATACTTATTTTACTTATAACTAATTATAATAACATGTGGGATTGTATCTGATATGTATGACAATTACGGTGTACATAGCATTTACGGTAACACGACAAAAGCGATCTACTTAAAAATAACTAACTATTTACTACTACTATTTTTTATGTACATATATAAGTTTCAGTTTCAGCGGGTTGTCACTTTGGAGGTGCCCAAGTTGGGCCATTTTTTGGCCGAAACTGAAACCGAATCTTCGGTCAGCGAACTTCTTGGCTCACTCGTGATTCATAAATAATGGTTAAATATTGGAATATTGATAGGTGCACCGGCTATATTGATCTCAATGTGGTGGTTGTAATGTGTTTTTTGTACTTGGAGCACCTCCAAATTTCCGACCTGCCGAACCTGGCCGAAACCGATATTAAATCTTCGGTCGGTCACTAAAAATATAGAAATTTTTTATATAGTTGCAAAGGGCAACACTGGCTGTCGCTTTTTGTATGACTATGGCTCCAACACGTGTCGTACTAAAGTGTGCAATTAATAAAGTTGTAAGAATTAATCTCAACAATAAACTCTAAATATAACAAAAAAAAAAACGGTAAATTCTCTTACAAAACTTCGATCAAATATATTATAGATGCACTGTTGCCGCTTCAAAAGTGGCACCGGCAAAACAAGGCATAAAACAACAATATGCCTTGTTTCGCTCTCATTCGCTTGGTGGCCGCGCTCGTGTTAACACACAAAAAATGTAAAAATTACACTCTAAAAGTGCAAAAGAAGGATGGAATATCATATTTTCAGCAAGTCTATCTTTAATCTAACATATTGGTGTATTTTCGTTATGCTTTAAAGCTAATTTTATTAACATTTTGATATAATTTGTGATTTACAACGGCTTCTAATGTACGCATCCATCCCTTTCACACTCACGGGCGATGCTCATAAGAGAAAAAAAGACAAGCCTAGTGCTAGCGAACAAAGTCGGTAGGATAATGATGGAGTCGCCGTTACAATTTTTTAAGGTTAATTGAAGATTTGTTTTTGTTTGTTTTCCGAAATTTATATAAACCAAATGCATCTAGTGTGGTGTGTTCCAACCATTTTTGTGAATATGATATGTACACAACAGAAAAAGAATTCAGGAGAAAAAAAAAGACAGCCTTACCAACTTTACAGGTAGGTATTATATTCCACTAAGAATATTTAACCGACTTTAAAAAAGGAGGTTATTAATACGATCTGCATGTATGTATTTTTGACAAAATTGCAAACTGTCTATAAATGTTGGTCTATACCAGATTCTAAACGTGATTACCAAAATTTTAAATTATATGTATGTCTGTTCGTAAATATCTGAAAAACCTTTAAGTTGGAATATAAAATATCTTTGATATATACCTAAACATACTATACCTAAACAGTAATCACTGTTTAGGTATAGTCCAACTTATGGAACAGTGCAATATAATTATGTAATAAGTACATGCACGTAGGTATAGAAGGTCTAATATCTGGGTGGAATATTCAATATTAAATTAATACATATCATAATTTATTATAAAATTCTATTCAATCATTTTGCTATCAGAATCAAAAGAAGAAATAAAAATTGTGTGAAGAATTAATTATGAATGTGTTGGTCCATCCAACTACCGTTTTTTTTAAATCGAAAAGTAACTCCATTTTTTTCCATGTTCCAAATAGAAGCGATTAGACCCGAACACAGTATTTAATGTCAGTGGAATGTAACTCTCGTTATACTTTGTACTATTATGTGCTTTATTGTAATACGTAAAGTTAAATTTTTCAATGCATTTGTTTTTGGGCATGTGTTGTTTTATTTCTGATTTTTGTGAGAGTCATAAAGTTTGATTGTCCTATCGTGTCATCAAACTAAAAGGTAATATGTAGTGAATTTAATATGCATTTATTTCCGTCCATACTTCAATTGCTTAAAGTTAAAATTAGGTTAAGCTGTATACCAGTTCAGGACTTTTTTCGCTATATCTCAAGTGGTATACATATACCTAAGTACGTATAGAAGCGTGGACAGTATTTTGTTTACTTTTGTATGGAACTGTGCATCTCTAATATATTTGATCGAAGTACAAAAATTAATTATTATAAAACTTCCTCAGTAGACATTCATTTCAAGTAATTAGAGACGAGATTTATGGATTTATTTAGAGTTTATTTATGACGTTAACACATTCCATGAAAATAAATATTCCTCCATTTGAATGAACAAATTACAATTTCGGTGTTTAGTGTTTATCATTTCAAAAGTAACGCTCTTCAACTTACTTACAGCCAAAACGAATGTTAGTAGCTGTTTCTTTATTTATAAGTCACTGGAGTAAGTACATCTGCAGAGGGGCAGACGAAGGTGTATTACACACCCTAATATTTCGAGTTATTTTTTATTCCCATGTGACTGGGCTTAGCATGTTGAGGGCTGCTGTGCACATCTAAAGTATTTTCTAAAGGAAAAATAAACTATTTAATAAGTGGAATTGGCATGTTGCCGTACCCCTTGTTTTTAAAACGTCTAAAATAACGTGTTGAATATATATTATTACCCGACTACGGCAAAGCCAAAGGAGGGTTATGATTTTGACAGGCTATGTATGTATGTATGTTCATTTGTTCCCTCATAGCTCCTCAACTACTTATTAGAACTGGACAAATGAGGTATCGTTAGAAGCGTCTTGATCGTCTGCTAGTTATAGGCTATATGACGTGTCGCTGAATCTAATGTGGCGCCCTCTAGCCGACATAAGGTAATGAATTTAAAAACATAATTTGAGATAAATATGCCGTGTTTAGTATCATTGGAAAGGGCGTTACTTGTACATTTCAAATATATATATATTATATATGAATAATGGCACCAAAACATTTTAAATTAAAAAAAAGTAAAATCTAAAACCCAACTACGACAAAAAACGACGCTAAAAAGTATGATACAAGTTTCAAAAGCCGTAGTCACACGTTACATAGAAACGCACCATAACACCTTAACAACGTGTGACTACGGCTTTTGAAACTTGTTTCATACTTTTTAGCGTCGTTTTTTGTTGTAGTTGGGTTTTAGATTTTACTTTTTTTTGTTTTAAATAGTATTTCTTACTTGTAAAGCCTATACTATGGTAACAAGACTTCTGATTAACATATTTATACGTTTTTAAGTTCATACATACAAATCTATATAAATAACAAGTAAAAATTTTACAAGAATGAAACCGACTTCAAGGTTCGACTCGATTTCTCTTGGATGCCATTATCAGATCTTAGTGTCCTCATCATGGTGCCACCGTTGGAATATCTCCTTTCCATTTAAAAAGCAATGATCAAAATTAGTTCATAAACGAAGAAGTTATCCCCGAACACACATAATAAAATATACGGTGGAATTGAGAACCTCCTCCTTTTTTTGAAGTCGTTTAAAAATGAATCACAAAAATATATTATGTACGCGCATAACTTTCAATTGACTGCATCAAATTGGATAAGAATCACTAACTACTAGACTAACAGGTTTATTAAATGTTTTCTTAAAAATGAATAATATAATAGCACTCTATACGACGTCCAATGTACGTACCTATCTGAACCCATACTTAATATTTTTCTCAAAATTCTCTGCTCATATTCATATTGTATCATTCATTGATTGTTTCTCGATGTAAAGAATTTTATAGTATGTGTTTCTTATTATCATCACCATCAGCTCATCGCAGTCCACTATACATGGCCTCTCATTGGGAGAGGCCGGATAGTGTACGCCACTTTGATACATTTTTCTTCTATGTGTTAATTACATAAAACTCTAATCGATGAACTGAATGATTCAACTTTTTGGTATTAGGTACTTTTAGTTTAAACAAAATGATCACTACTTTACAATATGTTGTCCAATACTTTTTGGTAAAACAGATAATACACGCTTTAAACCATAATCTGAGCACAGACTAAAGGTTTATCTGTCAATGACGTATATTCTCTCTGTCTTAGTTGGCCCGTGGTATAACAATATACTATGCCAGATATGGCATTCCGACGAACGACGTGACGTCATCTTCGCTGTCACTTGTTCTGGTTGGCTTCTTTCGTGTTATGTTGCTATTCACTGATTCTGATTGGTTAATTGCGTGTCATATTGCTATCACGTGGTCACTGGATAGTGACGTCATCTCGGGGACCTCTCGGAATGCGAGACCTTGTTTTCATAGACCATGAGATGGCCCGTGCGCAAAATGAATAAAAATAAAATAAACATAGAGATAACAAGACAAGCTTTAAGAATAACATGATTAGTTGTAAATGTAACTCGTGTAGTAACATACTATATAACAGTGTAATTTCTAGTCGTGTCTGTTTGTGCTATGAAAGAAATAATACGTTTTGCTATATATTTCGCAGTGTATGTTCTGGGTGTTATTTCGTTTATGCAAATCTCTACTAAGTTTAGTGAAGGCGATCTGGTGATTATTATTTATTTGATATTATATGATTTAGTTTACAGTTGTTTGTAATATGCATCTCGTGTTGTAAATCTGCCTTACAATTTTCATGATTCTAAAGTTTACATTTTTATCAATAATCATCACTATCAACAGTTTTTAATAGTTTACTGCTGGAAATATGCTCCTCCTTAGAAAGAAGGTTATGGTCCGCTATACCAAGTTGGTCAAACGAGTTGGTACCTATAGGAAAGTTGGACACAACACGATTATTTAAAATATTGCAAACTTGGTAGGATTATAAACTTGTTTTGAAAATGAACTGCGTATTTATCATACAACATGGGCGTAGCCAGCCATGGGCTCAGGGTGGGGCAGCAGTCTAAAATAATATGTAACTAGCAAACTATACCCGCGGTCTTACCCCTACCGATTCGGACGCGGCCTATAGGTTCATCGTGTTGCTGGACGAGACAGGCAAATGGTTTGAAAGGATACTGCCCGTGTCGTCCGGCATCTTTGCAATGTGGGGCTAGATCTGTCGGACGCTCAATTCCCATCCCGAGAGGGGCGTCCGATGGTCGATGCAGCGGGCTGTGGCGGCGTGCTGTTGACGGTGTCGTTTGACATAGCCCACAGCAGGGAAAGGGAAGCACTCCACAACTTCGGCGTGCCAGAGTACCTGAGGCGGCTTGTGGCAGACTATTTAGAGGAGCGTACCGTCATATACGAGGACCGAGAGGGCGCCTTGAGACGGCGGCCCATGTCGTGCGGTGTTCCGCAGGGGTCTGTCCTTAGACCATTCCTGTGGAACGTGAGGTACGACTGGGTTCTTCGAAGTCGTCTTCCCCTCCGGGCTAGGCGTAATTTGTTACGCCGATGACACTTTGATCACGGCCCGGGGGGAAAACTTCCAAGAGGCGGCGCGCCTGGCCACCAGGGGTGTCTATTTGGTGTTTGGGCGCTGGGCCTAAGGGTGGCCCTAGATAAGACTGAGGCGTTGATGTTCCATGGGCCCCGTCGTGGTCCAACCCCCGGCGCCTCTATCGTGGTCAACTCGGTCCTCGTACAGGTTCGGGCTCAGATGAAGTATCTGGCCCTGATCGTCGACGGAAGGTGACTCTTTGATGAGCACTTCCGACAGCTTGCTCCGAAGCTGGTCAACGCTGGCCTCCGCCTTTGGGCGACTTTTGCTTAATGTGGGTGGAGACAGCATCGCGACATGACGGCTCTACATGGGGGTTGTTGATGTCGCTGTATGGTGCACTGGTGTGGGTGGCGGCTCTGACCGCCCAGAATAGGTCACGCCTCTGGTGTCCCCAGAGGATATTGGCTGTTAGAGCCATACGCGGTTACCGCACTTTATAGACCGAGGCAGCGTGTGCCTTGGCCGGAACTACCCCGTGGGATTCGGAGGCGGAAGTGCTCGCCGAAGTTTATCGGCGGACGGCTGACTTCCGGGCAGAGAACGGCCTTCGCCCTCCGCCCGAAAGACAGCGCGAGTGGCGTGAAGCCGCTCGTTGAGCCACCATGGCTCGCGGGTCGTCCCGGCTGGAGACTCCACCCGCTGACTATGTCGCCGTGGAGGCTCTCCAGCTGGTCATCCTCAAGTGGGCAGGGCGGCAGCATGGGACCCTTTCTTTCCGATATTCTTTCCGGGCACGGTTGGTTCGCGCAGTACCTGCACTCGGTCGCTAGGAACTGAGACCCGCCAGTCACCACTGCGATTGCAGTGAGGACTCGGGCCAGCACGCGCTAGTGGTTTGCACCGCCAGGGCGACGCAACTTTGAGCCCTTAGGCCCCTAGCACAGGGCGTATGTTAAACGCGCTGATGACGAGTGTATACGAGCTTCAAACGAGATTTGAACGCAACCTTGTATCCTAAGCACACGGGGCGGTCGTGAAACGCGCGTCTACTGCGCGTATACGCGCAGATACAGCCGTACAGACGCGCTGTAGTCGCTCGTAGACAATCCTCGTCAGTTGTACAATGACGTCGGTTGAGACAGCACTACTTACGCTGGCTTTAGTACTGCTTTTAAAACGAAAAAAAGATCTATTTACGAGTGTAAGAAGATAGTGTGGTCATTATCCATACAACATTTACAAAATTGGTATCCCTCCCCTACCCCTCCTCCGACCCTTTCTACGCGTTTTGAACGTGCTTCACACGCGCATTTGCATCGAGTTTTACGCGCGTTTGAATATATAAAATGCAAAAATCGACATCTACGGCGCAGAAAACACGCGTTCCTGAAACGCGCGTCGTCTGCGCGTTTAAAATACGCCGTGTGCTAGGGGCCTTACTGCAGTCATCGGAGGAGGTCTCTCGCTACCGGCCGTCATACGCTCCATGGCCGATCAGCGTTACTGCCGTCGCAACCTTCTGCTAGGACGTAATCTTGCAGAAGAATGCGGCCAAGAGGGCTCGGGAGGTCGACCTCCACGCGGACCCAATTCGCCACCGGTGAACCGGGCAGCGGAGGCGCGCTTACCAGTGACGGGACGGTTTTCCCCCATCATACGCCAGCTGCGACGTACGCGTGTGCCGTATGTTGCCTGATTAGAGAGTCCATCAGCAGACGGTGCCCGTTTCAGTGCAGGCAGTCGCTTGGAGGGGTCCGTATGTATTAATAACAGCAGTTCCCGGATCCCTCCCTTCTCAGCCGCAGAGTGGCACACTGTGTGGTTTTAGTCGGTCGGACTCCGATAGACCACCCCACCGCAAATCCCGTTGGAGGGACGGCCCGTGGGGGTACGTAAAAAAAAGGTACCTTACAGGTCAGAGCCGAAATATTTATTTATATTTATTTTTATTTATTTATTTGAATCCATTCAGTAGTGTCGGCGTGATGCGCGGCCAAGATACAGACACACAGATAAAAATGAAAAAAATTACAGTTTTGTCTTCGGTATCGATTATAGAGAGCCCTCCAAAATATTTTTTTTAAATATCTTTAATATACAGGTTTGGACCTGTTAAATTTTTATATTTTTTATTATAAGTATAGATAATGCGATCTATATTATATTGGATCTGTGGCGCAGTGGTAGCGTATGCGATTGCTGTGCTTAAGGTCTCGGGTTCGATTCCGGTGTCGGAACAAATGTTTGTATGATCTGCAAATATTTGTTTCGGAGTTTGGGTGTTTTCTATGTGTAATATGTATGTATTTACAAAAAAAGTATATATGTATTCATATCAGTTGTCTGGTACCCACAACACAAGCTCTGCTTAGCTTGATACTAGATGGCGTTGAGTGTTAGATGTCCGAAATATTTATCTAATATTATATTAAAATGTCTGTAAAATTTCCCAACCGTTACTCGGTGCGACCTATGGTCTACTAAGATACCATTGCAAAAACGAAACGTTCATCGATTATAATGTAAAAATCTATGTAAATGGATGGATGTTGACATGACGACTCAAAAACTACTGAACGGATTTGGATGAAACTTTACAGTAATATACACACATCAAAAGTGTCTAGGGATCAAGCATTTTATGCGGATTTCTTGAGATTGAGATGTGGCTTTGGCCCTGGCCTGCTCAGTCGCCAGACTTGAACCCGATTGAGCATGCATGGGATATGCTACAGAGAAGAGCTCTGTCGAATATGGAGGGTATCCAGTCGCAAGAAGACCTTTTTTTGTTGTTGCAACGAACATGGGCGGCCATTCCACAGCGTGATTTGGATGAACTCATTTTGAGTATGCCAAACCGATGTTCTTGTGTTAGTGTTCGCGGTAGAAACACGGATTATTAATTGTTTAAGTTACCTAATAAAATTTTAAAGAAAACTGTTATTTCAGTCTTTTTTTCGAACTTTAATGTTAGTGGTTCAAATGTCAAAAATCCTTTTATTAGGAAAATGGCAAATTTCTTTATTAATGCAAAGGTGACTTGGTTTATCCTTACTGTGACAAACGAAAACACTTTATTTGATGAATCCTTAAAGAAAATTTTAATTAATATCAATCAGGAGAAAATTTATTGCAAAAATATATGTTGATCCCTAGACACATATGTTGATCCCTAGACACTTTTGATGTGTGTAGATAATACATCAGAATCCTACTAATATTATAAACGCGAAAGTTTGTAAGTATGGATGGATGAATGGATGGATGGATGGATGTATGTTACTCTTTCACGCAAAAACTACTGAACGGATTTGGATTTAACTTTACAGTAATATAGCTTATACATCAGAATAACACATAGGCTACTATTTGCCGCGATAGCCGACATAAACGCGGGCGGAGCCGCGAGCAAAAACTAGTGCTTACATATATACATACAACTCAAAATCGATGGTTGCCGTTGCGCACTTGGCCGCAACTTGTTATGATTTTAAAAATGTGACAAAATATTACCTGTTTATACCTGGCTGCGACCACGTAGGTATTGAATTGGTCCATTTTTAATAAGGTTTTATTTATCAATATAGATTAGCTGACCCACGCTACTTTGTCTGCATTTCTCGAAAGAAATAAATTTGCCGCGTTTTTGCAACAGTTTTCTTTGCTGATTTGTCTCTATTGGTCGAAGCCTAAAACCTTCCTTCCTAAATTAAAATAATTAGTAATATTGGTCCAGCCGTTCACACGTGATGCACTGACCAAGAGAAATAAGGATTAAGTTTTATATGTATATAGTTGAATGTGACTTTTTCTTATATTTAAAAGAATTTCGTTAATAGAATGAAAATATTCACCATGAAAAACTCTCAAGTCATAAGATAAAATGGGATATCATCCGTAAGCATGACCGGTGCATGAAAATCCGTCGGGATGTGACCAGGGTCGATAAGTTACGATGTGAAATAAAAGCTCCCCGAGATCCCAAGAATACCCGCACCCAACCTTTCTATCAAAAGAGGATAAAGCTAACCTCAGTTTCTATTAAGCAAAATGTTCAGATGAAGCGAATTTATGATATAATGTAATCCTTTTATTTCCTAAATTGTTCAGAGTTAGGTTCATTTGTTCTTCAATCACACTGTGAAATATTCAGGAACCTAAATATTGGTTACTTAATACAAAAGTTCCATTGTCGTATCAGAGTACAAGATAGCGTTCCTATCTTTTTATATGTCTATTCTATCATTGACTAGTAAGGCATTTTCAAGTTAGAAATCAGTGGAAAACCGTTACTAAATACCTATGTATGCAAGAAAAGTATACGTATATAATGTAAAAGTAGGTACGTCTAGGTGCAGTCAGTAGCAGTCGTTTACTAATGACTATAAACTGCCTAACTTTTTTACCAGGTTCATTGTAATGTCATATAACACAAAATTTGAAAAGTGAGTACACACTTACCAGATGTGTCACTCACAACTTTTTTTTTTCTCTTGAAGTCTGTTTATCACTGTTTTAAATATTTTTATCCATGGGGTATTGTTTTGTATAATAGGTCTTTACCTATGAAATTGCCGTTTTGTATGCAACAAGTGAAAGTACTTATTTTTTCAAACTTTTTTATTTCTGTATTTCGAAGTAATCACCCACGCAATCGACGCATCTTTGCCAACGCATTAGCAGTTTATTGATGCCCTTCTTGTAAAAATCAGCTGGACGGGAGGCAACAAACTCTTCAAAGGCATTTTGTACTGCCTCTCGGGAATTGAATTTTTTAACCACTAAAAAGTTGTTTAAATTTTGGAAAAAGTAATAGTCGGTAGGTGCAAGGTCTGGTGAGTATGGCGGATGAGGGAGAGCTTCCAACCCCAGCTCTTGCAGCTTGGAGACTGTCTGTTGCGCAGTATGGAGTTCGCGCGATGTCGTGAAGGAGCAGTGGGGACGACCGATTGACCAAAGCTGGTTGCAGATGTGCAAGGTTCTGCATCATTCTCTCCAGTTCTTCACAGTACACATCTGCATTAATGGTCATGCCGTTTTGTAAAAAGCTGTGGTGAATTACACCCGCACTAGACCACCAAACAGTGACCAACCCCCTTTTTAGGGGTCATTTTTGGTTTAGGGCATTGCTTTGGTGCTGAACCAGGGTCTAACCAACTTGCTGAGCGCTTTCGATTGTCGAACAGAATCCATATTTTGTCGCACGTAAGAATTCCTTCATTTCTTTGCCTGTTGAGCAGCGCAAGGCAAGTCTCGACGCGTACGTTGCGCTGGCGATCGTTAAGGTCGTGGGGCACCCATCTATCAAGCATTTTTACCTTGCCAATTTGTCGCAAATGGATCAATATTCTTTTGATGCTTACATTAAAAGCTGCTGCTAGCTCAGCTGTAGATTGAGTTTCGTCAGCTTCCACAATCGCCTTTAATTCATTATTGTTAACCAAAGTCTCCGGACGACCACGAGCTTCATTTTTCAAGTCAAAATTTCCAGAACGGAACCGGGAAAACCAATAACGGGTTGTGCGTTCGTTTGTACAGTTCTCTCCGTAAACGTTTTTAATGTTACGTGCCGTTTGTGTCGCGTTGGTGCCACGACGGAACTCATATTCCATAATTACACGATTTTTTAAAGTATCCATTATGACGAAAAATGTTCAAATGTAATGAAAATACAACGCTAATCAGAAAACAAAAGAAAACACAAAAACAAAAAAAAAAAAACAAAAAAAAAAAATAGAATGTCATGGTTTTAAAACAAAATTAATTTGAATTTAGAATACAGAGCTATTACAAACTTTTTTTATTTGAAATGACCAGTACTGAAGAACGGCAAATGATCATTGTTTAATTTTAAACCTCTAGAATGGTGTCACAACAATAATAACGTCAATCCTTTTCTGTTTACATAACGCTTTATTGGACATAACAGGAAATTCATAGTGTGGCCGTGAGATTAGCCATTTATTTACTTGTTCTAAATTAAAAATTAATTGTTACATGTATTAATTAACATAATATCAATTAGTTTAAAAATTTACAGAACACAATTCTGTTAACGATAATAGTAATTTACAATAGTAATACGACAAAAATTGGTTCGCTGTTGTGTTGTGAATATGTTCGTTTCTATTGAGTTATCTAAATACCTTATTTCATAACATTTATGCTGTCAGAAATATGTTTTTTCACTGCTATTATTCGTGTTAACGTCTGATATAGTCTAATGTATTTCTCATCATGACGTTCTGGTAAGTCTTTTTAACCGACTTCAAAAAAAGGAGGTTCTCAATTCGACTGTTTTTTTAGGGTTCCGTGCCAAAGGCAAAAAACGGAACCTTATAGATTCGTCATGTCTGTCTGTCTGTCCGTCCGTATGTCACAGCCACTTTTTTCCGAAACTATAAGACCTATAATGTTGAAACTTGGTAAGATGTATTCTGTAAACCGCATTAAGATTTTCACACAAAAATAGAAAAAAAAAAAATTTGGGGGTCCATTACTTAGAACTTACTTACCCCATACTTAGAACTGAAACTCAAAAATTTTTTTTTCATCAAACCCATACGTGTGGGCTATCTATGGATACGTCTTCGAAAATGATATTGAGGTTTCTAATATCATTTTTTTCTAAACTGAATAGTTTGCGCGAGAGACACTTCCAAAGTGGTAAAATGTATCCCCCCCCCCTGTAACTTCTAAAATAAGAGAATAATAAATCTAAAAAAATATATGATGTACATTACCATGCAAACTACCAACGAAAATTGGTTTGAACGAAATCTAGTGAGTAGTTTTTTTTATACGTCATAAATCGTAAACTGCAATTTACCTTTCATTCAATCAACACAAATTATATAAAAATAAAATAAAAATTATATTATGTTACTTGCTGCTGCGGAACCCTTCATGGGCGAGTCCGACTCGCACTTGGCCGCTTTTTATGTTTGTTACCTCATAACTTTTGACTGGGTGAACCGATTTTGATGATTCTTTTTTTATTTGAAAGCTGGTGCTTCCCATGTGGTCCCATTTAAATTTAGTCCAGATTGAACTCGTTTTTTTTTTGTAAAAATTTGTGATTATACTCGTATTACATAGAATGAGTTTATGTGTGTGAAATTGTGAATGTTTTGTTTTAATTGTTATGTGTGAGTTCGTAGTGGCAGGCTATTGTTCCCCCCGCAAAAAATGACAGACTGTTTTGTATCAGAAATGATGCTGTGGCTACTATATTCCGATGCGATCTACGCACCTGTGATGCTCTGTGCATATGGCTGATTACTTTTAGCTCCGTAGATTACAACGCTAATATTAAACAAGTATTTGCTTTAACGTGATTGATGAATATTAAGATTTTTTATTTCAATAACCTGTCGCTTTAAAAAATATACTTACACTGTGTGTATGGATAACTTTTTTATGAACTATTTTTTATTATTGTATGGCCCTGCCAAAAAGACTCTACACTGCCTGATGGAAAGCATAAGCAGAATCCAAGTGGTGGTCACCATACTCATTGCGAATGCAGACAATGCAACAATGCAGCATGGTGAACCACACCATGGCGCCCTAGTGACGCTTCTGCGTCATTGGGCCTTCGGTCGGTCTTGCACTCACCAACGAAGCACGACAGCATGAACGCTGTCAGTTTACGGTGATCTTCTGTGCGAGGGTAGGACCGTAATTACTTTAATTAATAAGTAATACACTTATCAGTATCATGTAATTTACTTTTTATACGCAATGATGCAGTGATTGCATTGCTTTTACGGAACAGTCGTGATTGCTTCAGGGCTGATTCGTTTTAAATTGCCAAGTTCGCAACTAAAATATATTGCAATTGATTAAAATGGAGTAAAAGCTTAGTAATGCTTTTGTCCTGGAGTTTTTCATTAACGTAATCCTGTTGAATTTAAATACATTTCGTTCTTCTCAATTTTAAAGCGATTGCTTTTTACAAGCTTTTTATTAACTTGCAATGTATGTATGTATGCTTGTATGTTCGGGTGGAATCTTACAACTCAATTTTGAAGCAGATATTGTTGGATTTCGAACGTCATTGTACTGGCAACATTTTGATTGTCTCTGGTTCGTGTTTGACGTTTTGACGTTTGAGGTTAAATATGTAAAAAAGATTGTGAAAACACGCGTGTTGAACCGGCCGACGATTTGTTTGTTATTGTGAAAGTCAATTAATAGTAAGCTAATTGTATTGTCCATCGACCCGCGGTCTCTTTAGTGATAAACCGTATTGTGTTAGGTCGTGGATTCGCGAGTTTTTGTAGGCGTGTTCCGCGTAAGCTGAAACGAGTGTATTGTAGCTCGAATACCATAGGAACTTGTACAGCATTTTAGGAGCGTGTGTTTGTGTGAAGACGCAAGAGCAGAAGATTCTACCCAAGAGATATCTCTTGGAACGCCGAGAAGAACATTGAAGCCACACACTCCAGTAAGTGCTTAATTATTTTAGTTTAGATTAAGAACACGGTGACACTGCCGTGGTTCAGCCTTCTTGCCAGAGGGCATAGTTCAGTGATTGTAGACCTATCCATGGGCCCGTAGGTATTATAAACATCATCAAAAGGTGATCGCTGCCTTGGCAAGAGGACTGATCAGATATCTTCAACCGATTTTGCTGAAATTTTGCAAGCATATGTATACAGCGTGACAATACAATATTGTAATTACATGGAGCTGATCTGATGCTGGAGCTGGAAGGTGGCCATAGGAACTCTTTAAAGAAACGTCGCAACATCATCAAGTTTGGACTCGTTTGATTCGTCTCGAGGCATTCTAGTAAAAGCTTGTCTTTAAAAAGCTTTTTAATTAAATTTTTTAAAATAAATTTATGTTCTATAAAATATTTAGCCAAAATATAGCATACTAGCTGTTGCCCGCGGCTCCGCCTGCGCGTATGTCGGTTATCGCGACAAATAGTAGCCTATGTGTTATTCTGATGTAAGTATAAGCTATATTTCTGTAAGGTTTCATCCAAATCCGTTCAGTAGTTTTTGCGTGAAAGAGTAACAAACATCCATCCATACTTACAAACTTTCGCGTTTATAATGTTACTCGTAGTAGGATAATATTGTTAATGGCAGTTATAATATTAAAAGAGTTGTTTTCTTTGTATTTGTTTTTTACTTTAGGTTTTTAATCAATTTACTAAATATTTGTAACAGAAGTTAAAGAATTAAAAGGTGTAGAAATTACAGCAACAACAGAAGTTTCTGGATAAGTATCACAGGAAAACTTTAGAGTTACTAAGGCCTTATTTGTATGAATATTATTTTGGCTGATATGAGCGGAGTCTAATAATGCGTTGTCTGCTTTTTAATTTGAAAAGTAGCGCCAATTTAGGTATAGTGCAGCTGAAGCTGGTGTACTCTCAACGGAATATACGATGAAATACAAATAGACACAGTCTAATAACGCAATCGGCTTTGAAGGCTATTAAAGTTGTATTAAATTGATCGAGACAAATTACTTCGATTGGAAGCTTTTACTGGAGATTATAGTGCTATTGTCTTTAGTTTGCGTAATCGTGAAAGCGTATGGGTGATTCACGCGTAATCTATCAGTACATGAAACAATCTTAAGTGCAGGGATTACGTAAACGGCTGTACGTTTTATGTCTATGAGGCTTAACGGCAGTCACCTTTGCCAAAGCTGTACTATTTGTTACATTTATACTAAGGCGCTTGCTAAATATTTATGCCCTTTTATCGACAGGAAATAATAGATTAAGGAAATAACAGATTAAACGGTCAGTTTTTATGTAGCATTAGTGTTGAGATCTTTCTAAAATAATTAATTATATAATTATAACAATGACTGTTCCTATAATAAAGTATAAAATAAAAGAGTATCGTAAATAAATGTGTGGCTATTTTTCTGTGCTTTTTGTTACGGATTTTTTTAATCTCAACAATATAGTCCGGGATCCCCAGAACAAATTTTACAAGTTATTACTATCAAGCAAATTTTTCGTGAGTGGCTTCATTTTGAAGAGCGGCCCACCTTTCACCTTACAAATTTTTTCGATTGGGTTAGCTAACAGGGGTAGCAGGGACAAAAAACTTTTGAGCGTAGGACCGGGATAATGTACCACGCAATTTGTAGGACAATGTAGCTGTTAAATTGCACTCACGAAAAATTAACTTGATAGTAATAACTTGTAAAATGTATTCCGGGGATCCCGGACTAATACCCCGAGACGTCAGAAAAAAAGTCAACCAGGCAACTACTGAACGAAATTAAAAATAACAGAATTGCGTTGAATGTTACCTTAAATTGAAGAATAGGTACATACATGAAGTAGTTCTAAGTCGATTTGTACTTATGCTGAAACGTGAATCGTGTAGGTATGGCAATCAAAAACGTCTGACGTACCTACTAGTTCGACAGTAGCGATGTAGCAGAAATATACTTAGGAAACTTTTAATGATGATGGAGACGTTTGCCGTAAAAAAATGAACGGTCTCGAAGCTCACACAAGAACCATATGTCCAAATAAATTAAATCACATTATTTTGTACCCTGTGGTTCAGATATTACAAGTTTATTTCCGGACTCACCAAAAACCTTCTTCATTTATGTTCCGAATAATAGTAATTTTAGGTTCAAGGCAACGTCTGTTATAATCTTTTTGCGTAGTCCACACAAAATTATATTTTATTTGTGATTAATAGATTTACTTGTCACACAGAATACTTAACAGTAATGGTGCTTAACTACTTATACTGAAATATATTTTTATCTCAGACTCGTTAAATTATAACCCCACCCATTTATACGCACATATGACACTAATGAACACTAGTTTATTAACACTATATAGGCTGTATGAGATCCTGCGTTTGATTGTCGGATAATTTTATTTTGTGTTTTTATTTAGAGATTATCTGTGCCCTGTATCTTACCTTATTACATTCCACTAAGTTTTATGATCAGTCTTTCACTGTTCAAGCTGTACGCTTGTGGAATGCATTGCCCATAAACATTAGGCAAGCGAAAACAATAAGTGGATTCAAGAAGATGGTTCACGAATATTACACATCATAATTGAGTCAGTCACGCATTAGGATTTGTTTCTCTTAAATTATAGTTATGCTTATATGTATGTATGTATGTTTATCTATTAGTATGTAAAATTATGTGTTTTATAACTATGTGTGTAAGTTTATAAATATATATCTATATTGTACATATATAAATACACACATCAAAAGTGTCTAGGGATCAAGCATTTTTATGCGGATTTCTTGAGATTGAGATGTGGCTTTGGCCCTGGCCTGCTCAGTCGCCAGACTTGAACCCGATTGAGCATGCATGGGATATGCTACAGAGAAGAGCTCTGCCGAATATGGAGGGTATCCAGTCGCAAGAAGACCTTTTTTTGTTGTTGCAACGAACATGGGCGGCCATTCCACAGCGTGATTTGGATGAACTCATTTTGAGTATGCCAAACCGATTCTTGTGTTGTTAGTGTTCGCGGTAGAAACACGGATTATTAATTGTTTAAGTTACCTAATAAAATTTTAAAGAAAACTGTTATTTCAGTCTTTTTTTCGAACTTAAATGTTAGTGGTTCAAATGTCAAAAATCCCTTTATTAGGAAAATGGCAAATTTCTTTATTAATGCAAAGGTGACTTGGTTTATCGTTACTGTGACAAACGAAAACACTTTATTTGATGAATCCTTAAATAAATTTTTAATTAATATCAATCAGGAAAAAAGTTATTGCAAAAATATATGTTGATCCCTAGACACATATGTTGATCCCTAGACACTTTTGATGTGTGTATATGTCTGTATGGATATAAATAGTTTCTTAATTCAAACTCAATGCACGTCAACTACTACTGTCTCTCTGAAACATTTGATCCATCCTAAGGTTGCCTGGAAGAGATTGCTTTTGGCAATAAGGCCGCCCTTTGTACACTACACTTCGGACATTTTATGTATTATATACTTATTTCAATCTGTAATATGGTGTGCAAATAAAGAGTTTTCTATTCTTATTACTTAGTGACTACTTAATCAGTCATAAGAAAATTGTTTTTTTTTTTGGTTTATTATATACATAGCAATGACACAATATACTATAGACCGTCCCTCCCTTGGCCAATACTGTACGCCGTAAAAAGCTAGAAAAGTTCAACTAAATCTAGATGGCGCTGAAAATAAGCTCTAAAAAGCAGTTTAACAAAGTTTAACAGTATTTTATTGATGTGCTTCAATTCTAGTAACTATATTATTATTTTTCAAATATAAAACTTGCTTTGTATTGCTTGCTTTAAAAAAATGATTTTCAATTGCATAACTAAAAGTTATCACCTATGTTTAGGAGATGTCGTTGCAATCGATTTAAATAAACTTGAAAATAATGACCTATTTACTACGCTAGATGTCACATTTATAAGTTATTTGGTTGAATCAGAGGAACAATGCACTCATGAATGGCAACATTGCAAAAATCGTTCATATCTTCCAGTAGTTAATACGGAACGGCAACGTCGCTTGAGCCGCGTACTCAGTTCAAAAATTTAATTAATATGAATGTTTATTTTAACCGACTTCAAAAAAAGAAGGTAGTTATCAATTCGACTGTATTTTTATTTTTAACCGACTTCCAAAAAGGAGGAGGTTCTATGTTCCACTGTGTTTTTTTTATGTATGTTCACCGATTACTGCGTCAATTGTGGACCGATTTTGAAAATTCTTTTTGTATTCGAAAGGGTATGCTCCCGAGGTGGTCTCATTGTCACCATATCAGGATCTGATGATGGGATCCCAGGGAAATCGAGGGAAACCCTCATTTTTTTAGGCACATATAATGTTTTCGTATATTTTCTGAAGTTAACCCGGTATTTGCGTCTTGTAGTCATCATTTTATGATGATGAGCTGATGGTGTAAGGTACAACTCCTTAACGGTTAGGAGTTGGAGGATAAATCTTTAAATATCATATGTATGTATGTTACCTTTAGTCGTATTCTTTCAAATTATTTAGGTAAGCTGATGATCGAAGGTACAACTCCTCAACGGTTAGGAGTTGGAGGATAATTCTTTCAATTTCATACGTATCTATAGACCTTTAGTCGTATACTTTCAAGTTATTTAGGTGAGCTGATGATAGAAGGTTAAACTCTTCAACAGTTAGGGATAAGATGATGATTTTAATATTACACGTACGTATATACCTTAAGTTGTATTCTTTCAGTTATCCATATGGATCGTTTTATTGAGTAGACATCCACTAAGGAAGGTATTTTGGAATTTCTACCCCTAAGGGTTTGAAATACGGGTTGAAAGTGTGGACGAAAGTCCGTCATTTTCAAGTTAGAAACATGAAACTTTAACTTTGGGCTACTGATTAAAAATGAGTAGATACGTATTTAACCGTTTCTGGATATTATTTTACTTGGTTACGCGCGACGCGACGTAATATGACCCCTGCCCCTGGTAATACCACGGCCTCACAGAAAACCGATGTGAAAAAGTGCTTGCGCTGTGTTTCACCGAGTGAGTGAGGATACCGGAGGCTCATACCCCAACCTCTCCCCCCATCCCACTCCACTATGCCCCAAAGGCCGGTAACGCATTTGTCAAATTATTTTAGAAATAATCAAACTTTACAAAATATACTATAAAACAATATATTATTTTCTGTAAATAAATGCAAAAAGTCAACAACACGCGTGGTATTCCCAGGCGGTCACCCATCCAATTATTAACCACGCCCGATGTGGCTTAACTTCGGTGATCGGACGAGAACCGGTGCATTCAACACGGTACTGACGTTGGCAATCAGTTTGTTATATTTAACGTTGAGTATCCAGCACTATGACGTCAACTCAATGTTAAGTGTCGCTACAACTTTTGGCGCGAAAAGCGCGTTAGGGGACTTCGTTCCAAAAACATTTCACACTTCGTTCGCCCGCGACTTCGTTCGCATTTAATAAAAAGTATCCTATGTTACTTCTAATACCTCTACAAGAATACGTGTTTCATGATGATCAGATTGATCAGCTAAGTAGTTTTCGCCGGAAAGCGTAACAAAGGAACTTACGTTCGCATTTTTAACATTAGGAATATTTATAAGACACAAACCGAAAGAAAATCCTTAATTACACCTTTTTGTCATCTACAGTTGTTAATTAATATGTGCAAGCAATTCTCGACATTATCAACTCATAATTATCAAATTTTTATTTGCATACATTCACGATCAACAACATTTAAAAACGCCAAAAACTGTTTTTAGACATGTGTCATTAAGGACGGGAATTGCAACTGCAACATGCAACTGTATTTTATTAATTCATCAATTTTTATTTTGTTTTTTGAATCCATTAAAAAAATAAAATGTCAGTCCTTAGTTCCTTACCTATGTCAATTGAGAAACATACATACAAAGTTTAAAGTGAATCCATTGAAAATAAAAAAAGTTTCAAACAATTCATAAAAAAAAGATTGTAAAGAGAAAAGCGGTTATTTTAAAATTAAAAACAGACATTTCAATTTTATTTATTTGTGTAGATCTCTCTCACGATAAAATATTACATAAATTATGTAGGTACTAAGATAATTAATTATTTAAAAAACGACATCTAGTGGTACATTTCGCAATAATACAATGACAATAAACTTGACAGTTGACTGTTGGGTTCGTATTGGTGTTGGGGGTCAGAAAATATCGTTGTAATTCACGATTTGATGCACTTAGTGACATCTAGGGAACAATCAGCTTACTATAAATCCGCGTACAGGTCTCGCCTAGTAGAGTGTTGGTCTAGTATATATTTCGTCAGTGATACATAGTAACACTAGCTGACCTGGCAAACGTGTTTTTGCCATAAAAATAAATAAAAATATTTAGGGGTAGGTCACCCTTATCATTTAGGGGTATGAAAAATAGATTGGCTGATTCTCAAACCTACCCGATATGTATACAAAATTTCATAAAAATCGGTCTAGCCGCTTCGGAAGAGTTTGGTAACAAACACTGCGACACTACCGCGACACGAGAATTATGTATATAAGATAAATGCTTTTTGTTCCCAGGGATGGGAGGGTCGGACAGAAATAGGCGGAGGAGAAAACGGAGAATCTCCACCCCCAGCGCACGCGCCTCTTGACGCCGTTTGGCAACCAGTTGCCGGCACCAGGTACGTACTAGATGGAATGTTACTGATAGATATGCTTATTCGCATTACGTGCTAATCCAATCAAAGACCTGAAAATAACCGTTTGAGAAAGGTTATTAGGTTTGATTTTACAGGCTTTAAAGGTAGAGATACATGTGTATACTAACTACATAATTCAGTGGCAATAACCGCTGGACCGTCAGTGAAATAGCATGGTCAGAAATGTTCCACAGGTTTGGTAAATTTGGTACAGGATACATTTTTTACACACTCTTTGCACCAGTTCACTCAGTATTGACATAAGTACTAACCAAATTAGGACGTTCATAAGTTTGTCTAAGAATAAATATAATTCTTCCCAAGAGTGCCTTAAAGAGGGGATTACCCTCGATAATTATGTCGATATGCTTCCCTAGACAGCCATTACTGCTTGACTAGGGAACGAGTCTAAATTTAACGATGTTACTGCCGGTCTTGTAGATTTATTTGATTGGCTACTATACATACTACATTTTGGAAACCTTTTAGTGATAAGTTTGGTATTAGATGACCAATTTAGCTGAACTAGACAAGGATTGTTTATTACGTTTGTAAATCAGAAAGAGTGCCTGTATTTAATAGTTTTACACAGATGTATTATTTCGCCTTCGGTAGGACTTTTTGTATCAAAGTCAATCGCTCTATATATCTATCTAATATGCATAAATACATTAAGTGGCACAATTTAAAGTTACATAGTATTGAAACTAAGCGCTAAAATATTGAATTCAGAATAATTTAAGTAAGGATGTATAAAATCATAGTCAATGGTGCTAATTCTGTTGTTGCCCTCACTAAACTAAAATTTGTTATTAGATTATATACTTTATTGTCAATTGCTTATAGTAATTTTTTTGATATTTTAAATCTTAGCTGTCACTGTGTTTAGTTCAGTACCAAATAAACGTTAGTCAGAGACACACGCTTGTTTATTACTTGAAAAGTAAAATTTACTTTGGCATAACCTACATTAGTTAAATTACTCAACTTAGGCCATAATTTTTCTTTTGCTATTCTTGTGTTGAATGCTTAAAACGTGTAACATGTGACGTCTTGACATGTCGCACTAAACTTAGACGTCGTCTAAAAACATGCCGACTAAATTACGTAATTAATACTTATAATTTTTACATTTAGAGTTTATTTTTTTTTATTAATAAACAAGCGTGTAGCTCTGATAATTTTTTTGTTGGTACTGAACTACAAATTTTAGTGATGTCAACAACAGAATTAGCACTAATAACCTTATATCAGCCAAAGTGAGCCAAAGCTAAAACAATTTGTGGTAGTATCATTCTACGGAAGGAAAAAAGGATTTTGAAAGGTGAGGAGGTTCTATCTACAGCATTAAATAATCAGCTTCAGAATTTCTTTTTATATGATGTAGGGAGCAAAGGAAAAGCCATGTCACCTGATGAATATCTTCATCCAGACGCTTGCAACGCCTGTAGATGTAGGTCCCTCCATCAAAATTTGGGCTAAACCTTCAGTAAATTCATTCAGTATATGAAGAAAAATTGCTTGATAAAAGCTGGTATTGCTTCGGACAAGCAGGCATATATAATAGGTATGTACCGAAGCATAACTTTCATATTTTTTTCTTTCTGTGAAGAGATAAATATAAATTTATCTTAATATTCTGAAAACCCTTTATAGAATCAACCATGCGTCTGCCTATGTTCTGTATGCTTGTTAAGAATCTTTATCTATGGTACCTTAAAGTAGTAAAGCATAAATTATCTACTAAGTAAAATTGAAAATATATATTTATGTAAATTTGAAAATTTTACAGATAATTTAACGCATATAGGATATTTTTCGACCTAGTATTATGAAAATTGGTTAGAAGTCAAGTCGGTAATATATTGATCTAACATAAAAATGTTTGGCGATTATAAACTTATGTTTAGCGCTTGGAAAATTGTCATTGATGCATGGAGGAGTATTTTTAGAATTAATTTAAAGTTAAAGTTTATCTTTCGACGAGACAGAAAATAATCTACCAGAATCGATTGCCAAGATGGACGAACTCTGAGAAGTTTGTAAGCTGCCCTCGGTGCGCAATTAAATTATAAATAGAGTGTAGCAAATTCGCTAGACTTATCACTTAAAATCTTATGACTTTATCCAAATAAAGTAATACAGTTCTGAAAGTTAATTTGTTGCTACTAATGCAACTGTTGTATTTTGGGGCAAAATTAATAGGTTTATGATTTTTTTTGTTGTTTGTATACTAAACTTAGGTTACATACCAAATTTCAGCTTTCTAGAACTTCAGGAAGTACCCTAACAGTTTTGATGATCATCAGTGTGTCAGTGACGAAATCTGTGTATTTTAGACATCAATACAATCTAAAGTATCAGAATCAGAGCTATGCAATTGAAACTTTGTATGTTTAATTAGTCTCATAATGACATCATATCCTGAGAATTTGAACTACTTGGTAGGTATATGAAACCAAAGTTATGAGGGTTAAAAAAAAAACGACGAAGCACTTCGAGAAAAGGTAGGTAGTGCCCTTGCGATTCGCTTGGCTCGTCTTGATGGGGGCACGTCCGTGCCCCCAGACGGCCAACTCCCGAACAAAAATTTTATTGCCATATGTTTTAGTGTCTAGTCATGAAAAATGTACAAAAATATACTGCACGTTTGCCTTAGTGGTTTAAGTGGTCGCCTCGCCAATTTCTACTGCGCCAAGTGTTGTAGGTTCAAATCCAACATGGGACAACACTTTGTGTGTTCCACAAATTATTATTCTGCGTCAGGGTGTTCTCTGTGTCCGTTTCATTTAACTATTACAAAGTAGAAACAGTATTTAACAAAAAAAAAAACTAAACTATTAAGAATTCTAAAACGACAATTTTAAAGCAAATAATGAGACACTATAATCTGCATACAAATTTCCAAATCGATATAGGAATATGACAAATACATACATTTATGTATTTCTAATATTTATTATCAAACACAAACGAAACAGCAACGAACATGTCCAGCAGGTTCACGTGGCGGAGATGAAAATGTTGCGGTGGAAGTGTGGCGTTACGCGACTAGATCGCATACGTAACGAACACAGCAGCCTCGGAGTCCGTGACTTAGCGGACAAGCTGCAGGAAAGTGGACTCCGATGGTATGGCCATGTAAGACGCAGGCCGTCCGACTATGTAGCAAATAGATGCCTCGACCTCACTGTCCAAACACCTAGATCACGCGGCAGGCCCAAAAAGCGCTGGCTGGACGTCGTCAAAGCGGACATGGAAGAGAACGATCTCACACCAAAGGATGCCGAAGATCGGGCAAAGTGGAGAAGATTAAGTAGGAAAGCGGACCCCAGCACTAAGCAGGGAAAACGCTAGGCTGAAGAAGAAGAAACGCAAACGAAACAATAATAATATAGCGATTTATTTTAATATAGTCGGCACCAATCAAACTAATGCGTGAACTTTTTAATGTTCAATTTGTATATTATCAATTTATTCCGATGGTTAACTAGTATATAGAATTTTACAAGCTTTTTATTAACTTGCAATGTATATTCGGGTGGAATCTTGCAACTCAATTTTGAAGCCGATATCTTCAACCGATTTTGCTGAAATTTTGCAAGCATTTGTATACAGCGTGAAAATACAATATTATAATGACATGGAGCTGATCTGATGCTGGAGCTGGAAGGTGGCCATAGGAACTCTGTAAAGAAACGTCGCAACATCATCGAGTTTGGACTCGTTTGATTCATCTGGAGGCATTCCAGTAAAAGCTTGTTTTTAAAAAGTTTTTTTTATATAAATTTATTTGTTTTCAATACTATCTGTTTATATGTTGTACTATTTCTAGCTATATTGAGTACATAACCTCTATTAAGAAAAAAACAATCGAGCTTTGATAGATAAAATTATTCATCCAGTATTTTGTTTTAGTTCGAGCATTTTTTAAGTGATTATTATATCTTCACAAATTTTTATTTATAAATTATAAAAAAAAAACCTATTAATGTTCGTTGGTATACATTTATTTGTGACAGTTGAATAAAGGGAAGGATATTAAAGACACGGATGCGTTAATATTTAATTTAAAATATCGTCCTCACTCATCAATTCTAATTAACATACATTTAACTGTTTTACCTAGACCTAGATTTATTGTTAATACTTCTAGTACTGTGAGAAGTCTGTATTAGGTATATTAATAATGCTTTCTGAATGAAGATAGTAAATATACAATGTAAGCAATAAAATGTCGTGATTAGTTAAATCGAGTTTATTTCAAATGTAAATAAATCCTAGTAAATTGAAATTGATTGCAATGCAGAGCTTGGCAATTGATATTGACACCTACACTACTTGCAAATTCATGTGACTCACAAATTATAGTTCTGAGACCGCGACACAGGTATATTAATTGCGAGAGTTGTTCTTTTCTAAAACAAGTAAAATTTTAACAAAAACAAAAACCGACTTCAAGGTTCGACTCGATTTCTCTTGGATGCCATCATCAGATCTTAGTGTCCTTATCATGGTACCACCGTTGGGATACCTCCTTTCCTTTAAAAAAAGAATCATCTAAATCGGTTTATAAACGACGAAGTTATCCGCGAACATACATTTAAAAAAAAATGTATACGGTCGAATTGAGAACCTTCTCCTTTTTTGGAGTCGGTTAAAAAGAAAAAAAAATGCATGCCAAAGCTTAGTACAGAAGAAAAAAAAAACATTTAAACTCGGAAGGTACTGTCTGTTTCTTTCCTGTTCCTGAAATTCTATCATGGACACACATAAATAACATAGATTTTTGATTTTTTTTAAAGACAACTCCCGCATGAGAAATATACATACTGTGGTTGTGGGGACTTTACAAACATACGTGAAACGAACAACAATTTGAGGATCACACAAACTGTTGTCCCATGTTGGATTGAACCCCACAATACTTGGCGCAGTAAAAAGCGGCGTGGCGACCGCTTAAACCACTAGGCCAATCGTGCAGTCGGACCGTGCAACGGCAATTCAAAACCTTAAATAGACCTTATTTTGATCGATTCTTAAAGATCGTTGAAGACGAGAAATAAATAATATACAAATTAAAGCTGGTTGTAAAATTGAATGGAATTCAAAACCGAGTCATTTAAATTTTCTGCGTGAAATTTCTTGCACGAATACTTATAGTAAACGTGCCGATAGCCGTTTTTCAATTAAATTTACTAATTTACATTTAGAAAAGAATCTGTCTCGTCCACCTTAAACCACACTCAGGACGGCATGAGGCAAAGGCTAGCCCGCCTGCGCCGCCGCGCTGGCCGACCGGTTCGACAACGGTGAATTGGGTCCGAGTGAAGTTCTTCCTACTGGACTTTCGTCCTTCCTTGCTTTCAAGCCTTTTTAACCGACTTCAAAAAAAGAGGTGATTATCAATCCGACTGTATTTTTATTTTTTTATGTTTGTTACCTCATAACTTTTGACCGGGTGAACCGATTTTGATGATTCTTCTTTTATTTGAAAGCTGGTGCTTCCCGTGTTTCATTTGAATTTGGTCCAGTTTTTTTTTGTTACAGTTTGTGATTATTTTCAGCCGAGTCCTCGCGCTTCCCAGATATTGGTTTTGGTTGTAATCGGTGTTTTAGATAGTACTTGCGTCTATGACTTACAATAATCATTTATCTCGCTTTTATCGCAGATTGCTGCCGTAATAGACCTCTGAAGTACACTATATTTGACACTAACTAAAAATCGAGCTTATCAGGCACTTTCGAGAGCTTCACTGCTATAAAAAATAATTTTGGCGGGAGCCCATTACATGAATATTGTGATACTTCTCTTGTACTTTCTTGTTTAAATCCTTTGATGAAAGTAATCATGTGAGGTAGAATCGTTCTAAATTTCATGACAAAAATTATAGCACACATTTCACTTGCGGTATGTTCCTCGATTCTAAGAAAATATAATAAAAAAAAATTACAAAAATAAAACCGACTTTAAGGTTCGACTTGATTTCGCTTGGATGCCATCATCAGATCTTAGTGTCCTTATCATGGGTAATCTCCTTTCCATTAAAAAATGAATCATCAAAATCGGTTCATAAACGACTTAGTGCTTGCTGTTTATTACATTACAAGTTGCAAAAGCCGGCAACAACCATCTAATAGATATACATCAGTAAATAACAGCTGTGGGTGGTAATCTACGGACGGGGAGAGCCTGCTACATAACGCATTAGCTTCAGATTGCATTACACTGAGATAAATGGACAAGACGGGAGGATCACGCCTTGGGAATACTGTCCAGCCGGAAGTTTTACTAATCTATACATACAAAACGAAAACTAATGTTAAGCTGGTTTGTTTACACTTAAAAAATTCAAAAAGTTCTGTACCGATTGAGCTCTAACTATATTCTACGAATGATGTACATTGTACAACCCACTTCGGGTGGTGCGGTTAAAACTAGACACTCGAAGAGGAAATGTGTGTAGCTTTCCTTCCTTAATATAAAGCTAAGATTTATAGTATCTATTGCTACCTATTTTTAGTTAATACAGGTTTCAGTAACTAACAAATGAAACTAACAAGTGAAATTATATCCCTAACTACTGCCAGGCCCATTGATTTATTTTTACTAATTTATGGAAAACGTTTAACAGTTTCTAAATATATATCTATACTTATACAAGCTGACCCACGCAACTTCGTCTGTGTCTCGTTTCAATAATGCTCGGCTTCTATTGCTCTAAACGTGATGTTAACTAATCCTATCTTAGGTACGCCAGAAAAACGTGTTTAAAAAAAACATACAATTCATCATCATCATTTCAGCCGAAAGACGTCCACTGCTGGACATAGGCCTCCCCCAAGGCTCCCCACAACAATCGGTCCTGTGCTGCCTGCTTCCAGCGATTTCCTGCGACTCTCACCAGGTCGCCGGACCATCTTGTAGGGGGCCTACCCACGCCGCGTTTACCAGTACGCGGCCGCCACTCCAGAACTCTTTGGCCCCAACGGCCATCTTGTCTGCGAGTCAATATGCCCCGCCCACTGCCACTTGAGGCCGGCAATTCTACGGGCAATGTCGGTGACATTGGTTCGTCTGCGGATCTCCTGCTCCTCATTCCTGATTCGATTACGCAGAGAATTGCTAAGAATTGATCTCTCCATAGCTCTTTGAGCGACTTTGAGCCTTCTTATAAGGCCCACCGTGAGTGACTACGTCTCTACCATAGGTCATCACTGGCAATACACAATACAATACTGGTCGAAAACTTTCATCTTGAGACACTGTGGTATCTGGGACGAGATACAATTACTTTAAAACAACTCATGGTAGCTGGTGATCACCATTCTCATATAAATTCTGTCATATAAACACTTTGTCATTAAAACCATATATTACCATTACCAGCAATATACTTCTTTTAGTAAGATATGCAATACTCAAACTTTTCTTATTTCCTATTCATCTTTGTCAATTGTTTAGAATTAAAAACCTTTCTGAAATACGGCATGACGGAGAAATAGTACTAAAATATTACGAATAATAAAAGTGTCCAAGCACATATGGGCTCTTGGATAGTTGCCAAACGCCAAGTTCCTCTCAAGTTAGTTGTTTTATTTTCAAGGGTTTTCTTCTGAAAAACGAGGTTTATTTACCTGATCTAGATTTTAAAAATTCACTGTGAACTATAAGATATAAGTAGATAGTTCGTGTATAGTTATGATTGAGACATAAGAAGTGAATAATATAGAAGAGAAATATATATAATATAACACTATGTAAACATTATTCTACAAATAATAGAATAATAATAATCCATTTATTTCAGACCGTATAAATCCATATTTGCTTGCATACAATAAAATAAAAATCAAATAAAAACATTAAATAAAATTAACATTAAAAACATCAAAAGCCAAAATAAAATCGAAATCAAAAATAATATAAAACAAAATTACAATTAAATCATCACAAACATCCGTGCTTATTTAAACATTATAATAATAACAATAAGTTATCCCGGAACTTTCTTCTTGATTCCAATAATGTGAAATAAGCACCTATACTCTGTCCATTTCTTTATTTTCTTTTTGACAGTTCAAGAAATTTTGAAATTAGTGACGCCCTCACCCAATACCGATTCGATTTGAAACGAATAGCGATTTTATTTATGAAGAACTTTCAATCGATTTAATTAAATATTTTTTGTTGAAATATTAATTATTCCTTTATTAGTTTTTTATATTATGTAAGAATTAATCAAAAATATAAATAATACACACATCAAAAGTGTCTAGGGATCAAGCATTTTTATGCGGATTTCTTGAGATTGAGATGTGGCTTTGGCCCTGGCCTGCTCAGTCGCCAGACTTGAACCCGATTGAGCATGCATGGGATATGCTACAGAGAAGAGCTCTGCCGAATATGGAGGGTATCCAGTCGCAAGAAGACCTTTTTTGTTGTTGCAACGAACATGGGCGGCCATTCCACAGCGTGATTTGGATGAACTCATTTTGAGTATGTCAAACCGATGTTCTTGTGTTAGTGTTCGCGGTAGAAACCCGGATTATTAATTGTTTAAGTTACCTAATAAAATTTTAAAGAAAACTGTTATTTCAGTCTATTTTTCGAACTTTAATGTTAGTGGTTCAAATGTCAAAAATCCCTTTATTAGGAAAATGGCAAATTTCTTTATTAATGCAAAGGTGACTTGGTTTATCGTTACTGTGACAAACGAAAACACTTTATTTGATGAATCCTTAGAGAAAATTTTAATTAATATCAATCAGGAGAAAAGTTATTGCAAAAATATATGTTGATCCCTAGACACATATGTTGATCCCTAGACACTTTTGATGTGTGTAAATCTGTAAATTAGATGAATGAACAGAGTTATTGTTCTTTACTCTTGGTTTGATCCTAAATTCCAAGATTTCGACTATATTCCTTCCAAAAATTCAATCTTGGAGTCATAGATACTATTTTTATTTCCTTTTTTTATTAAATTTACAGAAAAAATACTTACATGAAGTCAAATTATTTTTATCATATGATCGATTTAACGTATTTCAAGTACTGTTTTATAGTCTGTGGTTGTTTGTTATGCACAGACCACTTCACTAAAGTACCGTCACCTTCAATAAAGTACGACATTACTGTTGTACATAATTCCGAAAAAAAATATGGTAATTTATAGGCGTGAGCAGTCAAAAAGAAAATAAAGAAATGGACAGAGTATAACTGTAAGTTATTACTTTAAAAAAGTAA
Source organism: Diaphora mendica (assembly GCA_949125395.1). Classification (NCBI taxonomy): domain Eukaryota; kingdom Metazoa; phylum Arthropoda; class Insecta; order Lepidoptera; family Erebidae; genus Diaphora; species Diaphora mendica. The sequence goes on from OX421321.1 coordinate 10,872,220, forward strand.
TGACGCTTAATAAATGTTTAATAAGTATAGTTAGTTTTCCATTCATAAAGTCGTCTGAAATAATATCTTTAAATCTTTCTGTTTGAAACTTTAGCTTTATTTGCAATCTCTTTTTATTTGCAACAAAATATTTATTTTTTCAGCTCTGTTACTTTAACAACATTCTGAATATTCTTTTGTCGTCAGATTTCTATGTCCTAATGAAAAATGATGTGTCGGTTAATGCCTTATTTTCATTGTTGGGTAGCAATATGTATTAGCCAAGCAAAATGTTTCAGCTATTTTATTTGAACATGTGTTACAAAAAGTATAATAATATTTACTTAGTTTCAAATTTGGTTGGTAATTAAATCATAGTCTTGCCAGCCATTTCCGAACTTTGTATAAATTTAAATTTATAGCTATTTAAAAGTTTGTATAGTATGTTTAATATAGAGAAAACTGCTTTAAAAATTGTATGTCAATGATTGAATATTTGTAAAAACTGAGAGGGTCTTTTTTCTCTTTTAAAACAACTTATTTGAAAAAATGAAATAATAAAATTAATCAGTGTACAAATACATTCTCACAAACACAATAAACCTGTGCAATGGCAATGTTTAAACATTTTTGACAATAAATGGTAGAATTGAAATACCAAGTAGGTACATCTGTGAAAAGCATACCAATTTAGTGAACATTTAAATATTAAAATGAAGAGGTTATTAATTACGTTATTAATAGTTACGTGATTATTTTAAATATTTCGAGTTTAGGTTTTCTAATGTATACGAAAACTTTCTTTGTTTACACAGTTTAACTAAAAGTGGCGATAAATTGTTTTTGGGATAGTTATGTTTTTGTTATGTTCTAAAACTACAACAAAACAAAGGAAACCTAATTGGGCTCGTTTTCGGTACGGAACATCAAGCCAGGTTTTCACTAGGGAATATGGCTCAGTGCCTTTTTGACGGCAATTACGGTCATGGTTGGCAGAATGGGCGTTTTAATAAGTCTCTAACTAACATTACGAGTAGTATTCCTCCATAACAGGCAGATGTGGGCAGCTAAACATCTTGTCCCGGCAAGATTAATTAATCCATGATATCTATCGAGTGTCGTGAACTTTTTAAGCCCGTAATTTTATTAAACCTCTTTAGAGTATTTAAACTGAAATAAAATCGTGTCCAATAGATAATTGTTATGATTTCATTTTTAATATTTAATTTATTGTTTCGTTATTGTTGTAAGAAATTTTCCAAGTAAGCGCATTTTACAAGTTAGGCCTCTATAATTTCTGAACTAACAAAGTTACTACCATCATTAAATCACAACTTTTTTCGAGCTAGTCGTTTAGCATTTAGTGGGGGAAAGGGCCCTTCTTAAACGAAAAAAGACGTGTAGCACTCGGGGACTGCCGCGGTTAAGCTATTGCATAGCATTTTTTATCAACTTATGCAATTATATTTTTTTAAGCAGTATGTTGTGTCTCGATCCGTGCGAGCTTCGGGTGTCAGGTTTTTTTGTTACGTTACGAAATTTCTGCACAAAGGCCCCAAAGCCCGCGATAAAAGCTATGCAATAGCTTAAAAAAGTCGCTAATACGCTGTGAATGTGTCAGTCCGTTTTAAACTATACCGCGTTTAGTTTCTTGCCCCTCTAGCTGCACTGTAGAGGAGCTATGGACAGCAACGGACAATGCCGTTGTTGTGGCGGAATATTGACACGAAGATGAAGAACGAAAAAGAAGCCTCTGCTACCTCTCCAAAGATAAAGACAGAAGTAAAAAGAGTACGTAGACATAATCAAATCAAATCAAAATCATTTATTCATCTAAGACACCAAGTGACACTTATGAACGTCAAATTGAAGCTATAGTTAAAAATCATAGATCGACACAAACAGAGGCCACAGCATGTGCTGTATTGTCGAGGTAAGTTAGGCGAAAACACCAAAATCTACTGCCTGCCTGTGTCGATCCATAACTTCCAGTTTCCAAAATGCGTAGAGCTCATGAGAAGAATACTGGCAAAGAAACTCATGGCTACTCTTTTTCAAAATCTGATTTTCAGGTACAATAGTGTTAGTATTACATGTAAGGTAAACAGTATGCAAGCTGTTGCCACCTGAAATTCCTTTTATTAAAAAGCTCCAAAATCTAACGCGCAAACAAACAAAAAACACTCAGTGATAACGTTGAAGGTTTGAGTCTATTAAACATAGAACAAAATAGAAACAAGGTGCACATCCACTTACATTCAGTTGCAAAATCTACTGTTGAAAATAATTCGTGACTGGATTAAGAGGCTAGGGTTGCAGTTGAACGAACCAGAATAATAGTATTGTCTAAAGAATCGCTGACTAGGCCGACCAGTCACCCCAAGCAGCACCCGTTCACGAGTATGACGCATGGACCAGCCATCATCTCCTTCGCCATATCAGAGGGAAGGAAACGACCCGCCCCACGACGACACCGCAAGCAATGACATTTTAGTGAGCATGACAAACCATAGTCTAGATACTGATAAAAATCACTACTAATTAAATTACCATGATAATCGCCACGCATTACTTTCAACTAACAATGGTTTGTTAATATTTAGCTTTATTAAAAGACAAAGAAGTTTGTGTGTATCTATTTAAATTCTAATGACACCTTAAGCCCATGACTGTTTGTCGTTTAGATAATCGTTGATCGTATAGTAGGCTTTCCTAATAAGGTGATTTTTTACAGTTAGCTTGAATTTATTTACAGGAAGGTCGATTACATGTATAGGAATTTTATTATAAAAACGTACACCAAGACCTTCGAACGAGTTGTGTACCTTATGTAATCGATGATAGGTACCAATGAGTTTAGATTTGTTTCTAGTATTAATATTGTGTACATCACTGTTTTTCTTATAGTCATTAATGTTGTGTCTAACAAACATAATATTAGCAAATATATACTGTGATGCAACAGTTAAAATACCTATATCTTTAAACAACTCTCGAAGAGAGACTCTAGCACCTAAATTGTACATTGAGCGGATGGCTCGTTTTTGTAGAATAAAAATCGTTTCAATATCAGCCGCTTTGCCCCAAAGTAGTATACCATAGGACATGACGCTATGAAAGTAGCTAAAATAAACTAACCTAGCTGTGTCCGTATCAGTGAGCTGACGTACCTTCCATACTGCATAAGCTGCCGAACTAAGTCTACCCGCAAGGCTATCTATCTGGGCTCCCCATTGAAGTTTACTATCTAATGTAATTCCTAAGAATACTGTTGAGTCTACAATACTTATGATTTCATTATTTATAGTTAGATTAGTGCCTAGTTGTTTTACATTTGGCATAGTAAATCTCACACACTTTGTTTTATTTGAATTCAGTAGGAGATTATTCGTTGTAAACCAATTCAATACATCATTTAGTGCCCTATTCACATCGTCAAAAACTGTTTTCTTACGATCGACTTTAAAAATAAGTGACGTATCATCAGCAAATAGAACTATATCAAAGAGATCTTTTAAATAATATGGTAAGTCATTTACATATATGAGAAAAAGTAGAGGACCCAGTATGGAGCCCTGCGGAACGCCCATAGTAACAGGTAATCCAGATGACCTCGCACCATTGACATCTACATGTTGAATTCTATCTTTCAAGTAGGAAACGATTAGTTCCAAAGCAATACCATTAACACCATAATGCCTAAGTTTAAGAAAAAGCGTGTTATGTTCTACACAGTCAAAAGCTTTTGAAAGATCGCAAAATACACCTATCGCATCTTGCGAATTCTCCCATGCACTAAATATATGTCTCAAAAGAGTTGCACCCGCATCAATTGTTGAACGACCCTTTGTAAAGCCATATTGTTCTTTGTGAAATAAATTATTTAGATTAAAATGGCTTTCTAGTTGTTGCAAAATGACTTTTTCAAAAATTTTACTAATAGCCGGTAAGATTGAGATTGGCCTAAAGTTACTTGGTTCGGTTGTACAACCCTTCTTGAATAAAGGTATTACTTTACTATACTTCATCAGGTTAGGAAAAACCCCAGAATCAACACATCGATTGAATGTTATTGCTAGAAATGGTGCTATATCAATTATAATAGTTTCTATTAATTTAACTGAAATCCCCCATAAGTCCCCTGTTTTCTTAGAATTAAGAGACTTAAACGTTTTTATAATATCTGTGGGGTTTATGTATTCAAATTTAAATAGATTCTTACATTCATTTACATTGGCCCTTAACAACAGTTCAGACCCGGACGCACAAGAATTCAAGGTACTCGTTGTGCTAACTGGTACACTTGTGAAAAAGGTATTAAAAGATTCAGCTATGTCTAAATTGTTTGTTATAAACCTATTATTGATATTTAATTTTAAATCATTATCTCGAGGTTTACAACGTCCCGTTTCATTATTAATAATGTTCCATGTAGCTGTTATTTTATTATTTGAAGACTTAATTTTATCACTTATATACAAAGACTTCGCCACACCACAGGCTCTCCTAAAAATCCTTGAGTAATTTTTTACATATTCATGAAATTTTGGGTCAAAATTACCCTTTTTCACAGCATACAAATCATACAGCCTTTCCCTACTTTTGTATATTCCTGTTGTCGCCCAATCACAGAACGTCATTTTGGGCCGTTGCATTATTGTTTTTGTCTTAAATATACTGGTAAATTCGATTTCTAACATATTGAATAGGTAGCCGTAAAGCTTATCCGGATCCCTTTGAGTCTAATCTAAATTGGAAACCTTATCCTTAATGTTATTACTAAAATTTAATAATCGGTTACTAGTAATGGGCCTGCATATGGTTTTGTTTACTTTATTTTCTCTCATACAAGGCAATGTAACAAATTGCCCACAGTGATCAGATGTTAAATCACTTAAAATTGACCTATTTAAATATTCCCCATTGCAAAAGATGTTATCTAAGCAAGTTGCCGAGTGAGAAGTAATTCTTGTGGGCTCAGAAAATAAGTGATTCAAGTCAAATGATTCAAATAGGCTTACTAATCGTATACTGATAGGACACTTTTCTAATAAATTAATATTAAAATCTCCACAAACTACCAAAATCTTACTACTGACACATAAACGTTTCAATACTTCTTCCATAACTATCTCAAAAATGCTAAAGTCACTCTGTGGTGGCCGATACACACTAACTACAATATGGTGTTCCAGTTCTACACAAGAAAGCTCTACAGTGCGCTCAGTAGACAAATTTACAATATCTTTCCGTTCTTTAGACTTAATACTATTACGAATAAATATTAAGGACCCTCCATGGATTGACTTCGTTCTTACATACACACTTCTAGCAGAATAAAGTTCTTTATCAAGAATTAACTGGTGAGCCTGAAGCCAGTGCTCTGTGATGCAGAGCACATCGACATTATGTTTATCAAAAAATAATTCTACTTCTAAGTCTTTCCTAGATAAACCTTGAATATTTTGATGTACTATGTTTATGGTCATTAATTTTTTCACTTTATTGATACAATTTTTATTTATTTTTAGATTTCTACTAACAATACTATTATTGAGTAAATGATTTGATATGCAAGAGATAGGCTCTTTTGTCTTAGTAATTAATTTAAAGAATTTATGTCACCATGTGTGGCCAGGCTATTGCCTGAATTAATATTAATAAAGTCACTATTAATTAGCTCAGAAGGAGCAATATGTGAAGCCAAATGTTTGGCTACAGTGTTCTTACATACTAAGGGGGCTACAGTGTTCTTACATACTAAGGGGTGCTCTATAGGAGCTGTAACATAACAACTTACTGTCACTTGATATAAGTATACCGCTCGACATTTGCTTTTTTCACATGGTCTAATTGTTGTTGATATGTTGCCGATATTTTAAAAGCACTAACCATACACAAATTATAATTATTTCGTTCTCTCTAAGAAATAGTTCTGGTATAAATTGGGTATAAAAAGTCTTTCGACTTTGGCATCCAATTCTTCTCTGAAAATTTCTAAAGTAGTCACGTTTAATACTTTGTTTTTCTTTTCTCGATGTGTGTTGTGAGTGGTTTTAATGACCTCTGAAAGCATATTGTTAAAGATAACATTGGTAATATAGGCATATAACTCAAGAAAATGTATATTGTTAATATTCATACTATCCTCTAGTATGAATATTGTTTTTAAACTAAACTACGATGGAAGTGGGATCAGACTAATATAGAATACGAATATTTAGCAAAACAATGAGTTATTAGTCGTATCATGATTATAATATTTTAATATGATGTTACACGTAGTGAAAACATATAAAGTTTTTAGTCATCATCATGTTGTGATGACCAGACATTATAGAGAGATATTGTTGAGAGATTATATCAGCCAAAGGACGTCCACTGATGGATATCCGTCTCTAAGGCCTCTTGGCTAAACATTTCTAGTATTTTTTTTTAATTGTTATTATTAATAATATGAAGAAGCTTTTGTAGCCTATGTACTAATAATACAAAATTCTGACCAACCCGTAGTTGATGTTGTACTTTTTCTTGGTTTTTACCCCTAAGTGCAGACAAACAAACTTCAATTTCATGATTTAGATTACTATTAGTTTTACTGTACAAATCAATAACTATTTGTTCATAATTTATCATTTGTTTATCTATAGTAGAGCTTGAGTCAGAAGCACTGTATGATGGTAAGCAATTAGTGATGCAACCGTCCACCCAAGATGTCTCTTGACCCGTCCTCATCAAGCCTACGTTTCCTGGCACTAACATAACCGTATACAAATAGTAAAGTACCTTCTCACAATATTAAAATTTTATTGCCAAGTAAATTATATTCTGTGAAACAATTTTTATTCTCTCTATCTGAAATAAATGTGTCAGTGCTACAGCGCTGACTTTCGAGAATAATAGGAACCCCACGTTCCTCGTTATTCAAAACCACGTTTCTGTACGAATGCTTTATGAAAAGGCTTGACGCGAAACCCGGTTACGTAATAAAATGTTAAGCGAATAAAGAATTGTTGTGACACATTAAATACCACGATGGAAATATAAATGCCGTCTCTTGGGCGCTTTTTTATATTCAAAATCCTCTAACGGCTGCTCTCCATTGACTGTATTTCACAATGCCACTAGTAAATGCCGCAATTCTTTTTCGGGTTTATGACCATTCTAACACGTGATGGCCTCTACCCGTATACCTGTGTATGTGCTTAATGCAGTGATTTACAATATTATTCATTTTCTTGTTGATCTATCTTCTTGATGTTTGTGATGGCCCATATGTTTAAAGTGGTCGTCGAAGCATACGAAAAATTATGGGCCATCTCGACTGGACTGATACCACAGATTAAGCATTTTCTCATTATTTTTCCTCGAGTAAAGGATGTTACAGGAGCCCATCTCTCAATCTGGTGGGAGGGGGTGCACAAAGAATTAAAAATGCATTTGGGTATGTACATGGACGGTGGTATGCACTTAACTGCAGAATGGCAAATATATCTAAACTCGAAACTGCTAATTTTTTGCACCTCCTATCTAACATTTCGTAAAATAATAACTATAAATTACTCACTTAGGTTAATTAAAATTTTGTGTTTGAGAAATGTACCAACACAAGGCTGATATAGTAACATTTGTTCTTTTAAATACCATTATTTAAAATTCAAATACCTTATGAACATATTTGAAATATAAGTATACAAGTGTTAAAACGAGGCCATCATCATAAGTGGCATTTGTATAGCCATTTGACAATAAACGTGTCGTAATAGCAGGCTTTGATAAAAGATATTTTGAAGAAAACCCACGCTAAATATCTCCAACTTGAAACTTTCCAAACGTTTTTTAATCTGTAGGTAGCTCTTATTGTACGCCCCAATTTTATAAGCACGAGGCTCAAAATGTTTACAGAATATGTATTTTAACTCAACCTGCTAGGAAATGGTTAAGACGTGGAAAGAAAAGAAGTAGGTATATTTTTGTTTTGTTTTAATATTCACCAGTAGAGAACAAAGGAATCTCGAGTTTTGTTTACTCAAACAGCTAAGCTTGAAAAGCGTTGAGTAGGGTTGCATTCTAGTTACTTTTGAAATAAGAGAAAAGTTAGGGAATGTTTAAAGGAGATTACCGCGTTATTTGAGATGCTTTTGTAGGTTCGTTGAATTTTAAACCGTTACCGTAATAAAGGGTTGAATCACATTTTTTACGAAAATAATGATCAAATATATTTACGTTGGATGTTTACATTGATCCCAACCTTCGATCAAATATATGATATATTTGATCGAAGTTCCCAACTATAGTTACATATATCGCGACATTAATCACCCAACGTGAAAAAATATTAAAACATTGTTAACATTAGTCATGCTAAGTATATAAGTATTAATAATATGAAAATTTACTTTGAGTTGCTGCTTTATTACCATGTCTATGATTTCCATAGTTCCAACACGTAACTAATCAAGCATAATATATTCTTCGTTTTGCACTTATCAACTAAATTACACATATTTAGGCATACCAGTATCATAAATACAGGTTTAGCAAAGATGGTAAAGTCTTTAATTATAGCTATAAAGTTGTTCTAGAGATATGCAATGCAACTCATTGTCTGAATGCGTCGTATTCAGTCAAGGTTTGTTACACCAGAAATGAGAAGCTTATGACTATAGGTTATAATTTTAGCTAGCTATCAGTTATTCAGTTTTTGGCCATTATAATTTACCTATATATGTACCTCTGTACCTCTTAAGCACTATTAAAAATACTGCTTTATAAATGTGGTCCATTCACGTTATTTTCTTTTGGAAGAAATATATTTAGACTATGACTGTCGCCTCAAAGCTTCTTTTAAACGGGATGCGTAATTGAAACAAAAATAGAAATAAGAAAAATCCCAAATGCCGTATCAAAAGTCGCGTGTTGAGTTTTTTTTTGGAAAGAAATGACAAAGATGAAACTTGGCCATATACACCCAATCCTTTAAAAAAAATTGAGAAGTTTACTTATTAACATAGGTATATGGGGAAACTAGCACATAGGTCACCTGATAGAAGTAACTATAGCAACCCATCAAAACTTGCAACTCAAAAGTCACGAGTGCGTTACCGACCTTTGAGGGCCAATACACCGTGTCAACAGTTATTGAAAACACCCTGTTTCTATGTGAAAATAATTGTTTTTCTCATGTCATAACCACTTGTTGAGTTTGCTGTGTCCGCTTTTAACATGTTGTGGTCCGTAATCTGTAACATGAAGGACTTCCGTTTCCTTTATGGCTCGCATTAAAATTCAAACCAGTATTTACATTGACCAGGCCAGTTTCAAATTTCACGTTACCTTCATAAATTTTTAAAGTTTCTTATTTTTTTCTTATTTAATGTTATCCCCGGTATTTTTTTACTTAGTTTTAAATCGCTTGGATAAGGAAACAAAGCCAATATTTTATCAATTCCCGAGTTTTATGTAAATGTGAGCTCCATATACTTGTGCATAGATAAAAAGAAAAAATAATGGTAAGAATGGTAACATACCTACCATTTTCTTCTCTAACATTTCTTTGGAACCAAATAAATTAAAAAATGTTCAGTTAATATAACTGTGGTTAAGCAATTTGGTATAACGTACACAAAGTTTCCGATTCCACGTTGGGGAATATTCTTCATTGAGAAATTTTGGGCTCTCGAAACAATAATATCGCAGGAGGGTTTCCTTGTCTCATGCAATGTCTTAGTTTGACTCAAGGATGCTCGATCGGGTTAAGATCTGGGCTGAGTGCAGGCCACTCCATACAATTAACATTCATCTCTTGAAGTTAGTTCACAGTAGGTACGGCCTGGATTTATTACTCTAGTAGACTGTATTTCATATAAAATAAATTATCCGTATGATAAATCATATAAAATAAATACCAGTCCCTTCTGATAATTTTCATGCTTTTCAAGGTTACATTTCTTCAACATATATGTACACAACATATTTATGTATCATCATCATCATCATCATTTCAGCCAAAAGACGTCCACTGCTGGACATAGGCCTCCCCCAAGGCTCCCCAAAACAATCGGTCCTGTCCTGTCCTATTTATGTATAGTACTACATAATATCATTGACTACGATACTCATAAGGTATGAACCTTATGAGTATCGTAGTACTGTTTTCCAAGGGATTGTTATATATCTATCTAGAGCAGTTTTCGAAAACAAGTAAGAAATTCATTCAAAATCAACAATTAATAATATACACACATCAAAAGTGTCTAGGGATCAACATATGTGTCTAGGGATCAACATATATTTTTGCAATAACTTTTCTCCTGATTGATATTAATTAAAATTTTCTTTAAGGATTCATCAAATAAAGTGTTTTCGTTTGTCACAGTAACGATAAACCAAGTCACCTTTGCATTAATAAAGAAATTTGCCATTTTCCTAATAAAAGGATTTTTGACATTTGAACCACTAACATTAAAGTTCGAAAAAAAGACTGAATTAACAGTTTTCTTTAAAATTTTATTAGGTAACTTAAACAATTAATAATCCGTGTTTCTACCGCGAACACTAACACAAGAACATCGGTTTGGCATACTCAAAATGAGTTCATCCAAATCACGCTGTGGAATGGCCGCCCATGTTCGTTGCAACAACAAAAAAAGGTCTTCTTGCGACTGGATACCCTCCATATTCGGCAGAGCTCTTCTCTGTAGCATATCCCATGCATGCTCAATCGGGTTCAAGTCTGGCGACTGAGCAGGCCAGGGCCAAAGCCACATCTCAATCTCAAGAAATCCGCATAAAAATGCTTGATCCCTAGACACTTTTGATGTGTGTATATGTCGGAAACGAGTATTATTCGGGGTAGATAACGAAGTAGGTACAAACAAATAATCTTCATTAGCAAGTAGGTAACTTAAAGTGAGAACAACGAGCCGTAAGGTGGTTCCTAGACTTGTTGTCCGCGCGGTGGACGATCGGTAGATAGCTCTGCCCGGCCCGCACGAACATTTATCTAAACTATGCCGAAGCAATGACATTTCATCGCTTGCGTCTCGCTGTCAAATCAGCTTCCGTACTATTGACAGTTCCGACATAAATTATTATATCTTAATATATATATTTCTTGTGTGCGTGTGTATGTGACTGAACTCCTCCTAAACGACTGGACCAATTTTGATGAAATTTTTTGTGTGTGTTCAAGGGGATCTGGGAATGGTTTAGATTCACAAAAACGACTGGACCGATTTTGATGAAATTTTTTGTGTGTGTTCAAGGGGATCTGGGAATGGTTTAGATTCACAAAAACGTAAACGATGTTACGTGGGTCATAAATATGGCGGTACGAAGTTCGCCGGATCAGCTAGTATATTATATATATAATAAAAAATAAGAATGATGTAAGAATATCATGTAATTGGAGTTTTTAGCTGTTTGTATATTATGTATAAAACCAAATTATGAAAACCAAAACCAAACATATGTTTAAAACATATCAACGGAGGGTAGAAGCAAAAAGTGAAGTGTTTTTCTAGATGGGTTCCACGGAAGCAATTGCATCCCAAGTTGAGTCGAGAGCTTCGACGAGTGTCATCGGGAGCGCTAAGAACCCTTGTAGACAGACTACGTCCATATAGTCAGCTATGGCTTCATCGTTTGAATGAATTTTTAAATATTATAAATGTTTCTTACGTAGTTTGAAAACTTTACAAAGTTTAGTGAAATAATTCATTTTTTTTTAGTTGGAAATAAATTTGTAATAAATCATAATTAGACAGGTACAGGGCCCGATCCAAGGGGGGGCAGACAGGGCATTTGCCCAGAGCGGCAAAAAATGAGGGGCGGCAAAACTGACTTATTCCTATCTTATCTCCCAACATAACTAGCTTATGACTTATATGGTTTTTTGACATGTAAAAGGCAGCGAAAATCATCTTTGCCCGGAGCGGCTAAATAACTATATCGGGCCCTGGAGAGGTACTGCGTTTCATGGTAAAAACTATTTTAAATTAATGTTGTTTAAGTTTAAATATTATTAAATGAAGATGAGTTATATAAGCCGTCAGAAGTCCGTTAATCAGTACAGTTAAGTAAATGATAGCATGATATACACACAAAGAAACCATGCTAGTAGTATATTGATGTCTACTCCACAGTAGGAAAAAAGACGATAAACTAATTTGATTTTTTTGAGTAATATTCCATTACTTTGCATTTGTTCATTGAATAGATAGCATTTCTTTTTGACAACTTATTTGATGAGTAAAGACTGTCACGAGCTGTGGGCGTAGGAGTCTTAATGTAAATGTCGATAATTTGGCGTTGGCTGTAAGAAGAATTTTACTAGTTGAAAATGTTTATACACAGATATTCTTAAACATGTTGTAGCTCGAAAATCTAATCTATTTGTCTATATAATAATATAAAATCAAAATTATATTCTTCACAACGAAATGTCTATGTATGTACTTATCTTCATTTAAACTTAGCACTGTGTCACAAAGCAATATGAAAACCTTGACAGAAAAATAATACAGCATTAAGAGCTGATAATTTTCAGTGGACAAAGTATTTCGTTAAATTTACAGTGCTATAAACTAGTATAGTATCAATCCAATATTTGAAACATAGTTTAAATATTATTAGATTAACTAAGTAGCAACTATTTGTAAAATTATCACTTGTAAATTCAGAGAGATATCTCATTTCTGATAGACAAAATGTCTATGAGAGGATAAGACTGGCTATCTTTTTTATATATGTACCTCTTTTTGTCTGTGTCACTTGCTTGAATATTTAAAAACTTAAAACACATATTTATATTTTATGCTACAATAAACACCACCAGTACGTGACGATTACCTTTAGCGTTTAAAATGTTATGAGTTGATATTTAAAATCTTTTTATATTTCAGTTGCGTTTTAAGTGTTCAAATAAGATATGCATACAAAACAGCCATAGCTACATTATGTTTTTAGTGCGGTTGAATAAAGTGCTATCGTGACGGAGAATAAACATCACTAAGTTGTATTTGAAAAAAAAAGCTGTGACCTAAAATGTAACTTATTAATACTTACATTATTGTTCTTATTTATGAGTGTTTTACAAATTTCTACTAGTTTTTATAGATTATGTAGAGAACGATGCGAACGATGTAACGAGCAACGTTTTGTTTGTGTCTGACTTTGCAAGATAAAATTCGTGAAACAAAGGAATATTGCAAATCACACAGTTTATTTAGGTACGCACATGAAGTGAACATTGTATTCTGACTGTACAAATTCCCTGATCTCAGGCGGATTCTGTCGTTCCGGCTCAGGAGTAAAACGATAACGATTGAGCCCCTTAAAATCCATTACGCGTTTATACGATCTCGAAAATCTTATTGCTACGAGAGGATAAAATGCCGCTCCTGTGCTCTTGTAGCAAATAGTGACGTGGAATTTATATGTAATAATAGCTAACAATGTCACATTGTGTCCCTTAATGTTGCTTCAAACAATCTATATAAATAAAAATGAACCACCGAAATGTATGTACGCGCATAACTTCCATTCGGCTGCATCAAGTTTGATAATTGTTTTTTCTATGTGTTCGTTATCGTTAGGAGAAGGTTTGTATAGAAGAAAATTAAAAGATAACCTTAAAAGTAGTTTTTTTTGCATTACCTGTATGAAACTGAAGCGGGTATAGATAATTACTAATATAAGTTTTTCAGAAATTTATAAAATATTTAGGAAAAAATCAATATGGCAGTACGAAGTTTGCCGGGTCAGCTAGTAATGTATATGTTTCCGGAAATGTATGAAATCAAGGAATTGTATACAAATCCTAGGAAATGTGTACAAATCCGATACTATTTAGGAAATGTATAAAATATTGTTTGAAAAACTATTTAATACATAGATATCCTAGGAAATGTATAAATTTCCTCGGAATTGTATATAATTCCAATATCGTAGTAGGAAATGTATAAAGTAAATGCTTTCTGTAATAAAACACGTTGTTAATAATATTTTTTTATTATAGCACTTATTGAGACAATCGAGTAACAGTCATACCGTAAAATAATAATAATATGTTCATATGTTCTAACCTAACCTAACCTAAAAATAATTACCCACCAATATCTTAAATGTTTTACATTTCCGATTGCTATTTAGGAAATGTATAGATTTCCTAGGTAATGTGTAATGTGTAAGTATAATTTAATTATTTCACACATTTCCGTGCGATTTTAGGAATTACATACATTTCCGTTAACATATATTAATTAACATTTAAAATTTTAACGAAGAAAATGTAAACTGCATTGTGAATGTAATTACAATTATAATAGACACTGAATCTAATCAGCCGGATCTTGACCATAATGATAAGAATGTTAATGAAGTCTGTAAAGTGTGTGTATGGGATTATGTAATTTATACTCTCGATTGTTGGCCGGTCGGTCGAAAATGTGTGTATGGGTTTGAGTGTAGGAAAGTGAATGTGTATGAAGAGGTGAAACTATTTGATTAAAGAGGATTTATATAATAATTTGATTGTTTTTAAGTATCTTTACAGTAAACACGGTATTTTTTTATTCGAGATTTAATTTTAAAAACCTTCTTCGATTTGGTGAGGATAATGATGGCACAGGCTTTAGTTTTTTTCATATACCTACTTACCGTTTGCCTTTTTTATAATTTGTTATTTTAATAAAAACGGATATATAGCTAAAAACTATCCTAGACTTTAGGAAATTAGTAAAATGCCACCTCATAGAGCCACCATATTCGTATAAATAGCCCTGAAGGCTGTTTGAGTACCATAATTATTTGTAATTGGGGCTAAAGATTAATGATCGATTAAAGCTACATATAATTCTGTCAGCATGTTAGTTTTAAATATATGTACATATAATCGCTATCTCGACAAATGCCACTCTAATATGTTGTATTAAGGATATCGGTGACAATCAAACACTGAGATTGACGTTTATTGCCAGTGAGTGACAGAATAATAGCAGTCTAATTATCCAGTTTCAAAGGAATGATTAAGTACAAACCGAGTTATTCACTAGTTTTAGAATAAATGTATCTCATCAATAATTCAAACAAACAAACGACACTAAGCTACTTATTAGTTTAAAAGAGTTTCGTTATTGTGATGTTGTAATGAATTTTTTTATATATGTTTATTGTGTAATTTGTATATTATCGCCTACATTTGGGATGTCACAAAATTATAACATATACTACATCTATGTTTGCTTTTTTTGGAATAGGTATTCGCCTATGAAGCTTATAAAAGCAAAAATATCTGAATCACAAGTCTTAAAAATTAAAAAAGGATTTCACTAAAGTAATTTACTAAGTCTCAATAACATATTAATGTTTTATTAATAAAAGTAGTATAGAGAGTAAAATTAAGGATCTTTTTGATGTAATTATTACCCACTACTCGTTCTTTGTTTAAGTGTTGATGAAAAAGAACGTTATTATATAATTAACTAGCTGACCCGGCGAACTTCGTACCGCCATATTTACATATCTGTCTCAGCTTCCCACAGGCAGTGTACAGTCGCGGACAAAAAAAAAACACTTTTCCCGTTTTCTTTTATTTTTTTTCTTTCTAGCAAAAAAAGAATGAATGAAATCGGACTATGTGTTATTGAATTACAACCAAGTACATATTTTGACTTTCATCCCCTCTCTCCAGGATACCGTGCTGAATTTCGGGATAAAAAGTATCCTATGTCCTACCTCGTAGTATGACGTCAAATCATGCCAAGTTTCATTTCAATCCGTTCAGTAGTTTCGACGTGATGCGCGGCCAAGATACAGACAGACAGACAGACAGACAGACAGACAGACAGACGGACAGACAGACAGACAGACAAAAATGAAAAAAATTACAGTTTTGGCTTCAGTGTCGATTATAGAGAGCCCTCCAAAAAAAATTTTCAAAATATCTTTTATGTACAGAATTGGACCTGTTACATTTTTATTATAAGTATAGATAAGTTATTCATTAAATTCCTACAATCTCGTATTTATTTCATTTATCGTAGGTATTATACTTTTCTAAGATTTAATTTTTCTTTGGAAACTAGATTAATAATGTGATTGTTATGGTACAATTTCACAATGGCGTGAAGCATAACATTCGGCCATATTCAGTAATAAAAGTCATTGCAATATATTTAGGTACTATCGACAAATTTAAATAATGACCCACCAAAATTTTATTTATTACATACATTCAAATACGATTAGGTCGACATTCACGTAAATATGAATTTCCATGGTAACGACCTTGTTATCTTGCATTTAATTACTCAATACTCAATACTTTATTGCATCACATAGGTAGGTATACAACAAGGTCTTACAGTAATATCAAATTGTTCCACTATGAACCCTGTCGGGCACAGCAAAATTACAAATAAGAGAGGACACAAACTTAAAACTAATACAATTCAAATCAATAATACAATATTTTTATATATAAAATTAACTGCCGCTCGCCCGTCCCGCTAAAACTCGAGAACGGCTGGGCCGATTTAGCCGATCTTGGCCTTGAAATGCCTGACGCAGTCCAGGGAAAGGTCCAAACGGTGAGAAATAAAAAAAAAAACCCGAAAACCCAAACGTCACGTGCACGAAGTTGCGGGCACAGTCAGTTTAATATATATGTGTGTATTTAATATTAGTATGTTTGTGTGTGTGCTGTGCATGTAGGTGTATTTGTATAGGAACATGAATCCATACATCGCATTTAAAATTTATTACTGCCAATGCCATACTATACGTATTCACTTTAATTGGTCGTTTAGGTACTCATGAATACTATAGTAACACTTAGAAATTAGAAACTTCTTAAATTTTTTGTCATCCTAGGGTTCCGTGCCAAAGGCAAAAAACGGAAACCTTATAGATTCGTCATGTCTGTCTGTCTGTCTATCTGTCTGTCTGTCCTTCTGTCCGTCCGTATGTCACAGCCACATTTTTCCGAAACTATTAGACCTCTAATGTTGAAACCTGGTAAGTAGATGTATTCTGTGAACCGTTTTAAGATTTTTACACAAAAATAAAAAAAAACAATAAATTTTGGGGGTCCCCATACTTAGAACTGAAACTGAAAAAATTTTTTTTCATCAAACCAATACGTGTGGGGTATCTATAGATAGGTCTTCGAAAATGATATTGAGGTTTCTAATATCATTTTTTTCTAAACTGAATAGGTTGCGCGAGAGACACTTCCAAAGTGGTAAAATGAGTGCCCCCCCCCCCCCCTTTAACTTCTAAAATAAGAGAATGATAAATCTAAAAAAATATATGATGTACATTACCATGCAAACTTCCAACGAAAATTGGTTTGAACGAAATCTAGTAAGTAGTTTTTTTTTTAATACGTCATAAATCGTAAACTGCAATTTACCTTTCAATTAATCAACACAAATATAAAAATAAAATAAAAATTATATTATGTTACTTGCCGCGGAACCCTTCATGGGCGAGTCCGACTCGCACTTGGCCGCTTTTTTATTTCTGGCGGCAATCTATTGTATAGTTCGATGGATAAATGACGTAGGTGCTGGAGGAGTGATTTTTTAGTTTTGAACTTGGTAGATTTACTCTTGATTTAGGTCGTAGTGTGTATCTTTGTAGTTTTTCTTATCTGGTTGTGTATAAATATTAATGTTTTTTTTTACAAATTTGCATATTTCTAATAAATATTCTTATAATCTTAGAGAATTATCTGTTGCAGTGTCCAAAAAAGCATTTGTTCTGAGTTATAGTTAATTCCAAAGAGCATGGATTCAAAATATGATTATTACTGTTTTTAACCGACTTCAAAAAAGGAGGAGGTTCTCAATTCGACCGTATATTTTTTTTAAATGTGTAATCGCGGATAACTTCGTCGTTTATGAACCGATTTTAATGTTTTTTTTTTAATAGAAAGGAGATATCCCAACGGTGGTACTATGATAAGGACAATAAGATCTGATGATGTCATCCAAGAGAATTGAGTTGAACCTTGAAGTCGGTTTTTATTTTGTTAAATTTTACTTGTATCTAAAATATTATCTACTGCAGTGATGATAAAGATAAAATTTTATAAAAATTGCATAAAAATGCAAAATTGCAAATTATTGAAAATAAAAATTGCAAAATTGCATATCTCCAACAAGTATAGACATAGCTTACTTAATATTTAAAACATTACTACTACTACTAAATAGGAAATCTGCTTGGTTTTATTCCGTTTTGCTGTACCAATGTTGAATTTTGGTGTTGTACATTGATATGCATGGATCAAATGATTTTGGAAAGATTCATCTGATTATGGTTTGTCAATGGAAATAATAAAATATCATTACATCATGGTATTATTATTTTTACTGAAAATGAAGATGCAACATTAAACAAGCAAAGTTTCTTAAGAACAATAATCTATGAATAAATTATGTAAACTGAAGCCTTCAGAAACAAGAAACATTTATTCAAATTGTTATCACAGACTTTGAAACTGCGATTATTATATAGGCAAAGAAATACAGTGTTAAATTGCTCATTTTTCTCGTCCGGTGGTACCCTAAGATCAGATGATGGCATCCAAGAGAAATCGATCAATTTGGTCGTTTTTGAAGTGGGTTTTTTAATTTGTTATTTTTTTTTGTTTTAAAATGTACATTAACTTTTACATGACTGGTTAAAATATACATTAAACTCCCAAAACTTCTTCATATTATAAGCTTTAACTATTTGAAATTTCTCATCCTGTGAGTGTGTATTTGCTTCATCATCAGCCTATCGCAGTCCACTGCCGCACATAGGCCTCTCCAATTGCACGCCACTTGGTTCGATCCTCGGCTTCTCGCATCCGGCTCTTGACAGCCGTCTTGCGCATATCACCTCTCCACCTGGCCTGTGGTACACTTCTTTTGCCAAGACACAGTTTCCACTCAAGAACCCGTTTACCCCAACGGTTATAAGTTCTATACCTAATATGGCCAGCCTCCTGTCACTTTAGCTTGCTAATCTGTGGGCTATGCCGATGACCTTGGTTGTCTGTCGAATCACCTCAGCATGTAAAAAGAATTCTCCTCACGTATCAATCTCTAGATTTATGCCAATATGTTGAATAATGACAAAGAGATCTAGATTTATGAACAAGTTATTTTTTATAGACTTACCCTATTTATAGCTCAATTCTGATGTGGAGTGATTGCTTAAAAGCACGAACATGTTATGATCACCATTTTATACCTTTATTTGTGTATGTAATGTAAAACTTAACTTTCATATGTTTTGTATGTGTCAGTGTTACTTACTTACAGCTTTGTTTTATGAGCGTTACAGTGTAGTATTTATTACCTTTATGTGTTTTGTACTGCAGTTCCTACTGCGGTGTAACACGTACTCTTTATTATACTACTTACAGTAGGTAGTTCATATCTTACCATCTTTATAATACACTGGCATAGGTAATAAAGCGTTTTTTTTTTATTTAAAGCTTGCTAAAGTGACTCTACTCTGCTTGAAGAAAACCTTGAGTAGAATTCAAGAGTGAATCCAATTCCAACTACCGGGCGACCACTTGTTTTATTTACTTTGCAATTTAATATTTATGGTTAGAGAATATCATTTTAATTGGTTTATAACAATTTTAACTACACACATTTAGGGTACTTAGCTCTAAACTTTTGGGTTAACCATTATTAACGTTAGCTGTTTTTCACACAAAGATGAAATTAATCATTCTCGAAATGTTTGTTTTCATTAAATAGAGATTTGATAAATCCTTTTATCAATATTCTGTTTATTTTTTAGACATATTTATACTTTTAGCAAATGGTATATTTTAAAATAAAAACCATAAAAATAATGGAATAATGAGTGAGTTTCAAACATTAAAAATAGTTGTACTCATTCTCAGCGCTATTAGCAAGAACTTTCCGTCTAGTAGTTTCAAATTGAAAAGATTCACTCAACAGTTTGAAGGAATTTAATTAGTGGCTCGGAATGTGAATTAAACCCATGATGGAGGCGGCTTCTATTATGTTACGCGAGATGTCAAGGAATTGCTTTAGGTTCTCCGGGGCTTCTCCGGCTTCTCTGGAATTAATGTTGCTCCGTAAACTTTCGCGCGTGAGCTATTTCATTTTGTAAACCCGTTTCGTCACGTCTCCAGATTGATGTTCATACATTATCATAAAGGATATGTCTTATGACAATGGCTATTTAATAAAACGTAACAGGTGCTAAATTAAGGAGATCAGATTTTCACATAGTATTGAGATTAGATAGACATTTAAATGGAATGTGCTGTGAATTTTAACTCTTTTATCCTTACTGTCGCTTATTCCAATTAACATAATATTGTTGATGGCTAAAATATTTATGGGTAAAATTATCCACATACTGTCTATTCGAGTAAGGGCCGTTTTCAATAACTTGTTTCTATCACAACATACAATAATGTGTATGTGTTGTTGGTTAAAATAGAGATGGGTCATCGAAAATGGTCTAAATTTATCTTAAAAATAATTAAAAATTTTAACAAAAAAAAGACTGACTTCAATCTGGACCAAAATGGGACCATTCGGGAAGCACCAGCTTTCAAATAAAAAAGAATCATCAAAATCGGTTCACCCAGTCCAAAGTTATGAGTAACAAAAAAAAAAAAAAAAATACAGTCGAATTGAGAACCTCCTCCTTTTTGAAGTCTGTTGAAAAGAGTATTCGCCCTTTTTTGACAGCTAAAACTTGAACAAAAAAAGAAAAAAATTGATCCCGCTTATATCTTATATATAAAATTCTCGTGTCACAATGTTAGTTACCATACTCCTCTGAAACGGCTGGACCGATTTTTATGAAAATCGGTGTGCATATCGGGTAGGTCTGAGAATCGACCAACATCTATTTTCTATAACCCATTTTTTTTTATGGCGAAACAACGTTTGCCGGATCAGCTAGTATAATAATAATATATAATAATATAATATAATAATTTTCTGAATGCACATACTTTTAATTCTGTTTATTAAGTACTGAATCATTAAAAACAGTGTCTGTTAGTTACCCTACAGCCTTGCCATCAATGAAATGGCTTGTAATTGCATTGTTCATTGTCAACAGTCGCGTCGGCAGCCTGGTAACCTATCCGCTACAAACAGGGGCCGCTTAACAATGTGGTTGTCATAGTAAAGCGGCCCCTAATTGTTTGAAAACTTGACAAGTGAATCTATAATAATTAGCTATAGTCCTCGACTTTCCACGAAAGTATAAACGTTTATCCTTCTAGGCACTCTGCTAAGCGTAATATATTTTTATCTACTCCCTAACATATCCCTGCTAACAAAGGAATATAATAACCCGACTCTTCTGTTACGCTCTCTATACGCCCCTAACTGTATTAAACTCGTTATCTGGCTAGCACACACAATCCGCTGCCCGTCATATGCACTAACCGTATTAACCGAGGTAGTAAAACACAAAGCTAGCTGACCATATTTTGTCATAAACCATTCTTTATATCAGACATCTCTGCCGTAGAGACAACGTAAATTTTTATTTAAAATGTTGCTAAGCATCGTGTTCTCAATGATGAGTTATTATTAATTTAAAAAACGTGCGGCCTTTTTCCATTTCAGCTTTATGAAATGAAGAATGACTCAAAAGATTTATTTCTGTTCATTTCGTTTCAATTAATTTATCCCTATCCCAATCAAACCCTAAGCTCAGATTTTTTTTAATGAGATAGCAATTACTGAGTTGTGCTGTACTTTAGCATTTTTGATTTTTATGAATACTTTAAAAAAATAACTTAATAATAATTATTATTTATAATAATATTAATATTTTTGAGTCGCCTTTTAGCGCGTCATCATTATTATTTTTTACATAATGGTCACGAAAGGGTAATTATTGCCATATAGAAGTATTGGAGAAACGCTGCCGTACCTCCAGACAGACTACAACTAAAGATACTACTTTGTTTTCATGAATTACTTAGATTCATTGCGAAAAGCAGTATTTGTAATGCAATTTTTACAAATAGTTTCGATCATTCTTCATTTATACCTTTTGTGTCGTTGTTCGTATAATTACAACTTTAATTTTTTTACTAATATCTCTTAGTAATCTGGAAATAAACTTTATGGCATTTTCTCGTTATTTTATTCTTTATCATTTCTTTTTCATTATGTCACATTGCTTGTTCCAAGTCAAAAACCCATACGAATGTTCCGTAAGCGCGCGATGTTATACTCGTACATGCAGTGATAACTTTTTACGGTTATTATATTATAAATTCTTCCCCTACATTGGGTGATTGACTGGATGTGAGGGTCTTGTAAGCAGTATATATATAATAGTACACAGTCTCACGAAAAGTGTTTAATAATTTATTGCGTTGGGGTGAACATACATGAAATGTATTAGTTGAATATTGACGGAATCAAATTTATCTATAGTATTTACAGACTATTTATTTATATATGTATGTTACTTTTAAATGCATATTGTCTTAGTTCACAATTTTCTAAAAAAATGTAGACGTGGACATTGCTCATATTTTCTTTTCTGATAGTGACTATATAATAATATACGCAGTTTAAATGTACACTGATGAAGCAGTTTGTGTAACGTACTACTACGCCAAAGGTAACAGGTTCGATTCTCGCTAAAACACTTGAGTGAGTTGAGTGCATGAATATTAATGCATGATTTGGAATGGGTGTTTCTATAAATAATATGTATCAGTTGCCTATAACCATAGTATAAGCTCTGCTTAGTCTGGTACTAAATAGAGTTGTGTAGAGAAGTAAATTATATAATTGGGTAATTGTAAGAACTCATCGTCAACCTTTGAAAATAACGCTCGGTGAATTAGACATTCAGGGAATTAGACCAACTGAACCTACTAGACGTTACGGGAATTAGACGTAAGCGACCGCGCCGCTTTCGACTAACGATGTGTCTGTAAGGCTAGAAACTCTTATAGTGATGAGTCATAACATGCTAAGTACGGTAACCATCGCCTGGCAGGCCTTAGCCCTGCACATCATCAACTAATATGTTATTGAAAGTGCTAAAAAAAGTTAATATATTACTGGGCTGAGTAGTATAACTGTGAGATTAAAGTTATGTTTGAATTTTTAGTATACTGTGAAATATGGTCACAACTTTTAATTTTCTATTACTTCCATAGATAAGTAAGTTAAACCCGTGTCTGATGCATGGAATTAAGATCTCCGAATAAGTATACAAAACAACTCTGCCACCTTTAACAGAAAAGGGTATTAAATTTAAGGGGAACAATGATATCATAAGTTTATTGTACACAATTGCAGCAATACGACTTTAAGAAAACACATTTCTTTCATGCAAAGGCAGTGCGACGTCTATATTTATCAACTGAATGAAATCGTTTGAATATACTGAGAGTTTTCAGTCACGTAACGCTTGCAGCTTGCAGGCATTGCCGCTCGGATAGTATAAATCCATTGAAAACGTAAGTTTTTCATAGTCTTTACGTCTTTCACTCTTGTTTGTGTAAATAAAAAACATTGAATGAATCATCCTTTTCTATTTTTTTTTATTATAAATACGAATATTATTTAGAAATAAATTGTCACTTCATTTTGTTTTTGTTTTAATACTATTTATATATACTAGACTATTCCTATATGCCTCTTTATAGATGCACCAAAAAAGTATAAAGCTCAAAAACGTAAATGAACCAATTAATAGTAAAATTCTAAAACTGAAATTCTCAAAAATATCTGACAAGGAAACAGGAATCCTTAATTTTTAAGAGAAATATTAAGTAAATACAAAATTTTCACATTTACACAATAAGAATTTTTATACCAGAAGTGCAGTAAGTTAAATCAAAAAGAAACAACTGACAACATTTAATTACTAATTTTAAAATTACTTCATGCTATATTGAGACTTTACATACATACAGAAAACAGACACAAAGAACACATACTCAGAACAACAATTTGTAAATCACACAGTGTTGTACACTGCGAGGTTTAAAGTTTTAAACCCTCTACACTTGGCGCAGTAGAGAACAGTCTAAATTCTATCAGCAGAAAGAGGTTACAAGAGAAGTGATAGTCAAATCGATTACAATAACGAAATTATTTTCGTTATACCTATTAACTTTCCTTTTCGAACCCAGTCTTCGAAGTCAGGCATTTCGAAATTCACGAGCGCATTACGTGTATGTATTAAATATATGAATACCCGAGGGAGAGATACTCGCTGGCTTTTGCATTTACTTCATTAGCATTATTCAAAATGCGTCATACTTATTACATTATCCAGCATTGGATTACGCTTATTGACCTATTTTCGTTTGTAAGCTGTAGGAAAGTACAAAATACTACAAAGTAATAAGTGAGTTTAGTCCTTATGACTTTTGTTTAAATAACAATGAGAGAGAATGGTTTAAAGAAGCTGATGTCTGCTGAGCTGAGATGTTCGACTTCTTCATGTCCTGCTTCTGCCCACGCCTGTGTTGCAAAATTAGTTAAGAAATACATTTATTCTTCAGATTACAGAATGACCAAAAACCTTTTTAACCGACTTCTAATAAAAAAGGAGGAGGTTATCAATTCGACTGTATTTTTTCATATTTGTTACCTCATAACTTTCGACTGGGTGAACGGATTTTGATGATTCTTTTTTAATTGAAAGCTGGTGCTTTCCGTGTGGTCCTATTTCAATTTGGTCCAGTTCTGACAGTGTCATCCATGAGAAAACCATATATCGTCAATTTGCATTAAGTATGTGCGCGACAAATTGACGAATAATATCAC
Organism: Diaphora mendica; assembly: GCA_949125395.1. Classification (NCBI taxonomy): domain Eukaryota; kingdom Metazoa; phylum Arthropoda; class Insecta; order Lepidoptera; family Erebidae; genus Diaphora; species Diaphora mendica. The sequence continues at coordinate 10,897,014 of OX421321.1, forward strand.
GCCAACCGATTTCGATGATTCTTTTTTGTTTGAAAGTTCGTGTTTTCCGTGTGGGCTCATTTTAATTTGGTCCACTTCTTGAAGTCGACTTTTTTTTGTTAAAATATGTGATTATTTTTCTTATTTTTTATTCATGTACAACCATTTAATTTCTAATACTAAATTTTGAATAGATAATGTCTGTAGCCTTATTTCATAAGATAAGTTACTACTTGGCTTTCTTATCTTTTGTCTACTTTTACATAATACAGTAAGTTTAATACTCCCGACCAAGCTATTTTTGTCGTAAACAACTTTAATTTAGTGTAAAATCTTGCCTGTCATGGCTCACCCCGCTCGCTAATATGATTAGTCTACCATAACCACTGGAGTGGAAAGATACTAAAACTTACTTTATCAGTACCTTTCTGAAAATATTGGAGCTACGCATATTTTGTTGCTATTAATAAGTTTTAATTTAATACATAAGATTTTGTTCCGTTTAAAGTCAGATTTTGTACATCGGCGGACTTAAAGCCCAGGGCATGCTCTACCAGTCAACCTTAGGGTTATGTAGAAATCTTGTGAGGTAGGCTCACATAGGTTTTTAAGATTATGTCAAACGACTAGATGAAGTAACAAACTTAACATTCGGGGAATAAATTGTTATGTTATATACCGCACTCTTTATAACCAATACGGTATAGAATAAAGCCATTATTCATTTTGTTACTTCTATTACACACTAGTGGTTGCCCGCCGCTCCGTCCGCGTCTTTGTCGGTTATCGCGGCAAATAGTAGCCTATGTGTTATTGTGATGTATAAGCTATATTACTGTAAAGTTTCATCCAAATCCGTTCAGTAGTTTTTGCGTGAAAGAGTAACAAATATCCATCCATACTTACAAACTTTCGCGTTTATAATATTAGTATAGAAGTTGAATGTTGTTGTATGAATGTTGTGTTATGTCTTTCCACTTTTTCTACTATTGGTTTTAACTACAGCGAGCTCTGTTTTAATATAAACTTATTATATTCCGGTAATTTATTTGTCATAAATTGAATCATCTTACGCGACGTACTCGATTGTGGTTTTAAGACATGTTTGTTTGATGATGTTTCCTGTTACAAAGGAATGGACATGGTTATCATCGCTCACGGATATATGTGCGAGATTGCTAGCATTTATACCGCTTCTCTATTAGTACTTGGCTGATCAGAGAGGCAAAGGAGAGAGTAAAAATAAAAAAGTAATTCTGTTAAAAAAGTATCTTCTAACGCAATTTACTCTACAGTAAAAACTTTTTTCCTCAGATCCAATCACCGGTGATGTGGTTATATTGGATCTAACATCGCAATATAGAAATAAGCAGTAATTGATATTCTTTGAGGAACCGTGGAGTTCCTGATTAAAAATGCTATTTAACGTGAAAGTGAAATATATTAAATTTTACATTTTCCCATAAATTTGGTCTATAAGTTTACCTTTTTTGTAAGTTACAGTATCATATAATATATGGGTATTTGTATATTAATTATTCAAGTATTAAATGACTAGCTTTTACATGCGACTTCGCTCACGCAGACTTTCATCCCTGATTTACCCCCTTAGGGGTGGAATTTCTAAAATTCCTTTCTTAGTGCTCACTTACGTTATATAAAGAACGTACATGCAAAACTTCAGGATTCTAGGTTCAGCGGTTTGGGCTGTGCGTTGATCTCTGGGTATGTCAGTCAGTCAGTCACCTTCCACTTTTATATATATAGAAGATAGATAATAAAATAATGTAAAGAATATAGTACCTATTGTAAATATAACCTGCTCATCTATTATCCATATAATATAAGATGTTTACTTTTAAAGTACACACAAATGTTCTATAACTCTAACGTAAGTTACTGGTACCGTAGGTGGTACTTGGTAACTGACTGTGTAAAGTTTAGGGTATAAAGTTTCTGAAAGAGACGACTGTATACCCGAAAATAACCTTTAGATGTACTGACAATCTCTTGTTAGAGTTAATGGAAGTCTATACTAAAAACACTATTGAGTATTATATAAACGTTTTTACTATGATCTTTTTTTTATAATTTACCGGCCAAAGTGACTCTGCTCAGCCTGATGGTAAGCTCAAGCAAAATTCAACAGTGGGGGCCACCATACTCACTGCGAAAGCAGACAATGCAGTATGGCGTCCCACACTATGGCGGCTTAGTGAGATGCTTTTGATCAATCGTATTTAATTATTTCTTATACGTTTTATAACGTGTCCACAATATGACTAATAAAAATTTTTTTGCTTTGCATACGGTATTATACGTAACAAATAAATCAGAATCAAATTGACAGTAGCCAAATGTAACATTTATTTAGAAGGATGAGAAATGACCTTACAATAAAGATCGTTTGTTAGGAATATTAGATGATATATAGGTAATATTCCAATAGAACGAATTTTATTTACACACGTGAACGTAGAAGAAGAGTAAATGAGTGTAGTAGGTCTTTCCTGCAGAGGACTTTTCCGTTTAAATTCGTTATATAGGCGGATTCTACAAACATTTAAAAAAAAACTTATTGTTAATATTATATCACACTTTCATTTTTAAATAATGTTAATAAATTTGTGAAATAACACAATCGAATAATGGAAGATATATAAAAGACATCCTAGGAGAGCGATGAAGTTTCAATTTATGTCGTTAATGTTTGAGAAAAGGACCACTAAATGACAAAACTGAAATGGGTTTATCATAAAACGTGTTCTTTACAAGAGAAACGTTAGCACTTTTAACACTGCTACAGAAATCAATAACGGACAAAAATTGTAGACACGAAAACATATAGGACTCATATTTATATTATAACTAGTTTTTGCCCGCGGCTCCGCCCGCTTATATGTCGGTTATCGCGGCAAGTAGTAGCCTAATGTGTTATTCTGATGTATAAGCTATAATACTGTAAAGTTTCATCCAAATCCGTTAGGTAGTTTTGCGTGAAAGAGTAACAAACATCCATCCATCCATACTTACAAATTTTCGCGTTTATAATATTAGTAGGATTTTCTAATAATAAATTAAGTTAAGTAACTTTCCTATTTATAAGATATTTATGAACATATTGTATGTATATCTTCGGGTCGAGTCCCTAGAGGCTCTTGCGGTATAAACGCTGAGTATCAAACTACGTATAAAGTAATGTACCAATTAACCTAGTTGTATCTCAATTTGGTTTATATTTTTGCAATTTATTATTTTATTAATATAATTTATTTTCACAAATCAAAATGTAAGCTTAAGTAGACTAGAAACACTGTACCTACCTTCACAATTTTGCAACATCGGTTACAAATAAATAAATAAATACAGAATGCTACGTAACAATTAAGTCATCTCCTATCGCTAAAATGTGGAGCTTTGAATAGCTTTAGGTCATTGTGTAAGAACAATGAATCGCTTGTATGACTGTAGCTTCATAAACACGCAACCTGCACTTGATAATACGAGACTATGCAATGTAAATAGATTAGTATGTATAGTTACTTTATGTATTTGATTCTTTATATGTATATAAAAAAAATCCTATACACTAGGTTATTTTTTATACTGTAAATTGTTGATTTAGTTAATACTAGCTGTTGCCCGCGGCTCCGCCCTCGTGTATATTGAATATCGCGGCAAATAGTAGATTCTGATGTGTAAGCTATATTACTGTAAAGTTTCATTCGAATCAGTTCAGTAGTTTATGCGTGAAGAAGTAACAAACACACACAGACACATCCTTACAAACTTTCACATTTATAATATTACTAGCTGTTGCCAACGGCTCCGCCCGCGTGTATGTCGGTTATCGCGGCAAATAGTAGCCTATGTGTTATTCTGATGTATAAGCTATATTACTGTAAAGTTTCATCCAAATCCGTTCAGTAGTTTATGCATGAAGAAGTAACAAACATACACACTCACAAACTTTCGCTTTTATATATTACTAGCTGTAGCCCGCGGCTTCGCTCGCGTAGAAGTTGATAATATGTATTTAATTAAAACTGTGTAAGTATCTATGAATAATTTATTCATGTTTTTAAACGTATTTATTTATAATCAATAGTCAATTAAAGCCGACTTTCATACACACTTTCGCCCCTCTTTTAACCCCTTTAGGAATAGAATTCCCATTTGTGCTGATATAAGTATTAATTAATTTGTAATCAAAAGCCTAAAGACAAAGTTTCAGGCTACTAAATTAAAAATGACGGACTTCCAGTCTAACCTAGGAATAGAATATCCAGAAACGCTTAATTATGTATCTCATCATCATCATCGCAGTCCACAGCTGGACATAGGCATCTCGAATTGCACGCCACTTGGTTCGATCCTCAGCTTTTCTCATCCAGCTCCTGCCAGCCGTCTTGGGCAGATCATTATTCCACCTGGCCTGTGGACGTTCTACACTACGTTTGCCGAGACGCGGTCTCCACTCAAGAACCCTTTTACCCCAACGGTTATCAGTTCTACGGCTAATATGGCCAGACCACTGTCACTTCAGCTTGCTTATCCTGTGGGCTATGTCAATGACCTTGGTCCCCTGCCGGATCACATCATTCCTGATACGATCCCTTAGATAGAGAAACGTTGAGCATAGCACTCCCCATAGCACGCTGAGCGACTTTAAACTTGTGAACCAGCCGTGTCGTAAGCGTCCACGTTTCGGCACCGTATGTCATGACAGGTAGTACGTACTGATTGAAGACTTTCGTATTTAGGCACTGTGGGATTGATGATGAAAAGACCTGACGAAGCTTCCCAAACGCTGCCCAACCCGGCTGAATTCTCCTGTTCACCTCGTCCTCGAAGTTATTTCTACTTAACTGCAAAGTCTGCTCGAGGTACCACACATATTTTTGAACAACTTCGATAACGGCACCGTGTACCACAACCAGTTCCGGTAGAACATGTTCGTACATACGTATCTACTCATTTTTAATCAGTAGCCTAAAAATAAAGTTGCATGTTTCTAACTTTAAGAATGACGGACTTCCAGACTAACCTAAATACGAAATTTCAACCCCTATTTCACCCCCTCAGGGGTGGAATATCCAGAAACGCTTAAATACGTATCTACTCATTTTTAATCAGCCAAAACAGAAATTTTCATGTTTCTCACTAAAAAAAATGACGAACTTTCATACAAACTTTCAACCCCTATTTTACCCCCTTAGGGGTATAATATTCAGAAACGCTTAAATACGTATCTATTCCTTTTTAATCAGTAGCCCAAAAAAAAAGTTTTATGATTCTTACTTTAATAATGACGAACTTCCATACAAACTTTTAACCCCTATTTCACCCCCTTAGGGGTAGAATATTCAGAAATGCTTAAATACGTATCTACTCTTTTTAAATCAGTAGCCCCAAAAGTAAAGTTTAATTTTTCTTACTTAAAAAATGACGAACTTTCATACAAACTTTCAACCCCTATTTCACCCCCTTATGGGTAGAATATCCAGAAACGCTAAAATACGTATCTACTTTTTTTATCAATAGCCCAAAAATAAAGTTTTATGCTTCTAACTTTAAAAATGACGAACTTCCATACAAACTTTCAACCCCTATTTTACCCCCTTAGGGTAGAATATCCAGAAACTCCTAAATACGTATCTAATCATTTTTATTTAGTAGCCCAAAAAAAAAGTTCCATATTTCGTATTTAAAAAATTACGGACTTCCATACAAACTTTCAACCCCTATTTCACCTCCTTAAGGGTAGAATTTCCAGAAACGCTTAAATACGTATCTATCAATTTTTTATCAGTAGCCCAAAGCTAAATTTTCATGTTTCTCACTTAAAAAATTACGGACTTCCATACAAACTTTTAACCCCTATTTCACCCCCTTAAGGGTAGAATATCCAGAAACGCTTAAATACGCATCTACTTTTTTATGATCAGTAGCCCATAAATAAAGTTTTATGATTCTAACTTTAAAAATGACGAACTTCCAGACTAACCTATGTACAAAATCACAACCCCTATTTCACCCCTTAGGTGTAGAATATTTAGAAACGCTTAAATACGTGTTTACTCATTTTTAATCAGTAGCTCAAAAGTAAAGTTTTATGTTTCTAACTTAAAAAATGACGGACTTCCATACAAACTTTCAACCCCTATTTCACCCCGTTAGGGGTGGAATTTCAAAAATTCCTCTCTTAGTGCTCACTTACGTTATATAAAGAACCTACATGCAAAATTTCAGGATTCTAGCTTCAGCGGTTTGGGCTGTGCGTTGATCTCTGGGTATGTCAGTCAGTCTGTCAGTCAGTCAGTCAGTCACCTTACTCTTTTATGTATATTATTATTATATAGATAAGTGTGATGTGATGTGATAAATTTTTGTATCTACCCAAGTATTTTAACAATTACCACTATATCTAACATGAAACGTCTGTTGACATACATAATCCCCTTTTAACGAGTTTAACGAAGAAAGCTTTTGAGTTACCTCCGTTGAATGGAACAGTAAGCTCCGTCGTCGGTTTTTATTTAACCATACTGTAAGTAGATAGTTTAAATTTTATCAACTATAATAAACTAGCTGTTGCCCGCGGCTCCGCCCGCGTGTATGTCGGCCATCTGTCAGAACCCAGAACGGCGCAGAACCCAGCTGAGGGATAGTCAAATAATAACCTTCTTCTCCTGTCACAAACATTATAGGATACTGTAGTGGATCATACGACCGATGGCGATGTAGCTCAGAAACTCTTTTGAGCTGTGCGTCTCTATCGATTAAGGCCATATCCCTGGGAAATTTGTCTTCATCTACCAAGAGAACGGCTACCTCGTTTACAGTAGGAGCATTATATCTGCCTCTGTGTGCTGTCTGTGGAGTGCGATCTGAATGAATAATTAACTTTAAATTATCTGAGGAGTTTAGTTCTAAGTTTTGCTTAAAACTTCGTATATACACGTTATGTTTATTCAGAGCGGTCTATAATTCGCGAATTAAATCCATTTTTAAGGTTGGTGCGATGCTTGATCGCAACGATAACTGGCATCCGAAATAAAATATATTTGCAAGAACTGTGGGTTTTCACCTGATGCTGGTAAAAGGCTACCAATGAGATGATACACACCTATCCTTCAATTTTAAAAGTGGGCATAAAATTACCTTCCCTGATTTCTTTTGCGCCAAAAGAAGTCATTTGAAAAAGACTATTGTATTTACGTATATTTGTTAAAAATTGACCAGATAATGGATGGTTATTAGTTTAAATACTTTTTATTTGTTTTTGCGGCTCCTGAATGTTAGGAAGACAAACTTTACCTGAAGCACAGCACATACCATTAGGTTCGTCCGCCCATTTCTTGGCAGAGCAGTTAGAGCAGATCTTATTCATGACTCCGATTTGGACGGACGCTTTTTCTGCATCACAGAACAAAAAATGTGTTGTGCATAATCAACCTGCGGATCATATCTGAAAGCCGGTTTGTTGCTGTTAGCTGAAATTCGATTGCTAACTCCATTTGTAGACAACTGCTTTCTCTCTGCCTGAGCTCTAAGTCGCTGCGAACACTCAACACTTGACTCTCGTTCGCTTAATTCAAAATTTCTCAGATTTTGTTATGCAAGGCGTTGCGAACGTTCGACACTCGACTCTCGTGCGCGTACCTGAGAGTTTCTGTGATTTTATTCAGCAAGGCGTTGTGAACGTTCAGGTGAAGATTCTCCCATACGACGTATTCTTGCTGCCTGTGCTTGAGAACTATGTTTAGAAAGTTGAGACCTGGCTCTCTTAGGCATTTTCAAATTTTTAAGGAAATGTTAATAGCGTGTAATATTCTAGCTCTGAAAAGAACTGTTGTTTAGCCCTGAAAAGAACTGTTGTTTAGCCCTGAAAAGAACTGTTGTTTAGCTCTGAGAAGAACTGTTGTTTAGCTCTGAGAAGAACTTTTGCGTAGGTGTATTTTTAAGAACGAAATCTAAAAAAAATCGCACGAAAATTATTAGACTTCGCGCAAGACCGATGCGTAGGGAGCCGACCTCGCGTCTGAGCCGCGCGGGTACCTTACTTCTAAACTCCCAAATCGTATATTTTAATTTCTCTATAACTTCAAAACCAAACGTCCAATTTTAATCATTCAAAGACCAAATATTATCTACATAAACTGAGTTGTAGTTAGTGATGAAATAATTTATTTTAATAAGGATTAATAGCATGAGTAAAATAAATGCGTTTAAATGTAGTCCAAAAAAAATTCAATGGTTGTTGTGCCTCACTTGACATAGATAGGTATATTGTTTTGCGGATTTTTATGTAGATATTTATAAGATCTACAATTAATTGGAACATTTTATGGTTCTATCTTTTATAGTTTAGGCAGCGTACGCAAAATAAGTAACTTTTCTGCTTTTCTGGTTGATTTTTTACACCTTGTGTCCGAATAACCCAAATATCTTACGGAACCCTATATTTTTCCAAAATTAAATTTAGCCTATGTTACTCGTGGATAATGTAGCTTTCGAATGGTGAAAGAATATTTAAAAACGGGCCAGTAGTTTTTAAGCCTATTCATTATAACCAAATAAAGTTTTCCTTTTTATAATATTAGTGTAGATAGCCTTCCTCGATAAATGGGCTATCTAACACGGAAATAACTTTTAAAATTGGACCAGTAGGTCCTGAGATTAGCGCGTTCAAACAAACAAACAAACTCTTCAGCTTTATAATTAGTATAGATGTATTTCTTATACTCTTCTAAGATCTAATACTCATAATCAACAACGCATTTATTTGGATAAAGATTAATATTAGGTATTATGTTGATAACAACTCTTTGGCAAATAACTTATTATTAGGTACCAACTCTTAGCGTCTTACACTCGTGATAACTACTAGACGAAATGTCCGATTGGGATGAATCAAAAAGTATTTTACTTCTACATAAATACCCTTTATAACATAATGCTCAATTTGGATAAGGATTAATATTACGATACACATTGAACGTAGTTTCTTTCTTCAGACGATTTAATAATTTTTTTGAACACAAAAGCGGTTATTATGACTAAACCATGATAGTTAGATATATGCTCTCGCTGACTTTTTTGTAGATCTTAATGGGACCTACAAACCCGTAATACATTATTTTTTTCTATTGTCAATAGTTATTGCAGCGCACGCAAAAATTGGTTTTCGATTTCACACCTTTGGTTACAAAATAGCAATTTTCTTACTTATCCCTAATTTTTTTGAAAATAAAATATAGCCTATAGCCTTCCTCGATAAATGGACTATCCAACACTGAAAGAATTTTTTTAAATTGGACCAATAGTTCCTGAGATTAGCGCGTTCAAACAAACAAACAAACAAACTCCGCAGCTTTATAATATTATATTATAGATTATAGATTAGTGTGACGGTCTTGTTTATTGGTTGTCAAGACGCCCGGCGTAGGTAACGCGCAGGCGTGTTGAAACTTTAAATGACATTTTATTTATATCTAATCAACAGCTTAAGAAATAAATTTCTAACTTCTAGCTTATATTGACGATACTTCTCTAGAGATTTTGAATTTTACAAATTAATTTGGCTTATTTATTTCTATTAATACAATGAACATACAAATCAGATTTACGAATATCTTTTTAATGAGTGTGACAGCCTTGTTTATTGGTTGTCAAGACGCCCGGCGTACGTAACGCGCATGCGTTTGTGAACCTCCAGACTTCTATACAAACTTTCATCCCCTTTTAAATCTCTTAAAACCATTTTTTCTCATTAAAAAGTAGCCTTTCTCAGGCTCTACACTATCTGTGTACCAAATTTCATTGAAATCGGTGCAGCGGTTTGGCCGTGAAAGCACGACAGACAGACAGACAGACAGAGTTACTTTCGCATTTATAATATAAGTAAGGATTTTGCTTCTCACGCATAACATGATGCCTAGTAGAGGCTATTATCCACGCTAGCCTCCCCAGTCTGAATTGTTTCGTCGAACCACCATCTAACATTTCTTTTTTAATCCTTCAAAAACATTTATAAGTGTTAATTGTAAATATATATTATTATCAATAGACATATTGTATCAAGTGGATTGATGCATAATTGAAAAGGAAGAGCGAGACTGTTATCTCTGCATTAATTATATTATTTTTAAACATTTTTAACTACGATGTTGTCATTTTTAACCGACTTCAAAAAAGGAGGTTATCAATTCGACTGTATTTTTTTTATGTTTGTTACCTCATAACTTTCGACTGGGTGAACCGATTTTTATGATGCTCTTTTAATTTGAAAGCTGGTGCTTCCCCTGTGGTCTCATTTCAATTTGGTCCAGTTCTTAAAGTCGGTTATTTTTTTGTGATTATTTAAATCACATTAACCTTTTCCTCTGCAAATGTTTAAGGGCGTATTTTATAAATGACTAGCTGATACTTTGGCATACTTTGTTTTGCCATAAAAAAAATTAGGGTATAAAAAATAGATGGTGGTCGATTCTCAGACCTACCCGATATGCACACCAAAATCCATAAAAATCGGTCCAGCCGTTTCAGAGGAGTATGGTAACTAACATTGTGACACGAGAATTTTATATTATAAATGATGATATATTAGGTTTTGGATTTCTATTTAAAAAGTTCTGTGTGACGAATTGGCGTAGAGATCTGTACGTGTGGGGGTAAAATATGATTGTGTTTAATTGCTGGCTACAAATTAAAATAAAAACGGTTGATAATATTTCCAAGCACATACTTATAGTTTTCTTCTTTGCCTGTATTTGTATATCTGTATTAATAAGATGATGGTTATCAATACAGGTCATAGGTAGATGTTGGAAAGATGGTAGTATGTGTTATTATAAACTTTTAAACTTAATAATAACACAACACATACTACAACTACTAATACATACTAACCGATTATATTTTTACAACAACCTGTGTTTGTGGATGTGACATATCATACATCTAACGTTGTTTACTATACAACTACACACATCAAAAGTGTCTAGGGATCAACATATGTGTCTAGGGATCAACATATATTTTTGCAATAACTTTTCTCCTGATTGATATTAATTAAAATTTTCTTTAAGGATTCATCAAATAAAGTGTTTTCGTTTGTCACAGTAACGATAAACCAAGTCACCTTTGCATTAATAAAGAAATTTGCCATTTTCCTAATAAAAGGATTTTTGACATTTGAACCACTAACATTGAAGTTCGAAAAAAAGACTGAAATAACAGTTTTCTTTAAAATTTTATTAGGTAACTTAAACAATTAATAATCCGTGTTTCTACCGCGAACACTAACACAAGAACATCGGTTTGGCATACTCAAAATGAGTTCATCCAAATCACGCTGTGGAATGGCCGCCCATGTTCGTTGCAACAACAAAAAAAGGTCTTCTTGCGACTGGATACCCTCCATATTCGGCAGAGCTCTTATCTGTAGCATATCCCATGCATGCTCAATCGGGTTCAAGTCTGGCGACTGAGCAGGCCAGGGCCAAAGCCACATCTCAATCTCAAGAAATCCGCATAAAAATGCTTGATCCCTAGACACTTTTGATGTGTGTATCTCTACAACTATATCTATACATATAAAAGCGAAATACCACTCACTTATTAATCACGAAATCTCAGAAACTATAACACCTACAAATTTGAAATTTAGCAGGTAGGTTCCTTATAGGGTGTAGACATCCGCTAAGAACGGATTTTACGAAACTCCACCCCTAAGGGGGTAAAACGGGGGTTGGACGTTTGTATGAAAGTCCTATGTTTTTGAAGTAAGAGACTTGAAATTTAAAATGTATGCTCTATAGATGGTGTGGAGGTGTACTAATAATGTATCTTTAGAAATCAACCTCCTTTTGGGGTTAAAACGGGGGATGGTAGTTTGGACGCAAACGAGGTTGCGTAGGTCAGCTAGTATTATATGTATTTAACATAAAGTTTGAGTATAAGAACATTGATCGATTGACTTCCCTCATTATTATAAAATGTCATTTGCACCGCAAAACAAGTTTATAATTTAAAGTAGTTGTGCCAATCGTAAAAAATTGAGATGTTATGTTAATTTGGATGATGTCCAAGATCGAAAAGTCTGGCATTTTTTTCAAGTTTTAATAAATCTTTCCGTTCCGTAACGAAATTTTCATAAAACCGTCATTGAATATCATGAAAACGATCGCTGGGCAACCCAAAGGAATATAAATGAATGTCATTTTCGGTTAACAAGATAGCGGTTTTCGGAGCTTGGTTGTACGGTTTTAGTTTATACCTATTCATAAATCTGAGATTCAGTTAGTTTTTTTAATTCCAAGTTTCACCTCACACTTTTCAGGAATTTAATATAATACAAGTTTATATCATCAAAACTTTGCTTATCTTTGGCTTTTGTGTGATTTTAAGGAGAACTCTCCTTTAAATCTTACACTCTGAAGTTTAGTCAAATATTTTTGTACTCACCCACAATACTCTATTTCAAAGAAAAGAACTCGTTAAAATTTAAAGCAATCATCATGTTTTATTCCCTGTTGTAAATATAATTAAGTTAAAATCTCTTACACGATTTTATTTTTACCGTGAGAGAGCCACGCTTCGGCATCGGCCGGCTCGAGCGGAGTGATACCACGGCCTCACAGAAAACCGGTGTGAAAATAAGCTTGCGCTTTCACCGAGTGAGCGAGGATACCGGAGGCCTTTTTTACGTTTGGAAACCCTCGTTTGCCCAAAAAATGATTATGCTGAACATATACCTCTTTAATTGCATAGGTAATATTTACTTATATATAATGAAACTATTACATTTTACACATTGTGAACCGAACTATCCTTGTATCTAACACTGCATACCTCATATTTTCTTTTTTATTTGTAAACTTTCCATTTCGGTCAAAGCAATGTCTTGAATTGCACATCAGTTATTCTCCATATTATTATGTATTAACGTGCAAAGAGCCTTAATTAGAAGTATACCACGTTATTAGTAGTAATACGTAAAATGCCTACGCTGTGCCTGTCGTACTGTACATTTATATCTTGGCCATTCATTAATTCAAGATAAAAACAAATATGGCAATTTGATTTTACTGAAAATAAATATTCTTGTTTTATTTATATCAAAGACTTATCTGTCCCTTTTAACTTTCTTTAGTAGATACAATTGTAATTATCAAAATTAATTACTAGGCTATTGAATTAAAGCTGTATTGAGGGTTTCTTAACTATTGTAAAGGGCTGTACACTACTGTGCCTCTTTGCGTTTTTAATAGAATAGGCAAAACTTAATAAAATACAACATTGCGTTATTAAATCAATTTCGGTTGTGTTCTAAAATAGTTATGTGCTATATTTTAAGAAGAAGAAACGGCGTTTAAAATATTGTAATATAGTCTACAGCCGTTACCTGCATGATTTAAAGCCGACGGAATTGAGATGCATTTCCATATTGGAGAAGACCGTTTTATAAGTTTTACGTCCAATTTGCTTCTATACACAAATTACTTGTAATTTGTGTGTATACTTTGTGGGTTGGTGGTGGTCTGCCCGCGTGTATGTCGTTTATCACGGTAAAAAGTAGCCTATATTACCAGCTGATAATGTAGCTTTCCATTGGCGATATAATTTTCGAAATAGTTTAGTTGTTTATGTGTGAAAGCGTTGTAAATAAACTCACATTCGCTTTTATGATATTAGTTAGGATGTAATATACCTAAATATTGAGGTGATAAATGTATTTACAACGAATTATGCTAAGTAAAATAAAGATCATGTACTTAGACAAACACATGACTCGATACTTTCTAAATATCCATTAATGCAGTGTATTTTGCACTTCACATTATTATGATATTACTTTTATAACATAAGTAATACTGGTATGGCTTATTTCTGTTTGAAATCTTATGAGATTTAAGCAACAGCGATACAACTAAATTCAATATAAATAAAAGTAGGATTTCACGAATATTTTCCTTTATTCTTCGTTGTTGAAATTGAAGTGCTCTTTCCATTTCCTGGGGTGTATTGGCGAGTCGCTTGTTTGTATACGATTTCTCCTCCTCCTGAAATTACCTACCTGATCTTGATGATAGATTGGTCGCCTGTATGAGCAAACTAATCATGGTCTGACGCTTTCTATATGAACTACTTGATGTTCATTTTCTTGTACAAGGTTTTATATGAATATGTTTTAAATTTCACGTTGATTTGCATTACTATTATTATATTTCTCTGTTCAAAGATAAATCGGTTCAGGTATACGTTTATATTAAGTGTTTATTAAAACAACCGTTACTAATTTTCTATTTAGCGAATAACTCATATAACAAAATATGAATAAAATATTTTGTGGACAAATCATGTTAGAGTTTAATGTATTTATATAAAAAATCAGAAGTACAATGTTTCATTGAGGGAGTTTTTTCAAAAACGTCTCCATAACAGGTGAATGTTTTTTTTTAAATTAAAATCATATACATAGTTAATATAAAGTTAAAAAAATCATTATAACTGTTAAATAGATAAAAGAGTAATAAATAAAAATTATCCACGTGTAGTTAGGTACTTAAGCCGTTTTATATCTTATGCCAAATTTCATAATTAATTTATTTATGTTCCTGAAACGGAATTTATAATTAAATCCTAGTTTTTTCGCCCACAGAGAGTGAGCAATAAAACTGGTTTAAAAAGCCGGAGCATAAAAGGATTGCTAAATAAATAATGTTTCTTGCATTAGTCATACCTATTTATTTAGGACCTATTTTAAAACCAGTCGTTGCCTAAAACTAAGGAGCATTGTCCTGAATGCAATAAAATTGAATTTCTAAAGTAATATTGCACAGATTTCAAAAGATATGCCAGGACAAAATGGAATACGAAATCGTTATTGCCATTGCTGGTACATTGATATGCTTAGGTATTCAGTGTTTATTAACAGCAGATATGGAAGGCGTTATATTTCTCAGTGTAGGCCTCATCCACAATCTCATTAACAATATTTAAATTTAATTAAGCCTGGAAGTAGACGTAATCTATCTATTGATGGTCGTGTCAAAAATGAAATTTTGCATTTGGTCCGGTGTTGTGAAAATTTATTTGCAATTAGTTTAGCGATAAGACCGCCCCTTGTACATGGTCATTCAATTGATATGCTCTTATTGTGTAAACTGTATTAGCTGGTGTAAGATAAAGTTTATTCTGTTTTATTGTAAAAATATGAATAATTCTTGTTATAATATTATATAATAATAATTCATAATTCGGGTTCTTGAGTGGAGACCGCGTCTCGGCAAAAGTTGTGTAGGACGTCCACAGGCCAGGTGGAGTGATGATCTGCGCGAGACGGCTGACAGGAGCTGGATGCGAGAAGCCGAGGATCGAACCAAGTGGCGCGCAATTAGAGAGGCCTATGTCCAGCAGTGGACTGCGATAGGCTGATGATGATGATGAATAATTCTTGTTTTTCTATTATAGGTATGTTGACGTGGGAAAGCTAAGTTTCGGCATAAGATGGCCGTCTTGATTGGATTGATACCACTGCCGCACTGAAAACAGGTGCGCAGCTTTACCGTAAATATTTCGATAGCTTTCAACAAGTGCGTTAGCGTATCAGAGCCAGGGTTGCCACCTTTTGGAAAAAAAAAATCGGGACAATCGAATGGTTATCAGAGACGGTCGGTCGGATTTCAGTTCAATTCAGGTCATCTTCAGGTCAGGTCACAGTCTTTTTGACTGTGAGAAAAATAAAAACCCTTTTTTGGATTTATACGTATTTTTGAAATATTTTTCATGCATATTTCTTTTATAATAGAGAAGGATGTGAAACAGGGAGACCCTCTATCCCCGAGCCTATTTACAAGCACCCTGGAGGAAGTCTTCAAAAAACTGTCTGCTTCATGAACAACGAGGGACATTGTTATTTGTGAATGAAGATTGACAAATCTTCGTTTTGCCGATGACATTTAACTTTTCGCACCCACGGCCCGAGAACTGCAAAAAATGCTTCAAAACTAAGCGCAGCGAGCTTTAAGGTTGGACTTCAAATGGATTGATCCAAGACCCAACATATGACCAACGGCAGTAAATGTAAGGTGGAGGTAGAGGCAAGAGATACAATATGTTGAAAAATACTTATACCTGGGCCAGTTAGCATCTTTCGAGAACAGGTAAGAAAGGGAAATCAATCACCGAATCGATAACGCCTGAAACAGCTACTGGTCCATGAAACAGTACATGAAAGGGGATCTTGTGTCTCCTGCCCACCCTTACTTATAGTGCTCAAACTTGGTCTTTGTCAGAAGTCCATGCTTAAGATTTGCCAAAGAGCAGTGGAACGCAGAATGTTGGGTGACATCCGACAGGATCGTATAAGAAACACAGAGCTGCGTTCCAAAACTAAAGTCGAGGATGTGGGCAAGAAGACTGCCAGGTTAAAATGGGTTTGGACCGGACACGTATGTCGTATGAATCCGGATCGGTGGGCCAAGGTTGTCGAACACTGTGGGCCTCAGGGTAAACGCCGACGACGAGGTAGAGCCTGTAAAAGATGGCGCGAAGATCTTGACGCCAATCACATAGACTGACCGGAACTGGCCTTGGATAGAGAGAAGTGGCTTGTTGCAGGGGAGGCCTTTTTGCAGTAGGGGGACACAGCAGGCTCATTAAAAAAAAACTTATTATGGGTCGCGTTCATTAATTCAGAGTCATTTTTACATTTATACAGGGTGTCCCAAAATTCAACGATAAGCGGGCGCCTAAAGGTAGACCTGCTAATGAGTACATAAGGAAAAAAAATAAAAAAATATACCTAGTTTTTTTTTAGTTACAAGAATTTAGAATTTCTTTGAAAATTTATACCTTTCATGATATTGCTACTATTCACCACAACTCTTAAAAACACCAAATTGCCCGCAGTTTTTACACAAAAAACGTTCAAAATAATTTTTTTCCCTACAATTTTGAAATATTTTTACTCTTAGTGTACTTTGACTCATGGTCTTGTAAAAAAAAAGTATGGACACCACTACGTAATAAATAAATAAAAAAAATGAAGTATGTAAATTTTCAAAGAAATTCTAAATTTTTCTTGTAACAAAAAAAAACTAGGTATATTATTTTTATTATTTTTCCTTATGTACTCATGAGCACGTCTACCTTTTGGCGCCCGCTTATAGTTGAATTTTGGGACACATGGTATAATAATTTAGAACAAGACATGTCTATTGCTTTTTGTTTAGCGAAATTTGTGTTTATTGTTTAGCGAAATTTGCAATTCTGCTATATCTACCGGGCAATAATTCTTGAAATTAGATCATTTTATTGTCATTAGTGAAAATACACTCAACATAAGCATTTGAAATAGGTATGGTCAAGGTACGAGACCAAATAATGGACTTAACTTCTGCTCCTCCAGTTTCAAATACTTTTACCCTTTTTTTACCAACACTTTGATTTTGATCGAGGTGTGGATATTTTTTACTATAGTGTAGTCGTCAAATAATTTATCAGTTGAAAGCCTTCTTCCGAGTCAAAGCCCATAGCAGAAGCAGCATTACAATTTTTTACAAAATTAAAATCGCTGTTCAGTGATAATGATTCCAATTTTTTCAATGGATTTGATTAATCGAAACCACAGTGAGTTTGAAGATTATTAATTGCATTTCTTAAATGAAATATATTTAGCTTTAATTCCGCGAGACAAATATCCAGGTCTGAAAGCAGGACACAAATCCCACCGTCATGCATACTCACATGCACATATGGGTATCAAGCATATGCACACATACAAAACAAGTGAGAAATAATTAGCATGCCATGCAACCAAACCTATACTCGACACGTGTTTCGCCCCTCCACGGGGCATCCTAAGGAGATGTTGACTCGTCGAGCGTTTGAGCTCGAATGAGCTAGTCGCACCGCTGTCGGCCCTTTATATACCGTTTCGTCGATACAACGTCACAAAGACATCTGTGCCGAACTACCTGCAATCATACTTAGAAGTGGTGATGGAATTAAATTTGTTTGGTCATTCAACAGTGTATATGCATTATTATTGTTATATTTGGATATTTCTAACTGTTTCAACACACTCAGCCGGAAACCCAGCCGGAAACATGCAGAATGTTATAGGTATTGTTGCCGCTTAAGGAGTGGCCGGTGTCGATTAAATGTTTTGCGAAACGTGATTTATCTGGATGGCCATTCCTGTGAGCGGCAACATGTTCCCTGTACCTAATTTCGAAACTACGGCCTGTCTGACCCACATAGACCCCGGTGCAATCATTGCATACTAATTTGTAAACTCCGGATTTTTTTGAATTCGCTAATTTATCTTTACCGTTACATAGTTTACGCAAGTTATGATCCGATCGAAAAGCTACGTAAACATTGTATTTTCTTAGAATATTCGCGATTCTATCTGAAATTGGAGCTATGTAAGTGAGACTCCCGATATTCTTGTTAATTCTTTCGGGGGTACATGCATAAAGTGCTGAGCGCGCCCGGTCATTCTGCTTTTTCTTAATTATATTATCAATAACTTCATATTTATATATATGTAACTTATTTACTTTAATTTTATTATATTATATATTATAAAATATTAAATTTAATTAAATGTAAATAACAACAATAGGGATCCAATTTTTTTTTCGATATTTCTTGTCTGTATACGTGGGCTGTTCCAAAAATAGTTTGTGAAATGAAAAATAGTTAAAATATTAAACAAGTTTATCTACAGCTTTTCAAAATATCCCTCTCCAATCCCAATGCACTAATAAATTCGAGTGAATAAGATTTCAAAACATTTAAAAAACGTGAAAAATAATCGCCGAAATTCTTAGACGGCCTCGTCTGCAGTGCCTCATTTTCACCAACGAAGCATTGTTTTACTGTGGGAAATAAAAAACATGGAGCTAAATCTGGGCTGTACGTAGGATGGGGTAATATTTATACCCCGGAAGTTGTCAAATAGTCCATAGTTCTAGCAGCTGTGCCAGCGGGCGCGTTTTTTTGTGAAAAAGAATGCCGCGGACGTCGCTCCTTGGGCGCTCGCTATCCAACTCCCCGAAAGCTTGAGGCAGACAAACTTCGCTGTATCAATCACTAGTAACTGTTCTACTGTCTTCTAGGGGAATTACTGCTACTGGTCTACTGCGTCGAAAAAACGCCGCTATCATTTTTTTATTAACGCTCCGTCCGCGAACAACTTTAGGGGCAAATCGTCCTCTTCAAACACCTATTGTGTGGATTGCTGATTCG
Source organism: Diaphora mendica (assembly GCA_949125395.1). Lineage (NCBI taxonomy): Eukaryota > Metazoa > Arthropoda > Insecta > Lepidoptera > Erebidae > Diaphora > Diaphora mendica. The sequence goes on from OX421321.1 coordinate 10,916,259, forward strand.
TGAGAGGATCGTAGCCATATATCTATGCTTCGTCAGTTGTAAGAATGTAGGATACGTTTTGAAAAGTTCCTCCTTCGAACTCTTCGAACATAAATTTGCACCAATCAACACGACGGGATTTTTGCTCATCGAAGAGAGAATGAGGTATCCATCGCGAAGCAAGCTTCCTAACTTTAAGGTGTTCATGCAGGATTTTGGAAACTGCCTGTGATCCAACATTTAGTTCAGCCTGTATCTCTCGATGTGTAATATGTCCATTCTCTCGCAATAGCGGCAGTAGCCACTCTACCCTGATGACGATTTCATGAGTTACTGCAGGGATACTGGGATATAATACACAAACGTCAATTCAAATTGAGCGATTGACATATGTTATCAAAAATCGGGACACATTTACTAGGCCTTCGGGACCCGGGACGATATCGTCGAAATGGGGACTGTTCTGGCAAAATCGGGACGGGTGGCAACCCTGATCAGAGCCCAAACCCTTCATTCCTCTTATTCCACAAAGAGTGCCAATGCACTTATAATTCTTGAGTTGCAGGTGTCCATGAGTATCGGTAGTGACTTTCTATTGAATGACTCATCTGCTCATTTGTATCATATACCATAAAATAGTGATTTGTTTGTGCTACATGCAGAAATAATAACTAACCAGAATAAAAAAAAGATGTAGCCCGACTACTTAAAAACTTTTTTTAAAATTTACATGATATACTACTGTGTCAAGAAAGTACCGGGAAAAGATCAATAACACACAAAATGTTAGTTATTCATCCTTATTTCACCACCTTCAAAGTATGCTCCTTCAGAAACGATACACTTACTTCGTTCTAACATGTCCTCAGCGACACTCATGCGATTGAGGTTTTGGAGAAAATTCAGGACTTTTGTGACTCGCCGAGCGGCAACATGTTTCATACCCAAGTGATTATTTAAAATGGTACGGATCGACTCGTGAGATACAGAAAGTTCAGCAGCTATCTCTCTCAAAGTTGAATGAGGATTTTCAGTTACTATTTCCTTCACTTTTGCGATGTTAACTTCAGTTACAGATGTTGATGGCCTACCAGAGCGAGGCAAATCTTCCATTACATTTCGACCGCTTTTGAACGCTTTGTACCACTCATAAGCACGTGTTTTTGATAAAGTCGATTGACGGTAAGCCTTCTGTAACATTTTCAGTGACTCCGAACACGAAATTCTATTGGCGATGCAAAATTTAAGACAAACTCTTTGTTCGATGTTTTCGTCCATTATGAAATTCGCAATACACACTAGATATGATATAACTAAAAACAGCGTGGTATCCATACCTTCCATACCTATATTATAAATGTGAAAGTAACTCTGTCTGTCCTGCTTTCACGGCCAAACCGCTGCACCGATTTCAATGAAATTTGGCATGGAGATACTTTGATTCTTGAGGAAGGACATAGGCTACTCTTTGCTGCGATAACCGATAAAAACTCAGGTTGAACCGCGTGCAAAAGCTTGTTTAAATTATATAACTTAAATTCCGCGCCAAAATAGAAAACAAAAAATTGAATTTGGAACCATAAACAAATCATACATTCCCGATACTTTTTTGACTGAATCTATCACCGGGCCATTATTTCGAATCTATTGACACCTCACTTTTTAAATCATATACATAGACTGCCAAAACTACTACCCTCCCTTTTGGATTCGACAAAGTCGTGTAAAAAGATCACTGATATCCAGATCTTTACAAAAGGTACTCTATAATTAGTAATAATGCGTATAATATCATCAACAACCCATAACGTCCCACTGCCTGACTCGGGTCTCCTCTCAGGAGAGGCTTAAGACCATATATCCGTATATCTCTCCGTATATCTAATATCCGAGGCGTATAATATATTATAAATAATAATCACTGAAATCAGGATGTCTAGAAGCCGTCTAACGTTGAATTCGAAAGTACATGAACTTGTTTGGAATGAATTGGCAGCACAGACACAACCCCAGCACCTGACTCTGTATCATGTACCCATGTATAGTATTATATTTATACATCTTCTATTCATATGTATTGAGCATTTATAAATACAATATATGTAGCGGTAAATTTATGTACATATATTATTTTTATTTCATGTAGGTTTATCTCTTATTTACAAAATGTAATCTCTTTGCACCCACCGGATCGTATTTCTACCCTGAAGGTTGACTGGGCAAGAATGCCTTAAGACATTAAGTCCGCCTTTATACAATGTGTGCAATAAGTAATAAATGAATAAATAATAAGTTATAACTAAATATAGACATTTTACTGTGTTAAGAGTCGTCGTTGTTTTGTCACGAAATTAATACTTACAATAGTCTCAAATTCCAACTTGACAACAGACAGATCGATAGAGTTCAAATATAACGGTTAAACTGGTATTAAATAAATAATTGGAAGCTCAACTGGCAGATATTTTGCGTCGAGGTCGGGGACAAATATTTGCATTTCGATAGGCATTGTTTATTAAGGGAGAGATCGTTCACGATAAATACTGATTCTACGAAACTATTTATTACAAAGACTTTAAATGTTTGAAGCAATTAAAACGTAAATGTGAATTATCTCTATATTGGTGTATCTATTATATTGGTCAATTTTCAAAATCGATTTAGAGGTTTAGGTGTGAAAGTGTTGCGTGAGTTTGTATGCTTATTAATCAAGCAAACTCACGTTCGCATTTGTAACATTAGTTAGGATGTAGTATGTTAAAGTCCCATACTGATCAAAAGTTTGACTCGTACGCAAATAATGCAGAGTGGTAATTGGTAGTAGTCTTTGCAAAAGAAGTCAAAAAGTGTCAAAATCTCTGTGACGAACTCTTTTGCCAACTTAGGTCGAAAATACTATGTTCATGATGTTATTTCGAAGAAGCTTAAAATACAAACAGTATTTTGTTTAAAGCAATATTTTAAAAAGATATATTGATCCCATTTTCAATAGCATTGTAGCGATTCGTTTTACTTTACGTCACACAATTACAATGGTAGCAATTCTGCGCGTCCCAATTGACACGGAGACAAATTTAACGACCCTCGATTTGCCTAAATCCGTTTAGCTGTCTAGCGGCAGTAAAGGCGTGGTACGCGTGAAATATAATCTTACCTTTACCTAAATTTAGAATGAGCTACATTTTACGGAATGTTGCCATACAATTTTTTAACAGGGCATACCCTGTAGAAGTTGCCCTTTCAATTATTTCATGTAACTTTTAAAAAGTAAACTCTTATTTTCTTCTTTGTCTCTTCTATCAAATGAAGTCAAAAAAGAGCTAGAAATGTCAAGCCCAGATGATGGGACAAGGCTTCGGAAGATAATTATAGTCTTTTTAATCACCTCTCTTATACTTTTAACTTGTGGAAATCTCCAACACTCCGACTTGACTATTTCTATAAATCTTCAAGTAGGTACTATAAAAATACAAAATTATCTTTAAAATAAGTGCAAAGATTTATGTTAAATTTTGGGATTCTGTAAAAATCTTAAAATCATATGTTTAAAATAAGGTCTAAGTATTTGGAATCAGTATTGTGTTTTGTTCGGTTAATGAGTTGTTTAATGATTCAGTCATGGTGATATGACAATAAAAACAAAAAACAACAATTAGAGAGTTTGACCTTACCAATCTATTTTTTTATTAACATCTTTACCGTTTAGTTTTATTATGATTATTATCTTCAACCAAATAACGATGGTCGCTAATATTATTGATAGTTATAAAAGTTATAAAAAAATCGACAATTAGATAGTTTGACCTTATCAATCTATTTTTTTCTTAACACCTTTAGCGTTTAGCTTTATTATAATTATTATCTTCAATCAAATAATGATGGACGTTGATATTATATTGATAGTTATACATACTTCTTGCTCAACTTTAATGAAGGAATTTTTCAATAAGTTTATTAATTGTTTCATGAAATTGTAATTCCTTGTTACTGCACGTTTCATAATTGTACACAATTTGAAACTCTAATTTACTTGAAGAGAGAGTTTGTTTCGTCTACATTATTTATTTGTAAATAAATAGTTTATTAGTAAACTGGTTTTTTTTCATCCTATTTCTTATGCATTCTGACCAACCAAACACGGCAAAATGTTCTCTTCTGACCAGGTAGAAAAACCTTTTAGGTAAAGATAACCATATTAACTAGAGTTGCGGGACAGATATTCACTTGAAAAACGTTATTATGTTATCAATTTATGATGAAAAATAACCACAATTAGGTACTTAAGTTACTTAATTGAACAATATACTAAAATATGTATAAGGATTGACTTTCAATTTTAGGAAACTCAATAACATAAATTTACAGAGCCTCTTCAATCCCTTTGGCTATTAGCATGGCTAGCCTAATTTGTCTTCTTCATAGTCGGTAGCAGAGTTCAGTGAAATGTTTTTTTATTCTAGAGTGCGCTAGTATTCTACTGCTAGCTACAGCCATGTAAGTTATTCAATTGAAATAGTACCTACACATCTGTTCCATAAAATAAATAAATATTTAAGAGAATTTCATAATTTTTTGGATTGAGTATTTTTTTATTTTTGTTGAATTATGATGCGATTAGGAATTTAGGAAACAAAATAAAATTTTACCGAAGTAGAACCATTGTAATTTACAATCCGAGAAATAGAATTTAAAATAGATACCTTGAGAAATAAATTGGTTTATATTTTTGGTTATTGCTCCATTTATTAGTAGGATAAGATTTAAAATAAACATTATTAGAAATACATACATATATTTAACTACAATAATTGAAATGTTATTTATGAGGCCATTTAATTAAAATTATGAGTTGTCAATGCCGTTTTTCATAGATTATTGTATACGATACGATGTATTTTGAAAATAAGACAAGGATAAAATCAAGATATTTATTTTACAGGTTCAGGTTTTACGTATACTCGGCGTACGTCGAGCGTCGCACGGTTGCGGCTGTGCGGATAATCGCAGCGACCAAAACGCGCGGGGCAGATCATGTTATTTGCCGATTGTGGTTGCCAGATAACCGAACACTCACCCTCAAAGCTAGAGTCAAGGTACTAAAATGATTATTATTTATAGTCAAAAGGCCAGATTTACCAGTTCTGATAAAGTTTCAGATAGTTATGAGTGTTATGACCTATAACACTTTGTGACAGATAAAAGATGCTGATAAGTAAATCGTTATCTGAAATATTTGTCTATATCCAGTATTTATGACTTCGAAATTTGTAGTTATATGGCAATTAAGTCACAAAATATTTTATTAAGTACTTTATCAGCAATTGGTGAAATTGATCCCAGATCTAAATAACTAAATAATAATTTAAAAGAGAAAAAAAATTCTCACTCAAAACTTGCAGCTCCTTTATGACGTTGTATCGTGTATAGCTTAATTAAAGTAAAACAAAAAAACTATTTATTAAACTCTCAGCTGTTACAGAAGATAAGTGGAATCCTCTATCATAAAATACATGGTGTAATTACAAAAAAGATAACAAAATAAAAAGATAAAATGTAATAAATAAAATAATAATATTAAAGAAGATAAAGTCCTACAATATACCAACGATCTGTGAAGTCAAATTATGACAACCATGAAATTCAAACAAACAACAATGACAAAGCTTTTCTCAAAACTATACAACAGTGATACTGTAATGTTTCGAGAAATTATTCAAATCGTTTTGATAAAATATTCGTTAAACGTAAATAAATACAGAAGTGAGTTCTATACAGAAGTGAGAATTTCACCGCATGTTGACGCGGTGAAACTCAAACTATGTCCTACTGTCCTAGGGTTGATCTGATGGCTGCCACCGTTAATGCAGCCAAAGTGGCCTCGTTCTGGTCTGCTAAAATCTAATAACACCAACACGAAACGTTTGCCGTCGAGACGCTAAGAAGAAGAACTGAAAACTTATAATTTAGAATGTTATTTATAAAATTAATGTGTAAAATTAGAAATTTCATAATGTATAAATTAAATATCATGTGTAAAATATCATGTCAGTGACGAGAACTCATACGATTTTCCCCTACCATAAAGTGCTCAACGCGTCCAAATAAGTTTTGTGACGTCAACATGTCGGTGACGCGGTGACGTGAAAGTTTTCACTTCAAAACATAAAAAAATGTGACAATAAAGATTGGAGAAGATTGGTGTGATAAAAAAATCCTTTAGGGTTAATTTCAGGTGAAGCAGATGAACGTTTCTTCTCGTAATGTTTCGGTATTCCAAAAAAATCCGTCTTTAATAGGCGATAGACATAATACTTAACGTGATTAATAAATTTTATTGTGAAGCAACTTAGAATGACACGTATTTATATCAATAAGAGCCAGTTTCACCAGTTTCTTTTAAATCTCAGATAGTTACCTATCATATAACACTTTTCACCCAACACTATTTTTTTTATGAGATGACAATCAGCCGGGTCAGCTATTCCTGCCAATGTCAAGTATTTAAAGTCTTCAATTCTTCGTCGTGGTGAATAAAAAATATAAAAAACTAGCAGACCCGGATCCGGCGAACTTCGTACCGCCATAATTACATATCTGTCTCAGCTTCCCACAGGTAGTGTACTGTCGCGGACAAAAAAAGACTGCCCCTTATCTTTTAACTTTTCTTGTATACAAACCTTGTCCTAATAATAATGAACACATCAAAAAATAATTATTTAATTTGGTGCAGCCGATCGGAAGTTATGCGCGTACATACATTTTGGCTATTCATTTATATATATATATATATATATATATATAGATGTGGATGAGATGAAATGGGAACCGTCTTCAAGAAAACAAAAAACGATCTCCCAGACAAAAGTTGCCGATACATATATTATGTGTATCTGACATATGTTTCTATCTAAGACTTGTGAAACCGAAATCTGTAGTTATTTTGACAGATAACTTTATTAAAGTCTATCAGGGACTTTATCAGTAGGTAGTGAAACTGGCCCTTCCATTACGAAGTGTCTCAATCCAAGTTGAATATTTTTCTATAGACGCACGTAGGTCGGATTACTTTTTCAAATGCATTTTTTTAATAAATTCCTTGAATTTTGTGTACATATAAATTTTATCTGTGTAATTTCAAAATATGATTTTTTTCCGACTGTATGACGCTACTACTATAAGTAATATAGCTTATTAGTCAAAAACTTCACGAAGTCATCTCAAGTAGCTTTTTTATTGCCACGCAGTATTATACTTATCAAGAAGGTAGTAAAGAGTGCTTCTAATGGATCAATCAATGTTGTATCAATCAAACTAAATGTAGATTGTAACGATTTATCTACTATATAGGATTGTAACTATATAGGTAGTAGAGCCACGCTGATTTCAGCACCAACGGGCCGGCTCGACCGGGGCGGTACTACCCTCGCACAAAAAATCAACATAAAATGATAGCGATCGTGCTGTCGTGTTTCGTTGGTGAGAGCGAGACCGGAGGCCCAATGATGCAGAAACGTCACTAGCCCACCATGGTGTGGGTCACCATGCTGCATTGTTGTATTGTCTGCATTCGCAGTATGGTGACCACCACTCTTGGATTCTGCTTATGCTTTCCATCAGGCAGAGTTGTCATTTTGGTAGGGCCAAACATAGTAAAAAAATAGAAAAAAAAAACGTTAAAATCTGTTACTATTTTCGTGTATAACTTGGCGGATGCTAAAAATTCACAATTTTTTTTGGTATCAAAATACAATCAGCAAAATGGATTAACGTTTATTGATATACCAGCTTTTGCCTGTGGTTCCTCCCGCATGAACTCCGGTTAAATATCGTGGTAAAAAGTAGCCTATGTTCGTCCTCCCTCATCAAAATATCTCCTATGCCTTGTTTCGTTAAAATCACTTTAAATGTTTAGTCCTGAAAGCGTTACCAACAAACAGATTTACGTTCGCATTTATAACGTTAGTAGGGATTATGACGGTAGGGAAGTTTAGGGAAGTGACACCTGACGTGGGTGTGGTTTGTTCTAATTAACTGTGCATAACTTAAAAGCAGAAATGTTTGTGAAAATGGAACGTAAAATTCAGGTTAGTAGCCCGAAATCTAGTGTTGAAATAAAAAAAAAAGATTTTGGAATCATAGAAACGGTGTGTTATTACTCAGTAATCCTTTATTTTTTACTTTAATAACACCTGTAACATACGTCAAACATTTAATATTTGAAGAACCAATGTCGTCGTAATGACTTATTGTATTACTTAAATTTCTATTATATCTATTTAATCTAATACCTTTAAACGAGCAATGTTTGTATATATTTAATCTGAATCTCGGAAATGGCTCCAGCGATTTTCATAAAATTTTGTATGCAGAGCGTTTTCGAGGCCGATTAATCGATCTAGCTAGGATTCATTTTTAGAATTTGACGTTTTATTCGTGTTTTCAAATTTATCGATAATCAATGTCCATCTAGCGATATCTGTCGCAACTCGAGCGAACTACATTAAACTGTACTGGAATAAGATCCAAGAGAGGGTGCCACTAAAGTTATTAAAAAAAAAATGGTCATCAAGGTATTTTCATTTAACATAAGGTATTTGTGGCTGGGGAGAATTTCTCAATTTACTATTATTAACATTTTTGCATTTCTTTTCCAGGCTATTCGTGAAAACTGGAATCTTAAATATAGTGCCACTTACGTGTTATGTTTACTGCGTGAATCTGGAGTCAAGCCTCAAGAAACGGTGGGAGCTGCCATATCAGTGCTCTCGAGCAATGCGCCCAATCGACCCCCCACCAACCTTCTTACAGTACTGGATACAGAACCAAAGAGCGGGATAGAGGTAATAATATCTATTTAACTTCCTTGTTGGCGCAGTAGTATCGTATGTGACTGCTGAGCTGGAAGTCTCAGGTTCGATTCCCGAGTCAGACCAAACGTCTGTTCCATCGGAAAATATTTGTTTCGGCGTGTGAGTATTTTCTAGGTATAATATGTATATATTTATGTAAAAAGGAATATGGATATTTGTATTAGTTGTCTAGTACCTATAGTGCACTGTGCTTAATTTGGGACTAGATGGCGTTGTGTGTTAGATGTCCGAAATATTTTAAGGGAATGGGATTTTAATTCTGAGTTGTGTCTTACAAAAAAAACCTCGAAAAGAATGAGCTTTACACCTATCAGCATCTAGTGGGTAGACCTTACATATTATAGCCACGTAAAATTATAAAATAAAACTTTAAAAAAACCTTTTTATTTAACCTTAATTACTAAATTCTTAAACTAATGTAAGTCTACTTAAGCTATTTTGAGTCGGTGCCAAACAGTGAACAAAGATTACAAAATTACCTATATAGAAATAAACAAATCAATATAAAAATGCAACGTGCAAATTAAGAAACATAAATTTTTTTGGCAGTTCTTTGTCAGACAGTATTTATCAAATTTTAAAAAATTATATCATTTAGAACCATGAAGTAATTTACTGAAAAACCTTGAATTAAATATTTATTGAAATTAAAAACAAAACATTGCAAAGTGCATTCAGTTTCCCGTGCGTGCAAACGTTGCACTAGATTCAGAGATATGTACTCCAAACACGCTGTATAAACACGAACATACTGAAATGGCATTCTGTATTATGTTATGACAACAATATGATATTATTAGATTGTTCAATGACAATATTGGTATTCAGATAGATGTGGAATATCGTGTCTATCATTGCATCTCATGCATTATGAAAATGTTAATGACATGTATTTATTCAAATGATTATTATCACAATAATGGCGCTGCAATATTATTTCATAGTAAAAACAGCACTCAATAGTTTAATCAAAATTATCCTACTAATATTATAAACGCGAAAGTTTGTAAGTATGGATGTATGGATGAATGTTTGTAACTCTTTCACGCAAAAACTACTGAACGGATTTGGATGAAACTTTACAGTAATATAGCTTATACATCAGAATAACACATAGGCTACTATTTACCGCGATAACCGACATACACGCGGGCGGTGCCGCGAGCAAAATCTAGTATAACATATTATACTAATATCAGATAAATAGAATTATAAAGAAAAAACATTTTGTGAGATTTAAAGAGAATCACTACATAGTATAAAACAAAGTCGCTTTCTCTGTCCCTATGTCCCTATATCCCTTTGTTTGCTTAAATCTTTAAAACTTCGCAACGGATTTTGATGCGGATTTCTTTAATAGATACAGTGATTCAAGAGGAAGGTGTTTATGTATAATAAATGCATAATATAATATGGAAACACTGTTTATTTTCGAGGTTTCTAATGTGATGTAGCAAATAAACACATTTTTTTGCGCTTACATTGCAAACGCTGGTTGCACCCTACGAGATAGATCAAAATAATGTACTAGAGTATTGTACACCTTAAAAAGTACTACAAAAAAGTCCGCGACGGTATATGTCTATCTCTTAGGGATAACCCACAACAACCAATTTTTTTGTAGAAAAAAATTTTTTTTTCCTTTCTTTTTACGAGAAATAATGGCATAAATATGCCATTATTTCTCGTAAAAAGAAATCACTTCGTAAATACGAAGTGATTTTAAGCAATACAGAATGAATCCTTACACAATTAAGTAAATTAAATACATTGTGCATTAAATATCGTTCAAAATGGCCCTTTACAGTATCTAATTTAAATGAATATATTCGAAGATATTACATATTTAAAATGCACGAATCGTGTCGTCGGCGGGGGCATCTGAAATTCACCCGTGTGAAGCCGGGGCGGGTCGCTAGTTTTTTATAAAACAACAATTTTGTGATTGTACTTTATGCATAGCAATAAACGGTCAATTCTGCAGAAAAGGAATGATCTACAGATATCCGTATACATAGTTCAGATTTGCTATTTGGAGTCGTCGTTTCTTCAGAGCTTTCGAATTCTTCGTTTAGTATTTATACCTGCTAAAGACTGATTTTGTTTAAGTTACATATTTGTATTAATAAACAGCTATCATTGGAGCAATGCGTAGTCTTAAAATATGCTGACATGGTAGCCTGTTGGGTGATATGTATTTGCACGTATGGAGGGATAGGGATACAGAGCAACCCAAATACTTCGCTGTTCAAGTATTCGCAAATCTCCAATATTTCATACGAAATGGTAATGTCAACCTGTTCTCTCATGCATGAAACACGATCGTTCCCGCAGTATAGGGATGAATTTTGAAATGCGGCGTATTAAGATGAATCTCCGTGTATTTCTTAATATCTTTATCGCATTACATTGGTTTAATTAGTTTTTATTCTTGTAAATGGAAGGAGAATTAAAAAAACTTATATAATGCTTAAATCAAACTATTTAAATATACATAATATTTTATAGTAGGTATATTAAAATAATTGTTACGTTTGATCAACACTTTTGATGCTCTAAAAATATTAGTTTATTAAGGTTATCTCACTTAAATCTAACCTTACATCATGAACAAAAATATAAGTAAATAATTATTCTATTTTCAGCAACAATTACATATTTGCGTGAAGCCTTTCCACTATTCTTATTCCCGTAATGAATGGCTCCTAGAATGGTTCGAGTTGAACCGATTATTGGGCGCAAACCACTTCTACATGTACAACGAGTCTCTAAGTGGACCAGTCGCCTGCCTCCTTGACCACTATCGAAAGCAAAAGCTGGTCACATTGTTATCTTGGAAACTGCCAATTGTCTCTAAAGTTGAAATCAGGTATGCTTGCTACACAGGTTTTATTCTTCCAGAAAATGTAACTTATCATAATCATGCAACGTACTATTCTATGGATTTAGATTTTACTGCACGAATGCGGTAATGGTTGAAGTGGTTATCTCGCGCCTTCTGTAACGTTTATTGTTGTGAATCTGGTCCCTATACTCCCTATACATGGGATAATACTGTGTGATCAACAAATTGTTGTTCCGAGTCTGGGTATTCTTTGCATCCCTTTCATCTATGATTGTACGCGATAGGGGATTCATGACTAGTGCGAGAATTGTCTTATAAAAAATATTTGATTTTGTCACAATACCACTCTGAATTTGTTACTTATCAAATCTGTCTGTTCATTTCTGAAAGTTGGGCAAAATATTACCACTTTTTTCTGACTGTTTTACTGGGCATCTTAGATGTTTGTGTTACAACAATGCTTTTTGTTTGCAGAACAGAAGGTCAGTTTGCGGCATTCAACGATTGTCTCTACAGGTCGATGTCTAGCGCTGGTTGGCTACTCGTTATAGATGTTGATGAGATTGTATTACCAAGGCGGGAACGAACACTGCCTGCTTTACTTACAGCGCTAAGAGCAATGTACGACCCACCGTCGAAAGCGCCGGGAGCATTTTTATTTAGAAATGCTTTCTTTTATCTAAAATGGGAGGTGAGTGACACCTGGTTCTCGACTAATACTAATTAATATTAAGTTATTATTATTTTAGTCATCTATGATCATACACCGTGCATTAAAAATGGCTGCGTCTCGACGCCAATCATAATTAAGTTAATAATCTAAAAATGTACCGAGTCATGGAGGCGTGATAAAAGTATTGGCGATGGCGTGCATATTAAATTAATTGACGTGAAGTTAACATATTTTACAGGTCTTGTTATTTTCGAATTATTCGTTGCTGATAAAATAGTTCGGAAACATAATATGAGTTTCGCAAGAAAAACGTAGAAAACAAGCATAATAGGCTTCGTAGAAATAAAATTTTGGGCTATTTTTTTTTTATGGATTATCCGGGCAAACGTGCCGACGTATCGCCTGATGGTAAGCGGTTACCGCCGCCCATGAACACTTGCAAAACCAGAGGCGTCACAAGTGCGTTGCCGGTCTTTAGGGGATGGGGGGGGGATGGAGGCGGGGGATGGGGGAGATAGGGGAAGGGGATGGGGTATGGGCCTCCGGTATCCTCACTCACTCGGTGAAACATAGCGCAAGCACTATTTCACACCGGTTTTCTGTGAGGCCGTGGTATCACTCCGGTCAAGCCGGCCGATTCATGCCGAAGCGTGGCTCTCCCACGGTTAAAAGTGCTACTATACAATGAGGGCCAGACGGGCTAGGATTTGTGACAAGTTCTTTCACTCGACTTGCAGTGCTGTTAAGCTGCGCAGTTTATTCCCTTTTTTTTTTTATGTTTTAGCTGCGCCAAAATGACTCTGCTCTGCCTGATGGAAAGCATGAGCAGATTCTAAAAGTGGTGATCACCATCCTCAATGCGAATAAGGACATTGCAGCATGGTGACCTACACTATGGCCGCCTAGTGAGATGCTTTTTTACGCCCCGCTTAAAGGACCCGGGATCATAGTGGGATGGAAACACGTGCGCTGGAAGTGAGTTCCAGGTTTTAACCGCTCGGCACAGAAAGGACGAACCGAAGCGATGAGTACGAGATCGTATGTCTACCACTCTGAAGCGGTGACTTCCAAGGCCGGCACGTGTTGTCCTGTAGAGGAAGGGGGAAGGGGGGACCAGTTGGAAGAGCTCCTCAGAACACTCTCCGTGATACAAGCGATAGAGTACTGCCATAGAGGCGACATCTCTACGCAACTTCAGGGGCTCAAGGGACTCGGTGGCTTCAGGACTGTTGACAATGCGGATTGCTCGCCGCTGCAACCGGTCGAGAGCGTCAAACAGGTACTGTGCGGCACCATCGCAAAGATGAGAACAGTACTCTACGCACGAGTGAACCTGGGTCTTGTAAAGAAGACACAGATGCTCGGGCGAGAAGAACCGTCTCACCTTGTTTAAAACACCTAGCTTCCGCGAGGCCGCTTTAGTGACACTCTCAACGTATTCGCGTGGGTTGATATCTCGGCAGATATCCATGCCCAGGATATCGAGCCTACCTTGTAATGCCATTTGAGTGTTCTGAAAAGTGGGAGGGGGAAGGAATGGAGACTTTTTGGCAGAGAACGCGCACCCCTGTGTTTTCTTGGCGTTGAACTCGACCAGATTCTCACAGCCCCATTGAGAAATGCGGCCCAGAACATGGTTGAGTTGAACGACAAGCTCCTCTCGTTTTTCCTCGATATCTGCAAGCTTGGCTGTTGGATGTCCAAAATATCGTCCGTGAACTGTACTGTCGTCTGCATAGCAATGAATGTTGCCAAGGGCTAACATGTCATTGATATGCAGAAGAAACAGTGTGGGCGACAGGACGGAGCCCTGGGGTACTCTGGCGTTAATCGACTGAAAATCGGAGGCCGCACCGTCGCAAAGGACTCTGATGCGGCGCTGGTGCCTTTGTCGGCTATACGAGTATTGATAAATAAAAACAATGTTTCAGGACGATCCAGAGAGCATACCATCATTAACAACCTCCCGTAAGACACGTCGGTGGGTGACACCTCATGCCCTCAAAAATCGAAGCAAATACGCGCTACGGCCGCGAGACGCCGTCGAACTTGGGAACCATTTCGTCTGGGAGCTGGCGCCTGGCGCTTCTTCTGCTGGAGTGCCTACTGATAGGGCACTTTTGCATCATTACCGGGTAACTAAATCTTTTACAATTTTCGTAATGTGAAAAATAAAAATAAATTACCTTACTGTGTAGCCGCTGTACGGTGCGGTGGCGGCCTACGCCTTCCTACTGTGAAGTTTAAGTTGTAAAAATGTATGTTTAGCTTTGCTTACAAAAATATTTATTACTTAAGACAGTAACTAACTGGAAGATGATAGTTTCAGTTCATATTTATTTCTAGAATTGTATGTTTTGTTTAAAAATGCACTTGTTTTACATATTTTTCAAATAGAGCAAACGTGAAGAGCCATCCATTACGTCATTAAGTCAGTAAAAAATGTTTTCCTCTTGTGTATGAAATGATTATACAAGTATCTTGTGTATGAAATGATTATACAAGTATTATCATTAACAAGCAATTAATAAAAACCTTAATTTAAAACAACAAACATACCTACATTTTTTTCATAATGGTTCCCAATTATCAATCTTAAGGACAGTTATTCAACTGAAATTGAGCAAAATGACGTCACAAGGAATAACAACATGGCGTCTAATGAATTCGTCATCTTAAAGGCGACACTTTATGTCTATTACTATTAAGCTTTAAAAAATATTCCGTGTTAAGATACATACAGAATAGATAGCATTGGTGGTGATTTTCTTGGTGTCATCACTAAACTAAAATTCACTAAAATTTGTTATTGGATTATATACTCTAACCTCACCTGTTTACAGTCAATTTTTCAATATCTCACATCGCAGCTGTCACTGTGTTTAGTTCAGTACCAAATACACGTTAATCAGAAACATACGCTTATTTATTATTTGAAAAAGTAAACAATATTTATAAAAACATTTATATATTTAATGATTTTACGGAGTGGTTTAACGAAAAAAGCGCAATACAGATCTCACACAACTTTTACTAGCCCCTCTTATGAGCGTGAGGTATTATATTGGTATAGTTTTTAGGTGGTATATAAGTAAAAGTGTATTTTTAGAATCACTTACGTCACTGTTAAGATAGTCTAAGAGCTAACACCCACAAGTCATGCTGCTGGCTTTCAGCTATCTCGATCACGGCAAACCAATGACATAAAGTTAATATTTTTGATAGGGATTATAATTTATTTCCTATGTAAGTGTGCAAATAAAAACATTTCGAAAACCCTGTTGTCTCTCCAGTCAACTGAGTAGGTATGTACTTCTGTTCAGTACAATGTTAGTAAAATACTGAACCGCTGTAGACACTAATGTATGTTTGCTTTCTTATGAACTGTATAAATTCTTCATAAGAAAGCAAACATACATTATTATAATTGTTTTTAAACTTTTGCGACTATACATATTATTTGACTGTAAATCGGGCTATTTAATATATATAATAGGGCAATTACTTCCTCTACCGTGGGCAGCATTACCTCCAGATCGATGTTAGCCCCATAGCACCGGTGATGGCTAACATCTGGATGGAGCATTTTGAGGAAGGCATCGACCTGCTTTCCACGTAAAGCTGTGGAAAAGGTACGTTGACGATGTCTTCTGTATCATGAAAGGCAACAGTACGGAGGTGGAAGAATTTGCAAGCTACTTAAACTCCATCCACTAAAACATTAAGTTCACTTTTGAAATGGAGGAAGATAGATCGTTGCCATTTCTCGATGTTAAATTAATGGTGAGACAAAATGGTACCTTCGGACACGCTGTTTACCGAAAGCCGACACACACAGACCGGTACTTGCATGCCCACTCGCACCATCACCCAAGTCATCTGCAATCCGTTGTGGCTTCTTTGGCGAACCGAGCCTACGACTTATGCGACCCTGGACACTTAGAGAGTGAGTTGGCTCATATTCAGGAGGTACTAAAACGCAACGGATACCGAGAGAGGCTAACTCGTCCAAAAAGGAAACCAAAACGAGTACATGTCGACAGATGTCCAGCATATCTTCCATATGTAAAAGGAGTGACGGACAAAGTTGGAACAGTATTGAAGAAGTACTCCATTAAGACTGTATATAGTCCACACTCTAAGATAGTAAAGTGCCTAAGAACACCGAAGGATGTCGCTCCTCTGCAGACCCCAGGAGTGTATAAGGTGGATTGCAGCTGTGGTAGTTCGTACATCGATCAGACCAAACGCACAATCGCAGAACGGGTCAAAGAACATATCGCGGCTGTAAAAAACCGTCTAATAAACAAGTCGGCGATCGCCGAGCATTTGCTGGAGTCAGGTCCAAACCATTGGATAGAACTACACCAACCACAGGTCCTCTCCACCGACCGTCACTATTACTATTGGTGAAACTCGCACTTCACAGAGGCGTCGCTAAGCTTTCACCAGTCTACCCGTGACCACGATCGGTGCAATTCGGTCGAAACGTCGGGTAACCAAAAAAGGTATTGTACCTTGTTAATATTATCGCCATTAAGTCCCGATTTACAGTCAAATAATACATTATTATGTTTCAAATGATAAACTTAAGTGCGTCTCTATTTTATTTTAATTATAAAATGTAATTTTTCAGATTGCCTGTGAATATGGCGGTGTGAATTGTCTAACAGTCCCTTCGACAATCGATCGCACCGCACATAGATGGTCTGATGAACTCGTTCAACGCATTGAGTTCGAGAAAAAACGTCTTTCACCCGCCTGCCTAGCGTAAATATCAACATGATGACTCCATGTGAATAAGTAGATGGCTGGAACAGCTGACTGTTCCAGCGAATAACTGATTATTATGTGATTACTAAGTATAAGTAGACTGACTTTAAATATCATCATCATTTCAGCCAATTGATGTGGATCTTGTGAAAATTAAGTGTACGAGAAGGTTTATATTAAACATTCTTACAAGTCCATAGCAAATGCTAAGAAGCTTTGAACTGTGTAGAATTATAATATCAAATAATGCAGAAACGAAAAAAAACTTTTGTCAAACCATCAAAATATGTGTAGTTGAATAGCGTTTTCACATTTTTCAGAACAGTTTCTGGAAATAACTGGCTAGTTACCTTCCGTAAATCTGATATGAATGTGATCAACGCTGCAACGTTTATACTGCTAGCGTCATTACTACAAGTATAGGCGGATTCTGTTATAACTTTCGTTTAACCTGCTTATCTTACGCCAATGTATGTGTTGTCGAAAAAAACACAAATGAAATTAAGAGCCAATGAACATAATATAACAAGTTTAACATCTAATATTAAATAAGCTGTTATAGTAATAATTGGGGTTAAAATGTTATACTGTTTTGTTATCTCCATAAGATTAATAAAAACCAAATCTCACAAAAAAAAATTCAAGAGTGTTAGCAGTAAAGTAAATGAAAATAGAAAAAAAACACATACAAAAGACGATGTGATTATTCTGAAACTACTATTACCGGCACGTGATTTTTAGGTGTTTTTTTAAGAAAAACACTTCCCGCACCAGGCATACATTTGTGTGCCGGGGGACTTTACAAACATACATGAAACTGCCACAAATAACACCCAGACTCGGAACGATAATTTGTGGATTGCACAGTGTTGTCTCATGCGGCGAAGTAGCCGCTTCAACAACTACACCATCCTTAACATAGTTCTTCCTTGTTATACATTTAAATTTTATAGTAATGCTACGAAAATACTTGAATCCCTTTGTTATTAACAATGTATTTCAAAGACATCCACGAACCTGTATTAATTTAAAAGTTTACACTTACCTACGTCCTATGTTAAGTTATGGAATCAGGCGTTACTTTGCGGAAATCCATGACATTAAATGCTATGAAATATATTTAGCTTTAATTCCGCGAGACAAATATCCAGGTCTGAAAGCAAGGCACAAATCCCACCGTCATGCATATTCACATGCACATATGGGTATCATGCATATGTACACATACAAAACAAGTGAGAAATAATTAGCATGCCATGCAACCAAACCTATACTCGACACGTGTTTCGCCCCTCCACGGGGCATCCTCAGGAGATGTTGACTCGTCGAGCGTTTGAGCTCGAGTGAGCTCGCGCCACCGCTGTCGGCCCTTTATATACCGTTTCGATGACGCTATAATAATAGTCGATACAATGTCATAAAGACATCTGTGCCGAACTACCTGCAATCATACTAAGAAGTGGTGATAGAATTAAGTTTGTTTGGTCATTCAACAGTGTATATGCATTATTATTGTTATGTTTTGATATTTCTAACTGTTCCAACACACTCAGCCGGAAACCCTTATCGCAAACATGCAGAATGTTATAGGTATTGTTGCCGCTCAAGGAGTGGCCGGTGTCTATTAAATGTTTTGCGAAATGTGATTTATCTGGATGGCCATTCCTGTGAGCGGCAACATGTTCCCTGTACCTAATTTCGAAACTACGGCCTGTCTGACCCACATAGACCCCGGTGCAATCATTGCATACTAATTTGTAAACTCCGGATTTTTTTGAATTCTCTAATTTATTTTTACCGTTACATAGTTTACGCAAGTTATGATCCGATCGAAAAGCTACGCAAACATTGTGTTTTCTTAGAATATTCGCGATTCTATCTGAAATTGGGCCTATGTAAGTGAGACTCCCGACATTCTTGTTAATTCTTTCGGGGGTACATGCATAAAGTGCTGAGCGCGCCCGGTCATTCTGCTTTTTCTTAATTATATTATCAATAACTTGTTTGGTGTAACCGTTAGAAGTCGCGATTTGATACAATATTTTGAGTTCTTTTGCGTAATTATCCGTGGACAGTGGGAGTGACATTAAACGGTGGATATAGCTGCGGAAGGCTGCTAGTTTATGCTGTAGTGGGTGACAGGATGAAGCGGGAATCGTTGTGTCCGTGTGTGTGGGCTTTCGATAAATTTGGAAATCGAGTTTGTTATTGACTCTTGTGATTGTTAGATCAAAAAAATTAAGGGACTGATTTGATTCTAATTCTAATTTGAATTTAATTTTGGGGTGGTAAGTGTTGAGCCTATTTACGAAAATATCCAATTGACGATTAGTACCTGTCCAACAGATAATTACGTCATCCACATATCTATAATAAAACAGAATGTTGGGCTCGCCCTCCACATATTTACATTCACGTACTTATGAATAAATTATCAAACATGGGTATACGGGGTAATCTCTTTAGATGGTTCAGGTCTTGCGTGGAGAATAGATGCCAGACAGTGGTGTTAAATGGCTACTCATCGAGAGCTGTGAGTATTCCTTCGGGTGTTCCCCAGGGATCGCTGCTAGCACCTCTGCTATTCAACATTTTCGTCAATGACATAACTCACTGTTTCCAACACTCGAAAATATTGCTTTACGCTGATGATATGAAAATTATGAAGCAGATTAACACCGTCGCAGATGCTATTTCTCTACAGGGGGACCTGGACCGTTTTCAAAATTATTGTTCGTTGAACAGGCTCGACTTAAACGTCAATAAGTGCTATACTTGTACTTTTACTCGCAAGACACACGCCATCAACTACATCTATAAGCTGCATGATACCCCGTTGACCAAAGTTAATTCTGTTAGGGACCTAGGAGTTACCTTTGACTCGAAGCTTCTCTTTGACGTACATATAGACACTATAATCAACAAGGCGACAAAAGCCTTGGGTTTCATCTTAAGACTCTCGTCTGATTTCAAAAACATAAAAACTATAAAAATCTTATATTGCTCTTTCGTTCGAAGTCACCTCGAATATGCGTCACAAGTGTGGAACCCCATGTATAATACTTATATTGATCGGCTTGAAGGCATTCAACGTAAATTCTTGAGGTACATTCAATTCCGTTCCAATTGTTATCTGCCTGATTACAACACTCGTTGTAAAAAATTTCACATTCTTCCACTTAAAGAGCGACGAAAAATTGCGGATTTAGCGTTTTTATGGAAAATCCTCAACGGATCAGTAGAAGTACCGGAATTGCTTACCAAAATAGGCCTATGTGTGTCCACAGTATTTCTACGCAAGCCAAATTTATTATACGTTCCTATGGTTGGAACTGCGTACAGACAAAATTCATATAGAATACGGGCTTGTCGTGCTTACAATGCTGCATGTCGGGAAGTTGATGTAGATCTATTTTGCACCAATCTATCACAAGTTAAAACAATATTGTGTAACCATTACTTTCGCGAATAACCGCATACTCACGCACACGACATCGCTGACTACCTTGGGATGGTATTTTTTCTTTTAATGTATAGGGAATGATATTTGTGGAAACTTTTAATTGGCTATCACCATGTTATTCCTTTTATTCGAGTTGTATTTCTAGCTGTAAGTTTCCTTAAAATTGTAAAATAAAATAAAATAAAATAAAAATTCGAAGTAGTCCATAAATATTTCCGCCATTAATGGACTTAATGGCGGAACTCACTCACTCACTTCACCTGGAACTCAGCCTTCCGCAGCTATGTCCACCGTTTAATGTCACTCCCACTGTCCACGGATAATTACGCAAAAGAACTCAAAATATTGTATCAAATCGCGACTTCTAACGGTTACACCAAACAAGTTATTGATAATATAATTAAGAAAAAGCAGAATGACCGGGCGCACTCAGCACTTTATGCATGTACCCCCGAAAGAATTAACAAGAATATTCTAAGAAAACACAATGTTTGCGTAGCTTTTCGATCGGATCATAACTTGCGTAAACTATGTAACGGTAAAGATAAATTAGAGAATTCAAAAAAATCCGGAGTTTACAAATTAGTATGCAATGATTGCACCGGGGTCTATGTGGGTCAGACAGGCCGTAGTTTCGAAATTAGGTACAGGGAACATGTTGCCGCTCACAGGAATGGCCATCCAGATAAATCACATTTCGCAAAACATTTAATAGACACCGGCCACTCCTTGAGCGGCAACAATACCTATAACATTCTGCATGTTTGCGATAAGGGTTTCCGGCTGAGTGTGTTGGAACAGTTAGAAATATCAAAACATAACAATAATAATGCATATACACTGTTGAATGACCAAACAAACTTAATTCCATCACCACTTCTTAGTATGATTGCAGGTAGTTCGGCACAGATGTCTTTATGACATTGTATCGACTATTATTATAGCGTCATCGAAACGGTATATAAAGAGCCGACAGCGGTGGCGCGAGCTCACTCGAGCTCAAACGCTCGACGAGTCAACATCTCCTGAGGATGCCCCGTGGAGGGGCGAAACACGTGTCGAGTATAGGTTTGGTTGCATGGCATGCTAATTATTTCTCACTTGTTTTGTATGTGTACATATGCATGATACCCATATGTGCATGTGAGTATGCATGACGGTGGGATTTGTGCCTTGCTTTCAGACCTGGATATTTGTCTCGCGGAATTAAAGCTAAATATATTTCATAGCATTTAATATACGTCCTATGTGTTTAAGACATATTTTGTTTTTGTTGAGAAAGGGAAATTAAGGAGAAATCAATAAAAATCTTAGTTCTTTTCGCACATAAAGCAGCGCGCGTTTGCAGTTTTAGGTAACTGCTCATAATAAAAATAAAACCGATAAGAAACTATACATTGCCATAAAAAAAAACTATTTAGACACTTATTTTTGCTGAACATATTTTTTACACTTATCAGATTTGATACGATTTCTGGATGATTTTTTTTTCAAAATGGTTTGGTTGTGAGTATACGGTGATTGTTTGACATTTATGACACATTATTTTATTGACATATCTATAAAGCCATCCACATAAATTAAACATTGTAAATCATCAGGACTAACTCATTCATATTACAATATAATCAAAAATGATTTAATTACCAAACATATACTTTAATAAATAAATATTTATTTATTTTATTTATTTATTTCATTTTGTTGTTTTAAAGAACATTCTACTAACAAAAATGTTTGACTATCTTGACTAGTTTAAATTTAGACAAAACCTTGGCATAATGTTTGATTATACAGTCTCACGTTAGATATGAGTTAAACTACAATTAATTTCATCTAACATTACAAATGCCATTCGTTTGTCGAAGCTTATGATAATAGTCCGGGATCCCCGGAACAAATTTTACAAGTTATTACTATCAAGCTAATTTTTCGTGAGTGGCTTCATTTTGATGAGGCCCCACCTTTCACCTTAAAAAAAATCGATTGTATTAGCTAATAGGGCTAGCAGGGAAAAAAACATTTGAGCGTAGGCACGGGATGGGCCTTCATCAAAATGAAGCAACTCACGAAAAATTAGCTTGATAGTAATAACTTGTAAAAAAAAATCCGGGGATCCCGGACTATAAAATTGTCAGTAAAACAATGGTATAATCTTTATACTAAAGGTCTCATAATAAGATTAATAAAAAAAAAACGGATTGAGAACAAAAAAGGCAGAAATAAATTACTTGCTCTTATTTGTGGCTGCCATCGCCACTAAGATATACTTTAGAATAATATGACATTTATACCTTGCGATACCAAAATATCGTATGCGGAAATTAATTGAATATAACGAAAAAAGAGAATAGTGTATCCTGATAGACAAATACATTAAATTAAATTTAAATTAATAGCATAAAGTTATAGAATTCACGTTGTACAGTACCTATTGCATATATTCTACATTATAGATACCGTCTGATAGTATTTTCTTATGCCCAAAAAACGCAAATAACAAATAAATATCGTTGGCATAATAATTATGATGGACCACTTCTATTAAGTTAATTTCCTAATTATTTTAATGAAATAAGTACAATCAAATAATGTAAATCTATTAAATACGTATATAATAATGTAATAGTATTAATATTAGGTATGTGCCATTCGTGTGAAGTATCGATAATTTGCTCAAAAAATCGGTATACATTATCAGTATTAATATAACGATCGCTCACTTAAAAATAATTCTGCCAAATTCTTTTCTCTATCTAAGTATCTGTTTGTTTAATTTTATTAAACTTAAAATTCTTAATATTCTTAAGTGCAATCATTGAGGTAATCATGTTTTTTTTTGTTTTAGCTGTTATTACTTTATTACAATCTCATTACAACATGAAATATTTGATTAAACCTCGAATCTGAAGGTTACTTGAGATCCGAGGTTTTATACTTCTAATACGACGGTGTATTCATAGTCCTTATACACAAATTACGTACGAATAGTCTAGTTCCTTAACTAATAACTACAAAATTATTTTTCATAATAATATAAACTAAAGGGTACAGCTGTTCCGGTATCCCTTCTATCTCAGGTGCAGAGTGGCACACCGTTTGGAAAAAAGGAAACCGTTATAAATTAGTTTCTTTGATGATGTCATACATAAATATGTTACAAATGATTGCTCACCGCAAAACAGTTGATACAACATCTAAGTCTAATATCAAAAACACATCGCTTTTGATGCAGTAAGGTTTAGATTATTTTTTACAAGCTTTTTGTTAACTTGCAATGCACCTATGTTGTATGTTCGGGTGGAATCTTGCAACTCAATTTTGAAGCAGGTATCTTCATCCGATTTTGCTGAAATTTTGCAAGCATATGTATACAGCGTGACAATACAATATTATAATGAATGAATGGAGCTGATCTGATGCTGGAGCTGGAAGGTGGCCATAGGAACTTTGTAAGGAAACGTCGCAACATCATCGAGTTTGGACTCGTTTGATTCGTCTCGAGGCATTTCAGTAAAAGCTTGTTTTTAAAAAGCTTTTCAATTTAATTTACTAATTCTAGAGTTGTACAAATTGTGTGTAGTCGCCATGTAAATATTGTACCTACTTAGTCATAAAATAAATGCACACGTCTATGTTGCTAATTTTTGTGTACTATGGAATGTTGTTTAGCTATATTTTAACGTTATGTTGTAGTATATTGCTACTTTCCTGCGTCCACAAAGGAATTTAATCTCCTATTTTATCATGTTGTTGTAATTGAAAGAGTTTTTCCAAATAATGTAAAGTGTGTATATGTTATTGTAAAACAACGGTACGGTACTATGTTAATTTTAAGACTATCTCGTAAAATGTGAGGTTTACTGGTTTGTTGATAAAAGTTTTAAATATTTTCAATCTAAATCCACTTGGTAAGGCTTAGGTTTTATAACAGACATGCAGTAAAAGTCATTTGTGACATTTATCGGAACAATGAATTTTACCGTAACTTAAACAACATAAATAATGGGTAAGTGTTTCAGTTAACAAATTTAGGAGTTACTAGTTCAAGTTTATATCAGATGTAACCCTTTCAATTGTTTAAATTATATAAGATACACACATCAAAAGTGTCTAGGGATCAAGCATTTTTATGCTGATTTCTTGAGATTGAGATGTGGCTTTGGCCCTGGCCTGCTCAGTCGCCAGACTTGAACCCGATTGAGCATGCATGGGATATGCTACAGAGAAGAGCTCTGCCGAATATGGAGGGTATCCAGTCGCAAGGAGACCTTTTTTTGTTGTTGCAACGAACATGGGCGGCCATTCCACAGCGTGATTTGGATGAACTCATTTTGAGTATGCCAAACCGATTCTTGTGTTGTTAGTGTTCGCGGTAGAAACACGGATTATTAATTGTTTAAGTTACCTAATAAAATTTTAAAGAAAACTGTTATTTCAGTCTTTTTTTCGAACTTTAATGTTAGTGGTTCAAATGTCAAAAATTCCTTTATTAGGAAAATGGCAAATTTCTTTATTAATGCAAAGGTGACTTGGTTTATCGTTACTGTGACAAACGAAAACACTTTATTTGATTAATCCTTAAAGAAAATTTTAATTAATATCAATCAGGAGAAAAGTTATTGCAAAAATATATGTTGATCCCTAGACACATATGTTGATCCCTAGATACTTTTGATGTGTGTATATATTTATTCACGTTGTACTACTCTGTTTCAATTAAAACTTTGGTCGATAAGTTGGTAGCAACTTCATGCAAATCCACGTTTCACTATTGATAAACATATCAACATTATACTTTAAGCCGTTTCGTTTATTTCAAAAACTTCGTTTTGTTAGACTGATGATAAGATGTGTGTTATTCTGGTGTGTAAACCATATTTTGAATTGTTGCGAATAAATAACTACTTGGACACCTCTAGACTTTTAATCTAAGTTTGAATAGATATTAGGTATGTTTATCTATCACAACTTGTTGTTTTATTTTATATCTAATAATATAGGTATTAGTAAATTTGTAAAGTTCTGCCAAAACTTGTATCTTGTTACAAAATATGAATACTGGTACTAAAGTTTATTATGTAATTAAGGGATTATATTTTATGTTCATATATCTAAGTAGATACTTTGACATTTTGAACCAATAAATATTATAAACTAATTATGTTATCATTAAAAAAATGATAAATATTGTAATTTTGAAGGTATTTATAAATATTGCATTGATGATAATATTGCCTCTTGTTCTTAAAGAAGTACCTTATTGTATATGTAGGTATTAACCAGTTAAACTTAGGTAGATAATATAAGGAACATATGAAGAAGGCTGTATAGACACAGCTACCCTACCATAGACCTTAGATAGGTAATTTTATGTAAATTATTATTCCTTCCACACCGCATAAATCAACATTTATTTTTCAAACTAAAGAGCTAAACAGCGTTTGATAGGTAACTGGTAATCATTTTAGTGGCAAAAAGAATATTTTGTGTCTATATTTTATCTGTGATGTCTATTTTAGTGGTGAGGAGCTATATTTGTTCAAAGGAGAATGTGATTTGTTAGTCGAATGTTGAAATGGTCTTTTTTATTAAAATAAAAAAATATTGTCTTTGAAGTACTGTGTTTCTTTTTCTACACTCAATAATAATAATAAGATGATTTGTACTTCTCGCCTATTTTGGCCACGGCGATCGGTCATGAAAGTCAACGTAGATCAGCCAACTACGCAGGAGATATTAAAGTGCATAAGTGTGTGCACAAATACAGGTGCACTCACTGTTCTCTCACACTCTTAATCCAATGGAACGGCTATGCGATAGGTACGACCGGAGAGAGATTAGGCGCAGGACCGGCGGCCTTAATTGTTCTCCGAGGCAAAGAGGTTAAAACCCAACTTTCAAACTCTATTTCTACAATTAGAAATACTCAATATCACTTTTTTGCAAAAAAAAAATGGTCGAATATCGACATCTGGGCGATAGTCGATACATACTGTACATACAGGAAGCTACATGCGTATACGTATTGTATGTAGTAAAGTGATAACATGAATTGAAACATAAGCCGGTACAATGATAGCTTATCTATTAATTAGTCAGATAAAATAAACTCAAAAAATTAACAAAAGTGTGGGTGATAAATAAACAAAACTAATGAAAGTCATAGCACGTGTACTGCCATCTGTGGATTTCGGATAGAAGTTTTCTTGGGAACGAATGAAGCAGGCGTAACCACGCATAATATTTTATATATGATAATGTTTATACCTAGGTGATAGTAGTGATATTACTTCCGTATAGATGGCGCAGGCTACTACAAATAATTATTCTTTACACAAAAATGATATATATTATAATGAACGCTATCAGGTAGGTATATCTTTAGTATATTATACTAAAACATCTTACAATAAAAAGCTACCGACGATTGATAAAATTATTACCAAAAAGTCATAACTTAAAGTTTTCTAGTACGCCCGTTTTCTAGGTCATCTATTTTAAGGCAATCTAATGACATAATAATATGTCGAATTATGTATTAACCTCTATTACCATCCCACGTTAAAGGAAATTCTTAAAGAGATTTAATTCCTTAGTACATGGAACGAAACGATAAAAAAAAAATAGAATTATACACTATACGACGGCATTGAGATATACCTATCTATAGAGGCGCAAACTCCATTACCACACGCCGCAAAAAATGTAACAGCTTTGAACAGTGACGATGTAGCTTTGAAACCATTAGACATTTGAAAGTCAACAGTTGACAGTATAAATAATAGCATAAATTAGTATAAATGTATAGCTTCAAAGTATGTATCAATGAAATTTCGCATACGTAGGTCTTAATTCATACGTTCACAAAATTTCACGACTACAATTAATTTGCTAATTATTTTATCAATTATTAAAAATCTGACTGTGATGATGAAGTAAGCCATGGTAGTTCTTATCATGTTAATATCAATATATGATACATTAATATCTTTATTCTCATGATTAAAAAAAATATTGAATTAAATACCTATTCTCCCACTAATTTGGGAAAACAAAAAGATGTGTGAATGGGGACACTGTATTTAAATTGCAATAATTATTATTTTATTTCGATTATGGCGTTATTTGCCTTAATTTCAATACATTTAGACTATAAATGCATGTGAAAAGCATTTCTGCTTGATTTGTTACAGTTTTTTGACCTTCTATCGTATTCTTTCACTACGCATTTGCCCATTTTAATGATTGTTGTAGTCACGTGCCACTACGTCAACTTTGGTTGGCGCGACATTGAACACTAAACTGACGTTTGCCTCGATTAAGAGAATTCTCTTAATTTCGGCCTGTGCGTTTTTGGTTCGTAATTGCTAATCTAGTGTATAATATAAAATGTACGATGGCAACGAGTAAATAATGTAATACCACAATCTATCACATCAAAAACTCGTTAAACAAAAGTGACACTTCATAATAAGTGGACTATAACGAATGTGCAGCGGCTAGGGTTTAAATCGCTTAACTCTGCAATGTTGGTCAGCAAACATTTGTGTATAATCCAGAGAGGTGAAAAAGCAAACAGTTTGCTCGCGGGGACCGACGGACGGCGGTGCTCCTCGTTCTTCCTACAGTTAATTGGGCACATTAGTCATATGTCGGGTGGTTGAACACCGGCTACCTTATCTCTGGTGATTTGTGAGGCTGCTGAAATATAAATTATGGATGCAAAGCTTAATAAATTAGGTTTTGTTGAGTTACTGAAGTATTTGATAAGAGTGTATTATGGTAGGAAAGACTAATTTTTAAGTTTATTAAAGAAAATGTGAGAATGTTTAAAATCTGTTTCTGTCCTTTTTCACCATAATACAAATTTCATTGTAAAATTCACAGGAGTTAGATGAAAAGTGGTTAACACTATACTCTGTAAATTAATATTGAGTTTAAAGTTTTATTAATGACTACCTACAGTTTCGTACTTAGGAACGCGTCAAATATAACATCAAATATATTGTAATATAAAGGTAAAACATTATGTAAGAAGCTCTAGAAAGTTATTCGCATTCCGTAATGTAACTTTTAATTGATCCTAATGACTATGACCAATATATCTAAAAATAATATAATTATCCTTTTGAAGTACCTATACTTCTAAATATTTCATAGTGTCACCACTAATGTTCATCCCGAGGGTGTCGTAAGAGTCAGCTAAGAAAGCAAACTACTCATGACAACAGCACTGCAAGGAGAAGGAAACTTGCAAAACCCTTTTTTTACGTGTGGGAACCCCCATGGGCCGTCACCCCACCGGGGCTTGCAGAGTGATAGTCTGTCGGAATCGGACCGACTAAAATCACACGGTGTACCACTCTGCGCCTGAGATAGGAAGGATCTGCGAACTGGTGTTATTAAGACATCCGGGCCCCTCCCAGCGCCTCCCTGCCTTTCGATTTTAAACACCTGAAGTCCGTGTTAAGATTGTTTGGAAGAAATCACCGTGAGTGATAAAATAAACAGGTAATTTGAATTATTTATTATTTGTATACTTCATAAATGAACATGATAAAATCAGACAGAGCCTAAAAGCTTTATCGACAGAGTCGACTACAGAGTCTTTATGACAGAATAATTTGTTCTATTTATATCGTTGCTTGTGGCAAACTCCGAAATGGAGCTTAATTTATGTACCCGACCTAGTTTACTCAGGTTAAATCTGTAAGTAGTCTCAATAACAAATCCTTCTAGGAACAGATTTGTCAAGGTAGAGGTAATATATAATGAAAGTAAAACATAATCATCATTCCGTAAAACGCCAATAACCATAACACCCATCGAAGTCTTACGTTACTGTAGTTATCGAACGAGATATCTCGCTACCGGCTATCATACGCTCTATGGCCAGTAGGCTCTGCGAAGACGTCATTTCGCAGAGAAGGCTAGGGAAGACGACCTCCACTCGGTCCTAATTTGCCGCCGGCAAACTGGGCGGCGGAGACGTACTTACTAGCAGTTCGCGGATCCCTACTATCTCAGGCGCAGAGTGCCACGCCGTGTGGTTGTAGTCCGTCTGATTCCGACACACCACCCCGCCTCACACTCCGGTGGGTGACGGCCCGTGGGGGAGTCCACACGTAAAAAAAAGTGTAGTAATAATGGTATTGTTGTACCGAAACGACGAGTAACGCCGCGGGGCGATGCTAGTATAAATTATTTTATACCCGTTTTCATTAAACCCATGAAATAACGTTTCCGTTTTGAATTTTGAAATAAGCTGTGATTTAAATTTAAGTTTGTTTTCGTCCAATATAGTAACCTGTATTTTCTTGTGTTTTGAGTCAGGCTCTTCACTAAAAGGAATTAATTTAAAACAATAATAATTTAGTAGATAAATCCTTAGAACTGAGTAACTGCTACATGAATAGTTCGTAGAATATTAAGTAGGCAATACCCAGAACTGTTCGGATCAAGTTTGAAATCTAAGTCCCCATTACCAAATCTTTAATCTAGCGTTCTTAATTAATGTAATCCTTTTTGACAATGACAGCACATTTCTGCCCGGAATTGACTTAATAAATATATACAATATTAATGAAAATAATGCTTATAATATCATTATTTACATGATTTATCAAATATTGGCTACGCCCGGCGGTGTCTTTTGAGATAAAATGGAGCCAATGTGCTGAAATCCAGGGTATCACCTATCTGTCAGGAGAAGTTTGGATGTCGTAATAACAGCTGTTCCCAGATCCCTCCTATCTCAGGCGGAGAGCGGCAGACCGTGTGCTTTTAGATGGCACAATTCTTACACATCACTCCACCGCGCACCGCATACACCGGTGGGTTGACGACCCGATGTTAAAATAATCACAAATTTGGGGAAGCACCAGTTTTAAAATAAAAAAAGAATCATCAAAATCGGTTCACACAGTCGAAAGTTATGAGGTAACAAACATTAAAAAAAAACAGTCGAATAGATAACCTCCTCCTTTTTTGAAGTAGGTTAAAAAAGTTATCATCTATCTTCATACCAAATTTTCTTAAAATTGATTCAGCCGTCTGCGAGTACGGCAGTATATGCGAATACAAACTCTCGCTGGCTATTTCGGACTAGAACCGACTAAAAACCGCATACCCTTTTGGGTCACAGAAACCGAGAAACCAGGTGCACTCTAGAAAGGAAATTTCTGGAACCTCGACGTACCTCGACCCACCTATGGTTTGTAGATTGACTCCTCCTGTGCGGGGATCCGATGTCTCCGTTGCTGTCTTCAAAGGTGGGCGCGCGCGCACCGTGGCGCTTGCGATGCCTGCACCTGAGTCACAAACGGGCCCGGCGGACCGAGAGAGTTACTAACTCTTCCAGTTCCACTCCGTCATATCCTTCGCAAGCATAACTTGCTCGCAGAAAGAGACGGCGGAGTTCAACGAGCTCTCACTCCGTAACATGGCCGCAATCATGTTACCGATCAAGAGAATTCTCACTCCAATGGCTACCACAAGATCACGCCTGGCTCCGTCCAGTGAGTGGAGCGCCGTGTCCACGGTCCAGCCATCACAGTGGTGGCATTCAGGCGTGGGCTCCTTCAAATCAGACATAAATGATCTCCAAAGCATCCTATTACAGTGTTCACCTACGTCAGCAGGTACGAGAGGGTCCCGTGATGCCTCACGAGCCAATCCTCCATAACGGGTCTACTGGCGCAATAACAGCGTGCCCAACGCAAAATCTTCGCTCTATAATATCGTAGTGACAAGTTCTCGTAGTGAAAACATTCGCATTTCTCACTAGTAACACTAGTACAATAATTTTGTCTGTTTTATTCGGATAGTATTTATGTAAACAGTCGCTTAAATATTTTAGTAAGCACTCTTTGTTTGTAGTCTGATATTTTGCGAGAAAATGCTCTAGTAGTGTTGACAGTGTTGTACAATGTACAACAAATAAAATATTTAGACGTTTTCTAGACGCTTTTAAAGGACTGTTAAAACTATAGACAATGTAATTTGAATGATCAATGAAATCAGTCTGCAAGAGGAAAACTGACCAAATTTGTGTTAAAACCGTATTTTTTACATGTCTGGGACAGGTATAAATTTTCAGAATGACACTCCTTTACACACAAAAAAAACTCATTTTAATTGCAATTATGCGACTAATGCCACTCTTTAGAGTAGGTTAGGTTACTTGTATTCATACTTGCCTCTACACTAAGGCCAAAAAGAAAACCAAGGGTTCATAAAAACAGATCAGCATAATTCTAGAAATTAACTAAGAATAAACAGCATAATTCAAAAATAGAGGTAGTAGAGCCACGCTGATTTCAGCACGAATGGGCCGGCTCGACCGGGGCAGTACTACCCTCGCACAGAAAATCAACGTAAAATGACCACGTTCGTGCTGTCGTGTTTCGTTGTTGAGTGCGAGACCGGAGGCCCAAATAGTCTAGTCAACAAGTTCCATACTTGTTGACTAGACTAAAAGATGCAGCAGCATCACTAGGCCGCCATGGTGTGGGTCGCCATACTGCATTGTTGAGTCATTTTGGCGGGCCAAACATAAAAAACAAAAAAAAATATTCTTAACATCGAGACGGTAAATCGTCGATAGTATACCATGTTCGTGAGGTAAAATATATATCTAAATTGAAAGTTCAATTCCAAGATATGTTTCTTGTTGGTTACGTTGTAAATAACAGCAGTTCAGAATGTGCCGTTTAAAACTACTTCATGCCGCCGAAGAGCTTACTTCCGCCCGCTCAAGAGGCTGTAATAAATACAGGCTCCGACTTAACTCCTACGTATAAAGACATTTATGTTGCATTTTGTAATTACTCTTGCTTTGAGGTAATACTTCTAAATTACTATACACACAATTAAATGTCGCTAAAGAAATTTGTTAGGTACGCTTAGTGTTAGCTGAATGCTAATAACTAGAGTACCTATTACGTGGAGTTAAAGTGCACATAAGTGTACATTTTTGCGACACAAAGCATCATTTTGAGCTAAAATAAAGTTGCGATCATTATGGTAACTACCTGGACTATCGTAACTCAGAATCTCATATCCTATATTTTTTTATCTTTAACCGACTTCCAAAAGGAGGAGGTTCTCAATTTCATCGGTATTTTTTTTTTCAATATCAAAACCTATGCTGAAGTATGACGTTATTTGGTAGATGGCTACAGATTTCCCTGATTAGGTGAGACCAAAAATATAGTTAGAAATATAACTGTGACATGCCCTTTAGATATGATAGTGAATATCTATATAACGATGTAATTCAGTAGCTAACGTTTATTTATGATACGTATTGTAGAAAAAATATACAAGTGTAAGCCGCGTCCTACACAAACTCATCCACATTACAACACTATATTCGCGGTCGGCTTATGTTCAATGATGCCCATGAGCTTTCAAATGCTTGTTGTGAACTTTTCCGTAAGGCAAAATCGAGATAGAAAGTTATATAAAGTATATTTTGTTAGAAGTCCCTTATGCTACATATAACTCGTATTTTTATATAGTTCGTCATTCGTTTCGCACAATAGTGTGGGCAATGCTTTATTTTTGTTCATAAGAAATTGTATATATCGATTAGTTGAAATGTATATTGCATTGATTTAGATGCTTTCGACGATTTAATGTTATTTATGACTAATAATGAGAAGTTTGTCGTGTTAGGACCGACCAAGTGTTCTTAGACACCTTTTTACTTGGAATCTAGTGCTACATTTCTCCTCACCTGTGAAGGAAATATGCTAGCCAGCACCGCCGGTCATTGTTCCTACTTTCTTTAAATCGCTCAGACAAACATATATATGAATTACAACTTTACAGAATAAAATTTATTTACATTGATGATGTAATTGAAGAAATGTGTGGCTTTCTGTTCGCCTGGCAGGTACTAGTGCTCATCGGAATCGCCTGTCATTTTGTTTTTGAACTTCTTAATGAGTGAACTAAATCCTATAAAAAATTCAAAACCATGAAAGATGATGATGTGCAGGGCTGAGGCCTGCCAGGCGATGGTTACGTACTTAGCACGTTATGACTCATCACTACAAGAGTTTCTAGCCTTACAGACACATCGTTGGTCGAAAGGTTCAGTAGCTCTTGGTCAATAAGGATAGCGTATCTAAGAATATACAAGAATTTTCTAATATTTAACTGCACAACCAATAACACGCAAACACCACATGCTTTTATGATTATCATGTTATATGATTTACAGCTGATCCCAGTTCAAATACTTTCCTAAAATATTATACTGTATTTAATAAGGCGTAATACTCTTTTATAATCACAATATTCAATATTGTTCGGATAGTACTACAACCAAGACGTATTGAAACTTCCACTTTGACAGAAGCCTTAAACGGATTAGTAGCATCGCTGCCTAGGTTATACCATGCAACTTCCCAACTGCTTCATGTTGTGCTTCATGTACTATTGTAACTGTAAGTAGAAGCTATGAGGTATTACGAAGGTAAATTAACAAACTCTCAGCAGTTTAGCAACTCACACTGCGACACCGGATAAAATAATTTTACACAACCTTCAACAAAGAACAACAGTTTACATGTTCCTCGACAATTTCCCAAGACTTTTGGATATGTGAGAACTTTATAAGCGCGTGTTTTCTGGGTTATGAAAAACCTAGAAGGAAAATTTGTATTATCAACAAAAAAGTAAATCTTATGCGTAAACAAAAAGCTTTTACTATAAATAAATTGATTTCTTGCAAGAGATTACTGACAACAACGAGGCTACCTGAATTTTAATTGCCTTTTCAAAGCAGTCAAGGTAATTTATGCAGTATCTAGAATTTTATAGTTTTTTTATTTTATATCCACACAACCGTGGCCGTAGCGAGTTACCGTGGTTTTAAAAAACAGTGGTCGAGGCAAGTTGCTCCGTTAATATGATATTAACATTAAATAATTGTTATTAATGGAAAAGCTGTTTGTTTATTTGTTATGAAAACTCATCTTAACTATTTAACTAGATATACAAGTAGATAGTAAAAAAGAGTTACCCGAGAAATAGTTAATTACTAGTTTTTGCTCGCGTCTTCGCCCGCGTATATGTCGGTTATCGCGGCAAATAGTAGCCTATGTGTTATTCTGATGTATAAGCCATATTACTGTAAAGTTTCATCCAAATCTGTTCAGTCGTTTTTGCGTGAAAAAGTAACAAACATCCATCCATCTTTCATAACAAAGTTTCGCGTTTATAATATTAGTAGGATTTAACAAAATATATTTTGAAGTTACAGACAAAATATAAAATGATATGAAAATCTTATTTATAATAAAATTATAGTGTGGATGTTAGAGTCTTGATTCAGCATA
Source organism: Diaphora mendica (assembly GCA_949125395.1). Lineage (NCBI taxonomy): Eukaryota > Metazoa > Arthropoda > Insecta > Lepidoptera > Erebidae > Diaphora > Diaphora mendica. The sequence continues at coordinate 10,951,213 of OX421321.1, forward strand.
TATTAACCGACTGGACTGGATTGATACACATGTCGAAAAAAACGGGCGATAAAGCATTTCTTTCCTTACTTTTCACCGAGGTAGCGAAAATAAATAAAATTAGAAAAAAAATACCTAAATATATATATATATATATGTGGGTAAAATGGTATACGGTCTAGATCTAGAAGAATAGAAAATTATGCTACAACGCATAAGTTGAAATAGATATAATACTAATACTCATATAATAATAATAATAATACTCAGAAAGCATGACATCGACGTCGTTACCTCATTAAATAGCGTCAACATTCTACAAATACTCTTTATAACAAGACACTGCAAATAAAACCCCTATTATGACGTAGGCAAGCGACGCGGCATGTAAATGAAGGTTATACAGGGTCCGCCTAAAATATCAGAGCAATTTGACAACGCAACCCGTTTCAGTCAAACGCTTCACAATGCGGAACGAGTGAAATGTTGCCAATAAAAAAGGTCAAACGGATAGCCTCAGGCTCGGTTTTCAATATCTCACGGCAGGTAGAGGGGGCAAATTTTAGGGGGACCTGTCGGCTACATCCTCATTTTGTCTGTCAATAGCATGTTTCTCCGGCTACGAATCAAACATCGAGTCACAAGGCGTGTTTCTATTGAAACAAGAAAAACACCTAATGTAAACAAATCCACATTGAAACTGAACGGCAAAATTTCTACAAAGTTTAAAAACCCCAGTTTAAGGAGTTTGCCAAGCTAATCTCTTAGAAACAGTTGTTTTCAATTGATTTAAACATTGGAAACAGTAAACGACCCGAGGGTCTAGGGAAAAGCGGTGTTCGTAATTTGTGGTGTCGTTTTATTGCAGTGGCGAATTCATTCCTGTGAAATATTATTTGCTGGATATTAACCTCGAAACTTTTATATAAAGTAGGTGACGATAGTTTTAAAATTACTTGTATATTAATCATTCATAGTTTCACAGTAGATAATAATTCATGCGAATATTTCAGCTTAAACAATAGAAGACGAAAATGTGGTGTGTGCACATATCTCGTGGTCGGTAATAAACGTTTCAATAGCAGTACCGAATAGCCCCCTTCAGAGGTAGATAACTGTCGGCCGCTCGACTTGAACTATCGGGTAGTTATAAATAAGTGGCCGACGTACTGTGACTATAATGTTTACTACTAAACTATGTACTACTGCTGCAGTTTTAATAGAACCCTTTTATTGAACAAACAGAACATTGTAATATTTTGAAGTTAGTTTAATAAAATTGATAGAATTAATATTATAAGTGAAGTAAGTAGGGCAGAAAAAAAAACAAAGTTCAAAGATAACAGTAACGGAGGTAAATTAATAACAAACCCCAAGGGAAGGCTTTGCTAATTATCAATACTGGAACAAAACAGAAAAGCGTAGGCAGCTTTTCATAACATAATTTCTTCACAATTATGCCTACGCAGTATCTAGAACTAGATCTCACAACAGAAACAGTTTAATTGGAGACACCACCCACACGGCCTTCTGGTTACAAACAGAGTAGATCCTGTACTATGGTAACCAAATACCAAAGATCGTGCTTCTCACAGATTTTCTACGTCCTGGCAATAAATCGAACTAATGAAATTTGGCTAGCAGCACGTTCACTAACCACTAGGGAAGCAGGCATACATGTTATTTCAGATTGAAATAAGTTATTTTACTTTTTACATTATTTACTAGTAAATATTGCGTGAAGATTGGGCCGATGCCGATTAAGCATTTAATGATGGTTTAACCCTATAAATAACCCTATAGTTCTTAATAGTTCATCATTATATGCTTAACCTTAGAGTTAAGCATATAATGATGAACTATTTCGTGTGTTGTTTTTAAATATAATAACTAAATCGATGAAAATAATTAAAATAACAATTATTTATAAGGTCATAATAACGGCTTTTTACTAAAACCTATAGTCTGAGTATTTACAGCTAAACAAAAAAAGAATGTATTTAATGTTTTAATCGGAACATTACGATAAATAGATTGTTATAAAGAGTAACTTAAGTAGATATACCTACATTTGTTTTGGAAACGTTCATATCTCACCTTTTTTAACCGACGTCATAAAAGAAGGAGGTTCTCAATTCGATTGTATTTTTTTTATGTTTGTTACCTCAGAACTTTCGACTAGGTAAGCCGATTTCAATGATAATTTTTTTAATTGAAAGTTGCTGCTTTCCGTGTCGTTCCATTTCAATTTGGTCCAGTTCTTGAAGTCGTTTTTTTTTGTTAAATATTTTGTTTTCTTCACAAGTATTTACTTAGCATAGACTACAAACCGCTCAATGTTTCTTCTGCAAAATGAATATACAGATTCTGGAAATATAAAGTGTGAACATATCACACGTGAAGGGCAAAACTATGCCGTAATAAGAGTTTATTACTAGAAGGAAGGGCAGAGTCATTTTGGCAGCTCAAATATAAAAAAAAAGTCAAAATAGGCGGCAGACACCTTTTTCAAATCGGGAAGCACCACGGATAAAATATTATGGGTCCTAAGTGAGCTATATTTGATAAATATAGTATGTATGGCAGAATCGCCTAAACGCACGGAAATTCACCGCAGTTGACACATGATCCCCATAGTATACCGCCCCAGATGTCATTTGTAAGCTATTTAGCATTATGTTACATTCATTGTACTAAAGACTACATTCCCAGTGGACATGATGAGCCGACGAGAGGAGTATGGTTATCGTTTTAACAGTATTTTTATTCAACGATAATATCTAAATTTTTTAACAGTCTATTCAGTGAATACCAAAACTTATTTCCCACGTCCAAAGTCGGCAACTAGAATTTATTGTAATATAAAAATACATTTATAAAATCATATTTCATTCAAAGCCGGTAGCCAGTAGCTAAAAAAATATACAGTAGGGATAAAACATTATTATTTGAGGAAAACGTAACAATTGCTACCTTCCAATTGTAAAGTAAACATGACGGACTATTAAAAAGGAAAAGTATCTATGGAATAAATGTGGATAGCCATCTACACGCATAGGAAACTCCTCTTTACACATATGAATAACACCCTCGTTTACCTGCAAAACGATATTGAAAATCGGGGCAGCCGATACGTTTTACCTTTTTTTATTATTGGAGCGTTTCACTTGTTCCGCATTGTTGACTCTCTGCGTTGACTCATTTTTATTCCTCCAAAAATTGAATGACGTATTTATCGAAGTGAGTTTTTATAAAAAAAATATTTTATTATATCCAAGCTCGTTATGTACGCTCAATGGGGGTAGAGGTTTATGAAAGTAACAAAAGGGACGCCACGGAATTATTTATTCACACGCCTTTGATTCTATCCTCTTTTCTTCGCGCATGAATGTTGTGGTTAATGTAAATATCTTTAATTTGATTGGGATCAGTGGGTGGTTCCTGTAGAATACCTATATGTACAGAAGCAAGGCAACGCCTTGTCGGTAAGTATGAAAGAAACAGGTGCGTAAGGGTAAATTTTCGTATACGTGCAGAATTCCTTTCTTGACGTGAGACGTAAAAGGGAAGGCATTTGTAATAAACACACCTTTTTCCAAATACTAAGTGGAGATTTTCTACAGAATGTCGGTGTTAATATTTGGTTAAGGTAAATATGTGGTTAAGTTATATTATTGTGACTATGAGGAGATTTAAAGAATTAAAATATAGTTTTTGTTATAGTGACATTTTTTATTAGTGTAATATTGTAATCTCACTTTTTTTCTTGTTGCGATAAATAGCTTGCTTGTTTATTGCAGATTGATACGAATTAAATTAATAACTACTGTATTCAATACTAGGCATTAATAAACTTATAAAAAAATGTCCGTTATATGTAGAATTGTTTACTCCGGAAATTGCGTAATTCAAATACGAATATAATGCAAAGGTTTTGGAGCCGCTCAAGTTAATTTAGTTGGCCTGGGGTGAGATCCAGATAGCTGACATCACCATAGCCAAGGATGGGAAGAAGAAGAGATTGTGCGAGCGTAGTTTTAGTGTTTAGAATACGATATCTTTTATTTTCAAACGTATTTATCGGATTAATCCCTTCTATACGTTCATTACCGTTTTTCGTGTATATCAGAATCAACAGCAATAAAACCCATCAAAGAGTTATAACACTCGGAAGGATTCAGGAAAAGTTTAATTGTATTAGAACTCGCTACAAAACTGATCAGGAGTTAATTGTAGGACTTATAAGTATTATAAGTTCACGTATATATACGTACATTACGTACTATTAATCTATACTTATTATATTATAAAGCTGAAGAGTTTGTTTGTTTGTTTGAACACGCTAATCTCAGGAACCGCTGGTCCGATTTGAAAAATTCTTTCAGTGTTGGATAGTACATTTATCGAGAAAGCCCATAGCTATATATTATCACGCTACGACCAATAGGAGCGAAGCACCAATGAAAAATGTTTCAAAAACGGGGGAAGATTATCACGCTACGGGCAATAGGAGACGCAAACGAGGTTGCGTGGGTCCGCTCGTAGGTAATAATTTTGTTTAATTAGATGTGTGATAGAGATTTATACATTTCGTAGTTTTTATCCAGCTTCAAAAAATAATAACTCGAGACACACGGCCTTTGTGCCCAAACTTAGCGAAGCTTATAAAAGAAAGTTAATCAGGTTTTTGATAAACATAATTAACAATTAAAATTTTATTTCCTCATTTCATAAAATTAAGTACCTGTTCTTTTGAATGGTGAATTGTCTTTTTTTAATTTAAATAAATTATAAATGAACACTCTCCGAGTCACCACAATAAAGGGTTGCTTTTTCAATGAAAATTTAACAAAAATGGAAAACAGAAAGTACCTACTATCTCTGTTTGTGTCAATATAAAACCCATCGTTTACAAATGGATGAGTTTTATGAGAAGAAATTGAGCAAAAAGTCAACGTCATATTTTAATTCTCCGTTCATAAATATAATTGTATTGTATTACAGCACTGTTTTGTTGTACCCTATTATGCTATTGCGTACAAAAGTATGAAAACAGAAAAAAAAAAAAAAGATACCAAAAGAAAAGGAAGAAAACAATAAAAGAAAGGGAAAACTACAGTTTCACTAACGACTTGATATAGTATGTGAACACAAGTGAACACAAATAAATCTCCATCTTTTTAATTTGAATTGCTTCACTACTGATTAAGTCACAGTGCAAATGATCACGCTCGATATACAGGGTTACTGGTAACATGTACTATAATCCCTTTAAGGGGTGATAGTAGAGATTATTATTAGCTATCAAATTGTCCTCAGGTAAATGTGTCAAAAATGTACCGTTTTGGAAATAAAATAAAAAAACTATTTTTTTAAGAAAAGAGGATCACGCTACTTCAAAGTGCTCTTAAAACAAACACTTGCGTATTTAATGGTTGTTGTTGGTGTTTTTAGTTTGCTAACACCCTAATACGTAATAAAAACACAAAAAAGAACAGAAATGTAGTACCGTTAGTGAATAATGATGCAGGGAATCTAAAAAATTTCATACATTTTACTGTTTCTTATGACTAAATGCAATTTTATTTAAAAAATCACCTTACAATTTTATCGGTGTAATATCTTAAAAACAAATATGTTTTATTAGCTATCCACCAAGGTATAAAAGGTGTTTTTTTTTTTTTTTTTTTTATTTCCAAAACGGTACATTTTTGACACATTTACCCGAGGACAATTTGATAGCTAATGATATCTACTATCACCCCTTAAAGGGATTACTACATGTTACCAGTAACCCTGTATAATTGTTTTATTGCTGGACTAGCTTTTGCCCGTGGCTCCACCCGCGTGTATGTCGGTTATCGCGATAAAGAATAGCCTAGGTCCTTCCTCAAGATTCTAATAATCTCTATTCTTTTCATTGACATCTGTGCAGCAATTTAGCCGTGAAATCGTAACTGACCGACAGGCACAGTTACGTTCGTATTTTACTATTGGTATGGTATAATTCTGGCTCAGCAGTACATTAAGCACTGGGACAATAGTTAAATGTATGTACTAATACTAAACTAAAAAAATGACTTAAAAAATACTCGTACTTACTTATATAACTATTTTATGATGTGTTAAGTGTGTTATGTGCTACGTGTTAAGTGTGTTAAGTGATGAATTAAGATTACAGAGTATCGTCACCCCTATTCGTCGAATGGGTGTTGTAAGAGGCTATACGGGAACAAACTAATCATGAAATCACAGCAAAAAGTGAGTGAGGATACCAGAGGCTCATACCCCAACCCCTCCCCCTATCTCACCTCCCCATCTCCCAAAGGCCGGCAACGCACTTGTGACGCCTCTGTTGTTGCAGGTGTCCATGGGCGGCGGTAATCGCTTACCATCAGGCGATACGTCTGCTCGTTTGCCCGCCTATTCCTTAAAAAAAGAAGGAAAACTTGAAACAAACTCTATACCAAATCGTCTGGCCAGCGTGATAGGGTAAAACCTCCTTTCGAAGGAGGCTTATTTTCAGCAGTGGACTCTTAAAAGCATTTGACGTGATGTAGCTAGTTATTTAGTGATCGTTATGTGACAGCAAGGTAGGACAAGTGGTAAAGCTACTAATAAGTCTAGATGTATACTTATATCGACAAAAAAGTAGCACGGTAGGTGGTAGTAATTGCATCGGTGCAGTCGAGTGCGACATCAGTAATTGCTCGGCGGGGGACAGTGGCAGTCGCCTGATGAATGGAGCCAGTGGAAAATTCACGACGCGGAAAAAAACTCCAGACATTTCTGTAAATTAAAACCGTAGCAGGCGCTTGATCCTGTTACCTAGTTACTGTTCGTTTATAGAATCTCTGTTATCTCTTACATTTATATTTGTACCAGTTGAGCCTATCGCATCGCTCACTTATAAAATACTAACTGAAATATTGAGAATTAGAAAATATTTAATGTAATTACCTAGAGTAGAGGTTTTACCTAAATTTTAAAATGCTATTAAGCAATATCTCATTTTTATGTAGTATACTCGTATGAACAAAATTTAAACATACGCTTTGGTAATGTCGTGGTAGCGTGCGCATGCTATTAAATTATCAATAAATATTTGTTTCAGAGTTTGGGTCTTTTCTATGTAAATGTAATATATATAAACGTATTTAAAAAAAAGTATATTTGTATTTATATCAGCTTTCTAGTACCTTTAGTTCGTGTACCCATAGCATCGCCCCTGCTGGCTCAGCTCTGCGCACTGGAGGGCGTAGTGTGTCAGATGTCTGAAATATTTATTATTATTATTTAATCGTGTATAAACTAATTATAAACTAGTTCAATGATTACCGTTGTAGTAAAATTCTTTTAGTTACACTAGTAAAACAAAATTTCTTGTAGTTAAATTATATGTTTTTATTTGGTTTAACACGTAATGCGGTTATTGTTAGTTTATGATGACGTATAACGGTATATTTGTGTCAATTTTTATTTTCGATATTGTATCCATTTTAAACTTCCATTTATGGTTTCGTTTAACATATTTTATAGGGGTGCAATTTGCCCACGATATGAGTATTTTCGTATATCAAAATATGTGTATACATATATACACATATTTTTGTGTGTGCACGAAATTTTCAGAAATTTTTGAAATTTTCTTTCATAGTTAAGTCATTATGTCTGCATAAATTTTAGTATTTATATTTAGAAAAAAGCTATTCTCTTTGTTGTTTTTCTATTTACCCTTGTACCATTTAATCAACTTATGACAAATACATGTGGGAACCCCCACGGGCCGTCACCCCACCGATCGACTGCAGATACTTCCCGAAGCAACCATGCCCAGAAAAGATCTGCGTCAATCAGGAAGTAAAGGGTCCCATGTTGCCGCTCTGCCAATTCGAGGATGACCTGCTGCTTGGCTGAGAAAACCAGAATGCGGAGGCTCCAGCCGAGACGACTTACGAGCCATCGTGGCTCGACGTGCGGCCTCTCACCACTAGTGTACCTCTTCGGGTGGGGGCCGAAAGCCGCTATCCGCCTAAAAGTCAGCCGTCCGCCAATAAATCTACTAGTTCCGGCCAAGGGAACGAAGGTCTCCCTAAAGGAGTGCCAACCGTTTTATTTTGTTGAATCCCTAGGTTTTCACGTATTTAAATTTTTTATAAAAAAGATACCACTATTATTCTGACTATCAATTTTTAAAATGTAACAGTTATATAACTAATTTAATAAACTTTTATCTCCTAACCTAACTTATTTCCTCTAAAAAAGGTTTTCTTATAACCTATTTGAAGAATAAACAATTTTATTTCATTTCAATGTAATGTAGTGTCATCTATAAAATATATTACGTCTCTCGTTGATTATAATCAGGAGCCTCAACATCGAGTACTTGGCTTGGATCATATAGTGACATTCTTTTACAATAATAAAGGCCATTTCGCCTTCTATTCGGTTAACATATAAACCACTTTTATGTATATTTTACTTTGATGAGAACATATTATATATTTTCGAATAACTCCGCTTTAACACTATTTCTTTCGTTATACTAAAATATTCCAAAAATCTGTCTCATTTTCAAATTTGATGGTTTCATTTGTCCAGTTCGGGAAATATTCTCGTATTGGCTGTATGAACTTTATGACAAATTATATAATAATGGCCGTTGTTCAGAGACAGGATTACTTTTCATAGAAACGGCCTTTGAGCGCCCTTCATCATATTTACAATCAACATTTTTTTCCTAGAAAATTATATAGTGATGTGCATGTTGTCGTTCTCTCTAATTTATTCGTCAAATCATTAAACTCTGTATCCGGCTTTCTGATTATTCTTACCATTTTATTGAAATTGTTGTATCCACCTTGCTTACTTGGTGCGTAAGATTATCTTTTCAAATATTTTTTCAAACAGACAAGAATTTTTAAGAACCCATCTCAGCACTCAAACAAACAATCATAAATCTAAATTTAAATGCACATTTTAATATTATAATTCTTTTACAAAAAAAACCGACTTCAAGAACGACCAAATTTAAATGGGTCTACTCGGAAAGCACCAGCTTTCAAATAAAAAAAGAATCATCGAAATCGGTTGACGTGATATTGAGTTATTCGTCAATTTGTCGCGCATATACTTAATGCAATTGAAGACTTATATGGTTTTCTCATGGATGACATGTCAGAACAGGACTAAATTGAAATGGGACCACATGGGAAGCACCAGCGTGAAAAAATACGTAGACGTTACGTGTATACTCTTTATTTTTAAATATATTTATTATTGGTATATCATAATTTTGTATAGCTTTTTTATTCTTACCACTTTAACTTGGCGACATTGAACCAGGGACCAGGGATAGGATACATTTCAGAAAAAATGTCTCACTAAGAGATATCTTTCCTAAACAAAGTAAGTTTTCTTAATAATATATTCATAGGTATATTAAAGTTAAGGAGTAATTTAATAACTAAACTATCACATACTTTTCTGTATCTGCTCGATATTCCACAAGGCATTTTATCTACAGTCGATAGATGAGACTTGAGTCTGCATTTGGTTTATGATTGTAACTTCGTTCCCGTCTTAGCTGCTTCGTACTTAGTGTAGAATAATTCAATGTAACGGGGACGTAATTGAATTCGTACCCGCTTAAAATCTTTAGGCAATCCCTTTGATCCTTTAATGATTTTCCAAAACAAATTTTAAATAAATCTGTTTCTCTTTCATAAATCGTGTTGTTAATTAATAGCTAATGATTTTGTATTTATTTAGCAGATTGAGTTTTCCATTTCACTTCTTTACTTTCAATTTGAATTAGGTAATGAAAAATAATAATAATTTGGTTTGAACACTTGGTATTTAAACAAGGTCGTTTAAATATCAGTATTTCCTTTACACGTGCATGTAATAACCACAAGTTTTATCCACATATTTGTTAAACATGGTATAATATATTAAATTGTTTGCATTTACAATAAAATTATTTAAATTTAACTAGAAAGTTTCAAAAACTATTTATTCATTAAAATTGGTTCAGGAGTTTTTGTGCTGTGGTGGATATGCATATGGTTGATAGCTCCAAACGTAAAGAAATTACGCAATGTCTTAAAGACATTTTTAATAGGGAGGGTAGATGCGACTTTTTGACTGTATTTGTATAATCGCAACAAGTGAATTACATAATGTAAAATATCTATAATTCTATGTAATTAACTAGAGGCGACTCTCTAAGCACTCATAAACCTAAGATAGGTTTTTGTGTTTAGGTTAAGATTTTATATTGTAATGTAATTGCATGTTTTGAAAAACAAACTAAAAAAAAAGGTACATAGACTGCCAAAACTATTACCCCTTCTTTCGTCTTCGCCGTAGTCGAGAATAACAGTGATTCTAAATTGTAAAAGTACACACATCAAAAGTGTCTAGGGATCAAGCATTTTTATGCGGATTTCTTGAGATTGAGATGTGGCTTTGGCCCTGGCCTGCTCAGTCGCCAGACTTGAACCCGATTGAGCATGCATGGGATATGCTACAGAGAAGAGCTCTGCCGAATATGGAGGGTATCCAGTCGCAAGAAGACCTTTTTTTGTTGTTGCAACGAACATGGGCGGCCATTCCACAGCGTGATTTGGATGAACTCATTTTGAGTATGCCAAACCGATTCTTGTGTTGTTAGTGTTCGCGGTAGAAACACGGATTATTAATTGTTTAAGTTACCTAATAAAATTTTAAAGAAAACTGTTATTTCAGTCTTTTTTTCGAACTTTAATGTTAGTGGTTCAAATGTCAAAAATCCTTTTATTAGGAAAATGGCAAATTTCTTTATTAATGCAAAGGTGACTTGGTTTATCGTTACTGTGACAAACGAAAACACTTTATTTGATGAATCCTTAAAGAAAATTTTAATTAATATCAATCAGGAGAAAAGTTATTGCAAAAATATATCTTGATCCCTAGACACATATGTTGATCCCTAGACACTTTTGATGTGTGTACTAATAAAATGTATTGTCACTTAGTTTGACAGAAAACACATTGAAACCTTTTAAAATCCTAAAATTTTTTTCAGAAGCGATGTAGATGTATTAAAGCAAATCTTTACTGCCGCACACTTTTTTACAAAAGGTAAGGACATAAATTTGATAATATACATAAGTCAAGAAAACTCATCTAATGCCTACCTGACCTCAAAATGTCTTTTATCAACCAAATTAAACTCGAAATAGCTACGATAAAATCTTATTCTAATTCTTATTTTCACAAAATAACAATTTGATTAAATTGAAGCTTCAATTGTACATAGCAGATGATTATTTGAATAAAAACTTATGTCATTATCATAGTTTAATTTTGCTGTAGTCTGGACTCCTTGGCTTTGCTTACTTGATAAGCTGTAAACTACCTTATAATTTTAAAATTACAGCAATTTTTGTTCCAGGGACTTAAATAGATGGCATTATGCTACAATATTAGATTAGGACTAATTTGACAAATTAGAGGCTTAACGTTAACCATTCAGTGTGGTTTTTAGCTTTGTCCCTGCCAATTTAAAATGAAATAATTAATGTAATCGTGTAGGTATGTGAGCGTGCCGAGTGTGGTACCACATTACCAGATGGGTTGGCATAGAGGGTTTAGTCTAGTTTTCCACCCCCACTTCAGACACTCACGGATAAATAACGATTAATAAGTGATTCTAAGTGTCCTTAATCCGTCACCACATAGAAATTAAACACTTATTATTGTGTTATGGCACGTATCCACCGAAATAGTTGGCAATTTCAGTGTTTCCAACTGTTTGCAATTCTTCAGAAATCAGCAACTTTTTTTCCATTGTGTCTACACTGAGTCGCCAACAATTTGAAAAACATTCCAACTAAGCGTCCTGCACAGAGCCAATAAATATTTGCAACAAGCGTATTCTTTTGATGTTTACCGCCGAAAACAGAAACATGGTTCCCAACATTTATTGAAATTTTTTATTGCCAACACAAATCACAGAAACTTTTGTCACCAATTACGTGTTGACAACACAAAAGTTAACAACTTTAGTTCGGTGGAGACTCGGCTTTATACCTTGATAAAATGCTGATGATAGGTGTTTTAGTAAATCTCATTCTAATCGAATATACTGTCTGCAGAGAAATCCCATTAATAATAATTTACAAAAAATAGTACATTTTCAAACATTTTCAACAAACTGATGAAGTGATTTACGCGCCTAATTTTGAATGAAGCGTATAGAATAATATATTTCTCTAGAGGATTAGCGAACTGTTCAGACCGTGAGTGAGGTCAGTGTTTTAGTTGTGCAAACCAGATAACAGTACCCTTAACCGCCTATTCTCTTATATATTAACGCTTTGAAGCCTGAATCGTTTTATATGCAAATGTTACTTGATCTAAATCTTGAAACTAAAATATTTACAGATGGGTTATGTGGGATGTTAAGAAGTTCACTGGACTCTGTTGTATTTTATTGACCCATTTTATTCAGTGTTCCACAGGGAACACCTCAAGGCACTCAGTTGTATTACATGATTTTTTCCTGTTCAACTAAAGTGAATCCTTTTAAAGTGAGTTTTTTCGCTCATATGCCTACGACATACCTAATATTGTTTTGTTCCAACTATTGTTTTTATTTTAAGAATCTACTACAACTGAGACTAAACATTGAATAAGTACTATTGAATTGCCCTACCTATTGTTTTTGAATCCGAGTATCTATCACTCTACAAATACAAATAACTAATACAACTACTACTTACTTACTACACTAATACAAATTTTGGTTGGTCAAAGCGCTAAAGCTGAAAATAACAGTAACGAGAGGGCTTTGGTTAACATCTATTTCATATATCGATTTCACAAAGTGCTAAGCTACGTCAACAGAACACCAGAATGTATTCTATTTTAGAGCACGCTTATTAATAAACAACAAGTTTAATGCTATCTGCTCTTTTAGGGTATCGGTGCATAAATCATATGGGGTGCATACATACTTCAAAAACACTATGAATTATATAGATAGAACATGCTTTGTATATGATAATGAATTATAAATTACTACCCGTTCATTTTAATGGTAAATTTTCTATCGACAAGAGTTTAATTTTTTTTAAACGGTTTCATTTGGCTTGCCCTGTTTGTTTATTTATTTATTTGTTTGTTTGGGTCAAATCTAGTAATTGAAATTTGACCCTTTTCCTGTTGACAGATTTATCTGAAATTTGGTACACACCTTTAGTTCTGGTGACAATATAATATAATAAATTATGTTTTATTGTAAATTCAAGATGGCCGCCGCTACAAAATGGCGCTTTAAAAATTTTGCCACGACCACCTCATTATTGGTATGTATTGTAAATGGGGTATTCGAATATAATGTTGTATTTGTCTACCGACCTTTGAATAAAGATCAGTCTCATTTCATACCTTGTTTAATTGCGTTCGGTTTCCCTTATTATTTAGTATAAACCAATTATGAGTATCAAATAAAAAGACCTGACTAGTAGAACACAGTTCACTATGAAAAATTAAAAACTAAAAACTTGAAAATAAAAAAATATGTATTTTTTTTTAATTTATACCATTTTATTGAAAATAATGCACTAAAAGCTGAACTATTTTTTACTATTAACTTATAATGTCATTATAAAATTTATTTAACACAAAAGCTTGTTGCAAGAATTCAGTATCAGTATTTACTTAGTTTGAAAAATTTAAACACTGGATACTACCAAGCCGTAAAGTACTTGTCAAGACGAATCAAACGATTCCAAACTCGAGTGTGTTGTAAACGTCGTATCATTATAGAGTTCTTATGACCACCTTCCGTCTTCATCATTAGAACCTGGATGCTATCAAAATATATAGTACTCGTCAAGACGAATCAAATGATTCCGAATTCGATGGTGTTACGTCGTTTCATTACAGAGTCCTATGGCCACCTTTCAGCTCCAGCATCAGATCAAATAGCTATTGTTATACAAGAGTGCAAAGTTGCTTTTTAACCGCGTGCTCAATTCTGATGACCGAGCAAGCGAAGGATACTAAAATTGAATCACGAGCGTAGCGAGTGATTCAAAACTTAGAATCCTGAGCGTCAGCGAGGGAATCAAAAGAGCACGAGGTGAAAAATCTTTGCACTCGAGTGCAACACGTAACTTTTCATTCCACCTCAGCGAGGAAACAACTAAATGCAAAAAAAACATTAACAATCATAAGATGCTTTTATTTCAGTTTAGGTATTAATATTTATTAGATACTACATTATGATAGGTAAGTATTACAGATTTATTTTAAATTATTTAAAAAATACTTAGGTAGGTACTCGCTCAACCCCGCGGTGTTACCCGCGGTTTTTGTCTTACCGCGAGTTACACCGCGGGACAAAGCTAGTCTAAAAAGTAGCCTAAGTTACTCCTTAGATTATCAGCTATCTGCCAGTAAAAGTCCCGTCATAATCAGTCCAGCTGTTCTAGAGATTACCCGGAACAAACAAACAGACAGACCGACTGACAGACAGACAATGTAACAGAAATTGTAAAAAAAAATATTTTAGTATATGTACCGTGTATACATACATATGCATTTAGTAAAAAGCGGTTATTTTAATATTACAAACAGACATTTCAATTTTATTTATATGTATGGATGTATAGCTAAATTAAGTAAAAATTAAAGTTACGTTAGTTACTTAAGAAGAAAATGGTGCGGCCAGAGTAAATAAAAAAAAAACTACACCAAGAAGGTTCCGAGTCTGAGTATTTAACAAAAAAAAAAATATTGTATGATTAATTCGGCACCATGGAGGAAGAAGTAAATAGGTTTAATGATGTTTTGAATTCACAAACTTAGTGCACCCGAGCGATGTTCTAAATTCAATTTACTTTATCCTCTAGAGGATAAAAACGGCTTTTGCAGTCAGATATCGAAGGGCAAAAATACTCTTTACGAGCTGGTGGGATGAAAATAACTATTTTCAATGTAACATAAAAGGGGGATTAGAATAAATAATATGGTGATTAGTCCTAGAATAAAGTGACTTTGTACGACTCACCTCCCTACTTTACAATCATCCTTGACGATATGGCCGTCCTCTAAGCTGAAATATATATAGCTGCTTAGTAAGAACATAGAAGTACTGACCTGGAGTTGAGATTGCATTAGAATAAAATTACAGGCTCCACAGAGGTTTTTATCAAATAATAATACAAACTGTGGAGTCGGTTTACCCCGTCACGCTAACTTTGTTACAGCGATTTTTTTGACGTCTGACTCGGGTGAAGGTAGAACTTTTGTTTCCATTATATTTGTACTGTGAGTAGGGGCAACAGGTTAAATGTTATTGTCTTTTATATATTTCATAAATTCATACTAATATTTATTACAAATTCGAAAGTAACTCTGTCTGTCTGTTACGCTTTCACAGCTAAACGGCTGCACCGATTTTTAAGAAATTTCGCATGGAGATACTTTAATTCTTGAGCAAGTACAAAAGCTACTCTTTACCCGCAGTCAGGACCGCAGGCAAAAGCTAGTAGTATTTTTATATGTATGGCCCTGTCAAAATACCTCTATACTGCCTGATGGAAAGCATAACCAGAATCCAAGAGTGGTGGTCACCATACTCATTGCGAATGCAGTTATAAGAAATATAAATATTTCGGACATCTAACACACAACGCCATCTAGTCCCAAGCTAAGCAGAGCTTGTGTTATGGGTACTAAATAACTGATATAAATATATACATACTTTTTTTTTGTAAATACATACATATTATACATAGAAAACACCCAAAATCCGAAACAAATATTTGCAGATCATACAAACATTTGATCCGACCCAGGAATCGAACCCGAGACCGCATATCAGTCGCATACGCTACCACCCCTACCGAGGCAGTCTATAAATGGGCATCTAAAGGTCTTGTTCTAGCAGTTGACGTCTTTCGGCTGGGGTGATGATTTTATTATATAATAAATAGTAACCACTAAATTATTACCTGTTCCAAAATATGTACTTTGAATATGAAGACAGGTAAGGTACTCTCTTGTCAATCTGTAATACGGTGTACAAATAAAGAGTTTTATATCTATGTAGGTCTTTGCTTCACTTTTCTTACTCCTCTTATTCTTATTTATTATTCTTACTTATCCCCATAAGTGTCTCAATATACCCTATCCTACTAATATTATAATTAGGAAAGAACTATTAGACGAATTTTTGCGAAACTTTACAGTCATATAGGCTCATACATTTCAATAACTCATTGACTACTTTTTACGGCGATATCCAATATACACACGAATGTAGTCTCGGCCAAAACTGGTTTTCTATATTTGAATCAATTTTTTTTATGGTGCACTTGATGAGCATTATAAAATATATCAAATCCATCAATCATCAACAACCCATAACGTCCCACTGCTGGGTATCCAGGTACTGACCGCGCCGTCGTTACTTACCCTCGGTGGTTGTTTCTAATCACCGAGTACAACTACTGGCCTTTGAGCGCCTCTGCGCTCATAGCCCAGCTCAAAAATATATCAAATTAAATACGACTATAATATATATTATAAATATAAATAAATATATAATAATCTCGCGACCAGCTTTTGTATAATATAAATTGTGCGATGACATTATAAGTTGATAGAAAAGTTTTCAAGGAATACTTTATTTTATTCTTTTTAAAGCATTCCAATAAAAGCTTGTTCTTAAAAAGTTTTATTTTATTAAATTTATTTAGTTATAAAAAATGCCCTTTTAAAATTTTAAGTTGCCTCAAAAACGTATATATTTTCTGGCTTATATATTTTTTATTCTTTAAACATTAAACTACAATATATAAAAATTGCATATTGCCACAAATATATTTTTGAAAAAAAAAATTTTTTGAAAAATTTAGGGGTTCATTTAGCCCCGCTACTCACCAGCCAGGTCTGCAGTTCCGTGTTGGGGTATATTAGGAGAGGTGTGTGACAAGTTTTCAGCTTGCCACAAATACCTACCCAAAAAATGGTACCAGCTCTCCTACTATGTATTCGCATGAGTGTTAGGATTAGTGCAAGAGAATTGTGTTATAGGATCTTCACTGTAAACTGTAATAATATTCGATTGATCTATTAAACCCCACATTTTCATTAGATATTCATATGCAGAGTGTTTTTCCCGAACTCAAAAGGAAAGGCGATAATTTTGGCAGTCTACATTAGGTTTGTATTTCCCCCCGTATCGCCTCAACTACTGAACCAATTTAAATGAATGAGGTGTTCATAGTTTTGTACTTATAGTAAAGTAAATTACGTGGTTAGGTTATGGCTTTTTAAACTTTCACTTGTTATTGATTTATTTTATCTTTTAGATTCAATTGTTCTTTTAATTCTTTCTTCTTTAAAGTAAAGTGCAACACTTTATTTTATAGATCACATGACTGAATTCGAACCTTTTACCGATTTGAATATTTAGCTAGCATAAGTAACACTTCAAACTTCAAATGTAACATAATCAGTAACTTTGTTTGGTAAACGAGACCACTGCCGAAGCAAATTTCTCTCCAACCACTTTCGGAAGTAAAACGGGCCAAATATGTACGTCAACTTTACTATATTTGGTCCAATGTAAGTTGCTTTGGAACATACGAATGAACATAATTAAGCAACTCGTTTCCCTCCCTTGACGCCTACAACTTCCTTGGCCGATAAGAAAATGCGGTCTATGTTTTCTTTCATTTAGTGAGGCTCTATTGTATTCAGGTTAAGTGGAAGTGACCTGCGCCCTGAAAATATCGTTATAGTAACTCCAATGTTTGTATAGTCGCCTTTGGGAAACATGTGATGTAGACCATCAAAAATTCATTAAGTAGTTATTGTTTTTTTAATTTTACTTATGAGTAAATTGTATTTCATAGTGTACGATTGATTCAAGAGATGAAAAGAGATGCATGATTGATAACAATTTCACGTGTTATAAATTTTAAACATGAAGTTCCAGGTAAAGTATGATAAAATAATCTTTGTTCAAGGACAGTTGGGCGCAAAGACTGAAGTATCTCTCGTACCTACATTGTAAAACAGTATCTAACGCCGGCCAATCTATTTATTTAATTTAAACCTCTAGCTGAACGACCTCCAGACCTCCTACGGCTATTATCTATCTTCAATGTCACGTCTACCATCACAATTAAAACTGAGCTGATATATCACACAAAGTCTCGTGTTTACCCTATAAAAGGTAAACAGAGAGGCATACAGCCTACATTATACAGTCTACAATTTTAGCCTTACTTAGATAATCGAGCGCAAACCTATTGCTGTTAACCTGACGCTTATTTCTAAATGGTTATTCTTACACATTTCGAAATACATACTAGTTTTTGCCCGCAGATCAGCCCACGTGTTTGTCGGTTATCGCGGTAAAAGAAGCCTATGTGCTTCCTCAAAAATCAGAATATCTTCATGCCAAATACACACATCAAAAGTGTCTAGGGATCAACATATGTGTCTAGGTATCAACATATATTTTTGCAATAACTTTTCTCCTGATTGATATTAATTAAAATTTTCTTTAAGGATTCATCAAATAAAGTGTTTTCGTTTGTCACAGTAACGATAAACCAAGTCACCTTTGCATTAATAAAGAAATTTGCCATTTTCCTAATAAAGGGATTTTTGACATTTGAACCACTAACATTAAAGTTCGAAAAAAAGACTGAAATAACAGTTTTCTTTAAAATTTTATTAGGTAACTTAAACAATTAATAATCCGTGTTTCTACCGCGAACACTAACAACACAAGAATCGGTTTGGCATACTCAAAATGAGTTCATCCAAATCACGCTGTGGAATGGCCGCCCATGTTCGTTGCAACAACAAAAAAAGGTCTTCTTGCGACTGGATACCCTCCATATTCGGCAGAGCTCTTCTCTGTAGCATATCCCATGCATGCTCAATCGGGTTCAAGTCTGGCGACTGAGCAGGCCAGGGCCAAAGCCGCATCTCAATCTCAAGAAATCCGCATAAAAATGCTTGATCCCTAGACACTTTTGATGTGTGTATCATTGAAATCAGTGCTGCGGATTAGTCATGCAAGCGTTACAGACAGAAGAAGACAGTCACTTTCGAATTTATAATACTAGTATGGATATTACAGGTAAATGTATTACACCTAGATACAAGATAAATGATAGTTGCTCATCGCAATATTTTATCCTGGGTGGTAACCGATACACAAATTCTGGCTTAACAGACAATATCTCTAACCACTAGGCTAGCAGGTTTGTAAATGTGAGCTTTTTACCTGTATATATTGAAACAACCCTGCAAATAAACAAATAATAAAACATCAGTAATAGACTCAGAAAAACTTTGCTTATCGTACTTAATATCATAAATTTGAATATAAATTTGTTTGTTACGATTTCACGCGAAAACTACTTAATCGATCATCATGAAACTTTGTACACATATACTTGGAGGAATTAGAAGTAACATAGGTTACTTTTTATTAAATGCGAGCAAAGCCGTGGGTAAAAGCTAGTAACATATAAACTCACTTATACTAGTTACAGTAATCTAAGTGATTACCATCCATCTCTAAAATAGTGACTTAGAGAGCATTGGAAGTGGCGCTCGGTACATAAAATCAGCTGATTTTATGTACCGAGCGCCATTTCCAATGCTTGTAATTCTCAATTGATAATGAAACAATTCAAATAAAGGGACTAATCAATCGAGTCATGCCTATTGACGAATGGTTGGGTTCATATAATTATCCCTCACGATATCTTTAAAACTGTCTATTATGACTCTCTCAGGTACACCTATAGCACTCAATATTGGTCAGTCAATTCAAAGGACCGATAATAATATTGATAAATTAGTAGACAATGGAGGTAAATCAAGGGTACATTACGTTTAGTAATAATACAAAATAATAAAATAAAAAATACGATTTCACGAACGACCAAATTGAAATGTGCCCACACGGGAAGCACCAGCTTTCAAATAAAAAAGAATCATCGAAATTGGTTGACGTGATATTGAGTTATTCGTCAATTTGTTGCACACATACTTAATGCAAATTGAAGACTTATATGGTTTTCTCATGGATGACATGTCAGAACTAAACCAAATTGAAATGGGACCACATGAGAAGCACCAGCTTTCAATTAAAAAAAGAATCATCGCAATCGGTTCACCCAGTCGAAAGTTATGAGGTGACTAACATAAAAAAAAAAACAGTCGAATTGAGAACCTCCTCCTTATTTAGAAGTCTCCTTATATATCCTAGTGAACTAATAAATCTATTTATTAGTATCCTACATAATACATTATTTTATATCTGCATTAATTCAGCTAAGATTTGAATAAACAATTTCCAAAACTTAAATGGTGCTTATATGTAAGGGTTGGCAGGTTAACGAGTGTAAAGATAAAAAATAGTCGTATAATAATAATTCCAGGGTATTTTTGAGTTACGACGTGTCTATAAATCATTCAATATTCAATGCAAGCTCAGAGGCGGTGTTGGTGTGCATAGCGTGATATGAGCTGAATGGTCGCCAAGTTATTGATGGCTCGACATAATAATACTGAACACTTACTTTATAATAATACTAGCTGACCGACGCAACATCGTCTGCGTCTTCTATTGCCTGCAACCAGAAGTTTGTTTACCATTATATAAAGCATTATATAACACTAGCAAAATTCTAACAAAAACAAAAACCGACTTGAAGGTTCGACTCGATTTCTCTCGCCTGCCATCATCAGTCCTTAATGTCCTTATCATGGTACCACCGTTGGGATATCTCCTTTCTATTAAAAAATAATCATAAAAATCGGTTTCTAAACAACGAAGTTATCCGCCGCGAACACACATCAAAAAATAAACATAATATACGGTCGAATTGAGAAACTTCTCTTTTTGAAGTCGGTTAAAAAGGAAAAGGCTTTATATTTGCTATGGATAAGTTGGTCAAATATTTTTTATTTGCTTTACATGCTTAGCTGGGTTAAAAAAGTTGGTATTTTAAGTTAAGTCTTTCAGTTTTCTCAAAAATTATTAGGCGTTACTTTTCTCAAATGACGAAATAGATTGCCTAGATCGCACCGCATTTCGTCTGCTTTTATGTCTTTAACATATCATAACATTTGCAACAACAATATAGATATATTTTTTAAAACTGTCTATTAATGTCGTATACGAATTGTGCGAATAGCATTTTCCTGTGTCGCTCTATCGGATTATGTAGTTTAGAGATTTCATACAACGATATGATGTGAATAGCAAAGCGTCTATTTGAAGAATTTTATACACGAATGCAACAACATTTTAAAATTCTTGTAGTTGGTATCAAGTCAAGATCGGATATTTATTTGCTATAATATCGATATTTCCAGGCAAAATATACATAATAATAAATAACGGCTTCTGTCATTTCTTCCTTGTCAGTCTAAAAAAAATAACTATGAGGCAACTAGCATTTTACTCTTTTTATAGGTACATAAAGCATCTTCTATTAGAGTTTGTTTTTTTGGAAGCACACAGCCCAACCAAATTCCATGTATTCATTGATCTGTCTGTTTTTTAGTTTCGTCATGTCTGTCCATTTGTCCGCCCGTTCGTCAATTAATCTATCGTCTGTCTAACGCCCGTCTACACATCTTACAGTGGTTCTATAAACCACTAATTTCACATGAACATACATTTTAATCATGCCGAAAAAGTGGTACAATAATATCATGAAAAAGTTTTCTTTTAGAATACGTCTACTACCTTTAAAGTAGGAAAGTATTTTTTTAAATTTATCAACCCTAGTGTGAGGTGTCATTGTATAGGTCTTTAAAAATAATAAGAGTTTGCCAAGACAATATTTTGATTAAAGTATTCGTTTAAGAGCACCGATTTCTGCTTTATGAGATCATCCTCTCCCCTTCTTCTAGTTTAGTGTTTAAAAATCATTCATTTTAATTCTATTTTATTTAAGAAAAATTAAACGTACATTTAATTGAAAGCATGGGTTACCATTAATATTATTGTAACATTTATCAAGACCTACAGTAATGCCTTAGAGCTTTTTGTGTGAGTTATAACCATTTTCATTTTCTAAAGAAAAACATTGATTGGAAAAACTGCCATACAAATTTAAATATAAATCAAATAAATAGTATTAGTGTCGTTTTTGTATTCAAGTGTATTACTTGAGCACAGACAAAAAACTTGTAACACCTTGAGACTTTTTGCCTTTCATTGTGACGTTGTGGCTTAAGTAAATTGAAATTATGACTAAGTATAATATTTTCACAAAAGAAAAAATAAAGTAAAAATGTTACCTAAAGTTGGAATGTTAAAATTGCTTTTCGAAATCAAAGTAGTTCATGTGAAACTTTCATATTACAGAGAACGTTAACCGTTTAAATTATATTAAGAAAGTTGTTTAGAAATAAAAGATTAAAAAACAAAACTGAATCCAAGTTTTGTTTGTAATAAGCGAACTGGCGTCGAGAGACATCAAGTAATTTATGTTATTATTGTTGCTACGTTACCTATTCCAAATATTCTTGAGTTCTTATTAAGTATCTTTTTAAGATCATATAGCTTTTGTAGAACCCATCTTAAGATCATCAGGATGGGGAGGGGGATGAGGATCATCCCCTATAATGTATTTCTGTTGCCGCTATAACCACAAATACTAAAAACAGAATAAAATAAATATCTAAGGGAGAGTCCTACACAACAAGCGTGTTTTTTTTAACGTTTTTTGATGAAATATTCAATAACGGTATCAGATAGACGCTTGAAATATACACAGAAATATTATTTGTATTTTCAGTTTAGAAATAACTAATTAAATTATAATCACAAATTTTAACAAAAAAAAACCGACTTCAATATGGACCAAATTTAAATGGGACCATACGGGAATATTGAGTTATTCGTTAATTTGTCGAGTACATACATAATGCAAATTGAAGACTTATATGGTTTTCTCATGGATGACATGTCATAACTGGACCAAAGTTAAATAAGACCATTCGGGAAGCACCAGCTTTCAAATAAAAAAAGAATCATCAAAATCGGTTCACCCAGTCCAAAGTTATGAGGTAACAAACATAAAAAAAAAATACAGTCGAATTGAGAACCTCCTCCTTTTTTGAAGTCGGTTGAAAATGAAATAAATACTTAAGAGTGGGTTCCCATACAACAAATGTGATTTTTTGTCGCTTTTCCTGATATTGATAACGGCAATAGGTAGACGCTGGAAATATGTAGATAATGGTACAGAACCCTTTATGCACGAGACCAACTCGCACTTAGCCGATTTTTTAACCAATTTGACTTACCTGAACTCTGACCATCTCTTACTAAAAAAATGTCTTCTCGTAATATATAAAATACTGATTACACATTTTAATTAACAGGAGTGAATTTTTGCTCGAACAATTTTAGTCCCGCTTATATACTAAGGGTCTAGCCTATTGCTATTTAGGGATCAGATAAAAATTACGCAAAACAATAGTGGGAAAGGGATTTTACTTATGCAGATTGATTGGGGAATGTTAGTTCGATCCAACCTTGGTTGAGCTCCCTAACAACATCTTGAACTAATTATTACAGAATAGTCTGAGCCCTCTACTATATTTTATTTACCGTAAAACGTGATTGATGATCTATGATCAATGATTGTTTGGGTGTTTTCTATGAATAATATGTTTTTTTTTTGTTTTTTATGTTTGGCCCGCCAAAATGACTCTACTTTGCCTGATGGAAAGCATAAGCAGAATCCAAGAGTGGTGGTCACCATGCTCACTGCGAATGCAGACAATGCAGTATGGCGACCCACACCATGGCGGCCTAGTGATGCTACTGCATCTATTAGTCTAGTCAACAAGTATGGAACTTGTTGACTAGACTAATTGGGCCTCCATGTATGTATTTACATCAAAAAAAAAAAATGTATTTGTATCAGTGGTCTAGTACCTAGCTCTGCTTAGCTTGGGACTAGATGGCGTTGTGTGTTAGATGTCCGTAATATTTAATATTATTATTATAGAACCACGAAAAACTCAGTGTTCATCTACGATTTTTTTATAAGGGCTTACCAAAGTTACTCCACTTTGCCTGATGGAAATAATGATCAGAATCCAAGAGCAATGGTCACCATGCTCATTGTGAATCAAGACAATGCAGCATGGTGACCCACAGTATGGCGGCCTATTGAGATGCGTCTGCATCATTGAGATTATTCCACTATTATTTATTTATTATCAAGCGCTTCCCATCCTCAAAAGTAAAATGTTCCTGTCTAGCGGACATTAAACAATCATTCTTACAGTACTTGAACAATAAGTTATTATGAGAAATGTTTCTTTCAGTACGATGTGCCGATATTTTATAGATCTCTTCCCTCTAAGAAACTAGGTGAACAAATAAAATATTTATTTTGGCGCCTGTACAATGAATACACTTCGCCATTCAGGCACCATTCGTAGGAGAATCCAAATATATTCCCCTAGTCTTGTGTAAGTTTATGCTAATCTGTATGTTACAATCTTATAATATGATTTATTCAATATTTTTTCATTAAACTAATGTATTGTGAATGAATAAGTATAATAAAGTAGCTGTTGCCGGCATGTATGTCGGGTATTCCTGCAAATAGTAGCCTATGTGTTATTCTGATGAATAAGCTATATTACTGTAAAGTTTCATCCAAATCTGTTCAGTAGTTTTTGCGTGAAGAACTAACAAACATACACACTTAAATTTCGCCTTTATAATATTAGTGTGATAAAGTAGAATTAAAAAACATTAATCCACCTAAGCGGGCAACGATTATACCGCATAATTTATGGCTAAACTTGAGTCGGTGTTTACCAATTATGTTTAAGCCCCGTACACTGTCTTATAGATAAATATTAGATTTTAAGTAGTCTTAAAGATAAATAATATTACACACACATATTTATATATACACATGTAAGTTTATTTTTGCTAGTAAAAACACTCTTCCTCTAAAAATCAGGACGATGATCCACCAATCTATTTATCTCATTTGCCTGAATTAAAAGCCTGCCACACACTTTTTTGCATCATCGCCAAAAGGCAATATATTTACAGTAGTTTAAAACAAGTTAATCACATGGTGACGATGGAATAAGAATTCGGAGAGTCACCACGCCCATTTATTCCGAGGATGTCGTAAGTAAGAGCCAAATAAGAGAGCAAACCAAGAAGGAAAACAAGACAATTTGAAACAAATCCTATTCTAACCCGTATTGTTGTAGTAGACTAAAAACTTCTCCTCATGTGTTTTCTTGTAAAGTAATAAACTCTTTTTTACAAGCTTTTTATTAACTTGCATCGTATGTATGTATGCTTGTATGTTCGGATAGAATCTTGCAACTCAATTTTGAAGCAGATATTTTCAACCGATTTTGCTGAAATGTTGCAAGCATATGTATACAGCGAGACAATACAATATTATAGTGACATGGAGCATCTCGAGGCATTCCAGTAAAAGCTTGTTTTAAAAGCTTTTTAATTTAATTTGTTTCCATTAATTTCTATTAATATATCTAAATGCTATCATAATAATAAATACATAAATTGTAGTCAAGTGTCCATACACCAAACTTCTGATTTTTTTCATGGTAAAAAATGTGGTTTAGTTGCTTGTATTTAAAGTATTGCAGCATTTGCAGTGTTTCGAATAGTATATATTTTGCTAATGAAGTGTTCTTTGAAAATATTTTGTTTACTAGTCAATCCACTTCAATCCACACACAAACACATACACACACAAATACCCCATCATCACTACATAGTATGAAACAAAGTCGCTTTCTCAGTCGCTATGTCCCAATGTGTGCTTAAATCTTTAAAACTACGCAACGAATTTTGATGCGGGTTTCTTTAATAGATAGAGTGATTCAAGAGGAAGGTTTTTATGTATAATAAATGATAATATAGTATGGAAACACTGTTAATTTTCGAGGTTTCTAATGTGATGTAGCAAATAAACACATTTTTTGCGCTTACATTGCAAACGCTGGTTGCACCCTACGAGATAGATCAAAATAATGTACTACAGTATTGTACACCTTAAAAAGTACTACAAAAAAGTCCGCGACGGCATATGTCTATCTCTTAGGGATAACCTACAACAACCATTTTTTATTCCTTTCTTTTTACGAGAAATAATGGCTTATTTACGAAGTGATTTTAAGCAATACAGAATGAATCCCTATACAATTAAGTAAATTAAATACATTTTGCATTTAATATAGATCAAAATGGCTCTTAACAGTATCTAATTTAAATGAATATATACTAGATATTACAGATTTAAAATGCACGAATCGTGTGGTCGGCGGGGGCATCTGAAATTCACCCATTCGAAGCCGGGGCGGGTCGTAAGTAAAGGTATACCAATAAAGAAAACAACAATATATTCTTTCACTTCTCGGTGCGTTGCGGTTTAACGGCAGTTTTCAATAATTTATCTTCAGTTTTAACTAGAAATAGGTTTTTAAAAATGTTCTTTATTTATAATAAAATTGTTCTTTTATGACAACTAAAATTTCAAAAAAAAAATTACTTATTAATGAAAGTACTGAATCAATTAAACTAAAACACTTACACTACCGCCAATTAGGTAATTGAAAACGACCGTAAAGACCATATTTTTTTTATTTTTTTTTCATTTTTTTATTTAAGTCTTCATGCATAATTGTTGCATAGGCGGACTTAATGCCGTAGGCATTTTCTACCAGTCGACCTTAGGGTGATGCAGAGCCAAGAATGGTAGATGCACAATGTTCAGAAATGTTAAATAAAATAATTCCATTATAGTATATCATATTTCCAGAGAGAGAGAGAGAGAGCTTACAAATGTAGATTACTTAATGATTTTACATTATTACTTATATCATTAGGATATTAGTACACATAATATTTAAGTAATTATATACTCACACATATATACATATATACACACATAATATACATATACATACATAATACCTTATATATATTCTTGTTGTGAAGAGGATAAAATTTAGGATTGTGGTGTTAATATTTTTGTGAAATGTTTCCGCAACAAGTATTTAAAGGCTTGACGTGTTTTCGCCATCCTGATCTCGAGAGGGAGCGCATTACATAACAGGACAGATTGAACCAAGAAAGAAGAATGTACAAAATCCGAGCGGTGAGAGGGACAATGAAGAAGTAAGTTGTTTGACGATCTAAGGTTTTTTGCGTAATTAGCACCTACATATTGAAGTTGGGAAGTTAGGTAAGAAGGAGATTTTTCTTCTTCTTCTTTTGATGAAATGGCAACCAGCCGGATCTCTCGGATCAGCTATTTCTGCCAATGTCAAGTGTTTAAAGCCTTCAAATCTTAAGTCTTTAAGTCTTTATATCTTCGTCGTGATGAAATCTACATATATAAAAGAAAGTCGTGTTAGTTACACTATTTATAACTCAAGAACGGCTGAACCGATTTGGCTGAAAATTGGTGGGGAGGTAGCTTAGAACCAGGAGACGGACATAGGATACTTTTTACAAAGTTTTTTTTAACTTTTCTCCACGGCGTTAGTCGCAGTTGTTTTTGTACCGCGGGTAATACCGCGGGGCTCGACTAGTTAATGATAAAAAAGAAAAAAATGTGGATGAGATGAAATGGGGACCCAAAGACAATATTGTTATGTCACGTTAGATTCGATTGATAACTGTCATTCTCACGTACTGTCACAAGGAGGATAAATACGTTCATCTTTAACGACAGAATAATCGTCACCAGCCTCAGGGTGAATCACTTATTTACTACGCAATCTAATTGATAAAGGTGAAGCGTGGGATTGTGAGTTATTATTTCCTAATCAGATAACTTATAATCTTACCCACGTGTTTATTAGACTTTTCCGATATTGAACATCCAGGTCCTATTTATATATGACTAGTTGTAGCCCGCGGTTTCGCCCGCGTGTTTGCCGGTTATCGCTGTAAATAGTAGCTGATGTGTTATTCTGATGTATAAGCTATATTATTGTAAAGTTTCATCCAAATCCGTTCAGTAGTTTTTGCGTGAAAGAGTAACAAACATCTATCCATCCATCCATACTCACAAACTTTCGGGTTTATAATATTAGTAGGATGTATAGAAATCCATGCTATCCATGGTTAGTCAATTTCATGTTTCAAAACTTCATGTGAACCAGAAATACCGTAGAAGACGCATATTTTATGTATCTTCATTTTGTCTAACGGATTAATGTTCGGAGTAAGATCAGGTAATACGCAAGTGATAACCGCTGTCCGTCTTCATAATATACGACTCCCACGGGA
The DNA here is from genome assembly GCA_949125395.1 of Diaphora mendica. NCBI lineage: Eukaryota > Metazoa > Arthropoda > Insecta > Lepidoptera > Erebidae > Diaphora > Diaphora mendica. The sequence goes on from OX421321.1 coordinate 10,979,549, forward strand.
AATAAAAGCTTGCGGTATTTGTTACATGACGTAACGAATATCGCTGCCGTGGAAAAAATATGATTGTATTGTCGTGGCTCTGTTTGAAATTATACCCAGCGCTATTTAACTTATTATTTATGCTTAAGTACCAGGATATTTGTTTTATAAATATTTAGGAGATTAATTATACAGTGTCGTTATTTTTCCATATATTTTTAACAGTAATTTCTTTCTGAAATCCTAACAATGCGAATACAAAGTTATGTGATAATTGGTTTAGTAGTTAGAGCATGAAAGCGTAACAAAGAAATAAACAAGCAGACTCACTATCACATTAGTACAGTTAGTTGAAATGATACAGAAAGTTAGTACAACACTTTTGGTATGAAAAAGAGAATTATAATGTAGATCATTCACATTCTTTTATGCAATAAAGCGAGGTAGGTATGTTTTCTTTCGATACGACATTTAGTGGATGAAAACTACTTTTTAAGAAACACATGTCATGCATTTTCGGGTAAGACGTAATTAGAAATTTCATTTGTCACAGTATTTCTTTTTTCTTTTATCTAGTCTGGATAATATCATGTGACTATTACGTTCGTAATTTTGTTTCAGACTGACGAATGACAGATAGAAAATGAAATAAGTTCGCGTTGTGGTAAAATAACGCAAACTTAAACTAGGGTCACTTTATACCATTCCAATGTATCCCTACGTTGTCGTCGTGGTGGGGCTTGCGTGAGTCGATGATTTCTGGGGCTATGCCGGTAGAGCCACTCATGCCGGATAGGCCCAGAAGGAGACTCCAGACTAAATGGGATACTAGACGGAGTCTTTACAGACTGCCGTGTGGGGCACTCTAAACGTCCCTCTGCACTAGCAGAGGGCGTATTAAAGTGCCAGTAGTTCCAAGAGGGACAGGGGGCGGACGGATCCGGTCTGGTGCAGACCCCGTCCGGCCCAGCCGTAATCCTGAACGGACAGGACCGGTGGCTCTTCGAAGCCACGAGGACGTAAACCTCTATAAAAATACCCCAAGCTCACGCTCTGACGCCTGGCAATGAGCTGAATCGCTGGAGGGAGTCCAGTGCCAAGGGCGTCCTCTGTCGGAGGACATTAAACTTCAAAAAATCATGACAATGGACGAAAATAGGAATATACCTACCCAGGAGGGTCCTAGACGCGATGCGTCTGGGGAATCCCTCCCGGAGCCAGTCGGCTCCGGCAGCCCCCAATCGTATTATGGGGGAGCACCCTTTGTCTCACACGCCCGTCGCCGAGCGTCAAATCCGGCACCCAAGTAAACGCGAAGGACGCGGAAAAAAGGAGTGGGGCAGTGTCGCGCCCGTCGAGGAACAGCCGAGGGCAGTTCCGGAAGGCGGACGCCCACTCCTCTAATGAGGAGATTGCTGCAGCAGGAACGCCTGCAGCGGTGGGGCTCCCAGAAGTCGACCTGACTGCTGGGAGCCGAAGAACATCGGATCGTCTGCGATCGAGGTCAGCTGTCCCGACCGGCTCCAGTGGCTCCGGTGCGACAACTGTCGCAATGGATGTCGTGGAGGTGGAGATCGGCGATAGCCGGAAGCGCGATAGCACTGCTACGGACGTGGAAACTTCCCAGGAGTGCCCGCCTCCCAAAGTACCCAGTAGTCACAGAGGGAGGTCACGGACCCCAGTTTCGACCCCGTCGGGCTCCGTCTTCTCTAAGGCGGAGTCTTACAGGCGAGCCAGGACAGACGGGGAACTCCAGGCGGAAGAGGAGATCGCTGGTCTCCTGCTTACAATCTGGACGCCGGTGGAAGGGGATTCAGTGCCCCAATCACCGGCCTCTTTGCAGGAGAGGGCGCATGCGGCGGTGGCCATCATCCACAAGGTGGCCACCAAGTCGGTGAACCTAAAGGGCCCTTTTGTGAGGGCCCTCAAGGACTCCTCCTCTGCCGTTGCTGAGGTCGTGGAGACCCTAGCCGGGGACGTGGCTCGCCTCCAGGCGGCCAACGACCGATTGACGGAGCAGGTGGCCGGGCTGAGCGCTCAATTTGCCGTATTTCGGGCGGAGCGCTCTGAGCGTGGGGTCCCTGTCCCGTCTGCGTCCCGGCCGGCCCCAGCCCCGGCCCCGTCTACATCGCGGCCAACCCCATCTACGTCGCGGCCGGCCCCGTCTGCGTCCCAGCCAGCCCCGTCTGCTTCCCAGCCAGCCCCGTCTGCGTCTGCGTCGCAGCTGGCTTCTGCTGGCACCGGGATTACCGACGCCCAGCTTGGAGCTATCCTGGACGCATGCTGGCGTATGGTGGAGGGAAGTACGGCCGGCCTGGAGGCCAGGCTGCCTCCGGCCCCAATTGTTCAGCCGCCGCTTGCGACAACGAAACCGGTCGCGTCGGCACCGACCCCTCTTCCCGTTGTGGGGGGTCGTGTGTCCTACGCGGCAGCAACGTCGGCTCCGGCTCCTGCGGCTCCTCAAAGGCGCCGTCAGGTGGCCAAGGCTCCAGCCAAAACTACTGCGCCGAAGCCGGGGCCCACTCCAACTGCTCATCGGCTTCGTGAGTGCCAGGATAACAGTCCTGGCGGCGAGGCCGATGAGGTGTTATAAATGCCTGTCGGCGGGACACACGCGCACCAAGTGCAGTAGTTGCTTCGACTGTAGCGGACTATGCTTCCGCTGTGGTCAACAGAGGCACAAGGCGGCAGAATGTTCTGCCGCCCCTTACTGCCCCATGGTCGATCCGGCTGGAGACTCTACGCGCTGGCTTTGCCGCCGCGGAGGCTCTCCAGCCGGTCATCCTCGAGTGGGTAGGGCGGCAGCACGGGACCCTTTCCTTCCGACTGACGCAGGTACTTTCCGGGCACGGTTGCTTCGGGAAGTACCTGCACTCGGTCGCCAGGAGGGAACTGAGTCCCGCCTGCCACCACTGCGACTGCAGTGAGGACTCGGCCCAGCACACGCTGGCGATTTGCCCCGCTTGGGCGTCACAGCGCCGGGCCCTCACTGCAGTCATCGGAGTAGATCTCTCGCTACCGGCCGTCATACGCTCCATGGCCGGTAGCGACAGCAGTTTTACCGCGGTCGCAACCTTCTGCGAAGATATAATCTCGCAGAAGGAGGCGGCGGAGAAGGCCCGGGAGGACGACCTCCACTCGGACCCGATCCGCCGCCGGCGAACCGGGCAGCGGAGGCGCGCTCACCTGCGCCTCATGCCACCCTGAGTGTGGCCGCGGATGGTCGGGACGGGCTTTCCCTGCCATCCGCTCTAGTGGCCGCCCGCGAGGAGGCGACGTTACGCGTGTGCCGTACGTCGCCTAAAAGAAGAGGTTCTGGAGAGGGTGCCCGCTTCTGTGCGGGCAAGCGCTGGGAGGGGTCTGGACGGCGTAATAACAGCAGTTCCCGGACTCCTCCCTCCTCAGGCGCAGAGTGGCACACCGTGTGGTTTTAGTCGGTTCGAGTCCGACACACCGCCCCGCCGCAAGCCCCGGCGCGGGTGACGGTCCGAGGGGATTCCCACACGTAATAAAAAAAAAAAAAAACTTCACTTCACTCACTTTATACCAACTCCAGAAGCGTCTCTATAGGCCGCCATAGATAGGGTTATCATACTGCATTATTGCATTCATGTATTCCATCAGACAGAGTATAATCACTTTGTAAGGCTCACATAACAAAAAACTGAGGTGGTTTTTAAAGAAAATCAAATATGTCATCCAATCGAGACAGTCCTACAGAATATTGTAATATTTTTATAATAATCTGTTTATATTCACATCCAAACATATTCCAATATAACGATTTTTGGTCGTTCCTTTTAGTTAGTGAAATGTGTGGTTGTAAGTGGTTACGCCTAAATACTTAATACCAATGGGCTCATTCGTCCGTTGGTACTTGGGATAGGGTTGGACGCCGGCGTAATAAAGTAGCAGATAATGTATAATAGAAACTCAGTAATGGTGTAAAAGTCAATGTTTTGTCGCGTTAGAAATTTAGATTTTTAAAAGATTATTTACAATATCTTCAGATCAGTCAAGTGCCATTTTGGTCAGTGCAAAAGAGTTTCGACCGCTTTATTAGCTTTTATTTCTTTAAAGTCACTCACGATAAAATAATTATTAGGTATGTAAAGCAGACTGATTTTATTGCATTTAAATCATATAGTTATGTAACGATCATAACAATTATCAGATTATTACTACAACAAAATAGACTGACAATTCTATAAAATTACATTTCGTGAATAATTTACATATTCTCTGTACAGTCGTTGTGGGTTATTATAATCACAAATTTTAACAAAAAAAAAACCGACTTCAATCTGGACTAAATTCAAATGAGACCACACGGGAAGCACCAGCTTTCAAATAAAAAAACAATCATCAAAATCGGTTCACCCAGTCGAGAGTTATATGGTAACAAACAAAAAAAAAAACAGTCGAATTCAGAACCTCCTCCTGATTTTGAAGTCGGTTAAAAAGACAGTTTCATTGGAATAATTAACACATGATTATAATAATAGCCCTTCTAGGAGTCCGTAATACTAACAAGGAATTTATTTAGTTTTGACTTATCCGTCTGTTTGTTTGTGGCTTAGATTAGAAATTATTTGGTTTATGATACACAATATTTTTTTTTTTTTTTTAATGTAATAGGCGGGCAAACGAGCAGACGTTTTGCCTGATGGTAAGCGATTACCGCCGCCCATGGGCACCTTCAACACCATTTCAGGGTAAGTATAAAGTTTGCCGATTTTTTTTTATCCGTCCCATAGCATGGCACCTGAGTGATGCGCAGGTAATAGAGGGTACCTCTAATTCTATTAACCAGATAATTAATATGTTGGCAAAAGTAGAAATTCAATATGAGGGGAAAGCTCCATCTAAAACCTTAACTATTTGACATTCAAGAATATTTAAATCTATTAATTTTTAGTTTCAGCACGCACCGTCGAGTTTTTTACTTTTCCAATATTTTAGTTTTGGTGAATAAACATTTTTAATTATTAAAAACAAGACCTTAATGGAAAAAGTTTATAAAAGAAAACTAATTCAAACGCCTTTTATGTAAACAGTATGTCGTAGAACGATAAACCATTTTCATTCTACAGTTTTAAATCTAATGATTTCACATTTTAAATACATGTACGATAATGATTTGCTATTGAATGTGCATATAAGTACAAACAGAGTACATTTAATAGAGCCGTCTGAGGATAGCACTTAAAGCAGGATTTGGAAAAGCTGATTAAGGTGACGCTTTGTCCTCTCCGCTTAAGACTCTACTCAAATTCATCTATATCAAATATATATACCAAATATGTAGAGATGTAGAGTTATAGACTCGTAGACGATAAGGGATTTATAAAAATAATATGTATTAGTCTCTCTATATATGTATGTAGAAATATTCAGTAGATGCGAGTAGGGTTTGATCACTTAATAATAGAGACGGAATATTGATGGTCCATTGTCCTTGTCTTAAGTAAGAAAGGTCCTTACAATCTCGTAAAGTGCCACGAAATATCTAAATAAGCCATTATACTCAAACGCCGTAAAATCAAACTATTGTATTCAAAGGCTTTTGATGGGTAATAAAGTTATCCCTTAAGGGTAGACACGGCTTAAATATAAATAAGGCAACAATATTTTACTATAAGTGTTTGTAACTTCAGATACTGATATGTTTAAAAATATTCTTCGGGCGATATTTATGTCAGGCGAGTTTCTGTATAATAACTGAAATTGACACTGGTCGATACAGACAATTAAAAATTAAAGTGACCAGACATCCTCATAATATATTAACTGTATTTTACTCTCATCGTTATTGTGTGAAATGACAAAATTTCTGACAGAACATGTACGTTCGTAATGCACAGTAACAGTTATTCGGTCAAGAATTTAAATAGTTCAATATTGTGCAAATTTTATACGAAATTTTAAAATTAAAAGTAATATGTTTAGCTGTCACTACGAGGGTCAATCATATACAATTGTATAAGAATACAAACATATATGTAATTATATACGTGAGGGGTATTTTTAGGTCCATTTGTGGCTTATTTAGTACTGCGAACTGCCAAATTAAACAAGCCGGCTGTTTAGATACTTCAATGAATAAATTATAAAAAAAATGATTGTTCAATCCTCCTTATAGTATTATTGAAATGATACTGAAGTAGGCTGATTGCTGAAACAGATAAGCCGGTACAATGTTGTAACATGTAAAACACGAAGTAACTACACCGCACCAGATACAACACATGTCGTAAGGTACATGGCTACTACCATTGAATTACTGTTTGACTAACGTTGCACAATAGGTGTTGGTACAACTTTGGTTGGACGACAGGTTTACAATTTCTAACGGTTTAGGATGAAGGAGACTGAAGAGTGCGAATATATTTTACGGCTGTGGTGACAAGAAGTATTATTACTATTACTTCAAAAATGATTGCGCCTAGTAAATGGCCTAAAATAACCAATAGTTAAGTATATCATTTTTAATTTTGGTTTGGTGTAATTAGCACTAGAATAATGGAAGATTTATATAAGGGACTTAAAAAAATCATCACGTGTTCATAAAAAAATAAAAAAGCCCGCTCACAAAAGTCGGTTATAAACAAACAGACAAACACACAGGTGAAGTTAATAAGCTAACCGAAAACACGTATAAACTCAAAGTAAAAATAATATTAATATTACTCATATGACTGAGTGCTTTAATAGTTTGGCTGGCTTTCAAGAGTGATTTTCAGTACAAAATGCATTATCCGCTGAAATCAGCTTAAGTGCATTGTATAACAGCACGTACTCGCATGCAGACTTTTGATGGCCGTTATTTATAGGGGTAAACTTTAGGTTACATTTTTGCCCAGGCGAGTGGTTCATAAAAAATAGAGGATGCATATTTCTATTATTGGCGATTAAGCTTAAAATTACGTTATAATAAAAAACTCTGTTTTAATAAAAATGAAACTTAATAAATGAATAAGTTGCTATGAAATCAAAGAGGCTCACAGCATAAAACTTTTGTACAACTAACTGACCTACCTCAAAAGGAGAAAACGGAACCCTTACACGATCATTTTGTTGTCCGACTGTCTGTCTGTCAAGATCCTTTTCCTCAGGAATGCGTAGAGGTATCAAGCTTAAATTAATATAAATACAAATACTCAAGTCTACTAACTCCTGGAGCCATAAAAAAATGAAACTTCTAAGCCAACGCAATCAAAAGGTATAGCTGTTTATACTGCTAATTTTCGACACTCGCAAGGGAATCAAAACCTTGAATTCAGAATCTTGAAATTTAGTACGAAGGAACGTCTTATAGCACAGATAAAGGAAAAATTGCGAAAAGCATAAAATTTTAGTAACATCATACTATAATATACCTACAGGTTTGTACGGAGCCCTCGGTTCACGAGTTCGACTCGCAATTGGTCGGTTTTTATTTTAATAAATGCCTCAAAAAGTCTCTGACAGCCGCAACGTCTGTTTTGCTTTTTCCTCATTGTAAAGGAGTTTCAATATATGCGAACAATGATACAACTTATTAATAGTGTACTCACATAAAGTACTCATATTATTAGTAGGTATGTGTAGAATAATGGTTAAACTTAAGCACTTGTAATAGGGGAGGTAGGGGAGCATTGGGCAGTCGGGAGGTTTGGGCATCCCTTTATTTCTTGAAATCCTTGGTAGATTCTTTTTGTTTTCTACCCCAGTACTATAGTTTAATAACTGGTAAAACCACTTATCTAAACATCATCTGTTATTTCACTTGATTGCTAAAGTTATATGCGGTTATCGGTTTCTTGCGTAAGGAAGTAAATATTTTGGTTGTGATTTGGAGAAAGATGACAAAGCAATCTGCAAGAAAGTGTAAGTATCTACGTTAATTTCTTCTTTTGTGTTTATAAACGATTAAATTTACCTGCTATTGAGGATTCAATATTTGATAAAAATAAACATATTCAAATTTATTTAAAAATGACTTTATGGGGAGCATTGGGCACGCATATAGAAAGGAGGGTTGGGCATGCGCAATTATAATAATTAATTAATTTAAATATTAATTATTATTAATAATAATAATTAATATCAAGATATAATATAATAATAACAAAATATAATTATAATATATTATAAAAAATGAAAAAAGAAATAAAAGAAATCTTAACCACACATAATATCATAAAAATATAATAATATATTATATAGTATCTAATTATTAATAATATATAATTATTATTTATAAAAAATAGTATTTACAATTATTTAATTGAGTCCAACATCTTGCAGGATTCATTCTTTCTTCGCTTTGTTAATTTTTTTCAAGTCTATGATAAGAAATAATATTTATTTTACAAGTTTTAATAGCAATATTATACACACATCAAAAGTGTCTAGGGATCAAGCATTTTTATGCGGATTTCTTGAGATTGAGATGTGGCTTTGGCTCTGGCCTGCTCAGTCGCCAGACTTGATCCCGATTGAGCATGCATGGGATATGCTACAGAGAAGAGCTTTGCCGAATATGGAGGGTATCCAGTCGCAAGAAGACCTTTTTTTGTTGTTGCAACGAACATGGGCGGCCATTCCACAGCGTGATTTGGATGAACTCATTTTGAGTATGCCAAACAGATTCTTGTGTTGTTAGTGTTCGCGGTAGAAACACGGATTATTAATTGTTTAAGTTACCTAATAAAAATTTTAAGAAAACTGTTATTTCAGTCTTTTTTTCGAACTTTAATGTTAGTGGTTCAAATGTCAAAAATCCCTTTATTAGGAAAATGACAAATTTCTTTACTAATGCAAAGGTGACTTGGTTTATCGTTACTGTGACAAACGAAAACACTTTATTTGATGAATCCTTAAAGAAAATTTTAATTAATATCAATCAGGAGAAAAGTTATTGCAAAAATATATGTTGATCCCTAGACACATATGTTGATCCCTAGACACTTTTGATGTGTGTATAATACTTAAGAATAATAGTATAATATAGCAATATGTAGCGTATTGAATACAATGCCCAAACCTCCCTTCTGGGGTGCCCAAACCAACCGACCATCGGGAGGTTCGGGCACTTTGGACATGTGTCAGAAGATCTTTTGTAACTTTGAGACTGATTACAATACAAAAACTTGTCTTTGCAATAATTACTACCAAATATGTGTGCTAGATTTATGTGAAATAAAATTTAGAATTTGTAAAAAAATTACAGTTTTATATAAAATCTATATAAAAAAGTGCCCAATGGTCCCCTACCTCCCCTAAATACAAAACGTAAATACAGCGTAATCTCACTAGATTTACCGTTCGTCTTAACCATTTGCTTCAGAGATAAATAACTTTGAGAGTATATGAAAAATACTAATTTCAACAAGTTTAAGAGAATGGGACTAATCCCGCCCACACGCCCACCACTGTAACTCCTGTACACCAGGATCAACAGCGGTGACCCACGAAAACACCGAGTTATGACACTCGGGAAGTCCCAGGAAAAATTTAACTGTCTTGGAACCCGCAACGAAATTAATCAGAAGAAAACTGGAGGAGTTGGAAATATAATAAGTCCACTTCCCTCATTAGCAAAGCGGGAGACAAAATGGAGTCAAAATAAGCAGACGCCTTTTTCAAACCGGGAAGCACCACGGATAAAAATATTATGGGTCCTAAGTGAGCTATATTTGATTTCTATAGTATGTATGGCAGAATCGCTTAAACGCACGGAAATTCACCGCAGTTGACACAAGATCCCCATAATATACTACCCCAGACGTCATTTGTAAGCTATTTAGCATCATGTTACGTTCATTGTACCAAAGACTACATTCCCAGAGGATATGATGAGCCGACTGTTCACAGCTAGAATCAGGTGTTGAGCATTGACAAAATGGTGAATCGACTAATTTAAATGAGTATAGTTTGCTCTTAAAGTTACCGTGGCCTGTAAGAAATTGAGCGACACAGTGATCTAACCTCGAGCCATGTCCTTGACAACCTTTCGCGAACAGATGGAAAGAACTGGTAGAGGTGGCGCCCCTTAGATGATTCGTCCCATCGTTTCTGCCATTCATCCAAGAGGTCGTTATAGACATTGGATTTTTGTTGAAACAATCTTATGATTTTACCGCGGTCTCGTATGCCCAAAAAATCGCATTCCATGTTTTGTAGTGTGGAATAGTACATGGCTGCACGTCTTTGCACCTCGAGATCGACCGGAAGAACACCTGCCAACACCGGTAAAGCCTCAGTGCTAACCGTCCTATATGCCTTGCACAAGAAAATCAATGCAGGTCGTTGGCCTTGTAACAGTTTGCGACGGACAGCACCTACAGTCGCCCTATCTGCCCATACAGGAGTACAATAGCAAATAGAACCCAAATAAGTAGCTCCATATATGATCTTTAGTGTATTATATGACAGACCCCATGTCGCAGTTGATATCCTCGTCAGTGCAAAGAAACTCTTTTTAGACTTTTCATTAAGTTTCAAGTTTAAAAGAAGTCACACCTTTCATTATAAAATCATTTTCACACAACAATTTTCGATTTAAGATAATTGCTCATAATTTAATTTGTATAGTCACAGCCAGCAATAATATTACGCCATCATTTTATAAATACATAATTGTAACAAACTTTACCAATTAAAGCAAGTCGACATTCACCGCAAGCTAAATATTTATGATACCTAATTTCCATAATGTCCCTGCATTTATTACAATTCTCAGGGGTTGTTTATTTTTCATCAAACCAACTACAACAATAAGATAGACTTTATAGCAGTATTTAAAGACTTGAAGAGGACAAACTCTGACATTCATATTTCATAAAATCTTTTCGCTCAGTTATTTGTGTATTAAATTAATTGCTTTGTTCAAACTTTTCGAACGACGCCCACGAGAAGGACCAACTTATTCCTGCTAAGAAGAAGTCCCTAGACGAGTTTCAGCTACACTTCGTGTACTAATACGTATTTAATACATTGTCCTGGATTATATATTAGTGTGAGAATTATTAAAGCTTAATTAGTATGGCAAAAGCATACTTGCAACTTTATTTAATCGCGATAGTCATTTATTCAAAATATTAAAAGCAGTGCATGAATTTAACGTACGATGTTTTCAATATTACCAGTAATTTTTTCTGTTCACTAATTTAAAAAAAAAAATGAGAGTTCACTTGATTGATTTTAAATGCCAAGGTCTGAAATATTTTACTTTTCTGCTCAATTCTGATCTTTCAAATTAAGACCTTAGTACATAGGGTTCTAGGTAGGTACGTTTTAAAAAATAAATTTTATGTTCAAAATGCAAAATTAAACGCCCAATATTCATGTTGTATCTACACACCTAGTATGTTTGCCTCACCTCTATCTTATACACGGAAAACTAATTTCGTGTTTGCACAGCTTCGCAACGTAAACAATTCTCCGGTACGCATTAAACTTTACAAGACTCCATTTGAGTACGTTCAAACACACGTTCCTCTGTGTACAGTTATACAAAATCATTTTAATAATTATGTAACAACTGCTTGGTGGAGTTTGATGAATCAAGTTTCATGAAATGGACGCTTTTAATACTTCTGGGTCATTGTCATTTGTAAACTTAATATTTAGGTATTAATTTACTTAAGATTTCATACAAATTCTAAGACCTGATGTGTGTAGTACATGTGTACGTGCTTAAGGTTATTATATTTTTAGCACTGCTTGATACTTTCAGCTTAATAGTAACTTTAATTGATAAAATCTTAAAACATTATGAATAAGTTTTAGGCAAGTAGTATTGCTCTCGGTAATTCTCTCACTCACTTGAAACGTTAGTGTAAAACGCAAACGCTAGGTTACTTACTCTATATAATACATATTTATATAATAGCTGCATTTTCCTATTAAAATCGGACTGATACTCTAAGTGATTAAAGTTTTTAAATAAGTTTTGCAATAAAGATTTACGTTAAGATTGTGGATGAAAATTACTGTGTGCCTATCCAATTATTTATTTACTGCCGTCGTCAGCAGTTCTAGCACTATCATCATCGTGAGGGTTCAATTTATATTTTGCTTTTTCACACTTTATTTTATAAATAAATGCAGAAGAATTTGTATGTAATTCTGGTTGAACCAACTTAAATGTTTCTTTTTTACAAAAACTAATATATATAATATCAATAGATACTTAAAGAGTACTTACATGGATTTAAATGAAACGAAAGCTCAACTTGAAATCGTACTAAACTGTTCAAAGAAAGGAATTGATCTTTTATTGCTGAATTGAAAATATGACAGTTCAGGTTGACGAACTACGTACTCATAGAAAACAGGCAGGTTGTCTATATTATGTAAACATAATCGCGACATAAACTGTACAAATCTTTTTTTAAGTACTAAGTATACACAAAGGGACGCTTTTATTTGCTGAAATTGAGCTAACGTCTCTGAAACATAGTAATAAATGTTTTTACAACAGATATACATTACTGCTATTTTACAATCTTTTTATTAACTTGCAATGTATGTATGTATGCTTGTATGTTCGGGTGGAATATTGCAACTCAATTTTGAAGCAGATATCTTCAACCGATTTTACTGAAATTTTGTACCTATACAGCGTGACAATACAGTATTATAAAGACATGGAGCTGATCTGATGCTGGAGCTGGAAGGTGGCCATAGGAAATCTGTAAAGAAACGTCGCAACATCATCGAGTTTGGACTCGTTTGATTCGTCTCAAGGCATTCCAGTAAAAGTTTGTTTTTGAAAAGCTTTTTAACTTTTGTTATTTATACTTCAAAACGTAGGGCAATAAATTATCTAATAACCACATGATTTAAACGTGTGTATAAAAGAGCTCTTTCTATTATTTTATTCAGTAAAGTAAAGTTTTATTCTTTTGAGTATCTGGTAAGTGTAATGAGGATGAATAAAATTAAGAAAACTAAAACTAATAATTAATTAATTTTATTTCAAAAATTAATTATTAATTTTTTTATTTATCAATAGTTAATAGAATATTTAAAAAAAAAACATAGAAATAGCTGCTTTTAGACTTTATTCAGCCCTAGTGGTAAAAAGTCTGTCAGGTATTATTTTGCCCCCAGCTAACGAGCAGACGTAGACGTATCGTCTGATGGTAAGCGATTACCGCCGCCCATGGACACCCGAAACACCAGAGGAATCACAAGTGCGTTGCAGGCCTTTGAGGGATTGGGGAGGGGTTGGGCCTCCGGTATCCTCACTCAATCAGTAACACAGCGCAAGCGCTGTTTCACACCGGTTTTCTGTGAGGCCGTGGGACCCAGGGATTTCTTTTCGAGGGTGCACTTGGTTCCCCGGCTTCTAGTACCCGAGACGGTGTGCGGTTCTTAGTAGGTTCGAGTCCGACATAGCCGAGGGGATTTCCGCACAAAAAAGGGGTAAAATTACTAGTCACATCAGTGTTAGACAGCACAAATCCTTGTACCTTGACCCAATACTGTAAGAGTTTGAATTTCTTTGTTTCTTATTATGTTTTCACGCTTTGATCAAACACACAAGAACACAGAAAATAATATAATACATTTACCCGTAAGAAGAGGAAAGTTCTTAAATACCTCCCAACAAAAAATATAACTGCTTAAGTATCAAATCTAAACGTTCTAAATTATATTTGAATTTTGATTCGCAAGCGTAGGAAGATTACATTCTAGAATTTTTAACAAGTTCCATTAAGTGCCGACAATTTAGAGTATAAATTACGTAGGAAGATTATTTTAAGTAGGTTCCATATCGAGATTCAGTGGGCTTAAGGTGATTCTTGGGCTACGATTTTTGTATATGATATTATATATTTCTTACCCTAGGGAATCAGTGTGGACAAAAAATCCAAATTAATATTTCAGCGAATTTAAGTAAGGGATCCTAGTGGATGTTGGCCTCTGCCCATCTTATTCCGAAACAGTTTAAAAAAATCAAAATATAAAAAAATGTGTGAATGACTCAAGTAGCATGGTTCCAAAATGCCACTCATAGTGAGAAGAACCGGCAAGACATTTTACATTATATCTGTATGTAGTATGTACATCATATGGTGACCTTCATGGCATCTGTTAAACTATTCAGAACTGAAGTATTTTAGCAAAGCACATCATTGAAAACACACACTGAAAACATTCTAAAATAAATAATCACCACTTATTCTCATCACTTGAAATTCCTTTCATTCTTCAATCCATCGCTTTATTCTGCCAAACCCAGCCATAAGCACCACTTGTGTTTCAAATATCTTAAAACAGAAACGGTTAATCCAAGTCTTAAGAATTACTTAAATAAATTGATTTCCGTTCAAAACATTTGAATTTTGCAGCTAACTTTACGGGCTTTCAAGATTACAACTTTGTAGTTATGAATCGTCTGGTAATGGAAACTCTTTTCTCTTAATAGCGATGATGAAGTGGATTGAATTTAAACAAAATTTGTTATTGTACAGTTTCTAAATAATAATATCAATATTTCACGGATAACACTTAAATAAAAAAAAAAACAAAAAAATAATAATTCAAAAGTAGGATACTTGCGCTGTCTTAAGATTATATTTATTTAACTCGATTCATTAATAACAATAAATTAAGTTACTTTTGTCCTGTATAAATAGCGTCAAGGAGAAAACGTATTTACAAGTTAAACAACACTTTATTATATTATTTCCGATCTAAATTGTATCACGCGGATCTAAAATCCAACGTTAATGATTTGTTTGGAAGTGATACTTATTGCGTTTATTGCTTATTAAACAGATTTTCCTTATAGATATTAATATTTCTTCCGGCAATGTAACATCTATATCTATACTTATAATAAAAATGTAACAGGTCAAATTCTGTACATTAAAGATATTTTGAATTTTTTTTTGGAGGGCTCTCTATTATCGATACTGAAGCCAAAACTGTCATTTTTTTCATTTTTGTCTGTCTGTCTGTATCTTGGCAGCGCATCACGCCGAAACTACTGAACAGATTCAAATTAAACTTGGCATGAATTGAGTTCATACTACGAGGTAGGACATAGGATACTTTTTATCCCGAAATTCAGCACGGTTTCCCGGAGAGAGGGGATGAAAGTCAAAATTTGTACTTATTTATAATTCAATAACACATAGTCCGATTTCATTCCTTATTTTTTTGCTAGAAAGAAAAAAAAAAAGATAACGGGAAAAGTATTATTTTTTGTCCGCAACTGTACACTGCCTGTGGGAAGCTGAGACAGATATGTAAATATGGCGGTACGAAGTTCGCCGGGTCAGCTAGTTATAAATATCTTATTAGTTAAAGTAAAATAGAAGTATAGAACTTACAATTGGATCTCAGATTTCTTTGAAGTGTAATGAAAATGAATATATATTCAGACCTGTGTGGAATTTTCCACAAAAGCTTACTTTTAAGTGGCTAAATTAGTTTTCTTTGAAATTTCAAGTATCTGCAAAGAAATCAAAGGTTTGTTCATATTTGTTCTAATTAATCGTAATACCTTGTAATAATGTGAAAATTGCGTATGGAAATTATATTAAACACACGTATTACTGTACATTTGTACCGTACAAGATATACAATAGTTACGTTCCTTTAAATTTGCGTAGTTATTAAAGGAAGCAACACATAATTATAATATATTAAATATTCACGTGAAATTGTTCTGGTTCGAAAAGAGAGCCACCGCAGAACATAAATATGCTCAATGACTCTGAATTACTGTGCAGAGCTCTGTTGTATCTAAAAGGTAGTAGAGCCACGCTGATTTCAAATGATTTTTTTGAATTCGAACGGGCTGGCTCGACCGGGGCGGTACTACCTTCGCACAGAAAATCTACGTAAAATGACAGCGTTCGTGCTGTCGTGTTTCGTTGGTGAGTGCGAGACCGGAGGCCCAAATAGTCTAGTCAACAAGTTCCATACTTGTTGACTAGACTAAAAGATGCAGAAACATAACAGCCATGGTGTGGGTCACTATGCTGCATTGTCTGCATTCGCAATGAGTATGGTGACCACCACTCTAGGATTCTGCTTATTCTTTCCATCAGGCAGTGTAGAGTAATTTTGGCCACACATAAAAAGAAGTATCAACAGTTAATAATTGAGTTTAAAGGAATTACATAGCTTCTAATTCCCTACCTATTTAAGCGTAATTGATGATGTCTACACTAACATATATATGTATCTAACCCGCTCTTTATCCAAATCGTTTGAATAAATATAAACGATTTTCCGCTTAGGAACGCAATCAAAGCGAATAGGGACCATGTATCAAACTTTTGGGTTTAAATTACACAAGTTTAAAGTGATGTTGACACGTATTTGGGCTGACACCTCGTCAAAGGTAGGGGATAGTCACTAAATGAGTTAAAAGGATTTAAACTCTGAGGTTAGGGAAGAGTTGTGGGAATAAAACACGTCAATGAGTTTTGTAATTTACTTATATTTGTAGCTTCTCTAATTTATAACCTTCTAGAGCAATTTAACACAAGGAAGACCCTGTTAATAACGTGCCAATTGCTAGCATTTAAATGTTGGTTTTTATCCGACTATTTCGAAGGCAAAAGGAAGGGTAATAGTTTTGGCAGTCTTATGTTTGTTTGTATGTTCTATCGTAGCACCTGAACTACTGAACCAATTTTAACGAATAAGGTCTCAATAGATTCGTAATAGAGACCCGGGTGACAAGGCTATATAAATTTTATCAAAAGTTTTCACGTGATAGGATTAAATATTTTTTCAAATTTTCTTGTTATTTCTAAATTATATATAGGTTTTAAATTTAAGTCAATAATTTCAATCTTATCAATACACGATACTACTACTATAAACGAGTAAAGAATTCACAATTTTGTTTACGGTTGTTAGAAATTGAACGTCATTATAATGGCAACATTTTTGATTGTCATTTTTTTTGTTTGATGTTTTGAAGTGACAAGATAGTATTAACGAGACGCTTGTGAAAACGGTCGACCATTGTCGTTTTTGGGTGCCGTTCAATGAGGAATTTAGCTGATTGTCCATCCAACTCGGTGTTTCGTTGGTTACCGTTATGATTGGTCTGGATTGGACACGCGAGTTTAGTAGTCCCGTCAAATAGGCGCAATCCGTGACAGTTAAAACGGATGTATTATAATTACGATACTAGGGAGCCTGTAAAGCCACTTAGGAGTATGAATGTGTGACGACGCAGAGAGGAAACTACCCAAGGGATCCCTTGGAACGCCGATATCAAGGAATCCACACATCTCCAGTAAGTGCTTGATATTACATTAGCTTAGAATAAGAACAGGGTGAAACGCCCTGAAGGTTTGATGCTCTTGCCAGTGACATAGTTAGCGATTGAATGGCTATACCATGGGCCCTATAGACATTGCAAACTTCACATGGTAAACGCTGCATTAGCAAAAGGATTGAACAACGGTAATGAAAGTACTTACGTTATGACATTAATATGTCGACAATAGCCTGTGACCGCTGGAAGTTCAATCTAGTTGGAACGTTAGGCAATTCAAAGATATACTACTACTCAAAGGGTTAATTGTAACCTCCCATAAATTATATGTATAAATTGGATAGCTTAGCAGAATAAAATGTTACCAAAGTCCATTCAAGGTAGTAGAGCCAGCACTAAGTGGCCGGCTCGATTGGGGCGGTACTGCCCACAGAAGATCAACCTAGAATGTCAGTATTCGTGCTGTATTGTTTCGTTGGTGTGTGAGACCGGAGGCCCAATGTTGTAGAAGCATCTCAATAGGCCGCTATAGTGTGGTTCAGCTTATTGCATTGTTACATTTTCTGCATACACAATGAGTATAGTGGCCACTACTATTGGATTTTAGTCATGCTTTCCATCAGTCAGAGGAGAGTCACTTCGACAGACCCATATATATAAAAAAATAATTGCAGCTATACCTCACTTACTGTCATTAATTATCTGATGCGTAGGTTCATGAAAAATCAACATATTTAAATATATTGGTCGTTGTTACACCAACACATTGAATTGATGGTTCCTTCAACATGTTTAAAAAACGCGTATTCATTTTTGCCTGTAAAAATGTTATCCGAAGCACTTTTTATATTTATATCAATTTCTTTAACATCTCACAGTCAATTGGCGTATATATTTTTGTCGGAAATTTCTTTGAAGAACATCCCTAATATATTCCAATTAAATTTAAATGAATAATTTCTACATAAATAACGTTATTCTATGTGGAAATCGAAAATAAACGGATCAAAATAAACGTCATATACCTTCATTATATCTATATATATAAAATCGAAATACCACTCACTTATTAATCACGAAATCTCAGAAACTATAACACTTACAAACTTGAAATTTGGCAGGTAGGTTCCTTATTGGGGGTAGACATCCGCTAAGAACGGATTTTACTAAACTCTACCCCTAAGGGGGTAAATTAGGGGATGAAAGTCTGCGTGAGCGAAGCTTCGTGCAAAAGCTAGTTAACTGATATAAATATTAACATAAAAAAGTAAGAGTGTACTCTCTTACTTCCGAGGTAGTAGAGCCACGCTGATATCAGCACTAACGGGACAGAACTCACACAGAATATCAACGTAAAATGACAGCATTCGTACTGTCGTGTTTCGTAAGTGTTTCGTTCGTGAGTGCGAGACCGGAGGCCCAATGATGCAGAAACATCACTAGGCCACCTAGTGTGGGTCACCATGCTGCATTGTTGCATTGTGTACATTCGCAATGAGCATGGTGACCACCACTCTTGGATTCTGCCTATGCTTTCCTTCAGGCAGAGTGAGTCATTTTGGCAGAGCCATACATAGAAAAAACTAAATTATCACTTTAGCTCTTGCTATGTTTCACTTACATAGAAATCTGCTTTTCGTCTCTGCCTATTCGTTAAGGCATACAACCGTGAGTGAATATGGACGTATGTATAGTGTGTTCAAGTATGTTCATTTTTTTTAGTTTGAACTTATTCTATAGAGCCATTTGCTCTATAGAATAAGTTCAAGCAAGGGCAGGGGTAATGTGAACCTGGTCCATTAGTAATGGCAGTTACATGTTTATTAGTATTGTAGACAGTTAAGAACGCTTTTAATCACTACGCATTTATTTTTATACCCGCATTAGAAATATATTCCTATGTTGCAGGGGACTTTACTAACGTACAAAAAACGGAAATGAAGAACATCCAGACCCAAACCAAAAATTTTTGTATCAGAAAATGTATCCTGAGATTAGCGCGTTCAAACAAACAAACAAACTCTTCAGCTTTATATAATAGTATAGATTAGGATTTTAAAAGAGACGGATATCTGGTTTAACGCTTCAAAATGCAAAACGCATACAGTTATACAAACGCACGGAAAAAAAGTACCCAGATTTTAATACAATATTGTTTTTATTGTAGGCTTATAAAATAGTAATATTCATGTAACTATATAAAAAATTAATTATAAACACGAAATGAAATAACCATATTTATCAAATTCAATTTCGTAAAAAATCTGAAAACAATTATCTATGAAGCCTTTTTATCTTTTATTTAATACATTATTTAGTAAAGACCCTCCGGGCATAGTTAATGTTTTTCTGAGGATTTAATTTTTTCAGGCTGAAAATTTGTGTATGCTTTCTATTTCATTTTGAATTTTCGATTCCGTAATATACTTTTTATTTTTGTTTTATTTAAAGGCAAGTAGGTATAATAAGTTGAGGGTAATGACGTGTGCTAAAATGTGTATATAATTTTTTTACATAGAGAAGTACTTTTATGAATTCAAAAGTAAGCTTTTTTTATAAGTGTACCCGAATAATAATAATGTCACTGTCATTATTTTTGGTCGCAGTGTTTCTCTACAGTTAAATATAATAATAGTATATATGGTAGGTATTCTACTTACGAATAGACTAGAATAGACATATAGGTCGATAACGTACTTATGACTTGTGTCGTTATAAATTATAGGTATGTTTTATGTTACTCCCCATCAAGTAACTCATCTGTTCTTTTGCCCTTCTCTGCCACAAGAAAAGTTAAAAACTAAAATCTAACATTAAAACTTTTGGTATTTATAGAACCTATGTCAAACGTCCTATTTTTACGAATCAATTGACACCACATTAATTAAAATCGGTTCAATATTTTAAGCCTTACAGTGGAACATACAAACATCATTGACTCTCAAAAATATTACCCTTTTGGCTTCGCCGTAGACGGGTAATGAAAAAGCACAGAGATAAAATTAGTTCACTTTTCTTTCTTCAATTATCATACAATCACTCTTTTAAAATATGGGCAGGTGTGGTGCTTGACATTTTTCGGGTGTGGTTATTTGGCTCATTACAAATATCTGTATTATGGATAAAGTCGGTATCGGGACTACCATCGCACAGAAGATAACCTTAAAATGACAACGTTCGTGCTGTCGTGCTTCGTAGGTGAGTGCGAGACCGGAGGCCCAATAAGCAGAAGCATCACTAGGCCGCCGTGATGTGGGTCACCATGCTGCATTGTTGCAATGTTTGCATTCGCAATGAGTATGGTGACCACCACTCTTGGATTCTGCTTATGCTTTCCACCAGGCAGAGTAGAGTCATTTTGTCAGGCAATGCACATAAAAAAAGTGGTGTGTTTTCCCTTGTGGAGTTTAAAGGTATATGTTAAATGGATACGACAATAATAAGGTGTCCTATTGTCCATAGTTGAATTAAAATAAAATACATTTATAATCATTTTTTTTATATTTATATATCTCTATAAATGAAAATCATTATTTTCCTAGCCTTTATTATTCCCAAGAGTTGGGGTCGGCTACTAGTTCAACTGGTTTTACCTTAATATCATTTTTTAAACGGATCGACTGGCATCGGACCTCCGCAACCCTGAGGGTGAACTGAATTCGAAGGTTGAACTAGTTGTCAGGATATTTGAGGGCACTGACTTCCAAATAACGATTGCCACATATGTTCATGACAACCGGGATGGACGGCTTAACGTGCTCTCCGAGGCACGGGCGGGAAACACCGCCATCTTCCATACTCCGGGCTGCTATTAAGAATTTCTTGCAAAAAAACCCAACAGCAGTCCGACCCGGGAATCGAACCCGAGACCTCTTGATTTGCAGTCACTTATGCTAACCACTAGACCACCGAGGCAGTTTCTTACGTTCAGATCAACGATCTCTATAAATGAAAATGAATCACCGAAATGTATGTAAGCGCCTAACTTCCGATCGTCTGCACCAAATAGGATATTTTTTTTAATGCGTTTGTTACTATTAAGACAAGGTTTTATATAGAAGAAAATATAATTTATTATATAAATAAGAAAATATGTTTTGTTATTTGTATAGAAGAAATATAATAATAGTTATATTTACTTAGTCCGCGACTGTACATTACCTGTGTAAACCTGAGGTTGACATAAATACTAAAACAAGTTTTTCGGAAGCTTAGGTATCCCGGTATGAAGTTCGCCGGGTCAGCCAGTATAGTATAAATATATTTTACTACAACTTGTATATGAATATATTTACGTTCATATTTTGTGTGAAGGAATACTGTTCTTCCGATCATCATAAAATGCTGCATGAACTTTACTAATGATACAGAGAAGGGTAAGAAAAAGTACGTTTCATCCAGAAAAAGTAAGGCAAACAAATATATTTTTCACAAGCAAACTGGTAGGTAAATCTTGTAAAATATAAAATAAAAAGTTAATGATAATATTATAGATTACATAATAATATTTGAAATAATCAATCATTATAAAGTTCTTTTATGTCTGATTTAAAATACGTTTGTTTTACTGCTACTGATAGCCATAAATTACTGGGCACTATAAATATAAAATGTACTGCAATACAAAAGCAATACGAATGATTAATGTGAAACTTCCTAAAATATTTATCTTTTGCATAAAAGTACGATACCAATGATTACTATTGTAAAAAGTCCTTTATTTAACCGCCATAAAATTTATTACTCTCACTTTTTATCAAGAAAACCACTTCCAAGAAAACTTGTTCAATAATAATCTAATTAGATTCATTTCAAATTGTAACTTTGTCAGCATTTTATAACCTATTCTTTGTTGAACACAAAGAATGAAAAGATTAAATCCATTAATTATAGGAACTTAGTATTTACAAGAGACATTTCTTGATTAGTACGTGAAGTTCTCTAATTAGATCATTGTGGTATCTATTAGAGATTTAGTGATTAAAGAATTTTTGAAGTGAAATTAATTCTATGTCGCCAAATTGGTTCAGCTTCAAACTTGAAATTAACCGAGTGAGTGTTGCGGAGCGGAAAACGTTTTCAATAATTAAATAGCTACCCACCTTATCTCATCTCAAAGGAGTTGTGTTAGCCTTTTTAATCTCTTTAGTATTATGTAATTGAATTCTTTTAACCGCGAGCATAAAGGAAATACCGTCGCTTTTATCTGAAACTCGGGCTTTCGGATCACCTAATTGATTTGTGAGAGGCCTTTGTTGCTGTTCGTGTAATAATGTAAATCCAATAAACTAATCTGTATAGCGCGGCGCGTTGCTTAAGCAATAGTTTGTTATATCATTACTGAAGTGTAATTCAATAGCTTGACAAAACTGTGTTATAACGCTTACGAGTTTATGAGAGGTATTTGTTTGTTTACGTATAATTATTTATTTATTTATTTATTTGTCACTACACACAACGCCATCTAGTCCCAAGCTAAGCAGAGCTTGTGTTATGGGTACTAGACAACTGATACAAATACACATATACTTTTTTTTTTTTTTTTGTAAATACATACATATTATACATAGAAAACACCCAAACTCCGAAACAAATATTTGTAGGTCATACAAACATTTGGTCCGACCCGGGAATCGAACCCGAGACCTCATGATCACCAGTCGCACACGCCAACAAATTCAATTTGTTATGTACCTAATGTATGCAACACATGTTTGTAATCTATACACCTATATCTATACAAATAAATAAAATTGGAGTGTCTGTTTGTAATATTAAAATAATCCCTTTTTAACCGACTTCCAAAAAGGAGGAGGTTCTATGTTCCACTGTATGTATTTTTTTTATGTATGTTCACCGATAACTCCGTCAATTGTGGACCGATTATGAAAAATTTGTTTGTTTTGTATTATGAAAAAAATTGTATTCAAATTATTTAGGTAAGCTGATGATTGAAGGTGGAAGGTACAACTCCTCAATGGTTAGGAGTTTGAGGATAATTCTTTAAATTTCATACGCATCTAAAGACCTTCAGTCGTATACTTTCAAGTTATTTAGGTGAGCTGATGATAGAAGCTTAAACTCTTCAACAGTTTGGGATTACAGGATGATTTTAATATTACACGTACGTATACCTAGATCTAATTTGTATTCTTGATGATGAAATTTGATGAAATAGTTCAACTTACTACTTACCTACGATTGTTAAAAACTGAAAAAGCAAAACTTTTTATAAAAAAAAACCGACTTCCAAAAAACATCCAACGAAAACTCTCTGCCAAAAAAACACTTAAAAGCGTAAAATAAACTGGTTCTTCATAAATTGCCTATACCTAATTCTTTATTCATTTAAATAGTAGTATTATAATGTGTGCTAGTTACCTAAAATCTGTTTGAAGTCAGTCTATGAATAGGTCTTCGAAAATGATATTGAGGTTTCTAATATCATTTTTTTCTAAACTGAATAGCTTGCGCGAGAGACACTTCCAAAGTGGTAAAATGAGAGATAAATCTAAAAAAAATATATGATGTACATTACCATGTAAACTTCCAACGAAAATTGATTTGAACGAAATCTAGTTAGTAGTTTTTTTAATACGTCATAAATCGTAAACTGCAATTTACCTTTCATTCAATCAACACAAATATAAAAATAAAACAAAAATTATATTATGTTACTTGCTGCTGCACTTTTTTTTAAAATAATTACTAAATGCATATGTACATACACATATACAGATACCAAAATACAATTTTTTACAATTTTTGGCTGCTTGTCTGACGGTCTGTCTGTTTTTTTTTTTTATGTTTGGCCCGCCAAAATGACTCTACTCTGCCTGATGGAAACCATAAGCAGAATCCAAGAGTGGTGGTCACCATACTCACTGCGAATGCAGACAATGCAGTATGGCGACCCACACCATGGCGGCCTAGTGATGCTACTGCATCTTTTAGTCTAGTCAACAAGTCTGTCTGTTTGTTCCGGCTAATCTCTGGAAGGGCTGGACCGATTTTGACGGACCGTAACTTAGGCAACTTTTTTTAGACTAGCTTCGCCCCGCGGCGTTACCCGCGGTACGACAATAACCGCAAGTAACACCGCGAGGTTCAGCTAGTAGCAATATAAAGTTGTAACTGTTTTCACATACATTTATTTACCATCGAGCACTATCCTACTAAAACTATGTTTCACATTATTTATTTCTGTAACATTTATAATTCAGGTAGAACAGTCACAGAATGTGCGATGGAGTTAGAATATACTTAAAGTCATTACCAAGAAATGTATTTTCATTGTTTTTATGTGTCAATGGTTTGTTAATTTTACCCATTATAAGCTCGTGGTATTTTCTAAAGTAAGCGCTAAGCGATGCTATGGGGTGTCATTAGAAATCATTACGGTACAAAGACTGGTAGCTTTAAGTGCCATTAAATGAAAATGTCCTAAAATTATGGGCACTTAGTGCAAGGAGCCGTTCTGTAGCGGCTATTTCGACTCTACTAGTAGGTAAACATACTTATCTACGTAGTCAGTTCTGCACATAGAATGCCCATTTCTGCATAAAACATGTTATAAAGAGCTAAAATCACTTGATGTACCCGTATCACTGGTACCAAGTCAATAATAATCATAGAATTTTGTTTAACATTTCAACCAATAGATACTTTTTAACCGACTTCCAAAAGGAGGAGGTTCTCAATTTCATCGTTTTTTTTTTTTTTTATATTCAATATACTCGTGTCATTGTAGATCGAAATTTTTTATGGTATTTGAATGTGTTTTATAACTCAAAAGTTTCCTAATGTAATATAATAATCATAATAATCCGATATACATACGAGTATCTAATCAAAGTAGGTACCTATACTGCATACAAGGTACATACTTATGAATATTATATTGGTATTAATTTATTTTTAATTTGACATATTATAGAAACCTATGTACTTAACCATAATTTATTTAAAAAAATAACAATATTTACATACAAGCGTCAAAAATCTCCACATCTTCGCCTACTGGTAGCGTTCCCAAAAGACTGGCAGCATTACCACGTTGAATGGCAATGCTGATTCTCTGTGCTAGAAAAAGGCCGGCCTTCTGGTCGCAAGAAGCGTCAATCAGTTGCTTGGCTAGTTGTTTAAACATAGCGCGAGCACTATTGTATTAGTATGTATTTATATTACATCCAGATACAGAAAAAACTATATTGTTTTACGCACGATCTTTAAGCCAGCAGTTAGGATCATTACCCAAATGAACAAGAGGCTTGTTCATCGGCACTAATGCTTTATCTCAAAATGCATAACAGTTTGTTTTTTGTGAACGCCATAATTACGGTGAAAGTAAGGGTTTGGTGGATCCCAACATAAATTAAGTGCGGTGACATGGACTAATTGACGTCATTATGTGCGCCGATGGTCGCCGTAGCACGGTGGATGCCGGCGTGTCATGCTGCCGGCCACCGCCTATTTCACCGAAGATTTTGCTTTTCTTCCTCTGCTTAATTAAACAAAGGTACAGTCATTTATCGAGCTTAGATTACAAAAGCGTATGATTTGGTCGACATTAGTCAACTTCTCGAATAAACCACCCTGTAATTTTATGAATGCTTGCTTAATTTGCCCGTTATTGAACCACAGAACGACGTTGGCTTCTTTATACCGGTCAATTAGGAGTTTCTTGTGAAGTTAATCGTTGGTGGTTTTCGTTATCGGCAGTTCTCGTTTAGGGACAGAAATGTAAGAAATAGTGAGCATCGGCTTTATCGTAGTCAAAAGCGCGATACTGTCTACCTCCAAAATTACCTGTTGAGTCAAATGTAGTTAAAAAAATTCTAATCAATTAAAAGGGTGATGAAAACAAAATTACTTTTCAAAGTCATTTAAGTCAGAGGACACCAAAGTCCGTTGTTTTAATCACAAAAGAGATAGAGTTACTTTTATTAAACTGAGGGGTTGTTTCCTGTTCGCCGTTGTCTTCACGTCAACTACTCAAAATTCAGGAAGCCTTTTGTTGTTGAGGAGACTTCTATTCAAGATTTGCAAGACAGTAGATCCCGGTGATGTCAGTTGGAATATTAACAAGGGACGAGACGTCGGCCGGTGTCTCCTGACAATCCTTTAAGCGTTCTAACAGAACGTCGTCGTGGGGGTAGAAATACCGACTGCCCGACGCTGTCAATACAGATCTTTTGAATACCGATGCTGATAATGTCTTGGTACGCATTGACTGTACAATCGCTTTATTTAGAATGTGTTTGCATACATAAAATACGATTCGGTTTTAAATATAACACAGTCACCCATAAGATCCATTTATATATTCTTCAAGGGTCGTTGTCATCCCTAACCGATTACTCGATTTAAAATCTCATTTTACGCACAAAAAATCTTTTTGTTGAGATGTCAAGATTAATGATCTTTAAGTATTGATGTATTATTGAAATAATTCAGCTCAAGTCTGTGCTTTTTTACTTCATGTTAATCGAATATTTCTTTTTTCATTTGCATTCGAAAAGATTGTCACGTAATGTTGAAACTGAAAATGTCTTTAGTTATATAACAGTATCATTCAACTTTAGAAGTAAAATATTTTAAATCAAAAACACCAATAAAACTAAAAGAACGTAATGCCGTTCTGGCAGCGTACAAAACTTGTGAATATTTGTATTCATATCTACTGCTGACTAGGTTGTCTAGAGACTCAACATCAAGCTATCTCATGTCAGTTCATGAATTTGTAACATCCATCTTATTTGTCTTCAAAGATACTTGTAAATAAAGTTGGTTCTCCCGGGTCCAAAAGGCATCATTGTAACATAAATCCATGCTTTTAAGTTGAATCACGTTCGACAAATGTTTGCCAATCGAACACACGATGGGGGCATATAATAGAAAGACAAACGTATCGAAACTTTCTCTTTACAATTAATTTCATAGCTTTACGATAACTTTCTTAAAAATAAATATAATATGAAGATTGGATAACCCGTTTTTTTAATTTGTCTTTTAATGAAATATTTTATAATTTTGGTTCAGTTTAGTCTATTTTGGAACTGTGGCGACTCCCACATATAGCGTAACAGAAATATACTACAGCGCCATCTACCGCAGATACACTGAACTAGGGAGTAATGTACTACACAAAGAAACTACCAATCCTGCATCGCGTAATAGAAGTTCTCGCGTAAATTAACATACATACAACATCCCATCATCAACCGTTGGGCAGTTGGCCCACCAGGCATGATCACCTCGCCTGGTTGGAGGATCCTCCCTTCGTGTTGAAGGGACATATACCATAATATGCCTAAGTGAATATCTAAATAAATGTATATGTTAAGGAGGTACATCTATAAACAGATATTTAAAAGTAATCAATTTTAATTTCTTTATGCCATACATTTGGTTTAATAACACTGGTTGGTGAAAAAAGTTATTAAATCGTTTTGACAATTTAGAATAAATAATGTATGGTATTTTTTAATGAATTACTTTACAATTGCAGATAAATACAAGCAAAATCACCACAAAACCAAGTTGTATGTTATTTGAAACACAGTTAACATAATTATTTTTAGTTCAGTTAATGCAGTTTCTCCTATTTTAAATTGGACTATGACTTAATCGACAAACTTTCAAGTCCGAAGTTTTTAACAATTTTCTACATTACAGAATACCACTTGGGAACACTGTGATTAAAAAATTAAATACACAAATAACCTATTTTATCATAGACTCAGTCTTTTGATAGTATCACCATTGTTTGAAATGATGTTGATATTTATGTGGAGACAGTAGAAGGCAGTATTGCATACTAATCTCACGTGCAAAATGTGATTTACCGTGTAACCTTGTGTCGGTATTAGGGCTGGTGTGGTGCAGAGATTCAATTTAGCTAGGGATTTAATGTTAGGACAGAGCTCGATGTCTATCTGTCACTCGATGTTGTTCGAAGCTATACCACTGTCTTTGTCATTTTTAAGAGGCTTTGCTTGTTTTTAATCTTGAATGTAATCTCTACGGCGAAAGGGTAAAAGATTTCAACAAATTATCACAGTTTTAGAACGCACCAGCTTTACGAATCATTGTATCTATTTGGTCTAGTATTTCCTAACAAAATCTCTACAATATCATATTTTACACGATATTATTACTTTTATTAATAGCAAACAATAGCAATACGATTTACGCTTATTTTCGGACGGTGACGGAAAGTTTATTTTTCAACCACCGACGCATAAAGAGGGGTGTTTTAAGTTTGACGTCGATGTCTGTGTGTGTATTTCTGTGGCATCGTAGCTCTCAAACAGATGGACCGATTTCGATGCGGTTTTTTCATTTGGAAGTCAGTTTCTTTGTGGTAGTTATTAGCTATGTTTGGTTAATATCGATCCAGCAGTGTAAGAGTATCATCTTTTTTCCAAAATGATGTAAGGCTTTTTTGGCGTATGATTACTCGAATAAGTGCTTGACACAATTAACTGAGAAACTTCGACCTGATACTGCGTAGGGGTTTTTTATGTCTTTAATTTATGATTATTGGAACGAAGAAGCCCCCAGAAAGGGGGCTAGATGGATTAAGACCAAAAGTTGTAACGACAATTTTCGTTGTAACGATACTTTTAACATTGAGTTGACGTCATAGTGCTGAATAGTATATATATATATATATATATATATATAATTCGTTCCATCCGGGTGTCCCTTGACACGGCTCAAGTTTTCTTTGTTTTTGTTATTATTTATGGTTAATTTTGATGCAATTAAACGTACCTATTTATAATGATATAAAATTATTTACTTTTTGATCCATTTTAATTACTGACATAGACTTAGCGAATATAGACTGAATTATAAAAGAAAAACCACAGTGGCCAAATACAATCGCTAACTAAAAGCTTGACATCTAATGCGGGCTCTGAAGCGAAGACTTTAAAATAGAAGAATCAAAAGCGAACTGTGCTTTGGAACTGGCTGAATCGTGGTTTGTGTAAATAGAATCCGGAGCTAGTGAGGCGTGCTTATATGTCACTCGTTGCGGTAAATGTTGCCAGCTACTAGGAGTCAAGAAAGAACTTGCATTTTACAGAACTCTGTTTTTTTTTCTTTTCTTTAATTTATTTATCATTAATATATATGTGTATTAATATATAGGAATAACATAAAAACAAATAAAAGTGTGGGCATTACTAGAAGCATTAACCTCGCTCCATTATGAGCTACTTTTTTGGGAATGTAAAACTTCAGAATCATAATACTTATGTTAAAAATAACCATCATTTATATTTTTGGCTGCGTCTACTACCTACCACTCAGTGACGGTACATAAAGGCCACTCTCATTCGCATTGACAACTGACATTAGTTTCAACTACTTAAATACATAATCTGTTGAAATTTTGTTTACAATTAGATAAACTTTTCTTTTTGATAAGCAATGGGAAAGAAATACTCGACAAGGTGGAAGCTTCAATATCTACCTGTAATCACTTTCCTAAATATTATATCTAAAACATTCATATTTAAAAATAATCACATTATTCATAAAAGCTATTGATTTTCTCTATAGAAAAATATCATTCACATAAATACGAAGCATATTCTTTATTTTGAAATGTGAACAGAAATGTGAACATACATGATTTTACGGTTGACAACACCGGTGCGCCGATTTACCGGCGACACAGCTAGCAGGAAACGCCTGGCCATGTCTTCTGGGACATTCTGGTGACTGCACAGTGCACAACACAACAGCATGATAGAACGTGCACTTACATGACAAAGACGAAGCCGACAACTCGATTCCAATGCATGCTGTTACATTGCAACACATACGTAAACCTTGTTTTATAAGCTTTGAAATTGTAATGAGGCATGAATTTATGTGATGGATATCTCTAAATTCAATTTTTCTAAGCAACAATATTTATAAGTTTCAAAAAACATCTACATCAACGCTTACTGGTGGCGTTCCTACAAAACCTAGCAGCAATACTACTTTGAACGGCAGTGCTAATTCTCTCTGCCATAAAAATGGTAGCCTTTTGGTCACGAGAAACGGCAACCAGTGCAGCATTGGCTTGTTTAGTTGTTAAAAAACTTAGCACGACACTGTTTATTTTCATACGTGGTTATACACATTACAATAATAACAAACATTTTACAATTGCATAATAAAATTTATATTGTATAGTTTTTTTTTGTTTTAAACACAACTCCCGCTTTAGGAATAAACATCCTGTGTCGCGGGGGACTTTACAAACATACAAGAAACGGACACAAAAACCACCCAGACTCAGGACAACAATTTGTGGATCACACAAAGTTTTGTACCGCGTGGGATTTGAACCCACGATACTTGGCGCAGTAGCAAGCGGCGTGGCGACCGCTGAAACCACTAGGCCAACAGTGCAGTATCTATATATATTCATATATTTTTATATGGAATTTTAAATACGTTATCATCAATACATATAATAAAATCGTAACTGGTCGCTGTCTGTACATGGAAGATATCTCAGGAAAACTATTATAGGGGGGCTTTATGAACGCAGAACCCAAAACAATGATTTTTAGAATTTTTGTCTATTTATCTGTTTGTCTGTTTATCTGTTTGTCTGTGCGTTGTGCACGCTAATCTCAGAAACAGCTTATCCGATTGAAATGTGGTTTTCACTAATATGTTGCGGTAAACTTCACTTAACATTTAGTGTTTATTTCATGTCAATCGGTTTATAAATAAAAAAGTTATGCCAATTTAAAGAATCATGTAGCTGGACGTTTGTAGATTGTAAACGCCTGCGCGGCCGCACGGGTATATAAAGCGCGCCGAGAGCATTATTTTCTTTTCTTGATTTTTTATTTCTTAATTTTATGTGTAAAAATCTGAAAGTACTTACAATTTAGTCGTTTGCTATAAGAACATATTATTTCTTTAGGGTTTATAGGGATTGTAAATACATATACGAGTAGTATGTTTATTTTGGATAGGTTAGTTTGATTTCAAGTTCTTGATTCTTTTATAAACCTTATATTTACTTATTTAGTTTAGAATATTTCCTAATTTTTATGTTTTAAAAAAACCATTTTATTTAGTAATTAACCGACTTCAAAAAGGAGAAGGTTCTCAATTCGACTGTATATTTTTTTTATGTTTGTACCTCATAACTTTCGACCGAGTGAACCGATTTTGTTGATTATTTTTTTATTTTAAAGCTGGTGCTTCCCGTGTGGTCCCATTTTAGAGTTAACGTCGGGCCCAGGTGAGGTATCTGGGCCTGATCCTCGACGGTAGGTGACTCTTCGACGAGCACTTCCGATAGCTTGGTCCAAAGCTGGTCGACACTGCCTTCGCTCTTGGGCGACTTTTGCCCAACTTGGGTGGAGCCAGCGTCGCAACGCGACGGGAGTTGTCCGGTCGATGTCGCTGTATGGTGCACCGGTATGGGTTGCGGCTCTGACTGCCCTAAATAAGGCCCGCCTCTCCGGTCTCAGAGGGTATTGGCAGTCAGAGCCATACGCGGATACCGCACGGTGTCGAGAGAGGCGGCGTGCGTCCTGGCCGGAACACCCCCGTGGGATTTGGAGGCGGAAGTGCTCGCCGAAGTTTATCGACGCGTGGCTGAATATCGGGCGGAGTCATCGGAGGACATCTCTCGCTACCGGCCGTCATATGCTCCATGGCCGGTAGCGACAGCAGTTTTACCGCGGTCGCATCCTTCTACGAAGACGTAATTTCGCAGAAGGAGGTGACGGAGAAGGCCCGGGAGGACGACCTCCACTCGGACCCAATCCGCCGCCGGTGCCTGCTTCTGTGCGGGCAGGCGCTGGGAGGGATCTGGATGTGTTAATAACAGCAGATCCCGGGTCCCTCCCGTCTCAGGCGCAGAGAGGCACACCGTGTGGTTTTAGTCGGTTCGAGTCCGAGTTAGGTTATTTTTCTTGACTTGCTTTGGTTCTTTTTCTAAAAAACAGGAAGTACCTACTTACAGTTAACACCTTTGGTTGTTTTCGATAGTTAATAGATTGGGTTGACACGTCTTAATAGTTATTAAACTGTAATAAATGAAACTGTGTAATAATCTGTAAGTATTTATAATTTAGTTGTTTATGATAAGTACGTGTTTACTAAACTATGTTGTGTTAGTATATTGTAAGAATGCCTCGAAAAAGATCCAACCTCACCCAGTGCAGCAGGAATGCTAAAAGGATGTGATTAGTTCGATCACAGGAATCTGAAGAAGATCATGAGGCTCTCACTGCATCTCAGGAACGTAAGGCCAGGTTTCGTGCTACAGAAACTTTGGCTCAGCGAGAATCTCGATTCAGTTCGCATCGTTCTCGAATGATGGCCACTCAAATTAGGTAGAACAGGGAACAGCGTGAGGCACGTTTGTCCATCGATCGTGAATCTCATGCATTATCGCGTGATCCCTCAGTGCTACTGGACTACCAGCTCATAAAATAAATTTAAAAGTCGGCGTACCCATAATGCTCCTTAAAAATTTAAGCCCGCCAAAACGTTGCAACGGTACCAGATTAAAAGTGACCAAAGATTTTAACAGAGTGCGGCAAACCACTTTCCGTTTATTTTTAAACGAGTCCAGTTTCCAGTGAGCCCATGTTTCGCGGTGACAATAAATAAAGCCCAAGGTCATAGGTACGCTAAAAGTTGTGGGATGTAGATCTAAGTATTAACTGTTTTTCACACGGTCAGCTTTATGTAGCTCTGTCACGTGTTAGCAATCCTAGCAACCTCTATGCTTTGATCCCCGAAATCCGCTTTAAATTCGATTATTCTAAATACCCAAATGACGGTGTTTATAAACCAAAAGATATGTCCGAAAACTGCTGCCCAAAGTCACTATTCCACGCGGACGGAGTCGCGGGCACAGCTAGTATACGAATATAATTTAAAAAAAACCTTCTCTTACATGGGTCATAAATTACCTGTACATACTTTTGTTTATATCCAAAAAGCAATTTACTGGTGTGTTAAAGTTCTTGCAAAACCTCCAAGTCGTTTCAGCTTGAAACAGTTACAAAATACTTACTCACTTTAATGCATACATTTGAACACATATAGAATTCAGATTCTTAAAAAGAAAAATCGTATTTGTAAGAATCTAGGTATAAAGGTTTTTCTACGTTAACGTTTCGATTGCTGACAACCTCAAGTTGTTAAATAGTTTCCAATTTAAATTGAATCGTCGGAATTTACTACGACATTTAAAACGTACCTAAAGTCGGTCTGTCTCGAAATATGGCGGGGGCAAAAGCGTTTTATTGAAGACCGGGTGCTCGGAGAAACAAAGTTGTCTCAAGTCGAATATTGTAGTAGAATTCCGAACGGTGCATGTATTCTTCACGGTTGACCAATTTGAACGTTCCGATCTTGTCGAAAAGTCCCTTGTTTATGGGAGTTTTGTCTACCCGTCGAGAATACGCATTTGCTACTCTTCAATAAAACTGAAAAGCATTTTATTGTTTGTCCAATGTTGTAACTAAATTCGTTTTATTTGAATTTCACGCCAATTTCCGTATAATAAATAGACTGTCGTTGCATTTTTATAAGCATACCATTTTATAGGTAGCCTCGCTTAGTTTTTTATTCATGTAGATAAGTATATCTAAACGGCATGAACATTTGAAGAGAAATGTTTCAATGGGTCACAGCTTATTCCCGTTGCAATTATAAAAAATTGCTACGTCACTGTTTACAAAAGCAATAACAAGTTTTTGTTTTGGATAGTTACAGTAAAAATATGAAAATAAAAGTTACCCACGAAGTGTTCAAAGTGCTTTGAGCGCTGTACAGTATCCACACAAGAGCGGTAACAGTATCAAATACATACATAGGTCGCACGTAGTCATTATCTTATGTATAAAATACTCGTGTCACAATGTTAGTTACCATACTCCTCTGAAACGGCTAGACAGATTTTTATGAAATTTGGTGTGCATATCGGGTAGGTCTGAGAATCGACCGACATCTATTTTATATACCTCATTTTTTTATGGCAAAACAACGTCTGCCGGATCAGCTAGTCTGCTTATATAAATATCGTAACAAACAGGAAATGTGCAACTGTTTCTTAAAAAAGAATATGAAGTAATTAGGAGAATAAGATAATTTTTTTTTTTTATATAAGTGATGGAGTGGGCGTTTGACATCTGATAAAGAAATATGATTAAGACAAAATATGATAGATGTCTGCAAAGAGAAGCTTTTTCACTCGTCTCATTACAGGACGAAAACTTTTCACTTTCTTCGTAAACTACAAAAATAATGTTTATTGTTAGAAAAATGCCAAAGTACATTTCAGTTGAAAATGGAGCCCATGGATGCAAGGAGAGCGTTGAAACAATTACCAAAGTAAATCCGATCATAAAAAAACAAATTAAATTGTTTATATTGTGATAAAGTTTTGTTGCGATAGTAGAGCATGTATTTCTTATTACAGAATTATCTTTTTTCTGGCAGTATCTATTTATAATACGTAAATAATTAATTATATTATCTAAACTAAAATAA
This sequence comes from Diaphora mendica, assembly GCA_949125395.1. Lineage (NCBI taxonomy): Eukaryota > Metazoa > Arthropoda > Insecta > Lepidoptera > Erebidae > Diaphora > Diaphora mendica. Next base: position 11,014,308 of record OX421321.1, read on the forward strand.
CTGGTTCCAGAAGACACGAATCAATCAATGATGGTTATGAATGATTAAATGAACACTACTGATGTAAATATATAATTATATATAAAATATATAATAATTCCCATTTCATGATGAAGTTGGATAAACAAGCTATAAGTTTAAAAAGTTTTTAAACGGTTTTATTTAGCTTGCCCTGGTTCTTTATTTATTTGTTTGTTTGGGTCAAATCTTGTAATTGAAATTTGACCCCCTTCCTGTTGACAGATTGATCTGAAATTTTGTACACACCTTTAGATTTGGTGACAATTTAATTAAATAAATTATGTTTAATTGTAAATCTAAGATGGCCGCCGCTACAAAATGGCAGTTTACAAATTTCGATACGACTACCTCAATATGGATATCAAATGAAAGGGCTTGATTAGTAGAAAATAGTTCACTATGAAAAAAGTATTAAAATCTAAGATGGCCGCCGCTACAAGATGGTGATTACACATTACACATTTAGTCACGAATAACACTATATGGGTATCAAATGAAAGCGTTTGACTAGTAGAACTCCGCCTGTAAGCTGGAGGAGGGTTCATCGCAGGGCCAACTACCCAGCACGATAAAAAGACTCAAGTTGAGAAGTTACACAAAGAAAGAAACGGATTGATCTCTACACGACGACCTAGGCGACGTAAACGGAAAAACCGATATGCTATACGATTTGGTACTTAGATCATCCTCACTATGCTCTAAGCTGGTAAGATGGAAGAGATAGCCGGAGAACTGGAAAGATATGGACTAGATATAATAGCTGTCCAAGAAGTAAGATGGCGGGGCTCGGGGTGTATTGAGAGGGAAAAATACACATTTTACTGGAGCGGACCGGAAAGACAGACAGGAATGTACGGGACTGGTTTTTACGTCAATAAGAAAAAAAGAGGGCAGTGTTGGGTTTTGAGCCTATTGATGACAGATTATGCAAACACCGAGTAAAAGGCAAGTTTCATAACTTTATCACTTTTATATGTGCGCATGTCGAGGATGCAGGTGAACGGATGAAAGGACCAATTTTATAATTCTCTTCAGGAAGTGTTTGACTCAGTGCCCAGGTATGATGCAGTGATCGTTCTAGGAGACTTTAATGCACGAATTGGTAAGGAGGCATCCTTAGAAAGTGTTGCTGGAAAACACACCCTTCACTCTACAACAAGTGATAATGGGGAAAGATTATGTTACTTCGCAGCAGGAAACAACATGTTTATCAGTAGCACGCAATTCGAGCATAAGAATATACACAAAGGCACCTGAAAAATACCTGGTACGAATAGATATAATCAAATAGATCATGTTCTCGTATGCAATCGGCGAAGGTCTTGCATCTTAGGTGTGCGTTCGTTTAGAAGTGCAAAATGCGAGTCAGACCACACGTTAGTAGGTGGGAAGTTCAAATTCCAAACCTCTAGTATACATCAAGAGCAGGGTAAGCAAAGACCGAAATGGAACAACGATTCGCGAAAACACCAGATGGAAATATCCTCGAATTTCAGCTGTTTGGATGCTACTGGGTCTACTACAGAGAACATGGAGTGGGGAGTGATTAAGAGCTCTATAGAAAAAGCTGCCAGAAAGGAGGTAGGGACAAGAAAAGGAAAAATGAGAGGGGACTGGTTTGACGAGGAAGTTAGAGAGGCTTTGGAGAGGCGGAATGTGGCTAAAGCAGCAGCATTTTGTTCCAGGCAGACACCGAAGAGAACAAAGCTACACATAGATATTTGAGAATTGCAGCGAGGAAAGTATGCAGAAAAAAAGAAGAAGGCATTACAGGAGGACGTGCAGCAGCTAGAGAGTCTTCGGATGCACAATACACGCAAGTTCTTCGGTGGGGTCAACGCACAGCGTTGGGAATTCCAGCCGCGATCTACAGCTTGTCGTGATAAAGTGGGATCAGTGCTTACTGAAGAAAGAGAAGTTTCGGCTCGCTGGAGGGAGTACTTTATGGAGCTTCTGAACAACAGTGATGAAAGCAGCACGCATGAACAAGAAGGCCAATACTACTACTACGGAGAGCAGGACTTTGAACCTCTGAATCTTCAGGAAGTGAAAAGGGTCATGTAGACCTTGAAAAACAACAAAGCCCCCGGTGTAGACAACATCACTTCAGAACCCCTGAAGTATGGATGACTCGAGTTTGAGGAGGCTGTGTGTGATCTTATCCATGACATATGGAAGAGCGAAACTATGTCTGAAGAGTGGTCGGTTGGAATCACACATTCCATCTTCAAGAAAGGTGACAAAACGAAGTGCGAAAACTACAGTGGAATCAATATCCCTTGTACTGGCTATAGAGTTTTATCTAATGTGCTCTATTTTCGGCTTTTGAAGTATGCGGAGAGATTCTTGGTGAGTACCAATGTGGTTTCCGGCCCGATCGGTCAACAACGAACCAAATTCATCTACTGAGGCAGACCCTGGAGAAATCATATGAGTATGACATCACCACCATCTGTTTACTGAATTCAAACAAGCGTTTGACAGGGTTAGCAGACGCGCTGCGGCGCATAGTCTTGTTAGGCTGGGAGTACCTAGTAAACTAGTGAGATTGGTGGAGATGACGATGGCTGGTTCGAGATCGGTTGTGTCCGTACAGAACACATTAACTGAGCTGTTCGATATTAACACTGGGGTGCCGCAGGGGGATGCTCTTTCGGCGCTGGTCTTCAACTTCACCATTGAATCTGTTATCCGTGAGCTCAACATCCGAGGACTTTTAGATCTCAACAGCACTCAGATTGCTGCGCATGCCGACGCTATAGTGATCACAAGTAGGACACAATTCGGCATTACGAGGCATTTGTCGTCCTTAGTGGAACACGCCTCCAAGTTTGGACTGGCTATTAATGTGAACAAGACAAAATACCTCATTAGTTCTAGGCGCCTCTCATTAGTTCAGGTATTAGAAAATCTCAATATTAAAGGGGAGGAGTTTGAGGCTGTTGGGGAGTTGAAGTACCTTGGATCAACTATCACTGCCCAAAATAAGATCGAGGATGAAATCCGTCTCAGAATCCTGGCGGGTAACAGGTGTTTTTACTCATGCAAGAAATTATTAGCGTTAAAGTTGATTAACAGAGCAACCAAGCTGTTAATATATAAGACAATAATAAAACCTAGGCCTGTCGTTACGTATGGATGCGAAACCTGGGCTTTAACCCTGAAAGAAGAAAGACAGCTTGCAGTTTTTGAGTGAAAAATCTTGCGAAAAATCTTAGGAACAGTCATGGAAAGCGATGGAGTGTACCGCATCCGTATGAATCATGAGTTGAATCGCCTGATGGGCAACGAGGCCATCGTTCGGTTCTGCAGGGCGCAGAGACTTCGGTGGGCAGGTCACATTGAGAGAATGCCTGACTCAAGAGCGACAAAGGCCATCACAAACTGGGTCCCTTAACAAAAAAGACCGCGCGGTAGGCCCAAGGAGCGGTGGTGGGACTGGATTGAGGAAGACCTGGCTACTCTAAGAAAGAAGACCAACTGGAGACGTGCTGCCATGAATAGAGATCGCTGGGGGCAAATTGTGGCAGAGGCCAAGACCCACACTGGGTTGTAGCGCCATAGGAAGTAAGACTAGTAGAACATTTTTTCACACAAGTTTTTCGTTTTTAATTTTTCATAGTGAACTACTAATTCCACTAATATTATGAAAAATTAAAAAGTAAAAACTGGAAAATAAAAAAATATATATAAAAGTTTTTTAATTTAAACGGTTTTATCGAAAATAATGTACTAAAAGGTAAAAAATAAAAAAAAAATGTCTGATAAAAAATAAAATCGTTGGGCACGTGTTTCCATGAAGTCAACTCAGTTTACGCTACGCCCAACGATTTCATTTTTTATCAGACAATTATTTTTTATAAAAACAATCTTTTAGCACTTGTTAATAAAAAAATAACTTTAAGTCCTTTCATTTGATACTTATATTGGGTGGGTTGTTCAGAAATATGTACGACGCCATTTTGTTAAGGCGGTCATTTTGGATTAATAGTAATACCGATTATATAAAATTGCATTATCATCAGAACTAAAGTACACTTCAAATTTCAGCTCAATCGGAAATCGGGAAGTGGATCGAATTACACTTGCAAGATTTGATTACAGACAAACATCGGGACAGGTGAAACTGAATAAAAGCTCGTAAAAAATCTTACTATTAAATTGTGAGTGATGGAGTGTCAAAACTAGTTAGTTAGGGTTAGTGCATAGGGCTCGGGTCACGACTGTAACAGTAATTACCCCAGTGTAAGGCTGTATACGGACACCATTAATTGCTCCTCCACGGAAACACTGATGGAGGTAGTTTATCCGGTCAGTTAGTTCACTTATCTATCTACTGTTTTTGCTATGTCGCGTGTGACGCAAAATAAAGTGGTCGCAAACTAACTAGTTTAGTTTTAGGTCTGTTCTAAATTCGATGAGATTTAGTGAACCTAGAATGTTTTAATGTAGAAATTTAAATTTTGAATCAGTTAAAGTTATTTAAAGAAAAAGTTGCGAGTTGTGAAAAGATAAATGAAAGTTAATAAGTCCCACTTTCTTTCAACTTAATACTTAGGTTAACTTAACAAAACCTAACTTAGAACAGCTTTAACACTCTGTAATTGAAAATGCATTGTTAAAACTTTATTAATAGCATTCACACGAAGTGTTAACTGAGGGGCTGCGCGCGCCCCTGCTGATACTAACTTGTTACATTTTTTTTATTTAAGAATATAGGAACGGGAACTTTTTACTTAGGATAGCGTTCAAGATTTTGTTGTAAAGTTTCAAAGTGAAAAGCCCACAAGAATAACGAAGTCTAACGTTGCAGGCATTTTTGCAAGCTCAACGTTTTTGTCGGTGCAAAATTTCTATCGATTTTTGTAACATCTGCCATCGTAGGTAACTTTAATTCTTTGACTGCAACAGTATACTGTCAACGATTTTATTTTACCAGAGGAGTCTTTGAGTATTATTAACTACACCACAGCTTCCGTTTAACGGCCGAAGTTGGAAAAAATGAGATTTTTATATGTTCCCTTCCCATTATAATTGAAGCAAACATTAATTACACGAAGAGCTGCTGGCAAGTGAGTGGGTGTTGGGAGAGAAGTAGGGGACGACGAGTTTTGCTACGAGCAACACCCACGCCGGACCCAGTAACCACTAACTATAGAAAATATTTAGTGATAAAAAGTTAATTCAAAATTTACCAACCATTAAGTTTTTTTCGTTTATACTAATTTTTCAAAGAAAACTTTAGTAGATAACGAAAAGGCTTGCACTTTTATTGTTCAACACTGTTACTGATATTTGTTTTACAAAAAGTATACTACAAAATAATTAAGAAGTACACTATTTCATTAGTTTAAACGAAACGTTATTTTATGAATGAAATTAAAAACTTTGCGTAACAGACATGAAATGTGTTTATGGTTTGGCAAATCAGCAAACGAGTCACATGACGGTAAATGGCCACCCATGGATACTTTGGGTGGATCAAACCCAGCGTTAAAGGAAGAAGTATGTACCGACAACATACATAGCCTTAAGCCTATTTCCCATAGGGCATAGACAATTGATCTCCACTCACGATGATCCTGATATTCCTCTTTTGTTTTGTCCACATTTATCAATCGCTACATGCATGCTCGTCGGTTCTTGGTGTTTTCCACACGACTCTTCTTCAGAACATCATCGATGTGGTCTGTAAATCGGAGGACGCTGTTAAGCAATAAAATATGATATTATAAAATGATATTTCAGTCCATTTCTTAGGCAATTTAGTTTTATTCAATAAAAGTCTAAGAACATATTTATACATTTTTGATTTAAAAAATCTAATGTTCATTTTCCTTTCCTATATTTTTAACCATAGAAAAATTAAAATGACATGATGTCCTCGAATACTAGTTCTAATATTGCGGCAACCGGTGGAATAAAGCCCGGATTTTTCCAGTGTTATCAATTTAGGTTAAAAATAACCTAAAGGTTTTTCTTATCAAACGAGAAGAGTTTTTAAACTTTGCATGAAATTTACCATATATTATTTCTACATCTCTCATGATATACCTATGTAAATTTTTATGATGGTCGGCGGTGTATACGTAAGGCGTGACGGGCGTGACAGCGTAGCGAACAAGTCACGTTCGCATATATGACGTCAGTCAGCTTGTGCATGTTTGTATTCATTGCTCTCGTTTTGCAAAAGTGATCTCAACAATAACATATTAAAAATTTAAACAGAAAATATTTCATAAAATTCTGAATAACAGAATGCATCATATTTTATTTTACTGATGATAATGATGACATCAGTATTATATAAGTAGTAATAATAGTGTTTAAGTAGGAATAAAAGCTAAGGCTTTACTTTTTATAGTAATAGTGGTATTTATCAAGGCATATAGTCCAGTTTATTGTGACTAGAGGTTTAATGTGAAACCAATAGTTTCGGAACAACCTTTACTTTAGTGAAGCTATAAGTTAGCCTCTACAACTTGTTTAAACTGCGGCTGGTCTGTACCCATGAATTTTATATAAAAGTAAAAGAAGTTACTTAATTTATAACCATTCCAGTACATTCAGTACACACTACACGCGGATTGGTAGATGTATTAAAAAATATAAAAGCAGAGAAAGGTTTTAAATTGCTGACGCAAGCAGTTTACTTAATTAACTGACATGTTGCGGTAAGTCAAATAACATTTACCAGACACGCTCAATATGTGGTAGACTTTATTTTCTATTATCGCTTGTTCTTACTTCTATTTATTATATATTTTTTATTGATTTATAATATATCTGTTATATGTTTATTTATTGTACCTAAGATACACATTCTTTTTTTTCTTATGTATGGCTCTGCCAAAATGACTTTACTCTGCCTGATGGAAAGCATAAGTAGAATTCAAGAGTGATGGTCACCATACTTATTGCGAATGCAGACAATGTAACAATGCAGCATGGTGACCCACACTATGGTGGCCTAGTGATGCTTCTGCATCATTGGGCCTCCGGTTTCGCACTCACCAACGAAACACGACAGCACGATTGCTGTCATTTTACGTTGATTTTCTGTGCGAGGGTAGTACCGCCCCGGTCGAGCCGGCCCGTTCGTGCTGAAATCAGCGCGGCTGTAGCACCTCGAAAATTTTAACAAAAATTGGTCGTTATTCTCTACAAAATATTTGTTGCTCTAACTTTTCTATAACATTGTATTATTTTGAGTGTTAATTAAAAGTTTTATGAATACTTACGTTGATATGTGTTCAAAATCAGGCAGTTATGAAAAACAGCAACTTGAGGAGCTAAACGACCGAATAAAATTTTCTAAGTGGCTGCATCCCGCCTGAGATTTCCCTTAATGTGGCTAGAACTTAATACTTTAGAGTCACCCATCTTCATAATGGTCTCTTAGATACTATTTGTACTTTTATAAAATAATATCAAACGTAAGATTGTTTGTGACTCAACTTAGAAAACTTAACTGGAAACATTGATGTATTTTTAATGTACGAAGGTAGGTATAGCAGATACAGCAACACTATCACTTAATCTATCTATGTATATTAAAGAGTAAGGTGACTGACTGACTGACATACCCAGAGATAACGCACAGCCCAAACCGCTGAAGCTAGAATCCTGAAATTTTGCATGTAGGTTCTTTATATAACGTAAGTGAGCACTGTGCAAGGAATTTTTAAAATTTCACCCCTAAGGGGGTAAATTAGGGGATGAAGTCTGCGTGAGCGAAGCCGCGTGTAAAAGCTAGTTACCTTATAGCCGTTCAGATAGTACGACAACAGATGTCGGGCAAGTACCGGCCACTGAAATACAATTAAGTACTCATACCAGGAATTTTGCCAAGAGCTTAGCGGCCACCTCGTCGGAACATGAATATTGAATAGTCGTCAGTCCTAAGCCCGCAATAGTTAATCTTCTTTTCGTTGGTATAACAGCCGGTTTTAATTATAAAAGGCGTATTATCATCGTATAAAAGAGATATTTACATTATATTTGCGTCGCCCTGGTTATTTTTTTGGGATGTTCTAGTTTCCAATAATTTTATATTATAATTTATCATCAAGTAGCAGCATAACTATTAAGCCTTTATTATTGAACTTCAAAACTTTGACTTATGCTGAGAATATTTTGACTATGAAAGCATACAATATTTTTCATAAAAGCATAGATATCGCTAAACTAATCATTTATCGGGAATCAGATTTTCAAGCTCTATCAAAATCACTTAGAAAGTGATTTTTTGTTCTACGAATATCACTTTGTTCTTTTTCATCTATGAGAAGAATTAATAAGAGAATGTTACTGGGGCTTGTTATTTATTACTTTGCCAAAAATTTGAGGTATATTATCGTTTAATAGGTAGGTAGGTATATGTATAATATAAGGTATATATTCATTTGTAGACAAGTGTCAATTAAAAATGTTGGGGCATTGTTGTTACTACAGAAACACAAGAAGCATCATTAGTATTAATTGTAAAAATAAATAAATAATAATAATATTTTTAATAATAATAAATAAATAAATAAATATTTCGGACATCTAACACACAACGCCATCTAGTCCCAAGCTAAGTGGAGCTTGTGTTATGGGTACTAGACAACTGATACAAATACATATATACTTTTTTTTGTAAATACATACATATTATACATAGAAAACACCCAAACTCCGAAGCTAATATTTGTAGATCATACAAACATTTGGTCCGACCCGGGAATCGAACCCGAGACCTCATGATCAGCAGTCGCACACGCTAACCCCGAGACCAACGAGGCAGGCAACGAGCAAAAATAAAATCAAATCAATCTATCCATACTTTATAGATAAGAATATAAAAGTTATTAACATTACAATTTCGCACTCGTTGTGAGAACGATTCTCATGTAACTTACACTAGAAATAATAAAATAAATCAGTTTGTGACGTGACAAATCTTAGACCCTATTTCTTTAGACTACAGATAGCAAGGACTAGTAGCGCTTTCAAGTTGCCAGCCATTCCCAAGGGATGAGAAGCATCGGGACATTGTTTCCCTAACTTATATCCGATTCCGTAATAGAATCGCTTCAGACAAACTGCGAACTATGTCTGGATCTTGTCTCGGAGCAATCTATGCATAAATAAGGTTTTTGTTAAAGTTTGTGACTTCTTCATACATTATTATCTTTGTTTCTAATGTTAACATATAAATAAAAAACCGGCCAAGTGCAAGTCGGACTCGCACACCGAGGGTTCAGTACAAACCTGTAGGTATATTATATGATGTAACTAAAAATTTATGCTTTTCGCAAATTTCCCTATATATGTGCTACAAGACGTTGCTTCGTACCAAGTTTCAATATTTTGAGTTGACGGGAAGTCCCTGTATGTTTGGATTCCCTTGCGAGTGTCGAAAATTTGCACCATAAACGGCTTATTATATAATGTAACTAAAAATTTATGCTTTTCGCAATTTTACCTTTATCTGTGCAATAAGACGTTGCTTCGGACCTAATTTCAAGATTCTGAGTTCACGGGAAATACCTTGTAGGTTTTGATTCCCTTGCGAGTGTCAAAAATTTGCAGCATAAACGGCTGTATCTTTTGATTGCGTTGACTTAGAAGCTTGAATTTTTTACAGGTGCAAGGGACAGTAGATTTGATATGAATTTTAGCTTGATACCTCTAAGTGTTCCTGAGAAAAAGGGTCTTGACAGACAGACAGACGGACAACAATTATGGGTTCCGTTTTTCCCTTTTGAGGTACGAAACCCCTAAAAATGAATGTAGAAAAATGGTTGAGGGTTGTAAGTATAAAAAAGGGGTTATTGGTTTCTCTTAAATAGGATATAACAATTAGAGTTGAAGTTTGTATAACTACGGGCTAGAAAAACACCATATTATTTAGTCCATTCGAATATCTCTCTAAATCACATAACTCTTTTTAATAATTTGGAATAGGGACTGTGTCTTATCAACCGTAAAAGATCATTACTATGACAATACAAATGATTGTGACAGACATATCTGATCTCTATATTCAATGTTAAATGGGTTTTATATACTGTAAGAAACAGAGTAAATGGTAGATAAATTTTGTAATTAAAGTTCCCTGGAAAATGTAATGTATTACTTTATAGGTATATAACAGACCCTGAATGTTTTATAAAAACAAACTAATTTTTAGATATATAAGTTGATAGGCCAAATCAGTTTCTCTTGGTTAGGTTACGTTAGTCGTGGAGGCAGAAAAGGATTATTTTTAACACACTTTTAATAGATATACGTGCAGTTGTACCTAGAGAGGCTAGATCACTTTTTTCTGTTTTTTGTTTGACGTTTGAAGTTAAAATATAGAACTTACGAGAGGTTTGTGTTAACGGTCCACCAGGGTGGGTTTTAAGTGCCGTTTAATGGAAATTTAGCTGATTGTCCATCAGACTCGGGTTTTCGTTGTTTACCGTTATGATTGGTCTGGTTTGGACACGCGAGATTAGTAGTCGCGTCAATTAGGCGCGATCCGCGACAGTTAAAACGGGTGTATTATAAATTAGAATACTTTGGAACCTGTACTACCACTAGGAGTGGTGAATGTGTGACGAAGCAGAGGGCGCACCAGAGGGGCCCCTCAGAACGCCGATAACAAGGAATTCACATATCTCCAGTAAGTGCTTGATATTACATTAACTTAGAATAAGAACAGGGTGAATCGCTCTGAGTTGAATTCTTTTGCCAGTGAACTAGCTTAGCGATTGAATGCCTGTATATATGGGCCCTGCGGACATTACAAACTTCACATGGTGAACGCTACACGCTACGCTGGCGAAAGGATTGAACACTGTTAGTATCATAGTTTGAACATATACGAGTATGTATTAAAGATCACTGACAGTACAATAATGCAGTGCAGCTCAATATAGTGTGGGCCATCATAGTGTGGGTTACCATGCTGCATTGTTGCATTGTCTGCATGTGCAATAAGTATGGTGACCACTACTCTAGGATTCTGGTCATGCTTTCTATCAGGCAGTGTAGAGGCACTTACGCATACTTATATATAAAAATAATAATCAATAAAGTCAAAACTACCAGTGGGTTTACGATTTTCCAGTCTAGTGTCATGCCATTAGTTTAAAGTTCACGTGGTACAGACATCACACAAAAAGTTCACCAGTAAACCTCAAGTTGAAGTTAAAATGATTTATACGTACACTTGGCTTCAAAGCATCTCTTATGAACATCGTCATAATTCATGTTTAGTGCCTTTGTCGCATGGAGTACCAGTATACATCTTTGAGAAAAGAAACAACTACCTCTAGGCTTTTTAAGTTGACAAATATTATTATATTTCTCCACTTAACAACCTAGATTGGTGGGTAGGTACCTATAGTACCATTAATAAACATAAGTAAATTTTCTATTTATTGTGGAATTATTCACGAATATAAACATTCTTAACTTCAACTTAAGTGGTTTTTAATTCTTAACTTCAATAGGTTTACAATGGCGCTGGAGATTTCTAAACCCTTGGGAACGATAGTAAGCTTCTTGAAGTTGATTTTACCAACCAAACCAATTTCAAACCTGTTTCCAGTAACTTTAAACAAAAACAATTCTATGAAATGTTATCAACCAAAATATTAAGGATTTATTTAATAAGAATATAACTCACACAAACCCTTTGTATTTCACGAGTAATCCACGCGTAGTACATCTCATTTTATCTACATAGCACAAGTAATAACAGGCTGCTTGCATAATATTTGGTTTGGTGTTTTAATCACAAAGTGAGTTCTCCATAATATTTCTCCCCTTTAATCGCAAGTCAAGGCTCAACCGCTCGCTATAATAGCTTGAATTTCCGCCTTGTCACTACGGGTCGAACTTAGGTGCCAAAGCCTTTCTTCGGAACTCGATACCCGTGCTATCTTTTTCTCTCCTACTGAAGTAAACCTGTGTCATTTGTCAAGTGGATGAATGATACGTTCAAGGCACTCAATAAGGGACATATGGCGTAGGTGTAATGAGTAATGTGCCCTTACGTTAAAGGAGAGGCACATAATGTCTAGACATTAATTATAGAAATGTGATTACTGTTCCAGTTCACGTAATTGTTTTGAGGAAAATGATCAAGTATCTAATTAGGCTCTTTAGTAATATGAATGTTCATTTTGTTTGTTGGCTTATGAGTCTTATGAAATTAATCTTATTATATAAGTTTAATATTTTCTACGGGTCGCAGCTTTTACGAAGAATATTATTATAATAATAAATAATAATAAAATCTTTATTTAGGTAATTTACAAAATTAATGCATAATGTCCAGTTGATATACAAGATCTTACATGGGGCAAACAGCGAGTCGCCTCTGACCCTCAAACTAGGTATAAACCTGTGTGATGAGTCGTCAGTGGTTAGTCGCTCTGGCCACTTACTAGGTACAAACTCTTAATACTAAATAACAAACTAGTAAAGGAAGCATGCGGCGTGTGTATCAGGTATTATTGTATTTATTTTATAGACTCGTGTGAACAAATGTATGATGTGATTTAGTGTTTGTTTTTGTGGGGACGTACACAGCGTTCTTTAATTCTAATATATATATTATGTAATCTTAAGTAAGCTTAACATTAGGTTTTAATTTAGGCATAAAAAAGATAAAATAGAACAAATAACTTACGAAAACGAATTCTGAACGATTAAATAAAATACTTATGAATTATAGCTCTTAGGCGCCTTCATAGTCAATGGAGTTTATAAATCTTTTTTCAGCCATTAGCTTTGCAGGACAGTCAAGGGCTCCTGTGACATGATTATCCAGCTTTTTGAAGCGCAGGCAAGTAGCGCATTTTGAATCTTCTGTCTTCTTTGTGCAGTCCTTTAGTGAGTGCCCTAACTCCCCGCAGTGCCCACAGGTGTATGACGTCTCTCGACACGTTTTGGCTGCGTGCCCGTACTGCTGGCACTTGTAACACCGGGTCACAAGAGTAAAATCTCTAACAGGACACGATGACCAGTTCACAAATACTCTGTCTTTAGCTATTAGGGCTTTGCGAATGTTTGAAGATACTTCAATCACATAGTTGCATGTCTCGGCACCTTTCTTACCCGACTTGTGGCTTAACCTAATTGAGTTCAGAAAAATTTCAAGGCTGCAGTCCTGCAATTTATCTGCTAGGTTCTGGTGATATAAGCAGTTAAAAACTTCCTTTTCCTGCATGGTATTTGGTACCCCAATAACTATAACTCTCGGTTTCTTTTTATGTTGGTCGTCAATGATAAGACCGGATTCCTTAAGCTGGGCTGATTGTTTTAGTTTTTCTATGTCTCCCTTTGTATCTGTGCTAATTATGACGCCACCGTTCTTGGTTTTTCGCAGCCCTCTCACTTGCAACTTCATTTGTTCAGGACAAATAATTTTTTGTACTAATGACTTGGTATCGTCGCTTGAGATACCTTTATCATTGGGATAAATGGCCACTGAATTCAAATTTGTCTTTGGTATAAAATTGTTAGTATCTTTTTTAACCTAATCGGCGAATGATGTTCCGGTTGTATGTTTGTATGATTCATTAATGGTGCATTTTAGATAGGTCAAATTGGTCCTGGAGAGTTAAGGCAACTCTACTAGCTCTAACGGCTTTTGTTTTGAGGGCTTGATATTCTACGGCCATGTGGGAGGTACCGCTTGCCACTTTTCGGCACAATGTATTTATTCGTAGCTTCTGTTCCGAGTTTAGTTTACTCTCTGAAGCAATAGTACATACCTCATTAAGGGTTTTCTCGATAAGAGTCATCCAGCTATGAATCTCAGGGGTTGAGATCGCTTCCATTCGGTCGTCTACTGGGCTTTGGACATTACGGTGTGGTGTATCTGAAGACATCAGGGCGGGTGAAGCCGTCGGTGCGTATGAAGGCGTCGGTGGTGGTGTGCCGGCGATTCTATTACTCCTGCCAAATGGACTGCCGTCCATTATTTGTTATAGTATTTTACTCTAATTAAAGAACATTATCTTAAAGCGATTCACACAAAATTGTGTACTAAGCATTTGACACACTTTCCGTTACTACCGGTTATTGGCGAAAAACGAGGTCACGACTCAGCTAATTATTATTGTTATTTTAATATTTATTAATATAAACACATGTCTGATCACACTGAAGAGCTAACGTAGAATATTTATATAAAGAAATGACATAAGTAAATAGACGTCTTTAGAATGGAATATTTTGCACCGTGTTTTTCAATCTAATATATAAAAATGAATCACCGAAATGTATATACGCGCATAACTTTCGATCGGTTGCACCAAATTAAATAATTCTTTTTTTTATGAGTTCGTTATTTTTAGGAAAAGTTTTGTGTTCAAGAAAATTAAAAGATAACAGGATAAGTCATTTTTTGTGATAAGTAAATATGGCGGCGGTATGAAGTTCGCCGGGTCAGCTAGTATTTTTATATTTATTATGGTGGTAAAAATAAAGGCCTTATTAGTGTGGATGCGATGCCAGCTGTATGTCTGCGAGACGTTAAAACCTGACTAACCTGACTGCGTGAATGTATGGCATAACGTATCATAACACGGTATCTTAAGGCCCGTATTCACTTTGTATAGTGCGAGTGCAGGTGCATAGTGCGGGTGATCGGTGATTGGTGGAAAGTACGTGTGGACCGCGAATTCGCCATCCACACGTATTTTCTACCAATCATTGATCACCTGTTGTGAAGTGATCACACCTGCACTCGCACTAATCAAAGTGAATACGGGCCTTAAGGCTGTGAATAGAGCGAAAAAGATAGTGTGTGTGTGTCTGTATCATCGTATATGTATTTGTTACATTTGTAAGCTTGAAGTATAATTGTAGCAATTTTGTTTAATATATGTTAAGTATGCCTTCAAAATTCTTCGAGAATTTGTTTAGTGTCCTATTAATAAATAATTTATCACAGTCTACTTTTTATTCCATTTAAGTCTAGACGTTAAAATTATACAAATTGTTCTTCAACATTTTGGATACAGTTTTATATATTATATAGTTAATGTTATTTTTAACGAATATTATTTAATGTAGGTAATTCCACTGAGATACAAAGTTTAAAATTAGTTTCACTTTTCAGTGATTACCGACTCCTCTTTATATTATGATTACTAGCTACGCCTCGCGGTACTGCGTATCACCGCGGGGCGCACACATGCACGTACACAGTTATACATATAAACCTTCCTCTTGAATAATTATATCTATTGCTGGAAACTACATTAAAAAACCGTTGAGTAGTTTAAAAGATCTAACCGACAAGACAGCGAAAGTGGCATCATTTCATACTCTATCAAGATTTAAATTATGAGTACTAAGTATGAATTTAAAATTGCTAATAACTTTTATTGAACTATGAAGTGAGTTACAGCTATAGACTATAGTATATATAGTATAGTCAATAGTCATTCACACAAGCTTGCCCATTTTACAGAGTTCTTTCAACATTACTAGCGCCCATTATTATTTTTACGGGAATTAACGCGATCACTATTTCAAGGTACTACATACCTCTGTTTTGCCTGACGTTTCGACCAGGTTGCACTGGCCGTGGTCACAGGCTGACTGTCAGCCTGTGACCACGGCCAGTGCAGTGTATGTAGTACCTTGAAATAGTGATCGCGTTAATTCCCGTAAAAATAATAATAATTATATCATGGAACGCGAAAGTTTAAAAGTTAGTATTACTAGCGCCCATTCAGAAATATAACGAATGTAAATTATTACTGTCGAATAATCTCAATACACGTCTCAATCAACTTTGATATTGTTATAGGTTTAAATACCCTGTCGAGATTCAGTCAAGATAATGATAATCAGAAAATACAACTTCACGAATGACTGAATTCTGTATATTTTGAATTATAACGAATCATACTGTATATTTACTGGTCCAAATGTTTAATTTAGTTTAACTCGATTTAGGGCAAAATTCTGAGGGAAAATTACTGATAATGAAAACTTCATGAATCAGTTGTTCCGATTAAATAGATAACCAATTAGGGGATCAGAATGTTACTGTATAATCTGTGCCCACTGTTCCAGTTGACAAATAATCCCAGTCCCACATAAATTATAAATAAATGAGAAAGTTTTAACGTTAATTCATGGATTTGGTTCGGTATAATGGATAAAAATAAATATCTATACTTTATAAATTTTCTTTAGAATTTAATTTCAATCAATGAAGTTGGAACAATAATTTAGGAAATTGCCTGACTCTTGGACTTTGTTGACAACACGAAGTCATGCGCCCAAGGAAAGATGCCGATGGGGCTGATGCCGAATGGCGAAGGCTGGGGACTCGAGCCTTCGACTAGGGCAGACCTGTCTGGGTCATAGTAAGTTATCTAATAAGCTTGATTGTACGTTTGTAATTTTGATGTCACAGTTTTGAAAATAAAAGAGATGTACCTATCCCTATTTGCTTGTAAATTTTCCATCATCGCCGCTTACTACTGCGCCAAGTGTTATGGGCTTAAATCCCACATGGGACAACACTTTGTGTGACATCCACAAATCATTGTTCTAAGTCTAGGTATTTTTTGTGTCTGTTGTATGTATGTTCGTAAAGTCCTCCGCGACTCAATGTATTCCTAATGTGTGAGCTTAATACAATCAAATTATAAAATGCCGTGTATAGTGTGTAGTATTTCATAATATAGACAAAGTAACGTGGTTTATTTTAAGTTTTTTTAGAAAACTGCTGGTAGGTAATTGAGTCTTATAAAAATGCATATTAAAATAGTATGTTACTAGGTGCACTGGAAACTTTAAGCGTATCTTTCAATTAAGGTATTAAAAATAAATTCACTGCTTTCAATATAGTAAGATGTTTTGAAGATAAATATATACCGACAAAGTTTCCAGATCATGAACATGCAAAATCTATAGTAATGAAAAATTCATGCAAAGCACGTCGTTATGACACAATTTATGGCAGAAAAGCGGGTCAAGTAGTTCGTTTGCCTAAATTAAGAGTAGCGATCGTTAATATAGACTCATACACATACAAGATAGACATAATAATGAATGATGAGAACTTGATGGAAAACGAATACCGTCGCCTATGGACACAAATGCAACTCAAAAGTCACATGTGTGTTGCCGATCTTTATGCTTGTGCTTCCGCTTAGACATTTTAGTGCGGGAAGCACCAACTTTCAAATAAGAAACGAATCATCAAAATCGGTTCAACCAGTGAAAAGTTCTGAGGTAACAAACATAAAAAATACAGTCGAATTGAGAACCTGCTCCTTTTTGAAGTCGGTTAAAAATTAATATATTGTACTGCAGCACTGTTTGACTTTAATTTTTTGTGAGGTTGAGTATATGTGCTTTCAAAAGTTTATAAAATAGTGAAAATATATTATTAGTTACATTTTAAAATTATTTATTATTGACTTAAACTTTGTTACAATACTTATTGGGATTTATCTCCACCTAATCTTACGAGAACAATTTCAAAGTATCTGATTTCTCACTTTAAATTATTTGACGAATTCCAAAGATTTTCCAATTGTCATTTAATTCAAGAAAGTTATCCGTCAGTTGAAGATCGACGGTTCAATCGGATCAAACTCAAACTCAAAAATTGCGATTGTAAATCGAATTTACCGATTTGATAATGGATAGGTACGGTAAGAGATGAGGGTTTTATAAGAAGCTTATCTCAATCTTCATCTTTAGATTCCATAATTTTGATTTTCGACTTCTCATTCCTTATACACTTGAAAACAAAAGAAAACCTTGATCTTAAGAATGTAATTTATCATAAAACACGTATTACAAAGCGGTAATTGAGACTTTTAATATAAACTAGCTTTTGCTCGCGGCTCCGCCCGCGTGTATGTCGGTTATCGCGGCAAATAGTCGCCTATGTGTTATTCTGATGTATAAGCTATATAACTGTAAAGTTTCATCCAAGTCCGTTCTGTTATTTTTGCGTGAAAGAGTAACAAACATCCATCCATCCATCCATACTTACAAACTTTCGCGTTTATAATATTAGTAGGATATGTGTTCCACTCGATGGTTTTCACTTTTCATTTTCATAGCAATATATATAAAAACTAGCGATCTGGTCTCTATTGCTTAATGGTGGTAGAAGATTAAGAAAAAAGTAATTCTAGTCCATTTATTTCTTGTATGCTTTTATAATATCTATCGCTTTAAGAAAGCAACATCAAATATACCGCTCTGCAACAACATATCTCAATAACAGAACAGAGATATGGTTTCCTACTCAATTTCGTGAGAAATTTCCATCAGAGGGTTAATTAAAAGAAAACTTACAATTTCGTCTTTATCAATATTATTATAGATAAGAGTTTCGCTACAGACTAATCTATGTGTGCGGCTTTTCCTTGACTGTGTGGTGAATGGCCGCGAGTAGATTTGCCAATTCAATTATAACTGCAACAGAGTAAGCAAACACAGACGCTATTACGACAATCCTTGTTTTAATCGTCTAGTTCAATGGCTCAAACGGAACTGTTAACTTTGGGCTATAAAGTTTACGATTATAAGTAAAATAATATTAATTCTAATAAAAGAATTTAATAAAATTGAAAACTGACTAGTGAATTGATAATAATTGACTATTGAAATTTATGGCAAATTTTTGTTTTATTAAAACTAGTGGTCGGCCAGAGATAGAAATTTAACCATAATTCTTTTAATTTTTTAGTTAGAACTATTAAGGGTTTCTTATGTGTAAGGCTATTACACCTCTTTAATCAAAGATTTCATCATGTCTATTTATGACATTCAGTATGACATTATAGACAAAAAATAATCATCTATTTAGGTTGACGTTGAAATGTACACGTATATGCATACTTGTGTATGTGTGTCTCATACGTATGATAGTGTTTGGAATGTTATTTTTATTAATTTAATGTATTTTTTAGGAATAATTTAAGAATATATTAGCATTCTGCACTCCTTTTCTATATAAATTATAAGTGTGCGAAACATGCTCCGCCGTCCGCGCAATTTTCTTAAAAAGGCAATCATAGTTTTTGCTTTCCTTATTAATCTATATAAATAAAAATGAACTGAAAATGACTGAAATGTATGTACGCGCATAACTTCCGATCGACTGCACCAAATCGGATATTTCTTTTTTTATGTGTTTGCAGGTATGGCAGGTTTTTATTGGCAGGTCAAGGTATGTATTAATGAAAATTATAAGAAAACGAGTGGTCTATTTTTTTTTACTCCACTACTGTATTACCTGTGGGAAGTTGAGGCAGGCATAAATTAATAAACACAAGCTTTTCGGAAGTTTAGAAAAAAATACGAAAAAAATGGCAGTACGAAGTTTGCCGGGACAGCTAGTATGGATATAAATCAATGTAACATGATGTTAAAATGTTTGTTAGAAATAAAAAGTAAATAAATTGCACTTTTTTGGTATGATATCATTATTAAAACAATACTTTCTACTCTAATAGCGTAAAAAGAGACCTTTTACTCTTGTACTAATGATAAAGGTATAATTGTTGCCGCAGTTAAGTAAATCATAATTGATTAAATTATGATCAGCTTCTCGTTATATCAAAGTTTTAAATAATGTAATTGGTGCTGTTTGTTGAGTTACACACAGTTACATATGTATAAAAAGTTCTACATATTTTTATAGGAAAAAGGATAAGGTTACCGATTAATAAAGGGATAATTTAATCTAATCGTCTATTTGCGAAAAAAAAAAATCCGCGAAATGTGACAACTCAGCAAACGTTGGTTAGGTTTGGAGCATACGTTTTTATATTTCTTTCTGTAGAATCATCAGTTATGAATAATGTTTTTAGAGGATTAGATAAAATTCCAAAATATTGAAATAAAAAATGGTATTTAATATACTCTTCTTTCAGCGTTATTCTTGAAATAACGTATGGATAGAATCATAATAATTCTTCATTTGGAATTAATAACAAATTTACATAGAAAATTTGTGACCGATGATATGTGACCGACCGATAAGTAATAAAACTGTCACATATTTTTTTTTTTTTTTTTGTTTTTTTTTTTTTTTAAATACAACTCCCGCACTAGGAATAAATCCTGTGTCGCGGGGGACATTACAAACATACATGAAACGGATTATTTGTTTTAAACTAACACTTTGTATTGTGGCGTAAAACAATGAGGTTTACGCAAAAAGTAACCCCCGTAAACGCTTATTTCGTGGCCTAATCGTTTAAGTTAGCTCATGAATATTGAACGGCCAGGCCCCGACTTTCAAGCTCGCACTTTTCCGCTACGTGCACACCACATTAACACCACACTATTATCACAAAAAGTCTATTTGTAAACTGAAATCAATTGACTTGCTTCCTGTTGGGCCTTTCTCTGCAGGCAAAATGGGTATTATTTTTCTGACGATTTCAATGTCGTTTAACTTTTTTATAGAGCAATATATTTCATTCCATCGCTAGGGTTGGACATTAATAAAATTAATATTTTCACTCTAACATATTTTGTGCCTATAAATTACTGAAATTGTGTTGTTACCTTTCTTAACTATATTATTATGGCGGATTTTCTATTACGATTTATATGATGAACTAGCTAAGCCACGCGGTGTTACCCGCTGTACAACAACAACAGCGGGTAACGCCGCGCGGCCAAGCTGGTATAAAAAAAGTAGCCTAAGTTATTTCCTATATCATCAATTATCTGCCAGTGAAAGTCCCGTTAAACTCGGTGCAGACGTTCCGGAGATTATCCGAAACAAACAGAGAGACAGACTGACAGACAAAAATTGTAAAAAATGATATGTTGGTATATGTATCGTACATACATATGCATTTAGTAAAAAATTGGTTGTCTGTAAAGTCGGTTTACGGACGATAGTTTAACGTGACAACGTCATAACAAAACATTGATGAAATGATTAGAGATAGATGCTTGCGCCGCATCTATCTCTCATACAACGATGTACATTGAGTGTAACTTGACAATGAGTCATCCTTTTTCGTTCGTGCAGCCGGCGTTCATCAATTTATTAGACGTTGTCACGTCAAAAAGCAGTTATTTTAATATTACAAACAGACACTCCAATTTTATTTATTTGTATAGATGGAAATCCGAGGTCCATCTTATCCTTTTTAACCGACTTCCAAAATGAGGAGGTTCTCAATTTCATGGGTATGTTTTTTTTTTGTTTTATATATGTACATTGATTAGGAGATCCCAAGGAAATCGAAAGAAACCCTCAAATTTACGTGAGCGCCTGCAATGAAGTTAGGAGCAATTGTCTGCATGCCTTCACATTCTGTAGACATCATTTAATTTTAAATGAAATGATGATGAGAGACTTGAGAAAGACTAAAAAGCGAAAAAAAAAACTTCGTTTAAAAAAACCGACTTCAAAAACTAAAAAGTATAAAATAACTTAATTTGTATGTGCTACCTATTCATAGGTTTGAAGTCGGTGCCAAGCAAAATGTAACAGTAGGTACCGCACTCGCCGCGCCTGACCTTGAGCGGGATAGCTGCTCTTCGCGTTGAACAAAACAACCGAAGCGTCGGTGACGTCGTTGACGTTCGTCTCGAAATACAGCGAGTGTGGTACCTACTATTACATTTGGCTTGGCACTGACTTCAAACCTATGAATAGGTAGCACATACAAATTAAGTTATTTTATAATTTTTAGTTTTTGAAGTCGGTTTTTTTAAACGAAGTTTTTTTTATTATTTATGTATACGGCTACTTATTATGTACATGGCCATCAGTTGAAAATGACAGAATTGAAAGGTTAAATTTCTAGATAGATATTATGATAGTTCATCGGCGATTATTCACTATTCTCTTTTCAGTAAAAGCAGTCTTTTATTTAAATGTATAATAGTGCATTGAATCTGCGTATCAAATTCAATCTTTTTAACAGTAGAAGCTATCTGTCCGGTATGTAACCAAACTGCCTATGTGCATATACCTAATGCCGTATACAATTTTTTTTTTTTTTTTGTGGAATAGACCGGCAAACGAGCAGACGTATCGCCTGATGGTAAGCGATTACCGCCGCCCATGGACACCCGCAACACCAGAGGCGTCACAAGTGCGTTACCGGCCTTTGGGGGATGGGGGGGGGCGATAGGGGGAGGGGTTGGGGCAATGGGCCTCCGGTATCCTCACTCACTCGGTGAAACACAGCGCAAGCACTATTTCACACCGGTTTTCTGTGAGGCCGTGGTATCACTCCGGTCGAGCCGGCCCATTCATGCCGAAGCGTGGCTCTCCCACGGTGTAAATATATATATATATAGTATATTTAATAAAGGTAAGGTAAACTTTTTATCTGATGAAAATAATATATCATTTTCATCAGATAAAAAGTTTACTTATTTCAAATTTACCGTTTCCTTTTCTTTCATCATAGTTCCCTTTAAATTGAAGATATTATGCCAAAAGATTTCTTGTGTTCAGAAGATAACAGAATCAATTGAATAAAACCTCTTCAATATCGAATATCCGTTACTCACCACGCAATTCAGGGAAGACCTACATTTATTCGGACCTCACGTTATATTAAAATAGTTCCCATGTGACGTTTGAAATGAGCAGACCTTGTGAACCACTAAAGGTCTCGAACTCATTGCCAAAGCTCTATAAAGCATGTGTAACAAAAGGAAGGTTGTATTTATTCTTTATATTGTTTTACCTGTTTCTTTTTATATTTCTATTACTTATTTTTCCTGTTTGAGCCTTCATTACGGGAAGCTACACTGTATATACCACGAACGTTATTAAAAAGAACTGGTGTTTTACTTTTTATACCAATACAAAAGTCATTCAATGTTCGTAAAGCTAAAGGAAACCAAAAATGTTTACAACAATAACTGAAGTAATGAAATCATAAAAAATGATGTATATTATTTTGAACGACATAAAAATCATCAAAAGCTTAATAATGAGTAAGGACAAGCGCCAAAGGAAATTCTATTTGACATCTGACACGTAATGCTTTACTTACACGCTTTTAGGGTGATATTCTTTTATAATAAATGTTAGTCTCTTTTGTATAAGATATTGTGCTCTTATTATCCTCTTTTAATAATAAACCAACACCATTAAATATAAATGTTATCTTTTAGTTTTGTTACAAGCTTTTTATTAACTTCATTGCACAATGTATGTATGCTTGTATGTTCGGGTGGAATCTTGCAACTCAATTTTGAAATCTTCAATCGATTTTGCAAGCATATGTATACAGCGTGACAATACAATATTATAAAGACATGGAGCTGATCTGATGCTGAAGCTGGAAGGTGGCAATAGGAACTCTGTAAAGAAACGTCGCAACATCTTCAAGTTTGGACTCATTTGATTCGTCTCGAGGCATTCTAGTAAAAGCTTGTATTTAAAAAGCTTTTTAAATTAATTTATTTTTCTTCCCAAACGAAGTTACGACTTATAGAAATTTTATAACTTGTAATTTGACTAGAGAGGAGACTTCATGGAAGAATATTGTCATTCAGTCCATTACTGCCCTGATAAAGAACTTCTATAAACATTGAAAGTTATTTATTAATATTTTATAGATTTTTTTTCGACATCTAACACCCAGTCACAACCCCATCTAGTCCCAAGCTAAGCAGAGCTTGTGTTTTGGGTACTAGACAACTGATACAAATACATAAATACTTTTTTTTTTGTTAATACATACTAGGTATTTACCTATGAAATTGCCGTTTTGTATGCAATAAGTGAAAGTACTTATTTTTTCAAACTTTTTTATTTCTGTTATTCGAAGTAATCACCCATGCAATCGACGCATCTTTGCCAACGCATTGGCAGTTTATTTATTTAGCTGCAAGAGCTTTGGTTGGAATCTCTCCCTCATCCGCCATACTCACCAGACCTTGCACCTACCGACTGTTACTTTTTCCAAAATTTAGACAACTTTTTAGTGGGTAAAAAATTCAATTCCCGAGAGGCAGTAAAAAATGCCTTTGAAGAGTTTGTTACCTCCCGTCCAGCAGATTTTTACAAGAAGGGCATCAATAAACTGCCAATGCGTTGGCAAAGGTGCGTCGATTTCATGGGTGATTACTTCGAATAACAGAAATAAAAAAGTTTGAAAAAATAAGTACTTTCACTTATTGCATACAAAACGGCAATTTCATAGGTAAAGACCTATACAAAGAAAACATCCACATGGATATCAATTCGCTCTCAGTACTTTTTTTTTTAAATTTGTTCATGTTTGCAAAATCTGATCTGCGTTAAAATAAAATAAGACAAAATAAGTACGTTGCCAGTAATTTATACTTCTTTCACCTTAGCTTGTGCGTCTCAAAGGAGTCACAAAAGAATTTGACGACAGTTTCTTCTTTTTGTGGATTCAATGAATAATAGCCTCATTATTCGAGAACCCTCTTTATGTACTCAGCTAAATAATAGGATGTTATTGTGTTCAGTATTAAATCGATGAAATTTATGCCACATTGCATACCAAGATATAAACTACCTTTGCTTTATTCTGGTTGTAAATTTTCTTTCTATATTATAAATATAAGAAATGACCTTAACCAATTAATGCGTTACACAGGTACGTTTAACTTGTTTGGAACTTCTATGAATAGTTAAGAAATTGAAGCTAATTAATAAATTATTAATAAATTTATATATTTTTTTATAAATTTTGCGAAATCTAAAATATTTTTGTAGACATGTTTTGTAATACTTATAGAATCTCTAGAAGTAATTATGCGTAGTTTGAACGTCTAAAATACTTTTTGCGATCCGCCGTAATAAAATGTTACAATGCAGAACTTTTGATATTTTGTTTGCTAGAAAACTAAAGCGATAGGTATTACAAACTTTAGGATTGTCTCAAGTTACGACTAGATTGCTCTGACCGTGGTCAAGGTGGACTGGTGGACGAGCCCAGCGGTATAACTTCACCCACAGGTAAGGTCGCGGGTCGAATCAATTAGCTACACAAATAGATTTTTAAGAAAGTGACGGCCTTTTTGACTCGTTGTTAAGATCTCCAGCTAAGATACCGTGCAGGCGCGTTTCGTGTCAAATGACACATGTTCCCTGTTTTTTTCTGTGCGAAAATCCTGTGCGGAATACTACCGACTGGTGTCAATGTCGGACTCGAACCGACTAAAACCGCACGCCGTCTCAGGTACTAGAAGTCGGGAACCAGGTGCACCTTCGAAAGGAAATCCTGGAAACCCGACGTACCTCGGGCCACCTACGGTTTGTAGATGCCCCCCTCCTGTGCAGAAATCCCGGTGTTTGTTTTCTGCTCGGAAATAAGCGCTTGCGCCGCCACCTCAGCCTGCTTCTGCTAGGGTGACAGATGGCCTCACCTGTCACCCCCAGGCTTACACTTATGGAAGACGGCGAGTTCTAAGCCTGTCCCGGTCCCGCTCCGTCTTCGCAAGCATAACTTGCTCGCAGAAAAAGACGGCGGAGTTCCACGCGCTTTCGCTCCGCAACATGGCCGCAATCATGTTACTGAGCGAGAGAACCCCCACCCTGACGGCTGGGCATATCCGTTTGAGAGCTACGAGACAGACAGACATCGATTTCAAACTTATAAACCAAACCCTCGTAAGCAAACCCTCTTTTTGCGTCAGAAGTTAAAAATAATAATTTTCTTTAAAAAAAACTTTTATTTTATTCATTTGGGAAACCAACAGAAAAGTAATTTACAAAACTTAAATTTTGCCCAAATTCAATTAAAGTGGCGTGCAATAGGAGAGGCCTATGTTAAGTAGTGGACTGTGATAGGCTGATAGTAATAATGATGAAATTTTATACAATGCCAATTGGACGGTGCTCCATTTCAGTTTAAGTTTCCACTACCAGGTAAAACACATATGTGTTTAGTGGTAACTAAACAACAAAATTACGAAATTAAACCTATTCAAAAGCAAAGTTAAAATTAAGAAAATTCAATTAAAATATTGAAATACGAATTGAAAAAACTGTAGGTTGGTTTTAAAGATTTTACAACTGCATTCCTAAACTCACCCAGAGACATTTGAAGTCTATCAATGTCGGGATATGTTATTGTCATAACTACGAGTACGACATACGGCGTACTATTAACTCTAAGCATACGGCGGATAAACAATTAAAAACCTTAGTTCGATTAGATGAAATATTGTTATTTTTGGTAAGGTAATACGGGGACATGTTATTGATTTTTAGTTGAATTGATATATCTAGGCATTCATTATTTTAGAAAAGCAGACTTGATCTCTCAACAACGTACGATCTCAAAGAAGCAGTTGTTCTGGCAGTTGGAGTTGGATACCATAGATCGTCGAATCAAATGCATATAAAATTTATTTTGAATATTTACATATAAATATATTAGTAACTTGCAATGCTTAGCTGTTACACATTGTGGTTGTATTTGGTACCAAAAGTGAAGCAGAAATAAATAGTAGTAGAGCCACGCTGATTTCATCACGAACATGCCAGCTCAACCGGCGCGGTACTGCCCTCGCACAGAAGATCACCGTAAAATGACAGCATTCGTGCTGTCGTGTTTCATTTGTGAGTGCCAAACCGGAGGCCCAATGATGCAGAAGCATCACTAGGCCGCCATGGTGTGGTTAACCATGCTGCATTGTTGCATTATCTGCATTCGCAATGAGTATGGTGACCACCGCTCTTGGATTCTGCTTATGCTTTTCATCAGGCAGAGTAGAGTCATTTTGGCAGAGCCATACATAAAAAAAATATAAACACATTTTGGAAGTAGGTTGCGAACCATCTTGCAAAAAATTGAGTTCAATTAAATAGTTTTAAATATTCCATTACTTAAATAAAATCATTATTACAAAAATATCAAGAATTTACGACAGATAATATTTCAAACATTATATGGCCCGTACAACATAAGCTGAATGAACATAAAGTTCACGTATGCAACGCTTCACTTTTAAAAAAGTAATAACGTTTTTATTAAGGTTTAACTACATATTTCTATACAGAAAATGGTGAGGATATAAAAAAATATGAAGCGCGTCGAAACAGGTTAAATTTGTTTCCGCATTCCTTGCATAACAGCTTCTCGTTTAACAATCTGAGTATTTTATTTGTGAGAAAAATTGTCTACTTAAGGTCTATTCTTCTTTGGTAAATTAACCTGTAAGAAATACGCTTACAATTTGTATTCGACAGTAAGCACAATTCGCAATCAGCAAAGCCTGTTTCTGTACACAGACTACGCTTGTTTGTCGAACCATTAAGCGTATTGTTAAAAATTTTCGATATTCCATGGACGCGTATAACAATTCTATTGAAATGTTCCTAATTGTATGAAGGTTATTTGTAATTTATGTTTTTGAAAACAATTTTAAAATATTGTTTGTTGAGTGCTCCTACATCACAAAACACATTAAGGTTTTCTTTATCAGGAAAATTAATATTTTTTTAACCAGACAATATTTTAACACGAACTACATTTATACGAATTCTGTGCCCCATCCATTGTGCAGAGACAAATATAGAACGAATCAATATGTATATTGTCATCACAACAGCTTCGACAATAAAGGTTTTGTGTCGGTAATATGGAACTAACATTGATTGATGTTCAGTCGTTCATCTCGTACAATGAGGATGTATAGACACGACCGCTTTTACCAAGCCACGGAGAGTAATTAGCTGAACCACCTTCGCCGAATGATTGATAGTTGAAAACCCATTATTAAACTTGATATTTTGTATGCATGATTTACCTGACAATGTCTGCAGTAGGCTTCGATAAAATGACAAAGTATTTAAACAAGGTGGGGTTAAAACACCTTTGTCATCGTTTAGCATAAATCATTCTTGTTAACTATTCGGTGGATAACTGAATTAAAAGGCTTTACCTGATATTTATAATTTATAGATTAGCATTCAATAGACCTCATTATATTAAATGCGTTGTGTTAATCTGAGAGGTGTCTATGTGGTGAAGGATTTAGGGTAGGGAGTGTAACCAGCAGCCAATTCATCCTATGGCTATCATAAGAGCCGACTAAGGGAGCAAACTATGTATGACAACAGCACTGTAAAGATAAGGAACTCTTAAAACACACTATAGAATCCCATCAGGCCAACGTGGTATGCTGTACAGCAGTGCAATATCAAAGACTGTTGACGATGAATTTGAGATAGTATGAACGAACGAACGGTTAACGAAATCTTTATCGCAGGTAACATTATTTATATGATTAAGCTAAAAACATAATGCGAACCGGTTCTTTATTCAAAAGATTTTATTTACCACTGCTTCAATTCTGACACGTCAATATTTCTACATTACAAATAGACTTGCCCCAGTTCAATCTGAAATAGATTTCTAAGCTAACTATTAACACCTATTTGCACACCATCATTTAATCACATCAAGAATATCAATGTCTAATGTAACTTTGAATTGAGACCTAAATAGTCTCATCATTGCTTATGAAAGCTTATGAGCAAATATGACAGTTTTCAAATAGCTATTTTACAAAGGTAATATTTAATTTACAGCTATCATAAATATTTCACTTCAGCAGATTATTTTAACTATTATGACTGCCTCGTTGGTCTCGCGGTTGACGTGTGCGACTGCTGGTCATGAGGTCTCGGGTTCGATTCCCGGGTCGTATCAAATGTTTGTATGATCTAAAATATTTGTTTCGGAGTTTGGGTGTTTTCTATGTATAATATGTATGTATTTACAAAAAAAAAGTATATTATGTATTTTTGTATCAGTTGTCTAGTACCCATAACACAAGCTCTGCTTAGCTTGGGACTAGATGGCGCTGTGTGTTAGATGTCCGAAAATATTTAAAATAAATAAGAAAATAAATAAATAAAATAAAATAAATTTATTTATTTTAGGCTATGTTTACAAATCTTTCTGATTGTACTCCACCTACTCGTGATCATTTTTCTCGTTGTCTTTATGCTCATGTCATATTATGTTAGTTAAACTTCTTTCAAACTTTGCGTAAATCTTAAAGATTTTCACAACCATATGCTCGTTTCAATTTATATTTTCATTACTTATCTTATACTCTTATTCCTAAGTTTAACCATTCTTTCGGAAGCTGTTCGTATATCAGTTGTCGTATATGTAAACGTCTTAATGAGATATTGGTACATCTGCCAGAGACAGCCTATTCGACTTCATCGCTCAATTCCAAACCTGTGTTAATATTTTCGTTCATCAATATATTTACATTAGCTAAATTATTAAAAAAAAATACTCAATGCGATTCTTTAAATTAACACGATCATGTGAGCTTATAGTAAAAAAACTACAGCAACGTTGGCCATCAATGGAAATGGCACAAAGAACATAACCAATAAAAAGGATCTGTATATACAGTATTTTTTTTATGCAATGTGTGGAAAAAACATAAGAAAAACAAAAAAAAATCTAAGAGTTATTGGAGACTTTTATTCCGTATATTCTATTTTCAAAAAGTTACTTTTTTAAATCCTCAAATATCAAACCGGTACAACTGTCGTTCCGTAAACTATTATTATTAATCCTAATATTAAGTCTGCGTGTAACACCTCTAAAACAGAGTGCGCTAAAAGTCAGACAACCGAATAAAACAGGATGAACAACAGCACTCTAGTTGTTAGCGCACGTTGTTATGGAGTCTTTTTTTTAACCGGGGCAAAGGTGTTACTTAGTGCCGTTTTCTGTATAAAGTACACATGTACCTTGTTTAAAAATACTAGGTATTAGATTTTACTTTAGATTCGTAGTTCAGTTAAGGGTGTGTAAAGTCGTTAGACGCAAATCGTTGAGTAGATAAAGTTTAATGGAGTTGGTGCCACAGGTTTAGGTAAATTGAGATGGGTGTGGTACTTTATATTTTGAGAATTGGTAGAAGCTAAACCATTATATTATTTATAATATGAATTTTCTATCACGCGATGCATGGATAAGTTCAACTGTAAACTATATAATATACAAATTTTAACAAAAAAAAACCGACTTCAATCTGGACCAAATTTAAATGTGAATATTATTATGTAAGTATCATATTTGTAAGTGTTTATTAGAGGATCAGTAAAAATAGATAACGACTGTAAGAAACGAGTACAATTCACGAAATTCTAAACTAAAGTAGCGAGGAGAAATCGACCGCCCGTAGATAGTTTTTCGGTGGATTCTTCACTATCGTAATATTTTTATTGTTTGAACATTATTTTTAGTCCAATAAAAATAAATTTTGAAAATCATATTAGAATCAATTAATTGGTATTAATTAATGTATTTACCAATAAGATTGCATAGAACTGCTGCAGGTAAATTATGACATCCGTATTTGACAGAATAGTACATTGTTTACCGAGGGAGGAAAGGGACCGATTACTAGCGAGGGAGCAGTTTGTGGCCCGAAAGCGCAGCCTAGGAATTAAGCAATGGGACTTTCACCCGAGTGCTACACAGTGCTTTATACTACACCTGTGAGGAACATTTAAAGACTTGTATTGTAGAAAGTATTTTAATCAAAACGTAAGACACCATGTAAGACACAATTTAGCTTAGAATTAGACCGATATTTCGCGCTTCTTTTGTTTTTTTTTATTCTTCACAAAAGGATCTCAGTGGCACGGAGATTCCATATTTAAATTATATGAAATTACTTGGGCAGGCGCGCGCCATAGATAAGATAACACATGAGAAATGAAAATTCATATAACTTTCTCTCCCGCTAAAACACGTTAGAAATGGATTTTCATACATTTTTTCCTCCCGCTTATTCAGGTCAAGGAAAAGACTAACGTTCTCTTTTCATTTTCAGGGAATAATGACCACTGTTCCGATCAGGTGTAGTATAATGTATATTTAATCCAATTCTTTATTCGTTCTGAGATTCTAAGGAAACCGATCAAAACTGATCTATCTTTGTTTACTTTCCCGAGTGGACTATTGGACGCAGGTAACATTTTATTACATAAAACAAATATCTCAGTTTCTTCCTGGTGTTGTCTAAGGGTAAACAACCCCTTGTACGATTTATTTTCAACCAAAATCAATCGTCCGATAGAAATATTGTATGGCGAATTTTTTTTTATTGGAGTTATGTAGAAAATATTATGGAAACATGGTATTCAATTAGCTTGTGTTTATATCGAGGTATTGTTGTAAGATATCAATGGAGTAAAATTTGGTCTAAGTATTGCGTAATAACTGTTTTTTTAATCAAATGTCCTACACTATAAATATTTTTAATATATATTTTTTATTTTTTTTAATATTTCAAACATCTAACACACAACGCCATCTAGTCCCAAGCTAAGCAGAGCTTGTGTTATGGGTACTAGACAACTGATACAAATACATATATACTTTTTTTTGTAAATGCATACATATTATACATAGAAAACACCCAAACTCCGAAACAAATATTTGTTGATCATACAAACATTTAGTTCGACCCGGGAATCGAACCCAAGACCTCATGATCAGCAGTCGCACACGCCAACCGCGAGACCAACGAGCAGTCAGTCTATTACATATAATTGGTCGATTAAATTAATATTATTATTACTATAATGAAGGTCAAATTTTTAACTACACCTTTCTTGGGTAGTAGCACATACCTACACCTACAGGTTCTTGAAGTAAATAATATTAAATAAATTAAAATGTAGGCAAAGTATGAAAGGACTGCGTCGAGTATTGTGCGTTCAAACCTCGCATGCGATAAAACTTAGTGCCATCTACAAATTATTGTTCTGAGTCTGGATGTTCTTTGTGTTCGTTTATTGAATGTTTGTAAAATCCTCCGCGACACAAGATATATTACTGACGTGGAAGTTGTCTTTAAAAAAAAGAACACAAATATTTATTAGCAGTGCATATACTAGGGTAGAGACTATCAGTTCATGTAAAGTTGTTGTAGCTGGCCGTTGATATTTTTGATGAAGCAAGATATTTTTGTAGAATAATTTTAGCGGCCGTATGTATACAAACGTTTATACAACATGATGTTATAATTTTTATTAAATTTTAGTAGAGAAACTTGTCAGTTGTAGACAACAAGGTAGTAGAGCCACGCTGATTTCAGCACGAACGGGCCGGCTCGACCGGGGCGGTACTACCCTCGCACAGAAAATCAACGTAAAATGACAGCATGCTGTCGTGTTTCGTTGGTGAGTGCGTGACCGGTGGCCCAATTAGTCTAGTCAACAAGTTCCATACTTGTTGACTAGACTAAAAGATGCAGTAGCATCACTAGGATGCCATGGTGTGGGTCGCCATGCTGCATTGTCTGCATTCGCAGTGAGCATGGTGACCACCACTCTTGGATTCTGCTTATGCTTTCCATCAGGCAGAGTAGAGTCATTTTGGCCAAACATAAAAAAAAAAAAAAGAAAAGATAATTACTGCTAAACAATATTTTCCATGCGTCCTAAAAACTATGCTCTGTTACATGTTCTTTTAGGATTTACAAAAAAAATATACAATTTGGTTTGCAAAGGGTGAACAGCAAAAGAAAATGAAATTGGTAACACTAATTCTGTGGTACAGTATTATAAATTCAGTGTTCCGTTCTGGGTTTCAAAGCCACGGGTTTAACAATTAAAGGTAAGTTTCGATACACATATTTGGAACAAAGCACTTCAATTTTACTTTGGTTGTTTGAATCATTTCGGTCGGCTGGTACAATGCAGCTTTGTTGTTTGGCTGTTCAGCGAACTGTACTTAACCTATTCTAGTTAGGCATTTTCTCACTTGGTGCGCAGGCTGCGCTGTTTACTATTCATCGAATCACTACTTTATTGTAGGAACGCTATAGAGTTACGTGGCCGTAAGCAAAATTAACGGTTATCTGAATAAAAAATCGTAGCTTAACTGAAACCGGTGTAAAAATTCGAAAAATTTCGAAAAGGGCGAAATCAAGTTAGGACAGGTTTTTGTATTTGACAGACAGACATAATTAGCGCGTAAACTTTACAGAGGCCACGCTAATATGTCTATTTAAAGTGTAAAGGAATAAAATTAAATGTTACTAGTAGATGCACCAGTGGCAACATCAATCAATGTATTCACGCACTTACGAGTGTACGGTATAGTACAGTAAAGTGTATAGGTATAGTGTCGTAGACTAAACTTGACTTTATAATTTCGTTGTTTGAAAAATTATTCATGGGTTATTAAATTATCTGAAAAATTAAAATTCAGTAAGGAAAATCTACTAGCAATCGTTGGGTAATCAAATATGATTAAACGATAGAGCTTTCATTTAACTTCCGTATATTTCTTTTTGATAACGTCCAATTTGTATTGTAACTATATTACAGTTATAAAAATTATGAATTATAAAGTCTTAAATGTATTTTATATGATAACTTAATGTAGGTACTGCTTCGGATCACAGCATGCTTTTGTACTAATATTAATAACCACTCACTTTAATATTGGAGTAAGTTCTATAAAATTTCAAATTGACAAAACAGTACTTGAGGAACTATAAAATAACCAAAATAATATTTGTCAAAACGGCGCTTTTGACTTACACAACTTTCAATCCAGAATCATAACGTACCAGTTCCACATAAGTTTTTTATTGAGAACAAACCATTAAGTATTTCGTCTTAGGCTAACATATGGGTACCACGACCTCAATGCATCACAAGACTTAGGAGTAGCTTTACTATCTACAAGTTATTCTGCATAGTTAGTTAGTCTTAGTAGTAAGCTTCTTACTGCCAAGTGTAATAAGTCCGTTAGCGTGCAGCAACAGCTGTACTAACAACTGCTAGTTGGATCCGACACATTCGTTCACTCATGTTTTGATCTGTTCTAGTATGTGAAATACGATACATAATTAAGTTTCTTTTATGTTTGACTTGTGGTTCAATAATAGCTCACCTTTAACCTATGATAGTAAAAGAAAACTATGTATAATGACATGGAGAAATTATGAGAATTAAAAGGAAAGAAACTTTGTACTTCAATGTATTGTATGGAGTGGTTCTAAATAAAATATTAAGTTGTTTCACTTATATAGATGCTCTGATGTTACCCCTGAGCACCAGGTGTGACCCAGTAAAACAACAAGTTTGATATTCGGTTACATCTTCAATGCGTAAATAATACAAGGAATCTGTTCATACTTATCTAAGACACGATCTATACTAATATTATAAAGCTGAAGAGTTTGTTTGGTTGAACGCGCTAATCTCAAGAACAACTAGGCCAATTTGAACAACTTTTTCAGTTTTAGATAGCCCAGTTAACGACGAAGGCTATAAGCTATATCATCGCGATACGAATCGGATCATAAAGGTATGGATTATCATTGTAAACGTGGAGAAAATAGAGGAAAAATATTCCTTTTGAGAACTTCCGTTGCGTGAGCTGCTTAAACGGGTGAAGTTTCGCAAAAAAAATTAGGAAAAATTGTTTCTCTTTGAAAAAGATAATAATAATAAAATAATACTGAATTGTTTATCTTTGAAAAGGAGAATAATAATAAATAATTCGCTTACTGCCAAAACATAAATAGCAATAAAAAAATGGAACTATTCGGGCAATCCAAGACATACAACTAGCAGATTTTAAATACATTATACCAATACCAATTCCGAATTACCCTCCTGGGATTGACAATTGCGACCTTGTAAATGTTACCGTAAACAAATTACTTCAATATTTCAAAATAGGAATGTTTGAAATAAAGTCCATAAGTGCTTTAATAAGTTTGTGTAAACAAGAAAATAAATTGGCAAACATCAAGTTTAGCGTACCACAGGATGAAAATTTGCTTCTTTTATGTTTTAGCCTTTTTATGTGTCTGCCTATAGACTACTGTTTAGCCTAGATTGTAGTACCTATACCTTTTTAGTAAATTGAAAGACATTCGTGTGTACTTCAATATACTAAAAGGTAACATGGTACATATTTACCTGCCTATCATGTTAATAAATATTATGTTAAAACTATACCACTATGCCACTTTACTCAGAATATTTTACGATATATATTTTTTTTTCTAAAAGCAATACTTCATGGCACTTTAATCATGAAACTTCGCAAAATAAGGAGGAGTACTATTCATACACCACACTTATTACCCGACTGCGAAAGAAGGAGTGTTATGTTTTTCGAGTGTATATATGTATGTAAGTATTTCTTTGGCACGCCCTAGAGCCTAAACAGCTTGTCGTATTTTTATGGGAGTGGTGTCAATAGATTTGTCTAAGTCGTGAGAGTGACACTGATACCTACATCAAAATAAAAAATAAACAAAACATTTTTTTTTAAACCTGAATTTAATAAAGATGGCAGATATTGACGCAGTTCTTTTTTTGTCCTTTAAAATAATTTTATTTTATTACTTAAAATCGTAAAGTATTTAATAAATAGATACTTTACAGTTTGGGTATCCAAACGTAAGAGTCGCATTAAAGCTTAATATCGGTGGAGAAATATCTACCTTTAAATATTTTACCACAACAAAATTTAAACCTTCTTGTTTGTATCAAGTAATCAACGCACCTATTCATAAATTACGCTGTAACCGTAACAGCATAAGTTAATCGTATTACCAATACAGTTCCGTTCTTATAACCCGACATTGTTTTCAATTATGAGTAGGCCTCACTTTGCCAGAATTAATTGCTCCTCAGTACGGGGTGACAAGGAGACAGTACCGACACGGGATTGTGTTTAAACGCTATAGTCCCACTAACAGGTTTCGCAAATTAATCGGATTTGGAACTATATATCACACCTTTCCGGCAGTCGGAAGGCTTTTCGAGGTGTTGCAAGCTATGTTGCTCAAACATCGTGCGGCAAACGATCGTACAATCGTACATTGATTACTATAAAATATGTATATTACTGGACATTATGTGGCATTCTTGTTTTAATGCCTTGAAAGGGTGATGTATGTCAGCTGTATGGGATGGATCTATTAATAAAATTCGCGTACGTAAAATAAATAAATATTTAAATAAATAAATATTTCGGACATCTAACACACAACGCCATCTAGTCCCAAGCTAAGTAGAGCTTGTGTTATGGGTTACTAGACAACTGATATAAATACATAAATACTTTTTTTTTGTAAATACATAGGTACATATTATACATAGAAAACACCCAAACTCCGAAACAAATATTTGCAGATCATACAAGCATTTGGTCCGACCTGGGAATCGAACCCGAGACCTCAAGCACAGCAGCCGCATACACTATCACTAGGCCACCGAGGCAGTCAAATAATATGTTGTCCTACCTGTACCTAATACAAAACTTTGATGACTTTAAAAGTTTAAAAAAATGTTTGTAAAAAATAATTTTGCCCTAAAATCGCGTAAAACATCTGTCAATATGAGATATGGTTCAAACAGAATTTACATAAGTAGACAGAATCGAGTGACTAAGCGTTGACCGTTTCAGTGCCGAGCTCAATATGTTCCGAAAAGCATACCCCATATCTATAACAATACAATAAATTGTTTGTATTGGCGTGACGCCGGCTGCCTGGAATGTGCGTGAGACCACACTCCATAACAACAACACTACACGAAGGTGAAAAACGTCCCTCTCGTAACTCGAAAGGCAATAAGCAACACATCGTAAAAACCGGTGTCTCAGGGACGTGTAATCCGCCCTCCGGCGACTCCAAAACCTTCACACGCCTACTAACATATTTCTTTGAACAATTACAGGCGCTAATAGAAAAAGATTATTTTATACCGTTACATCCGATGAATTTTAGT
This sequence comes from Diaphora mendica, assembly GCA_949125395.1. Taxonomy (NCBI): domain Eukaryota; kingdom Metazoa; phylum Arthropoda; class Insecta; order Lepidoptera; family Erebidae; genus Diaphora; species Diaphora mendica. The sequence continues at coordinate 11,051,077 of OX421321.1, forward strand.
CTGGTTTTTTTTTTTCTGCAAACGAGCAGACGTATCGCCTGATGGTAAGCGATTACCGCCGCCCATGGACACCCGCAACACTGAGGCGTCACAAGTGCGTTACCGGCCTTTGGGGGATGGGGGGGGGAGATAGGGGGAGGGGGTTTGGGGTATGAGCCTCCGGTATCCTCACTCACTCGGTGAAACACAGCGCAAGCACTATTTCACACCGGTTTTCTGTGAGGCCGTGGTATCACTCCGGCCGAGCCGGCCCATTCATGTCGAAGCGTGGCTCTCCCACGGTAAAAATTGTAATTGTAAAAATTATGAAAACATGAGGCCATAAGAAAACTTTAATTTGAAAATGAACAAAGATACTTTTGTAACCATTAGTTTCATTGTTTGTCTTGGCTCGTAAAGAATGGCCTCAATAAAATCTATTGAATTAAATCTCGAATATGTAGTTAAGCGAAGGAATATCAAAAAAATCTAAATGTACGAACTGGTGCTGCCACAAAACCGTTACAATAGACCAATATATCACGTGAACACACCTGAACAGTAATAACGGAAAATAATAGCAATTGTTTTGTGCCTGTTTTTATAGGGCCTTCATTTCATACGGGCTGCCAATATTTGGCACTATATGTATGTGTATTGTTTACCATACAGTGCTTGGTACGGGTAGCTACATTTTGCCGTTTACAAGGGTTAATAGAGTTCTGTTTACTTTTTTTGTTTATCGAGTATTGTTAGAATACCCAGTGGGCTCTCACGTCTATAAGTATTATGATAACTAATTAATATTGTTAAATAATGTTATTCCATTTTTAAGTTATATATCTGTAATAAACATATACCATGTGTCCCAAAATTCAACGATAAGCGGGCGCCAAAAGGTAGACCTGCTCATGAGTACATAAGGAAAAATAATAAAAAAATATACCTAGTTTTTTTTTAGTTACAAGAAAAAATTTGGATTTCTTTGAAAATTTACACCCTTCATGATATTTGAACGACCACGATGACAATTTTTGTGTAACGTTTTTTGTGTAAAAACTGCGGGCAATTTGGTGTTTTTAAGAGTTGTGGTGAATAGTAGCACTATTTAGGTACAAGATAAAAAAAAATCTTAAGCATATTTGAGAAATTGTCATCGTGGTCGTTCAAAATATCATGAAAGGTATAAATTTTCAAAGAAATTCTAAATTTTTCTTGTAACTAAAAAAAAACTAGGTATATTTTTTTTCCTTATGTACTCATGAGCAGGTCTACCTTTTGGCGCCCGCTTATCGTTGAATTTTGGGACACCCTGTATAATATCCTATTAAATAAATATAATAAATTAATATCTGTGTCATCCCTATTAGAAAAAAAAAATTGATATCTTCAGAGCTATGATAAAAAAATGTAGAAGAATCTAAATAAAATCAATTTTAACTTTATTCATTAGCCGTTTCCTTAGAAGTCAGAATATGTTACTTCTCAATTCCCATAAATAATAATGTTTATTTTGCAAAAGTTGCAATTTTCCTTAAAACTTAGATATAAAAAATAACGATACAGAAAAATTAAAAAATCAATACATTGCTGGTTCTCAAGCTAAGCAAGCTATACTAACATACATCAATATTTCACAAGTTCAAGTATACAATCTTCCACTCAGGTAGGTATGCATTGTTCCCTAACTTGTAACTATCCAAGAACAATAATTTAAAGTCCACAAAAGTTACTGGAAACAATATTTTACTTAAGATATCAGGCAGAAGTGATATTTACTAGCCATGATGCAATGATTTGTAGTTAATAGGCTCTCAAGACCTACAGTGACCCTTCCCAGACGATTAATTTTTACAACCAGCGTGGGAGCTCCCATCTGGCAAACTGTTTTTCGCGCGATTCAACTGTTTTTATTAAAATGAACATGCAGCGTCGACGACTCCCTTAAGCAGAAAAAAAAATTAGAAGCTTAGTTACCTAAAACAAGTTGAACTACACAATATCTACTGATCCTCCATCGTTCTATACAAGTTCTAGCGCCATTAAGCATTATTGGTTCACCAGGTTCTTTCACCTCGTCTAAAAATCGTGATAAAAGTATCCTCAATTTGTATTAGTAAGACATTTCTTTGTTACGTTCTTCCATAAATACTTTATCTGATAATTTATCTTAGATTTTAAACTAATATCTACAATATTTTAGTCCACCCAATTTGTTATCTTTTATCTATGCCCTTTACTAATTTCGTAATAAAACTTTCTTTAGAGGTTAGGCTTAAAAACCGAAGACATTCATTGAGCGAATAAAACACAACTCACAAAACATTCATAGAAAGACCACAACACGAAATCGTGTGGTTCTTACGAAAACGCTCAGAACATGTTGTGGTAAAAAGAGACTACATTATGATATTGCTTCGGTCCTTCAGTCCCATTGACCTATAAATAGGAAGTGAACTTAAATGATATAATCTAAATTTTGTCGTTACCTCTCAGAAACCAAAAAAAATAATTGCGAAGCAGTCTTTAGGGACTGGCAAGTGCAAACTAAGTAACTTGTGAGTTGTATCGTCGAGGAAGCGTGTGGTGATGATGACGTGAGCTTCACGATTTTTTTAACCGACTTCAAAAAAAGGAGGAGGTTCTCAATTCGACGGTTTTTTTTAAATGTTTGATACCTCATAACTTTCGACTGGGTGAACCGATTTTGATGATTCTCTTTTTATTTGAAAGCTGATGCTTCCCGAATAGTCCCATTTAAATTTGGTCCAGATTGAAGTCGTTTCTTTTTGTTAACATTTGTGATTATGTTCAACCAAATCATACACATGACAGTAGTTTCTTATAGGATCTTAAATGTTTTATTGCATAATATACGAGTATTACATGAAAACAAATGAAAACTTAGTGAAAAATAGAAAAAAAAAACAAAAGAAAATTCAACGAAGCAAAAGTCAACAAATCTTGGAATCAATTGAACCGATGAAGGTCACTATATATATATACTAGCGACCCGCCCCGGCTTCGCACGGGTGGATTTCAGATGCCCCCGCCGACGACACGATTCGTGCATTTTAAATCTGTAATATCTTCGAATATGTTCATTTAAATTAGATATTGTAAAGGACCATATTGATCTATATTAAATGCACAATGTATTTAATTTACTTAATTGTGTAAGGATTCATTCTGTATTGCTTAAAATCACTTCGTAAATAAGCCATTATTTCTCGTAAAAGAAAGGAATAAAAAATGGTCGTTGTGGGTTATCCCTAAGAGATAGACATATACCGGTGCGGACTTTTTTGTAGTACTTTTTAAGGTGTACAATCCTGTAGTACATTATTTTGATCTGTCTCGTAGGATCTAACCAGCGTTTGAAATGTAAGCGCAAAAAAATGTGTTTATTTGTTACATCACATTAGAAATCTCGAAAATTAACAGTGTTCCCATACTATAATATGCATTTATTATACATAAAAACCTTCCTCTTGAATCACTCCATCTATTAAAAAAACCCGCATTAAAATCCGTTGCGTAGTTTTAAAGATTTAAGCAAACAAAGGGACATAGGGACAGAGAAAGCGACTTTGTTTTATACTATGTAGTGATGATGATTCATGTACCCGATCGTTAATATTGGTACGCGTGTATCACGTGTATGTGTATAATTAAGACATTGAATTACATGTTATGATAATCAATCGTATGTGGCTAATTGTGATCGAATAAGCGTGAACGGTAATTAGATAACGTTTGTTGAATGTTCTTGTCTTTGCGGGTTGCGGGTATTTGGCTTCTTAGAAATTAGAATGTTCAAATTAACAAACGCTTAGCAATTAGACTACTTGCTAAGTAGGTCAGTAGAAACATGAGTGAAAAATATTTCATAATTTTCCATAACAGTTTTACGTGTAATTTTAAATTATTTATTCATTTCATAATACAAAAATCATTAATAATAATATCATAATCAAAACGTTTAGATGTACAGTATCTAGAATTTAGAAAAATAAATATATCAATCGACTACATTCCATTTAAGTAACATTTAAAAATTAATGCGGGAATATTGCCGATTATCCGAAAAAGTACACAAATCTCTAGCGTTCTAAATATTATTTTAAGTAATGAAGTAGTTTTAAATTCGTTTTAATAGTAGCTGGTATATGAATTTCATTTTAACTTTTCTGGTATTTACTGGAAGGGTTTAAAAATTAATACCTGTATGAAATTCATTACAAGTCAGCACGAGCACATTTATTATGCAGATACGAGGGAATATCAAACGATTGGCAACTGTGTGAACTTGCTGCATTGCTCTTAATAACGTAGCTATATAAAATTCATAAATATTCACATAATGTTTTAGCGCATTTCTCATATTTCAAAAATGAAATATATACCTACTTCAAACACACTTTATATGCATAGAATAACTTCAAAGGAAATAAAAAAGCTAGTGTGTCAACCATTGATCTAATATTAGTCAACCTTTAAGATTCCGTGGTTTTAGACTGCCTCGTTGGTCTCGCGGTTGGCGTTTGCGACTGCTGATCATGAGGCCTCGGGTTCGAGTCCCGGGTCGGACCAAATGTTTGTATGATCTACAAATATTTGTTTCGGAGTTTGGGCGTTTTCTATGTATAATATGTGTGTATTTACAAAAAAAAAGTATATATGTATTTGTATCAGTTGTCTAGTACCCATAACACAAGCTCTGCTTAGCTTGGGACTAGATGGCGTTGTGTGTTAGATGACCGAAAATATAAAAAAAAAAATCATAATATATTGTTACGGTTCTGTAATTACATTAGAAAAAGAAAAGCTTGATAGTGATAGAACCACTTTGTGGTCCATCTGCCTTTTGTCTATCGCAACTATTTTATCATAACTGCGCAAAGATAACTACTTAAGTTCACTCGAAGTCCTAAAATATATAAGCGGCGTTAGTGTTTCACATGGTTTATCTAATAAGTTTTAACGCTTTGTTTAAAAAAAATATATAAGTTAGAAGTATGAAATAATAATACTACAATAATGGTTTCATGCATAAAGGTATAAGCTAGGTAGTAGTAGTAGTACATTCACAAGGTAACCTTGTAATTGAGGTCACGAGACCTTTATCAATGAAGTTAAGTCGAATAACACCAAAAAGTTGAATAACAAAAAGTATATCATGAACACGTGAAAAATCGGTCTATAGATCTGATTAGACTAGTCGTAAAATAATCATGATACGTGAAAACGTTTTGTGGAAAAATTATTGACCCACACCACTTGCCATTCGTGTATTATATTTCTTTCGTAATATTATAAATAACTAGCTGACCCGGCGAACTTCGTACCGCCTTATTTACATATCTGTCTTAGCTTCCCACAGGCAGTGTACAGTCGCGGACAAAAAAAAAGACCTTTCCCGTTATTTTTTAATTTTTCTTATATACAAACCTTGTCCTAAATATAACGAACACATAAAAATAATAATTATTTAATTTCGTGCAGCCGATCGGAAGTGGCGTGCAATTGGAGAGGCCTATGTCCAGCAGTGGACTGCGATAGGCTGATGATGATGATGATCGGAAGTTCTGCGCGTACTCACATTTCGGTGATTCATTTTTATTTATAAAACTAGTTGACCCCGCAAACGTTGTTTTGCCATAAAAAATGTTATAAAAACAGATGTTCGATTCTCAGACCTACCAGATATGCACACCAAATTTCATAAAAATCGGTCCAGCCGTTTCAGAGGAGTATGGTAACTAACATTTTAATTGAAACATTCAAATCAGTGCCAAATTCGAAAAAAAATCCACGCCAGAAGTTATCTTTATCTTAATTTAGGATGGAAAAGGTTCAACAACGTTTACTGAGTCGATAAAAAAAATCTACAATTGTTATTTACCATTTGAATATTACCAGGAAACACTTAGCAACATTAGCATAAAAGTGCTATTTAAAAAATAAAAACAAACAATACTTAATTCGGAATAATGAAATCCCCAAGGATCACGCAGGCCTGCATACCGTTTGATAACGGCCCAACGTCCACAAATTTTACTCTCTATCTGAAGCACAAACCTCTCATTTAAAATTAAAAATCTTATTACGTTTCGTAACAAGCGCCCACATACAAATAAGCTAAATTTCAACATTTTCGTTTGCCAAACAAATTGCAAGACGGACGACTGAGGTAGTTAAATGGGAATCTCGCAGAAAATGTGCGTGAAATTAATCGTGAGATTTGTAATGAGTTTGTCTGTTCATGTTTAAGTCAAGTTCCCGTAATTCAGTTCAAGATTACTGCTGCCCGATTCATGTTTTTTATTAAGTCTTGTTTTTACATTGAATTTAAATACTTTTAATAATATGTAGTTAGGAGGGACGAACCAGTTTTAGATGTTAAGAAGATATTTATGATTATATTATATAGGGATTTCTCGACACTTACTGATTTGGTTGATATTGTATGTCCATTTATAATTATTTCGTAGTTAACTTTGAATTTTAGTAGAATGCAAATGAACATAATGTTTAGTGTTTTGATGGAACTAAAAAACTATTATTAAACAAAATGGTTACATGGTACAAATAATAATTTCATGTCATTTAAGTTATATTATTATGTCTTAAGGTAACATTGTGCCAGTCCATTCGGCGCCTGTAATCCTAGCCAGCCGGAAACATTACAAGATCAATGTAGCAATAATCTCATAAAGAATAAAGATTTCTTAGATTACTTATTTGTTCCATTTATTGCAGGTTTCTAGAATACTTATGAATATATTGCAAGGGAATTATGCCACCGTTGCCTTTAAATAAAATAAGACTAACAGAAAGAGCCAATGACTTTTAATTATGAAGTGATAATACTGTCTCACACACGATATGGGTTGTGTTAACGTCTAATGAAAATCTCGTTTGAACGGAACCGTGTTGCGGTCAGGAAATTGAAAGGGTGGTAGGAAAACTTGATTTACAGCAAAGTGCCTGAGAAAAGGGTTGTTATACTATGAAAATTATCTTCGGGACGGGAGGGACCGCTCGATCCTTGTGGCTAACTCGGTTGTTATCACACATGAATTATGGCATCGATTAAAAACTGTTTATTTTAGTCGCCAAATAAAGGATTATCGTGTTTTGGATTTAGGTTTTGAAGGTGATAAGAAATGAGATAAACAACTATGTGCTTGAGATTAAACAAAAATCCCCAAACAGTGTTATGAGCAAGGAAAGGTTGGTCAGGATAAATCCAATAAATTAGTTACTCCGGCAGTTGGAAAAACATGGGTTACAATTATTTGTAGCAAAGTTTAACAGAAAAGTAATTAACATATGTAAAACAGTATGTTTAATTGGATTCAGCTGTTGGGCAATTTCAAAATCTGCTGTAGTCTATTAACTAGCATAAAACTGAGAAATAGTTAAAATGTACTTTAAAACATAATGTTAAAAAAAGGAATAACTGAATGAGTAGTCAGGTAATTGGTCTACACAAGCACACGCATACACACAGCATATGCCCTCTTACATCCACTGAAACACAATACATGGGCATACGCATGCACACACAGGCGCCTCACGCACACGCAAATAAATACACGTGTCAGGTGTATGGTTTCTGTACTACTTCAGTTTTTCTGTTTTTTTTCCTTTCCTCATTATATTGATTATCTTTTTGTAATTGATACATTTATCAAGAACCAATCTAGTGTAAAGCGAAGACACAGGTCCAGAGAATTCACATTTAATGTATCCTCTTTGTATCAATAAATAAATAACACGTAAGATATAATAAATGTAAATATTCACTTTATAAGCATGAAAACTTATTACATCTATCTATATACGTATAATAAAAATGTAACAGGTCCAATTCTGTACATTAAAGATATTTTGAAAAAAATTTTTGGAGGGCTCTCTATTATCGATACTGAAGCCAAAACTATTTTTTTTTTCATTTTTGTCTGTCTGTCAGTCTGTCTGTCTGTCTGTATCTTGGCCACGCATCACGCCTAAACTACTACGGATTCAAATGAAACTTGGCATGATTTGAGTTCATACTACGAGGTAGGACATAGGATACTTTTTATCCCGAAATTCAGCACGGTTTCCTGCAGAGTGGGGATGAAAGTCAAATAATGTACTTAGTCGTAATTTAATAACACATAGTCCGATTACACTCATTCTTTTTTTACTGGAAAGAAAAAAAATAAAAGATAACGGGAAGTCTTTTTTTTTTGTTCGCGACTGTACACTGCCTGTGGGAAGCAGAGACAGATGTGTAAATATGGCGGTACGAAGTTCGCCGGGTCAGCTAGTCTGTGAATAAAAGTACGACGAAGTTTGTTTATTTTATGAAGACCTAGTTCGTACCTAATTTAGTTTCGCTTCGCCTGCGCTACTTTTATATCTGTTGGCACTAATTGCTTTAGCGCTATAACTTTCTACACTCTTAATTGGGAAATGCCAGGTGTCGTAGTGTTTTTTTATAACTCCTACATTTTTAGAAGAACATTTCATAAATATGGATAGAGAGAATATGTACAAATATATTTGTTATACTACTTTTTGAGATTATTGCGTGGCTTGCTACTTCGTGAGAGGATCGTAGGTCGTAGGTCGTAGATCGTAGGATACGTTTTGCGAAGTTCCTCCTTCGAACTTTTCTAACATAAAGCACCAATCAACACGACGGCATTTTTGCTCATCGGTGAGAGAATGAGTTATCCATCGCGAAGCAAGCTTCCTAACTTTTAGATGTTCATGCGGGATGGTGAAAACTGTCTGTGATCCAATGTTTAGTTCAGCCTGTATCTCGCGATGTGTAATATGTCTATTTTCTCGCAATGGCCACTCTACCCTGATGACGTTTTCATGAGTTACTGCAGTTCGTGGTCGGCCGGGTTTGGGGTCATCCTTTAAGTTCTCTCGACCACGTTTATATTCACGAAACCAATAAGTAATTGTTGCTATCGCGGAAGCAGACTCACCAAAAGCAGCTTGTAAATTTTCTTGATATTCCTTGGAGCTATAATCATAGAAAATCATAGCACGTAAAGCTAGACGAGAGACGTCCATTGTTGCAAACAAAAGAAGAGTGACAGATAATTTTTAAACATATAAAAAAAAAGTACACATAAGTGGCCAGTGATTTTCTCAAAGAAGGTTTGTGTTGAAATTAGCCGTCAATCCAAAATAGTTTCATGACTGCACGTTTGGCCTAGTGGTTTAACGGTCACCACGCTGTTTCCTACTTCGCTAAGTGTCGTGGGTTCAAATCACACGTAGGACAACACTTTGTGTGATCCACAAATTGTTGTTCTGAGTCTGGGTGTTCTTTGTGTCCATTTCATGTATGTTTGTAAAGTCCCCCGCGACACAGGATGTATTCCTAGTGCGGGAGTTGTCTTTTTTAAAAAAGAAAAAAAAAAGAAGAGATTTTATTTATTCTGTGACTATCAATTTTCGGAACAATCTAGGTATTATGTAAATAATTATTCAAAAACTATGCCCTCTATGATAATATATCTAGTAATGTGATAAAAATACTTAAATGTTAAAAAAATACTCAACTAAACTCGTTTTTAGCCATGAGTAAATGCCACATTTTCAAAAGTTTCTGTTGCAGTCTTTATTAAATTCACTCTCGACTCAGAAACTTATAACAATCGCAGAAAATTGTAGTAACAGTTTCACAAGAAGTGACATCACTGGATATTTCTACAAAATGAAAATATGTACTACATACCGGCAAAATTTATATCATTATGTTCTAAGGAAGGCAATGAGGAAAAGATCCCGGAGAATCGTGATATGAAATAGAACAACGTGGAATGACGAGACTGGGACAAGAAAGCGAGCACAAACAAAAAAAGATAGAATCAAATAAACATTATGGAGATAGCTAAACGTAAACTAATGGGTCTTCATGAAAATAAAATACACAATCTTTTTTGTCTCTACTGTTTATTATTACCAAGTTTCTTTGAGTCTCATTTCATATTACTTTCATACATGTAAAATCTGGTAAAGCTATTTAAAACACTAGTCAAAAGAATGTCATCCATAACATTAATGGAAGTAAAACTGGTTGAATATATTTTATTAATCTTATTATTAACTAGTTTTGCACGCAGTCTTTCATCCCCTGATTTACCCCCTTAAGGGTGGCATTTCAAAAATTCCTTTATTAGTGATCACTTAGGCGTCCATAAATTATGTGAGGTGTTTTTTTTTTATTTTCTGTCCCTCCCTCCCCCCTGGTGAGATTTCGTGACATTTTATTCGACCCCCTCCCCCAATCTCACGTGAGATTTTTCAAAACGTGGGTTTCTTACGTAAGCGCGTTGGTTTTTTTTTTTTTTTTTTTTTATGTTTTGCCCGCCAAAATGACTCTACTCTGCCTGATGGAAAGCATAAGCAGAATCCAAGAGTGTTGGTCACCATGCTCACTGCGAATGCAGACAATGCAGCATGGCGACCCACACCATGGCGGCCTAGTGATGCTGCTGCATCTTTTAGTCTAGTCAACAAGTTTGGAACTTGTTGACTAGACTAATTGGGCCTCCGGTCTCGCACTCACCAACGAAACACGACAGCACGCTGTTATTTTACGTTGATTTTCTGTGCGAGGGTAGTACCGCCCCGGTCGAGCCGGCCCGTTCGTGCTGAAATCAGCGTGGCTCTACTACCTTTTAGTATTTTTTTTTTTAGGATTGTAATAGTAAAAAAAAAAAATTGCTTCGTGTTTTATTTACGACTAGTTAAGACTAGTAATCAATATTGCTGAGAGTTTAATTATAAGTGTAATTAAATTTAACAATAGAATACTTAAATCGTAACTACTGTGATTAAAAAAAGAATATCTACTCTAATTCAGTCCATGGAGAATCATGCGCGGTCTCAAGAGAGACTATTGGAACCAACATGTCCATATGATTTTCAGTAAAATCATCTGCTCCATCAACTTCGTTCTGATCTAGCCACTCTAAGCCGTTGGCGCTTGCGCGCAGTAACTCATTAGCTCGTCTTGTGACACTCCGTGAGGGTCGCACTTTGCGAAACATACGCGTATCTTAGCTGGTGCTGTAACGTCGAAGTATGAATGAAATTATTTTCTTTTGAACGAATTAGTGAATGATCTTAATCGTATTACGATTAGGCTTAAGATTAAATCTTAAGCATGTATATTCTGGATTAAATGGACCAAAATAGTCAATCAGAAAAAAAATGCGTGATATTTGCCGAGACCCCCCCTCTCTCTAACGTAAGATTAGATGAGATTTGACTCGACCCCCTCCCCCCCCCTTAAACATCTCAGGTAATTTATGGACGTCCCTTACATTATATAAAGAACCTACATGCAAAATTTCAGGATTCTAGGTTCAGCGGTTTGGGCTGTGCGTTGATCTCTCTCTATATCAGTCACCTTCCTCTTTTTACCCGACTACGGCAAAGCCAAAGGAGGGTTATATATCTAATTATTAATTACTAGCTTTTGAATCTGATATTGTTAACTATCACCTTGGTTTTAATTTTATTATAAATATGTTATCTCTTTAAAATAAAAGTAGCCTAAATTACTTTTAATAACATCAGCTATCTGACAGTGAAAGTCCCATAAAAAAAAAGCCAAAAGCCTTATGGAAAGCTATTAGGGACATAACCTTGACCCAGAAAACAAAAATATCACCTAAAGAGTTGTTGAAACTAACTGATAAACCCGAGACGTCCGTAAATAATGTCAACATCTACTTCAGAGACATAGGCAGGAACTTAGCAGATAAAATTCGACAATCAAGCAGTTTTACTGTGAATGGTTCTTCCTTGCTAACACTTGACTCCATTTGCCCTCTTAATTCACTGGCCCTCTTAGAAGTAAGCATCGCCGAAATGGAAACAATCATCCTCGAGCTTCGTCCTGACAGTTCTTCAGGCTGGGACAATATTTCGTCTCAGGTGTTACGACAAAATAGTCACGTTCTAGCACCAATAATAACGCACGTTTGCAATCTCGCAATAAAAGCTGGTGTCTTTCCAGACGTTTTTAAGAAGTCGATTGTACACCCTATATATAAGAGTGGGGACAGGGATAATGTGAATAACTATCGACCAATATCGGTACTTTCAGCACTGTCTAAGATCTTGGAAAAAGTACTAAACCGTGCGCTAAGATCTTTTATGGAGCAGAAAAAAATACTTGCACCGAATCAATATGGCTTTCGCCCAGGAATATCGACTGAAGATGCAGTCTCGGACCTCACCGATGCTATTGTAGACGCTATAGATGCCAAAAATAGAGGCCTGTGCTTGTTCTTGGATCTCTCGAAGGCATTTGACACGGTCTCTGTTCCTATTCTTCTCGATAAGCTTGAAAAATTGGGAGTTAGAGGTTTATCACACAATATATTCAAAGATTACCTCACCAACAGGAGTCAACGAGTAAAAATTGAAACACATGTTAGTGATGAGGCAACAGTAAGCTATGGCGTGCCGCAGGGAAGTGTTTTGGGCCCTACGCTCTTTTTGCTATACGTAAACGATCTCTGCACATTGCAATTACCCTACACTAAGATCTTCACATACGCGGACGACACTGCCATATTTGTCTGGGGTCCAAATTGGCAAACTGTAAAGGAGCGTGCTGAGTGCTCTCTGTCAAAGGTCATGGATTGGCTGAGCAGAAATCTCTTGACACTCAACATACCTAAGACGAGCTATGTGGCATTCTCTTTAAGCAAGGCGACAGATCCAAAAATGAATTTCTCCATCAAAGCTCACAAATGCACAACCGGAAATGGGTGCTCCTGTCTTGAAGTTACACCGGTTACACACGCAAAATACTTGGGTGTGTTGATAGACAATAGACTTAACTGGAAAAAGCACATTGACCTAGTTACATCCAGAACAAGACGATTAATATACGTCTTTAAGTCCCTTCGAGATGTGTTACCGCGAGACAAACTGACTTTAGTTTATTTGGCCCTATGCCAGTCCGTTATACAATACTGTATCTTGGTGTGGGGCGGGGCGGCTAAGACGTATCTTATAAAACTAGAGAGAGCACAGAGAGCACTGCTAAAAGTAATGTTAAAAAAACATTATAGATATCCCACAGTCAAACTCTATGCCGACTGCAAAGTTCTCTCAGTCCGAAAATTATTCATCCTGAAAGCCATTATTAGAAAACATCGAGATGTGCCCCTCCCACAGCCTAAAAAGCGCAGCTCGTCATCGGTCTGTCCTCGCATAAAGTGCAGAACTTCCTTCGCAAGAAGACAGACGCGTAGTGTTAGTATAAAACTATACAATGACTTAAATAAAAGAATAAATATAGCCGTATTAAGTAGACGTCAAGCCAAAGTAAAAATTTTAAACTGGTTACAGGAACTTGATTACACACAGACGGAAGATCTTCTCACTTACCTATCATGAATTCATTGCATTTAGACATCAATACTCACTCATTCACCTACTTTAATAAGCAATGTCACATACATACAAACACGCACTCACACACACGCACACACACACAACCACACACACGACTTCATACACCACCCTCTAAACCTCACCCACCAACAACCTCTCTCCCCCCACACACACACACTCTCACATACACACCTGGTCATCATCCGTACTCTCACAATAATATTGATAATCACACGTGCATGAACATAAGTAATTTACTAGAAAAAAAGAAATGCATGGTAGTAGCAGCAAATTTGTGAACAACCTATTTTGTCATCCTTAGCGCAACTGAAAACTGCTTCCCAAGATACAGGCTTAGGCCTAGTTTGGGAACCAGTACTAGTACCTACACTATATTAGTTATGTAAACGATGTTCCTACTATTAAAACATTATCTTGTAATTTTTTGAATCAAATAAACATTTTTATTTAAAAAAAAAAAAAAAAAAAAAGTCCCGTAAATCCGTTCCATAGATTAGCCGGAACAAACCGAAAGACAATAATTAAAAAAATAGATTTTTGGATGTAGGTACCGTATACTTCCATACATATTTAGTGTAAAGCAAATTTGAAATTTCAATTTTCTTTATTTTATAGATTACTGCTACATTAACATGACAAAAATTAATAAAAAAATGTAAACTTGAACAAAAACATAATGGGTAAAAGCAATTTCATATTTATTGGATGTCACTATCGATGTTTCAATTAAAGCAAACGGATAATGATACACTAACATTATCACATACATACACAGCGATTTATTTTTATTTTAATGTGATTTTTTTCAAAAACCGAAATACGGAAAAACCATAACATCTCACGATGTACATAATATATTTTTTTGTATACTACTTATAAATATTTCTTCATATTTCTGACAAATAATAGTAAAAATGTTAAGTAAAAGATGTTTTTTTTGTATGAGCCTGCCAAAGTGACGCTACTCTGCCTGGTTGAAAGCGTGAGCAGAATTCAAGAGTGGTAGTCACCGTACTCTTTTTTTTTTTTTTTTTTTTTTTATGTTTGGCCCGCCAAAATGACTCTACTCTGCCTGATGGAAAGCATAAGCAGAATCCAAGAGTGGTGGTCACCATACTCACTGCGAATGCAGACAGTGCAGTATGGCGACCCACACTATGGCGGCCTATTGAGATGCTTCTGCATCATGTTAATTATTGAATGAATGAATAATCATAATTTTCTCGAAAATAGTAGCTCTCAAAGATATCTCAAGATAAGTTGTAAAAATAAGAATCTACTGAAGTTTAACTCTTACAAATAAGTTAATAAATCCAAACAACTATGTTGCCTCAATACATGAAAAGTTGCGTTTTGTCATTACGTTGTTAGTACAGAATAGAAGAAGCTAGTCAACTTCATTGTATTTAAGAAAAATTGCGATATTTTATATATATAACTAGCTGACCCGACGAACTTCGTACCGCCATATTTTTCTTTTGTAAATATTTTCTAAATTTCAGAAAAACTTGTTTTTAGTAGTACTGCCCGCCTCAGCTTCCTACGGGTAAAGTGCAGTCCCAAAAAAAAAACTCGTTAACTTTTGATTTTCTTCTATACAAACCTTGTACTAATAATAACGAACATATAGAAAAAAGAATTATCCAATTTGGTGAAGTAAATTGGAAGCTATGCGCATACATACATTTCGGCGATTCATTTTTATTTACATACATAACAACAAAAAGTCATACAGTTCACAATTTTGAACTCAATTAAACGTTGTATGTTATAGTTGGGTCCACTTCACACATTCGTTTTTTTTAAATACGACTATATAATTATGTCAGTAATTGTGCCTCTTATGTTCAAAATCTATACTAATATTGTAAAGGCGAAAGTTTGTTAATATGGTTAGATGGATGGATGTTTGTTACTCTTTCACGCAAAAACTACTGAACGAATTTGGATGAAACTTTATAATAATATAGTTTATACATCAGAATAACACATAGGCTACTATTTGCCGCGATAACCGACATATACCCGGGCGGAGCCGCGGTCAACAACTGTTACTTTCCAATAAAACCAATGTTGACATACTTACACGTTCACCTTTCTGAGACGAAAAGAAATAAAACTTCAATTCTAAAAATGGTTTATTCATGTTTTGTGACTTATTTCTAATTCCTGGTTGGTTTCCTTTACAAAATAAATAAAATACAGATTTCTTTACCAGTAAAACGTTATACAAGTGGTTTATTGTTTTACAATTAAAAGCACAGAATTTTAGGGTGCTCGTCCACGGCGACTTTTTGCAGCATCGCTACTAACGTGCTTTAGTCGCGTTTGCAACGCGCTACAGAACCGATGCCAACGCGCTACTAACGCGCTACAGCATCGCGACTATATCAATGCAAAGCTATGTAATAAGTTGATATGTACTGAATAATATACATACATTTTTAAATTATAATGATAATACGTGCTTTTGAAGAAAAAGGCTTGCGGAAAAGCTCAATGATCGATGCCATCCAGTACGTCCTTGATAAAGTGGGCACAACGTAAATGATAAAAAAAAGACGGCGATATCAGCGTGGTCACCACTATCCCAAGTTCTTCTGTATAATTATCATACAGAATATTCATCATAGCCGCACGAATAATAAGGACCTGTTGGGCTCGACCCAGAACTCCTATAAAGTTTCATGTTATCTAAACTCCTTCGACTGTGTACCGATAGCCCCGTTCGGCTACTGCGGAAACTGGGCGATTTGAATATCATGTTGATGGATTAGTTTGCTTTTCGGATAACTGTCGTTTAAAGCCGGTTAGGGCGTACATTGATATTAGGTACTATCTAAGATAGATTTGTGTACTTTTCACTAACAGTAGCTATTTTTCATCGGGTCCATTGTTGTTGTTCCTTACCTATGACTGACATACCCAGAGATCAACGCACAGCCCACACCGCTGAAGCTAGAATCCTGAAATGTTGAATGTAAGTTCTTTATATAACGTAAGTGAGCACTAAGAAAGGAATTTTGGAAATGCCACTCCTAAGGGGGTAAATTAGGGGATGAAATTCTGTGCGGGCGAAGCCACGGGCAAAAGCTAGTCGTATTATATTCGACGACGAGGATGTCGTTCGTATGCTTACATGTCTATGACGTCAGTCAATGTACTAGGAATCAAAAGTACTTCTATCATCGTAACTTTAAATAGATAATAGATTTTTAATCAGTAAATGAGAGATTAATCAATAATGAAATAAATTTATGAAAAAACTTAGATGACGTCAAAAGCCATTACAGCATTTAGTTATTTTTTTTATTTAAGTTTGTATTAAAATCATCTGTGTTGTTACCTCAATTTAAAATTATATTTTTATCCTACGTCTTGTCGTTTATCTTATATTAGTTAGTTTTAATCGTCCCTTTCATTAAATGAGAACATGTCATCTTACTACAAGATATATTTCTTTAACTGACTTCAAAAAAAGTAGGAGGTTTTCAATTCGACAGTTTTTTTTATGTTTGTTACCTCATGACTTTCGACTGGGTGAACCGATTCTGATGATTCTTTTTTTCAAAGTTGGTGCTTCCCGTGTGGTCCCATTTAAATTTGGTCCAGATTGAATGCTGTTTTTTTTGTTAAAATTTGTGATTAGTGGTATAATATTAAAAAAGAGGTAAGTTTGTGAGTTTTTTTGGTTGTAGGGTGTCTCTAGATCTTCTGAACCGATTTTAACTAAAAAATTCTCATATCTAACATTATTTGTGAGTGTCACAGTCAACACTAACCCGAAATATGATTACCAAAACATGCACGCGTGCGGAGCCGCGGGCAAAAGCTAGTACACAAAATAAAAACAAATTAAACAAAAATTAGGCTTTGGATGACATTTACAATGACAAAAGGTTAACTATATTTACAAAAGATATCGTTAACTCTATTTTACCTTGAACTCCGTAGGGAAATTCTATGTGTAGTGTTACAACCAATATTGAAAATTCAAAACCTCGCCACCGCTCTGTGATCTAGTTTCCAGTTTTCTATGTGTCGCAGAGCCGATTATAAAGAAATGGTTTGGAGAATTGCAAACAGTTTTATAAAAATAGTGGCTAAAAACTACCACTTTACCCGTGATCGCAATCGGTGCAATTCTATCAGAACATGCCATGAATGTTACCACAATAAAATCTTTTCACTTTTGAGTACAAATTTCGTAATTCATGCGGTTATTTGAGATAGGATAGATACTATGTCATAATTGTTACTTTTAAGTATTTAAGAGGGGAGAGAAGATATAAGAATCTAAATCTTATTTTAATTCTTCTTTATCATAATTCAGTATTAAACGGTTTAGATTTCAAAAGTAGTAATGTATACTCTGTAATCAAACTGACTATTAATAGCCACTTATACATTTAAACAAGTGGCTGTCTATTTACCTATTTATCGCCTATTAAAATATATAAAATTACGTGGAGTAGGTGTTTAAAAGAAGTATCATAACGACTTTATAATAGCTAATCAGACATCTTTTAAAAGTGCCAGTTTCCTTCTCCCTTGGAACTTTATAATTACGAGAAATTTGTGCAATTTTTAGGACCACGATAAGAACACGCTCATTGATTGTGTACAGATGTTATGGTTTCAGTGATTGCTTTGTTGACAATAATTATCACTTTAAGTGTCACTGCTGGCACAAAAGATTTGTTGAGAACCACTCCACTGACGCCAAACTCTTTAACTTGTTATTTAAAAAAAAAAGTATTAAATGTTGATTCAAATATTTTTCTTTAAAGTTTTTCATTATTATCACGTTTCTACTCTTTTCTCAATTCTATTTCAAGTCAAAAATGTATGATTTTCAACAGGAGTTTAGTGACTGGTTTCTTTTATGACCGAATCCTGACAATATTGTCAGGATTCGGTCTGACTAATGACAATATTAAAAACAACAACTGTAATAAGAAAAACACATAGTATGGGAGACTATTGGACTATCGGATGGAATGGAAAAAATGGAAATGAGAGTGAGACTGTAGCAGGTCAAAGAGAGATGAAGTCTGGTATCTATATTTCAGTGTTTTTATATTTAGTTTATTAATGTGTATGTATGTTTTTATAGTTATTTGTTAAACAAGAGTGCAAAGTTGCTTTTTAACAGCGTGCTCAATTTCGATGACCGAGCAAGCGAAGGATTCAAAAATTAGAATCCAGAGCGTTAGCGAAGGAATCAAAAGAGTACGAGGTGAAATATCTTTGCACTCGACTGCAACTCGTAACTTTTTATCCCACCTCAGCGAGGAAATGACTAAATGCAAAAAAAGCAAGTTTCTTGTTTTTAATCTAAGGTTTTAACATTATGACGTGCAAAGAAAAAATTACACGGGCAAAGCAAATAAAAAAAAAAGTTTTTGTACTTAATGAATAAACTCAAAAACTACTGGACCGATTTCAAAAATTATTTTCTATCCCTGAGTGACATCTATACTAATATTATAAACGCGAAAGTTTGTAAGTATGGATGTATGTCCTATGCCTTGATATAATACGAACGCGCTAAAGCAGTTTTGGAATATATTATGTATTCAATTCCTTAGTGACCAAACAGAAAATAAAGGAGCACTTTATGTGAGAAAACCTTCTGTAAATAATTAATGTCAATAGTGTGTAGTACAAAGTTCGGCCATCTCTAGCGTTACCTAATAAGGAACACACAGATTAAGTGCCACTCATTATATAAGTGATATATAGAATAGAGATTTCTTTTAAGAAATACAGAACTTTATAGTAGAAAATTATGATTTTTCACTTACCGACTCCCGATTAAGTTCAGTTACTCAGCCATTTTTCAACGTATTAATTTTTTTTATACCTCGTTGGATAGCTAATAAAACGTACTTGTTTTCAAGCTATTATGCCGATAAAATTGTGAGGTGATTTTTAAAATAAAATTGCATTAGTCATAAGAAACAGTAAAATGTATGAAAATGTTTAGATTCCCTGAATCATTATTCACTAACGGTACTACATTTCTGTTCATTTTTGTATTATTATTACGTATTAGGGTGTTAGCAAACTAAAAACACCAAAAACAACCATTAAAAACGCAAGTGTTTGTTTTAAGAGTACTTTGAAGTAGCGTGATCCAATTTTCTTAAAAAAATGAGTTTTTTTATTTTTTTTCGTAAACGGTACATTTTTGACTCATTTACCCGGGGACAATTTGATAGCTAATGATCTCTACTATCACCCCTTAAAGGGATTGCTACATGTTACCAGTAACCCTTAGATAGAAAATCTAGTAGACATTGACGCAAGTAGCTTGTTGAATGAAATTTTTGGGAACGGAAACATATTCTCTACACAATTTATACTATCCTTAAAAATAAACCTAACGTCTGTTAGATACACGAGCTATTCAGACAAGGGCTTCTTGAAACAAGTATCGTCATAATGTTTGTAGATCTCAAATTCTGAGACGCAAGAACATAATAAATCTTCAGTTAGAAATACTAGTTGTTCAAACTAGATGTTTGTTATAATACTAGGTACCCTCTTGTTTACCTATCTGTTTTAATGACGTAGTTTTATCGTATTTTTACATTTTAAATTCGTAAATAGGACCAGTTGACTCAGTTAAAAAAAAACTAAATTTTAAACGCTAGTCGATAACTTGTTTTGATACACTATGCAATCATTAAAACCTAACTGTAATTCTTAAAAGAACTACAGAAGTAGCGTGATCCACTTTTCTTAAAAAGCTGAGTTTTTTTTCTTTTATTTCCAAAACGGTACATTTTTGACTCATTTACCAGAGGTGAATTTGATAGCTAATGATCTTACCCCTTAAAGGGATTGCTACATGTTACCAGTAACCCTCTATAATATACTAGCTGAACCCCGCGGTGGTACCCGCGGTAATTGTCGTACCGCGGGTAACACCGCGGGACAAAGCTAGTCTAAAAAAGTAGCCTAAGTTACTCCTTAGATCATCAGCTATCTGCCAGTTTTCACTGGCAGATAGCTGATTGGACCGATTTCTCGTCAAAATCGGTCCAAATCGGAACAAACAGACAGACCGATAGACAGACAAAAATTGTCTAAAATGTTATTTTGGTACATGTATAGATACATATTATGCATTTATTAAAAAGCGGTTATTTAAATATTACAAACAGACACTCCAACTTTATTTATTTGTATAGATATAGAGATAGTGAATTCAAAACCCTTTTGCTTTCAAATAGTCCGGAACTTTGAAAGACGTGCTATTAAAATGTTATGGAGTTGAAAAGCGTTGGTGTAATTAAAAATTGATTTTTTACTATCAATTCATAATCTAATTGATAAAGAATTATGCATATTTTTTATTTTATTATAGCTTTTGCGTTTATTATTTCATATTTTGATATTGCTTAGTTCAATTATAATTATAAGTGCTTTTTTTTTGTATGTGGTTTGCTCTTTAGACTTCTGAGCTACTGCGAATAAAATGGCCATGCGGTACCCACTACACTTGAATTGCATAATCGATGAAAAACCGCCTTCGCTTGTAGTATTATCTCGTTGCAACTTAACGTTAAAATTAAAACAATCACAAAAATTGTAAAGAGTGAGAAATAGCAAGATATAGTAAGACTAAGTGAATCATGCCATGTACGTGTAAGAAGCCTGCGTGATACAGTTCTGTAACAAGGTTTCAAATCTAGAGCAATAATGACTAAAGTATTATTTCTCTTACAAATTGTTAATTTTATAAACGGTTATGTTATCAGTAGTTTTAAGAAACGCTTACAGAAACTAATTCAAAATCCGCATGAAAATTGGTTCTCTTCTCTCCAAAATGTTGATATACCTATTTAAATGAAAACGAAGAGGTATGAATTTCCTTAGGGTATTATTATACAAGAGCACAGATAACTTAGAAATGTTGTTTATTAGAAGAATTTGCTTTCTGAAAATGTCAAATAAGTCAATATCCTTTTTGTATACAACAAAACTCGTTCTCATGTTGTAAATCTAAAATTATTTTAGTTTGCCTACGTAAACTCTATTAGTGAGTAGCAATATTATTTGCATTGGAATAATTTAGCTATCCAAAGTTGTCATTATAGAGTACTTTCAAGCCTCAATACATAATATAACATTCAGCACATTAACATTTTTTTTACAATTTTTAAACAAAATACTAATTGCAATAAAAAAAAGTACAAACTAAAACCCAACTACGATAAAAACGACGCTGAAAGAGTTTGAAAAGCTGTAGTCACGCGTTGTTAAAGTGTATATATACAAGGTGGATATGACAATACGATATTAAATGTAACCGTGGGCTATTTAAATGTGTTGGTTTACTTTGGGATTGTTTAATTTATCCGAAAACGGATACAAAAAAAAATTAAATTGTCAAACAAACTAAATATTTTAAAAATACAAACCAATAAGGACACCATTTGTAATTTAAGGTCACTAACCTCAGTGGCCACGGTACCGGCTGGCGGCTGTAAAATAGTTACCTAAACGACGCGCGATGTAGGTTTACAAAGTAGATACCAACTTTATCGCCGTAAGCTAAATAGCACTAGTAATATTTATTATGTATTTACGTAAATTTGATCATCTCGTGTCGAGTTTACAACCGGAAGAGCATTATCTCTATTAGGAATAAAATATTGATTTTTCTCGTATGTCCTGGATAGTATGTACAATAATCCGACTATTGGTAATATCTTATCCGTAGTAAAATATTTACTAGCCGTATAAGTGTAACCGAGTCGAGGCATTGTCTAAACTCACACAAAATAACACAACGCTCCGTAATAACTAATAAACTTAACTAATGAGTCATGTCACTGTAAAATCACTACAAATAAATACCTATTAATAACACTAGGCAACAAAAAAAAAAAAAAAATTTCCCTGAGATCTGATTGTGTGATTCTGAACGGCCATGCTATAGAAAACTTAGAACAGGAAATAAAATATCTCAGTCACGTATAGCTTTAAAGAGATATTTATTTTTAATTTAAACAACTTTTCGTAATTATTTTAAAGTAAATGTGTTATTTAGACATTAGAAATAAACTAGTTTTTGTTCTTTTGGCCTGTCTATTATAAGGAGAGGTTGGTGTCTCTCTAATCAAAAACCAACAGTAGTCTGCAAGCATTGCAGTGGTCCATTTTCCCTGATAACGCTTTTCTATTGAAGCAATATCTTGGTGGAAGCGCTCACCGTGCTCATCGCTCACTGCACCTAGATTTTCTTTAAAAAAATCTAGATGTGAGTGCAGAAAGTGCGTCTTTAATGACATATTGCAACCCAATTCTTTATAGGCATCTAACATTTGATTTATAAGGCTTTCATACTGAGGCGATCGTTTATTTCCCAAAAAGTCGCAGACGTTGGGTTGCAGTAGATTCCATTGCTTTAATCTTGAACCTAATAGTTCAGATTTTTTCTTTGGCAATTCTAAGTCTCTAACCAGGTCGTTGAGCTCAGATTGGCTTATCAAATGTGGTGATTTAGATGTACTTGCCACTTGGAAGTCCTCACCTTCATCATCAGAATCTGAAGTAGTATTTGAGTGTTCGACATGACTTGGTGGCTTGGGTACTGGAAGATCTTTCGAATGTGGTATTGGTTTTGTTACGGAAGATACCTCTGCGTAATTTACTGAATGCTTAGATTTCTTAGAAAAACCATTGACATCCGTTAGACAAAAATAACAGTCACTCACATGATCCCTAGGTTCTTGCCAAATCATAGGATGACCAAAAGGCATCTTTGTTGGTTTCCCATTGAACCAGTTCGTCAAATTCTTGTGGCATGAGTAACAACACATATGTGGTAACCAATATTTGTCTTGGTTATGAATGTCCAAATATGCACGATAACACTTAGTAATCAAAGGCGTTATACGTTTTTTTGACTCTTTGGAGAATATAAACCGCAAATAAAATAAAATAAAATAAATCCGGAGAATTAACACAAAAGCGAGGCATGGAGAAAGAACTAAATGTGTACTGACACTACAAAATATTATTTTGATCGTATGGAAGAAAAATTTAGAACTACCCTCCTAAATTGATCAAAAAAAGTGATTTAAAAAGAAATTTAGAAATCTCCTATTCTATACGTGATTGAAATAAATTATTATTTTTCTGATATTAGATGCCTGATTATCTGTAAAACACGCTATGAATTTTTCCCGGGAAATTTTGAGTGTTGCCTAGTGTAATCAATAGGTACAACAACGCGACACAGGGCACCCGCACCGATGTCAGCGGCTACTTCAAAGGTTCAAAGGTAGCGCAGCGCGTGCGACGACGCGACGCCCTTGGTCATTAACCCAACAACATCGTGTAGTAAATTTCAAAAACGAAAAATAGTGTCCTATGGCTAAACTACTGAACCAATTTTATTGAAATTTTGTTGGTAGAATTGTATCATGTGTATATAGGTGGGTCTAGTTCAAATTAATATCGTATTATCATATCCACCCTGTATATTTATAGTGTTTTGGTGCCGTTATAATATTAATTTCTTTGGAAAGTATATAATTTATTAAATACGATAGAAATATAACTATTTTTGAATAAATACGGACAAAGGCACGAGCAAATACTAATAATATTATATTTTTGAAATGTACAAGTAGCGCCCTTTCCAATGATACCAAACACGATGTACTTTTCTGAAATTTATTTTTTAACACATTACTTTATGAGCGCTAGAGTTAGAGGCGCCACATTAGATTCAGTGACACGTCGTATAGCCTCTAACCAGCGGGCAATCAAGACACTTCTAACGATACCTCATTTGTTCAGTTCCAATAAGTAGTTGAAGAGCTATGAGGGAACAGATGAACATACATACTTAGCCTATCCAAATCATAACCCTCCTTTGCTTTGCCGTAGTCGGGTAAAAATATATGTCATTGCTACAACCAGCTTCCTTTAGAATGACCGCAATAACTGTCCTTTTGAAATATCAAACTAGAATTTTCAGATAAATGTCGGCTACTTATTCGGTTCACAATTTCAGTTATATTTTATTTCTCTAGTTTACTTGTTTGGTAAAATGTTGATTATATTGGAACGGCTAAACATACAATAAAAACCGTAAGAAATATATACAATAACCATTGAATAATATATTTTATAATTGTGTGTCTACACTCTTTCTATTTGATTTAATGCAATGCAAATATAATTCAGTAAACAGATTCAGTAACGGATGAATGTGTCATCGGCATCCTATGTAATTAGATAGTTAATACTAAACTAATTTTAGTGTGAAAACAAAGCAAACACACAAAGTCAAGCCTATTCTATTAATAAAACAACACAAGTCACACATAATAAAGTATGTTGACATGTAGAGGCTCTTTAGTAATTTAGTACCTTAATCTACACTTCAAAGGGCTCACAACACAAACTCAGTCAGCTGCCTCCTACCATATTCACATTCATAAAATATATGTATGTATGTACATGTATTATAGGAAGCGTACTCTGTATCCCTAGGGTTATCAAACTAGTAGCTTGTGAAAGCTTCATGGAATATATATAAAAAAAAGTCAAAATAACTTTACTTAAGTTGTGAATGTTTAGGCAAGAAATTTAATTGAGAGTTTTAACTATAGTGTATATTTTAGAAAACGGAAATTTATATAAGATAAGGGTAGGAGTTCATTTAAAAGTAAACCTTAATGGTTACATATTTTGCAATATTTTATTACAAATGTTTGTACCTATCTGCAGGTAAGTAACAACCACCGCCAATGAGCCTGCAACCAAAAACTTAGTAGTGCATTACTATCAAAGGAATAAAATATGTTGGATTTCGAACGTCATTGTACTGGCAACATTTTGATTGTCGCGGGTTCGTGTTTGACGTTTTGACGTTTGAGGTTAATATGTAAAAAAGAGCTTGAAAGACGCGTGTTGAAATGGCCGGTGCCGTAATTTATTGATTGTTAATTTTGTAGTACTCGTATAGTTTCCGCGTGAGATTGATTACACCGTGAGGTTTGTTGAGCTAGGGTACTTGTGGGCTCGCCGTATGCCAGCGTGAGACGAGGTTAATATCGAAAAGTGTTGAGAACGTTTTGATCGGTCAGGCTAGGCTTGTGAACAGTTGCCGTTAATTGTGATTAGACTCGCGAGGGTTTGTAGTGAAGTATAAAAAGGCGCGTTCCGCGATAGCTGAAGCGAGTTGTTGTAATTCGAATTCCTTGAAGATTGTACAGCATTCTGGAGCATGTATGTGTGAACGTACCAGGACAGACCAGGCGGTGGGGTACCCCATCAACGGCGCCGAGAACAGGACGCCACACAACTCCAGTAAGTGCTTAATGATTTTAGTTTAGATTAAGAACACGGTGACACTGCCGTGGTTCATTGCTCCTTCCAGGGGACATTGTTATAGCGATTGAATACCTTATTCTATGGGCCGTAAGATATCTCAAGTATCACAAAGTGATCGCTGCCCTGGCGAGAGAAATGAACAAAATAACTATAAAAAAATACTTTACGCGAAATGATTCATTAAGAATGAATCATTTCGCGTAAAGTATTTTACACAGTTAAATAACTTCTTTTCTGCGGTTGTTTAAAAATAAAATCTTTTCAAATCGGCTCTATAAGTATAGACAGTGTCATAATATATTTTAAAGTGACTCTACTCTGCCTAATGGTAAGCACGAGTAGAATCCAAGAGTGGGGGCCACCATAGTCATTGCGAATGCAGACAATGTAGCATGGTGACCCACACTATGGCGGCGTAGTGAAAAACTTTTTCAAGCCTCGCTTAAAGGAGCCGGGATCATAGTGGAAAAAATAAATATAGAAGATACTGAGGGGGAACAGGTTTCATGTCCCTCTAACACAAAGGGAGGATCTTCCGACCAGGCGATGTGATCTGCCTGGCGGGCCAACTGCCCAACGGTTGATGTTGGGATGTTGTATAAATGATAATATCAGCGAGAGAACTTTCATTGCGCGATTCAGGATTGGTAGTTTCTTCGTTTCCTTCGTTACTCTGTAGTTCGACGTATCTTCGGTAGATGGCGCTGTATGTAAAAGTCGCCACAATACTATCCCAAATTAGTCTCCAATTAACTAGGATCAAGTAAGTACAATCGAAAGAATCACTCCAATATATAATTATTTACTCGATACATTCGGATCTAAGCTGAGCAAATATTTTTAGTTTTCAAATAATGGTCTATTGCTTTGGTAGTGACGGTTTTATTAGGATACAAAAGAGACTAAATCATGTTGACGACCCATTATGTTTTATTCACCGAACTGAGTGCTTAATGCGGGATAATGGACTATCTCACTATTAATTTCGTCGGTTCTACTTCCGAACAATCGTTAACCGAGTGGGCCATTTACTTTTAATTTACTTTAAATAAAAATAAATTTCCTGTTAAGGTTTTTACAGATAAATAGTAGTGTTGAAACTTAATGGGATTTAAAAACACTTTAGAATTACTGAGATTAATATTTTATTCTAAAATTAGTCTTCAATTAACTATGATCAAGACAGATTGATTAAAAACAATACTCCCCTATTTGCAAGTCTCATAAAATTTGTACTGAAATTTAGAAAATAAAATACGAATTTTATAAATATTAATCTGTAGCTACATAATACAGAAAAAATATATAAACACTGTAAGTGTTTCGTATTTAATTTACTTAACAAAAACTATTTTACAGTGAAATTGGCAGCCAGACCAGTATAGAACTGTATGACAGTTCCATCGTGTTTCATTAAAGATTTGCGAATCACATTTAGGTTTTAGAAACTTGCTACCGTAGAAGAGCTATCAGCTATGATTCGACATAAATGGACCAGTTCGACCACGACCGGTGAAACGACTATAGAAAAATATGTAATTGTAAGAAAACCAACCTCCCCCCGAATTTACGAGATTTTGACTTAATGATTGGCAACGTACTTGCGACTGTTGAGTTGCAGGTGCCTATGTGGTAGTAATTTAAGATCAGATGATCTGTTCGTCTGCCCTATACTTTAAAAAGCAGAAATGTGAGTCTATATGTTCTGCACGCCTGTGTGTGTGTACTTGCGTCCTATGTATGCGTTACTTGAGATCGAAAATTCGAGCCCGAGTCTGAACATGCGTCGCGCGTCCTTCATGTATGTTTGAGTGGGTAGTGCGCGTATTTTTTTTTTCACAAAATTAATTTCACATTCAGTTTTTTGATACTTTTATATTTTATAGATAAACTTTGTTATATATGTCACATTATAATATTTGGTTATACCTACTACAATATAAAGTACCATCGATAAGCAATTTAATCATCTCTATAAAACGTAAAAAATCTTCATAAAGATATC
This sequence comes from Diaphora mendica, assembly GCA_949125395.1. NCBI lineage: Eukaryota > Metazoa > Arthropoda > Insecta > Lepidoptera > Erebidae > Diaphora > Diaphora mendica. The sequence goes on from OX421321.1 coordinate 11,078,879, forward strand.
ATTCTGTGAAGGATAATAGCATAATAAAACGCACCGAAGCTGTTGTTAGTATCAAATAGCACTACTGTAAGTAAAGGCCTGTATTCACTTTGCTTAGTGCGAGTGCAGGTGCTTAGTGCGGGTGACCGGTTATTGGTGGAAAGTACGTGTGCACCGCGAATTCGCCATCCACGCGTATTTTCAACCAATCATTGATCACCTCACTTCGCACCTGCACTCGCACTAATCAAAGTGAATACGGGCCTTAATAATACAGTCAGCAACTTTCATGTGTATAATTTGGTACAATTTCAACAAAAACTAATTTTACTGTTTAAAGTTATGAAACAAACACAATTTCTGTGTTTGTTTCATAACTTGTACCGGTGTAACTGTACCGTGGGAGAGCCACGCTTCGTCAGGAATGGGCCGGCTCGATCGGAGTGATACCACGGCCTCACAGAAAACCGGTGTGAAATAGTGCTTGCACTGTGTTTCACCGAGAGAGTGAGGATACCGGAGGCCCATATCCTAATCCCCCTACCCCTACCTCCCCCCATCCCCAAAAGGCCGGCAACGTACTTGTGACGCTTCTGGTGTTGCAGGTGTCCATGGGCGGCGGTAATCGCTTACGATCAGGCGATACGTCTGCTCGTTTGCCCGCCTATTACATAAAAAAAAAAACAATTTTATGACAAACTCATCATGAACTCGCTCATCGATGAGTTGCGACTAGATAGATAACTTTCAATTGATCAACTCAAAATAGTCGTTACATACTATGTAACTGTTGTGTTTGAGTGTACCCAGCCATACTCGTAAACCAAATAGCTTTACGAACATGAGCGAACTCAAATATTGGTTGAACGTGATTTTAGGGGCAACAACACTGATTTACTTGCATTAAGAATAACCATTATAAGTTATATGGTGGTAAAATCAGGACGTAAACTTATTAACATATCCGAGATTTAAAATAATTAAACCTCTGTCATTTTGGTGTTTAGTGAACATTCTGTCTATAAAAACAACCGTAAGCATAATGTTCTTTAATTTGAAAATGGAATAGATCGTTGTGTAAAACCAGTGAAGCATAAATTTTATTTTACTTCAATGTCCCACAGCAATGACCATCGTTCATATCGAGTACGATTAGAGTGTACACTTGAAGGAGATAAATCGCCGGCAATACACGAACCGCGGTACGACGGACCAACAAATTATTGTCGCCCTGGGAGCACGAAATATCGGCCGGTGGTGGCACGTCGGCTGCGATCTACCAGAAATATATATCTGCACTCTCCATCTGTGGCAATACCGAGAGTCTGAACGAATATGTCTACGGACGCTGGGCAACCGGCGAGCGCGAATGCACCGAAGTACGGTGTAACCCTCCCAGCTATATCAAAATTGTAATCTGGAAATTTGTACGTTTCGTGCTATTATTACCATTTCATATTTTTTTTTTTTTTTTTTATAATAATAATTCGTTTATTCGCTGAACAAAGGTGTACAATGGTGTTACATTTTTTTAAACATGTCCTCTTTGATCTACCTTAACGGCATGCAAAAAATTTTTTTAAAAGAATAACAATCACCTAATTGGAAATACTATATATTATTTATTACATTTACCATTACACTTTTCAGACAAACAAGAATAAAATGTCAACGGAAATTATCAATGTCACTTTTATTAAATAATAGAAAGAAGTTAGTAAAAACTAAATTTATCATCACATACTTCAAACAAACAAAATTTAAATGTCAATAGATATTATCAATGTCACATTAAAAATAATATAAATTAAATGTCAAAATTGTCAATCCATACTATGTATATAATCTACAAACAAATCAATTTAAATAAGTAATAATAAAATTAGGTAATTGCAACTAATAATCAGACAGAATATTCCTATTTTTCTGAGAGAAAACCACTCACTGCATAGTAGCATTTTTTTACTAAAAAATCATGTAGGCGCTTCTTAAATAAATTAGTAGTTAATTTTCTAAACTCTTGAGGTATCTTGTTAAATATCACTGGCGCCATGCAGTAGATGCTTTTCTGCAATAAAGCTGTATTTGCTTTATGTATGCGAAGTCTATAACGTGTATTAGTCCTTCTATTTCGTGTAACAGTGTCTGAAAGAGTTTCAAATAACTCTGGATTTGATTTTACAAAAGTTGCTATTTCATAAATGTATAGAGAGGGTAAAGTCAAGATATTGTGCCTTATAAAATATGTTTTACAGCTATCTCTACTATTTAAATTGAACATGGCTCGAATGCATCTTTTTTGAGCTTTAAAAACTACGTCTTTATGAGTGGAGTTGCCCCAAAATATTATACCATATCTTAGATATGACTCTGTAGTTCCATGATATGCTGTAAGCAGTGCATCAACATTCAATACTGGCGTAAGTTTAAACAAAGCGTATGCTGAGCTACTGATTTTATTACATATATCTTCTATGTGAGTTTTCCAATTTAATCTATTATCAATAGTCAAGCCTAGAAACTTCGTTGTGGTAACTTCACAAACTTTAGTATTTTTGTGGTTTATGTCCAAATTTTGTAACGTGGGTACTCTTTGTGAGAATTGCATTAATTTAGTTTTTCAAGCCAAGCCAGTCTATTATAGTCAATAATGCAGCATTTATTTCACTTTTATATTCTTCTTCATTTGTACATTCTATAGTAACTGTACTATCATCCGCAAATAATGTAATTTGATGATCAGTTACTTTAGGTAGGTCATTTATATATAATATAAAAAGCAAAGGACCCAGGACAGAACCCTGACCCACGCCATACTTCACTGTTCGCATAAGAGAGGTGTATATTTCTTCATTTTTCGTTGAGTTATTTACGCGAGTAATTTCTACATATTGTTGCCGGTCAGTCAGATAGGATTTTATAAGACCTAGGACATTTTCTCGTATTCCGTAATGATCAAGCTTTGCAAGTAGAATTTCATGATCTACATAATCAAAAGCTTGAATCATATCACAGAAAATAGCGCTCACTGGTATCTTACTATCTACTTTGGCCATTATTACATTTAGAAAGTCGTAAATTGCTCTATTAATACTTTTATTCCGTCTAAAACCTTTTTGCTCAGTGGTCAAGATATTATATTTTTCTAAATAATTACAAATCTGATTATGTATATATTTTTCAAAGACTTTAGAAAAAACAGGTGTTAGTGTAATGGGTCTATAGAATTCCATGATCTCTCTGTTTTCCTTTTTGAAAAGCGGTTTTACTACTGATGTTTTCAGTCCCTTCGGGCCTGTTGTGATGCTCAGATTTATTATGTGACATAAATGTTTCGATATGCATATGAATATTATTATTATATGTACAGCAGTCCGATGCCAGTCGCTCCGTGGAAAAACTGAAATTCAGGTGAAACCGATTGAACTAGATTTTGCAAGATTATATTTTATACTAGTATAAGTTGCGCCCCGCGTGGTTACAATTGCTGAACACTGCATTGAAATCTGTTGTATAGTTTAAAATATCTAGGCGAACAGACAGCGAAAATAACTTCATTTTTTATACTATGTAAAGATGTTGTCTTCAGAACACAACACCACTTTTGTATCTAAATCAGTGATGTCGCACGTATAGATAGTAATAGGTTAAAATAAGTATAATATTCTTATAATAAATTGAAAGTCAAACTTATGTAGAATTCATACAAATTTACTAAAGTAGGTCGCCCGTATTTGCACTTGTTGCAGGTCAGTAAATTTGTTTGAATCAGCTTTGCGGCCGGTTAACTTGGGGCCAATCGAAATAATATTTACAGGATAACCAAAATAATCGAAATATTTACTACTATACTAATACATACAAATATAGTGCCTCATTAGCCGTCCGTGATAAAATATGTAAAAAGAATCTAAAAATGTTTAGTCACCGTGAGTCAATTGCAAATTTTAAAAGAATTGGAACACAAGGTAAAGGCAGTATTACAAGTCGCTATAAAATTTATAATATAAAAGGCCAACTTCATGACTTGCAGATAAAGTCCTTGATAAACCAATGTCATTTCAGTTTCACAAATCTTTGATAGAGACATATATGTCAGATAACTACCTGAAACTCTATCAGGAACCGGAGAAACTGGCACTAAGCTTATTTGGAAACATTACACAAAAATTCCAAATATTAGCTTTTAAAGTAGTGATTCACAACTTGCTTATTCTGAATTATAAAGGGTAAGGTTTGTACGCTTTTCGTTGTTTCTAAGGAAATAAGAAATAAACTAGGAGGGTTCCGTTCAATTAGTGTCGTTCTCTGTCAAAGGAATATTGGTGTATAAATGGCGAAGGCAGGCATTGTCACAGAAGCGGTATATCATCGGAGCGCGGAAATTCAAAGGGCGCCCGGAAGTACTTGATTTATGAGAGTAGGTCGTATATGAACGAGTATTAAAATTTTCATAAAAATATTCCTTATAAATTACAAGTATTGTGTTCAGTCGTTAATAGTTTTTATTTTATCCTGCAGAATTTACCGATTCATTTACATTTTAATACAGATTTTTATTAAATATTGAAATTCATAGCTTTACAAAACCTTTGAATTTGTATTTTGGGGAATTTATTTTGAAAAACCGTTCGATTCTGAAAATAATAGTTGCTAAAATAACATAAGTAAGTATATGAATATGATAAATATTACTGAAATCAAACGAACAGTATAAATGTTTTTTGTAACCATTACTGGTTTTTTATTTAAAAAAAAATCATTCTTAAATCTACCCAACTTTATTAATTAGAATCTCATCATAAGCTTAACATGTAATAAATGCAAATTTGGGCAGCGCAGTTTATCTACCACTAAAAACTGTAAGAGCGAGTGTAATTTTTTTATAGCTCGGCGCGGATAGTTAGAGATAGCCTTGCCCCGAGATAAAACAAAGATGTTTTATTGAGAATTCATACAATCTTGAAATGGATTTCAATGCTTAGGTTGTTGGTGAATTGTCACAATCATGTTATATATATATATTTCATGACTATAATACATAATTCCCATAATTAATATATGTATTATACGTATTATTACGAGTATATGATAAGGTAGTTAAGGATTCATTCTAAATGTTTATAATCACAAATTTTAATAAAGAAAAAACTGATTTCAAGAACGGAACTAAATTGAAATGGGACCACACGGGAAACACCAGCAAAAAAAGAATCATCAATCGGTTTACCCAGTCGAAAGTAAGGAGGTAACAAACAAAAAAAATACAGTCAAATTAATAACCTCCTCCTTTTTTGAAGTCGGTTAAAAAGAATAATATTATTATATAGTCCAACAGTATCATTAGAAACAAAACACGAAAAGTAAGTACAAGATTATTGTTTATGTATTTACTTTAGTTTGAAAAACCAATAGATAGCTAATAAATTAAATTGCTTTTTAAAAACTAGATTTTACTGGAATGCCTCGAAACGAATCAAACGAGTCCAAACTCGATGATGTTGCGACGTTTCCTTACAGAGTTCCTATGGCCACCTTCCAGCTCCAGCATCAGATCAGATCCATGTCATTATAATATTGTATTGTCACGTTGTATACATACGCTTGCGAAATTTCAACAAAATCGGTTGAAGACATCTGCTTCAAAATTGAGTTGCAAGATTCCACCCGAACATACAAGCAAACGAGTACATACATTGTAAGTTAATAAAAAGTTTGTAAAAAGAAACAATTTGGTAACTTTTACATGCAACTTAAAATTTTAGGGATTGCTACATAACAAATTAGCAGAGGTTCTGAAACAGTAACCAACACCAAACAACACCTACATAATGAACAATAATGAACCAAAAATGTCATCATTAAAAAAATTAAGCATACTGCGTAAAACAATGATTTTGGTATTAAACTTATTATGTATAAATAAAAAGATTTTCAACAAAGACATTTTACATGTTTGATATAAATGAACAGGAAGATCCTTACACTTTTGGTTCTGACCGTCATGGATTTTGGTAAATCGCTAAAAGGTTGTCACATTTTATTCGTCAATGACTCTTTGGTTTGCATATGACTGAACTTTTACTGAACTGAAAATCTTTTGTGTTTCGTTACTATAAAAAAGTAAAGTTAAATAACGATCTGTGTGATTTACAGACCAACACTAACGTCGTTTAATATTTATTTGCAAAATGTATGCCTTGTACAATTTAGATTAATAACGAATAGCAAGCGTGTACCTAGTTAATAATTACAAAATATTCGTAGGTTGTATGTATGTAAATTTATCTTATGTTCGTAGTTGTTTTAATCTATAAAAACGTTGTACTTTACACACAATTTTTTTAGATAGCCCCATTAACATAATCGATTTTACGTATGTTTTTTACTACTACTTCCCTAATTTCCTAAGAACTAATACTAATTCATATCCTAATAATTTAATAACGAACTCTACTCTATTTAGTCATGATGTCTGTTTACGTCAACTTACTTGATTCATAATCAATACTTGTTGTATCAGATACTGTATTAAATGCATAAGTAAAAGAGTCTGGAAGTTACAAATTACCCATAAATGCTGCTCATAATTATTTCTATCGATATTTTCCATGCATTTTAGAAAACCAGGCAAAAGTTTTGATATGAATTTGAATAAGCTTGGTGGAAGGACAGTTTTTTTTTTAAATAAGAATGGACCTTCCATTTTATTTATATCAATGCGTTCTGTAATGTATATAGCCACAGTGACTCTGTTTTTAGTGAAACTCGTTTCATTTATTCTAGATTTATATAAACATATAACAGAACACTCTGGTGGCCAGTTAGGCGTGTGGGGCACTTTACACGTGTACTTAGTGAATAATTTGCATGAGCGTGGCGAGCGCGTTCATACCGACGTTAGTAGGGATTTAGGCGGTGGCGCGGTTCGAGGAGCGCAGGGGTGGGTCAGTCAGAATTTAATGGTGAGCGCATAGCCTGCCCGTTGGAGATATTCTCATCTCACTGAGGATAACTACCGTTACGATTTAGCGGCTTTGCAAATTGCAACCATGTCCTGAAAACGTCTGATGCTGGATTTAGTAACACCGTACTTAAATATAATAATATACGTAATTCTAATACCTATTCCCATCAAACTCCTTCGTTATAGACTGGAAATTACCATTTTTGTTACCTTAACTTAAGCGACAAAAATATTTTAAATTCATATCTCGTTAATTAAGTTTTAAATACCTTTCAACCTTTTGATATCTTTGTTACAAACCTTATTTTCATAAATTACAGTATTATTTTAGTGAATAAATTATGCAAAATGTTTTTGTCGCAGTCTCGGTGGACCGTTTAGAAGGTAGAGAGTTCCATGATGCCATCCCATAAATATTCAGTAAACTGACACTCGACCACCTTATAGATGCGCTGATTTACACTCAACTAGTCTTGCTGAGACCGAAGTTTAATGAAGCCAGAATTTCATAGTTTAATCTTGGTGCTAAAGTTAGTATACATATATATTTCGTGTCCACGTAAATAGTGTTTGCTTATGTTGCTGTCTGCATTCCTTTATTTATATGGGGAGTATTAGTATACCTACCTCTTAAATTGCCATATACATAAAATCTGTTTGTTAGTAGCACTGCTTGCTTTTACTATTGGATACGTCTACCGGGTTTCTCTTTGATAGTTCGCCCAAACCACCAAAAGTACCAGCACAAACGACGTTACAGCGGCAACAACCAGAGATATGCGATTTTCGTATTTATGGAATAGGCAATCAATACGGAATTCAATTCTGTCCTTCAATTTCTGAAGGCACTTTTTTTTTGTAATTGGGTTTCGACTCACTCATTGTAGCAGTTCATAACTGTGTCACTGAATGCCAAACAAATTCTAAATATAAATAAAACATTCATAGCACTGTCGTAATTTATTTATCTCTAAAAAAACGTAAATGTATATTATTTTACAAGTTGGTGTAATATAATATAGCTTAATATTGATGAATCTTTTTAACATTCACTTTTTCATTTCAACATTCCTACTCTAATGTAAGTGAACGGCACAAAAAGTACATGATTGAAAACGAACGGGCAGCACACATGACTTTATTCTGAAGATGAGAAGACACTTCAGTTAAATCTTTCTATACCAATGCATTTATTCATTTTTTTTTTCATGTATGGCTCGCCAAAATGACTTTACTCTGTCTGAAGGAAAGCATAGGCAGAATCCAAGAGTGGTGGCCACCATACTTATTGCGAATGCAGACAATGCAGCATGGCGACCCACACCATGGCGGCCTAGTGATGCTTCTGCATCTTTTAGACCATTTGGGTCTCCGGTCTCGCACGCACCAACGAAACACGAACGCTGTCATTTTATGTTGATTTTCTGTTCGAGGGTAGTACCACCCCGTTCGTGCTTAATTTAAACTTCAGCTACAGAGTCAAGCACTAATTTGATGGAACTGCATCTCAATTCGACTAAATACATTTTTGTATGTATTGACATAACCATTGTAAATAAATAAATAAATATTAAATGCTATGAAATATGTTTAGCTTTAATTCCGCGAGACTTTAAATGTTTTTTAATAAATAAATAAATATTTCGGACATCAAACACACAACGCCATCTAGTCCTAAGCTAAGCAGAGCTTGTGTTATGGGTACTAGACAGCTGATATAAATACATTTTATACTTTTTTTTTTGTAAATACATACATATTATACATAGGAAACACCCAAACTCCGAAACAAATATTTGCAGATCATACAATCATTTGGTCCGACCGGGAATCGAACCCGAGACCTCAAGCACAGCAGTCGCATACGCTACCACTTCGCCACCGAGGCAGTCAATTGTGTTCTATTTGCACAGTTATTTCAAAATACATGTTTTTTAATTTTTCGCCGTCGTCGTCGTCACCGTTTTTAATGTTAGCTAGATTGGCATGTTGCAGAATAATGAGGAACCTATTTTTTATAAGTGGTAAAACATATCCAGATATTTTTGGACTTGATAATCCTGGTGAATAAACGTTGAGTAACTGAAATCTATTGACATAACATTACTTTCACATTTTTCTGTCTTTTTCTATTCTTTATTAGCTTACGATTAGGCGCAAACGTAGTGTAGCGCGTCCTGCGGCACGATGGACTGGCGATTTGATGAAAGTGGCTGGGAGCGAATGGATGCGGACTGCCCAAGACCGGGATAGTTGGAGTTCCTTAGGTAAGACCTTCGTTCAGCGGTGGACGGCGATTGGTTGATTTTTTTTTATAGTTAGCTACCAAAATTACTCTGCCCTGCCTGATAGAAAGCATGAGCAGAATCCAAGAATGGTGGACACCATCCTCATTGCGAATAAGGACAATGCAGCACGGTGACCCATACTATGACGGCCTGGTGAGATGCTTTTTCACGCCCCGCTTAAAGTACCCGGGATCATAGTGGGAAGGAAACACGTATGCTGGTAGTGAGTTCCAGGTTTGGCCCGCTCGGCACAGGAAGGAAGAACCGAAGCAATGAGTACGAGAACGTATGTCTACTACTCTGAAGCGGTGACTTCCAAGGCCGGAACGAAATGATTAGCTGGCTACTTACTTATGTAAATGCTTCACTATTTAAACTACTTAGTAATATTATTTGATACAAAAATTCCTTAGCTGTATTATTTCGTATATTAAATAGTAACATTTTCTTGCAAAATTTGTGAAGTAACTACTCAACATCACTTCAAACCGCAGGAACAAATCGTTCCACTTAATTATCTACCAAGCTAATTAATGTAACAACTACACAAGTACGTGTACATAAGTAGGCAGTAATTTATGCTTAGGTACAAGCTATTATACTCCTAACCCGTATCCGTATTGAGAGCGACCCGGAATTTTGATTAAGCGCAAATTAGATTATGAGACTTAGGGTAAATTCGTATTAAGCCAATGTTTTGGAACACTTAAAGAAAACATGTTCATTTTGTACAAGTTTATTTGTATTTTTTTCTAAAAGTGTGATGATCTTGCTGTCAATAAAACTGACTATAAAAAAAGTTTCAATATAATACGAAAATGAAATTCAAAAAGTCATAATTCTTAATAATATGAACAAACAGTAATATAAATAAAGAATAATATAATTGAACTTCATAAGGTCTGCTATTGTAACTTTTAACAACAGGAGTTATTTACTAGGTACTTATGCCACAAAGTTGACTAGCCAAAACGCACAATCTTGAGCACTGAGTACATTTTAGTATGCAATTTCATTCGATGTCACTTTAGCAAAAAAAAATATTAGGTAGTTATGATTATGGCCATATTTTTAACCTTCTCTCAAATATACTTGGACTGGGTGCAATTAGTTTTCTTCTGATATCCTCTATCATTTGTCAGTTCACTGCTAATTCCCTTTCTAGCTATAATATATAGCCTCTTTTAAGCATTCTATCCATTTTTTTTGGTCGTCCTGAAGGACAAACATAAAAAAGATGTATAGAATAAAATGAATAGAAGTTGTATTAGAAGAATAGATTCTTAAATTCTAACTTCCATATTCTTCATCATTTTGAAGAAAATAAATTTGTACTTTTACAGTAAACTTTCAGTTAGATCCCATACCACATACTTGCAATATAATGACATAATTATATTTAATGATTCTTTTGTTAATTTAATATTGTTTTATTCTCATAAATCAGTAACCATGAACGTCCTCGTAGCCATACTGGTATAAACTAAACCGATAGAGTAATTTTGAAAACACAATAATAATTACTGCATTGTTAGTAGGTAGCTCAGTTTACTTAATTAAATAATTATTTCATGAATAGGATATAACCACGAATTTCGGCAAAAATAGGGTTAAAAAAAGTTTTAAATAAATTGCAAATACAATTTACAACAAATGGTTGTTGCAGAAGTTTCGCCCAGTGGCAGTAGGATCTAAATTGAGACCGTTTCTTAAACTACTAAACAGTTAATAGTGTTTGGCTGAAACTTGCCAGTTACTTATTTGCTCGCCGACATCGTTTGGGAGTTATGACGCAACTTCGGTATGTGTTACCTCTGGAAAGTTACTCCAAACTATGCAAATTACTATACAAGTCTACTGTATTTACTGCTTTTTGGGGATTTCATAAAGAGGAAGTTGTGTCACGGTTTTGGTAATGAGAATAAAATAATGGAAAACTGTTTTTATTAAAACTGTCTTAGCACTGTCATGAAAATGTTAATGTTTTTGGTATAATGTAAATAACCTAATTCGAAAGAAATAATAGTATTGCCAAAAAAATTAACTTCTCGTACTGGTCTCAGATTTTTTATATGTATATGAGCTGTTAAGATGTTGTTCCTTTAAATATTTACTCGAAAAACTAAACTACCAACATATATTTTATGCAGAGATGCTTTAGTGTCAAGTGTGGGTGGCATGGGGTTCCTGATATCAGCCAAATTCAATAAATACGTCTTGGGTTACAACCCCGTCTCTGAAAGAATCATCACCATCACATCACATCATCACGGCTGAACACCAAGCCGTGCGTCAAGAATATAGTTTAAATATATATAAGCCATTGACAGCTTCTACCTAGCCGTTGAAATAACTCTCGAGACTGTATCTTTCCGTGAAATAGTGATGATACTGGGAGACTGGAATGCCAAGGTTGAGTGCACGGCCTTAAACCCATCAGGAACACAGTTTTCAAGCATGGAATCGGTACAAGAAACGATCGTGCGACTGTTGGAATTCTGGATTGGTAGAAAACTTACTATAACAAACACCTGTCTCTTTATTTTTTTCTTGAAACTAATCATCACCGATAATTCATCAAACTACATGTTAATGCAGTCAAAGATTTTGGGAAAACCTTCAGTGTCTAAATACCAGTAAATTGGACTATAGATCTTGAGAGCTCCTTTCTGGTTCAAGTCACCATAGACTGGAATATAATGTCTTCATTGATATTTTTAGAAAAGTATTAGAGTACAGGGAATAATTTTCGATTGGTATGTATCTTAGGTTTCAATGTCATGTCGTCATTCATCAAGTAAGTCAGGCGAAGAGCATCCATTGCACATTAAAAAAAACAATTTGTGTTTTTAGCAGCTGAATATTTGTTTATATATTTGTTTGGGTGTTTCATATTTGAAAACACATGTTTAGTACGTGTTTAACAAAATAAAAGTACAATAATAAAATAGGAAGTAAATATATGCGTAATGGATAATGTTTGCTTGCTTGTTTGTGGACTGTATATCTTTGGAGGTTGCTTTGATTGGATGCTGATTATGAGTGAAAGAACCAATCTTTGCTTGAGGATGCACTTTTATTAGTATATTAATTACAACGCACACAAGGCGATACCTTACAGCTAAATTGGACAAGACTGACTGACTGTGGAATTATTGCCAGACTAATAATTGAGTTTTGTGTAGCCACAGATTGCTACAGATAATTAAAATATTTATCCTATATATATACAAATATCTGATATAATGTACGAAAATTGATTCTGTGAAAACCAAGATATGTAACGATCCGTCAAAAATTCAGCAGTTGCACAGCAACGGCAGTGTTTAAAATTTCAAGAGCAGAGCGCGGCCGGCTCCGCTGAAGTATCACGAGTTCATAAATTAGTTACTTTACGAGGGAAAGGTCGCGCCCCCATAGCGTTGGTCCCGTGTATAATTTTCATTTAAACACGAGCAGCCACAGGTCCTTGCCGTAAATCAGCTCCGACGGTCGCCCTTTGAGTACGTTCCTATAACGATACCGCCTTGCCGCGCGGTCCGACCTCCGCCACGTCGCGCCCACCGGCCACCGCGTGCCACCCATCGCACACTCCCCGCAACAATGTAAAGACATTTCCATTGTACCGTAATAGAGCATTGTTTGTGACGTAAATTTTACTGCTGAATATGCAAATTTCGTTTTGGCGCGACCTCCAGCAAGAAATATTGCGAAAGTTTTGGCAAAAATTAAAATCACGAATAGGAAACAAGTTTTTAATAATGATCGTAATAGCTTCGAAAAAATATCGCTTTTTGCGCTGCAGAAACGGTGTAAAGTTTTTTATTTGAAAAATAAAAGGACATTTATGCCAACCCTGGTTCGAAAATACGAAAAATTAAACGTATTATTGGGCGCTTACGTACGTACCGAAGCATAAATATTGATGATAAAGGACACATCTGGCATCTACGCGAGACAACACTTTTGAAAAGAATGAATCATATTTAAATCTTTTCCGAAGCTCGTACCTATGTTGTTTTGAAAAAGTGCCCCAAAAAAATCACTGTATCTATATGAAGGAGATTATTCAAAATTTTAAAAAAAGTTTTTTTTGCTAACATTATGTATATTGGATACCTTTTTATGCTTAATTAATTCAACCTGTGTTATAAACATAAAATATAATATTAATTAACCACGTGTAATACAACCCATTGTGGGATAAAGGCACCATAAACATCAATTCACATTAAAATCTAGAAACATAGCATCACCTCTTAACGGTGTGGTAAATAACTATATGAAACTCATTACCGGGAAATAAGAAACTTCATTATACAGCAGAAGCAGTGCAGAATCTCGTTATCCACAAATAAAAAGGCTTTTTAAGCGGTGGCTGTGCAAGTGCGGCTCGGGATGTTAATATTTTAAGATTGCGCCGCGCTATGGCCGCTCTAATGTGCTATTAGCGCCACAACCGCGTGTTTGACTCGGCGGAAGTCAAGCGAGTGGCTTGAATGCGCGGAGCAAGTTAACTAACATAGTAAACCACTTCAACTGTTATTCAATATCCACAAGTAAGTATACAATAACGTTCGAGAGTTTCAGAGAGTTTACAACATCGAACTCTACTAGTAGCTTTGATTTACGAAATACATCATTGACACGTATTGAATCCACTAGAGGGGTTCTGTATATTCGAGTAATCTTAAGTTCACACTTTTTCGGACAACACTGCTTTAAAAAGACGGGAAAATATGTGAGAGAAACGTTTCAAAGAACAGTGTAATGAATTAAATGTGATAGCTTAGACACATACATATATCGTAACTTTCAACATGTTTCACTGTCTCACTATTGGTTTTTTCATCATCAGTTTCTATAATTTAGTAAAATATTTATTTATGTATTTTATGCAAATATCAGGGTCAGATTTCCGAAATACTTATTTTATTCATTAATATTTAATTTGTCAGATATATTATTAAAAATACTGCACGCTTTGTAAAACTAATAAATTTCATGGTTTAATAGTTATTTGTTATACAAGAGTGCAAAGTTGCTTTTTAACCGCGTGCTCAAATTGAATCACGAGCGTAGCGAGTGATTCAAAAATTAGAATCCTGAGCGTCAGCGAGGGAATCAAAAGAGCACGAGGTGAAAAATCTTTGCACTCGAGTGCAACACGTAACTTTTCATTCCACCTCAGCGAGGAAACAACTAAATGCAAAAAAAGCATTAACAATCACAATATACTTTTATTTCAGTTTAGGTATTAATATTTATTAGGTACTACATTATGATAGGTAAGTATTACAGATTAATTTTTAAATTATTTCAAAAATATTTAAGTACTCGCTCAACCCCGCGGTGTTATCCGTCGTTTTTGTCGTACCGCGAGTAACACCGCGGGACAAAGCTAGTATAAAAAAGTAGCCTAAGTTACTCCTTAGATTATCAGCTATCTGCCAGTGAAAGTCACCTCAAAGTCAGTCCAGCCGTTCCAGAGATTACCAGGAACAAACAGACAGACAGTCCGACTGACAGACAGACAATGTCATGACAAAAAAAATTAGTATATGTACCGTGTATACATACATATGCATTTAGTAAAAAGCGGTTATTTTAATATTACAAACAGACATTTCAATTTTATTTATTTGTATGGATGTATAGATAAATTAAGAAAAAATTAAAGTTAAGTTGCTATAGTTATTTAAGAAGAAAATGGTGCGGGCAGAGCAAATTAAAAAAAAACTACACCAAGAAGGTTTCAAGAAATTAAAAACAACAAAAGTCTGAGTTTTTAACAAAAATTAAAAATATTGTATGATTAATTCGGCACCATGGAGGTAGAAGTAAATAGGGTTAACGATGTTTGGAATTCACAAACTTAGTGCACTCGAGCGATGTTCTAAATTTTAGTTATTCCTCTAGAGGATAAAAACGGCTTTTGCACTCAGATATCGAAGGGCAAAAATACTCTTTACGAGCTGGTGGGATGAAAAAGCTTTTATCAGAATGAAACCTTTGGGTTGTGTAAAAGATTAAATCCCTGGAATAAACACCGAGATGAAGGATAATTGGCATGAATGATAGAAAGACTGAACTCCAATTACTATAGGATTACATTAGAACAACCGTTGCTGAAAAAATTTCAACCATCCACATGAACACACTTTGTAGTCGTGGAAATAAAATTACTTTATACTTTACAAGTAGTATTAGTTTTTTGTAGTATTAATACTACATGGGAGTGTAAGGTGTCCCACTAACATCCTTCGGGACCCAAGCCAACCTCGCCTGCCCGTGGCGCACTCTGCTGGATAACGATGAAGGCTCTGGCGACCCGCACTGGACCAGCGCGGCGGGTTACGGTCCAAATGATGATGATGATGGACAAAGAAGCACGGCCCCTAGTGCCCGGGGGCTCCAGCTGCAAGATTGACGTTGACGGGCGTCGGTCGAGCACAGGAGTCAGGGGTGCTAGGGCGTCGGGTTCCTCGTTCACAGATCCCTCGAGAGCAACGTGGTATGTATCACGAGTGTGTCCAGCAGGGTTGCGTACCTGATACTCAGAGTATCAAAGATATACTCGTTGAAGGTCATACAGGTTTACGCACCGACCTCGACGCACCCGGACGACGAAGTGGAAGCTATGTATGAGGACATCAATACATACTTCCAAAACATACTTCACTGTTGTTATGGGGGATTTTAATGCGAAACTGGGTAGGAGGGGCGATGACGAGTTGAGAGTGGGGCAATTTGGATGTGGGCGGAGGAATCCAAGGGGCCAGAGGTTGGCCGACTTTCTGGAGAAGGAAGAACTCTTTATGATGAACTCCTTCTTCAAGAAGCCACCTCATAGGAAATGGACCTGGATGAGTCCCGACGGTTCCACGAGGAATGAGATCGACTTCATTATGTCTACAAAGAGACGAATATTCAATGATGTCTCCGTGATCCACAGGGTGAAACCGGGAGCGATCACAGAATGGTTAGAGGCACATTGAACATCAATGTCTAACTGGAAAGGTCACGACTAATGAAGTCCACGCTCCGACCTACTGCAGCCCATATACAAAACCCCGAGAGCTTTCAACTCGAGCTCGCAAATCGCTTCTCTGGCCTTGACGATTGCGTTTCTGTGGACGACGTCATCAACAGGCTGGTAGAAACTGTCTACAAGGTAGGGAAAGTCTTTTTTAAACCCCGCCGGAAAGATAGACCTGAGAAAATATCAGATCACACCCTCGACTTTATGGCAGAACGACGCTCATTGGCGCTGCAGACTTCCGAGGACGTTAAAGCATATCGGCAGCTCAATAGACGGATCTCTAAATCCTTGCGGCACGACATCCGTGTCTTTAATACTAACCATATTAAAGATACGATAGAGCGAAATAAGGGCTCCAAAGTGTTCGCAAGAGACTTGTCTATTGGGCAAAGCCAGTTGACGAAGCTGAAGACGGAAGACTGCAGTGTAGCGTCTACTAAGCCAGAGGTACTGAGGGAGATCTATGAAAGGTGAAAGAAAGGTTCTATGGACAGTTATATACCTCGATTGCTAAGCCTGTTGACGGTTTGGATAAAGATCCAAGAGCCAAATTAACCCGACACTGTACAGAAGACATCCCGGACATCAGCCTGTATGAGATTAGGATGGCCCTCAAACAGTTCAAGAACAACAAGGCGGCGGGGGAGGACGGAATTACATCGGAGCTTCTGAAAACGGGTGGAACACCGATACTGAAAGTCCTTCAGAGGCTCTTCAATTCCGTCCTGCTCGACGGTACTACGCCCGAAACTTTGCAACAGAGGCGTGGTGGTTCTATTCTTCAAGAAAGGCGATAAAACCTTATTGAAGAACTACAGGCCCATCTCGCTTCTGAACCATGTTTATAAGCTATTTTCGAGGGTTATCACGAACCGTCTCGCACGCAGGTTTGATAACTTCCAGCCTCCCGAACAAGCCGGTTTTCGTAAAGGCTATAGTACCATAGACCACATTCATACGCTGCGGTAAATTATACAGAAGACCGAGGAGTATAATTTGCCACTATGCTTAGCGTTTGTGGATTATGAGAAAGCCTTCGATTCGATCGAGACTTGGGCAGTGCTGCAGTCTCTTCAGAGATGCCAAATTGACTATCGGTATATCGAAGTGCTGAAGCGCTTGTATAAAAACGCCACCATGTCGGTCCGAGTACAGGACCAGAGCACAGAGGATATTCCGTTGCAGAGGGGAGTTAGGCAGGGTGATGTCATCTCGCCTAAACTCTTTACCAATGCAATGGAAGACGCCTTCAAGCTACTGGATTGGAAAGGATTCGGCATCAATATTAATGGCGAATGCATCACTCACCTTCGGTTTGCCGACGACATCGTAGTCATGGCAAAGACTTTAGAGGAGCTCAGCACGATGCTCGTAGGCCTCAATAGAGTGTCCCACCGGGTGGGCCTTGGGATGAATATGGACAAGACGAAAGTCATGTTAAATATCCATGTTTCGCCCAGTCCCGTATTACTGGGAGGCTCGGCTCTCGAAGTTGTTGATGACTATGTCTATCTGGGACAAACGGTCCAACTAGGCAAATCCAACTTCGAGAAATAGGTCAATCGACGAATCCAACTCGGCTGGGCTGCGTTCGGGAAATTACGCAGCGTTTTCTCGTCTAAAATACCACAGTCCTTAAAGACCAAGGTCTTTAATCAGTGCGTGTTACCAGTGATGACCTACGGTGCCGAGACGTGGTCTCTTCCTATGGGCCTCATAAGGAAGCTCGGGGTCACATAGCGAGATATGGAACGGGCTATGCTTGGGGTCTCTCTATGACATCGAATCAGAAATGAGGAGATCCGTAGACGAACTAAAGTTACCGACATAGCAGAGCGAGTCAGCAAGCTGAAGTCGCAGTGGGCAGGGCACATAGCTCGGAGAACCGATGACCGATGGAGCGCAGCGTAGGAAGGCCTCCCGCAAGGTGGACGGACGACCTAGTTAAGATCGCGGGGACTCGTTGGATGCAGGCTGCTACCGATCGGTCGAAGTGGAACTCAATGGGGGAGGCCTACGTTCAGCAGTGGACTTCTTACGGCTGATATGATGATGATGATGATGAATACTACATACTCTGACTATAAACAATGAACACAGATTTCAACAGCTGATGTTTGAACAAGATTACAGTGTCTTAGCGATGTTCGCTCGAAAATCCAGTCAAAAGGCCCACATTATTCTCTAATGACACTGTATCTATATTACAAAAATGTTTCTTATTATGTAGTGAAAAGGCGAGACAAGAAACATGGACGCACTATAATGGACATATACCTGACATTTATTACTTCCGACAGTATTCGCATAAACATAAAAACCCATTTGCACTGCATTTTTATATTCTCTTTTCATTCTCCGCATAATGTAATAGGGCAATATGACAGAAGTAGAATTTTCACACTAAACATAACACGTTTAGAAACAAATATTAAGTTATGCAATATCTGTACACTTTTCCCTAACAGGAACATTTTAATTCGGTCTAAAAATATGAAGCAATCAATGTTTGACCTCAAACCACCACGGAAAAGGAAATGTCATTATGCTTTCGAAATGATGAAATGAAATGACATGAAACATTTTTATTAATACGTTAAAGCGCCTTCCATAACTGTGTGATGTTTTGGAAATTCTGTGAAAATATTTACCTTTTTCTGAGCAGCATGCCATCCAGAAAACTACTAAATGGTAATATTGGGATTTTTTCTGTGTCTGGGAGTAATTTATTAATCACACGTATATACATAATAGGTACATATGCTAAGTGCTGATATTCATATTTCTGAGTACTTAGAATAGTTGGGACACTCGCGCACTTTAATTCGAGACAACCGAGTGTCAGGTGAATTAAGTTATTACAGTTTTGGATTTGTAGTTTTATATCTAAAATTTGGGAAAATTACCATAACATTGAATAATTGCTTTCCGTTCCATGTTGCAATTGTGCTGCATTGCACTTAATATGGATCACATAAGCAACACTCCTTCTCCTGCTTTTCACCCTCAAATAGTAGCTAACACAAACGCTTTTAGAGAAAATTATCATTTATTTCATTCATCCCAAATGTTTGTGTATGATCTGCATGTATTTGTTTGGAAGTTTTCTAATATAATATTATTATGTACTAGCTGACCCGGCGAACTTCGTACCGCCATATTTACATATCTGTCTCAGCTTCCCACAGGCAGTGTACAGTCACGGACAAAAAAAAGACTTTTCCCGTTATCTTTTATTTTTTTTCCTTCAAGCAAAAAAAAAAATGAATGAAATCGGACTATGTGTTATTGAATTCCAACTAAGTACATATTTTGACTTTCATCCCCTCTCTCCAGGAAACCGTGCTGAATTTCGGAATATAAAGTATTCTATGTCCTACCTCGTAGTATGAACTCAAATCATGCCAAGTTTCATTTGAATCCGTTCAGTAGTTTCGGCGTGATGCGCGACCAAGATACAGACAGACAGACAAAAATGAAAAAAAATACAGTTTTGGCTTCAGTAACGATTATAGAGAGCCCACCAAAAAAAAATTCAATATTTCTTTAATGTACAGAATTGGACCTGTTACATTTTTATTATAAGTATAGATGTATTTACAAGAAATAGTATATAATATGTGTAAATATCGCTTCATTTCGTAATCAATATATATAAAAGAGTAAGGTGACTGACTGACTGACTGACATACCCAGAGATCAACGCACAGCCCAAACCGCTGAAGCTAGAATCCTGAAATTTTGCATGTAGGTTCTTTATATAACGTAAAAGAGCATTAAGTAAGGAAATTTTGAAATTCCACCCCTAAGGGGGTAAATCAGGGGATGAAAGTCTGAGTGAGCGAAGCTGCGTGTAAAAGCTAGTCTATAATAAATGTAGGGTGTAATATCGGAGAAAGGTTGCCTGAAGGATTCTTTGTTTCTCTTCATGCGTTCAAACATCAACCCTGAAGCGGATTATGTCTTCGCCTATTTTTTGGTTTCATTTCCGTTGTAAAGCTTTTCTACAATTACAAAAAAATAGAGATAGAAAGAAAAACATTCAAATTTTCTAAAAAGTTTCTATGGTTTAACGCGCAATATTTTAGAAAATGTGAGGTAGCTTGAGTAAATTAAGCAATTATAAAAGAGAGTTTAGAAAAAGCCGTAGAACTTTCGACCTTTAAACATAGTAATAAAAGAATATAGCATAGTGATTGAGCAAATTTAATTTACTAGAAAAAATACCCATAAATTATTAAATTATCTGCAACGATTGTTCTCCTGCCTAAACAAAGACCTCCATTGTTTCTTGTAACATTTATTTAGATTTTTAGTTCAATAAATGCAAATTTTCTGTTCAACCATTTATCCCCCGTTTTTGAAACATTCATCATTGGTGCTCCACTCCTATTGCGTGCTCTTATCTTAGCGTGATGATATATAGCTTATAGCCTTCCTCGATAAATTTACTGTCCAACACTGAAATAACTTTTCAAATCGGACCAGCGGTTCCTGAGATTAGCGCGTTCAAACAAACAAACTCTTCAGCTTTATAATATTAGTATAGATTACTGATGTGCCAGAAATAGAAACTTAACCAGAACTCGTTACTATTATTCAAAATGATAAAACAATACTTTTTTGACATTAGGTACCTACATGTATTAATAGAATTGATGCTTTATTTAAATGGAATAGAATACATTATAGTTAAAAGTAATAGCGCAATTTAGTTTCTGTATATAGACAGTAAATACAGGATAATATCCTTTGATCATTGATATACAAAAAACTTTTGTATACCAATGCCTTTGATGAAAGTAAATGCGATACTAAAATAGAAACTGGCTCGTGTTCTGGGAAGGCGAGCTAATTAACTGAAAAATGTTTGCTTCAGAGATCCCATTTGTATTTTACGGAATGCATCCTCAATAGGCTAATATTTTTGGATCATTATTTAAAAAAAAAACAAAACGTTGGATAAAGGCTTGTTCTGAAGTCTTATTCAACGTTTTATTTATAAGATTACTGACAGAAATAAAGCACACGAAAATATTCCGTTTTACTTCTTTATTTTGGCTTTTTTTTATGATAAAAACATTACAGTTATATATCCTGAGTTTATGCTTGTCTTTTTAATTTTATTGCATTTACCAACTGTCATCTGAAAATACCAAGTTTGAAAGACACAATGGAGCTACATTATTAACAATCGTGTACTGTCTGGTGAAAAGTAAGAATGTTACAAAAACATGTGGTGGTTGCTGCCACCTGCAACCGTGACTAGAATTACAAATATAAAAGTCTTAATATTTTACAAGTAAGTACTATATAGGTAGGTACGCTGATTGCGAATAGTATAAAGGTTTTGATAATAGTCAGATTTTATATTATAAATGCGAAAGTAACCCTGTCTGTCTGTCACCCTTTCACCGCTGCACCGATTTCAATGAAATTTGGCATAGAGAAACTTTGATTCTTGAGAAAGAACATAGGCTACTCTTTGCTGCGATAACCGAAAATCATGCGGGCGGAGTATAGCGTGAAGTAAATTTAAAAAAAAGTTTATTTTATTACATATTTTCAGATTTAAGAGGTATGATGAAGCCATTATGGAATTTAGTATTGCTACAAAGATATTTGTCTCTAGAAAAAATCACTGTAATACGACGGCAATAATGTACACATTTAGACAAACTAAACATATTATTCAATAACTCGACCCGTTTTGTGAGACATTGTTAGAAAAATTCGGAGGTTGAAAAGTACACATTATCGATTATATTATAAATACTCAGTTAATAGAACATAGTGTAATGAACTTTTCAGTAGAACTGACAAAACTTTTATTTGGCCGTCTATTTATCAAAAATAAATATATGTACAATGACACGTATATTTTCGAAAATCGGTGTAGGCGAGATTCAAGTAGTCATAGATACATTATATCAGTTGACTTACTAACGATGACTGAAAAAGTCTGAAGCCGCTACACGCTAAAGTCATTGATTAATTATCAAATGTTTTCATTTTACGGATATTTAAACAAGGAACAAAACGGTGTCATGTCAAATGGTCTAGTTCCCTCATAAAACCATTTAAGTATAATTTAAACATTTCTTGTAAATAGTGATTTGAATATGATCAAAAAAATACAGAGAAATTCAAAAGTTACTTTTAAATATCGATACTTACGTAGAAAATTCATTCAAAATATTTCAACCGAATTACTTCCAAAATATGCTCGTGCCACTTTCTATACTTTAATGGTAAAAGGAAACTGAAGACAACGAACTGGAATCTAAGTATAGCTCTTGATTTTGCTCGTCGAGGTATGAATTTTGTATTATTAGATTAAATCTTAAAGTATAAACAGAAGTTGTGTAAATCTTAAATTTCAACTCACTTGGCAGAGATACCAAAAATAGTCATTCCCCTTTAAAAACTGTTAGTTATGAAATGAATATCCAAATGTCAATTTATCACAATTTTCGTTTAGTAAAAATACTGGTAGCATGGATAAGAGAATGTCAGCAGGTATTTTTGATAAGACCTAAAGCTAAACTAATTGCAGACAATGCAAACCAGTATTGGCTCCACCTTAATTCAGATATCTCTACGATGTTCCCTGAATCCGCTTCTTTTAGAGAAAGTATGTCGCATCATATGGTTTTTGCGATCTCTAATCCCGAATACTTACAACCCAAAGGGATTTCCAAGAAAAATCACACATGCCGTACCTCGATAATATATTATACTGTGTTAGAATAAACGAAATTACGTAAAAACAATAATAGGATCATTCTGTAAATATATACAATTTAGTTGGGTTTTTGAAGATAAATATTATGCTTAAAAAATTCACAATGTTGTATTTATCCCTCAATTTATTGAATGAATTCGGTGGTTAGGTCTCGAGGCAACCCAACCCAAGTCAGGCAAGCTGGACGCCTCGTCCGAGGCCTAACTCGGAAGAGGCGTTCAACTTACATCATAAAGTCCTGTCGTGGGGATCCTTCGAGCAGATATCTAGTTAATAGCTGTGTTTTCATGGATGCTACCCATTAGTCGCAAAATATTTAACCGATTTTGACTTTTAAAAACTATTTTCGTGCAGCATTAAATACTTTATTTAGGGTTGCTTAAAGATATAGCTGCATAATGATACACCTTGAGTAACACGAACATTTAGCACCCTAAATAAACGGTTTACTATTTATAGAGGTTTGCCCTTTAAGGTCGTCTGTAGAATATTTGGTGCAGACAAGACATATGAATCTATATAAATATACCAAATACACTGTGTTAATAAAATAAAACGATTAATATTTTTTAACTACAGTAGAACAATATTTTTAAATGTTCGGTTACGATATCATTGGATTGTTTTATCTAATGTTTTGCGAAATACGTCTCGAGCAAGTTATTTCTATTTTTATCAAATAATTATCTCTAAAACTGAACTCTTTTTATGAAAGCAAGCCGTCAAAGTTCGGTGTAATGAGTGCTAAATAAAATTTAATGAAGCTCATAAACATAATGTGATAAGACTAAACTCACGTTACATCATATAAGTTTAGTTCATACAGAACTGATCTACCTCAACAAAAAGTTGATAAATACGGACAAATGCACCACATTCATGTCGTTATAGTAAAATACAGACGATATAGAGTACAATGTTATTCCGATAGTCGATTTCCATATTATTACGGTCACGTTTCACTAATATTTGACTGTCCACCATTGCATAGTACTAGAAGATATCTAAAATCGTATTCATAGTTTGTATTCAATAATTTCTAAATCATTTATCTATCTATCTATCTATTCAGCGTTTGCACCTCTTTTATTTTACTATGTTTTCTAAGTAATTAAACTAAATCATATTTAATAATAAAATTAATAAATCTAAATAATAAATAAATGTCTTTATTTTGGAATAGTTTGATATCACTATACCAACAATCCAGGTTTCAAGTCACATGACTTGATCACTTCAGATCAGTGTACTAAGCATTGATAGTTCAATTGTTGGAATGATTATATTAATTGTGTTGCATTAATATATTTGTTTACCTAAAAGTTAGAGTAACAGTAGAGTAGGTTTTAACTTTAAAGTATTATTTTACTCTCTAATTAATGCGAACTTAACTAATTAAACCAAGAACGTAACGGATTCAAGCACTGTTGAAATATACCAAAAAAAAACATTAGACCAATATATGTGTTAGAGAATAGGAGACTGAATACATCGACGTGTTGTCTTTTGTGATAACTTTTAACTTATGAATTAACAAAGTGAGATTAATTGCAAACACTTTATATTTGTATGGTTCTAATACTAGAATTAAATTAATATAAGAAAGTATGGAAATGTAGCACTAAAGAGATTGTTTTATTATCCTCTTTAACTTTTACTTAAACGATTTCTAACACAAATTATGAAAATTACAGTATTGTCAAGTCTTCTTAAAGGAATCAAACGCCATCACAATTGTAAAGGCCTTCGTTTAAAAATTTGGTATTGCAAGATCAATAAGTCACAAATAGATTTCTTATGCCATCTAATAGTGACTTCAAATCAAACAACCTTAACAATATTTTCTCTACTTACAAGAAACATCAATCTACATAATAATTCAACCATTAAATATGATGTCATATTACGTGTAGTACATTTCTTATCTGAAAAGTTGTTTCCCCTAATTTATATATGTAAATTGGTATTTAATTCTACTTTGCCAAAACTTGGTACCGACATATAAAATAAATACAAGTATCGCGGGCCGTACGGTCGACAAACAGGACTTAGTGTAAGCCTT
Organism: Diaphora mendica; assembly: GCA_949125395.1. Taxonomy (NCBI): domain Eukaryota; kingdom Metazoa; phylum Arthropoda; class Insecta; order Lepidoptera; family Erebidae; genus Diaphora; species Diaphora mendica. Next base: position 11,103,962 of record OX421321.1, read on the forward strand.
TACTTAATTGTGAGATTATTTAGCCTAACTTCGCTTACTTATCGTATTTACGGCTACCGAACTTACCCTGCACGATGTTACCACTTCATATAACTAAATAGGTAAATCTTACTGGTCTCTGGAGATTTTCTTAGTTGCTTAGTAGTTTAAATGTTATAATTACTAAATATCACAAAGTTTCGTGCTTTAAAATAAAAATTATGTTCGTTAGCAGTTTCAGTTTGTGATATTTTTATTTATTTATTACATTACTTATCTGAATAATTCAACGTTTGTTGATCCTTAATGAATGATCACTTCTTTACCTTCTGGGTGCGGTGTTTTACCTTACGTTAACAGATTTGAGGTCTCTACTCTAGAACGCGTTTGCTTCATCAACCGTAGCTTATTCGACAAACGTAACTGGACCATCGCCAATTGACAATGCTTATTATTCGAGTAATATTGATAATTACATATCCTTATCTGATACCGAACTAAAGTCGATTTTCCGAGGATAGCTTGCACTACAGCCCGCTGCGCGATTTTTTTTATACGACAAAAATAGGTAAGTTAAGTTCACCGTGTAACTTTGTAAAGTTCAACTCCTGTCAGTGATTGCAATGACTTAACGCAAAACCCTTAATCTAACTGGTATTAGATACAAAATAAAGTTATGAATAAAAGGCTCTCAGTAGTTACCTTTCAGTTTTTCTGGTATTATTATTATAATTTAGTTAGTAAATGTTCTTCTACAAATTCTTTTAGATTTTTATTGTCATGATCTAAAGTACAAACAGCTTAATCATATAACTTTACCCTCCGTTTGCGACTCTTACAGCAAGTTGACAAGGTATCTTTATAAGTTAAATATTAAAGGAGATAATAATATGAAGTTCCCTTACATTCTCCGTCTCGGAATATCACACTTTTCCCCCGACTCTAAACAGGTAAGTACCACTTCAAAATAAAAATGATAAACACGAATAATGAGCAATAAAACTGAAGATTTCAGCTCTCGACTCGCTAATGGTTCCCTCCTTGTTCATAATAATAAAAAGTATAATACTGTACTCAATTGAAATTCTAATGTCTCTTGAATAATTGAAAACAATTTTTATATACGTAGACTTTTTCCGTAAAAATTTGAATATATAAACAAAATACGCTAATCTGTTGTTTGGTTTGCACATTCATTTTTTAATTTTATCTCCACTTATTTATTTTGCGGTATAGCTAAATAAATTGCTTTCGTAGAAATGTTTGCAGTGTATAATTAAAATTTCGTTTTATAATTCTTATAATATTTTTTTTCATTTAAGCCCATGGACAAATTTTCTAGAGTATACCTGTGTGTGTTTGGTTATAAAACATATTGCTCATCCAGTCTAGAAAGTTACTACAAAGTTATTTAGGGTTCATAAATTACAAAGGTGAGTTATTACATTATAGTCGTATAACTAAATGAGGTAACGAGAATAAACTTTACATAAAATACTAGTACCAATTCAGATTGCGTGGGTTTTGCTTTGAAGATTAATTACAGAACAGTAATATGTTTAGTTAGAAGTTTCCGAACTGTGATTATAATCCTTTACGTCTTTGCTATCCCTTTTCGGAATGAGTTTTTCAAGGAACATTAAACTAATTATCGGATTTAATAAGTGTATTTAATATTATTTTTAAATACTAAATATTCCGGATAACTACCTTTACAAAAGAGAAAAATTACATACAATTTGAATTTCTCTGCTTTGGGTTGATATCATGTGTAGACCGTCACGATCAACTCGCCTTTTTTCTTTTTGTTGATGGAGTGACTAAATCCTCCGTATCTCCGGCTTTTTGGGAACTCAGAAGCCAGAAGTACGAGATGTTTGCACCAAAGTCACATCGACGGCTTGGTCTCAGGCGCTTTGCTCTGAAACGACCCGAACCCTGTTCTTTCAGATCGGGAATCCCAGGTTCGACGAGGCTTCCTCCCTGCCTATCAGCCCAATCATTATATTCTTACAATCTGGCGGCCATTCTACTGCTGACAGCAATTAATATGCCACCTGAGATTCCTACTTTCCGCTGCTTACAAGCTAACAGCTTGCGGCTTTTTCCTGATTCCGTTCAGAAAGAGACAACTTCACCCGAAAGAGATTTTCGGCAAGACGATCAATTCGGTTCAAAAATCATATTGATAAAGCGGTTTTTATGAAGTCGGTAAAAGAAAAATATTTTAATAATAAGTTATTAACAGGACACAATTCGCTCCTCCCACCGAATAATATCGTTATCGATAAATTCAATTTTTACAGGAAAAATAAAACAATGTTTCTTTAAGATTATGTAAAGTATTGTCCAACCTAAAAGAATGATTTATACATCAAATGAAAGCTATTTTTTTATAGAATCATTTAATCTAAGCCTATTCATTTTTTATTTTATTAATATCAAGTTATTAAAGAAAATATATTTTACTGTAGACACTACAAAAAACACTATTTCGCAAAACAACATTACCATATTATTCGCGTAAAAAGAAAAGGGTAGCGTGCACAATAATTGCATATTACAATGTTATTCTGTAAACAAAGACAACTCAACATAAGCGGTTATAGATTATAGCTGGAATTTTCGCCCATATAATGCATATTATATATTAAAGTAATGTTCTAATATCATTTTGTTTTTCGATTGCCTATAAAGTAAAATAAATTATTAGGAATACAAATCTCAATAAAACTGTGGTTTTGTGATTAAAGAAGACTGTTTATTAATAAAATAAAAATAAGTACCTAATCAATTGTATTGAAAAAAAAATCTAATTAAAACTAAGATTAGGTACATCTGTCATAAACATCTCAGTGGTAGAATTAAGTCGGATGGGCCGGCTCGACCGGGGCGGTACTACCCTCGCACAGAAAATCAACGTAAAATGACAGCAGCAGTGCTGTCGTGTTTCGTTGGTGAGTGCGAGACCGGAGGCCCAAATAGTCTAGTCAACAAGTTGACTAGACTAAAAGATGCAGAAGCATCACTAGGCCGCCATGGTGTGGGTCGCCATACTGCATTGTCTTCATTGGCAATGTTTATGGTGACCATCACTCTTGGATTCAGCTTATGCTTTCCATCAGGCAGAGTAGAGTCATTATGGCGGGCCAAACATAAAAAAAAAAAAAAAAAGTCTCGGTCATCATCGACATACCCATCAGAATCCGAAGCTGATTGGGGATTGTCATTACAGCTTCGAAGCGAATTATAAAATGATTGATAATGAGCAAGTATGGCTTCAGTTCTGCATAAGCTGAGTAAATCTGCTAGCAGCGCTTTGCTGACAGAAATTGGTTCAGAATATGCTTGCTTTAAATTGGTCACTTCAACATTACCCATTCTTTTGCCGCTTCTTGACCTGTGGATAAAACTTTCCGTATTTAACGCAAAGTATTGGTCATCATAATTAAACTTAAACTGAACTATATTGGGATTAGAATTTGAGACTCATACTTCGATGATTTTAGTTCGTACGATTTTACTGCCTTGAGTATCCGTAGTCCAGTTTTTACCAGTGATAAGGTCTTTTATATTATAAAAATCAGTTTGTTCCATTTCATTTAAAACATATTTGTCCCCTGTAATTTTGGCGTTCATTATAACACCATACACTTGATCAGGGGTATATAAGACTTTATTTTTTATGGCTCGTTCAATCACCGAATGCATACTATCGCCTTCGTTTTGACTGTGACCCGTTTCAAAAAATCAGTGGGTAATACTTTCTACATAACCTTTTTTTATAGCATATAGGTAAAGTGCAAAAATATAACGGTTTTTATTCTGGCAACCATCTGAATAAAATGATATGTAATTGATTCCTCGTTGTCTTTCCGTATTTATGAACTTTAGTAAGCAGCTACCTATTTCAATAGAGCCTCTTTTAGCTATAGAAAGGTACCGCACATAGCAATGTCCAGATTTATTCAAAGCATTATAGACGGTAAAATTGTAAACTGGATATTTCCTTTTGTAGTGAAAAATTCCGACTTTTGATTGAGGCACATTAAGCACTTTCTGTAAATCAAAAATAGCGACTGTCGTATTAGCCTTATCTACTGTTGCTTTTTCTTCCTCTTTAATGAGGCGTACTCTAGTTTTTTGTAGTAAATGCTGTTGATATTTTTCTTCCAATGTAGCTTTTTTCATTTCATCAGCTTGTTCATTCAAAGAGCATGTACCGCACAAATCTTTCTTAGGTTTAAAAAATGAGAAATTATAATGAGTATTAAATATTGATTCATATTGTCGTTTTGATGCTAATTAATTGTTCTTGTGTATATTCTTGATTTGGAAACCATAGAGTGTATAGTCGATACATTTTGGATAGTTTAGTGGTTCAGATAAATATTGGCGCTTAGATCTTTTGCGTGTATAATGAGATTCAACAGATGGAAATAGTTCAATATGTGTCATTATACTGTTTTTGTAGCATCGGACATCTTGAGAGGCATGTTGTAATGAGTTCCTCTGTTGTCTATTAAGCTCTCGTCCTGTAGAGCTGTAAAAACTACCTGTTCCGAACTTTGCAGAGTACCTACTTAAAAAGAAAACCTTAATAATTTGTTTAGAAGTCTGGTCCTGCTTGAAATTATATTTAATTGTTTGAATTATAGAAAGAAAAAATAATAGGACTATTATTTTCTCTTTCTACATTAATACGTTTTACAGGTTGTGCTTGAACGCGTCTCACGATATATTGCCATTGAAGTTCATGATCTTTCAGTTTATAAAAAGTGTCAAATATCTTCTGCCGTTGTTCCGTAGAAAATGTTATGCCACAACCCTTTTTGCACGAGCATGAAGGGCCAATGGTCTTAGCAGCATACCGTTTTTTTGAACGTAATACGTACGTAAAACGTAAATCTTAATTTGCCGCTATTTTTAAGTCTTTTGTTTTTGTTGTCAGACCATTCTTGCTCATTACAACACCGTTTCCTAGTTCTTTGTTTATTGTTAGAAATTAAAACTTCTTCAGGGTTTGTATCAGCAACCGAGCCTTGCGTAGTGGTAATCAAAGGATACTCGTGCAATTGTACGGTATCAGTAACAATTTAATGGACTCACTGGATTTAATAACGTGATATGTGTTATCATTGTTCTAAATTGTTATCAATATTAAACGGTAACCAACGTTACCATATTTTTCAAATAAAATGACTACAGGAATAGTATTGTCAGAATACTTTACTACAAGACGAGTTTGCTGTTCTTACTCGAATAATATCGTTATCGTCACATATTGAAAATCTTGTTTGAAGTGCTACCCGTAATCATTAGTAGCGATGTTATTCACGTAAATAAATATAGTAAAACTGTCGCTGAATAAAAAGGCCATGGTTATTATAAAAATGCTAGTTTCTAAAATACGTACGATAAAAAATTGTAAAAAATTGACTAGGTGTAAAAGAATGTCTAAATGACGAATATGCAATAAAACGCAAAGTATCGTTATATCACATTACGATACTATTCGGTGGGGGGAGCGAATTATTTCACCCATTTATAACATTTATCTGTTATGAAATAAAAATCCATCCAGTAGCATAAATTATAGATTATTCCATAATCAATTCAGTTTTATTTATAATTCTTGTATTCTATTAAATATATCTATATACATTGCTACTGTGTCTAAAGGTATTCGATCCTTAGATATTATGATAAAGTGATAAGTTTTAAAAAAAAAACATAAAACCACAAAAGTGGGTACCCTTGGCACAAAGTACATACCAAGATATTAAAACCAACCTTTGCATGTTAAATACATGATAACTATTGATGTATGACCGTTAGAATAAATGAACAGTAATAGTTCAAAGTTTTACATTGATTCTAATGGAGCGTCACTAAATTAAGCGCATATCCTTTGTTGAATGTTGGAGACGTGTGGATCAACCACATCGTGCTTGGGCTAGTTGCGGTTTTCACATCATAGTTCTCGATGATAATATGAGCTATATTAACCACGGACGAGGTTATGAAGGTAGATATTTAATACTCCTGGCAGTTTTGTTTCTCCCAGTCAGTGTGAATGTTGTTTTATTTCTAGAATTTGTTATTGATCATGGAGGAACGATGACTTGATCTCTTTACATTTTTATTATTCTAAATACTTGTAATATTATTAAGAACTTTTCAGTTTGGTAAGGAAACCATTAAATCGATATTTTTCTATTCCCTTAATGATTCGCTAGGGTAATAATAAAAAATGTATGAGAATAATACACATTTTGCTTAATACTCTATTTGTTTTATTTGAAATGCGATATGAGAGAGTTAGGTGTAAAGATCATTGATTGGTTTTCAAATATTCTTGATTTTTTATTGAAATTATAATTAGGATAAACCGTAATTAATAATAGTGTATTTATATTATCTTAGATTTAAATAGACGAAAACCTAAGCAAATGAGAAAATTATAATTAAATCTAATGAAGAAATAAAATCATACCAATGAGAAATTTCAAGGTCTGAAATCCGCAGTCAGGAGAATGCGTTGTGTAAAAGTTTTGTGAAAATATGCTTTAAAAATATATTTTCGTAAGTTTAGAAATGAGTACAAATGATTTAATAGTTTTGCACTCTAAGGATAATGAACATCTATAGATGAACTTGATATAGTTAGGATGTATGTAATATTTATCGTACTCCTTGTTTGTATTTATTTCATAACCCACACTAAGTACCTATTACTATAACGGTATATAGTAATCTTTATTACTTTATTTATTTTTTTGTCGTACCTAGTTTTACACCAGACACTACCCTAGACTATCTTTTAATCACGTTTTCTCTCAATCCAATGGTTGTCTGTAAGAGATCGCCTCCGGGCGATAAGGCGCCAATTGCACTTCTCTAATTTTAAGCTTACCTTGGAATGCATCTGGTGTATAATAAAGTGATCTATTATATTATGTAACTATAGTTAACACCAATAAACTCCTCGGTAAAAATATCTTCGACAAATCTATATACATAAAAGCGAAATACCACTCACTTATTAATCACAAAATCTCAGAAACTATTAAACCTACAAACTTGAAATTTAGCAGGTAGGTTCCTTATAGGATGTAGACATCCGCTAAGAATGGATTTTACCCCTTTTGGGGTTAAAACGGTGGATGGTAGTTTGGACGCAAACGAGGTTGCGTAGGTCAGCTAGTCAATTTATAATACAATGCAAATAAGAAATAAAGATTTTTCAGTTTCCAGGAACTTTCTGCCTCGTACAACAAAACTGTGGAATGAACTGTCGCCTGCGGTATTCCCGGACCAATACGACCTTCAAAGCTTCAAGAAAGGCCTTTCTTAGAAGGCCGGCAAAGCACTTGTGACGCCTTTGGTGTTGCGGGTGTCCATGGGCGGCGGTAATCGCTCACCATCAGGCGATACGTCTGCTCGGTTGCCCCCTATCTCATAAAAAAACGTAAATTTGAAGTAAGTTTAATAAAGTTCTTAACAGCGAAGCACTCGGGCATAGACAAGGTTAATTCTACGGGCGCACTTGTGAAGGCATTGTGTTTTAATCTAATTTATAAGGAGAGGATTTATGGGGCCGTAGAGGAGGGAAAATAGCCTCACGCAACGTGTCTGTGCCGGTTCTATTGGGTACGTGAGTGTGATACATCGAACAGCTCTCCACAACACGTACGCTGGCGATTTATCTCGGCGACTCTTTGACAAAACCCGCACCCCACCTCACTCCATATATTCGACCACAATCATCTTGTCTACACGCAATGAAATAAATAAATCATAGGTACTTTCCTCAAAAATTTACTCAGAACGCAGAAGGAATATAATTCACGGATATATTCTAAACGATTCTAAATTTGGCTATAGTTGTCTCCGAATGCATTTTTCCATTTTTATTTTGTAGCACAAATAATAATATTAATACACCAACCTCCGAGCAGAGCGTACTTAGACTGAATGAAATGTTGATTTTACGACGCGCGTTTTACGTTCTACTGACGGCAGATGAAACAAAATACACGTTCATTAGCGCAGACCGGAAATTAAATTATAACAGTACTTGATTATGAAATCACGGGAGTCCACGAGCAAGTTCAAGTACACAGTACTTATACAGGTACGTAGTTTCCTTCCTAGCTCTGCAATTAGTGCATTCGTTATCAAGGCTCCAACATCATCCCTATATCTTTAAAAGCAAAGAGTTGTACTATAAGTTACAAATCCCAACTCTGGTTAAAGAAAAGCTTTACAAAATGAACAGTCGTATGAACGGATTTGATGTCGTAGATTTAATTAAAATAATGAAGTCTTTCGGGAACGGCGGCTTTATAAGGTTACATACGCAAGTTCTTACGACTTAAGAGTACGTATTTTAAAATTAGCATTTGTGCTTTGTGCGAGGTTTTGAGCAGCGGATGACATTAGTACTGGTGGAGCTGGCAACATGAAACAGAATCCTCGCAATGCATGCCGACTTAATCCCAGGTAATGGGACGTAATAAAATGTAAGAGGCTAAGGGTAACGACAGACGTGCGCGCGTGACCTGTTATCTTTAACTTTCGGACTACTTAAGAGAACACAAAACCCTGATTTTGTTGCTTATGGGTGGTCTCTATAATAGTTAAGTTTGAAAGTTCAGTTCAATATTATATGATACTAGCGGACAGTGTTAAAAATAAAATACATTTTTGTCATTCGTTGAAATCTATTAAATTTGATTTTTATATTTGATCGATGCATGTAAAACTAGCTTTGCAATATTATCTTTCTAATGTTGGTTTGGAGCACATCCATTCAATGGTTTGAAAGTCCGTAACGGACATGGTAAACAATTTCTGTTTTTTTTAAATAGTAAGTTATATTATGTGTTAGCTATGCTAAGTGGCAAAATGAATGTAATGGATAGAGCGCTTGTAAGAGTCATCATGTGTGTATTTTCAAACTTTTTCTTTATGACGTCAAGTTTTGACAAATTAACACGCCAGCGAAGAGATACGGCGCGCGTCCCCGGCCCGCCCATCAATATCGACACGGGCACCATTACTCAATATCACTCAAGTGGAACTGCCCAATTTACAGCTACATTTAACTGATTTGATTGAATCCACCGAAAGTTATCACCTATTCGCTGTAACGCTTTTAATATATGGTCAAGCAGGTGAAAATTAGGTACAGGCTTCTGGAATAAATCACCAAAATAAATCACCAAAGATATATTTCTCAGGGAGAGGGTTTCGTCTCATATGTTCTCTTGAGATCCTGCTTGGTTGCCGTCTTTATAATTTTAATTTATATATTTTTATGAACATTGTGACGCAATGAAAATATATATGTGAAATAAGCCTTGACTACAAAGCTACATTTAATATGATTATACATGACACAGAATCCCAAGTAACCTTTCAGGCAAAAACTACTATACGGATTTGGATGAAACTTTACAGTATATAGCTTATACATCAGAATAACACATAGGCTATTTGCCGCGATAACCGACATACACGCGGGCGGAGCCGCGGGCTACAGCTAGTCTACAATAAAGCTTCCCTTACATTGTGGATTTTTTCAAGGAACGAGGTTTTATTTTAGTTTTGTAAATTGTTAAAAGATTAATTTAAATATAATTCTCATATTTCTTAACAGGAAAACCTACTTCGGTTCTTTTCTTCTTTAGTTTACTATTATTTTTAATATTTAGCATGCCATTAGAGCCACTATTATTTAAAAATACTTATGACTATTTTTTTTATTAAATCTACAATCAAAATTCCTACCTCAATAGTAGTTATAGACTGAACTTAAGTAACAGAGAACATGTTATGATTGAGTGAACTACTGAAAAAACGTTAAAATTGAGAATTATATACGTTGCCATATATTTATTACTTTTTATCTTAATCAATATACTTTTAAATCATGCGTATGTGTATTTGTTTTAACCAAAATTAAGATTTAAAACAACATTAACAATTGCTGTACTAGAGTTTTGTTATTTTGGCTAAAATCATGATATTAAATACCGCAATAGTATGAGCCTGGTTCACGCAAAGGTAGTAGAGCAACGCTGATTTCAACACGAACGGGCCGGCTCGACCGGGGCGGTACTACCCTTGCACAGAAAATCAACTTAAAATGACAGCGTTTGTGCGGTCGTGTTTCGTTGGTGAATGCGAGACCGGAGGCCCAAATAGTCTAGTCAACAAGTTCCATACCTGTTGACTAGACTAAAAGATGCAGAAGCATCATTAGGCCGACATGGTATGGGTCGCCATGCTGCATTGTCTGCATTCGCAATGAGTATGGTGACTAGTACTCTTGGATTTTGCTTGGATCAGGCAGCGTAGAGTCATTTTGGCGGACCTTACATAAAAAAAAAGTATCGAGAATTTCTTAAATACTTGTACATTCACATAAACATGTATGAAGATAGTTCGATATTGTGCAACACTTTGAACATAAGTGTTAATATTTTCAATGGTAATATGTCGGCAACATAAACATACAGTACAATATTTACCATTGTAAAAATACCCTTACGATTTAGAACTTTAAACCACTTTAAACAGCCTCCCTTTAGCCTTTTCAAAATGTTACCGATTTTGACATAGATAGCTAGAAATTATTTATTTGCACACTATAGTATTACAGATTTACAAGAGTACATAAAATGTGAGATGTATTGTGCAAAGGGTGGCCTTATTGCCGAAAGCAATCATTTCCAGACAACCATAGGATGGATCAAAGTGTATAGGAGAGAGTGGTACTTGACGTAGCAATGAGTTTTTAATTAATTATTTATTTACTAATGAATATAACGAAAAACATATGAACATAACTATGAATGATGAATGAATATAATTATGAAACATAAACTATGTTATGAAGGTAAATTATGTAGGAGTAATTATACACTTCACAACAATCCGCTCCACTTACCGCAGCAGTTCTACTTTTATATTTATTTCAATACTGCCCGAAAGCACTTTTAAAAGCTGCCTAATTTATAAAAGTTTCAGAGATTCAGTTCACGTCCTTCGATCTTGACCCTGAAGACATTTCATTTAACCTTTCCCAATGAGTATAATTCCGTGGACTGAAAACATTATTGCACATTATCGAATTTCCTTATTTTAGGGTCACAAATTCCTTGGCAACATATCGCGGGTAGTTTTCACTGACAGTTTCTTTCTTTTTAAAAATATCCTCTTGTATCATGCCTTCCAAGATTTTAAGTTATATTATCAAAATATTTTGTAATAATAAGCTTTATATTTATAATAACATCAACCTTTAATGTCATAGATGCTTAAGAACTCTGATTGACAGTCAATTTTACGTTGAGTTCAGTGAATCAGAAAATTTTACCGATTAACGTTAAAATTACCGCTATACCTATTTTATAGATCAGTGGAGACTTATGAAATTTAATAAAACAATAAAATATTACAGTTACATTTAAAAAATACAAATAAAACTACTTAACGCGTCCTTTTAACGATGATCATAAACTATTTTAGTTTTTTTTAAAGACAACGTAAAAAAAATAGAGAAAAATGATTGATAAAACTTCTGGAGTAGGTATTGTTTTATGAATTGCAAGAGTCACCCTGAATTAGTATCGTTATCAGTGACAAAAAAATTACCGCCAAATAACACTTACTTAAGTGGTTAGGGGCTATTAGTTTGATTAGCCAGTACTTACTTTCAGTCGATCTCGGAGTAATTCTTCATTTATACTTTGACTTACTAAAAAGTACTTCCAATAAAGTATGATATTTGTATGTTAAGTTTATTTCATCTTTATGATGTGCCTAACGATTGCTATTGTTAGCCATGGCGACGTGTGTTTTTTCAATATTTACAAAATTTTACGGTTTTTAATGACTACTATTTGCAAGTACGACCACGTGTCTACTAATATCAACAAGCATCTTTCAATTCAAAAACGTCGTAATCTATGAGCATTAACTGCGCTTTTCTTAAGTATCCATCTTCAACTATTTATTTAAACCTGGTTCTTGTCGCTCAATGATAATTTAAAATCTTTGTTCTACAAATAAAAATTTCGTTGTTAAGAATCGTATCCACCCGTAAGTAGTAGTAGTCGTATTAATCGTAGTATCGAAGTCTTCGCCTTATCATTTCTTCTCTGAAATTCACTTCTACTCAAAAATAGGATATTCACAAACCGATTCATATCCATTCTATAGGGATGTGATCCACTACACGGTCACTTACAAACTTGTTAAATACGATGCTTACGTACTATCTTCGTCTTATCATATTTAAATTTAACAAAAGTTTAATGTATTATCTTTTATTTTTTATCACCTATCTTTGGTCACGTACGTACTGCGTACAGGCATTCACAATTTTAACAGTAAACAATCCGGTTCTTATTTAATTTCCGATTGTTGTTTGTCCTACATTTTTCATTTGTGGCGTTGAAAAGTTAAACGTAGAGAGAATATCCGGAGGCGACACATAAGGAGGCACGTTAGTAGATTCGTTGTGTTGTGTATGAGTCGACACGACTTTGATGTATCGTACAGCGTCGGTAGTCGGACCCTGAATATTTACGAGTAGGAGGCGAAGGCCCGAGCGTCTAGCGTCGCGTAGCTGGCTCACGCCCCGGGAACCGTGTCCCATTATTCATGAAATATATTTTATGTTACATCTGCCGAAATATACTCATCGAGCGTCTTATGTGATAAATGTGCCGCCGCTTTAGGTCACCTAAACGTTTTCGGATACAGGTTAGTCATGGATGTAAAACAACAAGTAACGAAAGAAATACACTTTATAATAAAAAATATACTCTTTCAACAATCTAAAAACCGCTTCAATTAAAATGGAAACGGTAAGGTTTTTTCCGCATACTAACTAAAATGGAATATCCCATTTTCTTTGTTTTAATATTTATTTTTGTCTTTCAATGTGAAATGACAATTTTACATTTTTATTGTCATTTTTTGCTTAACTCATTTTACGCTTGGCAGTTAAATTATATGATGTTTCTTAAACAGCAGCCAGTTTAAATTTAGGTTAATAAGATTTGTTTTGTACATTTAATAACTATACCTTGTGTTGTGTACCTATATGTTGTGGATCAGATCAGATTTAATAAAGCAAATGGGGTTTGTTTTAAAACGTTTTTTCAACGAATGCGGGAACACAAAGTCAGCTATATTTTGGTAGGTAATAAATATCTTTATTTTGAACTCACACGTGCGTAAATTAGAACAATGCCAGATTTATGCGTACCTCAACCGATATTTTAGAGATTCCAACTTAAAAGATTTTAGGATTAAATGTTTTTTTTATTCTATGTTTAGAGAATTTAAGTAGGTACGATTACGAAAAATTTTGTTGCGAAATATGAATAAGTATAGATCCAAAGTTAGAAGTATCTACTTTTTGTCTCAGGAGATTAATTTAAGAGCAGCCGCGCACGAGTGACTTTTGCCACTGTGTCTGCTTTATGACTGTTGTCCTATTCATTCACATAAGAATATGCGCACTTTACTAAATGACAAACAGGGCGAAAAAGGTTGCCTGGATTTCTAAAAATTATGCTGACCGAAACGTAAAACATTTTTAACAAAAGTCATTCACGTGTGAATATTAACTTAATTATTTTTCATTTGTGATACCAGTTGAAATTGCTTTCGAAAATTATTTACAGTGATTTACGAGATAAATCAGTTTGTAAATATATCGCAGGCTAGCTTTATCTCACAATTATGGAAAATAATCGCCTAACACAAGTAGAATGTAAACACATACTGGATACATTTGATATATTAGATGTCTGAAATATTTATTTATGTTATTTATTTACAAATATGATTCATGTTGTTGACGAACAAAGGGAACTTCCTCTCGCATAAACGCATCTACGGTTTAAGCGATTACTTTGTTTTAAAATAAAAGTAAATGTTTATTAATACTTTATCCATGATTAAATAAATAAATAAATTTTAGAATTCAAAAGAATGACTAACGTTTAAATAATGGTCGATCCAATCAAAAACTATCCGCTTCCACTCAACTTTGTCTAATCACTAAGAGATAAGAAAATATATCTACTCTATTTAAGCTTGAAACTAGAAGTAACCGGGCGTCACATAATATAAATATTTGTAATTCAACCTAACGAAAAAGGTGGAGAAATAAACACAGAGGTAAATTACGGGTACCGCAATAATTTCTCTTGTGGACATTTTGTTTGCCTTTATTGGTCATATTTATCAGTGCGAACGCCCGGAGTGGTAAATAAATCGCTTGCTCATTTCAAGAGAATATCTTATTGCATAGACTGGTACATAGAGCGGAGCTGTATTTACCCTAAAGAATTTAGTTCCGCTTTTCTGTAGACTGCTTATATTTTCTAGATATCCGTAGTTGAATTGCTTACGACCGTCTATCTTTTGAACGAGTTAATGTATTGAATTCATTTCCGATTTATTGTACACGATGGACCGACGATTTTAAGAAAGTGGTTGGCAGCAAATGGATGCGAACTGCCCAAGAATGGGATAGTAGGCACTCCTTGTTGGAGACTTTTGTTCAGCAGGGGACAGGGATGGATTGATTGATAGATAAATGGAATGATATTTTTCGGTTTGAATTCAGTCAAATTATGACAGATGTATATAGATGTGTCTGAAATAATTCAAGTTAAATAAGAAGAAAAATTAAAATTGGGAAAATAACCTAAATTGCTAACTTGGAAGCCTTGAAGGATTCTTCAGTACAAGTGGGGCAGGTTGATCAGAGTGATATAGGTGTGGATAGCGATAGCCACTTACTATTAGATTATTCGTCTGCTCGTTTGGTGTACTCCATATAAAAATTAGGATGACGGCATGTCTCAAGATGGAGAAGCTCCCGCTGAAAATGCAGTAACTCGAAGGAATCGTTGTCAGGTATAAGTACATAGACTATCATACACGACTTCTAATTTCAAGTATTTTACTTCAATACTAATAACGCTGAGAATTAAAAACTTTTATACGTACAAAAAACGTTTTCAAATTAGACTAGAAAGTATCACTCGTGCATTAAGAAACTTAGCGAATCCCTACAGAGTTGCGTCAACCCTACTCACTAGTTAAAACACAGTATTAGGTTAACAAGTACCGCTATTCTTTAGTGTAGTGTTTACAACATTTCAACAGCCGTTCCCTTTTTGTTTTACTAGTATATGACTTCTCTCGAATACGATAAGCCTTGTACCGCCATACTTACATATCTGTCACAGATTCCCACAGGCAGTGTACAGTCGCGGACGAAAAAAAAATATTTTTTCTTGTACACAAACCTTGTTCTAACAATGACGAACACATAAAAAAGAATTATTTAATTTGGTGCATCCGATCGGAAGTTATGCACGTACATACATTTCGGCGATTCATTTTTATATAATACATAGATTACATTTTTGTGTTTAAGCTAAAAATTAATAATAAAATACAATGCAAACAGTCTACCAAAATAGGCATTACTTTAAGCACAGCAAATGTGCAAACGATTAAACTTTACTTATTCCAAAAAAAAGGTTCGTGAGCATTATCTAGACCGCAAACATCGGCGCCGGCGTGTCTAAACTATGTAAGCTAATATTTTGTAAAAACACGCTAGCAGAATATCAAACGCATACCACAATATTACAAATAGTTGATACTTAAAATACTATTATCACATCAACATACTATCTACCATGTATACAAGCAAAATTTTAACAAAAACCGACTTCAAGGTTCGACTCGATTTCTCTTGGATGCTATCCTCAGATCTTAGTGTCCTTATCATGGTACCACCGTTGGGATATCTCCTTTTTACTAAAAAAAAAGAATCATCAAAACTGGTTCATAAACGACGAAGTTATCCGCGAACACACATTAAAAAAAACATATATACGGTCGAATTGAGAACCTCCTCCTTTTTTTAAGTCGGTGAATAAATAAAAATGACTACCCATAGAATCGCAGTAATACGAAGTCAAGACTTTAATACATGCGACAATGTTTTTCCAAACCAAACTGTTACAGAAAAACAATAAAAAAACTTAGATAGATATATTTTTTGGCGTCAGTACGTTAGACTAGACAAATATTCAGTTTCCAAAGTAAAGCAAATGGCTTGAAAATAATCACTATAACTAGAACTCAACCGCATGTATGACGCATGGGCCTGTTATTGACCACAAAGCTTAATACATATAATTTATAATCATAATATTTTCAATTCTAAGCCAAAAAGGTGCTCCATCACAATCTATTGTGTTCAAAGCAACTGTCCATCAGCGTCTGTGCCTTCTTAAGTCAACAAGATTTCCGATATTTTTTTTTTTTTTAATGTTTGGCCTGCCAAAACGACTCTATTCTGCCTAATGGAAAGCATAAGCAGAATCCACGAGTGGTGGCCACCATACTCATTGCGAATACAACAATGCAGTATGGCGACCCACACTATGGCGGCCTAGTGATGCTTGTGCATCTTTTAGTCTAGTCAACAAGTATGGAACTTGTTGGTATGGAAATATATTACTAATATATTTTAGTATACACCCTTTTCGCATATTTTTTAACTTTATGGACTGACTACAGGATTCAGAGTAGGACCTTATCACGCTAATGTTTATCAAACACGATATCTTCAACTTAAATGTAACTTCCATCGAACCTTCGTAATGGCGTAATGTAACACGTTGGAAAGAACGCTATTGAAATAAATGCTATTTAGATTTTTCTAAATCTGCGATTAATAAGAGTTTTTTTTAAAGACCACTCCCGCACTAGGAATAAATCCTGTCTCGCGGGGGACTTTACAAACATACATGAAACGGACACAAAGAACACCCAGAATCAGAACAACAATTTGTGGATCACACAAAGTGTTGTCCTACGTGGGATTTGAACCCACGACACTTGGCGACCACCAACCACTAGGCCGAACGTGCAGTCAGTTGGTTGTCAGTCAAAACTCAGATGAAACAGAAAAAAGTTTACTGATACAGATTTATGAAAGCTATAAAAAACTAGAAAATATAATCCCATAGCTCAAAACTTTCTTCGAGCAGTAAACATAAGACAAATACTTAGGGTCGTGTTAAACTGGTATAACAATAGAACTTGAATGTTATTTTGCAAGTAATATCAAACTAAGCCAAAAAATATATAGAATGGTAAAATGTCACAGTAGTCGGTCCGTCGAGAGTTATAATAACGACAATGAACATATAACTTTTAGGTACCATAATGTGGCGTCGTCATGCTATAAGAATACAAAATATTGAACACATTTTCCAATCACAAAGTATAAGACGTTCAATCCAACGATATCGAATTATGAGTGGAATCTCGACGGGCGCCCACGGGAGCTCAGCCGGTAAATAGGGAATATAAATTTGTCTTAAACAAATTCTCTCCTTGATGACAGCGATACGTTCGAGAGAAATTTACAAGCATCGGTTAACACCTTTTTGACTTTTCGCTCCAGAATGGTTCTTGATGAGGTGTTAGCAGCTGGCTTTACATTGTATTTTCTTTGATATTTGAAATTATTACGTTCGCTTTGAAACCTAATAGGCTCTCATTTCTGGTTTTCTCATAAATATATGACATATTTATGACAGAGTTTTTGCATATAACCATTTGCGATAAATTACTGTAATGATTTTTCTGCCATAGTAATATTACTATGTACTACAGGATAATAGTAAGCATTTATTTTTAGCATGACCACATAAGTATATGAGTGAATGAGTCAATCAATTTAGATAACTGCCTCGGCGGCGCAGTGGCAGTATATGCGACTGCTGTGCTTGAGGTCTTGGGTCTTGGGTTCGATTCCCTGCAAATATTTGTTTCGGAGTTTGAGTGTTTTTTATGTATAACATGTATGTATTTACAACAAAAAAGTATATAATTATGTATTTATATCAGTTGTCTAGTACCCATAATACGAGCTCTGCTTAGTTTGGGACTAGATGGCGTTGTGTGTTAAATGTCCGAAATCTTTTTTATTTTGTTTTTAATGTTTATCCAAATATCATAATCTAAAACGATGTACTGAAATGAATTGAGCACCTACTATAATTAGTATGGAATAATTAAAATATATTATACCTCTGACAAAATTCATACATAATTAATATTGTGATCTGTACTATACCCACACACAGCAATATAAGCCTATAATTGATTACACACGCCTCAATAATATTGCGCAATGATACGACAAATATATTATTGTATTGTTCGGTAGATTAATCTACGTGGGTATTGTTAGAGGCATTAATATATAAAATACAGGCACAAAATATATTGGCTTATAGCTGCGTATTTGTAAGAATCGAGGGATATAGTTTGGCGCCGTTTGGCTATACGCCAGTTCACTAGGCTTGCTTAAAGAGGATTTTAAGCTAGTTTTATGTCCTCACTTTTAATGGTATAGTTAAATGTATTGATAAAACTAATTATATCAAGCAAATATAAAGAAAATTTATAAGCTGACATTAAAGAAATTAGATTATGAGATGAATGTGTGTGAGATGAGTGTTGTGGGTTCAAATTCTACATGGGACAACCCTGAGGTTCTGAGTCAGGATATTCGTTGTGTCCGTTTCATGTATATTTCTAAAGTCCAACGTGACACAAGATGTATATTCCTAATGCGTGAGTAATCTTTTAAAAAATAAAAACGTAATGAGAACGTTTCAATGTTTAAAGTTTTAATCATTTCGGTTTGATATTTTAAAAAGAAAGACGTATATCTAGATAATATCCGTTTGTAACCCATTCCCTCAAATACAATCCATTTAAACGAAATTGAAGGCTAACTGATAATATTCAAGGCTACCTACATTTTTATGAAGAGCAGGGATTTTGAGTTCAGGCAACTTTAAAAGTAGGACTTAAACCAATCTAAATATTTTTAACATCCATTACTTTTTGATAATGTTTTATTTTAATAAATTGGCATTGCAATTTTTTTTTGCAGATCCTACAACAATTAAGTAGATCAGATATAAATCACTATAATAGACTTTTAGATATTATGATTGAACTATTTCAAAAGCGTCTACAATAAATAGAAAATATTTTTTATAATACATGATGATTAGTGTTCTCTTATATATTATTAGATCTTATATTTTGCTTGTAGACGATATTCATCCACAATACCTCTTTACCTAAGACATAAGTAACAGGTCGCTCTGAATATTTAAATTTCCTTAATACGTTTATGAACCACTTCATGAAAAGGTGAGATATCTAGTTCCCAAAAGAACACTAAAGAGCCTAACAGAAGTTCACAAGTAGCCGAGTCAAATTTCGTAACACGAAAAATTTTGTGTAACAACAGTGTGTGCCAGCAGTCTTCCCCGAGGACGTAGCCACAACAAATTACTGGCAAACAACTTCGAAATAAATTAACTCTCAGCTTTCAAGCGTTTTACTTTCTTTTTGTTAGACGAAAAACAATTTCCTTTGTGTTTTGTTTACGTTGTAACGTTCTTTGGCTTGAAAACCGGTCGGCTAAAAAACGTCTTTTACTTATTGGGAATTGGTTGATAAGAAAGGATCTGAACGTTATTTTTATTTTACCCATTTGCTAACCTCAATGAAAAGGAAATAAAAATGTAAATTCTGCTACACATGTATGTAGTTTTTTCGTACTATATCTTCTAGTAGAGTGTAATAGCGCTGAAAATAGTAAATTGACAATCTATCTTTAACAATGGATAAAACAAAAAAGACGTGACAGAAACATTCGTTGATTCGTCGTTCGGAGCAGCTCGTCTCGATCCGTGCGAGCTTCGGGTGTCAGGTTTTATTGTTACGTTACGTAATTTCTGCACAAAGGCCCCAAAGCCTGCGATAAAAGCTATGCAATAGCTAAAAAAAAATATTTCCAGTAGAGCTAGAATTGTTTCTACACATAGCCAAAAACCATTCAATCGTCTTTATCTAACACGTTATTCAAAGCAATACAATCCCGACATTGTAAAATACCCACAGAAGTTCCCATGTCAATAAGACGGGTTCTACGTGAATATGTAGCAAACAAACCTCCCTCGTCACATTGTTTCTTTGGTGTACATGTAAATTAATTAATAACACACGTACGCAACGAAGACAAACATTTCGGTAACGTACCTAATGTTCTTTTGTTAAGTACTTCATTTTGCATTACAAAATAGGTACAAAGTTGTTTAATTTATGTAATTTTTGTGTTTAGTACCACAGTCGATTGTACTATACGAGTACAATCGACTGTGGTATTCTTTATTGGTTAGTTACATTAATTTTATGAACGATTTCCAAAAAGCTATTATGTATATGATCATTATTATAACTCATTGTTCATTGGCGACATCATATAATTATGTGTCTGTTGTCGTGCTGGTGTATTAGCTAGTAACAAGTCACCACAGATAATAATTTGTTAGGCTGTGGCATCATGTTTACTCATTGTTTAAACTAAGTTTAGAAGGTTCACCTACAGTACCATGAATAAAGCTATTATTCTAGTTTGAGAACTTTAATAGTTTGTTTTACATACGAGTATAAGCTTACCTACTAACTGAGTTACTATGTAACTGAAACCGTTAGTTTTATTTTTAAAAGTTTAAAGATAGTGTAGAACCTCATGATAACCTTTTCGAAAAAAATGGAAGCACGTATAGAGTAGTTTTCTCGTCTTAGCTGGATATAACACGGCATGAATTTGAGTATGTACCTTTTGTTTTATGTTTAAGCTGCCAAAATGACTCTACTCTGCCTGATGGAAAGCATAAGTAGAATCCAAAAGTGGTGGTCACTATCCTTAATGTGAACGTGGACAGAGCAGCATAGTGACCCACACTATAGGCCTAGTGAGATGCTTTTTCACGCCCCGCTTAAAGGACCCGGGATCGTAATGGGAAGGGAACATGTGTGGTGGTAGTGAGTTCCATGTTTTGATCGCTCGACACAAGAAGGACGAAACGAAACGTTGCGTTCGAGAGCGTAATGAGCGTATGTCTTCCACTCTAAAAGGGTGACTGCGAAGGCCGGCACGTGTTGTCTAAGGCCACCTAAGTATGTAGGTTTTATAGCAGTATCATAATGTGAAGTTGAAATTATTTAAATTTGCATCAGCTTTTTAGTTCCAAAAATAAACATATTTTTAGAGTTAAGAGGGTTAAGAGGGCTTACGACAGCAAAGGCAAGTCTAATAAAGTCACAAAAGAAGCCTTAATAAGTTTAAAGAACGAAAGCAAAGTAATTGCGGATTTACTGATACAATTATTTTAGATTTTCTTAATTATATCATCAATAAATACAATTATTTCTTCAGTTTGATCAATCTAAGATTGAAAACCAACTGCTTTTATATAATCAAAGAATATATTATTTCTACTTACTCTACTCATTGTATATTGTTTCTATATCAGCTTTGAGTTCTATTAATTATTATCAGACTAAATAAAATAGCTTGAATTCTTGGGAATGATTATCCAAAGGATAATATACTCGTCTATACAACAAATATCACATCATTGACAAAATTTGGTAATGTGTAGATATAATTTTTATATACCAGACTCTGGTAGATCTAGTAGCCTGTTATTTTATATTGTTTAAAAACAATGTAAGAGTTTGAATTAAGTCTAGTTTATAAGTTTAAATCATAGTTGATTTAAACTTATTGTTTAACCTGATTATTTTATTCTGTTTATTCTTGAATACAATTTAAACATAAATTACTTAAGATTCTCCAGATCTGTCTTGAGAATCTAGATTGATTCAAAAGAAACTGGTATATTACAAAAAAAAGGTTTACATGTCAGGCTTAAAAACTAGAAACAATCGTGGACCCTGTAGGGCACAGCAAATCACAAGTCACATAACATCAATCAATCAGAATTATTCTAGTTATAACAAATTAATAATATTAAGTTCATTCAAACAAAAAATTAAATTAGATAAAAGATAAGAAAAATAGTAAATTATAAATTAATCAGAATCTAAAATCAATAAAATCAAACAAAAGAATATATTATAATATTTCAGACTTTTAAAATATAATCACGATTTCAGTAACAATAATAATTTAATTTAAATAATAATTTGGCACATTACATAGGTACTATAACATTTCCTTATCATTCATGTATTCAAAGGTAGTAGAGCCACGCTGATTTCAGCACGAATGGGCCGGCTCGACCGGGGCGGTACTACCCTCGCACAGAAAATCAACGTAAAATGACCACGTTCGTGCTGTCGTGTTTCGTTGGTGAGTGCGAGACCGGAGGCCCAAATAGTCTAGTCAACAAGTTCCATACTTGTTGACTAGACTAAAAGATGCAGCAGCATCACTAGGCCGCCATGGTGTGGGTCGCCATACTGCATTGTCTGCATTCGCAGTGAGTATGGCGACCAATACTCTTGGATTCTGCTTATGCTTTCCATCAGGCAGAGTAGAGTCATTTTGGCGGGCCATACATAAAAAAAAAAAAAAAAAAAATGTATTCATTAATTGTGTAATAAGCTTTATTTATAAGTATTTGTTTAATTGTGTGTATAAAATGCATCTCATTTGTTTCATTTTTAATGGAATCTGGCAATTTATTAAATATTTTGATGGACATCACATAGGGACTATTTGAATGTAACGTAATACGGGAAGTGGGTAACATTAACATGTTCTTGTGTCTAAGAGATCGGTTCGTATTTTTATCTCCGCGGGTTGTGAAAAATGTAATATATTTTCAGACAAACTTGCATATTTCCAGAATGTAAATAGACGGTAAGGTAAGTACCTTGTGTTTTGTAAAATAAGGTTTACAGCTGTCCGTTTGTTCTAAATTAAATAAAATACGAATCAATTTCTTTTGTGCTATGAAAAGTGTAGGGGCATCTGTGCTGTTTCCCCACATAATGATTCCATAACTTAGCCATGAATGTGCATATGCATAGTAGGTTGTAAGCGCAGTTTCAAGATCTGTAGTTTTTTTAACTTCGTATAATGCATAGCTAAAACCAGAAATCCTAGACCTAATGTGTTTGATGTGAGTCTTCCAGGAAATGTGAGTATCTATTGTGAGCCCCAACAGTGTAAAATCGTTAACGACTTCAATTTTTGTGTTGTTTATACTAAAATTAACGTTTAAAGGAGTTTTTTGATAGGGATAAAATGTCATTAGTTTCGTTTTATGGTAGTTGATTTCTAGGTTATGGTCATCCATCCATTTAATTGTTTTATTCAATATTGTAAGCAGTTTTTCATTGAGATTGTCATTGTTCTGACATGATGTAAGCAAAGAAATATCATCGGCGAACAGTACACACGGTTCCTTTATGAATGTAGGTAGGTCATTTATGTATAAAATAAAAAGAAGACATCCGAGAACACTACCCTGAGGAATTGAGGCATTTATATTCTTTTTGGTTGATCTAACGTGTGTTATTTGATTAAGGTCGTTATTAAAATGTTCAATTTCTACGTATTGCTCCCTATTTGATAAATACGATGCGAACCATTTGTGAGCAGTACCGCGGATCCCTATTCCATATAATTTGTTGAGTAAGATTTTAAACTGTACTTTATCATATGCCTTGGTCATATTGAGAAGCACTCCCACCGCGTATTTTTTATCATTTATAATATTTATAATTTCCTGAACATATTTATAGACCGCCAAAGTTGTTGATCTCTGTTTACGAAATCCATTTTGTTGTTCACTAAAAATACTATATCTTTCACAAAAACCATAGACACGGTCACACATAGCCTTTTCAAAAACTTTTGATATTGTGGGAAGAATAGCAATGGGTCGATAGTTGCTAGGGTCAGTCTTTAAGTTTTTTTAAACAATGGTTTTATGATCGCTTTTTTCAAGTTATCAGGAAATACGCCATCCTCGAAAGATTGGTTAATTAACACGCTGAGGGGTATAGCAAGCTCATCTGCACATTGCCTAATCAGTGTGGGGGGAAGTTCATCAACACCATAACTCTTTTTGTTTTTAAGGTTTTTGATAATTTTGTGTGTTTCTTTGAAATCCATTGGTCTAAGAAAGAAAGTATTTTCCGTGGGGTGAATGACAGGCAAGCCAAGCGCCGAGTCAGGTTTATTTTTTTCACCGATGCATGCAAAAAAATCGTAAAAAATATTTGCCACTTTTTGAGGATCTGAAACTAAAGAATTATTAATATTCAATTGAATATTATGTTTTTCTGTAAATCTTTTTTTATTTGTACGCTCATTTATAATATTCCACATTGTTTTCATTTTATTTTTTGACATTTTTATCTTTTTTATGTGTTGAAGTTTTTTAGACGTAATGACCGATTGTTTTAGTATTTTTTCATATCTTCTATAGTAACTACGAATAATAGGATTATTTGATTTTATACATAAAATTTTCAACAGTCTCTTGTTTTTGCACGACAGTTTAATGCCCTTTGTTAACCAATATTTTTTGTATTGTGTTTTTAGTTTGACCGTGACTTTTGGTATTGTCTGATTCAGTATTTTTGTTAGAATGTTATTTAAGACAACATAGTTCCCATTAATGTCGTTGTTTTGCACAATTACATCATTCCAATTTATTAATTTTAGCGCCGATTTAAAGTTATCGATGTTGTTTCTATTAAATATTCTCTTTTGAGTGTACCAGATGTTTTGCTTATGTCTCTGCTGTATGTTGAATGCAATTATTACACCACAATGATCGGAAAACCCTAGTTCTTCAACGGATGTACAGATGGCTTTATCTTTAAAGTTTGTGAAAATGAGGTCAAGGCATGTTGAGGCGGTTTTCGTGATGTGTGTAGGATGTTTTATGTGCTGTATAAAATTACACTCTGACATAAGATCTAGAAAAGTGTTTGTTTTATTGTTATTTTTAAGAATATCTACATTGAGATCCCCACCAAGAACTACATCTAATTTGGAATATTTTTTGTTTACATACACACATCAAAAGTGTCTAGGGATCAACATATGTGTCTAAGGATCAACATATATTTTTGCAATAACTTTTCTCCTGATTGATATTAATTAAAATTTTCTTTAAGGATTCATCAAATAAAGTGTTTTCGTTTATCACAGTAACGATAAACCAAGTCACCTTTGCATTAATAAAGAAATTTGCCATTTTCCTAATAAAGGGATTTTTGACATTTGAACCACTAACATTAAAGTTCGAAAAAAAGACTGAAATAACAGTTTTCTTTAAAATTTTATTAGGTAACTTAAACAATTAATAATCCGTGTTTCTACCGCGAACACTAACAACACAAGAATCGGTTTGGCATACTCAAAATGAGTTCATCCAAATCACGCTGTGGAATGGCCGCCCATGTTCGTTGCAACAACAAAAAAAGGCCTTCTTGCGACTGGATACCCTCCATATTCGGCAGAGCTCTTCTCTGTAGCAGATCCCATGCATGCTCAATCGGGTTCAAGTCTGGCGACTGAGCAGGGCAGGGCCAAAGCCACATCTCAATCTCAAGAAATCCGCATAAAAATGCTTGATCCCTAGACACTTTTGATGTGTGTAGGTTAATAGTTTTTTGAGTTGGTTATAAAATATTTCCTCTTCTCTTCTGTTCCAATAAATTGTAATTAACAATAAATTTTCTTGAGGTATTTCAATGGCGCATACTTCTAAGATGTATTCTAGTGACATATCTGCAATGTCACATCGTTCTACGTGTACTTTGTGATCTTTTAGTAAAATGCAGACCCCACCGCCTCCATGTACTTCGCGGCAGTATGATGCTTTAATTTGTCTCGTGAAAGCCAAGTTTCGCTGATACAGATGGCCTCGTATGTCTGATTTTGGCTGAGGAATGCTTCCATGACGTGTTGCTTATTATAAATACTTTGGATATTTTGAAATAGGATTTTAAATTGTTGTTTATTCTCGAAAAAAATGGTTCCCTCCTTGAAAAAATGTATAGTCATTGCAGGGTTCACTTCTTCTAAAAGTATTGTTATTACATCTACGTTCGGTAACAGCTGTAGATGAAAGTTGAGAATTTGTGGGTGAGTCAAGGCTAATAAGTTCCCCTTGAATAAATAGTTTATTATTTCTAATTACAGCTTGTTGTCCTTTATTCCGAGCCATGAGCATTTTATCACGCATTATTTTCCTTTCATTTCTTGCATTTACGTCTAAAAATTTAGAAACAGTTAATCCTGATCCCTGAAAGTTGCCTCTATATTCCAATATATATTTTGCGGTTTTTTTGCTCATTAGTTCTATTACTAAAGGTCTATTTCGATTACTGTATCGCCCAATCCTATATGAATCCTCGATATATCCCGTAAGATCCACTGCAAGAAAGTCCCAAAAAACAGCCACAACTCTATCATCCAGGCTCTGTTCTGTTTCTCTGTAGATTTCAGGAAGACCATAGAGAACAATCTTCTTTACATTATTTTCAGTGGAGTATTGTTGCATGGTAGTTGGTGTTGAATTTATCTTATTTTGCAGAGTTAGATAATCTTTTTGTATTGTTTCTAATTTCTTGTTAATATTTTCGATTTCAATTTTTCGTTTTTCAATTTGTGTGGATAGTAGGTCTATTTCTTGTTTTACGTCTTCTCTTAGCTTGGAAACTGCCTTGTTTATTTCTGTATGTATTATATTTTTTATTTCTACTATTATAGATTTATTATTTTCTTTAAGTTTTGTGGAAATCATTAAGCTTAAATTTTCCAGTGTTAGTTCTGTATGGTGGTTTATTACTGAGCATTCTTCTTTATCCATTGTGTCTCCCAGCATACTCGCGTCGCCAGTACGTGAAGTGTCGTTGAAAATGCCATAGCTTTGTTTCCTTCGCAAAGTGACATTTGCATCTTGGGCTATGTTTAAGTTTGTATGCAAAAGTAGAGGACTCGCAGGAGTATTTGGAGCGATTTTTTTAGGTTTTTTGCATCTACATTCCTGACATTCCCAGGACAATTTAGAATCGCAGTTCATTTGGTTATAATTTTCTCCAGAAACATTTGCACACTCAAGGTCATAACATTTATTGCAGATCAAACATGTTAGGTATTGCCTGTTAGAGATTTTTTGTTTACAACCAAGCCAAGCTTAATGGTGGGCTTATCGTGTCACTAGGAGATAGACAGTATTTATTAAATTATTAAAAATGCTTTATACAGTAGTTGAAAATATGACATAAATTTCCGCACGGTTGGCCTAGTGGTTTAGGCGGCAAATCCCACACGGGACAACACTTTGTGTGATCCACAAATTGTTGTTCTGAGTTTGGGTGTTAATTGTGTCCGTTTCATGTATGTCTGTAACGTCCCCCACGACACAGGATGATCATTCCTAATGCGGGAGTTGTTCTAAAATAAAGAAAAAAAATAAAAAATAAAACTCTACCTCGAAGTTGATGTGACGCCTCTGATGTCCATGGAAGGCGATAATCGCTTACTATCAAGCGATACATCTGCTCGTTTGCCTTCTATTCCATAAAAAAATAAAAGACATACATTATCCATTTATCTGCAGTCTCACACTAGACACTTAAATATTAGCTTATAAATTATTTTTCGCCAGTTCCCCCTTAAGTTAGTTAATGATGAAGTCACAATTACACTCTTATTTTCACTTGGAGTTTTAAAACTTTAAAAGTATATTTTCTGCATTAAAAAGTAGTACCCTCTGTCCTTGATAAAATATTCCTATTCTGTTCCTTTCCTAAACCCTCCTCTGTTATCTTATATCTTTTTACGAATAGAAGCCTTCTAGAGCTTGATGTACAGTAAAGGGTTCGGTCAAAGGACACGAAGTCGTATGGAATGCCCACTGGCTACGAGATCTCAATATAATACATACAACTACCACCGAGAAACTAGTTTACATAATCATCAAAAAGGCAAATGTTATTTCGTTATTCTAATTCCGTTTGGTCGCAAAGTTGTGGGTGTACGAGTACGTACAAGGTTCCTCATGAATTGTTTTTAATTTCCAGCCTTGTCCATAATACATGATTCTTCGTTAATGAGCGCGAGACTTTAATATTCAAGGTTTCTGTAATCAGTTTTCTGTACCGCTAACAGGTAAAACAAACCCACTTGCCTAGATACATTTACTGAGCTTTGCTTTGAAATTGTTGTTTTCATAAGAAATTTGAATTTGTTTATTTAAGTTTTAAGCATTCAAAAGATTTTGATGCAAACAATATGAAAGTAACACAGTAAATTTAATTTTGTCTTTTATATTGTACACAAAATTAATTTCAGAGGCTTATTAACGTCGCTGAGACATTTTATTACGTCTGATAGAAGTTAACAAGCGTATATGAACACAGATCAAAGTACACAGTATTTCGAAAATAATAATATTTCCCCGTAAAGAATAAAACGTTCTATCTAACCTTACGAAGTATTTTGTAATATAATTATTATTTAGGCTTTATTTCGCTTAGTGTTTCTTTAACTAAGGAAGAATTCAATACGGCTGTTGCTCAACAAATGCCACCTCTTAATAGTCCAATTATTCATACAATCAGAATGGCCAGTAATTTCAAATTACAAATATTTGAATAATGTTCCTAAAATAGTCAGGGTTTTATGGTCAAATGTTGTTTTGTACTAAAACCCAACAATTAAGCATAACATAGGTCCAAACTTATTTTTTACATCGTGACTTTTAAATATTAAACAGATTTTGAAATCTTACAAGATGTTTTCAGAACTTAATATATTATACTAGTTGTTGTCCGTGGCTCCGCCCGCGTATATGTCGGTTATCGCGGCAAATAGTAATCTATGTATTATTCTGATGTATAAGCTATATTACTGTAAAGTTTCATCCAAATCCGTTCAGTGGTTTTTGCGCGAAAGAGTAACAAACATCCATCCATACTTACAAACTTTCGCGTTAATAATATTAGTAGGATATATTATGTTTTTATTAAATGTATGAAAAGGTGATATATGTATTCAAGTAGTCAAACAACTGACGTAAGTTAACATGGTAGCAACCCTGAACCCCACATGACTACAGACAAGAGAACGAAAAGAATAGAGTGACGTCAGTCGTTACCTATCGATTTTCAAACACCTATCGTCAATGTGTAACAATAAACCACAAAAAGACAACGTTTTTGATGTTGTGTATAAATAATATACAGCAATAGAATAATGTCGAGTGATACAATAGAGGTGAAAGACGTATAATCGGGGAATTATCCTTTTGCGATAAAATAGCAATTGCTGTTGCTTTAGAATGTCGATTAAGATTTTTTGGACTACTTCGGTCTAGATGTTTGTATGGTTCACACTAGTAGTACTCATAACGTTTGATTATCTAACAAACTAGTTTTACTTTCATAATTAACTAGAAATAACGGCAAAAGTGCGAAAAGAAATTCGCCTGTTGATCACTGTGAATTTCTGTATAAATTGGTCCCCATACGATGCTAAGTAACTTCATCGCGGTGAGTTTCGCATGGCTGAGTGCTACTTATGTTTTGGCAAGTCCTCTTTGAGATAAATACCTTTGATACGCCTGTGTAACATGTAAAGTGAACCTATAGTACTACTTTTTCATATAACCAGATTATGAGGAATATTCATAAGATTCTAAGATATCGTTGGTAAAAGATTTCTTTCTTCTTAAAAGACAACTCCCGCAATAGGAATAAATCCTGTGTCGCGGGGTACTTTACAAACATACATGAAGCGGACACAAAGAACATCCAGACTCAGAACAACAATTTGTGGATCACACAAATTGTCCTACGTGGGATTTGAACCCACGACACTTGGCGAAGTAGGAAACGGCGTGGCGACCGTTAAACCACTAGTAATAGAGGATACAATAAGGAACGACCTTCACCCATCTGTTTATTGGATGCAAAGTATTTTATATCAAATTTAATATATTAAATAATATATCGCGGGTGGGTTGGCTAAAAAAATCCTGGCTAAACTATTATTAATTAAAATTTAAAAAATGACTTTTTATTAAACAGTGTACCCATGAGTTTAACGAATAAATGTAATACCAACCGAAAGTATAAAGCCTATAGAACATACATACCCTGGGTTGTCTATTTGTTTCCTGGCATAGCTACTGGTTGGCACGTATATCTGTTTAGTTATTTTGTGAGTTTCACGAGTGCATCGCTATACACGATGACCAGTTTGTCGCAAGTTTCCATTCGCATCATAATTTCACGTTCAAAACTCGACAACCGTTATTCCGGCCAGGTTTTTTGCAGACAACCCTATATCATCGTATTCGCAATTAAACAGCGCTTATTTTGATATAAAATTTATTTATTAAACAAATGGGTGAAAATAACTAATATCGACATACCTGTTTATACCTGCCAACCAGTAGCTATGCCAGGAAACAAATAGACAACCCAAGGTTTATATGTTCTATAGGCTTTATACTGTCAGTTGGTATTAAATATATTCGTTAAACACTGTGTAATAAAAAGTCACTTTTTAATTGTTAATTAATAAATAGTTTGGCCAGGAATTTTTTAGCCAACCCACCTGCGATATGTTATTTTATATATTATTATTGATATAAAATACTTTTCATCCATTAAACAGATGGGTGTAGGTCGTTTCTCTACCTATCTTAGACCATAGGCCAAAGGTGCAGTTAAAGATGTATATTTCATAAATGAAACGTTCCGGGACAATCACAGAATCAAAATTAAATCAAACCAAAATCATGTATTGCGACTAGTTGTTAGGTGTGGTCAAGAGTACTGGTAGGATATCAACATACATAAACTTCTTCATAATTTCTTTGTTTTGTTCTTTTATTACTTGTTTTATATATATATGTTTAAAAATAATAAATATAAGGTAGTTATCTCGAAATTAGCATGATGTGTTTACCTATAAGTGTTTGTTACACATTATTGTAATCTTTGTGAATGTACTTTATGTTAGTTTTAGTGGAAACAAATGTTCGTGAATCTAAATAAATTACCCGTGGAAATAGTAATCGGACACCAATTGATTCTTATAAAGCTTAAAATACAAAAAAAAATAATTAAACGTGAGTATTACAGTAACATAAAACATTGAAAAACATGTTTCAATGTAAATTGCCATAATATATTCTAACTACGTCTTATTTTAACAAAACGGTATTTAAATATTAACATCTAATTAACACAAAGCCTTTACTAACCCAGTATCGAAACCTAAAAATGGTTATTTCGTCCAGGACAATCCAGATTGATATATAAATTGCGGTACAATTTCCCTTTATTCCACGAAATTAGACATTCAAAACTCAATTCTCGGCCAAGAGCCCAATTTTAGATGCAATTTACGGCTAATTAGACTCTTAAGTACAGTGGTGGCCCCGAATCGCGAGAGTCAGAGCAAGTTTGCAATGGCCGCGTTAATGCCGTCGAGGCTAGTGCCGCCCACGCCCCTAATGTGGAATAACTACCACTGTTTTGTTTTTGCCATGAAGGCAGTTTCTGCATCACCTACCAAGACGTCTTGCACACTTAACGCAAAAATTATTATGACATTAATTTTTGCTTTAACTGAATATGAGTTTACCAGTATGTTGGACATAATATGTCATGTAGTTGACTAACCTTGCTTCATTTTCAAAAAAATGTACAAGACACATATTATGTATTTTAATTCGTTACCATGCCTGTTGATTCTGGTATAGTATACAACTTTTTTTTATTTACACTGTGTGAACGAAATCATAAACTTTTAAATAAATTCAATGTATTTTAATGTAGGTACATAGTTAGGTAAATATTTACGCTTGCTCCCTGAAACGTTAATCGGACTAATATGTTAGCCAACAAAATGCAAATGGCCTTCTATGGAATAAAAGTTAGTGTAAGTGTGTATTTATATGCATTCTGTGTAGGAATATTCAATATACCTCACTACAAAAACGATAAATATGAATTACTAATAAAATTAACATTTATGAGCCATCGATTGAGATTTAACTAAAGCAGCACTAAAAATGAAAAGTTTATTTTCCTTTTGTCACTTGTTTATTTAAAAAATTAGACATCAAGTTTAAGTCAAATAATAAAATGAATTAATGAAATAAAAATAAATAATGATATTACCTAGTACAGATGGCCCCCTAAATTTTTGCGGGATCTCTCACTAAATTAAATGTTCAATTAAAGTCCTTAGAGATTGTTTTAACAATTTCTAAACCACTCTCTTTACTTATTCAAATATCCGCAATGATCAAAACTGAAAGTAATATTTTCTCCAAATATTCGTTGAAATTATTTCTTCCCCTCAAAATTTGAATTAGTTACATTCGCGTTAAAAGCATTCCAGAGCTTCTTAATCAACGGACTACGAATATTAATTTAATTACTTAGAAGTTTTTATAACTTTTAAGTAAAAAGGTGAAATCGAAAAAGCTCCTGACATAAAGAAATTTTAGCGTTTGAAGTCGGAAAAACAACATCTATTTATTTTACTTGTTAAACGATTCAATTTCAAAATAGTTACTAAGGTTTACCTGCAAGATACTTTTTAAGCCATAATCGTGGTATTTTTAAGACATGAGTGTAAATTATGTAATGGCTAATGTATATTCATAGCGTGGCAAGAGGTTGGCGGAGCGGTAAAGCAGCAAGGCGCGGCGCGTCTCAGTAGCAAGATGTATTACAGGCGCGCAGCATAGCCGACGCGGCATCTTGTAACAAATGTATGTGCTGTGTGTATCTCTACCTCTGATAGATGACATGCCGCTCGTGTCAAAGATTTAGCAACAAATAACGCCTTCGGATAATCGTGCTTTTCATTGAAAATCCAAGGATTAATTGAAACATTCCCTTCGAAATGTGACATGGCATACAAACCTTTTGAGAGGTGTTTGTAAAATTTGAAAAAGAGCGTGTTTTAATTTTTTTAACGAATATCATAATACATCTACCTAACCTTTAACAAAACTTAGTGTCTGTCAGTTATAATTACTTTTATTGTTTAATTTTATTTCAGTTTAATAAAGCAAGTCATACCAATTTGGAGACTAGACAATCTTTCAAATGTTATTTTAATGTAAATTACACTAAGCACACTATATTAAATTGAATTTGTGCTTTAAAATGAACATATCATGAATATTATGAAACTATAATAGGCAAAATTTATCAGAATCGTGCTGAGAGGAAGGAGAGAGAGAGGATAACATCTTCAGCAGTGGACTGTTATAAGCTGATGATGACGAAGATATCACTGTGTAGGCTACCTACTACCTACACAAATACTATACACCCTTAATATTTCAGTGTATTATAATATTTTTAAAAGTAACTTACATCTAAATCTACATTTACTTATTTATATAAAATATTAATATACATCGCATTCCTAATGCATATAATATTTCGATATCGGTTATCGATACCTGGGGTGCACTATGCCGGTTATACATAAGGAGTGTATATGTTACCGTCAGATTGTCAAAACCGTTAGATTGTAATATATCTCGCGAGATTGTAAGCTATCCAAAGATTGTGAACCGTAACATACTTCTTACAATTTAACGTATTATTTTTAGGCATACTATTATAACTAAGCAAAGTGAACCGTCAAATTGTAATATGGTTTGCGATGGATCGAATCTTGCGCGCTGATTGGTTGAACAGCATAATATGTCCCGCACCGCTATATTTATTTGTTAATTCATTTGTTGCCGAATGTAAAGCATTTTTGTGGTTGTAAATTGTTTTCATGTTGAAAATACCTAACAGCTTTAGAATTAGTTACATAAAGTTGTTGTGGCAGTAAAACTAATTTATGATAGGAGTTCTAACCTAACTCTATGGCCATAGAACGGCCATATGTAAGACCGACCGATCAGGGACAGTTATTGACAATCAAACGCGCCACAGATTGTGATTTAACGGTTTTAATTCGATACATTATAATCTAACGAAAAATAGTGCGTTAATTTGTAAGCAGTATGTCACAGTTGACAATCTTTCGATATTTTACAATCTCACTAGGTAGATTTTAATCTAACAGTTTTTTCAATCTTACGGTGACATATACATGACACACAACGCACGACCAAACGGCGTGCGCGCGCGCCTGTCGGAACTTGTTATCGACGCCAAAACTCTTGTTGCCGAAGCTTTATTTTCCTTATGCTAGTATATATTGGTATTATATACTGGTGGCATACTTAAGTTATCTCTTGTACTATTTTCTGAACTATCTTTCTTTTATGTGTGGAACTGTTTATTGTGTGCTTCAATATACCACCTATTGCACCTTCTGTTATCTTCTCATGTGTCTGGACAAATACAATATTAAACTATTTTATTTACCTATGATACACAAGACGCGTAGTAACTAAATCAATGAAATTGGTTATATACTTTAAAAGAATATGTTTTTAATTAATATAACTTATAATTTTGACTTCCAAATAAAGATTCAATTCCAATCCAAAATTAGAAATAATTTTATTCTAGATAGATAGAGGAACGTCCACATTTATAACTTGATTTGAGCCAACCATTTAACTCTTCTATGTCAAAAATGGTATCGTACTGAAACTTGGAACAAGTATTATAACTTAATCATTGGGATTACCGAACAAAAGTAACTTTAACCTAAAGAATCGAAATGCTCTTTTCAGACTTACCTTCTCCGGTACTTAAGTTTCCTGAACAGTTTATCTTTCATAGATTTATGAGAAATTATACACGCTAATGTTTTTGATAATGTCTTTGGTAAAACAATTTCTACACGAAAAATACACTTATATACTTGGAATTGTATTAAATTGAACATGAATTTTCTATTTGATTCGATTTTGATAACAGTCTAATAAATATTTCATTTGACAATTATGTAGAAGGTCGGTTCGTACCATAAATCAAGAATAATATATTACCATTTCGTGCTGTGTCAATATTCCAGTGTATTTTTTTAATAATTAATCGCTCATAATTAGATATGCCTAAATTTTATTCTATTGACAATTACAATTAACCCTTAAAACTGATAAAATATTTACCAGACGATAAAAACTTTGAAAATCCCTTAAATCAATATTCTTAAAATAATATGTATATCCTGAATAATGTTAATATTAAACATGTAAATATTATGAAGCTGAAGATTATAAAGGTGCCAATCTAAGGAAGTACGTGTACGATGTGATTAAATCCTACATGCTCATATTAGGTGTTTCGTTTACTAAAGAAGTTGTAGAGTATAATAGTAGTAAGACGGGTCTATTGCATTTCTAGTGTTCTAAAGAACGAACAAGTCAAAAAAGAACACCGTAGACCTTGTATAAAAGATTTATTGCAAAGTAAATGCTTTTGACATGAATCGAAATACAATGTTATATGCAAAAAAAAAATTATGACTAAACAATTTTAGAATGACAAAATATTTTTTCAAAGCGACGTGATATAGAATGAAAATAAATTGATTCAGTTTTCAATCGAGAATCACAAGTGGAAATATTTCGGACATAAATATAAGATCATTAGCGGTATTAAAGAAGTTGGTCACGAACTTAAATAGCTTAACCAAAGTGCATTCGTTGACCCCTCCTTATACTCTCCGAGAGAGTAAATTAGCATTCGATTCTGGGATTAGCAAGTTACCAAGCGTTCATTACGTAATCCATGCAAAGCATTTCACCAGTAAGCAGTGTGTGTCATTATATATTTCCTGATTAAGCTATAATATTGGCAGATGCCCAAGCGTTTTGCTAATGTCTGAAATTATTGGTCACTATGAGAAGGGCATATAAAATTTACATAAACTTGAAGCAAATATTGTTTTTTTTTTTATAAATTAGGCCAGTTTAATGATTCATTGGACTACAACGGATTGACAAACATTCTTAGATCATGTGTTGATATCTCTGTTATGACTTTTAACACTCATTATTCTCTTTTTTAATTGTCAGTGCTTTACTTTCTGATATTAACTACATGCTAATTAAAAATAGTAAGCAAATTATGTGTCAGACGTATTTAGTACATTTAATAATTTTAATTTATATTTAAAACAAACAAAATTAAAATAAATGATTATTGTCAGGAACATTATTTATCTTTTACCTTATGTTACAAAAGTAATTGGTTTAAATACAAAATAAATGACCTTCAATGCCCCATGTATGGCATTGGCTGCCCCGGTAGTGATCGCATTAAGGATCGAACTACCACATCATTATTCAAACGATTGATGAAAGATATTTGCAGTTTTCTCCAGGATAGTGTCTGATCAAGCATATTGTCGATTTGGATAAGACATGATTTGGAATCACATGTGCCTGAGTAGGGTGATTTTCCACCCTGTCTAAAAAAGAGTAATTAGCCCATTATTTATATAATTTACCCCACGCTAGATATTAATACTGCAGTAATAATAATTATGAGCCTATCGCAGTGCACTGCTGGAAGCCGAGGACTGAACCAAGTGACATGCATTATTAGAGACCTGCGACCACCAGTGGACTGTAGTAATCATCATCAGTCCATTGTGCTAATAATAATAAATAACATATAATTTTAATAACATTTTCATAATAACAACAACAAGAATCTCCTGAAAGTCGAAAAAGAAAAACAAATAAAATATTTGGATTTATCTCACGAGATTGTCGATATGTGGAATGTGGATTCGGTAATCATTGTTCCGATAGTCGTATCTGCTCACGGATTGATAGCCAAGAGCCTCGACCAACATCTTAAGAGGCTCACGTTAGAGGGCTGGATCAAGGGTCTGATGCAGAAGGCAGTCCTTGACACGGCTCGTATTGTGAGGAGGTTCCTGTCTCTGGAGCCCTAACCACCGGTTTCTTGGTCCCTGTACCCGAGGTCGGTGGTCTACTATTTTTTATATTTTTAAATGTATTTGTTTTTATATTTATATTTAAAAATGTAATTAATATGTATATATAAATGAAATAAAGACAACAATAATAATAAATATTTATTTATCCAAAAATTACAACAACCATACACCAAAGTAGTTTTACAAGACATATGAAACAATGGTTTTGCAACACTGATACCCATGGTAAGATCTAACTTGTGTTATGGGTATCAGGCCACAGCAAGTATCTACAAAATTTGACCACTGCTAGTGCAATGAATCATAATACAGTTTTACAGAATAAAATTAAACGACTAATAGCATGTGTGCGTGTGTTTGTGTATGTGTGAGTGAATGTTTGTGTGTGTAAGAAAAGATTACAGAATGGATATTTTTAAGAGATCTTCAGTTTCATCATATGTTTTAGACATAAGCCAATCGCTTACTTTCCTTTTCCTACGATAACTTTTATAAAACAATTATGTACTCATTTCTGCAAACATGATGATTTCAGCTGTTTTATAGAGACAATCAAACAAAATTAATATATTATCAAATATATTGTACAAAATCAACGTTAAATTCCAAAAGAGATTAATAGATTACAGAAAAGAACGCCAACAATAGAACTACAAAAACTTGAAGATTTAGTAGCCTGATACGGTTCCAGTTTAGGAAAAAGTTTAAAACCCCAACAGAAAGATTTTAGTTAAACGACAAGCGAGTCACTATCATTGTTGCAAAGTTGGAAGTCGCATTATCTGATAAGTGTTAACCTCCTTTTTCTAGAAACTTCCAAGTTATCTCGGTCAAGTCACGATTTACTTCGAGATTGTGTCTCTTCTGCTAATTCATCTGATTCAGCTCGTTTGCGGGCAATTTACTCTTCATTTAATTCATTGATTTATAGTTTGATCTAAGTTAGAAACGTGGTATTCTTTCTAACTTTATTTCTGTATACGATATAATATATTATTACTGGATGTATGTACATAATATATTCTACTACCACTTAGCAACAATTGGTGTTGTGTGAGTCTACAGAATTAGATATTGTACATACTCGTATAACTTCACATTCGACATTCAATAATCATAATAGATCAAACATTATTTGTTTGTAAAAATAGTTAAAGATTAACATACATGCATTTTCCTCTTCTTATCAGTACTACACATGTAAACTGCACGGTTGGCCTATTGGTTTCAGCGGTCGCCACGCCGCTGCACCAAGTGTCGTGGGTTCAAATCCCACGCGGTACAAAACTTTGTGTGATCCACAAATTGTTGTCCCGAGTCTGGGTGTTCTTTGTATCCGTTTGTTGTATGTTTGTAAAGTCCCTCGCGACACAGGATGTTTATTCCTAATGCAGGAGTTTTCTTTTTAAAGAAAAAATAAAATCCAAAGCTGCCCTGTTCATTATTATTTAGTAGCTGCCGAAACTCTGAGTCAAGTGCTGACCAATCAATAGTTTATCTATACTAATATTATAAAGCTGAAGAGTTTGTTTGTTTGTTTGTACGCGCTAATCTCAGGAAATGCTGGTCAGATTTGAAAAATTATTTCAGTGTTAGATATTACATTTATCGAGGAAGGCTATAGGCTATATATCATCACGCTACGACCAATAGGAGCGGATCACCAATAAAAATGTTTCAAAAATGGGGGAAAATTATCACGCTACGGGCAATAGGAGACGCACACGAGGTTGCGTGGGTCGGCTAGTATAATATATTAATAAATATTTTGCAATTTTAAAAATAAGAAATGTATACATATAGAAATTGATATAGTTTCATAATAGTGTTTTTAATATAAAATTGGTATAATTTGTAGTAAAAGTTTCTTAACACAAAATGAAGTATGTAAGTTGCCACTTACTGCACTATTTTAGAAATTATAGTTATATTTTTGGTTAATATTGTGGTCCTAAAGAGGGTTTAAGAAGCGAATTTAAATAATTACTAATCTATTTCAAGATAAATCAAAATCAAGATAAAATGTATTGTACATTAACACAGTTACAAATAAAATTATTATCGTTGAGAAGAGAAGTTCGATAAAGTTATTTCGTTAGTGATATTCTCGGGACTTGTCAATTCTTAAGGAACTTTTTCAAACTTTTAACTGTGCTGTCGACCATAATTCACGAGCATGATATTTAACATTATAATATACGTATTATGTAATACGTATTATGAAAAGTCTGCTTTGTACTTTTACCAGCATTATATTTATGATAATATATTTAATTTTGTTTTTATTTATTTATGGATCTTTTTTCTTAGCGGAGACCTTATCCAGCAGTAGAAAGTTAATAAATGGTAATCCGAACCTTATTAAGTTATTACCATTATAATAATTATTCTATGGAGTCCAACCGTCTTTTTGTAATCAGGTAATACATAATGACTGCCTCGGTGGCGCAGTGGTAGCGTAGCGTAGCGCGTGCTGTCGGACCAAATGTTTGTATGATCTGCAAATATTTGTTTCGGAGTTTGGGTGTTTTCTATGTATAATATGTATTAGTTTACAAAAAATGTATTTTCATCCCACCAGCTCGTAAAGAGTGTTTTTGCCCTTCGATATCTGAGTGCAAAATCCGTTTTAATTCTCTAGAGGAAAAAAGTAAATTGAATTTAGGACATCGCTCGAGTGCACCAAGTTTGTGAATTCGGAACGTCATTAAACCTATTTACTTCTACCTCCATGGTGCCGAATTAATCATACAATATTTTTTTCATCCCACCAGCTCGTAAAGAGTGTTTTTGCCCTTCGATATCTGAGTGCAAAAGCCGTTTTTATCCTCTAGAGGAATAAAGTAAATTGAATTTAGAACATCGCTCGAGTGCACTAAGTTTGTGAATTCAAAACGTCATTAAACCTATTTACTTCTACCTCCATGGTGCCAAATTAATCATACAATATTTTTTAATTTGTTAAAAACTCAGACTCGGAACCTTCATGGTGTTTTTTTATTTGCTCTGCCCGCACCATTTTCTTCTTAGGTAACTATAGCAACTTAACTTTCATTTTTTCTTAATGTATCTAAACATCCATACAAATAGATAAAATTGAAATGTCTGTTTGTAATATTAAAATAACCGCTTTTTACTAAATGCATATGTATGTATACACGGTACATATACTAAAATATTATTTTTATAATTTCTGTTACATTGTCTGTCTGTCTGTTTGTTCCGGGTAATCTCTGGAACGGCTGGACTGATTTTGACGGGACTTTCACTGGCAGATAGCTGATAATCTAAGGAGTAACTTAGGCTACTTTTTTTAGACGGGGTTGAGCGAGTACCTAAGTATTTTTGAAATAATTTAGAAATTAATCTGTAATACTTACCTATCATAATGTAGTACCTAATAAATAATAATACCTAAACTGAAATAAAAGTATCTTGTGATTGTTAATGCCTTTTTTGCATTTAGTTGTTTCCTCGCTGAGGTGGAATGAAAAGTTACGTGTTGCACTCGAGTGCAATTTTAGAATCCTTCGCTTGCTCGGTCATCAAAATTGAGCACGCGGTTAAAAAGCAACTTTGCACTCTTGTATAACAAATAACTATTATGTATTTATATCAATTGTCTAGTACCCATAACACAAGCTCTGCGTAGCTTGGGACTAGATGGCGTTGTGTGGTAGATGTCCGAAATATTGATTTATATATTATTATTATTTATCTAACATACTAGGTACTAGAGATCAGGAGCAGGACCGACAGCTTTACGTGCTCTCAGAGGCACAGGGGTTCAGACCCCAACTTCCAAACTCTAAGCTGTTATTAAGTATTTCTATAATCAGAAAAACTCAAAAACACTTTTTTTTGGCCCGACCCGGGATTCAAACCCGAGACCTCTTGATCAGCAGTCACATACGTCAAGTGCTAGACCAACGAGGCAGTATGTCCAAAATATTATTTATTTGTTAATAATACACAGCATTGACAGTGGCGAGATATTAAAATATGTTTAGTCTTTAATAAGATGCTAGTAAAAACTCTTGTTTTAAAATTGTTATCAATAACTGTTTCTGAGATGTTTCATATTCAATCAGCCATTCAGTAACAATATTGCACCTGATTGCAGCTTAGAGTTTTGTAGCCGTGCCTTCCTCACCACTTAAGGCTAATGTCAATTTCATTATTGGTAAGTGGTGCTCTATAAGAATTGCTTTTATCCAAAGTACCCTAGAACTTTACTACTTGCGATGAACTAAATGATGAATCTAATACTTTTAAACGAGCAATTCTTGTATATATGTGGTTTAGTTTTGTTTGAAATTGTAAATTCAGCTTTCTTGTTATATGCCTTCCATTGCCGTGTTATGGATTGTAGTTAATGATAAATGTCAAAGTGTAGCTGTCAGTATCAGTAGTATAAGATTTAAGACTGTGAGACTAATATGTTATGATGTTTAAAAATAAATAAAGTGTTGATTTACGAAATCAATTTTGCTTTGAGCTACATCCTTCATATACCTATGTATAAATAATATCTCACGTGGGAGAGCCACGCTTCGGCATGAATGGGCTGGCTCGACCGGAGTGATACCACGGCCTCACAGAAAACCGGTGTGAAATAGTGCTTGCGCTGTGTTTCACCGTGTAAGTGAGGATACCGGAGGATGATATACTAAGCCGAGATGTGGACACTCACCATCGGACTAGTCCACAAGTTATAAGTAGCTCAGCGTGCGCTGAATCGTGTGGTACGAGGTGTTTTTTGGAGGTTACTAGGAGGTTATTTGAAAGAGAACTAGAGTAACCGATATCGCATGGAGAATCAATACGCTGAAGTGAAAATGGACTGGTCAGATCTCCAGACGAAACGATGGTCGCTGGAACCGTAATGTGTTAGAGTGGAGACCGTGACTAGGCAAACGTAGTGTAGGGTGCTCTGTGGCACGATGGACCGATGGTTTGATGAAAGTGTCTGGCGGCGGATGGATGCGGAAGGCCCAAAACCGGGATGGTTAGCGCTCCTTGGGGGAGACCTTCATTCATCAGTGGCAGCGATAGGTTGACCCTAAAAAGATTAATGTCATCAATGGGTAAAAGTACAATTAAAATAAAAGACAAAAGCCATTGTAACGCTGTTTTGCGTCACAAAGACTTCGTTTTAGCCGAGTTTTAAAATACGTTTGTGAGGAGAAAATAGACTTGATTTGCAGAGAATGGGAGGATTTAATACTAATTTAAAATCTTACCTCTAAGGATGATTTCTCAATAACCTTTAGCAAAAATAGTAAAGGTTTTTAGATTTTATCGGTATACTATTTTTTTAATAATTAAAAAGATATGGATCAAGCCATGTTAGCCATGTTTCGTGTATGTAAAATTGATGTTTTAGCAGATATACTCGTATTTATCAGGACAGATAAATGCATTTGCAAATTTCATCGAGCAGATAAAATCTTAACAGTGATTTTTAACCGACTTCAAAAAAGGAGGAGGTTCTCAATTCGACCGTATATATGTTTTTTTTATGTGTGCTCGCGGATAACTTCGTCGTTTATGAACCGATTTTGATGATTCTTTTTTTAATGGAAAGGAGGGTTTAGACGCATATTGACCAATACGCATAATGACTAATGAAAATAGCATCATGAATACGCGAAATGACCAATCGCAAAATGACCAATACATGAATATTGACTAATACGCATATTGACCAATGAAAATAGCATCATGAATACGTAAAATGACCAACGCCTTTAAATTACCAATACGCCAATATCCGAGTTTGTAATAGAGTCATATGAAAACTTACTATTTTATTTTTTATTTTATTTTATTTTATTTGAAATAATAAACAGTTGTACAATGTGTGTAATAGCAATAAAGTACATAACATATAAATTAGTGCACAACCAACCTAATTATCCACGTTTTACAAACTAATCTTAAATACACCTGTGCTTTACTGTGCAAGTCTTATTCTAAGTTGACATAGTTTTCACAATATTGAGAATGGTACGCTTAAACTCAGCGGCGGACAGTGCAAAGACGTCAACATTTTCGAAATAGGTGTTATAGGCATTAACCAGTTGGAATATAGGGGCGCGTTGCCCAGCGTTACTTCGACACGACGTAGTACTGAACAAGCGACCCGCCCTTACCGCGCGTCTCTGCACTGTGCGCGGTACACTATAGCACAATTTATTAGTAAGGTCAATACAATCATACTTGTTATGACACAGATTGTATAAAGTCACTGCTCCCAAAAGCAAGCGTCTCTGCTGCAGTGTAAGAATCTTATAATTGTTAAGAATTTGTGTATACGAAGAGTAGCAATGACAACATTTAAAATGAACGCTTCGATAAAACTTTTTCTGCACTTTCTCCAAAGAATCTTTATATTTAGTGTAAAGAGGACTCCAAATACAGATGATATACTCTAAATGCGGCCTAATGAGTGTATTAAAAAGGTGAACGTAAGTAGACTGTTGCTTAAAGTTCTTACTGGACCTCATGACAAAACCATACATTTGAAGTGCTTTATTAATAATTTTTTTAACATGAATATCTAAATGTAACTTAGCGTCTAATTCTAATCCAAGATCACGCAGTGAGTCTACTTTATTTAATGTCATATTACGTAATTGGTATTGAAATGATATGATTTTTTTATTTTTTGTAAAATTAATATAATTGCACTTTGGAAGACTTAAGTGAAGTTTATTTGAGTTACAGTATTCGGTGAGACGGTCCAAGTCCTGCTGAAGAAGTAGACAATCATTTGCGTTGTTGATTCTTTTATATATCTTAAGATCATCAGCGTAAAGTAAATGGTGGGAATGTTTAAAGCATGAATTAATGTCGTTGATGAACATAACAAATAACAACGGGCCCAGAATTGATCCTTGCGGGACCCCAGATGTGACTTTGACAATGTCGGACTTAAATCCATTCAGTACAACTCTTTGACTGCGGTTGGATATATACGAGGCAAACCATCTCAATAAGTTACCTCTTATACCGTTAAAAGCTATTTTGTTTAGAAGAAGCTCATGATCCACCTTGTCGAAAGCCTTCTGAAAGTCTGTGTAAACGGCATCTACTTGAACTCTTCTGTCCATGTTTTCAAATAAAAAGTTCGTGAAAACCATCAAGTTCGTGAGTATAGAGCGGCTTTTAACGAAACCATGTTGTTCTTTAGTAATTGTGGAATGAATTAGGGGATATATTTCACTATGTACAAGTCTCTCGAAGACCTTCGACAATGTGGACAATAAAGAAATAGGTCGGTAATTGGAAACGTCGTGCCTAGATCCATTTTTAAAAACAGGTGTAATATAGGCTAATTTCCATATTTCAGGAAATACGCCTGTCGTGATACATTTGTTATAGATTATGTGAAGGGGCTTATAAATACTTGTACTAGTGCACTTTAAAAAAATAGGGGGTAATCCATCTGGTCCCTTACTTTTAGTGGGATCCAGTCTGCTAAGCTCCAACTGAACCTTATCCACATGTATAATGACATCATTGACTATGGGACTATTTTCATTAAATGCTTCAGGGGGGGACCAGCTGTTCACGTTCAATGTAGACGGCTCGTATACAGAGTGAAAGAAAT
The DNA here is from genome assembly GCA_949125395.1 of Diaphora mendica. NCBI lineage: Eukaryota > Metazoa > Arthropoda > Insecta > Lepidoptera > Erebidae > Diaphora > Diaphora mendica. The sequence continues at coordinate 11,148,403 of OX421321.1, forward strand.
TTGCGAAAGAATTACAGATGTCTTCAGGAGTGTTTGCTACCTGACCATTAAGTATGGTTTTGGATGGCACTGTAGATTTAGTTTTGAGGTTAGAAATGAACTGCCAGAAATATTTCACGTTTTTACAAATATTATCCTCGACCGATGCAACATAGCTAGCATGACAGGAAGCAGATTGCTTTTTAAATATGTTTCTAAGATGAGCGAAACATTCATAGTCCGAATTATTACCGTAAGTTTTCCATTTCTTCCAAGCGTTCGATTTGTTCTTAAAGACGTGTTTTAATGAAGGAGTAAACCATACCGGGAATTTAGAGGGAGTTTTAGTGGACATAGGAATATGATTTTTTATGATTTCAAAAATTTTCTCGTAGAAAATATTAACTGCGGTCTCAGCCGAACGTCCACCAATTGCTTCGTCCCAGTCAATATCTTGAATAGCGCTATTCACAGAGACATAATCCGCCTTGTGAAAGTTGTAAGTCGTTACTGGACAACGTGTCATGTACCTTGTGTTAACACTAAATGGAACAGTAGCAATAAAAGAGGGATGATGTGGATCGACCCTAGCTAAATAACATTTGGGGTCCAGCACCGAACAGTCAATACTAAGCTATATAAGCAAGTCCAATAAACGTTTCGATGAGTTAAAAATGCTATTGCACTGAACTGAGTTAGTTATAGACATAAAATTTGTGAGAGCCTGTCCCAAATCAGATGAGACAGTAGCAGAGCAGTCAAAAGTTTGCTTACGACTAGGATTCTCTATCCAACTCAACTCAGGCAGGTTAAAGTCTCCAGCCATTAAAAAATTCTCAATATTTGAATTTACCAAAATAGATTTAAGCAAATCAAAATATTGGTTATAGACAATTGATCTTGTTTTTGGTGGGATATATGTCACATTGATAACGTTGCTTTTGCGAGAATAGTTATTATTTCCAGTTATGATCTCGACAAAAAGGAATTCTACGCTTGGGGGGCACGAGATGCATGACGGCAGGTCTAACAGTGAGGCTTGGAGATTTCGTTGTACAGCGACCAAGACGCCGCCACCATCTTTTTTCTCAACCGCAGTGCGGTCTCTGTCTTTACGGAATACTAAATATCTATGATCGATAAATTCATTATTGGTTATTTCCGGTACGAGCCAGGTTTCCGTAAGAATAATAACGTCATAGCAATTAGAGAAAATATTCATATAAAGTGAATTTAATTTTGTCCTGAGCCCTCTACAGTTCTGATAGTATATTGTGATGTTACTATCCATTACTATATAAAAACAATAAGTCAGTAGTGTAAGAAATAATTATAATGAAAGCGCTTACGTTAATTAAAGACTTTACAAAGCGTGTTGCCAATGCTAACACTGTGTCTGTGTTATCATTAAAAGGACCTGCAGCAGTTTGACTGTACATTTTGGACGCAGTGAATCCGGTCATATCGGGATCGTCTTTGATAAAATGATTAAAATAGTTCGAGAAGCAAACAAAAATAATAATAATATACAGCGATAATGCCCTAAAAGCCTCATGCAAGGGCGGATTCGCCCGCAGTCGGCTTATTCCGAGGCCTAATTTTAGTAATATCCTTAGTGTTTCTAATAGCCGTGATTGGAGAATTATCCGATTCGCGAACGAGGACCGTGGCGTGTCGAACCCACACATACCTGAAACCCTGTCGCTTAGCAGCCTCACGACACTCACGAAAAAGAATTTTATTTTTCAAAGTTAGATGTTCATTGAGATATATAGCTTGTGGTGTACCTGTGATGTCTACCTGGTCAGATTTCAAGATTTTTGTTGATCTAAATGCGCTCAAAATGTTATCGCGCAGAATTCGCGAGGCCAGCTTGACTATTATATTTTTGGGTCTTTTATTACTAGGCTGAGCATGAGGTACACGATGGACAGCGATAACATCCTTTTGCGCAATAGGGCAGTTAATTGTATTACAGATAGATACCATCAACTTCAAAAGATTCTCATTCTTTCTCTCTGGAACGTTAGTAATTTCAACATTGCACTGCCGCGCCTGCTGCTCAAGGGAGTCAATTTTCATCTCCAGGGTCATCACCAAGTCGGTAGACGTATTAACGGTTTTCGTGACAGCCTCCAAGTCTGTAGCTCGTTGTAAAATATCCACCTGTTGGTCCAACTGAAACTGAACTGCGGTTTGTAGGGAAGCCATCTCCTCAACTATCTCGGTGTGCTTCTGCTCAAGAGTGGTAACAGCTTCGTTAAGTTGATTCTCAATGGTCCCAACTCGTGCCACAACTTTGTGGTGGTCCGCGCTGAGAGCGCCCAATTCACCTTTCATATCCGCAAAGCTGTTTGACAAAGTAGACAGCTCGGATTGCACCAAAGACACTTTTTTATCCAAAGCGGTAAAATTACTATCCATTTTATCCTCCAGTCTTTTGATCGAATCTTTAATTTCCGAGGTAAGCCTGGTCATTTCATCACTGCCATGATCACATCCTGGTTGCTTCCTCTTCTTCTTCAGAGGAACCTGAGAGACGCGCTCCCCAGTTGTTAAGTCAGGGTTAGAGTTACATCGACTCTTCGACGGTGAGCGCGTCGTCGTGGACATTATAAACAAAGTACTATGCAAAATAAAATCTCCCCGTACCAAGATGATTATTCGTAAATCGTTGTCGTGTCGTTGATCGCTTTTGTATCGCAGATACCGTGGTACGGAGTCGAAAGAAACAGTCGATCCCGGCCAAAGAACGCAGCTATGCAATGTCGTGCGAAAAAGGTCGTAAGCGCCGTGTATTCAGTGTCGCTTACGCGTTTGCGTTATACACTCGAAGTTTTTTCTTATCGACGGTGAATAGAATATTATGCACAGTCCGTTGTTCTATGTTGTCACTTATTAACACAACTCCAGCCAGTTATAATAGCATCCATAGCTCCCCATAACAGAACAAACACAATTTAACCACTTTTAGGCTTAACTTTTGAACTTTCGCCGTATTTATACAATTAAAGTTGAACACTATGTTGTAACCGGACTTGCACCGGTCGCTGTCGCGGGTAGTTGACCTATATGAATGACGCGAAATGACTAATCCCTAAATTGCATTTTTAATATAATGAGTTTACTAATTTGATAAGAAGAAATTGATAAGAATTAAAGATTGTTTTCAATTGAGACCAATGGCGCCCACACGCCCAACACCGTAACTCCTGTACACCAGGATCAACAGCAGTGACCCACGAACACACCGAGTTATGACACTCGAGAAGTCCCAGGAAAAATTAAACTGTCTTGGAACCCCCGCAACGAAAATATTCAGAAGAAAACTGGAGGAGTTGGAAATATAATAAGTCCACTTCCCTCCTCAGCAAAGCGGTAGTATAGTGCAGCACCAAGGGTAAAATAGTGAGTTATATTTTATTTCTATAGTATGTATGGCAGAATCGCCTAAACGCACGGAAAGTCACCGCAGTTGACACAAGATCCCCATAGTATACCACCCCAGATATCATTTGTAAGCTATTCAGCATTAGGTATGTTACGCTCACTGCACCACAGACTACATTCCCTGAGGACATGACGAGCGGACTGTTCACAGCTAGAATCAGATGTTGAGCATTGACACAATGGTGAATCAACTAATTTAAATGAGTGTGGTTTGCTCTTAAAGGAAACAGATGGAAAGAACTGGTAGAGGTGGCGCCCCTTATATGATTCGTCCCATCGTTGTTGCCATTCATCCATTAGGTCGTTATAGACATTGGACCGCTGTTGAAACAATCTTATGATTTAATCGCGGTCCCGTACGCCCTTAAAATCGCATTCTATGTTTTCTAATGTGGACCAGTACATGGCTGCACGTCTTTGCACCTCGAGATCGACCGGAAGTACACCCGCCAACACCGGTAAAGCCTCAGTGTTAACAGCCCTATACGACGCCATTGACAGTGACAGTGGCCAACGACTTGCATTGGTTTTCTTGTGCAAAAATTGCACAAGAAAATCAATGCAAGTCGTTGGCCTTGTAACAGTTTGCGACGAACAGCACCTACAGTCACCCTATCGGCCCATAAAGAGAACCATAGCAAACAGAACTCAAATATTTATAACACTAAGATCATATTGGAGCTATTTAGCTCCAATATGATCTTTAGTGTAATAATGACAGATCCCAAGACTTAAACTCTGGACTGCCTCGTTGGTCTTGCGGTTGGCGTGTGCGACTGCTGATCATGAGGTCTCGGGTTCGATTCCCCGGTCGGACCAAATGTTTGTATGATCTATAAATATTTGTTACGGAGTTTGGGTGTTTTCTATGTATAATATGTATGTATTTACAAAAAAAAAAGAAGTATATATGTATTTGTATCAGTTGTCTAGTACCCATAACACAAGCTCTGCTTAGCTTGGGACTAGATGGCGTTGTGTGTTAGATGTCCGAAATATTTATTATTTATTTATTATTATTAAAGGTTTACTTGAACAATACTTACTTTTTTTAGGGTTCATTATGTTATGATGGTTCATATAGTAAGTTTTCATATGACTCTATTACAAACTCGGATATTGGCGTATTGGTAATTTAAAGCGTTGGTCATTTTGCGTATTCATGATGCTATTTTCATTGGTCAATATGCGTATTAGTCAATATTCATGTATTGGTCATTTAGCGTATTGGTCATTTTGCGATTGGTCATTTCGCGTATTCATGATGCTATTTTCATTAGTCATTATGCGTATTGGTCAATATGCGTCTAAACCAAAAAATGTGGATGAGATGAAATGGGGACCGTCTTCCAAAAAAAACAAAAAACGATCTCATGATGTTGTCATCTAAGCTTCGAGAAGGACTGTCAGTGTCACAGATTTGTGATTTACTTCTTTGAAAAGTATTTTATGCAATTGGTACTGAAACTGTAATGTCTTGTGAGCACTAACATTCAAAATTAGAAGTAACCCAAATATCCTCTTTCAATACAGTACCAAAACTATATTTATAGTAGTACTATTCGTAACGAAGTAACAAATAAATTGTACTAGTACACACTGTACACAGACAATGCAATCAAATTTGGTCGATTGTTCACCTAAACATAAGCCAACACTTAATTTGAATTCGCACTAATGTGTTACACATATAAACGATGTAATTGGACAATTACTGTAAACCTGCGGTGGCATATGTTGTACGACATTTATACAGAAACTGGTAATTATCGTAGTCACGCAAACGACTAATTATTATATGTACACGCACGTTGTAGCAAACTAAGTATCATTACGTTCCATCTTGATTTTCGTATATTTTTATTTATGTATTATTAGGGTTCGAGGTTTAATCGAGGTTGCATGCTGTCGTAGTGATTAGTCTACAAAATCATCAATGGAAAGTTGAGTACGTCCGTACGTAACGTAACCCCATCATTACCAGTCAAGAGCAATAACTAGATCTACGTTTGGAAACTCATTATAATAAACATTAATTATATTAAATAAATAAGTTTTTCAATTGACAGAAATAGAATATAATATTTAACTTATTTTTTTCGATATATTAGAGACTCGTTTTATTTTAAAACTCAGTTAGGGTAAAAACTTAAAAATACATTTACAGAATATTTTATAGGCTGATGAAATAGCAAGAAGCAAGAATTGGCAGTAAACCATTACGTACGTCTTTATTTTATATACTGCACGTTTGGCCTAGTGGTTTAACGGTCACCACGCCGTTTTCTACTTCGCCAAGTGTCGTGGTTTCAAATCCCACGTAGGACAATACTTTGTGTGATCCACAAATTGTTGTTCTGAGTCTGGGTGTTATTTGTGTCCGTTTCATGTATGTTTGTAAAGTCCCCCGCGACGCAGGATTTATTCCTAGTGCGGGAGATGTCTTCAAAAAAAAAAAAAATCTTTTAATTTTTCGTGTACACAAACCTTGTCCTAATAATAACGAACACATAAAAGAAAAAAAATATTTAATTTGGTGTAGCCGATCGGAAGTTATGCTCGTACATACATTTCGGCGATTCATTTTTATATATATAGCAAATAAAACCATAAATAGAGCCCCATTAGTAATAAATAATATTTTGTTGCAACTTTAATAAACCTTTTAATACTTGTCTATATTTATTTTCTATCTTCATTTTATTTCATCATAACGCATACTCCAATTACACACAGTGGTATACCTGTATACAGAACATGCATTCACTCATACACACCCATTCGCACACATACGCACACACGTACACACAAGTGTTGTATCTAAATTTTACCTATATAAATTGTAAACCTCAATTTTATTTAATAGATTTAATAGATGTTCCTCTAATTTTGTCACTAAATTGCACTACTTTGTAATTATTGTTATTGTTACAACTGTCCGTCTTTGTAATTATTTTTTTAGTGATGAATGTGGGCTGGTGATGGATTGGTGCTCATAACACAGGTTAATTCTTACCATAAGTGCCAGTGTCTACAAACTTTTTAATTCATTGCACAGCGATTGTCGACGTGTGATCTTTGGTGTATACCCACTTGTATTTCTTTCATTGGAAATAAATTATTATTATTACATTATTATTATTTAAGGAACAGTTTATACCTCAATATACAAAAAAAGTATACACAGAGTATGTAAATATAACCAATATACCAACATTACGCATATCACGTACTTGTCAACAGCTTACAAAAGTGGTTATAAGTCTACACTTAGTAAGTTATACAATCTTTGAAAATAAATATCGAATAATAGCAAAACAATATTCGTGCGAATAGGAGTTATAGATTTCGAGATTAGTGCATTTAAATAAGCTAACAAACTCAGTAACTTTACAATTCGGAATTCACCAATAGTATAAGTAAGAATTACTTTAGTTTCTTTTATCACTAGTAAATTAAGATTATTTTTTTATATTCATTCACTACCCGAGTTTTAAAATATTATACGCAAAGTTTTATCTACAGAGTTCCGATAACAGTTCTGCGGTTATCGGACAAATGTATTATGTACGCCTATCCCAGGCTCGGTGATGTACCGAATCCGACCTCGAGCGGGTTATGTCAGACGCCAGACGTGAGGAAACTCTCAAATTTGAATATAACCTTATTGTTGAATAGTTATAAAAAAATGAGATTGTGTATTGTCTTGTTCAATTTTATACTAATTATAACAAATTAATATAGTGAAAGATTAAAAACTTACATAAATAAGATGAGATAAGAAATATTTATCCACAAAAAATGTGATAAATAAATTATCTGTACGACTTCGTTAATATTCATGTAGCTACTGGTTAATTTAGTTTTTTTTTAGATAAGTGCACTACTAATATATCAGTAGATCAATACAGGTGCTTATTAATTCACTTTGAGAAGAGTAGTGCAATAAACATTGCAAGTGTACTCTCTCTTGCTTCATAACTGTATTTATACTTGCACACGTACAAACGACGAAAAATCATGAACGACACGCGGCGCTTTTTTCCAAAAGCTATATAAACTTTTTTATATGAAAATTAAAATTGAAAAGTGATTTTTTGAGATTAATCCCAGATATTGCTTTTAAATTTAACACAGCTTATTTAAAGCAACATTGAGGCAAACGAAAAAGAGTTTTATTCCTTTTAATTTTGGTGTTCAACAATTATTTAGTAATTTATAGCAGAATTAAATGTCTAATCTGAAAATTCAACTCTGATACATATCTATCGAATACATAGGTAGAATGTTTGGATAATTAAAGTTCTAAAGAGGATAGATAGCAGTTGATCTAATTATTTTGCTAAAATGACCTGAGTAAATTGAGTTTTTAAAAGAACAATTACTTTCACAAAGTTTCAGATAATAGGTAATACCTATGAAATTGCCGTTTTGTATGCAATAAGTGAAAGTACTTATTTTTTCAAACTTTTTTATTTCTGTTATTCGAAGTAATCACCCATGCAATCGACGCATCTTTGCCAACACATTGGCAGTTTATTGATGCCCTTCTTGTAAAAATCAGCTGGACGGGAAGCAACAAACTCTTCAAAGGCATTTTGTACTACCTCTCGGAAATTGAATTTTTTACCCAATAAAAAGTTGTCTAAATTTTGGAAAAAGTAATAGTCGGTAGATGCAAGGTCTGGTGGTAGACAGTCTCCAAGCTGCAAGAGCTGGGGTTGGAAGCTCTCCCTCATCCGCCATACTCACCAGACCTTGCACCTACCGACTTTTACTTTTTAGTGGGTAAAAAATTCAATTCCCGAGAGGCAGTACAAAATGCTTTTGAAGAGTTTGTTGCCTCCCGTCCAGCTGATTTTTACAAGAAGGGCATCAATAAACTGCCAATGCGTTGGCAAAGATGCGTCGAATGTATGGGTGATTACTTCGAATAACAGAAATAAAAAAGTTTGAAAAAATAAATACTTTCACTTATTGCATACAAAACGGCAATTTCATAGGTAAAGACCTATTATTTATTTCATAATGGGTAAAACTTTAAGTTGACTGTATTTTAAAGTCGTTATAAGAATAGGAATTTTAAAACTCTTATTGGAAAACTCGCGAATTCATTCCTTCCTTACCGCCAAAAGCTATCTCTTGCATCATATTTGAGTGAACAAATTATTATAGACTAGTTGTTGCCCGCGGCCCCACCCGCGTATACGTCGGTTATCGCGGCAAATAGTAGCCTATGTGTTATTCTGATGTATAAGCTATATTACTGTAAAGTTTCATCCAAATCCGTTCAGTAGTTTTTTCGTGAAAGAGTAACAAACATCCATCCATACAAACTTTCGCGTTTATAATATTAGTATAGATTTAAAATAATTGACAGTTTTGTTGCCAGAATTATTTAAATGGAAATTTGAAAGTCATCACGCACATTGGATGTACCTTTTAAACGTGAGGCTTTCAAACGTGCAACCACATTGTTTTTTCTTTTTTTTTATGTCTAAGTCACTGTTTCAGCCATTATAATGTGTTTATTGTAACTGGCAAATTTTGGTCACCATCAAACCGCTTAAAAGCCACCTAAGCGTAAAATAAACGCAGTGCTATCAAGCTTAAAGAAACAACATCTCATTCGAAAATTATTAAGACGGTATAAGCTTTCGTTTGTTTGTTATTTCTTGAAAGGAATTCAGGAATCCGGGAAGGAATTCTTAAGCACAAAAATATTTTTTTTTACTGTAAAATAATGCGGGAGGTGGCTAACGGAGATAGCTACTGGTACCTAGAGCTTCTTGCACGACGGAATTAAGCTTCGGATTGTCTTCCAACATTACTTTTTTAGTTTTTGTTAGGAGCTTCCTCACTATCTAGGGTAACAAGTTATGGTTAGCGTCGTACTTTATTGGTTAGTATTAACAGTACATTTTCTATGTAAATTAAGTGTCTCGTAGCTAAAATTGCTCGTATTTCTACTACTACGACTACTGTAAGCTCATGTTTATAATAGTATACAAAGCGATACATTTATAGAAAAGGTTTAAGCTTATACAGAAGAAATAGTAAATAGTCTAAAAAAAAACTCGGGTAAACTGTCAAATAAAATTTTAATTATCCTTTAAATATCTTTAATACATATTATAAAAAATAACTTGACGTAATGCGTACTGAATTTTTAAAGATTAAATTTCATCATGATATTTAGATTTACAAGTTGAGTATAAGACTAAAAGAATTATCATTGGTTTACCAGCCCGCAAATTTTTGCTGAACTTAGTACGAGATTCTTCATTAATTTACTTTTACAGTTAAGTGCGAACTTATTTATGTTTAGTAGCAAGAACTTTGCTACGGAAATGCAGTGCACTCTGAGACGAGCTCGACTTATAAATTATTCAAGTACTGAGACACTTCAGATATAGCACAGCCGCTGCGCGTTATTTTGCGAACAACGACTGCTCTGCTGATATGGCGCGGCGGGCGGAGGCGCGATGTGGCACTACTTGATGTCACCGTGCCGCACCGCTTGACCCGTTTCTGACCTTATATACTAACAATGCCTCCCCACACAATACAATATATAATCAAGTAAAAAAAACTAAGACACTTATTTAATCAGTAACAAAATATATACGAGTACGTATTAAGATAACATACTGAGATGTAATGCAAGATACGAGTATGATCCTTCTTTCGTAATTTATGACTCCATATAACAGTTTATTGTTGAACAAAGACGTTGCTTTATGGTAATTACCTTGTATTACGCGTTTGAAACTCCACAAAGAGGCCACGTATGACTTTTTTGAACATTTTAGTTGAACATAAATGGCGGGAAATGCGGAATCGTCTTTTATTTTTATTACCATCAAATGTAGACGAACAAAAGTTCGGTTTAAAATATAGCATCTATCTATATATATAAAAGAGGAAGGTGACTGACATACCCAGAGATCAACGTACAGCCCAAACCGCTGAACCTATAATCCTGAAATTTTGCATGTAGGTTCTTTATATACCGTAAGTGAGCACTAAGAAAGGATTTTTTTTAAATCCATCCCTAGGAGGGTAAATCAGGGGATGAAGGTCTGCCAGAGCGAAGCCGCGTGCAAAAGCTAGTTTATGCATAGGATTGTATCAAAAGAGGTTTTTGGTAAGCCACTTGCTTTAAGTAGTTTCGTGATGTAGTACACCTACAATATCCAAGATATACCTATACAAGAGAATACGTGATGTCTTGTTGTTTAAAACATAATATACCTAGGCTTATACCGTAAAAGCGGAGGAATTTACAGCTAAAGCATAGCTAACATACGTGTTTACCTGTACTCATCAAACGTTCAATAAAATACATTTTTCTGAATTTTTGCCTCAAGGCATGCAAAAATGTCAGTCTTTTAATACAATAAACATAATAATATGTTAACAAAAAAAGCTTAATTAATACAGTCGAACAAATTATTATTACGATAAAAAACATACAAAATTTAAACAAATGTCAGAAATTTAATGTCAAAACTATTGTCATTCATAAAGTCAAGCCTGTCAACGAAATTAATATGAATACAAAGGTAAACTGAAAATAATTTAACCGCATTTATCGCGCGTTTTAATATCACGAGAAACTGCCTAAGCAAATCAGTGTGTGTTGAGTAGGATTTTTAACCGACTTCAAAAAAGGAGGAGGTTCTCAATTCGACCGTATATGTTCTTTTTATGTGTGTTCGCGGATAACTTCGTCGTTTATAAACCGAATTTGATGATTCTTTTTTAACAGAAAGGAGATGTCCCAACGGTGGTACCATGATAAGGACATTAAGATCTGATGATGGCATCCAAGAGAAATCGAGTCGAACCTTGAAGTCGGTTTTTGTTTTTGTTTAAATTTTAATTGTTTAGTTTCATCAACAATCGTCAATGATCCACTGTTGCAGACCTCTCCGCAGAAAGGAGGCTTTGGCGTACTATACCACGGTGGCCAAACGTGTTGGTTAGGGTGTCCCTTATATGGGTGAAAAAAAATTTTTTTTAGATATCGAAATGCATACCCCCTATTTCTTTTCTAACTACCCAGGCTTACTTAAATACAAAATGTTATCTTCCTACGTCAACATTAACCCGTGCCGACAGATGCCTGAAGATTTTGAAAATTGATGTTTTTAACAGATTTCGTTATGTAATTAAATGTATTGAAATATTTATATTTTTATGAAATATTTTTTTTTTGGGACTAATCCCGCCCACACGCCCACCACTGTAACTCCTGTACACCAGGATCAACAGCGGTGACCCACGAAAACACCGAGTTATGACACTCGGGAAGTCCCAGGAAAAATTTAACTGTCTTGGAACCCGCAACGAAATTAATCAGAAGAAAACTGGAGGAGTTGGAAATATATTATAATAAGTCCACTTCCCTCCTTAGCAAAGCGGGAGACAAAATGGAGTCAAAATAGGCAGACGCCTTTTTCAAACCGGGAAGCACCACGGATAAAAAATATTATGGGTCCTAAGTGAGCTATATTTGATTTCTATAGTATGTATGGCAGAATCGCTTAAACGCACGGAAATTCACCGCAGTTGACACAAGATCCCCATAATATACTACCCCAGACGTCATTTGTAAGCTATTTAGCATCATGTTACGTTCATTGTACCAAAGACTACATTCCCAGAGGATATGATGAGCCGACTATTCACAGCTAGAATCAGGTGTTGAGCATTGACAAAATGGTGAATCGACTAATTTAAATGAGTATAGTTTGCTCTTAAAGTTACCGTGGCCTGTAAGAAATTGAGCGACACAGTGATCTACCTCGAGCCATGTCCTTGACAACCTTTCGCGAACAGATGGAAAGAACTGGTAGAGGTGGCGCCCCTTAGATGATTCGTCCCATCGTTTCTGCCATTCATCCAAGAGGTCGTTATAGACATTGGATTTTTGTTGAAACAATCTTATGATTTTACCGCGGTCTCGTATGCCCAAAAAATCGCATTCCATGTTTTGTAGTGTGGAATAGTACATGGCTGCACGTCTTTGCACCTCGAGATCGACCGGAAGAACACCTGCCAACACCGGTAAAGCCTCAGTGCTAACCGTCCTATATGCCTTGCACAAGAAAATCAATGCAGGTCGTTGGCCTTGTAACAGTTTGCGACGGACAGCACCTACAGTCGCCCTATCTGCCCATACAGGAGCACCATAGCAAATAGAACCCAAATAAGTAGCTCCATATATGATCTTTAGTGTATTATATGATAGACCCCATGTCGCAGTTGATATCCTCGTCAGTGCAAAGAAACTCTTTTTAGACTTTTCATTAACTGTTCTAATATGTTCAATAAATGAAAAATTTCTTTCTAAAACCAATCCCAAATAACAAACCGAGGTTTTATTTTTAATAGTAACATTTTCAAATTTAATACACGGCGGTGATTTGAGGTTACCTTTCAGAAGTAGCTGGAAGGTTTTGTTTGGTGCAAACGTCAACCGATTACGCCCACCCCACCGAGATATTAAGTCCAAACATTCACTGGGATGTTTATTACTACTGAAATATTTATTAAAAGAAGATAAATTGCAGACCAGGCAGGATATTTTCTTTTGAGGGTCTCATTTTTACAGTCTGGATACAGATTTCTCTGCTCCTGAACACAGTGTACCAAAAATTGCTTTTGTTCTTTCTTGGCAGTGATCAAACCATGAAGATCTTGTAAGTTTTACAGCTCTTTCAGCTGTATTATTAACTGTCCTTAAAGAATTTTTTTTTTTAACATCTTCATTCCATGTAGGAAGAGATCTCTGGAGGAAATTCTTATCACATTTTAATCTAGAAAAGATTTTTTTGCTGTGTGGCTCAAGCTACAAAATAACTTAATAATTTTCCTGCAACAATAAATAAGGCTCTATTCTATTATCAATTTATTGAGAGCATTAGAATTTAGTGCTATGTATTGTATTTCTATTTACCATACAAGTAATCAGACATATCTTAATCAGATGTAATGAATCTCTTCCCAGAATCATACATACTCACTCTTTGTAACTTCACTGTAATTTTCGTCTTGGTTTGTGTATCAACTTTAAAACTGTGGTTTTTTGACAAGCCCCAAAGACGTTGACTTGCTTGCTTATGGCTGCTTTGGAGATTAATATGTTTCATATTCGTTAAGCCTCGTTAACAATCACAAATCTTGATTTGGTCGCCGCGCCGAGCTTCCAGGCAGGCAGGATGTAGTCTGGCGCTGAAGACCGCCAGACTACATCCAAGCCATGGTTTCAAATATGTTACCGCAATAAATAAACAGACGTTATGATGTGCTTGTTTATCCTTGGCCCTAATTTTGAACTGGTTGTGCAACAAACATATCTTCAAAGAGTAAGCTAGCCATCCACCGTGCTTGATGCATCTCTCCATGAGATCTAATTTATTTATTGTTTTCACTGTCTTCTCTTAAGACAGTGAAAGTGATAGCTCACTAAGTTCCCGATAATCGTCACGTACAATGGTTTTTTGCAGTTCTTGATTATAAAATATCAACAAATCTTCTATTGTTGTATTACAAAAATGTCGTGTGACGATATCGGTGTACGTTTCAATGGTAGCAGAAATAATAGTTTTCCAGTTGTCTTTAAACTTTTTGCAACAGTGACAGGTGGGGATAAAAGTGTGATATCAGGGCTACTTGTGACTTGGTGGATTTTCGTTTCGAACACAATTTTTAAAACCAGTTCGTAAACGTGATGGCGGCAAGCAAAGAGTAGTTATTCCCTGTCTAGTTTTTGTTCCAAAAGTGCACAAGTTCCTTTCAGTCGTCCTGTATTAGACGCAGTTGTGTCAACACACATTATTTAAACTTCCAATGTAATTTTTTGATCGCGGTTCCAGGCATAAAGTGCGTTCAACCCAGCTTTAGTTTGATGTTGGATGGAAGAGCTCACCAGGCTGAGTACAGCCAGAAGTTGTTACTTTTTTTCCAAATGAAATTAGTATTGTCAAGCGTTCCTCAAACAAGTTTTCTACACAGGTATACTCGTACCTCAGGAGTTTTGGTTTTTTTTTTAAATATAATACACTCTCGAGTGATTAGCGCTTTCACTAACAGTTAGTTTAACTTCGCGAAGGTTAAAAAGTACTACAAGAACTTGGCGATTAAACTGTAACTTTGCGCCTGTTATTTAATAATTTACGTCACCAACTAAGAAAATACTTGTTTTGTTGCTTCTTAATTCCATTATCATCTATTAAATATAAAATAATACGTATTATTCGCGAGTATAATTGAGAATTAATGACAAATACCGCGACTACGCAACGCTACTGCCGCGCAAAATGTATGAACATAATTGGATGCATGTCGGCACGGGTTATCGTACTCCAAATAAGGTAAAAATTTATTTCCGGGTGTTTTAGAGGCAAATGAACAAAACTAAGACTTATGCGTTACAAATTTAAAACTTTGAAAAATAAGGGACACCCTAGTGTTGGTATAGGATTTGTTGTTTGAGGTAACAGATTAAAAATAGAGAGTGTTACCAACTAAGGGAACAAACTAGGCAGAACAACTTCACTAAAAAGAGAAAGGATATATTTTGTGGGTTTTAATCACTGACCTATATTATACTTGTATTAATAGAGGTCAGCGGTTTTAATACAGTTCTCCTCTCGCTCTTCGGAGAGGCAGGTGATATGTTTAGTTTATTTTTTTTCAAACATGTTAGGTAAGTACTGATTACATAATCAAAAATTTTGCACAAAAAATCCTACTTCAATCTGGACTAAATTTAAATGAGACCACCCGGGAAGTACCAGCTTTCAAATAAAGAATCGTTAAAATCGGTTCACCCAGTCGAAAGTTATGAGGTAACACACATAAAAAAAACAGTCGACTTGAGAACCTCCTTTTTTAAGTCGGTTATAAATAAAGTTGTTTGATATTAAATATCGTTTTCATTATACCGTCGCCATATAGATTTAGCTATATTAAATCATATCTATTAGATTCGTGCAAAATGGACAACTTTACCACTTACCTACATAATTTACCAATGTCTGCAGTAATAATACGCTTTATTGAATTTTACGACTGTTTTAAATTTGCGAGACGTGAATACGATTCCGTCGTTAAAAATGGAAAATGCCATTTGTAAATGATACCAGCGAGCAGATGCCATAAATTTTTTATCGACATTATCAGTAAAATAGTTACTTGTACGGTCAAAAGTGTTGCTGTTATATAGGTGCTCTTATATGTGAATTACAATTAAATTTCAATATTTGTCACGAATGTTCGTAAGCACGTGTGTTCAAAGACTACTAAAAAGTAAAATTGTGCAAATGATCTATCAACATTTTGCAAGGACACTATAAATGTAGCGCAATTTAAAATAAATATACATTATTAAACAACGTACCGAATTAGAGAAATTAAAACTGCATTGTAGTACTTGAAATATTAAAACTCAAAATAATTTTCAGAATTCCACACAAGGATCAGTACATTAACAACAGTCGGTAAAGTAGTAAAGTAGAAATTTATAGGTCTGTAAATTAAATGTTAATAAAGGATACGCTAACTAGGTAGGTAGTCCTACGACACGTTACACCACTGCGAGTAGTTGTTTTTGTAAAATCTATCATATCGAGTCGAGTATAATATCGGGTTCGAGTGCTCCCGGACCCGTACCTACACAACATATTATTATTTTAATAGATGATATCGTCAGTGACGAAAATTGTATGCATTTCGGAGTTCTTTAGGGCAGCGTTCTTGAATCTACTTTATTACAAGCTTTTAATATATTTTTTACGAATTCCCGCACTAGGAATAAATTCTGTGTCGCGGGGGACTTCACAAACATACATAAAACGGACACAAAGAACACCCAGACTCAGAACAACAATTTGTGGATCACACAAAGTGTTGTCCTACCTGGGATTTGAATCCTTGAATACTTGGCGAAGTAGGAAACGGCGTGGTGACCGTTAAACCACTAGGCCAAACGTGCAGTCTTTTCTCTCTCTTTTTCTCACTCTTTTCTCAATTAACTTGCAATGTATGTATGTACTATGTATGTTTGAGTGGAATCTTGCAACTCAATTTTGAAGCAGATATTTTCAACTGATTTTGCTAAAATTTAATGAGCATTGTATAATGCGTGACAATACAATATTATAATGACATGGGGCTGATCTGATACTGGAGCTGGAAGGTGGCTATAGAAAATCTGTAAAGAAACGTCGCAACACCATCGAGTTTGGACTGGTTTGATTCGTCTCAACCAGTACTATTCTTTTTAGGGCATTGCAATGAAAGCTTGTTTTTAAAAAAGTTTTTTAATTTATATTGATTTTTTGTAAAATGTCACTTCCGATCTGCAAGATTCTAACATATGCTCTCCTGGGCACTGGTCAAATTTGGCAGGAAGCCAAACTTAACCCATAGTCTCTAAAACAAATAATGAACTGGCTAGACCTTAACCTTCTTATTAAAAACTCAACTTATTTAAAACCATCATTTAAACTTTTCAGACCCTACCTCCTTCTCTCTTTGTACCCGTATATGGCCTTCACCCGCCATGAGCATGGTTATAAATAATAAATAATAATAAATATTATCTAGGTGAGGGCGTTGATTTCGGTGACACAGTTTTATTACCTCCGCGAATATCATCGTTTTCAGTATTATACTTTGTCAAATTGTTTGTATTATAAAATAATGATTTATTATTATTCTATCAACAAATAATACAGATGCTTTGATCCATTTTTGTTCCCCAAATAAATCTGGCAAACCAAATTAAAACTTATATGACACCGTTTCATTTAAGCACTAGAAATTGAAACGACTACCTTATAACAGACTACGTGAGTCAGTTAAACTACGTATATTCCGGCACTAAAAGGCTAGTTAATAATCTTACGTTAAAAGCAAAAGGTAAACTTTATTATGGTAGAACGTAAGCATTGTTACCTTGACTCCTGGTTGCTTATACCACAGTTTAAAATCCCAAGTTTCGTGCGTAAGGTGGTAAGTCGCATGATTTTAACAGAGGTGCCATGATGTGCGCTACGGTACCCTTTGTCACACAAAATAATGACACAAAGGCTTTATTTTAAAACCGCTATTATATTTTCGCAGCACAGTTTTCACGCCTCCAGGCTAAATTAAAATGTTTCGCTAGGAATGAACTTCGAGCAAAGCTTTTCTATGACACTGTTTGTGAAATATTAAATAAAGTCACAAATATATAAATACTATCATAAAACTTTTCTGTTTAGTACTTTACCGACCGTCCCCGAGGCTAAATCTGTTGACAATAACCTCATGACTCTATACTCAATTATCATCTATAAATGACTTTATTACAAAGTCTATAATAGTATAATATATAATTAACATGTAAGATGAACTGTTTTAGAATAAGAATGTGGATGTGTTTAGTGCTATATTTTTTTTTTTAAGTTTCAAAATTCATCATTATATGTCTGTTTATGAACCATTCGACCATGTTAAAATGTCATTAAGTATCGGCTTGTGAAATACGTAGTTTTATTTTTCAAGCCGATATCATCATTTTTACACTGCTTAATATAATATACAACATCCCAACATATATCGTAGAGCTTCAGTAAGCATAGCATGATCACCTCACCTGTTTAGCAGAAACTTCCTTTCTTTGAGAAACATAATAACCGTTTTTTTACAGTCATGACACATTTACATATCTTTTTGCAAATTTGAAAATAAAAATGTTTACATGCAGCGAAAGTGTCTACATACATAGGTATCACTTTTATTCAAAGATTCATTCATAT
This sequence comes from Diaphora mendica, assembly GCA_949125395.1. NCBI lineage: Eukaryota > Metazoa > Arthropoda > Insecta > Lepidoptera > Erebidae > Diaphora > Diaphora mendica. Next base: position 11,166,645 of record OX421321.1, read on the forward strand.
TTCAATATTTTGTCATGTGGTATTGTAATATATTTTATTCAATGGGATTAAATATTTCTTTATAAATATGTATAGTATTAATGATCTACTAATCTGAGAAATAACATCATGTTCACACAATCTCACGTGAATTTAACCAACTCTTATATTACATGTAATACCTTTAAACGAACAATTCTTCTATATATAATCTGAACCTCGGAAACGGCTCCAATGCTTTTCATGCAGGGGTTTTTAAAGGCGATAAACCGTTCTAGCTAGAATTCATTTTTAGAAAATTTACCAAAAAAAAAAACCGAGCAGAGCTCCAGGTACTAAAACCTAAAATGAAATGTCGGATACGAACAACTAAGCAGAAATTATTAATAACATGTTTAAGAACTAAAGCGAACTACGTTAAAAGCTCGTTCTCAAGATTCGTAATATAAAATTTATTAAATAATCCAGCAAGCAGAGTGATGTTCAGAGAGTAGCAATAAACGTATGCAATAGCCCTTTAATTTGAGCAAGCGATAGCCTAAGTAACGTTATTGAGGTAGGTGTTAAACTGAGACCTCTTTCATCGGCTTTGGGTACTATTTAACAAAGGTGCAATTTAGTCCTTTCAATTCATATTAGCACGGTTTTTGTGTCTATATTATGTAATTTACAGAGAATAATATTGAATACATATACTCGTAAGGCGCTCCTGAAGATACCTTCTAAGTTACGGTGAGTAGTTTATAAGCCATAAAGAAACAGATGAAAATGATCTAAACACATACGCTTTCCATTAAACTTTACCATAGTTAGATTAAAATTCCTTTAAAATAAACCCTATTAAATACTTACGTACTTATGTTACTATGTACTATGTACTAATAACGGAAGAAAAATTCATATCATGATTTTATGAAATGAATTTTTAAACTTACCTTGTAGTGGCAGTGCTGACGCCAATTTCTAAGAATAATAACCGAGTGTGGCATTGTGCACGCACGTGTAATTTAGTCATTTTGAAGTCGTGGATAAGAGTTGTACATGAGAGTTGTAATATCTCGAAAAATAAACTTTAACATACTGTGTCCTTCTCATTTCTTTCCAAAAATAGTAGCATGAACACATACCTCTAATTTAATGAGAGGACATCCAATACACCACTACATTGATGACTACACCTTCTCTAAACTCATGAACCCGACGTGACCCCTCCAAAATCTTCTATACAAGTCAAGTAGGAATCATAAATTTTATATTCAATAATAAACAAATGTATTATTGACTGATTTAGTAATTAATGTTGATCTTGATGTTGACTGAGGTAGTAATTTTTTTGTTAGTAATAAGTTTTCATAAAGCTCTATGTAACAACAAGTAGGTAAAGTAAACAACTTATTTCCTCTATAAGTACAGTTCTTGTATCTTTATTCTGCCTCATGCGCAATATGCACTTAACGTTAAGCAGCTTATGTACTGTTTGCCTTAAATTCTCTGCAAAGCAAGGAAATGGATCATTGTTGTCCAAGATACACAGCGACAAGCGAACCACGAGAACGTCTTCTTTGAAACACAGAAAGCTTCAGCTGTACAAAGTCTACTTAACTGTTTGAAACTTAACTTTAATTCATAGCTCGTAATTTACTGCTATACCTTAAAAAAGTGAAATAAAATTGCCCAGCGCTAAATATAATTTGAAAATAAATTAAAGGCGTAGTCAGAATAAAAATATAGAGGCAGAAGAAAATTAGAAGTGGCGTATATATGGAAGCTTATGAATACGTACGAGTTGGTAGGAGTTCTTAACACGGTCGCCGTAGATGGCGGCGAGCGCACTTGGCCTGGGCTCAAGACTCTTCATTCCCCTATGTCTCGCCGGTAAATAATTGCGACTGTACCGCACAACACTCACCTTGACAATAATGTGCACTTTATTTGAAGGTGCTCCAAACGAACTCACCTTTTATATTAGGCATATTACAAAACACGCTAATACTGAAATAGGTAAGAAGTCTGAACATTATACAGTTTATTTGTAGCTTGCTGTTTAGGTCTTTTTGCGAAACTCAAGAGCGATAATTAGGTTGCAATAGCATGCGTCGCTGTTACCGAGACCAATGAGTTACACTCCTCAATTACTACAACAATGATACTATTCCCAAAATTTAAAAAAACAATGTTTTTCATGTTTTTATTTAATATGTTTTATTGTGTTAGTATTTCGTATGTGAAAATAATGGTATGGCCAAATAAGCTAACAGCAGTAGATACAAATTTTACAAGATTTTGACTGCCTCGGTGGCGCAGTGGTAGCGTATGCGACTGCTGTGCTTGAGATAACAATAATTATTTTTACGGGAATTAACGCGATCGCTTATTAAAAGGTATTACTATCTAAGTCTCGGTCCGAAAACCGTTAAGCTGTGGAAGCGATTCGTAGATGACATCTTCAGTATCGTTAAAGGAAATAAACAAGAAGTAGATCAATACGTACAACATCTCAACTCTATTCACCCGAAAATAAGGTTTACATATGCAATGGAGACGGATAGGTCGTTGTCCTTCTTAGATGTTAAAGTAACCGTGAGACCAGATGGGTCCTTGTCACACTGTGTGTACCGTAAGCCTACTCATACGGATAGATACCTACACGCCACGTCTCATCATCACCCCCGGCACTTGCAATCTGTTATGACTTCACTCAAGAATAGAGCTTACGATCTCTGTGACCCTGAACATTTAGAACGGGAGCTAGAACATGTTCAGGAGGTACTCAAAGGTAACGAATATGAAGTGAATGGAGGACGGAAGCAACCGAAAATAAGACGCAAGTATCCAGAAGTGAACAGGCAACCAGCCTGTATGCCTTATGTCAAGGGAGTTACGGATAAGATCGGATCCGTGATAAAGAAATACTCCATTCCGACAGTATACACACCAGGCATAAAGGTTCACAACATCGTCGGCACACCGAAGGATATATTGCCACTACAAACTCCGGGTGTTTATAAAATAGTCTGCAGCTGCGGAAGTTCCTATATAGGCCAAACGAAGCGGACTATTGCTGGAAGGGTCAAAGAACATTTCGTTGCTGTGAAGAACCGACAGACGAGCAAATCGGCGATTGCAGAACATGTACTCGATGCAGGCATCAACCACTGGATTGAATTTTACCGCACGCAAGTCCTCTCCACCGAACGTCACTTTTACTCAAGAGTAGTACGTGAAGCGATTGAGATTAAAAAGCACAAAACTTTCAATCGGGAAGATGGTTTTAAATTATCTACAGCGTGGAATCCAGTGTTAAAAAACATACCACCTCGCTTTTCTGCGCAGTCGGATAAACACCAGAATAGAAACACATCGGTTTGCTTACAGAATAGGGACACTGTTAGTGTGGTATGTGACGGTACATGGCGAAACAAATTTATCAATAATGTCGAAAATGTGCAGGTGGACGAAGAACCTTCTACTTCACGGATTCGACGACGGAGGGCGTGCGCCGCTGAGCCAGTCAGCCTGTGACCACGGCCGGTGCAACCTGATTGAAACGTCAGGCAAATCAGAGGTATGTAATACCTTTTAATAAGTGATCGCGTCAATTCCCATAAAAATAATTATTGTTATATCATGGAACGCGAAAGTTTAAAAGTTAGTAGTGCTGTGCTTGAGGTCTCGGGTTCGATTCCCGGGTCGGATCAAATGTTTGTATGACCTACAAATATTTGTTTCGGAGTTTGGGTGTTTTCTATGTATAATATGTATGTATTTATATCAGTTGTCTAGTACCCATAACACAAGTTCTGCTTAGCTTAGCGCCCTAATTTTTGTATTATCAACAGATTTGAAATAATGACTAGGGTGACATGAGCTAGGTATATAAATTTTATCAAAAGTTTTTCCGTAGTCGGATAGTAGTTTTTAAACTTTTTCTAGTTAAATATTGTTTTTGCAGAGACCGCTACTAGTCGCCCACTAAAACACCTTATCCATTTAATGATAGATAAGGTCTTTTAGTGGGACGAATAGCAAATATAGTTTCGGTGTCGGTGTCGGCAATGGTCTTCCGTGAGGCCGTGGTTTCACTCCGGTCAAACCAATCCGTTTGTGCATAGCATAAATAGTTAACCCACGGTAAACAGTTCAGTATAAGTACGTTTTAAATATAATATTTCAGGCTTCGCAACCGTATTCAATTTTCGATCTCATTTCGAACTAAATATTGCGCATAAAATTTCATGCGGTGTAACACTAGATTGGGTGATTAATTATTTTAAATTGCATTGTTAGTAACAAAAATATACAAGATAAAAAATACAAATATACAATTAAAAATAACATGTGTATCATATTTTATTTGCAATATAGGTCTAATGCATGCATGTATATATACTCGTGCACATGGATATTGTACACATGTATATATGTATACATGTGCGCTAAAAGGCAGCAAAATCAGTGTTTCATTTAAGCCCTCTCTTATTAATTTTAATAGAACAAGTATTTCAGTGAGTTTTTAAATATAGTTTCAACTAGGTACACAGAGAGAAAAAATGTTCCTAACAAGTGTTTTATTTTAGAGTAATATTTTCTTCGTTGTTTTATGTTCATGATAAAAGATTTATTGATATTTATAATTTTTTAATGCTAAAGGAATACGAACGAAATGTAATTAGGATGATACTTTTTGTAATGTAAAAATTATGAAGATGATGGATTCGAGTACGAAGTTAGAAATTTCGAACACGGAGCATATTTTATATTCGTAGAAACTTTCTAGGCATTTACTAGGACCAGGACTAAATTCAAGTATTAGATTCGCAGTAAATTACTTTCATAGCCTTAGACGAAATGAACTACTTGAAAGTTTCACGAGCCTATATAAGCTTAAGACTAGAACTCTAGAGACACAATTTGACGATATAAATTCACAAGTAAATTAAAGTATTGAAATACTCATTACCAGCACATTTTTATCAATTTGACTAGCTGCGCCCGCGACTTCGTCCGCGTGGAACAGTGACTTTGGGTAGCAGTTTTACTTATTAAGGCTAATATTATTTTAAAAATAAAACACACTTTTCACTGTTAAAAACATATTTAAGTATTTATATAAGTACATAAAATAAAAAGTATTTTGTATGAGCTTATTTCGACATTCGACATGGCCAAGGCTTTCAACCTGTTCTTGCACCGTTCGCTTCTCTCCGACCTCTAAGCATTCGGTCTGCCTCCTAGAGTCGTCTCTAGATTGACTCTTTTCTTCATCAGCGCCTTCGCATTCGGGTTCTTTGCGAGGGACGGCGCGGCCTCTGTTTTTCTGGAGGTAAACGCTAGCGTACCTCAGAATTCGGTCCTGTCGCCCAAGATGTTTCTTCTGCATGTCAATGACATATTAGCCCTTGGCAATATACGTTGCTATGCAGACGATAGCACAGTGCATGGGCGATATTATGGATACCCTGCAGCCAAGATAGTAAACGTTGAGGAAAATGGATAGGAGCTTGTCGCTGAGCTTGACCGACCGGGTTTTGAACCGCATTTAACAATGGGGTGATGAGAATCTGGTCCAGTTCAACGTTAAGAAAACACAGGTGTGCCCGTTCTCTACCAAAAAGTCTCCGTTTCTTCCCCTCCCCACTTTTCAGAGCACTCAACTGCCACTACGGGATAAGCTCGGTGTCCTGGGCATGGATATTTGCCGAGACCTCAACCCACGGGAGTGCATCGAGGGCACCACTAAGGCAGCCTGAACAGGGTGAGACGGTTTTTCGCGCCCGAGCATTTGTGACTCCTTTATAAGACCCAGGTACGCTCGTCCGTACTGTTCTCATCTTTGTGATGGATCTAGGCATTGATTTTCTCGATCTTTTGCAGCGGCAATCAGTCCGCATTATCAACAGTCCCAATACTACCGACTCCTTTGAGCCTCTGCAGTTGCGGAGAGATATCGCCTCTATGGCAGTCCTCTACCGCTTTACCATGGAGAGTGTTCTGAAGCGTTCTTCCAACTAATCCCACCTTCACCCTTCCTCTACAGAACAACACGTGCTGGTCTTGGAAGTCACCGCCTCAGTCTTAGAAATACGCTCTCGAACCAAACGGTTTGGTTCTGCATTGTCTGCTTTCACAGCGAGTATGGTTGCCTCCACTGTTGGATTCTGCTTGAGCTTTCCCTCAGTCTGAGCAAATTCTCAATTTTTACAATTTTAAAATACTACGTTTTTGATTTGCCATCCTTTGTCAAAATATAGTGATTTAGCTGATTTGATACACGCGATTGTGCTGCCCATTTGAAAAACATGTTTTTTTTTAAATGAACTGCAACTTTAACCGTCTGTCTTTGGGCTTTGATAATTGGTAGTGCAAATGTTGTTTTCAGCGGAAACTGCATTCTTTTAAATTGAAATTGCAAATAAGTTTGAATTATTAATATTGAATTATTAATTTTAAACGTGGGAGAGCCACGCTTCGGCATGAATGGGCCGGCTCGACCGGAGTGATACCACGGCCTCACAGAAAACCGGTGTGAAACAGCGCTTGCGCTGTGTTTCACCGAGTGAGTGAGGATACCGGAGGCCCAACCCCCCCCCCCCTCCCCATGATGGCGCAGTTGAAAGACAGATTGATACCCCAGGAGGGTACCAACTGCGCTAGCGTTGGAGAATCCCTCTCTGGGCGTCCGCGCTCAGGACACAACGCGCCTGAACGTGGATGCCGAGGCTGCCCCTCGTATTCTGGGGAGGGCAAAATTGCGCTAGATCACGCTCGGGGTAAGAGCAGTAACATCACGGCACCCCCTACCACGCTGGTCGTGGACTTCTGCAACGTCAGGGGATTACATAGTAATCTTGATGCTGTCCATCACCACCTCGAGACAGCAAAGCCAGCATTGCTCTTTTTGACCGAGACGCAGATATCGTCTCCTGCGGACACATCCTACCTCAGCTACCCGAGGTACGGACTAGAACATTCCTTTATGTCTAAAGCCGGAGTGTGCGTGTACGTCAGAGACGATATTAGCTCTCGCCGCCTCAGCAACCTTGAAGGTAGGGACCTCTCCATCTTATGGCTCCGTGTAGACAGCGACGACCATCCCCGCGTCTATGCGTGCCTCTATAGGTCCCATAGCGGTGATGCCGAAACTGACCGACTCATTGAGCACATCCAGATGGCTACAGACCTTGTGCAGCAGCAGATCCCTTCCGCAGAGATCATCGTACTTGGCGATTTTAACGCTCACCACGCCGGCTGGCTCAGCTCCAGTAAAACGGATCATGCGGGGAGATCTGTTCACGACTTCGCCCTGGCTTATGGCCTGACACAATTGGTTACCACGCCCACGCGAGTCCCAGATGTGGAAGGTCAGAATTCCTCTTTGTTGGACCTTCTGCTGACTTCTCATCCGGACGGATACCACGTATCCGTAAACGCCCCACTTGGCTCCTCAGACCATTGCCTTGTCCGGAGTACAGTGACACTCACATGCTCACCGCGATCGCGAGTTGCACGCAGTCGCCGTGTGTGGCACTACAAGTCAGCAGATTGGGATGGGATGCGGTCCTTCTTTGCGTCCTACCCTTGGAGACAGTTGTGCTTCTCGCCGGATAATCCCAACACCGCTGCTGATTCTATTGCTGATGTTGTGCTACAGGGTATGGAGATTTTCATTCCATCCTCTGTGGTTCCCATTGGTGGCAAGTGTCGGCCCTGGTTTGGTTCATCTTCCAAAAAAGCTTCTCGCAGGAAGCAGGAAGCTTACCAAGCCTGGGCTGACGCAGCGGCGGTACGGGATCAAAACACCAGCGCTCTAAAAAAGGAGTACAACTTTGCCTCCAGGTCCTTCAAAAGAGACATAGCTAGGGCGAAGTCGGTGCACATTGCTGGGATTGGCGAGAGGCTTGAGCGTCTTCCTTCGGGGACTCGAGCATTCTGGTCTCTTGCCAAGGCTATCGAAGGGAATTTCTGTAAGCCATCCCTTCCACCTTTGCACTTGGGAAATAATCCGTTGGCCTATGACGCAAAGGAGAAAGCCGATCTCCTGGCAAAACACTTTGCGTCCAACTCGACCTTGGATGACGGGGAACAGGAGCCGCCTACCATACCGCGGTGCGAGAGCCGTATGCTGGATATCCAGTTTCACCAACGCTCAGTGCGTATAGCACTTTTATCCCTGGATATCCATAAGTCGAGTGGCCCGGATGGAATCCCCCCTATAGTGTTGAAGATGTGCGCTCCAGAGTTGGCACCGGTCTTAACGCGTCTTTTTCGGCTCTCCTACTCTTCTGGCGTAGTTCCGACAACATGGAAGGCAGCATTAGTCCACCCGATCCCAAAAAAAGGCGATCGCTGTAATCCGTCCAACTACAGGCCGATAGCCATTACTTCCCTCTTCTCGAAAATAATGGAGTCCATCATCAACTATCAACTCCTACGGTATCTAGAAGATCATCATCTGCTTAGCGACCAGCAGTACGGCTTCCGTAAGGGTCGATCGGCTGGTGATCTTCTGGTATACCTGACACATCGCTGGGCACAGGCGATTGAGACTAAGGGGGAAGCCTTGGCAGTTAGTTTGGACATCGCGAAGGCCTTCGATCGGGTCTGGCACAAAGCGCTTCTTTCGAAGCTCCCTTCCTATGGGCTTCCCGAGAAATTATGCGATTGGGTCACTAGCTTTCTAGCAGATAGAAGCATTAAGGTCGTAGTCGACGGTGAATGCTCTGATTCCATATCTGTGAATGCTGGTGTCCCGCAAGGCTGTGTGCTATCGCCTACTTTGTTCCTCCTCCATATCAATGACATGCTGCAAAATTGCGGCATTCATTGTTATGCGGATGACAGCACCGGCGATGCTTTTTACACCGGCCGCGCCAATATTTCTCGGGAAAACGTCATTGAGAGTCGAAACAAACTTGTGTCTGAAGTCGAGACTTCTTTGGAGAAGGTCTCAGATTGGGGTAGACTTAATTTAGTCCAATTTAACCCCACAAAGACACAAATTTGCGCGTTCACCACTAAAAAACTTCCGTGGGTCGTATGTCCTCGTTTCGAAGGCACTCCACTATCTGCCTCAGCCAATATTGGAATTCTTGGTGTCGACATGTCGAGCGAAGTCCAGTTTCGTGGCCACCTGGAGGGTAAGGCCAAATTGGCCTCGAAAAAGCTTGGTGTGCTCAACAGATCGAGACAGTATTTCACTCCGGCCCACCGCCTTATACTTTATAAGGCCCAGGTTCGGCCTCACATGGAATACTGTCCCCATCTTTGGGCGGGGGCACCCCAATACCAGCTCCTCCCTTTGGACCGCATTCAACGGAGAGCGACCCGAGTCGTCGATTGCCAAGAACTTTCAATTCGGCTAGACTCTTTGGCGCTGCGTAGAGATGTAGCTTCGCTGTGCATCTTCTACCGCATTTATCATGGGGAGTGCTCCGAGGAATTGTTCGGACTGATTCCTGCCGCCTCTTTCCGCCATCGTCCTACGCGACAGAAGTTTCATCCCCATCATTTAGATGGTTGGCAGTCCTCAACTGTGCGCTTTTCCAGGAACTTTCTGCCTCGCACAACAAAACTGTGGAATGAACTGTCGCCTGCGGTATTCCCGGACCAATACGACCTTCAAACCTTCAAGAAAAGAGCGTACTCCTTCTTAAAAGGCCGGCAACGCACTTGTGATGCCTCTGGTGTTGCGGGTGTCCATGGGCGGCGGTAATCGCTTACCATCAGGCGATACGTCTGCTCGTTTGCCCCCTATATCATAAAAAAAAAAAAAAAAAAAAAAAATATTGGAATACGGGGAATTGAAACATTTTCTTTTACAATGTTGTACCCCAGATGTGTGTTTTGTAGCTGTGTACCATTACATATCTTTGTCGCTCAATATTTCTTATTAATAGGACTGGAACATTAACTTTCAGTCTTAACTTATGGGAATGCGCTCCTGATGATTCTAAAGATTTAAAAAACTTTATGCATAAGCTATGATATGACTGGTTCAGTTTCCCTTGCATTGTTTCCTGAGAGGTATTCGTTAACATCTTCCTCCACGTCTGACATAATCCGTTCGTTTATTTGATAACTGTCTCATTAGTCGGCGGATCAGAATAGATATTATTTTTAGATCATGTGTGCTATCATATACCAGAACTCACGTCTCAGTGTAATCATGTCGTTACTGTCATTTGGCATACAATCATCTCCTATTTTTAGAAGAGCATTTGCATATTGACACTGCTCATAAATCATTGTGAAATTGTACTCGCATAATTGTAGTAAGACAAAACTTTTTAACATGTACCCATAATACATATGTTTCATACAGGCATTTATTTCATCTTGCGGCGTACCCCTTTTGCTTTTTTTGTGTTTAAATCCCGCCGGATACTTTTCATTCGGATTTTTTCACGAAGAAAATTATTTGAATAAACAAAAAACCATGTAAACAAATCGAATCCTAGTGAATAATAACGAATTTGTAGTAGCAAAATTCAACATCCGCATGCGGCACAGCCGTCTTCCCTCACATGTCTGCCCGTTCGGGTAAGCACACTTAAGCATATTGTGATAACTCAGTAAATGTTACATCTGAATAGCTCTAATATTTTGTCTCCTGTCCCAAACTCATGAAGCATTTTCGCAAACCTTGCATCATCATCATCAGCCTATCGCAGTCCACTGCTGGACATAGGCCTTGCCTTTCCTTCACAAACCTTGCATATTTCCATACAAACTTTCATCCCCTATTGCTATTTTACCTTGATCTTAAAATTTTATTTATTTTATTATAAATTTAATTATTATCTTATTATTTTATGGAAGCCTTTATGGCTAGCCTTCCTCGATAAATGGGCTTTCTAACGCTGAAATAAGTTTTCAAATTGGACCAATAGTTCCTGAGATTAGCGCGTTCAAACAAATAAACAAACTCTTCAGCTTTATATATTAGTATAGATGTATTTATTATACTCTTCTAAGATCTACTACTCATAATTAACAACACAATTATTTAGATAAAGATTAATATTACGCATTATGTTGATAAAAACTCTTTGGCAAATAACTCATTATTAGGTACCAACTCTTAGCGTCTTATACTCGTGATAACTTCTAAACGAAATGTCGGATTGGGATGAAACAAAAAGTATTTTACTTCTACATAAATACCCTTGATAACATAAAGCTTAATTTGGATAAGGATTAATATAACGATACACATTTAACGTAGTTTCTTTCTTCAGACGATTTAATAATTTTTTCGAACACAAAAGCGGTTATTGTGACTAAACCATGATAGTTAGATATATGCTCTCGCGGACTTTTTTGTAGATCTTAATGGGCCCTACAAACCCGTAATACATTATTTTGTTCTATTGTCAATAGTCTTTGCAGCGCACGCAAAAATAGGTTTTCGATTTCACACCTTGGGTTAGAAAATAGCAATATTCTTACGGATCCCTAATTTTTTTGAAAATAAAATATAGCCTATAGCCTTCCTCGATAAATGGACTATCCAACACTGAAAGAATTTTTCAAATCAGACCAGTAGTTCCTGAGATTAGCGCGTTCAAACAAACAAACAAACAAACAAATAAACAAACAAACAAACTCTGCAGCTTTATAATATTAGTATAGATAGTACATGCTCAAAAAGATTAACCTAATCGCATCGTTGTTTATCGAAAAATATAAACACGTTTAACTAGTGCGAAAAAGATGTTGGAAAATTAGTTAAAGCGCCCTATAATACTTTAAAATCTGTTTAAAGTAGGTGCCAAGCCAAAAAGAATACGAACGAACAATTACAAAAATAGCTTGGAACCGACTTCAAACATATTCTAGGTACCTAGCACACATTATAATACTACTATTTAAATGAATAACGAATTAGGTATAGACAAGAATTGGCACATAGCAATTTATGAAGAGCCAGTTTATTTTACGCTTTTTAGTATTTTTTGGCACAGAGTTTTCGTTGAATGTTTTTTTGGAAGTCGGTTTTTTTTTTACAAAAAGTTTTTATTTTTCAGTTTTTAATGCGAATAGTCACGTAGGTAAGTAGTAAGTTGAACTATTTCATAAAATATCTGCTGAAGCATATAACTTTAATGGTTTAAAAAGACGTATTAAATGTGAACTCCTATTTCACCCCTTAGGGATAGAATATCCAGAAACGCTACGTAATTCGTTAATACCTACTCATTTTTATCAGTAGCCCAAAAATAAAGTTTTACGTTTCTAACTTAAAAAAATACGAACTTTTATACAATCTTTCAACCCCTATTTCAGCTTTTTAGGGGTAGAATATCCAGAAACGCTTAATTACATATCTACTCATTTTAATCAGTAGCCTAAAGATAAAGTTTCATGTTTCTAACTTTCGTACTTTCAACTTTCGTACAAACTTTCAACCCCTATTTCACCCTCTTAGGGGTAGAAATTCCAAAATTCCTTCCTTAGTTGGTGTCTACTCAATAAAACGATCCATATAAATAACTGAAAGAATACAAATTAAGGTCTAAACGTACGTGTAATAGTAAAATCATCCCCTAATCCCTAACTGTTGAAGAGTTTGACATTCTATCATCAGCTCACCTAAATAACTTGAAAGTATACGACTAAAGGTCTTTAGATACTTACGAAATTGAAAGAATTATCCTCCAACTCCTAACCGTTGAGGAGTTGTACATTCCACCTTCCATCATCAGCTTACCTAAATAATTTGAAAGAATACGACTAAAGGTAACATACATACATATGATATTTAAAGATTTATCCTCCAACTCCTAACCGTTAAGGAGTTGTACCTTACATCATCAGCTCATCATCATAAAATGATGACTACCAGACGCAAATACCGATGTAACTTCAGAAAATATACGAAAAACATAGTATGTGCCTATTAAAAATGAGGAGGTGCCTGATAAAAATTTCCCTCGATTTCCCTTGGATCCCATCATCAGATCCTGATATGGTGGCAATGGGACCACCTCGGGAGCATACCCTTTCGAATGCAAATTTCAAAATCGGTCCACAATTGACGGAATAATCGGTGAACATACATAAAAAAACACAGTGGAACATAGAACCTCCTCCTTTTTGGAAGTCGGTTAAAAATTAGCTTCCATCTTTAATGGTCGATGTACAAACTGTAAGTCAGTTCAGTTTTTCTTTATTCTAATGAATATATTTTACATTTAAATATTAAATAATAATATAAAGAAAATCTCACAACAGTATATTACTAACATCATTTTCTCGTTACTTGTATTATGAAAAAGAAAAGACTGATGCAATTAATCAAAAACAGACTATTCTTATTCATTCTAATGAAAATAATCGAAAATCTGCAGAACACGGCAGTTTTCTAGTCAATTACATTATCTTATGTGCACGTACGAACACGACCAGTTGTAGTAACTGTAGGCTGCATAGACATTGTGACTTCAAGCTTCAAGGGACTTACGCCAACACACTTGTCATCACGTACAAATCCATTTGCGTCTTTAGAATACTAACTAAAGGATTACCACAACTATTTGCAACAACGTAATTAGCATCTATCAAGACGTTATCTCCTTTACCTATGTATTAATATGTAAACAGATTTTCTTGTACCATTGTTTTATCAAATTTCGTACACTTGACTATGTTAAATTCTTAATATTCAGGAACGAACTTTTGAAATTTTTAAGATTAGTAATAATCTATTTTTTTTTATCATAAGTGAAATTTCGTTTAAATTAAGCGGAAAAGCTACCAAGAGTTAAATTGTGTGTGATGCTAATTTAGGTTAATATTATATTATTCATATTAAAACCCATCTTTGTTTTATTGTAAACTACAGCGCATAGTGTTTTTTTTCTTGAATGTTGAAAATTTACTATCACATGAGAATGTGGAATGGACTTGAGGTGAATACAAGTCGGTCGCTTATTAACTTATTAATTAATTCACAGCGATATTCAGAACCAAGTAAATCCATGAATTTTATATTCACATGTTCCAAATAATTTACATTATCACAATTACGTAAACCCTTCATCTTGTCTAATTACGAAAGCAAATGTAGATGGTGACAGAAATATAATTATATTCCGTGGACGAGGGTTACCTTTATAACACGGATCCATTCAATTTACCAAAAATAACACCCTACTTGTAACAAGGGTTAAATTATTCCAATTTATTTGTCGAGCACTAAGTCAGATTAAAGATAACGTTTTAATTTTGTACCGTTAACTTGTAAACAAGGAAAAATCTAAGCACGCAGCGTCCGCATTCACATTATTGCATAATTTATACTTGATGAAACTTAAATTCAACCTTCACAGACGTTGCATTCAGTAGTTAGTTAACCGAATCGTGGTTGAAATTAAAAAAATATAAATAATATTCATTAATCAAATCAATCAAATTATACCTTCTAAAAAGGATACTTACGTAGATAGAATAAATATATAACTTCTATGAAAAGATAGAAATAGCTTGAAATTTATGTATCTTTATGTCTTCAAATGATGGATATTATATTCTCTGAAACTATTGTACGTTTGAACTCAATTTCTATTTAAAACAAAGAGTGAGGTGGATTTATTTTATGCGAGTTTTTAATACTACACACAACACATTTAAAACATAAAATACTCTAGAACTCGAAAAGAAGTTCATAATAAAGCAAAGCCAATAACACTAATTTCTTACTTGCCATCTTTTTTCCCGACAATATTGGTTTTTGCTTTAAAGTAAGAAATTGACATCCTAAATAAATTATTTCTTAACCCATTAAGGCATGCCAATTATTTCAGAAAAGATTTTTTGTGGTTTGAGAATAAGTACTGTTATACAAGATCCCAGTCAGACCAGACTTACGTCATTTTAAAAGTAAAGTAAAGACTAAAAAGTAACAACACACTAACTCAGAACTGTTCTAAAATATTTCACAATGAGCCACACAAATCTGTCGGGAAAAATAGACATCAACCGAAGAAGACTCGTTAAAAGATCTGTTGTGCTAGGAAGCGCGCGAGCATTAGAGCATTATTTAAGCGCAAAAGGACAGGTGTGATGCACTTTGACGTGTGAATTTCTATCTCTTACAATTCCTGGCTACTCCGAATTAATGTGTTGTAAGTTTTTCTATATCGTTGAGAAGTATGAACGCCTACGCTAACTTTAGCAATACACATGACGCGTATGTCTGCCATAAATATAGTCAAGGCGTTAGTTCTTATAAACTTTAAACGAGTCTGGCGAGCTTTAATGCTCGCCAGATCGTGTCTGGCTGATTGAAATATATTTTAAAATACACACATCAAAAGTGTCTAGGGATCAAGCATTTTTATGCGGATTTCTTGAGATTGAGATGTGGCTTTGGCCCTGGCCTGCTCAGTCGCCAGACTTGAACCCGATTGAGCATGCATGGGATATGCTACAGAGAAGAGCTCTGCCGAATATGGAGGGTATCCAGTCGCAAGAAGACCTTTTTTTGTTGTTGCAACGAACATGGGCTGCCATTCCACAGCGTGATTTGGATGAACTCATTTTGAGTATGCCAAACCGATTCTTGTGTTGTTAGTGTTCGCGGTAGAAACACGGATTATTAATTGTTTAAGTTACCTAATAAAATTTTAAAGAAAACTGTTATTTCAGTCTTTTTTTCGAACTTTAATGTTAGTGGTTCAAATGTCAAAAATCCCTTTATTAGGAAAATGGCAAATTTCTTTATTAATGCAAAGGTGACTTGGTTTATCGTTACTGTGACAAACGAAAACACTTCATTTGATGAATCCTTAAAGAAAATTTTAATTAATATCAATCAGGAGAAAAGTTATTGCAAAAATATATGTTGAACCCTAGACACATATGTTGATCCCTAGACACTTTTGATGTGTGTATTATGCTTAACGATATTATATAAAATTCAGGCTTTCTCGAATGACGTAAGTTAGGATGGTTTTTTTCCAACTTTGATACCTGCTAACTGTAAAACGGCCCCACTTTCAGCTTAGTGAGTATCCAGTCCTTTCTGAGTATATATTAGACTACCGATCCTAAATATTTCATCTTTCCTAAAATGACGTAATTCTGGCGTCACTGGGATCTCAGTCTACTAGTTTTATATATTAACTTATGGTAGCCCAGTATTTTTTTAGATTTTGTTTTTAATTTTTGCTAGTAATAAATATAATATGTATTTCAATAATACGAAAACTTCTATCACCATCTTATTCCATCTATAATTCTTTGATTTGGGGCTCAAAAAATGACTCTGTCTGAGCTTAAATACTGTAAACACAGCTGTGCTCTAATTTATCAAGAGTAGCCGAAAAAAATATTAGATGTGCTTTAAACACGTAAAATACTTAATGTCTAGTCCATAGTTTAAATATTTAAAAAGATAAAATGGCACTATCACAAGCAATATTAGAGTTTTATTTATTTTATTTAAATTTACATTATATGTTCAGTAATTTAAAACAATCAAACATAGTCAAATATAATTCATGTCATTATAATAACCCACCCTGGATCGTTACCGGAGCAAAAGTGCCCATGATACTAGCAGCGTTGCCCCGCTGGATAGCAACGGACATCCTCTGCACCAGGAACGACCCAGAGCGGGAGTCACCACATTTATGAGTAATTCGGCGCCCAATTTCCGTAATCAATAATAGATTATATATTTTTAAAATAAGTTGCTTACGCTACACGATAGGCGCTCATGTGACATTTTCTCGCTAGCGTGTAATTTATGTCATTGATATAAAAAAACCCAATTTAAGTATAATGTTTGCACATAAGTGTATAGTGCTATCTGTAGTACTTTTATGATAGTAGTGCAGTATGTATGTATGCACTATTTGTTAGGAAAAATGAATCTATGGTATATACACACATCAAAAGTGTCTAGGGATCAACATATGTGTCTAGGGATCAACATATATTTTTGCAATAACTTTTCTCCTGATTGATATTAATTAAAAATTTTTTTAAGGATTGATCAAATAAAGTGTTTTCGTTTGTCACAGTAACGATAAACCAAGTCACCTTTGCATTAATAAAGAAATTTGCCATTTTCCTAATAAAGGGAGTTTTGACATTTGAACCACTAACATTAAAGTTCGAAAAAAAGACTGAAATAACAGTTTTCTTTAAAATTTTATTAGATAACTTAAACAATTAATAATCCGTGTTTCTACCGCGAACACTAACAACACAAGAATCGGTTTGGCATACTCAAAATGAGTTCATCCAAATCACGCTGTGGAATGGCCGCCCATGTTCGTTGCAACAACAAAAAAAGGTCTTCTTGCGACTGGATACCCTCCATATTCGGCAGAGCTCTTCTCTGTAGCATATCCCATGCATGCTCAATCGGGTTCAAGTCTGGCGACTGAGCAGGCCAGGGCCAAAGCCACATCTCAATCTCAAGAAATCCGCATAAAAATGCTTGATCCCTAGACACTTTTGATGTGTGTATTTTAATTTTAATTAAAATTATGTATTTTACGTTTTACGTCTTGTTCACAAACGGTTTGTTCACATGTCATATCTTTGGAATAGTATCACATTATTCCGAGTGTGAGTTTTCTGAAATTGAGCACCCACGACGTAACCTAACCTTCTCTGGAATCGAATTATGTTAACATTTTCCAATTCTATTCTTTAATTTGGCAAAGTGTGGGTTCCCAAAGGTCAATTTTTTTTTATTCAATGTTATGAAAATTTTACAATCATCACATAAAGTGTGCAAATATTTGATTAGAAAATCTTGTAAAGTATTGTACCATGATTTTTGTAAATTATATTGTTGTATTTACTTTTGCCTGCGGCTCCGCCCACGTAAAGATCAGTTATCGCGGTGATTCTTCAAACTGATATAACTTTTTATGTATAAACCTATTGAAATGAAACAAATTGCCTCGGTGGCGCAGTGGTAGCGTATGCGACTGCTGAGCTTGAGGTCTCGGGTTCGATTCCTGGGTCGGACCAAATGTTTGTATGATCTGCAAATATTTGTTTCGGAGTTTGGGTGTTTTCTATGCATAATATGTATGTATTTACAAAAAAAAACGTATAAATGTATTTATATCAGTTGTTGAGTACCCATAACTCAAGCTCTGCTTAGCTTGGGACTACATGGCGTTATGTGTTAGTTGTCTGAAATATTTATTTATTTATTTAAAGCACTAAATGTTAAGTGGAGCAAATCGCTACGCATTAGTTAAAAACTGCATTCTAATCGGCTAAGCCGTTTCTGAGATTAGCGTGCATAAACGTACCGACAAACAGATATACAGAAAAACAAACAAAAATTCAAAAATCCCTTGTTAAGAACCCAAAACAAGGGATTTTTGAACTTTTGTAGGTTTTTAGTTTTTCTTAAATGTACAGACAGGGACCAGTTACGATTTTATTATATGTATTGATTATTTTATTTTTATTTGAAAATATAGTTAGTAGTCTGGCTCTAAAAAACTCTCCGCTTTCTTTTAGAAATATTTATATATTATTAGTATTTTATAAAAACTTTAAAATATATTTAGATGATTGTGACTCTTTCATTATATCATTACAAAGCTACTTTTAATATAAAACAATGATAATACATAGTTAATACTTTACAACCCTTGAGGACTGCCGACAACATCTCTATTTACATCAAAGACTTACTAAAACGTCGACTTGCCTCTATGAAAGAATGAAAGACGACGCATAAAATATTAGACACGCATATTCATTATACATACATGAAAACACACTACTACGTGAATTTTTCTTTTACGTGCACTTCATCACTCGCAATACAATTGTTTCTTACGCCACCCCTGGTACACAATATAGTCTAGACGCTTAGACAGGGTGTTCATAGAGTATACACGATGCATTCGTAGAAGCTATTATCCGTGTTTGTACACTGACTAGAATGCTGTAAGCCGTTTAGAAACTGTGGTTATGATAAGTCGGGTTGGTTCCTTTTTATTTATTTTTAAGTTCCAAACTTTATGCAAAAAAAAGTATAATATAATCTAGATTATGATAAAACTATTTGTTATGTATTTACAATTTGTATGTTTTACAATATGCTTCTTTTTGATTTTCAAGTATTTTGCTACAAGTTTTACTTACTCCCATAAAAGTTAAAACTCCAAAATGAAATTTCAAACTAATAGTACCAACCTAAACTATGATAATATACTGGACTCAAAATTTTTCTTTCTATACTTTAAGGTACAAGTAAAATGGCAGGAATAGATTATGTATTATTCCTTATTTATATATTACTAGCTGAGCCCCGCGGTGTTACCCGCGGTGCAAAAGCAACCGCGGTTATACTACTACTGGACAAAGTAAAAAATAACCTATGTAAAAAGTATCGATACCTATACGGCTATACCGACATCAAAAAAAGCTATAAAATTGTACAGTCTAGCATATTATAATATTTAAATTGATACTTGTTTAAGCTAAGGCCTTATGGGACTGGCATATCCTAATAGGGTAAAAGTCCCTAAAAAATATATAAAGAGAATAAAAAGTATCCTATGTCTGTCTCCTGATTCTAAGCTATCTCCCCACCAATTTGCAGCCAAATCGGTTCAGCCGTTCTTGAGTTATAAATAGTGTAACTAACACGACTTCCTTTTATATATACAGATTTACCATTATGAATTGTTTCTGGTTAAATAAAATGTTTCTTGTACTTTACCTACGAAGGCGTAAAATTTTAAGGAGAAAATGTAAACGAATAAATATTTTTTATATTTCTATATTGAAAAAGGCTTTATGAGAACTCAGAATACTAATGTTGAGGTTGTCTAGCTCGTTCTGAATAATAATATGAATATAACTTCGGTATAAAAAGAATGAATAAATTTAAAATTGACAATTCCTATTACCGTAAACTTGTAAACAAAATTTAGTGTACCAATTTTCTTAACCTTTAACTAGTGACATGTAGTCTCACAGGCATCACGCATTTTGCTGATTTGCAGAATCTAACCCTTCCCTTTACTTGTCGCGATCCTGCGTCTTAGTAGCTTTTGTTTTAATAAAAGAACGACCGCGGAAGGAAACAACAGTTTAAAAGATTGCAGAACTGTCCTACATGTTGCCCTAGTTGTCGTGAAAAATATTCTCAAATTATATTTACTTTTTAGTGCAAAGTGGCAGAAAGCGCTAGGAAACGTCAACAACAGATCAACAGTTCATCAAATAGAAAAATATTTTCAAAGGAGATCTCGATAAAATTACTCCATTTATTCCATCAGCCGGCCGCTCGAGAAGATGACCAATGGTGGTTTTCTACCGCATTGTGGATTTGAACGGCGTGAACGCCTAAATATTTTATAATAATATGCATCAATCCAAGAAAACAGATAATGCTAATGTCCGTTTACTAGTAGTACCCCACATGCAAAGAAGTGTTGTCTGCAATCAATTACTTAGGGAGTCACGGCTAGTTATAAAACGAGTTTTGGGTGATTATGTGGTCGAAGAAGCTAGCCAAAGTCATGAAAACAGTCAATGGAATTTGTCCGCCTAAAATGCGTTGCACAAAAACAGAATGGTTCTATACACATGTAACGAATGTAACAATCCCGTATGCTTGCAGTGTTTTCACCCCTTGTTCAAAATATATCATGTCAATTTAAGGCATGAAAGTACCGCTAAGTAATAATTACTGTTTCTTAATAATGTTTATGATAAAAACTGATTTAATTTATTTCTGAATCTTTTATTTCATACTAATGGTTTAATATCCACATAATTTTGAAACAGCCAAGTTAAATATTGTAACAGAAATTAACTTTGAAAGTGCTATAATTTTGTCATGTCGCTAAAGGTTAAGAATAATTATGACCTGAAAAAACTAACAAAAAATCTTCAGGGTAGATCATAGGTGTATTATTATATTTACTACTAGCTTTTACACGCGGCTTCGCTCACGCAGACTTTCATCCCCTGATTTACCCCCTTAGGGTTGGAATTTCAAAAATTCCTTTCTTAGTGCTCACTTACGTTATTTAAAGAACCTACATGCAAAATTTCAGGATTCTAGCTTCAGCGGTTTGGGCTGTGCGTTGATCTCTGGGTATGTCAGTCACATTACTCTTTTATATATATATAGATATAATAATTTTTATGTGTAACACCCGAAAGTTAAGTAATATAATAAAAATAGATTCGTATTTAATAATTGCACAAATAAAAGTCAGTGAGAATTAACAAGTTGACGAAAATAAATAGGTATAGCAGCCAAGGGTAGAACTGCTTCTACTGGTTCTTTGTATATAAAAATAAATATGTTTGCCCATAGAAGCTGGACGCGAGAAGTCGAAAATTGATCTAAATAATGTCCATTTAGCGGTTAAAAGTCAGTTATTCTTTACTATAATATTTTTTTTGTTAATTATCAATTTAAAAGGATACTCGAAGAACATAAAACAGTCCTTCGTTGTTAAATAGAACGAAAATATTTTTATATTTTGGAAATAGAAAAATATTTTAAAAAATTACGAGAACCGTTATTGTCAAAAAAATTACGAATCAATGTCATACTTTTACAATCTAATCAGGTTTCATTACAGTGAAGTAAAGTTATTAAGTTTGTTAATTTCAAAACCTGGTTATTAATAGAATAACTTCGTTCAAAGATGACCACAGAAACTAAGTAATGGCGACTGCTCGTCCACTTCAAAACTCCGTTTCAATTTCAGTCGGCTACCTCCGTCAAAGGACCTCTTATTAATCTTGAATTACACAACTGCCCTACTGAAATTGGACTCTCTGAAGAATCTTCTTAAAACGAATTGAAGGATACTTCAATTTATTTACTAATAAAATTTTAATCAAAATCGTTAAAATTTAAATTATAATGTAATTTAAAACACTTGTATCACGACAAGCAATCATTCGATTAGAAGATAGAACTAATAAATGAATAAGGTACGCACATTAATTAGTTGATGAGATAAGACCTTGAAGGGGAGATAAGGTAGATACCTGAAAGGTATAATTTGAAGCGTCGATCGCGGGTTCGGGTTCTCGGCGCGAAGGCCTCAGTCCGACTTCGTGTGCCGGGGCACGCGGCCGTGTCGGTGTCGGTGCCCGTCAACCGCCGGCTCTCACCCCCTTCAACTGCGAATCGCGCAACTTTAAAATGTCCAACTCTCCGTTATTGTTACTAGTGAACAGAAAGCTTCAAAGTGACTAATGAAGTTGATCAAAAATTATAATTGCATTTGAACACTGAAACATTTACCAAACTTTGGATTATAGCTTAATTGTAGTGGTTTTTGAGATGTGATTAATTATTAAATAACTATTCGTAAGTATAAATATTTTTCATCAGTTACATTTATAAAAATAAATTAATAATATCTGTAGATGTCGCAAGTGAACAATTTATCACTTCTTTTAAGTATCAGCAATAAATGGTTAAAGACTTTATATACAATTCAACGATTTCCTATGTAGTAATGATATCACTATAGAGATACACATACTACGAGTATATTTGTTAGGTCGTCATTAAACGTGATTACTATATCCATCGCTTGTCAATGCACTTATTAAACGGATGAGAACCTGTTACCGGAATACCAATTATGCAGTATTAATTATTGACTTTTTTGTTATTTATGAAATAAATTTAGGGAATTTATTTCATTTGTATGTACTCATTAAGATTGAGTTCAAGTTGTTTTTCCCGTTGCCCGTTTGACTGAACATCTATCCAAGCCATTTTGCTTATAACATCAAGTTAGGTCAAACCAATCAAAAGATATTTTCCATTAGACCCTTATTTTTTAACGTTCTGCAGGTAGATGAAAATCTGTAGGGACTTCCCCGTTGACCTAAATAACCGTAAAGTATAATAATATATATGAAAGTACTTCACTTTAAAAAAAAAGAAATCTTTATTTGAAAAGTCAAATTAAATTTTTAACCCCCGACGCAAAAAGAGGGGTTATAAGTTTAACGTGTCTATCTGTCTGTCTGTTTGTCTGTCTGTGGCTCCGTAGCTCGCGAACGGATGAAGTGATTTCAATTTAGTTTTTTTTTGTATGAAAGGTGAGTTACGGGCGAGTGTTTTTAGTTATCTTTAATGAAAATCAGTTGAATCGTTTAAAAGTTGTGGGGGGTGAAAGTGGGGAAGAATAACCGAATGTCTGCAAATTTAATCGAGTGGGGTCTCAAATAAAAGCGCATCACGTGAAATTTACAAAATAATATGTTGATGAAAATACCCAATATCTGCAAATATATGTGGTGGGAAGAAGATGGACATCCGAATGTCATCAAATTTACTCAAGTAGGGTCGCAAATGATATTTCATTTGCGACCCTACTTGAGTAAATTTGCTAATGCTATTGCATTACATGCACTTTACAAAATTAATAATAAAAATAAAATAAAAACATTAAAAAAATCGGTTGAGCCCTTTGAAGTTATTGGGGTTAAAAGTGGGGATGGAAAACAGAATCCTGTGAATGTATTCTAATGTTGTATCAAATGAAAGAGCACTGAAAAATAATAATAATGACCTAATCGAGAGTGTTCTTAGCTTCGCTGAGTACCTATAAAAAGTATAAAATAAAAATTAAATTTAAAAATTAAAAAAAAAACCCAGACACAATAACCTGAGCCCCCTTACAAAGTGAAAAATAAAGAAAGAAACTCAATCTTAAAGTACCTCAGTATTTTACATAATTCTAAAAAAAATACATCGCGTTGGGGGACCGCGCTCCAAACCTTTTTTTAATTTTTTTTGGACAAATTTGACTTTAGTATACTTAATACTACGAACATATTAGTCGAGTTGCTGGCAAACAATCCAGCATATTCCTCTAATATCATATTAATCATCGTTGTAACATACAAGAATTCTACCATTTATTTTGCTAATAATATAAAATTTTATTCAATTTTTTTATTCCTCGAATAGCATACCTTAGGCATACCTTTGATTGTTACCGTTTTTTTCTATAAAAGGGAACTTTGAGGAGCTTATATATTGGACTTAATTCTAATCCTTCTGTCACACCATAAAACCATGACAATCAACTCCTAAGAGGGAACTATATCGGGCTCAGATCTGTTTCTAGGAAAGATCTTTGGAGTTATTGCCACAGAAATATTAACATATTGCATACATACAGTCTACAGCATTAAGTCCGTCTTGTGCAATATGTTTGCAGGAAGTTAGTATAAATAAAATAAATAAATACAGCATCAATATATATAAAAATCAATGCCACTTTTCGTTATAATTTTATAAATCAAGAACGGGCTCACCTATCCAAACCAAGTAGTTAGGATTTATTCGGACTATTTAGTAGATGGTTTATGTGAAGTTTGCACAAAATCGGTCGAGCGGTTCTTCATTTATCACATTTTTTGTAATACCCGACATACACGCGGGCGGAGCCGCGGGCAACAGCTAGTATTGTATAAAGAATACCGATCAGCAGACGTCATCAGAAAAGGGATTATTAATATAATAGCATCATCGTCACCAGTTAAACGTCGTATAATATGTTAAAACAATTACTTCCTTATCGTTCATGTGTATGTACATTGTACATATATGAATTCAAATATGAATCTATGTCCGGCTCTTTTTGAAAAACCAGGTACTATTTAAGAACTTTGATATTTAAGTATCATGAATTACTTTCATTGTATAATTCTCAGTAAATTAAATGCCACATAAATATACCCTGAAAATTTAATGTAAATTTTTATTCAAATTAATGTAGAGTTATTGAATAACAACATTGATATTATTTTTAAACAGAAGGGAAACATTCCATTTCCCAAAAAAAAACATTTTCGAGTAACAACCCTAACGATGTATGTTCAATGGTTTTTATCCAGCAAATTAGTTATATATCATTGGTTACGCTGAATTTGTTCTACGCCGTAGCATTGAATGTAGACCCTCTACCGAGTTTGAAATAGAAATTGGAATTTATTGAAATTCTAGTTGCTCGTTATTCATTGATAGAAAATACTGCCTACGATATACAACATTATTTATTTATCAAAAGTTTTTGGGGGTTCAGATAAAGACTTTATTTGAAATGTATTATTTCCTTTGATACAGTTATGGAATATCTAAAATATATTTAAACTTTAACAAAATATAAACAATAGTATTTTGAAATCACGATGGCTGTTATTTTAAATTGTATACTAATTACGAATATGATGGCTGTATATACAATCAGCGTTAAACACAAATCCCTGCTATGCTGATTAAATCAGCAGCATTTTTTCGTTCTTTGCTTGAGAGGAAAGTGGAGTTATTATAAATAAATTAAATTAAAAAGCTTTTTAAAAACAAGATTATACTGGAATGCCTCGAGACGAATCAGACGAGTCCAAATTCGATGATGTTGCGATGTTTCTTTACAAAGTTCCTATGGCCACCTTACAGCTCCAGCTTCAGATCAGCTCCATGTCATTAAAATATTGTCACGCTGTATAAATATGCTTGCAAAATTTCAGCAAAATCGGTTGAAGATTTCTGCTTCAAAACTGAGTTGCAAGATTCCACCCGAACATACAAGCATACATACATTGCAAGTTAATAAAAAGCTTGTAAAATGCCGGATCCTCTAATTTACTTCAAATTAAATTTGTTGACAATTTTGAGGTATATTTCTTTGAGTTAGAAAACTCTCTTTTAAGAAGTTATAGGAAACGGTGCAATAACTGTACATGTTAAGTGTCTATACTCTTCGTTTTTTAGGGTTCCGTGCCAAAGGCAAAAAACGGAACCCTTATAGATTCGTCATGTCTGTCTGTTTGTCCGTCCGTATGTCACAGCCACTTTTTTCCGAGACTTTAAGAACTATAATGTTGAAACTTGGTAAGTAAATGTATTCTGTGAACCGCATTAAGATTTTCACACAAAAATAGAAAAAAAAACAAATTTTGGGGGTCCACATAATTAAAAAAAAATTCATCAATTCCATACGTGTGGGGTATCTATGTTTTCAGATGATGGATATATTCTCTGAAACTATTGTACGTATATGAATAAAATTTCTGTTTTAAAACAAAGAGTGAGGTGGATTTATTTTATGCGATTTTTTTTGGGTTCCGTGGCAAAGGCAAAAAACGGAACCCTTATAGATTCGTCTGTCTGTCCGTCCGTCCGTCTGTCTGTCTGTCCGTCCGTATGTCATAGCTACTTTTTTCCGAAACTATAAGAACTATAATGTTGAAACTTGGTAAGTAGATGTATTCTGTGAACCGCATTAAGATTTTCACCCCTGTAACTTCAAACATAAGAGAATGATAAAACTAAAAAAAAAATGATGTACATAACCATACAAACTTCCACCGAATATTGGTTTGAACGAAATCTAGTAAGTAGTTTTTTTTTCATACGTCATAAATCGTAAACTGCAATTTACCTTTCATTCAATGAACACAAATATAAAAATAAAATAAAAATTATATGACTCCGACTCGCACTTGGCCGCTTTTTATTTTCTACATTAGTTGATACCATACAGTACATTTCTCTCGCGACTTCGTTCACGCAAATGTTATACTGCTAACATTTTGGTAAT
The DNA here is from genome assembly GCA_949125395.1 of Diaphora mendica. Taxonomy (NCBI): domain Eukaryota; kingdom Metazoa; phylum Arthropoda; class Insecta; order Lepidoptera; family Erebidae; genus Diaphora; species Diaphora mendica. Next base: position 11,193,212 of record OX421321.1, read on the forward strand.
AATGCTTTTTGATTAAATAAAGAACAGATTTAAGTGGAAAAAACAATTTCTGTCCCTTGGCTACATTTAGGCAGACTTTAATTCAGACAAAGTTTCTTTGACATTAGTAATATCTGTTGATTAATATATCGGATGTACTAAATGAGCACTAAAGTAATTTTAAAGCATGATTGATTGTTAATATTAATCATTTTAAAGGACAAGCTTATGTTTATTAAAGACAAGGTTCTTGTCATAATTTTTAGAGCCACACTTTACTCGAAGCCAGTACAAAAGTTAAAGCAAGGCGCGGCTGGTATCAGCTGCTACAAAAGACAGCAATTAATCAGATCTTCCCGCGTATTGTTGTTTTTTTTATTCCGAAGTAGTCTTTTAGGATTATTACTTATATTTAAAAATATAAACATGTTATTTGATTAATTATTTACAAATTAATGAAAGATATTTTTGAATCAAACCAAATTGCGGAGTGGCTTTGCAAGTGAACTGCGATAGACTGATGGATGATGATATTTTTGAGTAATTTAACTCAATGATCTTGTAAAAGACATTTATGAAAAGGAACAAAAAGAAAACTAAAAAGATTTGCATTGAAATTTTGTGTTTTCACCAAGTATTTTACTCCAGTATAACTAGCACTCCTCTTTAATAATTTCTTTTCTTCAAGAGAAGCTTTTATCAATATATATATTTCAGCGCCAAGGTTCAAAGCAATATTACATACATTTTGTTCCAAAGAAATTAGACTGTACGAACTTATAACCGTTGAACTTTTTACAACAACCCAGGAATAACTAATCCTATAAATATGTTCAAAGGTTCAAAGAAGTTGCTACCCTCGTAGGTTTAGAAAAGATAAGCGTATGAAATGTTTGCTAATAGTTTGAATATAAAATGATATCAGTTCAATCTATTGTAGAATTAATAAGGTTTTATATCGGCTGCAAATATTCTGGAAATATTAAGCTATTGCATAGGTTTTTGCATAGAGCTTTGAGACCTTTGAGCGCGGCGACCGAATCAAGAAAATTCCGTAACACAAATAAAACCTGACACCCGAAGGACGGCACGGATCGTGACGAGCTGCTCCGAACGACGAATCAACGAACCTGTCTGTCTCGTCTCTGCATAAATAAAAAATAAATAAATAATTATAATTGCATAAATTGATAAAAAATGCTATGCAATAGCTTTACCGCGACGGTCCCCGAGTGCCACACGTCTTTTTTTATTTTTACTTTTTGTAACCTTGTCTTACACTAACAGAACTCTATCGTGTTCTTTATATATATATGATACATATAAACACTCACGTCTTAATCCCGTCTGGACTAGACAGAGCTGATAGAATACTATGTTTAATAATCGTGACACTATACCACATTCATTAAGCCATATGAATGGCTGAAATAGGTTTTGATAGGAGAATAATCGAAGAATGAAGGACTAAAAGAATATGTAAAGTCTACGTCAGAGGGTGAGCCTGTTGCAAATATTGCCCAGATCATCAGGGTACTGCAGAGTGGTCTGGTTAAAAGTAGGCGTAACCGCTGAATACACTATTCATATACACTTGCCGATTACGCCTACTCGATTCGATTATTCTCTTAACAAAACCTATTTCAGAATGATATAATATAATAATTTCTTTATTTCTCTTCTCACAATTACTAATACCTGCAATTTTTTTTTTTTCACATTAAGTCACAACAGGACAATCATACAGCAATTGTAAGAGTGCTGGTGTCTGAATTAGACGTGAGTCTGTAGCTCAGATCACCAGGCGCTCACCCCGCTGACACATAGCTAGCTGTAAAGTTTTACACTATAGTACATTGGATAAGACACAGAATTGCGGCTAAAATAAGGTAAAAGAAAAAAGTTAAAAGCAAACTAAGAGAAATAAATAAAATAACATACCGGACACCACAAAGTGTGTTTTGCACTAGTGTATGTTTGTGTCTATCTGTGTGTGTGTATGTATGTGTATGAGTGAGTGTGAGTGTGTGTGTATGTATAATTTTGTTACATTCGAAAAGAACTAATCACACCTGATGCTACATAATAAGGATCTTACACTTCGCCATTTCCATAGAAACGTAAATAGACCATACTCATTGCGAATGCAGCCAATGCAATAATGTAACATGGGTGACCCACACAATGGCGGCCTATTGAAATGCTTCTGCCACATTGGGCCTCCGGTCTCACCCTCACTAACGAAACACGCTGGCATAATTGTTGACAGTTTAGGTTAGTCTTTAGTGAGAGGGTGGATTGACATGAAACGGTTTAATATTAAGTTCTTTACAAGTTACAGTTCTTAAAGATTCTTAATGTTACAAGTTAGCGTGCCACATTAAACTAATACATATTTTCATCTTTATTATTATTCTATAAATATAAGAAAATCTATAACATTCTCATTGCAAACGCAAATCTTTAAAACATTTATACAAACACCTTAAGGAAGTAGAACAGAGTAATTTGGTAGATGTAGTTTTCGGTCGTACTAGACGAGCGAAAACTACATCTCAAAATGAACATTGTTTCGTTGATAACATTTCACAGCAATTGCATTGTTGGTGTGGAAAGGAAAATATTTGCTAAAAATTTTTATACCATTACAAATGAATACCTTAATACCTAAATCTTAAAGTATTTTATGTTCCTATAAAAGTATTGTTATATCTATACATCTATACAAATAAATAAAAGTGGAGTGTCTGTTTGTAACATTAAAATAACCGGTTTTTACTAAATGCAAATGTATGTATTTTTTTTATTTTTTTTTATGGTATAGACCGGCAAACGAGCAGACGTATCGCCTGATGGTAAGCGATTACCGCCGCCCATGGACACCCGCAACACCAGAGGCATCACAAGTGCGTTACCGGCCTTTGGGGGATGGGGGGGGGGAGATAGGGGGAGGGGTTGGGGTATGGGCCTCCGGTATCCTCACTCACTCGGTGAAACACAGCGCAAGCACTATTTCACACCGGTTTTCTGTGAGGCCGTGGTATCACTCCGGTCGAGCCGGCCCATTCATGCCGAAGCGTGGCTCTCCCACGATAGGTATACACATAAATAATCTAATTCGTTTATATGTAACACGGTACATATACCAAAAATGTATTTTTTTAAAATTTTGTCTGTCTATCTGTCTGAAGGTCTGTCTGATTGTTTGTTCCAGCTAATCTCTGGAACGGCTGGACGGATTTTGACGGGATTTTCACTGATAGGTAGCATGATGATGCAAGGAGTAACTTAGGCTACTCTTTTTAGACAAGCCTAGCCCCGCGGCGTCACCTGCGGTACGACAATAACCGCGGGTAACACCGTGGGACTCAGCTAATGAATGGGGATTGTGTATATGAAATAGTCTAAGATGATCTGGGCTCCACAACATTTTGATTTAAGAGTATTTCTAACCGTAAAAAGTTAAATTGACGTAATTGTATTGAATTGTAATTCTCAATTCACTTATCACTAACCCTGTTCTATTATATTTTCTCCTGATGATCTTCATCAATGTGATAGTACTTAACATTATATAAAGTACCTGAAATACAAATATTTTAATATTTAATTTATTGAAATATTTAACCAAAAAATATTTTAGGTATATTTGATGACCTAAAAAGTAAATCGCTAACTTCCCTTACGCTAGCTAGATGCAGCTAATCAAAAAAATAGGACATCTCTCGCTCAACCCTCTGCTGCAATGCACAGTTTCACTTAAAATCGCAACATTCCTTCTTACAAAAGTTTTTAATTAAAGGGAGACATAAGTTGAAACTGGCGCAAACGATAAAGTTATCTTCTATTGCCGTTATTTTGCTAGAGTTAAAATTGTGAAAACTCTGTAAAGAAGAAGCAGATATAAATAATAATATCAATGTCAGTTTAATAGTCTATTGAATTTGGTTTCTGACGATCTCTTGTGTTTCACACAAGCTACGTACGTCCCAGAGCCTATCTTTCAATCTGCCTTATTATTATTTATAAAGAAAGCAGTCAAAAGGAATAGTTACATACCTTTAAAAAATCCTATACTGTAAAATAACATCCGGTGTTATTTCTGTACATTATGGCTATTAAATCAATTTTAACGAGATAAAAAACGTTTCTGTACTTTTTTTTATGTCTTTTTATGTCTTTTTGACAGTGCACTATTTGTAAATCTTTTTATATGTGTGTTAAAGAGAATTCTTTAACACGCATATTAAAAGATTTATAAAATTTACACTATTGAATTATTTATATAAAGACATCAGCTATAGCTGTATAGTATACTAATTAAATTGACAGTAATCATCTAATTACGAAACACATATTTCACGAAAAACGTTGATGTAAAACGTTCTCGAATAATTTAACCTGTAGTTATAGACTTTTATTTGGAAGTTGGTAACAACAAGTAAAAAAATATTTCATAGCGAGAAAGTCGTCACGACACTAGAAATGTAAAGTCTTGACCACTTTTACGCTGTAATTTTCTACAACATCATTTTACTTACAGTAATTATCAAAAATAATTATATTTACAGTAATTTCCATTATTCAATTCAAATTATTTATTTCGGACTTATTGATTGATTTATATTGATTATGCATGAAATGGAATATATGGGCCACTATTTCTTTTCAAACACTGTTCTTCAAGTATTAGGTCAATTTGTTTAAATAAAACTAGTTTATGGTAATTTCTTTCCCTTCTTTATAAATAATGTTTCACTATACTAACTTTTACTCTCTCACTATACTAACGTCAGGCAAAACAGAGGTATGTAATACCTTGAAATAAGTGATCGCGTTAATTCCCGTAAAAATAATTATTATTATAATAATGTTTCAATATAATAAGTTTTTTAACCAATAGTAGTGTTGTGTTTCATTAAGAGTTCGTCAACGCTGTTAATCTATAAGTACTTTAGCGTAGAACATTGAAATCTAGTTAACATGAAAATTATAACATCGCCCGCGTGTATGTCGGTTATCGCTGCAAAAAGTAGCCTATGTATTATTCTGATGTATAAGCTATGTTACTGTAAAGTTTCATCCAAATCCGTTCAGTAGTTTTTGCGTGAAAGAGAAACTAACATCCATCCTTACAAACTTTCGCGTTTATAATATTAGTATAGATTTATAAATACCGCCAGTGACTGGACATTATTAGTGGACACGTATGAAAATCACTACAGAATACCGGAGGATATCTGTGCCTCGGCGTCCAGACCAGACATATTTCTTTATGCAATGTCAATTAAGCGTGTAGTACTAGTAGAACTCACGGTGCCGTGGGAAACGAACATCCCTAAAGACCACGCTTTAAAAAGAAACAAGTACTTTGACTTAACCAACGAAATAACTAAAAATGGTTATGTCGTTGCGCTGTATGCCGTGGAAGTGGGTGCGAGGGGTGTACCAGCTAAATCCCTCTATAACCTGCTTAAAAACCTTGGATTGCCAAGAGCTTCAGTAAGCTCTTTTCTTGAACGAATATCCAAAGCGGTATTGCTAGGCTCACTTCAAATATGGTTAGGTAGAGGGGGTAACATGGCGGACAGTGGAGGTGAGCGTTGACGCGTCGTAAGGAGTGCTCCTTAAACCTAAACCTGGGTCGCAATTCCCAGGCACTGTCGAAGTCGCATGTGTTGCCCCCATCTATCACGCGATGGACCCGGCACCCGCACGGTGAATCCATGGAACGCTAAGAAATAGGTCTATTGTAATTTGAAGGTTGAAATTAATCCAAAAGAAATGAATAAAAATCTATTCACCAATGCTATGAGCTTCACTATACGTCATTATAACTACAATTTTTGTTAATATCGAGGTTGTGGAGTAAAATTGAAAAAACTTGCTCCTAGAACTTACGTGTTAAGTTGCAAGTCTAAAGTATCCATATTTCATATTTATTGCTTGCCTTAAGACCGAGATCCTTTTTCCAATTAAAATCTTGCCAGAGCAGCATTTAAAATAGCCATCATACGACAATATCTTATTTCAGTTTAAACTTGTCATTCTAATCGTGAAAGTTACATAATGAACTGCATTTTCAAAATATATATTCTAACTTTAGTTCATTTGCAATTCGCAATGGTACTCACAAGAGTAGTTAAATTACAGAATCTAGTTGAACTAATTGGATACAAAAACATAGATCACAACTTGTTTACGAAATGCTAATATAGAGATATGGATATTATCGAAGCAACCGAATAATATAAGAAGGTACAACGAAGTAACATCTTAAACCCAAAACTGAAAGCTCATTGCCAGATAGAAAGCGATGCTCAATGCCAACAAACACAAGAAGTAACAAAAGTTTCTTGTATTTGTCGGCATTGAGAATCTCATAAATGAAACGGTATTTTAATCATATATACCACAAGTGAGTACTGAATGAAAATGTACATATTCATGTTTCCTTGGTTTGATGTAGAATAAAATCAACATGTAAAATAAGATACTTACGATGTAATTTATACTCTCGATTGTCGGCACTTGATGGTGTAACCTTTGTTGATGCCATAAGGCGAAACCGGTCAGGTGTAAACAAAAATAAAATAGTGGAATAAGTACAAGTGAATTTAATTCAAAAATGTACTTACGATGTGCATTGGGGATATATTTACCAAATGTACTTTGACTTTAGTTCGAGAAACTATGTAAGTTGTAAAAATATTGAGTCATTTGAAATCTTACTTAATGATACCGATGTACTAATATCGTTTTTATAAAATAAAATCGTCAAAATAACAGACATAGCGCACAATTGGGTATCACTTAAGTGTTGCCTATCATTTCTCCTCTGGACATTGTTGGCTCTCCTACTAAAGCAAACTCCTAGAAAAAATTAAATACTATCCAACAAAAGTGTTCTAAAGGATGTTGTAGATAGTCGTATTTCAAGTCATTTAAATAAATGTAAATCTGAGGCTTTGTAACTTTTTTCTATGTGTGAGCCTGCCAAAGTGACTATTCTCTGCCTGATGGAAGGCATGAGCAGAATCCAAGAATGGTGTTCACATGCGAATACAGACAATGCAACAATGCAGAATGGTGACTCACACTATGGCGCCTATTGAGATGCTTCTACATCATTGAACCACCGGTCTCGTACTCACCAACGAAACACGACACGGCACGAATGCTACCATTTTAATTTAGGGTGGCTGTACTACCTTTTTTGTTCCTGTGTAAAAACTTCAAATAAGAGATTTGCATAACTTTAGTCAAGATTATCATAAATTCGAAAGATTAAAATCTGTGTCTATAGTTTAATACCTCGTATACAATGATTTTCCTCTTTCTTTTTTCTCTTTTGATATGAATGAAACTTTACAGTAATATAGCATTATACATCAGAATAGCACACAGGCTACTATTTGCCGCGATAATCGACACACACATGGCCGGAGCCGCAGGCAACAACTAGTAACTACATATATCTTATAGTATAGTATTTGTCATTCTAGTAGTTACTACTAGAAAACCTATTCTCAAAGTACCTACTTACAATTTCTATGAAATCTTGTTCCAAACATAACTCCATTTCAATAAACTCTTTATTACGTAAGTTGAGTAATCACATACACAGTTAATTAATGTAGGATGATTAATTTGATTGCTTTAGTCCTTGTTGGTTCATACCTAGCCCGAGTGGTATGAATCAATAAGGCCTCGTTATGGTAGTAATAAGTTTTTATTCTAAGAAACGAATCGGGCTTAAGAGGCTTTGAGTATACGGTTGAATTGTTAAAGATACTTTCGCGTGAACGATAAACTTTTAAACACTTTAGTTGATTGTTGCCATTAAAATAACTTACAATAAAATACAGTCGCTTCAAAGGTCTTAGAGTTCTTTAATACTGTATATTTATTGTATATCATAAGTCCCAAGTTTTTGTTTACGTTACGTAATAACCCGTCATTCAATTTCTTTTCAATTGCATTCTATTCTGCAATTTAAAAGGACATCATTTACTTAATATAAATGAAAAGGTTTAACTGAAATTTAATGGTAATAAAATACTGATCATAAAACCTAATTTTCTTTATCTAAATAATAATAAAATTTATCTAATTAGTCCATTGAAATGGACATACATGGAAATGGAAATACATTTGGGGTTGCATTTCTCAGAGGACCCAATTTTTAATTTTTAGATATGAAGGAGATGTTAGTGTAAAGTTAACTTAAATAAAAGTTATGCTCGACTCGCGGGTCAACAACTCTAAAAACTTATTTAATTTAGTTATATGATTTATAATTATATTAGAAGCAGCAAAAATATAATTGAGAAGGACGGACACAGGATCGACACCGGGACCGAGTAATGTTTACATAGTATGGACACTTAACTAGGGATTCGCAAAACATGTGGTTGGGGATCGTACTGCTCGAGAGTGATTGTGATTGGTGAGCGTTTGCCTATCGTTCGTTGAAACACAGATGACTAAATAGTCATCTCGTTTAATGGTAGTAGAGCCACGCTGATTTCAGCACGAACGGGCCGGCTCGACCGGGGCGGTACTACCCTCGCACAGAAAATCAACGTAAAATGACAGCGTGCTGTCGTGTTTCGTTGGTGAGTGCGAGACCGGAGGCCCAATTAGTCTAGTCAACAAGTTCCAAACTTGTTGACTAGACTAAAAGATGCAGCAGCATCACTAGGCCGCCATGGTGTGGGTTGCCATGCTGCATTGTCTGCATTCGCAGTGAGCATGGTGACCACCACTCTTGGATTCTGCTTATGCTTTCCATCAGGCAGAGTAGAGTCATTTTGGCGGGCCAAACATAAAAAAAAAAAAAAAAAAAAAAATGTGCTAATGCACAATCTATGTTGCTATCCATTGTATAAGGGATTAAGTTCAAAACAGTAGCAATGACCTAGGTACGGCTGTTAGAAAATCGTGTTTCAAAGAAACTCGTCATCGTCACCCGTTAAGTCATTATATTTTATTGATATGCATTCATCATTTTCAATGTAGTGTACAAATTCTATAAGGCTGTTTGCCTGAACGTGACCCAATAATGTCAAATGAATTCAATATTATAATATTCTTTATATATTACATTAAGCAAAGAAACTTGAGTAACATTTACTTATACTTGCTTGGTTCTAAATGAAATCTAGGGCCCGTAGTAATTTCTATCCATTTTAGGTATTATGTCCATTCTAACTAATATCGTTAATTGAAACACGTCGCTTTGAAGATACTAGTACTTTATTAGACGATTCTTTGTGAGCTTGGATATTACGTACAACAGCATATGCCATGTCCATCTCCATTTTCGTTGGTCAATATGTGTTAGGATGTCTGTTAGTTTAGTTTTGCGTCTGATATCTACATTCCTGACTCTATCTTTTAACTTTAGCCCCAGTATCCTCCTTTCCATGGCTCGTTGACATTTTGCAAGTTTTCCCTTTGATTTTTTGTCAAAGCCCAGGTTTCACAGCCATATGATACAGGGAAGAAGAATGCATATCAAAAGTTGTTTTCATGATCTTGATGCCGAGTTCCTTGCTGTTCATTATTTCTTTCAAAGCTCAAAATGTTGTCCACCCAGTAGCGATTATTTTATCAATTTCATTGGACATTTGGTCGCTTGGAGATATGATCTGACCCAGATATACACATGCCTCCACATATTCAAGTTTTTGTCCGTTGATAATTATGCCTGCAGCTGTTGCGTTTGTCATCATTTTTGTTTTGCTCGAATTCATTTCCAAACCCACTTCTCGGCTTCTGTCTGCTAGCGTTTGTGTCATGGATGCCGGTAATATTGGGTTCTCCTCCAACGTAACCAGGTCATAAGCAGATCTTAGATGGTTTTGTCGCCATCCGTTTATGTTTAGCCCTAGATGCTTCCAATCCATTTTTTTTTGTAATTGGAATTGGATAAGGTCTTCCTACAGTTATTTATAAAACTAAGCTTTTTGAAATTGTTAACAAAACTCAGAGTGAAGTGCTTAGAGATTTGCAATAAATAGCCCATTTCAATAACCTAATGCGCTCAATAATGCTTGTATATTTTTGTTTTATAATGCATCCTATCGACAGCCTGCTATTAGAGGTCACTAATTATGAAATATTTGATTGACAGAATAGATTATGGAATAATTTTAAATTATAACACTTTAAGGTCAAACAACTTGTGATAAAAGAAGTCGATTAAAGATAATCAATCAGACTAATATATAAAGTTATAATGCGAAAGTTTGTAAAGTTGTGTGTGTGTGTGTGTTTGTTACTCTTCCACGCAAAAACTACTCAATGGATTTGGATGAAACTATACAGTAATATAGCTTATACATCAGAATAACACATAGGCTACTATTTGCTGCGATAATCGACATACACGCTAGTAATTTATAATCATTTTCGAGAAGAATTATTGATGCCATTTCTACCCATCGATATTGTGATCATACAAACTTACCAGCTTTTGTATGCGAATCCTCCGGCATAGATGTCGAATAATAATATAATTCTAATATAATTATTACTTTATTTATTTTTTCGTCTTATCTAGTTTTACACCAGACACTACCCTACACTATCTCATAATCCTGTTTTTCTCTCCATCCAATGGTTGCCTGTAAGAGATTGCCTCCGGGCGATAAGGCCGCCAATTGTACTTCTCTAATTTTAAACTTACCTTTGGATGCATCTGGTGTACAATAAAGAGATTTATTATTATTATTATTATTATGTCGGTTATCGGTAAAGATTATATCCTAAATCCTTCCTCAATCATCAAAGTATCTCCATGCCAAATTGCATGGTAATTGGTACATCAGTTAAGCCATGAAAGCGTATCAGAAAGACGGACAGAGTTACATTCGAATTTATAATATTAGAATCACAGAAAGCTAAATAAGATTAGTTATATTTTATAATCATAGTATATTCATTTTATAATCATTTTTTGGCATAATAGCAGTTCCATTTGTACCCATTGATATTGTGATCACATAAGCTCCTTATTGTTACAATATACACAAAGTAGGTGTAACTAATGCTATTGTTACGTGTTAGGGTTCGATGGGTTTGGGAAATAAAACTTCTGACGTGGAAAATAGACTTTATTAACAACAGTCTTACAATCAATATACAATATCACTCCGAATAACAATCCTTAATCGTCGTCGAGATCGCTAGGTTGATCACTGATATCACTTCGATGTTAATCTCACTGTAGCTCCAACTGAACTACGTGCGGCCCGCGAGAGTTCGTATTTATATAGATTATTACATTTACTAGCGCTTTCGAGAAACGTCTCGAACATACGAGGATGTTCCCCGTACCAAGAACACGCCCACCGGTGAAATCATTGTAAACAATCGCGCAACCGAATCGAAATTCGACAGTATATTTATCGATATAAGGTTCGTTATTCCGTACCTTAAAAATCTACTTTCTCGATCGTTGTTCGCGAATAATCAAGAACATTCTCGATCGTTGTTCACGAATAATCTTTCTTCGTAACGCTGTTTACACAATTTTTAAATAAAGTCAAAGGGCTAATATAAATGTAAAATTTCGAAATTATGAATTGAGTTAAAATACTGCTAATTTGAGCCTTTTAGACCCTAGATTTAAGTACAGTAGTATTTGCCGATATACAACAAGAGTGTATAAAGTTTGCTACATAATATGTACTCGTTGGTATATGAATATTAACTATATTCAGTAAATATAATATATGAACTTAAATAGGTACCAGGTTTGTCAGTTAAAAGTGTTCATAAGTATTTAAAAGATTTATTTCAAATATTAAGTATACTTGAAATTCTAAAATGTTTATGAAAATAAATATAGTTTCGTTAACAACAATCAGTCATTTTATTACTATTACAAAAGAGAATACAGTCATTTTATGCTATACCAGTATATTATATAACTTGGTCGTTAAAAGTCTTGGAATTAATACAAAACTTCAACTGTTCAATCAAATAATTTAAATTCACATTTTAATCTAAGAAGTGATTTATAAAGTTTTCCTTTAAGTTACATCTGCATCAAGAAAAGTTTTTGTACAAGAAAAATATCTTATCGTTTGACTTTGGATACGAGACCTGTTGAAAACCCTCTTTTCTTACTTTTTGTATTAAAACTGTAAATCCTTTGAAGAAATGAAATCCAGTTTTACATAAATGGGACCTGTCAAGTTATAAATTAGAACACTATGGACAGTTCGAAACTAAATCTTTGTTCTTTTCAGTTCGTTTACATGAAAATTAGCTTCTTCAATTGTAAATTATTTTTGATTGCTTATATATATATATTTTTTTTTTAATTTTCAAAGACAACTCCCGCACTAGGAATAAATCCTGTGTCGCTGGGGACTTTACAAACATACATGAAACGGACACAAAGAACACCCAGACTCAGAACAACAATTTGTGGATCACACAAAGTGTTGTCCTACGTGGGATTTGAACCCACGACACTTGGCGAAGTAGTATTATACGATTTTTATTAAAGTACCTTTAATAAGAACCGATTTCTTTACTGCCAACAATGTCTCTAGAGACCTATGTTTTCGGAAAGGTAATACAAGTACATTGAGTTTTTTATTTTGTTCTAAACATTATTTGTTAGTACCAAAAATATGCCAACATTTAAAATGACTCAATATAAGAACTATGCCTTAAAGAAGTTTAATATTTATGGAATAAATAATTCATAACTATGAAAAGTTAATATAAACCATCGACATCATTTGAAGGCTATTTATTTAATGTTATTTTTGTTAATAGCTGATTTACAAGAGCGTTAAAAATAACTAGCTCAGTATTAATTATGGTTCTTTTTTAAGAAAATAAATAGTTAAACTATTATTGTACTTGTAATACATATATTATGTATTGTGCATACTCAGTATGATAATAAGGTTTCATGAGTATTGATGAGGCACCAGTAACCACTTTTGTACACGAGTTTAGCGATATTTCCTTAGAGTCTAGTAAAATATTGTTGACTATAAAATAATAGCGTTAAATATCTTATTCACAAATGCAAAGCCTTGAAGCAGAGTTTATAATATGCATTCGTATAAAATGTCGCATGTGCGGTCATGTGGCCATTATTAATGCTAGTTACTTAAAGAACAATTACTTGGAAATTATTTCAAAAATATAATAATAATATTTCAGACATTTAACAAACAACGCCATCTAGTCCCAAACTAAGCAGAGATTGTACTATGTTTGCTGGACAACTGATATAAATACATACATAAATTATATACCGAATTATAATGACTCACTCAAATACAATCAAATATTAAAATAGTAAAGTAAATGAAACCAATATAGTATTTAATACAAATATAAATCTTAACAACCACACTTGGAACAGTTAAATCGACAAAATGTACAGTCACAAGTGTTTTCCAATGATCATTGTATCCGAAAGAAAATTCAATTTTCTAAGTAGATAAAGCGATGTATTGAATGAAAAGAAAGTAAAAAGAGTGAGTGGAATGAAGAACCTCCACATATGTACATAAAAGCACTTAGAGGAATTTTCACATTTCACATAAAACGTTACTCAAGATAAAGGTAATGACTTTTGATAAAAGGTAAGTACTTTATGAGTGAATAATTTGAAAGATTCTACAAATACATCTGCGGTGACGTATAATCTGATAAACGCACTCGAAAATTTCTAAAATAACCATTTAAGTTGGAAATCTCCGCCAAAACTTTTGTGGCGCTTATTACCGCTTCAAGTACCTTAAAATAATTTCTCACTTTTTTCATAGCCGGCACTTCGTTACGGTCTCTTTCATCTTTTAATTTCTTTCTTTGCTTCGTTTATTGTCTATCCTTTGCACATTCCGCTCCCTAGTGCCTAATGCTTCAATTACAGTATAAAATGTAAATGCAGTAGATGAAATTGAATAAAAAAAACTGCACGTTTTTCTTTTTAAATTTCGTCTATATAATAATTAATATTAAACCTTTTTTGATTCTAAAGTTGACCTGCGAAGAAAAAGTTTAATATTAATCTAACGTTATGCTAGTCATTCGTCTACATCCATTTGATACAGTGGAATAGAGGGAAACCGCAACAGTCCACAGCTGCAATCTAATTTTAAGCCCTACTCAAATGCAGCCAGAATTTTCTCCAGCGCCGACTTTTGGCTCCACTCCAATCTTCATTTTCTCTCGTACAACAAAACACTTTCACAAAAGCGTAAATAACGTAACTTTGGCTGTCAAACAAAATCCCTTTGAATAACGACGTGTAAATATCGAATAATTGCTGGTAGGGAGTTTTCTTTATTGAAGTTCACTTAGATTTACAAGATAAAAATCCGAGTTTTCACATAAAGTTTTCTTCAAAACATTTTACTTTTTTCTTTAATGTTTTTGTTATCTTATTCAATTCTTATGATTATGCAGTAAATTATTTAGTAATCATTCTTAGCTGCTTGTTTGTACGCTTCAAAAATTCAAAAATTATCTCAAATATTGACAGTATTTGCTACTGGGTATTCTGACTGTTTCTTATTTCTCACCAATGCAATTACAATGGTGAGTTACTGAAATACAATATGAGAGGTTTTTATTACAATTAATAATTGAATCCTTAAGATTAACATACTACAAATGCAGTTTGTGTGCTCTTCAAGGATTTCCTTGAAGGATGAACGATGACCTTGTTACATTTTCAGTTATATAGTATGAATATAGAGATAAGAAACCTTTTTAGAACCGTGTTAGCGTAGGCGTAGTTTACTGTAAAAACAGCAAAAAGATTCTAGCCTTTTTTTTCTATTTTGCACTATAGTTTGCAACCTGTTCCTTTGCATAATATGTTTGAGACAGTAAAACCTTCCAGGATAAGTATGTTATACTAGGAGGAAAATCTTGTCAAAATCCTTCTAGTAGAGCTGAAGTTACAGTCGTACTGACAGACGATGCGTATAAAGAAGTCATGAGGATCTATCGTTTTTACTTTTTATTTTATTTTTTACACCTTTATACTTGTATTTTGAAATGTTGGACTCGGGAACTCAGAACTAAGTCATTTGAAAATTTGGTAATGAGGTTGTTTATATGCTAGGTATTTTGAATAATGTTACGATGTCAAAGACTTTTGCCTGCGGCTCCGCCGGCCTATATGTCGGGTATCGCGGTGATGAATGAATAATGTGATGATAAATATATGATTTTCAAAATCGGTTCAGTAGATCCAGATACAACCTCACAAACTTTACCTCTTTACGGTTTTATACGGTTTTAATCAAGTTTATATTTTAGTAAAGCCTGACTAAATGAAGGTTCGACACGGAATTATCTTCAAAGAAAAAAGTAGCCTGTCCCTTCAATGCCAGGTCTACGAGCTACTTGTGAACCTAATATTAATGTATGTGTTATTACAACTACATACTTCGTTCAGAACCAATTGTTTATATAAACTATAAACTTCTTATAAATACTTGTAGTAGTCTTATAATACGACAAGAATAATAAATTTTATTTATTTAATGTCCCTTACATAACTTTGTCATTATATATTTTTACATGTTCCAATTTGTCTTTCTAAAAGTGAAAGCAAATAAATTTAGGGAATATTCAAAATTATTTTAAATGCAGAAGGACAGAAAGGTAAGCGGACACCAGCCTCTTATAAGTGCTTTAGTCTCAGTACCGTTTCCTATTCCGAAATTTAAGATATATTTTCCTCATTGATATTTGTTTTCCTAAACATATTTTTCATTGTTCAGTTTGAAAACGATTATGTTTGCTCCAAACCTCCAAAGATATACAATTTTAAGCTTCAAGCAAGCGGCGGTGATAAAAAAAATAAACAAAATGTTAGGAAAATTATTCACTGCGTCGACCCAAAAATAAAATTTCTCAAATCAAAAATATGATGCCGATAATGATAATAGCTTGGTTTTAAAAATGAACTAAGACCTATTTCTTAGCGTTCCATGGATTCACCGTGCGGGTGCCGGGTCCATCGCGTGATAGATGGGGGCAACACATGCGACTTCGACAGTGCCTGGGAATTGCGACCCAGGTTTAGGTTTAAGGAGCACTCCTTACGACGCGTCAACGCTCACCTCAAAACGTTAGTTTTTATGTTTGTTGTTGTTCCTTTTTTCGCTCTCGCCAGTGATAAACTTATAGCTTCGCGTATGATGAGTAATACCCTATCATGGCGACGTGAATAATGACCCCGGTCTAATAGCGCCTTACAACCTGTCAGTAAGTGCCTGGCTGTACCTATTGCCGCATTGCACATCGTACAAGCCTTTTCTGTAGCTTTTCCCCACCTTACTAGGTTGCTTTGATCGGGGAGGGTTAATTGAAAGGCGATGAGGTAGAATTTTAACAGGGCGGGTGACCAATCATATAAAAGTGTGCGCCATTTCAAAGCTGGTGGGATACAAAATTCTCCTAGAGTTAACCATTCATTCTGCATTTCTAGGTTCATTGCGTGCACCTTGTAGGTCTCGTTTTCATCTTGTTGTATGAAAGATTTTGTTATCTCTTTGTCGGTCTGTCTTCTAGTATTTCCCAATCCAACTCTACTGGACTGCGTACCCACCATGAATTTTTTGTGGAATTGGAGCCGTGACTCTAGCTCTGATGAATTTTTGTCTTTTGGAAGGGATCTAACGATTTCGTCTTGGGATTTTGACAAGACATGCATTTTGGTAACTCTTAGGTGTTTGTAGAGTTCCGAAGGCTTTTTTAATTTCATTCCAAAATTATTCGAGCCCCTGTACAACGTTGACGGGTCTGCAGATGGTGCTAGCCCGAGCCACAACTTCAATGTCTTATTGACTTTCGCGTCCAGTGTTCTCATGTGGTTCTGGTTTATATCATATACTAGAAACGTTTAATTTTAATTTTAAAAAATTAATAAAAAAATTAATAGTTTAGTAATTTATCGTAAATCATTGAACAGAAACGTAAAAGGAAAATAAAAAAAATTGATTACATTTTAGCTAGTAAAAATAAGTACGGTATTAGTTAGCAACACTTTTTTTTAAATATTTTTTCTAAATTAAAAATAATTTTCACTTAGACATAATGATCAAAAATTAAAAACTTATACTCTCGATTGTCTGCACTTGGTGCCACTTGTTAAGAGACATTATATAATTAAACTCACTTCCACTTATTCTACTAGTCACTATTGCCAGGAAGTTCAAGCCTATTAACAAAAAAAAAAAGACTTCAAAAACTAAAAAGTATAAAATTACTTAATTTGTATGTGCTACCTATTCATAGGTTTGAAGTCGGCGCCAAGCCAAATGTAATAGTAGGTACCACACTCGCTATATTTCGAGACGAACGTCAACGACGTCCCCGACGCTTCGGTTGTTTTATTCTACGCGAAGAGCAGCTATCCCGCTCAAAGCCACGCGCGGCGAGTGCGGTACCTACTATTACATTTTGGCTTGGCACCGACTTACAACCTATGAATAGGTAGCACATACAAATTAAGTTATTTTATAATTTTTAGTTTTTGAAGTCGGTTTTTTAATGAAGTTTTTTTATATTTTTTGCTTTTTAGTCTTTCTCAAGTCTCTCATCATCATTTCACCTAAATAACTTGAAAGAATACGACTAAAGGTAACATAATTATATTACGTTTTGAATCGAAAGGACTTCAGGTAATTTTTTGTAATAAAATCTCAAATGGACTGTTCTCTAAGGTTACTTTAATTCAAGTGATTTGAGGTAAACTGACAATAACGTTAGGACCCGCTATATATTATGAAATTAAATTATGTCTACAGAATATGAAGGCATGCAGACAATTGCTCCTAACTTCATTGCAGGCGCTCACGTAAATTTGAGGGTTTCCTTCAATTTCCTTGGGATCCTATCATCAGATCCTGATATCGTGGCCATGGAACAACATGGGGAGCATACCCTTTCGAATACAAAAAGAATTTTCAAAATCGGTCCACAATTGACGGAGTAATCAATGTACATTCATAAAAAATAAATACCGATGAAATGGAGAACCTCCTCCTTTTGGAAGTCGGTTAATAAGCTATATGTATAATTAATCAACAAAACAGTGAAAATTGAGGTTTTTTTTCCTTTAAAATCATAACCAGAACAAAGGACAGTACAACGTCAATTATATATAATATTTATATTGCAAACCAACCAAATTATGTAATATAATGTTTATATTGTAACCTAAATAAGAAACTATTTGCTCCCGTTGTTAATAATAAGTTTAAAATGCAGATTCAATATTTTTTAATATCGTATTATATTTTATTTTTCACGATTGAAACTAATATATTTTTTGTAAATATATAGGACGAAGAGCAATAACTAGTATCCTTAATAATCATATACTTTACAAAAAAAAATACTTGATTATTTTTCATTACGAATAATATTACAATGAATCAAAAAGTTTAGGAGTACTATGTGAGTTAAACTCAAGCTAGTAGCAATTATAATGTGAAGGTCATATCCGGAAGACCCTCATTATCATATCAACCTAATATTCTGAACACACTACTCTGTTTGGGACTACCCCTATAAAATCTAAACTAAAATATACATTTCTGAAAACTAGTTTGAGGGAGCCTAAATAATATTATAACGTTAAAATGTATCTTTGTGTGATATGGATGTAGTGCTCTTTGGAATGTTATAATAAAGTAACTTATTTGTGTTAATAAGATTAAATGGAAACTTATATTCTTGGTCGATTCTGAATTGTGAAAATGGTTACACGCGTTTGCTGACATGCATTTGGTGAAATTTGAAGTATATTTGTATTGCAACTCAACAATGAACAGAACAGAAACCCAGTACAAATTATTATCTGTTAAAGATTGGTATGAACGGTAGGGCTTCCAGTATTAATATGTACCTACTCTTATAAACAATTCCCTACCCCTAATTTTATTCAGCTACTAATAAAGTGTTACAACGGGTTTCTTGCATGTTGTTAAGTTATGTGGATTATTGCAGATACTTCCTTTTAAGCTATTGCATAGCCTTTATCACGGGCTTTGAGCGTGGCGACCGAATCAGGACATTCCGTAACGAAAATAAAACCTAACACCTGAAGCTCGCCCGGATCGAGACGAGCTGCTCCGAAATCGGACGAATACGTAACCAACTGTTTGTGAGAAAGTATATAGGTGTATAGGTATCTATCATACCTTTATAATGCCACACTCACCGCATGTGCGCCCCGTAAGTATACATGTTTAAAGGAAAAAAAATATTGCATAAATAAAAAATAAATAAATAATTATAATTGCATAAGTTCATAAAAAATGCTATGCAATAGCTTTACCGCGGCAGACCCCGAGTGCCACACTGCCACACGTTTTTTTTCATATAATATATTGATATATGATTTCTAAAAGACAGGTAAAAAAACACGTGTTTTCAAACATTTACGCGTACAATATATGTATATACAAATTAGGGAGAATAAGTACCAGTACAAGCTAATAAAACTCTTAAATTTCTACACAGTTTGGCAAGTCATAAAATATTCACTTAAAAAACGCTGGTCTGTCTTTAATTGAAGCCATAGTTAATAAAGGTTGAATTGTCGACGACCTTCCATTTTCGTGGTATTTTTCATTTTGTTTGACATAGCTATTTTTAGTTTCACGCAAACAAACCGCTTTGGAATTACTTTACAAACGTAAAAAGTGGTTGAATAATTTATATGAAAATTTTATGCGGTACTGAGAGGGACTCTACTTGCAGACATATGCATTATGTAACAGTACATTGTGTTACCTACTTAAAAATTACAATTCTAGATGCTTTTCATTACATTATACATACCTATATGCATACCATTCATGATAATGATCATATCCATATTGGGATTTTGCCCGTTTATCCAAATGTTGTTTATAGTATAGATTATAAATAAAAAAATAAAAATTCTTTTTAATAAAATCCTAATTTCGCTAGATATTTTTTACTAACAACAAAGTTTTCTACAAAGTTTTCATTGTCGCTATACAAACTTAAATTTATAACAGTTATCTTTGAAATATTATAAATGGAATACGACTTCTATTGATTTATATATTTTAATATCTTACAATATAGAAATATCGACTTCTGGAAAATGTTAGGATCTCGGTATTTAATTATATTTAGGTATTTCTGAAATAATTAAGATTTTTTGTCAACACTATGCTTGGAAATTTAAAGAATAATATTTATTCACTCACTTGTTTGCAAGAATTTTATATTCTGTTGTAAAAAAATATAATCATAAATTTATTGACTAACCTATTGGAAATAACTAAGATTCTACTAAGTTAAAATATTGTCATGCTCATAGAATCTTCCATGAATTAGTGCAAATAAAACGGTGAAGTTTTTAAAAATACAATAACCTTAACATTATTTTTTATAAGGTTAGTAGGTTAGTTAGTAGCTGTATTATAAATAATATTAATACCTGTAATCATTATCATCATCCTATTGCTGTCTACTGCTGAACATAGGTCTAACTACCAACAATAATTTCATAAAAATAACTATCGCCTCTCACAAACCGCCTACCTTTAGGTCAGATGTCTATAAATAAACATGGCCTGTGGGCTGTGTGCTAGTAGACTGCTGATAGAGTCGGTTTATTTATTTATTTTCATTTTTTATTATTTCGTTTTAAATTTTTGCAAATATAAGCATAGTATCAGTTTTTTCTTCTCAATTCTCTTCTTGTTTAATTGATTTCAATTGAAATGAAACATGACAATATAATGGTTCCAACGTTATTTTAATGCCTGTCAATGACTTTTGTTAATTTCCACTTTACAGACTGAAAATCATTATTTGTGCTGATGATAGGTACGGGACTGTTCTTTAGGGCTAGTAGTTAGGAATAGGTGTTTCATGCTACATAGTCAGGCCTGAGTAAGGCGAATATGCAAAAAAACGTTTTGAAATTGAATGTTACCAAAACGAAATACATAACCTTTGCGAACTGATTTAAAATACTTACATCCTCCTCGTTAACCATATCAACGATTGCCACTGAAAAACGTCCACTTGCACATGACCCACTTTGAAATGGTGAAGAGTATAAAATACCTCGGTGTCACAATTGATCATTGCTTAACATGCAAATTTCCTATAAAGCTCCATATAACAAGACTCAGTAACTACATATTTATTTTCAAAACCATAAGGCACTCTTCAAATTGAAGCCGCACATGATAAAATTTAAAAAACTGTAACCCAACTACGTAAAAACATTTAATAAAATATATAGCCTAAATCACATGGGTCATTATTACAAATCTATTGACTATCCATTAAAATCGGGTCACTAGTTTAGGCGTTCCGATGGAACATACAAACGTATAAAGACAGCCAAAACTAGGTTTACCCTTTCTTTTACCTTTGGTGTAGTCTGGTAAAAATGAGGATCTATTACGCGTTATGCTAATCACTGATAAAATATTGCGTTACATCATGGGAGGTGCATCCAAAATCTGATATAAATCGAGAGAGCTAAACGCGCTATTTTCAAACTCGGTGCTAGCTTCTCTTTAAATTTTTACCAAAGAATTGTACAAGATTCAGAACGTTGTTAGTCTCCCTTCTCCATTTATTATATACTATTACATTAAGTGATTAGCAAAGTCTGTTTCTACTAACAACTCAATGTTACAAAACATTTGACATTTATCTTACAATTGAATCTCTTGAAATTAAAATCAAAATAGAAAGGCAAAAAGTAAAACAATTCCCAGAAGCCTTAATACTTTGCCATCATATTATGTCATCCTTGTAATGGCCTCGCAGTACTCACAAGTTCAAAACAAAATCTTCCCCCAGTCACTCCGCAAATATATTAGGACTTGAATTCAAGAGAGTATTACAGTAAGTTTATAAAGCATTTTGTAGAATTCATGAAGCTCAGCCATTGAAACCAACTTTGACTGTTTCACTTACTCATAATTTCGTCGAAATAAGAGTTTATAAGATGCAAAATAAACTTAGATTTAAAATATAACTTTCAGACTTTTTCTTTTTCCGTTTATTATTTTTTCATTTTATCTTTGCTACAAATTTTGAAGGCACGGATATGTATGTTATTTACCAAACATTGAATCGTGTCAAATACTCGCAGTAAATATGTATCGAACGGCGTTAAATAAATCAGTAACAAAGTTAAAAAAAATGGTATGTACGTCCATTAGAAACAACCAATGTTAAATATGAAATTTTAGATAGATATTTATTTATTTTTTATTTATTTAATGTATCTATCTTTAAAAGATAACTCCCGCACTAAGAATAAATCCTGTGTCACGGAGGACTTTACATGTAACGGACACAAAGAACACTCAGACTCAGATTAACAATTTGTGGGTCACACAAAGTGTTGTGTCCATGTAGGATTTGATCCCACAACACTTGGCAAAGTAAGAAGCGGTCTGGCAACCGTTTAAACCACTAGACCATACATATATATATGTATTTAAACGTGAATCAAAAACTTTGTACCCCTTTTTACGAAAATTATGCGATCGGAAGAGCATAATATTTTGGCACAGTTGAAGATGCCAAATAAGTGAAACGAATTATGGTAGACCACTAGTATGATCTATTTTATCATGTTAGACATTATTTAAGTCGATTTTTTTAATTACTATTGTAAATTAAATTGTAATTCATTGTTGTCAGTGATGGTGGTGGGCCATGGATGTGCGCGTCTGGCGCTGCATTGGGCAGCGCTGGTGGCGTGCGCGCTGGTGGGGGCGTTGGCGCCAGAGCGGCTAGAACCGTGCAATGGCAGTCCATTGTGCTCCTGCCGCGTTGCACATATGTCCTGCATTGCTGTACCACTACACAGATTCCCAGGTAAACTACACTCACGACAAACAACTATTATAAAAAAGTAGTTTTTGAATAATCAAACCCATAATGTAAATCAGTAATCACAGATATTTAAAAATAAAGGAAAGATAATAAATGAATTTGTAGATATAGGTCACAATGAATCTCTCTTTAAAACCAACAAACCCGTTATAATCATTGTAAATAGCGTATTTCTTCTTAAAAGGTGTGACACCCCTGGTGCTGTGGGCGTCCATGGGCGGCGGTAATCGCTTACCATAAAAAATAGTTGTAAATCATATTGATTATCTACCGTTCAAAACTTTACATCATTATGTAAGAAAAAGTATTTTATACAACATGTTAAAATATGTTTTTCTTAAAATAATTGTTTAAAATAATTATAAAGTTAATCAATAACTAGTAGATAGTAGTAGATATCATAGAAACAAGTAGTAAATGTTTTCAAACCATAAATTAGGGGCATAATACACATCAACGTCTCCTAGAAGTATAACTGACCAGAGTATAAACAAAATTCACGGCCTAATTTTTTTTCCTTCTCCGCTTGATGTGAAATGCCCCTAATATTATTTCAATGTAATTTATTCCAATATTCTTAACATTTTTTTTTCATTTCAGCATTAATATAATAACATAACATACAAAAACGATTCCATATTATATTCGTCTAAAGGATCTTATTTCTTGGCAGCTATCTAAACACTGAGTTTAAACACTTAAATGGGAACTAATTTAGTTCAAATACAATCGAGTCTGTCCTACATATATTATCACAAAATTACGTTACTTGTGACTTATTTATATAACTTATGAAGTGTAAACTGAACAAGTAACGTTGTTTAGAGTGAATACTCACTCTAAACAAAAATAAATGAACAAGTGATTTGAGCTCTGTTATAATTAGAACAAAACAAATTGTAAAGTTTGAAAATCGAACACGTCCAATCTAAAAGTCATACTCACAAAATAAATTAAATTCATGATGGCGGATATAGTTGTGGCTAAACCAAACCGCAGCTATACATGAAATTGTTTTCCAAACGAGCTCTTTGAATTTTTGTTTTTATTTTTTTAATGCACGTTTGTTAGTTTACTGCCTCGGTGGCGCAGTGGTAGCGTATGCGACTGCTTTGCCTGAGGTAGGTCTCGGATTCGATTACCGGGTCGGACCGAATGTTTGTATGAACTACAAATATTTGTTTCGGATTTTGAGTGTTTTCTATGTATAATATGTATGTATTTACAAAAAAACAGTATAAATGTATTTATATCAGTTGTCTAGTATCCATAACACAAGCTCTGCTTGGCTTGGGACTAGATGGCGTTGTGTGTCAGATGTCCGAAATATTTATTACTTAAGCTATTTAAGGCTGACTTTTAAGGTTACTAATGTAAATCCTAAATGAAATTCTAGAACTTTATAAAGTCCTTAAATGTGGCTTAAAACTATGTACCCATTTAAACTTCTCTTGCAGAATGGCCGCGGATAGAACTACAACATCTAGATATAAGCATGTCTAACCTAGAAGTGCTGACAGAAAGTGCTTTGGATGGACTGAGATTGCAAACATTAGTCTTAGTTGCTAATAAATTACATTACATCGAGATGCACGCATTTAGGTAACTGTGTTTTATATTTCATTAATTTTAATTAAAAATCAAGTAAGAAGCAACATTAAACAAAACTAATTTATTTCAGCTCCATGGCTAGTACTCTAGCATCTTTAGATCTCGGCTACAACGAATTCACTGAAATACCACAGCAGGGATTAAAAGATTTAAAAGTTTTAAACTGGTTGAATCTGCAGAAGTAAGCAAAGTTTTCTAACTAAATTCCATTAAACTTTTACTGTGGAGTTGATTGAATTGATTAATATTTTATCCTTTTATTTTAGCAACAACATAGTGTACTTAGGACCGGAAATCAAATGGCATCATTTAGAAGAGACCTTGACGAGTTTATCACTTTGCAACAACCAGGTGACCCAATTGAAGTCTCAAGCACTGACGTCACTATATCACCTTCTGCAACTTGATCTGGAGGGAAACCACCTAAGATCCATTACAGCAGACTCCTTACCGCCTTCCTTAACACTTCTCAAGCTGTCCAACAACTTTATACATGAATTATCCTGTGATTTACTTTATAGTCTACCTAGGTTACAATCTGTTCATTTACGGCATAATTTTATTAGCTTCAGAGATAACTTTCTCTGTCCTAGTAATAGAACAAAAAAGATTGAAAAGTTTGATTTGAGTAATAACAAAATTAACGACACTTCACAAATACTTTTACTTCGAGATATTCAAATTAGACAAATAATTTTAGACCTAAATGAGTTAACTACGATTCCGAAATCTATTTTCACAAATAACAGAATAGAAAAGTTGTCTATATCATACAATATGTTGACTTCAATAAGCCGCGACCTATTTATGTCATTGAAAAACTCACTGGAACATCTGGAAGTAGAGCACAACAAATTGTTCCATTTGCCGGACAGCTTGGCTCAGGTCGTGCGACTTCGTCATTTATCTTTAGCTTATAACCAGTTAGAGGAATCGCCCGCCCTCCCAAGCCGGATTCAGACGCTCTCGATAGCGGGCAACTTTTTAACTGCAATACCCTCCGCACTTCAAACGCTTGAATCTGGTTCTATTCGTTATCTCGACTTGAGCTACAACAGGATATCTAATTTGTTACCAAACGAATTTCTAGACTGGTCTAACTCCCTTGGGACTATCAACTTAAGAGGTAACAGGATTGCACAGATCTATAAGAACGTATTCCCGGCAACTATGCCATTAAAAGAGATAAATCTAAGTTTTAACGACTTATACTACGTGCATCCACAATCCTTTTCGAACGTGACTAGTTCGCTTCATGTATTAGAATCGTCTTCTACGCTGTTTAGCGGTTATTTTCCTTTCGAAGTTGAAGAAGGACTCGAAAATCTCAGTTGGCTATCGTTTGACAATAATGATTTTCACATTCTAAAATTATCTGATATGGTTTCATTTTCATATCTCAAATACTTAAATTTGGATTATAACAGAATTGTTGATATTGTTATAAGTGATTACTATAATAATTCTTCACTCCCTTTAAGTAACTTAAGGCTCGCGTATAATTTTTTGGATTCACTGCATAGCAGAAGTTTTATATACATGCCGGAGTTAAGAAACTTAGATTTATCTTATAACAGAATCAACAACTTAACTAAGCACATTTTCGCAAATTTACCAAATTTAAGATATTTATCTCTTGCGGGAAACATAATCGATTCGATGGAAACTGAGACGTTTGCTAATTTACCAAAATTGGAAATATTAGAACTCCAAGGGAATAACTTTACTTATTTATCACTAAACTCATTTTATAACGTATCCAATATGGACATCACATTCACGTTGAACGTTAGCAGAAATCATATTAAGTACATTGATGGGGACTCTAATATCTCTATTAATATATTTGATGGATCCTATAATGATCTGTTTGAAGTGCCAAACATTTTTTTTGTAATAGTCGAAACATCAATTCGGCAAATTATCTTATCGCATAATAACATTGTCCATATTTCAAATGAAGCTTTTGGGAACGCAATATATTTAGAAATACTTGACTTGCATAAAAATAATATAAGTATTATAAAGAGAAAATCATTCACAGATTTAATATCTCTACAGATACTGGATCTATCATTTAACAAAATTTCACAATTATCTGTTGAGCAGTTCTATAATTTAAACAAATTAAGGTATTTAAAACTAGATCATAATAATTTACGTTTACTACCAAGAGACGTATTTAAGAACACCATTATAGAACATTTGGATATGAGTTACAATGACATGCCTCTCTTTCCCGGCACGGCTCTGTCGCAAATCGGTTTTACCCTTAGATACCTCGACTTATCGCACAATCGTTTAGAATATTTAGACAGTAATATATTTCGGAGTACACAGTTTCTGTTGAATTTAAATTTAGGACACAATCTATTAACAGTATTATCAGATAACACTTTCTCGAGCCTCGGAGGACTACGTCAACTGGACCTGAGTTCTAACTCCATAAAGGCGAACTTCAAAGAACTGTTTCATAACCTTCCTAACTTGAGGCATTTGAATCTTGCAAATGTAAGCTTAAAGTCAGTGCCTTATCTACCTTTGACAAACTTAACTAGCCTCAATTTGACGTCAAATTACATTAACAGTTTTAAAGAAATTGATGTGAAACGGTTAGCAAGTCTTCGCCATTTAGATCTAAGTCATAATCGTCTTACTTCTTTAGTGCCAAAGATGTGGTTTCACTTAGGTAGTTTAAATATCCTCGATCTGTCACATAATCCAATTGTAAGAATTACACCAAATAGTTTCAAATGGTTGAGTAATTTATCTCATTTGAATTTAAATGGACTGAAATTCTTAGACATAGTTGACCAGGATTCCTTCCGTCCCTTGATATCGCTACGGTCACTGCATATCCAATCGTGGTCTACTATAAATCACTCCACGTTCCGCATTTCCAATATCACTTCCTCTCTCCCCACCTTGTACAAATTAGTGGTACATTGGACAGATGAGATCATGGACAATCAATTACATGGGATCGATGCAAGGAACATTCGCTACCTAGAAATCAGGGGAACGAATCTAAAAAGAATATCAGATGAAGCTTTTCAACCGTTTGCCGATAGTCAAGAGATATTTATTAGAATTACAATGACTTCGCTGACAAAATTGCCAACAGCGTTTATGAAGCATTTGGGACAAGTTCCACAACTCGGCATAGATTTGAGCTATAATCAACTGACGACTCTTAATCCTGCCATTTTCTATCCTAATTTCACAAGCTGGAGTCATGTCGCGACAAAATTATTCTCAGGTACGTGAATACGGTATTTTGTTTATTTTAGAACTTCTAATATAACCCGAGTTATAACGGTAGCAGGGTCCTCAGTCCTCGCCCGGATACAACATATTAAATAAGATAAAGTTTCTATTTCAGAGAGATGATTTTATTTTATCCTCCATATCTGAGGCTCGTCTTAACGAACATTAAACAACCTGCATTTTTACGCTCGTTTAAATTTATACAAGTTAAAATAAGTTTGATGTTAGTTTCGCCGAGCTAAGAGA
Organism: Diaphora mendica; assembly: GCA_949125395.1. Lineage (NCBI taxonomy): Eukaryota > Metazoa > Arthropoda > Insecta > Lepidoptera > Erebidae > Diaphora > Diaphora mendica. The sequence goes on from OX421321.1 coordinate 11,221,226, forward strand.
AGAGCATATTACTGTTACATCACGTATTGCTTTTAAACATATATGACAGGCAGCTTGAAACTAATATAAATTTCATAATTTACCGGTAACTAAACCCAAAAATCTCTTTTGAAAACAATTTAAATATTCCATAAGCTTATAATTAACGTGGCGATATCTCTAAAACGAGTTAGATTGTTCATTAAATATGCACAGTCGCGCAAGTGAACCACAAGCAAATGCTAGTATTTTATTAAAATTTACTGAGCCTCTCACCGCACCGAGTGAGCCGGGCAACTCTTCTTAATGAGTTTTAATTCTTAATACGCTACTCGAAACTTTTCTAGATGAGGTAAATCGTCTACTGTTTTATTAATAATTTTGGTGACCTTTTGTAGGAGGGCTGATACTCACGGGAAATCCTTTACGATGTGAATGCGAACTAGCATGGCTTGGCGCGTGGCTCCGCCGTTGGTTACAGGAGAATGAAGCAGGAGCAGAACTACGTCGCGCTGTTCGGAGTGGTACTTGCAAAGATCCTTCAGGAAGACGCGTCTTTCTCCTCCAATTGCGCGCTGACGAAGCAGAGTGCCACGCTAGCGCACTCTCCAGCGATGCTCAGCCAAACTACACCCGTGCCGTTTGTACCCTTGCTAGCGTTTTCTGGGCTCTTTTACTTAGATGATGACTATTCTAATAGCTAGTTTTTATATTTAGTAGTAAGTGATGAATGTAAATATGTTTTAACACCATCAACTTTAATGTTTGCAATCAAACTGTAGTTGAATTTTATACACGGTACGGTTAAAGATTTTTGTAGGAAACGTGGACGTGTAATTATAAGCGAAAAAAGAATAAGTTTAAGGTCTATTTAATAATACCTACTTTAATGTGTAAAGGTAGATACGTATTATATTCTTAATAAGTTTTTCTAGGTAATTTCATAGGTGTTGTATGGACACTATAGATTGCTCACTCAATGCGACCATTTTGAATCGGAAATATAAAAAGTAGAAAATCCTGTAATATTTCTTGATTTATTTCATACGATAATACATAAATATATACGTAATAACGTTAAACGTATCTACTCTATTGTGGCCACGAATTGTTATTCTTTTGTGAATGTATTCTAATGTAAATATGTACAAAAGTAAATATTTTTACAAAATTAAAATACTTTCCTTTTATATACAAGCCTACTGCTACGTTTCTTAAGAGAACAGATTCGTAGGAATCCTGGTAAATGTTACACAATTTCACGGGGCTTCGTTTATCAAAAGCGTAAGCTTTGTGATTTCAACTGTGGGCATCTAACCTACTTATATTACAATTTGCATTGTGATTTCTCCTACAGACATTTCTGACGCATTTTGGTTAATCCCGTACAAGAATCTCAAAGCTAGCAATTAGCTTATTAAAAGCTAAATAATTTTGGTAAGTCACTGTTATAAAAGTCAAAACAAATCATTGATTACGTAGCAATTTTCATATGCAGGTATAAAAAATAGGCAATCCAAATAGTGTAAACCAGTTATAGGAAATGATGGAAATGCGGGTGAAATGAATGGTGATATGTACATAAATAAAATAGGGGAGGATTAGTGGTTTTGTGGATATAAATCAAAATGTAGCCAATGAATACATTTAATTTCCGAACTGGCTTTGATTCCGTATCGATGCGATGACTATTTCGGTTGCTGCTAATGCGCCAGAATTAATTTAATTGGTATGGATTGTCGATGTTCACATATTCATTAGTGTTTACATTGGCGTTATTTCATTTTTCAGAGTTTGTAAGGACAGAGAGTTGAATGAAAATATTTATTGTTACATGTATGTAGATAACATAGTATCGAAACAAATTAAAACTTCAGTCAATTATCACTACATATTATAAAACAAAGTCCTCCACTGCGTCTATCTGTCTATCAGTTCGCGATAAACTCAAAAGCTACTGCACGGATTTTTATGTAGTTTTTACCAATAGATAGAGTGATCTCAGAAAGGTTTTCGTATAGAATTTATATATCGTATATTGGCTAAAATATAACGATATTTGTTGAACACGACGACGTCGGAAAAAAATAATGTTTTCCCCGTGCAAAGCCTAGTAAAGTATAAAATAATTTATATTTTCAATATTTTTAATTAATTTATATTTTCAATATAATTAACTGCACGGTTGGCCTAGTCGTTTAGGCGGTCGCCACGCCGCTTGCCAATTCGCCAAGTGTTGTGGGTTCAAATCCTACACGGGACAACACTTTGTGTGATCCACAAATTGTTGTTCTGAGTTTGGGTGTTAATTGTGTCCGTTTCATGTATGTCTGTAAAGTCTTCCGCGACACAGGATGTTTATTCCTAATGCGGTAGTTGTCTTTAAAAAAAAACAACCATTTTGATCAAGGTAATTATCACCATTATATTATGACTATTATATATTACTACGTACTCTGTAGTAGCCAGAAAATAAATAACATCTCACTGTACACACAACAGACGCGTTTGGTTGGAGATGCTACATACCCAGTCTTGGCAAAGTTCCTTTGACAGTTTCTCTTATAAGCTATTTATGTCGACAAAGGTATTGTTGTATACCAGATACAGATAACTCGAGCAGAAATCCGTTGATCATGGAATTAAATAACACACCTGCGCTACACATGAAATGGAACACTGTATTATCAAATCTATTTCGCAAACAATGTTATAAAGTGACATATTATTATTATACCCATGACAGGGTTGAATAATTGACAACTGTTCAATAACTAACTTCAAACTAGTTCCTCATCAATCTGTAACTATCCTGTTGTTATATTCTGTCTGCCCGTATAGATCAAAGGACTTTAATTAAGACAAGTCCAAAAGCGATAGTAACAAACATCATACGGAACTTGTGGTATCATAACTTTCTTTACCATATTTCCTACTACAAGTAACATTTCAAATTAGTTGTTTTTCAACAATTCAATGTTTAAATATACATAATAATTCATTGTTTTTTTCAATAAAAAAGTTATCTTTTCGACAGTCCCTAGTCTAGATTCTTGTTGATTTTTGTTTCAGTTTTATATATTAACTAGCTGACCCGTGCCCACTTCGTTGGCCCACATTTTTTCTCCGACTTACTTTGCAAATACAGCTACCACGAAAAAGTTTTTCCACTTTTCGGGTTATTATAGATCCTATGTTACTCACAAATAACGTGGCCTTCTATTGGTAGAAAAAATTTCAAAATCAGTTTAGTAGATGCAGAGATTACCCCCTACAACGTCACAAACTCACAAACTCACAAACTTTACCTCTTTATATAATAGTATAGAGTATAGATAATGGTGTTTACGTACACATAACTAAAATATGTTCAGCACACAAAAGGTAGTAATCGCATTATCACCAATTTAAAGATATGAATACATAACAGCAAGTGTTACTACAGCATCTCAAACCATATTACCATCCCTATACAAACTATTCGTACTTGAAACGTTAACACTCTATCGTCAAATTCTCTGAAGAAGAAAAGATCAGTGCGACAGTATAATTCAATAAAAACTCTCTAGAAAAGTTAGAAAGGATATATTCGTAAAGACAGCAACATTATTTTGTAGAAAGGCGTCTCTGTACGTATATAAATCTGCCCACTCGACTCTTACATAGATAATGGTAAATAGTGGAGCAGTGGAGAGAGCGCGCTAGTGCGACGTGTGACAAGATGGATCTACTAAATCATTGTTGCGATGTTTGCAATTAACTTGCCCTCTGAGCTATTTGTCTCCCCACCATTGCTTTTTAGGAACCTTAGGGAATAGAATAAATTGATACACTTGGAAAATATTTCCAATTCCAAAAGCGTAAAGTAGTGTGTTTAAGTGTCTTATTTGCAGATATACGCATCATTTTAAACTTTTTATGTAGAACTTTTTTTACATGACATACACATGACTTGTAATATTTATTCGGGGGAAAACAAGAAAGTGTAATATTTTAGCTCTTGGACAAGTAGGACTGTCATAAGCCTGTAATATTTTTTTTGAGTAAGTGTATCAAGATAAAGATTAGTATCTTTTATTTAGATTTTGGCATCAATATATGACATCATCAATTAAAACAAGAATGTTTCTTTTTGTAGTTTTCAAACTAAACTCTCTAAAGTTAACGAACGAAAATCTATTTGCAGTAGATTAACGAGTAGTTATACCAAAACATGTTCAGCAAATAATGAAATTTAGAACATACAAAGACATTTAATGTAAAAAGAATAGGAACATGCTTTTACAAAGGAAACCACACAGACACACAAATTTAAAAAATACAAATAACATAAACTTTTTATTTTACTTGTACTTTTTCTATAAAAGTTAGGAAAACATAATACATTGTATATGAACAAAACTGTTTATCGTACAAAGTACGTTGCGTCGAACTTAGATTTACCTGCAGTACAAGTTTGGCCGCAAACTAAGCAATCAGTTACCGAATGCTGCCATCGCTCTTTGTTTTGTTGAATGTGAAAAAATCGCTATGTTCTGCTATGATAAGTAATAATATTATTAATATTTTTTCTTTGCAGTTTTTCTTTTGCCTAATCGTGATTTAAATGATCCTAGCACTGTACTGATCTTGTTTTATGCAACATAAAAATGTTTTTGGTTTTATTTAACTTAAAAGTTTCTTAGAAATACAATCTAAATTCTTATCTCTTTTTAAAATATCACGTAGGCCTGGCAGTATTCTAAGCCCAAGAGATGGATCGCTAACAAAATACTGTACCTACTTGTGTAATTTTCTATAACTTATAACATTTACTTAATTAATACCGCGGAATGCCATCAGGTAACGACATGGGTACACGCTTTTGACATTATCTATACCAATTGGGGGTAATATAGGAGTTCAAATTATACTTTCGGGACACATTTTGTTATAAATATACCAACCATAAAGTGAATAAACATAGAAAAATAATCATATTGAAAGCTCAGAGGCTCGATTCGGGCACATTCTTGAGTTTTTTGTCATATTGGTATTGAAGATAAGGCAGTTTATCATGTCATAGTCCTTGACGTATTATTTACTTGAGATATACTGTAAATGTGAAAGTATCTAATACTATAAAGTTGAAGTTTAGAGGTTACTCACGCCAAAATAGTTGAGGTAGATGGATCTAGATAAAATTTGAAACAAAGATAGATTATAGCTCAAATAACACACTACATCTAAACATGAGGTCGAAAAAAAAATGATATGAAAAGATATTAAGATGATCAAAGTTACGGGCAAATGATCATCTAATGGTAAGTACCAAGTAACTAAAAAAATCAAAGACAGCTATGCCGTGATAAACAGGAGAAAATACTAATCATGTTAGCTAACTCTTGTCGCGCAACTCAATTTTGTTACACCAGGAAAACAATGTTCACTCTGGCCCATCATGTTTTCATCTTATCCGACTTCTCACTTAGGATAACATTCAACGGGGATCAACTCGAATCGTCATTTATCAGAATATATTCTGATTGGTCTTTTCCAGCCCCAAATATTCTGATAATTGACATTGTATCGAAACGTAACCGTGGGAGAGCCACGCTTCGGCATGAATGGGCCGGCTCGACCGGAGTGATACCACGGCCTCACAGAAAACCGGTGTGAAATAGTGCTTGCGCTGTGTTTCACCGAGTGAGTGAGGATACCGGAGGCCCATACCCCAACCCCTCCCCCTATCTCCCCCCCCATCCCCCAAAGGCCGGTAACGCACTTGTGACGCCTCTGGTGTTGCGGGTGTCCATGGGCGGCGGTAATCGCTTACCATCAGGCGATACGTCTGCTCGTTTGCCGGTCTATTCTATAAAAAAAAAAAGTACGCCACCATTTAGTCTTTTCAAAAACTTTTACCTCACCCACTCAATCTTTGTAACAAATTGTCGCCTGCACTATTTCTGAATCGGAAAAACCTTTAAGAATTAAAAAATCTACAACTGCAGTAACTCATTAGGGTTCAATGGCTCTTATGAAAGAATAGACACATTATATACATCGGAAGATTTTAGATTAACTAATTACTCAGATATAGGCAGTATTTGCCATCATGCATGAACCTGCACTTTAAAATCAGGAAACTTGCTTCGTGCTAGATATCTTATTCTTTCACCATGAAGTACAAATTCATAGGCATATTATATTAGTAGGTGTATTTTTTATTTATAAACTATCTGCACCTATTTAATACTAACTTTTAAACTTTCGCGTTCCATGATGTAATAATAATTATTTTTACGGGAATTAACGCGATCACTTATTTCAAGGTATTACATACCTCTGTTTTGCCTGACGTTTCGACCAGGTTGCACTGGCCGTGGTCACAGGCTGATTGGCTCAGCGGCGCACGCCCTCCGTCGTCGAATCCGTGAAGTAGAAGGTTCTTCATCCACCCGCACATTTTCGATATTATTGATATTTTTGTTTCGCCATGTACCGTCACATACCATACTAACAGGGTCCCTATTCTGTAAGCAAACCGATGTGTTCCTATTCTGGTGTTTATCCGACTGCGCAGAAAAGTGAGGTGGTAAGTTTTTTAATACCCCTATTTTATACCCTTCGTGTGGTGTTATAAGGGGTTACATATTATGTAATAAATGAAAATCTATTTAGTTCACAACATCTGTAAACTTATACATATACATACATGTAACAGGCTATTAGTGCAAATATACACGTACTTATATAAATACTTGCTGACCCGGCAAACGTTATTAAAAATATATAAATCAAAATAAATGAAATAAAAACTTTAGGGGTGGGTCATTCTTATCATTTAGGGGTATGATTAATAGATCTTGGCCGATTCTCAGACCTACCCGATATGCACACAAAATTTCATAAAAATCGGTCCAGCTGTTTCGGAGGAGTTTGGTAACAAACACCGCGACACGAGAATATTACATACTAATAATAAGACTAGCTGAGTCACGTGGTACTACCCGCGGTTATTGTTGTACCTTTTTTTTATGTATGGCCCTGCCAAATTTAGTCTACTCTGCCTGATGGAAAGCATAAGTAGAATCCAAGAGTGGTGGTCACCATACTCATTGCGAATGCAGACAATGCAGCATGGTGACCCACACCATGGCGGCCTAGTGGCATTGGGCCTCCTGTTTCGCACTCACCAACGAAACACGACAGCACGAACGCTGCCATTAGTACAGTACCGGTCGAGCCGGCCCGTTCGTGCAGAAATCAGCGTGACTCTACTACCTCCCAAAACCTTTACAACCGCGGGTAACACCGCGGGGCAAAAAAGTAGCCTAAGTTACTCCTTATTACATCAGCTATCTGCCAGTGAAAATCCTGTCGAAATCTGTCCAGCCGTTCCAGAGATTAGCTGGAACAGACAGACAGATGAGAAAAAAATATATTTTGGTATATGTACCGTGTACGAGATGCCTTTTAAGTTTTGTCGTTTGAAGAAAAAAACACAACTAGAACCTTATAGTACTTTTTATTGTTTTTTAAAGTATTCACCACGTAGCTTAATACACTTTTCCATTCGCTCAAACCAGTTATTATAACATTTATTCCACTCTCAAGTGGGGGTGTTCAAAATGGCTGACTTGAAAGCGTCGACTGCTTCTTCACCGGACTGGAACCTTTGACCACCAAGACTTTTCTTAATTTTAGGAAATGTAAAGAAATCGTTAGGGCTTAGGTCAGGACTGTATGGAGGATGGTCAAGAACTTCTACTTTTTCCTGCTTCAAATATTCAATCGTTTGACGGGCGCTGTGAGCTTGCGTTGTCCTGGTGCAGGATGATGCGTCGCTTTGAGTTAGATTTCGAAGTTCGGTGATGACTTATGGTAAACAAACTGTGGCATACCACTTTGCGTTAACCGTTCTACGATCTTCAAGTGCAATAGTCGCAACATAGCCGGTTTTTCCAACGAACGTGGCCACCATCTTCTTTGATGTGCTTCGAGAACGAACAACTTTAGTCGGCTTTGGCTCGTCTTGAAAGACCCAGACTGTAGATTGTTGTTTGGAATCAGGATCGTAGGCATATATCCAAAATTCGTCACCACTGATGATGTCGTAGACATGATTTGACTCTCCTCGGTTGAACCTTTGCAGAGTTTTCTTACACCATTTGACGCGGGCCGCCTTGTGATCGTCGAAAATAAGATGCGGTATCCAACGGCAAACTAGCTTTCTCACACCAAGCGCTTCATGCAAGATCTTCTGAATAGTTGTCCCTGAGATGCCTAATAGAGCTTCTATCTCTCGACACGTCACATGACGAACTTCGAGAATTAGTTGTCTCACAGCAATGATGTTATCTTCAGTGAAGACGGATTTTGGGCGTCCGTCGCGAGATTTGTCACTAACACTAGTATGTCCATGGTGGAATTCTAAATACCAGCGTTCGACAGTCCGCAGACATGGGGCTTCATTGCTGAACACAGATGTTAGCGTTTCAAAACACTGAAGCCGTGTCAGGCCTCTTCTAAAGTTGTAGAAAATTATTGCACGAACATTTCCCTTAGAAAGATACATTTTCGTACGTAAACTGACAGATTCTAATCGACGCTGTGACGAAACAGTAGCATTAATCCTAATACTTTCAACTGTTTTGAGATTCAAAATTTAAACACATTCGAATATAGAACAGTTTCAAATTCAAAATTGCCGGGAAATATGAGGAGACAGAACTTAAAAGGCATGCCTATTATACATACATATGCATTTAGTAAAAAAGCGGTTATTTGAATATTACAAACAGACACTCCAATCTATTTGTATAGATATGCATATATAAACAAAATAAAATATTCAATTATTATACTTATACACTGTAAATATCATATCGCCATATAAGGTGTGCTATGAATTACATAGACATCATGTACTTTATTCCCGAAAGTGAGATTTGTTGACATCCTGATTTCCAATGGGAGCACATTTCAGAATATTATTTAATTAAAAAAAAACATAAGACGAGCAGTTCACGAAGTCGGAGTTATGGGCGGAACCTGAGAGAGGTAAATTATATTAGCTTAGCTAAGATTTCTGTCGTGGTTAGAGCACAGGTAGCGGAAGTACGGAGCAATGTAAGTAGAAAAGGATGGTGAGTTAAGAAATGAAAATATGGAGGTAAGTGCTCGCTGATTGCGATACAGGCGAATAAACCACCATTTCAACTGGGAATGAAAAATAGACACATGGTCATACTTTCTAAAGTTGAAAATATATCGAATGCTCTTATTGAGAATGCATTTGTGCTTTAAGAGTTCTCTAACTGACGAAATTTAAATCTTCAGCTCAAAAGACAAAGATCACAGATCACTCAAAGCATGATGTTTGAAAAAGAAAGAGTGCCTAAAAAACTGTTCGTTGTCGAAACAAAAATTAGCGATTTTTCGAAACAGTAGACCAGGAGCAGTGATTCATCCATATAAAATCATTGAACGAACTAACGAACTAGTAAATGGTTTTGCAAAGGCTTTCTGCTTTTGGAGTTCAATAATACGGGGGGACAACCCGCGTGACTGTGAAAATCATTTTATTTATTCGTATTTTACGTGTTGCCGTTACGTTCTTACCATCATTATGAAGAAACCTGAATGAAACTGCAGGCACACTCTTAATACTCGTAAGCTCAAACACCATGATTAGGTACACCTATGAAATAAATATTAGGCAATTAAAATAAACAATATTTTTATTTCATATTAAAATGAATGGAAAAGGAAACATAGTTGAGGATAATCTCACCAATAAGATATTTTATTGTTAAAGTAACAATCTGAGGAATATACAGAATTAACCGCTCCTAGCATTCATTAGCTATATAGAGATATAGGTATGTTAGATTCGCAATTAGAGAGCGTGATATATCTCTCGTGTGACAGCAGCCTAGAAACCGGCCTCTAATACGCAAGGATTAAATCGGCGCACATTCCTACAGAGATTCGGCGAGTGCCTTTACCCGCCCAGCGCTTAAACGTACATGTTACAAGTCTCTAGCTTTATACAAATTATTCCAATGTCAATTTTAGCAAGCTAACTAGAAACAACCAGCTGCAAGTATGACTTCACTTGCAAGACTCGTATTTGCAAGACTCGTATTTGCATCATGGTTATGGGTTGGGTTTTGGTTTCAGACGAAATATATTTTAAATTGTTGCTCCTTTACATAAAGTAAGAGAATTTGTAAAACATTCGACGAGGTAAATCAAAGTAAATTTTCCTTTTGACTAAAACATTTTTAAGCAAAGATCTGAGCCGTGATCCAAAAAATTCTCGCACCTCATATAAAGACGACTCTTCAATGTCTATACTGTGTTTATTTACATAGTCACTTCAATGTGGTGTACAACATGAAAATACTAAAATTGATTTAATCTTCTAAAGCCAAAATACGTACTAAGCTTAATTTTCTAGACTTAAAAACGTTAAGATTAACATTTTTGTTCTGAAGTTAGCTGCATTTGTGATTTATTTATGACGCAATCAATATAAAACGCTTCTGTTACTAACAGACAATGCACAGCCGAAACTAATTGGAGCAGGTATCTGAAAAGCATACATATTCCTTGAGGAGTGCGAGCGAGCACTAAGAGAGGATTTTTGGAAGTTCTTCCCTAAGAGGGCGAAAAAGGTTTTCAGAGTTTGTATGAAACTTTTTATTCCTTCAATGTATTCATCTGATTAAACATTGGTTCTTCCAAAGACTTAAGTCAGTACTGTTTGTAAATCCCCCTCCCCCCCTCGCCTAATAGGGAAAGAGGGAAATAGTTATGCTGTCAGACGGGAATATTCGACTTTGCGTGAAGTTTCTCAGATCAAAAACTAACAAACTTGCTGGCGTGTAAACTTCTTATACTGGTGACTGTTTATACTAGCATTTAATGATAAAACAGTACAGTATTTTTAATTAAAAAGAGCACTCTTTAAGATATTTGTACCCAGGCAATAAAAAGCAATAAAATTGTAGTCTTTTTATAATTTTCTTTTTACCTAACCAATTTTGATTAAATGTTTGAAAGACAATTTGAGAAATATACCTTTTAGATTTTTTTTTTGAATACTTACTCTCCAGGCATCTTTTAGAAACGTACTGCGGGGAGCATACATAAAAAAGTACTGAATGAATTAAGCTGAAACTTCACATTAATAAAGCTTATACATCACATGGGCTACTGTTCATCGCAATAATAGACATATACGTGGGCGGAGCCACGGACAAAAGCTAGTAAATAATAACTTAACTTAAACATTTTTCCTTAATTTTAAACTTTTTTTTTGCAGAGCAAAGCAACGAAATCAGCACAGAACGGGAAATTAGCAACGTTGCCTTGCGTATTATTCATGATGGAACGGGTCAGTGCGGTTAGTACTCCATCATTTTCAACATTGTGCCACTGCCATTTCAAGGGCCCGAGTAATCAAACTCTAGGTCAAGGCTCTCGCTTTACTACTTTAAAGTATGAAAATTTCTATTACGAGTATAACTAAAAATTTCTAGTTATAATTGTGTATTATGATGAAGGTTTGTGAAGCTACTTAGCGCATGCGTGTGAAACCAGTAAAGTCCCGCAGGAGATGGAGCTACATTGGCATGCTTCAATTACATTTTACATACGCTCTCAGAACAGGCTATTGCCTGTTGCTAATTTCCCGTTCTGTGCTGATTTCGTTGCTTTGCTCTGCAAAAAAAAAGTTTAAAATTAAGGAAAAATGTTTAAGTTAAGTTATTATTTACTAGCTTTTGTCCGTGGCTCCGCCCACGTATATGTCTATTATTGCGATGAACAGTAGCCCATGTGATGTATAAGCTTTATTAATGTGAAGTTTCAGCTTAATTCATTCAGTACTTTTTTATGTATGCTCCCCGCAGTACGTTTCTAAAAGATGCCTGGAGAGTAAGTATTCAAAAAAAAAATCTAAAAGGTATATTTCTCAAATTGTCTTTCAAACATTTAATCAAAATTGGTTAGGTAAAAAGAATATTATAAAAAGACTACAATTTTATTGCTTTTTATTGCCTGGGTACAAATATCTTAAAGAGTGCTCTTTTTAATTAAAAATACTGTACTGTTTTATCATTAAATGCTAGTATAAACAGTCACCAGTATAAGAAGTTTACACGCCAGCAAGTTTGTTAGTTTTTGATCTGAGAAACTTCACGCAAAGTCGAATATTCCCGTCTGACAGCATAACTATTTCCCTCTTTCCCTATTAGGCGAGGGGGGGAGGGGGATTTACAAACAGTACTGACTTAAGTCTTTGGAAGAACCAATGTTTAATCAGATGAATACATTGAAGGAATAAAAAGTTTCATACAAACTCTGAAAACCTTTTTCGCCCTCTTAGGGAAGAACTTCCAAAAATCCTCTCTTAGTGCTCGCTCGCACTCCTCAAGGAATATGTATGCTTTTCAGATACCTGCTCCAATTAGTTTCGGCTGTGCATTGTCTGTTAGTAACAGAAGCGTTTTATATTGATTGCGTCATAAATAAATCACAAATGCAGCTAACTTCAGAACAAAAATGTTAATCTTAACGTTTTTAAGTCTAGAAAATTAAGCTTAGTACGTATTTTGGCTTTAGAAGATTAAATCAATTTTAGTATTTTCATGTTGTACACCACATTGAAGTGACTATGTAAATAAACACAGTATAGACATTGAAGAGTCGTCTTTATATGAGGTGCGAGAATTTTTTGGATCACGGCTCAGATCTTTGCTTAAAAATGTTTTAGTCAAAAGGAAAATTTACTTTGATTTACCTCGTCGAATGTTTTACAAATTCTCTTACTTTATGTAAAGGAGCAACAATTTAAAATATATTTCGTCTGAAACCAAAACCCAACCCATAACCATGATGCAAATACGAGTCTTGCAAATACGAGTCTTGCAAGTGAAGTCATACTTGCAGCTGGTTGTTTCTAGTTAGCTTGCTAAAATTGACATTGGAATAATTTGTATAAAGCTAGAGACTTGTAACATGTACGTTTAAGCGCTGGGCGGGTAAAGGCACTCGCCGAATCTCTGTAGGAATGTGCGCCGATTTAATCCTTGCGTATTAGAGGCCGGTTTCTAGACTGCTGTCACACGAGAGATATATCACGCTCTCTAATTGCGAATCTAACATACCTATATCTCTATATAGCTAATGAATGCTAGGAGCGGTTAATTCTGTATATTCCTCAGATTGTTACTTTAACAATAAAATATCTTATTGGTGAGATTATCCTCAACTATGTTTCCTTTTCCATTCATTTTAATATGAAATAAAAATATTGTTTATTTTAATTGCCTAATATTTATTTCATAGGTGTACCTAATCATGGTGTTTGAGCTTACGAGTATTAAGAGTGTGCCTGCAGTTTCATTCAGGTTTCTTCATAATGATGGTAAGAACGTAACGGCAACACGTAAAATACGAATAAATAAAATGATTTTCACAGTCACGCGGGTTGTCCCCCCGTATTATTGAACTCCAAAAGCAGAAAGCCTTTGCAAAACCATTTACTAGTTCGTTAGTTCGTTCAATGATTTTATATGGATGAATCACTGCTCCTGGTCTACTGTTTCGAAAAATCGCTAATTTTTGTTTCGACAACTAGTTTAGTATAACTAAAAATTTCTAGTTATAATTGTGTATTATGATGAAGGTTTGTGAAGCTACTTAGCGCATGCGTGTGAAACCAGTAAAGTCCCGCAGGAGATGGAGCTACATTGGCATGCTTCAATTACATTTTACATACGCTCTCAGAACAGGCTATTGCCTGTTCTGAGAGCGTATACAGCTACTGGCAAGAAAAGATTATCATTCAATTTAATTGCCATTTATAGATATTTTCATTCAAATTATGCTTTATTTATTTTCATGACTCGTGCTTTTACACAATTCATAAAGTTCACTCAACCAGAAAAAGAAACAATACATTTTTAAGCTATGAATAGCAAAATGTAAACGATCGAAATTATGCGCTATATTGAATCCACTCAACGTGTTCATTTATTTGTACAATGGCCACGATTTAATGAGTTATAGTATTTGAACTAACGCGGTACTCATCATGCTATTTCTAAATGTAAAAATAAAATATGTGCTCGTACACATGCCAAATATTTGTCAAATTATGAAAAAAATCCCTAAAAAGAATATAATATACGTGCATTTACCATATCTAACAGCCTTAATGTGACGGTAAATACTTTTTTCTAATCTTGTTTTATATTTCAGATTTCTTAGGGAATAGCTTATTCTCAGGTCCAAAATAATATTTAATATACAGAGTCTTATAAAAATACTAGCTGATCCGGCGAACTTCGTACCGCCATATTTATGACCCACGTAACATCGTTTACGTTTTTGTGAATCTAAACCATTCCCAGATCCCCTTGAACACACACAAAAAATTTCATCAAAATCGGTCCAGTCGTTTTTGTGAATCTAAACCATTCCCAGATCCCCTTGAACACACACAAAAAAATTCATCAAAATTGGTCCAGTCGTTTAGGAGGAGTTCAGTCACATACACACGCACACAAGAACTATATATATTAAGATAGGTAAGAAAATTTATGTTATATACAAATATCCTGATAACCTGTTAGCGACTTTATGCTAATAACAAATATGTGTCTAAGAAATCTATTTGTATCTACAAGAGAATATTGAAATTTACAAAGTAGGTATAATAAACGGTTAAAAGTGTACAAATCAAAATGGATTTTATTACGAATTAAACAGATCAATATTCTATCTAGTATTTAATAAACAATCTAACTTCACCATTTTCTCAAAGCCAGCATACTTTTACATTTAAAATTGAACTCCTTGAAAATTCTCAGCTAATTCTCTTCTAAAGAAATCCCTCTAATTATCTGCATACCTTATTTAAAAGACAATCTAAATTACTTTTTCTTCTCAAAGATACGTAAGGACAAATTGGAAGGGACCGTAGAACCGTTAAGAAATGTTTATAGTTTGGAGAATTATGTTATAAACGGCAATACCGAAGGGGCGCACTAGTTAAACACTCGGTACCTAATCGTTTCGATTCCAATAAAGAAATGCGAATTGAAACTTGAAAGAAGGATAGTCTGAGAGACCGAATGTAATTGTCTGAGCTCGAAGCAAACGATTTCTTTTGCTTATTGCCTCCGAGGGTTTTTGCGATTCTCCTAATGTTATTATCTGACAACTGAATTTTATGACATTAGAACTGGCAAGAATCGTATCGGTTGAAAATATAGACTTATTTATTAAAACGAACTTCACAATACAAGTATAGGATTTTTCAATTGGAGCGAAAAGACTTTGGTGGGTTGGTATAAACTTTACAATGACCAGACTTTTGCGCCCAGGATTTTCTTTATTATCTGCGGGGCAAAACTAGTCTAAAAAATTAGCCTAGGTTACTCCTTATATCATCAGCTACCTATCAGTGAAAGCCCTGTCAAAATCGGTCCAGCCGTCCCAGAGATTAGCCGGAACAGACAGACCGACAAAAAAAATTAAAATAGTTTTTTGACCAAGTGTCGTAAATTTACTTTCATTCGCATTTAGTGAAAAGCAGTTAATTTGAAATTACAAACAGACACTTCAATTTCATTTACTTGTATAGATAATCTCCTAAACAATAAATAAAATTTTTAGTCTTTGTTCATTCCTCTCGCCAATGCAGTGATCACCTTGTGCCGTTTGCAATACCTATAGGCCCATGTAATAAGCATACAATCACTAAACTAGTTCATTGGCAAGAGCAATGAACGACGGCTGTGTCGACGTGTTCTAATCTAAACTAAAATCATCAAGCACTTACTGGAGTTGTGTGGCTTCCTTGTTCTCGGCGCTGTGATGGGGTACCCCACCGCCTGGTCTGTCCTGGTACGTTCACACATACATGCTCCAGAATCAAGGTATTCCTAAATGCTTGCGGGCTCCCCAAATCTCGTAATAACAAGACACCCGATTCAGCTATCACGGATCGCGCCTATGACGTGACTACAAAAACTCGCGAGTCCAAATCAGACCAATCATAACGGTAAACCACTAAAGGGACCGGGTTGAATTGACAATTAGCTAAAATACAATTAAAACGGTTCTTTTTTAACGAAGCTCCAGCTCGACCGATCCAAGCGTCTCAATAATCTACTGTCAACGTCAAAACGTCAAACAAGAAAAATGACAATCAAAAATGTTGCCATTACTATGACGTTAAATTTCTTACAGTCTTTGCAGTTACTTTTGAACGGTGCTACCATACCCCTGTAAACGTCATTACTTTTTAGAGCCTGCGCTTGCAGCAACAGCAGCAGTTTGAGATAGATAGTCGTACCGTCTAAACTTATTAGAGAAAGTCAAAACAGTATTGTAGATTTTTATGTACAAATCTTATATATAAAATTCTCGTGTCACAATGTTAGTTACCATACTCCTCTGAAACGGCTGGACCGATGTTTATGAAATTTGGTGTGCATATCGGGTAGGTCTGAGAATCGACCAACATCTATTTTTTATACCAAATTTTTTTTTATGGCAAAACAACGTTCGACGGATCAGCTAGTGGATTATAACTTTTGAACTATTTACAATAATATTTTCTCTTCTTTTGACGGTAGAAGAACTGAGTGGCGTAACTTGTTTTTTTAATAGTGTTGAAGAAAGTCTAAATGGGTGGTACTACACATTCCACAAAACTCGAAAAAAAATCGTTTAAAGTTACATCCGATGCCTGCAACGGGTTGTTTTAAGATGATATCATGATCACGATTAACTTATTACATTCCACCAAGGGCGTCGCCAAGGGGGGGCAGGTAGGGGCAGCTGACCCCCCCCCCCCTAGAGTTTTGGTTTGACGCATATTTGAATTTAAAGAAACATATTGAGCATGGAAAAATAATGCCAGCTATCAATCACTCGATATTCGAAATCAGATCATCATATCTACGCTCAGAAATTGTTAAAGTGTTCTCTGTCCAAATGAAACAATGTCCTACACGAAAACAGGTATATATCGCTAGTCCGACAAGAATTATTGTCACAATCGTTTTTCTATTGGTATTCTCAACTTTTGAGCATAGGAGCTGGATAATGCACTACGCAATTTGTAGGACAACGTGAAGGCGTGGTTTCATCCTGATTTTTTTTGGGGGGGGGGTCACAAATATCAATTCAAGTAAATTATACTTTATTGCACAATACACAATTTTATTGCACACATTAATAAAAAAAAGCGGCCAAGTGCGAGTCGGACTCGCCCATGAAGGGTTCCGCGGCAGCAAGTAACATAATATAATTTTTATTTTATTTTTATATTTGTGTTGATTGAATGAAAGATAAATTGCAGTTTACGATTTATGACGTACTAGCTGTGCCCGCGACTTCGTTCACGCGTGCTTAGATTCAAATTCAAATCTTTTTTCTGAATCTCATCTTCCAATCACTTTTCTGAATTTATAGAGAAACAAAACAAAGTTATTTTAAGGAAATCTGTGTTTACGTGTGAGTTTGTAATATAAGAAAATTAATTACAGAATTTCTTCATAAACAATATTACTTGTTTTTTCATTTGTGTCAGTGAGTATAGACAGGCTTTGCGCACTGCTTACACGTGACAAAGCTACATAAAGCTGGCCATGAGAGAAATAGGACTTTCGCCGATCTACACCAACACGAATCATAGTCTGTCTCTGGGCTAAACTCACACTTAATGGGAACTGCACACGTTTAAATCTATACGGATAGATTTTTGGGATGAGCGGTATTTGTGGAATGCAAACACGCTGTCCTGCACCACATCCAGTCAACATTTGTGACTCTATCACGTTACGTTGGAGCGATATAACTTTTAAATGTATTGTGTGCTGTTACACAATTTTGGTGGACTCAATTATTTCATTAAAATTATAGGCACTCCAACTTTTAATTTGATAATATTATGTGAGGGAAGACCAGTTGCGGGACAAAGAATTTAAAAACTCAACTGGATACGTCATAGCTTCATCTTGGTCGACAACACTGTTAATATCAGTGTACTCAACTTGTGACCCTTAAACTTGCTCCAAAATAATATTATTTATTTCTATCACTTCTTGGTTTCGAGGTGATAAAGTGCTCGCTCACAAAACCAAGAATCTTCCTGAGTTGTGATATTAGTAAGATTTCCATAAACTGATAATATGAGTCATTCAAGTGAAGTTACAACCTCGCATAAATCGTCTCGCAGTGAGATCAGCCCTTCTTCTTTCTGATATCTACCGTCACCTATTTGAAAAGCAAATCGGAAAAATATTTGGCGTTTTGGTTTCCTCCTCTGCGCACTCTCATATTGACAGTGAGTTTTAGTTTTGAAATGTGAGGCCAAAGGGTTGAACTCTTGAGACACGCATTTTTTTTGTCAGTTCGGGTCCCCCGTGGTATTACGGGTGGAGTCAGCCTAAAATCACCACAAAACAAAACTGTAATTCCACCGATGGCCCGATCACTTTGGCGAATGTCCCTCAACATCCTGTCTACATCCTCAACTGCCTTGCGATGTGCCATTATACACTCATCCCATGCAATTAAATGACAGTCACGTAGAACTCTCGCTTTGTCACTATTTTGAGACACATCAAAAACAGGTTGTTCTGTTAATTCTAATTGTAAGGCAATTTTAAAATATCGTGTGTGTAGTTTTATCACCAGGCAACAGTGTCAGAGGATGCAACAGCAAGTGCCATTTTACCATCTGATCGTAATTGTGCGAGAATAACTTTTGTGAGAATTTTTTTTCTCAGTGCCTTTAGAAAAAGCATTTCACCCAAAGAATCATTATTAGCACTGTTACAAACACGATGGAAAATACTCCTTTGTTTGTCCTTTAGAGTAATAATACCATCGCGAAGAGTATGTAAAAGCTTCTTAGAATCGTAATTACTTTCAGATGAGTACTGCCGAATCCTACACTCTTCGTTAGAAATGGCTTCGGGTAACCCTTAATAAGATTAAGAATTTCCACCAATAGACAAAACCATGTTTTGAATTTAATTTAAACAGCGATTAGAAATAATTTCCCGTTGTTGATGGTTCAATTCGCTCATAGAAATATTTCGATGCATATCGGGAATGTGATCTTCAGTTAAATTGTTTTGTTATTTTTGTCACAACTGGACAGCATCTGAAAGTCACTGACGTATGCCTCATTGAGAGCGTCATCCCAATGTTGGTTGTCATCGAGCAGATGTCGTGCTCGGCAAGCAGCTTGAAACGATGGGTGTTGCGGGTCATCGACTTTTTAAAGCTTCGAATAAAGTAGGCCATTGGATAGCGATAACACTCGGCATTGCTTGGGTGCACTGTTGTACTCTTCTGATGACGTGTTCTTTAAAAACTTCAGGAACACCCTCTACTGGAGTGCCTCTTTTTCTACGGTTAAACCTTCCTTGTTGTATGTAAAGTACGCTGGCGCTTCATCACAGAGCAAAGTGTTGGTAAAATCACCAGTCTAATCATCATAGCACAGAAGACATAGAATGCCAATAAAGTGATCTGTCGAGGATTTCCTAATCGCTCAATCGCATATATTCAAATATATTCGCTGGCCTCCTTCCAGGTTACAGCTAAATGCGTCACAGGTCTTTCGTTGATAGGGAAACTGAGTATACGCCACACAGCTTTGGATGAACTTATGTAGCGGCCAGACTGAAATCTTGTTACTTAGTCACATTCATTTCGTAAAGCAATAGTATGGAGAGTACGGTAATACCCATCTATTATTGTCAACCATCATCGGATTTGGCCACGTAATCTAATTTCTGCAGCAAATACTCCTTGTTGCTGAGAACGTCGGCGTCGGCGGTACTTGGGGTAGACATTTTCGCCTGTTATAGTTTGTTGAATCATGGCTTTTGGGTACCGTTTCATACACTGACTGTTCTGCATGCACGGAGAGTTGGTATTTAATCACAGCATGGGCCATGAACTATTTGCTCCTATAGATATGTTTTATTACACTTTGACAGGTAGTCAATAGATCGCGCTGGCTTTAAAGTCTAGACCCGATATTTAAGTTATTCTATGGCAAGGAGACGTTGATAAACACAACGCATGCGCCTGTCCAGTAGTATTTGCGTGAAAGCCGAACAACAGACAGACAGACAAAAATGTATATCTTATATTCCGATCTTCAAAATAAATTATAGTCTATATGTTGCCGAGAATTAATAGCTATATAATAAAAAAAGTTTCATTACAATCCGTTCAGTAGTTTTTGCGTGAAAGCCGTACAATAGACAGACAGACAAAAATATTAAAAAAATTTTTTTTGGCTTGTTTGGCTTGTATGAATACCCCTTAGAATATAATTCTAAGGAATACCCCTACTTTATATATTATTTTTTTTTCAATGTAAGTACAGAATTGAACTCTTCTACAGTTTTATTATATGTATAGTACAGTACAGATATTATTGTAGAGTTTCATTAAAATCCATTCAGTAGTTTTGACGTGAAAGAGTAACAAACATCCATCCATCCATACTTACAAACTTTCGCGTTTAGATTATTAGTAGAATATTTAAGTCTTCAATGAAAAAGTGAAAACTTTTTAATCAGTTTGACAGATTAGTTTATTCGTTGTCAAGTCGCCCGGCGTATTTAACGCGCATGTGTATGTCGAGTGAACCGCCAGACTTCTATACAACCGTTCATCCCCCCTTTAAACCCCCTTACAACCCTTTTTCGCATTAAAAAGTAGCCTATGTGTTATTCTGATGTATAAGCTATATTACTGTAAAGTTTCCTCCGAATCCGTTCAGTAGTTTTTGCGTGAAAGAGTAACAAACATCCATCCATCTTCACATCCATACTTACAAACTTTCGCGTTTATAATATTAGTAGGATTAAAAAAAACTACTTACTAGATTTCGTTCAAACCAATTTTCGTTGGAAGTTTGCATGGTAATGTAGATCATATATTTTTTTTAGATTTATCATTCTCTTATTTTAGAAGTTAAAGGGAGGGGGACACTCATTTTACCACTTTCTCTTTTCATTTTATCATCTACCTACCAAGTTTCAACATTAAAGGTACAAAGTTTCGGCATAAAGTGGCTGTGACATACGGACGGACAGACAGACAGACAGACAGACATGACGAATCTATAAGGGTTCCGTTTTTTGCTTGGCACGGAACCCTAAAAATGGATATCTTTTTTTAATGGTAAATCTATTGGGATTATAATATTTGAGACGTCTGGAACAATCTCTGGATGAATACTTAGAGGAGCTAGTTTCGTGGGGGGAGGAGGAGAGACATGAAGGGCGTGTGTGGGACTCCCGACAAATCCGTCTACCCACTAAATCCCGCGGCGGCCTAACTCGGCAGTCAAGAGGAGCTCCAGAAACGCATCAGCGGCTTCTGGAGTACCCCCTGCCGTACCTCACGCGTAAGTACATCCCAGGGTAACCAGATTCAACCCCGGGCAGGTCGCTGTTGAGCCTCTTATAGCTTTACGCGGTTAGACGACATCCCCCGACTAGGTGTCACTGGTCTCGGGTCGTTTGCAGTGACCACATCTCCCCTGGATGTGGCCACAACGACTCTTAACCGACGATTGGGGAGCTAGCGACTTCTACCGCGACACATCGTCGCCCGTTTTGAGCGGGATTGGTATTTTCCCGATCCCGCTCTGCGGACTCCTTCTGGAGCATAACGTCTCCACAGACTCCACTCGGCCTCCCATCCCTAACTACTCGCCAGCATTGCCGCGATCAATGCTGGTGACAGGTTTCGTCCGATCTGTGCGCTGGCACTGTGCCGTAACCTCTCATCCGATTCTGTTCAAATATTCACCGAAGCAACCGTGCTCGGTGATTAAATCGGTAGGTGACACAGTCAGTTCTCTCTATCCAAGCTTTGAAGCTCGTCAAAATAGCTCCGACAGCGCGTTGGCTGGCACAAACCTGGATGTCGAGCCGTACCCGCCAAGCCCGTTGGGCTTACGTATGTGCGTTCTGAGGAAGCATTCCGGGCTCATGATCCGGCGGTGTCTCTTCGCCATTCCGACCGACAGAACGAATTTCGTCGTAGACCATTGTGTCCATGTCGGTCAGAATGTCGAAGAGTGGAGATCGCGCCAGGATCGTCACCGCCTCGTACGAGATCGTACGGTAGCTCCATCAACCGCTGCAGAGCAACCTTACATCGGGAGGAACTCGACGGTGCCCCATAGACGACCATCAATCGCACGACGCCCATATAGAGGCAGTGAACTTCTTCCCGTGGTCCCCTGAGATTGAGAAGCAGACGGTGTAGCGCCCCTGCTACCCCTCTTACTCAGGGGACAAGTCGCCCGAAATGCTATTCAAAGCTCTACCGACTGTCCAGGATGAGGCCTAGGTATTTCATGTACTGGCTCACCTGGACATCAGTGTCCTTCACGCGGAGGCATGCCAGGAACCACCCAACTCACGAGTTTTATCCACGACACAAGCAAACCCTTGCTTGGCGAGCAGAAGCACCTCCCCGAAGCGTGACTCTCTAGCCAGTATTGCGGTATCGTCTACGTAGCAGGCGACACAGAGGCCAGAGGGCAGACTAGTGCGAAAGTTCGAATCGTATGCGAGGTCCCATAACAATGGGCCCAATACAGAGCCCTGGGGAACCCCACAACACAACTCCCTTCGATTTGCCACTGCGTTCCGATCGACAAACTTCACTGCCCTGTCGCACAGATAGGCGTCTATGACGGCACGCGTGATATTCAAGGGCCGCCCTAATCACGCACCAGGGAAGAATGCCGAAAGCGTTAACGATATCAAGGCTAACTGTCAACACCACCCCCCCTATCCGAATCCAAATTGGCAGTCCAATAGATCAGGGCCCACTCGCGACAAGTCGCTGATACGGTCAGTGATAACTCTTTCAAAGTTTCCCCGACTCGTTCAGGCAGGTTGTAACGCAGAGATAGAATCTGCAGCCATTTCTTACTTTTTGAGGAGCACCAGTCTCGCTTCATTCTAGCCAAGGGGAAGATACCAAGGCCGAAATACTCAGTGAAAATCTGGCTTAGCTTGTCTCCCAACACCGACAGAGTGATCACCAGCGCCTGACCTGGAAAACACCATCAGGTCCAGGAGCGGTGTTGCAGGAATCCAGCCGTCATACGGCTCGATCCAGCTCTCCCTCCGATACCTCACACTCGTCGAACCAGAATTGCCGATGCCAGAATCTTATGTCCCTATCACTACCCCCCCCCCCCCTTCCCCCTAGAACCGCGCCTGCTACCGGCCATGCAGTGGATGACGGCCGGTAGCGAGAGGTCTCCTCGGCGGGGCAAACAGTCCTCACTGCAGTCGCAGTGGTGGCAGGCGGGACTCAGTTCCCTCCTGGCGACCGAGTGCAGGTACTTCTCGAAGCAACCGTGCCCGGAAAGGACCTGCGTCAGTTGGAAAGAAAGGGTCCTGTGCTGCCGCCCTGCCCACTCGAACTTGCCCCTACCCAGGCCAAGGGCTAGCGACGCCCTTGCATTCCACTGCTGGAATTAGTACTGTCCCATTGCACACCACTCTGACCGCTTTCAGGCTACTCGCATTCGGTTCCTTCCAGCCAAGTTATCGCTCCTCCTGGCCTTTGCGCGTCCTACGCTACGTTTGCCAAGACCCGATCTCCACTCCAGAACTCTTCTACCGCAGCGGTTGTCAGTTCGGGGGCTAAAAAGTCGATTTAATTTTAACTTATCACTTCATTGCAATTCCAGGTAACATGGTATCTGATGAGATTTCAGACACTCTTAAAAATACTAATAGAAGTGATAATTAATTTATCTGTTATTGGTAATAAAACCACATTATAGGAATAACTAACCAATTTTATGCATTTATTTAAAATAAATAATTTTAATATTACATAATATTGTATACAAGGTTTGATCATTTCATTTTATCACAAAGCGTTAAATGTACACAAATGACCCAGAAAATAACCGCTCAATGTCCTGAATAATGAATCAAAACATATTTCAGCTTACTGAAATTTCAGTATTTTGTCAACTTCATAAAACTGGAAAACATTTCTCAGAATACGCAATACTTATTAATAGAACGGGAGACGCTTCTTCAATTATTATTATGTTTAGTTTCCTTAGTAGGCCTATGAAACAAAGATTGTCTCTGCAAAGTTACTCCTTGAAGAAAAAGATGAGTTAGTGTACAATAACAACCTTGCATCCAGTACAATACGTTATCTATCTATACTTATCTATCTACTAGCTGACCCACGCAACGTCGTTTACGTCTCCTATTAATGAAACGTAATATTTTTTCCCCGTTTTTGTAACATTCTTTATTGATGCGCCGCTCCTGTTGGTCTTAGCGTGATGATATATACCCCTGAGGGGGTAAATCAGGGAATGAAAGTCTGCGTGAGCGAAGCCACGTGCAAAAGCTAGTTATGAATAAAGCAAAACTATCGGAACACGGACAATTAGGTAGCTGTCCGAAGTATCTGCTCGGTAATAGCTGCTCCTTTTGCCTCCACTAAAAACTGATGGCGCGGAAACAAAACGAAATGAACGACAGATGACTTTCGTTTTCTTATAATTCTTTGTATTGTTCCGGAAAATATCGGATCACTTGACTTGCTACCTGATCTAACGACTACCCTCTTATTTCTTTTATTGCATTAGGAAATACACAAGTTGGTATTCACATATATCCAACACAAACGAATGGGAAGAACAGACGCGATGGCTGGGATTTAAAATGGCACTCCTATTGAATACATTTTATTACATCGCCATGGGTTTCATCTCTTAGATAAGTACAAAGAAAATAAATTCTTGAAAAGTGCTATAGTTATGGGTATGTGACCAAATAATACTATCATACGGTTTCCAGAAAATAAATAATAAAGTATCCCTCACATATTTTATTAGGTACAGGGAAGCTTTGAAAATGTGGGAAAAAGGTGGTTTATTGTATTACCTACTGTATGGGTCACTAATGACTGCTTTCAGACTTATAATTTTGGTTGATAAACACTTTCAGTAATATGACAATAAAAGTTTCTCGTTTGCGTTTAAATTTGCTCTCATTACCACTTAATTTTTCATAACCAATTCCAGAACCAGAGAAACCCATAAAAGCCTCATATCTTTTAGGTTATTTTAGTTTTCATTTTTTTTAATACATATAATCTTGGTGAAATCTTTTTGAATCGATGAAATCAGTATTTTATAAGGTTTTTAATGGATATTGAAGTTCGTACTCAAGGCCCGGTGGGACTTCGGACATCACTTTTGAGGTCTGATTCTACAGTTGGTTGGAACAGCGCAATTACCAGCGTGTCTACTACCCACTACGAGGTGACTCTAAGCAGCGGTAGTGTGGACCATGGCCTTTATGGAGCTCCAGTATGGATGGAGGCCACCATTCTGACAGCAACTCTTATACCTGATACTTATTTCAATAATATTCAGACTACATTATTATACAGATTCTATATTTATTTTCTGAATATTAAAAGTTGTCTAACTGATAGCAGAATCGAAATAAAATAATACTTTTTCATTAATCTCTCTTCGCAATTCATATTTTAACCCTGACTCTGACTAACTTTTTCATTGAACAGGTCATACATCCATTACTTAATCTTATATGCATGGAAACAAAAATTAAATATACAAATTTTATTCATTTATTTATTTATTTATTTATAACTTTATGCACTTTTGTACATCGGCGGACTTAATGCCCAGGGCATTCTCTACCAGTCAACCTTAGGGTGGTGTAGAAATCTTGTGAGGTAGGCGCACATAGGTTATACAATTTCGGATCTAAGATAAATACATAAATATACAGCAACATACATACATAAATATATATATAAAACATACATATCAATTTACATTCTATTTATACACTATGGACTTGACAGATTTGGTTGGCGTGTTATCCTTTTGTTATTTCTGACATATCTTTTAGAAAGAGCTCATGTACCTTCTTTTTAAATGCAAAACGGTTAGTGGACTTCCTGATTTCAAGTGGGAGCGCATTCCAGAGTAGTACTGCTTGGACGAAGAACGAAGAGTTCACGAAGTCTGAGTTGTGGGAGGGACATGAGAGAAGCAGATTGTTTTCTGAGCGAAGAATTCTGTCGTGATTGGAAGACAGGAAGCGAAGGTAGGGAGCAAGGTAAGTAGGTGAGGATGGGGACGTAAGAAATGAAAATAGAGAGGTCAGAGCTCGCTGATTACGGCGCAGGCGAATGGGTAACCAATTCAGTTGGGAACGTAAGGCAGAGACATGGTCATACTTGCGAAGATTGAAAATGAACCGAATGCAGTTATTTAGAAGGCGGTCTAGCTTATTGAGGAGGTCTGCATTCAGGTCGAAATAACATACATCACCATAGTCGATTATCGGAATGATTAAGGATTGCATAAGCATAGTTTTAGTTTTAGGAGGTAGGAAGTTCTTGAGGCGGTATAGTGTTCGTAAGTTTCCAGTTACCTTCTGACTCACGTGAGTAACCTGTGCACGCCAATCGAGAGTTGAGTCAATGTGTAGACCCAGATCCTTCACTACGGGGCTAAAAGGAACCACTAAGTCATTGAACACGATCGGCGATATTGAGTCAGTGTTCAATCTGCCAATCATGCGTTTGCTTCCTACAATTATCGTCTTTATTCATGTCCACATTGCAAAACAGTATTACTTTGAAATGTGGATTATAAATCCAATCTCTTTCGCACACATTTTCTGTAATTACAGCTTACAATCGTATCGCAAGTCGCATCACTTCATAATAGATATGTAAATGACATGAAACGGACAACCCCTTTAGAGGAATATTAATAATTATTCAGAACAGCAGGAACATTATCAATAACTGATTAAGTGGACCGTTCATTCCCACTGACCCAGGTTAGTATTGAATAAAGACAATGGGTATAACTTTGAAGGCTTTCGCGGTGAGTGGACGATGTCATTACCGTATTGGTTTAGGGCTGACAGCCGGAAGCTCTCGAACAAACAACATCGCCCAACCCGATGGACTGATATAGATACATCTGCCTCATCTAACGATTACTTCGTCGTTTATGAACCGATTTTGATGATTCTTTTTTAATGGAAACGAGATATTCCAACGGTGGTACCATAATAAGGACACTGAGATCTGATGATGGCATCTAAGAGAAATCGAGTCGAACCTTGAAGTCGGTTTTTATTAAATTACTGTTTATCAAAAAAATACTAGTGACTGCTCGTACCATTAGTTGCGACTGCTCGTCTCGGGACGGCCATTAATTAAATGTAATAGTAATTTTACCGTACTGTAATTTTAGTAAACAAAAAGGTTACATTGTTCTCACATTTGACTGGCCTGTAGATCTAATTGATAGTGACCCTGACTGCTACGTCAGAGGTTGTTGGTTCGATTCCCACCTAGAACAAATGTTTGTGTGATGCGCACGGTCATTTGTTCTGTGTCTGGGTATTGTTTATGTATAAAATACTAGCTCACCCGGCAAGCGTTGTTTTGTCATAAAATAAAAATATTTCTTTAGGGGTGGGTCACCCTTATCATTAAGGGGTATGAAAAATAGATGTTGGCCGATTCTCAGAACTACCCAATATGCACACAAAATTTCATAAAAAACGGTCCAGTAGTTTCGGAAGAGTTATATCTATACTAATATTATAAACGCGAAAGTTTGTAAGTAAGGATGGATGGATGGGTGGATGGATGGATGTTTGTTACTCTTTCACGCAAATACTACTGAACGGATTTGGATGAAACTTTACAGTAATATAGCTTATACATCAGAATAACACATAGGCTACTATTTGCCGCGATAACCGACATATACGCGGGCGGAGCCGCGGGCAACAACTAGTTTAGAAATATATATCGTTTTGGAACTGTTGGCCTAGCCAAGATACAAGCAGGGGGGTTTCACTTCTCAGTTTAGGTATGTTCTGCCGAGCGCCTCCCGGGGCTATTAGGCAATGTTTGTCACTCGGCGCTCGTCTCGCACGCTAGCCGCGTCGCGTCGTGCGTAAACAAGTTGAATATTACGTGTGCATCTATTGCGAAAAATGAATACGAAACGAACTAATTATTATGTTTGTAGTTACTTAGCTTTAACATTATTTAATTAGTTGTTTAAAAACTATGTTAAGACAAACATATATCTAAACAATACAAAAATCTCTCGGTTAGTGACGGCAAGTAATTGTTCGAAGAACGCATAATTATTATGGTGACAAAACTCTAAAAAATCTTTACAATCTAATGTCGTCTGCTGACGGACATCAGGGAGGAACCAAATTAAAATACTTTTAGAAGGAAACTAAAAAAGTATTAATTAAATTCACTATAATGAATTTTTGTTCCTACCTTTAAAAGTATAAAAATAATTTCTTAATTTCATAGTTGTAAGTTTTGTTTTCCAAATTGTTAGTTTTCTTTAGTGTTACTATTTTGTAAGTTCATAATTGTACAGAGACTCGAACCCCCGGTCAAACCATCAACCAGGTTTTGGGGGACATAGATTGTAATTCAGTTTGTTTTTCTCTATGTAATAAATAAATAAAATAAAAATTAATAAAGTGAATAAAATATCAAATACGTACCTACACACATCAAAAGTGTCTAGGGATCAACATATATTTTTGCAATAACTTTTCTCCTGATTGATATTAATTAAAATTTTCTTTAAGGATTCATCAAATAAAGTGTTTTCGTTTGTCACAGTAACGATAAACCAAGTCACCTTTGCATTAATAAAGAAATTTGCCATTTTCCTAATAAAGGGATTTTTGACATTTGAACCACTAACATTAAAGTTCGAAAAAAAGACTGAAATAACAGTTTTCTTTAAAATTTTATTAGGTAACTTAAACAATTAATAATCCGTGTTTCTACCGCGAACACTAACAACACAAGAATCGGTTTGGCATACTCAAAATGAGTTCATCCAAATCACGCTGTGGAATGGCCGCCCATGTTCGTTGCAACAACAAAAAAAGGTCTTCTTGCGACTGGATACCCTCCATATTCGGCAGAGCTCTACTCTGTAGCATATCCCATGCATGCTCAATCGGGTTCAAGTCTGGCGACTGAGCAGGCCAGGGCCAAAGCCACATCTCAATCTCAAGAAATCCACATAAAAATGCTTGATCCCTAGACACTTTTGATGTGTGTAGTATGACAGGTAGGACAGGACAGGACCAGTATACTACCTAGTAGACAAAATATCATTTTTGTTAAAACGTTTTTTACTTACTTTGTTACTAAAGGTTTTTTTAAGGTTTAAATTGATTGAAATACAATTATATATAATAAAGTTTATAAGATTAGTAATTTTTAAGTTTATTTAAAAAATAATATGTTTTTGAAATACCTATATAATTTAAATAAATATGCTATGCAAATTGAAACGTTAAACATTTTTTCCTGAGATCTTGCTTAGCATACACTTAGTCAAGTCTTAGCCCAAAAGACTAAGCGTAAGCAAAGTCTGAGCAAAGTCTAAGCACGCTTTATGAATTTCAGCCTTAGAGTCTAGACAACTTAAAGCGAAAACTAACTAAACTAACTACACTGGTATAGTGCATTATTAAAATAAGAACGTTTATTATACTCTTAAAACTGAAATACACTGGACCTTTGAGTAAAATTCCACATTTTATATGAAGCGAGTTCACTTTCAAGTGAAATTATTGTAGTGGTATAAAACATACGATCATGCCTCCAAAGGTCAGTTGGGGATCTAATGGAAAAATCTTGTATTAGGTAATTTTATTATAAAGATATATATTCTAGGGTGACCTTTCACTCAAATAAGGTAACGTATACAAATATGTCGGTTATCACATTAAAAAGTAATTCTAGGTACCTTAAGAAAAAAATATTAAAACGTAAAAAAAACCGTAAAGACATTTCTGTAACGAGGTACAAGCTGTAAATCAATTACCTATCTGAATATAACTGATATCAAAACTTGACTGCTTCGTTGTTCTAGTGGTTAGCGTAAGCGATTGTGATCAAGAGGTCTCGGGAGCGATTTCCGGCTCAGACTGTTGGATTTTTGTTACAAGATTTTTTTAATAGCAGCCCGAAGTATAGAAAATGACGGTGTTTCTCGCCACGGAGAGCACGTTAAGCCGTCACTCCCGATTGTCA
This sequence comes from Diaphora mendica, assembly GCA_949125395.1. Classification (NCBI taxonomy): domain Eukaryota; kingdom Metazoa; phylum Arthropoda; class Insecta; order Lepidoptera; family Erebidae; genus Diaphora; species Diaphora mendica. Next base: position 11,251,394 of record OX421321.1, read on the forward strand.
TGAACATCTATGGCAATCGTTATTGGGAAATCAGAGCCCTCACATATACTGACAACTAGTTTAATCTTCGAATTCAGTTCACCCTCGTCGCTTCGTGGATAAACTGATATTCAGATAAAACCGGTTGAACTAGTAGCCGACCCTAAATAATCTTGGGAATTATAAAGGCTAGGAAGATGGAAGATGCTAATCAAAACTTATTCATACACCTTATGCATTTGTCCGGGTCGAACCAAATCTATATATGATCTGCAAATATTTGTTTCGGAGTTAGGAACTTTTTCGTCACTTTCTATCGAACGAGTTAAAAAAAACCTATTTAATAACAAAATAAAATATTTTGAACCGTAAGGTAATGGAACGAAGTTCCTTATGGCGCGTTGCGGAGGGGTACCCTAGCTGGCAAAAAACGTCTACAACGTAAGATTGATGCCTCGGTGTCAAAATGGTAGCGTATGAGAATGACGTGAGGTCTCGGGTTCGAATCCCATGTAGGATCAAATATTTTTTTTATCTGCAAATATTTGTTTTTTGGGAGTTTGGATGTTTTCTATGTATAATATGTATGTATTTACAAAAAAAATGTCCGAAATATTTATTTATTTATTTCGTGAACGAAAATTTTTTATAATTTTTTATTTATATCGTTAAAAAATCATAATAAAAATATACCTGAATAGTTATTTTTTATACCTCGCATAGAACTTTTATATATTTTTATAAAGCATTTTAAATAAAATAAAGGTGTTAAGAGCGCTATCACAGAATTTCGTTCTGAAAGATTAGGTATTTGAAGTTCGGTGACAACTCACTCGCGTGCGTGCGCATCCTCGTGACCGCGCACGCGCGCTACGATTCACGATATAGTGTGTTATAAGTAACGATTCCAACCTCGTATAAATGTCTCATTTGTTTAAATCTTAATAATTACTAGGCATACAATAACATATTTTCTAAACTTATAATTCAATTGGTTATTTTATAAACAGTAAATAGTTGATTCATAATAATATCTTGGCGCCTTCCGCTTGTCAGCTTCCGGCGCGACTTATATTTCATATCAATGTTACACAATCCTGTATTATCAAATAATAATTGTATGCTAATAATCATTAGAATATTTATGATTTGATATTATCTACTAAATATGTGAATTTAGTATTGAATTGGGTCAAGCCTGTCAAATACTATAAAAATACCTTCGTTCTAGTAATTTCACGCATTCATATCCCGAACGTTCTACTTGGTGCTAATCGACCGTTACATTTCAGAAGTGGGATCTAGCATTCTCGCGCGTCCTGTTTTGAAAATATTTAAAAGTTAACGAAATCTTTATTTGGATACCCTACGAAATTTTCTTGTTTTCGTTTGAGTAATTGGTGTAGGTGCAGTAAAGTATATCTATCTGTACATCTGGTGAGTACGTTCCAGTTTATTTATAATGAAATTTAAAAGTGTAAACAAAAGTTCATGATTTCCATTTACATATACTTGTCTGCAATTATATAGTACCTACACTGTGTGATTTTACCGCTGTGTGTTAAATCTTACCTGTAAAGACGGCTGTGTGATCAAGTCTATTTACTTAAATTAAGCTATGTTTCCAAATTCAAGTACTACATGTGAATACGGGCGGCTATGTGATCAAGTCCGTGTAACAACTATAGATTTAGTACAAAATAAAATCTGTGTGATGTAGTAAAAACAAAATCTGTGTGATGTAGTAAAAACAAAATCTGTGTGATGTAGTAAAAACAAAAGCTGTGTGATGTAGTAAAAACAAAAGCTGTGTGATGTAGTAAAAACAAAAGCTGTGTGATGTAGTAAAAACAAAAGCTGTGTGATGTAGTAAAAACAAAAGCTGTGTGATGTAGTAAAAACAAAAGCTGTGTGATGTAGTAAAAACAAAAGCTGTGTGATGTAGTAAATACGAAACTGTGTGAAGTATAGCAAATACGAAACTGTGTGAAGTATAGCAAATACGAAACTGTGTGACGTATAGCAAATACGAAACTGTGTGACGTATAGCAAATACGAAACTGTGTGACGTATAGCAAATACGAAACTGTGTGACGTATAGCAAATACGAAACTGTGTGACGTATAGCAAATACGAAACTGTGTGACGTATAGCAAATAAAAGCTATGTGATCTGGGAAAAATAAATAAATTGGTCAGTACCAGATTTAATTAAATTAGTGGCAGCTCTGATCGCCGTGGGACACGGCATGCACAGGATGGCCGAATGTTATAAGTAACGATTCCAACCTCGTATAAATGTCTCATTTGTTTAAATCTTAATAATTACTAGGCATACAATAAAATATTTTCTAAACTTATAATTCAATTGGTTATTTAATAAACAGTAAATAGTTGATTCATAATAATATCTTGGCGCCTTCCGCTTGTCAGCTTCCGGCGCGACTTATATTTCATATCAATGTTACACAATCCTGTATTATCAAATAATAATTGTATGCTAATAATCATTAGAATATTTATGATTTGATATTATCTACTAAATATGTGAATTTAGTATTGAATTGGGTCAAGCCTGTCAAATACTATAAAAATACCTTCGTTCTAGTAATTTCACGCATTCATATCCCGAACGTTCTACTTGGTGCTAATCGACCGTTACAAGTGTTATAGTTGTCGGTTAACAATATTGATACTTTTTCTATTTTTTTTCTAGAAAGTTATATAGGTACCTGCACGTTATTATTTTTATTATTAATTGTTTTATTTACTTGGTAAAAAAGTACTTCAAAAAATACAAGGGAGACTGAAATTAGTAGGTATCTCAAAACAAAAATCAGGTTGTTAAAATTATTATAGTGTGTAACGGCCAGTAACGGCTTCTTAGCATTGTCAAAATCGTTCTGGTTCATTTCCGAACGTTGGCATTCATTGCCAGAACGTCCATCAGTTTTGCCAAAATAAATTTGGGTTTACAGCTTTTTGGACGAGTTGTGTAATAATATTCACATTCTGCGTGGTCTCCAAAAACATGAAGTGAACTATCTAATATGTCTTTCTGCAAATTAAGTATTTTTGTCTGTGTAGAAACATTTTGTTTATTTCTGAACTTAATTGCAGAGCGGATGGCAGTGCGTAGCCTAGTAAAGCGATCTGCGGTTAAAAGTTTACGTTCGTTAAGAGGGACCGTAGTATCTTTTTGCATTTGCATATTTCACCGGTGTAATTCCTCAACTAAAACTTAAAAAAAAAATGGTTGGTAAACTCTATTTTTTAAGGAAAAAAGAAACATTTTCTAGAAAAAGAAAATAACTTTGAATCACTGAATTTGGCAACTCGGATAATAGAAAAATTCGTAAACTAGCTGAACGTGTAAGAAATGTTTATTCTTAAGATCTCGAGTCCTCATTAGATGATAAATTTGTGCACTTCCATGCTTATTTCACTGAAAAAATGATGGAACAGAATACGCCATCCGATCTTTTTTTATAAGGAACTGCGTTCCTATCTGGTGTCCCACGACACCACACGACTTTTTATAAAACTTTTAAGCGTGGTTTTATCTACAGAGCTGGGTATGAAGTCGTCTTTTTAAACATTTTTCTCTACTCGATTTTAGGATGCCTTGTAGAATAAAAAAACAAGAATCTGAAATAATTTATTTAAGTACTAAGATTGGAGGTATACATACCTTTAGTTTTAACACAAGTTAAGTTCAAGAAATATTTTTGGCGTAACTAATAACAAATCCAATATCACGCTAACGTCACACCCAAACGCTGTACCCATGTCAACTGAATATTTCACTCTAAAAGCTTTAATCGTATATTTCACAACTTATTACACAAAATCGAAACCAAGAGAAGTTTAACTCTTATTCTACTATATTTATAGAATCCCAAGGTACTGTCTCCAGTCTGGAGGTTAAAAGTTCATAGTGCTTTAAAATAGCGGAGTTAAAACTGTCTAGAGTGTCTAGACACTAACGAACATAATTACAGTGCACGTGATGCAACATACAATTCATTACTTCTGAAGAAATTTCAGATTACATTTCGATTGGATACTGCTTTTGTATTATTGCACGAGACAAATTTGTAAAATAAAAACCGGCCAAGTCAGACCACGCATAGAATAGGGTTCTGTAGTTACGTTACCCATTTTTAATGATTCGATTTTTCAACCTTTTACATGTTTATTTATTACTAGCTGACCCACGCAAAGTCGTTTACGTCTCTGATTGCCCGTAGCGTAAAAAAATTCCCCCGTTCTTGTAACATTCTTCATTGGTGCTCCGCTCCTATTGGTCTTAGCGTGATGATGTATAGCCTATAGCCTTCCTCGATAAATGGTCCATTTAACACTGAAAGAATTTTCCAAATCGGACCAGTAGTTCCTGAGATTAGCGCGTTCAAACAAACAAACTCTTCAGCTTTATATATTAAGTAGTATAGATTAAGTTATTTTTGTACGAAGTTTTCTAAGTAAGCGCATTTTACAAGTTAGGCCTTTATAACTCCTGAGCTAATAACGTTATCTAAGCCATCATCATCATCATCAGCCCGTTGCAGTCCACTGCTTCACATAGGCCTCTCCCAAGGAACACCACAGAGCCCGGTCTGTTGCTTTCTGCATCCAGTCGCTGCCAGCCCTCTTACGTAAGTCGTCCCGCCATCTGGCCAGAGGGCGTCCCACACTACGTTTGCCAAGACGCGGTCTCCACTCTAAAACACGCTTACTCCAGCGGTTGTCTGTCCTTCGACATATGTGACCAGCCCACTGCCACTTCATCCTACCAACTTTCAGAGCTATGTCGGTCACTTTGGTTCTCTGACGGATTACTTCATTACGAATTTTGTCCTTCAAGAGACTCCAAGCATAGCTCTTTCCATGGCACGCTGAGCGAGTTTGAGCTTCTGGATTAATCCCATGGTCAATGTCCACGTCTCAGCACCGTACGTCATTACTGAGAGGACGCAATGGTTGAAGACTTGCGTCTTCAGGCTCTGTGGTATATCCGACGAAAATATGTTGTTTAACTTCTTAAACGCTGCCCATCCCAACTGGATCCTCCTATCGGCTTCCTTCTCGAAGTTCTACCCAACTGCATTAGTTGCCCGAGATAGATATATTCCTTGACAACTTCGAGAGGCTTGCCATCAATGACTACTTGTCCCGGAGCGACGAGGTCATTGTACATGGCCTTCATCTTGCTCAGGTTTATCCGGAGACCAATTCGTTGGGAGGATTCATTTAGGCTGTGCAGCATCTCTTGAACTTCCTGCAGCGATTCTGCCATGATAACGATATCATCGGCAAACCTTAAGTGCGATATGTATTCGCCATTTATTTTGATGCCCCGCCCGTTCCAGTTTAGAGTCTTGAAGACGTCCTCTAATGCATTTGTAAACGTTAGATATCACATCCCCCTGTCTTACTCCTCGATGCAATGGAATCTGTCTCGTTTGACTATTCTGTACTTGGACGGACAGAGTTGCGGCATCATACAAGCTCTTCAACACCTCGATGTATCGGAAATCAACTTGGCTCCGCTGCCATCATAGTTTTACTTAAAAGTTCATAAGATTGACTGTCATCAAACATTTTTTAATTATTCGCGCCCACCGTTTAGCTTTTAGAGGGTTTTGAAAAGGTGCTTTGAAGTTGAATATCTTGCAAACATATATGTTTTTATTTTCCTTTTTTGTTTTTAAAGACAACTCCCGCACTAGGAATAAATCCTGTGTCGCGGGGGACTTTACAAACATACATGAAACGGACACAAAGAACATCCAGACTCAGAACAACAATTTGTGGATCACACAAATTGTTGTCCTACGTGGGATTTGAACCCACGACACTTGGCGAAGTAGGAAACGGCGTGGTGACCGTTTAACCACTAGGCCAAAGGTGCAGTTATATTATATATTATATATGTAAATCAGAAAATCGTCATAGCAACCTCTCAATCTTTTTACAGGGGCTATCTTATGATACCTCCCACGAGTAAAGAAATCATCCCCATTTACGTGTAACGAAGAGTACCCCAATTTTTTTTTTCGTGATTTTATTTTAGCACTTTGTCGACGTGGTATATACACATATCCATGCAAAGTATCACCTTTCTAGCACTAACTGTAGGGAAGGTAAGTCGAGGACGTACGGACGGACACGATGAAACTAAAAGGGTTCCGAGATATGAACAGAACCCTGAAAATGTGAATCTTCCTTAAATAAATAAATTTAGATGCCTTATTTAGATGACGAACTTTCATTCAAGCATGTGTGAATGCTGAATGAATTTTTAGCCGATGGCCGTTTGACGTTGCGCTATCATTTATGAAAGTATTACATGACGTCACAGTAGATTATTACAATTAACGCTTATAAGGACATTCTGGGAACTGCATTTCTATTACTTATTACCAGTAAATTGAACATGTTACTGATCATCGAGAGCCATATCACATAACCAATAAAAAAACAATATACATTTTCATTATTTTGTTTATAAAATGAAATAACAAATTAAATTCTAAAATTAATGACATTATTACATTTGAAACTTCGTAAATTTAAATAGAGATTAGAAATAAATTAAAAGATCATCAGCTAGTCTTTCGTGCTGGTTTAAAGTCTACATCAAATTATGAATAAAATAATTTAAAATATACATATAATAGATTCACATTTTCTTTAAATTTCTCCAACTATGTCAACAGTAGTAGGATATTACTATATATTAACAGATTAGAAATACTAGAACAGTTTAATTAACGGAACTTATACCTCTCGCTGTCTTTCCGAACTTAATCAACACAAAATTCGCCAGCTATTTAGCAGGCGAAGAAAAAGAAGTAAAATAAAATCAATAGGCCAGCAGTAATATCTTTGTATTTTCCTTTTATCACGAACCTCGTTTGTCGCAATCTGTTCATCGGAATTACACTAACACAATTATGCGAGCAGCGGGGGAAAAATAATAAAATTACTCAATTTCTCTCGTGCTCAAGGATTTACATGTGTAAAGAGTTCGGATAAATTTATAACTTCGAATAATTGGGACCGAAGGTAAAGAAATTTTCATTCAGTTGCGAGTTTCATACAAAGTAATAGGAGAAAAAATTGTTTGGCTAACTAAGTCTGAAATATTATAATATGAATCATTTGTACTTCGTCTGTTTACTTTTGCGAATCAGTCAGTCATTACATTATTCATAGCGAAAGCCTCAAAAAATCTATTTTAACAGTTAAAATATTAAGTTAACAAATATTATATAAAGCATGTGTCTGTCCGTTGATTTTAACTAAATTTGGCATGGAGATACTTTGATTATTGAGGAAGGACATAGGCTACTCTTTGCTGCGATAACCTACATACACGCTAGCGGAGTCGCGGGCAAAACCTAGTATTATATAAAAATGAAGTAAAACTAATTTTAACCTTAACATAAAATATTTTTAACTTTAACTATCTCATACAAAATCTGAAAAGTCAAATTTACCGTGTGTTAAATTTGAACATGATGCGTCGCAATTCCCAGATTCTTCATCATGGCATGTTTTATTACAAGCTCTTTATTAATTTGCAATGTATGTATGTATGTATGCTTGTATATTCGGGTGGAATCTTGCAACTCAATTTTGAAGCAGATACCTTCAACCGATTTTGCTGAAATTTTGCAAGCATATGTATACAGCGTGATATTACAATATTATAATGACATGAAGCTGATCTGATGCTGGAGCTGGAAGGTGGCCATAGGAACTCTGTAAAGAAACGTCGCAACATCATCGAGTTTGGACTCGTTTGATTCGTCTCAAAGCATTCCAGTAAAAGCTTGTTTTTAAAATGCTTTTTAATTTAATTTATTTATTATTTGAGTTTACATTCAAATAATGAAAATATCATAATTTTGAATATAACATCAGATAATGAATACAAATGACTTACTTTTGAGTGAAACGAGATTTAGTAAAAATTTATTTGTTCACAGTTAAAACGTTCAAATGTTTGATAGTTGTATATTAATACTATAGTATAAATTAATAAAAAACATCAAAACCATTAAATTCCACTAAAAGTGCTTTTTCTTATTTATTATTTTTTAATTTCAATAAAGCTAAAGGTAGTAGAGCCACGCTGATTTCAGCACGAATGGGCCGGCTCGACCGGGGCGGTACTACCCTCGCACAGAAAATCAACGTAAAATGACAGCGTTCGTGCTGTCGTGTTTCGTTGGTGAGTGCGAGACCGGAGGCCCAATTAGTCTAGTCAACAAGTACCATACTTGTTGACTAGACTAAAAGATGCAGCAGCATCACTAGGCCGCCATAGTGTGGGTCTCCATACTGCATTGTCTGCATTCGCAATGAGTATGGTGACCACCACTCTTGGATTCTGCTTATGCTTTCCATCAGGCAGAGTAGAGTCATTTTGGCGGGCCAAACATAAAAAAAAAAAAAAAAAAAAAAAAAAAGCTGATATAAATAAATGAATGAATGAATATTGAAATTGATTTACACGTTTATCAGAATATCTGGACACTTCTCATGCAGAAGTAATCAACAAATTACTTAAAAAGCCGAACACGAGCTTAATCATAAATAAAATCTGCTGAGAAGCCGTCTTAAAGAGAATCAGGCGCCCTTTGTATCGACATCAAGGCGGTGAACCGCAAACCAGCTAGCTATTTTATGAACGCACACTGAATTCTCCACGCGTTGAAAGTCTATCGAAAAATGAATTTCGGGGTGCCCGTGTTCTAGCGAGCCATGAACTCATGCGTTGTATATTGCGATTTAAGCCCGAATGGATTGCGAACCTTTTGTGTCGCACTTGGAAAAGCCTAAAATTTGGTTATTTTTCAGTGTGAGCTGTAAAGTTGAACATATTGCCTTCACATAAATATATTTTTATATTAATGAACCTTGTTCGTGACTATCCTAATAATTTACGTATGTAAATAGAAAATGTAAATGAGTTTCAGTAGTTACGAAGTTTAAGAGTGAATTATGAAGTTTTTGTCTTTTAAATCTAAATCCCTATCATGTTAGTACGATGATTTATTAAAAATCTAATTAATCAGTAACGGAAGCACAAATTCAAGCATCCATCCTTTTAATTCAAACGATTTTATTATATAACAAATTTTACTATTGCTTAATTTTTTCCGATAAGAGTATTTTCAAAAAGTGTTAGAAATTGAATGTCATTATAATGGCAACATTTTTGATTGTCATTTTTCTTGTTTGACGTTTTGAAGTGACAAGATAGAACTAACGAGGAGCCTTTGAAAAACGGTCGAACAAGGTTCGTCGGGATTGCCGTTTAAGTAAAATTTAGCTGATTGTCCATCCAATTCGGTGTTTCGTTGGGTACCGTTATGATTGGTCGGGTTTGGACTCGCGAGTTTTAGTAGTCACGTCAATTAGGCGCGATCCGCGACAGTTAAAACGGGTGTATTATAATAATACGCGGGAGCCTGTACAGCAACTGAGGAGTTTATGAATGTGTGAACGCGGAGAGAGTACCAGCAGAGGGGCGCCCCTCAGACCGCCGATATCAAGGACTTCACGCATCTCCAGTAAGTGCTTGATCTTACATTAGCTTAGAATAAGAACACGGTGAAACGCCGTGAAGTTTAATGCTCTCGCCAGTGAACAAGCTTAGCGATTGAATACCTATATCATGGGCCCTATAGACATTGCAAACTTCCCAAGGTGAACGCTGCATTGGCGAGAGGACTGAACAAAAAGAATATTCAAAAAGCTTTGTGTATAATTTAGTAACCTAATGACCTGAACCTTAATAGAGAACTACTTAACTTTCTTATTTTCCCACACTATCTTTTACTTATTTTACGTCATCATATTTACTCGTATTAGACGGTGTGCAATATTTGTAGCCACTGTACCGAAATAAAAAATATATCCGAAAGCTAGTGAGCATTTTATTGTTCGTGTGTTAGTTATGAGTATGTGTCAGTGAAGTATTGTTTGCTATTTATTGACTCGTGTGAAATATTACAAATGTTTCTATGAACGTACGTCTTGAATCCTAGTAGATGTCTTGTTCTTACTCCTGATGCTTATACATATAATAATGTCAAGTTGTTCGATATTCGACCTCCTACTCCTCATGTAATGTACGCCTAAATACTGGTGTAATAAATGAATAAACATTTTCTTTTTGACAATTCAAATTCAAAATCATTTATTCAATTATGACACTAAGTGACAAAACAAAAAATTGGCATAATGGATGAGAGGTTAAATTGAAGTTACAATTAAAAATCAAAGATCGACACAAACAGACGCCAAAGCATGTACTGTGTTGTCAAGATGAATTAAGTGGAAACACCAAAATCTATTGCCTGCCTGTGCCGATCCATAACTTCGATTTTCCAAAATGCGAGCCTTATTAGAAGAATACTGGCAAAGAAACTCATGGCCGCTCTTTTTAAAAGTCAGATCTTCAGGTATAATAGTATTATAGTATTACATGAAACGTTAACAGTATGCAAGCTGTTGCTACCTGAATTTAATTTTATTGAAATGCTCCACAAGCTAACGTACCAACAAAAAAAATCACACCATTAAACATAGAATTAATGTTCGTTATTAGCATTTGTTTCTAAAGAACCTGCTTATTTAACCCTGCCTCTATGTTTTTACTAAAAAATCTGAGCTTTTTATGTAAAAACTCGCCAAGTGCGTGTCAGACACCGCATAGAATAGGGTTCCGCAGTCACCCATAGTGGCACGTGGATTTAGGAGGCAGGGTTGATATTTATTATTATGAATAACGTTTACTTATTATTTCGTTATTTTGACGAAGTTTTCCAAGTAAGCGCATTTTACAAGTTCGGTCTCTATAACTCCTGAACTAACAAAATTATCTAAGCTTTTATAGCTCTTCTTCACAGCTAATCACATAGACTACCATCATGATTTTTTTCAAATTATTCAAACCAGCCGTTTATCTTTTAGAGAGGGGGACGCCCTATTTTAGCCAAAAATTTGCTTCAAAGTCAAATATCTCGCAAGCGGATATCTAAATAAAAAAATCGTCTCAATGTTTTTAAAGAACCTATCTTATCGGATATACCTTACATTATGAGGTAGACGCAAGAAAAAAAATCATACCCATTTTAAGTGTAGGGGAGTTACCCCAAAAAAAACTACTTTTATGATTATATTTTAGCACTTTGTCGACGTGGTAAATATACATACAGTTTCATCTTTCTAGCACTAACCGTTTGGAAGGTAAGCTGACGATGGATGGACGGACGGACAAACGGACAGACGAAGATGACGAAACTGTAAGAGTTCTGAGACGTGAATTACGGAAACCTAAAAAGTTGTTATTTACAGTAATATTGTAAAAGGTACCTCTCCCTTGGTGACGTTCTGGGTGGGATATGTAAATCAAAATATATTTAATGTACCTATATACACATCCCTACATAATTATAGGTTTCCATAAGTAAAGGGGTGTGATTGTATGAACATCATGCTACTTCCTAACCTTATAATGTGTCTTTGAAAGAAGAATCAAATTAAGAATAAATTTGAAGATAAATGTTGTATAATTCAAACTCAGATCAGATAAAAAAAGGTACATAACGCACGGCCTTTGTTCTTGCTGAAGCCCAAAAACTCAGCTACTTCCAAGTAAACACACGCGTGAACGCACACACATGCTACAATCTACGCTACTTTTTGTTTTCATTGTACAAGCTGCCGTGCAGTAAGTTTATCTACAAAATGCCGTCTTGTGCAATTAAATGGTGTAAAAACTACACAAAAGTGAACAAAATTCTGAAAGAATAAAGACACACACATAAATACACATAATTAGACGTACTGAGAGAGTGTTGTCAGGAGTTCGTATTTCTAATAGCCAAGAATTGTGGGTAAATAATTTGTAGGTAAATTCATAGTCAAATAATTAAGTAGAGAGTGAGAGATAAGTATTACTTTACTTTTTAGTCACGTACTTTTATAGTGTTAAATAAGTCCAATCTAATAGTAATTTATAAAAAATAAACATTTATTTTCGCATATTACCTATTTTTATGCAATTTCCAGGGACATTTTTTTTAAAAAGTGGCAATACTTAAGTCACTCACACATATTTATAAAAATGACTTCAATTTCTTAATCTACATGCGTTATCTACCTTTTCTTATTTGATCTGAGAATTCAATTATGAAAAAAATGTGAGAATCAAGTTAAATAAAATATACACATGTAGGTGAGGTATAATGCTTTAACACAAATGGACTGTCTCGACCGAAGTGATACCACATAAAGAACATAAATATAGACACTCAAGTAGGTATTTATTTTCAAAAGGATAAACAGAAGCGTACTAAAGACCAAATTTCAACCATAAGTTTATTCCCACTTATGATAGAGGGTAATCTAAAAAAAAATGAGGTTATTGGGGTCTATTTTTTTTTTATTTTTTTTTATGGAATTGGCCGGCAAACGAGCAGACGTATCGCCTGATGGTAAGCGATTACCGCCGCCCATGGACACCTGCAACACTGAGGCGTCACAAGTGCGTTACCGGCCTTTGGGGGATGGGGGGGGGGATAGGGGGAGTGGGGTTGGGGTATAGGCCTCCGATATCCTCACTCACTCGGTGAAACACAGCGCAAGCACTATTTCACACTGGTTTTCTGTGAGGCCGTGGTATCACTCCGGTCGAGCCGGCCCATTCATGCCGAAGCGTGGCTCTCCCACGGTAGTTTATTAGATTTTGTTAAACTATTCATATATATAAATGCTATTTTTAATAGAGTGATTATTATGATTAGAGTCCTACCACATCGATTTTCACGGCCAAAAAGATAGAAGATATAGAAAAACTACTTCAATTTAAGTAGCTTTACCTTCTGAAAGTCGGTGCGCCTTACCTCAGACTATAAGAAAAAGAAGATAATTTAAAAGCGATCTACAAATGGAACGGAAACAAGTCCTATGCAATCAAAGTTCACGGTAGTAAAAGCTTGTTTTATCAATTTTGAACCCGTCGCTGATGACTTACTTTATTTATCAGGTGGAAAATCGGTATTTGTAATTTGTAGAATTTTGTAGAGAAAGTTCAGTAACCGATTGGTAATTCCCGTTCTCATGACCTGTGAAACTCGTTTCAAATTTATTGGTTTAACCTGAGAGGTAAGTTTTAGTCTTTTTACTATTTATGAATAGAAAAGTGATAGGTGAACAACCTTACACGGAATACTAGATACGGTGCAGTATGTATTGGCTTGATTTTATAAGTATCATTTAGATATTTATTATATAACGCTTGTCAAATGTCACCTGACAATGAAACTGTTATACTTCAATATTATATGTAACAATATGTAATATGATATAATAAATAATATGTACACAACATATTAATTATCGTTCCAAAACATCTTCCTAATTGGCGTTCTATTTTCAGACCTCAGGTAGACCCTTTATCAAGTTATATCATGTTCATCAATGTTTGTACTCTTTGAGTTTTGCAATCCAATCTGCAAAATTCAAATACGCCTTTATAACTACAACAGTATTGAATACAACTTTTCCAAAGCAGTAAGCTTTGAGAAATACATATATTATCGATGAATATTATTTCTTCTATACAAGTACTATTGTGAGAGACTTAGTCATAAATTTTATTTGAACTCATCAACTCGATTTTTATCTCACGTCTGCAATAGGCATTATTCAATGAGTCGGGAATATTTTCAATCCTACTGTCGTCACCGATTGATTGATACGCACTCACACAGACACAGAACGTGACACACATCAACAAATAATGGTCATATGTCTCTGCCAAGATAACGCGCTCCCCAGGTACAATGATCACGAGTTTTTATTTGGCGTGTGACAAAGAGAAAATTGATAATTCATCAGGAGCTTCCATTGTTGCAGAGTGGTATTAGATGGGGTCATTCAAAAGGTACAATTTATTTCGCTGTTTTTTTTTTTTTGTTTTCAGTTTCACAAATATTCTGTATCATTTAATTGTATCGGTATTCATTAAATGATATTTTTATAGGAAAATAAGAGGCTTAATGGATATAGGATTTTCAAATACATTTTATTAATAATACCTATTTTGTGTTATGAAATAATAGTAAATCTGTATGTTTCAGAACTTAAAGTTGTGTTCATTACTAAGAACTCGCAATAAATATAAAATAGATTTACAATAAACAACAAATAAAGGTATTTGTACATTTTATTATTATCCGAAAAGAATCATAAAACTTGAAATCTTTTATAATCCTCCTTTCATCAATTATATATCATCATCATCATCAGCCCGTTGCAGTTCACTGCTGGACATAGGCCTCTCTCAAGGCACACCACAGAGCCCGTTTTGTTGCTTATTATAATTAAATGTAGCTTTGGCTTATTTTCGTTTTGAAATACATTTACGGACGCAACATTATTATCTACTTAATTTTATAAAAGACCTTTTTTTTTATATTGAAAACTAAAGTCCGGTTTATCATAATCATGTCATCAGTGTAACTTAAACTTAAACACCTAGTATAATTAATTCCATCGTTATTAAGAACCGATAATTTTACTCACAGGTGCGATTAATACGTGAGTACTGTTGTACATTTATATAAAAAAGCGGCCAAGTGCGAGTCGGACTCGCCCATGAAGGGTTCCGCAGCAGCAAGTAACATAATATAATTTTTGTTTTATATTTTTACATTTGTGTTGATTGAATGAAAGGTAAATTGCAGTTCACGATTTATGACGTATTAAAAAAAACTACTTACTAGATTTCGTTCAAACCAATTTTCGTTGGAAGTTTGCATGGTAATGCACGTCATATATTTTTTTTAGATTTATCATTTTCTTATTTTAGAAGTTAGAGGGGGGGGACACACATTTTACCACTTTGGAAGTCTCTCGCGCAAAATATTCAGTTTAGAAAAAAATAATGTTGGAAACCTCAATATCATTTTTGAAGACCTATCTATAGATACCCCACACGTATGGGTTGGATGAAAATTTTTTTTTTGAGTTTCAGTTCTAAGTATGGCGCAAAATTAATTGTTTTTTTTCCATTTTTGTGTGAAAATCTTAATGCGGTTCACAGAATACCAAGTTTCAACATTAAAGGTCTTATAGTTTCGGAATAAAGTGGCTGTGACATACAGACAGACATGACGAATCTATAAGGGTTCCGTTTCTTGCTTGGCACGGAACCCTAAAAACCGGCCATATACGTGTCAGGCTACGCATAGAATAGGGTTATATTTCACATGTTTATTGATTATTTCGTTATTTTTGTACGAAATTTTAGTTTAGTCAAGTTAACTCTTGAACTAACAGAGTTATCAAAGCCGTAATAGTTCTCCTTCAAAGTTCATTATATGGACAACCATCTTGTTTTTTTTCAGATTTTTCAAGCTTGCCGTTTAGCTTTTAGAGAAAATCTGGAAAAAAAAAGATGGTTGTCCACCATCTTGTTCTTTTCAGATTTTTCAAGCTTGCCGTTTAGCTTTTAGAGGGGGGGGGCACATATTTAACAAAAAAATGCGCTTTATAGTTGAATATCGCGCAAACGGATATCGAAATAAAAAAACCGTCTTAGCAACCTCTCAATGTTTTTAAAGAACCTATCTTATCGAGTAAACCTCGCATTATTTATTTATTCAAACTTCCTGCAAACATATTGCTCAAGGCGGACTTAATGCTACAGGCATTTTCTGCCAGTCAAACCTTTGGGTGTTGCAAAACTGTGGTGGCAGGCGTATTTTAGAAAAAAATATTACGAAAGATTAAATGCGTTTAGTTTCACAGAATCAGTACAACTCTTTCACATAATTACATTTAAACTAAAAAAAAATATTTCAAGTGAAAACTTCTTTTGGCGCATCGCACACATATTTTTTCACGTCACGGTCTGAGGTGAACTCGGGACCACCGAGTGTACCAGAGCGAGAATGATACGCCTGCTCGCCAGCCAGTCAGCTGCTTTTCGCTGTTGTGTCGTGTGTTTAGTATATTCAATTAAAACGTAATAATTGTCAATATTAATTTAATAGTTACTAGCTGTTGCCCGCGGCTCCGCCCGCGTGTATGTCGGTTATCGCTGCATAAAAAATAGTAGCTTATGTGTTATTCTGATGTATAAGCTATATAACTGTAAAGTTTTATCCAAATCAGTTCAGTAGTTTTTGCGTGAAAGAGTAACAAACATCCATCCATACATACTAAAAAACTTTCGCGTTATTAATATAGGTAGGATTTTTATCGATATAAAATCATAATACAAAATGTATCGGTACCTGAATAGGTTTATTTTCTTTACCTCGCATAGAAATTTTATATATTTTTATAAATCAGTTTAAATAAAATAAAGAGGTTAAGACAATTTTTTGAAAACTAAAAATTTAGTATAGCGCTATCTGTATTTTTGATATGGAACTCATTCCTATCTGATGTCCCACGACACCACCCGATTTTTTCTACAAATAAGACACACACGTTTTACTATTAAAAACTTATTTAAGTATTTATATATGTACATAAAATATAAAGTGTTTAAATGAGCTTATTTTGAAGTTTGACATGGCCAAGGCCTTCGACCGGGTCTGGCACCGCTCGCTTCTCTCCAAGCTCTCGGCATTCGGTCTGCCTCCTAGACTCTGTCACTGGATTGACGCTTTTCTTCATCAGCGCCGCATTATGGGCCTTTGCGACGGCACGGCCTCTGATGTTCTGGATGTAAACGCTGGCGTACCTCAGGGTTCAGTCCTGTCGCCCACTCTATTTCTTCTGCATATCAATGACATGTTAGCTCTTGGCAACATACATTGCTATGCAGACGATAGCACAGTTCATGGACGATATTTTTGACACCGTTCAGCCAAGCTGGCAGACGTTGAGGAAAATCGACAGAAGCTTGTCGCTGAGCTCGACCGGGTTTTAAACCGCATTTTACAATGGGGTGATATGAATCTGTTTGAGTTCAACGCTACGAAAACACAGTTGTGCGCGTTCTCTACCAAAAAGTCTCCATTTCTTTCCCTCCCCACTTTTCAGAGCACTCGACTGCCACTACGGGGTAAGCTCGGTGTCCTGGGCATGGATATTTGCCGGGACCTCGAGTACTGTTCTAATCTTTGTGATGGATCCGCGCAGTATTTGCTTGATGCTTTCCATCAGTTGCAGTGGCGAGCAGTCCGCTTTACCAACAGTCCCGAAGCCACCGAGTTCCTTGAACCTCTGCAGCTGCGTAGAGATATCGCCTCTATAGCAGTCCACTACCATCTGTATCATTGGAAGTATTCTGAGGAGCTCTTCCAACTGGTCCCCCTTCTCCCCTCCTCTGCAGAATAACATGTTCACTCTCGAACCAAGCGGTTTGGTTCATCCTTCCTGTGCGCAGCTGCTAAAAACTGGAACTCACTACCAGCGCACGTGTTTCTCTCCCACTGTGATCCCGGGGCCTTTAAGTGGGGCGTGAAAAAGCATCTCACTAAGCCGTCATAGTGTGGGACGCAATACTGCATTGTCTGCTTTCCCAGTGAGTATGGTTGCCCCCACTGTTGGATTCTGCTTGAGTTTTCCATCAGGCTGACCATGGTCACTTTGGCAGCTTCAAATTAAAAAAAGTACAATTTTAATAACTACGTTTTTTCTTTTGCCATATTTTGCCAAAATATGGAGATTTTGCGGAATTGATATACGTGAGTATGCTGCCCATGAGAAAAAAAAAATACTGTATCTTTAAGCATCTGTCCTTGGGTTTTGATAATATTGTTATTGGAATTGCTGTTTTCAGCGGAAACTGCATTCTTTTAAATTAAAATGTCAAATAAGTTGGAATTATTGGAATACGTGGAGTTAAAACATTATCTTCTTTTGCCATTCCATGCGTCATGATTCTAGCTTTTACAATGTTGTACGCCAGTTGTGTAATATTTAGCCATGTACTATTGCTTTGGCGCTCAAGATACCTCATTTAATAGTACTGGAAAATTAACTTGCAGCCTCAACTTATGGGAAGGCTGATATTTTTAAAGACTTTAAGTATTCGACAACATCTCCCTCCACGCCTGACATGATCCGTTCGTTTAATTGATAACTATCTCATTAGTCAGCAGATCAAGATCGATATTAATTTTAAATCATCTGTGCTATCTTAAACCAGAACCCACGTCTCAGTGTAAATCATGTCGTTACTGTCAGTTGGCATACTATATTCTCCGTGATAACTCCGTAAATGTCATATCAGAATAGCTCTTATACATATTTTGTCTCTTGTCGCAAACTAACTCACAAACCTTACATATTTCTATACAAACTGCCATCCCCTGTTGCTATTTTACCCCCTTGAGGGTAAAATTTTTACAAACTTTAAATTACATTTTTATTCATATCTAACAAACAGCTAGCTTATAATGACGATACTTCTGTAGAGAATTTTGAAGTTAAGAAACGCTGTTAATTAATTATATTAATTTGGCTTATTTATTTCTATTAATATAATGAACATACAAATCAGATTGACGAATATATACTTAATATCTTAATATTTAATTTTATTTATATAATACCATTGCTATCATTGTTAAGTCTTCATTGAAAAAGTGAAATATTTTTTATGATTGTGACAGCCTTGTTTATTCGTTGTCAAGACGCCCGACGTAGGTAACGCGCAGGCGTGTGGCAAGTGAACTCCCAGAACAACCTTTCATCCCCCTTTTAAACCCCTTACAACCCCTTTTTCGCATTAAAAAGTAGCCTATGTCCTTTCTCAGGCTCTAGACTATCTGTGTACCAAATTTTATTCAAACCGGTGCAGCGGTTTGGCCGTGAAAGCAAGACAGACAGACAGACAAAGTTACTTTCGCATTTATAATAATAATTTTTTTCAAATTGGACCAGTAGTTCCCGAGATTAGCGGGTTCAAACAAACAAACAAACTCTTCAGCTTTATATAATAGTATAGCTTCAGCTTTATATATATCTTCGCTTCTTGCAACCATGATTGATGATATTTATTTATTAATTATGTCTCTCTTGCTTGTATCTGTGTTGTTGTGTGAATGTGTACTTCTATCTATTTCCACTTACTTGTTCTGCTATCTGTGAAAACTTTTAATTGGCCTTCTTGTTTTGTATAAAGTTTGTATAATGGAATAATATAGCTGTAAGTTTTCCTATAATTGTAAAATAAAATAAAATAAAATAGCTGACCCACGCAACGTAGTTTGCGTCTCCTATTGCCCGTAGCGTGATAATTTTCCCCCGTTTTCATTGGTTCGAAACATTCTTCATTGGTGCTCCGCTCGTATTGGTCTTAGTGTGATGATATATAACCTATAGCCTTCCTCGATAAATGGGCTAACACTGAAAGAATTTTTCAAATTGGACCATTATTTCCTGAGATTAGCGCGTTCAAACAAACAAACAAACTTTTCGCTTTATATATTAGTATAGATGTATGTATTATGCTCTTCTAAGATCTAATACTCATAATCAACAACACATTTATTTGGATAAAGATTAATATTAGGTATTAAGTTGATAAAAACTCTTTGGCAAATAACTCATTATTAGGTACCAACTCTTGGCGTCTTATACTCGTGATCACTTCTAAACGAAATGAACGATCGGGATGAAACAAAAAGTATTTTACTTCTACATAAATACCCTTGATAACATAATGCTTAATTTGGATAAGGATTAATATTAAGATACACATTTAACGGAGTTTCTTTCTTCAGACGATTTAATAATTTTTTTGAACACAAAAGCGGTGATTGTAACTAAACCATGATAGTTAGATATATGCTCTCGCGGACTTTTTTGTAGATCTTAATGAGACCTACAAACTCGTAATACATTATTTTGTTCTATTGTCAATAGTTATTGCAGCGCACGCAAAAATAGGTTTTCGATTTCACACCTTGGGTTACGAAATAGCAATTTTCTTACGGATCCCTAATTTTTTGAAAATATAATATAGCCTTATAGCCTTTCACAATAAATGGACTATCCAACACTGAAAGAATTTTTCAAATCGGACCAGTAGTTCCTGAGATTAGCGCGTTCAAACAAACAAACAAACTCTGCAGCTTTATAATATTATAGTATAGATTATCGGTACGTAATAAGATTGCGATTGCCAATGAAGTTTTCACTTCTGCCGTGCGGTCTTAAGCACACACTCAATTTTTTTTCAAGTGTTTTTTTTAATAATTACTTGGTGTAAGAAATTTTACTAAAGCACGATACGATACGGTCTAAAATCAGCTGTAGCATGGCGATCGATGAAACTAATATTAAAACTTGCCTCAATCTTTAATATCAGAGTGATTGTTCGTCGCAACAAAGAAAAACCTGTGCTCGTACAGAAACCTTTACGTCAAAACCCATTTACATTCAGTAAACAATTTATATTTACTACTTTATTTCATACTAAATTATACCCGGTAATTTCATAGTATGCGATGAATTCACAGTTTTATAATATTCTTTATAAGGAAATGATCAAATCGAATACTAAAACATAGAACACATCAGTACTATATTGTTATAAACTAGGAGTGAGAATTAAATAAAAGAACCAAAGAGGAGATAGCCCAACCTCAGTTCTTGTTTATAATTAAAACACCTTACCGACCGCTTCTCAAACAGCAAGTGCGTGTGCATAGCCAAGTACCGTCTTTTTATAGGTTCCTACTGCATAATTTATCGGTAGAATAGGGATGCACCTAACACGGCCTCTCCTGACAGCTGGTCGTCCTCGAGCAGCCTCGTCCAGCCGACTGCCTTGTCGGTCATCTCTGCAGGAGGATCACCAAGTCCCTGGTCCTCATTAATATGGTCATCTGTTAAGTAACGACACTTAGTAGTTTTATAGAGGTCTACTAACTTTGCAACCTGAAGTTATGTATATAAGCGACGCATAGGCATAACAGTTTAGGACTCGT
Source organism: Diaphora mendica (assembly GCA_949125395.1). Lineage (NCBI taxonomy): Eukaryota > Metazoa > Arthropoda > Insecta > Lepidoptera > Erebidae > Diaphora > Diaphora mendica. Next base: position 11,272,353 of record OX421321.1, read on the forward strand.
GGAGGCAAGCGTGCACTCAAGCCTCCACCAGCAATAGCTTCGTAAAATAAAAATGCTAGTAGCAGATTATTTCAATAATTTAAATAACTTCAGTTGCAATTTAAAAGGCAGTAGGATTATAACAAAACAAAATAAGGAACAATGCGGGGGACTGGCCTCCGGACTCCAATCACCATCAATGCACCCAACAAAAGTAACGAAGGTACATGGGCTATCTTCGTAACGTAGCTTACGCTAGCCAGTCGCTCTCATGCACGATACAGACATGACAATCGCAACATAACCAGCTAGAGTCACTCACAGAGGTGACATGGCTTTCGCCATTTACAAAGGTGACTAGTATAGCACAGCTTTACGTCATTCATAAAGGTGACACAGCTTTACGCCGCTCTCAGAGGTGACGCGTCTCGGTGAAGACGTGGCAGCGCCACGCGTCGCAGCACGCGCTCGCATCTTTCGAAGCTATGAAGGACGGAACGAGTGCCATAATTTCGGGGTACGAGACAGTCACAATTTCGTAGAAAATAAAACATTGTTGGCATAGGCACCAAGTTTGCATACCACCCAGTGACTTGTCGGCATAGGCACAAAGTTCACATACCGCCCAAGATTTTCACAGTCTATGTATCGCTCAACCACCACTACACAATAAATAAACAGGGCTGTTTACTAACAACCACATACAGGCCGCAATGGCCACCACAAGCAGGATTTACTCAGGTCATATTCCCACACCGAATACCACGCGCGCTAAGGATTTACATCAGTTACAGCAGGTCAACCATGAGACCCACTAAAGGCTTTACACTCGGTTTATAGTCAGCATGGGCCCCACCGACATCAACCTTGTTACCTTTACCACTAGCGTAACCCTCTATGGTCCGCTCATAGTCACAGTGTATCAAGGTCAACCCAAGACCATCAGTCATTTACATGGGTCTGTTCCAACGATACAATAAAAACAGCTAGTAATTGTTCGATACATAGTCTGCAAACAAACATGCTAAAGAGCAATAAATAAATTCAAAGTTATCAAGTAACTTTCAAAGAAACCAGTACATGTGTCGGGTGTACATTCGACACGCCACAACACCACACTTACGATTTAAACGAACTATGCGTTTATACAATATTGGAAGTGTTACACTCGCCAAACATTTAAAATTGCACACATGACTTAACTCCGTACACCACACATCAAAATCATGTAAACACATTAAAACTCAATATGAAAATGTGATTTAACCTTAAATGTGTAGTGCTAATTACATTCACAAGCTTTTTCATTACCGTGTCGGCATTGTGCCCGTACAAGCTGGCGTGATATTTTCTAGCTAGTGATCGTCACACACGAATGCAGCGAAACATTGAAGTACCCGCTTTATTTTGTTTATCTGAAGTACCACACTTAAATATCTTCTAGAGCAGTAAAATGTTTCAAAATCGTTTACTAACTCTAATCTAACTGTAATTGTTACTCGATATCAAAGATAGGTGGTGTGACACTTCCTTCACGACTTCTACACATTTCAATTTTTCGATTTAAATGACAAGTGTTGCCGGTAGTTTATTACTTTTTTTTTACCGACAAACTAAATAATTATCGAATGAACTTGAATCAACAAAAACTATGCTTAGAGAATAGGACTCCCTTGAATCACGTAGACAACAATTTCACTGCGCTTAGTGGATAGAGGGGAACAAAACTAACATTAATCTGACCGCGCTGTTGTGAACTTTTCGCGAAACATTCACTAACATCATGACCCCCCATTTTACAGTACGCACAAGTCAAAGTATGCTCAGGCTTATTCGATTGTTCTGGCTTGAACTTCTGCGAGGTATCGATAGTTTTCAGTTTATTAGGATAGCTAGCCTGTCTGTGTCCTATTTCGCCGCACAGAAAACATTTATTAGAAACAATTGATTTGACTTTCGGTGTAAACCCGGCGTTGTTAGTACATTCCTTACGAAACGTACTGTTTTGCTGCGCACGAACATCCGTCATTAAATCCTTAGTAGTATCCTCACAAAAGTAGATAGGAAACCAACAACATCGTTCGGTCCTAAGTTGGCGTTAGTAGTGGATGCGTTCACATACGGGTTCCTAATTCCTTGAATAACAACTGCAGATATGAGTTCGTCACTGAGACCCCTTACAATTTGTAAACGCAGTAATGATCTACGCGCATATTCAGCGTAGGTACGGAAACTTAACGAATGAATGGCCTCAACGATCTGCTCCGTGACCCGACCCGTGGATTGCTCTGATGGTTTAGCGACACATGACCAATTCGCACTTATCGAACGAGCATTGCCACGAGCGACTTCGTGCACTACGTCTGCGCCTTGAATCTACCAATCTTCGCTACACACGGCGCGAATTATGTCCATGAGAATTACGACTACGCGATCGCGAACGCCTTATACACAAAACATCATCATCCATTATAAAAGAAAACTAAAGGAGCAAAAACAACACGTAATTAAAATGCCAATCGATTTAAACCAAAAATTAAATAGTGGTAGTGGGACTATCCAACTTCTGATGTTATAAACTAGGAGTGAGAATTAAATAAAAGAACCAAAGAGGAGATAGCCCAACCTCAGTTCTTGTTTATAATTAAAACACCTTACCGACCGCTTCTCAAACAGCAAGTGCGTGTGCATAGCCAAGTACCGTCTTTTTATAGGTTCCTACTGCATAATTTATCGGTAGAATAGGGATGCACCTAACAATATATATTGATGTTTTTAGATACATATTAATAGGCAATTTTTTGGAACGAATTGGTTATCAGTTTTAAATTTTGGTTTGCAAAAAAGTAGGTTCAATACATTTTTTGTAATTTTTTATATAGATAATAATCTATATAAATAAAAATGAATCAGAAAAATGTGTGAACGCGCATAACTTTCGATCGACTGCACCAAATAGGATTATTCTTTTTTTTATGTGTTTGTTATTGTCAGGACAAGGTTTGTATAGAAAAAAATAAAAGAAAACGGGAGGTGTTATATTTTCTTAGTACGCTTAGTCGTATATACTGCGGCCCTGCGGGAACTTAACACGGGCTTATTAAAGTAGGTTTTCCGGTAATCCAGAAAATTTTCATGAAAAGTAGTAGTATATATATCGTGATGATTTTACGACGCGCGCAATAGACGAAAAGTATTCGTAGAGAAGGTCAAAATATGGAGATCTTAGACATTCTGGCGTCATCACATATGCATGATGAAATACAACACTCCACACACAAACAAAACAATCACACACTCTCCATATGATGATATTAAGTCTAAACGCACCTATAAGATACCTCTACCATCTATTAAAACCTGATTTGCAAAAATATTCCCATCATACAACCACCCACACACATACAATAATTTATCAACTAAATGCTCTCTGAAAGACTGCACCATCTACTATTACACAGCTAAAGCTAAACTGACACACTTTCTACTGGGCCTGGATTACATCGATACTGAGGGGTTATTATCTGGGTATGGTGACATAGTGCTGATATAATTGTTATGTCAATATTTTGTTATTTTTAATTTTGTAATTTTAATGTTATAATTTCTCTTTTTTTATTTTACTTTGTCTTTTTAACTTAATTCAACTTAAGTAGGTATTATAATTTGGAAAAAAATATCCTGTACGCGTCTAATTCCACTGTTGCATATTTTTGTATTTTGTGGCAGCCCAAGATACAAGCGTAGTTTAGTTTGGGTGCAACCAGCAATTACTGTAACTTTTGTACAAGTATTTGAATAAAATTTGAATTGAATTACTTATACACATTAATGGATAAGGAGCTAGCCATTTTATCCCTTGAGACCTCCGTAAACTACACACATCAAAAGTGTCTAGGGATCAACATATGTGTCTAGGGATCAACATATATTTTTGCAATAACTTTTCTCCTGATTGATATTAATTAAAATTTTCGTTAAGGATTCATCAAATAAAGTGTTTTCGTTTGTCACAGTAACGATAAACCAAGTCACCTTTGCAATAATAAAGAAATTTGCCATTTTCCTAATAAAAGGATTTTTGACATTTGAACCACTAACATTAAAGTTCGAAAAAAAGACTGAAATAACAGGTTTCTTTAAAATTTTATTAGGTAACTTAAACAATTAATAATCCGTGTTTCTACCGCGAACACTAACACAAGAACATCGGTTTGGCATACTCAAAATGAGTTCATCCAAATCACGCTGTGGAATGGCCGCCCATGTTCGTTGCAACAACAAAAAAAAGGTCTTCTTGCGACTGGATACCCTCCATATTCGGCAGAGCTCTTCTCTGTAGCATATCCCATGCATGCTCAATCGGGTTCAAGTCTGGCGACTGAGCAGGCCAGGGCCAAAGCCACATCTCAATCTCAAGAAATCCGCATAAAAATGCTTGATCCCTAGACACTTTTGATGTGTGTACATCAAATAGCCCCGAACATGATAATACTACACAATCGTCAACTAATAATTGAAATGATAACAACGTCGGTAGGTAGGTATTGCGTTAGAATCACAGTGACAAACTGAAATATACTGGTGGAAATTCGTCAAAATAGGTTGCTGCCGCGAAAGTAGAGAGTACCTCGATAGTAATCTATAAGTACCTAACGTAGGTTAATATGAATGAGATATGTCAATCACGGACAATTTTTCTCTGCACACTTTTTAATACAATCCAGTATTCGTAGTAGTTTACAAATTCAGTAAGTAGAGAAAGTAAGACATAATGTTCACAGTTCGAGAAAATAATACGTAGTCGAGACTCTTCTAAAATAAGCAACGTTATCTTGCATATCCTTGCAGTAAGTAAATAATATATGATCACCCTCATCTCGAAGCCGCAGTATATAAAGCGACGCGACGTCAGGACCGGATTAGAACCGTCGTTTTGTGTGCACCTGCTAGCACAGAGATGAATTTAGGCGGCTGACACGAGCGACACCTGTCTGACGCGAAATAATACGCTACTTATTCGCCGGTGAAATATGAAATTCTTCGCTAAGGATTATCTAGTGAAATACCTACGTAGTCATAACGTATGATATGTACGTCACAATGACGCAATGTGTCACAGTAACCGGGACTGAATTGCCTCGCAATCTTAGGAATTTATTAAGTTTTTCTTAAATACACGTCATAATATTGGGATGTTTCGGGAATTTCGTAATGACTGGATTTACATGTTGCGAGTTTGTAAAGGTGACATTTTATAAGCTCGCACGTTTACGATTTTTGGGAGTAATGTTACTTTTAATGGTTTACAAAAGCAGGAGTACGGTTAATAAGATTCTTGTTAATAAAAGTACCTGGCATGAGAGATAAGATTTTCCACGAACGGTTTTTATGGTTATGGATACGGTATATCAAACCAAAATTATTATTAACCTTACATTACGGTTTTGTGAATTTCAAATCTCGGTGTTGTTATATATATATATAAGAAGATGACTTTCATTCCTTTTATTTTATGTTCTAACTAGTTTCACTTACTTAGGGCATACGAATGAATCTTTGAGAATTGAGAATTGTTACGGAAACTATTTTATTTCTTGATTTACACATAATATATGTTGAAGTTTTTGTCTGTGATTTTGAAACATAGTTTGTTTCTGAAGTTTTGGTTAGAAAATACTAAAGTTAAAATAAACTTTAATAAACTTTCACCAAGAGGACTGGATCAATTTCACTGACTGAATTTCTAGAACATACTGCTACTATACCGCTCGGGTCTCCTCTCAAGTGAGGGTTAGGGCCTCGCGTCCCCACGCTGGCCGCGTGCGGGTTGGGAACATACTGATTCTTCAACTGTAATTTCAAAATTTTAATTTTAAAAATTTCAAACAGCTTCATTTTTATCCGTTTTAGCCTACAACATAGGTAACTCAGAGAGGAGAACCCTCAGTGCCACTTGAACATCACACAAAAAGATATAAGTCGAACAGCTAAAACTTTCTTAAATTAATTAGACTAGGTATGTTTAGAAAACAGATGCTCAATATTGCATGAAATACCATTAAAATATTTCGATCTTCAAAACTTCTAAACATTCAACTGGGGATCGGGATCTGTATAACAAGTAGGTACTGTTTTTTTTGGAACGATGTGACATTTTTAGACGAATTGTCTGGTCTCAGTTAGTGTTTATATTAATTAATCGTAAACAAATTTAGATCAGCTATAAGTAGTCTACAGATATTGAGTTTAATCTACTCAATGGGTAGCCATCTTAATTAATAACAATAGAAATTACGAAATTTAGACTAATAGAGATTCATTATAATAACAATACAACTGGTTATCAAAATAATAAGACGTCATTTTTTACTAACTGATTGTACTAGTGTTTGGTTTAAATGTTTTGTTTTTGCCAATATATTACTTTAATGTTCGTTGCTTCGTGAGGCCTTTCATTTTATTAAAAAAATCATTCTGAAAGTAAAAAGTCCATTAGGAATGAATCCAAACGGTTGGATGTTAAACATCTGTTTTATCAAAAAATTCAGAAATTGCTATCGCAGAAGCCTTTCGTTCCGTTTTAAATATTTTGTCTTCCTAGGGTTTTGGAACAGTTATTATTCACAATCGCTATGCTCGGCGTTATTCATAAGAGTGTAGTGATATGCTGAGCGATGCCACGACACTCTTCGTGCAATAGGCTATTTGACAATATTGAAAATAAACTTTGGATTGTGGTCATCCTATCAGATAATAGCCTAAAAAGACATATTTCACTATGAATTAAACAAAATAATGTGATTTTTTCGCAGATTGCACGAAATAAATTGTAACAATTTTTTGAAATATTGTCTGCGACATGAACGCCTTGTGATTTGTTGCAACTCTGGTGACGTCACACGCTAGTAAATGAAAGATTCCTCGACTGAGTATTGTTCGCGTTTTGTGAATTTGTTTACTAGCGTGTGACGTCACACGTGTCATGTGACCAGCGCCATTAAAGAAATGTCGTTTTTTGACGCGGTTGTCAAAGTTGAACTTTATCTTAAATTTTAATTCTTAAAGAATAATAATAGCGTAGAAATTCCGCAAAATATTAACGCAGTGTGCTTATTACGTAATAAAGAATAATTTAAAACGATTTCCAAAAATCAGTCAAATACCCTATTCCCGATCCAAAAATGTTGAGAAACTGGTCCATCTATTTTCTGTGCAAGATTTTAATCCATATTCAAGTCAGAAAACAAGAAATAAAACCGGCCAAGTGCGAGTCGAACTCATGCACGAAGGTTTTCGTACCATTATCTAACTAACAAAAAAGAGCAAAAGAATCACGTTTTTTGTATGGGAGCCCTCCTATAATCTGTGAATATTCCAAGCGTCTATCTGTTGCCGTTATCAATATCGAGCTAAAACGAGCAAAATAAGACCACGTTTGTTGTGTGGGAGCCCTTTAAATATTTATTTTATTCTGTTTTTTAGTATTTGCTGTTATAGCGGCAACAGAAATACATCATCTCTGAAAATTTCAACTGTCTAACTATCACAGTTTACGAGATACAGCCTGCTGACAGTAGGACGGTAGACAGACGGACAGCGAAGTCTAAATAATAGGGCGGGAGCCTTTGGGTATGGAACCCTAAAAATGTAATATCTAACATAAAATATTGACAGTTTTTATATAAATCGTAACTAAAAACTGCAACGCGCTCTTTATATTTTATCTGTATGATAACTTCAACATTTACTTTTAAAATCTTTTAAAGTAAATTAGTAGGTATAACATATTTATATAGCTTTACAGCTATGCTATCGAATACTTTCCTGAGAAGTTACTATATTATTTATCTTTCAACGTTGACAACCATTGTGGGATATTAATAGAATTCCTAGAATTTTACATCGTATTGAGTTTTTTCTCATGACTATCTGCAGAGTAATTTATTTTTCAATTTAATATTCAGCTTAAATCTGAGTGTAGCGAAGAGATGAATGGTTTTCTAATGAATCTAGTGACACAAAGTTCGTTACCGTAATGGATAACGTGAGGATGGCACGGTGCACCGGCAGAGCCGGTAGCCACGTTCCCACTGAGACGAACAATGGTTAAATGTCACGTTTTATGTATCGTATGTCTCTACTATACCGCTCATACTTTTTGTGTGAATTAATATCATTTAGTATCTCTGTATAAAGGCATTTTATAAAATAGTATTATTTAGTGATTTAAAATCATTTCCTCTGGTTTTCATTCAAATTAACAACTCCGAAATTTTATAATAAGTTAGAGCGAGTACATATTGGACGTTCAGCGCTGTTTTGAGAGCGCGTTGAAAGCGCACACACACCGCGCTCACGCGCTCAGTACGGCGTTAGCGTTAAAGAAATCACTATCAAAATTTTCGATTTCCTTATTCAGCGTTGGTCTACTTTACACGAAAGCGCGCGAATGTACAAAATGTACAACACGATGGTGATCATGTAATCTCGAAGCGCGCAGCTGACGCACGCGCAACGCGAATGGATGTAATGTGAAAATATATATATGTAAACGCGCGTTTGATGCACGCTTGACCAGAAGCGCGCCTTTGCATGTGTACACTTCAATAAGAACTTTTAGATCTCAAAACGTGCGTTAGTCAAAGCGCCCAATGTGTACATGCTCTTAGAGTTGTATTATAATATCTGGATAGGAAACCACTGGATACGGGCAGCACCGGACCGGTTGTTGTGGAAAGCCTTGGGGGAGGCCTATGTCCAACTGTGGACTTTTTTCGGCTGAGATGATGATGATGATTAGAATGTCTTCAACGGTAAAAAAATCTACATAGCCCTCTATGATTAAGTACACTATTTAACCACATTAGGTTGCAAAATAAATAAAATAATGACTAATATATTCAATGTTATTGTATATGTATTAGCAATAGAAGATTAAATGTGTCATTTTAACTAGGTTACATCGTCTATCGTTATTGGTTCATTGACAAAAAAAAAGTCAAGGCTTTGTGTTTTACAACACACATATAATGTTACCTTAAAATAAATGACTACGTAGGAATTTGTATACAAAACTGTAATGGCCATCAATGAAGGGTCCTTTATTGTGCCTCTTTTGTTTTTCAATCATCGTAATCTTTTAAATAATTTTATCGCTAATTAGTCCTGCTGTAAAATAAAACCTATGTGTATGTGTAAAATTCGCGAAAGTCTAAAACAGTTATGAAATATGAAAAAAGTACAAATAAAAACTCATTGCTAACACTTTTTACTATCAAGGATACTCTTTTTAGGCTGTTACGAAAACTAAACTAAAGCTCTGATTTATATATTTCCCATCGATTGTTTTCTGACTACCTTGGAATTTTTCTGTCACCTCAATACAGAATGTGGGGAATGACTTCAACTTACGACAATTAATGACGGAACAGTGTATTTACCTTTAGTCCAAATAATTCAAATTGTAACTATAAATGTTTTGAAAGTAAATTATGCTACGAAAGTGTCCATCATCAACATGAACAGCCTCTGATAGTCTACTACTGGCCATACACAGAGGTTAAAACCCTAGAGTTAGTATAAGGCATGATATAAAAATACAGATATGGCATTCCGAGATACATAGAAGACGAGATGACGTCATCATCACTATCGCTGGTTCAGTGTTACAAGTAGTGTGAAATAATAACTCCCCAACTACCATTATTCCCTTTGTGAATTCGATAGAACAATAAAGTTTTACGTTATCATATATTTAAATTCAAATATTTTGTTTGATTATGTACACAAAACAACAATTTAAATTCATTTTACATTTTTTTTAATAGAATGGTGACTGAAAATATCATCATCATTGCATCTTATGTTGCTGTAAAGTGGTAAGTGGATAGTGACGTCACTCTGGGTAGCTTTCGGAATGTCATACCTGTATTGTTATACCATGGTATAAGGTTTGTTTCAAGTTTTCCTTCTTTTTCCTGTGCTGTTGTCCTGCGTAGTTTGTTCTCTTACTTCATTCACGGGATAAAAAGGGGTGGTTACCACATAGAATGACGGAAACATTATGTCTTGTTAATAAACAGAATAGAGACCGTCTTGTTAGATATATGTGCACGAAACTAATACCTGGTCGGCGAGTAAATACACCAACATCTCCAAAAAGTTATTAAACTGTATTTTCAACAGAATTTCTTTAGTACCGCCAAAACACACTGACTGAGTTCTGAATCACCACTAACATCACGACTTGAGCCGTCTTTGTGAATTATTTCCATCTTTGCCATAAAAAATATTGCTTAGCAATATTTTATTCCGCTTACTTCACAAATATTCAAATAAATTAATTTAAATAGGCGTTTAATAAAAAGTTAAAACGTCAATAGATGTAGAACTAACCCATTTAAAACACACTATACTATTTCCATTTCTTTATTTTCTCGATGACAGCTCTTTGTGGAAACTTGAAGGAGCGTCTTTTTTACATTATGTACACATTATTTAATAAAAATATGAAGCTTACGCACGTACAAGGTCATAGCAGATGGATGGAAACTTATAGGGATGGACCTATAGATAAACGTAATACGATAACAGACACGATATTTTTTTACAAAGTGAAGTTTTTTACAAAAGAAACTAAACTATTGCCGGATAATTTTGTACAAATGTATTAACTAATATTGCATTTCATTACAAGATGTAATTAAATTAAGTTGGTTCTTTATTTATTTATTTTAATCAAAATCTGATAAATCGTCACTGTCACTGGATCAGCTCTCCCTAACATATATACTAATATTATAAACGCGAAAGTTTTTAAGTATTGATGGATGGATGGATGGATGTTTGTTATTCTTTCACGCAAAAACTACTGAACGAATTTGGATGAAACTTTACAGTAATATAGCTTATACATCAGAATAACACATAGGCTACTATTTGCAGCGATTACCGACATATACGCGGGCGGAGACGCGGGCAACTGCTAGTATAAGTTCCTGTACTTCTGTATTATCGAATGCCACATGAATTTCCCAATCCGACGCTATAATGTTTTACTTCCGCACATACATTTTTTAATAAATCTAACATCTTGTTTGCCGTAAAAGGGGGATGGTTATTGTTTCGAGCGGCGTGTCCTTTGATTTGTGCCCATATTAGTTCTATAGCATTGTACTGGCAATGATACGGCGGAAGAACCCAATGACCACATTCGGCAGCTATTTCGTCGGTTATGTATCTTTTAGGGAGGTTTTTTTTCGATTTTAAAATATTTACTAATTTTACTTTTAATAAAGTACTATCCACATTTTCGCCATGACGTTAGAGCCAGTCAATTATGTCTTGTTTTTTATTGGCCTGCGTCGGCATTTTATCAATTTGTCTGGAGTGATATGTAACATTGTCCATAATAATTATCGACGGTTCTTCCAGAGCTTGCACCATTTCTTAGATTGCATCATTTCTTTAAACCATACTTCGTAAATCTCTGCGTTCAATTCTTGGTGGCAGTCCACTTTTTTCTTGGATTTAAAGGCCAGTAAAGCATCTGACACGAATCCTTTCGTAGACCCTGCATGGCATATGATAAGGCGTTCACCTTTTCCCATTGGCACTGAATTAGTGGAAGCGGCGGTGTCGTCAGTCCAGTTCTTAGATACTGTGTGGTTTGCATTTAACCAAGTCTCGTCAGTGAAAATAACATTTGACCAATCTGATATCTTTTTGGCTTCGCTCAAAAATTCGCAGCGAGCCATAGGTTGCTATGGCTCGCTCGTCGCTATGGGTCGTGACGCTCCATCAATATTTTACGTTTGTTCGATTTTTTATAAGAAAATCCAATTTCTTTCAAAACCAAGCTAAATGACGATTTTTGGCCATGGAACAAACCACATTCACGTAAAGAAACAACAAGTTTTTTTAAGTGTTGGAATTTCTTTGCGCAAGTAATAGTCATATATATGACGGCGAATAGCGACAGCGTCGAAGTTGTCAACCGATGTCACACGACGTGGTTGGCGTTTTTTCTTCGGCGTACGAAGTTTATTTTCCTGTGTGCCGCTTGTACCGGTAGTAGTTTTTGAAATTGTAGGTCCACTAATTCCTAATGCGGCCTAAACACGCTCTCGCACTTACGACAGTGGTAATAGTGGGCCACCATTTTGATACTCTGCTTCAAAGTAATTACGAACCTTGATCACCAGTTCTCTCGCCTGCCTTTTCAGAACAGATCCTTTAGGCATTTTGACATTTGAGAGCTGGGCAGCAATCAACACGGAGGAACACAAAATACACAACGTAACGTATGTATGGATAATGTGAAAAAACTCAGCGAACAGAAATGTAGTAACTTTAAAGCACGACCGTCTTGTTGCGAGTGGCAGATTAAAAGAAACACAAAATGGTGGTGAGTCATTGAGTGTTCCCAGCTTGCAAAAATATATTTGAATGTATTTGTTGTATTTGTCTTTGTTCAAAACATAATTATGCGATCGATATCATTACTTATTTGGTTACAACACTACAACTATCAAATTAGAGCTGTCATCGAGAAAATAAAGAAATGGAAATAGTATAAATGATGCCAACTTATATAAATCACATTCTATTGTTTCTTTAACTTTTTTAAAATTTAAATTTGGAACTGTGGTATCAAGAAATGGTGATTTTTTTATATTATTGATCCTCTTTTTATTTATTTAATTGATTTATGATAAAGGAAAAAATATCGTTAAAGTTCTTGAATATATTTATTAGTAGTACAAATATACGGTTAAGTTATTTTACTAGAATATAATATCCATTTTGGTAACATTACATCTTTTGGTGAAACCACATATCATTATGAATTTCATTTCGATATTGTCAATGGTATTACTTACCTACTAAAATGTTTTACATAATAAGTTTATTTACATAATTATGCTTTGGCCGTGTACTTTGAATTGTACCTTTATAAATAAGTAAACGTAATTACGTAAGGTTTGTATAAGGCTTGAAACAACTAAAAGTGGTTTTAAGTTCCCTTTTGAGTCTATCTAATGACATTTATGTTGATTTTAGTACCTTTACGGTTCTTATAATAAATAAATTTTAACATACTGTAGGTATATAACATTTTATCAAGCCTTAATATTTATCCATCAATCCAATTTTGGCCTAGATTTATGTTCAAATGAACTCTTCGAAAAACGTTTAAATTAGATTATTTGCAACAACATTCTTATTAACTGCTTATTTGTCTTATTATGAAAAATAGTTTCAAAATATTATTAAAATAGGAAAGATTTTTATTAAGGAATTCTTCTATATTTGAATGGAGTTATAATTTTAATTTATAGTAAAAGTGAATATAGATTATACCCAACTAGCTGAGTCCCGCGATTATTGTTGTACCTTTACAACCTCGGATAACACCGCGGGGCAAAGCTAGTCTAAAAAAGAGTATCGGTCCAGCTGTTCCAGAGATTAGCCGGAACAAACAGATAGACAGACAAAAATGGTAAAAAATGTGTTTTTGGTATATGTACCGTGTATACACACTTATGCATTTGTGTGCGTGTGAACTGAGGGACCATAGTGATATTTTGGTTTGAAATTTTTATAAGATTTAGTAGTAGGCTCAAAACAATTGTAGAACAAATATGAGAATTTGTAAAAAGATATGTTAAAAACTACAGCCCTTTAAGTGTGGTCCCTCAATCCTCACATACCATCAGCCAGATCTCAGCAAGTATGTAAAAAAATAAGGTATTGTGACTGCAGACATTTAGTAGAGAATTTGTAAAGATATATACTAAATAACTGAGCACAAATCATCAACGATTAAAAAAATACAACGACTATACTGTGGTCCCTCAGTCCACACACGAAAAATTTTGTTATACTGAATATTATCACATCAACGGAATAAAATCTTTATTTTCTTACATAATGTTTTAGAACAAGTCTTATGGCAATTTGTAAAAAAAAAAATAAAAAAAAATATCGACGCACTTTTTAGATATTTATAATTAAAGCTGGTCCCTCAATCCTCACGTTCTCAAACATACTTGCATGTCTAGCTGCTAGACGACTAAAGTATCACAAAGTGTAGTGTGTTAAACTTTTTGTAAAAAGTTTCTACAAAATAATAGGTATCTTTAATTGTGTGTATCTTACCTCTAAAATGAGATTATAGCATTTCAGTGATCTTACGAACAGATATACGAGTAGTATAGCTTTGAGTAGTAGAGCCACGCTGATTTCAGCACGAATGGGCCGGCTCGACCGGGGCGGTACTACCCTCGCACAGAAAATCAACGTAAAATGACCACGTTCGTGCTGTCGTGTTTCGTTGGTGAGTGCGAGACCGGAGGCCCAAATAGTCTAGTCAACAAGTTCCTATACTTGTTGACTAGACTAAAAGATGCAGCAGCATCACTAGGCCGCCATGGTGTGGGTCGCCATACTGCATTGTCTGCATTCGCAGTGAGTATGGCGACCAATACTCTTGGATTCTGCTTATGCTTTCCATCAGGCAGAGTAGAGTCATTTTGGCGGGCCATACATAAAAAAAAAAAGTATAACCACACAATGAAAAAAAATGTAGACTACCAATATAATTTTTATTGTAATAGTCGAAACCCAAGGTTGTACGGTTGATTTAGTGTTATGTTACATTACGTATCTTTACAATGCATGAAATAAAGTAGCTTTTAGACGCTTATCACCATTTAGGCTATGTTTCAAGGAAGCTTTATGTACTTATAATACCCCAGTATTTTACAAACCATTATGGTAACATAGTGATATTATTTATACAGCTCAGTATTATACGTTTTATTAACACATTAAATTGATCATTTAAAAACACAGGATTTTGTATAATTTTTACAAAAAGTCCGCGATAGTACCTATCGCGATCTATATTAATATTATAAATTTGAAAGTGGCTTAGTCTGTTTCTCTGTTACGCTTTCACGGCTAAATCAATAACAGTGCCTGCACTTGGTAAGGTATATAACTTATTGTAGGCAAGGCTAAGGCATATAACGTACAACCTTGGGTTTCGACTATTACAATAAAAATTGTCTTGGTAGTCTACATTTTTTTCATTGTGTGGTCACACTACTCGTATATCTGTTCATAAAATCACCGAAATGCTATAATCTCATTTTAGAGGTAAGATACACACAATTAAAGATACCTATTATTTTGTAGAAACTTTTTACAAAAAGTTTAATACTCTACACTTTGTGATACTTTAGTCGTCTAGCAGCTAGACATGCAAGTATGTTTGAGAACGTGAGGATTGAGGGACCAGCTTTAATTATAAATATCTAAAAAGTGCGTCGATATTTTTTTTAAATTTATTTTTTACAAATTGCTATAAGACTTGTTCTAAAACATTATGTAAGAAAATAAAGATTTTATTCCGTTGATGTGATAATATTCAGTATAACAAAATTTTTCGTGTGTGGACTGAGGGACCACAGTATAGTCGTTGTATTTTTTTAATCGTTGACGATTTGTGCTCAGTTATTTAGTATATATCTTTACAAATTCTCTACTAAATGTCTGCAGTCACAATACCTTATTTTTTTACATACTTGCCGAGATCTGGCTGATGGTATGTGAGGATTGAGGGACCACACTTAAAGGGCTGTAGTTTTTAACATATCTTTTTACAAATTCTCATATTTGTTCTACAATTGTTTTGAGCCTACTACTAAATCTTATAAAAATTTCAAACAAAAATATCACTATGGTCCCTCAGTTCACACGCACACTATGCATTTAGTAAAAAGCTGTTATTTTAATATTACAAACAGACACTCCAATTTTATTTATTTGTATAGAGTATAAATATTAATACCTATGTAGTTCTAAGAATTGTGGAATTCTTATGCCATTCGTGCCCCATGGTATATCGTGTACTTGCTTTAAATTGTTTCGATCAGGTTGCACTAGTCTTTGTAAAGGGCTCAGTTGTGCGAGCTGTCCGCCATTTCATGTCGCCGTTCCACAATCCGTTAGGCATAAGGGTAGAATAATTCCGAGTGAATTGTACAGTACATCATTTTTAATTTCTGTTTTATTTCCTCTTATAAATTATTTTGTAAATAAAACTTTAATTAATACAATAAATATCTTACCAGGCCCTATTTCATAAAAGCTGACAAGTCGACAATTTTTCAAAAATGACGTAATTTGTCGGATTGTTACGACAATTCCCGTTTCATAAAACTTGACAAATAAATAATTGTAGACTTGAATACAGTGGTAATTATCACTTTTTTTGTAACGTTTCATAAAGCCATTTTCCTTACTAATATGGTAATAAACACCTATCACAAAAAAAAATTGTCAGGGACAGATATATACTTGTCAGCGACATTCCTATTTTACTCAAAATATATTCTACCACCGATTTACTTATCCGAAATGTTTCATTAAAAGTAAAGTCAGATAATTAAATAATAAATATTCCGGACATTTTAACACACAACGCCATCTAGTCCCAAGCTAAGCAGAGTTTGTGTTATGTGGGTATTGCACAAGATATAAATACATATGGGACTAATCCCGCCCACACGCCCACCACTGTAACTCCTGTACACCAGGATCAACAGCGGTGACCCACAAAAACACCGAGTTATGACACTCGGGAAGTCCCAGGAAAAATTTAACTGTCTTGGAACCCGCAACGAAATTAATCAGAAGAAAACTGGAGGAGTTGGAAATATAATAAGTCCACTTCCCTCCTTAGCAAAGCGGGAGACAAAATGGAGTCAAAATAGGCAGACGCCTTTTTCAAACCGGGAAGCACCACGGATAAAAATATTATGGGTCCTAAGTGAGCTATATTTGATTTCTATAGTATGTATGGCAGAATCGCTTAAACGCACGGAAATTCACCGCAGTTGACACAAGATCCCCATAATATACTACCCCAGACGTCATTTGTAAGCTATTTAGCATCATGTTACGTTCATTGTACCAAAGACTACATTCCCAGAGGATATGATGAGCCGACTGTTCACAGCTAGAATCAGGTGTTGAGCATTGACACAATGGTGAATCGACTAATTTAAATGAGTATAGTTTGCTCTTAAAGTTACCGTGGCCTGTAAGAAATTGAGCGACACAGTGATCTACCTCGAGCCATGTCCTTGACAACCTTTCGCGAACAGATGGAAAGAACTGGTAAAGGTGGCGCCCCTTAGATGATTCGTCCCATCGTTTCTGCCATTCATCCAAGAGGTCGTTATAGACATTGGTTTTTTGTTGAAACAATCTTATGATTTTACCGCGGTCTCGTATGCCCAAAAAATCGCATTCCATGTTTTGTAGTGTGGAATAGTACATGGCTGCACGTCTTTGCACCTCGAGATCGACCGGAAGAACACCTGCCAACACCGGTAAAGCCTCAGTGCTAACCGTCCTATATGCCTTGCACAAGAAAATCAATGCAGGTCGTTGGCCTTGTAACAGTTTGCGACGGACAGCACCTACAGTCGCCCTATCTGCCCATACAGGAGCACCATAGCAAATAGAACCCAAATAAGTAGCTCCATATATGATCTTAAGTGTATGAAATGACAGACCCCATGTCGCAGTTGATATCCTCGTCAGTGCAAAGAAACTCTTTTTAGACTTTTCATTAACTGTTCTAATATGTTCAATAAATGAAAAATTTCTTTCTAAAACCAATCCTAAATAACAAACCGAGGTTTTATTTTTAATAGTAATATTTTCAAATTTAATACAAGGCGGTGATTTGAGGTTACCTTTCAGAAGTAGCTGGAAGGTTTTGTTTGGTGCAAACGTCAACCGATTACGCCCACCCCACCGAGATATTAAGTCCAAACATTCACTGGCCAGCCTCTCAAGCCCCGTTCTAGTATCCGACTCTATCAATAACAAACCGTCGTCCGCGTACGCATTCAGGGTACATCCGGACGGCACAGGCATTGCCAGAAAATCGTCGAAGCCTATGTTCCACAAGTATGGTCCTAGCACTGACCCTTGAGGACACCCCATCGTAAGCGCCTTCGACACAGAATGATGCCCAAGTCTCAATTTAGTAGTACCTTGTAAGAAGTACGAGGAGATAAGGGAATAAATATTTTTAAAGCAACCTCTTAATTTTAATTTTAGCAATAGCATGGGCCACCACGCATTGTCAAAGGCGCCAGATATATCTAAGAAGATGCCTAAAACGTATTGAAAACTTGACTCGGTGACAGTTTTCCTTACAGATATAACCGCATCAGTTGTCGATTTTCCCAACGTAAAGTCGAATTGTCTATCATGAAATTTAACTCCACCCGGTAGAAGTCGTGGTACTACAAGACGCTCTAAAAGCTTTCCCAGCGATGGTAACAGTGTTATGGGTCGATAGGATTTAGGATCGTCCGGCGGCTTATCGCCGCTTTTTGGTATTATTCGAATATTACCGCACCGCCAAACACTAGGAAATACTCCTTCCGCAATGCAACGTTTAAAAACTGTTAAAACCGTATCACCCGAAAGTTTACAAGCTTCTTTTATCATTTTGTTTGATATTTTATCGTCGCCCGAAGCCTTATTTAGTGGCAATGACCTAACAATACTGAGGAATTCGTCTGAAGATGGTAAGTCAGACATTGGAGACAATGGTGGTTCAATAGCCCACTGCCTAATTTGTCGGTGATAATCCGTGTCATCCTCCGGCCGATCGTCAGGCACAAGTGATTCTAAAAGATATTCTGTGGTTTGTTCTACTCCTGTAGTATAACTATTATTAATTTTGATGTTCTGTACGTATGCAAGGTCGATTGATCTATTTGCTTTAAATTCATGATACAAAGGTGACCAGGGACCCTCTCTATCGAGTTTATCAACAAGTTTACGTATTAAATTTCCCTTTGATTTCTCCACAGCAGCTCTATAATGAGACCTGGCAACTCTAAGAGCAATAAGAGCATTATTGTAAATATCTCCTGTTACGTTACGCTTTTTAATGTCATTTAGTTTTTTACGAGCTTTTCGATAGATTCTACGTAATTCGACTAATTTATAATTCCACCAATCACATCTACGAGTGTTAGTGATAGATCCACGGCCGATACAAACATCAGCAGCATAAATACATATATAGTTTTTTCTAATAAATGCATATTATACATAGAAAACACCCAAACTCCGAGCCAAATATTTGCAGATCATACAAACATTTGGTCCGACCCGGGAATCGAAATAACAACGAATTTCTTAGTCACTTGTCACTTGCGATCTATTCCTGACACACGTCGAGGCCTCTGTCAAAAATTTGCGACAATTCTACAAATTTGTCGGATGGTATTGACAAATACCTGTTTCAGAAACAAAAAATGGCAGTAAATCGTTGACAATTTGTACAGTTTTCATTGTCACTTGTAAATTTTTATGAAACGCAAAAATGAAACTTGTCCAATTTTCCGATTACAAATAGGTATGTCAGAGCAAAAGTTATATGAAACGGACAATTGACAAATTATCAAATTGTCACCTGTCACTGACAATTGTAAGTAACGTTATCTTTTATAATATACATATATGTTATTTTCAAGGTAATAGAGCCACGTTGATTTTAACACGAACGGGCTGGTTCGACCGGGGCAATACTACCCCCTCTTGGAAAACCAACCTAAAATGACAGCATTCCTGCTAATGTGTTTCGTTCGTGAATGCGAGACCGGAGGCCCAATAATGCAGAAGCATCTCAATAGGCCACCATAGTGTGAGTTACCATGCTGAATTGTTGTACATACAACATTGTATTCGATTTCCATCGGGCAATGTAGAGTCACTTAGGCAGGCTCATTTAAAAAAAAAATACCTTACCTTTTATCTTGAGCATCACCAACATTCTGTGATTCCAAAGAACAGGAGGTGAAACTATAAAATTAAAGAATTACTACTCAATTAGGAAATCCTCCCGATAAGCAGGCTTATTTGTCTTCTTAGCATTGCATTTGACTAGACTCTATGTCATTAATCATTTTAACAAATACAATCTCTATGTAACGTGTTGATTAGATCCGAAAGTTGTTTGTATGAATATACTAAGCTCAGACTGCAGTAGTAACTTTCCCAGCCACGTCTTTAAAAAAATATTGTTATACATCTCGCTGCGGTCTAGTTAGTGATACAGAAAGTTTTTAACTTGACAAATGTAAAGTTGAACATGCAAACGGGCTAGCCGTATGCATTTAGTTCAACGTAAAAGTTTTCGCTTTGTAAGGAAAGTGTTCAGTTTAAACCGTATGCTCGCCTACCCAATATCCGTGGCGGAGTGAACATCGCGTCGCGAGCGAGTCGAGACACGATTGTCCCAGGCCTCTGCGCGCTAGTCTCGTTCGCGATAACAAACTGTGTTTCACGAAGCTTATTGTCGCCCGTACTGTTTCCCCGTTATTGTATATACCACAAAATTATTCAAAGTAAACATTATTTTGTTTTTGTAGTCGTAAAGTTTTATTAACACGGCTCACTGTCGACGTCCCCATTCCCACCCAAAACACAAAATTCCCCGATGAGCTGGAGTTGGCTCGTTAAGTTGTTATATGTACGCGGGTGACGATGTTTGCGCGCCGTCCTCAAAACCAGCAAACAGTCTCAAGTTACACCCTCGCAATCTCTGAAATAAACATGCGACGAGGCCACTACTGCTAACAACCTTACCAACTCAGGCCGCGAGAGCTTTACTAACTCCAGCTAGAGGATTAATCTTAAGCAAGATTCCGCTCGTGTGTGTAACCAACTTAAATTACGATCAAATATTAATGGCAAGTGTTCTCCGGAATAATACAACGCTACTGCTTTGTGCATTAATTCACAGCAAGATTCAGCAGTGAAATTATTTTTAGTTAACGACTGCATATTGTAAACACAGACATGCAAGTACTTTAACAAGTTGTATATCTCATTTACGTTACATTTGCACAGCGATTTACATTTGGGTTTTTAGACTTACTGTACTGCCAGAGGATTATTAGAACTTATGCATGACATAATTACGTTCGCAGGTTGCCAATTCACTCTTTGTATTATGTGTTACAAGCTGAGCCCCGCGCTGTTGCCCGCGGTATAACATCAACCGCAGGTAACACCGCGGGTTATAGCTAGTCTAAAATTGGAGGGTCTATTTGTCTTAAAATAACCGCTTTTTACTAAATGCATATGTATGTACTTATATACGCGATACTTATATCCAAATTTTTTTTTTTGTCTGTTTGTTCCGCCTAATCTCTGGCCAATTTTGATAGAATTTTCATTTACAGAAAGCTGATAATATAAGGAGTAACTTAGGCTACTTTTTGTTAGACTAGCTTCGCCCGGCGGCGTTACATGCGCGGTTATTTGTGTACCACGGGTAACACCACGGGACTCAGCTAGTTTAAAAGAAAGCAGCTTGTATCCTGCACGTTAATGTCATGTGATAAAATAATAACTTGAGACACGGCCGTATGATCTTACAATATCCTTTAATATAGTAACAAGTTTGCTGATAAAAGTACTTAGGTACATATTACTAAATATAAACATACTTACTATAGATATATGCAACCAAAAGAGAGAGCAACTGATCGTAGTCTTTTCACCATAATGTATTTGGGTTGAGAGTCTTATCTTCACTTCTAGCCCAGTAGTACACATCCCCAACCAACTATTACTAGATCAATTCACTAACAACATGAACTTTATTTAGTTTTTTTCCAATTCTAAATTGATTTGTAATGGTATCAACATTTTAGATTATCGCATAAAGTATAGAGTACATAAAATTATTTTCTCCTTTATTATTCATTTACTATTTATACCTTTTGTACATCATAACACAATAATAATTTTAACCTTCTGCATAATGCAAACAAATTAAGGGAAACCTCAAATTATTTTTCTTGAAATACTTCTTAACCTAATTAAGCTACTAGCACTTTACTGTCCTTATCCGGGTACCTCTCACGTATCTATGATATATTTATTATTCATTGATATGGATTCCTGTTTTTTTTTAAATTACTTTTTACTTTCGTTGTTTATTTTCCGAATTAAGAACAAACCTTATATATTCATTATATACATCACTCCAACAGGGAATTTGCATTTTTAAATTTCATCTGCGTTTATAATCTAAAATAATAAAAGTATATTTGTGACTATGTAACTATGCAAATCTATTCAAATTCACAGTTATTGGTAGAAAATGAAAAATTCCTACCCAAAAACCACTTGGAATGCATTCTCCAAAAGCAATTAAATTAATCATGTAACCACAATTTAAATTTTAGTGAGTGAAAACGGTGGGGCGAGGTAAAGAATTTGTTATAAGTTAGGGGACGGCAAACTCCAAGGGGCTAATTACATTGTTACATGACAAAAGTTTTGGGTCGGCTGAAGTTTCTTTACGTTCCTTACCCAGGCTTAAGCTCTGTTGAGACTAATAAAATCACCTCTGCATCAGAGAACATACAATGTTATTGAACAGCTGATATAATATTAACTTTGATCACATTATTTACAAGCAGGAAACAGTTGAAGTGATTTCTGTTTCTTATATTGTTTATCGGGTTCCAAATGCCTTTGTTCCTCACTCCTCGGGTTGGTAACATGTACATTTTGTTTGTTTGGTTGTGGTTAATAAATTATTAGAGACCAGATTTTGCTCTCGACTTTGTTTGTTTAACCTTTGGAGTAGGAGACATTGATTGGTTTGTACACGTGGAAGTTTATATATAATTCATGGTACGAACACTGAGAGTATATTCTCAATAATGTTTCGTGCATGTAGTACCCTAGTTGCTTTAAATCGGCACAGAAAACCGGTGTGAAATAGTGCTTGCGCTGTGTTTCACCGAGTGAGTGAGGATACCGGAGGCCCATACCCCATACCCCAATCCCCCACCCCTACCTCCCCTCCCTCATCCCCAAAAGGCCGGCAACGCAATTGTGACGCTTCTGGTGTTGCAGGTGTCCATGGGCGGCGGTAATCGCTTACCATCAGGCGATACGTCTGCTCGTTTGCCCGCCTATACCATAAAAAAAATTACGAATATCCGATATACAATTTTGAATAGCATTTTACAAATTTTTAATTTCAGAATTCCTTTACTTTGTCGTTACGATTATTATTTATAGGTTCAACAAAATACGATGATTGGCTTTCTCTATTTAAGAAAATCAAATCTATGAACACGAAAACATCCCACGCAAATAAAAAAGCAAAATAATCTCATCTCAAAGGCATAGTGTAGCAATTTCCCAACTCGTTAATTCAGATCTCGTTGAAATCGACAGGGCGAAACCATTCCGAAATTACTGCTCAATGACTCGCAGTGTTCTACTTCTCGCTTAAAGATATTCTTGGAAATTAAATAGGCACTAAGGAAAATCTTATTATAGATTATTATTTGTTTCAAAACAGCTGTAGAGACTGAATACCGTGTCAGCGTGTATGTTTAATATTATTGAGGCAATTTCAACGAAAATGAAGATTAATGATTCTCAATCATCTCAATAGGCCACCATAGTATGGGTCACCATGCTCCATGGTTGTATTGTGTGCAATCTCAATGAGTATTGTGACCACTACGCTTAGATTCCGTTCATGCTTTCCATCACACATAGTAGAGTCATTTTGACAGCCTCATTTTAATTAGCCACAGTCATTTTAAACGAACTATTAACTGAACTTTCCAGACTATAGACAAATATGTTTTTTTTAATAAGTCTGATGAATTTAAGCAGTAAATAAAACTTTCACAAACTATATTCCAGATTCTGAAAATTGAAATAATTTAATTTCACTTACGAAACCAAATACGAGAAGGTCGAGAAGAACCACTTACTAGACTTATACTTTAACAATCCCTTTAATTGATAATGATAATAGCGGACTGATCACTTTACGTAAATAATTATTTTCTACAGAATAAACCCTTAAAGTTGTATTTTCTTCATCAAGCTTTGTATTAGATCCACCTCCACTTTAGACTTTTCCCTTAGTTTCACACACACACACATTGTAACAATGTTTAAGGCCAGAATATATTTTTTTTCATTTAATTTATATGCAAAAGTATGAAACAGGGCGTTTATTTCATTTCATTCTTTTTGTATTAAATGGAAGAAGGGTTTTGAGGTGTATCAATAAACCTGTATACTGTAGAGTGAGTACCTGTTCTTGCAGCACATAATCTTTAATTTAATTTGAAACTTTACCATGCTTTTTTCATTCATTTCAGCGAGTACTAAATTTCTTCCTAAACGTCTATTCAGCACGTATCTTAGTCGGTGATACAGCAAATTATTTAAAAAGCTAAAGGTAATTTAAGAAAAACATTTTTTCTTTCAATTATCAACATGTATGATTATAATATTTTGCGTTGAAACAGAAGTCAAGGGAAACCCTGAAATCGAATCGGAGGTTGTCCCGATTACGGCGACAGTTTCAAAGGTCAGCTAAGGAAAGGGTCAACTGTGCGGGCGATAGAACCGATAGACGAGCTATCAGCAACAAGTCGCAATTTAACTTTGCTCGAACCCTTTCTGCCTGCTCTTTGCAATAAGGCAGCATTCAAATTTATAAGAAGGAAAAGGTCGACGACAATAAGTCAGTGCTACAAAGTGAAAATGTAAATTGTACTTTCATAAACATATTATACGTAAAACAAACGTTCTTTCTTCCACTACAAATAGAAATGGTTCAGTTCCTAAATCATGTAATCAATTCCAATAATAAATTGATGCTATCAGTGAATAATGAGATAATTTTTATATTTGTTGAAAATTACAACTTCTGTTGTAATCTAATTGCCTATATATTTTTTATGTTTAATTAATTAATTTTATTTAGTATAGGTTTTCTTTTCACAATTGTGTGGAAAATATTTCTGAAAGAATTTTTACAATGAAAAGAAATTATCGTTCTGTAATGTTATGTAAGTTACTGCATATTTTCAAAAATATAGTTAACTTTTACTGTACATTCAAAAAGTATTTTTATATCATAGTATTACCATCTAACCGCCCTGTCTTTGCACAGGTACCACAGTATACATGCCAACTTTTTACGATATATAAATCCGTAATACTTTGTTTTCATATTGGCTTACGCGGCTCACGCTAGTAAAGCTCCCAATCGGCATGTTTTTTTTTTCGATATCTTTCTTTTCATAAGTATATGTATAAGGAGCACACGAGTAGATGCTGCTGATGGTAAACGACTACCACCGCCCATGTACACCTGCAAATCAAGTGCGTTGCTGTCTTTTGAATGTTCTCGTCAAAAATTTTGAGGTTTTTAGGTCTCTGATAATCTCACTCGAAGACGCGAAGTAGAAGCTCAACAAAATTTTATGCTGTACTAGTTGTTACCCGCGGCTCCGCCTGCGTATATGCCGGTTATCGCAGCAAATAGTAGCCTGAGTTGAGTAGAGGGTTATTTAAATTTTGAATTTAATATTATTACCAACTATCAAGCACAAGAAAATACAAACTGAATTCATATTTGTGCTTTAATGTAGTTTATGTGTTCGTAGACATTGTTTTTATTTTGTCTCAAGTTTAACTATGTCCTGAAAATAGGTTGAAATATTTAACTAGCGAACATGACAATAGAACTGTTAAGCGAAGTTTACTGATTCATCAGCTCTCCAAGAAATGGGATAGGAAAATATTTACAATGACAAACATTCAATGTGAGTATTCAGTTATTTAATAAATACCATTACAAATTACGTTTCATTAAATCATTACAAATTAAATATATCGTGAATATAAACTATATTGTTACCCACTAACCTGATCTATCTAATTTTCAATCAACGAAAATTATGATGTGAATGTTAAATGTATTCGTCACTAAGATACCTATTTATATACGTAGTTTGAACAGACCTCGCCACTCATATTAATGTTTCATAGTTAATGTATCCTTGGTGAATAGCTTTTGGTCGAGATATTAGATTCCATGAACAGTATGATTATTGATAAGAGATTCAGGTATCAAAGGGTTTACCAAATGTATAACGAGTATTGATATTGGACCTTGCCTAAGGCCTCAAAAGACGTTTCATTAAAACTAGATTTGAAGTACCAGTACATCCTTCTGTTTGTGTTTAAAAAGTTTATTATCAGTAATGACAACGTCATTTCCATGAGACGTAAAGATAATTGTTACTCAATGGTCGAAGTAATTCTTATACTGTATAATATGAACAGCAGTTTTTTTCTTTAAGTGAAAAAAGTGAAAATGTATTTTTTTAAGTTTTTTTTAATTCTCATTAAGTTTTGAATAAACAATTATCCTTAAAAAAAATTCAACCAATTTACCTAGAAAATAACCCCAAAAAATATGAATAGGCTAGAAAAGCTTGTAAATATAAAGGTACAACCGTAAACACAATCAAAGGGATTAATTACCACAACTTTATAGAGCTTTTAATATTACAACTCACTTTATCGTATCATTTTCAAAGAGTAAAATATTCAAACGTCTGAACTTGAAAAGAAAGCTTTTAGCTTGCTTTCAGAAAAAAACATTACTTATAACAAAGTTTATTAAAATAGCAATTCCTTTTTTCAAATACCAAGTTTAACTTAAAATATTTTGTGCCCAAGTTTGACGCCTCGGAAAAGGGCCACTGAATAAAATTAATAACCAAACAGCTACGTCCCAAGCCTACGAAACTTAATTTACATTCCAGAATCAAAATGTTATTGTGATTATGTAGGATCAGATTATATTCCTCTGTTTGAGTGGATGTTGTATAAATGACTACCACAAATCGATCTATTTACGTGGTTTGGCCATACAACTGCGGTTAGTCATTGGATAATGACGTGTTTTTTATACTTCTTTAAATGAAGCGCCTTGATCATAATTTTGATATTGTTTTTAGAAGGATGTTTTGCTTTATTTTTCACAATAAATTTTATAGTTTTAAACTCTATTTTAATCGATATGTATTGTGTCTAAGTACAATAAATGTGTGAATTGGAATCTATAACCGCATGTACTTTTTTTATTTACTTTTATAATGTACTTTTACATTCTACACTCTGTGCAGCCCATGAACTTCTCAAGAACACATGAACGGAATTGACTCTTACTATTTCTGGACACCCTATCTGGAATGTGTTAATTAAGTTAGAGACTACAGTTTCTGGGTCGTCTAGTTCGTTTTTCAGAGCTTTTCTTCCGAGTTTCTTCAAAGAATCTTCGTTCAAGTCCATTGCACTGTAACGTTTAAGATACCACCAAACTTTCGCTGCTAGGCAAATGTTCAAATACAAAAATACAAACGTTGCTATTTCTGTTTTCTAGAACAATTAAGAGGAAAATTTTATAAAACTTTTATAAATTTACACTCTTTTTTCACATGTTTCAATTAAAATAATTTTAAAGGGCAAGGGTTTTTTTCCTCGTAACAACATTGAAAAATGTATTCGGTATTATTTTAATACAAAAACGAGAGCTAATAAAATTTCAGGGTTACTTAGGTCATTTTCAGGCAGGTGTTTAATTTTTCATTCTGACAGCACAAAGGAAGTGCTACACAAACTCTCGGGGTACAAATTTTATATGTATTCGAAGATGTAAACAAAATTCCACAAATGATTCAGAATAATTATTTTCATAAATATTTCGAAAAGAACCGCTTATTTACTGATACAAAATAATTGTGTAAGGATACCTTCTAAGGCATGTGTTCAGTGGACTATACTTCCAACCCCAGCTCTTGCAGCTGCTTCACGACAACGCGCGACCCCATACTGGGCAACAGACAGTCTCCAAGCTGCAAGAGCTGGGGTTGGAAGCTTTCCCTCATCCGCCATACTCACCAGACCTTGCACCTACCGACTATTACTTTTTCCAAAATTTAGACAACTTTTTAGTGAGTAAAAAATTCAATTCCCGAGAGGCAGTACAAAATGTCTTTGAAGAGTTTGTTGCCTCCCGTCCAGCAGATTTTTACAAGGACATCAATAAACTGCCAATGCGTTGGCAAAGATGCGTCGATTGCATGGGTGATTACTTCGAATAACAGAAATAAAAAAGTTTGAAAAAATAAGTACTTTCACTTATTGCATACAAAACGGCAATTTCATAGGTAAAGACCTATTATTATATATTCCTTCTTTAATTTTTTAATTATTTATTTATCATTATTGCGTCTGTAAAACCCCGAGGTTTTTATGGTGAAGGGGGCAAACGAGCAGACGTATCGCCTGATGGTCAGCGATTACCGCCGCCTATGGACACCCGCAACACCAGAGGCGTCACAAGTGCGTTGCCTGCCTTTGAGGGATGGGAAGGGGGGGGGAGGGTTTGAGGTATGTGCCTTCGATATCCTCACTCACTTGCTTAAACACAACGCAAGCGCCGTTTCACACCGGTTTTCTGTGAGGCCGGTCGTATCACTCCGGTCGAGCCGGCCCATTCATGCCGAAGCGTGGCTCTCCCATGGTAAATCCTAATACTTTCCAGTAAAACCTAAGATTTACTAACTCTTAATGGTAAAAGTCCGAACCGTTCTATGATAACCGTTTATTTTGAACTTTTACCACCGTTCACTTGGTGAATCTTAGAATTTGCCTCAAGATATGGTAAATGTTGAAATTAACACGTCACAAGTACATGTGAGCGTGCTCCTGTAGCACGCTCACTCGCCTTTACGATTTAAAGGTCACTGTTCCAAACTAACCTCACCTACATAATTCAAGAACAATGTGTAACATTTACCATGTCTTGAGGCTAATTCTAAGATTTATCAAGTGAATGGTGGTAAAAGTTCAAAATAAACGGTTATCATATATTAATTCGGACTTTTAATATTAAGAGGTGGTATATCTTAGGATTTGCCATAGTTCATGGTTGTTTAAAAATTGTAGGGTAGTTAACACAGAAGTAACACATTTATACGAGAATATTTACATATATAGATGTAATATGGATTATATACAATGCAAATACATACTCATTCGCATTACACATATAATAATTATACATATTTATTTAAGCTTAATTCACATCTTGCACATAGGCGGACTTAATGCTATGAGGCATTCTCTGCCAGTCAACCTTTGGGTAATGTAAAAATGTGATGCGATACGTGCAAAAATAGAATTTCAGTCACAAAATCACTGAATAATATAATAGATACAAAAATAGAAGTCAAAATACATAAATAATACATACAAAGTACATAAACTTACATATAAATGAATTTAGTACGTAATATATAAGCTTTGAGTTGGATATCATCGTTGTAACTTTTCTGCCAATTCACCTCGACGTAGATCGCGTACTTTCGTCTTGAATGTGAGGCTGTTTGTAGACATCCTGATTTCGGTAGAGAGCGCGTTCGAAAGAAAAACTGACTGCACAAAGTAGGAAGAATTTATAAAATTGGAGGTGTGGGGGGGGGGAGAATAAGCATGTTGTTTCTTGTTGTTTCGATCATGACTGGAGCATAAGTGGGTAGCGAGGTATTCCGGTAACGATGGGGAGTTGAGAAAAGAAAAAAGAGAAGTGAGTACTGGCAAAAAGAGAAGTGAGGCTGGAGGTAAGCCCGTACTGAGGGAGCTCCAAAAGCTTTTTAACGCTGTCCTGTTCGAAGGGAGAACTCCAGAGGCGTGGAGCAGAAGTTTGGTCATCTTGGTCTTCAAGAAAGGTGACAAGACCAGGTTGAAGAACTATCGACCCATTTCGCTTTTAAGCCACGTCTACAAGCTGTTCTCAAGAGTCATCACGAACCGTCTTGCGCGAAGACTCGACGAATTTCAACCACCAGAGCAAGCTGGATTTCAGAGCGGATATGGCACCATAGACCACATCCACACAGTGCGGAAAATTATACAGAAGACAGAGGAGTATAATCAGCCCCTGTGTCTAGCATTCGTGGACTATGAGAAGGCCTTTGACTCGATCGAGATCTGGTCTGTTCTGGAGTCCCTGCAGCGTTGCCAAGTGGATTGGCGATACATCCAAGTGCTGAGATGTCTCTACGAAGCCGCCACCATGTCCGTCCAAGTACAGAATCAGCAAACAAGGCCCATACCATTGCATCGAGGAGTGAGATAAGGGGATGTTATTTCCCCGAAATTGTTCACAAATGCAATGGAGGATCTGTTCAAGACGCTACACTGGAAAGGACGTGGCATAAATATCAATGGCGAATACATCTCTCACTTGCGATTTGCGGACGACATCGTCATTATGGCAGAGACGCTGCAGGACCTACAACAGATGCTGAACGACCTGGCTGACTCTTCTGTGCGCATCGGCCTACGGATGAACTTGGACAAAACCAAGGTCATGTTCAATGAACATGTACTACCGGAACCGATCGCAGTACACGGTGCCGTTCTCGAAGTTGTTCAAAATTATGTGTACCTCGGGCAGACTTTGCAGTTAGGTAGAAACAACTTTGAGGATGAGGTGAACAGGAGAATTCAGCTGGGTTGGGCAGCGTTTGGGAAACTTCGTCGGGTCTTTTCATCGTCGATCCCACAGTGCCTTAAGACGAAAGTCTTCAATCAGTGCGTCCTACCCGTCATGACATACGGAGCCGAAACGTGGACACTTACGGCACGGCTGGTCCACAAGTTCAAAGTCGCTCAGCGTGCTATGGAGAGGGCTATGCTCGGCGTTTCTCTGAGGGATTGCATCAGGAATGAGGTAATCCGGCAGAGAACCAAGGTCATCGACATAGCCCAAAGGATTAGCAAGCTGAAGTGGCAGTGGGCTGGCCATATTAGCCGCAGAACTGATTACCGTTGGGGTAAACGGGTTCTTGAGTGGAGACCGCGTCTCGGCAAACGTAGTGTAGGACGTCCACAGGCCAGGTGGAGTGATGATCTGCGCAAGACGGCTGGCACGAGCTGGATGCGAGAAGCCGAGGATCGAACCAAGTAGCGCGCAATTGGAGAGGCCTATGTCCAGCAGTGGACTGCGATAGGCTGATGATGATGATGATGAGTACACGTAAACTACGGCGCTGACGAATTGGGAGCCATCGTAGCTGGGAAAATAAATGTACACATATATCTTTACACAGACTATATATATGATGATAATCTCCAAGCCGATTACGGCCACAGCTGCCAGTTTCAACGGAGACCAGCCAACTCCAAGGCACGGGTGTTCAGACCCCACCTATCAAACTCCGAGCTGTTATATATATATATATATATAAATATACACTACTATCTCATCACAAGTCTGTTTGCTTGTAGAACCCCCGGTGTGCCAGTAGGCTTACATGTGCCTGAGTTTATTTATAGCGCCTTTTTAAAGCAAATTATTTAATTAAATTTCTAGCTTCAAATAGTCGAAGAAAATGTGACCCTCAGTAATATTAATTCATACAGTCAAAGGGAATACCAACGGTAGACTATAACACAGAATATATGAATATGTATGGACTTAAATGAATTAATATTCAGATGTGGCTACATGTTTTTAAACGGTTTTATTTAGCTCACCCCGTTTGTTTTATTTGTTTATTATTCTTGGGTCAAATTTGGTAATTCAAATTTCACCCTCTTCCTGTCAACCGATTGATCTGAAATTTTGTATACACTTTGGATTTTGGTGACAATACAATTATGTTTATTCATTATCATTATAAATTCAAGATGGCCGCCGCTACAAAATGGCGGATAATTTATGTTTTATTAATCCCATCAATATGGGTATCAAATGAAAGGGCTCAACAAGCAGAATACAATATACTATAAAAAATTGAAATCCAAGATGGCGGCCGCTACAAAATGGCGGATAACGTAGGTTTTATCGATCCCATCAATATGGGTATCAAATGAAAGTGCTCAACCAGTATAATACAATGTACTATATAAAATTAAAATCCAAGATGGCGGCCCCTACAAAATGGCGGATAACTTAGGTTTTATCAATCCCATCAACATGGGTATCAAATGAAAGGTCTCAACAAGTAGAATACAATTTACTATGCAAAATTGAAATCTAAGATGGCCGCCGCTACCAAATGGCTGATAACAATTTTTTATCAATCCCACCAATATGGGTATCAAATAAAAGGGCTTGACAAGAAGAATACAGTGCACTATACAACCTCAATATTTAAGATGGGCGCAGCCACCAAATGGCGTATAATAATAAGATTTAAATTTAGAAATTGAATCTGTAATTTAGGTATCTGATTATTACTATGAAAAATTAAAACCTAAAAACTTGAAAATAAAAAATATGTAAAAAAGTTTTTTAATTTAAACGGTTTTATCGAAAATAATGTACTAAAAAGTAAAAAATAAAAAAAACATTGTCTGATAAAAAATAAAATCGTTGGGCTCGTGTTTCCATCAAGTCAACTCAGTTTACGCTACGCCCAACGATTTTATTTTTTATCAGACAATGTTTTTTTTATTTTTTACTTTTTAGTACATTATTTTCGATAAAACCGTTTAAATTAAAAAACTTTTTTACATATTTTTTATTTTTTGTTATGTTGTAAGGAATTTTAAACATTATTTTGTAAATATTTTTTACACTGCAGCTTATCTTAAACAGCTATTCGAATTGTGAGATATTTGAACTAAGATCATTTTTTAATATTTGGTGTCCATTAATCACTTCATCCATTATGATGGTTCAAAAGGGTAGAGTATTCCTTCGCTGTATAGGTATTATTAAAAGGTTTTATTTGAGTGGATAGAAGTCTATTGAAAAACCTATTTTATATTAAATATGATTAAGTCTTTAATTTCTCTAATGTGTCACCTTTTGGTAA
Organism: Diaphora mendica; assembly: GCA_949125395.1. NCBI lineage: Eukaryota > Metazoa > Arthropoda > Insecta > Lepidoptera > Erebidae > Diaphora > Diaphora mendica. The sequence continues at coordinate 11,305,118 of OX421321.1, forward strand.
AGCCGTCATGGTTATGTTGAGATGTTCACATCGGTGGTAGAGAGAGAAACATTCTTATTTATTTAAGTACTAGCTGTGCCCGTGACTCCGTCTGCGTATAAAAGTGACTTTGGGCAGCAGTTTTTGGATGTATCTTTTGGTTTATAAATACCGTCATTTGGGTATTTAGAAAATAAAAAATAAAATAATGCTTCTCCATATACGACATTAGACGTATAGCCGTCTGGGATCAAAACATACAGGTTGCTAGGATTGCTAACACGGAACACGGAATCCGAGGAATAAAAACACTATCACATTTACCGCACCCTGTTAAAATCTCTGCTTCTATCAGGTTTCGTTGTAAATTGCTCACTTTTAATCTGGTACCGTTGCAAAGTTTTGGCGGTTTTGAATTTCTAAGGAGCATTATGGGTACCCGACTTTTAAATTTATTTTATGAGCTGGTAGTCCAGTATCATTGAGCGATCACGCGTTAGTGCATGAGATTCACGATCGATGGACAAACGTGCCTCACGCTGTTTCCTGTTCTCCCTAATACGAGTGGCCATCATTCGAGAACTCAATCGAGATTCTCGCCGAGCCGAAGTTTCTGTAGCACGAAACCTGGCCTGACGTTCCTGAGATGCAGTGAGTACCTCATGATCTTCTTCAGATTCCTGTGATCGAACTAATCTCATCCTTTTAGCATTTCTGCTGCACTGGGAGAGGTTGGAACTTTTTCGAGGCATTCTTACAATAAGTAGTACTAACACAACGTTGTTTAGTAAATACTTACAGATTATAACACAGTTTAACTTTATTACAGTTTAATAACTATTAAGACGTGTCAACATAAGCTATTAACTATCGAAAACAAAAGAAATGTGTAATAGATACTAACCTGAGCTAACAAACATGTACCTACTTTTTCCAAAGGTCTTAACTGTAAGTACTTCCTGATTATTAGAAATTTTTAAAATTACCTAACTAACCAAAGCAAGTCAAGAAAAATAACCTAACTTATATGTATCACAGACCGAAGCTACCACTAAACATAAAAATTGGGAAATATTTTAAACTAAATAAGTAAATTAAATTAAATAAGTAAACTAAATAAGGACTGCCTCGTTGGTCTCGTGGTTGGCGTGTGCAACTGGTGATCATGAGGTCTCGGGTTCGATTCCCGCTTCGGACCAAATGTTTGTATGATCTACAAATATTTGGTTCGGAGTTTGGGTGTTTTCTATGTATATATATTTTATTTTGCGGGCAAACGAGCAGACGTATCGCCTGATGATAAGCGATTACCGCCGCCCACGGACACCTGCAACACCAGAAGCGTCACTAGTGCGTTGCCGGCCTTTTGGGGATGGGTGGGGAGGTAGGGGTAGGGGATTGGGGTATAGGCCTCCGGTGTCCTTACTCACTCGGTGAAACACAACGCAAGCACTATTTCACACCGGTTTTCTGTGAGGCCGTGGTATCACTCCGGTCGAGCCGGCCCATTCATGCCAAAGCGTGGCTCTCACATGGCAGAGAGAGAGATAATGTGTATGTATTTACAAAAAAAAGTATATATGTATTTGTATCAGTTGTCTAGTACTCATAAAACAAGCTCTGCTTAGCTTGGGACTAGATGGCGTAGTGTGTTAGATGTCCGAAATATTTATTTATTTATTTAAATTATAAGGCTTAAAAAAAATCAAGCACTTGAAATCAAACTAACCTATACATACTATATGAAATGAAATGAAATCTTTATTTAGCGTTTGGAGCCTGTCGTGGGATTCGCTGCAACGATTTCTTGTTCGAAATAGTTTTAGAGTTAGAGGATTAGGGTTTTCTGTTTAATGTTAGCAGTCTAAAAGTTCTGAATGCAATTTAAAGTATAATGTTTTTAATTGCCAACAATCCACAATCAATACGAAGTTTTTTTTTTTTAATTAATCTTAATTATATATGATACATTTTGATATATAAGTCAATACAACCACACACAGTAACTCAAATACTGGAATAGTTAATCTCAACTGCCGCAACAAGTAATCCAACACACAAAGGTTCACATTCAAACACTATTCTAATTTAATAATGTCGGACGCTTGGCACTACATTTAAACTCGTTTCAGAGGACTGTACAGGAATTCAAGTCGTCTTAGAAGGATGTCTCTCGCCCGAGGGATAACATTACAAAGGCCTTAGTGCCGGGTGTAAAGGAGACCACTGACCGAGTCCTTTGCTCACTGTATTCACTAACGCTGTCCACATAACAATTAAGGTATTACAGAACAATGTTAAATAGAAACTGTACGTTAACATGTAACACGACTTTGGAATTTTTTGCTTGCGATATGTTGTTAAAGTAAAAGGTTTTTAGTGATGTAGTTAAAGTTAAAAGTGTGATATTTAGATGTATCAAATAACAACACAATTATGTAAAATAATATTTTACATGTTTTGAAATAATATTTTACATATTTCATATCCTGGTTTAAACTTATCTCTACTTTCTAAATAAAATCAAGTTAAACCCCCATCTGAGGAGAGAACTTGTGTTCAAGTGCATCATGAGGATTTTGAAGGTAAACTTTAAAATCAAAACATAACAATAATAGATGGTAAGATACTTTTAAAATAAATTTGACAGCTTTGTAAGTCTGAAGTGCTGTGAGTAGTCAGGGTTTTTTTATAGTTGAAGTCGCAAAATGTTATAAAAAAAAGAAGCCAACATCTTGCAAACACATCGATAAGCCCTTATGACTTTAAATCTAAAAGTTTTTGTTATCTTTATGTTTAAGGATATTGGGCTTGTTTATCTTACTTCTGTTTACACTGTTAAGCGAAGGGGCGTGATAATAACAAATGTTTATGTTTAAACTTTCCGGTGATCTATAAGTTAAACGTTCTTGCTAAATTATTTTTAGGAGATAAATTACAATGATAAAAACTAAGTTAAAAATTCAGTCTACTTCTTTATATAGACAGAGTATTGAAATACTTAGTACCTACAGTTTAAGCACAGTGTGGGTATTGAGAGCATAAGTAGTAGCATAATCTGTACATGGGCTTTTCATAATTAATATTAACTGTCACGGAATATTCTATTAAGTGCACCTACCTCACCTTTTCTCTGCATCGCTCAATCGGTCGACTGGTAGAGAATGCCTTAGATGTCCGCCGATGCATGTGTTGTGCATAAAGTAATACAATAAATAAATATTCATTTGTGTATGTTATGTATTTGGATTTATCCCAAATTCCAAATTCAGTGTATGTATAAATTATATACTTTGTGTTTGATTATCTCTTCATTTTGTGATCCGTTATGAGTCAAATTGCCTAAAGGCACTATTACTATAATATCAACTTAGTATAAACTAAATTATGTACAAACTGAAACAGTTTTAGAGCTTCTAAGTTTTTGAGTGATAGCTGGATCAATAAAAAAGACTATTTAAGATTAGTTTAACTGAAGACACTGCACTTAAATCTATATACATAAAAGAGTAAGGGGACTGACTGACAATCCCAGAGATCAACGCACAGCCCAAACCGCTGAAGCTAGAATCCTGAAATTTTGCATATAAGTTCTTTATATATTATAACGTAAGTGAGCACTAAGAAAGGAATTTTTGAAATTCCACCCCTAAGGGGGTAAATCAGGGGATGAAAGTCTGCGTGAAAGAAGCCGAGTGTAAAAGCTAGTTGTAATATATATATATACGGATTCCTGATTTATAAGTACTTATTTGAAGCAATATCATAATCGAAACTTTATATTTTACACCGTATATGAATATTATTATCATCGTCATTATCAAACCGCAATATGATATTCGTCACTAATTGCTGGCCTGGATTTGTTAACAAAATATCAAAGCCAATCAACCAATATGTGAAATCATATATCTATTTTTAACCGACTTCAAAAAAAGAGGAGGTTCTCAATTTGACTGTATTTTTTTTTATGTTTGTTACCTCAAAACTTTCGACTGGGTGAACTGATTTTGATGATTCTTTTTTTATTTGTAAGCAGTTGCTTCCCATGTGGTCCCATTTTGATTTGGTCCAGTTCTGACATGTCATCCATGAGAAAACCATATAAGTCTTCAATTTGCATTAAGTATGTGCGCGACAAATTAACGAATAACTCAATATTCTCAATTTGGTCGTTCTTGAAGTCGGTTGTTTTTTTGTTAAAATTTTGTATTATTGTTAATTATGTGCTGTTAAGAAAGACATACATGCATAGGTACATATAATTTATTTTACTGATAACCATGGATTATTGTAAAATATGAATTTCCTGTTTACAACTTTAATTGTTTTAAAAATTCTAAATAACAGATGACACTGTAAATAAGTAACGATAATATAGATACCTGATTACACCTGGCCACCCTAGCGTTTTTTTTTTATGGAATAGTGGGCAAACGAGCTGACGTACCGCCTGATGGTAAGCGATTACCGCCGTCCATGGACACCCGCAACACCAGAGGCGTCACAAGTGCGTTACCGGCCTTTGGGGGATGGGGAGGGGGATGGGGAGGAGGATGGGGCGAGGGGTTGGGTAATAGGCCTCCTGTATCCTCACTCACTCGGTGAAACACAGCGCAAGCGCTGTTTCACACCGGAGGCGTTGCGGCTGACTGAGAGCTGGCAATCATTTTCTTTGAAATGACGTAAAATTGATTATAAATTATAGCTGCAATTTTATATAACCAAATTAATTATACAAAAATTAATTAAAGGTGAATTTGGATCAGTTTTTATAAACAACTTATCGCTAATCCATTGAATACTTCCTCAACTTTCGTTTAAAATGAATTTGATCAAAAAAATATATACCTGCAAAATCGGGCAGTGGAATCCTGTACTATAAGATAATAAATATATGTCGAAATTGTAATAGTTGGCCCGCCAGGCATGATCAACTCGCCTGGTCGGAGGATCCTCCATTTGTGTTGGTGGGACATGACACACCTGTCCCCCACACTCATAACAAAAACTATACTGTACTATACTATATTTGAACAGAAATTAAGCCAAAAATAATAAGTAAGTATCAGTAAACAAGTAAATATTTATAGGTTACTAGAAAACTTCAATTTTTTTTATTTCTTATTGTGTGGGTTTTAAAAGGAGGTTATGTCTATGAAAGAATATCAAAAGACATCATTTTAATTTCAAATAAGGTATATGCCAATGATAAAAGTATTATTACAAATGTCAAAAAATGAGAATAATTCGCAATACATCCCACTTAGAAAACTTCAAACATATTGTAAAGATAACCGTGTACTCATGTTTACAAATAAAAAGATATTCTTCACTTTGCAGAGATCTGCACTTCTGAGTCATTGAACATTTAAGTATCTACATTTTAATTGCACTTGTATCTTTATACTTCTTTATATTTATTAATAGGTAGACTATAAGGCATACCGTACACTCGGAGACGGCGACCGCACACAGACCTGGTTCAGGCGGTATTTGCGGTATTTTCTCTCTCCACCGTGTTCAGTTCCTAAATTACGCGATAAATAAATACTGATATGTGAATGAAACTACCTATCCTTCTTCACAAATGTACCACTATCGACCACTCCTCGTGAAGAAACAGTACAATCATGCAACCTCTGTTCTGCCACATGTAAAGATTCAGCGAATACCTTCACAACGTGAATAGAAATTTACTGCGTGTACACTGCCTAATACCGAGAGCCTTACAGAGATTCATATAAAGTTATAATGACTTCGGTTACTCGTACAAATTGCTTATTAAATACGCAAGTTTATGCTATCACACATGCAAAACGATACCTCCCCAGAGTGTCATTGGTAGGGTTTATTCAAACACTTGTTACCTACTTACCTACAGTCAATAGACATTTGAGTAAACTTATCAAGAATTAGTAATCCGATACGGAACTGTCTAAATAGACGATATGGGTGATATATTTGTAATCTTAGATTTATATTTAATGTTTACAGTTCGATACAATTTATAGCTAAAGGAATGATTAATAGATTGATGAATGAAGAGGTAACAAAACTATGTGTCTTTACAAGAAAAAATTTAAAAAACTGTAACCCGACTACGTGAATAACTAAAATCCTTTTATTGAAAATTTATATCGCCTACTAGCTTTTGCCCGGGGCTCCGCCTGCATGTGTGTTGGTTATCGCGACAAAAAGTAGCTATGCCCTTCTCCAGGTCCAATCAATCTCTATACCGAAATTCATTCATATCAGTTCAGCAGTTAGGCCGTGAAAGCGTAACAGACAGACAGAGTTACTTTCGTATTTATAATATTAGTATGGTAGTCGCCTTTACCATTTTTACCCGACTTCAAAAAAAGGAGGAGGTTCTCAATTCGACTGTTTTTTTTTATGTTTGATTCCTCATAACTTTCGACTGGGTAAACCGATTTTGATGTTTCTTTTTAACCGACTTTAAAAAAAGGAGGAGGTTTCTTAATTCGACCTTTTTTTTTATGTGTGTTCGGGGATAACTTCGTCGTTTATGAACCGATTTTGATGATTCTTTTTTTAATGGAAAGGAGATATCCCAACGGTGGTACCATGATAAGAACACTAAGATCTGATGATGGCATCCAAGAGAAATCGAGTCGAACCTTGAAGTCGGTTTTTATTTTGTTAAAATTTAACTTGTTTTATTTAAAAGCTGGTGCTTCCCGTGTGGTACCATTTAAATATTTTTTTCGTTAAAATTTGTGATTATTTAAAATTTATTGGCACTTCGGTCATTAAAATTGGTTCAGTAGTTTAAGCGCTACGGAATGGCGGCGTTAGAACATACAAACATACATAGGCTGCCAAACCTAACAAAAATACAGAAAGAGATACTTTTTTTTTATGAAATAGGCGGGCAAACGAGCAGACGTATCGCCTGATGGTAAGCGATTACCGCCGCCTATGGACACCTGCAACACCAGAGGCGTCACAAGCGCGTTGCCGGCCTTTGGGGGATGGGGGAGGAGATGGGGGCGATAGGCGAAGGGGTTGGGGTATGGGCCTCCGGTATCCTCACTCACTCGGTGAAACACAGCGCAAGCACTATTTCACACCGGTTTTCTGTGAGGCCGTAGTATCACTCCGGTCAAGCCGGCCCATTCATGCCGAAGCGTGGCTCTCCCACGGTTGAGCGTGGCTCTCCTACAGTTCGATACGATACGATACTGCGATAGTTTGGGCAATTCCCAAAGATCGTAGCGATCTTATATATCAAGACCATAGCAAATGGCGTTATATCATCTTTGCCTACACTGTTCAAAAGTGTGGCGTGAATAATTCAATTTTGAATGTAATGAAACATCACATTGCTATTGTTATATTTTTTCTTTTAACTGTTTTACACACAAAATCGCTAATACTCACGCTTCCATCAATATCGTAGCATGTGCTGCGACAGAAAACTTTATCTTTTTCAACGTCTTATAGAATTTTAGGTTACTACAGTTTCTTCAGGTAGTATCCAAACCGCCACATATCCATTCAGGAAAAATATCAAATTTCCACCTTTTCTGAGTAATTGTGAAATCAAGAACTATGGCAAATAAACTATTAAATGTTAACAGTGAATATTATGAATTCTTGTTTTGCAAATAATGCATTTAGAAAGACAAAAAACAATGTTTAATATAAGTTTAATAAAATAAATGAAAGTTACTTAATAAAATAACTATCTAACACTATCACTTCAAAAGCAGGACCAACGTTATCCAGATCATTACCAACGTACAAAAGCTGGATTCAATGGACTGGTATATTCAGAGCACGAAGCAAATACAAAGAGGAGATGGCACAAGCGCATAGGTCCCGTGACAAAATACAGGTCCCGACGTCATCGCAGTTTATCGCGACTTACAAATTAGACTGTCAACGTCAATGTTCTAGAACTTTATCGAAAAATTGCAATCCTTGAATATTCTCGGTACAATTAAGTAAAAGATGAAGTGTTGTGTTTTATCTTGTACAAATAACTTGGATAGACGTTCTGATGCCATGAATGGCTTCATATTTCATTTGTAAGTAATTTTATACTTAATTTCTTAAAATAGTTCTAGAAAAATCTCTCAGTGTGTTGTTGAAATATAGTTAAATCTATTCGCCACTAGATGGAAAAACTTTGTGTGATGGGAAATAAAAATACAAAGGTTCGTAGAGCTGAGTATTTATAAAGTAAATCATAAAAAAATATTGAAATACGTTCTGCATTCTTTCCTAAAGAATTTTTAATCGAAAAAGTATAATTTTTTGTATTTTTTGTAATCATTTTGTGAACACTGACGTCTATCGTCAACTAGGAAAACAAACATCAACAGAACAAAGAGACAGGGTCGTAATTAGAATTAATTTTTTATCTATATTCAAATTATATCTATATTAATCTAGAGTTTAAAGTACTTGAAAATGAAACAAATTTTACTTATACTGATTATTTGATAGGTTTTTTAATTAACTAAAATTCTATCCCAGGAATCCCAGGAAAATTAAACTTTCTCGGAACCCACAACGAAATTAATCAAACGAAAACTGAAGAATTTGAAAATATAATAAATGAAAAACTAATTTGTAGAAACATTTATTTTTTTTGTATTATACTCCTACTTGTATGTTATTGTTCTCTTTATTGTATGTGTTTGTTGTTGTACTATATTTCTTTGTTTTTGTTCTCTCTCTTTAATATATATGTTACCGTCAGATTGTCAAAACCGTTAGATTGTAATCTATCTCGCGAGATTGTAAAATGGTATCTACGAATCGCAAGTCGCGCGCTGATTGGTTGAACAGCATATGTCCCCGCGCCGCCATATTTGTTTGTTAATTTGTCTTTGATGCCAAATGTAAAGTATTTCTGTGATTGTAAATTGATTTCATGTTGAAAATACCTCACAGCTTTAGAATTAGTTATATAAAGTTGCTGTGGCAGAAAAATAATTTTTGATTAATCAAAGAAGTAATAACCTAAACTATCTCTATGGGAATTGATCGGCCTACTATAAAACCGAACAATCAGGGACAGTTGACAATTTGACGCGCGTAAGTAGTATATCACAGTTAACAATCTATCGATAGTTGGCAATCTCGCTAGGTAGATTATAATCTAACGGTTTTTATAATCTTACGGTGACATATTTAAATAAGTAATAAATCAAATACATCACCAAGGTTACGGGGAAGATATAAAGAACACACATACTTTCACTTTTATACTATACTAGCTGACCCACGCAACTTCGTTTACGTCTCCTATTCCCCGTAGCGTAATAATTTTCCCCCGTTTTCGCAACATTCTTCATTGGTGCTCCACTCCTATTGGTCTAAGCGTGATGATATATAGCCTTCCTCGATAAATGGGCTATCTAACACTGAAACATTTTATTTTCAAATCGGACCAGTAGTTCCTGAGATTAGCGCGTTTAAACAAACAAACTCTTCAGCTTCATATATTAGTAGGTATAGAATATATTAGTATAGATGTTATGTACGATGTTTCTTACTAATAATATTTTTGCGATACATGCATCAAAATGATTTACAAAATTGACTTTAAAAAAATAACTACCTGATAAGAAAATTCTGAGTACGTCCCTGTATGACCCTTACATCGTACGCTTAGTGTCAAATAGCTAAACTACATAGCAACATCAACATGTAACGCTGCAAGTAGTTTTGCTATTGATTGGTAGATGGCAAAGGGCAAAGTAACCCCCCCTCACCCCCGCAAATTGTCACGCATTGTTTCATACAAAAATTTCATTAGGGCGTCTCCTCTTTGTATTTGCTTCGTGATTCAGAGCTATACTAGAAGCTTTATTGAAACGAAATTATTTGGAAAAGGCACGTAATGTATAAACTTACGATAAGTTTATCATATTCACATGAACATTGTTCAGTTCAGTCATTGTTCAGTTGTCCCTTAAATATTAATATTTGGCCCTTGAAATGACTGTATTCGTTATACTTGTATGTCCACAAACTTCAAAACAGATTTTTTTGTCTATTTAAAATTGTACGCACTTTATTTTCTTTACGATGTCACCTCATTCTAAGTGGAAAATACCACTTACGTAATGAATCTTTTATTAAAGTATTCATCAAAATGTTTGGAATTCGTTTTTATTCGAAAAACATAAATGAAGGCTTTCAAATGTAAAAACGAATGGATGTGTCACTCTTTTTTAACCTCTTTTATTGAATCGCTACACTTACAAGTAACCAAATCTGAAAAGTAGCAGTGAAAAGTTTTTTTTTCTTTTTGATATCTGACACAACGCCATCTAGTTTCAAACTAAGCAGAGCTTGTATACGTATTATGGGTACTAGACAACTAATATAAATACATATTTACTTTTTTTAAATACATAGATATTATACAAAGAAAACATACAAACTCCGAAACAAATATTTGCAAATCATACAAACATTTGGTCCGACACGGGAATATAACCCGAGACCTAAAGCACAGCAGTTGCGAACACTACCACTGCGCCACCGAGGCAGTTACATTAACAACATAACCAACGTATTTAATTGGATAATCTAAACTAATATTATAAAGCTGCAGAGTTTGTTTGTTTGTTTGAACGCGCTAATCTCAGGAACTACTGGTCTGATTCAAAAAATTCCTTCAGTGTTGGATAGTCCATTTATCGAGGAAGGCTATAGGCTAGATTTTATTTTCAAAAAAATTAGGGATCCGTAAGACAATTGCTATTTCGTAACCCAAGGTGTGAAATCGAAAACCTATTTTTGCGTGCGCTGCAATAACTATTGACAATAGAACAAAATAATATATTACGGGTTTGTAGGTCTCATTAAAATCTACAAAAAAATCCGCGAGAGCATATATCTAACTATCATGGTTTAGTTACAATAACCGCTTTTGTGTTCAAAGAAATTATGAAATCGTCTGAAGAAAGAAAACACGTTAAATGTGTATCGTAATATTAATCCTTATCCAAATTAAGCATTATGTTATCAAGGGTATTTATGTAGAAGTAAAATACTTTTTGTTTCATCCCAATCGTTCATTTCGTTTAGAAGTTATCACGAGTATAAGACGCTAAGAGTTGGTACCTAATAATGAGTTATTTGCCAAAGAGTTTTTATCACCATAATACCTAATATTAATCTTTATCCAAATAAATGTGTTGTTGATTATGAGTATTAGATCTTAGAAGAGCATAATAAATACATCTATACATGTATATAAAGCTGAAGAGTTTGTTTGTTTGTTTGAACGCGCTAATCTCAGGAACTACTGGTCCAATTTGAGAAATTCTTTCAGTGTTAGATAGCCCATTTATCGAGGAAGGCTATAGGTTATATATCATCACGCTAAGAACAATAGGAGCGGAGCACCAATGAAGAATGTTTCAATAACGGGGGAAAATTATCACGCTACGGGCAATAGGAGACGCAAACGACGTTGCGTGGGTCAGCTATACTAATATATAAAGCTGAAGAGTTTGTTTGTTTGTTTAAACGCACTAATCTCAGGAACTACTGGTCCAATTTGAAAAATTCTTCCAGTCTTAGATAGCCCATTTATCGAGAAAGGCTATAGGCTATATATCATCACGCTTAGACCAATAGGAGCGGAGCACCAATGAAGAATGGGGGAAAATTATTACGCTACGGGCAATAGAAGACGCAAACGACATTGCGTGGGTCAGCTATCCATACTTTATTATATTATAAATGCGAAAGTAACTCTGTCTGTCTTGCTTTCACGGCCAAACCGCTGCACCGATTTGAATGAAATTTGGTACACAGATAGTCTAGAGCCTGAGAAAGGACATACTATTTAATGCAAAAAAGGGGTTGTAAAGGGTTTAAAAGGGGGATGAAAGGTTGTTCTGGGAGTTCACTCGCCACACGCCTGCGCGTTACCTACGTCGGGCGTTGACAACGAATAACCAAGGCTGTCACAATCATAAAATATATTTCACTTTTTCAATGAAAACTTAAATATTAAGTATATATTCGTCAATCTGATTTGTATGTTCATTATATTAATAGAAATAAATAAGCCAAATTAATATAAATTATTAACAGCGTTTCTTAACTTCAAAATTCTCTACAGAAGTATCGTCATTATAAGCTGGCTGTTGGTTAAATATGAATAAAAATGTCATTTAAAGTTTGTAAAAATTTTACCCTCAAGGGGGTAAAATAGCAACAGGGGATGGCAGTTTGTATAGAAATATGTAAGGTTTGTGAGTTAGTTTGCGACAAGAGACAAAATATGTACTAGAGCTATTATGATATGACATTTACGGAGTTATCACGGAGAAGATAGTATGCCAACTGACAGTAACGACATGATTACACTAAGACGTGGGTTCTGGTTTAAGATAGCACAGATGATTTAAAAATAATATCGATCCTGATCTGCTGACTAATGAGATAGTTATCAATTAAACGAACGGATCATGTCAGGCGTGGAGGGAGATGTTGTCGAATACTTAAAGTCTTTAGAAATATCAGGAGTGCCTTCCCATAAGTTGAGGCTGCAAGTTAATGTTCCAGTACTATTAAATGAGGTATCTAGAGCGCCAAAGCAATGTAATAGTACATGGCTAAATATTACACAACTGGGGTACAACATTGTAAAAGCTACAATCATGACGCATGGAATGGCAAAAGAAGATAGTGTTTTAATTCCCCGTATTCCAATAATTCCAACTTATTTGACATTTTATTTGAAAATAATGAAGTTTCCGCTGAAAACAGCGTTTCCAATAACAATATTATCAAAACCCAAGGACAGATGCTTAAAGAAACAGTTTTTTTTTTCTCATGGGCAGCATACTCACATATATCAAATCCGCAAAATCTCCATATTTTGGCAAAATATGGCAAAAGAAAAAACGTAGTTATTAAAATTGTACTTTTCTTTATTTGAAGCTGCCAAAGTGACTATGGTCAGCCTGATGGAAAACTCAAGCAGAATCTAACAGTGGGGCAACCATACTCACTGGGAAAGCAGACAATGCAGTATTGCGTCCCACACTATGACAGCTTAGTGAGATGCTTTTTCACGCCCCACTTAAAGGCCCCGGGAGCATAGTGGGAGAGAAACACGTGCGCTGGCAGTGAGTTCCAGTTTTTAGCTGCTCGGCACAGGAAGGATGAACCAAATCGTTTGGTTCGAGAGTGAACATGTTATTCTGCAGAGGAAGGGAGAAGGGGGACCAGTTGGAAGAGCTCCTCAGAATACTTCCAATGATATAGATGGTAGTGGACTGCTATAGAGGCGATATCTCTACACAGCTGCAGAGGTTCAAGGAACTCGGTGGCTTCGGGACTGTTGGTAAAGCGGACTGCTCGCCACTGCAACAGATCGAAAGCATCAAGCAAATACTGCGCGGATCCATCACAAAGATGAGAACTAAATTTTTCGTTCACGAAATACATAAATCATTACAGATGGCGCTATACAAAATTTTTAGTTTTCACAAAATTGTCTTAACCCCTTTATTTTATTTAAACTGATTTATAAAAATGTTCCAATTATAATGTAGCTTATACATCAGAATAACACATAAGCTACTATTTGCAGCGATAACCGACATACACGCGGGCGGAGCCGCGGGCAACAGCTAGTGATTGATATTATCCTATCCTAATCTATTACTATAATCTATCTACCTATAGCTATCTATTACTATCAATGTCAATGTAAGTTTGTTTGTTACGCTTTCAGACGAAAACTACTTATCCGATCAATATGATGTATTGGTATAAAATTAATTTAAAAATAAAACCCACAAATAAATCTTAAAACATAATAAAAATGGTTACTATGAGTTATCCGTTGGAATTAGGCATAATGTATTTTATGAGTTGTCTAGTACCCATAACACAATCACAAAAAGTGTTAGATGTCGGTAGTATTCGATAGTTTATTAATTATAATGTGGACCAAAATTGCCTTTTACAGCATATCATTAAAGTGAATATCTTAGAAGATACCAGAGGATCAAAATGCAGAGCATTTACGCGGGCTGTGCCGTTCGTAGCCGGGGCGGGTCGCTAGTAAGTAATAGTACATTGACCACTAAACTACGATGTAAAAATTACAAATAGAAATTGGACATATATTTTACTTAAAAATGTAGTTGAAATGAGTAATCGATAATTTTGGCTGAACAGACTATTCATGACGTAAAAGAATCTAATTACTATAATACTGTTACGAGCTGGGTATTAAATAAATGAAAGTAATCGATTGATTACCAAAAAAATAACACAATATTTACTAACAGCACTTTTTACAATAATCATTCACTAAATCACTCGTTAGTCGCACTAGAAGATCGCTTCAATGTTAATCCGCTGTATCGTGAAACAATACTGCCCGTACGGCTAACACGCTCCACTTTTATATGGCTGTCGAAATCTCTAGAATAGTCCTTAATATTCATCAGAACATTCTGGGCCAAATAGATTGTTCTAGAGCTACTTGCAGCGCCATCTAGCGTTGAGAAAATTGGAATCACCAGTCATAATCTCCACAGTTGGGCGCTACCCGACCTTAGATGGCGCCGTCCTCGGTTCTAGATGGCGCCATCCTAGATTCTCGAATGTTCTTGTCCATACGAGACCCATCTCCTTAAGGCGCAACAATACATTTCATTTTTTTTTTAATAGTAGTACTAAGTTACTTTTTCTAAACATTCGTGCCGTATAAAAGTAATATTCATTGTTTTATTTTTAGAAGTTTTTCAGACTACAATGTTATGTAGACATTTTACAAAAGATGTTATATAGATTCAGGTACTTTGTGGGTTTCAGCAGTAAAATTTGTAATAAAATTGGCAATCCAAAATTGTTACAATAATAATATTTTTATTGCTGATGAGATCTTTTATAACATAATCTACAGAGGGTTCGCATATAAAAATAGCAAAGGATGTATTGATTTGGTTATTTATAAACACTTTGACTATTGGTTTCTTTCGTCAACCTTTAGGTCGACTATTTTTTTTCTTATCGAAAGCTCACATTTTTACGTATATGAAAGTTCTATCATGACAGTATTTTAAATAAAATGTTTAATGCTGAAATGAAACTTTTACGTCACGTCAGTTAAACCCATACCTATTTCAAAAAACCCCGGGTCAAGATGAGTTTATATATACTATAAACTCACCTTATGTTTATCTTGCCTATTTACTGAAACCAAGGTTAAAATATGTCTTTTATAACATATAAGGATGTAATCACTAAATAGCAAATGTATCTTGCTCCAGGGTGTGATTTCTCTATTACAGAACACTTCAAGAATGCATTTAAGTGTTTAGCAATAAATTAGTATAATGTGATTGCTATATTTCATGTTCATTTAATTAAATTAAGGAAAATATGTGAATTTTATTGAAAAAATAAATAACATATCGGAAAAACGGTATTACGTTATATAAGTGGGCTGTTCCTTACACCAAATGTAACACAAAATCATCCACTTGTTTTGTTACTGCAACATAAAATATTTTTGCATGTACCACAGTTGACCCGTTAACGGGTTTCCTCATTCGTACCCAATGTTAGATAGAGTACCAATTCTGGTTTATCATTTAATTACATTACCATTAAAATAGAATTAAAGTAAAATTTCAAATCCATCAGAAGAAGTGGCTGCAATTTTGTTTACAAGATTTGACCAAATTTTACAAACAATGCAAGTTAAAATTAATAACAATTAAAAAAAAACAAAGTTCACCATGTAAATAACAGGCTCAAAAATTTATCAGTTGACTAATTGATTGTGGTCGTACGATCAGGAAGGCCTTATCCATTACTGAGCCTGATTTGTCATGGTAGCTGATTCATTAGGGGAACATTAATCTTCAATGAAGGTGCGAGCCGGGCTCGTGTCAGCCAACTAGCGCGGTGATAAGGCTTTACTTTGTTCAAGAAGCCATGACGAGCCCCAGATATTTGAGCCCAAAGGCTGACACTGAAATTAAATAAACCCGAATTTGTCCTTTTGTCTGAACTGTATCATAATAATCCCTATTTAAGTGTTTCTCAATATGGAAGTGATATAGTGTAATGTTAGTTTGCACGTAACTTTATGCCCTACTCTTGCTTACAATAATAATATAATAATATGATTTATTTTTCTCATCACAAAGGCTCACTTACATCAAGAACTTAAAAGTAAATGTGAAAATTACAAATAAATTACAAATTTATGATCCCTTGTGAGAGACTGGAGTCCATACTAGGGATACCCTGTGTGACGGATCTCCAGGCCCTCTTCTTGGACTTATAGATGCCTGTTACAGTTTTCAAACAAAAAAAATAAAGAAGTGATAGCAAACATAATAAATATATCTTGAAATATTAAAGTAACAAAACAAAGAAAAACTTAATATATTTCGCTATTTTCTGTGATATGACTCAAGCTTTTGATTATGTGGATCATGAAATTCTACTTGCAAAGCTTGATCATTACGGAATACGAGGAAATGTCCTAGGTCTTATAAAATCCTATCTGACTGACCGGCAACAATATGTAGAAATTACTCGCGTAAATAACTCAACGAAAAATGAAGAAATATACACCTCTCATATGCGAACAGTGAAGTATGGCGTGGGTCAGGGTTCTGTCCTGGGTCCTTTGCTTTTTATATTATATATAAATGACCTACCTAAAGTAACTGATCATCAAATTACATTATTTGCGGATGATAGTACAGTTACTATAGAATGTACTAATGAAGAAGAATATAAAAGTGAAATAAATGCTGCATTATTGACTATAATAGACTGGCTTGACAATAACAACCTTAAAATAAATGTATCAAAAACTAAATTAATGCAATTCTCACAAAGAGTACCCACGTTACAAAATTTGGACATAAACCACAAAAATACTAAAGTTTGTGAAGTTACCACAACGAAGTTTCTAGGCTTGACTATTGATAATAGATTAAATTGGAAAACTCACATAGAAGATTTATGTAATAAAATCAGTAGCTCAGCATACGCTTTGTTTAAACTTACGCCAGTATTGAATGTTGATGCACTGCTTACAGCGTATGATGGAACTACAGAGTCATATCTAAGATATGGTATAATATTTTGGGGCAACTCCACTCATAAAGACGTAGTTTTTAAAGCTCAAAAAAGATGCATTAGAGCCATGTTCAATTTAAATAGTAGAGATAGCTGTAAACCATATTTTATAAGGCACAAAATCTTGACTTTACCCTCTCTATACATTTATGAAATAGCAACTTTTGTAAAATCAAATCCAGAGTTATTTGAAACTCTTTCAGACACTGTTACACGAAATAGAAGGACTAATACACGTTATAGACTTCGCATACATAAAGCAAATACAGCTTTATTGCATAAAAGCATCTACTGCATGGCGCCAGTGATATTTAACAAGATACCACAAGAATTTAAAAAATTAACTACTAATTTATTTAAGAAGCGCCTACATGATTTTTAGTAAAAAAATGCTACTATGCAGTGAGTGATTTTCTCTCAGAAAAATAGGAATATTCTGTCTGATTATTAGTTGCAATTACCTAATTTTATTATTACTTATTTAAATTGATTTGTTTGTAGATTATATGCATAGTATGGATTGACAATTTTGACATTTAATTTATATTATTTTTAATGTGACATTGATAATAACTATTGACATTTTAATTTTGTTTGTTTGAAGTATGTGATGATAAATTTAGTTTTTACTGACTTCTTTCTATTATTTTGTGACATTGATAATTTCCGTTGACATTTATTCTTGTTGTCTGAAAAGTGTAATGGTAAATGTAATAAATAATATACAGTATTTCCAATTAGGTGATTGTTATTCTTTTAAAAAAAAAATTTGCATGCCGTTAAGGTAGATCAAAGAGGACATGTTTAAAAAAAATGTAACACCATTGTACACCTTTGTTCAGCGAATAAATGAATTATTATTATTATTATTATTCTCTTTATTAAACTTATTATACAACATATTATTTACATTTTTAAATATACATATAAAAACAAATACATTTAAAAATATAAAAAATAGTAGACCACCGACTTCGGGTACAGGGACCAAGAAACCGGTGGTTAGGGCTCCAGAGACAGGAACCTCCTCACAATTCGAGCCGTGTCAAGGAGGACTGCCTTCTGCATCAGACCCTTGATCCAGCTCCCTAATGTGAGCCTCCTAAGATGTTGGTCGAGGCTCTTGGCTATCAATCCGTGAGCAGATACGACTATCGGAACAATGATCACCGAATCCACATTCCACATATCGACAATCTCGTGAGATAAATCCAAATATTTCATTTGTTTTTCTTTTTCGACTTTCACGAGATTCTCGTCATGAGGAACGGCAATATCGACAATCATTGCGCGGCGCTCTAATCGATCTATCACCACAATATCAGGCTTATTGGCAACAATAGTCCTGTCTGTGATAACAGATCGATCCCAATATAATGTAGCACGACCATTCTCGAGAACTGGGTCGGGCACATACCTGTAATATGGCACCTCTGAACTCACAAGTTTGTATTTCAGGGCAAGTTGCTGATGTACGATCCTGGCTACTTGGTTGTGCCTGTGTAAATATTCGCCGTTAGCAAGCCGAGAACAACCAGAAATTTATTATTATTAATAAAACATATGTTCGTGTAAATGAATGTGTATGTGAAAATCTATGAATAGGTTTTTAGTAGGTTTATTTAGGGATGTAGATTAATTGTTCAGTAGAATCGTAGTCTAACGTTTGTAGCCAAATTGATAGCTTCATTTTACATTTCCTTCTAGTAAGAGCATATATAGATAGTATCTTATTTGCTTTATTATAAAGAAAACCACCAAGGTAGCCAAAGTGACGTTGGGCGAAACTTGTATGAGCTTTCCTTGTTTGGCAGATCGCATGTTTCCGTCTTTTATTCATCAAAATTGTGGGATCGTTTTGCATGAGAGAGTGCTGTCGAAGAATAGTGTGGTGTATGAAGAGCTGCCGTACTGTCAGCACCTTAGTCTTTTCGTAAAGATCTTTGGTGGGATGCAAAAATGGTAAACCGTACCCCACTTTTAAAACCGCCCTTTGTGGTCGTTCCAATTTTATTAAAAATGTTTTAGTGGTTCCGCCCCAAATAGTGATACCATAGGATATAATTGATTGGCACAATGCAAAGTAAATCATTTTTATAATCTGAGTATCCGCCACATGACGGAGGTTTTTAAATATAAAAATAAGTTTTCTAGTCCTATTGACGAGAACTTCTATGTGCGGTTGGAAGCTAAGGGTATTATCTAAAGTGACTCCAAGGTATTTTATGATATCAGTTTTTTGAATGGTAGAGCACGAACAAAAGTTTTTATGAAGTGTTGAGCACAAATGAGAGTGAGCAGTTATGTTTAAAGCTGGTAAAGTTGGGGTTTTGATAGAAAATGCCACATATTTAGTCTTATCTACATTTAGGGCGAGTTTGTTGTTACTGAGCCATGATAAGACCAGATTAAAGCCCATCTGTGCACGAGTGTATGCCTGCTGCCATGTGTCAGCTTCAAACAGGAGTGCTGTGTCATCAGCAAATGTAACTATTTTACCATTCGTCAATTTGAGTTCGCAAAGTTCGTTTATGTAGCTCAGGAACAATGTGGGACCAAGAATACTACCCTGCGGGACTCCATGCGCGATGGACAGATCCTGACTGACCCATTCTCCTATTCTAACTCTTTGAAAACGATTCGTTAGATAACTTGAGAAGAGTTTGAGCTGCGTTCCTCTTACGCCAAGGCGCTCTAGCTTCCCTAATAGTAGAGGGACGGAGACTGTGTCAAAATCCTTGGCCAGGTCTAAAAATATGGCAATTACTTTTTTATTTTGGTCAAGGTTATTGGTAACAAAATCTGTTAGGTCATGTATAGCATCACTAGTAAATTTTTTTGACCGAAAGCCATACTGGGAGGATGAAAGTAGGTAATTGTCTTCAAAGTATTTATTCAACCGATTGTTCATGATTCTCTCTAGGATTTTGGACAAAGCTGGTAGTATTGAAATTGGTCTATAATTGTTGACACAGGCTCCGTCCCCACTCTTAAAGATGGGATGGACTTCTGCCAGTTTCCATTCATCCGGGAATTCACCGGTGCTGATAGCAAGATTACAAATGAATGTTATTGGCTGGACAAGGAATTGTCTGTATCTTTTAATGAAGTTGGCTGAAATATCATCACGACCAGTGGCACAGCTGGTTTTTAAGTTGATGATTAAACTCTCGACTTCTTTACAATGTGTGGGAAGTAACACGAGTGAGTGGGGGTGGGATTTATGTGGTGTCTTTGGAGGTGAAGTATCCTTACAGCTGTCGCACTGGTCGGCTATTGATTTACCGATGTTCACAAAGAAATTGTTGATGTGATTTGTAGAAGATAGTGGATCTAGGTTATCAATGAGTTGCAAGGCTCCGTCTTTATTTTTCTTTGTGTGTGTTATTTTTTGTATTGTGTTCCACAGTGTTTTATTGTCAGTTTTAGCTGATTTGTTCACTTCCGCCTTCTCATATTCTCTTATAGTTGTTTTTAAAAGCTCGTTACAAAAATTTCTGTAACGTTTGTATGTAGTTCTTATATCTTGGTTAAGCGGGTATTTTTTTGCTTTTTGATGCAGCTTGTCACGGTTTCTCATGCACCTAAGCAGCCCTTTGGTAAGCCAAGGCTTAGCAATTATTTTACGGTTTGAAGTTTTTATTATTGATGTGTTAGATGTAATTACATTATTTAGTGTGTCAGTAAAATATGATACCGCCGTATTTACTTCTGTTGCCGAGAGGACGTCAAGAAAATCAATGTTTATTATATCTTTATCTATTTGTTCATAATTTAAGCGTTTTATAGTTTTGTAGGTTATATTATGTTGGGTATTTTGCTCCAGTGTAATAAATACAGCGTCGTGGTCAGTAACGGAGGTTTCAGCTACATAGCAAGCTGCTGGAAGCCGCGTCTTTAGAATCATGTGATCTAGGCATGTTTTGTTATGGGTAGGAATCGTATGGGCAGGGAGCATACCATGGGAGGCGAGAAGAGTAAGGTACGTTGACGAGTTGACATCCTTGTTGTTCATGGCTATGTCCACGTTGATATCACCAACTAAGATAATATTGGCAATGCTAGATATTGTTGCCAAATACTGATCGAGACATATGAGAAAATTGTTTAAATTTTTACAACCAGCGGGTCGATAGATCGCCAGAATAACCACACTCAAACAGGGTCTTATCGCTAAACAATTACAGTCGGAGATATTAACTTCTTCAATAGATATGTTGGTGGTACTTTTGTAGTAAACCACAACTCCTTCGTTTTGGGTTGAATTAGTTGTGGTTTTGGTGTAGTTATTTCCGTCAAGTGCTGGAATACAGTGAGTGCACTTTAGCCAGCACTCCGTCAGTACAATAAAATCCCAATCCAATTGTGATCTCTCTAGCAGAGTTGTAAATCCTGGCATATTTCGTGTTATGCTTCTAATGTTTTGATGAATAATTTTTAAGGACTGCTTGGGATTAGTGACAAATTTTGTGCAAGACTCAATGTCGCATATTGATGAACGTGCCAAGGTTAAATCGTCGAGGTCTTCTACAATATGATTTGTACTATCGAATTTTATTGTGGTAATGTTTGACGTGAATTTTAAAGGAGATGCAGTGGAAATAGGAGAAGTTATACAATACGGATGCAGATGTACCATTTATAGAACTAATGTAATGTTTTTGAACAATAATTTCTAACGTACCTCTTACGTCAGTGTTGTTGGTATTTCAAGAAAATAATTTAAAACAGTAACCTATGCGGGGCTATGCGTCTCATAATATCTTTTTCACATTGATTCAAATTCTTTTTGAGTTTGTTAAAATCACAATAGCACAAATACCGTGGGAGAGCCACGCTTCGGCATGAATGGGCCGGCTCGACCGGAGTGATACCACGGCGTCACAGAAAACCGGTGTGAAATAGTGCTTGTGCTGTGTTTCACTGAGTGAGTGAGGATACCGGAGGCCCATACCCCAACCCCTCCCTCTATATTCCCCCCCCATCCCCATCCCCCAAAGGCCGATAACGCACTTGTGACGCCTCTGGTGTTGCGGGTGTCCATGGGCGGCGGTAATCGCTTACCATCAGGCGATACGTCTGCTCGTTTGCCGGTCTATTCCATAAAAAAAAACACAGAATTTTGTATTATTAAGTATATACCGTAAATTAATTTAGTTTTTAAAAAGTGGACGTAGCTCGCCAACTAGCTTTGTAGTTTGGTGAAGATCTTATGAATTGTACATGAATGAATAACGCCTCGTCTTTTACCCAGAGGGATAGGCAGTCACAATTGATCTGCACTTACTACGTTCCTGAAACACCTCTTAAGACTGTAGTCCTTGAGCGTGGGAATTTGTGATTGAACACCCACATTCATATTTTACATGCACACAAACGCATCGGGCACTGTTGCATACTAACCCTGGCAACTAATAAATTTACTTTCGGTTTTTTCTTCTAGTTACATATTCATAAACTGTTCGCCTTTGAAGAATGTTTAGAATGTCCTACAAAGCACGCAATGTATCTTAGTCATATCGGAAAGCCCGCGGGCTTTAAGTTACTCGTCAACGGCCGAGAATGGGGTTCAAGTGTACCTATTCATTTTTAATTCATTTCATGGACAAATAATATATTTTTACACAGTATAAAATTAAGTCGCTCGCGCTATCTGTCAGCTTAGATCTTTTACAGTAATCAACGGATTTTAATGCTATTTTATGAAATAAAATTTGTATGATATATGTTATATTAATGGAACATAATGTTTCTTAAAAATATAATTTTTGATCGCTTTTATTGCTCATATTGACTAAATTTTACTTCATAGATCTTACTTACTTACGTACTTTTTTCACTTTTTGACAAAAAACGACGCTGAAAAAGTATGAAACAAGTTTTGAAAAGCCGTAGTCACGTGTTTTTAAGAGTTATGGTACGTTTCTATTTTAATTTAAGTTTTAACTTTTTTTTATTTAAAATGTTTTGGTGTAGTGATAATAATAATTTATATGCAAAGTATATTTTAAATACCTAACATAGAAATATAAAAAAAATTAATAAATACGAACAAAATCACCAGCAAATGCTAATAATACCTATATATATATATATTTGAAATGTACAAGTAACACCCTTTCCGATGATACTAAACACGGCATATTTATGTCAAATTCATTTTTTAATACAGTACTTTATGTCGGCTAGAGGGCGCCACATTAAATTGAGTGACGCGTCATATAGCCTATAAGCAGCGGACGATCAAGACACTTCTAACGATACCTCATTTATCCAGTTTTAATTAGTAGTTAAGGAGCTATGAGGGAACAGATATGAATATACATACATAGCCTGGCAAAATCATAACCCTCCTTTGGCTTTGCCGTGGTCGGGTAAAAAAATAAAAATATACAGTTAATTTATAAACTCTTTCTTTTTTTAAGACGGTTAAAAAACAAACTATTTGTCTTAAAATTAATATTAAGAGTGTAAAACTTTGAAATGGAAACTTCCTTAAATATATAATACTAGCTTTTACACGGGGCTTCGCCCACACAGATTTTCATCCAATGATTTACCCCCTTAGGGGTGGAATTTCAAAAATTCCTTTCTTAGTGCTCACTTACGTTATATAAAGAACCTACATGCAAAATTTCAGGATTCTAACTTCAGCGGTTTGGGCTGTGCGTTGATCTCTAATTATGTCAGTCAGTCAGTCAATCACCTTCCTCTTTTATTTATATAGATTACAGATATCAGATAATTTAAGGGATAGGGCATCTATTGTTTTACAATTCACCAATTGATTAAATTTAAACTTAAGGGATGAATAATAATGGAAATGACGTAAAGTGTAGATGGGACCCTTTTTACAATTTTTGTCTGTCTGTCTGTTTGTTTGTGCCGGCTAATCTCTGGAACGGCTGGAGCAATTTTGACGGGATTTTTACTGATAGGTAGCTGATGATATAAGGAGTAACCGCGGTTGGTGTAGTATCGCGGGTAAGACCGTGGGGCTCAGCTAGTTTTTTTTTCAAAAAAGACAACTTCCGTATATATCCAATAAATCCTGTGTCGCGGGGGACTTTACAAACATACATGAAACGGACACAATGGACACCCAGACTCAGAACAACAATTCGTGGATCACACAGTGTTGTCCCATGTGGGATTTGAACCCACAACACCTGATACAGTAGGAAGCGGCGAGGCAACCGCTTAAACCACTAGACCAACCATGCAGTCATAAATAAAACTGTAATTTTAAGGTCTTTCATTATTTCAGTAGTAGTTATTCAATTCTAACAGAAATCATTAAACATTTTTTTTTTTACTTTTTTAAAAACAATTTCTCAAAGTATCTCGGTCTGTCAAAGTGTATTCAAAGTACTCGTCAAGACAAATCAAACGACTCCAAACTCGATAGGTTCCGTCGTTACAAAGTTCCTATGACCACCTTCCAGCTTCAACATCAGATCAGCTCCATGTCATTATAATATAGCATTGTCACGCTATAGACATATGCCCACAAAAATTCAATACAATCGGTTGAAGATATCTGCAAAATTTAGTTGCAAGATGCCGTCTTAACAAATATAGTTAGATATATACATACATAGCAAGTTAAAAAAAAAACATAAAAATAAGTTCTGTGTTAATAAAAAATACTAATATTTTTCTTTGAAATTATTCTTAAAAAAAAATTAAATTAAATTCATGAATACAAATTAACAGTTACAATTCGACACTCACTGGCAACCCACCCTAAAACTTGTCATTTACGTATTATGGAGCTCAGTGCGAGCTAACGGACGTGGTGTCACCTTGAATATTCGGCGGGCACTGAATTTTTTGAGCGCGATAAAACTTATTTATTGCAATTTACGGGAGACGATATCTACGTACTAAAATGTATGGAACTTTTTTCGCTAAAAATGAATGATGTTTAGCCTTAGATTATGGCTTTTTGGTGAGAATTAATAAAAAACTAAAACGGTAAATCTTTTCTCCATACTTTTTTCTCACGAAATAAGAAAAAAACATTTAAAATAGAGCACGAAATAGGACAGAGTGTGCTAATTAAAAAGGTCGATTTCGATGATTTTGATCTTTGTTAAGGCTTTTTTTCACAAAAATAAAGAGATATTTTATAAACGTCACTCGGTAGATTGGTAGACTGATTTATTAAACTACTGAGATTTTTTTTTTGTGTCAAATATGAATTGAGTTGTTTGTGTTTTGCAAAACTGCAAGTGCCTTTTCGCGCGTTTTTAGGGACGCGCCCCTTAATATTATTTCCATGCTGATTTGAGGATGAAAGAAAAACATAAAATGTTAGTACGGTTCTCTCGGAGCCTCTATTGTTAAACATATTTCCTGTTTGAAATGTACTCAACGGAAAACGTCCTCAAGGGACGACTCTATCTATTGTACAAATGTGCAATAATGTAAGTAAAACACAATAAATTAATGATTTAAAAAAACAACAAGGTTCAAGTCGGATAACTTGAATTATGATCGGAACGACATAATAATTTTTTTCAACATTATAGAACGTCATATAATGAAAACATCAATCCATACTCTTTAAACTTATTACTGTACAATAAACATACTGTTAAATCTTACTGAGGACTTTACTTGCAAATGAAATTATGCAACTAACACTTATAACGCTTAATAACTCTCCCCGTTTCCTCAACTTCCCCAATGCGTTATTAGTTTGGGGTAGGTTCACCACAGTGATTCAAATGGCCACCCCAGCGGGTATTAGGGCTCTGGGTAGTATTATAACTAATTATATCTAAACTTATAGTTACAAGTGGTAGTATTAATTTATCCATTATTTAATTGTGTTAAACGTAGTTTCCTACAATACCAAGTCCCGAAGAGACATATTAAACAGAGAGTTTAAAGGATGGCAATGATAAACAATTGTCATGATTAAAAGTCCGTCCCCTGAGGACGTTTTCCCCGATTGTACATTTCAAACAGGAAATATGCTCAACAATAGAGGAACTGAGAGACCCGTACTAACATTTTACGTTTTTCTTTCATTCCCAAATCAGCATGGAAATAATATTTTTATTCTCTTTTTATAAAAACGACATAAAAGCGGATATGTCGTGCAGATAAGGAAGTTATACGACCTCCTCGCGGCTCGAAGTGTAGCAATCCATCTCACGTAATTGCATTATATTCGAAGTGCGTAGCTCGAGTGCCCGGAAGGAACTGTTAGTTATGATTTCTTTCCAATATCTACACTTTTTGTAACAACGAGATCTCACTTTGCTCACATCGTAAAACAAGATTTTAAGAATACTTCTATCACCATTTTTATTCCTTTGCTTTTGCGTCGTTCCTGTTTCATAGAGAATAAGTATGTCAAAGCTCATATTTTTTTATGTAGTTGACGTTGATAAATAAGTGTATTGACCTGGATTGATTACGCTCTTTGGAGGAGGCCTTCTTTTAACAGTGGATGGTAATAGGCTAAAGTTCATAAGTGATTTTGCAAGATTTATTTACTCGTAGAAGTGGCTCTGCAAAACCTAAAATCATCGATATTAGGGTCTACTGTACAGTATATTGTCTTAATTAGTAGGACGTAAAGAGATCGATGCTATAGAGTATTCCAGTAATATATTTAAGTCATTTTAGTCAGTCTTAAAGATACAATTAGTTATTATTAATTAAGATATAATTTTGTCGCTTGACTTCAACTACTGTAACTTGTTTTTTTTTTATGTTTGGCCCTGCCAAAATGACTCTACTTTGCCTGATGGAAAGCATAAGCAGA
Source organism: Diaphora mendica (assembly GCA_949125395.1). Classification (NCBI taxonomy): domain Eukaryota; kingdom Metazoa; phylum Arthropoda; class Insecta; order Lepidoptera; family Erebidae; genus Diaphora; species Diaphora mendica. The sequence goes on from OX421321.1 coordinate 11,331,999, forward strand.
ATCCAAGAGTGGTGGTCACCATACTGCAAATGCAGACAAGGCAACAACGCAGCATGGTGACCCACACCATGGCGGGCTAGTGATGCTTCTGCATCATTAGTTCTAAGCGAGTTGGTAGGAATGGCGTTACGTTTTATGCAAATTTATAAAATTAATTTATATTTTGTGCGTTATATATTTATTTTGTCTTCTTAAAATAATACTAATTTTGATGATATCTATGTATATTATATTATATGTATAAAGAAACAATGTTTGTTTCCGATGTCATTTTTAATTTAAGAATCAAAAAAACATATTACATAACTTCATTTGTGTTCCATGTTGACAACATTTAAGACCATAAATTGATATTAAATAATACAAGCTGCTCTTAAAACCTACTTATCTGACTGTAACAAAATTTTAAATTATAAAAACCGCAATGTTCGGTAAGAATCAAATTATGTGCTAAAAGTTTCCTAACGACATTAAGTGTACTTGTCGTATCTTCAAAGTTTGTATTTCGTCGTCGAATTCACAACTTTTTCAGTCGACGAAATCATTTTCCAGCTGATTTTTCGTCTCTGTACATACACATACGTTATTCTATTTCCGGATTTTCTTTTTCATACGTCGCTTTCACATTTTGACATGCCTTTACGGCGGCTGTCCGAAACATGTTTACGCATTTGGCGTTTATATGAACACACTGGAATGGTTTGAAATTTAGTTTACATTCAAAATGAGATTACCTACCCTTTGAAAGGATAATAAGGGACAGACGATAATTATTGCCACGCAACTTTGAAAAGGAAAACAATTACTACTAAAATTCATCCACCACTTAAGCTAAATGCTGCTGTAAGCATTGATTGCAAAACTGGGTATGATGAGTTTTAACAGATTATAATACATTACCGCGGGTAAGATTTTTATGTATAGTCTAGTATGATTACTATACAGTGTCTAATGTATAGTCTACGTTATGACTGTTATTATTATTGCAGTTTGTTATATATATTTATAAATCATTGTAAATAAAATAAAGGTGGTAAGATAATTTTGTAAAGTAGTTTTTTTTGTCGATAACAAAATCATAATAAAAAATGTATATCCGAATAATTATTTTCTTTATATCTCGAATAGAACTTGAAATTATCTGGTGTCCCACGACACTAACATTTTTTCTTATGTATACTTATACATACTGTATACGTACTTATTATACATAGAAAACACTGAACTCCGAAACAAATATTTGTAGATCATACAAACATTTGGTCCAACCGGGATCACTCGAGACCTCAAGCACAGCACACACTGCCATTGCGCCACCCAGGAAGTGATATTACGAGTGACACAAAAGATCCTTAAGTAAGACAATAATTCAATTAAATGCCAAAAACAAATAACGTAACTTTGTGTTTTAGATAAACACTACCCTCCAATTTGTAATTGCTTACTCATCCCTCATAATATCCACTGACGTGGAGGGATAATCTATTCAAAACCGGAGCCAAATGGTGGATACACAGTCGTAGAATATAATATTGTAGCTATATAATACAAAATGAATGCGGACCATTGCGTCTCTAGTCCTAGTTAGTAGCAGTAGTGTTATACTACTCGACCTTAGTAATTGAAACGAAAATTATTTACTTCTGAAAATTAAGCTAACATAATGAAACTTAAACTATGTAAGTGAACAGGTCGGTTAATATTCGTATAATCTTTGAAGTCATAAATACTGAAGATTTTTATTTAAGAGGACTTTACATACCAACAACAACGAAATCTTATAAAACACGTATCAACCTACATCACACCAGATAATCCCATGGCTAGCACATGTCAATAAAAGAAGTGCAATCTAACGTAAACGATGTGATTAAGATGTGCCTTAGGGGATCACAGGATATTCTTATTATATACATCGTAAAACGTATGAAATGAAAATATTAAGTCCTATACAAATAAATAAAATAGAAGTGTCTGTTTGCAATTTTAAATTAACAGCCTTTCACTAAATACAAATGAAAGTATATTTACAATAGTTGCATCACAAAAACAATTTAAATATTTTGTTTGTCTGTCTATCTGTTTGTGCTGGCTAATCTCTGAAACGCCTGCACCTAGTTTGACAGGACTTTCACAGATAGGTAATTGATGATATAAGGAGTAACTTAGTCTACTTTTTTATACCAGCTTCGCCGCAAGGCGTTACCCGCGGTTATGGTCGTACCGCAGGTAACACGCAGTTAACTAGCTGAACCCCGGGGGTGTTCCGCTAATTTATGATATTTTCAAGGTTTAGATATTTATAGTGTATATATTTTGCATAAGATTAAGCAGTGAATATAAACGATATAAAAAACAGAATCGTTATCCTTATCATCATAATAAATTTATGTAATAACTGTGGTTGTGAGTTTATTTTTCATACAATACACATTTTCTTTTATATTATATGTGTGGAGGAACGGATGTGATGTTCCTCCAACACCATGGGAGGATCCTCCGACCAGGCGAGGTGATCATGCCTGGCGGGCCAACTGCCCAACGGTTGATGTTGGGATGTTGTATGTATGTTAATTGACGCGAGAACTTCTATTGCGCGATTCAGGATTAGTATTGTTGTGTTGTACGTTACTCCGTAGTTCAATGTATCTTCGGTAGATGGCGCTGTCATATGTTTTCTTGTTGCGCTGTATGTGGAAGTCGCCACATATTTTATGTATATTGTTGAGAATACAGAAAATGATACAAACTCCGGTCCCATAAGAAAAAATAATTTCTAAGCTAAAGAAACCGAGAGATAAAACTAATTGGTGCATTTTTTTTTTCTCCTTTTGATTTGCAATAGTAGTACAGTTTTATAATTACATTATTTATATTATTGTGACCCAATTATAGTACACTAGAAAATTTAGTTGAAATAGTTAATATTATAAAAAATGTAAACATCGTGATCTCACTATCCGCTTTCCAATTTAGTTTCAGCGAAATTCTTAACATTACAAAGGGCTTAGTTGATTTTTGTTATGGCAGGCCGCCTATCTGACGTCAACCCTCGTATGGAATGTAATCGTTTTCAAACGTAACAAGAGAGTCTACAAAATTTCACAAATCCATTACAAATATAGATCATGTCTGTAGTTTGGTCAGATAAATTGAATGAGAAGAGCTACATTCAATGTTATCCTAATATGACGTAAGATCATTTTCAGATTCCATGACCGCACCTGCCAAAATTAGGAAAATGTAAATGCAATACTGTCGTGACTTAACAAGATACTCTGAGCTCCAAGGATATATTGAAAGTAAATGTGGGATTAATTCAGTCTGCTATTGAAGCACCTAGCAGCACTTAGAGCTTTGAGCCATTCGCACCCGTAGCGATGCATTTGCATGGTAGATTCAGCAAGAATTTTAACACAATCCGTTACAAATTGACAAATAGATACTCCAGACTTGTGTATTCTTACTCTGAAAGTAATCGTTTTATTAGACCAGAGTTATTAGACATTAATAAAAGTCAAGTGATTTAAAAAAATACCTAACTACATCATACTAAATAAAAAATGACTTCAAAAGAAACCTTTTATAATGCACAGACACCATGATGGTGAATTTAATGAAATATCCACCCTCGTGTGTTATATTTTTAATCAAATTTAAATGGAAACAAGCAGAAGTATACCCTCCTAAATAATAAAAAATATATTTCAAATTGGTTTAAAAACGATGGACTTCTGAGGTAATAAACATAAAACAAATAGATCCGAATTGAGAACTCCCGCCATTTTAAAGACTGTTAAAAACCAATCAAGTGCATGTTGTTACTGTCCATTTTAAACAAGGAACAAACTTGTCAAAATTTATTTATTTTGTATCCAAGTCGTTTATTACTGGTTATATAAAAAAAGTAAAGAGGTGTCAAGGGACACCCGGATGAAACGAAGTTTATATATGTCGGAGACACAAGAATAAACGAGAACATGAATGACAGATACAGCCAATCTGGACCAAAGCCAAACACTAATCACTACTAAACGGATACGAATTAACTTAAACACCATCAGCAACCCCCCATGAGGGGATTGGGGCAACGCTCACCTTTCACAATTCGCCACCTAGGCTAGTAATTCCCCCACTGATAAATATCGCCTCATACACACAATATAAAACACAGAGATACAATAAATCGCAAATCAAATAATAGATATGGTCGTCGCGAGATCTGAAGAGAACTGTGTCCTGTTGCCGATCGCGCCTCTTTATATAGACTTGCGTAGTGTTCGATAGTGGCAAATGTTTGTATCACTTTTATTATTTGGATACCCTCACTCCGACACGGCCGTCCTGACGTATTACACGTCCTCGTGTGATGTTGAAGGCATCATCATCATTATCCGCAGAAAAGAAAGAGCTTTTTGTGTTGTTCGGCCACTCCTGACCAAGGACATTGGGTACATTTTTACATTTTATCTTCTGTGGAACAACTTCATTTAGGACATTCTCATAAAATAGGCTTTTCGTTATCAAATCTGAATGCTAATAGACTTCTCGCTACATACTAAATTAATAACACCAGTAAGTAGTATCGCAACAGTCACCTCACCGTTTATCGCGTTACACATTTTTGGATTATTATTATTAACAATATCTACATGGCCTCTTATTCTACCAATTTCACTTTTCAATGGCCACCTCGGCTTTCAGTGGCCACCTCGCCTTTCAGTGGCCACCTCGCCTTTCAGTGGCCACCTCGCCTTTCGCAAAACTTAACTAAACTTTAACAACCACCACGCTGATAGGATATCTCATATCTCATTATAGAGACTACTCGCCACACAATTACAACTCAATTTCATTCCATTGCATCAGCATTAATTAACCCTTGATTATCATCATCAACATCAATAGGGACTTGATCTACAGGGATTTTCCTCACTATTATCAATGCCAGACAAATCTACCTCCTCGGGTATATCACTTAAAGGAAACTCTCGTATACGAACGCAAGCGCATTTGTAGATTCTGTTACTAGTTAAAGATTTCAAAGTATAACGATCGCCATCGAGCAACTCTACAATTTTAAACGGTCCTTTATACTTAGGATTTAACTTTGTCTAATTTCTTTCTTAACTTTGAATCAAAACTAAGTTACTGAGATCAAACTTTACTAATTTACACTTTCCCTATCAAATGTCACATACGTGTACACACAGTATCTCTCTCACTCTGCCATATCTGACCTCACTGTCTATTCTGTCTCAATAAAACAGTACACTACTGAACAGCAAAAGAAAACAGTAACATCGTTATTAAAATCAAAACAACATAAAATAAGAACTTTAGTAATTGACTACTGCTGCAAATTCTCAAAGCAATCCAAATAAATAGTATAGTAGGTCATCCCTGTGACCACCACAAGTGTAACAGTTAGTTATCCCTTGTGACTACCACACGTATATCTGCCAACTACATAGACACGCCAGCCACAATCACCCGCTGCTGGTGAGATAGCTGACACCAAATAGAAGTCCGACAAGTTTTTTTAACTTTACTGAAAATATCGACATTTCATCACAAAATAAAAAAAACGGTAATTATAATTCGAGTCACAACTATCACAAAGTGATAAAAATAATAATCTTAAAAAAATGTTAACAATAGCTACAATCAAAGATGAATCCGCCTCAAACTAAAAATCACATCACAATCATAAATTTAAAATTGAATAAATAAAAAACCCCTTATGCAGCATCAGGTCGAAGTTATCAATTACACAATTGTCATTTAACGATTATACTGGCACGTTTTGCAGACATTCGGTTTTTCTTCCCCACTTTCACCCTCACAACCTTCAAATGACTCAACCGACTCTCATGAAACACGTCTAAGAACACTCGCACGTAACTCACCTTTCATACAAAAAAAACTAAATTGAATTCGCTTCATCCGTTCGCGAGCTACGGTGCCACAGACAGACACACGTCAAACTTATAACACCCCTCTTTTTGCGTCGGGGTTTAAAAATAAGAAATAAATTTAAACAATAAACAAACAGCATGTGCAGAACGGGTAATTCAATCCACCTCCATCACAGATATTCTGCTATGATATAATACTACACTATACTTCCGAAATCGTCTACCTTTGTAACGATGTCACCAATAGAAACGATCTAATTATTTTAAGAACAAGATTAATTTCGAAAACTGCAACTGAAAACCTTAACGCAAACAGATTCTCATTTTTCTCTTTAAATAATTATGTCGTTTGAAATACAGTAATCGTGTACTACATGAAACAATAACCGCAATGAATAAATCTGGATTAAAACTGTTCATAGAATTTCGATGTTACAATAAGTGCGGGCATTACCTACCCTCAATAATGTTCCTGCACAATATTGTCGTTTGCCTAGAAATTCATCTGACAGAACTTGTCTTATTGAAGAGCTTTCAGCACAAAATAAAAATAGTACGACTCACCGGATTGTTGGAGTTGTCCGTACATACCGGTTACTTCCCAGTTACCGATGCGTTGCTTTTACTACCGTACGCTGCCGCTGTTGTAGGCCGCACGTCTCATAAACCGTTCGTACGCGAAAAGGCTATACCGACACTTTGACACTATGTGAGCGTTCTCGTTTACAAAAATTTAACAAAATGACACCTCGTACGATTTTCGAGCAGAGGGTAGTTCGAAAGCTCGCCGCGACTGACGATCCGTTACACTATCAAACGTTGTGGGCAAATGAGATTCAGATCCCACTTCTGATGTCGGAGACACAAGAATAAACGAGAACATGAATGACAGATACAGCCAATCTGGACCAAAGCCAAACACTAATCACTACTAAACGGATACGAATTAACTTAAACACCATCAGCAACCCCCCATGAGGGGATTGGGGCAACGCTCACCTTTCACAATTCGCCACCTAGGCTAGTAATTCCCCCACTGATAAATATCGCCTCATACACACAATATAAAACACAGAGATACAATAAATCGCAAATCAAATAATAGATATGGTCGTCGCGAGATCTGAAGAGAACTGTGTCCTGTTGCCGATCGCGCCTCTTTATATAGACTGTTGCGTAGTGTTCGATAGTGGCAAATGTTTGTATCACTTTTATTATTTGGATACCCTCACTCCGACATATATATATATATATATATAATGATAGTGGTCTTAGTTGTGGGTTACTTAACCCAATCACACATTTAATTAGTGGTTGAATTGTAAAACTTAATATTAAATATTAATTGTGTGGGACAATTGGTCAAAGATATTGGTGTAATACAATTAGAGTTTGCTAGCCCAAAGACAATATTACTAGAATAATATTGTTATATCATTCTAATATTGTTTAGTGAAGCTTTAATTCAATTATTTTTAATAAAATTAACTTATTGTTAGTGGGCATTGATAAAGTGAAACTTGTAGGTAGATATATATCTGAGATTAAGTGACTGCACAAGCACTTAATAGGGTTTTATATAAAGTTCCTAATAGTGTTTAAATAAATAGTTTTGTTACATACATAAAATATTGTAACTTGTAAGTATCGTTTTGCCGCTATGTCGTTCTCATTGTACCGGGCTAAGATTAGCACAGAATTGAGATGGTTTACATCGGTTCAAGGTCTCCTAGGCCGACCAGATAGACAGGATGCACTGTTGGCTCGAGCTTTGGATGCGCCGGCTAGGCTGAAGTTATTGATGGAAACGCTTACCAAGGTCGAGGCCCTTGAGGAGGAGAAGGTCAGCGATCAGATAAGGTCCGCGATGCAGGCTGATGTTGACCAGTGCCTCTCAATTGTTGATGACATTCAGCAGCGCATAGCAGAAATCAAGCGCCAGCGCAGAACTGGCTGTGATGAAGAAGCGGTGGAAGGCCCACACTCTCGCGGGGTTGTATCAAAACTGCCTCAGATACAACTACCCAGCTTTGATGGAGAGCTCGGTGAGTGGGTCAGCTTCATCAATTTATTTGACAGTTTGGTCCACTTAAGGGAGGATTTACCTAAGGCCTATAAGATGGCACAACTGATGTCAGCTCTGAAGGGAGAGCCTAGGGATCTGGTAGCCCATTTGACGGTGACCGAGGGCAATTATGAGATTGCCCGTCAAATGTTGGTAAGGCGCTACCAGAACAAAAGAATGCTGTTTGATGCTCAGCTCAAGAGGCTGTTTAGCATCCCTTCAGTGACTCGGGTCTCTGCCATACAGGCAGAAGTGTTGAACCCGTTGTTGAGTGTCTCTAGGGCATTAGAAAATTTGGGCTTGCCAGTTGAACAATGGTCTTACATGTTAGTATACATAGTACTGTCCCGGCTGCCAGTGGATGTGCAGACCAGATTTGAGCAGCATCATGGTCAGGGTGCAGACAACTTGCCCACCTCTTCTCAGCTCATAGAGTTTTTGGAGGAAGAGTGTCGGAGGGCAGAGAACATGGTTTTGTTCGTGAAGCCCGCTGAGGAGCCACAGAAGGCTACTCGGAGCCCTGTGAAGAGGGGACTTCCGCAGAGAGGGCCAAGGAAGTTGTATGGACACATGGGTGCTTCAACACCTGTACAGGATGCCTGCACATATTGTAAACAGGATGGCCATGGTGTGGCCGCCTGCCCAAGATTTAGGGACCCGAGAGTCCAAGGGAGACGCCAGATCACAAAGCAACGTGGCTGGTGTTTTTTGTGTCTGGGTCCCCATTTAGCAAGGGACGACACCCTCAGGTGAGGTTGAATTCGGCTGTCCGACTCCTGACATCAGGTCTAAAACTGGCGGATCCCGATTTCGACACCCCAGGTACGGTTGACGTGCTACTGGGAGTAGACGTTCTGGGTAAGTTTTTGCTGTCGGATCGGCGAGTCTTGCAGCATGATCGACTCATGGCTGTGGAGACTAAGCTTGGCTATGCGATAATGGGACCGGTATTACCCATGGTTAGACCTATTGAGTCGGATGGTATACTCGTAGGTTCAGCATTATGCGAGGCAATGCAAAGGTTTTGGGAAGTCGAGGAGCCCCCCACCGCGCGTCGAGTAGACCCAGACGAAGAAGAGTGCGAGTTGTTTCACTAGAATAATACTGGTCGCCTTCGTTCTGGTCGGTTTGTAACTCGGCTCCCCTTCAGGGCAAATAGGCCACTGTTGGGTGAATCTCGGAAGACAGCCGAGACCCGATTGCTGTCGATGGAGCGTCGTATGGCTCGGGATGCTGTATTTAAGACCAAATACGTGGACTTCATGAGGGAGTATGAATCTTTGGGACACATGTCTGTGTCGCGTGTGGATTGGAGATCCGAGGATCATTGTTTCCTTCCACATCATGCTGTCCTAAAGACCCCTACTGGAAAAATTAGAGTAGTGTTTGATGGGTCTGCTCCAATTTCGAACGGTATGTCCCTGAACCAATGTTTGTATTCGGGACCGAAGTTGAATCGGGACGTGTCGGATATCCTCACGAGCTTTCGGAAACACCAGGTGGTTTTTGTTGCTGACATAAGGATGATGCTCAGACAAACGGTGATTCATCCGGAAGACAGGAGGTATCAGCTGATACTATGGCGTGAGTCGCCCCACGAACCAATAAAGGTTTTCGAGTTGAACACAAACACATACGGTTTGCGTTCTAGTCCCTTTCTCGCGATTCGTACACTGCGGGAGTTAGCGGTACGGGATCGCTTAAACTACCCTAGAGCTGCTGCTATCCTGGAGCAGGATCTTTATGTAGATGATGTCTGCTCGAGGAAGCGCTTGCTCGCCGGGACGAGCTCATCCAGCTCTTAAAGCGTGGAGGATATGGATGTCCAATTCTCCTGAGTTGGTGGAGGGGTTGCCAGATGAGTTCCAGCAGGATCCGCACGTCTTTGAAAATCCTGACAACCTTAATATGCTGTCAGTGCTCGGCATACAATATCGGCCAGTCCAGGATGTGTTCACCTATCAAGTGGCTTTGGACATCCCGAAGACCTGGACGAAGAGAACTGTGCTTTCGACGATTGCGAGAACGTTCGACCCGAACGGTTGGATCGCTCCAGTCACATTTTTGTTAAAATGTTTCATACAGCGGTTATGGACGGCGCAGCTTGGCTGGGATACCCACCTCTCAGAGAAGTTGCTGAGGGATTGGACAAGGATATTCTCCTCGCTCACGGAGATTAATAACGTCTCACTGCCACGAAAATTGTTCCCTGCTGGTGATTTCAGGGCTACCCTTCATGGGTTTTGTGATGCCTCTGAACAGGGATACGCGGCAGCGGTTTACTTGCGAACGGTCACTTCCGCTGGGGATGTTGACGTTCGACTGATTCTGGCTAAAAGTAAGGTGGCTCCCATACGGACAAGATTGACGATTCCGAAGCTGGAGCTGTCCGGGGCAGCTCTTTTAACCAGACTCCTGAACCACGCGGTATCGGAGTTCCACGGTTCATTGGAGTTGGAGAACACGGTGTATGCATGGACTGACAGTCAGATAGTGTTGTGCTGGCTGAAGGCTTCAGTTCATAATCTGGAGATTTTTGAAGCAAACCGTGTCTCCCAAATACAGGCATCAGAAGTCTCGTTGACTTGGAGACATGTGCCAGGAGAGTTGAACCCGTCGGATTGTGCATCCAGGGGATGCCGGGCTCATGAGTTGGTTAACCATCAGTTATGGTGGGGCCCTCCTTGGCTGGCAAGGAAGGAATCGGATTGGCCCCTTAACAACGCGAAATTGCCTATGGACTGTGGTACAATGGCAGCCGTGTATGTGACCCAGGAGGTCTAGGAGACTGACGCGGGTTTCCTGATTGAGCGGTATAGCTCCCTTGATAAATTGATCAATGTCAATTGTTGGATCAGAAGATTCGTTCGGAATAGTCGCACTCCCCGCGAACAGCGACAGCTAAGCCCAATTCTGTCACCGGCAGAGCGAAATGAGTCGCTTCTGAATTTGATCCGGTTGGTACAGTCTTCGAACTTTGGAGCAGAATTGGCGAGTCTACGAACTGGGCGTTCCAAATTGAAGGTAGCTGTCGCGCGTCTCAACCCGTTTATAGATTCGGCCGGGTTGCTTCGGGTAGGAGGAAGATTGCGCAATGCGAATCTGCCGTATTCGGCTCGTCACCCCCTACTGCTCACCAAGGGAGGGCAGTTGGTTGAGTTGTTGGTGACTGACCGGCATGTTGAAAACGCTCATGCAGGTTGTAACGCCTTGTTAGCTACACTCCAGAGGGAGTTTTGGATTTTGTCTGGGCGTCGTACCATACGGAACATAGTGTTTCGTTGCATACCTTGTTATAGGAGCAAGGCTGCCACGATGCAGCCCTACATGGGGGATCTGCCCCCTGATCGGGTGAATGAGGCTAGGCCATGGGCGGGTGTTGGTACAGACTTTGCGGGCCCATTCTTACTAAAAAGCTCGCGGCTGCGGAACGCGAAACAGTACAAGGCGTACCTTTGCGTGTTCGTCTGTTTATCCACAAAGGCGGTGCATCTCGAGCTCGTTGCTGATCTCACGACGGAAGCTTTTATTGCGTGCTTGGACAGATTCGTTTCCCGAAGAGGACTGCCAGCACTGATTCGTTCCGATAACGGAACCAACTTCGTAGGTGCAGAACGATACTTACGAGATGTAGTTAGGTTTTTAAATGAAAACAAAGTGGATATTGGAACAGCCCTCTCCCGTCTGGGTATACAATGGACCTTCAGTCCACCAGTTTGCCCCCACTGGGGCGGGATTTTTGAAGCCGTAGTAAAGTCAGGTAAGACGCATTTAGGGCGTATTGTAGGTCAGACCGCGCTGACATTTGAGGAACTCGCGACGTTGTTTTGTAAGATAGAAGCCGTTCTCAACTCGCGACCGTTGTGTCCGCTCAGCTCGGATCCAAATGACCTGGAGGCGTTGACTCCAGGCCATTTCTTAATTGGTCAGCCACTTAACGCGCTGCCCGAACGAACTTCGAACTTCGTTCGAAGATGTGAAATTGTTTCGGTTGTCTCGGTATCAGATGTTGCAGCAGTTTTCCCAGAATTTTTGGAAACGATGGTCTCTAGAATATCTGCACATTCTGCAACAGTGCCTTAAGTGGACTGACAAAACTAGTCCCCCTAATGTCGGTGACCTCGTGCTGGTTAAGGATGCTAACCTACCGCCACTGCGTTGGCGCCGGGGGCGCATTGTTAACTTGTTCCATGGTAAGGATGGGACCCCCCGGTCCGCAGAGGTTCTTGTTGGGGACTCAGTTATCAAACGAGCGGTAGCAACGTTATCTCGCCTGCCTGTAGATTAGGGAACAGGTACGTACCTGTTCGAGCGGGTGACTGTTGGATTTCGAACGTCATTGTACTGGCAACATTTTGATTGTCTCTGGTTCGTGTTTGACATTTTGACGTTTGAGGTTAATGTAGAAAAAGAACTTGAAAGGCGCGTGTTGAAACCGGCCGACGATTTATTGTTAAAATTAATTGATAGTTAGCTAATTGTATCGTCCATTGACCCGCGGTCTCTTTACTGATAAACCGTATTGTGTTAGGTCGTGGACTCGCGAGTTTTGTAGGCGCGTTCCGCGTTAGCTGAAGCGAGTTGTTGTAATTCGAATACCTTGGAAGTTGTACAGCACTTTAGGAGTTTATGTTTGTGTGAAGACGCAGAGAAGAACCTACCCACCTACCCAAGAGATCTCTTAGGGACGCCGAAAACAGGACGCCACACAACTCCAGTAAGTGCTTGATGAATTTAGTTTAGATTAAGAACACGGTGAATCACCGTAGCTCATCCTTCTTGCCAATGGACCAATAGCTTAGTGATTGTATGCCTATCTATGGGCCATAGGTATTATAAACTTCATCAAGGTGATCGCTGCCTTGGCAAGAGGAATGAACAACACCTTTATTTTATTTAAAATGATTTTAAAAATATATAAAAGTTCTATGCAAGGTATAAAGAAAAGAACTATTCGGGTATACATTTTTTATTATGATTTTTTAACGATAAAAAAATGCGCATAAAATACTCAAATTATTTTAGAAATAATCTAACTTTACAAAATATACTATAAAACAATATATTTTTAACCCCCGACGCAAAAAGTGGGGTGTTATAAGTTTGACGTGTCTCATAAGTTTGTCAAGCTCTCCCTCATCCGCCATACTCACCAGAGTGAGTATGGCGGATGAGGGAGAGCTTCCAACCCCAGCTCTTGCAGCTGCTTCACAACAACGCGCAACCCCATACTGCGCAACAGACAGTCTCCAAGCTGCAAGAGCTGGGGTTGGAAGCTCTCCCTCATCCGCCATACTTACCAGACCTTGCACCTACCGACTATTACTGTTTCTTTAATTTAGACAAATTTTTAGTTGGTAAAAATTACAATTCCCTAGAGGCAGTACAAAATGCCTTTGAATAGTTTGTTGCCTCCCGTTCAGCTGATTTTTACGAGAAGGGCATCAATAAACTGTCAATGCGTTGGCAAAGATGCGTCGATTGCATGGGTGATTACTTCGAATAACAGAAATAAAAAGTTTGAAAAAATAAGTACTTTCACTTATTGCATACAAAACGGCAATTTCATAGGTAAAGACCTATTATTAGTATGAATTTAAATCCAAAGTGTCATGAAAAGTATTCATTAAGTGGAGAACATTTTAACCCGCATGAAATGATATAGGTTTCTCATTTATTGTATAAAATAATACACTTGGGTGCTTGTTATAAAACGTAGTACAAGCCAAGCCAGCCTCAGAAGTCAACGCCTCAGAATGGAAGACATACGCTCTCACACACATCGATTCGGTTCTTCCTTCCTGTGCCAAGCGTGTTTCCGTCCCACTATGATCCCGGGTCCTTTAAGCGTTTAAGCGGGGCGTGAAAAAGCATCTCACTAGGCCGCCATAGTGCTGGTCACCATGCTGCTCTGTCCTTGTTCGCATTGAGGATGGTAACCACCACTCTTGGATTCTGCTTATGCTTTCCATTAGGTGGGGTAGAGTCATTGTGGCAGCTCAAATATAAAAAAAACAGTCCAATTTCAGTCTGACTTGTTAACTCTCTTGGTTTTTGGGTAATTTTTTTTTTCTTAAAATTCAGTGCGCGATTTTAAATATTTCTAAATTATCTATTAATATACGTCCTATCGTGTAATATAAGTTAAGTGTGTTTTTGATTGTTATTTACATACAAAATAATAAACTCGTCTCATCTTAATTAACATGGATTGACTCTATTACCATCTCTGACAGTAATTCTTACCACATTGTACATTATAAATAAGAAAAAAAAATATTGCTCCAATATTCCTGCGGTTTAATTTGTTTATAATAATAGTAATGACATAATTATTATACCCTGACTGGTCCCATGAGAGTCCGTGGCCTATGAAAATGTAATTCTTAGTTGTATAACACAATCTATTTGCGGACCACCGCCGCGTTTGGCCGGTCACTAATTACATCGGAACACTAACTGCAATTGTGTTGATCACTGTTTAATGAAATATTGGGAGTTCGCAATAGTTGTCTGCTTCGCTTAGGGATTTCTGCGGAACTATTCAATTTATAATTGTACTGTCGAATTATTATTAAAATAAAACTCTAAACTTTTTATTCAATGCAAGCTAAGCCGCGGGTAAAAACTAGTAATATTATAAATGTGAATGTAAGTTTGTTTGTTACACTTTCACGCGAAAACTACTTAACCGATCATCATGAAACTTTATACACATATTCTTGGAGGTATCAGAAGTAACATAGGATACTTTTTATTAAATGCGAGCGAAGCCGCGGGTAAAAGCTAGTCTATTATAAAGGTTCCTACACTGATGAGATGACGCGCTTGGCAAGTTAGCGATATCTACGCGTATTTTAAAAGTGTACGTCGGATCAAATCACGCTCTCAACGCTAATCTAAACATAGCCTTAAAGCTCTAGAAAATGACTCAGTAAATAACAGTAAAAGCTAGACCAGATGAAAAACGACGAGTCATATCCAGAAGGCAATTAATAACAATTTGTTCTCAAACGTTATTTGGTTACGATGTGGTGTACTGTTGCATAGTACGAATCTAGGTAACACGATTATGTCTAACATTAGTCCTGAAATGGATTTTACTATAAAATAATTACAATTTTAATAAAAAAACCGACTTCAATCTGGACCAAATTTAAATAGGACCATTCGGGTAGCACTAGCTTTCAAATAAAAAAAGAATCATCAAAATCGGTTCAGCCAGTCGAAAGTTATGAGGTAACAAACATTTAAAAAAACAGTCGAATTGAGAACCACCTCCTTTTTTTTGAAGTCGGTTAAAATAGAATTACGTTCTCAATACTATACATTTCTTGTTCATATTATTTACCATGTTATTCAAAGTTATAAGTCGCATACGACCTCAAAACTTTCTAAAAGATACATACCGCGCAAGAACTCCAACTTTTGTAACAAGCAATGTTTTTGTAACAAAAAATCCGCTGACAAAATAACCAATTTCCCCCACATCTGATACGAAACTACGAATTATAAGAATTGAAATTCGATACACGTTAAATCCAACGTTTTATTGCGATATCCGTATCGTAAAAAATATATGTAAATGACATATTTTTACGTTCACAGCCTGTAATTTAACATGAAATCAGCTTTTAGTTATAGTCTACCTGTTCTTTAATGCCATACTAAAAGTGAATTCCTCTTTTATGTTATTTGTTAACCGACTTCAAAAAAGGAGGAGCTTTCTCAATTCAACAGTATATATGTTTTTTTTTTTTATGTGTGTTCGCGGTTAACTTCGTCGTTTATGAACCGATTTTGATGATTCTTTTTTTAATAGAAAGGAGATATCCCAACGGTGGTACCACGATAAGGACACTAAGATCTGATGATGGCATCCAAGAGAAATCGAGTCGAACCTTGAAGTCGGTTTTTGTTTTTGTTAAAAAAAATAATGTTTATACGACTACGATTGGATCTATGCTTTGGATTAACCAGTTGTAATTAGTTAGTAAATAAAGCGTCTTATAGAACTGCGTTCTAAAGAAGTAGTTTAAGAAGGATTGGGAACACAAACTTACGACTTTGGAATTACACGATAATTAACTGTAATCCGGCTTGGATTCTATAGCTAACATTAAACGCGTGCTAATAGAGGAAGGTAAAGGGGGCAGTGCGCCAGATCGCACCGTTCCGCGGAACACCTATTACGTTCTCATTAACGTGGCCATAGCGCGCGCTTTACCCGCTCGTTAACAATGCCCTACCAGCAAAATGTGCCTTGAAAATGAATGTATACGGTACGGTGAACTTTCATCAATTACCATATCTTCTTAATAATAACAAACTCAATCAAAAACTAATGGCGTTGTGTGTTAATAGGTTACAATATAATAATATGTATGTATATATGTCCTTTTATAATTATATTAAAATCATTCATTGACTATTTTAGTTAAATTCTGGTTCTACACATTTGTTTACACAAAGTTTGATGAAAAAGCAGATCGTTCTCATCACTTAATTATTTATCTATGGTGGGAATTAAACCCACGATCAAACGTTACCGACAGGGGTCTGTCAGTTCAATAGAACAAAAAAATATTAATTTATGAATCAACTGTTATTGTTAGTATTAAACAAGGCAGACTTACTAAAATTTGTCCGAGCTGTCTTTTAAAACATCTACATGTAAACTCCGGACGAGTGTTACCTCAAATCTGTTTCTGTCATTTCAATTTGTTGCTAAAACTAATTTTATTTCATGCTAAAGAAAAATAAGTTGATATGTTACAGAACATCTTGTAACAAAGTTCAAAAGGTTTGTCTGAGTGGGAAGACGAAAACAGAGGGGGATCAAATTTCATATTTTGAAATTTGATCTGAAAGGCAAATTAAATTTAGTATCTTAATGTTTTTATCTATATAAGTACTCGTATACAAAAACAAATCGCCGAAATGTATGTACGCGCCTAACTTCAAAACAACTGTACCAAATTGGATAATTATTTTTTCTATGTGTTTTATATTGTTAGTACAAGGTTTGTAAAACCGAAAAAGTTATATTTTCTTATTATTTCTTATATACTACCCGTGAGATGCTGAGGCGCGCATAACTTCTGAAGTTTATAAAAATTTAGAAAATATTTACGAAAAAAGATATGGCGTTACGAAGTTCGCGGGGCAGCTAGTAGATAATATATTTGTTACTAGCTTTTGCCTACGGCTCCGCCCGCATACATCTCGGTTGTCGTGGTGATTCTTTAAATTGATATAACTTTTTAATTCGCCAACCGATTGAAATAATACAAACATTAAATATTAATTGAAGTTTACCACACACATTGACACACACACACATTAGAGAAAACCGCAACCAAATTGGTTGTGTCACTTCTGAGGTTTCCGCACATAAACACTATTCTAAAAACTGTTGTTACGAATTATGACTACCATACGTTTTTATTCAATATAATAAAATTATCAAGACATTAGTTTTTATTCATAAATTAATGTACAGATATACCTATTAAAATTTTATTAAATACTAGCTGACCCACGCAACGTCGTTTACGTGTCCTATTGCCCGTAGCGTAAAAAAAATCCCCCGTTTTTGTAACATTCTTCGTTGGTGCTTCGCTCCTATTGGTCTGAGCGTTATGATATATAGCTTATAGCCTTCCTCGATAAATGTACTATCCAACACTGAAAGAATTTTTCAAATCGGACCTGCGGTTCCTGAGATTAGCGCGTTCAAACAAACAAACAAAGAAAATCTTCAGCTTTATTATAGTATAGTATAGATGATTTTCATACTTCTCGAGTTCTTGTTAAGAAGGTTGATATTCTAAGCAACTGTTCTCGGTATATGTATATCATTTTGTTCCTGATGATGAGTAGTAACAAAAAACTAAGATAGAAATCTCTATTTTTTTTATATTTTATATAAATCACTATAAAAGATCTTTGTCCACTAAATAGTAGCTGTCTCATACAGCTACTGTTTATTTTTTTTATTCTATCAATCAATAAATTGTGCAGTAAAAGTCCAATTGATTATTACTCAAATGAGCTAGCCTGTATTAGATCAATATAATTTAGTCATTCAAAATATGAAAGAAATTATGTCCCAGGAAAAAAAGGCCATCTCTTAGAGTTTGGTAGACTATTAAAACAGAATTATTACAAAATTCCCTGCGGTAAAAATTAGTTTGAAAATTAAATCATTTTCTAAAATAAAAAATTTGCACATTAAGGTTCCATTACGGGAGCAAGAAGTTCAATCATTCCTTTTACAAACACAGGACTAGCGGTACGCGGCACGAGTTGGCGGTTTCAGGCCAGGTGCGAACATTTCGATACAGCTTTTTAGGTTTCCGTGCCAAAGGCAAAAAACGGAACCCTTATAGATTCGTCATGTCTGTCTGTCTGTCCGTCCGTATGTAACAGCCACTTTTTTCCGAAACTATAAGACCTATAATGTTAAAACTTGGTAAGAAGATGTATTCTGTGAACCGCATTAAGATTTTTATACAAAAATTTTAAAAAAATCAATAAATTTTGGGGGTCCCCATACTTAGAACTGAAACTCAAAAAAATTTTTTTCATCAAACCCCTACGTGTCTAATCTATGGATAGGTCTTCGAAAATGATATTGAGATTTCTAATAGCATTTTTTTCTAAACTGAATAGTTTGCGCCAGAGTCACTTCCAAAGTGGTAAAATGTGTCCCCCCTCCCCTGTAACTTCTAAAATAAGAGAATGATAAATCTAAAAAAAATATATGATGTACACTACCATGCAAACTTCCAACAAAAATTGATTTGAACGAAATCTAGTAAGTAGTTTTTTTTAATACGTCATAAATCGTAAACTGCAATTTACCTTTCATTCAATCAACACAAATATAAAAATAAAATAAAAATTATATTATGTTACTTACTGCTGCGGAACCCTTCATGGGCGAGTCCGACTCGCACTTCGCCGCTTTTTGTACACTATTTTAAAGATAGGTACAAACTCAAGAGCGAAATATGTAAAATTATAAAAACTTATTTTACAATCGTTGGAGGTAAAAAAAGGCTATTACTTGGTATTCAGTGTTAGTTTCAAATATGAATACTACTGAAAATTAATTAACTTCATAGATCGCGACAGGTGTCTAAATATTGAGTTGAAAAAATGTTACACCTAATGCGCATTGCTGAAGAGTATATAGCTATGTCGGGTTCAGAGTATTTATTATTACAAGGAACAGAGAAAAAAATAAGAGGTTTGACAGCAATATTATCTTTGGATTAAATGTGAACCGTGATTAGCAGGAGTCAAATGGAATTATTTCATGGAAGCTGTAACACTGTAAGAGACATTTTTAATGTTACATTATGACAGCGAGAACAATTGAAATGATATAATCAAATATTGATTAAATCAATTGTCAAATAAAATCGGCTTTTACCACTCTATATCTAAAAAGTAACTCCTATAGGAATATTTATTGTACATCTGTATCTGTATCTCTTGCTAGTAATGCTTGGAGAGGTTGAAAATGGAATATCTTTAACCGTTACGTTTTCCTTAAATATCTAACCATATACCCCTAAACCACATTGCATTGCGATTTGATTTGTCTTTTTATACTCGTAAGGGAACTTTCCACATTCTATAGAAACACTGCTCTCTAAGGCTCCTAGCACACGGCGTAATTTAAACGCGCAAATAACGCGCAGATGACGCACGTATACGCGTTTCAAACGAGATTTGAACGCAACCTTGTATCCTTAGCACACGAGGCGGTCATGAAACGCGCGTCTACTGCGCGTGTACGTGCAAATACATCGATACAGACGCGCTGTAGTCACTCGTAGGCAATCCTCGTCACTTCGTCAGTTGTACAATGACGTCGGTTGAGACAGTACTGCTTATGCTGGATTTAGTACTGCTTTTAAAAAGCAAAAAGATCCATCTATTTATGAGTGTAAAAAGATTGTGTGGTCATTATCATACAACATTTACAAAATTGGTATCCCTCCCCTACCCCTCCTCCGACCCTTTCTACGCGCATCAAACGCGCTTCACACGCGCGTTTGCTTCGAGTTTTACGCGCGTTTGAATATATAAAAACGAAAAATCGACATCCACGGCGCAGGAAACGCGCGTTCCTGAAACGCGCCGTCTGCGCGTTTAAAATACGCCGTGTGCTAGGGGCCTAAATTCGACACTGGCACTAATTCTGTTCTGTATTAAGATTTTTAAACATTATCTATTATTATTCTACTTTAATGAAACTATTTCCGAAAGCTATTTTTATTTAAATAAAGTCTATTTTTGGTGTGACATAACTAATTTTAGTATATCTTTCATATTTCGAACGTCGTTTGAGTCGCCTGTGTTAATTAACCCTGAAAACCGGTTACTGTAATAATACTAAACGTGTCCTTGTTTCTCTTTTCATTATAAAATTGTAAAATATTTATTATAATACTAACTAATTACAACTGATTGTATCTAATGTGTGTGTTGATTAAAACACACACATGAGTGAAAATCAATACACGACTTCCATAATCAATTTTAAATATTTTTTGTATGCAATAAAGACATTTCATCTTTGACTAAATAAAACACTTCGGATACGTTGTTATAATATACAGAAACATTTATGGTTAAGGTTATTCCTGTCAACATTATTAATAGACTGCGACAACGCGAACAGAACAATCAAAATACTTACCAGTGCCTGTATATTTAGTTATGTACATATAAACCGGCATATAATATCAAACGAAACCAGTCTAAATATGTAATACTAGCTAATGCTCAAAGGATTATCGCCGAAAAATACATTTCACCCCTTTACTACATCGAATTTTAAAAGTGTTTTTTCTAAAAGGCATTTGTTTTATGACAGAAATATATTTTGTAAATTTCAATTTCCAGTTCGTGTATTTTAGCTTGATGAGAAGGTCTGTTCTCTTTGCGTTATTATGATTAAGTAACTAAGTAAACATTGGCATCTTTTGAACCGCAACCTTTTAACGAGACCTAACAGTATTTGCTTCTTTCAGCAATGAGGATTTTTTAAAATAGGTATTCTTGTAGTGTTCTTTTACGACTTTTTTTAAATTTATAAACTACTTTACTTAACATAAAGAAAAATTATTCCAACCTTCACTTTATGCACTGGTGTTTTGTTATACATAAACAAACTGTACATACTGAACATTAAAATTTGTATCAGCAAACATTGGATATTATTCCTGTCATGGAGGATTAGGTACCCTAATACTGCAGAAGACGATACCAGTAGTGTATAACCATAATTATAAAAAGGAAAAAAAAAACACGAGAATACTCCTTTTGATTATATGGCTATATAGGCATAGAACCCGGTTTGTAAGATTTTATAAAACTGATTTAGTCATTGATACTCTTTCATCTTTGTTAATTAAATTCAATATATAGGTATAGTATTAATATTTTCTGCGGTCTATCCATGCTTCACATTCAATTTGGCTTACTAAATAATCTTTTATATATTTAAACTAGCTGACACGGAGAACTTCGTACCGCCATATTTACATATCTGTCTCAGCTTCCCACAGGCACTGTACAGTCCCGAAAATAAAAACACTTTTCCCGTTATCTTTTTTTTTCTTTCCAGCAAAAAAAGAGTGAAAGAAATCGGACTATGTGTTATTGAATTACAACTAAGTACATATTTTGACTTTCATTCCCTCTCTCCAGGAAACCGTGCTGAATTTCGGGATAAAAATGTCCTACGAGTGTATGAACTCAAATCATGCCAAGTTTCATTTGAATCCATTATGTAGTTTCGGCGTGATGCGCGGCCAAGATACAGACACACAAACGAAAATTTAAAAAAATACAGTTTTGGCTTCAGTATGAATTTTATAGAGCCCTCCAAAAAAAAATTACAAAATATCTTTAATGTACAGAATTGGACCTGTTACATTTTTATTATAAGTATAGATAGTGCTACTGTTTTGTATGAAACTCTAATGTCTGTAAAAACAGTAGCTTATCTTCCAATTACAGGTCTCCTCCAAAAAGCAAAAACAATCGTGTTTAACGTATATGTAGTCAACACTAAGTTACTTCAAACATAGAGGCTCATTAATGGCCCGGTACCGCAGGGTGGGCCCCGTGAGGGTTCACGACGGTAGCGACTGGGACATGTCACAATTGGACTTGTAACGAGCGGGTATTATTGATTGAATCCAATATACCCAGGTGAATTGTCGTTATTAGTGACACGACAACATAACTATACCCACGTTCAATAGTACGGCCCTCACACAGAATTCTTTATTTCGAATTCACTACTGCATTCGCACTTCGCAAATTTTTTCAAAGGCCCGAAAATGTAATATCTATATACATAAATCCGTAAAATACTCTTTTGATAGAAAGGTGGAGGAATGAATTATGTATACACTCGTATTTTGCTGTAGGCAAGTATACAAGTTTCCGAATTTCGTTTGCATATTTTAAGGTTATCAATAAAGCTATCGAGAAAGGCAACTTTAGCAACAATATCAAATAAATACATTAATTTACGTAAGTAATATTTAAGAGTATTTAGAAACTTTCCATTCTATCCAAAGTATGATTGGTATGTAATTAGATACCAATCAGACTTTGACAGTTCATAAACACTCAGTGTTTTAACTGTCAAAGTTTAATGTTACAACACAGGAATGGTAGCAAGTAATATAATTTTGACCTTCACAACATAAACACATAATCAAAATGTTTCATAATTAGTCGCTACACATTTATTCGTAGAAATATTGTATAATCTTGGGATTGTCGAAATATTTAACCCCTTTTAAGGGTTCCGTTCCTTAAGAAAAAAGAAAACTATAAAGTAATGGATCACTTCAAAGTACGTCTTTTTGTAAAATAATAATTATAAACGTTTAAAAAAGGAACTTTGAAATTAACATGAAGTACTTTGTTATCTCTGTTTCCTCTTGAAACTCCTTGTAAGTCACCGCTTTAGAGTGGTAGACATATGCGGTTCGGCTCTTCCTTCCTGTGAAGAGTAGTCAAAGCCTAGAAATCACCACCAGCGCACGTATTTCCCTCCCACTGTGATCCCGGGTCCTTTAAGCGGGGCGTGAAAAAGAATCTCACTAGGCTGCCATAGTGTGGACCACCATGCTGCCTTGTCCACGTTCGCAAAGAGAATTTTGACCACCGCTCTCTTGGGTTCTACTAATGCTTTCCACCAATAAGAGTAGAACCATTTTGGCAGCTATTACATAAAAAAAAGAAAATCACGAAATACCCTCATACCGGCTGGCGCAAATGATTACTGGGAAATAACACTTCGGACATGACATGCGTCTGCGATGGCTAAGGCGTAGCCACAGCGCTCCATAAGCTGGCTGAATGTCCCTCGTGTGGAGCGATGAGCAACTCATCATAATATGGAGAGAGAACGCATGCACATTCATCACTTTTTTTCTTTCAGAGTGGAACTGGAAGAAGTTGAGAACTCCCTCGAACTGTCCTGAAAAAGCTAGATACCACGGACGGCAAAAAAGAACTATTAAGGATGTAAGCAAATGGTGCAAAAATCACATTCGCTTTCATTCCGTTTATTCAAAGCATTATAAAGACAAATTTAACGATGTCATTTAAAAAATATTATCGGTATTTTAACGCTTTTTGGTAAATATAAATTAATAATATCAAAACACTTAGAAATAAGATTTATACACCTATTTTATTAAATGTGTATTTTTTAAGAACTCCAAACATCTATACTAATATTATAAACGCGAAAGTTTGTAAGTATGGATGGATGGATGTCTGTTACTCTTTCACGCAAAAACTACTGAACGGATTTGGATGAAACTTTACAGTAATATAGCTTATACATCAGAATAATACATAGGCTACTATTTACTGCGATAATCGACATATACGCGAGCGGAGCCGCGGGCTACCACTGGTATTTAATAAAGTAGAGTACTAATAGAAAGCGTGGGCTTGATATTGAATTTCATGTTCGACCTTTAGGAAATTGACTTAACCGCCCTTGGACTCATCAAACCAAAACTTTGACTTTATTATGGACAAATGCTATTGACTAGATAGGTCTTATTCGTCTGACTATCGACCGCTGGGTGGACCGCGTTTTGTTTGCATAGCTGGACGAGTAAAGAGCAAGATAATAAGCACTAGTCTAGTAACTGCATATAATAAAACTATATGAATGCATGTAGTATGCGGTTGTTTATGTAGATTAATTTCTTTTGTCATAGTTCGTATCCTTATAATTTGACTTGAGTGAATACGAGCAAAGTTTGTTTCAAAAGCATTCTTGACGTATCAACCTCGTAGTGAGGGAAAGCTGTGCAATTGTTATACAAACATTATGAAATAAATGAAAGAAGGTATAAGTTTCTGATACTATTATTCTACTTTTAAGATTTTGAGAGCCAGTTTCACTGCTTGCTGATAAGGCCCAGTGAGGCCAGATAAGTGACTAATGTCAACTTATCTATCAAATAACTACAGATTTTGCTTTTGCAAGTCTTGGATAGAGACATATATGTCAGATATACATATATTTGTCACTAACTTTTATCTGTTAAATAGCGCTAAATTACAGATAACTATCCGAAACTTCATCAGTACAAATGAAGCATCCATAAGTGATTAATATTCAATCCATAAACTTTATATTTGATACTAGCTGTTGCCCGTGGCTCCGCCCGCGGGTATGTCGATTGTCGCGGCAAATAGTAGCCTATGTGTTATTCTCATGTATAAGCAATATTACTGTAAAGTTTCATCCAAATCCGTACAGAAGTTTTTGCGTGAAGAAGTAACAAACATACACACAAACTTACGCCTTTATATATTAGTGTGATGTGATGTGATCAGACGGACAAAATCATAAATGTATTTTAGTTTAGGAGTAAATTAAAAACGAATAAAAATCCTTTCTTTTAAATTATTCAGACAATATAAAATCAGGACTTTATTAATCCTAGCTGTCACCAGTCCGCCAGTTGTTCCCTAATCTGTTTTGGAATACCAAGGCTTAATATAGATAAGACCGTTACCTCTTTTCTCAAAAGACAAAAGATTGTTTAAGGTGTAATTAAGGCAATTTTCTTGTAAAATGACTGGACCGTGGGAAAATTAAATGACAATATTAATAGGGGGTGTTGCTGGGTTTTTGATTACCTGTCAAACACATGTATAGCCGTTATCTGACGTGGGAGTAATTATAAGTCACTTTACAAGTTCACCGGGGTTGCCAGTGAATAGTCTATTTAACTTGCGTTACGTGATGGAATTTGTAGTTCGGCAACATTCAAGAATAATGTAGTTTGTATAAGTCATTAATTTACATTTATAATTACTTCATTGTCGTAATACATGCGGTAAAGTTAATATTAATACTTTGAGTAAATTAAGATGACGAAAAATTGGTAGCCTTTAATCATATCAAACCTTACTTAGTCGATATTCAGAGAGCCTCGGACAATTGTCCGATGCTCTCTGAATATTCGAAGCTGCGGTCGAAAGCTAGTATTATATAAACGAAGCACGTCACATCATGTTTGTCAGGATAATAGTAATAATTAAATAGTAACAACACTCAATTGTCGCTCGGGACGTTCTACAATTCAGGGTTTTAAGTTTGTCATGTATAATAATGCCTTATTTAACTTATTCATCATACAAGTATTCACGGAGTAGTTTCGTATGGAGATCATCTTCATTTTATCATTTGATTTAATCTGTGATAATGCTCTGTCTTTTTTAACCCCCGATGCAAAAAGTGGGGTGTTATAAGTTTGATGTGTCTGTCTGTCTGTCTGTCTGTGGCACCGTAGCTCGCGAACGGATGAAGCGATTTCAATTTGGTTTTTTTTTATGAAAGGTGAGTTACGTGCGAGTGTTCTTAGACATGTTTCATGAAAATCGGATGAGTCGTTTAAAAGTTATGGTGGTGAAAGTGGGGAAGAGTAACCGAATGTCCGCAAAAATATCATCGAGTGGGGTCTCAAATGAAAGCGCATAACGTGTTTTTTACTTTTTAAATGGAACTCAGGTTATTATGTCGGGGTTTTTTTTTTCATTTTGAGAATTTATAGTTGTGGCCTTATTATGTATGAGCATGCAAAAGTGACTTTACTCTGCCTGATGGAAACCATGACAAAATTGTTGGGCATTATAGGCTGGTAGCATACGCAAAAAGTAGTATACATTTTATTTGTTATTTTTATTGTAGAGTCTTATGTCTAGCAGTGGACTGCGATAGGCTGATGATGATGATGATACAATATTTGATATCCACTCTTTAAAATTTTATTTACTTACTAAAATATGTTCGAAATTTATAATATCTTAAACATTTCAATCAATTGACAAAAAACTTTATGTCCCAAACTAAGCAGAGCTTATACTACGGATACTAGACAAAATGATATGTTTTTTTGTAAATACATACAATTTATACATAGAAGACACCCAAACTGCGAATCAAATATTTGCAGATCTAACAAACATATGGTCC
The DNA here is from genome assembly GCA_949125395.1 of Diaphora mendica. Classification (NCBI taxonomy): domain Eukaryota; kingdom Metazoa; phylum Arthropoda; class Insecta; order Lepidoptera; family Erebidae; genus Diaphora; species Diaphora mendica. The sequence goes on from OX421321.1 coordinate 11,358,529, forward strand.
GACCCGAGTTACCCTAGACCGCAACCACAGCAGTCGCATACAGTACCACTGCGTCACCGAGGAAATTATAAATAATTACGTAGTTCCTAAGGAGAGGTTTAGTTCCAGTAGTGGACTGATAAAAGCTGGTGACGTTAAAGGGATAATAACGTACATAACATTAGTCCTAATAATAAGAATAATCTTGTTCCTGTATTAACTAGGCTCTAAAAAAATTAACAAATGTAAATGAATAACTACAAAAAAATACGAAATAATTTTGGGGTTTTGTGTGTGTTGAAACGTTGTATTACATTAATGATGTAAATTCTTGGGATTTAATTGCTTTAAATCACATGTCTGTATACTTTATTGATTTATCATACGGTCGACACATTATGGCATTACAAATTCTCTTGCTTTTATAATGTGAAATAGGTTTGATTTTCCGTATGCATTTTACAGTAATTAAATTTTAAAATATGGCTAAATGCCTAAGTAATGTTGCAGACCAATTGACGTCGTGTAATTCTCTAATTTGAGGTTTGTGATTACACTGCGAATTTCTTTTTACTATAGAAACAATGCTGGATACCTTCCAGGCATTTTATTTATGTATTAAAGTATAAGAAGAATTTGAGATTAGTTAGTTTTTTTTTTTTAAATAATAAATAAATACATATTTTGGACATCTAACACACAACGCCATCTAGTCTCAAGCTAAGCAGAGCTTGTGTTATGGGTACTAGACAACGGATACAAATACATATACCTATACTTTTTTTTTGTAAATACATATATATTGTACATAGAAAACACCCAAAAAAAATATTTGTAGATCATACAAACATTTGGTCCGACCCGGGAATCGAACCCGAGACCTCATGATCAGCAGTCGCACACGCCAACCGCGAGACCAACGAGGCAGTTGTTTTGTAATGAAGTTCTGCCATATCATAGATATATATAACCAAGATTGATTACCATGAATGAGTTTTAAAAAGTTTTCAAATTACGTAACATTCTTAATATTGTATTGCTACCACGTCTAACAACTTGATTTCAAGCCTCACAAGGGTCCTAAGTCTGGTATCGTCGCACACGGGAAGCAAAACTCAAACGGAAATTGTACTCTACCAATGCTTTGTATCAACAACTTTGAGATTAGAAAAGTATGTAAGAGTTAAATACTATTTAAATGGTACTTTGAATTTATTCGATTTTTATTGGCTGGAGTTACATATTACAAATTTTCCTTAAGTAATTCAGCAGACGACGAACTATAAACATATTTTAGTACTTTTTTAACTTGCTTAGAATTAAATTTAATACATTATTTTATATATTTTATTAATTAGTCAAATATAACAGATATAGTCCGGGATCCCCGGAACGAATTTTACAAGTTATTACTATCAAGCAAATTTTTCGTGAGTGGCTTCATTTTGATGAGGGACCCACATTTCACCTTACAAAATTTTTTAATTGTGGTAGCTAACAGGGGTAGCAGGGACAAAAACTTTTGAGCGTAAGACCGGGATAACGTACCACGCAATTTGTAGGATAATGTGGCTATTAAATTATATAAATAATAATAATTCATTAAATCAAGTAATGAAACTCATTGTGTTAATTACAATTTACCTTACATCTATGTTAGTAAAATATATTTTAAAAATTACGTTATTACACTGGGGTTCCAGCAGAGAGTCTGCAACACCGGTTTACAATCTCGCAGTCCATCTCGCAGGCTGGAGATCATTTTTATAGCATTATTATTATTATTCATTATATATATTCATAAAGCATTATTATTATTATTTTACAGTTAAAATGTGTTAAACAATGATATTTCACTTATTTTGTGTATTTCGAACATTTAACATGTCCGATTACATGATCGTGAACTTAATATTAGCAGTAAAATGTTTGGATACTAATAAAATATTTAGCTCATGGCTCTTCGCACGTAAAATCACCAAGTGTACAAAGCAACAACAATATAAGATCTTTATACTATAAGACTACCAAATAAATAGAAGATACAAAAGCATATTCTTCACTATAGGTAGGTAGTAGGTACCTACTGATTTGTCACAGCGCTGATTCATTAGTCGAACATTAATCTTAAAACGCGACTGTGGCGTTACATGATAAAGCTCTACTTTGTTTATGCCTCCCTCGTAGGCGGCTACGCGACTTCGTAGTGTTCGTAGCACCGTAGCTAATTCGAAGCGGAGGTCTGTTGTATACCCTCTTTGGTTTTTTGGCACGAGAATTAGCATTCTGTGTTTGTTTCCGTAAGTGTTTTAACCGAAAGTAATTTCAACAAAGGCTCACAAGATTCATTCAAAGAATGGTTGTCATTAAATTTTATAATTACAGATGACTGTTTCCACCTATCTTCTCAAAAGCAATTTCACTATCAATAGCTACATTTTAAAGTATATAATTATATATTATATGAGAATAATAAAAATAATACGTTTAATGTACAAAACATTTGAGCAACAACTTTCTAATACCTATACACATATAAATCTATGCAGTTATAAAGATCACCATTAAAAATAAAATTCATTTACAAACCATTCCAATGTCATAGCAAACTACTTATGATAGTTAGTATTTTTGATTCGGTACTATCTTTCAGTCTTAGTATATCAAGATGTCAGGCCGTTTCTTTGATTTTCCGTTGTGAATACATCGATATAAACAAACTCTACGTGAGTATATTCGTCGATTTTCAATAACTATAAACGCCACTTACACATCAACAGCCTTTTACAATCCAATACCGCGGGAGAGCCACGCTTCGGCATGAATGAGCCGGCTTGACCGGAGTGATACCATGGCCTTACAGAAAACAGAAGTGAAATAGCGCTTGCGCTGTGTTTCACCGAGTGAGTGAGGATACCGGAGGCCCATCCCGTACGTGACAGAGACAGACAGATTTCGGAGCAGCTCGTCTCGATCCGTGCGAGCTTGGGTGTCAGGTTTTATTTTCGTTACGTTACGGAATTTCTTGATTCGGTCGCCGCGCTCAAAGGCCTCAAAGCCCGCGATAAAAGCTATGTAATAGCTTAAAAACCAATCCATCAATTGAAATGGGACCAAACAATAGGCACCAGCTTTCAAATAAAAAAGAATCATCAAAATCGGTTCACCCAGTCGAAAGTTATGAGGTATCAAACATTGAAAAAAAAACAGTCAAATTGATAACCATCTCCTTTTTGAAGTCGGTTAAAAAAAATACAATGGTGCTTAATGGTGGTGCAAAACAATTATTAACAAAGAAACCTTGCTTTACAGTGGAATGAAATACAACAATACAATATGGCTCACCAGACACATGCATTATATACACTTATCCATGAAATCTCACCGCAGAAGAAGGAGGCGTAGCCAGCCCTTACATACGTCATGCAATGTTGTCATTATCATGGTCTCAGCCTTTCATTCTTCAACGATGAAGACAAAACAATATTGGTATTGGATAATGGAAAAATGGCGTGTTACAAACATATTACAGTCGAGGGAAATTGCCATTTGCTTGCTATTCTTTTATCTCGAGTTTCCTACTCATTAGAAAAGTTTATAGTACATCTAATAACGTTCGTCATCGCTAACTACCCATTAACACTTATAAAATCACTTGCGAATAATACTGATACATCTGACTATCATTCGAATTTTAGGCACTGTCTGTCTTTACATTAATTAAGAAGCAAAGACTTAACGGCTGAAACGATAAAATAAAAACTTTTTAAAAATTCTATTGATGTCGCTAGAAATATAGACAGTATACTTCAAAGGAATATAGCCGCACCTTTCTGTAACACGTTATACTGTATGCGGATACAGTGTTGACTTTTCGTTTTGAGGTTGAATTTCCGGTATAACTCTGACGTACCCATTTCGTCATGTTCCCGACAAGATGGTACCCTAGGGGGTTATCTACCAGTCAAAAAAAGAGTAAATTTTCGTTCGCTTAGGTGTTTCCGATATATATGTGCATGCATGTTGTACCGGAACCTTAAGTGATATTCGTGGTGACACCTTTCAGTAATTTTTTCACCTATTTTTGCTTTTCAGCTTATGTTATTTATGACATAAAATAACATTAGGATGTTTTCTATTTTTAAGAAAAAATGTTAAGGGTCATAAGACACACTTTAGTAGTAATATTATAGTGAAAAGCTGAAGTTAAGCCCTTGTGTAAGAATGTCCTTCCTGTTGGTAGCGCATAGAGTACAGTTCAAACCTATAGTAGGTTTTTATGAATACTATGAATACGTCGTTTAACTACGTAAAAAAATACTGTAACACAAATAATGTATGAAAATTTCGATAATTTCAATTCCATTCTATAATCTGTACCAAATGTGGGTCACCAAAATCATCAATATGGCATACTGTAAATAGTTTTATCACCTTGTAAGAATTTTTGCTCTCTTAATAATGTAATATATGTAAGCATAAGTTTGTGATTGTCCCACCAGTCTTCAAATAAAGCGAGCAAATAAACGCTACGCGCTAGCGCCACTACCTCAAGTACCTACTTATACACTTATCAAATAACTTTTCAGTAACCTTATTTATCTCTCTAAGCTCTCAAACCGTGAAGGTCACTCGTTACACGTAAAGACTCAAGTCAAAAGACAACAAACACTAACGTGATGTATAGGCGTCTTTTTTTTGGTTTTATAACTGAACACTCAATCATGTGAAGCATAGGTTTATACAAAATCCAAATTTGATTATCAGCCATTAGGGAATTGAAATTTGCCTTAGCATGGTATTGTGGGACGCTGCGATACCGGTAGTGTGTTCATTGTTAATAATTCTAGTTACCACGGCAACCGTAAATGTGAACCATTAATGTATTAAAAATTCATGAGTTTAACTTTAAGAAGGTTAAGTTATGACATATCAAACGTCATCTGACCTTTCAAATGTCGTTGATATCGTTATCGACAACCCTCACACATTTTCATTTCTAGTTTGTACATTAAAAATACAAGTAACCTCAAATCAACTTGTGATCTAATTCTTGGCTTTGACAAATATTATGACTGGGAATATTCGGATACATAAATGGAACGTCTTCTTTGGTAATTGTTCGTCAAGTATTTCTTTTTTAAGTTAAATTTATCAAAATGATGCAGTGGTTTCTTAAGATGGACTGGCGTAGCGTATTATTTTCGAACAAAAGAAGTTCAATAGAATCGATGCCAACTAATTCCCTATTAGGTGTTTTCGGTAGATCAGAACAAGCTGCCAAATATGACCTAGAATCTCTAAATATGATCAAAGCAAATCTTATATTCACGTTTAAAAAAAAAATCACGATTTAGTAAATAATCAATTTGTTATATGTGTTAAAAACACATCAAAGAATATTATTTTTGACATATAAATTCATTTTCTCCAAAATTCGCAGATATCTTTATGAGGATTTCAAGAATCATGCGAATATAAGTGCTAAGCGCGCCTTGAGTTTTAGTATTATGTCTACAAATTTAACATACTACAAAAACTAAAAACGTACAACATTTAAATAACAAGTCAATGACGACGTACTACAAACTGCCGTCTATTTTGCTTTACATATTCGAATCAGAATGCGAAACATCTTCAGTTAAGTCAACAGTACGAGTACCAATATCTTGTTTTAGTTTGCAGTCAACCTTGATATCAAAACGAGGTACGGCATACATCTCCGTGGACACACTTGTGAATTGCACTCAATTCCCTCCCATACCTACCAAAATATTAGCTCGAGCCATAGGGAGCAGATAGGTGTAACAGTAACTGTGACACAGTATTGATACAGTTAACTCTGTGACGTAGATATGAGATACTTATAATTCATTCAAAAGAAATAATTGTACACATACATTAATTTTTCATCGTTATTTTAGTTATTTTCTATTAAATTTAAAGTAAATACAAAAAACAATGAATAACATTCAATTAGTTACAGTTCATCAGACATTTTCATGTTTACTATGTTATCCGAGTCATTACGTAATTAAAATAAACTTTCTAACTAGGAAGATATTTAAGCAAATAAGAAACGTGAGACAGATTCTACAAAGACTGCAACTAAACTTTGTCCCAGCTAACTTTAATTTCAATGCCTTCTTTCAGATCCCATACCCGTTCGTTGTGGTTACGTAAGTCAAGTTACGCCTATTACTACAGCATGACTAAATATAACTTAATAAGCTATCGGTGGTACTGTAAAGTTTAAAGTGGCATGCAAAGTTATTGAAATAGCTCCACAATATTCTGTTGTCCTTATTGAGCTGCCTTATCGAAACTTGTTATCTATTGTATCGGTAATACAGTGTGCTTCGAATATATATACACGAACGAGCTTCTGAGGTTTACTTAATAACCCTATTATATATAAGTATGTTTATATTGCTGTGTACGTGCGTGTAAAAGTTTATAGGTGTATAGCTTCATATCACGTCATAATGGCTTGTCTGTGCCAACCGAGACGATGCACGTCATGACAGACTTCGGAAGCATGGTTTGGCAAACATACCTTTATTAGTTTTAGCCCCGTTTTCCGTAGCATCAAAGATTTTAGACCAATGAGGAAGGTCTTCGTCTATATTTGTATAAAACACACACGGTATATACCCACAAAATCTGCCAACTTGGTTCACAATATAGGTATATAATATAGTATCTCTGTTTGCAAAAGAATTGCCCCTATTGTTTACTTTAAAAACCTAATTAGGACTGTGTCTTACAGTACATTTAGTTTAGTTAATTAGTTAGACCTACTTCTAAAGTAAAAAATACGAGTTTTTTCTATGTTTTAGATAATTTATATTGTATGAAAATTAAACCATTCGCTAATTATCTAATATTTGTAATGTTCTTGCATTAACAGTTTTGTTAAAAAAAATCTTCTATGGTTATTTTTTAAAACTGATCCATTTATAATTGTATATAGTTCATACGTTTTTCACATTAATATTAAAATATTTTAATAAAATGTTTCTTATACCGATACATTACTACTACCATACTATAGTTCTGAATCAGGGTTTTCTTTGTGTCCGTTTCATGTATGTTTGTAACATCCCCCGTGACACAGGATATAATATACTTTATGATAATAAATATTTCGGACATCTAATACACAACGCCATCTAGTCCCAAGCTAAGCAGAGCTTGTGTTATGTATTTCCTACTTCGCCAAGTGTCGTGGGTTCAAATCCCACGTAGGACAACACTTTGTGTGATCCACAAATTGTTGTTCTGAGTCTGGGTGTACTTTGTGTCCGTTTCATGTATGTTTGTAAAGTCCCCCGCGACACAGGATTTATTCCTAGAGCGGGAGTTGTCTTTTTAAAAGAAAAAAAGAAAGCAAAAAAAAAAACATTTGGTCCGACCCGGGAATCGAACCCGAGACCTCATGATCAGCAGTCGCGAGACCAACGAGGCAGTAAGCTTGTTGTAATAAGACAGTCAGCTTGTGACAACGAGCAGTTTTTTATCAAAAAACTCAGTTTGTTTTTCATTATTCCGGCAGATAATTTCTAAGTGGTCTCTAAGTTAGTAAAGACCCAAATATTATCTTAATAAAATTTACTTTTATATCGCAAGAAAAGGGTAAAATGTCCTTTTCGTGTAGCTTCTGAATATCGATTATATGTCCTGTTTGAAATACGGGCCTTAAATCACACCTAATGGTGAATACGCATATTCTCGTTCAAATTTATTGAAAGATAGTAGAATATACTCGTATATCAAAAATTCACTATTCTAGCTAATGGCTTCTTGCTAATAGTTAAAGTAATATTTCATGATAGTGCTGCAAGATTAGTTTCAAGCTAAGTAGGTAGCTGAAAGTGTTATTAAGGTTTAACCGAAATGTTTTTTAATTTGTTGCATAAACACGCTCTCTTTAAATATCTTGTATGTTTATTTTAGCTGTCTTAAAAAGCCAGTAATAGTCCGGTCAAATTAGACTAAAACATAGGGGTGAGGTTACAAAGTTCCGACTTGGCTGATCAATGTGAAAATTCCTCATGGATCCGGCACGTGCAAAAAAAATTACTCGGGGTCAAAGGTCACAAAAACAGGTTTTTTTCGTGATTTTCAGCAAAATGGTAAGTTTTATCATAAAATTAGCTGAGACAAAAATGTAGATCAGATAATTATCAATAAAAATGTAAAAAAAATCCTAAGTATCACCTTTGCCGCGTTGTTGAGATATAACGATTTAAGAAGTTAAAAGAGTTGTATTCGTCATAATATATGTCTCCTTCTTAAAAGGCCCGCAACGCACTTGTGACGCCTCTGGTGTTGAGGGTGTCCAAGGGCGGCGGTAATTGTTTACCATCAGGCGATACGTCTGCTCGTTTGCCCCTTATTCAATAAAAAAAATCGGTTGTCTGTAAAGTCGGTTTATTGACGATAGTTGAACGTGACAACGTCATCTAGTAGGAGAGAGACAGATGGCGAACGCTGCCGAACGCGGAGGCCGATTGTGCCTCTTTGTCGAAAAAAAAAAGTTTTTTGACATTCTTATAGATAATTATCAGATCTATATTTTTGTCACGGCAAATTTTATGATAAAACTTACCGTTTTGCTGAACCCCTGGTTGAGCACGGACGCCGGCTCAGCTTTATGCTGGGAACGGTGTACGTCAAGTTCCAGGGGCCCTGCGGCAAGTTTGTGGAGCATCCACCAGCCGAAGCCGACTCCAGGGATGCAGAAAACAGTGCCTGCACCCTAATGATAGACACTGCGGAGGGGGCAAAAGATGCTGTCGACATAGTCGCGGCACCTGAGTCCCAGGCTCCGACGCGGTCCGCCCCCGCCTCCGAGCGGGAGAAGAAGTTCTTCTTCGCGACCGCACGGACAGTGGGGGTGGGTGCGCGGAGGAGCTACGCAGCTTGGCCATCCAAACGGAGAGTGGAGCCGAGGACGAGGACATGGCAACGGAGGAATCTGATTCCAATGGCGCTGTCTCATTTCTCGGCGTGTAGCATCCTCCAGGCTAACCTCCACCACAGCTTGACCGCGACGGCTCAGATCCGCAAGTGGTTGGAGGTCAACAAAACAGCCGTCATACTGATCCAAGAGCCGTGGGTCAGAAACGGCACTCTGAACAACAATCACCATTATACCATCGGATACGCGGATGACATAGTGATATTAACAAGCGGCATGCACGCAGGTACGATGACACGCGCTCGGCACTGGCAATAGTGGAACGCTGGTGCGTGGACAACGAACTGTCAGTCAACCCAAGGAAGACTGAAATGATAATGTTCACCAACAAATGGAACCTGGGAAACCACCGACTTCCCAAGCTGTTCAATACAGAGCTCTAACTCTCGTCCGAGGTAAAGTATCTAGGGGTAATATTCGACCACAGACTAAACTAGAGCGCCCAGCGCCTCAACAACAAAATTGAAACAGCAACAGTCGTATTCTGGCAGTGCCGCAGAATGGTAGGTAAAACTTGGGGACTAAGCACTAAAACCACTCTGTGGCTCTACGAGGCAGTTATCCGACCAATGGTAAGTTACGGCGCGATAGTCTGGTGGCCACGGACCAAACTATCCACAGCCGAAGCTAAACTACACCGATTAGCCTGTCTGGCGGCCACGGGCTGTATGAGGACTACACCGACTGCGGCTCTGGAAGCCATTATCGGTCTTCCACCACCTCTTTATAAGGCAGGAGGCCCATAGCTGCAGCAATGCGGCTAAATATATATCTATCTTCACCGACGGATCCAAAACAAGGTCAGGCACTGGCTCGGGAGCATTCTCTGAGGACCTAAACATACACATCTCGAGACCATTAGGAGCCCACAACACGGTCTTCCAGGCAGAGTGCATGGGTATAATAATGGCAGCACATGCGATCATCTCCAGAAAGGTAACGGAATACCCCATCCGCATACTTTCCGACAGCCGATCAGTCTTACAAGCTCTACAAAGTCACACGACTACCTCAGGGCTGATCTACAAATGCCACAGAGCCCTGACAGAGGTAAGTACTACAAATAGTATAACTCTCCAGTGGATCAAAGGACATAGCAACTCACACGGAAACGACGCAGCTGATGCACTAGCAAGGAGCGGATCGGAGACAAGGGCAGTCGGCCCAGAACCAATATTGCCTTTGCCGGCTGCTTGGCTGCGACGGACACTGCAACAGAACACCAAGGTAGAACACCAGTTATATTGATCCAACCTTTGTACCTGCCGGCAGACCAAGGAGGCCCTCCCGACGATCAACCCCGGATTGTCACAGAAGCTGAAACAACTTGAGAGGCCGCCGCTTCGACTTCTGATCGGAGCAATGACTGGTCATGCACTATTAAACAAACATCTTTTTACTCTAGGTGTAACGGACAGCCCTCTGTGCAGAGCATGCATGGAGGAAGAAGAAACAGCCGCCCATGTCATCTTAGCATGTCCTGGGGTGGCAGAATACCGGGCGAAACACCTCGGATCGCCGAGGTCACTTCAGGAGGTCGACGGCAACGCGAGGGGTCTGCCGAGGCTTCCTGGAGGAACTGGGCTGGCACCACTAGTGCCGACCCACTACGCAAAATAGGCGCATCAAAGTCGTCGAGTTGCGGAAACCCAGCCCGCGAGTTCAAGATACGTTTTGCTGAAAATCGCTAAAAATTCTTTTTTGTGACCTTTGATCCCGAGTAAATTTTTTTGCACGTGCCGGATCGATGAGGACTTTTCACATTTCCTTTATAATAGTGTATTGAACAATCCTACCAATATTCAGCCAAGTCGAAATTTTTGTAACCTTGGATGTCTAAATTGACCGGACTATAAACGCTACAAATGCAAGAATGTAACAACTTTGTTTAATTTTGTGTTTCGAATTTTATTTTGTAGAATTGTAATTAGTAATTACCTTAGTTGATCTAAGCCACATTCTTATCTAAACAACTAAGAGTAATCAGCGATGCTTGATTTCCCTTCTTAGTATTTTCATCACGATAAGCGTGGCACACAAATTTTGAAATTTTACTGAGAATATAGTATCTTTTGTAGCGTTACATATACAAGATTTAGCATTTCATCCACCTTATCCTTCATTTTTTAAACCGACTTCAAAAAAGGAGGAGGTTATCAATGTTTTTTTTTATACTTCTTACCTCGTAACTTTCGACTGGGTGAACCGATTTTGATGATTATTTTTTTTATTTGAAAGCTGGTGCTTCCCGTGTGTTTCAATTTGATCCAGTTCTTGAAGTCAGTTTTTTTGTAAAAAATTGTGATTAATTATGTATGAGTCTGCCAAAGTGACTACTCTGCCAGATGGAAAGCATGAGCAGAATCCAAGAGTGGTGGTCACCATACTCATTGCGAATGCAGACAATGCAACAATGCAGCATGGTGACGCATACTATGGCCACCTATTGAAATGTTTCTGTATCAATCACCAGAATATTCTCAATCAGCTCCAAGACAAGCTAGTTTGAAAATACTCAAGGTGAATTCAATTCACCAAAATTGGTATCTCCCTATTTACACGAATAATTTATGGAAACATACCAGGTTTAGCTCAAATATTATCTAATCATCTAATTATTTGTCAAATATTTTAATATAAACGTAAAGCAGTTTGTAATAATTTACATCTAAATTGAAACATAGACTGTTTCAGTTTAGTATGAGTGTATTAGCATAACAGACTATTAATTTATTTTGTGTATGAAATCTAGCTTAAAGCAAAGTATGAGAGATTGGACTTTCTCAAAATCAATTTGAGGCAATGTTTTATATTAATATGAATAGAATACTAATTTATTAACTAGCTAATAAGACAACTACATGAATACGATTTTTAGGGTTCCGTGCCAAAGGCAAAAAACGGAACCCTTATAGATTCGTCATGTCAGTCTGTCTGTCTGTCCGTCCGTATGTCACAGCCACTTTTTTCCGAAACTATTTGACCTATAATGTTGAAACTTGGTAAGCAGATGTATTCTGTGAACCGCTTTAAGATTTTTACACAAAAATAAAAAAAAACAATAAATTTTGGGGGTCCCCATACTCAGCACTGAAACTCAAAAATTTTTTTTTCATCAAACCCATACGTGTGGGGTATCTATGGATAGGTCTTCGAAAATGATATTGAGGTTTCTAATATCATTTTTTTCTAAACTGAATAGCTTGCGCGAGAGACTCTTCCAAAGTGGTAAAATGAAAAAAATAAAATGAGTGTCCCCCCCCCCCCCCTTTATCTTCTAAAATAAGAGAATGATAAATCTAAAAAAAATATATGATGTACATTACCATGTAAACTTCCAATGAAAATTGGTTTGAACGAAATCTAGTAAGTAGTTTTTTTTTAATACGACATAAATCGTAAACTGCAATTTACCTTTCATTCAATCAACACAAATATAAAAAAAAGCGGCCAAGTGCGAGTCGGACTCATCCATGAAGGGTTCCGCAGCAGCAAGTAACATGATATAATTTTTATTTTATTTTTATATTTGTGCTGATTGAATAAAAGGTAAAATGCAGTTTACGATTTATGACGTATTAAAAAAAACTACTTACTAGATTGCGTTCAAACTAATTTTCGGTGGAAGTTTGCATGGTAATGTACGTCATATATTTTTTTTAGATTTATCATTCTCTTATTTTAGAAGTTAGAGGGGGGACACATATTTTACCACTTTGGAAGTGTCTCTCGCGCAAAATATTCAGTTCAGAAAAAAATAATGTTAAAAACCTCAATATCATTTTTGAAGATCTATCTATAAATACCCCACACGTATGGGTTGGATGAAAAAAAGTTTTTTGAGTTTCAGTTCTAAGTATGGGGACCCCCAAAATTAATTGTTTTTTTTCTATTTTTGTGTGAAAATCTTAATGCGGTTCACAGAATACATCTACCTACTAAGTTTCAACATTAAAGGTCTTATAGTTTCGGAATAAAGTGGCTGTGACTTACGGACGGACAGACAGACGGACAGACAGACAGACAGACCGACAGACAGACATGACGAATCTATAAGGGTTCCGTTTTTTGCTTGGCACGGAACCCTAATAAAACAAAAATTATATTATGTTACTTGCTGCTGCGGAACCCTTCATGGGCGAGTCCGACTCGCACTTGGCCACTTTTAAGATTTCCCTCAGAAACACTACTGTCATAGTAACGTGACCGTGAAGAGGACTAATAGGGACACTGTTAGTGTGGTATGTGTTTTTAATTCAATTGGTGTGGTTTTAATTCAATTTTCATTAAAAACATCACAAATAAACTTCTTTCTTCCTACCACCTATACGCAGATGATTTACAAATATATTTTCAAACAAACTATAATGAGCTGCATCTAGGTATTGATGTCATAAATAAAGATCTCAACAACATATGTCAATGGACAACAATGTATGGCCTCAAAGTTAACCCCAGTAAGACTCAAGTGACAGTCATCGGCAGTTCCAGACTTATCGTAAAGACTAACTGGCAGGCACTGCCGCAGGTGTCTTTCGGGGGAGTAACAATTCCAATCAGCGATAGAGTTAAAAACTTAGGGATATACATCGACAAAACGCTCTCGTGGAATACACAAATGCAAAATGTTAGTCGAAAAATATTCGCCTCTGCAGCGTCTTTGAGAAGACTACGCAATTTTCTCCCAACTGCCACCAAAGCTGAGCTTGCGCAATCAATTCTTCTACCCATTCTCGACTATGCCGATGTCAGCTATCTCGACCTGAACGAGGACCAACTGGATAAACTTGAGCGGCTTCAGAATTTCTGTATCAGATTCATTTTTGGTCTACGCAAATATGATCACATATCCGAATTTCGTAAAAAACTCAAGTGGCTCCCAATTCGACTTCGCCGGAATACACATATCCTCTCCCTACTTTATAATTTCCTATTTAACCCTACTACACCATCCTACTTAAAGAAACGATTTGTCTTTGTTCATGACACACATACACGATGCTTAAGGTCATCGGAAAATCGAACCTTGGAAATACCAACACACTCCACAACTTTCACTGATAAATCTTTTACAGTACAAGCTGCACGCCTGTGGAACTCCTTACCGGAAGCCGTAAGGCAGGCACAATCAATAAACAGTTTCAAGAAACTCGTCAAGGATCACTACCCATCTCTGCAATAACTATCTGCTTTATATATGTATGTTTATGTATGTATTCATATTTATTTATATGTCTGTAAGTGTATGTATATATGTGTGAGAGAGGATATATATGTATCTGTATTATTCTGTTATGTTATATTGCTTTTATACGTAAACTCTAAATGTGCACCGCAAACTACAAATCACTAGTATAGTCCATCTAAAGGTTGCCTGGAAAAAATCGCAGTCTGCGATAAGGCCGCCCATTGTATCACTGTTTTTTTTTTTTTTTTGACTGTCCTCATTGTATATTTCATTTTATGGTGTGCAATAAAGAATATCTATCTATCTATCTATCTATCTATGTGACGGTACATGGCGAAACAAATTTATCAATAATATCGAAAATGTGCGGGTGGACAAAGAACCTTCTTCACGGATTCGTCGACGGAGGGCGTGCACAGCTTAGCTAGTCAGCTTGTGACCACGGCCAGTGCAACCTGGTTGAAACGTCGTCGTCAGGCAAATCAGAGGTATGTAATACCTTTAAATAAGTAATTGCGTTTAATTCCTGTAAAAATAATAATTATAATAGTGATAATATTAACAATGAACTCTAAAACTATGTAACCAATTTTCACGTCTTTTTCGTTAAGTGTGTTTTGCTGAAGTGCCTAAAATAGGATATTAAACATCACACTTAGACCCTCCCAAGCATGATTGAAAAGAGACACAGACGAAGTCGCATGGATCAGCTAGTTTTTATAATTCTTGCATATATTATTTGATTTTTATGACGAAGAAGGTGTTTTCCAATTCAATGAAAACGAGTTCACCTAATTAACTTTCCTCAATCAAGGAGAGACTAAAGATTAAATGAAAAATATCAGTTCACTGTCTGGTGTTCTTAGATCGAAATAAACTAAGGTGAATCTCAGTTAGAACTGGAGATGTAAACAAGCAAAGAAATGAAGGAACTAAATCGCATGAATCCATAATACATTTCAAATCCCTTTTAACCGACTTCCAAAAAAGGAGTTCCAATCTATTATGTATAACTCTTGTGTCACGTTGTTGCTCACGATGAACTCTGAAACTATCTAACTGATTTTCACGTAATTTAATGTGTGTTTTGCTGGTGTTCCTAAGATTGGATAGTTAACATCACGCTTAGATCAATGATCAGCTCAGCTAGTGTTATATATGTATTTTAATTTATAGATCTAATTAAATTAAGACTAAACAAAGTTTCAATGAAAAGCTGCTTAATGTTCATGAAATGTTTCATATGTAATGTTAAAAGAGAAACAGATTTCTTCTATCCCTTTATAATAAAAATGAGAATTTATATCTGAATTGCATAATCACTTAACTAGCACACAATTTTTTTTTTGCGGGTATCCCCTTGGACACCACCGACTGGTGCTTATGTCGGACTCGAACCGACTAAAAACCGCACACCGTCTCGGGTACTAGAAGCCGAGGAACCAGGTGCACCCTCGAAAGGAAATCCCTGGAACCCCGACGTACCTCGGGCCACCCACTGTTTGTAGGTGGCCCCCTCCTGTATAGAAAACTAGCATACGCCCTAGTTATATCAAAGAATCACAGGTATGGATATGGTCTGAAAAATGAAACAAAAGTTTAGTTTCTGATAAAAATAAAAGACCATTTCCAACTGTCCTAAACCTAAGAGATGCTCTTCTCGTTGAAAGAAAATTACGACTAATATCTTTGGTACATCGGAAGTTCACGTCTCCGTAACAAAGCAAATATGCACGTTCTCATATAAACCTTGATCATCACGCTTTTTTCAGCTAGAGATAACTTCACAACAAAAATCATAACATAGCGGATACCGAAACGTGCAGAAATGCGTAATATTAAATTTAGCTTTTCACATTACTATTCCAACACAAAATTGTAACAAAACTAATATTTCTCTTGCAACAAGATTAAGTAAATTCCACCTTTTGGAAAATGTACGAGTATATTCTTCACATAACGTGTTCAAACCTCTAAACAATTTTGGAACATCCTAATAAAACCATCGTATTCCTTTAAATTTTGATTAAAATAAGATATTTTTTCCATTACCCAGCACTAAACGCACCATGTCAATACTGGATGCTTCGGTGGGTACCTGACGCACATAAAGTGTGATAATGCGTTGCGTGTTCAGAGAATATTCACGACGGTCCCCTTATTATTGCGTTGTTAAAGTAAATTATCTCACCTGCGACGTCCTGACACCGCAATCAAATTTACTTCCCAGCAAAACGAGGACAACTACATAAGTTTGCAAGAATTGTGAACCAATAATCTCAATTAGCCGTATTCATTCTGTAACATGTGTGAGTACATATGAACCTGTGTAAACAAACGAAGCCGCTGTCATTATTCACATTTCCCTTTGACTCACTGTTCTCCAAGTTTGCAACACCTTGCGAGGGGGATTAAGTGCCGCCCGTTTACAGCTGCGTCCTGTCGGATAAACATAATTTACTAACGACATCTGCCAACACTAACTTAATAATGTTACAAATTATGCCTACCTACATAATGTCACTGTGGTAGCTCCAATTGACGTAGAAGCAATCTCAAGGGATTGCAAGAAATAAATTCTTTTTGTCAATTATTATATTTAGGCGATAGGTACAGCGACTACGTTTTTCGGTTTCGGATGCCTCTACAAAAACAAGGTAAGCATTAGCCCTTTCCGTCCGGTAGAGATTTATATCTGTACAATAGAGTGATCCGCTGACGACGGGATTACGAAGGACACCTGCTGCTCACCAAATGGAAACTGTTTTCAGAAGTGTTTTTTATAGGACTTGGACTAAACTCGATGTATACATGTAAGTTGGAACTTGTTGTTCATTTTATTGCGAGGCTCCAAACTTGTCTCGTGTGGACACGTACGTAACGTACAATAGGTTTAGACCCAATGTGGAAACTAAAGGTAAAAACACGTAATATACTCGCAATACGTTTTGTGTCTACAAAAAGGTGAAAAATGTTTCTCTTAATTCAGGGTTCGTTAAGTTAAAGGCGAAAGCTTTGAAATACTATCATTTATTCTGTAATTAGGTCACAAGGACACTTTTGCTAGTTAAAACTTTTTTTTATGCAGATGTGTTTGGTCTTTCCTTACTGGATTAAAGAAGTTAGGACGAAGCAAACTCAATTCAGTAGTATTTAAAACACGTGAGGCTACTTCATTTTCTCTGGCCTCTGTCACTCTTCACTGTTGGTTTTTATCTGTACTAAAACCTATACATTTCTTTTACAAGTAATAAACAAGTAGACTCACCTGACGATAAGTAACTACTATCGTCCATGGATATAAACTAAGAATTGGTTAACATTTGTTTTCTGTAAGACCATACCAGGGTCTGCTCTGGTCAAGTCTGCTATTTGTGCCGAAACATGACTCTTATAGTCAAAGTAATAATCTATACCAATAAACAAAAAGAAGTGTCTGTTTATAATTTCAAATTAAGTTTCACTAAATGCAAATAAAGATAAATACGGAAATTACATTATTTTTTGGTTGTCTATTTTTTTCGGCTGATCTCTGGAACAGCTGGACAGATTTGATGGGATGATGGGACTTTCACTGGCAGTTAGCTAGTGTAATAAAGAATAAGGCTACTTTTCTTAAGAAAATAATATTTTGAACAAAATTAAAACCAATGAAATGATGAACATTAACCGATTTAAAAGCTACAAAGCCAGCGGGTAATATCGCAGGACGCAGCTAGTAATATAAGAATAAAGTTCGTTAAATTTCTCTCTTCACAACAGATATTACTATAAAAATAGATTAAATAGTCTTTCCTTACTAATGGTTTTTAAACAATATTAACAACGCTTTGAAGTCGTTTGGTGCAGTTATTGTATAGAAAATATAATATACTGTTATCTTTCCATTGGTCCAGCGGTTGAAGTATGCGACTGCCAATCAAGAGGTCTCGGGTTCGAATCCCGGGTCGGGCCAAAAGTATTATTGAGTTTTTCTGATTATAGAAATTCTTAATAACTGCTCGGAGTTTTGAAGTTGGGGTCTGAACCCTAGTGCCTCGGAGAGCACATAAATCTGTTGGTCCTGCGCCTGATCTCTCCCCGGTCGTGTCGGTTAACCGTCCCATCGGTTTATAAGAGAGGGAACAGAGAGTGCACCTGTGTTTGCGCACACACTTGTTAACTATAATATCTCCTGCGTAGTTGGCTGGTCTCCGTTGAGACTGGCCGCCGTGGTAGTAATCGGCTTGGAGACCATCGTAATACACCATAATACAGAAAATCACCTTCAGGACCGTGATTGGTAATGAAACACGCGGCCAAGCGGTGACAATTTTTATTAAGTTAGCCGATATGTATTATATACAGTAGCCCCTGGTTTCTGAATACCAACCAAATCAAACTTTTATTTTAAGGTTGCCAGGCAAGCATTCGTTACAATTTTATATTATTATCATTATTAACCTATTCTTCTCCTAAGAAATGAGATTTTATCTTATTATGGTTGCTGTTAAATATTGGTTTTAATATTTGTTTCAAGTTTTCATTCTCTTTGCAATTTCATATTATAAGTTGCAATTGTTTACAAAAATAATCTAAACTGAAGTTATACTTTACGAGAATTAAGAACAGAAAGGGGAACAAGGTCAGACAGCCTGTAAAACCAACAACTAAGTCTCGTTTCACTCTCAAGAATATTCTAATCATACTAAAATATATTAAACCTTTAAGAACGTATATTATTAAAAGAATAAATCAAGAAAAATACTGTGCATGAAGCATTCACTGTCCTGCGTGATACCAGCCTCTAAAGCACGAGTTTGAAAGAATGAATGGATACTGCTCAATCACAACGTAATGGCTGCACGGATTCGAACGTTTGGTAGATAAATCTGCTATTCTGGATTAGATAGATCGTACGAAGCTAGAAAATGCACGAGTTGTATCGATAGTTCTGAATAAAGACCTAGTGAAAAAGTAGCCCGCATGAAACTGAGCGATTTATCTTGTTAAACAGAATAGCATTCAATGATTGGCTACTGAACTTACTAAAAAACTGGCAAGTGCATAATAAAAATTCTCAGTAAACGATAACTACTCGTTTTAACTAGTAACAATGTTATTAAACAAATATCTCCCGATAATAACATTTATTTAAAGACTTTGTAATTCGTACAAAATGTTCCAAGTAGGTAAAATTTATAAATTGGGTGACTCATCATCATCTCAGCCAAGAGACGTCTACTGTTCAAAGTTTCCCTCAAGATTCACCACAACAATCGGTTATGTGCAGCCCTATTATTATTTCGACCACTTCCACATAGACAGAGCTAGGTATAGAAAAACTGGCTTATAAAAAAAACGAAACAAATACTACCATCCTGACGTTGTTCAAACTCTATTTCTTTCTAAAAAAAATTTAACATTGAAATCACATTTACATTGAAATTAAATATTTTGTAACCAGATCACTGAACCAAAAAATTGTCTGAAGAAAGAAGAAAGAAAGAAAAATCATTTATTTTAACGACATTGCAACACAACACATTATTAAAGGAACTGGTACATATTACAGTATTAAATTGAAGCATTAACTTAAAGCACAGTTAGGTATTGAACATGACATACGAGTGGTTATAAGGTTAATATAGTGACAATTAATATAAATACAATACAAAAACTTGCTGCTAAGTTGCGTCGCAGTGTACATTAAAAACAGATGCTGCTCAGCATGATGCTGCATCATTGGCGATACAGCGCTGATTTTCAGCAACACCTTGCTGGTGATACGTGCGTCTAGAACAGTCAAACTAAAATCAAGATTTGTGTACCGAAACAACGTGTGTATAGAAAGAATTTACTACATTGTACGAATATTTTTAAATTATTATGAGATAGTTTACAGAGTATAACTGACAGTGAGCTGACATCGCTCACAGTGTCCATTCATCGCGATTTAAATACTATTTTACTATTTAAATTTAAATTCTATTTGAATTAGGATTCAATCTGTTGAGTTAATAAAAACGCTTTTAAAGTTGTCTTAAATGTTAAAGTTGTTTTAAATTTCCGCATAGGTGGAGGCAAGTCATTCCAACATTTTGTGGCCGCGTACTTAAAGCTACCTCTAAACGCTGTTGTGCGATGAGTAGGCACATTCAGGATGTGAACTGACGACCTAACAGGATAACAGTAACTGTCTTTCGTCCAAAACAATTTGTCAAACAGATATTTAGGCTTCTGGCTCCTTACTATTCCAAATAGCATGGTGGCAAAGTGTAATTTTCTTCTAGATGCCATATTGAGAAGTTTATTATTATTTATATATGGCGTAACATGATTCCAACGCGGTATGTCAAAACAGAAACGAGCACACGCATTTTTAAATCCGCTGCAGCAGCCTCTCAGAGCGCTTCAGTAGGCATGGTCCATATACTACGTCACCATAATTGAGTTTTGATAACACTAGTGAATCAACCAGGTTCTTACGCAGGTCAGTGCTGAGAAACTGCCGTATTCTGTACAAAATTTTTAATCGATAAAAGCAATTACTCAGCATATTGTTAACGTGAGATTCAAATTGCAGCTTCGGATCCATGATTAATCCTAGGTTGCGAACTTCGAGAACTCTATCTATTAGTTTTCCCTCAATGATGATCTGAGGGTCTGCAGCTGTAATTTTATCTATTTGACTCTCGCTGCCCAAAACCATGTACTTAGATTTCAGAGGATTCAAAACTAACGCGTTCCTCCGGGCCCATTTGAATATTCTGTCCAGGTCCTCATTCATTGCTTTTACAGCTGTTAAAGTTGAATCAGGTGTGGGCTTGAAAGAGGCGTAAATTTGTATGTCATCAGCATACATGTGGTATTTACAAAGTTTTATGCAATTTGTTACATCTCCACTATACAGAATAAATAAAAGAGGGCCCAAAATAGATCCCTGTGGCACCCCCCTCTTCACGGAACGAAGGGAAGAAAATATCTTGCCACCATCATCTCCAGCAATCTCCACAAGTTGCGCTCTATTGGACAGATAACTCTCAAACCATTTCACCGAATCAACATCAAAGCCATAGTAGGAAAGCTTGGAAAGCATTAGTGAAATATTAATGCAATCAAATGCACGGGAAAAGTCCAATAGGGTTAACAACGTACCATTCCCCTTGTCACGCGCCTCCAAAATGTTATCAACAACATCTAACAAGGCAGTGGAAGTGCTACGTTTCTTACGGAATCCTGACTGAAGTTCCGGCAGCAAGTTATTAGTTTCCAAGTATTCACATACTTGAATGTAAACAACTCTCTCTAATATCTTAGACATACATGGCAGGATGCTTATAGGACGCAGGTCCTTAACGTCCTGCGGACTGGAGCATTTTGGTATTGGTCGGACCACAGCCAGTCGCCACAAGTGCGGAAAGGTATGACTCTCAATAGATTTGTTTACAATCATCGTGATGGTCTTTAGTGACTGAGGCATACTGAGAGTCAACATATCAAGAGATATCCCATCCATGCCTTGAGCTTTAGATTTTAATTGTTTCAGTATTTTAAGTATACACAGCTCGTTCACCGTTTTCAACGAAAAACTGGCCTGACAGTGTCTATGAAATTCATAGTAAGTGAGATCTGAAATACTTACTCAATGTACAATTTAGGTGCTAGAGTCTCTCTTCGAGAGTTGTTTAAAGATATAGGTATTTTAACTGTTGCATCACAGTATATATTTGCTAATATTATGTTTGTTAGACACAACATTAATGACTATAAGAAAAACAGTGATGTACACAATATTAATACTAGAAACAAATCTAAACTCATTGGTACCTATCATCGATTACATAAGGTACACAACTCGTTCGAAGGTCTTGGTGTACGTTTTTATAATAAAATTCCTATACATGTAATCGACCTTCCTGTAAATAAATTCAAGCTAACTGTAAAAAATCACCTTATTAGGAAAGCCTACTATACGATCAACGATTATCTAAACGACAAACAGTCATGGGCTTAAGGTGTCATTAGAATTTAAATAGATACACACAAACTTCTTTGTCTTTTAATAAAGCTAAATATTAACAAACCATTGTTAGTTGAAAGTAATGCGTGGCGATTATCATGGTAATTTAATTAGTAGTGATTTTTATCAGTATCTAGACTATGGTTTGTCATGCTCACTAAAATGTCATTGCTTGCGGTGTCGTCGTGGGGCGGGTCGTTTCCTTCCCTCTGATATGGCGAAGGAGATGATGGCTGGTCCATGCGTCATACTCGTGAACGGGTGCTGCTTGGGGTGACTGGTCGGCCTAGTCAGCGATTCTTTAGACAATACTATTATTCTGGTTCGTTCAACTGCAACCCTAGCCTCTTAATCCAGTCACGAATTATTTTCAACAGTAGATTTTGCAACTGAATGTAAGTGGATGTGCACCTTGTTTCTATTTTGTTCTATGTTTAATAGACTCAAACCTTCAACGTTATCACTGAGTGTTTTTTGTTTGTTTGCGCGTTAGATTTTGGAGCTTTTTAATAAAAGGAATTTCAGGTGGCAACAGCTTGCATACTGTTTACCTTACATGTAATACTAACACTATTGTACCTGAAAATCAGATTTTGAAAAAGAGTAGCCATGAGTTTCTTTGCCAGTATTCTTCTCATGAGCTCTACGCATTTTGGAAACTGGAAGTTATGGATCGACACAGGCAGGCAGTAGATTTTGGTGTTTTCGCCTAACTTACCTCGACAATACAGCACATGCTGTGGCCTCTGTTTGTGTCGATCTATGATTTTTAACTATAGCTTCAATTTGACGTTCATAAGTGGCACTTGGTGTCTTAGATGAATAAATGATTTTGATTTGATTTGATTTGATTTGATTTGATTACTTCACACTGGCCAGGCACTTGGAGAAATACGTCATTAATATTATCTGGATCACTAAGGTAGCTTGGTAGGTGAGTGTTTTTTGGAGGTAGTATTTCAGATTTAAGATTGGCCCAGAGACCCTTAGGATCGTTTATTTTATTGTTTATATTTTGCGCAAAATACGCCTTTTTTTCGTTGTACATAGCGGTTGATGTTAGCCTTTTCAGCTCTTTATAATACGATTTGTGTGACTCTAGCTTAGTACTACGATAGGTAGTAAAAGCCCTATCTCTCAGCCTGACCATTAATCGAATATTATCAGTAATCCATGGTGTAGGACGCGTTTTGATTATTTTTCTTATTAGAGGTGCGTGAACATCAAATAACTGTGTTATATAAAAGTTAAAAGCCTGTACCATGTCGTTGACGTCATTCATACTAGACAATAGGTTCCATGGTATGGAGTCCAAGTCAGTGGTAAAATAGTCCATAGCGATGTGTTTAAGAGGACGATAAACTAAATGCCGTGACGGAATCTTGTCCCTTTTTAAGAGGATCTCGCAAGTAAGGAATGCGTGATGCCCAAGTTCACTGATGTGACACACCGATAAATCACGAGTACGTGCATCGGTGCAAATTACATCGATAAGTGTTTGGCTAGCATGTGTAAAGTGTGTGGGGGAATCTACAATTTGAGTCAATTTGAAGTGTTTGAGAAATTCGTTAAACTTTTTTGTTTTCTGCAATGTTTGTTTAAGTATTAACACAGGTAGTTTACACTTTAAAAAAGAACTTCGCCTTAAAAAATCGTCTAAAATACTATAAATAAATAAAAAATTGTAACGTACCCTAACAATAGCCATGAAGTTATGTTACCGAAGCGATCAACTGTAGCTTATTTCTGTTGACGTGTCACAGAGCTATAATGAAATACAAAGACTCTTTTCAGTAATGGTACTTTTGAGCAGTTTGCAACAAATATATATAAAGGTTAATACATTGACATCTTAATTACTTCAGAAACTCAACCATTGCTTTTTGCAGATTTTTGTTTAAAGAAATTGAAATTGTTGTATATTTGAGCCAATTCTCTTATTATTTCATTCAATTCCAGGTTTAATTTAAATAGAATAAAGTGGCCCGTTTGAAATCCCATTACTATAAACCACTACACAAATTACATTTAGGCCAATGTTTTTAATATTTGTCGGCGACTACATGATAATCGACTACTTTCTAATGAATAATTTATGGTGACAAATGTTTCAAAGGCGTGCCAGCATGAATATTCTGTTAATACATTTCATCTAATCTATGTTCTTTTAATATATTATTAGGTACTATAATTGTATTAGTGTAGGTATTTAGAAAGAATAATTGTAAACATCTTTAATGATGCGTTAATAATAATCAGTTGGATCCCAGTGGGAAGATATGGCGGTAAAATTAATAAAATTGGAATATTTCCGCTCACAGTCAAAAGCGAACTTTGAGAGTGCTCTGAATATTAATACACGGGTCAGGGTAAAATTAATTTATACGAACCGACCAACCTCTGTTTGACTGGAATTTTCTATTTCAAAATTCAGTTCACGTTCGATTTCAAAATCACGATCATTCGATATTTTTTAATTCATAACCGAAATTGAAAGCACTGCTTTTAAAATAGTCCCGGAAAAAACAGAACTTACAGAATATTTTTTAAGTGAAATTTTTGATGAGGTGTTAAGTAATAGGTAAATAGTGCCTTAGAGTAGCCATGTCTATCCTAAATTCCTGTTCGAAGCCAATCAAATACCAATGTAAACTATTAATATATAATCACTTGAGCAAATAAACGAGTCGCAACCCTAATTATGTGTTATTTTGTTCACGTATTCCGATTAGTTCTTGTAATTTGATGTAACTATTTTAGATAAAATTTAAAGAATCTAAAGAATGTTTGAGGAAATTAATGCATGTAATTATTTTTAAAACTGCACAAATAGCTCAGCGATGTGAAACAGATTTAGGGACCGACTTCTTTGTCTTGACTTCTTAAATGGATTTATTATCACGATTTTAACATACTAGTTTCCAAACTCTAACAAATTAAGTAATCGATTAACACATAGTTACCTGCTTTTAATATAATAAAAGCTAAGCCCACCCGCACCCTGCTCACCTAAGGTAATACTCTTTATTTTTGAGGAAAACATGAGTTAAGTCGTACAATCATAATTATAAACACTAGCCGAACCTGATTGTTGAAGTAATGCAGCGTGGAGCTTTAGCCATAACGGTAATGGATAAAAGTATCGGCGGACCTGCATTACTGTTTGTTATGCTGCCAATAATCTCTATAATACTGGGTAGAAAATAACATTAAAAAAATAACATCAAAAACTCTCTCGCAAACAAATATTTCAACCATTGCATTTCTCTCGTCTCACTCTAAACGTCAACACTAATTAATTGAAACGTAGGTTTGGTCCAAATTTTATCATTTTATATGAAAGTAGGACAAAACCACTCGGACGTTATAAAGCTCTCAAATTTAAAATGAACAATACTTAGAACGCGCACTTTCATTATGCGCTTAACAATACTGTGGACGGTTCAAAAGCCAATTGTATAACGTCAAAAGTCACCACATATAGAATCCAATATGCATACTTTGTATTCAAATAGCTACAAAGTTTGAATAGGTACACAAGTACCTACATTCATTTTGCAGACCGTTACTATTTCACAGACCGAAAATTGTTTGCTAAAATTACGACCAAACTGTTCTGTCGCACGCTGAGCGATATTACGTTCTATCAAATTTTTAATGTTGTTCTGAAAATATAATATATAATCATACTATTGTATAATTGGTATCATTTTATGAAGTAAAAAATTCTTATATGAAATATACTTAGCTTTAGTAAAATTCATACCTCACAAGCTAATGACCCTGACCTGACCCATCCTTGATTGATAGGATTTTTTTTTACTAAGTATTCACGAATTTTGTGACAATAGCTGTATCAGGTTCACAAATTGATTCGAAATTAGAAACGCATGTTAAAGGAACGATACTCCATAAGTGCAATTTTGTAACTATGTAAATATTTTTTAATATAAACATTTTATTTTGTTTTCTTAATTGTAATCCATTCAGATATATAGGTTGGTTTATATATTTTTTTACTCTATATTGGCCATTGAACAATTTTGTCACAAATACTTTACCTGAAAATTGTTTTAATACTAAAATATCTATTAGTAGCTACTGCAGGCAAAATATATTTCTACAACTAGAATAACCAACACTTATCAAGGTGAAAACCGTGTGACTGGCCTACGCGCATTACTTGAATATTTATTGACATCTAGCGGCAGCTTGAAATCGACCTTCAACTAACATTCGGTCTTCTGGTCTATTAAATCAATTTGTCATACTATTAATATAGGTATACAATATACATATAATTGTATATAAAAGCGAAATACCACTCCCTTATCAATCACGAAATCTCAGAAACTATAACACCTGCAAACTTGAAATTTAGCAGGTAGGTTCCTTATAGGGTGTAGACATCCGCTAAGAACGGATTTTACGAAACTCCACCCCTAAGGGGGTAAAACGGGGGTTGGAAGTTTGTATGAAAGTCCTATGTTTTTGAAGTAAGAGACTTGAAATTTAAAATGTATGCTCTATAGATGGTGTGGAGGTGTACTAATAATGTATCTTTAGTAATCAACCCCCTTTTGGGATTAAAACGGGGGATGGTAGTTTGGACGCAAACGAGGTTGCGTAGGTCAGCTAGTCATTATATATGTATACATAGCAATGTTTATTACAGTCTCAGAGCAAATGATATGTATAAATTGAAAATTGGAATATATAATATACATGTAGACAGTGCTAATTGACTGTCGTCAATCTACAACAAATTTACTTTAGAGGCTACTGTCGTATCGTTCCAAAATTTAGTTACCAAAATTACTACCCTAACGAACTAAAGCGGTTAACCAGTAGGTATAATAATGAGCATTCCGTCCAGACAACACTCGTCTACCCTAAACAGTATAACATATTAAGCCTTATGGTCTACATTAACTGAATTCTGTTGACATAAATAGTGTTTTAATATAGTATCATTACAATATTAAGTATTACGGTCTAAAGTACCCTTGCGTACCTTTGCGTGTATAATATAACCGATCTTATTTATTTTAGGGAACTGGAAATAATTACTTAAGAGTAAGCTCAGTGTTTGCAAGCGCGTAATTGTGTGAGTTTGCGTCCAACATCAACTGTCAAATACATTTTTGGTTGTCCCAAGAGACAATATAAAGGCCGCAGTAAATGTATTAATAAATGAACCCTCATAAAACTACCAATTACCTAGTGTCCCAGCGGTTAAACACGTCGCGGGTATTTCAATAATTGTTATTTTATTATGTTACATGATTAGTAGTACAATCCCAAAGGAACGCGGTATACATGCAACGAAATATTCTTTGTAATGTGTTATGTAATGAGGTGAGTGCCTAAAAAGTACTGTTGTAATTAGTAGCTACATGTATTTTTTTTCATTTATAACAGAAAGATATATCTCTACATAATAATATTGATATACGGTTTACTGCACAGTATTAAAATGGGATATCATTAGATATGGAACTTATATTTTGTATTTGAGAAAAGCTTACTTAATTCATATACACTTCAATATTTACAAGTAAACAACTACTTTAAAGGGTATCGTAATATAACTATCAGCTATTTGAATTAAAATTGCTTTGTTTAGAATTCTAGGTATTCAAAGTGTAGACTGCAATTTACATAAGGGGATTATATTTGGAAAATTCTTGAAATATCATTAAAAAATAGGCATACGTTTAGCATTTAGCATGTAATAATAGTAGACAAATACAAGCATCTCCTATATAATTGCCACAATGATATATTATTTAAGCTCAAGAAAATACCAAAGTAATTTACAAATATGTATTTTACGTATAGTGTTTATATATATATATATATATATATATATATATATATATATATATATATATAAACACTATACGTAAAATACATATTTTATACAGGTATATATATATATATATATATATCTTGTAGACAAATAAGTAATACAGCTAGTCATTTTAAACATTCATTGACATTAATGTTCCATACGTTCAGTAGAAAGACTTTTCTTTGCGTTTGCTTAGAATATTATAGTCAATTATGTCTCAATGAAGACTTTAATTTTAAAATGATAAGATGGTAACATCTGAAGCTAAAAAGCTACTTAAAAATATAAGAGAAATAATACAGTACTTACTTTATTAATTTACATATATTGACATCCAGATAGTACATCTATTTAATGATCAAATACGTGAATATCCAACCATTTTCTAATTGATACATATTATAATGCAGAATTCAAATAATCTTCTCGATGCGGTTGCGCTTAAATTAGGAACTTAGGGAAGCTTACTTAGCGGTGCAATACTCAGCATTACCAAAAATATATATGTGCCAGACGACTGTCATGTACATACCACGTCTAAAGCGAAAGCCTGTGAGCGCTTATAGACACACATTAGATTGTGCGCCGCCCATCGATATACCGTAAATAACGAATGGTATTTTCAGACGATCAATATTGAAGTAAATTCATTAGAACTGATATTTATACAAATGTTTAGATAAATTTCCTGGGTCTGCGTTCCCAATAAATCTGGTATTATATTTAAATTTATTACACGTGATACCTGATATTGTGATATTCATAAATCTTTGAAAATGTTCAAAGATTTATGTACTTGTAAAAAGGAGAAAGATTAATCCAATTATTATTTTGCTACCCCGAAAGCTTTAGAAAACCTGATAAAAGTTGGGATTTGTTACAGCTTCAACGTTTTAAGAGTAAAAAGACCGGGCCTTTGATATTCTATAAGATTCCCTAGAATATTACTCGAAAACCCTACCGAATCATAACGTGTACATCTATTTGAAATTTGAAATAATATATAATCTTAATACCAGGTATATTTTATGTACGGTGGGATTTAGATAATGAGAATGCGTATTAGTCCATCATCAATCTTATGAGGCTCATGTAGGTGGATTGTCTGTAGCCGAGACGCGACAGGCTCATACGCCACTCGCTATTATGTCATCTTACACTTTTCAGGTCGTGGATCATCCACCTTGCTGGCATTTTTTCAGGTATTAATATCGGGACAAAAAACTCTGGCTTTTATTATATCGCTATTTTATTGTACGGTATCTGTTCTTCTACATTATACTGCATTTTAAAATTAAAATATTTGTATGTGAGCTCCAGCCGTTTCAGCGATTAGCCGGAACAAACATACAGACAGACAATTTTGTTTTTTATTTAAAGTTACAAACAGACACTTCAATTTTATTTACTTATCTACATTTCAAAGATTTTTTTCACTTTTTTCAAGTAAGAAAATAAACTTTGCTTTTCATAAAATACTCATTCTGCCGTACATCAATAGGTATATGAATAGCTAATTTTCCGTTCGCTAGATAACATTTTTTAACATTTTTTTTATGTATGGGCCTCCCAAAATGATTCTACTCTGCCTGATGGAAAGCCATAAACAGAATCCAAGAGTGGTGGTCACCATACCTCATTGCGTATTTCTTTTCTGTGGTAGTTCGACAAATTAACTATTCTCAAATGTTTCCTTTACTTGTGCCATGAAACCCAGCTTCTTGAAAAATGATATTATTCTAAATGAATGACTTGTGCCTTTGATTATAATTTACATGCGAAATGTGAAAAGGCTTAAATGACCTCCTATTCTATTGCGTTGACTGAGAAACTTAAAACCACTGATTAATTTATGGTTATTGCAACTTGATAACATCAAAAGAACTTAAAATAATTAATCTATTCCATGTGTGTTTATTATTGCGAGAAGAACATCTGTTGGAAATTTAGACCCCATCACTCGACAGTTAAGGGTAAAAAAAATGTTTTTAAAAATAATTTCCAGTTTTTCTCAAATTCTTACTAAATTAGTAACTAATAAGAAATTAATAACTAATTTATTTTTAGAAGAAATTCTTCTAAAAAAAATGTTGTAAACTATCGTCCGTAAACCGACTTTACAGCGGTTTACGGACGATAGTTTAACATAACAAATCATTGATGAAATGATGAGAGATAGATGTG
This sequence comes from Diaphora mendica, assembly GCA_949125395.1. NCBI lineage: Eukaryota > Metazoa > Arthropoda > Insecta > Lepidoptera > Erebidae > Diaphora > Diaphora mendica. The sequence continues at coordinate 11,388,719 of OX421321.1, forward strand.
GTGCTTGCTTGATAGATTTATTACGCGCGTTCCCACTATGTCGTGACGACAGATAATAGTGTAGTTTTAAGTGTCGTGGCTTATATGTTTAAATGGAGGTGTTTACATATGAACGACACGACTTACTGTCGTCTACGACATTTTTTGCAGTGACGACAGATTGTCTTGACAGTGGGAACGGCTAGCACGACAGTCGTAAAACGATAAAAAATCGTTACGACTAAATCCTGACAACAAATCTATCGTAGCCACGATAAAAATATCGTCTCGTCGTTTACACGTGTTTTCCCTTGGCGACTGTAGATTTGTAGCTTGCTAATGATGTGTAAACGACAAACCGACTGCCGTGAAACGATAAAATGTCATCGCGATCCAATGGGAACAGCTAGATACGATAGTCGCTAAACGATAAAAAAAAATTGACGACAATCAATCGTTATAATGGGAACGGCTAGAGACGACAGTCGTCCAATGATAAATGAATCGTTACGACATAGTGGGAACGCGCCCTAGACGTTGTCACGTCAAAAAGTGCATTTAATCATAATAAGGATAATATAGAAAAATCTCTCTGACTATTCCCAGTTACCAATTAGACAAAATATTAGCCATTCAATATTTTCTTACTGGCACAAGAGAAACGTATATATATATATAACAATCCATGACTAAGAGTCTCAATTTTACTTGCGTTTAAGCTGCAGCTATAGCTGACAGACACTTAAGCTACAACATGCTAAACTTGAGACTACAAAGGATATAAGCAAGTCGAGTAAGAGTATATTGTTAAACGTTTAGCTAACTATTCAGATTCCGATAAGAGACGTTCTAGTACAGTTTAACCTTAAACGGCAAAATGTGATAAGGAAGTACAATTGAGGCCACAAGCATACGAAGTTCCTTCCTTAAAGACTTCATAAGTACGTGCCTATACGACATAAGTGTACTCTGCATACACGTAGGCATTACACTTCAGTTTGCTTTAAGATTGCCACAGGATAACCGTAATTACAGTCCGTGCCCGCGCACAACTGGAAACTACGCTTAGCATAAATATTTACTTCAGTACTGTACAGTTAGAAGAACAGATTGAAAACATTCTTCATTGACTGCACGTTTGGCCTAGTGGTTGAACGGTCACCACGCCGTTTCCTACTTCGCCAAGTGTCGTGGGTTTAAATCCCACGTAGGACAACACTTTGTGTAATCCACAAATTGTTGTTCTGAGTCTGGGTGTTCTTTGTGTCCGTTTCATGTATGTTTGTAAAGTCCCCCGCGACACAGGATTTATTCCTAATGCGGGAGTTGTCTTTTTAACGAAAAAAAAGAAATTAAAGAAAAAAAAATCTACTACTACTTAACCTGTACATATGGTAAAATAATGTAATTGAAAAATTAAATGAGTTTTTTTTAATCCATTATAAGTATATCACTTTTAGAATTCCGAATTATATAGTTTTACCATTTCTGTCTCTTGATCCATCTGTCCGTCTACGCCTTGGTTAATACACTGCGAATGCGAAACATTATTAAACGGCTGATACCCTACAAGTCAAACTGTTTGGATATGTTAGAACAATAAGAAGAAAAATAGAATTACTAAGTTAGTTCTCTGTTACTTTAACTGTGAAAGTCGTCAGACTTGTATGTAAAACCACAATAAAATAAAATAAAAAAAATTAAAAAGATTTTTAACAACAAGCTTTTGATGGAATGCCTCGAGATGAATCAAACGAAACCAAACTCGATGATGTTGCGACATTCTTTTACAGAGTTCCTATGGCCACCTTCCAGCTCCAGCATCAGATCAGCTCCATGTCATTATAATATTGTATTGTCACGCTGTTTACATATGCTTGCAAAATTTCAGCAAAATCGGTTGAAGATATCTGCTTCAAAATTGAGTTGCAAGATTCCACCCGAACATACACACATCAAAAGTGTCTAGGGATCAAGCATTTTTATGCGGATTTCTTGAGATTGAGATGTGGCTTTGGCCCTGGCCTGCTCAGTCGCCAGACTTGAACCCGATTGAGCATGCATGGGATCTGCTACAGAGAAGAGCTCTGCCGAATATGGAGGGTATCCAGTTGCAAGAAGACCTTTTTTTGTTGTTGCAACGAACATGGGCGGCCATTCCACAGCGTGATTTGGATGAACTCATTTTGAGTATGCCAAACCGATGTTCTTGTGTTGTTAGTGTTCGCGGTAGAAACACGGATTATTAATTGTTTAAGTTACCTAATAAAATTTTAAAGAAAACTGTTATTTCAGTCTTTTTTTCGAACTTTAATGTTAGTGGTTCAAATGTCAAAAATCCCTTTATTAGGAAAATGGCAAATTTCTTTATTAATGCAAAGGTGACTTGGTTTATCGTTACTGTGACAAACGAAAACACTTTATTTGATGAATCCTTAAAGAAAATTTTAATTAATATCAATCAGGAGAAAAGTTATTGCAAAAATATATGTTGATCCCTAGACACATATGTTGATCCCTAGACACTTTTGATGTGTGTACAAGCATACATACATACATTGCAAGTTAATAAAAAGTTTGTAAAATTGTATTTGAAAATAGAAACTTACAACCATTTTTGTTTACTAAGTAACATGTTCCAATGAATTTACTATTATTATTCTAGACACAGTATCCGTTCTTCGCAAATATTACTAAAAAGTTGAAATAGATTTAGAAAAAATATTTAATCCTCTAACCGAAATTTGCAAAAATAAAAAGCAACAAAAAATCTGCTTACAATTACACTACATTGATTTACGAAACGTTGTATGTTACATAAAGCAAACTTATATCATATTTATAAAATAGTCCACTACAAACACAGCTCTATAACATTCATTTATTCAATCTTGATAATTATTCGTGAAACATTTCAAATTTATAACTTGTCAACTAAATAAGTAAAATAATAACACAAGAGACAACTTTATGCACGTAATTCATTAAGTAATGCCTCTAAAACAACTTGTTACTTCGGCACAAGATGGGCGGAATGATGAATGAATGATATCCTACGAAGGAAATTTCAAAATCAAAAAGTCGCAAAGGAGACGGGCCGGTAATTGACAGTGGTTGTATCAGCGCTGCAAACTTTTTATGGCGTCATAAACACGAGATGAAATTATATCCTAACGACCCAATAAACGGAAAACTCCTCTCAGCTACCCGTTATTACACGAACGGAAAGGTTCAGCTCCGTATTTACTCAGTCCTAATATACGTTGTTATATTATTAGATGCCTAAATTAGTTACCTACATGTTTTTTTATTTTTTATGAAATGACCCTCGTGGTGATCTTAGCATTACACATTTATTTACGAGTTGCGGACGAACATTAACTTACATAGTATAATTGGATTTATCTTGCGCATCATTACACCTTATTGCTCAATATCGTTGCGCAAGCGAACGACGCGTTCGAATCCGTTCCCCCTGCCTCCGCTGAATCTCCCAATTAGCATTTAATTTAGTTTTTATCCCTCATTTCATTTCGATGCTGAATAACACCGAGCGACCCTCGTCAAGAAGGCTTTCACGGGAAAATAAAACCTTTGTTTATTTTCTCTATCTTTTTTTTCGCGAAGTGCAGCTACTAACAACAATTACTCTCGGTAAATTAAAACTCAATCTTCAAAAACAAGCTTCTGTGCCTTATCTCAATCAGTTTTTTTTTTCAAAACAACACGAAATTAATTCCGTCGGACTGCTGCACAGGATTTAGGCGACTGAAAGAACACTTTGAACTGAATTATACTAAAAAGCAGATCATATCCTTTGTGGGATGATATTATTTTATGCTCTCAGATGTAATTTAAACGCTGACAGAGTCATAAAATATTTTGTAGAAAATAAACACCATCGGTAAAGTATTCTAAGTTGAAATGTTACACCGCCTGCCGGCGCCAAGACAAACTTCACTGGAGCCAGAGAGTTACACAACTCCTTAAATGAACAGCGTCTTGTTGGAGTTGCAACACTCCACTTCTTCTCACTATTTACTTACCAATGATTTATAGACGCTAGTTTTATTCCCGGACTTGAATTTGTTTTTAAGAGAATAGATCTTTATAAAAACTTGGTAGTAAAAATGTGATTATATCTACCTAATATCTTTCGTATTCGGAGAGAAAAGCCATTTATAAGAGTAATAGCATAAATCAATTCTTAACCATGGTAAGCTTCTCAGGGTGAATACGAAATCATAATAGACAGGCTTATTAAAATTCATCGCAGCTATGCAATTCACGTTGGGAACAAAAATGTAGTCTTTTGACACGATATGTTATGAATGGCCAAATACTTCTCCAGACTTTCTTGTAAGAAGACCGACTGTAATGGTCGTTTTTTTTTCATCGATATTGTTTAAAGAATGAATCTAGCTTACCTCTTTCAACTTTTTCAAGTTCTTTTTTTTATTTATAACATACCACTTGAATGTTAACTCTTTACTTTTGTTTTTGTTAAAAACCAAATCGAATTCAAAATGCTTATGTTGCAAATAGCTACAAATTATTTTAATCATTCTTTCCAATGAAAGCCACAATTAATTGGTTACAGACCACCAATCAGATTAAAATATTTATCGTCACGAAAAGCAATTTACAGAACTCGCCACAGGACAATACATGTCATAAGCAGCTTGGATCTGCAATATCTGGTTGAGGTAGAACTCGCTGCGCATTTCACCTCGAAAATAATTCCAATCCATTATTATTTCTGCTTTTAAAATGAATTCTCTTTCTATGGATCGTTTCACTTATAGAGTGCATTGCGATTGTATTAAAGGAAGTAAGTAATAAACTTTAATTTATTCAAATAAATAATGCTTATTGTAATACAAAACGTGGACTTTTATTATAGAAAGAGGCAAAGTGCTCAGATTGTGTAAGTGTTTTAGATTCAGTACTAAGGATAATTTGGTAATAACTTTATTTTTTATGGACATTTAAACAAACTTTATAAAGTACATACAAGATGGGTGGATTTCAAAATCAAAAAGTCGCAAAGGCCACGCTATGGATTGTAGACTATGCTCAGTGTTGTTCAAAAGTTTTGCATAGCTACATTTCATGAAACTTTATATTTATTATTTTTATATGTAAAAGTTTTTTGTGTAGGCTTTAAATACACAACAAGTAAAGTTTTAACAAAAATAAAATCGACTTCAATGTTCGACTCGATTGCTCTCGGATGCCATCATCAGATCTTAGTGTCCTTATCATGGTACCACCTTTGGGATGTCTCCTTTCCAATAAAAAAAGAATCATCAAAATCGGTTCATAAACTACGAAGTTACCCGTGAACACACTTAAAAAAAAGAAAAAAATATATACGGTCGAATTGAGAACCTCCTCTTTTTTTTGAAGTCGTTTAAAAAGTTTTAAACAGATTAATTTAAATTTGGACACGATACATATACACTGCAAAGATCCTTAGCTATTTATAAGATATTTTGCAGCCACAATATGCCTCAGCGTGACAGGATACTGCTAACATTTTTTATATTTTGTAGTTTTTTGAGATTCTCCTGTTGTTACGATTGCTTCTTATGCTACATTATAACTGTATGGCTGCAATACAGTCGTTCAACTATAGCAGCGGTTACTAACCATATCTTTTCCTGTGTGTTACTATTTGGTGCCAAAAATAAACATTATCATTATTATTAAAGAAATTTGAAAAATACTGAACGGTTAGCTTTAAGTTTCGCACTGAAGCACATAAGGTTAGAATCTAGAATCTAGACAATAGGCTGCATAGAAATAATTGTAAGCAACTTAATTGCATCGTTATATAATCGAATTGTTAGGTAAAAACGCAAGAAGAAGATGAAAATACCTTAGTGTAAAAATATGGTTATTATATTTATTTTATTTATTTATACAACTTTATTGCACACCACTAAAGTATAACATGTTGTATAGACATAAATGGAAATCTACATAATGGTATTTACATAGGTGGTCTTATTGCTCACGGTGATCTCTGCCCGACAACCTTTATACGGATATTGTGAATTTTTGTTTCGGGTAGTATGAGGTGTACCTAAGTTTGAAAAAAACTAAGTAAATAATAATATAAAACCCTAATACATGCAACTACAGTAAACACATCAATACATATGAATAAAAACATATATAAATACAATTTTATTATTGTTTCACTCTGAAATAAAAATACGGAGCCTCTCATAACAATCTACCAAATTCATCAATGTTAATTTACAATAATGTATATAGGTAATTTTACTGTAATTAATTAAATGGTGCGTATGCACCATTTGAAAAATTTTTTGAGGTAGTTCCTTAACCGTCTCGAAAGATTTAAAAACTTTACATTTTGAGTTTTAAATTATACCTACTTCTATTGTGATAAATAAGTGCAATTCATTTTAAAGGCACATTCATTTCGTTTCTAATTATTTTATTAAAATTATTATCAGAAAGTATACAATATCCTTTTCACAAACCACTATGCGGGCACTTATCTATCAGTTTGACGTAGCGATGTATTCACATCCGTTAGCCCAGGAGGTCCAATTTTATATGTAGATAACAAAGTAAGTTTATATTACAAAGCTCTGATAAAAGATTTCCAATGAGAGTTAAGAAGGTATCTTGTTCCTAAATTTTCTGTTTATTATAGGTATAACCATACAACATTAATTTAATCCTTTATTTATTTAAAAAATCTTCAGCTTACAGTATTTTGAGCTACATATCATTTATTCTTTATTGTACACAAATGGAAACATTTCAGTGACAAGGAATTTCAAGTTTAAGAAATTTTAATGGATCATTCACCATGAAAAATTATATCAGGCAAAAGAGTATGTTTGATAATAAATTACGATCAAGTCAAATATATTTTACTAAAACAAATAAATCTAACTTTATTTTTCCATTTGATAATTTAATTAATGATAAATAATATTAAATTATGAACACAATTATTTTCTTTACAACAAGTATCGTTAGAGGTATGTTTCATAAATGATTTCATCACAAATGTTTTACGTAATTGTTTATAGTTTTTATTTGGTAGCAATGCGATCGTCAAACAATTATAAGTAAATTATTTCTTTGATTTAAATTACTTCTATTTTCGTTCACAATTATTTTAGGCTTGGGCATGTAGTGTAAGCCATCGGGGGAGGTTTTGTCATAATCGCCACGCTTGGCATGCGGGTTGGCGATCGCAGAGGAATGGTACTGTATCCATTTGACTGCCTTGTTGGTCTCGCTGTTGGCGTGTGCGACTGCTGATCATGAGGTCTCGGGTTCGATTCCCGGGTCGGACCAAATGTTTGTATGATCTACAAATATTTGTTTCGGAGTTTGGGTGTTTTCTATGTATAATATGTATATATTTACAAAAAATATATATATATGTATTTGTATCAGTTGTCTAGTACCCATAACACAAGCTCTGCTTAGCTTAGGACTAGATGGCGTTGTGTTAGATGTCCGAAATATTTATTATTGTTATCCACCATCTACTGAATTTTACAACAACCACGGGTAGAGGTGGGTGGCCGCGTGGTGCCGGGTATACTTAGCCGGCACCACACGGCCAAGTTCTTGAGTGCCGACCGCCTACCGAAAGATACAACGGTAGTAGGTGGTAGGCCCCCTACAAGGTGGTCCGACGACCTGGTGAAGGTCGTAGGAAGCCATTGTGCGGGCAGCACAGGACCTGTTGTTGTGGAGAAACTTGAGGGAGGCCTATGTCGAGCAGTGGACGTCTTTTGGATGAGATGATGGTGATGTAGTGTAAGTAATTTAAAATGTATAGACGTGACGAGGTATTTAGTCTGTATGGTTGTTTTATATAGTACTAGTTTCTGCCCGCGGCTCTTACCGTGTATACGTCGGTTATCGCGGTGAAAACTAGCCTATTTTCTTCCGGCAAAGCCACGGACAAAGCTAGTAACAAATAAACATCATGGAAAGTCTGTTTGAATTCGGAACTCTATAATTCGTTGTTTATTTTATGGGAAATTTCTTTACGTTACCAAAAAGTATGTTTTGTACTATTTTATTAACCGACTGCCAAAAAGGAGGAGGTTCTATGTTCCACTGTATGTTCTTTTTTTTTTTTATGTATGTTCACCGATTACTCCGTCAGCTGTGGACCGATTTTGAATTTTTTTTTGTATTCGGAAGGGTATGCTTCCGAGGTGGTCCCATTGCCAGCATATCAGGATCTGATGATGGGATCCCAGGGAAATCGAGGGAAACCCTCATTTTTTATAGGCACATACTATGTTTCTCGTATATTTTCTGAAGGTACACCGGTATTTACGTTTGATAGTCATCATTTTATTATGATGAGGTGATGATGTAAGGTACAACTCCTTAACGGTTAGGAGTTGGAGGATAAATCTTTAAATATAATATGTATATATGTTACCTTTAGTCGTATTCTTTCAAATTATTTAGGTAAGCTGATGATGGAAGATGGAAGGTACAACTTCTCAACGGTTAGGAGTTGGAGGATAATTCTTTCAATTTCATACGTATCTAAAGACCTTCAGTCGTATACTTTCAAATTATTTAGGTGAGCTGATGATAGAAGGTTAAACTCTTCAACAGTTAGGGATTAGAGGATGATTTTAATATTACACGTACGTATAGACCTTAATTTGTATTCTTGACGATGAAATTAGATGAAATAGTTCAACTTACTACTGACCTACGATTGATTGCACTAAAAACTGAAAAAGAAAAACTTTTTATAAAAAAAAACCGACTTCCAAAAAAACATCCAACGAAAACTCTCTGCCAAAAAAACACTTAAAAGCGTAAAATAAACTGGTTCTTCATAAATTGCGTACACCTAATTCTTTATTCATTTAAATAGTAGTATTATAATGTGTGCTAGGTACCTAAAATCTGTTTGAAGTCGGTGCTAAGCCAAAAAGAATACAAACGAACAATTACAAAAGTCTAAGCGATAGTCACTTGGCACCGACTTCAAACAGATTCTAGGTACCTAGCACACATTATAATACTACTATTTAAATGAATAAAGAATTAGGTATACGCAATTTATGAAGAACCAGTTTATTTTACGCTTTTAAGTGTTTTTTTGGCAGAGAGTTTTCGTTGGATGTTTTTTTGGAAGTCGGTTTTTTTTTTTTTTTTATAAAAAGTTTTTTAATTTTCTCAGTCTTCAGGGTTTCCTTACTATATTATTGCAATAATCTGGCAATTACAATTTGTAACAGTACCCGGATTCATTGCGCGTATGTGTAGCTGGCGCAAATAAATAACTTCTCTAGGAGTTGTGCAAAGAAGGATGATTGTAATAAAAGAAAATATAATTGCAAAATATTTACAAACAATCATAAAGTAGGAAAATCCAACCAATAAACTGAAGTTATAAAATAGCGTCACTATTTTCCACCCTAACAGCACCTTAAAAATAACTTACAAAGTCGATCGCAAATAAACGAAAAGGTATAAATGAGAAGGATTTATGGTCGTTTTTATATCCTAATACCATTTTCTTACTTTTGTCCAAATTGACATCTCAAAACGGACATAAAATAAAACAGTTTTATGTATCACCAATTTAAGAAGAATATTTAAGAAGCAAATCAAAGTTTTAGGTTGATTGTTCTTTTTCGCAAGTTCTTGTAAAGTTTAAAATCAATCGTTCCTTACAACAATGATTTCTTATATTGAAATTTTATTTAAATGTTTAAAATAAATATAACTCAATGGTTTGAAACCATCCTAATTAGTTTTAAAAATTGAAACTGTTTTGAATTAGCCTTTAAATTGTAGATTTTTACTATTAAAACCACAGAACATAAAGAATAGGTAGAAATGTTATGTGTCATAATTTACAACGGAACGACTGTCGCCAAACTCAGACAAATGAAAGCACTATTTTATTACTGCACACTACTAACGAATTGTTTTGATTTGATGTTTTTATTTGCTCAAAACTAGCCTACAATACATAAAGTCACACGTATGATAATATATCTTATCACGTAATTTTAACAGTTATTTTGCCATAGCTTAAGAAAAACTTACAACGTTTCGTAATCTTGAAAGTAAGAATACTTCATTGCAAGCTATTCAAAAACAGATGGCGTTATTCTAAATGCACGCAATTATAACATTAACCACTATAAGAATAAATTCGATATTCGTGTCATTCTTGGATATTTACTGCTACTCGCTTAGTGTTGTGGCACATATTACAATATTATCAATAATATCGATACCTAACTTTTGTTGTTAGGACGGAGCAAAATAAAAAACATGCATTGAAGGATATCTGAGGAGGTAACATTATAAAGGTGAAGAAGCTAAAAAATAAGTACTTGCATAATAATGTTTATTAATTTTAAGAATCTGTATTATAATCATATTATATTTAATAAAGACTGTTTAGCCACTTAACCGTTGGTATAGTGTTTAGCGATCCTGACTGCTGAGTCATAGTTCGGAACAGACAGAGAGACAGACAAAATTAAAAAAAAAGTTATTTTGGTATACGGCCCGTGCCTGCAAATTTCGCAGAGAAAAGACTCACGCTTTGACATAAATGGGCTGGCTCGACCGGAGTGATACCACGGCCTCACAGAAAACCAGTGTGAAATGGCGCTTGCACTGTGTTTCACTGAGTGAGTGAGGATACCGGAGGCTCATATCCCAACTCCTACCCCTCCCCACCCCCCAAAGGTCGGCAACGCGCTTGTGACGCCTCTGGTGTTGCGGGGGTGTCCATGGACAGTGGTAATCGCTTACCATCAGGTGATGCTCGTTTGTCACCTGTTCCGTAAAAAAAAAAATTGTACCGTGTACCTACACATGCAGATGCATTTAGTAAAAAGCGGATATAAATATTTAATAGTACAAACAGACACTGTTATTATATATATTATATTCTTACTATATACTTATTTGTATAGATATTCAATGGTTAAAACAAGTGTTTTTCTTTCAAGGCCACGTAAACAAACAAGCAAAATTTAATATTTATAATTATTATAGTAAGTAAATATAACACGTTTAAAAGTATGGAAATCGATAAAGCTAACATCCTACCTGGCTACATCACTAATCGAGAAGAATAGAAAATACGAGAATAACGTTGAAAACTGATAAGACCCGATCATACCAGATTGAGATTTATGTGAATGGGATAAGGAAGAGTTTAGCTTAAATCTCCAGTCAATTATCAGTTAAATAATTTTTTTAGATTTTATTGGTAAAACATACAAAATTGTACCTACAGATGGTAAGAAACACCTCCATTATCAATCTTTTTCCTTCTGCTATCATTTTTACACTGTAAAACAGAACAGTACTACATTGTGGCATAAAAAAGAACTTTCATTGGACGACCTATTCAATGCAGCGTTGTAACACGACTATGATACAAAATACCTACAACTCATAAAAGTATGCGTTGCAACGCTTATCAGTGGCAAGCGCGCCACGCCTACTAGTCATTTCTACTTATATCTTTTTGTTTTGTGATTAAAACTATCACAAACGAATGATTTTTTCTTTTTTCTTGTTTAATCTGTCTTTACCATAAAAATATAAAACTCTTTAGGACTTTGACACTGTATATTAGAAAACTTAACGGCACCTCAAATTAAATTTATAAAGAATAAGAAATAAAATCATTAAGTAAAATTAATATAATCAATCAATTGGTCGGCTATAAAACTTGTAGAAACACCATTTGAAATGTGCTGTCTACGCTTTACGCTTAATATTAAGTAATAATAACAAGAAAAAGCGGAATGTTCAGATTCCCACCAAATGTTTTAATAATTTCTGTTGCCAACATAATACAACAATGACAGGTGAAAAACTTTTGCTTTCCACACTTCTTAGTTAGTACTTTAATAATAGTTATTTGTTATACAAGAGTGCAAAGTTGCTTTTTAATAACGAGCGTAGCGAGTGATTCAAAAATTAGAATCCTGAGCGTCAGCACAAAATAATTAATAATACTGTCGTACAGAAGTGTCACTCTCGAACAAAAGTCAAGTTTAGGCATAGAAAGTTTTCAACTTTGTCACCTTGCAAGCGAATTTGAATCTTGTCGTGTGAGTCGAGCGTTCGTATTCCGTTAGGCACGCTCGATTTACTACAAGAGCACGGGGCTGCCGCTTGCTGTAGGTACATTTAGGTAAATATTAAAATTAATTATAAAAATAAAATATAACAACGATTTTTGTATTGCCAAAACATGTCTATCATAACATTTCCAAACAACTAATTAAATAATTTTATTGCTAACTACAAACATACGCACGCCTAATACCTAATAATTTATAAGTATACCGCATACCTAACAGTTTATAAGTACCTAGTTGTAAGCAAACCTTAACAAACTTCGATCAACTATTATTGATCGAAGTTAACAAACGAGTAAGTACGCCTTACATTCTTACTATTCTCAGGCCACTACTATTGATAATTTCTTAGGCTAGGTGAGTACAGTAGATAGGTACTTACTATGTAAACTTTAATAAGTAATTATAATTTATTTTAAATTACTTTTTAAGTTTTTATTAAATAAACAAACTGGTATTCAATCAACAGTGAATAGATTTTCTTTGTGTTTTAAGTAGGTAGGTAATTATTTTATCTTTTAATTAATAGGAGGTAAGTAAAGGTAATTGATATGACCTATCTATAACAAAATCGACCTCATTATTTTCCTATCTACTACAGTTATTTATGTGATGCTCAGTAATCTGAGATGTGATGATTAACATAAATACATCAAATTACAGCTTACCTTTCAATATCTTCCGGAATTTTGAAAAATGGTAATATATATTAATCGTTCTTCCTTTTATTGAAACACCCGTCAACAGAACAGTACCTTTCGTACGAACAATTAGTTCGTTTTGAAGTCATTTTTCGCAGTGAGAAATATCTGAGCCAATTTCCGTCCACACGTACGATAAAACTGCACAAACGAACTGCACAGTTAAATCACTACCATATATTGTTGCAGTGTGGACCGCCTATTATAAACGTGCGACGCGGCTAGTGTGCGAGCCGAGCGCAGAATGGCAACCATTGCCACATAGTTCTTCCCGGGAGGCGCTCGGCGAAATACACCTAAACTGAGAAGTGAAACCCCCCTGGCGTCAGCGAGGGAATCAAAAGAGCACGAGGTGAAAAATCTTTGCACTCGAGTGCAACACGTAACTTTTCATTCCACCTCAGCGAGGAAACAACTAAATGCAAAAAACGCATTAACAATCACAAGATACTTTTATTTCAGTTTAGGTATTAATATTTATTAGGTATTACATTATGATAGGTAAGTATTACAGATTAATTTTTAAATTATTTCAAAAATACTTAGGTCCTCGCTCAACCCCGCGGTGTTACTCGCGGTACGACAAAAACCGCGACAAAGCTAGTCTAAAAAAAGTAGCCTAAGTTACTCCTTAGATTATCAGCTGTCTGCCAGTGAAAGTCACGTCAAAATCAGTCCAGCGGTTCCAGAGATTACCCGGAACAAACAGACAGACAGACCGACTGACAGACAGACAATGTAACTAGGGATTGCAATCCGGAAAACCGGATCCGGTAATCCGGCGGATCCGGCTTAAATATACGTCTACCGGATCCGGTACTGCCACACCGACCGGATCCGGTAGATTTATATTTTGGCGAAACAATCACGCTGTCTCGAATGTAGGTACTTTAAGCGTATGCTGTTTACACTACCTGTGCGAGTCGTGTGTCCCGTGCCTGTAGGTTACATTTGCAAGCTCTTTAAGTCGATTGGGATATGAAACAATTAACACAAACTGTTTCTTAAGATCGTTGTTTCAAACCAATAGTAATTATATTTGTTAACAAGCTAAAGATTTCGAACACAAACCTGACAGACATTTAAGTAGACATCTAAAGAATATATATTTTCGGATTTTCCATGTTAAAACTTGAATTCAAAAGCCATCTAAACGACTGCTCTCCATGTTCCATACTATTTGACACTTGAAGAATCTACTACTAATTAAGTCGGTAAGTTTAAACATTACAATTACCTGCATGACCGAAAAATATGTAAATATATATAGCTGATTAGAACTTTCGCAATAGCCACTGATGATAACGACATAATGATGAATTTTTGATCTCACTTAAGGTTAATCATTACGTTATGTTTAATTAGTTTCATGATGTTGATTAATAGTATCGATCTCTGATTAATCTGTAAAAGTAGACTGTATCACCAGCTACGTTATGTAGGTAATAAAGATAAAGACGTTATTATTTTTGGAAATTGTAATTATTTAACAGTTTTCTCTAAAAGTTATCATAATAAAGTCGATTTCGTTTATAGCTATCGTTTTTTTTACACTTCAATAACGGTCCATGTCCATAAACGCACAAGGAAATGAATTTATCTTTGTTAAATCAATCCGACCGGATCCGGCCGGATCCGGCTGGATTTATGAAATTCGGTCCGGATCCGGTCGGATTGAAAATGATGCCGGATTGCAATCCCTAAATGTAACAGAAATTATAAAAAAAAAATTTTAGTAGGTATATGTACCGTGTATACATACATATACATTTAGTAAAAAGCGGTTATTTTAATGTTACAAACAGACATTTCAATTTTATTTATTTGTATGGATGTATAGATAAATTAAAAAAAAATTAAAGTTAAGTTGCTATAGTTACTTCAGAAGAAAATGGTGCGGGCAGAGCAAATAAAAAAAACTACACCAAGAAGGTGACCGAGTCTGAGTTTTTAACAAATTAAAAAATATTGTATGATTAATTTGGCACCATGGAGGTAGAAGCAAATAGGTTTAGTGATGTTTTGAATTCACAAACTTAGTGCACTCGAGCGATGTTCTAAATTCAATTTACTTTATTCCTCTAGAGGATAAAAACGGCTTTTGCACTCAGATATCGAAGGGCAAAAATACTCTTTACGAGCTGGTGGGATGAATAAATATTTTTTGGTTGCATTTATCACCTTATAAAATGATTCAAAAGTAGACTCCACAAAATTAAAGCAAAACACATTAAAACCGATATAGTAAGCAATTTCCATACAAACTCAGCGCACACGTCTCCGCAATCCCAGTTATTAAAAACCCAATTTAATTACTCACATAGGGATGTAAATGTGTTAAACGAATACAGAAAAAGAAATTCACAACGGACCTTTGATGTTTTTCATATGTGAAATTGCAGTAAATGTCATTTTAGAAATGAGTTAATGAATGATGAGTAATGTAGTACGGGTGTAATTCTTTATTTATTATTATGTTAATACTTATGCCTACCAGTGTCGATATAAGGACCTGTTTCATAGAGGAAAGTATTCTGACCATCATTTTCTTATGCTTTCTACAGTAAAATGCAATAATTGAGTTTCTGACATCTATTGAAAGATTCATTGCACTTTACTCATCTATTTAGTGAATACTGCAATCATGGTTGTTTGCTGTAAACAGAGAAAGGTTTTTAAGGAGAACACCGTGTAAGGTTCATGGAACTAACATGGTCTTCTCCCTAAAAACCGTCCTTACAAAAATGAGTTGTTTTAAGAAAAAAAAGAAATGCCATCAAAGTTAAGTTTTTTTTTTAAATACTTGTCCACCTTAGCGTGTTTAAACCGTAATTTATGTATAGTACATTTAAATACCTACTTAGGAAATCTGAATATTTTATATCCATAAGGGGCACCCCAAGTATCCCCACGGGTGCAATATATCTTCCACATGCCTGCGTACGTCTCGAGAGGCTTCTGTGCTTCTGAAAGAAGAAGAAGTCTAATAGACTGAAATAGAGCTGTATACATATATCCTGTGTCACGGGGGACTTTTGAAACATACATAAAACGAACACAAAGAACACCCAGACTCAGTCAACAGTCTGTGGATCACACAAACTGTTGTCCCATGTGGGATTGGAATCCATAACATTCAAACCACTACGCCATCCATGTAGACCAACGACTCTCAACTACTTGCCAATAAAACAGATGTTATAGTACTCATAATATTCTTCTTCTAAAGTTTTCTTCTGATTAATTTCGTTGCGGGTTCCAAGACAGTTTAATTTTTCCTGGGACTTCCCGAGTGTCATAACTCGGTGTGTTCGTGGGTCACCGCTGTTGATCCTGGTGTACAGGAGTTGCAGTGGTGGGCGTGTGGGCGGGATTAGTCCCATCTACTCATAATATTAGATAAAAATCATTACGAGTTATTTTAAACTCCGAATGACTTATAACAAAAGTTCAAAGAATTAAGATGAAAAATTCATAACCGACCCATTGAAATCATTATAAATAAATTGAATCAAATAGTCTATTGTTACTGAAAGTTCCCGGGATGATAAAAGTCAAACGTTAAGCCAGTCCGACGCCGATGCTGACACGATTTTTTAATCTATCTATAAACATGATTATTGTGATCTGTTTCAACTAACAAACAAAAGAGGTTTTCCAAGAGCGCTCAAATGGGAGAATGAATGGCGCGAGAAAGCGACGCTCCTATTAATCTCGACTTAGATAATTCCCGCGGAACTGACGTGGGATGAGGGTAAACATCTTGACGTGATTAATAGTAATCCTCAGTAGTTTACTAGTGAAGGATTTAGTTGTTTGAATAATATTATCTGAACGGGGCCGGTTATTTGCTAACTAAAGTCAGAATTTTACTCGCCGTTTTAAAGGGCTCGTTACAAACTCGCGCTAAGCAAATGTTTTGTGGCAAAGTTTTAATGCGACGTCCACCAATTTTCAAATAAAATAAGTCTTTACAGCACTGTAAATTAATCTAATACCTTTAAACGAGCAATTCTTGTATGTATATGTATTTTTTTTTTTTTTTTTTTTATGTTTGGCCTGCCAAAATGACTCTACTCTGCCTGATGGAAAGCATAAGCAGAATCCACGAGTGGTGGCCACCATACTCATTGCGAATACAACAATGCAGTATGGCGACCCACACTATGGCGGCCTAGTGATGCTTGTGCATCTTTTAGTCTAGTCAACAAGTATGGAACTTGTTGACTAGACTAATTGGGCCTCCGGTCTCGCACTCACCAACGAAACACGACAGCACAAACGCTGTCATTTTACGTTGATTTTCTGTGCGAGGGTAGTACCGCCCCGGTCGAGCCAGCCCGTTCGTGCTGAAATGAGCGTGGCTCTACTACCTACTAAATGACCTATTTCTTAGCGTTCCATGGATTCACCGTGCGGGTGCCGGGTCCATCGCGTGATAGATGGGGGCAACACATGCGACTTCGACAGTGCCTGGGAATTGCGACCCAGGTTTAGGTTTAAGGAGCACTCCTTACGAAGCGTCAACGCTCATCTCCACTGTCCGCCGTGTTACCCCCTCTACCTAACCATATTTGAAGTGAGCCTAGCAATGCCGCTTTGGATATTCGTTCAAGAAAAGAGCTTACTGAAGCTCTTGGCAATCCAAGGTCTTTAAGCAGGTTATAGAGGGATTTAGCTGGTATACCCCTCGCACCCACTTCCACGGCATACAGCGCAACGACATAACCATTTTTAGTTATTTCGTTGGTTAAGTCAAAGTACTTGTTTCTTTTTAAAGCGTGGTCTTTAGGGATGTTCGTTTCCCACGGCACCGTGAGTTCTACTAGTACTACACGCTTAATTGACATTGCATAAAGAAATATGTCCGGTCTGGACGCCGAGGCACAGATATCCTCCGGTATTCTGTAGTGATTTTCATACGTGTCCACTAATAATGTCCAGTCACTGGCGGTATTTATAATTGAGTACGGCTTTTGTGTGAGTGAAATCTTTTTTGTTGAGCCTTCCTTTACAAACGCGATGTTAGTTTTTATGTTTGTTGTTATTCCTTTTTTCGCTCTCGCCAGTGATAAACTCATAGCTTCGCGTATGATGAGTAATACCCTATCATGGCGACGTGAATAATGACCCCGGTCTAATAGCGCCTTACAACCTGTCAGTAAGTGCCTGGCTGTACCTATTGCCGCATTGCACATCGTACAAGCTTTTTCTGTAGCTTTTCCCCACCTTACTAGGTTGCTTTGATCGGGGAGAGTTAATTGAAAGGCGTTGAGGTAGAATTTTAACAGGGCGGGTGACCAATCATATAAAAGTGTGCGCCATTTCAAAGCTGGTGGGATACAAAATTCTCCTAGAGTTAACCATTCATTCTGCATTTCTAGGTTCATTGCGTGCACCTTGTAGGTCTCGTTTTCATCTTGTTGTATGAAAGATTTTGTTATCTCTTTATCGGTCTGTCTTCTAGCATTTCCCAATCCAACTCTACTGGACTGCGTACCCACCATGATTTTTTTGTGGAATTGGAGCCGTGACTCTAGCTCTGATATAACTCTATATATATAAATTAATAATCTGAATCTTGGAAACGGCTCCAACGATTTTCATGAAATTTTGTATGCAGGGGTTTTCGGGGCGATAAATCGATCTAGCTAGGATTCATTTTTAGAAAATATCGTTTTATTCGTGTTTTTAACAATCAAACAAATGAAATGAATGTACATCTAGCGCCATCTATCGCAACTCGAGCGAACTACATTAAACTATACTGGAATAAGGTGCAGAATAAACAGTATCAGGGCGTACCAAGAGAGGGCGCCACTAAACTATTGGAAGAAAAATAACAAAAAGGTGGCGTTCGGATAGTCCCAATGTTGCCAAAAAATCCATTTATAAAAAAAACCGAGCGACGCTCGGTCATCCAGGTACTTAATATTAGGTCTTTACCTATGAAATTGCCGTTCTTCAGTACTGGTCATTTCAAATAAAAAAAAGTTTGTAATGGCTCTGTATTCTAAATTCAAATTAATTTTGTTTTAAAACCATGACATTCTATTTACAAACTCAGTCTTTTGTTTTCTGATTAGCGTTGTATTTTCATTACATTTGAACATTTTTCGTCATAATGGATACTTTAAAAATTCGTGTAATTATGGAATATGAGTTCCGTCGTGGCACCAACGCTACACAAACGGCACGTAATATCAAAAACGTTTACGGAGAGAACTGTACAAACGTACGCACAACCCGTTATTGGTTTGCCCGGTTCCGTTCTGGAAATTTTGACTTGAAAAATTAAGCTCGTGGTCGTCCGGAGACTTTGGTTAATAATAATGAATTTAAGGCGATTGTGGAAGCTGACGAAACTCAATCTATAGCTGAGCTAGCAGCAGCTTTTAATGTAAAACATCAAAACAATATTGATCCATTTGCGACAAATTGGCAAGGTAAAAAAGCTTGATAGATGGGTGCCCCACGACCTTAACGATCGACAGCGCAACGTACGCGTCGAGACTTGCCTTGCGCTGCTCAACGGGCAAAGAAATGAAGGAATTTTGAAACGAATTCTTACGTGCGACGAAATATGGATTCTGTTCGACAATCGAAAGCGCTCAGCAAGTTGGTTAGACCCTGGTTCAGCATCAAAGCAATGCCCATCAAAAAAATGACCCCTAAAAAGGTGATGGTCACTGTTTGGTGGTCTAGTGCGGGTGTGATTCACCACAGCTTTTTACATAACGGCATGAGCATTAATGCAGATGTGTACTGTGAAGAACTGGAGAGAATGATGGAGAAGCTTGCACATCTGCAACCAGCTTTGGTCAATCAGTCGTCCCCACTGCTCCTTCACGACATCGCGCGAACTCCATACTGCGCAACAGACAGTCTCCAAGCTGCAAGAGCTGGGGTTGGAAGCTCTACCTCATCCGCCATACTCACCAGACCTTGCACCTACCGACTATTACTTTTTCCAAAATTTAGACAACTTTTTAGTGGGTAAAAAATTAAATTCCCGAGAGGCAGTACAAAATGCCTTTGAAGAGTTTGTTGCCTCCCGTTCAGCTGATTTTTACAAGAAGGGCATCAAAAAAATGCCAATGCGTTGGCAAAGATACGTCGATTGCATGGGTGATTACTTCAAATAACAGAAATAAAAAAGTTTGAAAAAATAAGTACTTTCACTTATTGCATACAAAACGGCAATTTCATAGGTAAAGACCTATTATTAATGCCGTGTTTGTCAAGCCCATAAGTGCAAGGAACTTATCGAACATAGTATTCTATAACACGTCTTAACCTTACTAATTTTTATTAACCTGTGATTGGATCTATATATTTCTAAAGGTTTGCAGTGCAAGTATCAAGTATCTACAATGTTATGATTTGATTACAAATGTTATCACAGGAACTGTAAGACATCAATAATAACACAAGCCGTCTTGTGGTCGACAGTGAACATCTGTCAAATCCCTTGCTAACTGTTTGCAATTTAGTTTTGAATCCTCAAGAGAAATGTCTTAGCTAGGATACGGTTGCTCAAATTTGTATGTTACGTTTGTTCATACATGTACTACTAATGTTATATAAACATTTGCGGATATTAATTGCCACAGGATAAGAATAACGCGCAATCAGTTTGCCTTATATTTCCCAAGGTCTTAGTCTCCCGCCTCAGCCTTTATTCGACAGGTAGAAAAGGGTGTTTTAAGGGCAAAAGAAAAATAAAGCTCAAACGCTAAGTTCAAATATTGCGGCTTTGTTTCGCTCGCAACGTATTATTAGATATATGCTAACAAAGTGGTGAAACTGCACCTGAGACTGCTCACTATTTGTAGAATGTATTTATTTTAACATGTATAATTTAATACAACAAGTGTGCTTGTGAAATTTATTTTTAAAATGGTAAAATATTGCTTTTCCAATTGTGATAGTGAACCTACAGATGCATAAATTATGCAATTACCTCCTTGTATGTATGTTTTTTCTACATAATCCATGATTCCATAGAGAAATTGTAACAATTATGGAGCTTGGATGGCTCGAAGTAAAACATCATGCTAATTGAAGTTTATGGACTATTATTCATTTAGAATAATGTTGTTTAGCGTTGAACGTTTGAAACTTTTAGTATACCAGAGATCCAATATCAAAAAAATTAGATTAAATATTTTGTTAGGAAAAGTACAAGTATAGTACATACATACATACTGTTATACACTGCGTAAAGAAGAAACTTTAAGAAAGTTTAATGGTATTAAAATTAAGGAACTAGATACTTTAGTTTCATCTTATATATGAAATTCTCATGTCACAATGTTAGTTACCATACTCCTCTGAAACGGCTGGTCAGATTGTTATGAAATTTGGGGTGCATATCGGGCAGGGCTCAGAATCAAGCAACATCTATTTTCTATAAGCGATTTTTTTATGGCAAAACACGAAAAATTGAATCGCCGAAATGTAAGTGCGCGCATAACTTCCGATCGGCTGCACCAAATTAAATAATTCATTTTTTTTAATTTTTTTTTATGTGTTCGTTATTGTTAGGACAAGGTTTGTGTACAAGAAAAATTCAAAGATAACGGGGAAAGTTTGTTTTTTTTTGTCTGCGACTGTACACTGCCTATGGGAAGCTGAGACAGATATGTAAATATGGCGGTACGAAGTTCGCCGGGTCGAAGTTGTTTAAAAATATAAAATTTTGAAAAGTATCAAAGACAAAAAGAATCGTTGGTTATCAAAAACTAATTACAAATAATTCATCGTCTTAACCATATCAGATTCTATCAGCAATCAAATAAGGTGCTCATTTATCACGTCGCATGTAGGTACCTATAGTTTATATTATTAATGACCAGTTTTGGTCACGGCTCCGCCCGTCTATATATCTGTTATCGCTGGTTATGTAGCTTTCCATTAGTGAAAAAAAATTTGTTTAGTGGTTTGTTAGTAAGGATTAGATGAATCACAGGTAAATTTTAATAATAATATTTAATTATAAAAAGACAGAAATAAGATAATCACGAATATATATGCGTGTAAATTATTTAGCTGATTTTGATCTCAACTTGCCAACCTAAGGTTTACCTAGGCAACGTCAACATTATTACTTAATACAATTATTTGTCCGCTGCCTACTACCCCTTTGACACACAAAGGATATAGAGCGGAACAAGGTAACACGCACATCTCGCATTAAAACCTATTTAGAGATAGACAAAATGTCTACCGCTCAGCACATAGTTAGTGGTTACTGAGGCTAATGACGTGTTGACGATTTTTTCTTTAATTTATAGTGGAGTGGTCACAAAAATTTAATATTTAGTTGATTACCTTCAGGTTGATTCGGTAATCAGAAGTCGGTAAGTCTTACTCTGCCCTTATCAGTATAAGTTGAATAGCAAATAGAAGGAGAGTTAACAACATATTATAATAGGGTTGCCTTTCAGTGTTCGCCCGTTTTAGTACCAGTATTAAAATTGGAGCTACAGTTTGTTAATCTGAGAACTAAATAAAGGGGGTTTTGTTAGTTCTCCCTGGAGATGAAAACTGTAATTCTTCAAAAAGGAAATAATATTATTCTACGAGTTTAGTATCATTTTCTTCTTGTCCTAAAGATACAAAATGACGTTTTCTGTGATTTAGTGGGGATCAGGTATATAAATAGATGAGAAATGAATGACGGACAATAAACTCGTAAGTAGGTGATGACACAAGGTTACGTAAAACGTTTGTAGCTTAGATTTAATTTTGATATTATGGTTTTCGAAATTCTTGGTATATATACTATTGGTATCGGTCTATACACAACGTCGAGGTTTCTTTGGGATTTACATATCAGATTGTCCTAAAATTGGTACGATGTAGACCTATTAGACTTTGTTACCCACTGTCCCTTATTTAACAATATAATAGATATAAATCTACGAGTATGCCCTTCAAAAGTTAAAATACACAGCTGCATAACAACTTCAGTTCGTCAGTCCATCTGGCTGGAAGGAATCCTGTCTTCCATCTTCCGATTTGTAGTCTTTAGTCAACATCCGTTTGTTACAACAGCCAACGGTAGATATGATCAGTCCATTACACTCTCAGCAAGCCGATTCCTAAATTATACAGTTTAAAATACACACTATTTCGGTAAATTCAGTTCGCTGTCGGATGACCACAGACCAATTTTATTTGTCAGGGGAACTCTAACCATAGCGCGCTCTCAGCACACCGCTCAACGAGCGACTTTTACTTTGTGGGCTGGCCTCACTTTTAGTTTGTGTCCACGTGCAATCAGAAAACTCAACGTAGTTTGCCGAATGCTGACCAATCTAATTGGATTGTTCTAGTTCTTTGACTCCTTTATCTAAGTATAGAAGGGTTATTCATTAAGACAGGAGTTAAATAACTTGAATAAAAAAACATTAATTTCAATTATTTAAAATATTACTTACTACATTCTCTACAATTCAATCGGAAATGTTAAATCTAATCAATTTACATGAATTAAAAAAGTGACATAGATCTACTTTTGTCCTATAGTCCATACTATTGTTTTACAACCCCTATTTAACAATCGGAACGCTCGGTACAGTTAAAATATTTATTTGTTAACGCATGCTAAATATAAATATTTGTGTACATGAATACGACTATTTGCGTTGTTCGTATTCGCTTATATAAATGCGTTAATCCGTGTTCTCAACATGACTGTGTCTGACTGTGATAGATAACGTGGTGTCATATTATTTTTAATATTTATTGTTACAGAATCCATCCAAATAATTTTTCATTTAAATATATTATTAATTCCAATAATAATAAAATTAAGTAATCTTAAAACCAAGTAGTCTTTTATGGGGATGTTCATTATAAAGTATTGTATGGTATTTTTACTGCCTCAAATGCTGTGATTTCAAATCCCACATGGGACAACACTTTGTGTCTTCCACAAATTGTTGTTCTGAGTCTGGGTTTTATTTGTGTCCGTTTTATGTATGTTTGTAAGGTCCCCCGCGACACAGGTTTCAAACTAGCTTTTGCCTGCGGCTTCGCTCACGCAGACTTTCATCCCCTGATTTATCCCCTTAGGGGCGGTAATTTCAAGAATTCCTTTCTTAGTGTTCACTTACGTTATATAGAAAACCTACATGCAAAATTTCAGGATTCTAGGTTCAGCGGTTTGGGCTGTGCGTTGATCTCTCTTTATGTCAGTTACCTTCCTCTTTTATATATATAGATAGATTTGGGAGTTGTTTTTTTTTAATAAAACTCTTATTCGCCGACGGATCGTTGTATAATACACTTAGGTATATTTGACGGCTTGTGGGTGACTTATATTGAAGCAAATTTAATCCCTATATTACATTAGTTCAATAAGGAAACACAAACACGTAACTTTATACAATTATGTACTACTGAACATCTTTCTTACGACTAATGAATTAAAAGAATTCTTAGTAAATCTCTCACGTTAATGCCTTAATGCCCTTCAGAATTACAGCTTGTCTACATTTAGTCCGGATAGCGGTCAAGATTGTCCGTACTAGACTTACATCCTGAAATCAAGGCACAATGTGAAAACTATAAACTTTAGAATAATTATTATCTGAATTTACTCATTTACCTATGGTATGACTGCTGCACTCCACTAATATTTACTAAAATGTTCAATATGTTCATCGATCATTTCAGAAAAGCTCACAGTTATTATTTAATTTATTTAGTATCAACTGTACTAGTATCACAAAAGCATGGTGGTGGTTAAATCATAATCAAATACTTAACATTGCTATTCAAAAGCCTACACTCATTACATTATTCATTTTCTTTCTACCATCCTAAAACCATCACATTTCATAAACTAAAGTGCATCATACGTAAGCCTTTAACATGATTGTAAAAACCTCGTTCATTCAGAATTCCATCATCCGCTTAACAAAACCGCATTACTACGTTAGTGTACTTTTAAAAGTCCAAGCACCTCATTGCAATGTGGAGCCATTCACTGGCCAGTACAGAGTATCATGAATGCGAATGACAACCACAATAGCTTTGTGGTTGTACAAGCTGTATGCGGCTTGCATACACTACGAATCTGTACAACCTGCGACACTAAGTCCACTTAATGTAGGTTTTTGCGCTCAAACTGTTTCAAGTGATGATACCTACTGAACTATGACGAAAACAACATACATCTTAGTTTAAGAATAAGAACTATGTACATGTTCTTCTTACTTGTCTTAATCAGTGTACTTTTACAACCGCCGTGCAGGGTTAACGTTGACCGTGTGTTATAATGCCGTCGTACATCTGTTTTATTGCCTTGACACGTAAGTTTGTCATAATATACTGTTTATAGTCACTGCCTGCTAACTCGGTTTAAGCTGTTGCTAACTTATGGTACTTTACATAACTTGCAAAGTTAAGGTTTGCTAAGTTCTATAATGTTTTGATTTTTGAAATCATCTTCTGTTACGCTATGGTCATTTGTTTTAAATAATAGGTCTTTACCTATGAAATTGCCGTTTTTAGCTTCCAACCCTGAGACTGTCTGTTGCGCAGTATGGGGTCGCACGTTGTCGTGAAGGAGCAGTGGGGACGACCGATTGACCAAAGCTGGTTGCAGATGTGCAAGCGTCTCCATCATTCTCTCCAGTTCTTCACAGTACACATCTGCATTAATGCTCATGCCGTTTTGTAAAAAGCTGTGGTGAATCACACCCGCACTAGACCACCAAACAGTGACCATCACCTTTTTAGGGGTCATTTTTGGTTTAGGGCATTGCCTTGGTGCTGAACCAGGGTCTAATCAACTTGCTGAGCGATTTCGATTGTCGAACAGAATCCATTTTTCGTCGCACGTAACAATTCGTTTCAAAACTCCTTCATTTCTCTGCCTGTTGAGCAGCGCAAGGCAGGTCTCGACGCGTACGTTGCGCTGGCGATCGTTAAGGTCGTGGGGCGCCCATCTACCAAGCTTTTTTACCTTGCCAATTTGTCGCAAATGGATCAATATTGTTTTGATGCTTACATTAAAAGCTGCTGCTAGCTCAGCTATAGATTGAGTTTCGTCAGCTTCCACAATCGCCTTTAATTAATTATTTTTAACCAAAGTCTCCGGACGACCACGAGCTTCATTTTTCAAGTCAAAATTTCCAGAACGGAACCGGGAAAACCAATAACGGGTTGTGCGTACGTTTGTACAGTTCTCTCCGTAAACGTTTTTGACGTTACGTGCCGTTTGTGTCGCGTTGGTGCCACGACGGAACTCATATTCCATAATTACACGAATTTTAAAGTATCCATTATGACGAAAAATGTTCAAATGTAATGAAAATACAACGCTAATCAAAAAACAAAAGACTGAGTTTATAAATAGAATGTCATGGTTTTAAAACAAAATTAATTTGAATTTAGAATACAGAGCCAATACAAACTTTTTTTTATTTGAAATGACCAGTACTGAAGAAAGGCAATTTCATAGGTAAAGACCTAATTTATGTAAACTAGCTGACCCACGCAACCTCGTTTGCATCTCCTATTGCCAGTAGCGTGATAATTTTGTCCCGTTTATGAAACATTCTGCATTGATGCTCCACTCTTATTGGTCTATACATATATATATCTTATAACTTTTCAGCTTTATATATTAGTAAATACATTGTTTTTATATTGCTAGTTTCTTAAGATACAAGTTTTACCTTAACGTTTAATATTTAGTTAGAAATTTAGTTCAACTAGATAATACATAATAAATAGGTACATAAATTTACGACCTGCAACGTGGTGAGGAAATATGCTAGAAAATACTTAAAAGCTAATAATACTTATAAAGAATTAATATGATAGTATTTCATAAATTTTTCGGAACAAATACAATATATCAAATGATCTAAGTTCACTTTTTTTTTTGATACTGATGTAAATTACATATTTAATTAGTTAATGTTTTATTGCCGTAAACCTTCTAATGGTTTAATTATTAAACCTAATAATTACTAGCAGTACATTAAGTGAATACAAAATAATAGTAAGTATTTACTGTCAAAACAAAAACAATGGTAAATATTTAGATCATTTTTACCTAAGTCTCCCCAAAAGTTAATATTCAGAACACTACTTATTTGCCTTAAATTGGTGTTTAAAAGTGTAGGTAGTATTTGCTAGGCATATTATTCTAGGTTTTTTTTTTCAATCTCCCTTTTCTTCATTTTCTTTTCAGTTTCCCGATCAATACTTTCATAAAAGTTGTTTGATATGGCTAGATCTAGAATTTTAAATAAACATAGGTATATGAACTAAAAATATATGATAGATTATGTGTACTTTATAATTAAACAACAAAAGATTTAGTACATTCACAGATAACAGTAAAACAAACGATATGTAAACTAAACAGTGACTACCTACGCTAACGATTTGGTTTCCACAGAGTGCAGAACAAGTTAGCTCTCAAAGAGTTTCGTAATAAGAGATATGAAGATTATTTATTCGTAATAGATACGCCAACGGTATACTATACTTCAAACGATTTATCGGCAAAGTGGGTCATGATCCCAGTTTGTCGATAGTACACTCATATACAACATTGTTTAAAAAATATACAATACAAGATAGTTCTTATATGTGTGTAATAAAAGACATGTTTACATCAATGAAATTGTGGTTTAAAAGGATTAAAGAAAACAAAATGAGATAGAAAAATGTACCAATACCAATATCAATGTATAAAAATTTAAATTAAGTGTATGAACTATAAAGGACTGAATCATTTCAATTTTTGATTTATGAATTAATGTAGAAATTATTTGTAGTTTTTTTTTTTCATTTTAAATTGAAAAGATGATTATATGGCTTCTCGCGTTACATATGGGTCTCTCAACAAACTAGCTCCATAATATTTCATGACTATCATCTTCATCATTATCTCAATCAAGAGTTGTAGAATGGCAGAAGTAATGTAATGTGATTTTTTATATCGGGTTTTTTAAATTTGAGAATGGCGAGTTTCCATTCAATAGTTTACTCCTTATTTTACCCTCTTATGAGTGACATTCCCAAAAAAATATTTCTGTGTGGTAACATCATTAAAAGCATCAGCTGGTTTAGATTCTGATGGTGATGATGAATCAGTCAGGGCAAATAATTAATTGTACATTGTATTTATTTATTGTAATAAAATTAAATAAAAAAATTAAACCATACGCCAAAAATAAAAATGCCTTAGATAATGTTGGTATAGTTTACGTAGCACTGGGTCAGTCCGTCCTCCAATATTGCATTTCTGCATGGGGCGGTGCAGCCAAAACCCATCTTATAGCCTTGGAGCGAGCGCAAAGAGCCGTGCTAAAAGTGTTAACAAAAAAACCGTACAGATATCCCACAATAACACTCTACTCGGACACCAAATTACTAACGGTTCGTCAGCTTTATGTGCTCCGACTTGTCCTAAGGAAACACACAACTGTACCTACGCCCTCGCTAAAAAGAAGACGTAAAAAGGCTGTTTTTCTTAATGCATCCTGTAGAACAACCTTTGGCACACGTCAATTCTATAGTATGTGCTGTAAAATATATAATACCACTAACAAAAAACTAAATATTGCTGATCTAAACAAACACGAAGTTAAAACCAAAGTCACTGCCTGGCTACAACAGCTCGATTATCAAATGACTGAGGACCTACTCAAACAAGTAACATAAACACCATCACGCTTAATCTAAACTAACTCATTCACTCATACACACAGTTTCACACACACATACATATATAGGCACGCACGCACACACACACGCACACACACACAACACACACGCACACGCTCCCCCACACATGCTCACATATATACTAAAAATAGGCTCTTGAGTATATGTTTATTTTTTTCTCAAAATAAAACTTCTAAATGTATTTAGTAAGAATGTGTAATTTATATGAAAAATACACAGCGACACCACATGTTTCTTTACTGCGGTACTGTAAATCGGCGACGGAACACTGTTCTTCCAAAATACAGGTTTTTGCCTAGTTTGGAATGCAGTTTCTGTACCTTTTGTGTAACACATTCCTGTAATCTAAAATTGTAAAAATGTCTACACCTGTCAATGTGTTTTTGTTCTGTGTTCAATAAATGCATTATTATTATTATTATAGTTTTAACCAAACATAGCCAAGAACCAACGCAAGGAAACTGGCTTTCAAATTAAAAAAACCACATCGAAATCGGTTCATCCGTTTGAGAGTCGTAGCTCTCACAGGGCACAGACAGACAGACACACACACACACAGACCGACAGACACACATCGAGGTCAAACTTATAACACCCCTCTTTTTGCGTCGGGGGTTAAAAACACAAAGCAGTCATGAGGACTGCCGACAGAAGTGTAAACTTAAAACAATAAACAAACAGTTGTTATTTTTCGATAATCACATAAATTTTTTGAGCTTGATTTGATTGGGCTGAAAAGTGAAATATAATTAAGATTTAATTTGTGTCTTACAAATTAAATCTTAATTATACTAGGCTATGTGTACTGACTGCACGCACACCAGTGAGTACCTACATATTATGTATATTTATAAATTCACAGCGGGTTCAAGCGTTAACACGTCTTGTAACCATGTCGATGACGACTTACATGAATTAACTCCCCATCAAACCTATAGAAATTTTCACTTCTGTGTGTGTTGTCGGCAGATTTTTTTGCACAATGAGCGTTTTCCTTCCTCTAATATTTTTCCGACATATTATTGGTTAATATTGAATCCAAATGCATACTCATATTTTTTTGTTCAAAACTAATAAAAAGTTTTAACCTATACAAATTCAGAGAGTATTAGAATTAAAAACGGAACGTGGCGTACAGGAATTCGCCAATCATTGACACTTAAATTGAACGACAAGTCACATCGTGACAAACTGATATATATTTTCCTTTAAAAACAAAACATGTAATAATAAATTAACGCAGGTGTCCCAGAAAACTGGCCCCTGACCACACAAACGGGCTGCGGTCGCGTACTCGCCACCCTACCTGCTAATTAGGGACATAACACATTAACAACAACCTCCTTTTTTTCAACTCGTTAAACTTAAATTCAGCGTTCTGAAATATTGCTCTCGTAAATTACTATCCATTACAAAAAACCCTTTGAAAAATGAATTTATATTTTGCGTAATATTAGAAAGTAGCATTTTAACTGCCATTGTAGAAACCCTTTCACAACATTTGAAACAAAAGCTGTGAACACAAAACGTGTTTTAATTAATAAATATATGCTCGCACCACTTTTTCTGACGTCAATAGTCTGAATGTTCCATATTTCACGTCACAAAGGCACTTTGCAAGCTTTTGTTTCTAAATAATCGAAAAAAATCGAGATCCTATACGTGATCTAGCAGGATTTGCTTATTTCTTTCTTATTTTTACTTTTACCGAAAAAACACAATACCCTCGTCAAGATGGATTTGTTAAATGAAAAAAAGATGTACAATTTGCTTTTTATGTTTTGTTGCGTCACCTGATCAAGATATGTGGGTAATGTGGAAAGCTCGTTTGCTAGCGAGCATTTTAAGGTTAAAAGCGGCTTTGTCACTGAAACTGAAATATTGATTTGTTGTCAGAAGGGCTGAGCTTTTAAGTAAAGTATAAACTTCAGTCACATATGTCTTACAAATTGCATCATTATTCCCCTACATCTACAAGTTTTAGGAATTCGTTTGGATTAAATATTTGACGTTCACCATATTCATATGGCCATGTTCAAGTCTGACATCATTTGATGAATATGCAACAACACGTATTATTGCATATTAGAAACAAATTACCTGAATAATACACAGTTTTATAGAAACTCTTACGTTTTCTTAACATGACTTGTAAAAACAAAAGCCCAAATTAGAGGTTTTCCCGTTTACAAATCTACTATGACAAGGGTTACCCTCCGGCACTATAACTGAGATCCACACGAGCATATTCACAATATTGCCCGATCCTCAGTATCTCATGAAAAATACAAAGGTCTTTTATGTACTCTGAGAATAACATATAACTAGATTTCATTATTGTAGTTGCAATTTTTTATCTATATATTTTTGTTTCGTTAAAATAAATAAAAATCTTCAAATAAAATAAGGTATACAAATACTTACTTGCTTTTATTGTTGGAAAGTAAATTAAATTTAGGTACGTGTTTGAAAACAAAAAAAAACAGTATTTTAGAGAATTCTGAATCTATGTTTCATGTACATGCATTTTATAGTACTGTTTCCATAAGAACTTAATTAAGTATGATGTGACAATCGTCACATCTTCACTTAGACTTTACTATGGTTTGCTCTAATATTATTTATAAACATGTTGAGAACAATCATATTTATATGTATTATGGAACTTTGTCAATCGGTCAAATATTTTTTCAACATAGATTTTTTTCCTATCACTTAAGTGATTTCCCTCGTAAAGAAGTATGATACTAGAATTAGGCACGCAACGGCCACACACGCTATAATCAGCTTACGAGTCTCACCGCAAAGATGTCGTAAACTTCGTCCAGGGAAAGATAAGAAAGTTGCGAGTGGCTGGCGTCGCTGCCACCCGCGATAAACTCCGAATATCCATCATACTTAATTACCTTACTCTTTTAACAGTTTAGAAAGCAGTGAGTAAGTCTTGTCACGTCGTCCGCTGTTTCAGCGTTTCACAACGTCCCTGATAAATCTTTACTCCTGCCCTCACTTTGCGACACTGACTCGAGTTTTTAAATTAATTTAATATCTATCTGAATTAATTAATTACTTCTCGTCCAAAATTCTTAATGTTACTGAAGTAGCGTTAAAGTTTGTGCAGTAACCCTTCTGTCTCTACGAAAAGTTTTGTACAGTCATGAGAATTAATATAATAATTCTGTACAGAGCTCCAATAATAACGACTAAGAAAAAAAGGGCAGTAATATTTGTATGGGAACAACCGATATTATTCTCATTTTCAACATTCTAATCTTTTTTATCATGCTGTGCTTTGATTTTATGTTAATCCTATTTCAAAATAAATGTGCTCAGCCTTGAATTGAAAATTGAATATTTCAAATTAATGTTGTTTTTTTGTTTTAACTAAATGACTTTTCTAATTATTTAGTATTTCCATAGAAAAATCAAGCTGTTTTGTTAACATTTGAAGTGGATATGAACAGGAAAATGGTTAATTGTTTGTCAATTGGAATAGGTTTCTTGCAATGCACAGCCCAAAAGAGCAGCTATTTAAAATAGCTGTGGACAGGGCACTCAGTACGAGGAACACTGGACGATGGCGCTTAATGTTATTGAATAGATACTAGTATCCAAAAAGCACAGCTCAAAACGTTCACAATCAAGTATCCACGTAAACATTCCGGTTATTTGATGAATGCCGGCCGATTCTAAAGGGTCTTCTTGAAAGTCACAAAATCGGTGGTGTGGCGACTAAGTCGAAACAGTCTTCAATACTTAAGAGCCACTTACAGATGACACATCAAACTCTAAAGTAAAGCTCCCCATCCTGCATCGCGATATGAAAAGTCCTCCCCACATTAGCCAAAGGGCTGCGGCCCAACAGTCTTGAGAGATTTTAGAGGATTCTGCCTCTGTGTTGGAGTGACAAGAGATCCGTTTCTCCACAGTGGTATTAGAAACAGGGTATATCGGAACACATATTGTTTATACTACTAATAAATGTTTATAGAAACGTATTAGTAATAAATGTTTGTAGAAACCTTATATAATTGAACAGGATTGTTTATTAAATCAATTCAACATTAAATTTCTACGAAAGAACAAAATAAATTTAGACATTAATTTACCCAAAAATTATACCATTTTGAATGAATAAAAATGATCCATTTTGATTTCTGTTGATATAGTATAGCAAAAATAATAATGATATACTGTGGAAATATTGATATGTTATAAACCCCGTAAAATATAAAGCTTTTATTGATACAAATGCGTACGTTTCATTCATTCGTACAGTTTCGTCCAATTTAGTTTTAATTCCAAATTCAGTGAATTCAGCGACATCATTATTATTAAGCCGATCGAAATATACCTTCGGACCTATTCAACATGACTTTTGAGTTGTGGGATATTATACGATCGAGTGGCCATAATAATCCGCAATTGGACATTACACGGTGATCGGACGACGCAGGCATTTTATACGGGCATGAGCGGGTCCGTTAATCACATTCGGTTGATTCGGCCAGGTAATCCCGGATCCACGCAAGATGGATAGCATGTCAGGAAGCAGTCTATCGAAATACGTTGACCGCCAATAAAATGTCACCGTCATTTACTTTGTATTAGATACCAGTGGTGATCGTAATGAATGGTGTTCGCTGATTTATGTTAAACAGGTTTATTGTCACTTTCTGTTTAGTTACAAACAAATTTTAACTCATATGTATGTATGTGTGTAGTACCTACCCGATAAATTTGTTTAAACATTTAATCATTCCATTTTTTTCTGAATGAGAGAAATTTTGGGCACATCGCTAAATCATATTCAACCCATGTGTCAAAAATTTCACAATAGGTAGACATATATTAGTTACTAGCTGACCCGGCTAACTTCGTACCGCCATATTTACATATCTGTCTCAGCTTCCCACAGGCAGTGTACAGTCGCGGACAAAAAAAGACTTTTCCCGTTATCTTCTATTTTTATTCTTTCTAGCAAAAAAAGAATGAAAGAAATCGGACCATGTGTTATTGAATTACAACTATGTAAGTACATATTTTGACTTTCATCCCCTCTCTCCAAGAAACCGTGCTGAATTTCGGGATAAAAAATATCCCATGTCCTACCTCGTAGTATGAACTCAAATCATGCCAAGTTTCATTTGAATCCATTCAGTAGTTTCAGCGTGATGCGCGGCCAAGATACAGACAGACAGACAGACGGACAGACAGACAGGCAGACAAAAGTGAAAAAAATTACATATTTGGCTTCAGTATTGACTATAGAGAGAAAAAAATATCAAAATATATTTAATGTACAGAATTGGATCTCTTACATTTTTATTATAAGTACTAGCTGACCCGGCGAACTTCGTACCGCCATATTTACATATCTGTCTCAGCTTCCCACAGGCAGTGTACAGTCGCGGACAAAAAAAAAATACTTTTCCCGTTATCTTCTTTTTTTTTCTTTCTAGCAAAAAAAGAATGAAAGAAATCGGACTATGTGTTATTGAATAACAACCAAGTACATATTTTGACTTTCATCCCCTCTCTCAAGGATACCGTGCTAAATTTCGGGATAAAAAGTATCCTATGTCCTACCTCGTAGTATGAACTCAAATCATGCCAAGTTTCATTTCAATCCGTTCAGTAGTTTCGACGTGATGCGCGGCCAAGATACAGACAGACAGACAGACTGACGGACAGACAGACAGACAAAAATGAAAAAAATTACAGTTTTGGGTTCAGTATCGATTATAGAGAGCCCTCCAAAAAAAAATTCAAAATATCTTTAATGTACAGAATTGGACCTGTTACATTTTTATTATAAGTATAGATAGATTATTATCTTTAACTGTCTTTGATATTTTAAAATTGTTTATGTTAATAATTTTGCATAGTAATGACTAAATGTTAGTAGAACGCACTAATTGACATACTAATTTACATATCTGCAAGTGAACATAATAACATACCTAAAACTCACAATAGAATGATTCGCATTTACATGTATGTGTAGAAAACCAGTTTAATGGTTTTTAAGAAAATTTCATTCATCATCAGCCTATCGCAGTCCACTGCTGGACATAGGCCTCTCCAATTGCACGCCACTTAGTTCGATCCTCGGCTGCTTTACGAATTCGATTATTTTCATTAAAATAAGAAAAATGTTCAGAAGAGAATAAAATAAGAATCCTTCTTTCCAAGTCGCTTCCGCTGTCTTTTTGCTTAGATCTTTTCGTTTTGCGTTTTTAGCAGTAGATATAGTGATTTAAGAGGACGGTTTTTATTTCTAATACATGCTTGTTGTAGTATAGGAAATCTGAGAACCTCAAATACTTCAGCAATGTGCAGCAACGCAGCTGTGTCGCTAGTTCAGTCATAAAAATGAAGTAATTATGCTTGAAGGTGGTTAATTGTATTATTGTTAGGGTTCCGTGCCAAAGGCAAAAAACGGAACCCTTATAGATTCGTCATGTCTGTCTGTCTGTCCGTCCGTATGTCACAGCCACTTTTTTCCGAAACTATTAGACCTATAATGTTGAAACTTGGTAAGTAGATGTATTCTGTGAACCGCTTTAAGATTTTTACACAAAAAAAAAAAAAAACAATAAATTTTGGGGGTCCCCATACTTAGAACTGAAACTCAAAAAAAAATTTTTCATCAAACCCATACGTGTGGGGTGGGGTATCTATGGATAGGTCTTCGAAAATGATATTGAGGTTTCTAATATCATTTTTTTCTAAACTGAATAGCTTGCACGAGAGACACTTCCAAAGTGGTAAAATGAGTGTCCCCCCCCCCCCCTTTAACTTCTAAAATAAGAGAATGATAAATCTAAAAAAAATATATGATGTACATTACCATGTAAACTTCCAACGAAAATTGGTTTGAACGAAATCTAGTAAGTAGTTTTTTTTAATACGTCATAAATCGTAAACTGCAATTTACCTTTCATTCAATCAACACAAATATAAAAATAAAACAAAAATTATATTATGTTACTTGCTGCTGCGGAACCCTTCATGGGCGAGTCCGACTCGCACTTGGCCACTTTTTTTTTTGTTTGTGTTTGTAATTGTATAAATATAACATTATTGAATGGTGGATTATACACAGACACGTATATTATTTCAACATGTTATCGCGTTTACTTAAGGTTTGTGAACCTATCCATTCCAGTTATGAGAGATTCCTTGGATGGAGATCGTTTTCGCTGATTGCCATCTCATCAAAAGAAGAATAGATTCCTTGTATCGATTGTTTTTATGATTATCCTATCGATATTCGATCTTAAGCCTCATCGGGAATAAGGCACTGTAAAGATCAATAGAACGTATTTTCCTGTCGCCTATATCCATTAAAAATAATTAAGATATAAAATAAAGTACTGTACTAATGTTTTGATGTATATCACATATACGAACTTAACTTTATAAACATATAAATATTAAATTATTATTCTGATCCAACATGACCGTTTTATCAAAAGAGGCGATTGAAAGCTTAAATTTAATTGTAAATGTTACTACTGCTGTTTAAATTAAGAAAATTATGAAGTATAAACATGCCATTTATTGAAGTGTACATATATATAACGTTCGTGTCTATTTTAGGGTTCGTTATCGTCGAAAAACAAACGGAACCCTCATTAGATCATACTTAACGTTTTTTAACAAGTTTTTAGGGTTTCGTTGCCAAATGGCAAAAAACGGAACCCTTATAGATTCGTCATGTCTGTCTGTCTGTATGTCCGTCCGTATGTCACAGCCACTTTTCTCCGAAACTGTAAGAACTATACTGTTGAAACTTGGTAAGTAGATGTATTCTGTGAACCGCATTAAGATTTTTACACAAAAATAGAAAAAAAAACAATAAATTTCAAACTTACGTAGTGGATAGGTATTAAAAAATGATATTGATGTTTCTAATATATTTTTTTCTAAACTGAATAGTTTGCGCGAGAGACACTTCCAAAGTGACGATTTTTTGAAATTCCACCCCTAAGGAGGTGAAATAGGGGTTGAAAGTTTGTATGGAAGTTCGTCATTTTTTAAGTAAGAAACATGAAACTTTACTTTTGGGCTACTGATTAAAAAAGAGTAGATACGTATTTAAGCGTTTCTGGATATTCTACCCCTAAGGGGTTAAATAGGGGTTGTTATTTCGTATATAGGTCAGTCTGGAAGTCCGTCATTTTTGAAGTTAGAAACATGAAACTTTATTTTTTGGCTGCTGATTAAAAATGAATTGATACGTGATTCAGCGTTTCTGAATATTCTACCCCTAAGGGGGTGAAATAGGGGTTGAAAGTTTGTATGGAAGTAAGTTAGAATCGTGAAACTTTATTTTTAGGCTACTGATTAAAAAAGAGTAGATACGTATTTCAGCGTTTCTGGATATTCTACCCCTAAGGGGGTGAAATAGGGGTTGAAAGTTTGCATGGAAGTTCGTCATTTTTTAAGTAAGAAACATGGAACTTTATTTTTGGGGTACTGATTTAAAATGAACAGATGCGTATTTAAACGTTTCTGAATATTATACCCCTAAGGGGGTGAAATAGAGGTTAATTTTTTTTATGGAAGTTCGTCATTTTTTAAGTTAGAAGCATGAAACTTTATTTTTAGGCTACTGACTATAAAAGAGTAGATACGTATGTCAGCGTTTCTGGATATTCCACCCTTAAGGGGGTGAAATAGGGATTGAAAGTTTGTATGGAATTCCATAATTTTTTAAATAAGAACTTTAAAAAATTATGGACCTATATATGAAACTTTATTTTTGGGCTACTAAATAAAAATGATTAGATACGTATTTAGGAGTTTTTGGATATTATGCCCCTAAAGGGGTGAAATAAGGGTTGAAAGTTTGTAAGGAAGTTCGTCATTTTTTAAGTAAGAAACATGAAACTTTATTTTTAGGCTACTGACTATAAAAGAGTAGATACGTATGTCAGCGTTTCTGGATATTCCACCCTTAAGGGGGTGAAATAGGGATTGAAAGTTTGTATGGAATTCCATAATTTTTTAAATAAGAACTTTAAAAAATTATGGACCTATATATGAAACTTTATTTTTGGGCTACTAAATAAAAATGATTAGATACGTATTTAGGAGTTTTTGGATATTATGCCCCTAAAGGGGTGAAATAAGGGTTGAAAGTTTGTAAGGAAATCCATCATTTTTTAAGTGAGAAACATGAAAATTTGTGTTTTGGCTGATTAAAAATAAGTAGATACATATTTAAGCGTTTCTTTATATTGCACCCCTGAGGGGTTGAAATAGGGGTTGAAATTTCGTATATAGGTTATTCTGGAAGTCCGTTATTCTTGAAGTTAGAAACATGCAATTTTATTTATGGCTACTGATTAAAAATGAGTAGATACGTATGTACGAACATGTTCTACCGGAACTGGTTGTGGTTCACGGTGCCGTTCTCGAAGTTGTTCAAAAATATGTGTGGTGCCTCGAGCAGACTTTGCAGTTATGTAGAAACAACTTCGAGGACGAGGTGAACAGGAGAATTCAGCTGGGTTGGGCAGCGTTTGGGAAGCTTCGTCGGGTCTATTCATCGTCAATCCCACAGTGCCTAAATACGAAAGTCTTCAATCAATACGTCCTACCTGTCATGACATACGGTGCCGAAACGTGGACACTTACGACACGGCTGGTCCACAAGTTCAAAGTCGCTCAGCGTGCTATGGAGAGATAATACTGTTGCGCCTTCGAGAAAAATAGTCTGGAACAATCTACCAGTCGCGAGAATGGAGGAAGGCGCCATCTAGTGTCAAGTAGCGACTATTTTTAATTATTTAATACCCGGCTCGTAACAATACTAATGATTTATTTTTCTCATCACAAAATCTCAACGTTTCTCTAAGGGATCGCATCAAGAATGAGGTGATCCGGTAGAGAACCAAGGTCATTGACATATCCCACAGGATAAGCAAGCTGAAGTGACAGTGGGCTGGCCATATTAGCCG
Source organism: Diaphora mendica (assembly GCA_949125395.1). Classification (NCBI taxonomy): domain Eukaryota; kingdom Metazoa; phylum Arthropoda; class Insecta; order Lepidoptera; family Erebidae; genus Diaphora; species Diaphora mendica. The sequence continues at coordinate 11,427,245 of OX421321.1, forward strand.
CAGAACTGATAACGGTTGGGGTAAACGGGTTCTTGAGTGGTGACCGCATCTCGGCAAACGTAGCGTAGAACGTCCACAGGCCAGGTGGAATAATGACCTGCCCAAGACGGCTGGCAGGAGCTAGATGAGACGAGAAGCTGAGGGTCGAACCAAGTGGCGTGCAATTGGAGATTCCTATGTCCAGCAGTGGACTGCGATGATGATAATGAGATACGTGTTTAAGCGTTTCTGGATATTCTATCCCTAGGCTAGACTGGAAGTGTGTCATTTTTTTATTTAGTAGCCTGTAACTTTGTCTTCAGGCTTTTGATTACAAATAAATGAATACTTATATCAGCATTTATGGAAATTCTATTCCTAAAGGGGTTAAAATAAGGGTCGAAAGTGTGTATGAAAGTCAATTTTAATGGACTATTGAATATAAATAAATACGTTTAAAAACATGAACACAGTATTCATAGATACTGACACAATTTTAATTAAATACATATAATTAACTTCCACGCGAGCAACGCCGCGGGCAACAGCTAGTATGTCATAAATCGTAAACTGCAATTTACTTTTCATTCAATCAACACAAAAGTAAAATAAAAATTATATTATGTTACTCGCTGCTTCGGAACCCTTCATGGGCGAGTCCGACTCGCACTTGTTTTCTTATTATTTTATTAACTTGCAATGTATGTACATGCTTGTATGTTCGGGTGGAATCTTGCAACTCAATTTTGAAGCAGATTACTTCAACCGATTTTGCTGAAATTTTGCAAGCATATGTATAAAACGTGACAATGCAATATTATGATAACATGGAGCTGATCTGATGCTGGAGCCGGAGGGTGGTCATAGGAACTGGAGTTCCTATGACCACCCTCTGATAGATAAAGAAATGTCGCAACACCATCGAGTTTGGACTCGTTTGATTCGTCTCAATAAGTATAGGGCATTCCAATAAAGCTTGGTTTAATTTTTTTTTAATTTTATTATTTTTTATTTATTTTAAAAAGACAACTCCCGCATTAGGAATAAATCCTGTGTCGCGGAGGACTTTCCAAACATACATGAAACGGACACAAAGAACACCCAGACTCAGAACAACAATTTGTGGATCACACAAAGTGTTGTCCTACGTGGGATTTGAACCCACGACACTTGGCGAAGTAGGAAACGGCGTGGTGACCGTTAGACCACTAGGTCAAACGTGCAGTCCAATTTAATTTATTATCTGTCCGACTGTGGCTCTATCTATTTAACTGTCAAAACATTTTCCAGACATTTTTTGATAAACAGATTTTTATAGTATAATAGCTAAGAAAGCAATCAAGAATCTTAGTTAGCGCAGTTAAAAATATATACACAGATATTTACTTTTAACATTTTCTCACATGTTATCACTTAGTAGGCAAATCAAACCTACAGTGTTGAAAAGTTGATTGTCGTTACATCAAGTGTTTTATAAACCCAAAGTTAGGTTTGTCACTCAGAATAGCTGGGGCAAAACTGTTCGAGAGTCAATTCCTAACATAGTCTACCTATCTACGAGTTTACTAGTCCGGGTTTCATTTTCAATTTTGAACTGAATTAAAATCTAACTGATAAACATAACAGAAAATTTAATTTGCTATATGATACCGACTATTTCTCATTTCACTAAATTGTCAGTATGCATTTCGGTAAGAATTTTATTTTGGGCGCAAACATTTTCAATACGAAAATTTCAGGACGGTGTAGTGCACACCTAAAGCAATACACTCGTTGAAAAGTATCGTGGCGACGCGAGGGAATTCTAACCACAAATTACTTTATATGACTTTTAAATGTGTTCTAAAATTTCGCAACTGTGTTTACTGCACCGAAATATTTTTCGTGTGCTTAAAAACGTTTACTTAAAATGTCTCTGACTAACTTAAACTGATCTAACACAAAATTAAAAATTACTGCAATGTAAACATCTAACCTGTGTAACCTAACCGAGGAAATAGAATTTCCCGTGAAAGCTGGTCACAACCTGATATCCTTTTTCGGAACTTCGAACTTCCAAACGGCTAGACATCCAAATAGTTGTAAGAACCGCTGCCTTGTTGGACTAACGGTTAGAGGATGTGACCGCCAATCAAGAAGTCTTGGGTTCGGCTCCCGGGTCGGTCAAAAAAGTGTTGTTGGGTTTTTCTTACCAGAAATTCTTAATAGCAGCCCTGAGTATGGAAGTCGGTGGTATTTCAGAGCACGTTAAACCGTCGATCCCCTTTATCGCAATTGCTATTGAGAAGTCAATGCCTTAAAATATACTCATAACTAGTTCAACTCTCGAATTCTGGTCCGTCCGATGCCAGTTGCTCTATGGAAAAACTGATATTCAGGTAAAACCGGTGGGACTAACTGACCGCCCCAAATAATCTTGGGTATAACAAAGACTGGGAAGATGATCTGAAAATCGTTATAGGTTATTAGGCCCTGAATTTTAATAAATATTCTTGGCTGGCGTTTTTAGACTATTTCAGCAGTGGCGCGTATCATTGCTTCTCTTCGATTAGGAAGTGCAGTAGTGTGCTTCAAAATGGAACGGAAAGTAGTATGTTAATACGCGCCACCGTGTATTTTAATACTATCTATATTTAATAAAATGATTTTCTTTTGATCAATCCATCTTTCTTCTCAATTTAGAAAACGAGAAAAATACTCGGATACACTAACGTTCGGATACACTGCGCGATATTTATTGTTCTGCTCTAAGTTTTCTACATCTGTTGAACTGTAACTTAATTTTGTAATTTTTCTGTTCCATTTATGTTTTTCTAGTGATGTAAGCTGGCGGGTGGTGCAGAGATAATAACGGTGTACCAGAATATCTGCACGTGATTTATTAATATTTCTTGTTATTATATTTTTATATTCATTCATAGTATTTACTTATATTTATAGTTTATTTGTTTTGATGTCTTCTGACAGTGAATGTTATGTTTCTGCTCATGAATTGGAAACTTCTTCGAGTGATGAAAGTTCTCCTCAGTGACGGATACTCTCGGTGGTGTTCTACGCAGCAAATTTAATGGTAACAGTAACAATCTGCTCTTCAATGTGTGTCATGTAAATGCACAAAGTGTTCCCAGCCACTTCGCTGAACTTTACGAGGCTTTCTGTGATACCAATGTTCATGCCGTTCTGATCTCCGAGACTTGGCTCAAGCCACATCCGCCTTCCACCTCTTATCTGCTGCCTGGTTTCATTCTTATCCGGAATGACCGGATGGGGAAGGGGGGAAGTGGCGTAGCTATTTACTTACGCAGTGACTTTTCGTATCGAATTAAATCATCTTCCCCTTCTAATTCTAATTATGTTGCCTCTGCTGAATTCCTTTTCCTGGACGTTTGTGTCAAGGGCGCCAAAACTGCTTGGCGTTTTCTATTGTCCCCCTTCCATTGACTATTTCACTGAATTCGAATCAGTTCTTGAATCTTTGGGTGCAGAGTATGCTTATTACATCATCATGGGGGATTTCAACACCAATCTTTTAGCTCAAAACTCCCCTCGTTCCCTCAAGCTCCAGTTCCTTCTTGAGTCGGTCAGTTTTCGTGTTCTACCACTACATGCCACTCACCATAATAATACCGGCGAGGACACTTGGCTCGACTTAATCATCACCTCTAACCCTTCTCTTGTTTCCTCTCATGGTCAACTTGACGCTCCCGGATTCTCACATCATGACCTGATTTTCCTCTCCTATGTCCTCAAACCTCCTAAACCCAAACCTAAGATTCTGTACAGGCGTAGCTTTAGGCGAATGGATATGGAGAAATTGAATGACGATGCTTCACGGATTGACTGGGCACCCTTGATCGATTCCACTTCGATCGATGATAAGGTGCACGTATTTAATGCAGTAATAACTAAACTGTATGATACTCATGCCCCAGTTAAGATGATAAGAGTCAAGCGGCCACCGGCGCCTTGGATGACCAAGGATATACAGTTGGCCATGAAATGTCGAAATCGTGCCTTTAAGACTTATAAGAGGGACCGCGTCGAGGTCAATTGGGAACAGTATAAGATTGCAAGAAATCGGTGTAACCAGTTGATAAGGAACGCTAAACGCCGCCAGGTTCTAGATAATATTTCATCTTCATCTCCTGCGGATATCTGGAAGTTCCTCGGAACTCTTGGTATTGGCAAATCGCAACATGTAGACTATCCGCAATCCATAAGTCTCGATACCTTAAATCAACATTTTGCTACCTCTTCCACCTTGGATAGTCTGTCTGAAACGAACACCATTAGTTATATTAATAGTCTACCGCGCCCTCAAGTAAACCTTTTTCACTTCAGTCCAGTCACAGAGGAGGAAGTTAAGAAAATTATTCTGTCCATTAAATCTCAAGCGATTGGTAGTGATGGCATTGGTAGAAAAATGATAACCATATTGCTAGTCTACCTCCTCCCCGCCATCTCCCATATTGTAAACTTCTCTCTCATTTCCGGCACATTTCCCTCTCTTTGGCGGAAAGCGTATGTACGCCCGTTACCTAAAACTCCTAATCCATCACTTCCAAATCATTTTCGTCCTATTTCTATCCTTCCCTTCCTCTCTAAAGTGCTAGAAGACTGCGTCCACAAACAGTTTTCCCACTTCATTTACTGCAACAACTTATTTAGTCCCTTTCAGTCTGGTTTTCGACCAGGCCATAGCACGGTTTCTGCTCTTCTCAAAGTGACTGGCGATATTAAAGTGGTAATGGAGGATTCTAAGATTACAACCGTAGTACTGGTTGATTTTTCCAATGCCTTTAATACCGTCAGTCATAACCTCCTCCTTGCTGTCCTATCCCGTTTCTCGGTATCTCGTGAAACACTGGACTGGTTCTCCTCCTACCTTCGGGACCGTCAGCAATCAGTCACTGTGGAAGATTCTTCTTCTAACTGGTGTGACCTCACTGCTGGGGTCCCACAAGGCGGTATTCTGTCTCCTCTCCTATTTTCCATCTTTATTAATCTTATCACCCCAAGACTTCAGTGTTCCTATCATCTCTATGCTAATGACTTGCAAGTATACTATCAAACTGAGCTGTGCAATATATCATAGCTAGGGCTAGCAAAATCTAATTGTATTACACTAATATATTGGACCACTTGTCCCAAACAATTAATATTTAATATTAAGTTTTACAATTCAACCAATAATTAAATGTGTGATTGGGTGAATATATTGGACCAACTGTCCCAACAATCAATATCAAGTATACAATATAGTTCAAACTAGCAAACAATTAGTAACATAAGTTTTACAATTTAACCAATAATTTAATGTGTGACCTACCTACATTTAATCATTATGCTAATAAATTGTTTTAAATACTATTCTAAATAACTATATCAGTGGAAACAAAGAAATGTGGACAGTGGAACAGTATAGTTACCTACCTAACAACTAGGTATCACCTTCTGAGGCACTACGGAGTGCTCAACTCAGAGGTATTGCGCGCCCTCTATAGACTTAGAAACTTTTGCCACTGAAAACTAAAGTAATGCTTGTTCAGACTCTAATATTCCCTATAATTGACTATGGTGATGTGTGCTACTTTGACCTGAATGCAGATCTGCTCAATAAGCTAGACCGTCTTCTCAATAATTGCATTCGATTCATTTTCAATTTACGTAAATATGATCATGTGTCACAGTATCGCTCCCTATTGAAGTGGCTTACAATTCGCCAACGCAGAGAGGTACGAGCGTTAACCACCTTATACTTTTTACTCCACTCACCAAGTTCTCCTTCTTACTTAACTTCCCAACTTCAATATGTAGGTGCTAATCACGCAAAAAACCTTAGATCGTCAAACAACTTACTTCTTCATTGTCCCTCTCACCGCTCGGATTTTGTACATTCTTCTTTCTTGGTTCAATCTGTCCTGTTATGGAATGCGCTCCCTCTCGAGATCAGGATGGCGAAAACACGTCAAGCCTTTAAATACTTGTTGCGGAAACATTTCACAAAAAAATAAACACCACAATCCTAAATTTTATCCTCTTCACAACAAAAATATATATAAGGTATTATGTATGTATATGTATATTATGTGTGTATATATGTATATCTTCTTCTTCTCTAAGTGCCATCTCCACCCCGGAGGTCGGCGACCATATGTCTGTACGTCTCCCTGTTTTCAGTCATGCGAATTAGCGCATCTGTGCTTTCCACATCCAACCAGTCTCTTATATTTCTCGTCCATGATGTTCGCCTTCTACCTCTACTGCGCTTACCCTCAATCTTCCCCTCAATTATCAGCCTTATGAAGTCATATTTATTACTTCTATATATATGCCCAAAATACGCCGCTTTTCTTTTCTTAATTGTTTCTACCACCTCTTAATCCTTATCCATAATTTCTAGCACTTTTACGTTTGACACTTTGTCAGTCCACTTGATTTTCAGCATTCTGCGGTACATCCACATCTCAAAGGCCCTGTGTTTCTCAAGCAATGTTTGCTTTAGAGTCCAGCTTTCTGATCCATAAAGCAAGATTGGAAGAACATAGCATTTCACCAACCTCCATCTTAATTTCAAATTGAGTTTCCTATTAGTTAGTAATTTATTCATTTTCTGAAAGGTGTTTCTGGCTATTTCAATTCTTGCCCGGATCTCTTTTTCTGATTCCCAATCTTCATTAAGCCAAGAACCCAGGTATTTATAACTATTAACTTTTTCAATTGTAATATTTTCTAAGGATATTGGTGTTTGCGGTTCTAAATTTGGTGTTTTACTAACAATCATATATTTAGTTTTATCAATATTTATTTTAAGTCCATAGTCTGTAAGTTGGTCATTTAATTTTTGTAGGATTATTTGAAGGTTCTCAGGTGTGGCAGCCAGCAAGACGGTATCATCGGCATATCTGATATTCTGTATTAATTTACCATTCACACGGATTCCAAGTTCCACTTCATCAAAGGCACTTCTAAAAATCATTTCGGAGTATAAGTTAAATAGACAAGGTGAAAGAATACACCCCTGTCTAACTCCTTTTTCAATATGTATATATGTGTGAGTATATAATTACCCAAATATTATGTGTACTAATATCCTAATGATATAAGTAATAATGTAAAATCATTAAGTAATTTACATTTGTAAGCTCTCTCTCTCTCTCTCTGGAAATATGATATACTATAATGGAATTATTTTATTTAACATTTCTGAACATTGTGCACCTACCATTCTTGGCTCTGCATCACCCTAAGGTCGACTGGTAGAAAATGCCTACGGCATTAAGTACGCCTGTGCAACAATTATGCATGATGACTTAAATAAAAAAAAATAAAAAAAATTGGCTAGTTTCTTTGGCTTGCGCAAGTAACCAGCACCACTCATAAGTATCGGGATTAGCTCGAGCACACATTTCACTATTAAAATTGAGCTGTAATAATGGAATAATACATTTGTTTGATTATTCAATAATCAAGCGAATTATATTACATAATAATACTAGAAATTATTTATTTTTGATAATTAGTATTCATTCCGGCTGGTGCAATGTGGCAAATTACGGGTGAACTTTAAGTCAGAATCCGGACGATTATTTTAGTCCGAGAGAAGTTCAACAATCCATCATTCGTAATTGCCAGAGTTCTTTAAACGTCTGTCTCTTTGATTATTAAACACTTCCCTCTTAATATCTCGTTGCAATTATTTTCCATTAATAAATTCGTAATAAATTTTACACAATGTTAAACTGAATATGGCTCCGTAATTAATTTAATTATCAGGTATTTAGTAACGAGTGCTGTGCCTGTTTATTCATGTAATTATGATCGTAATACAAAACCTTAAAAAAAATAAATGAGCCATAGAGATGAAAGTTGCATGTGAAATTGGCGACTCTGCGTAAAAATACTGTTACGTAACAAAAAATGACAAGGTGTCGCCTCACATATCAGTTTTGAACTCGTCAGTAATTAATTAAAAACCTAGGCAAGGCTGTTTTTATAAGTTTTTATACATGTAGGTAAAATGTTCATATTATGTGCAAACTCATACTTCTGATTCTAGCCAGTTTTGACAAGTAATGTTAAAAATGTGACGTGACTTGGTTTGTTAGGCCGCGTACTCGAACTCAGCGGGAGCGGGGCGGGCGCGGAAGCGGAGCGGCAGCGGCACGTTCAAATGTATGGATTTATATGGGAGTGTTTTCGAACACAGCGGAGCGGCAGCGGAGCGGGAGCGGGCGACGAGCGGGTGACGAGCGGCGGACGAGCGGTGCGTATAGAGGTATTATAGATAGAGTAGGGAAGACATATGACTGCCGGTAAGCGGAAACGTCAGACGATTAGAAAGAGAGAGAAGATCGCGGTACCCCATCTGTCTTTCTCTACTGACGCATGCGCAGTAAAGGACTGCTTGTTATTATGATAACCTCGAATAATAAAATAAAATTAACTCGAAAATCTTCTAAATATATAAAAGAGGAAGGTGACTGATATAGAGAGAGATCAACGCACAGCTCAAACCGCTGAACCTAGAATCCTGAAATTTTGCGTGTAGGTTCTTAATGCAACATAAGTGAGCAATAAGAAAGGATTTTTTTAAATTCCACCCCTAAGGGGGTAAATCAGGGAATGAAAGTCTGCGTAAGCGAAGCCGTGTGTAAAAGCTAGTACCTTATAAAGTTGTTTGAAGTAATAAAATATAGGTACACACAGACAGGTAGGTACCGCGATCGTCTCTCTCTTTCTAACCGAGGAACAGCTGGAGGCCTGGTTCCCCTCCCTGGGTCCGTAATTTTACTGCGAAAGTCACATGTTCGATGAATGGAAAGTCGTCTGAACGTTACTTCGAATACTTTTTACCAATAAACTCTTCTTCTACTGAACGATGATTCATCGAATATTTTTGAATCGAATTAATGTTTTTTCGAATAAGTTTAAAATGAAAATAAAAGTATAAAGAAAACATGTGTGGTGTATTCTTTCATACAAAATCAAGAAAATCTAATAACTTTTAGATATCATACGTTCCTTCCGTACATTAAAATTTAAAAACATGAAATTTGACAATAAACTGCTAGTAAAATATAATAACGAGAAGCACCTAGGTTACTTGTCAACGCTAGATAAATATTATGTTTGCATTTAGATTGCCGTAGGCAGGCTTTTCATAAGCAGAAATACTAAATGCAATCAAAAAAGTGTTATAGCCAAATTTCATGTTTCTAAATTTTAATGTTCCGTACACTAAAGTTTAGAACGGGAGGAACGTAGGTTTTTTTTTTAAACTGTTCGCACGCCCCATTTTTCTTTACATTTTTATTTCAGTTATTTAACTATATGATAATATTATATTATACTCATTATAATTTATAAGATTTAATTAGTAGGTTAAATAAAGTGATATTGAAATGTTTCATTCTTCTAAATTTTAAAGTACGGAAGGAACGTATGATATCTCAAAATTATTAGACTTCCTCGATTATGTATGAAATAATACACCACACATGTTTTCTTTATACTTTTATTTTCATTTTAAACTTATTCGGAAAAGCATTAATTCGATTCAAAAATATTCGATAAATCGTTCAGTAGAAGAAGAGCTTATCGGTAAAAAGTATTCGAAGTAACGTTCAGACGACTTTCCATTCATCGAACATATATTATGACTCGCACGGCTCCTCTGCTCTATCTATAATATCTCTATGGCGGTGCGCACCAGTGTCGCGGTGTCAGCTAGGGATGGAATAAAATAGCAATCACCTGTGATTATTGATTTTTAATTTTGTCAAGTTTGTGATTTTTCCAAATTTATTTACTTATTAAAATAACAATTTTAATAGTTAATTAAATAAACATTTTATCCACATTTATTACTTGCAATATTGTTCGAATGGTTGTTTTTTTATGTTTTTAATTTTATTTTGATAGGAACGCAAATATTACAAAATATATATTTAAATTCTATGTATAATATGTATGTATTTACAAAAAAAAGTATTTATGTATTTATATTAGTTATCTAGTACCCATAACACAAGCTCTGCTTAGCTAAGCTAGGGACTAGATGGCGTTGTGTGTTAGATGTCCGAAAATATTTATATTTTTATTTGACGAGCGAGCGACGAGCGTGTGACGAGCGGCATACGAGCGGGCGCATCAATCTTAGACAAAGTATTACATAGACTTGACACAATTTTGTAATTAACCGACGAAATTGTAACCAGGTTTGTTGAACGTTTGGAACATTAATAAGGGAGAATGGGCTTTAACCTGGCAACGTTAATATTTGATGTACTTGGTTTCTATTCCTTACGGGTGTACGCATATGTCAAGTCTACGTAATACTTTGTCTAAGGCACGAATGTAGCGGTGTCATATAGGGATGTAATAAAATAGCAATCACCCGTGATTAATGATTTTAATTTTGTCAATGTTGTGATTTTTGCAAGTTCATTTAATTATTAATATTTTATATTTTATTTATTTGTTGTTATTAAAACATTTTAATCATCTTTATCACTTGTTAATTTGATCGCTTTTTTGATGTTATTTTTTTTTCATTGTACCCCCTATTATTTTCTATAATGATCGAGTATAGTAACCTAATACCCCTCTAACTTGTCAATGTAAATTATTGTGTTTACAATTACGACTAATCAAGATTTTTTTAAGGTTATCAGGCTTGGGTTGTACGATTTTAGAAAAATTAATTTAATATACTAATTTATGACGCTATTACATATGTAGATATTATGATTATATAAAATATTATCAAACATTAATCGTTTTCACTAATTATTTAAAATCACTAATCATTTTTTTTGTGAAATCTGTCATCCGTATCAAGCTATATTTTACGAGGTATTGTTTATAAGAAACACACACATCACTAAACCGCTCTAGCGCCCGCTCCTAGCCCGCTGGTTTCGAAAACGGGTTAGCGGCCCCGCTCCGCTGCCCGCTGAGTTCGAAAACGCGGCCTTACGGTTTCATCCTTTACTCTACCAATCATTATCAAATTTTGCATACACATATTTATCACAGTTCAGATAAGGTTACGATACCTTTCGATCTAGAAAAGGTAACGTTCCCGAGGGACAACAAAGGAAGTTTGATGAGAGCAAAATTACAAGCAAACGCTGGTCAATTACAAAAATATGGGGCTCCATTGGTGTTAAAAAAATTTTTTTTAAAGAACATTGGAATTCAGATTAATGATGTCATTGTTTCGTTACCTGGTATAGACAACATCCTTTTCACAATTCTATAATTAACACAATACAAAATTTGCTATATTAATACAGTATATAAAGCATGAAATAAAATGAAACCAATAAATTTATAAAGCTCGACAGCAAATTTAGCGTACAGAAAATCAGAATGTTGGACATCCGTCAGGCAGGGTCGAAAGCACACAAACTTTGAACTGGCAACTGTAACCGGATTCACTAACGAGTCGCTGCACGGGTGACGGCGTGAAGCCGCCAGCACCTCGTCGTCCCACACACTCTTTTTCAAATAAAAATTGAAAAAATCAACACTAAACGTAAAATTCCCTCAATCATAATAAAAAAATTAAACAGTTGTGTCCCCAAACTAACTCAAATGCAGGATTTAGGCGACCCTTTCAATATACAGTTGACTCCTATTAGGGCGTTATCTGGTGCACGCAGCGGTCGCAGTTTAGGACTTAACGAATTATCGGGCCGGCTGTCAGGGCCCGGCATGGAAGCCAATTGTGAATAATGGAACAGTGAATTTATAATCATGTGCTCGACTGACCGAAAGGCAGGCGTGTCCGCGTGGCCGCAGTCGCCGCGCTCGCTCGCCTCTGTCCACTCGGCTAGATTAGTACCATTGTTTGAATGTGGATTATTCACAGTACGAATGTTCTCCTAACCATACTTTTTAAAGCCCACCTGTATTATTTATTAATCTATATATTTTGCTTCAGTTTTATAATCCGTGACATTATAAGTTCTGTGTTTAATCTATAACATTTATCCAGTCCAGTCACAGTTCCAAAGTATTTTAATATTTAGCATAACTGTAAACACAATTGATAAATGAATAATGATTATTTTAACTTTTTAACGATAGTTCGAACACTAATCTTGAAGCCCATACTTGTTGGACGCCGTGTGATTTAGTTTATTGAAACCTATTCAGTCATCGGCTAATAAATTCAGACTCAAAGGATATCCTGATTTGAACCTGAGTTTATCTAGATGTAGAATGTAAACAGATTCAAACACTGGTATTTTTTGTCAGGATACAGTTAATTTCAAGCGAGAAAATTATACATCACACATGCCCCCATTTCCACTAACCAGATCAAAGAATTTAACATTTTGTGATTACTATTGTGTAACGATAAATATAATATAACATAAAACAACAAATACGTTAAGATTCTCAATAACATATTTACGCATAATATATTCGATATTAACTGAGTATCCGATCTCATTTCTGTGGTCATTAGTTCACATATCTAACAACTACTCGTATAAATTCATACATTGTCAGTTATTAGGTACAATGTTGCTTTAAATATATACTACTATTCAAATAAATCTATGCAAATAAATAAATTTGGAGTGTCCGTTTGTAATATTAAAATAACTGCTTTTTAATCAATGCATATGTATACACAGTACATGTACCAAAATAACATTTTTTACAATTTTTGTCTGTCTGTCTGTCGGTCTGTCTGTCTGTCTGTCTCTTTTTTCCGGGTAATCTCTGGAACGGCTGGAGCGATTTTGACGGCTGGCAGATAGCTGATGACCTAAGGAGTAACGTCGGCTACTTTTTTTAGACTAGCTTTGTCCCGCGGCGGCGGGTAACACCGCGGGGTTCAGCTAGTATCAAATAAATGTTGGTAAAAATAAGCTCAAATGAATTACCTTAGTAGGTATTAATACGCACTTTCAAACTGTGTATATTAACTACTTACTATTATTCTATTCTGAGCTAGACGCTGTAAAGAAGACTAATTACGGCTACAACTACTTGCCTTGTATGTGTTTATTTTTACCATCGAAAAAAAGATACGTTAGATCCTTCTCGTGATGATGTTGCAAATACATAGCGCACGAAATGAAGGAAAATGGAGTAACAGTGAATCGTGCAAAGCCTGCTTATTACGCCCGCCTTATACCGCTCACTAACTAGTTCTATCAAAACGCACAAACTGAGAGCAGTTGCAAATAGCGCTCGGAAACTAACTTTGATATTATTTAGCACTTGAATATTATTCATGAATATTGTTATTAAGATTTATACAAGGCATATTTTATAATAGTGTGCCATCTTCAATATAGACTGTTTTCTTGAGGCGAAATTATTTTGCTAGTTCTTTTTTATTTGTTGACGGATCGGAAAATCCCTTTTGATCTACGGCTTCCCGGGGACTGAGCAGCCAGGTATGTGGTGATTCCACTAAGAACTATATCGGCCATCGGCCTCAGGCGCATTGCTCTGAGAAAGACCCGAACCATATTATTTCAGGTCTCCCCCAGGATCGACGCCGCGCCTACTCAGACTCTATCCCGGAGAAGGCCTGGGCTTCCCCTGCCTATCGGCCCAACATTATATGTTGCCGCCTGACTGCAGTTTTGTGACCAGGCCACCCTTCTACCACTGACCGCATCTATTAATCTGCTACCAGAGTTCCCTACTCTCTGGCAGCGACTGTAACATTCTATCCTAACTAAAAGTTTAAGGTTAAGAAGAATACCTCAGTATAGTTTTCAATTTTATAACAAAGATTTACTTAAAATGACAACTAGTTCTAACAGTGATTTTGGTTACATGCAGGTTACACTGTTGAAATTGACAGACCGTTGCCGTATTTTGCCGGGTTTGGTAACCATGATCGTCATACATCAACAACCGTAATTGCACTGATGGAAATAGGCCTTTCATCAGAATGGAGACTTTGACCAACTAGAAATATAACGTAAACATAGTTTTAAAAAACAAACATGCTTTTATTAATAAACCAAACGACATTATTGAAATATTTTCACAAAGCACCCCACGCTTTTTTACATTAAAATTATTTTCTACTTTAGAGTTTGGTTTATTTATAAAAGTGTTTGTTTAGTTTTTAAAAACTATTTTTTTTAGAAAAAAATGCTTATATTTGTTAGTTCTTTTTTTTTCAAATTATTGTATTGTCATCGGCCCTTAACCCCTGTGCAAATTTTCAAGTTAATTAGACTCCTAGAAAATGAAATTAAAAGATTCCGTTACATACATACAGGTCAATCTAATAAAAGTGTGTAAAATTTAAAACAAATAAATGGCACCGCTCTTCTATTAATCGGCGAGCTTCTGGGTAAAGATCGCTCGATCAAAAAGAATTTCCTCAATAAACGTTTGTATGCACTGCAACAGTTGACCATCAGGCTGTGTTTGATACATATTTGTTTACCAGGTAATAGTTTATTTTCTACCACTTTAAGAGTACCAATATATCTTTACCTATAAATGTGAAGACTTGATTCTCTTAACACATTCCCGTTCACAACATATTATTCTGCTTAAAATCTATCTAAATATTTTTATTTCGTGGACAGACAAATGCATAAATAAACAGACCTTTTAGTACGTAGGTACGTTCGTACAAAAGAAACCCCGCAGGGTTCGCACAGTGATGTACAATTTACAAAATTACATTTCATTACAACTTCGTCATAGCCTATTATCTAAATTAATTTGTTTTAGTCTTGCAGAGATGACAGAGATTGCTTAGAATTACATTACCTACTCATAATAATAATAATAATAATCTTTATTGTACCAAAAATGCATTACAAGACACTGTACAGCCCTGACTCCCAAAGTAGCGCTAGCTGTGTGTTGGGAGTCAGTTCCTATTCACAGGCAAAGAGAACAAACTAATAGTTAAAGAAAATACAATAGTAGACATTAATAAGACAGTAGTTAACTAGTGTAAGTGTATATTTGTATATTTAGATAATTGTATATGCCTGTGTTTATGTGTGAGTATAAGTGTGTGAGGGAGTATGATTTATTGTGTATTTGAGTCTTTGTGTTAAAAGTTGTGTGTAGTGTTGGATAATGGAGAACGTGTTGTGATTTTCTTTGTTTTATTAAAAATCCTAGGTATCCTAATAATAATTTATTTATTTAAATTATTCAAGTTTACTTGGTAATTTTGACATAGATTTTTAAATGGCGATCCAACTATTCATGGCATTTTCTTCTCATTTAGCACATTAAATTATACCTACTTGTAAATTTAAATAAAAAGATTTCGCCCATATTTCTGAATCTAAGTCTGGGCCATATAAAGTGTATTGTAATGAGATTTATTATATTCAGGTTACAAATCAAATCTATCTACTCTAGTAAAACAACTTTTCACCCGGTTTTACCCTAATCCTATAATGGTACTAAGTGTATGTTGGGTTCCTCTTTCTGATTATAAATCTTTATTCAAGAAAAGTAGTTTCAGCTCAGAGGAGATGAAACAAAGTTATTATTTACTAATCGCAATTTGTTTTTATTAGATTTTTAGGTTAGAAAAACCGACTAAAAAATATGTCTAAATCAACTAAAAGTTTAAAAAAATATCACCATTACTATTTACGGCTATAGAAGAAAAATTAGCCTTTAGTGTGTAAAACTAGTTTGTGGGAAATAGTATGATCTTGTTTAAAATTCGTTAGGTCGTCCTTGCTTAGAAGGATGTATACTGAGCTTAGGTAAAATGCGTGACCTCTCTTCCCGTGAAGGATAAAATCGATACTTCGCAATTCCCTACACAACTAGAGGCCCTAAACAAATTGCCGACGTTATTTTGAAATCTCTATTTACCACTCGAATTTAGTTATTCACTGTAACAATTTTTTTATGGTTTTATTCCTTCTGAAATCATAGAATACTGACACAATAGAACCAATATAATATTACCTGAGAAGTCATATCGTTCACGATGCAGTGTGGTTGCGGCAAGTAGATATTGTTGCACTAGAACGCAGATGTATTCATAGCAAACTAGAACTTTCACACAGCACCTATAATTGGAAACTCAATATTATGGCAGTTGCCGAATTTCTAACTATCTATTCCTATGAAACGAGTTTTTCATGTTTTTGTATAAGGAATCAATTTATTTAGAAACTAAGTCCACATGTTGAAGGCATTTCTGATACCAAGTCCTTGGTACGATGTGTCCTTTATCAATCACGATGATTAAAGTCGTGACAACTCTTGTGACCAGTTTCAATACGTACACTTATTTTCCGCAACAGAGAAGACAGGGTTAAGGAATGTGAACTACCTTGCGAAATCAAGCGTCTGACAGGTTTTGTGGGAACTCACGCAGTGATCATTGTTTGGCCGGATATTGCTTGACCCACAAGAATTCAAAGGTCTTTTACACAAACACCCTCAACGAGAGTGTGGCTGGAATCAGAGTAGGTACTTCAAACACACACGTAGATATTCACCAAACAAGTGAGCCTTTTAATTGCATAAAGGGCTATGAACAATTGCACAGGCCTTTGTGGTTTTAATGTAGGTACATTCATGCCACATAACATTCAACTCCTACTAAAGGTACACTCGTTGTACGCTCGGCTATTTTCAGTTTGCGGCAAAATCACGTTACCAAATTACATTTTAAAACGTCAAGGAGCTTTTAGTGAATTATTATTTTTAAGGGAATTAACGCGATAACTTATTCCCGTAAAAATAATAATTATGATATCATGGAACGCGAAAGTTTAAAAGTTAGTATAGCTTTTAGTGAAATTGTTAATTTATACTGAATGATGAAAACATTAGTTTTCATCATTCAGTATGAAAGATGCAAAGAAAACTAGTTTTCTTTGCATCGGTTCTCTTAAACACACAAATATTAAGTTATTGAGTACGTTCAGTCTCTACAATAATTAGTTACTTTCTTACAAGTACAAACAGTAAAAAACATAATATTTCAATTCTTCGTTTTAATTTCACTTTATTGTCACATAATGTTTAGAAGATGATGGCAGGATTAGAAAAAGGATGATCCTTATGTGCACGCCCTCTGTAAAGAATTATTTCTCGGATTAATAAAACGTCTTATTTCATCAAACTGATCTACACACATTATAACAAGTATTGATGTGGGATCATAAATTCAAATTAAATTAATCAAAATAGGTGTGCTAAATATTAATTGATATTATTTATATATTTATTGCAATGCCGCAAGTCTAATGGGCACCTTTCCACCGGAAGCGATCGGGAATGGGTTAAGTGACCCATAAATATTTGTGCTACTTTTTTGTTTTATTTTTGTTTTCTTTGATTTTGTGTAGACTTGACATGTATTTTTATTTGAATAAATTAAATCGATTGAAAGTTATTTATTTATTTATATATATTTTGTGATGAGAAAAATAATTCATCATTATTATTATTTTAAATAATATAATTTCCCAACTTTATGCCTTAGACATTCTCTACCTCTCCTACTACTCAATCTTTGAATTATATAAAAAACGAGGTTAAAAATAACAACACTTTATAACACAATTACGAAACTTTACAATTTTACTTATCACATGCATTACATATTGTCAAATTACATTGAAATATATTCATGCTAAACCTTGAATTGATCTAATATAATTTGTGACTTATTGAAAATATTTCGTAGCTCGAGTTAATCCGCAGAGAATAAACATGTAGCTATGTTTCCAACGAAATATCTAAAAACATTCTTTTCTTTTTTTACATAAAACCCTACACACGCGTCGCTAAATATTTAATTTCTAATCCAAGTGCGCCAAGTCGTAAGCAACAGCTAGCAATATTGTAAATGTAAAGGTCTATTTGTGTGATTGTCACTGAACTACCTCCCCGTGGGGCTATGAAACTTTTTAGCCAGTAAGAAAACTTGATAAACGAATCTGTTAATTTTCATCCCTAGTGAGTTGCATGGATATATTGAACTTCAATACAGTTTTCTTTATTTTGGCCAATACCAACGAGTTTTAATTCTCAAAGTAACATCATAATTTGTGAACTCTAAGGACGGACGGAGTTGTCAAGTTCACAATGGATTTTAATTTTGTAATTCCTGAAAAGTAGGGTTTTGTGTCCACACAAGTTTGGTACAGATATATACGTACGCCGTACATGTTTTATTAAGTTTTAATATAAAATATGTGACAAGTGGATATCGATTATTAAGAAAAGGGCTGTTTGGATACTGAAGAATACGTTATTGAAGAAGGAAATCAAAGTGTTTGGTTTTAAAGTACTTATAAAAATTTGTGAAATAATATAGAATTTAGCGAACATAGCAAACGAATAACAAAAAGAATCAAGAGATTAATTTTGTTTACAAATCACGTAAATTACTTGTTATGAGACACTTAAGAATTCTCTCGAACAGTCTCGTATTTTTAAGACAGTTAAAACTTTGATAAACATAAAAACCTTATATCTGTTTTCGTTTATAGATCTGTTAGCAATATATCAGGAACTTAGAACTCTGTAAGCTATTTATTTGCCATAAAAATGGGATTGAAAGGAATAATATTCTGCATTCACGTGAATAGTTGCTATGGTATGCTGAAATATTTACAGAACATTTTATTATTATTTTTGATGATAGTAATCGTCGGAGACTATTAGAAAAAAAGATAGCTAATGTTCAACATATATATATATATATAGTGAATATTTTAGATTAAATAATGCAGTGAGCTAAGATTTCTAGAGGCTATAAAATGAAATGGGATGCTGAGATAGATAAAATTAATAAATATGGCGGTACGAAGTTCGCCGGGTCTGCTAGTTTAAAATGAAATTAATAAAAAATGATATCGGTTCCTAATTTTAACCATATGTAGACATTGGTGAGAAACTTTGAATATGATTAAAGGATTGCAAGCAACCAAGTGAAGCAAAAGCCCAATATAAAATGAAATCTTCTTACTCAGATTGCGGTATTAAGCGACAGTTACAGTCTAAACTGTCAAGAAGATCAATGTCATCTTTTGTCAGTTGGAAGTCCCAAACCTTGAAGTTATCCTCTATACGAGTTTCAGACGCTGATTTGGGTATTACAATAATCCCTCTTTCTATTTGGTATCTGCAACAATAATTATTAAAAATTACAATCTCCAGAGATATTAATTATTGAGCTGTTTGTCCAGTTCTTTTCTGTCCAAGCGGTACTATTGTGGAACTCCCTACCAGTCGCAATTAGACGTGCAAAAACTCAAACGGCCCATGCATGCCGAAGCGTGGCTTTCCTACGGTATATGAAAAAAATAAGTCTCTTTAAGCGTTTTTCCTCTTTCTCCAACCAAAACCTCTTTTTAAAGAAGAGGCTCATGTTCAGCAGTGGTATCGAAAGCTGTTGATGATATGGCAGTTTTTAAAAAAAGGTTATCTAATTGTTATTTAATTTGTCAATCAACAACAATGTATAGTGACAGTAATAATATTAGATATCTGTACCATGTAAATAATTCGAGGAATTATTTAGCAATCCATAAAATGTCTTTGCACGACGTCTTTGCTTTTATTTATATTCATATGAATTTGCTTAAGTTTCTACTAAATCAATTTTTAACCGACTTCAAAAAAAGAGGAGGTCCTCAATTCGACTGTTTTTTTATGTTTATTACCTCAGAACTTTCGACTGGGTCAACCGATTTTCCTGATTCTTTTGTTATTTGAAAGCTGGTGCTTCCCGTGTAGTCTTATTTCAAATTTGTCCAGTTCTTGAAATCTGATTTTTTTTTGTTAAAATTTTGTATTATATCTAGGACTATTTTAGATTTATATTATAGCTATTTTTTGTGAACACTACGGGTTGATGCCTCACCCTGGCTCACGGTGAAGTGGTCTGTTGGAATCGAATCGACGTAAAAGTCACACGTTGGTCTATCAAATGTTGTATTACAGGATATTTATTTTAAAGAATCTGTGTATATTTTAGGAAAGGATTTTCCGAGAATGTTTATAGTCTTTGACATGTACTAAAGTTTTTTTATTAATATCTAATTAAGATAATCTTTCATATACGAGTAGTTGCGCTAAGATGTATTCGTATTTTTATTAACGTCAGTTGTATAAACAATTTTTGTAAATAAATACATATTTCGGACATGTGACACATAACGTTATCTAGCTTGAAACTAAACAGAGCTTGTATCTTGACAGCATAATTCTTAAATAACATACATATTATATATATATATTTGCAGATCATACACATCTCAAGCACAGCAGTCGCATACGGTACAGTCAGTCAATTATAATTATGCTCTATGGAACTAATATACAGACCTTATTAAAACTTGCGCTGGACTTTTGTTCCACCTTTTTGCTACAGTTATAACTTTTGGGTCATCCATCAAGTATCGTTCCCCAGGTTTTACCCAAGGGCGTTGGGGGCTGCCCAGAGGACTATACGCGGTTAATGTTATATCCCATTGTTTACAGAATTCTAAAAGCTTTTGTTGATTTAAGTACGGGTGGCATTCGACCTGGAATAAAGTTATAGATAGTAAATATAAAAGAACGTATGACCAAATCGTGGCAAACAATTTAAATAGTATCAAGTACCTGCCTACAGGTATGTTTGCCATACCCTATATCTGAAATAAGATCTTGTGATTGTTGTTGTTGTGTTGAACAACACGATGTCTTCACATCTCTCATCAAGCCAGAGATAAAACCATTGAATGTTAGAAAATGTCTCAACTAAAGGACTTCACGATAAATTAAACCCCCCAACTAACACAATCAATTCAATTAAAATGCAAGCAAAAATATGTTACATTAGATGTATATTTTTATATTTTTTTTTTTTTATTTGTTTATTTATTTTTATTTTCGGACATCTAACACACAACACCATCTAGTCCCAAGCTAAGCAGAGCTTGTGTTATGGATACTAGACAACTGATACAAATACATATATACTTTTTTTTTGTAAATACATACATATTATACATAGAAAACACCCAAACTCCGAAACAAATATTTGGAGATCATACAAACATTTGGTCCGACCCGGGAATCGAACCCGAGACCTCATGATCACCAGTCGCACACGCCAACCGCGAGACCAACGAGGCCAATTATTTAAACTTTTATTTAGTACATCCCTGAAATATGTACTACCTATAATTTTTTCAATGTCAACAATGAGAATTTATAATTTCATTTGTTATATGCTTCTGAAGATCAAAATTATTACAACAATGTAAAAAGTAGGTAAGTCACAACTACTATTAAAAACAGAATATTAGAAAACAGCTACTGGTATCAAATATATATTTCAAAACTGAGTTTTAATATCGTTTTCCATGTGGCACGGACTTCTATTGTAGTAAATATATAACTCGTCCTATTTTCACATTCTATAGGTTTGGACTGCGTTCCGCACGTAAAATTCATATCGGATTTAAATATTTCAATCAATTTCAAATCTCACCTGATTGGTTACGGGTTTAATCGAAGCCACGTTTAAAATTCGAGTCAATTGCACAGAATTGAAGTTGCTAACTCCAATGCTTTTCACAAATCCTTTTTCAACAAGTTTCTCCATGGCTTTCCAAGTATCTACATAATCAGCGTCAGAAGCAATCGCTAACCCATTGGAATCCAAAGGAAAAGGATTTTCGCCTTCCTAATGCAAACAAAGATTTAGCACAATAAATCAATTAATAAAAATTGTACAAGGCAACTAACGAAAAAGTAGCGCCAAACGGAAAATGCAGTGACATACAATGAAATCATAATCGAACTAACTATGTAATATTAAACTGTGTGGCATACTGCGACCAAATTGAATGGGTCCGGTAACAGCTTTTACTTGGACTCCCCGACCCTCGTTGACCTTCGAGAATGGATAATGGATGGAAAGGAAAAGTCATTCCATCCGTCCGCGGTCATCTCCAAGGCAGTTAAAATCACTGAAAAGTGACAAATCAACATGTTGCGGCTGTGATGACTATTATTATATCTTTAAATGATCTTTAATTTCAATCATATTAAAAAGGAGAAAAACAGTGGATTTCGAATAACTGGTCCCATTATCAAAAATAAAGCAATTTTTACTAACATAAAACTAATAATGCCCGAAGATACAACCTAAATTTTAAATGATAAAATTTATAACTCAATATAACTTGCCCTTTGTTATCAAGCTTAGGTCGCTCTAAGCAACTTTTAGAATAATAAAAACGGGCTTACCTTGTAAGCCATGGGCCAGTGAATGAGATATAAATCCAAATAATCCAATCCAAGATCAGACAGCGACATTTTTACAGCTTTTTCTACTAAATCCGCCCTGTGATATGTATTCCATAACTTTGATGTTATAAAAAGGTCCTCTCTGTAAAATATTAAAGAAAATAAGGGATCAAATATTTCAGCGAACATTATGCGGGTTATACAAAATAATTCTAATTCACCTATATTTTAGCTTTAATAAATACCTAATATCAACGTGGAAACTTACAGAAGAAATAGCTACTACTCCTAATAATACACATATCTTTCTCAAAAAAATAAAATAAAGATAATGAGGCTGGAAATTGTTGTCTTATAATATTTATTTGCTCGCTCATCTATGAATCGCCGCAAACGCTATCTGGATTCGAGGTACAGTCTCGGTCATAACAAACAATGATTACTTTTAATTTGTATTATTCTTATAATATTAATTTTTATTACTATATATATATAAGATGCTACAAAATGTTGTTATCCGCTTGAGAATCTGCCCTCTGTACTGTCTAAACAGTATATCGCTACTCGCTAGTGTTTGCCTAGATTACCAGAGCTTACTACTTACACTACAGGATGACAGACGAGTTCGTCGTTTCTATTAACCTACGGGACGACGCGACGGGTTAAACTATTTATGTTACTGGCCAATATTGACGAAATTCTGACCTGGTATGCTGGAAGCAAGAATAGAACCGTACCACCTACAAAGGCCGGTGAACTTTGCTTATTGCACTTTGCGACCGCTTCACTTTTCAAGTTTGGTTAAAGATGAACATTACTTGGATATTTTTATATAACCTGTTACTTTCTTGCCCCGTTGTGTATATGGATAGGTGTCGATTTACTTTCTATTACCCTCTCACAGAAGTCCAACTTAAAATGACAGTATTCTAGCTGTCGTGTTTCGTTGATGAGTGCGTAACCGGAGGCCCAATGATGCAGAAGCATCTCAATATGCTGCTATAGTGTGGATCACCATACCGCATTGTTGCATCGTTTGCATTCGCAATGAATATGTTGGCATAAAAAAAACAAAGTATGATATAAGCGCTTTTTGATCTGGGATGTATGTAATTTAGATAACTAACAAACTTATGGAAGAACAAACTATTAAAACTAAGACTATTAGAAATTAGAACTATTAAAACAAAACTGAAGACAATGGAAAAGAAAACAACGTCGTTCATTAAAGAGAAACAGTAGTAATCCACTGGGGATCAGAAGAAGTTGGAACTTTACCGATCTTATCCGGGACGAAAAGCGTTTTTGGTATAAAAGCTGAATGGACGTATAATATTGACCTTTTTACTACGCCCTGCTTAATTTTCTCCTTGATCGCTTCTCCAACCTCTTTCTCGTTATAATACAGATGTGCACCGTCTATGTGCCGGTAGCCGATGTCGATAGCGTGGCTCACGGCCCGGGTCACTTCGCCTGGTGCTGCCTATTATAAACATTCAACAATTGTAATCACAATCACAACTTTTTATTCTGATAACAAGTTTTAAAGTTTAAAATAAAACATAATGGCTCATTTGCGATATCATAAACTTATTTATGAATATCTGCTACAAATTGTGATTATATAATAATTCCACTGTCTCGGTGGTGCAGTGGTAGCGCATGCGACTGCTGTGCTTGAAACCTCGGGTTCGATTCACGGGTCGGACCAAATCTTTGTACGATCTGCAAAAAAGTGTTTCGGTGTTTTCTATATGTACTTCAGGGTCAGCTAGTATAATATATTATATATTCATAACAAAAATTATAAATGTATTTATGTCAGTTATCTTGTCTCCATAGCGGCATTATTTATTCATTTATTTATTAATATAAATGTGATTATGGATTGAATTAGTATAGTTGGAAAGCTTTGATACTCGACATCTATGGGAAGATTTAAGAAGCGATTGAGTTGTTGCAGGTAGATTATTGATGTTGATCTCGAAGGCGCTCATAGATATATATATATAGAATATTTGAAAAAGTGTACAAATAATGTTTATGTATGTATTTTGCTTGAATAATATATAAATATTATTGTAGTTAAATGGGGCCAGCATTTGGAAGTAGATTGAAAATATTTTTCTCATATAGACAAGAGAGAGTTTTGTCTGTGGTGTCTGTATGGGAATATTTAGTTTCTGAAGCAACGAAACAGCCAAGCCATACATTTTTACTGAAATGTAGAGTTTGTGAAGTTAGGGTTGGTAGAGTTAGGGCGTGTAGATTCAGAACTACCTGAAATATGATAGGTATCTTTTTCACAGGGTAAGCCATATATGCAGTCGCCTTGACAATATTTTACACTAGCTGACCCACGCAACGTCGTTTGCATCTCCTATTGCCCGTAGCGTGATAATTTTCCCCCGTTTTTGAAACATTTTCATTGGTGCTCCGCTCCTATTGGTCTTAGCGTGATGATATATAGCCTATAGCCTTCCTCGATAAATGAGCTATCTAACTCTGAATTTTTTTTTTTAAATTGGACCAGTAGTTCCTGAGGTTAGCGCGTTCAAAAAAACAAACAAACTCTTCAGCTTTATATATTAGTATAGATGTATTTATTGTATAATATTTCTCTTTTATGATCTAATACTCATAATCAACAGCACACTCATTTGGATAAAGATTAATATTAGGTATTATGTTGATAAAAACTCTTTGGCAAGTAACTCGTTATTAGGTATCAACTCTTAACGTCTTATACTCGTGATAACTTCTAAACGAAATGTCCGAAAGGGATGAAACAAAAAGTATTTTACTTTACATAAATACCCTTGATAACATAATGCTTCATTTGGATAAGGATTAATATTACGATACACATTTAACGTAGTTTCTTTCTTCAGAAGATTTAATAATTTTTTTGAACACAAAAGCGGTTATTGTGACTAAACCATGATAGTTAGATATATGCTCTCGTGGACTTTTTTGTAGATCTTAATGGGACCTACAAACCCGTAATACATTATTTTGTTCTATTGTCAATACTTTTTGCAGCGCACGCAAAAATAGGTTTTCTATTTCATACCTTGGGTTACAAAATAGCAATTTTCTTACGGATCCCAAATTTTTTGAAAATAAAATATAGCCTATAGCCTTCCTCGATAAATGGACTATCCAACACTGAAAGAATTTTTCAAATCGGATTAGTAGTTCCTGAGATTAGCGCGTTCAAACAAACAAACAAACAAACAAACTCTGCAGCTTTATAATATTAGTATAGATGAAAATTTATTTGGTGGGATATATTTATTTATTCATAGGGATAACCGACAACAGCTGCAACTTTTAACTAAGTTTAGTTATCACATGTACACATGCCAGCCAATAATAGTCATCCACAGTGGACACATGGATAAAATACTTAGGTATATTTTCTTGTATGAAAACAAAATAAATATAATATTCATAGAAATACCAAGACCAACAGAAATACATATTCATGCAAACAATAATTTGCCCTGAGCTCTAATCAATCTATTATCTTGAAAATACCAAAGTTGTACGGAAGATGACATCAAAAATCAGTAATGTTTTTAGTTATATGTTTGTAACTCTTATTTATTTACTAGCTGACCCGGCGAACTTCGTACCGCCATATTTACATATGTCTCAGCTTCCCACAGGCAGTGTACAGTCGCGGACAAAAAAAAAGGACTTTTCCCGATAACTTTTATTTTTTTCTTTCTGGCAAAAAAATTATGAACGAAATCGGACTATGTGTTATTGAATTACAACTAAGTACATATTTTGACTTTCATCCCCTCTCTCCAGGAAACCGTGCTGAATTCTGGGATAAAAAGTATCCCATGTCCTACCTCGTACTATGAACTCAAATCATGCCAATTTTCATTTCAATCCATTCAGTAGTTTCAGCGCGATGCGCGGCCAAGATACAGACAGACAGACAGAAAAAAATGAAAAAAATTACAGTTTTGGCTTCAGTATCGATTAAAGAGAGCCCTCCAAAAAAAATTTTAAATATCTTTAATGTACAGAATTGGACCTGTTACATTTTTATTATAAGTATAGATACCTTAATCAATTTTATACCCATCTGCATGAAAAGTACATTTAATATTTAAAGAAGCGTAACAAAACCAATGATGGTATTAATTTCTTTTTTAGTTTAAGGAATTCTTTTGTCTGAATTTCAAAAACAGTGCTACTCGCCCAGTTCTCTGTATTTTTCTAATAAGTATTATAGCCAGAGGGGTCACACCTGTAGCAGTAGTTTTTTATAGCCAAAGGCGGTCTCTGTCCTTTTTTGCCAAGTAAGGTTTAAAAAACCCTTCCTGAATCCCACGATTCAAACAAATAACTTTGGCTCTATATCAGTCGGAGTTATCTTCCAAATCAGGTAGTAGATATATAATTTAACTAACCAACCCGGACTAGTGTGGGACATACTTGTAAATGCTACTACTGTAGCATTTGTACCTATATAATTTGGTAACAATAATACTACTACTACTATAAATATATAATTTGGTAATAATACTTACGCAATTCTATAAGCATATAAAACAAAAGTGTTATCATTGTTAAATAACATTTCCAGTAGGAGATAAAAAAAAAATTTTCTTTTTTTAAAAGACAACTCCCGCACTAGGAATAAATTCTGTGTCGCGGGGGACTTAACAAACATATATGAAACGGACACAAAGAACACCCGGATTCAGAACAACAATTTGTGGATCACACAAAGTGTTGTCCTACGTGGGATTTGAACCCACGACACTTGGCGAAGTAGGAAACGGCGTGGTGACCGTTAAACCACAAGGCCAAACGTGCAGCAATAATAAAATAACAATAGGTATATTCAAAAATTGAACCAAAATGTCGTATAAAATATACAAAAGTGTAAATGTTGAGTAAATCCGTATAGCAACCAAAGTAAATAAATATAATAGGCAAGAGTAAACTCAACGAGCCGCCTATTAAATAAAATTCGCATAAAATATCTCACCTGCCATGTGCCGAGCCCCAAGATAGGGCAGGTCAACCCGTTATTGAACTTAACACGAGGTACATTTACGGACATCTTTTTACTAAAGCGACAGACACTCCAATGCGACAAATATTTTGTAAAAGATCTGTTACATCAATGGTTTATCACTGTTTACATTATCATAGCAACACGGACAAAAACAAAGTGTTCGTTATCAAATTAAAATATTATGTAATAACATTTAAAAACTTTATCGGAGACGATTTTAATGTTGGATACATTGCAATTTTTTACTTTTAGGACAAAATCTCCTTTCTAAGGTCCTGCGTCAAGCAAAGGAATATTAAAGGCTATTGATGAGGTGTGTGACTTATAATTCTACACATTCAATTTAAGACCAAAGTCATTAGTAACTAAAAGAAATACCACATTATATAAAAGCAATGACCCGCGAAAACTCCAAAAAGAAAACTGTCTGTGAGACCCACAGAATATGTAATTAAAAATCACAATCAAAGCCTTAAAAAAGGGTTAAATAACAATCTATATATATAAAAATGAATCGCTTCCGATCGGCTGCACCAAATTTAATAAAAAAAATTTATGTGTTCTTTATTGTTAGGACAAGGTTTGTGTACAAGAAAAATTTAAAAATAACGTGAAAAGTTAATTTAAAATTGAACGGGAAACTGAGAACGGGATGTAAATATGGCGGTACGAAATTCGCCGGGTCAGCTAGCTGAGCTAGTAACAGATAAAAATATGGAAAAATATTGTAGCTGATATTCTACCGCTCCAATGTCACCTGACACCTTAAAATTATATTATGCTTTCCTTTCACAGTCTCATGTATTATATCAAAGTCAATGTTTGTTCATTTGTATTTTATTTATATTGTGATTTTTATATGATACTAGCTGATCCGGCAAACGTTGTTTTGCAACGGTTTCGCGGTTGGCGTGTGCGACTGCTGATCATGAGGTCTCGGGTTCGATTCCCGGGTCGGACCAAATGTTTGTATGATCTGTAAATATTTGTTTCAGAGTTTGGGTGTTTTCTATGTATAATATGTATGTATTTACAAAAAAAAAGTATATATGTATTGATATCAGTTGGTCAGTACCCATAATACAAGCTCTGCTTAGCTTGGGACTAGATGGCATTGTGTGTTAGATGTCCGAAATATTTATTTATTTATTTATTATTATCATGTCTTAATATTGAGGATATCTAGCGAAAACACCTGAGATTACTCCATCGTTATGTAGAATTGTATTTACATACTTTGGTATAAATGAAATTAATTAATTAATGAGATTCAATCTTCTTTGGTTTGCCAAAGTATCGTATGGCGTAGTATGTAAAAAAATAAGTCAAAAAAAAACTGTGCTTTCCAACAGAGAGTGAGGCTTAATAAACCATAATCCCATAATCCCATAAAAACTGAATCCTCAGCCGACCCTTTACACAGGAAAGTAATGTAACACAGTTCTCTCAGTGCTGCTTTGAAGTTTGAAGAATTAGTACGTTATTGAATACATAATCAATATGTTTAATTCTCTGTGTATTTAATAAAATTCTACTACCTATAACCTACTATGTATTAAAATATTAATCAAAAAAATAAGGGACGTTCCTAATTTGGATGCTGTTTTTGCACTCTTTTACAACTTTGGAATCCTTATTTATGACTAAAATCGTTAAAACTCAGTTTTTAATAGCATTTATAAAAGATTTACGAGTAAACTTTACAATCATTATTTTGGACGGGGCGGATTAATGAAACTACAAAGGAATTTAATAAATTATCGGGTTATTGAGGCAATGTCATACAATATAAGTCAAAAAAATATCGAAACATTTATTTTAATACAGAAATAGTCATGTATCGTGGCTATAAACTTTTAGGACAAACCACTTAGGTAGGTATATCAAAAGGCACTTATCTTTAGTAGGATTAACTTAAGAATAAAGATACTGAGTCATTCTCAATATAAATTAAGTAAGAATCAATATAGATTAGTGTCATCAACATCGGCTCCGTAGTTAAAACTAACAATAAATAACTTCCAAATGAGTAAAACAAGCCGGGTCTCCTGCGACACTGTTTTATGTTTTTAAACACAAAACATCACATATTTATCAAAATATGGGCGTGGCTTAACTGTTTTGTTAATTTTAACAAGCAAACATGTTATCCAAAGCGGACTGAAAACATCCCAGCGTATACTTCTCGTATAATGAAACTGAACTGAGCTAACATTAATACTTATATTATTCATATTTATACTATAAAAGTAAGTACGTAAGTGTACTATAAGTCATTTTGTCGAGTAGATAAAAGATTTTTGCTTTTCGTGTAATCGTTTTTGATCTTCGTTTAAAAGTCCGTCTCCTGCGACTTTTCGCTATCATGTTTAGTTAACAAGTTTTGTTAGTTTGTTTTGTTTTTTTTAGCCGCAGGAGACACGCCTTTACAGTGAGAATGTTCGCAAATATGGGGGTTGACTCTGTGTGATGCGGGGTGCGGGGTGGGGATGGTGGCGGGAACTGGACAACCAGTGATTTGGAGGAGTCAGTGTGTTGAGGTGTTGCTGTGGTTTTGCAATTGATGGAGGAACGGTCGCATGGTTGACTGGAGGTGTGTCGGTGAATTGAACTGTAGAATACACAACCGTTTTTTCTTGCATTCAAACAGTAAACACAGCTGAGTTTGACAGTGCTACCAACATAATCGTGTCATTGTCATTAGAGGGCGCGTTCCATTATCACAAGTTAACATTGTCAAGCGTACTATTAAACTGATTTGAGTCAGAGTCTTTTGAGAACCTATATTAGTTATTTAATATTTTTTTAATTAATATGTCTGAAGCATCATCGCAACCCGCGAAAGGAAGCGGAAAAAATACTGGAAACCCTAAGTTTGGAAGAAAATATAACCTCCCGATATAAAAAAAGAGTAGCTCTGTCGTCACCACCGAGTGATAGCAGCTTGACAAAAACTGATGTGCAAGACATAGTTGAGGCAGTAATAAAAACTGCAACGACTGACATGCTTGCACAGTTGAATGGTATTATGAACTCGGAGCTAAAATCAATCAGGGAGGAGTAGAAGGCAGTAAATGAGGCTATGTCTTTTATGAATAGTCAATATGAAACTGCGATTTTAGAGGCCAAAAAATCAGCCCAAACAGTAAAAGACTTAGAAACTAAAAATGAACAAATATCTAACACCATTATAAAGCTCACCAATCGCGTAAACCAGATGGAACAACATGCTAGATCCAGCAATATGGAGATTCAATGCGTCCCGGAGAACAAGTCTGAGAATGTGATTGACCTGACAAAAAAGCTAGGGTCGGTCATTGGCCGTACTGTTTCGAATGGTGATATTTTGAGTTGCACACGAATTGCTAAAGTAAACCGTGATTCACCCCGGCCTCGATCAATCGTCATTCAGTTCGGCTCCCCAAGGCTCCGTGACCAATTTTTGGCAGCGTCGATTAACTTTAATAAGAAAAACAGAAAAATTGAGCTCTTCTCACATTGGATTGACGGGACCTGAAAAACCTATTTACGTAATGGAGCATTTGTCGGCGTCCAATAAAGCACTTCACGCCGCAGCCAGAGCCAAAGCTAGAGAAATAGGATTCCAGTTTGTGTGGGTAAGAAGCGGTCGTGTTCGAATGAGCAAGGACGTTACTTCTGAATATATTGTGATAAGGGATGTGGAAACCTTAGATAAGTTAAAATAAGTTAGCTTTTTAGAAACTTTAATTCATGTTACTTCGTGCAAAACAATAATAAAATTCAATTTGTTTGATATTGAGATTTACTATCAGAACGTAAGAGGCTTGCGGACGAAGACGCACAATTTCTTTTGTAAAATAGTAGCCTGTAATTACGATATTCTGATCCTCTCAGAAACTTGGCTTAATGGTAGTGGGTGCAATAGTGAGTTGTTCGATGATAGGTACTGTGTGTATAAAAGGGATAGAGAAAGCTCAGGCTACCATGGTGACATGGACTGCGGAAGTGTCGTAATTGCAGTGTCTAAAAACCTAAATTCAAAAAGATTACTCCATAGACAAAGTAATTGTGAGGACCTGTAGGTGTCCGTAGAAATATCATGCGAGCGCACAAAGCGGCTCCGTCGTCTTAATCTGTGTGCAGTGTATCTGCCGCCACCTGTCTCAAGGTCAACGTTGGAACATTTTATTGCAAATTGTGATTCCTATCACGATGGTAGTAATGCGTACACTTGCATCGTTGGAGATTTTAATTTAAGAACAATAGCCTAAATAATCCTCTAAAAAACCAGCACATTAGTAGTCTGGATCAACTATTTATTGATTTTATATCAGGTTGTAATCTCCAACAATGCAGCAATGTTGCTAACAAAAATGGCAGACAGCTAGATGTTGTATTGGTTGACGTCCCAAATTGTTGCGTTACCGAAACGGATCCCTTAAGTATTGTGGACCTTCACCATCCTCCTTTGGAGATACAGATTACATTGACCGAGTCGCTGAAACTTAAATCTAGCAGCATTGAGAAAAGAAACTTTCACAAGGCTGATTATGAAGTAATAAACAAGCATTTGAGTGATATTGATTGGGAAGAACGGTTGGGAAGTAGCAGTAGTGTTGACGAAATGGTTCAATTTTTTTACAGCATTATATGATCGACCATCACACCCTCTAAACGGAAAACGAAACAGAAATGCTCCAATATGGTTTAATAAAAAACTGGTTGGACTGTTAAAAGATAAAAACAAACTTCGCTTAAGGTATAAAAAATACAAAAATCCCCTCGACCTACTTTCCCTTAGATTGATATCGAAGCGATGTGATAGTTATGCTAAAGAATGTTACAATACCTACATTGAGAGTGCAGAAAAATCTATTTCCATATGTCCAAAATTTTTTTGGTCATATATCAAGAACAAAAGAAGCGGAGAAAGTTCATATCCGGCAACAATGACTAATGGTCCCATAACATCTACGAATGGGGAAGGAACATGTGAGCTATTTGCTTTTACAATTACAACAGCATTTACAGAGATGAAACAATATCACCTCTAGGTCAAAACTATCAGGTATCAGAATACTTCGAAACAATAGCCAGTAGGAAGGCCAATAGGACAGTATATCTTTCGTGGATATCAAATACCAGGATGTTGAAAAAAAAAATAGGTCTTGATTTCACAAAGGGCACAGGCCCAGATGATATTCCGCCATTATTTATTGCCAAATGT
This sequence comes from Diaphora mendica, assembly GCA_949125395.1. Classification (NCBI taxonomy): domain Eukaryota; kingdom Metazoa; phylum Arthropoda; class Insecta; order Lepidoptera; family Erebidae; genus Diaphora; species Diaphora mendica. The sequence continues at coordinate 11,459,716 of OX421321.1, forward strand.
GCACCCGGTCTGATTGCTCCGTTGATGAAAATATATAGCACTACAATCCGATCTGGCCAATTCCCTAAAGAATGGAAACAAGCAAAAGTGGTGCCGGTCTACAAGAGCGGAGACTCCAGCTACGTAAAGAACTATAGACCAATATCTATTCTCTCGAAATTTGGTAAAATACTGGAATCGTTGATTTGTCCACATATTCAATCATATTTTGCCAAGTTCTTAAGCGAGCATTAGCACGGATTTGTAGAGAACAAATCTACAAGCACTAATCTAGCGTCGTTTGTTGAGGCCACGTGTAAAGCCATGGATAAGGGTATGCAGGTTGACGCTGTTTACACAGACTTCAGCAAGGCATTTGATAAGGTTTCACACGAACTGCTACTCAGGAAACTAGCTATGTACGGCATTACTGGTAGTCTCCTGAGGTGGTTTGTTTCTTATCTGTCTGATCGAGAGTGTTATGTGGTTGTCAATGGCTTCCAATCCAACAAGTATGCCATTGTTTCAGGGGTCCCCCAAGGTTCCCATTTGGGCCCAATATTATTCAATATATATATGTCGGAGACACAGGAATAAACGAGAACAGGAATCACAGATACAGCCAATCTGGACTATAGCCAAACACTAATCACTACTAAACCGATACGAATTAACTTAAACACCATCAGCAACCCCCACGAGGGGGTTGGGGCAACGCTAACTCCTCCGCGGTGCCCTGTGGAATTCACCACCTAGGCTAGTAATTCCCCCACTGATAAATATCGCCTCGTACACACGATATAAAACACAGAGATACAATAAATCACAAATCAAATAATAGAAAACTACTACGACTCAGGAGTGACTCATGTCACAATCAAGAGATATGGTCGTCACGAGATCTGAAGAGAAACTGTGTCCTGTTTCCGATCGCGCCACTTTATATAGACTGTTCCGTAGTGTTCGATAGAGGCAAATGTTTGTATCACTTTTATTATTCGGATACCTTCATTCCGACACGGCCGTCCTGACGTATTACACGTCCTCGTGTGATGTTGAAGGCAGTGCATCATCGTTATCCGCAGAAAAGAAAGAGATATTTTTGTATTGTTCGGCCACTCCTGACCAAGGACATTGGGTACATTATTACATTTTGTCTTCTGTGGAACAACTTCATTTAGGACATTTTCATAAAATAATAGGCTTTTCGTTATCAAATCTGAATGCTAATAGACTTCTCGCTACATACTAAATTAATAACACCAGTAAGTAGTATCGCAACAGTCACCTCACCGTTTATCGCGTTACACATTTTTAGATTATTAACAATATCTAGATGGCCTCTTATTCTACCAATTTCACTTTTCAATGGCTACCTCGCCTTTCAGTGGCCACCTCGCCTTTCAGTGGACACCTCGTTTTCAGTGGACACCTCGTTTTCAGTGGCCACCTCGTTTTCAGTGGCCACCTCGTTTTCAGTGGCCACCTCGCCTTTCAGTGGCCACCTCGCCTTTCAATGGCCACCTCGCCTTTCAATGGCCACCTCGCCTTTCAATGGCCACCTCGCCTTTCACAAAACTTAACTAAACGTTAACAATCATCACGCTGTTAGGATATCTCATAGTCTCATTATAGAGACTACTCGCCACACAATTACAACGCAATTTCATTCCATTGCATCAGCATTAATTAACCCTTGATTATCATCATCAACATAAATAGGGACTTGATCTTCGGGTATTTTCCTCACTATTATCAATGCCAGACAAATCTACCTCCTCGGGTATATCACTTAAAGGAAACTCTCGTATACGAACACAAGCGCATTTGTAGGTTCTGTTACCAGTTAAAGATTTCAAAGTATAACGATCGCCGTCGAGCAACTACAATTTTAAACGGTCCTTTATATTTAGGATTTAACTTTGTCTAATTTCTTTCTTAACTTTGAATCAAAACTAAGTTACTGAGATCAAACTTTACTAATTTACACTTTCCCTATCAAATGTCACATACGTGTACACACAGTATCACTCTCACTCTGCCATATCTGACCTCATTGTCTATTCTGTCTCAATAAAACAGGACACTACTGAACAGCAAAAGAAAACAGTAACATCGTTATTAAATCAAAACAACATAAAATAAGAACTTTAGTAATTGACTACTGCTGCAAATTCTCAAAGCAATCCAAATAAATAGTATCGTAGGTCATCCCTGTGACCACCACAAATGTAACAGTTAGTCATCCCTTGTGACTACCACACGTATATCTATCTGCCAATTACATAGACATGCCAGCTACAATCACCCGCTGCTGGTGAGATAGCTGACACCAAATAGAAGTCCGACCAGTTTTTTTTATCTTTACTGAAAATATCGACATTTCATCACAAAATAAAAAAACGGTAATTATAATTCGAGTCACAACTATCACAAAGTGGTAAAAATAATAATATAAAAAATGTTAACAGCCACAATTAAAGATGAACCCGCTTCAAATAAAAAAATCACATCAAAATAAGAAATGAATTTAAAAATTGAAAATAAACAGCATGTGCAGAACGGGTAATTCAATCCACCTCCATCACTAAGATATTCTGCTATGATATAATACTACACTATACTTCCGAAATCGTCTACCTTTGTAACGATGTCATCATTAGAAACGATCTTATTATTTAAAAAAAAATTATTTTCGAAAACAGATTCTCATCCTTTTCTTTAAACAATTATGTCGCTTGAAATACAGCAATCGTACACTACATGAAACAATAACCACACTGAGTAAACCTGGATTAAAACTGTACATAGAATTTCGATGTTACAATAGGGCGGGCTTTATCTACCTTATTGTCGTTTGCCCAGCAATCCATCTGACAGAATCTGTCTTATTAAAGTGCATTCAGCTCAAAATAAAAATAGTACGACTCACCGGATTGTTAGAGTTGTCCGTACATACCGGTTACTTCCCAGTTATCGATGAGTTGCTTTATTACCGCACGCTGCCGCTGTTGTAGGCCGCCCGTTTCACAAACCGTTCGTACGCGAATGGCTATAACGACACTTTGACACTATGTGCCCGATCTCGCTTACAAAATTTTAACAAATGGCACCTCTTACGATTTTCGAGCGGAGGGTAGTTCACCGCGACCGACGATCCGTTATACTCTAAAACATTGTGGGCAAATGAGATTCAGATCCCACTTCTGATGTCGGAGACACAGGAATAAACGAGAACATGAATCACAGATACAGCCAATCTGGACTATAGCCAAACACTAATCACTACTAAACGGATACGAATTAACTTAAACACCATCAGCAACCCCCACGAGGGGGTTGGGGCAACGCTCACTCCTCCGCGGTGCCCTGTGGAATTCACCACCTAGGCTAGTAATTCCCCCATTGATAAATATCGCCTCGTACACACGATATAAAACACAGAGATACAATAAATCACAAATCAAATAATAGAAAACTACTACGACTCAGGAGTGACTCATGTCACACTCAAGAGATATGGTCGTCACGAGATCTGAAGAGAAACTGTGTCCTGTTTCCGATCGCGCCGCTTTATATAGACTGTTCCGTAGTGTTCGATAGAGGCAAATGTTTGGATCACTTTTATTATTCGGATACCCTCATTCCGACATATATATATATATTAACGACATAACATCATGCTTTCATAATACTCGATTTTTTTCTTTTTGCAGACGATTTAAAAATCTCAAAAGCTATAAGATCTCAACAGGATGTAAACCTAATGCAAGAAGGTATTGACCTATTATCTGTATGGTGTCATCACAACAAAATTTCGCTGAATAGTTCGAAATGTCACCATATAAAATTCACCAGGAAAGTCAATACAATATGTTCGTCGTACCAAATAAACGAAGTTACTTTATGTGAGGTGGATGTGGTGCGGGATTTAGGAGTAATCTTGGACACTAAACTCACATTTATACCACACATGGAGAGTATAGTTAGTCGATCGCAGCGGATGCTTGGATTTGTCATTCGCAAGGGAAAGGTATTTAAAAATCCAGATACTAAACTGGTTTTATACAATAGCCTTGTAAGAAGCATCCTAGAATACTGCAGTATAGTGTGGAGACCTCACTATGCAACACACTCGCTGCGAATAGAAAGAGTCCAAAAAAGATTTGTGCGACACTTGGGGTCCTCAAAGAGTAGGCAATTGAAATATCTCTCCTATCTTGATAAACTAGGCGACTATAACATGAGTACCCTAGAAGCCCGAAGGGAGCTCTTGGATTTGAGATTAGCGTATAAGCTGCTCAACAACAACATTGACTGCCCTGAGTTATTAAACAGATTCAACTTCAGAGTACCCCGCAGACCGCCTCGCAGACCGATAACTCCCCTGGTTCCGCCTCTGCGCCATACAGTGTTTGGTGCTAATTCACCTATACCCCGCATGTGCAAAGTTGTAAATGAGTGCAGCGACCTGGTTGATATGTACTCTGATTCGCTGTCGACGGTTGTCAGACACATCAAACGCACTAAAAATAAAATAAGCCATTAATATAATTAGTAGTATTAGTATTATTATTTACAAATATATATTGTAATTAACTAGAGTTTAAGTGTACCTAACTAATAAGTTTTAAATTCATATAGCTATGTTAACATGTTGATACATAAAACACATTGCATATGGTGTTTGCCTGTAATTGGTTGTGCAGTTAGATATAAGACAATCATTCTTGTATATTCCTATGTTTGCAATAATTATCAGTAACAACTGTTGGTAAACCTTAAATAAATAAATAAATAAGAAATAAATACTATTACATCGCAGACAGCGATTCATTAAGTAATGTTTTGTATTTACACAAATGAAACAACACGCTATTGTCCTCCAATATTTCTAATGTTGTATACTATTATACTTATTACGGTTTGTACTGTAATATTATTTACATTTTGTGCAAAGCGGGTGCTTTTTGCTTTTGACTTTCATTATTAACTGAAACGTAATTATATTTTACCGGTTCAATCTTCAATCAGTTACAGAAAATATTGTTCTAATATTAGGTACTATTAAATTGATGCGTTGTGAGAATATTTTCCAACCCGACCGCAATTAACACCCAACCGTCCGTAAACTGTGTACAAACGTTACGCCTAATTGCCGATTAGTAGCTAAGCGCTGTAGTGTGGTCAGAACCTTAGTTCTTAAATCGGATTTAAGTATACGAGGTCGGCGTTTTAATGTCAAGGGTCGTCCATATTTTTCGATTCCCGTAAAGATGTCATAAAGTTTCCCTTCACAGAAAGATAAGAAAGTTATATGGATGGCGCGACCCTTACGGCCGCATCTAACTCTTACTATCCATCACAGGTAATTGCAGCACTTCCCTTAGTGTTCACAAGAAGCATAAATGGGACGACCTGCACGTGACCAGCCCTATCTAGCTATTTATTACTCTCACGTTTTCTCTTAAGGGTATCGTGCAGGTACTCTTCAAGGAGGCGTTCTTTGCATAGGCAATCTAAACTACTATGTGAAGCTGAAGAGGTAGTCGTATTTGTGACATCACAATATGACAACTTTTAGTACATCAGAATTATGATAAACATAAATACCCGAAAAAATATTTACATAAAAAAGCACAGTAAATATTGAAAAAGAAACGCAAAATCCTGACTCCATACAAATACAAACAGATTTTAATTTTCAGTTAACACCAAATGTCAAAGTCCAGCATGCCGTTTAGTACAGAACCAAATAAAATTCATACACACATTTTTTCGAAAAACATAATTCTACTTTCAGCGCAATATGATTGAAACACTTTTGTCGTATTTATGACACAAATTATTTGATCTTAACCTTCAATCAAGTTTAGATTTTAATTCTAGTTTATTCCGTCTCAAAATCAATATAAAATCTTTTATTTTTTATAATTTTGTTTGCTTAAATGTGGTACCAAAAGGTGGTAAAAAGTTAAAATAGGCACGATGCACATGTCAAAAATAAAGTTATATCATGTTAATGTAAGCAGCGATTTAATATTAAAAAATATATAAAACTGAAGTCACTATATGACTGAAAGAAACTCTTTTCCGGAAAGTATGGAAAATTTTGGTTTTTGGAAATTTTACAACTACATATCTCTCTTCGATCTGTGCTACCTAATAACATTAAAGTGTATGTAGGTATGCTGTATCACTAAGATATATAATGTTTTGTCAATTTTAATGTACAAAACATATTTAGTATATCTGAACTTAAAATATACTCTAAAAACTATTTTGTCCGAATATCATATTTTAAGTACACGTTAGTTACTTTTCATCATCATCATCTTCATCAGCCTATCGCAGTCCACTGCTGGACACAGGCCTCTCTAATAGGGTATTTGACTGATTTTTGGAAATCGTTTTAAATTATTCTTTATTACGTAATAAGCACACTGCGTTAATATTTTGCGGAATTTCTACTGTATTAAGAATTAAAATTTAAGATAAAGTTCAAGTTTGACAACCGCGTCAAAAAACGACATTTCTTTAATGGCGCTGGTCACACGACACGTGTGACGTCACACGCTAGTAAACAAATTCACAAAACGCGAACAATACTCAGTCGAGGAATCTTTCGTTTACTAGCGTGTGACGTCACCAGAGTTGCAACAAATCACAAGGCGTTCATGTCGCAGACAATATTTAAAAAAATTGTTACAATTTATTTCGTGCAATCTGCGAAAAAATCACATTATTTTGTTTAATTCATAGTGAAATATGTCTTTTTAGGCTATTATCTGATAGGATGACCACAATCCATAGTTTATTTTCAATATTGTCAAATAGCCTATTGCACGCCACTTATATCCTGGGCTTCTCGCATCCAGCTCCTGCCAGCCGTCTTGCGCAGATCATCCCTCCACCTGGGCTGTGGACGTCCTACAATACCTTGGTTCTCTACCGGATCACCTCATTCTTGATGCGATCCCTTAGAGAAACGTTGAGATTTTGTGATGAGAAAAATAAATCATTAGTATTATCTCTCCATAGCACGCTGAGCGACTTTGAACTTGTGGACCAGCCGTGTCGTAAGTGTCCACGTTTCGCCACCGTATGTCATGACAGGTAGGATAGATAGATAGATAGATTCTTTAGGATTCTTTAGGACGTATTGATTGAAGACTTTCGTATTAGGCACTGTGGGATTGACGATGAAAAGACCCGACGAAGTTTCCCAAACGCTGCCCAACCCAGCTGAATTCTCCTGTTCACCTCGTCCTCGAAGTGGTTTCTACATAACTGCAAAGTCTGCTCGAGGTACCACACATATTTTTGAACAACTTCGAGAACGGCACCGTGAACCACAACCAGTTCCGGTAGAACATGTTCGTACATACGTATCTACTCATTTTTAATCGGTAGCCATAAATAAAGTTGCATGTTTCTAACTTCAAGAATAACGGACTTCCAGAATAACCTATATACGAAATTTCAATCCCTATTTCACCCCCTCAGGGGTGTAATATCCAGAAACGGTTAAGTATGTATCTACTCATTTTTAATCAGCCAAAACACAAATTTTCATGTTTCTCACTTAAAAAATGACGGATTTCCTTACAAACTTTCAACCCTTATTTCACCCCTTAGGGATAGAATATCCAGAAACGCTTCAATACGTATCTACTCATTTTTAATCAGTAGCCCAAAACTAAATTTTCATGTTTCTCACTTAAAAAATTAAGGACTTCCTTACAAACTTTCAACCCCTATTTTACCCCGTTAGGGGCATAATATCCAAAAACTCCTAAATACGTATCTAATCATTTTTATTTCGTAGCCCAAAAATAAAGTTTCATATTTCTTATTTAAAAAATTACGGACTTCCATACAAACTTTCAACCCCTATTTCACCCCCTTAGGGGTAGAATATTCAGAAACGCTGAAACATGTATCAATTCATTTTTAATCAGCAGCCAAAAAATAAAGTTTCATGTTTCTAACTTAAAAAATGACGGACTTCCAGACTGACCTATATACGAAATAACAACCCCTATTTAACCCCTTAGGGGTAGAATATCCAGGAACGCTTAAATACGTATCTACTCTTTCTTAAATATGTAGCCCAAAAGTAAAGTTTCATGTTTCTTACTTAAAAAATGACGAACTTCCATACAAACTTTCAACCCCTATTTCACCCCTTTAGGGGCATAATATCCAAAAACTCCTAAATACGTATCTAATCATTTTTATTTAGTAGCCCAAAAATAAAGTTTCATATTTCTTATTTAAAAAATTACGGACTTCCATACAAACTTTCACCCCCTTAATTGTGAAATATCCAGAAACACTGAAATACGTATCTACTCTTTTTTAATCATTAGCCCAAAAGTAAAGTTTCATGTTTCTTACTTAAAAAATGACGAACTTCCATACAAACTTTCAACCCCTATTTCACCCCCTTAGGGGTGGAATTTCAAAAAACCCTTTCTTAGTGCTCACTTACGTTATATAAAGAACCTATATGCATCAGGATTCTAGCTTCAGCGGTTTGGGCTGTGCGTTGATCTCTGCATATGTCAGTCAGTCAGTCAATCAGTCAGTCTGTCAGTCAGTCAGTCGGTCACCTTACTCTTTTATATATATAGATAGATAATAATGTTTCTACTGTACCTACTGTCTGTCCTCTTGTAGGTACTGGCGCTCTTGCCCAGTCAGGAGGTAATATGAGGTACGACACGACAATAGACTGTAAAAATTGTTATTGACTGTACTGTGGACCACTTAACTTCATCTCCCTAAATATTTATTTTGTTTAATAACCACTATATTATTGGCTTTTAACACATTTCTCGAAGTGTTGCGGTAATCTAAGGTTAAGGTTGCAATTACAAATAGTAGTAGGGGAGCCCTAGAAGGAATTTCGGGATTTACTCAAGCGCGGCAGATTAATATACGGGGGGATACCTTATACCCGGTTAAGTACCTCCACCAAATATGAGCCCCGTATATATGGCCGCCAGTCAGGAATAAAGGATCAGATTAGTAAAAAAAATAGATCATCAGACATTCTCGAGCGCGTCAGATTAAGGCAGGGTGAGTTAATTACACGCTCAAAAGTGTATATTCGACTAATCTGACAATTTGAGAGTGACGTAAAGAAAGGGGAGGGCTATAAAGTTGTAAAAAAAAACGTCATCTCGACATTCTCGAGCGTGGCTAGTTCTTTTTTATTTTGTGGGAAATCATTCAGGGATAACGAAAAATGTATAATCTGACGATAGCCACAAGCCGAAGTAACAAAATTTCGTCGATAAAGTTCAATATATTGATGATGGTGATGCCTATATTTACACTGATAAGTCCGTACCTACTAATTCATGAGTTAGAGAAAATAAGTCGAAGATATGAAGCAACCGCCATCCCGATTTGACCTTATAATTGTAGATGGGTTCTTTTTTACAAGTTTTTTACAAGTTTTTATTTAACGTATGTTTGGGTGAAATCTTGCAACTCAATTTTGAAGCAGATATCTTTAACCAATTTTGCTGAAATTTGGCAAGCATAAGTATACAGCGTAACAATACAATATTATAATGACATGGAACTAATCTGATGCTGGAGCTGGAAGGTGGCCATAGGAACTCTATAAAGAAACATCGCAACACTATCGAGTTTGGACTCGTTTGATTCGTCTTGACGAGTACTTTATGTTTAGGGTATGATGATGGACCTGGAAGGTGGTCTTTATACAATTTATAGAATACAAAGGCTTGTCGCGAGATTTACCTGTGTGTAAGGAAGTAATTGAAATAACTTGATTTGACTTTGTTTAAAATTTTCAAACCTAAGTAAAAGTTGTAAGTAACTAAGTTGTTGATCGATCATTGGGCTGATCAGGAGATGGCAACGATTATAGTTAGTAAGGATATTTTATGTAATTACCTCGATTTGTGTCATAAATATTCAGTTACTGATAATTAATTATAAATTGATTATGATTTGTCATGCCCTGATCATGAAGAAGCGAAGACGAACATAGCATTTATTGCTTGCCAACAAAATGAAGATTCTACTATTACTATCAGAACTTCTGATACTGATATTGTGGTAATTTTCTAAAAAGCACGTCTGTATTTGGGATCTTTTCTTTTTAATTGTCATATTAAGCGAACCCCTCCAGATAATCGTCAGATTATGAGACAGCACGTCTAGGACATAAAGATGAACCATATATATCTTAATCTGACGCGCTTGAGTATGTCAATATGATGATTTTTTTTTGCACATTCTTATAACGGCCGTGAGTTTTCGTCACATTCAAATCGTCAGATTATTGAATGAGAGCTTTATTTAAGGTTCACTAACATCCCCTTTGAAAATCTGACGCGCTCGATAAAATTTTTTTTTTGTCATTTTCAAACCTTACATACGACCACCCCCACCATGCAAACGATCAGATTACCATACGTACATTATTAAAAATACGTAAGACAGGGATGCTATCAATATATGACGCGCTCGAGTATGTCCATGCATCAGTTTTTTTTTTTACATTTTTAAACATCCATAGCTGCTCACCCCACCGATGAAAAGGTATACAGTAATAACATTTTTTTCTTTTTATCATCTAAGCTTTGCAACCCAATAGGTCTCTATGACGCTCGAGTAAATCCCCATTTAGCATCGTGGGTTCCCCTACTATAGGTATCTGTAGGTAGTTAGTTTATGCGATCATAGCTCGGGTTGAATCGCATGACATTTTGATCAATGCGTGATCATGGCCCGTGGCCATGGGCGTACCCAGGTTCTGGGCTAGGGGAGAGGAAAATCCGATTTTTATAATAGATCTTTTTTAATTATAGAAAAGCAATTTTAAAAGTAACTTTAAAGCGTCTTCAGCAAAACGGTTTCAAATGTCTTCCGTGAAAGAATCGCCCATAGCGTTGACAAACTTTCTATGTACACGGAGCAAACCTCATTTACTCCATCTCTGATCATATATCAAACTAGATGAACCCCGCGGTATTACCAGCGATAGGAAGAATAGGAGGAAGAAGCTAGTCTAAAAGAAAGTATGCATGCATTTAGTGAAAAGCTGGTAATTTGAAATTATATACAGACACTTCTATTAAATTGTTTGTATAGATTAGATACGTTTTTAACGCGTCTGGGTGTACCTTCTGAATTGTGGCCTTTCAACTATAGCAGTGAAATAAGGCGTCAGTAGGTACAATTTGTAGAGATGTCTTCTGCTACTTGTATAAACTCCGTTTTCCAATACTTTCAAAGTCTAGCTTTTTTATGGAATAAGGGGCAAACGAGCAGACGGATGGCCTGATGGTAAGCGATTACCGCCGCCCATGGACACCCGCAACACCAGCGGCGTCACAAGTGCGTTGCCGGCCTTTTAAAAAGGAGTAGGTACTCTCTTTTTGGAAATTTGAAAGTCGTATTGGTCCGGGAACACCGTAGGCGACAGGCGACAGTTCATGCGAGGCAGATTTTTTTTAGAAATGCGCACAGTTGTGGACTGCCAACCATCTAAATGATGGTGATGAAACCTCTGTCGCGTAGGACGATGGCGGAAAGAGGCTACACGGATCAGTTCGAACAATTCCTCGGAGCACTCCCCATAGTAAATGCGGTAGAAGATGCATAGCGAGACCGCAACTCTACGTCGCGCCAGAGAGCCCAGCCGATTTGAAACATCTTATCAGTCGACGATTCGAGTTGCTCTCCGTTAAATGCGGTCCAGAGGGAGGAGCTGGTACCCAAAGATGAGAACAGTTTTCCATATGAGGCCGAACCTGCGCCTTGTAAAGCAGAAGGCGGTAGGCTGGAGTAAAATTTCGTCTCGGATCTATTGAGCACGCCAAGCTTCTTCAAAGCCAATTTGGACTTGCCCTCCAAATGGCCACAAAACTGGAAGTAAGTGGACCCTAAAAGTACCCTTAGAAGTATTACCTACCTCCCGAATTTAACCCATAAGTTTGTACCCCGATGATCTGATCTTCGCGGCAAACTAAGTGGCTCGACTAGATTCAGTAATGTTGTTGTAGAAGCGTGGACCGAAACGGCCACCGAATTTTTGCTTGCAACTCTGCTAGCGTGTTGGTAGAAAGGGGGCGCGCCGCACGATTTTTACCAGTTGTAGGTATATTATTCTCCAAATGGCAAAAAGTATGTTTTCTTAACTTTTATCGACAAAAGAAGATAGTAGGGACGTAACGAAACCCAGGGTTACCCTAAGGCTAACCCTAATGGGAGTTGGCGGACCTCCGTGCAGCCTGTACTCGTGCCCGGAGGACCTACACCCGTAGCAGGCGACGCCACCGTGGAGACGGTGGCGGGGACCAGCTTCATGAGGAGTACCGCGAGGCGCGGAGGACTCTGAAGCTGGCCATTTGCCGCGCCAAGGAGGAGAAGAGAAAGGAGATGCTGGAGGGTCTCGACCGTGACCCCTGGGGTCGCCCATACCGTGCGATGCGACAGAAGCTCCGCACGTCGGGCCCTCCCCTTACCGAGACTCTCCAGCCCAGCTTCCTGCAGGAAGTGGTCGAGGGCCTTTTCCCGCAGCGGGCGGAGCACACACCCCCGTCGATGGCCTACGCGGTCGGGGACGACGGGGGTAGAGAGGACGATGTGCCGCCCGTTAGGGAATCGGAGGTTGGGGCGGCTGTTCTTCGGATCCGTTCCAAGAACACCGCCCCCGGGCCGGACGGGATACCAGCCCGAGTGATGGCCCGAGCCCTCGACCATATGTCGAACCGCCTCAGGGAGGTGTTGGACGCTAGCCTGGCGTCCGGACGCTTTCCTGAGTGCTGGAAATGCGGGAAGCTGGTCCTGTTGAGGAAGCTGGTCCTGTTGAGGAAGCCGGGACGGCCTGCCGATTCGGTCGCGGCCTATAGGCCCATCGTGTTGCTGGACGAGGCGGGTAAACTTTTTGAGAGGATACTCTCTTCCCGCATCGTCCGGCACCTTTGCGAGGTGGGGCCCGACCTGTCGGACGCCCAATTCGGATTCCGAGAGGGGCGTTCGACGGTCGATGCAGTGATGCGCCTTAGGGCCGTGACCGAAGAGGCAGTGAGCTGTGGCGGCGTGGTGTTGGCGGTGTCCTTGGACATCGCCAACGCCTTCAATAGTCTGCCATTTAGCTGCATCAGGGAAGCACTCCACTACCACGGGGTGCCAGAGTACCTGAGGCGGCTAGTGGCAGACTATTTAGAGGAGCGTACCGTCGTGTAGGAGGACCGAGAGGGCGTCCTGAGACGGCGACCCATGTCGCGCGGCGTTCCGCAGGGGTCTGTCCTTGGACCACTCCTGTGGAACGTGGGGTACGACTGGGTCCTTCGGAGTCGTCTGCCCCCCGGGCTGGGCGTAATTTGTTACACCGATGACACGTTGGTCACGGCCCGGGGAGCGAACTTCCAAGAGGCGGCGTGCCTGGCCACCAGGGGAGTTTCTCTGGTGGTCGGGCGCATCGAGGCGCTGGTCTTGCGGGTGGCCCTGGACAAGACGGAGGCCCTGTTATTTCATGGGCCCCGTCGTGGTCCGCCCCCCGGCGCCTCCATAGAGGTCAACTCGGTCCTCGTATCGGTTCGGGCCCAGATAAGGTATCTGGGCCTGATCCTCGACGGTAGGTGGCTCTTCGACGAGCACTTCCGACAGCTTGGTCCGAAGCTGGTCGACGCTGCCTCTGCCCTTGGGCGACTTTTGCCCAATTTGGGTTGAGCCATTGTCGCAACGTGACTCCTCTACACGGGGGTGGTCCGGTCGATGGCGCTATATGGCGCACCGGTGTGGGTGGCGGCTCTGACTGCCCTTAATAAGGCGCGCCTATGGCGGCCTCAGAGGGTATTGGCAGTCAGAGCCATACGCGGATACCGCACGGTGTCGACCGAGGCGGCGCGGCTTATATCATTCATTTTTATATTGTGATAAAAACTAATGTCACTTAAAGAACAAGACGTTTGGATAAGAATTAGTATCGACACTAAACACAATTTAGAACATACAATGATCGACAAGTAAGTTCATTTCTTTTTAGGGTTCCGTGCCAAAGGCAAAAATCGGAACCCTATAGATTCGTCATGTCTGTCTGTCTGTCCGTCTGTCTGTCTGTCCGTCCGTATGTCACAGCCACTTTTTTCCGAAACTATAAGAACTACAATGTTCAAACTTGGTAAGTAGATGTATTCTGTTAACCGCATTAAGATTTTCACACAAAAAAAAACAATAAATTTTGGGGGTCCCCATGCTTAGAACTAAGACTCAAAAAATTTTTTTTTCAACAAAACCATATGTTTCGTAACCATTAAATTCGTATTTATAATTTAATAGTTATTCACTTCCCAAACAAACTACTGCCAATGCACCAAACATCGAATGGGCTAGCCGACATTTAAGTTTTCCGCTTCCGGAGTTTAAACTTGACCAATGGCAGAGCGTGAATACTGCGCTCATACGTCTAGTCCAATCGCGAGCCTTCATTGGCCACGACCTCCGCGCCGTCTCCATCGGCACGAGAAGAAGAAGTGAAGAAATCGCCGGCGCACGGTAACCGTGCTATCGTTAACAAATAATTACAAGAAGGAACATACTCGATATTATGTGTGTGTGTGATTGAGTTATCCTATCCTAGGCCTAGGAAATAAACTAAAGTGAACCACGCGATTCGAACAGGACGCGTCGTGGACACCTGCTTTTGCAGTACCCCAGGTCAAGAAGAGGCGGACGCTGCCCTAAGGTAAGCTTTCATCTTTTGTTGGCGGATTCTTGAGTGTTGCAGCCCATCTCGATAAACCCATTACCGTCGGCTGCTCCCAAAGTGGCAGGAGACGCCTTTCTGTCACACCATATGTGTGGGGTTCTGTGGGTGGGTCTTCAAAAATGATTTTGAGGTTTCTAATATCATTTTTTTTCTAAACTGAATAGTTTGCGCGAGAGATACTTCCAAAGTGGTAAAATGTGTGTCGCAAAACCACCCCGTAACTTTTAAAATAAGAGAATGATAAAACTAAAAAAATATATGATGTACATTACCATGCAAACTTCCACCGACAATTGGTTTGAACAAAATCTTCCAAGTTTTTTTTTAATACGTCATAAATCGTAAACTGCAATTTACCTTTCATTCAATCAACAGAAATATAAAATTAAAATTACATTATGTTACTTGCTGCTGCGGAACCCTTCATGGGCGAGTCCGACTTGCACTTGGCCTCTTTTTTTATCTTTTGCAGCTCGATGTTATATCACTACATAGTATAAAACAAAGTCACTTTCTCTGTCCCTATGTCCCTTTGTGTGCTTAAATCTTTAAAACTACACAACGGATTTTGATACGGATTTCTTTAAGAGATAGAGTGATTCAAGAGGAAGGTTTTTATGTATAATAAATGCATAATATAGCATGGAAACACTGTTAATTTTCGAGGTTTCTAATGTGCTGTAGCAAATAAACACATTTTTTTGCGCTTACATTGCAAACGCTGGTTGCACCCTACGAGATAGATCAAAATAATGTACTACAGTATTGTACACCTTAAAAAGTACTACAAAAAAGTGCGACGGTATATATCTATCTCTTAGGGATAACCCACAACAACCATTTTTTATTCCTTTCTTTTTACGAGAAATAATGGCTTATTTACGGAGTGATTTTAAGCAATATGGAATGAATCCTTATACAATTAAGTAAATTAAATACATTGTGCATTTAATATAGATCAAAATGGCCCTTTACAGTATCTAATTTAAATGAATATATTCGAAGATATTACAGATTTAAAATGCACGAATCGTGTCGTCGGCGGGGGCATCTGAAATCCACCCGTGCGAAGCCGGGGCGGGTCGCTAGTTTAGACATATACCAAATAAATTTTTATTCCAGAATCCAATACGTAGCCATAATAGTATCTAATTTTAGCTCAATTTGAGAAATACACCCGCGAATCTTAACTATATTTGTGGAATACAACATGTATAAATTGTTTATGTAACATAATTCTTAAAAATAAGAGAATAAATTATTCCAATTTTAAAACGATTAACGATGCTTCTTATAATAAATTGATGATCGTTCATTAGCACGTCAACTGTCAAAAACACCTTTTTGCTACCAAAAAGTAAAAAATATTGTGTCAAGTTTAGTTATTTTAGTTTTGAAGGATCTTAACCTTAACATAACTAGTAGCGCCATCTGTGTTGTGTATTGTGAACTGTGCGCACTCAAGACTTATTTTATTAGTTGCAAACGTTCTATTTCACATAACCCCAACAGCTTGATTTCTGCTTAATTCGTAACTTACTTCTTTCAACTAATGTGCGAATTTTGAAAACATTTAAATAGCACACTCACCACACCTGCACTCAATATTTTGAGCATAGGAATGGTGCTTGGGAACAAATAGTGTTGTAGTTTTATGCAGATTTTATAATATATAGCTTTTAAATGGTGCTTTTGCAAACTTTTGCAAAAAAAGGCATGGGTTTTTTTTTCGTTAGGCCCTGCCAAAATGACTCTACTCTGCTTCATGGAAAGCATAAGCAGAATCCAAGAGTGGTTGTCACCATACTCACTGGGAATGCAGACAGTGCAACAATGCAGCATAGCGACCCACACCATGGCGGCCTAGTGATGCTTCTGCAAATCTCTTGCTATTTAACAATGCATTCAAAAATAAGAACAGTACAGCACTACTTCTTCAAAGTGGCATTATGCTGAGCTTGCAATAATTATGTTTTCTCATGCAACAGTGTTTTAGCTCTTTATGTTATTGCATTATTTTCTGTGGAGTGTATGTGGGAGCATTATCGGTCTGAATATAATATTTCTCTTTCTTTCAGCACATTAAATATAAAAAGCCTAATACTGTTTCACATGTCTGTATAAATGTCCGGAATATTTATTTATATATTTGATTAACATTTCTTTTTAGTTAGATGGATTAAAAACTTGCAGACCAACGTTCATTTATGACTGTCAAGCTTTCCAGTGGTGCAAAAGTAAAAAACTAGATATATAAAGATTATTGATTTAATAAATTAACCACAAAAAGAACTAAATATTAACAACTTAAATTAGCACTAAATGTTCTGATTTTAAAGTGATCATTCTTTAAACAAGTCTTTCTGATGATCCTTCTGCTAATAACTCTTTTTCAGCTGCTTGCTTCGCGGCTTCAATCTGAGGTTTGACATATTTAAAATATTTATAGAAATGATCACCAAGAAGCACTGACCCATACAGTGTCAAACCAATACAAACTAGTACACCACCGCGGTGCAGTTTGTCATATAACATATTACGAGCATATTTTTTCATGTTATCTGAAACAAAAACCGTATAAATTAACTCAATGAAAATCATTATTATGTCATAATGTGTATACGTGAATGAAAACATACAAAACTTGGCGTATAGGGATACCTTTTTTTTAAGGATTTAACATTACGTAGGAAACGAATAATGCTGGTAATTTATAGTTAAGGTGGTAATCTTTTAAAGAACTCAGTTACCTGCTTTAGCGAAAGTTTGCTTCTTGATAATTCCTAAAAACTGAAAGAACACTTTATCAGTGTAGTAGCACATACAGGTTATGTTTTCTTTTGAAATGTCAAACACAGCACAGTGTTGCAATTGCAATAAATATCTTAAAGTCTAAATTGTAAATAAATCAATCCATAACCATAGAGGTATTACATTTAGACCAGCAGAGCCAGGCCTCCAGCCGTCCCTCGGTTAGAAAGAGAGGGATGATTGCGGTACCTGTCTGTCTCTCTCCCTACTCGCACATGCGCAGTTATCGCGGAAATGCAGCATAGCAGAACGATTCGATGGTTAATTGTTGAATAAATAAAATGTGATTGGATTACCATTATTAGTCCTTTACTGCGCATGCGTCAGTAGAGAAAGACAGATGGGGGTACCGCGATCTTCTTTCTCTTTCTAACTGTTGGACGTTTCCGCTTACAGGCAGCCTTATATCACTATATCACCCACTCTATCAATAATAGCTCTATGTACATAACAATAACTGCACATACCAATTTTCATGACTGATTTGGCGGGAAATACACCAACCAATAAGAAGCTTGCGTGAGAGAGACAGACACTACCTAAACTCGGTCTCTACTCCGATCACGCTTTCCGATCGTTCGGCTGCCCTTCGAGATATATATGCTCTATGTCAACGACTGACTTAAAAGGGCTAGAACCCAGAGGCGTAAATTTATTAGCCTCTCAAATGTCGAACAAGATGACGTCATAACAGTAAACGTTTAAAAACTGACAAATGACTGACAGTAGTGACAGTGATGACAAGCCTGACATGACAAGGCAACCGCAGTGAGTTGGGAAGAATTGAATTGAATTCCTACAAATAAATTACACTTACTTAAATTAATATCTATTACATACTACTTTGAAAGCAAGAATCTATATCTATTGAATCCAAATAAATGCTAAGCTATTTGATATTTAAAAGCGAGAATTTTGCACTATTAATCAAATACCTTGTAAGGGTTTGAAAGTTGAAGTAAACTATGATATTTAAATTTACTACTCGTAATACCAGATACTGGCATTTAATGAACGTTTTGTGTCGGAATTTGAATTCGAAAATACCCTTAACACCAGTTTCAACTTTAGAAAATGAAAATTGTGCTCCAGTTAAAGTTGATAGAAATACCATATCACTATTAGAAAGACTTTCTTTAGTAAAATATGATACACCTGAGGGTGTTAAAGTATTAGAAGATTCTATTACTTTTGCTAACAAAATATTACATATTAACACTGAAGGTGTAGAGCCACTATACTCAGTATTGGAAGATAAGTAAGTATCAGTATACAATTTTTATTTATTTGTATAGATTTAATAAGTGAGGCGCCTGATACAAAATATCAACTGACTTGGTGGCGTAGTGGCAACATGTGCGACTGATGTGCTTGAGGTCTCAGGATTAATTCCCGGGTCGTACTAAATGTTTGTATGATCTGCAAATATTTGTTTCGGTGTTTGGGTGTTTTGTATGTATATTATGTATTTTGTAAAAGTATATGGGGCATTTCACATCAAGCGGACAATGACAAAAAAATGAGGTTGTGAATTTTGTTTATACTCTGGTCAAATATATTTCTAGTACATGTGGATGTATACACACAATATTTTTTTCGTATGGTGTTTTATTGCTGAGTTATGAGCTTTTAAAAATTTACAAAAATTAAGTCTGTTGTTTTTGGATACTTATTATTTGGGTCAATTAATTTGTGAAAAAAACTAAAAAGTATTGTTTCTTAAAGTAAAATACTTAGTGGTAATTTAGATTTTTGAATCGAAATCTAAATTTGTTTTTTTTAGATATAGTAAACTGGAAGTGAACATTCCAAATAGATATTTGAGTAACTTTGACTTTTTTAATTTTTAATCTTGAATTAAAGCTTTATATGTAGCCTCACAAAAAAAATTAAAACATGATCGCCAATAGTTAAGGACTTATAGTGGTTCTTATTAATTGAGAGTGAAACAGTATTAATTGAAATGGAGAATTTTATTTTAAAATTTCTACAATTTTACCATTTGCACTATCGTTAACACTTTGTAACTGACTTCTTATACATAGATCTTTGTTGGTTGGAAGAAAATCATGCAGTTTTTGAGTTCCTGGGAAGGTGATAGGAAAAGCAACACTGACTCAACTAGACTTTGGTATACAATGTGTTTAAAAAAAGAATAGGATTGGAAATCCGCCATCTTGCCCTGCACTTGTCAACAACTTCAGAAATTTTTGTATGGTGTGCAAAAAAAATCTAAAATTTACAGTTGCAATGCATTTCAAATAAGTATAGGACTGGATTTTGTGACTGGTAATTGTAAATTCTCATTTTTCAGAGCAAGATGGCGGATTTCCAATCCTATTCTCATTTGAAACATATTGTACTTTGAGAAATTCTGATATATACAATCAATATATACAAAAGGTAAAATAGAACTGGAAATTGAACTCGGACTGTATAATGGAGAATTGCTATCACAATATTCACAATCATCACACTTTACAAATATTAATTCTCATAACTATTGTGTTTTGTCTATTACAGGCACTTAACATTAAGAGAAGACAAAATTACTCAAGGGAATTGCCAGAAAGATATATTAAAGTATGCAGCAGTAAAAGAGGATGATTATTTTGTAGCACCAATAGGCAATATACCATTACATGAAGTAGAAATTGAAGACACACCAATTAAAGTGAATCAAAATGAAAACTGAAGTGAAAAATTTATTCAAACTAGTACATTTTTTTAAAATAGCTAAATGCAATGACTACTCTGTTACTTATAACTTAAAGCAGCCTAGTTTAATGTTAATTAAAAACATTCATATCAATTGGTTACAATACATCCATGCTAAAACGCATAAACACTTACCAGTTTATTTAAATAACTCTTATAAGAAATTGAAAGTGCCACCATCTTCATTTGGTTTCATAAAACAGGAGTCACAAGACTTTGATGAAGAAAAAATACTAAAATATAGTTTTAGAGATGACTGTTGTAGTAAAATAGGTAGTGCCAACTTACGATTTTATTTGATGGTGCCCCAGCAAGATGCTATGCAGTATTTTATTAAATGGCAAAGATATAGAAAGTATTGGTGGAGTTCTGTAAGTATTTCCCTTGCAATCCATACTAATATTATTAATTCTAAAGTTACTCTGTTTGTTTGTCTGTTACTAACATTATTTAAATTTGACCTATTACATTATACTGTTATGAAGAAAGATTATTCGCGAACAACGTTCGAGACGTCTACAGATAGGTCTACACACACAGAAAGTTCTCGTTTATCTCCTGAGGCACGGAATAATGAACCTCACATCGATGAACATAGCGTCGAATATCGATTGCTTGTTGCGCGGTTGCTTCCACCGATTTCGCCGGCCGGCGCGTCCTTGGTGCGGTGAATGACCTCGTATGTGCGAGTTACAGTTTTAACAATACAAACTTAGTACGCAAATATACTACATACTAATAGGTATCAATGTATAAAAATATAGCAAAAATAATATTATTAAACAATCACTGAGGAACTAGTCTGATATATTATCATCAATCACATGTGGCACTGATTTCATTTGGTTTAATATAAATTATAGATGCGTAAGTGTTTATCCATGTTTTACACTGAGATAGACACTCATCAGTGTTTATCTATTCTTTCGCCATATTTTTGTTGTATTAATATCTACAGTAAGAAACTAATTACTCTGCAATGAGAAGTAATGTATAATTAATGTAATTACCTTTGACAGATATCCACCACACCTGGATTATTTACAGTAAATGACATTAAATATGAAGAGAAATCAGCAAATGTAGATATTGTGGCTAAATTGCCATGTGGAGACCAAGCAATGGAAAACATAGCAATCAACTTCAAAGAAAATGTTAGTAATCATAAACATAATTTTGATTTTTCATGTGCAAAATTTATGTGATACTAGCTGCGCTCCGCGGTACTACGGTTACGGTACGCGGTTGTGTTCCTTTTGAATCGGATATTTTTAATTATGTATTGATTTTAATAATCTACTGCCTTGGTCTAGCGGCTAGCGTAAGCAACTGCCGATCAAGAGGTCTCGGGTTCGATTCCCGGGTCGGACTGCTGTTGGGTTTTTCTTACAAGGAATTCTTAACAGCAGCCCGCTTTATGGAATATGGCGGTGTTCCCGCCCGTGCCTACGTCAAGCCATCGGTCCCGGTTGTAATGATCACCTATGACAATCGTTATTGGGAAGTCAGTGCCCTCAAATATACTGACAAAAACTAAACTAGGACTTCTGATCTCTTCACCAATCTCTATCTCGTCGGCACGGTCGCCGACGAGAGCGAGGTGATACGAAATAAACTCGCACTAGGCCTTCAGATGTAATATATCACTCATCTTATACAACTACTGAAACTTATGGTAATAAAAAACGAAAGAGTTCTTCAAAGAAAGTCTCTCGTTTATTTATTAGTTTACCTTTGTCAATTTAAATATTGTGTTTACAGGAAAAGTGTTCATGTTTGTGCTGTAGTATGACACTAGAAAATGCATTATACATTTTGTTATTGGATGGAATGAATAACAACTCTGCAGAGGAATATTTGAGATTGCATAGAAAAACTGCTCCTTACAAAATATCTTTTGCATTAGATTACAGTGGTAATATATTCTCTTATTGGTCTAGATATTAAGATCCAGATAATATTTATCATGTACGCTATTAATTAATTGCTATTAGTACTAGAGTACGAATGCTATCTCTTTCACTCAGGCCCAGAAGGCAGAGACATGTTAAAGGAGTTAGCAACACTACTCCATCACAAACTGAAAACCAACAGGATATCAGCTTGGCTTCCTGATTTTACTATTCCACACGATTCTCAGGTATGTGGTGTTAGCACATTTTTATGTAGGCAACAAAAAACATTCACCTTAAATGTATACAAACTTAGTTTAAAACATTTGATACTAATTCGAATTTTGTTGTTTGGGGTTTAGTGATTGGTCTAATAACTTTCTTTTTTTTTAGATAAAAGATAATCTGCACCTGGGCGTCATTTACACGGCAATATTGACCGAGGACACACTTAAAAATGGAATCTTTAGATTAATGAGCAGTAGCACCATGTTGGGGGTAACTTTATACTCACTTTTTTTTGTTAGGAAATCCCCTCGGATACCACCGACTGGACTGGTGGCTATGTCGGACTCTGTAAAGGACGATGCTCCATGGGTAGAAGATTGTATGAAAGAAGACGACTTTTGAATGGACTAAAAACCGCACACCGTCTCGGGTACTAGAAGCCGGGGAACCAGATGCAACCTCGAAAGGAAATCCCTGTAACCCCGACGTACCTCGGGCCACTTACGGTTTGTAGATGGCCCCTCCTGTGTAGGAACCCCGATGCTCATTTTCTATTTAGAAAAGGGCGCGATCACTTTGTAGCGCTCGCGCCGCCACGCTTTTGCTAGGGTGACAGATGGCTTCACCTGTCATCCTCAGGCTTGCGCTGATGGAGGACGAAGATCGTTTTGCGATCTCCGGCGCCTGAGTCGTCTGCGGTACCTGGCCCGTTCCTGGGCCTGGCGGGCCGAGAGAGTTCTAACCCTCTCCCAGTCCCGCTCCGCCGTCTCCTGCGCAAGCATAACTTGCTCGCAGAAAGAGACGGCGGAGTTCCACGCAGAAACTTTAATATTTGCATGGAAATCTATAACATCTACGTACATATGTGTGTGTAGGCATCAGTAAAACAATTTAATAATAATATTACAAAATCTTTCTTTTTCAGGAACAAGTTCATGTAGCAGATTTCCATAAATATGCAGCAATCCTATTTGAAAAGTAATAATTTAATAATGTATTATGTTATAAAATGGCTAATAAATGTTCAAAAGAATATTCCTGTTTGTAATTGGGCACCCCTTTTAGGTAATTCCCAACTATGTGGTTCGTTGTCAGTACAAATTCACACATTTAAAAATATTTCGAGCTACATAATCTTCTAGGAGTACGAGATTCGTAGTTTATATTACCTTCTGAAGTAAAAACACTTACAATAAGAAAATGTGACTTCAGCCATCTCTGAGTTTATTCGTTTTGCGAACATCTATACTAATATTATAAAGCTGCAGAGTTTGTTTGTTTGTTTGTTTGTTTGAACGCGCTAATCTCAGGACCTACTGCTCCGATTTGAAAAATTCTTTCAGTGTTGTATAGTCCATCTATCGAGGAAGGCTATAGGCTATATTTTATTTTCATAAAAAATAGAGATCCGTAAGAAAATTGCTATTTTGTAACCCAATGTGTGTAATCGAAAACCTATTTTTGCGTGCACTGCAAAAAGAATTTACAATAGAACAAAATAATGTATTACGGGTTTGTAGGTCCCATTAATATCTACAAAAAAGTCCTCGAGAGCATATATCTAACTATCATGGTTTAGTCACAATAACCGCTTTTGTGTTCAAAAAAATTATTAAATCGTCTGAAGTAAGAAACTACGCTAAATGTTTATCGTAATATTAATCCTTATCTAAATAAAGCATTATGTTATCAAGGGTATTTATGTAGAAGTAAAATACTTTTTGTTTCACCCCATTCGGACATTTCGTTTAGAAGTTATCACGAGTATAAGACGCTAAGAGTTGGTACCTATTATTGAGTTATTTGTCAAAGAGCTTTTATCAACATAATACCTAATATTAGTCTTTATCCAAATAAATGTGTTGTTGATTAGGAGTATTAGATCTTAGAAGAGTATAATAAATACATCTATACTAATATATAAAGCTGAAGAGTTTTTGTTTGTTTGAACGTGCTAATCTCAGGAACTACTGGTCCAATTTGAAAAAGTTCTTTCAGTGTTAGATAGCCCGTTTATCGAGGTAGGTTATAGGCGTGATGATATATATATATATAAATATTTCATCACGCTATGACCAATAGGAGCTGAGTCCCAATGAAGAATGTTTCAAAAACGGGGGGAAATTATTACGCTACGGGCAATAGGAGACGCAAACGACGTTGCGTGGGTCAGCTAATCGCGCTAATCTCAGGAACTACTGGTCCAATTTGAAAAAATCTTTCAATGTTAGATAGGCCATTTATCGAGGAAGGCTATAGGTTATATATCATCACGCTAAGACCAATAGGAGCGGAGCACCAATGAAGAATGTTTCAAAAACGGGGGAAAATTATCACGCTACGGGCAATAGTAGACGCAAACGACGTTGCGTGGTCAGCTATACTAATATATAAAGCTGAAGAGTTTGTTTGTTTGTTTGAACGCGCTAATCTCAGGAACTACTGGTCCAATTTGAAAAATTTGATTATTATAAATGCGAAAGTAACTCTGTCTGTCTGTCTGTCTTGCTTTCACGGCCAAACCGCTGCACCGATTTGAATGAAATTTGGTACACAGATAGTCTAGAGCCTGAGAAAGGACATAGGCTACTTTTTAATGCGAAAAAGGGGTTTAAAAGGGGGATGAAAGGTTGTTCTGGGAGTTCACTCGCCACACGCCTGCGCGTTACCTACGTCGGGCGTCTTGACAACGAATAAACAAGGCTGTCACAATTATAAAAAATATTTCACTTTTTCAATGAAGACTTAACAATGATATTATATATATATATAAAAATTAAGATATTAAGTATATATTCGTCAATCTGATTTGTATGTTCATTATATTAATATAAATAAATAAGCCAAATTAATATAATTAATTAACAGCGTTTTTTAACTTCAAAATTCTCTACAGAAGTATCGTCATTATAAGCTAGCTGTTGGTTAGATATGAATAAAAATGTAAATAATATCGATCCTGATCAGCTGACTAATGAGATAGTTATCAATCAAACGAACGGATCATGTCAGGCGTGGAGGGAGATGTTGTCGAATACTTAAAGTCTTTAGAAATATCAGGAGTGCCTACCCATAAGTTGAGGCTGCAAGTTAATGTTCCAATACTATTAAATGAGGTATCTTGAGCGCCAAAGCAATGTAATAGTACATGGCATGGCAAATACACACATCAAAAGTGTCTAGGGATCAACATATGTGTCTAGGGATCAACATATATTTTTGCAATAACTTTTCTCCTGATTGATATTAATTAAAATTTTCTTTAAGGATTCATCAAATAAAGTGTTTTCGTTTGTCACAGTAACGATAAACCAAGTCACCTTTGCATTAATAAAGAAATTTGCCATTTTCCTAATAAAAGGATTTTTGACATTTGAACCACTAACATTAAAGTTCGAAAAAAAGACTGAAATAACAGTTTTCTTTAAAATTTTATTAGGTAACTTAAACAATTAATAATCCGTGTTTCTACCGCGAACACTAACACAAGAACATCGGTTTGGCATACTCAAAATGAGTTCATCCAAATCACGCTGTGGAATGGCCGCCCATGTTCGTTGCAACAACAAAAAAAGGTCTTCTTGCGACTGGATACCCTCCATATTCGGCAGAGCTCTTCTCTGTAGCATATCCCATGCATGCTCAATCGGGTTCAAGTCTGGCGACTGAGCAGGCCAGGGCCAAAGCCACATCTCAATCTCAAGAAATCCGCATAAAAATGCTTGATCCCTAGACACTTTTGATGTGTGTATTACACAACTGGGGTACAACATTGTAAAAGCTACAATCATGACGCATGGAATGGCAAAAGAAGATAATGTTTTAATTCCCCGTATTCCAATAATTCCAACTTATTTGACATTTTAATTTAAAAGAATGCAGTTTCCGCTGAAAACAGCATTTCCAATAACAATATTATCAAAACCCAAGGACAGATGCTTAAAGATACAGTTTTTTTTTTCTCATGGGCAGCATACTCACGTATATCAAATCCACAAAATCTCCATATTTTGGCAAAATATGGCAAAAGAAATTAAAATTAAATTATTAAAATTGTACTTTTTTTATTTGAAGCTGCCAAAGTGACCATGGTCAGCCTGATGGAAAACTCAAGCAGAATCCAACAGTGGGGGCAACCATACTCACTGAGAAAGCAGACAATGCAGTATTGCGTCCCACACTATGACGGCTTAGTGAGATGCTTTTTCACGCCCCACTTAAAGGCCCCGGGATCATAGTGGGAGAGAAGCACGTGCGCTGGTAGTGAGTTCCAGTTTTTAGCTGCTCGGCACAGGAAGGATGAACCAAACCGTTTGGTTTGAGAGTGAACATGTTATTCTGCAGAGGAAGGGAGAAGGGGGACCAGTTGGAAGAGCTCCTCAGAATACTTCCAATGATACAGATGGTAGTGGACTGCTATAGAGGCGATATCTCTACGCAGCTGCAGAGGTTCAAGGAACTCGGTGGCTTCGGGACTGTTGGTAAAGCTGACTGTTCGCCATTGCAACTGATCGAAAGCATCAAGCAAATACTGCGCGGATCCATCACAAAGATGAGAACCTGTACTCGAGGTCCTGGCAAATATCCATGCCCAGGACACCGAGCTTACCCCGTAGTGGCAGTTGAGTGCTCTGAAAAGTGGGGAGGGAAAGGAATGGAGACTTTTTGGTAGAGAATGCGCACAACTGTGTTTTCGTAGCGTTGAACTCGACCAGATTCTTATCACCCCATTGTAAAATGCGGTTCAAAACCCGGTCGAGCTCAGCGACAAGCTTTTGTCGATTTTCCTCAACGTCTGCCAGCTTTGCTGAACGGTGTCAAAAATATCGCCTATGAACAGTGCTATCGTCTGCATAGCAATGTATGTTGCCAAGAGCTAACATGTCATTGATATGCAGAAGAAATAGTGTGGGCGACAGGACTGAACCCTGAGGTACGCCAGCGTTTACATCCAGAACATCAGAGGCCGTGCCGTCGCAAAGGCCCATAATGCGGCACTGATGAAGATAAGCGTCAATCCAGTGACAGGGTCTAGGAGGCGGACCGAATGCCGAGAGCTTGGAGAGAAGCGAGCGGTGCCAGACCCGGTCGATGTCAAATGTCGAAATAAGCTCATATAAACACTTTATAATTTATGTACATATATAAATACTTAAATAAGTTTTTAATAGTAAAACGTTTGTGTCTTATTTGTAAAAAAAATCGAGTGGTGTCGTGGGACATCAGATAGGAATGAGTTCCATATCAAAAATACAGATCTGTATACTATATACTGTATACTATACTGTATACTATACTAAATTTTTAGTTTTCACAAAATTGTCTTAACCCCTTTATTTTATTTAAATTGATTTATAAAAATATATAAAAGTTCTATGCGAGGTAAAGAAAATAAAACTATTCAGGTACCGATACATTTTGTATTATGATTTTATATCGATAAAGACCTATTTCTTAGCGTTCCATGGATTCACCGTGCGGGTGCCAGGTCCATCGCGTGATAGATGGGGGCAACACATGCGACTTCGACAGTGCCTGGGAATTGCGACCCAGGTTTAGGTTTAAGGAGCACTCCTTACGACGCGTCAACGCTCACCTCCACTGTCCGCCGTGTTACCCCCTCTACCTAACCATATTTGAAGTGAGCCTAGCAATGCCGCTTTGGATATTCGTTCAAGAAAAGAGCTTACTGAAGCTCTTGGCAATCCAAGGTCTTTAAGCAGGTTATAGAGGGATTTAGCTGGTATACCCCTCGCACCCACTTCCACGGCATACAGCGCAACGACATAACCATTTTTAGTTATTTCGTTGGTTAAGTCAAAGTACTTGTTTCTTTTTAAAGCGTGGTCTTTAGGGATGTTCGTTTCCCACGGCACCGTGAGTTCTACTAGTACTACACGCTTAATTGACATTGCATAAAGAAATATGTCCGGTCTGGACGCCGAGGCACAGATATCCTCCGGTATTCTGTAGTGATTTTCATACGTGTCCACTAATAATGTCCAGTCACTGGCGGTATTTATAATTGAGTACGGCTTTTGTGTGAGTGAAATCTTTTTTGTTGAGCCTTCCTTTACAAACGCGATGTTAGTTTTTATGTTTGTTGTTATTCATTTTTTCGCTCTCGCCAGTGATAAACTCATAGCTTCGCGTATGATGAGTAATACCCTATCATGGCGACGTGAATAATGACCCCGGTCTAATAGCGCCTTACAACCTGTCAGTAAGTGCCTGGCTGTACCTATTGCCGCATTGCACATCGTACAAGCCTTTTCTGTAGCTTTTCCCCACCTTACTAGGTTGCTTTGATCGGGGAGAGTTAATTGAAAGGCGTTGAGGTAGAATTTTAACAGGGCGGGTGACCAATCATATAAAAGTGTGCGCCATTTCAAAGCTGGTGGGATACAAAATTCTCCTAGAGTTAACCATTCATTCTGCATTTCTAGGTTCATTGCGTGCACCTTGTAGGTCTCGTTTTCATCTTGTTGTATGAAAGATTTTGTTATCTCTTTGTCGGTCTGTCTTCTAGCATTTCCCAATCCAACTCTACTGGACTGCGTACCCACCATGAATTTTTTGTGGAATTGGAGCCGTGACTCTAGCTCTGATGAATTTTTGTCTTTTGGAAGGGATCTAACGATTTCGTCTTGGGATTTAGACAAGACATGCATTTTGGTAACTCTTAGGTGTTTGTAGAGTTCCGAAGGTTTTTTTAATTTCATTCCAAAATTATTCGAGCCCCTGTACAACGTTGACGGGTCTGCAGATGGTGCCAGCCCGAGCCACAACTTCAATGTCTTAGTGACTTTCGCGTCCAGTGTTCTTATGTGGATCTGGTTTATATCATATACTAGAAACGGCCAGTTGAGACGTGATGTTAAGTAGTTGTCGTAAATCCAAGCTTTTTTTACGTTACTAATTGGCTGTTGGTCTACCTTGTCAATGTCTTTTACGAAGTCATCGACTATTACGTTTATAGATGGAGTACGACCTTTGTAGTCTACCTTTCTTCCAAGGAATTTAAAGGGCACGGTTTCTGATATTATTGAAACACTTTCCCCACCAATAGTAATCCCGGGGTCATATGAGGTATACCTGGTGCCTCGCCGGCCCAGACAAAGGCAATAGCATTTGCTAGGTTTTGTCCTCATTCCCCCCGTCCATGAACAGAAGTCATCTACCTTACGCAGTAGTTCTTGGCACTGCTTTGGATTACGTGTAATGATCGCAAGGTCGTCTGCGAACGCTAAGATGGATTCCGTATATTTTCCATTGACCTTAAACCGATAGCCCCACCTCTTTTCGCATGTTGCGATATTATCTATTAATATATTTATAACTGTATTAAATACTACTGGCGATAAGCAGCAACCTTGGAACAACCCTACTCTGTATTCGAGGGGTTTCGTATGTCCCTCTTTTGCTGTGATTACAAATTTTAATTTACTGTAGTATGATGCAATTATTTCACAAATATATTAATAACGCGAAAGTTTGTTAGTATGGATGGATGGATGTTTGTTACTCTTTCACACAAAAACTACTGAACGGATTTGGATAAAACTTTACAGTAATATAGCTTATACATCAGTATAACACATAAGCTACTATTTGCAGTGATAACCGACATACACGCGGGCGAAGCCGCGGGCAACAGCTAGTTACCAATAAAGGGGCAGAAGAAAAAACCTATGAAAAAGTACAAATAATGGGTTATGGGAGAAAACTGAAAAATGTGAATCTGTAAAAGTATTCGCTCTGATTTTAAATCTAGCCAGGAGAAAAGCTACAACAACTCGTGGAAGTATATTATAATTAGGTGTATATATATTTCGACTGCCTCGTTGGTCTCGCGGTTGGCGTGTGCGACTGCTGATCATGGGGCCTCGGGTTCGATTCCCGGGTCGGACCAAATGTTTGTACGATCTACAAATATTTGTTTCGGAGTTTGGGTGTTTTCTATGTATAATATGTATGTATTTACTTTATTTACTTTTACCAATAGAAGGTAGTATGGTAGCCGGATTTGCAAAGCAAGTCGGAGAAAAAAGTGTTTACCGCCCAACGAAGTGGGCACGGGTCAGCTAGTGTTCTATATATAAGTAGTACAGAGAACCGAAAATCCTATGAGGTGCAAACGGTCGAGGTATCGAGAAACAATTTACACGGTCACGAGTCATACTGTCCTCTGTGTCCAAAATATAGAAGCAAGTGTGATAGTCGCTGTAGGCCGACTAATTTTACGCTGGTTAGATATAACATCCGTATTTGATAATTCAATTTATTGCGTAAAAACGTAGCGTATCTCGGAAGTGATAGAAGATATTCTACTTCAATGCGATTAACGTCGGCAGGTACATTTAAAACAGTTCTGCTAAATATAAAAATGCTTGGCTATTATCCTGGAAAATATCAATCTATTCACAACTGCATGAAGTTCGTTTTATGCCTGTCAGATTCGATTATTGTCACATTTATCACTGTACTAACTGTGCCGTTATTGATAATACGGACATACTGTTTTGGATTTAATTTATTTAGGAATATCGAGACTCGAACAATTCTCTACAGTCTAGTGTTATAAAAAAACCCTATGCAAAAAGTACCTACTTTTAAAATCGGTTCATATGCGACTAAGATATTGCTGAAAATACATACAAAAAAAACAGATGCCGACGAATTGAGAACCTCTTCCTTTTTTGAAGTCGGTTAAAAATAAAACAGTAGTCTTTTCAACTGGCTTAAAAAAAAGAGGTTCCTTCTCAATCCTGTTATATACCTATTATATTTTTATTTATAGAATTCTTTGTTTATGAACCGAGTAGATTTTTTTAGGATTCTCAAATTTGAAAAAAATTAAAATTAAAAATTATGGGATAAAGAATATAGTTTATAAGGCCCTGTCCGCACTGCGACTTTTCACCGCGAGATATTTATTCTCGCAAATTATATTCCGTGCTCGAAATTACGCCTAGTACGCACCACGAGTAAAACTTCGCGCGATTTTTGTCATTTCGATGCAGTTCCTGGCTGAGACAAACGTGTAAAATGGACATGAGAATTTTTTTGATTTTCCTGATACTCGACTGCACGTTTGGGCTAGTGGTTTAACGGTCACCACGCCATTTCCTACTTCGACAAGTGTCGTGGGTTCAAATCCCACGTATGACAACACTTTGTGTGATCCACAAATTGTTATTCTGAGTCTGGGTTTTCTTTGTGTCCGTTTCATGTATGTTTGTAAACCCCCCCGCGACACAGGATTTATTCCTAGTGCGGGAGTTGTCTTTTAAAAAATTAAAAAATAAAATAGGTACTACGGCGGCGACGTAACAGACGTAGGTATAAAATTAATATTTCGGACATCTAACACACAACGCCATCTAGTCCCAAGCCAAGCGGAGCTTGTTTTATGGGTACTAGACAACTGATATAAATACATATTTACTTTTTTTTTGTAAATACATACATATTATACATAGAAAACACCCAAACTCACAAACAAATATTTGCAGATCATACAAACATTTGGTCCGACCCGGGTATCGAACCCGAGACCTGAAGCATAGCAGTCGCATACGCTCGCCTCGCCACAGAGGCAGTTTAAAAGATGTCATGAATACTGAATTCACCTATTTACGGCCTTGAGACTATGAAAGGATTTTTCTACTTAAAACATCAAGAACTACGAAAATACAGTGAAAAGTTTTTCAGATATTATAGAATGAGTAAGAGACGAAGCGTGCGACATCTTGTCAATACCGTTGTCAGTTGTCAGTGCACGACTGCGACTGAGCGAATCGCGCGAATTTTATTTCGCCGTGCGGTCATAGTCATACTACTTCATATTGTACAAAATTTTTGCGCGGAAATAAATCCATTTCAATTTGCATCAGATCACAGATTATTTTTCCGCGCTAATTTTTTATAGTCAGTGCGGATACTTATATAAGATTTAATGTGTTACACAATTGCGAGAAAAATCCGCGCGGTGAAAATTCGCAGTGCGGACAGGGCCTTACAATTTATCATGGTATAAAGCTCCAAACAAATTATCGGACGCGGCTGACGGACGCGGCTTACAGCCGCGGCTGATAATGTGCACAGTCTCTTCGGACGTTGCTTTCGGACGTTTTCAGTGTTGCCACTTTAGTGACAGAGATTTTCTAAAAAAAGCGTAAGTTTACAAAAGTAACCTTCTGGCAACACTCACAAAAACATCCAGCGCTCCAGATTCCTTTCGGACGTCCGAAGGCTCAAGGTCAGTCAAAGGTTACGTCCGAGACTTACGTCCGAAAGGAATCTGGAGCGCTGGATGTTTTTGTGAGTGTTGCCAGAAGGTTACTTTTGTAAACTTACGCAAATGAAAAGGTTACTTTTTAATAATGTCTTTTCGCTATACTTTCTGGTTTATTGTTATCTAGTATCATTAATGCGCACGGTATTATGTTTTTAAAATCAACTTGAAATACTTCTGCTAGTATTTTTTCTTCATCTTGATCGATTATCTTTGTGGATGTAGATGCTGACAACTTACATAAGTAACATGGTTGGTAGCTGATGGATGCGGACTACCTAAGATCGGAATGGTCGAAATCCGACAAGTGGGAGAGATATTTATGTAATGTAATTGCAGGAAGATTAAATAAATAAATAAATATTTATTTTATATTATAAATATAATAAATTGTTCTCGTACACATTCAATTGTATAAATGGAATCAGTAGGTACACTTGCAGTTTATATTACGTGGTCGTTTTTATCGTTTTACGAACACGACTACTGATTAGCCTTATTTGACTATTAATTACTTCATTAGAGGACGAATTGTAGTAGATTTGGTGAATAACAAGTCAAATTAACTTTTAAATTTCATTTATTCGGAAATTCTTATAGCAAGGTATTACAGTAAGATCTTAAGACTAATCTGTATAAAATACCGTCTTTGATCTACCTAATGGAAATCATTTAATAGTAATGCCAACTTTTGTCAGTTTTTGTTTTATATCTTTTAATTTGCAATGACTGAACATTATACGATACTGTGAAAAAACTAGTAAAAAGTATGAATACTAGAAAACAGTTTGAATATATATTAGATATAATGCTTTACATGGTAGAAAAGAACATTAATCGTCGCAAATATCAAGGTCAAGATGGCCTGAAAACAGGAATAAAGTTAATAATAGTAGAATAGAAGAATCCCCTAGTCGACTCCTAATGTTTAAATAAAAAAAAACAATTAACATAGGTACACTTAATATGTATTTTTATCCAGTGAGCGTTGTGTGACAATGTATGGAAGGAGGGTTGAAATAAGTGAATAATTGACATCCCATACATTGATATACTACGTACAGGAGACAGACACGGCGAGTTCACACAACGTCGTCAACTATGGAATACATAATACTAAGTTTGGTCTAAATTTACGCATAAACAATAATGGTGGAAATCAAATACATATATTGAGAGTTATAAGTATAATATTTTTAATCCTTACCAATAAAATTGTTTAAAGTTCTTACCATGACACATCTTGCCCAATTTAGAATGGCAAGTACAATTAAACAATATTAATTATATGTATCATTCAGGTAGATACACAACCTATTTTAGTATTACATTCAAAAATGTTATTTGACTATTCGCAAGTCAATAGGTGGCTATAAATTAAATTGCACTGTAAATATTGTCAGTAACTACATTAGTTAACCATAATTAAAATTAAGTACAGTCACGAACAATAAGAATTGGCTCATGGGAACAGAAAATATAATACATGATTTTTTCACCACCGATTTTGTAACATAAACAAGTGTACACTATGGTATTAATGATATTTTATTTTAAATTTCGTATGCGATTTCATTGGCAACCTATAGACATTTGAAATATATAGATAATTTATAACTAATATTTACCTAAAAA
Source organism: Diaphora mendica (assembly GCA_949125395.1). NCBI lineage: Eukaryota > Metazoa > Arthropoda > Insecta > Lepidoptera > Erebidae > Diaphora > Diaphora mendica. The sequence continues at coordinate 11,494,037 of OX421321.1, forward strand.
TATTAAATATATTACGGGAACAATTTTCGCCTTATGTCGTTAAGGAATAATAGCCCAAGTTGAATTGTTTTAAAAAAAAATGTATTAAATGTAATTAATACCTAATAGTGTTTAATAAACACAATATGTTCTATTAATAAACTTATACAAATTGATTAATAGAACGATACGACGACGTCGATAGAAAGTTACAAGTTTTACAAATAGTTAAACAATTATGTACAGTAGCCAATAACATTTGTGATGGTAACGGAAATTGGTAGACATAGTTTTATGAGCATTTGTCATTGCTTGTGGCTGTACATGTTAATGGAAAGACACAATCACACATAATTGCCATTAGTAAATCAACATTTTCACAACAGTACAATACAGGTAATGTTTGTACAACTAGATCTTAGGTAATTTTATAGGCTCACACAAGTTATTCACAGACATAAGTGTCAGATTGATTTAATGCAATCCTCATTCTCCTTGGTTTAAGCTGGCAACTGCAGTTTCTTTCCTTTCAACACTGAAATTAAAATAAAATATTTTAACAGATATGAAGTCACTTTTGTAGGTACATAAGTATTTCTACTCCAGAGGTTTTATGCATATTATGCAAACTACGCTTGGGATATGTATTTGAGCTGAAAGTACCTCCACTTCAATGTTTTAGAATATGTTGTATATAGTGTAAAAAGAATTTTAAATAATATATAATTATTAGGATTTACTTAAACTGCCTCTCCCCGATTGTTTGATTGTATGAAAGCATAATTTAATGTGTATGTCTGTGCATATCTTAATATATATATTTCTTGTGTGCGTGTGTATGTGACTGAACTCCTCCTAAACGACTGGACCAATTATGATGAAATTTTTTGTGTGTGTTCAAGGGGATCTGGGAATGGTTTAGATTCACAAAAAAGACTGGACCGATTTTGATGAAATTTTTTGTGTGTGTTCAAGGGGATCTGGGAATGGTTTAGATTCACAAAAACGTAAACGATGTTACGTGGGTCATAAATATGGCGGTACGAAGTTCGCCGGATCAGCTAGTAATATGTATTCATGTATGGGTGTAGAGTGTAAATAGAGTGTGATGCATAGTGATAGTGCATATATGTATTTCTCCAGCTGTAAATATGCTTACAATTGAACAAATATTCTCTAAAGATAATTTATTATGTCAGAATTTAAATAAATTATTAGCAAAGTTTAAAACTGACTAAATCAAATTTAATGAATCGAAAAATGTTGATCTTTAGAACCAGATATTAAATAACACCCTAAAACTCTTAGTAGCAGAATTGTTTTGCTAGATTTATAGAGCATAGTAAGGAGCATTCATACCCAGGCATTGCCCTCTGTCAAAGTATAGGCCCAAATGGGCCTACGCCCGCTACGGCCCGAATGTCCCTGTTATAACAGTGTAATGCACAGGCCCATTTGGGACCTTTGGGCTGTGTTATAACACAATGATTATGTGTGTTTAAAATTGTGTATGTTTTGTTTTAATTGTTATGTGAGAGTTCATAGTGACAGGCAATTGCTTTAGTATGTGAACACACAAACTCTTTCGGTCCGCCGACCTGTGGTGCTCTTATGCCCAGATTTATCTTACATTAGTTAACCTAGAACTGTGTCTATGTTTCCCATAGGTAATGTTTAGTGTTTTAATCTATACTAATATGTTGAAGCTGAAGAGTTTGTTTGCTTGTTAGAACGCGCTAATCTCAGGAACTACTGGTCCGATTTAAAAAAAATCGTTCAGTGTTAGATAGCCCATTTATCGAGGAAGGCTATCATCACGCTAAGACCAATAGGAGTGTAGCATCAATGAAGAATGTTACAAAAACGGGGGAACTTATTACGCTACGGGCAATAGGAGACGTAAACGACGTTGCGTGGGTCAGCTAGTCTTCTATCTTACATATAAAAATCAATTGCTGTTCGTTTGTCTCGCTAAAACTCGACAACGGCTGGTCCGATTTGGCAGATTTTGGTTTTGAAATGTTTTTTGTAGACCAGGGTGAAAAATTAAAAATGAGATGAAAATTCAAATGTCACATGTACTACACAGGGCACACCTAGTAAAATATAATTTTGTAACCAAGCCTAGGCAAAATGACTTGTCTAATTATATACTCACTACTTCTGGCAAATACTTTATCAAAAATTGATTAGATGTAACCAGATAAGTGATATATAAATGGAAAATGGTTGTCATATCAAATTGAATATGTTTACAACATATTACACAAACACATTTTGATAATAAATATTGTTAAGATTTTCGTTTCCTAGCAGCAACTAGGTATGAGGTAAAATAGTCTCGTTATGTTTAATTTAATATAGATTTTAGTTTTCACATGGTAAAATGCTTTAAACAATCATTCTTATGTTTGTATGATCTGCAAATATTTGTTTCGGAGTTTGGGTGTTTTCTATGTATAATATGTATGTATTTACAAAAAAAAGTATATATGTATTTATATCAGTTGTCTAGTACCCATAACACAAGCTCTGCTTAGGTTGGGACTAGATGGCGTTGTGTGTTAGATGTCCGAAATATTTATTATTATTATTTATTATTATTCTCTTTGATTTGACCTTCAAAATCTAATATCACTGTCAATAGCATATGCTATCAGAGGAGAGGAGAGAGAAGAAATTTAATACAAGGGACAAGACTATACTTAAAACCTATTATACTTTTACCAAATAATAACTTCTGATCCCAAACTAAGCAGAGTATGTACTATAGTAACTAGACTGCTGGTAAATATGTTTATACATTTCTAAATGCATACCTAATATCATTGCTAAATTACGCCTAGACATGAAACAAATGATTGTGCTCATTATAATTATTTGCCCTGAATAGGATTCGAACACAAGCTCTAGCTGCTACTGCAAACAGAATATTTTCTTTTTATTTAAAGATTACGCCCCCATTAGAAACATGTATTGCCCCAGTATTGCAGGAACTTTACAAACATTCATGAAACAACAAAGAGTACCGTGGGAGAGCCACGCTTCGGCAGGAATGGGCCGGCTCGACCGGAGTGATACCACGGCCTCACGGAAATCCGGTGTGAAATAGCGCTTGCGCTGTGTTTCACCGAGTGAGTGAGGATACCGGTGGCCCATACACCAACCCCTCCCCCTACCCATCCCCCAAAGGCCGGCAACGCACTTGTGACGCCTCTGGTGTTGCGGGTGTCCATGGGCGGCGGTAATCGCTCACCATCAGGCGATACGTCTGCTCGTTTGTCGTCCCTATTCCATAAAAGAAAAAAATCCTTTTGCTGTGCCATGTGGGATTTGAACCCACAACACTCAGCGCAGTAGAGAGCAGCGTGACGATCGCTTAACAACTACACCATCCGTGCAGTCACAAAGTCATCAAATAGCTGCTAACCTTTAGTAATGTAGAGGTAGAAGAAGTCGCAGTATAACACAGTCTGCACCACTCCAGAGATAATAGCAATCAGCTCATAGTGGTCTTCCACAACGTATCGGTACACCTGTAAAGGAAATTAATTGTTTAATTAAATAGTAAAAAAAACATACATGAGCCCTAAGTCCAGTAGTGGACTAGTAAAGGCTGTTGATGATGAACAATACATTTCAAAATCAATTTGTTTATACAGGGTTACTGGTAACATGTAGTAATACTGTTTAATGGGTGATAGTAGAGATCATTAGCTTTCAAATTGTCCTCGGGTAAATGTGTCAAAAATGTACCGTTTTGGAAATAAAATAAAAAAACTCATTTTTTTAAGAAAAGTGGATCACTCTACTTCAAAGTGCTCTTAAAACAAACACTTGCGTATTTAATGGTTTTTGTTGGTGTTTTTAGTTTGCTAACACCCTTATACGTAATAATAACACAAAAAGAACAGAAATGTAGTACCGTTAGTGAATAATGATTCAGGGAATCTAAAAATGTTCATACATTTAACTGTTTCTTATGATTAAATGCATTTTTATTAAAAAAATCACCTTACAATTTTATCGGCGCAATAGATTAAAAACAAGTATGTTTTATTAGCTATCCAACGAGGTATAAAAAAACTAAATACGTTGACAAATGGCTGAGTAAATGAACTTAATCGGGAGTAAATGAAAAATCGTAATTTATAAAATGTAGTTATTTTGCGGTCTAGCGCTATAGCGATTTTGAAAGTATGAGCCCCTATTTCTAATGCAAGCACGCATTCTTGTCCTCAATTGAGTTTTTACAACACCACTAGACAACGAGTTTTTGATTTCACTTGTGGCATTAACTATGCGGATCCTTAAACCTACAATATTTGGTACAGGCGAGACATCATAGACCAGACTCACACACACGTAATAATCCATCAGGGTAAGATCGGGACACCTTGCTGGTCATGGGGTAGGTCCTCCCCTACCAATACAACTATCAGGAAAATTTTCATTTAACCATTGGCGGACGGTAATTCTGTTATGGACATCCATCATGCTGATACTACGTCATACGCCTTCTTTCCTATTTCTGACCTGACTCTATCGCATCACCCTGCCGCAAACCCCGGTGGACAACAGAGTTAGGTTATGCCAGAGAGAGAGATCGCGTTATAACCAATAGGAGCCAAAAATCTATGAAAAGAGACATAGACGAAGTTTGAGGGTCAGTTAGTTTACAATATATCCATTGAATTAGTCTAGTTTTTTTTTATTATTATTATAGTTTTTGAAACTTGTTTCCCTTACCTTCTATTCAAATTTTATAAAACTCGTTTCCAACAGAAGATAAAAACAAGTTTGTAATTGTATAATTAATTGTAATCAATTTTTTTCTTTTTCTTGTGAAATGTTTTTGAAAGTAACATGAATAATGAAAAACTTTTTATAAAAAAAAAAAAACCGACTTCCAAAAACATCCAACGAAAACTCTCTGTCAAAAAACACTTAAAAGCGTAAAATAAACTGGTTCTTCATAAATTGCCTATACCTAATTCTTTATTCATTTAAATACACACATCAAAAGTGTCTAGGGATCAAGCATTTTTATACGGATTTCTTGAGATTGAGATGTGGCTTTGGCCCTGGCCTGCTCAGTCGCCATTCTTGAACCCGATTGAGCATGCATGGGATATGCTACAGAGAAGAGCTCTGCCGAATATGGAGGGTATCCAGTCGCAAGAAGACCTTTTTTTGTTGTTGCAACGAACATGGGCGGCCATTCCACAGCGTGATTTGGATGAACTCATTTTGAGTATGCCAAACCGATTCTTGTGTTGTTAGTGTTCGCGGTAGAAACACGGATTATTAATTGTTTAAGTTACCTAATAAAATTTTAAAGATAACTGTTATTTCAGTCTTTTTTTCGAACTTTAATGTTAGTGGTTCAAATGTCAAAATTCCCTTTATTAGGAAAATGGCAAATTTCTTTATTAATGCAAAGGTGACTTGGTTTATCGTTACTGTGACAAACGAAAACACTTTATTTGATGAATCCTTAAAGAAAATTTTAATTAATATCAATCAGGAGAAAAGTTATTGCAAAAATATATGTTGATCCCTAGACACATATGTTGATCCCTAGACACTTTTGATGTGTGTAGTAGTATTATAATGGGTGCTAGGTACCTAAAATCTGTTTGAAGTCGGTGCCAAGTGACTATCGCTTAGACTTTTGTAATTGTTCGTTTGTATTCTTTTTGGCTTAGCACCGACTTCAAACAGTTTTTTGGTACCTAGCACCCATTATAATACTACTATTTAAATGAATAAAGAATTAGGTATAGGCAATTTATGAAGAACCAGTTTATTTTACGCTTTTAAGTGTTTTTTGACAGAGAGTTTTCGTTGGATGTTTTTGGAAGTCGGTTTTTTTTTTTATAAAAAGTTTTTATTTTACAGTTTTTAGTGCAAACAATCGTAGGTAAGTAGTAAGTTGAATTATTTCATCAAATTTCATCATCAAGAATACAAATTAAAGTACGTGTAATATTAAAATCATCCTCTAATGCCTAACTGTTGAAGAGTTTAATCTTCTATCATCAGCTCACCTAAATAGCTTGAAAGTATACGACTGAAGGTCTTTAGATACGTATGAAATTGAAAGAATTATTCTCCAACTCCTAACCGTTGAGGAGTTGTACCTTCCACCTTCCATCATCAGCTTACCTAAATAATTTGTAAGAATACGACTAAAGGTAACTTATATACATATGATATTTAAAGATTTATCCTCCAACTCCTAACCGTTAAGGAGTGGTACCTTACATCATCAGCTCATCATCATAAAATGATGACTACCAGACGCAAATACCGGTGTAACTTCAGAAAATATACGAAAAACATAGTATGTGCCTATAAAAAATGAGGGTTTCCCTCGATTTCCCTGGGATCCCATCATCAGATCCTGATATGCTGGCAATGGGACCACCACGGAAGCATACCATACATGTCGAATACAAAAAAAAATTTCGAAATCGGTCCACAACTGACGGAGTAATCAGGTAACATAAATTAAAAAAAAAAAAAAAAAAAAATACATACAGTGGAACATAGAACCTCCTCCTTTTTGGAAGTCGGTTAAAAATGAAATTGTTTATAGTGTACAATAGTCTAAGTTTAATTACAGTTAAATGTGTAAAGATAACATTTACCTAATACTGTAAACTCTAAATTAGTTGGCAATGCTACTGATATACAGACTTGATAAATATTCCCATAAACAAATTATTTAGTTTTTTTTTATATTTGCTCTAAAATACATTTTACCTAAATGTGAAAGTACCCTTAATATGTAAAAAAAAAAAGAAACTAAAATTCATCTTGTGGGTGTCTTAAGACTGTAGTCCTTGAGCGTGGGAATTTGTAATTGAACACCCACATTCATATTTTACATGCACACAAACGCATCGGGCACTGTTGCATACTAACCCTGGCAACTAATAAATTAACTTTCGGTTTTTCCTTCTAGTTACATATTCAGTAACTGTTCGCCTTTGAAGAATGTTTAGAATGTCCTACAAAGCACGCAATGTATCTTAGTCATATCGGAAAGCCCGCGGGCTTTAAGTAACTCGTCAACGGCCGAGAATGGGTTTCAAGTGTATTCATATTTCATATTCATATCATGGACAAATAATATATTTTTACACAGTATAAAATTAAGTCGCTCGCGCTATCTGTCAGCTTAGATCTTTTATAGTAATCAACGGATTTTAATGCTATGTTATGAAATAAAATTTGTATGATATTTTTTATTTAAAATGTTTTGGTGTAGTGATAATAATAATTTATATGCAAAGTATATTTTAAATACCTAACATAGAAATATAAAAAAAACTGAATAAATACGAACAAAGTCACCAGCAAATGCTAATAATACCTATATATCAAGACGCTTCTAACGATACCTCATTTATCCAGTTCTAATTAGTAGTTAAGGAGCAATGAGGGAACAGATGAATATACATACATAGCCTGTCAAAATCATAACCCTCCTTTGGCTTTGCCGTGGTCGGGTAAAAAAATACAGTTAATTTATAAACTCCTTTTTTTAAGACGGTTAAAAAACAAACTACCTATTTGTCTTAAAATTAATATTAAGAGTGTAAAACTTTGAAATGGAAACTTCCTTAAATATATAATACTAGCTTTTACACGCGGCTTCGCCCACGCAGACTTTCATCCCCTGATTTACCCCCTTAGGGGTGGAATTTCAAAAATTCCTTCCTGCTCACTTACGTTATATAAAGAACCTACATGCAAAATTTCAGGATTCTAGCTTCAGCGGTTTGGGCTGTGCGTTGATCTCTGGGTATGTCAGTCAGTCAGTCAGTCACCTTCCTCTTTTATTTATATAGATTACAGATATCAGATAATGTAAGGGATAGGGCATCTATTGTTTTACAATTCACCAATTGATTAAATTCGAACTTAAGGGATGAATAATAATGGAAATTACGTAAAGTTAGATGGGACCCTTTTTTCAATTTTTGTCTGTCTGTCTGTTTGTTTGTGCCGGCTAATAATAGGTAGCTGATGATATAAGGAGTAACCGCGGTTGGTGTAGTATCGCGGGTAAGACCGTGGGGCTCAGCTAGTTTTTTTTTTCAAAAAAGACAACTCCCGTATATATCCAATAAATCCTGTGTCGCGGGGGACTTTAAAAACATACATAAAACGGGCACAATGGACACCCAGACTCAGAACAACAATTCGTGGATCACACAGTGTTGTCCCATGTGGGATTTGAACCCACAACACCTGATACAGTAGAAAGCGGCGAGGCAATCGCTTAAACCACTAGACCAACCATGCAGTCAAAAATTAAACTGTAATTTTAAGGTCTTTCATTATTTCAGTAGTAGTTATTCAATTCTAACAGAAATCATGAAAAAAATTTTTTTTTACTTTTTCTCAAAAAACAATTTCTCTAAGTGTCTCGGTCTGTCAAAGTGTCTTCAAAGTACTCGTCAAGACAAATCAAACGACTCCAAACTCGATAGGTTCCGTCGTTACAAAGTTCCTATGACCACCTTCCAGCTCCAACATCAGATCAGCTCCATGTCATCATAATATAGCATTGTCACGCTATATACATATGCCTACAAAAATTCAACACAATCGGTTGAAGATATCTGCAAAATTGAGTTGCAAGATTCCGTCTTAACAAATATAGTTAGATATATACATACATAGCAAGTTAAAAAAAAAACATAAAAATAAGTTCTGTGTTAATAAAAAATACTAATATTTTTCTTTGAAATTATTCTTTAAAAAAAAATGAAATTAAATTCAAGAATACAAATTAACAGTTACAATACGACACGCACTAGCAACCTACACTAAAACTTGTCATTTACGTATTATGGAGCTCAGTGCGAACTACAAACGGACGTGGTGTCACCTTGAATATTCGGAGGGCACTGAATTTTTTGAGCGCGATAAAACTTATTTATTGCAATTTACGGGAGACGATATCTACGTACTAAAATGTATGGAACTTTTGTCGCTAAAAATGAATGATGTTTAGCCTTAGATTATAGCTTTTTGGTGAGAATTAATAAAAAAAATAAAACGGTAAATCTTTTCTCCGTACTTTTTTCTCGCGAAATAAGAAAAAAACATTTAAAATAAAGCACGAAATAGGACAGAGTGTGCTAATTATAAAGGTCGATTTCGATGATTTTGATCTATGTCAAGGCTTTTTTTACAAAAATAAAGAATTATTTTATAAATGTCACTCGGTAGATTGGTAGACTGATTTACTAAACTACTGAGATTTTTTTTTTGTGTCAAATAATGAATTGAGTTGATTGTGTTTTGCAAAACTGCAAGTGACTTTTTGTGCATTTTTAGGGACGCGCCCCTTAAGGCGCGTCTCCACCAAAATCGTAAACATTCGAACTAAGCGTCACCATAGAGTCAATAAATATTTGCAACACATATTCTTTTGATATTTACCGCCAAAAACGGAAACACTGTTCTCAACATTTTGTTGACAATTTTTGTTGCCAAAGCAAGGAAATTACAGAAACTTTTGTCACCAACACTTGTTGACAACACAAGAATTGAGAACTTTTGTTCGGTGGAGACCCGGCTTTAGAAAACTGTAGTCAACCCGTCCGGCCATAGTTGTGGTATAGTAGGCCTAAACTGCTTCTAAAATGCCTATGTCTGGCATTGGAAATAGTCCCAGTAATGCTGTTGATTGAGAGGAGGCTGAAGATAAATTTAAATGAATTTATCGAAATGTTCTAGGCTTTAATTAAATATTTATGTTTAGACCCAAATGTGCGCTTTCATCTTAAATTCAGTCCAATTCATGATGATGGAAATTCATATCAATTCATCTAAAATCTTCATGATAAATTATGTACAAATGCATGACCCTGAAGTTAGCAGACAGCAGACAAAGTAAAATTTCAGATAGGGATATCTACAAGCAAAATTAAGTTCTTCCAGTTTACCAAATTGGAAATTGTTTTTAGTTGATTTTGATATTCAGGACCAAAATTTTCAAAAATAAGAAAATAAACAATTTATTTTGTTTTTTTTTTTACTTTGGTATCCAGCTAAGATAAATTTTGATTTATAAAAAATGAAGGATATCTAAGTTTAACAAATAACAAATTTAAAATTAAAAAAATATCACCTTTAGACTTTTTAAAGACAAAAAGATGACTTTTTTATTTTATTAATAATAATAAATTTACTCGCAGACATACCCAGAATGCTCTAAACCAAAATTAAAGAAATTAACTGAAATCACCTTTTTAGAATCCAAAAATAAATTAAATTTTAAAGTTTCAGATTTCTGAAATGATGGGAAACACGGTGAGTTTCCCAAAATTAAAACTTTTATTTATATTTTTATATATATATATAACAAATATAACAATTTTATATATAACAAAACTTTTTTTTATTTATATATAAATAAAAAAAAGTTTTGTTTATTATACCTTCAGGTAAATCAACGACAAACAATTTCCAATTTGATAAACTGGAAGAACTTACCTTTGCTTGTAGATATCCCTATCTGAAATTTTACTGTGTCTGCTGTCTGCTAACTTCAGGGTCGTACAAATGCTACTGTTTGAAGTCTGTATTAAGTCTAAATTATTTCTAGTAGTGTATTAAAACAATCCTACACTTTCATTTTGATACTAGTATAAAGCTGAAGAGGTGGTTTGTTTGCTTGAATGCGCTAATGTCCGGAACTAGTGGTCTAATTTGAAAAATTATTTCAGTGTTAGATAGCCCATTTATAGAGGAAGGTTATCACATCACACTATAATATATCACACTAATAGATAAAGGCGAAAGTTTGTAAGTGTGTGTGTTTGTTACTTTATCACGCAAAAACTACTGAACGGATTTAGATGGAACTTTACAGTAATATAGTTTATACATCAGAATAACACATAGGCTACTATTTGCCCCGATAGCCAACATACACGCGAGCGGAACCGTGGGCAACAGCTAGTAGGCTATAAATCATCATGCTAAGACCAATGGGAGCGGAGCACCAATGAAGAATGTTTCAAAAACAGGGGAAAATTATCACGCTACTGGCAATAGGAGACGCAAACAAGGTTATGTGGGTCAGCTAGTCAAATATAAACAATTTAATTTTTTCTGATATTTCATAACTCAATGATCCATCACCTACTATGGATCATCAATAATCATAGACTGGATTGATAATCTTTGGGATGAGTATATCCAGGACCTAATAAATGTCATTGTTTATAATTTACAAGATTTTGTCATGAGTAATGTGAATAATCAATGAAGTCATTTCTTACCCAATTCAAGAGGTACAGGGCTCTGTATGATCCAAGTGCAAACAAGTAATGGGATGTAATACTTTCAGCCTCTCCAGTCTTAGACACCAAAAACAGTTGCGGTAAAATAGCTACAGACTCCAAGTAAATTGAGAATGTCCATAGTACCTGCAAATTAAACAGAAATAAATACGTCGCGCAAAATATATGACGTTGATTGAAAGCAATGCAATTAAAATACACTAACCTCCATAACAGTCAATTCATGATTTATCAACACAGCTAATATCAGTGACGGTATCAGTAAGAACTCAATCCTAAATGTGTCATGATTGTGGTCATACGTTGCTTTGAATTTGACATACATCAAGTAAACAGTGGCATATGAAGCCATTATGAACACCATCTTCATAAACGTATTGTAAGCCGAGATGTAAGTGGTTAGCAGATCCAAGTACCGCGCCGTATACACGACTGAGAACAGTATCTGTGACTTCCCAGATATACCTTAAAGGGAAGCGAAACCTCATTATAAATAATACTATATTAAAATACATTTTGATTGTGCCGGTTGAACAAATCGTATATAAGCCGATATGACTTACCTGCACATGATCTGGTTTTCCAGATTTTTAGCAGTAATATAATAATAGCTAAAAGATGAGATAAATCACCAAGTAAACGAAAAATATTCATTTTGAAGACAATTGCTTTAGCAGTAACGCCGCGTACACTCTATCATTCAAGCAAAAATGACGTGGCTGATTGACATGACACAATTGACACAACTTGTAATTGTTGATTACTCCACATAATGGAAAGTGAGTTTATCTACATTGCAACACCATGGGCAGTTTTTAAATCAAAGACATAAAACATGTAAACCAATAAATTCGGGCAAATTCTTCTACCTACTACTAATATTAAAATTATATTCTACTCGTATGGAAGTAAAAAAACCTATTCGAATTCACTAATATTTTATAAAAAAAATTAAAACCATAGATTGACTACTTTTTGCTCTAAGACTTTTGCAAACGGGTGGAAAGCGTGGTCGGAGTAGACAGAGGCTGAGTTTGGGGTTTGGGTAGTGACAGTGCCGTCTTTACCATAAGGGCACACGGGGCCAGTGCCCAGGGCCTCCATTCTCAAGGGGGCCCCGAGGTACCGAGAATTTTATCTCAGACATATGTTCTCGTTATAATTTTCGTTCACTTTTTTTACAAAAAAATGTAGTAGGTACATAAAAAAATGAAATAATCGAAATAATTACTATATAGGATTTCAATTTTTATATTTTTATGGTTAAAAAATGAAAGCGTACAACAGAGTTTTGACTCTTTCACTATCCTAAGATTCGCCCAATTTTAGTTGTTGAAAAATCTTTAAATCATTAAATATTCATCGTTGAGATTATGTGCTTGATGTATATACAATTATGCTCTATCGCTAATGTTATTTTATTATAATTATAAATTGTGTAAGAAAATAACTAACTTTAGTGTTATTGGGCCAGGCACATTGCTCGCAAAAACGATGGCCACAAAGTTCCTCCTTGGTAGGTCCCTCGTAAGGTGGTCCGACGACCTGGCGAAGGTCGCGGGAAGTCGTGAGATGTTGGCCGCATGGAAAAATTGCGGGTGGAGTGATGAACAGTGCCTGACTGCCCTTACTGTTGCGCTTATTGAGCAACCGTCGTCAGTCCTAGAAGCACTACCTGGTTCAGGTAGCGTATATAAGGAATTGATAGAATCGCTAGAGTCGAGATATCTCGGCTCTAGCGTCATATACGCCATCTGAAACACGATTTCCGCTCCCAGCTACGCGATAGAGCCTAAGGCTCAGTTGAAGGCCTGCAGCAATGTGCGTTGGAAATTGAGAACCTCGTACGGAAAGTGAACCTTTCGACTGACGGGAAGACGATTAAAGAAAACATCGTGCAGAGGTGCGATCTCGAGGTGCAAAGACGTGCAGCCATGTACTATTCCATACTACAAAACATTTTGGGCATACGAGACCGCGGTAAAATCATAAGATTGTTTATCCATTGTAATCCAATGTCTATAATGACCTCTTGGATAAATGGCAGCAACGATGGAACGAATCATCTAAGGGGCGCCACCACTGCCAGTTCTTTCCATCTGCTCGCGAACGGTTGTCAAGGACATGGCTCGAGGTGGATCACTGTGTCGCTCAATTTCTTACAGGCCACGGTAACTTTAAGAGCAAACTATACTTATTTAAATTAGTCAATTCACCATTGTGTCAATGCTCAACATCTGATTCTAGCTGTGAACAGTCGGCTCATCATAACCTCTGTAGTCTTTGGTACAATGAACGTAACTTGATGCTAAATAGCTTACAAATGACGTCTAGGGTATATTATGTATGACGCAGTTGACACAAGATCCCCATAATATTATGGGGATCTTGTGTCAACTGCGGTGAATTTCCGTGCGTTTAAGCGATTCTTCCATACATACTATAGAGATCAAATATAGCTCACTTATGACCCATAACATTTTTATCCGTGGTGCCTCCCGGTTTGAAAAAGGCGTCTGCCTATTTTGACTTCATTTTGTCTCCCGCTTTGCTAAGGAGGGAAGTGGACTTATTATATTTCCAACTCCTCCAGTTTTCTTCTGATTAATTTCGTTGCGGGTTCCAAGACAGTTTAATTTTTCCTGGGACTTCCCGAGTGTCATAACTCGGTGTGTTCGTTGGTCATCGCTGTTGATCCTGGTGTACAGGAGTTACAGTGGTGGGCGTGTGGGCGGGATTAGTCCCATTAAAAAAAAACAAAAAAAACATAGTGCAGATTCTCATAAACGGCATCAATAAGTTGTAGGTCAGAGCTGTAGTGAAGCTTGGCCACCATGCTTCACTAAGGGAAGCACTGGCACATGCAACGTAGGTCGAAGCGGTTCCACAGGATATCCGGTCGACCCACAAGCTAAGTCTCAGAGGAAATCAAAGAAGTCAAGTCGTCTTTTAACAGGGGTTCTTCGATCATGTGCAGAATGGTAAGAGAGAGGTCATCTGCAGCTAAGTTGCCCTCTAAAGAGTTCGCAGATGTCCAGGAAGAAAAAAAAATAAAGAAAGAAAAAAATAAAGGACTGCCTGTAGGAGCTAATGAGAAAACGTTGCGAAAAGAAGATGCACACAAGACGCAAGTTCCAAGGCAGCAATCTGGAAAAACATGACAGCAAGATAAAAGGTGACATCATAAGACAATGTAAAGAATAATTATGTCACACTGAGAAAATGTACTCCGACTCCAAACTTGAAATCAAAAGGCTTGATGATGAATGTTGGGACCATGTGAAGATGAAACAATGAATATAGCACAGGGGGATGACGTTGACCTAAATAAACTTATCACATGGAAAGCACAGGGTGATATAAACCTGCATGGAGTATTGTCTCATCTGCAAGCGCTGTTACTAATGCGATGCGAAACCATGAAAACCAGCAACTTTAGAACGGAATGGAAACTAATCAGTCGAAAGCGCGAGCAGGAACGAAAACCCGATACGACTGGCCCCTATACTACAGATCAAGTGGGATGATCCGTACAAAGTAGTGCATATCGTTTCGAGAGGCTGTTGAACTTTCCCGGATAATCTAGTGATGGGCATAGGCATCTACTATAAAAAGGCAGTTTAGTTTGAGCTACAGTGCGTCAAATATCTGAGTGATGTAAGTGGTTAACAGAGCGACCTCAGCGGCTATTAAGAACTATTATATATTTATAAAGTCTCTTGAACACGTCAGAAGGCTTAATTCTCAATTTCGTCGAGCCCGAACACGTAATAGTAAATAAAAGGGTTTGCTTAACAGAGAACATAAAAGAAACCATTATTGTAATTGTAACCAAAAACTAACAGCATATACATGATTCCATGATCATGAATGATCATAGTAGAAAAATGTTAGTATAATACGCTTTCTTTACTTTCCAAAAGGGCCCCAAATTCTTGTGTGCCCAGGGGCCCCAGCTTAGGTTAAGACGGCCCTGGGTAGTGACTGTCTCTCTCACGCAAGCTTCTGATTGATGGACGCACATATCAACTCACAAGACTGATTTGGCGGGAAATACATCAACCAATCAGAAGCTTTCGTGAGAGAGACAGACACTACCAAAACTCAGTCTCTCTCCACTCCAATCACGCTTTCCGCCCGTTCAGCTGCCCTTCTAGATATATATCCTCTAAGAAAGGAACAGACTGGCAACACTTGTGACGACGTGTGTCACGGTGTGTCATTCATTTGTCATTCAAATTCATTCAAAAACCAATTCACAATCACATTCTTCACTTCAGATTCTTCTTGTTTTGATCGTTGATAGTGTGCTAGAAAGAGGTTATTTGTTGGTTATTTGTGTGGATTGGAAATAACATAGGTTTACATGTAAATCTAAATATTCAAAATGGTGAGGCATAATAATCAGTTACCAAATAATTTGACGCAGTTGCAGAATTTAATCAAAAGGGATCCGGAATCCTACAAGGAAGAATTTCGGCAGCAACTTGCTCATTTTGAAACAACGTTAGAAATCTTCAACTTAAATCCTACACAATATAACAAAAAGCTAGATGAACAAGCAATGTTCCTGGCACAAGTGGCCCAGTGCTATCTAAGTGAAATGAAACAATTTCCGCAGAGGATTATAGATATTTTGAAAACTCATAACACAATTCTTCATAATGACATGCGTCTTTCTTTATGTAAATGTTTAATTTTACTGAGAAACAAGAATTTCATAACAGCTTTTGACTTAATGGAATTATTTTTCTTACTACTGAAATGTCAAGATAAACAGTTGAGAGAATTCTTGAAGACTCATATAATAACTGATATAAAAAACATGAATAATAAGCATAAAGATATGAAGTTTAATTCAACATTGCAAAACTTTATATTTTCTATGCTGCAAGATTCCCATCCTAAAGCTGCTAAACTATCACTCGATATACTGGTTGAATTATATCACAAAAACATTTGGAATGATCAGAAGACAGTGAACATTATTGCTGATATTGGTTGTTTTTCTAAAATTACCAAAGTTATGGTGGCCTCCCTTAAATTTTTCTTGGGAAGAGATGAGGAAGAAAAAGAAGAAAACTCAGATAGTGATGATGAAATTGATCCCAGGGATACCATGATATCAAATAAATTCAATAAAAAAACACGGAAAAGAGAAAAAATGGTTGAAAAAGTTAAAAAACAGGCAAAGAAAATAAAAAAGAAGAAACAAAAGGCACCTGCATTTAATTTTTCTGCTCTACATCTTATTAATAACCCTCAAGGGTTTGCAGAGAAACTGTTCAAGAAATTGGAATCATCTAATGATAGATTTGAAGTTAAATTGATGCTTCTCGATGTAATATCTAGGTTGATAGGTTTACATGGCTTGTTTCTTTTTAACTATTATCCATTTATTGCAAGATTACTGTTGCCACATCAGAGGGAAGTGACCAGAATTTTACTCTTTGCTGCTCAAGCTTCACATGAATTAGTTCCACCTGAAATTATAGAACCAGTCATGAAAGCCATTGCAAATAATTTCATAACAGAGAGAAACACCACTGATGTCATGGCAGTAGGTCTCAATGCTGTTAGAGAAATATGTGCCAGATGTCCACTTGCTATTGGGGAAGACTTACTAAGAGATTTGGTACAATATAAGAATTATAAAGAAAAATCAGTTATGATGGCTGCCAGGTCATTAATCCAGTTGTACAGACACTCTATGCCTGATATGCTTCACAAAAAGGATAGAGGTAGACCAACAGAAGCAACTATAGAATTAAAAAATAAGAAATATGGTGAAATGGAAATCAAAAGCTATATTCCTGGATCAGAAGTGTTATTAGAAAAGGAAGAAATTAAAGAAAAAGACAAAAAGAAAGGTAATAAAGGCAAAAAGAAAAAAGATGACTCTGATAGTGATGAATGGGTTGATGTTGCATCCTCTGATTCAGAAATAGAAATATCAGACAGTGATGAAGAAGATTCTGACAATGAAGAAGAAGGAGAGGAAGAAAGTGATGATGAGGGTGATAAAAAGAATGGTGATGAGGAAATTGAAGATAAATCACAAAATAATGATGAAATTACAAAAGACCCACAAGATAGAAAGATATTAAAAGCTAAAAGAAAACTGGACAGTAAGGATATGGAGGAGAAAGTACAAAGTGCCAGGGAAATTGCCATGGAAACTATTTTTACCGATGAAGATTTCAAACGTATTGCAGCAGCACAGCTGAAAAAAAGTATAAGTGGAGCTAAGAGAAAAAGTGATGTGTTAGAAGAAGAGAATGAATCTTCAGAACTTGTACAACTTGCTGCTATTGAAAATATTCATAAGAAAAAGAAACATGATTACAATGCACGCTTAGAGACAGTTATGAAAGGTAGAGAGGATCGTGATAAATTTGGATACAAAGATAGACGAAAGAATATACATTGCTCTAAAACTAATCGAGAGAAAAGGAAGACCAAGAACTATCAAATGGTTAAACATAAAGCCAAAGGCAAAATTAAGAGATCTTTCAAGGATAAACAGATTGCTTTTAGAAATTATTTGATTAAACAAAAGAAAATGCGTTAAATATATATCACCTGTTTGGTGTGACACAATTTTTCATGTATACTGTATAATAATAATAAAGTTATTTATTATTATAATATTATTATTCGTCTTCTAGCTGTGTATGATTTATTTTTAAAGAGCAATATTGCCATCTCTCTCTGTCTCCTTTTCCTTGCTTGCATTTCTTTAGTATATTTCCACACCTTATCTTCTTAAGAATTAGTAGCTCCTCTATCTTTACATGAGTAGTAAAATTAAATTTAAAAGCTTTTTAAAAACAAGCTTTTACTGCAATGCATCGAGACGAATCAAACAAGTCCAAACTCTATGTCCAAGTCCAAACTCAGCAAAATTGGTTGAAGATATCTGCTTCAAAATTGAGTTGCAAGATTCCACCCGAACATACAAGCATACATAAATTGCAAGTTAATAAAAAGCTTGTAACAAAAAACTAGGAATTTTATCCAGGTTAATCTTCAGAATGATGAAGCTCTCAAGCTACGTTTAAAACCATTTATTTGGTGGTTGACAAAGTTAAAAGAAGCCGGTAATCATCAAATATGTGTTTTAACAGATTTGGCTTATTGGGATGTGATTCATCCACAATATGTTATTTTGTAGTCACTGATCAATGAGTATGGCCAACTACTATAAATCTTAAACAATTTTATTATTTCTTATGGTAATATTTAAATAGTTCGAGATTTAAAGAAATAGGTACTTGCCGCTGCTTGTACTTTTAAATATTATATATCATGGTTTTGAAAAAATAAAGGTAGTTTTAACAAGTTGTACCTATGCAGCTACGCTGAGAAGATACTCCGCTCTCAACTTACATATTAGTGATAGGTACTTATTATGAGACTAATTAACCTTTGTTATATTAATTAATGTTTGTATATAATAAATTCGAAAGTAACTCTGTTTGTCTGTCTTCAGGCCTAAACCGCTGCACCAATTTCAATGAAGGACATAGACTACTCTGGGCTGAGCCCCAGGCAAAAGCTAGTTATGAATAAAAATATGTTAAAAACACAAATTTAGCACATGTATGTGACACAATTTTTATAGAAAAAATAACAGTGTCTTTTACATAAAAAAGGTCATTTAATACATATAAAGTTTACAAATAAAATTTTACAAAAAATAAACTTTTTTTAATCCAGACAAAAAAGTATGTTATTATAATATTTCAACAACTCCCAGTTTTACAAGTATCATTTAAGGTCAGGTAAATAATTGTATGTTCAACATTAGCTAATTTTACAAAGTAAGCCTTCAGCTTGAAGTGCCATACTACTGAGTTGCCTAAACTGATATAATATACTAGATTGGACAAAAATACAATATATTATGCAAACAAAAAATAAGCAATATCTCTCAATTGTAGGAATATCACTTACAATATATCATATAATTTTGGCTTTAAAATGTTATGAACTAGCTACTTGTTTCAGGGGGCCTTCTAGGTATTGTGCAATAGCATTTATTTTCTCCTTTAGAATCCCAAAACCAACTGTCTCTTTTGCATAAAGACATAATAATAAATTAGCTACTTGTGTAATGGCAATCTTCCCGTTCAAACAGTCTACTAGTATCAGATGTAATTTATCTTCTTTAAAAACGTTTCTGCCATGTTTCTCATAGGCCGACCAAACATTACTGGCGATGGCTGCTGTGACTCTGGCGTCTTTGTCATTGTAACCTGAATAAGCCAGTAATGCTCCCTGATGATTCAACAACCTGAAATGACGTTTCAATCTATGATTTATTACGTTAATTGATCGTTTATTAACAAATGGAATAACATGCAATACACTTACAAAGTGTTTTCAACGCCCCCCGTGTTAGCCTGGCTTAACACCTGTGTTAATGCTTTCGGTTTCAGCATATTTAATGTCCAGATGTAATCAAATTGCAATTTAAAACGATGTAACGATACTGATTTAATAATTATAAATTAGAGTACTTTTCGTTGTCCTGTAATGTTTACTCTTAGATTAAATAAAATGTTTACTGCACAGATAATAAACAATAAATTGAATCTGTCAATGTCAAACTAGTGAGTCTAGTGATGCCAGATCTTTGAGTTTGTAAGTGTATTCTGTGTGCCAGATGCAATTTGAAATAAGACTGAGAGCATATATAGAAGGAGAGGCATCTGAACGGGCGGAAAGCGTGATCGGAGTAGAAAGAGAGAGACTGAGTTTGGTTAGAGTCTGTCTCTCTCTCGCAAGCTTCTGATTAGTGGACATCATCACATCACCCAATCAGTTTGCATGACTGCTTTGGTGGGAAATACATCAACTAATCAGAAGCTTGCATGAGAGAAACAGACTATAACTAAACTCAGTCTCTCTCTCTCTACTCCGATTACGCTTTCTCTGCTTCTTCAGCACTCCCTCATATAAGTTTATCAATGAACAGACAAACAATGACACCTGAAATTTTTGAGTTCTCTTGAGTGATTAAAAACTAAAGGTCATTTTATATTATCTGTACAATTGGATGGTTCTGTTTATGCTGGCATTGGCATCTCTGTGCTCTGTGACTCTAGTGTCTATTGCAAAATTTGTTGTCAATTTGTCAAATTGCCGCAAAGTTGTGTGAACTGTATCGAAGATTTTATTGTTTTGCGATAAGTTGTTGTAACAAATAAGTAGGAAGGCATTTGTTTGCAAAATGAACTTATCAGATGACAATACCTTTGGAAATGGACTTTTATATGTTGGATTTAATCAAGATCAAGGTAATAAGAGCAGTTTCTTGGTATGATTGCGCTTCACGTTCCAATCGCTCTAGTTTTATTTTGTAATCTGCAGGTTGTTTTGCGTGCGGAACAGAGAATGGATTTCGGGTGTTCAATAGCGACCCACTTAAAGAGAAAGAGCGACAGAATTTCGCTCAAGGCGGACTTTCTTACGTTGAAATGTTATTCAGATGCAATTATATGGCCTTAGTAGGTGGTGGTAAAAGTCCTGTGTATCCACCAAATCGTGTTATAATATGGGACGATTTAAAAAAAGATTCCGCAATATCTCTCGATTTCAACAGTCCTGTAAAAGCTGTAAAACTAAGAAGAGACCGTATTGTTGTTGTATTAGGTAAGTTTTTCCAATTTGAATATATAATTCAATTAATTTTTTTACCTTTTCGTAACACAATTTGTTTGCATGTAATTCTAATTTTGAGTTTATAGTTTTTAATCTGTTTCTTTAATGTCAGGTAGTAGGCTCTACTCATAAATACTTTAACTTGGCATTGTTTTCTAATTTAAACTGTTTATATTGCAGAGAACTTGATCAAGGTGTATACATTCACAGCTCAGCCACAAATGCTGCACGTGTTTGAGACCTGTCAAAACACACGAGGTCTGTGTGTTGTATGTCCTAACAGCAATAATGCTCTACTCGCCTATCCAAGTCGTAAAACAGGACATGTTCAGGTAGGATAAAACCTTCAACTCTTTTTTACAACACTATGACTAAATGAAATGAAGAATAGCAAGTCTAAATATGGAAATACAATGTTTTCTTTCTTTCTGGTAATGAGAATGCACACAGCAATTGATGAATGTGAATGAACCAAAACAGGTCAGGTGTCAGGACTGTAGCATGATATAAAAATACAGGTATGACATTCCGAAAGATATACGGGGTGATGTCACTATCCAGTTACCACTTTACAGCAACATAACATGAAATGATGGAAACATTTTCAGTCACCATTCTATTTAAAAAAATGTAAAATGCATTTAAATTGTTATTTTGTGTACATAATCAAACAAAATATTTGAATTTAAATATATGACAATGTCAAACTTTATTGTTCTATCGAATTCACAAAGGAAATAATGGTGGTTGGGGAGTTATTATTTCACACTACTGGTAACACTGAAACGTGCTATGTCAGTGTTTTTCCGTATGTCGTTATCTTCGTTACACGCATAATTCTGTCTCGTTCAGTGCTAGTGTATACAGCTATTCTCATATATTTATTTGTATTTACAGTATATTACAAAATGCTTTGTTGTTCTATTCGAAACTGTAGAGCTATAAAAGGCGGTACAATAAGTTTTTTGACCAAAGCAAATGCTTCTAAAAGACTATGGGCAGAAGCAATACTACATAATCAATCGAACCCCTTCCATAACTTTGAAAGGTGAGGTAAAACACTCTTTTAAAGAATGGATTAATATAATACCGATAATGCGGGTGGAGCCGGCAAAATAAAAAAATAAAAAACAACCTCACTTTCAGCTTAGTGAGTATCCATTCCTTTCTGAGTATATGTTAGACTACCAACCCTTAAAATTTCGTCTTTCCTAAAATCACCTAATTCTGGGCTGACTCTCAGTCTATATAGTTTGTCCGTCTCAATCAGGATCAAAACTTATGTATTCAAATTATTTACTAAGTTTTAATTATTGACTAAATTAAGTAGGTTGTAAAATCTCCCCAAAAGTATAAAGTTTGAGAATCAGCGATAGTGATGATGACGTCATCTCGTAGAACACTGTATCTCGGAATGTCATACCTGTATTTTTATATCATGGACTGTAGTAAGTTAAGATCAATTGTCCCTGCTACTTCTAAAATAGTAATGACTATGTATGTTTGTAGTGTGGTTCACCATGCTGCATTGTTGCATTTGCTTTCCATCAGGCAGAGTAGTCACTTTGGCAGACCCATATATAAAAAAAAACTAAATTAACTGGTTACGTACTGTATAAATAACAATGCAAGTATATATTATTACACAACTCTTACTAATATAAGAATACTACTTTTTTATTTAAAATGTATCCCCATTAATCATAAACATTATTTAATGTTAAGTAACAGTTCATTGTTATTTTCAACTTTAAGGCTGTAAGTTTATAGTTGAAAATAACACAGAGCATGTGCTTAGCATTAAATAACATTTATGAATGAGGAGGTACATGTTTAACTAAAGTATCTCGCCTCGGTGGCGCAGTGGTAGCATATGCGACTGCTATGATTGAGGTCTCGGGTTCGATTCCCGGGTTGGAACAAATGTTTGTATGATCGGCAAATATTTGTTGCGGAGTTTGGGTATTTTCTATATAATATGTATGAATTTACAAAAAAAAGTATATAAGTATTTATATCAGTTGTCTAGTACCCATAACACAAGCTCTGCTTAGCTTGGGACTAGATGGCGTTGTGTGTTAGATGTTCGAAATATTTATTTATTGATTTATTAAGAGAGTTTATCTATCTCTAGTTTAAGCTATTTAAACACACTTCTTTACTTTTGAACAAGAAAGCATTGGTATAAAGGATTGTCAGTTATTTTTTTATTTCTTGACTCAGTTGAGTGAGCGATTTCATTTTATATGAAGACTTAGTTTTCCTTGTATACAAACATGATAACATTATTAAGCCAAAACCATAATAATTACTGTAATAAAATAAATACTCTTGCATTTTATATTAATGAATAATAATGGCTAAAGATTTACAAATTTTACATTTGTATTGTTGAAGTCCTTTAAAAACAACTTTACATGACAAATCCTACTAAAATTATAAACGCCAAAGTTTGTAAGTATGGATGGATGGATGTTTGTTACTTTTTCACGCAAAAACTACTGAACCAATTTGGATGAAACTTTACAGTAATATAGCTTACACATCAGAATAACACATAGGCTACTATTTGCCGCAATAACCTACATACACGCGGGCGGAGCCGCGGGCAACAACTAGTTATTAATATTGAAACAAAACACATTGTTACAAAAAAAAATAATTCAAGAATAAATAAAATGCTTGATAAAAAACTTCGTTTAAAAAAACCGACTTCAAAAACTAAAAATAACTTAATAAAGATTTAATTAAATACACCTCACATACAAATCTTTAATATTAATGAAACACTATTATTCATAGGTTTGAAGTTGGTACTGTTGGTGCCAAGCCAAAATGTAATATGTAGTAGGTACTGTACTCGCTGCGCAAGACCTTGAGCGGGAAAGCTGCTCTTCGTGTAGAACAAAACAACCCAAGCCGCCAGACACGCGCAAGCTGACGTCGTTGATGGTCGTCTTGAAATATAGCGAGTGTGGTACCTACTATAACATTTTGGCATGGCACTGACTTCAAACCTATGAATAGGGAAGCACATACAAATAAAAGTGTTTCATTAATATTAAAGGTTTGCATATAAGGTGTATTTATTTAAATCTTTATTACATTATTTTATACTTTTTAGTTTTTGAAGTCGGTTTTTAATAAACCGTAAATAAAGTTTTTTTTTGTACTATAAATCAGAGATTTATCTTCGGTGCAGTGACTACCACAACCACTTTATTTATTCTTTAGGCAGGGAGTTTTCTTTTGATGTTTTTTGAAGTCAGTTTATTAGCTTTGCATGCCGTTTCTTTCCTATAGACTACTATTTACTAGATTGGTATCTTAAAGTTTCATCTATCTCCTAACCTTACCTTTCGAATCATCTAAACAACTTGATAGAATACAACTAAATTCGTGTATTTGGCATTTAAAGAACCATTCTCTTACCCCTAACTGTTTTAGTTTCTATCATCAGCTCATGTGAATTACTGAATAATAAACAAATTAATGTTGATGCGTACATATGATATTGAAATTATCCTCTAATTCCAAACTGTTCAGGAATTTTACCTTCTATCATCAGCTCACCTGAATAACTTGAAAGTATATACCTATAGATACGTATGAAATTGAAAGAATTATCCTCCAACTCCTAACTGTTGAGGAGTAGTACTTTCCATCATCAGTCCACCTTAATAACTTGAAGGAATATGACTAACGGTAACATATATACATGACGTTTAAAGATTTATTTAACAACTCCTAACTGTCAAGGAGTTGTATCTTCCATCATCAGCTTATCATCATAAAATGATGACTACCAGGTGTAAATACTGCAATAGCTTTAGAAAATATAATAATATGAAAAACATGTACGTGTGTATGTGTAGTGTAGTAGTACGTGCCTAACAAATTTGAGGGTTTCCTTCGATTTCCTTGGGATCCCATCATCAGATCTTGATATGGTGGCAATGGGACCACCTTGGGAGCATACCCTTTCGAATACAAAAATAATTTTCAAAATAGGCATGATGACTGACTGAATTTTGAAAATCTGTTTTATGATGTTCAGAAGTATCTCCTATTGTCAAAAACAGTTATATTTTTTTTTTTATGTTTGGCCCGCCAAAATGACTCTACTCTGCCTGATGGAAAGCATAAGCAGAATCCAAGAGTGGTGGTCACCATGCTCACTGCGAATGTAGACAATGCAGCATGGCGACCCACACCATGGCGGCCTAGTGATGCTGATGCATCTTTTAGTCTAGTCAACAAGTATGGAACTTGTTGACTAAACTAATTGGGCCTCCCTACAAAAAAATAACTTTTAGAACGAAAAAATTGCGATTTAAAATTTAAGTTTAAAATTCACGCCAAAACAATCGCTGGTATTTAAGGCGTCTGTTTGTGCAGACACGACGTCAACGAGTGTCAATAAAATTATAGCTCTAATTATAAACAGTAAAGTGATCGTCGATTATGACCGAACTATACCGACGGGTCGTAACTCGCTCTGATTGGTGTTCAACTTAACATGGCGGATTGCTGTAAAACTATAAAACTACAATGTTAGTCAACTATTAATCTCGCTCTACATATGAAAATTAATATGAATTTTATACTCTATGAACTCCATTTCATCAGATAAATACATGTTTTTGTGGTTCTTCATTACTATCATCATGCCTATTGACGGAGTAATCAGTGTACATAAATAAAAAAACAATCAAATTGAGAACCTCCTCCTTTTGGTAGTCGGTTAAAAATAGAAGTTTTTTGAATATTTTTTCATAAAAAACTTAAAATCTCTTTTTATGTAGTCATTCAATAAAGTGCATGATTACAAAGACAAGTGTAGAAGTGACAAAACTATATCTATCCCTGTCTATCCATCCAATGTTGACTGTAATGTGATCATATTGTATTGTTACTGACAATCGAATTGGTATTCTGCTAATCTTATACTCTGTCCATTACTTTATTTTCTTTTTGACAGTTCAATAAATTTTGAAATTAGTGACGCCCTCACCCATTACCGATTCGATTTGAAACGAATAGAACCATTTTATTTATGAAGAACTTTCAATCGATTTAATTAAATATTTTTTGTTGAAATATTAATTATTCCTTTATTAGTTTTTTATATTATGTAAGAAATAAACAAAAATATAAATAATAAATCTGTAAATTAGATGAATGAACAGAGTTATTGTTCTTTACTCTTGGTTTGATCCTAAATTCCAAGATTTCGACTTGATTCCTTGCAAAAATTCAATCTTGGAGTCATAGATACTATTTTTATTTCCTTTTTTTATTAAATTTACAGAAAAAATACTTACATGAAGTCAAATTATTTTTATCATATGATCGATTTATCGTATTTCAAGTACTGTTTTATAGTCTGTGGTTGTTTGTTATGCACAGACCACTTCACTAAAGTACCGTCACCGTCAATAAAGTACGACATTACTGTAGTACATAATTCCGAAAAAAAAAAAGGTAATTTATAGGCGTGAGCTGTCAAAAAGAAAATAAAGAAATGGAAATGGAATTGCCATAGTATCAACAACCAGTAGCAATAATATCCCTTGTTTCCCTTCGTATCCCTTTTCCTTTCCGACTTCAATTGCCTACATAAACATTGCTGAAATGTTTATGTAGGTAATTGAAGTAAGTTAATTATAGGTTTATATATTATTAATATGTATTATTTCTTCATGAAAACGCAAGACGTTCATGAGTAATCATGACACATGACAGTCATGACACTCATGACACATGAGAAATTTAATCAAATTTTTCATTTCATCTTTCATTACATTCATGAATATCGCTTTTAAAACCTATCTGATACCTATCCTATTTAAATTCCGTTTTCCTAAAATCCACTGTTTTTTATGTTGATAATGATTTCCTAAGCTTTACTTGTTCTTGGCATAAGCACAAACCGTGCATTGCCATTCACATTAAAAAAAAAAAAAAAAAAAAAAAGAAATGGAAAGAGTATAGTAAAACTTTACAATGAGGATACCTTTTATGATATTTGTGAGATTAAGGGCAGATTGACTAATTAATTTGATTTTAATTGAGAAATTTGATTATTTTATCTTACCATATCATAAACCTTGTGGGCTGGTATTACATTGCAGTACTTTAACTCTATTTCTAATTCTATTGATATAATTAATATTGCCGATTAATTTAAAACCTGGTATGGGACTATCTGTTCAGTAAGAGGTGAAACTTCATCTCTTGGCTGCATGTGCCCTATTCACAATCCAATGTAGCTTCATATTCTAATCTCTAAATCTTTGCTCACAGTTAGTAGAACTAAGCAGTCATGCAGGCCCTAGTACAGCACCAGAAGGGCACCTGATAACAGCTCATGAAGCACCACTCAGCTGCCTGGCCCTCAATGTTGGTGGTACCCGATTAGCCACAGCTTCTACTAAAGGCACACTTATCAGAGTTTTTGATACAGCCACTGGACAGAAGCTGGCCGAATTAAGGAGAGGGGCACATCAGGTAAATCATTTTTAAATTTTTTACTTCTATTTCGTTAAGTATAATGGACCTACGTAATTACTATTCCTATTCAACCACATAAAACTTGTAGACAGCCATACTCAGAATCATTTCAAAATACAGGGTTGGTAACAAAGTAATCATTTTGAAATCAGTGCAGCAGTTTAGCCGTGAAACCATAACAGACAGACAGACATTAGAGTAGTAGAGCCACGCTGATTTCAGCACGAACGGGCCGGCTCGACCGGGCCGTTACTACCCACAGAAGACCACCGTAAAATGACAGCGTTCGTGCTGTCGTGTTTCGTTGATGAGTGCGAGACCGGAGGACCAATGATGCAGACGCATCACTAGGCCGCTGTAGTGTGGGTCTCCATTCTGCATTGTTGCCTTGTCTGCATTCGCAATGACTATGGTGGCCACTCTTGGATTCTGCTTATGCTTTCCATCAGGCAGAGTAGAGTCATTTTGGCAAGTCCATATATACAAAAAAAATGAAATAAAAAAAAAGACCAACAGACATTCACTAAAGGATTTTACAATTGTTTAAATTGTTTTTGTTATAATTTCAGGCAACAATATATTGCATAAACTTCAACCACTCCAGCACTAACTTGTGTGTTACATCAGATCATGGCACTGTCCATGTATTCAGCCTTGAAGATGAGAAACTTAACAAGCAGTCTAGCCTGGCAACAGTCAATTTCTTGCCTAAATATTTTTCAAGCAATTGGAGTTTCTGCAAATTTACTATTCCTAATGGGCCCCCATGCATCTGTGCATTTGGAGTTGACAAAAGTTCCATTATTGGTAAGTTTATTTTTAAAAACATCACATATTTGCAGCTAATGATTTTTTCAAAACTTAGTTTGGTTTGGTTAAAATTGGAAATGGTTTTAAAAAAATTATATAATTTGTTTTTTAAAAATGATCTATATTTTTTACTTTCATTCTGCTTTGATAAATATTTTTATATTTAATTTAAATGACATTAGACTTTTTATCAAAGTTTCTATAAAATGTTGTTAATCAAACAAATATTAATTGTTTGCAAATTTTAATGCATATTAGTTTCTATAGTACATAATTCATAATCTATTTTGCTAAAAGATGCCATTCAAATTCTCAAACTGAAAATTAATAATATCTTGTTGTATCAACTCCTTTTCTATAAGGAACTAGCTGACCCACGCAACGTCGTTTACGTCTCCTATTGCTCGTAGCGTTTCTAATAATTCTCCCGTTTTTGTAATATTCTTCATTGGTGCTCCGCTCCTATTGGTCTTAGCGTGGTGTTATATAACCTATATCCTTCCTCGATAAATGTACTATCCAACACTGAAAGAATTTTTCAATCGTACAAGCGGTTCCTGAGATTAGCGCGTTCAAACAAACAAACAAACTCTTCAGCTTTATATAATAGTATAGATTAGTAAGGAATATGTCAAATCATATGAATATATACATTGTTTATAAGCAAGATAATTTTTATAAGCATTTTGATATGTGTTATCAATTTTTTAAACCCATTCTTATCTAATCATGTTGCATGTTTTACAGTGATCTGTGCCGATGGATCTTACTACAAATATAAATTTAACGAAAAAGGCGAATGCACAAGAGATGTGTGCTCTCAGTTCCTCGAAACTTCAGAAGATAGATAAGTAGGTTGCACTCTTCACATTGGATCTGATATTACAAAAGTCATGTCACCCTAAAACTTTGTGTGTAAATAAGGTTGTCTACAATACATTCTTGTTAACAATAATTCTCAATGTAAACATGATACTATTAATAACTTTAAAATGTTACAGCATAATGTAATATTTACTTTTGATGTTACAGAAAGACAACCTTATTTTTGACAAATTGTGGCAACTTTGAGGAGACCTAGTTAGAAGACAATCGTCCTAAAAGAATGTGTCAGCGCATGAACATCTTCGTCTATTATGTTCAAAAAACGACGCTGCTCAAAATATTCATAGACATATCTAAACAGGCGATTTGTGAAGGACGAATTAGTCGATTTGTTAGTAAATATAATTGTTTTGATATGAATATATGTGCTGGAAAGCCAAATCCTCTCTAGTTGATTTAGGGTGGCAAATAATAGACACTGTATCGAGGCGGCGGTGTTCATGGTAAAGTTAAGCACTCGGAATAATAAAAAGGGGGATGAAAGGTTGGGTTGTAATGTACATGTTGTTTTTAAAGCACATCTGACTGTATTCATAACTTTACTAATAGAGCCCTTTTACCATGTTACTTGTCATTTAAATCGAATTTATGAATACTATATTTTACGTTATAAATAAAAATGACGATATAAATTTTGTAAATTTATAAAATAAAAAAAGATATTTAAAAATATGTAGCCAAAAGTCAACTGTTATTTTAAATTTTTATAAGAATTTCCAAAAATTGTATGAGATTATTTATTTGAATTCAAATTTTATTGCTTAAGTTTCGTTATTGTTTATTTCATTATTATATTATGTACATGAGTTTTATAATTTTTTCATATTTTAAATAGGTTGCCTCGTATTTGCCCTTGTCTCGTTTTCGGTGTTACTGAAGAATACATTAGGACAACCAATAGAGAAAATAATTTTAACCTGTCTACAGAAATTAAACCTGCATTTTTTTAAATTTCAAACTGCTGTTGGTAAATTTATGATTATTGCTAAATTTATTTTCCATTTAAGTAAAAAAATTAACTGCTATATTATTTGATCAAGTAATAATTCGGTTTGTTAAAAATAAGACTGGCTTAATGACTTATTGGTGATTCTAGTATCACAATTTAAAAAAAAAATTAAATTAGATTATATTATTAGATGGATTGCTGTATATTTCCAGTTATATTAAATACATTGAGATACTCTTGATTAATTATTTAATGTTATTCATGTGTCTGTAATAAATGCGTATGTCGTGACGTTATAATGGAATATAGTAAACTTTATTTACTTAAGGATGAATCCAGTGAACTTGAGTGGTGCAAAATTTATCATTAAGTATGGCCAAAGACTTTCTTTGTGACCAAAAGGGTTCCAAAGGAACTAGAGATCGAGAGGAAAGAAGCATTAATATGACTATTTATGACGTATTACTCAAGCACAGTTTGGCTTTTCTAACATCACTGGACTGAGAAATGTGGTGAAAATTGGAATTGCAATGCTGTTTGTTTTTCTGATTGCTCAATTGATTTCTGAATGATTGCAAAGCGAATATATTTCACGTGTCTGCCTGTCTGTCTGAATTGAAGAACAACGCGGGAATTGGTAGATGTGTTTTTTTTTAACAAAAACCGACTTCAAGCTTCGACTAGATTTCTCTTGGATGCCATCATGCAGATCTTAACGTCCTTAACATGGTACCACCGTTGGGATATCTCCTTTCCATTAAAAAATAATTATCAAAATTGGTTCATAAACTACGAAGTTATCCGCGGACCCACATAAAAAAAACATATCCGGTCGAATTGGGAACCTCCTCCATTTTTGAAGTCGAGTTGAACTTTGGTTTTTTTTGTTAAAATTTTACTTGTTTTAGTAGTTATTGCTAACATGTTGAACTGTATCTTCCTATATAACATGAATTCTTTTGAAAAAACGCAATGAAAACATGCATGAAGCGTGAATAATGTTAATTAAAAATTGTAAAAAGATGTTTAGTTTCCATGATATCGTTTTTTTCTGACATTACATCAAAAGTATTATTTTTACCATTGTTTTTCTCCGTTTTCGAAAGCGTTTCCCGTTAACACAATTTGTAATTGTCTTGAAAAGTTCTAAAAATTAAAAAAGAAAGTGATCTATTGTTAATGTTTCTATATTTTCGGTACAAAGTTATTTGGCCGTAACGTTATAGTTGTAACGTGGTCTTTATTACTATGTTAAGTTAAATATAATACATGACATTTCATCGTGTGTCTCGCACATAACTGATTTTTTTAATGTGAGTGTGTATTTCCACCTTCTTACGCTACGTTAGTAACCGAAACATGAACTTGATAATGCTTTATATGTGAAAACAATGTTCCCCATCATCACAATTGGGAACTTATATGCTTTGAAAAAAATGTATTTCTTACTTAAATGAAATAATGAGTAAATAATCCTATCATACAAAGTTGCACTCATACTTTTATTTGGCGTTTAGTACAAAAATACTAGTTTGACAGACCGACCAATGCTCTTTCTTTAAAAAAAATGTTTTATTCGCTCCCGAACCTATGACGTTTACTGTAGAAAAATAGAGATCATTTATGCAAGAGCTTATACTGTAAAAATTTGACTTCTTTAACTGAATTTTAAGTGTGACCACAGACTAAATAACAAAATATTTAATTTGAATAGTTTTTTTTTTCAATTTCACTACAACTATTATATGACATTTAATACGTCCCAAGTGTGGTAAAGTGGAGAAGAATTGTGGTTTTATTCTTAAGGAATGTCTAGGTAACGTTATCTAATTCACGTTTCTAGTAGGATTGGATCTAGCCTTTGAACTCAGGATGGTGTTATCTGTGGGTAGTCTTAACAATGTCGAAGTTGATTACGTACTTGAAATCGAGCGAACTAGACGCAGTCCAGGGGCGGGGAGGGGGCTTGAATATCTCGCTGAAAATCAAGATCTTGATTTCCAATGAGATATTGTACCTATCCCAAGTGTATTTCAACCAATGATTTTCATATAGTTATTCTGAATTATAACTAAACAAGATACATCATACTACTACATCATTTGTATGCTCTAAGGAATCATTATAATTCTACAACTATCACCACACTATTAGGGTCCGTTCACACAGACCGGCTCGGAGAGCATCGGCTCGCATTTTTCTTTTCACCTAGACCGGATCGTATACGCTTGGAAT
The DNA here is from genome assembly GCA_949125395.1 of Diaphora mendica. NCBI lineage: Eukaryota > Metazoa > Arthropoda > Insecta > Lepidoptera > Erebidae > Diaphora > Diaphora mendica. The sequence continues at coordinate 11,526,404 of OX421321.1, forward strand.
TGACCGGAGCGGAGCCGCCAATTATTTCACATAGACCGGCTGTGAAAGAGAATCAGAGCCGATCGGCTGCACGAGCGAGCAAGAGCACGCAATTGGAGCCGGTCGGCTCCTCTTAGTATTTCACACTAAGTGCGTTCAAGCATTCTTGATGACAAAAGAAGTGCACATGCAAAAATACACCTTACAACAATTACTCAAACCTCTGTTTCCAATGTGATAAAAAAGTTAAAATAACTTTAAAATTTGTGTAGAACACCTGCTTGTGTTATTTTGATTGCTGATTACAACATTTCTGCAGTGCCTTTCCTTTATTTTTAAATCAATCATTAATCAGCAAAATTATAATTTTTGATATTGTAGAAAAAAAAAATTTCATATCTTAAATCTCGACTTCATATCTTCTCGTGATAGCTTCCAAATGAAAGTATTAATCATTTATAAGAAGATGTTTTATGAATTGGTTTGTTGATTGTATATAAGTGTAAAGAGCTTACCAAACTGTTATTAGAGCTCACAAAATTATTGTATTATAAAGATTAGCTTGGTTTGTATATCTTTTTGAATATTTTTATTAAGTGTTGATGTTTGTAGAGACTTCACTATGACTTGCTAGATCTATCACTACCAATGTATGACTCTAATTAGCAGCTTCAGTAGTTTGTATTTTTTTTAATTGTCATTATCATTATTGTGATGTTTCATAACTATGTCCTTTAATTGTAATCAAGTTTTTTTTAAAATAAATTAAGTATATTTTTCAAACAGGTTGTGTCATTAACCCCAGGGCTCTTTGTGACATGTATTAATGTTTTTTTTCGTATATTATAGCTCTCAGGAGTATTTACTAACCGACGACATCACCGGCGGGTGATATACGAGGGGATTTCCGAACAGACAAAAATGGAGTATTCGTCTTTACGCTGGACTTCCTCCTAATTTTTCTAGAAGCTGACGTATTATTGACCAGACCTGCCACTTGTTAGTTGCAGGTTTGGTCCGATTAGGACAATACTGTTTCTCTCAGCAGTGTGCTTAATCCTTTTTTTTTTTTACGTGTGGAAATCCCCTCGGACCGTCACCCACGCCGGGGCTTGCGGCAGGGCGGTGTGTCGGACTCGAACCGACTAAAACCACACGGTATGCCACTCTGCGCCTGAGGAGGGAGGAGTCCGGGAACTGCTGTTATTACCACATCCAGACCCCTCCCACCACTTGCCCGCACAGAAGCGGGCACCCTCTGATGTTTACCTCTAATTTTTAGGCAACGTACGGCACACACGTAAGGTCGCCTCCTCGCGGGCGGCCACTAGAGCGGATGGAAGGGAAAGCCCGTCCCGACCATCCGCGGCCACACTCAGGGCGGCATGAGGCGCAGGTGAGCGCGCCTTCGCTGCCCGGTTCGCCGGCCGCGGATTGGGTCCGAGTGGAGGTCGTCCTCCCGGGCCTTCTCCGCCGCCTCCTTCTGCGAGATGACTTCTTCGCAGAAGGTTGCGACCGCGGTAAAACTGCTATCGCTACCGGCCATGGAGCGTATGACGGCCGGTAGCGAGAGATCTCCTCCGATGACTGCAGCGAGGGCCCGGCGCTGCGACGCCCATGCGGGGCAGATCGCCAGCGTATGCTGGGCCGAGTCCTCACTGCAGTCGCAGTGGTGGCAGGCGGGACTCAGTTCCCTCCTAGCGACCGAGTGCAGGAGGACCGATTCCCAAAGCAACCGTGCCCGGAAAGTACCTGCGTCAGTCGGAAGGAAAGGGTCCCGTGCTGCCGCCCTGGACTCGAGGATGACCGGCTGGAGAGCCTCCACGGCGGCAAAGCCAGCGCGTGGAGTCTCCAGTCGGAAAGACCAGCGAGCCATCGTGGCTCGACGGGCGGCTTCACGCCAATCGCGTACCTCTTCGGGCGGAGGGCGAATGCCTCTCTCCGCCCGATATTCAGCCACCCGTCGATAAACTTCGGCGAGCACTTCCGCCTCCAAATCCCACGGGGGTGTCCCGGCCAACGCGCACGCTGCCTCGGTCGACACCGTGCGGTAACCACGTATCGCTCTGACCGCCAGTACCCTCTGAGGCCGCCAGAGGCGCGCCTTGTTCTGGGCGGTCAGAGCCGTGACCCACACCGGAGTGTGTAATCCTGCGGCAACCCTTTAGCAGCTGGCTAAAGCTGCCTTCAATTAGTTTTAGTATTGTTTATAGGCAAGTATACTTGGGAAGACATATTGGAACTCAAGACTTTCAAAGAGTTTTATAGAGATTATGTACACCACAGGAGAATAAAAGCTTCTGCTATTCGATGACATGGCAATACAAACCACTCGCACACCCTCTTTCTTTCCCCCTACTTCCAAATGCCAAATTATTCATTGGTAGATATAAAATTGCTAGTACAAATAAAATAACACTCAATTATCTTAACTAATACTACTTAGTCATATTTATTATCTTTTAAGAACATCAATAAAAGTGTCCCTAGGTATTCTAATATTCGCAACACTTCGCATTTTTTTCTTTCCTTCTGCTTGCTGCTTTAACAGTTTTTTCTTGCGTGTGACGTCACCTCCATACTGCAATAAACAATATTTTATTAATGGCATCCTTTCTGACATGCATAGAACTTCTTACATTAACAGGCAGGCAACATGAATAATAGTGATTCGTGTTTCTATTAAGAAAGAGTAGGTATATATTTTAGTAGAGATGCTATACCATCATATACATATCTCGTGTTACGGTGTTTAGTGTCGCATTTCTCCGAAAAAGTTCAACTTGTTTAAATGTTTTTTTTTTGTCAAGACAAGTCAAAAATATTTGCTGAGTTAGTTAGTAAATAACACAATATCCTCACTTTTTTGCTAAATTATCTTGCCTGAATCTTATCAAAAACTACGCGCCACAAAGATCCGCAAAATTACATTTCATTAGCGTTGTGACGGTAGAGGCGTACTTACCAATTTTGCAGTTACATCTTTTCTGTAGGCCTTCAAAGTTTCTCTGGCGAAAACTTTACCGTTGACCACTGCTTGAATTGCCACCTAAAATAAAACAAGAAATGAGGAATTTCTATACTTACTGTTAAAGCGTAAGTAGTGTGTGTTCCGATACAAAACAATCTGTAATTTTTTTGCGAGGGGAAATTGCCTGTCACCACGAACTCGCACATAACAATTAAAACAAAACATTCACAATTTCTACACACAAATATATTCTGTGTCAGAACAGTGTAATACTTAGGACCGTTTGGAAGCCCAAACGATCCCATACTTTAACAGAGGGCGGCAATCAAATACATAATCTTTAATCAAGACTTTAGATTAGAATATACAGTTAGGAATTTTCAGTGTGGTTTTACCTGAACCATTTGCCTGGGTATCATTTCCTTGAGCTTCTCAGTCAACCTTCTTGCATTGTACTCTAGGCGACTCGTGTGCACTATGGTGGACAACTCGTCGACCAACATGCCATTGATAAGAATATCCATCTAAAAACCGTCACAAAAATGCAGTTAAATAAAAATGGCGAATTTGTTCTTTTAAAGGAGGTCAAAATGAGAGCCAGTGGTGGCAACATGTTTGTTTTATGTATGGCTCTGCCAAAATGACCCTACTATGCCTGATGGAAATTAATACCTTGTACATACAACAAAATTATCAACAGCCTGTAATAGTCCAATCCTGGACATAGTTATCTCATTGGAAAAGAGCTTTTCTCATCATCAACCCATAATGTCCCACTGCTGGGATCGGGTCTCCTCTAAGGAGAGGGTTAGTGTCACACGTCCCCACGCTGGCCAAGTGCGGGTTGGGGACTGGCAACACAACGTTGAGGCTACGTATCTTACCGTTGGATGTTTTTAAGCGCCCGAAGGCCTCCAACTAAGCTTCACGGCTGTTATCCTATAATAACAACCGACCAACTGCTTAACGTGACCTATGAATCACGGAGGCGCTCATGGTATCTTACCACCAGCGGTCACCCATCCAGGTACTGACCGTGCCGTCGTTGCTTACCCTCGGTGATTCGAAACAATCACCGAGGCTAAGCATCTGGGCTATGAGCGCTTCTCATTGCAGGTTTTGGCTTACTAAAGCAGCCAGAGAGAGACGGGTTGAATACCAAACCGTCTGGCCAGCGTAGCGGTGGTTGCGGTGTTCTAAGAGAGTAGAATGACCTTTATTTCTTTACAGCTTAGGTCTATACTGGATTCGTTAAACTTAGTATATAAAAAAAAGAATGTCAACAGTGGCATAGAACATAGAAAAATGTAATTAGAAACTTACTCTTACTAACGAACTGGGATGAAAACCGTGATCCTGGTAGTCAAAACTGGCGAATCCTGAAGTTATACTTTTAAGTGTGTCGTGGAAGTCTATAACAACTTCAGAGAGAGGTAGAATGTACTGCAACATTGTCATTGTGTCGTCAACGGCGCTGGCAGGCAGCGGACTACCTCGTCTATCGATACAAAGAGATGTGACCGCTCCGATGTACTCTGTGGGTGTGATTATTGTACCTGAAAGTTTGTAAATACATAATTTAGTACTAAATACACTTACATATTCATAAATGCAAGTGTTCTGCCTGATTCAAAGAAATATGGTTCTCCTTGAAAGACAACATTTCTCAGTAGCAGCTAAAAATATTGAGTTTAAGTAAGCCAGAAATCTCATCTTACCTATTACAAATGGCTCATAATATTCTTCTATATTGTTCGCATCAGGCAGTAGCAATGGATTTGTAACAATAACTTCTTCTCCTTTGTATTGCTTTATGGCCTTTGCTCCCTTGATTCTGAAATTATCAATGATATTATTCGTATTTTATAATAATAATAGTTCATTACGATCATATTTCAATACATTATTATTTGTTCATGGTCAAAAACTTACTTGACTTTGTATGGTACGGATGGAGCAGTCAGTATAGCCTCAGCTTTGTACTCTTGAAGCAGGCGTTGCGTAAACACTTCTAAATGTAAAAGTCCTAAGAACCCTATTCGCCATCCCTGACCCAATGCTGGACTGAAATATAACAAAAGTAGGTTTTTACCGTAATTTTTTAAAGAAATCCTATTATAATTTACGATTCAGGGGCGGGTGGGCTTCCTAATGCGATGTTTAATAGACTGTTCTGTAAAATAAGCTTTTATTCATTTTCAACGTAAATGTTGAGGGTACTGGATTTCAGTATGTATTTAATTTTAACATTGAAATGCCGAAATTTTATTGGTTGCCGAATTTCTTAAAAAATACTAAGTGTTTGTGTGTTATTATAAAACTTCAATTTTAAAAAGCCCTAAAAGAACTTAATGCTACCAAGCGCAGTATATTCACGAAAAGCAACAAAAATAGTTTTTAACGTACCTAATGCTTATTAATTTGAACATCAAATGGGAAACCTTTACATCGTACACATTACTAACTTACCTTGAATCAGGAGTAACAGTGACTGCATAATCATTCAAAGCCAGTTTTTTTATAGAGTCATTAAGTACAAGATGTTGTGATTGATCAGCTGGAAAAATGCCTGCATATACCATGTGTTTGACAGGCGGGACTGTCACCACATCTTCAATATCTGCTAGTTCTTTATCCAGCAGTTGATCGCCTACGCTGCCTCCGCCTCTTGGTCCGCAACCTTGTCATAGAATAAGATTATATCATCACTGGTGTTCTTTGTGTCCGTTTCATGTATGTTTGTAAAGTCCCCCGCGACACAGGATTTATTCCTAGTGTGGGAGTTGTCTTTAAAAAGAAAAAAAAAAACAATAAGAATTCAGCTATCGGGAATTGCATTGTTCAATAATAATTCATTTAATTACTAATCGGCAACTAGTCCCTTTCATCATCACAATAAGGATTAAGCAGGATTAAACTATCGGGAATTTGATTGCTCGCTAAAATGTTCAAGAACCAATCGGCCACTAGTCCCTTTTATACATTCTCAGCGATAATGTGGAGTTTTTTGACGCTTGTATATAATATTGTTATTGTTTTTAATTATTGTTATGTACATAGGTTACTTGTGTGATAGTGATAAGTAATAAAGATATCCTCGCACATCTCACCCAGGCCCAAAAGCAAAATAATTTATTAAATTATATGTATTTTAGTACAGAATACAGTTATTTACCCTAATACATAATAATTATATTGAAATTCAATGAAAGAAAAATAAATGTAACAAAATAATAAAAAAACTTCGTTTAAAAAAACCGACTTAAAAAACTAAAAAGTATAAAACAACTTAATTTGTATGTGCTACCTATTCATAGGTTTGAAGTCGGTGCCAAGCCAAAATGTAATAGTAGGTACCGCACTCGCCGCGCGTGACCTTGAGCGGGATAGCTGCTCTTCGCGTTGAACAAAACAACCGAAGCGTCGGTGACATCGAAATATAGCGAGTGTGGTACCTACTATTACATTTGGCTTGGCACTGACTATGAATCAAACCTATGAATAGGTAGCACATAGAAATTAAGTTATTTTATGCTTTTTAGTTTTTGAAGTCGGTTTTTTTAAACGGAGTTTTTTTTATTTTTCGCTTTTTAGTCTTTCTCAAGTCTCTCATCATCATTTCATTTATAATTAAATGATGTCTACAGAATATGAAGGCATGCAGACAATTGCTCTTAACTTCACTGCAGGCGCTCACGTAAATTTGAGGGTTTCTTTCGATTTCCTTGGGATCCCATCATCAGATCCTGATATGATGGCCATGGGACCACATGGGGAGCATACCCTTTCGAATACAAAAAGAATTTTCAAAATCGGTCCACAATTGACGGAGTAATCGATGTACATACATTAAAAAAAAACGATGAAATTGAGAACCTTCTTCTTTTGGAAGTGGGTTAAAAATAGAATTGTGGCATATATATATCCTAAATCCAATATGAAATGTATTATATTATTATGATAGTTGACTGTCCTGTTGGCCTAGTAGTTAGTGACCCTGACTGCTAAGCCAGAGGCTGTGGGTTTGATTCCCATCCACAGGATAAATGTTTGTGTGATGAGTGTGTGGTCATTTTGTCTATGATATGTATGTTTTTAGAGATATGTCAATATGTTTATCAGCAGGTTAGTAACAAAGTATGGACTCTGGCTGTGTGAGATTATTATTATTATACTTATGAGCTCTGTTCTTGTCATCTGGCAATGATGGAAGCAATATAAATATTTATATTTTTATAACCATACTGGGATTGTCTGATGAACAAACTACCTCGACAATACAGTATATATTTTCTAGTTACACTAATTTTATAAAGATTTTTTTTTTTAAATGTAGCACAACAACTTACCTACCATAACAACTTGTCCGGCTACAGCTTCTTCAATGGGCTCTTCATTTGGCCTCAACATGGCAAGAAATTTTACGACATGTGGCTTAGAATCAGATTTCCACTTCACAGCCTGCCCAACTTGTACTTTTCCCGAGTGTATATATGCCAAACATAAAACCCCTCTGTACTTGTCATGCCATGTATCAATTATATGAGCTTTAAAATAACCTTTTGAATCTACAGAAGGGTGTGGTATTCTACAAATAACTGCTTCTAGTAATTCCTGGACACCCCAACCTTTTTTAGCAGATATACTCAAAACTGATTCTGGGTCAATTTTAAAAACAGAATTTAACTGAGCTTTTACTTTGTCAGGATCTGCTCGAGGCAAATCAACTTTATTTAACGTAGGAATTATTGTTAAGTTGTTACGTTTAGCTAGTGAGTGTACAGCTACAGTTTGTGCTTGAACTCCTTCGTTAGCATCCACTAACATTATAACACCTTGACAAGCTGTTACACTTCGAACTACCTGTAAAAGTATAGCCATTATTAAGTTTTAAAACTTCATCTCACTGAGTGTAATAAGTGTGTAAATGAAATTACCTCATTAGAGAAATCCACATGCCCTGGAGTGTCTATCAAGTTCAGAAGGTATTTTTCATTGTTGTATGTGTAGTTTAAAGATGCTGTAACTGCTTTCACTGTAATTCCCCTTTCTCTTTCTACCTATAATAAGAATTTTATTTTAATATATCATAAATATATAGAGGTACAGATTTATAGACTTGCAAAACTGCAGCATAATTACATAAGTACTAGTACATAATTTCACAATATCATTTTTTTTTGTTTTATAAAAAGCAAGTATTTCAAAGTAGTTTTTTATGTGGATTCTAAAGTCATAGATCAAGACATGCAATAGCCACATCTTCATCTTTGTCAAATATTTAGCAAAATAAATCCAATCCATTTTATGCCTGTACTCATTGAGAACCACCCTTTTTCAAAAGGCTGTAAAGTAAGGGCCACCAAACTCACAGCTTTTTAAATACCAGATAGAGCATACTAGGTGGCAGTCGCTATATGGAAAAACTGATATTCAGGTAAAACTGGTTACACTAATAAGCTGACCCCAAAATGATATTGTGTTTAATAAAGGCTAGGAAGAAGATAGATACCGCAACCAACCTGCAATTGGTCCAAAACCTGAGCGTGCTCAGTGCCCGGTTTAATCGTGCCCGTTAGCTCCAACAATCTATCAGCTAAAGTACTTTTACCATGATCCACATGGGCTACTATACTAAAGTTTCTGATTCTGCTCACTTCTATTTTCTCGTTACATGAACTGCTACATCGCCTTGTTAAATTGCTGAAATAGTATATAAAACGATTGTTTTTTAAATTACATTCCAGATGAACGTTTTTGTTAGCAAGTTCACTCGTACCGATACCTTGGTAGTGCCCTACATTTCCGCAGCAAAAGAGTCCTTACACTATATTGAAATGGAAACATTTTGGTTATTGTTTTATTTTATTTAACCATTTTAAAAACTGGTACAATTTCAAACATCAGTAGATTTATAGGTTACCATACTGTCAGGTGTCAATAAGACAGACAATCAGCTGATTACGGCATCGACCTACAGTACATGGACTACGCATACCTACAAAATTATCGTGCCTACCTACATAAGAAGTTGGCGCATAAAATGGCTGCCTTTAAGGTTGTACCTATGTAGAGTGACTCGAAATGTCGATATCGATATTTAACTGAAATATTTAATAACTTGCAAAAATAACGATAACATTAAATAATTATAGTTAATTCCGATTGTTTTTTATTATTTATAATGGATGAATTAAATTTTGAATGATGGACCTAAGACTAAAATCCAAAAATGAAAGCTGGCCATCACGGGACACCCGGCTAGATATGATATGATCGAAATATTACTTAAATGATTCTTGGGCTTCTACCCAAGAAACCGTAGGCCATTAGGAGTGCTACAGCGTTTGGTGACTCCATTGTGGGTTAGGAGAGTGCTAGTCCTCTCCCTTTTCCCACCTTTTAGGCGTACATCACCTCCTCCCAAAATGAGGCCGTGGATTCCTCTTGGAGTCCCTAAAATCCTGGTCTTTCTGTAGTCTGGGAATAGATGATCGTAGGTGAGGTTTCTCAAATTATTATTTTAAAACCATTTGTTATCGGCTATGAAAACAGCCCTATCCGTTATATCAGAAACAAGACCAAAGAAAGAACAGAATACCTCCGCATTCAAACCAACGAGAATGTATATCGTTGTTTACCTATTTTTTCGTAGCTCCGACGGTTCTGGGATACCGATATCAACATAAAAAGTACTTAGATTATGTTGACATTGAGCGAAATAACAAATTGTGTAAATAAAACACGTTTTAAATAGTTGTAATATTTATTCATTTATTCACACATTCAGGTTAGGGCACTGCGCAGTCACGTAATCGCGTCACGTCGAGAGTTCTGTTGTAGGATCTTTCATGGAAGTGCATCGAGCAGACATACCACATTTTATGTTGAGGGTTTATATTTTCCAAACCAATGATTTCGATCCATTTCTTTCTTAAAATTTCATTTACAGGAAATCTGATGAAGAAAACACCATGTTAACATTTTTTTTTATAATAATTAGGTATCGACACTTTAACTCTACATCACTATCCTTAATCGTATGTAAACAAATCAAAGTGAAACAAAGCAAATAATACCATTGAGAACCTCAAAAAACTAACAAACGTCTTCGGAAATTATAAAAAGAATATGTTTGATACAATACAATAAACAAAATCGTAAAATATTGAACAATTTCAATGCATTTTTATACTAACCTGTAAAGAGTCAATGAACAATGATTCTTGTTTTTTCTTGCACCAATTTTTTTAATGGAGCACGAAGGCATGATTTTCATGTCTAGGGCAAAGCCTTGGATACAATAAAAACCAATTTAAAGCCGTAATTGGCACGAAAACAAAAACAAAATTTCCAACAACAACCGCTTGACAGCAGATCTACCTCAGAACTTGGTGCATACAATGGCGTCGCCGGGTACGAATTGACAAGTGCATGACGTCACTCAAAAGTGTTGCCAATATTAGTCTTCACTAAACTATATTTATCTCTCTTTTCACACCAAGGTAAACATAAGTTAAAAAGAGACAAAATGCTTTTTTGTATATATGTGTCGATCTTATATATATTTGTATAATGAATTGTTCGTATAGTAGAATAGGGCATCTCCTTATATTTTCTTTACTCATTGGATTACGGTTAGTTTTACAAAGCAAATCCTACAAATAAAATTCTCGTGTCACAATGTTAGTTACCATACTCCTCTGAAACGGCTGGATCGATTTTTATGAAATTTGGTGTGCATATCGGGTAGGTATGAGAATCGACCAACATCAATTTTTATACGCCATTTTTTTTTAATGGCAAAACAACGTTTGCCGTATCAGCTAGTATTATATAAATATTTCGGACATCTAACAGCCATCACACAAGCCATCTAGGCCCAAGCTAAGTAATATGGGTTGAATCGTACACAAAATATAGGCGAGGATATCGGGACAAACAATACTTTGTTATATGGACAACGAAAGATCTACCAAAACTACGTTTTTCACCGCATGCGGCACCTACCTTATAATACTTAGTTTGCCTTTTTAATCTATATGTTTTTTTTATGTATGGCCCTGCCAAAATGACTACTCTCTACCTCTGGAAAGCGTATGCAGAATCCAAGAGTGGTGGTTACCATACTCACTGCGAATGCAGACGGCTTGCCAAGCTTCTGTTTGGTGAAACACATACTAATTTGCAGGACTGATTTGGCGGCAAATACACCAACCAACCAATCAGAACTTGCGTGAGAGAGACAGACACTACCCAAACTCGAGTCTCTCTCTCTCTCTCTACTCCGATCACGCTTTCCGCCCGTTCGGCGGCCTCTCTAGATATATATATTATTATAAACTAGGAGTGAGAGTTAAATAAAAGAACCAATTGGAGGTAGCCTAACCTCAGTTCTTATTTATAATTAAAACACTAAACAGTTCACAACTAATGAATCTTATAATTAGAAACATAATTACAAGTAATCCACGAAATACATAACAGATCGATATTAAAATGATAAGAAATAGGTTTACAACGATATAACATTAAACAACAAGATATGGCTGATGTACGCCTTGCGAATCTACAAAAACACATCTTACCGACACCGCTTCTCGAACAACAAGAGAGAGTGCATAGCCAAGTACCGTCTTTTTATAGGTTCGCACTGCATAATTTATCGCTAGGGTTGGGATACACCTAACAATATATATATATATATTGATCTAAGGCTTAAACTTATAAGGACTCAACACTTAGAGTAGTCTTAGAGCATTAAAAAATTGTTTTATGCTCTAAGGGACAAACAAAACTAAATCTTAAATAGAAACAACTTTTAAGGTGGATCTTTTAATAACTTAACAATCACTGAAAATACGGACGGTATAATTATTGGACGGATTCATTACCTATAACTATATTTTTGAATTATACAATTTCTTCAATACTCTGCTCACCAGATTCAGGACTTTGACTTCCATCTTCAGGTTGCTTCTGTAATGCGTTTAGTTGCTGCTGGAATCCTGTAACCATCGTGCGGTAATTTATACATAAATAAAAAATTCAAGGACTTATGAACTTTGGAAAATAAACCATTACAGAAGGTAGATTACCATGTTAGATGCCCGAAATATTTATTTATTTATTATTATCATGAATTACCGTATTCATAGGAAGACCTCCTTCGAAAGACCATACGTTTCGACTAAATCGAAGTATAGCTACATGCAAATTCTGAAAATCATTTTTACAGTAAAATTCAGGCTGTGCTAATTACTTTTAATTGCATCAAAGCCTGTGGTGCGCGGTAGAATACTGAAATTGGTTCAATAAGACGAACCCGCTGCATACTTGTACCTTCATACCTAAAGTTAAGTCTAGTCTGCTTACCATCTGTAACAGATTGCTTTGACTACTGGGATAATGTAATAAATAAATAAATATTTTGGACATCTAACACACAACGCCATCTAGTCCCAAGCAGAGCTTGTATTATGGGTACTAGACAATTGATACAAATACTTTTTTTTTTTTTTGTAAATACATACTTTATACATAGAAAATAAATACCCAAACTCCGAAACAAATATTTGCAGATCATACAAACACTTGGTTCGACTCGGGAATCGAACCAGAGACCTCAAGCACAGCAGTCGCACATGCTACCACTACGCCACCGAGGCAGTTTAAATTAAAATTCTTTTAACATTTCTTACGAGGCGCTTCAGCGTGGTTCGGCGCATATTGTAGCAGTAACCGAAGTAATTTTTCTTCAGAAATCAATCCAGGACGCCCAGTCACGGCTCGAAGAAGTTGTTGTCCAGCAATAACACCTACAATAAGAGTACAACATTAATGCCCTGTTTCACCGGTTACACCTATGTTCTGGAAACCTAATCTGACAGATGGTTCAACACAATTTATTTAAAAGATGTCAAATTATATGTCAGACTAGCTGACCCACGCAACGGTGCTCCGCTCGTATTGGTCTTAGCGTGATGATTATATAGCCATAGAGGAAATGATTTTTCAAATCGGACCAATAGTTCGTGACATTAGTGCCTTCAAGTAAACAAAAAACAAACTCTTCAGCTTTATATATTAGTATAGATAAGTTATCCGAGACTTTTCTGTAACCTACCTGGTTACAGAAAAGTTTCGGATAACAGGACCTAAATGTATATTTATATTATAAAGGTAGTGTTAAATTATTATCATCATATATCTACATATTTTTAATAAGTGTTATATATATTTAAATATATATACTAGCTGATCCGAAAAAAGTTGTATTGCCATAAAAAAAAATTGGGGTATAAAAAAAAGATGTTAGTCGATTCTCAGACCTACCTGATATGCACACCAAATTTTTTAAAACATCGGACCAGCCGTTTCAGAGGAGTATAGTTACTAACATTGTGACACGAGAATTTTATATATAAGATGAATTTGTTTACCAACCTGGATTAATTTCTCCAGATTCTAACATTTTCTTCACATCTACAAACCGTTTGACAAGTGCACTTTGTTCTTGTAGAGCCGTTGTTTGAGCACCTAAACATAACCAACTACATAAGTAAACATAGTTATGATGAAGAAAACTACTCCTGGGCTTTTATATAAATCACATTACCAGTATCTGGGCCAGTATCCAAAGATTTTCCTAAAGACTTTATTGCTTCTTTGAGTGCTTCTAAGGCTTTCTCGTAATTCTGTAATTGAAATGAGACTAGAGTTGTAGGTGTGTCTATATAAAGCTGTGTTATTCTTGATTTTCCATATTTATTGGATTTTCAAAAGTGTCGTATTCCATTTCTGAAGAGTATTCACTTATTTCATGATATAAATACTTAATACGGTATTTTAAACTACTTGGGACAATCTTGTTGACACGAAAAAATAATGAATTGAGAGTATGCAAGTCGATGGAGTTTATTTTGAGACTTGATTACGTAAGTCGGTTAACAACTGTAGCTAGGGATACACGTTAGGGGGTACGGGGTCTACATATCTGACAGGCTTACTTACACCCGTCAGGTACAGGTATGCTTGAGCTGAATAGAGAACCTGCACAGTTGTGCACACGAAGCAAATACAAAGAGGAGATGGCATAAGCGCATAGGTCCCGTGACAAAATACAGGTCCCGACGTCATCGCAGTTATCGCGACTTACAAATTAGACTGTCAACGTCAATGTTCTAGAACTTTATCGAAAAATTGCAATCCTTGAATATTCTCGGTACAATTAAGTAAAAGATGAAGTGTTGTATTTTATCTTGTACAAATAACTTGGATAGACGTTCTGGTGCCATGAATGGCATAATATTTCATTTGTAAGTAATTTTATACTTAATTTCTTAAAATAGTTCTAGAAAAATCTCTCAGTGTGTCGTTGAAATATAGTTAAATCTATTCTCCACTAGATGGAAAAACTTTGTGTGATGGGAAATAAAAATAAAAAGGTTCGTAGAGCTGAGTATTTATAAAGTAAATCATAAAAAATATTGAAATATGTTCTGCATTCTTGCCTAAAGAATTTTTAATCGAAAAAGTATTATTTTTTGTATTTTTTGTAATCATTTTGTGAACACTGACGTCTATCGTCAACTAGAAAAACAAACATCAACAGAACAAAGAGACAGGGTCGTAATTAGAATTAAATTTTTTATCTATATTCAAATTATATCTATATTAATCTAGAATTTAAAGTACTTGAAAATGAAACAAATTTTACTTATACTGATTATTTGATAGGTTTTCTAATTAACTAAAATTCTATCCCAGGAGTCCCAGGAAAATTAAACTTTCTCGGAACCCACAACGAAATTAATCAAACGAAAACTGAAGAATTTGAAAATATAATAAATGAAAAACTAATTTGTAGAAACATTTTTTTTTTGTATTATACTCCTACTTGTATGTTATTGTTCTCTTTATTGTATGTGTTTGTTGTTGTACTATATTTCTTTGTTTTTGTTCTCTCTCTTATATATATATGTTACCGTCAGATTGTCAAAACCGTTAGATTGTAATCTATCTCGCGAGATTGTAAAATGGTATCTACGAATCGAAAGTCGCGCGCTGATTGGTTGAACAGCATATGTCCCCGCGCCGCCATATTTGTTTGTTAATTTGTCATTGATGCCAAATGTAAAGTATTTCTGTGATTGTAAATTGATTTCATGTTGAAAATACCTCACAGCTTTAGGATTAGTTATATAAAGTTGCTGAAGTTGCTGTTGGCAGAAAAAATAATTTTTGATTAATCAAAGAAATAATAACCTAAACTATCTCTATGGGCATTGATCGGCCTACTATAAAACCGAACAATCAGGGAAAGTTGACAATTTGACGCGCGTAAGTAGTATATCACAGTTGACAATCTATCGATAGTTGGCAATCTCGCTAGGTAGATTATAATCTAACGATTTTTATGATCTTACGGTGACATATTTAAATAAGTAATAAATCAAATACATCACCAAGGTTACGGGAAAGATATAAAGAACACACAAACTTTCACTTTTATACTATACTAGCTGACCCACGCAAATTCGTTTACGTCTCCTATTTCCCGTAGCGTAATAATTTTCCCCCGTTTTCGCAACATTCTTCATTGGTGCTCCACTCCTATTAGTCTAAGCGTGATGATATATAGCCTATAGCCTTGCTCGATAAATGGGCTATCTAACACTGAAACATTTTTTTTTTGAAAAAAAAAATGTTACACATTTTTTATTTCAAATCGGACCAGTAGTTCCTGAGATTAGCGCGTTCAAACAAACAAACTCTTCAACTTCATATATTAGTATAGAATATATTAGTATAGATGTTATGTACGATGTTTCTTACTAATAATATTTTTGCGATACATGCATCAAAATGATTTACAAAATTGACTTTAAAAAAATAACTACCTGATAAGAAAATTCTGAGTACGTCCCTGTATGACCCTTACATCGTACGCTTTAGTGTCAAATAGCTAAACTACATAGCAACATCAACATGTAACGATGCAAGTAGTTTTGCTATTGATTGGTAGATGGCAAAGGGCAAAGTAACCCCCCCTCACCCCCGCAAATTGTCACGCATTGTTTCATACAAAAATTTCATTAGGGCATCTCCTCTTTGTATTTGCTTCGTGGTTGTGCAACATACACGCTCCGGTTTACCTGTAAAGTTCAACTGTACAGGCAAACCCGTCAGGTTTACTCTAATATGTATGGCTACCTTCAGTCAAGACGAAATGTCACGTAGTTCAAAGGTCCCTACCGAAATATTATTCATTTATTTCAGAATCTTATCATGGTAGAGAAGGTCTACGTACCTGCTTAGGTATGTATTTTATAAAAAAATCTCACTAATATATTATTGACTAGCTGACCCGGCGAACTTCGTACCGACACATTTTTTTTATATTTTATACTTTTCTGAAAATTCTAGAAATAGAAATACGGCGCCATCTACCGCATAGTCTAGAAATAGAAATATGGCGCCATCTACAACATAATCTAGAAATATAAATACGGCGCCACCTACCGGATATCTGTGCAACTTAGATGCCAAACCGTCACCTATTAGGATTTTATTGAACTAACCGATAATACTAAAGTCGTCTAATAGACAAATAAATAGATAATGGAACAATATTTAAAGTACTTCCTTTCTAGCAAAAAAAGAATGAATGAAATCGGACTATGTGTTATTGAATTACAACTAATAGACCAGTGTCGATAAGTTTTAAAACCAAAAAAAATAATAGTAGAATGAAACCCATTAGAAAAGGAGGGGAATATTATAAAAATGAAAGGAAAAATAATTTACGGGCGATCTGAGGTCGGGAAGGGGATGGGGGGGGGGGGTTTAAGGGTAAAAAACGGTTTTTCTCGATTTCCGGCAAAACTAAAAGTCCTATGGCAAAAAGTCAAATGGCAAAGTTGTAGGTAATAAAAAGATGTAAACTTTTGTATTTACATTTTTATCACATAACCTCAAAATTTATGTGAAAAATTCATAAAACCAAGTTTTTGGTTTTTTATTTTTATCTTTTACACTTTTCTTTTTTTTTCCACGAAATTTGGTGAAAACTTACCTTTTTATGTCCCAAATACGCTGTAATTTATTTGATTAGAAATATTAATTTTTTCACCTTTTATTGAATTAATACCGAAAAAGCATCCTTATTTTCAATCGAAAATTCACCCGTCAAAATATCAGCTTTTTTCAAAAAGTTGGTATGTTTTCTGTTCGTTGAAATCTCTACTTTCCGATGGTGAAAAAAAATATATTTGTTACCATAGTAAATCTTCTCAGAAAATGCAAAAAATGTAAAAAAACTTGAATTCGAAAATTTGTTTTAATTATTATATACAATTTTGAGCTATTTATGAAAATGTACACTTTAATTACTCGAAAAACGTAAGATCACATGTTACATTGATAAAAAATAAATTGGAAATCAAAATATACTACTATAATTAACAAACAAATAAGTTAATAAAATTAATATTTAATAAGACATCTACAATATTTGGAGAAAGTTGTCGAAACTTCTTTAAATTATATGCCTAGATGCCTATTTATAACTATTTTAAGATAACGTATATACGAGTGACCTACAAAAAATTTTAGCCCATCAAAAGGTAATCATAGAGAAGTGGGGAAGGGGCTAGGCGGGTCTGGGTCTTACTACATACACACCTACTATTTCGTAGCAGCTGTAACAACCGTTAGCCTAGCCAGTATTCGAAATACAGTACAGTATACAACATCTATCTATATATATAAAAGAGTAAGGTGACTGACTGACAGACTGACTGACATACCCAGAGATCAACGCACAGCCCAAACCGCTGAAGCTAGAATCCTGAAATTTTGCATGTAGGTTCTTTGTATAACGTAAGTGAGCACTAAGAAAGGAATTTTTGAAATTCCACCCCTAAGGGGGTAAATCGGGGGATGAAAAAAAAACTATTCGAATCTGCATAGGAAGGTAAATACTATCTCTATTTTTATCTGTATCAATCAACTCAAACATAAAAATAGTAATAATGTTCTTTAAAAAATAGTATGTTTAACGTAACATAACCTAAAGATTAAAATTGAAAGATATTTTAGTACAAGATTAAAAAATAATAATCTCCTTAATTTTGCACAAACAAATTTAGTTACCCCCATGAAAAAAAAAAAACAAAATACATAAAAATATATTAAAAATCTATAAAAATATATATAAAATATATATCGTAAATATATTTTTAATAACAAACTTGGCCGATTTTCATATATTTATGAATGGTAATATTAATGTGCTTAAAATATTGTAATGAATAACGTAATCAGAATAAAGTATCTACATTTAATAGTACGATTTATATTTATATATAATGAGATTTTTTATGATATAAATGTAATAAGCATTTAATAAATCAACTTTTTAATTGAAACAAATTGCAGGAATCACATTTTTTTGATGAAATTATTTATAATGATTAAACATTTTTTTTCGAATTCGAGTTTTTTTTTCGATTTTTTGCATTTTCTGAGAAGATTTACAATGGTAACATATATATATCTTTTCACCATCGGAAAGTAGAGATTTCAACGAATAGAAAGCATACCAACTTTTTGAAAAAAGCGGATATTTTGACGGGTGAATTTTCAATTGAAAATTAGGATGCTTTTTCGATATTAATTCAATATAAGGTGAAAAAATAAATATTTCTAATCAAATAAATTACAGAGTATTTCTTGAAAAAAAAAAATTGTAAAAGATAAAAATAAAAAACCAAAAACTTGGTTTTTTGAATTTTTCACATAAATTTTGAGGTTATGTGATAAAAATGTGAATACTAAAGTTTACATATTTTTATTACCTACAACTTTGCCATTTGACTTTTCTCCATAGGTCTTTTAGTTTTGCCGGAAATCGAGAAAAACCGTTTTTTACCCTTAAAACGGGGAGGTTTTAAGGGTAAAAAACGGTTAGGGTAAAAAAGGGTAAAAAACCCCAACCCCTTCCCGACCTCAGATCGCCCGTAAATTATTTTTCCTTTCATTTTTATAATATTCTCCTCCTTTTCTAATGGGTTTCATCCTACTATTTTTTTTTCACTTTTTATAATTTTTAAAGGCTTCTGCACTGGTCTATAAGTACATATTTTGACTTTAATCCCCTCTCTCCAGGAAACCGAGCTGAATTTCGGGATAAAAAGTATCCTATGTCCTACCTCGTATTAGAACTCAAATCATGCCAAGTTTCATTTGAATCCATTCAGTAGTTTCGGCGTGATACGCGGCCATGATACAGACAGACATACCGACAGACAGACAGATAAAAATGAAAAAGTTTACAGTTTTGGCTTCAGTATCGACTATAGAGAGCCCACCCAATTTTTTTTTTCTAAATATCTTTAATGTACAGAATTGGACCTGTTACATTTGTATTATAAGTATAGATTTAATAGAAATAGTAAATAGTAGAAATGTAATACATAACTTACTTCATATTCATCAATTTCCATTTTCGCACATTCAGCGTAAAATCCAGCAAGTTTTCCATATGCCTTAGCTCTAGTGTAGAAGTGTAATACATGTCTCATTAAATCTGGCCGAGTGCGCCAATCGGCCCGTCTGCGCAGGTAGTCGGCGGCCATGAGTTGAGAGTTTCTATCGCGGGTCGCTGCGGCAAAAGTTGCGATGCGGTCGGCGTCTCCTGACCGCATTAGCCATCGCATTGCTCCAGCCTTTGAATACAAGAATTTAACTAATACGCCGAAACAAATTTCTGTGCATCTACCATGATTGGCTCTGCATCGCCCTAAGGTCGACTGTTAAAGAATGCCTACGGCATTAAGTCCGCCTTTGTATTTTGTGCATAAGGAATAAATAAATTAATATTTTGCAAATCATTCAAACGTTTGGTCCGACCCGGGAATCGAACACGAGATCTCAAGCACAGCCGTCGCATACGCTACCACTGTGCCACCGAGGCATTTGGCAATTTATTATAACCTATACTCTTTGCGCTGTAGCATGGAGCGTGGCTTGGTTCAGTAACATTTCGTTTCACTCTTGAAAGTTGCCGCGATTTACAAATTATGATTTAGTATTTCAGCTGTACCACATTCGCAGTATATTAAATCATTAATAACTGTAGTAAAAATTAAACCATAAACTGTAGTAAATTCAAGTAAATTAAATTAAACCACCACGCACCATGCTACAGCGCAAAGAGTATAGGTTATAATAAATTGCCAATGCCTCGGTGGCACAGTGGTAGCGTATGCGACGGCTGTGCTCGAAATCTCGGGTGCGATTCCCGTGTCGGACCAAACGTTTGAATGATTTGCAAAATATTTGTTTCGGCGTTCGGGTGTTTTCTATGTTAGATATCTATGTATTTACAAAGAAAAGTATAATATATGTGTATTTATATCAATTGTCTAGTACCCATAACACAAGCTCTGTTTAGCTTGTGACTAAATGCCGTTATGTATATTAGATGTCCGAAATATTTATTATTATTAGTAATTCTTTTAGATATCCTTTGGATTTTTAAAATCACAGTTGTTCCTATTTATTTCCATGATTTTCTGTTGCAAAGATAATCCTTAGTTCACTTAATGTGTTCCTAAAAGAATAAGGTCCACAGAAAATAGCAACTAAGTACTTAACGGTATTTTGACTTTTCAAACCTCGAGCAGATAGGGAAAATTTAAGGTATATGATAAATTATTTGTATTGATTACTTAAAAATTGTTCAAATTTTAGGACCTTGTCTCCAGCATGCGCAAGTCGTTTTGCAGCTTGATGATAAAGTCCCCTTGCACCAAGGACATCAGCCAATCTTCTGAGCAGAGCGTCGCGACCAGTTGTACCGGCCGGGGCTGCTAATCTTTCGCTCAACTCTTCAGTTAATGGTGTTGGTAGTTGTTCAACTATATCTAAAGCTTCCTCATACTGTGAAAAAGAAAAATTTTGGTACCAAATTACGTTTGTTTAAAAATATCATATTTACTTACTTATACATAACCTAGGAGCTGAAGTTAAGACTGTAGTCCTTGAGCGTGGGAATTTGTGATTGAACACCCACATTCATATTTTACATGCACACAAACGCATCGGGCACTATTGCATACTAACCCTGGCAACTAATAAATTTACTTTCGGTTTT
This sequence comes from Diaphora mendica, assembly GCA_949125395.1. Classification (NCBI taxonomy): domain Eukaryota; kingdom Metazoa; phylum Arthropoda; class Insecta; order Lepidoptera; family Erebidae; genus Diaphora; species Diaphora mendica. The sequence continues at coordinate 11,547,514 of OX421321.1, forward strand.
TTCTTCTAGTTACATATTCATTAACTGTTCGCCTTTGAAGAATGTTTAGAATGTCCTACAAAGCACGCAATGTATCTTAGTCATATCGGAAAGCCCGCGGGCTTTAAGTAACTCGTCAACGGCCGAGAATGGGGTTCAAGTGTACCTATTCATTTTTAATTCATTTCATGGACAAATAATATATTTTTACACAGTATAAAATTAAGTCGCTCGCGCTATCTGTCAAATTAGATCTTTTACAGTAATCAACGGATTTTAATGCTATGTTATGAAATAAAATTTGTGTGATATATGTTATATTAATGGAACATAATGTTTCTTAAAAATATAATTTTTGATCGCTTTTATTGCTCATTATATATTGACTAAATTTTACTACATAGGTCTTACTTACTTACGTACTTTTTTCACTTTTTGACAAAAAACGACGCTGAAAAAGTATGAAACAAGTTTTGAAAAGCCGTAGTCACGTGTTTTTAAGAGTTATGGTACGTTTCAATTTTAATTTAAGTTTTTACTTTTTTTTATTTAAAATGTTTTGGTGTAGTGATAATAATAATTTATATGCAAAGTATATTTTAAATACCTAACATAGAAATATAAAAAAAAATTGAATAAATACGAACAAAGTCACCAGCAAATGTTAATAATACCTATATATATTTGAAATGTACAAGTAACACCCTTTCCGATGATACCAAACACAGCATATTTATGTCAAATTCATTTTTTAATATATGTAGTACTTTATGTCGGCTGGAGGGCGCCACATTAAATTGAGTGACGCTTTATATAGCCAATAAGCAGCGGACGATCAAGACACTTCTAACGATACCTCATTTATCCAGTTCTAATTAGTAGTTAAGGAGCTATGAGGGAACAGATGAATATACATACATAGCCTGTCAAAATCATAACCCTCCTTTGGCTTTGCCGTGGTCGGGTAAAAAAAAAAAAAATACAGTTAATTTATAAACTCCTTCTTTTTTTAAGACGGTTAAAAAACAAACTATTTGTCTTAAAATTAATATTAAGAGTGTAAAACTTTGAAATGGGAACTTCCTTAAATATATAATACTAGCTTTTACACGGGGCTTCGCCCACACAGATTTTCATCCCCTGATTTACCCCCTTAGGGGTGGAATTTCAAAAATTCCTTTCTTAGTGCTCACTTACGTTATATAAAGAACCTACATGCAAAATTTACGGATTCGAAACTTCAGCGGTTTGGGCTGTGCATTGATCTCTGGGTATGTCAGTCAGTCAGTCACCCTCCTCTTTTATTTATATAGATTACAGATATCAGATAATGTAAGGGATCTATTGTTTTACAATTCAACAATTGATTAAATTCGAACTTAAGGGATGAATAATAATGGAAATGACTTAAAGTGTAGATGGGACCCTTTTTTACAATTTTTGTCTGTCTGTCTGTTTGTTTGTGCCGGCTAATCTCTGGAACGGCTGGAGAGATTTTGACGGGATTTTTACTGATAGGTAGCTGATGATATAAGGAGTAACCGCGGTTGGTGTAGTATCGCGGGTAAGACCGTGGGGCTTAGCTAGTTTTTTTTTCAAAAAAGACAACTTCCGTATATATCCAATAAATCCTGTGTCGCGGGGGACTTTACAAACATACATGAAACGGACACAATGGACACCCAGACTCAGAACAACAATTCGTGGATCACACAGTGTTGTCCCATGTGGGATTTGAACCCACAACACCTGATACAGTAGGAAGCGGCGAGGCAACCGCTTAAACCACTAGACCAACCATGCAGTCAAAAATAAAACTGTAATTTTAAGGTCTTTCATTATTTCAGTAGTAGTTATTCAATTCTAACAGAAAGCATAACTATTTTTTTTTACTTTTTTAAAAACAATTTCTCAAAGTGTCTCGGTCTGTCAAAGTGTATTCAAAGTACTCGTCAAGACAAATTAAACTACTCCAAACTCGATAGGTTCCGTCGTTACAAAGTTCCTATGACCACCTTCCAGCTTCAACATCAGATCAGCTCCATGTCATCATAATATAGCATTGTCATGCTATTATACATATGCCTACAAAAATCCAACACAATCGGTTGAAGATATCTGCAAAATTGAGTTGCAATATTCCGTCTTAACAAATATAGTTAGATATATACATACATAGCAAGTTAAAAAAAAAACATAAAAATAAGTTCTGTGTTAATAAAAAATACTAATATTTTTCTTTGAAATTATTCTTTAAAAATAATTAAATTAAATTCAAGAATACAAATTAACAGTTACAATTCGACACTCACTGGCAACCCACCCTAAAACTTATCATTTACGTATTATGGAGCTCAGTGCGAACTACAAACGGACGTGGTGTCACCTTGAATATTCGGCGGGCACTGAATTTTTTGAGCGCGATAAAACTTATTTATTGCATCGAGATATAATGTATAGAGAAGACGCCACTCATTAGTGCGGTGTTCCATGCAATTGCGGCGCATGCGCCGCACTTCCTTCAGTCGCTTGCTAGCTACACTCTGATGAAGCGGTGGCTTAAGCGTGTGATTGTTTAAATTTAAAAACGTTCTAAAACTCGTGAATTATGCCATTTTGTGTCTTGAGATATTGCACTAATAATACAAGGAATACGGAGAAAAACAAAGGAATAACTTTTCACCAGTAATTAACTAGATATAATTGTTTTAAAATTAAATACGAACAAAATATTTTAAGACGCCATTGTTGCCTCATTCGACATAGAGTACTTAGAGTAAAACATACAGAAGTGATATTTAGGTAGAATTAACTGACGTTAAATGCACAACGTATTTAACGTATTTAATTGGATAAGGAAAAATAATATGTTGTTAAAATAGCTTCGTAAATAACCCATAACATTTTTTTTGCAATAATTATATTTAAATTATCATTAAAGTATAATTTAAAAATTGAATATTCGGCTTTTATATTTTATACCTCGATGAATTCTACAAAAAAACTGAAACTGGTAAAGCTATTGAAGTACTATTTACTCAAAGTGAATTTCCTAATAAAGCTTCGTAGGTATAAAGCTATTTATCCGTTCTGCTTTCTTGTTTGGCGCTTACTCTATAAAAGCGAATCTTTGCAACAGTTCGTTGGCCAAAACGCGTAAGCGCCATGAAAATCACGGCGCTTATGACATTTCGCTCGCGAGGAAACTACAGCTCGAATGCGATAGAGCGCTGCTTGTTAATACTGTTGGATTAGACTACTAATTATTGTTTGGATGCGCTGCAGCGCTTTTTAGTTTTAATTCAAATATAAACGGAACATATAATTGGTTTTGAGTGGCTCCTCTAGTACGTAGTACGTAATATCTCGATGATTTATTGCAATTTACGGGAGACGATATCTACGTACTAAAATGTATGGCACTTTTGTCGCTAAAAATGAATGATGTTTAGCCTTAGATTATGGCTTTTTGGTGAGAATTAATAAAAAACTAAAACGGTAAATCTTTTCTCCATACTTTTTTCTCGCGAAATAAGAAAAAACCATTTAATATAGAGCACGAAATAGGACAGAGTGTGCTAATTAAAAAGGTCGATTTCGATGATTTTGATCTTTGTTAAGGCTTTTTTTCATAAAAATAAAGAATTATTTTATAAATGTCACTCGGTTGATTGGTAGACTAATTTATTAAACTACTGAGATTTTTTTTTTTGTGTCAAATATGAATTGAGTTGTTTGTGTTTTGCAAAACTGCAAGTGCCTTTTCGCGCGTTTTTAGGGACGCGCCCCTTAACCATGTTGTAACATGTTATCCCATTCAATAGTACAAATAAAATATTAATAACAAAATACAAATCACTTCAAGAACTGGACCAAATTGAAGTGGGACCACCACAAGGGAAGCATCAGCTTTCAAATAAAAAAACAATCAATAAAATCGGTTCACCCAGTCGAAATTTCTGAGGTACCTAACAAAAAAAAAACAGTCGAATAGATAACCCGTTGATTTTTAGAAGTCGGTTAAAATGCCTATTTTTTTTTTGCTTCTTCAATTATCAAAATTCGGTTTTCTTTCACATCTTAAGAATTTAGTTTTCACAATTTGTGCATTTTAACCGACTTCCAAAAAGGAGGAGGTTCTAGGTTCCACTGTACGTATTTTTTTTAATGTATGTTCACCGTCATCACTCCGTCAATTGTGGACCGATTTTGAAAATTCATTTTGTATTCGAAAGGGTATGCTCCCGAGGTGGTCCCATTGCCACCATATCAGGATCTGATGATAGGATCCCAGGGAAATCAAGGGAAACCCTCATTTTTTATAGGTACATACTATGTTTATCGTATATTTTCTGAAGTTACACCGGTATTTGCGTCTGGTAGTCATCATTTTATGATTATGAGCTGATGATGTAAGGTACAACTCCTTAACGGTTAGGAGTTGGAGCATAAATCTTTAAATATCATATGTATGTATGTTACCTTTAGTCGTATTCTTTCAAATTATTTAGGTAAGCTGATGATGGAAGGTACAACTCATCAATGGTTAAGAGTTGGGAGGATAATTCTTTCATTTTCATACGTATCTAAAGACCTTTAGTCGTATACTTTCAAGTTATTTAGGTGAGCTGATGATAGAAGGTTAAACTCTTCAACAGTTATGGATTAGAGGATGATTTTAATATTACACGTACGGATAGACCTTAATTTGTATTCTTTCAGTTATTCATATAGCGGACCCTATTTTGTATTACGACAATATATTTAATTAGCTTTTGTTTATATATACTATGTAATAATTAAATTATTTAATATTCAATACATATCATGTAATTACTCGTATACAGTTTTAGATTCCAATATTATTATATAAAGAAACTACATTATAAATATAATTTCGATATGTGTAAAATTTCCTATGTAAATAATATTTTATCGAACGGTGTGGTGCAACAACATTTCTCATCGACCGCAGTCACAACGCCCGGTGATGCGAGATCATTTCCGAGCGAGCGGCGGCGAGACATTCCTTTCTTTCTCGTCGCGCCGCCAACAGACTGAGAATTGCGCTCGATATATAAACACCGCCTTTAGTTAAATTGTTAATTGTTACTTCTTTTATATTTTCCTGAATTCTAGTATTTTCTCTCCTTCTATTCTATTTCTATATATGTTCGTGTTTGTGTATTCCTTATGTGAACTGTGTAACTTCTGTGCTTCATTATAACCTTTACCTATCAACTTTTGTGTTGACTTTTATTTTGAACTGTCCGCAAGTTATATACACACATCAAAAGTGTCTAGGGATGTAGCATTTTTATGCGGATTTCTTGAGATTGAGATGTGGCTTTGGCCCTGGCCTGCTCAGTCGCCAGACTTGAACCCGATTGAGCATGCATGGGATATGCTACAGAGAAGAGCTCTGCCGAATATGGAGGGTATCCAGTCGCAAGAAGACCTTTTTTTGTTGTTGCAACGAACATGGGCGGCCATTCCACAGCGTGATTTGGATGAACTCATTTTGAGTATGCCAAACCGATGTTCTTGTGTTAGTGTTCGCGGTAGAAACACGGATTATTCATTGTTTAAGTTACCTAATAAAATTTTAAAGAAAACTTTTATTTCAGTCTTTTTTTCGAACTTTAATGTTAGTGGTTCAAATGTCAAAAATCCTTTTATTAGGAAAATGGCAAATTTATTTATTAATGCAAAGGTGACTTGGTTTATCGTTACTGTGACAAACGAAAACACTTTATTTGATGAATCCTTGAAGAAAATTTTAATTAATATCAATCAGGAGAAAAGTTATTGCAAAAATATATGTTGATCCCTAGACACTTTTGATGTGTGTATTTATTCACGTCTTACACCCACGATCCTATAATTCATATGGATCATTTTATTGAGTAGACACCTACTAAGGCAGAAATTTTGGAATTTCTAGACCTAAGGGGGTGAAATAAGGGTTGAAAGTTTGTACGAAAGCCCGTCATTTTTTAAGTTAGAAACTTTATCTTTGGGCTACTGATTAAAAATGAGTAGAAATGTATTTAAGCATTTCTGGATATTCTACCCCTAAGAGGGTGAAATAGGGGTTGAAAGATTGTATAAAAGTTCGTATTTTGTTAACTTAGAAACGTGAAACTTTATTTTTGGGCCACTGATAAAAATGAGTATTAACGAATTACGTAGCGTTTCTGGATATTCTATCCCTAAGGGGTGAAATAGGGGTTGACATTTAATACATCTTTTTAAACCACTAAAGTTATTTGCATCAGCAGAAATTTTATGAAATATTTCAACTTACTACTTGCCCACGATTGTTTGCACTAAAAAATGAAAAATAAAAAAATCGACTTCCAAAAAACATCCAACGAAAACTCCCTTCCAAAAAACACTAAAAAGCGTAAAATAAACTGGCTCTTCATAAATTGCTATGTGCTAATTCTTTTCTATACCTAATTCTTTATTCATTTATATAGTAGTACTAGCTGTGCCCGCGACTTCGTCCGCGTGGAACACAGACTTTGTGTAGCATTTTTAATTGAAATAAAATGAAATATAAAGTATTTAAATGACCTAATTTCGACATTCGATATGGCCAAGGCTTTCGACCGGGTCTGGCACCTCTCGCTTCTATCCAAGTTTTCTATTCAGTCTGCCTCCTAGACTCTGCCACTGCATTGACGCTTTTCTTCATCAGGGCCGCAATAGGGGCCTTTGGAATGGCGCTGCCTCTGATTTTCTCTAAGTAAACGCTGGCGTACTTCAGGGTTCAGTCCTGCCGCCCACGCTATTTCTTCTGCATAGATAGATAGATAGGTACTCTTTATTGCACACCATAGTTTTCAATATACAATGTCGAATATACACGAATAAAAACAGTGGTACAATGGGCGGCCTTATCGCAGGCTGCGATCTCTTCCAGGCAACCTTTAGATGGACAGTACTATAAAGTAATGTGTAGTTATGGGTGCACATTTACAAATCACTTAGGTTTAAAAACTAATATTTCCAATATACGTACATATACACTAACACATATAAATATACATACATATACATAATATATCATATGCACATACATACATACATATAATTATAAATATAAATACAAATAATTGTACATTATTCATAAAGATCATAGATATTACAGGGATAGATAGTGATCTTTGACAAGTTTCTTAAAAGTATTCAAAGACTTTGCCTGCCTTACGGCTTCCGGTAAGGAGTTCCACAAGCGTGCAGCCTGCACTGTGAACGATTTGTCAGTGAAAGTTGTGGAGTGTGTTGGTATTGCTAAGGTTCGTTTTTCCGCTGACCCTAAGCGTCGTATATGCGTTTCATGAACAAAGGTAAATCGTTTCTTTAAGTAGGATGGTGTGGTAGGGTTAAATAAGACGTTGTATAGGAGTGAGAGGATGTGTGTATTCCGGCGAAGAGGAATTGGGAGCCACTTGAGTTTTGTACGAAATTCGGATATATGATCATATTTGCGTAATCCAAAAATGAATCTAATACAGAAATTCTGGAGCCTCTCAAGTTTATCAAGTTGGTCCTCGTTTAGGTCAAGATAGCTGACATCGGCATAGTCGAGAATGGGTAGAAGAATTGACTGCGCAATCTCAACTTTAGTGGCAGTTGGGAGAAAATTACGTAATCTTCTCAAACAAGCAGCAGATGCAAATATTTTACGGCTAACATGTTGTATTTGAGTATTCCAAGAGAGGGTTTTGTCGATGTATATCCCTAAGTTTTTAACTGTGTCGCTTATTGGAATTGTGGCCCCTTCGAAAGACACTTGTGGTAGTGCAAGCCAGTCAATCCTCGCGATTAGTCTAGAGCTACCGATTACCGTTACTTGGGTCTTACTGGGGTTAACTTAGAGCCCATGCATTTTTGTCCATCGACATATGTTATTCAAATCTCTATTTATGGCTTCAATACCTAGAGGTAGCTCATTAAGGTTACTGTGAACATATATTTGTAAATCGTCTGCGTATAGGTGGTAGGAAGAGAAAAGTTTAGCAGTGATGGTATTAATGAAAATTGAAAATAGCAAAGGAGATAAAACGCCTCCCTGTGGCACACCAGCGGATGTATTCAACCAGTTGGAGTAGTTGTCATCAAAGCGGGTAACTACGAAACCAGTCAACAGCTCATGGAGATATGTTGAGAGAATGTAATATGGCAAGGAGAACGTCAAAGTTAACCGTATTGAAGGCGTTACTAAAGTCTAATAGACATAACACAGTGATTTTTCCATTCTCCATTCCTGCTCTTATGTCGTCCGTTATATTAACAACAGCGGTAGTTGTGCTGTGGCCGGGACGGAAACCAGATTGGAAAGGGTTAAGAAGGTTGTTTCTGCAAAGGAATGAATTGAGCTGGTTGTGGATAAGGCGTTCAAGGACCTTTGAAAAGAAGGGCAAGATGGAGATAAGTCGATATTCGGAATAGGATACAGGGCTACGAATCTTAGGTAAAGGAATAATCTGAGCCTCTTTCCATTTGGATGGGAATTCACCGTCAATGATGGATTCATTCAGAACATGGGTGACTATGGGTAAAACTTGATCAAGGATAAGGAGGACCATGTTGCGACTGATAGAATCAGAGCCAGTAGCATTAGATGTTATGGACCGAATACTCCTCTTAACATCACAAACAGACACTTGACTAAGAACTAGAGGAGGATAGTCGGAGGTTGGAAGTGATGAAAGATAATTTAATGTGTTAATTTTGGTTGTCTTATCAAATTCAGACGAAGCAGAGAAGTGTTGGTTAAGTGAATTAATATCAAGATGGTTACAACTCAAATCTTGACGCTGTTTTCCAATCCCCAATGACCGAAGAAATTTCCAGACTTTAGCTGGATCACCGTTTTGTACGGAGTCATGAATATATTGGCGTTGTGCATTCCTACACACCTTGTTGCAGTGATTTCGCAAATTTATATATTTTTCCTTGTTGTAATCCGTAGGTCTTGCTTTAAATTTAGTTTTTGCTGCTGCTCAGCGCTTAATTTTTTTTTTGATTTCGTCTGTAAGCCAAGGTGATGGTAAATGTCTCATCTTAATTGGTCGAACCGGTGCATGTACGTCATACAGAGCTGTTAGATTGTTGTTAAATATTTCTATCATTTCATCAGCGGATGATGCTGATAGAAGAGGAGCCCAGTCGATCCTCTCTGCATCCTTTTTAAGGAGATCAAGATCTATACCGCTGAAATTGCGCTGTATCAAAAGTCTCGACTTTGCCTTAGGTGGACGAGTCTTATATGAGAGGAAAAGAAGATCATGGTAAGAGAATTCGTCAGCCGCACACTGTCCATGTTTGGCAACGCGATCGGCTGACGAAACAAGAATTAAATCAAGAAGAGAAGGGGTACAGTTAGGAAAATTATGGGTGGCATTTAGCGGAAGAAGGGAAAGGTTATTGGATTCTACGATGGAGAGTAGTGCTGAAGATCGGGAATCATTTTTTAGTAGGCAAGTGTTAAAGTCACCCATAATAATGGTTTGACTATATAGTGGTAGAAAGGATTGTAGGATATTCTCGAAAGAGGAAAAAAAGTTGACTCGTAAAGATGGACAGTAATAAACCCCCAATAACAGTTTTACATGATGCAGCAGCTCCACTTCTAAGAACAAGTGTTCGCCAGCGTTCGTGGGGGGTGGCTGTGAAGATGTACTAACCACCTTGTACGGTATTTAATGCCGAAGATAAATCGCGACCCCACCACCACCTCCCGAAAGTTGTAAAATTGAAAAGAAATATCCGAACCGATTTAATAGTGCCGTGACGAGAATGTCAGTGGGCAAGGGTGTGAACTACATATTTTATCGGTTTTAACATCTCGCTAAATGAAATACGAGAATATCAGTATATTTTGACATTCGATTGTCTGTTGTCATGTCAATGTCAGTTGATGTTAAAAATACCGTTAGACCGTGCTTAGAAGATGATTAAAGTTAACATAACATAAATAATTACGGACAAGTCAGGTCACTTCATGAATATTGTATGTCTATTTCGAGCAGGTAATGAACATAGGACAAAGGACATTGTGGAGTCAGTTTTCCGCTACTGGCATGTAAAATAAGAGAAACAATTTATCAAAAATTTCACTTTCTTGTAGCCGTTCTTTTGGTCTTTGAAGTAACATTCTTTCGGGTGGTTGGCTCCACACTCGTCGTGTCTGCAGTAATGACTGGAGTGAGCTTTAATAAATCATCTCGTGAGTTTACCTTGTGACGCTCCCCATTTGCCCCATGTACAAATATAACTCCTTCCCTGGTCCAACACTTAGCAACACCAAACATCTCTCTGGCAGCCAGGAACAGGTCATGTCGAGGTTTTGTAAGGAATTCAGACAAGGCGATGCCTGAGCCCTTAAGTTTGGTTTTAGAAAACCACACATTGTCTCGGATATGTGCACTTTGCAGCTTAATAAGAATGGGACGGTGTCTGTGCGGAGCTGTAGGTCTACCAAGGCGATGACAATGCTTTATATCGCTCACGGTGAAATCTTCAACTTTAAGCTTAGACTGTACTATATTTTGGATCTTCAAAACAAGGTCTTCTTTCTTTTCTTCCTCAACTCCATGTATTAGAAGAATTTTCTTACGCCCTTGCATCTCTAACTGGTCCATGCTGCACACCAATGACTGGACTTGCTGCTGTAGACTCTTGAGGACATCTACTACAAAGCTCCGGAATGAGGAGAACTCTCCGGCTAGGTCAGCTATGCTAGTGGGGGGGCTTGTGTTGCTATGAAGATCAGCTTCAAACCTGCTCATTCTGCTGTGGAACATGCTGCTTAGGTTTTCTACTGTACTCTTCAGTGATTCCATTTTCAATAATCTATATATATAAAAGAGTAAGGTGACTGACTGACTGACATACCCAGAGATCAACGCACAGCCCAAACCTCTGAAGCTAGAATCCTGAAATTTTGCATGTAGGTTCTTTATATAACGTAAGTGAGCACTAAGAAAGGAATTTTTGAAATTTCACCCCTAAGGTGGTGAAATAGGGGTTGAAAGTATGTATGGAAGTACGTCATTTTTTAAGTTAGAAACATAAAACTTTTTTTTTTTTTTTTTTAAATAAATATTTTGGACATCTAACACACAACGCCATCTAGTCCCAAGCTAAGCAGTGCTTGTGTTATGGGTACTAGACAACTGATACAAATACATATATACTTTTTTTTTGTAAATACATACGTATTATACATAGAAAACACCCAAACTCCGAAACAAATATTTGTAGATCATACAAACATTTGGTCCGACCCGGGAATCGAACCTTACCTTTGAGCTACTGATTCAAAATAAGTAAACACGTATTTAAGCATTTCTAAATATTCTACCCCTAAGGGGTGAAATAGGGGTTGTGATTTTGTACATAGGTTAGTCTGGAAGTCCGACATTTTTGAAGTTAGAAACATGAAACTTTATTTTTGAGCTACTGATTAAAAAGGAATAGATACGTATTTAAGCGTTTCTGAATATTATACCCCTAAGTGGGTGAAATAGGGGTTGAAAGTTTGTATGGAAGTCCGTAATTTTTTAAATAAGAAATATGGAACTTTATTTTTGGGCTACTAAATAAAATTGATTAGATACGTATTTAGGAGTTTCTGGATATTCTACCCTAAGGGGTTCAAATAGGGGTTGTGATTTTGTACATAGGTTAGTCTGGAAGTCCGACATTGTTGAAGTTAGAAACATGAAACTTTATTTTTGGGCTACTGATTAAAAAGGAATAGATACGTATTTAAGTGTTTCTCAATATTATACCCCTAAGGGGGGGAAATAGGGGTTGAAAGTTTGTATGGAAGTCCGTAATTTTTTAAATAAGAAATATGGAACTTTATTTTTGGCTACTGAATAAAAAAGAGTAGATACGTATTTAAGCGTTTCTGAATATTATACCCCTAAGGGGGTGAAATAGGGGTTGAAAGTTTGTACGGAAGTCCGTAATTTTTTAAATAAGGAAGATGGACCTTTATTTTTGGGCTACTAAATAAAAATGATTAGATACGTATTTAGGAGTTTTTTGGATAGTAGAGCATACCCTAATACTAAAGGGGTGAAATAGGAGTTGAAAGTTTGTAAGGAAGTACGTCATTTTTTAAGTGAGAAATATCAAAATTTAGTTGTGGGCTACTAATTAAAAGTGAGTAGATACGTATTTTAGCGTTTCTGGATATTCTACCCCTAAGGGGTGATATAGGGGTTGAAAGTTTGTAAGCAAATCCGTCATCTTTTAAGTGAGAAACATGAAAATTTCTGTTTTGGCTGATTAAAAATGAGTAGATACGTATTTAAGCGTTTGTGGATATTCTATCCCTAGGTTAGACTGGAAGTCCGTCATTTTTTAATTTAGCAGCCTGAAACTTTGTTTTCAGGCTTTTGATTACAAATAAATGAATACTTATATCAGCACATATGGGATTTCTATTCCTAAAGGGGTTAAAAGAGGGGCGAAAGTGTGTATGAAAGTCGACTTTAAATTGATCAGAAATAAATAAATACGTTTAAAAACATGAATAAATTATTCATAGATACTTACACAGTTTTAATTAAATACATATAATCAACTTCTACGCGAGCAAAGCCGCGGGCTACAGCTAGTACCAGATAGTGAACACAGGAAGAAAGTTGAAAGGACTTTTGCACACTGGCAGGTGGTGACTTGTAACTAGTTTTATTGCATAAATATAGATAAAATAAGCACTATTACTATTTTTTAAATTAAATTCACTGGGAGCAAAGTTTAACTTGTGTGACACTCACAACTACCCACGGGTTTATGTGTATATCAATGACATGTTAGCCCTTGGCAACGTATATTGCTATGCGGACGATAACACAGTTCATGGGCGATACTTTGGACACCGTGCAGCCAAGCTGGCGGACGTTGATGAAAATCGACAGAAGCTTGTCGCTAAGCTTGACCGGGTTTTGAACCGAATTTTAAAATGGGGTGATGAGAATCTGGTCGAGTTTAACGCTAAGAAAACACAGGTTCTCTACCAAAAAGTCGCCATTTATTTCTCTCCCCACTTTTCAGAGCACTCAACTGCCACTACGGGATAAGCTCGGTGTCCGGGCAGGGATATTTGCCGGGACCTCAAACCGCGGAAGTACATCGAGAGCATCACTAACGCGGCCTCGCGGAAACTTGGCGTACTGAACAGAGTGAGACGGTTCTTCGCGCCCTAGCATTTGCGTCTTCTTTATAAGACCCAGGTTCGCTCGTGCGTGGAATACTGTTCTCATCTTTGTGATGGATCCGCGCAGTATTTGCTTGATGCTTTAGATCAGTTGCAGCGGCGAGCAGTCCGCTTTATCAACAGCCACCGAGTTATTTCAAACTCTGCATCTGCGTAGAGATATCGCCTCTATAGCAGTCCTCTACTGCTTGTATCATGGGCAGTATTCTGAAGAGCTCTTCCAACTGGTTCCGCCTTCTCCCTTCCTCTGCAGAACAATAAGTCCTGGCCTTGGAAATCACCGCCTCAGAGTCTTAGAAATACGCTCTCGAACCAAACGGTTTGGTTCTTCCTTCCTGTGCCGAGCAGTTAAAAACTGGAACTCACTACCAGCGCAGGCAGCGCACGTGTTTCCCTCCCACTATGATCCCAGGTCCTTTAGTTGGAGCGTGAAATTAAGTGGGGCGTGAAAAAGCATCTCACTAAGTTGTCATAGTGTGGGACGCAATACTGAATTGTCTGCTTTCGCAGTGAGTATGGTTGCTTCCACTGTTGGATTCGGCTTGAGTTTTCTATCAGGCTGACCAGAGTCACTTTGGCAGCCTCAAAATAAAAAAAGTAAATTTTTTTTATCTGCGTTTTTTGTTTTGCCATCTTTAGCCAAAATATAGAGATTTAGCGAATTTGATACACGTGGGACTGCTGCCCATGGGAAAAAAATGAACTGCAACTTTAAGCGTCTATCCTTGGGCTTTGATAATATTGTTATTGCAAATGCTGTTTTCAGCGGTAACTGCATTCTTTTAAGTTTAAATGTTAAATAATTTGAAATTATTTGAATACGGGGAATTAAAACATTTTCTCCGTTTGCCATTTCATTCGTCATGATTGTAGCTTTTACAATGTTATACCCCAGATGTGTAATTTATAGCCGTGTACCATTATATAGCTTTGGCGCTCAAGATTTCTCATTAATAGGACGTGAATATTAACTTTCAGCCTCAACTTATGGGAAGGCACTCCTGATAATTATAAAGAGTTGAAGTATTCGACAACATCTCCCTCCACGCCTGACATGAGCCGTTCGTATAATTGATAACTATCTCATTAGTCGGCAGATCAGGATAGATATTGTATTTAAATCGTCTGTGCTATCATATACCAGAACTCACGTCTCAGTTTAATCATGTCGTTACTGTCAGTTGGCAAACAAACTTCTCCGATTTGTAGAAGATCATTTGCATATTGACACTGCTCATAAATCTTTGTGTAGTAGTACTCGCATAATTGTAGTAAGACAAAACTTTTTTACATGTACAATACAGATGCTTCAAATTGAGCGGATAATAAACTGGTCCACTACCTGGAAGATCACTCCCTACTAAATGATCGTCAGTATGGTTTTAGACCGAACCGATCCACGGGTGATCTTCTAGCGTACGTCACTCACCTTTGGGGCCAAGTGAGGCCAAGGATTCCCTGGCCATCAGCCTCGACATGTCCAAGGCCTTCGATAGGGTTTGGCACCGCTCGCTTCTCTCCAAGCTACCGGCTTTCGGCTTGCCCCTCAAACTCTGCAACTGGGCTGCCGCATTCCTGCACCAGCGCCGCATCAGAGTCCTTTGCGACGGAGCGGCCTCCGATTTTCAATCGATTAACGCCGGAGTACCGCAGGGCTCCGTCCTGTCGCCCACACTGTTTCTTCTGCATATCAATGACATGTTAGCCCTTGGCAACATTCATTGCTATGCAGACGACAGCACAGTTCATGGGCGATATTTCGGACACCCTACAGCCAAGCTAGCAGATATTGAGGAAAAACGACACGAGCTTGTCGTTCAACTCGACCATGTTCTGGGCCGCATTTCTCAATGGGGCTGTGAGAATCTGGTCGAGTTCAACGCCAAAAAAACACAGGTGTGCGCGTTCTCTGCCAAAAAGTCTCCATTCCTTCCCCTTCCCACTTTTCAGAACACTCAAATGGCATTACCAGGTAGGCTCGATATCCTGGGCATGGATATCTGCCGAGATCTCAACCCACGTGAATACGTTGAGAGTGTCACTAAAGCGGCCTCGCGTAAGCTAGGTGTTTTAAACAACGTGAGACGGTTCTTCTCGCCCGGGCATCTGTGTCTTCTTTACAAGACCCAGGTTCGCTCATGCGTGGAGTACTGTTCTCATCTTTGCGATGGTGCCGCACAGTACCTGTTTGCCGCTCTCGACCGGTTGCAGCGGCGAGCAATCCGCATTGTCAACAGTCCCGAAGCCACCCAGCCCCTTGAGCCTCTGCAGTTGCGTAGAGATATCGCCTCCATGGCAGTCCTCTATCGCTTTTATCATGGAGAGTGTTCTGAAGAGCTCTTCCAACTGATCCCTCCCTCTCCCTTCCTCTACAGGACAACACGTGCCGGCCTTGGAAGTCACCGCTTCAGAGTAGTAGACATACGTTCTCGTACTCATCGCTTCTGTTCTTCCTTCCTGTGCCGAGCGGTGAAAACCTGGAACTCACTACCAGCATACGTGTTTCCTTCCCACTATGATCCCGGGTCTTTTAAGCGGGGCGTGAAAAAGCATCTCACCAGGCCGCCATAGTGTCGGTCACCATGCTGCATTGTCCTTATTCGCAATGAGGATGGTGACCGCCACTCCTGGATTCTGTTCATGCTTACCATCAGGCAGGGCAGAGTAATTTTGGCAGCTAACTATATAAAAAAAAACTGGCATTTATTTCATCTGGTGGCATAGCTCTTTTCTTTTTTTTGTAAATCCCCCGGATACTTTTCTGTTTGATTTTTTACGAAGAACATTGAATGAATAAACAAAAAATCATGTAAGCAAATCGAATTGCAGTGAATAATAACGAACTTGTAGTGGCAAAGTTCAATATCCGCATGCGGTTCAGTCCTGCCCTCACGTGTCTGCCCGTTAGGGTAAGCACACTTAGGCATATTGGGATAACTCCGTAAATATCCTATCAGAATAACTCTAATACATAGTTAGAAATTGAACGTCATTATAATGGCAACATTTTTGACTGTCATTTTTCTTGTTTGACGTTTTGAAGTGACAAGACAGAACTAAAGAGAAGCCTTTGAAAAACGGTCGAACAAGGTTCGTCGGGATTGCCGTTTAAGTAAAATTTTGCTGATTGTCCATCCAATTCGGTGTTTCGTTGGTTACCGTTATAATTGGTCTGGTTTGGACTCGCGAGTTTTAGTAGTCACGTCAATTAGGCGCGATCCGCGACAGTTAAAACGGGTGTATTATAATTATAATACGTGGAAGCCTGTACAGCAACTGAGGAGTTTATGAATGTGTGAACGCGGAGAGAGTACCAGCAGAGGGGCGCCCCTCAGACCGCCGATATCAAGGACTTCACGCATCTCCAGTAAGTGCTTGATATTACATTAGCTTAGAATAAGAGCACGGTGAAACGCCGTGAAGTTTAATGCTCTCGCCAGTGAACAAGCTTAGCGATTGAATGCCTATATCATGGGACCTATAGACATTGCAAACTTCCCAAGGTGAACGCTGCATTGACGAGAGGACTGAACATTTTGGTAGCAGAAGCGTGGTTAAAACCTCTGAGCTGTGAGCACTCCGTAGTGCTTCAGAAGGTAATACCTCGTTGTTAGGTAGGTCACTATACTGTTCCAGTGTTACCACTACCACTATACAGTCCCGGCTGCCGGTTGATGTGCAGCCCAGATTTGAGCAGCATCACGGTCAGAGTGCAGAGAACTTGCCCACCTCTTCTCAACTCATGGAGTTTTTGGAGGAAGAGTGTCGGAGAGCAGAGAACATGGGTTCGTTCTCGAAGCCCGCTGCGGAACCACAGAAGGCTACTCGGAGCCCTGTGAGGAGGGGACTTCCGCAGAGAGGGCCAAGGAAGTTGTATGGGCACATGGGTGCCTCAACACCTGAACGGGATGCCTGCCTATATTGTAAACAGGATGGCCATGGTGTGGCCGCCTGCCTTCGATTTAGGGACCAGAGAGTCCAAGGGCGACGCCAGATCACCAAGCAGCGTGGCTGGTGTTTTTTGTGTCTGTCAAGTTTTGTGGAGGCCACCATCATGAACTGCTCTGCCTGAATAGGCCCGGCCAACATCATGAAGATGGACAGGGCAGGACTCAGGGACAGATGGGGTCACGTACACAGGGCCGGACTTGGAACCTGGGTCCACGGGACCAGGGCCCCTATAGGGAAGATGTTGGGGCCGATGTTCAGGCCAACATCGCGGGCGGTTCCCCGACCTATTGGGAGGCCAGAGGCTCAGCTGGAGCTGGCACGGGCGGGTGTGCGGATGCACCCTCGAGTACGGAGCGGTTAGTTAGAACGCCGCCTCGGGTGTCATCGCGCTCGCCGCCGACCACTAGAACGCCGCCTCGGGTGTCATCGCGCTCGCCGCCGACGACTACATTTCGTCGATTTTCGCCGCCCATCATGGATGGCCCTCGGTTGGATCTACGCACCTATCCCCCCTATCCGTGGACGGCGTCAGGTAGAGCGCCGCGACTGGAGGGGCACTTACGAGGGACCATGGGATCCCTACGTCGGCACTGATATGCCCGGTTGCTCGGGCTATAATGGAAATTGCAGCCCAATCAAATTTTGGTCCCCAACCGGAGGCTATAGTCTTGCCCACTGCCTCCGTGTGTGTTTGGGGTTTGAATGGCAAGTCAACACACGTTCGCGCCCTGTTGGATTCAGGTCCCCAGGGCTGTATTATGTCGAACGAATTGGCGATTTGGTTGGGCTTGAAAATTACTCAGTATAATAGGAACATTCGAGGCGTGGGGAATGTCGCGGTAACGAACATCGTCGGGCAAACGACGATTACGTTCTCCTTACGTTTTGACACGATGCGTCGGACATCCGCCCCGGTACTAGTGATGACTGATGTGATGGGACGACACCCTCAGGTGAGGTTGAATTCGGCTGTTCGACTCCTGACATCAGATCTGAAACTGGCGGATCCCGATTTCGACACCCCAGGTACGGTTGACGTGCTACTGGGAGTAGACGTTCTGGGTAAGTTTTTGCTGTCGGATCGGCGAGTCTTGCAGCATGATCGACTCATGGCTGTGGAGACTAAGTTTGGCTATGCGATAATGGGACCGGTATTATCCATGGTCAGACCTATTGAGTCGGATGGTATACTCGTAGGTTCAGCATTATCCGAGACGATGCAAAGGTTTTGGGAGGTCGAGGAGCCCCCCACCGCGCGTCGAGTAGGGTCTACTCGGGAGACGAAGAAGAGTGCGAGTTGTTTTACCAGAATAATACTGGTCGCCTTCGTTCTGGTCGGTTTGTAACTCGGCTCCCCTTCAGGGCAAATAGGCCACTGTTGGGTGAATCTCGGAAGACAGCCGAGACTCGATTGTTGTCGATGGAGCGTCGTATGGCTCGGGATGCTGTATTTAAGACCAAATACGTGGACTTCATGAGGGAGTATGAATCTTTGGGACACATGTCTGTGTCGCGTGTGGATTGGAGATCCGAGGATCATTGCTTCCTTCCACATCATGCTGTCCTAAAGATCCCTACTGGAAAAATTAGATTAGTGTTTGATGGGTCTGCTCCAACTTCGAACGGTATGTCCCTGAACCAATGTTTGTATTCGGGACCGAAGTTGAATCGGGACGTGTCGGATATCCTCACGAGCTTTCGGAAACACCAGGTGGTTTTTGTTGCTGCCATAAGGATGATGTTCAGACAAACGGTGATTCATCCGGAAGACAGGAGGTATCAGCTGATACTATGGCGTGAGTCGCCCCACGAACTGATAAAGGTTTACGAGTTGAACACAAACACGTACGGTTTGCGTTCTAGTCCCTTCCTCGCGATTCGTACACTGCGGGAGTTAGCGGTACGGGACCGCTTAAACTAACCTAGGGCTGCTGCTATCCTGGAGCAGGATCTGTATGTAGATGATGTCTGCTCAGGGGCAGCCAGTGTCGAGGAAGCGCTTGCTTGCCGGGACGAGCTCATCCAGCTTTTAAAGCGTGGAGGCTATGAGTTGCGGAAATGGATGTCCAATTCTCCTGAGTTAGTGGAGGGGTTGCCGGATGAGTTCCAACAGGATCGGCACGTCTTTGAAAATCCTGACAACCCTAATATGTTGTCAGTGCTCGGCATACAATATCGGCCAGTCCAGGATGTGT
Source organism: Diaphora mendica (assembly GCA_949125395.1). Classification (NCBI taxonomy): domain Eukaryota; kingdom Metazoa; phylum Arthropoda; class Insecta; order Lepidoptera; family Erebidae; genus Diaphora; species Diaphora mendica. The sequence continues at coordinate 11,566,885 of OX421321.1, forward strand.
TTACCTATCGAGTGGTTTTGGACATCCCGAAGACCTGGACGAAGAGAACTGTGCTATCGACGATTGCGAGAACGTTCGACCCGAACGGTTGGATCGCTCCAGTCACATTTTTGTTAAAATGTTTCATGCAGCGGTTATGGACGGCGCAGCTAGGCTGGGATACCCACCTCTCAGAGGAGTTGTTGAGGGATTGGACAAGGATATTCTCCTCGCTCACGGAGATTAATAACGTCTCACTGCCACGGAAATTGTTCCCTGCTGGTTATTTCAGGACTACCCTTCATGGGTTTTGTGATGCCTCTGAACAGGGATACGCAGCAGCGGTTTATTTGCGAACGGTCACTTCCGCTGGGGATGTTGACGTTCGACTGGTTCTGGCTAAAAGTAAGGTGGCTCCCATACGGACAAGATTGACGATTCCGAAGCTGGAACTGTCCGGGGCAGCTCTTTTAACCAGACTCCTGAACCACGCGGTATCGGAGTTCCGCGGTTCATTGGAGTCGGAGAACACGGTGTATGCATGGACTGACAGTCAGATAGTGTTGTGCTGGCTGAAGGCTTCAGTTCATAATCTGGAGATTTTTGTAGCAAACCGTGTCTCCCAAATACAAGCATCAGAAGTCTCGTTGACTTGGAGACATGTGCCAGGAGAATTGAACCCGTCGGATTGTGCATCCAGGGGATGCCGGGCTCCTGAGTTAGTTAACCATCAGTTATGGTGGCGCCCTCCTTGGCTGGCTAGGAAGGAATTGGCTTGGCCCCTTAACAACGCGAAGTTGTCGATGGACTGTGGTATAATAGCAGCCGTGTATGTGACCCGCGTCGCGTCAGTCTCCTGGACCTCCTGGTCCAGGAGACTGACGCGAGTTTCCTGATTGAGCGGTATAGCTCTTTTGATACATTGATCAATGTCAATTGTTGGATAAGACGATTCGTTCGGAATTGTCGCACTTCCCGCGAACAGCGAACGCTGAGCCCAATTCTGTCACCGGCAGAGCGAAATGAGTCGCTTCTGAATTTGAACCGGGTGGTACAGTCTTCGAACTTTGGAGCAGAATTGGAGAGTCTACGAACTGGGCGTTCTAAATTGGAGGGTGCGTCGCGCGTCTCAACCCGTTTATAGATTCGGCCGGGTTGCTTCGGGTAGGAGGAAGATTGCGCAATGCGAATCTGCCGTATTCGGCTCGTCACCCCCTACTGCTCCCCAAGGGAGTTGTTGGTGACTGATCGGCATGTTAAAAACGCTCATGCAGGTTGTAACGCCTTGTTAGCTACACTCCAGAGGGAGTTTTGTATTTTGTCTGGGCGTCGTACCATACGGAACATCGTGTTTCGGTGCATGCCTTGTTATCGAAACAAGGCTGCCACGATGCAGCCAGTTGGAAACGATGGTCTCTAGAGTATCTGCACATTCTGCATCATCAGCCTATCGCAGTCCACTGCTGGACATAGGCCTCTCCAATTGCGCGCCACTTGGTTCGATCCTCGGCTTCTCGCATCCAGCTCGTGCCAGCCGTCTTGCGCAGATCATCACTCCACCTGGCCTGGGGACGTCCTACACTACGTTTGCCGAGACGCGGTCTCCACTCAAGAACCCGTTTACCCCAACGGTAATCAGTTCTGCGGCTAATATGGCCAGCCCACTGCCACTTCAGCTTGCTAATCCTTTGGGCTATGTCGATGACCTTGGTTCTCTGCCGGATTACCTCATTCCTGATGCAATCCCTCAGAGAAACGCCGAGCATAGCCCTCTCCATAGCACGCTGAGCGACTTTGAACTTGTGGACCAGCCGTGCCGTAAGTGTCCACGTTTCGGCTCCGTATGTCATGACGGGTAGGACGCACTGATTGAAGACTTTCGTCTTAAGGCACTGTGTTGGATAAGACGAATTTTCTCAAGTTCCACCTCGAGTTGTGCCAGATGCGAGTCTAGCCGTAATGTGCGGCCATTAAACGTAGCCAGGGTCAGTCGGTTGTGGTGGCCTTTTTTTTTTTTTTTTTTTTTACGTGTGGAAATCCCCTCGGACCGTCACCCCACCGGGGCTTGCGGCGGGGCGGTGTGTCGGACTCGAACCGACTAAAACCACACGGTGTGCCACTCTGCGCCTGTGAAGGGAGGAATCCGGGAACTGCAGTTATTAACACGTCCGGACCCCTCCCAGCGCTTGCCCGCACAGTAGCGGGCACCGTCAGCTGTTAAAATCTCACGGCACACGCGTAACGTCGCCTCCTCGCGGGAGGCAACTAGAGCGGATGGAAGGGAAAGCCCGTCCCGACCATCCGCGGCCACACTCAGGGCGGCATGAGGCGCTGATAGGCGCGCCTCCGCCGCCCGGTTCGCCGGCGGCGGATTGGGTCCGAGTGGATATCATCCTCCCGGGCCTTCTCCGCCACCTCCTTCTGCGAGATTACGTCTTCGCAGAAGGTTGCGACCGCGGTAAAACTGCTGTCGCTACCGGCCATGGAGCGTATGACGGCCGGTAGCGAGAGATCTCCTCCGATGACTGCAGTGAGGGCCCGGCGCTGCGACGCCCAAGCGGGGCAAATCGCCAGCGTATGCTGGGCCGAGTCCTCACTGCAGTCGCAGTGGTGGCAGGCGGGACTCAATTCCCTCCTAGCGACCGAGTGCAGGTACTTCCCGAAGCAACCATGCCCGGAAAGGACCTGCGTCAGTCGGAAGGAAAGGGTTCCGTGCTGCCGCCCTGCCCACTCGAGGATGACCGGCTGGAGAGCCTCCACGGCGGCAAAGCCAGCGCGTGGAGTCTCCAGCCGGAACGACCATCTAGCCATCGTGGCTCGACGGGCGGCTTCACGCCAGTCGCGTACCTCTTCGGGCGGAGGGCCATAGCCATACTCCGCCCGATATTCAGCCACCCGTCGATAAACTTCGGCGAGCACTTCCGCCTCCAAATCCCATGGGGGTGTTCCGGCCAGGGCGCACGCCGCCTCGGTCGACACCGTGCGGTATCCGCGTATGGCTCTGACTGCCAGTACCCTCTGAGGCCGCCAGAGGCGAGCCTTATTTAGGGCAGTCAGAGCCGCCACCCACACCGGTGCACCGTACAGCGCCATCGACCGGACCACCCCCGTGTAGAGGTGTCGCGTTGTGACGCTGGCTCCACCCAGATTGGGCAAAAGTCGCCCAAGGGCGGAGGCAGCATCGACCAGCTTGGAACCAAGCTGTCGGAAGTGCTCGTCGAAGAGCCACCTACCGTCGAGGATCAGGCCCAGATACCTCATCTGGGCCCGAACCGGTACGAGGACCGAGTTGACCTCTATTGAGGCGCCGGCGGGTGGACCACGACGGGGCCCATGGAACAATAGGGCCTCCGTCTTGTCCAGGGCCACCCGTAATCCCAGTGCCTCGATGCGCCCAACCACCAGAGAAACTCCCCTGGTGGCCAGGCACGCCGCCTCTTGGAAGTTCGCTCCCCGGGCTATGACCAATGTGTCATCGGCGTAACAAATTACGCCCAGCCCGGGGGGGAGACGACCTCGCAGGACCCAGTCGTACCCCACGTTCCACAGGAGTGGTCCAAGGACAGACCCCTGCGGAACGCCGCACGACATGGGTCGCCGTCTCAAGACGCCCTCTCGGTCCTCGTACACGACGGTACGCTCCTCTAGATAGTCTGCCACTAGCCGCCTCAGGTACTCTGGCACTCCGTGGTAGTGGAGTGCTTCCCTGATGCAGCTAAATGGCAGACTATTGAAGGCGTTGGCGATGTCCAAGGACACCGCCAACACCACGCCGCCACAGCTCACTGCCTCTTCGGTCACGGCCCTAAGGCGCATCACGGCATCGACCGTCGAACGCCCCTCCCGGAATCCGAATTGGGCGTCCGACAGGTCGGGCCCCACCTCGCAGAGGTGCCGGACGATGCGGGCAGAGAGTATCCTCTCAAAAAGTTTACCCGCCTCGTCCAGCAACACGATGGGCCTATAGGCCGCGACCGAATCGGCAGGCCGTCCCGGCTTCCTCAATAGGACCAGCTTCCCGCTTTTCCAGCACTCAGGGAAGCGTCCAGACGCCAGGCTAGCATCCAACACTTCCCTGAGGCGGTCTGACATATGGTCGAGGGCTCGGGCCATCACTCGGGCTGGTACCCCGTCCGGCCCGGGGGCGGTGTTCTTGGAACGAATCCGCAGAACAGCCGCCCCAACCTCCGATTCCCTAACGGGCGGCACATCGTCCTCTCTACCCCCGTCATCTCCGACCTCGTAGGCCATCGACGGGGGTGTGTGCTCCGCCCGCTGCGGGAAGAGGCCCTCGACCACTTCCTGCAGGAAGCTGGGCTGGAGAGTCTCGGTAAGGGGGGGGCCCAACGTGCGGAGCTTCTGACGCACCGCACGGTATGGGCGACCCCAGGGGTCACGATCGAGACTCTCCAGCATCTCCTTTCTCTTTACCTCTTTGGCGCGGCAAATGGCCAGCTTCAGAGTTTTCCGCGATTCGCGGTACTCCTCATGAAGCTGGTCCCCGCCACCGTCTCCACGGTGACGTCGCCTGCTGCGAGTGTAGGACCTCCGGGCACGAGTACAAGCCGCACGGAGGTCCGCCAACTCCTGGGACCACCAGTAGACCTCCTTCCGCGGAGGCCGACGACCTTGGATGCGGGGCATGGCCGTATCGCAAATCTGCGTAATCGCATCGCGAAAACGGCCAGCCCCCAGGTCCACGCCGACCTCCTCGGTCGGGGCCTGCGGAGACAGCCAAGAATGAATAATGGCCGCCTCCTCTAGTAGGTCCCTGTCCAGCTTGGCAACAGCCCACCGCGGAAAGCGGGAAGGATGCCGCGCCGTGTGACCCCTACTGGGGCCCTGGGACCGGGAGAGCTCAAATTGGATATACAGGTGATCCGAGAGCGTCTCAACCTCTTCCAGGACACACCAGTTCCTTACTCGTGCGGCAACAGCAGGGGTAGCGAACGAAAGGTCCACTATCGACCCCCCTTGCTGTCGCACGCACGTGTTGGTGGAGCCTCTGTTCAGCAAACAGAGGCCCACCGAAGCCGCCCACTCCTCGACGGCTTCGCCCTTGGCGTCCGTCACGGGAACCCCCATGCAATGGATTTTGCGTTGAAGTCCCCCAGCACGAGGACGTGCCCAGACGCTAATCGCCGCATCGAGGTCTCCAAGCTGTTAAGGAAGACCTCGAAGTCGCTCAAACTCCGGTTGGGGGAGAAGTACACACCGTAAACGGTGATCCCCCCCCACTCGGCGGCAACATATCCAGAGCCCTTGTCTCTTAGCGACAAGGGCGGGGAATGAGCCGCCGCGGAACCGACGACTGCCACGGAGCCGTCCCAGTCACCCATCCAGTTTGGACGGGGAGGAACGAAGTAGGGCTCCGCGACTACGGCAACACCGATCGACCACTGCGCCATGGTTTGCAGGAAGAGATCCTGCGCCGCGGCACAGTGGTTCAGGTTTGTCTGGACAAGGAGGTTGGAGACGTGGTCCATTAATGGATCGTCTCTACAGCCTCCTCCATGGGCGTCGACGTGGACGGACGGACAACGTCAGAGGCAGCCTGGGTCGCTAGGCTAGCCCCCGACGTCTGCCGAGAAGCGCGGGAAGGCCTGCAGCCCCCCTGCCCCATCTGGTGATTGGCAGGCTTATTACCCGCCGCACATATGGGGCAGTGAGGGGCGGCAGAACACTCTGCCGCCTTGTGCCCCGGTCCACCGCAGCGGAAACATAATCCGCTGCAGTCAAAGCAACTCTCGCACTTGGCGCGTGTGTGTCCCGATGTGAGGCATTTAAAGCACCTCATCGGCCTCGCCGCCAGGACTGTGATCCTGGCTCCTCGTTGGCTTCGGTTGTGGTGGCCTGCCGTAACCCGGAGTTTCTTAGCACCCCCGCCTCGCCGTTACCATGGTCGCCACCATGACCAGGAATAGCGAGACTGCCGGGAACTGGGGGCCGTGGCTTATTTTGCAGCTGCATGGAGGTTAATGCCCATAATCACCACGCTGGGCAGGCGGGTTGGTGATCGCAGGGCGCAGTTCCTTGCACCGGTGACGCTGCTGCCCGTCACCGGCCTATTACATTTAACTACGCCTATTGGGATGGGTATACCGCCATCGGTCGGTTGCCAGAGCCTCGTTCGTCGTTCAGCAGGATGTACCGCGTGCAGGTGAGGTTGGCTTGAGGCGAAAGATTTGGGTTCACCCCCTTACACCCCAAGGCGCTGTTGCACATTCTGCAACAGCGCCTTAAGTGGACTGACAGAACTAGCCCCCCTAGTGTTGGTGACCTCGTGCTGGTAAAGGACGCTAACCTACCGCCACTGCTTTGGCGCCGGGGGCGCATTGTTAACTTGTTCCCTGGTAAGGATGGGATACAGACTACAACACTCCTTCACGTATATGGCCAGAGTGTGCGTGTACGTTTGAGACGATATCAGTTTTCGTCGCCTCAGCAATCTTGAAGGTAGGGACAATGTTACGGCTCCGTGTAGGCGATCTTGTCAGCGACGACCACCCCCGCGTCTATGCGTGCCTCTATAGATCCCATAGTGGTGATGCCGAAACTGACCCATTGAGCACATCCAGATGGCTACAGACTTCGTGCAGCAACAGATCCCGTCCGCAGAGATCTGGTCTTACTTGGTGATTTTAACGCCCACCACGCCGACTGGCTCAGTAATAAAACGGATCATGCGGGGAGATCTGTTCACGTCTTCGCACTGGTATAGGCCCTGACACAACTGGTTATCACGCCCACGCGAGTCTCAAATGTTGAGGGTCCAAAAACGAAGAATTCTCTTCGTTTTTGGACCTTCTGCTGACTTTCATCCGGACGGTTACCACGTATCCGTAGAGCTCCACTTAACTCCTGAGACCATTGCCCTGTCCGAAGTCTAGTGCCTCTGACATGCTCACCGCGATCGCGTCAGCCGCCGTGTGTAGCATTACAAGTCAGCAGATTGTGTCGCAGTACAGTCTTACACTTGGAGACAGGTATGCTTCTCGCCGGATGATCTCAACACCGCTGCTGATTCTGTTGCTGATGTGGTGGTGCCGGGTATGTAGCTTTCCATTCCATCCTCTGTGGTTCCCATTGGCGGCAAATGTCGGCCATGGTTTGGTCCATCTTCCAAAAGGGCTTCTCGTAGGAAGCAGAGCTTGAAAAAGGAGTACAACTTTGCCTCCAGGTCCTTCAAGAGAGACATTGCAAGGGCGAAGTCGAAGCACATTGCTAGGATTGGCGAGAGGCTTGAGTGTCTTCCTACGGGAACTCTGGCGTTCTGGTCTCTTGCCACGGTTTTCGAAGAGAATTTCTGTAAGCCATCCTTTTCACCTCTACACATAGGAAATAATTCGTTGGCCTATGGCAAAGGAGAAAGCCGATCTTCTGGCCAAACTCTTTGCGTCTAACTCGACCTTGGATGACGGGGAACAGGATCCACCTACCATACCGCGGTGCGAGAGCTGTATGCTGTATATCCAGTTCTACCAACGCTCAGTGCGTTTAGCACTTCTATCCCTAGATATACATAAGTCGAGGGGCCCTGATGGAATCCCTCCTATTGTGTTAAAGCTGTGCGCTCCAAAGTTGGCACCGGTCTTAACGCGTCTTTTTCAGCTCTCCTATTCTTCTGGCGTAGTCTCATTAGACATTACGAAGGCCTTCGATCGGGTTTGGCTCAAAGCGCTTCTTTCAAAGCTCCCTTCCTATGGGCTTCCTGTGAAATTAGGCTAATGGGTCACTAGCTTTTTAGCAGATAGAAGTATAAAGGTCGTAGTCGACAGTGAGTGCTCTGACTTCATATATGTGAATACTGCTGGCCCCCAAGGCTGTGTGCTATCGCCTACTTTGTTCCGCCTCCATATCAATGACATGTTGCAATTTAGCGGCATTAATTGCGGATTAACGGCATGCGGATGACAGCACGGGCGATGCACTAATATAATATTAGTGTTGCAAAATTATATATAATATTATATATAATTTTATATATAACTAGCTGTTGCCCGCGGCTCCGCCCGCGTGAATGTCGATTATCGCGGCAAATAGTAACCTGTATAAGCTATATTACTGTAAAGTTTCATCCAAATCCGTTTAGAAGTTTTAGCGTGAAAGAGTAACAAACACACACACTCACACACATTTTGTGTTTTGTTTCTGGTAAATTATCATAACTATTAAGTTATATGTTTGTTTATATTAAAAATTATAACTCCTAATTCAAGTATTTTAAACTTAAAATTGATCTTTTACATTTTTATTATACGATAAAAAAGTAATCATATAACGTACCTATTGTAAAGTATCTTTTAGAAACTGTTTAAGAACTACCAGATGTGGATGTTGTGTTAGTTACATTGAGATGATAATTTTAGGAACTGGTCACACACACTTTTTTGGAAATATAAATACAATGTAGATTATTTATATATTATTTATTAACTTTATGCACTAAGAATGGACATCGGCGGACTTAATGCCCAGAGCATTCTCTTCCAGTCGACCTTCGGGTGGTGGAGAAATCTTATAAGGCAGGTGTGTGAAATCTATACTTATAATAAAAATGTAACAGGTCAAATTCTGTACATTGAAGATATTTTGAAAATTTTTGATGAAAGTCAAAATATGTACTTGGTTGTAATTCAATAACAAGTGATTTCATTCATTCTTTTTTTGCTAGACAGCAAGTACTTTAAATATTGTTCCGTGATCTATTTATACATATATCACGTATAATAAATCTGTAGACGTTGAGTTTGTCTGTTTCTTTGCTTAAAACAGCGACATCTCTTGGAATCAAGTAACTAACTTTACAATAGGTATGATTTTCTTTTGAACGTATAATAAAAATGTGATGTAACAGATCAATTCTGTACATTAAAGAAATTTAGATGTTTTATCGGGAGGGCTCTCTAATCGTTACTGAAGCGATGAAATTTAATTGAAAATTGTTTCTAAACTTAACAGCGACATCTATTGGAATTAAGTAACACTAACTTCACAGTAGGATGTACCTATCCTATATACGAGTAATCTATATATGTTTAATTTTTAAAGTAGGTATAATAAAAAAAAAACATTAATTCTGTACATTAGAGAAATTTAGATTTTTTTTGGGAGGACGCTCTAATCGATTCAGAACCAAAAACTAAAATACCATAATAACGTTAAATGGTCATTGTAAAGGAGCAAGGTCCAAATGTATGAAGGAAGACGACTTTTCAGTAGACTGCATTTAATTTGCTGGTTTTACAGTAATAGATTACTAGAAAAAACTTGCAAAGTTGACAAAACAATTTGTATATCTTCTTCTTCTCTTATATCCTATAAAAAGCGGCTAAGTGCGAGTCGGACTCGCCCATGAAGGGTTCCGCAGCAGCAAGTAGCATAATACAATTTTTATTTTATTTTTATATTTGTGTTGATTGAATGAAAGGTAAATTGCAGTTTACGATTTATGACGTATTAAAAAAAAACTAATTACTAGATTTCGTTCAAACCAATTTTCGTTGGAAGTTTGCATGGTAATGTACATCATATATTTTTTTTAGATTTATCATTCTCTTATTTTAGAAGTTACAGGGGACACACACACACATTTTGGAAGTGTCTCTCGCGCAAACTAATCAGTTTAGAAAAGTATGATATTAGAAACCTCAATATCATTTTCGAAGACCTACCCACACCCACACGTATATGGGTTTGATGAAAAAAAAATTTTTGAGTTTCAGTTCTAAGTATGGGGACCCCCATAATTTATTGTTTTTTTTTCTATATTTGTGTGAAAATCTTAATGCGGTTCACAGAATACATCTACTTACCAAGTTTCAACATTATAGGTTTTATAGTTTCGGAAAAAAGTGGCTGTGACATACGGACGGACAGACAGACAGACATGACGAATCTATAAGGGTTCCGTTTTTTGCCTTTCGCACGGAACCCTAAAAATGAATTGCTGTTCGTTTGTCTCGCTAAAACTCGAGAACCGCCGGGCCGATTTAGCTGATTTAGGTTTTGAAATGTTTGCCGTGGTTCAGGGAAGGTTTTAACGGTGAGAAAATATGGAAAAATTGCGGGGAAGATAATAAAAACAACAATTTTCTTTTGCCCATATAAACTGTTCTACCAACTTTCCTGTCAAACTTTTGACTGTCAAATTGAAGCACTTATTAAATTAAGGGTTTTAACTAGGCATCATATATTATTACACGAATGAAATTAAGGGTTTTAAATAGACACCACATATTATTTATATATTACTATCGCGTATTTTAATATTATTATTTTGATGGTTGTTATTGTTGGTTCATTCAGAAATTGTCATTGCATTGACATATTTTGTTGGTTGTCACTGTTTAGAATGCAAATAAAAATGGTAAAGATATTAGATAATATTTTTAAAATTCAGTATCAACAGATCTATTTATATAAAAATGTATCGCCGAAATGTATGTACGCGCATAACTTCCGATCGGCTGCACCAAATTAAATGATTCTTTTTTTATGTGTAGGACCTTATTGTTAGGACAAGGTTTGTGTATAAGAAAAATTAAAAGATATCGGGCAAAGTCTTTTTTTTTGTCCGCGACGTCTGTCTGTATCTTGGCCGCGCATCACGCTGAAACTACTGAATGGATTAAAATGAAACTTGGCACGATTTGAGTTCATACTACGAGGTAGGACATAGATTTTTTTTAAATTTTTTTTAATTTTTTTTTTTTTTTAATAACGGGAACAGTCTTTTTCTTTGTCCGCGACTGTACACTGCCTGTAGGAAGCTGAGACCAGCTGAGACAGATATGAAAATATGGCGGTACGAAGTTTATTTTTATTCTACCCTTCCTGAACATTTTCACCGTATTCCTATTCTTCCCTTCCTGAACATTTTCGCCCTAATTCTATTCTACCCTTTCCTGAATATTTTCGCTTTATTTCTATTCTTTCCTTCCTGAACATTTTCGCCCTATTCTTATTCTTCCTTTCCTGAAAATTTTCGCCCTATTTCTATTCTTCCCTTCCTATTCAAAGTGCTGCAGCTTTCAGAATTTACTTATAGACAAGTCTGTTCTGATTTCTGAGGACTTTTTATTTTTTATTCTGTAATTTCTGAGATCTTTTTATTTTGTCTAAATCTGCCTAACCATAAAACTAGATAAGAAAATTTTAAAGTTATGTGGATTAGGATTTTTAACTCTTACCACAGTAAAAAACAAAAAAGGGAACGCCTCAAGACGATCGACGAGAGATGAGACCGCCTATGCTCAATTAAAGTGTAAAATAAAAATATAGTTTTGTGACTAATATGGTATTTAAGTAATAAGAAACATTGTTTTTTATAACTTAAAAATATTTTTAAATTATGGTGTACCTCCAAAATTTTTAATCTTCCTAGATGTACCTTGAACCCAAAAAGTTTGCGGAACACTGAATGTACTATGGTGATGTGTGTTACTTCGACCTGAATGCAGACCTCCTTAACAAGCTTGACCGTCTTCTTAATAACTGCATTAGATTTATTTTCAATATTCGAAAGTATGACCATGTGTCTGCTTTGCGTTCCCAGTTAAAATGGTTACCTATTCGCCTACAGTGCAATCAGCGAGCACTTACCTTCCTATTTTCATTTCTCAACTCGCCATCCTTACCTACCTACCTTGCTCCGTATTTCCGATACCTGTGCTCTAATCACGATATAAATCCTAGCTCAGTTAATGATCTGCTTCTCGCATGTCCGTCTCATTACTCCGACTTCGTGAACTGTTCCTTCTTTGTTCGAGCAGTGATACTCTGGAATGCGCTCCCGCTCGAAATCAGGATGTCCACTAACCGATATACATTAAAAAATAAAGTACATGAGCTCTTTCTCAATGAACTGGCAGAATTTTCTAATCCATAGCTTACCGTCCTTTTTAAACGACTTCCAAAAGGAGGAGGTTCTCAATTTCATCGATTTTTTTTCTTAATGTATGAATGTACACGGATTACTCCTCCGTCAATTCGTGGACCGATTTTGAAAATTATTTTTGTATTCGAAAGGGTATGCTCCTCATGTGGTCCCATGGCCACCATATCTCCTGATATGGCGTGACCTTGAGCAGGATAGCTGATCTTCGCGTAGAACAAAACAACCGAAGCGTCGGTGACGTTCGTCTCGAAATATAGCGAGTGTGGTACCTACTGTTACATTTGGCTTGGCACCGACTTCAAACCTATGAATAGGTAGCATATACAAGTTATTTGATACTTTTTTGTTTTTAAGTCGGTTTTTTTAAACGAAGTTTTGTTTTCCATTATTTAGTGTATAAATGTTGTATTTATGTACACGTAATTTTTTATTTTTTTATTTTTATTTTCTTTATTTGGAACAAAAAACAGTTACATGCTAAAATCTTAACTAAATACAATTAATTAAATATTCGAGGTAATAAACATGTAACCCACACTATTGTTCACAGATTAACAATAATAAAATTGAGACGAAACAGGTCATTTTGTTACAGTGATACACAAATATAAAAGCATGCAAGTAAGTGATACAAAATTATAAAGAATAACGAATAACTTATTCTGTTGGCAAAGCGGATAATAATTTAATGACATAACTCTTGTAGAGGCTATTAGATAAAGCAAATATGTCAACATCACTGAAATATTTGTTATATGTATCCACAAGGCGTCGTAGAGGTATGCGGACACCAGCATTAGTCCTACAAGATGGTGTGTGAAAAAGTTGGTATTGATGTGCCTTTCGCCGATAGACTGTTCTTGGTACTATATAACAAATTTCATTTGTGATAACAGAGCAATCAAATCTATTATTGCATAAACCGTGCAACATCATGGCATCGAGAAGTAGACGTCTAGACGCCAAGCTTAAAAGATTAAAATAATTTAACAACTCAGAATAAGGTAGTCTAGATCCCGTACCTTTGTAATAAGCCGAGCGTAAGAATTTTTTTTTGCACTAATTCTAGTCTGTAAGAATATTTCGTGTAGATAGGGTTCCAAACAGGTATGGCAAATTCCAGTTGAGAACGTATGAGTGTTTTATACAACAACAATTGTGTGGAGGGTCGCACAAAGTCAGCGGAGGATCGTACGACAAAGCCATACATACGATAAGCTTTGTTTATTATATTATCAATGTGCTTGTCAAAGTGCAGACAGGGATCCAATAAGACCCCCAGATCGCGAACCAAATCCACCTTGTTTAATGGGGTATTATTAATTGAATATAAGAAGTCAAGTTTATGTTTTTTTTTGGTAAATGAAATAGTGTGGCATTTAGGGAGACTAAGAAATAGCTTATTCCGGATACAGTAATTATGTAATCTACACAGGTCTTGCTGAAGAAGCTGACAATCTTGTATATCTTTGCATGACTTGTAAATTTTAATATCGTCAGCGTACATCAAAAAATTAGAGTGCTCAAAACATACTTTTATGTCATTGACAAAAATTACAAAAAGCAATGGGCCCAAAATCGACCCCTGGGGAACTCCAGAACTGGCCACAATGGAGTCCGAATAGTGTCCATTAATAACAACTCTTTGTGTTCGGTTAAAAATATATGACATAAACCAGCGAAGCAAATTCCCACGTATACCATTGAAAGCAATTTTTTCTAATAACAGTGAATGATCCACTTTATCAAATGCCTTCTTAAAATCCGTGTAAACGGCGTCAACTTGTACTTGCTTGTCCATGTTTGAAAATATATATCCAACAAAGGTCATAAGGTTAGTACAAGTAGAGCGCCGCTTGACAAAACCATGTTGCTCAGGTAAAATTAGTTGATGGATATGAGGATAAACTGCATCGTGAATGAGTCTCTCAAAGACCTTTGACAGTATAGATAAAATTGAGATCGGTCGATAATTCTCCACGTTATTCTTATGCCCGTTCTTGTAAATTGGTGTTATAAATGCTTGTTTCCACACGGATGGAAATACAGACTCAAGTAGGCATTTATTGAATATAATTTCCAAGGCTTGAGAAATAGTGTTTACCGTTCTTAAAAAGAAGTATGGTGGTATCCCATCAGGACCGGCACCTTTGGAGGAGTCTAACGATTTGAGAGCCTTCTGAATAGAGGTCTCTGACAGATATACATCGGATAAACACGAGGAAAGCTCAGTACATTGATCAGAAGGTTGCCAATTTAGTGGGTCGAGAGTAGAATGCTCATAGACAGAACAAAAGAAAGAAGAAAACAGGTTGCAAATATCTGTAGGATTGTCTGATGAAACATTATTATAATACATTGTATTAGGAAAGTTAGCTTTATTATTTTTATTCGAAATGTAAGACCAAAAATATTTTATATTACTAGGTATGCTCTCTTCTACTGTTTTTATGTATGCACGAAAACAATTGACCATTTCTCTATGAAATAGCTTGCGGTAGTTGGAAAAGTGTTCATAGTCAAAAGTATTTCTGTATATTTTCCATTTATTCCAGGCGCGATCTTTTTTTTTAAATATTCGAATTAGATTGGGAGAGAACCAAATAGGAAAACGTGAACTCTTTGACTGAGTCAAAGGAACATGCATTCTAATCACACTATACAGGATTTCATAAAATGTATCAACGGCTTGTTCAGCAGCAAGATGTGATAGTGTTGCTTTCCAGTCCATTTTAGCAAGTGCCTCATTAATGTGGTCGTAATTAGCTTTGAAATATTTATGAGTGAACAATATCTGACGTTTCATGGCTACAAACTCAGCATTCAAACTAGTATAGATAGAAAAAGGTGGATGATGAGGGACAGTGTTCAGAATGGCACTACAAGTTACGGCCTCACAATCGATATTCGAGATATACAGATCAAGTATTCGGTCTAAATTGTTTTTAAATGTGTTGTACTGAGTACCATTTATCATTGACAAAAAATTAATTAATGTTTGTCTAGGTGAGCTAAATGTTGACGAAACTAAATTGGGAAAAACATGATTATCTTGAAATTGCCAGTCAATGTCGGGGCGATTAAAGTCTCCAGTAATAAAATAAGATTCTACAGATGGGTCATTGACAACATTTTGTAACATATTTAAATATTCAATATACACTGCGTCGCTAGACCGTGGTGGAATGTATACAGCACTAATAATGTGGCGAGTATTTGGTTGAGATGCAGGAAGCTCTAAAATAATGTGCTCAATAGCTGAACTATCGAACTGTGTAATTAATTTATTTGGACGTAGTTCACGTCGAACTGCCACCAGGACTCCACCACCCTCGGCTTTACAGGTGGCAGACCTGTCGCGATCACATCGGAAAACTATGTAGCGATTATCAATAAACTGATTATTTAGAATATCCGGTGTGAGCCAAGTTTCAGTTAGAATCACTACGTCATATGAATTTGCCATTATGTTCATGTATAAAGTTTGTAACTTTGTGCGAATGCCTCCACAGTTCTGATAATACATAACGATACTATTAGAAGACATTAAAAGTGAGTGAACTATAAATACATAATATTATGGAACAGCTTAAAATTATTATAAATGATACAGTATGGAACCCTATCGAGATGGCACATCCCGGTACTAGTGTCATGGAACATTGGACCATCGTACTAACATATTTAAACTTAGAGTGATGGAAAGCGATATAATTTGTTGCTAAATGCCTCATAGATTTGAATAATAAACAATATTTATGGTTATATAAAATAGTTCTTACTATCACCAAATGTTGACTGGATGAGTTTACAATAAGCTTAAGAATATAGTATTTATGTATAATGAAAGTATTAAGGTTGAAAAAATAAAATGCACAATAAATATTAGAACACAATAAAGAAGACTGAGTCGTGACAATCCGCAGAACGAGTAGATGTCCACCATCACTTGCAAAAGCTCGAAGATCCGGCCCCATGCTTCCCAGGAAACCTGTTAAGGTCGTCCTCACAGCGAACAGCATGCGCCGGGGCTCCATCTCGCTCACGGACCAGTATAGTCCCGTTTTTGATCCACACGTATTTGTATCCAGTATTGCGAGCAACTTCCCTGCTCTTCCGAAATAAAATCTTGTTCCTCAGAGTAAGATGTTCGTTTAGATAGACTTGTACCGCTGTGCCAGGAATTCCCAATTGATCTGACTTAACATTCCCCTTCCTTCGGTAAGCGCTAATCAATTGGTCACGTGTAATCTTTGACTTCAGTTTAACAATGACATTTTTCGGCCTACTATCATGTTGCTGAGCATGAGGAAACCTATGAACAGACAGGATGTCGTTTGATGAAACGGTAAAATTCACCGCTTTGCCAATAGAGTCAACTAGTGTAAGCAGGTTTTCATTCCTTTTTTCAGGCAAGTTGCATATTTCTACGTTGCACTGACGTGACCGCTGCTCCATAGAATCGATTTTAGCCTCGAGCTCCGCCACCTTGATACCGCTGCTACTCTGACTGCTTTGGTGACTTTCTAAGGCCTCCATTCGGCTCTTCATGTCCTCGTAACCCCTATTTATGAATGATATAGACTTTTCAATGTCTAAGTTAGTTTTCTGAATAGAGATGTTTTGTAATTTTAATTCAGCAATTTCGGAGACTAATTTATTAAGCGTGATGTCTTGCTCAGTTTTCCAGGACAAAAGCATGTTTTTAAGCTCATCAAATTTATCCTGATGTAGTTGCTGTTCTACTGGTGAAACATTATCAAGTCTGGAACGTTTACCGGGTCTTGTGGTTACATTATCTGTGTCGCGGGGGCTGCGATCAGAAATCGAAGCAGTACCAGCCATTGAGATATCCGGCTCTGATTGTGTCCCCTGAAGAGGGCCGGTGGGGGACGAGTGCAAGATTCGCGGCATAATGGTTTGTTTATGTGGAGTCGATAGTAGGCAGCTAATTAGAGCCAATGTATAACAGACCCCGTGGCACTGCGTACAATGCACCGGTCCCGAGACACTGCGTCGACGGATCGAATCCCCGCCCTCACTATTAGTTCTTTTTGTGATTTCAATAATTTATTTAAATTCAAATTATTATCTATAGGGACTGTAAATATCACAATAAATGAAGAGGTAGTAGCTCACTGATATCCGCTATCCTGCTCTGACTCCTCCCAGTGGGCGTGCACCACCGGCTCAAATACCACAGGAGAAACAAGGAATCGAAAAATCGAACAAACAGCCAATAACAAACAGTTTATATCACAGATTCAACATTATCACTGCACAATAAGTAACACGACCGACCGCTTCCGAATGTACGAGCATAATCTGTATATGTATATCTACTTATATATGTATGTTTGTATGTATAACGTTGAATATGATGTGATTATTGTAAATTTGAACGGACTTCTTATGTATATAAGATTTCACACACCTGCCTTATAAGATTTCTCCACCACCCGAAGGTCGACTGGAAGAGAATGCTCTTGGCATTAAGTCCGCCGATGTACATTCTTAGTGCATAAAGTTAATCTATACTAATATTATAAAGCTGCAGAGTTTGTTTGTTTGTTTGTTTGTTTGTTTGTTTGAACGCGCTAATCTCAGGATCTACTGGTCCGATTTGAAAAATTCTTTGAGTGTTGGATAGTCCATTTATCGAGGAAGGCTATAGGCTATATTTTATTTTTTTTTAAATTTGAGATCCGTAAGAAAATTGCTATTTTGTAACCCAAGGTGTGAACTCGAAAACCTATTTTTGAGTGCGCTGCAAAAGGTATTGACAATAGAACAAAATCATGTATTACGGGTTTGTAGGTCCCATTAAGATCTACAAAAAAGTCCGCGAGAGCATATATCTAACTATCATGGTTTAGTCACAATAACCGCTTTTGTGCTCAAAAAATTTATTAAATCGTCTGAAGAAAGAAACTACGTTAAATGTGTATCGTAATATTAATCCTTATCCAAATAAAGCATTATGTTATCAAGGGTATTTATGTAGAAGTAAAATACTTTTTGTTTCACCCCATTCGTACATTTCGTTTAGAAGTTATCACGAGTATAAGACGCTAAGAGTTGGTACCTATTACTGAGTTATTTGTCAAAGAGTTTTTATCAACATAATACCTAATATTAGTCTTTATCCAAATAAATCATACATAACATGTAACAACACACAATACATCTATACAAATATATAAAGCTGAAGAGTTTTTGTTTGTTTGAACGCGCTAATCTCAGGAACTACTGGTCCAATTTGAAAAAGTTCTTTCAGTGTTAGATAGCCCGTGTATCGAGGAAGGCTATAGGCGTAATGATATATATATATTTCATCACGCTATGACCAATAGGAGCTGAGTACCAATGAAGAATGTTTCAAAAACGGGGGGTAATTATTACGCTACGGGCAATAGGAGACGCAAACGACGTTGCGTGGGTCAGCTAATCGCGCTAATCTCAGGAACTACTGGTCCAATTTGAAAAATTCTTTCAATGTTAGATAGCCCATTTATCGAGGAAGGCTATAGGTTATATATCATCACGCTAAGACCAATAGGAGCGGAGCACCAATGAAGAATGTTTCAAAAACGGGGGAAAATTATCACGCTACGGGCAATAGGAGACGCAAACGACGTTGCGTGGGTCAGCTATACTAATATATAAAGCTGAAGAGTTTGTTTGTTTGTTTGAACGCGCTAATCTCAGGAACTACTGGTCCAATTTGAAAAATTTGATTATTATAAATGCGAAAGTAACTCTGTCTGTCTGTCTGTCTTGCTTTCATGGCCAAACCGCTGCACCGATTTGAATGAAATTTGGTACACAGATAGTCTAGAGCCTGAGAAAGGACATAGGCTACTTTTTAATGCGAAAAAGGAGTTGTAAGGGGTTTAAAAGGGGGATGAAAGGTTGTTCTGGGAGTTCACTCGCCACACGCCTGCGCGTTACCTACGTCGGGCGTCCTGACAACGAATAAACAAGGCTGTCACAATCATAAAAAATATTTCACTTTTTCAATGAAGACTTAACAATGATAGCAATGATATTATATATAAAAATTAAATATTAAGATATTAAGTATATATTCGTCAATCTGATTTGTATGTTCATTATATTAATAGAAATAAATAAGCCAAATTAATATAATTAATTAACAGCGTTTCTTAATGTCAAAATTCTCTACAGAAGTATCGTCATTATAAGCTAGCTGTTGGTTAGATATGAATAAAAATGTAAATAATATCCATCCTGATCAGCTGACTAATGAGATAGTTATCAATTAAACGAACGGATCATGTCAGGCGTGGAGGAAGATGTTGTCGAATACTTAGTAAGTCTTTGGAAATATCAGGAGTGCCTACCCATAAGTTGAGGCTGCAAGTTAATGTTCCAGTACTATTAAATGAGGTATCTTGAGCGCCAAAGCAATGTAATAGTACATGGCTAAATATTACACAACTGGGGTACAACATTGTAAAAGCTACAATCATGACGCATGGAATGGCAAAAGAAGATAATGTTTTAATTCCCCGTATTCCAATAATTCCAACTCATTTGACATTTTAATTTAAAAGAATGCAGTTTCCGCTGAAAACAGCATTTCCAATAACAATATTATCAAAACCCAAGGACAGATGCTTAAAGATACAGTTTTTTTTCTCATGAGCAGCATACTCACGTATATCAAATCCACAAAATCTCCATATTTTGGCAAAATATGGCAAAAGAAAAAACGTAGTTATTAAAATTGTACTTTTTTTATTTGAAGCTGCAAAAGTGACTATGGTCAGCCTGATGGAAAACTCAAGCAGAATCCAACAGTGGGGGCAACCATACTCACTGGGAAAGCAGACAATGCAGTATTGCGTCCCACACTATGACGGCTTAGTGAGATGCTTTTTCACGCCCCACTTAAAGGCCCCGGGATCATAGTGGGAGAGAAACACGTGCGCTGGTAGTGAGTTTCAGTCTTTAGCTGCTCGGCACAGGAAGGATGAACCAAACCGTTTGGTTTGAGAGTGAACATGTTATTCTGCAGAGGAAGGGAGAAGGGGGACCAGTTGGAAGAGCTCCTCAGAATACTTCCAATGATACAGATGGTAGTGGACTGCTATAGAGGCGATATCTCTTCGCAGCTGCAGAGGTTCAAGGAACTCGGTGGCTTCGGGACTGTTGGTAAAGCGGACTGTTCGCCATTGCAACCGATCGAAAGCATCAAGCAAATACTGCGCGGATCCATCACAAAGATGAGAACAGTATTCGAGGTCCCGGCAAATATCCATGCCCAGGACACCGAGCTTACCCCGTAGTAGCAGTTGAGTGCTCTGAAAAGTGGGTAGGGAAAGGAATGGAGACTTTTTGGTAGAGAACGCGCACAACTGTGTTTTCGTAGCGTTGAACTCGACCAGATTCTTATCACCCCATTGTAAAATGCGGTTCAAAACCCGGTCGAGCTCAGCGACAAGCTTCTGTCGATTTTCCTCAACGTCTGCCAGCTTGGCTGAACGGTGTCAAAAATAACGCCCATGAACTGTGCTATTGTCTGCATAGCAATGTATGTTGCCAAGAGCTAACATGTCATTGATATGCAGAAGAAATAGTGTGGGCGACAGGACTAAACCCTGAGGTACGCCAGCGTTTACATCCAGAACATCAGAGGCCGTGCCGTCGCAAAGGCCCATAATGCGGCGCTGATGAAGAAAAGCGTCAATCCAGTGACAGGGTCTAGGAGGCGGACCGAATGCCGAGAGCTTGGAGAGAAGCGAGCGGTGCCAGACCCGGTCGATGTCAAATGTCGAAATAAGCTCATATAAACACTTTATATTTTATGTACATATATAAATACTTAAATAAGTTTTTAATAGTAAAACGTGTGTGTATTAGTTGTAAAAAAAATACAGATGGCGCTATACTAAATTTTTTGTTTCCACAAAATTGTCTTAACCCCTTTATTTTATTTAAACTGATTTATAAAAATATATAAAAGTTCTATGCGAGGTAAAGAAAATAAAACTATTCAGGTACCAATACATTTTGTATCATGATTTTATATCGATAAAAATCCTACCTATATTAATAACGCGAAAGTTTGTTAGTATGGATGGATGGATGTTTGTTTCTTTTTCACGCAAAAACTACTGAACGGATTTGGATAAAACTTTACAGTAATATAGCTTATACATCAGAATAACACATTAGCTACTATTTGCAGCGATAACCGACATACACGCGGGCGAAGCCGCGGGCAACAGCTAGTAAATAATATATAAATAATCTACATTGTATTTATATTTCCAAAAAAGTGTGTGTGACCAGTTCCTAAAATTATCATCTCAATGTAACTAACACAATATCCACCTCTGGTAGTTCTTAAACAGTTTCTAAAAGATACTTTACAATAGGTACGTTACATGATTACTTTTTTATCGTATAATAAAAATGTAAAAGATCAATTTTAAGTTTAAAATACTTGAATTAGGAGTGATAATTTTTAATATAAACAAACATATAACTTAATAGTTATGATAATTTACCAGAAACAAAACACAAAATGTGTGTGAGTGTGTGTGTTTGTTACTCTTTCACGCTAAAACTTCTGAACGGATTTGGATGAAACTTTACAGTAATATAGCTTATACAGGTTACTATTTGCCGCGAAAATCGACATTCACGCGGGCGGAGACGCGGGCAACAGCTAGTCTTACATACATAAGAAGTCCGTTCAAATCTACAAAAATCACATCATATTCAACGTTATACATACAAACATACATATATAAGTAGATATACATATACAGATTACGTATACATAAATACAACATTTATACACTGAATAATGGAAAAAAATACTTCGTTTATAAAAACCGACTTAAAAACTAAAAAGTATCAAATAACTTGTATATGCTACCTATTCATAGGTTTGAAGTCGGTGCCAAGCCAAATGTAATAGTAGGTACCACACTCGCTATATTTTGAGACGAACGTCAACGACGTCACCGACGCTTCGGTTGTTTTGTTCTACGCGAAGAGCAGCTGTCCCGCTCAAGGTCACGCCATATCAGGAGATATGGTGGCCATGGGACCACATGAGGAGCATACCCTTTCGAATACAAAAATAATTTTCAAAATCGGTCCACAAATTGACGGAGGAGTAATCCGTGTACATTCATACATTAAGAAAAAAAATCGATGAAATTGAGAACCTCCTCCTTTTGGAAGTCGTTTAAAAAGGACGGTAAGCTATAGATTAGAAAATTCTGCCAGTTCATTGAGAAAGAGCTCATGTACTTTATTTTTGAATGTATATCGGTTAGTGGACATTCTGATTTCGAGCGGGAGCGCATTCCAGAGTATTACTGCTCGAACAAAGAAGGAACAGTTCACGAAGTCGGAGTAATGAGACGGACATGAGAGAAGCAGATTATTAACTGAGCTAGGATTTCTATCGTGATTAGAGCACAGGTATCGGAAATACGGAGCAAGGTAGGTAGGTAAGGATGGCGAGTTGAGAAATGAAAATAGGAAGGTAAGTGCTCGCTGATTGCACTGTAGGCGAATAGGTAACCATTTTAACTGGGAACGCAAAGCAGACACATGGTCATACTTTCGAATATTGAAAATAAATCGAATGCAGTTATTAAGAAGACGGTCAAGCTTGTTAAGGAGGTCTGCATTCAGGTCGAAGTAACACACATCACCATAGTACATTCAGTGTTCCGCAAACTTTTTGGGTTCAAGGTACATCTAGGAAGATTAAAAATTTTGGAGGTACACCATAATTTAAAAATATTTTTAAGTAATAAAAAAAATACTTCGTTTAAAAAAACCGACTTCAAAAACTGAAAAGTATAAAATAACTTAATTTGTATGTGCTACCTATTCATAGGTTTGAATTCGGCGCCAAGCCAAATGTAATAGTAGGTACCACACTCGCTATATTTCGAGACGAACGTCAACGACGTCACCAGCAGCTATCCCGCTCAAGGTCACGCGCGGCGAGTCCTACTATTACATTTTGGCTCGGCACCGACTTCAAACCTATGAATAGGTAGCACATACAAATTAAGTTATTTTATACTTTTCAGTTTTTGAAGTCGGTTTTTTTAAACGAAGTTTTTTTTTTATTTTTCGCTTTTTAGTCTTTCTCAAGTCTCTCATCATCATTTCACCTAAATAACTTGAAAGAATACAACTAAAGGTAATATACAACATACTGTATAGAATAATAAATAAATATTTCGGACATGATGTTTACAGAATGTGAAAGCATGCAGACAATTGCCTTAACTTTATTGCAGGCGCTCACGTAAATTTGAGGATTTCCTTCAATTTCCTTGGGATCCCATCATCAGATCCTGACATGGTGACCATGGGACCACATGGGGAGCATACCCTTTCGAATACAAAAATAATTTTCAAAATCGGTCCACAATTGACGGAGTAATATAAATATACCGATGAAATTGAGAACCTCCTCCTTTTGGAAGTCGGTTAAAAAACAATGTTTCTTATTAGTCCCAAAACTATATTTTTATTTTACACTTTAATTGAGCATAGGCGGTCTCATCTCTCGTCGATCGTCTTGAGGCGTTCCCTTTTTTGTTTTTTACTGTGGTAAGAGTTAAAAATCCTAATCCACATAACTTTAAAATTTTCTTATCTAGTTTTATGGTTAGGCAGATTTAAACAAAATAAAAAGATCTCAGAAATTACAGAATAAAAAATAAAAAGTCCTCAGAAATCAGAACAGACTTGTCTATAAGTAAATTCTGAAAGCTGCAGCACTTTGAATAGGAAGGGAAGAATAGAAATAGGGATAAAATTTTCAGGAAAGGAAGAATAAGAATAGGGCGAAAATGTTCAGGAAGGAAAGAATAGAAATAAAGCGAAAATATTCAGGAAAGGGTAGAATAGAATTAGGGCGAAAATGTTCAGGAAGGGAATAATAGGAATACGGTGAAAATGTTCAGGAAGAGAAGAATAGAAATGGAGCGAAAATATTCAGGAAGGGTAGAATAAAAATAAACTTCGTACCGCCATATTTACATATCTGTCTCAGCTGGTCTCAGCTTCCTACAGGCAGTGTACAGTCGCAGACAAAGAAAAAGACTTTTCCCGTTATTAAAAAAAAAATTAATTAAAAAAATTTAAAAAAAAATCTATGTCCTACCTCGTAGTATGAACTAAAATCGTGCCAAGTTTCATTTTAATCCATTCAGTAGTTTCAGCGACCAAGATAGGCGCGACAGACGTCGCGGACAAAAAAAAAGACTTTGCCCGCTATCTTTTAATTTTCTTATACACAAACCTTGTCCTAACAATAAGGTCCTACACATAAAAAAAGAATCATTTAATTTGGTGCAGCCGATCGGAAGTTATGCGCGTACATATATTTCGGCAATACATCTTAATAATATATATAAATCTCGTGTCACAATGTTTGTCCTCAATGGACTCCTAAACCACTTAACCGATTATAATAAAATTTGCACACCATGTGCAGTTCGATCCAAATTGAGAGATAGGATAGTTTAAATCTCAAATTATAGTCGCAATTTTAATTTATTGATAATTATTGTATATAAATATGGCGGTACGAAGTTCGCCGGGTCAGCTAGTTTTTATATAAATAGATATGTCGAAACTGAATTTTAAAAATATTATCTAATATCTTTACCATTTTTATTTGCATTCTAAACAGTGACAACCAACAAAATATGTCAATACAATGACAATTTCTGAATGAACCAACAATAACAACCATCAAAATAATAATATTAAAATACGCGATAATAATATATAAATAATATGTGGTGTCTATTTAAAACCCTTAATTTCATTCGTGTAATAATATATGATGCCTATTTAAAACCCTTAATTTAATAAGTGCTTCAATTTGACAGTCAAAAGTTTGACAGGAAAGTTGGTAGAACAGTTTTTAAGGGCAAAAGGAAATTGTTGTTTTTATTATCGTCCTCGCAATTTTTCCATATTTTCTCACCGTTTAAACCTTCCCTGAACCACGGCAAACATTTCAAAACCTAAATCAGCTAAATCGGCCCGGCGGTTAACGAGTGTTAGCGAGACAAACGAACAGCAATTCATTTTTAGGGTTCCGTGCAAGAGGCAAAAAACGGAACCCTTATAGATTCGTCATGTCTGTCTGTCTGTCCGTCCGTATGTCACAGCCACTTTTTTCCGAAACTATAAAACCTATAATGTTGAAACTTGGTAAGTAGATGTATTCTGTGAACCGCATTAAGATTTTCACACAAAAATAGAAAAAAAACAATAAATTATGGGGGTCCCCATACTTAGAACTGAAACTCAAAAATTTTTTTTTCATCAAACCCATACGTGTGGCTGTGGGTAGGTCTTCGAAAATGATATTGAGGTTTCTAATATCATACTTTTCTAAACTGATTAGTTTGCGCGAGAGACACTTCCAAAAATGGTAAAATGTGTGTCCCCCCCCCCCTGTAACTTCTAAAATAAGAGAATGATAAATCTAAAAAAAATATATGATGAACATTACCATGCAAACTTCCAACGAAAATTGGTTTGAACGAAATCTAGTAATTTATTTTTTTAATACGTCATAAATCGTAAACTGCAATTTACCTTTCATTCAATCAACACAAATATAAAAATAAAATAAAAATTGTATTATGCTACTTGCTGCTGCGGAACCCTTCATGGGCGAGTCCGACTCGCACTTGGCCGCTTTTTATAGGATATAAGAGAAGAAGAAGATATACAAATTGTTTTGTCAACTTTGCAAGTTTTTTCTAGTAATCTATTACTGTAAAACCAGCAAATTAAATACAGTCTACTGAAAAGTCG
Source organism: Diaphora mendica (assembly GCA_949125395.1). NCBI lineage: Eukaryota > Metazoa > Arthropoda > Insecta > Lepidoptera > Erebidae > Diaphora > Diaphora mendica. The sequence continues at coordinate 11,592,608 of OX421321.1, forward strand.
TCTTCCTTCATACATTTGGACCTTGCTCCTTTACAATGACCATTTAACGTTATTATGGTATTTTAGTTTTTGGTTCAGAATCGATTAGAGCGTCCTCCCAAAAAAATCTAAATTTCTCTAATGTACAGAATTAATGTTTTTTTTTTATTATACCTACTTAAAAAATTAATCATTTATAGATTACTCGTATATATGATAGCTACATCCTACTGTGAAGTTAGTGTTACTTAATTCCAATAGATGTTGCTGTTAAGTTTAGAAACAATTTTCAAAAATATTTAATTGCTTCAGTAACGATTAGAGAGCCCTCCCGATAAAACATCTAAATTTCTTTAATGTACAGAATTGATCTGTTACATCACATTTTTATTATACGTTCAAAAGAAAATCATATCACGTACCTATTGTAAAGTTAGTTACTTGATTCCAAGAGATGTCGCTGTTTTAAGCAAAGAAACAGACAAACTCAACGTCTACAGATTTATTATACGTGATATATGTATAAATAGATCACGGAACAATATTTAAAGTACTTGCTGTCTAGCAAAAAAAGAATGAATGAAATCACGTGTTATTGAATTACAACCAAGTACATATTTTGACTTTCATCCCTTCTCTCCAGGAAACCGTGCTGAATTTATGGATAGAGAGATTTCGATAAATCAAATACTTAATGCTACACCGAATTATACGTAATACTTGTTCATAAAACGTTTCCACTATTATTTTGTACTTTTACGTTGTCTGCAATCAAAGTGTTATTACGTATGGCTTCCAAAAGATGTCGCTACGGGTTGTATTTCGTAATGATAAATTCTTTATATTTTTTTTTCCAATAGATAGAGAGATTGTGATAAATTAAATAATTAATGCTACAATCTTCAGAGTATCTCCTTTCTAACAAAAAAAGAATTATTGCAATCGGACTACTCGTTAATGAATTACAATTAATTACACACAAAAATGAAAAAAAAATAGTTTTGGCATCAGTATCGATAACAGAGTGCCCCCCAAAAAAAAAAAAAATATCTTCAATGTACAGAATTTGACTTGTTACATTTTTATTATAAGTATAGATAGATTATAATGTGTGCTAGGTACCTAATATCTGTTTGCAGTAGGTGCCAAGCTGAAAAGAATACCAACGAACAATTACAAAAATCTAAGCGATAGTCGCTTGGCACCGACTTCAAACAGATTCTAGGTACCTAGCACACATTATAATACTACTATTTAAATGAATAAAGAATTAGGTATAGAAAATAATTGGCACATAGCAATTTATGAAGAGCCAGTTTATTTTACGCTTTTCAGTGTTTTTTGGCAGGGAGTTTTCGTTGGATGTTTTATGGCAGTTGGTTTTTTTGGTCCTGGGGGCCGTATGGCTAACGTGACCATTTATATTTTTGTCGGAGTGGAAGTTTATCTGGATTTTCGGGAGAGCCATAACGTATGAAATCCATAAAATCCAGATGTACTCTTAATTATTTACCTTTCCAGCCGTAGCTAATAAGGCTGCAGCGTGTGAGTGCTGGTTTGCTTGTCGTAGATGAGCTGCGAGTGTATTTGCTAACTCAGGGTCCACTCGATCACCGAGTGCTTCTACTGCTGCAACTATTGCGTTTGTGTCACCGCTGCTCACGGCTAATTTTAAAGCCATGTGAACTTTCCCTAAAAACCAAGTTGGAAAAGCACAAATGTTATTTTTTAAATTGTGAAATAGGTATCAAATGCCAAAACAAAAGAGATTGTGTTCCTAACCAGCTTTTTGGTAGAGAGCGATAGCTTGTTCAGTTTGTCCAGCATTTTCAAGTATACTGGCGGCATGCAAAGCATGGGTCGGTGACGTAGAGCCTGCTCGCCACACAAGGTTCCACGCGCTAGCTTCTGATGCTACTCTTATAGCGGATGATACTGCTCCAGATTTTATGTACATCTGTGAAAAGATTGACATTTATATAACTAAGATCTGACTTCAAAGAAACTATTTCTCAATCGGTCAATATTCAAAAGTTATACTTGCAAATTAACTGTAAATCTTAAATAAAAACTAAAACTTGGTTGGAAATTGATGCAAACACGTGATCGCTATTCAAATTGTACATTGGAAGAGAGAGGGTTGCTATTCCCTAGTTTTATATGAATTAAAATTGGGTACTAAGTATTTACTAAATCATCCACTTACTTTTACTGCACTTTCGGTCTTATTTGGTTGCATTTCCAAATACCTCGCCATTTGGTATAAGGACGAACGATTTTTATCACAAATTTTCTCAGCCTCTTCTATCCTGTCCATGTGACACAGTAGTCGAGTTTGTTCGCCGTAATTATTCGCACGGGCATAGGACTCTAAGGCACTATCAAGATCGCCAATACTCTCTAGATAGTGACCCCACCATGTTATTAAATTACTGTCATTAGAATTTGCAGCATATTGTGCCAATACATGCGACTGGCCTTGGGCTACAAGCATTCTGGGTACATGGGGCACTAGTGTACCAGCACTTTCAAACAATTTTAAAGCCGCAGTAGTTTCTCCATTAGACCACGACACTTTAGCTAATTTGTGTTGAGCACTCTTTATCAATAAAATATTTTCGCCTTCGTGACTTCCGTTTGTTATGTCACTAAGACCACCTTCCTTTGCTGATATTAACCGCGTTATTAGATCTGGTCTTTGAGCTTCCCGGAATAATTGTTCAGCTTCTTCTATCATACCCAGATTGACCGCAAGCACGGCCACCTTGCAAGTATCATCCATTTGGGCGTCGCTCATAACTTGACGCATCATTAATGCTCCCTTTATGTTCCCCATTTTACCTAAGCACACAGCGCCAACATCAGGCCGCTTTCGTGTAACACATACTTTAGCTAAGCTGTCCCAAATCACAGAGTTTTTATTTCCTGATAAACTAGTTCCAACAACAACAGCCTTTTCTAAATAGCCTATTGTCATATAGTAAAGGAAATCGATTACCTGTTTCACAATAGCAGATTCATTTTCAGTCATGTCTTTAAATTCATGCATCACAATCTTTTTAATATTTTGTTGCGATAAAATAACTACGTAAGGTGTTTGCAAGGAACATAGCATAAAATCTGTCATGATATAATCTTCAGTGGATAAACACCAATTTTTATATTCATAAAGAGCACCTTCGTGGCAAAGAAATAGATGTATGCGATCTAGTTCTGCCGACCTCATATGTACAGACACTATTCTTGGATCATTACAGTCCCATATTATCGCTATCGGAACACTTTGGTAAGGAGGTGTAGCTTTATCGGATATGAGGGTATTTGTAATGACATCATTAGCAACGTCCCAAAGATAGAGTCTGGGATCAGGTGCCAAACCTGCATTAGCGATACTGAGGCATATGTAACGTCCAGTACAATTAACCGACGCTCTCATGACTTCGCCGAAGTCCTCAATCATTTGATAACAATTTTTGGGAGGATATGGCATTTTAAGCCCTTTCTTTGTGATCTCAGCTAATTTCAAGGTACCATCCATAGTCGCTATTACTATGAACTTGTTGGTATTAGTTACACCAATAGGTTCACCCTCCCCTTCAGTACTTGGCAGTATTCCTAGACTGGTACCAGACACAGAATAACACTCTATATGAGGATTGACTACACCGACTAAAACATCGTTATAAATTATCAGGACATCCGTTTTCCATGAAAAAGAACGAATTAAAGAAAACTTCATTTCATTATCTTTACTGCACATCCAAATCTGTAAATAACAATTATGGCTATTGTAACTTTATAATAAGCAAAATGATAACTGATTTTATATTGCTTACTAATAATAATGATTGGTATTGTCAGACTTTATTCTGCATAGAGAGAACTTCTCCAAAAGCATTAGCAGCGTGTGTTTTTTGCGTAGCTACGTAATTAATGTAATTATGCAGGTACGTACTTAAATGCGTACGAACGCACAATGATCAGCACAATCATAGTACCACAATTAAAACTATAGAAGTACTAAGTTTTGCTCGCGGCTCCGCCCGCGTGTATGTCGGTTATCGCGGTAAATAGTAGCCTATGTGTTATTCTGATTTATAAGCTATATTACTGTACAGTTTCATCCAAATTCGTTCAGTAGTTTTTGCGTGAAAGAGTAACAAACATCCATACATCCATACTTACAAACTTTCGCGTTTATAATATTAGTAGGAATTTCACTGTCTAGTAGATTGATCTCAGTATTATAAAATTTTGTGATTGCAGATTAAGTTCTCCAGCTCTCTCGAAAAAGATCTTACAGGGTTGCCAGGTCGTGAACTTTTTATTACCTACTCGAAATATTTATTTCGATTTCAAAGCCACACAAAGAACATATTAAACCAAGAGCACTACTATTTTTTCAAATGACGAAACAAAGGCCAATTCGAAACTATACAATCTTAGGTATTGTTTGAAGTAGTAACATTCGATTTTTCCTCAACTTAGCAGGTGGTGCACTGATGTGCTACCAGATACTACAAATACTATGTGGAACAATTTAAATTTCAGAATAAAAACCAATGTGAACAAAAAACAGAAAGTCTCAAGTTTTCTACTGTTTAGCAGAAGCTAAAAGTTGTATTATATGTTTTTTTTAATATCATTAAAATAAAATTAAAAAATATAAAGTACAATATTTACCTGCACTTCTTTACCATCTCCTAATGCAATACATTGATCTTTGAAAGCAAATACTCTCACTGTGATTGTTGTATTTATCAAAGTTGTTACATCACTTTTATGTGTGAGAGCTATTTCATTTGCAGATTTTTGTACCATATGAATATTAGGTAAAAATCCCCAGCACACAGGTTGTTCTCGTAAAATGTAGGCACTGGTTATACAATTCACATTCAGCAATGGATTCATTAAGCCTTCAGATCCCCAGCTAACTTCTTTAACAGGTCCCTTAACAGAAGTACTGCTTATAAGTTTCCAATAATTCCTGTGATCTCGTCTCCATAGATACAGATTGCCCTGTGATGTTCCACAACAAAGAGTATCGCTTAAGGTGCTATAACTGATACTGGTAAATATGTCTCCTGCAACTATTTCTTCTTTTTCATTTGGTAACACATCATTGTCACCTGTGTCGCTGTCCCAGATTCTAATAATATTGTCTCCAGTGATAACAGCCACATAAAAGTTTCCTGCAAGTTCAATACATTGACCATTTCTTGCAGTCATCCTTACATGTGTGTCTGTCATCAAGGAACCATCGTCAGACATGATAAATCTTGTCAAGCTTAGGGCACCACCAGACTCCCATGCTACTAATAGATAGATATTGCTTATGATCCCCATGAATATTATGGTCCCAGGTGCATTTAGAACCTCAGAACAAGCTCCATTTAAATCTATATATAATATGACTCCATTATCTTGAGCTGCATAACAAGAATGATTATCTGGTTGGGCACCTTCTCTCATTCGGGCTGTGGTCCGAGGCCTCCACGCTGCAAGAGCATCTAAAGCATTTTCGTCTCCAGCAACTGCTGCTCGAGCTAAGCCACGAATTGATGTTTCAGAACTTGGACGAGGAGTACAAAATGTTATATGGGTGATTACATCACCAAGTTGGTGGTGAAATGAAGTCAGAGGAGCACCAGAACCAGACTGCCATCCAGACAATGAACCTGCCGCATCTGAAGCCAGTAATCTGCCCCCTCCTAAGCTAAATGCGATGGTAGTCAAAGCAGCATTATGTGGGGCTTCTAGACGAGCCCATGAATATTCAAGCCAAATATAGAGTTCTCCTCCATCCCAGCCAACAACTAACAATCGTCTTGTTGGATGCCATGCAAGGGCTGTTACTTGATTTGCTAATAAAATTGGCCATTCACATCCTTCCAATGGTAATCCCTAAAAATCAATCAGACTATTGTTTAACTAGTTACTAAAAAAATAGAAAGATTGAAACATTTTAAAGGTACTATCAGAACTCACTGTTTCTTGGAATATTGTAACAAATCCTCCTTTTTCTTGACTGTACGAACCGACAGCTAAGAGTGGTAAGGAAGGATGCCAAGAACCCACCGTAGATACCACATTCTCATCAGAAAAACTAAGTTTTGTATCTATAAACAAAGTCATTGCTCTAAGTTGGCTTAAAGTATAATTAAACTTTATGGTATCATTTATTGGTACCACTTCTAGTTATTCATTAGATTCACATATTTTGTAACTTTTCGGCTTCGGCCCGAATATCATCGTTAACAAAAAAACTAATTTGTTTTGACACTGGTTACCATGGAAATATGTATTTTTCTTTTTTTTTCAGTGTTCCCAACTCTCAATTTTTTTTTGGTCCTAAGCCCAAATCAAAAACCCCTAAATTCTCCACAATTACAAGGGATCCCCCTAAAAAAATTTACTAGTGTGAATCTATAAGACAAAATAATTTTTGTACAAAAAATAATAATACAATGATAATTATGATAAAAAAAAATGCAAGTATGAAAAGTTAAAAATCTAAAATTTTATTTATTATTTTTATAAAATAACCGTTATTAATAAAAAATAATGATCACCAGTCGGAATAGATAATAGAAACATTTGCTTCGATTCAGGAATCGAACACGAGACCACATGATCAGCTTTCAGCAGTCGCACACGCCAACCGCGAGACCAACGAGGCAGTCAAATAAGTAACAGACACTATTTTTTTTGGCCAAAAACGGTTAATAGAATTTAAGAAAAATACGCGTGTTAGTAGTTTACAATAAAACAAATTGTTTGAAAAACCATTTTATTGTCGTGATTATGTAGGAATTTCCACCTACGCGAATTCGATGGACAGGTTTGAAACGAGTATTTTATCATAATATTACCTGAAAAAATACTTTACAATGGCATTTTATCACAAAACAAAAAGATATAAGTAGAAATGACTAGTAGGCGTGGCGCGCTTGCCACTGATAAGCGTTGCAACGCATACCTTTAAGAGTTGAAGGTATTTTGTATCATAGTCGTGTTACAACGCTGCGTTGAATAGGTCGTCCAATGAAAGTTCTTTTTTACGCCACAATGCAGTACTGTTCTGTTTTACAGTGTAAAAATGATAGCAGAAGGAAAAAGATTGATAATGGAGGTGTTTCTTACCATCTGTAGGTACAATTTTAAATGTTTTATCAATAAAATCTTAAAATTTTATTTAACTGATAATTGACTAGAGATTTAAGCTAAACTCTTCCTTATCCCATTCACATAAATCTCAATCTGGTATGATCGGGTCTTATCAGTTTTCAACGTTATTCTCGTATTTTCTATTCTACTCGATTAGTGATGTAGCCAGGTAGGATGTTAACTTTATCGATTTGCATACTTTTAAACGTGTTATATTTACTTACTATAATAATTATAAATATTAAATTTTGCTTGTTTGTTTACGTGGCCTTGAAAGAAAAACAATTGTTTTAACCATTGAATATCTATACAAATAAGTATATAGTAAGAATATATATATATATAATAAGAGTGTCTGTTTGTAATATTAAATATTTATATCCGATTTTTACTAAATGCATCTGCATGTGTAGGTACACGGTACAATTTTTTTTTACGGAACAGGTGGCAAACGAGCATCACCTGATGGTAAGCGATTACCACTGTCCATGGACACCCGCAACACCAGAGGCGTCACAAGCGCGTTGCCGACCTTTGGGGGGTGGGGAGGGGGAGGAGTTGGGATATGGGCCTCCGGTATCCTCACTCACTCAGTGAAACACAGTGCAAGCGCCATTTCACACTGGTTTTCTGTGAGGCCGTGGTATCACTCCGGTCGAGCCGACCCATTTATGTCGAAGCGTGATTCTTTTCTCTGCGAAATTTGCAGGCACGGGCCGTATACCAAAATAATATTTTTTTAAATTTTGTCTGTCTCTCTGTCTGTTCCGAACTCTGACTCAGCAGTCAGGATCGCTAAACACTATACCAACGGGTCGACAATTAGACGTATTGCATTTTTGTTCATTGCAGTCAATAAAATTTATGATTATTGATACCATGTGCAGGCGCGGTTCCAGCCTGAAGTTTTGGGGGGGGTCACTAATCAAATAAGTCGAGTAAATTAGACTTTATTGCACAATACACAATTTTATTTCACACATTAAAAATAAATGGATATCTTTTGTTTTTATTGGTAAATCTATTGGGATCATAATATTTGAGACATCTGTGACAATCTCTGGATGAATATTTAGAGGATCTAGCTCCGTTGGGGGACGAAGGGCGTGTATGGAACTCCCGACAAATCGTTCTAACCACTAAACTCCGGCGGCGGCCTACATCTGCAGTCAACAGGAGCTCCAGGAACGCATCAGCGGCTTCTGGAGTTCCCCCTGCCTTACCCCATCACTGAGGTACATCCCGGGGTAACCAGATTCAAACCCGGGACATGTCGCTGTCGTACCTCTCACCACTCTTCACAGTAAGAGATTCGGAACACCGACCTGAGACGACAGCCCCGGCCGCACCGAGGTGTCGGGTCGTTTCCAGTGGCCACATCTCCCCTGCATGCGGCCACAACGACCCTTAACCGACGATTGGGGAGCAAGCGGCCTTTATCGCGCATCCTTCGTCGCCTCTTTCGAGCGGGATCGGCCATTTCCCGATCCCCGATCGGACTCCTTCTGGAGCATAACGTTTTCACACTACTCGCCAGCATTGCCGCGATCAATGCTGGTGGTGATAGGTTTCGTCCGATCTGTCCGACCGGGCGAAGTCACCGAAGCAACCGTGCCCGGTGAGCATCTAAGTGAATCGGTAGGTGATAAGTTGGTTCTCTCTATGCAAGCTTCGAAGCTCAGCAGAAAGGCTCCGACAGTGCCCGCCAAGCTCGTAGGGCTTGCTTATGTGGGTTCTGACGATGCATTCCGGGCTCATGATACGGCGCTATCTCTTCGTCATTCCGACCGACAGATCGAATTTCATCGCAGAATTCGGGTTCATGTCGGCTAGAATGTCGAAGGGTGGATATCGTGCCAGGATTGTCGCCGCCTCGTACGAGATCGTACGGTGGCCTCATACGATCCGTATGGCTACAACCGCTGCAGACTCCCGAGTTGAGCATTACAGCGGGAAGTTCCCGTCGGTGCCCCATAGAGGACCATGGATCGCACGACGCCAACACGCACGCCCAAGCACAGAGAGGCAGCGAAATTCTTCCCGCGGTCCCCCGAGTTTGGGCAGCAGACAATGTGGCACCCCTGCTACTCCTCGTACTGGGGACTAGTCGCCCGAAATGCTTTTCAAAGCTCTACCGATTGTCCGTGATGAGGTACTTCATGTACAGACCCACTTGGACTTCGGTGTCACCCACCCGGAGGTATGAGCTGGGTGGTTCCTGGTGCTTACGTAGGCCATGGAACCATATCGCCTCAGTTTTCTGAGGCGCCACCCTCAGGCCCAGCTCATGAATCTTATCCACGACACAAGCCACCCCTTGCGAGCAGAAGTACCTCCCCGAAGCGTGACCCTCTAGCCAGTATTAGGGTATCGTCTGCATAGGAGGCGACACTGATGCCTGAAGTCAGACTAGTGCGAAGGCCAGCATCGTATACGATTTTCCATAACAATGGGCCCAATACAGAGCCCTAGGGAACCCCACAACACACCTTCCTTCAATTTTCCACTCCGTTCCGATCGACAAACTTCACTGTCCTGTCGCGCTGATAGACATCTATGACTGCACGCAGGTAAGTCGGCACCTCGTGATATTCAAGGACCTAATCGCGCCCCATTGAAGGGTGCCGAAAGCATTAAGGATATCAAGGCTAACTACCAACACCACCGCCCCGATCGGACTGCCGACCCCGACAGGGAGCGAAGACACCTATATATTAGCGTCCACTGTCGAGCGTCCCCGTTGGATTCCAAATTGGCAGTCCGATAGATAGGGCCCACTCGCGACAGGTGCTCGCTGATACGACTAGAGATAACTCTCTCAAAGAGTTCCTATCCTTTGATTTCGTATCTCGATTGAACAATTATGGAAACTGATAAGAATAAGAAAATCAGGTTCTTGTAGCAAATTTTTGGGGGGGGTCACGTCCCCTGTGACCCCCCCCCCATGGAACCGCGCCTGACCATGTGTATTTCCTATAAAGCTAAATATGAATACATACTGTGCCAAATATTAATTATGTAACCACTGTTTTGAATTTTGTTAAGTGGCTAAATAGTCTTTATTAAATATAATATGATTATAATACAGATTCTTAAAATTAATAAACATTATTATGCAAGTACTTATTTTTTAGCTTCTTCACCTTTATAATGTTACCTCCTCAGATATCCTTCAATTCAAAAGTTAGGTATCGATATTATTGATAGTATTGTAATATGTGCCACAACACTAAGCGAGTAGCGGTAAATATCGAAGAATGACACAAATATCGAATTTATTCTTATAGCGATTAATGTTATAATTGCGTGCATTTAGAATAACGCCATCTGTTTTTGAATAGCTTGCAATGAAGTATTCTTACTTTCAAGATTACGAAATGTTGTAAGTTCTTCTTACGCTATGGAAAAATAACTGTTAAAATTACGCGATAAGATATATTATCATACGTGTGACTTTATGTATTGTAGGCTAGTTTTGAGCAAATAAAAACATCAAATCAAAACAATTCGTTAGTAGTGTGCAGTAATATAATAGTGCTTTCATTTGTTTGAGTTTGGCGACAGTCGATCCGTTGTAAATTATGACACATAACATTTCTACCTATTCTTTATGTTCTGTGCATTTTATAGCTAAATTAATAGATATTATTATATCTACCAAGTTTGAAACATTCAAAGTTTATTAGGATAGTGTGGGACATAGCGGGTAGTTTGCAATTTAAACCCCTACCAAAATAACACCCCTAAAAAAACCATTACACATTCCCCCCACCCCTAAATTTAGGGGGAATACCCCTAAGTTGGTAGCCCTGTTTTTTTTATTGGTATTCCCTTAGAGCATATATAGCTGAGGGGCATCTGTACGGGCGGAATGCGTGATCGGAGTAGAGAGAGAGAGACTGAGTTTGATTAGCGTCTGTCTCTCTCACGCAAGCTTCTGATTGGTGGACGCACATATCAATTTCCATAACTGATTTGCCGGGAAATACACACGGGATTATTATAATACATCATTTGATATATATCACTGACGAAATATATATATAATACATCGTTGGTCTCGCGGTTGGCGTGTGCGACTGCTGATCATGAGGTCTCGGGTTCGATTCCTGGGTCGGACCAAATGTTTGTATGATCTACAAATATTTGTTTCGGAGTTTGGGTGTTTTCTATGTATGTATTTACAAAAAAAAGTATATGTGTATTTGTATCAGTTGTCTAGTACCCATAACACAAGCTCTGCTTAGCTTGGGACTAGATGGCGTTGTGTGTTAGCAGTGCCGGATTAGCCACGTAGCAAGAGTAGCAAATGCTACGGGTCCCGCGATTCGGAGGGCCCCGCGCTCCAACGACTGTCTGACCGTAAAAAAAAGTTTATAAAAGCGTAAAATATCTTGCATGCCATTATGTAAACCCGGATGAACAGTGTTTAAGTTCGCTTGCACCCTTCTTTAAAAACCAAGGAGAAGATGGAATGTGGCAGTTATCATCACATCACACTATAATATATCACATCACATCACACTAATATATAAAGGCGAAAGTTTGTGAGTGTGTATGTTTGTTACTTCTTCACGCAAAAAGTAGTGAACGGATTTGGATGAAACTTTACAGTAATATAGCTTATCCCACCAAAAACATTTTCATGTAAAATGTTGCCAAGACGACTGCACATGGCTTACCATGTGAAAAAGATATCAGATCTCATGTAGAGCCAAGGTTCTGAATCTACACGCCCTAACTCTACCAACCCTTACTTCATAAACTCTACATCTCAGTAAAAATGTATGGCTTCGCCGTTTCGCTACCATACCGTCACGAAGGGGAAAGGAACGCCTTTTGTGTTTGCAAATATCTAGTTTCTGAAGTAATGTTAAAGGAATATTTAGTTTCTGAAGTAACGAAACAGCCAAGCCATACATTTTTACTGAGATGTAGAGTTTATGAAGTTAGGGTTGGTAGAGTAAGAGCGTGTAGATTCAGAACCTTGGCTCTACGTGAGATCTGATATCTTTTTCACAGGGAGGGCCATATGCAGTCGTCTTGGCAACATTTTACATGAAAATGTTTTTGGTGGGATTTCATTTATTTTTGTAAGTTGCTTAAGACAGTTTTTTTCTTTTCTTGGGCTGCGTTTCTTGTTTCTTCTTTCTTCTTTCGAGAAAGTCCGTGTACCATAAATAAAACCTCTAGCATAAACATTTGTGAAAGTCTTATACAAACTTCCACCCCCCAAATTTGGGGGTTCGAGGGCAAAAGTGAGGTGTTGCGCTGTATAGTGTAATACTCTGGTTAATTTAGACTGTGTCATATAACTACTCTGTATCATTAATGACATAGATTATAAGAGAACCAAAGAGTATATAAATCACTACGATATAAGGCCGAGGCCGCACTACGGCTAAACCGCCGCGGTTTTTAACCGCCTGATTTTGTGACAAAAAGAAATGTATGGAAGCGGCCACACTGGCGGTTTTTTACCGCGACTGATTTTAAAACCGCGACAACCGCGGGTGGTTCTGTCCAGTGTTGCCAGAAGGTTACTTTTGTAACGTTTCAGGTGATTTTTCATCTCTTGGTTACTTTTAACGTTACACAAATAAGATTTTTTTATAATACACTCCCATATCTGCCTCTGCCAAAATTGGAATACTTGGTGTCTACATATCGAGCGAAGTCCAGTTCAGATAATTGCATTCTTGCAGATTCCTCCGTAGAGACGTTACTGAACTGAGGGCCCTATACTCGTATTATGCCGCCATAAATCTGTAATGTCGTATTCTAAAGTTTTAGGATTTTCATAAAACTTTTAAGAAATTCTTAAATAAATTCTTATATAATAAGCATTGACCTAGAGATAGGGCCATCTCAAAAATTTAGAAACCAGGACAACAAGCGTAAAATTCCCGGATATTTGCGGTCATAATCCGAACAGTTTTATATTTTTTTATTTTATTTAGTCGAAATAAAAAGAATACATAGTTCAATTAGTCGAAATAGTTATTTTATTTATTTTCATAGGTATTCAGTTTAATTAAATTTAGTTATTTTTCATCGAAATCAGTGATAGTAAAGTAAAATCTCACAGTTGTGAAAATGCTTTTCAAACAGTAGTATATTTTTCACAACCTTTTTTTTTTAAACCAGACTAATTTGACAAAAATATCTTTAAGTTGAAACTCATAAGATATCATTCCAGTATTCAAGCTCTAAGGTTTTTAGTCTTATCTTCTTTTATTATATAAAAATCAAATGCTGTTCGTTTGTCTCGCTAAAACTCGAGAACGGCTGGGCTGATTTAGCTGTTTTTGGTTTTGAAATGTTTGTCGTAGTCCAGGAAAGGTTTAAACTGTAAAAAATTTAAAATAACTTGAAAATCCAAATCTCACGTGTACGAATTAGCGGGCACAGCTAGTAACAAATAAAAAAATATCTGCTTAAAGTTTTCATCAGCAGTCATATTAAGTTTTTTTGTGTTTTCATCTTCTTTATTTAGAATATGTACTCTGAACATTCAATGGCAAGAAACTTTCTCTATTTCGATCATCCAAGCTTTTTGAAATGGTTGCAAGTAGGTTCCTTCTGGTTTTAAATACTGAATTAATTTTTTTTCTAATGCTTTTATTTTTGAGTAAATGATGTGCATAATTGAATGCATAAAAACAGGTATGCCTCCGATTTAAAAAAAATCAGATCAGGGGGCTTTTATAAGCTTTTGAAATAATCCACGTTCAGGACTCACTCGATAGCTGGAAACAGATTTCGCCAACGCGTCTTTGAATGATAGAGAAGCTGTTTATACTCAACCTCGACTGTGTCAGAGAGTTCTTTAAGAACTTTTTAGACTGTAGCCTTTATTATTCCCAATTTTATTTGGGGTCGGCTTGTTTAAGTGGCAAAAACTTTTTTTTTTATGTTGTTGAATCAACATATACTGGCAATCAATACATGCGTGGTGCAGTGCGTTATTGGTACTGTGCGCAGAGCATCCCACACCAACTATTTTCGAATTCAGATTTTGTTTTAACTTATGGAATTATAAAACATTGTTGGTTCTATGGCGCTCTATTCCACCGAAGTTCATATTACAATTATCTCCAGAAAATACAACACATTTAGTTAAAAGATCATGCTGTTGAAGTTGCTTTCTTATAAGCTCAGTAATTATCTCAGATCTGTTATTTCATTTCGATTTGGTTTTCTGGTGGTTTTAAAACTTCAATCGAAAGGAGAGCTAGTTTATCTGTTGGCAACACTGTTCGCGGTTTTACCGTAGTGTGTGCGCTTCGGGCGGTTTTGCGGTTTGGCGGTTTAACCGCTGGCTGGAAAAAAACCGTAGTGCGGCCTCAGCCTAAAGGTAACCAAGAGATGAAAAATCACCTGAAACGTTACAAAAGTAACCTTCTGGCAACACTGGCCAGAGCCGCCCGCGGTTGTCGCGGTTTTAAAATCAGTCGCGGTAAAAAACCGCCAGTGCGGCCGCTTCTATTCGTTTCCTTTAGGCCGAGGCTGCACTACGGCTAAACCGCCGCGGTTTTTAACAGCCTGATTTTGTGACAAAATGAAATGTATGGAAGAGGCCACACTGGCGGTTATTTACCGCAACTGATTTTTAAACCGTGACATCCGCGGGCGGTACTGTACAGTGTTGCCAGAAGGTTACTTTTGTAACGTTTCAGGTGACTTTTCAGCTCTTGGTTACTTTTAACGTTACACAAATAAGATTTTTTTTTAATACACTCCCCTATCTGCCTCTGCCAAAATTGGTAAACTTGGTGTTGACATATCGAGCGAAGTCCAGTTCAGATAATTGCATTCTTGCAGATTCCTCCGTAGAGACGATACTGAACTGAGGGACCTATACTCGTATTATGCCGCCATAAATCTGTAATGTCGTATTCTAAAGTTTTAGGATTTTCATAAAACTTTTAAGAAATTCTTAAATAAATTCTTATAATAAGCATTGACCTAGAGATAGGACCATCTTAAAAATTTTGAAACCAGGACAACAAGCGTAAAATCCCCGGATATTTGCGGTCATAATCCGAACACTTTTATATTTTTTTATTTTATTTAGTCGAAATAAAAAGAATACGTAGTTCAATTAGTCGAAATAGTTATTTTATTTATTTTCATAGGGATTCAGTTTAATTAAATTCAGTTATTTTTCATCGAAATCAGTGATAGAAAAGTAAAATCTCACAGTTGTGAAAATGCTTTTCAAACAGTAGTATATTTTTCACAACCTTTTTTTTTAAACCAGACTAATTTGACAAAAATATCTTTAAGTTGAAACTCATAAGATATCATTCCAGTATTCCAGCTCTAAGGTTTTTAGTCTTATCTTCTTATTATATAAAAATCAATTGCTGTTCGTTTGTCTCGCTAAAACTCGAGAACGGCTGGGCTGATTTAGCTGTTTTTGGTTTTGAAATGTTTGTCGTAGTCCAGGAAAGGTTTAAACTGTAAAAAAATTAAAATAACTTGAAAATCCAAATCTCACGTATACGAATTAGCGGGCACAGCTAGTAACAAATAAAAAAATATCTGCTTAAAGTTTTCATCAGCAGTCATATTAAGTTTTTTTTGTGTTTTCATCTTCTTTATTTAGAATATGTACTCTGAACATTCAATGGCAAGAAACTTTCTCTATTTCGATCATCCAAGCTTTTTGAAATGGTTGCAAGTAGGTATCCTTCTGGTTTTAAAGACTGAATTATATTTTTTTTCTAATGCTTTTATTTTTGAGTAAATGATGTGCATAATTGAATGCATGAAAAACAGGTATGCCTCCGATTTAAAAAAAAACAGATCAAGGGGCTTTTTTAAGCTTTTGAAATAATCCACATTCAGGACTCACTCGATAGCTGGAAACAGATTTCGCCAACGCGTCTTTGAATGATAGAGAAGCTGTTTGTACTCAACCTCGACTGTGTCAGAGAGTTCTTTAAGAACTTTTTAGACTGTAGCCTTTATTATTCCCAATTTTTTTGGGGTCGGCTTGTTTAAGTGGCAAAAACTTTTTTTTTTGATGTTGTTGAATCAACATATACTGGCAATCAATCACATGCGTGGTGCAGTGCGTTATTGGTACTGTGCGCAGAGCATCCCACACCAACTATTTTCGAATTCAGATTTTGTTTTAACTTATGGAATTATAAAACATTGTTGGTTCCATGGCGCTCCATTCCACTGAAGTTCATATTACAATTATCTCCAGAAAATACAACACATTTAGTTAAAAGATCATGCTGTTGAAGTTTCTTATAAGCTCAGTAATGATCTCAGATCTGACATTTCATTTCGATTTGGTTTTCTGGTGGTTTTAAAAGTTCAATCTAAAGGAGAGCTAGTTTATCTGTTGGCAACACTGTTCGCGGTTTTACCGTAGTGTGTGCGCTTCGGGCGGTTTTGCGGTTTGGCGGTTTAACCGCTGGCTGGAAAAAACCGTAGTGCGGCCTCAGCCAGTCATAAAATCAGGCGGTTAAAAACCGCGGTGGTTTAGCCGTAGTGCGGCCTCCAATGAGTAAAGAAAATATAAGGTGATATTCTATACGAACCTATTCTACTATACGAACAATTCATTATACAAATATATATAAGATCGACACATATATACAAAAAAGCATTTTGTCTCTTTTTAACTTATGTTTACCTTGGTGTGAAAAGAGAGATAAACATAGTTTAGTGAGCACTAATATTGGCAACACTTTTGAGTGACGTCATACACTTGTCAATTCGTGACCGGCGACGCCATTTTATGCACCAAGTTCTGAGGTAGATCTGCTGTCAAGCGGTTGATGTTGGAAATTTTGTTTTTGATTTTCGTGCAAATTACGGCTTTAAATTGGTTTTTATTGTATCCAAGGCTTTGCCCTAGACATAAAAATCATGCTTTCGTGCTCCATTAAACAATCTGGTGCAAGAAAAAACAAGAATCATTTTACATTGACTCTTTACAGGTTAGTACAAAAATGCATTGAAATTGTTCAATATTTTACGATTTTGTTTATTGTATTGTATTAAACATATTTTTTTTATGATTTCCGAAGACGTTTGTTAGTTTATTGAGGTTCTCAATGGTATTATTCGCTTTGGTTTCACTTTGATTTGTTTACATACGATTAAGGATAGTGATGGTAGAGTTAAAGTGTCGATACTTCTATTATTATATAAAAAAAAAATGTTAACATGGTGTTTTCTTCATCAGATTTCCTGTAAATGAAATTTAAGAAAGAAATGGATCGAAATCATTGGTTTGGAAAATATAAACCCTCAACATAAAATGTGAAAGAAAGAAAGAAAGAAAGAAAATTATTTATTCTGACATACACAGGACAGTACATGGTTTTACACAGATGAAACATAAAAGAAAACAAGCGATTATCCTATGCTATGCCAGAAAAGGCTCCTATCTCAGCATAATGCTGTAGCTAGTGACTACAGCGCTGGTATTACGATAGGGCCCGCGCCCGGTTTCGTCGGTCCGTCCGTGTCTGGTGGTATATTTTTATATTTGTGTGTGTTCTATGTAGAATGTTACACATATATATATATATACATATAAATATATATATCCATAATAGGTAAAGTTAAATAGATATCAGAAGAGTAGAAAGTAACCAATGTTAAACTAAGTTTAGGCTAATCCTACACGTACTCAGCCCGCGGCCCAGCGACAGACCAAATACTGTCAAATATTTAATCTGTGCGAGCCGCGCAAACACTTGTTTGACTTCTACCTCTTTTGTCTCTGACAAAAGAAGAGAGACCGCGGAACATAATGTTGTTTGTGTAAATTAATAGACATTAGTTTTAGTGTAAATAAAAGACGTGACAGGTGTTTTGATTGTGGTGTTGCTGTTTTGCGTTGAATGAGTATTGTTTTTGTGCGCCTTGTGACAGTATTTACGTGTACGTGTTATTGTAAAAGAGGTATAATGGGTGGGGTTTCAGCAGGTGAGTGTCAATTGTATGTGGTATGTCTGCTCGATGCACTTCCATGAAACATCCTACAACAGAACTCTCGACGTGACGCGATTACGTGACTGTGCAGTGCCCTAACCTTCATGTGTGAATAAATGAATAAATATTACAACTATTTAAAACGTGTTTTATTTACTCAATTTGTGATTTCGCTCAATGTCAACATAATATAAGTACTTTTTATGTTGATATCGGTATCCCAGAACCGTCGGAGCTACGAAAAAATAGATAAACAACGATATACATTCTCAGTGGTTTGAATGCGGAGGTATTCTGTTCTTTCTCAGCCCACTGCCACTTCAGCTTGCTAATCCTTTGGGCTATGTCGATGACCTTGGTTCTCTGCCGGATTACCTCATTCCTGATGCAATCCCTCAGAGAAACGCCGAGCATAGCCCTCTCCATAGCACGCTGAGCGACTTTGAACTTGTGGACCAGCCGTGCCGTAAGTGTCCACGTTTCGGCTCCGTATGTCATGACGGGTAGGACGCACTGATTGAAGACTTTCGTCTTAAGGCACTGTGGGATCGACGATGAAAAGACCCGACGAAGTTTCCCAAACGCTGCCCAACCCAGCTGAATTCTCCTGTTCACCTCATCCTCAAAGTTGTTTCTACCTAACTGCAAAGTCTGCGCGAGGTACACATAATTTTGAACAACTTCGAGAACGGCACCGTGTACTGCGATCGGTTCCGGTAGTACATGTTCATTGAACATGACCTTGGTTTTGTCCAAGTTCATCCGTAGGCCGATGCGCACAGAAGAGTCAGCCAGGTCGTTCAGTATCTGTTGTAGGTCCTGCAGCGTCTCTGCCATAATGACGATGTCGTCCGCAAATCGCAAGTGAGAGATGTATTCGCCATTGATATTTATGCCACGTCCTTTCCAGTGTAGCGTCTTGAACAGATCCTCCATTGCATTTGTGAACAATTTCGGGGAAATGACATCCCCTTGTCTCACTCCTCGATGCAATGGTATGGGTTTTGTTTGCTGATTCTGTACTTGGACGGACATGGTGGCGGCTTCGTAGAGACATCTCAGCACTTGGATGTATCGCCAATCCACTTGGCAACGCTGCAGGGACTCCAGAACAGACCAGATCTCGATCGAGTCAAAGGCCTTCTCATAGTCCACGAATGCTAGACACAGGGGCTGATTATACTCCTCTGTCTTCTGTATAATTTGCCACACTGTGTGGATGTGGTCTATGGTGCCATATCCACTCCGAAATCCAGCTTGCTCTGGTGGTTGAAATTCGTCGAGTCTTCGCGCAAAACGGTTCGTGATGACTCTTGAGAACAGCTTGTAGACGTGGCTTAAAAGCGAAATGGTTCGATAGTTCTTCAACCTGGTCTTGTCACCTTTCTTGAAGAACAAGATGACCACACTTCTGTTCCACGCCTCTGGAGTTCTCCCTTCGAACAGGACAGCGTTAAAAGGCTTTTGGGACCTCAGTACGGGCTTACCTCCAGCCTTTAACAGTCCTGTTGTAATGCCGTCCTCTCCAGGGGCTTTTCCATTTTTAAGCTGTCCAAGAGCCATCTCGATTTCGTCAATGCTGACTTCTGGCAGATCCTCGGTGTAGTGGCGTGTTAATGTGGCTCTAGAGTCCTCATTTTCGGGATCAGGTCGAGATGCATGCGAAGCGTACAAACCGCCATAGAAACGTTCCACTTCCGAAAGGACGACCGGCTTGGAAGTAACGACTTCTCCACTTGCTGTAGTCAGCTTCGTCAGGTGGCTTCTTCCGAGAGATTGTACAAACACCTTTGACCCCCGATTCTGCTCGATCGCTCTTTCGATCGAAGAGTATTGGAGCATCGGAGGTCGTGTCGTACTAGTTTGCTGATCTCTCGGTTTAGAGTCCGTTTTGCCGACGAAGTAAGAAGTGGGTTTTCACGTCGTTCCTTCATTAGCCCTAGGGTCCTTTCCGAAAGCTTAGATTTCCTGCCCTTACGCTGCATTTCACAAAATCTCGTACCTTCTTCCCTGAGGATTCGAACCACATTTTCAAGGTTCTGGTTCACGCCTGTTGTGGTTTCCATAGCAGTAAATCGATTTTCCAGATTTGACTGGAACTTTTCATATCCCATTGCGGCTTGGAGTAGAGTTGGTCGGAGCCTGGATTTCATCAATCGGACACGTTCAGCTTTAAAGTTGATATTCAGAGAGCCTCGGACGAGTCGGTGATCACTATCGGTGTTAAACCTATTGATCACTGAGACGTCTCTGAATATGTGCTTTCTGTCCGTCATGATGAAATCGATCTCATTTTTAGTCATAGCGTCGGGGCTTCGCCACGTCCACTTCCTTTGGGGCCGTTTCTTAAAGAACGAGTTCATCAAGAACAACCCCTCTCGTTCGAGAAAGTTGACGAGCATTTGCCCCCTATGATTTCTGCTTCCAAATCCATGGGATCCTATTACCGATTCGCTGCAATTATGTACTCCCACTTTGGCGTTGAAGTCACCCATAACAACGTTGTAGTGGGTTTTAGTAGTGAAGTGGAGGGCCCTCGATATGTCATCGGACATACACTCCACCTCATCGTCCGAGTGGGCCGAGGTCGGTGCGTACACTTGCACTACCTTGAGGCTATACCTCTCGGTGAGCTTGATAATGAGGTACGCTACCCTGTTCGACACACTAGACATTTCCACAACGTTGCTAGATAGGGACTTGTTAACCAGAAACCCAACGCCACCTTGAGACTGTTGGTCTCCCTCACGGAAGTACATGAGATGGCCTGAGTCAAGGGTTATGGTGTCCTCCCCCTCTCTTCGGACTTCACATAACCCCAAAATATGCCCTCTAATTTTCTCAAGTTCCACCTCGAGTTGTGCCAGATGCGAGTCTAGCCGTAATGTGCGGCCATTAAACGTAGCCAGGGTCAGTCGGTTGTGGTGGCCTGCCTTAACCCGGAGATTCTTAGCACCCCCCGCCTCGCCGTTACCATGGTCGCCACCATGACCAGAAATAGGGAGACTGCCGGGAACTGGGGGCCGTGGCTTATTTTGCAGCTGCATGGAGGTTAATGCCCATAATCACCACGCTGGGCAGGCTGGTAGGTGATCGCAGGGCGCAATTCCTTGCACCAGTGACACTGCTGCCCGTCACCGGCCTATTACATTTAACTACGCCTATTGGGATGGGTATACCGCCATCGGTCGGTTGCCAGAGCCTCGTTCGTCGTTCAGCAGGATGTACCGCGTGCAGGTGAGGTTGGCATGAGGCGAAAGATTTGGGTTCACCCCCTTACACCCCGTTGTTTTCATAGCCGATAACAAATGGTTTTAAAATAATAATTTGAGAAACCTCACCTACGATCATCTATTCCCAGACTACAGAAAGACCAGGATTTTAGGGATTCCAAGAGGAATCCACGGCCTCATTTTGGGAGGAGATGATGTACGCCTAAAAGGTGGGAAAAGTGAGAGGACTAGCACTCTCTCATTCCACAATGGACTCACCAAACGCTGTAGCACTCCTAATGGCCTACGGTTTCTTGGGTAGAAGCCCAAGAATCGTTTAAGTAATATTTCGCTCATATCTTATCTAACCGGGTTTCCCGTGATGGCCAGCTTTCATTTTTGGATTTTATCCTTAAGTTTATCATTCATAATTTAATCCATCCATTATATCCATTATAAATAATAAAAACAATCGGAATTAACTATAATTATTTAATGTTATCGTTATTTTTGCAACTTATTAAATATTCCAGTTAAATATCGATATCGACATTTCGAGTCACTCTACATAGGTACAACCCTAAAGGCAGCCATTTTATGCGCCAATTTCTTGTGTAGGTAGGCACGATAATTTTGTAGGTATGCGTAGTCCATGTACTGTAGGTCAATGGCGGCCTCGGCCTAAACGATGTTACTTGCCATTTATAAAAAATATAAAACTTTTGAGATTAGAAAGAAACAAAACTATCTCAACAAAACGATACGAGTGTTACGATCAGGATATTTGAGATCAGTGTTGCCAGATGGGGCTATCTCCCTTGGCGAGCGGCTATAATATTTAATGCGCTGGCTACACGTAGACGATAGGGCTATCTTTTTTTTCAAAAATATTTAATAATCAAACAAAAATTTTTATGCAGAAAAAAGAACTTTTACAGCAACAATCAGTTTTAATAGTTTATGTGTATATTAGGCATATAAAGGTACATAATTAATATATTAGTCAAATCTTGAGTACTAGTGACGTCACTAGATGAGGGGCTATCTCGGGACCCCGCCCACCCCAGCCTGTAAATTTGAGATTTAAAAGAAAAAAAAATACCAATCGACGTATTTTAAATAGCACTTTCCAAAATTATTTATTATTAAAACAGCACCCTCCTAGTTTACGAGTAAAAAATAAATAAAGTTACTACATGCTACCCCGTCGATATCACCTGAAATACTTCAAATTTCGTACTTTTTGCACGGTGAAAAAACTGCACCCTACTCGAAACTAACTGCACCATCATTAGAATTTCATAAAATGCATTAGTTATTGCAACAAACAAATAAAACGTAATCAGTCAATTGCCGAAGGCGCGTGGTACGTTTGCGCATGCGCAGGCCAAACATAATGCCAAACATCTAGTAGAGTAGAGGGTTTTTATTTTCGAAGGTTCGAAGCAAGTTCCCACCCCTATCCGTACCTGTGTTTTCTTACTTTTCTTTTCTGCTGTGAATGTTGATGCAATGATGCTAATAAAACAATGTATAAAATGCGTTCACCTAATAATAAAGAAATATAAAAATAATAAAATTTGAAAATATAAACCACATTATAAAATTATTATTTAATAAATGATATTAATGTAAAAATATAACTAAACTGTAAACAATGAAAGTTATTACACTATATATAATTTTATAGCAACGCACTCTTAAAAATGTAGTCTTTCAGTGTTGCTTAATGCTTAAAAAGTTCCAATTTTGTACAATATTTTAAAATTGGTGATATATTTTTAATAGAGCAAATTATATTTTTCATATTATCTATTTATTGTACATAATATTCATTTCATATTTTTGGGAAACAAAGTTCGACATCAATTATACTGATATTTTTTTGGATTGAACAATGGCGAACTCCCGAACAAAATTTTGTTGAAGTATTTTTTAGCGTCTAGCAATGAAAAATATACAAAAATATGCAGATGAAATCCCTGAACAATTTTGTCTTAAACAGTATTAGTCTTAGAAGTCTAGAATTAAAGATATTTCAAGTTAAAGTTTAGTTAAACCTTAGAGCATACAAATACAGGAGGAAGCGCTGAGAGTTTATCTCTCTCACAGTCTCCGTGATTGTTTGGTGTGATTTGGTGGGAAATACACCAACCAATCAGAAGATTGGGTGAGAGAGACAGACTCTACCTAAACTCGGTCTCTCTCTCTCTCTCTACTCCGATCACGCTTTCCGCTCGTTCAGCGCTCTCTCTACATATTGGATGCTCTAAGATGTAAACGTGGAAGCTAAGTAGCTGCCACCCAGTTATATGCAGATTGGTTATTTATTTCACAAACTAATAGTACCTACTGTTCATAATTGCACGGTATATTTCATATTACAGCCTATATTTTTATAGTGCGCTGTCCTGTCCCTATTGTAGGTATTATAGTCCTGATGATTTCAGTATGAATCAGGGTTGCCACCTTTTGGAAAAAAAAATCGGGACAATCGAATGGTTATCAGAGACGGTCGGTCGGATTTCAGTTCAATTCAGGTCATCAAAAAAACTGCGGGAAAAATAAAAATTATCTGCGTCTTTGTACAGAATGTTTAGCTATCTAAAAATTTTTTTTTGAGCATTAACATTCACAGCAGAAAAGAAAACAGATAAGGTTAGGGGTGGGAACTTGCTTCGAACCTTCGAAAATAAAAACCCTCTACTAGATGTTCATTATGTTTGACCTGCGCATCCGCAAACGTATCACGCGCATTCGGCAATTGACTGATTACGTTTTATTTGTTTGTTGCAATAACTATTGCATTTTATGAAATTCTAATGATGGTGCAGTTAGTTTCGGGTAGGGTGCAGTTTTTTCACTGTGCAAAAAGTACGATATTCGAAGTATTTCAGGTGATATCGACGGGGTAGCATGTAGTAACTTTATTTATTTTTTACTCGTAAACTAGGAGGGTGCTGTTTTAATAATAAATAATTTTGGAAAGTGCTATTTAAAATACGTCGATTGGTATTTTTTTTTCTTTAATATCTCAAATTTACAGGCTGGGGTGGGGGGGGTTATCTCGGGGCTACACGCCCGCTACGGTAAGGCGATTCAGAAAAAATATTCTGGCAACACTGTTTGAGATTGGACATGTCAAGTAGGGATGAGCGATATTAGTAAAATATCGATATTGAAATCGATATTGATATCGATAGCTAGATATCGATAGTTCGATATTATCGGGCACATAATATCGATATTTTAAAATATCGATCGAAAACCATGGTCAATGTATGTTATGTGCAAAAAATATTGTGAGAAATAATGGGCATCACATTTTTTATCACAATTTATTAAAAAATACGAATTGAAAATGCAAGTTCTGTTACATTCAATTTAAAGCGATCAATCTTCTGATCAATCATTTTTGTTGTTTTGAATAGTGGGTACAGTAAGTTGCACATCAATACTTACGTTTTCGTGGTTGCGTTCGAAAATTCATCTCAAACTTATACTATACTATACTAGTGGTTGACCGCGGCCTCGCCCGCGTATATGTCGGCTAGGCGGCAAATAGTAGCCTATGTGTTATTCTGACGTATAAGCTATATTACTGTAAAGTTTCATCCAAACCATCCAGTAGTTTTTGCGTGAATAAG
Organism: Diaphora mendica; assembly: GCA_949125395.1. Classification (NCBI taxonomy): domain Eukaryota; kingdom Metazoa; phylum Arthropoda; class Insecta; order Lepidoptera; family Erebidae; genus Diaphora; species Diaphora mendica. The sequence goes on from OX421321.1 coordinate 11,617,578, forward strand.
TAACAAACATACACACAAACTTTCGCCTTTATATCTTAGTGTGATGTGATATGATACCACTCGAAAATATTGCACTTAAATTCTTTTAAAATAACACGATGTTTATTAGAACTGAGCTGACTACTAACTGACTTGTAATAAATGAATGAGTGAGAATTGACTGACTTTATTTTCATTTCATTTAATGAGAAGGTAAAATAGGAATGCTACTCTGCTGAGTTTACTCGTAAAAAACTATATCGATGTATAAGAATGAATATAAATATTTTTTTTTACATAAACAAGAGAACAGAGATGGAAGTTTCGATATTTCGAGAATAACCCGATATCATGTTAAAAATATCGATATAGCGATATTACAAAGTTACAATTATCGATATTTAAATATCGATATTTCGGAGATTAATATCGATATTTCAACGATATCGATAAATATCGCACATCCCTAATGTCAAGTCACATGTGAAATTGTGAACTTTGTAGACAACAGAAACAGAGGTTAGGTAGGTAAGTTATTTTAAAGGTTATTTATATTATTGTTTTTTTTTAATTTATTAATATCATAAATATTATTTTCTTCAAAAGAAAACACAATTATTAAGATGGTGTCTATAAAAAAAAATATAACGCTCAAGAAAAAAAACTACAAAGTCAAGAAACTCAAAAATGAGACACCGAAGAAAGCAGAAGTGATTGCGAAACTCTCCAAACTTATATCCGTCGTAGAAGACTCACAGTCAGTGACACCAGAAAACCTTAAAGTGAGAAAGGAAGTTTCTCAGAAAAAAAAGGGCAAATATCAAATGCCTTCCAAGGCAGTTTCTGAAGAACTTATAAACTCGTGTCTAAACGCTTTACTTAATGTTATTGTGTCTGATGAAAAACAAAAGAATGCCCTATTTGATGATGAGAAGCCTATATTTGCTGAAGTTCATTGCATCAAAATTCAAAACACTAGAGGCAATGTAAAATTGTGAGTATTGATTTGTGCATGTGTGTACACACTGTCTACATTCTTCTTTTTAATTAATGCATGCACTTTTTTCAGCCTATTACCTCATAGCACAGTTCCTTCAACTGGTGAAGTATGTTTAGTTACTCCAGACATAAAGAAAGGCAGAAAACACGATCATGAGCCTACAATTGATCGCTGGGAAGAAACTCTCAGAAAAGCTGGTGTAACACAGGTAAGTTCCTGATGAAATTTCAGGTAACGTTATTTAACCAATAAAGGTTGCTGATAAATGTACATGTATATCTAACAATAACTATTGTCGAAGCTTCACTCACATGATTATTTTTAACTTTAAAAATTACTAACTTCCATACTTTTCTAGGTTAATAAATAGCCTATTACTATAATGTGGCTTTCTATTTTGTAAAAGAATTTTCAAAATTGGTTCAGTAGATCCACAGAACACCTTGCAAACTTTAACTCTTTATAACATTAGTTTAGAAATAAGTCTCTAGCCCAGACTTGTGAAACTGAAATCTGTAGTTATCTGGTCTATAAGTATCTATAAGTTTACATTAATCTATTAAAGACGTGATGAAACTAGCTCTATTTTTTTAAAGCAGGCTTGAGAAATGTATATTGTCTATAATGCAACTTCCAATATTGACGGGTGCAAAGCAAAAGAGATATCTACTACTACTACTACAGCTACTTTACAGGAGAGAGAATACATCTAAGAAGTGTTTTTTATTAATTAATGAATCAATTTTTCTGTAAGCTTAATTAATACATGTTTAGACTCTCATTCATTTATATATATGATGTTTGTTTAAGTAATTTCTTGTTATTTCACTAGAATTTGTAGTTGTTCGCACTTACATTGTATTATAAATAAATCTAATTGTGTCAACTGCCAGTTGCTCATGTAAACGAGGGACTTTAAATTTCTTCTCTTCCATGATAATAACTTGTTTTCCTGTTCTACTTAATTGCATCAACAATTGCCGTTGTTCTTTATTCATTTTACTAATTTAAATATATGAACCACAGACAATAAACCCTCGAAATGTCACAGATATCAGACACAAAACCCTCTTTTAACATAAAAACTAAAAAGTAATAAAAATGTAATCAAGCCGGCGAAGCCGAAGTGCCAACTGACTGATGACCTTTTGTGTATGCACAGGGAAAACCCCGTGGCACCGTGTGAATGAGGCCAACATTACTTGGTCGTATTAACTTCGTAGGCTTTTTTTATGTACGAAAATTTATCGAAATAAAGTGATATATGCAAAGTAAAAAATTTCATATCGTAAAGCATTGTTTAATCAAAACGATAGTACAATAAACTAAAAATGATCATTTTGTAGATAACTTTATTTACTTTGCACCTGTTGATATGCTAAGAGGTGAATATTCTATTAGTCATCAGTATTTTAATATGTATTGCATTGTGAGTGAACTGTATCTTCTCATGAAGATACATTCTTTAAACCTAAAATTAAAATAATAAATGTTTGTTTCAGGTAAAAACTATTCTCCCAGTCAGACAGCTCCGAGTAGAATATGACCAATTTGAATTGAAACGCAGACTGTTAACACAACATGACTTCATAATGGTGGACACAAGAGTGCTCAATCATGTTTCACATCTCTTGGGAAAAATGTTTTTCAAAAAACATAATATGCTTATACCTGTAAGACTAGATGAAACACAGAATGTAAAAAAGTCTATTGACACAGGTCTACGGACTGCAATAATGCGTTTAGGTGAAGGAGAAACAGCGACTATTACAGTAGGACATACTGCTATGCCTCAGGAGAAAGTAAAAGATAATATATTAGCCATGGTACGACAACTACAGGCTAAATATCCAGGTGGAGAATCAAATGTGAGGGCTATATCAATAAAATTGCCTCTATCAATATCATTACCATTGTATCTCACTTTGAGTAAGTATTTCATTCTTATAATTAATTTTATTGAACACATTCATATATTTTGTATAAAAAGTATTATGTGAGCCATTAAAATATTAAAAATGTGTTTCTTGGGAACAGATTGATCTTTGAGGCAGTGTGTGGCCACTCAAATTACTTGAAACATAGTCGTATCATTGGTTTATTTTAAATTCGTGACCACTCTTAAACTTATTATGGTAGGGCAATGTATGTGTCAACAAATATGTGAAACTAATGAGTAATAAAACAATTGCTTTACAGGGCCATCAAACACAGTCAAGCCACCGAAATTAAGTCAAAAGAGACCTAAGAATTACAGTGTGTTAGAAGATGAATTATCCACTATGCCTGGTAGACAAGTCAGAGTGGCACCTGATGGCACTGTCCAATTAAAGAAACAAAAAAAGAATCCTAAAGTCAGGTAAACTACTTGGGTCTCCTCTCAGAAGAGGGTTAGGGCCATACGTAAACTACATGTATTTTTTTACAAGCTGACTGCCTCATTGGGCTCCCGGTTGGCTTGTGCGACTGCTGATCATGAGGTCTCGGGTTCGATTCCCGGGTCGGACCAAATGTTTGTATGATTTACAAATATTTGTTTCGGACTTTGGGTATTTTCTATGTATAATATATATGTATTTACAAAAAAAAAGTATATATGTATTTGTATCAGTTGTCTAGTACCCATAACACAAGCTCTGCTTAGCTTGGGACTAGATGGCGTTGTGTGTTAGATGTCCGAAATATTTATTTATTTATTAACTTGCAATGTATGTATGCTTGTATGTTCGGGTGAAATCTTGCAACTCAATTTTGAAGCTGATATCTTCATCCGATTTTGCAAGCATATGTATACAGTGTGACAATGCAATATTATGATGACATGGAGCTGATCTGATGCTGGAGCTGGAAGGTGGGCATAGGAACTCTGTAAAGAAACATCGCGGCACCATCAAGTTTGGACTCAATTGATTCAGCTTGACAAGTACTTTGTGAAGGCATTCCAATAAAAGCTTGTTTTTAAAAAGATTTTTAATTTAATTTATTAATTACTTGCCTAATCAGAAATTGCTATACCAAATATTGACAAACTCTTTGTACACTCAACTGTATAGAACAATACTGCTTTTGGCTTAAATGTGTATGTTATAGCAGGGAAATGGATAGACGCATATTTCGACTGCCATAAATATCAATGGTTTAAGTTCCACTGAAATAACTTTGAAGTTTTATAAAATCAGACACAAATTAATGATTGCTAACATAGTCTTAGCCGCAGAACTTATAAAATATTGCACAATATTGCAAAAGCAAAAACAAAATATGTGTGTGATCTAGCAATTCAGAACTGTCTAGTGCTTGAGAATGTAGTTAATCAAAGCAATCTAGCTTGTTTCAAGTTCCTACTATTCACTATTCTCATTGTGCTTCAGTCATGTAACATGCTTGGTTCTATAAAACACTCACTATGGAGATTAAACAAGTCTTAGTGTATGTATAACTGAAGTTGCAGACAGTTTAATTCTGTTCATGTCTGGTCTTATTTCTATTGTTAATATTTATGTTAAACTGTCATTGTATGGACTTTGGTACCATGATAAATCAAAATATAAACTAATCTGTAGTAAGTTTTTGCAGCAACTTTATTTGCATATTTCGTTTCGAAGTTTTAGCTTTCTGCACTACTTTCATAAACATACATAATAATATTCTTAATATGCTTCCCATTAGCCATATTTATTTAAAAAATACTATTACAAAATAGATTTTATGTAATTTAAATATCATTAGTCTGTTATTAGTATTCTATTAACCCTTTTTGTAGTTAGTAGTTAATAGTACTAACCCTTTTTTTTGTTTACAGCAAAAAAGATGAAAGTGTAACTGAAATAACAGAGGAAGAAGATGAAAATGATGATGAGGAATTGGATCAAGAAGATGAAGAATTAAATGCTTCAGATTAGCATATACATTTTTATTATCATTTTCATACATACATGTAAAAAAATAAACTTAATTAAAAATATTAAAAAATCCTTTTCTTTATTACTTTTAGAATGCAACAGAATATGAGTTTGAATCTGTCAGACCACCAATGCTGATTGCTGGTGCTATTGATATTTGCTGTTTCCTTAGTGGCCATACTTTCTTGAACTTCTTGAAATTCTTTAATGATGGTGTTTCATTTGTTGACTCAGTCTTAATTGGCTCTTTCTTGACAATGAAATTAGAGCAGATTATAACAACAGTGTTGCTGATATCAAGATTACTCATTTTATATTCAAGATCTTCACTTTTTTCCTTCTTGACATTTTGGTCCTCTGCAGTTGATGTGTTAATTGAATGACTACTCATTAACTCTTTAAGCTTAATTCCTCTCATGGCGGATATATCTTCTGATGTGACACTACTTTTAACATTAGATGCCTGCATAATGTCCACTTTTTTAATCTTATTACAAGAAAAAATGCTTTGTTTAGATGACTCAGCATCATTCTACTCAACCTCGGCTGTGTCAGAGAGTTCTTTAAGAACTTTTTAGACTGTAGCCTTTATTATTCCCAATTTTATTTGGGGTCGGCTTGTTTAAGTGGCATTTTTTTTTTTTTATGTTGTTGAATCCAAAGAGTATATAAATCACTACGTTACAAGAGTCCGAACTTCCATGATACATGAATGAAATGTCAAATTCAAATAGATGCTATTAATAGCTGCCAACATTGCAAAAACATTGCTTGACGTTTGACAAACGCAAAACTACCAACATGAGCAACTCAATAGGGACGTGAATAATACCGAATATTGTCGATATCGATTACTAATGCACTAATTACGCCACCCGATTATTTATTTATTTTGTGTTTCTTGAAATCACGGGTTTAAATGAAACATGAACAAATATTATTAATTATATTTTCATAATTTTTAAACAAGTATTTTACATACATGAGTAATTTGGGTTCTGAAAAAAAAAATAAAAAAAAAATCATGTGGTTCATTTTGGTTTGGTTTTGGTTCACAATTATTATGTTACGATTGATACGTAGGCAATAAAAGTGCAATTTACTAAGGCTACACAGTATATTATCAGCTTGCAAATTATTCATTTCAAAGGAGCAGACAATGTGGCCTTTCTGTAACGAAAATAATGTAAGATTAGTCATATTAATTATAACAAATGATATCAAATTTCTTATCAGAAATTTGTTCCTTTTTATATTTATTATTGTTTAAAATGATATAATAATATTATCTGACATCTCAACAAAGATCATCACAAATATTGTGTTAAATGTGTTTAACAATATCGATAGCAGCGGTACAACACTATTTTTAACACGTAATGAAAAATTAAACAATTTCATGTAATTACCGGCTAAGGTTAGGCAACTGGAACATATTATGTAACAATAAAAGAGTATTTAAATTTACCTTACTTCATACAACAGAGGTAGTAGAGCCACGCTGATTTCAGCACGAATGGGCCGGCTCGACCGGGGCGGTACTACCCTCGCACAGAAAATCAACGTAAAATGACAGCGATCGTGCTGTCGTGTTTCGTTGGTGAGTGCGAGACCGGAGGCCCAAATAGTCTAGTCAACAAGTTCCATACTTGTTGACTAGACTAAAAGATGCAGCAGCATCACTAGGCCGCCATGGTGTGGGTCGCCATACTGCATTGTCTGCATTCGCAGTGAGTATGGTGACCACCACTTTTGGATTCTGCTTATGCTTTCCATCAGGCAGAGTAGAGTCATTATGGCGGGCCATACATAAAAAAAAAAAAAAAAAACCAAGGGAAATTTTGCCATATATGGACGTTTTTGATCCATTATACGACCAGCTCTTATATCGCATATTTGGCACATTTTGTAATGCATATTTAAATATTTACACAAAAAACTACGAATAAACACAAAACATACATTTTTTTTGTGTTTAACAAAAAAATAATAAAATAACAATATTCTTAATAACTTATTCGAAAATTAACCTGCACGAATTCGTGCTGAAAATCAACTTTCGCGGGGGATTAGCGAATGACATAGAGCTATCATAGACAAGATGGCGTCCCGTTAGAGCGATAGAGAAGTAGATAATATTAGAGCGAGCAGGATATATTCGGCCTGGTATAGTATATATTATCTGTGGTTCGCCATAAAATTTAGCACTCGTTTCATACATTTTATGTTTTGTATAGAACTTACGTTATGCTGGTTGAATCAACATCTACTGGCAATCAATCACGTGCGTGGTGCAGTGCGTTATTTATTGATAATGTGCGCAGAGCATCCCACACCAACTATTTTCGAATTCAGATTTTGTTTTAACTTATGGAATTATAAAACATTGTTGGTTCCATGGCGTTCTATTCCACCGAAGTTCGTATTACAATTATCTCCAGAAAATGCAATACATTTAGTTAAAAGATCATGCTGTTGAAGTTGCTTTCTTATAAGCTCAGTAATGATCTCAGATCTGTCATTTCATTTCGATTTGGTTTTCTGGTGGTTTTAAAAGTTCAATCTAAAGGAGAGCTAGTTTATCTGTTAGCAACACTGTTCGCGGTTTTACCGTAGTGTGTGCGCTTCGGGCAGTTTTGCGGTTTAATTCTGGCTGGAAAAACCGTAGTGCGGCCTCAGCCTTACATCTTTTTTTTTAAATGACGTAAAAATGAATAAAAAAACACATGGGTGCAATTTGTTTCCAAATAATTTTTTCAAAAATTCATTAAAGGTAGTTGCGGCTAATTTTTTATAGGCAACCTGTCACTAATCCATTGGATACTTCCTCAACTTTCATTTATAATTAATTTCATCAAAAAAGCAGATACATGCAGAATCGAGCGGTGGAATACCGTACTAATAGAGGTTAATGTCAATGACTTGAATAGTGCAACACTAGCGTTACTGTTAAAAAATTTAAAAGAGCTAGAACGTACTATTAACTCTAAGGCTAGAACCACAGACGTATAAAGAGAAGTATATATACGTCTCTTTATACGTCTGTGGCTAGAACCCAGAGCCGTAAAACCAAATAAAAAAAAGCTGATATAATATCTGTCTGTGGTCGTTTAATCAACAAGAAGCCGAAGCGAGGGAGACTGATTTAGTGAATTTGTTTGTGCCGAAATTATTAATAATGTGGTATTTAACATCAAATAACGATGATCGAGTTATATACATCGTGTCTCAAGCTGAGCCAGTTATAATAGGACGTAGTATTGATAATCAAGTGTGTCACTTTGCGATTCCTGATGATCCTTCCATTAGCAGAAAACATGCATCTTTAGCAGTAAAAAATGACACCGTAATTTTACAAGACTTGGGCTCTAGATATGGGACATTTATCAACGATGCTGTAGACCAAACCGAAGCCAACATTGATGTACAGTTGAAGGAAAATGACATAATTAGGTTTGGCAAGATAAATAGTGTATGGAAAGTCAATAATGTGAATTTAAATACATGTACATCAACCTTAAAAGGAGAGAATCTCCAAAAACTGAAACTAACATTATCTAAATTAGGAGTAGTATTAAAGAATGACTGGGATGACTCCTGTAATTACTTAACTATGCCAGTGATCACATTAACAATTAAAGTTGTATTGGCTTTAGTGCAAGGGTCCCATATTGTTACCACAGACTATTGGTCAAATTTACTCGAAAGCGTCACCAACTTCTCAGCTTTACCTGACCCTGAGAAATTTATACCTGCTGTAATGGAGTCTACTCTCAACAAAGAAGTAGTTTCATTTTCCCCAGATGTACATAGAAGATCTATATTTAAAGATAAGAAGTTCATATTTTTTTCAAGGCGACAATATGATATGTATAAACCAGTTTTATCTAGGAGTGGGGCATTGCCATTACTTTTAGCTGAATGTAAGATGACTGTATCTATGCTGGGTGAAGAAAATATTGTTGTTATACAGTTTACAGCAAATTCGGCTACTCAAGAAACTGCAGCTCAGAGAAATCAAATAAACGATATTGTTACACAGTTAAAAAATAAAGGCAAAAGAGTGATTGCTGATGCAGAGATTGGTTTAGCAATATTGTATTGCTCTACTGAAAAATATTGCAATCCGAGTTTCAGTTTTACTTCCGAAATGGTGAAACAAAACCCAGGAGTACTATCAAAGACATCAAAAGTATTGGCATTGGAGTCTCAAGAGCCCAATGTGAATATTAAGCATGAGAAAGAGAATGTGAAGATAAATGAAACTTATGCTTCTGATGACAAAATTAATTTGGATACAAGTGAGAACCCTACTAAAAGGAAACTGAATGAGTTCACTAGTGATGTCCAAGTAAATCCAAATAAAAAAGTTGCTACTTGTCATGTAGCTAATATACCAAATGAAGCTACTAAAAGAAGACTTCCGGAAGATTCATCACCCATTAATGCTAAAAGAATGGCTTTAGAAAGTGAGAACAATGATCAAGGATCGTCAAATTCATCAGAAGATATTCTCATGGATAACCATAAGTCTAATGATATGTTTAATTTTATTAATCCAGTTGCTAATAATAGCGAAGGTGAAAATAAAACTAAAAAACTTAATTTATCAAGACCACAAAAAAGAAAAGTAGATGCTTCCAATGAAGATGGAGATCTATTTAACTTTCTTGAAACAGATGACGATAAAAGAAATGATGCTGAGTCATCTAAACAAAGCATTTTTACTTGTAATAAGATTAAAAAAGGGGACGTTATGCAGGCATCTAATGTTAAAAGTAGTGTCACATCAGAAGATATATCCGCCATGAGAGGAATTAAGCTTAAAGAGTTAATGAATAGTCATTCAATCAACACATCAACTGCAGAGGACCAAAGTGTCAAGAAGGAAAAAAGTGAAGATCTTGAATATAAAATGAGTAATCTTGATATCAGCAACACTGTTGTTATAATATGCTCTAATTTGATTGTCAAGAAAGAGCCAATTAAGACTGAGTCAACAAATGAAACACCATCATTAAAGAATTTCAAGAAGTTCAAGAAAGTATGGCCATTAAGGAAACAGCAAATATCAATAGCACCAGCAATCAGAATTGGTGATCTGACAGATTCAAACTCATATTCTGTTGCATTCTAAAAGAAATAAATAAAAGGATTTTTTAATAGTTTTAATTAAGTTTATTTTTTTACATGTATGTATGAAAATGATAATAAAAATGTATATGCTAATCTGAAGCATTTAATTCTTCATCTTCTTGATCCGATTCCTCATCATCATTTTCATCTTCCTCTGTTATTTCAGTTACACTTTCGTCTTTTTTGCTGTAATAAAAAAATATAGGGTTAGTACTATGCCTAATAACAGACTAATGGTAATGATATTTAAATTACATAATAGTTATTTGTTAAACTAGAGTGCAAAGTTGCTTTTTAACCGCGTGCTCAATTTTGATGACCGAGCAAGCGAAGGATTCCAAAAATTAGAATATCAAAAGAGCACGAGGTGAAAAATCTTTGCACTCGAGTGCAACACGTAACTTTTCATTCCACCTCAGCGAGGAAACAACTAAGTGCAAAAAAGAGTTAACAATCACAAGATACTTTTATTTCAGTTTAGGTATTAATATTTATTAGGTACTAAATTCTGATAGGTAAGTATTACAAATTTATTTTTAAATTATTTCAAAAATACTTAGGTCTTAGATTATTAATTAGGTACTCGCTCAACCCCGCGGTGTTACCCGCGAGTTACACCGCGGGACAAAGCTAGTCTAAAAAAAGTAGCCTAAGTTACTCCTTAGATTATCAGCTATCTGCCAGTGAAAGTCCCGTCAAAATCAGTCCAGCTGTTCCGGAGATTACCCGGAACAAACAGACAGACAATGTAACAGAAATTGTAAAAAATAATATTTTATAAGTTTTTATAGTAAAAAGCGATTATTTTAATATTACGAACAGACATTTCAATTTTATTTATTTGTATGGATGTACCTATAGATAAATCGAGAAAAATTGAAAGTTACGTTGCTATAATTACAGAAGAAAATGGTGCGGCCAGAGCAAATAAAAAAAAACTACACCAAGTAGGTTCCGGGTCTGAGTTTTTAACAAATTACCATGCACCATGAAGGTAGAAGTAAATAGGTTTAATGATGTTTTGAATTCACAAACTTAGTGCACCCGAGCGATGATCTAAATTCAATTTACTTTATTCTCTAGAGGATAAAAACGGCTTTTTGAAAAAGCGCGGGAAACTCAAAACATAGGACGTACTTTTGCCTTTGGAAATTTTTATTTCTATTTTAACTTGTAAAAATTGATCATTTGAGTTGTGTAATATATATTTCATAGTGTAGTTAGTGTATATTTATTTTTAACCGACTTCCAAAAAGGAGGAGGTTCTATGTTCCACTGTATGTTTTTTTTTTTTTATGTATGTTACCCGATTACTCCGTCAGTTGTGGACCGATTTAAAAAAAAAATTGTATTCGAAAGGGTAGGCTTCCGAGGTGGTCCCATTGCCAGCATATCAGGATCTGATGATGGGATCCCAGGGAAATCGAGGGAAACTCTCATTTTTTATAGGCACATACAATGTTTTTCGTATATTTTCTGAAGTTACACCCGTATTTGCGTCTGGTAGTCATCATTTTATGATGATGAGATGATGATGTAAGGTACAACTCCTTAACGGTTAGGAGTTGGAGGATAAATCTTTAAATATCAGATGTATATATGTTACCTTTAGTCGTATTCTTTCAAATTATTTAGGTAAGCTGATGATGGAAGGTGGAAGGTACAACTCCTCAACGGTTAGGAGTTGGAGGATAATTCTTTCAATTTCATACGCATCTAAAGACCTTCAGTCGTATACTTTCAAGTTATTTAGGTGAACTGATGATAGAAGCTTAAACTCTTCAACAGTTAGGAATTAGAAGATGATTTCAATATTACACGTACGTTTAGACCTTCATTTGTATTCTTGATGATGAAATTTGATGAAATAGTTCAACTTACTACTTACCTACGATTGTTTGCACTAAAAACTGAAAAATAAAAACTTTTTATAAAAAAAAACCGACTTCCAAAAAACATCCAACGAAAACTCTCTGCCAAAAAAACACTTAAAAGCGTAAAATAAACTGGTTCTTCATAAATTGCCTATACCTAATTCTTTATTCATTTAAATAGTAGTATTATAATGTGTGCTAGGTACCTAAAATCTGTTTGAAGTCGGTGCCAAGTGACTATCGCTTAGACTTTTGTAATTGTACTAAATAAACTGCCTCGTTGGTCTCGCTGTTGGCGTGTACGACTGCTGATCATGAGGTCTCGGGTTCGATTCCTGGATCGGACCAAATGTTTGTATGATCTACAAATATTTGTTTCGGAGTTTGGGTGTTTTCTATGTATAATATGTATGTATTTACAAAAAAAAAGTATTTATGTATTTGTATCAGTTGTCTAGTACCCATAACACAAGCTCTGCTTAGCTTGGGACTAGATGGCGTTGTGTGTTAAAATGTCCGAAAAAAAAAATATTGTTCGTTTGTATTCTTTTTGGCTTTATCTTCAGATAAAAGATTTAGATCAGCGTTTAACTCTCTTACATACACTAGCATTCCTCCTTCTTTATCTGAAAATTTCATGGATCAGTTAGCTCCACCGACAGTTTCAGAATCAATTCATCCCCATATTCCTGTCCCTTATTCAACGAATCATACACTTAATTGTCCTTTCGCTCTCGCAGAATTAAAAGGTGTACTTATTACTTACAAATTATTAATTTGAGTACCTTAAATGACAGCTCTCCTGGTGAAGATGGGTTGCCATAATCATTTTTTGTAAATTTAAATGAAATAGCTCTTACATATTATTTAGATTTAGTTAACAAAATCATTGCTACTGGAGAGTTGCCCCAGTCGTGGAAGTCACAAATTATAGTTCCTATTCTAAAACCGGGAAAACCCTCCTCTGACCCTTTATCATATCGTACAATAGCGCTTAGTTGTACTCTTGCTAAATTAGCCGAACATAGTAAAGAACCGTTTAGAATGGTTTATTGAAAGCAATAATCTATTATCAAAGAGCCAGTTCGGATTCAGGAAAGGTAAAAGCGCAATAGATGGTATTGGTATTTTAGTATTTGATAGTTATTGGTAGTTAATTTTCTCGTAATGAGTCTGTGTTAGCGGCATTCTTAGATATTCATGCTGCCTATGATAATGTCATTGTTTCCAAGCTTATACAAAAATTATCAGAGCTTAGTGTACCGGTCACACTCATAAAATTTATTTCAAATGTTATCCGAAAGATATATACATTTAGAACTCAAAGATGGTACAAGAATATCCCGAGTGGTCCGAAAGGGACTTCCGCAAGGATCAGTTTTGAGCCCATTGTTATATCTTATATGTATATAAAATTCTCGTGTCACAATGTTAGTTACTATACTCCTCTGAAAGGACTGGACCGATTTTTATGAAATTTGGTGTGCACATTGGGTAGGTCTGAGAATCGAACAAGATCTATTTTTTAAACAATTTTTTATAGCAAAACAACGTTTGCCGGATCAGCTAGTAATATATATGTTTACGATTTAGAACACTCTTTAAATAATATTGAAATCCTTCAATACGCTGATGATTTACTTATATACTCTGTTAATCGTAGTGTAGAGTCCGCTAACAGTACCGTAAATAATGCTTTAAAACTATTAAAAGTATGGCTTGAGAATAACGGATTGGAATTATCAGCCGGGAAAAGTTGTGTAGTTTTGTTTACGAGAAATCCATCCAAAATAATCTTCATGCAAAATTTATGGGCGTTATATTAGACTCTAAACTCTCTGGCAAAGAGCATTGTGACTATATAGTAACAAAATGTGAGAAAATACTTAATATGATGAGATGTTTATCAGGGGTTTGGGGGGGCCTACCCATCTGCACTTAAGTTAGTATATAATGCCCTAATTAGGAGTCTGCTTGACTATGGATCATTTTTGCTTGAAGGAGGTAATAAAACTGCCTTTAAATTTTTTTATTTAATTCAACAAAAAGCGATGAGACTTATTTTAGGTGCAATGAAATCCACACCAATTGATGCAATGCAAGTTGAATGTGTAGAACCCCCTCTTAATTTTCGAAGACAATTTCTTAGCGATAAATTTTTGTTTAAAGCATATCAGTTTTCTAATTACCCTATCTTTCAAACACTTGAAACTCTGAATGATAATATTAGTTCACATAATTACTACAGATACAAACCTGCTACTTGTCTTGTCGTTAGCTACAGGAAACTTTTAACCATCCGGGCTCCTATTTACCGCTCGCCAGTCTTACGTTTATTTAATAACAGTTATGAATCTCTATGTATAAGTCCTGATATTGGCTATAACGTTGGTTTTGATCAAAATGATGTCGAAATGAACGCCATATTTAACTTTAAGTTCGTTTAGATGAAAATTGGAGAAATTTTAACTTTATTTTTACTGATGCTTCTAAATTATCTGATATTGAAAATGTAGGTGTCGGTGTTTTTCACGTCCAGTATAATATTGTACAAAAGATCAAATTACCACCAGAAGCATCTGTGTTCACAGGTGAATGTTTTGGAATCTTTAAAGCCTTAGAGTATATAATTTTAATGAAACTTAAGAATACAATTATATTTACTGATTCTAGAAGCTCATTACAAGCCATTCAAAAATTTCCATTTAAAATGAAACCGTTCTATTCAATAATCGGTGACATCAAGACAAAATATCTGGTATGTAAATCTTTAGGTTATTCAGTGACTTTAGTTTGGATTCTAAGTCATCAGGGAATCAAAGGAAATGAGAAAGCCGACCAGTTAGCTAAAGATGCGGTGTGGAGACATTTATCCTTACATAAATTACTGCCATGATTTAACTTCTCTCCCCAAGCTCTATCTATTACATTCTTGGAGAATTTTGTTAGTTGAAACCTCTCAATTTAAAGGTGTACAATATTTTAAACTTCAACATAATATTCCCAATAAACCTTGGTTTACTAAAACTGAATATAACAAAAAATCTATTAGCATCATTACACGTATGCGTCTTGGTCATGTGTGCACTCCTGCACATTTGGCCAAATTGCATATTATAGACAACGACCTGTGTGAGTGTGGAATGGAAGTGGGGGATCTTGACCATATTTTCTTTTCGTGTCATTTATATGATCGTTCCTTTTTCCTAAATTCTCTTATAACGCAAAAAGTTCCATTCCCTACCCGTATGACCTGCCTGTTATTAAATCCATGTTTATATTATGATATATCCTCCTTTATTAATTTAAATGATATTAAAATTTAATCACATAACTGTGTATTTATATGATTTATGTATGTTTATTTTCCTTAATTATTTTGTTAGACAACAGATTTCGAAGATTTAACAGATATCGAAGGGCAAAAATACTCTTTACGAGCTGGTGGGATGAAAAATAAATTTAGTACATAATAGAATTTTTCAAACAAATATGGCTAATGGGAAGAATAGTAGGAATATTATTATGTATGTTTATATGCAAGTAGTGCAGAAAGCTAAAACTTCGAAACAATATGTGTAATAATAAAGTAGGTAGCTGCAAAATGTTTTAAAGGTCTAGCTTATATTATTTTCATTTATAATGGTACCAAAGTTCATACAATGACAGTTTAATATAAAGTACCTGGATGACCGAGCGTTGCTCGGTTTTTTTTTGTAATGGGGCTTTTGGCAACATTGGTAGGTAGTAGAGCCACGCTGATTTCAGCACGAACGGGCCGGCTCGACCGGGGCGGTACTACCCTCGTACAGAAAATCAACGTAAAATGACAGCAGCAGTGCTGTCGTGTTTCGTAGGTGAGTGCGAAACCGGAGGCCCTAATTCTTTATTCATTTAAATAGTAGTATTATAATGTGTGCTAGGTACCGTAAATCTGTTTGAAGTCGGTGTTAAGCCAAAAAGAATACAAACGAACAATTACAAAAGTCTAAGGGATAGTCACTTGGCACCGACTTCAAACAGATTCTAGGTACCTAGCACACATTATAATACTACTATTTAAATGAATAAAGAATTAGGTATAGGCAATTTATGAAGAACCAGTTTATTTTACGCTTTTAAGTGTTTTTTGGCAGAGAGTTTTCGTTGGAAGTTTTTTGGAAGTCAGTTTTTTTTTTATAAGAAGTTTTATGTAAATTATTCATTAGGCAAGTATTATAAAAAAAACATGTAGTTTACCTGATTTTAGGATTCTTTTTTTGCTTCTTTACTACGACAGTGCCATCCGGTGCCACTATGACTTGCCTACCAGGCATTGTAGATATTTCATCTTCTAACACTGTGTAGTGCTTAGGCCTCTTTTGAATAAATTTTGGCTGTTTTATTTTGTTTGATGGTCCTGTAAATCAATTGTTTCATTACTCATTCACATATTTGTTAATACATTGCCCTAGCAAAACTGTAAATAATTTATAGTAATAGTTTAAGAGTGGTCTCGAATTTAAAATAAAGCAATGATACGACTATGTTTCAAGTAATTTGAGTGGCCACACACTGCCTCAAAGATCAATCTGTTCCCAAGAAACACATTTTTAATATTTTAATGGCTCACATAATACTTTTTATACAAAATATATGAATGTGTTCAATAAAATTAATTATAAGAATGAAATAAAATGTGTTCAATAAAATTAATTATAAGATTTTGTATGAGTTTAATTTTTATTAAGCTTATTTGCTTGCTATTTGACAAAACAGAGATTGTTGCTATTGTGTGTGTTGATCTATGACTTTAGAGTCTACATAAAAGACGATTTCAAACAATTTAAAAATTTTTATGAAATAAAGAGAGTTTGAGTTTAAGTTTAAGAAATACTTACTCAAAGTGAGATACAATGGTAATGATATTGATAGAGGCAATTTTATTGATATAGCCCTCACATTTGATTCTCCACCTGGATATTTAGCCTGTAGTTGTCGTACCATGGCTAATATATTATCTTTTACTTTCTCCTGAGGCATAGCAGTATGTCCTACTGTAATAGTCGCTGTTTCTCCTTCACCTAAACGCATTATTGCAGTCCGTAGACCTGTGTCAATAGACTTTTTTACATTCTGTGTTTCATCTAGTCTTACAGGTATAAGCATATTATGTTTTTTGAAAAACATTTTTCCCAAGAGATGTGAAACATGATTGAGCACTCTTGTGTCCACCATTATGAAGTCATGTTGTGTTAACAGTCTGCGTTTCAATTCAAATTGGTCATATTCTACTCGGAGCTGTCTGACTGGGAGAATAGTTTTTACCTGAAACAAACATTTATTATTTTAATTTTAGGTTTAAAGAATGTATCTTCATGAGAAGATACAGTTCACTCACAATGCAATACATATTAAAATACTGATGACTAATAGAATATTCACCTCTTAGCATATCAACAGGTGCAAAGTAAATAAAGTTATCTACAAAATGATCATTTTTAGTTTATTGTACTATCGTTTTGATTAAACTGCTTAATGCTTTACGATATGAAATTTTTTACTTTGCATATATCACTTTATTTCGATAAATTTTCGTACATAAAAAAAGCCTACGAAGTTAATACGACCAAGTAATGTTGGCCTCATTCACACGGTGCCACGGGGTTTTCCCTGTGCATACACAAAAGGTCATCAGTCAGTTGGCACTTCGGCTTCGCCGGCTTGATTACATTTTTATTACTTTTTAGTTTTTATGTTAAAAGAGGGTTTTGTGTCTGATATCTGTGACATTTCGAGGGTTTATTGTCTGTGGTTCATATATTTAAATTAGTAAAATGAATAAAGAACAACGGCAATTGTTGATGCAATTAAGTAGAACAGGAAAACAAGTTATTATCATGGAAGAGAAGAAATTTAAAGTCCCTCGTTTACATGAGCAACTGGCAGTTGACACAATTAGATTTATTTATAATACAATGTAAGTGCGAACAACTACAAATTCTAGTGAAATAACAAGAAATTACTTAAACAAACATCATATATATAAATGAATGAGAGTCTAAACATGTATTAATTAAGCTTACAGAAAAATTGATTCATTAATTAATAAAAAACACTTCTTAGATGTATTCTCTCTCCTGTAAAGTAGCTGTAGTAGTAGTAGTAGATATCTCTTTTGCTTTGCACCCGTCAATATTGGAAGTTGCATTATAGACAATATACATTTCTCAAGCCTGCTTTAAAAAAATAGAGCTAGTTTCATCACGTCTTTAATAGATTAATGTAAACTTATAGATACTTATAGACCAGATAACTACAGATTTCAGTTTCACAAGTCTGGGCTAGAGACTTATTTCTAAACTAATGTTATAAAGAGTTAAAGTTTGCAAGGTGTTCTGTGGATCTACTGAACCAATTTTGAAAATTCTTTTACAAAATAGAAAGCCACATTATAGTAATAGGCTATTTATTAACCTAGAAAAGTATGGAAGTTAGTAATTTTTAAAGTTAAAAATAATCATGTGAGTGAAGCTTCGACAATAGTTATTGTTAGATATACATGTACATTTATCAGCAACCTTTATTGGTTAAATAGCGTTACCTGAAATTTCATCAGGAACTTACCTGTGTTACACCAGCTTTTCTGAGAGTTTCTTCCCAGCGATCAATTGTAGGCTCATGATCGTGTTTTCTGCCTTTCTTTATGTCTGGAGTAACTAAACATACTTCACCAGTTGAAGGAACTGTGCTATGAGGTAATAGCCTGAAAAAAGTGCATGCATTAATTAAAAAGAAGAATGTAGACAGTGTGTACACACATGCACAAATCAATACTCACAATTTTATATTGCCTCTAGTGTTTTGAATTTTGATGCAATGAACTTCAGCAAATATAGGCTTCTCATCATCAAATAGGGCATTCTTTTGTTTTTCATCAGACACAATAACATTAAGTAAAGCGTTTAGACACGAGTTTATAAGTTCTTCAGAAACTGCCTTGGAAGGCATTTGATATTTGCCCTTTTTTTCTGAGAAACTTCCTTTCTCACTTTAAGGTTTTCTGGTGTCACTGACTGTGAGTCTTCTACGACGGATATAAGTTTGGAGAGTTTCGCAATCACTTCTGCTTTCTTCGGTGTCTCATTTTTGAGTTTCTTGACTTTGTAGTTTTGTTTCTTGAGCGTTATATTTTTTTTTATAGACACCATCTTAATAATTGTGTTTTCTTTTGAAGAAAATAATATTTATGTTATTAATAAATGAAAAAAAAACAATAACATAAATAACCTTTAAAACACAATAACTTATTATACCTACCTAACCTCTGTTTCTGTTGTCTACAAAGTTCACAATTTCACATGTGACTTGACATGTCCAATCTCAAACAGTGTTGCCAGAATATTTTTTCTGAATCGCCTTACCGTAGCGGGCGTGTAGCCCCGAGATAGCCCCTCATCTAGTGACGTCACTAGTACTCAAGATTTGACTAATATATTAATTATGTACCTTTATATGCCTAATATACACATAAACTATTAAAACTGATTGTTGCTGTAAAAGTTCTTTTTTCTGCATAAAAATTTTTGTTTGATTATTAAATATTTCTGAAAAAAAAGATAGCCCTATCGTCTACGTGTAGCCAGCGCATTAAATATTATAGCCGCTCGCCAAGGGAGATAGCCCCATCTGGCAACACTGATCTCAAATATCCTGATCGTAACACTCGTATCGTTTTGTTGAGATAGTTTTGTTTCTTTCTAATCTCAAAAGTTTTATATTTTTTATAAATGGCAAGTAACATCGTTTAGGCCGAGGCCGCCATTGACCTACAGTACATGGACTACGCATACCTACAAAATTATCGTGCCTACCTACACAAGAAATTGGCGCATAAAATGGCTGCCTTTAGGGTTGTACCTATGTAGAGTGACTCGAAATGTCGATATCGATATTTAACTGAAATATTTAATAAGTTGCAAAAATAACGATAACATTAAATAATTATAGTTAATTCCGATTGTTTTTATTATTTATAATGGATATAATGGATGGATTAAATTATGAATGATAAACTTAAGGATAAAATCCAAAAATGAAAGCTGGCCATCACAGGACACCCGGTTAGATAAGATATGAGCGAAATATTACTTAAACGATTCTTGGGCTTCTACCCAAGAAACCGTAGGCCATTAGGAGTGCTACAGCGTTTGGTGAGTCCATTGTGGAATGAGAGAGTGCTAGTCCTCTCACTTTTCCCACCTTTTAGGCGTACATCATCTCCTCCCAAAATGAGGCCGTGGATTCCTCTTGGAATCCCTAAAATCCTGGTCTTTCTGTAGTCTGGGAATAGATGATCGTAGGTGAGGTTTCTCAAATTATTATTTTAAAACCATTTGTTATCGGCTATGAAAACAACGGGGTGTAAGGGGGTGAACCCAAATCTTTCGCCTCATGCCAACCTCACCTGCACGCGGTACATCCTGCTGAACGACGAACGAGGCTCTGGCAACCGACCGATGGCGGTATACCCATCCCAATAGGCGTAGTTAAATGTAATAGGCCGGTGACGGGCAGCAGTGTCACTGGTGCAAGGAACTGCGCCCTGCGATCACCTACCCGCCTGCCCAGCGTGGTGATTATGGGCATTAACCTCCATGCAGCTTCTAATGAGTAATAAAACAATTGCTTTACAGGGCCATCCGAGAATTAAGCCTTCAGACGTGTAAAAGAGACTTTATTATAAACACTCTTAAAAGCACAGAATAACTCAGAATAATAGTCCTTAATGATCGCCTAGGTCGCTCTGTTAATCACTTATATCACTCAAATATATTTGACGATAGATCAGTCTATATTTGACGCTATGTATAGTATGTATATTCCCTTAAGTTTTATTATTCTGAGCCTCAAGAATCTGACTAGAACTTTCTCGGCTAAAGTGGTATCACTCCGGTCGAGCCGGGCCCATTTATGCCGAAGCGTGGCTCTCCCACGGTAGAGACAGTTAACTTCACGAAGAACGTCCGGAACCTTAGATTTTGGCACAATTATCTGCAGGTGAAACTTTCTGCCGTTGGTCTTCACCCATTTCCGATAAGGTATCCCGTTCTGTAGTACCAAGCTATCCCATTGTGCCCAGTAAACTTTAGTAATAGCGATTATAAATGACTCCAAGCAGGTATATAATTATATCAATGAGCTTACCATGTGATGAGTTTGAAGCAAGATTTCGAGTTTTGAGTCAGAGTACATTTTCTCACCGAGACATATTCTTTGGATAGTCTCATGAAGTCCTTCTACATGTTGTTTATCATGTTTTCCCAGATTGGTGCCTTAGAACATTCGTCTTAAATCAACAAACTTTTTTTCGCAACGTTTCCTCAACAGCTTCTCCAGGCAGTCCTATTTTTATTTTTTCAACCTGGACATCTACTAACTCTTTAGCGGGTTACTTAGTTGCAGATGATCTCTCTCACCAGATCTGTAGCACATGATCCCAGAACCCCTCTTAAAAGAATAGTTGATCTCTTTTATTTCCTCTGAGACTTCGCTTGTGGGTCGGCCGGATATCCTATCGAACCGATTCGACCTCCAGGGCGTGTGCCAGTGCTTCACTTATTGAAGTAAGAGCTACAGTGGTGGCTTGGCCACCACTGTAGCTCTTACTTACAGGTCCTTGATGCTGTTTATGAAAATCTGCATGTTGTTTACTTTTATTATCTACGCTTTCCGTACGAGGTTCTCAACTTCCAACGTACATTGCTGCAGGCCTTCTCCTGGGCATTGGGCGCTAATGCATATCTGGGAGCGGAAAACGTGTTTCAGATGGCGTTCTCGACTCGAGCGCTTCCAACAATTCTTTATATCCGCTACCTGAACCAGGTGGTGCTTCTAGGAGTGACAACGCTTGCCCCCTAAGAGTAACAGTGACGACAGTCAGGCACTGTTCATTACTCCACCCGCAATATTTCAATACGGCCGACATCCCACGATGTCCCGTGATCTTCACCAGTTTCACATTTTTGTAAATACATACATATTATACATAGAAAACACGTAAACTCCAAAATAAATATTTGCAGATCATACAAACATTTGGTACGATCCGGGAATCGAACCCGAGACCTCAAGAACAGCAGTTGCGTAGCTACCACTGCGCCACCGAGGCAGTTGAATAGAAATTGGTTGGACACGACGGTTGGCTGTTGGTTCCTACCGTGTAGAAGGCGTTCCAATCCGAGCAAGGTCACCTTGGCCGGTCGGTCGGTTCCGATCGTGTGGAGCGCTTTTTAATTTGAAAAGTTTATTTTGTTAGGTACGTAACACTCAAGCTTATTTTGACGCAATGATTTTGTTTAGTAAATGGATTAAAGTAAGTAAAAGGATGAATGTTTTTTCCTTTGAAATGATGACAAGAGTTTTTACGAATATGTTACGCTGTTGAAGTTCTGTGGGCGATTGGCAACGGACAACTTCATATCCCGAGGCTCTACTTGCTATTTCTTAGTTACTGTCTTGTTCAATGTTACTATTTTTTTATTTTTTTTTATTTTATTAATATACTAACACCTCCAACATTATCGGAGCCTATTTCTGCTTATCCTTTCATACCAGTTCTCGCTTTTACTACTGCTCGTACTTCCATTCCTCATACTGTATCTTTCTTTCATTCATCCTTTCACACTCTCCAGGTGGGACTCCTGGCTATTTCCTATTCTCTATGTTTTGTCTGTTTTCTTATTACAGGGGGTTTTCAATAAGGTTTTACGCTATTATTTTATTTGACAACTTGTGTCCTTATCACATATTACATTATGTTTCTTATTTCTATTTACAAACTTAAATTAAAACTTGATTTTCTACTACAGTAATGTACAGCTTAACTGTAATCTTTCTTTACACATTCCGTGTCCTTATTGTTTAAATTATATATGCATTCTATTTTTACAACCAAATTACACATCTTAAACTAAAACTGAATATATTACTGCACAACTTACTTTAATTACTTATATTACTGTGACTATATTATGATTTACTAAAATAAACATATTATTTTGGAATCATAGTATTTTAAATAATATACAAGAAGTCAGCAGAAGTATTTGCTTCTGCTGGTTCTCTGCGAAGATTACGCAACTTTCTTCCGACTGTAACTAGGGCTGCACTTGCACAAGCACTTCTCCTCCCAATTCTCGACTATGCCGATGTCAGCTATCTGAATCTCACCGAAGCACAACTTGATAAGCTTGAGCGACTACAAAACTTCTGTATACGATTTGTATTTGGCCTACGAAAATATGATCACGTCTCCGAATTCCGTCAAATGCTCAAGTGGCTTCCAATTCGCTTTCGCCGGTATACTCATATCCCCATCTTCCTTTATAACATATTGTTTAATCCTAGAGCCCCCTTCTACCTCAAAGAACGATTCAAGTTCTTTAATGACACACATGACAAATGTCTAAGG
This sequence comes from Diaphora mendica, assembly GCA_949125395.1. Classification (NCBI taxonomy): domain Eukaryota; kingdom Metazoa; phylum Arthropoda; class Insecta; order Lepidoptera; family Erebidae; genus Diaphora; species Diaphora mendica. The sequence goes on from OX421321.1 coordinate 11,640,921, forward strand.
TCATCTGAAAATTTGAGACTGGAGATGCCTCTGCATTCTACAAGATTTTATGACCAGTCCTTTACGGTTGAAGCTGTACGCTTGTGGAATTCATTGCCGACAAACATTAGGAAAGCGCAAACAGTAAATAGTTTTAAGAAAATGGTTCGGGAATTTTATACGACATAAATAAGTCTGTCACGAATATGTATCTATAATGTAACATGTGGTATTACTGAGTAGTTATAGTTTTTAATATGTACATAATAACATGTATTCTTGTATGTATATTATAATATTATATGTATGCTCCCATGATGATGTGTATTAGTATGTATTTATTTATTTAATGTATATATTTGTGTAAATATGCATGTACGGAGATATACATATGTATATGTATTTCTAGTTATATTCATTAGAAAATTATAATTTTTCAAAACTCATTGCACTGTCAACTGCTACTATCTCTCCAATACATCTTGATCCATCCTAAGGTTGCCTGGAAGAGATTGCTTGCGGCAATAAGGCCGCCCTTTGTACATATATTTGTCATTTTCTGTACTTTCTTGTAAAACTGTAATACGGTGTACAAATAAAGAGTTTTCTATCTATCTATCTAAATTGCCTTTTATCTTATTACCCATTTTATTTATGTTAGTACAATATTGTATGTATATACTTATATTATTATTGCTACTTTTTGTGCCTAAATTTAAGATTGCAATTCTTGTGTTTGTTTTCGTTACTAATTTAACTCTTTGTTTGTTATGTGCAGGACACTCCGCGATGAGTTGAGTGACGTTTTCTGCGATGTTCAGGTTATAGATGCAGGATGGGTAGGGGGTCACGCTCGCTAATGGGCCCTCAGCACTGGTACTGCGTTGTAGATCTGGCAATGCTGTCCCATTTAGCTCTCACTGGGCACAAGTCGCTAAACGCGTTGTGTCCCGTGTTGCTCAGTTTCTCCCTCTGGCAGTTGCAACAGGTTGGTTCTGCACCAGTGGCAAATGGTTGTGTTACTATTTACATATGAAGATTGCACGACCCTACCTACACGATAAATTGTTTCAATATATTATGTCATACTTGGTAAAATTTACATAGGTACTGAAATTAAAATATTGCAAATATAAATTAAAAGCTACCAATTTTTTAATATTATGTTATCATGACATGGTTCCGGCAAATTTTAGGAGCTCTAGACAAATAGTATGTTCCTAGGTTTTAATTTGGTAGAGCAAGTGCCTTAAAATAGAATCTTGTTTCTTTACAGTCTTTAGGGACGGTGGGTATTTACCTACATTAAAAAAAGGATTTCACTTTGATATGTTCTCGTACGTTCATCAAGGTCTTGAAAGACGAACAGACGGACTACAAACTTTTCTTGTGTTCTTGTATTACTAGTTTTCACAATTCCCGTGTGTCGTTACTGAAATTACCAATGATGCAGAAGCATCTCAATAGGCCTCATACATTAAAAAAGTCTCATCACTGACGGATCTGTTGGTCTGATGCATGTCCCGTGGTTACTGGTTCGTTGGAAGTCTTCGATTCGTTCCTTCGTGGCTGTGTAATTTATCTATAACTAGCTGTGCCCAGCGGTGTTACCCGGCCGCGGTACAACAACAACCGCGGTTAACGCCACGGGACAAAGTAAAAAAGAACTATATAAAAAGTATCTACACCTATATGGCTATACCGACATCAATAAAAGCTATTAAATTGTACAGTCTAGCATATAATATTTAAATTGATACTTGTTTAAGCTAAGGCCTTATGGGACTGGCATACCCTAATAGGGTAAAAGTCCCATAGAAATAAATAAAGAGAAAAAAAATCTATCCTATGTCCGTCTCCTGGTTCTAAGCTACCTCCCCACCAATTTACAGCCAAATCGGTTCAGCCGTTCTTGAGTTATAAATAGTGTAACTATTTATAACTCAAGAACGGCTTACAGGTATTACAGAAACGTTATTCTAAATTTTATTTCTGAAAATACTCGGATAAACCTGTACTCAAAATCCTTATTTCATTTTCAAAACAAGTCTCTTTAGAACAAGTGGAACTGGTACCGATGCAGATGTATTGATAATATTTAGATTTCTGTGACTTACATACATCAGATTTCTACTTCTTGTAAAAGGTTTTACTGAAGATTGACTTTTAGGAACTATAAATATAGAATGAAGATCATGTTTGTATTTTTAAAAATTTACCACTTTACATGTAGAGCTAACTTTAAAATGAAATTGTGTTAATTCACCAAAACGTCGCATTTCATTGATGTAATGGTCAGTTACTTACTTAATAAAGTAGAATTTAAATTACTAAGCAGTTTAAACGTTAATCGTCATTACTTAAATTTTATTCACATATTATTAAAGTTTAATCGAAATAAGTTAACCTTATATTATTTATTATTCAAGAAGAGATAATTTCAAAGTACAATTACGTATCTATTACTATACTTATAATAAAAATGTAACAGGTCAAATTCTGTACATTAAAGATATAAAAAATTTTTTTTTGGAGGGCTCTCCATAATCGATACTGAAGCCAAAACTGTATTTTTTTTCATTTTTGTCTGTCTGTCTGTCTGTCTGTATCTTGGCCGCGCATCACGCCGAAACTACTGAACGGATTCAAATGAAACTTGGCAAGATTTGAGTTCATACTACGAGGTAGGACATAGGATACTTTTTATCCCGAAATTCAGCACGGTTTCCTGGAGAGAGGGGATGAAAGTCAAAATATGTATTTAGTTGTAATTCAATAACACATAGTCCGATTTCATTCATTGTTTTTTTGCTAGAAAGAAAAAAAAAACGATAACGGGAAAAGTGTTTTTTGTCCGCGACTGTACACTGCCTGTGGGAAGCTGAGACAGATATGTAAATATGGCGATACGAAGTTCGCCGGGTCAGCTAGTCTTCTTCTTCTTCTCTTATATATAAAAATGAATTGCTGTTCGTTTGTCTGGCTAAAACTCGAGAACCGCCGGGCCGATTTAGCTGATTTAGGTTTTGAAATGTTTGTCGTAGTTCAGGGAAGGTTTAAACGGTGAGAAAATATGGAAAAATTGCGAGGAAGATAATAAAAACAACAATTTCCTTTTGCCCATAAAAACTGTTCTAACAACTTTCCTGTCAAACTTTTGACTGTCAACTTGAAGCACTTATTAAATTAAGGGTTTTAAATAGACACCATATATATTATTACACGAATCAAATTAAGGGTTTTAAATAGACACCACATATTATTTATATATTATTATCGCGTATTTTAATATTATTATTTTGATGGTTGTTATTGTTGGTTCATCCAGAAATTTTTGTCATTATATTGACATATTTTGATGGTTGTCACTTAGTGCAAATAAAAAAGTATTTATTATGCCATTGTGCCACATATGCCAAGTATTATGAGGTCATATCACAAACAAAATAAGATAACACTGTTAATAAAATCAAAACGTTGTTTTGTTGGAATGCGAAGAAAATATTGATGTCAATCGTCTGTCGAACGTTAGACGAAAGATTATAAATACAGGCTATTTTTTGCACCTACGGCATATAAAGTACCTGTCATTCCATTACCGTTATTAAAATCTTCTATCATCAGTTTGTCAGTGTGTGAGAATTTTATTTACTACTAGCTGATCCGGCAAACGTTGTTTTGCCAGAAAAAAAAATAGGTATAAAAATTGATGATGGTCGATTCTCGACCTACCCGATAGGCACACCCAATTTCATAAAAATCGGTCCAGCCGTTTCAGAGGAGTATGGTTACTAACATTGTGACACGAGAATTTTATATAATAAGATTAATGTTTGAAAATGTCAAGGCAAAGACGAACTGACTTATGTCGTCGAAGTCAATCAGATGTGCGACGAGCTACCTCACGTGCAATCCGCACTGATGACCAGGGAGAGACAGATAATGATAACATTCGTATTGCTATGGCAGAATTGCGTTCTACAGTGAATAACGGCGGCTCCGTCCACTTAGATCCCTTGCATAAATCCCTTGGGGGATCCATGTGGAAATTTCGTCCACACTGATCCCTTAGGGGATCTATTTGGATTTCAATTCCATTTTGATCCCCCAAGGGTTTCATTTGGAACATTTTCGTCCACTTCGATCCCCTGCTTAAACCGATAAGGGATTTATCTGTATTTTTTATCCACATCGATCTCCAATGGAATCTTTTAGAATTTTCTATACATTTCAATTATTAATTTAGAAGTTTTTTATAACAAAAGTTCCATAAATATTCATACTTTTATACGATTTCAAATATTTTTTTAATGAATGGATTTAATACTAGGATTTTTAATGAGTTTTAAGCTATGTAGGTAATCTAAGGTGGTGAAATGTATTAATAGGTATGGTAATAAACCTATATACACAAACCTATATAGAAATAGCTATGCCACACAAAAAAATTTAAAAAATCCCATACCATCCCATCCCACGGTTTAAGGAGTGGACGAAAATCTTCCAAATGAATCCCTTGAGGGATCAAAATGGAATCGAAATCCCAATAGATTCCCTAGGGGATCAGTGTGGACGAAATTTTTACATGGATTCCCCAGGGGATCTAAGCAGGGGATCAAATAGACGGAGCCGCTTAGAATGGAACGAGTTCGGGCACACCAAACACAACAACAGCGAGCACGACGCAATGAAATCGAGCGATACCGCAGAAACAGTGCTCCTGCGAACCTGGAACGAGTAGCATTCCACTGCAATCCGGAAGTAGATTATTGTGCCGACAATTCCGTGACAATTGGGGAAATGACAATTATTTGTCAATATTATAAAGCGTTAAAATACATTTGTATCACAAATAATAATTTAACAAGATAATTGCCGATACACGGACAATTTATCACTGACTGGGAGCACTGTTGCCACTTCCAGATGTGGACCACCAATTTTTAGAAATTTATTTTATGGCAATCAAGATGCGGAAGTTGAAAGGCGTTGTGCTCATAATCCAACAGTGAAACGAACCATTGTCCAAGAACTGCAAACGTTTCTTCATCAGAACAATAATTTAGTCAAAATGTTCAAAATGACCTTAGATCGTATGCCATCGGACAGCCATAACATTGTAATCAGAGCTGACAAAACACCTGCTGGTGAGCATGCAAGGAGGTTTAATTCACCGACAATCGATGAAGTGGCTATTGTCGTTATTGGAGAAATTTGCAGTCTAGAGATATTATGCTTCATCGTCGGAACAATGAATTGAAACGTGTGTCTGAAACGCATAGGTCGTATGACGCGTTACAATATCCATTAATCTTCTGGCGGGGAGTAGATGGATATTATTTTAATATCAAAATGGTTAATCAAGTAAATGGTAATGATATTAGATAATATTTTTAAAATTCAGTATCAACATATCTATTTATATAAAAATATATCGCCGAAATGTATGTACGCGCATAACTTCCGATCGGCTGCGCCAAATGAAATAATTCTTTTTTTCATGTGTTCATTATTGTCAGGACAAGGTTTGTGTATAAGAAAAATTAAAAGATAGTGGGAAAAGTCTTTTTTTTGTCCGCGACGGGAAGCTGAGACAGATATGTAAATATGGCGGTACGAAGTTCGCCGGGTCAGCTAGTAATTAATAAAAATCAATCGCTATTAATTTTAAATTAACCCACGCACTGATTAAATGTTATTTGATTGATGTCCAACTTCAATAAATATTTGTTTTCTGTAAGATGGCGTTTAATCGTCCAGTCGTGTAATTTTTTTATCGTCTCGTAGTATGTAAATATCTACGTATTTTCATAAGTAAAACCTTCATAAACAAAGAACAATTACTTCTCCATAAGGTTGTTTATTTTACTTTTAATAATTTTTTCATCCCACCAGCTCGTAAAGAGTATTTTTGCCCTTCGATATCTGAGTGTAAAAGTCGTTTTTATCCTCTAGAGGAATAAAGTAAATTGAATTTAGAAGATCGCTCGGGTGCACTAAGTTTGTGAATTCAAAACATCATTAAACCTATTTACTTCACCTCCATGGTGCCGAATTAATCATACAATATTTTTTAATTTGTTAAAAGCTTAGACTCGGAACCTTCTTGGTGTAGTTTTTTTTATTTGCTGTGGCCGCACCATTTTCTTCTTATGTAACTATATCAACGTAACTTTATTTTTTCTTAATTTATCTATACATCCATACAAATAAATAAAATTGAAATGTCTGTTTGTAATATTAAAATAATCGCTTTTTACGAAATGCATATGTATGTATACACGGTATATATACTAAAATTTTTTTTTTTACAATTTCAGTTACATTGTCTGTCTGTCAGTCGGTCTGTCTGTCTGTTTGTTCCGGGTAACCTCTGGAACGGCTGGACTGATTTTGACGGGTCTTTCACTGGCAGATAGCTGATAATCTAAGGAGTAACTAAAGCTACTTTTCTTAGACTAGCTTTGTCGACAAAAATCGCGGGTAACACCGCGGGGTTGAGCGAGTACCTAAGTATTTTTGAAATAATTTAAAAATAAAATCTGTAATACTTACCTATCATAATGTAGTACCTAATAAATATTAATACCTAAACTGAAATAAAAGTATCTTGTGATTATTAATGCTTTTTTTGCATTTAGTTGTTTCCTCGCTGAGGTGGAATGAAAAGTTACGTGTTGCACTCGAGTGCAAAGATTTTTCACCTCGTGCTCTTTTGATTCCTTCGCTTGCTCGGTCATCAAAATTGAGCACGCAGTTAAAAAGCAACTTTGCACTCTTGTATAACAAATAACTATTAAAGATAAATAAATCTAAAATTAAATGAAAAATTAAAATTGTGTTTAATTTCTTTTATTTTTAATTCACATTGTTATGGATCGGTAAATTATCTTTTTAAATTGTCAATTAATTGTAGCAAAAGGAGGAGCTGTCATTTTTATGGTGTTTTTAGGGTTTCGTGCCAAAGGCAAAAAACGGAACCCTTATAGATTCATCATGTCTGTCTGTCTGTCCGTCCGTATGTCACAGCCACTTTTTTCTGAAACTATAAGAACTATAATCTTGAAACTTGGTAAGTAGATGTATTCTGTAAACCGCATTAAGATTTTTACACAAAAATAAAAAAAAAACAATAAATTTTGGGGGTACCCCCCCCCCTATACTTAGAACTGAAACTCAAAATTTTTTTTTTCACAAATCCATACCTTTGGGGTATTTATGGATAGGTCTTCGAAAATAATATTGAGGTTTCTAATATCATTTTTTTCTAAACTGAATAGTTTGCGCGAGAGACACTTCCAAAGTGTAACTGTAACTTCTAAAATAAGACAGAGACATGCAAACTTCCACCGAAAATTGGTTTGAACGAGATCTAGTAAGTACACACATCAAAAGTGTCTAGGGATCAACATATGTGTCTAGGGATCAACATATATTTTTGCAATAACTTTTCTCCTGATTGATCCTCTTCAATTTCCAGCATGTGGAAGTTCCTTGGAACACTAGGCATCGGTAAACAACAACGCCCTGAGGTTATGACAACAATTGGTTTAGATGACATAAACCGTCATTTCTCAACTACACCTCAGATGGATCATCAAATCAAAAGTCAAACCTTGAGTCACATAGCTAGCCTAGCCCATGCTGACATAGTCCCCTTTAACTTTTCTCCGGTATCTTCTGAGGACATCAAAAAGATTATCCTGTCCATCCGTTCCAATGCTGTGGGATATGACGGCATCAGCCGTCGCATGATTGTCACTATCCTGGATAACGTTATCCCACCAATTTCCCACATTATTAATTTTTCACTCGACTCTGGATCCTTTCCCTCACTCTGGCGTAAGGCCTTCATCATCCCTTTACCCAAAAAAACTAACCCCTCTCTTCCTGAACACTTTCGACCAATTTCTATTCTTCCTTTTCTCTCTAAAGTGCTAGAGGCCTGCGTTCACAGGCAGCTCTCACAGTTTGTATTTCAGCGGAATCTTCTCAGTCCCTTACAATCCGGGTTTAGACCCGGTCACAGCACAACCACTGCTCTCCTCAAAGTGACTGGCGATGTTCGGCAGGGTATGGAAGACACCAAAGTCACAGTGCTGGCTTTGATTGACTTCTCGAATGCGTTTAATACCGTTTGTCATGACGTCCTACTGGCCATCCTATCTCATTTTATGGTCTCTTCAGAAGCTCTGGAATGGTTCTCTTCCTATCTTCAGGGACGACAACAGTGTGTTCGCAAAGATGACCTGTCGTCAGGATGGTGTGATCTACGCACTGGCGTCCCTCAAGGCGGTATATTATCTCCCTTATTATTCTCAATATTCATAAATCTCGTTACCCAACACCTTCAGTGTTCGTATCACCTGTACGCTGACGATTTACAAGTGTACACACAGTCTAGGGTTGAGGACATCGCATATGCAATCGACAAAGTCAACAATGACTTGGACTCCATTAAGAGTTGGTCGGCGAGGTTTGGGTTGACGGTAAATCCAACCAAATGTCAAGCGATCGTCGTGGGGAGCAAGCAAATGCTGAGTAGGTTGAATACAGCGGTCATTCCACCAGTAAGGTACAACGGTGTGACTATACCTCTGAGCGCAGTGGTAAGGAACCTGGGACTACTTATTGACTCGACACTTGATTGGCAGGCACAAGTTACACACGTTAGTCAAAGAGTCACCTTATGTCTCCGAGCTTTATATCGTCTCAAGAATTTCCTTCCTGTTAAAACCAAGACCATACTTATGCAATCCTTAGTAATTCCCTTAATCGATTATGGTGATGTGTGTTATTTTGACCTGAATGCAGACCTCCTCAACAAACTAGACCGCCTTCTCAATAACTGCATTCGATTCGTTTTCAATCTTCGCAAGTATGATCATGTGTCTGCTTTACGTTCCCAGCTGCAATGGCTCCCAATTCGTCAGCGCCGCAGTTTGCGGGCTCTGACATCTCTTTTTTCTTTCCTCAACTCTCCATCATTACCTCAGTACCTCGTACCACACTTCCGTTTCTTATGTTCTAATCACGACCGAAGTCTTCGGTCAACAAACAACTTGCTCCTACTATGCCCCTCTCACACCTCCAACTTTATAAATTCTTCCTACTATGTACAGTCAGTTCTATTATGGAATGCACTTCCTGCCGAAATCAGAATGTCCACAAATCGCCTTACCTTTAAGAAAAAAGTGCGTGAACTACTTCAAAGCGAATTAGCAGTACAATCACAACGATAATACCCGTGTGTATATTTTTTTGTTACATTGTATAATATTGTATATGTGTATGAATCTTTAAGTATATTTTATATGTGTTATTATATATATAGAGGTAAATTTGTATATATTGGCATTATCTGATGTGGGTTCATATCTTAAATTTACCTATTTGTTATGAACTTTTATAGAATTCCCTTTCCTTTTTTTTTTCTTTGCGCCTACCGCATCATATTTTTACCACACCTGAAGGTTGACTAGCAGAGAATGCCTCATGGCATTAAGTCCGCCTTTGTACAACTTGTGCAATAAGTTTAAAAATAAATAAAAATAAATAAATATTAATTAAAATTTTCTTTAAGGATTCATCAAATAAAGTGTTTTCGTTTGTCACAGTAACGATAAACCAAGTCACCTTTGCATTAATAAAGAAATTTGCCATTTTCCTAATAAAGGGATTTTTGACATTTGAACCACTAACATTAAAGTTCGAAAAAAAGACTGAAATAACAGTTTTCTTTAAAATTTTATTAGGTAACTTAAACAATTAATAATCCGTGTTTCTACCGCGAACACTAATAACACAAGAATCGGTTTGGCATACTCAAAATGAGTTCATCCAAATCACGCTGTGGAATGGCCGCCCATGTTCGTTGCAACAACAAAAAAGGTCTTCTTGCGACTGGATACCCTCCATATTCGGCAGAGCTCTTCTCTGTAGCATATCCCATGCATGCTCAATCGGGTTCAAGTCTGGCGACTGAGCAGGCCAGGGCCAAAGCCACATCTCAATCTCAAGAAATCCGCATAAAAATGCTTGATCCCTAGACACTTTTGATGTGTGTAGTTTTTTTTAATACGTCATAAATCGTAAACCTCAAAAAAATACACTATTATTAAAACATCCATCAAAGTTATATCGAACAACAAGAATGTTAATATTATGTTACTTGCTGCTTCGGAACCCTTCATGGGCGAGTCCATGTCGCACTTGGCCGCATTTTTTTTTGCTGTGATAGTGGTAACATATTAACTCATTTTTTAAATTTATTACATTCTCATCGAACTTTTTAAACTTCTCTTAAACAGGCAATATGTAATTATTTCTTTTGTTAAATGTGTGCTTAGATCTTTTAGTGGAGTAACTTATTAAACCATTTTCCTGAGAAAAATGTGACCATAGGTATGCTATAAAATAATATTTGGGCGGTCGTCGTAAATCATTTATCACGTCGTTTTTACATTTATCAGAATAGAACGTATGACATAATGCCAGCCTATTCCCTTGTCTCTTTACACAAAGCATAAAGGAAGATAAAGTAGTAAGATCCAAAGTCGTGGCATGTCTCTTGGGACTTTGGAGCTATGCTGTTGTGACTAATCTCGTTCAATACTTTCAGTTACATGATTAATTGCCTCTGAATATATGAAATGAAATATCCAGAATTATGAATTATATTGTCATTCAAAACATAATGGAGAATGCTATTAAGGGAAGATATTTCTGAATAAGTAGAACATACGTGAGTTATTTAAGTTGAACTCAATGTTTCGGTAAACTAATGACCTGAAAGAATGCATTAACTTCGATGAATTTTCATAATGAACTTTTCAATGACACTTTTGTTTTAAATGTCTGAATTGTATGGTGGCAATTATGTTTAATTGATGTAGTTCGTTTATTTTGTTTGTTAACTAGCCTGAAAGTAAAAGAAAGGAATAAGTGTGGGTCTTACTTCGTCTTCATCATTTGAAATGAAATGAAATAAAATCATTTATTCTGCAATTAGGTTACATGAACACTTTTGCAAGTTAAACTTTTTTTGAGCAGATGAGTTCGGCCTTTCCTAACTGGACTAGCCCTGAGAAGAAAGGACGAAACAAACTCAGGGATCACCGTCTCTTTTAAAGTCCAGACAATATGCAAAAGATATTATTTCAATAAAAGAAATACGATAATTACTATTTGAGTCACAATTACAATAATCAGTAAAGATAAAATTAAAAAAAAAATGTCAACAATAGCAATAATTTAAAATGAATTTGTTTCAAACTATAAATTATCGTCACATCAAAATAAATTTAAACATTCAAAATAAACAGCATGTGCAGAATGGGCAGCTCAATCCCAGGCGGTTTTATCATCAAGATATTCTGCTATGGTATAATACCCCTTTGCGGATAACTTAGATTTTATGGTATTCTTAAATTTCTTTAATGGCAAATTCCTAATATCAATAGGGAGTTTATTGTAAAAGCGTATACATTGTCCCATGAACGAGTTGCCTACTCTGTGGAGACGAGTGACGTGAACACTAAGATTATGTTTGTTTCTGGTATTTACAGAATGAACATCACTGATTTTAGGAAACTTTGATATATTTTTTTGAACATAAACTAAATTTTCGTATATATATTGTGAAGATACAGTCAGAATATTTATCTCTTTAAATTTGGAACGGAGAGAAACTCGAGGGCCTAATTTTTAAATGGCTCGTACGGCGCGTTTTTGTAAAACAAATATGGCATTAATATCTGCACAGTTACCCCAGAGTAGGATACCGTAACTCATTATGCTATGAAAGTAACTGAAGTAAACTATTCTAACTGTATCAACATCAGTTAAATGTCGAATCTTTTTTACAGCAAAAGCCGCTGAGCTTAGCCTACCGGATAGTTTTTCTATTTGGGGACCCCATTGTAACTTAGCGTCAACAGTAATACCTAAAAATACAGTAGATTTCTATAGTAGATTTCTCAGTTTATATTCCAACTGCAATAAATAAATCTGTAGAAACCACAGAAAATTGTCAGATAAATATCTTAAATGGGGTATTTAATAGTTCTAAAAATATTCTCAAACATCATTTCTCAGTTTATTTTCCAACTGCATATATAAATCTGTAGAAACCACAGAAAATTTTCAGAAAAACCCCCGACGCAAAAAGAGGGGTGTTATAAGTTTGACGCCGATGTCTGTCTGTCAGAGTCTGTCTGTGGCATCGTAGCTTTCAAACGGATGGACCGATTTCGATGCGTTTTTTTCATTTGAAAGTCTGCTTCCTTGCGGTGGTTCGTAGCTATGTTTGGTTAATATCGGTCCAACAGAGTAAGAGTAAGTGTATCAGCTCTTTTCCAAAATGATTGAAGGCATTTTTGGCCAATTTTAATGCTACCACTTAACATTAGAAAGAATATTGATCTCACATACAAACTTGTCCGAGTATTCTTCAATCAAAATACACCAAAATGATGATTGATATGTAATCAATAGTGACCATCGATCGATTATTTTGACTTTAGACATAATAGAGGGCCACATAAACAAACAGTGTATTATACCTGCTATTAATAACTAGACATGCAAAATATCAACTGAAGTAAACTAAATTATTTGAGATTCTTTTCTGATTCCAGAAGAAAAAACTACTCACTTTCTTTTTAATGAATTTATGGCATTAATTCGTTACTCCTCATATTATGAATCCGATCAGTTTGTAGAAAACATATGAAAGAGTTTTAACAGAAACATTTTCATTACGTTTTCTCATTGCAAATGGTGAAAATAAAATTAAGTACAATGGTGAACGAACTGAATAGCTTTTCGCAAATGCAATCTTTAAACCACTTATTTTACGAGGCTTACTTTGGATTTGGTTTAAGTTTGGTTTTTATCTTCACATGAATAAGGCATTAGGACCGTTATTTTTCTCAAATTACGGGCTCGGGGAAATAATTTTTAGCTCATCTTTCAGAGGAAAATAAACGTAATTACTTTAATAAAAACAAAAGTAGATACATTTTTCGTATGTACGTCCGAGGCTATACAATTCCCGATGGAACGTGGCGGGGTTGTGAACTCACTCACCGCAAGCTCTGAGCGCGGTGCGGCCCCTAGCTATTAGAACTGTTCATGGGAAATCTATCAGCTGCTTTCATCGTGTTTTACAATTACATGTGTGTTATTTAATTACTGTCCATAATAAATAAATAAATAAAATAAGCCTTTATTGCGGTTTTAAATTTACAAACTAAGTATAATAAGTTTAATATCATAGTTACATCCACAGCTTGTCCTTCGACATAGGGATTTCCCATCTATCTCTTTCTCTAGCCATTCTCATCCACTCTGGGCCAGCCACTTTTTTAAGGTCATCTTCCCAACGTTTCATTTGTCTTCCTCTACTTCTTTTCCCATCTCTGGGGTACCACTCTGTTACCATTTTAGTCCATTTCTTGTAATTATTGTCTATAATAATGTAATTTTAAATAAATACAAAGAATACTTACTCTAATACGAATTTTCGATTTCAAAAAATTAAAATCCATGGAAGTAATGAATACATAACGTGTAATACGTTCAAACTTTAAACAGTAAAACATGAGTCGCAAGCACTAAAGCTTGTGAGCATGCTCCGGGCTGATTAGATATTGCTATGTGGCGACCTCCACATACAGCGCAACAGCCACCTGCTACAGCGTCATCGACCAAAGATACACCGAACTACGGTGTGACATCACGACACGGAGTACACAAATAGTACCAATCCTGAATCGCGCAATAAGATTTCTCGCCCCAATTAACATATTTACAACTTCTCAACAACAACCGTTGGGCAGTTGGCCCGCCAGGCATGATCACCTCGCCTGGTCGGAGGATCCTCCCTTTGTGTTGGAGGAACACGATCACCCGTTCCTCCACAGCTATTATATTGGAATGTGCAAAATAAGTAAAATACTGACTGGTCTAGTGAGTACCGCTCTCCTCTAAAAAAATTAGTTCAATCTAAAGAGCCAGTTTTCTGTTGGTAAGAAAAATCAATGAAAAATTACAAAATGTTCATAAATGAATTCAGAATTGTTCATCCGGTATTGTATAGTTAGTACCTGAATGACCAGTATCGTTATTTCTTTTTGGTAATTTTTCTAAAAATGAATTCTAGCTAGATTGATTTATCGCCGCGAAACCACCTGCATACAAAATTTCATGAAAATCGTTGGAGCCATTTTCGATATTCCGATTATATATATACTAGCTTTTGGACGCAGCTTTGCTCACGCAGAAGATTTACCCCCATAGGGGTGGAATTTCAAAAATTCCTTTCTTATTGCTTACTTACGTTATATAAAGAACCTACATGCAAAATTTTAAATTCTAGGTTCAGCGGTTTGGGCTGTGCGTTGATCTCTGGGTATGTCAGTCAGTCAGTCAGTCAGTCACACAAGAATTACCCGTTTAAAGATATTAGTTTTTTTTTTTTTAATTTATTTATTGATACGGTAAGGTAGTAGAGCCACGCTGATTTCAGCACGAATGGGCCGGCTCGACCGGGGCGGTACTACCCTCGCACAGAAAATCAACGTAAAATGACAGCGTTCGTGCTGTCGTGTTTCGTTGGTGAGTGCGAGACCGGAGGCCCAATTAGTCTAGTCATCAAGTTCCATACTTGTTGACTAGACTAAAAGATGCAGCAGCATCACTAGGCCGCCAGGGTGTGGGTCGCCATGCTGCTTTGTCTGCATTCGCAATGAGTATGGCGACCACCACTCTTGGATTCTGCTTATGCTTTCCATCAGGCAGAGTAGAGTCATTTTGGCGGGCCAAACATAAAAAAAAAAAAAAAAATATATATAATACAGGTGTTATCTATAAAACATCACAAAACCTTGACAGGTTTGTCTGGACGTTGAATCACTTTTGAGCAATCTATTAACATACATTCACCTAAAAACATCTCAAAACCAAAAACAATGTTTTTACAATAGTACCTACCTACAATTCGCTTAGGACGGTCCCAAGCCCGTCTGCAAAAGGAGGAGGGTTGAAGTGGAGAAGGCCCTGATTCCACCGTAAAAAGGCCAACGCCGAGTATCGGGCGGCGGTAAATATCCTGACTCCAACCGCGACCACCCAGAGTCGCGAAGTGGCACCCAGTGGCCAGGGAGACTAAATACCCCCAAAATACTGATATGGAAGGACCCGGGGACCCACCATAATTACGACCCCACGAAAACCTTTATGCTGGACAATAATAAGAACGAACGACTGTTGGACGATCCGGCTAACCACCGGCGCCACCAGGTATCCGGGCCGAGTGGTGTGAAGTATGCTACCGAGGCTTCCAGTGGGGCGTGTCATCAGACCCTGACTGGAAGAAATGCTACTGATGACCAATCCAGCAAAGCCTCACTCCGAACCAACCACCGAGTAGGCACATGGAATGTTCGCGGCCTACTACAAAGCGGCAAACTGAGCATTGTCGAGAAAGAGATAGAGCGGAATATATATATATATATAATAGCGGAGAGAAAGAATATCACGGTGCTGGGGATCAGCGAGACCCACATGCGCGGGAACGGCCATTTCAGAACTCCAGCCGGTTCCACATTTTACTTCTCTGGCTCTGACCAATCGAGTGTTGGTGGCGTAGGGTTCCTGATACCGGCTCAATTCAATAAATACGTCTTGGGATACAATCCCGTCTCAGACAGAATCATCACCATCAGGCTGAACACCAAGCCGTGCGTCTTGAATGTGGTTCAAATATATGCGCCGACTTCATCGTCCTCTGAAGATGACATTGACAGCTTCTATCGAGCCGTTGAAACAACTCTTGGGACTGTATCTTCCCGTGAAATAGTGATGGTGCTGGGAGATTGGAATGCTAAGGTTGGGTGCACGGCCTCAGACGAACACATCAGGAACACAGTTGGCAGGCATGGAATCGGCACAAGAAACGACCGCGGGCAGCGACTGCTGGAATTCTGCATTGGTAGGAAACTCACCATCACAAACACCTGTTTCCAGCATCATCCTCGACGCCTGTACACCTGGAGATCTCCTGGTGACAGATAGAGAAACCAAATCGACTTCATCTTAATTCAGTCGCGGTGGAAGTCGTCTGTAACTAATGTCAAAACCTTCCCAGGTGCCGAGTGCGGGTCCGATCACAATCTACTTGTTGCCAACTTCACTCTTCGCCTGAAGGCACCTAGAATGCACTATCAACCTAGACCCAAACAACTTGATCTGCTGGAACAGAAACTGCTAGCCGAGACCTTCAAAGCAGCCATCTACAATGATCCACCACCTGATCAAACAGATGTGAACACGCAGTGGGAACATTTTAAAAAACATATCCACAATGCACTAAAGGCAGTAACGAGAACTCGGCCGAAAGTCGCCAAAAAGTCCTGCTGGCTGCGCGATCACACATGGAGGCTCATCCTTGAGAGGAAAGACTTAAAATCGAGAGGCTCATCGACACCTGAAGACCGGTCCAAGTACAGAGAGCTATGTAAAGCCATACAAAATGAGTGCCGCAGAGACAAGAACCTTTTCATCGAATCAATTTGCAAAGATCTCGAGAAGCACTCACTCCAAGCTCACACCCCTGATCTCTTCAAAAAGGTTCGCATTCTGTCCAAGAAATTTAAGCCGAAAACGTGGGTGATAGACGATGAAAACGGCCAGCCACTACATAACCTGGTGGACATTGCAGAAAGATGGCGGTTATATTGCGGTCAACTCTACAGGGGTGATGGTGAGTCTATGCCTTTGCCCTCCCCTAGCTGGTACACCATTGAGCCTGAACCCACAATCTTACGATCGGAGATAGAAGCAGCCCTCGGATCGCTTAAGGCCAGGAAAGCCCCTGGGCCAGATCAAGTAAGATCCGAAACCCTCATCGCTCTCGGAGAACTGGGCATCGACCTGCTGCATGGCATTTGTACCAACGTTTGGCGTACTGGTATATGGCCTCGCGACTGGACGGAGTCAGTTATTCTTCCCATTCACAAAAAGGGCTCCACGAAGCAGTGTGACAACTATCGCTCCCTTGCCTTAATCTCACACGCCAGCAAAGTGCTCCTCCACATAATTAATGCTCGCATCCGACACTTTCTGGATTGGCAAATTCCACAGGAACAAGCAGGGTTCGTAAAGGGCAAGGGAACCAGAGAACAACTACTCAACCTTAGGCAGATCGTTGAGAAAGCCTATGAATTTGACACACCAGTGGTACTATGTTTCGTGGATTACAGCAAGGCCTTTGATTGCGTCAGATGGGACTGCTTGTGGCTGGTGTTGGGCGAAATGGGTGTGCCACAACACCTCACGTCTGCTACGGTCGCTATACAGTAACAGCAGGGGCATCGTCAGGGTGGACCAAACCCTCTCAGAGCCATTCACCTTCGAAAAAGGTGTGCGCCAGGGCTGCATACTGTCTCCGATTTTATTCAACATCTACGGCGAGTATATCCTCAGGCGAGCACTCGAGGACTGGAGCGGCAGCGTATCTGTTGGTGGCGTCAAAGTCTCGAATCTTCGTTACGCAGACGACACCACTCTCCTAGCTGTGGATGAGGCCGAGATGCATGCTCTCTTGAGCAGAGAGCCAGTGAAGACCTAGGGCTCAAAATGAACAGGGCCAAAACAAAAGTCATGGTTGTTGACAGAACCGCCAAACTGGAACTCACAGGTTCGCTTAGCCTTGAGGTGGTGGAGGATTTTATTTACCTTGGCTCCAACATCACCAGCACCGGATCAGCTGAAAAAGAGATTCGGAGACGAATAGGTATGACTAAGAGTGCAATGTCTGACCTGGATAGAATATGGAAGGACCGCAACATCTCTAGAGGGACAAAAATAAAGCTGATACGAACCCTCATCTTCCCCATATTCCTGTACGGTGTCGAGACGTGGACGCTAAAGGCTGCCGACCGTAAACGCATTGATGCCTTCGAGATGTGGTGCTGGAGGAAGCTGCTACGAATACCCTGGACAGCACATCGCACCAACGTATCCATCCTAAAGGAACTTAACATTCGTGAGCGCCTGTCGACCCTGTGCCTCCGCAGAATCCTCGAATACTTTGGCCACATTGCGAGGAGAGAAGGCGATAACCTTGAAAGACTGATGGTTACGGGTAAAATAAAGGGGAAAAGACCCAGGGGCCGTAGCCCGTTGCGCTGGGCAGACCAAGTTTGCACTACTCTCGGCACTACGATCCATGCTGCCCTACACACTGCTCAAGATAGAAACAGGTGGCGAGCTATCACTCGCACATTTAGTCGAAATAGAGGTCACGACCCTCAGAATTGAGGATAACGACACAAGGAGGGGGACAATTCGCTTAAACTATTTATCACTAGGAAACCGGTTATCTAACCGTTCGACGCATGTCCCGGCCGATGCTACCTGACTTTGTTAAGAAGTTATGATTATTATGTAGTGTAGTTATGCAGAAGTAGTGATACACTATAAACGGGATGTTGCACTTCCTTTATTTTATTTTTATATTTTTATTTTCTTCTTTCTATTTAAATCTGTTCAAGTCGTCTACTTTCCAATTATATTATGTTATGGTGTTAAAGCATAGAAATAAAATATTTTTTGTATTTATATTTATAGTTTTTTTCTGTTATTTTTGTTTGTATATTTATTGGAATGTCATTGATAAAAATTGGTATTAAATATGTGTTCATTCGTTGTCCGTAATAGTTAGTAATCCTGGGCACTTCTAATTTTGAGTGTGTTATTTTCCGTGTTGTTATTTTATGATTTATTTTAATTTGTAGTTTTTTATTATGATATTGTTCGATTAAAAGCCACATTTTTATTTTAAGATGAATTGGCAGTATTTTACAATATTTGAACAGGGCACTGGTATTGTCACCAGCGCATACCGTTTTTTTTATTTTGTCTGGTGTTATGGTTTTTAGAATTCGTAGCTGCAAGTTGTATATTCTATCCAAGTAGGTTTTAAAAGTTCTTCCGTAGCTAGTGATTCCATATGAAATGATTGACTCAGCAAGGGCATTGTATAAGTTTAGTAGTATTTTAAAAGGAACCTTATATTTTAGTATTGCAAATTTAGCTAATAATGCTCTTAGTTTGTCACAAATTGTATCGACATGGTAACCCCAGTTAAATCTGTCGTCCACTACTAGGCCTAGGTATTTATAGTTAGATAGTTGCTCCAGAAATTACATGCATGATTGTTAGATTTCATTTCATGCAAGCATCGGTGGCAATGAGCTACTACTTCGATTGGTTTGTCGTAATTAAGTAAGTGGTTAGACCGGACATGTATGATTTTAGTTTTATTGTCATTTAGTACAAGTCCGACATCGTGCGACCATTTACATAATTATATTGTTAAAATCATGTTGTAGACGATGTTCAGCCTCAGACAGATTTTTACCAGCTACAACGAGGCACGTATCATTAGCGTATTGGTAGATAGAACAGTGGCTTATGACATTTTCCATATCGTTGACGTACGCCAAATAGTGCAAAGGCCCAAGGACGGAGCCTTGAGCTGTGCCAGTCGTAACCTCTATCTCATCACTAAGTGCATTTCCGATCTTAACTCGGTATCTTCTGTTGTCTAAGTAATATTGGCACCATTTTTATAATAGTCCACCGACTCCGGTATGGTCTAGTTTATCTATGAGGGTCTTATGCCTAAGAGTATCAAAAGCCTTACTAAAATCTATAAATAATAATAGAACATGATTTTTATCATTGAGGTGTTTGTTAATTTCATCCGTAAATTTTGATAGTAACATTGTAGTTGACTTATTGGATTGGAATCCGTATTGAGGCACATATATTTCTCCGCCACTTTATCTATAACTCACAGTATTGTTATTGGTCTATAGCTGTCTAATCTATCTAAGTCTAAGTCTAATCATTGTGTGCTCCTTTTTTGTAAATTGGTCTCACAATGCCCGTTTTAAGTTCTTGTGGATATTTTGCTACCTTAATACTTGTGTTTATTAGTTTGATTATGACATTGGCAATCTTATCGCTTAACATTTTCACATCAATGCAACGAATTCAATCGTTACCAGCCGATTTGTTTATATGTAATTTTTGTATAATAGTTAAAATGTCTCTTTTAGTAGGCTTTTTGAATAACATAGATTTATTTTCAGGAAATACATAATATGACTCGGGGATAAGGTTTGTGTTACACGTAGGTAAAATATTTTTAACGTTTTGGTAGAATTCCTTACCAAAGTTATTTGCTATAGCTTTTACGGTTAAATTATTTTTCTTATAAGCTTTAATTACCGCTTCATCGACTGATTTGCAAATTCGACCGGTTAACGTATTTAATATATCCCATAGTTTCTTTTTATTCATTTTATTGCTATTTATTAGATCATTGTAATATTTGTTTCGAGTCGTTTCTATAAATTTTTGAGTTTTGTTACGCTGTTTATTATACTCCAATCTAAGTATATAATTATTAGTATCTTTTTTCCATTGGTTAAACAGTAGATCTCTTTTTTGGCACATATTATTAAAGTTATTATTTATCCAAGGTTGCTTGTTTCTTTTGCTACTAAGATTAATTTTTTGTATATATTTTGATTGTTCATAACTTTGGTCAAATTTGTTTTTAATATAGTTATAAATCTCTATAGGACATTGCATGTTGTCTACCGTACTCCAGTCTATCTCGTTAAGCTTTGACGTTAGTACATTATAATTAATTCTTTGTATGTCTTTTATATCCTCCTGTATAGTGTTTGCCCCTACGTTACCGGCGCACGACAACACAATCATGCGATGGTCCGCCATAACAGTATTGAGCACAGCCGAGTAAAGGTCTAGCGAGCGTGATCTAGCAAATATATGATCAATACAATTCCGCGTAATGGATTCATTCCGGTTTTCGATTCTGGTGTAGTCTGATATTCCACTCGCCAGGCCACACTCGGCCATGCTAGTTACATAAAATTCACGTATGTTATTATGCGACTGTAAGTCGATGTTTATATCACCCAATAAGTATACTTCCGGTAAGTAAGGTAAGGTAAGTATACTTCTGCGCAGTCGGATAAACACCAGAATAGGAACACATCGGTTTGCTTACAGAATAGGGACCCTGTTAGTGTGGTATGTGACGGTACATGGCGAAACAATTTTATCAATAATATCGAAAATGTGCGGGTGGATGAAGAACCTTCGACTTCACGGATTCGACGACGGAGGGCGTGCGCCGCTGAGCCAGTCAGCCTGTGACCACGGCCAGTGCAACCTGGTCGAAACGTCAGGCAAAAACAGAGGTATGTAGTACCTTGAAATAGTGATCGCGTTAATTCCCGTAAAAATAATTATAATTATATCATGGAACGCGAAAGTTTAAAAGTTAATACAACTTTATTGTCATTACACCAATAAGGTTACTACCAGACCATGATAGCTCTACTGAGCCACGTTAATTTCAGCACGAACGGGGCTGCTCGATAGGGGTGGTACTGCCCTCTTACAGAAGACCAACCTAAAATGACTGCATTCGTGCTGTCGTGTTCGTTGCGTTGCCGCGTTGGTGAGTGCGAGACCGGAGGCCCAATGATGTAGAAACATATCAATAGTCTGCCATGCCCATAGTGTGGGTCACCATGCTGGATTACTGCATTGTCTACATTCGCATTGAGAATGGAGACCACCACCCTTAGGTTCTCCTCATGCTTTCCATGAGGTAACGTAGAGTCACTTTGGTAGGCTTATACATAGAAAAATGGTAAAAACGTTGGTTGGCTTTTTTTATGTATGGCGCGCCAAAATGACTCTACTCTGTCTGATGGAAAGCATAAGCAAAATCCAAGAGTGGTGGCCACCATACTCATTGCGAATGCAGACAATGTAGCATGGCGACCCACACCAAGGCGGCTTTGTGATTCTTCTGCATCATTTTCCAGTTGTGGACGATCAAAAGCTATTGATAGTAATGAAGACTGTAATTGACGTTATGATAAAAAGTATGAAACTATTTTGAAAAACTTATTTATTAAATTAGTAGTTGTATTTGATTTATTGAAAAGAAATCATGAGCTTATAGAATTACAATATTGCTTTCAGCTCTAAAACTCAATTTATTCTTAACATAATTTATAAATACTTTGTTATATTAAAGTCAACTATAAAGAAGTTTTATGTATAAATTTAAATCAACTAATGAATGCAACATTAATATTTCTGTACGTACCTACTTAGTATATACTGTTAAATATGCGAGATGGATTAATATACCACATGTTCCGTTTACCTCATTCATTTGAAACGAAACAAACTGCAATCATTATGTAGTTTAAAAAATCAATATTTAATCTTCACAATTGTGGTTTGAGTGATTAAATTGGTTTGTGCTAGATTGTCAATGGAAAATATTCAACTACAGGGACTGGAAAGCAGTGATGAACTATAGTCTCTCACACGATCCATCGTAGCTGACCTCCGATTTCACAATAAATTATTTCATATAATTTAATATTTCAATAAAAGTACTTGTTATTGGTTCCTTGCTATTTGATAGGTTTGTTTTTGTTGGCAGAAACATGAAAATACTTTTTTTGCAAACATATTTTGGTATAAACGTTCGCCCTTTATCCTATCCTACTAATATTATAAGCTGTAAAAGTAAAAGCTGTAAAAGCTGGTAAAATAGTTTACCATTATTTTGTTTTCGTTATTTTCTAAAAAAAACCCTTTAAACGTGTATGTCGGTTATCGCGGCAAATGTCTATGTGTTATTCTGATGTATAAGATATATTACTGTAAAGTTTCATCCAAATCCGTGCAGTAGTTTTTGCGTGAAAGAGTAACAAACATCCATACATCCATACTTACAAACTTTCGCGTTTATAATATTAGTAGAATTGGATACGTTTCAATGTGTAAATTGCTGGAGACATTTGAGACATCGATAAAAAATATCGTTTTTGGAATATCATCGAGTCAGACATCCACAGCAGACAAGTTTTCCACTCGTTAAATTATGTAGCTCGAAAAGTCAAAGTTTGTGTCTCAAAACAATGGAAGCTCACAAGTGAATAAAAAGATTTATACGCAATACAGAATCCGTGGTAAACGGGGTTAGGACGTGATAGTCGTTTCCTACCTTTTGTCTCTTTATAACTTGTACTGACGAATTTATTTTACCGTAGATACTTGGGTACTCGTAAAACAAGACTCATGTGATATTTAGTTCTACTGGCCATCGATTTTGTACCCTCCAGACACAACGTCTACCGGTATTGAACGTCTGATGTATTCTAGGGCACAAGACGACTTTTATAGACTGAGAACACCTTGAATTTTGTATTGGGATACACATTACAATGCGCTCTCGATTTGTAAAGGTTATTTTATTTTACTGGTTTTAAAAATGACTATGTAGGTATTCAATTACGGGTAAATTGTGTAAGTCTGTAAATAATGTATTAAGTCCTGGTAAAATTAAAAACAGTTATTAAGTTGGCGGTCATCTAGTTACGATCTTTTATCCCATTTGATATAATAATTTACAGTTACTTTTAGAGATCATGACATATTCATAATATATATTAGTTAAAATTAACCGAATATTTCATTATTATAATAATAGGTCTTTACCTATGAAATTGCCGTTTTGTATGCAATAAGTGAAAGTACTTATTTTTTAAAACTTTTTTATTTCTGTTATTCGAAGTAATCACCCATGCAATCGACGCATCTTTACCAACGCATTGGCAGTTTATTGATGCCCTTCTTGTAAAAATCAGCTACAGCAAAAAGTTGTCTAAATTTTGGAAAAAGTAATAGTCGGTAGGTGCAAGGTCTGGTGAGTATGGCGGATGAGGGAGAGCTTCCAACCCCAGCTCCTGCAGCTGCTTCACGACAGCGCTACAGACAGTCTCCAAGCTGCAAGAGCTGGGGTTGGAAACTCTCCCTCATCAGCCATACTCACCAGACCTTGCACCTACCGACTATTACTTTTTCCAAAATTTAGACAACTTTTTAGTGGGTAAAAATTTCAATTCCCGAGAGGCAGTACAAAATGCCTTTGAAGAGTTTGTTGCCTCCCGTCCAGCTGATTTTTACAAGAAGGGCATCAATATACTGCCAATGCGTTGGCAAAGATGCGTCGATTGCATGGGTGATTACTTCGAAAAACAGAAATAAAAAAGTTTGAAAAAATAAGTACTTTCACTTATTGCATACAAAACGGCAATTTCATAGGTGAAGACCTATTATACCATGTGTCCCAAAATTCAACGATAAGCGGGCGCCAAAAGGTAGACCTGCTCATGAGTACATAAGGAAAAAAAATAAAAAAAATATACCTAGTTTTTTTTTAGTTACAAGAAAAATTTAGAATTTCTTTGAAAATTTACACCCTTCATGATATTTTAAACGACCACGATGACAATTTTTGTGTAACGTTTTTTGTGTAAAAACTGCGGGCAATTTGGTGTTTTTAAGAGTTGTGGTGAATAGTAGCACTATTTAGGTACAAGATAAAAAAAAATCTTAAGCATATTTGAGAAATTGTCATCGTGGTCGTTCAAAATATCATGAAAGGTATAAATTTTCAAAGGCATAAATTTTCAAAGAAATTCTAAATTTTTCTTGTATCTAAAAAAAACTAGGTATAATTTTTTTATTATTTTTCCTTATGTACTCATTAGCAGGTCTTCCTTT
Organism: Diaphora mendica; assembly: GCA_949125395.1. Taxonomy (NCBI): domain Eukaryota; kingdom Metazoa; phylum Arthropoda; class Insecta; order Lepidoptera; family Erebidae; genus Diaphora; species Diaphora mendica. Next base: position 11,665,599 of record OX421321.1, read on the forward strand.
AGGCGCCCGCTTATCGTTGAATTTTGGGACACCCTGTATATATAGTGTAAATATAAATTAAAGCACACTGCATAATAAAAACATCACATACCTAACTAAAAACGATGTTTTCCTGGTTTTGTTAAGAACAGGTAATTTTATTTTTAACCAACTTCCAAGAAGAGGAAGGTTCTATGTTCCACTGTATGTAGTTTTTATGTGTGTTCACCGATTACTCCTTCTATTGTGGACGAATTTTGAAAATTCTTTTTGTATTCGAAAGGGTATGCTCCCGAGGTGGTCCCATTGCCACCATATCAGGATCTGATGATGGAATCCCAGGGAAATCGAGGGAAACCTCATTTTTTAACATATATGAGCTTATACATACATAACATGTAAAAACATTTTATAAAAAAAAAAATCGACTTCCAAAAAACATCCAACGCAAATTCCCTGCCAAAAAACACTAAAAAGCGTAAAATAAACTGGCTCTTAATAAATTGCTATGTGCCAATTCTTGTCTATACCTAATTCTTTATTCATTTAAATAGTAGTATTATAATGTGTGCTAGGTACCTAAAATCTGTTTGAAGTCGGTGCCAAGCCCAATAGGTATTTGATAAGTTAAGAACAGGTAATTTTATTACGATAAATAAAGATCCTCGATGAACCAAGTGGCGCGCAATTGGAGAGGCCTATGTCTAGCAGTGGACTGCGATAGGCTGATGATGATGATGAAATAATGATTCGATACGTAATATTTATGTTTATGATATCAAAACGTATGGACGTTGGTATTCGATAAAGTAATCTAGAATTATACGTCACCAATAATTATATTATTATTATTCAACACATTTAGCACTAGAAACAAATTAAATGAATGTAATTTTAGTTGCCGTCAGTTTCGATTAGAGGCTCTAAGTTAAATATTTAAAAGATATGATATTACAAGCAGTTCAGTGCAGCGGAATAACAAAGAAAGACAGGCCACGTTTCAATTTCGCCGAGCGTCTACACAATTTTCCAAGCAAAATTATGCAAGCGGTAACCGAGTTGGCAAATGCAGCAATGCTACTACTTGAAACGGATAAATGTTTAGCTAAGTAACTCTGACGCCTGAGGCGCATTAAAATTATATATTGACATCTACAAAGCGCCGAGTTTGCTCTTATTTACACACGCATTTATTAGCTTTTAATGCTTTTTCTGATTACTGTTAAAAATGCATGATATGTACATTTTCTTTTCTCCTTGTTAACGTCTTGTCCGGATATATTGTTATTTTCTTACCTTGATAATTTTCTTCTATAAGAATTTTGTAAATTTTGTATTCGGTGGCCCCGACATTTACAAGAGATTAAGATTTTGCAGAAATAAATAGAAGATATTTTTGCAAAATAGACTTACTTTCTGGGGTCCTAGATGCAAGTCTTTACTGAACGATTTGATAATATGTATTACGTTTAATCAATTACATAATCACCCAAAAAAACGTTAACTGATTACAGAAATTTACACGAATTAAGACAATACAATGTATTAAACTCATGCTTGCATCAGCCTACTGCCATCCACAGCTAAACGGAGGCTTCCCCCAAAAAGCTCCAACCATCAAGGTCTTGGACAGCCCGCATCCATCCACCGCCATCCATTTTCATCAAGTCGTCGGTCCATCGTCTCGCAGCCCCGTAAGCAGCGCCACCTCCCACCTTAGGCTCAGTGACCTCAGTCTCACTTGCCTCTCTATTCAGGGTGCACGCGGTACACCCTGCTAAACAATGGACGAGGCTCTGGCGGCCGACTCGTGGCGGCAAAACAACACACCTGCGAGAATCACTAAACTTCGGTACTGATGACTGGCAGCATCGCCACCAGATAATGATTCTCGGTACTGCGGTCACCAACCCGCTTGACAAGCGTAGTGACTAAGGCAAAATTTCCCCCCACATAAGTGAAATTAAACTCTGAGCTTTTAATAATTTCTGTAACGCAAATATTGTTTAAAATATGAATGTTTATGAATTCTTAGTAAGTGTAAAGTTCCTACAACGATTTAATTTTAGATACTTGAAGATTTTGAAACGGGTGAACATATATTTTGTATGGCAGAAACTATCTCAGTCAAATCACCTTAAAATAATAAAAGCAACTAAATCAAAATCAGTTTACATATACGAACACACATCTGTCGTAATACCATAACTATAAAGCTTAAAATATAATGAACACTTAATTAAACCTTAAAAATAATATTAAGTATATAGCTAATTATGAACAGTGATCAAAATTGTAACGTACATGGGCGTAGCCAGCCATGGGCTCAGGGTGGGGCAGCAGTCTAAAATAGTATGTGTAACTAGTAAACTACTTCTTCTCTCATCCGGTACGCTCTTGACAGAGCGGTCGTGATCGTTATTCAGTAGTAGTTTTAGGAGATGTGATGCGTTTCACGACGCCTCGCCACTGCTGCCTGTTCGAGGTCATCCTGCTACACTCGTTCACAGAACTTCCCACGGCAGACTTGATCTGGTCAGTCCAACGCGTAGGTGACCTTCCGCGGGGTCTAGTGCGTTCCACTCTTCCTTGGACGACAAGGCCCTCTATGGATTGATCGCCACGCCGAGAAACATGTCCGAAGAACCAGGCGCGGTTCCAGGGGGGGGGGTCACAGGGGACGTGACCCCCCCCAAAATCTGCTACTAGAACCTGATTTTCTTGTTCTTATCAGTTTCCATAATTGTTCAATCGAGATAAGAAATCAAAGGATAGGAAGGATAGGAACTCTTTGAGAGAGTTATCTCTGGCCGTATCAGCGAGCACCTGTCGCGAGTGGGCCCTGATCTATCGGACTGCCAATTTGGATTACAACGGGGACGCTCGACAATGGACGCTAATATATAGATGTGTTCGCTCCCTATCGGGGTCGGCAGTCCGATCGGGGTGGTGGTGTTGGTAGTTAGCCTTGATATCGTTAATGCTTTCGGCACCCTTCAATGGGGCGCGATTAGGGAGGCCCTTGAATATCACGAGGTGCCGACTTACCTGCGTGCAGTCATAGAGGTCTATCAGCGCGACAGGACAGTGAAGTTTGTCGATCGGAACGGAGTGGAAAATTGAAGGGAGGTGTGTTGTGGGGTTCCCTAGGGCTCTGTATTGGGCCCATTGTTATGGAACCTCGTATACGATGCGGGCCTTCGCACTAGTCTGACTTCGGGCAGGAACCACCCTGCTCATACCTCCAGGTGGATGACACCGAAGTCCAAATGGGTCAGTACATGAAGTATCTCATCATGGACAATCGGTAGAACTTTGAAAAGCATTTCGGGCGACTAGTCCCCAGTACGAGAAGTAGCAGGGTTGCCACATTGTCTGCTGCCCAATCTCGGGGGACCGCGGGAAGAAGTTCGCTGCCTCTCTGTGCTTGGGAGTGCGTAAGGGCGTCGTGCGATCCATGGTCCTCTATGGGGCACCGGCGGGATCTTCCCGCTGTAATGCTCAACTCGGGAGTCTGCAGCCATACGGATCGTACGAGGCCACCGTACGATCTCGTACGAGGCGGCGACGATCCTGGCACGAAATCCACCCTTCGACATTCTAGCCGACATGAACACAATGGTCTGCGACGATATTCGATCTGTCGGTCGGAATGACGAAGAGATAGCACCGTATCATGAGCCCAGAATGCATCGTCAGAACACACATAAGCAAGCCCTACGAGCTTGGCGGGCACTGTCGGAGCCTTTCTGCCGAGCTTCGAAGCTTGCATAGAGAGAACCAACTTATCACCTACCGATTCACTCGATCGGGGAACCGGGATCGGGAAATGGCCGATCCCGCTCGAAAGAGGCGACGAAGGATGCGCGATAAAGGCCGCTTGCTCCCCAATCGTCGGTTAAGGGTCGTTGTGGCCACATGCAGGGGAGATGTGGCCGCTGGAAACGACGCGACACCTCGGTGCGACCGGGGGTGTCGTCTCAGGTGGGTCGGTGTTCCGACTCTCTTACTGTGTAGAGCGGTGAGAGGTACGACAGCGACATGTCCCGGGTTTGAATCTGGTTACCCCGGGATGTACCTTAGTGATGGGGTAAGGCAGGGGGAACTCCAGAAGCCGCTGATGCGTTCCTGCAGCTCCTCTTGACTGCAGATGTAGGCCGCCGCCGGGGTTTAGGGTTAGACCGATTTGTCGGGAGTTCCATACACGCCCTTCGTCCCCCAACGGAGCTAGATCCTCTAAATATTCATCCGGAGATTGTCACAGATGTCTCAAATATTATTATCCCAATAGATTTACCAATAAAAACAAAAGATATCCATTTGTTTTTTTGTGTGAAATAATATTGTGTATTGTGCAATAAAGTCTAATTTACTCGACTTAGTGGATTAGTGACCCCCCCCCAAAACTTCAGGCTGGAACCGCCCCTGCGAAGAACGTAAGGATGCGAGATTGTACAGTTGAGAACAGACGCTGCTTGATACCGAGTTCTTGAAGTATCGAGACGTTCATGCGGAATTCGGTCCACGAAACCCCAAGCATTCTTCTCCAGCACCACATTTCCAGAGCGTCTATTATATGCTTTTCCACATCTCGCAAAGTCCAAGTTTCAGCCGCGTATAGAAATATGGGGAATATAAGCGTCTTTACGAACCTGATCTTCGTGGCTTTGGTAATGTTCCTATTCCTCCATATTTTCCGCATCTTGTCCATCGCCGCTCTTGTGATGCCCATACGTCGTTTGATCTCATCGATGCAACCGCCACTGTTATTATGTTATTTATGGCAGACTAATTAAACTACTTAGTCTGCCATAAATACAATATTTAGAAACAACGAAAAACAATATTTTTTTATTGTACGTAACATTTGTTACTATTACAGTCAACATGGTCAGCCTATCGCAGTCCACTGCTGGACATAAGAGGCCTGTCTAATTGCACGCCGTTCGGTTTGGTGGTTCGATGGATAGATGGTGGAACGTGGGATACGACTGGGTCCTTCGAAGTTGTCTTCCCCCCCGGGCTAGGCGAGATTTGTTACGCCGATGATACTTTGGTTACGGCCCAGGGGGCAAACTTCCAAGAGGCGCCGCACCTGGCCACCAGGGGTGTTTATATGGTGGTTAGGCGTATTGAGTAGGTGGTAGGTGGCTCTTCGATGAGCACTTTAGACAGCTTGCTCCGAAGCTGGTCGCGTTTCCTTGGTCCTTGGGCGACTTTTGCCCAATTCGCGAGCCAGCGTCGCGACAAGACGGCTCTACATGGGGGTTGTCTGATCGATGGCGCTGTATGGTGCACCGCTAACCACCCTGAAAAGGGCGCAGGGTGGTCCCCAGAGGATTTTGGCGGTCAGAGCCATACGCAGCTACCGCACTCTATCGACCAAAGCGGTGGGCGCCTTTGGCCGGAACTTCCCCGTTGGACTTGGAGGTGGAAGTGCTGCTGAATTTTATCGGCGAACGATTGCCTTCCGGGCGGAGAACGGCTTTCGCCCTCCACCCGAAGAGATACGCGAGTGGCGTGAAGCCGCTCGTCGAGCCCCATGGCTCGCTGGTCATTCCGGCTGGAGACTCCACGCGCTGACTTTGCCGTGCAGCCGATCATCCTCGAGTGGGTAGAGCCGCAGCTCGAGACCCTTTCTTTCCAACTGACGCAGGTCCTTTCGGGCACGGTTGCGTCGGGTAGTACCTCCACTCGGTCACTTGGAGGGAACTGAGTCCCACCTGTCACCACTGCGATTGCAGAGAGGACTCGGCCCAGCACACACTGACGGTTTGCCCCGCCTGGGCCTCACTGCAGTCATCGGAGGATATCTCTTGCTACCGGCCATCATACTCTCCATGGCCGGTGGCAGTTGTTTTACCGCGGTCGCAACCTTATGCGAAGACGTAATCTCGCAGAAGGAGGCGGTGGAGGAGGCCCAGAAGGACAACCTCCATTCGGACCAGGCGGTTCGAGTAAGTCGCGGTGAAGGCGCGCTAACCAGCGCCTCATGCCGCCTGAGAATGGCTGCGGATGGACGGGATGGGTTTTCCCCTTTTCCGCTTAAGTGGCCAGCCGCTAAAGGGTATGCGTGTGCCGTACGTCGCCTAATTGGACAGTCCATCAGCAGACGGTGCCCACTTGCCCACTTATGAGCGGGCAGGCGTTGGGAGTGGTTCGGATGTATTAATAACAGCAGTTTCGGGATTCCTCCCTTTTCAGGCACAGAGTGGCACATCGTGTGGTTTTAGTTGGTCCGATTCCGACACACCACCCCGCCGCAAACCCCGGTGCGGTAACGGCCCGTGGGAGTTTCCTCACGTAAAAAAAGGGACCTTGTAAGGACCTGTAGGTCAGAGCCAGGGTGGGGCAAGTGCCCCACCCTGCCCCACCGTGGCTACGCCCATGGTAACGTATACTACTAAATACGGAAAAAAGCCCTGAAGAAGCTCTCTGATTACTATCTGAACCTATTCGGAATACTGGCTAGATACGGTTTTTCGAAAAGTCCATTAAATATTAATCAAGCAGCGCACAATCACTGTGTCAATCGTAAATGTGCAGAAACAAATAGTAGTTCTTTTTTGTAATCGTAGGAGTGTAAATAAAAAATGTATCAAACGGTGTAAATAAACAATTTCGTTGAAATATTAATGCTACGTACGTACCTCTTCTTCGTGTTTGTTTGCCGACTTGCGGTTAGTAAAAAAAATCCCACAGTAAACAGTAGTTTGGAGTTCGTATTAATATTTTAGTACAAAATTCGTCTTGTACGCACTCCCGCTTTAACGGGCTTGTTTTTAGAGAAGGTGCTTGAATAAAACAATTCTTCGTCATTTATTTCTTATAATTGTTTCTTTTTTGAAATCTTTTTCATGTATGTCATTGAGTTAATATTTTTTTAATAAACCCACAAGACACTACAAAGAAACATACCGTTGCGATTTACTCCCCAAAGAAACAATGTTTTATTCAAAAGCTAAGACTGGCCTTTGTTACTTGGTAGAAGCTCAAATAAATTATTAAGGACAAGGTAATCACTCCGTTTGCCAAGAAAATAGTGTGCACAATGAAAAAATGTCTTTCAAAGGATATGGCTATAATGCTATAATATTGTTCAAGCTTTCAGATGATACTCAATGTAAGTATTGAGAAGTACGGAATATTTTTACAACAGGAATTGACAAAGAGATAATATGAAGCTAAAGTCAAACGTACGAGTATAAACTCCTTTCTCAGAAACGGTAACTGATGCAAATTGACCACTTGCTTTTTGTGGTGCTCTGCGTTGTTGTAAGGTGCGGCTTACGGTGTGGGGGCGTGAGTGAGAGACCCGGGGCCCATCTCAACACCCACCCGTCTTCGTTGAAGGTCTTACTCACAATCTCATGTAAGTGTTTTAAATTTTAAAACGCTTTGTAAGGAAGCGTTCAAGCGTCATGTTCTTTGGGATGAAATTATGCTTAGAACAATATTATTGAACTTAAAAATTATCTTATTCCTAATATATATATTCATTATACATATATATATATATATATTCCTAATTTATCTATTCAAAATATACCCTTAATGTTCGAAATTCATTAATTCAAATATATTCGTATTTTATAATTCAATTTTAATCACGAAAATTATATCGCTTCTTTTAGATTAGTAAAGGTTTTTATGGGTGATAGATAAAAGGTACGGTATATATGACAAGGTTACATAATTGCGATTGGTTTCTTAAGCAACTAGAATAATGTGACCCTACTAATATCGTCTGTCTATCCGTATCTCACTCATGATCGGGACCGGCGCCGAGAGTTTCGGGATTAAATTTCAAACTAGATATTTAACCGGAGCAGCTTCATACTTGCACGCCTTGGGATTATTACATTTTCATTCGGGGAATGTTAAGTTGTACTTAAACTGTCTATTAAATTCAATTTATTTTACTAAACTAGCATTCTTAGTTTCCTAGATTTTCAAGTATCTTTCTGTAACCTAAATTCTAAATTCTTCAAATTATATACCTATATTTGGATACATAAATAATAAGCTTATTACTATTACTTAAGCGTATTATGTTATTAAAATTCGTACAATCAGCCTGTCTTTTTTCCTTTAAAGTATTTACATATAAAAGATCTCCGCCTAACCCTCTGGGAAAATAAGTGTGAGCTTCCGTAATGTAAATGGAAATCAGTATATGCAGAAATTATTTTCTTGGATTATACAAACATAACGGTAGTAAAAACTCAACGTATCGCATCAGTTTGCTTCAATTATTATCAGTAACGTATATATTATTATTTTGTTCTTGTTTGAGCTTTCCAGTTTCCAATGTAACCTGAACCTAATTTAGGATTGTATTAATATTCTAAGAAAGAATGAACTTAAAATCCATAACATCACCAGTTTCGGTAACAGATTATACATATAAACATATACATAGAAAGGTGACATTCATATGAAAAATGTAACTGTTAAACCCTGTATGTGTATACAAAAACAAATGTTACATTGATTGGTCTAATGATGAAAATCATGAAGGAGCCATGTCAGCACGTTAAGAGGCTACTTATGCAGGAATAGACTCAATAATGTGCAATTTATATCTCTGATATCTCGATTGACGCTGCATATAAAAAGATAAACACTTCTATCATGTGGGTACAAGCTTGTATACAATGTTGCCAGTACTAATAAAATACTGTTAAAATCTGTATATATCTCAATAGTTGATTTCCTTGCAAGCCCTCGATTTCCAACTCGATTGTACTTGAAACAAGTATTTCAATTTAGGGACAGTGGTTGTTTGTTTACTTCATCTTGTCACCGAAACTACTCAATCTTCCTTAGTTTGAGTAAACAGAGCGCTCGTTGTGTTGGAATTGAAGTGAAATTTATTTAAAAAGTTTGTTTCAGCTTTAGACAATATGATAACTCAATAAAATAAAGTTAATTGTGAATTAATTTGACTTTTAAATCTTATTAACAAACCCTGATACTGGTGATGAACTATAAAACTTGCTTGCATTAAGAAGGACTGCATAAGTGAATGCTTAATGTGCAATTCGTCGTTTGTCAAAACTTTGTTTAATTTTGGAATCGCGTTACCCGCTGGTCGTCGCTAAGATTGATGATTGAGGAAATTGGTAGTGTTTACACCTTATAGAGAGTCACTCGTTTAACCTATGTTAACCTAGAGTAAAATTACATCGATATAATCAGACCCACACCATACGTGCTTGGGTTATAGAGGCTAATTAAACGCCATTTTTAAACTGTTATTACTTCATTCATTTTCATGAGCTTATAGTTTTAATTTAGTACGAAATTAAAGCTCAACTTTTCAAATGACTTTCGACAAAGAAAGTTTCTCCTGGATTGTCCCAGCAGACATGAAGCCGCGAACTTTATTTAATTTCCTGATTGAGCAAACGAAAACTAGTCGAGAAACGAACCGCACCCACATATTGGCCTCAGTAACATTGTTTGAACACCCCTTAGACTACATTATTTATTTTAGGGCCTATATTTGAATTTGGTACCAACCTCTCGCTGCATAAGATTAGGTGTGTGCTTATTTAAGAATTTAAGTTGGCTTATGTTACAAGCAGTTTTGTACGTGCGCTGGTTGCGAAGTACACAGGATGCAAAGCTTACGTGGCTTCAAATCGCCATTAGTGTGTGTTTACAATTCCGACGGAGACTTAAATTGGGAAAAGTGCTCTCGGGAAAGTAATTGAATATATTACATTTGCAGATTACTATGTTTAAAGAATCATGTCACGTATAAAAGGACTTCACGGAAAATAATATGATTTGATTGAATCGAAATGTAAGAAAATTTTAAGTAAGCTTTTCCTGTCTGATTGACTTACTGGTTTACGTAGTACTTATAAATGTTATGCCAGTTTTATAAAAGACAGCAAAATAATATTTTATACTCCTATAGCTTTGTAACAAAAGTTAATTCATTTTTAGAAGTTACATCTAATAATTCAATGAAAAGTATTAACAAATCAATATACGGACAATTAGAACCGCGGTAAAAGCTTTCTAAGGTTGAAAGAAAATATCGTTAGACGGTAATGTAAATAACAAGATAATACTGTTGTATAATACTGTGTTACATGATATACAAGTTTTGTTATTATATTATAACTGTATCTACTCTCAGTTACAAATACCACTGTATTTGTAATTGAAGTAAATATACAGACACTAGAATGAATTGAAGGCGACAGTCCGTATCCGATCCAATATGAATTGGCTAGACGCTGAGTCTTTGATTGGTTTTATTAGGTATGGAAGACTGAAATGTCACAGAACGAGTATTATTTTATAGTAGAACACTTAATATTGTGTATAAAAAGAAAATTAAAAAAAAACCCCTACGCTGCATCAGGTCGAAGCACAGGTCGAAGTATCAATTAATTGTCATTTAACAATTATTCTAGCACGATGAAAGCACTTGATCGAGTAATCATACGCCAAAAATGCCTTACATCATTTTGGAAAAGAGTTGATGCTCTTACACTGCTGGACCGATATTAACCAAACATGAACCACCGCAAGGAAACTGGCTTTCAAATGAAGAAAACCGCATCGAAATCGGTACATCCGATTGAGAGCTACGATAACACAGACAGACACATACACACACAAACACAGACAGATAGAGATCGACGTCAAACTTATAACACGAACACCCCTCTTTTTGCGTCAAGGGTTTAAAATCGACGATATTTCACACATAAATTTTTTCAGTGCTGATGTCTATTTACCTCACGACTGTCGACCGAGCAGAGAATTTACCACTACAGACAGTCTCGCGGGTATCGTAAAAGTGCGACTTACGGATAAATTCATAAATAAATAATATTTAGTGGATGGGTAGCTAGATATTCTCTTGTTTATTTACTTTGTACTTCACTAAAATCATAATGCAGAAATAGCAATATACTGAGGTGATGAGGTGCTATTATGTTACATAAAGAACTGACCAATTACGTATTTGATTACTAGCTATTTGAAACAAAAAACATCACCATTTTTTTCCAATGTTTATGTATTTTTTCGATGTTTTCGAACTAAGTAAGCACTAAGAAAGCTGGGCCGAAACAGTTTCCTTTTTAAATCCTACTAGGTTTCATGACTTACTATACATGACTTATATTGACTTATTATTATGAGTGTTATCAGTTTAGCTTTTATTGTAGGAGCTCCCTCGTCTGATTCTTGTCACCATAGTCATCAGCATATTGCAGTACGCTCCTGGACATAGGGCAATACTAAAATAAAATGTAATGTTATTTATTACTGTACTTTTCCTACAAAGAGCAATAAAATTGTTACATAGTTGTACAGTTCTGTCCACAATAAATTTCTTTATTAAGTAAGAAATAAAAACAAGTCATCGTGTTGTGTTTTTGAAATCAAATCAAATCAAATTATTTATTTGCATAAAACAGGTAGGTACAAAGCTGTCATAATACATAGGTAATAATAGGTGCGCTGATTTATTACCTTTCTCAGGTGTGCAAATTTTCGAACGTCGAATTAAGCATAAGCACAAATAAATTTCAGATTGTTATGCATAGGTAATAAGTCGATTTCATTAGTCAAATTGTAATATAAGAAAAAATGACAATTGAAAATAAAAATAAAATAAAATGAAGATAATGTCAGGAATCACTAATAAATTAATTTAAAACTAATATGTCAAGAACATCATAATTATAATTTATCCGACAAAAAATCATCAACACTATAATAACATTTCTGATATTGCAACTTCCTCAATATTATTTTGAATTTGATCACATTTAATTCTTTTATGTCTCTTGGCAATTTATTATAAATTTTTGGTGCCATGATTCGCCATGGCACCAAAAACGCTTTTGTGCATTAGTGTAGTATTCGATTTATAAATGCATAGTCTATTTTTGTCTCTTTGGATTCTACCATTTGCGTCTTAAGCAAGCAACAAATAGGTGCAAGTTACATTTTACAAATAAAGCCACTTCAAGTATATACAGACAGGGCAAGGTTAAAATTTCATACGTTTTAAAGTATGGTTTACAGCTGTCTGTTTGGTACAAAGAAAACATTGCCCTTATGCATCGTTTCTGTGCCTTAAATATAACTTCTTAATGCTCAGAGTTCTCCCAAAATATAATGCCATACCTAAGTACCGACGCCACTAGACCATGGTATGCAGTCAAAAGTGCATTTTCATCGGTTATTTGGCGGAGTTCATGAAGAGCATACACTGATTTATTAACCCTTTTAGTTAATTGCTCAATTTGTGGCTTCCATGTCAGTTTTTTATCAATTAGTATTCCAAGGAACTTGGTGGACTCAACTTCTTTTAAAAGTTTACCATTTGCACTTATATTAAGTTGTGGTGTTAGAATTATCTGACTAAAATGCATTATCATTGTTTTATCAACATTAGGTCTTATTTTACTACTTCTACCTACATAATATAATTTTGTTATTATTTTTGTTTTGATTCTAGTTTACTTTAAAAAAATGTACCTATTCTAAAGATCGAATCAGTCACGTTAACTGTATTGTAGAACATTTTAATTCTACATCTACATCTAACATCTAATTTTGAGTTCCCAGAGTGGAAGACGCTGGCAGCTATAGCACAGTTTAATACTATTATGGTTGCCGACGTTAACTTACAAATGTAAGGATTTGTAACATTTGCTTGTAATTTTGTAATAGCTATAAGAAAGAGTGAATAAATAAACTTATTATTATTATTATTAATTGTTTCCGTCTAGCCAATTGACCACTGAACTTAGTGAGCCAATAATGTCGGATTCATAATTATGCGTGATTCAGATCGGTATACTTTTTCCGTTTTAGTATCGTTTTCTATTTTTAAAATGTCGGTGTACTGTTTCCTGTTTTTTAGGTAGGATTCTATAAGTTTTAGAACATTACCTCTTATGCCATATGCATTTAGTTTACCTAGGAGAGTTGCATGATCCACATAGTTAAAGGCTTGAGTCATGTCCGTGTATATGGAACATACAGGTATTTTATTGTCAACATTATTGATGACATATTTCAAAAAATCATATACGGTCATGTTTATTGACTTATTGCAACAAAAACCCTTTTGTTCGTTAGCTAAGATATGGTTATTTTCAAGGTAATAATTTAACTCTTTGTTTAAGTATTTCTCAAATATTATTGATAAAATAGGTACCAGAGCTATAGGCCTATAATTTCCAATGTAATCACTATCACCTTTTTTAAGTATGGGTTTGATTACTACTGTTTTTAATTTATCAGGAAAAACTCCAGCTTCGATACTTAGGTTTATTATGTGACTAATATGGTGACAGATATTTGTTGCCACAAATTTTATAACTTTGGTACATATTCCATCATACCCAACACTGCTCGTGTTCCTCAAGTTCCGAATGATGTGCAAAATATAAATGTGCGAGTTTACTACGGCGCCGTCCACTAATATCCCCTGCTTAGATCCCCTGGGGGATTCATTTGGAATTTTCGTCCACACTGATCCCTTAGGGGATCTTTTTGGATTTCCTTTCCATTTTGATCCCCCAGGGGATTTGTTTAAAAGTTTTTATAAAAGCAACGTCAATTTGGATCCCCTGGTTAAACCGATGGAGGATTTATTTGGACTTTTTGTCTAGTTTCCGAGTGGATTCCTAGAGGACGGAGACTTAACTACAATTTAATTTGCACAATGTGGCGACAACTCAATCTTTACCACAGAATATAGTTCACCTGGATACATAAATTTCTGCAATATTTCCTAGTTGGACGACTAAAAATCTATATTGGTAAGACTCAGACCAAGTGTAAGTACGTTTCGGTGAGGGGTCGAACTACTTAGCTGTGTTCACTGTTTTCGATGTGTCTAACATTCTCAAACTTGTATAAAGATAACCAACTCAGTAAATCGGTTTTGATAGACCTGAATACGAGAGCTAATATTCAGTTTCATGCATAGAATATGAAAAATGTGCATTTTTATTCTGTACCAGCTTTGCATTCTAGTTAATTAGCGACGGACTTGACAAGTTGTTGACGCCGAGCTCCAATAAGCACAGACGCCTCATGACAGATTAATTATTCCGTTTGTTGACTCAGACTGACTGCCCACGACCCCTCCTCATTTATTTATCTATTCGCTATTAGATACGAAGAGTTGTTTTAATAGAACAGGTATATGAGTTTTTGTTGTTGATTGTTTAAATATTCATTTAAGATTTTAATATTATTTAAGTTATTTTTTTTTTTAATAATTTTATTTTTTAACGGTTAGAAAAAAACTATTTTGCCAGATTGTGATTAAAACATCTTTGATAGAAAAAGTGATAGGGTTTGTTAAACGAAAATATATCGCACATGTATATTTATACTAGTTGTTGGCCGCGGCTCGGCCCGCGTATATGTCAGTTATCGCGGCACATAGTAGCCTATGTGTTACTCTGATGTAAAAGCTATATTATTGTAAAGTTTCATCCAAATCCGTTCAGTAGTTTTTGCGTGAAAGAGTTACAAACATCCATTCATCCATCCATCCATCCGTCCATCCATCCATTCATCCATACTTACAAACTTTCGCGTATATAATATTAGTATAGATTTTACAAATATACACACACAAATCAGCATATACTCTCGATGCCTAATAAATTTGAATATAAGTACTAGGCAGCTACTTCGTCGGAGAATAAAACACACAATACTGTTTTTTTCTTACTTGCAAGTTCACCAGAAGTTACGAGAGTAAACTCTCTGGTTCGGCTGGCAAGAGCTGGATGCTAGAAGCCGAGGATCCAACCAAGTTGCGTGCAATGGAGAGGCCTATGTCCAGCAGTAGACTGTGATAGACTGATGATGATGAACTTTCTGAAAAATCTATCATCGTTTCTCGTACAAAGACTCTCGAATATGTAGACTCTTAATTAGTGACTCATTACAGAAACTACATTATAGTTTGTATCGTTCCACTTCACTGTGGATTAGGCCCGTTGTGTACAAAGGGCCTATTCTCTTTACGTGGATTTACGTTGCTAGCTTTGTACGTCTAGACGCTAGATACAAGAATTAGACAGGATATTGTAAATTAAAAAAACTGTAAATATAATTGAAAATTCACCGAGTAAGTGAGGACACCGGAGGCCTATACCCCAACCCCCCTCCCTCTATTCCCCCCCCCTATCCCCCAAAGGCCGGCAACGCATGGACACGTAAAAAAACGTAAATAATTTTGATTTCAGTATTTATGCCCACCACATTTTACTAATCAATCTTTTATATTAATTAATTATTAATCAGTATTTCACTAGTGTTGCTTTATTTTAAATTTGTAATGTCACAGTAGATTACATGATGGACTGCTGGTCGCAGAAACGTGCTAGAGTAGAGACGATTAAGCAAACGTAGTGTCGGGCGTCCTATGGCACTATAGACCAATGCCGCGATGATTTGAAGAAGTTAACTAGCAGCAGATGGATGTGAGCTGCCCAAGGCCGGCAACGTCAGCGCTCCTTAGGGGAAACAACATAGGAGATGACAAGTAAATGTAGTTTGATGAAAAATCAAAAGTACAATTATTTCATAAATTTTTTAATAGGTATATTATGTTATAACTCCGCTTTCTTAATGTTTTATGTACTCGGAAAAGCTTTTTAGTTGAAATCGATATTTCTTTACAACGAAGTGCTATAAGAGAATAACTTCTGACATTGAGATATTAGAAAGCTGCCCTGTCTGGTAGTTTAATAATTTCTTTGTTATGAAGTTCGTATGTAGATAACAATGACAAAACACATTTTAACACAAATAATAGTTTTGTATAGAAAAGGACGGCTTGTCATGTTTCGCTAAGGTAGCACTTACCCTCAACCTTTATGATATGATCCTCGAAAAAGAGTATACTAGCCGTCGTTTACGAGTAGGTACGTTCCCGGGAACTTGAACCTTGTTTATTCAAATTACTGGACAATGTTTCCTTTATAAGCATGTGACATTGCGGATCGTCAAAAATAAATATGAAAATATGCCCTTAATAATTACAATCATTAGGAAGAAATACGGCAAATTGAACGAATATAAATCCATATGTGTTTAATTTGACTATGAAAGCAACTGTTTTTTTGTACTGAAATACAGTTTTAACCTTATTAATGCGTATCTACTTTCGACCAGTCTATGCTGGCTGTATTCACAGCTACATCCAATAAAAAATAAATAAAAATTTTTTTGGACATCTAACAATGCTAGTGTTACACGAGAAGCACGGTAATGAGTTTAAAGATGATGCTAAACTACCAACATCTTTTTCTAGACACACTTCGTTACTAAGGAGGCTATTTATGCTTTCAGAAGTTTCGGGATCTTAAAGGTTATTGGTGTACCTTTTATAATTTATCGACAGGCTGGCTTGTGTCCGCGGCTTTAAAAAAAATGGTGTTTTTTTTATAAATGCCTTTCAAATATTGTTCACAATAAGTTCTATTAAAGTATACTTTGTAATTTAAAGTCTTCACTGCGAGGCTTGTTTTGTTCATTGAAGTGCTTGTTGGTACGTTTGAGTACTATTTAGATTCTTTGTTTGGGGTTACAAAACTGCATACTGTCCAGTACAGTAGCTTTAATTCAGAATTCTCAAAAATGTGTTAATCTATCTTCTATTCTACACAGTTTAACAGTTTAGGCAAAATAGCTCACCGTTGAACCTTCAAGGTTTATATAATAGCAAACACACTTCTATATTCACTATTTATAACAGTACATATGAATTCTTTTCGTAATTTTCGATTAAATTGAACAATATTTTGTTTAACATTTACTTACACCTCAAAGCGCTACTGCAGCGTAGTTTTTTTTTTTTTTTTTTTTCATGTGAAAGCATAAGGAGAATCCAAAAGTGGTGGTCACCATGCTCACTGCGAATGCAGACAATGCAGCATGGCGAGCCACACCATGGCGGCCTAGTGATGCTGCTGCATCTTTTAGTCTAGTCAACAAGTATGGAACTTGTTGACTAGACTAATTGGGCCTCCGGTCTCGCACTCATTTTCTGTGCGAGGGTAGTACCGCCCCGGTCGAGCCGGCCCGTTCGTACTGAAATCAGCGTGGCTCTACTACCTATAGTCAATATTTATATATTTATATGAATATGGGTCTAAACTAAGTGTAAATTGGCTTTATACCGGAGAAAGGTCTGTTATACACTGGAATTGGCACAATGCCCGATAACCGATACCGACAATCTATCATTTCATATTGTGTTCGGTTGGGCAGATGATGTAGTGAGGTTTATTTTTAAAAAGGGCTTCCTACAAGTACTAGTAGAATTTACTTTAGTTTTTTGTAAACTAAAGCTTAAACAAAACTTAAAGTACTCTCCATTTAGAATACTCACTCATATAACTTAAATTCGTTTTTATTGTAATTAGCGACTGTACTTCCATATCTAAATTTAAAACATATACCGGGCAAGCTTTTCTAACCCGCATCGGACCCTTTTGGTTTATTACAGAGAAAGCGAGATATGATTTAAATATTTTCTTCCATATAACACTTCTCTTAGTTTTAAACATCGTAGTATACGTAAGGTATACATAAAATAGAAACATACTTTTACCTTTTAAGTGGATGTGGGAAGGAACTCGAGGAAAGTAACCCAATAGATCTATTTTAAGCCTAATCCTTAACCTGTCAAGAATTTAGCTGTTGATCAACTACTTTACCAGTAGGCGCTGTCCTATTGAGACTTACCAAACTACAAGTTTTCATGGTTTGAAAAAATATAGTATATAGACTATTATCAATAAAGAGTATTGTTGTAATATCAATAAATTCGATTTATTATGGACTGAATAAATTATTTGTAGCCACATGTTTCAAAACAAGAAAAAAGCCTTCTCATATTGTAATAAATTTTCAATACAGTAACTGGTAAACTGTGAGTAATGACACCAACGGTATTAATTGAAGCCCAACGACTATAAAAGACTGCACGCAGCATCGCTCACGCAGACTTTCCTCCCCTGATTTACCCACTTAGGAGTGGAGTTTCGTAAAATCCGTTCTTAGCGGATGTCTACACCATATAAGGAACCTACCTCCCAAATTTCAAGTTGGTAGGTTATAGTTTCTGAGATTTGGTGATTAATAAGTGAGTGATATTTTGCTTTTTAACCGACTTCAAAAAAAGGAGGAGGTTACTCAATTCAACCGTATATTTTTTTTTTTTTTATGTGTGTTCGGGGATAACTTCGTCGTTTATGATCTGATTTTGATGATTCTTTTTTTATATATATAGATTAAATACTTATCGTAATGAGAGATGGGATCACGTGACGACCTTCCAAAACGTCATACATCAGTGTCATTGGTTGTTTTTTGGGCGTAAGTAAATTAATCTCAGTAAAAGGTCGAAAGGACCCATCGTTACCACAACTCGTAGTGGGAAGTGAATATAGTAAACCCACTACAGCAAATGTAAAATGCAAACGTGAATAATTATAAATATTTTATGTGTTGTTACTCGATGCGAATAGCTTGCTTTTCGAATAGAGCTGCGGCTGCCTACAGACCTATTAAACAATTACGTATATTATTACACTGTATTTTTCTTTTACATATTAAAAATTTAACAGAGAAACTGTTTTGTTCCCCATTTGAGCACAACAGAATCGATGCCTTTAAATATTTTAAATCTTCGTTTTACACGAAGAAACTCCTATTCGAAAAGTTTATGAACGAAAAATGTGAGAGCTAATGTGGAGCGTGATGGTCTATTATACTTTTGGTGAGAGCACAAAAAGGGAATGTCAATATTGCGTGCGGAGATAATGCGAATTCGTGTAAAGGCTGTGAATGTTTGTTCAGTAGTCTTCCACAGTCAAATCTATCTTCACCGGTATATTGGCTAAGTTGGTTCTTTTTACCACTCATGTCTAAAAATCTACTTTTACTTCTTACTTGATTCTTATACTTACGTATTAAATGTGTATTTAGGTATAGGTACATGATAAACATATGTGTACCAGTATATCTATACTAATATTTTAAACGCGACAGTTTGTAAGTATGGATCGATGGATGTTTGTTACTCTTTCACGCAAAAACTACTGAACGGATTTGGATGAAACTTTACAGTAATATAGCTTATACACAATAATAACAGATAGGCTACTATTTACCGCGATAACCGACATATACGCGGGTGGAGCCGCGGGGAATCACTAGTTGTCAATAATTATAAGTATACGACTACTTTAAAACAGTCAGCGATTAAGCATTATTTTTTATTTATCTTTGCTGATTGATGATTATGTAAGAATTGTAAAGGAAATTTTTCGAGGGGACCGGGTTTTTGCGATGCCTCCATAATTCTTGCCAAAGAGATCTCAAAACGTCAGAATTTTTTATTGTCTTGCTCATCGAGTGCATAAAGCCTTATATTTATACCTTCTTGTTAAAATTTCATTTTTCTCGATTTATATTTTAAACAAGGCATACACTACATTACAAATGCAAACTCGTAGAAAAAACATGCCGTTGCCATTGCCGAGTTACAAGAAAAGTCAAGCCATCTGCCTCGTATGAAATTTTTAAATTCATCTCTAATGGGTCTCGTCATCGCGTGCCTGTTTGTTTATTTATTTAAAACCTTCTTGCGTGTGTATAAATTCTTACACGTCATGACGGTATCTACCTATCTACCTACGTTGTGTAATTGAAACAGGCATCTCATTAGTCAAAATTGGTTCAGCTGTTTCGTAATTAAAGGTTCACAAGCGGAAGCTTACCTCTCGAGCCGAATGTATATGTCATGAAAATAGTCCACCGTCGGGTAGTTTTATTCTTCATTTAGACTTTTTATAATAAATGGGGCATCGTGTGGAAGTTCTCCAACAATTATATTTCTTTTTTATTATGAAGAATGGCATGAGCGGGTGCAGTATAACCGGTGTTTGGTATATGTATTCTAAAAGCAGCGATAACGTTTTGAATGCAGCTGGTGTGTCAGAAGCGTCTAGTCATAAAGGTATAATGTAAATGTAATGCGAGATTCAAAATTGTGAGCGGTATGCGGCTATCGTGAAATGTACACGGTTTGCATGGTCACAGCACACTAAATTAATTATGTATGCACTTGGTAGTGTATGTATTGTCAGAAAATGTACTTTATGCTTTGTTGCTTAGTGATATTCTGGTCTAACATACTGTGCTTCAGATTCTACTACGACCGGTAAAATGGTTCATGTAACACTAGTATTAAAAGACCTGCATATATAACATAATATATGTGTATCCTTAAACATGTTTTGTTTATTACAAATATATTAAAATAAATTTAAAGTTTCGAAACATTAAAGTGGTATATAATCTAATGGAATTTAACTGGTTTAAGAAAGCAACATGAATGTGTTTAATATACAAGTTTGTTACTAGCTACATATTAATTAAAACTGTATTTGAGTCATCTACACTTCTACATCTACACTTCTACACTATTATTTTTTATCTACACTATTATATAAAGAGGTAAAGTTTGTGTGTTTGTATATTTGTTAAATTGTAAGGGGTAATCTCGGGATCTACTGAACCGATTTTGAAAATTCTTTTACCAATAGAAGGCTACGTTATTTGGGAGTGACATAGGCTATATAATAACCCGAAAAGTGTAAAGACTTTTTCGTGGTAGCTGAATTTGCAAAGTCGGAGAAAAAAATGTTTAGCGCCCAACGAAGTGGGCACGGGTCAGCTAGTACTAAACTGCTGTAAAAACTAAAACAGTATCTTGGTATTAAAACCAATACTTGCCAAGCAACAGCTCCCCACAAAAACAAACCTGACCGGTTTTAAGCGAATAAAACCAAAGTAATAATTTATGTCCTTTAGGTTTACATTAGCTACTTAAACTTTAGGAGTGAAATAAGAAAATAAATATTTCGTACAACGAAGTTATAACAGCTGAACATTGGATAACTTTATGGATACATTGTGGTTTATTATTGGACGACAAGTATTAGAAGTATTCTATAAGTACGTGACTAATTTCACACTCGTGAGGTGGCCGACTAAATAAGGAAACTCAACGACAACAAACTTTCAGGTATACATGTGCATCTATGTAGAAGTAAATTAGTTTTGCTTTGTAGTAAGTTATATTGCAAGAATTTATTTCATTTCTTACTAGCTGACTCGTAGAACTTAGTACCATATTTACATATCTGTATCAGCTTCGCACTGGACGTATACAGTCGCGGACAAAAAAATACTTTTCCCGTTATCTTTGAATTTTTCTTGTACACAAACCTTGTCCTAACAATAACGAATACATAAAAAAAAAAATATTTAATTTGATGCAGCCGATCGTAAGTTAGTAAGTAACATACATTTCGGTGATTCATATACCTATATATATGGATAGATTGCACATACGATTCTAGTCGAAAATCAAATCAAGAAATATTCGACATTTCAATGAATCTACATGCATCAAATTGTCATCAAAAAACTCATAGAAAATATCAAGTTAGGAGCAGTTTCTATGAATATTTTTCCTTCAATCGGGCCTAGGTTTTCGTGTTCTTAAGAATTATTTTATTACATCTTCAGGGCTTAAACAGTGAACCAATTCTAATTTAATTACCTAAAATTTTAAGCCCTTCTGAAGCTAGAAAGGGTACATCCATTGATGCGGGATATAAATTGAGGCAGTTTTCATTCTGAGCTCATAACTCAGGAAGAGTACAAACTTTCTGTGACAAGGAAAATTCCATTTTGAGAAAGCTGTGATTACACTTCATTGTAATTACTGCTCATGATTACTTTGTAACAACTCATTGATTTCTCCAAAAAGTGGTGACGCAATTATTTATATTATATACGATCTCAAAATAGCTTACTTGAGTTCAAGAGAAGATATCTCTGCTAACAATTTCCCGGAAATTTTCAAATTCAGAGCAAAATATAATATCCCACCAAAAATATTTTCATGTAAAATGTTGCCAAGACGATTGCATATGGCTTACCATGTGAAAAAGATATCAGATCTCATGTAGAACATGAGATCTGATATCTTTTTCATAGCCAAGGTTCAGAATCTACACGCCCTAACTCTACCAACCCTAACTTCATAAACTCTACATCTCAGTAAAAATGTGCTTCGCCGTTTCGCTACCATACCGTCACGAAGGGGAAACGAACGCCTTTTGTGTTTACAAATTTCTAATTTCTTAAGTAATGTGTTATACGAATACTTAGTTTCTGAAGTAACGAAACAGCCAAGCCATACATTTTTACTGAGATGTAGAGTTTATGAAGTTAGGGTTGGTAGAGTTAGGGCGTGTAGATTCTGAACCTTGGCTCTACATGAGATCTGATATCTTTTTCACATGGTAAGCCATATGCAATCGTCTTGGCAACATTTTACATGAAAATGTTTTTGGTGGGATTTCATTTCTTTTTGTAAGTTGCTTAAGTCAGTTTTTTTTCTTTTTTTGGGATTATTTCTTGTAGTTCTTTTTTTTTCTTTCGATAAAGTCCGTGTACCAAAATTAAAACCTCTAGCATAAACATTTGTGAAAGTCTCATACAAACTTCTACCCCCAAATTTGGGGGTTGGGGGGCAAAAGTAATAGATTTATGATTTTTTTTGTTGTTTGTATACTAAACTAAGTTTACATACCAAATTTCAGCTTTCTAGCACTTCAGGAAGTACCCTAACAGTTTTGATGATCATCAGTGTGTCAGTGACGAAATCGGTGTTTTTTAGGTATCAATAAAATCTAAAGTATCAGAGCTATGCAATTGAAACTTTGAATGTTTCTTTAGTCTATTGGTAACATCATATCCTGAGAATTTGAACGATCTGGTATATCGGGAACCAAAGTTATGAGGGTTCAAAAAACGACGAAACGCTTCGAGAAAAGGTAGGTAGTGCCCTTGCGCTTCGCTTGGCTCGTCTTGGCGGGGGCACGACCGTGCCCCCAGATAGCTAGTAGAAGACTATTTTCACGGGTCAAGTCATAGATATTTTGTATAACACCTTTCACACAAGATATCAGATACCTGAGCTGGCCCTGGAATTCATTGTGGCAAAACTGCACGTTAAGATTATCTTGCAGTAGAATATATACATAGATAACTAAATTAATTAAGTTAGCTTGTGAGGTTATTTTATCCTTTCTGTTTTAGGTTATTATTAAGCTGTACCCTATTCCTACTAATATTATAAATGCGAAAGTTTGTAAGGATGTGTGTTTGTTGCTCTTTCACGCAAAAACTACTGAATAGATTTTCATGAGACTTTGCAGTAATGTAGCTTAAACATCGGAATAACATAATAAGTTAAAATTTATAGAGACTTTTAAAATTTTAATACCGACATAAACGCGGGCGGAGCTGCGGGTAAAAGCTAGTCTATAATACAGTTTAACACTACATCATCCTATAATCAACAGCTTTAACAGTCCATTACTGGATAAAAGTCTTTCCTTAGATAGAAGATATGAGCCTACTATACCACGCTGGCCAGACGAATTGGTTTAACGCTTGTTCCAAATTTTTCTTCTGTTTCCTTCCTAAGTTGGCTCTTACGATATCCACGGAATGAATAGGGATGGTGACACTCTGTATTCTTAATCCATTACTACGAGGAAAACACTACATTAAACACCACGCTAACACTTAATTTGATTTTAAGTTGTATTTAACTTAAATTGTAAGTCAAGGTAGTAGAGCCATGCTGATTTCAGCACGAACGGGCCGGCTCTTTCGGGGCGATACTACCCTCACACAGAAAATCAACGTAAAATGACAGTATTCGTGCTGTCGTGTTTCGTTGGTGAGTGCGAGACCGGAGGCCCAATGATGCAGAAGCATCACTAGGCCGCCATGATGTGGGTCGCCATGCTGCATTGTCTGCATTCGCAATGAATATGGTGGCCACCACTCTTGGGTTCTGCTTATGCTTTTTATCAGGCAGAGTAGAGCCATTTGTGCAGGGCTATACATAAAAAAAAAATTGGTTGGTGGAGGTAAAGGAGGTTAAAAAAAGCATGGACTTTACGTCCACAAACTAGTCAATTTATCCATTATATTGCCAAAGGTAAGTATGGAAAAAGTTTGTTTAAAATTCATAATATCGTAAAGTTTTTGGACTCAAGACACCGAAGTTTAGAATAGTCTGCTTTGTCGACACTTGCAGGTCTATTATGGAAAAAGTTATGCATAGGTAAGTAATTAATTCTCTTTTGTCAAATTATTATCTTAACGCCACTTATTGTAAAAATTGTAGCGTTGACTTATAGGTTTATGTTCTACCGGAACGAGTATTTGATAATGTATATATGTACATATAATACCTCCATGCATATCTAAAAGGTTGTAAAATGCACTCAAAACCGCATCTAATCTGCTTACTCTCAAAGATCTTGTGTTATAATAATTAGACGTTTGATAAAGGTATTTATAACAAATAAATATATTTTAGTAAAAATATTCACATCATCGATAGATTATACGTGTAGACAGGTAAATAATCGCTTTCATCATATTTTATTTAGCTAGGAATCGAACGAATAATCGTTCAACCGCGAATTCAAGCTTGAATTCGCGGTTTCTTTTTGTAGTACACGTGATTTTATAAACTTGGAAACTCTAACATTCGCAAACCCTTAAAAACTTAGTATACGAATACTGTCATAAACATGCTATGAATGAGTACACAACACGAAAGTACGTGCAATTATCATGGATGAAGAGAATAATTATACAAGAAAGTTCTACACTGTGTATAAAGTAGAAGTTGGAGAGCGGCATTTGTATTGCTTGCCTTTGGAACAAATTGCTTTTGGAAAATTGCAAACAAAGTAAATATTATATTAATGAGGTAATGAGTAGTTATTAAGATATACTTTATATATATAGGCTATACCATGGTGGATGGCACGCTGATTAGGAGTCTGAGATTCCGTAAACGTTGGATTCACATTATAAAATTAGGTGATTTCACTCGTATAATGTTTCTACAAACAACCTACATTACATAATTTTCACAATATTTTAGACGTAAATGTTTAAAGTAAATATCTTCAAGGTTTTTATTCAAAGATCAGATATTGTCTTAAAGAAATTTGGAGAGTTATAATTGTATAACAGCTATAAAACTATAAAGAAATATATTCATCTTTTAGACGATTAAAATAATGCGTTTGGCGTGATTCATAATAGCCGCTTACGCATAGTACTCTAGTGCTCCTACGTGCTTCGAAAAATATATTACTCGGTTACGCTTCGCAATTTTCATCATACGTCAGAAACCTACAAAATTGCTGAATTTTATTCGGCATACGAGAGTAATGGCACCGCTTGCACTTCCTACTTAATTATTAAAGTTGATTAGAGAAGTACACACCGTGGAACACAGTAGGGTAGGTATACATGAAAGTCCATGATTTTATATTTATGACTTGTAAAAACCATAACATTACATTAAAATAGTAGAACTCAAAACAACAGTTGTGTGGTAAGCTTGTTAAAAAATAGTTTTTTTATTTCCATCGGTTGATAATTAAAAAGTTATATCACTTCAGTTTCAGAATCTCCACGATGACCGGCATACACGGCGGGGGGAACCGCGTGAAAAAGTTAGTTACTTAATAAATATACTAAATGAATATAATCGTAATTAAAGTTTATTTTTCTCCTTTTGTTTAACTCTGAAAGTATTGCATAGGTTGTTTTATGTTATTTAATTTTTCATATTTTGAGTGTTTTTTGTTAATAAATAGATAAAATATCTTCATAAGAATAGAAGAAATATCTTCTGACATACACGCAAGAAACTTATTCGAACTAGCGATGAATTTGAAGTTAGTTAAAGAAGAGAAAA
The DNA here is from genome assembly GCA_949125395.1 of Diaphora mendica. Lineage (NCBI taxonomy): Eukaryota > Metazoa > Arthropoda > Insecta > Lepidoptera > Erebidae > Diaphora > Diaphora mendica. Next base: position 11,691,472 of record OX421321.1, read on the forward strand.
TTTGATAACCATTAGTGTTGGTCATTTATCACCATTGATTACAAGTGGGTTTCATTAAAACGTCTTTCTCTTTGATGATAAACTCTCCAAGGCCGGTAGTTGCCGCACAACTTTCGTAAATTATTAGTTGGCACCACAGCTATATTTATCGTTGCTCGTAACGTGACTGAAATATCTGTGGATACACATTTATATCTGTGTCTACCTGTTTGGTTAAAGTAAAATCTTGATATAGGGATACAAAATTTTTAGTAGGAACGATATTTGTCATAACACACACTTAAAAAAATATTAATACGTAAAGCAAAAAGTTTGTACCCCTTTTTACGAAAACTATGCTATGCTGATGGAAGAGTATGAAATTGGGCACAGTTAAAGTTTTTATGGAGAAATCTAAAATAATAATTATAGAAAAAAAAAAACAATTATAGTCGAATTTTGGCCATTAGGCGACTACTAGTTTAAATAAATATGTTTTCCAGGTTTACGTTTACTCAAGTTCCGTGAATAAAATGGAACGAAAATATTGTCAATAAAACTGGAACGTAGGGCTAGCCGATGAATTACACTACCAATTTTGATGAATAATGAATTTTACGAGACCGCGAGATGCCCCATCTTTAGCAGAGGAGGTTTTCACGTCATCCTTATACAAATCTAAACCATTTAAAATGAAAGCTACTGATTTATTTCAGGCTTTAAATTGCAGAGCTGGAGATTCTAAACAAAGGATGAGGAGGAATTTTGTCACTGTCGTCCACACACACAGCGAGTGGAAATTTTTCGTTCTGCTTGAACTTTTTATCTACAGCTTGTCTTGCATCTGTTAAAGAAATATTTCTTAATTCCTTTGGCAATTTACAAATAAACTAATTTGGCAAATAAATGTTACTGTCGTGTAATATTAATATAGGTTATTTTGGGTACATAGATATTAATATGTGTTATTTAATAATAGCATGCGTTTGTTAAAATTGCAATTACCATTTATCACAGAAAACCGTTGTGAAATAGTGCTTGCGCTGTGTTTCACCGTATGAGTGAGGATACCGGGGGCCCAAACCCCAACCCCCCTCCCCCAATCCCACCCATACCCCCCAAGGCCGGCAACGCACTTGTGATACCTCTGGTGTTGCAGGTCTCCATGGGCGGCGGTAATCGCTTACCATCAGGCGATACGTCTGCTCGTTTACCCGCCTATTCCATAAAGAATAAAAAAACCTCCGATTTCGATAGCCTGTCGAAATATACTAGGTAAGTATCTGATATTAGTCTGGTTGTTACTAACCCTACCTTATTTTTTACTCATATTTAATAAAGTACCTGGATGACCGAGCTTCGCTCGGTATATATTATACAAGAATTCCTCGTTTAAAGGTATTAGATTAGATGTAGGTATATATAAAACATGAGGTGGTCACCATACTCATTGCGAATAATGGGTTTTCTATAAATAGTTTCTTGATATTTTCAAAAATAAATTGAATTAAAAGCTTTTAAAAACAAGTTTTTACTGGAATGCCTCGAACGAATCAAACGAGTCCAAACACGATGATGTTGCGACGTTTCTTTATAGAGTTCCTATGGTCACCTTCCAGCTACAGCGTCAGATCAGCTCCATGTTATTATAATATTGTATTGTCACGTATTCCTATAAGTCATATATTATTATAGTTAAATTAATAGAATGTATACATAACTAAGCGATAACAAAATATCTCAGATATGAGAATATTATCGGTCACGTAGTTAGAAATTCTTTTGTAGTTATTGTCGTTAAGGACGGCACGTGATCATATGCATGGTACCGATAGAATTCAGTATATATAAGGAAACTGTAATTGGCATACAACCACTCATACTTAGTTACTTACTCTCCACACGTGTTACCATGTAATACCAAGAGTATTCAGGAGCCTTGGGCTTCTGACAATAATTATACTACAGTCGCTACAACCTTCGTATTATTCATCTCACCTCAAGTATCTATACTACTTATATCACAGTGTCTTTAATCTTCTATATAAGTTCGCTATATCACGCTGTATACATATGCTTGCAAAATTTCAGCAAAAATTGAGTTGCAAGATTCCACCCGAACATATAAGCATACATACACTATGTGCGAAAAGAGCGTGACCGGCAAAATTTAATGAAAATCTTAGAAATATTAAACGATAAATTGAAATCAAATAAGTCTTTTATTGCTGTTTGATGCTTTATATTAATACGGTGTCCAATCTCCATTATTATCCATAATCGCTTGGCATCTTCGCGGCTTACTTTTTGCCAATTTTTCAGCATAGCTGCGAGGTAAAGACCTCCACGCGGACTTCAGTTCAAGAGTGAGGTTAGCGACGGTCACTACATTTTTAGAGCTTAGTTTAAGCTTCATCCACGCCCAAACATTTTCAATTTGATTGGCATCAGATGACTGTGAGGGCCAATCCAAAACATTAATACCATGTTCCGCGTTCCAAGTGGTGCAGAGCCGACTTCGGTGTTTAGGATCATTATCCTCTTGCAGAATCAAGAAATCATTTTGGTGTGGAAACATCTTCTTAGCCGACGGCTATAATGCTTTTTCGTAAATTTTCGTCATCTCAGCATCCAAAGTACCGGTAAACAAGTGCAAATTTCCGAAACCCTTTTTTGAGAAGCATCCACAAACATGCACCTTCAAAGGGTGTTTCACGGTTCGTACCAGCAGTCTATTGTCAGCCGTAGTCCAAGCTCGAGTCGAGTAACCGGTTGCCCAAAATGAAGCTTCATCAGAAAAAAATATCTTGTCCCAATCATTTGTTTACGCACGCCCAATGCAGCCTTTTTTCAATATGCGTTTCAGAAAGGAGAGTTCTCTTCACATTGCTTAGATATTTCACGCTATTTACTACAACGCTTTTGATAGTGTCAAATGATATCATTAAACCCTTTTTCTTCAACTTTTCTTACCCAGAGCGAAATAATAATAAAGGATTTCTGGCAAAAAGCTGCACAATCCGTTTATCCTCTGCAACAGACGTTTTTTTCGATTTGCCACGATCTGGTAAGACATTGACGGTTTTTGTTTGTGAATATCTCTTCACTCACTTGCTCACGAAGGCCTTGGACTTTTTCATATAATGGGCGGCCTAATCGCAGGACATTTTGGGGCCCTTCGGATGTGTACAGAGAAACACAGCTTCAGATCGGGAAACGTCATTGTAAAAAATAATATTTTTAACGAGGAAAACTGGAGGGAAAACTTGTGTTTTTTACAATGCATTTTAGGTAAAGGATTGTTCTATTCAGCCTAATATTTATTTTTATAAATTTCATTCGAAAATTTAAAAATATGCCGGTCACGTTCTTTTCACACACACTGTACATTCATACATTGCAAGTTAACTCCTGTAGACTCCTGTATACTCTTGATGTTATATGGTAACGTGTGTCGGGAGTAAGTTACTAAGTAAGTAAGTTGTTACATGGTAACGTGTGGCTCGAGTGAGAGCCTCGAGTGAGTTAGTATGCCGACTTAGAGTTTCCTTATATATACAAAATCGATTGGTACAATTCATATCATCACGCACTGTCCTTGACGACTACAGCGAATACAAAAGAATTTCTAACTACGTGACGTAATATCCTCACATCTGAGATATGCTGTTATCGCTTAGTTATGTATACATTCTATTAATTTAACTATAATAATATATGACTTATAGTAATAATATTCGAATTCGAATTATAGTAATATATTGTTTAAACATCAGAACTCATCTATACTAATATTATAAAGCTGCAGAGTTTGTTTGTTTATTTGTTTGTTTGAACGCGCTAATCTCAGGAACTAATGGTCCGATTTGAAAAATTCTTTCAGTGCTGGATAGTTCATTTATCGAGGAAGGCTATAGGCTATATTTTATTTTCAAAAAAATTAGGGATCCGTAAGAAAATTGCTATTTCGTAACCCAAGGTGTGAACTCGAAAACCTATTTTTGCGTGCGCTGCAATAACTATTGACAATAGAACAAAATAATATATTACGGGTTTGTAGGTCTCATTAAGATCTACAAAAAAGTCCGCAAGAGCATATATCTACCTATCATGGTTTAGTAACAATAACCGCTTTTGTGTTCAAAAAAATTATTAAATCGTCTGAAGAAAGAAACTACGTTAAATGTGTGTCGTAATATTAATCCTTATCCAAATTAAGCATTGTGTTATCAAGGGTATTTATGTAGAAGTAAAATACTTTTTGTTTCATCCCAATCGTTCATTTCGTTTAGAAGTTATCACGAGTATAAGACGCTGAGAGTTGGTACCTAATAATGAGTTATTTGCCAAAGAGTTTTTATCAACATAATACCTAATATTAATCTTTATCCAAATAAATGTGTTGTTGAGTATGAGTATTAGATCTTAGAAGAGCATAATAAATACATCTATACTAATATATAAAGCTGAAGAGTTTGTTTGTTTGAACGCGCTTATCTCAGGAACTACTGGTCCAATTTGAAAAATTCTTCCTGTCTTAGATAGCCCATTTATCGAGGAAGGCTATAGGCTATATATCATCACGCTTAGACCAATAGGAGCGGAGCACCAATGAAGAATGAGGGAAAGTTATTACGCTACGGGCAATAGAAGACGCAAACGACATTGCGTGGGTCAGCTATACATACTTTATATTATAAATGCAAAAGTAACTCTGTCTGTCTTGCTTCTACGGCCAAACGGCTGCACCGATTTGAATGAAATTTGGTATACAGATAGTCTAGAGCCTGAGAAAGGACATAGGCTACTTTTTAATGCGAAAAAGGGGTTGTAAGGGCTTTAAAAGGGGGATGAAAGGTTGTTCTGGGGGTTCACTCGCCACACGCCTGCGCATTACCTACGTCAGGCGTCTTGGCAACGACCAAACACGGCTGTCACATTCATTAAAAATATTTCACTTTTTCAACGAAGACTTAAATTAATACATGACATACATTCATGAATCCGATTTGTATGTATGTTCATGATATTAGTAAAAATAAATAAGCCATAATACTAAACAGTATTTATAAAATTCAAAAACTCTCTACAGAAGTATCGTCATTTTAAGCGAAAATATTAAAATTTCTTTTTTAGGCTGTTGATAAGATATAAATAAAAATGTGATTTAAATTTTGTAAAAAAAATTCCATCAAGGGGGTTAAATAGCAATAGGGGATGAAAGTTTGTATGGCAATATGCAAAGTTTGTGAAAATCTATACATGCTTCATAAGTTTGCGACAGGAGACAAAATATTAGAGCTACTCTGATGTAACATTTACTGAGTTATCACAATATGCCTAAGTGTGCTTGCCCGAACGGGCAGACACGTGAGGGCAGACGACTGTGCCGCATGCGAATGTTGAATTTTGCCACTACAAATTCGTTATTATTCACTGCGATTAGATTTGTTTACATGATTTTTTGTTTATTCAGTTAATGTTCTTCGTGAAAAAATCCGACAGAAAAGGATCCGGGGGGATTTATGCACAAAAAAAGGAAAAGGGGTACGCCGCAAGATGAAATAAATGCCTGTATGAAACATATGTACTATGGGTACATGTTAAAAAGTTTTGTCTTATTACAATTATGCGAGTACAACTTCACAATTACTTATGAGCAGTGTCAATATGCAAATGCTCTTCTAAAAATCGGAGAAGATTGTATGCCAACTGACAGTAACGACATGATTACACTGAGACGTGAGTTCTGGTATATGATGGCACAGATGATCTAAAAATAATATCTATTCTGATCCGCCGACTAATGAGACAGTTATCAAATAAACGAACGGATCATGTCAGACGTGGAGGAAGATGTTATCGAATACCTCTCAGGAAATACAAGGGACACTGAACCAGACATATCATAGCTTAATCATAGAGTTTCTCAACTCTTTAGACTTATCAGGAGCGCCTTACCATAAGTTGAGACTGAAATTTAATGTTCCAGTCCTATTAATGAGAAATCTTGAGCGCCAAAGCTATATAATGGTACACGGCTACAAAATACACATCTGGGGTACAACATTGTAAAAGCTACAATCATGATGCATGGAATGGCAAAAGGAGAAAATATTTTAATTACACGTATTCCAATAATTCAAACTTATTTGCAATTTCAATTTTAAAAGAATGTAGTTTCCACTGAAAACAAAATTTGCAATAACATTTATCAAAGCCTAAAGACAGACGCGTAAAGTTGCAGTTCATTTAGAAAAAAACATGTTTTTCCCTTGGGCAGCATAATCACGTGTATCAAATCCGCTAAATCTCTATATTTTGGCAAAAGATGGCAAATCAAAAAACGTAGTTAATAAAATTGAAAAAAATGAGAATCTGCTTAGCCTGAGGGAAAACTCAAGCAGAATCCAACCGGAGTGTCAACTCCAATCCAAGTGGAGGCAACCGTACTCGCTGCGAACCCAGACAATGCAGAACCAAACCGTTAGGTTTGAGAGCGTATTTCTAAGACTGAGGTGGTGACTTCCAAGGCCAGCACGTGTTGTTCTGTAGAGAAAGGGAGAAGGTGGGATCAGTTGGAAGAACTCTTCAGAACACTCTCCATGGTAAAGCGGTAGAGGACTGCCATAGAGGCGATGTCACTCCGCAACTGTAGAGGCCCAAGGGACTCGGTGGTATCAGGACTGTTGATCATGCGGACTGCTCGCCGCTCCAACCGATCGAGAACATCAAGCAAATACTGCGCGGATCCATCACAAAGATGAGAACAGTACTCGAGGTCCCGGCAAATATCCATGCCCAGGACACCGAGCTTACCCCGTAGTGGCAGTTGAGTTGGCAGTTTTCGTAGCATTGAACTCAACCAGATTCTTATCACCCCATTGTAAAATGCGGTTCAAAACCCGGTTGAGCTCAGCGACAAGCTTCTGTCGATTTTCTTCAACGTCTGCCAGCTTGGCTGAACGGTGTCAAAAATATCGCTCATGAACTGTGCTATCGTCTGCATAGCAATGTATGTTGCCAAGAGCTAACATGTCATTGATATGCAGAAGAAATAGTGTGAGCGACAGGACTGAACCCTGAGGTACGCCAGCGTTTACATCTAAAACATCAGAGGCCGTGCCGTCGCAAAGGCCCATAATGCGGCGCTGATGAAGAAAAGCGTCAATCCAGTGACAGAGTCTAGGAGGCAGACCGAATGCCGAGAGCTTGGAGAGAAGCGAGCGGTGCCAGACCCGGTCGAAGGCCTTGGCCATGTCAAATGTCGACATACGTGAGTATGCTGCCCATGAGAAAAAAAAACTGTATCTTTAAGCATCTGTCCTTGGGTTTTGATAATATTGTTATTGGAAATGCTGTTTTCAGCGGAAACTGCATTCTTTTCAATTAAAATGTCAAATAAGTTGGAATTATTGGAATACGGGGAATTAAAACATTATCTTCTTTTGCCATTCCATGCGTCATGATTGTAGCTTTTACAATGTTGTACCCCAGTTGTGTAATATTTAGCCATGTACTATTACATTGCTTTGGCGCTCAAGATACCTCATTTAATAGTACTGGAACATTAACTTGCAGCCTCAACTTATGGGAAGGCACTCCTGATATTCCTAAAGACTTTAAGTATTCGACAACATCTCCCTCCACGCCTGACATGATCCGTTCGTTTAATTGATAACTATCTCATTAGTCAGCAGATCAGGATCGATATTATTTTTAAATCATCTGTGCTATCTTAAACCAGAACCCACGTCTCAGTGTAATCATGTCGTTACTGTCAGTTGGCATACTATCTTCTCCGTGATAACTCCGTAAATGTCATATCAGAATAGCTCTTATACATATTTTGTCTCTTGTCGCAAACTAACTCACAAACCTTACATATTTCTATACCAATAGCCATCCCCTGTTGCTATTTTACCGTCTTGAGGGTAAAATTTTTACAAACTTTAAATGACATTTTTATTCATATCTAACCAACAGCTAGCTTATAATGACGATACTTCTTGATAATTTTAAAGTTAAGAAACGCTGTTAATAATTAATTATGTGTATTAATTTGGCTTATTTATTTCTATTAATATAATGAACATACACATCAGATTGACGAATATATACTTAATATCTTAATATTTAAGTATTCATTGAAAAAGTGAAATATTTTTTATGATTGTGACAGCCTTGTTTATTCGTTGTTAAGACGCCCGACGTAGGTAACGCGCAGGCGTGTGGTGAGTGAACCCCCAGAACAACCTTTCATCCCCCTTTTAAAGCCCTTACAACCCCTTTTTCGCATTAAAAAGTAGCCTATGTCCTTTCTCAGGCTCTAGACTATCTGTATACCAAATTTCATTCAAATCGGTGTCGCCGTTTGGCCGTGAAAGCAAGACAGACAGAGTTACTTTCGCATTTATAATATACGTTTGGTACGGATAGCTGACCCACGCAATATCGTTTGCGTCTTCTATTGCCCGTAGCGTAATAATTTTCCCCCATTCTTCATTGGTGCTCCGCTCCTATTGGTCTAAGCGTGATGATATATAGCCTATAGCCTTCCTCGATAAATGGGCTATCTAAGACTGGAAGAATTTTTCAAATTGGACCAGTAGTTCCTGAGATTAGCGCGTTCAAGCAAACAAACTCTTCACCTTTATATATTAGTATAGATGTATTTATTATGCTCTTCTAAGATCTAATACTCATACTCAACAACACTAATATTAATATATAAACGATTAATATTAGGTATTATGTTGATAAAAACTCTTTGGCAAATAACTCATTATTAGGTACCAACTCTCAGCGTCTTATACTCGTGATAACTTCTAAACGAAATGAACGATTGGGATGAAACAAAAAGTATTTTACTTCTACATAAATACCCTTGATAACATAATGCTTAATTTGGATAAGGTTCAATATTACGATACACATTTAACGTAGTTTCTTTCTTCAGACGATTTAATAATTTTTACGAACCCAAAAGCGGTTATTGTGACTAAACCATGATAGTTAGATATATGCTCTCCCGGACTTTTTTGTAGATCTTAATGGGCCCTACAAACCCGTAATACATTATTTTGTTCAATTGTCAATAGTCTTTGCAGCGCACGCAAAAATAGGTTTTCTATTTCACACCTTGGGTTAGAAAATAGCAATTTTCTTACGGATCCCTAATTTTTTGAAAATAAAATATAGCCTATAGCCTTCCTCGATAAATGGACTATCCAACACTGAAAGAATTTTTCAAATCGGACCAGTAGTTCCTGAGATTAGCGCGTTCAACAAACAAACAAACTCTGCAGCTTTATAATATTAGTATAGATTTTGCCGGTGGATCTCACGAACTCACTCCAGAACAAAAATGGATTCGAGTAGATTGGTGTAAAAAATGTTGTTAAAGTACAATTACGGATGACGGATGTTCAAATGCTGTGTATGACATTATGACAGGGGATGAAACACTGATATATTATTACATTCTGGATAGAAAGCAACAATCTTCTGTATGGTTGTTTGAAGGTGACAGCAAAACAACAAAATTGAGGCAGGCGAGAAGCGTGGGCAAACAAATGATTGCGTTTTTTTCTCCAAGACAGGTCCTGTCTGCACGATCCTACTCGAACAACAAAAAACAGTTAGTGCTAAGCGGTACACCAATATTTGTTTGTCCAATGTCTTTGAAAGAGTAAGGAGAAAATGACCTCGAAGTCGCATCCTGTTGCAGCATGACAATGCTTCGGCGTACACCGCGAATAAAACAAAATTATTTTTGTCTTCTAAACACATATAGCTCGTGACCCATCCCGCACAAAGTCCATACCTAGCTTCGTGGAATATCTTTATTTTTCAAAAAATCGAAGCTTTGATGAAAGGTTTGACATTTAGGTACCTACGGGGACAGAAGAGGCAGTGATTGCTTTAAAAAACATCCTCCTCGTGTCCTCGAGGTCCTCGTGTTTTGAAAAATGGTTTGAACGAATGAAAAAGTGTTAATAATGTAACGGAAAATACTTTGAAAAACAAAAAATATATTAAGGTACAAATAAATTGTTTTATTTATGAGTTACGATTTTTTTTTAGTTTCGCCTACATATGAAAAACATTTCTGCAATCTAAAAGATTTATTTATAAGTAGATGTTAGAACCGCGGTATTAATATTATACCGTGAAGTTCGGACTTGATAAGTATTGTTGTGTTATACAAATTAATCATAAACCTTTTCACAATATTAATCGTCAAAGATCAAAGTTGATGATGTAAAATTAACTTAGAACAAACTTTGAAACATTCCTAAATCTTTGTGAAAAGCTCGTTTAATAAGTTTCATCATTCGCTTCAAAACAGATTAGACATTCTTTGTTAAACAATATAGATGCTTTACTGATGAGGCCATAACTATCGTTAAGTAGTTAAATAAAATTGTTAACACTGTCCTTGGAATATTTAAACCATAAAGTAGAACAAAGACAATAATTAATTCAAGAGTAATAGATGGAGCAAAAAGTTGTATTTAAGTTCTTTATTAATAGCCGTAGTTTACTTGCTAGTTTTTGCAAATAGAAATGCTAGTGTGAAAGTAATTTTTAATGAGATCTTTGTCAAAATAAAATGTGGCAACGTGTTTAAAAGTTTCATTTGGATCAGATGATCAGAACGGTATGGTTATGCATAGCATAATTATGAAACATGATATGACAATTATGAAATTTATACAACTACGTTTAATATTGTTAGAAGATTGCATGTCTAGAATTTACGTATAAAGTTACAGTTCTAAATAAAAATCACGAAACTCTCATGAATCAAAATCTATTTCTATTTAGTATTAGATTTAATTTTCAAGTGGTCATATTTGGCATAAATGGTAAGGTAGATGAATTATTCAATACAATAGAATAATTTCAAGGGTGTTGCGAGTGAATTAGCTGCGCCAAAATTATTAATTAGGCGGAGTGACAATTCACTTCCGAACTACATCGAACATTATTCTGCTCTGATTCCAATGTAAGTGATAGTAGTGTGTGGACGAAAGATTATTTATTAAGAATTGTAACCGAACTACCAGATTGTCTGTCTACAATTGGTGCATAAAGACTGAACGTTAGAAGTCATAGATTATTAGTAGAGACAGTAAGATATATTTCTTTATGCCTATCACCCGAAGGGGAAACAAGTGCCTTTTGTGTTTGCAAATATCTAGTTTCTGAAGTAATGTGTTAAACGAATATTTAGTTTCTGAAGTAACGAAACAGCCAAGCCATATATTTTTACTGAGATGTAGAGTTTTTGAAGTTAGGGTTGGTAGAGTTAGTGCGTGTAGATTCAGAACCTTGGCTCTACATTAGATCTGATATCTTTTTCACAGGGTAAGCCATATGCAGTCGTCTTGGCAACATTTTACATGAAAATGTTTTTGGTGGGATTTCATTTCTTTTTGTAAGTTGCTTAAAGCAGTTTTTTTTCTTTTTTGGGCTGTATTTCTTGTACATCTTCTTTCTTCTTTTGAAAAAGCCCGTGTACCAAAAATAAAACCTCTAGCATAAAAAATTGTGAAAGTCTCATACAAACTTCCACCCCCAAATTTGGTTGGGGGGCAAAAGTACTAGGTTTATATTTTTTTTTGTTGTTTCTATACTAAGCTTAGTTTACATATCAAATTTCAGCTCTCTAACACTTCAGGAAGTACCCTAACAGTTTTGATGATCATCAGTGTGTCAGTGACGAAATCAGTGTTTTTTAAGTATCAATAAAATCTAAAGTATTAGAGTTATGCAATTAAAACTCTGTATGTTTCATTAGTTTATTAATAACATCATATTCTGAAAATTTGAAAAATCTGGTATATCGGGAACCAAAGTTATGAGGGTTAAAAAAAACGACGAAACACTTCGAGAAAAGGTAGGTAGTGCCCTTGCGCTTCGCTTGGCTCGTCTTGGCGGGGGCACGACCGTGCCCCCAGATTTAAAACAGGACGCTGATTAAAAAAAACAATGATTTATTGATATTTTAGATTCACTGTATACAAAATAAATTCTTAGAAACAAATTTGAAACGAGAAACATGAGTTTTTCCGACTATAGCTCATTTATTTTTATTTTAGGAGGAAAGAGCGAATTGTATTCTCGTTGCTTAAAGCCACGAGACCAAGATAAAACCTTCACTTTACACAAATTGCCATGGCCATTGCGATCGCAACAATATTCGCATGGTTGCAACAACATTAATATAAGTGTAACGTGTTACAATTTTAGTATAAAAAATGATAGCTAAATAAAATTTCTTAAGTTATTTGATTTCCTAATTCACTTAGAAAACAAAGTACATGTTTAAATTACTTTTGTTGATATTGTATTGAGTCTATTGATTGTTACAACCGCATATAATATCAAAAGTGGACTTAAAATTACAAACTCAAAATTTTCTCCAGCTGACGGAAAGATCAATCTAACTCCTCAACTTGAACATTATAGATTCGCTTTGCGTATTATGACCTTTCTCTCACTGTTCGATGTTTAAAATCACTTAAGCTTAGCTAGTTGTCAAAGAAAAATGTATAAAAATGAGATGTCAAATAAATAACATAATTTTGTAAATGATCTTATACGCCCACAAAAAAAACACTTAGGTCAAAAAAATGAGGTCGTTTACTTGAGAACTTTACATAATTTTATTCTTTGCGTCCTTCGTTCATACTACATTTGGTTTGTATTAAGTATTCTATGAACTAGAGTTTCCACGAACCCTGTTAAGGGTACAGGGTAATAGAGTGTAAGTGTGTTTTTTTTTCCTATATTTTTCTTCAAATGAAAATGTACAATATCAATTTGTCGGCAAATGCAAATGTGATATCCTCACAATGGAACAGCGTTTATATTCATAGTTGTATTTTTAAGTCCAACTCGTTAAACGTACAGCTTTATGATGCTAAGAAAAGTGCTCGGAACAGCCATTTCTATCTCGCTCCTTACCGCTCCAGTTAGAATTGTAATCATTTTCCAGACACGCTTATTGATGTGCTTTTATGAGATCACAGTAACAATAATTAATGTAGGAATTCTTTGAATTGAGAATGCTCACAAATGATAAAAAGTGAGGTGTAAGGTAATTAGCAATACAATAATAGCTTTAATATATTAATGAAATTTTTAATATTTGAAGATAATGAAAGAAAGAGTAAAGAAGAAAAATTCTAAGAGTGATTAATATGCTGTCATGAGAACCATGAACACAGGGTCAAGGTAGTTGCCACAACCTGCGATTCACGGCGAGCCTACTTCAATCTACTCATGACCGTAATCGCTGAAAGTGGATTGAAAGGTCCGAAAACTCAAAGGTTATTTATCCCGTTTTACGCATATAACTCACTGAGAAGCCTTTAGATCAGGCTGAGATTTTGGGAGATCTTTGCAATCCTTATGTTTTTTTTAAAAAAGGATGATTAAAAAACGAAATTGAATTAAATTTTTAAATTGATTGATTTGTTTTATCTTCTTACATAGGTGAATATAAATAAACTAGCTGTTGCCCGCGGCTCCGCCCGCGTGTATGTCGGTTATCGCTGCAAATAGTTTGTGTTATTTATATGTTATACTTATGTGTTATTCTGATGTATAAGCTATATTACTGTAAAGTTTTATCCAAATCCGTTCAGTAGTTTTTGCGTGAAAAAATAACAAACATCCATCCATCCATACTAACAAACTTTCGCGTTATTAATATAGGTAGGATTTTTATCGATATAAAATCATAATACAAAATGTATCGGTACCTGAATAGTTTTATTTTCTTTACCTCGCATAGAACTTTTATATATTTTAAAAATCAGTTTAAAAAAAATAAAGGGGTTAAGACAATTTTGTGAAAACTAAAAATTTTGTATAGCGCCATCTGTAATGATTTATTTATTATTAAATATTTATTTTAACTTATTTAAGTATTTATATGTATGTCGGAGACACAAGAATAAACGAGAACATGAATCACTGATACAGTCAATCTGGACTTAAGCCAAACACTAATCACTACTAAACGGATACGAATTAACTTAAACAACATCAGCAACCCCCCATGAGGGGATTGGGGCAACGCCCACCCCTCCGCGATGCCCTGTGGAATTCGCCACCTAGGCTAGTAATTCCCCCACTGATAAATATCGCCTCATACACACAATATAAAACACAGAGATACAATAAATCACAAATCAAATAATAGATATGGTCGTCGCGAGATCTGAAGAGAAACTGTGTCCTGTTGCCGATCGCGCCGCTTTATATAGAGTGTTCCGTAGTGTTCGACAGTGGCAAATGTTTGTATCACTTTTATTATTTGGATACCCTCACTCCGACATGTACATAAAATATAAAGTGTTTATATGAGCTTATTTCGACATTTGACAATGCTAAGGCCTTCGACCAGGTCTGGCACCGCTCGCTTCTCTCCAAGCTCTCGACATTCGGTCTGCCTCCTAGACTCTGTCACTGGATTGACGCTTTTCTTCATCAGCGCCGCATTATGGGCCTTTGCGACGGCTAGGCCTCTGATGTTTTGGATGTAAACGCTGGCGTACCTCAGGGTTCAGTCCTGTCGCCCACACTATTTCTTCTGCATATCAATGACATGTTAGCTCTTGGCAACATACATTGCTATGCAGACGATAGCAAAGTTCATGGGCGATATTTTTGACACCGTTCAGCCAAGCTGGCAGACGTTGAGGAAAATCGACCGAAGCTTGTCGCTGAGCTCGACCGGGTTTTGAACCGCATTTTACAATGAGGTGATAAGAATCTGGTCGAGTTCAACGCTACGAAAACACAGTTGTGCGCGTTCTCTTCTAAAAAGTCTCCATTTCTTTCCCACCCCTCTTTTCAGAGCACTCAACTGCCACTACAGGGTAAGCTTGGTGTCCTGGGCATGTATATTTGCCGGGACCTCGAGTACTGTTCTCATCTTTGTGATGGATCCGCGCAGTATTTGCTTCATGCTTTCGATCGGTTGCAGTGGCGAGCAGTCCGCTTTACCAACAGTCCCGAAGTCACCGAGTTCCTTGAACCTCTGCAGCTGCGTAGAGATATCGCCTCTATAGCAGTCCACTACCATCTGTATCATTGGAAGTATTCTAAGGAGCTCTTCCAACTGGTCCCCCTTCTCCCTTCCTCTGCAGAATAACATGTTCACTCTCGAACCAAACGGTTTGGTTCATCCTTCCTGTGCCGAGCAGCTAAAAACTGGAACTCACTACCAGCGCACGTGTTTCTCTCCCACTATGATCCCGGGGCCTTTAAGTGGGGCGTGAAAAAGCATCTCACTAAGCCATCATAGTGTGGGACGCAATACTGCATTGTCTGCTTTCCCAGTGAGTATGGTTGCCCCCACTGTTGGATTCTGCTTGAGTTTTCCATCAGGCTGACCATAGTCACTTTGGCAGCTTCAAATAAAAAAAAGTACAATTTTAATAACTACGTTTTTTCTTTTGCCATATTTTGCCAAAATATGGAGATTTTGCGGATTTGATATACGTGACTATGCTGCCCATGAGAAAAAAAAAAACTGTATCTTTAAGCATCTGTCCTTGGGTTTTAATAATATTGTTATTGGAAATACTGTTTTCAGCGCAAACTGCATTCTTTTAAATTAAAATGTCAAATAAGTTGGAATTATTGGAATACGTGGAATTAAAACATTATCTTCTTTTGCCATTCCATGCGTCATGATTGTAGCTTTTACAATGTTGTACCCCAGTTGTGTTATATTTAGCCATGTACTATTACATTGCTTTGGCGCTCAAGATACCTCATTTAATAGTACTGGAACATTAACTTGCAGCCTCAACTTATGGGAAGGCTGATATTTCTAAAGACTTTAAGTATTCGACAACATCTCCCTCCACGCCTGACATGATCCGTTCGTTTAATTGATAACTATCTCATTAGTAAGCAGATCAGGATCGATATTATTTTTAAATCATCTAAGCTATCTTAAACCAGAACCCACGTCTCAGTGTAATCATGTCGTTACTGTCAGTTGGCATACTATCTTCTCCGCGATAACTCTGTAAATGTCATATCAGAATAGCTCTAATACATATTTTGTCTCTTGTCGCAAACTAACTCACAAACCTTACATACTTCTATACTAACTGCCATCCCCTGTTGCTATTTTACCCCCTTGAGGGTAAAATTTTTACAAACTTTAAATGACATTTTTATTCATATCTAACCAACAGCTAGCTTATAATGACGATACTTCTGTAGAGAATTTTGAAGTTAAGAAACGCTGTTAATTAATTATATCAATTTGGCTTATTTATTTCTATTAATATAATGAACATACAAATCAGATTGACGAATATATACTTAATATCTTAATATTTAAGCCTTCATTGAAAAAGTGAAATTTATTTTTTGATTGTGACAGCCTTGTTTATTCGTTGTCAAGACGCCCGACGTAGGTAACGCGCAGGCGTGTAACGAGTGAACTCTTAGAACAACCTTTTACCCCCCTTTTAAACCCCTTACAACCCCTTTTTCGCAAAGTTAAAGTAAAAAAGTAGCATATGTCCTTTCTCAGGCTCTAGACTATCTGTGTACCAAATTTCATTCAAATCGGTGCAGCGGTTTGGCCGTGAAAGCAAGACAGTCAGAGTTACTTTCGCATTTATAATATAAAGTATGGATAGCTGACCCACGCAATGTCGTTTGCGTCTTCTATTGCCCGTAGCGTAATACTTTTCCCCCATTCTTCATTGGTGCTCCGCTCCTATTGGTCTAAGCGTGATGATATAGCCTTCCTCGATAAATGGGATATCTAAGACTGGAAGAATTTTTCAAATTGGAACAGTAATTCCTGAGATTAGCGCGTTCAAACAAACAAACAAACTCTTCAGCTTTATATATTAGTATAGCTGACCCACGCAACGTCGTTTGCGTCTCCTATTGCCCGTAGCGTGATAATTTTCCCCCGTTTTTGAAACATTCTTTATTAGTGCTCCGCTCCTATTGGTCTTGGCGTGATGATATATAACCTATAGCCTTCCTCGATAAATGGGCTATCTAACACTGAAAGAATTTTTCAAATTGGACCAGTAGTTCCTGAGATTAGCGCGTTCAAACAAACAAACAAACAAACTCTTCAGCTTTATATATTAGTAGGTATAGATGTATTTATTATGCTCTTCTAAGATCTAATACTCATAATCAACAACACATTTATTTGGATAAAGATTAATATTGGGTATTATGTTGATAAAAACTCTTAGGCAAATAACTCATTATTAGGTACCAACTCTTAGCGTCTTATACTCGTGATAACTTCTAAACGAAATGAACGATTGGGATAAAACAAAAAGTATTTTACTTCTACATAAATACCCTTGATAACATAATGCTTAATTTGGATAAGGATTAATATTACGATACACATTTAACGTAGTTTCTTTCTTCAGACGATTTAATAAATTTTTGAACAGAAAAGCTGTTATTGTAACTAAACCATGATAGTTAGATATATGCTCTCGCGGACTTTTTATTAGATCTTAATGAGACCTACAAACCCGTAATACATTATTTTGTTCTATGGTCAATAGTCATTGCAGCGCACGCAAAAATAGGTTTTCGATTTCACACCTTGGGTTACGAAATAGCAATTTTCTTACGGATCCCTAATTTTTTGAAAATAATATATAGCCTATAGCCTTCCTCGATAAATGGACTATCCAACACTGAAAGAATTTTTCAAATCGGACCAGTAGTTCCTGAGATTAGCGCGTTCAAACAAACAAACAAACAATCAAACAAACAAACAAACTCTGCAGCTTTATAATATCATACTAGCTGCGCCCGCGACTTCGTCCGCGTGGAACAGTGACTTTGGGTAGCAGTTTTAATTATTAAGGCTAATATTATTTTAAAAATAAGACACACTTGTTAAAAACATATTTAAGTATTTATGTAAGTACATAAAATAAAAAGTATTTTGTATGAAATTATTTCGACATTCGACATGGCCAAGGCTTTCAAGCTGTTCTTGCACCGTTCGCTTCTCTCCGATCTCTAAGCATTCGGTCTGCCTCCTAGAGTCGTCTCTAGATTTACTCTTTTCTTCATCAGCGCCTTCGCATTCGGGTTCTTTGCGACGGACGGTGCGGCCTCTGTTTTTCTGGAGGTAAACGCTAGCGTACCTCAGAATTCGGTCCTGTCGCCCAAGATGTTTCTTCTGCATGTCAATGACATATTAGCCCTTGGCAATATACATTGCTATGCAGACGATAGCACAGTGCATGGGCGATATTATGGATACCCTGCAGCCAAGATAGTAGACGTTGAGGAAAATGGATAGGAGATTGTCGCTGAGCTTGACCGGGTTTTGAACCGCATTTAACAATGTGGTGATGAGAATCTGGTCGAGTTCAACGTTAAGAAAACACAGGTGTGCCCGTTCTCTACCAAAAAGTCTCCGTTTCTTCCCCTCCCCACTTTTCAGAGCACTCAACTGCCACTACGGGGTAAGCTCGGTGTCCTGGGCATGGATATTTGCCGGGACCTCGAGTACTGTCTCATTAGTCGGCGGATCAGAATATATATTATTTTTAGATCATGTGTGCTATCATATACCAGAACTCACGTCTCAGTGTAATCATGTCGTTACTGTCATTTGGCATACAATCATCTCCTATTTTTAGAAGAGCATTTGCATATTGACACTGCTCATAAATCATTGTGAAGTTGTACTCGCATAATTGTAGTAAGACAAAACTTTTTAACATGTACCCATAATACATATGTTTCATACAGGCATTTATTTCATCTTGCGGCGTACCCCTTTTGCTTTTTTTGTGTTTAAATCCCGCCGGATACTTTTCCTTCGGATTTTTTCACGAAGAAAATTATTTGAATAAACAAAAAATCATGTTAACAAATCGAATCCTAGTGAATAATAACGAATTTGTAGTAGCAAAATTCAACATCCGCATGCGGCACAGTCGTCTGCCCTCACATGTCTGCCCGTTCGGGTAAGCACACTTAGGCATATTGTGATAACTCAGTAAATGTTACATCTGAATAGCTCTAATATTTTGTCTCCTGTCCCAAACTCATGAAACATTTTTGCAAACCTTGCATCATCATCATCAGCCTATCGCAATCCTCTGCTGGACATAGGCCTTGTCTTGCCTTGCCTTCACAAACCTTGCATATTTCCATACAAACTTTCATCCCCTATTGTTATTTTACCCCCTTGATCTTAAATTTTTTACGAAATTTAAATGACATTTTTATTTATATGTAATCAACAACCTAAAAAATAAAGTTTAAGATTTTAGCTTAAAATGACGATACTTTATACACTGTTTTGTAATTTGTCTTATTTTTTTCTATTAATATAATGAACATACAAATCATATTTATGAATGTATGTTATTTATTATATTATTATTATTATATTAATTTCAGTTCAGTTCAATATTTTACCGCTAGCATGCATGTACATTAGGGAACTCTGTGTTTTTGTAAAACAACATCCTCAATACTTTGATCTTCAATCAAATGTAACAAAAAGAGACATCATACCCAGAAATGTCTACAAAATCTTTCAACCAAGAAGCAATCTAGAAATATATAAAAGAAACTCTTATATAACTGCAATTAAAGTTTATAACAAATTACCAAATGTATTCAAGGATCAACCTTTAAATATTTTTAAAAGTAAACTAACCAAATGGCTTCTTGAAAAATGTTTTTACAATTTAAATGATTACATGACAAATAAGGAATGAAAACATAGTGACATGATTTTTATAGTATTTTTTTTCTTCTTTTCTTTTTTAACTATCCTTAAATTAATTTTAATCCTTAAGTAGCCTTGATTTTGAATTGTATTGACATCTCTAAATTATCTTGACATTTACTAAATTGACTTAACTTATCTATTGTGACATTTAATAAACCTACTATTTTTTTGATTGATTTGTTGAATTGTTAATTTTTTTTTATTATTATTTTAAAATCATAATAAAATTATTGAAATCAATTAAAATTGACACTGACATTTAGTGTATTGCATGCCATTAATGTAATGTAAGACATTGCTAGTTGCACACCATTGTTATGGTAGAATGTACTCGATCTTTATAGAATTATTGTGACCTGTTTTTATACTACATTCTTGCAAATATATATCATTTCATTTCATAAGTATTCGTTGAAAAGGAGAAATATTTTTAATGAATTTGACATCCTTGTTACTTCGTTGCCAAGAGTGTCCGGTGTACCGGGCGGTGTCACCAAGGTAATGCGCAGGCGTGTGGCGATTAAACCACCACTCTTCTATACAATCTTTCATCCCCCTTTCAACCCCTTATTACCTTTTTTTCGCAATAAAAAGTAGCCTATGTCCTTTCTCAGGCTCTAGACTATCTGTGTACCAAATTTCATTGTAATCGGTGCAGCGGTTTGGCCGTGAAAGCAAGACAGACAGACAGACAGAGTTACTTTCGCATTTATAATATAAAGTATGGAAGTATGGATAGCCTTCCTCAATAAATGGGCTATCTTACACTGAAATAAGTTTTCAAATTGTACCAGTAGTTCCTGAGATTAGCGCGTCCAAACAAATAAACAAACTCTTCAGCTTTATATATTAGTATAGATGTATTTATTATACTCTTCTAAGATCTAATACTCATAATAAACAACACAATTATTTAGATAAAGATTAATATTAGGCATTATGTTGATAAAAACTCTTTGGCAAATAACTCATTATTAGGTACCAACTCTTAGCGTCTTATACTCGTGATAACTTCTAAACGAAATGTCGGATTGGGATGAAACAAAAAGTATTTTACTTTTACATAAATACCCTTGATAAAATAATGCTTAATTTGGATAAGGATTAATATTACGATACAAATTTAACGTAGTTTCTTTCTTCAGACGATTTAATATTTTTTTCGAACACAAAAGCGGTTATTGTGACTAAACCATGATAGTTAGATATATGCTCTCGCGGACTTTTTTGTAGATATTAATGGGCCCTACAAACCCGTCATACATTATTTTGTTCTATTGTCAATAGTCTTTGCAGCGCA
The DNA here is from genome assembly GCA_949125395.1 of Diaphora mendica. NCBI lineage: Eukaryota > Metazoa > Arthropoda > Insecta > Lepidoptera > Erebidae > Diaphora > Diaphora mendica. The sequence goes on from OX421321.1 coordinate 11,712,540, forward strand.
CGCAAAAATAGGTTTTCGATTTCACACCTTGGGTTAGAAATTAGCAATTTTCTTACGGATCCCTATTTTTTTTGAAAATAAAATATAGCCTATAGCCTTCCTCGATAAATGGACTATCCAACACTGAAAGAATTTTTCAAATCGGACCAGTAGTTCCTGAGATTAGCGCGTTCCAACAAACAAACAAACAAACTCTGCAGCTTTATAATATTAGTATAGATATATCAAAATCACAACTAAAATTATAGAACTTAATATTAAAAATCAATGATACGACCTTTTTTCTAAAGCATGATAATATAATGCCGTACCTACTCCCAATGATATCGTACTCCTATTTTAGTTTACCGGTTATGTAAATAGTTCAATAAAAACGCCTCCAATTTTAAATAATCAAAGTAAAATAATTGATACATATTCTTATGTACCTACTTTAACAATGAAATGTTACCATATGTAAAATTTCAACTTAAACTGTGTATACAATAGCCCAGCCACATTGTACGAGCTATTTGAGAGGACAACATGACGCGTTAGCTGCTTTACACACTACTGCTACACTAGTGGGTATAAAGGTAGTAGAGCCACGCTGATTTCAGCACGAACGGGCCGGCTCGACCGGGGCGGTACTACCCTCGCACAGAAAATCAACGTAAAATGACAGCAGCAGTGCTGTCGTGTTTCGTTGGTGAGTGCGAGACCGGAGGCCCAATTAGTCTAGTCAACAAGTTCCATACTTGTTGACTAGACTAAAAGATGCAGCAGCATCACTAGGCCGCCATAGCGTGGATCGCCATACTGCATTGTCTGCATTCGCAGTGAGTATGGTGACCACCACTCATGGATTCTGCTTATGTTTTCCATCAGGCAGAGTAGAGTCATTTTGGCGGGCCAAACAAAAAAAAAAAAAAAAAAGTATGTAACGTTGAGGACTTTCAAGAAAGGCTTCTGGGAGTTTTCCATCAGCGGTGTCCCTCGACGGTGAAGAGGCACTTAACTCGGTAGCAGCTGCCGGGCGAAAAGGGCGCTGGAGATTCAGGCGAGAGCCGGGCCCAAGAGAGGCGAGTGGCGAGTGGCTCCGGTAAAGCAGCCGGGCCAGAGAGGGAGGGAGTCTTTGGCGTGTTTGCTCTTTTATGTTGCCCCGGGGTGAGGAGCGGGAAACGCTGTGGGAATGAGTTAAATCTGCAAAGTAGCAACCATTTAGACGTATTCATGACGAATATTTAAGAGACAAGAGATCAAAAATAAAAACATTTAACTTGAAAAAATCCTTTAGGCGTAATGAACCACAAATAAATTAAATTAAAAAACTTTTTAAAAACAAGCTTTCATTGGAATGCCCTAAAAAGAATATATTGCATTGTCACGCTGTTTACATGTGCTTGCAAAATTTCAGCAAAATCGGATGAAGATTTCAGCTTCAAAATTGAGTTGCAAGATTCCACCCGAACATACATACAGTCATACATTGCAAGTTAATAAATAGCTTGTAAAATAATAGGTTTTGTCATTAAAAACGCGTGCATGGCAGACAAGATGGACTATGGAGCCAAAAAGTTCTGGAGTGGCGAGTAGGTACCGATAGATGGAACTTGAAAAGGCCCCATAGAAGGTGGTCTGATGACCTGGTGAGAGCAGCATAGGACCGGTTGTTGTGGAGAGCCTTGAAGGAGATCTACGTCCAGCAATGGACATGCTTCGGCTGTGATGATGATGATGAAGTTTAGTCAACTTCATCATCTGTGAAAAACTGAAATATTATTTGTTCATAATTAGTCCTACACAAAACGTATGCTCGTGCATTTAGTTAATCAAAATGCATTTATTGCAATAAATTTATTGCATTCAATTATTAATTTTTTTTTTTCAAAACAATAAATTTTCCAATAAATATATATGTTTTAAATTCATGTTTTTTCTGGATAACTTTAATGCAGAGCGGCTGTAGTTTATTACGTACTACAATGAAGCACATAGACTTGTGTACTTAGCACTTGTTCAAAATGCAGGGTTGTGAAAAGATATTACACATTTATGAATTTTGAAAGCACAGTTTTAGCATTTTTCGGGTGCCGTACCGCCGATATGGTATGATGACATGATGTATTCAAGCGTCTAATAGCTGAACTGTGTGAGCTGATCTGTATAGAAACAGTTTATGTATTTGGTGACATTTTCGGACTACATTCTACATGTATAAATCCTCTTTTATATTTTTTTTTTTTCACGTATGTATCATTATTATGTAAATATTTAAAAAGTTCTATTTATCACTGCAGAATAGTGTTAAACTATTGCTTAACTTTTATCGTGGGCTTTGAGGCCTTTGAGCGCGGCGACCGAATCAAGAAATTCCGTAACGTAACGAAAATAAAACCTGACACCCGAAGCTCGCACGGATCGAGACGAGCTGCTCCAAAATCTGTCTGTCTCTGTCAGACAGACAGACAAAACAGTCTGGGTTGGCGCAAGTATACTTGTTCGTGTGTGTCCGGCTTAAGCAGCTGTTTGTGAGAAAGTATATAGGTGTATAGGTTCTATCATATCTTTATAATGCCACACTCACCACATGTGCGCCCCGTAAGTATACACACATAAAAATACTGTGAATAAAACAACCCGTTCAACGACAAAGACAGTTATTAGGAATAGTTTAAACCATTTGTAGTATGCTGTGTAACGAAACCATATCGCTATTTAAAAAAAATGATCAACTCCATCTAGTGACTATGTTGGTACTAATTTAATAGTTTAGTGTTTTTCATTCACAATATTATACAGAAGTACTGCATAAATAAAAAATAAAGAAATAATTAAAATTGCATAAGTTGATAAAATGCTATGCAATAGCTTTACCGCGGCAGTCCCCTAGTGCCACACGTCTTTTTTATTAGTTTTATTGAAATTGAGTTACTTTTTATGAACTGTGACCTTTTTTAAATGCAAAAATTCTCGCCTACCCCCCCCTCACCGACTGCTATAGGTGAATCTCTGGTAATTCACCCTATTTGTGAAGACTCTGCTACAAGGTAGTAAGCACAAACAGATAATGTTTGTTAATTAATTTCTTGTTGAGTTAGTTTTTTTTTTTTTTTTTTTTTTTTATGGAATAGACCGGCAAACGAGCAGATGTATCGCCTGATGGTAAGCGATTACCGCCGGCCATGGACACCCGCAACACCAGAGGCGTCACAAGTGCGTTACCGGCCTTTGGGGGATGGGGGGGGAGATAGGGGGAGGGGATGGGGAGGGGAGATAGGGGGAGGGGTTGGGGTATGGGCCTCCGGTATCCTCACTCACTCGGTGAAACACAGCGCAAGCACTATTTCACACCGGTTTTCTGTGAGGCCGTGGTATCACTCCGGTCGAGCCGGCCCATTCATGCCGAAGCGTGGCTCTCCCACGGTTTAAAGAATTATCTTATATTAAGAAAACGCGTTATGTCTGTAACTTATTTGATAAATTTAAACAACTACGAATGTACACTACTGCATTATTATTATTATCTATTTAAATACTTTAATTAACATGTCTCTGCACTTTCTTCTACAAAACCTAACTCTTCTTGAGAGTAAAATATTGCAGCATTGGTTTAACTTTTCTGCGATATTTAAAGGTAAATAACCCTTTAGTTATCTAATTGAGTAGGGTCTTCAGAGAGGGTCGAAAAAGGCTTTAGAGAGGATTGTATTCTTTTGTAAGTATAACATTATCTAGGTTTGCCCATATACAACATTTTATACACACATTTTTTTTTAAATAGTACTTAAAGTTTAACACGACAGCTATGGAAGGAACAATTGATTTTTATATGTCAGTAATAGGAGGATAAACCTGACCTTATTAAATATAATATTACTTTTACCGCCTATTGTAGGTATTTATAATATTGTAATTAATTTCTGCTGTAAGAAAACCAAAAACCGTAAGTTGTGGCTCTCTGTTCTAAATGAAAAGCAAAATAGATTACTACCTACTACTTACTACTAGGTTACTAAAAATGGAAATCGTTTGAGTCGTTTCCGAGATTCAGATTATATATATACAAGAATGGCTCGTTTAAAGGTATCAGATAATCATCAGTATACAACTAATACTATAAACGCGAGAGTTTGTAAGTATGGATAGATAGATGTTTGTTACTCTTTCACGCAAAAAGTACTGAACGGATTTGGATAAAACTTAACAGTAATATAGCTTATACATCAGAATAACACATAGGCTACTATTTGCCGCGATAACCGACATACACGCGGGCGGAGTCGCGGGCAACAACTAGTAATATAATGGAATACTCCTTTACGTATACTGTTATATAGTATAGACAGTATGAGTAGTGAGAAGGTAGAGTAGATGTTTTCATTGGACTGTACTGATATAGACGAATAGACTAATTAATCTTTACCTGTAAATAGTAGAGGTCCATGTCCAGTAGTGGACTGCAATAAGCTGATGATGACGAATCACCTGTTTATCGTAAGTTGTAATTGGATCCTCCTATCCTCGCCTAGCCAGTCTCGTTAGTCTAGTGGTTAGCGTAAGCGACTGCTGATTAAGAGGTCTCGGGTTCGATTCCCGGGTCGGTCTGCTGTTGGGTTTTTCTTACAAGAAATTCTTAATAGCAGCCCGGAGTATGGAAGATGGCGGTGTTTTCCCGCCCGTATCTCGAAAAGCACGTTAAGCCATCCGTTCCGGTTGTCATGAACATCTATTGCAATCGTTATTGGGAAGTCAGTGCCCTCAAATATACTGACAACTAGTTAAACCTTCGAATTCAGTTCACCAGGGTTGCGGAGGTCAGATACCAGTCGCTATGTGTAAAAACTGATCTGAATATCTGAATTATAACCGGTTGAACTAGAAGCCGACCCAAATAATCTTGGGAATAATAAAGGCTAGGAAGATGATGATGATTTGGAATTGGATATATCTTTTAGCAAACTGAGGCAGTGTAAAGACCACTTTTCAGTTCAGTAAAATATAACAATAATTAGTTTAATTTATTGCAAAATATTTTTTCTATTTTTTTAGAGTTTATTAATATAATTTTCTAAAACTGTTGTAAAATCAAAACCATGATAATAGTAAACGTGTAACATGTGTAGGAAAGTAGTAAAATATGGCGAATTGCAAAGGAAGGGTATTATTGTGAAATTCACTCTGTTATGTTAAGTATGATAGGCCAATTTTTAAATGTAGCTGTTTTCACACCAAGTGCTATTTAAATATTAAATATATTTACATGGTAAGTAATACTTCCTCAAAACAATAAAATTTTATAAAACCTTTGAAATATAAAACACCACTTCACGTTGTCGGACATTCTTTTAGCTTTATTTTAAAACTCAACTTACAAATTCAAAATCAATGTAAAAGTGCCCCTATGTTTAAATTGTGTCATCGGAGACTCTGGATTGAGGGCATGCTATTTTTATATTTGCAAATTTATTTATAAGCTGTCATATAAAAGGATAAAGGGTCAGAGAATGAGTGACGTCGTTGTTACTAAACCATAATAGATTTATGTAGATGTGACGTCCGATAGGTTACTTTAGGTTACTTTACGTCGACCTTTAAATCAACAGCGATGGTGCGTATTTGATGATTGAATAGTCTCACTTAAATAATATCAGTACTGACCTTTATAGTGTTTGCGTAGTAGGAATACACATCCTATAGCTTGTGTAGCGTCGTATATTCAAGAGATTATTCGAGACTAGCTGACCCGGCGAACTTCGTACCGCCATATTTACATATCTGTCTCAGCTTCGCACAGGTAGTGTACAGTCGCGGACAAAAAAAAAACACTTTTCCCGTTATTTTTATGTTTTTTCTTTCTAGCAAAAAAAGAATGAATGAATTCGGACTATGTGTTATTGAATTACAACTAAGTACATATTTTGACTTTCATCCGCTCTCTCCAGGAAACCGTGCTGAATTTCGGGATAAAAAGTATCCTATGTCCTACCTCGTAGTATCAACTCAAATCATGCCAAGTTTCATTTGAATGCGTTCAGTAGTTTCGGCGTGATGCGCGGCCAAGATACAGACAGACAGACAGACAGACGGACAGACAGACAGACAAAAATGAAAAAAATACAGTTTTGGCTGCAGTATCGATTATAGAGAGCCCTCCAAAAAAAAATTTCAAAATATATTTAATGTACAGAATTGGACCTGTTACATTTTTATTATAAGTATATAGATAGATTATGTCCTAACACTGTACTGTTGGCCTCTACTAAGATATTCTGTTACTGATTTTGAGTCTACACATATAGTGCACCTGCCACGTCCTTTACTAAACCATCCAAAGGTTGACTGGTACAAAATGCCATTTGGCATTAAGGCGGCCTCATGCAAATGTAATTCAGGAAGTATTAATAAATAAAAAAAAAATGTGTTTCAACTATTTTAAAACTTCTGCTTCTAGGACAACGTAGAGTATTTGTGTCTTCTCATACAACGAAAGTTCAGAACTTTAGATCGTTAAGCATTGTCCCAGACGGACTGATAAAAATTTTAAGTCGGTGAGTCGATTCTTGATTAACATACAAAATTTTGGTTGATTGCATTCCTGCCCCGTGTCCTGCTAAACACCAGGAGGGTTAATTTGATTGCGGTCTGTCCATAGCCGATTACAATATGGATGTATTAATGGCATAAAAGGAGTTACATAACATTTAATTATGTGAAATAACTTTTGTCACAAGGGTTCATAGGCAATGATCTTCCCTTGCTATATGCCGAGTCGTGTGCTTATAAAACTTACAAAATAATTTAAAGATCTAGTACATATAATAGTAAAGTTATCACTTTAGCAATATTTCAATTTGTGCAAGGCGATTTGGTTTAGAAGGCACTTCACCACTACATTTGCCCAATAACTGTTTCATAGTTCTATAACAGGAATAAGTTTTTATTGAGATTTTCAGGGCGGTGGATAAGCCTTTAAATAATAATAATATTTATTGAGCTAAAAATTGTTTACAAACATTAACAAATTTATAATTTCACATCTTAGGTAGTGTAATCAAGTTTGTATGTGTCGACGACACCTGTACTAATGCAAGCATTGTGTCACAGGTTAAAACTTATTAAATACGTTGTTTGAAAAATACTTTTTATATTAATGTAAATATGAATACATTGTGAAAAGTTTTTTATAATGTGAAAGAGCCACGGTTCGACATGAATGGGCCGGCTCGACCAGAGTGATACCACGGCCTCACAGAAAACCGGTGTGAAACAGTGCTTGCGCTGTGTTTCACTGTGTGAGTGGGGATACCGGAGGCCCATACCCCATCCCCTCCCCCATCCCCCTCCCCATCCCCCTCCCCATCCCCCAAAGGCCGGCAACGCACTTATGACGCCTCTGGTGTTGCGGGTGTCCATGAGCGGCCGTAATCGCTTACCATCAGGTGATACGTCTGCTCGTTTGTCCCCTATACCAAAAAAAAAAGTTGGAAATGAAAAATTTAAGTAGCAATACAAGAATTATGACTGCACGTTTTATAAACTATGTAATTGCTACGTGCTACATTCCAGGCTACGTGATTGCTACGCTAAGTCAATTGCTACGACGCTGCACCGTTCACAGTATCTAGTTACTAGAAGACTCAACGAAGCAACTACATAAAAAGGAAACAAAGGATATTTATCGTTAATAAAATATTTATAAATGTTTTGATGAATATGTTTTCAACGCTTATTGTAATATGACTGCACGGTTGGCCGCTATTAAATTTATTGTTATAACTTTTTAATTAATAAAAAGAAACATTCATGTTTTTTATAATTTTTCGTCTTTTTATAAATATACTGTAACCTTTTACATGTAATAGCTATAAATAAAATATAGTTTACTTAAAGATAGATAGGAGGAGCCACATGTCCAAGCTGACTACCGCTGACGGTCGTGTCGTCTCCTCTAAGCCAGAGATCCTCTCGGAGGTAGAAGATTTCTATGACCAGTTATATGCCTCGCAATCTCCGTTACCTGAAACCGTCCCCAGAGACCCCCGAGCTACTTTAGTCCGACATTATACCGACGAACTTCCAGACATCAGCATTGACGAAATTGAGCTAGCCCTTAAACAACTAAAAAATGGAAAAGCCCCGGGTGAGGTTGGAGTTACAACTGAGCTCTTAAGAGTAGGGGGAAATCCTGTTCTTAAGCAACTGCAGCGTATATTCAACTCCGTTCTCCGCGAAAGGAGAACTCCAAGAGCGTGGAGCAGGAGCATGGTAGTCCTATTTTTCAAGAAAGGAGATAAGACCCTTCTCAAGAACTACCGTCCTATATCGCTCCTGAGCCAAGTCTACAAGTTGTTTTCCAGGGTTATCGCAAATAGGCTGACGCGACGGACTGTTAGACCACATACGCACTGTGAGGCAGATCATACAGAAGACCTAGGAGTATAATCAGCCTCTGTGTCTCGCTTTTGTGGACTATGAGAAGGCCTTTGACACTGTCGAGACCTGGTCCGTTCTGGACTCCCTGCAGCGGTGCCAAGTTGATTTCCGATACATTGAGGTGCTGAGGAGCCTGTATGACGCCGAAACTATGTCCGTCCAAGTACAGAATAGTCAAACAAGACAAATTCCTTTGCATCGAGGAGTAAGACAGGGGGATGTGATATCCCCGAAACTGTTTACAAATGCTTTAGAGGACGTCTTCAAGACTTTGAACTGGAACGGGCGGGGCATCAATATAAACGGCGAATACATCTCGCACTTAAGGTTTGCCGATAATATCGTTGTCATGGCAGAATCGCTACAGGAAGTTCAAGAGATGCTGCACAGCCTTTTTTTTTTTAACGTGTGGAAATCCCCTCGGACCGTCACCCCACCGGGGTTTGCGGCGGGGTGGTGTGTCGGACTCAAACCGACTAAAACCACACGGTGTGCCACTCTGCGCCTGTGAAGGGAGGAATCCGGGAACTGCAGATATTACCACATCCGGACCCCTCCAAGCGCTTGCCCGCACTGAAGCGGGCACCGTCTGCTGGTATACCTCTCAATTTAGGCGACGCACAAAGGGTGTGCGTCGCCTAAATTGGGTGGCCACTAGAGCGGATGGAGGGGAAAACCCGTCCCGACCATCCGCGGCCACACTCAGGGCGGCATGAGGCGCTGTTAGGCGCGCCTCCGCCGCCTGGTTCGCCGGCGGCGGATTGGGTCCGAGTGGATATCATCCTCCCGGGCCTTCTCCGCCACCTCCTTCTGCGAGATGACTTCTTCGCAGAAGGTTGCGACCGCGGTAAAACGCCTATCGCTACCGGCCATGGACCGTATGACGGCCGGTAGCGAGAGATCTCCTCCGATGACTGCAGTGAGGGCCCGGCGCTGCGACGCCCATGCAGGACAGATCGCCAGCGTATGCTGGGCCGAGTCCTCACTGCAGTCGCAGTGGTGGCAGGCGGGACTCAATTCCCTCCTAGCGACCGAGTGCAGGTACTTCCCGAAGCAACCATGCCCGGAAAAGACCTGCGTCAGTCAGAAGGAAAGGGTCCCGTGCTGCCGCCCTGCCCACTCGAGGATGACTGGCTGGAGAGCCACCACGGCGGCAAAGCCAGCACGTGGAGTCTCCAGCCGGAACGATCATCTAGCCATAGTGGATCGACGGGCGACTTCACGCCACTCGCGTACCTCTTCGGGCGGAGGGCGATAGCCCTCTTCGGTTGAAGTGGCAATTGGCTGGTCACATATGCCGCAGAACTGACAACCGCTGGAGTAAGCGCATGCTGGAGTGGAGACCGCGTCTTGGCAAACGTAGTGTGGGACGCCCTCTGTCCAGATGGCGGGACGACTTGCATAGGAGGGCTGGCAGCGACTGGATGCAAAAAGCAACAGACCGTGCTCTGTGGTGTTCCTTGGGAGAGGCCTATGTCCAGCAGTGGACTGCAACAGGCTGAAGATGATGAGTATACTTATCAATAATATATTTAAAAGTAGAAATGCTCCGACAGCATACAGTATCAGGGTCGTGGAATATTTCGTTTAAGAGTTCACAAAAATTGGTTCCGCGTACGGTTAGAAAACGTGCCTGTGGTGGCTGCCGGCGCTCTCTGCGGCTCGGCTTCCAGAGGCTAAGGGTTCTGGCCCTTCGTCGGTGATGCGGCGCAGTGGCGTCACCTGACGCTCTCGCCGCAGATGCAATACGTAGTCTGCTAGGCCTTGTACCGGAGAAGCTCCGTACTCTTCCCACGAGTACCGTGGAAGATGTAGAAAACTTCAACTCGTGCCGTGGACGGAGAACTCGTACCCGTAAGGAGGAATTCGTACCGTGGAGATGGAGAACTCGTACCCGTAAGGTAGAACAGGTACCCGTAAGGTGGACCCGAATATACACACATCAAAAGTGTCTAGGGATCAACATATATTTTTGCAATAACTTTTCTCCTGATTGATATTAATTAAAATTTTCTTTAAGGATTCATCAAATAAAGTGTTTTCGTTTGTCACAGTAACGATAAACCAAGTCACCTTTGCATTAATAAAGAAATTTGCCATTTTCCTAATAAAGGGATTTTTGACATTTGAACCACTAACATTAAAGTTCGAAAAAAAGACTGAAATAACAGTTTTCTTTAAAATTTTATTAGGTAACTTAAACAATTAATAATCCGTGTTTCTACCGCGAACACTAACAATACAAGAACATCGGTTTGGCATACTCAAAATGAGTTCATCCAAATCACGCTGTGGAATGGCCGCCCATGTTCGTTGCAACAACAAAAAAAGCTCTTCTTGCGACTGGATACCCTCCATATTCGGCAGAGCTCTTCTCTGTAGCATATCCCATGCATGCTCAATCGGGTTCAAGTCTGGCGACTGAGCAGGCCAGGGCAGGACATTGATGTTAGCTGCAGCGAGAGTCTGTCTTACAACTCTTGCGGTGTGCGGTCGTGCATTATCATGCATTAACTGAAATAAGGGACCGATTTGCACTTGTAGAGGAACGATGACGTCTGATACAATCGTCTCAGCATAAATTTGAGCGTTGAGGTTGCCTCTGATCCAAATCAACTCAGTTCTTCCGCCGATCCAAAAACCCGCCCATACCATGATGGTTCCACCACTATAAGGATGGACTTCCTGGCAGGATTTTAATCGCTGTTGGCGTCCAGGGGTTCTCCAGTGTCGTATACGTCTTGTATCCGGTCTCATACCAAAACGAGACTCATCAGAAAAGCACACGAAACGCCATTGTTCTTCTGCCCAATTTCTGTGTTCAAGAGCCCATTGATATCGAATCCTACGATTGTGCATTGCTATAGGTGGTACCCGTAGCGGTCTTCGGGAATGAAGGTTCACTTCATGCAAGTGGTTTCTGACTGTTTGGTCGCTAATTAAGTTCCCTGAAGAGTGATGAAGCCTCACGGCTAACATCATGGCGGTTATTGTTGGAGCTCTTCGAGTTAAGATTTGAATGTATCGGTCTTGTCTCCGTGTGGTGCAGCGATACCGTCCTCCATGGCGCTCAGCCACGGTACCAGTGCTTCGGTAACGTGTCCAAAGTCGACTGATAACACTCTGACTTGTATTCAGAGCTAAAGCCACAGTACGTTGCCGGGAACCAGCTTCTATCATTCCCACGGCTCTGAGCATTTCTTCCCTGCTTAAATGACGTCGCCGCTCCATAATAACGTTGGTTTTAATCAGTAGTAGGGAAACAGTAGCACTAATAATGTCTTCAATGCGTTGTATGTTTTTATAGGGAAAATATTGACAGCTGATTTTCATCTTTTACTCGAATTTGATTGACAGTTCCCGATTCAAATTATGAAATGCACCAAAAAGGATCCATATAAATTTATAAAATCATAAATTTATTACAAAGCCACATCTCAATCTCAAGAAATCCGCATAAAAATGCTTGATCCCTAGACAGTTTTGATGTGTGTATTTCGGGTCACGTATACAATTAAACAATATTATATGTACAGATTTGCTTACAAAGAGACATTACATACAAAAACCTTATTATATTTCTAGTCTAGCTAACCCGGCGAACTTCGTACCGCCATATTTACATATCTGTCTTAGCTTCCCACAGGCAGTGTACAGTCACGGACAAAAAAATGACTTTTTCGGTTATCTTTTATTTTTTTTCTTTCTAGCAAAAAAGAATGCATAAAATCGGACTATGTGTTATTGAATTACAACTAAGTACATATTTTGACTTTCATCCCTGGAAACCGTGCTGAATTTCGGGATAAAAAGTATCATATGTCCTACTTCGTAATATGAACTCAAATCATGCCAAGTTTCATTTGGCTCCATCCAGTAGCTTCGGCGTGATGCGCGGCCAAGATACAGACAGACAGACAGACGGACAGACAAAAATAATAAAAAAATTACAGTTTTGGCTTCAGTATCGATTCTTCTATAATCGATACTGAAGCCAAAACTGTCATTTTTTTCGTCTGTATCGGTTATAGAGAGCCCTCCAAAAAAAATTCTAAATAACTTTAATGTACCTACAGAATTGGACCTGTTACATTTTTATTATAAGTATAGATTAAATACATGTTTGAATGTAAATAGTGAATTGGTAAAAGACAAAATGCACGTTTGTTGAATCTAGATGTAGAATTTTATCATTTCACACAGCGTTTTAGTTCTAAAAAGTATATTTTTAGCTTAATCAATACTAGAATCAATCTCAAACAATAATCATTGTTGTATCTATTCTATTAAAGCTTTATTTTGTAATATTTACTCGGTACCTTTTTAGTGGCAATAACATGAATTTTTACTTGTATTATCTTAGAAACATACACTATCATCATCTTCTTACTCTTTTCCTGAATTTATTTGAGGTCATTGGGTTATTCGGTATTTGCCGTTTCGACCAGGTTGCACTGGCTGTGGTCACAGGCTGACTGTCTGTCAGTTTTGGGAACGTCAGGCAAATCAGAGGTATGAAATACCTTTAAATAAATGATCGCGTTAATTCCCGTAAAAATAATTATTGTTATATCATGGAGCGCGAAAGTTTAAAAGTTTTTTATATTTTTTATTTATTTTAATTGACAATAGTAACTTAGATCTCACGATTGATAGTCGCCAAACGAAATTGTTTAACGGCGAGATGCGCTCTTTATTAATGAGAATAACCTATGTTACCATATTATACTCATATCACAAAAACAGACACACACAATCACAAATCGCCAGCTGCGAACATACAAATAGGTACAGATAAATATGTATATGTATTTAACATATTATTATATACATAACAATAATAAAAATAAACATAACTATATTTACATACAAGCGTCAAAAAACTCCTCCACATCTTCGCCTATCGGTAGCGTTCCCAAAAGACTGGCAGCATTGCCACGTTGAATGGCAATGCTGATTCTCTGTGCTAGAAAAAGGCCGGCCTTCTGGTGACGAGAAGCGTCAATCAGTTTCTTAGCTAGTTGTTTAAACATAGCCCGAGCACTCGGACACCATGAACCTAGCGTCTCGACCCCAAACGGTTCAAAAATGTTATTACCTATTATATTGTGGTACTTACGCTGTTTGAGGCATTCCGCAGAAGCAGCAGTAGCGCTGGCATAGCCAGCTGTACTTGCAAAATGAGATGGCGCGAGGGTGTCGACGCAAGTTGCGTCCCACACCAAAGGCCCATCTTCCATGGCAGTATCGGCATACCATCTGGTCTCTTGCCATCGTCCCGTACCAGACTATTTGGTTCACGTACTGCTGGAACGCCGGCGGTAACAAGAGCACGACGGATAATGTCGTTAATATTGGCATGTCGATATATTCGGCCAGCGCTTCTGAAGAAAAAGAAAGGCCATGATGTCCGAGACTGTAAACAGCTTCTCCACAGTGACAAAATGCGGAGAAACACAAGGCGCTCCTAAGCGGAGGCAAGTGGCAAAGCGAAAAGTAGTATCGTCAAAAATTATGTTACACAGTTTGAGAATCGTAGTTCGTTAAATAATTTGAAACTGTTTAGGGGGCGCATAATCTAGGTTGATTGTGTGGGTGTAAATCTTCTGTAGCCCGCGGCGACGAGCGTTGGTGAAAGGTCAATTCTTTATTAATATTTGAACCAACCGTTTCATACCAACCGTTTATTCCCTGTATTCGTATAATTATCAATACAAGTAAATAAAATTGAAGTGTATGTTTATAATTTGACCGACTTTGACGGGACTTTCACTGGCAGATAGCTGATGGTATAAGGCGTAACTTAGGCTACTTTTTATAGACTACCTCACCCATGTTCAAAAATTTTGCACTATTAAAACTCCTACGTGTGCTAATTGCGCGGCCAGCCACGATACAAGGGCTTGCCCGGATAAGGACACACCAGTTTTTAAACCGAAATGCGCACAATGCAGCCGGTACAAAAAACCATGTGACCATCGATGTGGATCACAAGACTGCTCCACATATAAACTTAAATTAGAGCAGCTAATCCTAAATACTAATTACTGAATAGCTTATGCAGTAGTAGTTGTAGTACCTTTTTAATAAAATGGATAATATCTCAATAGGCCAGTTAAATCTTCATAATGATAAAATAGCCACGTCAGAATTAGATCGCTTAGTTTTGGAACAAAAGTTAGACATTGTCCTTATACAAGAGCAATATCAAAGCGCTCAATTGCGGAATTATGTAGTACAGCTAGATGGCCGGTCGCGGGCTGGGATATATGTTGCAAGTTCTAATTTTACGGTAACATCTTTGCGTAACCTTATGACGTCACACTGCGCCGTTGCTGAGATCTCATCCTCTACCTGTAGGGTTTACGTAGTGAGCTGTTATTTTCAATTTTCACATCCTATTGATCCTCATCTACATCATTTACGTTTCGTTTTGCGGTCCCTCATAGGACACAAAATTATCATTGGCGCTGATGTCAATGCTTCTTCTACTTTATGGTATGGCAAATTGCGTGCAGCTGACATGGCTCGTCGCTGTGCGGTTGAAGATTTTATTGCGGAAATGAATCTTACTATCCACAATACCCCTGATGCACCACCAACTTTTTGCAGCCCAATGGGTGAGTCTTCTATTGACGTGACGCTTACGCGCGGCGACGTCTCGATATCTGGATGGCGTGTCCTACCGGACGCATCCTGTAGTGATCACCGCTTAATCGTGTACGAATTCATACCAATGGTTGCACAATATCCACAAAGAACTCCTTACAATTTTAGGTATAAAACTAAAGGGGCAAATTGGGCTTTATTTGGTTCACTCTTTGCAGTACATGCCAAAGACTTCAGTCGCAGTGGTCTATCAGCTGAGGAAAGCGCAAACATATTATCAGATACTTTCACATATTGTGCTGATGTTTGTATCGGCCGTGGATCTATCACTAACACTCGTAGATGTGATTGGTGGAATTATAAATTAGTCGAATTACGTAGAATCTATCGGAAAGCTCGTAAAAAACTAAATGACATTAAAAAGCGTAACGTAACAGGAGATATTTACAATAATGCTCTTATTGCTCTTAGAGTTGCCAGGTCTCATTATAGAGCTGCTGTGGAGAAATCAAAGGGAAATTTAATACGTAAACTTGTTGATAAACTCGATAGAGAGGATCCCTGGTCACCTTTGTATCATGAATTTAAAGCAAATAGATCAATCGACCTTGCATACGTACAGAACATCAAAATTAATAATAGTTATACTACAGGAGTAGAACAAACCACAGAATATCTTTTAGAATCACTTGTGCCTGACGATCGGCCGGAGGATGACACGGATTATCACCGACAAATTAGGCAGTGGGCTATTGAACCACCATTGTCTCCAATGTCTGACTTACCATCTTCAGACGAATTCCTCAGTATTGTTAGGTCATTACCACTAAATAAGGCTTCGGGCGACGATAAAATATCAAACAAAATGATAAAAGAAGCTTGTAAACTTTCGGGTGATACGGTTTTAACAGTTTTTAAACGTTGCATTGCGGAAGGAGTATTTCCTAGTGTTTGGCGGTGCGGTAATATTCGAATAATACCAAAAAGCGGCGATAAGCCGCCGGACGATCCTAAATCCTATCGACCCATAACACTGTTACTATCGCTGGGAAAGCTTTTAGAGCGTCTTGTAGTACCACGACTTCTACCGGGTGGAGTTAAATTTCATGATAGACAATTCGGCTTTACGTTAGGAAAATCGACAACTGATGCGGTTATATCTGTAAGGAAAACTGTCACCGAGTCAAGTTTTCAATACGTTTTAGGCATCTTCTTAGATATATCTGGCGCCTTTGACAATGCGTGGTGGCCCATGCTATTGCTAAAATTAAAATTAAGAGGTTGCTTTAAAAATATTTATTCCCTTATCTCCTCGTACTTCTTACAAGGTACTACTAAATTGAGACTTGGGCATCATTCTGTGTCGAAGGCGCTTACGATGGGGTGTCCTCAAGTATCAGTGCTAGGACCATACTTGTGGAACATAGGCTTCGACGATTTTCTGGCAATGCCTGTGCCGTCCGGATGTACCCTGAATGCGTACGCGGACGACGGTTTGTTATTGATAGAGTCGGATACTAGAACGGGGCTTGAGAGGCTGACCAGTGAATGTTTGGACTTAATATCTCGGTGGGGTGGGCGTAATCGGTTGACGTTTGCACCAAACAAAACCTTCCAGCTACTTCTGAAAGGTAACCTCAAATCACCGCCGTGTATTAAATTTGAAAATGTTACTATTAAAAATAAAACCTCGGTTTGTTATTTGGGATTGGTTTTAGAAAGAAATTTTTCATTTATTGAACATATTAGAACAGTTAATGAAAAGTCTAAAAAGAGTTTCTTTGCACTGACGAGGATATCAACTGCGACATGGGGTCTGTCATATAATACACTAAAGATCATATATGGAGCTACTTATTTGGGTTCTATTTGCTATGGTGCTCCTGTATGGGCAGATAGGGCGACTGTAGGTGCTGTCCGTCGCAAACTATTACAAGGCCAACGACCTGCATTGATTTTCTTGTGCAAGGCATATAGGACGGTTAGCACTGAGGCTTTACCGGTGTTGGCAGGTGTTCTTCCGGTCGATCTCGAGGTGCAAAGACGTGCAGCCATGTACTATTCCACACTACAAAACATGGAATGCGATTTTTTGGGCATACGAGACCGCGGTAAAATCATAAGATTGTTTCAACAAAAATCCAATGTCTATAACGACCTCTTGGATGAATGGCAGAAACGATGGGACGAATCATCTTAGGGGCGCCACCTCTACCAGTTCTTTCCATCTGTTCGCGAAAGGTTGTCAAGGACATGGCTCGAGGTAGATCACTGTGTCGCTCAATTTCTTACAGGCCACGGTAACTTTAAGAGCAAACTATACTCATTTAAATTAGTCGATTCACCATTTTGTCAATGCTCAACACCTGATTCTAGCTGTGAACAGTCGGCTCATCATATCCTCTGGGAATGTAGTCTTTGGTACAATGAACGTAACATGATGCTAAATAGCTTACAAATGACGTCTGGGGTAGTATATTATGGGGATCTTGTGTCAACTGCGGTGAATTTCCGTGCGTTACAGCGATTCTGCCATACATACTATAGAAATCAAATATAGCTCACTTAGGACCCATAATATTTTTTATCCGTGGTGCTTCCCGGTTTGAAAAAGGCGTCTGCCTATTTTGATTCCATTTTGTCTCCCGCTTTGCTAAGGAGGGAAGTGGACTTATTATATTTCCAACTCCTCCAGTTTTCTTCTGATTAATTTCGTTGCGGGTTCCAAGACAGTTAAATTTTTCCTGGGACTTCCCGAGTGTCATAACTCGGTGTTTTCGTGGGTCACCGCTGTTGATCCTGGTGTACAGGAGTTACAGTGGTGGGCGTGTGGGCGGGATTAGTCCCATTAAAAAAAAAAGACTACCTCACCCGCGGAGTTACCCGCGGTGGTTGTTGTACCGCGGGTAACACCATGGAGCTCAGCTAGTTATTAATTTCGATGGTGCATGTTAGATCACTAGTCTACAACACTTAAACATCAGACTTTGTTTACCAAAACAGTCAGATGAATGGGAGTACCCGGTGTGGAGATAATTCATTTATTTAGGATATCGGTGAATCAAGATTTTTCCATTTTATTAAAAGGCAACCTTAAACATGCCGTTCTAAAAATACTTCCTTGTACGCATGCGTATCAATCTATATTTTCTGTCAGACAGGTTTTTTCAGCCATTAAATTCTTGATCATGGAAGGATTAAGTACGTTTGTTTGTAATTATTCTTTGAACTGACTGTCATGAGTAAGTGATCCTTGAGGAGTTTTCGAAAAGTACTTAGTGCCTATGAGTATAGAAGTAACAACAGATTGCCATGACCAATATATAGTCCCTGAAGTTTTGTACCTTGAACCACAGAACTACTAGAAAAGCCTTTGAGGTAATTTCGTAAGAAATCTTTTGTCGCCGGGACGCACACATAAACGATTAATAATATTATACACACATAACTAAGTCTATTCTAATTCGTCCAAGGGATTTAATGAATATAATAATAAACTACAACCTTATGCTCTTGGCATTAAGTAGAGTTTTACGTGCAATTTTGTGTTTAGAGGTGGATCTTCGTCTTTATGACCCACCCACCGTAGAGATGTGGTCCTGTCGATTATAATAATTAAATTTGCATAATTTCTATAAGAAATAGTTCTTACTTTTAAATATCGCTATCCTATTTTTTATATTAAAGTCACTGTCTTAGAAATGGATTGAGTGAAATTGTACTAGTTTCTTGTGTATATATAAAAATAAGACATTTGTTTTGTCAAAACATAAATACATATTGTACATCTAATTTTGGAGTTTGACGTTTCATACTTATCAACACGACACAACTTTCTATAGACGTAACACACATAATCTTAATAATTTTTCTGTACCTTCTAACCCTGTAATCAACAGTAATTATGAGGTTATTTTATATCATCACAAGATGTACATTTTTTAAATTTTATATCTAAATTTAAATGCAAAAAACAATGTATAGACGTTGGACGGCCCGAAAATGTTAATCTTCAAAATATGTTTTAAGTTTCATAATTTAAGAAATATTTCTCTTATTCCTATTCCATTTCATCAAAAAGCTTTCCAAAAAAATTCATATTAAAAATTATTTTGCAGTCGGTTAAAAATCATAATATAAAACAAATCACCTCTTTCTACTTAAGAAAAACACAAACCAATATCATCGACATCCACAATTTTGCGGTATCGATTGCATTATAAATATTTGGGCACACCCCTATGCCTTATACTAAATCTGTTCGGGTGAAATAAATCGAAATATTCACGCAGGCAATGCAGTTCATTGCGTACTCTTGTGGAAACAATGTAGTTAGTAATCGAATTTAATACGCAATGTATGATTGTTTTATTGTTTTTTCCCGTTGAAAGTTAAATGCGAATGCGACCGTTCAGTTAATACCAGCAGACAAAATAGAGGTATTTGGACTTATTTCGCGGCGCGCCTGCCCCGCCTACATAAAATTTCTACCTATATTTTTTGTTCTGTGCCTTGAACAGTCTTCCTTACGATATGACCTTGTTAGCCGATGAGAATTTTCCCTGTGAGTATGCTTACAATTTTCTCGCCTTCAAATCTCAACGTTTACGGCAATAGGGTAGCTCTTACATGGTAAAAGCTATTTTTTTTATGGAATAGTGGGCAAACGAGCAGACTTATTGCCTGATGGTAATTGATTACCGCCGCCAATGTCGGCCTTTGGGGGATGGGGAGAGGGAAGGGGTGAGGGTTTGGGGTATGGGCCTCCGGTATCCTCACTCACCCGGTGAAACACAGCGCAGGCGCTGTTTCACACCGGATTTCTGTGAGGCCGAGGTATCACTCCGATCGAGCCGGCCCATGCATACCGAAGCGTGGCTCTCCCATGGATCTTTAATACACCTTTATCTATTTCAAACATTTAGAGGTATGAATCACTATATCGACTGGCCTGTTGGTTGAGTGGTTATTGACCCTGACTGCTAAGCCAAAGGTCGTTGATTCAATTCACACACAGAACAAAAATTGTGTGACGAGCAAGATCTTTTTTTTTCTGTATCTCGGTGTAATTTGTCTAGTGTGTATGTGTGTCGAAATATTTAAGTATGCTTATAAGTAGTCTGGTTACCACAGTACAGGCTACCGAATTTGGAATTAAAGGGCCGTGTCCAGTTATTATGAAGTGAAAAGTTCTTTAGCCGCGTTGAGCACTTTTTGGTAAATCTTATGAGTTCGCGTCACCACGTCACCGACATGCTGACGTCACAAAACTTCTGTGGGCGCGTTGAGCACTTTTTGGTAGGGGAAAATCTTATGAGTTCGGGGCACCGCGTCACCGACATAATGATTTAATTTAAACATTATGCAATTTCTAATTTTACACATTAATTTTACAAATAACATTCTTAGTTTTAGTTTTCACTACTATCGACAGTCCTTATGACTGCCAATATTTTTTTTATGTTATATGTAGCAGTTGATGTCTAGAGTGTCTTACAAGTTATGCTGAGCTGTAATAATAGCGAGACGCGGCAAGTACAAATGTCTTCACATTCCCGACACTATTATAGTTTCAGATTACACTCGCACCAGCTGTGTTTGTATTAGTTCGTGAACTATATTGCATCGCCAACTTCGACGACTCACAACGGTTTTTGTCGACAGTTTGAAATTCCTTTATTTAAAAATTTATTTATGTCTTACCTACTAGCTGTACCCTGCTACTTTAGCAGTGCCACATATTGGTTGTATTGAAGAGAAAAAATAGAGAGCAAAAAATACCAAAAAAATCTGTGAAGCAGGCTGCATATAAATAAATAAACAAAAATCATTTATTGACACAAATATGACATATTAAGTATGTACTGATACTGAAACCCAAATTAGCCCAAAGGCCTGTATCTTAGGAGCCAGTGTTCAGTCGCACAAAGGGTAGACAGTACTGTCCGTTCAGTATCTTGCTACGTACGTGTGTATGAGTGTGTGCATGAGTGTGTATGTGTGTGTGGGTGTGTGTGTTTGTGCGGTGTTGTGTGAGTGTAAGTCAAAGTGTATGCGATTTATATCTGAAATGTAAGTAGATTTTCAGTTTTTTCGTAATCTAGTTGTTGTAGAAACTTAGTAACCTACACCTTTACTTCACGGCGACTTAATGTAACTATACTAAGTTTTTTATTTATATCATTGTATAGCTTAGCACTCATACTACGGCCTTATTATTTCTCGTCTTATTAGGCCTTGTAGGCAAAAATTTTATTTAAAATGCATACGTTTTATTGTATAATTTAGTTACGCAAGTGAAATCTAAATTTAAGTATATGAACAAATAACAAGTGAAAAATATTTTACAACCAGACTATATGTTATACATATATGTATACACATGTTATAATATCATAGATAGATATGAAATTCTATTCTCCAAGCAAATATTTACACGGAACAGAAATCAAATCCCCAAGTACAGAACACGGAGAGCTTTACTAAAGCTTTATGCACACATCGAGCGCGACGGAATCGTAACATTGGTGTCTGTACTTGTTCAACATTACGGGGTGATGACAAGCTATACGACACGTAAAGGAGGCTATGTAACGATCTTGTGCTAATATATTCACTTTGTGTAACAGATAATAAAGAAACATTGTAAGTTATAAAAATTGGATCTAGTTATGCAGAAATCAGCAACAACAGATATTATGGATGTTTTGGCTCTTTTCTGCCTACCTCGAGTCAATTATGAGGCTTAGCTTATAATTATATATGGGCTCACTAGTATGTGCATGCCAAAGTAAATCTACTCTGCGGGATGGAAAGCATAAGCAGAATCCAAGAGTGTTGGTCACCATACTTATCGCGAATGCAGACTATGCAACAATGCAGCATATTGACCCACACCATGGCGGCATATTGACCCACACCATGGCGGCCTAGTGCTGCTTCTGCGACACGACAGCACGAATACAGGATACCGGAGATCCATTTTTTGTAACGTGTGTAAACCCCCTCGGGCCGTCACCCCACCGGGGTTTGCGGAGGGGCGGTGTGTCGGAATCGAACCGACTAAAACCACACGGTGTGACACTCTGCGCCTGAGACGGGAGGGATCCGGGAACTGCTGTTATTAAGACATCCGGAACACTCCCAGCACTTGCCCGCACTGAATCGGGCACCGTCTGCTGGTAGACTCTCAATTTAGGCGCGTACGTCGCCTCCGCTTTAGTGGATGGAGGGGAAAACCCGTCCCGTCCATCCACGGCCACACTCATCTCCCCTCCCCATCCCCCAAAGGCCGGCAACGCACTTGTGACGCCTCTGGTGTTTCGGGTGTCAATGGGCGGCGGTAATCGCCATCACCATCAGGCGATACGTCTGCTCGTTTGCCCCATTCCGTTCCATACAAAAAAAAAACTGTAGTTTTAGGTTGATATTCTGTGTGAGGTAAAATCAGCGTGGCTCTACTACCTTTAAATATCTAGTAATGAATATTTTTTATAGAATAGGGGCAAACGAGCTGGCGTATCGCCTGATGGTTAGCGACGATTACCGACGCCCATGAACACCCGCATCACCAGAGGCGTCACAAGTGCGTTGCCGGCCTATAAGGGATAGGGAGGGGAATGAGCGGAGGGGAATGGGAGAGGAGTTGGGTTATGGGCCTCCGGCAACCTCACTCACTCGGTGAAACACAGCGTAAGCGCTATTTCACACCGGTTTTCTGTGAGGTCGTGGTATCACTCCGGTCGAGCCGGCCCCTTCATGCCGAAGCGTGGCTCTCCCACGGTAATGGGATTAAATTGATTAATTTCTCTACAGTTCAATTTATTACATAACATTTTACCCTTTAATGTAAAAGTTAATGGATTTTACTATTTAGAATTACTCACGTCATTAATCATATAACACACCAAAAAGTTAAAAAAACAAATTAGCGATGTCGTACGACTAGGATTTATTTTTAATACAAAATGTATGTTTGTTAAAAATGTTTCAAATGGTTTCCTAAAGAGTAAAACTGCTCTTTTAGGCGACAGCTACACCCCTGTTTGTCAACAACTCTCGCCCGTTTAGGGCCATCGACTTGAGACTCTTCAAAAGAAGCAAAAGACATAATGAGGCAGTTCACTGTTAAATGTTTCTGTTAAATACCTAGCAATGTTCTGCTTCAGCTAATTACGTTCACCGAAGAAATAATATATTTATTTATACAGTATGCATTTCACCTGTATTTAGTGCGAGAATATTGGTATTGTAACAATATTAACAGCCTTCCATTTGCTGATAGAAAATATGTTAACTAATTACATAACTTTGACTAAAGCATCAAATTATTTGTTGATTTATGATATACTAGCTTTCGCCCGCGGCTTCGCTCACATTTAATAAAAAGTATCCTATGTAATTTCTAATACCTCCAAGAACATGTGTACAAAGTTTCATGATGATCGGTTAAGTAGTTTGCGCGTGAAAGCGTAACAAACAAACTTACTTTCACCTTTATAATATTATACTAGCTTTTCCCCGCGGCGTCGCTCGCATTTAACAAAAACTATCCTATGTTACTTCTAATACCTCCAAGAATATGTTTACAAAGTTTCATGATGATCGGTTAAGTAGTTTTCGCGAGAAAGCGTAACAAACAAACTTACCTTCATATTTATAATATAAGAATGTATCATTATCATGACATTAAAAATTGAAAAATTTTAGGACAATATATACAGATTTCGGACTTTAGTATCATCAATTCAGAATCTTTGAAACAAAAAATCGGTCCACAAATTGACGGAGTAATCCGCGTACATACATAAAAAAATAAAAAAAAAACGATGAAATTGAGAACCTCCTTCTTTTAGAAGTCGGTTAAAGATGGAACAAAACACTGAAGAAAATATTAAAATTTAATATTACTATTAATTTCACATTACTGTTGGTTTAGATTTTACGTTTTGGGTGGTGCAGAGATACAAGAAGTGTACCATAATATCTGCACGTAATTTAATTTATATATTTTAACTTTAATTTTATTTATTTTATTATATTTTTAGTTGTATAGTATTTATGTCCTCAGATAGTGAGAATTATGTTTCTGTCTGTGAGTCTGAAACCTCTGTTAGTGAAGAAAGCTTCTCTTCCGTAACAGATACTCTCGGTAGTGTTTTATGCAGCAAATTTAATAATAACAAAAATAGCCAGCTATTAAATGTGTGCCACCTTAATGCTCAAAGTATTCCCAGCCACTTTTCCGATTTGTACGAGGCGTTTTGTGATGCCAATATTCATGCAGTTCTGATCTCCGAGACTTGGCTCAAACCGCACCTTCTCTCCACTTCTTATCCTTTGCCAGGATTTGTTCTTATCCGGAACGACCGGATAGGGCAGGGGGGAGGTGGCGTGGCTATTTATCTGCGCATTAACTTTTCTTATAGAATTATTTCATCTTCTTCCTCTAATTATGACGCCTCAGCAGAATTTTTTTTTTTAGAGGTTTGTGTCAAAGGCGCCAAAATCATACTTGGTGTTGTTTATTGTCCCCCTTCGATTGACTATTTCACTGATTTCGAAACAGTTCTTGAATCTCTGGGTACAGAGTATGTTCGTCATGTCATCATGGGTGATTTCAATACCAATCTCCTAGCCCATAACTCCAATCGTTCCTGTAAACTCCAACTCCTTCTTGAATCGGTCAGCTTTCATGTTCTGCCATTAGATGCCACTCACCACAATAATATCGGCGAGGACACTTGGCTCGACCTAATTATCACCTCCAATCCTTCCCTTGTTTCCTCTCATGGTCAACTTGACGCTCCTGGATTCTCACATCATGACCTGATTTTCCTCTCCTACATCCTCAAACCCCCAAAACCCAAACTTAGAATTTTATACAGGCGTTGCTCTAGACAAATGGATATTGATAAATTAAGCGACGACGCATCTAATATTAACTGGACATCTCTGATCGATGCCACCTCTGTCGACGACAAGGTACACGTATTCAATGAAAAAGTAATTAAACTGTACGATACCCATGCACCGGTTAAAAAGGTTAAGCTCAAACGACCACCGGCACCCTGGATGACGAATGGTATACGGTTGGCGATGAGACGCTGAAATAAGGCTTTTTTGACATGTAAGTCAAAAAAGCCTTATTTCAAGAGGGACCGTATCGATGTCAACCGGCAACTGTATAAGTCTGCGAGAAATCGGTGTAACCAAATGATACGGAACGCTAAACGCCGCCATATTTTAGATAATATTTCCTCCTCTTCTCCTGCTGACATCTGGAAGTTCCTTGGAACTCTTGGAATCGGCAGATCGCGACATGTAGACTTTCCACAATCCATAAGTCTTGTATAAGTCGTTAGACAGTCTATCTGAACATATTGCCAGAAATTACATCAATAGTCTACCGCGCCCTAACTTAAACCCATTTAATTTCAGTTCGGTTGCAGAAGGAGAGATTAAGAAGATTATCCTGTCTATCAAATCCCAAGCAATTGGCTGTGATGGCATCGGTCGTAGAATGATCACAACATTGCTAGTACACCTATTTCCTGCTATCTCCCACATTGTTAACTTCTCCCTTATGTCCGGCATATTTCCTTCTCTGTGGCGGAGAGCGTATGTGCGTCCGTTACCTAAAATATCTAATCCGTCTCTTCCTACTCACTTTCGTCCAATCTCTATCCTTCCCTTCCTCTCCAAAGTGCTAGAAGCCTGTGTCCATAAACAGTTCTCACATTTTATTTACAGTAATAACTTACTCAGCCCTCTTCAGTCAGGTTTTCGACCAGGCCATAGCACAGTTTCCGCCCTTCTTAAAGTGACTGGCGATATTAAGTCGGGGATGGAGAATACTAAGGTTACTACCGTAGTATTGGTTGATTTTTCCAATGCCTTTAATACCGTCAGTCATGAACTTCTCCTTGCCGTCCTATCCCACTTCTCGGTCTCTCAGGAAGCACTGAACTGGTTTTCTTCCTATCTTCGGGATCGTCAGCAATCAGTCAGTATGGAAGAGTCTTCCTCTAACTGGTGTGGTCTTGTTGCTGGAGTCCCTCAAGGCGGTATTCTCTCTCCCCTCCTGTTTTCCATCTTCATTAACCTTATTACCTTAAGACTTCAATGTTCCTATCACTTATACGCTGATGACTTGCAGCTATACTACCAAACAGAAGAACTTCAAACAATCTACTCCTTCACTGTCCCACTCACCGCACTGACTTTGTACATTCTACTTTTCTGGTTCAGTCTGTCCTGCTATGGAACGCGCTCCCTCTCGGGATCAGGATGGCAAAATCTCGGCAGAGTTTTAAATATCAGCTGCGGAAACATTTTATAGACACGCTTTCGGATGCACCACAATCTTAGCCTCTCCCCTTCAAAATTTTATAGTATGTAGTTATATTTATGTTTATGTATATATAAATATATATATGTATTTGTGTTATATAGCAGTAGTTTATAGTAGTAGTATCAATATTTTATATTATATTCTGTACATATAAGCAATATTTCATAAATACATTCTTTTTAGCATATCATTTAGAATTTTCGTGCATCTACCATATTTAGCTCTGCATCGCCCTAAGGTTGACTGGCAGAAAATGCCTACGGCATTAAGTCCGCCTTTGCAACATCTGTGCATAAAGCTTAAATAAATAAATAAATTTTACGAAACATGACTTTAGCAATATTGTGTAGGTAGGTAGGTATGAACCTAGTACCTCATTTTGAAAATAAGGCCAGTCCTCGCGTCTTGGAGTGATTTGATCAAACGCTCTACGTCCCTTTTGAAGCGAGAACTCTGGCTTTGTACAATGGTCAAGTGGCCGACTATCGGCACATCTCAAAAGTCAAACACATAAAATCGTCATCGTCTGAAATTTAACTGATTTATTATTAACGGTAATGTGAATAAAAATTCTAAATGTATGACTGAAATAAAACAGCGACTGGGGTTGAGATTATGGAGTCAATACCTGACAAAACTTCGATAGAAGCCGAGAGAGTTCTTTAATAACACAGATGAGTATAGTGTAGCTACACAACTGTAGTATAGGAGTCTCAAGCGAGAAAGCCTTTCTGTGTCACCCCTCGCTGCGCGGAAAGCGTCATGCCCTATATTTTCTATAAAAACTGTTTGCGTGCTAAAACTTCCTTTCATGAACGTTTTCTTCTTCGTATCACAGCTTCTTAGCAAAACTAGGCTATCTCATCCGTCGCTAATTTAAAAGTGTGAAATGAAAAACTGTGATTACATTATTACATTTATTTTAATTTATTCGTGACAAATAATGACAATACCTACATCAATATTATTATTTTTAAATACTAAATATTATTTTTGAGCTTATGAGTTCTTTCAATTCCTAAATCAGCCAAGCCAAACAGACCTCCATCGTGACCGAACATCGCGTGTGAATTATAACAAATATTTACATTATTCACATAAAACGTGATTATATATTACTTGTAAGGAATACAAATATAATGTGAAGTACAATTATATATTTTATTTATTTTTTGTAAAATACGCTGACTGGTTGACGGATTGAAATGGCTGTCAACAATATTATTTCATTCTTAAAAATGAGACCATGATTAAAATATTTGAAAGAATTAATCAATCTCAAAAAACGAGCGTTCCACATATTTATTCCGATTTATTTTACTGGATGATTTGATTGGGCCTGTAGAATATTTTTATAGAATGTTTAGACTGTATAAATGCTGCCGATTTAACCGAAACCTTTGCTTTATCTTTACCAGTCAAGACAATTAAAATATTTATCTTTCTCTATGTGCTTCGATCAAATATGCAACAGATAAACTAATCCTAACAAAAAGCACGACAAATAGGTGCTCCATGTAAATACAACATATTTTGAGTGAATGATTTAACTGAATAATTGAATTTAATTATTAATTCTAATAAGTAACAAGACAGTCCAACGAATACATGCAACCCCTTTGAATACATGTTGTAACAGCTTGATCCAAAAAATTCAAAGTTAAACGTTTATTTATTGCTAATGTGAATCGAAACAACTTATTTAAAATCAATTAAAATTAATGTTTAATATTATGACTGTGCGAATAAATAAGTTGAAGAAAGTTAAGTCTGCCGCAAAATCATCACATATCTTATCTTATCGAAAACATGAAATATTATGCTTCTCTTGCTATAAATTGTAGTTTTAATTTTTATTAAAACAGCTGTCATTTTTGAGTGGCTGTTAAGCTATCATGAAAGATTATATTACGATTACTCATGTATCAGTAGTAATTGAAAGACATCATTTGTATTTCATATTTTTAATTTACTAATTAAGATGTTTCATTAGTAAGATATATTAAAAGTAGTCCTGGTTTTTGAACTTAAGCATAATTTTTAAAAATATATTTAGTTCTCAACTAATAGCGAAGTCTAAAATAAAATGATATCTATCCAAATGTGATAAATCAGCTAGAGCATGTTAAATTGTAAATAACTTAATATCAGTGAATCACCAAGGTGAACAGGATACAGGGCTCTACACTGTGGTCTGGCTTTTCAGTAAATTATATAATGACTAACGTGTTATGCATAAGTAATAGTCTTATTTGCACAATTTAATTACATAAATGTTTGTTATTCAATAATAATCTGTTTATTTTGTTGAATGATATTGTTACATGCCTGTTTGCCTCAGCGTATTACAAGGTTTTGTTATACGAAATAATTCTGAACAATGTAATAAGATTTTAAATGGTATCCCATGTTATATATTTCTTATAAAAATTGTTTCAGTGATCTGATGACAGCTACTTGTTATATTAAAAAACATTTTTAAACTTATTATATATATTTTTTGTTTGACACTATTTATTATATGGACTTATGTAATTTGTAAGATTTTTGTAATAAAAACTTACTGTTTCATGCCATTATCTAGGGGTTTACGATTTAGGTACAGGAATGCTATTTTTATTACAATTTGATACAATTTTTGTGAGGTACTTTGTCTGTACATATTAATGTCGAATACTTATTTAGCAATCTTTTCGTGGAAACAGTAAAATTTACACTAAGAAACCTGATAACATGATTTTAATAAATATGGTCGGTTGCACAAAATTTAGAATGTGTCTGTTTGTTAATTAAAGTAAAAGAAATGTTTAAAAATAAATATTGCCAAGTTAAACCATTTAACTGAACAATATATAATATAAAATTACCTGTATTTTACAGTAAAAACATGCATTATTTTTGTAATCAATTGAGTCATAATATCATATAAATAGTATTAATAAACAAGTTTAAAATTCTTTTTTTACATTCCCTTAGATGTTAAATCGTCGGTTTGCAATTAACGAGTAAAATGTTTACTAAAACTGACTACCACCTAACTACAATATATACAATGCTTAAAAATTTTGACTATTCAGTCGGGTTCCTTACTTCTAAGATGAATATTTAA
Source organism: Diaphora mendica (assembly GCA_949125395.1). Lineage (NCBI taxonomy): Eukaryota > Metazoa > Arthropoda > Insecta > Lepidoptera > Erebidae > Diaphora > Diaphora mendica. The sequence continues at coordinate 11,742,026 of OX421321.1, forward strand.
TTTAAACGGGTATACTAAACACACAACTTATACATTATGTGTCTTAAAAATAGGTTCAAGAGTATATAATATGATATTACTACTAAATTGTGAAATAAAAATCTTTGAGTATAGAAGATGTTTTGTAGCGTTAACAGATTCGATTGGTGTTGACAAAATAAAACTGCGAGATTAATCTCCCTTCCCTCCCTAACTTTTAAAGGCACCTTTCATGTCGACTTGACTACACTTGCAAAATGACTACATTTTCCAAAATTTTCCAAAGTTGATGTTGTTTCGTTGGTAATCCTACAAAGTTTTTTTGTTCTATCTTCTACTTGGCGATTTGTGTTGACACAATGAGCTGTTTATTTGATATTTATTTAATTTAATGATTCCGAGCAGAAAGAATAACTGGGAACTCCCTTCAGATCCTTAAATCAAATATCGCGGTCAGCGTAAGAATATCACGTCGCTTTAACCGGTCGTGTGTTCTTCCAGCAATCTCTTGTTTAACTGTTCTGATATTTAAATCCGTATGTATGTATCCAACAACGTAAATAACGAAGCGCGCACATTACGAAAGACTTGCGTCACATCACGTGACGTCATCGCAACTTGAAACAATAGTAGATTGATCGCTCCAGAAAAACTTTTTAATAAAAGTGAAGCAACACACAATAGACAGCGAAATGCAAACTTTAGTTTTGTTTGCTTATTATTGGAGCCGAAGCTGGGTTGTACTTTATTGTCAGTAACAAGAATATTTTATTGAATAGTTTAGTTCATTCTTCTTTCAGTTGTTTTACGATTTTTGCTTAAATCTTTGGAAAAAGTAGTCATTTCACAACTGACACTAATCTATTTATCTTCTCTTGCTATGTTTACACAAAGCTATTTAAACATAATATATTAAAATTCGTAACATAAACAGAAATAGATTATATATCTAGAATTAAAAGATTAACACTCCACGTACTTAATTAAATGGAAATAAAAATTAACATTTACTTTTAATTATTATACATACTACTTAACATACATACATATGTATAGCATTTGTATTCTGAGCGACGGAAACAGTACAAATTCACAAAGCTTTATAATTGTTTACCACTTAGTTTCGTTAGAATAAAAAGTTAGAAATTCGTTTTAATATCAATAATTTTAACTTAACTTTTTCTTGTGTTGAATTATACGAGCGTGCTTATATATTTACAGTAACCGAATCGCAGTGATTTTATACGCAAAAGCTTCTAACGTTTACTATCGGTGTTACTTCGACATACCTAATCTAAGTGTTCGACCTTACATATACATACAGGCTGTACAAATTGTCCAGTTCCCTAAGTCGAAAAAGGGGACCAACATAGGAATAGAAGATACTTAGGCGAAACTTCGTATTTTTTTTTTTTTTGGCATTTTTTTAAATTTCTCAAAGTCTCTTAATATCTCGTTTCGCCTAGACCGTCTAGAGCATAGAATATCATGTCATACTTACTTTACAATTTTATAATACATGTCGACATCATTAGAGCTAAGAAAAGCGAGATATTAAAATAATGGAGATTTTTCCTTTTGATCTTGAATAATTAAGGCGTGGACACGACTTTTCAGCTAAATATCACTCACCCCGAGGCAAAACCCTTTTATGTGACTGGACTAAAACATCAAGTTACCTACAACTTGTTATAGAATAGGTAACTACGCAACCGAACAAGAAGATGAAACGAATGTAGGTGGGTAATGTTTGTAATTTAAAAGTTTAAGCCCGGATTAAACGCCATTGAAACTGCTTTAGTATACTTTAACAGTGCAAAGAATTAAAATTTTCAAGTCTTCACACAATAGTCGCGTTTTGCGGGTACTTAAGTTATATTGTGGCGCTCCATTCTTTACAAAGGTACGTGAACTTCGTGGTATGGTTCCTTAAATTTTTTATTCTTAATGTGATAATCATACATACATGCGCAAGAAAGTATGTGATAGAATATAGAAGGGTTAGCCCTTGGTAAATTACGTAATTAATTGGGATGTAAATATTTTTTTCAACAATTATGCAAAAATTGCGAAAACAAATATCAAAATTCTACTTTAATTCATATACCCATGTCGTTGTCTCTCAAAGTTGTATCTTATCCTATTGCGATGGTAATTTCAAATAGATTATTAGTCATCAATTGACGCGTGTTTATTAAGACATCTTGGTCCTAATGCACTTTCCTCTAGTACTAGCAACTGCGTCTTAATTACCACAAAACAAAAAAACAAGCTGGATATTTTACAAAAATACAAAAGTAATCGTTGGTAGGTTCATCCTCCCCTGAGGAAAGCGTATTTTTAAAACCTATTGTTAATTACGTCCCTCTCAAAGTCTATAGAACGGTAAAGGCACGGTTATGATGTGTATTGCACTTATGGGATTACTTGTCCGTACAGACAGAGAGAAGAAATTTCTTCTAAATGGTTCAAAACACGTTCTAAACTACGAGTCAAGTCGAGGAAAGCGTTTCAAGGCACATACTTTTAGAAATAATAGTTAGGTGGCACAGATGGAAAACATAGCTGTACCACCATTAGGTTAGGTTACATTAGATGAATGGAAATAAGAGCGACCGCTAGAAGCGTAGCCTACGTTAAGTTCAGTAATACACGATGAACCTTCTAGTTTACTAATCCGAGCGATCGGCTACTGGCACACTCACACCGATGTGCACCATCATCACAATTATCCTACAACGTTTATACTTATTATTTATGACACACTTAATACTACATTTTCAAATCAAAGCTCTTACAGTTCACTAAATGTTTAACCTGCACTGTATCACCGATTTTACAAATATTCAAATTTCCATTGACACAACCCACACATTTATACCAAAAAGAGCAAAAGTCAGATGTTATCTTTTAATAACTTGATTTAATTATCGCACACTCCGCCGTTCGCTATAGTAGGAATATGATTCCCATTAGTCTTTTCGTGAATGCGGCAAGAATGGTGCGTTGGCTCCTGTCAAAAAACTGGAGGGGGCTCTCTCCTGTCACAGGGTAGAGGTAGGCATGTTCCGCGGCAGAGGTGCCTGGCAGCGTGGAGGAAAGCCGGTGTTCGGGCTGGAGGCGGAGCGGTCGGCGGCAAAACGGGCGACAGCGATCCTGCACCCGAGGGGCTGTCGTGCTCGGCGGCCGCGGACGGCGGGCGCTACACGTGCGTGCACGCGCCCGCCGACACGGGTCAGCCGGTCAGCAAATCTTCCGGTTCTGGTGACCAGCAGTTGTCCGAGAGCCAGCACCCCACAACCACAGTCACAAACCCGATAAGTAGCGCTAAGATTATGTACACCTCTGCGTTTCCTGAAACAAACATTTTACGTTAATTTACAACCCTAATTACTAACTTATAATTTTACTCAAAATGAGTCTAACCAAGCTGCTTTCGTATTCCCAATGGTTGCCGACTGCGCCACAAGGAGTTGATGAGCATAGGATCTCCACGAGTACGCCAGTCGCGGTATCCTCGCCCTCTGGAGTATTGACTGAATCTGCGGAGCAGGTAAATGATGTAAAATTTTATTTTTACACAACTAACAGTTTTATGCTACCTACATACAGCTATAATGTGTTATAAGAAGGCCTAGCAAAACATTACTTAGGTATAAAATACTAAGTAAATCTACGTTAACAAAACAATGTCACACCACTGGTTGTAATGAGACAGCAAAGCTGCCGAAAGTGCTTTGATCACAACATTGGCATAAAGCCAAGCTTTCAATGCTCAAGCTTACGGCTCGTACAAATCGTATCTTCATATTGACTGTAGCAAAAAAGCGAAATTGAATTGTTACCATTTTCCGTCCATAGGATATTGCCGTTGCAGTTCGTGCATATGCCTAGTGTAAATAAGTGGTGCATGCGAATGTAGTTTAAACTACCGTGATAAATAGGTATTATGAAACTATATTTACATAAAGCGAATAAAGTTTGTATTATGAGTTCAAAAATCGAAGCTGATTATCATGGAATCGGGTGTGGAATTGGACGATGATGCAGTTGAATTTGAGTTGATATTGAGTTGCCCAACAGTAATTGTTTAAATCGCATGATTGTATCAAACAATTCAATTTCGCGGCATTTGGGATGAATGTAACATAACATTAGGTCTATGAGGAGCAAAGTTTGTTGAGGTGTCACAAGGAATCATTTTTCATTTGGGTTCTAGGTAAATATTTGTTATCAATCTGTAGGAGTAATAATTTCGAATTTAATAAAATTAGGTAAATATACTAAACTTAGATAAAAATAAGTAATTTTTCAAGGCCAACATTATTAGATTTGGAGGTATTAACCCTACATCAACAACCCTAGATACTACTAGTGAGTCAAACGTGCAAAATACCAATCATGTAATGTTATCGTCATGCAGCGGAACGGTTCATCCATCGGACACAATTGATGGCTTACAAAAATGATGTTTGCGTTTGCCTCCTAGTTTATTAAGAAAGTAAAAATTTGTCAAAACACTCTAAATAACAAATGACTTACATTAATCTCGTCGCACCGGTATTGTAGCGCATGATAAAATATTAGATATATATATACGTTTTTTTGCAAGACATATTGGGTTATACACATTCAATAAATGGGGATGAAGAATTAATAGTTCACAAGTCATATAAATCATTATTGAAATATTTAAGATAATAGTAAATTATATAGGCTTTAATTTAATGGTTACAAACATTAATTGTGTTTGTTCGTGACCTGTTTGCATCAAGAGTGGACAACCTCATCGATTATATATCATTTATCCATTTATGACAGCGTAAGGCTATCATAACCTCGGCTCGGAGCTGTTTGAGATTACGTAGTCAATAGCTTCCTTTTTGTAGATTTCATTTACTTATTTCAACATAATTACAATTAAGACTTTTAGAGACAAATAAGGAGTATAGGATCATAACACCAATTTTATGAGATACCTTTCTACCTTTCGTAAATTACAAAATGTTATATTATGTACACAACCTGTTTTCGTTAAATGAACAGAGAAACATCTTAATAATGTATTCTAGAATCAAACTCACTTGAACTTATTCCACAATAATGAAAACGTCCATTTATAAATGTTTAGAATACCTATTAGCTTATAACTGGCATCGACACTAATTACAGATATTTTTTGAAATTTGAAGTCATATATAGAAATTCGAGTAGCCGAAACTGTACAATGTAAACATGTTGTATGCTATCAGAAACTATACGCTGTGTGGTACACACCTGCGAAACGAATAATTACCAACCGCATTTTTGTTCATAAAAGGTACACACATCAAAAGTGTCTAGGGATCAACATATGTGTCTAGGGATCAACATTTTTGCAATAACTTTTCTCCTGATTGATATTAATTAAAATTTTCTTTAAGGATTCATCAAATAAAGTGTTTTCGTTTGTCACAGTAACGATAAACCAAGTCACCTTTGCATTAATAAAGAAATTTGCCATTTTCCTAATAAAAGGATTTTTGACATTTGAACCACTAACATTAAAGTTCGAAAAAAAGACTGAAATAACAGTTTTCTTTAAAATTTTATTAGGTAACTTAAACAATTAATAATCCGTGTTTCTACCGCGAACACTAACACAAGAACATCGGTTTGGCATACTCAAAATGAGTTCATCCAAATCACGCTGTGGAATGGCCGCCCATGTTCGTTGCAACAACAAAAAAAGGTCTTCTTGCGACTGGATACCCTCCATATTCGGCAGAGCTCTTCTCTGTAGCATATCCCATGCATGCTCAATCGGGTTGAAGTCTGGTGACTGAGCAGGCCAGGGCCAAAGCCACATCTCAATCTCAAGAAATCCGCATAAAAATGCTTGATCCCTAGACACTTTTGATGTGTGTATTTTAATAAAAAATCGAATATTCTTGTAAACGTTTTACCTGTATTTACTACAAATGAGTGGAGACGTTACTTTGTTTGTTAAGTTACTAACATAAATAGGGGTTAATAAAGTGGTATCATTTGCTGCAGATTTACGTTGCGTTATAATTTTACTTGTTCTCGTGGGAGTTTTAAAACTATCGATTTCGGACCCTGTACTTCAGTGCGAGTTATTGTGGTATCGCTTGTATTTGTAACACATTGTAAGCGTACTAACTCATACATAATTGGCTGCATAAAGCGCAATAAACATCTTTGTTAATATATTGTAGCGTTTATTGTTATCGTTTTCCGAACTATACTTATCAGCTTCTCATTTGTAAGTAATCGATTTTGAAGTTATATTACGTGTTACTACACTATTAATTTGACTGCCTCGTTGGTCTCGCGGTTTGCGTGTGCGACTGGTGATCATGAGGTCTCGGGTTCGATTCCCGGGTCGGACTAAATATTTGTATGATCTACAAATATTTGTGTCGGAGTGTCGGGTGTTTTCTATGTATAAAATGTATGTATTTACAAAAAAAAAAAGTATATATGTATTTGTATAAGTTGTCTAGTATCCATAATACAAGCTCTGCTTAGCTTGGGACTAGATGGCGTTGTGTGTTAGATGTCCGAAAATTACACTAACTTTACTAGTGTGGTAGCCAGGTTGTGTGATAATATCACACTAACGTGTGTTAAGTGCAATCGTTTGTTATATGTCCGAGTGTAATTTACGTATCTCTACAATCAGTTTGGCTCTTTGGAATCTGATCTACAGGCTGTAAGATTACAGCCGTAAGTAGGCTTTCTCAAAGTATTATTATTATAATGTAACACAAAGACTACTTTCTGTTATTTAACCGCCTACGCAAAATGAGGGGTGTTATAAGTTTCACGGGTCTGTCTGTCTGTCTGTGGCTCCGTAGCTCGCGAACGGATGAAGCGATTTCAATTTAGTTTTTTTTTGTATGAAAGATGAGTCACGGGCGAGTGTTCTTAGACATGTCTCATGAAAATCGGTTGAGTCGTTTAAAAGTTATGGGGGTGAAAGTGGGGAAGAGTAACCGAATGTCTGCAAAAATATCATCGAGTGGGGTCTCAAATGAAAGCGCATAACGTGTTTTTTACTTTTTAAAGGGAACTCAGGTTTATTTAATGTTTTAATTTAATATTAATATCAATTTATAGTTATTTAATGTTATATTTTTGTAGTAAGTTTGTTTTTTTTTTATCAAATCATAATTCGGATAGTTTTTACGGAGTTAAAATAATCAGTCTGAAAACCTCGTGAAAGGTATAAACGAGGTTATTAATAGATATGTATAATAGTTATACGTGTTAATGGATTCATAGACAAAAGAATCAATCAATCATATTGTAGGCTAGCATTAGAAAAATGCATCAGTTGACCGGCGCTTTACATACAGCCATCTAATCGCAAACTCTTGGTAAAATATACTTTCTTATATTTAATACACAATAAGTAAACGTATTAGCGGTAAATTACACCTAGACACATAAAAAAATATCGTACTTTTCATAAAATGTTTCACAGATTATTATTAATTGTCCTGGTTGGCAATTGAAACCACGACCGTTAGCTCAGTAGTCAGGGTTACTAAAGACTAGACTAACAGCTCTAATGTACTAATCTTTACATTGTATATGTTGTATTTAAATGCTAAAATTGCTTGGCAAGAAACTCAAGATTGAGTATCGTTAAAAATTTACGCGCGGTAATAAAGGAGTTTCATGTCCGTCTCCTATTTTATATTATTTAATATAACCTTTACTGTCACGTATAAACTAATATTTATAACAGTCACTTGTGATTTTTGTTAGTTTAAGCATACACCTATTTTCACTTTTGGGCCTATTTATTTTGTACTTAATATTTTATTACACGTAATTTGTTAATTATGTCGATTTATATTAGTAAGGTAAAATAGGTAAATAATGGTACGAATGTTGAACGTTCAATTACGTTCGATTACAATTAAATATCTGACAGATCCTGTCAATGACAGAACATCTATGGAGGCTTTATTTTCTACTTGAAAAGTTTGATGTTTGAAAAATTTGTACTTATTATTATTTTAAATAAGCAATACAAGTTAAATCTATTGAATAATATTTTTTACTTAGTACAAGGAAGTTTTTTTTTACCACTAAAGTGATAACAAAATTACGTGTAATATAAGATGGAAAAAAATATTGATTAAAATTATGAAACCACAAATGTTACCATAAATGTCATATATGTTCATTCCTATCCGATTTATTTATTTCTACAAATTACGATTAAATTCAGTAATCAATTATTTTAATACCAAGTATTAAAACACAATTCTGCTAAATTATCACATTTATTGTATTAATAGTGTTGTAAAAACAAATAAATCCCTTTCTATGCATTAACTTGGTCGTGTTTAATTAGCCTACATATAAATTAGGTAATTGATTAGGGGATTAGCTCGAAAGGGCACTACAATGGCCTAATAAATAGTACGATTTAAATTAGTGTCTATGCCTAATTAGTAAAGTTCTCGACTGAATTAAAGCGGTGACTATTGAACTAAACAAAGAGTTTCGCTCATAAAAGAGATTCAATTTCACACTTCACAATGTTCACAAAGAAAACGTAAGTTGCTCAATGACTGAATAATTTTATATATCTCAATTCGTAATGTAAACTATATGAATTAAATAATAAACCATATACAAATAATTACGCAACATTAGATTGTAGTAGATTATTAAATTAAATGAACAGGTTATCAATAAAGGGATGCGGTAGCAGTGTGTCAAATTTTAATAGAGAGAATAGTTTGCTTAGATTTAGAATACCCACTGTACTAAAAACGCGAAGGATTTCAGTGCTATGAGTGAAAGCTTTTGAAATAAGTGTTCTATATAAGTGTTGAGAGTACAAGCAGGTAGATATTTTAAGATGACCTGTGCCTTCACTCCTTTGGTTTGTTTTTTTTTTATTTCGATATTCTTTTCTGTCAAGTTATACAACACATTTGAAAATAGATTAATCATTATAAATAGTTAATTTTTCATTTTTAAAATATGCATAAACGTAATATAACTTATACTCTTTGCGCTGTAGCATGGTGCATGGTGGTTTAATTTAATTTACTACAGTTATTAATGATTTAATATATTGCGAATGTGGCACAGCTGAAATACTAAGTCATCATTTGTAAATCGCGGCAACTTTCAAGAGTGAAACGAAATGTTACTGAACCATGCCACGCACCATGCTACAGTGCAAAGTGTATAGGTAGGACCAAGTCAACAATCGTTGCTTTGAGTTTAAAATTAATATTTATATAACTATCATTTTTCTTTTTCAAAAAAGCAACGAATGTACTTGTCCTTGTTATTATTAAAGACTATTTAAAATGCCTTTAAGTTTTATTTAGTACCTCTCATTATTCGAATTTTTTATTGGTATTATATACCAGCTTAACTAAAACTGCCTTCACTTGAAATAAGTTTAATAGCTTTCATGACAAATGAAAGTCGTAATTGCTTTCTTAACTACATAATAAACCACGTTGTGAACTGTTGTTAACATTGACCACAGCGTGGGGTCACTAACTCAAGGCAGGGGCACATGAGCTGTACAGATCTAAAGTTTAGTTAAATATGAGTTGTATTTGTACCTTCGGACGCCGCCGACTCCTGCCGGAGGCGCGGTGGAGTGCGGCACGCCGGGAGGCACCTGCGCGCCTCCTTGTACGCCGCCCTGCACGCTACCTTGCGGCGCGCATACACAACACCCTGTGTACACAATGAAAACTTAAACTGAAGTAATGTGAGCTTGACCGTAAAAGCTGAGCATATACACAATATTCACCTTTTCAACTTTCAGTATTATTAACGGGCTTCCAATTAAAAAAAAATGCGGAAATTTGAGACTCAAATTTAATGTCAGACTTTGGCTCTGTTACGAGATGAAAGCAGATTTTTATGTAAATTCCACAACCTGAGACAAATAAGCTGATAAAAAAATGAAATATTAAGTTAATTGGAAAGATTCGTTTCATGATTCAAGTAACGTAATATACTTGTACTTAGGGACAACCATGCTATTGCTTTTCAAACGGCTATTATAGTATGGACACCGTCCCCACCCTCCAACAGACATGGAATGAATGTCAGTTTGACCATTCCTACGTACTAAAGGAAATAACAGCTGTCATAGTTGTGAAATATATGGGCCCTGCACACAAATTAAAAAAAAATACAAAGAATATCTTTATAATTTGATTTTAAAATAGAATTTATTATTATAATACATAAATAGTAATCAATTACAATATGATCAATCATTTGTACTGGATTATTGATGGTTTCTGGAAGTGCTATAATATTCAAATCAACATCAGCATCATTTTCGTAAGGACGTTTTTCATGATTTGGAATAAATCTCAAATTATTAGCTTTTGCCAGCTTTTGTGACATACCACCAAGTTGTTATTAATACACAACTTTATTTATTTATTTTATTTATTTTTCGTATGAACCCGCCAAAATGACTCTACTCTGCCTGATGGAAAGCATAAACAGAATCCAAGAGTGGTGGTCACCATACTCATTTCGAATGCAGACAATGCAACAATGCAGCATGGTGACCTATAGCTACCATGGCGGCCTAGTAATTTAAATTTAAGAGGAATTACTTAAGCAATAAACATAATCGTTTTGAGGATTGCATTTGTGATTGGGAATACGAGCAAATCAAAAAAACTTAAAAGAATGGTGAATCATTTAATTTCTTTCAATTTTATGGACCTATTCGAGAAAAGAAAGAGCATGCAACGACACTAAGAGTATTGCTTTTTTGGTGTGTCATTCCATTGTGAAACGATTAAACTTATGACATTATGATTAAACTTATGACTTATGTGTATGTAGGTATTTACAAAAAAAAGTATAAATATATTTATATCAGTTGTCTAGTACCCAAAAAACAAGCTTTGCTTAGCTTGGGTCTAGATGGCGTTGTGTTAAAATGTCCGAAATATTTATTTATTAATTTATTATTCTGTGGAATTTCAACGCAAACTTTTATTGGTCTCTGCACAAAAAAATGTCTTAGTATGTATTTTATTACTTTAAAGTATTATTTAATATAAAATAAAACTTTAACATTCTTTACGACTCCCTTACACAATGGCCTGCATTGTAATAAAATTCTTTGCAATCAGGAATATTATAAAATTAGTACTAATACTGTTTACCAGCATTTAGTAGTTTAGCTTCAATCACTATTCTTCATAAAAAAAAACATATGCCAGAAATTTCATTACTGTGCTGGTAATTTATGGCTGCTAGGCCTACTAACATAATCCCTCAAATGTCTATACGGCGCCCTCGGGACCAGAAGGAGTGGTCTGTTCGTTTAGTCCGCGACGTACCTAGATTATACGCCTCATGGAAAATATTTAATCTAAAAATAACTTAAACATTTTCTACTGTTTTGTCGTTGATACCTTTGTGATGAGTAAAAAGTCGTTAGGTACTATTCTCATTAATACATTTTTTATTCTACGGTATTTCTAAAGTTTGTTCACAAAATTAAAAAACATTTGAAAAAACCGCGGCAACTATGAAATTGCAGTAGTGAAAAAAATGTCTTGTGAGTCAGCTAACATTGGGTTGTTTTATTGGAAATCGAATAATCGGAGCTCTATTCACGTAAATAATTTTAGATGTTTAAACCGTAATCTGACTACGTTTATATTCTTTCTTAGGTCTATTTAAACTTGTTTATATTGGATATCATATAAAAAATTGCTTATATCCTGTATAAAAGCAATATGAGACAGCTAATATAAAGCTAAACAAATGTTATCCGTTTTGTTGAAAAGAAAGAAAAAATAATAATTTTATTTTAAAGACATTGCAACAACACATTATTATAGGAACTGGTACATAATACAGTATTGAATTGAGTCATAAACTTAAAGCACAACAGTAACAGTTTAGAGCTAACATGTAACTCTTAACTAACTAACACAATAGAACTAATTCTAAACGTAAAAAATAATTCTAGGTATACTCTTCTTCAGATGTTATTATTGAAATTAGTCGTTTGTTTTTAAATCATTTTATCTGCCACTATAAACAACAAAATGGTAGTGGCAGGGTGTCACAATCTCGTCAAAGAACTGAGTAATTATTATGGAACAAACATCAATCACAGATTACACAGCTTCATGACAGCGTCGCGATATTGTAGCAGCATCAGTAAAATATCGACCTTGTTTAACTTTAAAATTGATGGTCACGAATACCATCCATAGAACACACATTTGTAGAAGCTGTGGACTGAAACTGTAAACAGAAAATAGTTTGTTTTCGCCAGTCGTATTACTTTTTAAATTTAGCTAATAGAAGTTCAGTTTATTGTTATATTTTGTGATGATTTCACTACTTTTTCCCTCTCGTATAAAAAGGAAATTGTTCAATCTGTAATTAATTAAATTTAGTGTTTCTTAAAATCGATTACTTTCAACCATAAAAACGTGGTTGTTATATTCAATGTATCGCCCAATTCGTTTTATTGATACTTATTTAAACCTAGAATTCCTTTAATATAACAATATCATGAACAATTTAAAAGATAAAATTGGTTTTGGAAAAGACAAAATCAAGTATATCTTATATAAGGCTTGTTCCTTTAGTTTATTTATAGCAATGCGACTAGTACAGCTTATTTTTGCATTTCTTCTGAAAAAAACAAAAGTCGTTCAGATTTTTTTTATCTTTCATATTTAAATTTCAATATTTATAAGTTTAATGGATTAAGTATTAGTAGAAAGTTTAATCTAAACTACTTGTTATATCACCAAAAGTTGAAATTTCTTACATCAGTTTAGCTCTGATGGCAATGATGATTTATACTTAGCATGGGCGAATTCTACTATCTGAATTGGCTGGAGACGATGAAACTTCTTAACTGTATACCATACAGAAACAAAACTTTTAATGCGCATTGAATTATGGGGCTGTTTGAAGTTTCTCAGGAAATTCCTTAAGGGTTAATCTTGCGGACCCAAAACTTCAAATGTGCATTTAATTATGATACACTGCTTTAAAAAGGTTATGACTTCCTGGCTGCTGAGCGCAAGATTCGCTTTACATGAAAGAGTCCTTCAATGATTAACGAGCCGGCACAAAAGTGAGTTAATTTAATGATGATACGTGCGAAACTCATAGTTTTATTTCCAAAAGCTTGAAATATTTTAAAACATTTGTTTCTGTATAGTAAAGGTATTGGTAAGGTTTGTAATAGTCTTTTGAATAGTTGAATATGTGTACCTCGGTTTAATCCACACCGTTTATGTAATTTTGGTGAGTCTAGTATGTGGGTATGTGTTTTGTTAGGCACAAATAAGGTCCAAGCTGAAGTAAGTAGCTTACAGGGCGAAATATTTAAATTAAAGTGAGGTCATGGCGAGGGTTAAATAGTATCATTCGTGAACATACTTCCTCAGTTTAAGACACAAAATTCAAATAAAGATTTTATTTCAACTGACTGAAAACAATAAAATAAGTTTTGTTATTTATACTCTCGATAGTCAGTACTTAATGGAACTTGTTGTAATACATTCTACACCTGACCGGTTTTGCCATAAGGCATCATCAAAGGTTACTCTGCCTCTCCTACTCTCTGATGATGCCATAAGGCGAAACCGGTCAGGTGTAAATAAAAATAAAATAGTGGAATAAGTACAAGTGATTTTAATTCTAGAAAATATGTTTTAATTAGAAGTTTAAATAAAAATTATATAAAAGTTCTCTGTTCCAATGCATATTTGTTTAAAATTATTTAAAACTAAAGTTAGAGATGTTTTGTAATCATTAGACTTTGTCTGAGTGGAAAGAGATTTAAGAATTTAAAATAAAATTAATAAACATAAAAAAAAATGTAATGTCTGGATATATAAATGATACACTAGGGGTTAGTGATCCTGACTACTAAGCCGGAGGTCGTGAATTCGATTTCCGCCTAGGACAAGTGTTTGTGTAATGTGTTCTGTGTCTGGATGTTATTCATGTATGATATGTACCTATGTATTTAAAAATATGTAAGTACTAGCTGTTGCCCGCGGCTCCGACAGCGTGTATGTCGGTTATCGCTGCAATTAGTAGCCTGTGTTATTCTGATGTATAAGCTATATTACTGTAAAGTTTCATCCGAATCCGTTCAGTGGTTTTTGCGTGAAAGAGTAACAAACATATACACTCACAAACTTTTACCTTTATAATATTAGTGTGACTAGCTGTCGCCCGTGGCTCCGCCCGCGTGTACGTCGGTGATCGCGGCAGATAGTAGCCGATGTGTTATTCTGATGTGTAAGCTATATTACTGTAAAGTTTCATCCAAATTGGTCCAGCCGTTTGCGCGTGAAGAAGTAACAAACATACACACTCACAAACTTTCACCTTTATATATTAGTGTGATTATATATATAAATATTATGATGATGATAAATAGTGTGAAGTGTGAATTAGTAGGATGTTTATCAGCAGTTTGGTTACCATAGTAAATGCAGCTTGGGTCCAGACAGCCGTATGTGAGATGCGTAGATGCATGAGGATAATATATATATTACCAGGGTACTTTACTTTAAGAACATTTTATTTATTGAAATGAGAAAAAGTTTGCATTTAACCAATCCGGAATTGTACCATCAAAAGACAGATTGTATTGTGTGTGTATGTAATTGTACGTATAACGAAACGTACAAAATAAGTCGTATACTGAAACGGTGTTTTTTTTTTATTTCACGATCGTACACGAGACAGAAAATATCAAATATGAGCCTTACATACGGTTCCTTCGTGAAACAAATTAACTTCTGGGTACAAACAACATCCCAATCCCTGGAATGGTTAAATACTGACTTAGCCTCTACTGAAAGAAAAAAGAATCATCGTGCTAACACAGTAATCTCTTAAATGTAATTTATAGCAAAATGGCGTCTGTTGTAGCCTTCGTGTCAATGGATATTGTTACAGTCAAAAAGTTATTGCTTATTTTTTTAAATGCATATATTTCTAGATGAATATGAAATATTCGAGTGTTTACACCAGGTTCGTAAAACATAGATTGTGAAACTATTGCACAAGTAAAAAACCTCTCTAAGTAAGTACTATGTTTATAGCTATGTTTTATTTTGCAATCTACTCTGCAATAGGACAGTTCGTTTCTATGGGTTTTTACTATTCAATTGCATTAACATGCTATGCCGTTTTTTCCACACAACATTTTAAAAGAAACACACATTAAGAAGTAGATATCGCAATTTTTAGGGTTCCGTGCCAAAGGCAAAAAACGGAACCCTTATAGATTCGTCATGTCTGTCTGTCTGTCCGTCCGTATGTCACAGCCACTTTTTTCCGAAACTATAAGACCTATAATGTTGAAACTTGGTGAGTATATATATTCTGTGAACCGCATTAAGATTTTCACACAAAAAAAAAAAAATTGGGGGTCCCCATACTTAGAACTGAAAGTCAAAAAAATTTTTTCATCGAACCCATACTTTTTTTTATATTTGTGTTGATGATGAAAGGTAAATTGCAGTTTACGATTTATGACGTATAAAAAAAAACTGCTTACGAGATCTCGTTCAAACCAATTTTCAGTGAAAGTTTGCATGGTAATGTACATTAAATATTTCTTTAGTTTTATCTTTCTCTTATTTTAGAAGTTACAGGGGAGGGGGGGGGGGGGCGCACATTTTACCACTTTGTAAGTGTCTCTCGCGCAAACTATTCAGTTTAGAAATAAATGATAAAAGATAATAATATACCACCGTGGGAGAGACACGCTTCGGCATGAATGGGCCGGCTCGACCGGAGTGATACCACGGCCTCACAGAAAACCGGTGTGAAATAGTGCTTGCGCTGTGTTTCACCGAGTGAGTGAGGATACCGGAGGCCCATATCCCAACCCCTCCCCCTATCTCCCCCCCCATCCCCCAAAGGCCGGTAACGCACTTGTGACGCCTCTTGTGTTGCGGGTGTCCATGGGCGGCGGTAATCGCTTACCATCAGGCGATACGTCTACTCGTTTGCCGATCTATTCCATAAAAAAAAAAAAAATTAGAAGCTGCGCAAAATCTTGATCGCTTAGATTTATAGTGCACGTACAAAAAGAACACAACTTTGAAATATATTTTAGCATTAAAGTAGATCATCACGATAAGAAAAACTAAAAGTTCGAATAAAGAGATTTAGTAGGAAATTGGTAGATAGCTTAAATATTATTAATATCTATAACAATAACTAGTCCAAGCGGTACACAGGATGGTATAAAGACAACGAAGCAATAATGGTTCGCTGTGTGCCCGGTAATAAATTAAAGTGCTCGTAAGCGGCTTGCAAACGGTAGGACTACTGGAAAACTGATTGTTTTTTATCTTCGCTGTTAAGTCTTCCATGGTTATAGTTTATTTATTTAATTATAGCATATTTTCCAGTACCGTAAACATACGTTTTTATCTATGATTTTTTTCAATGAGCAATGGAAAAGGAGGTGAAAATAATCAACTCGACCAATTCGCCTTTTTTTGGTTGATGACTGAAACCTTAAAAATATTATTCATTAAAATGAGTAGAAAACTTAATATGCTGATAGGGTATAAACTATATTATGTAAACTATAGTAAATATCTTGCCGTCTTCAGATTATTAATACCACATAGGTACAAATAAAGTAATAAATTGTATTCAAAGTTTATTAGGGTTAGTTTTACTAGTTCCTTATCGTTGTCTCACGTATAACACTATTTAACAGATAAATTTGTTGATAAATATATGGTTACCACACATATTTGTCTTTATTCGAGACTTGTGAAACCAAAATCTGTAGTTATCTTAAAGATAATTTCAATATAGCCTATCAGGGATTTCATCAGTGAGTGATAAAGTTGGTTCTTAGACTGCACGTTTGGCCTAGTGGTTTAACGGTCACCACGCCGTTTCCTACTTCGCCGAGTGTCGTGGATTGAAATCCCAAGTAGGATAACACTTCGTGTGATCCACAAATTGTTGTTCTGAGTCTGGGTGTTCTTTGTATCCTTTTCATGTATGTTTGTAAAGTCCCCCGCGACACAGGATTCATTTCTAGTGCGGGAGTTGTCTTTTTTAAGAAAAAAAAAAAGAAAAGATATCACATTTAAACTCTAATAAATAATAAATAAATAATAATATATATAGATATACCTACATCTATACTCTACACAAATAAATAAAATTGGAGTGTCTGTTTGTAATATTGAATAACCGCTTTTTACTAAATGCACACGTATGTATACACTATCACTATACATATACCAAAATAACATTTTTACAATTTTTGTCTGTCTGTCCGTCCGTCTGTCTGTCTGTTTGTTCCGGCTAATCTCTGGAACGGCTGGACCGATTTTGACTGGACTTTCACTTAAAGGTAGCTGATGATATAAAGAGTAACGTGGGCTACTTTTTTTAAACTAGCCTCGCCCCGCGGCCTTATACGCGGTACGACAATAACCACGGGTAACACCGCGGGGTTCTGCTAGTTTAATAATAAACTTAGTAAACTCATTTTTAAATATGATGCGAAAGCGGCCAAGTAAATTATGTAGTCCTGTATTTAGTGAAAGTTTTTTTTAAACAAACCACTTACACTTGGCTTTGTGTCAAATACATTTTACATTACCACATTTAAAATTCTTGAGGGACTGTTTGCAACTGACGTAGCTGGTTGTTTTTTTTCTTTAAAAAGTAACATGTGTCACGGATAAAAGCAAAAACACATTCACAGCTTTAGAAAATTAATAATAAAAATAAACAAAAAGTATACTTTGCTGGTTTTACGCTGATGAGGATAAAATTATTTCTTCTTTTCGTAGACAGTAACAAAGTGGACGTAGAACGTGAATTGCGCTGTTCTTTGTGATGTTTCAAGTGTGTGTTTTAATACCGTATTTTCACGAAAAATTGTAACTTCACATCTTGTCAAAAACGAAAAAATCTATGCAGGTTTTACTGAACATTTTTTCTTGCCAGTTAATAAAAGCATACATATAATACATGTCCTGATAAATTGGTTCTAATTGAGTAAAGTTTCGTGAATGATAACGTCTCTTTCCCCCTTAACAGAGTCAGAGAGTCTTTTAAACGTTAATTGGTCCGGTCTTTCGAGATAAAATGCTATGTGAGATATCATACCAAGTAACATATGAGTAAAGGAAGCATGTAGTATTTGTATAGTTTTGAGATACTCTGGTACTCTCACATGGATTGTAATATTGTAGCTGTGGTATCCGGTCGTAGCGGTTTCCTATCTCTATTTAAAATACTAGCGATATTACCCGCACGTTAGATGCTTTTGTATTATAAATTATTCAATATTTTATTGATTTAATTTTCGTGTAATTCAATTTTTTTTTCCCCAAAATAAAAATAGTTATGTTCCTCTTTATAACAGCAGAAAACTAGCTATTGGCATAAATAAACAAATACACAGACTTTTAAAAATTGATTTTTCATGTAAGTAGCGTATATACTTTAAACATATTTAGTAAAAGCTATGAATCTGAAATTACAAACAGACACTTCAATTTTATTTATATGTGTGGCTATGTTGTCAACCTATTCTTGACTTCTAGTAGATGTTTATTTTATGTGATTATTAGAACTTCGTCATCACCAATTTATTCCAGACCACTGCTGGACATAGGCCTCTCCCATTATTCATTTATTAGAACATATCTATATGTATATAAAAGAGTAAGGTGACTGACTGACATACCCAGAGATCAACGCTGAAGCTAGAATCCTGAGATTTTGCATGTAGGTTCTTTATATAACGTAAGTGAGCACTAAGAAAGGAATTTTTGAAATTTCACCCCTAAGGGGGTAAATCAGGGGATGAAAGTCTGCGTGAGCGAAGCCGCATGTAAAAGCTAGTTGTATATAATAATATAGTGTATTAGCATATGACACAGGTCTTACAACACAGTCATATTTTAATATGCGAATGTTCATATAGTTATTATGTAGGTGTCGACCCGAATGGCTAAGAACGCAGGAAATTATTCTGTACCTTGCTTACGGGAGTTCGGAATGGAATCTCATCAACTCTTGCAATCGGAAATGTGAGATAGAACATCCGTGTGTGAGTATGATCGCCTCTAGTTTACAGCTTGTTTCACGCTATGAATAAAATGATTTTAATAGTAAATCTAAATCAAGTACAATTTGTTTTTTGCATTCATAATAATCTGAATATGATTTTAATATAAAACTACTAAAAAAAGTATTTTCCTAACTCCGACAGTAAACCAAAATTAAATATGCTGGCTAAAAATATAATACTTGTGATGACAAAAATCTGAACACAACAATAATATAAAGATCACTATGCTGCACAGTGTGAAAATCAGCAAAGCTTTATTACCTTATAGAACATTATTATTAACGAAAAGTAATAAAAACTTTTATACAAAAATGAAGAAATATTACCTCTTTGGGGGAGACTTAAGTCTAGCAGTGGACGGTAGGTACTAAGCTGAAGGAGGAAGAGGATACAAAAATTAAACCAGCGAACTAGTAAAATAATTAAAAAGCAAAAAAATAATGTCTTACAAAATTCAAAATGAATTACCAATTTTCATTAGTAGAAGAGTTTTGTTAACTAGTCTATTTATTAAATCAATCTTTCAGGATTTTCACTTCAAATTATCAAAATATGAACCTTTCAAAAATAATTGCAGTTCGTGTGATACAATTGTTTTATGAAATAATAGGCAAAACAGCAGTCGGTTCACCTGGTGGTAAGTAATATTGGCCCGCATCGCCATGAAAATCTGTGACTCAAGAGGCATAAGTGCGTTCTCGACCTTTGAGGTCAGAGTACACTTATTTCTTAAAAGTTTAAAGGTCGTATCGGTCCGGAAATACCGTGAGACGCAGTATGGCTGGTCTGAGTGAAATACTGTCGATCTATTGAGCACGCCAAGCGCCCACAATACATTTATTCCTCGTAGATACACTTTTGGAAATCTTCGTTTTTATTTTATTTCAGTATTATCAACAAAAAATATAGACTGCGATAATAAGTAGTTTGACGTAAAAACCTGCCATTGGTTAAAATAATACTAAGTCATAAACAGAAAAGAAAGATAATAACATAAACGCAGTAGGACAAATTTGTCGTCGATTAACTTCATATAAATAGTCGGTATAATAAAAAGGAACTGTAGGTACTTTTATGGCACGACATTATTGACGTTGCCTTTTATTGTCTATTAGTAGGGTAAAATGTTTACGATCTTCTAACGTGGTTTTGCGAGGGAATAAATTCAATTAGTAGCTTTGACAAAGAAGCGCATTTATTTAACCAATATACATAGACCTTGGTTAAAACAGATGAGCTTTTTTTTGCATCGTTCCCGCTAGTTACGACCGCTATTTTTCAAAGAAATGTATTTATAGAATGAAGTATAGGTGTGGCATTATAGATATTTGCATACTTAGATGTCAAAAATATGGATACAGCCTTCTAGAGAAGTTGATATTCTACAAACGTTATTAGAAAACTATCAAATGTATAGAAATGACGTCATCTTAACGCCAAGTAACATGGTGAAAATAAAGTATTAGCCAATAATACAAAAGGATAGAGGCGTACACCATATCTAATTATTTCATGTCATAAGTTTTGGGAGATCACTATTTAATTTAAATTTCCATTGAATTGGTAAAAAAGTAATATTATTGAGATAGAAACAGATATTTGACATAAACACGTACTTAAGTGGATCAATTACTATGCTTTTTCATAAACGCTATCATTACTCTGCAAACCAGACAATAAATTCAAATTCTGACATCCATAAAAATGAGCTTGGCTTAAACGAATACATTATTTTGATTTGATTTGGGTTTAAAGCACCTGTGTGTGGTTGCGTATGTACCTACGTATAAAAATTAAAAATCTCCGAATCACATTGAACGGTATGAGTACTCTTATAAGTGAGAGGAATATAATATAAAGCATATCAATTACGCAGGAAGAGCTTAACGAGGCGCAAAACACATCTATGCATCTTTACAAATAAATACAATTGGAGTATCTGTTTGTAATATTAAAATAACCGCTTTTTACTAAATGCATATGTATGTATACACGGTACATAAACCAAAATGTCATTATTTTAACTTTTTTTCTGTCTATCCGTCTGTATGTCTGTCTGTTTGTTACTGCTAATCTCTGGAACGGCCTGGCTACTTTCACGGATAGGTAGCTGATGATATAAGGAGTAACTTAGGCTACTTTTTTAGACTAGCTTCACCCCGTGGCTTTACCCGCAGTAAACTCAAACTCAAAAATATTTTATTTATATAGGCACTTATTTTACAGGCACTTATGAATAGTCAATATTTAATATTAAAAAATCGAGTGATTCTAGTCGCCAGTTCCAAGTGCAGCCTACCCTTCATGGAGAAGAATCTGGCAAGAAACTCCATCCAACTCCAGTACGTCAATAACCGCGGGTAACACTGCGGGGTTCAGCTAGTTTGTAATAAGGATAAATATTACAAAGAATAACAATGAATGACATCACATAAGATAAAAGGGAAAGATAAAAACTTCATGCTGATAGTGATAGGGGTGTATACACTTAGACACTTGTATTTAAAGGTCAAATACCCGATTTATTTATTTGGTTGATACTCTATCTAAAGAATTATAACTGTACAATGATAGATTTCAAATCAGACGTATTTTTTACTGGTCTGCCGTGAAATAGTGGATGGACTTTGTGCATTAGAGTTCTTTAGAAAAAAAAGAATAATAATATTTATAAGAGTTTATAACTCTCATAATTTAATAAAATATAATAAATACATAAATAAACACATACTCAAGGTCTTAACTAACACCTATATTATACTTTTTGAGTTATATACAGTAGTAATCCATACTCCTACATCATACTTACTAATCCTACTAATATTATAAAGGCGAAAGTTTGTGAGTGTGTATGTTTGTTACTTCTTCACGCAAAAACTACTGAACGGATTTGGAAGAAACTTTACAGTAATATAGCTTAGACATCGTATTAACATAATAAGTTAATATTTATAGAGATTTTTTATAATTTGGTCATAATATAACGATAACTGTCAAGTAAGAGAAACGCGGGCGGAGCCGCGGGCATACGATAGTATAAATCTTTTAAATTCAAATGTAACTCTGTCTATCTGATACGCTTTCACGGATAAACTGCTGCAACGATTTCGATGAAATTTGCGTTGAAGATATTTTGATTCCTGAGGAAGAACATAGGCTTCTCTTTAGCGCAATAACCGACATACAATCCGCGGGTAATAGCTAGATAGATAGATTTTCTGTGATATTCAAAATGTAAGCTCAAAATTTCACCTTAGACGAAAGTATACTAAGTGCTATCTTGATTAAGGGAGATATTTCAGAAGAGGGCAGGTTAAATAAGAAAAAAAGTAGATACACGCGGATGAATTAGTAGGGCGTACTTATTCGTCATCGTTATCTCGTTAAGTTGATTCTCGAACATTTTTACGGTTTTTCCCAAGGGACAAACTCATCTTTGTCGTTCTGAAGACAGTATCTCATGTATCGGTGTACTTCACTGTCAAGTTAGAAACGTATGTGATTACCAAAAATAATTAATTTCAGTTTTCTTTCTTGTGCTTGTTTCTTGAAACAATAACACTGATTTTAAAAAGATAAAATTTCAAAACAAATACAACTGTTTCTCATTTAAAGCAGCTAGTATAAAATGTCTAGCAAATAATATCGCTGTTTTTTACGGCTTAGTGCTACGCCGTAGCACTGCACGATTAAGCTTAGTATTATTCAAGCGAGGGCACTAATTAGCCAGCTTGTCTGTTTCAGATCATCCAATATACGCCCAAGACTGGCGTTGGTCTATGGACGTGATTACTGAAATTTTCAAGTACACATTTCAACGATAGTAATAACAATTGCTACATGTATTTCTGAAATATGTTTTACAATCTAAAGTGGATTGCATAACTTAAAATAAAGTTGTCAAATAAAATTAATATTGTCGCTGTGCAGTGAACAACTAGAAATAACATATTTTTTACGATGGTAACATGCGTAATAAAGTTTACAGTTTCGCAATTCTATAAATGCAATTAAAAGACGTGTCAAACATCGAAAATAGGTATCCTTCCGAATTTTAATTAGAGGGTTTGATGTACCAATTTGTAGATATTCTTTCTGATCTCTCAATGGCCGTAATATTATTGAGTAGGCATCTGCAAGTTTAGAGGTATTACAAGTGCTCTCCAACTTCTTACAAGCTTGGAGCTTCCAATAAATTACACATTCAGTGAAGCAGTGAAGCCGCTGTAAAATCTTGAAGCTCCCAGAATCTAAAACAAATACAGATGTTTCTAAGATATAAATAGAAAAGGTAATTGTAGTAAATCCAAACATGTGATGTGTGTGAAAATGAAGATATTATTTTCTTATTAAATTTTCGAAAAACAAATAGGTATTCATATTTCAAATCAAGTTAAAAAGCCTCGTGTAAAAGCAAACAAGAACCATTATGTAAGCAAAACGTCCTGATCAGTCATGGACTATTTCTTAATAGAGACATAATATACGTATAAATCCATAAATCCATTAATGCAATGACACGTCTAAGCTAAACATGACACCATAGTAACGTACAACGGTGATTGATGTATGGTGTTCACGTCTTGTGTTATCGCAACACTATAGCTTACTTACCAGACCCGTAAGATTACACGCTCAATTGACATGGTCCGAGATAGCTCTAATCTATACTGATATTATAAACGCGAAAGTTTGTAAGTATGGATGGATGGATGTTTGTTACTATTTCACGCAAAAACTACTTAACGAATTTGGATGAAACTTTACAGTATTATAGCTTATACATCAGAATAACACGTATGCTACTATTTGCAGCGATAACCGACATATACGCGGGCGGAGCCGCGGGCAACTACTAGTAGTATATAATAGGTCTTTACCTATGAAATTGCCGTTTTGTATGCGAGATGTATGTAAGTGAAAGTACTTATTTTTTCAAACTTTTTTATTTCTGTTATTCGAAGTAATCACCCATGCAATCGACACATCTTTGCCAACGCATTGGCAGTTTATTGAACTGATGAAATGAAACTATTGAAATGATGTTGTCAGTTCAGACAGTCTCCAAGCTGCAAGAGCTGGGGTTGGAAGCTCTCCCTCATCCGCCATACTCACCATACCTTGCACCTACCGACTATTACTTTTTTCAAAATTTAGACAACTTTTTAGTGGGTAAAAAATTCAATTCCCGAGAGACAGTACAAAATGCCTTTGAAGAGTTTGTTGCCTCCCGTCCAGCTGATTTTTACAAGAAGGGCATCAATAAACTGTCAATGCGTTGGCAAAGATGCGTCGATTGCATGGGTGATTACTTCGAACAACAGAAATAAAAAAGTTTTAAAAAATAAGTACTTTCACTTATTGCATACAAAACGGCAATTTCATAGGTAAAGACCTATTATATCTATAGGTAAGTACATGCACGTATGGTGTACCTGGTCTATGTTTAATACAAGTTAATTGTTGTGATAGTAATAAAATAATACTGTTACCATAACCAATTTGACATTTTTATAATAATTCTGATTAACTTTTATATAAAACCCATAAAAATTAAGATCATCACTTGAAAAGTATAGTGCACAGTTAGTAAGTTACTGTGATACGCGAAAGTTATAAGATTTCACCAGTAATAATAACAGAAGCCTACTAAACTGTGACCCTAAGCATCTCCAGGTTAAGTCGATATAAATAAATAAATATTGTGGACCGACCATCAAACATAAAACGCCATCTAGTCCCAAGCTAAGCTTAGCTTGTGTTATGGGTACTAGACAACTGATATAAATAATATACATTTTTTTTTTGTAAATACATACATATTATACATAGAAAACACCCAAACTCCGAAACAAATATTTGCAGATCATACAAACATTTGGTCCGACCCGGGAATCGAACTCGAGACCTTTTTTTTTTTTTTTTTTTTTTTTTTTTATGTTTGGCCCGCCAAAATGACTCTACTCTGCCTGATGAAAAGCATAAGCAGAATCCACGAGTGGTGGCCACCATACTCATTGCGAATACAACAATGCAGCATGGCGACCCACACTATGGCGGCCTAGTGATGCTTGTGCATCTTTTAGTCTAGTCAACAAGTATGGAACTTGTTGACTAGACCATTTGGGCCTCCGGTCTCGCACTCACCAACGAAACACGACAGCACGAACGCTGTCATTTTACGTTGATTTTCTGTGCGAGGGTAGTACCGCCCCGGTCGAGCCGGCCCGTTCGTGCTGAAATCAGCGCGGCTCTACTACCTACCAAACCTCAAGCACAGCAGTCGCATATGCTACCACTGCGCCACCGATGCAGTTTATATAGATCAAGTTATCACAAGTTCAATTAACACAATGGTTCAAGCTTTATGGTGAATGTAAGCGGTTGTCGCACACGACCTATTTTTCATTATTCCTAATATAAAAGCCTAATATAAATTCCTAATATAACATCAATGTGAGGCAACATGGAGTCATATAGGAGATTACAGAGTGTGTTCCTTGTGTAAAAAGACCGTTGAAGAAATTTTCATTAGTATATTAACTACTAGTTGTTACCCGCAGCTCCGTCCGCGTATACGTCAGTTATCGCGGCACATAGTAGCCTATGTGTTATTCTGATAAGCAATATTACTGTAAAGTTTCATCCAAATCCGTTTAGTAGTTTTTGCGTGAAAGAGTAACAAACATCCATGCATCCATCCCTACTTACAAACATTCGCGATTATAATATTAGTAGGATTAAAAATGTATTTTCTCTATGAACTTTATTTTCATTTCAAGAAATATAATTAACTGCGCATTGTTTTTTTGTGGATAGGGTTTCAATATAATAGAGATTCAACCACCAGTGATTGATGTTAATTACTTCCTTGATCCTACATAGTTATACAGCATTCCACATTGACATAATCTGTAATATTGCGTCTATCTATTCACAAAGAAACTGTTTAAAAAGACCATTAAGTTAGAATTAGAAGAGATTAACGAAGTTTGTAATATAATTAAAAAATAATAATATACTAGCGGACCCGGCGAACTTTCGCGGACAAATAAAATAACTTTACGCGTTATGTTTTAATTTTTCTTGTACACAAACCTTGTCCTAACAATAACGAATACATAAAAAAAAGAATTATTTAATTTGGTGCAGCCAATCGGTAGTTATGCGCGTACATACATTTCGGCGATTCATTTTTACAAATATAGACGATTAATGAACGCATCCCTCCGCTGTCAGCTACTCTGTTCAGCTGTGGACAACGACAAATTATATTCACGTTCTTCACTACTTTGAATTACGTTCTGAACGTTTTGAATTTAGTTAGTAATCTAATTAATCATTATTATGTATATTAAAATTCGACATTCTGCTATTTCCTGTGAATAGATTTTTTGCAGTGTCGTGAAACAAATTTAGTGAACTATCGTATAGTAAAGATTTTTGTCGTTACTTGCGATTTCTTACACCTTTCACGATAAGTGAATTGTAAGAATTCTTAAATATTTGCATGCTTCTTATATCCAACTTGATCCTGTTCGCAGAATAACATGGTGTTGTATTTCACTAAGAAAATATCCATCAGTGCTATATGTTTGCAGATGTCAACTGTGTGAGAGCGAGGCAAAAAAGATGATGAATCTGATAATAAGTATATTGTAGACTCGTGAGATTGAGTAGAGCATCACAAAACATCGTTAATAATGTACGAAAAGGAAAAAAAACAACACAAGTGTATATAATATGAAAACAATTGAATAACAAAATAAGTATTACCATAAAACCTAGCTTATTATGACATACGAGGCGTATTCAATTTACGACCTTATAACGAGACAGTACGGCCTATTCAGTAATTGCCAATAACATAAACGAGACACTATTTATAGTAAAATTTAAAACTACCTATCAGAAGACCGCCATTAAATTGATTTTATGCAAATTATACTGTATTTGATAGATAATTAATTAATTTGTTTAAGTCTTTGATTTAAAAATATTGTTTCAACAAGAAAATGTTGGTAGCCACTGGTGAATGCAGCTTCAAATTAGAACACAAAACTATTGCATATTCCCTAAATAAGTACTTGCTGAAAGTAGACATTGTAACAACGCACAAAGTGTATACTCCACAGTGATTTTTTTGTTCGCCCAATTCATTGTTGCCGTGATGTTGATTGTTGATGTGAGCAATATTTTCATACTTTTTTTAATTCTAGGGGCAAACACCAACCTGTATATTATAAGATTGCTTTATGCTAGTGGTACCATACAAGAGACACATAAAACGTCCTGACTTATCTATATATAAAAAAATGAATCACCGAAATGTATGTACGCGCATAACTTCCGATCGCCTGCACCAAATTAAATATTTCTTTTTTTTATGTGTTCGGTATTGTTAGGACAATGTTTGTGTACAAGAAAAATTTAAAAATAACGGGAAAAGTCATTTTTTTGGAACGAAGTTCCTTATGGGGCGTTGCGGAGGGGTACCCTAGCCGGCAAAAAACGTCCATAACGTAAGATTGACGCCTCGGAGTCAAAATGGTAGCGTATGAGAATTATGTGAGGTCTCGGGATCGAATCCTGTGTAGGATCAAATATTTTTTTGATCTGCAAATATTTGTTTTTTTGGGAGTTTGGATCTATGGATAATATGTATGTATTTACAAAAAAAAACTGTCCGAAATATTTATTTATTTATTTCGTGAACGAAGAATTTATATAATCTGTAAGTTGCATGTAACAAGTACGGAGTTACTCTAGACAGAACTTGTTTCAGTAGAGGTTACTAGGTGGCAGCACAAGTTTAGTTATAATTTTTATTTTTATCGTTAAAAAAAAAAAAACATAATAAAAATTGTATACCCGAATAGTTATTTTCTTTATACCTCGCATAGAACTTTTATATATTTTGATAAATCATTTTAAATAAAATTGGTTCTTAAAGAGCCTGAACGAAAAATTTAGTATAGCGCCATCTGTAAGTTGCATGTATTATTATATTTTATCTATAATTATATTTGTTCATATACACCGATGTTAAAACAATTATTGAACGGCTTTATTTAAATAGTAGAAACATGACAAATTGTATAAATTTTGTCATTGACATAAAGTATTTATATTTACGATATTTTTTTATATAGCTGAAGGAAGATATTAGTAACCCACAACTAAGACCACTATATTTACATTAAACAGTTTATGATGATGGTCTCAACTATGGTAAAATTTCTATTATTTTTTCTGAAATATCAGTGAAACGATTCAAAATTATATCGTGTATTTAAAATTCAGTTATACAGTGCATTTAAAATTGTATTCTATCTATCTTTCACTTCAATTCTCTGCGATGGTAATCGCCTCCTTTTTTATTTTTATCTATAAAAAATCATGATAAAAATGTATACCCAAATAATTATTTTCTTTATACCTTGAATAGAACTTGAAATAAATATTTTAATGATAGGGAACTTCGTTCCTATCTGGTGTCCCACGACACCATACGACTTTTTTTTTCATCAACTACGGGAAGCTGAGATAGATATGTAAATATGGCGGTACGAAGTTCGCCGGGTCAGCTAGTTTCATATAAATTTTTGAAATCAATTCTTTAAGTCTAAACGTCAAATAGCAAGACAGAAGGACAGTTCCTACACTACAAAGACGTCTTGAAATGCTGTCTAATAACCCGTACCATAACCATTACATGAAAGGCCTCGGTAGAGCTCGCTCAAGGACTGCTTCAGTGGCAAAGAATCATTCATTCAGCAACATATTACTTAACGAGACAAAGCAGTCCACTTTGAAAATAATGGAATTTTTCAAATAAAAAAAAATCTACAACTCATCTGATCAACTATGCTGTGACAAAATTTTTGAGATCAATTTGAGTCTATTAACAATTTTGTGCCCATATCAAAAATCTGTAACAAAGTTAACCATAGAGACATTTGTAGCGGAAGATATTGTCTTATGTGTACCTATCGATTATGAGCAAAATAGTAGGGGAAAAAATTGTGTATTAAATTATAATATGTGCGACTTTAAATTTATCTTAGAAAACTTACTTAGTCTTATAATGTACCGAGTTTGATTCCTGTTTTCTAGAATAGATCTATGAACTATGCCTAAAACGGTACACTTATAAAACTCCCTTGAATATTCTTAATAGTTTCTAATGATAGTTCAAACGTCAAATATGTTAATATATATTCAAAAAGAAAAACAAAATTAAATCGACCATTATTTTAATCTCGCCCGGTCGAGTTTAATCGGTCGAGTCTAATACTCGTACTAATAATACTACCTACTATGTATATGACGTGGTTGTCTCGTTATAACAAATGTCTTTTTTCTTAAAATGTCATGACTAAGGTTGCCAATAAACTCGGAGCAATCAACTCGATCCCTTTTAAGGTGATACAATTTGGCGGCACTTGCAATACTAATCCACTTCCTGATATGTAGGAAAGAGGATTTTTTCCCTCGACGGTACCTTTTCTTGTATCTTACCGAGTTTTAGAAAACATTAATTGTTTTATAGGCGTCCCTTTTTATGTTTTCATATAACAATGGATGATATAAGACACTTCACTGAGTTGAAACACAATGGTTATACAAGAGAAACAAGGAAACTAAAAGGCTGGATGACAGTGCTTTTCTAGATGCGTCATTTTTGAATAAACTATCTATATTGTCTTCGTTCAGAAGCGATTCAATAGACGTCATATATCGTAGTGACACAAATATACCTCTTATGTTTCTATTTGCTCTTAGAAAGTGGTGCGAGAATAGCTCTTGAATTATTCATTTGAGTTAGTCGCAGCGGGAGGTGAACAGCAAATCATAATCCTCATAATCTGCCACCCGCTCATACTTTGTACGTTTAGTGACACGAATAGTATGTGAGTGTGTAAAATGAAGCAGATTAGTCTCGGTCAGTTTTAGAAGGAATTACAAATGTAATCTAATTATGAGTTTTAAAGGCGACGATAAAAACGCATTTCATTAAAGATAAGGAAATAAGTGGTAAAACACATGCTGGTCATTAAAGAGCTTTGGAGTAACAATATCACATACTTTAATTAATTATAATAAAACTAAGGTTATATACATACATTCCGTACCTAATGATAAACAAATACGGCTCTAAACACTCATAATAGTAGTCATATGGTGTAACTGGCTCACTTAACTAAATATATAAACTATTCCGTTTCAAATACATTGATGACTACGGCGTCCCATGGATACTTGTAATTTAATAACGAGCGCGTTGCCGACTTTATGTTTCTTATCTTTCCCGGAATCAAGGAGAGGAAGTTTTAAAACCGAAAACCTGTTTTTTATCGATAAAAAACAACGAAAGAATTGATTTGAATTCAACACCGGTTTTCGGTGAGGCCGTGGTATCACTTCGATCGAGCTTACCCATTTCTGTGCCGAAGTATAGCTCTTTCCCTATCATCTTGTGAGTGTTGTAAAAGACGGTTAAAAGAACAAGCTACGTAGGACAATATCACTGCAAAGAGAAGGAAAACTGGAAACAAACTCTATCCAACCAGCGTGATTTAGACCCTGTCCAGAAGGGGCGAATTCGCTGCTAAATACTTCGCGCGAATACATTCGTGCGTTAGCGAGATACTAGGCGCCAATACATCGCGTTCACAAGCATCGCGTGAATACATAATACGCGCGTAAATCGCGTGCACTTCCCAAGACTCTTGACTCGCGCGTGATTTGCACGTATTGCGCGCGAGTCGACATACTAGAGACGCCTTGTTTCGTCCAGTTAACGCCATAACTCCAGAGCGAGTGCACGTATGGAGGGAAATGGAGCGCCAAAATTTTTATACGGAATTGATTAATGCTCTTGCGTTGGTACGCTCCTTCTGGGCGCAACAGTCGCGCGTGATACGCGCGTTAGATTCGTGGCTAATTCGCCCCAATAAAAAATGGACAAGCTCTTAGTATGTCAAAATCTTCGCTCTCAGGAGCGTATTAAAAGTTTTTTGATGATGATGATTGCTCTCTTACGGTATAATCATATTTCTAAATATAAAAATTCAAATCTAACTACTTAAGATTAAGTTAATAAATAATTAAGGCAGTTAGTTATGTTAAAGCGGCTATTGGAAACAGTCCCTTCAGACTAATGGCAGAAATGTGTAATTAGAAGCGTAGGCAAATCTCCTATACATCTATACAAATATATAAAATTAGACTGTCTGTTTGTTTGTAATATTAAAAGAACCGCATTTTACTAAATGCATATGTCTGTATTCACGTTACATATACCAAAATAATATTATTTTTTTTAAATCTGTCTGTCTGTCTGTTTGTTCCGGCTAATCTCTGGAACGGCTGGACCAATTTTGACGGGACTTTCAATTATGTAAGATGTCACTTTTGTTGCCGACCTTACTCCCATCTACAATGTGATTCAAAGATCGAATTATCCGACCATTAATAATAATAATTAAATAGTTATCTTCTTCTAAATTGAATACCAATGAAATGCTAAATAAAGAACATCATTCGACGAGTGATAGTTTTAATATTAGCTGATAGACCCATAGAACTTTGCAAAATGTCTAACAAACTGATAAATCATAATCGATCCATCATTATAGTGGAAGAAAAAAACATAAAGCAATAAAACTAGGGATAGGAAATAAATTAAACGCATTCGTCACACATTCAAGTAGAGACACACGCTACCCTAAGGTAGAGTGTGCGTCAAGTAGCGGAATAATTAGACTGCTAGTACATAATTTATCTTAATTATTTAGTTCTCGGAATTAAGCAGTACGACGTATGGCAGCGTTCCGTAATTTTCTAAGGGGTTGTTACATCGGTAATACTCGTAGTGTGAACTGAGTTCATGGGAAACATTTAAATACTTTTCTTTATTTACTAATTTTCTAATTTATTGCTTCTTAAAAA
Organism: Diaphora mendica; assembly: GCA_949125395.1. Classification (NCBI taxonomy): domain Eukaryota; kingdom Metazoa; phylum Arthropoda; class Insecta; order Lepidoptera; family Erebidae; genus Diaphora; species Diaphora mendica. The sequence continues at coordinate 11,774,103 of OX421321.1, forward strand.
GCGCTACTAAAGGTAAAAAAACTTGTGCAGTTCATTGTGCAGAAATTAAGATATTAATAAGAATTGAAGGAGCACAAAAGACGTGACTAGCTAATGCTACTCAATGCTATGTTTTTTGACCACTAGCATTGAATTTCATTGAATTTGTTTTAAGAATATTTATGCTAACCCTCGTGTTAGAACTTTCTTAAAGCAATAATTAGAGTGTTTATAATGTTTTGACCGTCCGTCCGTACCCAACCCGTACTCGATAGAAAGCTTGAGCAGAACCCAAGAGTGGTACTCATACTGAATGCAGACATTGCAACAATGCAGCATGGTGATCTACACCATGCCATGGCGGCCTAGTGATGCTTATGCTCCGGTCTTGCACTCACCAACGAAACGCGACAGAACAAATGCTGTCATTTTAGATTGATCTACTGTGCGAGAGTAGTACTCGTATCGTTCCGGTCGAGTCGGCCCGTTCGTGCTGAAATCAGCGTGGCTCTACTACCTTTATCTACTAGCTTTTCCACACGCCCCCCCCCCCCGCTTATATCGGTATTCGCAGTAATAAGTAGCCTATGAGATAATTTGATGTATAAGTTAAATGATTGTACAGTTTTATCTAAATCCGTTTAGTAGTCTTTGCATTAAAGAATAATAAAAATCCATACATCCTCACCAACTTAACTCAAAAGTAAAATAGAATTTGCTGTTTTTATCAAATGAAAAAAAAAATTGCTGACAGACAGCAAATGAGTTCTCGATTTTACACAAATTATTTCAGTTGTTAACAAAGCCATCGAACTCATTTACAAACATATAATCTCACGAAGTATAGTTTTCAAACTCCAGATGCAATCATTTAGTTTAAGAATACAATGGCCGATTGCAGAGATTGTGGAGATTAAAAAAAATTGGCGGATTTACTTTACTATTGTTATTTTATTATATTGTTTAAATTGTCAAATGTCTGGAATCCCGTGATTCGAATGTGCAAAAACCGGCGTAATCAACAAAATATAGTTTCGCGATCAGATACTGTTAGTGTTGTGTATCGAGAAAAATTATGAGTGAATAGTGAGTTAGTGAACAGTGGTACCGGGGGCGATCGTAGTAAAAGACTGCGAAAGAGGGTAGACCGATATGTCTGCCAACAACATCCCACCCGCAAGATCTTCAGTTACTCCGTGATCATGGCGCTTGCAACAGCGCTGAAATATCGGATACTCACAAACAAAAAGGTACATGGTAGCAATCCCATAGATTTCTATTTTAATGTTATTTTATTATTTATATTTAAATAATTTTATTAAGAAAAAATAAGTAATAAATTAAAAAAAAAACAAAGTTACGAAAACCTCTTTATATAAATTAGAGACAGCCTAGGGGTAGAATTTCCACCCTTTCGAATGTCTTGAGATTTAAAAAAATTGAAAGATTAACTTTAATATTGTAATTTTATTATTTATATATTTAAATAATTTTATTAAGAAATAATAAGTTATTACATTCTAGAATCAAACTCACTTGTACTTGTTCCACTATTTTTATCTTTTCTTTACCGGTATTACCGGTCAGGTGTAAAGAAAAGATAAACATAGTGGAACAAGTACAAGTGAGTTTGATTCTAGAATGTATTGCAACAAGTTCCATCAAGTGCCGACAATCGAGAGTATAAATTAATTTCCACCCTTTCGAATGTCTCGCATGGTTTACTATTATATTATATAAAGTTTTTTAATTTGATAATATTAAATATATACAAGGACCCCGATATATTAACATTATCATATGAGATCAACAGGCTTTAAAAGTCCACTTGCCTCTCTTTAGAAAAGAGTTTTTGGCCTACTTTACTACGCTGGCCACACTTGTTGGTAAAAGGTTTAATTTAAGTTTTCCTTCTCTCTAAGAAAAAGATAAATCATAGTAGGTGTATTTTTAATCACATTCTGTATTTTTACCCGACTGCGGCGAAGCAAAGAATAAAGGTTTTTGACAGTCTAAAATCTCAATAATGGCCCGAGTGACATAGAATATAGGTATACATTTTATCAAAAGTTTTTCCGTAGTAGGGTTCTAGTTTATAATTTATTTTTCTTGTTCATAGAAGCTTTCAGTATTCAAATAATCCGTGAGTGTATGCATACAAAGAATTCTTCACACATATAGTGTATTCAATTTCATAAAAAACTGATCAAGAACTTTTCATTTAATATGCATGTTATTCACATTTACAACATATATTTTCAAAATGTAAACTTTTTAGTCCATTTCTATTTTAGGTATCTATAAATTGTAAATGCAAAGGCTATAAATAATACACGGGTAATACAATTAGTACAACGATGAATATTATCAAGTTTTACTGCAAAGTTTTTGAAATTTATTAAAATACTTATTTTCTAGAAATGCAAATCTCATAAATTCTGATACAGCTAGAGGCATAAATATTTTAACGAAAACTTTCTGACGTACTTATGTAAACTACATTGATACCTAAATACGTCTGTGTATGCCATTTGCCATGAGAATATTTTAGTCACTGTAATATTGTAGTGTATGGGATACGGCAGTTATCATAAGTACAATGTGTGTTGGTATTGTTCGTAACATAAATCGATACTACTCTTGGGAGATAGCTGGCATGGGAACGTAAATATTAGACGTAAGTAGACGATATTATATGTTATTATCTGAGATGAGGTTTTTTGGTTCATTGGTCATTGGTACAGTGAAATAGCAACTACAGCGTACATAAATTAGCTCATTCAGAATAGAATTTTCTTTAGTGCATACTTATAAGTCTTATAACCAATTGCTAAAAAAGTGTTGTAATTTATTTAAATAATGACCGAATCAAATGGAGGTCCGTCGCCTTCTAACCCTCCAGGGTTCTACCCGGGAAAAGCGGCGCAATCTATTTTTTTGATGATCTAATGCAATAAACAATAAATACATACAACACTAAAAATATTGACCATGATTAAAATATACCTTGTTTTTTTTTCTGATATTTTTAATAAATCATTTTGTAAATGTTCTTCAATAATAAAGTGTAAATCCTTAGGACTGAGTTTTCCTCTCTATTCCCTTTGTACCTTGTGCCCATATATCTAGTAGGTGGTTTAGATTTATCGTTCTTACCTACCTCAATTTAGACATTGTTTTGTACTTGGTTTTTCCTTTTAAAATGAAAATTTTATGCCGGCAGTTGAAAAAGTTATCGTTAAAGAGGAAATTAAAAAAGTTCCTACTTTATGATATTAGGTTTAATTACATTTTTTTCTACCATAATGGTAATGACCTATTATAATCATTTCTCAGAATGATGTCATAAATAATAATTTATAAATTTTATTAATTGTTATTTATTCAGGAAGCAAATCATGTGACAGTAAAAAATCTTTAAGTCGAACTTTGGTACTTATCTAACAATATGTTTGTATTCCCCATTTTTTAAATACGCACTTGTTATTGTGTGAGCACCTTGTCGACTATTATAATTATTTATTATTACTTTCTTCGATATCGACCTGATGATTTGCTGTGCGGCCTGGGTATGCGGCTCAACTATGGTTGAATAGGTCGATGGCTGATCCATGCATCTTACTTTATTTTACATTTGTAACATTTTATTGATTATTTTATATTTGGACATATTACATCTTTCTAAATTTGACTGAGTGAAAGTGCTATTTGGATTTTTTTTCCATAAAAGGACCTCACAATTTAAAATCTTGCAGTTTTGAGTAATAACGGCGCATGATTGATTAGCTCATGGCTGTGCAGCAATGACTACAAACTTTTTGTTTTGTTTTCTTTAGTCGACTTCGTTCTCATTCAAGTCTCTTAATAAAAAAAATAATGTAAACCCTATTTATTTATTTTAAAAGGAGCAACATTGGTGTTTCTTGCCAGATTCTTCTCCATGAAGGGTAGGCTGCACTTGGAACTGGTGACTAGAATAACTCGATTTTTAAATATTAAATATTGACTATTCATAAGTGCCTGTAAAGTAAGCCTATTTGAATAAAATCTTTTTGACCTTGAAGATTGTGGCGCAGGTATGGATGTGATGATGAATCTTTAATATGTTGGTATCTTGTATATATACTAGTACTAACAACTACTGAACATGCTAGAGAATCTTATTTTTTTTTTTACATAATATTCATATTTGGTCTACGTAAATATGATCATATTTTGAAATATTGTTTTACGCTCTAGTTGACTGTTTGCCTTCGCCGGAGTACCCGCATTGTTGCGCTACTGTACAGTTTTCAATTCAACAATTTACGCTTGTTCTAACTCAAAGAAACGATATTTAAGATAAGGTAGGCGTAAATTGATCCGAATGATACGTATTCAAGATCTCTGATATGCTCGAAGAACATTGAATAAAAAGAGACTTTGTTTATTTTCAACTAGCCGTTCTCCATTTAAGTTGTTCGACTGTGAAACTCTTTGCGATTGACGATAAATAGGCCATGCGAAATTTTTGAGTGTTAATAATTAAAACATAGGTCATACCTATACCTACGAAGGATAAATGTATCTGTAGGTATGAATGTACAACGGTACGGACCTAGAGTTTTTGTCTTTTCTCTTATTATTTAATACTCTTGAATTAGCTTTTTCACATTATTTTAACAAATGTAACACTTATTGGTTCTACTTGGGTCAAGTCCGAAATACTTCCTATTTTTAAGATGTGGAAACATGATGGCTTGCAGGAGTTGGATGCCAGAAGCTGAGTATCAAACCAAGTTATGTGCTATTGGAGAGGCCTATACCCAGCATATATCTAATCATTTGAGCGTTCTAGCCGAGTTTTAAATTACCTACAAGAAAGTAACCATATTCTGACATAAAGACTTATAATAGCATACACTTATGAATTTAGAATAGTCTACTTAATATCAGTTGTTGTTAGTAAATTCATTTGTAACAGAGCCAAGTTCTGGAGTGCGATGTCGGAGAATTCGCTCCAAAATTCAACTTGAATTTCAGAGCGTGTACATATTTTTGTTAGACGCATGTCAGGGCACATTACCGGCGAGTGTTGCGATAGCTGCCAGCGTAAGGAGGGCGGAGCGGCTGCGTGCCATGTCAGCAGGACATGCTGCGCGCTGCGGGCCGCGTCATCGCCGCGACCGCGACATGCCTCCTCCAACAGCAGTTGCAGGACACTCACCACCTCTTCTTTTTGATCCACCTTTAAAAAAGAGAAGCCTGCTGATTCAAATTAGGAATTAAAATAAAAAGGAATACATAAATTATTTTATTGTATTCTCTTTTTCAGAGCCTGCATGTAGTACGTGGCTTATCCGGCTTAAATTTATATATCCGCTTGCATCTTACACCCAAGAAATTTCGTTGCAGCGCTACGATTTAAGTCCGGAAAACTTTTCATTTTTTACTTAAGCGGTGTGAATAGTACTTATAGTTTCACTAAACTAATCTGGTGTAGCCTGTTTAGTAACAGAACGCTCTATATTTATTATTGAATCATGTAGAAATATTTTTTATATATTATTTTTTTCTCAGTTATAAAACAACCACAATTTTAATAAGAAGGCATTAAATTTCCATGTGCCACAAGAAATTTATTACTAATAATTCTGGTTCAAAATATTACAATTACTTATATTTAAGAAAACCAATGTATATATTTATTAATAAACAGAGAAGTTGTAACTCATATTATTAATTGGACGAAATATAGTCAAGTAGATAAATTATTCATTGATTTTTGGAAAGGCCAGCAATCTCGAGTCCCAGAAGATAAAGTTCTGAGCACAACAGGTGGCCAATATTTAATCATTATTACTCTGGATACAATTAATTTGTCAGGATTGGCAACAAGTTCATTTAGAAGGTTCAGAATTATAGTGCTATGCTTGCTACTCGTATCTACGAACCGGCGGCGGCGACCAGACGGCAGCCGGCCTGACAAGAGTCATACTTGCCAAAACATCCGTCCGAATGATATCAGTAGAATTTCTCTATTGGAGATTTATTTGCTCCGCCTACAGAGGTTTATTCTGGGGCAAATGCCGGAATGACGTAATTTATGACACGCATAACAATGTATGTAAATATTTATTTAGTTACTTTACTTATCCTTCGTGATACTTAGCCAAATGTTTTGTTTATTTTGATGTGAATGTTATAGATGTCTTATGACGTTACTTTCAAAGAGAGATAAGGTAATTTGCAACTAAACAATAATAAATACGCTACCAAGAGACGAATTTATCTTTGGTTCAACTTATGTTAATATCGGAATAATAATGTCAAACCTAGAAGAATAAATTATTTTAATTTTTTCTGTTTAACATATTAATTAGATATTATTGTATTGACAGTCAAGTAACAGGCATGTTGGTGTTGTGGTTTGTGATCCTGATTACTAAGGCGGAGTGTTCGGTTCGATTCCCACAGCACAAATTACGATCAGTATCTGGGTGCAATTCCTTTATAATATACATATATAATTATATATAGGCAACTAATTATAACAGACCATCACTCGATAACTTTACTATATTACGGAAAATTTAATTTTTTTTGTCCATTCATCTTTTCAACTGATATACCGTCTAAAAAGAATAATTGCGTGGGGAGGATCTCCAACTGAAAACGGAGAAGTAATTAGTTGTTTGATTTATAATTAATTGAAATGCTTTATATCCAGTAAGAATAAGGGGATAAAATTTTCCTGAACATAATTTTATCTAATGAGAATGAAGTTCAATTAAAACTCTTATATCGTGTCAGTGAGAAGCTCATGAACGGAGGCTTTTATGATATTCATAATTGCCGTTAATATCGAACTATGAACATTGCAGGAGTTCCTACAAAGTTACTATTTGGAAAGCGCAGCGTTATGTAGCGTGTTGCATTTACAGTTGCAGTAGTTCTGCTATATACCTGTACTAGTTGTTGCCCGCGGCTCTGCCCGCGTGTATGTTGGTTATCACGGTAAATAGTACCTAGCCTATGTTTTATTCTGATGTATAAGCTATATTACTGTAAAGTTTCATCCAAATCCTTTCAGTAGTTTTTGCGTGAAAGAGTAACAAACATCCATCCATACTTACAAACTTTCTCGTTTATAGTATTAGTAGGATTGCCAATTATGCTGTTTATCATTCAAACCGTTTTTTGGTCATATCTTACGATGTGTTTTTTGGGGATAGAAGATCTGATTTTGTCTTGTAGGATGTTAAGTATTTTTCAATACGGTATATATAGTTAGCGATAATTAAACTTCAATGTAACTGCGGTAGTTAATTATTAAGAGAGATAAGAGCCATAACTTGGTACGTGACAAGTTTGGTATATAAATTCAATTTACAAGACATGTACACGCAAGAATAATATTTTACAAAGTTAGACGGGGTAGTGTTTGAAAATAAGTTAGATTCTGTATATTTACTTATACAAAACTATAGTGTTATAGGTGTTTAATGCCCCCAACTTTTATTTGTCATTGTCATCACAGTATTTATAAGTCCACTGTTGGACTAAAGCTTCTCCTTAACAATTCCTTGTAATTGCACTTAGAATTAAAGGGCGTTTTGGGTAACAGGTGTTCATAGACGGTAGTAATTGCCTGTAGCAGATGACCCGTATGCTTATTTGCTACAGTTATATTTGGTCAAAAGCGCGATGGCACCTCTTGTAATAAATTTGGTTCTTAAAATCGGTTACCGTTATACTTACAGATCTGCTGAGTTGCCACTTTTTTAATACTACTACACTCAGTATTTTTGTTTTAAATTATTATTATCAATGTTGTTATAACTATTACAAGTCTTGTTAAAAAGAATAATAGTATAATATTAAGTCGAAGCTTTTGATTTTAAAATTAACTAGCTGCCCCATGCCCACATCGTTGGAAATGTGATAAATGAAGAACCGCTCGACCGATTTTGTGCATACTTCACATAAACCATCTACTAAATAGTCCGAACAAAGCCTAAACATTTGGTTTTTTTTGGTTTATATAATTACAACGAAAAGTGGCATTGATTTTTATATATATTGATATTGCTTCAAATATTTTGTTTGGCTATCTTGTATAACAATATTGCTTGAATTCACAAAAGCAGAACCGAAGCTATTAAACGTCATAAGTATAGGTAAACTGTAGGCCAGTCATCAAAGCGAGGTTGAAAAATCCATTTTTATAAATGTAAAGCAAAAATGTCTGAAATCGAAGCGTACAATAAGGTTTAAAATAAATTGAATATATTTGTGTAGGTCATGAGAAGATAAAGCTTAGTGCAACGTTCATTATGAAAATTAAATTAATTTTTTCGCCTAGTGGCGATCAAAGTCGTCAGGCGTCAATCAATCATATCACGGCCGTGAGCAAGTTGTATATATCTACTGACATATCAAGTACCCTTATTATAAGTTTAATTAATTTTGAACTCAGGAATCAGAGCGTTAATAATATGAGAGTAATTTTAATTAATATTTTTGTTTATTAATAGCTGTCAGATTAAAAACTGCTAAAAATAAAAGAATAGTAGTTCAGTTAGATAAACAGATGTCTAACATATTTTTACTCAGTAATATCTATACAAATAAATAAAATTGGAGTGTCTGCTTGTAATTTTTTACAATTTATGTCTGTCTGTTTGTTTGTTCCGGCTAATCTCTGAAATGGCTGGATCGATTTTGACGGGAATTTCACTGGCAAATAACTAATTATATAAGAAGTAACTTACGCTACTTTTTTGGACTCGCTTTGCCCTGCGGCGCTATCCGCTGTTGTTTTTGTATCGCGGGTAGCACCGCGGGGCTCAGCTAGTTAGGGTTCCGTAGCCAAATGGCAAAAAACGGAACCCTTATGGATACGTCATGTCTGTCTATCTGTCTGTCTGTCCGTCCTTATGCCACAGCAACTTTTTTCCGAAACTATAAGCACTATACTGTTGAAAATTGGTAAGTAGATGTATTCTGTGAACCGCATTAAGATTTTCACACAAAAATAGAAAAAGAAAACAATCAATTTTGGGGGTTATACTTAGACTCAATTTTTTTTTTCATCAAACCCATACGTGTGGTGTAAGGACTTCAAAAATGATATTGAGGTTTCTAATATCATTTTTTTCTAAACTGAATAGTTTGCGCGAGAGACACTTCCAAAGTAGTAAAATGTGTGTGCGTGTACCCTGTAACTTCTAAAATAAGAAAATGATAAAACTAAAAGAAATATATGATGTGAAAACTTCCACCGAAAATTGGTTTGAACGAGATCTAGTAAGTAGTTTTTTTAATGCGCCATAAATCGTAAAACACAATTAACTTTTTTTTAAATACACTGTTATTAAAACATCGATTAAAGTTACAACGAACAACAAGAACTTTTATGTTACCTTCTGCTACGGAACCCTTCATGGGCGAGTCCGACTCGCACTAGGCCGCTTTATTTTTAATAAAACCTGCAACTAAGCTAATTTTTGGTTACAAAAGAAATGCGATGCGGACGAGAGACAGAGTAAAAAGTGGTTATTTTAATATTACAAACAGACACTCCAATTTCATTTATTTTTATAGATGTATAGATGTGTAAGTACCTACTAAAAATGTATTTAAATATTAAATTTGTCGATTTCTCTACTTAGTTTGAAGATAATAGCGTTCTGTATATCAAACATTTATTTATTTATATACATTCACTGGTAATTTATCTACGTTAAACACTGTATTTTACCCATATAAGATGAAAATGCCTTATAACAAGACAATTGCAATTTCATTGTTATGAAAAGCAAGTTTATGAAACTTTATATACGCAGAAGTTGTTTACATATAGCTTTTTACGTCTTTATATTAATAAGTTACATTAAACAGAAAACACGCGATATATATAGTAACTATAGTAATAAAATACTACATTCCTGAGTAGGTACTAATGTGAACTTAGCACTCCCATTAATTCTGAGTTAGTAGCAACTGATCAAAAGAATTACTTTAGTAGAGCTTCGGATAATAGCTTTATTAAAAAGGTTGATGTGAAAAATCTCGATACATAATTTTCGACTGAAGTCTTCTTAACGAGGCTAATGTTGTCATGGCTCATTGGGGACGAACTCATCTTCTCCTGTTATAAAACTTTATACAAACACTGTTATCAGTTTTCGGTTCCAAGACTTTGGCATTCAATGGACAAAGATAAAACCAAAGCGGCCAGTAAGAGTTCCTTAGTTTCATACATATAAACAACAAGTTCTCTCGTCTGTGTTACATACGGTTTTTGAAAGAGTACCAAAGATGTTTTAATTCATTGCACATCCCGCTGGAAAAACAGGATAAAACTCAAAAAGTAGCGTGTGCTTTGTGTTAATCCAGGATGTCAGCTACTTTTGATAAAATTTGTTGAGGAAGTTTTGTCGTTTGAGCGTGGATAAGTGACAAACATATAGTAACACACACCCAAACTTTCAGCTTTAAAATAGCAAGGTGTTAAATTATGGTTTTGTTTTTCTAAAAAGACAACGCCCGCATTAGGAATAAACATCCTGTGTCGCGGGGGACTTTACAGACATACATGAAACGGACATAATTAACACCCAAACTCAGAACAACAATTTGTGGATCACACAAAGTTTTGTCCCGTGTAGAATTTTTTATTTTTTTTTATTTTTTATTTATTGATCAAAACATATCTACAGATATACAAAAAACAGAATCTCCCGCTTAAACCACGGGGGTACCCACAACACTTGGCGAATTGGCAAGCGGCGTGACGACCGCCTAAACTACTAGGCCAACCGTGCAGTCAAAATCGATTTTAGACGTAAAAACTTTTCTTAATATTTTATGTAACGCTATATCTTCTCAGTAAAAAAAGAAATATGACGATGCAATAAAATTGGCGGTTGTGTGATGAATGAGTGGGGAGTGTGAGTGAAACCACAATAGCTGTCACGTACTTACGAACTCATAACCATCGAGTCCAATTTATGGCAGATATATTATTTCGTCGAGAAGTAACATACACACGTCATTGACTTCTATTATGTCGCCCAAAATACATCATGTGTGAAAATGAAGGGGGCTTAACACGCCAAAAATACATACATTCAAAAGCAAGCGTATATTATATAGGTTATTGATCCTTTTGTGAGCCAACGTTGATACGCATAAACCTTGGAAAAACTCCGAAATGAAGACACACAGACGTGTATGCTTAAGTACCTAACATAAATGATTGATTTGTTACAAAATCAAGATGTCTTTTGTATTTTTTTTTCATTTATGTACAGAAATAAAAAGAAATAAAATGATGAAGTTATCCGCGAACATATGTAAAAAATATATACCTATATACGGTCGAATTGAGAAAGACCTCCTTTATTGAAATCGGTTAATCATTAATCACAAATTGAACAAAAAAAACGAACTTCAATCTGGATCAAATGGGACCACACGGGAAGCCAGCTTTCAAATAAAAAAAGAATCATCAAAATCGGTTCACCCAGTCAAAAGTTATGAGGTAACAAACATTTAAAAAAAATACAGTCGAATTGAGAACCTTATCCATTTTTTGAAGTCGGTTAAAAAAGACACTAAGGTGTTAGGCACCACTTGAATGACATATTAATCATGGCTGTGAAAAGGAGAGAGACCTAACACTGGTCATTCTGTTGCAATAATGATGTATCGCATTTTCAATAATTATTTGAATGAGGCTAGAATCCAGTATCATATTCAAAAGTTAACATAATTGACTTTACTTCCTAAGCACACAAACTCAACCTACATTATAACGATAACGGCGAGTGATTTTCTATTTTTTATTGGGGTATAACATATCGTTACGCAATGTCTAAATTTAGCACAGCTTTAATTTGGATTTATGTTTTGTAATACGTTTAGTCTACGTACATATTTACGTGATGTAATGAGTAACGGCACCTTGAACAGGCATCTACATGTTCTGAGCTCTACCACTCATTTGAAATAATTGGGAACTTATAAAGGATTCTTTTGTTGTCCGTCTGCTTGTCGGTAACATACTACTACTACAAATATCTGTACTAGTACTTCAAATTATGTTTAATAGTTTAGGGAATTTGGTTGCTGTCTATGGGGAGTAATTGTCTGTTGTAAGCCACAATATATTAGATTTCCAAATCTTTTTGTAAGCAAATAAAAAACTCGAAAACTTTAATAACATTACATTTAATACTCTAAGGAACACTCTGTGTAAGATTCAAAGTAATAGTTGTAGTTAATTTATGTTTATAAAAGGTGAATGGAATAAAAAATATTACTTTCAAAATTCCAAGCGTCCAAGCGATCGGAAAAGCGCGATCTTTTAGATTTTAAACACTTTAAAGTGTGTTTGGATATGACATAATTATGAACATATTTCGTTAGTCTATAGACAGCCAAATCAAAAATTGAAAAATATATCTAACTCCGTCAGGGAGAACCAGGAATCCACAGCACAGGGTGTATCCTGGTTTGGCTTCCAGGCTCATCTTTCTCGTCTCTCTACACAAAAATGTTTACTATAAGTTTAACATTGGGACATATATTATGTAGGAAAAATAAACATAATTATTATTATAGACGTTGGAGTCTATATATAACTATTGGATTTTTTATTTCAAGAATGTAAGTTTCTATAGATATGCATTTCCCGTCTTAGGCACTAAAAGACTGTTATAAATACGAAAAATGTGATAAAATAGTACTATTTTAATGAAATTTATTTAAATAGAAACTCATTTACTGTAATGACTCAGAATGATATCCCGTTACTACGATGTCGATGTCTTAGCATATTAAAAGACAATCAGTCGAAACGAGAACGACTACAAAGAAAAATAAAAGATTGCGCTGTAATGTTATGTCTACATTATTTTCTCGTATTTATTGCATTCCTAATGCGATATCTCCATGAAATTCATTTCCAGTTAATATGATTTTTTTTGTGTAGTAGTTATGAAAATATTTCACGAACTTTACTACCTTTTTTCTTGCAAACTTTTAAGATTTTACAATACCCTGGGTCATTATCATGCACATTCCATACTAACAGTAGAATTTACTAATGTTTAAACTATCACGTAATTCATCTGTGTCTCTTCAATCATGCTCGGTCCTCATCCTATTGGTGTAAGCGTGATGTTAACCATCCTATCTTGGGCACACTAGCAAAATACACAATTAAAAAATCGTGAAAATCGATTAGATAATTACGGAGTTCATCGTAAGCAACAACTTGACACGAATTTTATATAGTACCGGGATGACCGAGCTTCCTCGATATTTTTTTTAATTTTTATAAATTGTGTTTTTTAGAAATTATATTTTAATAAAGATACATATTTTTCTGTTTAAGTGGCAATATTAGGCTACCCACACACCAACTTTTTGTTATTTTTCTTGTATTAAAAAAATAATTTTAGTGGCGCCCTCTCTTGGTACGCCCTGATACTGTTTATTCTGCACCTTATTCCAGTATAGTTTAATGTAGTTCGCTCGAGTTGCGATAGATGGCGCTAGATGTACATTGATTTTATATATTTGATTGTTAAAAACATGAATAAAACGACACTTTCTAAAAATGAACCCTAACTAGATTGATTTATCGCCCCCAAAAAACCCCGCATACAAAATTTCAGGAAAATCGTTGGAGCCGTTTCCGAGATTCAGATTATAAATATATATATATATATATACAAGAATTGCTCGTTTAAAGGTATTAGATATAGCAGATGTTAACGGGACTTTACCGTTACTGTCCGACTGGTTGCATAAGGCTCAATTTTGTTCACAACGAAAGCTGCTTTATAGGTAATTTTACATAGTTGTAGTTTTCATATGTAAGCTTAATTTTAATCACAAAAAAACTAATGCGCTCATTATAATAACTGTTAAGTACATACATTTAAATTTCCGAAACATTTTGATCTATCCTAAGGTTTCCTGAAAGAGATTGCTTATGGCAGTAAAGCCTTTGTGCATTATTTATCTGATATTTTATATATTCTCTTATAGCTCAGTAATACGATGTACAAATAAAGAGTTTTCTACCTATCTATCTACATCAGAACTTGCTAAAGTTTTGACTCTTTGACCAAGTTACGCTGGTCGTGGTCACAGGCTGACTGGTTCAGTGGAGCGCAGTCTCCACCGTCGAGTTCGCAAGGTAGAAGTTTCTTCTTCCACTCGAATTTAGAAGATGGATGGCGAAGGGTGCTCACTTACTACGTATCGTGAATGCGTTACTTACATCATAGAAGTTTTGTTTTAATTTATAGTATTTTCTTCGTTTACTTATTCACGCTTTATGTACAAAACTTTACTGCGGTTAATGTCGAAAGCACTTTTTGTCAGTCTTACTAGTGGTATAGTAATGAGTGATTAGGTATAATATATATTTGTGTGCATATCGGGTAGGTCTGAGAATCGATCAACATCTATTTTTAATACCCCAATTTTTTTATGGCAAAAGAAAGTTTGCCGGATCAGCTAGTATCACATAAATATTAAGGATTTGTTTAAAAAAATGTAGAATGAGGATGATGATCTAAAAATTCATTTTTTTTTAATTTAGTATACAAACAGCATAAAAATTTTGCTCTGATGACCTGACCTGACCTAGACAGGTGTAAATTGTGAGATTCAATTCAATGTATGTACATAAATAAAGTTTGTTTCCTAGAGATGCAAATGAAATAACTTCGAATGAGTCCTCACCTAGCTGCTGTACCTATACAAAAATTACCGAGACTTTGCTCGCTTTTTTTTTGGTAATTTTTTTGACAATGAATCCTAGCTAGATTGATTTATAGCCCCCAAAACCCCTTGCACACTAAATTTCATGAAAAGCGTTGGAGCCGTTTCTGAGATTCGGATTATATATATAATATATATATATTAGAATTGCTCGTTATATGTATTAGATATGTGTGTTTTGATCAGTGCGGTTTCTAAGAAATTAGATATTTGTATTATGGCCTCGCGAAACGGCTATTACATTTGATATATTACGCTTTTATAGTGAAGTAACAGGGCACATACATTTAGGTGTCGTAAAATTCTGTAGCTAGTAGTGAAGTTCTTGCGAACATACCTTCCATTTACGTTGATGCACACATCCATTACTATTCATAGAGTTTCAAATTGCCTCATAAAACGGTGAAGTTCCATCAGACCATTATTTGTTGTAATTGATACCAATTGTGCCTTAATATTTTAAAGATCCGGAAATAATATGGTCCAATAAATTTTGGAAAGTAGCTATACAAGGACATTTTTGAACTATTAATAAACTATAATAACTTATTAACAAAAGTGCAAAAAAAGAACACAATATTTTTGTTTTGAAAGATGTGTAGATGATGTCAATGAGTTATGAGTTGAATTACGCGTTCGTTTACCTAATAAATCAATCGTAAATATAAACCCTGACTATTTACATATATATCAACTAATGAAGTATATAAAATTGAAGTAAGTACTCGTACTAGCATAAATATTTAAAGACATTGTTTTCACAGAAATAAAAAACAAAAAAAAAACAAAAGTAGCAAAAAAAAACTACTACTTTAGTACTATTAAACTGATGCTTTGAAAATACTTTAAACGTTTTTGAATTTAATCAAAAACATAAGTTAGACCATCTTAAACTAGAGCTGTAAATCTGATTTCCCACACATTTATAGCTATGATTCCTGATTCCTGATAAAAATGCAAAACGTACAATTTCGTAAAATACAAAGAATGTTTGAACATTACAAAAATTATAAAATAAAACGGCACGAGCGCTCTCAACTGTAGCATGAATAAAAGCTAGATTTCTTTAAAATATTTCGTGTTTTAAAATTACTCTTTTATAACGATACAAACCATTAAGTTTCAAACACAATTTCACAGAGGAATTCAGTGTCGAAGATACTATTAAGACGTATTAAAATCACACCAAAATCATCAAATTATATGAGTCTGAATCCAGGAGCTTATCGAACTTCGTGGTGGCCCCTTGTCGATAAATGAAGGTAACTTATTAATAACTAGCTTTTCCCGGCGGCTCCACTCGCGTGTATATCCGTTTTCTCGGTTAATAGTAGTTTATGTGCTATTCTAATATTTCTGATATAAAATCTAAATTTCTGTAAAATTTCATCTAAACCTTACTAAACTTAAAACTACTTTTCTTCTTCTGTATTTCCAATTGTTATTAATACCTCTATGGCATGACCTCCAATAACATTTTGTATTTCTTCTTCAATGTGGACTGGCAAAAATCGAGGCCAGAAACAAGGCCTTAAAAGTAATTGATTCAAGCAAGCATTACCATTACTTGATACAGACAGTAGAAAGATCAAAAGGATAATGACGACTTTATCTAAACAAATTATTGAAAACTTCAAAAATCCACTACTGAGATAGATCACTTTTAAATTATATAAATGTTACATATATACATACATGTATTATACAATTAAATATACCTTCATTGAAAATGTTAATAGATTATCTTCATAAGCAGAACGTAACATGGTTCAATTTCAAAAATTACGCCCCAAATATTACAGTGGCATAAATCTGTTAAGATAGGTTAATGTTTCCTATGAATAGAGCATCACCTTTCTTTACAGTTAATTAATAATAATATCAGCTCTTGAGTTTCAATCTATAAAAAGATCTTATTTGATGCCAGAATTAGTAAAAAATTGCGAGGTTGTTGTCGTGAACTACCTAAATATTTACACAGTTTGCGTTTACACAGTTTTTGACGTCCGCGTATTTGAGTTCCGATTTTGATAATAGAATATAGTAAATAGAGCTACTAAGCTCTATTTATTATCTGTATATATTTGTATGTGACGTAAATATGATTAATTCATGTGTTTTAATAATTACTTAATATTTAAAGCCTATTTCCTCCATTTTTAACCCCCGACGGAAAAAGAGGGATGTTATAAGTTTGACGTGTCTATCTGTCCGTCTGTAGCACCGTGGCTCGCGAACGGATGAAGCGATTTCAATTTAGTTTTTTTTTGTATGAAAGGTGAGTTACGTGCAAGTGTTCTTAGACATGTTTCATGAAAATCGGTTGAGTAGTTTAAAAGTTATGGGGCTGAAAGTGGGGAAGAATAACCGAATGTCTGCAAAAATACCATTGGCGTATGATTACTCGATTAAGTGCTTGAGTAGTGGTATTTTTAAAATTTTGAATTTATAGTTATAGAACTCTAATTTTGTAGTCCAAACAACTGGGTCTTTTTGTCATTCTAATGTCTGTAATGTATTTGAGGCGATTAGGAAGAAAGAGTCATTGATTTGATATATCATGAAACTAACTCAAAAAACCGGGTAAACTACTTCTAATCTTATTTAAATACAAAAAAACCTTATGAGTTAAAATTATCTGAGGTTTTCAAGCAAGTTTAATCTTTGAACTACACGTCTCGCCTCTTAAAGTACGTACGTAGCATTTTAAGTAGCAACTAAGAACAAAAATATAAGCCACATAATTCATTTTAAGGGTTAATAATGTCAACGCGTGCCCTCCACTAAACAATTTAAAGTAATTCTAGCTCAATAAACATTTTTGAAGTTTGAAGTACATTTTCATGTTTCACGTCCCAATTTACGATTGGTTGTATGTACTCACCCGTAAAAGTTCAGATATATTTGCCTGAGAAGGTCATACGTATGTGTATTATATATACATATCTAGGAGTTATCATGTTCGAATTTTTCTTACCCTTCTTTGAACAAATAATTACAACGTCTTATCCAGCTACCAAGGTGATAAAACAAATATTTATATTAATTTTAAGCAATTCGAAAGGCATTGTTTAAAAAAAGTAAATACTCTATCGGACAAATCTAATTAATAGTCCAATAAAGGCAAGAGATTCTTAAACTCAAACTCCTTTGTGGCTACATTTTTACATACTTTAAATCATTCAAATACAGATCACCGGAATATCATTAATGTAACTAAAATCATTGAAAAATGAAATTTCAAAGATCGTTTAAGTTGCCAAAGTTAACCATTACAGTTATATGAAGTGAAACAGAAGTCGTTAAATTTGTTTAATTTTATTTAAGACTCAAATGATTCTTAATACACTTACGGTGTACATAGTAAAATCAAGAAATAAAAATAAGAATTTTCATTTAGCAAAATCTTAAATCTTCTATATACTTACACTGACCCGTAATATTCTTTTCAAAACTCGCTAAAGTTTAGTTCCATTTTTATTTATCTTCTTCACATAACCACCTATTAACAATCATTTTCCTTTTAAATTACAAATTGACACTGCACAGTGATTTACCGAAGAACCTTAATATTAAAGTTTAATGTTAAAGCCGGCCGTATAAATTTGATGGTGTCAAGGCGAGCGAGCAGAGATCTGCGGGTTAGCGGCGTTTCGCGCAGGCGGCGGGCGTCGGCGCCACCTGTCGCTGTCGGCGCGGCGGGCGCAGCGCTGCCGGGGAGCGGCACGACGACGGCAGCTCGGCGGCTAACTAGCGACTGAGCGCCGCGCGCCCGGGCACGTGGCGCGCCGGGTGACGGCCGCCGCCCAGGTGCACCTGCACCGCCCCGCGCGCGCGCAAACCCACACCCGCCCGGGCCCCGCACACGCTCTCAATGTTCGCTCTGTCTGCACCCGCTTGCATTCTGCCTGCACACTTTCTACCAAAATACTAGCTACGAAATATGCCGGTAGTATCACAAGTAACCTTTCACAGCTTACGGAAAGGATCTAGTAACCGGCATGCGTCCACGTAAACACTGATTAAATATGCAACAGTTCAAAGATAGAGGCAGAGGGAATGGTATGTATATGTACCCCGTCTATGGAGCTCAAGAAACACTACGTGAAATGTAAATGAATTAATTATAACGACGTTTACGTTTCCATAGGGTCTACGGCGTAGCTCGGCATTGCTACGACGCGACGTAACCAGGTTTATCAATTCTAAGCTAGCTTCTAAATACATAGTTTTACAGGTTTCCATAATGGAGAAGAAAATGTATTTATATCTCAACTGCTATGTTTAATTTGTATGTTTAAATATATTATTGACTTCTACATATTAATTGTTGAAATTTAAGTTTTTTTTTATAATTTGTACTTGTGAACCTAAATAATTAAATGAGAGATTTGTGATTCACTGGATTTAATACTAACTTTCTATTTATACTTTTTTTTTTTTTTTGTAAATCAGTAATGTTTTGTGATTTCTTGATTTTTATTTATGTAACTTAAAAGCTTTAGGTCAGTTTTTGTGTTCACAAAATTCTAAATAATATTGCTTTCCAGATATATTAATATTATCAAATCGCAAGCACAATGATGCATTCGTAAATTAGTAATTTGTATGCTGACATGTTGTATGTTGCTGAATAGTGTAGTGTAGTGAACGGTAGTGACACTTCTTAATCCGGAATTACACGGACAGTGGGTTGTTATTTTATTAAATCAAGTTTTATTTGATATTATTACAAGGAAGCGAGGTGAGATTTATTTCGCTGACCGTACCTCGGATCCGTCACGGTCTAGGTATAAAGGTGGCGAGCTAACCGTTACCTCGCAAGGATTACTTGAAAGTACGTGATCGGGATACACAAAAGTTTCACTTTTGCGGTGACCGTCCATCCTCGTACCAAACATGACAAAGTTATAAAACTGTTTCGCTCTTATGGATGGTACCATTTATCAATCGAGGAGCGTCACAGGTCAAGAGAGCTTATGTCCTAACTGGCAAGTGACACCTATTGATCTAGCTTGAGTGCTAGTCTGTCACTAGCTTCAAACTCGTAAGCCGTTGAAGGCTTACAACTTGAGATTCAAAACAGACTTATTGATTTTATTATGCAATAATATAAATGTTTTTTTTTACCTGAACAAGATGAAGGGTACAAAAACATTTAACTAGATTAGCTTTTACACTATTTTATGAATTAATTAATTGAACGAACAAAACATTTAACAAAATAAAAACCGGCTTCAAGGTTCGACTCGATTTCCCTTAGATGCCATCATCAAATCTTAGTGTCCTTATCATGGTACCAACGTTGGGATATCTCCTTTCCATTAAAAGAAGAATCATCAAAATCGGTTCATAAACGACGAAGTTATCCGTGAACACACATAAAAAAGTATATATATATACGGTCGAATTGAGAACCTCCTCCTTTTTTGAAGTCGTTTAAAAAAAAAACATTAAAATAGCTTCGTGTTTTGTTATTTCACTGAACAATTCTTCATTTCTTTAAAGAATGTCTCTTAGCACGGTCGCTTTGTAAAAATGCCTGTATAAGCGCCTACGTCATGATATTGAGCACCAGCCTACCGTCAAGTAGTGGCTACTAATTTTATATTCTGTCAATAATTCACAAAGTGTCGGTAGATTTTTTCCATTTGACATGTTATTCATTATCTGGTCTCGGCTGCAGCGAACATTGTATTATTGAGTAATTACACTATTATCAACATATTCATCGAGTTTTACCTAAGAAGCTCTAATCTTGTGCCAAAACAATGCCTTAATTATCTTTGCTCTCAGTTTACACAAAGTCGAGTAAAAAATATTATAATAAGTTAAGTTTAGTAACTTTAATTAATTTAAGAAAAATATCTAAAAAAAACAATGTAAACAAATATTACATGTAAAATATTAACCTATTTTTAACTGTACATCTCAAACATAGTATGCATGTACGTGTGCAGTTTGAAAATATAGTGCTATAATTTACATGTTGGAGATAAGTTAATGATGTAGCCAAGTAGTGGTCAGTTAAACACCATGGTTACCAGTGTACCCCTCTAGTTCATCATCATCATCAGTCTATTGCAGTCCACTACTAGGCATAGGCCTATCCAATTGCACATAAAATAATTGAATTAAATTCCAATTTTAGTATAGCTGAACTAAATTGATGACAGCTTGTGATGGCGTAGTCAGGAGAAAAAAAATTAAAATCCTTTTTAATAAGGATTCTTTTTACTTTTTAATTCGATTTTCTATTAACACTTATTTGTAGAGATACATTCTTAAAAATAAAAAAAGGGTTAGTTGCAGGATAACTTCGCTCTCGACCTGTCTGTCAAAATCCCTTTTCTCGAAGACATACACAAACTTTTCTTTTGCGCTTGGAAAACTGACTGTAACGTATATCGACATGTGGCAGATAATTTTGAGAACGGGAAAGTAGGTTTGTTATCCGGGAAAAGCAAACAAAATATTCGAGAATTGATTCATGATGGATGATGATTTATTTATACACAAGTTTTGCAGCGAACGCTCGATGTGTGAGCAAGAGGTTTTAAGTTGAACATTATTGTTCAAGCTCACACATAAAATTTTAAGCTTACAGGAATAGCACCCTACATTCCATATATATATATATAGATATATATATATATATATATATATATGTTGTGATATAAAACATTTTTAGACATTAAAAAATAAGTCTCAGCAGAACAAAGACGAATATATGACGTTAATGATGACAATGTAATCGTTATTTGACACTGATCATAGTTTAACTATGCTATGTTACTAAACCAGTTAAATGCTAATATTTTTAACTTTCTACTTATTTTTAAACTTAATGTTACGAAACTCATAGACTAAAACATTTTTGTAGCTTATTTATTTTGTGTGTATTCAAGAAAACAAATGTCGAAAACGTTCATCTTTTGTTCCAATCATGTTAATGTACTCTTAACACTTTTTTTAATTTAGAAAGAAAAATAACATCACCCTTTCTCCATTCTAGTGATAACTTATTTTTCATTTGTAAATGTAGAAATTTCTGGGCATAAAATTAATGGAGCACTTTACCGTATATATAAAGTCTGTACTCCTTTGTGTCACAGCCGATAATTTTTCTTTACTGTATCAGATTTGTCAAAAATGCTCTCATACATTGCGGAGAAAAGGTTTATTTTCCGTTTGGATTTATAGGCCTTGAATCTAGACCACGATAGTAAATAATTCTCGCATTTCTTTCACAAACTCTCTTGACACACTGTTTCTATTTGGTAAACTAAAATATTTTTGACAAATTGGTTCATTGACATGAAAAATTGAGTTTGGTAGCTTGGAGATAGGGTTTTTGTAATAATACTTAGTCCTTTTAAATTATCGTTGTTTATAACTTGTTAGAACAGAATGTGAGGTATATTTGTAGTATTGTATTATCTATACTTTTTATGGTAGACTGATTTCTTATGTTTCTCCCTTACACCAGATACCATGTAAATTTAATAAAAAAATGTTTGTTTTTAAACTTCAAGTAAAAGCCTATTGCTGTGTCCTCATACTCAAAATTCTAAATTTTCCTATTTTTTACATTATAGGTAATCTAATGAATATATCAAAGAAATCTAAAAATTCAAGTCAGTTTCTTATTAGGTACCTATCCTTTCAGTCAGGTCGAATAAACATTGAGCGCTTGTATATTTGTGTTTGTAAAATTTCAATTTAATCAACCATATTCTGCTCAAAAGTCACTGTTGACTGACTCTCAACTGATTAAAATAGCATATGAGCATTGTGACGTAGGGACAACAAAGAATGACGTTAGACATGTTATCAATTTTCTTTCAAACATGGGACGATTTTTATTTTCTATTTTCAGCCTTGGTATGGATTAAACGTAATGCTTTATTTTGGGTTAGATTTCTAAGGCTACTAAAGACTTTTGAACTTTTGCATTTAAAAGTCTCTCTCTCTCCCTACACTTTTAAATGATATTTATTTTGTAAGTTAATCCTATACAGATATTTTTACACGTCGGACTTTACAGCTAAAAGAGGCCGGCATTTCCTAAGACTCGCTCTGGGAAGAAATGCCAAAATAAACCACAGAGCTTTGATTATTTATATGTCTAATAATCTAAGCCACGGAGGTGTCTTTTTTTTAAGTCCGTGCAAACTACATACAATAAAAAAATAAAATGTCTATCACTTTCACACAAAATACGTAAAACTGGAGTGAGCATCATCAATTCCAAGCAAATTAAAAATAGCCCTCTTCTGCAACACAAAGATACTTTGAATGTCAGTAGCATCCCACAAAAAATACCATATGACATTACACTATGAAAATAATTAAAATATACAACTCTTATATAGTTATTTTAATAGTGTAATGTCATATGGTACTTTATACATGTCTGCATACATACGTAGTAAGTATTTCGACTACTTCAAAGGAAGTAATCGCTTTTTGCAAAGGTTGTTTATTATAAACTAAGCCTAATCGGTTTGTTCTTGTTCACTCGAAATTCATTTCAAATGAAGTCGTTCCCACTGTATGTTCGCTTAGGTCTTTAAAACTACTTAACGGATTTTAATGCAGCTTTCAGGAATAGATAGAGTAATTCCAGAGGAAGCTTTTTATTTATAATGCAAGCATATTACAGTAGAGGAAATCAAAATTTAAAGACTTCCGTGTGAAGGACACGGAAGTTTCCGGGACAGTTCGCTAGTATCATATAAGTAAAAAAAAGTAGGAACACATTTATTTTCTACTATTTATAATTATATTAAATATTGAAATAGTTGTATGAGAGTGGTGTGAGAGGTGTGTGTGACGTGGTACGACTGATGATGACTATAGTAATACCAGTAATGTGACGTCATGCAAATTAACAACTCAAATATAAACTCTATTATTCCTTTGCTGCTTCACCACAAATGATTGCTTTCATCATCGCCAACACTGCTGTTAAGATATATTGGGATCAATTAATAACTGACTGCAAGGACTACTTTATTTTCAGTGTAATAACTAATTATCATTCCTTCAATCCAAAAGCGTATATTCGAAATTGGTTATTTTCACCAGCGTTTTGATGTCAGAATAGCGAAGCTGACTGTAAAATTAGCTGGAGAAATGGCGGACAGCCCAAGGCAGACGGAATAATGTTGGATACTTTTGTGCAAACTTAATGCGGTTGGCATCACAGGCTAAAGTTAAAAGTTTACTGACACAAAGATATTAGCTCACCACATACTGAGTATCTGAGACGAGTTTGATTCTAACTATAGATTGAATCGTACGAAAGTTTTAGAAACGGCTTTCGGCTGCAGATTGCGGCTACTGTAATAAAACGTAACCATCACTCAGAAGTTTAATATTGTTAGGCTGTGTATTGTCGCAAGTTTTAACAATGAAGTGTGCATTGCCCGTAAGTTGTCTGTAATTGGTTAATAGTTTTGGACTAACCGTCATCAATTATCGAAAACGTGTGCCGGACAATCTTTTAATTTTCTAAGTGTGTCAGTTAGTAATCACATTATCAACTGCCTTTAATAGTCCACTGCTGGACGAGGCTTTATTACTTGATAATATTGATTATTATTATCAACTCCATCCTTCAATTATATATATCCATCACATGAAATTCGTTCTGCAACATACGCTTTTTCCAAATAGGTTTTGTAAGTTCAGTTCAATTTTCCTATGGATATCTTCGTTTAAATTTGAATTTTCTATATCACTGAGATAAATGTCAAACATTTGTAGACCTTTTCTGAGCAACTTAGTAGTTTTTATGAGGTTCTAAGTTGCTGAGACCGTATGACCGTTACATAATCGTACCAAAAGTTAGCACTAGTCGAAGATTTAAGAACTACGAAACCTTCTCTACACCGTGATAAGATAAAAAAAAATAGTCGTATCATAAAGAAATATAGTGTGATGAACAGGAACAACTTATACCAAATCAGGTAGAACAACTTATCCAAGGGTATTTTATGTGGTATAGTAGCAAACGAGCAGACAATCACGCTACGCTTTTTTACGCTTTGATACACTTTTTTATGATTTTCTTGAAGTTTTAGGATATCGTTCATGACATTTTTTCCACAGATTAGTTGAAGAAAGTAAAAAGTTTCATAAGAACCCCAAAATGATGAAGTGTCAATTATTCTAGTGGGTTTAACATGTACTCGTAGACGACTTTGAGTGTACGAGTATATGCGGCAACAGCATTTGTTGTCAGTGCATTATGGTATTGCTGAATCCAATATGAGTGACGTATTCTATTAATGAAGATTTTGTTTTAAGCTTTTGTCTGTGTTACATGCAAGGTTTTTGTTATGCAGTCGGTTTTTCTTCCTGAGTATCTGTCATATTTAAGACCGTGGTGGTTAATATTATTTGCCAGAAAAGTAGTTCCATGGGATATGGTAAAGACATCAGTTACGACTGTTATCAAATATTTACCTTAAATATCCTGAATGCAGGTTAAATGGCACTTGAATTTGTTTTCCAGTGGAGGATGTGAATGGTGATTGTTTGATTTTACCTAAAATAAATTAAGAAACTACAACGGTGAAGAAGCCGCTTAAAGTGTTTAAAATAAAGATTTTAAGCTATTGCATAGCTTTTATCGCGGGCTTTGGGGTCTTTGTGCAAAAATTCCGTAACGTAACGAAAACGCCTAACATCCGAAACTCGCACGGATCGAGACGAGCTGCTCCGAAATTCGTACGTGATAGAGACAGACAGACAAAACAGTCTGGGTTTGAGAAAGTATATAGGTATCTATCATATCTTTATAATGCCACACTCACCGCATGTGCGCCCCGTAAGTATACATGTTCAAAGAAAAAAAATACTGCATAAATAAAAACCGGTCAGCGCCTTCTGTTAAAACTATTTCGCAATAACGAGGTACACTAACGCCCTGTATGATTTAAATACTTTTTGCACAATATTAAATGAGGTCTGGCAAAATAAAAAAAATAAAAAAATAAAGCGCCATCTGTTAAAGCTGTTTCGCAACTACGAGGTACACTAACGCCCTCTATTATTTGAATACTTTTTGAATAATATTAAATGAGTAACTGGCAAAATAAAATTAATTATAATTGCACAAGTTGATAAAACTGCTATGCAATAGCTTTACCGCGGCAGTCCCCGAGTGCCACACGTATTTTTTTTAATTACTTATTTAAACACAATTTTAAGCGTTATATTTCAATGAAATTGGTCAAAATATGTGTGTTCAATGTAATTGAATTACATACATAATAAACTCTCAATTATGAAATGAGGGAGAAAAGCCTATACTTCGTATCTCATTAAGTTAAATGGACAGCGAATAATGAAAGCTTTTATGAGAAAGAAGCTGGAGCGTGGCCGAGGAAGTTATTAAAACAAAGTTCAGTCATGGATTCCTTTTTAATGTGAGTACTGCTTAAAACTGTGATGAAACATCGTATGTTAACAATAGACAATTGAAGTAATTAATTTTTGCTGCGGGTATTAAATTGTCTATTTGGAATTGCAGAGATAACAAAGTTGTTCAAAGACTGTTATGTTCACCCAACGGAGCATACTCCAATGCAAGAGCGCCCCGAGTGCCCCTTACTTACTGTATTCACTCACGGATATAAGGCAGGAACACATTCGCATTCTTTTACGAGAGTATTGTTTTGTGAAACTCCCCGGGTACGGTTTTTCAATTCAATATAATAATAGATTTATTTGTATTGGAGCTTTACTTTGAATGAGATTCCTTTGAAGAGTTTTTGAATGGAACGATGGAGGTTGTAATTAGGTTGTACATAAACGTTGAAGTTGAGAACTTGTTCAGACTTTGTTTACCGTTCATTTAAAGTAAATGCTTGAAGTGGAGCATGAAAGGCACACCTTTTCATCAATCAGACCCTATGTTGTTGGACATTCACGAAATTTCTTCTCTATTTACCTAAATTTCTCTTAGTCTGTTTTTAAGCTGAGATATGTTCAGAGCATATTTTTTTTATGTAATAAGCGGGCAAACGAGCAGACGTATCGCCTGGTGGTAAGCGATTACCGCCGCCCATGGACACCTGCAACACATGAGGCGTCACAAGTGCGTTGCCGGCCTATAGGGGATGGGGGGGGGGATGGAGGCGGGGGATAGGGGAGATCGGGGATATATTGTGTGGGGAGAATAATTATGAAATACTAGCTTTTGCTACTTAGCTTTAGCTTGCCGTGGTTCTGCCCACATGTATTTATTTGTATTTATGTAGAGTAGCCTATGCTTATCTTCATGCCGAATTTTATTGAAATCGGTGCACCGGTTTAGGCGTGAAAGCATAAAAGGCAGATAGACACAGTTACTTTCGAATTTATATGAGTTACTAGCTTTTGCCCGCGGCTCCTCCCGCGTGTCGGCAGATGCAGATGTCGTGTTATCGCGGCAAAGAGTAGACTATGTACTTTCTTAAGAATCAAAGTTTCTGCATCTCAAATTTTATTAAAATCTGTGTAGTGGTTTAGCCGTAAAAGCATAACAAACAGAGTTACTTTCGAATTTATAATTTTCGTATGGAAGTACGGATATATTATTAGTTATATCTAGATTAATAATAAGTACATGTATCTTGTGTCATGATTTTCAAATATAAAATATTACAAAGAAACGCATCCTACAATACCTATATACTCATAACACGTTTCATATACACAAATAGAGATTTTGTACGGGGAAATACACAACGTTGCAGTATACTTCCGACATCCCCATAGTTACCACGTAACTCACTTTATTATTTAAATGTGGTAAAAAATGTAAAATTTTAAAATTCAATTTATACTTTTACAACACAATGAAAATTAGATGAAGTAAATCTCGCTGCGGATAGGTAAAAATATTCTTGCTCCGCATTTTATAACCATGGTAACACAAAATGTGTTTTACTGAACGCTGGTGATGAGTGCGCTGCCGGAACAAGTTATAAAATAAGCCGCTAGAGGCATGTAGATGGACCGCCAGCCGTCCCGATGCCGACAGGGATATTCGACCCAGTCAAACTGGAGCTCGGCCAAGCCTTTCAACCGCTTGCAATATAAATACGACCTCAGCGTGGCTGAACTATTCAATTGCGTCGATGTTTTATGCGCGATCATAGGCATGGATTTATTGTTTATTATCCGATATAAATTACGGTATTTTAATTTTTTATTAAAATTTGAAATAGTGAAATTTTTGAGACTTCATTTGAGTATTTTCATTTATCGGAAATGGAAACACAGCTCGTCTTTCACGTACGTTTTTTCTCCACGGTTACATTTTTCACACTACTACAGTTGTCATTTAAATGTCGGTAAACAGTTAGTGGTATGTTTTTTTAACGTATAATATGAGTATGTGTAACGTGCGGTAACAATCTTTTTTGTTCCAATTGAAAACGTTTCTCACATCCACGATACATGTTCAGCGTTTCTTCACATGGTCGCAAAATATGTAGTACCTAGTATTGTATTAAATATCGATGTCGGAAGCAAACAAAATGCTTTTACGTTACTGTACGAGTTTAAGCAATGCATAGTTTTAATAAAATAACTTATAAAATGTAATCTAAACAACCTTACATTTAGGGAAATCCTTTAAATTTCAAATAATGCAATAAAAAGACTATGACTATCAAATTTTATTGTTAAGATTGATTGCGGAATATATTATGCAGGTAATAAACCAATAACGGTTCTTGAACTGTTGTACGTCTTTAAAGTTCGACATTTAAATAATGTGGTGTTTACAGAAAACAATAACATGAATATGGCCTCCCTTGCAATACAGCAAACAATAGTAAAACATTAGCATTTGAATATAATATTTGAGTCGGGGGAATGAAGTAATAAGAGCATGATATGCTCAACAATGAACGTGAACGAACTAGGATTAAACGTTGATTATATTGTTCATTCCTGGAGACATTTTGTAACAAGTGAAATCCTCTAATGTATCAATTAGTATTTATTATAATTAATAGCTTCGTGTATTTAAATATCTAGTTTACTTATAACAATGTCCTTTGTCTACTTATGTATTTCTTATGTGTAAGTGATTATTAGTACTTTTTATGTAATATCTGGCAAATTGACTTTACTTTGCCTAATGGATAACATGAGTAGAATCCAAGATCATCCTCAATGCAAACGTGGACAATGCAGTATGGTGGCCCACACTAAGACGGCCTAGTTCACGTCTTTTATTAGAAATATTACCTGTGTAGTGGGTACCTACTTCACGCGAATCATAAAATCACGCGAATCATATCCAAGCAAAATATAAAAACTATTCTTCAATATCTTATTTAAACTATAGTTTAAAAAAACAAAAAAAAACACGCTTTAATAGCAATCGAACTAAAAAGTAGAAAATGATTTTAATGTAAAAAGCGTAAGGTGCTTTCTGAAAATATTTCAATAATGTCGAGAAATTTATTTTCAACTTTTTAGTTTGCTATATTTAAACAAGCGTTTTTTTTAAGTTTTTTTCAACTATTTTTTTAAACTGATTAATTCTTATAGTTTTCTTTTTAAATTATTGTAGTGTCATCAGCCCTTGACCCCTGTGCAAAATTTAAAGTTAATCAGACTTGATGACTTTAGTCTGATTAGAAATTTAGAAGAATGTTAAAAAAATTGATTATTATTTTACTCATTTTTAAATATCTCATGGCTCATGTGTTCCGTATTTCTATTTCGCTTCTTTCTATTTAATTACGTTTTATTTAATTATTAGTTTTAAAAGGTCTGTATTTATTATCTGTGGTGATATATTCTACCAATTAGCTGTTTCCGGGAGCTTCCTTTTTAAGTACAACATAGGTTTTTTAAGACAACTTCCGCACTAGGAATAAATTCTGTGTCGCGGGGGACTTTACCAACATACATAAAACGGACACAAAGAACACCCAGACTCAGAACAACAATTTGTGGATCACACAAAGTGTTGTCCTACGTGTAATTTGAACCCACGACACTTGGCGAAGTAGGAAACGGCAGTCCCATTATTAGTGGTAATACTCTACTAAACTGTCATCGGATTATCGTTTAGTAGGTGTAAAGCCTGGTATCGATAAAGTTGGATCCATGCTGATAATATGCACCTACTTTTTCATTATTTACGAAGGTTGTATTAATTAAGGTAAACATGTTACTTTGCTTAATTTAAGTCCTGGAGCCAATTTTCAGTGTTTACCAAAAGCAAAGGACACGAGACTTGAATGTTTGAAATTAAAATAAGATGAGTAGATAAATTTTCATTCTTCGTTCAGACCTGTTCAGTTTTTAACAGCTACGTGCTACTTCATTGTAAGATTGATCGAAATGTTATATCCATAATAATTGAAATTGACTGAAAGATTTGCTTCGTTTAATTAAATACCCTTCTAGTTTTATTATGCCCTAGTATATTGGACTTGATTTTTAGTATTTTACGGAACGATTGTTACATAAAATACGAAATTCAAGCTCGACGTTTACGGCCAAAATTAAAAGAGTTTTATGTTTAGACAGGATTGAAGAGTAAAGTTAAAAAGTAAAATCATTAAAGATATGTCTCGGTTGAGAATAGAATTTCAGTTTTTAAATCAATAGTAACGACGCATGTGAGACACATATATCTAAATTTAATTATCTATTCATACAAATAATTAAAATTGGAGTGTCTGTTTGTAATATTAAAAAAAAACCGACTTCCAAAAAACATCCAACGAAAACTCTCTGCCAAAAAAACACTTAAAAGCGTAAAATAAACTGTTTCTCCATAAATTACCTATACCTAATTCTTTATTCATTTAGATAGTAGTATTATAATGTGTGCTAGGTACCTAGAATCTGTTTGAAGTCGGTGCCAAGTGACTATCGCTTAGACTTTTGTAATTGTTTTTTTTATTTTTTTTATTTAATTAATCACAAAGTTTACATTTTCTAATCTAAACTAATTAGTGCAACAAAAACCAGAAAGGTTTGTTCGTACACTAAAATTCGTCAAAGTACTCAATCGACACAATTACAATATTCAAAAACAAAAAAATGCACACAATACGAAATGGTAAATGACACAAGTAAGTGGGTATGCTTAAGCTATAGACCAGTGTCGATAAGTTTTAAAACCAAAAAAAATAATAGTAGAATGAAACCCATTAGAAAAGGAGGGGAATATTATAAAAAAACTCGAATTTGAAAATTTGTTTTAATTATTATATACAATTTTAAGCTATTTATGAAAATGTACACTTTAATTACTCGAAAAACGTAACATTACATGTAACATTGATTAAAAAAAGAATGCAAATCAAAATATACTACTATTATTAACAAACAAATAAGTTAATAAAATTAATATTTAATAAGACATCTACAATATTTGGAGAAAGTTGTCGAAACTTCTTTAAATTATATGTGTAGATGCCTATTTATAACTATTTTAAGATAACTTATATATCTGAGTGACCTACGAAAAATTTTAGCCCATCAAAAGGTATTTCATAGAGAAGTTGGGAAGGGGCTACGCGGGTCTGGGTCTTACTACATACACACCTACTATTTCGTAGCAGCTGTAACAACCGTTAGCCGAGCCAGTATTCGAAATACAGTACAGTATACAACATCTATATATACAAAAGAGTAAGGTGACTGACTGACAGACTGACTGACATACCCAGAGATCAACGCACAGCCCAAACCGCTGAAGCTAGAATCCTGAAATGTTTCATGTAGGTTCTTTGTATAACGTAAGTGAGCACTAAGAAAGGAATTTTTGAAATTCCACCCCTAAGGGGGTAAATCAGGGGATGAAAGTCTGCGTGAGCGAAGCCGCGTGTAAAAGCTAGTCGTTTATAAAAATACACGTGCACGCTGAGTTTCTTTAAGATAATTGTGACAAGTTTACTTAAAAAAAAACTATTTGAATCTGCATAGGAAGGTAAATAAAATACTATCTCTATTTTTATCTGTATCAATCAACTCAAACATAAAAATAGTAATATTTTCTTTAAAAATAGTATGTTTAACGTAACATAACCTAAAGATTAAAATTGAATGATATTTTAGTACAAGATTAAAAAATAATAATCTCATTAATTTTGCACAAACAAATTTAGTTACCCCCATAAAAAAAATATTAAAATACATAAAAAATATATTATAAATCTATAAAAAATATAAAAATATATATAAAAATAGATTTAAATAGTAAATATATTTTTAATAACAAACTTTTGGCCAATTTTTATATATTTATGAATGGTAATATTAATGTGCTTAAAATATTGTAATGAATAACGTAATCAGAATAAAGTATCTACATTTAATAGTACGATTTATATTTATATATAATGAGATTTTTTATGACATAAATGTAATAAGCATTAAATAAATCAACTTTTTAATTGAAACAAATTGCAGGAATCACATTTTTTTGATGAAATTATTTATAATGATTTAAAAAAAAAATCGAATTCGAGTTTTTTTCGATTTTTTGCATTTTCTGAGAAGATTTACTATGGTTACATTTTTTTTTTCACCATCGGAAAGTAGAGATTTCAACGAACAGAAAACATACCAACTTTTTGAAAAAAGCTGATATTTTGACGGGTGAATTTTCGATTGAAAATTAGGATGCTTTTTCGATATTAATTCAATATAAGGTGAAAAAATATATATTTCTAATCAAATAAATTACAGCGTATTTGGAACATAAAAAGGTAAGTTTTCACCAAATTTTGTGAAAAAAAAAGAAAATTGTAAAAGATAAAAATAAAAAACCAAATTTTTCACATATTTGAGGTTATGTGATAAAAGTGTAAATACAAAAGTTTACATCTTTTTATTACCTACAACTTTGCCATTTGACTTTTTTCCATAGGACTTTTAGTTTTGCCGGAAATCGAGAAAAAACGTTTTTTACCCTTAAAACCTCCCCCCCATCCCCTTCCCGACCTCAGATCGCCCGTAATTAATTTTTCCTTTCATTTTTATAATATTCTCCTCCTTTTCTAATGGGTTTCATCCTACTATTTTTTTTTTCACTTTTTATAATTTTTAAAGGCTTCTACACTAGTCTACTAGGACTAGTAATTCATACGCGGTGACAAATAACTTTACGTTGTATCTATATTTCAGACTACCTGCTTTTTTGTTTTATTATGGTTGCGTTAGCTTGCAATAGTAATAGGTGCTATACTGGGCTGTATACAGGCTGTTTCATTCCAAAAACTTTATTAATTCATTATTTACATTGTCTTAAATCCCTCAAAGAAGACTAAACCACTTAAATATTATTTACTATTTTTATGATAATATTATCGTAACCCTTAATGATATTATTATTTTTTTAGTGTGTTAATAAAGTAGGTTTTTAGATTACTTTTTAAATTATTACTATTTATTTTATTTTTTATGTGTACTGGTAAGTTATTTATTAAATCAGGAACAATGTATTGCAATGTACGTTTTCCGTGTACATTGTTAAATTTAGGAGTTGATAGCTTATTTTTACTCACACTTCTGGTTAGTTTACTGTGAGAAATAACTTTTTGAAGGGCCTCATTAAAGTATTGTTCCGTTAGAATGTTATATTTTAGTTTCTCGTCAACTGTGGTATCAATGAACAATATGAGAACAAGGCTTGATAATTATTTTTATAATGCTCCTTAATTTTTCGGGGGATAATGGTTTTTAATATACGTATCTGGAGTTCATAGATTCGGTCTAGATTTGTTTTAGCTGTGCGTCCATAACTACTCAGACCGTAAGAGATTATCGATTCGCCTAATGATTTATATAACGATAACAGTATTGGATAAGGAATTTTGTATTGAAGTATAGAAAATTTTGCAAGTATTGCGCGCAATTTATCACACACATGCTGAATGTGATTAGCCCATGACAGTCGGTCATCAATGATTATACCTAAGTAAGTCTGTTTATCAACAACTTCCAGGGCACCGCAGCTGCAATTAGTGTTATTAGTTTTAGTATGTAAGCAGCTGTGGCAATGTGATATTATTGTTATAGGACATGTTTTTCTATTTTGACTTGTGCTTATATACATTACTTTAGTTTTACTATCATTCAATACGAGCCCGTTGTCATGGGACCATCTTGAAAGTAAAGTAAAATCTCTTTGTAATTATTTAAGAGCCATATTAATGTCGGAGTCAGCTACAAGCAGGCAAGTATCGTCAGCAAATTGATATAGTTCGCAGCTTTTTATGATGTTTACTAGGCTATTGACATAAGTTATGTAGTGCAAGGGCCCGAGCACTGAACCTTGAGCTGTCCCTTCAGTCACGTTAACCGTTCTACTAACCGCGTTTTCGACCTTCACGTAGTATGTTCGATTTTGTAAGTAGTTTGAACACCATTCTAATAAAGAGCCGCGTATTCCACTTTCTTCCAGACTATCAATTATTCTTTCATGGCGAAATGTATCAAAAGCTTTGCTGTAATCGATAAAAACTGCGATAACATGTCGTTTGCTATCTAGATGTTTGTTGACAGAATCTGTAAAGTCCGAAATTAATTGAGTAGTGTTCCTCCCGGGTTGAAAACCATACTGTTTTTGTGAAATAATGTCTTTTTTTTTAAAGAATGTATACATTTGATTATCAATGTATTTTACAACAATTTTGTCAATTGTGGGGAGTATAGTGATTGGCCTATAATTGTCATACTCTTTATGGCTACCTTTTTTGTATATTGGTCTAACTATTCCTGTTTTTAACTGTTCAGGATATTTGCCTGATACTATGCTTGCATTAATGAGTTTGGCAATTGCTTCAGTTATCTTATCCCCAATACACTTAATATCAATTGGCCGTATGCTATCAGACCCTGGTGCTTTGTTATTGTTTAAGATTTTTATTATAGGCTGTACATTGTCTAATCGAGCCTTTGCAAAGCGCATTGTAACGTTTTTATGCATACTGTAGGTTGATTTGTCTAATAGTTGGATGTTACAATTCGGTGAGATAGATTTTACACTTTCTTCGAATGTCTGTGCGAATTTGTTTGCTTCCGTTTGTTCGTTTGTATTCTTTTTGGCTTAGCACCTACTTCAAACAGATTTTAGGTACCTAGCACACATTATAATACTACTATTAAAATGAATAAAGAATTAGGTATAGGCAATTTATGGAGAAACAGTTTATTTTACGCTTTTAAGTGTTTTTTTGGCAGAGAGTTTTCGTTGGATGTTTTTTGGAAGTCGGTTTTTTTTTATAAAAAGTTTTTATTTTTCAGTTTTTAGTGCAAAGAATCGTAGGTAAGTAGTAAGTTGAACTATTTCATCATCAAGAATACAAATTAAGGTCTATACGTACGTGTAATATTACAATCATCCTCTAATCCCTAACTGTTGAAGTGTTTAACCTTCTATCATCAGCTCACCTAAATAATTTGAAAGTATACGACTGAAGGTCTTTAGATACGTATGAAATTGAAAGAATTATCCTCCAACTCCTAACCGTTGAGGAGTTGTACCTTCCACCTTCCATCATCAGCTTACCTAAATAATTTGAAAGAATACAACTAAAGGTTACATATATACATATGATATTTAAAGATTTATCCTCCAACTCCTAACCGTTAAGGTGTTGTACCTTACATCATCAGCTTATCATCATAAAATGATGACTACCAGACGCAAATACCGGTGTAACTTCAGAAAATATACGAAAAACATAGTATGTGCCTATAAAAAATGAGGGTTTCCCTCGATTTCCCAGGGATTCCATCATCAGATCCTGATGTGCTGGCAATGGGACCACCTCGGAAGCATACCCTTTCGAATACAAGAAAAAATTTCAAAATCGGTCCACAACTGACGGAGTAATCGCTGAACATCCAAAAAAAAAAAAAAAAAAAAAAATACATACAGTGGAACATAGACCCTCCTCCTTTTTGGAAGTCGGTTAATAACCGCTTTATACTAAATGCATATGTATGTATACACGGTACATATGCCAAAATAACATTTTATAAAAAAAATCTGTCTGTCTGTTTGTTCCGGCTAATCTCTGGAACGGCTGGACCGATTTTGACGGGACTTTCACTGATAAGTAGCTGATGATATAAGGAGTAACTTAGGTTACTTTTTTTAGACTAGCTTTGCCCCGCGGCGTTGCCTGCGGTTATTGTCATACCACGGGTAGCACCGCGGGGTTCAGCTAGTCTTACATATAACCATACCATTGTAAACAGTTATCTATTAGCACAAATATTATTACTATAGATAGTGTAACTTCAGAAAATATACGAAAAACATAGTATGTGCCTATAAAAAATGAGGGTTTCCCTCGATTTCCCAGGGATTCCATCATCAGATCCTGATGTGCTGGCAATGGGACCACCTCGGAAGCATACCCTTTCGAATACAAGAAAAAATTTCAAAATCGGTCCACAACTGACGGAGTAATCGCTGAACACCCAAAAAAAAAAAAAAAAATAAAATACATACAGTGGAACATAGACCCTCCTCCTTTTTGGAAGTCGGTTAATAACCGCTTTATACTAAATGCATATGTATGTATACACGGTACATATGCCAAAATAACATTTTATAAAAAAAAACTGTCTGTCTGTTTGTTCCGGCTAATCTCTGGAACGGCTGGACCGATTTTGACGGGACTTTCACTGATAAGTAGCTGATGATATAAGGAGTAACTTAGGTTACTTTTTTTAGACTAGCTTTGCCCCGCGGCGTTGCCTGCGGTTATTGTCATACCACGGGTAGCACCGCGGGGTTCAGCTAGTCTTACATATAACCAGACCATTGTAAACAGTTATCTATTAGCACAAATATTATTACTATAGATACACACATAAATAACGACAGAAAGACACTAAGGTTTCTATGTAGAGGATGACAAAATAGTCAAATATAAATGTCCATGAACGGTGGTATTACCTTATAGTTTACGTGTTTTTCGTTTTACATTTGTTCCTTGGGGCCTTCGACTAAAAATACTTAATCGATTTATATTATTATAACTTACCTTAAATAGAATTAATATACTGCCAATTTTCTCAATAATCCCCTAAGTGCCCCTTGCCCCTATTACGTAAGTGTGGTTAATTATAGTTGACAAAATATGGGCGTTTAATTCAATACCTGTTTTTAGAAAGAGGTCCTATCGTAGATCAATAAATTTAATTTATAAGAACAACGTGTATATAACAGGTTCTATAAATTATCTAGTTCATTATTCCATTACGAAATAAACTTACTTTATTTCGTTCTTATGATTTCTGCTAATAGATTTTTGCAAAACAACTACTAAGTCGGAATAAAATTAGTAAACATGTACAAATAACGATCTTAAGGCGTGTCTCCTGCTCCCAAAAATAACAAAACAAACTAAAGAAATGTTTTTGCAAACCATGTTATCAGACCATTGCCGTCTCCTGCGACTTTATACAAACGTCACACACGAACATCAAACATAGGGATGCGGTGTCGATTAGAAGGTATCGATACTGTACTCATGAGTAGCATCGAATAAAAAGTATCGTACTCATAAAAGTATCGAAACGGTACTTCAAAGTATTGAATACTTTTCTTACCGAGGCCTAATAGCGATCTTTTTAGAGTTCTGTAGCCCAATGGCAAATAACGGAACCCTTATGGATTCGTCATGTCTGTCCGTCCGTCTGTATGTTACAGCCACATTTTTTCGAAACTATAAGAACTTTAATGTTGAAACTTGGTATTATGTGAACCGCATTAAGATTTTCACACAAAAATAGAAAAAAAAACAATAAATTTTTGGGGGTTCCCCATACTTAGAACTTTTTTTCATCAAGCCCATACCTGTAGGGTATCTATGGATAGGTCTTTAAAAATGATATTGAGGTTTCTAATATCATTTTTTTTCTAAACTAAATAGTTTGCGCGAGAGACACTTCCAAAGTGGTAAAACGTGCCCCCCCCCCCTGTAACTTCTAAAATAAGAGAATGATAATGGCTCATAGTGCTAATGTTAGATAACCTTTTAATATTATTTAAATTGTCCTTTATAGTATAAATATGAATAATATAAGTATGAGTTCAGTTCAGTTTCATTATACGAGAAGCATAAAATGAAAATAAAAAAAAGTATGAATAAGTATCAGCTACTTAATTATAACGAAAATGATCACTGGTTAGCAAGTCGATAACATCTGATTTGTAAATCAAAACGATTAATCTTTACCTCCACAACGACTATAATGAAGAATGTTATGTGGTTATTGCACAACACTATGTTAGCAAATGAAATCGCCCTCCCCCCCCCCCCTTGCAGGCGAACACGGGGAT
The DNA here is from genome assembly GCA_949125395.1 of Diaphora mendica. NCBI lineage: Eukaryota > Metazoa > Arthropoda > Insecta > Lepidoptera > Erebidae > Diaphora > Diaphora mendica. Next base: position 11,812,201 of record OX421321.1, read on the forward strand.
GTTTTCCGTCCGCTTCGGATAACGCGTTTGCTTGTTAAAAATAACAAAACAGTTAGGCCACGCCCATATTTTGATAAATTCACATATTTATCAAAATATGGGCGTTTAAATTTGGTGTTTAAAAACATTTAACAGTGTCGCAGGAGACCCGGCTTTATGGCTAAAAAACAATACTTCTTACTAATAGAAACATCTGTTTTGTACACTTAAATATGGTCTGATGAAGACCGCACAATCAATAACTTACTTAATTTAAAGTCGGCCACAAAAATCCTGTACATTTCAACATCAGTTCAAGTTCCTATTTTGAACAGTTTGTTGTTACACATTCTTTGACGAAAGAACGATGCCATAGAATCCCCTTTTCGAACCAAAGATTTCGTTATTTAACTACATTTCCTGATTAAGTGGTCAAAAACTAGGCAAAGACTGTGTTATAGTAACCAGACTCTTAATAAAAAACATCGCCATCATCATCTCAGCCGAAAGACGTCCAATGCTGGACATAGGCCTCCTCCAAAGCTCTCCACAACCGCATTTCCTGTGCTGCCAGCATTTAGCGGGCATAAACATACTTCAATGTTACTAGATTCATGCATACTAGATAAATTATGCCCAGAGACAGAAAATAATAAATTATTTATCTTTGTTGTAAATCGAACCAAGGACCTCCGGCTAAGCAGTCAGTATCATTTACTAGAAGACTAACAGACCCGTCAAGTTTAGTGTACAACTATATTTCGTATTATAATAAATATATACAATATCTTGCCTTCTTCTTGCAAAATGTTTGACGGTTGTACGTAGATATCTGTGTATAGTTAGAATACAAATTAGTAGTATCAAACAGAGTTTCGCTAAACTTTGAACTATGTCCAGAGGGAACGAAAACCGTTCGTTAAGATAACAGATATCTGTTATTGACGTCCTCCATAGTTTGCATACACCTTCTGTATACAAAACGGTAGGCCCATCAATATTCAGAATAGATCTCGCTTAAAAGCTGCCTCCGGCATCTTACTTCTTTTAATAGCTAAATGTTTTATGGTTCCGTTATGTAGAAGGCTTGTTTACATTTTAAAGCGAGAAATTTAGAAGCGAGGCTTTGTATGAATTTGTAATACATTCGTTTGATATTTGGTTAAGTAAAGAATTCTGTTTTATAATTCTCTTGTAAAGTATATTTTTTATTCTAAAGCGTGCTAAGTATTCTTTGCAAAACATCACGTACCCATTAGTCTATCTAAATCAGATTGAATCGATGGAAAACGATGCTGCTGATAAAAGCCCGTCAACCTTCTAATCGATTGTCACTTTGTTAGGTCTCCTCCAGCATTTTTTTAAAAGTACATGTTGGATGTAAATCTGAACCCCGGACGTAAAACAAAATTGTTCTATTGCCAAGAAAAAACCTACTAACATATGATGGAAATATGTATCAGTAATACATGTATAAAAAAAACTAGTCAGTTATCTTCGAACTAAACATGTTACTAAACTCGTTTACCTAAATAAGATAAGAATTTTGAAATTTATAAAAATTTAAGAAAAAACTTTAAATTGAAACTGTTTATCGTTAAGCAGATTTACATAAAATAAGGTTGTTGTGCGAAGGTATCTTAGGGAGCTATCACGGCACGGCATTGAATTCGAAGACTTTGTGTATACTTTCAATCAAGCTTTCGGTTTGGAACAACATCTATTGCAAAAATCTCATTTATTTTATAGGTTAAAATCTTTGAAATATTAGATGTTATCGACTAGTTTTAAAGGAAACCAAAGACATTCTTTAAGAAAATTTTGGCATCATCTTTATATATCTAACTTTAAATCTCATTTCAATATAATAATAATAATAAATATTTCGGACATCTAACACACAACGCCATCTAGTCGCAAGCTAAGCAGAGCTTGTGTTATGGGTACTAGACAACTGATACAAATACATATATACTTTTTTTTGTAAATACATACATATTATACATAGAAAACACCCAAACTCCGAAACAAATATTTGTAGATCATGCAAACATTTGGTCCGACCCGGGAATCAAACCCGAGACCTCATGATCAGCAGTCGCACACGCCAACGCCAACGCGAGACCAACGAGGCAGTCAAATCAATCTCAAAAATCAACAATCTCATTTCAATACTCTTCATTTGTATTTATAGGTTGTTTATAGTGTATGCTTTGCTCCTAAAATCCTTCTAGCGGAATATTAGAGTATCAATACTTGTTAATGGTAAAAGTTCCGTGCGGTCCGAACAATAACATTAGCTTCAGAAATCAATTTGGATTGCAACTTAATTCAAGCGAAACGCCTGTATATTTTTTTACTAACGTCATAAATTTACAACATACTTACATTATCTTCCTGTTCTTCATTCTTTATAAGCATTTCGTAAAAAGCGATTATTTTAATATTACAAACAGACATTTCAATTTTATTTATTTGTATGGATGTATAGATAAATTAAGAAAAATTTAAAGTTACGTTGCTATAGTTACTTGGTGCGGCCAGAGCAAATAAAAAAAAACTACACCAAGAAGGTTCCGAGTCTAAGTTTTTAACAAATAAAAAAATATTGTATGATAAATTCGGCACCATGGAGGTGAAGTAAATAGGTTTAATGATGTTTTGAATTCACAAACTTAGTGCATACGACGATGTTCTAAATTCAATTTACTTTATTCTCTAGAGGATAAAAACGGCTTTTACACTCAGATATCGAAGGGCAAAAATACTATTTACGAGCTGGTGGGATGAAAAAATACATACAGTGAAAAATAGAACCTCCTCCTTTTATGAAGTCGGTTAATAAAAATATTTGTAATTACGAATATGTATGTATACATGGTACATATACTAAAATATTTTTTTTACAATTTCTGTTACATTGTCTGTCTGTCAGTCGGTCTGTCTGTCTGGTTGTTCCAGGTAATCTCTGGAACGGCTGGACTGATTTTGACGGGACTTTCATTGGCAAATAGCTAATAATCTAAGGAGTAACTTAGGCTACTTTTTTAGACTAGCTTTGTCCCGCGGTGTAACTCGCGGTACGACAAAAATCGCGGGTAACACCGCGGGGTTGAGCGAGTACCTAAGTATTTTTAAATAATTTAAAAATAAATCTGTAATACTTACCTATTATAATGAAGTACCTAATAAGTATTAATACCTAAACTGAAATAAAAGTATCTTGTGATTGTTAATGCCTTTTTTGCATTTAGTTGTTTCCTCGCTGAGGTGGAATGAAAAGTTACGTGTTGCACTCGAGTGCAAAGATTTTTCACCTCGTGCTCTTTTGATTCCCTCGCTGACGCTCAGGATTCTAATTTCTAATAAAATTTCTTCTAATAAAATTCTAATAAAAAAAAAAAATTAGAATCCTGAGCGTCGGTTTTTAATAACCATATTTAATACTATAAAATAATATCCACACAACAAACATCAAAATACTCAAATTTATTTATTAGTCGGTTGAATTTAAGCCATGTCAACTAAATGTGCGATTCAGACAAATTTAATTTACCAAATCAATATCTACAAATCTTGGACACCAATTACTTTTAATTTGCCGTCACTAATTAAAGATGTTCATTTGATTCTTCAAAGAACCCGGTTCCGTGTTTACTTTCTTAGTAATTACGGTATCAAGTGCCCTTCTGTAACACTGAATGTCTATTATAAGTCGTATTTAGACTTGGCGAAGGCGTATAACATGTAAGAAATACATCACTGCACGATTTTAACAAAAAAAAAACGATTTTTATCGTAAAACTTGTGTTCAAAAAATTCAGAGATTTGTTATCAGTCTGCTAGCGATTTCCTTTCTAGTTTTCTCCTGGTTCCCTGGCTACTGATACCCAGGACGTATTAGGTCCGAAATAATCATGTAAACACACCTGTACTGGCCGTAGAGTTGAGGGCATCCGAGGACATATCCTCAGGAAAAAGGATTTGAAGTTTACACCATGTCAAAGGAATGGATTTACGGTTTGCCCGACATCCATTAGTTTAAATCCAATATAATCAATTTGTCGTGTCATGGTCGTACCGTGCTTAGAGACTTGGTCGATAAGAATACCACATGAACATATTGAACATATAAGATACTGCAGACCCACGTAACTTGATCTGTGTCCCTTTCAATCATACTCGGCTCCTATTGTTCTAAGCGTGATGTTAACTATTCTATCTTAGGTACGCCAGCTAAACTTATCTAACTATCCGCATAACCTAATTCCAATACACATACATTGTACTTTAATCATAACATGTATAATTATATATATACATATATAATATACAAATTAATACTTAGTAGCAAGCAGATGTTAATATAGCAAAAGGTGTGTTTTATAAATATGTATTACTAGCATTTCCCTGTCTTTTTGTCTGTACTGTTAGTCATTGCTTTACACTTTACCCGTATTTCGTTTTGTGCCGTGGGAGGACCACGCTTCGGCATGAATGGGCTGACTAGACCAGAGTGATACCACGGCCACACAGATAACCGGTGTGAAATAGCTTTGCGCTGTGTTTCACCGAGTGAGTGAGGATACCGGAGGCCCATACCCCAACCCCTCCCTACATCCCTTTCCCCATCCCCCAAAGGCCGGCAACGCACTTGTGACGCCTCTGGTGCTGCGGGTGTCCATAGGCGGCGGTAATCGCTTACCATCAGGTGATACATGTGCTCACTTGCCTCCTATACCATAAAAAAGGTATTTTATTGTTTACATATGAGAAAAAAATATTTTCAAAAACGTTAAACCACCTTTAACCAACGCTAACAAAGAACACTGAAAAGCGAAAAATAGTTACAAATCGAATGGAGAAACTAACAGGGCTGGGACCCTTAATAAAACAGATTACATTAAAAAAAAGCAATAGATACCTTCTAGTTTGATTAAAGTCACTGCTAAACTCAACAGGTACATTAAACCCTAGGTTAGGTAGCTCGGCAGTTGAGAGGGTCTTCATGCAGCGCCTAGGTAGCAAACGATAAAAATTATAAATAAAAACGATAAATCCTGGGTAGCATTACAATTGTGTAGTAATAAATGGTTTTCAGCTAATTTGTAAAGTGCATTTTGGTGATTAGATTAAGATATTATTATGTTACAATAGATCAAAATAAGACAATTATACATATATAGTGCAGTATTTTTTCTAAATGCTTCTACTGGAATTAATGGAAAAAGTTTGTTACACTATAAACTTCTACAGACAAGAATTTTGTCTTTTCAAGACAAGTCTCTTAAAACTTTAAGCGACTTGTCTTGAAAAATGCAAAATAACTTTGTAATTCCATATTTAAAAGAAGTACATAAGTTTTACTACACAATACTTATTGTATTTAGCTTACTATTATGTTTTATTTTATCTCATAAATATTCTACGTCTATATAACGACGTCTAGACCCTCTATTTTCAACGAATCCAATTACGAAAAACGATAAGAATGAATCGTGCAATACCTGGCTGTAAATGATCACCTTTCCAATTATTGACTTTGGTGAACATTGCTGCTTCCAATCTGGCTTACCTTATTAACTGTCTTGGTAATATAGACTTACTATGGGCTGACTTTTACAAGATCTTACAATGTTTCAGAAAGATAGGTTTCCTTAGCCAAATAATATTGCCTTACTTATTGTTCAAATATTTAAAGAAGTACTAGACGTTGTGCGATTATTTTTTAATTAAGTTTTTCTTATCAACTACAATCAGCTAACAAATTCTACTTAATCTATGTTCACTCATAGAGTATCAATTATCTTCGCCTGTCAGTGATATAATCATTCAAAGGGGATTGAATTGTTTCTGTTAATAGACTGTTGCCTTTTGTTTATGGAATTCATTGTCTCAAAGGAATCTGTTTTGTATGTAAGGTGTGTTATACTCTAATCATTTATCCTTATTTAATTATTATCCATGATATGTTAATACACATTGCTGATTTCGCAGACCCCAAAGTGAATTTGATTAAATCTTCAATTGGTTCAGGTATAAACTAGTTTTGAGTGTTTTTATATTTATTGTAATAAATATAAAAAACCAATGTTATACTTTATATATGTCGGAGACAAGAATAAACGAGAACATGAATCACAGATACAGCAAATCTGGACTATAGCCAAACACTAATCACTACTAAACGGATACGAATTAACTTAAACACCATCAGCAACCCCCCAGGAGGGGATTGGGGCAACGCTCACCCCTCCGCGATGCCCTGTGGAATTCGCCACTGATCGTAATTCCCCCACTGATAAATATCGCCAATATATATATATATCATACACACAATATAAAACACAGAGATACAATAAATCACAAATCAAATAATAGATATGGTCGTCGCGAGATCTGAAGAGAACTGTGTCCTGTTGCCGATCGCGCCGCTTTATATAGAGTGTTCCGTAGTGTTCGATAGTGGCAAATGTTTGTATCACCCTTACTATTTGGATACCCTCACTCCGACATATATATAATCAAATAACTGATAAATCTTAATAAAGGATCACTGTACATGTATCGTACGGCTCAAGAAGATTAAAATTATAACAACTGTTTAACTAATATTGGCTATTTTCTTAATTCCTTACATTCCACAATTTTTTTTTTTTTTTTTTAAAAGACAACTCCCGCATTAGGAATAAACATCCCGTGTCGCGAGGGACTTTACAGACATACATGAAACGGACACAATTAACACCCAAATTCAGAACAACAATTTGTGGATCACACAAAGTGTTGTCCCGTGTCGTATTTGAACCCACAACACTTGGTGAATTGGCAAGCGGCGTGGCGACCGCCTAAACCACTAGGCCAACCGTGCAGATTAGGTACTAACCAACTGTAATCTCAAGTGTGGATGTAGGTAACTTTTATAAATTAAACTAATACTTTGATATTGGTTTTGTAGCTACAGCGAAACCACAAAACCAATATCCGAACTGATACTGAACAGTACATTATCATGCAAACTTCCACCGAAAATTGGTTTGAACGAGATCTAGTAAGTAGTTTTTTTTTAATACGTCATAAATGGTAAACCGCAAAAAAATACACTATTATTAAAACATCGATCAAAGTTAAAACGAACTACAAGAATGTTTATATTATGTTACTTGCTGCTTCGGAAGCCTTCATGGGCGAGTCCGACTCGCACTTGGCCACTTTTTAATTTGATGCTAACTTTATAAACGATATATCATCGCAATTTTATTAAATATATGTATAAAGTTTTGTTTGACGCAATACAGTTCATGAATATTATACAACGGCTCTATCATTATACTATGTAATTGCGAGTGGAGATAAATCGTGCGAAAAATGTTAGTCGCTTGATTTACCTGCGCCATCTGTTTGCATTAAGTAGCGTTCACACGGGCAAGTGCGCGCCACCGCAATCTATGTATAGCTGTGTGTGCTTATCTTCGCAAGCTCCACTTTATACAGTTTGAATATTTTCGTACTCATCCTTAGAAGTCCGTCCAATCCGTAGAACTCTACCCTACTATATATTGTGATCTGGAATAATTGCTGTTTTCGTTGCTCTGTTGATCTTTTTGACACTGAATAATTTGTTTCTCCAAGTTATATATACTACTAGCTGAGCCCCGCAGTGTTACCCGCGGTACAAGAACTACCACGGGCAACGCTGTGGGGCAAAGCTAGTCTAAAAAAAGTAGCCTAAGTTACTCCTTAGATCATAAGCTATCTGCCAGTGAAAGTTCCGTCAAAATCGGGTCTATACCTGACTGCACGTTTGGCCTACTGGTTTAACGGTCACCACGCCGTTTCCTACTTCGCCAAGTGTCGTGGGTTCAAATCCCAAGGACCACACTTTGTGTGATCAACAAATTGTTGTTCTGAGTCTGGGTGTTCTTTGTGTCCGTTTCATGTATGTTTGTAAAGCCCCCCGCGACACAGGATTTATTCCTAGTGCGGGAGTTGTCTTTAAAAAAAACGGTCCAGCCGTTCTAGAGATTACCCATGAGAGAACAAACAGAAAGACAGACACACAGACGGACAGACAGACAAAAATGGTAAAAAATGATATTAGGTCTTTACCTATGAAATTGCCGTTCTTCAGTACTGGTCATTTCAAATAAAAAAAAGTTTGTAATGGTTCTGTATTCTAAATTCAAATTAATTTTGTTTTAAAACCATGACTTTCTATTTACAAACTCAGTCTTTTGTTTTTTGATTAACGTTGTATTTTCATTACATTTGAACATTTTTCGTCATAATGGATACTTTAAAAATTCGTGTAATTATGGAATATGAGTTCCGTCGTGGCACCAACGCGACACAAACGGCACGTAACATCAAAAACGTTTACGGAGAGAACTGTACAAACGAACGCACAACCCGTTATTGGTTTTCCCGGTTCCGTTCTGGAAATTTTGACTTAAAAAATGAAGCTCGTGGTCGTCCGGAGACTTTGCTTAACAATAATGAATTAAAAGCGATTGTGGAAGCTGACGAAACTCAATCTACAGCTGAGCTAGCAGCAGCTTTTAATGTAAGCATCAAAACAATATTGATCCATTTGCTACAAATTGGCAAGGTAAAAAAGCTTGATAGATGGGTGCCCCACGACTTGGGGGCTCTGACTGCCCTAAATAAGGCCCGCCTCTGGCGGCCTCAGAGGGTATTGGCAGTCAGAGCCATACGCGGATACCGCACGGTGTCGACCGAGGCGGCGTGCGCCCTGGCCGGAACACCCCCGTGGGATTTGGAGGCGGAAGTGCTCGCCGAAGTTTATCGACGGGTGGCTGAATATCGGGCGGAGTATGGCTATCGCCCTCCGCCCGAAGAGGTACGCGAGTGGCGTGAAGCCGCCCGTCGAGCCACTATGGCTAGATGGTCGTTCCGGCTGGAGACTCCACGCGCTGGCTTTGCCGCCGTGGAGGCTCTCCAGCCGGTCATCCTCGAGTGGGCAGGGCGGCAGCACGGGACCCTTTCCTTCCGACTGACGCAGGTCCTTTCCGGGCATGGTTGCTTCGGGAAGTACCTGCACTCGGTCGCTAGGAGGGAATTGAGTCCCGCCTGCCACCACTGCGACTGCAATGAGGACTCGGCGCAGCATACGCTGGCGATCTGCCCTGCATGGGCGTCGCAGCGCCGGGCCCTCACTGCAGTCATCGGAGGAGATCTCTCGCTACCGGCCGTCATACGCTCCATGGCCGGTAGCGATAGCAGTTTTACCGCGGTCGCAACCTTCTGCGAAGAAGTCATCTCGCAGAAGGAGGTGGCGGAGAAGGCCCGGGAGGATGATATCCACTCGGACCCAATCCGCCGCCGGCGAACCGGGCGGCGGAGGCGCGCCTATCAGCGCCTCATGCCGCCCTGAGTGTGGCCGCGGATGGTCGGGACGGGTTTTCCCCTCCATCCGCTCTAGTGGCCACCCGCGAAGGGGCGACGTACGCGTGTGCCGTACGTCGCCTAAATTGAGAGTTTTACAGCAGACGGTGCCCGCTTCAGTGCGGGCAAGCGCTGGGAGGAGTCCGGATGTGTTAATAACTGCAGTTCCCGGATTCCTCCCTTCACAGGCGCAGAGTGGCACACCGTGTGGTTTTAGTCGGTTCGAGTCCGACACACCGCCCCGCCGTAAACCCCGGTGGGGTGACGGTCCGAGGGGATTTCCACACGTAAAATAAAAAAAAAAAAAATGGGTGCCCCACGACCTTAACGATCGCCAGCGCAACGTACGCGTCGAGACCTGCCTTGCGCTGCTTTACAGGCAAAGAAATGAAGGAATTTTGAAACGAATTGTTACGTGCGACGATAAATGGATTCTGTTCGACAATCGAAAGCGCTCAGCAAGTTGGTTAGACCCTGGTTCAGCACCAAAGCAATGCCCTAAACCAAAAATGACCCCTAAAAAGGTGATGGTCACTGTTTGGTGGTCTAGTGCGGGTGTGATTCACCACAGCTTTTTACAAAACGGCATGAGCATTAATGCAGATGTGTACTGTGAAGAACTGGAGAGAATGATGGAGAAGCTTGCACATCTGCAACCAGCTTTCGTCAATCGGTCGTCCCCACTGCTCCTTCACGACAACGCGCGACCCCATACTGCGCAACAGACAGTCTCCAAGCTGCAAGAGCTGGAGTTGGAAGTTCTCCCTCACCCGCCATACTCACCATACCTTGCACCTACCGACTATTACTTTTTCCAAAATTTAGACAACTTTTTAGTGGGTAAAAAATTCAATTCCCGAGAGGCAGTACAAAATGCCTTTGAAGAGTTTGTTGCCTCCCGTCCAACTGATTTTTAAAAGAAGGGCATCAATAAACTGCCAATGCGTTGCCAAAGATGCGTCGATTGCATGGGTGATTACTTCGAATAACAGAAATAAAAAAGTTTGAAAAATAAGTACTTTCACTTATTGCATACAAAACGGCAATTTCATAGGTAAAGACCTATTATTTTGGTACATGTACCGTGTATACATACATATGCATTCATTTAAAATCGGTTATTTCAATGTTACAAACAGACATTCCAATTTTATTTTTTGTATAGAGTAGGTATAGATAAATAGATAAGAAATATATTTGTATGGATTTATACTGTGTTAAAACATCGCAACGATTCAATGCGATATTTAATTTGATCTTTAACCTTAGGCCGAGAGTGAAGTCGGTACGATAGTATGCCTTATTTGTTATTTGTTTTAGAGATAGATATAATAAACAAACCAATACAACATAACAAAACTTTTCCACTTATATTGACCCTACATTCAAAGTAGTGGATTATTAAACGTAAAGGCATTTGCAAACAAAATTCTTGTCCTTCGATAATGTATCCCCTAAATGAAGTTACTATAAAAAACTCATTGTTAAAATACTCATTGTACGTTCATACAGCACACTCAATGTGCTGGAAAACATCATGATTTCTAGTGTTCGCCACAATGCAATAAATGCAACGGAATTTCACTTTGCCATAATGGCAGCACAATCTAAACATTTAGAGCAAACTTCAATGCGCCACAGCCCACAATGCTCGCTACGTCCTGTACATATTAAACTCGTATATATTTGTAAGTGCTGTCAAATCGAGGTATGCGTTTTTTCTACTGCCAATAATAACTTCTTTGATTAATATGTATCAAAAAAAGTTGATTAAACTAAAACTAGACTACATAAAGTCACCCGGGCCATTATTACGAATCTTTTGACACCTCATTCATTATCATCAGTTCAGTAGTTTAGGCGCTACAGTGGAATATACAAACATACATAGACTGCCAAAGATATTACCCTCCTTTTTAGCTTCGCCATAGTCGGGGCTGTCTCAATATGTAAAGAATAAACTAACCTATTATTTCTTAACTTTACAAATTCGCAACCTACTTAGTTACCAGTTAGCCACGAGCCCGTAAAAGCACCCGCAGTAAATATCGCAGCTAGTAATTCATTCTAGAGTAAGAACGAATGTGAAAGAAATTATCACCGTAAGCGTACCGTATTATATTATCCGCTGGTTCCTCACAGGTACAAGTAGGTATATATAGATCGCATCTAATGCGAATCGAATACAATGTAAAAGAATTGTTGGTAACATACAATCCTAATCCGTTCTACGATACCGGAGGCCCATACCCCAACCCCTCCCTACATCCCTTTCCCCATCCCCCAAAGGCCGGCAACGCACTTGTGACGCCTCTGGTGCTGCGGGTGTCCATAGGCGGCGGTAATCGCTTACCATCAGGTGATACATGTGCTCACTTGCCTCCTATACCATAAAAAAGGTATTTTATTGTTTACATATGAGAAAAAAATATTTTCAAAAACGTTAAACCACCTTTAACCAACGCTAACAAAGAACACTGAAAAGCGAAAAATAGTTACAAATCGAATGGAGAAACTAACAGGGCTGGGACCCTTAATAAAACAGATTACATTTAAAAAAAGCAATAGATACCTTCTAGTTTGATTAAAGTCACTGCTAAACTCAACAGGTACATTAAACCCTAGGTTAGGTAGCTCGGCAGTTGAGAGGGTCTTCATGCAGCGCCTAGGTAGCAAACGATAAAAATTATAAATAAAAACGATAAATCCTGGGTAGCATTACAATTGTGTAGTAATAAATGGTTTTCAGCTAATTTGTAAAGTGCATTTTGGTGATTAGATTAAGATATTATTATGTTACAATAGATCAAAATAAGACAATTATACATATATAGTGCAGTATTTTTTCTAAATGCTTCTACTGGAATTAATGGAAAAAGTTTGTTACACTATAAACTTCTACAGACAAGAATTTTGTCTTTTCAAGACAAGTCTCTTAAAACTTTAAGCGACTTGTCTTGAAAAATGCAAAATAACTTTGTAATTCCATATTTAAAAGAAGTACATAAGTTTTACTACACAATACTTATTGTATTTAGCTTACTATTATGTTTTATTTTATCTCATAAATATTCTACGTCTATATAACGACGTCTAGACCCTCTATTTTCAACGAATCCAATTACGAAAAACGATAAGAATGAATCGTGCAATACCTGGCTGTAAATGATCACCTTTCCAATTATTGACTTTGGTGAACATTGCTGCTTCCAATCTGGCTTACCTTATTAACTGTCTTGGTAATATAGACTTACTATGGGCTGACTTTTACAAGATCTTACAATGTTTCAGAAAGATAGGTTTCCTTAGCCAAATAATATTGCCTTACTTATTGTTCAAATATTTAAAGAAGTACTAGACGTTGTGCGATTATTTTTTAATTAAGTTTTTCTTATCAACTACAATCAGCTAACAAATTCTACTTAATCTATGTTCACTCATAGAGTATCAATTATCTTCGCCTGTCAGTGATATAATCATTCAAAGGGGATTGAATTGTTTCTGTTAATAGACTGTTGCCTTTTGTTTATGGAATTCATTGTCTCAAAGGAATCTGTTTTGTATGTAAGGTGTGTTATACTCTAATCATTTATCCTTATTTAATTATTATCCATGATATGTTAATACACATTGCTGATTTCGCAGACCCCAAAGTGAATTTGATTAAATCTTCAATTGGTTCAGGTATAAACTAGTTTTGAGTGTTTTTATATTTATTGTAATAAATATAAAAAACCAATGTTATACTTTATATATGTCGGAGACAAGAATAAACGAGAACATGAATCACAGATACAGCAAATCTGGACTATAGCCAAACACTAATCACTACTAAACGGATACGAATTAACTTAAACACCATCAGCAACCCCCCAGGAGGGGATTGGGGCAACGCTCACCCCTCCGCGATGCCCTGTGGAATTCGCCACTGATCGTAATTCCCCCACTGATAAATATCGCCAATATATATATATATCATACACACAATATAAAACACAGAGATACAATAAATCACAAATCAAATAATAGATATGGTCGTCGCGAGATCTGAAGAGAACTGTGTCCTGTTGCCGATCGCGCCGCTTTATATAGAGTGTTCCGTAGTGTTCGATAGTGGCAAATGTTTGTATCACCCTTACTATTTGGATACCCTCACTCCGACATATATATAATCAAATAACTGATAAATCTTAATAAAGGATCACTGTACATGTATCGTACGGCTCAAGAAGATTAAAATTATAACAACTGTTTAACTAATATTGGCTATTTTCTTAATTCCTTACATTCCACAATTTTTTTTTTTTTTTTTTAAAAGACAACTCCCGCATTAGGAATAAACATCCCGTGTCGCGAGGGACTTTACAGACATACATGAAACGGACACAATTAACACCCAAATTCAGAACAACAATTTGTGGATCACACAAAGTGTTGTCCCGTGTCGTATTTGAACCCACAACACTTGGTGAATTGGCAAGCGGCGTGGCGACCGCCTAAACCACTAGGCCAACCGTGCAGATTAGGTACTAACCAACTGTAATCTCAAGTGTGGATGTAGGTAACTTTTATAAATTAAACTAATACTTTGATATTGGTTTTGTAGCTACAGCGAAACCACAAAACCAATATCCGAACTGATACTGAACAGTACATTATCATGCAAACTTCCACCGAAAATTGGTTTGAACGAGATCTAGTAAGTAGTTTTTTTTTAATACGTCATAAATGGTAAACCGCAAAAAAATACACTATTATTAAAACATCGATCAAAGTTAAAACGAACTACAAGAATGTTTATATTATGTTACTTGCTGCTTCGGAAGCCTTCATGGGCGAGTCCGACTCGCACTTGGCCACTTTTTAATTTGATGCTAACTTTATAAACGATATATCATCGCAATTTTATTAAATATATGTATAAAGTTTTGTTTGACGCAATACAGTTCATGAATATTATACAACGGCTCTATCATTATACTATGTAATTGCGAGTGGAGATAAATCGTGCGAAAAATGTTAGTCGCTTGATTTACCTGCGCCATCTGTTTGCATTAAGTAGCGTTCACACGGGCAAGTGCGCGCCACCGCAATCTATGTATAGCTGTGTGTGCTTATCTTCGCAAGCTCCACTTTATACAGTTTGAATATTTTCGTACTCATCCTTAGAAGTCCGTCCAATCCGTAGAACTCTACCCTACTATATATTGTGATCTGGAATAATTGCTGTTTTCGTTGCTCTGTTGATCTTTTTGACACTGAATAATTTGTTTCTCCAAGTTATATATACTACTAGCTGAGCCCCGCAGTGTTACCCGCGGTACAAGAACTACCACGGGCAACGCTGTGGGGCAAAGCTAGTCTAAAAAAAGTAGCCTAAGTTACTCCTTAGATCATAAGCTATCTGCCAGTGAAAGTTCCGTCAAAATCGGGTCTATACCTGACTGCACGTTTGGCCTACTGGTTTAACGGTCACCACGCCGTTTCCTACTTCGCCAAGTGTCGTGGGTTCAAATCCCAAGGACCACACTTTGTGTGATCAACAAATTGTTGTTCTGAGTCTGGGTGTTCTTTGTGTCCGTTTCATGTATGTTTGTAAAGCCCCCCGCGACACAGGATTTATTCCTAGTGCGGGAGTTGTCTTTAAAAAAAACGGTCCAGCCGTTCTAGAGATTACCCATGAGAGAACAAACAGAAAGACAGACACACAGACGGACAGACAGACAAAAATGGTAAAAAATGATATTAGGTCTTTACCTATGAAATTGCCGTTCTTCAGTACTGGTCATTTCAAATAAAAAAAAGTTTGTAATGGTTCTGTATTCTAAATTCAAATTAATTTTGTTTTAAAACCATGACTTTCTATTTACAAACTCAGTCTTTTGTTTTTTGATTAACGTTGTATTTTCATTACATTTGAACATTTTTCGTCATAATGGATACTTTAAAAATTCGTGTAATTATGGAATATGAGTTCCGTCGTGGCACCAACGCGACACAAACGGCACGTAACATCAAAAACGTTTACGGAGAGAACTGTACAAACGAACGCACAACCCGTTATTGGTTTTCCCGGTTCCGTTCTGGAAATTTTGACTTAAAAAATGAAGCTCGTGGTCGTCCGGAGACTTTGCTTAACAATAATGAATTAAAAGCGATTGTGGAAGCTGACGAAACTCAATCTACAGCTGAGCTAGCAGCAGCTTTTAATGTAAGCATCAAAACAATATTGATCCATTTGCTACAAATTGGCAAGGTAAAAAAGCTTGATAGATGGGTGCCCCACGACCTTAACGATCGCCAGCGCAACGTACGCGTCGAGACCTGCCTTGCGCTGCTTTACAGGCAAAGAAATGAAGGAATTTTGAAACGAATTGTTACGTGCGACGATAAATGGATTCTGTTCGACAATCGAAAGCGCTCAGCAAGTTGGTTAGACCCTGGTTCAGCACCAAAGCAATGCCCTAAACCAAAAATGACCCCTAAAAAGGTGATGGTCACTGTTTGGTGGTCTAGTGCGGGTGTGATTCACCACAGCTTTTTACAAAACGGCATGAGCATTAATGCAGATGTGTACTGTGAAGAACTGGAGAGAATGATGGAGAAGCTTGCACATCTGCAACCAGCTTTCGTCAATCGGTCGTCCCCACTGCTCCTTCACGACAACGCGCGACCCCATACTGCGCAACAGACAGTCTCCAAGCTGCAAGAGCTGGAGTTGGAAGTTCTCCCTCACCCGCCATACTCACCATACCTTGCACCTACCGACTATTACTTTTTCCAAAATTTAGACAACTTTTTAGTGGGTAAAAAATTCAATTCCCGAGAGGCAGTACAAAATGCCTTTGAAGAGTTTGTTGCCTCCCGTCCAACTGATTTTTAAAAGAAGGGCATCAATAAACTGCCAATGCGTTGCCAAAGATGCGTCGATTGCATGGGTGATTACTTCGAATAACAGAAATAAAAAAGTTTGAAAAATAAGTACTTTCACTTATTGCATACAAAACGGCAATTTCATAGGTAAAGACCTATTATTTTGGTACATGTACCGTGTATACATACATATGCATTCATTTAAAATCGGTTATTTCAATGTTACAAACAGACATTCCAATTTTATTTTTTGTATAGAGTAGGTATAGATAAATAGATAAGAAATATATTTGTATGGATTTATACTGTGTTAAAACATCGCAACGATTCAATGCGATATTTAATTTGATCTTTAACCTTAGGCCGAGAGTGAAGTCGGTACGATAGTATGCCTTATTTGTTATTTGTTTTAGAGATAGATATAATAAACAAACCAATACAACATAACAAAACTTTTCCACTTATATTGACCCTACATTCAAAGTAGTGGATTATTAAACGTAAAGGCATTTGCAAACAAAATTCTTGTCCTTCGATAATGTATCCCCTAAATGAAGTTACTATAAAAAACTCATTGTTAAAATACTCATTGTACGTTCATACAGCACACTCAATGTGCTGGAAAACATCATGATTTCTAGTGTTCGCCACAATGCAATAAATGCAACGGAATTTCACTTTGCCATAATGGCAGCACAATCTAAACATTTAGAGCAAACTTCAATGCGCCACAGCCCACAATGCTCGCTACGTCCTGTACATATTAAACTCGTATATATTTGTAAGTGCTGTCAAATCGAGGTATGCGTTTTTTCTACTGCCAATAATAACTTCTTTGATTAATATGTATCAAAAAAAGTTGATTAAACTAAAACTAGACTACATAAAGTCACCCGGGCCATTATTACGAATCTTTTGACACCTCATTCATTATCATCAGTTCAGTAGTTTAGGCGCTACAGTGGAATATACAAACATACATAGACTGCCAAAGATATTACCCTCCTTTTTAGCTTCGCCATAGTCGGGGCTGTCTCAATATGTAAAGAATAAACTAACCTATTATTTCTTAACTTTACAAATTCGCAACCTACTTAGTTACCAGTTAGCCACGAGCCCGTAAAAGCACCCGCAGTAAATATCGCAGCTAGTAATTCATTCTAGAGTAAGAACGAATGTGAAAGAAATTATCACCGTAAGCGTACCGTATTATATTATCCGCTGGTTCCTCACAGGTACAAGTAGGTATATATAGATCGCATCTAATGCGAATCGAATACAATGTAAAAGAATTGTTGGTAACATACAATCCTAATCCGTTCTTCCTATATTATAAATGTGAATGTAAGTTGGTAACGCTTTCACGCGAAACCTGCTTAACCGATCATCATTAAACTTTGTAAGTACACATATTATTAGAGGTATTAGATAACATAGGATACTTTTTATTAAATGCGAGCGAAGCCACGGGTGAAATCTAGTATTAAATATATCGAACAGAATGTATTAGCCTTAATGTTACCACTATTTACTACGATTACTTTTTAAACTCTACAAAACTAGATATTAAATAATAATCAAACAAAAAATATTTTAAAAAATCTATAACCCTACTACGTAAAAATTATATAGTGTATGTGACCCGAGCGATTTTCACGAATATATTAATAGTTCATTAAATAAAATCGGTTCAGTAGTTTAGACGATATGATGGAATATACAAACATATGGAGACTGCCAAACTAATATTACTTTTCCTTTTAGCTTCGCCGCAATCGGGTAATAAATACTATAAATAATAAATAACGAAACGGAGCCTTGACATTATGCATATTTGATCTGCACAGATTGATAAGAAGTATTTCAATGTTTGGATGCTAATATAAAATGTAGGTATAAATACGTGATGTCCAATATTCTGCTACGTAATCAAAATGAATGAGTTTACTGCCAAATATATACCACGATTGTACAAGTTTACTCTCGGTTGAATGTATAATAATAATCATTTTAGTGGGTTACACAATGTATAAAGCTTGGAGATATTTTGTCATTGAGAGTCTATTTACAATAAGAATGTACCTAACTATTGTTACAAGATATTACAACTGGGATTGTGCCCGAATCCCTTGTATTATAATTGCAATTTGCTCACCAATTTATTCATCATCTAACACAGTTTTATTATTTGCCATTCTATTTACATGTATATTGGTAGGTACACAAAGTGAATTCATTGTTCAATTAATTACTTGCCAATTTTGTCAATCGATTCTGATAACCCTCGAGAATAGTCCTTTTATTCTGGATTTAAAAACTGTGTATATTTTGCTGCTGCCCATCCAAATTGTATTCAAAATAATATTATAATCTATTGAAGTTTTTGGGACATAAAAACGTTATATTTTTTAGTTTCCACTTTAAATTCATTTTTGAAGTAAGGATTTCAATCGGCTACTACCATCGTAGCGACTATGAAAACATTGTTTATTATTAAATAAAAACAAAAAAAGTAGCCAAGTGCGAGTCGGACTCGCCCATGAAGCAGCAGCAAGTAACATAATATACTTTTTATTTTATTTTTATAATTGTGTTGATTGAATGAAATGTAAATTGCAGTTAACGATTTATGACGTATTAAAAAAACTACTTACTATATTTTGTTCAAACTAATTTTCGTTGGAAGTTTGCATGGTAATGTACATCATATATTTTTTTTAGATTTATCATTCTCTTATTTTAGAAGTTACAGGGGGGGGGGACACACATTTTACCACTTTGGAAGTGTCTCTCGCGCAAACTATTCAGTTTAGAAAAAAATGATATTAGAAACCTCAATATCATTTTTGAAGACCTATTCATAGATACGTTTGGGTTTGATGAAAAAAATTTTTTGAGTTTCAGTTCTAAGTATGGGGACCCCTAAAATTTATTGTTTTTTTTTCTATTTTTTTGTGAAAATCTTATTTTTTTATTTTTTTTTATGTTTGGCCCGCCAAAATGACTCTACTCTGCCTGATGGAAAACATAAGCAGAATCCATGAGTGGTGGTCACCATACTCATTGCGAATGCAGACAATGCAGTATGGCGACCCACACTATGGCGGCCTAGTGATGCTGCTGCATCTTTTAGTCTCACTCACCAACGAAACACGACAGCACTGCTGCTGTCATTTTACGTTGATTTTCTGTGCGAGGGTAGTACCGCCCCGGTCGAGCCGGCCCGTTCGTGCTGAAATCAGCGTGGCTCTACTACCTTTCAAGGATTGCGGTTAATGCGGTTCACAGAATACATCTACTTACCAAGTTTCAACATTATAGGTCTTATAGTTTCGGAAAAAAGTAGCTGCGACATACGGACGGACAGACAGACGGACAGACAGACAGACGGACAGACAAACAGACAGACAGACATGACGAATCTATAAAGGTTCCGTGTTTTGCCTTTGGCACGGAACCCTAAAAAGAGTCTATTTAGGAGGAATAATAAAGTTACAATCAAAATGAAACTGACACATACCATGTTATATGTGTATGAATAAAATAAAAGCGGCCAAGTGCGAGTCGGACTCGCCCATGAAGGGTTCCGAAGCAGCAATTAACATAATATAAAAGTTGTTGTAGTTCGTTGTAACTTTGATCTATGTTTTAATAATAGTGTACTTAATTTTTTCAAAAAGTTAATTTGCGGTTTACGATTTATGACGTATTAAAAAAAACTACTTACTAGATCTCGTTCAAACCAATTCGGTGGAAGTTTGCATGGTAATGTACATCATATATTTTTTTTAGTTTTATCATTCTCTTATTTTAGAAGTTACAGGGGGGGGGGGACACACATTTTACCAATTTGGAAGTGTCTCTTGCGCAAACTATTCAGTTTAGAAAAAAATTATAGTATAAACCTCAATATCATTTTTGAAGTCCTTTTCATAGATTCCCCGTATACGGTTTGATGAAAAAAAATTTTTGGCTTTCAGTTCTAAATATTGGACCCCCAAAATTTATTGTTATTTTCTATTTTTGTATGAAAATCTTAATGCGGTTCACAGAATACATCTACTTACCAAGTTCCAACAGTATAGTTCTTAAAGTTTCGGAAAAAAGTGGCTGTGACATACGGACGGACAGACAGACAGACATGACGAATCCATAAGGGTTCCGTGTTTTGGCTATGGAACCCTAAAAATGCGTTGTTTTCTAATCAGAAGGAGTAACCTTCCATATACCTATATCTCAAGCTACAAAACCTGAAACATTCTAACGCAGACACAATACAGTAATGTAACCGTAGACAACTGACATGACATGACACGTCTATTCTTTTCTTTAGAAAGCCAACTCCCTCGCTATATAGGAATAAATCCTGCATTACAGGGACTTTGAACAAATCCATGAAACACATAACAACAATCTAATGACACGTAACACAACATCATCACATTAAGAGCCTTTAATAGTTCACTTTTAACATAGGCCACACTGGCAAGACGGATTGTTATAGGGTTTGTGTCAGGTTTTTTTTTATATTTGGCCCTGCCACAATGACAATAATTATTTTTCCAGTACTGTTGTCATGCGTAGTTTGCTTCCTTAGTTAATTCTTACGACACCCTCGCGATGAATAGGGGTGGTGATATTTTGTATTCTTAATCCGCTGCCACACAGATAGCTGGAATCCATGATAACTTGTATATAATATACAGGCAAGTGGCAGTGATCTGTAAGCGTATCTTTCATAAATGACTGCACGGTTGGCCTAGTGGTTTAAGCAGTCGCTACGCCGTGCCGCGTTCTACTGCGCCAAGTGTTGTAGATTCAAATCCCAAATGGGACCACACTTTGTGTGATCCACAAATTGTTGTTCTGAGTCTGGTGTTCTTTGTGTACGTTTCATGTATGTTTGTAAAGTCCCCCGCGACACAGGATGTATTCCTAATGCGGAAGTTGTCTTTTTTAAAATAAAAATAAATAAGCAATGTAAAATGGAAATATAAGAACTGTAGTCCTACCAGTTACACTTTGTATTCTGGAACGAACTACGAAGTCATCAGTCTGTTCCACAAAGTTATCTCGTATGCCAGACTTTTAATAGTATTAACCATAGCTTCAAAAGTAATTGGAAAGCAACATCGTGGTGAAATGCATATGAAAGTATGTCCAAAGTTTTGTTTTTTTTTTAATATTTTTTCGAAAAATCAGCTGAAGTTAGAATACACATATGACGACAACTATGGCCACAAAAATATATTGAACCTCAGTATCAACGTTAAGAGCAATAGTTTAACTTTTACTAAAGAAATCTGGGGGCACGGTCGTGCCCCCGCCAAGACGAGCCAAGCGTAGCGCAAGGGCACTACCTACCTTTTCTCGAAGCGTTTCGTCGTTTTTTTGAACCCCCATAACTTTGGTTCCCGATATACCAGATCGTTAAAATTTAAAATTTTTTAATCAGTTGTCTTGGCAACATTTTACATGAAAATGTTTTTGGTGGGGTAAGTATTTACATTACAAGTAGACGTGCACCTTCTTAATTTTGTCATGACATTTTATTAGAAACTAAAGAATTCAAACATTTATATTTTATATATTGTTAACAACAAAGGGAGAGATCCATGCCCAGTAAAGGACTGCAATAGGCTGATCATGATGATTATTATTAACAACAACAAAAAAAGGAACAAAACACTACAAAAAGATGCACATATTAATATAGGTACATTTTATACATGATGTAGGATATATTGAACATACGTACATAAGTGTATTACTGAAAAAGAACCTCACCAAATGCAAAAGCGACAGTGTGCCATCAAGAGATTGCGGGAACTCTTTTGCATGTTCACTTCGGAATTGATCCCAGCTGATAAGAATGGCACGTCACGATCAGGCTGCAAGTATATCTATAGCTTAATAGCGATATTAAATTGAGTAATTTGCCATGCTATATACCTACTTAAAGCTCTCTAAGTAGGTATACAGCATGGCGTCTCACAAGAGAGCTCTTGTATACCACTTATTCAAGAGCTCTCTCTGTATAAGTGGTAACCGAGTAGGTAAGTTAACACATTGCAAAAGCTAGGCAATACTAGTCAGGTGAGTCTATGTATAGGTGATCCTTCTTAATACGTTGAGTCCTTTCCGTGCCTCGGAGAATACAGCCGTCGATCCCGTCGATACCACCGCATATCTGCAACCGAAAATAAGAAAAACAGATCTGTCTAAGGTTAACATTTATTGATATCAGCTGTAAAAAATTAAGGATAACTTTAAAATATAATAGACTAAGCTAGGACTGCAGCTTTGCATGTATTCTATGCCTCGGGAATAGGCTGCAAATATTCAAGACAGTCTAATGAAAAAATCTGATTAAAATATAGGACAGATTTTAATAAACAGTATTTAGGACTTAAATTTGATAATAAACTTGTGGTGTTTATTCAAGTTCCATTCGTCAAATTACTTTGATAATCGTATCATTTGCCAGACTACAATTTTGATAAACATTTATTTCGTGGTAGCTGTGTACGTTTAGACGTAATAAAGCTTTATTACGCGTGAATAATATTTCAGTTTATAAAAAGGTTTTATGACGTTAAACACAAATCTCTTCCATTAGTAACCACACAAAATAGTAAATAACAAATTACAGTATTGATCTTATCTAATTGTAATATCCTATCAAGTGAACCGCTAAAGTCAATTTGGCGCCGTTTCCTCAAATATAAAAGCAACACGTGGCACTCAACATTTAAGTATATATATATATATAATATACATATGGAGAAACTCCGAATGGTTAGCACGGAAACGGAAAACATATGCGTCAAATTGAACCGAGTATGACAAAGTGTAAGTCCGGACGATTTACTCGCCATAATATATTCGACAATACGTTAGATGGATGAATGCTAAATGTATTGCATGGGCTATTTTCTTATTCAGTGTACCAGAATTCAAAACCGCGAAATTTGATGCCGTGGCTAGATAGTGTTAATAAATGAGTGTAAAGCCACAACTTTGCCAATGTGTTCTGAATATTTAGATATTATTCGTGAAAGCTCTGCGCTGATGAAATTAAAGCTAATAGTGTTGGCAACCCACTTGCATCCAATTTTGCAGTAATTTGCTTTTACGCTTAATATATAGGGTACAATATATATATAAAAGTTTTGGAACGAACAATTAATGTATTGAATTTTTAAACTGTCGACTTTATGTATTATGTTAATTCCCATGTAACTGATGGTCTTAACTCTTATAATTTATACTAGCTGACCCGGCGAATTTATGCATGTCTGTCTCAGCTTCCCGTCGCGTGCAATAACATGACTTTTCCCGTTATTTTTTAATTTTTTTTGTACACAAAACTTGTCCTAACAATAAGGAACACATAAAACAAAAGAATTATTTAATTTGCTGCAGCCGTTCGGAAGTTATGCGCGTACATATTTCAGCGATTCATTTTTATATATATATTATTTAGATTTATATAAACTTTTATAATTTACATTTAAATAAACTAGCTTTTGCCGACGGCTGCGTCTATGTGTATGTTGACTATCGCGATAAAGATAAGTAGATAAAGTTATAAACCTTCCTCAAGAATCAAAAAGTATCTCCATGCCAAATTTCATTCAAATCAGTGGAACGGTTTAACCATGAAAGCATAATAGACAGGCGCAGAGAGTTACTTTCGAATTTATAGTTTTAATTTCAAATGTATTGAAAAATATGTTATTTCCAGTGCAATAACATTTTAATACTTTAGAATTTTAAAACCAACTAATATAGAATGGATTGCATTTCCGACGTTCGCCTAACTCAATATCCGAAAATATTAACTATGAGATTGTGAAAAGTTAAGAGAATGAAGTAAATTTGAGTTCTCACAGTTTACTGTTTTCTTTGAACAAATATCGTTGTGGCTCAAACTTTACGTATCCTTACTCCTTTCTATTAAATTCTCAGTGTTTATGGACAGTTTCTTCATGTGTTTCTTTATGTGAGATAAGTATATTTATGTGAATCTAGCTTTTTAGCGTGTATTTCAGTTATCCCGACAAAAACTATAAACGAGTACATCGTATTTCAAGGTCCAATCTAGGTCTCTATCGAAATTTATCCAAATTGGTTCAGTGGTGTAGCCTTGAAAGCGTAACAGATAGACAGAGTTACTTCGAATTTATAATATTAGTATCGATTCTATCTGATGCTGTAAATAATTATAACTGTAATAAACGTTAAGTACATTAATATAGAAATCGAAGCAAATAATTAGTATAGAAGGCTAAGCTAAGTTCGCCTTACAAACTTTGAAAATAAAGAAAGAAAATGGATGGTTTTACTCCGTCTGCGGCGTTATTTGTAGCTCGCTAGTTGAAGATTAGCTTAGTTACGAACAACTAATGAACTTATTTCGGCCATTCATTTCTTACGGGATCTTCGTATACTTTATCTTTAAATTGTCTGAAAGATTAAACATAGTATAAATGATTTGGTTTACTTTATTAAAGTAATATTTTTCTATTTGGTTAATATTCCTGTAAAAAAACACCTTTATTTACTGGAAAAATAAAAGAATAAACTTAAGATTATACCAATTTAATGACCGTGTACAAAAGGTACAAAAGATGTAACGTAAACCTGATGATAATAATAAACTTTAATTCTATCTAAACTAGTTATAGTAGAAACCTCTGATGTCACAAGGCGTAGAAAGTGTTAAAACTTATCCCTTAACGCCCTAGTATTATAAACAAAAACCTTATTTATTTCTGTTATTGCATGATTTATTATTTCGTCATAAACATTCTGTTGTATCACACAATTTTCTCGAAGTTGTCATGTAGTAAAATTATTATATGAGAACAATACTTGGCCGCTTTCCTCTTTTTCATGCGGCCAAATCACATATTATTATGGTTTACATGAATATTATGCGGCGTACGGGGCTCGGCGTAGAACAAACCTTGGCGGAACATTCACGCTTCTCCGTAGATATGAGATGACGTCATCGACGTCGAATACCCAAACAATAAAAAGTCCCATGGGAATTTTTTTCAGTGTTAACGGCAACCTTTATTTTATTCTCGCCCCAAGATTCGGTACTTTGTTGAAGGAGTTCGTATTAATATTTTATTACACGCGGTGTAATTGGTCTGAGTTTACTATGCAATATACGATTGCCACCCCTTTTGCTCGGAAAGTAACGTGAACCACTTCAATTTGACTATCTTAAATTAGAGAATCTATTTAATTACCAAACTCTTAATTAATATTGTTACGCCATAGATGTAAATTGGTCTCGAATGGTCTGGATAGTTCGGAGGACAGTGGCGCCATCTAGTAACAAGTAGCGCACGACTGTGGAGATTAAGATTAGTTAACTCCGATTTTCAACGCTAGATGGCGCTAGATTACTGATTCTAGTACTTTCTATTTGTTCCAGAATGTTTTATTGAACATTAGGGATCCTTCGAGATATTTCAATAGCATTATAAAAGCGGAACGTGTTAGTTAGCCGTACCAGCCAGTATTGTTTAGCAATACAGCGGATTAACATCGAAGCGATCTTCTAGTGCGACTAACGAGTGATTTAGTGAATTATTATTGTAAAAAGTGTTGCTAATAAATATTGTGTTATTTTTTGGCAATCAACCGACTACCTTTATTTATTTAATACCCGGCTCGTAACAATATATATACGACTCTTGTACTAAAAGTGTCATATTTATTTTAGATTTTTTATAATTAACTACTCTTTAGCAATTGAACAATAAATAATTTTAATTATATTAGGTCTTTACCTATGAAATTGCCGTTTTGTATGCAATAAGTGAAAGTACTTATTTTTTCAAACTTTTTTATTTCTGCTATTCGGAGTAATCACCTATGCAATCGACGCATCTTTGACAACTTATTGGCAGTTTATTGATAAAATCTTGACCAATAGATTCTTGTAAAAATCAGCTGGACGGGAGGCAACAAACTCTTCAAAGGCATTTTGTACTGCCTCTCGGGAATTGAATTTTTTACCCACTAAAAAGTTTTCTAAATTTTGGAAAAAGTAATAGTCGGTAGGTGCAAGGTCTGGTGAGTATGGTAACTTCTAAAATAAGAGAATGATAAAACTAAAAAAAAAATGAAGTACATGCAAACTATACTATTTCCATTTCTTTAATTTCTCGATGACAGTTCTAATTTGATAGTTGTAGTGTTGTGACCAAATAAGTAATAATATCGATCGCATATATTTATTATGTTTTGAACAAAGACAATTACAACAAAAACATTCAAATATATTTTTGCAAGCTGGGAACACTTAATGACCCACCACCATGTTGTGTTTGTTTTAATCTGTCACTCGCAACAAGACGGTCGTGCTTTAAAGTCACTACATTTCTGTTGTAGTGTTGTGACCAAATAAGTAATGATATCGATCGCATATATTTATTATGTTTTGAACAAAGACAATTACAACAAAAACATTCAAATATATTTTTGCAAGCTGGGAACACTCAATGACCCACCACCATTTTGTGTTTGTTTTAATCTGTCACTCGCAACAAGACGGTCGTGCTTTAAAGTCACTACATTTCTGTTCACTGAGTTTTTTCACATTATCCGTACATACGATAAGTTGTGTATTTTGTGTTCCTCCGTGTTGATTGCTGTCCTAGCTGTCTAATGACAAAATGCCTAAAGGATCTGTTCTGAAAAGGCAGGTGAGAGAACTGGTGATCAAGGTTCGTAATTACTTTGAAGCAGAGTATCAAAATGGTGGCCCGCTATTACCACTGTCGCAAGTGCGAGAGCGAGTTTAGGCCGCATTAGGAATTAGTGGACCTACAATTTAAAAAATTACTACCGGTACAAGCGGCACACAGGAAAATAAGCTTCGTACGCCGAAGAAAAAAAAGCCAACCACGTCGTCTGACATCGGTTGACAACTTCGACGCTGTCGCTATTCGCCGTCATATGACTATTACTTGCGCAAAGAAATTCCAACACTTAAAAAACTTGTTGCTTCTTTACGTGAATGTGGTTTGTTCCATGGCCAAAAATCGTCATCTAGCTTGGTTTTGAAAGAAATTGGATTTTCTTATAAAAAAATCGAACAAACGTAAAATATTGATGGAGCGTCACGACGTTGCTATGGCTCGCTGGGAATTTTGAGCGAAGCCAGAAAGATATCAGATTGGTCAAATGTTATTTTCACTGACGAGACTTGGTTAAATGCAAACCACGCAGTATCTAAGAACTGGACTGACGACACCGCCGCTTCCACTAGTTCAGTGCCAATGGGAAAAGGTGAACGCCTTATCATATGCCATGCAGGTTCTACGAAAGGATTCGTGTCAGATGCTTTACTGGCCTTTAAATTCAAGAAAACAGTGGACTACCACGAAGAAATGAACGCAGAGATTTTCGAAGGATGGTTTAAAGAAATGATGCAATCTAAGCAATGGTGCAATCTCTGGAAGAACCATAGATAATTATTATGGACAATGTTACATATCACTCCAGACAAATTGATAAAATGCCGACGCAGGCCAATACAAAACAAGAGATAAATGACCGGCTCTAACGTCATGGCGAAAATGTGGATAGTACTTTATTAAAAGTACAATTAGTGAATATTTTAAAATCGAAAAAAGCCTCCCTAAAAGATATATTACCGACGAAATAACTGCCGAATGTGGTCATTGGGTTCTTCGACTTCCGCCGTCTCATTGCCAGTACAATGCTATAGAATTAATATGGGCATAAATCAAAGGACACGCGGCTCGAAACAATACCCATCCCCCTTTTACGGCAAACAAGATGTTAGATTTATTAAAAAATGCATGTGCGGAAGTAAAACATTATAGCGTCGGATTGGGAAATTTATGTGGCATTCGATAATATAGAAGTACAGGAACTTATAATACACTAGCTTTTGCACGCAGCTTTGCTCACGTAGACTTTCATCCCCTGATTTACCCCCTTAGGGGTAGAGTTTAGTAAAATCCGTTCTTAGCGGATGTCTACGCCCTATAAGGAACCTACCTGCCAAATTTCAAGTTGGTAGGTGTTATAGTTTCTGATATTTCGTGATTAATATGTTAGGGAGAGCTCATTGAGGGACAGTGACGATTCATCAGATTTTGATTAAAATAAATAAATAAAGAATCAACATAATATAATTACATCTTTTAATGAAATGTAATATTAGTTAATTAATTTGTACAAAATTATCCGGCAATAGTTTAGTTTCTTACACTTTGTAAAAAAATAGCGGGTCTGTTATCGTATTACGTTTATCGATAGCTCCATCCCTATCAGTTTCCATCCATCTGCTATGACCTTGTACGTGCATAATGTAAAAAAGACGCTCGTTCAAGTTTCCACAAAGAGCTGTCATCGAGAAAATAAAGAAATGGAAATAGTATAAATGAAGTACATGCAAACTTCCACCGAAAATTGGTTTGAACCTAGTAAGTAGTTTTTTTTAATACTTATATTTTTCCGTTTCCTAAATCAATCCTCAAGTTTTTGTCTAGTTGAAATTAATTAATCTGTTCGAAATGTACTAACTTTGGTTTAAAATTAATTGTCAAACGAGTACTTTATCCAAAGATATTATGTTATTTGAACAATAATTTGCTACAGAACGAATTAATAAATCATAGAGCTATATGTCCTCTAGCAGCCGACTAGTAGTCTATATTTTTTAATAAAAAGATAAAATGTAAGTTATGAGACTTTTTTTTCTAACAACAAACGAAAGCCATAAAGGAGGTATTTCAAGAAATAGAATCTTAATTTATATACACTTAATTCTTGGCTGCAAGACATTAGAAATTAAAATTAAAGTAGGCATCTAAGCGGTTATATTACAGCTTATATCCTTAAGCTTACAACGACTTTGTAAGTACATCTGTATAAAATAATTGTAGTACTGTATTTCAGGGATAAATAAAGTAACAAAGTAGCTCCACAACGTAATGTTGTTTCCTTCCTACATCAATACTTAATTAACCATGTGTCTACCGGCGTGTACTGTTTAATTAAAACCTACGTCTATTGTAAAGGTTAAGGTTATATAGGTATGCATAGCCCACGCTTTCCCAGATTGCGACCTTTTCTCTTCATAGGTTGTGTGTTGTACAAAAACTAAATTATAAGTCGCTTATCCTGACTTTTCACAACTACATACGTAGCGAAATTTGCTTTAAAAATGTATTTATAAGGATTTCCAGTTCTGATGTTGCATTCTAAATATAAATAGCTAAGAGTGCAACTGAAAGATACTAGTAACTGAGTGTTAAGTTTGGTGAGATTAGACAAATAGTCAGAGCGTAAATGTTTACTGCAGGTTTCACATGATGCTATATTTCAAATGGATTATTAACAGTTATTTTTACTTTAGTAAAGTTCTTCTAATTTAAAAAATAAGATGGTAAATCAATTCAAAACTGGTTACGACTTTTCAAATTTCACATAGATTAATTAAACGCCATATCCCTAATGACGTTCATAAAATGCATGAATCACATTACCTAGTTCAAATTACAGTCTAGTTAGCTACACCTATTTTTTTTTTGTTCTTCTTCTTCATCTTCCTAGCCTTTATTATTCCCAAGGTTTGGGGTCGGCTACTAGTGCAACTAGATAGTGAATATCAGTTTTTAGACGGAGCGACTGGCATAGGACCTCCGCAACCCTGAATTCGAAGGTTAAACTAGTTGTCAGAATATTTTCGACCATATGTCGGACCGCTTCAGGGAAGTGTTGGACGCTTCCCTGAGTGCTGGAAATGCGGGAAGCTGGTCCTGTTGAGGAAGCCGGGACGGCCTGTCGATTCGGTAAACTTTTTGAGAGGATACTCTCTGCCCGCATCGTCCGGCACCTCTGCGAGGTGGGGCCTGACCTGTCGGACGCCCAATTCGGATTCCGAGAGGGGCGTTCGACGGTCAATGCCGTGATGCGCCTTAGGGCTGTGAACGAAGAGGCAGTGAGCTGTGGCAGCGTGGTGTTGGCGGTGTCCTTGGACATCGCCAACGCCTTCAATAATCTGCCATTCAGCTGCATCAGGGAAGCACTCTACTACCACGGGGTGCCAGAGTACCTGAGGCAACTGGTGGCAGACTATTTAGAGGAGCGTACCGTCGTGTACGAGGACCGAGAGGGCGTCTTGAGACGGCGACCCATGTCATGCGGCGTTCCGCAGGGGTCTGTCCTTGGTCCACTCCTGTGGAACGTGGGATACGACTGGGTCCTACGAGGTCGTCTCCTCCCGGCTGGGCGAAATTTAAAGTAAAGTAATAAAATTGATAATGAAATTGATTAGAATACTTACTAATATAAAAACTACTTTAAAAATTGAAATAACTCGTAGTGTTCTAGATAAAAAGCTACAAATAGTTGTTTGTCTAGTCTAGACGTTGTTTAGTGTGACAAGCCATTAATACCCATAAATATTCGTTAGTTCGTTCGTTCGTGTGAACAGTATAATACTGACATCGTAAGTGTGGTATGTCGTAGTGCTTTTATCCATGATGATTTGAATAATCATATTGATACGGAAGACTTATTGTCGATAATTGATGAAAGTCGCAGCTCACAAGCCGAGCCTTTACTTCTCTTAACTCCAACCATGAAACGTCGGGTAAATAATAATTATATTGTTGATTGTATAGCACAATACAGAAAAAAATAATTTTCTTTAAATAAAAATACTTACTTACTTACTTACTTCGCTGGCTCAGCGACCCAAAGTGTGTCTTGGCCTCCGACAATAGAGTGCGCCATTCTTTCCTATTCTGTGCCAACTCAGACCAATCGGACACTTTCATTTCTTCGATATCCCTGGCAACGTCATCCTTCCAGCGGTATCTGGGTCGTCCTACCGGCCGCCGCCCGATGGGCTGCCCAAGGTATGCTCTCTTGACGGCTCGATCCTCACCCATTCTCTCGATGTGGCCAAGCCAACGAAGTCGGGCAGCTCTTATTTCCCCGATTATAATAATAATAATAATAAAGCTAGCAACACTGAAAGCACAACATGGAATTTTGCACACATATTTTTCAATAATTAATTTTCTCTATTTATAACATTTTGGAGTAATAGAAAGCAACCAAAACAAGTTTTTATATCTATAAAAAATGGATTATTTGCATCGAAGCAGAATTAAATCATAAAACAGGCGTTTTACAAGAAAAATATTATTGTGTAAGACTTGACGTTTTGAACGTCATGTCACAACAATTTACAATATTAAGAAATTCCGAATATGCTAACAAGGGCTAGACGTAGAGCACAGTTACAACCCCCGGACTCGTCGCCCGGCTCCGCCATACCACCCACGGAAGCAATAGTTGAAGTTTCAGCTGTTGAAGTGGCGTCGAGCTCATCTTCCAGTGACGAGTTTTTCTCTCCGCCGACGTCGCCAACACCTGTACGTCGGCAGGGGAGAGGCCGGCCACCGACCAGCTTGGGATCCCGAGGACCACTGACCTCGAACAGGGCCCCCGCTGCCGGTGGTGATGTGCGCCGCATGAAGTGGACACATTCTATAAATGAGAATGTCATGCGGGCATATTTTCGGGCTACAGAGCTGGGAACCAACCTTACAGCGTACCGTGTTCGACTAGTCTCTCTGTTTCAGGAGCTTGAGCCAGCCGTTAACGTATCCGCACAACGATTGTCGGATCAAGTACGAGCTATACAGCGCTGTCACCTGCTGGATGATGCCGTACTTGAGAGGATACGCTCGGACGTACGGAATACTTTGACTGTCCCTTCTTCGTCACATGCTGTACATGTGGTAGCTAATACGCAACAATTACCATACAATGAAGATGTTGATGAACAAGTGGAGAGTGAAATTATATCCGTAAGTACCCAATGTAATGATAGGATAAGGAGTGCTTTGGAGGATGCGATTCAGGAGTACCGGTATGTTAACTTTAATAACAGACCCCGGTTGCCCCGTTTGCCCATACATAGACGCAATTTAGCATTGGTGGGTGCCCTGAATTCGTTATTATCGGATTATTTTGGTAATAGCGAGGATCTTAGTGATACACATTCTATTTTGTACTGTGCGGCTATGGCAGTTTGTCGAGTAGCTGGTGTTAAATTTGTTGAACAAAGCACTACTCGACCCAAAAATGCTGTGCCAGCTTGGCAGTACAGAATAGAACGTCGTATTGCTGAGACCAGGACACTCATCGGTAAATTAATTGCATTTAAATTAGGTAATACGCGGCCAAGAGTAATGTGCTTTGTAAAACAGGCATTCTTGGGGACTACCATCAGTCC
The DNA here is from genome assembly GCA_949125395.1 of Diaphora mendica. Taxonomy (NCBI): domain Eukaryota; kingdom Metazoa; phylum Arthropoda; class Insecta; order Lepidoptera; family Erebidae; genus Diaphora; species Diaphora mendica. The sequence goes on from OX421321.1 coordinate 11,844,767, forward strand.
TCAACAGTACATGTCGAGTGTCACGGAGCGCATTGACTTCTTGAAGCAGAAAGTTTATGCATGGGCAAATAGGATAAGACGGTACAAAAAACGAGGAGACCGTTTCAATCAGAATCGTATTTTCCAAAGAAATGAGAAGTGGGTGTATCGAAAATGGGAGGCACCGAGTCCATGTGAACGTGATGGGCACTTGCCAGATGAAAATGCCACAAATACATTTTGGCGTAACATTTGGTCGGTGCCTGTCACTCACACAGATGGTGATTGGATGCGGGATGTCAGACGCTCATGTGAGTCTATAACATCTATGGAACCAGTTGTCATTGATGAAGATGATGTAAGTTGTGCAGTCCGTTCATTGCCGAATTGGAAATCACCTGGTCCAGACGGTCTGCACAACTTTTGGCTTAAATGGTTCCGAAGCTCACATGCGTGTCTGGCATCTCAATTCCAGGCAGCATTGGACTTGGGGTCATTACCACAATTTTTAACCACTGGTATAACCCACTTACTCTATAAATCTGGTAGTGCCATGGATCCCAAAAATTTTAGACCCATTACATGTTTACCAACCATGTATAAACTTCTGACATCTATTCTGAGACTAAAAATTTCTACACATATTAATAATAATTTGATAATTTCCGTTTCTCAGAATGGATGTAGAAGTGGATCCCGTGGCACTAAAGAGCTCCTTATCATAGACATGACCATTAGCCAACAAGTACGTCGTAATCGTAAGAGTCTGGCGACATGTTGGATAGATTACAAGAAGGCCTATGACTCGGTTCCACATACATGGCTTTTGAAGGTGCTGGAGTTGTATAAAATTGATACAACTCTGTGCACTTTCTTAAAGTCGTGTATGGGGCAGTGGAGAACAGTACTTCGCTATCCTGGATGTCGGCAGACTGCGGTAAACGACGTACTTATAAATATTGAGCGAGGCATCTTTCAAGGTGACAGTCTGAGTCCCTTGTGGTTTTGCCTGGCTTTGAATCCTCTAAGTACTCTATTGGAGGGTTCAGGGTTAGGCTATAGGTTGCAGAAAGATGATCGAGTTATATCTCACCTTTTTTATATGGATGATTTGAAACTATTTGCCCCCACTAAATTACAATTGACAGCGTTACTAAGGGTTACGGAAAACTTCAGTAATTCTATCAAAATGGAGTTTGGTGTGGATAAGTGTGCAGTCATGTATGTAAAGAAAGGTGTGATTGCGGAATCTGAAGGTATAGAGCTTTCAGATTCCACAAGACTCAGATCTCTGTCTGCAACCGAAACCTACAAGTATCTAGGTTTTTCACAGTCCTTAGGAATACCAGAATCTGACATGAAACAGTCGTTGCGGGAACGCTTCTTTGGCCGCCTGAAAAAAGTATTTAAAAGTCTTTTATCAGGCGGTAACAAGGTGCGAGCCTACAATGGTTGGGTCATGCCGGTTCTGATGTATTCCTTTGGTATACTTAGATGGACTCAGACCGAATTAGATGCCCTAGACAGGAGAGTCCGTACATTGCTGACTGCATTCCGAATGCATCACCCACGTTCATCGGTTATGAGGTTGTATATCCCGCGAAAGTACGGGGGTCGTGGTCTATTAAATATCAAGACCCTACACAATCGTGAGGTATACAATCTTAGAGAATATTTTCTTCATATTGATGTGGGAATGCATCGCAGTGTAGTTGCAGTGGATACCGGACTCACTCCGCTCGCTTTGGCTAAAGAGAATTGGCGCAAACCTGTAGTACTTGGTACTGATGATCGCAGGGAGGTATGGAAGGGCAAAGAACTTCATGGTCGATTTTATCGGGCCCTAAATGGGCCTGATATAGATTTTAAAGCATCTACGTCCTGGCTACAGTATGGTGATCTGTTCGGAGAAACCGAAGGTTTTGTCTGTGCGATTATGGATGAAGTTATCATGACGAATAACTATCGGAAGTATATTCTGAGGGATGGTACGGTCGACATCTGTCGGGCATGTCACCGTCCTGGAGAATCTATCAGGCATATTATTTCTGGTTGTTCTCGTCTTGCTAACGGCGAGTATTTGCATAGGCACAACCAAGTTGCCAGGATCGTACATCAACAACTTGCCCTGAAATACAAACTTGTGAGTTCAGAGGTGCCATATTACAGGTATGTGCCCGACCCAGTTCTCGAGAATGGTCGTGCTACGTTATATTGGGATCGATCTATTATCACGGACAGGACTATTGTTGCCAATAAGCCTGATATTGTGGTGATAGATCGATTAGAGCGCCGCGCAATGATTGTCGATATCGCCGTTCCTCATGACGAGAATCTCGTGAAAGTCGAAAAAGAAAAACAAATAAAATATTTGGATTTATCTCACGAGATTGTCGATATGTGGAATGTGGATTCGGTGATCATTGTTCCGATAGTCGTATCTGCTCACGGATTGATAGCCAAGAGCCTCGACCAACATCTTAAGAGGCTCACGTTGGAGGGCTGGATCAAGGGTCTGATGCAGAAGGCAGTCCTTCTTGACACGGCTCGTATTGTGAGGAGGTTCCTGTCTCTGGAGCCCTAACCACCGGTTTCTTGGTCCCTGTACCCGAAGTCGGTGGTCTACTATTTTTTATATTTTTAAATGTATTTGTTTTTATATGTATATTTAAAAATGTAAATAATATGTATATATAAATGTAATAAAGAGAATAATAATAATAAATTCTTTATTGCAGCAAATTACATTTAACAATATAGATATGAGCCCTGACTCCCAAACTAGCGTGAGCTGTATGTTGGGAGCCAGTGTTTTATGTTTGGCATTGACACTAGGCTCTCTATCTCCCTGTTGTACCTCTGTCTCCGCTCTCCATTCCCTCCTACCGCCGGTCCCAGAATCTTTCGCAATATCTTGCGTTCCGCGACTAAGAGTTTCTCTTCTTCTTTGATCGTTAGTGTCCAAGTTTCACACCCGTACATCAAAATCGGTCTGATCACAGTTTTGTAGACGCGGATTTTGGTAGTCCTGCTTATTAACTTGGAGACCAGTACCTTGTGAAGGGCTGCGGTACATCTTAGTGCGTTGACAATGCGGATGTTTATTTCTTCCTCCCTCTGATTGGTGTCTGTAATCGTGCACCCGAGATATTTAAATTTATCTACACCTTTGTATGTTGTGCCATTAGTTGTAAGGTCTTTTCTCTGGGCTCTATTATCCTTGTATCTCTTCATGTGGAGGTATTTAGTCTTTTCACGACTGATTCTGAGACCCACTAATTTCCCATCCTCCTCCAATACCTGCGCCATGCCCGCAACTTCCGCCTCTGATTACCCCAGTATAGCAAGATCATCCGCATATCCTATTATTTTGTGCCTTCCATTCAACTCGACTCCCCCATCCACCAGTAAAACTTTTCGGATGATGTATTCGAGAGCTATGTTAAATAGAATAGGCGATAGAGCGTCTCCCTGTCTCAGACCAGTAGTCACCTCAAATTCCTGAGTCAAATCGCCTCCGACTCTCACTCGCAGTTCGCTTGTGCTCGTGGCCACAAAATACTAAAATAATAAAAATACTAAATAACTTTATTGTACACCAATTAATTTAAATATATTTCAATGCTAGCTCAGCACAAGTGGCGGCCTGAAGTAAATTTTATTAACTTTAGGCCAACATAAGGCAAAACATTTAACAAGTTTAGTTACGTTAGATACTGCGGAAGACTGGTGCCTAAACTAGAAGTAGATTTTGTATTTCAGGACACCAGGTGAAAATCTCTCGGACAAGTTTACATCTCTAAAATTAAATTATGTACACATATATACCTATGGCTAAAACAGTTATAATAGGAACAATAATAATAATAACTAATAAATATTTCGGACATCTAACACACATCGCCATCTAGTCCCATGCTAAGCAGAGCTTGTGTTATGGGTACTAGACAACTGATACAAATACATATATACTTTTTTTTTGTAAATACATACATATTATACATAGAAAACACCCAAACTCCGAAACAAATATTTGTAGATCATACAAACATTTGGTCCGACCCAGGAATCGAACCCAAGACCTCATGATCAGCAGTCGCACACGTCAACCGCTAGACCAACGAGGCAGTCAACCTTCGAAATGTATTTTCGCAAAAACTCGGGACTGCTACAGGTCCCTTATTATTTTGTAACCTTCTAATTAAATCTAATTATGGCTTTGATTGATATAAATTTATAAAAACGTTTATATGTGTTCCTTACCACACAAGCTTATGACGTGTGTGCACGTTATACGGTTATACTTAGCTCTATGAATATAGGTATCACTTAGCGTCAAGAGTGCTTATTGATTTGGCTTTCAACATCGGATAAACACCCCTTTACGAGGCAAACACCAAAGTCTTGTAGCCTGTCGATTACGCTAATGCTATACAAGATGGCGAATGGTTTGAACAGCTGTTGAATACGTCTATTTCTATTTCCATAATGCTATTTTTTTAAAATCTTGTACGTAATTGTACTCAGTAAAAAATATTTTATTATGATTCTGTTTTTGATACTTTCCTTTTACCCCATAGTTGAATTACAAAAGATTGATCAAATTCCGTGACGTCATTTCTTATGATTCAGCGGGATCCCATGATAGAATCATGTATCATAATCAACCACGTACTCTCACCATAAATTGAGGATAAATTTGATAAAGGAAAATCTGATTGATAAAATACTGTACAAAATTTGTCTCCTTTAGGTATTTTTCTTTTGATTTAGGCTTCTTATATTTCTTCAACAGCCTTTAACAGTCCACTGCTGGACATACATTGCCTCTCCTTAGCAAAAACAACATAATTTAAAAAAAAAATGGAATAGGCGGGCAAACGAGCAGACGTATCGCGTGATGGTAAGCGATTACCGCCGCCCATGGACACCTGCAACACCAGAAGCGTCACAAGTGCGTTGTCAGCCTTTTGGGGATGGGGGGGAAGGTAGGGGTAGCCCGGGGTAGGGGGATTGGGGCATGGGCCTCCGGTATCCTCACTCACTCGGTGAAACACAGCGCAAGCACTATTTCACACTTGTTTTCTGTGAGGCCGTGGTATCACTCCGGTGGAGTCAGCCCATTAATGCCTAAGCGTGGCACTCCCACGGTAATTAAAGAGTATTAAAAGACATTTTGTTTGGTTTGAAATGTTTTACCCGGAAACCAAACAAAACTTTAGATGAGTTTCTTTATTTATTGATTTTTATCATCATATAAGTCGAAAGACGTGAATTCTTGGTCATAGACCTTCCCCAAGGTTGTCACGCTTTTTATTTATTTGCAATATATATCATATTCATAAAAAATAAAGGTTGTGAAAATTCTAGTCAGTCGACTGAGAGTAAACAATAAATTTATTCAGATGCGAGTTTTATAGCCTGTTATATATTATTTTCCATTAAACATTTTTTGCTAAACAGTATTTATTAATTCAAGGACGCTAAGAAATTCTAAATATAACTTGATATTTTTAAATAAAAACTACAGATCAAACAATGCTTCTGAAAATTAAGTTATTCTTCATCTGATTAGGAGGACCCTCCAAAGAAATTCGTTTGGAGAATGTTTAAATTTACTGTTTGGTATGGTACCTTTTGGTATCGGTTTCAGACTGTAATCCTCATTTCCTTTTTTGGTACACAATAGGTCTTGTAGTTAATTAAACTATTAATTTTTATTTATTTTAAAAGTCTAAGGAAAACTATATTATTCTCTACTGTCTTTAACTATTTCGTTATTATTTATGTTAAACTGATTATGAACAGGACGTGATTTTTCTTGACTGTCTAAAACAGTCTTCACTTTGAATACGGTATTACACGCTATAATAGCTGTTGAATTACCCATGCGATAGTTATCGAACCATATTCAATAGTCCCAAGCTATATGCTACATTGAAAATCTCAATATCCACATAAGTGGTTGACTCTTACTATTCAATATACTCGTTTCAGCTTCTTGTTTAACTAACTGTATAAAAATACATTTTAAAAAATAAATCCTACTTTACTTTACTTTACACAAATTATAATTTATAATACTGCCAATGAATACCGCCGTTTACAGGCCGACGACGACCCCAATATTTACACTTATTGAGGAAAATAAACGAAATAATTACAACAATGGACTATTGTGCTCCAAAGATTAATTTTGGAAACATTGTGGGAGTTACAAGGTTTAGTAATTTATTTTTAATGCTATTGTGTATCGTTCTGGATATTAGGCACATTTGTTTGTACTTATATAGACATTTATACCTACTAATAACAAATGAAATATGAAAAATAAATTAACACACATTAGCCATATTGCCCATTAGAGTGGGGGTCCATTGTGTTGAATAATTATATCATAATGTAACGCACTGCAGTGACATTTTATGCATAAAACGTTAAAAGCAGTTACCGGTGCCATTAAGCGCTCGTATACTGATATTATCGCACATGCTCTACCACTTATATCCTTCTCTGTACACAAAGAATATGTTTTCGATGACATGTCTGGTACATAATATTTACTACAATATTCCAGCACACAACGGTGATTAGATATATTCTCGTTAAGGTAAGACAGTCTTACGTTAGAAAATGTATTGAAAACCAGCATAATTTATTGTTTCGAATATTCTGTTATTTAAGGTAGTATAGTTTATAATGGTCAAAATAGAAAAAGGAATTAGACAAGGGTGTATTCATTCACCTTCAACCCCTATTAAACTTATACTCCAAAATGATTTTTAAAAATGCCTTTAATGAAATGGAAATTGGAATCCGTGTAAATAGTAAATTACTACAGATTAATGCAAGAATTGTATGTGCTATCAAAGAAATTTTATAAAGTAAATATTTTCGGACATTTAACACACAAAGCCATCTAGTCCCAAGCTAAGCAGAGCTTGTGTTATGGGTACTAGACAACTGATATAAATACATATATACTTTATTTTGTAAATACATACATAGAAAACACCCACTGAACATCAAATATGCCGATGATACCGTCTTGCTGGCTACCAACCCTGAAGAACTTCAAATAATGCTACAAAAATTAAATGACGGACTAAAAATAAATCCTTATAAAACAAATTATATGATTGTTAGTAAAACACCAAATTTAGAACCGCAAACACCATCATCCTTATAAAATAGTTACAATTGAAAGAGTTAATAGTCATAAATACCTTGGTTCTTGGCTAAATGAAGATTGGGAATCAGAAAAAGTTGTCCGGACAAGAATTGAAATAGCCAGAAAAACTTTTCAGAAAATGAAAAACTATTACCTAACAGAAAACTCAACTTGAAACTAAGATGGAGGTTGGTGAAATGTTTTTTTTTTTGTAATGAAATAGTGGCCAAACTAGCAGACGTATGGCCTGATGGTAAGCGATTACCGCCGCCCAAGGACACCCGCAACACCAGAGGTGTCACAAGTGCGTTGCCGGCCTTTGGGGGTTGGGGAGGGGATGGAGGGAGGGGTTGGGGTATGAGCCTCCGGTATCCTCACTCACTCGGTGAAACACAGTGTAAGCGCTATTTCACGCCGGTTTTCGGTGAGGCCGTGGTATCACTCTGATCGAGCCAGCCCATTCGTGCCGAAGCATGCCGGTTTTCTACCTGCACAAATTCGGATAGGTATGGCATAAATAAAAATCAAACAAGCCAAGAATTTTAATATAAAGTCAAGTTCACACACATCACAAAAGAACATTAACTCATTTTGGTTTATGTTCATAAAGTTGTTAATCCAAAATCTTACCAAACTCATATCGGTTTTATGGATTCGATATTTCAATAATATTTAGCGGTAAATTGTACACAATCTTGATCTTCCATCCATTTTCTTAGATATTGTACCGAAGTAACTCATTAGTAAGTAGCAGTTCGGATGAATCGTGAGATTTGTAATACATAAAGTACTTATGGTACGGACTGCGTCGAAAAGTCAGTGGCTTAGCGTAAGACTTCCATTTTGGAAGGCTCATAAATCCGATCCGTGTCGGATTTATATTCGGAGCTTCATACACATATTCAATTCCACGACGCGAGGTCCGTCCCGATCGACATCTGAATAATCACATGTTGGGGTAAATTGACGGCCGCCGAACACAAAGGTATATACCTCGAGTTTTTGCAATACACAACACGGACACAATTAACATTCATTACTATATAATACTTGATAAAAGCTGTTTTGACAGTCGATGGAAAAATGAAATGAAAATTTTGATATTTACAATAAATGTAATGGTTTGTATTGTGTTAACATTCGATTGATATAGATATGTATAGCTACTAGGGTATTTTTTCCAATAATATAATTTATATTAACCAAGGACCTGGAAACAGGCTTTCTAGTACAATACTTTAGCAACGCTCTCAGTTTTAACGTGATTTGAGTGGTTTGTTAAATCAAAAGATTCGATTCTATTTTCAAACTAACGCTATTGAATTTTACTAATTTTATTTCGTATTTAATCGTAGTATGTATTTTATGGTCGATAAGCGAATCAATATTTTTCTATACAGGAAACATTCCTTTCTCCGTAGGAAAGTCATCAAGCCAGTTTGAATAGAGAGCATAGAGAAAACTAAACTTAGCAATTTTTCCGTTTCGTTTGAGTAAGTAAACTAACTATACTCTGTCCATTTCTTTATTTTCTTTTTGACAGTTCAAGAAATTTTGAAATTAGTGACGCCCTCACCCATTACCAATTCGATTTGAAACGAATAGCGATTTTATTTATGAAGAAATTTCAATCGATTTAATTAAATATTTTTTGTTGAAATATTAATTATTCCTTTATTAGCTTTTATATTATACAAGAAATAAACAAAAATATAAATAATATATCAGTAAATTAGATGAATGAACAGAGTTATTGTTCTTTACTCTTTGTTTGATCCTAAATTCCAAGATTTCGACTTAATTCCTTGCAAAAATTCAATCTTGGAGTCATAGGTACTATTTTTATTTCCTTTTTTTATTAAATTTACAGAAAAAATACTTACATGAAGTCAAATTATTTTTATCATATGATCGATTTATCGTATTTCAAGTACTGTTTTATAGTCTGTAGTTGTTTGTTATGCACAGACCACTTCACTAAAGTACCGTCACCGTCAATAAAGTACGACATTACTGTAGTACATAATTACGAAAAAAAAAATGGTAATTTATAGGCGTGAGCTGTCAAAAAGAAAATAAACGAATGGACAAAGTATAAAGATCTTATAATTCTGACAGGGTCACTTCAAAGCCGATTGCTTCCTCTCCAGTGTAGCGGTGGATGTTTGCTATCAGGTGTCTCGAGCAAACGAGGACGGTTTGTACCATATATTACAATTAAAAATCTAGCAACATTATTAAATAAAAGATACTTACTTGAAACTCAAAACATTCTGAAGAAATAACTGTTACTAGAATAAACATCGTTAGTCTAATGTTAATCTAAAAGGACTGAAATGACTTAACAGTATTTTTCTAAGTCTAGTTTTTATTGGTATACACGTAGTTATAATAATAGTACAGTAGAGTAGTCTATGCAGCAGTTGTGTCTACATTAGAAAAGTATTGTTGTTGTTGCAGTTACGGAAACACATAAAGTCAACAAAAGCTAAAAGGCATTGGAATAGCCATACAAAATCACTATTATTTTAGCTCACCGAAGTTAGATCAAAGTTCCCCCTGAGAGTTCATAATATTCGGCACAAGTAGTTCACCCCAATACCAGAAAATCGAGGTAAATTACTTATTGAAAAAGTTGAAGTTAATAAGGCGTTTATATTTTCAGCAAATATAATAGTTTTCCTAGGTTTTCTCTTTTATTTTATTCAGAAAATTGCCTAGAATAGTGTCTCAGATTTAGGACACGAATAAAGTTAAATTCTTCGTCGTCTAAAATGCTACAAATCTCATTTCTTTTAATTGAAAACGTTTTTACACAACATACTACAAAAAATACTGGTTTTAATATCGATTTAACAAGTCCAGTCAATAAATACTAAGTAAAGCTTTTACAAAAACACATTCAACATTCGTTAGTATGAATATTAATTTTCTTACAGTTTTTTTTAATTTCATTAGCTGTACTGCTAAAACGCGGTAAGCTTTAAAATTCTACAAAGATTTAATTACTGGTTTAGTAATGGAATAGCTTAGAAGATTGTAGATATTTAATAATTATTCAAAATAATATTAAGACACACAACAAATTAGCCGTGTTGCTTGGTAGTCTTCGCGGTAGATTAGTGTAAATTTATAGGGCTAGATAATTCGGGGCTTGGAATGTTAATACAAATATTTTTATTTACGGTAAATAAGTTTGTTACAAACCCCGATACAATATTTGCTAAATTCACCAACGTTAGAATTCTAACAAGTACATTTACACTAAAGAATAGTGTTTTTAGAACAAAAAACTGTGAAAAACAAAGTTTCTGTTCGTTATGTTTATCATCACAAAGTGCAACACTCTTGCTGTTGTCCTTTTTGTCACGCTCTCATTTACGTTGTAGGTGGGCAATTAAATATACATGAGACTGAGGGTTATTTTTTCATCGCTCAAAGGGTCGCGTACGCCTGCCTACCAAAGATAAATAGCAAGTAACTCGCTACTGTTACAATATTTACAGGGATCACTGTAAAATATCTTAATAAACTTAATTTACACCTCGCTGAAATTTTAATAAAGACTTAATTAAGTTTGGGTTTGTTAGGACGTCAAAGATTCTTTCCACGTAGGAGGAGATCGAATTGCTTCTAAAGCCGTTTTGAAAGTATCATAATATTTAAAGGTATTACAATATTTTTTTCATGTATTGATAGACAAATCATAATTGATACCCATTAACTTAACTGTGCCATCTGAAAGTCAATTATAGTTTCTGTAACTAGAATATTGTATAGTAGTAATATCAAATACACTTTTGGTATTATTAATCTACAATTGCTTCTCGATTTAAAAAATATGTATATTCATAAAATAATATCTAAATCCTCCTACTTGTCACTTTTATTTCTCATATGATAATTTTATGAAATGATGAAACTAAATCGAACATGAAACGAACATGAACATGATGAATTTAAACGAACGCTGTGAATTCGAATTATTAACGAATAAAATTTATTTTCTGTTGAGATAACCTTATTAATAGGAGGACCTATTAATAAAATAATCTCATCAATCGAAAATGTAATATGAATGAACTTTTAACCCTTATTGACCTCCTAAGTTAAACTTACATCTCGTAAGTAATCACTCATGCATGTCTTTGCTTGAAATTTTTTTTTTTTTTTTTCTAAAAGACAACGCCCGCACTAGGAATAAATCCTGTGTCGCGGGGGACTTTACAAACATACATGTAACGGACACAAAGAACACCCAGACTCAGAACAACAATTTGTGGATCACACAAAGTGTTGTCCTACGTGGGATTTGAACCCACGACACTTGGCGAAGTAGGAAACGGCGTGGTGACCGTTAAACAACTAGGCCAAACGTGCAGTCAAATTACATTTGCTAAAAACAAAAGAATGGTAGACACATTACTTTTGAGTTGGTTGAGATCGCACCAAATATGCGACGTTCACAAGATCTCGGCACTCACTGGCTGGAACTGTTCCAATAACTCACTGAGATAAGCATTTTGAGAATTTTCATAAATTTGTGAATTTGAAATTTTCTTTCTTCTTATTCCTTTCGTGTGTAATCGATTGGTTCTTAAAAGATACTATCTGAGGTATCGCGCCCTTTAAGATTTAGTTTCTTGTTTCCGCGATTTCGCAAGGGAAGTGTCGAAAGTATGTAATAAATATGTGAATTAAAATCTTTAGCTTCTGGTGATTTCTCTTTGCCATATTGTTCTATCTTTAACCATAATATTTTACATGATATACCAGAAGCAAAATTTTATTTTTAAAGCCAATTTCACCAGTTTTTGAACTGTTTTTGACATTTTCAGATAGTTATTTAACACTGTTTAACAGATAAGAAACCAAAACCTGTAGTTATTTTACAGATACGACATTACTCTATCAGGAACTTTATCAGCGTGTTGAAACTAACCTTAATTTTCAAAGTTTTGATTTTTATTATAATACCTAATGTTGAATCATATTTTAATATGTACTAATTAACATTTCATCATCATCAATAGCCTTTAATAGCCCACTGCTGGACATAAGCCATTCCTTAGAAAGGATAATAATATGTTGGCCGGCCTATTATACCACGCTTTCCAAACGAACTTAGCTGTCTGCTGAGTCTAAACTTAAAAAATATTTACAAAAATGCTAGTGTACAAAGAAGAAACCTCGTTGACATACCGTGGGAGAGCCACGCTTCGGCATGAATGGGCTGGCTCGACCGGAGTGATACCACGGCCTCACAGAAAACCGGTGTGAAATAGTGCTTGCGCTGTGTTTCTCCGAGTGAGCGAGGATACCGGAGGCCCATACCCCAACCCCCCTCCCCCTATCTCCCCTCCCCCCATCCCCCAAAGGCCGGAAACGCACTTGTGACGCCTCAGTGTTGCGGGTGTCCATGGGCGGCGCTTACCATCAGGTGATACGTCTGCTCGTTTGCATATTCCATTAAAAAAAAAAAAATTGTTGCAAAAATAATTTAAAAGAAAGTGCTTAGCAACATTTACATAATAGATAAGACAGGTTTATTCCCAAAAAGAAATATGACGTAATTTAGATCTACGTAGCAAGTCCTAAAGTCGACTTTGTAAGATTCGATATCCAGATACGTATGTACGTAAAGATAGGAGCGTCTCCGAACACGATAAGTGCTCCAATGAGTGGATCAATTTATCTGGGTGTCACCGCAGCGCAGCATTATGAGCACTTACACACACATACAGCAGTCTTGCAGCAAACGACTGTAAATATATACTCGGTTGAAATATCACACTTAATGATCTTATGTTACTGGCAATAAGACGTGAACATCTACTTTTTATTTGATAAATAGTAGCGTAAAATGTAGACTGTTGTGTAATAGTCCATTATGATTTTCACCAGTCTCTCTCTCACTCTCTTGAGTGAAAGTAGGAGAAGCGAGACCACAGAGTTCAGCAGTCGGCGGCAGCGGCGGTAGCGGCGGAGGCGGCTGCGGAACTCTGTGGTCTCGTTTCTCCTACTTTCACTCATAAAATGTTGACCACTTTTCTGACATAAAAACTCTTTGCTAATATTTAAAAGAGTAGTGTTCGAGCATCTTGATAAACCATGAGTTTTACTTTATTAAAAAAAAAACGTGCGTTTTACATTACAATAACGCACAAGTACGTAATGAGATACATTACGATATTGAAATTGGTGAAATAAGAGACCCTTTACGAGCAAATATGTTATAAAGGCAGATTACATTACATTATATCTCAATAGGCCGCCATAACGTGGGTCACCATTCGACATTGTTGCATTGTCTGCATTCCTAGTGAGTATGGTGACCAGCACTCTTGGATTCTGCTCTAGCTTTCCATCAGTCAGAGTAGAGTCACTTTTGGAGGCTCATATATAAAAAAAAAAACAAAAACTATAAAGCATTTCATCGAGTGTGTGATAGGATGGGACTCGACTCCTCTTTATTTTCCCTTCATGCGACTCCTATCGTCGGATAGCATCAGTTTTTATTACTGTGTTTATGAGTGAGGAGGTAGAGAGAGAAAAATATTTTTGTAGTAAACACCATAATTATAGCTTCAGTAAACTACTAAAATGTCATGAACACACGGACACCTATAATGACTTTAGTTTAACAATGTAAGTAAATATGGGAAGTGATTCGTAATTATCGTATCTGAATCAAAATAAATATAATAACATATTCGGACGACAATTCTATAATTTGGCACCCAGAGATAATTTGACGTTTACCTTCTTATTTATAAATTTAATATAAGTAACTATATTTAATAGTAATACAACATAGCTGATTTCTCGAATTGATCGAACTTGTTACGTAGACTCACGTAACAAGTCCATTACGAAATAGAAATTGTGTCCTTAGGACAATTTTTGTAAGCTTTTCTTTAGTGGCAGATAAATGACACTTTAGTATAGACAGATAACAGTTTAGTTGTATCTGGCTTAAAAATATTATACTATAATAAAGTTAAAAACAAATGTGAAGTAAAAAGGGCGGCCTTATTGCTTATAGCAATTTGTTCTAAGCAAGATTTTAATATATACGTACATACTTATTACCATATTTTCAACACTGTAATATTATAATGGCTCACTACACGTGTTTAGTAAACTGTGACTGTAATGAGCAGTTCACTTAATAAATAATAATAAAAAAAACAATCCGTCACAGCAAAATCTTATCTACAACAAATCTCTGTGACCTTCATTGGCTTTTACTCCTTGTTTCAGTAAATGTATTTACGCTGTGTACCTTTGATTAATTAAATGTAGAAGTTGTCGACTAAGCTCATTTAACAACCTCTGTAAGTAAAAACTACTTCGTCGACCAGACATCTAAGTATAAAGGCATGAGCAGCCCAACTAATTGCTCACTTAAATGTGATGGAGAACTCTTATTACTTAGATACGTACTTAATTATTTAGACGTATAGATGTGTTGGTGTTTCGACAAATGTATTTAATGTGGAGTTTGAGTAATTCTTGATTCGATCGTAGTAATTACGTCAGCTGTGCACAAAGTGTTAATTTACACCCGCACTTAGTATATTTTACACTTGAATAGCTATTGATATTTATTTATTTGTACATTACAACATATTACACAGGCTTCGGTTATAACTCATTTACTTTGAAAATAATTTATTACTTTATAATGTAGACGGTGCTTCAAGGTTGATTTGATTTGGTTCGTATGAAAAGTTATTTATTATATTGACTTTGATATACCTCTCTCTAAGGTTTTGTACTTCTTGATGTTGAAAAATCCATTCAGAATATTACTAGTAGTCATCAAGCGATCAAAATTCAACCATGATATAATTTCAATGACAAAAGCTAAAAACTTTCCGAAAAAGCTAGCTTTAAACTGAAAACAATATTTTAGTAGTAGTAGGAACTAAACTCAAAATCTTAATTAACATTTTATTCTATTTTTTTAAAAATACACAGATTCTTAATAAAATAAACCACAAATTGTGTGTACAGAGTTGTAGTATATTTGTCGACGAATATTATGGTGGTAGGCTTCCAGGAACCGTAATCCTACGATTTTATTATCATCACATGACCCACGAAGTTTTATATGTGACCATGCAATTTAAAGAGGGTTAATAATACAGATGAAGAAAAATGCAATAATAGATAAAATAAATAGATGACAAATTTTAACAAAAAAATAACCGACTTCAATTTGGACCAAATTTAAATGGGACCATTCGGGAAGCACCAGCTTTCAAATTAAAATGGTTCACCCAGTCGAAAGTTATGAGGTAACAAACATAAAAAAAGCGGCCAAGTGTAAGTCGGACTCGCCCATGAAGGGTTCCGAAGAAGCAAGTAACATAATATAAAAGTTTTTGTAGTTCGTTGTAACTTTGATCGATATTTTAATAATAGTGTAACTTTTTTTGCGGTTTACGTTTTATGACGTATTAAAAAAACTACTTACTAGATCTCGTTCAATTTTCGGTGGAAGTTTGCATGGTAATATACATTATATATTTTTTTAGATCTTATTTTAGAAGTTACAGGGGGGGGGGACACAATTTACCACCTTGGAAGGGTCTCTCGCGCAAACTACTCAGTTTAGAAAAAAATGATATTAGAAACCTCAATATCATTTTTAAAGACCTATCCACACGGTTGGTTTTGACGAAAAAAAAAATTTTTGAGTTTCAGTTCCAAGTATGGGGACCCCCAAAATTTATTGTTTTTTTTTCTATTTTTGTGTGAAAATCTTAATGCGGTTCACAGAATACATCTACTTACCAAGTTTCAACATTATAGTCCTTATAGTTTCGGAGAAAAGTGGCTGTGACATATGGACGGACAGACAGACAGACAGACGGCCAGACAGACAGACGGACAGACAGACATGACGAATCTATAAGGGTTCCGTTTTTTGCCTTTGGCACGGAACCCTTTTTAAATTGTCGGTTAAAAATAAACAATATTGATCGGAAATAAGACCATACCTATATTTTCTTAACTATTCACCCAATACCAATATCAGAAGTCAGTATTTCACATTTATAAGTAAAACTGCCTACAGTTTTCAGAAGCATTGTAATATATATATATATCTGTTATGCTTATTAATAATTAGAGA
Source organism: Diaphora mendica (assembly GCA_949125395.1). NCBI lineage: Eukaryota > Metazoa > Arthropoda > Insecta > Lepidoptera > Erebidae > Diaphora > Diaphora mendica. The sequence goes on from OX421321.1 coordinate 11,861,059, forward strand.
TAAAATCACACCAAAAGATATCTTGTCATTTTAAACTTTGGGTATTTCTTTTCTAAATTAACTAACCACTTCTTACAAAATCAAAACAAAGCGAACTATTTTTAAAAGCTTAAAGCCGTGGTACCTGATAACTAAACGTTATCATTTTAGAAAAGTTTTCTTTTAGTAGCATATTGAATAACGTATCTTCATAAGTGTCACGACCCATTTCCCCGAAGGAATAAGCCTGGCTTATGTTAGATCCTATGTAAGAGGTGGCGAGCCTACTTACACACTTTGGATTGAAAAAATAGGGTGACCTGTAAAATATGGGGCGCCCTTACCAACCTTAATCGACCATTGCTGTCGATTAGTTACGAGGTGGATAACATGTATTAGCTACCGGATGAATATTATCATGTTTTATTAAACTGATTTTTTCTTTCAGTTTTCTAGTAAAACTGTTACATAGATGTATTTTAAACTGTCTTGGTGGTCCAGTGGTAGCGTATGCGACTGCTGTACTATGCTGACTTGAGCTGTCGCATTCGATTCTCTTGGACGAACCAAATGTTTTTGTGCTCTGCAAGTATTTGTTTCGGACTTTGAGTGTTTACTTTGTAAGGTTTTACAAAAAAAATTGTGATGGTTGTATATTTATATTTATCAATTGACTAGTACGCATAGCACAATGTCTGCTTAGTTTAGGACTAGATAGTGTTGTGTGTTAGATGTCCGAAAATATTATTGTTAATAAATTATTTGTTATGGAACATCGTTATATTAAGTTGCCTTTATGATTTATATTTGTAATTTTAAAATTGTTTTATTGAACTTTTTTTAAAATATGAAGTCTTTTTTTTAATTTAAAATAACAACTTCAATAAAATGAATTAAATAATGATGATTGACTTAAAGTCTGTATTTCATTTTGGACTTGATAAACATGTCGTACATTCTTTTTTCTCAAACCTTTATTTTCTTTTACATTCTTACTGCCTCCTGAAAGGAAAATTAACACAAATAAAAGTCTCAATTACAAAACATTTTAATGTTCAGTCTATTTTGTTCCGTTTTTATGAGACTTAGAAATTATGCAATACAATCGGTAACCTTCGGTAACACATATTAACAAGTAAGTTAGTCAATATGACGCTAACATGAAATTCTTAAATTTCATGTTGTCATCATATTGACAAACTTAACAAATAAGACAAAGTAATGGTTTAATCAATATGACTGACGTTTTTTAAAACCAATAAATAACTACAGACTGCACGAACGACGTTGTGGTTTAATCGGTCGTCACGCCGTTTTCTACTGCGCCTGCGCTGAGTGTTGTGTGAGGTGTGACCCCACATGGGACAACACTTTGTGTGATCCAGATATTGTTGTTCTTAGTCTGGGTTTTCTTCGTGTCCGTTTCATGTGTGTTTGTAAAGTTCCTGGAATACAAGATTTATTCCTAATGCGGGAATGGTCTTTAAAATAAATAAAATTATAAAAAAAAACTACAAATGTCATTCAATCTCACTTTGACTTTCTGCTTTTGGCAAATATAGTTTGAAGTATTTCTAATTTTAAACAATAAATGGTTTTCTACATACGACAATTTCAATTCATTTCTAATGCAGGAAAACTTTTGTAATTACACGGGCCAAATGCGGTAGATTATAACGACCATTTTGACCACAAACGATATTGCGGCGGGAAACTATTTCAACACCACATGTTTTAGTTCAGACTGTCATTATTTTTGTTTACTTTTAAACATTTACTTAGCATAATGACAACTTGGAGTCAACATTATACCGCACTCATTGTCAATATTCACATTTTGCCATGCCATTGCCTATGCAATTGGGTCCCACTGCCCTATTCACATAATACGTGAATTTAACTGGTGACTGATTAGGAATACAGCGTATTCGATGGCGTAGTGGTAGCGTATATGACTGCTGTGCTTGAGGTCTCGGGTTCGATTCCCGGGTCGAACCAAATGTTTGTATGATCTGCAAACATTTGTTCCGGAGTTTGGGGGTTTTCTATATATAATATGTATGTATTTACAAAGAAAAAAGTTTAAATGTATTTATATTAGTTGTCTAGTTACCCATAGCTCTGCTTAGCTTGGGAATAGATGGCGTTGTATGTTAGATGTCCGAAATATTTATTTATTTCTTTTCCCTTAAGGTAGCGTTTCGAGCCGCGACAGAGACAAGCGACCGAGACAGGAGACCGCGACCGGAGACCGCGACCGGAGACCGCGACCGGAGACCGTCACTTGACCATAGGCAATGTATAAGTAACAGTTCGCAAGCGAGACCAAGACAGGAGACAGAGTACATACAGTACAGACAGAAGAGACCGAGACAGCGGTCTCCCGTCTCCATCGCTTGTCTCTGTCGCGGCGCGAACCGCTACCTTTATACATCCTATGGGTTTCGTAATAGGCGACTAAGGGAGCAAACTATACGCACGACAAGAATACTGCAAAGAGAAGGGAAACTTTACACAAGCCCTATACCAACCCATCTGGACAATGTGGTATAGTACCTAGTAAAAAAACCTCCTTTCTAAGTAGAGGCCTACGTCCGGCAGGGGACTGTTTAAGGCTGTTGATATTGATGATGGCATGTAGTGACCTGAAAAGGCTGCCGAGCTTCTGGAATGGTTGGAGTAGGAAGATGACAAACCCACGTAAAACGGCCCAATCAAGAGGCTAACTGCGGAAATAACCCGGAAAAACAAACAAACAAGGCTGTTGATGTATGATTTTTATTGAACTATATGAATGTAAAATATAGTAGGTATCAGAATAATTGAGATTGTCCTGAGGAGATTAAGCTCTAAGAAGTAGTCAGAACTCTCTGCGTGAAAATCCTTTATATAGGTATATCCTTATATTGAACTACTACTAATATTTAATGACGAGGAAAAAATGGCGTGAAATTCTGCTTTGAAACTTGGTAATGTCAGAATGAGCACAATCTTTATGACTCTTATAATAAACTTTCAGAACTCATTATCACTGTGTGTATCTGGTTTTTATTCGCCACCATCATTATCAAAACATGGGATAGAAATATTGAGTTACGAAATACGTTAAATATAAAAATGTTCAGCGATAAAACAGCATTACTTTTGATACTAAATTAACACACTGCATTACTGAAATAGACCTGGATACAGTGTTCAATGCATCTTCGTATCGTACTCAGCGTTAGCAGGCCACCCACAAGATGGTTTGACGATCTGGTGAAGGTCGCTGTAAGCAGTTGGATGCAGGCATCACCGGACTGGTTGTCGTGGTGAACCTTGGGTGATGCTCCTTAATAATAATAATAATAATATCCATTTATTTCAGATCATATAGATCCATATTTGATGCATGCACATAATTACAAATTAAAATGAAATTAAATTAAAACATAAAATAAAATAAAATTAACATTAAAAACATTCCATCAAAATTCAAAGTAGAATCAAAGAATTATAATCCAAAGCAAAAATTAATCCTTAGAGATCATTACTAGCTTTATTGTGTACTTACCAGTACCGCTATAATTTTACTGAAATATGCAAACGTATGCGTTAATATTGACTATCGGAACTTAGTAGTCGAGTTATAATGTTATTTAGACTGACATTTATTTTACAGATTTTAACTAACCTGAACAACCATTTGTAGAAATAGAACATTTGACGTGGCTATCCTTCCCCTATCAAATGAACCTATTGCGGTCTATTGCTGAACGAAGGTCTCCCTCAAGGAGCACCAACTATCCCGGTCTTGGGTAGTACGCATTCATTCGCTGCCAGTCATTTGCTTCAAATCGTCAATCCATCATGTCGCAGGGCGCCCTATACTACGTTCATCAATATGCCTGCCAAGCGTGGTGACTGCGGCAGATTTCCCCCATCGACCGCCACCATTTCCTTATTTTAAAAAGATTTATATGCTTGAAAATTTCTATGTGTATTGATTTGGAAATGTCTAATAATTATATTTGTGTCCTAAAACCTATCTTAAAAGCTATGTTATTTGCTTATACTTATCAGGGCGCTGTGATTTATATCCCAAAATCATTTTTTTTGTAAGGATCTCTGTTATCAAAGCGATATCTGGATCCCAATATTATATTTCATTTTCTGGTACACCCGGTCGATCATCAACATGACTATAGGTACTATGCACACCCCGATATGTTCCAGTAATTCATCACGTTTATGACACTCTAGAACCGCATGGCACAATTTGATTTATCGATCGAAAGAACGGCGGAACAGACTCTACCAATAAAACGGAATAAATAAACGAACAAACGATGGAAGCAGTACCGACACGAGAACTGAAACCATATAGTCCGGTCAATTTAAACATTCGAAGGTACGTAAATTCCCACCAAGCTGAAAATCGGTAAGATTGTTTAAAATATCATTAAAAACAAAATTTGAAAGTTCCCCATCTTTCCCCTGTTAGGAAAAAAAAATATTCAAGGTTAAAGGTCAAAAAATGTAGTTTTTCGCGATTTTCAGCAAAAGGATAAGTTTTATCATAAAAGTACCTTAAACAAAATTGTAGATCATAAAATTATCTAAAAAAATTATCAAAACTTTTTTTTCTACGTGACTCCGTTTCTGAGATATAACGATTCAAAAATTTTTTTTTTTTGTTTTACAAAGACAACTCCCGCACTAGGAATAAATCCTGTGTCGCGGGGGACTTTACAAACATACATGAAACGGACACAAAGAACACCTGGGTGTTCTTTTCCACAAACAACAAATTGTTGTTCTGAGTCTGGACTCAGAACAACAATTTGTGGATCACACAAAGCGTTGTCCTACGTGAGATTTGAACCCACGACACTTGTCGAAGTAGGAAACGGCGTGGTGACCGTTAAACTACTAGGCCAAACGTGCAGTCGAAACAACTTTTATAACTTTTTGAATGGTTATATCTCAGAAACGGTGGCTCGTAGAAAAAAAAATATTCATACATTTTTTAGATAATTTTATGATCTACAATTTTGTCCAACCTACTTTTATGATAAAACTTATCGTTTTGCTGAAAATCGCGCAAAACTATTTTTTTTGACCTTTGACCTTGAATATTTTTTTTTCCTTACAGGGGAAAGATGGGGAACTTTCAAATTTTGTTTTTAATGATAATTTAAACAATCTTACCGATTTTCAGCTTGGTGGGAATTTAGGTAACTTTACTCTTATTTTTGGTCTAATTTGACCGGACTATTTTGTTTTTCAATTCACAAACGCATATGCAGTTTAACTTCTTATACTTCAGTCTCGTATTATAAATATACGAGTATTTTTTTTACAATTTGACGTTTTTTGATGTAAATTTTATTCAACATGAGAAAGTCTTTATCATGATTACTACTTGACTTACCAAAAGATCACCCAGACTCATAACAGGGTGTTCTTTGTGTCTGTTTCTTGTAAGTTTGTTAAATTCCGTTGTCTTTTTAAAAGAAATAGAAAAAAATACCTATGAGCCACATTATTGCGCTCATATTAAAAGATGTCACGGCACGGTGGACCGACGCCTTGAGTAAAATGGCTGGGTGGATACGGACTGACTGACCGGGAAGACTGGCGCTCTTTGGTATGCCTTGTACAGTAGACGGTGAAAAAAAAAAGATTGTTGTAATTGTAATTAAATAAATGACACAAAATTCATGAACCGATATAGTTTGTACTTTGACTTTGACATAAATAAAACTATAAGCGTTTGTTACAAGAATTATGTACCTATTATTCTTTAAATATCTTTAATAAATACCACACAAAGTCAGTAAAACTGGCAAGTATTTTGAAATTTCAAACATATCTCTGAGATACCCAAATACTCTGTGGTTATAGAACTTTTATTTTTCTCAAAAGAAATTTACAAACAAATTTCACTTTTTTTTTATGTTTAGACCTCCAAAATGACTCTACTCTGCCTGATGGAAAGCATAAGCAGAATCCACGAGTGGTGGCCACCATACTCATTGCGATTGCAACAATGCAGCATGGCGACCCACACTATGGCGGCCTAGTGATGCTTGTGCATCTTTTAGTCTAGTCAACAAGTATGGAACTTGTTGACTAGACTAATTGGGCCTCCGGTCTCGCACTCAACAACGAAACACGACAGCACGAACGCTGTCATTTTACGTTGATTTTCTGTGCGAGGGTAGTACCGCCCCGGTCGAGCCGGCCCGTTCGTGCTGAAATCAGCGTGGCTCTACTACCTTCTACTACTTCATGAGAACATTTAACAAAAAAACAATATTTACATAGTAGTAAGCTTAATGATATTTTTTTATAAATATAGGTACCTATAGTACTCGTAATACGTGCTTGAAACTTGTTAGGTAATAAGTAAGCATTAGTACACACCCACATCATCATGTCTTATACCTTCACACACTACGTCCCAAAAAATAATAATAATCTGATACTAGAAGACATCACACTCAATTAGGTCTTACAAACAAATTAACACCTTATATTCGAAAGTAAATAATACTGTTTTACGCTCATGATTACAGTAAGCAAGCTTAATTGCATTCTAGTCTTTGAACTAATATAATATTAGGTCTTTACATATGAAATTGCCGTTTTGTATGAAATAAGTGAAAGTACTTATTTTTTCAAACTTTTTTATTTCTGTTATTCGAAGTAATCACCCATGCAATCGACGCATCTTTGCCAACGCATTGGCAGTTTATTGATAAAAATTCCCCTGCCCTTCTTGTAAAAATCAGCTGGACGGGAGGCAACAAACTCTTCAAAGGCATTTTGTACTGCCTCTCGGGAATTGAATTTTTTACCCACTAAAAAGTTGTCTAAGTTTTGAAAAAAGTAATAGTCGGTAGGTGCAAGGTCTGGTGAGTATGGCGCATGAGGGAGAGCTTCCAACCCCAGTTCTTGCAGCTGCTTCACGACAACGCGCGATCCCATACTGCGCACACACACAGTCATAATGAAATAAAAAATTTACTAGCTTATTTTGTACAGTTTGTACGCTGTCCAAAGTACATTTAGCAGCGCTTCCCCAAATTTCTATGAGGTAATCTATATGCGGTTTGACAAGGGAATAATATATATTCATTCGAACCTTTCGCGGCAGACATCGCACGACGCCGTATAAGCGCCCGCAGAGTGACGACAACTTAGTTCTTTTATTGTTTATATGCGATTTCCACGTCAAGCCACTGTCCAATATTAGTCCCAAGTACTTTTCCTCGGCCGATTCTTTCAGTTGAATGTTATTTATGTATAGTTTAGGGTAGTTTTGTTTTGAGAGGGCGCTGCTACGCTAGTGTCAACATCGTCTCTGTGGTATTTAATTAAGTGTTAAATGTATTCCAAATAGTAAATTAAAGTAAAAAAGGTGTTATAAGCGATAGATACAACAAAATTCTTACGCTAAAGTGCTTCAAAACAGTGAAATTGGACAACAAAGTCATTGCCACTAAATTGTGCCCTTATAACGCATATATTGAAATATATATATATATAGTACCTTCTTGTAAGCATCACAACACAACCAGTAAGCAGAATGAAAATTTGTAGACTTCAGAGTAAACAAACAGAAGATAAGTAATTTTAGTAAAAAACTAACCTAAAAATATACATTTATCTACCCCCAAGTAATCGGAACAAATAGCAACATCGCGACATCTGTTGTGGAATAGTACGTAGTAGTCAACCAATTACTAATCAATAAAGTAGTGCATACCGCAACCACTAGAGGGCGCTAAACACAATTACTCGAAAATGGAACATATCACAGAAATGTTAAAATCACTACAAACAAAACTAGATAAATAAGCAAATTGGAAAAAATTACGGAAGGACAGAGGAGGAAAATTCGGAGACTTGAAAGTTTTACGAGGAGGAACAATTTAATATTCTTCGGAGTGGAAGAGACTGAGAACAGCTACTTCAGCTTGCAAAATAAAATCTTAACTATTATCCAGTCCAACATGAAGGTAGAATGTCTAAAAGGAGATATTGAATATGTTACTAGGATGGGAGGAAAGTCTGAAAAAACTAGGCCAATAATTGTCACCCTTACTACTATGGGCAAAAAAATCGAAATACTGACAAACAAAAAAATGCTAAACGTAACCACCTCTTACTACATAAAACAAGATTACACTCCTGAAGTTCTTGAAGAGAGAAAGAAATTGAGCGCTCAGTTAAAAATAGAAAAAGACCAGCAAAAATGCATACATAAAACATAACAAATTGGTAATTGAACCAGAAAACGAAAAAATGCAACACCAAAATCATCAAGACCGACGCAAGAGAGTTTTATCACTCTCACCGGAAACAGTTGAGGTCAAGAGTGGAAAACCATGTACCGCAAGAACCCCATCAAGAAAAATAAAATGGACCCCATCAAGAAAAATAAAATGGACCAATATCTAATCAAAAACAAAGATATGATCACAATATCTGGGTCTGGGTGAATGACATTTAGCAGCGACCTCTTAACGTCCCCCAATACGGCCGGCCACCGCGGGGGTCAGAGACCACAACCCTCCACTTCACCTACTATTCATTTAATGTTCGATCTCTACTCATGAAAGACTTCTAGAATATAAACACGTAATATCTAAAATTAATTATGATATTTATATTGGTCTGGCGGAGGTCAGATACAGTACAGGATACAATATAGAAAAACATGATGATATGGCGTATGTTTACTCATTAAAAAAAAAAACATCTAAAAGAGGCCATGTTGCACATAATAATAAATGGACAAAAAAGAAAACCACTTTGAAATGGCCAAGGAAAGAGAAAAGATAAAGACCGATAGAAAGGTAGCTCGATGAAATACTGGAAACAGCGGGAAATGACTGGATGTAAATAGGAATAGATAGAGATAAGCGGTGGAAAATGGAGGAGGCCTTTACTCTGTAGAGAGGTCCTTAATAATAATGATTGTTTCTTTTACATGTAATAATGAAACTTTTAATGATTCATTTTAATTCGTGTTGATCTATTTATATTGTAATTCAAATTTGAATTTACTTTAAAATGTCTCGAATTGTATTTAATATCAAATTACGTAATTTTTATTAAGGAATAAACAAGGCTTTTATTATTATTATTATTCTCTTTATTTCATTTATAAATACATATTAATTACATTTTTAAATATACATATAAAAACAAATACATTTAGAAATATAAAAAATAGTAGACCACCGACCTCGGGTACAGGGACCAAGAAACCGGTGGTTAGGGCTCCAGAGACAGGAACCTCCTCACAATTCGAGCCGTGTCAAGGAGGACTGCCTTCTGCATCAGACCCTTGATCCAGCCCTCTAACGTGAGCCTCTTAAGATGTTGGTCGAGGCTCTTGGCTATCAATCCGTGAGCAGATACGACTATCGGAACAATGATTACCGAATCCACATTCCACATATCGACAATCTCGTGAGATAAATCCAAATATTTTATTTGTTTTTCTTTTTCGACTTTCACGAGATTCTCGTCATGAGGAACGGCGATATCGACAATCATTGCGCGGCGCTCTAATCGATCTATCACCACAATATCAGGCTTATTGGCAACAATAGTCCTGTCTGTGATAACAGATCGATCCCAATATAATGTAGCACGACCATTCTCGAGAACTGGGTCGGGCACATACCTGTAATATGGCACCTCTGAACTTACAAGTTTGTATTTCAGGGCAAGTTGCTGATGTACGATCCTAGCTACTTGGTTGTGCCTGTGCAAATATTCGCCGTTAGCAAGCCGAGAACAACCAGAAATAATATGCCTGATAGATTCTCCAGGACGGTGACATGCCCGACAGATGTCGACCGTACCATCCTTCAGGATATACTTCCGATAGTTATTCGTCATGATAACTTCATCCATAATCGCACAGACAAAACCTTCGGTTTCTCCGAAGAGATCACCATACCGTAGCCAGGATGTAGATGCTTTAAAATCTATATCAGGCCCATTTAGGGCCCGATAAATACATTGCAACTTCATTGCGATGCACGCCCACATCAGTATGGAGAAAATATTCTCTAAGATTGTATATCTCGCGATTGTGTAGGGTCTTGATATTTAATAGTCCACGACCCCCAAACTTTCGCGGGATATACAACCTCATAACCGATGACCGTGGGTGATGCATTCGGAATGCAGTCAGCAATGTACGGACTCTCCGGTCTAGGGTATCTAATTCAGTCTGAGTCCATCTAAGTATACCAAAGGAATACATCAGAACCGGCATGACCCAACTATTGTAGGCTCGCACCTTGTTACCGCCTGATAAAAGACTTTTAAGTACTTTTTTCAGGCGGCCAAAGAAGCGTTCCCGCAACGACTGTTTCATATCAGATTCTGGTATTCCTAAGGACTGTGAAAAACCTAGATACTTGTAGGTTTCGGCCGCAGACAGAGATCTGAGTCTTGTATAATCTGAAAGTTCTATTCCTTCAGATTCCACAATCACACCTTTCTTTACATACATGACTGCACACTTGTCTACACCGAATTCCATCTTGATAGAATTACTAAAGTTTTCAGTGACCTTTAGTAACGCTGTCAATTGTAATTTAGTGGGGGCAAGTAGTTTCAAATCATCCATATAAAGGAGGTGAGATATAACTCGATCATCTTTCTGCAACCTATAGCCTAACCCTGAACCCTCTAATAGAGTGCTGAGAGGATTCAAAGCTAGACAAAACCACAAGGGACTCAGACTGTCACCTTGAAAGATGTTTATAAGTCGATCTTTATAAGTACGTCGTTCATCGTAGACTGCCGATATCCTGGATAGCGAAGTACAATTCTCCATTGCCCCATACACGACTTCAAGAAAGTGCACAGAGTTGTATCAATTTTATACAACTCCAGCACCCTTAAAAGCCATGTAAGAGGAACGGAGTCATAAGCCTTCTTGTAATCTATCCAGCATGTCGCCAGGCTCTTACGATTACGACGTACCTGCTGGCTAATGGTCATGTCTATTATAAGGAGCTCTTTAGTGCCACGGGTCCCACTTCTACATCCATTCTGAGAAACGGAAATTATCGAATTGTTATTAATATGAGTAGTAATTTTGAGTCTCAGAATAGATGTTAGAAGTTTATATAAAGTTGGTAAACAAGTAATAGGCCTAAAGTTTTTGGGATCCATGGCACTACCAGATTTATAATATTAATTTATTTATAATTTTTTTTTATTATTATTATTAGGGTAATATTGTAATAGTTTTTTGCTTTAAATATTACATAGCTTGTTTTTGAGATATTAATTGTAAGTAAGTTGTACTGAAACCATTCGTGTAACTTTTCCAGGTCATTTTGAGCTAATTTAATTATTTCATTAATGTCTGATCCATAATCAAATATACAGGTATCATCAGCGGACAGACTGATTTCCCCATTTAATGATATTTGACTGATATCATTGACATAATATATTAGAAATAGCAACGGTCCAATTATAGAGCCTTGTGGTATTCCGCAGGTAATAGGCTGAGTGGTGCTTGTATGTTTCCCCATTTTTACTCTTTGCGATCTGTTTCTTAAATACGATTTGAAAATTTTTAAGGCATTACCAATGATTCCAATATGTTTTAGCTTTTTTAGCAGGAGAGAATGACTAACGGTATCAAAAGCCTTTTTCGAATCTATAAATATTCCTAGACCTAGCTTTTTCTCATCGATTTGTGTCTTTAATTTTGAAATAAGATCAATTGTAGCAGACAGGGTGTTTGATTTTGGGCGAAATCCGTATTGGCGTTTGAAGAGAAAATCCATTTCATTCAAGTAATTGTTCAGACGCTCATATATAGCACGCTCAAAAATCTTCGAAATTATTGGTGACACTGACACGGGCCTGTAGTTACTAGGATGTGTCTTTGCACCTGATTTATATATTGGTGTAACTTTCGCTATTTTGAGTTCATCTGGAAAGTGACCCTCGTTAAAGCAATGATTAATACAAGATGTAATAGTAGGAATTAGAAAATCTTTTATACATTTGATCGCTTTTGTATTTATCCCATCTATACCTGAACTGCAATTTGCATCTAAGCTGTTTATAATTTAACTGATTTCTAAATCAGTGCATGGTGTAAGGTTTATTAGTTTTAGGCAACCCTCGGACTGATCCGCGGCATTGTAAATATTATCTTTATGATATTTTGCAGGAATTTGTGTCGCTAACTTGGAACCTATTGTGGAAAAAAATCGGTTAAACTCTTCGCATATTTCGTCACCATCCGCAATTAAACCAGAGGTTGTTAGAAGTGTTGGTGGTCTGCGGTCACATTTAATTATATTGTTAGATAGCGAGTTAATAAGTTTCCATGTGTGTTTAGGGTTATTTTTAAGTTTTTCGAACGCTTTATTTTTTTTTATTTTTTTTGGTTTTAGCTATTAATACCGTAGTTTCGTTTCTTTGTCTTTTGAAAGAGTTCAATAGAATAGCATTTTCCGGGTCTTTTTTAATTTGTCTCCAAAGTTCATTCCTTGAATTTATTTTAGATATTATATCCTTATTGATCCAGTCTTTGCGTGGAAGATTTTGTGTTCTTCGTGTAGTTTAGTTTTTTGAATAGTGTTATCTTTTATTAAAGCTTTAATATTTCGTTCTAAGATTTCATAGTCGCGGCTATCTGTGCCGAAATTAATGGACTTGGCGTGCTGGTAAAGGTATTCGTAATTTAAGGTATTATAAACCAATGCTGCTGTAAGTTCTGACTTGCAATTTTTTAATCCTAATACTAGTTGCCGATGGTCTGAAATTGCTGAATCGATCATTGCTACCTGGAAGTTTTTCTCTTTTAGGTTCGTTATTATATGGTCGAGAATACTGTGTGTGGTCGTCGTTGCTCGCGTTGAATATGTTGGATCTATCTTGTTTATAATTTGATACCCGTTTTCCTGGATCAATTCTTGGTATTTCTTAGTAATTGTGTTATTATTCAGCAAGTTTATATTAAAGTCACCAAATATGATGGCTCGTTTTCTCTGTTGTAGTAACTTTTCAAAGTCAACCTCGAACTTTGTCAGATTGTATCGCCAATATCCAAATTGTACTTTTCTGTATGTTATGTATCCACAGATAGTTACTTCCATTCAAATATATTTCTTGACTTAGATTATGTTTTAAAGTATTGTGAATGAATATTGAGACTGCTCCGCCTCTTCGGTCTGTTCTGATGTTATAGTATAATTAGTATAATTAGAAATCTGTATGTAACTGGCCTCTTCTTTAGACTTTATCCAGATTTCTGTCAAGAGAACAACATGCATTTGCCTACTGAGGGATTTCAAAATGCAGTTCAATTCGTCTAGTTTTCCTGGTTTTACAATACTTCTGATGTTGGTGTAAAATTATTAAATGAAAACTTTTCGGTTTCTAGATCATCATAGCTTTGAAGAATTTGGTATTGTAAATATTACCTTACCTTACCGCTCTTGCAAGTACTATTTTGTGTTTTTGAGTATTTTAGTTTTTTGGATTAGTAATTATTTTGGAGAAAATAAACTTCAAATAAAGTATATAAGGGGAGTTCCCTTATATACTTTATTTGAAGTTTATTTTCTCCTAATTTTTATCTATGAAGTAACTCCTCTTGCAATTCTTTCATGTATTTCTGCTGAACGGGTGTTTTGTCTGAATATATTTTTATGTTTTTGTTTGTGATATTGCCTCTGTTTTGTAGGATTTCTTTTGTTTCTAGCACAGAGTTAAAGCACACTTTCAGCGGGCGATTTGCACCAGGCTTATATTTGCCAAGTCTTCTTATTTTTAGTGGCTGTATTTCTTTCCCAGTCACAGATCCCAATTGCTTTTTAACTTCCCTCTTGTCGTGAGCTTGTCGCTCATTTGGATCTTTTGACTCAGTTTCAGTGATTCCGATAACAATAATATTTTTCTCCCTTTCCACCTGTTCTCGAATCTCACTTAAAATATGTTCTTCCTGTAGGACGGTGCTAGTTGAAGGGCTTGAAGTTGGGATTGCTTTTAGTTCTTTGATATCCCTCTCTAAACCTTTTATCTTTTCATCGGTGTCTACGCTTTTTGTTTTTAAATCGGCTACTTCATTCATATTTTTTTTGTTTTCTATTATAAGATGGTCGGTAGTAGCTTGGATGTTGTCTTCTTTTGTTACTACACATATCAAAAGTGTCTAGGGATCAACATATGTGTCTAGGGATCAACATATATTTTTGCAATAACTTTTCTCCTGATTGATATTAATTAAAATTTTCTTTAAGGATTCATCAAATAAAGTGTTTTCGTTTGTCACAGTAACGATAAACCAAGTCACCTTTGCATTAATAAAGAAATTTGCCATTTTTAATGCCTAATGAAAAGCCATAAAGGGATTTTTGACATTTGAACCACTAACATTAAAGTTCGAAAAAAAGACTGAAATAACAGTTTTCTTTAAAATTTTATTAGGTAACTTAAACAATTAATAATCCGTGTTTCTACCGCGAACACTAACAACACAAGAATCGGTTTGGCATACTCAAAATGAGTTCATCCAAATCACGCTGTGGAATGGCCGCCCATGTTCGTTGCAACAACAAAAAAAGGTCTTCTTGCGACTGGATACCCTCCATATTCGGCAGAGCTCTTCTCTGTAGCATATCCCATGCATGCTCAATCGGGTTCAAGTCTGGCGACTGAGCAGGCCAGGGCCAAAGCCACATCTCAATCTCAAGAAATCCGCATAAAAATGCTTGATCCCTAGACACTTTTGATGTGTGTATTTGAAATATGTCCTTGCGTAGTGTGTCGGAATGTTCATCCTGGGATTTTACAATAGCTTGTATTCTCTATTTGCTATGGTGCTCCTGTATGGGCAGATAGGGCGACTGTAGGTGCTGTCCGTCGCAAACTGTTACAAGGCCAACGACCTGCATTGATTTTCTTGTGCAAGGCATATAGGACGGTTAGCACTGAGGCTTTACCGGTGTTGGCAGGTGTTCTTCCGGTCGATCTCGAGGTGCAAAGACGTGCAGCCATGTACTATTCTACACTACAAAACATGGAATGCGATTTTTTGGGCATACGAGACCGCGGTAAAATCATAAGATTGTTTCAACAAAAAACCAATGTCTATAACGACCTCTTGGATGAATGGCAGAAACGATGGGACGAATCATCTAAGGGGCGCCACCTCTACCAGTTCTTTCCATCTGTTCGCGAAAGGTTGTCAAGGACATGGCTCGAGGTAGATCACTGTGTCGCTCAATTTCTTACAGGCCATGGTAACTTTAAGAGCAAACTATACTCATTTAAATTAGTCGATTCACCATTGTGTCAATGCTCAACACCTGATTCTAGCTGTGAACAGTCGGCTCATCATATCCTCTGGGAATGTAGTCTTTGGTACAATGAACGTAACATGATGCTAAATAGCTTACAAATGACGTCTGGGGTAGTATATTATGGGGATCTTGTGTCAACTGTGGTGAATTTCCGTGCGTTTAAGCGATTCCGCCATACATACTATAGAAATCAAATATAGCTCACTTAGGACCCATAATATTTTTATCCGTGGTGCTTCCCGGTTTGAAAAAGGCGTCTGCCTATTTTGACTCCATTTTGTCTCCCGCTTTGCTAAGGAGGGAAGTGGACTTATTATATTTCCAACTCCTCCAGTTTTCTTCTGATTAATTTCGTTGCGGGTTCCAAGACAGTTAAATTTTTCCTGGGACTTCCTGACTGACTGACATACCCAGAGATCAACGCACAGCCGAAACCGCTTAAGCTAGTATCCTGAAATTTTACATGCAGGTTCTTTAAATAACGTAAGTGAGCACTAAGAAAGGAATTTTTGAAACTCCACCCCTAACGGGGTAAATCAGGGGATGGAAGTCTGCGTGAGCGAAGCCGCGTGTAAAAGCTAGTCTTAAATATACCTGTAGCTGAGTTAAAAAAAAAAGGAATCACAATGGCAAGAAGTGACACAGCAGCAGCAGAAATCACGTCGTCATCCATCATAGTCGCGAACATGAGTGTGAAGCTTTGCGAGTGTGGAAGGACACAGTTCACGGCGCGACGTCACGCGCGAGTGTAGAGCCGGCTTTAGGCATTATCTTTATATTATTTTGCCAATATAGCTTATGTCGGAGGTAGGTGAGTAAAGAGGTAACAAATAGTTAATGTCTCTTACCCAAGGATGTGAAGGGCGCTGCTCGCTGTGTATATCGATGCTAACTGGTCCTATTACAGTGGAACACACAAGTGCGTTTTTTTTTTTTGTCAACTAGTGTATAATATTTTGTACAACAAGTGTGTAATGTGTCTTAATATTGATTGCTTCAAAAATTCACAAGTTAATTTAAGTTTGTAACACGTCTGCTCTGTACGCTCCCTACGTGGGTATCACAGATATTGATCAAGGTGGGTATCTTCGTAGAACAAGTCGTATAGGAAATCAACGACCACGTTACCGATACTTAAAATATATTCAAATATTGATTTTAATCTTAATATATATATTTCTTGTGTGCGTGTCTATGTGACTGAACTCCTCCTAAACGACTGGACCGATTTTGATGAAATTTTTTGTGTGTGTTCAAGGGGATCTGGGAATAGTTTAGATTCACAAAAACGTAAACGATGTTACGTGGGTCATAAATATGGCGGTACGAAGTTCGCCGGATCAGCTAGTTTACCTATAAATCTTTAAATAAACACCACTAGCAGTGAATAGTGAATATCCACAAACATTTGTAGTTTCATTTTATCGACAAGGTTAAACAAAAATATAATAAAAAGGGATTTAACGGAAGATGATGTTCCCGAGGCAAAATTAATATTTACATAACTTGAAGTTTGTCCTTTCCTAGATTTTAAAGAGTGACTTGGATATCGTCTTTATATACAGTTTTAGGTAAATTCATATTATTATCATTTATTTATTCTATTATATTTAAAATTAAAAAGTAACTCTGTCTAGACAGACTATACTTAGAGATAGACATTTGTTATGCCTTCACGGTTAAACTTAAGTTCCTTTGATCATTGAGGAAGGACAAAGTGGAGTCACGGGTAAAAGCTAGTATTAAATATATTGTGTACTAGTTTTTGCTAGCGGCTCCGCCCGCGTGTATGTCGGTTATCGCGGTAAATAGTAGTCTATGCTATGTCTTATTCTGATGAATAAGCTATATTACTGTAAAGTTACATCCAAATCCGTTCAGTAGTTTTTGCGAGAAAGAGTAACAAACATCTATTGATCCATCCATCCATACTTACAAACTTTCGCGTTTTTAATATTAGTAGGATTTGTTGGTGATCCTATATTGTGTCTTCCATATGCCATAGCAAATCGCTCGACCAATATTTAAAGGCTTCCCTTTGCACTGCTTTTTTTTTACTTTTATTTAATTTAGTTTAGGAAATTAAGTTAATTATCAAGGTAGGTAGTAGAGCCACGCTGATTTCAGCACGAACGGACCGGCTCGACCGGGGCAGCACTACCCTCTTACAGAAGGCCAACCTAAAATGACAGCATTCGCGCATTCGTGCTGTCGTGTTTCCTCAATAGGCTGCCATAGTTTGGGGTCACCATGCCGCGAAGAGTATGGTGACCTCTACTCTTGGATTCTGATCATGCTTTTCATCAGGCAGAGTAGAGTCACTTTGGAAGGCTCGTATCATATATAAAAAAAATCCGTGGAGGCCCTCCGCGCGGAAGAAGTGAAACTTCGTAATGTGCAACAGTGCTTTCATACCCCCTCCATAGTAGCGTTAAACGTTTGAAAACATCGTAATGTGCAACAGTGCTTTGATATCCCCTACATAGTAGCGTTAAACGTTTGAAAACTTCGTTATATGCAATAGTGCTTTCATACCCCTCCATGGTAGCCTTGTTGGAAGTCGCATTAGAAGTTTTACTTCAAAATCCTCGGATCAGACACATCAAGAGTGATCATCATCTCCTACATATTTTTCTATCGTTGTTTTTAAGTGTTAGGTTTTATTTTCCATTGAATAGTTAGGTCTTTATTAGCACTTTTATAGTTTCTTCAATAATGTGAAGACACTATCTTTATGTAGTATATATCCTTTTTAGTGCCATTTATACGATCTATCAGTGTTCATTTAGTGAAAAACGTAAACTCACGGGTAACGGTGTGTATGTGCATGACAGCGTAAATAACACTAAGTTCATAGAGGAAATGAAAGGTTAAGATATATTCAGTGCGCAGTCTTTTATACAAATTAAACGTAGCGTTATATGTTACGTTTACAGAAAGCGATCTTCAGTGAAAATAATTGAATTGAACATAAAAACGCCCACGGTCTGGCACCTTGGGATTCGTGATGCCATTAATCTCATTAATCACAAATAGTTGGTTTTGTAAAAATACTGAAATGAAATATAGGTTTAAGTTATAGACCTGGAATTTACGTATATAGGTTTGAAGACAATTGATAAAGAAAGTCGTCTTTTTCATAATTAGGGGAAAAACTTAATAAAAATCCACTTTAGATAGATGTCACATAGTCCATTTCTATTATTAATAATAATATGTAACTTCACACATCTCTCACACGGCCCTATAATATCAAACTCCTATAATGATAAAAAGACTGCAGATTACGTGAAAAGATAAAAAAAACTTCGTTTAAAAAAACCGACTTCAAAAACTGAAAAGTATAAAATAACTTAATTTGTATGTGCTACCTATTCATAGGTTTGAATTCGGCGCCAAGCCAAATGTAATAGTAGGTACCACACTCGCTATATTTCGAGACGAACGTCAACGACGTCACCGACGCTTCGGTTGTTTTGTCCTACGCGAAGAGCAGCTATCCCGCTCAAGGTCACGCGCGGCGAGTCCTACTATTACATTTTGGCTCGGCACCGACTTCAAACCTATGAATAGGTAACACATACAAATTAAGTTATTTTATACTTTTCAGTTTTTGAAGTCAGTTTTTTTAAACGAAGTTTTTTTTTTTATTTTTCGCTTTTTAGTCTTTCTCAAGTCTCTCATCATCATTTCACCTAAATAACTTGAAAGAATACGACTAAAGGTAACATACAACATACTGTATAGAATAATAAATAAATATTTCGGACATGATGTTTACAGAATATGAAAGCATGCAGACAATTGCCTTAACTTTATTGCAGGCGCTCACGTAAATTTGAGGGTTTCCTTCAATTTCCTTGGGATCCCATAATCAGATCCTGATATGGTGGCCATGGGACCACATGGGGAGCATACCCTTTCGAATACAAAAATAATTTTCAAAATCGGTCCACAATTGACGGAGTAATCAATGTACATACGTAAAAAAAAAAAACCGATGAAATTGAGAACCTCCTTCTTTTGGAAGTCGGTTAAAAACGATTTAAATAAATAGAAATACATAGAATTTTTGTAGAAATGATTATCAAGCAAATTTTCAAAACAACCCACTTACTTGTTGGTTATCGCGACAAAAAATAGCCTATGTTCTTCCTCAAGACCCAATCTATCTTTACACCGAAATTCATGCAAATCGGTTCAGCAGTTTAACTGTGAATGCGAAAGCGCAAAAGACAGACAGAGTTGCTATCATATTTATAATATTAAATAAGTATTTAAGTCAGTATGAATTTGATTTCGACAGAACAAAAGCAGAACATGGATATAACATCCTACATAATAAAACAGTTCTGTCATTCGATATTGACGGCACAAGTTTAGACAAGGCTTTAATCACCTCCAAAACAAAGGGGCTGAATATTGAAAACCGAAGCAAATACGCTATAGCTTAATGTGTTTTGCGAACCATTCATTAATAAACTGCAGCGATGTAGAGCGGCCAGCGAATTAGAGCCGCCGCACTCTGCAGTCTTTTTTTGGCATGAGTTCATTGAAGCATAACTTTGTTGGGTTTATTCAATGTGGAAATACAGACAGCTACATGTTGAATACATTCGAAAAAGGTTTTGTAGTTTCGTGATTTCTTAATAGGAATCGGATAACCTTTCTTATTCATTGGTGCCTGCCAAAATATGACTCTAATCTGCCTAATGGAAAGCATAAGAAGAATCCAAGAGTGGTGGTCAGTATCCTCGTTGTGAATGCAGATAATGCAGTATGGTGACAATGCAGTATGGACACATAGCTAAGTGAGATATTTCTACGCCCCCCTTAAAGGACCTGAGATCACAGGGCAACGCGAGTATTGGTAGTAAAGTCCGAGTTTAGACCAGTGTCGATAAGTTTTGAAACCAAAAAAAATAACAGTAGAATGAAACCCATTAGAAAAGGAGGGGAATATTATAAAAATGAAAGGATAAATTATTTCCGGGCGATATGAGGTCGGGAAGGGGATGGGTGGGAGGTTTTAAGGGTAAAAACGGTTTTTCTCGATTGCCGGCAAAATTAAAAGTCTTATGGAAAAAAGACAAATGGCAAAGTTGTAGGTAATAAAAAGATGTAAACTTTTGTATTTACACTTTTATCACATAACCTCAAAATTTTTGTGAAAAATTCAAAAAACCAAGTTTTTGGAATTTTTATTTTTATCTTCTACTTTTTTTTCACAAAATTTGGTGAAAACTTACCTTTTTATGTCCAAATACGCTGTAATTTATTTGATTAGCAATATTTATGTTTTCACCATATATTGAATTAATATCGAAAAAGCATCCTAATTTTCAATCGAAAATTCACCCGTCAAAATATCAGCTTTTTTCAAAAAGTTGGTATGTTTTCTGTTCGTTGAAATCTCTACTTTCCGATGGTGAAAAAAAAATGTTACCATAGTAAATCTTCTCAGAAAATGCAAAAAATCGAAAAAAACTCGAATTTTTAATCATTTTAAATAATTTCATCTAAAAATGTGATTGCTGCAATTTGTTTAAATTAAAAAGTTGATTTATTTAATGCTTATTACATTTATGTCATAGAAAATCTCATTATATATAAATATAAATGTAAATCGTACTATTAAATGTAGATTTACGTAGCTTCACGACAACGCGCGACCCTATACTGCGCAACAGACAGTCTCCAAGCTGCAAGAGCTGGGGTTGGAAGCTCTCCCTCATCCGCCATACTCACCAGACCTTGCACCTATCGACTATTACTTTTTCCAAAATTTAGACAACTTTTTAGTGGGTAAAAAATTCAATTCCTAAGAAGCAGTACAAAATGCCTTTGAAGAGTTTGTTGCCTCCCGTCCAGCTGATTTTTACAAGAAGGGCATCAATAAACTGCCAATGCGTTGGCAAAGATGCGTCGATTGCATGGGTGATTACTTCGAATAACAGAAATAAAAAAGTTTTAAAAAATAAGTACTTTCACTTATTGCATACAAAACGGCAATTTTATGGGTAAAGACCTAAAATATTTTTATATTTTTTATAGATTTTTAATATATTTTTTATGTATGTTGAATTTTTTTTTTCATGGGAGTAACTAAATTTGTTTGTGCAAAATTACGGAGATTATAATTTTTTAATCTTGTACTAAAATTTCAATTTTAATCTTTAGGTTATGTTACGTTAAACATACTATCCATGCAGATTCGAATAGTTTTTTTTTAAGTAAACTTGTCACAATTATCTTAAAGAAACTCAGCGTGCACGTTTATTTTTATAAACGACTAGCTTTTACACGCGGCTTCGCTCACGCAGACTTTCAACCCCTGATTTACGCCCTTAGGGGTGGAATTTCAAAAATTCCTTTCTTAGTGCTCACTTACGTTATACAAAGAACTTACATGCAAAATTTCAGAATTCTAGCTTCAGCGGTTTGGGCTGTGCGTTGATCTCTGGGTATGTCAGTCAGTCACCTTACTCCTTTATATAAATAGATGTTGTATACTGTACTGTATTTCGAATACTGGCTAGGCTAACGGTTGTTACAGCTGCTACGAAATAGTAGGTGTGTATGTAGTAAGACCCAGACCCGCCAAGCCCCTTCCCCACTTCTCTATGAAATACCTTTTGATGGGCTAAAATTTTTCGTAGGTCACTCAGGTATATAAGTTATCTTAAAATAGTTATAAATAGGCATCTACGCATATACATAATTTAAAGAAGTTTCGACAACTTTCTCCAAATATTGTAGATGTCTTATTAAATATTAATTTTATTAACTTATTTGTTTGTTAATTATAGTAGTATATTTTGATTTGTATTTTTTTTTTATCAATGTAACATGTAATCTTACGTTTTTCGAGTAATTAAAGTGTAAATTCAAAGTGTAAGCTCAAAATTGTATATAATAATTAAAACAATTTTTCGAATTCGAGTTTTTTTCGATTTTTTGCATTTTCTGAGAAGATTTACTATGGTAACATTTTTTTTTTACCATCGGAAAGTAGAGATTTCAACGAACAGAAAACATACCAACTTTTTGAAAAAGGCTGATATTTTGACGGGTGAATTTTCGATTGAAAATTAGGATGATTTTTCGATATTAATTCAATATAAGGTGAAAAAATAAATATTTCTAATCAAATAAATTACAGCGTATTTGGGACATAAAAAGGTAAGTTTTCACCAAATTTCGTGAAAAAAAAAAGAAAATTGTAAAAGATAAAAATAAAAAACCAAAAACTTGGTTTTTTGAATTTTTCACATAAATTTTGAGATTATGTGATAAAAGTGTAAACACAAAGTTTACATCTTTTTATAACCTACAACTTTGCCATTTGACTTTTTTCCATAGGACTTTTAGTTTTGCCGGAAATCGAGAAAACCCGTTTTTTACCCTTAAAACCTCCCCCCCATCCCCTTCCCGACCTCAGATCGCCCGTAAATTATTTTTCCTTTCATTTTTATAATATTCTCCTCCTTTTCTAATGGGTTTCATCCTACTATTATTTTCTTTCACTTTTTATAATTTTTAAAGGCTTCTACCCTGGTCTATTGTAATCGATAGCTTCTGTTCTTAAATAATGATTTGTTTTTCTGGCAAAAAAGTAGGTGTTAGCTTTGGAGGTTCAGTTCATAGGTTTTATTCAAACCGTTACTTGACAAGTTATGTGCTTAGTGCAAGTGCGTATATGGGGCTCGGTTGATTTATTATATTGTACAACAGGACTCGATTGTAAATATATTCAAAATATTGTTTATATTGTTATATTATAAACGCTTGTTAATTTCAGTCTGTACAGGACCATCGCTTAGTATAATATACTCAAAGCAGCTTTTGCACGCGGCTTCGCTCACGCAGACTTTCATCCCCTGATTTACCCCCTTATGGGTGGAATTTCAAAAAATCCTTTCTTAGTGCTCACTTACGATTAATATGAAATTCAACCCACTTCAAGCTTTTACTTTTACTTTTCAAGCATTTCAAGTGATTACTTCATGTGGGAGAGCCGAGCCACGCTTCGGCATGAATGGGCCGGCTCGACCGGAGTGATACCACGGCCTCACAGAAAACCGGTGTGAAATAGTGCTTGCGCTGTGTTTCACCGAGTGAGCGTGGATACCGGAGGCCCATACCGCCTCTGGTGTTCCAGGTGTCCATGGCGGCGGTAATCGTTTACCATCAGGCGATACGTCTGCTCGTTTGCCTGCCTATTCCATAAAAAAACTATGAATAAGGGACATTAAGTTTACTTCAACACAGCGGGAACTCAGCGACCAATCTCTTCTTTAGGTAGTTTAAATATATTTATTTGATGCTCACGTGGTAAATGATATTTTTTGATAACATTCTGCTCCAAAGATCAATGGTAGTTCACACATCAAGATTTATTGTACTTCTGACAGTTGACCAAAAACTGTATTTAGAGAATATAAAAACTTAAATAAGTTTAAAATGCACATTTTTGCCGTTGACATCAGATAAGCTTTTTTGTAAAGAGTTTTTAACCGACTTCCAAAAAGGAGGAGGTTCTATGTTCCACTGTATGTTTTTTTTTTTTTATGTATGTTCACCGATTACTCCGTCAGTTGTGGACCGATTTTGATTTTTTTTTTGTATTCGAAAGGGTATGCTTCCGAGGTGGTCCCATTGCCAGCATATCAGGATCTGATGATGGGATCCCAGGGAAATCGAGGGAAACCCTCATTTTTTATAGGCACATACCATGTTTTTCGTATATTTTTTGAAGGTACACCGGTATTTGCGTCTGGTAGTCATCATTTTATGATGATGAGCTGATGATGTAAGGTACAACTCCTTAACGGTTAGGAGTTGGAGGATAAATCTTTAAATATCATATGTACATATGTTACCTTTAGTCGTATTCTTTCAAATTATTTAGGTAAGCTGATGATGGAAGGTGGAAGGTACAACTCCTCAACGGTTAGGAGTTGGAGGATAATTCTTTCAATTTCATACGTATCTAAAGACCTTCAGTCGTATATTTTCAAGTTATTTAGGTGAGCTGATGATAGAAGGTTAAACTCTTCAACAGTTAGGGATTAGAGGATGATTTTAATATTACACGTACGTATATGTAGACCTTAATTTGTATTCTTAATGATGAAATTTGATTAAATAGTTCAACTTACTACTGACCTACGATTGATTGCACTAAAAACTGAAAAATAAAAACTTTTTATAAAAAAAAAAACCGACTTCCAAAAAAACATCCAACGAAACTCTCTGCCAAAAAAACACTTAAAAGCGTAAAATAAACTGGTTCTTCATAAATTGCGTATACCTAATTCTTTATTCATTTAAATAGTAGTATTATAATGTATGCTAGGTACCTAAAATCTGTTTGAAGTCGGTGCTAAGCCAAAAAAAATACAAACGAACAATTACAAAAGTCTAAGCGATAGTCACTTAGCACCGACTTCAAACAGATTCTAGGTACCTAGCACACATTATAATACTACTATTTAAATGAATAAAGAATTAGGTATACGCAATTTATGAAGAACCAGTTTATTTTACGCTTTTAAGTGTTTTTTTGGCAGAGAGTTTTCGTTGGATGTTTTTTTGGAAGTCGGTTTTTTTTTTATAATTATATCAACCTTTTTCAGATTTTCTATACGTACGTTTTACATTTCCTTATTATTTTTTTATGCTCAAAATAAAAGACTCCGTCAGAGAGTTAAAAAGTTTGCATAGTTAATAAACTATCTTTATACAATGTCGTTGGCCTTATTTCGTTTATGTAGGATTTTAATTTGATTAAATAAACCATAAACTTACGAAATGAGAATACCAATCCGTTTACATTTTGATTCTATGTTAAAATAGACCAATCAAAACGTCCCACGGGTGGGATAAGAGGCTATATAACCCGGGACATCTTGTAATGAACACCAAATTGCCTACTCAGCAATATCCTGCCTTTGGTCTTTGGTTTAATTGAAGTGATGACATTGTCGTAGATTGATATATTTACATACGTACGCTCAACCCGTGGCATGAGAAGATAATTAATTTATGATTAAAGATTATATCGTATTTCAGATTGTCATCGCAAATATAATCAAATATAAAACTAATCTAACAATTATATATTATAAGGTTCGTTTCCTTTGTTTTTCTCGCTCACTTTTTTTCTTGTCTTTCTTATCTCAAAAGGCTCGTCTTATGACTTTTTTTTTATGGAATAGGTGGCAAACGAGCAGACGTATCGCCTGATGGTAAGCGATTACCGCCGCCCATGGACACCACGCAACACCAGAGGCGTCACAAGTGCGTTGCCGGCCTTTGGGGGATGGGGAGGGGGAGGGGTAGGGGGATGGGGAGGGGGATGGGGATGGTTAGAGCCTCCAGTGTCTTTACTTACTCGGTGAAACAGCGCAAGCGCTATTTCACACCGGTTTTCTGTGAGGCCGTGGTATCATTCCGGTCGAGCCGGTCTATTCATGCGGAAGCATGGCTCTCCCACGGTACAACGGTACACGGTACTAGTCATATATGTCTTCATTACAGCACAGTTATTACTACAATATCCATATTCATACTAATATTTAAATTCGAAAAGAAGTCGGTTAATAACTCTGTCTGTCATCAATCATTGTTTGGGTATTATAGGTTTTTAATAAATACTTCATATTAAATAGAAAATCTCATTTTCACCACAAACGTTTATTTACTGAAATAACAAGTATACTAATCGAGAAGATGGATAGTATATAACTATATAACTACACACATCAAAAGTGTCTAGGGATCAACATATGTGTCTAGGGATCAACATATATTTTTGCAATAACTTTTCTCCTGATTGATATTAATTAAAATTTTCTTTAAGGATTCATCAAATAAAGTGTTTTCGTTTGTCACAGTAACGATAAACCAAGTCACCTTTGCACTAATAAAGAAATTTGCCATTTTCCTAATAAAAGGATTTTTGACATTTGAACCACTAACATTAAAGTTCGAAAAAAAGACTGAAATAACAGTTTTCTTTAAAATTTTATTAGGTAACTTAAACAATTAATAATCCGTGTTTCTACCGCGAACAATAACACAAGAACATCGGTTTGGCATACTCAAAATGAGTTCATCCAAATCACGCTGTGGAATGGCCGCCCATGTTCGTTGCAACAACAAAAAAAGGTCTTTTTGCGACTGGATACCCTCCATATTCGGCAGAGCTCTTCTCTGTAGCATATCCCATGCATGCTCAATCGGGTTCAAGTCTGGCGACTGAGCAGGCCAGGGCCAAAGCCACATCTCAATCTCAAGAAATTCGCATAAAAATGCTTGATCCCTAGACACTTTTGATGTGTGTACATACAGGTGTTGAATAAAAAACACAGTAACTTCATTTTACTGTATCGTCATTTCATTTCAGTTCATTTTACGAGTTCTTCTTTTCAAATATTTTATGAGTAATATTAATAATAATTAGGTAAAGACTGTAGATCATGATAAAACAAAATCATTCAATACTATAGCTTCATTTAACACTTTAAATTCTCCAAATGTTGGCTTTAGACCCGTTGGCTTTTTTCCAAACCCTGCAGAGGCTAACCGCGGCAAAAGATGAAGTGAATGAAATAATTAAACAAAAACTCCCACTTAATTAGACACTCTGTTTTCTTTCTTTGCATATTTTTTCCTCTTAATTACTCTTACGTCTCTTTGTGAACGCAACAGTGCGTTACCGTTACAAGTAACGATGATGTTTTGTCTGTGCAATTTTTTATTAAGATACTAGTTTTTGATCGCGGCTCCGCCCGCGTATATGTCGGTTATCGCGGTAAATAGTAGCCTATGTGTTATTCTGATGTATAAGCTATATTATTGTAAACTTTCATCCAAATCCGTTCAGCAGTTTTTGCGTGAAAGCGTAACAAACATCCATCCATCCATACTTAAAAACTTTCGCGTATATAATATTAGTATAGAAGTATAGATGATCCAAGTAATTAAAGAAGATTAGATAATTAACACTTTATGAAGAAGCTAGGATAGAATAGATAATAGGTTTAAATAATGGCCCTCAGTTAGAGGGGAAACTTTTACTCTACAGATATGAATTACCTACTAAGATAGTGGTGTTACAAAAATACTACTAACGTCACAAAAGCTTCGGGGCACTTTAAAGTTGTTCCCAAGTATCTAGTAAGTCATAGTCCCTTATTTATACTCAAATATTTTAATCATTAGCAATCTTATTTGTTAACTGCAGGCATATATCTTCATAGAATATCTAATTTATTATATTTAGTAAAATGATGCGCATTACCTTATACTTATAGGGACCCATAAGAGATGATTTCAATCGTAAATATTACCAAGAGATTTAACTTTATAAGAGCAATAAGTCAATTAGAAAGTAGAATGAAATTACATTTGTTTTTTTCATTGCTAGTGGTAATAAATTTAATAGTTTAAATCATAGGTCATTCATGGTTTGGTAATTTTCAAAAGCATGACAAGATAATAGCAATCAGCCACGCAGTTTTCTCATGCAATTTAAAGAATAAAATCAAATCTCATACAATTTAAAAAGACGATAAACTGCGTGGCTGATTAGTGACCGACCGAAGTTTTGGTTTTGGCCAAAAAACCGAACCTTCGACCGTGCCGGAACTCGAGTGATTGTGAATTTTCGTGGGTCATTCAGCAAACTTGTGGCTCACTCGTACTCACACGCCTTCGTTCATCGTTAATCGAATTGAGCTCGCTTTGCATATAAATGATTAACATATACCTACCTAATATATTTATTTAGTTTATAAGTACATATTCATGACATAAAAAAGTATAATTATTACGTACTTTAATCATTCCATTTGCAAAAAAAGTGTGCTGTCACGGGACGCCTGGCTGATGACGTGAAACATCGAAATTGTTTTGTATAGCGCGGCGAGCGTCGCCACGCCAAAAATCAGGCTTACCCGCGCCTAGAGGTTTCACATCAATAAATGTTTAAATTGCACTAGATTTCAATCTTTAACAAATTTTTTAAATTGGACTGGAGAGGATTAAGAAGACAGTTTCTTGAAAGGAATGAGCTTAGCTCTCTGTGATTGAAACGCTCGAGGAGTTTCTAACCTACCTCTAGATCGGTTTTCAAAAAATCTGGTAGCTATGTTATAGATTAACATTACAACAACTGGGTTCAGCTAGTTCATGACAATAATAAACGTAAGTAAACGACACACGAACTGACACGGTTGTTTTATTACTCGAGAACTACCCAACTGTGTGTGGGTTATTTTACCTACTTGAGGTACTTTTTAGGTTCAATTTTTAGGTGTAATTATATTTCATAATCAATGGTTTAATATTATAATAATAGGTCTTTAGTAAAGACCTATTATTATAATATTTAACCTTTAGTCTTTACCTATGAAATTGCCGTTTTAAGCAATAAGTGAAAGTACTTAATATTTCTAACTTTTTTAGTTCTGTTATTCAAAGTAACGCTCGCCCACCGTGGGAGAGCCACGCTTCGGCATGAATGGGCCGGCTCGACCGGAGTGATACCACGGCCTCACAGAAAACCGGTGTGAAATAGTGCTTGCGCTGTGTTTCACCGAGTGAGTAAGGATACCGGAGGCCCATACCCCGCCCCCCCCTGCCCCTATCCCCCCCCCCCTCATCCCCCAAAGGCCGGTAACGCACTTGTGACGCCTCTAGTGTTGCGGGTGTCCATGGGCGGCGGTAATCGCTTACCATCAGGCGATACGTCTGCTCGTTTGCCGGTCTATTCCAATAAAAAAAAAAGTAATCACCCATGCAATCGACGCATCTTTGCCAACGCATTGGCAGTTTATTGATGCCCTTCTTGTAAAAATCAGCTGGACGGGAGACAACAAACTCTTCAAAGGCATTTTGTACTGCTTCTCAGGAATTGAATTTTTTACCCACTAAAAAGTTGTCTAAATTTAAAAAAAAAGGATTAGTCGGTAGGTGCAACAGACAGTCTCCAAGCTGCAAGAGCTGGGGTTGATAGCTCTCCCTCATCCGCCATACTCACCAGACCTTGCACCTACCGACTATTACTTTTTCCAAAATTTAGACAACGTTTTAGTGGGTAAAAAATTCAATTCCCGAGAGGCAGTACAAAATGCCTTTGAAGAGTTTGTTGCCTCCCGTCCAGCTGATTTTTACAAGAAGGACATCAATAAACTGCCAATGCGTTGGCAAAGATGCGTCGATTGCATGGGTGATTACTTCGAATAACAGATATAAAAAAGTTTGAATAAATAAGTACTTTCACTTATTGCATACAAAACGGCAATTTCATAGGTAAAGACCTATTATTATATTACACCCGCCATATTGATATCAATGTGGCGGGTGTACCTTAATTCCGAAACAATTTCGTAATACATTTATCACAATAATATTACATGTAGTACATTGTATTGTAGTGTAGTGTACATTTTTGGTAGATAAATAATTGGTAGAATTTGATTCACTGTGGTCTTAGAGAATATATATTTTGAGGGGCAGCCGAACGGGCGGAAAGCGTGATCGTGATGAGAGAGAGACAGACACTAACTAAACTCAGTCTTTCTATCTCTCTACTCCGATTACTTTTTTCCGCCCATTGGGCTGCCCCTCCAGGTATATATATGGTCTAAGAGTACCCATAATACAAGCTCTACTTAGTTTGAACTTTGAGACTAGATGGCGTTGTGTGTTAGATGTCCATTTTTTTTTTCTCGTGCCTATGCTTTTAAAATAAACTTTCTATATTTCTTTTCCATTGAAGCAATAAGTAACATTATTCTTCATGCGCGTTGTTGGCTGGCACCAAGTCGACTGAAAAATGGGTACCTACAAAGCATTTTCTTCACATTAGGTAATCTATCTATATATATAAAAGAGTAAGGTGACTGACTGACTGACTGACATACCCAGAGATCAACGCACAGCCCAAACCGCTTTAGCTAGAATCCTGAAATTTTGCATGTAGGTTCTTTATATAACGTAAGTGAGCACTAAGAAAGGAATTTTGTTAATTCCACCCCTAAGGGGGTAAATCAGGGGAAGAAAGTCTGCGTGAGTGAAGCCGCGTGTAAAAGCTAATAACATATAATTATGTTTTAATTTTAAATATTAGTATTGTTCTCTTTCGGCGTGTGGTAAATGGAATGAAGAGAATTTAAGATCATAAGTATTTTTTTCATTTAGCCGTAACTCCCTGATTTTTAAAGTCCGGCAAAGTGACTCCACTCTGCCTGGTGGAAAGCTTAAGCAGAATCCAAGAGTGGTAGTCACCATACTTATTGCGAATGCAGACAATGCTACCATGCAGCATGGTGACATGTGTGTCACCATGCTGCATGGTGTGCCATGGCGGCCTATTGATGCTTCTGCTCTGCATCATTGGGCCTCAAACTAAAATAACAATATATACATTTATAAAAATACAGTAGTTGCAAGTCATGCTTGTATAGCATGCGATAATTCACATTTTTATAAAACAAAGTGTAACAAACATATTAGTAAATTAATTAGATTACATACAGTCATAAATTTAAAAAATATCGGTAACGTGTTTAATTAATTATAGTCAGTTAGGTCCCACCACCTCTATCAAAAAATGCATACCTTAAAAATTAATTCTTTTTATTTACAGCTCTGGAATAAAACAGTTATATATACTAATATTATAAAGCTGAAGAGTTTGTTTGTTTGAACACGCTAATCTCAGGAACTGCTGGTCCCTTTTTCAGTGTTGAATAGTACACTTACCGAGGAAGGCTATATATCATCACGCTAAGACCAGTAGCAGCGGAGCACCAATGAAGAATGTTACAAAAACGGGGGAAATTTGTTACGCTGCGGGCAATGGGACACGTAAACGACGTGGGTCAGCTAGTTTTATATCGATCGCGACTTCGTACGCGTGGAGTTAGTCCTTCTGCCATAATTACTTTTACTTCTTTTTATTCTTCTTCTTCAGTCTTCAATCAACTAACATAGAACTTTTATACAAACTTCGAACCCCCGTTTTACCCCTTAGGGGTGTAGTTTCGTAAAATCCGTCCTTAGCTGATGTCTATACCCTATAAGGAACCTACCTGCCAAATTTCAAGTTTGTAGGTGTTATAGTTTCTGACATTTCGTGATTAATAAGTGAGTGGTATTTCACTTTTATATAATAGGTCTTTACCTATGAAATTGCCGTTTTGTATGCAATAAGTGAAAGTACTTATTTTTTCAAACTTTTTATTTCTGTTATTCGAAGTAATCACCCATGCAATCGACACATCTTTGCCAACGCATTAGCAGTTTATTGATGCCCTTCTTGTAAAAATCAGCTGGACGGGAGGCAACAAACTCTTCAAAGGCATTTTGTACTGCCTCTCGAGAATTAAATTTTTTACCCACTAAAAGTTGTCTAAATTTTGAAAAAAGTAATAGTCGGTAGGTGCAAGGTCTGGTGAGTATGGCGGATGAGGGAGAGCTTCCAACCTCAGCTCTTGCAGCTTGGAGACTGTCTGTTGCGCAGTATGGGGTCGCGCGTTGTCGTGAAGGAGCAGTGGGGACGACCGATTGACCAAAGCTGGTTGCGGATGTGCAAGCTTCTCCATCATTCTCTCCAGTTCTTTACAGTACACATCTGCATTAATGCTCATGCCGTTTTGTAAAAAGCTGTGGTGAATCACACCCGCACTAGACCATCAAACAGTGACCATCACCTTTTTAGGGGTCATTTTTGGTTTAGGGCATTGCTTTGGTGCTGAACCAGGGTCTAACCAACTTGCTGAGCGCTTTCGATTGTCGAACAGAATCCATTTTTCGTCGCACGTAACAATTCGTTTCAAAAATCCTTCATTTCTTTGCCTGTTGAGCAGCGCAAGGCAGGTCTCGACGCGTACGTTGCGCTGACGATCGTTAAGGTCGTGGGGCACCAATCTATCAAGCTGTTTTACCTTGCCAATTTGTCGCAAATACATCAATATTGTTTTGATGCTTACATTAAAAGCTGCTGCTAGCTCAGCTGTAGATTGAGTTTCGTCAGCTTCCACAATCGCCTTTAATTCATTATTGTTAACTAAAGTCTCCGGACGATCACGAGCTTCATTTTTCAAGTCAAAATTTCCAGAACGGAACCGGGAAAACTAATAACGGCATGCAATGCATGCGGCAATGGGTGAGTAAAGTACCATTAATTAAATCTTAAAGATGAAAGTGTCATTTCATGTTTGTCATGTATTCTAGTAGGTGGGCTCTTTTCTTATAATCACTGA
This sequence comes from Diaphora mendica, assembly GCA_949125395.1. Taxonomy (NCBI): domain Eukaryota; kingdom Metazoa; phylum Arthropoda; class Insecta; order Lepidoptera; family Erebidae; genus Diaphora; species Diaphora mendica. Next base: position 11,893,661 of record OX421321.1, read on the forward strand.
AAAGAGAAAGCAACATTTGAAGGACATGAAATATGTCGTGGATTGAAGTTGATTAAGAGATACTTAACTATCTTAAAATGTATAGATGTATGAGTGTAAATGTACAGATACTTTTGTGTAGAGGGCTTGAGTAATAATAAATGTATTCACCAGCCTACCTGCCAACTTTATAAAGACCTGTTAAGCGGTAGCTCTGATATTTATATTACAACAAATTCGTCAGTTTGTACCTACTCACATAAAAAAAAAAGTGCTAGTGCTAATAGTACCTAGATACGATGATATGGATGTTCAAAAAAAAAAGTATAAATATCAAAGTAGAAATAACAATATATTGGGATAAATTGGTAAACTTCGACAGTATTAACGAGAATACCTAAACCCCAATAGATGACGTTAGTGGTGGAACACATAACAAACCACAACTTGTTTAATAGCTAATGTAAAATAATGTGGTAGACCGGCAACGTCTTGTTGTCTCTTATGTATGTTATGTATGTACACTGTCTCTTAAGATGCGGGTTTTCCTACTTTGAGGCAGGGCTGTATAAAATTTGTATAGATACGAGACAAAATAATGTCGTCCTGTGTCTGCCTCTATACCAAGTTTTGATGTAGGTATATTGATATTACCTACATTAAGAGCATTTGGGGTTCTGTAATTATTCGTGAATAAACTATATCTTCAGTATTAAAGAAAAAATATGGTTGTGTTGTTATAATGATTACTTAGTGAAAATTGTGGTGTTACCTTGCTTCGTTTTCGAAGTATAGAATTTGTGTTTAGTGTTGAATACGTGTGTCGATGGGAAGAAAATTTACGTATCGACGGTAAAATATCATAATCCGTTATGTGTTTTCGAAGTACCTACCACCTTACACAAAATTATTATTTTCGTATATATGCCGCATAGAATGCCGTATAGAATATTATTTATTAATAATATGGCATGACGTTATAATTGTCATTGTAAAATTATATTCTAATTTCACAAGATTCCAACCTCAGGGCTATTCCATTGCTCTCAGATACCGCAAGATAAGAAAAGTAGAGGGTTGTGTCTGATGTATTAAATAGTGTAGAAAAAGAAATTAAAGCGGTATATATGATATATAAGGTGAAAGTTAGTCAAAAGTGGATTATTAAATAAATACTTTTATGAGTGTGAGTGCAATCATATAAAATATTATTAACATAATTGAATGATTGATAGTGACCTAATGACTAAGCGATAGAAGTAGGTTATGGGACCTAGATGTCTGCCAGATTAAAATGTATACAAAATGCGTACAGACTGTTGAGTAGCTTAATTGACTTCATATCTAGAAGTAGACTAGACCTTACTATATTTGTTGCGGCTTGGGAACAGTCCTTATTATTTTTCCTATCCAAATGTCGTTACCTAACTTCTCACTTCCAACTCCCCTTGCACATGAAGCGAATCCTAATCAGCGCCATCTAGTGCGCGAAAACTCATAAAAGGAGCGCTAATGGCCGCGTAGCGCGATCACGTCGTCGCTCGTGAAAATATCTAAAATCAATGGAAATAGACTGATCTCAATTGTGAAAACCGTGTACATTTCGTGTGGAGTGTGATCCCCTGCCTGTGCTGTGTGGGACTCGTGTCTGAACCAACCAAACGTGCTCTGATGAACCGGGTTCGTGGATGTGCCTCCGATTGGTGAGTCCTCCCAACCTTTTCCCGTTTCTGAAGCTGTACGTTTGTTCCTGCTTGATATCACTGGATTTAGACATACGCTAGAAAGGTGCCCTCGGTTACCGCCCGCTGTGAACCAACCAGCAATAGCTCATTCATCAACATACATAAGTGATCCAATCGAGCCGGATCATCGTGATTAGTTACAAAAACTTATTAAATACAGTCCGCTTACTAGTTTTCATCGATTATTTACAATTATTAATCTAAATAGTGTAATACAATTTGTTAATCGTACTTATTTCATTGCATTTAATAGTAACTCATTTATTTTAAATGTAATTCGACAAAATTCTAAAGTTGTTGATTGGTTCATATTGCTCAAACAGTGTTACTTATCTTATTTGTTCGGATTATACTTCGTATGGAATGTGCATTGAGCGTTTGAACTTATTTTATTTTATTAAGTGGCTACCTGAGGGTAGAAATTAAACTTATTTAGGTACTCATTTATGTTAAGAATCTTCTTAAATTTATATAAATAGTTGAAAGTTATTCAACTCAATTGAAATTAGGTAAATACTTATGATATCTAGATATTGTATTGGTTTTGATTTAAAGAACAAAACTTGTCTTTGTCTGACATTATCCTGCTACCTATTTGTTTGTGAACAATTAGGTACTTATTTAATTATTAGTTCACGAGGTGTGAGATATATTTACTTGAAGTTTAACTTATTTGATTGCTCACAATGACTACCAAAGAGGAGAATGCAATTAAACTTTATACGTCACAGCGCGAATATGTTTTTCGATCGTTACAGATTCTTGTAGATTTAACTAAATCATTACGTGAGAAACGAGATTCGTCTAAAGTTAAGGAGTTTCGTGCTAGATATTCGAAATTAGAGAGTATACGAGAAGAATATGTTATATTAACTGAGAAAATAAATAGTTTGAAATTAACTTTAAAACCTACGGAGTCCGTCAATATGCAAGTGATGGCCGTGTTCGATGATATGTACTACGAAGTACTGAGTGCCTCGTCAGAGTTTCTCGCGCCGGCGCCGCCTGTGTCGCCGGCCGGGGGAGTCAGCTCGGTGCCTGCTTCCGACACAAGCCGCGAGACACATGCTAGGTTACCGCGAATTGACCTCCCGAAGTTTGATGGTAAAATAGAAAATTGGCAAACCTTTTATGATACATTTGTAAGTTTAATTCATAATAATTCATCGATTGTTCCGATTACTAAATTTCATTATTTAATTTCTTGTTTATCGGGATCCGCTCTTGGGATCGCTAAACAGGTCAAGCTTACATCGGACAATTATGAAATAGTTTTTAACGAATTGGTGAAGCGCTATCATAATAAAAGAATTTTAGCGGTGACGTATTTAGATCAAATAAATAAATATCCTTGTTTAAAACATCCTAATTTCAATGAATTACAGTCGTATACTAATGTACTATGCGAGTCGGTCAATGCCCTTAAGGTCTTAAAGCTAGATGATCTAAGTGATTTTATTTTGTTTAACTCCGCGTTTCGCGCGCTTGATAACTATACGCGACTGCGCTTTGAGTGTCAAAATAAAACGGAGATTCCTACTTTTCACGAGCTTATGGAGTTTCTTCAAGACTATGTTAGAGTTTTAGAAACTACTTACCATACGACCAGCGTGATTGAACCTGCTAGTGTCACTACGCGGTCTGCGCCTCCTTATGGAGGAAACTGGAAACAGATCAAAAATGTTTCAGAGCGAGTGCAGAAACGTAATATAATACGTGCAGCGCACAGTATCTATAAGTGCCCCACATTTCAATCGTTAGGTTCACAAACTAGGTTGAACTTCGTAAAACAAAAGAACTTATGTGTTAATTGTTTGCGTAAGCATCCTGTCGATAAGTGTGTATCAAAAATGAATTGTTTTATCTGTGGTCGTAATCATCACACGTTAGTCCACGTCGACGACCCGCCTCCATTAGCGACTGCGGCAGCCACCGGTTCGAGCACCCACGCCACTTGTAGTGCGTTCCAGGGACAAGCTCGTGACACGTGTGTGGTACTGCTCGGTACGTGCATGGTGCGCGTGCTAGACGCCTCTGGCACGTTGCAACCGGTTCGAGCGCTAATCGATAGTGGCGCTCAGGACTGCTTCATGACTGTGAAGTGTGCACGGAAGCTAGGTTTTCAGTTGAGTCGTTGTAATATTAATGTGGCTGGACTAGGACAACATTCGGTGTGTCAAGTCCGGGGAATGACTCAATGCTCCATTCGCCCGTGTGATTCGAGTGATCCGCAGTTTCATATCTCTCCTATTGTTATCGACAGCATCACATCGGCTATGCCGACCTCGGTTATTCCACAAACGGTTCGTAATGAATATAAACATTTAACGTTAGCTGATCGTGACTTCGACAAACCTGCTGATGTCGACATGTTGCTCGGCGCTGAGTTGTTCCATCACATCTATGACGGACAGGTGTTGAAGCCGAAACCCGGCTACCCTGCTGCTTTGCACAGTGTCTTTGGGTGGGTCCTCTCTGGTCCAACAAGTGTTGCCAGTCCTAACTCGGGTGTCACTTCTTTGATAGCTTCCTCTTGTAAACTTGATGAGATGGTCAAGCGATTCTGGGAAGTGGAGGAACCTCCCCATAAACCTATTTCTGTTCCAGAAGATGATGAGGTCGAACGCCTTTATTCCAGTCTTACTTATAGAGATTGTGACGGCCGTTATGTGGTACCTATTTTATTGAAAACTCCTGACTCTAATGTAGGAGATTCTTATTTTAGTTCGTTGTCGCAGTTTATTAACCTTGAGAAACGTCTAAGTCGGCAAGAACTACTAAACTCTGATTATTGTCAAGCAATAGCGACCAGCATCCCAAGCGGTTGCTACTTTATACCGCACCACTGCGTGCTTCGTCCAGAGAGTTCGACGACGAAACTTCGCGTCGTTTTTAATGCTAGTCATAGGACGACTAATGGCTTATCTTTAAATGACATTGTTTATACTGGACCTAAACTGCAACCGAATATTGTAGACATCATTACGGGTTTTCGGGTTCATAACATCGTGTTCACTTGTGACATCTCTAAGATGTATCGTCAATTCTTGATAAGGCCTGAGGATCGAGCGTGGCAACACGTGCTTTGGCGTGATTCACCGTCCTCACCTATTCAAGAGTTTGAGTTACGTACCGTAACCTATGGTGTTAAGAGCTATGACCCTTAAGGTCTTAGGAATCCAGTGGGACCCCATTGGTGATTATTTTACATATTCCGTCACACCTGTGGACATTGTATTTACGAAACGTTCTATCCTATCGAACGTTGCTCGAATTTATGATCCTTTGGGTTGGCTTGCACCATATATATTACAAGCGAAATTACTCCTTCAAAGCCTATGGCGTCTTCACTTACCTTGGGATGATCTTATTCCCGAGGAACTGTCTTGTGACTGGGCTAAGTTCATTTCTGGATTATCTAATTTAAAGCCTATTAAAATTCCTCGCAAAATTGTTACTCATTTGGAAGCCGATCATCAACTCGTTGGATTTTGTGACGGATCATCTAAAGGTTACGGATGTTGTATTTATTTGCGGTCAGTCTTTGGTAATCGTGTTGAAATCTTCTTACTTATTGCTAAGTCTAAAGTAGCCCCAATCAAACCTCTTACGGTTAATCGTTTAGAGTTGTGCGGCACCACCTTGTTGTCACGCACTCTTCATCACATTCAATCATTGCTTGCTTCTAAAATTAAAATATCTCAAGTTTTTGCATTTACGGACAGCTCCACTGTGTTAGCTTGGCTTCACACAGAACCTCATAGATTAAAAACTTTTGTTGCATATCGTGTGGTTCAGATAACTGATACTTTTAAACCCTCGATCTGGCGTCATGTGTCTACTCACGACAACCCTGCTGACTACTCCAGCCGAGGCCTCTCTTGCGAGGAGCTGGTGAAATACGCTAAATGGTGGTCGGGACCGGAGTGGCTGCTCAGAGGTCTCAATTCCTGGCCGGCTTCATTCCGTTCTGAACATGTGGAGGAAGTGCCTGAAGTAAAATCTTGTTCTCATGTAGTCCAAGGTAAGGAACCAATTTATGAGGTCTTGCCAGAGCTGTTAGAACGTTCTTCTTCGCTCACTCATTTACAGCGAAAAGTGGCTTGTATCTTACGTTTTGTTACAAATATGCGGCAAGAGCCTGGCAAACGCCAACATGGCGCTCTCACTTCTGATGAGCTAGAACAATCGTTACTTACACTTATAAAATCTGTTCAACAGTCCCATTTTAGTGATGAAATTTCTAAACTTATTTCTAAGAAATGTCTTCCCAAACATTTGCAAAGGTTGTCTCCTTTTCTTGACAACTCGGGTCTAGTCCGAGTGGGGGGACGTCTTCAAAACTTCAACTTGCCTGACCAGTCTAAACATCCGTACCTAATACCTAAAAAATCTATTTTGGCTTCACTCATAATTACTTATTATCACAAATTTTATTTGCATTGTGGGCCTCGCACTTTGCAATCACTAATTCAAAGGAAATTCTGGATTCTCGGAATCAGAAATCTAATTCGCTCACACTTATCTAAATGTGTGACATGTTTTAAGGTTAAACCTATTCCTTATCAACCTGTGATGGGTAACTTACCTCCAAATGAATGGCGACTAGGATGTATCGTTGACGTTCATTCCGGAATTGATAAAATTATTCGTGTTGTGACGGTAAAACCCAAAAGGGTTTACTTAAACGACCGGTAGTCAAGGTTTGTCCTTTACCGATATTATTATTAGTGAACCTAGTTTTAGTTATTATACGGTTCTTATCTTTAAGTTGAGCAAACTTGTCGTAATTTACCTAGTTCTTATTTTAATGCACATTTCAAACGCTAGTATTTATTGTGTTTTGTTTTATATTTATATCTTGTTACTGTCTGAGCAACGAGGTTCCTAGAGGTTGTCGGACAGTGTTGTCTTGTGAAATCCCTCGGTGATTTCAAGTGGGGGGAGATGTTGCGGCTTGGGAACAGTCCTTATTATTTTTCCTATCCAAATGTCGTTACCTAACTTCCCACTTCCAACTCCCCTTGCACATGAAGCGAATCCTAATCAGCGCCATCTAGTGCGCGAAAACTCATAAAAGGAGCGCTAATGGCCGCGTAGCGCGATCACGTCGTCGCTCGTGAAAATATCTAAAATCAATGGAAATAGACTGATCTCAATTGTGAAAACCGTGTACATTTCGTGTGGAGTGTGATCCCCTGCCTGTGCTGTGTGGGACTCGTGTCTTTTTTTTTTTTTTTTTTTTTTTTTGATTCACCGTCCTCACCTATTCAAGAGTTTGAGTTACGTACCGTAACCTATGGTGTTAAGAGCTATGACCCTTAAGGTCTTAGGAATCCAGTGGGACCCCATTGGTGATTATTTTACATATTCCGTCACACCTGTGGACATTGTATTTACGAAACGTTCTATCCTATCGAACGTTGCTCGAATTTATGATCCTTTGGGTTGGCTTGCACCATATATATTACAAGCGAAATTACTCCTTCAAAGCCTATGGCGTCTTCACTTACCTTGGGATGATCTTATTCCCGAGGAACTGTCTTGTGACTGGGCTAAGTTCATTTCTGGATTATCTAATTTAAAGCCTATTAAAATTCCTCGCAAAATTGTTACTCATTTGGAAGCCGATCATCAACTCGTTGGATTTTGTGACGGATCATCTAAAGGTTACGGATGTTGTATTTATTTGCGGTCAGTCTTTGGTAATCGTGTTGAAATCTTCTTACTTATTGCTAAGTCTAAAGTAGCCCCAATCAAACCTCTTACGGTTAATCGTTTAGAGTTGTGCGGCACCACCTTGTTGTCACGCACTCTTCATCACATTCAATCATTGCTTGCTTCTAAAATTAAAATATCTCAAGTTTTTGCATTTACGGACAGCTCCACTGTGTTAGCTTGGCTTCACACAGAACCTCATAGATTAAAAACTTTTGTTGCATATCGTGTGGTTCAGATAACTGATACTTTTAAACCCTCGATCTGGCGTCATGTGTCTACTCACGACAACCCTGCTGACTACTCCAGCCGAGGCCTCTCTTGCGAGGAGCTGGTGAAATACGCTAAATGGTGGTCGGGACCGGAGTGGCTGCTCAGAGGTCTCAATTCCTGGCCGGCTTCATTCCGTTCTGAACATGTGGAGGAAGTGCCTGAAGTAAAATCTTGTTCTCATGTAGTCCAAGGTAAGGAACCAATTTATGAGGTCTTGCCAGAGCTGTTAGAACGTTCTTCTTCGCTCACTCATTTACAGCGAAAAGTGGCTTGTATCTTACGTTTTGTTACAAATATGCGGCAAGAGCCTGGCAAACGCCAACATGGCGCTCTCACTTCTGATGAGCTAGAACAATCGTTACTTACACTTATAAAATCTGTTCAACAGTCCCATTTTAGTGATGAAATTTCTAAACTTATTTCTAAGAAATGTCTTCCCAAACATTTGCAAAGGTTGTCTCCTTTTCTTGACAACTCGGGTCTAGTCCGAGTGGGGGGACGTCTTCAAAACTTCAACTTGCCTGACCAGTCTAAACATCCGTACCTAATACCTAAAAAATCTATTTTGGCTTCACTCATAATTACTTATTATCACAAATTTTATTTGCATTGTGGGCCTCGCACTTTGCAATCACTAATTCAAAGGAAATTCTGGATTCTCGGAATCAGAAATCTAATTCGCTCACACTTATCTAAATGTGTGACATGTTTTAAGGTTAAACCTATTCCTTATCAACCTGTGATGGGTAACTTACCTCCAAATGAATGGCGACTAGGATGTATCGTTGACGTTCATTCCGGAATTGATAAAATTATTCGTGTTGTGACGGTAAAACCCAAAAGGGTTTACTTAAACGACCGGTAGTCAAGGTTTGTCCTTTACCGATATTATTATTAGTGAACCTAGTTTTAGTTATTATACGGTTCTTATCTTTAAGTTGAGCAAACTTGTCGTAATTTACCTAGTTCTTATTTTAATGCACATTTCAAACGCTAGTATTTATTGTGTTTTGTTTTATATTTATATCTTGTTACTGTCTGAGCAACGAGGTTCCTAGAGGTTGTCGGACAGTGTTGTCTTGTGAAATCCCTCGGTGATTTCAAGTGGGGGGAGATGTTGCGGCTTGGGAACAGTCCTTATTATTTTTCCTATCCAAATGTCGTTACCTAACTTCCCACTTCCAACTCCCCTTGCACATGAAGCGAATCCTAATCAGCGCCATCTAGTGCGCGAAAACTCATAAAAGGAGCGCTAATGGCCGCGTAGCGCGATCACGTCGTCGCTCGTGAAAATATCTAAAATCAATGGAAATAGACTGATCTCAATTGTGAAAACCGTGTACATTTCGTGTGGAGTGTGATCCCCTGCCTGTGCTGTGTGGGACTCGTGTCTGAACCAACCAAACGTGCTCTGATGAACCGGGTTCGTGGATGTGCCTCCGATTGGTGAGTCCTCCCAACCTTTTCCCGTTTCTGAAGCTGTACGTTTGTTCCTGCTTGATATCACTGGATTTAGACATACGCTAGAAAGGTGCCCTCGGTTACCGCCCGCTGTAAACCAACCAGCAATAGCTCATTCATCAACATACAATATTATTGTTTATGATTGTATTAACTCGACCAACTCGAAGTAGAACATAAACAACAATGGTTCCGGTGAAGAGAAAGTCAGAAAACGCATAGGAATGGCTAAATAAGCGATATAAACTGCATGGAACATGACAGATTCATGTAATATTAGTGAAGACCTTGATATTCCGCATATTCAGCAACGGGGTCGAGACATAAAGAAAGCTGATCGTGACCGCATCGATGTTTTGAGATGTGCTGTTGGAGTCGAATGCTTCAGATTCCATGGACTGTCTTCTACTAAATGAAAATACCCGATTCTGTCCTACCTGCCTGCGAAGAGTGTTTTCTTTGGTTACATCGCCACAAAAGAGAACAACCTCGAGCGAGGTTTAGTCATCAGAAAGGTTGACAGCAAAGGTCCAAGAGGACGTACTCTAATAAGTGAACTAACCAGATCCAAACAGACTTGGACGCCTCTAACATTGCTTTGGATTCGACCAAGGAGAGGGATAAGTGGCAAGTAAGTGTCCGACAGAAGATCGCCTCAACTAAGGAATGACAAAACTCGGTAATAATAATAACGAGGAGGATTATTGTGTCAAGTAATGATGCTCGTACAAAAGAGAACACGCGTCTCTTACAATACGAATGTAATCATAGGTGTATTAAGGCCAAATAAAAGATGGGAACTATTTATAGTGGACGGTATTTTATAATAACTACTTCAATAGTGCTTAGTGCAAAACAATATGAATGTGACGACGGGATTGCCTAAGTGAATGACGCCTAGTTCTATACGAAGCGGATGGAAACATGGTGCCGGCGACGCGTCCTCCCGATTGGCTGGCGACGGCGTGCTAGTGATGTGGTGATTGTGTCATAGACAGGTGACGCCTGTTACTTCTAGTGGAATACCAGAAGATGCCTAGTAGTGCGGAAACAGGTGACGCCTGTAGCAATAAGTTATGATGTAGTACTAGATGATGCCTGATAATCCAGAAACAGGTGATGCCTGTGAGGACTTCGTTGACGCCTGTTACATAAGTTCTATATACAGGTGAACAAAATCTAAACTGTGAGGTTACTAGATGATGTATTCTAGTCCGGAAACGATGACGCCTGTAAGAAATTCGTAATATAGTTCAGTACAGGTGATGCCTGTAAGTAAATGATGCGATACGAAGTAGTTATGTCAGTGTGATTACATAGAAGTTTAACTCGGTGGCGCCCGCAATAAGAAGTTTTGTATACGGAGTGTAAAGAGAATTATTATAACCAGCTGGTTCTTGTATGTTGGATTAATGCAGTTCGATGCTTGGTAGTTCTGGAGCGGTTCTGTAAGGACTACTGTTGGGATCGATATGTCGATATGTCAGTCCAGCAACATGTGATTGTATTGCCTGGCTCATAGATGAACCCGAGGGCATTGGTGAGTTTTCTTTAGAATCTGTATTAAGGCGTATTTTGGTTGATGAGTTGGGTGTATATTAGCATATGTCATGCCATGAATGAGTGTCCCAATAAGTCTTCGGCAATTGTTAATTGAACCATCTTTTGGACGTCTGACGTACGGTGTTGTGGCCGTGCTCTGAAATATCATGAAAATGGGTAGAATGATTGGATTTATAGGCAGTGCGGATCTTGTGACCATCCATTGTAATAAAATAATAAAATTTATTTGCGGTCTATGGTGAAAATCTTCACATTATTAAATTGTCATATTTTATTGTATGTATAAACAAGGATTATAACTAAGGCTATACGACACCAGTTTATGGTTATTCTAAAGGTGCAAGAGTCAATAGAGAAAAGTGAAATCATAATAATACACCATTCTTTTGAGATTGACCTGAGCTACGTGTAAATACCTGTTTCAGAAAGTCGCTGACTGTTATGTTAGATACAGGAATAAATAAATAAATAATCGTCTAGTACCAAGCTAAGCAGAGCTTGTGTTATTAAATAGGAGATTAAATATTATGAGAATTTATTAAAAGGTTTAAATTTATTAAAATGATGTAACTTAATACTGGTTTATATACGCAAAATATTGGTGTAAGATCTGCCATTGCCCTTTGACGTGGAGATGCTTTGATCCTTGGGTATGGATCATAAGCTGCTTTGCGCCGCGGTGATCAGCGTGCGTGCGGGTGGATTCATCTGGTTTTGATACTAGCGTCGAGGGCTGATTCTGGTTAGACCTTAAATTTCGGTGTTTCTGCCGTCACCTTTAATTCGTCATTGTCTGCCAAGGTTTTCAGACGGTCGTGTTTCAGTTTCAAGTTGAAGTTTGAGAAGTGGAGGCGTCAAACCAATACCGGGTGGTGCGTTCGTTTGTAGTGTTGACTCAGCAAACGTCACGATATTGCGTGCCACTGGAGCTCCTGCTGCTGCTGCTGCTGTACGTCGGTACTTGTATTGCATTTTTGTTCGAATTTTGACGGTTGACGGTTCCATGATGGCGGGGGACTACACGAAGGCAATGGGTATTATGGGTTGGACCTTGGATAGATGACTGATTTTGAGGAAATAACTCTATGTTCTTAGTTTTGATTAAATGCACTTTCTGGCCGTTGCCCCGCATTTCAGCCATTTGGAAGTTCTCTGCCGTTCTCTGATGGAGCTATGCATATACTCTAGTAGAGTGTCATAACAAAAGGGCTTTACCACCTGCATTCCGAAATGACAACATTCGGGAATGCATGATGTCCTCTTTGGGATAAGCGGTTGAACATCGGAACTCCTTTGCTACTTGGTGTGCAGTTGATGGAGGTCCCTGGTTTCCCATCGCAGTGATTCCACTAGACTGGAAGGTTGCTTCCACAACTGGAAGGTGTTTGTCATTAAGTTGGGAAAATGGGGGATGCTGCACTACGCTGCACAATTAAGAACAATTAGATTAGAAACAATTAAGAAAAGAAAAGCAGCGTATTTTGGGCATATATATAGAAGTAAAAAGTATGACTTCATGAGACTGATAATTGAAGGGAAAATTGAAGGTAAGCGCAGTAGAGGTAGAAGGCGAACATGATGGACGAAAAATATAAAGACTGGTTGGATGTGGAAAGCACAGATGCACTAATTCGCATGCCTGAAGACAGGGAGACGTACAAAAATATGGTCGCCGACCTCCGTGGTGGAGATGGTACTTAAAGAAGAAGAAGCGCATCATTTCAACATTTGGTGTTTGAATTAACTGGTCAACATGTATTATATTCCGATGAGTCTTGTTGAATGATTCGGTTACACTATTGACCAAAGGTTTCATGCTGGGACGAATAAAAAAAAGCTAGACTAAAAAACGGAGCAGGGTTTGCGATATGCATGTTTGGGGGACTGAACCGGGAAAGTGACGAAACAAGACACACATTATGTCAGAGATTCCAAAAGAAAAAAAAGAAAAAAAAGACGTGTGGAAGGCTGTAAATGGTGGGATGCTATGGGAGGATAAGTGTCAATAGTTTTCTATAATCGATTTCTGTTTTGTTGATTGATGTAAAAAAAAAATCATTCCGGTCACCTGAGTTTACATTTTGTTGGTTTTACTGTTCATGGATTTTATGTCCCTAACGTAACGAGAGGATTCTCCGACCGGGCGAGATGATCCTCAGCCAGACAGTTGATGTTAAGAAATTGCATATATGCCAATCGGCGCGAGGGCTTCTGTGTCGCGGTTCAGGATTGGTGGCTTCTTCGAGTGGTGCGTTATTCCGTGGTTGGATGGCGCTGTAGTGTGATTTCTTTGTTGCGTTGTATGTGGAAGTCACCACAAAGCATTGAAAAACAATAATAAGGAAGGGATGTAATGTATGTGTCTATGGTCAGTCACTTCACTAGTAACGCATTCATTCATTGAATGAATGAGAAGGAAGCATTAGGTCATCTCTAGGCATGTGCGGGTCGCACACAGTTCAGTCGACGGTGAGCGGCGCAGGTGAGTGTGCACATGTACCTTGGAGCCGACAATATCGTATATGGATATACTACACTAATCAAAAAACAAAAGACTAAGTATGTAAATAGAATGTCATGGTTTTAAAACAAAATTAATTTGAATTTAGAATACAGAGCCATTACAAACTTTTTTTATTTGAAATGACCAGTACTGAAGAACGGCAATTTCATAGGTAAAGACCTAATATATATTATAAATGTCACCGTAAGATTGTAGACACCGTGAGCTTGTAATTGTAATCTATCTTGCCAGATTGCAAACAGTCGAAGGGTTGTGAAATGGTATGCAACGAATCGCATGTTGCACGCTAATTGTTTTTTTTTTTTTTAAAGACAACTCCCGCACTAGGAATAAATCCTGTGTCGCGGGGGACTTTACAAACATACATGAAACGGACACAAAGAACACCCAGACTCAGAACAACAATTTGTGGATCACACAAAGTGTTGACCTACGTGGGATTTGAACCCACGACACTTGGCGAAGTAGGAAACGACGTGGTGACCGTTAAACCACTAGGTCAAACGTGCAGTCATGATTGATTGATTGATTGAACAACATAATTATATGTCATACTTGTTTGTTAATTCGTTTATAACCTAATGTAAACTATTTTTGTGATTGTGAATTGATTTCATGTTGAAAATACCTTACGGCTTTAGAATTAGTTATATAATGTTTTTTGGTAGTTATATAAAATGAATTTCTGATTAATCAAAGAAGTTCTTTGTTTTTTTTTTACGCGTGGAAACCCCCAAGGGCCGTCACCCCACCGGGGTTTGCGGCGGGGCGGTGTGTCGGAATCGAACCGACTAAAACCACACAGTGTGCCATTCTGCGCCTCAGAAGGGAGGGATCTAGGAACTGCTGTTATTAACACATCCGGCGCCCCTCCCAGCGCTAGCCCACACTGAATTGGGCACCGTCAGCTGGTAAGAAGGTAAGTTGTCTCAATTCAGATTACGTACGGCACACGCGTACATCGCCTCCTCGCGGCTGGCCACTAAAGCGGATGGAGGGGAAAACCCGTCTAACCTTACTCTATGTCCTTTGAACTGCCTACTGTAAAACCGACCAATCAGGGACAGTTGACAATTTGACGCGCGTATGCAGTATAACACAATTGACAATCTATCGAGAGTTTACTAGGTAGATTATAATTTAACCGTTTTTACAATTTTACAGTGACATATACATTAAATCCTACCATATTAGTCGATTTATACCGGTTACGATATTATACTACTAAAGTCAACAAATATGGCCACAGAGTATAAAATCGAATAAAAGCGATAGTGGGATTGACAGATAGACAATGATTATTCGTTCACTTAATCACTCACTCCTTGTTTCGTGGTTATGTCGTAAATTAGTGAATGTGAAGTGAATAGCAAAATATAAAAACTGATTATTCTAGAAAAATAATAATAAAATAATGGCTACAAGAGGAGAAAGGGGAGTTGGGAGAGTCCTTGATAAATTAGAAGCATCTGTTAACTCTGGCCAATATTATGAGGCCCACCAAATGTACAGAACACTTTATTTCAGGTACGTACATTTACTCGAATCACCAGTTTTATTTTAATGGATTAGTATTTATTCATGTAATCATTATACATTTTCAGATATTTAACTCAGAAGAAATATACTGATTTATTAAATTTATTAAATAAAGGCTCTACATTATTGCTGCAGCGAGACCAACAGGGAAGTGGTGCAGATCTAGCTTTATTAATCATAGACGTATTGAATAAATCAGAAACTAAGCCATGTGAGGAATGGATTGATAAAATATCTAAGTTATTTGGATTAATGAACGCTAGTTTACCTGAAAGAGAATCATTCCTCACGAATGCAGTCAAATGGTCTATGGACAATAACAAAAAGGGTCATCCTTTGCTACACAAGGTAAATAAGTTATACAAGGCTTCCTATGACTTTTTTTAAATAGCAAACAGACATCTTTATTGTATATATGCAATAGTAGAAAATAATAATTTTTTTGCCTACAATAAATGCTTAACATTAACAAAAACCAACTTCAAGGTTCGACTTGATTTCTCTTGGATGCCATCATCAGATCTTAGTGTCCTTATCATGGTACCACCATTGGGATATCTCCTTTCCATTAAAAAAACAATCATCAAAATCGGTTCATAAACGACGAAGTTATCCGCGAACACATATAAAATATATATATAATAATACAGTTGAATTAAGAACATCCTCCTTTTTTGAAGTTAGTTAAAAAAGCAATTTTCATTCAACTATTTGTTAGGAATTACAGTACCTACTGCTGTTTATTTGCCAATATTGCGAATATAAGATTTATATTAATTTGTCTTTGTCTATGACTTTCATAAAATCTAATTAGAATTTAAAAAGTTTTATCCATACAAATAAATAAAATTGAAGTGTCTGTTTTTAATATTAAAATAACCGCTTTTTACTAAATGCATATGAAAACATATGTATACATAATAAAATACGTTTTTTACAATTTTTGTCTGTCTGTTCCACCTAATCTCTGGAACAGCTGGACCGATTGTGACAGGACTTTCACTGATAGGTAGCTGATGATATAACTTAGGCTACTTTTTTTAGACTAGCTTCGCCCCGCGGCGTTGCCCGCGTTTATTATCGTACTGCGGGGTAACACCGCGGGGCTCAGCTTGTAATTTTTATGGATATGCTCAAATTTCATTGAATCATGAGTTGGAGATCCTGGGATTATACTTTTGATCATAGAATCACTTCTTGAGCTGCTATTGAATGATCAAAATTAAATTATAAATACTTCCAGAAAATTGCTGAAGTTTACTGGAAAGAAAAGAAATATACAGCTGCACACAGGCATTTCTTACACTCCAGTGATGGTTCTGCATATGCAGATATGCTTGTTGAACTACATACTACTAGAGGATTTAAATCTGAAATAGATTTATTTATTGCTCAGCCCGTTTTGCAAATTCTTTGCTTGCGAAATTTACAAATGGCATCCGAAACCTTTTCCAAATACACAAGCTCTCATCCTACAATAAAAAATGATAAAGGACCTCCATACATATTGCCGCTATTAAATTTTTTGTGGTTTCTACTACGTGCAATTGAACAGTAAGTATGAATATATTCAAACTGCATTTCTTATAATTGTTGAAAGTTTTAATAATATATAAATAATAGCTTAATGCCATTTCAATCGTCGAAAGCCTTTTACATATATCAGAATACCCTTTATATCCTGCCTTCTTTATCATTAAATATACAATAATTTTTGGTTCAACTTCAAAAAAGAAGAAGCTTCTCAATTCGTTTTTTTTATCTATCATATAGTTAAAGGGTCTGAAAACTTGCTGTATAATATTTGATATATTTACTAATTTCTTTTTTTTTATTCTTATATGCATTCTTATATTCATAGCAATGAAAGTTTAAATTACCTTTGCAATGTTCAATTTCAAATCTATTATTTTCTTGTATTTTAGGAAAAATTCAAAACAGTTTAAAATATTAAGGAGTTGGTATGCAATAAGTATTAAAAGGGATCCAAACTACTCGGCGTATTTAGACAACATTGGTCGTATTTGGTTTGGCATAGAAATACCTCGTGATAACAAAAATCCTGGCTCGATGTTTGGAGGGCTGCTGAAAACTATAATAGGTGAAGCTGATAGTTCAGATGATGATGGAGACTACATTGGCAGAAGTGCTGCAGCTCCTGACTTAGATTAAATAATGAAAAGCAAATCACTAAACACAGTATTTGTTTCACATATTAAATAAATGATTGGTGTCAATTTATTACAAAATGCATGCATAATTGTTATTATACAAAGTTAATTCTTATTGTTTTACACAAGCATTAACCCATTTTCACTTAATATTTTATGTGTAATATTTTTGGTAATGTTCAATATTTATGTTTTGTTTTACATATTATTTTTATTTCGTGGTGATATTAAATTGGTTAAGAAAAATTTAAATTCATTTATGATAGGACTTGCTAAATATGTAGGTAACAACCTAAATTATAAGTAATATATTTTTGTTTTACTGTTCTTCTTTCTTATTGATATTAAATTGGATATGAAAGTTAAATTCATTTTTCAATTCCAAAATATTAAATGATTCTTTTACTTTTAAAAGGAGCGTCAAATATAAGCAGTGGTAAAGACACAAAAATGAAAACTTCATTAGCAACTGCCGTCTGTTTTGGATAGTGCCGTGCAATTTAATAGATTTCAAAAATATTCCATAAACTTACTGAAATATTCGATAATACTTAATGAAATATCTTCACTGGTCACTTGAAACTTTTTTCCAATTATGGCCACTAGTCATGGGCGTAGCCAGCCATGGGCTCAGGGTGGGGCAACAGTCTAAAATAATATGTAACTAGTAACTATTTAGTTATGCCATAAATATTGTTATGTTGTTCTGCTGTTGGCCATCGCCAACGCATCCAATAGTCTGTCATTTAGCTGCATCAGGGAAGCACTCCACTACCAAGGCGTTCCAGAGTACCTGAGGTGGCTAGTGGCAGACTATTTAGTACGTACCGTCATGTAAGAGGACCGAGATGGCGACCCATGTCATGCGGTGTTCCGCAGGTGTCTGTCCTTGGACCGCTCCTGTGGTACGTGGGGTACGACTGGGTCCTTCGAAGTTGTCTCCTCCCGGGCTGGACGTAATTTGTTACGCCGATGACACTTTGGTCACGACCTGGGAACCAAACTTCCTAGAGACGGCGCACTTGGCCACCAGGAGTGTTTCTATGGAGGTTAGGCGCATTGAGGCCCTATTATTCCATGGTGCGCCTCCCGGCACCTCCATCGTAGACAACTCGGTCCTCGTACCGGTTCGGGCCCAGATGAAGCCTGATCCTCGACGGTAGGTGGCTCATCGACGAGCACTTTAGACATCTTGCTCCGCAGCTGGTCGACGCTGCCTTTGCTCTTGAGCGACTTTTGCCCAATTTGGGTGAAGCCAGCGTCACGACAAAACGGCTCTACACGGGGGTTGTCCGGTCGATGGCGCTGTATGGTGCACCGCTGACCACCCTGAAAAGGGCGGGCCTTTGGCGGCGTCCCCAGAGGATATTGGCGGTCAGAGCCATACGCGGCTACCGTACTCTATCGACGGAGGCGGTATGTGCCTTTGCCCGGAACTTCCCCGTGGTATTTAGAGGCGAAAGTGCTTGCCGAAGTTGATCGGCGGACGACTGATTTCCGGGCGGAGAACGACTTTCGCTCTCTACCCAAAGAGATTCGCGAGTGGCGTGAGACTGCTCGTCAAACCACCATGACTCGCTTGTCGTCCCGGCTGGAGATTTCACGGCGCTGCCGCCGTGGAGGATATCCAGCCGATCATCCTCGAGTGAGCAGAGCGGCAATACGGGACCCTTTCTTTCCGACTCTCGCAGGTCCTTTCCGGGCACGGTTGCTTCGGGAAGTACCTGCACTCGGTTGCTAGGAGGGAACTGAGTCCCGCCTGTCATCACTGCGATTGCAGTGAAGACTTGGCCCAGCACACGCTGGCGGTTTGCCCCACCTGGGCCTCACTGCAGTCATCGGAGTAGATATCTCGCTATCTCGGCCGTCATACGCTCCATGACTGGTGGGGATAGCTGTTTTATCGCGGTCGTAACCTTCTGCGAAGACGTAATCTCGCAGAAGGAGGCAGCGGAGAGGGCCCGGGAGGACAACCTCCTCACGGACCAAATTCGCCGCCGGCGAACCGGGAGGCGGAGGCGTGCGTACCAGCGCCTCATGCCGCCCTGAGTGTAGCCGCGGATGGACGGGACGGGTTTTTCCCTCCATCGGTTTAAGAGACCAGCCGCGAAGGGGCGACGTATGCGTGTGCCGTACGTCGCCTAATTAGAGAGTCCACCAGCAGACGGTGCCCGCTTCAGTGCGGGCAGGCGCTGGGAGAGGTTCGGATGTGTTAATGACAGGTGTTCCAGCATCTCTCCCTTCTCAGACAGAGTGGGAGTGGCACACCGTGTGGTTTTAGTTGGTCCGATTTCAATACACCACCCCGCCGCAAACCCCGGTAGGGTGACGGCCCGTGGGAGTTTCCACACGTGAGAAAAAAGGTACCTCACAGGTCAGAGCCAGGGTGGGGCAAGCGCCCCACCCTGCCCCACCGTGGCTACGCCCATGCCACTAGTGTAATATATGGAATCTACTATCTATCCCTTCTGATCGCAAAGATAGACATGATAGTTGGATTTATATTTATTTTTAATTAGATATTCCTGAAGTACCTACCTATGAAAGTGAAACTATATAAATGGAAATCTACTAATGGAATCTACTATCTATCCCTTCTGATCGCAAAGATAGACATGATAGTTGGATTTAAATTTATTTTTAATTAGATATTCCTGAAGTACCTACCTATGAAAGTGAAACTATATAAATGTTAGGTACTTTTTTATGTCTCTTAAAGGCAAAAAATTGCAATAAATATTTTTAATAGTAAAGTCGAAACATATTTTTATAGTAGGTAGTTTAATATGGGTTTGTTGGAATTAAAATTGTTTTTACGAATTTGTTTTTTTTTTCAATATTATAAATATTGAAAAAAAAAACACGTAATTCCGGAACAAACCAGTTCATAGAAAGTCTATCATACTAATAACACCACAACAGTTTTAATCCCTAGTGGTTGAGTTGCGATAAACGGAAAAAATCCAACTATCATAACCAATGCATTCAGTAATAAAATAAAATGAGTAGGTATCTGAAAGATTCCTGATTTCCCCACCGGTGGTGGGAATTGGAAAAAAGCCCTAAGTAGGTATACCAGTGGAGTTATAGGTAGGTATATCAGTAGGGATTCCCTACTGATATACAATTCCAAGTGATAGGTAGGTGTATGAAATAAGTAAAATATTATTTATGTTAGGTAGTTTTTGAAATCATCAACAACCGATAACGTCCTACTGCTGGGCTCGGGTCTTCCTCTAAGGAGAGGGTTCAGACAATAATTTGGGTTTTTTTGAAATGTCTATAAAATCAACGATCATAGCTCTAAGACAATAATTGAAAAAAAAAACAGTTTTGGCCCTAGCTATTGCATGGTCCCGGGCGGTTAGATCACTGCGAGTCACGGGGCGCGTAGATCATGACGAGACCGAGTTTGTGTTAATTAGCCTCGTATACCGTCCTGTGGAACAAATTATCCTTTGCGGTATTTTCGGATCGATACGAATACCTACGACCTTCAAGAAAATAGCATACCTATAGTCCTTCCCGAGGGAGTCGCTTTAAATCACGTGAACCGTCAACTCGCGTGCCAGCGCTATCATAAAAAAAAATGTTTTAATGATAGGTAATACTTAAAAGAAAAAAAAAACCGACTTCCAAAAAACATCCAACGAAAACTCTCTGCCAAAAAAACACTTAAAAGCGTAAAATAAACTGGTTCTTCATAAATTGCCTATACCTAATTCTTTATTCATTTAAATAGTAGTATTATAATGTGTGCTAGGTACCTAGAATCTGTTTGAAGTCGGTGCCAAGTGACTATCGCTTAGACTTTTGTAATAGTTCGTTTGTATTATTTTTGGCTTAGCACCGACTTCAAACAGATTTTAGGTACCTAGCACACATTATAATACTACTATTTAAATGAATAAAGAATTAGGTATAGGCAATTTATGAAGAACCAGTTTATTTTACGCTTTTAAGTGTTTTTTTGGCAGAGAGTTTTCGTTGGATGTTTTTTGGAAGTCGGTTTTTTTTTTATAAAAAGTTTTTATTTTTCAGTTTTTAGTGCAAACAATCGTAGGTAAGTAGTAAGTTGAACTATTTCATCAAATTTCATCATCAAGAATACAAATTAAGGTCTATACGTACGTGTAATATTAAAATCATCCTGTAATCCCTAACTGTTGAAGAGTTTAACCTTCTATCATCAGCTCACCTAAATAACTTGAAAGTATACGACTGAAGGTTTTTAGATACGTATGAAATTGAAAGAATTATCCTCCAACTCCTAACCGTTGAGGAGTTGTACCTTCCACCTTCCATCATCAGCTTACCTAAATAATTTGAAAG
Organism: Diaphora mendica; assembly: GCA_949125395.1. NCBI lineage: Eukaryota > Metazoa > Arthropoda > Insecta > Lepidoptera > Erebidae > Diaphora > Diaphora mendica. The sequence continues at coordinate 11,914,966 of OX421321.1, forward strand.
AATACGACTAAAGGTAACATATGTACATATGATATTTAAAGATTTATCCTCCAACTCCTAACTGTTAAGGAGTTGTACCTTACATCATCAGCTCATCATCATAAAATGATGACTACCACACGCAAATACCGGTGTATCTTCAGAAAATATACGAAAAACAGTATGTGCCTATAAAAAATGAGGGTTTCCCTCGATTTACCTGGGATCCCATCATCAGATCCTGATATGCTGGCAATGGGACCACCTCGGAAGCATACCCTTTCGAATACAATTTTTTTTTTTTAAATCGGTCCACAACTGACGGAGTAATCGGGTAACATACATAAAAAAAATACATACAGTGGAACATAGAACCTCCTCCTTTTTGGAAGTCGGTTAAAAATGCAACGCAACACATACGGAAATCCCCCGCCCAGCTCACCATCCTCGAAACCGCTCCTGTTGAAAATGTAATTTCAGTAATTTGCAATCAAATATCCTACTAATATTATAAACACGAAAGTTTGTAAGTATGGATGGATGTTTGTTACTCTTTCACGCAAAAACTACTGAACAGATTTGGATGAAACTTTACAGTAAATATAGCTTATACATCAGAATTACACATAGGCCACTATTTGCCGCGATAACCGACATACACGCGGGCGGAGCCGCGGACAACAACTAGTAAGGTATATTTCTGAAAGTATCTTAAAATCGTAATATTCTTTAGTAGTTCAATAACTACTAAAGAATATTCTCAATAGCCCTATTTATATTCGAATGCGCCAGATTTTTAAATCATGCGATCTAATGCAGGTCACCATTCTTCGTTCTAATTTTGTAAGTCTATAAACAAGGTCACCTCGCCACCTCTGTCACTGTCTGTTATCATTGACTGAGTGTTACACCAGTATTTTTTAATGCACACTTGTGTAAATATTAAGCAAACACATTTAAATACCTGTGTATTATTCATTGGTTTTAATTTTGTTGTTCGAATATTTAAAAAATATGCAAGTAGGTATTTCACTAAAAATAGACGTCATTTTGGAAATTTTATTTTACATTTATATTTAGTACATTTTAGTAAAGTGACGCAACAACAGAATTAGCACCATTGTCTCCGTTTTCGAGACATACCTACTTACTTTTCCAATCCAAATACTGTAGCGGTTCCTGAGATTAGTGCGTTTAAACAAACAAACTCTTCAGCTTTCTAATATTAGTAGGTATAGATAGATAGAATATACCTACGCCTGAAAGGTCACTCTATTCAATGTGTTTAATAAGTCACCAATAATATGAAATCTTGCTTTGTCACTAAAAATATTTTGAAGGCTATAATATAATATATGGAAAGATAATAAAAAAAAATATTAATATATAATTATTATTAAAATTAATTATTTACATTTGAGATAACAATGTTTATTACCTAAACCTAAGTTTTACTAAAATACATGACTATACAAAGCTTCATGAAACAGATTTAAGGTAAAATCATTAAAATATACTTTTTATGGTTCAGTGTTCATAAGATGTTGCTTATATACAAGTACATATGTTTTTTATTTATTTACAAACATGCGCTATTCTCACAGGCTCTCAGCCCAATACGATGGCGTAGTTACATAGATTATTACTAATCACCTACATTACCTACAATCAATAAAAAACAAACATGCCACTAAAACACTAACAAACAAAAAAATATATAAAAAATATTATGTTTTCTAAAGGTGACATATAGACCAATTCGAAACTCTTGTAAATTCGCTCAGTGAACATGTAAACAGATCAGTATGGTCTGCCATTGTGTTGAGCGTATTTAGAAACCTAGTCATTGGCGCGTGGTGCAAGAGATTAGTGCGTGCGGCACCGCAAACAGCGCTGGGCGCCGCCGCCGGCCCCGATATCCGTCTGGGAGGGACACAAAACGTATCTCTTGCAGGATGGCTGGGTTATTTATTTTACCACGTAATACTTTAAATAAGAGTAACCAAGGCTATAGCCCGAACCAATCTTTATGACGGCTGGGAACTTCGTCCTTGTCGATGCGCAGCATACAATTTTAGGTATCAGAGGGAACGTACAGGGGTGCGGGTGTAGACCAATACACGGCGCATGTTCCTTGTGTGTGTGACTTATGTCCGTACACTACACATGCACTCATAATCTTGTTTACGTACAGTCGAGTTATAGTTATAGTCTTTAACTTAACAAAAAATGTACAACCATTTTCTTAATCATACTATTTCGATCAAATTTATGTACACAATTTTTAAAAAAACTCGATTTAATGGGTAAATTTCCATAGAGTAGTCAACACTGTTTCGCCATTGTGTTGTTTATGCTTCTTCTTTGTCTAATCATAGCAACGTTATTGTTCTTGTAATGCGTGTAAGTGAGACATGCGTATGTTGACTTTCAAATGTCTAATGGTTTCAAAGCTACATCGTCACCGTTCAAAGCTGTTACATTTTTTGCGACGTGTATATCTCAATGGGATACCCACTCCATACGGTTTTAAAATACAAAAATCTTATAAACTTATTCTGTATTCGCTCTAGCATACGTTTGTATTTCATTTCATGTGGAGACCAGATGACAGCGTTACCTACACTCCAAGTGACTTTTTACGAGAGCCTCGAATAACGTTTTCAGTTTAATATTCGTAAAGTTATTAGCCTGACGTAAAACGAATCCTAAATAACGATATGCTACTTGTCTTATCTAAGAGACTACTTGTCTTATCTTTTTATCCTTATCATATAAACAACCTATTCAGCATGTTGGCACATACAAAGAAATCCCTGATATTGGATCTCGAAGGCACTTGCTACGCATTTCATTGATAGCTTGGCAAAGGGTCTTATTACCAAGCAAATGTGAGTATGAAGATAAAAAGATTTCCCGAAAATGTCAGTCAGTAAAAAAATTATAACTTTTTGTATTTTGTGGTTCACACAACCGATACTTCAAAGGCCCTTTTTGGATGAATCTCATAAAACGCTTTGTCCATAAATTACGTGAGGTGTTTTTTTTATTTTTCTGCCCCTCCCTCCCGGTGAGATGTCGTGAGATTTTATTCAACCCCCTCCCCCAATCTCACGTGAGATTTTTCAAAATGTGGTTTTCTTACGTTAACGCGTTGGATCGTTATTGTAAAAAGAAAAAAAAAATGCTTAGTGCTTTTATTTACGACTAGTTAAGACTAGCAATCAATATTACTGAGAGTTCAAATATAACTGTAAACAATTTAGCAATAGAATATTTAAATTGTAACTACTGTGATTAGAAAAAGAATATCTACTCTAATTCAGTCCATAGAGAATCATGCGCGGTCTCAAGAGAGACTATTGGAACCAACATGTCCATATGATTTTCAGTAAAAACATCTGCTACTTCAACTTTGTTCTGATCTAGCCACTCTAAGCCGTTGGCGCTTGCGCACAGTAACTCATTAGCTCGTCTTGTGACAATCCGTGAGGGTCGCACTTTGCGGAATATACGCGCTTGCCTAGCTTGTGCAATGTGGGCTGCTCGCCTGTGCTCTGCAGCTCTTGCGCTAGATGTAAAGTAAATACCGCATGTACTGCAGCATCTTTTCTCTAAATCATCACGTACACTTGGGCCATAGAGATCATAAAGCATGCTGATGAAGGCATTCAGCGGTTGAATCGGCAGGCAGTGGCGTATTAGAAATAGAGCAAATGACTTTCCGTCATGCTCTTTAAAGTCCGAAATTGTCAAATGTCCATCAACCTGAGTGGTAGGGTATAACGTCGAAGTATGAATGAAATTATTTTCTTTCGAACGAATTAGTGAATGATCTTAATCGTATTACGATTACGCTTACGATTAAATCTTAAGCATGTAGAATCTGGATTAAATGGACCAAAATAGTTTTTTTTTTGTTTCAATCAGAAAAAAATTGCGGGATATTTGCCGAGACCCCCCTCTCTCCAACGTAAGATTAGATGACCCCCCCTTAAACATCTCACGTAATTTATGGACGCCCCCTTTAGGCATGGTGTGTAAAATAACTAATAAAAGGGTTCTATTATTATTATATATTATCCACTCTCACTGTTTATTTACTGCAAATGGAATACAAAAGGAGTTGCGTAAGATATACCATGAACAGGCTCTTGATTTTACAACAAAAATATTAATATTTAACTTTTTTAACCACACCACTTGAAGAAGTATTTTATTCATTGCAAGACCGTGTTGGTAGATATATTCATTAATAACTTAACCCCTAACAGTGAATTGTTTCCAGGGCTTTGATAAAGAATAGACAAAAGAAATCCCACTTACGAAAAACAAAAAAAAATATTTATTTAAAATAATAAACTTAACTTAAACAACAAAGAAAATGTAACATTATTTTTTCTGTGCACCAAAATTTATAAAAGTGAAACTACTACTAGATACCTACTTAAGTGTTTCCTACTTAAAATTTTTAGAATTATTGTCTATGGCATAATGCAATATTTTAAATCTAACAATTTTGGTTCTCGGGTTATATCAAATCGATACCTCCTACGTATACTGAGTCAACTAACATTATAGTAATTTTATAGGAGAGCGATTTGAAGACAAATCGCTTATATTTTTATGAAATTAATCTTAATTAGAGTAAATTAAATGTATCTATTAATAAATATGGGAAGCTTTTCCTTTTGTATGAAATGTTTTTGCTGATTTTTGTTTAAAATTATATTTTATGTACATGGCTCGGTATACGCCGGCGGGACTCAATAGTAAAATGGTTTAACTACCACTTACATTCATGTACGTTGTACACCAAAATACATGGTTTACACCAATTTCATATAAAAGGAAAAGCTTCCCATATTTATTAAAATATACATTTAATTTACTCTAAGATTAATTTCATAAAAATATAAGCGATTTGTCTTCAAATCGCTCTCTTATAAAATTACTATAATGTTAGTTGACTCAGTATACTTAGGAGGTATTTCGCATGCACGACTCACCGCCGTGCATCGTATACTGAGCCGCAATACACTTGTGCCGATGCGTCCCCCCACGCACCTCGCGTATACAGGTACGATGTCAGTTGAATGAGTATACAATATACGATTCTATCTGATGTTGAAATTGATTTAGTATACGCGAAATTATCTCAGTAATATTGTTCTTTTTAATTTTTTTAAATCTTAATCTTTTAATCTTAAAGATCATAGATTATTTTATACATTTATATAAAAATCATAAAATACCTAAATTTGCTAGTTGACTCAGTATACGTAGGAGGTATCGAAATATAAGAACTAGATATCACTTATTGGAATTTGAACCTTAATCGAATCTGTTTTTTTTTATCTTCACTAATATAAGTTGAATAGACATTTTGTTACCTGCCTGTAACATGGTGGGATAACATATTATTATTTACTTGAGGCCTGTAGCCTGTAGCTTATGTAACATCATTTATATAAATATAATTATTTTGTTTAAAAATTTTAGCTTTCTAACTTCTTTACTCGTTAGTGCAGTAGGTTAAAGTACTGATATATTACGTCTATCACTATATATTTTTTTGGTTTGTACAATTTTCTACATGCATATTTTTTTAAATTTTGTAATTTTTTGCTATGTAGTAAGTACTTAAGGTGAATTTATATTTGTCTGATGTGTCGTGACGTGATGGCTAGTTTTCACATTTAAGTATATGTCGTGTTCTGACGCCTGCTGACGATATTTTGAATCAATACAGCCGCAACTCTACGAAAGGTAACATGTTTTCAATGTTCTCCCATGAGTTATCCGATTCTGATTCAGATTATGAAGATATTCAATTTATGATGCTGGCAACTTTTTCAACAAAAGAAAGAAAGAGAAGAAGTAATTGGATTCACCCAGTCAATAGCAAAAGAGAAATTAATGGCGAGTTTCATTGTCTCATTAAAGAGCTTGAAAATGATGATGAAAAATTTCATCAGTATTTCAGATTGTCGAAGGCACAGTTTGAACAAGTAGTAGAGCCACGCTGATTTCAGCACGAATGGGCCGGCTCGACCGGGGCGGTACTACCTTCGCACAGAAAATCAACGTAAAATGACCACGTTCGTGCTGTCGTGTTTCGTTGGTGAGTGCGAGACCGGAGGCCCAAATAGTCTAGTCAACAAGTTCCATACTTGTTGACTAGACTAAAAGATGCAGCAGCATCACTAGGCCGCCATGGTGTGGGTCGCCATACTGCATTGTCTGCATTCGCAGTGAGTATGGCGACCAATACTCTTGGATTCTGCTTATGCTTTCCATCAGGCAGAGTAGAGTCATTTTGGCGGGCCATACATAAAAAAAAAAAAAAAAGTACATTCTTTAATTGAAGACGATATAAAGAAAATACATGCAAGATTGAAAACAGGGGACTCTGACGCGTCACAACACGACACTGGCGCTTGCACATTTGTCTGACGTGTCATGACGACGCCGTTCCCAAACCCCTCCGCTCTGACTCATCCGGGTCCCACATCAGAAACGATCCTTCACACGAAGCCTTCACAACACATTACGCATTACAAGTATGAACATTACCATACTATATAGAAGAATGAAACCGATACCGTTTTAACGCGTCACGATGACACGACACGACAAGTCAGACAAATATAAATCCACCTTTAGTACTGGAATTCAATAATATTTATCACAGTAGTAACTTTGCTCTATTAAATTATATACACAATAATAATTTCTCCGTCATAGATCTTCTAAAACAAGAGATGTCATAACTCTAGAAAATTTGGATATTTTTAATGTTTCTTTTTTGAGTGCAAGTTTCAACTGCCTGGACTTTAAGTCAAAAGCTTGTCTAACTATGAATCTATTAAATTCATGGACATGTGGGTGATTTAAATATTCTTCTACATCCATCCACTGGCATGCTTTGATTTCTGTGTCAGACTTACAAATTTTCTCTGTGTTAGCTTTAAGCATCACTATGACATATATATCTGAATTGCCAAACATCATGTTATGTGTATGCCTCAAGGTTACCATTGATTCAAAAGAAGTATCAATTCCCGTTTCTTCTCTGACTTCCCTCATTGCTGCATCTTTTATATCTTCACCTGTAATAATTTCAAAACAATTTAAGTATAAAAAGAAAAAAGTTTAAAAAAGTATAATCCAGTTAAAAACTTTGATAAGTTTTATATGGCTTGTCACTCCAGTCATTATAATGAAGCTATTGACATCACCTTCAATAAAATCAATTCAGTAGTTTAAGTGCTCTGGACATACAAACATTCAGTGATTGCCCAAACTATACCCATAGACTATACCTACCCTTCCTTTTGGTTTACCCATAATCGCCATAGTGTAAAATACAGTAATGGATTATATCTAAGTTCTGATATATCAGTCTTATAAGTATCATTTTCACTACTTACACTAATAAATCTACTAAATATACAAAAAAATTAAACTATTTTAAAAATCTAATTAAAATACTAGGATATAAAAAACAAATCGTCTTTACCTCTTTCTACATATCCACCAGGTAGCTTCCAATGAGGAAATTCAATATCTTTCTCAGACACAACTAATATTTGATTTTTTTCATTTAAAACTATTCCTCCAACTCCAAGATTAGTGTGGCATGCAGGTGGCAAGTTTGAAGAACTGTTAGTAGGCAGCCATTTGTACATCATCACAAAATCATCTCTAGAATGGTGAAAATTGAAGCCTTCCTGAAGGTAAAAGATTTGTATCATTATTAAAACAAAGTCCTCCACCGCTTGTCTGTTCGCGATAAATTAAAAGCTACTGCATGGTTTGTTATGAGGTTTTTACCAATAGATACGAGTGAATCTTGAGGAAGGTTTTCATATATAATTCGTTAAATTTTTGATTATATTGGCTAAAATATAACGATATTAATATAAAATTAAGCAGCACATCTTCTCAGAGTAACATGGGGCCGGTTTTTCAATCCGCAGTTAAACTGTCTAATAACTAACAAGGGAATAGATGTATCTAGCTCTAACAAGCGAATAAACTTTTTGTGTTTTTCAAGCGGGAGTAAACAGTTAGATAGTTACTTGATGGTCATTCACAGCTATGTTCACTGTAATCATGCACAAGCGAGATGCAGCTATACAGGTAGTCACACGTTAGATAAAGACCAGAAACTTTAAGACAACAATTAAGTTGACTGTTCTTTATTTATTTCTTTTTGTCTTTTTGATTGCCGGTTTGGGATATTTAATTAAATGAAATGAAAGCATTCAATTATAATTATTATATGTCCATAATAGATGTAGTAAATAATAATTTAGTAGAAAAGTAGTTTATGATATTCCTGTAGTAAAGTTCATAACAATGATTAAAATCAAAATTTATAAAAATGAAATGCCGGGTGGTTTGCGGGTGGTGCATAGTAATTTATTTAACGGGTGTTTCTACGTTTATTTAATATAAGTTTAATAATAAAAAGTATATTTGTATTAATGTCAGTTCTCTGTATCTATTGATAACGAGAAGATTTCCCTAGTGGCCATTTGCGTAACTAACGTATGACAGATACTTCTACTTGACAGTTTAATATACAGAGCGAGTGCATTGTTATTTTAATTCGTTCTAAAATGATTTCATTGATAGACGTCTACGGAGTAGTAAAAAATACTATAAGACCACTTCGTGAGGGTGAACAGTATTTTAAAAGTGGAATGTTAACGTGTATATGTTGGCTCCACGGAGGGTGGGAAGCTCGAGAGGTGAAATACATACATAAACAAAAATGGACAACAAAAAAACAAGAAAAACCCCAAAGGTGGACGGTACGGCAGCAGCTGGACCGGACACCCCAAAGGTGAAAGGTACGGCAGCAGCTGGACCGGACACCCCAAAGGTGGAAGGTACGGCAGCAGCTGGGCCGGACACCCCAAAGGTGGAAGGTACGGCAGCAGCTGGACCGGACACCCCAAAGGTGAAAGGTACGGCAGCAGCTGGACCGGACACCCCAAAGGTGGAAGGTACGGCAGCAGCTGGACCGGACACCCAAGGAAGAGGTCCAGTAGGACCTCCTTCCTTAACACGAGCCTTCAGGGAAGCTTCGGCGACCCAGGAAGGCAAACACAAACAGCCAAACAGCCTCGTGTCGGCGCCGCTACGGTACCGACACCGAAGACTAAACCGACCGCGGAAGGCAGAAAGGTCGCTGGCAAGCCGGTGACCAGGACGCCTAACGCGAAAACACCCGCTGGACGGGCACAGCCTTCAACGAGCTCCACGAGCTCAGGCCGGACCCGGCCAGCCCCCGCAGCTGTTCCGGATGTGGCTCGACCCACAAACCTGGAGCAGACCGCGGGGAGGAGGTCTCAACAAGGCGAACCAGCCACGGACCCTAGCCTGTCCGGATGGCAGGTCGCCATGTCCAGGAAGAGGAAGGGGAAGAAGGCGAAACACGTAGTGCCGGCGCCCCAACCCCAATCTTCTTCCGCCTGTGCGGCACAAGACAAGCCGCACAAGAAGAAAAACAAAATTCAGCGTCGCAGAGAGAAGGAGAGGCGAACTGCCTTAAACACAGACACGCCTCCGGTGCCTACCTTAAGGCAAGGTACCCGTCCGCAGGGGGGAGTGATGCGTCCGCTGAACCCTCAGCGCCGCGACGCCCACCTCCTCCCAAGGGCAAAGGGGCGCAAGCAGGGCCTCAGGGTGGTAGTACCCAGGGGGGCCGGTACTTCGCCAAAAGGGCACGTCTCGACGAGACAATATCTCCGAGAGGCGAGCCTAAGAGGCGGAGGACCGGACCACCAGGGTAAGCCGCTCAGATTGACTACGCGAGCGCGGTCAAGGCGGACCTAATGGCGGCGGTAACTACTGCGGCCATGGAAAACCTAAGCCTTAGTCAGTCTGAAGAGGTCCAAAAACGAATTGAAGAACTGCTGTTCGAGGAGTCGATGAAGCCGGACAGCAGCAATTCAGAGGGCCCAGCGTTTCGGGGAAGGCCGATATTGACCGACGGCTACCTGAGACTCTGGTGCGAAAACCAACCTACGCTGGAATGGCTAAAGCGCAGCGTGGCCAGCATCACCCTTCCCACGGGGGACAAGTTGGTAGTAAAGCACCCGAGCGAGATGACGAAGCGGGTCCGCTGCGGCATCTTGCTCCCTGGGGTCCACGAGGACCACAGGAAGGTAGCACACATGCTGCGCTTCCATAACCGGTGGGCAGACATCGAAAGATGGCTCCTACTGAAGATGGACAGGCAAGCGACGGACACGTTTGCTGTAGTCAGCATCCCGGAGACGGTGGTAAAACCCCTGGTCGAGCACGGGCGCCGGCTCAGCTTTATGCTGGGAACGGTGTACGTCAAGTTCCAGGGGCCCCGCGGCAAGTTTGTGGAGCATCCACCAGCCGAAGCCGACTCCAGGGATGCAGGAAACAGTGCCTGCACCCTAACGATGGACACTGCGGAAGGGGCAAAAGATGCTGTCGACATAGTCGCGGCACCTGAGTCCCAGGCTCCGACGCGGGCCGCCCCCGCCTCCGATGCGGAAGAAGAAGATCTTCTTCGCGACCGCACGGACAGTGGGGGTGAGTGCGTGGAGGAGCTACGCAGGTTGGCCATCCAAAAGGAGAGCGGAGCCGAGGACGAGAACATGGCAACGGAGGAATCTGATTCCAATGGCGCTGTCTCATTCCTCGGCGTATAGCATCCTACAGGCTAACCTCCACCACAGCTTGACCGCGACGGCTCAGATCCGCAAGTGGTTGGAGGTCAACAAAACAGCCGTCATACTAATCCAAGAGCCGAGGGTCAGAAACGGCACTGTCTGCGGACTCCGCAACATGGGAGGTAAGCTAACAGTTTACGCAAGACCAGAGAATCCCCGCACATACATATACACTACAGCTGACATAAACATGCAGGCCCTAACTAGTTTCCGTTCCAGAGACAAATGTGCCATAAAGGTGCAGGGAGCCCAGGACACCGGCCTCGCGCAGGTGGTCATGGCATCGGTCTATATGCCTGAAGCCGATGACCCACCACCGCACGACCTATCGCGGCTGGTCCACTACTGCGAGGAGGCGGGACTCGAGCTAATCGTAGGAACCGACTCCAACGCGCACCATGCCTTGTGGGGCATGTCTACAGGAAACGACAGAGGTAGGAAGCTCGTTGAATAGCTATTTACGGCGAACCTTAACATAGTAAACACAGTTTCTGTACCAACATTCGGCAACAGACGAAGCAAGACAATCATTGATTTGACCCTGGCAACTGAAGAAGTAGCGAAACACATCTCAAACTGGCACGTGTCGAACGATTTATCATGTTCGGACCATAGATGGATTCGTTTCGACCTACAGGTAAGCATACTCACGGCACCACCTAGGCGAAACCCGAAAAAAACCGATCGCGCGCAGTACTCACTGCGGATCGGCCAGGCCCTGGAACAGGGAAGTAACCCAACTAGGATCATAGGTACCGTAGAAATCGAAAAACAGGTAAAGTTCCTAACAGACACTATGATGGACTGTTACCATCATACATGCCCCCTATCCATTCCACCAGCAGGCCAAATGAAAAATAAGAGCTGGTGGGGGCCTGAGCTGGAGAGACTCAGGCGCGAGATGAGGAAGCAACTCAATAGAGCGATGAAAACCGGCACAGACCAGGACTGGGATAAATACAAGGCTACCAAGTCCAGGTACAAAAAACGACTCAGATACAGAAGTACCAAATCATGGCGGAACTTCTGCACAAATATTGAGTCTACTGCACAGGCCAACAGGGTAAGGAAAGTTCTCTCCAACAACTCAGCCATATCACTGGGGTCCTTACGAAAACCAGACAACTCCTTTACCACCTCGGCGGAAGAGGCAGAACGTACTCTGGTAACAACAAACTTCCTGGACTGTGAAATAATCAGTCTAAGCGGATGGCCAGATGAAGAAACCATCCCAACGGAGGAGGAATGGCAGCTGGCCCACAAGGTAATCGACCCATATAAAACGCAATGGGCAATCAACAGCTTTGACTCATTTAAATCTCCAGGCCCGGACGGGATCTTCCCAGCCCTGTTTAAATGGGGAGGGAAGACACTTACTCAACAGTTGACCTACGTCCTGGGAGCCTGTCTGGCACACAGATATGTGCCAAGACAGTGGAGAGATGTCAGATCAATCTTCATACCAAAACCAGGTAAAACCGACTACTCGGATCCCAAATCCTTCAGACCAATAAGCCTAACCTCTTTCCTCCTAAAAACACTGGAGAGGTTATGCGAGAGGCACCTGAGGGAAACGGCGCTGACAAGCACCACTACACCCGAACCAACATGCCTACAGTCCAGGTAAATCAACAAAGTCGGCACTTCATGCGGTCACAACTAAAATTGAGGTGGCAATCAAAAACAAGATGATGTGCTTAGGCACCTTCATAGATATAGAGGGAGCCTTCGACATAACGAAATTCACCAGCATAACAGCAGCACTGGTAAGGCACGGAGTGCATGCAGTCATGATAGAGTGGATAAACAAGATGCTGAGCCAGAGAGTCATTAGACTCGAAGCAGACGCTACCAAACAAGCACTGGTGGCGAAGGGCTGCCCCCAAGGTGGCGTCCTCTCACCAATCCTATGGAACCTAGTGGTTAACGACCTTATCACCACTCTGAACAACAATCACCATTATACCATCGGATACGCGGATGACATAGTGATATTAACAAGCTGCATGCACGCAGGTATAGTATGCGATGTCACGCGCTCGGCACTGGCAATAGTGGAACGCTGGTGCGTGGATAACGAACTGTCAGTCAACCCAAGGAAGACTGAAATGGTAATGTTCACCAACAAACGGAACCTGGGAAACCACTGGGAGATACTTCGGACGTCCTGCAGCAAAGTCAACAGATATTGAAGAAAAACGACAGGAGCTTGTCGCTGAACTCGACCATATTCTGTGCCGCATTTCTCAATGGGGCTCTGAGAAAGCACAGAAATGAAGCGCATGAAAGAAAACACAGGTATGCGCGTTTTCTGCCAAAAAATCTCCATTCCTTCCCCTTCCGACTTTTCAGAACACTTAACTGCCACTACAAGGCAGACTCGGTATCCTGGGCATGGGCATCTGCCGCGACCTAAACCCGCGCGAGTACGTTGAGGGCGTCACTAAGGCGGCCTCGCGGAAGTTAGGTGTTCTAAACAAGGTGAGACGGTTCTTCTCGCCGGTGCACCTGTGTCTTCTTTATAAGACCCAGGTTCGCTCGTGCGTGGAATACTGTTCTCACCTTTGCGATGGTGCCGCGCAGTATCTGTTCGACGCTCTCGACCGGTTGCAGCGGCGAGCAATCCGAATTGTCGGCAGTCCTGAAGCCACCGAGTCCCTTGAGCCTCTGCAGAGAGATATCGCCTCCATGGCAGTCCTCTATCGTCTTTATCATGGGGAGTGTTCTGAAGAGCTCTTCCAACTAGTCCAACTTCCAACACGTGCCAGCCTCAGAAATCACCGCCTCAGAGTGGAAGACATACGCTCTCGCACTCATCGATTCGGTTCTTCTTTCCTGTGCCGATCGGTTAAAACCTGGAACTCACTACCAGCGCACGTGTTTCCGTCCAACTATGATCCCCCGGGTCCTTTAAGCGGGGCGTGAAAAAGCATCTCACTAGGCCGCCATAGTGCTGGTCGCCATGCTGCACTGTCCTTGTTCACATTGAGGATGGTGACCACCACTCTTGGATTCTGCTTGTGCTTTCCATCAGGCAGGGCAGTCATTTTGGCAGCTAAAATATAAAAAAAAAAAAAAAAAACTACTTCCCAAGCTGTTCAATACAGAGCTCCAACTTTCGTCTGAGGTAAAGTATCTAGGGGTAATATTCGACCACAGACTAAACTGTAGCGCCCACCTCAACAACAAAATTGAAAAAGCAACAGTCGTATTCTGGCAGTGCCGCAGAATGGTAGGTAAAACTTGGGGACTAAGCCCAAAAACCACTCTGTGGCTCTACGAGGCAGTTATCCGACCAATGGTAAGTTATGGCGCGATAGTCTGGTGGCCACGGACCAAGCTATCCACAGCCGAAGCTAAACTACAACGACTCCAGAGATTGGCCTGTCTGGCGGCCACGGGCTGTATGAGGACTACACCGACTGCGGCTCTGGAAGCCATTATAGGTCTTCCACCACTCCACCTCTTTATAAGGCAGGAGGCTCTAGCTGCAGCAATGCGGCTAAAGAAACAAAATCTCTGGAGACCGCCTAGGGTACCACACACCGAAATCCTCTATGAGGCCATAGGTAAGGAACCGCTCATGGAAGCGGTAACTGACACAATACCCAGGCAATTCGTCTTCGACAAAAAGTACAAGATACACCTGCACGAGGATCCCCAAGAAGGACTTAACCCAAGGGAGTTAAGAATCTTCACCGACGGATCCAAAACAAGGTCAGGCACTGGCTCAGGAGCATTCTCTGAGGACCTGAACATACACATCTCGACACCATTAGGAGCCCACAACACAGTCTTCCAGGCAGAGTGCATGGGTATAATAATGGCAGCACATGCGATCATCTCCAGAAAGCATAAAGAAGGCATAAAGGTTCACAACATCGTCGGCACACCGAAGGATATATTGCAGCTGCGGAAGTTCCTACATAGGCCAAACGAAACGGACTATTGCTGAAAGGGTCAAGAACATATCGCTGCTGTGAAGAACCGACAGACGAGCAAATCGGCGATTGCAGAACATGCACTCGATGCAGGCATCAACCACTGGATTGAATTTCACCGCACGCAAGTCCTCTCCGGTGGAGAGGACTTGCGTTGCGTGCGTAACGTCACTTTTATTCAAGAGTTGTACGTGAAGCGATTGAGATTAAAAAGCATAAAACTTTCAATCGGGAAGATGGTTTTAAATTATCTACAGTGTTAAAAAACATACCACCTCGCTTTTCTGCGCAGTCGGATAAACACCAGAATAGGACGGCATCGTTGATTTTTCTTGTGAAGTGTCGCGATTGGGACTTCGTGTGTTTGAATAAAACCGCGTAGTGATATCGCATTTTCACGTAAAATTCTAAAAAACGCGAGTGAACGCCTCCTGAGACAATTAATTCGAAACAAACACAGTGATTTGGAGTGTATACAGAGGGAGTTATATGCGTTATAATTAAAGTGTAGTGTTAATCTATCTCAATCGGACTACGATTTGTGTGACCGGGTTACGTTTTTACAAGCGAGTCGTACCTTCGAGTTATGTAGTGCAAGCTTTGATCGAAAGTTCTCGAAGGAATATAATCGGCGGTATACAGAAAACAAAGCGTCACCCGTGGTACCCGACCGATCGAAGGACACCGTTGTAAACTTATCGAACGTGAGTTTAGATGACACAACAATAAACATCTTGGCTAAAGGTATGAACTTCGCTCCGACGCCTAAACGAATACCGTTTGAGAATGTAATCAGTAGCGTTGAGGAATCGATTGCACGGAACAAAGTACCGCCCGGTGATGCTGATATCCTTAGACAGGACGTCGCGGTAATATTACGTCGGTCAAAGCTTCCGGCTAGTAATATCACTATGGAAGAGCGTCAAGCATTAAAAAACATTAGGGATAACCAGGATATTTTAGTGCTTAAGGCCGACAAGGGAAACGCCACCGTAGTGATGAATACAACTGATTACCAAAATAAAATACTCAAACTGTTGAGT
Source organism: Diaphora mendica (assembly GCA_949125395.1). Taxonomy (NCBI): domain Eukaryota; kingdom Metazoa; phylum Arthropoda; class Insecta; order Lepidoptera; family Erebidae; genus Diaphora; species Diaphora mendica. The sequence continues at coordinate 11,930,650 of OX421321.1, forward strand.
GATAATAAGGTATACAAACCGGTAACATACAACTCTACAGCCAGAGTAACGCGTAAAATACGATCTCTAATCCGGGATAATGAGGACCTATTTTCAGAAGACGAGTACAACAGACTGTACAAACCAAAGTCACACCAGCCACCGAAATTATATGGTCTGCCTAAGATACACAAACCTGACGTGCCGCTGCGGTCCATTGTAAGTCAAATTGCTTCTCCTACTTACGATCTTGCAAAGCACGTTGCTTCAGTATTGCAACCACTTGTAGGCAAAACACCGTCTTTTGTGAAAGACTCACGGCACTTCATACAAATCATAAAAGATCTCACGTTGGAACCGGATTACGTCATGGTGAGCTTTGACGTGGAGTCGCTTTTCACCAATGTTCCAACTGGGATGGCACCACTAGTGCCGACCCACTACGCAAAATAGGCGCATCAAAGTCGTCGAGTTGCGGAAACCCAGCCCGCGAGTTCAAGTTCAACGTGTATATGTATTTTTATCTGTCATACATTAGTTCTGCGACTTGCCGTTAGGGAATCTGCTCGTCACCACAAGCTCTGTTTTATTTCGAACTAGATAGCAGTGTGTGTAATAAAAATTCTTCATCTTCCCTATAGTATCTATAACCTATATTTCTCTAATAACCCTTTTTCCTCAGAACAAAAAAGTTTAATTTCAGATGGTTTTCTTCGATATTGTCGCGTCGATCGAATCAAAACATCCATATTCACTTAAGCAAAATTAAATACTTAATAGTGGCAGTGTATGTAATTTTATCACAACCATTACTAAGAGAATTTAAAGAAATACCCAAACATTAAAATCTCTATTCTACAGATACTATCACTAACTGAGGTTTGAAACAACGGATAAAGTTATACCTCAGATTTAACCTTTATTCTTTGAATAACAGATGTCTGACCATTGAAAAACACAAATTTACATTATCTGTAGAATAAATGCTGTCTGACTGTTTATCTGACGAAGCAGTATAGTAATATAGCTTACTAGTTGTTGCCTGCGGCGCCGCCCGCGTATATGTCGGTTATCGCCGCAAATAGTAGTATTTGTGTTATTCTGATGTATAAGCTATATTACTGTTAAGTTTCATCCAAATCCGTTCAGTAGTTTTAGTGTTAAAGAGTAACAAACATCCTTCCATTCATCCATACTTACCAACTTTCGCGTTTATAATATTAGTAGGATACATCAGAATAACATATAGGCTACTATTTGCCGCGATAACCGACATACACAGCTAGTTAGTAAATCATTGGACTAGTTACATTTGCAAGCACAGGAACCCAACTTGCATCTTTTATATTAACTTTGAACCATATGCATCGTCTATTGTCTTCAGACCACTTGGTTAATGAATCTGAAAATAATATGAACTCATGCTTATTAAATGAACATAATTAAATTTAATGTGTCTCCATGACCACTTTATGTTTCTGTACTCACCATTTAACTGATTTAAAAATTGGTTAAGTTCACAAGGTTCTTCTTGTGAATCAACAGTTATACCATTATATCTATCTTGAACACCTTGAAATATTTTAGAGCCCATGGCTAATGCTTCAATTATTTTTCTTATTTATATTAATCCACTTACACACTACTACGGCGCGTAATTTCTGAAGAATGAGTAGTCAGCAGTCAGTCAGTACAGTGAGTGGCACTGCCGTGAGCACAGAACACATAGTCACTGTCAGTGTCAGTCAGTGTTGCCAAGTTCGGTTTATATGGGTGCTAGGAACCAGGAAGTCCACAATTTCATTTAGGCTGCGAAATACTTAGAGGATATAATAATATACCTGATTGGTTGGTTTATTTCCCGCCAAATCAGTCATGCAAATTGGTATGTGCGTCCATCAATCAGAGCTTGCATTAGAGAGACAGACTCTAACTAAACTCAATCTCTGTCTACTCCGATCACGCTTTTCGCCCGTTTAGCTTCCTTTCTATATATATGCTCTAAGCCTTTTTGTGCGCCAAAGAGCTTTAAGCCACGTTTTCACAATAAGAGTTGGCTCGGACCGAGTACACTCGTACGAGTCGGCTTCATACGAGTGTCCTCGGATAGGGGTTTACACACGATAGCAGTGCACTCCTATTGTGGTCATTTGTCTCCTTGCACAATCAAGATGTCATCGACTGATCTGCTGCTGCGTGGTATAGATATTGTAGCAGATATTATGATAGTAGCAGAAATTCAAAATCACGAAAGGGGAAAAAACGAAAAGAGAAAAATATTGAACACGGAAATGGATTTTAAGACGTGACCAACAGAGTGCATCAAATTACTTTCTTCGTGAGTAGAAGAGGAAGATCAAAACACGTTTAAAAATCATTTGAGATTAAACAACGCACAATTTGAGTATTTATTAGAAAAAGTAGCACTCACCACTAGTAGTCACTCGACTTTTTTTAGTTGTCGCCATTTTGTTTTTGTAAAAATGATCCGAGTGAGCTCGAAAAATAGAGCAGTATCGGATTTGATGCCGGCGTCCAAGTCCAAGTGCGCTCGGATTAGGTATTTACATAATACGAGTACGAGTACCGTCCGAGTAGACATACGAGTGCACTCGGTCCGAGCCAACTCTTATTGTGAAAAACCTATAATTTATACCTCTATCATTCATCCCTGGGTTCTGGGGCCATAACCCTTGATTCGATTGCACATCTGAAGTTTTCGTAACTTGCTGGCAAACTATATAATAGCATTATAGCTAAAAAATCGTCATGAATTTTGATATTCATTTCATCGAGTTCATCGACGGCCTCAAAAAATGAGTCAAGATGTTCGCTTACTTTTTCATTTTCGCTCATCTTCTTGCGAAAATGATGTGTGCTCCCACAGAACATAAAGAATAGGTAGAAATGTTATGTCTCATAATTTACAACGGAACGACTGTCGCCAAACTCAGACAAATGAAAGCACTATTTTATTACTGCACACTACTAACGAATTGTTTTGATTTGATGTTTTTATTTGCTCAAAACTAGCCTACAATACATAAAGTCACACGTTTGATAATATATCTTATCGCGTAACGTTAACAGTTATTTTGCCATAGCGTAAGAAGAACTTACAACGTTTCGTAATCTTGAAAGTAAGAATACTTCATTGCAAGCTATTCAAAAACAGATGGCGTTATTCTACATGCACGCAATTATAACATTAATCACTATAAGAATAAATTCGATATTTGTGTCATTTTTCGATATTTACCGCTACTCGCTTAGTGTTGTGGCACATATTACAATATTATCAATAATATCGATACCTAACTTTTGTTGTAATAGGACGGAGCAGAATAAAAAACATGAATTGAAGGATATCTGAGGAGGCAACATTATAAAGGTAAAGAAGCTAAAAAATAAGTACTTGCATAATAATGAGAAGCCGAGGATCGAACTAAGTGGCGTGCAATTGGAGAGGCCTGTGTCCAGCAGTGGACTGCAATAGGCTGATGATGATGATGATGATGATAATAATGTGTATTCATTTTAAGAATCTGTATTATTATTTATTTATTTATTTAGAAACTTTTACAGTATTATAACAGGATAAATTCCCAAGGCAATATTGCAAGCTTAAAACTAATTATACAATATAAAAACAACAAAAATGTTAAATACAATTAATATTATAATAAAACCAATTAGAATAATAAAAGTAATGAATAAGTAGGTATACCTACCTTATCTTAATATTTCAGAAATAATGCAACTTTGCGCTATTTCAGTGAATTTCGGATTAATTAATTAATTATAATCATATTATATTTAATAAAGACTGTTTAGATACTTAACAAAATTCAAAACAGTGGTTACGTAATTAATATTTGGCACAGTATGTATTCATATTTAGTTTTATAGGAAATACACATGGTATCAATAATCATATTTTTTATTGACTGCAATGAACAAAAATGCAATACGTCTAATTGTCGACCCGTTGGTATAGTGTTTAGCGATCCTGACTGCTGAGTCAGAGTTCGGAACAGAGAGAGAGACAGACAAAATTTAAAAAAAATGTTATTTTGGTATACGGCCGTGCCTGCAAATTTCGCAGAGAAAAGAATCACGCTTCGACATAAATGGGCTGGCTCGACCGGAGTGATACCACGGCCTCACAGAAAACCAGTGTGAAATGTCGCTTGCACTGTGTTTCACAGAGTGAGTGAGGATACCGGAAGCCCATATCCCAACTCCTCCCCCTCCCCACCCCCCAAAGGTCGGCAACGCGCTTGTAACGCCTCTGGTGTTGCGGGTGTCCATGGACAGTGGTAATCGCTTAGCATCAGGTGATACGTCTGCTCGTTTGCCACCTGTTCTGTAAAAAAAAATTGTACCGTGTACCTACACATGCAGATGCATTTGGTAAAAAGCGGATATTATATTACAAACAGACACTCTTATTATATATATATATTCTTACTATATACTTATTTGTATAGATATTCAATGGTAAAACAAGTGTTTTTCTTTCAAGGCCACTTAAACAAACAAGCAAAATTTAATATTTATAATTATTATAGTAAGTAAATATAACACGTTTAAAAGTATGCAAATCGATAAAGCTAACATCCTACCTGGCTACATCACTAATCGAGTAGAATAGAAAATACGAGAATAACGTTGAAAACTGATAAGACCCGATCATACCAGATTGAGATTTATGTGAATGGAATAAGGAAGAGTTTAGCTTAAATCTCTAGTCAATTATCAGTTAAATAAAATTTTAAGATTTTATTGATAAAACTTATAAAATTGTACCTACAGATGTTAAGAAACACCTCAATTATCAATCTTTTTCCTTCTGCTATCATTTTTACACTGTAAAACAGAACAGTACTGCATTGTGGCGTAAAAAAGAACTTTCATTGGACGACCTATTCAACGCAGCGTTGTAACACGACTATGATACAAAATACCTACAACTCATAAAGGTATGCGGTGCAACGCTTATCAGTGGCAAGCGCGCCACGCCTACTAGTCACTTCTACTTATATCTTTTTGTTTTGTGTGTGCTCCACTAGGCTCCACTTGTTTTTGGAATGTAAACTGTGTGTGAGTGACATTATTGACAGAAATGACAGACGTGTTAAAGTGCCGATTTTGCCGATGATGCATTGATTTATAAAAATTGACATTGAAAGTTCACTATTATAAAATACAATTTGTAATAAAAAAATATATAAACTAAATAGTACGAGTAAATGTCTTTGATACAATAATATATGAGATTTTTACATGTTACGTGCGTGACGAATATTAATAAAATGAACAAATTACTTTGCTATTGTACACATTTCAGCACCAAAACCAAAATTTCCCGGTAATTATTTTCAGTGTTTTGATCGGTTTACAAACGATATTAATAGATTGCGTTAAGAAAGGATTTTGATATTGTATTTAGAGGTGTATTGTAAATAATTAAACATTAAATATGTTTTTTCTAGTGTAGCCTCTGTGGGTGTTTTCTACAGCAAACGTTTGAAGGCCACGTTTGAAGGGGTCAAAGATCGGTACAAGGGGGTGACTGTTGATCTTTTGCAGGAAAAATGTGATCAGCTCAAGTTTTTAGGAATTCTTGAAGGTTTTTATTCTTTTACTGATGAACCTACCCTTAGATATTTAAGATGATCCGTTAAAGGACAGCATATAAAACATTTATTATATTAATTTTATATCACCATATGGCGACCCAAAGATGCTGAAGCATCACTAGGCCGCCATAGTGTGGGTCACCAGGCCGCATTGTTGCATTGTCTGCATTCGCAATGAGTGTGGTGACCACCACTCTTGGATTCTGTTTATGCTTTCCATCAAGTAGAGTCATTTTGGCAGGCCCAAATATAAAAAAAAAACAGTGTTCAAAAAGTTCTACAGTAATATCTGAAAAAAAAGATTAAAAATTGTTAGCAATTTGTGATAACGGCATGTCACCACCCTACTCATCCCATGGGTGTTGTAAGAGGCAACTAAGGGAGAAAAACTACACTGGACAATATCACTGCGAGAGAAGGAAAACTTGAAACAACCCTTATACCTCCTTTCTAAGGAGAGGCTTATGTCCAGCAATGGACTGTTAAACGCTGTTGATGACGGCGAACTGTATAACATTATAAAACAGTACAAGCAACACAAAAGATTTAATAATCTTGAGAAAAAAAAACTGTTATTTTGTAAATTGCCTGAAAAACATGTCTATACTAATAGGTCTTTACCTATGAAATTGCCGTTTTATATGCAATAAGTGAAAGTACTTGTTTTTTCAAACGTTTTTATTTCTGTTATTCAAAGTAATCACCCACGCAATCGACGCATCTTTGCCAACGCATTGGCAGTTTATTGATGCCCTTCTTGTAAAAATCAGCTGGACGGGAGGCAACAAACTCTTCAAAGGCATTTTGTACTGCCTCTCGGGAATTGAATTTTTTACCCACTAAAAAGTTGTCTAAATTTTGGAAAAAGTAATAGTTAGTAGGTGCAAAGTCTGGTGAGTATGGCGGATGAGGGAGAGCTTCCAACCCCAGCTCTTGCAGCTGCTTCACGACAACGCGCGACCCCATACTGCGCAACAGACAGTCTCCAAGCACTAGTAAAGACCTAATATTAAAATAGTACCTACATTTTGAAAATTTTTTTTTTTTAATAGACTACTTCCGCACTAGGAATAAATCCTGTGTCGCGTGGGACTTTACAAACATACATGATACAGACACAATGAACACCCAGAATCAGAACAACAAATTGTGGATCACACAAAGTGTTATCCTATGTGGGATTTGAATCGACGACACTTGGCGAAGTAGGAAACGGCATGGTGACCGTAAACCACTAGTCCAAACGTGCAGTCCAATTGAATAATAGTAGTTTGTATTGAACTATATATTGATGCTTCCTTTATCTACTAGTTCCTTCCATTTATTACTTTTAGACCCTGTTTCACGAGTTACAGATAAGTTCAGGATAGCTTATCTGTAAAACTTGTAAAAATATAGTAGTAGTTTTGGTTTTTATTCAACTTTGTAATATTTGAAATGATGTTTATTTCAGAATCCTTATCAAAATGGTCAGCCAATGGCAGTCGATGTATATGGTTCAAAGTAAACATACAAGATGCATACTGTGTACCAATTTTGGCACAAGTAAGTTAGTCATATACGAGTTCAAGCTCTGTTCATTAAAATTGTTTGCGAGTTGTTGACAATGTCAACTTGACATATTTGTTTTTTAATAAAGGCTTGGTGTTCTTAGAAAGGCTTTACTTTCCATCATGCCAGAGATGACTTTGTGATGATGTACAAGTGGCTGCCAAAAGATTCTGAGCCCAATCTTCCGCCATCATGCCATACAAACCTTGGTGTTGGTGCAATGGTGTTCAATGACAAGAATCAAATATTGGCAATATCGGAGAAACACTATGAATATCCTCACTGGAAGCTTCCTGGAGGGTATGTTGAACGAGGTAAGAAATAGTTAATTAGTTATTGCCTGCTTGCTTCATGTAGGTTTTGTAAATCAATACATAAGAAGAAGGGCAGATCCTGAGTCGCTAACAATATGTAATGAATGTTTATCACATTTGTACCATTTACAAAGTGAATCATCCTCTTTTCATGTAGCTAATCATCATATTTTTAGAACTTTGCCAAAATAATTTAATTCTTCTCAAAAATTTTTAAAACTGCAATTCTTCAAAACGCATTCCTATGTTTTCTAAATTTGCTATACTCAAAATCTGCATAGTTTGAAAACTAGATGGCGTTGTGTGTCAGGTCCAAAGATAATTTTATATTAAATAGGTACTTAAAGAATGATAATATATTTACATCAATATTTATGAATGAGGTTAAAAAGGAGAGTATAAAACAGCAGAATAACATTTTATTGACAGATCAAGAAAATCATAAACAAATTATGATATTTAAAAATATGGTATGTGTATATAATTATGTATATAGTGCCATCTTGTGAACAACAATGATAACGTAATAGAAAGCTGTAATGGCTAATGGCCGATTTTATTACAATCTAAGAAATAAGAACTTGTTAGTTTTAGTTCACAATTTTTCTTTTTTATTATCTGTTTGTTATCACCACGAAATAGTACAGTAGCGGCCTTGTTAATTACGTGTTATGGGTGTGTAAAATAAAAGGAGTCGGTTTTAACTATTATCTGTTTTTTTTTGGCATTGGCAATTAATTAACGTTACGACTATTGAGCAATATGGCATCCACAGTTTTAATGTTAACTATGTCATGCATTTCGTCAAACTCGCGAAATTTGAAAATGTATGTTAAAAATATAAAAGTAATATATATATTTTTAATTTAATTTATCAATTTAATACAAACTTGGTATTACTTTACAATTGAATACTTTAGAAATGATATTACTTAAAGGTTGCCAAAGTAACACCAATTTATAAGGCAGGTTCTAGGGCGGATCCCGGTAACTATCGGCCAGTATCTGTGCTTCCCGTCATTTCGAGGGTATTTGAAAAGGTTATTTGTAATCGATTGGAAGCCTATTTGACTTCAATAATTTTTTTTATACCCTATACAATATGGATTTAGGGTCAAATCAAATACACTTTCTGCAACCGTAGATTTAACAACTAAAATAAAAAATTGTATAGATGAAAAAAAAGTAGGGCTGGGCATTTTCATCGATTTAAAAAAAGCATTCCATGCGGTCAGTCATGAAATTCTTTTGGACAAGCTTGGTACTATTGGTATTTCGGGTAAGGCTCATCAAATTTTTCAATCATATATCGCGGGTCGCTCTCAAGTTGTTAAAATCGGAGTATACCAAAGTTCGCCACATTCTATTACCTATGGGGTCCCCCAGGGCTCTATTTTAGGGCCCCTTTTATTTTGTACTAGCTGACCCGTGCCCACTTCGTTGGGCGGTAAACATTTTTTTCTCCGACTTTGCAAATTCAGCTACCACGAAAAAGTCTTTACACTTTTCGGGTTATTATATAGCATATGCCACTCCCAAATAACGTAGCCTTCTATTGGTAAAATAATTTTCAAAATCGGTTCAGTAGATCCCGAGATTACCCCTTACAATTTAACAAATATACAAACACACAAACTTTACCTCTTTATATAATAGTGTAGAAGAAGATGTAGAAGGGTAGATTTATATAAACGATATAAGCAAACTTAATCTTAAGGGAGACCTTTCGCTCTATGCTGATGACACTAGCTTGTTTTATTTTTTAGATAATGTTGATTCACTCGCAGAAGATGCTCAAAGTGATCTTATTAATGCCTGGTTTAATTCAAATCTCTTGACTATCAACACCGATAAAACCCATTATGTAATATTTGCAACCAAAAATAAAATCCATAACGATAATATTACTCTAAAAGTTAATAATGTATCTATAAGCAAATCGGAGCAAGAAAGATATTTGGGACTACTTCTGGATAAAAATTTAACATGGAAACCGCATATCGAAAAAAAAAACCGACTTCCAAAAAACATCCAACGAAAACTCTCTGCCAAAAAACACTTAAAAGCGTTAAATAAACTGGTTCTTCATAAATTGCCTACCTAATTCTTTATTTATTTAAATAAAAAAATAAAAAAAAATAATAAAAAAAAATATTTTGGACATCTAACACACAACGCCATCTAGTCCCAAGCTAAGCAGAGCTTGTGTTATGGGTACTAGACAACTGATACAAATACATATATACTTTTTTTTTGTAAATACATACATATTATACATAGAAAACACCCAAACTCCGAAACAAATATTTGTAGATCATACAAACATTTGGTCCGACCCGGGAATCGAACCCGAGACCTCATGATCAGCAGTCGCACACGCCAACCGCGAGACCAACGAGGCAGTCAAATAGTAGTATTATAATGTGTGCTAGGTACCTAGAATTTGTTTGAAGTCGTTACTACATGATGTTCAAATGTAATGCAAAATTAGTGTATGTAGTGGAGTAAAGGTTAATATTTCTCATTTCTTGTTCGTTTTTAAAATTTTTGTATTATAATATTTGTCTTATATTAATGCATGCTCGTCGGAATGTTTTGTAGATAACAACGTAAATGTTCTCATTTAAGTGAATGTACAAATTCTTATGAGAATAAAGATTTCTGAAAACGAAAAAAAATACCGTATTCACTAAAGTTGCTTTTTTGACGTGACAACGTCTAATAAAACGATGAACGCCGGCTGCATGCACGAAAAAGGATGACTCATTGTCCCCTTACCCTCATTGTACGTGTCGTTGTGGCATAACGAATGAGACTTTGAGAGGATAATTTTATCAATCTTTTGTTATGACGTTGTCACGTTAAACTATCGTCCGTAAACCGACTTTACAGACAACCAATTTTTTATGTTAGGTTGTTTAGCTATGTTTGCATAATAGCTAATTTCCCGACTTAAAATGAAATGGACACAACTAACGCAGACGTTTATATACTCTTGGATAGGTTTTGTCATTCTGTGTTTAATGCGACAGTTGGCATATTTGAATGAACTATGTTTTCTGTTGCAGGAGAAGATATTATTGCAGCAGCCGTTAGAGAGGTTAAAGAAGAAACTGGTGTTGATGCTACATTTCAATCACTAGTTACATTTAGACACAATCACGAAATGATGTTTGGTAATTCAGATATTTATGTAGTACTGATGATGAATGCTCTCTCAGAGCAAATTGAGTCTTCGCAACGAGAGGTCAATAAGTGCCAATGGATGGATATTGAGGAGTACTGTGAACACCCGCATGTACACAAGTATAATAGGTATGTTGTAAGAAAAGCTTTACAATATAAAAGTCAAAATCTAAAGCTGGATATCGTGAAACGAATAATGCAGTTTGGAAAATATACAAGGGATATGAATTTTTTAGTTATTAAAAATTATGATTGAATAATACAAAAACGTAGTTAATTCTTTATTAAATAATAAATAGTTTGCAAATATTTGTTAATACAAAAATATCTCGTATTGTATCAGTTCACAAAATCATTTAAATCTAAGTATGTAGATAAAAATGTTGACCAATGTTTTAAAATATAGTTAAAATTAATATATTTTGCAACAAAGTTTATTCATGTTTTTAATTTTTATCATTAGTGATATGTATGCAGTTTATATAAAAACCAAATATTGTACATAAACACTAACATAGTATAAGATGAAGGTTTTAAACCATTTTGTAATAGTGTATATTATTAAAAAATATTTGACATTAATATGTATTTTTCATTTAGCAGCCTTCAAATAGAAAAGGGAACAACACAATACTTAAAAAATCATCACAATTTGTTTAATTCATTTCTGTAAACAGTTTTTATCATGATTTGTTTTGACTATCCTTACTACTCTTGGGACAATACAGAAACTTTGGCATAAGAATGCGCGGAACTTGCTTCCAGGCTAAGAAAAATGATTTGCTGCGACTGTCGTTCTTTGCAGTGGGCTGTAACAAAAAGAGAAAAATAATATTATTTATTGTACATAAATTCATACTCTCAGGTACGTATGGGTACGCGCATCAAACATGTATGGGTAAAATTAAAAGCACAATGTATGGAATCCGTATAACAACATTGGTAGTAAACAAAAGGAAAAATCATGTAATAGGCGGTACACACTACAACGTGTGGCACGAAATTTGCTCATATATTTTTCAAAAAATCTGAACCAATTTCCGTCCACACTATCAATAAAACTGCACAAACGAACTGCACAGTTAAATCGCTACGATAAATCGTTGTGGTACCTATGTACCGCCTATAAGAAGGATGAAATGAAAGTAAGGACGCGTAGCAATAGTTAGGAACTGTCAGCTTCGCATACCTGTAAACCTGTATCTCGGTCTGAGGCCTCCTAACTTTTTTTAAATTTTATGCATTACGGAGTTAATCCCCGAAATGCCGAAAAGTAAAGAAAGGTCGAAAAAGACCTTCTACATTGAACTAATTTTATCTCAAGACCGTTTTTCAATGTATATATATTATATAATACTATAATCGTAGGGTGTTTCACCATACGAGTAGAATAATATGTTTATTATAAATTAGTACCTGGATGACCGCTCGGTATTTTATTTTATTTTAAATAAGTTTAGAGGTGCCCTATCTTGCTTCGCCCTGGTACTGTTTATTCTGCACCTAATTCCAGTATAGTTTAATGTAGTTCGCTCGAGTTGCGATAGATGGCGTTAGATGTATATTATTTTATTATTGAAAATACGAATAAAACGACATTTTCTAAAAATGAATCCTAGCTAGATCGATTTATCGCCCCCGAAAACCCCTGCATATAAAATTTTATGAAAATCGTTGTAGCCGTTTCCGAGATTCAGATTATATATTTATATATATATATATATATATATTTACAAGAATTGCTCGTTTAAAGGTATTGGATAGATAGATAGATTAGATAGATAAGAACTCATAAGGTACCTACCTACCTACAAGCAAACATTCAAGTAAGAGATTTAGGTTCGAGAGTAGAGGATATAATATTAGGTCTTTACCTATGAAATTGCCTTTCTTCAGTACTGGTCATTTCAAATAAAAAAAAGTTTGTAATGGCTCTGTATTCTAAATTCAAATAAATTTTGTTTTAAAACCATGACATTCTATTTACAAACTTAGTCTTTTGTTTTTTGATTAGCGTTGCATTTTCATTACATTTGAACATTTTTCGTCATAATGGATACTTTAAAAATTCGTGTAATTATGGAATATGCGTTCCGTCGTGGCACCAACGTGACACAAACGGCACGTAACATCAAAAACGTTTACGGAGAGAACTGAACAAACGAACGCACAACCCGTTATTGGTTTTCCCGGTTCCGTTCTGGAAATGTTGACTTGAAAAATTAAGCTCGTGGTCGTCCGGAGACTTTGGTTAACAATAATGAATTAAAGGCGATTGTGGAAGCTGACAAAACTCAATCTACAGCTGAGCTAGCAGCAGCTTTTAATGTAAGCATCAAAACAATATTGATCCATTTGCGACAAATTGGCAAGGTAAAAAAGCTTGTTAGATGGTTGCCCCACGACCTTAACGATCGCCAGCGCAACGTACTCGTCGAGACCTGCCTTGCCCTGCTCAACAGGCAAAGAAATGAAGGAATTTTGAAACGAATTCTTACGTGCGACGAAAAATGGATTCTGTTCGACAATCGAAAGCGCTCAGCAAGTTGGTTAGTCCCTGGTTCAGCACCAAAGCAATGCCCTAAATCAAAAATGACCCCTAAAAAGGTGATGGTCACTGTTTGGTGGTCTAGTGCGGGTGTGATTCACCACAGCTTTTTACAAAACGGCATGAGCATTAATGCAGATGTGTACTGTGAAGAACTGGAGAGAATGATGGAGAAGCTTGCACATCTGCAATCAGCTTTGGTCAATCGGTCGTCCCCACTGCTCCTTCACGACAACGCGCGACCCCATATTGCGCAACAGACAGTCTCCAAGCTGCAAGAGCTGGGGTTGGAAGCTCTCCCTCACCCGCCATACTCACCAGACCTTGCACCTACCGACTATTACTTTTTCCAAAATTTAGACAACTTTTTAGTGGGTAAAAAATTCATTTCCCGAGAGGCAGTACAAAATGCCTTTGAAGAGTTTGTTGCCTCCCGTCCAGCTGATTTTTACAAGAAGGGCATCAATAAATTGCCAATGCGTTAGCAAAGATGCGTCGATTGCATAGGTTATTACTTCGAATAACAGAAATAAAAAAGTTTGAAAAAATAAGTACTTTCACTTATTGCATACAAAACGGCAATTTCATAGGTAAAGACCTTTTATTAAATGAAATTACTTATAAGTGATATACCACCTACCTATCACAAGTTTGCTACACTTAAATATAATTGAAAGGTCGAATGATCAAATGGAAGAATCCGACCTTTTACATCTTCCTCTTCGATGGGGAAATTGTGTTCATAACAGCGAAGATCAAGTACTTAGGTAGATACGCAAAAAGAAAAAATTAAAATTTTTGTAAACATTGGTAAGCATAATATGCCTTTGCATGCCTATAGTAGGTCTATTTCCAACAGTGGACTGCGATAGGCTGATGATGGTGATATGTACTTTTATTCGTTCATAGATATTTGGAATTGAGTTCGTTACAATGGTATGGAGTGAAAAGAGACGTTTAAATCAGTAAGGCAGTGAGTCAATCCTGTAATCATTGTAACCGCATGCTTTTGTTTCACGGGTGATACTGAAATAAAGCATAGTGACTGTGCAATACTGTAACGTGATTATTTTCTACACTGCCCTTTAAGTGGGAAGTTTCTATTTCAGAGATAAGCATCTAAAAACTTATTTATGTTGTGTCTTCGTATGTATAATAAACGTAATAAAATCACTGTTATCGTTTAGCAAACAAACAACATCAGAAATATAATTATGCCGGTATCGATATTTCAATTGTTCTATTGTGTAAGAAATGTGCGTGATATTTTTGCCATTAATTTGTTTATTAGTTGTGCAATATCTTATCTAGATTAATTCAATTAATACTGTTTAAACGGTCAAAATTCGATAACAATGAAACAGGTCGCGTGAAGGTTGTGTGAATTTTAAATCATTTTCCTGTTGGCCAACTTGTTTTAGACTTAAAGTTTTGAATGTACGTAGATCTTGCTGCGCAGAGTATGGTGGTAGTACAATCTGTAGGTTTTCAAACAAATAAGGCTCTTAAATAGTATAGGATTCTTCTTTACCGCAAAAAAACCGCCGTCTCCGGTACTAGAAGCCGGGGAACCAGGTAGGTACACCCTCGAAAGGAAATCCTTGCAACCCCTATGTACCTCGGGCCACCTATGGTTTGTATATGGCCCCCACCTGTGTGCACCCGCTTTGTAACACTCGCACTGCCGCCTCAGCCTCTGCTAGGATGGCAGATGGCCCTACCCTCAGGCTTGCGCTTATGGAGGACGGAGATCGTCTTGCGATCTCCAGTGCCTGAGTCGTCTGCGGTAGGTAACTGATTGGTTCCGCTCCGTCATCTCTTTTGCAAGTTCACAGAAAGGGACGACGGAGTTTCACAAACTCTCGCTCCCTTTCATGGCCGCAATCATGTTACCGAGCGAGAGAAATCCCACCACGATGGCCGCCACGAGGTCACGCCTCTGATCCAACCATGCCGGACAATTTGCCAGCGTGTGGAGCGCCGTGTCCACGGTCTGGCATTCGCAGTGCACATAAGCGTTGTCTCATTGCGGATCAGACACAGGTAATCGCCGAAGCATCCTTTTCCATTGAGCACCTGCGTAAGCCGGTACGAGTATGAGAGGGTCCCGTGACGGCTCTCGAGCTAATCCTCCATAACGGGTCTTACCGCCCGCAATAACGACGTGTCCATTTATCACTGCACTGAGCTCTCATTAAATAGTTTATGACGTATAGGTACACACCGACTTAAGGAATAGGCACCTACATCTACTAAATACACGCTTTATTTGCAGCGCATATGATCTGCCTGCTAAATTGGTAATTGTGATTCTACAACTATAAAATTCAAACATGTCGGAGAACTGTGGAAGTCCCTGTTTTGGTGGTAACCTGACTGCTAAAGCGATGAAGGGGCTATATTTTAGATAACCAGAAAATCATATTATCCCGACCGAAATTTTTTGAGACATATTCAGAATATACCTACTTAAAGGTGAATAGGTAACCTATGTAGGTATAGGATGGATGGATCAAATAAGTGGAAAAGCAAGGCAAGAAATGAAATGAAATGAAATAATTTATTCTGCAATTAGGACATGAACACTTTTGCAAGTTCAACTTTTTTTGAGCAGATGAGTTCGGCCTTTCCTAACTGGACTAGCCCTGAGAAGAAAGGACGAAACAAACTCAGGGATCACCGTCTCTTTTAAAGTCCAGACAATATGCAAAAGACATTATTTCAATAAAAGAAATGCGATAATTACAATTTGAGTCACAATTACAATAATCAGTAAAGATAATAATTAAAAAAAAATGACAACAATAGCAATAATTTAAAATTAATTTGTTTCAAACTATAAATTATCGTCACATCAAAATAAATTTAAACATTAAAAATAAACAGCATGTGCAGAATGGGCAGCTCAACCCCAGGCGGTTTTATCATCAAGATATTCTGCTATGGTGTAATACCCCTTTGCGGATAACTTAGATTTTATGGTATTCTTAAATTTCTTTAATGGCAAATTCCTAATATCAATAGGGAGTTTATTGTAAAAGCGTATACATTGGCCCATGAACGAGTTGCCTACTCTGTGGAGACGAGTGACGTGAACACTAAGATTATGTTTGTTTCTGGTATTTACTGAATGAACATCACTGATTTTAGAAAACTTTGATATATTTTTTTGAACATAAACTAAATTTTCGTATATATATTGTGAAGATACAGTCAGAATATTTATCTCTTTAAATTTGGAACGGAGAGAAACTCGAGGGCCTAATTTATAAATGGCTCGTACGGCGCGTTTTTGTAAAACAAATATGGCATTAATATCTGCACAGTTACCCCAGAGTAGGATACCGTAACTCATTATGCTATGAAAGTAACTGAAGTAAACTATTCTAGCTGTATTAACATCAGTTAAATGTCGAATCTTTTTTACAGCAAAAGCCGCTGAGCTTAGCCTCCCGGATAGTTTTTCTATTTGGGGACCCCATTGTAACTTAGCGTCAATAGTAATACCTAAAAATACAGTTGATTCTACAGGATCTAACTCTAGTCCATTCAATCGAACATTGGTTGTAACATGCCTAACGTTTGGTGTAGAGAATTTAATGAATTTAGTTTTCTTCTCATTAAGGAGAAGGTTATTTGTATTAAACCAATGTACCACTTTCAAGAGTGCACTGTTGACTTCAGTAAAACTGTCAAGTTGGCGCCTAACTTTAAAAATTAACGATGTGTCATCCGCGAACAATACAATCTCATGATTGTCACTTACATAATAAGCTAGATCATTTATATATATGAGAAACAGAAATGGCCCTAGAATAGAACCCTGTCGGACGCCCATTGTTACCGGGGATCCCGAAGATGTTTTACCATTAATATCAACTTTTTGAACTCGCTTATTCAAATACGACGTTAGAATATTTAGAGCATTATTCATTATTCCGTAGTGCTGTAGCTTCCTGATGAGTGTGGGATGATGGACACAATCGAAAGCCTTAGACAAGTCACAGAAAATACCTAACGCATCCTGTGAATCCTCCCAGGCACCATATATGTGTTTAAGCAATTCCACGCCCGCGTCCGTAGTTGAACGACCTTTAGTAAAACCAAATTGCTTTTGATGAAGCAAGTTGTGCTTAATAAAATGTTGTAACATTTGGTTTAAAAGTAATTTTTCAAAAATTTTACTTAATGTTGGAAGTATTGAGATAGGTCGGAAGTTAGATGGATCTGAACTACTACCAGATTTGAACAATGGAATCACTTTACTTTGTTTCATTAAATCAGGAAACACACCAGATGCGATACAAGAATTGAAAACAGTCGCTTAATATGGAGATATCATATCAATTATTGCAGATATAGTATGTACTGAATGTCCCCATAAATCAGTTGTTTTCTTTACATTTATACTTTTAAAAGCCTTGATAACATCATTTATACTAACGGCTGAAAATTAAAAACCCCTATCACACCGGTTTACACTATTTTCTAATAAAAAACAAGCAGAGGAAGAGGATGACGAAAGAGTTTTGGTTGTTCGAATAGGAATGTTGGTAAAAAAATGTTCAAACTCAGTCGCAACCTCCACATCCCCTTTTATATCTACATTTTTAATTTTTAAATGGAAGTCACGATTTCGTACAGTGGAGCTTCCGGTTTCGGCGTTTATAATCTCCCATGTGGTTTTTATTTTATTGCCAGATGATTTTATTTTATTTTTTAAATATAGGGATTTAGCAGCATAACAGGTGCGTTTAAACGTCTTTGAATAATTTTTTACATATTCTACAAAATTAAATAATAAAGCGAAAGCTTGATTAGGGTCACTATTATAGGCCAATCTTAACAACTTATCCGCCATATTATTCCTGAACAGGCTCATGCGGCTCTCCGTAATCGGAACGTAACTAATACGCTTCCTTTGAACCTCTAGTTTTGTTCGAGTAAAAGTAACGAACTGCCCGCAATGATCTGAATCTAGCTCACTTACAATACACCTATTAATTGGTTTCACATTTGTAAAAATATTATCAATACAAGTGGCACTACTGGCTGTAATACGTGTGGGTTCAAAGAAAACGTTATATAGATTATATGACTTCAATAAGGTTAAAAACTTTACAGTTATATTGGACTTTTCGAGAATATTTATATTAAAGTCACCACAGACAACAACCGTCTTATTACATTGTGTAGCCCTAAATAATGCATCTTCAAGGATTTTATCAAATATATCATACAAACTACATGGGGGGCCTGTACACACTCATTACAATGAACCGCTCAAATTCTACACAAGCTATTTCTATGGTTCGCTCAACAGACAGACTGACAATATCTGATCGTTCCTTTACTTTAATACTCTTTTTTGTGATTATTAATGAGCCACCACGTATAATGTTGGTTCTGTTGTACGAGCTAGTAACCTGGTGATTACTGAAATTAAACAAGAATTGATGACTACTAAGCCAATGTTCTGTTAAACATAAAATATCAATATTATTACAGTTAAGATACAGCTCTAATTCTAATTCTTTACTCATCAATCCTTGAATGTTCTGATGTACCAGGTTCAAACAATTTTGGTACTGTTCATACAGTTTTTATGAAAAGTTTCTGAGGATACAGTGTTGCTAGAGGTACACTCTATTGTCGTAATCTTTGGTTTAAATGACTAGAAATAGATTGAGGGTTATGTACACTATAACTACTATCTTTCTGCTCAATAGAAGCAGATGTCGAAGTCAAGACTATATTACTACTACTACTAGTATTATTCTGCTCAATAGAAGCAGATGTCAAAGGCAAAACTATACTACAACTAGTATTATTCTGCTCAATAGGAGCAGATGTCAAAGGCAAAAATACACTACTACAACTAGTATTGTTCTGCTCAATAGAAGCAGAAGTCACAGCCAACGTATTGGCTAATTTAAAAATAAAATATGATAGCGAAGAAGCTATCTGTCGTCTAAAATATCCAGAAAGATAATAATTATCTTTTGTCATAAAATAATTACTATTAATTACAGCATTTGTGTCAATAAATTCAAATTTATCATTATAATATGTCATAGTTTGTAATTTAAAATTGTATTTAAATCTAATATTATTTTCCGTCTGTGGCAAGCCCTTACAGTAAGGAAAGGCAAACAAAATTATTTTTTTTACATTTAAATAAGAAAGTTTTTCAAAGAAAAATTTAAGTTTGTTTATGTTTGCATTTCCCCTTCTCCCAATAACAATAATTAATGTAGTATTTGTATTATAACAATTTTGTTTTTCTATTACTTTAGATAATATTTGAAAGTAGTTCGCATTAGGACTACAGTAGTTTGTCACTGGTTGCCCCAAAGTTTCACACAAAACATGGCCCATGTTTTTACCAATTTCATCGCTAAACATGACTATATTACTATTGCTACAGTCTTGATGTTGAATATTTTTATTGCTTTTTTGTATACTAATTACATTATTGGTATTTGTTGTCAATATACTGGGATCACATGTTACAGGCAAACTTTCCAAAGAACTAGTAGTTTCATTGTGGTTATCAGAAAACAATGAATCATTCCTACAATTGCATGAATTAACTAATTTACCTATTGCCATAACTTGTTCCCTACTTTGTTTTTGAGAAATCTCATATTTACTACTGATAGTTCTCAGTTGCTCTTCAAGTTTGTCTATTTCTGTTTGAAGAGCCCGTGTGTCATCAAAATATTGTGAAGACATGTTATCTATCTCTATGGAGTACATATTAACCTGATCAATTAATTGCAGCCTCTGCTTATTTAATGCTACACTATCTATGAAGAACTTATGTTTATGAATAAGCTTTTTTGTTTTTGTAATAAATTTCTTAACACGAAGGTACTTTTTAAATTTATTCTTGCTACATTTGATAACTTTTTGAGAACGATTAACTCTGAAGGCCATCTACATGCCCTAATCATTGAGATATACCTAGCCCTAGTACACAGGAGCAACGACAAGAAATCGGCCAAGTGCGAATTGGACTCGCGCAGGAAGGGTTCCGTACCATTATCTATACTTACATTTCCAGCGTCTATCTGTTGCGGTTACTAATATTAAGCAGAAAACGGCAAAAAATCCCGTTTGTTGTATGGGAGCCCCCCTTAAATATGTATTTTATTCTGTTTTTAGTATTTGTTGTTATCGGCAACAGAAAACATTTTCTGTGAAAATTTCAACTGTCTAGCTATCACAGTTCATGAGATACAGTCTGGTGACACTCAGACGAATTGACGGATAGATGGACAGTGGGGTCTTAGTAACAGGGTCCTGAAGTTGGTGTTCCGGAAGTTGAAGGTTGACAGCACGGTTGACCTAGTGGTTTAAGCGGTGGTCCGGATGTGTTAATATCAGCAGTTCCCGGATTCCTCCCTTCACAGGCGCAGAGTGGCACACCGTGTGGTTTTAGTCGGTTCGAGTCCGACACACCGCCCCGCCGTAAACCCCGGTGGGGTGACGGTCCGATGGGATTTCCACACGTTAAAAAAAAAAAAAAGTGGTTTAAGCGGTCGTCAGTCGCCACGCCGCTTTCCACTGCGCAGAATTTTGTGGATTCAAACCCCATATGCAACACTTTGTTTGATCCACAAATTGATGTTCATAGTCTGGTTGTTCTTTGTGTCCTTTTCTTGTATGTTTGTAAAGTCCCCCGCAACACAATGTGGGAGTTGTCTTTTGTAGAACAATAAAAAGAAAAAGTTCTTTTAAATTTTTTGTGTGTATTAAGGTTTTAGAGGTAGTTTACTTTTTGGGTTACGACTACGAGATTATTATTACCATTACATGGTTGAAAGGTGTTAGAGAAATTATCATTATTTTGCTGTTTTCTATATTTCCTGATTGGGCGTCATTCGTGATATGTAATCAAATCATTTATCTGGTATTTCGATCTAATGATTAGGGATTGAAAGCAAAAAAATGTCGGTTTAAATTGTTGTGAAATGGTTTTTCCAGAAGAGAAATATACCAAAATATATAAAAACCCCACAATGTAGAATAGAATAGAATAAACTTTATTGTACACCAATTGATACAGTTATATTTTAGAGCTAAACAATGTATGCCATGTACAAATGGCGGCCTTATCGCTAAAAAGCAATTTCTTACAGGCAACCTTTGGATGGACAAATCGACTGTAGAAACACAAATTCATGGGTAGTTTTGGTGTTTAAAATTAATAACGAAAATAATTAACTTGATTCAGATAATATTACATAAATAAAATATAGAGACTTTAATACACATTAACACAAACAAATAAAAACATTTAAAATAATGCACAATATCCACACTTTCATATAGAAATGCGAATGATATTTTTTGTAACTGGTAATAGATTATGAAGATAAGAAATGTTCTTTGACCATTTTTTTTAAAATAGGCAGAGATTTGGCACGCTTTATAGCCATTGGCAATGCATTCCATAGTCGGACAGCCTGTAAACGACTTGTCGTAAAATCTGGTACAATGCGTTGGTACTGCCAGTTCGAGAGATTCGGATGACCTCAAGGATCTTGAATGTGTGTCACAATGTAGGTAACATTCCTGAATGAAAAACCAACATAGTACCTACCTACTCGTATTGTCGTCAAGGGCATTCGGTTCAATCTCTTTTACATCTCAACAGATACACAAACATTGTCGAATACTTTATTCAACAGGCAATTTTCAATATACCTATTTAGTTATATGCTTCTTTATGCTAAATGCGATGTTTTGTAGAAATGTTTTCATACTGTGGGAACCGAGTTTAATAATTAAACAAGTGATACCGTAACACGGCTTGTGAGTTGTGACTGTTAGCTTGCTTGCGATTGTTTTCAAACATCAGGAATCCACGTAGATAGAAAAAGTGTGCTGATTGAATAATTAAAGACAAATTCCATCCATTCCGCTTTACTTGTTAGGACTACGAAAACATTTAAATACCCATAAATAAATTATTTGGCGAGCATAATATCATTTGATATCATCATATCACAGATAGATGGATTGCACGTTTCTTTTTAATAGTTAGGAACAGTTTAAAATCCATACTAGTATCATAAATTCGAAAGTAACTCTGTCTGTCTGTCTTTTCCACTTTCACTGGTAAACCGCGGCACCGACTTAATTCAAATTTACTATATAGATCCTTCAATGCTTCAATGCGTCAGAAAGTCTTCAATGCGTGCGTCCTACCCGTAATGACATACGGAGCCGAAACGTGGACACTTACGGCACGGCTAGTCCACAAGTTTAAAGTCGCTCAGGGTGCTATGGAGAGGACTATGCTCGGTGTTTCTCTAAGGGATCGTATTAGAAACGAGGTTATCCGCCAGAGAACCAGGGTCATCGACATAGCCCAAAGGATTAGCAGGCTGAAGTGGCCATGGGCTGGCCATATTTGCCGTAGAACTGACAACCGTTGGGGTAAACGGGTTCTTGAGTGGAGACCGCGTCTCGGCAAACGTAGTGTAGGACGTCCACAGGCCAGGTGGAGTGGTGATTTGCGCAAGACGGCTGGCAGGAGCTGGATGCGAGTGGGCGAGGATCGAACTAAGTGGCGTGCAATTGGAGAGGCCTATGTCCATCAGTGGACTGCGGTAGGCTGAAGATGAGATGAAGATGATATAGATCCTTTGATTCTTGGTGAAGAACATAGGCTACTTATATTTACCGCGATAACCGACATTATTAAAAGGTAGTAGAGCCACGCTGATTTCAGCACGAATGGGCCGGCTCGACCGGGGCGGTACTACCCTCGCACAGAAAATCAACGTAAAATGACAGTGTTCGTGCTGTCGTGTTTCGTTGGTGAGTGCGAGACCGGAGGCCCAATTAGTCTAGTCAACAAGTACCATACTTGTTGACTAGACTAAAAGATGCAGCAGCATCACTAGGCCGCCATAGTGTGGGTCTCCATACTGCATTGTCTGCATTCGCAATGAGTATGGTGACCACCACTCTTGGATTCTGCTTATGCTTTCCATCAGGCAGAGTAGAGTTATTTTGGCGGGCCAAACAAAAAAAAAAAAACATACACGCAGGCGGAGCCGTCTACCGTCTACAATAATAGCTAGTAAGTAATTACTAAAGGATAAATAGCAAAAGTTGCTTGCAAGTAATAGAAAAGCGGGAAAACACACCTTATTTAATCCCTGAATTAGTGCCTCCGTTAGCTTTTGTTTCAAGATCAAAATATGCACCGCTTGATCTGTGTCAAAAAATCTATGGATAATGTCATTTGTAGGCGGAGGTGAGTGTAGGTTTTGCTAAGATTTCGGTTATGTGAATCCTTTAAATCCTTACCATGTTTATATATTTACTTAGTCCTTATTGGTTTTGGAGATTAAAAAATTGCGGTTATTGTACTTATCGAAAACGGAATTATAGTTTGATAATGACACTACCTTATTATTAGTCACAAGTCCAAATTGTGCAATAAGCTCATAGCAAGTTCATTCTGTTTTTGTAAAAAACTTTGTATTGTATTTAATATCACTTGTAGTCATTTTAAACCATTTTTCAAAAATTGTCTGTATAGAAACCAAACTCCAGTAAGTCTTTTGGTTTCAAAAGTATAAATAATATCCAAATAGATAATTTGAAAATGGCGGCGAGTCGGGCACTAAATTAACAGATTTAAGAAAATCCGCGATATTTAAGAAATCGCACTACCCTATATTACACCTATATGTAACACTAGCTGACCCACGCAACGTCGTTTGCGTCTCCTATTGTCCTTGGCGTAAAAATTTAACCCCGTTTTTGTAACATTCTTCATTGGTGTTCCGCTCCTATTGGTCTTGGTCTTAGCGTGATGATATATAGCCTTTAGCCTTCCTCGATAAATGTACTATCTAACACTGAAAGATTTTTTCAAATCGGACGGGTTCCTGGGATTAGCGCGTTCAAACAAACAAACTCTTCAGCTTTATATATTAGTTAGTTAGTATAGATAGATTAGTACAGATATTATACGCTTCTAAGATCTATCATAATCTATCTATCAATATTAGGTATTATGTTGACAAAAAACTCTTTGGCAATTAGCTCATTATTAAGTACCAACTCTTAGCGTCTTATACTCGTGATAACTTTTAAACGAAATGTCCGATTGGGATGAAACAAAAAGTATTTTACTTCTACATAAATACCCTTGATAACATAATGCTTAATTTGGATAAATATTAATATTACGATACAGATTTAACGTAGTTTCTTTCTTCAGACGATTTAATAATTTTTTTTAACACAAAAGTGGTTCTTGTGACTAAACCATGATAGTTAGATATATGCTCTTGCAGACTTTTTTGTAGATCTTAATAGGACCTACAAACCCGTAATACATTATTTTGTTCTATTGTCAATAGCTTTTACAGCGCTCGCAAAAATAGGTTTTCGATTTCACACCTTGGGTTACAAAATAGCAATTTTCTTACGGACCCCAAATTTTTTTGAAAATAGAATACAGCCTATAGCCTTCCTCGATAAATTGACTATCCAACACTGAAAGAATTTTTCAATTCGGACCAGTAGTTCCTGAGATTATCGCGTTCAAACAAACAAACTGCAGCTTTATAATATTAGTATAAATTTTCCTGTTCAAAATATACGTTTACCTTTATAAATCGTGGAGATTCACACTTTTCTTTTTCAAGTTTCGCTGAAGTTCAAGTGCAGCTTTTGTCTAATAGTGCTGACAAACACTATCACGGGCGTAGCCAGGTTTCAGTTTCGGGGGCGGGGGGGGGGGGGGGGGGGGGTTTCAAGATAATAAAAATCCGGCCAAGCGCGAGTCGTACTCACGGACCTAGAGTCCTTAGACCTTGATTCTTGGTCAACAGGAGTCGTAGTATTCTTTGATTTCCTTGGGAGTGTCAAATTACGCTGCAAAACGGACCATAAAAGGCCCTTTTAATCCCGTCGACTTAGAAGTTGGATTGTTTTGATTTTGACTAAATGCCTAGGTATTTGATATTAGTTTTAACTTGACATTTAAATGCGTTTCTCAGAAAAAGCTCTTGACAGACGGACAGACAGACGGGCAACGAAGACGAAGAGATCCTATAAGGGTTTCGGGTTTGGTTTGGAAGTCCAAAGACTAGAAGAAGTTCTATGGATAGTCATACACGACAACACTAGACACTAATACTGATGACTTGACTTGATACTATGACTTGCCGACACTATACAAATTGAAGAGGTTAATCGTCGAGTTCAACTCGACTGAGTAGCGTTCGGAAAATTGCGCTACATCTTCTCCGAAACACTGCAGAGACTCAAAACGAAAATTTTTGACTGTTTTTGTGTGTTGTCAGTATAAATGATGGCGGTAGAGAGATGTCACAATAGAGCGCGAATACAAAATACATATAGATCTACTATTACTTATTTTACTCGCCTCTCAATGTTTAATATTATTAATTTCAATAGTGTACAAACATTTCGGGGGGGGGGTTGAACCCCAAAAACCACCCCCTGGCTTCACCCGTGAATACTTTATACTACACTTACTCTTTTATATATATAGATTATATAAATTTTTGCCGCTGCACTATTACAAAGCACGAGTAAGCAGATAGACCTTAATGAAGATCACCATTATTTTTTGTTGCGATATCTTATATTTTATTTGCTAGATGTTATTCTATAAAAAAAACTGTCGTTTTATAATAGTCATATTTTTAATGCAATGTTTCCTACGTTTAAAAAAAAGTAATATCTACAAATCCTGACAAATTATTATAAGTCCAAACCGGTATTAATTCTCCTTTGCCTTATCACTATCATCATGACTACATAGTATAAAACAACATAGTATAAAACAAAGTCGCTTTTTCTGTCCCTATATCCCTTTGTGTGCTTAAATCTTTTATCTTTTGATGCGGGTTTCTTTAATTGATAGAGTGATTCAAGAGGAAGGTTTATATGTATAATACATGCATAATATAGTAGAGAAACATTGATAATTTTAGAGGTTTCTAATGTGATGTCGTAAATAAACCCATTCTTTTACGGTTACTTTGCAAACGCTGACTGTGCCCTACGAGATAGATCAAAATAATGTACTACAGTATTGTACACCTTAAAAAGATCTACAAAAAAGTCCGCGATAGTATATGTCTGTCTCTTAGGGATAATTCACAATAGCCATTTTTTATTATTTACTTTTTACGAGAAGTAATGGCATATTTACGAAGCGATTTTAAGCAATACAGCATTAATCCTTATCCAATTGAGTACCTTAAATACATTGTGCATTTAATGTAGACCAATATGGCCCTTTACAGTATTTAATTTAATTGAATATATTCGAAGATATTACAGATTTAAAATGCACAAATCGTGTCGTCGGTGGGTGCATCTGAAATCCACCCGTGCGAAGCCGGGGCGGGTCGCTAGTATACCTATAAAGTATTTATGGTCGTATTCGGTTAGCACAGACTTATAAATGATCAGTGAAAAGGGGCCTAAATATGCGTTATTATTGGGTCATTATAACTTTCTTAATATGGAGACATGTCACTTAGCACATTTAGCCTTAACCAAGTAACCATGGGCTTACGAAATTGTTAATTAAAGAATCAGCTCTGACTTTACTAATTAAAATTACAATCGTAAACCTGATTAGTCCGCAGAAACAATATGATAGATTCCTTAATGTTGACATCAGACCAACTACAAAAGAAAACAAGTGGCTTTAGTCAACAATTGTCGCTATTTATGTACATAACATTTTAGGTGAAGGTAACGTGGCGAAAATGACATGACAGGGTTATTGTACCTAATGTTGCCAAAGTAACTTTCATAAACTTTCATGTTGAGAACACCGTGTATTTATTTTCATAATAAACTTTATTGACATTGCCAAGTCACTGAATCATAATTGTACTAATTAATAAACACAAAACTTAAGATTAAGCTATTACAGCTCACAACTATGCAACATACCTATGTACAAAACGATACGCTATAAATTTATGTAAACAAATTGAAAGACCACAGTAGCACAATGTGATTTCTAAATACACCAACTCACACTCACCGGAATTCCTTCACCTTTGTTCTTCAGAGTAAAATATAACGAGAAAGTTAAAAATATCAACTTTAGAGATATGGCAACTGATACTACTATTACAAATGGGGACGGCATTTTAAGTTTTTAAAACAGGTATCGAGTTTCTATCGCACACACCCGTGAGCCGCCGTGCGGTGTTCAAACAGAACTGCACGGGCGAGAGCTGCTTGCTCATACCAGTCATACCACCTGATTCTGAGCGCTTTGTATTGCTTTTTTAAATCCAAATGATACGTTACATTTGTTAAAGATAAGCGACTGTTATTTCCCGCCTTGTTAAAAACAAATAAATAGCGATTAATTAAGTATTTCATACAAAAGAAAACAAAAGTATTTTAATGTAAGAGTGCGAAACTAATTTAACAAACGAATTCATTCCATTCTATGCGTAATAAGCATGGCGAATTTTGTTATAGAGTTATGTATTTTTAAGTGTTTGTTAATTAAAATCTTATCTAACTATTACGAAATGGGTATTTTGCTTGAGTTACTTACATGGTTGTTTCACTTTATCTAGTGATTAAACTTTTCATTTTAATTAGTCATTTATTTTATCAATCTATGACTTCGTATTATATAACTAGTAGCGGCTGCTTGCGACTTCGTTCCTGGTTGTTAGTTATTTGCACATTATTTTACTTAAATACCATTTAAAATCCTTCTGCCATAATTACTTTTACTTCAATAACATTGGACTTTCATACAAACTACCATTCCCCGTTTTAACCCCAAAAGGGGGTTTATTTCTAAATATACATTATAAGTACACTTTCACACCATCTATAGAGCATACATTTTAAATTTCAAGTCTCTTACTTCACTAGCTAGTTGAATACCGCCGTGTTACCCGCGGTGTTACCCGCGGTCATTGGGTAACCGCTGGTAAGTAAGGGAGGTTATGGGAGCCCAAACCCTTTCTTCTTGATTATACAAAGGGCGGCTACATACTTGAACCTCTTGAGTTGCAAGTGCCTCTTGAGGAAATCACTTACCATCAGGTCTTTGGTAATGTTAAGGTCTTGGTTAAGGTTTGGTGGTTAAGAAGTTGTACCTTACATCATTGTTTGGTTGTATGCGATGTTAGACTATCAAAATGCGAGTAGTAGTTTGTTTGCAGGTATGTATTTGAATGAAATAATAAATGTTTCATTTCATTTCGTTAAACAGTCCAAGTGTACCGACCTTACTTCAAGTACACTAATAGCAAACTCGAGATTTTGTGACTATTTCGTTGATCGACTCTTTACTTTTACCTTTTTTTACATTTAATTTTTTTATGTAGATATTAATGTGAATCATAGTGTCTACTTTGAATCTCTGCACATATTTTTACATCCTGGAGTAGGTACTAGTTATCCCAACTTAATTAGCACATGGAAACCTCAATATCCTCTAAGCGGACATTAATATTCTTCGTGAATGTCGCTTCGTGAAGGTTTGCGGAAACAGTCTACAGTTGCAGTAAAATTGAATGGATCTTGGTTTGCGTATATGCATTCTTGTTTTCAGTGAAGAAATCAGCTGATATGTACACTTCATGTTCATCACTTCATGTGTACCTACTAACAAGTTTAAAACTTTAAAGGCTGGAAGTCTGTCTCTCGCTGCGCTGAGTTTGATTAGGCACGCAATGCTCATTATGTTTTCTATTATACCTATCGCTTCGGTTTAACAACAATGAAGCCATTCTAAATTGCATAAATTGGAACATAAATCTGAATAAGAATTTTTATTGTAGATAAAACAAAAGTGTTGACGAAATAGTTATTTTTGTATTACTTTTGTAAGAAGTTGTAAACAAAAACAGCCCTATCGAGTGTTATTTCACAAACTTTTTAGTTAGTTTAATTATTAATTAAGTATACTAAGCGGTTTTAAGAGAGTTTGATGTTATACATTTTCAGGATAGAAATGTAGAGGGTATGGCTAATAAAAAATACAGTGCGTGCACTCTAAACCAAAGTCCAATCGTCCCAATGGAAGAGCCCAGGAGAGCCAAGGCCAAAAAACGCGCGCCAAGTTCGATCAAATGTGAAGGTTTTGCTGACTGTTTTTTTCGATTACCGTGGCGTAGTCCATCAGGAGTTGTCACCACATGGTCGTACGGTCAATAAGTTAGTTAGTTTAGTTAAACACAAGACAACTCCCGCATTCGGAATATACATCCTGTGTCGCCGGGGACTTTTACAAACTTACATGAAACGCACACAAAGAACACCCAGACTCAGAACAACAATTTGTGGATCACACAAAGTGCTGTCCCATGTGGGATTTGAACCCACAACATATATCTATAAGTAGTATTATCTTGAATTTATGCGCCGCTTGCGAGAGGCAATACGAAGAAAACCAGAATCGTGGAAAAACAATTCATGATATCCCTCCAACACAAAGGGAGGATCCTCGGACCGCCGAGGCCGCCACATCACTCCCCTCCAAGACCGGAGGTCGATATACGATGTGTTGCTGCTGATGATGCTCTGTTGCAGAGCTTGCCAGTGCCAGGAGTGAGTAGTTCCAGTGAGTCGGAACTGAGTGCGACAAGTTCCAGTGAGTCGGAACTGAATGCCGCTAGTCCCAGTGAGTCGGGGCTGAAGTCCGCTTATCCCAGTGAGTCGGGATGGCAGGCGGTGCGCGGTTCTGCGGTGAAGTCCCCAGTGAGTCGGGGCGGTTGCTGCGTAGTGGCTGGCTGCTGCATAGACGGGAGAGAAATGCTCTGCTTACATGGACCGTAGGTGCAGTGTGCTGTGCCTAGTCGCTGATGAGGCCGTAGGGGTAACCAGGATAAAGCGGTCGCTTCCTGCGTGTGGTGTATCCCTGTTGAGGCCGAGATTGCTGGCTGGCTGTGAGACTTGCTGTGGGAGTGAACATGATGGTGGCGTGCTGATGCTGCTTCGAAGGCTGCTTCCAATCACGTCGGGGTCACCACTATGGGGGAACGGGTGATCGTGTTCCTCCAACACAAAGGGAGGATCCTCCGACCAGGCGAGGTGATCATGCCTGGCGGGCCAACAACCGGTGGTGCCCTGGTATAAATTTGGAGATCATCCGCGTATAGGTGGTAGGAGGAAGACAGATCATTAGTGATTGTGTTGATAAAGACAGAGAAACGTAGGGGAGAGAGCATGCCACCCTGTGTTACGCCGGTTGTAGTACTACACCAAGAAGAAACAGTGTTTTCGATACTTATACGCTGCCTGCGACCAGGGCAGGTAGTTGTGAAACTAGTCAATTGCATATTTTTTTTTCACCGCACGCAAGTCCTCTCCACCGAACGTCACTTTTATTCAAGAGTAGTACGTGAAGCGATTGAGATTAAAAAGCATAAAACTTTCAATCGGGAAGATGGTTTTAAATTATCTACAGCGTGGAATCCAGTGTTAAAAAACATACCACCTCGCTTTTCTGCGCAGTCGGATAAACACCAGAATAGGAACACATCGGTTTGCTTACAGAATAGGGACCCTGTTAGTGTGATATGTGACGGTACATGGCGAAACAATTTTATCAATAATATCGAAAATGTGCGGGTGGATGAAGAACCTTCGACTTCACGGATTCGACGACGAAGGGCGTGCGCCGCTGAGCCAGTCAGCCTGTGACCACGGCGAGTGCAATCTGGTCGAAACGTCAGGCAAAACAGAGGTATGTAGTACCTTGAAATAGTGATCTCGTTAATTCCCGTAAAAATAATAATTATTATAGTCAATTGCAGTTGGAGATATGTTAATAGAGCGCAGTATACACAGCAGAACGTCAAAGTCAACGGTGTTAAATGCATTGCTGAAGTCCAGGAGAGCTAATACGGAAACTTCACCGTTCTCCATAGCAGATCTGATGTCCTCCGTAATGTGGATTAGGGTTACTACCCTAATCCACATTACGGAGGACAACACTTGACTACTGTGTAGTGTTCTAAAAAAGTAGTAGTAAGTAAAAAGTAGTAGGTTCTAAAAAAGTCTATTTGATAAATTAATATTATAGTCTTAGCGAAATCCCTCTCTCCAAAACCCGGACCAAATCATGCGCTATAAAACGCGGCGCACGCTTAGCAAGATTCATTCATTCATTCATTCGATTCTCGGTCGGCAACGGTTGAACATCGCTACTCTCGTTTCCATACTGTGGCTCGGTTGCTATAAAATTATCTTGTAATCAGTAAATTCATAAAATCATTTGCAGTAATTAGAGTTATGTTGTAATAGTTTTAAGTTAACATTTGTTGTGATTTCTGGTCATCGAATGTCGATTGTAAATTAAATAATTAAAGGCATTCTGGTACGTTATTTTTTAAAAAAAACTACCCTCACTATTGGTTTTATAAGAATAGTGTATGTAATTTGAAACATATAAATATGCATATTGTTTTGAATGTATTTAAATATTTAAAATTGTAAAATGAGCGCACAGTATTCGCGAACAAACTGTCATGCAGTTTGGCGAAATCAATTAAGATGTACCTACATGTATCACATTTGTAATAAAAAAATTAAAAAAATTAGTGGTGCTGTACCCGGGTCGAAAGCCGGATTGTAGAGGAATTAGGAGCAGGTTTCTGGATAGGAAAATCGATAGTTGAATATGGATAGGATGTTCAAGGACTTTGGAGAGAAATGGGAGAATGGAAATGGGACGGTAATCGCCGAAAGATTTGGGGTTTTTCTTTTTAGGGATAGGTAAATTTGAGCATCCTTCCAAGCCTTTGGGTACACTCTATAGAAGACTGAAAAGTTTAGAATATGACATATGACAGGAAAAATTTCATCAAGGATTGGGAGGATCATATTACGACTTAGACACTCGGAACCTACCGCATTCGAACCAATAGATACTACGCTTTTCCAAACATCACAACCAGAAAATTGACTAGAGACAAAAGGAGAACAGTTAGGAGCTGGGGCAGAAGTGAGACGTTCCAGTGTATGATAGGTAAAAGAGAGAAAGAAACAAAAACTTTAATTTATCGGTTTATAAGTAACAATAATAATATTAATGCTGTATAAAATACATAAATACTAGTTTTTCCTGCGGCTCCGCCCGCGTGTATATCGGTTATCGCGGGAAATAGTAGCCTATGTGTTATTCTGATGTATAAGCTATAAAATAATACTGTAAAGTAATAACCAAATCCGTTCAGTAGTTTTTGCGTGAAAGAGTAACAAATATCCATTATGTATATATAATACATTGTATAAGGTTGTGTTATCCGTGGGAAGAATGACAAGCATGTATCGCGACACAAACCAGACGACGGCGACGTGAACGGCCAAATTCAACAGAATAATCACTAAGCACAAATTGAAGGACAAACAAATTATTTAAGTAGTTAAAACGAGTATAAAATAATACACTATACACTATGGCTATTTTTGAACTGGACTTTTTTGGCCACGTGTTGGTATAAAGCCGGGTCTCCACCGAACAAAAGTTGTAAATTTTTGTGTTGTCAACGCGTGTTGGTGACAAAAGTTTCTGTAATTTCCTTGTGTTGGCAACAAAAATTGTCAACAAATGTTGGCAACCGTGTTTCTGTTTCTGGTGGTAAACATCAAGAGAATACGCTTGTTGTATGTAGTTTTTAGGGTTCTGTGCCAAAGGAAGGAACCCTTATAGATTCGTCATGTCTGTCTGTCTGTCTGTCCGTCTGTCCGTCCGTATGTCACAGCCACTTTTTTCCGAAACTAAAAGACCTATAATGTTGAAACTTGGTAAGTAGATGTATTCTGTGAACCGCATTAAGATTTTCACACAAAAATAAGAAAAAAACAATAAATTTTGGGGGTCCCCATACATAGAACTGAAACTCAAAAATTTTTTTTTCATCAAACTTTCTGGGTGAGTCCGACTCGCACTTGGCCGACTGTTTTTCAAATTGTTGGCGACTCGGTGTAGACACAATGGAAACAAAAGTTGGCGAGTTTTCGAATTGTTGCACACAGTTGGAAACACTGAAATTGCCAACAATTTTGGAGGAGACGCGCCTTAAGATTTGTTTCAAGTTTTCCTTTTTTTTGCAGTCACGTATTTTGCTCAATTAGTCGGATCTTATGACACCCACAGGATGAGTAGGGGTGATGGTAATATGTAACTCAAAAGGCACAAGTGCGTTGACGCCTTTTTCTTCGCCTCCTCAAAATTAGGGGAAATATGCTCATAACCTTACTCCGGCTGACTAACTACGGTTTTCTGTAAGGCGTTGGTATGTCTGCGGTCGAGTCTGGACCATATATATAGCGAAGCATGCTCTCCCACGGAACACGGTTAAACTCCCGCTTGTTTGAGAATAGTGCGTTCTAATATCAAGGTAGGTACCTACATTGGCTGACAAACGTAACATCGACTTCCGTTCATACAGTACATTGTGCAAGATTATAGATTGATATTAACGTGTAGTAATGTGCGTTTCCTGCCCATGTCAGCGTATTTTTAGAGGCTTATTTCACGGCTTATTTTCGGTCACTTGCGTGATATCAATCGTACTCGTAGTTTGGAACACAACGTCCAACCGTATAAAGTCTCCACTAATCCACCAAAAGTACATGATGCATCAAATAAATAAAAGGTTTTTTTTAATGTTGTAAAGGGAACTCCCGCTTGTTTTACCGAGGGACGGCGTGGGAGAGCCACGCTTCGGCATGAATGGGCCGGCTCGACCGGAGTGATACCACGGGCTTACAGAAAACCGGTGTGAAACAGCGCAGGCGCTGTGTTTCACCGAGTGAGTGAGGATACCGGAGGCCCATAACCCCAACCCCTCCCCCCATCCCCCTCCCCATCCCCCAAAGGCCGGCAACGCACTTGTGACGCCTTTAGTGTTACGGGTGTCCAAGGGCGGCGGTAATAGCTTACCATCAGGCGATACGTCAGCTCGTTTGCCCCCTCCATAAAAAAATGACAATTTTCCTTTACATCATTTTAATATCAAGTATAAGAAAATAACAAGGTGGTGGGTAGGTAGGGAAAAATAGGCCACCGTAGTGTGGCTCACCATGCTGCATTAAATTGCATTGTCTGCAGTCGAAATAAGTATGGAGGCCACCACTCAAGAATTCTGCTCATGCTTTCTATCAGGCAGAATTGAGTCACTTTGGCAGGCTCATACCTTTCAAACTATACAGTTCATAGCTACGTGAAAATATGTGAAAAATATTCACAGGTACTATTGTTTTGAAAATATTGCCATGATTGACCAGATAAAGTCATCAATTCCAAGCATGTTAATTAGATGTTCCAGCAGATAAAATGTATCAGGACCGATAACCGAACTAGCCCATATTATCTGGTAGATAAAAATTTTAACAGTGATTTTATTATCGTCATCAATAATGATACTTATACATACGTAGATAGCACGTTTCACTCGTAAACACATTGCTCATGTTATTGAATATGCTGGCGTTATCAATGGTTTGCGTGCTAAGTAATAAAAGTCACGGATTTATATTTATCGTATTTACGGTAATGATACCGCTTAAAGCCTATTTTTTCTAATTCTACGAAGATCACATACTTATATCTTTTGGGCTGTCCATGAGCGGTAGTACTCTTGCTGGTTTGTCCTAAATCCATAGAAGAAATAAGAAACACTTTAAAAAACTATAACCCGACTATGTAAAAAGTTTTGTTAAAATTTATATAGCCTATTTCAGCCGGGCTATTATTACGAATCTATTGACACGTCATTCGTTCTAGTTCTAAACGGTTCAGTGGTTTAGGCGTTACGGTAGAACATACAAACATACATAGATTGCCTAGGCATTTCCTTTTGGCTTCACCGTAGGTTGCCCAGATTGCCATGTTTTACAGACTTCATTTCGCAAAGGAAAGTGTAGGTGGTAGACAAGCTATAGAGCTGCATTAGCAGAATGTCTAAAATGCTGAAATATCGGACTTGCGTTCAAAGTGGTTGCGTGTTCGAAACACACGCAGTACACTTTTTAAATACACACTTCAATGGACTTAGAGACACACTGCTCTAGGCGGACCCAGACCATGTGATTTCAGATACTCCTCGAATCGACGGTATGCCTTATCAGGCCTTGTCCCAGTGGAAATTATTTCCTCCCCTAAATCCCTGCGTGGCGGTCCGGTTGAATCTCATGCGATTAAGCCGCTATATCGTCGCCACTCTCTGCCGGCATACGGTCCCGTCAACAGTTCATTTCGCCGTCAAGATTTTCTTCGCTTGCGATCGGCCCTCTCCCGATCCAAATCAGCCGTCTATCTGGGCATTACAGCTTTTCAGAAAGAGACCACTGCGCCTCAGCTCCTCTCATACGCCAGCACGATACCAATGATTGCTAGCGAGGACGGGTGTTGTCCGATGTGGCCGACCATTACTTCGCGTTCAGACGCTTATAAGGGGCAGTCCTCCGTATCTTGGGCGGAGTTTCAGTCAACTTGGTTAGGGCGGCTGATACAAAACATTGCTGATAAAGATTCCTTATGTTATTTGATAAACTTTTACAAATTTTCTCGCTTTTGAAAACAAGACTTTTCAATATAAATTGAGCGTAGTTAGAAATTAATACTGAGCCTGAAAAAGGAACTTAGGTATAGCTAATGGTTAGAGACCATATATTTCGATGTTTTTACGACTTTGACAGTGTATCTACACATATTATTATGAACGATATAACGATAAGATAACAAAGTGAGCATTAAGTACTTGAATATTTATAGGTGAAAAACATTTTATGATGCATACTAAATTTTCCAATCGCAAAAGTATTTCTCTTTTCACTGTTCCATAAATCAGCCCATTCGTTATTTTAACAGTTCTTCAACAGTCACTTTCGAAAACATTATTATTGGAATGTATATTTGCCGATAAACCAAAGATATGGGTAATAAAACATCATAATCTCATTTTTGACCTGATGTAGGTCGCGGGAAACTGTTGGATGCGAGCAGCGTCGGACCGGTTGTTGGGGTGGTCCTATGTCCAGTCCAGCGATGGATGTGTTGCGACTGAGATGATGATCTCATTTTTGGAAATTAAAAAATAGCGGTACCTCTTTGAAATATTTATTACATGTAAATATTATAAAATATTAATATTTTTAAATGATATGCCCACACTTCAAAACTTTCCTGAAGAGCATACGAATCGATAAATATAATGCTCCTTTTCTGAATAAAACACTTCCTTTTTTCAAATCTTTTTCAAATTTAAGCTCTAATACTGAAATAACTAATTTAAATATGAGCTCCCTTGAAACCATG
This sequence comes from Diaphora mendica, assembly GCA_949125395.1. Lineage (NCBI taxonomy): Eukaryota > Metazoa > Arthropoda > Insecta > Lepidoptera > Erebidae > Diaphora > Diaphora mendica. The sequence goes on from OX421321.1 coordinate 11,967,193, forward strand.
GATATTTAAAAAAAAAAGATTTTTAACAAAGTAACAATTTTTTTTTTCTTTTTTTTTCTCTCTAAAATTTTGGTCGAAATTCGGTTACCAGGCCCTACTTCGGTGTCTAGTTTACTTAAGAGTCAATACATTATTTGACTGTTTTATATCATTCGCTAAGTTAGTAATTGTCGCTCAACCCTCAATTCAACCGTTGACGATGAAGCTGTTTATTTTTATACATTTACGACCACGTATTTATAATATAAACATCGTTATCTTGTGAAACTGATTCAGTAAGGATGAAAGCAATTTATTTCTTTTTTAAAATTTTACCGACAGTTAATGATGCAATTTAAGGTAGTGGCCAAGTTAAAGTTGTGAGAAAAAGTACTATACATTTATACAAATAAATAAAATTTAAGTGTCTGTTTATAATTTCAAATATAATTTCAAAAATAGCTTAATTAAATTTAAAATTTCAATAAATGTATATGAAAGTGTACGAGTATATTGACTGCCTCGGTGGCGCAGTGGTAACATATGCGACTGCTGTGCTTGAGGTCTCGGGTTTGATTCCCTGGTCGGACCAAATGTTTGTATGATCTGAAAGTATTTGTTTCGGAGTGTGTATTTACAAAAAAAAATGTATAATATATAAGCTCTGCTTAGCTTGGTACTAGATGGCGTTGTGTGTAAGATGATCTAAATATTTATTTTATTTATATGGCACTTGCATCAAAATACAATGAATTGATAAAATTTTTGTCTGTCTGTCCGTTTCTACATCTGCCCCATCTAGGGGACACAGGGTCATTAGTCAAGTCTGTTTGTTCCGGCTTCTCTCTCTGTTTGTGAACAACTCTGTCAACTTCCATACTCTGGGCTGTTATTAAGAAGTCCTGGCAAGAAAAACCCAACTACACTAATGGTCGAACCCGGGAATTGAACCTGAGACCTCTTGGTCGCATACGCTAACCGCTAGACCAACGAGGCACTGATTACTGTTTTTTTTTTAAACGAATATGATAAGTATGATTCGATATATCACTTTCGTACATACATACATACTTTTTTAGTCAGGTTAAACAGTTTGTTACTTTACAATTAGCTAGGTTTCCATTTAGAACCTCAGTAAATAGGTGTCGTTTATGATTTAATTCAATAATATAATAAACTAGCTGACCCACGCAACGTCGTTTACGTCTCCTATTGCCCGTAGCTTAAAAAAAATCCCCCGTTTTTGTAATATTCTTCATTGGTGCTCCGCTTCTATTGGTCTTAGCGTGATGATATATAGCCTATAGCCTTTCTAGTTCCTCAGATTAGTGCGTTCAAAGAAACAAACAAACTCTTCAGCTTTATAATCTTAATATATATAAATCTCGTGTCACAATGTTTGTCCTCAATGGACTCCTAAACCACTTAACCGATTATAATAAAATTTGCACACCATGTGCAGTTCGATCCAAATTGAGAGATAGGATAGTTTAAATCTCAAATTATAGTCGCAATTTTAATTTATTGCTAATTATTGTATATAAATATGGCGGTACGAAGTTCGCCGGGTCAGCTAGTATTAGTATAGATTATAGTAATTATAGTATAGATAACACTTACGTACAATTTTTAAAAGGACGTTTATAAAACTTTCTTATTAAGAGGATCCCTTTTTTATAGCATCTTCTAGTGGTTGCTTTTTTTCTAAGGTCGGGGTACTGAGCTGCACGACAGCCTGGAATATCGTCACCTGAGGTTGAATGCTGAGTCGTCCATTCAGTGAACTAGACAGAATGGATGGTACTAGCGAAGCTCTTGGAGTGAATTCACCCTGAAATAAGAGTAATGTAAGTTTTATATTTGTGTTATGTTAATATCAGGTAATGTTATTCCATGTTTCCATGTAATACATAACTCCCTACAGTAAAACATTTATAAATAAAATTATAACAAGAATCAAAAGATTTTTTCTTGTATGTATAAAATCGTATCCAATTCATCCATTTAAACAAAAATATAATTGTTTTTTAAATTATTCCCTCAACACGAGACTGACTGAGTACCTACCAACAAGCAGACTCCGACAAAAGGCCGGGGAAAAAGGTAGTATAATGACAAAGATGATTTTAACATAATTCAAGGAATTATAATTTGACTGCCTCGTTGGTCTCGCGGTTGGCGTGTGCGACTGGTGATCATGAGGTGTTGGGTTCGATTCCCGTCCGGGTCGGACCAAATGTTTGTATGATCTACAAATATTTGTTTCGGAGTTTTGGGTGTTTTCTATGTATAGAAAACACCCAAAACTGGGTATCTATAGGTAGTAGAGCCACGCTGATTTCAGCATGGATGGGCCGGCTCGACCGGGGCGGTACTACCCTCGCACAGAAAATCAACGTAAAATGACAGCGCTCATGCTGTCGTGTTTCGTTGGTGAGTGCGAGACCGGAGGCCCAAATAGTCTAGTCAACAAGTTCCACTTGTTGACTAGACTAAAAGATGCAGCAGCATCACTAGGCCGCCATGGTGTGGGTTGCCATACTGCATTGTCTGCATTCGCAGTGAGTATGGTGACCGCCAGTCTTGGATTCTGCTTATGCTTTCCATCAGGCAGAGTAGAGTCATTTTGGCGGGCCATAATGTATAATATGTATGTATTTACAAAAAAAAAGTATATATATTTGTATCAGTTCTCTAGTACCCATAACACAAGCTCTGCTTAGCTTGGGACAAAATGGCGTTGTGTGTTAGATGTCCGAAACAAAAAAAAGGAATTATAATTCACATAGCAATACATAAGAATGCAACTGAAGCTTGTTCAAAGGTGTTTAACCGTTTTAAAGATGATATTAGATGTATTGCCATTCATTATCGATCAGGCGTTATGTTTCTAATAGGTAGATAATTTAATCACGGACTGTGTACCTTTATCTTAAATATGATAAATGAAGATACTAGTTCTGAGAAGCGTATATAATTAGTTATTATCGTTGTACGCTATTAAATTAAAACTGCCTCGGTGGCGTAGTGGTAGTGTATGCGGCTGCTGTGCTTGAGGTCTCGGGTTCGATTCTCGGGTCGGACCAGATGTTTGTATGATCTGCAAATATTTGTATGTATTTCCAAAACAAGTATATATGTATTCATATCAGTTGTCTAGTACCCATAACACAAGCTCTGTTTAGCTTGGGACTAGATAGCGTTGTGTGTTAGTTGTCCGAAACATTTATTACTATTATTTATTAAATCGTAGAATTTATTTATCTTGGTTAGGTATTAGGAATGCTTAAAAAAGAGTAATGCTTTTAGCGTTCACTATAACTTTTAAATTTCTGAACAGATTTAAATGTTTGAAGTATAGTTAACATTTTAAAATCATTTAGAATAACACCCGCAATAAATAAAACAAAACGATATGGCGTCTGTAGGGATATTCAAATATTAATTATATAAAATGCAGTCCACTGTTGGACATATGATAGGTCTCTCCCATTTATTAACCGACTTCAAAAAAGGAGGAGGCTCTCAATTCGACCGTATTATATGTTTTTTTTATGTGTGTTCTAAGAATATAATTATAACATAATTATTAAATGTTTAGATTTTTTCTTACTCGAGATTTCTCTCGGTTTTTTTTCCTAATTCCCGCTCTGAAATCTTCAGAGAAGAGGAGGTTCGGATTCCCTCGAACTTAAAAATACTGTGTCCCCTAAAACTTTTGCGAGTATTGTGCATATAACATAATTATAATATATAATAAGTTATGGAATCAGGCGTTACTTTGCGGAAATCCATGACATTAAATATCCAGGTCTGAAAGCAAGGCACAAATCCCACCGTCATGCATACTCACATGCACATATGGGTATCATGCATATGTACACACATTGTAACGAACTCAATTCCAAATATCTATGAACGAATAAAAGTACATATCACCATCATCAGCCTATCGCAGTCCACTGTTGGAAGTAGACCTACTATAGGCATGCAAAGGCATATTATGCTTACCAATGTTTACAAAAATTTAAATTTTTTCTTTTTGCATATCTACCTAAGTACTTGATCTTCGCTAAGTTATCGAATCAGGCGTTACTTTGCGGAAATCCATGACATTAAATGCTATGAAATATATTTAGCTTTAATTCCGCAAGACAAATATCCAGGTCTGAAAGCAAGGCACAAATCCCACCGTCATGCATACTCACATGCACATATGGGTATCATGCATATGTACACATACAAAACAAGTGAGAAATAATTAGCATGCCATGCAACCAAACCTATACTCGACACGTGTTTCGCCCCTCCACGGGGCATCCTCAGGAGATGTTGACTCATCGAGCGTTTGAGCTAGAGTGAGCTCGCGCCACCGCTGTCGGCCCTTTACATACCGTTTCGATGACGCTATAATAATAGTCGATACAATGTCATAAAGACATCTGTGTCGAACTACCTGCAATCATACTAAGAAGTGGTGATGGAATTAAGTTTGTTTGGTCATTCAACAGTGTATATGCATTATTATTGTTATGTTTTGATATTTCTAACTGTTCCAACACACTCAGCCGGAAACCCTTATCGCAAACATGCAGAATAGGTATTGTTGCCGCTCAAGGAGTGGCTGGTGTCTATTAAATGTTTTGCGAAATGTGATTTATCTGGATGGCCATTCCTGTGAGCGGCAACATGTTCCCTGTACCTAATTTCGAAACTACGGCCTGTCTGACCCACATAGACCCCGGTGCAATCATTGCATACTAATTTGTAACTTTGTAGCTTTCAGACCTGGATATTTGTCTCGCGGAATTAAAGCTAAATATATTTCATAGCATTTAATAATATATAATAATATATACGGATATAATTATAATATTATAACTTCGTCGTTTATGAACCGATCTTAATCATTCTTTTTTTTAATGGAAAGGAGATATCCCAACGGTGGTACCATGATAAGGACACTAAGATCTGATGATGGCATCCAAGAGAAATCGAGTCGAACCTTGAAGTCGATTTTTATTTTGTTAAAATTTTATTAGTTTGAGTCTCAAAGTTTACTCAAAAGAGTAAACTTTGAGACAAAATTAATTTGGTTATTACAACGAGGTACCCGATTGAACCACACGACACAGATTGACTATCTTCTTATCAGGAGAGGTAAGTTGACCTGTGTAAAAAACTGCAAGGTGGAGCCAGGCGAGTCAGTAGTAACGCAACATAGACTACTACTAATGGAAGTTAGGGTATAAGTTCTAAATAAAGGGGGAGTGAACCGGCCCCCTCCCCGAATCAAGTGGCGAATGTTAGAAAACGAACAGCATGCTAGATTATTGAGGGAAAAAGTAGTAGGTAGAATGATAGAAATGGGTGGAATGCAGAATAAAACAGTGAATGAATGTTGGAGCAAAATTGCAAACTATATAAGAAATTCAGCGAAAGAAATGTTTGGAGAAACGAAAGGGAAGGGTGTGATTGATAAAGACACGTGGTGGTAGAATGAAGAAATACAAAAAGCTTTGAAAGTAAAGAAGAACGCTTTTAAATCTTGGCAAACTGAAAAGGAGGTGAAATGAAAGAACTCAGAAATATAGAATATAACGAGTGTAAAAAGAAGGCAGGCGGTAGCAATGGCCAGAGCTGAAGCTCAAACGAAACTGCACAAATATCTGCAAGATCCTAGAGGGAAAAAGATCTCTTCCGCATTGCAAAAAGTAGGGAAGAAAGAGCGAAAGATTTGAAGCATGCAAGATGCATAAAATATGAAATAGGGAGAGTGTTAGTAAAAGATAAAGATGAGGATATAAGGTTCAGATGGAACACTTACTTCGAAAAGCTGATGAATGAGGAAAATGAATGGACTGGAATGTTGAATGACGTGCATGTGAATACGGGATTAGTAAATGAGATTTGTATAGACGAAGTTAGAATGGCTGTACGAAGTTTGAAAAATGGAAAAGCTGTTGGACCTGATGGTATACCAGTTGAAGTATGGAAGATACTGAAAGAGGACGGATATCTGTGGTTGACTTTGTTCTTCAATAAGTTGCTACAGGAACAGGTAATCCCGGATGAATGGTGCTTAAGTTCGCTTGCACCCATCTTTAAAAACAAAGGAGATGTACAGAAATGTGGCAGTTATAGAGGAATAAAGCTCATTTCACATAGTATTTAAGTTTGTGAGAAAGTTATTGAGAGAAGAGTGAGAGTGAAAAGTGCAATAAGTCGGTGCATGCTATTAAATTTGCAGATGACATTGTGTTGGTCGGTGAAGACGCGTCCGAGGTCCAGCGCAGACTAGAGACATGGCAGCAAAGACTGGAGAATGTTGGCTTGAATATCTGCAGAACTAAAACCGAACACATGTTCTGCGATTTCTGCGGTCTCTCCGGTCTTGCTACCGCGTCACTGAAAGGAACAGCGATTCCGATCTGCACCGATTTCAAGTACCTCGGTTCGCTGTTACAAAATAATGGCGAAATAGATAGGTGTGTGCAGCATCGAATCAATGCAGGATGGATGAAGTGGCGACAGGTAACAGGAACTTAACGTTAAAGGGACAGATATATAAAATGATCATCAGACCTACCGTTCTGCATGGATCTGAGTGTTGGCCAGTAAGAAAACGGATGAAAGACGACTGCATGTAGCTGAAATGCGAATGCTGAGATGCATGTGTGGTGTGACTAGAATGGATAAGGTGAATAATGAATACATTAGAGGGAGCCTGAAAGTAGCTAGTGAATGAAAAGTTGAGAAGCAACAGGTTAGCCTGGTAATGACATGTGCTGCGTAGAGAGATGAGCAAAATGTAGTTAAGAAAGTGTTAAGTATAGAAGTCGACGGATATAAGAGTAGAGGACGACCAAAGAAAAAATGGATGGACTGCGTAGAAGAGGATATGGCTAGGAAGGAGGTAAGCAGTGAACTAACGTTTGATAGAGGAGAATGGAGGAGGAAAACTCATTGCACGGACCCCTAATAAATTTGGGAAAAGGGTTTTACTCTTTATTAGACTGCTTTACCTCTGTATACTGTTTTACCTCTTTATTAGAAAAATTGATTTGCCCTATAGCATTGATGTACTCGCGGTTTGATTGAAGGAGTTTAAACCATTTCTAGCTAAGCAAATAAGTAAATTACAGCTCATACTAAAATACTTTAGTGCTACTGAATAGTTGACGCAAATTCAAGCTCGGCACGTCACCTTACACCTCCATAGTCATAGTGTACGTTGCGTTTAGAAAATCTAAAAGATAAATCTGGGCTCATTTTATAACGTAATTAATTAACGTATTAACGTAAGTAATAAGAGATTAATGTAAGGTATTAGAAACACATATTTGAACATTTGAATTCGCGTCAATTTAGGGCCCTTGTAATTTTAAATTATGCATATTTAATGAAGGGACGTGCACGTGCCCGTGGCAGCTACCTAGCATTAGTTAGCAGCCATGATGAGGAAATAGGTACCTTGGGATATTTAAATTGATTCCTAGAAAGTCGTATATTCGTATTTGATATATTTTAAATCGCATTTCTGACGTGCAACACAAAAACAAGGCAGCTCCATTCATCTTCGAAAGACTTCGAACTCAGACACAGAGTCGAAATTTTTTATCATTTAAATCTTGAGAATTAAAAACCAATTATATTTCAGGTATTTAAAACTTTGATAATCGTCATTAAACATGTGACTACAGATGCATTTTAATAAGTATTTATGTTGTAATCAGTATTATCAGTAAAAATAGCAGACAGTAATATCTTAATTAAATCAAGCCATGACGGTTGCCAACAGAGTAAAATATTTCTGAGACTTGCAAGTTTTGCCATTTCACTTATGCATGATTTATGTAATGTTATAGGCCGGGATCCCCGGCACTAATTTTACAAATTACTACTATCAAGAAAAATTTACGTAAGTGGATTCATTTTGATGAGACCTTTTCCTATTACAAAATTCAAATTCATTTGTTTGTATTATTAACATTTACTTTATAATGTCATTTTGCTATTTTTCTTAGGGTGACATGATTTCTATTGTCATTTTATTTTTGTTTGTTTTGAAATGTGTAATGGTCAATGTAATATTATATAGTATTTCCAATTAAGGGACTGTTATTATTTAAATAAAAAATTGCATGCCGTTAAGGTAGAGCAATGAGGAATGATGACATGATATGTTAAAAATTCTCGATTGTGGAAGATTATCTAAATATTAACTAAGCAGCTGTTAAAGAATCAGCTAGTTCGTATAATTTTTGATGACCTCGATATCAATACATTTTGGAAGAATTAAACCATACATTTTGTAGGACATTTTTTCCAAATAAGTAATAATATTAGTTAATATTCATATAATTTAACAGTCACATTGTCCTACAAATTGCTTGGTACGTTATCCCGGTCCTACGCTTAAAAGTTTTTTGTCCCTGCTACCCCTATTACCACAATCGAAAAAATTTGTAAGGTGAAAGGTGTCCCTCCCATCAAAATGAAGCCACTCACGAAAAATATTCTTGATAGTAGTAGTACTTGTAAAATTGGTTCTGGGGAACCCGGACTATTACTTTACATCAGATAATAGAATAAATATTTGTTCTAAATTTGCACATTTTTTCAATTAATTTCACGATTAAAGTTATAGAAATTATTAAAAATAATTATCATCCATATTATGAGAATACACAGACTACACTGTCACTTATTTTTTTTCAGATAGCGGTATCCATAAAGATTGTATTTGTATATTTCCGTTCAAGAGCAGGCCTACCCTCAAAGGTTTCTTGATGTCATTGAACATTCAGATCTTGCGTATATAATGTATGACATGTTTTTTTGAAAAAGTTGTTTCGTATGTATTTGTTGCATTTAAGTGAATGTGATACAGATACAATGGGTCTCCGATATGCATAATAAATCATCTGAAATAGACATACACAAGCCTATGACAACGATGCTACAGTTCTTAAGTACCGTGTATTGATATGAAGGCAGTGTGACTTTTATTAATTTTATAATTCAAAATAGATATTACACACTGTCAAATAATGCTGTAAAATGTACAATGAATTCAATGACAGCGAGAAGCACATAAGAAAAGAAATATGTTATTGTTCTCTATAACCATAGGTATGCCGATTTCCTTTGAATTAAACGGTCAAAGAATTAATCAATTAATCTAATAATATCTTATTATATAATATCTTATTATTATAAAATAATCTTTTTAACAAATGTTTTAAATTTAAATAAATAACTATTTACTGACTAATTTGTACTTTTTTTTTCGTGTGGAAACTCCCACGTGCCGTCACCCCATCGAGGTATGCGGCGAGGCGGTGTGTCGGAATCGAACCGACTAAAACCACACGGTGTGCCACTCTGCGTCTGAGAAGGGAGGGATCCGGGAACTGCTGTTATTAACGCATCCGGGCCCTATCCTCCTATGATAAGGTATCACATCGATTTGACAACAGCTACTACCATTTATTCTGAGTTTTTGCAAATGTTTACTTTAAAACTTCTAGGGCGGCGCCGGCGCCGTAATTAATAAACAAAGTTTCGGATCATCACTTTGCTGCATTAAGTGTGAAACTGTGGGAAAACTATGCTCGGCCTCATATGGGTCAAGATCGGAGTCATAACACGGTCTCACAGAGAACCTGCTTTAAGCAATTCTTTTTTGTTTTCACAGAGTGAATGAGGTTACCGGAGCCCAAACTCTCTCCCTCCTTGATTCTGATGAGAGGGGACGAGAGGGCGGCAACGCACTTGCAACTATTGAATTGCAAGTATTCATAGGTGGTCATAGACACTTACCATCAGGGAACCCATCTACTCGTACACTTAACTATAAGATATGAGATGCTAAATCCATGCCAAATTTATGATATCTAGTAAAAAAAAACAAGAACTTTTATTTAAACTCCAAGTTGCTTAGACACCTTCATCCGACTGAGACGTAAAACCCATTCTTAAACCATGTGTCCTACCTATATACTATCTTGTTGATAATTTTAGAGGTTCCTATTTTAGTAGAGACTAGTTAGAAATAACGACTGGAGAAGTAGTAAACAATTAATATAGGTTCGATTCAGGTAGGTATTGAATCGGTGATGCTAAGCATCTTAAACATGTAATCAAAAAATAATAAAAAAGGTTAATCACTTTTCAATATCGTGCGTTCGTTACCATGCTAGTTGCGTGCTATGAAATTAAGAAAATATTATACTGATTGTTACCGGCAATTTGGCATGCATAAAGATACTTATGAACTCAAAACTGAAAGTAATTGTATGCAAAATATTAAAAATTCAAACTACACGAACATTAAATAAATATAAAGCATAATACAATAGCTAAGCAATTGTATCAATAACTTACCTTTCCTATGCTTCTCAATGTAAACACCAACGCCAAAATTAAAAACAAAAAATTCGTAGCTAAAAGCGTACAAGCTATAATCACGAATAACATATTGAAAATATTTCACAACTAGTTCTATACTTTGTTAAACGACGTCTGGTTATTGTTTATCAGTCCTTGTTAATGATCAAAATAAAATCCGATTAGGTGTCTGATCACGGATTAGGTAGTTATTTTCATAAAGGTGAATACATTATGCTTATACTGTGCAAATACGAGAGTCGTAATCTTGATAACAGATAATGTTTGATAACAAATTCGATGTCGCAAGTGTCTACAGGCGCGTCATTTCCAACGAAAAAAAACATTTTTTCGAGTCGGTTCATAAATTGCAGAATTCTGAGGCAACAAACATAAAAAAGGCTTATTGAGAACCTCTTTCCTTTATGAAGTCGGTTAAAAACTATCAGACATTTACAAAGTCGGGACGTGGTGACGTGTCATTTGATCAAAATTTACCTACTACCCTAGGTTATGCAAGAAGAGTAGGAGAAAGGTCCCGCCTTCTAAATACACCAAAACTGACAACTGAGGAATAACGAAATAATTTATTCACCCAGATACCTTTCCATTACATCGTAGAAATGTTGTAGACAGGATGTACTTAGTCGGAGAAGGAATAGACAGCTGCTAGCATTTATATTATCACCTAGTATGAAATTTGCTAACGTTTAAGTCAATTTTTTTATTTAGTGCCCGAGAAACGCAGTTTTTGAAATGTTTTGACCTTAACAAATAGTTATTTTCATCCCACCAGCTCGTAAAGAGTGTTTTTGCCCTTCGATATCTGAGTGTAAAAGCCGTTTTTATCCTCTAGAGGAATAAAGTAAATTGAATTTAGAACATCGCTCGAGTGCACTAAGTTTGTGAATTCAAAACATCATTAAACCTATTTACTTCTACCTCCATGGTGCCGAATTAACCATACAATATTTTTTAATTTGTTAAAAACTCAGTCTCGGAATCTTATTGTTGTAGTTTTTTTTTTAATTTGCTCTGCCCGCACCATTTTCTTCTTAAGTAACTATAGCAACTTAACTTTCAATTTATCTTAATTTAACTATACATCCATACAAATAAATAAAATAGAAATGTCTGTTTGTAATATTAAAATAACCGCTTTTTACTAAATGCATATGTATGTATACACGGTACATTTACTAAAATATTTTTTTATAATTTCTGTTACATTGTCTGTCTGTCTGTTTGTTCAGGGTCATCTCTGGAACGGCTGGACTGATTTTGACGTGACTTTCACTGGCAGATAGCTGATAATCTAAGGAGTAACTTAGGCTACTTTTTTTTAGACTAGCTTTGTCCCGCGGTGTCACTCGCGGTACGACAAAAACCGCGGGTAACACCGCGGGGTTGAGCGAGTACCTAAGTGTTTTTGAAATAATTTAATAAATAATCTGTAATACTTACCTATCATAATGTAGTACCTAATAAATATTAATACCTAAACTGAAATAAAAGTATCTTGTGATTGTTAATGCTTTTTTTTACCCGACTACGGCAAAGCCAAAGGAGGGTTTGATGATTTTGACAGGCTATGTATGTATGTAAGTATGTATGTATGTATGTATGTTCATCTGTTCCCTCATAGCTCCTTAACTACTTATTAGAACTGGACAAATGAGGTATCGTTAGAAGCGTCTCAATCGTCCGCTGGTTATAGGCTATATGTCGTGTCACTAAATCTAATGTGGCGCCCTCTAGCCGACATAAAGTACTGTATTCAAAAATAAATTTGAGATATATATGCCGTGTTTGGTATCATTGGAAAGCGCATTACTTGTACATTTCAAAAATATATATATTATTTGCATTTTCTGGTGACTTTGTCCGTATTTATTCGATAATTGTGATATTTCTATGGTACCTATTTAAAATATATTTTGCAAAGAAATAAATATTATAAAGGCACCAAAACATTTTAAATAAAAAAAAAGTTAAAACTAAAACCCAACTACGACAAAAAACGACGCTGAAAAAGTATGAAACAAGTTTCAAAACCGTAGTCACGCGTTGTTTAAATGTTATGGACTATGGTACATTAAACTACATGGACTACAGCTTTAACACTTTAACAACGCGTGACTACGGCTTTTGAAACTTGTTTCATACTTTTTCAGCGTCGTTTTTTGCATTTAGTTGTTTCCTCGCTGAGGTGGAATGAAAAGTTACGTGTTGCACTCAAGTGCAAAGATTTTTGACCTCATGCTCTTTTGATTCCCTCGCTGACGCTCAGGATTCTAATATTTGAATCCTTCACTTGCTAGGTCATCAAAATTGAGCACGCGGTTAAGAAGCAACTTTGCACTCTTGTATAACAATAGTTATTTGTTATATATAGTATATATATATATATATAGTACCATGGAAGTAGAAGTAAATAGGTTTAATGGTGTTTTGACTTCACAAGCTTATTGCACATGATGTTCTAAATTCAATTTTTCTTTATCCTCTAGCGAATAAAAACGGCTTTTGCACTCAGATATCGACGGGCAAAAATACTCTTTACGAGCTGGTGGGATGAAAAATATATTCTTTGTCGAAAGTACCTCTACAGATTAATGCTTTTGATATTACTCTAGCTCTAAGTATAACCTTAAGAAATGGTATCTCACTGTTTATTGATGGTGATTTACACTTTATTGAGTGTAATTTTCCGCTTGGTGCAGAAACTTTCATTGGCGCCCGCTCATCTTGATATAATGAATGTTCCAGACGGGAGCGCCGGGGTGGAGACACACTTGTTGCTGTTTCATCGCGTAGATATGCCATATCAACAGGTTTATATAATTTTTATATCTCTGTAGATAGTAAGACACTCTAAAGTATTATCACTCTTAAATTGATGACTAATCAGTTAAACTATAAAGATGTACCTACTAACGTGATAAATATTTTGGTATGCATTATTTTCATGTTAATTACATTTCGATAACAATTGTTATCGGTTTTTTTATCGGAGTAAGTTTATTAATGATACTTTTCTAGTAATAAGTACCTCTCTACATAATCATTAGTACACAAGGACACAAGGAATCCACAAGTTCTGGATGCACTGGATGCACAACAGTGATGTCACTGAATCGAGTAAAATAAATGTGTCACATGTTCTACCTACGAACTATTTTCCCACCAAATATAATTATTTCAAAAATTATAGTGAGATATTTAGGGTTTCTGGTTTTTTGACTGCCTCGTTGGTCTCGCGGTTGGCGTGTGCGACTGGTGATCATGAGGTGTTGGGTTCGATTCCCGCCCGGGTCGGACCAAATGTTTGTATGATCTACAAATATTTGTTTCGGAGTTTGGGTGTCTTCTATGTATAATATGTATGTATTTACAAAAAAAAAGTATATATGTATTTGTATCAGTTGTCTAGTACCCATACACAAGCTCTGCTTTGCTTGGGACTAGATGACGTTGTGTGTTAGATGTCCGAAAATATTTATTTATTAATTATTTATTTGTTTAAAAGAACAAGTTTTAAAAACATGTACATTTTGGCCTCTAATTATTGTAGGATCAAATATTTTTCTATTCAAAATCTTGGCTGTGTTACTCCTTAAAGGTTTCCAAAATATGCGAATATTTTCTTTTTTATGATATAGCATAATCATTTTTGGACAAATACGAACAGTATTAAATGTTGTTTGTTAACTAATTGGATAGGTAACAATTAAACTGCAAAGCGAGACTGCCATTTTTTAGGATTCCGTGCTAAAGGCAAAAAACGGAACCCTTATGGATTCGTCAGGTCTGTCTGTCGGTCCGTATGTCACAGCCACTTTTTTCCGAAACTATAAGAACTATACTGTTGAAACTTGGTAAGTAGATGTATTCCGCATTAATATTTTCACACAAAAATAAAAAAAAACAATATATTTTGGGGGTCCCCATACTTACAACTGAGACTCGACATTTTCATCAAACCCATACGAAAATGATATTGAGGTTTCTAATAAATTTTTTTCTAAACTGAATAGTTTGCGCGAGAGACACTTCCAAAATATAAATATATAATAGGTAAAATGTGTGTCCCCGCCTTTAATTTCTAAAATATGAGAATGTTAAACTAAAAAAAATATATGATGTACATTATCATGCAAACTTCCACCGAAAATTGGTTTGAATGAGATCTAGTAAGTAGTATTTTTTTTAATACGTCATTAATCGTAAACCGCAAAAAAAAAACTATTATTAAAACAAAGATAAAAGTTACAACGAACTACAAGAATTTTTAATATTGTGTTACTTGCTGCTTCAGAACCCTTCATGGGCGAGTCCGACTCGCACTTGGCCGCTTTTTTATATGCTAAGTTTTGATAGGATCAAATTAATTTAAAATCTCTAGAATATTCTTAAAAACAAATGTATCTATTTTTAAAACAAATGTACTTATTTTTAATCAAATCACAATGAATGATATGATATTGTTTTCTTCATATTACGAAACGGTAAGTTTGCATTTCCAAATAAAATAATCGTATTTTAATTTGTTCATAAATGTAACGAGTTGAGAGGTAACAACCATAAAAATTATCAGGAAATAACCTTTTTGAAGTCGGTTGAAAGTAAAAGTAAATAAATTATTTAAACACATAGAAATAAAGTGTATTGGTAATTCTATTTTGAAGGAACATAAACTGACATAAATCTTCAACATTATCTGTTTATAAAAAAAGAGATATGTCCGAGTACGTCCGTATTGAAACAATTCGTTTTTTAGGGAAATATATTTTCTACTTTCTGCGTCTTCCAATGAATCAATCTTTTAACCCGACTACGGTAAAGCCAAAAAGAAGGGTAATACTTTTGGCAGTCTTTTTTTTTTACAACTACCATATTAGGGATATACATTCTGTGTCGCAGGGGACTTTACAAACATAATTATATGAAACGGACACAAAGAACACCAAGACTCGGAACAACAATTTGTGAATTACACAAAGTATTGTCCCGTGTGAGATTTGAACCCACAATACTTGGTGCAGTAGAAAGCGGCGTGGCGGCCGCTTAAATCACAAGGCCAACTGAGCAATCAAATTTTTTTTTTTTTGGCTCACTTAAATTGTATCAATAGTTTTTACGTAATTGGGATTAGTTTTTAAACTTTTTTATGGTTAACTTTTGTTTACTACATTGCCTTACAGTCATATGAAAAGTGTCTAGTTATTTACTAAACTATTCAATGTCAGCATCTATCTATATATCTATGTCCATAATCATAATCAGATGTACCAATAGATTCATAATAATGGCCCGGGTGACATAGATCGTATAAATTTTATCAAAAGTTTTTACTAAATGATATTTACTAACACAACCAACTGAGAAAATGAGAACTTTTCCTTTATTAAACTAATACAAAAATGAAATTTTTGACTTTAAACTTCTTAAGCTTTATAACTTTCTCTGTCTAATCTCGTCGAGAGACGATTGAAGTCTAAGAACGTAAGCTGAAATAATTTTCACTTGGCTATTAAAATCTTGCTAAGTTCGGTGGATGTGAAATAATAATGCACCACAAAGTTGTTTTTTTTTATTCCGGCGATTCTCTCGGTCAAGATTCACATGACCCATAAATTTTCGACATGAGCCCGTAGTCTATATTATTATAATAATTATGTTGAACTGTCACGAAACAGAAAGTTGGTACAATGACAGCTTAATTTATACTGGAAATTAGTATATTGATTTTTGATATATACCTATAAAAATCACTACACATAAAATTCATTAAATTATGGTATACTTGAGAAAGACTATTGAAAAACATAACTAAATTTAAGATTACTTTCTTATTATTTTCATTGTTTTCCAATTATTCATGATGCACGATACCCAAGCGATTGCGTAATAATATGGCTCTTTCGTCAAGTACTGAATTATTAATTTGACGTCAGTACCAAACATGTAATTTTTAGAGATGGGCCGATCATTACTTTTGCCGACTAGCCGACTAACCGATTAGTCGGCCCTAAAAAGGCCGACTAGTCGGCCGACTAATCGGCCAAACCGATCATGGTTTGGGACATTCCCTTAACTTTTCGTTTACAGCTGATTCGCGCCCCAGTCGCAAACGCCGCCTGCGAACCTTGTTTCTTCCTTTTTGCTTCTGTAAGGGTCGGAGTCGGAGCGGTGTTTAAGTGTAAAAAATATTTTTGTGTAAAGATATTATTATTATTGTTGATTGAAGTGAAGAGTTAAATGAAAAGAAAAGTACTTGTGCCGATATTTATTAAACAAGTGGACAATGTTTTTTTGTTTTTTTATATTTTTTTATTTGATAGCCTGCCAAAGTGATTCTGCTGAGCCTGATGAAAGCTTGAGTAGAATCCAACATGCCTAGTGAGATGCATTTTCACACGCCGCCTAAAGGACCCGGGATCATAGTGAAAGGGAAACACGTGCGCTGGCAGAACGGAACCGTTTAGTTCCAGAGCTTTCAGAGTTTTTTTTATTTATTTTATTACTTTATGCACAAATACATGCATCGGCGGACTTAATGCCATTAAGGCATTCTCTACCAGTCGACCGATTGAGCGATGCAGAGAAAAGGTGAGGTAGGTGCACTTAATAGAAAATAGCTATAGTGGTATAATTGGTTTTCATAGTTGTAGTAACTATGTAATTTATTTAAATAAGATACTAGTATATAGGAAGAGACAAATATATACATACTGTAATACATACATAGACATACATATATACCGCTATATTCATACACATACATATATACTTATTATTATAGCATATAAGTTTATTATGTGATGATTTAAGACCCTGTTGATTCCGCCAATTCAACCAGTAAAAGCTCCTTTATCTTGAACTTAAAAATGTTACGGTTTCTAGCCGTCCTAACCTCGAGAGGAAGCGCATTCCACAAGAGAACAGACTGAACAAAGAACGAAGAGCCCATAAAACCAGTAGTGTGTGAAGGACAACGGAGGAGGAGATTGTTAGCAGAGCGAAGGTTTCGATTGTGGTTACTGCATAAAAGTTGAAAATGTGTTGTTAAATAAGTAGGAGAGGATGAGGAATTAAGGATAGTATACAAGAAAGTGAGAGCGCGCATTTTTCTGCGTAGACGAATAGGTAACCAACCTAACTGGGAACGAAAACTGGAGATGTGGTCATACTTACGAAGATTAAAGATGAATCGAATGCAGTTATTAAGAAGACGATCTAACTTGTTGAGAAGATCTGCATTCAGGTCATAATAGCACACGTCACCATAGTCGATCAAGGGGAAGATAAGAGATTGCACAAGCATTGTCTTAGTTTTCACAGGCAGGAAGTTTTTTAAGCGATATAGTGCTCTGAGGATGCCGGTAACCCTCTGGCATACGTGTGTGACTTGATCGCGCCAGTTCAGTGTACGATCGAGTTTTAAGCCCAGGTCCTTCACTGTTTGACAGATAGGTATAGTGAAACCATTCAGTGTGATTTTAGGGAGCATCTCATAATCGACTCTGTCCATTAAACGCCGACTGCCGATTAGTATGGCCTGAGACTTTGTCGGGTTGACTGATAATCCGAACCTCGCAGACCAGTTCTCAATAGTCCTAAGATCCATGTTAATTTTATCTATAGCCCCTGCCAAATTATCAACATTCGCCTGAGAGTACAATTGCAAGTCGTCGGCATACAGATGATACGCACCGCGAAGTTCGTGAGAAAGAAGATTAATAAATATTGAAAAAAGCAAAGGAGAAAGTATACCGCCTTGAGGGACACCAGAGCCAACATCACACCATCTCGAGGAGAGATCGTCAACGCGAACAGACTGTTGGCGTCCCTGAAGATAAGATGAAAACCATTCCAGCGCTTCAGACGAGATCTTAAGATAGGAGAGGATGGCCAAGAGAATATCGTGACTGACGGTATTAAAAGCGTTCGAGAAGTCAACTAGAACCAAGACTGTCACCTTAGTATCTTCCAAGGCCTCCCTAATATCGCCAGTCACTTTGAGGAGAGCAGTGGTGGTGCTAAAACTAGGCCTAAAACCGGATTGAAATGGACTTAGCAGGTCATTTCTGTATATGAAATCAGATAGCTGTTTATTCACACAGGATTCAAGGATTTTGGAGAGGAAGGGGAGAATTGATATGGGTCTAAAGTGATTAGGAAGTGTGGGATTTGCGATTTTGGGTAGAGGAATTATATAAGCTTTACGCCAAATTGAGGGGAAGGTACCGGAGTATAGGGAGTAATTGATGATATGGGAGAGCACCGGTAAAAGTTGGTCGAGAATGGTTATGATCATACGTCTGCTGATTTGATCATAACCCACAGCACTGGATTTGATGGAAAGGATTATTTTTTTTTATCTCGTCCTGCGCGACTGGAATAAATTGAAAAGACTTAATGTCAGGAGAATTTAGGCTTGCCAAGTAATCGACCGTGAGATGCTTGGTTTGGTGATCCAAATAGGAGGATGTGGAGAAATGGCAATTAATGTCATCCAAACCAACCATCCCCGAACGGTTAGCAGGTGTCTGTTTACCAACGCCCAGGGTTCGAAGGAACTTCCAGGTATTAGCAGGGGAGGCACAGCCAAGGTTGTTGTGAATATAACGGCGTTTAGCATTGCGCATCATCTGATTACAGCGGTTCCTGGCGCATTTGTACAGATTCCAATTTTCATCCGTGCGGTCCTTTTTATGCTTACAGTAAGCCCTATCTCTCCGCCTCATGGCTGAGAGGATTTCCCCCGTCATCCAGGGCGCAGGTGGCCTCTTTAGCCTGATCTTCTTTATGGGCGCATGAGAGTCGTATAAGGCAAAAATTACGTCGTTGAAGGCTTTGACTTTATCGTCCAAACTAGAAGCCGTGGTTACAACATCCCAGTCGACTTTAGAAGCATCGCCACGTAGCTTGTCCACATCTAAACGGCCAAAACAACGCCTGTGCAATACCCTTGGGGGGTTTCTAGGAGGTTTCAGGGCATAGGAAATGAAAATGAGGTCATGGTTGGAAAAACCAGGCGCAGGAAGTTGACCGTGATTTCTGACGAACATTGGGTCAGACGTTAATATCAAATCCAACCATGTATCCCTCCCTTGGTTATTGTGATGAGTCGATTGAAGAGGTAGGACCTGACCTGACCTATCGGCTGATTCGACAATCTGAAGAAGTTTGCGAGAACGTAATGATTGATGGGTAAGATCAGTATTAAAATCTCCCATGATGACGTGATGTGCGTATTCTGACCCTATAGATTCTACGACTCTGAAGCGGTGACTTCCAAGACCAGTACGTGCTGTCCTGTAGAAGATGGGAGAAAGTGGGATTAGTTGGAAGAGCTTTTCAGAACACTGTCCATGGTAAACACGCTATAGGACTGTCACAGAGGCGATATCTCTCCGCAAGTGCAAAGACTCAAGGGCTCGGTGGCATCGGGAATTTTGATAATGCGGACTGCTGGCCGCTGCAACCGATCAAGAGCATAAAGCAAATTCTGCGTGGATCCATTACAAAGATGAGAACAGTCCTCCACGAACGAGCGAACCTGGGTCTTTTAAAGAAGACACAGATGCTCGGGCGCAAAGAACCGTCTCACCCTATTCAGTACGCTAAGCTTCCGCGAGGCCGCCTTAGTGATAGCTCTCAATTTTTTTTATGTATTTGGTGCCAAAATGACTCTGCCCTGCCTGATGGAAATCATGAGCAGAATCCAAGAGTGGTGGTCACTATCCTCAATGTAGGTAGTAGGTAGGTAATAAGGACAATGCAGCATGGTGACCTACACTATGGCGGTCTGGTGAGATGCTCTTGCACGAACCGCTGAAAGGACCCGGGATCATAGTGGGAAGGAATCACGTGCGCTGGTACTGAGTTTCAGGTTTTGACCGCTCGTCACAGGAAGGAAGAACCGAAGCGATGAGTGCGAGAACGTATGTCTACAACTCTGAAGCGGTGACTTTCGAGGCCGGCCCGTGTTGTCTTGTAGAGGACCAGTTGGAAGAGCTCTTCAGAACACTCTCCATGATAAAGGCGATAGAGGACTGCCATGGGTGCTATATCCCCTAGATGTGGCCACAACGACCCTTTAGCGTCGATTGGGGAGGTAGCGGCCTCTACCGCAGTCCCTTCGTCGCCTCCTGCGAGCGGGAACGGCCCTTTCCCGATCCCGCCCTGCGGACTACTTCTGAAGCATTACGTCTTCACAGAAGGAGACCACGGCCTCCCATCCCTCACTACTCGCCAGAATTGCCGCGATCAATGCTGGTGGTGACAGGTTTCGTCCGATCTGTCCGACCAGGAGTCGACACTCGGACTCCCACGCAGGGCAATCCTCCAGCGTGCGCTGGGCGGAGTTCCGGTCGGACCCGCAGTGATGGCATTGTGCCGTAGCCTCACGTCCGATTCCGTTCAGATACTCTCCGAAGTAACCGTGCCCGGTGAATATCTGAGTGAATCGGTAGGTGACACAGTCGGTCCTCCCTATCTAAGCTTCGAAGCTCGGCAGAACGGCTTCGACACACACGAGTGAACCTGGGTCTTGTAAAGAAGACACGGATACTCGGGCGAGAAGAACTGTCTCACTTTGCTTAAAACACCTAGCTTCCGCGTGGCTGTTTTGGTGACACTCTCAACGTATTCGTGCGGGTTAAGATCTCTGCAGAAATCCATGCCAAAGATATCGAGCTTACCTTGTAATTGCATTTGAGTGTTCTGAAAAGTGGAAGTAGAAGGAATGGAGACTTTTTGGCAGATAATGCGAACACCTGTTAATCTTGGCATTGAACTCAACCAGATTCTGATAGCCCCATTGAGAAATGCCGCCCAGAACATGGTTGAGCTCAGAGACAAGCTCCTGTCGTTTTTCCTTAACTTCTGCCAGCTTGACTGCAAGTTGTCCAAAATATCGCCCATGGACTGTGCTGTTGTCTGCTTAACTAAACGGCTAAAGAAGAAACAGTGTGGGCGACAGGACGGAGCCCTGAGGTACGCCAGCGTTTACCTCTAGAAAATCAGAGGCCACGCCGTCGCATTGGACCCTAATGCTGTTATGTGTAATCAATGTCAATGATTATTTCTCGTGGTGGAAAGGAAAAAAATGCAAACACTACAAGCAAACATTTTTTTAATAAATGTCAGATATGTTTTTTATCAGCAAGTAATTTTAGGAAATGGTTACCAAAAGAAAGATTGCTTTGTTTTACATTTCAAAATGTCTAAAACTGATTATAAAATAAAAATTGACAAATATATTATTGAGAAATACATAAAAAGTAATAAGCCGAATAGTCAGCGCTTTTTGCCTACTATTCGCCGACTAATCGTCGACTACGATTGTTGCCGGATAGTCGGCTTTACCGACTAGTCGGCACATCTCTCTTATTTTCTATCATAGTTATGTTTTTAAATAGTCTTTCTTAAGTAATCCATAATTTAATGAATTTTATGTGTAGTGAATTTCTATAGTTAAATATCGAAAATCAATCTACTAATTTCCAGTATAAATTAAGATGTCATTGTACCGACTTTCTGTTTCGTGACAGTTCAACATATTATAATAATATAGACTACGGGCTCATGTCGAAAATGTATGGGTCATGTGAACCTTGACCGAGAGAATCGCCGTGAAATAAAAAAAAAACAACTTTGTGGTGCACTAATTTTGTATGGCGCGGCGTCGGTTCCATACAATTTCAATAGGTACCTCTTCTAATCCATTATTCCGCAACCCCGAACAAAAATCATGTGTCAAGGGAGAAAAATCGAGGGTTGCTCTCCCCTCCCCTTCACCAGCTCTCAGTTGGACAGCTTACAAGTGACGGCATAGTTTTGTTTGTTTTAAAAAGACAACCCCCGCACTAGGAATAAATCCTGTGTCGCGGGGGACTTTACAAACATACATGAAACGGACACAAATAACACCCAGACTCAGTATAAGAATTTGTGGATCACGCAAAGTGTTGTCCTACGTGGGATTTGAACCCACGACACTTGGCGAAGTAGGAAACGGCGTGGTGACCGTTAAACCACTAGGCCAAACGTGCAGTCAATAGTGCTGAATGTTATTGTTTTATGCCCCTGTATCTTTCTCAAAAGGTCTCCTGGTGATTCACATGACCCATCAATTTTCGACTCGGGCCCGTAGTCTAATGGGATTTATGTAAGTTCTTGAAACCATTTTCATTTTTTTTTTTTCTGTACACTTTTCCGTCTGCAAAATTGCATAAAGAAGGGGTTTGTTTATACGTAATCTGGTCAACAAGGTCCAACGACGTGCTGAAGGTCGCAGAAAGCAGTTGAATGTTGGCAGCACAAGACCGGTTGTTATGGAGAACCTTGTGGGAGGCCTATGTCCAGCAGTGACTGTCTTTTGGATAAGATGATGATGTAATCTGGAGAATGGCGTGCAATATGATAGGCTTTTGTCCAGCAGTGGACTTTGATATGCTGATGGTGATGATGTTATATGTTATATAATAATAATAAATAATAATAATATATTAACAATATTTAACGAATATAATATATAACCAATATTCGTTAAATATTGTTAGGGATCGTTGATTGATTATATCCCTAAGATTTACAACCCGTTTTTTACATTAAATTCATTAATCTGTGTTATGTAATAATCATTACTTTTTTTACAAATTCACAGCATTTTCTATCAAACCTTTTTAGATGACTTTTTGAAGTTGGTTTCTTTTGGTTTTTTTGAAGTTGGTACACACTCGAAAGTTTATGAAATCTACAAAAATAGTAAATGTCCTGAAACACCTACGGAATATATCAATGTATCAAAGCATAGGTCAGCAATGACGCAATCTATCTGTGAACAGACAGAATGGATGCTGTTTCACAGAAATTGCAAGGTGATATTAAAAATCAATACATTCCGTTAAACATATAACAGAACATGTATGTATAGTGTAATAAGTGTGTTTACCTAGATATTATGTTTTTATGTACAACTAAGTTGTATTCAAAAACTGAATAATTTTTTTGATTATTTGGTTTGTTTACACCAACTTCTATAATTAATTGTCATTAAAAATATATTTTGTTAGGTAATAACTTTAATTGAGAAAATATGCGACTATAAATCATGCAATTTCCAGAAATATCCTTAGAATTATTTAATTGGTTACTGTTTAACTCGGCTATTAAGTCGGTAGAAACACACAGTACCCGATCCTGGATAACTGCCACTGCGGGTGGTTACGACGGCTGGTGGGCCGAAGCCGATGGACGTCGAAGCCCGCATCAGCCTCCGTCAGTAGCTACGTGTTTAGATATTCCGTAACTTCATTCTGAGCCGAGTGGCCGCCGCGAGTGCAGGCCCCACGCGCTACTTGTAATCTACGTTACCACGCTAACACTCACTCGAACCGAATTCGCTTACCGCGGACGATTATACGGAAACTATCACTTTCGCTCTAAATGATAATCAAGTTTTAACTATGACAGTACTGTGATTTTTGACTGTGTGCAGTGTGACTGGTAGAACTACGTCAACATCGCAAGGTAGGTAAGTTTCATTTGATCTATACCTCCATGGTCAGATTCAAAATCGAGTCTACGTGTCAGTTCCGAATGCTAAGTGAAAGGCAAACTCTTTGTTAAATTACGTGGATAGATTTACAACCACTTCCAGACCACATTTCGTATTACCTGTCTTTATACTATGTAGCAGGATATAAGCCTTTGGTGTTTATTGTTCGTTTTTTAACTGAATGTGCATTGATGTTTGTGGAACATACACACTACTATGTTTTGAATATATTAACTTACTATCAGTTGACTTAAAGGTAGAAAGATACTTGGGTACATTCGGGTCAATAAACACTGACCTACATTCTGGTTAGATACTAAGTACTTACTATTTTCGCCCTCGATATTTAATATGCTAAAAGATAACGCAGTTTCCCTTTTAGTTATTTTCCTGCACATAAAGTGAGTAAGTACCTACACAGGTACCTATAACTAAAATATTTTTGAATATGAGCGATCATTGTTTTGTTATACGCTTAGTGCGATAATCTAAAAACTTTCTTGCCATGTAAGTTGAATATAATATAGCAAGATAAGCAGAATATTGTTTATACCGCAGAAAATAATATGCATTATGTAAATTATTTGTTGGATATACATAATATGTTTATTTCACATTGTTTTCGATATCAGTCGAATCATAATTTGAAATTATGCTTAGAACGCAACATTTTAATATTTTTCTATATATATACTTATTAAAATAATCACGGCTTATTTGGTAAAGTAAATTATTTTCTTTCGTGGGCAGTCAAAATTGTAAGATATTTTCGTGGACAGCATGTTATTTTTTCTGATCTTATTAGTAAATAAAATATTTAATAGATTTTATTAAACTAAATTTAAAATAAGAACATAGTACTGATCGAAGGACGTTATATTTTACAAAGCCTATTAGGTACGTACACCTGAACTTCAACAACATTGAGCATTCAATAAGTAGCGATAATATTATTTTATCGCTTTATTTTTACAACCACGTGTCATAAATCAACATTAAACATTAGCACTTGGTCTTGCAATCTATATCTATCTATACTTATAATAAAAATGTAACAGGTCAAATTCTGTACATTAAAGATATTTTGAAAATTTTATTTGAAGTGCTTTCTATAATCGATACTGAAGCCAAAACTGTATTTTTTTTCATTTTTGTCTGTCTGTCCGTTTGTCTGTGTCTGTCTGTCTGTCTGTCTGTATCTTGGCCGCGCATCACGCCGAAACTACTGAACGGATTCAAATGAAACTTGGCATGATTTTAGTTCATACTACGAGGTAGGACATAGGATACTTTTTATCCCGAAATTCAGCACGGTTTCCTGGAGAGAGGGGATGAAAGTCAAAATATGCACTTAGTTGTAATTCAATAAAACATAGTCCGATTTCATTCATTCTTTTTTTGCTAGAAAGAAAAAAAATAAAAGATAACAGGAAAAGTGTTTTTTTGTGTCAGCGACTGTACACTGCCTGTGGGAAGCTGAGACAGATATGTAAATATGGCGGTACGAAGTTCGCCGGGTCAGCTAGTAATATAACATAATCGCCATCGCTAGATATGGTCCAATTAGTTCTCAGCTCAATGAGATGATAAAATAAACATTAGGTACATTTTAATTAAATGTTTACGCTTTAAGAACATGTCAACATTGTTGTTATCCAAATATTTTATGAAATAAATATTGAAACCTCAAAAAGGTGAACATTATGCAATTTTTATTTGGTGTAGTACGTGCCTAGACCATTTAAAACGTAACAACCAAAACACAACACTTTCAAGTCGGGTATATTTTTCATTAAATTTTTAAATTACATAACTTATTTTAAGCCACATTGCACAAATTTATTTTAAGATACCATTGCATTGTCATTAATCTCAGCTTGCCTTCAGAAATTACCTTAATATCCAATGTTTCTTCATTTGTTTTTCCTAAAAACGTGCTTATTTCGGTGTGGAATCACCCTGTCGTAATATTAGTGATACGAACTTTCTTACATAATTATGAAAAATCTACTGTCTATGGCTCATTGTAAGTAGCCAGTAACTCGTATCTGACTCTGACATTAACCGGAGGAAGTAGTTTATACTGCACTAGCGGACCCACCCAACCTCGTTTGCGTCTCCTATTGCCCGTAGTGTGATAATTTCCCCCCGTTTTTGAAACATTTTTCATTGGTGCTTCGTTCCTATTGGTCGTAGCGTGATGATATATAGCCTCTATAAATTTACTATCCAACACTGCAAGAATTTTTCAAATCGGACCAGCGGTTCCTGAGATTAGCGCGTTCAAACAAACAAACTCTTCAGCTTTATAATATTAGTATAGATTACTGCTATCTGTACATAAAATCCAACACTAGACTACAGCCATAAAATAAATAATTGAACCAAAAACATATCAGTGATTTAGTGATCTTGTTACATATACCTATATGTTAGATTAATACACGCATTTACTTGTAACTATGTAGTTTACTTTAATATGATTGCTAAAATTTTCAAACGTGCGTCTTGTCTACGATACAACTCACCTCCGAAGCACGTTTCTAATGTTTATTAAGCTTTGTGATCACGGTATTACGAGTGGCATCGACGTAACCTGTGCCAGAACTCGTCGTAAGAGAAAGGAAGCAGGTTGAAGTACGGTAATATGCCTACCTATTTTTGCTGTATACATAAATATAGTGTAGCAGGCACGACGAATACCTTAGGCAGTTATGTAGAGATGTATTATACCATCAATTTGAATAGCTATGTCAAGTATCAGTGGTCATCTAATTGTTATCTATCGGGCACGGTTGCTGCTAATGAAACTTTCCGTAAAAAAACAGTGCTATTGAGAGATTTACACTAGTTTTTCTTTTTTTTTTGTTGTATTAGAAAGTAATAAATAGGATTTCTTGAATAGGAGCTCTTAAAGATATTTTTAATAATGTGAAAGTTGATTTTAATTGTAGATCGAAAAACAAAAATATAATATATAGGTATAATACTATAATATATATATATACTCGTGTCTATCTCTAAACTCTAACCACTTCAATAACAGAACATGGGATTTTAAATGCACTTTTAGTAATAAGGTGTTTTTTCATTACTATGAAAATTTCTCAAAGATCTTACTCCTTGATCTTTTGAAATATCTTTACTGTCATAGGAGACGCCCGTATTTTTAGGCTATTTAAAGTTTATTTTGTAGGTATTGTGATTTAAGGAATAACACTAGAGTCTAGTGTAATTCCTTAAATCACAATACCTATATTTACTATAGGTCTAGTGACTAGACCTATAGTAAATATTAGATTGTGGGGGACATGACCGTGATTGGCTAGAATCGATATAAATATCAAGTAAATAAAATGATTAAGTCTCGCGAATATTCCTTCTTTTAATCAGAGGTATATGTCCAGCAGTGGACTATTAAAGGCTGCTTATGTGTGATATGAAGTTATTTCCCTCTTATAACTTAAGAGGGAATTAAAACATGTTACAAAAACATTAACATTCAAAACAGACATTGCTTTACATTATGAAATAATATAATACAAACGAATATTATCAATCCCAAGATCAAGTGAACGGAGTTCGGCTAATGCAATGTATGTGTGTACTTGTGAAAGTCCTACCGCCTATACATTTTCGCAACGTGTTTATAGAGCCAGCTAAAAGTAAAATTTGAATCATGTTTATGACGTATCTATTAAGGCTTAAAATTGATCGAAGCGAACACGCGTTTTAATAAAGGCAAAACAAGTTTTGATCAGTTTCTTTATTGCTATTAATTTGGTCTATGTTAGCCATATATTGTTGCGAAAGACTAAAATTTTATACCCATTTAATTAAAAATTAATATAAACTGCAAATTATTTATTAAAGTATATATTACTAGTTTTTGTTCGCGGCCCCGCCGGCGTGTATGACGGTTATCGCGCTTAAAAGTAGCCTATGTCCTTCCTCAGGATTTAAAGTATCTTCATGCCAAATTTCATTAAATTCTGTGCAGTGGTTTAGCCGTGAAAGCGATAAAGACAGATAGATAGAGTTACTTTCTCATTTATGACATTAGTATGGATTCATAAGTCGCATAAAATAATTGTTAGATAGTAATATTTATTCAGGCAAGCTTGATCACTAAAGTGTCAATAACTTGTGGTGTGTGTGTTTTATTACCCGACTAAGGTGAAGCCAAAAGGAAGGGTAACAATTTTGGCAGTATTTATTATGGTTGTATGTTCTGCTGAACGGATTTCAATGAGTGAGGTGTCAATAGATTCGTAATAATGGCCCGTGTTACATAGGCTATATAAAATTATCAAAAGCGATATTTTTTATGAAGTTATGCCTAGAATTAAACACGCAGCTAATAACTATGACGCAATAATGTATTATGAGAATATATAGAACATAGTTATTTCATAGAAAGTGTTCAAAAATCGAATTTAATCTCAGGCTGCACGAGGTTGAACGACGGGAAGCGAAAGTAGTACCTTCACTTTTAACTCTCTGGTATGTAACATTTGTCTATTTACTAAGTAAGTACACATATCCCACCAATGCAGGTACTGATCATTTACGCTTAAAAACTTGACAAGATTGACCTAAGGTTGAAAATAATGCAAATAAAACTTTAATACGATTACTTTTCTTGTAAAAGCCGTGACTGTGTATAAAGGGACTTAGTCCTTTTTTTCCCTCCGTGCGGAAATCCCCTCGGATACCACCTCCTGGTGGTATGTCGGACTCGAACCGACTAATACCGCACGCCGTCTCAGGTACTAGATGCCGGGGAACCAGGTGCACCCTAGAAAGGAAAACCCTGGAACCCCGACGTACCTCGGGCCACCTACGGTTTATAGATAGCCCCGTCCTGTGGAACCCCAATGTTCCCGTTACTGTCCCCCAGGGCACGCACGCTCCGCACCCGCACCCGAGCCTGCTTCTGCTAGAGATGAGCTCATCTGTCACCCCCGGCTTGCGCTTATAGAGGACGGAGATCGTTCTCGAATCTCCGGCGCCTGAGTCGCCTGCGGTACCTGGCCGGTTCCCGGGCCTGGCGGGCCGGGAGAGTTCTAAACCTCTCCCGGCCCCACTCCGCCGTCTCCTTGGCAAGCATAACTTGCTCGCAGAAAGAGACGGCGGAGTTCCACGCGCTCTTGCTCCGCAACATAGCCGCAATCATGTTACCGAGCGAGGGAACACCACCCCGATGGCCGCCACGAGATCACGCCTCGGCTCCCTCCACGCCGGACATTCTGCCAGCGTGTGGAGCGCCGTGTCCACGGTCTGGCCATCGCAATGGTGGCGTTGACTTCTTGCTAATTAGACACAGGTGATCTCCGAAACATCCCTTTCCAGTGATCACCTGCGTCAGCCGGTATGAGAGCGTCCCATGACGCCTCTCGAGCCAATCCTACATAACAGGTCTTACCGCC
The DNA here is from genome assembly GCA_949125395.1 of Diaphora mendica. Lineage (NCBI taxonomy): Eukaryota > Metazoa > Arthropoda > Insecta > Lepidoptera > Erebidae > Diaphora > Diaphora mendica. The sequence goes on from OX421321.1 coordinate 11,996,563, forward strand.
GTAATAACGGCGTGCCCAGCGCTCTCTTGCCCAAGTCGTTCCCTCCATTCCTCCACGAGGACCTGGCGGAGATGGGATTTCTCGAGTCTCAGGACTTCTACCAAACTCCCGCGCTACTGGTAAAGAGCCGCAAGGGCTCTCGCCTCCAGGTCCCATGATGAAGTTCCGGCTAGGAGACTCACCGCCTGAAAGGAGATCGTGCGGTACCCCCTTATGATCCTGATAGCCAGCACTCGTTGCGGTCGTCGCAATAGCGCGATATTGCTGGCCTTCAGGATCTCTGCCCATACTGGGGCCCCATAAAGGACCATGGACCGCACAAAGCCTGCGTAGAGTCTCCTGCAGGAGTCATCGGGCCTCCTCATAAAGGGACTTAGTCCTAAAATTCGCTTTTACCAAATTGCATTGTAGTTTTTATCTTATACTACTGGTCTTTTGGCTGCTATTCTCCTCTATATAAACTTTAACTGTGCCATATTTCTACTCCTCCTTTCGCATTATTTTTGTAAAAAGGGGTAATAAGCTTTTGCTTCACGTGTTAATATATAGATTTGGAAATTTTATTATTTACCTACCTATGTTGCCCTATTTGATTTAGTCCTAGATTTAGCCATTCAAAGAATGGGTAGTAATTTAAAGAACGTCGTGACAGGAAAATCACTTCATTCATCATCATCATCAAGAATACAAATTAAGGTACGTGTCATTTTAAAATCATCCTCTAATCCCTAACTGTTGAAGAGTTTAATCTTCTATCATCAGCTCACCTAAATAGCTTGAAAGTATACGACTGAAGGTCTTTAGATACATATGAAATTGAAAGAATTATTCTCCAACTCCTAACCGTTGAGGAGTTGTACCTCCTTCCATCATCAGCTTACCTAAATAATTTGTAAGAATACGACTAAAGGTAACTTATATACATATGATATTTAAAGATTTATCCTCCAACTCCTAACCGTTAAGGAGTGGTACCTTACATCATCAGCTAATCATCATAAAATGATGACTACCAGACGCAAATACCGGTGTAACTTCAGAAAATATACGAAAAACATAGTATGTGCCTATAAAAAATGAGGGTTTCCCTCGATTTCCCTGGGATCCCATCATCAGATCCTGATATGCTGGCAATGGGACCACCACGGAAGCATACCCTGTCGAATACAAGAAAAAAATTCAAAATCGGTCCACAACTGACGGAGTAATCAGGTAACATACATAAAAAAAAAAAAAAAATACATACAGTGGAACATAGAACCTCCTCCTTTTTGGAAGTCGGTTAAAAAGCCGTTCTTATCCGCTAGAGGATAAAGTAAATTGAATTTAGAACACCGTGTGCACTAAGTTTGTGAATTCAAAACATCATTAAACCTATTTACTTCTACCTCCATGGTGCCGAATTTATTGTACAACCTTTTATAATTTGTTAAAAACTCAGACTCGGAACTTTCTTGGTGTATTTTTTTTAAATTTTTTTTTTGCATTTAGTCATTTCCTCGCTGAGGTGGGATGAAAAGTTACGTGTTGCACTCGAGTGCAAAGATTTTTCACCTCGCGCTCTTTTGATTCCCTCGCTGACGCTCAGGATTCCAATTTTTGAATCACTCGCTGCGCTCGTAATTAAATTTTAGAATCCTTCGCTTGCTCGGTCATCAAAATTGAGCATGCGGTTCAAAAGCAACTTTGCACTCTTGTATAACAAATAACTATTTCTAAATAACAATGGAGGTATGAAAAAGTTATCGAATATCAAACGGTGCAGTCCTTTGAAGCTGTTAAATATTTAGGTATTTTATTGTGCAGGTAAATCAAAGGCTGTAACATATTGCCCATTGACCTAATATCAAGAAATTTGGCACAGGAAAACACATGTTCCTTATATGTTCCAAAAAATGCGAATGTTGGTATTCAATCCTCATACTAATGTTTTACAATTGCTTAAAACATTTCAAACGAACAAATACATTCAAATTAGGCGTGGGTGTAGGCAAGTATTAAAAAATGTTTTAAAAAATGTACAAATATATATATTTTTTTTTAATTTATTTATTAATTTAATTTACATAAAAAGTACATAAATATTTGAAGTCCCTGACTCCAGAGCTAGGCTCATGACCTGTGTTACAGAAGTCAGTGTCTTCTCCCATTAAAAGAAACACATAAATCTTATGCAAATTGGTGCAGTGATATGTGATAAAGTGCGTAGTGAAGTGTGTGATGTGAGTTTGTGTTGTCTACATATGTTATGTAAGTATATTGATGTATGTGTATGTAATTGTATATACGATGAATCCTTAGTCTTCTATAATAATAGTTTTTCAATTTGGTCATAGTCTATACCAAGCAACCAATTCTTCAATTTAATATTAGCTTCGTGATTAGATAAGGGATGAATGTTTGTTAATTTATTTATTCTATTATATAAGAAAGTGGACATAAAGACATGTTGCCGCATAACAGAGGCTGTACGACAGGTGACGGATAAGCATACATTTGTTAAGGTACGTTTTTTATTGTAACCCCCAGCATGATAAGGGGTGTCCCTGTGCTGCTTTGCAAGTAATTGCAGTATATACAGTTGTCTTACAGTTAATACTTCACATGTTGTATAGAGAGATTTTGTTGAAAATCTGAAAGGTTTGAATGTCATTACTTTTAGTATCGATCTTTGTGCTCTTTCCAAGCGTATCATAAATGTCTTACACGCGCCACCCCAGATAATAATACAGTAACCAAGAACCGACTGAACCAGAGCGTAGTAAACAGTACGTAGTAAAGACAATTCACATACATGCCTCAATTGCCTGAATATCCATATAAACTTTCTAGTACGGGCTGTTAAAAGATCTATATATGGACGCCAACTCAGTCTTTCGTCCACCAAAATACCAAAATATTTTACATCGGAAGATTTAGTTATGGATGGACATGAGCACTCAGTATTCGATGAATTATTACATACATGTGCCCTCAAAGCAACATTAATTGGTTTGATTTTCGATATGTCAAATTGTAGATAGGTGGTTTTTGAAATATTTAGAGTAAGTAAGTGTGTGGCTAGCCATCCTTTGACTCTGCGGAGACCCATTTCAGCGTTTCGCTTGACCTCATCCCAGGAGTCTCCATGGAAGACTAGAGCCGTGTCGTCGGCATACGTGAAAATTTGACCATTGTGAAGTGTGAACAGTCTTGGTCCAAATATACTGCCCTGTGGGACCCCGCAAACCACTGGGGCTTCAGTACTTACATGTGCACCGATTTCAATTTGTTGTGTGCGGTCACGCAAGAAGTCTTCCAAAATCATAAGCGCATTTCCACGAATGCCAATACGATCCAACTTGTTCACAAGAATAGGAATCGAGACGGTATCAAATGCTTTGACTAGGTCGAGGAATATTCCTGAACATTTTTGCTTCGTATCAACCTAAGTGGACACGTAAGCCGTCAACTTACTGACAGCGTCTTCTGTGCTCCTCCCCGATCTAAAACCATACTGTGAGTCTGATAAAATTTTGTTCTGTTCAATAAAGTTCATGAGTCGCTTGTTTATTAGTTTCTCTAAAATTTTGGATAGCGATGTTAAAACAGAGATTGGTCTATAGTTAGAAATTTGTCTCGATTCCCTCCCTTGTGAACCGGGGTTACAAGAGCTCTCTGAAATACTTTTGGAAAGACTCCTTGCGTTAGGCACAAATCGAACAATCTGGTCATAGGAGGGATTATTATGTGCTTAGATAATTTAAGCAATTGTGCAGGCACCGTGTCCCAACCAATGGCAGAGCTGCTCTTAAGGCCCATTATTAAAGATTCCACCTCTGCCTCATCTGGAGGAAGAATTACTATAGTATTTAGTTGACGAGGTATGTTAAAGTTAAATGAGACAGAACTGGACTCGGCAAGAGTGATGACCGCATCTGTTAACTGTTTACCGACGATGGAGAAATACACACATCAAAAGTGTCTAGGGATCAAGCATTTTTATGCGGATTTCTTGAGATTGAGATGTGGCTTTGGCCCTGGCCTGCTCAGTCGCCAGACTTGAACCCGATTGAGCATGCATGGGATATGCTACAGAGAAGAGCTCTGCCGAATATGGAAGGTATCCAGTCGCAAGAAGACCTTTTTTTGTTGTTGCAACGAACATGGGCGGCCATTCCACAGCGTGATTTGGATGAACTCATTTTGAGTATGCCAAACCGATTCTTGTGTTGTTAGTGTTCGCGGTAGAAACACGGATTATTAATTGTTTAAGTTACCTAATAAAATTTTAAAGAAAACTGTTATTTCAGTCTTTTTTTCGAACTTTAATGTTAGTGGTTCAAATGTCAAAAATCCTTTTATTAGGAAAATGGCAAATTTCTTTATTAATGCAAAGGTGACTTGGTTTATCGTTACTGTGACAAACGAAAACACTTTATTTGATGAATCCTTAAAGAAAATTTAAATTAATATCAATCAGGAGAAAAGTTATTGCAAAAATATATGTTGATCCCTAGACACATATGTTGATCCCTAGACACTTATGATGTGTGTATTTGTTAACACGCTCCAAATCTTATTCTATATTTGCAGAGGAGGATATCAAGCCCTCGGCTGATGTCTTTTGATTCCTATAATTGATGATTGATTTTATGGCATTCCAAGAGTCTTTCGTAGTTTTCGCATTGATCAATAGAGATCTTTCGTAGTTTCTCTTAAGCTTTCTCAGCAAGGCATTACAAAAATTACGGTAACGCTTATAAGTTATGTCAAGAGTGGTATTTACCGGGTCATTTTTAAATTTATTGTGAAGCTTATCCCTGTTTCTAATGCAACGCAGAAGTCCAGGGCTTAAATATTCGCTTTTTTTTGGGGTATGGCTAGTTTCAGAGTTCAGACGTATCGCAGTTGAAAGTTGCTCGATAAAAAGCGAAGCGGCCTCGTTTGCACACGATGCAGGAGTAATATAAGAAAATTCAATAGTTTCAAGGTACTCAATACATCCCTGGAAGTCAATGCGCCTGGAAGCACGTACCTTATTTGGCTTGCATAGCGACAAACTCATGTTTAGTACTGTTGCAGAATGATCAGTTATTAAAGAGTCGATGACAAATATTGTTGTGGGAAACATTGTTTTCAAATTAATATGATCCAGAAAAAACCCAGAAAGCTATAATTGATTTAGTAATTCGCATTTATTAAATTTTAGTTGAAAAATGTATCTTTGTTTAAAATATAAGAGTTAGGTAAACAACACAGGAAGAGATTCTTTAAGAAATCGTTATGGATTCTCTCTCAATTATATATTTGAGAATAGATCGTTAGATCTCCAAAACTCCAGTACATTTACTGTGGTAAATGTTGCAGAAAAAAATGTTTAGCAATAGCTTCATATAAATCTTTCCTTCTGCGACTTCCAAAAGGAGGAGGTTCTCAATTTGATTGGTATTTTGTTATTACGGGTATTTGTTTATCTGTCCTTCTGCTGCAAAATTAAATGATCTACAGCGTTTTTTAAATACTCAATACATAACAGTCCTTCAATGATTGATTATAGAATTAAATGATAATAAAGAAAAAAGGAGTGCCTATTGGTCACGATGTTTTCAACCGATTATTTAATTTACCTTTTCCTACTACAATTTATTTCGTTGTATTTTTATGACTTTGAAACTGATAGGTATAGTATCAAAGATCAATAATCTTTGATACTTGTATTTATTAACAATAAAATTGAACCATTATTGTGTATGCACAATGAGTCAGGTTTCGTATACATTATAGCTAATGTGTTTTTTGAGGTAAAAGGGTCTCACGATGCAGAACCGTCATGAATGTTTTGTAAGAATATAATTATTTTAATGCATCTTTGTTAATGCAATAAAATAAATTCAAACTTACACTTATATGTGGTATTTTTATACTATGCATATAATAAGCATATAATATACAGAGATAACTGAATACAAGATACGGCCTATTATAACGTAAAAATGTCTTGTATTTTCTAGTGCGATATAACAAACACGTTTCAGCAATTACCAAGGAAAATGATGATTCACTTCACGACTCTCTTGAAACCTTTCCGATAATATACACAAAACATACACATATCAGTTCATTAGCTGTGAATAAAACTTATAATTATTTTATAAAAATTTTCAACAAAATTTCTCCAACAGTTCCTTTAAATTAGGTAATTTTTTACAATTTGTAATAATTAAGTACTACATAGTTGTATAATTTTCAAACGCAAGAGAGAATTTAGTAAATTATTTTTATTTACATTAGATTTAAATATATCCGTTTAATTCCTTTCACCAGGACTTCGTTACTTGAAGTAAGTAATCGTTGTATCAGCCTGTAAGGGCATATTAGTTAAAAGCTAGACAATCGAAGAACTATCCTCCTGGTAAAATTCAAATTCAATTCAAACTAGGGCGATACCACCCTGTTCAATATAACATAAAATAACTCACAATTGTTGTGTAGGCCGCGTCGACATCTGAAGCCGTTAGAGGGCCCCTTGTTACGCTGTCCACGGGGATCCTGGTACACTACACAATCTTCCGGCTACATATACAGTTACATACGAAGGTCGGGGTGGATTTGCGAATCCGTCTATTCGCCCGAACACTAATCACTTCACGATTCAACGAGAGCCGTTCTGGGCGGCGAACCTAGCTCGTTTTATTATATCAAAGCTGTAAAATCAAAGTATGTTGTTACATACGAGGTGGTAATAACAAAACACACCGAAGCTATATTATAACAATCATGGCACCCTGGCCATTATTCGACAGTCTCTCGAATGTTCCATGTCCCGTGACATTTACAATTTTATCTTCATAGTCCCCCTGCGGGCACACAACTTATCAAATACACAACAACGACTCCCAAAGTGCTTATTGCATTACCAATCAAGCTATGGGAGGACTTTAAACAATTAATTGGGCCGATTCCAAATCACGACGCCCGCCATTACCGACCAAATTCCCTGAACTTAGTGAGGTTAGATTTTCACAATTGTGACACTTTGACATTTGCCAAAGACAATCACACAGTGTTGCCATTAAAAATACATTTTATAACGATCGGTTTCGAACTATATCTTTGACAGAAAATTCGAGAGCTTTATCAACGTAGTTTATACTTAAATCGAAGGTTGACAGCAATCGATCTGCCCCCTATTGCTTAAACGGGATGAAAATTGTGGGTGACGTGAGCTGTCAATTGCGATAGATGGTGGACTTCCTTATTTAAATTATTTGAAAATGCCTCTTCTGTATATTTTTGCGGTGCTTTTTTTCAATATTTATATACTAGCTGACCCAGCGAACTTCGTACCGCCATACCTAAGTTTCCAAAAACCTGGTTTTACTATTTATGCACGCCTCAGGTTTTTACGGGTAGTGTACAGTCGGGGACTAAGAAAATATAACCCTTCCGATTTCCTCATAATTTTCTTTTACACAAACCTTGTTCTGACAGTAACAAACTCATAGAAAAAAGAATCATTCAATTTGGTGCAGACAATACATTTCGGTGATTCATTTTTTTTTATAGATTTGGCTATTTAGAGGGACTGTAAAATGAGCATAGCTCATTAGTTATTTGAGTTTTCAGAGATTTTCTATATTTAATTTTAAAGAGCTACATTTTTTTTAGGAAACAGTTAAAATAAAGATTAATGAAATCGGTAAAGTTGTTCTTAAGCTATGACGTAACCAAAGGAAACAGGTATTCATTTTTTGTTGTATGTGCAGATAATATATATTGTTATATAATACAAGTAGGTACATATAGTAGGATATGCTTATTACTGGAAAGATAAAATAAATTCATTAATAAAAATACGGACGTCATCAACGATTGTGACGTAACATTTGACGTGGGTCAACAAATTTTTTTTATAACTTAACTGGCAAAAGAGCAGATTATAATTTAAGTTCTTTATAAAGTGATTGGAAAATCATAAGTTAAGATATATTTTAATTTAAAAAACCTTGTGACTAAAAGGCCAGAAAGTAATTACATGCTTACAATAAAATTACTTCAATTGTTTAATGTTTAACCAGCTGATACACTACTATTGTAAATGACATTCAAAACAGCTTACGTACGCTTAAATTAAAACACGATAATACACGTATGTATATTATATTAGATTGCATGTAAGAATTCTTTAGATTGATTGCACAAGCAAATTTATGTACTGTAGGTCTCCGTAGGCTTTTCTTTTAATTGTACTCGAAAAAGGTTCCAAGGATCCATAATTCCATATATCATTTTTTTGTCTATGAAAGCTTATTCATGTGTAAATTGAAAAAGCAGTGACATTCTTAGTATTGCATTCTATTTGTTAATTCAAAATTAATCCACACTTATCGACACTTCTATATAAAGAGGTAGAGTTTGTGACGTTGTAGGGGGTAATCTCTAGATCTACTAAACCGACTTTGAAAATTCTTTTACCAATAAAAGGCTACCTTATTTGGGAGTGACATAGGCTATATAATAACCCGAAAAGTGGAAAGAATTCATCGTGGTAGCTGAATTTGCAAAGTAAGTCGGAGAAAAAAATTTTTACCGCCCAACGAAGTGGGCACGGGCCAGCTAGTGTTTAATATATGAATGTTATATTTATAGTCCATGTAATCTAACAAGTACCGTATGATGTTTCATACTTTTCAACTTGAAACTACTTTTAATAGGCGTGGCTCTTATAATGCTCTTATCAATAACTTTTTCATCCCCCATCTCGGAAAGTGTATTTTTGCTCTTCGATATCTGAGTGCAAAAGCCGTTTCTAACCGACTTTCAAAAGGAGGAGGTTCTCAATATTATCGGTATTTTTTTATGTATGTACACTGATTACTCCGTCAATTGCGGACCGATTTTGAAAATTATTTTTGTATTCGAAAGGGTATGCTCCCCATGTGGTCCCATTGCCACCATATCAGGATCTAATGATGGAATCCCAAGGAAATCGAAGAAAGGCCTCAAATTTGTTAGGCACGTACTATGTTTTTCATATATTTTCTAAGGCTATTACAGTATTTACATTTGGTAGTCATCAGTTCATGATGATGAGCTGATGATGAAATATAAAACTCCTTAACGGTTAGGAGTTGGAAGATAAATCTTTAAATGTCATGTGTATGTGTCTTTAGTCGTATTCTTTCAAGTTATTTAGGTGAAATGATGACGAGAGACTTGAGAAAGACTAAGAGCGAAAAATATAAAAAAACTTCGTTTAACAAAACCGACTTCAAAAACTAAAAAGTATAAAATAACAAGATTTAATTAAATACACCTCATTGTGCAAACCTTTAAAATTTATGAAACACTATTATTTGTATGTGCTACATATTCATAGGTTTGGTGTCGGTGCCAAGCCAAAATGTAATAGTAGGTACCGCACAAATCTTTATTAAGTTATTTTATATAATTTATACTCTCGATTGTCGGCACTTGATGGAACTTGTTATAATACATTTTTGAATTAAATCACTTGTACTTATTCCACTATTTTATTTTTTATTTTGTTTACACCTGACCGGTTTCGCCTTATGGCATCATCAAAGGTTACTGATTATACAAAATAAAATATTCACATCTAAAACCCACCAACTGCGGGTACATGTAAATATCAGTGTGTCCGTGTAAGGAATTTTCCCCGAAATCAGGGAAATTGTATTTGTCTCCACCTACGCTATTTGTGAAATTAGTAACTTACAGCTATACAAAGTCCCAGTTATGATATGAAATACTAATTACAAATAATATATTAATTTTAATAATTAAAATTATTAAAATCGACATTAATGCTGAAAAATTTTGAAATAAAATGATTATGTCATGTCCTCTTTATATTTAATGTCCAAAATTGTGTCATACTATATGTCTATTAAATTATATGTCAAAAATTCATAAAAGTCATTAAATGTGTTAACTATACCCGTCTAAATTATACAAACTCCCCTTACAAATATTGTAGATGACATTACTTGAAATATTTTAATAGTGGTGAATTGTTGATATCTAATTGTTGATTTAACACCTTGTCCCGATTCCCTAATAACAACCTATTGATTTCTAACGCCTCCAAAGCGGTTAATTTTCTGCCTTTGTCACATACATGTAGTGCTTTAAAGTCCAATTTAGGATTGAACGAATGTTTTTCTGACAGCAAATGTTCCGCAAAATTGGACTCCGTCTTTTTTAGCCTCCAACCCCTAGCATGTTCTGCTATTCTGGTCTGGAAAGCCCTGCCTGTTTGGCCGATGTATTTTTTGTTGCACACTGCACATGAGAGTTCGTACACCCCGCTTTTCTCTGCGATAGGAGTCTTATCTATATTGTTACCTATTATGTTTTTTAGGCTACGGGTCGTGTAAAAAGCTGGTTTTTGTTATATCCAGGGATCTGGAACACCTATACGAAATTTGCCCTATGTAAGGTAAACGAGCCCACCGTTCTTTTTCTGTCACTAAAGTTGGTCTGTTAGCTTGGTATGCAACACTTAAAACAGTTTTTGATTTCTTATTTTTTAAAATTGTGTCTATTAAATTGGGCGAGTAGCCATTATTATGAGCTATTGTTTTTATTGTTTGTAACTCTTTATTGAACTCCTTCTTAGACATTGGTATCGAAAGGAGTCTGTGTACCATGGCATGGAATGTTGCATGTTTGTGACTTAGAGGGTGGTTTGAATCCGCCGGAATAATGTTATCCGTGAACGAAGGTTTACGAAAGATCTTAAACTGGTGTTTATGGTCTATTAATTCTATTTCAATGTCAAGGAAGTTTAGCTTTGTATGTCCTATTTCTATTGTGAATTGTATATTATCGTGTATAGTATTTATAAATGTCAAAAAATTATTAAGCTTATCTATATCCCCGGTCCACAGACAAATAATGTCATCCACATATCTGTACCAATATAGAATAAACTGTTTAAATGAAACATTATTTAAGATTTGTTTTTCTACGTGATTCATGAAAATATCTGCACAAAGTGGAGAGAGCGGGCTCCCCATGGCCAGGCCATCTATTTGTTTGTATATTACATCTGAAAATTTGAAATAATTCTGTTCCAGACACACTGATATGGTGTGTTCTAAGTCAACTATGATTTGTGGTTCAACAACCGATTCTATCAAAATTTCACTTATAATACTCTTACAGTCTCTAATAGGAACACTAGGAAACAGGTTTACCACATCAAAGGACACCAACACTGCATTTTTCTGTCAGAAAAACATTCGTTCAATCCTAAATTGGACTTTAAAGCATTACATGTATGTGACAAAGGCAGAAAATTAACCGCTTTGGAGGCGTTAGAAATCAATAGGTTGTTATTAGGGAATCGGGACAAGGTGTTAAATCAACAATTAGATATCAACAATTCACCACTATTAAAATATTTCAAGTAATGTCATCTACAATATTTGTAAGGGGAGTTTGTATAATTTAGACGGGTATAGTTAACACATTTAATGACTTTTATGAATTTTTGACATATAATTTAATAGACATATAGTATGACACAATTTTGGACATTAAATATAAAGAGGACATGACATAATCATTTTATTTCAAAATTTTTCAGCATTAATGTCGATTTTAATAATTTTAATTATTAAAATTAATATATTATTTGTAATTAGTATTTCATATCAAAACTGGGACTTTGTATAGCTGTAAGTTACTAATTTCACAAATAGCGTAGGTGGAGACAAATACAATTTCCCTGATTTCGGGGAAAATTCCTTACACGGACACACTGATATTTACATGTACCCGCAGTTGGTGGGTTTTAGATGTGAATATTTTATTTTGTATAATCAGTAACCTTTGATGATGCCATAAGGCGAAACCGGTCAGGTGTAAACAAAAATAAAAAATAAAATAGTGGAATAAGTACAAGTGATTTAATTCAAAAATGTAAAAAGTTATTTTATACTTTTTAGTTTTTGAAGTCGATTTTTTAAACGAAGTTCTTTTTTATTATCCTCTAGAGAATAAAGTAAATTGAATTTAGAACACCTGTGCATGAAGTTTGTGAATTCAAAACATCATTAAACCTATTTACTTCTACCTCCATGGTGCCGAATTTATCATACAACCTTTTTTAATTTGTTAAAAACTCAGACTCGGAACCTTCTTGATGTACTTTTTTTTGTTTACTTTGCCCGTGCCATTTTCTTTTTTGCATTTAGTCATTTCCATTTCCTCGGTGAGGTGGGATGCAAAGTTACGTGTTGCACTCGAGTGCAAAGATTTTTCACCTCGTGCTCTTTCCAATTTCCTCGCTAACGCTCAGTATTCTAATTTTTTTGAATCGTTCGCTTGCTCGGTCATTAAAATTGAGCACGCGGTTAAAAAGCAACTTTGCACTCTTAGATATCAAATAACTATTTCCGTAAAACCATAGGAGAAGATATTTATATTTTACTAGCTGATCCGTGCCCACTTCGTTGGGCGGTAAACATTTTTTTCTCCGACTTACTTTTCAAATCCGGCTGATAAATGAAGAACCGCTCTACCGATTTTGTGCAAACTTCACATAAATCATCTACTAAATAGTCCGAACAAAGCCTAAACATTTGGTTTGGATAGGTGAGCCCGTTCTTGAGTTATAAAATTACAACGAAAAGTGGCATTGATTTTTAGGGTTCCGTGCCAAAGGCAAAAAACGGAACCCTTATAGATTCGTCACGTCTGTCTGTCTGTCCGTCCGTCTGTCTGTCTGTCTGTCCGTCTGTATGTCACAGCCACTTTATTCAGAAACTATAAGAACTATACTGTTGAAACAAGTTTCAACAGTATAGTTCTTATAGTTTCTCTCTCTTCTCTTGGCACTTGCCCCACCCTGGCTCTTACCTGTAAGGTACCTTATTTTTAAGTGTGGAAACCCCACGGGCCGTCACCCCAACGGGGTTTGTGGTGGGGTGGTGAGTCGGAGTCGGACCGACTTAAACCACACGTTGTGCCATTCTGCGCCTGAGAAGGGAGTGACCCGAGAACTGCTGTTATTAATACATGCGGACCCCTCCCAGCGACTGCCTGCACTGAAGCGGGCACCGTCTGCTGGTGGACTCTCTAATTAGACCACATATGGCACACACGTACGTCGCCCCATCGCGACTGGCAACTTAAGCGTATGGCGGTGGAAAACCGTCCCGTCCATCGGCGGCTATACTCAGGTTGGCATGAGGCGCTGGTAAGCGCACCTCCGCTACCCGGTCCGAGTGGAGTTAGACCTCCCGAGCCCTCTCCGCTGCCTTCTTCTGCGAGGTTACGTCCTCGTAGAAGGTTGCGACCGCGGTTACGTTGACCGGCCATGGAGCGTGAAGGTTGTGACCGCGGTAAAACTGCTGTCGCTACCGGCCATGGAGCGTATGACGGCCGCTAGCGAGAGATCTCCTGCGATGACTGCAGTGAGGGCCCGAAATTGCGACGCCCATGCGGGGCAAACCGCCAGCGTGTCCTGGGCCGTGTCCTCACTGCAGTCGCAGTGGTGGCAGGCGGGACTCAGTTCTCTCTTAGCGACCGAGTGCAGGTACTTCCCTAAGCAACCGCGCCCGGAGAGGACCTGCGTCAGTCGAAAGGAAAGGGTCCCGTGCTACCGCCCTGCCCCACTCGAGGATGACCGGCTGTAGAGCCTCCATGGCGGCAAAGCCAGCAGGTGGAGTCTCCAGGCGGGCCGACCAGCGAACCGTGGTGGCTTGACGAGTGGCTTCACGCCACTCGCGTATGTCTTCGGGAAAGCCGTTCTCTGCCCGGAAGTCAGCCGTCCGCCGATTAACTTCGGCGAACACTTCCGCCGCCAAATCCCTCAGTGGAGTTCCGGCTAAGGCGCACGCTGCCTCAGTCGACAAGGAGCGGTAACCGCGTATGGCTCTAACAGCCAATATCCTCTTGAGACACTACAGGCGTGCCTTATGTAGGACCATTAGAGCCGCCACCCATATTGGTGCTGGACTGGACAACCCCCATGTAGAACCGTCTTGTCGCGATGCTGGCTCCACCCAAATAGGGCAAAAGTCGCCCAAAGGCAGAGGCAGCGTTGACCAGCTTCGGTACAAGCTGTCGGAAGTGCTCGTCGAAGAGCCATCTACCGTCGACGATCAGGTCCAGATACTTCATCTGAGTCAAAACCTGTACGAGGACCGAGTTGACCACGATAGAGGCGCCGGCGGGCGGACCACGACGGGCCTATGGAACATCAGGGCTTCAGTCTTAACTGGTACCCAGCCACCCGTAGGCCTAGCCCCCAACCACCGAAGAGACACCCCTGGTGTACAGGCGCGCCGCCTCCCGGAAGTTTGCCGTGACTAAAGTGTCATCGGCGTAACAAATTATGCCTAGCCCGGAGGGGAAGAAGACTTCGAAGAACTCAGTCGTACCCTACGTTCCACAGGAGTGGTCTAAGGATCTGTCCTTAGACCTGCGGAACACCACATGACATGGGTCACCGTCTCCTTCCTTGTACATGACGGGTCGGTACGCTCCTCTAAATAGTCTGCCACTAGCCGCCTCAGGTACACAATGAAAAATTAACAGTTAACTATGAAAAATTACAAACTAAAAACTTGTGTGAAAAAATGTTCTACTAGTCAAACCCTTTCATTTGATACCCATATAGTACCCATACAGGTAGTCGTGACTAAATGTGTAAACCACTATCTTGTAGCTGAGGCCATCTTGGATTTTAATATTTTTTTCATAGTGAACTATGTTCTACTATTCAAGCCCTTTCATTTGAAACCCATATTGAGGTATTCGTGTCAAAATTTGTAAACCGCTATTTTGTAGCGTCGGCCATCTTGGATTTACAATGAAACATAATTTATTTAATTGTATTGTCACCAGATCTACAGGTGTGTACAAAATTTCAGATCAATCTGTCAACAGGAAGGGGATCAAATTTCAATTACAAGATTTGATCCAAACAAACAAATAAATAAAGAACCAGGGCAAGCTAAAAAATATATATAATATATATATATAATAATATATAAAACCGTTTAAAAAACAGATAATGATAAATTAGTTTTTTTCTTTTGATAACCGTATAGGGTATACGGTTAACAAAAGAAAAAAAAACTAATTAAAATAGAAGTTTTAATTAAGAGGAAATTGGCTTTGCTTATTTTAACAAAATGTACTATCTAGCTACTCTTCTACACTACACAGTCATACCGTCCTACATGTCTAATGCTGTCTGTAAAATTGAAATCGATTTGTAAACATAAGGACGTGACATCGAGAATCGGATATTTAGAGTTCGATTCACGATTGAAGAATAGGCACCTTCCCTATTCTTCAAACAGTCAGAACTGTCATACGGTACCTTTTAGATAAGATGTAATAAAGTAACCTACTTCACAAATAGAAGCGTTCTAGTTTTTCTACGTAACAACTGCCACCGCGCTGCCCATGGACATCTGCAATTCAAGGGTAACAAGCCCATCCCCATAGAATGAAGAAATTAGTGATTAGGGATCAAGTAGTGAGAGGTGTAAGGTTATTATTGTTATTCTCTTTATTAAACTTATTATATAACATATTATTTACATTTTTAAATATACATATAAAAAGAAATACATTTAAAAATATAAAAAATAGTAGACCACCGACTTCGGGTACAGGGACCAAGAAACCGGTGGTTAGGGCCCCAGAGACAGGAACCTCCTCACAATTCGAGCCGTGTCAAGGAGGACTGCCTTCTGCATCAGACCCTTGATCCAGTTCCCTAACGTGAGCCTCCTAAGATGTTGGTCGAGGCTCTTGGCTATCAATCCGTGAGCAGATACGACTATCGGAACAATGATCACCGAATCCACATTCCACATATCGACAATCTCGTGAGATAAATCCAAATATTTTATTTGTTTTTCTTTTTCGACTTTCACGAGATTCTCGTCATGAGGAACGGCAATATCGACAATCATTGCGCGGCGCTCTAATCGATCTATCACCACAATATCAGGCTTATTGGCAACAATAGTCCTGTCTGTGATAACAGATCGATCCCAATATAATGTAGCACGACCATTCTCGAGAACTGGGTCGGGCACATACCTGTAATATGGCACCTCTGAACTCACAAGTTTGTATTTCAGGGCAAGTTGCTGATGTACGATCCTGGCTACTTGGTTGTGCCTGTGTAAATATTCGCCGTTAGCAAGCCGAGAACAACCAGAAATAATATGCCTAATAGATTCTCCAGGACGGTGACATGCCCGACACATGTCGACCGTACCATCCTTCAGGATATACTTCCGATAGTTATTCGTCATGATAACTTCATCCATAATCGCACAGACAAAACCTTCGGTTTCTCTGAAGAGATCACCATACCGTAGCCAGGACGTAGATGCTTTAAAATCTATATCAGGCCCATTTAGGGCCCGATAAAATCGACCATGAAGTTCTTTGCTATTATTGTTATTATTATAAACCAATAAGTGCGACAAGTCGAACCACCCGCGTTTTTAGAGTTTCATACCTAAACCGTGTAGTGGACCTGCCCCTTATCCAAGTTATTGTTTCGCGTCGATTCTCTTTCTACAATCGCTAATGCCTCTATTATCTTGTATTATAGGCTAATATTTTGTTTTGACCACGTGACTTAGCGTTAAGAGACGTCATTCCCATACATTGTTTAGTTTTCTATTAACTTTTATGTTTTCAAAACGCAACTTTGCTAGGGAGGCTGGTCGAACGATATCTGCTCATCTATGTGAAAGTGGACGAACAATAGAGTATATGAAGAACAATAGAGGTTTATACACTTAACAACTTAATATGTGAACTATTCAGATATTAAGTGAGTAATGTTCATCCTTCAACTTCATGTAAAACTGATTATTATAGATATTGCCGTTTGGTCAACTAATTTAAAAAAATCTAAATTATTCAATAAATGTTTTAATGTAACTGATTCTTCAATAACTTTGAATTTATTTTCTTTATGGTTATAGAAATAATATATTTTGTATACCTATATTAATTCAATCGAAAAACTTTGTTAGACAGCGATTGAGCAAGCTACTCGTTTTAGGCTTCATTCGTAATATGTATCTATAAATACCATACACATTTATGTACTAATAATCGAAGAGTAGCGCAGTTCCACACCACGTAGCAAACGCGTCCTGCTACGCTCGTCATTGCTATAACTGGTAATTCACTTTGTCACAATGTTTGTCTTGGATAATGCTACAGATACTGCTACGCGGCGCTCCTAGCTCGAAGATATCTCGCGATGTACCTTCTCGAACCCACGCCACACATGACCTCCTGGATCTTTTTGAATAAATAAATCTATACTTCTATACTATTATATAAAGCTGAAGAGTTTGTTTGTTTGTACGCGCTAATCTCAGGAACCACTGGTCCGATTTGAAAAAATCTTTCAGTGTTGGTAGAACACACAACGCCATCTCGTCCCAAAGTAAGCAGAGCTTGTGTTATGGGTACTAGACAACTGATACAAATACATATACACGTTTTTTTTGTAAATACATACATATTATACATAAAAAACACCCAAACTCCGAAACAAATATTTGTAGATCATACAACCATCTGGTCCGAATCGGGAATCGAACCCGAGACCTCATGATCAGCAGTCGCACTCGCATACGCTAACCGCGAGACCCATGAGACAGTCGCCATGAGGCGGTCGCTCATATCGGAATGAGGTCTTATATCAGGGCGTGAACCTACTCAGTAAGATAGTAGTATTGTGGTTACCGAAAACCTTCAGAGTGTGGGATGTCACGTTTTGGTAAAGTTTACATTTAATAAAAAAAAACACAGTAGATTTTTAGATTGCAGTTGAAGAGTGGATTTAAATGTTGTAAATCCGTTTTTAGGTAACCAAATTTAAAAACACGTTGGCTGTTGCAATTAAAGATGCTCGTTAGATTAGATATGATATTTCGGTGATTGTAATAATGCCTTTGTATGTTACTTAATTATGCCATTTCGTTTAATAATAACTAAGCCTTATCAGAACTGGTTTTCTTAGTGCCATTGTGTTTACCAAATGAGGATTAATTTACTAACGCAACTAGCAAATTTAGTTGGGTTTTTTAAAGTAATTTGTTCCAATTAATATTTGTAAATAAAGCGCAGAAACTACTAATTCCTTAACAGAGGTAATGATATCTTTATAAAATATACATCGTCGTAGAATCGAAAAAACTCTTTTGTCGTCTTTTTATTTTGCTGCCTTATTCATTTGAGAATGGCTAGGCTAGGCGGCTAATTAAAGTTTTTGTATGGTTCTTAAGGTCCATATTTTATGTGTACCTAGATATTTTTTAAATAAAGAAACCACACACTTTATAATGAATTATCACGAAGATGCATAACAAATTTAACTTTCGATTATTTAGATTATAAATTCAAGGTCATATTTTTTTGCGTACTTGGAATGGCATTTGCCCCTCAATGCCTTCGGATATCTTATGCAACTGCTCCAGTATCATAACAATGGAAATGATAGCCGTATGTGGGCTAACAGAGGTTGTAGTACTCAGTGAAAGTGGTGGGAGCTACGCGAAGGTCGTTTGCCACGCTGCTTGTTGGCCGCGGTCGCTTCGCATCCGACGTCACGATTATTGGACCAAGTCCAGTAGTGGTCGGCGCGTTAAGGATGCTCGATATTAGTAAAGTATCAATGTTGACATCGACGTCTTACTAATAAGTCTAATTACCATCGAAAGGAAATCATTGGTATTGGAGAATAGTTATTAATCATAACATGAAAAAAACGAATAACCCAAAATTTTCTGTCATAATATATTCTGCAAAAATATTATTAAATAAAATATAGAAGTCACAACTCGACCTACGTGGATAATAATTTATATAAGACTGTTTAATCTTGGTGTGAATTATTGATTTTTAAATAATAACTTATGTAAGTCCGTAGGCATATTATTTTCTCACAATTCAGTTCTTACAATTTTGTGTTAATAAGTAGCTAAATAGATCATTCTGCATTAATAATATCGTAATTTAAGTGTAAACCCATAGAGTAAACCTAAAGCGTTATGAATCGCTTGGTTGAAATCTCAGATCAAATAAAAAAAGATAGATAACGGACCGCCTTGTTCTTGTTGAAGTGAAGCAGAAAAAAGGCGCGTAGTTCCAAGTAAACACACAACTATGTATAAACTACGCTACTTTTCGTCAGTATCGTATAAGTTGTCGATACTTGTACGATACTGACAAAAAGTAAATAAAAAATACTCTCGAAGCGATGTCGTGCTCATAATATCAATATATCGATATTTTTAACCGACTTCTTATGAACATTGATCAACACTAGAACGCGTACGCATCGTGAAGGCGCGGCGTCACTCACATTACTGTTCAAAATGTCACGTAAATGTCAACATTTGCTCGTGATTGTAAACTTGCTGAGATAGATATAGAATGTAGGTAGGTACATTCGAATCATCAATTTGTAGGTAGATATATTTTAAATATGGATACGGAATATATTACAATGACAAGTTGGTTATAATAATAAAATTTTGTAGTTTATGACACATGTTTTATATGCAACGTTCTATTTAGATAGGTTTTTACTTTGTGGTCTTCCGTTCAACGCTCTAACTAAATATGAAACCTATCCCCTTTATTATAACAGGTGCAAGATTTATATAAGTGACGCAAACGCTGATTACAAATAAATCGGTGTATTATGTTTATATTCAAACAATAAGTTTTATTTTGTTACTATTTTGTATAGGTGGGTATGGGGACAATAAGAAGTGAACGAGTTTGTTTTCACTATTGCTTACAAATTAAATAAGCATCATTATAATTAAACCACCATTCATTTGAAACATCGGTAGGTACGCGATAGTTTTATTCGACTTATGAAATCTACAACAAGTTCAAATAAAATTTATGAATGTATACAGTTGGCACTTTAAATATAACTAGCGACCCGCCCCGGCTTCGCACGGGTGGATTTCAGATGCCCCCGCCGACGACACGATTCGTGCATTTTAAATCTGTAATATCTTCGAATATATTCATTTAAATTAGATACTGTAAAGAGCCATTTTGATCTATATTAAATGCACAATGTATTTAATTTACTTAATTGTATAAGGATTCATTCTGTATTGCTTAAAATCACTTCGTAATAAGCCATTATTTCTCGTAAAAAGAAAAGAATAAAAAATGGTTGTTGTGGGTTATCCCTAAGAGATAGACATATGCCGTCGCGGACTTTTTTGTAGTACTTTTTAAGGTGTACAATACTGTAGTACATTATTTTGATCTATCTCGTGGGTGCAACCAGCGTTTGCAATTTCATTTTAAAATTATACCTTTTGATACACTTATGTTTCTAATAAAATGGTAACGATATCGTACCATGAGGTCGAGTGACAATGTATTCTCAGTCGTATTTCATTAGTTAGAAATTGGGCTGCTGGTTACGTATTCAAAACATTGTTAAATGCAAATTTACGGTTGAAATAAAATGCAGCAAGTGGTAACATCCGGATGTTTTGCATTGATTCGCTCTCTCTTGGCCCGGCCACTTTCAGCACCTTTATCGCGTGTCGTACGCACGTGCACGCTAAATTAACCATACCAATTATGTACACATTTTATAACAAATCATTAGATATGAAAAAAACTCTCTGCCAAAAAAACACTTAAACGCGTAAAATAAACTGGTTCTTCATAAATTGCCTATACCTAATTCTTTATTCATTTAAATAGTAGTATTATAATGTGTGCTAGGTACCTAAAATCTGATTGAAGTCGGTGCCAAGTGACTATCGCTTAGACTTTTGTAATTGTTCGTTTGTATTCTTTTTGGCTTAGCACCGACTTCAAACAGATTTTAGGTACCTAGCACACATTATAATACTACTATTTAAATGAATAAAGAATTAGGTATAGGCAATTTATGAAGAACCAGTTTATTTTACGCTTTTAAGTGTTTTTTTGGCAGAGAGTTTTCGTTGGATGTTTTTTGGAAGTCGGTTTTTTTTTATTTAAAAAGTTTTTTATTTTTCAGTTTTTAGTGCAAACAATCGTAGATAAGTAGGAAGTTGAACTATTTCATCATCAAGAATACAAATTAAGGTCTATACGTACGTGTAATATTAAAATCATCCTCTAATCCCTAACTGTTGAAGAGTTTAACCTTCTATCATCAGCTCACCTAAATAACTTGAAAGTATACGACTGAAGGTCTTTAGATACGTATGAAATTGAAAGAATTATCCTCCAACTCCTAACCGTTGAGGAGTTGTACCTTCCACCATCAGCTTACCTAAATAATTTGAAAGAATACGACTAAAGGTAACATATGTACATATGATATTTAAAGATTTATCCTCCAACTCCTAACCGTTAAGGAGTTGTACCTTACATCATCAGCTCATCATCATAAAATGATGACTACCAGACGCAAATACCGGTGTAACTTCAGAAAATATACGAAAAACATAGTATGTGCCTATAAAAAATGAGGGTTTCCCTCGATTTCCCTGGGATCCCATCATCATATCCTGATATGCTGGCAATGGGACCACCTCGGAAGCATACCCTTTCGAGTACAAAAAAAATATCAAAATCGGTCCACAACTGACGGAGTAATCGGTGAACATATATAAAAAAACAAAAAAAAAGTTGTTGATTATGAGTATTAGATCTTAGAAGAGTATAATAAATACATCTATACTAATATATAAAGCTGAAGAGTTTGTTTGTTTGAACGCGCTAATCTCAGGAACTACTGGTCCTATGTGAAAAATTCTTTCAGTGTTAGATAGTTAGCTTATCGAGGAAGGCTATAGGCTTATATATCAACACGCAAACACCAATAGGAGCGGAGCACCAATGAAGAATATTACAAAAACGGGGGAAAATTATCACGCTACGGACAATAGGAGACGCAAACGACGTTGCGTGGGTCAGCTAGTTAAAGATATTTCGTAAAAAAATTTTGGAGGGCTCTTTATAATCGATACTGAACCGAAAACTGTATTATATTTCATTTTTATCTGTCTGTCTGTCCGTCTGTATCTTGGCCGCGCATCACGCCGAAACTACTGAATGGATTCAAATGAAACTTGGCACGATTTGAGTTCATACTACGAGATAGGACATAGGATACTTTTTATCCAGAAATTCAGCACGGTTTCCTGGAGAGAGGGGATGAAAATCAAAATATGTACTTAGTTGTAATTCAATAACACATAGTCCGATTTCGTTCATTCCTTTTTTGCTAGAAAGAAAAAAAATAAAAGATAACGGGAAAAGTCTTTTTTTTGTCCGTGACTGTACACTGCCTGTGTGAAGCTGAGACAGATATTGCGGTACAAAGTTCGCCGGGTCAGCTACTTTATAATATTAGTAGGAAGTTGTATTTTTTAGCACTAAGTTTTTTAGTGTATGTGTATTTCCATGTCTATTCAAAGGTAATTTAGTTAGTGTTCCTACTAGAAATGTTGTAATACCACCAGTATTCAATCACAGTCATTTACACATATATACATATAGTCACGCCTTTTTCCTAGAGGGGTAGGCAGAGACAATTGATCTCTCCTTAATACGGTCCTGTCCTGACACACCTGTTTTGCTTCGTCCACAACTCCACATTCATCAATAGTTTTTTAAGAACATTACCGATTTGATCGGTAAATGTTCGCCGTGGACGACCTCTTTCGACACTTCCACACACATTCGTTCTATAAATTCCTTTCGTGATCTATCATCCATCCTCTCTAAATGGCCAAACCATCGAAGCATGCCCTTTTCAATCCTTGTCACTACATCTTTCATCTTTCAATCCACAACGTTCTCTTATAACTACATTCCTGACTCTGTCACTAATTTTCACATCACACATACTTCTTAGGGAGCTCATCGCCACAGCATTTATTCTACTTTCGTGCATCTTCTGCCATACCCAAGATTCGCTACCATACATAAGGGTTGGGACCATTCACCTTATTTCCCCCTTTCGCTCTCCTTTTTATATCATCTTCACGCACTCCGTTCCTTGTGAACATAGACCCTAAATATACAAACTCCCTCACTTGCTCTTGAATCTTAATATTCAACTCAGTCATACTATTTTCCCTTTTAAAAATCATTACTTTGGTTTCCATAACATTCATTTTCAATGTCCATATAAATATATGCACCTGAGTGATACTAATTGTTAAGTTATATACTTTTCAGTAACACAAAACTATCCGTGAACATTTGAGGGCTTGTAGTTTTCTATTTTTTACTTCGTTGCAATGCAGTTCTGTTTCTGTATCAAAACATTGCTTACCAGGATCTTAAGTTTAAGAGTACTTACACGTTCGCTAATAAACCTACGAATTTAGTTTTATTAGCGAACTACGAATTTCGAATTTAGTTAGCAAAGTAGAAGAAATTCTACTATGGACCCAGTTAGTAACATTATAAAAGGTCTTAGGTTGAGTTTTTTATGATCAGAGCTACCTGCTAGAAAATGTGAGTTGTTTATGATGTTTATGAGAAACAACAAATATTTATAAATGCCTTTAACTCTCACTAAAATTAATATCTTAACTTCTGAAGTCTGTTTTACTAATATTACTGTATAAAAATAGTGATTTTACTATCATTCTTTTCTGCCACTAGTAACATGGAATGAGCTTGATGAAGTACAAAGCCGTGTTCGGATACCACACAGTGCTCAGTGCTATAATGATCATTTACCTTTTATCTTAATTGAAGTCGACCAAATATGTAATATTGCATTGAAGGCCGAGACCTTCATTAAAAACCAGGACTGAGTATGTGTTAGGTCTTTGCCGTAAGTCGACAAACAATTTAAGACAAAAACCATAAAAACAGACATTTTTCTGTTGTTTATAGACTATAGCCAATTAATAGAACTACACGTGTTGGGTAAACTGTGAATGTAGTGAGTAGTTGATTTTATAAATCAAATAAAGTAAAAACCTCATCAATGCTCCTTCAAGCCTTTTTCCCAAATCAGGTTGCAGTCTGCTTT
Organism: Diaphora mendica; assembly: GCA_949125395.1. NCBI lineage: Eukaryota > Metazoa > Arthropoda > Insecta > Lepidoptera > Erebidae > Diaphora > Diaphora mendica. The sequence goes on from OX421321.1 coordinate 12,020,597, forward strand.
AAGTCTACTACAAAACGACTGTTTTAAGATATTTTCCATGGAAGAAGTGCCATCAAACATCTACAACCCAAGTATTAGGCGCTATAGAAGTTTTGTAGAAAGCCTATTGTCAGACTTTGTAAGGCTAAATCTACCCGTAACAAAAATTACCAATATCTTCTTGAGCTGACCCACGCAACCTCGGTTGTGTCTCCTATTGCCCGTAGCGTGATAATTTTCCCCCGAAAAATTTTCTTCATTGGTGCTACGCTCCTATTGGTCTTAGCATGGTGATATATAGCCTTCCAAGATAAATGGGTTATCTAACACTGAAAGATTTTTTCTAATCGGATCAGTTTTTCCTGAGATTAGCGCGTTCAAGCAAACAAACTCATCAGCTTTATATATTAGTATAAGATACTAGCTGTTGCCCGCGTGTATATCGATAAATGAAGAACCGCTCGACCAATTTTGTGCAAACTTTACATAAACCATCTACTGAATAGTCCGAACAAAGCCTAAACATTTGGTTTGGATAGATGAGCTATCAGTTATAAAATTACAACAAAAAGTGGCATTGATTTTTATATATATTGATAAGTTTCTTCATTTGTTCTTCTCAGCCGAAAGACACTGCTGGACATACGCCTCCCCTAAGGTTTCCAACAACAATCAGTCTGTGCTGCCCGCATTCAGCGGTTTCCCACGACCTTCACCAGGTCGTCGGGCCACTTTGTTCCTACCTACCTATCCACGTTCCGTCTTCCAGTAAATAGGTAATCCCGTAATCCATTATATAACGCATATCCCCAAAAGAGGTTTCACACACTATGCTACTAAATCCGACAATTTACTCAATTATTTATTAGTTTCAATTGCTTTGTATACACACAAATCGTAAAATATATGTTGTAATAGTACGAGTTGGTATATTTAAATGTTATTGCATAAATTGCGATAATTTTAATGTAAATGTTACAGTTATCATTTTAATACGTTATTTTTGTATCGAACACCAATTGACATTAAGGAAACCGGTTAGCTCAAAGTGGAGCATTCTCATAGCTGGTGGCAGGTCTAGAAATTGGCCAGTCGAACGCATAACCGGGTCCAAACGTCGGGCTTGGTTTTATTAAATGTATAATTAAACACGTGCTTGCTCTTATCTGCTAGCTGTATAAATTAAGTGAGAGTAACTGTGATAACGTAGAATATTTTTCTCATTACAAATTTTACCTTCTATTACGTCGCCGAGTTATGTTTTTACATAACTCGGCGTAAACTGTATAGTAAGATTTAAATTATATGTAACCAATTTATTTGGTATTTAATATGTGATTTGAAAAACAAATGAGAGATGAATATTTGGAAATGGACTAGAATATTGTATTTACAAATGTCTTAACTCTACTTAAGTCGTATTAACTTAACTGTGTAACAACTTTATTCAAGTTTTGTGCATAGGATTTTCCCATTTTAAGCACATTATTAATTTAAAAAAACATTTTACATAAAAAATGACATCCCAGTAAATTATCATTTACTTAATCAGTTTATTTGATTATTTTCAGTCTACTGCAGTCAGAGAATGTAAGTGTATCGGAGTCGGAGTCTGCAAAATTAAGTTATTAAAGGGCTGATCATAAAAAAATCATGGACAAGGCACAGTTAATAGTGTAGGTTGTAGTTGATTCCAACTCCTGTATTTGTAGGATTAAAGCTAGACTTTCTATGATATTGTATTTCTAGAAAAAAATGCATGAACTCGCATAGAGCACGTGTAAGATAAATTTAGATTACAAAGAAAAGATTTATAACTCGCTCGAAGAACCAAGCATTATATCATATTGTATACACACAATAGAGAATGTTAGATACCAAGTTATACATTACTATTTATTTAAGTTATAATTATATGCATATATGTGCAATGTGCATATATAAATAACTTCCGAAAAGCAGATCCGAGGCTGGTGAAGATACGTTGATTACTAGTCTACATTAGTACGAACATATAAAATAATGAATTTAAGAAAATCTTAACACCTTGACTACCGATTTATTGTACCTAACACATTAGAAATTGTTTAATATTATATTTTTTTAAATTGAGAAAAACTGACCCCTTTAGTAAAACTAGGAAAATATATAATAATATGTAAATTGCCTGCTCTAGTCACCATCAAACTGATGGACAGAGTTGACGCTTATACTTCGTTTATTATACCAAGCGACATATTCGTAGCCGCGTAGCACTTCGTAGCAAAGATGACGTGGCTGACCGATTTTCTTTTCCACCATATTCTGGTAGTTGTTTTCATCAAATTGAATATGATAATCTCTTAGACTTACAGAATTACATTAAGAAACGTTCTGAAAATTAGACAGCATCGGTGTTTTCCGTGTTTTTAACTCGACCTTGACAAGAAACAATTGAGTATTATATTTATTTATTTTTAGAATTTTTAAAAGAAGGAGAACTATATTCATATTTCTGGATATACTCAATCTTAATTTCTAGCATCATACACGTCCAGAAAAAAGTAACTAATAATCTAGAAGTAGTCGTGAATCATGAAAAGAGCATTTTCCATTATCGTTCAGTGTTTTATTTTCTCTTGTACATTTGTAGGCTTTATTTAATAGGTAGATGTATATGGGGGTGTCATTTGTAGCGCGGCTGGGCGCCGTGTGGGCGCCAGTCGACATCGTCGGTCGCTTGGCGACCGCCGGCGCCGAGGCCCGTACTAGCTGAGCATGTACGACGTTTCGCATCACTGTCATTACGTTCAACTAGCTGTGCTGCCCACGACTCGACATTGTATATTAACGGTTATTCAAATTTCACTCATTGAACGTCACAAACAACGTCACGCTGTTCGTTATCAGACGGCATATTTACTTTGAGGATCGTGAAATTTACATATCTCCCTTATCGTGTGATATCGAATATTCGATGTATTTAACTTTACTTGTAGGGCTTTTTGTGAAATTATAACTTTGTTCTTTTGCTTCGTTTAAAGGTTTTTTCTCTCTCGAAAGAATCTAGAATTTAAAGTTGATTTTATTGTTGTCGCTCTCGACAAATGGTATTTATATTCCTCGCAACTTTGCTTCTTTCAACATTAGAGGAACCTGTTTTTGACGTGACAACGTATTATAATTCGATGCAGCCGGCTGCACACACAAAAAACATGACTCATGCGACGTTACCTCGCTCTGAGGCGTTCCATTTAAGGCTTGAAATGCAAGCGAGAGATAGATGCGGCAGGATGTCACGTTAAACTAACGTCCGTAAACAGAGTTTATAGACAACCATTTTTATAGTGTTCGTACAATACATACATATTTTTATTATTAGTGATTAATCCGTTAAATCGTGAAAGCGAGCGTAACAAACAAACTAGCAATTAATTGCATTTAAACGGCTTAACCGATGCTATAGCAGTAACAAAGTTAAAAGTGTAAATAAAAAGCGTTCTATAAAAGCGTTCTGACCACTTCTGGGGATTTCTAATTATTCATTCGTATATATCGAGTTTATATTTCAGGACTTATTATTAACTTTTAAAATGTATCACCAAATTTTGTAAACATTTTAGTAGGTATTATTAATCTCTTCATTTTTAGAAAATTTAGTTGAAATGCTTCTTCAAACTGAAATGCCACCAATCTTCATTTTGTTTTGGATTTATTATAAAAAAATGGTTGTATTTTCTTTTCATAAAAACCAACTAAGTTTAGGCTTACTTAGGTACATACATATTGAATCTTATGATACGATTCGGTAATGCGCTCGTTGCGAGAGAAGTTCTACTTTTACTTGTATTTAACAGTGCTATAAAAGAATATAATACATAATAAGGCTCTAGTAGCTCTAAGTAATTATAATTATGTATGCAGGGAATTTAGCCTTGTATTTACGCCAGGAAGGTGAATAGAAAAAATGATTAAAATAATATATTAGAAAATAATAAACAAAGAAGTTTATAAATCATTTTTCGTTTATTTCAGATTTAAAATGCCCCAATGGGCAAGCGGGGAGGGTGGAGGTTCTGAAGCGGAGTCGCCAGATCAGATGATGTTGTATTATGAAGATGAAACCTCCGAGTATTATGAAACCAAACCTGACATTGCCGACAAAATAGAGCAAGCAGGAGGTGAGAAATGCAATATTAATTCTGAATGTTTTTAAAAAGTGCCTGCATGGCTATTGGATTTTAATTTATTATTGTAATACGCACAGGCGTCGAAAAGCACGAAGTAGATAAGGACATTACGAAAATCAGCCGTAACCGTGCGTACAAATCGATTAGTCTGAACTCGCGCTCTTACGCAAATACTTTATCAAGCGTGCAGTAGCGTCACGTAATAGCCAAGTTTCGTACAGAGCAGCTGACTTGTTGCACAAATGTTTTCGCTTCAATATCGTGCCGTTGCCAGCTTATGGTTGGCAACACTTCGTAACGGAGGACGTGAATACTGAGATCTCCCGGTGATGTATACGCGCATTCTGTAAACCATTATCATTAATTTGTTTGTTGTTTTCTCATTGTCTGTGTATTTAATTTAATTCAAAGATTTAAAGCAATCAAAATGGATGACAACATAACTTAGTGTTATTATTATTTATTAACCATAATAAATTATATTATGCTAACTGCCTCGTTGGTCTAGTGGTTAGCGTAAGCGACTGCAGATCAAGAAGTCACTGGTTCGATTCCCGGGTCGGACTGCTGTTGGATTTTTCTTTCAAGAAATTCTTAATAGCAGCCCGGAGTATAGAAGACGGCAGTGTTTCCCGCCCGTGTCTCGGAGAGCACGTTAAGCCGTCGGTCCCGGTTGTCATGAACATCTATAGCAATCGTTATTGGGAGTTCAGTGTCCTCAAATATACTGACAACTAGTTCAATCTTCTGAAACCTCCTCCGTCTGAAACTAGTTCAAATACCTTAACCATCTCAAACTAGTCCAACCTTCGAATTCAGTTCACCCTCAGGGTTGCGGAGGTCCGATGCCAGTCGCTCCGTGTAAAAACTGATATTCAGGTAAAACCGGTTGAAATAGTAGCTGACCCCAAATCTTGGGTATAATAAAGGCTAGGAAGATGATGATTAATTCTATCGTTAACGCAACTACAACCTATCAACATTAATTAATATTTTCCCACGAAAATTGACGCTTTTTCTTTTCTAATAATTTTAATGAAAACTTTTGAAGTGTAACATTTACACGATTTTCTGCAATCTTTGGTAAGGAATTGTGTAACAGAAAAGTGCGCGATGCTTGATTTGACCAAGGATGACTTTATTATGAAAAAAGTTTGTAATTGCAAGTATATGTGCGGCTTATATCAAATACTAGGTTGAATAATAAATTAAAAATTACTGTAGGTACCTTTGTGACGTAAAATAATTGCGTCAAGTAGCTGGCACGTAGACGCTGGAAGCCTAGCGACATTTTGGAATTTGATTTTGTGAATAAAATTAAAATTTATGTAAGCGTACTAACGTACTAACACTAAACTTTTAATAATGAAGTCGGGTAAGAATATATTTGTTCACATTTTATGTATATTTAAGTGACTGTAAATTTAATATTCCAATATGAAATATTAAAATTACTTTTCATTCATGCTTTTTACGACGATTATAAGATTTCATTGCTTTATTATCACTCTTTTCCTTAGTATTTTTTTGTAGGTATTATAAAATTTGTTACAAAAACACATTTCATATAAAAAGTTAATTATTTGTTACTTTCACCTAATATTACATAACTTGAAAAAAATACTATTTTACCCGACTGCAGGGAAGCTAAAAGTAAGGGTAATTTTGGCACTCTATGTATGTTTGTATGTTCCACCGTAGCGCCTAAACTACAGAATCGATTTAATTGAATGAGGTGTTAATAGATTTGAAATAATGACCCGGGTGACACCGGCCGCATCTATCTCTCGCTTCCATTTAAGACTTGAAGTGCAAGTGAGAGATAGATGCGGCGCTTGATGGAAGCGAGAGATACGCAAGCGCGCGTTGTCGTGAAGCGGCTGCAAGAGCTGGGGTTGGAAGCTCTCCCTCATCCGCCATACTGACCAGACCTTGCACCTACCGACTATTACTTTTTCCAAAATTTAGACAAATTTTTTGTGGGTAAAAAATTAAATTCCCGAGAGGCAGTACAAAATGCCTTTGAAGAGTTTGATGCCTCTCGTCCAGCTGATTTTTACAAGAAGGGCATCAATAAACTGCCAATGCGTTGGCAAAGATGCGTCGATTGCATGGGTGATTACTTCGAATAACATAAATAAAAAAGTTTGAAAAAATAAGTACTTTCACTTATTGCATACAAAACGGCAATTTCATAGGTAAAGACCTAATATAAAAAGAAAATTGATTTCGCTTTATAATAAGGTGACTCTGTATGAGAAATATTTGACGCTTATGTGTTAATTGATGACATCGCAACTGTGAAGTGTATTTCTATGAACTATTATTAACTACTCTCCGCATAAATATACGATCTAAGGAACGCCTAAGAGCGAGGTAACGACGCATGGCATCTATCTCTCGCTTGCACTTCAAGCCTTAAATGGAAGCGAGAAATATATCTATACATCTATCTCTCGTCATTTATGCGTCGTTGCCTCGCTCTGAGGCGTTCCATTTAAGGCTTGAAGTGCAAGCGAGATATAGATGCGGTGCAAGCGCCGCAACTATCTCTCATCATTTCATCAATGAAAACGTAAACAGACTTTACAGACAACCATTTTTTATTTCAACGACGCCGCTTTTTTAATCAATTTCTGCACAGACAACTACTCATATTAAGACCCCATCGCAATAACTTAATTGAAACACTTCATACTGATCGAGAGTTTTTAATTTTACACATCAGATCAAATAAAAAAGGTAGATAACGCACCGCCTTGTTCTTGTTGAAGCAGAAAAAAGGCGCTTAGTTCCAAGTAAACACACGCGTTACGCAATAACTATGTATATGCTATAAACTACGCTGCATTATCTACCTTTTTTTATTTGATCTGAGTTTTACACATACAAGTAAATATTCAGAATGTATTAATTCCATAGAAGTGTAATTAAGTGCAATTAATTGTATATATATCACTTGATGTATTTTTGATCTATCAGTTCGAGTTTCTTTTTTTCATTTTTCGTTCACATTCATCAATCGCTGCATGCACGCTGTTCGGTTCCTGGTGCTTTTCACATGACCCCTTTTCAGAATATCACTAATTTGGTCGGTAAATGTTTGCTATGGACAACCTCGTCCGGCACTTCCACATCTATTCGCTCTATAAATTCCTTTCGTGAGTCTTCTATCATCCATCCTCTCTAATTAGCCAAACCATTGAAGCATGCCCTTTTCAATCTTGATCACTAAAACTTCTTTCTATTCTAAATGTTTTCTTATCACTAAATTCCTTACTTTCTCACTAACATTCACATCACACATTCCTCTTAGGGAACTTACTACTCACTTGCAACTGAAAATCTGTAGATATCGGTATTGATTAAATATTTGTTTATGCCATTTTGGAACAACAACGTCGTATTTGACGTGAAAAATGTTCAATTAACATGGCGCTGACTAAGATACGAATCGATAAGAGCTGGCTTCTGTTTAGTTTATTTTATGACTACTGCGCAGTTGTGCACCTAATTGCTCTTAATCTTTGACTGCTTCCTGAACATATCTTGTTATTTTGGACAAGTTATTATACCTGTAAAAGAATTTGTTTTTTTTTTGCTTTTGTGACTTGCATATAATATATTAAATGACTAACGCACTACAACATTATAGTACATAATAATTTATATATTTGCTATTAATTGTATAGTACCTAATTTAGTAGTATTTTTAACTTGCCTGTTCTGCATTCTTGTGGTACCTATATCAACGGTTTGTAAAGTGCGGAGTATTTAGCTACTATTATTTCATTCACTTCCTTTATATTTAGCTTATTAAGTCTATTTTTTATCCAACTATTTGTACGACATGCAACAGTTAGAACGAAAGAGCGTTGAAACAATTTTACAATCTTTGCCATACTTATTACAAAATAAAAATTTTTTTTTAATAGAAAATGACAATAAATACCTTTGAGAAGAATTAAGCAATTCCTAGAAAAACTGAATAAAAAAATAAAAACTAATAATGTTAAATAAAAGACAGCATGCATAACATTCATAAATTCTAGCATATTATTCTATTTAAATCAAAAAGCTACTTTTCATGCACTAAAAACTTTTTATAAAAAAAAAACCGACTTCCAAAAAACCATCCGACGAAAACTCCCTGCCAAAAAACACTAAAAAGCGTAAAATAAACTGGCTCTTCATAAATTGCTATGTGCCAATTCTTGTCTATACCTAATTCTTTATTTATTTAAATAGTAGTATTATTGTGTATGCTAGGTACCTAAAATGTGTTTGAAGTCGCCGCCAAGCCAAATGTAATAGTGGTTACCACACTCGCTTTATTTCGAGACGACCATCAACGACGTCGCGTCCCGTGTCTGCTCGCTTGGGTTGTTTTATGCTAGCAATCCGGCAGCGGCGAGTGCGCATTACATTTTGGCTTGGCACCGACTTCAAACACATTTTAGGTACCTAGTATACACAATAATACTACTATTTAAATAAATAAAGAATTAGGTATAGACAAGAATTGGCACATAGCAATTTATGAAGAGCCAGTTTATTTTACGCTTTTTAGTGTTTTTTGGCAGGGAGTTTTCGTCGGATGGTTTTTTGGAAGTTCGGTTTTTTTTTTTATAAAAAGTTTTTATTTTTCCATTTTTAGTGCAAACAATCATAGGTTATCAGTAAGTTGAACTATTTCATATAATTTCTGCTGATGCGAATAACTTTAGTGGTTTGAACACGTATTAAAACTGAGTATGATCAGTTTCCAAAATTATGCTGAGATGCAAGATTTCTGTTACCGAGAACGTGGTCTACGGGGCAATAGGAATCGTGTCCAAGCTTAAATGTCGTGATGAAATTGAAGCAGGCGAGTTACTTAAAGCAAAATACATTAAGGGGTTAGTCATCATAGCGCCCGTGACATCAGCTCACCTAAATAACTTAAAAGTATACAACTAAAGGTCTATAGATACGTATGAAATTGAAAGAATTATTCTCCAACTCCTAACCGTTGAGGAGTTGTACCTTCCATCATCAGCTTACCTAAATAACTTGAAAGAATACGACTAAAGGTAACATACATACATATGACATTTAAAGATTTATCCTCCAACTCCTAACCGTTAAGGAGTTTTACCTTTCATCATCAGCTCATCATCATTAAATGATGACTACCAGACGCAAATACCGGCGTAGCTTCAGAAAATATACGAAAAACATAGTACGTGCCAGAAAAAAATGAGGGTTACCCTCGATTTCTCTGGGACGCCATCATCAGATCCTAGTTTCCTTATCATGGTACCACCGTCGGGACATCTACTTTCCATTAAAAAAAGAATCATCAAAATCGGTTCATAAACGACGAAGTTATCCCCGAACACACATAAAAAAAAAAAACGGTCGGATTGAGAAACCTCCTCCTTTTTTGAAGTCGGTTAAAAAAATATATACGGTCGAATTGAGAAACCTCCTCCTTTTTTGAAGTCGGTTAAAAACGAAGCCAGTTTTGCACACATTTATGTGTTTAAACTCAGGCCATGGGAGGTGACACTGATAAACAAGATACTGCTGGTCTTGATAACAGATATTATTTTTAATTTTGTAATCTTAATCTTACAATAATAATAAACAACATTTTCAATTTTTTTACCATGGAATATTTTGGTATGTGTTGCTTTTGGAATTCAATAATAATTTCGTTAAGAACACCAACACCTTCAACCAGCACTACAACTATAGAAAAAACCACAACAACTGAATCAGAACGCAATGATAACAAGCTAGAGCCCCACGAGGCCCCACGCCAACGTCTTCAACGTGCCCCACGATCATGAGAGAAATCTTACTAAATGAACCAGAGGGCGACAATATAGAATTGGAGCCGCAACAGTAGATACCAACACCTTCAACCAGCATTAAAACGATAGACGAAACCTTAGCGAATCACAAATTGGTGGTTAGGAGAGAACTCTAACTCGCCACAATATACGTCAGCTAGATCTCAAGTCTTTTTCGGCTCTCCTACTCTTCTAGCGTAATCCCGACATCATGGAAGAAATTATTGGTCCACCGGATCCCTAAAAAAGGCGATCGCTCAAATCCTTCTAACTACAGGCCGATAGGCTTAACTTCCCTCTTCTCGAAAATTATGGAGTCCATTGTCAACCAACAACTTCTGCGGTAGAGGTAACTAGAAGGTCATCATCTGCTTAGTGACCAACCAGTACGGCCTCCGTAAGGATCGATCAGCTGGTGATCTTCTAGTATACCTGATACTTTGGGTGCAGGCGATTGAAATTAAGGGGGATGCCTTGGCAGTTAGTTAGAACATTGCGAAGGCCTTTGATCGGGTCTGGCACAAAGCGCTTCTTTCGAAGCTCCCTTCCCTTCCTATGGGCTTCCGGTGAAATTATACGAACGGGTCACTAGCTTTTTAGCGGATAGAAGCATAAAGGTCGTAGCCGACGGTGAATACTCTGACTCCATATCTTTGAATCTTGGTGTCCCGAAAGGCGGTGTGCTACTGCTACTTTGTTACTCCTCCATATCAATGACATGTTGCAAATTAGCGGCATTCATTGTTATGCGGATGACAGCATGGGCGATGCTCTCTGCACCGGCCGCGCTAATGTTTCTCGGGAAAACGTCATTGAGAGTCGAAACAAACTTGTGTCTGAAATTGAGACATCTTTGGAAAAGGTCTCAGATTGGGGTAGACTTAATTTAGTCCAATATAACCCCATAGAGACACAAATTTGCGCGTTCACCGCTAAAAACCTGCCGTGGGTTGTACGTCCTCGTTTTGAAGACTCCCTTATCTGCCAAATTGGCCTCGAAGAAGCTTAGTGTGCTCAACAGATCGAGACGGTATTTCACTACGGCTCATCGCCTTCGGCTTTAAAAGGCGCAGGTTCGGCTTCATGTGGAATACTGTTCTTATCTTTGGGCGGGGGCACCCCAGTACCAGTTTCTCCCTCTGGACCGCATTCAATGGAGGGTGACTGCTATCGTCGGCTAGTCTCATGGCGTTGCGTAGAGATGTGGCTTTGCTATGCGTCTTCTATAGAATTTACCATGTGGAGTGCTCCGAGAAATTGTTCGAACTGATCCCTGCCGCCTCTTTCCGCTATCGTCCTACGCGATAGCAGTTCTATCCATTAGATCATTTAGATGGTTGGTAGTCCACGACAGCTTTTCCAGAAACCTTCTGCCTCGCACGACAAAACTGGAATGAACTGTCGCCTATTCCCGGACCAATACGACCTTCAATCCTTCAAGTAAAGAGCGTACTCCTTCTTAAAAGGCCGGTAAAGCACTTGTGACGCCTCTGGTGTTGCGGGTTTCCATGGGCGGCGGCCACCGACAGCCACTATTCCATAAAAAAGTGTTATTTCTAGTTATTATACTGTGATTTATTATGTACTGATAATTGTTTGATAAAAATCGTATCGATCATTTTCTTATACAAAGTCTGATTATTCTATAAAGTTCTACTATTAAGAGGTATGAGTGTTATTGCTCATTTTTATTCTGTGATTTAATTAAGTGTTATGATTGGAAGTTCTTGATATTTATATTGTTCAACATAAAAATCTGATTATACATAAATCTCAGATCTTGATTACAAACGATTTTATAGATTACCTACTATAATTTTTGTTTTTAGTTGTTTTCATCTGTATCTGACCTTAATAAAGGTAATTTCTTTTCTAAGATATTTCTTTTATTTTGGTAATGTACCGGCAATAAATAAAACATAATGTACATACACTACTATTTTTGATTAGTATTAAATAAAAATGTGCAGATTATTAGTGCAGTAATTAAATTAAAATCAGTAATATAAGCTCAATTCGATTTAGTAAAAATATTAAACAATGATATTGTCACGAATACCAACTCAACTCAAGAAAATGAAATTATGAAATGTTGCTGCTGCTAGATGAAAGGCTATTAATTACATAAATATCTAATTAAAAATGTCTACATGAACCTGTAAGAATATTATTAATATACCAAATAGAAATGAAGTAAAACGTTTATTTCGTTTCCTGAAAAAAGTAACATTTTGAGTTGCGTGAGTCTTTATCTAGGTGTGCGATATAGTAAGTACTTACCTATGAGTAAAAAAATATTAGGTTAACTCAGTTGACGTCAACGCAGTTGGGGTTCTACCAGCCGACCCACAATTGAGTCAACGTTGTCCTGCTAAAATTTCAGTAAGGTTTGAATTTTATGAGGAAAATACTAACAGTTTTCGTTTCCCATTTTTAATGCTTTGTTGTACTGGTAAGGCTTAATAGTTTTTCATAACATTTGTTCGGAAAATATTAATACGGCTTTTTTTGATGAATATTTTCTAAAATCCTAACTTAAATCTTAACAAACAATTTAAAATGATAGGTAAGTAGCCCAATTGTTGGAATCATGAATAGGTGGTGCAGTTTAACGAACATTTCAACTTTGTTCTATGACTAACTAAAACTTTTTGGATGTATAGAGCATTTTTTTTGTTAGTATTATTATTATTATTATTTTGGTGATTTCTTTTTTCTCAGCTTTCGCTGGTAATATGTAAGTGGCATTTACGGACTAAGTCAAGTAAATGTCACGGTTTTATATACAAGTGAATTAAGTGTGTAAGTCTATTGCATTGTGTGTCTGCTCGTCTATTTGCAGAAACTTTCTGACGATTCTGCAGGTGTTCAGTATAGCAGCTTTTTGTAGGAGTATATAGGTATTGGGTTTCAGATCAAGGAGTTTCAGGCTGTGGTGTATGTGTTTCGGGATAATACCAGTGGTGGACAATACTATAGGGACAATGTATACTTTTTGTTGTTTCCAGATCCTTAAAACTTCATCCTTAAGGTCTGTGTACTTATGTATTTTTTCTGCTATTGTTTTTTGTAGGTTGTGAGTATTTGGAACAGATATATCGATCAAAAAAGTGGTTTTATTTATTTTGTCTTGTACGGTTATATCGGGGCGGTTGTAGTGTGTTGTCCTATCGGTTAGTATTGCACGGTCATAATATATTTTATGTGTATTGTTTTCTAAAACTGCTTTAGGGGTATATTGATAGTATGGTGTATGTGTATCCGGGATAAGTTTATGTTTGAGGGCTAATCTTTGGTGTATGATATTTGCAATTTGGTTGTGTCTATGTGTGTAGTCTGTTTGTGCAAGATTGGGGCATGCTCCAGTAATATGTTGAATGGTTTCTGACTGACTATGACATTTTCTACATCTATCGTCTGTTACTGTAGGGTCTTTGATAATGTACTTTCTATGGTTTTTTGTGTTAATTATTTGATCTTGTATTGCTATAATGAAGCCTTCAGTTTCCGGAAATAGTGATCCAAGAGTGAGCCATTTGTTTGAAGCTTGTTTGTCTATATGTGGCTGTTCAAGATCTTGGGGATGGCGACCATGAAGTGTTTTCTTTTTCCATTGTTCTATTTTACAGATTTCAGAGTTATTTTCTGTGTTATCTATGTCTGTCTCTTGGGTTAGGTTTAATGGTGTGTGGTTCTGATCATTACTAACTATTGCCTTATGGATTTGACTACTGTTAGCTTTTTCAAAGAAAAATGATTTTAATTTTAATATTTGTGTGGTCCATAAGGTAAAGATGTCGATAAGGCCCCTTCCTCCGTCCTGTCTTTTGACTGTTACCCTTTCTATGGCAGATTTTGGATGTAGACAATTGTGTTTAGTGAGAATAGTTCTTGTTGCTATTTGTATGTTATTGATATCTGTTTTAGTCCATTTTATAATACCAAAAGAGTAGGTTAATATAGGTATAGCGTAAGTGTTTATTGCTTTTATTAAGTTTTTGCTGGCTAAATTACTTTTACATAAAACACGTACTCTATGTTTATACTCATCTTTTAAAACTATTTTTAATTTACTGTGGTCTATTCCTTTTGATTGCTGGTATCCTAAATATTTATATAGCTCATTCGGCTCCATAGCTGTAATGGTTTCATCACAAGATACTGTGTAATCGCCTGGCTGGATCTTACCTTTTACTATGTGTATAGTTTTGCATTTATCTAATCCAAATTGCATGCTGATATCTTTACTAAATTTTGCTGTAGCGTCTATTAGCGATTTCATTTCTTTTGCTGTTTTTGAATAGAGCTTTATGTCATCCATGTAAATTAAATGTGATATACTAGTTTCCGTGCTATTGTACTTTAATCGATATCCAGCCTTGCAATTCTGCAGTATCTGTGATATGGGGTTTAGGGCGAGACAAAACCATAGGGGACTTAGGGAGTCACCTTGATATATACCTTTTTTAATAACTATTTCTTTACTAATGATACTGTTTAGATGAAGTGTAGTTTTCCAGAGGGGCATTACGTTTTTTAAGAATTCTATTATAACTGGACTGATTTTGTATATTTTTAAAATGTATAATAACCAGGAATGTGGAATGCTATCAAATGCTTTTTTGTAATCTATATATGTACAGTGTAAATTTCTTTTATTTGTAGTTGCGTGTTTATGAATTAGAGAGTCGATAATAAGTTGCTCCTTACATCCCATATGACCTCTTCTACACCCTTTTTGTTCCTCGGCAAGAATATTATTCTGTTCTATGTGAGTAGTAAGTTTTTGGGTTATGGCTGATGTGAGAATTTTGTATATGGTGGGTAAGCAAGTTATTGGTCTGTATTGTGATGGTTGTGATGTGTATTGGCCTTTAGGCAGCATGTATGTTATACCTTTAGCTATAAATGGTGGTGTACTTTGTTTTCCGTGAATAATGTTAGTAAAATTTTTTGCTATGATTTTATGAAGGGCAGTAATTTTTTGTACCAGTAATTATGAATCTTATCTATTCCTGGTGATTTCCAGTTATGTAGCCTGCTTGTGACGAATTTTATGTCAGATTCAGAAATCTCTTTGAATTGCATTTCATCAATATCTTTCCATTTCCTTTCTTCTTCAATGATCCACTGTGTTTCTCTGTTATGATGTGCTTCTGTCTCCCATATACCTGCCCAAAATTCTTCTAAGTCGTGTAATGCTGGGGTTTCTATAGCATTGTTCGTTGTTTTTTCTGTATTTGTATGTAGGGTTCTGTAGAATATTTTTTCATTAGTATGGAAGAGTATATTATCATTTTTTCTTTTAAGTGCTTTTTTATATCTGGCTAGTCTATGTGATTTTAATGCTAACTTTTGCTTTAATGTATCTAGAAATTCTTCAGGATTTTTATTATTATTTTCATGACTGCTATGTATTCTATTGTTAGACATTATTTTGTTTACCGTATCTACTATCTTTTTCGACCTATTATTGTTTAAAAATTGTGTTAGTCTACCTATGTTTGACCTAAGATGAGTAATATCTCTCTCTAGTCTATCTTGCCAGGCTGGTTTTTTGTTAATGCGTTGTGGTCTGTATTGTGGTTCGGTGTTATATCCAAGCTCTCGTGAAATTACTAGAGCACTACAATATATGAGTGTATGAATATCGGTTAGTTGTGACTCATCAGAAAAGAACTCGTGCAGTAAGGTATTATTAAAGAAATTAGTTAATTCGACAAGATGAGAACTATATTTAAGTTTAGGGAGTCGAGGCCTTAGTGTTGGGTCTAAGCCTGCAAATTCAATTATGGCTGTCTGTAAATTTTCTTTCAGTTTCTTTTCCGATGAGTCTAAAAGGACATTAGCCTGCATAGTTTCTATTTCTGTTTCCATTAATAGCATCGTGGTTTCAGTTTGTGTTGATATATTAGTACTAAGTGGTGTTTGTGTGTTGTATATGGCATATTCAGTAGTATTTAGATAGTTATGGGATGATTGTGTATTTGTTAGTATTGTTTGTTGTGTAGTTGGGTTTGTAGTAATGATTGTTTGTGGTTCACTAAGTGATGGTTGTGAATGAAGAGAAATATCTTCCTGTTCTAAATCTACTCTAACTTCTTCTTTAATTTGCTCTAACTTTTCATTAGTAAGCATTTTATTTCTGATGATGACTCGCCTTTGATCGGAAACTCGTTGTTCTGAAACTATAACGTGAGGGTACTGTTTTAAAAAGTGTTCATGAAGTAATTTTCTGTATGTTGTCATGTCTGTTTCTAATTTAGTGATGCGGTAGTAGGTACGCATGATGAATATGTTTACATCTTCTGTCCATCTCATGCGTACACGTGGTTTACCAGTCTTAGTGGACGCAGGTAAAAGGGTATTCACCCCCTGCGCAACATCTAAGGCCGGTGTGTCTGTAGGTGTTGGTGTTCTTGTAGAAACTTCTGATGGTGTATATGATACGGTTGACGGGCTATATGGTTCCTCTGTTGAGGGGCATGGTGAGCTAATCCTGTCCATATTGTCAGTCTGTCTGTCGAAAGTCAAGTTGGCTGTAGTATTTTCGGGTGACCCGGAGGGAGCCCGTATTATTATTATTATTATTATTTTTTTAATGTATGGCCCGCCAAAATGACTCTACTCTGCCTGATGGAAAGCATAAGCAGAATCCAAGAGTGGTGGTCACCATACTCACTGCGAATGCAGACAATGCAGTATGGCAACCCACACCATGGCGGCCTAGTGATGCTGCTGCATCTTTTAGTCTAGTCAACAAGTGGAACTTGTCGACTAGACTATTTGGGCCTCCGGTCTCGCACTCACCAACGAAACACGACAGCATGAACGCTGACATTTTACGTTGATTTTCTGTGCGAGGGTAGTACCGCCCCGGTCGAGCCGGCCCATTCATGCTGAAATCAGCGTGGCTCTACTACCTATAGAAAATGTACAGCAACGATATAGTTTTCACTATTTAAGATTTGCTGTACTGTGCTATATCTATATAACCTTGCAATGTATGTATGCTTGTATGTTCGGGTGGAATCTTGCTACTCAATTTTGAAGCATATATCTTCAACCGATTTTGCTGAAAATTTGCAAGCATATCTATATAGTGTGACAATACAATATTATAATGACATGGAGCTGATATGATGCTGGAGCTGGAAGTTGACCATAGGAACTCTGTAAAGAAACGTCGCAACATCATCGAGTTTGGACTCGTTTGATTCGTCTCGAGGCATTCCAGTAAAAGCTAGTTTTTAAAAAGCTTTTTAATTTAATTTATTCCAGATACCATTACTACATTTAGTATATCACTTTTAGTTGGGTTATACTCTGTTTTTAAACTACAAAGAAAATTCTAATTAAATTTGGAAAAGAACGATATTGAAAACAAGCGGAAGTAAAATTTAAGTTGGTACCTAACTACATACAAAGTAAAAAAAAGAAGAACGTAAAAGGCGGAAGATTTTTAAGAAATTGCTTTAAATTTCTTTTCTATTACGCACTTAAAATATCGTTCTTATCAAAAATGCTTTGGTCTCGAGCGTGTTTATTTTGAATTTTAATTTAAAATCGCACACATACACATCGAAACTACTATTAACTCTTTTGGAACCTGAAGATGGGTCCAACATGTTCGTGTTGATGACGTATGTAGGTATAAAGAGTGTAATACTGTCTGTGTAAATATTCTTTGAAGGAACTGATTTTTTTACAAGCTTTTTATTAACTTGCAATGTATGTATGTATGTTTAGATGGAATCTTGCCACTCAATTTTGAAGTAGATATCTTTAACCAATTTTGCTGAAATTATGCAAACATAATGTATACGGCGTGACAATACAATACTAAAATGACATGGAGCCGATCTGATGCTGGAGCTGGAAGATGGCCAAAGGAACTCTGTAAAGAAATGTCGCAACACCATCGACTTTGGACTCATTTGATTGGTCCCGAGGAATATTTTTTTGTTTTCATAGTATCCATTTTTGGGCACTCCAATAAAAGCTTGTTTTTAAAAAGTTTTTTAATTTAACATTAATCAAGTTTTCATAACTATTATGTTAAATCTTACTTGAGCTCCTAGGTTTCGACATTAGAACTGCCAAAAAAGAAAAGTTTATTGTTCTCATAAATAAATTCATTCAATAGAGCAGCCTCAATTACAGATTTCTATGACAGCGGCAGCGGCAGTGATGAACAAGTGGCTCGTCGAGTCTGCCGGCCGCGACGTGCAGCGGCAGGATCGTCCTCGTCAGCAGCCAGCAGTAGTGGACCCACCGGCCCGGGGCGTCGACGACGCTGTGGGATCTCTGCACGTGAACGAAACCTCCGTAGGTTGGAAAGCAATGAACGTGAACGAATGCGAATGCATTCGTTGAATAGAGCCTTTGAGGTGAGGATAGAGAATTGTATATGTATAAATTTAAATAGTCAAACTTCTTAGTCAACGTATGTTCTCGAAAACATTAAATCTCTGCATTAACAGCCTGTTCTAGTCCACTGCAGGACATAGGCCTCTCCTTAGAAAGAAAGTT
Organism: Diaphora mendica; assembly: GCA_949125395.1. Lineage (NCBI taxonomy): Eukaryota > Metazoa > Arthropoda > Insecta > Lepidoptera > Erebidae > Diaphora > Diaphora mendica. The sequence continues at coordinate 12,039,114 of OX421321.1, forward strand.
TGAGGCTACTATACCATGATGTCCAGACTGGTTATAGGATTTGTAACAAGTTTTCCATCTTACGCTGATGTCCTGCGTAATTTACTCCCTTAATCGGCTTTTACGACACCCACGGGAGTGCGTCATCAAATGTCATAAAATGTCTGTACGAATTATATTCGCAATTACTATCAAGTTACACTTATCCCATAGGCTTAGAACATGACGTTAGAACATTTTACTTGTAGAATTTCTCTTTACATAACATAGTTAGAAGTACATACATAACATAATTAGAGTTTTTTAACGCTTTCTTGCTTTAAACTACTCTGCATTGGATACTCAACTATTAATATCATTAATGGAATTCACCTGACAAAGAGTAGAAAAAATAACTAACCGAAGAAGCACCTACTATCCCGGATAATTAGAAAAAACTATTTACGTAAGTAACTTAAAAAACAAACATTGTTTTTTATTCCAGGACCTACGGCGGGTAATACCACATGTTAAAAAGGACAACAGAAGTTTATCTAAAATAGAAACACTTACTTTAGCCAAAAATTACGTGAAGGCGCTAACCAATGCGATATGCACAATGAGAGGAGAGGTTAATCGATACCAGTAAGTGTAACTATGTATATATAAGTACTAGCTGAGCGACACTAAACGCGGGTAGCACCGCGGTTACTCCTGATATCATCAGCTACCTATCAGTGAAAGTCCCGTTAATATCGGTCCAGCCGCAACGAATAGACAGACAGATAGACAGACAAAAAAATTAAAAAATAATAATAAGTATCGTAAATACTTTCAGCATTTAGTGAAAAGCTGTTAATTTGAAATTACAAACAGACACTTGAATTTTATTTATTTGTTGTATAGATAACTGATTATTTTTCTAATTAAACCTCATCACTAACAAATTTCCCGTAGTAATTATATTATGTCTAGCACCATTGCTGCAGTTTCAGGTGTTTTTTTATTGTTTTTGTGTGTCAGACACACACACATCGTCATCTAGTTTCAAACGAAGCACATCTTGAACTATGATTGTCGGTCGCTTTAGGAAATTGCTTAATTCATCAAGTTATTTAAGTTTATTATATAGCTCTACATAAACTTGTTGACAAGTTGATCCGGTTCTAGAAATATCTAAGTTGATAAAATGTTACCCAAATTTTTTGTGCTCAGTAGTAAAAATTCCAATTTGTAATTTTGGTTCTAGTACGATTATGGGCTAGTTTTGTCTGAAAATTTATCCGGTCGTTTTGTAAACCTTTATAAGTATATTCCGATATATTTTTACCACAACTTTGCTTTTTTACAACGTTCCTATCTTCGTCACTCATGTCACCATTTTGGAATAAATGGCGTCTATTTACGTCATGCGGGCACAACCAAACAGACAAACTCGACATCTACAGATTTATTAGATGTGTAGATCACGGAACAATATTTAAAGTACTTGCTCTCTAGCAAAAATAAAGAATGAATGAAATCGGACATGTGTTATTGAATTACAACTAAGTACATATTTTGAATTTCATCCCCTCTCTCCAGGAAACAGTGCTGAATTTCGGGATAAAAAGTACTTATCCCATGTCCTACCTCGTAGTATGAACTCAAATCATGCCAAGTTTCATTTGAATCCATTCAGTAGTTTCGGCGTGATGCGCGCCCAAAATACAGACAGACAAAAATAAAAAAATAACAGTTTTGGCTTCAGTATCGATTATAGCGAGCCCTCCATAAAAATTTCAAAATATCTTTAATGTACAGAATTGGACCTGTTACATTTTGTATTTTAAGTATATATTAGTTTCCGTCCTTTATGACTCATTTCACGATAAAGAATAATTATGCACAAAATTCCACTAAAAAGCCAAACTGTTTTATAAAACCAGTTTGACACCCACACGTGTTTTTCGTCTTTATCAAAAATATATAACTATGCTAAGAACTATGCATTTAACAAGAAGTTCAATGCAGTCTATGGAATCCTCCGCTTGTTCCGTTATAGACGACGAATTTTCGATTATGTATGCTAGTTTAGGACCTGATGCAGACATCCTCGATCAATCAAACCCGTTCCTAAAACCACAGCCTATTTACCTTACTACCTACACTTTTCTTTTTATTAGTCTACTCCGAAAACTAAACGCTATCGCCTTGCTTCTTTCACCATACTCTCACTCTAGTGCAATAAACAAAACAAAATTTCAATATTCTTGGATCCTCCTTTTACTTTCTCCGTCTCATATCAACGGTTTCGTCAGCTAAACCTTTCCCGTTCAGTCTATTCTTTTGAGAACTGGAATTCCTAGCATAGCCAGCAATGGCAGGATAGCTAAAACAAATGACCCCCAAATCTAAGAATTGTCAGAATCAACTCGATGATCCTAATGGATTATCGAGTTGATTCTGACATTCATTAGTGATAATTCACTATTACTACATAGTATAAAACAAAGTCGCTTTCTCTGTCCCTATATCCCTATGTCCCTATGTTTGCTTAAATCTTTAAAACTACGCAACGGATTTTGATGAGGTTTTTTAATAGATAGAGTGATTCAAGAGGAAGGTTTTTATGTATAATAAATGCATAATATAGTATGAAAACACTGTTAATTTTCGAGGTTTTTAATGTGATGTAACAAATAAACACATTTTTTGCGCTTACATTGCAAACTTTGCACCCTACGAGATAGATCAAAATAATGTACTACAGTATTGTACACCTTAAAAAGTACTACAAAAAAGTCCGCGACGGTATATGTCTATCTCGGATAACCCACAATAAACATTTTTTATTCCTTTCTTTTTACGAGAAATAATGGATTTTTTACGAAGCGATATTAAGCAATACAGAATAAATCATTATACAATTAAGTAATTTAAATACATTGTGCATTTAATATAGATGAAAATGGCTCTTTACTGTATCTAATTGAAATGAATTTATTCGAAGATATTACAGACTTAAAATGCACGAATCGTGTCGTCGACGCGGCGGGGGCATCTAAACTCCACCCGTACGAAGCCGGGGCGGGTCGCTAGTACTATAATATTTTAAATTCGAAAGTAACTCTGACTGTCTGTTATGCTTTTCCGGCTAAACCGCTACACGGATTACAACAAAAATTGGCATGAAAATACTTTGATTCTTGAGAAAAGTCTTGGCTAAAGGCTCCTTATCGCGATAACTGACACACGCGGGCAGAACCGCGGACAAAATCTACTAGTTCATAAAGTATATTTTGTTATTTATATACTTACACTTGCGTATTCATTATAGTTATTAAGGCATACCGCATATGTAACAAACTAAGATGATGTCTAAACGAGTAATATAGTGAGGACAGAATAATTATGTCCAAGTAGGTTAGATAATATACTACATCGTTTTTTATTAAAACAAAAATCCCTAAAATTTTTAAACTACTGTATGTAATGATCACTAAAATCAAAATGGAAATTAACAGAGAAAGCCCTTATGCTTATTCACTCGATGAAATATACCTGGTGCATTTAAAGTTTGTATGTATTGTACTGTAAACCAAGATCATTCCTTTAGTTACCAGAAACCAAAAACTGATATAGTAAAAAAGCAACTGATAATCTTGAATTTTATCTACTACTAGCTTTTATCCGCGGCTTTGTGCGCGTGCATGATGGATATCGTGGTAATAACTTGTTAGGTAAATGCCTATGGCACGTACACATAATGAGGCTTTCTATTGGTAAAATAATTTTTTAAATCGGTTTAGAAGATCCAAAGATTACCCCCTACAACTTCACAATCTCACAAACTTGACCTGTTATAATACTATAAAATATGCGTATATTATTTTCTTACTAAAATGCTCAAATATTTTCAGATTCAACAGCGAAGACGAGAACGTCGAGCCAGTTTTTGTTTTGAATAGAGAACAGGAGCCGAATAATAATGTGCCAAGTGATCAGGATCGAGAAGATTCAAGTCCGGGGTCTCGCGTATGTCTTTGACAAATAAAAACTAGTCTTCGCCTTGCTCGCCCTATGTCTACTGCTACGACATCGGATTTCTCCACTGCACCCGATCCTGCAACTCCAACTTACAGCGCCCGACAATGAGAACCCACGACAAACGCGACTCTTCCAAAACTACTAGATAAATTTGCATAATACAACATATTTTTATTCAATTCATATAATGGCTTAATTATTTTCTTTCTTAATATTTTCTTATTTATAATTTTCTGTAATTCTCTTTAGCAGTGCTGTGTACTCAATATATTTACATTGGCGTTAGGAACAAACCGTAAGATTGAGTGAGTTAGATGTTTGGGTATATAATTTAATTATGATCAGAGATATAAATGTAAGTAGGTATGTATTCATTTGAGTATTATGCAAGGTTTCGTATTTCAGAAGTTGTGTAATATGATACCTCTATGATTATGCCCAAAGACCAAACGGTATGGATTAATTGATAGGTGTATAAAAAATTATAATCGTTATTTAAGCATGTTATCAAAATGTCAAGAAAAAATACAAAAAAAGTAAAGGAGATGAAGAAGTAAAATAAATTACTAAAGATCGTAGTGAAAAATTATACAAAGCGTATTGATATTTTGTAAAATATATTTAAAAAAAACATGGATCACAGGTACAAATGCAATTATCAATTTAGTAAAACTTAAAACAGTAAGGAACCACACCTGTAGGTTATCTTATCAATTTATAATAATACATTTTATGAAGTATTTAAAAAAAAACAAGTACCGATAAAATGAATAGATAATACAATAAGCAAGAGAACAACAGCAACAGATTAAGAGCAGCGATCAAGGGGAACTAAAATACTAATAATAAAATTAGATCTCAAAGTTATTACAGCTAAATTATAGAGATAGAGGGAAAGAGCAGTGTTTGTGTTAATTTATTTTATCTGTTGTATAATGATTTATTCTCGTGGTGCCAAAATGAACGCTAATGCCAAATCATGAGATCAGCTTTGATTTAGCAATCTGTTAAAGGGTTATTGTTAATTAGTGTTACTACACCTACAGGTAATCAGTCAATTGCACTTTGTAAGAATTTTGGTGATATAATATATATGTTGTATTATTAATAAATGGATGTGCTTCGTAGAACAGTTATTTAGATAAAAAATGTTTGTGTCGTGTTAGAGAGCACTCATCTGTAAATGCGATCTTTATGTATCTAACAACTTATGTTACGATCAACGAAATCTCAATTAAAAGTTACCTACATTTGATTTTAACTAAGTTTAGGTTATTGTATTATAATTTTTCTAAGTACACACTCCAATAATGATGTTAGCAAAATGCATTTTCATGGCTAACGTAAGAATGCTTTTGTAATGTTAGCATTTTTAGTCTTTGTGACTTAGCATATTTTGTAAGCTTACCTGCAATTTGAACAGGTAATGCGTAGCTAATAAATATTATTATATATTTGTATGTGCAAATGATTTTTTGTATTTTACGCAAAGTATTTGTGATTAAAATGTATAACAATTATATCTGTGAAAAAATGTTATCACTGGGTATCTTTCTTTTTATTTCTTTCATCACCGAAATAGGTACCTACCCTCAAGTACCGATGGTTACCAATTTAAAAATATAGAATAAAACTCGTACATAGAATATAAATTATAAATAGTATTTATGTCGTGATGTCCCGAAGCGAAGTCTCGGTGCGACGCAATTTTTTTTTATGTACTAGTGGGCAAACGAGCAGACGTGTCACCTGATGGTAAGTGATTACCGCCGCCCATGGACACCCGCAAATTGCATAGCTTTTATTGCGGGCTTTGGGGTCTTTGTGCAGAAATTCCGTAACGTAACGAAAACGCCTAACACCCGAAGCACGCACGGATCAAGACGAGCTGCTACGAACGGTTACTGGTAACATGTAGCAATCCCTTTTAGGGGTGATAGTAGAGATCATTAGCTATCAAATCGTCCTCGGGTAAATGAGTCAAAATGTACTGTTTTGGAAAAAAAATAAAAAAACTCATTTTTTTAAGAAAAGTGGATCACGCTACTTCAAAGTGCTCTTAAACAAACACTTGCGTATTGAATTGTTGTAGTTGGTGATTTCAGTTTGCGTAAGTCAAACTGTCAGTTGACAATAAATAACAGAAATGTCGTACCGTTAGTGAATAATGATTCAGGGAATCTAAAAATTTTCATACATTGTACTGTTTCTTATGACTAAATGCAATTTTATTTAAAAAAAATCACCTTACAATTTTATCGGCGTAATAGCTTAAAAACAAGTATGTTTTATTAGCTATCCAACGAGGTATAAAAAAATTAAATACGTTGACAAATGGCTGAGTAAATGAACTTTTACTTTTACTCGAACAAAACCAGAGGTTCAAAGGAAGCGTATTAGTTACGTTCCGATTACGGAGAGCCGCATGAGCCTGTTCAGGAATAATATGGCGGATAAGTTGTTAAGATTGCCCTATGATAGTGACCCTAATCAAGCTTGCGCTTTGTTATTTAATATGATTAATAATGAATTTAAATTAACTTTTACATCAATAACACTAACGATTAGTGATCGTGTAGTATTCAGTGACTGGGCCACTGTAGGTATCTATAAAAGTCGACAACGGCTATATGAGTTGTATTATGAAAAAATATATAATATTAACTTAGATTTTATAGAATATGTAAAAAAATATTCAAAGACGTTTAAACGCACCTGTTATGTTGCTAAATCCCTATATTTAAAAAATAAAATCATCTGGAAATAAAATAAAAACCACATGGGAGATTATAAACGCCGAAACCGGAAGGTTGTACGAAATCGTGACCTACATTTAAAAATTAATAATGTAGATATAAAAGCGGATGTGGAGGTTGCGACTGAGTTTGAACATTTTTTACCAACATTCCTATTCGAACAACCAAAACTCTCTTCCTTTGCTTGTTTTGTATTAGAAAATAGTGTAAACCGGTGTGATAGGGGTTTTGAATTTTCAGCTGTTAGTATAAATGATGTTATCAAGGCTTTTAAAAGTATAAATGTAAAGAAAACAACTGATTTATGGGGACATTCAGTACATACTATATCTGCAATAATTGATATGATATCTCCATATTTAGCAACTGTTTTCAATTCTTGTATCGTATCTGGCGTGTTACCTGATCTGATGAAACAAAGTAAGGTGATTCCATTGTTCAAATCTGGTAGTAGTTCAGATCCATCTAACTTCCGACCTATCTCAATACTTCTAACATTGTGTAAATTTTTTGAAAAATTGCTTTTAAACCAAATGTTACAACATTTTATTAAGCAAAACTTGCTTCATCAAAAGCAATTTGGTTTTACTAAAGATCGTTCAACTACGGACGCGGGCGTGAAATTGCTTAAACATATATATGGCACCTGGGAGGATTCACAGGATGCGTTTGGTATTTTCTGGAACTTGTCTAAGGCTTTCGATTGTGTCTATCATCCTACACTCATCAGGAAGCTACAGCACTACGGAATAATGAATAATGCTCTAAATATTGTAACGTCGTATTTGAATAAAAAAGTTCAAAAAGTCGGTATTAATGGTAAAACATCTTCGGGATCCCCGGTAACAATGGGCGTCCCACTAGGTTCTATTCTAGGGCCATTTCTGTTTCTCATATATATAAATGATCTAGCTTATTATGTAAGTGACACATCCTTAATTTCTAAAGTTAGGTGCCAACTTGACAGTTTTACTGAAGTCAACAGTGCACTCTTGAAAGTAGTACATTGGTTTAATACAAATAACCTTCTCCTTAATGAGAAGAAAACTAAATTCATTAAATTCTCTACACCAAACGTTAGGCATGTTACAACCAATGTTCGATTGAATGGACTAGAGTTGGATCCTGTGGAAACTACTGTATTTTTAGGTATTACTATTGACGCTAAGTTACAATGGGGTCCCCAAATAGAAAAACTATCCGGTAGGCTAAGCTCAGCGACTTTTGCTGTAAAAAAGATTCTACATTTAACTGATGTTGACACAGCTAGAATAGTATACTTTAGTTACTTTCATAGCATAATGAGTTACGGTATCCTACTCTGGGGTAACTGTGCAGATATTAATTGCATATTTGTTTTACAAAAACGCGCCGTACGAGCCATTTATAAATTAGGCCCTCGAGTTTCTCTCCGTTCCAAATTTAATGAGATGAATATTCTGACTATATCTTCACAATATATATACGAAAATTTAGTTTATGTTCAAAAAAATATATCAAAGTTTCCTAAAATCAGTGATGTTCATTCGGTAAATACCAGAAACAAACATAATCTTAGTTCACGTCACTCGTCTCCACAGAGTAGGCAACTCGTTCATGGGACAATGTACACACATCAAAAGTGTCTAGGGATCAACATATGTGTCTAGGGATCAACATATATTTTTGCAATAACTTTTCTCCTGATTGATATTAATTAAAATTTTCTTTAAGGATTCATTAAATAAAGTGTTTTCGTTTGTCACAGTAACGATAAACCAAGTCACCTTTGCATTAATAAAGAAATTTGCCATTTTCCTAATAAAGGGATTTTTGACATTTGAACCACTAACATTAAAGTTCGAAAAAAAGACTGAAATAACAGTTTTCTTTAAAATTTTATTAGGTAACTTAAACAATTAATAATCCGTGTTTCGACCGCGAACACTAACAACACAAGAATCGGTTTGGCATACTCAAAATGAGTTCATCCAAATCACGCTGTGGAATGGCCGCCCATGTTCGTTGCAACAACAAAAAAAGGTCTTCTTGCGACTGGATACCCTCCATATTCGGCAGAGCTCTTCTCTGTAGCATATCCCATGCATGCTCAATCGGGTTCAAGTCTGGCGACTGAGCAGGCCAGGGCCAAAGCCACATCTCAATCTCAAGAAATCCGCATAAAAATGCTTGATCCCTAGACACTTTTGATGTGTGTATACGCTTTTACAATAAACTCCCTATTGATATTAAGAATTTGACATTAACGAAATTTAAGAATACCATAAAATCTAAGTTATCCGCAAAGGGGTATTATACCATAGCAGACTATCTTGATGATAAAACCGCCTGGGATTGAGCTGCCCATTCTGCACATGCTGTTTATTTTGAATGTTTAAATTTATTTTGATGTGACGATAACTTATAGTTTGAAACAAAATCATTTTAAATTATTATATTTTAAATTATGGCTATTGTTGACATTTTTTTTTATTATTATCTTTACTGATTCTTGTAATTGTGACTCAAATTGTAATTATCGTCTTTCTTTTATTAAAAAAAGCGGCCAAGTGTGAGTTGAACTCGCCCATGAAGGGTTCCGCAGCAGCAAGTATCATATATATATATATATATTTTATTTGTGTTGATTGAATTAAAGGTAAATTGCAATTACGATTTATGACGTATTAAAAACTACTTAATAGATTTCGTTCAAACCAATTTTCGGTGGAAGTTTGCATGGTAATGTACATCATATTTTTTTTTTAGATTTATCATGCTCTTATTTCAGAAGTTACAGGGGACGGAGGGGACACACATTTTACCACTTTGGAAGTGTCTCTCGCGCAAAGTATTCAGTTTAGAAAAAAATGATATTAGAAACATCAATATCATTTTCGAAGACCTATCCATAGATAGACCCCATACGTATAGGTTTGATGAAAAAAAAATTTTTGAGTTTCAGTTCTAAGTATGGGTACCCCCAAAATTTATTGTTTATTTTTGTGTGAAAATCTTAATGCAGTTTACAGAATACATCTACTTACCAAGTTTTAACATTATAGGTTTTTTAGTTTCGTAAAAAAGTGGCTGTGACATACGGACGGACAGACAGACAGACAGACATGACGAATCTATAAGGGTTCCGTTTTTTGCCTTTGGCACCCTAATAATGTCTTTTGCATATTGTCTGGACTTTAAAAGAGACGGTGATCCCTGAGTTTGTTTCGTCCTTTCTTCTCAGGGCTAGTCCATTTAGGAAATGCCGAACTCATCTGCTCAAAAAAAGTTTAACTTGCAAAAGTGTTCATGTAACCTAATTGCAGAATAAATAATTTCATTTAATTTCAATCGGGAGTAAGTGAAAAATCGTAGTTTTTAAAATGTAGTTATTTTGTGGTCTAAACTCAAATTTACAGTCAGACTATCATAGACCAGGCTCACACACACGGTGACACACGTAATAATCCATCAGGGTAAGATCTGGACACCTTGCTGGTCATGGGGTAGGTCCTCCCCTACCAATCCAACTATCAGGAAAAATTTCATTTAACCATTGGCGGACGGTAATTCTGTAATGGACATCCATCATGCTGATACTACGTCATACGCCTTGTTTCCAAAGGTACGACTACAAGAAGTCCAAACATGTCTTCCCTCAAAAAGTAAATAATTGTAAGGTGATTTTTTTTTAATAAAATTGCATTTATTTATTTAAAACTTATTGCACATGATGTACAAAGGCGGACTTAATGCCATGAGGCATTCTACAGTCAACCTTCAGATGATGTAGAAGTATGATGTGGTAGGTGCAACGACAAAAAAGAATTCGACAAAAATCATAACATTTACATGATTAAAAAATTTACTTACATCAAATACAACTATTATATACAAGTCTACAACTAGGTACATTTATCCATACACATAACTGCATAAGCATACACATACATATATTTAATAAGACATGAATATACACAGACTAGTACTAGCGTTGTGTTTATACCGCCAACTCCCCCTGAAGGAGTTCTCTTACTTTTCTCTTAAATGTGAGGCGGTTTGTTGTCATCCTGATTTCAGCTGGAAGTGCATTCCAGAGAAGATCGGAAGTTGAGAAAAGAAAATAGATAAGTCAGAGCTCGCAAATTGCGACGTTGACGAATTGGAAGCCATTGCAACTTGGAACGTAAAGCAGATACATGAACATACTTGCGAAGATTGAAAACGAATCGAATACAGTTATTGAGAAGCCGATCTAGTTTATTGAGAAGGTCTGCATTCAGGTCATAATAACACACATCACCATAATCGATCAAGGGAAAAATTAGGGATTGCATAAGCGTAGCCTTAGTCTTAACGGGAAGGAAATTTTTTAGGCGATATAAAACGCGGAGACATGAGGTGACTTTTTGGCTGACGTGTGAAATCTGTGCCCGCCAATCGAGGGTAGAGTCCATATATAGTCCCAGGTTCTTGACGACTGCACTCAGAGGTATGCTCGCGTTATTGTAGACGATTGGTGGGAGGGTTGCCATATCCAACCTACCCATCATATATTTACTCCCCACCCCAAGACAATCACCTGGCATTTGGTTGGATTTACTGACAAACCAAACCTCGCCGACCAACATTTTATAAAGTCTAGGTCTTTGTTGATTTTATCGATAGCATAAGAAATGTCCTCAATCCTCGATTGTGTGTACACTTGCAAGTAGTCAGCGTACAGGAGATACATACACTGAAGGTGTGGTGTTACGAGATTAATAAATATTGAGAAAAGTAATGGAGATAATATGCCGCCTTGAGGGACGCCAGCGAGAAGATCACACCAACTCAACGACCGGTCATAGATATGAACACTCTGCTGTCGTCCCGGAAGATATGAGGAGAACCATTCCAGAGCTTCTGAGGGGATCATAAGATGGGAAAGGATGACCGTGACAGACGGTATTAAAGGCATTCGAGAAGTCAATCAAAGCCAGCACTGTGACTTTGGTGTCCTCCATGCCCTCAATAGTCCGATCCTTCTTAGACATCAGCAACCAGCTCGATTTAAACGAAAAATAACCTTCTGGCAATGTGTCCAGGATTTTGCATATTAATAAAATATCTGGAAGTTCCTTACAATCCTTTTCTTTCATTAATTCTTGCCTTAACCTGTACCATACATTTTTCAGCTTTGAGATGTGCGTTGCAATATCATCAACAGTATCCTTTCTGTAACTGAAGAACTGCAAACATAAATCATACAAGCGGTCTTTACTAACGCCTTCATATAACCTATGCAGTTCATCCCATACTTCCTTGGACGTTGAGAATCGTATAACCTTGTCTAATGTATCGTCAGCAATATTGATTGTTTTGAGTAGTAACGCCATACTATCCATCCTGTTAAACTTTTTTAAGCTCTCTTCATAAAGCACCAGTCCTGCAGCAGGTGTATCACCAGCCCCACATACAGGCTTTTCTGGTCTCTTAATAGTGCCCTCTACAATGTCTATTAGACCGTCTATTCCTCTTAGTAGAGCAGACATACGGTATTTCCCTTGTATCCAGTTTGTACCTCTAAGTTTTGCAATTTGAATTTTTGACAACTCCATTTTTGTGATTATAGGCCCATAACCTATTGAAGGCTATTACTGGTTAAACCTTCAATATTTGAGAGTACGCAGGGTTGATCTTCAAATAAACTTGAAAGACTGTAGATTACTTTGACATAGACATAGATATTTAATAAAGATCATCAAAAGTTAATACTATACAATATTATTCACTGAATTCACAACACATTATAATATTTACACAAAGTTCAGTTCCCTTTTATATAATACAAAATGACACAAGAACAGTCATATTCGAAAACTGACTTTCAAACATTTCTTCATTTTCTTCTATAAGTGATATAAAGAGGTCGCACATTGTTACATTATATGCAACCTTAATATTTTTGACATCCTCAGAAGACACCGGAGAAAAGTCAAATGATTGAATGTCAGCATGGGTTAGACTATTTATGTAGCTGAGGGTTTGACTCTTGGTTTGATGATCCAACTGAGATGTGGTTGAAAAGTAGCGCGCGTTCATGTAAACAGTTACCACTGTTTGGATTGATCTTGTACCGCGTGGTAAGCCGCACCGCGCGGTCATGTGAACATGGCTTGATAGTTCTTTAAAGAGCTCCTCATTACTAATACTTGTGGGTCGTGCGTAACGTAGCACGCCGACTGTTTCCACCGCCGTCGCCGGGATATAGGCTTTTAGTTGGGGCTTCAGTAAAAATTGGTCGTTTTTCAGGAAATTGTTTGCATTACTTGACTGGGAAAAGGTAACGCAGATTTGATTTGCGTTGATCCTCCTAATATTGGTCATGCCCTTGATGTAATTTTTGACGAGATTTGTGGTAATGATCGGATTGTTGTTTCCAATTTTCTCATTATCCTTGGTACTTTCTACAAAAACGTTAAAGTCTCCACTCACCGAATTCTCCAGAAACAGTCTCTTATAGCCAGGTTTTACATACACTTTGTAGAAGTCTTCATCGTCTGCTGCAGCGCCGGGATTTCGGTTTGGAATTGTTCTTTTTTCCGTGCCTGCGGGCGGGTCTTTGCCATACCCGTCCGGCATTATTAATATTGTTAATATTAAAAGACTCCCAATAAAATTCTAACAATTAAAACAACATAAATAAAATTTATAAAAATAAGCTTGGAAATTCGCGCCTAGTGCGTTCAAAAGCCCGCTAAAAATTCTCTAGATCTAGATTTTAGTTAATGAAGTTGCCATATGAAAATCGAATATTGATTATCTTAAGGCTCAAAACCTTAAAACACTTGTAAGTATTGTGCATTGTGTACTAAGACGACTATGACACTGAATATTGTTGGTTTTTAGAGTATATTTTTTACATTTAAAATTTTATAGTAAAAGGTTATAGAAATCTTGTATTCTTAGGCTGCAAATCAGAAACCAATTCGATTGTCAACATTAAATCAAACTTTTAACGCTAATCTATTATCTATGTTCAACTTAGAGCATATATATCTGGAAGGGCAGCCGAACGGGCGGAAAGCGCGATCCGAGTAGAGAGAGAGACTGAGTTTGGGTAGTGTCTGTCTCTCTCACGCAAGCTTCTGATTAGTGGATGCACATACCAATTTACATGACTTATTTGGCGGGAAATACACCAATCAATCAGAAGCCCAATCAGAAGCTTGCGTGAGAGAGACAGACACTACCCAAACTCAGTCCCTCTCTCTACTCCGATCACGCTTTCCGCCCGTTTAGCTGCCCCTGCAGATATCCATGCTCTAAGATATTCACACGTTTGGTTCACTCATTGAAGCAGAAATAACTTAACTGTATTATTTTACAATACTATACTGCCTAAAACTGTTAACATCGTCTATATTAAAATACATTACTAGATTTTTTAATGTACTTTGAACAAAAAAATTATAAGTAGCTCATATTTATAAAAATTTGCCTGAAAACCAGAAACAAGTTCTACTACCATACAAATTCAACTTCACTAATTGGTTGTTTTGAGAATATTATAAATATTAATACATCTATCATAGTCTCTTATTCCTTTATTAAAGTTGAAATAAGTCTTGGACTATCGGTTCTGTTTTTATACCAATCGATTCTTTTTGACTGATTTTTGATTCTTTTTGACGTCGAACATAGCAATCCGAGTCGAGATCTCGAGTTCTCGAGTCTTATCGAGAGTAGTCCAGCATCGACTGGTTGTCGACGAAAAAAAATCCTCATGTGCGTGTGTAGTTAGAATAAATCAATTTTAAGCAATTTTTGAGCTACAAATACTAAGTTTAATAACAAAGACAAAACCCACTAATCATTGTGAATATAATACAGTTTGTAACTAGTTCTACTCAAATTAAGTTACATACTTCACTTCAATACATTCTGCGTCTATCGCAATATGGCCGTCCTGTAATGATTTGGTGGCCAGTGATATTATAGTGAATTCGTTGTATGCTGAACGCCAAAATGGAGCTTCGAGTCGGTAATAAATACCGACTAGGCCGTAAAATTGGTTCGGGATCGTTTGGAGACATTTACTTGGGTGAGTGTATAAATAAATTGTTGTAAACAAAGAAAACTGGTCATTTCGTTGACCAGCTGCAGATTTTTGTTTCAAAACTGTGAAATAAGGTGATTACACCATGTACTCGATGCATATATTTTGAACTAATTTTCATAGATTTACTATGTCTCGGTTAAAAATGCCTTACCATTCAATTTATATTATTATAGGCTAACATGTGATTGACAATTGAATCCCTATTACTGCATTTCTTGTGATTTTAAGGTGTGTCTTTGAGATACTCAAGATTTTTGGCCATATTTAAATACCAGAACCATACTTCTGTTAACAGCAATGTGCCAGTACTCTGATGTCATGGTTCTAATTAGCTAATGATCTTATTTTAAAATTCACCTTTCAGGAACAAACATTGTGACCAAAGAGGAGGTAGCTATTAAATTAGAATGTATAAAGACAAGACATCCACAGTTACATATAGAGAGTAAATTTTACAAACTTATGCAAGGAGGTGGTAAGTTACAATAATTTTCATACATTGCTAACAAAATTTTTTCATACAGAATTATAAGTATCCCTAGTATTCTCTATAAGATAATTTCAATGTACACCTAATTGCCACTACTATTTGTTTCAATCTAATTGTAATTGAACTGAATCTATACTTGTGTGAAACTTCTTTTACTGATAACAGTAACTATCTATGTGCTTGAACACAGGAAATTACTAACATCTGAGTTACTATTGACTACATTTCACATAGAATCCTAAGGCCCTGTTTCAACAATTACAGATAAGTTCTGTATAGCTTATCTGACAGATCGCTTGATGCAATTTGTAATATGGAAAATACAAGTTCTCTGACATAAGCTCTCCGAAACTTATCTGCAACCAGTGAAACAGGGCCAAGGTCTTAAAAATATTGTCACAAATCTTAATATTTATTTTAATAAAATGTATTTTTTAAATATACAATAAACTTTTACATGAAATCTTAGGTCTCATATTAGCCCTGTAATTAAAATGTTACTAGGATGTCACTCAGTTATGCTTGAAAGTTTTCTATAAATATTACTGATAAAATATATAGTATTGCTGATTTCCTCAAATAAATTACTGTCTTGGCAGTTGGCATACCTGCAATAAAATGGTGCGGCTCAGAAGGGGACTACAATGTAATGGTTATGGAACTGCTTGGCCCCTCTTTGGAAGACCTGTTTAATTTCTGCTCCCGTCGTTTCTCACTCAAGACTGTTCTCCTTCTTGCTGACCAGCTCATCACCCGTATTGAGGATATACATTACAGGAACTTTATTCATAGGTAAGGTATTTAATATAGTCACATTTCTTGTAGTTACACTATGTAAACTATGTATTTGATAAAGTGTTAAGTATATACATACATGAATTTGTTAAGTCCATATGTGTGTAGAATATGGTTACCGGCCAGCTAATGATAATATTGAATATTACTTGTTATATTTAATACTACAGAATGCTAAATTTGTATCTTGAATACTTTTAGAACTGTTTTCTTTTTAATCTTATTGAGAAGAGAATATGGACCTACAGTTCATAAAATTACACATATTTGAGTGCCTATAGCTAAAAGTGTATATGTAAATTGATATCATAAATATCAATCTTACTAAATAAATTTTGTTATTTTTCTCAATAGCTACTTAAATAGCTATTTCTTTAATAATTGAAAAATCTTCAAAAAAAACAATGTTCAATGCAGCATTTGTAGAGTTGTGTTAAAATTTCGTAACCCTTTTCATCTTTTAAGAGTCTAAAGGTAAAAAATATAATGGTAACTAATAAATTCAATAAAATTTCTACTTTTTTCAAGACTTCAATGTAACTATATATGATGTATATATGACCATAAGTGAGATAATAAGTATGCACATAACTACTCACGTCGACAATTATGCAGACTAAAATATAAATATTTAGTTAAGAAATTAAACTAGTTGTTGAAGTAAAATGCAAAACTTTAAGTAATGCTCTATTTTTCTTGCTAAACACTGACTTTTTTGCAACATCTTACAAATTACTTTTTTTTATAATGTCCAAAGTTTGGCAATATGAGAATGGCATTTTTATCTGTACAAATAAAATTGAAGTTTCTGTTTGTAATTTCAAATTAACAGCTTTTCACTAAACATGTATGAAGGTACAAATCAATCCAAATCTTATGTATCTTAATACTATTAAATGTTGACATTTAATAGTATCGTTTTTAGACTTTTTACTTTGAATAGTTTAATAGTTAAGTACATCAATGATTGATCATTGATGTACTTAAATAATAGCATAAAGTACAAAAATTGGTGTGAAATGGCGCTTGCGCTATGTTTCACCGAGTGAGTGAGGAAACCGGAGGCCCATACACCAAGCCCTCCCCATCCCCCAAAGGCTGGCAACGCACTTGTGATGCCATATTTCATAAAAAAAAACAAAAAGTTTTTAAAAGTCCATGGCTGGACATAGAACCTTTCCTTAGAACAGAGGTTTTGTACTACTATATTACACTGACTTCTAGGGTTGGTATAGAGTTTGTTTCAGGTTGCCCTACTTTTTGCAGTGATATTGTCCTACGTAGTTTGTTCCTTTAGTCACCTCTTACGACATCCACGGGATTAAGGCAGTGGTCCCACCGCCGACGATGAACGAGAAACGAGTAGAACTAGAAACTATAAACGAGTTGGCGATCAGTGGACAGCGAGCGTGTAGTTTCGATAGTTTTGTCGCTGGACTATAAGCGAGTGTTCAAGTGCGTTAGCCACTCGCCTGCAGTCGTTCAGTCTGCCCCTACACAAATACTCGTAAAAAACATCATCGACGTCGTCTGAACTTGACAACAATGAGAGTTGCAATGATTTGTTGATATACATACGTATACTTTCAAAGCTGCACTGTATAAAAATGATCAAGCGAGCGAACATCGCTGAGCCAGTTTATCTTTGAAAGCGAATCGTCGTTAGCAATATGAACAGTCGGAGAGCAACTATTAATATATGCATCTCTTTCGTTTACACGGAATGTATATTTCATGTACGTTTTTTGAGTGAGAAAATCGCTGGTAGTCGGACCACTGCCTAATAGGGACGGCGGAGGTACTCTGTCTTCTTAATCAGACACTACACGGATAAAATATAAAAGTCCTCAGAAGTGCAATACAATATTCACAAACATTGTCCTCTTCATTGATACATATCCTCCATTTATATCCTTAGAAATATATAATACTCATGTTTAAAACTTATCTTCTGTTCTTTTATATCTTTTTTTTTTATGTTATTGATAATACCATCATCTGTATGATTATTTATTGATTAGATATCTAAGTCTTAGGTCAATCAAAAGGTTAAAGAATAAGTACTACCTATTTATATACATAACTAGCGGCCGCTTGCGACTTCGTACGCGTGGAGCTAGTTATTTGCAAAAAAAATTTTTATTATATTCGGAAAGCTAGATACATTATTAGTACACCTCCATACAATCTATAGAGCATACATTTTAAATTTCAAGTCTCTTACTTCAAAAACATAGGACTTTCATACAAACTTCCAACCCCCGTTTTACCCCCTTAGGGGTGGAGTTTCGTGAAATACGTTCTTAGCGGATGTCTACACCCTATAAGGAACCTACTTGCTAAATTTCAAGTTTGTAGGTGTTATAGTTTCTGAGATTTCGTGATTAATAAGTGAGTGGTATTTCGCTTTTATATATATAGATTACCAAGAGCTTTCTAGTGACACTAAAGATTTATTGACTATACCTTTAAAATTTGTCCTGACATATAATTCACATATGTGTTAATCATTGTGCTTAAAGTTTTCCATTATTGATTCAAAGATTTAAATAGTGCCTTTATACTCACTCAATATGCCATATTAAGTTTTCGTGTCATTTGACTGCATGTTATTTTGTTATTAATATAAACTGCACGTTATTATATTATACGTTATTATACGCACGTTAATATAAAAATATTATGGACTGCACGTTTGGCCTAGTGGTTTAACGGTCACCACGCCGTTTCCTACTTCGCCAAGTGTCGTGGGTTCAAATCCCACGTAGGACAACACTTTGTGTGATCCACAAATTGTTGTTCTGAGTCTGGGTGTTCTTTGTGTCCGTTACATGTATGTTTGTAAAGTCCCCCGTGACACAGGATTTATTCCTAGTGCGGGCGTTGCTTTTTAAAAAAAACATTTTGAGGCAACTTCAAGGAAATTTAATATAGTCATAAAGTTACGATAAGGGTGAAGCATGATCTTATCTTTCGTCAAAGAACTTAGTTTTTATTGGTTTTAGGATTTAACACTAACCGATTGGTTGTTTTCTATTTGCAGAGATATAAAACCAGACAACTTTCTAATGGGCTTAGGCAAAAAGGGGAATTTAGTGTACATAATAGATTTCGGCTTAGCAAAAAAGTACAAAGATGCGCGCACACTGCAACATATACCATACAGAGAAAACAAAAACTTAACAGGTAACATTTTTGATACTGATCATGGGATTAATATTTTACTATACTTGCTACTTGTTCTAAAAATCACTTTCCGTTCTTGAACTCGTCAAGATCCATTTAACTTAAAGGCCGTTTACACGTATTAATTTGATAAGTGGGTAACTTACTTTTTACTTAATTTTAAGTAGTCGACTGTTTACACGTGTTTAACTTAATTGCTATTTAGTTTGGTTACAATTAGGGCTGCCATCTCAAAAATTAAGAAACCAAGAGACAACAAGAGCCGTTAAAGCTAGTTTAAAAAAAATAAAAACACGAACATAGGGCTAGAACCCAGAGCCGTAAATGTGGGAAAAAAATCACTAGACCACGCCTACCGGGGAATGCACGCTGCGCGGGAGGGGCGGTTACTTAATAAATAGACTCCTTTCTATTCTACTTACTCACTTTTTCGGTAACTTACGACTTGTGACTAAAGAGCTGTTAAGTAGTCACTTAACAGCTGTGTTTACACGCGTAAATCAATTTAAAAGTAAGTTAAAGTAGGTTACCCACTTATCAACTTAATACGTGTAAACGGCTTATTAGAATTGGAGATTTCATAATAATATATATTGATGAAACTTAATTATGCTCCAATGGCATACACCATCTGTCAGAGTCTAATTCCAAACCCACTGATATGTTTCGAGCCTTATCGCCTGACGGTATTAATATTATGTAATGTTCTTGAAATGCTTGCACTATACCAATATAAGGGATTATAATTTTTCATGTTTTATTTCATATTAGTAGCAGCAGTACCATTGGTAGAGCCTGCTCTTCCAAAAACTTATAGCAGCCTTACAAGTGCAGCGAAATGTACTGTGTAAGACAAGGTTGCATTACTGGAACCTAATCACAAAGGATTGAGATTCTTGAGTTTCTTATTTTAGTGCGTTCATTAAATAACATACAAATATTCAAATAAGTGAAGTCAGCATTTGTAAAAAAAAAAACTTCTATACTTTTTAACTGCAGTAGTAACTAGTAGTCAAATTAATTCAAAATAAAAGTTGAAACTAATTATGAAATTACAGGAACGGCTAGATACGCGTCAATAAATACACATTTAGGCATCGAACAATCGCGCCGCGATGATCTGGAGTCATTGGGATATGTACTCATGTATTTTAATCGTGGAAGTCTGCCCTGGCAAGGACTGAAAGCCGCCACCAAACGCCAGAAATACGAAAGAATATCTGAAAAGAAATTGTCCACGCCATTTGACGAACTTTGCAAAGTAAGATTTATTTTTTATGTTTGTAAATCAAATATTAGTACAATGCCGTAATTAGCATGCAATTGTTTTTAACATGTAAATCAAGGTGATATAATGATTCTTGACGGAAAGAAAATAATTTGTTAAATAAACATGTAATTTATATTTTTTTCAATGTATGGTCCAAGTTTGTGATATAGATGTCTTAAAATGTAGATTAAAACGATTATGTTTATCAAGGTCTCCATATTGTGTGAGAGACCTTCTTTTATTTAATGCATAAAGTTATTATACTATGCATTAAAACAAACTGGCTATTGCTATTTAATTCGTAATGTTGAGATTCAATGTTTTATTAATAAAATGTAAAGGAGGCCAATTATTGATTTGAACTCTATACTTTAGAAATGTAAGTAATTAGTCTTTACTATATTTTTTCAGAACCATCCAATCGAATTTCAACTTTATTTGAAGTATTGCCGACGGCTTCGTTTTGAAGAAAGACCCGACTACAGCCACCTACGTCAGTTATTCCGCACGCTCTTCCATCGACAAGGATTCACATACGATTATGTATTTGATTGGAATATGCTCAAATTTGGTAAGATGTAATTCAAGTTCTTACACTCCTAATTTAAGTAAGTAAAGTAATAGTGGGCAAATAAGATTAAAGACCTTTGAGTATTTGAACAATTTTCCATTTGAATGCTTGACAATGACACACTGACATTGAAGGACCTCTGTCTTGTTCATAACTGATCAAGTATTTCAGAAATATGCACTTGAGTAAAACCATTTGTCTTCTACAGGCGCATGTTGTGTCTGGCACCGACTACAGTAGTTATTTTTATCTTTAAGTGGCAATACTAGTATTAGTTTTAAGTGGTAACACTAGCATTAGTTTTAAGTGGCAACACTAGTATTAGTTCCTATAGAAGGCATGAACAATAATAATCCACCCTTTTTTCTCGCTGTTCGAGACACCATGCGATTTTTAATGTTCCCATGTAGCTGCTGTGGGAAATACATAAATACTTTGGGACAACAGTTACAAGTTCCTTAAAAAACAATTGTTTACAACACAAGTAACAATTAAATTCATATTAATTATGTTTTTCAGGTGGGCAGCGCGGTAACTATCAGTCAGGGGGCAACGACCGTACACTAAGACGTCATGACCAAAATCAAGAACAAGAAAACAGTAAGTAGATTGTATAGCCTATCTCGTCTTGTCTGCCATACCTTAAGGCAAATACGTAATCACTATCTACGCAGAGATTGTACTATGGGATTTAGATTTCGATAAATATAAATAAGGACTCAGAAATTTACAAAAGGTGTTAGCTCTTTACATTACTTACTTGTGAGTGTGAAAATGAGTAACCGCAGTCAGAAGGTTACCAAGAATATCTTTATTTAAAATTAATAATGTGAGATCAAAACACATTTAATGATTAATGTTATTTGAGATTTTGATGATACGGTGCCAGATAAAGAATACTAAGTGTTACTACCTGTATTTTATTTTTATTTAAAAGACAACTCTCGCTTCGACTTACTTTACAAACATACATGAAACGGACACAAAGAACACCCAGACTTAGAACAACAATTTGTGGATCACACAAAGTGTTGTCCTACGTGGGATTTGAACCCAGGACACTTGGCAAAGTAGAAAACGGCGTGGTGACCGTTAAACCAGGCCAAACGTGCAGTCAACTATTCATCCCACGAGTGTCGAAAGAGGCGATTAAAGAAGCCAAAATACGGAGGAGACCATCACTACAAAGAGAAAGGCAACACTGCAACTTGAAACAAACCTTATAGGAACCTGTGCAGCCCCCCTAGCCAAGTTGCAAGTGTTTGTCTTTCTGCAATCGTTAACGCCTACATCTTAGACAAAGTATTAGCAACTGACACACGAGAAAGACAATTGCAGACAGACAAACGCTTGCAACGTGGCTAGGGGGGCAGGACAGAAAACCTTTCTGAGGATAAGCCTTTGTCCTGCAGTGAACTGTTAAGCAGAGTCTCCTAATAACAAAAGTTGTCAACTTTTGTGTCGTCAACACGTGTTGGTGATAAAAGTTTCTGTAAAGCCGAGTCTCCACTGAACAAAAGTTTTCAACTTTTTGTATTGTCAACACGTGTTGGTGATAAGTTTCAGTAAAGCCGAGATTCTCCACCAAACTAAAGTTGGAAACTTTGGTGTTGTCAACCTTTTTTTGTAGGTTGTTCATGTATGTGTGATGAATATTTGATGTGAGCATTTCCCGACAGCGGTGGGCGCAGTTGCAGCAGGAACGGCAGGCGCGGCGGGCCAGCCCAGCACCACGGTGGCGGCCATCTCCGAGTGGCGGTGAGCCACCCCTCCGCCTCCGCACCTGTGACCTGCACCACCCGCTCGTCTGAACCACGGACTCGATATACACGTGCACTATGACGCTGTGTTCTAGCGACGTCGAACCGCGCGGTACCAACGACGACGCTTCGAGAATAGATTCTGTACTAAAGTAAGAAAACGATTTTGTATGCATTCGTGTTAATCATGGTATAAAAATACAGGTATGGCATTCTGAGATACACAGAGGACGAGATGACGTCATCATCACTATCGCTGGTTCAGTGTTACCAGTAGTGTGAAATAATAACTCCCCAACCACCATTATTCCCTTTGTGAATTCGATAGAACAATAAAGTTTTACGTTATCATATATTTAAATTCAAATATTTTGTTTGATGGTGACTGAAAATGTTTCCATCATTTCATGTTATGTTGCTATAAAGTGGTAACTGGATAGTGACGTCACCCTGGGTAGCTTTCGGAATGTCGTACCTGTATTGTTATACCATGGTGTTAACATTCATATTATTGTAAATTATTTAATTGTAGAATAAGTGATGATTAGTGGGCCGGGAAGTTGAGTTCTCGTTGTTCGAGTGTGACTCTTATGCGTAGAGTTAATTGACAGGCCTACCCGTGCGTCGTTGTACTTTATGCTCAGTTATATTTAGATGTAAGATACATGTTCTATGGTATTGTTAAGGTTATAATGTAAGATGTCAGTTGATCCTAAAAAATCGGTCAAAGGGCTTAAATGGGACGTGCTACATGTTTACGCGGTGTCTCTTCGGATACAACTTTAGTTAAAATACCTTGCAAACTTTATTTTTTGAACAATATCAAATTATAAGAATTTAGACAAACATTCCAATTGTATTTTAAACTACTGCTATTGAGTGTACATTGAAAATTGTGATTTGTCTATTTTTTCTATAGAAGCCAATTATTGCAACTTCTAAAAGCTAGTTTCTAAAGTTAGGTCTTCTTTCTGAAGTTTCATTAATATAGAAAATAATTGCTTTCGTTTACCTTAAGGCCGATTTTTTGTGGAATGAAATGTTAACAAATGGATCCTATCAGGAGGCTTTAAATTTTACTAAATTACTTTGATTGGTGACTCTGATAGCTGTTCAATCATACTAGTGACATAAACAGACATGTTATTTTGTGCAATATAACTTTTTTGAATTAGTTCTTTTCAATACTGTTTGTATTGAGTTAGCATTTTGTCTTCCAAGTTGATTTAGGTGAAACAACTTCCTATTTTAGTGCTGACTGATATAAAAGTAAATGAAGTGACCCATGAATGTTTGTTTTGGAAGTTTCAACAAATGAGGAGCTCTCCTATATTGTGTGTTCGCTTATTTACAGAAGGCCTAAAATGGATTCAGTCTTGCAAATTATTTCCGGACACTGCCATAGTTTTATCTATGTAAGAGTTTCCGGAAATAATGTTGCTCCTTGAGACTCCAAACGTTTATTCATTAAAAACATAGCATGTTGTTTCTATTGTAATATATTAAACCTTAAGGATTTATTAGAAACATTGCAGATACCTGAATTTTTATGTTTTTTTTTTTTCAATAAATCGGCGTTATGTAGATCTGACTGCATGCCCGTAAATTGTTTTCATTTTTTAATCAGTGAGCAAGAACTTCAAGAAATCTATGATCTCATGTAAATTACCAAATTTTTCATGCATTATGACCTAGTTCAATTAAATCTGTTACCATTCTCATGTTGTGTCGTGATTTCTTTTGACAATTTGCTTTCAACGAGAAGCAGTAAATAAATCTTGTTCTCTGTCAATATCTAGCTAATGTTATAAAATAAAGATAATAATTTGTAAATATATATATGGGTTTTAACTATAATGCGAATTATATGTACATTTTCATCATCACCTCTTAATATGACTGAGAATTAGGTTCAATCTATGTAAATATGATATATACAAATTTCATTACAAGAGTTTTGCAATGCAAAACTTTGGGAGGTTCAAATCAACCTGTTCTCATGATATTGTATAGGCGTTTAGTTTAGGATAATGAATCATCTAAGCTTTATTTTTCGTCAGGCACTTGAGAATATGACATTGTAGCCATATTGTAGCAATTATGTTACTACTCAATTTGATTGTATAATTTTAACCACATTATTCTAAGTTTTACTCCAATATTAATTAGATCTACAGGGTAATTAATAGCATTTTGAGAATATCAAGTTTGAATTATGAATCAGTTCAATGGTTTATGCAAATGACACACTTCATTTTCAATGCTGTGCCAAGGTCGATATCAGTGTAATGTTAGCGTTTACAAAATATCGAGTGTTTTTATTTAAATGCCTTTCACTAAGGAGAGTTCATATTAAGTTAGTAAGCAAATATTGTAATAATATTGTGCTACTAATTGTTATGAATGTATATTAATTATTGTATATTAGATGTTTTCGTGTTCAAATGTACATGGAGATGACAACGATGTGTTGAATAATATAAGTGACTAGCTGACCCACGCAACGTCGTTTACGTCTCCTATTGCCCGTAGCGTAAAAATTTCCCCCCGTTTTTGTAACATTCTTCATTGGTGCTCCGCTCCTATTGGTCTTAGCGTGATGATATTATAGCCTTCCTCGATAAATGTACTATCCAACACTGAAAGAATTTTTCAAACCAACAAACTCTTCAGCTTTATAATATTAGTATAGATGTGTCGCCGGTGCGAGGGAGTGAGGCGAGTACTGGAGCGCTTGTCGTCGTGTGTGTGGAGCGCGCAACTTGTATCTCATGCTTGGCGGGGAGAGGTGGCTTGTTCTTAACAATAAGTGTACGCTATAGACGACGAAAGACTTTATGGACTTAATTTTGTAAATAATAACTTTAAGGATTAGGTAAGCAGACACACTGTTTTTTACAATATTCTAAGTAATGGAATAAATACAAACTTAACTGTTGTAGCATTGATGTCGATGAAATTATTTTGCTGTTATCGTATTGTTTGTAGATACGTGTCACATCCGATTGATATGTGTTCTGGATCGAAAACGTGTCCACACGATATTTGTTCTCCGTTTAACGATATGTGGAGGAGGGGACGATTGAAATTTGTAGTTTTAGGATGAATTATGATCGTAGAAGGAAATTATTGGCTTGTGGCGTAACTGGATTTTAAATGTTATGTTCCCTCCAACGACGGCGAGTTGCACTTATATAACATGAGACGAATTAGTTCTTGTATTCTAACCACGTTACTTTATTTACGTTATTATGTGGTATATTTTCTCACGTACATATGTGCTAGCCTGTCTTAGCATTATAAATAAATTGTTATGCTTGCATTGTTTTCTATATCCAGTATGTATAAATTCCTTTGGCACAATAAACTGAATAAAATAACAAAAGCTTTTCTGTTCGCTTTATTGAAAATCTCATCAGATCTTTCATGTTGCTAGGAATCCCCCGTCGACCGCTGAACGCCAGATGAACGCCTGATATCATACTCGCGCTGTCACTCAAGAGAAATAGCACTGTACTGGCGACTTCATGCACTTCTCCGAACCTGGAAACATTTGTACATAACGACCGGGGTGAAAAATAATATAATAGGGAATCTAACCAGTAGATCTTTCAGTAAAGTTTCTCGCCTGACTTTAAGTAGTTAAAATACCCACTTAACTGTTATCCAAATTTATAAAGTTTTTTGATGTCAATCGTTATTTTTATGTAGTTACGTAATACTTTGATACTATTTGTTTTCAACAATACCTGTTTCATTAATTGGCATGTTTCAATTTTTGCTTGGTACTTATTTTAAAACTGTTTCTAGGTAAGCATAGAGCATGGCATAGAGTAACAGGAGGACAGTAGCCATAGCAACTATCTCGAAACAAAACACTAAACAGTGACATTTTTTAAGCATTTTTTGCGGAGGGAAATCTTACCCTAGAGATATTATAGATAGAGTTGGGAAGACATACGTCTGCCTGTAAGCGGAAACGTCTAACGGTTAGAAAGCGAGAGAAGATCGCGCATCCTATCTGTCTTTCTCTACTGACGCATGCGCAGTAAAGGACTGCTTGTTATTATGACAACCTCGAATAATAAAATCAAATCAAGTTAAATACGTTTAATTTTAATACTGAATTCTCTAAAGTACAAGATAGGTACCGCGATCGTCTCTCTCTAATCGAGGGACAGCTGGAGGCTGGCTCCCCTGCTCTATCTATAATCCATATACATAACAATTAAAACAACATCCACAACTTTACACACACAAATTCATTCTGTGTAATGTAATGCTTAGGCCCATTTGGGCTTATACCTTGACAGGGGAACGCCTGCGTATGGCTACTCCATACCGTGTTGCTTATGGTCATCAAATGTGTCAATCACATTATTTACTAAAAAAACGTCTTTTACAAGTTAATAAATAAAATTACCTTCCAAGGGGTATTTTGGAGAGCATACCCTGTGATTTTTCAGGTGCTGACCAAACCTTGCGTCCCATATCTGTCATTATAACTGTAGGGTTAACTGTGTTTACACGAATACCATGCGGTCCTAATTCCAAGGCCATAAGCCTGGTTAGAGCGTCGACTGCACCTTTGGACGCACAGTATGCAGCATGATCCTTCAGAGCAGCCTGTAGTAAAATACGAGAAATCGTCTTAAGTGCAAATGCAGTAGGTAATAAGTTTGTGAGTGTTGCTAATGTTTATCAAATTCTTTCTAAATAATCCTTCATCATGTATATACAAGTAGTATTCAAGGATTCAAAATTTAACTGCCAATAAATATTTAAGGGGACTCGCATACAACAAAGTACAAACGTGATTTTTTTTGCTCGGTATTGATAACGGCAATAGGTAGACGCTTGAAATGGTACAGAACCCTTCCTGCGCGAGTTCGACTCGCACGTGGCCGATTTTTTTAAATTGTAGGTTTATCAGTTCATTTTTAATAACAGAATAAACAAAAATACCATTGAAGCCTGTGACGATATGTTTACAATAGATCCTTTAATGTGGTTTTCGATCATTTTTTTCGCCAACACTTGACTTACATTCAGGATCGCCTTTACATTTACTGATACAGACCTGTAATTAAGATTATAAATATTCATATTTCCAAATTTAAGTAATAACAAATCAAAGGAAATCACATGTAATAAAATTAAATCAATGAATGAATAATTGTGTATAGTCTATTCAACTTCCTCTGAGACAAAAGGTAAACAAACCAGAAAAAGGTTCTTTAATAGGTCAAATTTTATATGCATCTGGAATCAATAAAAAAGTGTCATTTTCTTTCTTTTTCTTGGAAAATGGCAAACTGTGCCGATGTCAACAATTTTGCCAGTGTCAAGTACAACGGAAATACGTGTGTTAAAAAATAAAATAATTGCAACTGTCCAAATTTTCCGAGTTCACAGTGGACTGACTAAAAAGTGACATTAAAAACACCTAAAACTGTAGCTGTTCCCAAACTTTGAACGTATTGTAACACTACTAAATTGAAGAGTAGTGATAAGGCAAATAATTTACGTACAAATGTGAAATTTTGTAATTAGTTTGGTTACATCGGCCATGTTTACTCTCGATCAACTCGTTTGAGAAACATTGGTTTCTTTGTTTACCTTCTGTCTCAGAGGAAGTTGAATAGGGTATAGATACTCACTCGTCTAAACTATCCGGTGAACATTGTAGAAATGGTTCAATTATAGCCACTCCTGCATTATTAACTAAACCATCAAACACTCCCAAGGAATTGATAACATCTCTGGTTTTGTCCCAGTCACGGAGGTCAACGCATGCTGTTTCGATTGACGGGTATTCTATTTTAATGGCGTTTAGATTGTCAGGTTGGTTAGATATGACGACGACGTCCGCACCTTGCTTCCATAACTCAAGGGCTATACCTCGGCCGATGCCTATATCAAACATGCAATTAATACTTTTAACGAAAAAAACTTCAACCTGCGAGCTTATGTACAATATGTAGTAAATAGAAGTAGTCGGGAGTTTATTGCTAAGTCGGCTCTTAAAAGAAAATTTTTAACAAAAAAAAAGATTTTAAGAACTGGACGAAATTGAAATGAGACCACACGAGAAGCACCAGCTTAAAAAATAAAAAATAATCATCAAAATCAGTTTACCCAGTCGAAAGTTCTGAAGCAACAAAAAAAAAACAAAAACAGTCGAATTCAGAACCTCCTCCGTTTTTGAAGGTAGGTATACCAAGTGACCGAATAGATGGCGAAAAATTAAAACTAATTATAATAAAAATCCATGATGGTAACCAAGCCTATGTACCTATGATACTTGATATTTGGCTACCCGTTACAGAAAGTTACCGGTCTTTATTTATGGATTTGATAGTTATGGACCATACCAAAATACCTACATAAATTTCACTTAAATAATACCTACCTACATGGGCGTAGCCAGCCTTGGGCTCAGGGTGGGGCAGTGGGGCAGCAGTCTTAAATAATAATTATGTAACTAGCAAACTATACCCGCGGTTTTACCCCTACCGGTTATTCGGTCGCGGCCTATAGGCCCATCGTGTTGCTGGAAGAGGTTGGCAAATTGTTTGCTCGTATGGTCCAGTACCTCGAGGTAGGACCCGATCTGTTGGACGCTCAATTCGCATCCCGAGGGGCGTTTGACGGTCGATGCCGTGTCGCGCCTGAGGACCGTGACCGAAGGGGCAGTGGGATGTGGCGGCGTGCTGTTGATGGTGTCCCTGCCCAAAGATAAGGACAGCATTCCATATGAGGTCAAACCTGCGCCTTGTAAAGCAAAAGGCGGTGGGCCAGAGTGAAATACTGCCTCGATCTGTTGAGCACGTCAAGCTTCTTCGAGGCCAATTTGGCATTATCCACGCAAATGGCCACGGAACTGGACTTCACTCGATGTCTATGACACCAAGTATTCCATTGTTGGCTGAGGCAGATAGGGGAGTGTTTTTTAGCGGTGAACGCGCAAATTTGTGTCATTGTGGGGCTAAAGTATACTAAATTGAGTCTACCCCAATCTGAGCCCTTTTCTTTAGAGCTTTCAAAGTTAAAGCTCAGTCATACTCGCTCGCTTGATCATTTCTATACAGTGCGGCTTTGAAAGTACACGTATGGATATCAACAAATTGCAACTCTCATTGTTGTCTAGTTCAGACGACGACGATGATGTATTTTACGATAGAGATATTGTCGGACACATTCAATAAAAAAGTCATCTATAGTGTCTTGGAATGTGGTGTTGGCGCGAGTAATCGCTCATCGCACTTGAACACTCGCTTATAGCCCAGCGACAAAACTATCGAAACTACACACTCGCTGCCCGCTGATCGCCAACTCGTTCATAGTTTCTAATTCTCGTTTCTCGTTCTTCGACGGCAGTGGGACCACTGCCTTAATCTCAATCGCCTGTGCCTGATCGACCCTTACGGAAACCGTACTGCTGGTCGCTAAGCAGATGATGATGCTCTAGGCACCGCAGGAGTCAATGGTTAATGGACTTCATTATTTTCGAGAAGAGGGGGTTATGGCTATCGGCCTGTAGTTAGACGGATTTGAGCGATCGCCTTTTTTAGGGACCATGCCTGCCTTCCATGGTGTCGGAACTACGCCAGTAGAGTAAGAGAGCCGAAAAAGACGCGTTAAGACCGGCGCCAACTCTGGAGCGCACATCTTCAACACAATAGGAGGGATTCCATCCGGGCCACTCGACTTATGGATATCAAGGGATAAAAGTGCTAAGCGCACTGAGCGTTGGTGGAACTGGATTTCCAGCATACAGCTCTCGCACCGCGATATGACGGCTCCTATTCCTCGTCATCCAAGGTCAAGTTGGAAGCAAAGCATTTTGCAAGAAGATCGGCTTTCTCCATTGCATCATAGTTCAACGGATTATTTCCTACTTGCAGAGGTGGAAAGGATGGCTTACAAAAATAACCTTCGATAGCCTTGGCAAGAGACCAGAACGCCGGAGTTCCTGAAGGAAGACGATCAAACCTCTCGCCAGTCCTAGCAGTGTGCTCTGACTTCGCCCTTGCAATGTCTCTTTTGAGGGACCTGGGGGCAAAGTTGTACTCCTTTTTCAGAGCGCTGGTATTTTGATCCCGCAACGCCACCGCGTCAGCCCAGGCTTGGTAAGCTTCCTGCTTGTGTGACATAAACACAAGATGTTCCATGGGCCCCGTCGTGGTCCACCCCCGGCGCCTCTATCGTGGTCAACTCGGTCCTCGTGCCGGTTCGGGCCCAGATGAAGTATCTGGGCCTGATCGTCAGCGGTAGGTGGCTCTTCGACGAGCACTTCCGACAGCTTGCTTCGAAGCTGGTCAACGCTGCCTCTGCCCTTAGGCGATTTTTAAGCAATTTGGGTGGAGCCAGTGTCGCGACAAGACGGGGGTTCTACATGGGGGTTGTCCGGTCGATGGCACTGTATGGTGCACGGTGCACCGGTGTGGGTAGCGGCTCTGACCCGCGGGTCATCCCGGCTGGAGACTCCATCCAGCCTCCTCCTCCAGGTTATCCTCGAGTGGGCAGGATGGCAGCACGGAACTCTTTCTTTCCGATTGACGCAGGTCCTTGCCGGGCACGGTTGTTTCGGGAAGTACCTGCATTTGGTTGCTAGTCGCTAGGAAGGAATTGAGTCCCACAAGTCACCACTGCGATTGCAGTGAGGACTCGGCCCAGCACACATTAGTGATTTACACCGCCTGGGCGACGCAGCGTCAGGCACTCATTGCAGTTATCGAAGGAGATCTCTCGCTACCGGCCGTCATACGATCCATGGCCGGTGGCGTCAGCTGTTTTACCGCGGTCCAGAAGAAGGCGGCGGAGAGGGCCCGGGAGGTCAACCTCCACTCGGACCCAACGGCGAACCGGGCAGCGAAGGCGCGCTTACCAGCGCCTCATGCCGCCCTGAGTGTGGCCATGGGCGGACGGGTTTCCCCCTCCATCCGCTTAAGTGGCCAGCCGCGATGGGGCGACGTACGCGTGTGCCGTACGTCGCCTAATAAGGAGTCCATCAGCAGACGATGCCTGCTTCAGTGCGGGCAGGCGCTGGGAGGGGTCCGGATGTATTAATAACATCAGTTCCCGGATTTCTCCCTTCTCAGGCGCAGAGTGGCACACCGTGTGGTTTTAGTCGGCTGGACTCCGACACACCACCCCGCCGCAAACCCCGTTGGGGTGACAGCACATGGGGTTTCCACACGTAAAAAAAAGGCACCCTGCCCCACCGTGGCTACGCCCATGCCCACCTAATGTTGATTTGTGTACGCTATAAAATTTCAAAAAGTTCTCAACTTTGACACGAATTCTATTTTTTCAAAAACAATGTGACAACACAGCGAAGCATTTCTCTATAAAGCTAGTTTCTAAAATGTAATGATACCTACTTACCTTGGCAACCGCCAGTAACAAGAAATCGCTTTCCTTTAAAATATTTATCCATTATTAAGGAACACAAGTTTATTCATACAAGTTAATTTACAGAAAGAGTAAAACGGTTTATTACAGGCCCATATTTATCGCTGGTGATAGATAAAAGCCAGTTATCTCAATTACATAACGTCATAACTATTATTTTTAATTTACTTCTTGATAATATTTCTGTTGGTTTAAAATAACAATATTCCTATCAATTTAAAGTTTCATAGATGGATGGGTGCAGATAGATGCCTTAATTATTATTTCTTGTTTTATTTAAATTTTTAAATTGAATTATATCTTGTTTGTAAACAACGGTTTATCAGAACAATTATCATTTGCTGATAGCGCGTAAAAGAGTAAAAAATTAAAACTTTTTAATTTTGATACAAGAAATATGGTCTAACATAATAAACCGGTTAGCGCAGTAGGTACTGTTAGATAACATTTTTGTTGGTTTGAAACACTATTATTACTATCTACATAAAGTAGATCATAGATGGAATATACAGATACCTACCTAAATTATAAATACGTGTTTAATTTTTGTTTAAGTAATTGAATCAAAAATACATTGTTTGTAAATAACATTTTATCAAATCAGTTATCATTTGCTGATAGCGCGTAAAACAGTAAGAAACTAAACACAATTAGGTTCTCATGCCAGAAACATAGCCAATTAAAAACGGTTTGCGTAGTAGGTACTTACTGTTAGGAGCACGTAACTACACTAACTACTATCAAAAGTGGTCTATGTAAATAAATAAATCGATTGGGCGACTATTATGACTGGTGATGTGATAGAATAGAAATGTACAACATATCATATTTCATAACATTTCGAATTCCTTTCAAAAAATTTACCGCACGGATGGCGTAGTTTAAGCGGTTACTTCGCCACTTTTATACTGCGCTAAGTGTTGTGGGTTGAAACCCCACATGTGACTACACTGTGTGATCCACAAATGATTGTTCCGAGTTCCCCGCCATGTATGCTTGTAAAAGCCCCCCCCCCCCCCTTCCCCACGACACTGGAATATTCCAAGTGCAGGAGTTATTTTATATAAAAAAAATAGAATAGTACACCGAGACTCAAGAACGTGCATGAAAATTATGGGTTACTTTCCTCAGGCCATGGTTACATTTCAACAACTATTGCACCTAGTAAGATATTTTCTCTCCTAAATTTAGATTTAAATAAGAATAATCCTTAATTTGATGATGAAGCTGTTATACCAGGTATAGTCTTAGCTTGCGAAAAAATATGGTATCAGTCACCTAGACATATCCTTACTTTTGAATCAGTGACCAACAAATTCTGATATTTGTGACACGACCATCACGGCGCTGTTGACGCTTTAAGTCGTAGGAGTAGATGGACAGCGATAATCACTTACTATTTGAAAAACCATTATTTACCATGAAAAACTTTATCTTTGCACCTACCGCATCTTATTTCTACATCACCTGAAGACTGACTGGGAGAGAATGCCTCATGGCATTAAGTCCGCCTTTTGTACAATAAGTGCAACAAGTTTAAATAAATAAGATGACTTGTCTGCCTACTTTCCTCCTCTATTAAAACAAATTAAAAAAATACGCTTATTTTAACTACAATTTTCTCTCTCTCCGAAAGTACCAGAAATACAACAAACATTTTAACAAATCGCATTTAATCAACAAAAACATTGTTTGGTGAAATGGCTTAGGTAAATTGTTTACACTTTTCTAGTGAAAAGTACAAGTTCTCGCTTGATTACAAAACACTAGTGCTAATCAAAATATAAAACAAATTATACACACTGTTCGAGTAAATAAAATTAGTTACATCTTTGTACATTTATATGACTAATTAATTCATATGCACTGTTTTTCCTATTATAGTGATTTTGTTCCTTAAATAGACTTACATTACTGTGAATGAAGCAGATCTAAAAATGAATATGAATTATAAAGTCTTATGTAGAAACTACATTTGTATGTAACTATTTAAAAAAAACGAAGTATTACAGCTTAGTGCGTACACTTCAAAAACATAAGGAAAACAGTAGTTACAACAATCTTGAAACTTAAATTGTTATAATTCACACAATTTGATAACAATATATCACAATGTATATACAAAGTACATTAATTTTAATTATGGCAATACATGTTACTAAACCATCTTTGGTTAAATGTCCAATACCTACACTTAAAATTAAGATAAGTATGCAAATTGTTAAAAATTATTTAATATACCGAGTCGTTATTTTATAGTTTAGGAAGAATGTTCTTAGTAATAAATAATTTAAGAAGCGAGAAAACCGCCATCAACAGGCAGCTCTATGCCATTGATCATACTGGACCTTTCACTCAACAGAAAGACTACAGCATTCACCACTTCAGCAACTTCACCAAATCTGAAACAAAACAAGTATTAAAAGGCTTAAATATTATCTACTCTATCAGTAAATTATATGAATATTCATTTATCTTTGGGTTTTACAATCCTGGAGATTGTTTCCTGTTTTAACTTGTAAAAGTCTTGATTAAATACATTATTTTTAGTGTATTTGAAAAGTTAAATGACCCGAGATTATTTCTTGAACTAAGTTATTTTCAAAATCAATTATTGTAATAACACTAATAACAAAGCGTTCAAATTTCAGTTCAGATTAAATCTCTCTGAGAAATTTAATAAAAGACATTCTCATATTAAACCAGGAAAGTTTTACAAACAACACCGATTCAACTTTCCGTCACAATATGGTACGTGTATAATCACAAATTTTAAAATATATTTTATATCATAACATTATTTTCATATCTGTATTCACACAAATACAGATACGAAGATAATATAATTTTACAACGACCTATGACTTCTTCACAGACAAGAGAAGTAATATGTACACTGTATAAAACTGTACATAGAAATATATTATCGAATTTGGGTTAAATAAAGGCCAAATAATGCCTGTATTCGGTTGCTTAAGTAGTAACGAGGATCCGAAGCTCACTTTTTTCATACTTCTAACAAACATCGAGAGTAAAGAAATACAATCGTACATAGGGGTTACGCAATCGTAAAAGACGCTTTAAGTTTCCTAAATATTCTACTATTTGACTACAATGATTAGCTCGACTGTAAATCGGGACTTAATCGCGATAATACTACAAGGTACAACACAGTCTACCCGTGACCACGATCGGTGCAATTCGATCGAAAAGTCGGGCTACCAAAAAAGGTATAGGTATAGTCACGAAAGTTTAACAACAATTATTACAGTGATTAGGTAAACATTGCATCTCATCCTAAACCAGTCAGTAAACCAGAATAAATTAATAATAATAAAAAAAAACAATCCTAGAAGAGATGGCAGACAATTTTGAGTAGATATTGGAGTACCTAATACAAAATTTATTTTAAAATTGTAGTTCTTATAATACAAAACTGATAAAATTATCTACTTAGCCATATGTTCGATTTCGTATTTGGATAGTTTTTTATTTTTGTTTATGGCATAGTCCGGCAAACGAGCAGACGTATCGCCCGATGGTAAGCGCCGGTAATTACCGCCGCCCATGAACACCCACTATACCAGAGGTGTCACAAGTGCGTTACCGGCCTTTGCGGGATGGGGGGGAGGGGGAGAGATAGGGGGAGTCGTTGAGTATGGGCCTCCGGTACAAATATTTTCACAAATTTTCATATTACCTCAAATAACAACTCAAAATTGTCTGAACTCTTGAACTATGACATAACTAGAGTATGATGAATTAGTAGACACAATTTTTAGTCATTATATTTTCATAAACTGATAACTTACCTTCTAAGAGGAATCTTGGCGAGCATTTCACTGGCTTTGACTGGGTCAGACCATCCAACTTTAGCCATTTCCGTCATGATTACAGTAGGGTTAACACAATTTACTCTAATGCCATGTGGACCCAGCTCTAATGCCATGGAACGGCTTAATGCATCTAAAGCACCTTTCGACGCACAATATATAGCGTGATCTTGTAATGCAGCCTGCAAATGTAAAATGTTGTTTTATTAGTGCATTTTGGTATCTTTTATCGTGTTTCGGACTTATTTTAGAATAGTTTTCTGTTGTCGCTACCGTGATTATTGCAATCCTAAGCGGGGCCGTCACCAAAGGCGAGAGAATCGCGGCGGTATTATCGTTGTATCGACCTAGTATTTCTATACACTCGGTGATTCCGTTACGAGTCGCGCTGAAGTGATACGCTGAAGGAATAAATCGTTCGTTCGTGAAGATAACTCGATGATAAAGTTGTGGATCTATTGCGATTCTGTCGCTCGTGGAAACGGCCCCTAAGGCACGGTTAAAAAGTAATAGGTAAAAGGTAAAAAAAAAAAATAGGTTGGGAAAACAAGTACACGTGTCATTATGATGATGAATGAAGGATGGAAGGGGATTTGGGCTTCGGTGACCTCAGTCGTTCAGTGAAAAACAAACAAAAATCTTCTCAACGCCGATTTTCTTTGTGGCAATAATATCACTCCGAGCCGGCCTATTTGTGCTGAATCATTGCTCTTCCGCGGCTTTATTCGTTGTAATGTTCCAATTATATACAATAGACGGTTTAATAATATCGTAAAGCGTTTCTTAAACTAACCAGTATCATACACACTTAAATGAGAGAGAAGAGATATTCTGTTCTTTTTTTAAGTTAAAAGTAGTTATGAAGTCAAACAGTTTTTACAGTACAAATTATATCACGTCTTGTATAATCTTTAATCCTATGATACTTAATCAATAAATCCTCTAAACCTTGAAATCCCCTACGGTTAGTGTTTAATGTTTATATAGCAAGTGTGTTTTAGTATATTTGTAGGTACATAGGCTTGGAAATCAGTGGGACTATAAACCCAAATATAGGATCTCCCCTAAGGAATAAATACAGGTAATACACCTGTTCAATACAAACTTCGACTATGCTTCATAAGTATTCAAGTCATTCAAGTTAAAATTATATTACCGTCGAAGGTATAGATTTTTGCATGGAATTAACACTTCACTATTACCTAATATTTCACATATTGTAACACGAAACAGTAAATAAGAGCAATTAATATAGATAAAAAATGGTTACATATTCAAGGTCTAATGGACACTTCCTTGTCCAAAGCATTTTACTAACGGAGATTTCAATACCTTTTATTTTTAAAAGACAACTCCTGCATAAGGAATATTGTCTGTGTCACGGGGGACTTTACAAACATACATGAAACGGACAGAAAGAAGACTCAGAACAACAATTTAAACACGGGA
Source organism: Diaphora mendica (assembly GCA_949125395.1). Taxonomy (NCBI): domain Eukaryota; kingdom Metazoa; phylum Arthropoda; class Insecta; order Lepidoptera; family Erebidae; genus Diaphora; species Diaphora mendica. Next base: position 12,076,711 of record OX421321.1, read on the forward strand.
TAACATTTTGTTGTGACCTTGTTCAACCTGAATTTTTACTTTTTAAATGTTGTGTTTATGTGTCTAAATAGATCTCTCTTTATCATGACAATTCCTCCGCCCACTTAACGGAGATAACAACCATATTTTTGTAAACATTATAGTCCTGTGGCTGACCACTCAACTTTGCAAGTAATCATTTTCTTGTTTTGATAGTTTAAAAAATACAGATTCAAAACCCAAAACAATTTTACAGGGATGGATGTTAGATTCATGAGGGTACTTCCAAGAACAAAAAAGTAGGTGGTAGAATTTAGATGGATCAAGCGATCTAAGTAGATTAGGCTAAACATATATATATGGTAGAAAATAATCATTTCTTTTGTGCATTAAAAATATACTTTTTTTAAATTACGTGCCTACATTTAAAATTGAGAATTCAAGTAGTTTTAATTAATAAGTTCTTAAGTTCTAAAACATGTCCAAATTGCCTTTTAACAAAGTCTCAAAATTAATTAATGTTTGAGGCGTTCTGAAAAGGCAATTCTGTCTCTACATAGTAAGAAATGAACTATACTCATTTCAAATATTTTTTTATACATTAACTAACACTGTAATTATTGTCAGTGCCATTTAGATATTGCTACTTTACTTTTACAAGATATTCACAAAAAGTAAAAGTATTTATAAGAAGATAAGGCTTCTTAGAATAGCTGATGAATAGTGATTAAAAGCATTATAGCTGATTGATAACTATCTATTTATATGTATGATAAAATACAGATATATGTGATAATGTTGTCGGTCCACCTTATTGATGGATAACCTGAATTACACTTCCCGGTTCCTCATCTTTTAGAAGTTAATGTTATTGTTAGTTAATATTTGCCCGTGGCTTCTTCTGTACGTATATTAGTTATTGCAGTAAAAAAAATTGCTTATATCCTTCTTCAAGAATCAAAGTGTCTCCATGGTAATTTTGATTGAAATCAGTTCAACGGTTTAGCCATGAAAGTGTAACAAACTGAGTAGCTTACATATTTGTCACTAGCTTTTGCCCGCATGCATGTTGATTATGGTAGTAAATAATAGCCTATGTCCTTCCTTAAAAATCAAAGGATCTTCACTGAAAATTTTATCCAAATCGGTTTAGTGGCTTAGGCGTGTAGTTCATCAGACCATGTTACTTACACATTTTTAATATTAGTACCTAAAGGTTTTGTTATTAAACTACACTTGAATGAACAAGTACTTGTGACTCACCTTAGAAGCTTGAGAAGATATATTGACTATTGCACCATGCGTTTTGTTTTCTACCATTTTCCTCGCTACAATTTGACTAATGTTGAGCACTGCTTTCACGTTAACATTGAATATTCTGGAAAAGGGTGACTCATTATTAATTCAGCACTGTCTATGCAATAATAACAAATGAGTGAATATTTGAGTTATAAATAGCCGTTTCATCACATAAATTTTGAATGCAGGAATACAAAGACGACCTTAGGATAGGTTTTTAAATAGAAATAAAGTATTATTACAAAAAGATGGTAAATTCAAGTTTAAATTTGAGATAGTGGTAAAAATAATTACTAAAGAAATTGCTACAACCACCTGAGTTTTAAATGCCACACATGTCTGTGCTGTAATTATAAACAAGTGTGCATGTTAATTGAATTTGAAATTAAAACATACTTATCAAAATCGGCAGGCGAGCATTCAAGGAATGGTTCACATATTGCCACAGCAGCATTGTTCACAAGCGCGTCAAAGTGACCCAAAGACTCCACCACAGAGCGAGTCTTCTCCCAGTCTGCTATGTCAACATCTACAATGTCTATCGAGGGATATTCACTCTGGAGAGACTCTAAATGACTTCTTGTCCGTGACAACGCAACTATATTAGCGCCCGCACGCCACAGTTCTACAGCGATACCACGACCAATTCCTGTAATAAAATTAAGTACTTAGTTTCACGGTTCATATTACTAAGTTAGAAATGCAATGTCTCACTTAAGTTTGCTTATCTCCGCTAAAATTACAACATAATAATTAAGTACCAGTAAAACTTATCTCTAAAAATTCAATAATTTTACCTTGGCCTGCCCCCGTGACGAGTATTCTTTTGCCTTTAAACGAGATTTCCATTTTATATCAAATTTATATGAAACTATTTTAGTATAAAATTTGCAAGTGCAAAATACAATAACAGTAACACACAACCAATCGTTCAGTTAAGTTCAACAAAATCAACAAATGTTCACACTTCACAGTTCAAGTCAAAGGTGTCGTCAAGTGTCAAGTGTCAATTCAATTATCTGTAGTCTGTGGTGAGTGCCGAGTGTTGTAGTGTTGCCAACTCTCAAATAAACCCCTACAGCTACAGAGCCCCACAAGACTTATAGCATATATACATAAAAGGGCAGCCGAGCGGGCGGAAAGCGTGATCGGAGTAGAGAAAGAGAGAGACTGTGTTTGGGTAGTGTCTGTCTCTCTCAAGCCGGGTCTCCACCGAACAAAAGTTGTCAATTTTGTGTTGTCAACACGTGTTGGTGACAAAAGTTTCTGTAATTTCCTTGTGTTGTGTGACAACACGTAATTTTCTTGTGTGACAACAAAAATTGACAATAAATGTTGAGAGCAGTGTTTCCGTTTTTGGTTGTAAACTTCAAAAGAATACGCTTGGTTCAAATATTTATTGGCTCTATGGTGACGCTTAGTTCGAAAGTTTTTTTACAAATTATTGGCGGCTCGGTGTAGACACAATGGAAACAAAAGTTGGCGATTTTTTTAAGTGTTGTAATCAGTTGGAAACACTGAAATAGCCAACAATTTTGGTGAAGACGCGCCTTCACGCAAGCTTCTGATTGGTGGACACACATACCAATTTGCAAGACTGATTTGGCGGGAAATACACCAACCAAATCAGAAGCTTGCCTGAGAGAGACCGTATTTTAGTTAGTTAAAACTTAGTTATAACTTATATAGTTAGTTAGTTGACAATGATGTCAACTCATTTGTGATCCATGTATTTCAATGTAATCTAAAAACTAAATTAACGTTTTAACGCAATGTTGTAAAAATCTGTGAATTTAAAATGTTATTGTCGCTACAATTTGACTAATGTTGAGCACTGCTTTCACGTTAACATTGAATATTCTGGAAAAGGGTGACTCATTATTAATTCAGCACTGTCTATGCAATAATAACAAATGAGTGAATATTTGAGTTATAAATAGCCGTTTCATCACATAAATTTTGAATGCAGGAATACAAAGACGACCTTAGGATAGGTTTTTAAATAGAAATAAAGTATTATTACAAAAAGATGGTAAATTCAAGTTTAAATTTGAGATAGTGGTAAAAATAATTACTAAAGAAATTGCTACAACCACCTGAGTTTTAAATGCCACACATGTCTGTGCTGTAATTATAAACAAGTGTGCATGTTAATTGAATTTGAAATTAAAACATACTTATCAAAATCGGCAGGCGAGCATTCAAGGAATGGTTCACATATTGCCACAGCAGCATTGTTCACAAGCGCGTCAAAGTGACCCAAAGACTCCACCACAGAGCGAGTCTTCTCCCAGTCTGCTATGTCAACATCTACAATGTCTATCGAGGGATATTCACTCTGGAGAGACTCTAAATGACTTCTTGTCCGTGACAACGCAACTATATTAGCGCCCGCACGCCACAGTTCTACAGCGATACCACGACCAATTCCTGTAATAAAATTAAGTACTTAGTTTCACGGTTCATATTACTAAGTTAGAAATGCAATGTCTCACTTAAGTTTGCTTATCTCCGCTAAAATTACAACATAATAATTAAGTACCAGTAAAACTTATCTCTAAAAATTCAATAATTTTACCTTGGCCTGCCCCCGTGACGAGTATTCTTTTGCCTTTAAACGAGATTTCCATTTTATATCAAATTTATATGAAACTATTTTAGTATAAAATTTGCAAGTGCAAAATACAATAACAGTAACACACAACCAATCGTTCAGTTAAGTTCAACAAAATCAACAAATGTTCACACTTCACAGTTCAAGTCAAAGGTGTCGTCAAGTGTCAAGTGTCAATTCAATTATCTGTAGTCTGTGGTGAGTGCCGAGTGTTGTAGTGTTGCCAACTCTCAAATAAACCCCTACAGCTACAGAGCCCCACAAGACTTATAGCATATATACATAAAAGGGCAGCCGAGCGGGCGGAAAGCGTGATCGGAGTAGAGAAAGAGAGAGACTGTGTTTGGGTAGTGTCTGTCTCTCTCAAGCCGGGTCTCCACCGAACAAAAGTTGTCAATTTTGTGTTGTCAACACGTGTTGGTGACAAAAGTTTCTGTAATTTCCTTGTGTTGTGTGACAACACGTAATTTTCTTGTGTGACAACAAAAATTGACAATAAATGTTGAGAGCAGTGTTTCCGTTTTTGGTTGTAAACTTCAAAAGAATACGCTTGGTTCAAATATTTATTGGCTCTATGGTGACGCTTAGTTCGAAAGTTTTTTTACAAATTATTGGCGGCTCGGTGTAGACACAATGGAAACAAAAGTTGGCGATTTTTTTAAGTGTTGTAATCAGTTGGAAACACTGAAATAGCCAACAATTTTGGTGAAGACGCGCCTTCACGCAAGCTTCTGATTGGTGGACACACATACCAATTTGCAAGACTGATTTGGCGGGAAATACACCAACCAAATCAGAAGCTTGCCTGAGAGAGACCGTATTTTAGTTAGTTAAAACTTAGTTATAACTTATATAGTTAGTTAGTTGACAATGATGTCAACTCATTTGTGATCCATGTATTTCAATGTAATCTAAAAACTAAATTAACGTTTTAACGCAATGTTGTAAAAATCTGTGAATTTAAAATGTTATTGTCGGTGAAATTAGCAGCCAAATAAATACACAAACAATCCCTACTATGAGATACGCCAGGCGGTACAAAAGTCCCATACAAACCTGCCATTGTTTCCACCCTATGGTGGAAACCCGTAAGTTGGGAACCCTGTGTATGTTGCTAGTGATGTAAATTATGTAAAATACACAGTGCTTTAGTCGAGTTGATCATCAAGAAATATATCCACGTTTTTGAAAGTGATAGATAGATAGCTAATACTTTATTTGCTCACCAAGGTTTACAAACAATATACAATCCTTATTAACAAAAAAAAAGAAAATGTGATGTACATAGGGCGGCCTTATCGCTAATAGCAATTTCTTCCAGGCAACCTTTGGATGGACAAGTTTCACTCTAAGCTGGTGCAGTGTATTTAAGTATGAAAAAGACAAAAAAACGAATACATTTATGTTACGTGTCGCATCAAAAGCATATCGGTTTTCATTTAGTACTGAGTTCTGGCCTCTGAGGATTTTAAATTATATTATATTCTCAGTCGTAATGCAGCATGTATGTTTGTAAGTATAATTACATTTTTCTCAAGATACTTAATGTATGTAATCAATATTTATTAAATTAATTACCGGCTAAACACCGGTTTGGCAACGTCGCGTGCCATGCACGGATCGTATGCGTATCCGCACCGGCAAAATATTCTCGCTCGCCGACAATCATTGACGCTACGTGCATGGCACGTGACGGTGCTGGTCGGTTACGGAACGGTCTAGTAATCTAATCTATCTATCTAATCACATACTTTTTAATACAAAGAATATTTTTTTGCCTGACACTTTCCTAGCACGGTCATGGTATGGAACGGTGTAGTGGGCAGACTCCTTAGAGGAGACTAAACAAGAGGCACCTGCCCCACTAGCCAAGTTGCAAGCAGTGCCGTCTTTACCATAAGGGCATACGGGGCCAGTGCCCAGGGCCCCCATCATCAGGGGGGCCCCGAGGAACTGACAATTTTATCTCAGACATATGTTCTCGTTATAATTTGCGTACACATTACACTTTTTTCACAAAGAAATATAGTACACTAGCTGTTGCCCGCGGCTTTCCTGGCGTGGAAGTTGATTATATGTATTTACTTAAAAACTGTTAGTATGTATGAATAATTTATTCATGGTTTTAAACGTTTTATTTATTAACTTGCTACCTGCCCCAGCTTCGCACGTGTGGATTTTAGATACACCCACTGATGACACGATTCGTTCAGTTAAAATCTGTAATATCTTGGAATATATTCATTTGAATTACATATTGTGAAGGGTCATATTGGTCTATATTAAATGCACAATGTATTTAAGGCACTTAAATGAATAAGGATAAATGCTGTATTGCTTAAAATCGCTTCGTAAATAAGCCATTTTTTCTCGTAAAAGAAAAGAATAAAAATGGTTATTGTGGGTAATCCTTGAGAGCTAAACATATACCATAGCGGACTTTATTGTAGCCCTCTTTAAGTTGTCCAATACTGTAGTACATTAATTTCAACTATCTTGCAGGTTTCAGCCAGCGTTTGCAATATAAGCGTAAAAAATGTGTTTATTTACGACATCACATTGGAAATCTTTAAAATTATCAGTGTTTCTCTACTATTTTATACATTTAAACCGTTCTCTTGAATAACCTCTATCTATTAAAGAAAACCACTTCAAAATCCGTTGCGTAGTTTTAAAGATCTAAGCATTTATAGAGACAGACAGACGGGGAAGTGACTTTGTTTTATACTATGTAGTGATCTTTATTCAAGAGCCAATTAATAAGGATTTTCATACAAATTTTCGAAGGCCGATGGGGCCATAAATTTCTTAAGAGATGACCGTATACATGCTATTGCAGCGTTGGTAGGTACAGGGTAGTCCGAAGACCTGGTGAAGATCACCGGACGTCGTGAGATGTAGGCCGCTTTGAAAAATTCCGGGTGGAGTAATGAACAGTGCTTGACTGTCGTAACTGTTTCTCTTAGGAGGTAAGCGTTGTCACTCCTAGAAGCACTACCTGGTTCAGGTAGCGGATATAAAGAATTGTTAGAAGCACTCGAGTCGAGAACGCCAACTGAAACACGTTTCCCGCTCCCAGATATGCGATAGAGCCCAATGCCCATGAGAAGGCCTGCAGCAATGTACGTTGGAAATTGAGAACCTCGTACGGAAAGCGTATATGATAAAAGTCAATAACATGCAGATTTTCATAAACAGAATCAAGGACTTGGAAGTAAGAGCTGCAGCCTGCGGTGGTGGCCAAGCCACCTTGCTTCAATGAGTGAAGCACTGGCACATGAACTGGAGGTCGAAGTGGTTCGACAGGATATCCGGTTGACCCACAAGCAAAGTCTCAGAGGAAATAAAAGAGATCAAGTATTCTTTTAAGGAAAGAAAAATAGGACTGCCTGGAGGAGCTGTTGAAGAAACGATGCGAAAAAAGTTTGTTGATCTAAGACGCACGTTCCAAGGCACCAATCTGGGAAACCTAATAAACAACATAAAAAACTGACTTCATGAGACAATCCAAAGATTATGTCTCGATGAGAAAATGTACTACGACTCGAAACTCGAAATCTTGCTTCGAAGCTTGACTTTTGGGACCCTGTAAAGATGAAACAATAAAGTTAGCACAGGGAGATGACATTGACCTAAAGAAACTTATCACATGGTAAGCATCTAAGGTTCCGGACGTTCTCCGTGAAGTTCACGATGGAGCTTCAGGAGGCCATCCTAGTGTCAAGTAATGTACTACTTGTATACTGTTGTAAAAAGGCCCACACATGCGAAACCAAGATACCAGCAACTTTATAATGGACTGGAAACTAATTGCAGTTATTATCGCGAGCGGGAACGAGAAAACTCGATACGGCTGGCGCTCAAACGATTTTGATAAAGGTGCACTGGTTTGGCTGAATAACTCTACAAGTATGCATAGAAAAGCCCCAAAACTACAGACCAAGTGGGAGGGTCCGTATAAAGTTAATCGGATTAACGACATGACCCACAGGATTCAGCGACAATCGAGTTCAAAGTAGTGCATATACACCACCTGGCTGAATATAGAAGTGGCTAAATACATCAGCAATATGGCGTGGTAGCAATAGCGATGCAATGTTAGCCGAGAAAGTTCTAGTCGGATTCTTAAGGCACAGAATAATAAAACTTAAAGGAATAAACATAGCGTCGAATATAGACTGATTGTCGCGCGGTTGGCTGGTTCATATTCAACAGCGTTTTTTCGGAACCGGGCGTTTCGAGAGGCTGTTGAACTTTCCCAAATAATCTAGTAATAGCAGCATCCAGCACAAAAAGGCAGTTTAGTTTGAGCTACAGTACGACAAATATCTTAGTGATATAAGTGATTAACAGAACGACCTAGGCGGTTATTAAGGACTATTATTCTAAGTTGTTCTGTGGTTTTAAAAGCGTTTATAATAAAGTCTCTTTTACACGTCACAAGGCTTAATTCGCAAATTCGTCGAATCCGAACACGTGATAATAAATAGAAGGTTTTGCTTAACACAAAACCTGAAAAAAAGCATTATGGTAATTGTAACCAAAAAACTAACAGCATACACGATTACTCATAATAAATGTTCATAGTAGAAAAATGTTAGCATAATACACTTTATTTACTTTCCAAAAGGGCCCCTAATTCTTATGTGCCCAGGGGCCCCCGCTTAGGTTAAGACGGCCCTGGTTGCAAGCGTTCTTCTTTCTGCAATCGTCAACGCCTAAATTCTCGTGTGTCATTGGCTAATCTTAGACGAAGTAATCCTAGACAAATTATTAGCCAATGGGTCAATGACACACGAGAACTGGGGGGGACCTGAAATAACATGGTCAGGGTCTTCCTCAGAGCAGGGCGCCTGAGAACGGCCGCCGGGGTGGTTTTTAGTGGGATCACCATATACCTGGCTCCTCAGTCCCCGAGGAGCCGGAGATCCGAAGGGATTTTCCACATCGTCAAAAAAAAGGAGTGATGGTCTATGTATTTACACAACGTTATAGTTTTGAGTTTTCACTTTCACTCTCAGCAGTCCTCATGACTGCTTCGTGATTCTTTTTCAAATTTCTTTAGCTTGATTTTATGGATTGCTCTCATAAAATGATTTTATGTTGATAATTATGATAACTCTTTATAAAATATAAGGGGTAACAAACAGGTAAATACTGTTCCTAACCTTTTGGTTTAATGTAGATGTAATAAAGTAATGTGTTTAATTGAAGCGTTATCCATTTTTGGTAAATACCTCACTTTCAAATAGCTAAGGTGCGCTTTTCTGTATTTATGAATGGACTTACTCTGTGCTGTGGGTATGCTACTGCTTACGTAGAGCTAATTATGTACTGATTCCTTAATTCGTGATAAAATGACAGGTAGTCAGATGGTTTTGTCATTGTACTTTTAACCCAGTGATGTCGTGTGTAGCGGACCCTACTTATAATATAGTTAATATCTTTGTGTTTATATAAATATATATACTATGTAATAATTAAAATATTTATTATTACTTATTATTCAATATACACAATGTAATTATACAGTCTTAGATTCTATTATTATATTATAAAGAAACTACATTATAAAAATTATAATTTCGATATGTGTAAAATTTCCTATGTAAATAATATTTAATAGAACAGTGTGGTGCAACAACATTTCCGATCAAGCGCAGTCACAGCGGCCGGTAGTGCGAGAGCATTACCGAGCGGGCGGCGGCGAGACATTCCTTACTTACTCGTCACGTGCGTCGCCAACCGACTGAGAATTGCGCTCGCTAAATAAACACTGCTACCGCCTTTATTGAAATTGTTACTTCTTTTATATTTTCTTAAATTCTAGTATTTTCTCGCCTTCTATTCTATTTCTATATATGTTCGTGTTTGTGTATTTCTTATGTGAACTGTGTAATTTCGTAATTTCTGTGCTTCATAGCCGGGTCTCCTGCGACACTGTTTAATGTTTTTAAACACCAAACGTCAAATATTTATCAAAATATGGGCGTGGCCTAACTGTTTTGTTAATTTTAACAAGCAAACATGTTATCCAAAGCGGACTGAAACATCCCAGCGTATACTTCTCGTATAATGAAACTGAACTGAACTAACATTAATACTTATATTATTCATATTAATAATAATTATTTTTACGGGAATTAACGCGATCACTTATTTCAAGGTATTACATACCTCTGTTTTGCCTGACGTTTCGACCAGGTTGCACTGGCCGTGGTCACAGGCTGACTGGCTCAGCGACGCACGCCCTCCGTCGTCGAATCGTCGCGAAAGTTTAAAAGTTAGTATTCATATTAATACTATAAAAGTAAGTAAGTAAGTGTACTATAAGTAATTTTGTCGAGCAGATAAAAGATTTTTGCTTTTCGTGTAATCGTGTTTGATGTTTGTTTAAAAGTCCGTCTCCTGCGACTTTTCGCTAACATGTTTAGATAACAAGTTTTGTTAATTTGTTTTGTTAATTTTAGCCGCAGGAGACACGCCTTTTACCTATCAACTTTTGTGTGGACTTTTATTTTGGACTATATGTAAGTTAACATTAACCCTTTTACCCGGAGAAACCGGCGTTATAGCTTGCGCAGCTTGAAGGACAGTTTATTCTGGCGAATATTTCGAGCGATTCGACCAGGCTCTACCATACCATCGCCCAATTGGAACCACAATATGCTGGGGAGGTGGAAGACATTATCACCTCACCGCCTACTAGCGGAAAATACGACAAGCTGAAGGCTGAGTTGATTAAGCGCCTTTCGGCGAGCCGTGAAAAGAAGGTGAAGCAGTTGCTTACCCATGAGGAGAAATTGTGACCAGCCCATGAGGAGAGAGGAAAAATTGTGACGGCTTCCTATCTCCAAGAGATAGGAAGCCGTCACAATTTTTACGGCATCTACAAAATTTTGCAGGCCCCGGGGTACCGGAGGAATTTTTAAAAACAATTTGGTCAAGCCGTTTACCACAAGGGACTCAAACAATTATCGCTTCTCAACTGAAAGCATCATTGGAAGAGCTGGCGGAGTTGGCTGACCGCGTACATGATGTGGTACCATCCTACCAACACGTAGCCTCCACATTCCAAGCACCACCGGAGGGTATAGTGGCCACCATGGAGCGATAAATAGCAGCGCTCACGGAATAGGTTAGAACGTTGTCAACCGAAGTTAGGAGATCACGAGAGCCACGACGGGGACGAGATGATCACCGTTCTAGCAGCCGTCATCGCCGTCGATCGCATTCCACAAGGTCGACATCAAATTACCGCATATATCCCCTGTGCTGGTACCATCAAAAATTTGGGGGTAAAGCGAAATATTGTGTTAAACCTTATGATTATTCGGGAAACGACGCGGGCGGTCGATAATGGCGACAAACGATCGTCCGTCTACCGGTCGCCTCTTCGTTACGGATGCGAAAACGATGGTAGAATTTTTAATTGACACTGGTAGTGATTTGTGTGTTTTCCCTGTGAAATTGTTAAATAGAAAACCAGTTAAAACCAATTTTGAATTGTGTGCCGCTAATGGGAATAGAATAATAACATATGTATGGTTATAAAAATCTAATATTAAACCTAGGGTTGCGCCGTGACTTTCCCTGGCGTTTTGTAATAGCAGACGTCACAAAGGCGATAATAGGTGTAGATTTTTTATATCATTTTAACCTTGTTTTTAACCACTGGAAGGGTCCGTGAAGGGTTCCCACACTGCGACATTCAACGAGGCCGAGCACATTAGGCGCTGCACTACAACAGCAACGAAAGCATGGTGTATGGCAACCACTCGCTTTCTTCTCTCGCAAGCTAAGTACTGCTCAACGCAAATACTCCCCATATGATCGTGAACTTCTAGCCATTTATGAGGCAATAAAGCACTTTCGACATATGGTGGAGGCTAGGGATTTTATAGTCTTTACTGACCATAAGCCGCTGTGCAGTGCATTTCACTCACGTAAGGAGAACTGCTCTCCCAGACAATTCAGGCATCTAGACTTCATTTCACAATTTACCACCGACATCCGACATATATCTAGTAAGGATAATGTTGTCGCGCATACCTTATCCAGGATAGAGGAAATTGCTAAACCCTTAAGTAGACTTAGAGCAGTTAGCAAAACATCAAGACTCCGACACGGAGTTAAGCAGACTACTGGTAAGTAACACGTCATTGTGTCTGAAGAAGGTCAGAGTCCCTGGAGCTCTGGATACTGAATTGTTCTGTGGCGTGAGTACTGACATACCCCGACCGTACGTTCCCCAAGAGCTTCGTCATCAAGTCTTCGAGAGCCTTCATTCCCTTAGTCACCCAGGTACCAAAGCAACCGCCAAACTTGTTACTGAATTTTGTGTGGACTTTTATTATGGACTATCTGTAAGTTAACAATAAATTCACTTCATTCACGCACGATCCTATATCGTGTAATGGTGGAATCTTAGCATAATTCGTTAATTAAAACACATTCACATATTTAAACATTTATATTAAAAATGTGTACTTAAAAATATACACTGTGTTAACTCTAATTAAATAAATAATTATTAATTATTATTAAATTATCAAAATAAGTTTTTAAAAAATTGACAGTTTGTTGTACTTTCCTATTTTATTATGAAACAGAATTTAATCTGTGGTAACTATTGGGTTATCCATGAAATATAGACAAAATATGGCATTGGGCTATTTCATACACCATCGAGTTTTTTTTAATAGTTATAAATATTTATAAGGCACTGAGGGGAGTGTTCTAGACACAAATAAAATATAACCCTAGATAACTGAAGTGTTTCATAGTTAGGTACAGTCGTTTCGAACAATAGGTGAAACATTAAAGATCTATCTTCATAACACATACACACATCAAAAGTGTCTAGGGATCAACATATGTGTCTAGGGATCAACATATATTTTTGCAATAACTTTTCTCCTGATTGATATTAATTAAAATTTTCTTTAAGGATTCATCAAATAAAGTGTTTTCGTTTGTCACAGTAACGATAAACCAAGTCACCTTTGCATTAATAAAGAAATTTGCCATTTTCCTAATAGAAGGATTTTTGACATTTGAACCACTAACATTAAAGTTCGAAAAAAAGACTGAAATAACAGTTTTCTTTAAAATTTTATTAGGTAACTTAAACAATTAATAATCCGTGTTTCTACCGCGAACACTAACACAAGAACATCGGTTTGGCATACTCAAAATGAGTTCATCCAAATCACGCTGTGGAATGGCCGCCCATGTTCGTTGCAACAACAAAAAAAGGTCTTCTTGCGACTGGATACCCTCCATATTCGGCAGAGCTCTTCTCTGTAGCATATCCCATGCATGCTCAATCGGGTTCAAGTCTGGCGACTGAGCAGGCCAGGGCCAAAGCCACATCTCAATCTCAAGAAATCCGCATAAAAATGCTTGATCCCTAGACACTTTTGATGTGTGTATTATAGGCACAATAGAAACAGATATCAATTTTTTCTAATTTTCTTCCAGCATGTATATTATCAATACACCAAAAATCGTTTGATTTCTTTGTTGTGAAAGCTTATGTCATATCATTATGTTTAATTATTTTAATTGACTTTATATATTAAGAAAGGTGTTCTGCTTGCTAAGGCACTGTATTTCTATTTAAAAATATCTCCAGTTATTCGGCAGTTCCATTTCTCAATCAAATATATCTACATTTTATTAGATACTTAATAGTACAAAATTTTGAGATTAGACAATGACGAGATTATGGGATACATATATTATGCAGTCTAATAGTTGTTTGTGTCGCTCTATCGTCGGTAGGGAGCTTTGCGGTATCGGCCTCGTTCTTCTTCATCGCGTGTGTCCAGGTAGTGGCTGAATACCACTGCCCACAGGTACAGGTACAGACCTAAAAAGTTTGGATACGGTTATTTTTATAATTAATAGTTAACTAGCTGACCCAGCAAACTTCGTACCGCCATATTTACATAGGTATCTGTCTCAGTTTCCCGTCGTCGCGGACGAAATTTTTTTACAGTTATCTTTTAATTTTTCTTGTACACAATCCTTGCCCTAACAACAAGGAACACATAAAAAAAGAATTATTTAATTTGGTGCAGCCGATCGGAAGTTATGTGCGTACATACATTTAAGTGATTCATTTTTACCTATATAGGTACTAGCTGTTCAGGCCAACGTTGTTTTGCCATTAAAAAAATTGGGGTATAAAAATAGATGTTGTTCGATTCTCAGACCTACCCGATATGCACATCAAATTTCATAAAAATCGGTCCAGCCGTTTCAGAGGAGTATGGTAACTAACATTGTGACACGAGAATTTTATATGTAAGATATAGATTCCAGCAGATAAAGGTTAGAAAATGAAGCAAGTTAGAGACGTGATCATCTAAGTCTTTCTGCTTAAAACATACTAGACCTGAATCATTAGATTGACTTTAATTTAATGATGAACTTTTTCAAAATTGATTCCGACTAGGAATTTATTCATGTGTCGCATGCGACTAAAAACATTCATGAAACGAACACAAGACACCATCATGGAACAGAGCATAAGAGAATATTTATCTGTTCTGTAAACACAACACACAATATGCGCTCAAACTTAGAATAACAATTTGTAGACGATATTATTTTTTGTCCCATGTGGGAATGAACCCACAATACTCAAGGCTGCCGAAGCCTTAATAGAAGCTGCAATCTGAACAATTAAACCACTGTTTACTGTGCGACGGACGGTAAAAATTGCTGCTAAAATAACCATGTGTATAGTTTTTAGTGTCTTTCTATTGTTTTTATATGTTTATTCACAAATAGGGAAAAAAAATCGTAGTTTTTGTACTTACACAAGTAGAGAAGTCCGCCAATGAGTATGATAGTAGCAACGATGACGTTGTCGTCCTTATCAAGGTAGTAAGTAATGGATGTGTGTAGCACGCTGATCAGTAAACCAATAGCAAGCACTATCCCCAACACCACCCAAGGGAGCATCAACCATGACCGCCGCTGGAAAACAATACCAGTAAATAAGTTTTATTATTCACTAGCTTTTACACGCAGCTTCGCTCACGCAGACTTTCATCCCCTGATTTACCCCCTTAGGGGTGGAATTTCAAAAATTCCTTTCTTAGTGTTAACTTACGTTATTATAAAGAACCTACATGCAAAATTTTAGGATTCTAGGTTCAGCGGTTTGGGCTGTGCGTTGATCTCTGGGTATGTCAGTCAGTCAGTTAGTCAATTTACTCTTTTATATATATAGATATGGCGCTTTTAAATAAACCTTTTAAAAAAACAAAAAAACCGATGAAATTCAGAACCTCCTCCTTTTGGAAGTCGGTTAAAAAGAAACCCCGTCTTCAATGTATCCGTCAATTTTCGACCCTTTCCGTCTTTACTTTCAATGTAAACCGTGCGGGAATTATATTATTTTTGAAATTCGTAAATGACAGAGAAACATTAACAAAAATACCATCAAATTGAGAACATTCTCCAGTATTAAAGTCAGTTAAACATAAAGTAGTAATTTATTTTCTTTATTTCTTTTAAGGATCTCACAAGCAATATTCTTGTTTCGTGGGGACTTTACATACTTTCTTGAAACGGACACAAAGAACACACTGACTCAGAACAACAATTTGTGGATCACAAAGTAATGTCCATGTGGGGTTTGAACCAACAACACTCAGCGGAGTAGACAACGGCGAGGTTTAAACCACTACGCCATCCGAGCAGTCAATTGCCAACACATTTTTACCGCAAACATTTAATAAATTCGACTTCTTATTATAAGTATGCACATGAATAATGTTTTAACTACACAACTACGAAACTACGCAAGGTATATCGGTATTAAGCAGTTAACATCACAGGTATCATTTTACTTATTATAAAGTTCTAACATTCATTAATTTATTATGACATTCGGCTCTGCAACATCCTGCTAATCATACTAGTGACAACGAAAGTTTGTGTGTATGTTTGTTAATTCTTCACGCAAAAACTACTGGACGGATCTGGATGAAACTTTACAGTAATATAGCTTATACATCAGAATAACACATAGGCTACTATTTCCCGCGATAACCGACATATACGCGGGCGGAGCCGTGGGCAACCACTATCGCCGAAAGTCCAGTGGGTGGACGGACGGGTCGGAAGCGAATATCAATAATAATTTATTTTGAATTAAATTCAGTTATAATTAACGTTTTAGCTTTTGCCCGCAGCTCCACCCACAAATTATAAAAAAGTAGCCTATGTCTATCCTCAAACATGAAAGTATCTCTATGACAAATTTCATTGAAATCGGTGCAACATTTTAGCCGTGAAAGCTTAACAGACAGACAGAGTTATTTTCAAAATTGTAATAATCAGTATGGATTCTTACCGTATTAGACGTCTATACGCAGCATAAAATAAGAATAATAAAAATGTAGTACTTATCAATTTATAAAAATTTTCGTATTTATTACAGAGATTTGTGTTTAATTAAATGAATACTCACTTTTTGAACGGCTACGATAAGTAAGCTGCATATCAGTATCGTGAAGCACAGATTTACTGTTAATACTATTCTCGGAACTGAAACAAAAGACAATAAATTTATTGAATCGTATGTAGGTATAACGTGAATCGGACGTGGGGTGACGGATTAAGAACAAGTAAAATTTTAACAAAATAAAAAAGACATATACGGTCGAATTGAGAACCTCCTCCTTTTTTGAAGTCGGTTAAATAAAAAGTGTTACCAAGTCACCACCCCTATTCATCCCATGATTGTTGTACCCAAACTATGCAGAGCAATATCAGTGCAAAAAAACAAACAAAAACAAAACCGACTTCAAGAACTGGACCAAATTGAAATGGGACCATACGGGAAGCACTAGCTTTCAAACAACAAAAAGAATCATCAAAATCGGTTCACCCAGTCGAAAGTTCTGAGGTAACAAACATAAAACAAGTACAAACAACGCAGTCGGGTTTTTTTTTTATAAAAATAAAAAACCCGACTGCGTCAATATTTAACAATATAAACATTTATTTTGGTACCACACTCGATGTATTTTGAAAACAATTTTTTTTATTACTTTTTGGCGCCAAAATACTTTTTTTTTTTTTGATGTACCCAGTGTCACTCTCACGACTAAGACGAATCTATTGACACCACTCACATAAAAATACGACAAGCCGTTTAGGCTCTAGGGCGTGCCAAAGAAATATACATACATACATACTTACATACATACATACACTCGAAAAACATAACCCTCTTTTCGCAGTCGGGTAAAAATACAGTCGAATTGAGAACCTCCTTCTTTTTAATAGGTACTACACCACGCTGGCCAGACGAATTGGTATAGGACTCTTTCAAGCTTTCCTTCTTTTTAACCGACTTCAAAAAAGGAGGAGGTAGTAGTAGGCCAAAAGTTCCTTTCGAAGAAGAGGCATATGTCTAGCAGTAGATTATTAAACGCTGTTAATCTATAAGCGTTCCCTATAACATAACCCTAAGTTATTTTTTAATGTCAGGTACAGGAATTTTAAGTAAATACTTGTAGTTATAATTACCATTGTTCCTTGTGAGTGTCCTATCGAACTCTTCATCAAATATAAAAGTGCTGAATGTAATCCTGTGTTGTTTTACCACCCAGATTATGATGATGGTCGCGATTGACAATACAATTCCGAGTATGGCCGTAATCAGTGTCCCGGTGCGGGTCGAAGCGCAACAACAGCATTTCTGAAGACGTTTCATTGTGACAGTGCCTATTTCTTTTTCATTCAATAACCAGTAGTTCGATCTATCACCGACTCATGTCTTCTGAAATGAAAAGAGAGTATTTCTTAATCAATGAAGAAGAAAATGACTTGTTTACGAGTATTGACGAGTAATAAACAAATATCTAAGTTAGGATTGATAAGGGACTTAAAGAGTGACTTCCTCTATATTATTTACTGCTTGTCATGAACGTGTTGCGAAATTCTATTCAAATCAAATAACTTTTACTTCAAGTAAGCCTTTTCAGGCACTTTCGAAAAGTTACATTTATGACTCTAGTTGCGCTGTACTACATTCTTATTCTCTATTATATTCTTACACTTATTTCATGGATATTTTTTTTAAAATAAATTTATTAATCATTTGCTTACTGCTGGTAAATACTATATTGCTTAATCCGGCCAAATCTACATCAGCCAATCGCAGTCCACTGCTGCCCCTAAGTGTATAATTAAAAATTTGGGAATTTGAATTAAATTTAAAACAACATTTTCTCCTATTTGGTATAAAAAATATGTACTTATTTAAGAAATGCTGCAAACGGTGTAGGTAGATTGATTACAAATTGCCTATTGTAAATATACGTATAAATACGTAGGCGTTTGTCAATGGTTTGATCCGTTATATCCGTGTCGCGATCATCTGATTGCTGTTTAACGAGTTTTGGGCAACTATGTATTAGATAACATCGAGCTCTATCTCATTAAAATTCAAGACGGAGTAGCGACGGCCGTAGTTTTTAAAGGCCTTAGCAACACGGCAGCTTTAACAAATGTTGAAAATTATTATTACAGTAATTAGATGCCAGAAACAATAAGGCAGAATAATATATGGTTTTTTACCTAGCATGCCTTGCCTCGATGGCGCAGTGACAGCATTGTGAGTACTGTGCCTGAGATCTCAGTTTATTTCTCGGACGTTTAAATATTTTTTTTGGAGTTTAGGTGTGTATAGTGTATACTATGTACTTATTTACAGCAGGTTAAAATGGTAAGTATTCCATCAATCTACTAGTAGCTGTTATAGCACCTACAAGCTCTACTTAGTTTAAAGCTATACGTTGTGTATCATATGTCCAAAATATTTATTAATTTAATAAAAGTCGGTAATGAATTGGAGATTTTGTTCATAATTTTGTGATTATCTAATTTCCTCAAACGTGATAGTGTCTCATGAAAAAAAATGTACAATGGAATGAAGCTTTTCGTTACTTACTTGCTACTACTCGGACAGCGGAGTCTTAGAATAGGGTTCCGTTTTTACCCTTTGGGTACGAAACCCAAAAAAAAATCTAAAAGCGTAGAGTTCGACTATTACATCATATGAAAGTCAATTTAATAAGCCTGAAATTCAATCTGGCCTGCCGGTCTAGTCTAGTAGTTAGTGTTTCTGGTTCAGCAGTTAGATCGCGGGTTCCATTTATTGATTCCAACCCAAGACCAACAAAATAAGCATGTTTTTTTTTTACCCTGCCAAAATGACTCTACTCTGCCTGATGGAAATCATAAGCAGAATCCAAGAGTGGTCACCATACTCACTGCGAATGCAGACAATGCAGCATGGTGACCCACACCATGGCGGGCTAGTGATGCTTCTGCATCATTGGGCCTCCGGTCTCGCACTCACCAACACACATTTCTTTTGCGTTTGTGTGTAATTTGTCTTCGACATGTATGTGTTTAAAAATATACGAATATTCTCGATGACTGACAGGCTTGCTACCTACTACATAAGTGGGCCTAAAATCATAGTCGGCAAAATGTGTACGTTTAATACGGCTCTGTCTACCCTTCGAGGATAAAATCGTGAACGTATGTGTGTATATAACAAAAGTATAAAAGCAAATGTGTTTATCATTTAAAGTTCAAAGCAAGGTCCACCATCTTATATATTTATAGCCACGTTTACAGTATATATTTACGAAATGAGTAGACAAATATCGACGTCGGCGCCATTAAATTGGAAGACAGCAGTCAAATATTGCATCACCGAGGCGACTTCCGTCGCAGCTGGTCTCAGCGATACGAAGCGCGACATCACGCTTGTTATCGCTTCTTGCGGTAACAGTGAGGTTATTTCTGGTCGTGCTACACGTGGCCAACTCATCAAGGAGTGCAACACCGTACTAACGACTACTGATTGCATTATTTGCAACTGGGTTACGCCTAGCCGGTAGGAAGGAGAAACTACACATTACTAGTTTGACATGTTTTTTGTTAGTAGCGTCAATTTTTTGTTCCCCTTCTCCGATCAAAAATCTTTGAGAGTAGAATATAAATTTCTCAAAAAAAAAAAGAATATGTAAAGAATATTAAAATTATTTTAAACTAATAAGAGATTTAAAACGCACATGCGTGTGTGAAATTCAGTTCGCCCTTAAGGTTGCAGAGGTCCGATGCCAAAAAAAAAACAGAAAGCAGTCATGAGGACTGCCGACAGAAGTGAAAAGTCAAAACTATAAACAAATATTTGTTTAACCTGAAACCTGAAATGCACCTCTTTGGTCTAATAAAATGATAATGAAAAAATATAGCTCATGGCAAGCGCTCGGTGACGATGACGTGAGTTCCATGATTTTTGTTCACCCAAAAAGTGTTCAACAAACCTAAGTAAATTTTCACTTTAAAAAAAAAGTCGCTCCATGGAAAAACTGATATTCTAGTTAAACCGGTCGCATTAGAAGCCGATCCCAAAATAGTCTTATACGAGTAATAAAGGCTAGGACGCATGTGAGATTAAGGATTCAAATAAAATTGCTAGGTCAAAATAGAAAATGTATAGAAACCTAAGTTACGTCAAGAAAAAATCTACTATATTTTATCTGTCGCAGAAACCACTTAATTTTTTTTTATATCATCGGTATTCACTTTTACGTCCCGAACACAGTTCTATAAAACTAGATTCAGTAAAATAGGCATTTTAATTAATTTCTAACCGACTTCAAAAAAGGAGGAGATTCTCAATTCGACCGTTTTTTTTTATGTGTGTTCGCGGATAACTTCGTCGTTTATGAACCGATTTTGATGATTCTTTTTTTAATGGAAAGGAGATATCCCAACGGTGGTACCATGATAAGGTTACTACGATAAACGAAGTCGAACCTTGAAGTCGCAAAATTATGAGTAAACTATCGATGGAATTTGATCAAATCGTTGGAAAACTTAAAATACCTTAATTGTACCCAGGTACAATTAAGGTATTTTAAGTTTTGATGACAATAACCACTATCAGTAGTGGTTATTGTTATCAAGTTCCTTGAACATCTCAATCCCAACAATTACTGCTAATTCGACAAAAGTTAAAAGTCTTTCGTCAGCATCAGGTATAAGAGCAGAGCATTACTATTTTAGATTTCACAAAGTAATTTATGTATCAAAGAATAGATAGGGGACTAGTTTTATACTACATACATTAAAAATTTCGCAATAGCCGTTCGTTTTGATTGGCTGTACCGTAAGCTGGTAACACTTCAGTGGTACAAAATTAGACTATTGTGTAATAGGTTTGGAATCAATTGAACGAATGTTAGTGTAGTCAAGAGTAGGCAAGGGTGTGATAACTCAACGAATTACCACTATGACGTACGCGGTAAAGGGATATAAACTGTTTCTACACTGGCATGTAACATCATCAGCAACTGTAAACATATATATATAAAGCATATTATTAAGAACTCTTAATTGGGTGTAGATCCTGATATATTATTATACTAGCTGTGCCCGCTACTTCGTACACGTGACATTTGGATTTTCAAGTTGTTTTTATTTTTTCACCGTTAAACATTCCCTGGACTACGAAAAACATTTCAAAACCAAAATCAGCTAAATCGGCCCAGCCGTGATTTTTATATATAAGAGAAGATATTAGCATCCGATTGATGTCATGTTTCTTGCTAGAAATACAAATATGACGTAGTTGCTTGACCATGACGAAGCTGCACGATTTCTTTGATCAATTGTTATCATTATAGTACCTTTATATGACGATAATCCACATATGGTCTACTCCTTTATAAACAAAAGATATCAGATCTCATGTAGAGCCAAGCTTCTGAATCTACACGCCCTACCTCTACCAACCCTAACTTCACAAACTCTACATCTCAGTAAAAATATATGGCTTCGCCGTTTCACTACCGTCACGAAGGCCGAACGAACACCTTTTGTTTTTACCCGACTACGGCAAAGCCAAAGGAGGGTTATGATTTTGACAGGCTATGTATGTATATATGTATGTTCATCTGTTCCCTCATAGCTCCTTAACTACTAATTAGAACTGGACAAATGAGGTATCGCTAGAAGCGTCTTGATCGTCCTCTGGTTATAGGCTATATGACGTGTCACTGAATCTAATGTGGCGCCCTCTAACCGATATAAAGTACTGAATTAAAAAAATAATTTGAGATAAATATCCCGTGTTTGGTATCATTGGAAAGGGCGTTACTTGTACATTTCAAAAATATATATAATATTAGCATTTGCCCATGACTTTGTTCGTATTTATTCGATAAGTGTGATATTTCTATGGTATACTTGTCTGTTCCCATATTCTTTCTAAACTACTAGTCAGAATAAGACAAATACGGTATCGTTAGAAGCGTCTTGATTGTCCGCTGGTTATAGGTTATATTAAATGTCACTGAATCTAATATGGCGCCCTCTAGCCCAAATAAAGTACTGTATTAAAAAAAAATTGAGATAAATATGCAGTGTTTGGTATCATTCGAAAGGGCGTTACTTGTACATTTCAAAAATATATATATTATTTGCATTTTCTTGTGACTTTGTCCGTATTTATTCGATAATTGTGATATTTCTATGGTACCTATTTAAAATATACTTTGCAAAGAAATTAATATTATAGAGGCACCAAAACATTTTAAATAAAAAAACGTAAAAACTAAAACCCAACTACGACAAAAAACGACGCTGAAAAAGTATGAAACAAGTTTCAAAAGCCGTAGTCACGCGTTGTTAAAGTGTACTACGGTACATTACTAAGTTTCAAAAGCTGTCCTAGTCCAAGTAGTTTAATGTACCATAGTCCACTTTGACACACCAACAACACTTTAACAACGCGTGACTACGGCTTTTGAAACTTGTTTCATACTTTTTCAGCGTCGTTTTTTGTCGTAGTTGGGTTTTAGTTTTTACTTTTTATAGCAAATAACTGTTTTCTGAAGTAATGTGTTATGCGAATATTTAGTTACTGTAGTAACAAAACAGTCAAGTCATACATTTTTACTGAGATGTAGAGTTTGTGAAGTTAGGGTTGGTAGAGTTAGAGCGTGTAGATTCAGAAGCTTGACTCTACATGAGATCTGATATCTTTTCACAGGGTATGCCATATGCAGTCGTCTTGGCAACATTTTACATGAAAATGTTTTTGGTGGAATTTTATTTCTTTTTGTAAGTTGCTTATGGCAGTGTTTTTTACTATTTCTGGGGTATTTTTCTTGTACATCTTCTTTCGAAAAAGCACGTATACCAAAAACAAAACCTCTAGCATAAAAATTTGCCGTATACCAAAACCTCTAGCATAAAAATTTGTGAAAGTCTCATACAAACTTTCACCCCCCAATTTTGGGGATTGGAGGGCAAAAGTAATAGGTTTATGTTTTTTTTTATTGTTTGTATACCAAACTTAGTTTACATACGAAAATGCAGCTTTATAGCACTTCAGAAAGTACCCTAACAGTTTTGATGATCATCAGTGTGTCAGTGACAAAATTGGTGTACTTTAGATTTCAATAAAATCTAAAATATCAGCACTATGCAATGGAAACTTTGTATGTTTAATTAATCTATTATTGATATCATATCCTAAAAATTTGAACTATCTGGTATATCGGAAACCAAAGTTATGAAAATTCAAAAAAACGACGAAGCACTTCGATAAAAGGTAGGTAGTGCCCTTGCGCTACGCTTGGCGGGCACGACCGTGCCCCCAGATGTTACATCTGTAGAAGAAGAGCAGAAAGCTAAATAAAAACTATTTTACAAAAGCGTTATATATTATGTAGTTTAGGACGTCCACTGACCAGGTGGACTGACGACTTGCAAGATGGCTGGCAGGAGCTGGATGGAAGCCTAAAAATAGATCAGACTGTCGTGCAATGTGATAGGCCTACATATGTCCAGTAGTGGATTGCAGTAGGCTGATGATGATTAAAAAAATGCTATAAAAGTTAAAATTTCGCGGAAACGGTTAAATGAAAGCATTTATGTCCAGTGTTTATTTTGACTTGAAGGTTAAATAAAAACTATTTCATCAATGTTTTTCCAAATCTTTATTAAGGTAGAAATGTCTAAATACAAGTATTTTTGTCTGGTATTTATTTGACACATTTAAATTAAGTTTGTATCAAGAGAGACCTAAATCCAGCAGTGAACTGATGACGATGATTTATTTTGACATGTCATGGCACAGAAGTATACTCGTAGTATAATGAAATAAAACAATACATTTAAAATGGCCGTAGCTAGACGGCTAGGCGATGTCTTATTTAGAAAAGCGGACATAATTTCTTTTTGTTTACCATTATAAGTCAGGTTATTAACCTCCGTCACGCTTATCGGAATCTTTAAAAGGATTAACAAAGATACAAAAGGGTAAATAAGCCTTGTTCTTTGGTCTACATTTAACCGTATTTGTAGCGATCTAATAGTCTACATATTTGGAAAGATAACTACTTATCTCGAACACTGCAAACATGTTATATTGTTCATCACCATCAGCCTATTGCATTCCAGTGTTGGACATAAGCCTGCCCCATTGTACGCTACTTTAATAGTTGTATTTTGATTTATAAAAATGTTATTCTAATCAGTTAATGTGCGAACAGATTTAATGTTTATTTGATGGAGATTATACTCTTTGCGCTGTAGCATGGTGCGTGGCATTGTTCAGTAACATTTCGTTTAACTCTTGAAAGTTGCCGCGATTAACAAATTATGACTTAGTATTTCAGCTGTACTACATTCGCAATATATTAAATCACTAGCGACCCGCCCCGGCTTCGCACGGGTGGATTTCGGATGCCCCCGCCGCCGACACGATTCGTGCATTTTAAATCTATAATATCTTCGAATATATTCATTTAAATAAGGTAAAGGGCCATTTTGATCTATAATAAAAGCAAAATGTATTTAATTTACTTAATTGTATAAGGATTCATTCTGTATTGCTTAAAATCACTTCGTAAATAAGCCATTATTTCTCGTAAAAAAAAGGAATAAAAATGGTTGTTGTGGGTTATCCCTAAGAGATAGACGTATATCGTTGCGGATTTTTTTGTAGTACTTTTTAAGGTGTACAATACTGTAGTACATTATTTTGATCTATCTCGTAGGGTGCAACCAGCGTTTGCAATGTAAGCGCGAAAAAATGTGTTTATTTGCTACATCACATTAGAAACCTCGAAAATTAACAGTGTTTCCATACTATATTATGCATTTATTATACATAAAAACCTTCCTCTTGAATCACTCTATCTATTAAACAAACCCGCATCAAACCCGTTGCGTAGTTTTAAAGATTTAAGCACACATAGGGATATATGGACAGAGAAAGCGACTTTGTTTTATACTATGTAGTGTTATTAACTGTAAATTAATAAGTTGAGTTAATTAATAACTGTAAAGTTGAAATACATTTCTAAAGTACAGAATGATATAAAATGTTTTCTAGAATTTAGTTTTAAATATTTTTTTCAGGTTTATTTTATCCGTACAGTTTTATTGGTTTTCTACCTTATTTCAACACATTAAAAACTTTCAGCTATTTACTTAGCCATCATATAAGCTAAATGACAAACTTTGCTATAATAAATATTAACTGTATCAAACTGATTTGTATGAACTATGACATTGATTTGCAAATAGGTACCAGGCAATCAGTGCTAAGGTGGCGGTAATTCCCACTCTGTTGTCGTTGACATTGACCTGCTTGAATGACCTGGTTTACAGATTGGCCCAATTAGAACAAATGCCTCGCCTACCTTTACAGCGATGGGATTATAGGACACACCTTGACGTTTTAACCATGACCATTTTGAAATGTCTGAAAGCTTTTAGGGGTAAGTGAATCTGGCTTGAACTTGTTTAGTGGAATTTAATATTGTCCATTGCTAGTAGTTATCGAGAAGACTGGCATATTTTTTGTGACATTGTTTTATGGACATTAAAGGGACATGATTGCCTTTGTCGTCCCAAATGGGCCGAACGGAATGATGCCACGACTTCGACCTGTTATACAATTCTTTGGTGGCTCTTCACCGAGCGAGAGGATACCGGAGATACCGCTATGAACAACATTGCAAATGGTTATGGTTTCTTCTGGAGCCGACTATGAATGAACGATTTAAAAAAATATATGTTTTACATTTAATTTAATTTGCGATGCCAATGCCAGGTGTTTGAATCTTAGTTTGAATGCCAATTTTCAAAACGGCTGTAAGTGCACACACAATGATACCACCTCCTAAAAATCCATTCTCAATTAGTAAACTTATTTGGTTGTTCTGAGAATCTCACAGGTGATAATTATTTGTGTCATTATATAAATGTTCCTGGGGATGTATAGATATTGTCTAGATAAAAAGTAATATTTTTACCGTGTCTATGGTAAAATGCCATTGAACATTTAAACGTTGAGGAAAACGTTAAAGTCACTTGTCATTTTTCATTTATTCCATAGATAATTGTCACGCTAATCACCAATGAGTCATAAATAAGATTATTGAATTGTTATACTTATTGGTTTAGGTTATATGGGACACCAGCGAAAGACAGTGTATATATTTGAGAAGCCTAAACAGCATAAATACGCTTACATTCTGCGGACTCCATATTGCAAGGGAAGAAAAAGCATCGACAATAATAGAGGTAACCACAGTTAATCATAGACGAGTGTCAGTGATGTGACATTGCACTCCAACAATACTTGTAAATTAAAGGCGTAGTTTCCGTATTGAGAGCGGCCATCGCATCGCGTTCGGTAGGCGACGACACATACCTACCTACTTGCTTGTCTTTGTCAGGGCCATTGCGCAATACGGAGCCCATAAAAGATGCCATATCTCTAGTTCCGCTCCATTATCTATCTTACTAAACTTATACACCGCAGTTAAACTTAAATAGAGAGCTAATTGTTGATGTTTTGAAACTTTGACATCTTTTTGTACAAACATTTTATGAGATAATTTCAGTGAAATCACACAAAGGAGGTCTCTTTGTGTGACTTTACTGTCAAATTTGTCTGTCAAAACTCAATCTTTAACTTTTAATTCATAAAACATCGTCTAAAAGATTTATCAGAAAGTTTAAATCAATATCTATTATCTGACTTTAAGTGTGTGTGCCAAGCCAATGGAATAGTAGGTACCACACTCGCTATATTTCGAGACGAACATCAACGACGCTTCGGTTGTTTTGTTCAACGCGAAGAGCAGCTATCCCGCTCAAGGTCACGCGCGGCGAGTGCGGTACCTACGTTTTGGCTTGGCACCGACTTCAAACCTATGAATAGGTAGCACATACAAATTAAGTTATTTTATACTTTTTAGTTTTTGAAGTCGGTTTTTTAAACGATTTTTTTTTTTCGCTTTTTAGTCTTTCTCAAGTCTCTCATCATCATTTCATTTAAAATTTAATGATGTCTACAGAATATGAAGCCATGCAGACAATTGCTCGTAACTTCATTGCAGGCGCTCACGTAAATTTGAGGGTTTCCTTCGATTTCCTTAGCATCCCATCATCAGATCCAGATATGGTGGCCATGGGACCACATGGGGAGCATACCCTTTCGAATACAAAAAGAATTTTCAAAATCGGTCCACAATTGACGGAGTAATCGATGTACATGCATAAAAAAAACCGATGAAATTGAGAACCTCCTCCTTTTGGAAGTCGGTTAAAAACTGTACAGAAACTAAAAAATGTGAAGAAAGACCTTCTAAAAGTTAAATTCTACTACCACACAGAAATGTAAGGATTACTCTATGACTAAAACGAATAATATTTTTGGAAATATAGTTGAGAATAAAATTGTTTTCCTTAAGAATGTTGAATATTTCTAAGAGAGTCTAATTTGTTGATGACTAGTGAACGCTAACTGAAGAGAATGCACAATTTATCCACACCTAATTTCAAACAGGCAAAGCCGAAATGGTTGTTATATAATTTCATTTATTTTTAGAACTTTAATTCAGAGTGACGAAGTGTGTAATTGATAGTTGTTTGACGGCTATAGTGAAGCAGTTGAACACTGTTGCTGTACCCCTATATGGACGGACGCCCACATCTAAAACGCTAATGGATTTTTTTATTCTACGAGGTAGTAAACACATTAGAACTAGGTGTCTTTAGAATACAAGATACACAAGATGATCATAAGAGGGTCAGGATTTTCACACGAAGTTCTTTATGCATGTACATATCTACTTATGACACAGAAACTGTAAATTTTTGAAATCGCTGATAATTGCTTTAGAAAAGTATTATATTAACAGAGTACGTGTATTAAGTACATTGAGTTCTTTGAAGTACTTTAGTTCCACCGGAAAGAATAATGCCCTGGTTATTCCTTATCAGTCACTTACAAGTGTATTTCTAATAGTAATTAGCTTCTTATCAAAAACAAGTAAAAGTTGTCACAGTAAATTCCTTTGTTTTATTTATTTATTTATTTTCTCTCTCTTTTATTACTGAATGTACTATGATAACAGTGTAATTACTTGGATGACCGGTGTTGGTAAATTTTCTAAAAACGAATCCTAGCTTGATCGATTCATCGCCCTCGAAACCCATGCAGGGTGTCGAGGGAGATGAATAAGGGATATAATAGGACTAACTTTCACGAAAATCGTCGGAGCCGTTTCCGACATCCAGATTATATTTATACAAGACTTGCACGTTTGCGTCCAAACTACCATCCCTCATTTTAACCCCAAAAGGGTGTTGATTTCTAAAAATACATTATTAGTACACCTCCACAACATCTATAGAGCATACAATTTAAATTAAAAGTCTCTTACTTCAAAAACATAGGATTTTCATACAAACTTCCAACCCCCGTTTTACCCCCTTCGTTGAGTTTCGTAAAATCCGTTCTTAGCGGATATCGACACCCTATAAGGAACCTACCTGCTAAATTTCAGGTTTGTAGGTGTTATCGTTTCTGAGATTTCGTGATTAATAAGTGAGTGGTATTTCGCTTTTATATATATAGATTAGCTTTTGCACGCAGCTTCGCTCACGCAGACTTTCATCCCCTGATTTACCCCCTTAGGGGTAGAGTTTAGTAAAATCCGTTCTTAGCGGATGTCTACACCCTATAAGGAACCTACCTGCCAAATTTCAAGTTTGTAGGTGTTATAGTTTCTGAGATTTCGTGATTAATAAGTGAGTGGTATTTCGCTTTTATATATATAGAAGACTAGCTTTTGCACGCAGCTTCACTCACGTAGACTTTCATCCCCTGATTTACTCCCTTAGGGGTGGAGTTTAGTAAAATCCGTTCTTAGGGGATGCCTACACCCTATAAGGAAACTACCTGCTAAATTTCAAGTTTGTAGATGTTATAGTTTCTGAGATTTCGTGATTAATAAGTGAGTGGTATTTCGATTTTATATATATAGATTAGCTTTTGCACGCAGCTTCGCTCACGCAGACTTTCATCCCCTGATTTACCCCCTTAGGGGTAGAGTTTAGTAAAATTCGTTCTTAGCGGATGTCTACACCCTATAAGGAACCTACCTGCCAAATTTCAAGTTTGTAGGTGTTATAGTTTCTGAGATTTCGTGATTAATAAGTGAGTGGTATTTCGCTTTTATATATATAGAAGAAAGATAGATTAGATAGGTATCTATGTACCAAACGAGCAAATTTAAATGTTATTTGCACATCTTGAGCGAATCAATATCTTGTTCAGAAACTAAAAGAGTTGTTGTACCTACAGGAAAAATAACAGTTTCCTTTATTGATTTTTCTGAATTTCAGAGATGTTTTACTATCAATTACACACTTCGTCACTGTGAATTAAAGTTCTAAAAATAGATGAAATTATATAACAACCATTTCGGCTTTGCCTGTTTGAAATTAGGTGCGGGTAATTGTCCATTCTCTTAAGTTCTATAGTTATGCTGAACTCAGTGAGGTAGTGTATTTTATCTTCGTGATATTTTCATGACATCGTTATTGTGCGCACAAATGTAATCAGTGGCGTAGCTACCAACAATACCTTCATCAAGTATTAATTGTAGTTTATGTAGTTACTGTTTAATATTTTTATTACCTATCCTGCAGTGCACGAAAAAGAGGTGATGATAAAGTAGCTTAGCATTTTTAAATTATTTGTATATTAAATATTTTTACTAGATAAAACCTAACCAGTTTAGATAGTAGTGGGACCTTTTTTTTTGCCCCAGGGCCCTTGATTACCTATCTAGCTACGCCACTGAATGTAATTCTCTTTATAAGCCAGTGAACGAGTAGGATGAATGCAACAACAAGTTAATACTGTATTTCCTTTTTACGAGTCTCTTGATTTGCTTCTATAACGATGCTACTGCCGAGGATAAATTCAACAGCAGTGTTTTATATGTCATATCAATGTATTGCCTTTTTTAAATGTACCTACTAATACATAGCTTCAGCGTAATTTCTGAACCTTCATTCTTAACAGTATCAAAAAATATAAACTAATAAAATCTCAATACTTATTTTAGTTGTTCACTTTAATATTGTTATTATACTAAACTAGGTATTATAGATTAATTTTCTTTCCAAATTCATTATTTAATTGAATCGGTTTCCTAATTTTGCCAGTTTAGAATTAGGAAGAGAATCGTTTGTGATTTAAATTAATACATAGGTATGCAATTATACTTTTGAATTCTACACAATTCTATACAACTGCAACGCAACGACGTAATAACTAGCGTCCGACTCAGAGGTTATTGAATAACATTTCTCTAACATCATCATACGGTTAAATTAGAAGCGATAACAAAAATCTCTTATTCTATATCGGTAAGGGAAAAGTAGTCTTCCATTCATTCATTCACATGAACTAACATTTGTGTTTACGATATCGAGAGTGTATTTGGCAAGCAGCAGCGCTCCGTGTTTCGGTCCCGTTGACTATCGGTCATTAAGACTGTAGTCCTTGAGCGTGGGAATTTGTGATTGAACACCCACATTCATATTTTACATGCACACAAACGCATAGGGCACTGTTGCATACTAACCCTGGCAACTAATAAATTTACTTTCGGTTTTTTCTTCTAGTTACATATTCATTAACTGTTCGCCTTTGAAGAATGTTTAGCATGTCCTACAAAGCACGCAATGTATCTTAGTCATATCGGAAAGCCCGCGGGCTTTAAGTAACTCGTCAACGGCCGAGAATGGGGTTCAAGTGTACCTATTCAGTTTTAATTCATTTCATGGACAAATAATATATTTTACACAGTATAAAATTAAGTCGCTCGCGCTATCTGTCAGCTTAGATCTTTTACAGTAATCAACGGATTTTAATGCTATGTTATGAAATAAAATTTGTATGATATATGTTATATTAATGGAACTAAAGGTAGTAGAGCCACGCTGATTTCAGCACGAATGGGCCGGCTCGACCGGGGCGGTACTACCCTCGCACAGAAAATCAACGTAAAATGACAGCGTTCGTGCTGTCGTGTTTCGTTGGTGAGTGCGAGACCGGAGGCCCAATTAGTCTAGTCAACAAGTACCATACTTGTTGACTAGACTAAAAGATGCAGCAGCATCACTAGGCCGCCATAGTGTGGGTCTCCATACTGCATTGTCTGCATTCGCAATGAGTATGGTGACCACCACTCTTGGATTCTGCTTATGCTTTCCATCAGGCAGAGTAGAGTCATTTTGGCGGGCCAAACATAAAAAAAAAAAAAAAAAAAAAAACATAATGTTTCTTAAAAATATAATTTTTGATCGCTTTTATTGCTCATATTGACTAAATTTTACTACATAGATCTTGCTTACTTACGTACTTTTTTCACTTTTTGACAAAAAACGACGCTGAAAAAGTATGAAATAAGTTTTGAAAAGCCGTAGTCACGTGTTTTTAAGAGTTATGGTACGTTTCTATTTTAATTTAAGTTTTTACTTTTTTATTTAAAATATTTTGGTGTAGTGATAATAATAATTTATATGCAAAGTATATTTTAAATACCTAACATAGAAATATAAAAAAAATTGAATAAATACGAACAAAGTCACCAGCAAATGCTAATAATACCTATATATATATATATTTGAAATGTACAAGTAACACCCTTTCCGATGATACCAAACACGGCATATTTATGTCAAATTCATTTTTTAATACAGTACTTTATGTCGGCTAGAGGGCGCCACATTAAATTGAGTGACGCGTCATATAGCCTATAAGCAGCGGACGACCAAGACACTTCTAACGATACCTCAGTTATCCAGTTCTAATTAGTAGTTAAGGAGCTATGAGGGAACAGATTTTTTGTTTTTCTTTTTTTTTTTTTTTTTGTTTATGGAATAGGAGGGCAAACGAGCAGACGTATCGCCTGATGGTAAGCGATTACCGCCCATGGACACCTGCAACACCAGAAGCGTCACAAGTGCGTTGCCGACCTTTGGCACACCGGTTTTCTGTGAGGCCGTGGTATCACTCCGGTCGAGCCGACCCATTCATGCCAAAGCGTGGCTCTCCCACGGTGAACGGTGAACACGATGAACATACATACATAGCCTGTCAAAATCATAACCCTTCTTTGGCTTTGCCGTGGTCGGGTAAAAAACTAAAAAAATACAGTTAATTTATAAACTCCTTCTTTTTTTAAGACAGTTAAAAAACAAACTATTTGTCTTAAAATTTATATTAGGAGTGTAAAACTTTGAAATGGAAATTTCCTTAAATACAATACTAGCTTTTACACGGGGCTTCGCCCACACAGATTTTCATCCCCTGATTTACCCCCTTAGGGGTGGAATTTCAAAAATTCCTTTCTTAGTGCTCACTTACGTTATATAAAGAACCTACAGAATCTCTGGAACGGCTGGAGCGATTTTACGGGATTTTTACTGATAGGTAGCTGATGATATAAGGAGTAACCGCGGTTGGTTTAGTATCGCGGGTAAGACCGTGGGGCTCAGCTAGTTTTTTTTTTCAAAAAAGACAACTTCCGTATATATCCAATAAATCCTGTGTCGCGGGGGACTTTACAAACATACATGAAACGGACACAATGGACACCCAGACTCAGAACAACAATTCGTGGATCACACAGTGTTGTCCCATGTGGGA
The DNA here is from genome assembly GCA_949125395.1 of Diaphora mendica. Lineage (NCBI taxonomy): Eukaryota > Metazoa > Arthropoda > Insecta > Lepidoptera > Erebidae > Diaphora > Diaphora mendica. The sequence goes on from OX421321.1 coordinate 12,109,686, forward strand.
TTTGAACCCACAACACCTGATACAGTAGGAAGCGGCGAGGCAACCACTTAAACCACTAGACCAACCATGCAGTCAAAAATAAAACTGTAATTTTAAGGTCTTTCACTATTTCAGTAGTAGTTATTCAATTCTAACAGAAATCATAAAAATTTTTTTTTTTTACTTTTTTAAAAACAATTTCTCAAAGTGTCTCGGTCTGTCAAAGTGTATTCAAAGTACTCGTCAAGACAAATCAAACGACTCCAAACTCGATAGGTTCCGTCGTTACAAAGTTCCTATGACCACCTTCCAGCTTCAACATCAGATCAGCTCCATGTCATCATAATATAGCATTGTCACGCTATATACATATGCCTACAAAAATTCAACACAATCGGTTGAAGATATCTGCAAAATTGAGTTGCAATATTCCGTCTTAACAAATATAGTTATATACATACATAGCAAGTTAAAAAAAACACAAAAATAAGTTCTGTGTTAATAAAAAATACTAATATTTTTCTTTGAAATTATTCTTTAAAAAAAATTAAGTTAAATTCAAGAATACAAATTAACAGTTACAATTCGACACTCACTGGCAACCCACCCTAAAACTTGTCATTTACGTATTATGGAGCTCAGCGCGAACTACAAACGGACGTGGTGTCACCTTGAATATTCGGCGGGCACTGAATTTTTTGAGCGCGATAAAACTTATTTATTGCAATTTACGGGAGACGATATCTACGTACTAAAATGTATGGAACATTTGTCGCTAAAAATGAATGATGTTTAGCCTTAGATTATGGCTTTTTGGTGAGTATTAATAAAAAACTAAAACGGTAAATCTTTTCTCCATACTTTTTTCTCGCGAAATAAGAAAAAAACATTTAAAATAGAGCACGAAATAGGACAGAGTGTGCTAATTAAAATGGTCGATTTCGATGATTTTGATCTTTGTTAAGGCTTTTTTTCACAAAAATAAAGAATTATTTTATAAATGTCACTCGGTAGATTGGTAGACTGATTTATTAAACTACTGAGATTTTTTTTCTAGTTTCAAATATGAATTGAGTTGTTTGTGTTTTGCAAAACTGCAAGTGCCTTTTCGCGCGTTTTTAGGGACGCGCCCCTTAAATAAACGAAGGCCGGCTTAAAACTAACATTTCGGTTTCATTGTCACTACTGGTGTCAAATACATAAATAAATAGATACGTTTCTATGAAATAATCTTTTAGGAATAGATGTGACAGTAGGTGTTAATTGATTTTCAAATCTTGATAAACGATCGAGCGATCGAACGAAACGATCTATCGGAAAAGAGTTGTTTAGGTATTGATGATTTTCATTTTGTCTTATTCTTAAAATTCAGTCCGCTCCGGCGGCCTCGCAACGTTTCAGTTTAGCATTCCAGAATAACCGCGTCATCGGATGCTGTTGTTAATTCTGTAGGTGCACAATCTTTGCCACTGGCGTAAAAAATATAATGTTGTTACTGCATTAAAAAAAATTGGATTCCCTGCTAATACCTAAAGAAATACATACCTATTTGCCTTAAATCTTACAAATATATTTAACTAGCGACCCGCCCCGGCTTCGCACGGGTGGATTTCAGATGCCCCCACCGACGACACGATTCGTGCATTTTAAATCTGCAATATCTTCGAATATATTCATTTAACTTAGATACTGCAAAGGGCCATTTTGATCTATATTAAATGCACAATGTACTTAATTTACTTAAATGTATAAGGATTCATTCTGTATTGCTTAAAATCGCTTCGTAAATAAGCCATTATTTCTCTTAAAAAGAAAGGAATAAAAAATGGTTGTTGTGGGTTATCCCTAAGAGATAGACATATACCGTCGCGGACTTTTTTGTAGATCTTTTTAAGGTGTATAATACTGTAGTACATTATTTTGATCTATCTCGTAGGGTGCAACCAGCGTTTGCAATGTAAGCGCAAAAAAATGTGTTTATTTGCTACATCACATTAGAAACCTCGAAAATTAACAGTGTTTTCATACTATATTATGCATTTATTATACATAAAAACCTTCCTCTTGAATCACTCTATCTATTAAAGAAACCCACATCAAAATCCGTTGCGTAGTTTTAAAGATTTAAGCACACAAAGGGACATAGGGACAGAGAAAGCGACTTTGTTTTATACCATGTAGTGATAGTAAAAGTCGCAACTATGTTTATAGGGTTGTTGACGTGGATGTCCGATATCTAGAATTGACTGAAATCACAGGATATAAATTGCTGAACAAAACGATTTCATTAAAACATTACATTAGAATTCACTAGATCTATAATATGTTGACAGACTCAGTTTGATATTACCAATGACACAATATACTATAGACCATCCCTCCCTTGGCCAATACTGTACGCCGCAAAAAGCTAGAAAAGTTCAACTAAATCTAGATGGCGCTCAAAATAAGCTCTAAAATGCAGTTTAACAAAGTTTAACAGTATTTTATTGATGTGCTTCAATTCTAGTAACTATATTATTATTTTTCAAATATAAAACTTGCTTTGTATTGCTTGCTTTAAAAAAATGATTTTCAATTGCATAACTAAAAGTTATCACCTATGTTTAGGAGATGTCGTTGCAATCGATTTAAATAAACTTGAAAATAATGACCTATTTACTACGCTAGATGTCACATTTATAAGTTATTTGGTTGAATCAGAGAAACAATGCACTCATGAATGGCAACATTGCAAAAATCGTTCATATCTTCCAGTAGTTAATACGGAACGGCAACGTCGCTTGAGCCGCGTACTCAGTTCAAAAATTTAATTATAAGAATGTTTATTTTTAACCGACTTCAAAAAAAGAAGGTAGTTATCAATTCGACTGTATTTTTATTTTTAACCGACTTCCAAAAAGGAGGAGGTTCTATGTTCCACTGTATGTTTTTTTTTATGTATGTTCACCGATTACTGCGTCAATTGTGGACCGATTTTGAAAATTCTTTTTGTATTCGAAAGGGTATGCTCCCGAGGTAGTCTCATTGTCACCATATCAGGATCTGATGATGGGATCCCAGGGAAATCGAGGGAAACCCTCATTTTTTTAGGCACATATTATGTTTTCGTATATTTTCTGAAGTTAACCCGGTATTTGCGTCTGGTAGTCATCATTTTATGATGATGAGCTGATGGTGTAAGGTACAATTCCTTAACGGTTAGGAGTTGGAGGATGAATCTTTAAATATCATATGTATGTATGTTACCTTTAGTCGTATTCTTTCAAATTATTTAGGTAAGCTGATGATCGAAGGTACAACTCCTCAACGGTTAGGAGTTGGAGGATAATTTTTTCAATTTCATACGTATCTATAGACCTTTAGTCGTATACTTTCAAGTTATTTAGGTGAGCTGATGATAGAAGGTTAAACTCTTCAACAGTTAGTGATAAGATGATGATTTTAATATTACACGTACGTATATACCTTAAGTTGTATTCTTTCAGTTAATCATATGGATCGTTTTATTGAGTAGACATCCACTAAGGAAGGTATTTTGGAATTTCTACCCCTAAGGGGGTGAAATACGGGTTGAAAGTGTGGCCGAAAGTCCGTCATTTTTAAGTTAGAAACATGAAACCCTAACTTTGGGCTACTGATTAAAAATGAGTAGATACGTATTTAACCGTTTTTGGATATTTTTTGACTTGGTTACGCGCGATGCGACGTAATATGACGTGACGACCCCTGGTAATACCACGGCCTCACAGAAAACCGATGTGAAAAAGTGCTTGCGCTGTGTTTCACCGAGTGAGTGAGGATACCGGAGGCTCATACCCCAACCACTCCCCCCATCCCACTCCACTATGCCCCAAAGGCCGGCAACGCATTTGTCAAATTATTTTAGAAATAATCAAACTTTACAAAATATACTATAAAACAATATATTATTTTCTGTAAATAAATGCAAAAAGCCAACAACACGTGGTATTCCCAGGCGGTCACCCATCCAATTACTAACCACGCCCGATGTGGCTTAACTTCGGTGATCAGACGAGAACCGGTGCATTCAACACGGTATGGACGTTAGCAATCAGGTTGTTATATTTAACGTTGAGTATCCAGCACTATGACGTCAACTCAATGTTAAGTGTCGCTACAACTTTTGGCGCGAAAAGCGCGTTAGGGAATATCGTTCCAAAAACATTTCAGATTGTTTTATTAATAACTAGGTTTCGCCCGCGACTTCGTTCGCATTTAATAAAAAGTATCCTATATTACTTCTAATACCTCTACAAGAATATGTGTTTCATGATGATCAGATTGATCAGCTAAGTAGTTTTCGCCGGAAAGCGTAACAAAGGAACTTACGTTCGCATTTTTAACATTAGGATTATATAAAAGACGCAAACCGAAAGAAAATCCTTAATTACACCTTTTTGTCATCTACAGTTGTTAATTAATATGTGCAAGCCATTCTCGACATTATTAACTCGTAATTATCAAATTTTTTATTTGCATACATTCACGATCAACAACATTTATAAACACCAAAAACTGTTTTTAGACATGTGTCATTAAGGACGGGAATTGTAACTGCAACATGCAACTGTATTTTATTAATTCATCAATTTTTATTTTGTTTTTTTAAGCCATTAAAAAAATAAAATGTCAGTCCTTAGTTCCTTACTTATGTCAATTGAGAAACATACATACAAAGTTTAAAGTGAATCCATTGAAAATAAAAAAAGTTTTAAACAATGAATAAAAAAAAAGATTGTAAAGAGAAACAGACATTTCAATTTTATTTATTTGTGTTGATCTCTTTGACGATAAAATAAAATATTACATAAATTAGGTAGGTACTAAGATAATTAATTATTTAAAAAACGACATCTAGTGGTACATTTCGCAATAATACAATGACAATAAACTTGACAGTTGACTGTTGGGTTCGTATTGGTGTTGGGGGTCAGAAAATATCGTTGTAATTCACGATTTGATGCACTTAGTGACATCTAGGGAACATTAAGCTTACTATAAATCCGCGTACAGGTCTCGCCTAGTAGAGTGTTGGTCTAGTATATATTTCGTCAGTGATATTACTTATTTTATATATTTTTTTATGTAATTGGTGCAAACGAGAAGACGTATCGCCTGTTGGTAAGCGATTACCGCCGTTCATGGACACCCGCAACACCAGAGGCATCACAAGTGCGTTGCCGGCCATTGGGGGATGGGGAGAGGAATAGGGGGAAGGGGTTGGGGTGTGGGCCTCCGGTATCCTCACTCACTCGGTGAAACGCTGTGTTTCACCGATTTTCTGTGAGGCCGTGGTATCACTCCGGTCGAGCCGGCCCATGCATGCCGAAGCGTTCATAAAACGAAGCAATTAAAAGTGATTGACTACTACAGTTCACAAACACTAGCCCATATGCGTGTATCATACGATGCATCATGCACTCAATTCACTAAATCGATGTTAAGTAAGCCAATCTAAGACGCATCAGAAGCATCTGTAAGCGATTGATCCGGGCATTCCACTCGGTGGGACTGCACATCGTTCCGTGTCACTCAGTCCAGATGCGATCTTAATGATTACAAACGCCCATACAGTGTGATACATTACTGTTTCACAGATTATTTTCGATTCATTTTATTGATACGCTTTGTATGTGTCGTAATCTTTGTTTAATGGCGATATTTAACTATGGCCAATACTTTCGACTATCTCTTGTAGAGGCAGCGTGTGAGTGTGCGGATTTATTAAACAACATGTATTTATATTGTTTCTTGGTATATGTCATATTTATATCACATTCACTCCCCAAATATTAGACTCTTTTTTGATCATATGAATTTGAACATGTGCAAAATTTCACCAACTTTATAGGAATTGTCAAAATTACAAAATTTACCACCTAGAACTACTAATTACGGTTGATATATAAGTTAAAAAATGTACCTAAGTTGGTTTCAAAACGTTTAAATACAGAAACATTCAAATTAATAAGAAATTCAAGCTATGTACTTGAAAAAAATATTTTCTACTTAGCATTTTTTTTGTATTTTTTGCAAGTACAAATCAATAAACAGTGGGTTCATCGAATCTATTTGTAGTAATCGTAATCATTATGAAAACTCTTAAACTGTTCATTTCAGAAAATAAAAAACATTAACTTCATGGTATTTACTATTTTCTACGGCCTACTTTTCAATATTGCAATGCAAATGATCTTTTCAATTCTATTTTGAGACATTTCTTTCGTACACATTACTTTCTATGTCACAGTAGAAACTTGTCCATCATTCTGATCTACATTTGCGGTATCACAGAAATGTAAACACGTGTCGTGAAGGTAGGTATATATTTTGTAACGTTTAAAAACATGGCATTTGTACCTAATGGGGTCAAATCTAAGATCGTTGATCCAGTATTCTTCAAAACCCAATATTTCTTTTTATTTGACTTAGACTATAATTAATTGACTTACGCTCTAATGTATTTGCTGTTGTTTAGTATCACATGATATCGATTAATATTCCAGTAACATGTGAAATTGCAACGATACCTCTTATACTAAAAACCGACCAGTCGCTCGAGATGTAGAGCGTGCCAAAGAACTTCTAAAAAGTTTTCTTAGTTACTTTCTTAATTATTATTTGACAAGATTAGGTAAACTATTTTAATATTATAATACAAACCAGACTGTGCGATCAATATATTACAATGTAAAAGAGTACGTTAGAAGTCAAACAAATACATCTTTTAAAGGTTGAACACATTGCGGGTAATTGTAGCAAAGTCACTGTCATTAACTAATTAACAAAGGCCACGCCGTTACGACGCTGTGACAGCTGTGTGTGAGCACAGGAATGTTGTTTCTGGTCACTGTGATAGTTCAGATTTCTGGCGACTGAATTTCTTTCGATTAATCACCTGCTCGATGGTTATTGACATCGATTAATTTTACCGTTTATGTTTCAAATACTTGTGAATATTCATAGTTCGATATTTGAAAATGTGACGTAGGGTAGACACGAGTAACAGTCTGTATTATTTCGCGAAACATCTTAATATTTTTTGAAGTGAAAACTTCTTTAGCCGCGTTGAGCACTTTTTGGCAGGGGAAAATCTTATGAGTTCGTGTCACCGCGTCACCATCACCGTCAAGTTATAAGTTTTTACTTCTACCGGCAGTCCTTATGACTGTCAATTTTTTAGTAAGATATCTCTTCTAAAATCAATAATATGGCCAAGAGACGAGAGAGGTCTAACCTTTAACACAATCTGACCTCTTTCCCATCACTTAGCAGATTAACACCTTGTGCTCTTTATCTTCATGTAGGTATGTGTTAGATGTTAATAAAATTATCACTTCCATGAGTGAACCAGAGAGTGTTCAATAATAAATGAGATTTTATAAATTCGGTCTAAGTTTAAATTATTGTTAGAAGAACATTGCTCTATTTACGTATATGTTATTGAAGAACCTACGCTCATGTAACAATGTTTACTAAAAACATAAATTAATCACTGTTTCTTTTACCCTTTTTAATATAGATAGTGAGAAATGAATGAGTTATGTTACGAGTTTTATAATATGAGTATACAAATAAAAATCGTGTCTGGCGTACTTCTTACACAACCTCATACCGTTTATCATGTTGGTTTTAGCTTACCATTAAAATATTAACAGTCAGTAAATGTTTCTGTTAATGTAAATACCTTTAATAAGACACCGACATATTTGTTGTTATTTTTAAACATTATGAAAGTACTAGCTGACCCACGCAACCTCGTTTACGTTTCCTATTGCCCGTATTGTAATAATATTCCCCAGTTTTTGTAACATTCTTCATTGGTGCTCCGCTCGTATTGATCTTAGCGTGATGAATATCCTATAGCCTTCCTCGATAAATGGGCTATCCTACACTCAAAGAATTTTTCAAATCGGACCAGTACTTCTTGAGATAAGCACGTTCAAGTAAACAAACAAACTCTTCAGCTTTATATATTACTAGCTGACCCACGCAACGTCGTTTGCGTCTCCTATTGCCGTGATAATTTTCCCCCGTTTTTGAAACATTCTTCATTGGTGCTCCGCTCCTATTGATCTTAGCGCGATGATATATAACCTATAGCCTTCCTCGATAAATGGGCTATCTAACACTGAAAGAATTTTTCAAATTGGACCAGTAGTTCCTGAGATTAGCGCGTTCAAAGAAACAAACAAACTCTTCAGCTTTACCTATTAGTATAGATGTATTTATTATACTCTTCTAAGATCTCATAATCACTCATATCATAATCACACAATCACTCATAATCAACAACACAACTATTTGAATAAAGATTAATATTAGGTATGATGTTGATAACAACTCTTTGGCAACTAACTAATTATTAGGTAACAACTCTTAGCTAACTAAACGAAATGTCTGAATGGGATGAAACAAAAAGTATTTTACTTCTACATAAATACCCTTGATAACATGATGCTTTATTTGGATAAGGATTGATATTACGATACACATTTAACGTAGTTTCTTTCTTCAGACGATTTAATAATTTTTTTGAACACAAAATCGGTTATTGTGACTAAACCATGATAGTTAGATATATGCTCTCGCGGACTTTTTTGTAGATCTTAATGGGACCTACAAACCCGTAATACATTATTTTGTTCTATTGTCAATATTTTTTGCAGCGCACGCAAAAATAGGTTTTCGATTTCACACTTTGGGTTACGAAATTGCAATTTTCTTATGGATCTCTAATTTAAAAAAAAATAAAACATAGCCTATAGCCTTCCTCGATAAATGGACTATCCAACACTGAACGAATTTTTCAAAGCGGACCAGTAGTTCCTGAGATTAGCGCGTTCAAACAAACAAACAAACAAACAAACTCTGCAGCTTTATAATATTAGTATAGACTAGTATAGATAAGGTGAATGTAGGTTATTTACTTAAACGTGTCTATGTTAGTCCATTTAAATGATACTACTGCATTATAGTAATAACCTTACACTAGGCCCTCTGATCCTAAAGTAGGCAAATCCTGAACTTTTTTAAAATTAGTTGTTAAAACTCTGTTCGGCCTAATGGAAAACATGAGTAGAATCTAAGAGTGATGGTCATAATCCTCATTGTGAATGCGGACAATGAAGCATAATGAGCCACACTATAGCGCATGGCAGTCTAGTAAGAGGCTTTTTAACGCCCTGCTTCTGCTTGAGGATCCGGGATCATAGGAGAAGGAAAACACGTTCGCTGGTGCTGAGTTCCAGGTTTTAACTGCTTGGCACAGGAAGCAAGAACCGAACGCTTCAATTCGAGAGCGTTTATCAACTATTCTGAAGCGGTGATTTGCAAGGCCAGCACGTGTTGTCGTGTACAAGACGAGAGAAGGTGGGACCAGTTGGAAGAGCTCGTTAGAACACTCTCCATGAATAAGGCGATAGAGAACTGCCATAGCGACATCTATTCTTCTACAGAGGCTCCAGGGACATATCCCGGGATATGTTTATACACACATTTATATTTTTTTAATAAACACATAAGTAATATATATTTTTCTGGTTGGGTTCAAATCTCCAAAATGTGATTTTAACATTACTATCAACATCCTTCACGACTATCCAATTTGCAATTTCTTGATGAAGGAGTGAGTGTGAGATTTTTTAAGTTTTTATACCGGCGACACTTGTTTTGAGAAAGCCATTTATTGTACTTTACTTATTTCAGATGCAGTCCGAGTGACAATAATACTTAAATACCTAATAATAGTTGGGTCATGAGAGCGAAACTCACGTAATCGCGGTTTACCTTGTTTTATACGAGTGCGCGAAGGTCGGTGGCGCGCGCGCAGCAGAACAGAAGGTGTCGTGACGTCACCACGTGCACGTGTTTGTCGCTCACTCATGTGTACAAGAATCTAAATTGTAAACAATGCAACCTCTTCATTTACGTCTTAAGTTTCTTTCATTTCAGCCTTTTGTCCTATATGTTTTGCAATGTGAAGAAGTCGTGCTTGTATGAGAAATGTTTGATACATCCATATATATACTAATATTATGAATTGGAAAGTAGCTCTGTATGTTACGTTTTTACGGCTACACCGCTGCGCCGATTTCAATGACTATGGAGATACTTTGAATCTTGAGGAAGGACGTAGGCTACTCTCTTTAGGTACTGCGATATCTAAGTAGGTACATATCTGCTCGCGAGCAGAACCGTTGGCAAAAGCTAGTTTTCTTTGTATATACAAAAGAAAGTTGGAGTATGTCATGATTAAATTATGGAAAAAGGCATTCCTTTACATTTAGACATTAAGACAAATAGATAGGTGGCGACTTTTCCTATAAAATTTCTTCATAATGATACTCCTTAATGCTAATTTTATGGTATCATTCCCCTCATAGCTGTCCATCTCAAAAGGTTTTAAATAAAAGTTACAACAAATGAGTAATGTGGGTGACCATGGTTTATAACCACAGCAGTGTCATTGTCAAGCTTAGTCAGAGGATTACGAGTCGACGAAGTGAAGTCACGCAAAAACTATATATGGTCATGGACCTCAGAGATTACGGGCGTCTGGCGAAGGTCAGCAACTCCATTGAGCGTTCATTATTGAAAAAATGTTATAAATATTCTAGTTTACTTCTTGTTTGGTTGGTTTTTTGTAATACTGCATCCTTAATCATGTTATAAATCAGTGTTATTGTCTACATCTTTAGAAGACAACAGTTTCTTCTCGATTTATGATAGGTATGTTATAAAAAATTATAACCACAAAAGGTAGGCTACCAACGGCAATGTAGGAATCACCGATTCAATGACAGCCTTAATTCTATATAAGGATTCTGGTGTCCACTTTTATCATCGTATACTCTATAAGAATAAAGGAATGGATACTTACGACAAGGCAAAAAAATACACGACAAAAATTATCCAGTTACCGATAATCGCCCGACCGAAACAGAAGATACAGATGTACTCAATAACAAAAACCATTCAACTTTAACATACCAGGCTCGTAAAATTATAGATGATTGTGGTATTGTTATAAGAGTGCCTTTAAAAACATTTAGGTGCCAGTCAGCCCCATTAGTCTGTTTCACCCGCTATTCATTACGCGGTCAAGGTTTTGTTTACTGACGTCAATTTACCTTGCCAGTATCAAGCAAGTCACACTGTCGTCATTTCCAATATCATACCTGCCCTCTGATCTTAGCCACACATAAACAGAATATAGTTTTACACTTTAATCAGGATGAGTACGAGGCTTACAGTTTGGTAAACAACAAAAACATTTGTTGTTGCAGCAGAGGTTTTTTCCTTCCTTGTCGTTCTGTCCCTAATTTGCGATTAAAATGTTAACTTATCCTCATTTATAGTATAAAAGTTTCTTTAAGTCTTTAAGTTCTTTAAGTAAAAGTCTTTTAAGTATGCTAATCAAATTGTATAATTTTATTTACAATATGTCAAGTACAATATAAATTATCAATTTATAAAAAAGACAGAGTACCAGACATTTTTTGCTAGGAATTTAGTTTTTATAAGATCGAAGTCGGCAGTAGAAGGCAGCTCAATCCAATGATATTTTGCTCAATCCTATTATATTGTGTCCTATTAAAAGTTGCTTTAAAACAAGGTTCTTATTGTCTCACAAAGTAGCCGTTCGCCATTAGGGAATACCGGACTGTTTTACCAAAAATGAGGTAGGTCCTACCCAACTTGGTAAACCTACTTACGGAGTAAGTTACTCTGTGTACAGAATGATATCATCAAAAAATGCCTGATATTAACACGATGTGTAATACAATATGCAACAGAAATGAGTCAGTACGTTATGGACTCTTGAATTCCAGTAACTCCATGGCTCCGTGACTAGTTTAAACTACGAGATGAAATACACGCAATGGTTATCGAAATGTTTGTTAATTTACGCATGAAAATTAGAATCATTAATATCGCTTACAGCGTTCATTGAGCTTTGTTTAACGTTGTTAGATGACTCAGTTTAACTAGAGTGCTCCTATTTCTTAAAGAAACGTCAATTTAAATATAGACTGCTGAGTTTTGTATCTATGAGCAGTAAAAAGCTGAACTCGCTAAGGACAGTAAGAAGGACACACATGTGGTCATTGCTGATAATGTATGTATGCATGTCCTTAACTGTGTCAACTAATGCATTAATAATTAAGCGACTGCTACGGAATCTTGTACTTTTGTGTTTGTTGTCATTTAAATAATTTACTAGTTAGGTTGTATACATTTATAATATATGTAATTAATGTAGCTTATATCCAGAAGTGGACTATCTAAAGGTTGTTGATGATGATGATGACAAAGGCAAGTGAAGACTACAAGTTACCCATGATATATGGTTGATCATAAAAACAATTGTGTGTGGATGTTTACTGGATATTAAAAAAGATCTAACTGTTAGATACTTAACAACATGGTGTGGGTCACCATGCTGCATTGTTGCAGTTTCTGCATTCGCAATGAGTATGGTGACCAACACTCTTGGGTTCTGCTTATGCTTTCCGTCAGGCTGAGTACAGTCATTTTCGAAGGGCCACACATAAAAAAAGATATAAATATATAAACTTGCGGTCTGTGATAAAAGTGTTTCTTAGCTAAAAAAATTTCGTGAAAGTTGTCATTTGTAAGGATTTGCTATTTTTCACCGATTTCAAAAAAGGAAGAGGTTCTATGTTCCACTGTACCTATGTATTTTTTACGCTTCAAAATTAATCACAACACTGGACGGCTGTGCTCTGTCTAATAGAATGCCTACCAAACCAAATTATGGTTAATGTATGTTTCATTTGGAATGTGCATACGTTGGCATGCTTCCAGATCAATACTGATTATTCAAATCGTAGCGTTAAAGAGAAACGAACATATACATAGATTCGATGGTTTAGTTTTTAACCGATGATTTCGAGTATTGTTGGTTTGACGTTTATTATTCTAACAACGATTAAAGCATTCTTAAATGAATAAGCAAGCAGATTTGTGTATAACATCTTTTGTCTGGAATAAATTAATAGTATCGCTTTTCTTATAACAGAATAAAGCACATTATGAATCGAGACAGATTAGACTTCGCAGTGATTGTCCTTATATTCATAATTTTTACAGGCGTAAATCGCCGCGTACCGCGTGGTGATATTAGCAATCTAATCGAATCAAACGAAATACAAAAAAGATGAACACTAGTTGTACCACTGACGAAATATACATAAAACTAGGACATTTTTCTACTTATAAATTAAATAATACTAGTGTAGGATTTGTTAGGTTAAAAATGTAGGTGGGAAAAAAGACAAAAACCCACGGGCTTGTTCAAAAAATAATTAACAATTACTCCACTTTTTTTTTCTCGTGCGGACGTCCCCTCGGAAACAAATACTCCCCTAAGATTTGTAAGATATGTTAGTGAAATAATAATCAAAATTTAATACTATCGTTTTTACTTATAAGTTTACTGTTCTTTGGAACAGTTGTTACAGAATAAAGAATTTCAATTAGGATTAAAGCAGTATTAATAGAGGCTACCTACGCAAGTTCTCGTGTAGTTGTTAAGTAGAAAGTATGGTGTACGGGGATAATTTACCGGGTTTAACTTGAGAGATGTTAGTTAGTACTACCATATTCAGCGTCACCATACATGGTAGTAGTCGGGAACATAGACGTGTTCTCACACATATCAAACATGTCCCAACTGTTTGTACCGTTTCCCATTTAATACCGGTATGGACATAACTGTTCCATTTCAAAGAAACGCTGCAGGTACATTTGTATGTTTCTCTGATAACGGTTTAGATAAAAGAATTACAATGATTCACGATTTGTACGATTTGTATTGCAAACTGTAATATATGGTTATGACTTTAAATCATAATTATATTGCAGATACTTTTTAAGGAGGCCACAAAATAATGTAAAAACATTAAAAAACTATTCTGCCACTAGAGATGCACACACAATATCGAGAGCCGAAAGTCGAAGCCGATGAAGGTCTGCGAAGGGTCTCTCTCGTTACCCTTTCCATGCATCTTTCTATATAGAAGAACCGTGATAACCCTTGCTATGGTAAATCAATTGGTTTTAAATGATTAGGTTTGAATAAATCAATCCATCTACGAAAATAATTTACACCAGTTTTAAAATATGTACATATCGATTAGACGAAAAACCCAAAATCGAACCGTGGACTGCAATGGGAGAGACGTATGTTCAGCAGTGGTATACACTGTTCGTTACATATTTGAATTCTCGTCTCAGGGTCTGGGTTTTAAATACGCTGATAGTGAAGAACAATTTAAAGAACTTCAAGTTTCAATAAAAACTCAATAACACAGAAACGCAGAGGTACGCGACCGGCTATCGAACTTGTACATAAAAGACGTAAGATGTCTTTTCATAGAATACCTTGTTACCACTACTCATAATTAAGATTAGGCATAATACCGCACTTAGTTTTACCTACAAGAGTGATAAGCTCATGTTAGTAAAGTTGTTTATTTTGTAGTGGCATATAGGTACGCATGTACAATGTAATACTAGAGTTACTGTGTACCAGTACCAGCACTACCTCATCATAAAAGTGTACCTTTCTTATCTCAAATAATGGCATATTAAACTATATTTTGGAATAAAGCCAACTTTTTATTCAGGTCATGTTCATTTTTATAGATGAATGCTCAAATTAAAGGTGTCCCGCCGTTTTTTCACTGAAGCCTGTAATTTATTCAGAGATGGCTATTTGTAGAATGAGATTTTTTAAATCAATGTAATAAGTTCTATTCTAAGCTTAGAACAATTACGTCTTCAAATTATGAATCTCTGTATTTTTTATAATCACTACTCTAACAATAATAGTAAGTTCCACGTACCTACAATGTTAAAGTAATATTTACTTCGTAGCAATTGAATATATAATAGCATTAAATGACACAACAAATCTTTTTGTGAGTTGGAATTCATTTAGAGATGATTTGTTTGTGCGCACTCGTCGTTCTACAATTTAATCTCGATATGTGGGTTTTGGTTTTCCCAAATAAAGTTGGGAAAAGACTACTCTTTTCCCAACTTTATTTATTATAAACCCTACAGTGATGATGATGTGGGTTTTTGAATAACGTCATATCCTATTCATGATTATGAATGGGAAGTTTGTTCCAAAATTGTATTGTGAGATTAGTTTCACGTGTCTTTGGCAACAATCAAATCCTATTACTTGTTACTTACGGTGCTATAAAATGACAAAAGGCAGATGAATACTGAATTAACGTATAGACATCATCTTTCACGACAAACCTTTTACAGATACAAGAAAGCCTTCAGAAAAATTCTAAGGTAGATGTTACAACCAATGGTGCATGTTAAGTTTTTAATTCTACCCTATACTGTATTATATTTATCTGTCTGTCATGTACACGCACTAGTATGAAAGTTGCGATTTAAATAGCTTTACCTAAATATAAACAAAATTCTCTCTACTACTGACCTAATAATTTTCAGCATTATAAAGCAAGCTCACAGTGGGTCTATGCGCGCAAAAATAGGATACGTCCTTGAATAGACAAATAATTTGTGGTATGTGTTAACTTCCTAAGTGGTTATAAATTGCATTATATTCGTCAGTGAGATCACACTTATATTCGAACAAGTTATGATTATATGGCGAATGAGAGCAAAATGGATGAAAGCGGGAAGTCTGTGACATTTATTTTCAGTTCTTAACTTTGTTATTTGGGAAATTTTATCATATATTCGTCTTTGTTGTACACAACTTTTTTTCGATTAAATATATAAAAGATTTGTAAATAAACGATATAATTAGTTTGGAAAATTGAAATGACCATTTTATTGAACTTAGGATTGAGAATTCGAGACCCTATTGAAAGCTGATAGCGGCCAAATTAAGAAGAAAAATATATATTACAGTCCTCAAAAATCGCTTGATCTCTGAGAAAGATGGCACGAAACCGAGGAAGTAACGTAAGTGAGTAAGCGATTTTATTTTGTGTCAGTTTTATAGTACAGTTATTTGGTGCTCAAAAAGAGTCAAATATTCTGCCTAAATAATCAGTACAAGTTTCACGTTCTAAAGTGTCGTTCGCATTTTTAGAGCCATGGCTTCAAAGGATGAATATGTATATTAAACAAAAAGTATCATAGATAAAATAGCCGCAGATAATGTGTTATTCTAGCACGCCTTCAGTGGCTGTGATACAACATCAGCACTCTTTAATCAACTAACAATAAAATGTGCTAAGTTAGTCCGAAAAAAACTAAATTTAAACGAGCGTGTCCAGGTATTCAAAAACCAAAATGCCGACCCAGAGATTATTGCTGAGGCTGGAGACCGCTTCTTCCTTGCGTTATACGGTTACATTTGCGTAAAAAGTATATCGTTAAACAACTATAGATATACGTGCTTCACAAAATCAGCATATAAAAATAAATGGGTTTCAAATCCCACGTAGGACAACATTTTGTGTGATCCACAAATTATTGTTCTGAGTCTGGGTGTTCTTTGTGTCCGTTTCATGTATGTTTGTAAAGCCCCGCGACACAGGATTTATTCCTAGCGCGGGAGTTCTTTTTAAAAAAAAAAAAAAAAAATTTAAAATGAGCCGGAACGGAAATATTCTCAAAAAACTGCTTTTGAGCGCCATTTTTCCAATACGGCGGCGAGAGCGGCAAAGATACGAGGTGGTAAAGTGAAAATTCGAGAAGAGCACGTCGAAGTCTATAATATCACCAGCTTTCAAAACTCCGGAAAACTTGCAGGGTAAAACTAACAAATGACTGAACTATTATCACATATTAAGGATTAATAAAAAACCGTACCTCGTAAATCCTAAAAGGACACTAATGACAACTGTCACAGAGATCAAGTAATATATTAACGAATATAAGTACGATTCACATTCAATTTAACTTATATTATTCTTACTTAATTGGCCACAAAATGTCATGGAAATGGGTCGGAATTGCATATAAAATAATGTTATAACCTAGGTATTGGCTATTAGTTATTTTGTGGTATTGGTGAATCCATATATGTTTGTTTAAAATAATACTAAATATATTATTATATTATAGTTAGGTACTTTCTAAAACTACCCCCAGGATCTTTTTTCTTGTCAATTCTGGTTATTTACTTCAAAAAACAATTTATTATTTTTATTTAGGTTTGCTTTTTCAAAATTTGTGAAGTTAATTTCAAAATATTATTCTTAGCACACTTTATTTCTCGTTTAGTCCCATTCAGACTTCAAGAAGGAATGCCACCATTTAGGATTAAAGATTGTAATGTGTAACAATATTCATCATAATATAAAGTTATTTGGGCACAACGATCCCGGTTCTCTCCCTCTATGCAAAATTATTTAGTTCCTGGCGTCACCTGACCTCTATTGTCAATGAACGTGATAATATGCCCGTATGAATATATACATGGGTAGAGTAGCTACTTACTTGCTAAGTAAAGACTACCTATGTTATAAATACTCCCAAACTGGTTTTGGGTTTTCATTGATCGAAGATGAAGTCGTTTGCGAAACGTAAAAAGTTGTGGTGACGTTTTTTGTTAAATTTGACAAATAAATGACATTTAAAAATTATTACTAATGTGCTCAATTCTGCAATTCCAGTTCATTTAAAAATCCATACTAATATTATAAACTAGCTGAACCCCGCGGTTATTGTCGTACCGCGGGGAACGCCACGGGGCGAAGCTATTCTAAAAAAAGTAGCCTAAGTTACTCCTTATATCATCAGCTACCTATCAGTGAAAGTCCCGTCGAAATCGGTCGAGCCGTTCCAGAGATTACCCGGAACAAACAGACAGACAGACATCAATTGTAAAAAAAAATATTTTGGTATATGTACCGTGTATACATACATACATGTGCATTTAGTAAAAAGCGGTTATTTTAATTTTACAAACAGACACTCCACTTTTATTTATTTGTATAGATTTGAAATTTACTGTGTTAAGTCTGGTTGTCTGTTACGCCTACAAGGTTGGCCTGCTGCACCGATTTTGATGAAATTTAGTATGTGGAAGGACACAGACTACTGTTTACCGCGATAACTGACATAGACGCAGCTGGAGTCGCGGGCGTAAGCTAATATGGAATAAAAATTAATAAATAAACAAATATAAAGCTAATCAAATATTAGTTTTATTCACAAGTCATGAAAATTCTAAATGAATTTTCATTGTATGATAAGAAGACTGTTAAGTAAACAGTCATTTAAGCTGTTGTTTAGGAAAAGCGTTGTCGAGCAGCCACGATTGTGTGACATTTTGTTTCCCTTGCTACTGCGACATTTTAGTGTATTTACAAGGATGACGTCATAACTGAAAGTAAATGAAGTAAATGTCTATTATATTGATGTTTTGGTAAAGAGATGCAGAGGCATTTAGATATGTCACAGCCCTAAAAA
This sequence comes from Diaphora mendica, assembly GCA_949125395.1. NCBI lineage: Eukaryota > Metazoa > Arthropoda > Insecta > Lepidoptera > Erebidae > Diaphora > Diaphora mendica. Next base: position 12,128,130 of record OX421321.1, read on the forward strand.
CACACTTTAAAACTAGATTTAATATTCACACCTACATCTCCATGAGTTGTTTAACATTTTTGTTTGCTCACATATTGAGATAAATGACGACATCTTACGATACTATAAACATTGTGGGTGTTACGTAGAAACTGATTTTTTAAAAATAACTTCCAACTCATACTGTTCAAGGTAAGGACGTAGCGTAAGCTAAATATATTCTAAAACAAAATCAAGGCCTTCACCAATGAACTACACGTAATAATATAAAATCAACATACATATTAAATTTGTCATTAAAAAAAATATGTAAAATAAAAAATATATAATTACCTTGTACAGAAGGTTACAAAAAGTATAATATATAACTGGTTATCACTTTTAGCACTGCTAACAACTAATAATTAATATCACCGGATAGTTCACGTAATGTAGCGTCAGTAGACACGTAAATACGATACGAGCGTCGTGATCGTTCGCCCGCCTCAAAACGTCTGCGTCTGAACTCTGAAACATAGAACTCAAACTCATCGCGATTGTACTTAGCCCCTTGGCTGTTCTGGATTCTGACGAGCGTATATATTGTTAATCATGATGCATTCAGCCTTCTGCATTTTCTTGGGAACGTGAGTTATTACTTTGTTGGTTTGTTGTTGAATACAGAATTTAGATTGTACCTATACCCATATATCTTAGGGTCAAGGCAGTATCTTCCCATATATTAAAACACACAAAACATAGAACTAAAAATGTAATGGTTTTTTTATGTTTATACAATGTGCATTTTACTTATTATTATTGGCAACTAACGTTAAGCTGATGTACCTGTTAATAAAATAGTACTGTCCTTTTATTTCCCACTTCCAAATTTATGTAAATATGAGACAAACTAAAGCTTGTATGTAGTGCATTAGGTAAAGATAGATAGATACCATAAATTTCAAGCTTATGTAAGTAACTCAAAACAATATCTACACGATTTTGTAGCACAATGCCTACTTTTGCATTTAGAGGAGGAAGTTTTTAGCTGACACAAACACATTTCACTTCGTGCAGTCTTCTAACTTGTAAGTTGCTTTTTCAAATGATCAACTTCATTTCTATTTTGTTGTAGATCTGGTATAACGTCTGGCTACACCACATGTGAGGATCAGCAAAATAATGGCATGCATCATGTATATTATGGATTCCACGCTACAGATGTAGCAAAGAGACGCTTTTAATGATCTCTTAAACAACTCTGATTCTTTTACATAACATTTATGCTACACACTACTTTCTAATGTTTGTCATGTAGCTGACTGACTGCTGCTGAATAAGTAGAACCTTGTTCTGTAAACCTTGTTTAGTCGTCCAATTTTTCCAATTTAAGTGAGCTTGTTATGCCTCCTCAATTCTATCGCATGCACTTTTCGCAATAACTTTGTAATGGTAACAAACTCAAATGTATTTGATTTTATATACATATGTTCTAATGGAGTTTTTATTAAAATGGGTCTTGTTTAACTTTGTGGCAATCAATAAAATGTAAAGGTAGAAAACAATAAAATTAAAACATTTTAGTGGGTTATCTATTTTTAATGTGTATATACTTGCTTGAATGTTTTTTGTACCTATGTAATTTAATTAAAAACCTGATGATAAGTTGATGTAATTAATACTAATTAAATAATTTACTTGAGGAGTTTTAAAAGGTAAGACGGTTCAGTCCTATCCAAATAGAAATAGCTAAAAGTGTATCTATTAATTGAGATACATTCTTGTAATATGAATACCTGAACCTAAAATCTATTAAGGTTTTACAAACCTTTCATCGTTCATCGTGTCACATCCTGTCACATCAATAAATAATGTGTGGTCAATTTTATTGTTCTGTAATTTCTATCGAAACCTCAAAAGAGGTTATGATCATAATCAGAGTTTTTAAAAATTACATCACAATATCGAAATATGTATTAATTGACAACATTAAAAATTATATTTCAATTGACACAATTGACATAAACATGTCTAATAAAAAATATATACAACAAAGTTAGAGTAATGCAATAAAAGCAAAAAATAATGAACCTCATACCATAAAAATGAAACCAGAATGTAAATAACCTGAGCTCAGAACTTTAATCAATTAAAATGATAAACATTCTGACGTACGTGGGCATGAATCTACAGGCGGAGTTGTGTTTGTGGACACTACTGGGCCTGGTGCGGACTATCTTCGACGCAACGCTCTTCAAAGTGAACGCAAATTTAAAACAGGTGCCCACATACTTGATGAAAGATTGAGCCTAATAAAAGCGTAACGTATAAAAGTGCAAGTCCAGAAATAAAGTTTTTCTGCGTTCGAAAGCGGTGAGATCTAATTTTTGTCGCATTGTTTCACTTGCAACATTTTATCGTTAACTTAAATAAATTGTTAGACAAATGGTGACAGTCTTTTACCACAACATTTTATTTATTAAATTACAGAAATAAAAATTGTTGGTTAAATTACTTACATTACAAAAGAACACATAGGCTACTATTTGCCGCGATAACCGACATACACGCGGGCGAGGCCGCGGGCAACAGCTAGTTACTTATAATTTTCTACTCGTATATTAGAACTCATTGCTAAAATTAAAACATGTTTTAGTTATTGCTTGATGTTTAGGTTGTATTTAAATTTTGTTTGTCTACGAAAAATTCTTTATAAATTATAATTTTGATGATCAGTGAGTGTGTCATCGTCAAAAACTACAGATTTGGTACGAATATGTATGGTATATATGGTAAAAATACCACAGTTTTCATAACCACTCAGAAGTGGTTATGAAAACTGTGGTATTTTTAGAAACTGCGTCTTTCATTTACTTCTCTTGCCCAGGGCACTGCTGTGCCCCGCATTAAATATAGATGTTTACACCGGATCATAATTAAGTTGTATATATTAACATGTATGGTCCAAATTCAGTTATGATCAAGATGTTAGCCGCTGTTAATTTGATACCATTATAATTTTACGTACAACAGAGTGCATCTGCTATAAATATATTAGTAAATCCACCTGAAGGTAGACTGTTAGAGAATGCCTATGGTATTAAGTCCGCCATTGTACATTTTGTGCATAAAGTTGTAAAATAAAATAAAATAAATAAAATAAATTTTGTTTAAATTTCTTATGAAACCCGGAAATCATTTGAACCGGTATGTGTTAAATTATATTTATGCTCGGAATGTTATAAAGGTACCACAAATGAGTTCCTAACTTACCAATGTCACAAAAGCTTGAAGAATACTGAGAATGATACTGGGTAGTTAAAATTTAAAATCAAGCTTAGACCAATAGGACCCAAACATGATTGAAAGAAAATAGCAGACGAACTTGCGTGGGTCAGCTAGTTTATACATTTTAGTAAGATTGAAAAGCTACACTCATTGTACCTGATGCGGCACCATGAACTACGTCCATTGATAGTCGAATCGAATCACGCACCAGCACGGTATTAACGAGTTCGATACAACGAATCGATTATAAGTATGTAATGCTGATCTAAAAAAGGTGTTATGTTTTCATGGACTATTGAAATGCTATCAATGTGTTAGATTAGTGTCACTGTGTCGGGTTCCCACATAGAATAATTAATTATTCCTATGTATAAATTGGTTTCACATTTGTGTTTGAGTCTAGATTTATGTCTGTTTCTCAGATCAAATAAAAAAAGGTAGATAACGCGTGCTCGTTAGCTCGTAGAGTAAGAAAGTGAATCTATTTTTTTAAATATGTGTGAGTGACTGAAGTGTTGCCACTTTTTAAGAAAATGTCCCTGGAAATTGCATTAAAATAGGTCATATGCGAAAATAAATCTGTTTGTTTCTTATAAATTAATTACAATAAGATTGCACATATTTAACACTATAAAAGTACGTGACCAAAAAATAAAGTAATACTTATGGGACTGTATTCACTTTGATTAGTGCGAGTGCAGGTGTAAAGTGAGGTGCTTAGTGCGGGTGATCGGTGATTGGTTGAAAGTACGTGTGGACTGCGAATTCACCATCCACGCGTATTTTCTACCAATCATTGATCACCTCACTTCACACCTGCACTCGCACTAAGCAAAGTAAATACAGGCCTTTATATCTCACTCTCTACTTCATTATTTGACTATGAATCTACCTACAAATTATTTACCTACATTTCTTGGATATTAGGAATACGAACTCCTGACAATACTCCCTCAGTACGTCTTTTGTGTATTGTATATAAATGTTATTCTTTCAGAGTTTTGTTCACTTTTGTGTAGTTTTTACACCATTTAATTGTACAAAACGGCATTTTGTAGCATAGTTAGAGTTTTTTAGCTTCAGTAAGAACAAAGAACGTTCGTTGTATACCTTTTTTATTTGATCTGTTTATTCTTTTTTTTATGTTTGGGCCTGCTAAAATGACTCTACTCTGCCTGATTGAAAGCATAAGCAGTGGTGGTCACCATACTCATTGCGAATGCAGAGAATGCAACAATGTGGCATGGTGACCCACATCATGGCGGCCTAATGATACTTCTGCATTGGGCTTCCGGTCGCGCACTCACCAACGAAACTCAAAAGCACAAACGCTGTCATTTTACGTTGATCGTGCAAGGATAGTACCGCCCCGGTCGAACCGGCCCGTTCGTGCTGAAGTCAGCGTGGCTTCTGTTTTAAATTTGAAGTAGTATTTTTGAAAATAAACAAACAAAAGTTGATAAACTATAATCAACCAGGCTTTCAAAATGTTGCATGATAATTATTTAATAAGTTAATCGACCGTTTTGAGCAATCGTTACATAGAAAGTCTTTTTAGGGTTCCGTGCCAAAGGCAAAAGACGGAACCCTTATAGATTCGTCATGTCTGTCTGTCTGTCCGTCCGTATGTCACAGCCACTTTTTTCCGAAACTATAAGACCTATAATGTTGAAACTTGGTAAGTACACGTATTCTGTGAACCGCATTAAGATTTTCACACAAAAATAAGAAAAAAACAATAAATTTTGGGGGTCCATACATAGAACTGAAACTCAAATTTTTTTTTCATCAAAACCATGCGTGTGAGATTGGTCTTCAAAAATGATATTGAGGTTTCTAACATCATTTTTTTCTAAACTGAATAGATTGCGCGAGAGACACTTCCAAAGTGGTAAAATGTGTCCCCCCCCCCTGTAACTTCTAAAATAAGAGCATCATAAAACTAAAAAAATATATGATGTACATTACCATGCAAACTTCCACCGAAAATTGGTTTGAACGAAATCTAGTAAGTAGTTTTTTTTAATACGTCATAAATCGGAAACTGCAATTTACCTTTCATTCAATCAAAACAAATATAAAAAAAAATGTTACTTGTTGCTGCGGAACCCTTCATGGGCGAGTCCGACTCGCACTTGGCCGCTTTTTACATAGTTAATCTTTCTTTGTCAATTCAATGAAGCTCTTGTTTTTCCTTATAGTTATTACAAATTATACATTTTCCTTACATCAATGATTGTGCATGTTACATAGCGTCATAAATATTACAGTCCGGTGTAAAGTGAATTTAGATTATAGACATTTCTAATTTTCAGGCCTACTTATTAGCTGTGCAAGCACGCGCCCACTTTTTGTTCCTTTTTAGCATAACATGCATTAGCTAAAGAAAAAGCAAGTTACAGATATTTGATCTCTTCTGCTAACACTTTATTTAATGTATTGACAAAATTTTATTTAGATATCTGTATGTTTTTTTATAATTTTCTTGAACAAAGAAGTATAGAAAAGTTACTCAGCTTGTCAGGTGAAATATCTGTTTTCTGTAGCAGAAAATCTAAGTTAAACAATTTTAATAACGATCATAGATATGTTTTAATTACATATTTCTGTTTTCAAGCATACGTTTAAAGTTTTTTTCTGATTACGTTGTTATTGTATATTATAGATTAATTTTCTCGCATTTACGAGTAAAATTCAGATCTTCTGTCTTTTTTATACACAGATGCAACAACTGTTTTTTTTTTTTTTTTTTTATTTAAACTGTACCGCCCAAGGCATTCTCTACCAGCCAACCTTTGGGTGATGTAGAAATTTGTGAGGTAGGTGCATTGTGGTGGAAGTCAGAGGTTATAATTGCTATCAATATATGGAACTTACATAAACTAATATAATACGACTACACACATACTTTAAAATATACATATATACTCATATGAATACATACATACACCAATACATAAACTTTACATAGGTAAGTACACTGTGAGTAGGTACAAAATCGTATCTTAATTAAGGTTTTCCTGCCATTTTGTCATGAGGTGGTTTTTGACGTTCTTTTTGAATGAGACACGACTTGTTGACATCCTGAGTTCAAGCGGGAGCGCGTTCCAAAGCAGCACAGCTTGCACAAAGAACGATGAGTTCACGAAGTCGGAATTGTGTGAGGACACGAGAGAAGCAAATTGTTAGATGAGCGAAGATTTCTATCGTGATTCGAGGATAAGAAACGGAGGTAGGGCTCAAGGTAAGCAGGTGAAGATGGGGAGTTGAGGAACGAAAAGAGATAGGTCAACGCTCGCTGACTGCGGCGCTGGCGAATAGGTAACCATTGCAATTGAGATCGGAAAGTAGACACGTGGTCATACTTGTGTTTATCTGATGCAAGAAAGTTGTATGGCATCATTATGTATTTCTGTATAAAGTAATCTGTGTATTTCCGTGCAGGTATGGCAAATGAGTATGCCTGCGGAGTTATCGATGCCAGTTCAGCATGTACTACGAACTATAATATCAGGCATCATGTTGGTTCAGTGCTTCACCGTGTACGTCTACCTCGCCTCGTACATAGTACTGCTCTATCCTGTGTTCCTAGTAAGTTACTTAATTCATACCTATCTATAAGACTCGTGCTGACCAATACAACCGACACTGTAAAAAGTCCATGTTTTTTTTAAATAAAATACTAGCTGTTGATCACGGCCTGTGTCCTTCCTCAGGAATAAAAGTATCGCCATACCAAATTTCATTGAAATGGGTGCAGCGGTTTAGTCATGAAAGCGTGACAGACAGACAGAGTTACTTTCGAATTTATAATATTAGTACAGATAATAATATAGACCTCTGTCTACACGTTGTGTATACTATATATTACAAATATTGAAATGTTAAGTTATAATATAACAAAACTAGTGGTTGCCCGCGGCTCCGCCTGCGTATATGTTGGTTATCGCGGCCAATCTATACTAATACTATAAAGCTGCAGAGTTTGTTTGTTTGTTTGAACGCGCTAATCTCAGGAACTACTGGTCAGATTTGAAAAATTCTTAAGTCCATTTATCGAGGAAGGCTATAGGCTATATATTATTTTCAAAAAAATTAGGGATCCGTAAGAAAATTGCTATTTTGTAACCCAAGGTGTGAAATCGAAAACCTATATTTGCTTGCGCTGCAAAAAATATTGACTATAGAACAAAATAATGTATTATGGGTTTGTAGGTCCCATTAAGATCTACATAAAAGTCCGCGAGAGCATATAGCTAACTATCATGGTTTAGTCACAAAAACCGCTTTTGTGTTCAAAATTTTTATTAAATCGTCTGAAGAAAGAAACTACGGTAAATGTATATTGTAATATTAATCCTTATCCAAATAAAGCATTATGTTATCAAGGTTATTTATGTAGAACTAAAATACTTTCTGTTTCATCCCGTTCGGACATTTCGTTTAGAAGTTATCACGAGTTGGTACCTAATAATGAGTTATTTGCCAAAGAGTTTTTATCAACATACCTAATATTAATCTTTATCCAAATAATAGTGTTGTTGATTATGAGTATTAGATGTTAGAAGAGTATAATTAATACATCTATACATATATATACAGCTGAAGAATTTGTTTGTTTGTTTGAACGCGTTAATCTCAGGAACAACTGGTCCAATTTAAAGAAATATTTCAGTGTTAGATAGCCCATATATCGAGGAACGCTATAGGCTATATATCATCACGCTAAGACCAATAAGAGCGGAGCGACGTTGCGTGGGTCATAGTAGCATATGTGTTAAACTGATGTATAAGCTATATTACTGTAAAGTTTCATCCAAATCCGTTCAGTAGTTTTTGCGTGAAAGAGTAACAAACATCCATCCTTACAAACTTTCGCGTTCATAATATTAGTAGGATAATGCTATGTCATCATACCTAACATTTAAATAATGATTTTTCTGTGGTTTTTCATTGTTTACAATTGAAGGCAAAACCGAATTGTTACTATCCCTTAAAATAAATATTTTATAGTTCGTACTTGTCAAATTTGTAATGCCTTTCCTCTTTCTTAGTCTGTATAGATACTCGTACCTATGGCAAATTTAACTGAGAGTTAAGATATGGGGGTAACTATGTAGTTACCCCCCATGGTCATTACATAAGTCGGTTATTAAGACATTTAATGTTAGTGAATTCTTACAATTTTGTAACAATTTTGTTATGGCCTGAGGGAGAATACTTAATAATATAATCAAGCAATCTACCTGAGACCTTGCCTGTAGTAAGCAAATTGTCGGAAATTATGGCTCATAAAATAGGAATGCTGTTGTTTACAAAAACGTAAATGGAATTTAGGAAAATGTAAGTTACCTTTAGTTATTCGAGTTGACTCAGTTTTAAAATATGATATTATTCTGTTAATAAAAACAAGTGTTTAGTAAGCCTAATTATTGTTACAATATTTTAAAAGTATTATTTTAAAGTAGGTATAACAATGCCTATTGTAAAAATTAAGCCACAGAGCATACCAAAGTAATACACAAACATAATTCCCCTATTAGTGCAGTCGGGGAAATAACGAAATCCGAGGTTGATTAACATCAATAGACTTGTCATCACTTCAAACATTTTTTTAATGAACCTATATATCACCGTTTTGGAGGCATCCTCAATCTGAGGATACATACATAGAGTACCTGACTCTAGTCTCTTCGAAATGATGCACTTAGAGTTCTGTTTCCTTTTGGAGACTAAAAATATACCTTATCTTTCCGTTTACCTTACTCGCTTTACCTTCTTCCTTTGACTCCTCTGAAAAATTTAATGTTTACACTCCCAAGGAGGCAGAGCGTTAAGTGGGCGATAATTAACATCTTTGCAACGTTAATCTATGCACTGATCCAAAATGCCATAGGCATTAAGTCCGCCCATGCACCAAAAGTGCGTGCTGTAATAAATAAATAAAAGAAAGAGCAGGAAGGAATGATTTCAAATTTTACAATCAGGAAGAACGTCCCACCCTAGTTTTGCCCTGGCTTCTCCTTGCTGCTATAAGAAGATTGCTGTGTGAATTGACAAGCTTAGCAGTTGGACTAGGTACGTGCGTGCTGCTTGGGACCGCAAAACCAGCATGCATCAGGTTCATAGTAGTCAAGATTTCATCAATAATGCCCGCATTCTACATGTGGATGTTAGTTTACAGGTCTGTGAATATCTTTTTACGTTTTATTTAGCTTAGTAAATTGGTTTTGATGAGAGGGATGAGTGTCATAAGATTTTATCTGTAGTGTCCTTATTTAAAATGATTTTTTTATTTTTGTATGTTTGATTACGTACTTTGAGGTATGTTCTAAGTTAATTCCATAGGACTTCTGAATCTATAAAGATCATCACTTTTTAACTAATAAGGCGCTCTGGCAGCTATCGGGGTACGCCGCACAGCAGACAGAAATGATGGGAAATCATATTAGTAAAAATCTAGTATTTACGGATTTTAATAAACCTTAATATTAAGTCATTAACAGCCATTAATAGTATACTGCTGCCGGACAGAATAGGGTTTAGTTCAAGTTTTTCTTCTCTTTGCAGTCATGTTCTTTCTTCTACGTAGTTTGCTCCCTAAGTCGCCTCTTGCGTTACACAGGAGATGTATAGGTATGGTAATACTCCGCATTCTTAATACGTCACCACACGAATTTAATGCTTGTCATTAAAACTTCTGTTTATTTATGCTGGATTATCTCTTTAACTACAGCTACTACCATGTTTTGAAAGTGACATCAGCATTCAAAACCTTTCCTGTCTTGCTTCCACCGGATGAGCCAGATGAGGGACTCGAACTGGCTGTTAGAAGACGACGCACTAAATCTTTATTCACAGAAGAACATCTTAGAAAGAAACTCGTATCAGGATTGTTAGTATTCTCTTCTTGTATGCCAATTATAGTCAAATATAGTATAGCCGTGAGAGACATTCTTCCGTAGAAACGGACGAACTGAACCGGAGTGATCATCAACATCTCAGCCAAAAGACGTCCACTACCGAACATAGACTTCCCCCAAGGCTCTCGATAACAGCCATGCTGCCCTCATCCAATGACTTCCAGCGACTATCACTAGATCGTTGGACCACCTTATGGGGGGCCTACCATGGCCTCGCAGAATACTAATTCTTTCGTTGTTTCAACCGAGTGAGTTAGGTTACCGAAACCTGAAACCACCTCTCCTGCTAACTCGAGGGATGGGGGCTCTCTCCCGTTTGAATCCCTCTGGATTCAAACGGCGGTGACGCACTTGTGACTCTTGAGTTGCAGGGTACCATCAGGTGATCCATCTGTTCGTTTACTTCTCTATGTCATCAAATATAGTTATACACTGATATAAGCCTTCTAATTAACAAATCTGGTAAATTAATTTGCTGTTTGACAAATAAAAAAATAATCTTTCAAATTTTAAAATCCTATCAATATCTAATCTTACAACATTTTTTTAGCTACGCAGAAACGTCTCAACCCACAATATCACCACGTTCACAATTGAATACCACGGCAATGCCAGTAGACGCGAAATGTTCAGTCTCAAGTATAGATGACGGTCAAGTAGATGGGGACAATTTACAGCCATTGTCTGTTGCATCTACTAGAAATATTGATGTTGGTACCTACGACGATTGGTTCGGCAATGAAGTTGTTGTACCTCGCGGTGATCGTATTTTAGAACAATTCATTACAATGCTATTGAGAATAGGCATTTATTTGAACAGAGATGAAGCAGAATCCATTAAATCTCACATGTTTAAACCAAATGTATCTACGTTATGGGCTCCGTGTGAAAATATTGAAACGGTGTCTTCAGATGGTACTGATACGCCTCCACTTATTGCTAACAGTAAAGGACATACAGCTTCTTATCTTCGCGAATATCCACAAATATTCATGAAAAGATTAAGTTCTGAAGCTCCTCAGCCTGATTTTACAGTTGTTCAAGCACATAATACAGACAGCGTTGTTAAAAACCGTCTACGAACCGAATCATATGAAATCTCGCCATTAGATATTGAAAAAAATGTTAATGTTCGAACACTGTGCCTCGAAAATAAAAAATCATCCATGAGTATACAAGTGCCAAATCCACAATCCACATCAACTGAACAGAGTACGCAAAATAACAATGAAATCGTAAATAAATTTATTGAAGAAATAATTAATAATTGTATCAGAACAATTTCTGATAGATCCAAAGCGAAGTCCGAAGAGATAGTAAAAAGTTTAATAGTGTTTGATATTCCTTCTCATGAAAGTATTTTGCCTAAACGAGAAGAAATAAAGCAGCAATTTTCTATTGAAAAATGTGATAAAGAAGAAAAAAAGAATGAAGAAATTGGTACATCAACATCCCAATCTACAAATAGTAAAGTAGAACAGGATACTGACCCATTAGAAGTTCAAAATAGTGAGACTGCGGAAAACAACTCGGCAGGTACTTCAAACGTACAAAATAATCAACACAAGACGAGTAATGCAAAGAAAGTCACATCATCTACAAAGAAACTTAAAAAAGATTAGAAAAAGTGAATAAATAAAAGATTCATATTTTTGTGACAGTTTATTGTTACTATTAGTATTTTCATAGTAATAACGACACTCTCATGATTTGATTTTTTCATTTCAAGCTAAGGTCATAAATACTTAAATATGAAATACTCAACATGATAGTGATAAATCAAAATAAAATAGAAAATAATTAATATCTTAATAAAAAAAAATAGCAAAATAATGTTCACATATATTTTTATTTCTTATATGGGAATGACGGTTGACAAAGGCTATTTTTAACTGCTGCAACCGGATCTAAATATATTACTCGATAATTGAACTCATTTTGATCTATCTCGTTAGCCAAAAACATAGGAAGTTTATTTGAGATTATCCACGCCATTTGAGGGACTTCGTGGTCAATACGTAAATCGTTAGGGAGAACTAAAGTTCTGTTGTTTTGTGCTACAACCATTAAGTTACGGTTTAAGTACGGTTTATGTGTATCCCAACATCCGATACTGTCCCGAGAAACGAGGTTGAAGAACATAACACCGTTGCGGTCGACAGCTGCGGCTGATACCTGTCCGTCGGCGCCGCGACTCTCACCAAGTAGTTTGAACTCACTCACGGCGTTGTCAACGCGCGACGGATCTCGTATTACAGATGTTTTTACCACGAACTCTAGGTCACTTGACATAGCGTGGTAATAAAGTAACCGATCGTCTTGATGTACTTGACCTAACGACATGCCAAAGAGTCCGTCAGACCATTGAAAGTTTAGGCCGTGTAAAGTGTAATTAGAAAGTAAAGGTTGGGGGTAAAAAGTATAATGATTGAATCGCCAAAAAGCCTTGTCTTCGTTTCGGAAGACGATTAAGCCGAATCGCCACGCGTCTGTCATGTAGACATGCAGATCTCGGCATAGCGCATCTCTCGAGTCTACAACAAGGTTAGTAATCAACGAGTCTTGTAAGACGAACTGGCTTGGTATTGGGTAACGGCCGATTACAGTGTTGGTGTTAACGTTGATGGCGAACAGTGTTGGCGGACAGGGATTGCTGGCATCTCCGAAGGGTTCCAGTTGACCAGAGTCTAGAGCCCACATGACGCCGCAGTGATCTATATTCATGCGAAACATAGAGGTAAAGCCTGTGCAGTTATCTGTGAAAGCAGAAAATAATCTTTAGAGTTAAGTAATATAATTGTAACTATATTATAAGCTACCTCTCCTCAGAGTCGTTGATCTACCTTCAAATTTTATATAAAAGGAGGTGTAACTCAATGTTAGGTCGATTAGCTAGTGAGCGGTCGAGCTCCCCTTGTCTTCTAGTTCTAATGTATTTATGCAGTGTGTAATTGTGATTAATAAGTTACGGTTATTATGTTAATGTGAAAATTATAAAAAGTGTTCTTTAAAGCAATCGTGTATATTTTAAAGATATTTCTACTTGCAAACCTAATAATATTGTATGCACGAGTATAAAATTAATCCGTTTAGTTTTAGACTTATCAGTCAGTGTGTGGCCCAAAATTTTGTATACAGCCTTTGCCTTTTGTGATTGTAATTAATCTTAAACTTCCTTAAGAATTAGACTATCAATTGCAATTTTTTTTATTTATTATGGACAAAGCATTACAGTATACAATTTTATACAGATCACAACCACTCGCTTAAACCGTGTAGGTTTTTATGCGAGAGGGGTTCGTTTACTCAACATACTATTGTTATTTATAACACTATTATATATACATTTGTAGATTACAATCTATTCCAGGATGTGCTTGTAGTCCACCTGTGTCAAGAAATATTGTTTAACATTTTTTAGGTGAGTTTGGCCTGCGACGCACGCACACACTATCTCATCCGGCAGCTCGTTAAGAATTTTGGGCCGGATATATTTGTACATTCTAGTGCCATATGTGTTGTTATAATGAGGCATTATATAGCGCTTTACGTTTGACAGCTTTCTCAGATTACCTTTTCGCTGGTATTTAGTTAGTTGTGCAATGTGCAAATACTCCGCCCGCACAACGGCCATTCTTGTTTTGTTCTGTATAGGCAGTACCTTACAGTAATTAAATAGTTTGTTATAGTACCCATTACAGCTAGCTCTTACATGTTTAGGTACGATAGTTTTTAATAATCTGATTTGCAAAGTATATATTTTATTCAAGTAAGTGCTAAAGGTGCGACCATAGGTACATAGACCATATCCTATGACAGAATCCGCCATTGCCAGATATAGTAGGCGGAGTGCTTTAAATGTCATCTTATATTTTAGTGTATATAATTTACTGAGTATAGCTCGTAATTCGTTACAAACATGATCAATGTGAGGTTTCCAGTTAAAGCGGTTGTCTATTATAAGACCTAGGTACATGTGTTCTGTTACTATTTCTAGTTTATTACAGCTATCATTAGGCATGCAGATAAGACTGTCATGCAAACATCGGTGGTCATGGGCCATTATACTAGGTGTGTAGTCCGACCTATTATGTGATGATTCTATACACATTAATTTAGTTTTTTGGGAGTTAATTAGTAGTCCGACGTCATGTGACCACTAGCACATTATATTGAAATTTTCCTGCAGTTTTCTTTCAGCAGTTTTTAAGTCTTTGTCTGCCACCATTAGACAAGTATCGTCTGCAAACTGGTACACAGAGCCATGTTCAAAAATATCACACATTTGGTTGACATATATAATATACTAGCTGTTGCCCGCGGCTTCGCCCGCGTGTATGTCGGTTATCGCTGCAAATAGTAGCTTATGTGTTATTCTGATGTATAAGCTATATTACTGTAAAGTTTTATCCAAATCCGTTCTGTAGTTTTTGCGTGAAAAAGTAACAAACATCCATCCATCCATACTAACAAACTTTCGCGTTATTAATATAGGTAGGATTTTTATCGATATAAAATCATGATACAAACTGTATTGGTACCTGAATAGTTTTATTTTCTTTACCTCGCATAGAACTTTTATATATTTTTATAAATCAGTTTAAATAAAATAAAGGGGTTAAGACAATTTTGTGAAAACTAAAAATTTAGTATAGCGCCATCTGTAATGATTTATTTATTTCGTGAACGAAAAATGTAGTATAGCGCCATTTTACAAATAATACACACACGTTTTACTATTAAAAACTTATTTAAGTATTTATATATGTACATAAAATATAAAGTGTTTATATGAGCTTATTTCGGCATTCGGTCCGCCTCCTAGAGCCTGTCACTGGATTGACGCTTTTCTTCATCAGCGCCGCATTATGGGACTTTGCGACGGCACGGCCTCTGATGTTCTGGATGTAAACGCTGGCGTTCAGTCCTGTCGCCCACACTATTTCTTCTGCATATCAATGACATGTTAGCTCTTGGCAACATACATTGCTATGCAGACGATAGCACAGTTCATGGGCGATATTTTTGACACCGTTCAGCCAAGCTGGCAGACGTTGAGGAAAATCGACAGAAGCTTGTCGCTGAGCTCGACCGGGTTTTGAACCGCATTTTACAATGGGGTGATAAGAATCTGGTCGAGTTCAACGCTATGAAAACACAGTTGTGCGCATTCTCTACCAAAAAGTCTCCATTCCTTTCCCTCCCCACTTTTCAGAGCACTCAACTGCCACTACGGGGTAAGCTCGGTGTCCTGGGCATGGATATTTGCCGGGACCTCGAGTACTGTTCTCATCTTTGTGATGGATCCGCGCAGTATTTGCTTGATGCTTTCGATCGGTTGCAATGGCGAACAGTCCGCTTTACCAACAGTCCCGAAGCCACCGAGTTCCTTGAACCTCTGCAGCTGCGTAGAGATATCGCCTCTATAGCAGTCCACTACCATCTGTATCATTGGAAGTATTCTGAGGAGCTCTTCCAACTGGTCCCCCTTCTCCCTTCCTCTGCAGAATAACATGTTCACTCTCAAACCAAACGGTTTGGTTCATCCTTCCTGTGCTGAGCAGCTAAAAACTGGAACTCACTACCAGCGCACGTGTTTCTCTCCCACTATGATCCCGGGGCCTTTAAGTGGGGCGTGAAAAAGCATCTCACTAAGCCGTCCTAGTGTAGGACGCAATACTGCATTGTCTGCTTTCCCAGTGAGTATGGTTGCCCCCACTGTTGGATTCTGCTTGAGTTTTCCATCAGGCTGACCATAGTCACTTTGGCAGCATCAAATAAAAAAAGTACAATTTTAATAACTACCGTTTTTTCTTTTGCCATATTTTGCCAAAATATGGAGAGTTTGTGGATTTGATATACGTGAGTATGCTGCCCATGAGAAAAAAAAACTGTATCTTTAAGCTTCTTTGCTTCTTTCTTCTTCCTTGGGTTTTGATAATATTGTTATTGGAAATGCTGTTGTCAGCGGAAACTGCATTCTTTTAAATTAAAATGTCAAATAAGTTGGAATTTTTGGAATACGGGGAATTAAAACATTATCTTCTTTTGCCATTCCATGCGTCATGATTGTAGCTTTTACAATGTTGTACCCCAGTTGTGTAATATTTAGCCATGTACTATTACATTGCTTTGGCGCTCAAGATATCTCATTTAATAGTACTGGAACATTAACTTGCAGCCTCAACTTATGGGTAGGCACTCCTGATATTTCTAAAGACTTTAAGTATTCGACAACATCTCCCTCCACGCCTGACATTATCCGTTCGTTTAATTGATAACTATCTCATTAGTCAGCTGATCAGGATCGATATTATTTACATTTTTATTCATATCTAACCAACAGCTAGCTTATAATGACGATACTTCTGTAGAGAATTTTGAAGTTAAGAAACGCTGTTAATTAATTATATTAATTTGGCTTATTTATTTCTATTAATATAATGAACATACAAATCAGATTGACGAATATACACCTAATATCTTAATATTTAATTTTTATATATATAATATCATTGCTATCATTGTTAAGTCTTCATTGAAAAAGTGAAATATTTTTTATGATTGTGACAGTCTTGTTTATTCGTTATCAAAACGCCCGAAGTAGGTAACGCGCAGGCGTGTGGCGAGTGAACTCCCAGAACAACCTTTCATCCCCCTTTTAAACCCCTTACAACCCCTTTTTCGCATTAAAAAGTAGCCTATGTCCTTTCTCAGGCTCTAGACTATCTGTGTACCAAATTTCATTCAAATCGGTGCAGCGGTTTGGCCGTGAAAGCAAGACAGACAGACAGACAGAGTTACTTTCGCATTTATAATAATCAAATTTTTCAAATTGGACCAGTAGTTCCTGAGATTAGCGCGTTCAAACAAACAAACAAACTCTTCAGCTTTATATAGTAGTATAGCTGACCCACGAAACGTCGTTTGCGTCTCCTATTGCCCGTAGCGTGATAATTTTCCCCCGTTTTTGAAACATTCTTCATTGGTGCTCCGCTCCTATTGGTCTTAGCGTGATGATATATAACCTATAGCCTTCCTCGATAAATGGGCTATCTAACATTGAAAGAATTTTTCAAATTGGACCAGTAGTTCCTGAGATTAGCGCGATTAGCTGACCCACGCAACGTCGTTTGCGTCTCCTATTGCCCGTAGCGTAATAATTTCCCCCCGTTTTTGAAACATTCTTCATTGGTACTCAGCTCCTATTGGTCATAGCGTGATGAAATATATATATATATATCATCACGCCTATAACCTTCCTCGATAAACGGGCTATCTAACACTGAAAGAACTTTTTTAAATTGGACCAGTAAGTTCCTGAGATTAGCGCGTTCAAACAAACAAAAACTCTTCAGCTTTATATATTAGTATAGATGCATTTATTATACTCTTCTAAGATCTAATACTCATAATCAACAACACATTTATTTGGATAAAGACTAATATTAGGTATTATGTTGATAAAAACTCTTTGACAAATAACTCAATAATAGGTACCAACTCTTAGCGTCTTATACTCGTGATAACTTCTAAACGAAATGTCCGAATGGGGTGAAACAAAAAGTATTTTACTTCTACATAAATACCCTTGATAACATAATGCTTTATTTGGATAAGGATTAATATTACGATACACATTTAACGTAGTTTCTTTCTTCAGACGATTTAATAATTTTTTTGAGCACAAAAGCGGTTATTGTGACTAAACCATGATAGTTAGATATATGCTCTCGCGGACTTTTTTGTAGATCTTAATGGGACCTACAAACCCGTAATACATGATTTTGTTCTATTGTCAATACTTTTTGCAGCGCACGCAAAAATAGGTTTTGGAGTTCCCACCTTGGGTTACAAAATAGCAATTTTCTTACGGATCTCAAATTTTTTTGAAAATAAAATATAGCCTATAGCCTTCCTCGATAAATGCACTATCCAACACTGAAAGAATTTTTCAAATCGGACCAGTAGATCCTGAGATTAGCGCGTTCAAACAAACAAACAAACAAACAAACTCTGCAGCTTTATAATATTAGTATAGATTCATAAGGGCCTATTATGGAGCCTTGAGCGGTGCCTTGGTCTGTGTTTATGCTAGCACTGTACATATTTCCCACTTTTACTTTAGTGTTTCTATTTGTGTGGTAATTTTTAAGGAGCCGTAGAAATGGGCCTTGAATACCAATCTGCTCAAGACGTTCATACAACACTTTATATTGTAGCATATCAAATGCTTTGCTGAAATCAACGAAAATAACGAGCACGTGTCGTTTTTCATTCAGGTGCTCGTTAATCTCGCTGCTAAATTGACACAATAGTTGAGAGGTACTCTTCCCTTTTTGAAAACCGTATTGTTTGTTATTTATTATTTTGTTAGAGTGTAGAAATATACTTAATTTGTCACCTATGTACCTCTCAATTATCTTATCAACGCAGGACAATATGGTGATGGGACGGTAGTTGTTATAGTCTACATGACTACCTTTTTTGTAAATAGGTCGGACCACGCCCACCTTCAACTCCTCCGGGTAACTAGATGTGTCAATGCAGCTGTTAATCAAATGAGTAATTGTGGGTGTAATTTCTTTGTTAATATATTTTATATCACTAGCTCTTATTCCGTCTATGCCGTGGCTTACTATGATTTTTCAAATGGTCTGACTGGTAATTTCAGAGTGCATACATCAGAGAAGACTTCTTATTTTTTGCATTAAGTATCAATAACATTAAAAATAAATAAATTTCATGATTACATGTATATATTTCTTATAGAAGTACATACCCGCATTGTGCCAATCCCAACTAGGGTACGGTTCCAAGGTTGGTGATGTCGTTGATGATATAATTGGAACAGTGGATAGTGTAGCTGGTACACCTTTTTTCCATCGTGGTGTACTGATGAATAGCCTGTCTTTCCATCGCTCGATGCCAAGTGGTATTACGTTAGACGAGATGAATTGCCTGAATCATTTACAATTATATTAATTTTCGTATGTCTGTTACTTATACTAAGATCTTATGTTACTCTGAACCGTCTTTATCTTTCCTACTAATAAACGCGAAAGTTCGTAAGTATGGATGGATGTTTGTTACTCTTTCCCGCAAAAACTACTGAACGGATTTGGATGAAACTTTACAGTAATATAGCTTATACATCAGAATAACACATTGGCTACTATTTGCAGCGATAACCGACATACACGCGGGCGGAGCCGCGGGCAACAGTTAGTGTTATAATAAATAATAGAGAACGCCTGATGTTAAACGGTATTCGTAGTCTTAAGATCGTCTCAACGTCTTATAAAGAGAAAAGATTTATATTGTCAGGACAGGAGGAATGTATGTTATGTTCTCTATAATATGTGTAGAGGGTAGATTTAATGTGATGTGATATTTACCTGTTGTTGATGGCTTGTTGGCGTAGTCTCTCATTTGGAAACTCGAAGTCCATTTGCTTCCATCTGAACAAAGTGCCTATCGGTTCCTTGCTGGCGATTTGTACATATCCACAGCATGTTGCTATGATACTTGCTACTTGTAGAGTTAATGAAATCTATAAAAAAAGAGAAATTTAAGGGGCGCGTCCCTAAAAACGCGCGAAAAGGCACTTGCAGTTTTGCAAAACACAAACAACTCAATTCATATTTGACACTAAAAAAAATATCTCAGTAGTTTAATAAATCAGTTTACCAATCTACCGAGTGACATTTATGAAATAATTCTTTATTTTTGTGAAAAAAAGCCTTAACAAAGATCAAAATCATCGAAATCGACCTTTTTAATTAGCACACTCTGCCCTATTTCGTGCTCTATTTTAAATGTTTTTTTTTGTTATTTCGCGAGAAAAAACTATGGAGAAAAGATTTACCGGTTTAGTTTTTTATTTATTCTCACCAAAAAGCCATAATCTAAGGCTAAACATCATTCATTTTTATCGACAAAAGTTCCATACATTTTAGTACGTAGATATCGTCTCCCGTAAATTGCAATAAATAAGTTTTATCGCGCTCAAAAAATTCAGTGCCCGCCGAATATTCAAGGTGACACCACGTCCGTTTGTAGTTCGCACTGAGCTCCATAATACGTAAATGACAAGTTTTAGGGTGGGTTGCCAGTGAGTGTCGAATTGTAACTGTTAATTTGTATTCTTGAATTTAATTTAATTTTTTTAAAGAATAATTTCAAAGAAAAATATTAGTATTTTTTATTAACACAGAACTTATTTTTATGTTTTTTTTAACTTGCTATGTATGTATATATCTAACTATATTTGTTAAGACGGAATCTTGCAACTCAATTTTGCAGATATCTTCAACCGATTGTGTTGAATTTTTGTAGGCATATGTATATAGCGTGACAATGCTTTAATATGATGACATGGAGCTGATCTGATGTTGAAGCTGGAAGGTGGTCATTGGAACTTTGTAACGACGGAACCTATCGAGTTTGGAGTCGTTTAATTGGTCTTGACGAGTACTTTGAATGCACTTTGACAGACCGAGACACTTTGAGAAATTGTTTTTAAAAAAGTAAAAAAAATTTTTTTTAATGATTTCTGTTAGAATTGAATAACTACTACTGAAATAATGAAAGACCTTAAAATTACAGTTTTATTTTTGACTGCATGGTTGGTCTAGTGGTTTAAGCGGTTGCCTCGCCGCTTCCTACTGTATCAGGTGTTGTGGGTTCAAATCCCACATAGGACAACACTGTGTGATCCACGAATTGGTGTTCTGAGTCTGGGTGTCCATTGTGTCCGTTTGTAAAGTCCCCCGCGACACAGGATTTATTGGATATATACGGAAGTAGTCTTTTTTGAAAAAAAAACTAGCTGAGCCCCACGGTCTTACCCGCGATACTACACCAACCGCGGTTACTCCTTATATCATCAGCTACCTATCAGTAAAAATCCCGTCAAAATCGCTCCAGCCGTTCCAGAGATTAGCCGGCACAAACAAACAGACAGACAAAAATTGTAAAAAAGGGTCCCATCTACACTTTACGTCATTTCCATTATTATTCATCCCTTAAGTTTGAATTTAATCAATTGGTGAATTGTAAAATAATAGATGTCCTATCCCTTATATTATCTGATATCTGTAAAATCTGTAAAAAAAAAAGTACGTAAGTAAGATTTATGTAGTAAAATTTAGTCAATATGAGCAATAAAAGCGTTCAAAATTTATAATTTTAAGAAACATTATGTTCCATTAATATAACATATATCATACAAATTTTATTTCATAACATAGCATTAAAATCCGTTGATTATTATAAAAGATCTAAGCTGACAGATAGCGCGAGCGACTTAATTTTATACTGTGTAAAAATATATTATTTGTCCATGAAATGAATTAAAAATGAATAGGTACACTTGAACCCCATTCTCGGCCGTTGACGAGTTACTTAAAGCCCGCGGGCTTTCCGATATAACTAAGATACATTGCGTGCTTTGTAGGACATTCTAAACATTCTTCAAAGGCGAACAGTTAATGAATATGTAACTAGAAGAAAAAACCGAAAGTAAATTTATTAGTTGCCAGGGTTAGTATGCAACAGTGGCCGATGCGTTTGTGTGCATGTAAAATATGAATGTGGGTGTTCAAACACAAATTCCCACGCTCAAGGACTACAGTCTTAACATTTCAACAAAGTAGAATAGTTTTATCTCACTCTTTCTTATTACCGTGACAAAAATTCGTGTAGGATCTTAAAGGACAATGGAAGTTTTGTATGGGACTTTTGTACCGCCTGACGTATCTCATGGTAGGGATTGTTTTCGTATTTATTTGGCTGCTAATATCACCGACAATAACGTTTTAAATTCCCAGATTTTTACAACCTTACGTTCAAAAGGTAATTTAGATTTTAGATTACAATAAAATTCATGGATCACAAGTGAGTTGTCATTATTGAGAACAAGATGGCGTAGTAAAATATTTTTGAAATCAAAATCATTCGCGTACGATTTTCTTGACCCGTCATTAAAATGTTGCTCTTTTACTAAATTCACCAGTCAGCTCATTCATAAATATCGATTCAAATATTTAATATTTTTTATGTAATATATATTTTAAAATAATGTAAAAAAAATCGCAATCTGACTCATAACGCCATCTACTTTTCAGGTTAAGTAGACTTTAAGCATGGCGTGTTTAAAACCTAAAACACGTAGGAATGCGTTTTATTAATGCAGTTGTAACAACTTTATGAGCAGAATTAAAATAATATTAGCAGAGTTCTAAAAATATAATAAATACATGAAAATAATTAGAATGATTCACTTAATAAACGGTATAAATCTCATAACCGTTCATAACATATTGCCAGCAGGCCAGCAGGATCTGCCAGTTTCCTTTATTTGTTACTAGTTGTTGCCCGCGGCTCCACCCGCGTGTATGTCGGTTATCGCGGCAAATAGTAGCCATGAGTTATTCTAAGGTATAAGCTGTACCTATTACTGTAAAGTTTGATCCAAATCCGTTTAGTCGTTTTTGCGTGAAAGAGTAACAAACATCCATCCATCCATCATTCCACAAACTTTTGCGTTTATCTATAGGTAGGTATATATAAAAGCGAAATACCACTCATTTATTAATCACGAAATCTCAGAAACTATAACACCTACAAACTTGAAATTTAGCAGGTAGGTTCCTTATAGGGTGTAGACATCCGCTAAGAACTGATTTTACGAAACTCCACCCCTAAGGGGGTAAAACGGGGGTTGGAAGTTTGTATGAAAGTCCTATGTTTTTGAAGTAAGAGACTTAAAATTTGAAATGTATGCTCTATAGATGGTGTGGAGGTGTATTAAAAATGTATCTTTAGAAATAAACCCCCTTTTGGGGTTAAAACGCGGGATGGTAGTTTGGACGCAAACGAGGTTGCGTAGGTCAGCTAGTATATATATATATTTTATAGCCACAATACAGCTTGAGCTTAATATTAGTATAGATTGTAAAAGCTATCAGGTTTCTACAGAACCTCATGTGTAATGATGATAAAGGGCGGTTTGGATTTTTTATGATACCTACTACGTAGTTTACGGCAATGAGGTCTTAAATATTATGTGGATATAGCGATTAGTGGTTAGGACTTTCTAAGGTTCATTATAACGAAAGGTGGCAGTCACAGTCACCCTTTGTGGTATGCTAATATTGATCTCCTTAAATTGAAAAACTAAGCTTAGAGATGCAATAAGACAGATACACTATATTTTAGGAAAGGATAAAAAACATATATAATTTTTTGTAAAGTTTTGACTGAAAGATTGAATTTTTGTAGTAGGTATAGAGTGCTGACACAGAGTAAATACACTAGAGAGTTATGTGCCCAACTGTAGAAAAGGAAGGAAACTTGTTTATTTCGTCAACACTACGAGGTATTACAAATTCTCTGTTACAGGAAACCATTTCAAATATGTAGCTAAGAAATTATTTGTAAACATCGATACGTCTGGTGCTTAGGTGAAGTGTTTGTATCTAAAAGAAATAAAGTGAACATGAAAACAGCGGCATTAGTTATGCACTTGGTTTATTGACAGTTCCATAAAGTATTATAACAAAGACTGTACGTTTGGCCTAGTGGTTTAACGATCACCACGCCGTTTCCTACTTCGCCAAGTGTCGTGGGTTCAAATCCCACGTAGGACACTTTGTGTGATCCACAAATTGTTGTTCTGAGTCTGGGTGTTCTTTGTATCCGTTTCATGTATGTTTGTAAAGTCCACCGCGACACAGGATTTATTGCTAGTGCGGGAGTTGTCTTTAAAAAAAAAAAGATCTTGATATTAAGAAAACGCAACACTACTAAACTTTCGAATTGCAATTTACCTTATTTACATAAATGGAAATATGTAATAGCCATCCTTTCCGTCTTTTCAAAGGCTGAATATGTGATGTAATAAAATAGGTCTATAACGTACATTTCGAAAATGTAGTCTTCATTTAGTTCAGTACACTGACGAAATATATACTAGACCAACACTCTACTAGGCGAGACCTGTACGCGGATTTATAGTAAGCTTAATGTTCCCTAGATGTCACTAAGTGCATCAAATCGTGAATTACAACGATATTTTCTGACCCCCAACACCAATACGAACCCAACAGTCAACTGTCAAGTTTATTGTCATTGTATTATTGCGAAATGTACCACTAGATGTCGTTTTTTAAATAATTAATTATCTTAGTACCTACCTAATTTATGTAATATTTTATTTTATCGTCAAAGAGATCAACACAAATAAATAAAATTGAAATGTCTGTTTCTCTTTACAATCTTTTTTTTTATTCATTGTTTAAAACTTTTTTTATTTTCAATGGATTCACTTTAAACTTTGTATGTATGTTTCTCAATTGACATAAGTAAGGAACTAAGGACTGACATTTTATTTTTTTAATGGCTTAAAAAAACAAAATAAAAATTGATGAATTAATAAAATACAGTTGCATGTTGCAGTTACAATTCCCGTCCTTAATGACACATGTCTAAAAACAGTTTTTGGTGTTTATAAATGTTGTTGATCGTGAATGTATGCAAATAAAAAATTTGATAATTACGAGTTAATAATGTCGAGAATGGCTTGCACATATTAATTAACAACTGTAGATGACAAAAAGGTGTAATTAAGGATTTTCTTTCGGTTTGCGTCTTTTATATAATCCTAATGTTAAAAATGCGAACGTAAGTTCCTTTGTTACGCTTTCCGGCGAAAACTACTTAGCTGATCAATCTGATCATCATGAAACACATATTCTTGTAGAGGTATTAGAAGTAATATAGGATACTTTTTATTAAATGCGAACGAAGTCGCGGGCGAAACCTAGTTATTAATAAAACAATCTGAAATGTTTTTGGAACGATATTCCCTAACGCGCTTTTCGCGCCAAAAGTTGTAGCGACACTTAACATTGAGTTGACGTCATAGTGCTGGATACTCAACGTTAAATATAACAACCTGATTGCTAACGTCCATACCGTGTTGAATGCACCGGTTCTCGTCTGATCACCGAAGTTAAGCCACATCGGGCGTGGTTAGTAATTGGATGGGTGACCGCCTGGGAATACCACGTGTTGTTGGCTTTTTGCATTTATTTACAGAAAATAATATATTGTTTTATAGTATATTTTGTAAAGTTTGATTATTTCTAAAATAATTTGACAAATGCGTTGCCGGCCTTTGGGGCATAGTGGAGTGGGATGGGGGGAGTGGTTGGGGTATGAGCCTCCGGTATCCTCACTCACTCGGTGAAACACAGCGCAAGCACTTTTTCACATCGGTTTTCTGTGAGGCCGTGGTATTACCAGGGGTCGTCACGTCATATTACGTCGCATCGCGCGTAACCAAGTCAAAAAATATCCAAAAACGGTTAAATACGTATCTACTCATTTTTAATCAGTAGCCCAAAGTTAGGGTTTCATGTTTCTAACTTAAAAATGACGGACTTTCGGCCACACTTTCAACCCGTATTTCACCCCCTTAGGGGTAGAAATTCCAAAATACCTTCCTTAGTGGATGTCTACTCAATAAAACGATCCATATGATTAACTGAAAGAATACAACTTAAGGTATATACGTACGTGTAATATTAAAATCATCATCTTATCACTAACTGTTGAAGAGTTTAACCTTCTATCATCAGCTCACCTAAATAACTTGAAAGTATACGACTAAAGGTCTATAGATACGTATGAAATTGAAAAAATTATCCTCCAACTCCTAACCGTTGAGGAGTTGTACCTTCGATCATCAGCTTACCTAAATAATTTGAAAGAATACGACTAAAGGTAACATACATACATATGATATTTAAAGATTCATCCTCCAACTCCTAACCGTTAAGGAATTGTACCTTACACCATCAGCTCATCATCATAAAATGATGACTACCAGACGCAAATACCGGGTTAACTTCAGAAAATATACGAAAACATAATATGTGCCTAAAAAAATGAGGGTTTCCCTCGATTTCCCTGGGATCCCATCATCAGATCCTGATATGGTGACAATGAGACTACCTCGGGAGCATACCCTTTCGAATACAAAAAGAATTTTCAAAATCGGTCCACAATTGACGCAGTAATCGGTGAACATACATAAAAAAAAACATACAGTGGAACATAGAACCTCCTCCTTTTTGGAAGTCGGTTAAAAATAAAAATACAGTCGAATTGATAACTACCTTCTTTTTTTGAAGTCGGTTAAAAATAAACATTCTTATAATTAAATTTTTGAACTGAGTACGCGGCTCAAGCGACGTTGCCGTTCCGTATTAACTACTGGAAGATATGAACGATTTTTGCAATGTTGCCATTCATGAGTGCATTGTTTCTCTGATTCAACCAAATAACTTATAAATGTGACATCTAGCGTAGTAAATAGGTCATTATTTTCAAGTTTATTTAAATCGATTGCAACGACATCTCCTAAACATAGGTGATAACTTTTAGTTATGCAATTGAAAATCATTTTTTTAAAGCAAGCAATACAAAGCAAGTTTTATATTTGAAAAATAATAATATAGTTACTAGAATTGAAGCACATCAATAAAATACTGTTAAACTTTGTTAAACTGCATTTTAGAGCTTATTTTGAGCGCCATCTAGATTTAGTTGAACTTTTCTAGCTTTTTGCGGCGTACAGTATTGGCCAAGGGAGGGATGGTCTATAGTATATTGTGTCATTGGTTCAGTATTTGCTTTTTACCCGTCTATGGCGAAGCCAAGGGAAGAGTAATAGTTTTAGCATTCTATGCATCTTTGTATGTGCCACCGTAGCGCCTAAACTACTGAACAGTTTTTAATGAATGTGACGGTAGTTTTTATCAAAATATTGTTCACAATAAGATCTATAGTGTCAGAGACTACCACTTTTCTTTGTTGACGGTGACGATGTGGAAAATCCCTTCGGATCGCAGGCTCTTCGGGGATGAGGAGCTAGGTATGTGGTGATTCCACTAAAAACCACGCCGACGGCCGGTCTCAGGCGCCCTGATCTGAGGAGGACCAGGACCATGTTCTTTCAGGTACCCCTCAGGATCGACGCCGCGCCTAATAAGACTCCATCCTGGAGGAAAGCCTTTGCTTTCCCCCTACAATCAGAGACTAGCTCCTAGACTAAAACTTATAAATTAATTAATTATAGGATGTATTAAAACAACTTCTGATTTCATAAATGTATAATAATTATATTTTCATCCCACCAGCTCGTAAAGAGTATTTTTGCCCTTCAATATCTGAGTATAAAAGCCGTTTTTATCCTCTAGAGAATAAAGTAAATTGAATTTAGACCATCGCTCGGGTGCACTAAGTTTGTGAATTCAAAACATCATTAAACCTATTTACTTCTACCTCCATGGTACCGAATTAATCATACAATATTTTTTAATTTGTTAAAAACTCAGACTCGACTTAAAAACTACACCAAGAAGGTGCTCTTGGAGTAGTTTTTTTAATTTTAATTTGCTCTGGCCGCACCATTTTCTTCTTAACTAACTATAGCAACGTAACTTTAAATTTTTCTTAATTTATCTAAACATCCATACAAATAAATAAAATTGAAATGTCTGTTTGTAATAAAATAATAGCTTTTTACTAAATGCATATGTATGTATTCACGGTACATCTTATATATAAAATTCTCCTGTCACACTGTTAGTTACCATACTCTTCTGAAACCGCTGGACCGATTTTTATGAAATTTGGTGTGCATATCGGGTAGGTCTGAGAATCGACCAACATCTATTTTTTATACCCCAATTTTTTTTATGGCAAAACAATGTTTGCCGGATCAGCTAGTATACTATAATATTATTTTTTTACAATTTCTGTTACATTGTCTGTCTGTCAGTCGGTCTGTCTGTCTGTTTGTTCCGGGTAATCTCTGGAACGGCTGGACTGATTTTGACGGGACTTTCACTGGCAGATAGCTGATAATCTAAGGAGTAACTTAGGCTACTTTTTTAGACTAGCTTTGTCCCGCGGTGTAACTCGCGGTATGACAAAAATCGCGGGTAACACCGCGGGGTTGAGCGATATACCTAAGTATTTTTGAAATAATTTAAAAATAAATCTGTAATACTTACCTATCATAATGTAGTACCTAATAAATATTAATACCTAAACTGAAATAAAAGTATCTTGTGATTGTTAATGCTTTTTTTGCATTTAGTTGTTTCCTCGCTGAGGTGGAATGAAAAGTTACGTGTTGCACTCGAGTGCAAAGATTTTTCACCTCGTGCTCTTTTGATTCCCTCGATGACGCTCAGGATTCTAATTTTTATTTTTATTTATTTAATTTTAGAATCCTTCGCTTGCTCGGTCATCAAAATTATTTATAGGTTACTATCTAAACATAAAATTAACATTACATATAAAGGAGAATGGCTGATTAAAAACAACTTATTGCACAAGGTATCCTAATCAAGTTAGATAAATAGCTTTTTAACCGCGTTGAGCACGCGGTTAAAAAGCAACTTTGCACTCTTGTAGGTATAACAAATAACTATTGTTTCTTTATAAAACGAGACTGTATTTATCTAACTTGATTAGGATACCTTGTGCAATAAGTTGTTTTTAATCAGCCATTCTCCTTTATATGTAATGTTAATTTTATGTTTAGATAGTAACCTATTGATATTTGTAATTCCTAAACACGTAATATCACTCTTACATACTGAACTTATGCTTTTATATGACTTCAATAAGTTGTAAATAACAACAAATATTATGTATCTGCAAAAATTTATTTCGGAGTTTGGGTTTTTTTTAACAAATTCTTGAATATATTAACCATACATGTAACATAAACTTTAAATGGCTTTGTGAAGATATGTCAATTTCAATAATATCATTTATTACTTAGCCAAAGTCAAGGCAGTCTGTTGGTAATAATGATGAATTGTTTATTAATTTTCACTTTTTTTTCCCTTTTTTTTAGTGGTCTAGTCAGTGGCGGATTTACATATTTGCCGCCAGTAGGCTATTACAATTTTGCCGCCCCTTCTTACTTCTGCAATTCAATAACCTTTTTTACATGTGGAAACCATTGCAAGCCATCATTCTACAGGGGTTTTCATGGGTAGTGTGTCGCAATCGAACACTTCAGAGTTCACCTGCAATCAATTTCTGCAGGAGCAGATAAGTTTCCCTACAATACAGGTGGAACTCACGTCCGCGTCTACGGCCTCTACGATGGGTAGAACGTGGATGATGTTCCACCCGTCACGGATGCAGCGATTTAAACAACTCTGTCTCGGGTACTAGTAACCGAGGAACCAGATGTAACTTCGAAAGGAAACTTCTGGTACCCTGACAGATCTCGAGCCATCTACGGTTTACAGATGGTCTCCTCGTATATGGTGACCACACTCTCCCCTTCCTGGTTCTAAAGATCAAATCCTGGCCTGCTTCTGCTATCGTGACAAAAATTATCGCCTCAATCGTGTTCAATTCGGTCCTCGTACCGGTCCAATCCCAAACAATGTATCTAGACCCGTTCTTTAGTGTGGTGTTACTATTTATGGCCCTCTACGGAGCACCAATATGGGCTAAGCGTCTATCGGCCTCCTCCTGCTGCCGACCCAAGCTCAATCAAGAGATCCGGGTAGCGGCCATTCGGATCATACGAGGATACCGCACCATCTCGTCAGTGGCGGCGACAGTCCTGGCTCGTTTCCCGCCTTTTGATATCCTGGTGGACATGGACGCGAAGGTCCATGACCAGGCTCGTGGTAAGAGCAGAAAAGACCAGGACGAGCTCGAAATGCGGTGAAACGCTCACTGATAGGCCTAGGCACAATGGCGCGCGTGGCTGAAGCAGCCACAGAATGGGCGTCAACGAAGAAGCTTGGGTAGGCAGGTGACGCAGATGGGCATGGTTGCTTCGTTGAGTATCTGGATAAGACCGAACGTGAGGAGATGGCACAATGCCACCACTGCGCAACTGATTGGGACTCCACTGGGCGTCTGAACAACGAAGTCGACCATTTCGGATGAGACCTGTTTCCACCAGAAATCATTGCTGATTGAAGGGCTGGGACGCTGTGGCCTCTTTCTGTGAAGATGGAATGCACCAGAAAGATACCGCTGAACGAGATCGGAACAAGGCTGATCACCAGCATAGACGACGTTGACGGCAAATCCAATCGTCGACAGAGCCGCAAGCTGCCAGATAGTGGGGACCTCTGAAAGGCCCGTTCCTCAAAGTTGGCTCTTTGACGAGCACTTTCGACAGCTTGCTCAAAAGCTGGTTTGCTCTGCGACTTTTATCCAATTTGGGTAAACCGAGCATCGTGACAAGGCTTAACGGAATTCTCCGGTCAATAACGCTATACGGTACCCATATTCACAAATATATTTTTACAAACCGTTTAGTAATTTTTCAAATAGTATTAAAGTTGAGAGTATTTGGTACACTGCATAATACATTGTCTCTTTTGTTAAATTGTCAAGACTTTTTTTCTTCGTTTGTATTATAATAATTATTATTTCTGTATGAAAAAAAATTCGTCAAAATTTGCCGCCCCCCAAAATTCGCCGCCCTAGGCTCCAGCCTACTCAGCCTAGTGGTAAATCCACCACTGGGTCTAGTTTAGGTACGCAATAATATTAATACCCAACATTTACTATCATATTGCATGTTTTCCTGCACCTCAATGTCGTGTGGTCGACTCGAATAGAATATTAAACATGTAGTTTAAAATGTTTGTAATTAAACAAGTCATGACAGCTGTGTCAACGACGGACTGATCAACCGATGAAATAAGTGCAATAGTGCTACTTGTAGCACTATTGCACTGTACTTGTACGATATTGCTTATACTTGTTTTTTCATACCAGACTGCGTCATAAAGAGGGTAATGTTTTTTTATATATGTATAATGTTTTATTTTCATATTTGTGAGTCTCTTTTTAATACAACTGCCACATTAGGATTATATCCTGTGTCGCGGAGAATTTTACTAACATACATTGAACGGACACACACACAAACGGCAATGGGGGCAATGAAACGAATTTAAATTTACTAAGTAAAATTTCCTTTAACTTCTAATTTGCATATCAATATGAATGTAATATTTAAATTTCGCAAGACTAACACAATGTAAATCAACGGATATCTATCTAATACCTTTAAACGAGCAATTCTTGTAAATATATATATTTATAATCTGAATCTCGAAAACGGCTCCAACGATTTTCATGAAATTTTGTATCCAACGGTTTTCGGGGGCGATAAATCGATCTACCTATGATTCATTTTTAGAAAATGTCGTTTTATTCGAGTTTTTAACAATCAAATATATAAAATGCATGTACATCTAGCGCCATCTATCGCAACTCGAGCGAACTACATTAAACTATACTGGAACAAAGTGCAGAATAAACAGTATCAGGGCGTACCAAGAGAGGGCGCCACTAAACTATTGGAAGAAAAAAAACAAAAAGGTGGCGTTTGGATAGTCACAATGTTGCTGAAAAACCCATTTATATAAAAAAATACCGAGCGATGCTTGGTCATCCAGGTACTGTATTCTTTATCTATTTAATTACTTTTAATTATCATCTTTTTAGAGATATTATTCTTCTGTTGTTGCAGCGATAACTACAAATAGACAGGGGCACATTGCAGAATTAGAATCAACATTAAATAATTGCTCATACTGGTATTACTATTTCTAATAAATTAAAATAACAAATGTGAGGAAATACAGTTTATAATAAATAATAAAGGCATATTTGAATAAAGTCTTAACTGATTGTACTGATAAAATTTATAAATATAATATTTTTTTATTAGTGTAATAAATTTACTAATTAGTAATAAATTATAATAACTTGTAGAGTATTTACTCACATCCAAAAAGCTAGAATGTAGTGCACATATAGGTAGAAATATACTTTTTCTACCAAAAATGCTATTTAGAGATTTAAGTTTATAAAAAAAAGTACTATCGACAAATTTGAATCATGACCCACTTTGCCAATAAATTGTTTTAAATCGTCAAAACCTCAAAGATTCCCTCCTTCTCAGGGCATGCCGCACTAAGGACGTTTTAAATATTAAGTATTTGACTGTCTGTAAGTATCAGGCCTGTCTGTAAGGTCATGATTCAATTTTGTTTATGGTACCATATTTTGTAAGTACTCAGTTTTTTTAACCGACTTCAAAAAAAGGAGGAGGTTTCTCAATTCAACCGTATATAAATATATATAGGTATATATTTTATGTGTGTTCGCGGATAACTTTGTCGTTTATGAACCGATTTTGATGATTCTTCTTTTGTTGGAAAGGAGATGTCCCGACGGTGGTACCATGACAAGGAAACTAGTGTCTGATGATGGCATCCCAGAGAAATCGAGGGAAAATCATTTTTTTCAGGCACGTACTATGTTTTTCGTATATTTTCTGAACTTACTCCGGTATTTGCGTCTGGTAGTCATTATTTAATGATGATGAGCTGATGAAGGTACAACTCCTAACAGTTAGGAGTTGGAGGATAAATCTTTAAATGTCATATGTACATACGTTACCTTTAGTCGTATTCTTTCAAGTTATTTAGGTAAGCTGATGATGGAAGGTACAACTCCTCAACGGTTAGAAGTTGGAGGGTAATTCTTTCAATTTCATACTTATCTATAGACTTTTCGCTGTATACTATCAAGTTTTTCAGGTGTATTCGAAAGGGTATGCTTCCGAAATAGTTCAACTTACTGATACGATTACGATTGTTTTCACTAAAAATGGAAAAATAAAAACTTTTTATAAAAAAAAACCGTCTTCCAAAAAACATCCAACGAAAACTCCCTGCCAAAAAACACTAACTTCAAACAGATTTTAGGTACCTAGCACACATAATAAAATAATACTACTATTTAAATGAATAAAGAATTAGGTATAGACAAGAATTGGCACATAGCAATTTATGAAGAACCAGTTTATTTTACGCTTTTTAGTGTTTTTTGGCAGGGAGTTTTCGTT
Source organism: Diaphora mendica (assembly GCA_949125395.1). NCBI lineage: Eukaryota > Metazoa > Arthropoda > Insecta > Lepidoptera > Erebidae > Diaphora > Diaphora mendica. The sequence goes on from OX421321.1 coordinate 12,161,283, forward strand.
GGATGTTTTTTGGAAGTAGTTTTTTTTATGATATAGGGACTAAACGAGGAGACGAATTACCTGATGGAAAGTGATTACCGTCGCTTATGAATGCCTACAGGGGTCAAGCGCGTTATCAACCTTTGAGATAGGAGTACGCTTTCCTTGAAAGTTTGAAAGTCGTTGTGGTCCGGAAATTCCGAAGGCAATAATTAGTTGCAAAGATTAATTATGCATGTGAATTCACACATATCTTGAAGCGTATTGATATTTAATTGAATGTTATCGTTTACGTCTACTCGTTAAAGCTATTTTTAACTTACGAAGCATTACGGGAGTTATCCAATTTACCAACTCTTAATAAATTACTTTAGTACTCTACATGGTAAAATTTATTATTATATCTAAAACTTGATTCAAGAAGTAAGTAGGAATAGTACACGTAAGAAGAATCCCTAGGAGAATCTCACTCAAAATAATTATAACGCCTAATTCAGTCCATTTGAATTGGGAAGTTTGCGTACTCGATTAACCGTAGCGTACCAGAGCGCCTGCAGCAAATTTTTTTGATATAAATTTATATAATAAAATATTTAAAAGCAATGTATTATAATTCTAATACTTGCAATAACCTGATATATATCTATTTATCTCAGACCATGTCAGTGGCATAGAAATATACAGCTGCGCTGATTTTGCAATAGCGTTATGTTGCTAAGACATAATCGAAGCTAAACTATGTAAGTGTATGAATATATTACAGGATTATGTCCTAACTCCCTAATATAACCATTTTATTACTACACATAATGTTTTTAGATTTTCGCGACTTTTACACATAGTCTCCTACTTCCGTAGACGTAGGTCACGGGTAGACATCCGCAGACGGGAAGGGTCTACCGTGACCACAAGCGATATAACCTGTTCAAAACGTCGGGTGTGCGTGTGAACTTGAGGGACCATAGTGATATTTTTGTTTGAAAATTCTCTACTAAATGTCTGCAGTCACAATACCTTATTTTTTTACATACTTGCCGAGATCTGGCTGACGGTATGTGAGGATTGAGGGACCACACTTAAAGGGCTGTAGTTTTTAACATATCTTTTTACAAATTCTCATATTTGTTCTACAATTGTTTTGAGCCTACTACTAAATCTTATAAAAATTTCAAAAAAATATATCTCTATGGTCCCTCAGTTCACACGTACACAACGTCGGGATGTAAGAGGTATCGTTTTAAATAATTTTGTCGCGATTAGACCCGTAATATAACAAATAGTCAAAAACTATACTGTGTTAAAGTTTCAGATTGGTATGATTAAAGCATGTGACTAACTTTAAATTGAAGATACAATTGGATACAACTCGTGTTAATGTTAATTGTTAATGATAAGTGTTTAAACTTGCCCTTCAGTCTGAAAACCTGTCAAGTTCACACTGTACAAGGAATCGTTGAGGTCACCGACATTTTAAAACTAGTACATAGGTATTTAAAACATGAAGCTCAATATCACTGTGTAAATAAAAATGGGACGCATTCTTGTCTCACCAATAGGAAAAAATTACAAGCTGTTTATTCTTCATTCTGAAGAAAAATACTTGTTTAAATAATGAGTATTAAAGAAGTAATGTAGGTAGTTATTTCGGTTTGACAGGCTGACACAGAAATTTTAATGCCTTTAAAAGTCCTAATGCCTAGGTTTCTTTATTTACATGTTACTTAGGTAACATGTAAGTAAAGAAACCCAGGCATTATTGAACCTAAATAAAACATAATATTATTGCTTAAGCAATATTATGTTTTCTTTTAAAAAATACGTAATTTCTAAAATGTAAATTAGATAATGTGCGACATGTAATGAGAGATTTAGGTATATTCTGAGTCAATCATAATTCACATGCAGAAAGATGTATAGAAAATTAATATCATTAAAATGTATATATATATATATATATATATTATATATATTTCGGACATCTAACACACAACGCCATCTAGTCCCAAGCTAAGCAGAGCTTGTGTTATGGGTACTAGACAAGTGATACAAATACATATATACTTTTTTTTTGTAAATACATACATATTATACATAGAAAACACCCAAACTCCGTAACAAATATTTGTAGATAACACAAACATTTGGTCCGACCCGGGAATCGAACCCGAGACCTCATGATCAGCAGTCGCACACGCCAACCGCGAGACCAACGAGGCAGTCAAAATGTATCTTCAATATTATAGACAGGGGGAAATCAAACAGTCAAAATTCACCAACATTAAATCACACGTGATAGGAGGAGCCCTATAATCGCCAAAATGGAAATTTGGGCATTATAATTTTTTAATTTGCGAGTTCTCGTATATTGGGAGGAAAAGCTCTCAATAAGGAAAATAATTCACAAAAGAAGGCAAAACAACATAATCCAAGAACATTGAAGTATATTTGTTCGTGGATTATTTGGGTTGTGTACAATTTTCTTCTTGTCAAAACCTACTTTTATTGTTCTTTCTACTCAAGCCTTCAAACACTTTTCTCCTCATGTTTCTAGCACAAGATTTAAGAAATACCAACAGGTTTAATAAATATACGTACTATGCTATAGCTGGTGGTAAGTAATATCTAATTTAGTTTAATAACAAAGCACTTTAGTTATGTCTCAAAACTTGATTTTATTTAATGCTAGTCTATGATACTGTTAGTAAACAAAATGTTGACTTACATTTCTCATAGTGTCATATGTATATTCTGCTCCACTTCTGATTAACGTACGAAACACGTCCGTTCTGTGGGTTGTTTAGAACGGTTATGTATAAATAGCGAAGACTTTTACAAATTATAGAAGTTCTTGCATAAAGAATTTTGAACTGGTCTTATACGTAATAATTGGAGCTAATAAACCGAACGATTACTAACCGACCAAGTATTAAAGGCGGGGTCTCCATATATTACATTCGGTTTGTATAAAACGCGCATTTTATTCGTCATTCAATTAGCGCATTATGATAATAGCATTTGTGGAACGGGTTTTGCTGGTTGAACATACATATTAAATACTTTGTCTGAAATGCTGTCTAAAATATGATTTATTACAGGATCCGTAATAAACGTATTTCAAAACAAAAAAAAATAGAAAATATGTTTTAACATACTTAGTGATTATGAATGTTAAGATTTTATAAGTCTATTTTTAAGACTTTTCATACCGATTTAGAAATACAGTGTGTTTGACAAGAAGGTGACCGATATATTTTTAATTTTTGGAATGCAATTTATAAAAATAAATATTAGGCTGAATCTTCGATCAACAGTACTATTTGTGATCGAAGGGCTGAATAGAACAATACTTTTAGTTCGGCAACCCCGAAACAAATTTTACAAGTTATTACTATCAAGCTAATTTTTCGTGAGTGGCTTCATTTTGATGAGGGGCCCACATTTCACCTTACAAAAATTTTCGACTGTGGTAGCTAACAGGGGTAGCAGGGACAAAAAACTTTTGAGCGTAGAACCGGGATAACGTACCACGTAATAATTAGTAGGATAATGTGGCTGTAAAAAAAAAACTTGTAAAATTAGTTCCGGTGATCCCGGACTATTTGCCTATAATGTATTGTAAAACTTTAGTTTTCCCTCCAGTTTATTTTGTTAAAAATATTTTTTTTTGCAATGAGTGCCACCGCATACGCTCCCCCCTTTGATTACAATTTGAAAATTGATTACAATTGATCGTTTGATATTTCTAAAGTTTTCATAAAATTTTGCTAGTCACGCTCTTTTCGTACATACTTAGTGTATATTTTATCGGTTTTTCATCAACCTCTTGCACAGTTAACTTCTAATGTAATTGCTGTGTCTGCTGCTGTCTTGTGTTGATTGCATGGATAGCGTAGTGGTTTAAGCGGTCGCCACGCCGATTTCTTCTGCGCTCAGTGTTATGGGTTCAAACTCCACATCACATGTGTGATCCACAAATTGTTGTTCTGAGTCCGAGTGTGTTTTGCGTTCATTTCATGTATGTTTTTAAGTCCTCGCGACAAAGGATTTATTCCTAATACGGGAATTGTCTTTTAAAAAACATAAAAAAACGGATTTAAATGAATGAGGTGTCAATAGATTCGTAATTATGGTCCGGGTGACAAAGGCTATAGGTATACAATTTATCAAGGGGTTTTACGTGGTCAGGTTATAGTTTTTTAACTATTTCCTTTTAGATTTTTTGTTACTGATTTAGAAATATCTTTTTTACTTTTTTTTCCTATTTAATTGTCTAAAAATCTATCGTAGGCATCTCTATTACGTTCTTAAATATATAACGAATTTATTGTCATGCGCTTGCTGGAACTACATTACCTGAAAAATACATAATGCATACGAGATATCACAAATAATAATAAAAATCCGGTAATAACGTACTTCCCTACCTAGTTAATTTTATTTTGATAGTATGAAGTAGGTTTACAAGGTTCTAATGGATAATAAATTAATGCATATTATATACACTATTTAACATAGTAATGAGATATTTTAATTTACTTCATGGCGTTAAATGAAATATCCCAAAAAAAAAATAGATACGTTTTGGCATAACTTTAAAGACCTTTTAGAATCAAGAGAAACTTCGGAACTATTATGTAATGTAGGAAATAAAAAAAAACATATATCCGTTCTTAGCCCAACGTCGAGATTTATGTAAAATATCTTATCTCACTTTTGTATTTTTTTCGGTCGTCTAATTTATATACTTATTTATAATATACCAGCAAATAATAATATGTTTCAAACTAGTTTTTGCCTGTCTCTCCGAACGCGTATGTGCCGGTTATTGCGGTATTATCTAAAATGATATAACCTTTTATCTAACATGTCTACATATCTAACGGTACATATCTAACGGAAATGAAAAAAGGAAGGTGACAAATGTCTGGCGGGTGGCAAGCGATTCGGTATCATAGGATCTTCTTCTTCTTTCGATGAATAGGCACCCAGCCGGATCAGCTATTTCAGCCAATGTCAAGTATTTATAGTCTTTAGATCTTAAGTCTTCGAGTCTTCGAAGTGATGAAATTAATGATAAAACAATATAAAAAAATGTGGATGACATGAAATGAGGACAGTCTTTCTAAAAAAATAAAAACGATTTCCATCATAGAGTCTACGGTGTTTGCTGATTTGACAGACATGAAAATCGCAAAGGAGGTAATAAATGCGTATTCTACTGTAGCTATAAATGATAAGCAAATTTTAAACTTGAATATTTACAATTCCTTATATCTAAAACAAAAATTGGGATGTTTTTATACAACTATAGTTTTACTAATTACTTTTTTGCGTTTCTTTATACCTTATCAAGCTTATGTGGATCATTAAAATCTTCGAACCTAGCAACATTTGAATTTTTACTTATTGATTTTTACTTAAGAGCATTTTAAAATTGAAAACTTTCTAAGAAGTTCTCGATTGTGCTAATAATAAGTTAGTACGAGTATTAACACCGCTCTGCAGTTAGGTAAACACATTGAGGTTGGCAATGTTTAGTGGTAATTATTATAGTACTAGTGGTTGCCCGCGGTTCCGCCCGCGTATATGTCGGTTATCGCGGTAAATAGTAGCCTATGTGTTATTCTAATGTATAAGCTATATTACTGTAAAGTTTCATCAAAATCCGTTCAGTACTTTTTGCGTGAGAGAGTAACAAACATCCATCTATCCATCGATCCATTCATACTTACAAATCTTCTTTCTAAGGAGAGGTCCAGTGGTGTATCAAAACTTTATCAAGCGCTTCCAAAAAATCTGTATCCGTGTTGTTAAAAAAACATTTTCTATAATAAATTACAGTACTAATAACTTGAACTTGAATGTGAATACATACTGAGTAATGGGCGCTAACATACTTTTTGGAGGGTTTAAAGATTCAGGCATTGGTCGTGAAAAGTTAGTATACGATTCCTTCATTTTCCTCTTAACTTGAATGTTTCTGTTACATATATAAATAAATTGGTACTTATTTGTCAGAAATAATACTCCTAATGATTTCCATATTCTTTTTTGGCCTTTTAGTGATTAGTTAATAATATAACAAGTACTGATATATTTAACGAAATGAATCCCTATTTCTCTCGGTTAGAGCATCACGCGTGAACGGCTGGACTAATTTCGCTAATTATTTTAGTATAGTGATAACCTATCTATCCAGGAAGGTAATAAAGTTATAAAAGATCACACTTAACTAGCAGGAGCCGAGCATCGATGAACGATATTGCAAAATGGGGAGAAAATCTAGAGCGAGTTAGCAAATATCTAATAAATTCTAAATTTATCGGTCATCCAAAGAGAAATTTAAATTTACATACACATAAATCAAATGTTAGACGGGCACATACATTCGATACTTTTGCCTAAAGTTTTGCCTCCCTACTTTGAGTAAGTAGGGAAGCACATGTTCCTTTCCCATTTTCCGATTGAATTCCGAAAATTTCCGTTGGAAAGCAATAGCGTTGCCTTTAAGAGGTGTGCTTATATGTGTTTTCTCTTGTGAGAAAACATCATTTCTCTTATTCGCTGCAAAACGTGGACGTTAATACAACTTTCTAACCTCGGACAAAGAAGTGATTACATTAGCTGAAAGACGTCTATTTCTGGACATAAGATCCCCGCATAAGGTTCGGTGCAACAACCGGTCCTGTGCCACCTGCATCCAGCGGCTTCTCGCAACCTTCACCAGGTCGTCGAACGACTTTGTGGCTGGCCTACCAAAGCTGGATTTTCTGCTACGCGATTGGCACCATCAGACGTTTCGGCTGAGATGATGATGCCAGTGATATTACATCAATTATTTTCGTTTAGGTTTCTGAGAAAATTTTGCACAAGGCCATATCAATTGTTAAGGGTTTTTCTCGTTATTCTAGATTTAAATACGGTTAGTGTATACTTAAGATATAACTACAATACAGTGATTATATTCAATAACACTAAAATTCCAAATCTGGTATGAGAATGATCACATCTTATAAATAGCCTTTAACAGTCTACCTACTACAAGACATAGGCCACTACTTCTCTCGTCTACGCTTGGTATTATTGGGTTTATTGAGAGTTTTCCTTCTCTTTGCAGTGTTGATGTCCTGTATAGTTTGCTCTTTTAGCCCCGTCTTCGTCAGCTCTATTATGAATAGGGTTGGTGACACTCTTTATTCTTAAGCCGTCACCACACGACAAAGATAATGATAAATAATTAAACATACCTATTTAAAAGCTTAGAACACAACCAGTGTCCCTTTATGTGAAATTTTCAAATTCTCCTCGTAAGCATTTTAGACATTGTATCGTATGTACGTAGTAAGTTATGAAATTATTCTTAAGTAAAGATTTATGAACAAACTTTAATAATTAACACAATTATAATAAATATAATATATATTACTTTGTTTTATATTATCAGCAAGGCCTGTCATGTCCGATTTAGTAAGTTGGTTAATATTATGCAAACAATTACGGATTGAGCTGGCTATAGGTAAGTAAATTTATGTCTTCATGCAATGTTTATACTGACTCGTTTATATGCAACTATTTAATCGACACGAAATGTTTTTTTAATGGGCCTGATGGTAAGCGATTACCGTCGCCCACTGACACCCGCAACACCAGAGCAGAGGCGTCACAAGTGCGTTGCCGGCCTTTGAGGGTTGGGGGGGAGGGGTTTGGGGTGTGGCCCTTCGGTATCCTCACTCACTCGGTGGGCGTGAGGCCATGGTATCACTCCGGTCAAGCCGGCCCATTCACGCCGAAGCGTGTTGTATACTCGTAGTGTAAGGTGACTATAGTGTAAGTAATAGCTGGTAATGTAGACTATCATAATTTATACTGTCTAAATAGCTCTAATTGTAAACATTTCTGACGTTGGCTGGTTTTTAGGGTTCGTAGTTCACGATTCTGAACTTTTTTACTATATCCGTCCGTCCGTTCGTTCGTTCGTCTGTCTGTCCGATATTGTATTTACCTCGTAGACAAAATCTATACTATTATTATAAAGCTGCAGAGTTTGTTTGTTTGTTTGTTTGTTTGAACGCGCTAATCTCAGGAACTACTGATCCGATTTGAAAAATTCTTTCAGTGTTGGATAGTCCATTTATCGAGGAAGGCTATATATCATCACGCTAAGACCAATAGGAGCAGAGCACCATTGAAAATGTTTCAAAAACGGGGGAAAATTATCACGCTACGGGCAATAGAAGACGCAAACGACGTTGCGTGGGTCAGCTAGTGCTTAAATAAAATCAAGAAATAACAATTTTTGGGGCAATTCTCCTTACACGTAAAGTGGGTTAAGTGGGAATGGTTTTTTTTCTCGCGTCTATCCCATAGTGTGGGGTATTATTAGGTCTTTTTAAAACATTAAGAGGTTACTGAGACAATTTTTTGATACATTTCGGGTGGCACCGAAATCTATTGCAAAATCGGTGAAGGCGAGCGCTGATTGAAAACCTTAATTTCTTTCAAGGGATGAAGTTAGGTAGTTATTTACACAAAGAGCGATATAGACATAAACACATTAATACAATAAATCATAAGTTAAATAATAGAAAACTATAATGACTCAGGAGTAACCCATATCACAATTAAGAGATGTGGACGTCGCGAGATCTGAAGAGAAACTGCCCCTGTTTCCGATCGCGCCGCTTAATATAGATTTCGTCCCCACCTCGCCTGACTCATGGAACCGTTCGATTGTGGTACATGTTTGTAATAATTGTATTATTCGGATACCCTCATTCCGACATATAAGTATCCGTTTGCGAATTATTCAACTTTCAAGCGCATTTTTTGTTAAAATAGGGCGTCCCCTCCTTCTAAAAGCTAAATGGCTGACTCAAAAAGTCTAAAAAAGTAATCATATTGGTAGCCCATAACTTCAAGATTTATAGAGGCATACCTTGTAAAAATAACGAAATAAAAGTAAACATTATACATAGTAACTAATACCAACCCCGTCTTCTAAATCCACGTGCCATTATGGGCGATGACGGAACCGGATATGTTTGGCCCGACACGCACTTGGCCGGTTTTTTCGAATAGTTGAAAGACAAAGAAGACTTTCTGCTATCAAATTACGTAAGGTACTTATTTACTACCTTAGGCAATTCATTGAATACATTTATTAATACAATGTTTTGAAAAACATAGATCAAATAAATATAGATACATACATTCATACATTTTTTACCACATTCACACAACGCCATCTAATCCCAAACTAAGCGGAGCTTGCACTATGATAATACATATAAACTTAGTTTGTACATCACTACATAGTATAAAACAAAGTCGCTTTCTCTGTCCCTATATCCCTATGTTTGCTAAAATCTTTAAAACTACGCAAACGGATTTTGATGCGGTTTTCTTTAATAGATAGAGTGATTCAAGAGGAAGGTATTATAATTTATATGTATAATACATGCATAATATTATATAGTAGAGAAACATTGATAATTTTAGAGGTTTCTAATGTGATGTCGTAAATAAACCCATTCTTTTACGCTAACTTTGCAAACGCTGGCTGTACCCTACGAGATAGATCAAAATAATGTACTACGGTATTGTACACCTTAAAAAGTTCTACAAAGAAGTCATCTCTTAGGGATAACTCACAATAACCATTTTCTATTATTTACTTTTTACGAGAAATAATGGCTTATTTACGAAGCGATTTTAAGCAATACAACATTAATCCTTATCCAATTGATTACCCTAAATACATTGTGTATTTAATGTAGACCAATATAGCCCTTAACAGTATTTAATTTATATGAATATGTTCAATCCTCTCTCCAATGTTGCGTTCACTTTGGGAAATTTGAGATGTCTTAGGCCCATGAGTAAGCCATTCAATCGCTAACCTAGATCACTGGAAACAGCAATGAACGACGGCTGTGTCACCGTCTTCCTAATCTAAACTAAAATCATCAAGCACTTACTGGAGTTGTGTGGCTTCCTTGTTCTCGGCGCCGCTGATGGGGTACCCCACCGCCTGGTCTGTCCTGGTACGTTCACACATACATGCTCCAGAATGCTGTACAATCTTCAAGGAATTCGAATTACAATACACTCGATTCAGCTATCACGGATCGTGCCTATGACGTGACTACAACAACTCGCGAGTCCAAATCAGACCTATCATAACGGTAAACCACTAAAGGGACCGGGTTGAATTGACAATTAGCTAAATTACAATTAAAACGGTTCTTTTTTAACGAAGCTCCAGCTCGACCGATCCAAGCGTCTCAAAGTACTACCTGTCAACGTCAAAACGTCAAACAAGAAAAAATGACAATCAAAAATGTTGCCATTACAATGACGTTAAATTTCTAACAGAATATATTCGAAGATATTACAGATTTAAAATGCACGAATCGTGTCGTCGGCGGGGGCATCTGAAATCCACCCGTGCGAAGCCGGGGCGGGTCGCTAGTATTATATATTATAACACACCCAAACTCCGATACAAATGCTTGCAGATGATACCTGCAAACATTTGGTTCGACCCGGGAATCGAACCCGAGATCTCAAGCAATAGAGCAACCCGGCCACTATCGTGTTACTCTATGTCTTAGGCCCGTATTCACTTTGATTAGTTCGAGTCCCGAGAAAGGCCCGTGCCTTTAAGCACAGCAGAGCGGTCGCAAACGCAAACAATGCGCCACCGAGGCAGTTAAAAAAAAATGTTGGAAGAAGGTGGAATTTCCTCTAAATACTTGAATTTGATATTTGTGAGTCCGCTGTTATGCATCTAAAGTTTGGGATTTGGATACATAACAGTGGGCCATACCATAAGTTCCATTAATAAAATACGTAGTGGATGGCAAAAATTGCTACATTTAGGTCTAATAGATATACATCTTAAGCACTTGAAATGTTTGCTATTACATCGTTAACCTTATAGCATGTTTGTTAATTTCTTCAATGACTCGTCGATATCGAGATTAGATAAATTATTATAAATGCTTCATTTCAAAGTTACACATATAAAGTCTGATTGAGTAACAAATAAAATGGCTATTACATTATATTGATTTTGAAATAAAAATAGTGTATATAGTGTATAGTATATAGTATTTTATATAGTGTATTTATTTTAAATTTTCTAACACGGTTTTGTTCTCGGATGAGAAGAGTCTTATGTCCTTTGCTGTATTGCCGCCAATAACTGTGCAGTATGACTACATAGTATAAAACAAAGTCGCTTTCTCTGTCCCTATATCCCTTTGTTTGCTTAAATCTTTAAAACTACGCAACGGATTTTGATGCGGGTTTCTTTAATAGATAGAGTGATTCAAGAGGAAGGTTTTTATGTATAATAAATGCCTAATATAGTATGGGAACACTGTTAATTTTCGAGGTTTCTAATGTGATGTAGCAAATAAACTCATTTTTTGCGCTTACATTGCATACGCTGGTTGCACCCTACGAGAGATTAAAATGGCCCTTTACAGTATCTAATTTAAATGAATATATTCGAAGATATTACAGATTTAAAATGCACGAATCGTGTCGTCGGCGGGGGCATCTGAAATCCACCCGTGCGAAGCTGGGGCGGGTCGCTAGTTTAATTATAAGGTGAACGGGAAAACGTTGCATAAAGTACGAAAAAACAAGCATATTTTTTTTTGGAAGAAAGTTCCTTAAGGGGCGTTGCGGAGTTTTTTCGTCCGTAACGTTAAAAAAAAGCATAAGATTTTTATGTATAGTCTATGTATAATGGCTATACAGTGTCTAATAAAAATAAAATAAAGGTGTTAAGATAATTTTGTAAAAAAGTTTTTTTTTATTTTTATCGATAAAAAAAATCATAATAAAAATGTATACCCGAATAATTATTTTCTTTATACCTCGAATATAACTTGAAATTAATATTTTCTTAACTTCGATCATATCTGGTGTCCCACGACATTTTCTATTATTTACTTTTTTTAAATACTAAAACGTTGAATGATTGCATGAATGGCGTAGTGGTTTAAGCGGTCATTTCAATTTCATGAGTGTTCTGGGTTCGATCCCCACGCTGATTCCGTTTCATGCATCCTCTGCATCTGTAGGATCCTCCGCTACACAAAATATTTCCCTAATTTTCCTATAATGCGGAAGTTGTCTTTTTTTTTGTTTATAGAGGTAAGAGAGCAGATTGGTCACATGACAGTTAGTGATAACTGCAACCCACAGAAACTTGTAATTCAAGAAAAACAAACGCTTTCTCCAAAATTTGAGTACTTTATTTATACTTTGAATGGCAATGCTTCCGATTCTCTGAATTCTGAATTCTCCGAGGTAATTATTATTATATATTAATAATTGATGTTTTTAAAAACAATTAAAAAGTGACTGAATAATTCCATCTTTATCCATGACGCTCTGTTTAATGGAGCATAGAATTTTTTGAGATTTGGATAAATCGAATGAACAAGCTGTATAGTTAACGATCCGTCCAGCTTAATTCATGCGAGGTGAATTAGTAATGCTTTTACCATTTAAGCTTCTTTACCTAATACCTTAAACCGAAACCATTTAACGACCAACTGCTGCTACCGAATACAACACTATGAACATTAATTTCGCCATTAAAACCATCACAACTGAACTAGAAGTATGTATTTTTTCTTTTATGCTATTTTTAACCGTCTTCAAAAAAAGGAGGAGGTTCTCAATTCGACTGTTTTTCTTTTTTATGTTTGTTACCTCATACCTTTCGACTGGGTGAACCGATTTTGATAATTCTTTTTTTATTTAAAAGCTGGTGCTTCCCGAATGGTCCCATTTAAATTTGGTCCAGATTGAAGTCGTTTTTTATTTGTTATGTAATTATAGTCTAAGTAGTACTCCTTTCGTGCTATTTAGAGCGGTATCAAGATCATTTTATCAATAGTAATAATAATTTATCTAACATGATTGTCGACATGTTGTAACCTTTGTACGTGGGATAAGTAAATAAAAGATAATTATTGTAACACTTAGTATAATAAGATATAAAAGAAGATAGTGCTCCGGTAGCCTAAAGTCAGGGTCGCGGGTATTTCGTCTCAGGGTTTTAACGAATCGGGGTCGCACACTGGATAAGACGTGCCTGTGGTGGCCCCTTCGTCGGTGACGCGGCGCAGTGGAGTCTCCCGACGCTCTGGCCGCAGACTGGCCGCTGGCCGTAAGGTTGCTTCGTACCCGTGGGGTGAACTGGTAACCCGTTGGATGGGTTCGAATCCGTAGGGGACTTGGAACCCGTAACGTGGACGTGAACCCGTAGGGTTGGATGCGAACCCGTAGGGTGGATGCTAACCCGTAGGGTGGACCCTGAAGCGGAGAAGGTAGGCGGCCTCAGTAGGGTACCACACACGGCGTCGAAACGCGCAACGAACACCCGTTCAGGCATTCGCTGCACGTTTACAGACGCTTCACAATTACACAATTAAGGAGAAAAATAATACACATAAACAGCTAATAAACAGCAGAGCAAATACTCGTACAATTATTGAATAACGAATTCACTTAAGGTGATTGCGGGTATTTGATTCAAATTATATATTTAAATTAACAGCTACTAAGCACTTTATTAGCCCTGGAGCGGAATAAGAATTATTTAAATTATGGAAGTTAACTTACCGAAATATATTCGGGACACGTATAGGTAAACTATTAACAATTTCACAATTAACAGTTGCACCAAGCTCAGCACAACGACGGCAGTTCGGTAGTTTTTAAAGCAGTTTGTGGTTTAAGTTTGTAGCACGAAATGACAAAATCTCCATATACCGACAGCAATTAAATAAGGTACACGCAAATAGTGGTGTACCTACCAACTCGACTAATCAACTTGCGTACAATCGATTATTTATAAATGATACCGTCTAATATATATCTACCACGTTACAGTATCCCCCCCCAAGAGGAAGCATTTCCGTACTAGGAAATGCGTGCACACGTCCCGGGTGCTCCAACACTAAACACAAAAATCCTTTCATACCTCACGCTAAAATGGTCGTCCGAAACGTAAAACCTATCTCAAAGGCCGTGCGTACGCCAAACATACAGAGAGCAGACCCTATTTATTCAGAGCTGCGCTCAAAGAAGACACACCGGTGGATGGTTTGTTGTCCTTCAAGCCTAACTAAAGAGGGGAAGGAATCAACATAGAAAAAACAATAAGAAAGTTGGGGAGTGGGCAACGTTAGTAACAAGACTATCTTCAGTAATAAATGACGACACTGATCGAGACTTCATACGTAAGTTCAAAAAATCTAAGTTAAAGTTAACAAAAAAACTACAAAAATATTTGGGACAACCCTACTGTTAAAAAAAATACAAGTGGTAAGTGGCAACAACTAAATCAATAAAAATAGAAACATAATTTGTAAGTAAGTGACAGCCCTAGAATAAACATTTGCTAATTTCGTGGCAACCCCGATACCTGACAACAAAGTTATAACAAAAAAAATATGTCGACTAAAATGTCAACCCTAACAATAGACAAAACACTGTCTAAATGTTGGCCAAGCACAACCCTAAGTGCTTGCCAAACAAAAAAAAATGTATAAAAGGCGTTGCCTAACACAATGACAACCCTATACAAAAGACAAATATTGTCCAAATGTTGGCAAAGCGCAACCCTAAGCGCTTGCAAAACAATAAAAAAATATGTATAAAAGGCGTTGACCAACACAGTGACAACCCTATACAAAAGACATAATACTGTCCTAATCTTGGCCAAGTGCAACCCTAAGCGCTTGCCAAACAATAAAAAAAAATGTATAAAAGGCATTGCCAAACAAAGTGACAACCCTATACAAAAAAAAACATGTATAACTGTTGTCAAGTATATGGGCACCCTACTATAAATAAAATATAAATTACAAGTGCTGACCAAACGCGGTGTCACCCTACCGATGACTATAAAATTATACGACGAATTAGTACCATATACCTACTTAAAAATATTATAATGTCTCCGTAGACTAAAATAACCCATATAAGTTTATAAAAACGAAAAGCAAGGTAAACGATGTACCTTACTTCAACAAACAAAAAAAATAACGAATTTTAAGTGCTAAACAAATAACCGACTTTAAAATTTAGAAGAAAACTTCGCGTAATGAACGAGGACAATTTTATAATTCAAACAAAACCACTAGCCGATCGTTTGCAAAACTATTGTTTTAATTACGGTTAACTTTTATCTACTACTACAAATATAACGCGAGTACTATTATAAATTATGCTTTTTCCAAAAAAATACACAAGAAAGAAGTTCCGTCCAGGTGCTATTACGCAGCTGTTTACAAAATCAATAGAATGCTAAATTATACCGATGACTTTAAAATAGATCTACCCTGCAATTGCAAGAAATAATTAAATAATGTGGGTAGAATTTTTTCTTTGCCGAGTGTTCGGTTTGACTAATCTTAAGACTGTAATCCTTGAGCGTGGGAATTTGTGATTGAACACCCACATTTATATTTTACATGCACACAAACGCATCGGGCACTGTTGCATACTAACCCTGGCAACTAATAAATTTACTTTCGGTTTTTTCTTCTAGTTACATATTCATTAACTGTTCGCCTTTGAAGAATGTTCAGAATGTCCTACAAAGCACGCAATGTATCTTAGTCATATCGGAAAGCCTGCGGGCTTTAAGTAACTTGTCAACGGCCGAGAATGGGGTTCAAGTGTACCTATTCATTTTTAATAAGTCATTTCATGGACAAATAATAATATATTTTACACAGTATAAAATGAAGTCGCTCGCGCTATCTGTCAGCTTAGATCTTTTACAGTAATCAACGGATTTTAATGCTATGTTATGAAATAAAATTTGTATGATATATGTTATATTAATGGAATATAATGTTTCTTAAAAATATAATTCTTGATCGCTTTTATTACTCATATTGACAAAATTTTAATACATTATATATTATCTTGCTTACTTACGTACTTTTTTCACTTTTTGACAAAAAACGACGCTAAAAAAGTATGAAACAAGTTTTGAAAAGCCGTAGTCACGTGTTTTTAAGAGTTATGGTACGTTTCTATTTTAATTTAAGTTTTTTTTTATGTTTTGGTGTAGTGATAATAATAATTTATATGCAAAGTATATTTTAAATACCTAACATAAAAATATAAAAAAAAAAAAATACGAACAAAGTCACCAGCAAATGCTAATAATACCTATATATATATTTGAAATGTACAAGTAACACCCTTTCCGATGATACCAAACACGGCATATTTATGTCAAATTAATTTTTTAATACAGTACTTTATGTCGGCTAGAGGGCGCCACATTAAATTGAGTGACGCGTCATATAGCCTATAAGCAGCGGACGATCAAGGCACTTCTAACGATACCTCATTTATCCAGTTCTAATTAGTAGTTAAGGAGCTATGAGGGAACAGATGAACATACATACATAGCCTGTCAAAATCATAACCCTCCTTTGGCTTTGCCGTGGTCGGGTAAAAAAATAAAAAAATACTGTTAATTTATAAACTCCTTTTTTTAAGACGGTTAAAAAACAAACCATTTGTCTTAAAATTTATATATTATAAAGAACCTACATGCAAAATTTCAGGATTCTAACTTCAGCGGTTTGGGCTGTGCGTTGATCTCTGGGTATGTCAGTCAGTCACCTTCCTCTTTTATTTATATAGATTACAGATATCAGATAATGTAAGAGATAGGGCATCTATTGTTTTACAATTCACCAATTGATTAAATTCGAACTTAAGGGATGAATAATGATGGAAATGACGTAAAATGTAGATGGGACCCTTTTTTAAAATTTTTGTCTGTGTCTGTTTGTTTGTGCCGGCTAATCTCTGGAATGGCTGGAGCGATTTTGACGGGATTTTTACTGATAGGTAGCTGATGATATAAGGAGTAACCGCGGTTGGTGTAGTATCGCGGGTAAGACCGTGGGGCTCAGCTAGTTTTTTT
Source organism: Diaphora mendica (assembly GCA_949125395.1). NCBI lineage: Eukaryota > Metazoa > Arthropoda > Insecta > Lepidoptera > Erebidae > Diaphora > Diaphora mendica. Next base: position 12,178,243 of record OX421321.1, read on the forward strand.
TTCAAAAAAGACAACTTCCGTATATATCCAATAAATCCTGTGTCGCGGGGGACTTTACAAACATACATGAAACGGACACAATGGACACCCAGACTCAGAACAACAATTCGTGGATCACACAGTGTTGTCCCATGTGGGATTTGAACCCACAACACCTGATACAGTACGAAGCGGCGAGGCAACCGCTTAAACCACTAGACCAACCATGCAGTCAAAAATAAAACTGTAATTTTAAGGTCTTTCATTATTTCAGTAGTAGTTATTCAATTCTAACAGAAATCATTAAAAAATATTTTTTTTTACTTTTTTAAAAACAATTTCTCAAAGTGTCTCGGTCTGTCAAAGTGTATTCAAAGTACTCGTCAAGACAAATCAAACGACTCCAAACTCGATAGGTTCCGTCGTTACAAAGTTCCTATGACCACCTTCCAGCTTCAACATCAGATCAGCTCCATGTCATCATAATATAGCATTGTCACGCTATATACATATGCCTACAAAAATTCAACACAATCGGTTGAAGATATCTGCAAAATTGAGTTGCAATATTCCGTCTTAACAAATATAGTTAGATATATACATACATAGCAAGTTAAAAAAAAACATAAAAATAAGTTCTGTGTTAATAAAAAATACTAATATTTTGCTTTGAAATTATTCTTTAAAAAAAATTAAATTAAATTCAAGAATACAAATTAACAGTTACAATTCGACACTCACTGGCAACCCACCCTAAAACTTGTCATTTACGTATTATGGAGCTCAGTGCGAACTACAAACGGACGTGGTGTCACCTTGAATATTCGGCGGGCACTGAATTTTTTGAGCGCGATAAAACTTATTTATTGCAATTTACGGGAGACGATATCTACGTACTAAAATGTATGGAAGTTTTGTCGCTAAAAATGAATGATGTTTAGCCTTAGATTATGGATTTTTGGTGAGAATTAATAAAAAACTAAAACGGTAAATCTTTTCTCCATACTTTTTTCTCGCGAAATAAGAAAAAAACATTTAAAATAGAGCACGAAATAGGACAGTGTGCTAATTAAAAAGGTCGATTTCGATGATTTTGATCTTTGTTAAGGCTTTTTTTCACAAAAATAAAGAATTATTTTATAAATGTCACTCGGTAGATTGGTAGACTGATTTATTAAACTACTGAGATTTTTTTTTTAGTTTCAAATATGAATTGAGTTGTTTGTGTTTTGCAAAACTGCAAGTGCCTTTTCGCGCGTTTTTAGGGACGCGCCCCTTAAAGATTACAATAAATGATATGAAGATAAAAAATATATTTTTTTACTTTTTTAAAAACAATTTCTCAAAGTGTCTCGGTCTGTCAAAGTGTATTCAAAGTACTCGTGTACGCCTGCCAAGCGTGGCGATTATGGCAATTCCTCCCAAATGTTTGGGAGAGGCCCTTGCCCAGCAGTGGGATCCCTACGGGCTACTAAAAAAAAAAGATATGAAGATACTAGTGAAAAATTCCAGTTAAATGTTGTAACACTATTGAAAACAGTAGGTAAATAATGAAGTTCAGTGTTTGAATGTTGTATGCTAATGAAATTAAACTTGGAATTATAAAGATTTATGTAACAGTTATATTAATTGGATATAGTTGAAACGTTAGTGCTAAAAATTTTACTGTGGTACCTACAATGAAAAAAAACTGGTTTTTCTGGGGACTATAGAATTTTATAGGTGTATATACTTAAATTTAATAAGTGTGTGCTGGGGACAAAATGCAAATAAAAACACACACTGGAGTAAGACAGGCCTCGGGCGTCCACGCCGAATCAGCTTTATGCTACTTTACCTTTGGGAAAGCTGGCTTGGCCGTAGATAGAACACACAACATCCAAAAGCAACCAAAAAAAAACTATATGTAGTAGGTACAGAAATACATTTAAAAACCGTGTGGCGAAGCCAATTCTACCCTGAGACGAAACCTAGTTGGCGCCAATGTAACCTTTGTACGTGGGATAAGTAAATAAAAGATAATTATTGTAACACTTAGTATAATAAGATATAAAAGAAGATAGTGCTCCGGTAGCCTAAAGTCAGGGTCGCGGGTATTTCGTCTCAGGGTTTTAACGAATCGGGGTCGCACACTGGATAAGACGTGCCTGTGGTGGCCCCTTCGTCGGTGACGCGGCGCAGTGGAGTCTCCCGACGCTCTGGCCGTAGACTGGCCGCTGGCCGTAAGGTTGCTTCGTACCCGTGGGGTGAACTGGTAACCCGTTGGATGGGTTCGAATCCGTAGGGGACTTGGAACCCGTAACGTGGACGTGAACCCGTAGGGTTGGATGCGAACCCGTAGGGTGGATGCTAACCCGTAGGGTGGACCCTGAAGCGGAGAAGGTAGGCGGCCTCAGTAGGGTACCACACACGGCGTCGAAACGCGCAACGAACACCCGTTCAGGCATTCGCTGCACGTTTACAGACGCTTCACAATTACACAATTAAGGAGAAAAATAATACACATAAACAGCTAATAAACAGCAGAGCAAATACTCGTACAATTATTGAATAACGAATTCACTTAAGGTGATTGCGGGTATTTGATTCAAATTATATATTTAAATTAACAGCTACTAAGCACTTTATTAGCCCTGGAGCGGAATAAGAATTATTTAAATTATGGAAGTTAACTTACCGAAATATATTCGGGTCACGTATAGGTAAACTATTAACAATTTCACAATTAACAGTTGCACCAAGCTCGGCACAACGACGGCAGTTCGGTAGTTTTTAAAGCAGTTTGTGGTTTAAGTTTGTAGCACGAAATGACAAAATCTCCATATACCGACAGCAATTAAATAAGGTACACGCAAATAGTGGTGTACCTACCAACTCGACTAATCAACTTGCGTACAATCGATTATTTATAAATGATACCGTCTAATATATATCTACCACGTTACAATGTGGAATGTGGATTCGGTGATCATTATTCCGATGGTCTTGCTTTGTTCACGGATTGATTGCCAAGAGCCTCGACCAACACCTTAAGAGGCTCATGTTAGACGGCTGAATCAAAAGTCTGATGCAGAACGTCACGTATAGTGAGGAGGTTCCTGTCTTTGGAGCCCTAACCAACGGTTTCTTAGCCCCTGTACCCGAAGTTGGTGGTCTACTATTTTTTTATGTTTTGAGGAATATATTGTTTACCTTTTTTATGTATTTAAAAAGGTAATTGATATGTATATAAATGTCATAAATAGAGTAAAAATAATAGTTACGTCCTACTATTATTACCAAAGATAAATGCTCACTCAATGAAAGCGATTCGACTGAATCATTTATCGATGAAGCATTCCTCTTTACTTAAAATTTTATAATTCGGTTTTTGAGCGATTTATAAAATTTAAAGTGATGATTCGATATTATATTATACTACGGATAGCTTGACCTTATGGTGTTTTCTATCAGTGACTGACTCTATGGTTAAATAGACAAACAAGCAAACAAGCTACGTGATGGTATTTCATTAATTACCGCGGTCCATAAACTCCTACATCTTCAGAATCAGAAATGTATTGCTCCATTTTGCACTTCTCCAAAACAGGACGAGGGAATTGGGGCTCTCTGATGATCTCACTCACTCGATCACGACGAAAAAACAGCCTAATTGGGCAGGCCTTTGAGTTCAGTGTGCAATGCAATCAAGCCGGGAAAGCCGACCCATTTATGCCGAAGCATTGGTATGGCATTGTGTCAGATATCCGATTTTTTGTATTATTATATAATTATTACGTAGTACATACATAGGATAGGTACGTTATCTTGTTTACCATTGAACCCATATGTTATTAAAATTACATCTTTGAACAGCACTGAGAATTTTACCAATCTACTTATCGAAAAGTACGCAAGCGCCTCTTAAAAAAATAACGATACAATTTTTCACATCCACGTTAATAATCATAATTTTCATACAGAAGTTGAACTTCTGTTAATTTGTTCATTTAATTCTCAATTGATTATTATGACGAATGCAAATAATAATTATCTCTCAATAACTGTGTAATAGATATTGAAGCTTGTATCATAGGGTAATTATTTTGTTCATCAGGCATAGGTTTTAGCAAATTTACTCAAAGCTAGAGTTATTGCTTTTATTTAGTTTTTTTTTACAAAAATCACTTGTCACGGGATTCTTTACAAACATACATGAAACGGACACAAAGAACACCTAGACTCAGAACAACAATTACTTGTGGATCACACAAAGTGTTGTTCCATGTGGGATTTGAACCCACAACACTTGGCGCATTAGGAAGCGGCGTGGCGACTGCATAAACCATAGGCTCTACCATGCAGTAAGTATTACAAGTATACCTCAAAACTTTATAAATTGTAGAATACATAAAAACATTTGATGTGATATATCAGAAACTGTATGCATCCAGAGTTTCTGTGATTTTCTTCTCGATATTACACTTTGAACTTAGGAAATTATAGAAGACAAAAATGTAGGCTTTCTTTCCGATCGTAAAAAGATCCAAATTTTTAGCTCCATAATTCTGTTTATAATGCAGCCTCAAAGCTTTAGAATTAAGTCAAAATAGTATTTTTATTTAGTAAGAACTGCTATGATAATTATTTATTAATTAAACGTGAGAAGTTCCGTCAAAGTCGTCGCCTTGGAATTAACCGACAACGGCGTCACCTACTGAGTGTGTTTTCAAACCAGGAGGAGTTAAGTGACAAATACACGTTCAGAAGAATTATATATTTTAAGATATAGCAGGTAATAAAATAAATAAGTAATCTCTTTCTTTCTAAGGTGTATTTTTCTTCAATCCACCAGTTCAGTTTCAATTCAAATTCACTTAGCAATGCAAAATAAAAGTTTGAACTATAAAATTAATCACTTGCATTAGAGAAACATGCTTCAGTTTTTTATATTTTTTAAAAGGATCACAAAAGTCTTGAGATAGCATATAATGTAAAAATCACAATACTCTATGCTAAGACTGGCATATTTATTCAAGCAGGCGCTCAACTAATAAACATTACATATATATATATATAAAAGAGGAAGGTGACTGACTGACTGACTGACATACCCAGAGATCAACGCACAGCCCAAACCGCTTAAGCTAGAATCCTGAAAATTTGCATGTAGGAAATTCCACCCCTACGGGGGTAAATCAGGGGATGAAAGTCTGCGTGAGCGAAACCGCGTGTAAAAGCTAGTTAACTTATAATATGTAAGATATGTGCAAGGAAAGTTATGGCAACCATTTTCAATTTAATAAATCTAAGTTAGAGTCACAAACAGATCCTCGTACTGCTTCCTCTATATCTGCATACATTATACGGTAGTTGTAATCGTTCGCGTCCAACGGTCTTGCCTGGTATATCGGCAATCGATTAGATATCACCCAAACATTCTGTTTAATTTCTTGATCCACTTTTATATCATTTGGAAAAATCAAAGTCTCTGAGTTTTGTGCCACTACTCCCAACGTATGCTTTTGATATGGGTCATTTATATTCCAACATCCAATACTATCCTGGGTCACTAACCCGTAATACATTATACCACGTCTATCAATAGCAGAAGCTGAAGACTGACCGTGTAAACCTCGACTCTCCCCGAGCAAATTAAAATCTAATGTAGTACTGTTGACAAGCGATGAATCGCGCAATACTTTTGTTGGGACGTAAAATTCTCTATAACTAGACATAGCGTGAAAAATTAAAACCCGTTCTCCAAAACGGTCAAGCGGCGTCAGGGCTAACCCAAAAATACCATCTGTCCATTGAAAGTTAAGTCCATGGAGAGTGAAATTAGAAGCTAGTGGATCAGGGTAGAAATAAGGATGAGAAAATCTCCAAAATTGTTGGTCATGTTGCCGAAATACGAGCAAACCAAAACGCCATGTATCCGCAATATAAAGATGGAGATCAGAGCAATCCTTTGTTCTAGTGTCTATTACCAGATTAGAAAATAATGAACTTTCTAGGACATATTTGTCTGGGATCGGATATCGTGCGATCAATTCATCCGTGGTAAGATCAAATACAACTATACTCGGCGGACAAAGCTGCTTAGGATCATCTTGAGAGTCTATTTGCCCTGAGTCTAAAACCCAAAGTCTTCCGCAAGTGTCAGCACTTAGACGAAAAACAGATGTTAATCCGGAACAGTTTTTCGAGTTACCTGAAAAATAAATGATTAAATAATTTATTTTTTTGTTTTAATAGTGGGCCAAAATGACTTTGCTCCATTGCTCAAATTTATAATTTCTGATTCATTTGATCTTAATAAAAGTCCTCCGTAAATAGTGATTATATTATAGATATTTTCTCAAATATTAGATTTCAAAACACTGTAACTATTCAAACTAATAAACGACTTAACTTAACTTTTCTATGCAATTATTTTGACTTTCAATTAGTTTATAAGTTACATGATTGGTGACACACTTATTCATTGAAAGATCTTTAGAGCTGCATACTTGTAACAATTTTAAATACGTTTAGTGAACTGAATGTAAGCCCCTTTCAGAACTACAATCAAACGCTTCAACTGAAAAATAAAACTTACTATATAGTCTATGAAATGACCAATCTGGATATGGTTTAAGTAAAGGTGACGTTTCCCCTCCAGCACGAGAGACTGTAGCCAAGGTAGCAGGAACACCGTGTCTCCATGATGGTATAGTAACCCAAACGCGGGAGCCCCATACTTCCAGACCCAATGGTAGCACGTTTTCCGGGACATATTTCCTGTAATACAAAAATAAAAAAGTGGTAAGATAAATAGTATTGAAAACGTGATCTATAGCGAAACCAATTGCTGGACCAATTGAAAACTTACAAGTGCAATCATTGGAAACAAACTATCTAGGTACTCATTAGACTATAGATTAAGTAACAAAACAAACGGTATATATACTTTTATATCTAATTTATGTATGAATACTGTCATATATCTATACCTAATTGTAACAATGAGAGAGATAATTTTATTCTTTTCTCAATATTAGGCACAGTAACGCTTCCATTTCTCTTGATAAACTGTATATTGTTGAACTTGCTCCATAGGTAAGTACTTACGACTTCATGTGTTCAAAAAACACGTGTGTGAAAACAAAATCAAAAGTCTACGTAAGTTAAAGATGTACAAGTACTAGCCAGATTTAGATGTGGTGCTCTTTATGTACATATTAAAGATTCATTTCACTTTTCAGAGAACCAATCACGACAATTAGTGACTTAGGTAATAACTTACAAAGCTATGAATATTACGATTCGATAAACAGTTTTCGATTAATCGCTTTTCTGTATGCTTTAAATTAATCACCTTTGCAAAGTGAGAAACAATAAAAGGATGTTACATAACTCGTTAGTAACGTTATTATTGTTGTAAGTTGTCACTACGGCAAAATAAAGGTAAAGTTACAGTATTTGTATTTCGTATTACGTAAGGATGTATGAAATAACGAAAGGTACGTAAATGTTATGGTCTGCGATGAATAATTTATTTTCCACGGACTGGCTGACAGACCGGACCGCACAGACTGCACGGTTGGCCTAGTGGTTTAAGCGGTCGTCACGCCGCTTCCTACTGCGTCAAGTGTTGTGGGTTCAAATCCCACATGGGACAACACTTTGTGTGATCCACATATTGTTGTTCTGAGTTTGGGTGTTCTTCGTGTTCGTTTCATATATGTTTGTAAAAGTCCCCCGCGACACAGGATGTATATTCCTAATGCGGGAGTTGTCTTTTAAAAAAAAATGAGTTTAACTTTCTTAACTTCTTGCGCATATGTCGATGTCCATCTTTGTAATCATTTGCAAGTTATGGTATCTTAACTTGTGTAAGAAATTATTCAAAGCCAACAGAGTTGTTTACGACTATGCAGTCTACGAATCTAATGTGGCGCCCTCTAGCCGACATAAAGTACTGTATTAAAAAAATAATTTTAGATAAATATGCCGTGTTTGGTATCATTCGAAAGGGCGTTACTTGTACATTTTAAAAATATATTTATTATTAGCATTTTCTCGTGACTTCATCCGTATTTATTCGATAATTGTGATGTGATATTTCTATGGTACCTATTTAAAATATACTTTGCAAAGGAATTAATATTATAGAGGCACCAAAACATTTTAAATAAAAAAGTAATAACAAAAGCCGTAGTAACGCGTTGTTAAGGTACATTTCTACGTAACGTGAGACTACGGCTTTTGAAACTTGTTTCATACTTTTTTCAACGTCGTTTTTTGTCGTAGTTGGGTTTTAGTTATTACTTTTTTTGTAAGATTTTTAGTGTGTTTATGAAAATGATGTCGTGAGTTGAAAGGTTTTTATTATAGTTTTGTACTACAGATTTTAAAATCCATGACAGTTGACAGAGATAAGGATTCCGACAAAATTTCATCTTATAACTTTGTAAGAAACTGGCACTAAAATGTAATTAGAAATTCTGAATTTACAAAAGCCTATAACAGTCCACTACTGACAGACATCCACGTAGAAAGGAGGCTTCACAAAAGTATGCTATACAATTAATATTTTAACTTACCCAGTCGCAAGAGCCATTTTCCGGATTCTTGGAGAAGGGAAGTCAAAGTCTACCTCCTTCCATTTATACAGAGTGTTGAATGGTGGTGTCTCAATATCTGCAGGTATAGTCTGCGTGCTCGCTATCCCCAGCATTGTCAGCCATAATGTTATGCCCTTTGCTCCACTACGATCTGAAACAATTATAATTAATGAATAATAAATATTTCCGACATCTAACACACAACGTCATCAAGTCCCAAGTTAAGCAGAGCTTGTGTTATGGGTACTGGACAACCGATATAAATACATGCATACTTTTTTTTGTAAACACATACATATTATACATAGAAAGCACCCAAACTCCGAAACAAATATTTGTAGATCATACAAACATTTGGTCCGACCCGGGAATCGAACCCGAGACCTCAAGCATAGCAGTCACGCACGCTACCACTTACGCCATCGAGGCAGTTAATTATAGACTTCAGACTATCAATTTAGCATATTCTTTTCTCTACTTCTCATGTCGCTAGCTGTTGGCTGAAGAAGTGGGACAACAAGTCTTCATTTTTTAAATTTAAAAAGACTTTCGGTATACAAAATATCATTCCATGGTTGCATGTTGCCTTTTTAGCTTAATTGACTGTTTAATACTGTAAATTGCTCAGTTTTTTCATTAGTCTTCCTTTAATCTAACTCTGGATGGTAAATGTTGATAAATTTCTTTAGATTCTACTTTGATGAGTCGTTTAAAAATTTAATGAAAAAACAACAGGAAAACCACTTCCTTCTTTTGTGAAAATTAGATATTCTAATTTCTACTTTTTGTATAAAATACGAAGTAAAAATAATAACCTAAATCAAGAACATACTGTTTAAAATAAATACTCGAGGTGGGTATGTACATTGAGATTCAAGTGTTAAGAGCCATCTTTTACAGGCAATGTTTGAATGAAGACAAATGAGCTATGGGTACAAAAATCAGATTTAGAAATGTCAAAATTTCGGGAGAGACAACTACCGTATTACGGATAAATAATATATTACCTTTTATACGTCTGTCGGTTATCGCGGTAAATAGAAGCATATGTCCTTCCTCAAGAATCAAAGTATCTCCATTTGAAATTCCATTTAAATCGGTACAGCTGTTTAGCCATAAAAAGCATAACAGACACAGACTTACTTTCGAATTTATAATACATAATTTATAATTTATAAGTAAGGATTTATTGGTACCTGCAATCATTTCCGAAACGTCTAAAATTAATTGAGACACTACACTACTTGAGCACCTTCCACGTAACTGAAGTAAAAGTGATATATCGAGTGATAAAGACAATGAATTGTTTGTTATCAAATAGGTTCGTTCCGTCATTTAAAACTTATAATTTTGACAGAAAGAACAATGATATTATTAAGCCCAAACACTGCCATGTTATAAAATATAGACAATATTCATTTAGAATTTGGATTATCGTGTTGTACGCTTTTACCAATAATGTTACAGTCTTGTGTTTGTTTTGGGCACAGAAATATATCATCTGTGGTTTTGGGTTTGGCTTGCCTCTGTTATAATATCGTATATCAATGTTACATTCATGGATCTCTCAGTCTCTTGCAGATGATTATATAATTATACAATAAAGGATTTATTTTAACTTTTCTATACTTACAAATGCATCTATTTAAAGATATTATTGAAACATCAGTTTGTTCGACTAATCGTCTGCCATTGTCTAAATTTGTTAACTTTCTAATACACTTTTTTTTTATAGGAAACACATAGTTTTATACATGGATCCTTATAAGCATATCAGTCAGGCTCCAGTCACTAAGAAATATCTTCAAATAAAGAGAAAACAAGGTTTTATGACCAGCATACAAGGTTAAAATGTCTTTGACATGACTTTGAATTTTTTAAATAAAATGTTTTAATACCTTTTCATATTGACATGTTAATTATATAATACACACATCAAAAGTGTCTAGGCATCAACATATGTGTCTAGGGATCAACATATATTTTTGCAATAACTTTTCTCCTGATTGATATTAATTAAAATTTTCTTTAAGGATTCATCAAATAAAGTGTTTTCGTTTGTCGCAGTAACGATAAACCAAGTCACCTTTGCATTAATAAAGAAATTTGCCATTTTTCTAATAAAAGGATTTTTGACATTTGAACCACTAACATTAAAGTTCGAAAAAAAGACTGAAATAACAGTTTTCTTTAAAATTTTATTAGGTAACTTAAACAATTAATAATCCGTGTTTCTACCGCGAACACTAACAACACAAGAATCGGTTTGGCATACTCAAAATGAGTTCATTCAAATCACGCTGTGGAATGGCCGCCCATGTTCGTTGCAACAACAAAAAAAGGTCTTCTTGCGACTGGATACCCTCCATATTCGGCAGAGCTCTTCTCTGTAGCATATCCCATGCATGCTCAATCGGGTTCAAGTCTGGCGACTGAGCAGGCCAGGGCCAAAGCCACATATCAATCTCAAGAAATCCGCATAAAAATGCTTGATCCCTAGACACTTTCGATGTGTGTATGACTGATTATGTGAGCCATAACCATGCATGACTTTTAGTCCTTCATAATCTTTCGAAACCTTCTTTAAAAATATTTTATTTGATAAATATTTTTTTGAGATTACTTGGATGACATCTGATAAAATGATTGCTGCACTCATTTTTGGAACGAACTCATTTGATCATTTTAACCAATCATAAACTGATCATATGCGTTCAAGTTTCATCTAAAGACCATCATTTAGGTACTATATCTTCTTATTTACAGTCTTTAATCAATTAGAATATTTTAAGTATAACAACATAAGTGTACTGCCTATGCTATCTCCTTAGTAGAAATGACAATAACATAGGTAATAGAGATTTAGAAATCTTTATTTTCTCTTAACAGGTGTACGCATTTAGCACTGCACCCATAGTAGAAACCATTAACGCGTAGAACCGCCGAGTTCGGTTCCGATTCATCGAACTGTTTTCTTTCGAATTACATAGTTTATTTTACTTGCTTTCTTACTGTTATTGAACTCTCTTCAAGTTTAATTCAATTTATGCTGAGATGATGATGCTTCATTTCATACCAGAGTTTTTATCGCTTGGTGAAACTAATCGATAAAAAATCTAGTATGAACTGGTAAGAACTGGTGTGAACTGATGTGAACTGGTGTGAACTGGTGTGAACTGGTGTGAACTGGTATGAACTGGTATGAACTGGTATGAACTGGTATAAACTGGAATGAACTCGGTACAACTTTAATCTGTATTTGTTTGTTCTTGCTCTGCTATCAAAATTAGCAAAACAATATTGTTATTTAGTACTATGCAGTTACAAGATAAAATCTTAGATGGAAATCAAGTGTAAGCGATGTGTTTTTTTTTTAATAGATTGGCTAAAAATAATGAAATATAATACAGTGTTGGTCTTATTGTTTTGTTTTATGTAATTAGAGAGTGCAAGAAGCAGATACAGAAAACAGTTACCATGGTTGACCAACCTTGACGTATCATGTTGATCTTAAAAAGCCGATTGAAATACGACACTATTTTATATTTGATTTAATCGGGACGAAATCAGTGGCTAATTTCTTTTGTAACGTATTGTAATTAAATAATTGTTCCTACTGAAAGTAAAACTGTCAGTGTCGTAACTCGTAGACGAATTTAAATTCATGACATATTTCAAGTAAGTATCTTATGATAATACAGGCACTAAAAACTAACTAGAAAATAAGGAAACACTATCGGTCTATTTCAGTAGGTAGGTAGGTACTACTATCAGTTTTAATTAACGCGACATGTTTATCACGCTGACTGAGGGTGTTACCCTCGTCAAAAGTATAGCTGATAATTTTCTTTATTATTTTAAAAGTAAAAAAATTGAGATACATAAAATTCATAAGGTTTAAAATTAAATTCAATTGCCAAATTTTAAACGAGGTTTATGCACTTGACTGACATTAACCCCCCCCTCGTTAATGCAGCTGACGGTTTTTTTAATGGGTTAAAATAATAATTTAATACAGTTTCGCTTGGTATAAAAATCATGGAAGTAGAGTTTTTCGCATTGACTGTCACCTTTAGCTCCACCCCGCTATCGGAGCAGCTGACGTCTGACGTTCTCACAACTCAAGTGCTAAACAACAAAAGCGAAATGAAATAGATTTAGACATTAACATTTCATAGGAAAAAGAAAAAGGCATAACTCTTGGTTGATATTTTTCAATCTATACAAATAAATCAAATTGGAGTGTCTGTTTGTAATATTAAAATAAATACATATGTATGTATACACGGTACGTATCCCAAAATAACATTTTTGTCTTTCTGTCTATTTGTTCCGGCTAATCTCTGGAACAGCTGGACCGATTTTGACGGGACTTTCACTGATAGGTAGCTGATGACATAAGGAGCAACTTGGGCTCCTTTTTTAGACTAGCTTCGCCCCGCGGCGTCACCCGCGATGTGACAATAACCGCGGGTAATACAGCGGGCCTCAGCTAGTAAAATAATATGCTTTTGTTACATTTTTTTAATATTGAAAGAAGTAACAAAAAAAAATTATGAAGAAAGATGATTTCTAATTAAAAGTTTTAATATTATTAATAGGAATTTGTGTATTTTGTTTAACAATATATGCCTGCTCATATATTAATTCAATCTTCAATAATATAAATGGATGAAATTGTAACATACGTAAACACAAAAAGGAAACGAAAAGATGAAGAAGAAGATACGTAAATCAGCCTGAATTTTACCCGACTGCATCAGAAAGAGGGTGATGTTTTTATTATCTAAATATAATTTATATGCCGTATTTACTCGTGTACAGAAAAAAATAAAAGTAACCATAGTTTTTTTACTTTATTTATACATTCGTAACATAAACTACTAAAAACTAATTGATTTCTTTAATTGGCAGTGCGTGCAGTGCCCTGTATCTGTGCAAGTTTTAATTATTTCCATTCTGAGTGCCTCAGTGGCGCAGTGGTAGCGTGTGCGACTGCTGTGCTTGAGGTTTCGGGTTCGATTCCCGGGTCGGATCAAATGTTTATATGAACTGCAAATATTTGTTTCAGAGTTTGGGTGTTTTCTATATATAATCTGTATGTATTTACTAAAAAAAAGTATATGTGTATTTTTCACAGTTGTCTAGTACATAATACAAGCTCTGCTTGCTTTGGGACTTTGTTGAGTTGTGTGTTAGATGTCAAAAATATTTATTTTGTTTATATTTATTTAATTTAATTTGTATGCCACTTCAGCGACTCAAAGCATTTAATAGTTTTTTGTCATTAGGGTAAAATGATTATACGGTAAGGAAATATTGGCGAAAGTATATTTCTTATGTAATTCCTTTTAATAGTGTTAAACAATAATTAAAATAGGCGTTTATGCGAATATTTCAAAATAGAAGAAGCAAATGGGTTAAATTAATTGAAACCGATTTTTACTTACAAATGCCTACGTACAACTTCTAGAACGAAGACATTAATTGGAGCTCTAATCACTTGCACTTCAAAGTAGCAATTTATAATTACCATACGCACGCAACTAATTTAAATATATTAATATATTTACATAGTTTTGTAAATAATCAAGGCTATTTATGTACACATTAACTACACGATTTACACAAATATCAAAAGACTAAGGAGGATTTCCTCTGTTTAAATGTATTGAGATCGGAAACAAATTTGTAAAACGACTTGCACACGATACAATTTTAACACAATACAATCAGATTAAAATTAAGTTACGAACAGATTTCATGACCAAATACCCCAAGCTGAATAATTTCGTTGTCTACTATTTTACAAGCTTTTTATTAACTTGCAATGTATGTATGCTTGTATGTTCGGGTGGAATCTTGCAACTCAATTTTGAAACAGATATCTTCAACCGATTTTGCTGATATTTTGCAAGCATATGTATACAGCGTGACAATACAATATTATAATGGCATGGAGCTGATCTGATGCTGGAGCTGGAAGGTGGCCATAGGAACTCTGTAAAGAAACGTCGCAACATCATCGAGTTTGGACTCGTTTGATTCGTCTCGAGCCATTTCAGTAAAAGCTTGTTTTTAAAAAGCTTTTCAATTAAATTTATTTATGCTTGACGGACATTGGTAGTAAAGATTCCCATAGTATACGCATTACTTTGAAGAAATGCTATCTGTGTTGATCTGATAAATTATCTTATAAGTAGCAACCGATCTTATAAAAGGTGATAATAATACACCTCTGTGTAAGAATCAAACGTCTAAGAGACGATAGACGTTCCGATTTTTTGCCAGAGTAGAGTCAAAAAATTAAGTTGGCCAATGATCGTAAAAGTGAAATGAAAATTAATTTCATCAAAGATGTGTCAAGATCCAGTAAAAGTGTTGTTTGGAATGTAAGATCATACTAGAGCTTGTCAAGCTTAGAACAGCCAAAGACGGAATTTTACTCCAGACAAATAAGATATGAAATCATAATTTGGCACTCAGCTTTTCGTCACACTGTAGTTTTATCATCACCTTTCTAGCCTTTATTATTACCAAAATTAATTGGGGTCGGCTACTAGTTCAATTGGTATAACTGAACATCAGATTGTCATAGGTGTGATGACAACCGCGACCGGCGTGAGTATTTTAATTAATCTACGCGATTGCTGAAAAGGGCTACGCTTACTAATGGTGCTAATGGAATGATTGCACACGGGCGCTTCACGATGCTCTCCAAGGTACTGGCGGGAAATACCTCTATCTTCCGTACTCCGAACTGCTTTTAAAAAATTCTTGTTAGAAAAACCCAACATCAGACCGACCCGGGCATCGAAATCGAAACTGAGATTCAGAGTATATAATGTATTTTTAATGATACAAAAACAATGTGTTACGGATTACGTGCCTGCATTCACAGTTGGATATCAATTTAAATTCTAATTGTCATTCTATTATATTATATTCCTACTAAATACTAATAACATTTGCATTGAAAACGGTCAGTTAGGAATTAGTTCGACTATGCGTATATTTTACGATTATTGATATTAAAGTGAATTAGAAAAGTGACTGCACTATGTTAAAGGACTTTACATGACTTTTAAAGATTTATATTAAGATTTAGTTATAAAGAATTATTGTGATGAAATAAAAATAACATCATTATTGCATGGTTTTACGGAAGAGACTATTGTATAAGTTACGCCCATGAATGCATGTATGAAACGTTCTACGGTACCTTTTAGATTAGATGGATTATACTTCGATACAAAAGATATCTTAAAAATAATCACTCGATCAATATGGCAAAATTTTAAGACATAACCTTACAAAAAACCAATCAGATCAAATGCAGTAAAAATGTTTTTCTAGCTGTGATTTCGCTTTCGTAAGATAATTATTGACTACTAGCCTCCGCTGAAGGATACTTATACAATTTTCAGGTGTTTTTATCTTCATTTAACATCGTCTTTGCAGTAACTAACTATAATGATGTGGTTTGAGTCAAAAACACAAAAGTCTTTCTTTGTTTTTTTGTGGGTGAATTGAAAAAAATATTTTGTAATCAGGTTTTAAAAATTATTGAAATTGTGTTTGCTAACGACAAGTTTTATATTATGTTGATGTTTTATAGAATTTTGTAGTACTCCTTATTATTAAACAATAATAATTATGAATTAGGACTTTTAATCTACAGTCAGCTTGAGTAATGGCTAAGCGTCCTGCTCTCTAGCCAATTTGACATTCGTCCACAGAACACATATACTCCTATCGGAGCATTCGTCACAAACGTAGGTAAACGTTATTTTGGACGTGTGTTTGACTTCTTGTGTCAGTTTTTAGGGTTCCGTGCCAAAGGCAAAAAACGTAACCCTTATAGGTTCGTCATGTCTGTCTGTCTGTCCGTCTGTCTCTCCGTCCGTATGTCACAGCCACTTTTTTCCGAAAGTATAAGAACTATAATGTCGAAACTTGGTGAGTAGATGTACTCTGTGAACCGCATTAAGATTTTTATACAAAAATAGAAAAAATACAATAAATTTTGGGGGTCCCGTTACAAAGAACTGAAACTCAAAAAATATTTTTTCATCAAACCCATTCGTGTGGGATATCTATGGATAGGTCTTCGACAATTATATTGAGGTTTCTAAGATCTTTTTTTTTCTAAACTGAGTATTTTTTATTATTATTATATAAAAATAAAATAAAAATTATATTATGTTACTTGCTGCTGCGGAACCCTTTATGGGCGAGTCCGACTCGCACTTGGCCGCTTTTTATTTCATTGCCTATGTTGTTTAATTATGTAATTTTTGCTTAAAAACGATGAGCGTTTTTTTTTTTATGTTTGGCCCGCCAAAATGACTCTACTCTGCCTGATAGAAAGCATAAGCAGAATCCAAGAGTGGTGGTCACCATGCTCACTGCGAATGCAGACAATGCAGCATGGCGACCCACACCATGGCGGCCTAGTGATGCTGCTGCATCTTTTAGTCTAGTCAACAAGTATGGAACTTGTTGACTAGACTAATTGGGCCACCGGTCTGGCACTCACCAACGAAACACGACAGCACGAACGCTGTCATTTTACGTTGATTTTCTGTGCGAGGGTAGTACCGCCCCGGTCGAGCCGGCCCGTTCGTGCTGAAATCAGCGTGGCTCTACTACCAGTTAGTGTCAGGCAAGTGGCCAGCCTTAAGCTAAGTATTCACATACGGTTTTACTCGATCGAGCTAACATGTCGAGTCGAGAAAAACCACGGCACTGACTTTCGTCCACACATTCAGCATTCATCTATCGAGTGACGCATCTTTTGGCTCGCCGTTCATACATTGCTTCGAGTCTAAATAAAAGGACAGGTCACATCAACAGCCTTTAACAGTCCACTGCTGTACAAAGGCCTCTTCTTAGAAATGAGGTCTTGGTCTACTATATCATCCTGGTAATATGGGTTGGTATAGGGTGTGTTTCTAATTTTCCTTCTCTTTGCAGTGCTGATATCATGTGGTTTGCTCCCTTAGTCGTTGGTGTCACTCCGCACTCTTAATTCCCCACCACAGAAAGTAAAAAGGACAGTTATAAGATGAAAATAATGATATGTATATGTCTGTATGTTGCGCCTCATGCGAAATCTACTACATTGCATAATTATTGGCGATCGTATTACGCGGTAAAGAAAGTGGCAAAACAAAGAACAACAAAACGTATAAGAATTGGTTTCCCATACATCTTATTGACACGTTTATTTTGGTGAGTTTTGATATTTGGTGAAGTTCATATGATGAATATAGGTTAGTATTGTCAAGAAAAAAAAAGAAATTCACTTTAAGAAAATAATAACTTAACAAGTTTAGGGATTAAAAATATGCTTACTTCTTGATAAGCAGGCAGCAAATGTATAGACTTCCCCGCGAACCTCGCGATTAATTTTAGTAAAGGACAGTTTTTCGAGTTCTATTCGGGGAGATCTTTAAGATAATATTCGTTGATAATTTTAATATTGCATATCATTGATACTTTGATCTAAATGAATGCAAAATCTTACAAGAGTTAGGTTTTACTAGAATTTGCCAATTTTGGCTTATTTTCTAAATTCGTACTGTTAAATTTCCGCACAATTATCAATATAAAAAGGTAGTACTGCATGTATCAGTACAGTTAGCTGCACTTACTACACAACGTTTTTGTTAAGCAATATTACTCGTGAAAGTAAAGTTGATTAAAATTGCCGGTACAAAACCATAGTATGTGCTGTTAAATATATTACCTGATATCTAGAGCATGCACATTTTTTTATACGAAATTGAAAACTACAAAACTACTTACTGCTAACAAATCTAATCTATCGTTATTTCAAAGCAAAGAAAACTTATGTCGTCAAAATTGTATATATCACTTTAAAATATTTATTATTATTTCCTAGTGCTATATTGGGACAGATTACTAGTATTTAATAAAACCTTTAGACATGAACTAATTACAGCTTGAGCTGTGAGTTTAAGAACACGGATAATATATATTTTTGTTATTCTTATTACGGCAAACAGATGTTTAGAAGAATAACAATAACATTTTGTACTGAGCAAAAACTAGGTACTTATTTTGTCGTTGCAGTCAAATGTCGTACTGCGATGGCATATAAACTGTTACATTAGAAAACAATTGTAAGTTTCCTTGTAGGTACCCGGAAGCTTTTGAAACTGAACATACGTAAACAAGGTTTTCCTAGCTTGAGATTTCTACGACCAAATATGTGTAATGGGAATAAATGGTGCAATAAAATGGCCAGTTAAACTGTTGCGTCATTCTTACAGTCATAGACATAGGTATGTAGTCATATATTACTATTCCTGCATGTCTATAGTCGGCTTGAGGTTGCATAATAGGATCACAATCTAGGTAACAACAAGGATGGTCTAAATGTGATGATGATCAATAACATACACAATTTAATTTTGTAAGCAGACTATCTTGTTCCATAACCTATACTTACTAATATTATAAACGCGAAAGTTTGTAAGGATAGATGGATGGATGTTTGTTACTCTTTCACACAAAAACTACTTAACGGATTTGGATGAAACTTTACAGTAATATATCTTATATATCAGAATAACACATATGCTACTATTTGCCGCGACAATCGACATATACGCGGGCGGAGCAGCGGGCAACCACTAGTCTATTGTAAAAAAAATCTCGCGTCACGTTGTTATTCACATTGAACTCCGAAACTATCTGTCCAATTTTCGAGGTTTTTTTAATATGTATTTTACTGGCGTGCCTATGATCCGATAGTTAACATCACATTTAGACCAATAGGAGACGAGCAAGATTGAAAAGAGACGCAGAAGAAGTTGCATGGGTCGATATTATTGTTATTAATAATATAATACTTTCACACATTTCATACACGACCCTCTGATCCACAACTTAGTGGTGATAATACTATGGTAACCAGAAAGCTAATTAACATAGGTACGTACCTATATACATATATTTCTAAATACATCTATACTTCTATACTAATATTATAAACGCGAAAGTTTGTAAGAATGGATGGACGGATGGATGGATGTTTGTTACTCTTTCACGCAAAAACTACTGAACGTATTTGGATGAAACTTTACAGTAATATAGCTTATACATCAGAATAACACATAGGCTACTACTTGCCGCGATAACCGGCATATACGCGGGCGGAGCCGCGGGCAACCACTAGTATACAATATAACAAGAACAACTGCTATCATAACTTATATACTAACAACTATTCCTCAGTGATATAGAATCAGTAGGTAAAAGACAATGCACATTTAAAACTTGCTTTCTCTTTTTTTTTATTGGTAATGATAGATTAATATCTTAGTCAGTCATAACTTTCAAATTGATTGAGTCTCAGGTTATTTTGAAACATAATGATCTATTACATCTATTTATCTCCATTCTGTGTAAATTAATGATTTGACTCTATTTAAACAATCGATATTATTATATAAGTAAAATTACTTGAATTGATTTATAATCTACTAGCTTTCGCCCGCGGCTTCCTCCTAATACCTTCAAGAATATGTGTACAATATTTCATGATAATCGGTTAAGTAGTTTTCGCGTGCAGCGTAACAAATAAACTTACATTCACGTTTCTGATATAGGATTAAGATACTTAGATAATATTGTAAAGAGGTAAAGTTTGTAAGGTTATAGAGGCAATCTCTGGATCTACTAAACCGATTTTGAAAAATATTTTACTCATGGTACCCATAATAAAAATGATTACCGCGATATCCGACATACACGCAGGCGGAGCTGCGGCTGCAGCTGGTTGTTAAACATATATTTCCAATAGCAAAAAATACTGACTTAACCGCCTACTGAATAATTACGAAATCTAGGCGAGTATTTGACCTACAAAGAAACATATTACCAGGGAGTTAGTTTGTATTTGTAAGGCAGTTGTGTATTTCTTATCAACACATATGAGGTCATCTATGAACGGATACTGAAACCTTCTTAGTTTTAGAGAACAAGAAATAGTGGAACAGCTCATAAACAATCTATTTTTTGAAACTATGTTAACTATACTACTGGAATGTTAAGGTTTTTTATATTAAACTAGGTTTCTCCCGCTGCACGAGTGTATGTCAATTATCGCGGATAAAGAATATCCTATGTCCTTTCTCAAGAATCAAAGTATCTTAATGCTCAATTTCATTGAAATCTGTGCAGCGGTCCAGCTGTAAAAGAGAAACAGACAGACAGACACAGAGTTACATTCGAATTTTAATATTATCTATGGATATCGAGAGTAGGTAACCAGTTTAAGTTTACAAAACGAAGCAGATTGAAGAAATTCGTGTTCCAAGTACCAACACGTGTTCTTTTTTGTGTAATACCTACTACATGATCGAAATACAATCAACCAATTTTTTTTTGTTTCTGCTTGAACGTAGTTAGTTATTGTTCAAAGTATTTCACTATATTTTGTTACCTATATTACCTTGGACATTAGCGAACGTTCTCAAATAAAGACAACAAATTGTATTTGTTTAATATTGGCAATAATTAATTAATTAGATTTGTACATTTTCTTTCAATTAAAATCTACCTAAATCCCAATCTCCTTGTTTCCATAAAAGAAGTTTATTTTAATAAATAAAAATATTAAAACAAATGATACAATACATACAAATATTTTTAAATAAAATTAAAACCATTTGATATAAAGTTGTAGATAATAGCAGAACACAGCACGAAACATTTTTTTTTCTTTTACAATAACAATACAACGCGTTTGTGTAAGAAACCCACATTTGGAAAAATCTCACGTGAGATTGGGGATGGGGGAGGGGGTTGAATAAAATCTCACGAAATCTCATCCATACAGAAAATTAAAAAAAAACACCTCCCGTAATTTATGGACGCCCCCTTATATATCAGAATAACACATAGGCTACTATTTGCCGCGATAACCGATGTATACGCGGGCGTAGCCGCGGGCAACCATTAGTCTATTATAAAAAAAATCTCGCGTCACGTTGTTATTCACATTGAACTCCGAAACTATCTGACCAATTTTCGAGGTTTTTTTAATATGTATTTTACTGGCGGCCTAACATAGAAGAGTTAACATCATCACATTTAGACCAATAGGAGACGAGCATGATTGAAAAGAGTCTCAGACGAAGTTGTATGGGTCGTTATTATTGTTATTAATAATATAATCATTCCACACATTATACACACGACCCTCTGATCCGCAACTTAGTGGTGATAATACAATGGTAACCAGAAAGCTTATTAACATACCTACGTACCTATATATATCTAAATACAATTACATTATTTTATTTATTTTTTATTTATTTAAAGGTATACCAAAAGCACACATACAACACACTTTTAAAAATATTATACAAACATATTATCTAGTATGCATGCCGATTACAGGTACACACAACATTCAAATGATACATTACTTACAATTATTTTTAAATAAAATTAAAACCATTTGATATAAAGTTGTAGATAATAACAGAACACAGATTGTTACACAGATATATTTTACACTAGTTGTTGCCCGCGGCTCCACCCGCGTGTATGTCGGTTATCGCGGCAAATAGTAGCCTATGTGTTATTCTGATGTATAAGCTATATTACTGTAAAGTTTCATCCAAATCCGTTCAGTAGCTTTTGCGTGAAAGAGTAACAAACATCCACCCATCCATACTTACAAACTTTTGCGTTTATAATATTAGTATAGATATAGATATGAGTAATAATTTTACAAGATATTAATAAAGAAAAGTAGCTTTGTATTACTGTCGGCTGTCGGAGTTGCCTTTAAATTATATTAAATTGGTGCAATCGTGAAATCGTAACAGAAAGACAGACACAGATATCTACTTTCAAATTTATAATGGTTGTATGGAAGTATGGCCTATGAATAAACAGGAAACGTACATAAAAGGGGATTAATATCACATCATGCATGAACGTCTGCAAATCTGGCAAAAAAATAATTTAAATCATTTTATACGCTTGTCTTGTGAAGTTGTGAGACAGTTGGCATTGACTGACATAATTAAAGCCTCTTTCTCCAACGTTTAAATTTAAGGTGTTCAAAATAAAACTTGCATGAACGACGTGAGGTCATTATTTCACGAAATGCTCAAGTAGAGCAATGTTATATTCACTGCCTGATTAAAAATATTTAACACATCGGTGACGGTCGTGCATTCGACCTAGCCAGGATGAATAATTGTGTTATTAACACGATCACTCTGACTTGTAGGTATCTGGGTGTATATTATACGTACGTTTTTAGAAATATTATGTAAGTATGTTAATGAGTATTATGTTTACCATATCAAAGGCTTTGCCAAGTTTGGAACCGATGGCCAAGTATGAGATTTGAGAAGTTCTTATTATTATTTAAGTTATCCAAAATACGTAAACTATTAAATACAGAGATATTGTCTAATATTACTTACTTGCAACTACACACATCAAAATTGTCTAGGGATCAAGCATTTTTAAGCGGATTTCTTGAGATTGAGATGTGGCTTTGGCCCTGGCCTGCTTAGTCGCCAGACTTGAACCCGATTGAGCATGCATGGGATATGCTACAGAGAAGAGCTCTGCCGAATATGGAGGATATCCAGTCGCAAGAAGACCTTTTTTTGTTGTTGCAACGAACATGGGCGGCCATTCCACAGCGTGATTTGGATGAACTCATTTTGAGTATGCCAAACCGATTCTTGTGTTCGCGGTAGAAACACGGATTATTAATTGTTTAAGTTACCTAATAAAATTTGAAAGAAAACTGTTATTTCACTCTTTTTTTCGAACTTTAATGTTAGTGGTTCAAATGTCAAAAATCCCTTTATTATGAAAATGGCAAATTTCTTTATTAATGCAAAGGTGACTTGGTTTATCGTTACTGTGACAAACGAAAACACTTTATTTGATGAATCCTTAAAGAAAATTTTAATTAATATCAATCAGGAGAAAAGTTATTGCAAAAATATATGTTGATCCCTAGACACATATGTTGATCCCTAGACACATATGTTGATCCCTAGACACTTTTGATGTGTGTAGTTTTTAAGCATAAGTCCAACTGATAATGTGTCTTAATCAAATGCCGATCTTAATACGTAAGGGGGCGTCCAGAAATTACGTGAGGTGTTTTTTAAATTTTCTGTCCCCTCTGGTGAGATGTCGTGAGATTTTATTCAACCCCCTCCCCCATCCCCCAATCTCACGTGAGATTTTTCAAAATGTGGGTTTCTTACGTAAACGCGTTGAATTGTTATTGTAATGTTGGATTGTAAAAAGAAAAAAAAATCGGTGGTGGTAAAACAAATATGGTGGTTTGACAGTCAGTAGATGTATAACGTCGAAGTATGAATGAAATTATTTTCTTTCGAACGAATTAGTGAATGATCTTTATCGTATTACGATTACGCTTAAGATTAAATCTTAAGCATGTACAATCTGAATTAAATGGACCAAAATAGTAGATTTTTTTTTATTTCAATCAGAAAAAAAATTGCGTGATATTTACCGAGACCCCCCTCTCTCCAACGTAATATTAGATGAGATTTGACTCTACCCCCTCCCCCCCTTAAACATCTCACGTAATATATGGACGCCCCCTAATGACTGGAAAATGCAATCCTAAATAATATCTAATATCCTAAATGACATCTCTAATATATTATGTCTTATATATTAAATTCTCGTGTCACAATGTTAGTTATCATACTCCTCTGAAACGGCTGGACCGATTTTTATGAAATTTGGTGTGCATATCGGGTAGGTCTGAGAATCGACCAACATCTATTTTTTATAACATTTTTTTTTATTGCAAAACAACGTTTGCCGGATCACCTAGTATAAAATATTATATTTACTTCTCCTGTCATGTTGTTGCTAACGATGAACTCCGAAATTATCTAACCGACTTTCACGTTTTTTTAAACGTGCCTAAGATAGAGGTGCCTAAAATAGGATAGTTAACCTCACGCTAACACCGATAAGATCGGGATTGAAAAGAAACTCAGAAGTTGCATGGGTCATCTATTTATAATTACGAAATTTAATTTGTTTGTTTGTTACGTTTTCATTTTTTATCCAGTTCATAAATCATCAAGACATCTAGGAAACACAAATTAGCAGGTGTGGTTCAAAAGGGTTAGATATAATTTTAATGTAAATTACCGAAATCAATAATGAAAGTTAACAATATCTAACAACTAGCTGTTGTATTTAACTTCGTCTACGTAGAAACTCTCAAGCACAAACTTTCATCTATCAGTTTTACATAATACACAACATTAACATTGCGCTTGCGTTAAAGTTATTGTTGTTCTACTTAATAGAATTAAAAAAAAAACACAAAATAAGAAATGAAATAACATTTTGAACAAGGTGTTCTCTCTTTACAAAAGAATAGGACGGACGGATTAAATAATAAATAGGTGTAAAAAATAGTTACTAAAATAAACCTAAAAACACAATTGAAAATTAGAATTTATAAAGAACATAGGCGCGATCTTTTCCCGAGGTCGTTCGCAATAATTTTATTCACTCATAACATTCAATTTAATCAGAATTATCTGATTTCATTAACATAGATTGTAGAAATAATTACTTGATAAATAACGGAAATTCCTAGATTTTTTGCACTTAATATCACATTTTTAAATAATGTTAGACGTAAGTGGCGGAACTTTTTATAAATTTTGTTGCACTTTTGAAGCATTAAGTATAAATAATATGTATGTTACAGTGAATAAATAAGGAAGTTTAAATTTTGCTAATATCTTCAAGTTTGAAATTTTTAAATCTTTATTTTACTTTGTAATTGAAACCCTTGTAAGTTTTTTATAAAAACTTCTTAAGAAGCAAAGAAATTGACAGTCAAATTACATTTGTCGTTGTAATAATGCTACTTAAAGGAACACCAGTGTACATTATATCTTAATGCACCACATTCTTTTGTTACGTATAGTTAAATAATTGCAAATATTCAAGTAAAGATTAAAGTTCATAATTTACTCTATTTAAATATAATCATTTTCTTACAAAACTGCAAAAGACTTGGACAGTACATTAGGACTTACGTCTTTTATTTATTTGGTAATATACAAATGGATTCACACAAATGTTGTGTGACGAACAAACATTTGTCATGGTTAAGTCGTTAGAGAGCTTTTTCATATACTTATTTCACCATAGTTCTATATTTCATAGCCCATAAATAAATCATAAGCAAAAAACAATCTTAGAAAAATAAACATTGTCTTTACGTGAAGTAAGTACGCAACTAAAAATATGCCGTCCTGGGTCTGCATATATGTATAATAAGATACTTTCCTTCTATTGATATTATACAACTTTCAGATATCGGTACTCTTAATTTCTTCAAACTAAATTTCCAACGGGCTATGTTGAGTACTAGTGGGACAGACCCCACATCGCTATAAGGTTCCATTTGTACAACTTTTATATAATTAGCTTTGCCATAATTACTTTAACTTCAATAACATTGGACTTAAATACAAACTACCATCTTTTACCCGTTTTAACCCCAAAAGGGGGTTTATTTCTAAATATACAGTTATTAATACACCTCCACACCATCTATAGAGCATATATTTTATAACTTTTTGCATTTAAAAAACCCCCTACTCAAGCACTTAATCGAGTAATAATCATACGCCAATGATATTTTTGCAGACATTCTGTTATTCTTTCTCACTTTCACCCCCATAACTTTTAAACGATTCAACCGATTTTCATGAAACATGTCTAAGAACATTCTCGTCTACGAGTCGCACGTAACTCACCTTTCATACAAAAAAAACTAAATTGATATCGCTTCATTCGTTCGCGAGCTACGGTGCCACAGATAGACAGACAGACAAACAGGCAGACACGTCAAACTTATAACACCCCTCTTTTTGCGTCGTAGGTTACAAATTCAAGTTTCTTACTTCAAAAACATAGGACTTTCTTACAAACTTCACAACCCTCGTTTTACCCCTTAGGGGTGGAGTTTCGCAAAATTCGTTCTTCGTTCTTCTACACCCTACCTACATAAGGAACCTACCTGCCAAATTTCAAGTTTGTAGAGGTTATAATTTCTGATATATCGTGATTAATTAGTGAGTTGTATTTCGCTTTTATATAATAATATAGCGTTTTTTTTGTAACCGTCCTGAAATTATAAGACTCACAAATGTATACAAACCGGTTTATTATTTGATGATCATACACAATATCCAAACTGGCTGTATCTAATTAATATTCACTTCACTCAATTTAACCTTGACGCCCATCTCAATAACAAAAGAAAGTTTAAATACGAATAGAATTGAAACTGCAACTCACAAATTTTTATTTCGCTCGATTAAATTACAAAGTATTGAGAACAAGCAGACTGTATACCAATATTTTGTTACATTGTATCAAATTAATAAACGCTTCACTAAGTATGCAAAATAATAAGGAGGCTGTATTTTTGAGCAACTAGATTTTATTATGGATTTGAATAAAATAAACAATGAAATAGGTACCTGTAATTGATCGAAACTTTAAAATTAAAGCATTGATCATAGTTTGGAACGACTTCAATAATCGCTTGGTTCAACGCTGCATGTAAAGAATAGAATCGGACCAATAAGCATTCATATTCGGATTTGAATATAAGAACCAAAAAATTCGTACAGGTCATGAATTAGTTATCGCTTGGTTCAACACGGTCTAAGATTAGAATGGGACTGAATTGTATTAGAATTTTAACTACGCTTTTAAGCATATAATACATATTATACTAGCGACCCGCCCCGGCTTCGATGGGTGGATTTCAGATGCACCCACCGATGACTACACGATTCGTGCATTTTAAATCTGTAGGTAATATCTTCGAAAATATTCATTTAAATTAAAAACTGCGAAGAGCCATATTGATCACTATGTACTTAATTGGCCAAGGATTAATGCGGTATTGCTTAAAATCGCTTCTTATATAAGGCATTACTTCTCGTAAAAAGAAAGAAATGAAAAAAATATTATTGTCGGTTATCCCTAAGAGATAGATATATATACCATCGCGGAATTTTTGTAGACCTTTTTGAGGTGAACAATACTGTAGTACATTATTTTGATCTGTCTCGTAGGGCTCAGCCAGCGTTTGCAATGTAAGCGTAAATTACCTACAAATTTTAACAAAAAAAACCCGACTTCAATCTGGACCAAATTTAAATGGGACCATGCGGGCAGCACCAGCTTTCAAATAAAAAAAGAATTATCAAAATCGATTCACCCAGTCAAAAGTTATGAGGTAACAAACATAAAAAAAAAATTAAAAAAATACAGTCGAATTGAGAACCTCCTCCTTTTTTTGAAGTCGGTTAAAAAATGGGTTTATTTACGACATCACATTAGATATCTCTAAAATTATTATCAGTGTTTCTCTACTATATTATGCATGTATGATACATATAAACCTTCCTATCATATTGAATTACTTTATATATTAAAAAAAAGCGGCCAAGTGCGAGTCGGACTCGCCCATGAAGGGTTCCGAAGCAGCAAGTAACATAATATAAAAGTTCTTGTAGTTCGTTGTAACTTTGATCGATGTTTTAATACTAGTGTTTTTTTTTGCGGTTTATGATTTATGACGTATTAAAAAAAAACTACTTACTAGATCTCGTTCAAACCAATTTTCGGTGGAAGTTTGCATGGTAATGTACATCATATATTTGTTTTCAGTTTTATCATTCTCTTATTTTAGAAGTTACAGGGGGGGGACCAACATTTTACCACTTTGGAAGTGTCTCTCACGCAAACTATTCAGTTTAAAAAAAAATGATATTAGAAACCTCAATATCATTTTTGAAGACCTATCCATGGATACCACCACAGAACTACTAGAAAAGCCTTTGACGTAATTTCGTAAGTAATCTTTTGTCGCCGGGACTCACACATAAACGATTAATAATATTATACACACATAACTAAGTCTATTCTAATTCGTCCAAGGGATTTAATGAATATAATATTAAACTACAACCTTATGCTCTTGGTATTAAGTAGAGTTTTACGTGCAATTTTGTGTTTAGAGGTGGATCTTCGTCTTTATGACCCACCCACCGTAGAGATGAGGTCCTGTCGATTATAATAATTAAATTTGCTTAATTTCGATAAGAAATAGTTCTTACTTTTAAATATCGCTATCCTATTTTTTATATGAAAGTCACTGTCTTAGAAATGGATTGAGTGAAATTGTACTAGTTTCTTGTGTTAATATAAAAATAAAACATTTGTTTTGTCAAAACATAAGTACATATTGTACATCTAATTTTGGAGTTTGACGTTTCATACTTATCAACACGACACAACTTTCTATAGACGTAACACACATAATCTTAATAATTTTTCTGTAGAACCCTGTAATCAACAGTAATTATGAGGTTATTTTTATATCCTCACAAGATGTACATTTTTTATATTTTATATCTAAATTTAAATGCAAAAAACAATATATAGACGTCGGACAGCCCGAAAATGTTAATCTTCAAAATATGTTTTAAGTTTTAAAAGAAATATTTCTCTTATTCCTATTCCATTTCATCAAAAAGCTTTCCAAAAAAAAATCATATTAAAAATTATTTTGCAGTCGGTTAAAAATCATAATATAAAACAAATCAACTCGTTCTACTTAAGAAAAACACAAACCAATATCATCGACATCCACAATTTTGTGGTATCGATTGCATTATAAATATTTGGGCACACCCCTATGCCTTATACTAAATCTGTTCGGGTGAAATAAATCGAAATATTCACGCAGGAAATGCAGTTCATTGCGTACTCTTGTGGAAACAATGTAGTTAGTAATCGAATTTAATACGCAATGTATGATTGTTTTATTGTTTTTTCCCGTTGAAAGTAAAATGCGAATGCGACCGTTCAGTTAATGCCAGCAGACAAAATAGAGGTATTTGGACTTATTTCGCGGCGCGCCTGCCCCGCCTACATAACATTTCTACCTATATTTTTTGTTCTGTGGATACCACATACGTATGGGTTTGATGAAAAAAATAAAATTGAGTTTCAGTTCCAAGTATGGGGACCCCCAAAATTTATTGTTTTTTTTTCTATTTTTGTGTGAAAATCTTAATGCGGTTCACAGAATACATCTACTTACCAAGTTTCAACATTATAGTCCTTATAGTTTCGGAAAAAAGTGGCTGTGACATACGGACGGACAGACAGACAGA
Source organism: Diaphora mendica (assembly GCA_949125395.1). Classification (NCBI taxonomy): domain Eukaryota; kingdom Metazoa; phylum Arthropoda; class Insecta; order Lepidoptera; family Erebidae; genus Diaphora; species Diaphora mendica. The sequence continues at coordinate 12,208,091 of OX421321.1, forward strand.
CAGACAGACGGACAGACAGACATGACGAATCTATAAGGGTTCCGTTTTTTGCCTTTGGCACGTAACCCTAAAAACCGCATCAAAATCCGTTGCGTAGTTTTAAAGATCTAAGCAGTTATAGGGACAGACAGACAGCGAAGCGACTTTGTTTTAAACTATAGTAGTGATTATGAACCATCATTGTATCATTGGCAACGGTTGCATATCTAATCCATTGTTCTAGCTCCTAGTACTATATTAACAAATTAATAAAGGTTTGCGTTTTGTATTGGATTACTAGAAATATAGTCATGCTCGTCTAAGCTAGCTCGACCAAAGTGGTTTGGATATATATCACCAGTATTATAACTATGACATAACCTATTTACTAGAAAAGACCGAAAAACAGCTATAAATTTAAAAATTGTGTGTGATTTTTTCGTTAATGCTTGGAGTCTGAATATAAAATATAAATATAAAATATAATATAAATAATATAAAAGTGTAAGAGTAACAAATACAGGTATCATTATTACTTATAAGCTGATCTATGCAATCATGCTCGACTCCTATTGGTCTAAGCGGGACGTTAATTATATCTTATCTTAGGCACGCCAGAAAAACACACATTTAACAAGTAAAATTTTAACAACTAACATAAAACCGACTTCAAGAACGACCAAATTGAAATGAGACCATACAGAGAGCACCAGCTTTCAAATAAAATAAAAAAACGAACCTAAATGCACTAGTCGCGCCTAGGAATTACGAAGGTTCCCCTCTATTTCTCTTGGATGCCATTACCAGATCTTAGTGTCCTTATCATGGTACCACCGTTGGGATATCTACTTTCCTATTTAAAAAGATTCATCAAAACCGGTTTATAAACGACGAAGTTATCCGCGAAGACACATAAAAAAATAATATTATACGGTCAAATTGAGAACCTCCTCCTTTTTTGAATCGGTTAAAAAAACGTCAAAATCGATTAGTTAGTTTCTGACTACATCGTGAGCAACACCGTGACACAAAAATACATTATTTTTTTTTATGTATGGCCCGCCAAAATGACTCTACTCTGCCTGATGGAAAGCATAAGCAGAATCACTGTTGTATACACCATACTCACTGCGAATGCAACAATGCAGTATGGCGACCCACACCATGGCGGCCTAGTGATGCTGCTGCATCTTTTAGTCTAGTCAACAAGTATGGAACTTGTTGACTAGACTATTTGGGCCTCCGGTCTCGCACTCACCAACGAAACACGACAGCACGAACGCTGTCATTTTAAGTTGATTTTCTATGCGAGGGTAGTACCGCCCCGGTCGAGCCGGCCCATTCATGCTGAAATCAGCGTGGCTCTACTACCTGTAAGGTAATCATGGATAAGTAAACAAAAATTCAAGGTATCCCTTTTTTTTTTTTTTTTAAATGCAATCTGTTTCGTGTGAACATTCAGCATAAGGTCATGAATCTATCATTTGAACTTGCAGGGCAGTCAGTCCAGCGACATGCGCCCTTTATGTTTAATAATCCCTATTATAAATCTCTAGGGGACTTTCTTTGTAGCCTTTTGAATGTGGAAGTGTTACTCATCAAGTGTACAGTCAGTATGTTTGGATGGTTTTCCAGTTTATTTCTGTAGGATTTTATTGAGTACTTAATCTCTTCTTGGACTGTTCTAATTTTAAGGTCGTGGTGTAACTGTTGGTTTGTTACAAACCATGGAGCGTCTGTGATTGTCCTCAGCATTTTGGACTGAAACCTCTGAAGTATTTCCAGGTTCGAATTGGCAGCTGTGCCCCACAATTGGACTCCGTAAGTCCAGATTGGCTTAAGTATACACTTGTATAATAGGAGTTTATTCTCCATTGACAACTGTGATTTTTTTCCGAGCATCCAGTACATCTTCCTCAATTGGATCCCCAGAGCCTTTCGCTTGGTGAAAATGTGTTTCCGCCAGGTGAGACGGCGATCGAGATAAAGACCAAGGTATCTGGCTTCATTTGTTTCTGTCCCGGTTTTGGCAAATCTCACCTCTTCACTAGATGAAGCATGAAACTCAGGATCATGGCTAAAACCCAGCAAAATTTACCTCACCGTCTCAGCTGATCACTTTTAAACGAGTTTTTTATTTATTTGGGACAAAAAACAGTTATACATTATAGTATTTACAAATAACTAACAGGTTGTGTTTATAACGTATAACCCACACTATTGTCCACGAGGTGATAAATGTAATAGTTGAACAGAAAGAGATTCAGCAGCTATTTTTTTTAATTTAGTTTGAGTGAGAGCGAATATGTCCAAATACATGAAATGCGAGTTTAATCATAAGTAAGGTATATGTTTTGTTTTCCAAAACTTGGTCAATTAATGTTTTTCCATTTTTTAACCTTACATCTTACAAGGTTATTGTCATAACAAAAAGGAGCGTTTATCGCATGCCAAATGACTGGTCTACTATTGAAACATTGATCTCTTATTTTACTACTTTTAGAAAATTTAACATCATAATGTTACAGTTAAAAACCTACTTCATTTCTACAGAATTTTAGTTTATACTTCTTTGGCTGTCTTCGAGTTTCATTATGAAAGAAATCATTTAATAGTAGAGTTTTGGAACCAAATAAGTAGAACTTAAAAAAATTAAGTATCAAGTAAATCTATTTGCACACTAAGACTATCCCATAATAAATTATGCACTTGTGCATGTTGTGCATATATTATTATTTGCTATGTATGGAATTGTACCTGTTACAAATATCTTAATACTTAATATGTATAGACACCGATATTTGCGTATTGGCTTCGAAAGTCTAACAACTTCATAAGACTAATTTCGAATATCTAAAATATAAAAGGTACTTGTGCGAAGAAAATTCGGGAACTATTTCATGCAGAGTTAGTTTTGAATGGGCTTGTTTCAGTAATAGGTATCGATTAAATAGTAATCAATATAGATATATTTTTAACCGACTTCAAAAAAAGGAGGAGGTTCTCAATTCGACTGTATTTTTTTTATGTTTGTTACCTCATAACTTTTGACTGGGTGAACCGATTTTGATAATTCTTTTTTTATTTGAAAGCTGGTGCTTCCCGAATGGTCCCATTTAAATTTGGACCAGATTGAAGTCGGTTTTTTCTTGTTAAAATTTGTAGGTAATTATCCTTGATTGTCACAACCTTTTGAAGTAAATTTTAGAAGACTATAATTAAAATGACAATGATTTAAAGGAAAGTCAATTATCCTGATAATTAATATATGCATTACTATACTGATTTCGTTCTATTGTTATAATCTGAGTAAAATTGTTAGAAACTATTTTCATACAAAGATAATAATAAGAGAAAATAATAACAGAATTTTAACTGAAAATATATACCAATTTACAAAAGGGGATAGGTGGATATTGCAGTAATTCTTCTAATTAATGTCATTTAGTATATTTTTTTATAAATTTTATCGAAATTAATTAAACCTACAGTTTGCTCATGTATTACCAGTTTCAAACATGTAGCTAATAAAATTTAAGAAAATAAACCTTATACTATTTTACAAGCATTTGATTGAAATAACATAATATCTCAGAATTATGTTGGACTTACCATCATTTTTCAGCTTATCGTTGACTCTCCCATATTTACTATGGTCTACATAATTATCACGATTAGAATAATAATTCACTTTATCACCACTTTGCTCCGGAATCCCCCAATCACCACTCCATTGAGGGTTTTCAGTTTTCCATCGTTCATTAACATTATTGTAACGACTAGATATATCTGCTAAAAGAACCGGCGGTGCAGACCACTGTACGAACCACTGATGCGACACAGCCATAGTTTGTCATACAAATTAGCAATTAAATCACAACCTCTCTTTCTTACTACAGCTTTTTTCACTGACACGATAAAGAGAACAGAACAGCAACGATACAATTCTCTGCATCGCAAAAAATACGTGAAAGCAAGTGCAACAGTCGGACTTGTCTGCCAGTGCGGTGTGATCGCGCCCTTTCTTCAACACCACATGTTGCCCCTCTCAGTATGACTTTCGAGGTTTAAAACGTACTTGAATAGCATCTTTATTTTATAGTGCTAAACAGAACACATCACTTTTAATTACAACATTGCAATTAGATAATACCTGCATGATCTACGGTAACAAATTAAAACTAGTTTCTGTGTTGCAAATCTTAAATGGCCATTAAATGTGAATCGTGATGATGTTATAGGGAATATAAATAAGGATGCAGTTCAGAAGGAGGCTAATATTACATATTATTGCAGTATCACGACTAACACATATAATTAATCATCATCTTATTTTAAAATAATATATAAAATATTTATAAGAGTGTTGATTTTGTTTTGTTGAACAACATTATTTATAATTTTTAAGCAAATGTATCTTAAATATTAGTTCATAATTTAAATTAATTTTATGCAACCTCTCTTTACCCAGTTAAAACTGCAGGAAAAAGGTTTCCCTACATTTTCTATGGCTATTTAATGAATCAATGCATTGATAACTGAGGTAACTACTTCAGTACCAAATGGAACTCCATTTGTACTTCAAGCCAATTGACCTGAATATATTGATTACCTATCGCGCGTAACCACCAAGTAGGGAAAGCTGAGAGAGGTATAAACCGCGGCAGAGTTCAATAAAATGCGAACAAATGGTCCAATCAGTTAGCACCATATCGTCACTTTACTTTTAGTATAATTGTTACCGTGCAATAGGCAGTTTTAATCAAAATGTACACAAAATATATCGTTCTTTTAACAGTAGTGATTTTTGCAGGTGCTCTAGGTATTTATCCATATTTTGACACGCAGGATTTTATATACAATATGCCAAAAGTTTATAGAATATCTATAACATTGGATAAATTGTTAAAGTATTATGAGAAGAAACCGTCGAAAGATCCTGAGTGGTACATCGCATTGGGGATAGCTAGAGGTACTCGTACGAATATTATATTTTAAGTTTTGTCTACTTATGTAACCTGACGGAAATGTCAGATGCTAATGTGTTTAAAAATAAAATGTTAAAAATACGTTTTAATAAAATTAATTTACATAATACAGTTATTAAATATACATGCACTATATTTTTGCATATGTAGACTATCCTACGAGTATTAGGAGTAGTATAGTTGAGTAGCCGATTAAGCACCCACACTTTTTAAATCTATATATATAAAAGCGAAATACCACTCACTTATTAATCACGAAATCTCAGAAACTATAACACCTACAAACTTGAAATTTAGCAGGTAGGTTCCTTATAGGGTATAGCGGATGTCGCTAAGAACGGATTTTACGAAACTCCACCCCTAAAGGGGTAAAACGGGGATTGGACGTTTGCATGAAAGTCCTATGTTTTTGAAGTAAGAGACTTGAAATTTAAAATGTATGCTCTATAGATGGTGTGGAGATGTAGTAATAATGTATCTTTAGAAATCAACCCCCTTTTGAGGTAAAAATGGGGGATGATAGTTTAGACGCAAACGAGGTTGCGTAGGTCAGCTAGTTAGGTATAATTTGGTCCTATACTAACATGATTATAAGATTGCAAAGAGAAGAAAAAATTTAAATAAACCTTATAGCAATCCGTCTGGGGCGTGGTATAGTAGGCTAAAGGGCTCCCACACATAACTGGGAATTCGCGACGCATCGCAAATACCTGCGATCTCGCCCGACTTCACGCCGCATCGCATCGCAGTTATGTGTGGGAGCCCAAAGTTCCCTTTCTATGAAGAGACTTAAAATCAACAGTGGACTGGTGAAAGCCGTTGATAACGTGATTAGGGGTTTAGGTTAGTTGCTAGCCTGATTTGAGGATTGAAGATGGGAAAATTAGAAATATTTTCAGAAAAATGAGCAGAAGGAACATTGAACGGAAAAGCATTTTGCTTATGCACATAAAGTAGGTAGGTACTTTGAATAGGGTTACTGTTACGTAATTAGCTATTGTCGGAAAGTGCGAGCTATATTCCTTGAATATTAAGTAATAACTAGCATTTAATAAGTCACATATTTCATCACACTAATTTATAAATGCGAAAGTTTGTGTGTATGTTTGTTACTTCTTCACGCAAAAACTACTGAACGGATTTGGATGAAACTTTACAGTAATATAGCTATAGGCTACTTTTTGTCGCGATAACCAACATACACGCGGGCGGAGCCGCGGGCAACAACTAGTATTATATAAATACCGCGTTTTTGACATGTCGAATCTATACTTATCTATACTATTATATAAAGCTGAAGAGTTTGTTTGTTTATTTGTTCCGTCCGATTTGAAAAATTCTTTCAGTGTTGGATAGTACATTTATCGAGAAAGGTTATAGGCTATATATCATCACACTACGACCAATAGGAGCGGAGCACCAATGAAAAATGTTTCAAAAACGGGGGAAAATTATCACGCTATGGGCAATAGGAGACGCAAACGAGGTTGCGTGGGTCAGCTAGTTCCTTTATAATAGTTTACAATATATATAAAATTATATTATATATACTAGCTATGTGCTATGTCATTTAAATATTTAAGTCTCATACTTAAATAATATCTTTATTTTTTTTGCTAGTTGCTTTGACTTCGTATACATAATATATACTTTTAAAGGTACATTTCATTGATTTTATTTAAATTTTAATCGTTTCATTTACATTTTCCAGACCTGTCAGACTATATTTATATTATTTAACTATTGTGCAATTAATGTAATATTTGAAGTATTAAAAAAGTATCTTCTATTTAACGAGGTTTGTTTTAAAAGATCCACAGGGGGTAGCAGTCGCAGGGCAGTAGCAGGGGGTCGACAGGGTAATAACCGGATATGAGTTTATAAGGGATTGAAAAGCGTTTTTATAGAGTAAAGATGTAGGCTTGTCCTATCCATCTTGTGAAAATCGTCATTTGTCATCTGCAATTGCCTGGCGGCGTCCTATACTACGTAAAATTCACGCTAAGATCTTTAGAAGGAAACTAGAGCCTACAAATGCATGTGAAACTGCGAGAAATGGATGGTATAAAATTAACGAAAAAAAATATGAAGCTGTTCCGTATTACATCAATATAATACAGAAATACACTTAATACATTTTGTTACGAAACTTATAGCTCAGTCAGGTTTATCAGACTATCTCGTGAATTGATTAGAGATATTTAGGTAATATCATGTGAAAATTTAAAAAACAAATACTTTAATACTGGGAAAATAAAATTCAAAAGTATCAGTTAACCATTCCTAGCTCTAAAGGAAAGTACAACCCAAGAGTGTTACCGAGTGATAAGAGATTTCAAAAAGATTTTTCTCGTTTCTTTTCTTCTCTTCGTGTTTTTTTCTTATCCCTTGGTTGAAAAAACTGGAAAGAATGCCCTGAGCATTAAGTCCAACGATGTACAATTAGATTACTATCTGACCCACGCAACGTCGTTTACGTCTCTTAATTACCGTAGCGTAATAATTTCACCCCGTTTTTGTAATATTCTTAATTGGTGCGCCGCTACTATTGGCCTTAGCGTGATGATATATAGCCTATAGCCTTCCTCGATAAATGTACTATCCAACTCTGAAAGAATTTCTCAAATCTGACCAGCGGTTCCTGAGATTAGCGCGTTCAAACAAACAAACAAACTCTTCAGCTTTATAATATTATATATAGTATAGATATTTATACCAGAATTGCTTAAATATGTGGGGGAACGGGTGTCATGCCCTCCAACGCAAAGGGAGGATCCTCCGACCAGGCGAGGTGATCATGCCTGGTGGGCCAACTGCCCAACGGTTGATGTTGGGATGTTGTATATACGATAATCGGCGCGAGAACTTTCATAGCGCGATTCAGGATTGGTAGTTTCTTAGTTTCCTTCGTTACTCCGTAGTTCAGTGTAACTTCGGTAGATGACGCTGTAGTATATTTCTGTTGCGCTGTATGTGGAAGTCGCCACAAAAATATATAAATATAATCTGAATTTCGGAAACGGCTCCAAAGATTTTCAAGAAATTTAGTATGCAACGGGTTTTGGGGGCGATAAATCGATCTAGCTAAGATTCATTTTTAGAAAATTTACAAAAAAAAATACCGAGCGAATCTCGGTCATCCACGTATATAAATAAATAAAAAGATCATGGATTATACCCTTCTTTCATACTACTAGAGCTAAATTGGTTTATTAAAAAGGCTCACATATTTCTTGAAATAATTGGTTTCAGGGCAATTAGAGTACACGATAAACGAACTGGATAAATCAGTGCCAGTAAAGCTGAAAGAGAATTTACAAAACATCACCAGAGCCATGGACCGCATCAGGAACAAAACTGATTTCTCAACCTTGGTTTATCGCAGTAAAGATTACGAATACGGTTTGTACATATTGTTTTAATGCATATTAATTATCACAAATGATGTAGTAGGCTTAGCATATAGCATAATATTTCCATAACAAACCCATTATATTTATGTTAGTAATCACATACGTTTATAAGTAGAAGTACTTCTAAAATAACCGACCAAGTGCGAATCAGAGTGAATTATGTAAAATCCGTACGTGTTATTTTGTCTTTCGCACAACTTGTATAAATTTTGCACTACCAGTATAACATTCGATCATCTAGTATAGCTTTCGCACAACTACCATAAATTCTTTTTTTTTTGTCAAAATTCTGTTGGTACTGAACTCCAAACAAAGACCTTACAGTTTCGTAAAATTCATTCGTTCATCCTTCTGCCCGTAGCATGCCTTACAGACTAAATATTTCTTGGATTCTCTCACATCGAGTAAACCGATAAAGTGGTAAAATAAAATCATTAAAACATTGTTATGTAGGGTACCTGCTGCAGGAACAAAATTGGCTTATTTATTACTAGTATAATCGCACAGTATCGGGTGATTATATAGATAGATTATTTAATAACATTGCAGGGCAGTGCAAACGATTTTTGTTTCAGTGATTCATTTGCAAAATATGAGCAATTTTTATTAAACTACGCAATTCTACGTTGCACACAGTCATGGGGCAGTTTCTACCTAATATTGATTGCAGATCTTCAACTAACATTTATCATTGACAAATACTTTAGTTAACCCATATGGTTTTCTTTCCGCAAAGGTTATGATGAACCCTAATTACATAAACTTCATAATTTAGAACCAATGTTCTGCATGCATGATCTTACACTCTTAGCGGTTCAACAATAAATCTTATCAGTATGTGCCAGTTCCAGAATAGGAATGCATAATAGATTTAAGGTAGGACCTAAATCGAGTTTATTGCCGAAAATGTGATAGCATACGCTGTCCGAAGACGGGGACAACTTTTATGCATGTTTATAAATATGGAAGTATTCGTTATCAAAGACAAATAGGTAACAAAAATATTTACCACTACGTGAATAGTTAATTTAATGTGTCGCTATTTTACGGTCTCATTTTGGAGTTATATTATGAAATAGCTATGATTAATATAACATGTTGAATAAAAATAATGAGAACAGAAGAGTGTTTAGTGTGTACTCTTTAAGCGCCGTGTCCTACTAGACCTTGGCCAACGGTCGTTTAGCATTCGGTTTAAGGTATTAGTATTCTGGTATGGCATTCAGGTGAATACAGTAACCACGCAAGACTTTTTGTTTGACCAATATACATTTGGACGTTGGGTAACCACGACTATTTCTCTTACGTATGTAGAGTAAAATATACATATAAAATATTTTTTGTAATATGCAATCTGAAACAAATGTAAATAATATGTATAGTGTTGTCGTATATTAAAAATAACAATCTTATCACATTGTAAGCGTTACGTTGTGAAATATTAATTACCTAGTTTTTTTTATAATTAATGTTTTATTTCTAAATATTTGGGAATCGTCATAAATCAAAACAATTAATTTAATTAAATGGTAATAGTAATTCTTAATGTAAGTGCAGTTGTTATTTATGGATTAAGTGTCTGTGTTAATATTTCATTTTCATATAAAGTATGAAATGAAATATTGTATATGAAATATACAGTATTTCATTGTATGTAAGAAATTTCTGAAAAGTGAAATTTCAGACTCTTTTCAACCGAGCCTAAAAAGGAGGAGACATGTGGAACATAAATCCACTGTATGTAGTGTTTTTAACACACATTACCAGGTGACTAATAAACCTCCATTGCGTGGTCCGTCGCGGGCTTTCTATTACGTGGATAAAATTCTTATTAACTTCCAAAAATAGTTGACTCAATGATGAATGAATAATCTCTTTTGTTACTAGATATTTATTAAGTTCAATTACCAAATTACAATAGAAACGCTACCTTTTTTATTCCTTAATCAAAAAGTAGCGTTCAAAATATTAGTAAGTATGTTTATGCTTTCAGAATCAGATCCTTATAGGTATATCTGTTATACACAAAGTCAAATATAAGTACCTCGAATTTCTTTATTTTACATATTCTATTACAATTGTTTGGTATTGATTTTAGGTCCACTTTCATATGGTCAAAACATCTATTTATGTTTTGACCATATGAAAGTGGTCCTCAGTTACTAAAGAGTTTTTACCACTGCCACTGTGCTACTTTTAAATATGTAGAATAATACTCAAAATAACGATTACTTGAAAATAATTTCTTTATTTTCCATTGATGCATTAGAGCAAGGCAGTATAATGGACGAGAAGAAGACAATAGTCTAGCTAGACTAAGATATATTATTAAAAGATCTTATGAAATGCTTTGATTGGTATCTCGGATCGAAGATCTGAGCAGCGTATGATAATTATATAACTAATTTATTGAGTGGATTAGTAGATTGCGACTACAAATGCCTAACTATTGTAGATATATGTTGTAGAAAGGCAGTGTAAGGATAGACACCTTTAAACATTCACTTCTGTTTTTCGATGAGAATGAGTACTTAGCTTTATCTCGAAACGGAATTCACGACGCTGTTGTACGTGCTTTTGACTAAGGTCACTTTGGGTATCATATGTTATCTGCTCCGTTGGACTGATTTACATTGCAAGGTAGTAAAGGATAATGTAAATGTAAAAAACGCCGCGCAGTGCGTAATATATCATTCCCCTAAACTATGATTGAACGCTAACTGTGACTCTGACTGGCAGCTTGGTGATTGTATTTTGACCCCTTTGAATGTGTTGTTTAATTTCCAGACCACTATAATTTGAACTTACATTATCTAGGCTTTTGTATATAAACCTGCTCGCTGCCTGCTGTCCCGTTAGCTCGCTAACTGTTTAAAATACTAGTTTTCAGTATTTTTTCTACATAAGTACTTATAAACATTAATGATTCACAATACTTGCAATACATGCTTCGGTGCGACATATTTCTTTAAATAGAGACATACATTTTTTTCTGATATATTAATGTATTGATATTAGTAGATCTTACTGTGTTAAAAGATTAATGATAAACTCTACTTAATCGCTGCTGCCGTTGGTCTTTCACAATTAAATACAAGTATGAACGTTCTTTGTGATAAATTGCAGACAACTCACTTTAATTTGAATCAAATATTAGCTCAATACATGGATTAGGTAACTTGAGTTGTGTAACAAGAAAGCAGGTAAAGAATTAAGATTTAATACACTTACATTACAAGAACATTCTTCAATCTGTACACCGCCTTAAGTCTTTCTACTGAGACGTTATTAGAATATTGTTTTATTTTCTAGATGTATTGTAAATTATGTTTTGTGAAGATGTGTATCCACCTACCCTTGTATTACAGTTGGTTCTACTAAAGTCTCAACTTAATTTAATTTCTTAGCTCAGTTTAATTTTACAATTGTATGTTTTAGCTGCGAAAGCAATTTTCGAGAACTTAGACATCCTTACGTCCATGATGGAACCTATAACAGTGGGCACAATGGGGACACAGAAGCCTTATCGCTTTTCATTTGAACAATATGTTCAAGAAGCAAGAACTAAAACGCCTACACGAAAAGCGGCAGGTAAGATTTTAAAACCAATTAGCAACTATGAATAAAATGAAAGGATAAACTACTTCACTGAAATAAATTGTACTAATAAAGACATTTAACCCTTTATTAGCCAACAATATAATGAATTCTTAATAGTAATGAGGTGGCACCAATCCAAAAAATGATAAAGGAGAATAAACGATTGCCCACTCTGGTTTTTTTTTTATATATATGGCTCGCCAAAATGACTCTGCCTGATGGAAAGCATAAGCAGAATCCAAGAGTGGTGGTCACCATACTAATGAGTATGGTGACTACCACTCGCAATGGCGAATGCAGACAATGCAGTATGGCGACCCACACCATGGCGGCCTAGTGATGCTTCTGCATCTTTTAGTCTAGTCAACAAGTATGGAAATTGTTGACTAGACTATTTGGGCCTCCGGTCTCGCACTCACCAACGAAACACGACAGCACGAACGCTGTCACTTTACGTTGATCTTCTGTGCGAGGGTAGTACCGCCCCGGTCGAGCCGGCCCGTTCGTGCTGAAATCAGCGTGGCCCTACCTTTACCTGCCTTCCTCCGAAGTGGCACGGGCTTTTAAATGTAAAGCGTTTTTCATGTTAGTATCCTTTGGAAGGAATCACCGCTCCGCCTTCGTAGCCAAGGGAGGATTAGTATGATATGTAGTATTTATAGTAGTAATATAATCAAAACCATACCATTCTTTCATTCTTCAAATGCTTTCATTTAATAATATGTGCGTATTATAGTCAAAACAATTTGTATAATTGACGGAACAAGTTTGATCCCTTCAACTGTGGGAACAGATATTTAGGATACGCAACTAATCAAGGATGTAATACACATATGAAAAAATTAGGAGACTTTTTAGATTTTTGTTTACTTTGACGTCAGATAATTTCACAAGGCTCAAAGTGTAAACAAAATAGTAAATCACACTAATATTATAAAAGCGAAAGTATGTTTGTTTGTTACTACTGCTACGTACTGCTTTCACGGGTAAACTACTTAACCGATCATCATGAAACTTTGTACACATATTCTTGGAGGTATTTTAAGTACGTAGGATACTTTTTTTAAATGCGAGCGAAGCCGCGGGCGAAAGCTAGTAATTAATAAATGTTTAAATCCAGTAACGTAAAGGTACCAAATGTCAATTTTTGTTACTAGATGTCGAAATATCGAGTGCATTGTAATAATTTATTTTATGCATACCTAGGCCTGTTCAAATAAATAAAAATGAAGGCCAGTTTCTTGCTTTCGACATTATTTGATGTTGATCAACTTTCGCAATTCATTGACAATAATGTGAAATTTGATTTGAATTTCTGCTTGGCTTGTAGATGCTTGTATAATGCAATTGTTGATATCGGCTATGGAAACACAGACAACGCAAACAGACGGAACTTGCGAATTGACACCAGAATGTGCTGAGCAGGTCATAAAAGGTTCAGGCTTGGCTTTTCAACAAACAAGCCGTGTTAGAGCTGCTATCCTATCACATATTTTTGACTGTTTGGAAGGACTTGATATCTCAGCACACATATATAAATTGTGTATCCAAATTTACAAAGAAGCCAAATCGTTGGAAGCTTGGAATCACCCACCTGGTACTAGAACACTGTTTATGCAGCAAGGTAAGTTTCTATTTTTAGGTACTTCAACTTAAAATATTTGTCCGACATAATAATGAACACTCTTTTTTTTGGTTTCAACTGTTTTTTTTTGTTGTTTCAGTTTTTTATTGCTCCTTGCAAGGTTATGGGGAGTTCATAAAACCGAGATGGATGAATAAAATGTTGTCGTGGCAGGAACCCAAAGGTTGTTACTCAGATGATCGACAACCGTTCTTGAGACTAACTGGATTCGTAGGGCCTTCATCAACTGCCACGGATAAAAGTAGAGAGGTACATATTAAGAATTTGAATTTAAACCACTCATGTCTCTATCTATCTAATATCATCAAATACTACTAGTAGTAATTAGTACAACAAGATTTAACTAAACAGTAAATTGCCTGTTCTGTATTTCTGTTAAAAATCATTTGCATCACAATATTAAGGGTGAAACCAAACGAGCGTAATTTTGTGTCGTGAGTCGCGTATTTTTGGTCACTCATTTTACGTTCAACTGAATATCGGTTGAGTTGCCAGACGAACTTAATTTATTTATTCAGTATTGAGCGTAGGTACGGGCTGTTTGTGTCGTCGAGCACGATGGATCCATTAAAAATATTGTGTATTTACGAATCATATTCCGAAGCTGAGGCCAAAAAAAGAAGCTAACGAAGGGTAGACGCACTCAATAGTCAGAGGCTGATATGTGGACAGTTCCATACTTTATTTTACTTCCCCCACCACGACCGAAATTCGGTCGAGTTTACGCGCATTGAGTCGGCAGACAACTCATTTTGCGTCGTCGTGTGGCACCAACTGCATTCTTTTTGGAACCGAATGCAGCAGAATTTATGCTACCGAAATTCTGCGACTCACTCACAAAATGACGCTCGTTTGGTTTTAGCCTTATAGTGTATTTCGTATTCTCTGAAGTATTCCTTGGCAATGTGACACATTAAGTGATCTGCAATCTCTGATTTCAGGAGGAATACAAAGTAAAGAAAGCTGCCACTTCAGAGGGGGGTGCTTGTAATTCACTGACATCTGCAATGGCTTTAGGCTCCCTGGTACTTTATATAAGAGCGCTGCTTGAAACGGATCAGGCGTTCCAATATGATGTATTATCTTAAAAAAAATATATTTCAACATTTACTAAATAATATCATTATACTATAAATACTAACTTAGATGTTACAAACTTTAAAAAGAAAAGAAAAAGAAAAGAATTTTTAATAGTATCAAACTATTTATTTAAAATTAATACTAATTATATTATTAATAGTAACAATAACCGCGCACACTCTTCCAACTACATTTGTTACGAATGGAATTCGGTCAATATAAGTTAATTTATTATATTTAATATTTATTAATTCCATTTAATAAAATAAATTAACAGAATATTTTACTAACTAGAAACTTGAGATAATGATTTCAAACGCTAGACCACGGTCTTTGTTTTCCTCCTTTACATCCAGATCTTTGCAATAAAGTTGATAAAGTTTCGGCATGAATTCTATAATTGATTCTATCAGACGATATCGTGCCAGTCATTACTCTTTGGAAGCTGCTCGTCAATACCCATAACTCTTCTTCTCCTTTAGTGTTTTTGACAATTTTAACGCCACTGGCAAACTGTAGGGTTTCTTCGTCAATTGCAAGTACATGGAAGTTGCGTGGAGAGAATTCTGTTGCGGTGTTCCAACAATAAACTGCGGGAGGGTTCATCATGCCGAAATACATGATACCATTGCTATCCATAGCTTGGGCTGCTGCTTGTGTTGGACGTTCTTCTGGGTATACCTGTAATATTAAATAATTTATTATGTATCGGAGGATTTATTATTAATTATTTATCGGAGGAAGTTATGAACCAAGAAGATATAGACTTGTATGAATTCCTTGATTATACTATTAAATTGAAATAACTTTCGAATAGGTACATCCATCAGTCGTACTCCAAGATGTTATTTTATTAACGTCGAGATTTAAATTGATCCAAGCTTTTATAACAAAGCTTTTATAAAAGTTTTAAAGCTCTAACAGTTTTGAAGGTTCACACACATCCATCATGGACGTCGTTTACATTAATGTTTTCATTCAAAAACTTTGTTTTATGAACATTCAAAACACACTAACACGTTAATGAGTTTTCTTAAACAGACTTTTTAGAAGAAAAAGATCTGTAGAAACTATTTGGGTAATGAATTTATTTTTGTGTTGATAGAATTTTTATTAATAATCAGGTAGTTCAATCATAAAAAAACAATTCACGACAGACATTCCCATTGATTATACTAGATCTCTCTATGAATTATTAAATACGAAGAAACTTTGTTCACTTACATAGACAGAATCTATATCTAGTTGCTTATCGGAGGCATAGGATTCGTTTCTTAATACTCTGGTGCTGACCACGTTTTCGGTTGTAGAGGCAAGAGCATGGAAGAATAGGTTGCGTTCACTGCCAGGTTTGTATGGTGATAAGGCTAAGCCTATTACGCCGTCCATCAACTCGAATCTATCACCTGAAATAATATTTATCTGTATCAATAAAATGAATCACCAAATGTGTTAACTGGCCAAGCAAAAAACTCAACCCAAATTGGTTGCTGTTGCCTTTCATATTTTTTTAAGACAAGGCACTTTTTTCATTTACGAGAAGTAACAAAATAAATACTTTTATACATACAAATTACAGAATAAATTAAAAACCCATCATTAGCTTTCAAACACGAGATGTCAATCAAAACAACGAAGCCGCGTTAGGTCCTATCTTGAGTAGACCTAGTATATTTTCTACTACTACGTACTAATTAAGCGACTTCAAAAAAGGAGGAGGTTCTTAATTCGACAGTATGCATGTTTTTTTTACGTGTGTTCGCGTATAACTTCGTCGTGTATGAACCGACTTAATGATTCTTTTTTAATGGAAAGGAGATATCTCAACGGCGGTACCATGATAAGGGTACTAAGATCTGATGATGGCATACAAGAGAAATCGAGTCAAACTCGACTTTAAGAGTCGATTTTTCATTTTGTTAAAATTTTACTTGCTAACCGACTTCAAAAAAGGAGGAGGTTCTTAATTCGACTATTTTTTTTTTATGTTGTTACCTCATAACTTTCGACTGGGTGAACCGATATTGATGATTCTTTTTTTAATTGTGCTAGTGCTTCGCACGTGGTCCTATTTAAATTTGGTCCCCATAATTTTCCCATTTGGTCCGGATTGAAGTCGGTTTTTTTTTGTTAAAATTTGTGATTATTTTAGTATACTGTTTAGATTTTTTTTCCATTGGACTTCGACAGGCCAATAACCTTTTAAAGAACGAAGTCTCTCAGAGCTGGCAACTATTTAATATATATGATATCATGTGGATGTTGATTCAAAAAACCACATACAAATACTTGTCTGCCACCGACTTACCTGCGATAGAAAAAACTCCTCTAGATGGAAACGGGTAGAATAACCGGTGAGTCACTTTCCAGGATCTGTTCTTCATCACGTCCACTACTAGTAGGCCGAAGTCTGATACATCGGCAACATATACGTGTGTAAAGGTGCAGTCACCGGCACCTCTCGAACGGATGTCTAACACCTGAAACAAATTTAGGTCGAAATGAAAATCCGCCAAGTGTGAGTCCGACTCGCACAAGATGGGATTATACTATCGTACAAAATTTGACAAAAACGGATTTCTGAGTTCAATTTTTGGAATTGTTGTGTGGTGTTATTAGCATGGATTCAATGAGCAGTGTATAATATAAAGCGAATAACAAAGTAGAGTAGAAGAAAATATATGAAACAAATGAAATACCTTACTGACCTTAGAAGCTGACTGTCGTTAGGGCATAGTATCTATTTGTATTTATAACTAGATTCATAAAAATAATCAGCAAACAGCGCAAACTTCGTCTGACAACAACAATGAAAAGAGAAGGAAAACAAAAAAAAAATAATTAAAAAGCTTTTTAAAAAACAAGCTTTTACTGGAATGCCTCTAGACGATTCAAACGAGTCCAAACTCGATGATTTTATGATTTTGCGACGTTTCTTCACCGAGTTCCTATGGCCACCTTCCAGCTCCAGCATCAGATTAGCTCCATGTCATTATAATATTGTATTGTCACGTTGTATACATATGCTTACAAAATTTCAGCAAAATCGGTTGAAGATATCTGCTTCAAAATTGAGTTGCAAGATTCCACCCGAACATACAAGCATACATACGTTGCAAGTTAATAAAAAGCTTGTAAAAAGACCCTATAGTGGCTAGTCTGGCTAGTCAGGCCAGCGTGGTATAGCAGCTCAAAACCTCCATTCCATGGAGAGGCCTATGTCCAGCAGTTGACTATTAAACACTCTCGATGATGATAATGATTATGATGACTTACTTATTGCGATTACCATGCGTATCATTTAGATTACATACCTAATGAGTAGGTAGAAATATACTTACAGGTGTTATAAACAACGATAGATCTGAATAACTTGATTGATTAACGACGTGTCTGTAGATTAGTTTGTCGGTGGTGAGATCAAAAGCGAGCAATTGTGGAGGACAATTTTGCGTGTCTCCTATCTTGCCGGCGTCCATTACCCATAAGCGCTGGCATTCATCTATCTGGAATGGAAATTGATGGCAACTGTTAATAAAACATTCGTAAATATTTCTAGAATTACATGAATTCTTTTTTTTATGTATGGGCGTGCCAAAGTGACTCTACTCGGCCCGATGGAAAGCGTACGCAGATTCGAAAGTGGTGGTCACCATACACATTGCGAATCCATACAAGGCAGCAATACCCACACCTACATCGCGCATACAGAAGCATCACTAGACCGTCTTTGGGCCTCCGGTCTCGCACTCACCAACGAAACACGACAGTACGGATGCTGTCATTTTAGGTTGATCTTCTGTGCGAGGGTAGTACCGCCCCGGTCGAGCCGGCCCGTTCGTGCTGAAATCAGCGTGGCTCTACCAACTTATAAAATATTTTCTTCAAAAGAGAAAGAAGAAGAGAGAAAAATAAAGCAATCACGCAAAGGTAAATGGAATTCGCTTTTTACAGTCTACTTGTTGTTTTTTGGTATCGGGTATGAATTATACACACAACTGTTGTCTTTCTTTTACCTTTCTCTACATGCACACTGTTACTACTGTACTTCCTTATTAACGAGACCTTATCTTATTATAGTGATATATATAAAGTTATATAAAAGTTTTCATCAAAGTAAACATTGGAAAAAAACTGTAATAGGGACTTCTGCATCAACTTCATCACTGCTCATCGCATTTAGATTGTTGGCAAGTTTTTAGAAATATGCTGGATCAAGTTCAGTCCTGGATATGGGAAACATGTCAAGAGACAGTAATTTTTAGAAATTAGAAATTATATCACAAGTTGAAGGCCTTCTTTGCCGACTAGTTTCAGTTTGACATGGATGGAATTCAACACGTTTACGTCAAATTTTAAGAACCATATCAAACTATTTAATCTCAGGTAGGATACATTTGCCTTCTTCTATACCTATGATATAATGTTCAAATGCCTACTAATATTATAAAGGCTCTGTAGGAATAATATTTATTGTATAATAAAACTAACTATTGTTTGCGGCTCATTTCCCGTGGATTCTTCAAGAATCAAAGTATATCCAAACTAAATTTCATTGAAATCATTTATTGATGTCGTAAAAGCGTAACAAACATACAGATAGGTAGACAGACGGAGATATAAATATCTATAGATTTTTGCTAAATAATTATCATATAAAAAACTATCCTATTTTTAACATTTCTTGAACTCATTTCATAAACAAACACGTCATAAGCTCAGTAATTAATATTAAGGTCATCGATAAGACGAGTAAACTTTAATCATAGTGGTTTTATATTACCCAATCATCTTACATCATTCAGGGAAACAATAGAAAATAAACACGTTGATGGTGGAATAACTAAAACAAGGAACATAAACCATAATTACCGCAGCCTAGACCTTTAGACGATACAGGGTCATTTGGTTTTTGCAACTTATTTATCATGAAAATAAATTTTGCCTATATCAGCTAACACAACGATTTTGAGTTTTCGGTTAGTTTATCCTAGAATATGACATGTCTACATCTCAATTTAGTATAAAATTTAGTCGCTTCTGCTGTCTGTTCGTTTAGATCTTTTAAAGTACTGAGTGGACTTTAATATAGTTTTTAGCAATAAATAGAGATGTTCGAAGAAGAATAAAAGAGAAATACACTTAAACCATCTCCTAACTAGGAAGATAAATCTAACTTATGTAATTTCGTTTTCACCATGCTAAGTGACACCTATGGGGTCTCCTATTTTGTAGGGATTTCCAAAACTGCGAGCCGTTGAGGTTATTATGTAAATATTACACCTATACTACTTAATGAAACGTATTCAAGTTTTGTAAATATAAAATTGTGCAAAATTAACGAAAATATAATCATTACGATTTTCCATTTTTGTTTAATTTTATTTAATACAAAGATAGGTAACATTCTCCTTGGTTAAGCTAAATCTTGGAGCAAAATCTTTATCGCCATATTTTGTAAATAAAGCTGGTCTATCACGGTGTATTCTCGATCTATTGTATAAACTACAATTATTTATCATCTGTAAGGTCTCAACAATATTGGAAATATTCCGTAACTCATCCATTCCAACAGTTTTAAGCAAAACGAAGTTTGTTTAGCACCTTGTTTGCGGTCAAGATCCGAGACACCTAAGCCCTTAGGTATCACATAAAAGTTAGTGAAAACGAAAATATTACTAAGGGTTACTTGACTCTTAACGGCCATAAGTCATATAATACTTAGTCTGGCCATAAATAATGTAACAATTAAAAATAAACAAAAGATTACTTTTGAATTTGGAATCTGTCATTTTTATACGATAGTTCACAGTTTTCTTATTATCGCGCCCATATATTTTAAAATATTTTGTTATATTAAAATGGAGTGGGGTTATAAAGAGAACCGAATCACTGTGATTGCATTACATAATGTAGATATGGAGCCAAATAAAAATTTTCCAATCTTCCATACGCTTGGTATTAGTCAAGTGTTTGTGTGCCAGGCTATTTATTGATAGGTAGAATGAAACCTCCTCTGTTTGTGACAGAAAAAGATCTGGCGGTCCACGTGGTGTTTGTACGAAAAAGGCGATCAAAGTAGTAAGGGAAAGAATTCGTAGAAATCCTGTCCGAAAAGATTTTATCTCGGGAGAAGAAAATGGCATCTAGAACCATGTCACGTATTTAAAAAAAAGACCTAGGACTTGCAGCTTATAAGAGACGCCCTGAAAAAAAAGCGCGGGAAACTTCAAGCGTACCGGTGCATTTTTTCTGGATAAAATTTTTAATTTTGATTTTTCATTATAAAAGGATCAGTTTTGTATTATATTGTAAATATTATTCACATTTAGTGTATATATATTAGTGTTAGTGTATAGTTTACCTGATTTGGTAAGTTGTTTTAAAAATTTTCATGAACGAGCCGCCTGACTTGGCGGACCCGGGGGTCTTTGTACCCCCGGCTGCTAATTTTGTAACAGTAGTATCGAATGAATCTGGGATGGAAACGGATGGTCCCAGTGCACAACGTGGTCATAAAAGAACCAGACTACATAAATTATGCAAAGTATGCAATAAAAAGAAAAGGAAGCACAGTCAGGCTGTTGATGGGAGCAAAGGTTGCTGCTGTGCTAGTGCAGATAATAGTGAGAATAGTGATTCTACTCCTACTGTTAGCCCGGTTGAACATATCAATAATAAAGTCACACCGAGTAGTGGTTCGGCCCCCCAGAGTTCAGTATCTGGAGTTGCTAGGACCAAGTATGAGGACAATGACATAGGCCCGTTTGTTATACACGTCCAAAAAGAAGTTAAGTCGCCCAATGATAGTATCACGTTACACCCGGTCACATTTGGCAGGTTTCTGAAGACCAATGCCATTCACAACATTGTGGAAGGATCCGTTAAGAAAATTGGTAGAAATAGAATTACTTTAGTGTTCTCAAATTTTCATGATGCGAATTCATTTATTTTAAATAGTGAGTTATCAAAAAATAATTTAAAAGCATTTATACCAACATTCCAATTAACACGAATGGGACTTGTTCGTGGTGTTCCATCGGAATGGTCACCCGAAGAAATCATCGAAAATGCTTCAGTACCCGATAACTGTGGCAAAATTATTAAAGTTAGGAGAATAAACTATAAGACTATCGTAGAAGGGTCTCCTGTTTGGAAACCAACGCAGAGTATAGTGATTACGCTGGATGGTCAAGTTCTTCCTCCACGTATATTCATGTGCTACAACTCATTACCTGTAGAGATGTATGTGTACCCCACTATCCAATGTTATAATTGTTGTCGCTTTGGACATACAAAAATTCAGTGTCGATCCAAACCTAAATGTTACAAGTGTGGTCAGGAACATACTGGTGATACTTGTGATGTTGAGGAGGACAATATATCTTGCTGCTACTGCTCTGCTAAACACTTTGCGACCTCTAAATTGTGTCCTGAATTTTTGCGCCAAAAAGAAATTAAGAGTGTTATGGCAGAAAAATGTATTTCATATGGCGAAGTTTCTAAAATGATTGCACCTATTTATAATTCTTATGCCAATGTAGCTAGTACTCCGGTTACTACTAACGCTTACCGAAATTCTCAGTCTTCTTATACACAAAATTCTCCTTCACACACTTCACATAAAAAAACAGTGTATATCAATCGTCGCCCTCCCTCCAAATTAGGTAAAGGCTACGATCGAGAACAACATCAACAATTAGTTAACGAATACAGGTTACCAACGTCACAAAATGGCTGTGCCTTTAACACCAATTCCGCAAATCCTACATTGATGTCAACATCAG
Source organism: Diaphora mendica (assembly GCA_949125395.1). Lineage (NCBI taxonomy): Eukaryota > Metazoa > Arthropoda > Insecta > Lepidoptera > Erebidae > Diaphora > Diaphora mendica. The sequence continues at coordinate 12,230,583 of OX421321.1, forward strand.
ATATAATCCAAATTCTCATCCAAACACTAACTCAATCTAATATAAAAATACCGACCAACGTTGCCCTTATAGTCGATATGTATAAAAACCCTCAACCTGTTAATAATGTTACTACAAACTCAGAACATAATACAATGGAACTGTAGAAGTGCAGTTTCTAAAAAAAACGAAATTATTTACTTGATAAATAAATATAAAGCTTCTTTGTTTGCAATCTCAGAAACCTGGTTAAAACCAGGTTCCATCTTCAAAATCAGTGGTTTTTCTTGTCTAAGAGATGACAGGTCTGATGGGTATGGTGGGACTGCTCTACTCATTAGAAACACTGTCTCTTACTGTCCCCTATCTCTTCCAACATTTAATAATTTTTCCGTAGTAGCTGCACAAATAAATAATACTTGTATTGTTTCAATATACATTCCTTCCCCCTCTTCTTCAACTCTTCAACAGTTCAACAATCTCGTTTCTCTACTTCCTCGTCCTTTCATAATTTTAGGTGATTTCAACTCTCACCATATTTCTTGGGGTTGTACTCTTTCATCATATAGTGGTGACATATTATTAGATATATTTGACCAACATAACCTTTGTGTGTTAAACTCCGGGTCCCCAACTCGTCGTACAGGGCCAAATGAAAATGTTAGTGCAATAGACCTTTCCATATGTACCCCTAATTTCGCTTCATCTCTTGCGTGGTGCACTTTACCATCTTCTTATGGAAGTGACCACTTCCCAATTTTTATAACGCCCACTCATCCTAGCAGTTCTCCTAATCCTTCAAGGCAACCTCGTATGAAGTACAAACTTAATAAAGATGGGTTATGGGATAAGTTTAAAACTCTTGTAGAGTTTAAACTTTCTAATTTACAAAATAATTTATCACACGAACTTATCGATTGTAATAATATTTTCACAAACGTACTTATACAAGCTGCAGATGAAACCTTCCCTGTAAAAACTTCAACCAATGGTAGAGTTCCTTCCCCTCCATGGTGGGACAGTGAATGCTCGCGAATGGTAAAAGCTAGAAAGGAAGCTGAAAAAAAATATAAAAATAATATGTCCGTATATAACTTTGAAATTGTAACTGATGCTATAGCGAAAGCTCGTAAATTATTCAAAGAAAAGAAATTTGAAGGATGGAAAAATTTTTGCCTTTCCATTACCCCCAATGTAAATCCTTCTATTGTCTGGCAAAACATAAGAAGGTTTAGAAATGGTGTTACTAATTCTAATATTTCTGGCATTCCCCCTATTCTGAAGAACTCTTTTCTTAATCGTTTAGCTCCACCATTTGTTCCAGAACATGACCTTATTTATAACAACATTCCTTCTTATATCTCTCAGAACCAAAGTCTACTAAATTCTCCCTTTACAATGCAAGAATTACAGGGCGTTTTATCATCGGTTAAAGACTCTGCTCCAGGTGATGACGGCATTCCGTATTCATTCCTGGCTAATTTAAATCAAACCTCACTTGAATATTATTTGAACTTAATTAACAAGATTATGAACACACATTAAACAGAAAATCAACGTAAAATGACAGCGTTTGTGCTGTCGTGTTTCGTTGGTGAGTGCGAGACCGGAGGCCCAATTAGTCTAGTCAACAAGTTCCATACTTGTTGACTAGACTAAAAGATGCACAAGCATCACTAGGCCGCCATAGTGTGGGTCGCCATACTGCATTGCTGCATTCGCAATGAGTATGGTGGCCACCACTCGTGGATTCTGCTAATGCTTTCCATCAGGCAGAGTAGAGTCATTTTGGCAGGCCAAACATAAAAAAAAAAAAAAAAAAAAAAAAAAAAAAAAAAAAAAATGATGTCGGGTAATATTCCTCCAACATGGAAGTCCCAAACTGTTATTCCCATTCTGAAACCGGGGAAAACACCATCAGAACCTTCATCTTATCGACCAATAGCTTTGTCACCCGTAATTGCAAAAGTAGCTGAAAACCTAGTTAAAAATCGCCTTGAATGGATAGCTGAACACCGTGGAATTTTACCAGAATCTCAGTTTGGATTTAGGAAAGGCAGGAGTACGTTGGATAGTGTGGCTACCTTGGTAACAGATATTAGAGTTGCATTTTCACAAAACGAATCTGTAATTGCAGTTTTTTTAGATATAGAATCAGCATATGATAATGTTCTTCTGAATGTTCTTAAACAAAAACTAAATATACTTCGCATCCCTGAAATTTTGGTTTGCTTTACAATTAACCTCCTTTCAGGTAGAACAATAAAATTAGATCAAACACAGGATGAAAGTAGACTAGTATGGAAAGGTCTCCCGCAGGGTTCAGTTCTAAGCCCTATATTATTTAATTTGTATACGTCTGATTTAGATTCTTCACTTCAAAATACATCAAATATCCTACAATATGCAGATGACTTAGTTTTATACGCTATTGGAAATTCAGCAAGTTCTCTGTGTTCTCAGCTATCTAACTCTCTTGATTATTTAAAAATCTGGATGGACAAAAATGGACTGAGTGTATCTGCGAGTAAGAGTTCATTAGTCTTTTTTACTCGACAACGTATTCCCATCCCAATAGCTATAGATTTCGATCATAACGAAATACCAGTTAAAAAACAGGTCAAGTTTTTGGGTATTATTTTGGACTCTAAACTTACAGGTGTTCCGCACTGTGATTATGTGGTAAATAAATGTCAAAAACTTCTCAATTTGATGAGATGCCTATCAGGTGTTTGGTGGGGTGCGCATCCGTTTTCCTTAAAACTTCTTTACAATGCTCTAGTTCGAAGTGTTCTTGACTATGGAATCTTCTTATTGGAGCCTTGTAACGTGAGTGCCCTTAGGAGATTGGATTCCATCCAATCAAAGTCCTTGAGAATAATCACAGGTGCTATGAAATCTAGTCCTATTAATGCATTACAAACCGAATGCAATGAACCTCCTCTTAGACTGAGACGTCAATTTTTAGCTGATCGATTGTTTTTCCGTGTTTTACAGTTTTCTAATAGCCATTTAATTCAAAAACTTCAGATACTTGCTGATCTCATTGAGTCGTCAAATTACTGGAATCACAAATCTCTTCCTTGTTTAGTTAAAAGTTATATTCGATTTAAATCATTTAATGCCCCGACACATCGATCTTCAAAACTTGATTTGTTTAATAATAAATTCGAATCCTTAATCCATGAGCCATCTATTAAATACATTTTAGATATTGATAAAAATAATGCTAACCCCCATTTTAATTTCATTGTTGAACAAAATTGGCCTAAGTGGCACCGTATTTTCACTGATGCATCCAAGCATGAATCTGATAAATTTGTGGGCGTAGGAATATATCATGCTCAGTATAATATTGTTCAGAAAGTAAAGTGTCCACCTGAAGCAACAGTTTTCACTGGGGAATGTCTTGGCATCCTGAAGGCTCTGGAATATGTCTTACTTTTAAAACTTAAAAATAGTTTAATTTTAACCGACTCCATGAGTGCCCTTCAGGCGCTCTTGAGATATCCTTTTAAGTCTAAACCACCATTCCCTCTTATAGCGCATATTAGGAGTAAACTTTTTGACTGTGTTGTGAAGGGCTTTTCTGTACTTTTTATCTGGATTCCGAGCCATTGTGGAATAAATGGTAATGAAAGAGCTGACAGACTTGCCAATGAGGCTGTGGTGTGTGGTGATACTGTTCCGTTTAAAAATTATACTCAGGACTTGGCTACTCTCCCTAGACTTTATCTTGGGGATTCCTGGGATAGAGTTTGGGAAGAAAGTGCCCGTTCAAAAGGGAAATACTACTTTAGTATACAACCGAAAATTCCTCGTAAACCTTGGTTCTCTGTCCTCAAACTTGGCAAGATTGCGACAACCATTCTAATAAGAATGAGGTTAGGTCACACCACGTGTCCAGCACATCTGGCACGCTTTCATATTATAGATAGTCCTCAATGTGAATGTGGATATGACTTTGGGGATCTGAACCACATATTCCTTTCCTGTCCGATTCATGACCGTACTTCCTTTTATAATGACTTGATATCACTCCGTGTTCCTTTCCCCACATCCATAAAGTCTCTTCTTTTTTCTTCTAACCCCTCCATATATAGTGTTCTTTCGAATTTTATTCATAATAATAACATTCGCCTTTAAATTGTATAAATATTGATATAAATATTAATATTTACGTGCCTGCTATTTAATCAAAATATTTAATGTTATGTATGTAAGTATTATAATATATACACATTCCTGATCCTGTTAACTTTGTTCCAAATTCCGTGAAATTGCCTCTTCGCGATAAATTGTTTCCCTAACTTTACTTTGTGTCATTCAAAGTTCAAATGCCAAAATAAAACTTGACGCTGGCAAATGCACAGAAGTGCGAGCCAAGTTCCCTGCCAAATGGGAGGAAAAAAAAAAAAAAAAAAAAAAAAAAAAAAAGAGACGCCCTGGTCATTTATTAACTGATATTTTAAAAAAGAATAGGGTGGTTAAATCAAAACAACTACTTAAGCGGTATGCAAAGGGATATCACAGATTTTTTTTGTAAACGGATGACAATTTTTTACAATTGAGCAATATTTTAACAAACAAAATGACCGTATTTATGCTGAAAACTCTAAAGAAGCTTCCCAATTAGTTAACAGAGTACAACGTCGGCATTATACGACTTCAGTGATGGTTCGATGGAGTGTTAGCTATGAAGGAGTGACTGAGCCATTTTTTGTGAAAAAGGTATCAAAACATCGGCACAAGTGTATCAAGATACCATTCTTGAGAAGGTAGTTAAGCCCCTTAACTTAAGAATGGTCCTTTCAGCAAGACTCGGCACCGGGTCATAAAGCTCGATCCACCCAATATTGGTTGGAAATAGACGTTTCGGACTTCATCAAAGCTGAAGACGAAACTAACCACTGGATTATGATTTATAGTCAGTTTTAGAGAGTAAGGCTTTCTCTAAACGCCATGATAATTTGGAGTTCCTAAAACAATCTATACGATTGGCAGTGAAGAATTTTCCCATAGAAAGAGTGCGTGCTGCTATTGATAACTCGCCTCAACGTTTAAAGGACTGTATTGCAGCCAATGGAGACCACTTTGAATAAGCTTTATACATTTTTAATGGTTTTATATTCATATATTAAACTAACATACTGCAATAGTACATGTTGCTGTTACGTACAATATAAATGTTGTTTTTCTTGCTAATAATATTTATGGCAAGGCTAAGTATAATAACACACGTATTAAGAAATGCCATGATAGTAATACATGAAACTCTAGGTATATGAACGGGTCGGGTATGGATGCTTTAACGAGAATAGAGATTCTTAACAAAGAGTGAGAAAGTAACTGTATCTTCTCCGAAACATAGTATCGTGTGCGAAACAATCATCAACTTGTTTTAGAATTCAAATTGTAAATTATCATTAGTTTAGATATAATCAATGCTGCACTACGTACCTATATCCTCAAATATATTTATAAAAGTTGTTTAAATACTACATAATAAATGTCTGGTTGTAAGATTAAAGTTGACCATTTGACGACTCTGATCTCACAGAAACTGGTTTTACTTAGTTTTTATGAAAATCTACGTTGTTTAACACGAGAAGTTATATTTTAAAAACCTTGCCATTGTATGCATTTAATAAGAAATATTTCATCGATAGAAGAATATTTGCTGAATTGTTCACGAAAAGGTGAAGTTTTCTGTAGAAGAAGCCAGCTACGGTGTAACACTTTTGTTTTGTCCGATTTTGTTGTGATTGAACAGGAATATCAATGGGTTACCAGTGATTGTAGTCACTGATATATAATAATTCATCGATAGAAGAATATGTGGTAAAGTGTTTAAGTAAAATGTGAATTTATCCGAAGAAGAAGCTAGCTATAGTGCAGCACTTTTGTTGACTATGATTTTGAACAGGAGTATGAATGAGTTACCAGTGAATGTAGTCACTGATATATAATTCATCGATAGAAGAACATGTTGTGGTGTTTAAGTAAAATGTGAAGTTATCCAAAGAAGTCTAGCCACAGTGCAGTACTTTTTTTGTCTCCGATTTTGAACAGGAATATCAAATTGTTCCCAGTAATCGTACCATGATAATTAAAGATAATCATACAAATAGCTTGCTATCTTAGTTATTAATAATTAAATTAGATTCAATTTTCGAATTAAAATTGATTGCCAGTCTGTTGCCTGGAAGTTTTATCTCTCTAACATAATTATGAGAATTATGATTGATGAATTATAAGGAAATCAGATATAGGCACACAAGGTTAGGACGACATCAGTAACAATAATAATTGTTCTAGAGAAAGATAGGAAAAATATTATATTTAGATCTATAGGAGAAGGTATATAATTTTATGTGATGCGAAATGCGATTGAAGTACCTTAGAAACGAATTTCATGTCTGTAAATAACCCTCCTGACATATCTGATATTGTTTTCTGTTTAGTTTATTTAATAAACTTAATAATAACAAGAAATGCATACATGTTTCTTTCTTATTTTAAGAAAGAATAACTGTGTGTATTGATATTATGATATAATGTAAATCATCCAACAATGGAATCGTCGTACTAAAGAAATAGAAATTGGAAAAAAAAAAAAAAAAAATGAAGAACACAATACATTTAAACCATTTTTGAAGAAGGTCTATTTCTCTTACTTTCAGATAAAATTACTTTAATAGCAGATTTCTCTAGTTTCTGATGTAAATTTTTGATGCTAACGTCTCTGTTTTTCTGTTACAGTACCTGATCACATGCCACCATACGGGCATCAAAGCCACCACACTACCTAGTGTATAAGTGCATAGAAGAAATTTTAAGATTGAAGAGATGGAATAGAAAAAAATAGAGCACTATACTCTTTGCGCTATAGCATGGTGTGGCATTTATTTGTAGACTAGAACATTCTGGTTGGCTTAATTTAATTTACTACAGTTATTAATGACTAGCAGACCCACGCAACCCCGTTTGCGTCTCCTATTGCCCGTAGCGTGATAATTTTCCCCCTTTTGTGAAATATTTTTAATTGATGTTCCGCTCCTATTGGTCTTAGCGTGATGATATATAGCATCGCCTTTCTCGATAAATGTACTCTCCAACACTGAAAGAATTTTTCAAATCGGACCAGTGGTTCCTGAGATTAGCGCGTTCAAACAAACAAACAAACTCTTCAGCTTTATAATCTTAGTATGGATTTAATATATTGCGAATGTGTGCCGAAGAGTATAATAATCTTTACTCCTGTATAATGTATTAGTTCATTTCCGTATTGTTCACACACTAAGGCCAAAACGATTCGACGACCAAAATCACTCGGCAAATAAACTAAAGTGTCCCTGAATGGTAACAGGTTCGCCTATTTTCATTTAAATTTATACGGGGTAACTTTAGTTTTTTTTGTGGATCTACAAATGTCGTTCCTTTTTTGTATGGTAACACGAGCTATTTTTACTTACAGCGATTCTGAACACTGATGTCAAACCAGCGCAGTTGTACCCCTGGTTGTCATGCCATGAATAATCTGGGTAGCCCTTGATCCTGCCGTCAGTTTCTACAGTACCCAGTGTGACCGGACGTCCCGGCCCGAACCGAGGAATAGTTACAAATATTCTTGATGGTATACCTGGAATAGATAAGTTTAGAGTTTTAAAACCTGTACATAAATAGGTTTAATAATCGCACTCTATGTTCTTGCTATCTTTTTATAATCTTTGCTTTAACAATATATTCAGAGCCCCCGCAGACTTTCGACCGGCCAAAACTTTTGGCCCAAAAGTCAACTTGATCAAACTATCGGCCTATTAAAAAGTTTATAGTCTGCGGGGGCCCTTAAAGTAATAACGGCTCTTCTTTTTTTGATCTCGAATTTATTCAAATAAGAAATCACCCAGCGGTTGAATGTGGAACGTTTTCAATTTTTGTTCTTTTAAATGACCATTTTAACTCAAACTGTCGTCTTATAGACTTTTGTAGCTTTTGTACCATGAAATAAGTTTGACAAATACATAATGTACTTTTTTTTAGACAACTGATTGAAATATAAATAAAACCTTGATAAAAAAGGGAAACCTTGATAGGGACTGCTTAAGTCTGCATAGCATAAGCATGGGTATGTTTCATGAACTGCTTTCAAAACCTCTGTCAGAAACGTCAAGGCAAATGTTTAGGGTCTTCAGTGCTCATTAGTAAGTTAATGTTAAGTTGATAAGTATATTTATATATATTGTATAATAAACTAGTAAGTTGCGATGGAATTGGCATGTACACCATGTACAAAAATTCCTTAAATAATAAAGAAAAAAAAACAGAAAAAATACTAAAAACAGTAAAACTATTTTTTATAGTTTTATTACCCTAATAAATCGTTAGTTTTTCTTCAATATCTTTAATGTACAGATATCGACCTCCTACAATTTTAATATATATATATACATATATAGATATAGATTCGCTATACTTAAATTTAAAAAGTTTTTAGAAACAAAAACTTACCGTCTCTATGGTTTACATCTACGTCAATAGGTACAGAATTTCCACGTATAAAATAATTCCTTTCGACAGCTATTCTTTGTGCCGCCTGGCTGGGGAACACGAAGTCGAGTTCGGCCCATTGTTTAACTATTCGTAAGTCACTTTTGGCTCCAAGTCCAGGCCAGCAACATGCTAGGCAATACGACAGAAGGAAAAATCGTTCTATTCCGTGCGACATTTCCCACTTAAATGACGCGAGCAGCTCTGGATCTTTAACAAAAAAATCAAATTTTGTTAATAAAATCACAACAATAGCTTTAATAGTCCACTGCTGGACTATCTATCTATATAAGAATATTTAAATGGTAATAATAAATCGCTTTATTGTACACCAGATAACTTAGTACATAACTAAAAGCTAGAGAGGTCGATAGTACAACTGGCGGCCTAATTGCTCAACGGGAATCTTATCCACTCTGAAATAACTTTTCAGATTTTTTTTAAAGATAATGCCTGCATAAGGAATATATCATGTATCGCGAAAGACTTTACGAACTTACAAAAAACGGAAAGAACTAACATCCAGCTCCGAACAATAATGTGTGGTCCACATAAAGTTCGTTCGAACAAACAACACTCAGCGCAGTAGAGAGCTGCGTTTCAACCACTCAACTCACTACACCATCCGTGCAGCCTTCAGATTGTGTCGTAGACATCGAGATATTCTCGATGGTCGTAGACAATCACATCACACTAATATATAAATGCGAAAGTTTGTGTGTATGTTTGTTACTTCTTCACGCAAAAACTACTGAACGGATTTGGATGAAACTTTACAGTAATATAGCTTATACATCAGAATAACACATAGGCTACTATTTGCAGCGATAACCGACATACACGCGGGCGGAGCCGCGGGCAATAGCTAGTGATATTATATAAAAAAGTAGATATGTTATCAGCACCCGACAAGAGAAGACTCGAATACCATAATGTGATATTTGTATCTTTCGTACTATTCATCAGTGAAATTTGTCAATGCATGCAGTTTTACAGCACAGTTTGACAGCACGGCCGCGGCCGGCACGGCATAGATATCGGCGCAAATTATACGTACGTAATATATTTATGGTTTTAAAATATCATTGATCGTAGACCACAATAAGCTATATTTTAAAACCTTAAACATAATCAACGTTTATTAGGAAAAAAATTTTTTTCTTCAATTCAGAGATTCCAAATTATGACTTCATTAGGCACAACATTGAATTTTGACATTGCTAAGGTTAATTGCCTCGAATTGTTGTTGAAATGACGTCAATTGGGAAATTTCAGGTACCATAAGAAAAGGAGTCTAATGACAAAAAAAAACAATTTTGGGGTCCGAGTGCTCGCGCTATGTTTAAACAACTACCTAAGCAACTGATTGACGCTTCTCGCGACCAGAAGGCCGGCCTTTTTCAAGCACAGAGAATCAGTATTGCCATTCAACGTGGTAATGCTGCCAGTCTTTTGGGAACCAACTTTTCTGTAATAACAATGTACTCTGAGTGGGAACGCTACCAGTAGGCGAAGATGTGGAGTTTTTTGACGCTTGTATGTAAATATTGTTATTATTCTTTTTATAAATTATGGTTATGTACATAGGTTTCATTATCTTAATTAAATTTATAGATTTTGTTATACAAAAATAGTTTTGAAGTCTATGTTCACAGAATAAGACTCAAATTAAATATTAGTGATTTATTACTCTAGAGAGTTTCATTAAAACAAAAGTTTTGGAACGAAGTTTCTTATTGAATCATTTATTAAACTATGCACATCGTCAAAGCCGTCGACGCAAATTGTTTGCGCAACCGGTATGTCACACAGTCGCTAGAGCAGAGTCTCCTGTGTGTCGTACCCTCGAAGCGCTCAATACCCTCCTCATCAACAACCCGGAGTGCGATTTGTTTGTGGATGGATGGAGTGACATTGTGAGAATTTGTTTGGTGTTTTGTGAAATGAGGTACGCGAGGAAGTCCACAGTGCCATATTAATTTTGTTTTATTTTGTGTCAATTTTATTATTATTTTTCTTTTAATTTTATGTTATTGAATTTTATTTAAATTTTTATGTTTTTGAATTTTATTTAAATTTTTATGTTATTGAATTTTATTTAAATTTTTATGTTATTGAATTTTATTTTAATCTTTAACTTATTGAATTTTATTTTGATTTTTATGTTATTGAATTTTATTTTATGTTATTGTTTTGTAATATCAATTGTTTCAATGTTAATTAATGTAATTGGTTTAAACCGTTTTAATTAACTGTAAAATAAATTAATAAATAAAAAAAAAAAAACTGTCTAGTATCATCAGCCTAGTCACGAAATAATAATACTAATAAATATAAAGATGAAGATATTAATAATAAAATAAAAATGATAAAAGCATATTAAAAAGGAGGATGCTTATTAAGGAAACTGTCTTGGCTGTGTTCCATATACCATTGAACAATACAGTTGTTTAAAATCAAGTGGTGATTTAATAATCCTCTATAACCATAGTTATGAAACGTATAAATATAATAAATAAATGAAATAATCAAGAAAAAAATAATGTGTTTACTACTTAAATGTAAATTAATACGAATTAGTAACAATATGTGTTATTTAAAAGCAACTTTCCGCTGTACAAGATATTAGTTATGTACTGCATAGAAATCTTCTGCCGCAATATTTTTTGTTTATTGCTACGGTAGATAGATAGATAGAAAACTCTTTATTTGTACACCGTAACACAGATTTAAAATAGAGTACAGAAAATGACGAATGTATAAGTATAATATACAAAGGGCGGCCTTATTGCCAAAAGCAATCTCTTCCAGGCAATGTATAAATAGTCGTTGAACTTGGCTTTATTTTGTAATGTGACTTTATTAAAACATTTCTTTACTTGCTTTGATTATTTAAGTACAGATAAATAATTTGTATTCATATTCAGTAAGTAAATTCAGTTATTGGTTATTGTTAATCAAGTTGATACTGGTATTTATTTACTTTGATGAATATCATTGCTTTGATGTTAGTTTAAATGTAGTGTAGCTAGTCCGAATTATCTATTTTTGAAAAGTCATAATTAATACTTAAATCACCTGAAGTATGTCGTTAAAATGTTTTTATGCTTTTTGAAATTATCTGTCATTTTTTAAAAGATATCTTATTATTATTCTATTAAACAACAATTTGTGGATCACACAAAGTGTTGTCCATTTGGGGTATGAATCTAGATCACTCAGCGCAGTGAAAAACAACTTGACAATCCCTTAAACCCCACGTTAACCATGCAGTATGTAACTAAAGAAGACGTTATGAGAACGAAGCTATAAGATTACACAAGAAAGGTGAGATTTGTCTCACTTAGGCTTGAATTTTGACAAGTGCGGTCAAAGTTTTACACTCCATTTATATTCCAACAATGTGCTCAATCATTTAGAACGACCGATGGTATTCGATACGCTTTGGTACAGCTGGAAATCAAACTGTTTGCATGTTCTCTAGAGCGCTGTTCGGGTTAATCGCATCCGTTGACGTGGTGACGTAAGTATAGGAAGCAGCACCCATAGTGTTACAGGACATTTTTTTTTCAACTAAGCGATCTAGAGGAAAAACCGTTTTTAGATAGTCCATATATACGACTATTCTCAAGCTTGAACAAACTGTTTTTTCTTATTTCTTATTTAAAAAAAGACAACGCCCGCACTAGGAATAAATCCTGTGTCGCGGGGGACTTTACAAACATACATGAAACGGACACAAAGAACACCCAGACTCAGAACAACAATTTGTGGATCACACAAAGTGTTGCTTTGTGTTATTTATTCTATTACTATTTTTTTTCTATTAAAAATCAGTGAAGACGGGAAAATTAAGTAATAACAAACTGAAATAATAAAGAAAATGAATAAATCATTAGTATGGTCCTACTAAGAGTGCCCAAGAGGTTCACTAAGTAGGCCTCATATTCTCTGTTCTGTGGGAGGCCCGCATAATTGGACCATAGGACGTCACAAAAACAATTCGTTGATGGTAGTCAGTGTCCTCTACGTTCCCACTACTTTAATTGTGTATTAAAATGTGACCTCTTAATTACTTTTATATATACTTAGAAAAAGAACTTGTGGGTTCTGGTGTTGGAGTCTCGTCATAAAGCAATGGAAGAGAAGACAATAAAGTTGTGTGATATAGATCTTCAAGAGAAGGTTATTAAGTTTGAATTATTTAACCTTCATATGCCCATTGTGCTTGCAAAATAAAAAGTACCACAGATTTGAATTTTTTATTTGTATCTCTCTATTTTTTAAGTTGACATTTATACACTTATTAAAATTAATTTATCAAATAAAAACATATGTAGTAGTGGTCGACCCCAAAATAATCTTGGGATTAAAAAAGACTAGCAAGAAGACTTAAAAACACGACTTTGAGTTTGATATTGAGTTTTGAAGTGCAATGAATAAACAAGTAACTTGTATGGAACAAATAGAAAAATAAAGTTTTGCTTGTAACAAACAATTCATAAGGTAAGAATATACTACGTAAATATAATAAAAAAAATGCTTCGTAGGCAAAATAAAGATATTTCTAGTATTAGTTCAGCCCCACTTACTAAAGTTAATTAGTGTTAGAAATTGGTTTACGTCGATATTGGGTGGGATTGTATCACGCAACTTTGAAATCGCAAATATATATAACAAATTTGGTCATTGTGTTATACAGTTATATGTATGTGTTATTGCACTATTAAAGGTGAAACAGACGGTTCGTATACTTGTAAAAGGAATTGTTGTATCTAATCACTTGTTAAAATTCATCACGTGAGAGCGTTAGCGTTAGTGCTGTATAGTGTTAGTTGTGAAGAAAAAGCATAACATTGAGGAATATCATGAAAACGTAAATAAAATCTAAAAGAATGTAATTCTTAATATACTTCAGCTGGTGTTGCTGTATTTATCTATAATATATGCATTGTGAATTGACCAAGTAGACCATCAATAGATAGTACTGTAGTGAATTTTATAAACTGGTAGATGTCGCTTACTATCTCGATAGGGTGTGTTTTGGATTACCAATATTGTATATAAAGTAACATAAATAAAAATTACCATATTGACTCAGCAACGTCGCGCAGTACTCCCGTTGTTCTTGTAAAGTACTCGATGCAACTCCAATATCCAAGTACATTGTAAATACTAATATTCTAACAATTTTAAACATCTTTTTAAGTATTTGGATTATTCACTGTTCTCAACTATTATAACGTTTCATGAGCATTAACAAATTAAGATAAATAGATAACAACTACACACTCACAAACATGCAATAGGTTAACTGCTATGAAATAGTTAAAAATATGTATTGTCGCCACCGGTGTCTGCCTTCTGACTCGACACTGCGGTATGTATTGTTTAAATGATATTCTAAGACTTCTCATCACTGTTTTCTAAACAAGATTAAAACGTTTATTTATTTCTTTTGACGGTAGCATTTTATTTGTAAAACATTTAACAGTGCATTATAATGTCATGCCTTTTTTACCAGTTCACATAAGAGAAATAAACAATTAAAATGATTTTAACATGTATTTAAGTAACAAAACTATGTCCGAGGTTCGCACTAAGTTGGAGGTTCTTTTAATTTTCTGTCTAATTATTGCGTTCATGTAACTACTTTATTTGATTAGTAATTGAATTGATTACTGGAGATAAATAAAGAGTATCCTTTTGATTTGAATTGTTTTCTAAGATTTTTTTTTTATCTTACTAGAAGTGTTTAGCCAGGCACGTATTTTTTTTTTAAATGTTTCAGCATTTATTCAAGGACTGTTATAATATTTTAATTAGATTCCTGTAATTAAAATATTATAACAGTCCTTGAATAAATTTAATCTAAGCTAAGATGTCGTAAAACAAAATATTTGACATGAAGCGTTTATTACACGAACACATCTATCATCAGAACCAGTAGTACAAAATATACAATGAGATTATGACAGCTTATCGAAACGTTAAAGGGGCAAATATATGTACGTGTACCTCATGAACGTTTGTATAAAAGAGATTTTTATACATCATTCGTTTACCCATAGGTTTTTACTAATGTCACTAAAACAGGTTTATTCATGACAAGCTAATAAACGAGATTTTATTTCTATCTAGACCAAATTCTAATGATTTATTACTTTTTACTCGATCTTCAACTTGTAAACCTTTAAATAATAATTACTAGACTAGGTGTCAATTTTTAAAATTGAAATTTGATTGAAATTGGAATGTCTGGAGAAAACTCAGATAAGTTATTGACGTGATTGAATTTCGCACTCTAGTGACTTATAATTTATGACTGGTTCATTTTATAACTACAGTGAAGATAGTCAGTAATTAAAAATAATTAGATTTCATCGTGTCCATCATCAGGAAATCGTGTACTTATATAAATAAACATTGAACTTCTAAAATTAAACCTTCGTCAAAATTGTTTTACGTTTCAATTAACTAAGGTATGTTTATCGCCTAATTAGGCATTTAGCTTAGTTTGGATATTAACCGAAAACCTCACTGAGAAGATGACTCATGAAGTTTTGCCATGTAAGATAAAAGAGTAATGATATGTTTACGCACTTAAGAAGAATAATTGATAAAAAAAACACTTAAATAATGAATTTAGCAAAACACTTTGGCATTTTTTTCTTTTCCATAGTTGACACAACGCTAACGCAATAGATTGTGAGAATTACAAAAAATCCTTTATTTAACACAAAACACATGTCACCACGCTTAGCTAGTATTGAACACTGCCAATTTTATGTACTAGAGGTCAATGCTTCTGTCATCGGCATATATCTAAGATGACACCGATTCTTCACTTTATTTTTATTAATAATAATATACCTTTGTCAAGAGGTATTTCTGGCTAAAGTAATTTTCTTTTATGATACAAACAAGCACGTTGTGTTTTACGGGCAAAACTACATAAATATGGTAATGAAATGGTATTACGTAATAAGGACTCTGGGTGCCATAACTGCGAAGTGCAGTGAGGTCATTTTGGAGGAGGAGTTTTCCAGGTTAATAAATATTCTACACTAAAACTAAAAAAAACTCAAACGAATTAACGTATCATTATCCAAATTCTAACTCATCATTATCAAATCAGTTTCATATTTTTAAAGTGTTGTCAAGACTACATTTACTTATGTACACAGTTTATTTTTATACAAAACTAATCGTAATAGAAAAGTCAATTGAAATGAACTTCCAAGATTTATTTACATTATTAGTTGGTTTATGCAAGTGGACTAAAGCGTGTTAGAATAAACCGGTGAAACCAATATATTAATAAAATAAACATTTCGGACATCGAACACACAATGCCATCTAGTCGCCATCTAGTCCCAAACTAATCAGAGCTTGTATTATGGGTGGGTACTAGACAACTGATTTAATTACATGTATACTTCATTTTTGTAGATTCATACATATTATACATAGAAAACACCCAAACTTCGAAACAAATATTTGCAGATCATACAAACATTTCGTCCGACCCGGGAATCGAACCCGAGACCTCACGAGCAGCAGTCGCATACGCTACCACTGCGCCACCGAGGCAGTCGAACAAAGTTAGTAGTAGAACCAAATACAACTATTGCTTTTTTAACATTTATAATTAGATTACTATCACAACTACCACTGTCTCTCCTACACATTTTGATCCATCCTAGGGTTGCCTGGAAGAGATTGCTTTTGGCAATAAGGCCGCCCTTTGTACACTACAACTTACATTTTATGTACTCTTGTAACTGTGTAATATTATGGTGTACAAATAAAGAGTTTTCTATCTATCTATCTATCTATCTATTAATTAGGTAGGTAATATAAAATAATGATGAAAACCAAAAAAAAACCACACGAATAGGATAGGCCTCATATAGGATAGGGTTCCGAAGTCATTCATAATACACAAAAAAACCATATGAAAAGAACATCCCTCTTTCCGTGTAGGGGAGGTACCCCAAAAGAAAAGGATATTTCGTGATTTATTTTTAGCACTTAATCGATGTGGTAAATATACATATTCGTGCAAACATTTTTTTTTTGTATCGGCGACTGTTTGGAAAGTAAGCCGAGAACGGGCGAATATGACGAAACTATAAGGGTTCCGAGACGGGAACTATGGCACCCAAAAAAACTCATCCCAATCAATCCATCTGTTCAGACGCTACGTACGATGCCACAGACAGTAGTCAAATTTAAAACACACCAATTTTGGTATCGGGGTTTAAAAAAGGAGAGAGGTACCTAGTTACTGTTTTGGAGTATAACCTTATTTGATTAATAAAACCAACATTTACAGCTAATGTGTAATTTAGATATAATTTAATAGGTAAAATGTCACGTTATCTTATTTTATTGGTTTGACATTGAAATAATTATTTCAATATTGACATATTGAATTGATTTCATTAACACTTTATTCATGAAAACGCACGCGCATATTTATTTCGAAATAAATAATGTTTAATAACTTTATATGTAAATATATATACCTATATTAATAAAACCAACACCACACTTAATCACTCAACTCTTTCAGTCAACCTTTGCTTGGGTGGTGTAGAAAATATGTAAGGTGGATGAGGTTATGTAACCTCTGTGCAGGTACACACAGAGGTATCGTAATGTCATACACGAAAATTTGCACAATTTATTGCATACATAAACTTAAATAAACATAAATGCACATAAAACGCACACATGTTTTGGAACATAAACCTGAATGCTTTATTTAGCGTGGACCTCCACCTTCACACAATATTTATATCTAGAATGAAAACTTTCAGATATTTAGATTAAGTGGTCGCGGCAGATAGTTCTATTAAAAATAATAACTTAGAGTATTTAGTTTATTCTGACTGGAACAGTTTGCATAGCTATATAGAATTTCACGCGAGCCGCTAATGCCCATAAAGACGAAAGATTTTCTTAAGGAACATCTATTAAACCAGCGATTCCTTATGATTGAAAACTTAAAGGCACAAACAATTTTAATGTTACTTATAAACGTACTTTGTTTCTTCATACTTTCTAATAGACAACTCCCAATAAACAATAGTAATAAATCCTGTGTCGCGGAGGACTTGACAAACATACATGAAACGGACACAAAGAACACCCAGACTCAGAACAACATTTGTGCATCACACAAAGTGTTTGTCCTACGTGGGATTTGAACCCACGACACTTGGCGAAGTAGGAAATGGCGAGGTGACCGCTAAACCACTAGGCCAATCGTGCAGTCCTTTCACAAAAAACTTTAGTTTTATCTATTTATCTCAACTCAACGGTTCACACAGATGACACTCAAACCTCAAATACATTCAATGCAGATAAATTAAATGGACACATGTCGATAGGCGATACTATCGCATCCCCCACTTAATGTAACTGTATTACCTATCATCGCATAAGTTAAAATCAACGTGCGATATAAAGAGTTTATCATTAATGCTATAAATATATTGCTTTTGATATATATTACGTTTTGCTTTAATACAAGTTATTTTTAGTATTTCTTCTATATTTATTTTAAATTTATATTAATCTACTTTACTAAATTAAAAGACTAGAAAATAAGAAACAATGAAAATATCTCCTATATTTACCTACAAACATCAAAAAATAAATAAATGGATTTTGATTTTTAAGAAAACAAGTACTTGTGATAAACTTATTTATCGATTGCGATTTATAATAAAAAAATATTTAGGCAATATTTGTTGAAAGTTTTTATATGCTATAATTTAACCATGTTTAAAATATTATTAAAATCTGATTTTAATATACCGCATACCCTAGCAAATGTACAAAAACCCCTAAAAACACACCTTATCTTGTTTAACGATGACACCAAAATAAAAGAATCAACTTGATTTAAGAATAATTAACGACATATAAGAAAAAGAAAAATATAATTACATGTTTGATGCGTATGAAAAACTAATTTCTGGTCTGATACTAGACCAAACTTGCCAAGTTGACACACGAACCACTACAAGTTAGGACTGATATCTTCGCAAACCTTTTATGACTGAATATTTTATTAGCAATAGACTGTTCTAATTACTAGGAACTTCCATTAGCTAACTATGATACAATGTAAGGAAAAACAATTACGATAAGGGCAATATGAACTTCTAAATGTAATTATCCTACAGACTATTATAGACAAATGCTTTTAGCACTCAAATTATGTCTCATTTAGTTTGTAAGGTAACACAGTTTTGAAATGAGAAATTGATACATATAGTTATTATTATTTCAGACTGCCGTTTGTGTTTTGAAACGCAGTTTTGCACTGGTGAGTACCTAAAGTTATTTTTCAAGAGAAATAGCAATATAATCACAAATTTTTTAAAAAAAAAACGACGTCTATAACTGTACCACACCGGAAGCACCGCTTTCAAATAAAAAAATAATCATCAAAATCGGTTCACCCAGTCGAAAGTTATGGTAACAAACATGAAAAAAATACAGTCGAATTGATAACCTCCTCCTTTTTTGAAGTCGGTTAAAAAGTGAGTTTAAGGTATGTGACGATCGGAGGGATTTAATTTACTGTGAAAACTCGGATGCAGATAAAACTCCTACTTGGCACCTAGCACCTAGCTGCGGTGGTGATAATGAATCGGTTGTTTTAGCGAAGTGAACTGAGAATAAGATCTCATTACGGCTTTAATTTTATTTTGGACAAACAGACGCACTTACAAAGAGTTAAATGTGACGCATTTACATACTTTTCATCTTTCACACTATATATAACTTGCAAGTAAGATGACATAGATGGGCATAGATTATTTATTGTTTGGAAAAGCAAACTCGCGTAAACAAGCTGACGTCGCTGAGTACGTATTGTTAGATCTCGATTAGGATTTGATTACATGTTATTTATCTTTGCGCGAATGACCTGAGTCACTAACTCATTAATCAAGTAAATATATGTAATGCATCAAGATTTAAAAACATTGACCTTCTAATTACTTCTAATAATGTCAAAGAACTTTAAGTGGTTTGAGTAACTCAGCTATGCGACTCTCTATCTATTGTTTGCTTCGTTTATATATTACTAGTTGTTTCGCGCGGCTCCGCCCGCGTCTATGTCGGTTATCGCGGCAAATAGTAGCCTATGTGCTATTTTGATGTATAAGCTATATTACTGTAAGGTATCATCCAAATCCGTTCAGTAGTTTTTGCGTGAAAGAGTAACAAACATCCATCCATCCATACTCACAAACTTTCGCGTTTATAATATTAGTATAGATGTGTATAAACTGCCTTATTGGTCTAGCAGTTGACGTATGCGACTGCCAATCAAGAGGTCTCGGGTTCGAAACCCGGGTCAGGCCAAAAGTATTATTGAGTTAACCGTCCCATCGGATTATAAGAGAGAGAGGGAACAGAGAGTGCACCTGTGTTTGCGCGCACACTTGTGCACTATAATATCGCCTGCGTAGTTGGCTGGTCTCCGTTGAGACTGTCCGCCGTGGCCGTAATCGGCTAGGAGAATATCATGTGTATAAATCAAATGACTAGTTCAGGAACAGCACGTTAATAGTCCAAATGAAATGTTATAGTTGTATATAAAATATAAGAAGTATCTTCATCTTCAATTATTTAGGCGATAATAAAATAATAATTCAAGGTTAAATCCTGAAGTAGCATTAAACATGACGGTATAATCACATACTGTTTTACTTTCTGCCATACTTCGTGAAGTCATACGATTTTACAAAAGTTTATGATCAATTTAATCAATACTTCATGTATTGACTAAATTGATTACAAACTTTTTGTAAAATCAATTAAACTATTGACACTAATACCAGTGAATTTCAAATAATTAAAAAAATGCTTTCCACGGAATCTCTTCGACTCTACATAGGCCACAAATTACAATTAACGTAAATGATATAATTCCATTGTAAAAAATTTGATACAGGGTTTTAAGCTAGAGATACAGACAATATGGAATAGATAATATTATGCCAAGTAAAACCATTTCATCATTAACAAATAGGTGTTCGTGTCAGCCGGGAACAATTAACGTGCTGCCTTCAACACGCAAAAGGTTTGCAGGGAAGTAACATTTATCCGTGGACTTGACTTCAACATCATTGTTTAATAATTTGTTGTTGTTATTCAGTGCATAAATTACTAACAAGAAAAGAAGTAACTTCAATTAGAGTATATAAAATAATCACACAATTTTAATAATAATAATAATTTTTTTTTTATATTTTTAAATGTATTTGTTTTTATATTTATATTTAAAAATGTAATTAATATGTATATAGAAATGAAATAAAGAGAATAATAATAATAATAAAAACTTTATTTGATACACACAGCATACAAACTAAAAAAAACTTAATCTAAATTTTCCAAACATAAAATAAAAAATTAAAACGAACATTTAAGAGGCTTGCAACATTAAGCTAAAGTCAAATGACGTGGCATTGATGACGTGTACATCTGTGTTGGTATTTTAACTGGTGAGTTCCTAAAGTTATTTTTCAATAGCAATATAATCGCTAATTTTAACAAAAAAGACCACATTATCAAGACCAAATTAAAATGGGACCACACGGAAAAGTATTTTTAACCGACTTCCAAAAAGGAGGAGGTTCTATGTTCCACTGTATGTATTTTTTTTTTTTAATGTATGTTCACCGATTACTCCGTCAGTTGTGGACCGATTTTGAATTTTTTTTTGTATTCGAAAGAGTATGCTTCCGAGGTGGTCCCATTGCCAGCATATCAGGATCTGATGATGGGATCACAGGGAAATCGAGGGAAACCCTCATTTTTTATAGGCACATACTATGTTTTTCGTATATTTTCTGAAGGTACACCGGTATTTGCGTCTGGTAGTCATCATTTTATGATGATGAGCTGATGATGTAAGGTACAACTCCTTAACAGTTAGGAGTTGGAGGATAAATCTTTAAATATCATATGTATATATGTTACCTTTAGTCGCATTCTTTTAAATTATTTAGGTTAGCTGATGATGGAAGGTGGAAGGTACAACTCCTCAACGGTAAGGAGTTGGAGGATAATTCTTTCAATTTCATACGTATCTAAAGACCTACAGTCGTATACTTTCAAGTTATTTAGGTGAGCTAATGATAGAAGGTTAAACTCTTCAACAATTAGGGATTAGAGGATGATTTTAATATTACACGTACGTATAGACCTGAATTTGTATTCTTGATGATGAAATTTTATGAAATAGTTCAACTTACTACTGACCTACCATTGATTGCACTAAAAACTTAAAAATAAAAACTTTTTATACAAAAAAAAACCGACTTCCAAAAAAACATCCAACGAAAACTCTGCCAAAAAAACACTTAAAAGCGTAAAATAAACTGGTTCTTCATAAATTGCGTATACCTAATTCTTTATTCATTTAAATAGTAGTATTATAATGTGTGCTAGGTACCTAAAATCTGTTTGAAGTCGGTGCTAAGCCAAAAAGAATACAAACGAACAATTACAAAAGTCTAAGTGATAGTCACTTGGCACCAACTTCAAACAGATTCTAGGTACCTAGCACACATTATAATACTACTATTTAAATGAATATAGAATTAGTTATACGCAATTTATGAAGAACCAGTTTATTTTACGCTTTTAAGTGTTTTTTTGGCAGAGTTTTCGTTGGATGTTTTTTTGAAGTCGGTTTTTTTTTCTGCAAAGAGTCACCGTGTGACATCAAACTATCTTTCATAGGCCACTCCTGAACTGAGGTCTTGGCCTACTAAACTACGCTGGCCTGAAGGGTTGGTATAGTGTTTGTTTCTAGTTTTGCCTCTTTTTGCGCCTTTACTCGGCCCTAACAACACCCACGAGTTTAATAGGGCTGGTGAAATTCCATATTAGTCACCACATGGACATGTATTTTGATGTTTGGTATCCCAAATTATGATATAAAATGCTTGATCATGGCGGATAAGGCATATATGTGATATCGAACTATTGCGGATGGGTGAACATAATAATGGAGCGTTACGGTACCAAATGTTTGAATGTACAATAAACATGTACTCTATGTCGAAATTAAACAAGCGTAAATAATAAGAAACACCCAAATTTATAAAACTGGTTTGAACAGACAATTTTCATTCATTGTGATCAAACAAATTTTTATAACCTATTATTTTTAAGTTAATTTCGTTTAGTTGTAACTGTATATTAGCGTTATCTTCAGGTTAACTTTCTTTAAATTTATCCTAGACACAATCGTGTATTGATAAACACCAGACTTATATAAATAATACACAACTATTTTAGACAAAAGACAACGACAGCAAAATTAGCATAGGTTTCTAATATTTTGCAAGATGACTATTACTTTCAACCGATTTCAAAAAGGAGGAAGTTCTTAATTTAATTGATTATTTCTGTGCATATTACACAAAATTATAGCTATATTTAGGCAACCAATTCCGACCGAGTCGATTTGAATATTTGACATGTTTTATTATTTATTATTTAAATTATTGTTACTCCTAGTTGATCCCATTATTGGAAGTGTATAACCATTCAGGGTTAATTATGAACAGTTAAAGAATAAGTATTAAAACATTTATATATTAAGTCTTAGCTCATTGCTATCTGTTTTACTTTTTTCGGAAATTCATTTTTATTGTATGAAAGTGGAGTATACTCGTAATATACCAGACCCGGATTTCATAAGGTAGGTATATCATTATTATTGCATTGAGGTAAAACCTAGTCCCCGAGAAGTCTTCCGGTATATTTATTGAGTTGTTTCGATATTTTTAGACAGTTATCATAGCAATCAAATAATCATAGTTTCGATTGATTTATAAATATATCTAAACGTCTATTATTATTTTTAATAATAGTCGTATTAACAGACTGCAATAAGTTTATTTTAACAACTTAATACTCAACGTGTTATTTCCTTAGTTATTACAATAAAACCATTTTAACGTACCAGAAAATTCTCTATTGACCTTCTGAAGATATTTCCTATAAAACACTTCATTTTTCTCAGCCCACTTTTCACAAGGTCTCGTGCTAAATTTCATATTATGAACTGAAAACTATAGTAAAATAAACTAAAACACTACACTAGCTCAACAGTCAAATTCACAGTGGTTATCGCCTTAGACTTGAAGACCGCAAATGGTTACGACACAAACAAATGCGTTTGCAATTCTTTAGAAATAATCGACATAAAATTACCGATCAACCTTTTGAAGGGTATAATGAAATAGTTTAACTCATCGGAAGCGGATTAATTACGAACAATAGCATTCAATATTTGTCTATTTTAATTTTGTATCATAATAGAACATTGATATAACATTTTTGGATTTACAAATCCTGGTAGAGTTCTGGAATCTGGACTCATGCAGTATTCTGGGAACTAAAAAGCAATTGAAAGTATAACCAGTATATAGAAGGTGTTGTGTTTGTAGAGGTAAGCAAACTGTGGTGAAGAAAACGAGTAGTGGATATCTAAAAAAAATATGGATAAGACTGCAAAGAGAATGGAAGAAGAATGTCTATACTATCGTGTACAAAAAACACGTGGTTAAAGACGGTAACATGACAATTACGATCGTTTAGTTCTTATTTTTTTCGTTTTAATTCAATCAGAGGACAACACAAAGTGATAAAAAAATTAACTTACATTATATTTCATTTACTTTTTAAATGTATATTAGTTTCACACTTTAAAGTTCCCCACGTGAAAATGAGGAAAACACTTTTTTATGTTTATAAAATGACTTATCAAAAAAAAAAATTGGTGGTATACTTTTCTTAAAGTTGTATCTGATAATATCGAAGTAAATGACGAGATGGGATGGTTATTAAAATGTGTACAATGCGCTTAATGCCTTACTAATTTGATGGTATAATATCATGGACCTAAAAGATAAAACTAACTTAAAAATTAATTAAACTTTGAAATTATACTACCACTAATTGTTGCCCTCGGCTCCGCCCGCGTATATGTCAGTTATCGCGACAAATAGTAGCCTATGTGTTATTCTGATGTTTAAGCTATATTACTGTTGGGTTTCATCCAAATTCGTTCCGTATTTTTTGCGTGAAAGAGTAACAAACATCCATCCATCCGTACTTACAAACTTTCGCGTTTATAATATTAGTATAGATAATGCAATGTCTCCATTATCATTATGTTTTTTTATAACTCCATTCATAGTGTAAAATAGCTTATTACAACTGTCTGACTTGGTTACCAAAAACATATTATTTGTTGCAGTTTTGTTTCTTTTTCTTTCAACAACAACTGCAATCATTATGTTTACAAATTGTATCTAAAGTGATGTAACTAATGCTAATAAATCAAATACTTTTGTAGTTCCTTCCCATCGCAGCAGTGACAAAGAAAAGTTACAATTTTTTTTTATTGTTTACTGGTTTAGGTATTTACTATTTGAGTAATGATTGGTATTTTACGTAGAACGCTAACAAATACTACTAATATTACGTAACTATTATAATAGAATTAGATACAGAGCATAGCAATTATAATGCCCATTCGCTATTGAAGTAATAATGTTACTTAGCAAAGGTAAATTTTGCTTGACCTGGATAAGAATGCAAAAGAATCCATGCTGTACTATTTTTACTAAGTAGTATTACTATTTTAATTTTATAAATTCGAACGTAACTCTGTTTGTCTGTTTGTATAAACATTTTTATGGCTTAGGGGGCAAAGGAAACAAACACCATAGGCGTCACAAGTGCGTTCCCGGCCTTTTAAAAAAGAAGTAGGTACTCTCTTTTCTTAAATGTTTAAACCGCAGCACCGATTTCAATAAAATTTGGCATGCAAATACTTTGATTTCTGAAAAAGGACATAGGTTACTATTTACTGTGATAACCGATATACACGTGGGCGGAGCCGCGGGTAAAGGCCTACTAAATATAA
This sequence comes from Diaphora mendica, assembly GCA_949125395.1. NCBI lineage: Eukaryota > Metazoa > Arthropoda > Insecta > Lepidoptera > Erebidae > Diaphora > Diaphora mendica. The sequence goes on from OX421321.1 coordinate 12,256,090, forward strand.
TTGAAATTGAAAAACAAACTATTTAAGTTAGACATAAGTACCATAGAAATAGAACTGTGAGTTTTATTTTTTGTTAAACTAAACTAATTATCCGTAATTGACTTGACAATTAATCCGTGATGCCCTATGACTTCATGCTTAATACTTTCACTGCGTAGTGACGTTTTTTATCGATTAAACTCTAGTATATTTCCCAAATCACTTTTTTGTTTCACTTTTTTAAGGTGTGTCGTAGTAAATATATCCGAGTGTGTATAAAAGCGATCGTTTTTTTTCTCAGCTTCAACGATAAAAATAAATTCAAAGTACTTAAGTCTAATTGAGGGCCCTTGCTTATGTATCATATCACTGTATTATGGGTTATGGACTGGTCCCAAAGCCTGTAGGTACTATGGAAACCAGACTGGTAATAAACATGCTTATATATTCCTAAATACATATTATAGAAAAATCAACTAACTGCACGGTTGGCCTAGTGGTATAAGCGGTCGCCATGCCGCTTTCTACTGCGCCAAGTGTTGTGAGTTCAAATCCCGGGACAACACTGAGTGATCCACAAATTGTTGTTCTGAGTTTGGGTGTTCTTTGTGTACGTCTCATGTAAATTTGTAAAGTCCCCCGCGACACAGGATGTAAATTCCTAAAGCGGGAGTAGTATTTAAAAAAAATACACCTTAACACAGAACAAATGGTCGTGTTCATCGCTCAAAGATTTGCCTTTGACGGGAATCGAACCCTAGACCTCTGGTTTGGCAGTCAGGGTCCCTAACAACTAGACTAACAGACCTGTCAAGCTAATCCAGTTTTAATATTTTTCTAATTAGTACAGAGCAAGTAACACATCAAATGAAGCCTTCGGGATCAGGCTGGCTGTATTAATCAATGTTTGCATATTCTAATACATCGTCTGATAAATCACATCACAATCACATCACACTAATATATAAAGGCGAAACTGCCTCGTTGGTCTCGTGGTTGGCGTGTGCGACTGCTGATCATGAGGTCTCGGCTTCGATTCCTGGGTCGGACCAAATGTTTGTATGATCTACATATATTTGTTTCGGAGTTTGGGTGTTTTCTATGTATAATATGTATGTATTTACAAAAAAATTAAGTATATATGTATTTGTATCAGTTGTCTAGTACCCATAACACAAACTCTGCTTAGCTTGGGACTTGAGTGTTAGATGTCCGAAATATTTATTATTATTATTATTATTTATTAAAGTTTGTGTGTATGTTTGTTACTTCTTCACGCAAAAACTACTGAACGGATTTGGATGAAACTTTACAGCAATATAGCTTATACATCAGAATAGCACAAAGGCTACTATTTGCAGCGATCACCGACATACGCGCGGGCAACAGCTAGTATATAAAATAAATATGTTGTTGTTGAACTGAGTACCTACAGCACGAAACATATTCTCTGTTCTGTGGTAAATAGTATGTAAAAATACTACACATATCTTAGCGAAGGCCTTCCGTTACAATTCTCTGAAACTTCTTACTTAAGGGCCTACTACACACGCAAGTATCACCACAGTTTTGCCTGCGCAAGCCAGCTTCTACACGGAACACCGTGCGTGTGGTTGGTAAAACTGTATCACGCGCCAACCAACTGTATCACGACAGTTTTACCTGCGCAGTTATAACTGTGGTGATACTTGCGCGTGTGGTAGGCACTTTAGTTTATATTGAAATCCCTTGCAATTGACACATTTGTAAAGGAACTCCATACGTGTTGTAGTCTGTTAGTCGGTTTTCGTGCCCGTTACTCTCACGATAAAAAAGGCATTCTTAAGAAATCAAAATATAATCCAAATAAAGAATATCTTTTCTAACCTATCGCTCTAGATTGTAATTTTACTAATTCGGTTACGATTTTTATGGGTAGAAGACCAAATTTATTTGTGTTTAATTTTGCCCAACAAGCGTTTAAATTAAAACTGTTGAGAAATAAAACTAACTCAAGATTGAAGCGATAATAAAAACAATAATAAGAAATTTCTGTGATCTAAAAATTGTTGTTAGGAGTCTGGGTGTTCTTTGTCTCCGTTTAAAGTCCCCCGCGACACAGGAATATTCCTATTATGTGAACTGTCATTTAAAAAAGTAATAAAGATATCTAGATGATCAGTATTCATTAACAGTTATGTAAAATAAACATTTTTGACGACAGAATTATACGCAAAGGAGTCAGGGACTGTTTTGCACATCATATCAACATAAAAGCCTAAATAAAAAACGTGTTGAAGGATTATTAGCTGCTTAACTTTGACATAAATAATGTTAATCAGATTTTTATAGCTGGAATTATATTATCATTTTCTACTAATAATAAATATAAAAGAGAAAATTAGGTTTTAAAAAATGTCTTTCCAATATTTTTTCGACATAACTCACACAAATCACAGGATTGATTATATCGTGAGTGTCATAAAATGGGAATTTCTAATTATGAGCTTTCTCTTTATAGGAAGTAGTTGAGTCTCAATATCCTCTCTTAGTATAGGATTGTGAACACCCTATTTACTTGAACACAATAAGGTGAGGAAACTAAATAGGTAAAACTCTGCGATTGGTATTTTTTTCACGTAACATTCCGCAATCGGAAATCGAACTTGAACGGACAACGCAACATAAACCACTAATAGACGGGGACCTGTTAGTCTAATGGTTAATGACCCTAACTGCTAAGGTGTAGGAAGTGGGTTCAATTCCCAACCAGGATTTAAATTGTGCTATGAGCGTCATCATTTTTTCTGTGTCTGGGTATTTTTTTTTATAAAGACAACTCCGCGTTAGGGATATATATCCTGTGTCACGGGGGACTTTACAAACATAAATGCAACGATCACAAAGAACACCCAGACTCTGAACAACAAATTGTGAATCATACAAAGTGTTGTCCCATGTGGGATTTGAACCCACAACACTTTTCGAAAGAGAAAGCGATGTCGCGACCGCTAAAACCACTAGGCCAACCGAGCACCAGCGCCACTAGGCAAAATTTTTCTACAATATGTTTGTACTAAGATATATATTTTAATAGACGCACGTTGATCAGTAGTCTAAATACTATATATAGTACATGCTCGGCGTAGTTTGGAATCAGATTGCTGGTTGATTGATGTATGAAGATAACTCTTAAAAAAGTTGTAATAAAAAAATTGTATAACTTTTTACAGAGAAGCCTGATGAACTCACCGTGTCATTATACATTTGAACTAGCTGAGTCCCGCGGCATTACCAGCGGTTGTTATTGTACCCTTACCACAACAACCGCGTGTAACGGCGAAGCTAGTCTAAAAAAAGTAATCTAAGTAACTCCTTATATCATTAACTAACTGCTCGTAAAAGTCCTGTCAAAATCAACCCAGCTGGTCCAGAGATTAGCCGTAACAAACAGACTTAATAATTGTTTTATTAACGTTTGTAGAGTATGTACTTTCATATTCAGTTAGTGAAAAGCTGTGTATTTAAGTTTACAAACAGACACTTCAATTTTATTTATTTTTATATCGTACATACCTATAGATATAAAAAGGTCTTTTTGTAGATACCACACGCTATTGTTTTGTATAAATTAAATCTCTACCATGTACATAAACACTTTTTTGTTACCAAATCGTGAGGTTTATAATAACGCCTATTATTTGATGGACAATTTGGGATATGACAAAAAATAAAATGATAAATATCAACACACAACATTTTACATACAACGTCGCTTACTAAAACTTACAAGTAAATTGTCGCGAATAGATAAGTTTCAGGTTTTAATGCCAAAAAATTATATATTGTCGAGTTTATAAGATGATAACTCATCTTAGTTTATTTGGTAATGGTATCAGTAATGGTAAAATAAATGAAATGATTTCTCTTCATTTCTTAGTAGGTCTAAGTAATTAAAACGTTCTTTAAATTAGTTGTAAGAAGTTAAATGATAGTAATTAATGTCAGGAATAATAGTAAACCATAAAAAAAATATTTGTGTTACTGTGTACATAATAAATAAATGATTATATGACATAAAAATTAAATATTATACAGAAATGGATCCATAGTTTGTTTTTTAGTTTATTTTCAGGTTGTTAAGGCTTTAAAGTTATCTTATGTATATGTGAGTAAATAATATTCAATATGCAAGATGGGATACTGCCTTTAAAGAAAAGAAAATTAATTCTGTATGTGAGGTCCTTAAAAATTTATATATCTCTGTAATTTAACTAAAATTTCACAGAATTTCTGTCAGTTCTGTTTCTGTCAGTTTTTCTTATTCCGATATTATTCCTATCTTGCTTATTTTTCAAATCAAGACTATCGAATATTCAAGCCCTTACCTGTTTTTGCATTAGTACCCAAATCATAGATCACTACTAATTCACAAATCACGGTGTGTCCGATTTAGCATTTAGAATGATTCATTTCAATACAAGCTAAGGCAATACTACAAAATAATTCAGTCCTACAAACTTTGACCTTTTAAATAAAACAAGTATCGTGATATTTCAATACAGTGTACACATTTTAAAACCGCTTAATAAGACTACATAGTTTTGGTATCCCATCTTGCCCCGTAACTTATTTCATTTTTTTAGTTCATTTGCTTGGATATCAAACATCTTAACTATTAATCAATTACGGTACCGTCCTTGATTTACGTATTCCAGACATTATGAAGTATTTTTAGTATAAAGGAAAGTAAAGGCATATGGAAAGGTAGCAATTGCTACCAACAACAAAAACGCGCAACGGCGCGATAGTATCGCGGCAAACTGCTTTGTAGGGCTTTTTATGCATCATTGATAAAAGCAAGCGACCGCGACCAGTGGGCGTGGTGAATAAAACGGCATTGCGTGACCATCCTGTTTTGGAACAGAAACCGAACCGAACCGCAGGGTTAATGTATTGTCTGTTTCAGGTATTGTGACGAGGAGAAATTTTCTTTAACCTAATAGTGGAGACCAGCATATAGATATAGTTATCATTAACCTTATTTTGTTCTTTTATCGTTTCTTTACTCGTATCGTGCTCATTTATAACTAAGTGGCACTATATAAGGTCTTTACCTATGAAATTGCCGTTTTGTATGCAATAAGTGAAAGTACTTATTTTTTCAAACTTTTTTATTTCTGTTATTTGAAGTAATCACCCATGCAATCGACGCATCTTTGCCAACGCATTGGCAGTTTATTGATGCCCTTCTTTTAAAAATCAGCTGGACGGGAGGCAATAAACTCTTCAAAGGCATTTTGTACTGCCTCTCGGGAATTGAATTTTTTACCCACTAAAAAGTTGTCTAAATTTTGGAAAAAGTAATAGTCGGTGGGTGCAAGGTCTGGTGAGTATGGCGGATGAAGGAGAGCTTCCAACCCCAGCTCTTGCAGCTGCTTCACGACAACGCGCGACCCCATACTGCGCAACAGACAGTCTCCAAGCTGCTAGAGCTGGGGTTGGAAGCTCTCCCTCATCCGCCATACTCCACAGACCTTGCACCTACCGACTATTACTTTTTCCAAAATTTAGACAACTTTTTAGTGGGTAAAAAATTCAATTCCCGAGAGGCAGTACAAAATGCCTTTGAAGAGTTTATTGCCTCCCGTCCAGCTGATTTTTAAAAAAAGGGCATCAATAAACTGCCAATGCGTTGGCAAAGATGCGTCGATTGCATGGGTGATTACTTCAAATAACAGAAATAAAAAAGTTTGAAAAATAAGTACTTTCACTTATTGCATAGAAAACGGCAATTTCATAGGTAAAGACCTATTATTTCGTTTTGACTGGAAAAATTAATTTGATTTATTTTATTTTTCAACCAAAAAAAAGGTCTCTCAACCAAAAGTGTTCTTACACACTATTCGAGAACGTATCGAATTTTAATCGTATGGTAAGAAAATTAAAAGGATTCAGGAGTCAGTAGTTTAGGAAATTAATTAAGTTCTATGAGAGATCGAGTGCTATCAACTGTTCATTAGTTGCTCTACATTTAGACGTTAATTTCATTCAATCTAATAACAACTTCTGGTGATGATGGACAAACGTATTTTTTTTATATTCTTTTTTTGATATGGAATAGACACATTCTTCACATCACTAGGTATATTTACATTTTTATTGCGTATAGCAAACATCATTTATTCAAAAAACATACTACAAATCGTAATGTCTACGTTAAGTTTTTAAGTAGTGAAACAAAACTCGCATAGAAAGAAGATGGTTTATATTTCGTCGGTATTTCCCTAAGCGAGGGTTTTAAACGATTGTTTTACAACACAGTTGTATTTTCCAGCAAATTTCAAAAAGAAAATACAAAAATACAGATTATTATAGTTATTTGGTGGGTTCAACTCTGACGCTGCACACGTCTTCCTTGACAAATGATTTGTATGGACCCGGAAGTTTCCATTCTAAATAAAATATTAAAAATGACCTTCTCCAAAATTATTTTTTGTTTTAAATTCTAAAGCGTTTTGCTATCCTTAATTGTTATTAAGCTATAAATCCTTTAAATTCATGACATAGCTTCGAAAATTTATTAGGAACAATTCTACAATGACCATGATTTTTTTAAATTTAAGAATAGGCTGTATCCTGCTTCATGCGCATGATATATACAATAGGTACTTAAAATATTAAGTACATTATTTTATTAACAAACATATTGTTACTATTAGAATCTAATGTAGCTATTAAAACACAAATTTTTGAGTATATCTAATTAAAATAATAATAATAGGTGAACAGTATATTACAGTTACTGATATTTGACTAATTAAAATAAAAAAAAGTTTTTTTTTTACCTCCTCAACTAAGTTAACTGCACTGCACGTGTAATAATTGTTTCGTCTATGTCCAACCGCTAAGTTGCAACTAAAGCATTTAATCAAAATAGGTATATCTTTATTTATCGACTAACACCTCCTAAATAGATTTATCATCGTGAGCATTAGTAATCATTTGAGCATTTGACCTCTAGTGACCCTACTTATTCCGTTTTTTATCTACGAAACATCTGCTGTGCCAAAAGTCTGGAAAAAACTCAACAATGATATCCGTCCGTAAACTAGTAAGCGACCTAATGTAAATAATGATTGGTTTCCCTTCTATTTTATTGTCGTTACCTTTATGTTCTTGCAACACTGATGTACTGTTCTTGCAAGTACCTTTATTAAGTGTAGTGTCGACGATTCAGTCGATTTTATCGACAATACTCACTAGCTTAAATAGCAGACTTTGCTAAAGCCCGTCACAAACATAACTATAATACATACTTCTATTACGTCACCAAAATATGTGAAAAATATTATCTTTACATAGTATATAATGTAATCACTTTCGTCGTCTGTTTCTCTTCGCTTAGATTTTTTAAACTAAGGATTAAAATCCGTCAAGTAGTTTAAAAAATCTAATTAAAAAAAAAAAAAAAAAAAAATTGCTGATATCTGTATTAAAATACAGTTGTCAGCAATAGATAGAGACATATTTAAGAAGAATATTTATATGTGTAATACATGATTGTTATAGTAGAGGAAATCCGAGAATTTCAAAGACTTCCGTGCGAAGCCGGGCCGGGTCGCAAGTTAATATAGGTATTACACACTTGCAACGACGTCGTAGAACTATGAAAACTAGTATAACAGGGTATGTGGTGTTTCGCTATAGTATAATATATAGCTCTGTATATCTATACATAATACAGCTTCGTCTGTGACGGGCTTAATGTCTCTAGGAAAATCTCCATCGGATTGATATCACGACCTCGCATAAAACCAGTGTTACTCATATTTTTTTATATTATTCACTAAGTTTTCTGTTTTATTACTTTAGGAATTCATCCTGTGTCTTCGCCAGTCTCCGGTGACTTAACAAGCATACATATATCAGACACAAAACACCCTAACAGAACAGCAGTGGATCACATAAATATGGGGATCAAACCAATAAAACTCATTCACCTACGGATGGAATAGTCACTAAGCATCATATGACCGTTTTGCTCCTTAAATAAAAAAATATCATAAATTAATGAAATGTATAAAGTTATAAACTGATACATCTAACAAACTTATAACATGGTTTAACGATTTCTCTCACTTAAAGACATGCATTTCTTATCCGTAGACATTTACAAATGGAGATGTATGGTACACTAGTTTTTTGTGAAGGGCTTAATACAATACACGTAAATATCATAATACACTGTCAATGTCAAGTTCAAAACGTGTTATAGTGCTTTGAACTTGACATTGGCGTATTGTTTGCATCTGTTTCGTGTCTGATTCGCTCATAATGACTAAATTATATACGAACTGGGTACTGTTTTACCAACTTGCGTTATAATGATGTCTTTAGTATATTGTTTCTGTGATATAATCACGTTGAGTTAATATTTATTCTATTTTTAACCAACTTCCAAAAAGGAGGAGGTTCTATGTTCCACTGTAGGTTTTTTTTTTTTTTTATGTATGTTCACCGATTACTTCGTCAGTTGTGGACCGATTTTGAATTTTTTTTTTGTATTCGAAAGGGTATGCTTCCGAGGTGGCCCCAATTCCAGCATATCAGGATCTGATAATGGGATCCCAGGGAAATCGAGGGAAACTCTCATTTTTTATAGGCACATACTATGTTTTTCGTATATTTTCTGAAGTTACACCGGTATTTGCGTCTGGTAGTCATCATTTTATGATGATGAGCTGATGATGTAAGGTACAACTCCTTAACGGTTAGGAGTTGGAGGATAAATCTTTAAATATCATATGTACATATGTTACCTTTAGTCGTATTCTTTCAAATTATTTAGGTAAGCTGATGATGGAAGGTGGAAGGTACAACTCCTCAACGGTTAAGAGCTGGAGGATAATTCTTTCAATTTCATACGTATCTAAAGACCTTCAGTCTTATACTTTCAAGTTATTTAGGTGAGCTGATGATAGAAGGTTATACTCTTCAACAGTTAGGGATTAGAGGATGATTTTAATATTACACATACGTATAGACCTTAATTTGTATTCTTGATGATGAAATTTCATAAAATAGTTCAACTTACTACTTACCTACGATTAACTTTTAAACTTTCGCGTTCCATGATATAATTATTATTATTTTTACGGAAATTAACGCGATCACTATTTCAAGGTACTACATACCTCTGTTTTGCCTGACGTTTCGACCAGGTTGCACTGGCCGTGGTCACAGGCTGACTGGCTCAGCGGCAAAACAGAGGTATGTAGTACCTTGAAATAGTGATCGCGTTAATTCCCGTAAAAATAATAATAATTTTACCTACGATTGTTTGCACTAAAAACTGAAAAATAAAAACTTTTTATAAAAAAAAAACCGACTTCCAAAAAACATCCAACGAAAACTCTCTGCCAAAAAAACACTTAAAAGCGTAAAATAAACTGGTTCTTCATAAATTGCCTATACCTAATTATTTATTCATTTAAATAGTAGTATTATAATGTGTGCTAGGTACCTAAAATCTGTTTGAAGTCGGTGCTAAGCCAAAAAGAATACAAACGAACAATTACAAAAGTCTAAGCGATAGTCACTTGGCACCGACTTCAAACAGATTCTAGGTACCTAGCACACATTATAATACTACTATTTAAATGAATAAAGAATTTGGTATAGGCAATTTATGAAGAACCAGTTTATTTTACGCGTTTAAGTGTTTTTTTGGCAGAGAGTTTTCGTTGTTTACAATGCGCACATTGGGAATGTATTGGATGTCGCGGGGTCTTTAAAAACATTTATGAAGCAGACACAAAGTTCAACCAGGCTCAGAACAACAATTTATGAGTTACACAAAGTGTTGTCCCATGTCGGGTTTGACCCGAACACTCGGCTTAGTAGAAAGCGCCGTAGCCACCGCTTAAACCGGTAGGCCAATCGTGCAAATAATCAATTTAGAAGGAGGGTCGTTTCGCTCTTATACCGCGCTAACTTAAATATTTATTTATTTTTATTTATTTTAACTTAATGCACATTTTGCACAAAGGCGGACTTAATGCCATGGGGCATTCTCTGCCAGTCAACCTTAAGGTGATGTAAAAATATTCGATTGCCACACTAGACAAAATTTTGTTTTTTATTTTATAGGATTTATGGTAAAGGACCAAACAAGTCTCAAAAGCAAATCCATTTATCTATACTACTAGCCGACCCACGCAACCTCGTTTGCGTCTCCAATTGCCCGTAGCCTATTGAAAAATTATTTCAGTGTTAGATAGCCCATTTATCGAGGAAGGCTATAGGTTATATATCATTACGGTAGGACTAGTAGGAGCGGAGCACCAATGAAGAATGTTTCAAAAACGGGGGAAAATTATCACGCTACGAGTAATAGGAAACGCAAACGAGGTTGCGAGGGTCAGCTAGTCAAAAATAAAAATCAGTAAATTTCTAGAAAAAACAGCAAACACTTTGTAAATTTGTCTAGACTTTCAGAGGATTTCCCTCATATCTAGAACTAGCTGCGCCCGCGACTTCGTCCGCGTGGAACAGTGACTTTGGGTAGCAGTTTTAATTATTAAGGCTAATATTATTTTAAAAATAAGACACACTTTTCACTGTTAAAAACATATTTAAGTATTTATATAAGTACATAAAATAAAAAGTATTTTGTATGAGCTTATTTCGACATTCGACATGGCCAAGGCTTTCAACCTGTTCTTGCACCGTTCGCTTCTCTCCGACCTCTAAGCATTCGGTCTGCCTCCTAGAGTCGTCTCTAGATTGACTCTTTTCTTCATCAGCGCCTTCGCATTCGGGTTCTTTGCGACGGACGGCGCGGCCTCTGTTTTTCTGGAGGTAAACGCTAGCGTACCTCAGAATTCGGTCCTGTCGCCCAAGATGTTTCTTCTGCATGTCAATGACATATTAGCCCTTGGCAATATACATTGCTATGCAGACGATAGCACAGTGCAACCCACGGGAGTACATCGAGGGCACCACTAAGGCAGCCTGAACAGGGTGAGACGGTTTTTCGCGCCCGAGCATTTGTGACTCCTTTATAAGACCCAGGTACGCTCGTCCGCACTGTTCTCATCTTTGTGATGGATATAGGCATTGATTTTCTCAATCTTTTGCAGCGGCAATCAGTCCGCATTATCAACAGTCCCAATACTACCGATTCCTTTGAGCCTCTGCAGTTGCGGAGAGATATCGCCTCTGTGGCAGTCCTCTACCGCTTTACCATGGAGAGTGTTCTGAAGCGTTCTTCCAACTGATCCCACCTTCTCCCTTCCTCTACAGAACAACACGTGCTGGTCTTGGAAGTCACCGCCTCAGTCTTAGAAATACGCTCTCGAACCAAACGGTTTGGTTCTGCATTGTCTGCTTTCACAGCGAGTATGGTTGCCTCCACTGTTGGATTCTGCTTGAGTTTTCCCTCAGTCTGAGCAAATTCTCAATTTTTTCAATTTTAAAATACTACGTTTTTGATTTGCCATCCTTTGTCAAAATATAGTGATTTAGCTGATTTGATACACGCGATTGTGCTGCCCATTTGAAAAACATGTTTTTTTTAAATGAACTGCAACTTTAACCGTCTGTCTTTGGGCTTTGATAATTGGTAGGGCAAATGTTGTTTTCAGCGGAAACTGCATTCTTTTAAATTGAAATTGCAAATAAGTTTGAATTATTGGAATACAGGGAATTGAAACATTTTCTTTTACAATGTTGTACCCCAGATGTGTATTTTGTAGCCGTGTACCATTACATATCTTTGTCGCTCAATATTTCTTATTAATAGGACTGGAACATTAACTTTCAGTCTTAACTTATGGGAATGCGCTCCTGATGATTCTAAAGATTTAAAAAACTTTATGCATAAGCTATGATATGACTGGTTCAGTTTCCCTTGCATTGTTTCCTGAGAGGTATTCGTTAACATCTTCCTCCACGTCTGACATGATCCGTTCGTTTATTTGATAACTGTCTCATTAGTCGGCGGATCAGAATAGATATTATTTTTAGATCATGTGTGCTATCATATACCAGAACTCACGTCTCAGTGTAATCATGTCGTTACTGTCATTTGGCATACAATCATCTCCTATTTTTAGAAGAGCATTTGCATATTGACACTGCTCATAAATCATTGTGAAATTGTACTCGCATAATTGTAGTAAGACAAAACTTTTTAACATGTACCCATAATACCTATGTTTCATACAGGCATTTATTTCATCTTGCGGCGTACCCCTTTTGCTATTTTTTGTGTTTAAATCCCGCCGGATACTTTTCCTTCGGATTTCTTCACGAAGAAAATTATTTGAATAAACAAGAAATCATGTTAACAAATCGAATCCTAGTGAATAATAACGAATTTGTAGTAGCAAAATTCAACATCCGCATGCGGCACAGTCGTCTGCCCTCACATGTCTGCCCGTTCGGGTAAGCACATTTAAGCATATTGTGATAACTCAGTAAATGTTACATCTGAATAGCTCTAATATTTTGTCTCCTGTCCCAAATTCATGAAGCATTTTCGCAAACCTTGCATCATCATCATCAGCCTATCGCAGTCCACTGCTGGACATAGGCCTTGCCTTGCCTTTCCTTCACAAACCTTGCATATTTCCATACAAACTTTCATCCCCTATTGCTATTTTACCTTCATCTTAATTTTTTTTTTATTTTATTATAAATTTAATTATTATCTTATTATTTTATGGAAGCCTTTTTGGCTAGCCTTCCTCGATAAATGGGCTGTCTAACACTGAAATAAGTTTTCAAATTGGACCAGTAGTTCCTGAGATTAGCGCGTTCAAACAAATAAACAAACTCTTCAGCTTTATATATAGAATAGAATAGAATAGAATAGAATAGAATAGAATAGAATAGAATAGAATAGAATAGAATAGAATAGAATAGAATAGAATAGAATAGAATAGAATAGAATAGAATAGAATAGAATAGAATAGAATAGAATAGAATAGAATAGAATAGAATAGAATAGAATAGAATAGAATAGAATAGAATAGAATAGAATAGAATAGAATAGAATAGAATAGAATAGAATAGAATAGAATAGAATAGAATAGAATAGAATAGAATAGAATAGAATAGAATAGAATAGAATAGAATAGAATAGAATAGAATAGAATAGAATAGAATAGAATAGAATAGAATAGAATAGAATAGAATAGAATAGAATAGAATAGAATAGAATAGAATAGAATAGAATAGAATAGAATAGAATAGAATAGAATAGAATAGAATAATCTTTTATATTAGTATAGATGTATTTATTATACTCTTCTAAGATCTACTACTCATAATTAACAACACAATTATTTAGATAAAGATTAATATTACGCATTATGTTGATAAAAACTCTTTGGCAAATAACTCATTATTAGGTACGAACTCTTAGCGTCTTATACTCGTGATAACTTCTAAACGAAATGTCGGATTGGGATGAAACAAAAAGTATTTTACTTCTACATAAATACCCTTGATAACATAAAGCTAAATTTGGATAAGGATTAATATTACGATACACATTTAACGTAGTTTCTTTCTTCAGACGATTTAATAATTTTTTCGAACACAAAAGCGGTTATTGTGACTAAACCATGATAGTTAGATATATGCTCTCGCGGACTTTTTTGTAGATCTTAATGGGCCCTACAAACCCGTAATACATTATTTTGTTCTATTGTCAATAGTCTTTGCAGCGCACGCAAAAATAGGTTTTCGATTTCACACCTTGGGTTATAAAATAGCAATTTTGCTTACGGATCCCTAATTTTTTTGAAAATAAAATATAGCCTATAGCCTTCCTCGATAAATGGACTATCCAACACTGAAAGAATTTTTCAAATCGGACCAGTAGTTCCTGAGATTAGCGCGTTCAAACAAACAAACAAACAAACAAACAAACTCGGCAGCTTTATAATATTAGTATAGATAAGAAATATTCAACACTAAACTCATTCATCAATCACTTATTTCCTTTAAAAACAAAAATGTAAACCGTCATGGATCCTGAGCAAAAATGTCAGTTTATTTTATTTATCGCCAATACCACGCAGGCCGCGTTAAAAAATAAACATAACTCGTCAATATATGAGTCGGAAAATCTACCTAATTAGGTTATAAACAGGAAATAGAGTATAGAACAAGTTATGTTGCATGCAGTCATTAAATATATTAGTATCTACGATGTCTTTAATAAATTACAGTTTAAGAATTACACCATGTTGTATTGTAAAAAATTTCGTACTCAATCCGTCTGTGATGATTTCGCGCCTAAACCACTGAATCAAATTATGTTTTTCTTTCTATGGCTAGAGAGTCTGTGAGTCTATGAACATAGAGCTGTGTTTATGCCGCGAAAATGAAACATGATGGAAAGAGCAAGATTGATTGATATAATTAATCAATTATACGATTATATTAATGAATTTTGACTGCACGTTTGGCCTAGTGGTTTAACAGTCACCACGCTGTTTTCTACTTAGCCAAGTGTCGTGGGTTCAAATCCCACGTAGGACAACACTTTGAATCCCCCGCGACACAGGATTTATTCCTAGTGCGGGAGTTGTCTAATAAAAATTAAAAAATTAAATTTAAAAAAATATGATTGTATTTTTTTGTAATTCGTAGAAATGAAAGAGGAAAGTGTGTATAAAGCCGAGACTCCACCGACAAAAGTTGGCAGCTGTTGTCAACACGTGTTGGTGACACGTGTTGGTTCCCTGTGTTGGCAACAAAAATTGTCAACAAATGTTGGGAACCGTGTTTCTGTTTTTAGGCGGTAAACATCCAAAGAATAAGTTTGTTGCACGTATTTATTGGCTCTGTGGAGATGCTTAGTTGGAATATTTTTCAAATTGTTGACGACTCGGTGTAGACACAATGGAAACAAAAGTGGGCCATTTTCTGAAGAGTTGCAAAGAGTTGGAAACACTGAAATTGACAACAATTTTTTGGATTGGAACAATTAAGGATGACTCCACGCATCGAAGTCGCAGACGCTGCCTAGGAAAAGTCAACAATGAGAGGCCACAGGTTCACCATCAAAAAGTGCGAGTATATAGCTACTAGGAAAGATCATAAATAAGAATTAATGTTCTGTATCTGATTTGATGGTTATTTCCTCAAGTACAATAATGTTTGCGAAACATCTAGCTACCTCTATTTATGAATGTTTTATTATTTTTTACTTTTGATTAGTCAGAAAATAGATTTATCGTTGATAGAGCTTTAAACGTGTATAAATATGTACAATGTCTTAAAACTATAAAACCCAGTCATTGATATTTTAACGTTTTTACGTCATTCACTTCCTTCAAAAATAAATGCATCTAATTAGTCAACGTATAATATTCTATTACTTATGACAATATGTGATAAATTACAAGGTTTATGTTTGTTGGAATAATTAAACATTATAAATACGGATTTATTTGTTTTTTTGCGTATTCCGGTATCAAATGCTCATCCGATCGTCATGGCAATTTAAGATTAGTTACAGTTACAAAGAAAAAGTTTAAAGCCATTGGTCATTTGCGAGCCGTCACGAATTCTTATGTACGTAGGTATTCAAACTTTGTGTACTATGTAATAAAATTTTATTTGAATGAGTTTTAATTATAAATGTTTAAATGTATATTCAGTATTTTACTATATTGTAGAAGATAAGAATGAATGCATATTTTATTAAGTTCAGTAACTGGATAATTACAAATTGTGATTTAGATTAAAAGCTTAAGGAAAATCAAAGAGTTTGTGGTTTTTCAAAACACGAATTATGTTTTTGTTTAGAAATAAAATTAATTAAATATTATGTATATTTAACTATTTTTTATTTCTAAACAAAAAGCATCGTTTATTAAATGTTAACAAAACATTGCTTTAGATATATAAAATAAATGTCTTAGTTCCTTATGAAGTATAAAATCTATTTGATCTCAGACAAAAACCGGCTCTAAAAGGTTAACACACTTAATTAAAGACTTTTATTGAATTACGCTAATTTTACAAAAGTGGTTCTAGTTCAAGTCATAATCTAAATATTTTATTCATATTGTTATTATTTGAATCGGTTTATCGGATAGAATACACTCGGATTTCCTTTTATTTCCTTGTCAGGTCGTTTATATTATTTATTATTCTTGTAAGCAATAAATAATAAAACAAAAAGTAAACGAAACTGTTTTTTTTTAATTTTAAGTTTATTTTAGAATTAACATGGAAATGAGCGTATAATCGTATCCGTTCATAATAATAAATACCTATTTCCTTTTGTTTCCTTCTTCTTGTCACTTTTTTTCTATTATTTATTGCTTGTTGCAAGCAATAAATAATAATAAAAACGACGGATTAAATAAGAAAACAACATATATTATTAAATTATCCTTGTCCTTCTTTTTTATTGCTTAGTTTTTTCAACAGTTATCAAGTATATTCATCAAGGTCAAGTGCCTTTCTATTCCATAGGGTACCTACAATTAAGTGTTTGTCTCACTTCGATAAAGTGAAAAGGAAGATTTAAGATAACATTCAACAATGTAAACAAAGCCATTGAATAAATACGTAGATGCGGTGTTTCATCACTATTTTTTTTGTGCTAAAGTCCCCTCCAATACCACCGGCTGGTGGTTGTGTCGGACCCGAACCGACTAAAAACCGCACACTGTCTCGGGTACTAGAAGCCGGGGAACCAGGTGCACCCTCGAAAGGAAATCCCTGGAACCCCGACGTACCTCGGGTCACCCACTATTTGTAGGTGGCCCCCTCCTGTGTAGGGACCCTAACACTTTTATTCAGAATAGGGCGCGAGCACTTTATAGAGCTCGCGCCGCCGCCCCGGCCTGCTTCTGCTAGGGTGACTGGTGGCCTCACCTGTCACCCTCAGGCTTGCGCTTATGGAGGACGGAGATCGTTTAGCGATATCCGACTCCCGAGTCGTCTGCGGTACCTGGCCCATTCCCGTGCCTGGCGAACAGGGAGAGTTTTAAACCGCTCGCGGTCCCGCAGTTTCATCACCCCTTACAGTTTTTCCTTACAAAAACTTCTAATAAATCCTATGGCGCATTAGACTTTACAAACATACATGAAACTGATATAACGAACACAAAAGCTTAGAACTATTAGTTGTGGATCAAAATATAGTGTTGTCCCATGTGGAGATCGAACCCACAACCTCAGCGGTGAGGTACCTACTAAACTTTAAGCTACTAAACCATCATGTAGTCATTGGCAAGAAGATGTGGGCAGAGGCGTATTAAACTCTTCCATTTTTAGTTTGTTGTCTGTCTGTCTGTCAAGACCACAGATCAAGACCCTTTTTCTCGGGAACGCGTGGAGTGTGAAATTCACACCAAATACTCAAGTCTACTGTCCCTTCGAGCTGTGAAAAAATCAAACTTCTAAACAAACGCCATCAAAAGATGCGTTTATGCTGCAAATTTTCGATACTCGCAAGGGAATCAAAACCTACAGGGTACTTCCCGTGAACTCAGAATCTTGAAATTTGGTACGAAGCAACGTCTTGTAGCACAGATAAAGGAAAAATTGCGAAAAGCATACATTTTTAGTTACGTCATATAATATATCTACAGGTTTGTACGGAACCATCGGAACGCTAGTCTGACTCGCACTTGGCCGGTTTTTCTCTAGTAGAGTATTGTTTTAATAAGGAAATGACCACAAACCGACTAAGGAAACCAAGTCGGAAAAACCCAGCAATTTTTTCCTGTCAATCTACTTCAAAAGTAGTGAAGTAAAATGGTGTATTGTGAAGTGTAGACTGTAATTCACGCCAGCTCTCTAAAGTATTAGGGTCATGAGGGACTTAAAAAACCATTAGCATGTGATACAAACCTAGTAAAGTTAACAATATTATCGGAATAACATTAAAATAAAAAGCGGCCAAGTGCGAGTCGGACTCGCCCATGAGGGGTTCCGCGGCAGCAAGTAACATAATATAATTTTTATTTTATTTTTATATTTGTGTTGATGAATGAAAGGTAAATTGCAGTTTACGATTTATGACGTATTAAAAAAAAAACTACTTACTAGATTTCGTTCAAACCAATTTTCGTTGGAAGTTTGCATGGTAATGTACATCATATATTTTTTTTAGATTTATCATTCTCTTATTTTAGAAGTTAAAGGGGGGGGGGACACTCATTTTACCACTTTGGAAGTGTCTCTCGCGCAACCTATTCAGTTTAGAAAAAAATGATATTAGAAACCTCAATATCATTTTCGAAGACCTATCCACAGATACCCCACACGTATTGGTTTGATGAAAAAAAATTTTTTGAGTTTCAGTTTAAGTATGGGGACCCCCAAAATGTATTGTTTTTTTTATTTTTGTGTAAAAATCTTAAAGCGGTTCACAGAATACATCTACTTACCAAGTTTCAACATTATAGGTCTAATAGTTTCGGAAAAAAGTGGCTGTGGCATACGGACGGACAGACAGACGGACAGACAGACAGACAGACAGACATGACGAATCTATAAGGGTTCCGTTTTTTTTCTTTGGCACGGAACCCTAAAAACACCTACCTAAATAGTTAATAAGTTTAATGAAAACAGCAACTACATATACCAGTGATAATAAAAAAAACTAGCAATAAAGATAAAAATGTTATTAACTGAGTTCTTAAAATAATACATAATTAATTAAAATACTATCAGCAAACAATTAAATGCTACTGTCATGTGTGGAAAACAATAGTTTATGTACAAATGATTTTCCTTCAACGTTAGGTAATAAACGTTGAAGCTGCCTAAAGCACATATTTGGTACTAGCTTTTACACGCGACTTCGCTCACGCAGACTTTCATCGCCTGATTTACCCCCTTAGGGGTGGAATTTAAAAAATTCTACACAACACTTACGTTGTATAAAGAACCTACATGCAAAATTTCAGGATTCTAGCTTCAGCGGTTTGGGCTGTGCGATGATCTCTGGGTATGTCAGTCAGTCAGTCTGTCAGTCAGTCACCTTACTCTTTTATATATAAATATATACGATCAACATTTTATGGAGTTACAATGACATAAAAATCTTTGTCTTTTTATGGCTCTTCCCAACAACATAAAAGAATACAACATAGTAATAGGAATATTTATTTTCTATCTAGCTGACCCACGCAACGTCCTTTACGTCTCCTATTGCCCGTAGAGTAAAAATTTTCGCCCATTTTTGTAACATTCTTCATTGGTGATCCGCTCTTATTGGTCTTAGCGTGATGATGTATAGCCTATAGCCTTCCTGGATAAATGTACTATCCAACACTGAAAGATATAATCGAAACAGCGGTTCCTGAGATTAGCGTGTTCAAACAAACAAACAAACTCTTCAGCTTTATAATATTAAATATATAAGTATAGATACTATTTTTTTTGTTTTGTTTATTAGGAAAATAAATTAAAATAAATTCCATTAACTAAATACCTATCTTTACAATTTCGCTGTGTCGTAGATAGTCAAAAGCAGGTTAAGTAGACTTTAGCGTTAATTAGTCCTTTAAAAAATTTATTTATGTTAATTTTCTTCTATCAATTCTTCTAATCAAATTTTTGTTATTTTCGAACCTGAAGTTCGACGGTGACGAAGAAATAAATGTCACCTACATTTATTTCTTCGTCGGCTGCCGGAATGGTTTTTTGAGAGTGTAAGTCGTTCGAAGTTATAGACTAGCTGACCCGTGCCCACTTCGTTGGTTGGTAAACATTTTTTTCTACGACTTAATTTGCAAATACATCTACCACTAAAAAGTCTTTCCACTTTTCGGGTTATTATATATCCTATATCACTCACAAATAACGTAGCCTTCTATTGGTAAAATAGTTTTCAAAATCGGTTCAGTAGATCCAGCCCCTACAATGTCACAAGCTCACAAACGCACAAACTTTACCTCTTTATATAATAAAATAAAAATATACTTAGTATACACTATTGGTAAAATAATTTTCAAAATCGGTTCAATAGATCCAGAAATTACCCCCTACAGCGTCACAAACTCACAAACACACAAATTTTACCTCTTTAAATAATAGTATAGATAGATAAGCTGATGCACGCAATTTCATCTGCGTCTCTTTTCAATCATGCTCGACTTCTATGTGTATAATTTTAACTATCCTATCTAAGGCAAGCCAGCAAACCACACATTTAAATAAAACCTGAAAATCGGTTAGATAACTACGGAATTCAATGTAAGCAACAACGTGACACGAGAAGTACGTCAAATAAATAGAATAAATATTATTATGTTTTTTTTTTTCGGACATCTAACACACAACGCCATCAAGTCCCAAGCTAAGCAGAGCTTGTGTTATGGGTACTAGACAACTGATACAAATACATATATACTTTTTTTTTGGAAATTCATACATATTATACATAGAAAACACCCAAACTCCGAAACAAATATTTGTAGATCATATAAACATTTGGTCCGACCCGGGAATCGAACCCGAAACCTCATGATCAGCAGTCGCACACGTCAACCGCGAGACCAACGAGGCAGTTAGATAAATAACTAAGTAATGAAATTTAGGAGTAATAAAAAGCTTTTTAGAAGAGATTAGATTTTTGATCTCTAAGTAATACTTGTTGATGTTCCCGTTGATGGTGTTTTCCCATCATTTTAATCTCAACGTCAACGATAACGATGATCTAACGAGATATCCGGTAGTAGATACCAGTTCCGATTTACAGTGGCCTATGGTCGGGGAATTCCCTTTACCGGTCATAGCTTCGAATTACGTTTCACATTACGATTTCTCGGCTCCTTACGTCATACTCCCATAGAATTTAATTCTATGGGAGTATGACGCACTAAGTGTCACATTAACAAAATGTAGTGCTTAATGATAACACGAAAATAATAACATGAATTGATTCCTAAACGAACATTAAAGAAAGCAGCATACACAAAAAATAAAAATAAAAAAGTAATGAATAACCTATCATTATAATGACCTGTCCGAAAATTGACACCCAATAAATTTATATTAATCCTTTAACATATTTAAAAAAAGAAAATAATAAAGGATGTAGCGGAATTAATGAGTCTTTTAAAAAACAGCATTGTTGTTCTAAAAGAGGACCAATACTTCTAAGTAAATAAAAAGCACATGTGGCAAGAAAAACATTTTGTAAACACCTTCATAATATCGATTCTTTTGTAAATAACTCGACCGTCATACACTAATCTGATAAATTTAAAATTGCCCCCTTTACCTAACAATTTAATCAAAATTTCATGACAGATCGATATCCATAGAAAAATATTGTATTACCTGTACTCACTTTCATTTTGTCGCTAGTTGTATAGGTATGTATTAAGTTCATAACAAATTTAAAAAAAAACAAAAAGAACGACTTTAAGAACTGGACCAAATTAAAATGGGACCACACGGAAAGCATCAGCTTTCAAATAAAAAAAGAATCATTAAAATTGGTTCACCCAGTCGAAAGTTCTGAGGTAACAAACATAAAAAAATACAGTCGAATTGAGAACCTCCTCCTTTTTTGAAGTCGGTTAAAAACACCACAGAATGGTGTCTATTGTCAATACAATAGACACCATTCTGTGTCTATTGTATTGACACATACAATGACACACACAAACAAGATAGAAGTTTCAATCAGTCCACTACTAATCCTGGAAAATTTGGATGGTTACAAAAGCCAGTCTTTTTTTTTTTATTTATTTTTTCTCCTTCTTCCCTCTTTTTTTATTTTGTATAAAACACACGTATCTCCATCGCACTTGACATTGGCAGAATTGTCGACATCGGCACAGTTTGCCATTTATTAAGAAAAAGAAAGAAGATAGAAGTTTGTTTTTCATTCTTTGCAGGGCATGTGTTGAACTTATTTTAGTTCCTATTAAGTTGAAGGTACAACTTTATTGGATTCAAAATAATCATCAAACCAACATTATAATGCAAACAGAAATGGAGTTACACCACATAGATACGAAGTCAAGTAGTATAGTTATTTGTTATGTAAAGAGTGCAAAGTAATTAATAAAAATTAGAATCCTGAGCGTCAGCGAGGGAATCAAAAGAGCAGGAGGTGAACAATCTTTTTACTCCAGTGCAACACGTAACTTTTCATCCCACCTCAGCGAGGAAATGACTAAATGCAAAAAAAGCATCAAGCAATCACAAGATTTAAAAAAAGTACACCAGGAAGGTTCCGAGTCTGAGGCTGAAATTTATAAAGCGTGCTTAGACTTTGCTCAGACTTTGCTTACGCTATACTTACTTAAGTTCTTGCTCAGTGTAATCTTAGCGTTCGAATTTATAGTCCTTTGGGCTAAGTATTTACTGAGTGTATGCTAAGCAAGAGCTCAGGAAAAAATATTTAACGTTTCAATTTGCATAGCATATTTATTTAAATTATATAGGTATTTCAAACACATATTATTTTTAAAATAGCTGTATTAAACTTAAATATTAGTAATCTTATAATCTTTATCGTATAATTGTAGATCAATCAATTTAAACCGTTATTTTTTATTCATTTTAAGTGAGGAAAGGGCCAAAATAACACATGTACAAGTAAAATAAATTGTATCTTTGACTTGTCAGTCAAAAAAAAAAACCGGATTGACACCGTGGGAGAACAACGCTTCGGCATGAATGGGCCGGCTCGACCGGAGTGATACCACGGCCTCACCGAAAACCGGCGTGAAATAGTGCTTGCGCTGTGTTTCACCGAGTGAGTGAGGATACCGGAGTCCCATCCCCCAACCCCCTCCCCTGCCACCCTAAAGGTCCGCAACGCACTTGTGACGCCTCTGGTGTTGCAGGTGTCCATGGGCGGCGGTAATCGCTTACCATCAGGCGATACGTCTGCCCGCCCGCCTATTCCATAAAAAAAAAATTGTCAACACATATTTAGATTGTCTCGATTTCAATTACATTATAATTAATTATCAATTTCTAGAAATAACTTTTTACTTTGACCCTGGCATGCCCTTACGGACTTCTGTTATAAAGTTTTCAAACTAGATTACGGTTTTTTTACCTGCTCAATCGAACCATCTTTACGAGCGCGTAAGTATTCGCTAAGTCAAAGATTTCGGTGACTTAGACTATGCTAAGCATTTGCTCAGCTTGAGCTAAGCATAATGACTATAAATTTCAATGCACACTTAACTCGTGAGGTAAGTCTAAGCAAAGCCTAAGCACGCTTTATAAATTTCAGCCTGAGTTTTAACAAATTAAATAAAAAAAGTTGTATGATAAATTCGGCACCATGGAGGTAGAAGGAAATGGGTTTAATGATGTTTTGAATTCAAAAACTTAGTGCACACCAACAACTGTTTCGCCTGGCAAACGACAAGGAGGAGTACAGGAAGCTGATGGCCAACCTTCGAGATTGAAGAGGCACTTGAAGAAGAAGTAGAAGAAGAAGTGCACGATATGGGTGCACACGATGTTCTAAATTCAATTTACTGTGACCTCTAAGATAAAAACGGCTTTTGCTCTCAGATATAGAAGGGTAAAAATACCCTTTCCGAGATGGGGTTTTTTTTTTTTTTTTTTTATGGGATAGGCAAACGAGCAGACGTATCGCCTGATAGTAAGCGATTACCGCCGCCCATGGACACCTGCAACAGCAGAGGCGTCACAAGTGCGTTGCCGGCCTTTGGTTTGATGAAAAACATTTTACCTCATTATTATCATTTCAATCTCCGAACGATCTACTTGAAAAGGGAATAATTTGTGATATTAAACTAAAGCAAGGCGTCCTTAATTCACCATAAGTCAAAGACCGATAAACATGTGGGGATTTCCAAATACAACAGTAAAAAAGGAGGCGGTAACACGTACCTGATAAATGTTGCGAATTCTTGTTTGTTAGCTTAAGTAAAAATTTGGGACGTGTTTTGTTCTTGTGATTAATTGCGAGTAAGACGCTGGTAGTGTAAAATATAAACAAATGGAGTTAAACATTTACGCCTTTTACTATAAAACGAATGAGTCAATGGAATTAGTTATGCTAGACATGTTTCCACCAAGTGTAATATTATCATTTTGCGTACATAGTTTTTTTACATTGGAATTTATACACGCATATTAGATTACTTTGTTTTCTTTGAAACTTTAATAATGTTCTAGAGCATAATCTAGTAGGAGACGTATACTAACATTTATCTTATTCTATACATCGTAAATGAATGCAATATAATCAACAGATTACTTAAGCTTTTACTTATTCATATTTCTTTATGATGATTATAATTTCTGTATTGATTTGTTTATTATTTTAATGTTATAAATTTGTTTATGAGATTAAATGTACATACCTCATGTACAAACTTAAGACACTACATTGTAGAGATTAGGAAAGTTTAATCGAATCACAACGCTATGATACCAAACCAATTACGAATGTTATAACAACAGAATACGACATCACCAATTTTAGAATATATTAAAAACATAGATAATTCGTGTTTTTTTTCTCTTTGTTTATTTGTTCGTCGTCATTCAAAGCTATTATTATTATAAAGACGTTGCTGCTGACATAGGATTATACGTAAATTTTAGAATTTTCGCTTCGCTCAAGCAGTGTATTCCTAGTTCGATAAAGCGCTTTCATGCTAGGTACACTGTATAGTATTTTTTTCTTATTTAAATATATTTGCGTTATATTGTATATTTGTATTGTATATTAGCTAACATACAATTAATGCATTTCTTATTATTTCATATCATTTTAATAAAATTCATGCAAATTTATAAACGAAACTTGCGTAAGATTTCATTACATTTGATTTGACGCGTGTTTTGATAATATCTTATTACATACGATTACATTTATAAAATATTACATTTTATAAAAAAATACATACCTTTTGTACAGAGGTACTTCTACTTTCTTCCTTGCACTTTGAGTGTTCAGTTCTACCGAATTTTAATAAATGAAAAGATTAGGAATGTAATTATAGAAATGACATGCGAGTGTTTATCGCGAGAGACGAGCTCCAACTGTTGCCAAAGCCATCGAAATACTGTATACATATACTCCATATACGTAGATAATAACCGTAAATCGGTATTTGACCGGAATGGCTCACAGCGCATCTTCTATTTCCTCTTGTGGCACGTGTACTACGAAACTCTAAGCCCACACAGATAAGTCCGTTGATAAACAAACCGAGGGTCGAAAATAGTTTACTTGGATGCTTATCTGTAAACTTTTCAGCCTTCCTATTCTTATTTACAAATATCTTAAATATCTGTTTCAGATTCCAAATGACGGAATAACCTTCACAACGTATAATGTTGTTGTTATGTTTAACTAATATTATCTAAGATGTAATTGTTTTTAACGTCAAATGTCATATATTAATTAAAATATATAATATACAAAGAGGCAAGTCGACAAGACTGCACGTTTGGCCTAGTGGTTTAACGGTCACCAAGCCGTTTCCTACTTCGCCAAGTGTCGTGTATTCAAATCCCACGTAGAACAACACTTTGTGTGATCCATAAATTGTTGTTCTGAGTCTGGGTGTTCTTTGTGTCCGTTTCATGTATGTTTGTAAAAGTCCCCCGCGACACAGGATTTATTCCTAGTGCGGGAGTTGTTTAAAAAGAAAAAACATTAATTTGTTAAAACGTCATATTCAGTTCTGCTTCTTCTTCGTTTGATGAGATGGCAACCAGCTAATCAGCTATTTCTGCAAACGTCAAGTATTTAAAGTCTTCAAATCTTAAGTCTTCGAGTCTTCAAGTATTCGTCGTGATGAAATTAATGATAAAAATGTGGATGAGATTAAATGGGGACTGTCTTTCGAAAAAATAAAAAACGATCCCATATTCAGTTCGCCGAAAGGGTTAATTTGAGCCTAAATAGTACAATGTTTTATCTACATCCCCACATTCAAACAAAACAAACGAATTTCCAGAAGTTTAAAGATACGAGTAGGATTCGTCTGGTTTCTGTTGCAATTGTTTTTTGAACTGCTTTTGTTTTAATCTAGATACCAATGAACACAGAACAGAAGTTTTTCAACGCGCACAATTGCCGGGGATTAGGCATAGGGATTAAAAATACTTTAGGTAATATTTAAGCAGCTCACAGTAAGGTTACAAAAGAATTTGCGGTTTAAATGCTTACCACTATAAAGCTAAGCCAATTTTTGGTGAGATTCCATCAGTCTTTTCGAAAAAAAACATACCTATCTGTACTATATGACAAAGTTCATGAGTTTATTTATTTGTTTGTTTAGATGATTGAGCTAATCTCAGGAATTACTGTTTTGAATACAAAATATCTTATAGTGTTAGATATCCATTTATCTAGAAAGACTCGCTATGGAACATGACGTTACGGTCAATACTAGCCGAGCACCAATAAAATAGTTGCAAAAATAGAGCAAATATTATTTCGTCACATCGTCACCGAGTTTTTCTAAATTATTAATTTCCTAAGTAATTCTGTGTAAAAATTGTTTTTTTTTTTTTTTATAAATTATGGTTATGTAAATAGGTTTCTATAATTATTATGTAATAAATTTACACATATAATTTGTAATGCTTTCTGCCTTTGTTATAGTAATCTTTGGGATCATATGTCAAACGTTATCTTGGGCAACGAATAAGTGGCAAGAGACTTCATTTGAAACATAAAATTCGTCATTATTTTAATTTAGAGTTGTGTTTTAGTTATAGATTTCATTATCAGTCCCAAAGTCACAAAATAATCTATATATATAAAAGCGAAATACCACTCACTTATTAATCACGAAATCTCAGAAACTATAACACCTACAAACTTGAAATTTAGCAGGTAGGTTCCTTATAGAGTGTAGACATCCGCTAAGAACGGATTTTACGAAACTCCACCCCTAAGGGGGTACATCAGGGGATGAAAGTCTGCGTGAGCGAAGCTGCGTGCAAAAGCTAGTAAGTTATATATAAATAACTAGCTGACCCGCGCAACGTCGTTTGCGTCTCCTATTGCCCGTAGCGTGATAGTTTTCCCCCGTTTTTGAAACATTCTTCATTGGTGCTCTGCTTCTATTAGTCTTATCGTGATGATATATAGCCTATAGCCTTCCTCGATAAATGGGTTATCTAACACTGAAAGATTTTTTTAAATTGGACCAGTAGTTCCTGAGATTAGAGCGTTCAAACAAACAAACAGACTCTTCAGCTTTATATATTAGTATAGATATATTTATTATACTCTTCTAAGATCTAATACTCATAATCAACAACACATTTATTTGGATAAAGATTAATATTAGGTATTGTGTTGATAAAAACTCTTTGGTAAATAACTCATTATTAGCGTCTTATACTCGTGATAACTTCTAAACGAAATGCCCGAATGGGATGAAACAAAAAGTATTTTACTTCTACATAAATACCCTTGATAACATAATGCTTTATTTGGATAAGGATTAATATTAATATACACATTTAACGTAGTTTCTTTCTTCAGACGATTTAATATTTTTTTTGAACACAAAAACGGTTATTGTGGCTAAACCATGATAGTTAGATATATGCTCTCGCGGACTTTTTTGTAGATCTTAATGGGACCTACAAACCCGTAATACATTATTTTGTTCTATTGTCAATAGTTATTGCAGCGCACGCAAAAATAGGTTTTCGTTTTCACACCTTGGGCTACGAAATAGCAATTTTCTTACGGATCCCTAATTTTCTGAAAATAAAATATAGCCTATAGCCTTCCTCGATAAATTGACTATTCAACACTGAAATAATTTTTCAAATCGGACTATAATGCAAATCATCGTAATATGGTCAATCATCAAATATAAAATGCCAATAATTGTAATAGTATATTATAAAATAATCCATAAACTGATTGGACACCGGCCATTGTTATTATTTATGTTGTTTTATTTTTTTAATTTAGAAAAATTATGGCTACTTTGATTTAGTTCATTTATTGTTCATCTCTGGAACAAATTTCATGTAAAGGACAGTCTGCTTTCTGTGAATAGGCTATTAGACTGATTTTTGGAAATCGTATTAAATTATTCTTTATTACGTAATAAGCACACTGTGTTAATATTTTGCGGAATTTCTACTGTACTAAGAATTAAAATTTAAGATAAAGTTCAAGTTTGACAACCGCGTCAAAAAACGACATTTCTTTAATGGCGCTGGTCATATGACACGTGTGACGTCACACGCTAGTAAACAAATTCACAAAACGCGAACAATACTCAGTCGAGGAATCTTTCGTTTACTAGCGTGTGACGTCACCAGAGTTGCAACAAATCACAAGGCGTTCATGTCGCAGAAATTATTTCAAAAAATTGTTACAATTTATTTCGTGCAATCTGCGAAGAAATCACATTATTTTGTTTAATTCATAGTGAAATATGTCTTTTTAGGCTAATATCTGATAGGATGACCACAATCCATAGTTTATTTTCAATATTGTCAAATAGCCTATTCATGTAACTTGATTATTTATGAACAGTCTTATCGATGGTATTCGCTATGCATCATTAATGTGCACAACGAATACTCTAAAATAACATTTTTATATATAAAGCAATATGTCCTAATTCCAAAGTACTCTCACGTATACATTTTACGACATTTTTGTAGAATAATCCCGAAGATTTGTTGGCAGTGGTTTCCGTCTGCAGTGGTCATTACTTTAAAAGAAGTGAAGTTTCATTCGGTCAAATTATGAAATAAAATTACACAAACCCTTTATTTGAATATTTTGTTATCTATATACTGTACTTAATATATAAAGCTGAAGAGTTTGTTTGTTTGAACGCGCTAATCTCAGGAACCGCTGGTTCGATTTGAAAAATTATTTCAGTGTTGGATAGTACGTTTATCGAGGAAGGCTATAGGCTATATATCATCACGCTACAACCAATAGGAGCGGAGAACCAATGAAAAATGTTTCAAAAACGGGGGAAAATTATCACACTACGGGCAATAGAAGACGCAAACGAGGTTGCGTGGGTCCGCTAGTCATGTATAAAATTGTTCAGGCAACTTCTCCTCGTCTATCTTTTAGGCATTAACACGCTTTTGGGGTGCTTTATTATTATTAATAATTACTTATTAATCTAAACACGTTCCTTAAAGTGGTCCCATAAAAAACGTTCTTACATTTATTTGGTACTTTTCATCAGGTGAGTGAGGTCAGATCGAAACTTAAACCCTCCAGATGATACGGTTCACTAAGAGAGGCCCAGTAAACCATATCACTCGAAGAAATGAACCGAAGGAATTGAATAAGACCGCTAGGTATTCGTTGAAGCTCAGGTATATCCCGTAGAGGCGGCTCATTTATGTGTATAAACCATGCGGTTAGTTTCTAAATTGGATGCCCAATAGTTATGTATAAGAAGAACCATTTCCGAATTTTATTTTCAGACTGTCTTCAAGACAAATATTTATCCTATACTTAACCCCCAATTCAGTACCCTCAAAAATTGTATGACTTTAAACGAGATTAATGTGTATTTCATTTACTATTTCTTGTTTTGCTTTGTGAAGATCATATACCCTAAGTCATTACAATGGCAAATAAAAAGAAGTGATTCACTAACAACCAACATGACAGTTAACATCAACTGACTTACTTTGTGGATAAACCAGTATTGTGCGCCAACATTGTTTTCTAATAGAATTTACTTATAAGTGTAATTTACAGTGAACATCTTGACGTCAATCAATATTCTGTAAGAAACCAGCTATTATACCTTTGCACGACACACACAAAACCTGTTTTCAATGTAAATACTTGCAGAACGCACGATTTTGATAAATCTTTGTATATAAAATGTAATGTCTAAGATGTTAATGAATCACCTGGTAAGTGTCATCTATTACTAATCCGGAAAATGAACTTTTCAAAGTGCTATCACAGGAAAGATCTTTTATTATTGACGTCAATGAATTTCCCATTACATTATTCATGTGGTTACTTAAGATTTGAAAATAACTCATTAAGTATTATCTGTAGAGTTTTCACCCTCAAAAGGATTATGAATAGCATAACCTGCCACGTTGAGCTTTGACACCTTGAGTGCAAAAAATTGATTATAACATCTCATATTTGAAGCGTGTTGTACCTACGAGTATATCGTGTCAAAAATGTATTTAATCTCAGACGTTCGATGCAAAACTTTGAATTTTTAAATGGTTCAAATATTACAATTACAAAAATTACTACAAACCAATTTATTTATTTTTAAATTTGTAGATTTGAATAGGTATATTCATTTAAACTTTGTCATGTCTCATTTATAATAGATTTCAAGATATATCTATATAATAGGTCTTTACCTATGAAATTGCCTTTTTGTATGCAATAAGTGAAAGTACTTATTTTTTAAAACTTTTTTATTTCTGTTATTTGAAGTAATCACCCATGCAATCGACGCATCTTTGCCAACGCATTGGCATTTTTTTTGATGCCCTTTTTGTAAAAATCAGCTGGACGGGAGGCAACAAACTCTTCAAAGGCATTTTGTACTGCCTCTCGGGAATTGAATTTTTTACCCACTAAAAAGTTGTCTAAATTTTGGAAAAAGTAATAGTCGGTAGGTGCAAGGTCTGGTGAGTATGGCGGATGAGGGAGAGCTTCCAACCCCAGCTCTTGCAGCTTGGAGACTGTCTGTTGCGCAGTATGGAGTTCGCGCGATGTCGTGAAGGAGCAGTGGGGACGACCGATTGACCAAAGCTGGACGCAGATGTGCAAGCTTCTCCATCATTCTCTCCAGTTCTTTACAGTACACATCTGCATTAATGCTCCTGCCGTTTTGTAAAAAGCTGTGGAGAATCACACCCGCACTAGACCACCAAACAGTGACCATCACCTTTTTAGGGGTCATTTTTGGTTTAGGGCATTGCTATGGTGCTGAACCAGGGTGTAACCAACTTGCTGAGCGCTTTCGGTTGTCGAACAAAATCCATATTTCGTCGCACGTAAGAATTCGTTTTAAAATTCCTTCATTTCTTTGCCTGTTGAGCAGCGCAAGGCAAGTCTCGACGCGTACGTTGCGCTGGCGATCGTTAAGGTCGTGGGGCACCCATCTATCAAGCTTTTTTACCTTGCTAATTTGTCGCAAATGGATCAATATTGTTTTGATGCTTACATTAAAAGCTCCTGCTAGCTCAGCTGTAGATTGAGTTTCGTCAGCTTCCACAATCGCCTTAAATTCATTATTGTTAACCAAAGTCTCCGGACGACCACGAGCTTCATTTTTTAACCGACTTCCAAAAAGGAGGAGGTTCTATGTTCCACTGTATGTATTTTTTTTTTTTTTTTTTTTTTTATGTATGTTACCTGATTACTCCGTCAGTTGTGGACCGATTTTGAAATTTTTTTTTGTATTCGACAGGGTATGCTTCCGTGGTGGTCCCATTGCCAGCATATCAGGATCTGATGATGGGATCCCAGGGAAATCGAGGGAAACCCTCATTTTTTATAGGCACATACTATGTTTTTCGTATATTTTCTGAAGTTACACCGGTATTTGCGTCTGGTAGTCATCATTTTATGATGATGAGCTGATGATGTAAGGTACCACTCCTTAACGGTTAGGAGTTGGAGGATAAATCTTTAAATATCATATGTATATAAGTTACCTTTAGTCGTATTCTTACAAATTATTTAGGTAAGCTGATGATGGAAGGTGGAAGGTACAACTCCTCAACGGTTAGGAGTTGGAGAATAATTCTTTCAATTTCATACGTATCAAAAGACCTTCAGTCGTAAACTTTCAAGCTATTTAGGTGAGCTGATGATAGAAGATTAAACTCTTCAACAGTTAGGGATTAGAGGATGATTTTAATATTACACGTACCTTAATTTGTATTCTTGATGATGAAATTTGATGAAATAATTCAACTTACTACTTACCTACGATTGTTTGCACTAAAAACTGTAAAATAAAAACTTTTTATAAAAAAAAAAACCGACTTCCAAAAACATCCAACGAAAACTCTCTGTCAAAAAACACTTAAAAGCGTAAAATAAACTGGTTCTTCATAAATTGCCTATACCTAATTCTTTATTCATTTAAATAGTAGTATTATAATGGGTGCTAGGTACCTAAAATCTGTTTGAAGTCGGTGCTAAGCCAAAAAGAATACAAACGAACAATTACAAAAGTCTAAGCGATAGTCACTTGGCACCGACTTCAAACAGATTTTAGGTACCTAGCACCCATTATAATACTACTATTTAAATGAATAAAGAATTAGGTATAGGCAATTTATGAAGAACCAGTTTATTTTACGCTTTTAAGTGTTTTTTGACAGAGAGTTTTCGTTGGATGTTTTTGGAAGTCGGTTTTTTTCAAGTCAAAATTTCCAGAACGGAACCGGGAAAACCAATAACGGGTTGTGCGTTCGTTTATACAGTTCTCTCCGTAAACGTTTTTGATGTTACGTGCCGTTTGTGTCGCGTTGGTGCCACGACGGAACTCATATTCCATAATTACACGAATTTTTATTATACATACAAATACACGAACACGAATTATGACGAAAAATGTTCAAATGTAATGAAAATACAACGCTAATCAGAAAACAAAAGACTGAGTTTGTAAATAGAATGTCATGGTTTTAAAACAAAATTAATTTGAATTTAGAATACAGAGCCATTACAAACTTTTTTTATTTGAAATGACCAGTACTGAAGAACGGCAATTTCATAGGTATAGACCTAATATATCTCAAAACTATCGGTATAGGCTCGTTTAAGTAGGTTAGCACATGCCATAAACTATTTTTTAACCCCCGACGCAAAAAGAGGGGTGTTATAAGTTTGACGTCGATGTCAGTCTGTATGTCTGTCTGTGGCATCGTAGCTCTCAAACGGATGAACCGATTTCGATGCGGTTTTATATATTTGAAAGCCAGTTTCCTTGCGGTGGTTCTTAGCTATGCTTGGTTAATATCGGTCCAGCACTGTAAGAGTAGCTCTTTTCTAAAACGATGTAAGGCATTTTTGGCGTATGATTACACAATTAAGTGCTTGCGTAGAAGTTTTTTAAATTTTTATTTTAGCTTGTAGCGTAAACAATCATTTTTTTAGTAAAATATAATAGGTACTTGGTAGTTCTTATAAATAGTAAAAAAAGTATCTTTACAATAAATACGAATAGGTAGATATAATTGAATTTTCCCCAGATTTTTTATACTAATCTAAAATTACGTTATTAAATAACATTTATAACAACAATATCACAATCTCAAAATTTAAATATATTTATTTAATTTAAACTTAATGCACAAATGTTGCAAAGGCGGACTTAATGCCGTAGGCATTTTCTGCCAGTCAACCTTACGGTAGGTATATTTATTGTGGTCCGGATGTGTTAATAACAGCAGTTCCCGGATCCCTCCCGTCTCAGGCGCAGAGTGGCACACCGAGTGGTTTTAGTCGGTTCGATTCCGACACACCGCCCCGCCGTAAACTCCGGTGGGGTGACGGCCCGTGGGGATTTCCACACGAAAAAAAAGGTATATTTATTGTAGTTAAGTAATGTAAGCGTTTGTAAATAAGTCATATAGTTTCATATGTATCTATGTACGTATTAATTCATATTCATTCACATTTAATATTATAAATTGGAAAGTAAATCGGTCTGTCTGTCTTTCACGCCTAAACTGCTACACCGATTTCAATAAAATTTGGTATTGAGATCCGGGTTGTTCCGTATTCATCCCACTCAATCTCATCCCATTCTTATATCATCCCAAATATTCCGTATATTATTCCGTACTCGTCCCACCTTTAAAATTTTTTTTTTGTTCTCAAGTCATCCCAATTTCTATTCTCAACTCATCCCACCGCAAAAGTACTAAAAAGTACGGATCGCACAATCATTTATTGCCTCGGCTATTTAACTGCCTCGGTGGCGTAGTGGTAGCGTATGCGACTGCTGTGCTTGAGGTCTCGGGTTCGATTCCCGGGTCGGACCCAAATGTTTGATCTACGATCTATGATCTACAAATATTTGTTTCGGAGTTTGGGTGTTTTCTATGTATAATATGTATGTATTTACAAAAAAAAGTATATATGTATCAGTTGTTCAGTACCCATAATACAAGCTCTGCTTAGCTTGGGACTAGATGGCGTTGTGTGGTAGATGTCCGAATTATTTATTATTTATTTATTTATACAACCAATTTTATAATTTAATAAAGTTGAAAAATTAACACTTCACCGATGTGTATTTTGGTATGTGAGCTAGAAAGTTGTTCCTATACAACGGATTTCAATTTCATATGAAACGGGTAAACTAAAACGGTTGCATAACGCGGCAGTGTGTAAAATCCACCTTGTCCTGGTATCGTAAAAGTGTTAAATGTTTTGAAGGAAATTTTGAACGAAGTTTTAAAGGACAATCCCCATACATGTGTAGAGGCAGAAGTAAAAAATATAATTTAAGAAGTAATTAAAAGTGTAAGGATAAAGTGCAATCCTTACGTGGTGAACCCGTAACTACAGTCTATCAAGATGATTTAGTGAATTTATATGATCAAGGATTGAATTTAGTGTCGGCATTACGGATTTTTTTAAGATTTTAAACATCTCTACACAGTTCAAGGAACCGTAGTCAAGGAGTAAAACGTACCATCTTTAAAACTGCATTAGGTGTGGAAGTGCCACAGTCTTATAAAGGTTTTCTGTTATTCGATTATTATTAAAATAAACCGTCTTAGTTTTTTTTAAATAGCGTCAAAGAGATATTTAAAAAAAACTGATGTCAAATTATGTTTTTTTTTTAAATAATTGTACCCAGAGTCAATTTTATCAATAGCTCACTCGAATAAATATTTTTACCCTATAAATATTATTAACCTATACCTACACTGATGATGATGATCACGACTAATGATCTTGGCTAGATATTATTAAAATATCTATCTGTGATTTTATACCGTACTTTGGAATTGTTAATTATAGAAAGATTGATGTTACGTAGTAATTAATAAAAAAATCTTATTATTCTTACTTTAACTTAAATCTAATTATGCAACTTGATTACATTGCTGTATATCGATATGATATTTTTACACCATGGTTGGTAAATATACCTATAAACATTTTATACCCGAGTTGATTTTTGATGTACCTAAGTCAAGTCTAAAACATTGTTTTAGACTTGACTAAATCAGATTCTTTTTGTTTTATTTAGTGACCTTATTACGTAAATCAACCTATCCCCTTAAACAGTATTTCAATTTAGTCACTCAAACAAGATACATTTAATTGTCAACAATGTTTTTTTTTTCACATTCTTAAAATTTTGCTGCAAACTGTACTCAAAGATGTTTTTGTGACGAAATTTTCATAAGGGATGCGTTCCGAATAGTAGAATAAACAAAATGGGGTCAGTTAAGAATAAAAAGTAATTAAAAGTGCCTTGGGATAAATCAGGAATAAAAACTGGGACGAGTTGAGAAAATGACCTAGTGGGATGAGATTCAGTGGGATGAAGACGGAACAACCCTGAGATCCTTTAATACCATAAAGGCCCGTATCCACCGAAATTGTTGGCAATTTCAGTGTTTCCAACTGTTGGCAACTCTTCAGAAAATCGCCAATTTTTGTTTCCATTGTGTCTACACCGAGTCGCCAACAATTTGAAAAACATTCGAACTAAGCGTCTCCACAGAGCCAATAAAAAAAGCTGCTGAATGCGAGTCGGACTCGCCCATGAAGGGTTCCGAAGCAGAAAATAACCTATTATTAAAGTTCTTGTAGTTCGTTGTAACTTTGATCGATGTTTTAATAATAGTGTTTTTTTTTTGCGGTTTACGATTTATGACGTACTAAAAAAAAACATCTTACTAGATCTCGTTCAAACCAATTTTCGGTAAAAGTTTGCATGGTAATGTACATCATAATTATATTTTTTTAGTTATATCATTCTCTTATTTTAGAAGTTACAGGGGGGGGGACACATTTTACAACCTTGGAAGTGTCTCTCGCGCAAACTATTCAGTTTAGAAAAAAAAATTATTAGAAACCTCAATATCATTTTCGAAGACCTATCCATAGATACGTATGGGCTTCGTGAAAAAAAAATTTTTGAATTTCAGTTCTAAGTATGGGGACCCCCAAAATTTTTTTTTTTTTTTTTTGTTTGAATATCTTAAGGCGGTTCACAGAATACATCTACTTACCAGGTTTCAACAGTATAGCTCTTATAGTTTCATTCAGAAAATGTTGTCACCAACACGTGTTGACAACACAAATGTTGACAACTTTTGTTCGGTGGAGACTCGGCTTAACATAACAACATAACTAACATAAACGCGGGCGGAGCCGCAGGCAAGTGCTAGTAAATTTATATTAAAAATAATGATAATTAATATTTCGATCCTCTTACACACAACGCTATCTAGTCCCAAGCTAAGCAGAGCTTATGTTATGGGTACTAGACAACTGATATAAATATATACTTTTTTTAGCTATTGCTTACGTTTTTGAACTTCGTGAGTTACTACAGGTGACTGGTTTTATTTTATTAATCGTTTTGGTCCACAATGTCTATGAGATTAGCAGAATAGCAAAGTGGAGATACCGGTCTGATGGCATGTTTGGAATTATTATTGGTGAATTGGTGCTAACAATAGCAAACTAATTATAGATTTTTATATACCAGTGGTTTTATAGTTACATATGACGGTTCAATATTTGTAGTGACGTTGGAACTTACCTTTAACAAGAATAACTCGGATTAGCAAGTAACTAGCTTAAAACAAGAAAGCAAGTTGCATTACATTGTGAAGAAATTTTTACAGTATAGGTGTCGTCTGTGCTTTTGAACATTTTTTCCAATGACTGTGTCAGGCAATTATTTTTAAAAGAATAATAAGAAAGTACTAGAAAAGTTTTTATTTATTTATTTATTTACTATAGTTTTGAGAAATAAATATAGTTTTGAGAAATAAAGCAAAGAATTTTTTTATTAATATTATAATATGTATCCCTATTTCAATATGAATTTTCAGAAAATTCAGCCGATTGATAGGATCCCTCAAAGAACATCAGCCATCCCGTTCTTGGGCTGTCAAGTCAGTCCTCAAGTAGTCAGTTCAATATGCCGCAGGGCGCCACACACTACGTTTTCCTAAACACAATTTCATCTCCACTCTACCACATGTTGGCTTCAATGGCCATCAGTCAAAAGTAATGTCAAACGTCTAAATAGGCACTTGAATTGCATGCATTCACAGGATATTGGCAGTGACTAGTATATTATCGTTCATGTTGTGTTCTTTTTTAACTCATACGGTTTTTACAGTAATTAATGAACACGATAAATTATGTGTGCGTGCGTAATAATTCAATAATTATAATCGGTGCGGTTAGTCAGTTGCATCATAGAGGACGAGCGACGGCTACAATATGAGTTCAATTCATTGTAACGTATTTAAAGAGTTACGCTTTAAACATTATTTGATAAAGTATTCTAGTCAGTTTTATTTAAGACTAGCTGAACCCCGCGGTGCTACCTGCGGTTAATGTCGTCCCGCGGGCAACGCCGCGGGGCGAAGCTAGTAAATATGCATTTACATATGCATTTAGTAAAAAGAGGTTATTTTAACATTACAAACACACACTCCAATTTTATTTATTTGTATGTTTAGATAGATAATATGTTTCATGAAACCAAATGGCACAGAATTATATTTTTCTTTAATTGGGAACTGGTTATTTTCCGCCCGCATGTACCTATGTCAGTTGTTGTGGTAAGGAGTAGCCTAAAGAATCAAAGTATCTCCATGCAACATTTCATTGAAATCGGTGATGCGGTATAGCCGTGAAGCGCAACAGATAGACAGACACGATAGAATGGATATTAGTATGGTTTTTTATTTGCAATACAAGGGGCGGTTGGTGATGGAGGTTTACTGATATCTGTCTACTATAGTGTCTCATAGTTATACAGATTACCAGCATCTACTTATTACTGCGCGTGACTTCGATATTAGTAAAAAGTAAAAACTAAAACCCAACTACGACAAAAAACGACGCTGAAAAAGCATGAAACAAGTTTCAAAAGCCGTAGCACAGAATAATAGTAGCTGTAGTCACACGTTACGTAGAAATGTACCATAACGTCCATAACACATTAACAACGCGTGACTACGGCTACTATTAGTTATTCCGTGCTACGGCTTTTGAAACTTGTTTCATACTTTTTCAGTGTCCAAATCCGTTCTGTAGTTTTTTGCGTGAAAGAGTAACAAACATCCATCCATCAATCCATCCATCCATACTTACAAACTTTCGCGTTGATAATATTAGTATAGATTGCAAACCCACATGATTGCTCCATCAGTTAACAGTGTATGAGTAAGCACTAAGTGAAGAGAATATTTGAATTATAGGGGTAGTTTTATCATTTCCATTACATTCATAAGAGAAATCCCCGGGTAGGTAAACTATTTTAAAAGCCACCTTAAGTAAATACTCATGTTTAGGTTAAATGAACATGTGATGTAGAAACAAATAATAAAACAGCCTAGAGCGGGTCGAGCCCCGGCCAATCTAGGGGTCCGTAATACGTACATTATATTATTCATCTAATAAGCATTTTACATTAATGCTTTCTGCGGTCTATAGCGTCGAATTGGTTAATCAACTATTACTTACTTGTAAACTAATGAAGCCTACTTAGGTGTTCTGTTCTGTTAAAATCTATCTATCTATATAAATAAAAATTAATCACAAAAATGTATGCACGGGCATAACATTTGATCTACTGTACTAAATTAGATAATTCTTTTTTTATATATTTGTTGTTATCAGGTCAAGGTTTTTACAGAAGATAATTACCTACAAATTTTAACAAAAAAACCGACTTCAATCTGAACCAAATTTAAATGGGACCATTCGGGAAGCACCAGCTTTCAAATAAAAAAGAATTATCAAAATCGGTTCACCCAGTCAAAAGTTATGAGGTAACAAACATAACAAATAAAATAAAAAAACAGTCGAATTGAGAACCTCCTCCTTTTTTTGAAAATTAAAAGAAAACCGAAAATGTTATATTTTCTTAGTCCTATTCACTTGCTTCGTGGTCCTATTGGTGACGAGCAGATTCCCTAGCGGCAAGTCGCAGAACTAACGTATGACAGATAAAAATACGTATACACGTTAACATTCCACTTTTAAAATACTGATCACCCTCACGAAGTGGTCTTATAGTATTTTTTACTACTCCGTAGACGTCTATCAATGAAATCATTGTAGAAAGAATTTAAAAGAACAATGCACTCGCTCTGTATATTAAACTGTCAGGTAGAAGTATCTGTCTTACGTTAGTTCCGCAAACGGCCACTAGGGAAATCTGGTCGTCACCAATACACGTTAACATTCCACTTTAAAAATACTGATCACCCTCACGAAGTGGTCTTAATGTATTTTTTACTACTCCGTAGACGTCTATCAATGAAATCATTGTAGAAAGAATTTGAAATAACAATGCACTCGCTCTGTATATTAAACTGTCAGGTAGAAGTATCTGTCTTACGTTAGTTCCGCAAACGGCCACTAGGGAAATCTGCTCGTCACCATCACTGCGGCCTTGCGAGAAGTTGATGCGTGCTCAAATATTAAAAGAAGTTTTTCGGTAATTTTGAAAATATTTACGAAAATAAATATAGCCTACGAATTTCGCCGGGTCAGCTAGTTTGTTATAATATATTTTTTGATTTTTTTAAATCTCCAAATGCTATTATTTGGTTAGCTAGGAGGGAGTACTCTCGACTTAAGGCTTATTAGCTCACAAACGAACACCTTGCTTAAAATATTTTCTTCACAAGGCCTAATAATTTTAAAAGATCTATTCCATCATGTGATATACGCAAATAAAAATAACATTCATACTGTACAGGTAATAGAGAGGTGCCCTAAAAATATTTTTCAAGATGTTATTAACACTTTTTCGGTGTGATTAGTATGTATATTCATGCGAAATAACATGCTTCTAGCACTAATAGTCTGTGATATATAGTGTGGACAGAGACAGACGTACGAACATGACCAAACTATAAGGGTTTCGTTTTAGCCATTTAGCTACAGAACCCTAAAATGATATGTTAAGTACATATATATTCTACTAATACATTCTAACATGTATCTGTTTTATGACGTGTGAAATCTTCGTCACTACCACCATTCACAGAATCGAGAAAACCTAAGATACTTCCATTCAAATTAGGGGCGTTTAATGTTCTGTGAGTTTAATTGGTTCTGTGTATTGTTTTTTTTTTATGTTTCATGTATACCGTGGGAGAGCCACGCTTCGGCACGAATGGGTCGGCTCGGCCGGAGTGATACCACGGCCTCACAGAAAACCGGTGTGAAATAGCGCCTGCGCTGTGTTTCACTGAGTGAGTGAGGATACCGGAGGCCCATACCCCAACCACTCCTCATCCCCCTTCCCATTCCCCAAAGACCGGCAACGCACTTGTGACGCCTCTTGTGTTGCAAGTGTCCATGGGCAGCGGTAATCGCTTACCATCAGGCGATACATCTGCTCGTTTGTACGCCGCGTACATAAAAAAGAAATTGGCTAGTATGCTGCCACATATTTGCAATCGAGATAGTACCCAACTCAGTATACCCACACCTACAGACGAAGTCGAGTCAAATTGAATGACCTGTTATTCTCTTATTACTTCTAATTGACAGTTCAAGAGAGACTACTTGTTAAATTAATTGGCAGGGAAATGATGTTTATTTTTACTGTATCACTACATGATATTCACATTCACAAATACATTCCGAATTTCCGAACACTTGTCCGAATTTGAAGTACAGACCTACACGGACTCGACGGTACCAAGATCCAGACCAGCACCGGCACCGATCCGGTACTTAAATTACTATTCCTCCTCCTTCTCGCGACGTTTTCCTCATTACTGAGGGTCGTGATTCCCTAGGTGTGAGATGATCTTCTACTGGACAGTTGCTCACCAATTGATCCTCTCCTTAGCCGAATAAAAAGCAACTTGTAGATTGGTGTCCATTGTATCTGGTTACTCCACCTAATTGGACTACGCCCAATTAGGTCCGCCGCTAAGGGGACGCCTTTAGTCTTTTGCCGTCAACCTAACCACTGACCATGATTTGCTCGAGATTGTTGCCTTATTTTCTGACGATGAGACCAAAGAAATGAATCACTCTTCGCAGGCAGATAGAAGAGAGTTAAAGAGAAATTACTATTTTAACCATTAAATACCCCATGCCGATTAATAATAACAAAAAAAAAATGTAACAAATACATTCGGTAAGATTTGTGTTAATATTACGAATGATTCAAGAGTTTGCTTTAGCTGAAAGGAACGAAATTTTGTTAAGTTACCCAAAATTGAATTTTGGAAATATTAATGCTATTATTCCTTTTTCTTTTATTTCAGTAAGGATAACACTTAGCCAGTGTTGTGTAAAATTTCAAATTAGGTAAACAGTACTCAAGGTTATTACGTTGAAAAAAATTGTGAATGGTAATTTTTGACATAATAATGCGCCTGCCAAGATGACTCTACTCTACCTGATGGAAATAATAAGTATAATATTATCATTGCAAATGTAGACAAATATGGTGATCCTCACTATGGCGCCCTAGTGAGATGCTTTTTTACGCCAAAAGTAGGTAGTAATTTTGTAGAGAAAGGTAGAAAGTGGAACATTTAGAAGAGCTCGTCAGATCATTCTTCATGATATGTTTTATAAATATTTTTCGGACATCTAACACACAATGCCATCTAGTCCCAAGGTAAGCAGAGCTTGTGTTATGGGTACTAGACAACTGATATAAATACATATATACTTTTTTTTGTAAATACATACATATTATACATAGAAAACACCCAAACTCCGAAACAAACATTTCCAGGTCATACAAATATTTGGTCCGACCCGGGAATCGAACCCGAGACCTCAAGCACAGCAGTCGCATACGCTACCACTTGTTCCAACGAGGCAGTTATGATATACAAATACAGATTTATAATTCAAAATCAATGGTCTAAAAGTAACAACGTCAAAGGAAAACAAACGGGTAGGTAGGTACGAAAACTTTATTAATGGAGATGTGTGGCACAGTGGTAACCACAGAGGCCAACACATTGCAAAGTTAAGCAATCGATGGGTGACCAATTTCAACATATAAGGACCCCTCCGTGCCTTGGAGATCATGTAAACCGTCGGTCCCGGTTGCCATATGAACATATTGCGCAATCTTTCAAGTTAGTAGGGCTCTATTAATCAAACGCTATACTGATTTCAGCACGAAGGGGCTGCCTCGACCGGGGCGGTACTGTACTACGCTCGCACAGAAGATCAACGTAAAATGACAGCCTTCGTGCTGTCATATTTCGTTGGTGAGTGCGAGACCGGAGGCCCAATGATGCAGAAGCATCACTAGGCCGCCATGGTGTGGGTCACTATGCTGCATTGTTGCATTGTCTGCATTCGCATTGAGTATGGTGACCACCACTCTTGGATTCTGCTTCTGCTTTCCATCAAGCAGTGTAGAGTCAATTTGGCGGGGACAAACATAAAAAAAAACGTTACGAGTAGTTGTAGCCTTCAAAAATGCGAAAACAGAATTTCTATAAAATGTCGATATATCGCCTAGTATTTG
This sequence comes from Diaphora mendica, assembly GCA_949125395.1. NCBI lineage: Eukaryota > Metazoa > Arthropoda > Insecta > Lepidoptera > Erebidae > Diaphora > Diaphora mendica. The sequence continues at coordinate 12,298,737 of OX421321.1, forward strand.
TGTTGTAGTGGGTTGGTGCTCTGCGTAAGAAATCTAAGTTCAGCCGTATCGTAAAAGAATTAAAGCAACAAGGTTAATAAAACAAGAAGTTTTTTACACTTTTATTAGAAAGATATAAATATTATCATACATGTGTGTTTCGATGAACTTACTACATAAAAAAACAAATATGACAAATAAGCATACTCTTACCAATGTTTAAATTAACGTACTTATTACATATTGAGACGAAAAAAGCGATAATGTTCAGCGAAATATGATAATAGCATTTAGCTAGAATTTAAATGATATTGCCATATCTTTATTGACCATACTGACAGATTCTCTTACCTATATTCATTTGAATATTAACTTAATGCTAGAATTCGCAACACAATCTTACAGATATATATTACTTATACGAAGCAAAAAAAATACCATTTACCTATTGCTAACAAAAAACCGTATCAGCTTAATCATTTTAAGCATAAAAATATTAGTAACCAATGCTTTCCTCGTAATTAGTAAAGTATTTTCTTGTAACCGATAGGTAACGGTAGATTGCTATATTCACGTTTTGGTATCTTAAAAAAGCATTTAAAGTTTTTCACTCATGCAATTATTATTAGAATATAAAATAATGAACAAATATGGATGGAAGTTCATAACTATGGTTAATGGTTACACTTGTTTTTATAAAAAAGTTTGTAAGTATGGATGGATAGATGGATGGATGTTTGTTACTCTTTCACGCAAAAACTACTGAACGGATTTGGATGAAACTTTACAGTAATATTATACATATTATTAATATTATACACACATATATATATACATCAGAATAACACATTGTGACATTATTGAATCATACATTCAATAGTTATAATCAAACAACGAATATAACGACCTCCTACGTTCAGTAAGTGCACAAGACAATAGGTTTACAATTGAGTGGAGGGGGAAGATTGATAAAAGAAAGAGAGAGATAAATAGAGTTCCTTACTATTGATGACTTTTGATTTCGTCAAAGTAGATTTATACTGAAATTACTTTTCGGAAAACTGACTTAGAGTCTCTGCCATGAACACTTAAATCACTTTCCCTGTTTCTCAAAAGCAAATAATAAATATATAACATGTATATAAAAAAATATATATAGTTAAATATTAGATTGATGTCACTTCCAAAGAACTTACGACCACAAATTGTCTAATGATAGATATATTTACAATACAATGTTTACTAAGTTTTTATTTGGGGTTTTAGTCTCAGAATTCTTTGTTTTTAATTTATAGGTACATGTGTGTGGTAATATTAACACTTATATCAATATAATTTATATACATATATAAAAATGTAATGCTGATTTGTGTAGGTCAAACACTTCAAAACTCAAAAAGTTGTGCACTGATTGAGTTGCAATGACACGATGAAAACCGCTGTAAAGAGTTTAGACTTAGCACGGGAGTAGCCAGGTTTTAGTTTCGGGGGGATTTCAAGATAATTAAATGACTATGTCACTTTAACCATAATATTATTATGAAAAAAATGAGAGGTGTAAAAAATATCAATAATATGGAAACATTTCAGAGGGTTTGAACCCGAAATTACCCCTTCTAACTACGCCCATGAGACTTAGTTTTATTTCTCCTTTTTCATTATAGCAACCAAAATGTGCCATTATACAACGAGCATGTTATTTGTACAGTTAGTGAATAATAAAAAGCAGTAAAAAGCTAAACATGCGTCATTAAGTGTGACATCAAAAAATAAAAACGAACAAAAAGTGTTAGTGGCGAAATTGGTAATTTACTAAAGGCCTAACACCAATATCAATACTAAGTTTACCATATACTATTAATTCTAAATTATCAAGGAGAATAATCAATGAATGAATCATATATACCTATCTATACTATCTATACATACATTATGTACACACTAACATACAAACATCGTTCATGCCACCATCAAAGTGGGTTAAACACTTAACGGTGTCTAAATAATAACCTTTAAGGTCATTTTTATGCCTACTACATACTTATAAACAGGATGTGAAGAAGGAAATAAAAATATGACACTCTATATTTCCAAATAAGTTATACAACTTACCTAATAAATATATTGAACTAAGTACATAAGTATTCTTCACTGTATGATTCTAAGATTAAATAAATACTTTTTACTAGATTTCACCCCGACAGTTCGGATATAGGTTTTTATTTTGCGTAAAAGGTATCCTATGTTTATATTCTTGGCAACACTTAATTTATTTTATGATGATCAGATAAGTAGTAAGCCTTAAAAATTCAGAAATCTCTTCACCGATTGTCTTCTCAAATTTTAACACAAAATGCAACACACTTTGAATATCGCTTTTATTGAAGTGAAACTTTTTATTTTTCGTGTCTATTGTGTTCCTCACTTTTCTTTAACCACTATGTGATACAGCGAAACATGGCGGGGTATGGTTAGTTATAACATAAAAACCTTTTCAATATGATTTTTACACCATCTTAATCCACATTTAAACACACCTAAAGAGTGCAATCTTTAAACTCAATAAATATTACGTCAGTTAAATATACTAGAAGATTGTATAACCTATATATCTAGATATTATTTCTACTTGATGTGTAAAAAAAGCCAAAGCATACATTCCTAAAGTAAATTGTTTTCACGAGTATATAATACAAAACGATTTATATCAAATTGAAACAATACATACCTTAGACTGTAAAACGTATTATTAACCTAGAGCATAGCGATAATGTTAGCAAATACAAGCTAAGAGGCAGTGGAAAGCAGTTAGGTGCACGTAAAAATATAAAAAGGTACCACCGTTTACCGTTCAAGTACCTACTGGTGAAAAACAGTCATTTAATTAAACAGCTGGGACAGATAATGACGAATTACTTGCCTAACTTAGACATTTACATTTAGTTAAACTTTCTTTTACCTATCACTGAACTAAGCACAAATAAATTGTTGTAAACTTTGCTGATATTTTACTGCTATTTAATTATTCAAAGTACACCTAAGTTGCCCTATTTGAGGACTATTGTATAAATATCGTTTCAAAATTGCTTTAAAACGCGATGAATTTCATTCAGACCTTTTAATAAATGGCTAGTATGATACTTGAACGGATTTTTACATAAGTAAATTCGTTTTTCGGAATAGGTGCGTATGGGATATGGAATTGCATGCTTACAATAATGGCAACGCTAACTTATTGTTACTAAGCGAACAAAACAAATGCCTATGGCATTGTTCTTTATCTTATATCGAAACATACATCGCTCTTAAATATACATACTTCAGTTACAAGAAATTTTTATAACCTATTACATATTATAATTTGACTCACATCATATTTAAAACAAGCAATGAACACACTTTTCATATTTTTCTGAAATATATTTGTTGATAAATAAATGTATACTAGATAGCATTAAAAAGTAAGGAAAATTAACATTAAAATAATAAGGCTTTTAAATTATGATACAATTATTTAGTATCAATCCAGCAGATATGCATATTCTTGTTGTAACGATATATATTTTGACTTCGTTACAAATATATCTTAGAAGAGTTCAAATTAACGTGTAGTTTTGGTCTCATTTTAGGAGTATCAGAAATTTTATAGAGTAAATATCGTATTGGCAATGTGGTGACTTTGGCAGCATTAATATTTGTAAATAAACAGTGCCGATGTGTGATTTAAACGAGTGTAGCATTAGCTTGTCTGGCTGAACGACGCAGAACATGAGACTGCACCGACACGAAGTTGTTGTCTACGACACGAAGAATACGAATGTTGATCTGCGAAAAATACGGCAGTTTTAGTAGATAGTCTTTCTGCAGGGAAAAGGCACAGCTGTTTTTTTTTTTAATTAGTTAATTAGTATTTTATATTATTTTAGAAAATGTAGGATGCCATCTTCATACATTTAGCGCCATCTATCGCAACTCGAACTACATTAAATTATACTGGAATAAGGTGTAGAATAAACAGTATCAGGGTGTACCAAGAGAGGGCGCCACTAAACTATTGGAAGAAAAATACAAAAAGGTTTGTTTTTTTTTTTGTTTTTTTTTTATGTATGGCCCGCCAAAATGACTCTACTCTGCCTGATGGAAAGCATAAGCAGAATCCAAGAGTGGCGGTCACCATACTCACTGCGAATGCAGACAAGGCAGTATGGTGACCCACACCATGGCGGCCTAGTGATGCTGCTGCATCTTTTAGTCTAGTCAACAAGTGGAACTTGTCGACTAGACTATTTGGGCCTGGGATAGTCCCAATGCTGCCAAAAAACCCATTTATAAAAAAAATACCGAGCGACGCTCGGTCATCCAGGTACTGTGCAAGTTAGGTGATATATGGTATGCACATGAATTCAAGAATATGTAAATGCAAGCAACAATTTATTCCATCCAAATATTTCCAACAACGATTTTTACTTTAACTAAGTATATATTTAACGTCTCACCTCGTGTTTAGAAGCGGAGCGGCGGAAGAACTTGTGGAAGCGTGTAGAGAGAGCCCACACAGCACCGTTGTCACGCTCCGCCCACCTCACCTCCGCGCAAAATTGCAATTTTTCGGCATCTTGTGCCAACACCCTAAAACATAGTATTTGTATAGTTAGCCTAGACTAATACATATCAAGTTGAATATTCGTCTTGTGCTTAATAAGTGAGACTATGTAGAGTAGACTATGTACCTTTTCTTTAATGAAGTAGTTTTCTTTATGTAGGTCTTAAATTCACGTAATTGTAATATTGTATTACTACTCATTTTATCACAATAAGAGCCAAGGCAAGAAAATGGTGCGCAAGTACTAATTAGACTTCCGTAAGGTGGTTTCTTTGGATGTCAAATGCATTAAATTCTTTTGTAAATTGAACAGTCTATTATTTTTCCTTTGAATTTCAGACACCGTATTGTTCTTAGAATTACGATCTTCTTATAATTTTTACTTGCACATATATACGTACTTGTTACTATTTCAGAAGTTTTAAAATGTAAACATTTAGTTTTTAAACAACTTCCAAAAGGAGGAGGTTCTCAATTTCATCAGTTTATTTTTATGAAAGTATGTACATCGATTACTCCGTCAATTGTGGACCGATTTTGAAAATTATTTTTGTAATCGAAAGGGTATGCTCCCCATGTGGTCCCATGGCCACCATATCAGGATCTGATAATGGGATCCTAAGGAAATCGAAGGAAACCCTCAAATTTACGTGAGCGCCTGCAATGAAGTTACGAGCAATTGTCTGCATGCATTCATATTCTGTAGACATCATTAAATTTTAAATGAAATGATGATGAGAGACTTGAGAAAGACTAAAAAGCGAAAAAAAAAACTTCGTTTAAAAAAACCGACTTCAAAAACTAAAAAGGATAAAATAACTTAATTTGTATGTGCTACCTATTCATAGGTTTGAAGTCGTTGTAGCCAAAATGTAATAATAGGTACCGCACTCGCCACGCGTGACCTTGAGCGGGATAGCTGCTCTTCGCGTTGAACAAAACAACCGAAGCGTCGGTGACGTCGTTGACGTTCGCCTCGAAATATAGCGAGTGTGGTACCTACTATTACATTTGGCTTGGCACTGACTTACACATACAAGCACATACAAATTAAGTTATTTTATCCTTTTTAGTTTTTGACGTTTTTTTTTTAAAAAACAATAATTAACTTAACTATTGCATAGTCAACTTATATAGCAATTATAAGACCAGACAATAAATATTTGTTTGTAACTGTTTCCCATTTCCTATTATTATCTTTAAAGAATAAATACTATCTCTTACAATGTTTTATACTTATCAACGTATAGAATAGTCTGTAACGACCTTAAAGACAACCTTGTTCATAGCGTACTACTTTTATTTTCTGTGTCCAATGACTGGAAAGCCTGACACTTCAATAAAACTTGTGGTAATTATATGAGGAAAACACTATTGTACAAATATTGTCATGGTAAACACCAATACGACTTTTATCACCAGATAGAGAATTGGGGCAGTACCATCAACTGTCAGTTATTATTATGAAGATCTGGTAGGGAATTGCCGTTGTATGACTTTTGATGTTCATCACACTACCAACATTTTCGTTTAAAAATTGTTTTTTTCACAATGTAAATCTGATATTGCATGTATTGTCATGTAACTCTGTAATATGATGTACAAATAAAGAGTATATCTATCTGTATATAAATATGCAAATTTAGTAGACGTAAAAATTACAAACTTTATTTTTTTCTTAATAATTTGTACTTAGTCTCTTCCACAGAACATAAAATATAGGTAGAAATGCTATGAAGGCGGGGCAGATGCGCCGCGAAATAAGTCCAAATACCTCTATTTTGTCTGCTGGCAATAACTGATCGGTCGCATTCGCGTTTTACTTTCAACGGGAAAAAACAATAAAACAATCATACATTGCGTATTAAATTTGGTTACTAACTAAATTGTTTCCACAAGAGTACGCAATGAACTGCATTTCCTGCGTGAATATTTCGATTTATTTCACCCGAACAGATTTAGTGTAAGGCATAGGGGTGTGTCCAAATATTTATAATGCATTCAATACCGCAAAATTGTAGATGTCGATGATATTGTTTTGTTTTTCTTAAGTAGAAAGAGTTGATTTGTTTTATATTATGATTTTTAACCGACTGCAAAATAATTTTTAATTTGAATTTTTTTTGGAAAGCTTTTTGATGAAATGGTATAGGAATAATAGAAATATTTATTTTAAAACTTAAAACATATTTTGAAGATTAATATTTTCGGGCCGCCCAACGTCCATCGAAGTCCATTGTTTTTGCATTTAAATTTAGATATAAAAATGTACATCTTGTGATGAAATAAAAATAACCTCATAACTACTGTTAATAACAGGGTTCTACAGAAAAATTATTAAGATTATGTGTTACGTCTATAGAAAGTTGTGTTGTGTTAATAAGTATGAAACGTCAAACTCCAAAATCAGATGTACAATATGTACTTACGTTTTGACAAACAAATGTCTTATATTTATATTAACAAGAAACTAGTACAATTTTACTCAATCCATTTCTAAGACAGTGACTTTGATATAAAAAATTAGGATAGCGATATTTAAAAGTAAGAACTATTTCTTATAGAAATTTTGTAAATTTAATTATTATACTCGACAGGACCACATCTCTACGGTGGGTGGGTCATAAAGACGTCGTACCTCTAAAAACAAAATTGCAAGTAAAACTCTACTTAATGCCAAGAGCAGGTTGTAGTTTAATATTATATTCATTAAATCCTTTGGATGAATTAGAATAGACTTAGTTATGTGTGTATAATGTTATTAATCGTTTATGTGTGCGTCCCGGCGACCAAAGATTACTTACGAAATTACGTCAAAGGCATTTCTAGTTGTTCTGTGGTCTCTTCAGAATTGCATTGACACAATTAATGTACCTAGAAACTTTGCGAGCGAAGATAATATTAGAAATTTTGTCTCTGTAGGAACTTGAATTCCTCCTTTGTAAAACATTATCCAAAATCTTTATTTAAAAATCATCTATTTTTGATGTAAGTTTATTCTTGGGGTAAGAAATAAACATATGAACCAAAGCAATTAACAAGTTTCGTAACAATACATCTTTACAGTCATTGCTATAATACTAAATTGGATGGATGTGGACTGCCCAAGATTGAGATAGTTAGCACTCCTTGCGGGCGACCTTTGTTTAGCAGTGAACGGCGATTGGTTAATATTCAATACAAAATTAATTTTAAAAAGCCTGTAACAAGTGAATAACGAAATTTTATAGCAAAACGTACTTGTGTGAGTTACTAATAGGATTCCAAGCTGCAATGGCCGTCTCGGTCATGGGGCTGAAGATGATGGTATCATCGCGTGGGTCCACCGCTATACCTAAACCTTGAGATGACTTGCGCCCCACGAGATTCACGGGAAGGTCGGTCCCCTCAGCGGGTGGGCCTGACGCTAACACTGCTGTTGATATGCTAAATATTCTAGAAAAAAACAAAATGTTTATTATTCGTGATAAAGCTTTATGGAATTAGGATAAGTAAAGATGACTTTTGATACGAAGTTGTCAGATAGCGTCATTTTATCTATATTTTATCTTCTATATTATAAAAGCGAAATACCACTCACTTATTAATCACGAAAACTCAGAAACTATAACACCTACAAACTTGAAATTTGGCAAATAGGTACCTTATAGCGTGTAGACTTCCGCTAAGAACGGATTTTACGAAACTCCACCCCTGAGGGGGTAAAACGGTGGTTGGAAGTATGTATGACAATCCTATATTTTTGAAGTAAGAGACTTGAAATTTAAAATGTATGCTCTATAGACGGTGTGGAGGTGTACTAATAATGTATCTTTAGAAATTAACCCCCCTTTGAGGTCAAAACGGGGGATGGTAGTTTGGACGCAAACAAGGTTGCGTGGGTCAGCTAGTTTACATATAAAGTTGGAAAAATAGGTAATACAATTATATACCTATTAGTTTTACTTATTGACACATAACTACAACAAAATTGAACCTTATTATTTGATACATATACACAGTCTGGGATGTGCCTAGTTTAGAAAAAATCAGACGCATGCTTTCGAAATTAAATTATTAGGTATTCCTGTCCAGGTACAGTCTGAAAAAATGGCAATAAGAGGGAAAGTATTTACCTGTCTGTAGCTAGCGGTTGGTAATATAGCAGTCCTTGCGCAGGTGAGTGAGCGAGACCCACGATTCCGTCCATGAGCGTGAATTTTTCTCCACTAATGTCATATTCTCCCAAGTCTGGGTCTGGGTACATAGAAGCATGGGTCACACGCCAGGCGTTGTCGCGGCGGCCGTCGTACACAATGATACCTGGACAGAGTAAAATAAACTGTTTAATATTGTGATCATTTATTGTCCACTTAAGCTAATCTTTACTTCGGATCATTTTATGCGGTGTGAAAGAAGAATTAAACTAAATTTTCAAATAAAAATAATAATTTAATCACTTTGTAAACCTTCGGCCCCAAGGTATTGGTTTACATATTTATACCCATGAATATTTTCCTAAAGCTTAGGCAGGTATACACGCAGTTTGAATTTAACGTTTTTCAGTGTTATTTGCCTATGTTGGCTAAGGTATGAAGTCTCGAGCTAAGTTATTAAATTTATTTTATTACCTTTCTTATTTTTTCAAAAAGTATATTAACTATATCTCTCAATAGATAGTACCAAATTATGTAACTACTTATTAACAGATATTATTCCTTAATACTTAAATATTAATACTAGTAAGATTAACTAATATTATCAATGCGATAGTTTGTTGGAGCTGATGTTTGTTACTCTTTAACGCAAAAATTACTAGACGGATTTAGATGAAACTTTACAATAATATAGCCTAGATATCAGAATAACACATAAGGCTTCTCTTAACCACAATAACCAATATACGCGAGGGCACAGTCGTGGGCAGGAACTAGTATATTATATTATTACTTTTTCGAAAAAAAGTAAACCGCTTATATTTTAAGTATCCAATAAATACACATTTTTCTTGCAGGTACCAACTTTCTCATTTTGATTACACACTCAGTACGCATCGATCCGTGTAATGTATACCACACAATCAACTAAATTGAAGTACAGGCATTTAATAGTATCGTCAAAATAGTTTATCATTTTCTTTTCTAAGACAAACAAATGACCATCGTCCCGTATTACCATTTATCATGTCATGTCATATACATAACACACATATGTATAAACCTATATTATAGAAAGAACAGATAATTCAAGAAAACATTCATGATCAAATAAATAAAAGTTTAAAACTTCTGATGTTAGATTAAAATGTTTAAGCACTACGCTTTTTTACGTCATCTACTTTACATCAACAATGTTCACATTAATAATGTACATTATGAACAAAATGACATACCCAGCATTCATTGAACATTCCCGATAATAAAACTTTTATTAATATTTCGAGCATTACTGTACGCTGATGTCTGAACCAAGTAAACAAAGATAATAAAATTCAATAATAACCAGTTTATACACTGTTTAATTTCATAACAGTATTCAGTACAAGTTTTGATAAGCAAAATTTCATAAATGCTTTCTTACGTTGACCTCGGAGTGATTTTAATACGTATCAGTTGTTGATTTACTTTAAATGATGAAAAAAAGCGATGATTTCGTTACATTTAAATGAAAAAAGAACACAATTAATAAAAATATTTATTTGCTAATAGCTAGTTTCTAAGTTATCGTTCGTCAAATTTTATTAGTAGTGGCATTGTAATATTTGTAATTTAAAAAGTCAGAGGCCGCCGCAGGTTTCTTCCTTTGTAGCGCTAATGACATAATAAAAATACCACAAACATTTAAAAGGAACAAAAATATTTTTCAATATAATATGATTTATTTGTACTGTGAGAATTGGGATGATTAATTAAAACCTTAACGTCTTTATAAATTTTCAATTGAAAAATAACAGATCATTCAAAGCATAGGAACGACCTTTCAATGTTGTTTAAATAGACAGTACCGGGATGGGCGGGATGACCGAGCTTTGCTCGATATTTTTTTTTTTTATAAATTGTGTTTTTTAGAAATTATATTTTAATAAAAAGTCATATTTTTCTGTTTAAGTGGCAATGTTAGGCTACCCAAACACCACCTTTTTGTTATTTTACTTCCAATAAAAAAAATAAGTTTAGTGGCGCCCTCTCTTGGTACGCCCTGATACTGTTTATTCTGCACCTTATTCCAGTATAGTTTAATGTAGTTCGCTCGAGTTGCGATAGATGGCGCTAGATCTACATTGATTTTATATATTTGATTGTTAAAAACACGAATAAAACGTCATTTTCTAAAAAAATAAATCCTAGCTAGAGCTAGATCGATTTATCGCCCCCGAAAACCCCTGCATACAAAATTTCATGAAAATCGTTGGAGCCGTTTCCGAGATTCAGATTATATATATATACAAGAATTGCTCGTTTAAAGGTATTAGATATAACAATGATATATTATGAAAATAATATAATTTATTTAAATAGCAAGGTAGTAGAGCCACGCTGATTTCAGCACGAACGGGCCGGCTCGACCGGGGCGGTACTACCCTCGCACAGAAAATCAACGCAAAATGACAGCGTTCGTGCTGTCGTGTTTCGTTGGTGAGTGCGAGACCGGAGGCCCAATTAGTCTAGTCAACAAGTTCCATACTTGTTGACTAGACTAAAAGATGCAGCAGCATCACTAGGCCGCCATAGTGTGGGTCGCCATACTGCATTGTCTGCATTCGCAATGAGTATGGTGACCACCACTCTTGGATTCTGCTTATGTTTTCCATCAGGCAGAGTAGAGTCATTTTGGCGAGCCAAACATTAAAAAAAAAAAAAAAAAAAAAATCAACCAGAAAAATCAACTCAATCATTGTTTGTGTGTGTGAAATGATAACAAGGAAAGAAACTTTTAGCATACCGCACGCTTCGATGATTATTAAAGAAACGGAACATACATTTAAATCGCCATTAATTTACTATTCAATTACTACCTGACGCTAATTGACCATTGAGGGATAAAAAACGCTACACAACAATGTATTAGTAGCAATGATTTACGGCACACTGTTAGATACTATTGTGTAGTTTATATTTTAGTTTAGTTTTTGTAATAGTAAATGGTGCTAATTCTGTTGTTAACATCACTAAACTAAAACTCACTACAATTCGTTGTTGGATTACAAACATTATTTTCAATTGTTTACAGTCCATTTTTGATATTTTAGTTTAGTAAGCGCAACAATAGAATTAGCACCACTGTCTGTTAATCTGGGGGCACGGTCGTGCATACATTTTTACTGAGATGTAGAGTTTGTGAAGTTAGGGTTAGTAGAGTTAGGGCGCGTAGATTCAGAAGCTAGGCTCTACATGAGATCTGATATCTTTTTCACAGGATAAGCCATATGCAGTCGTCTTGGCAGCATTTTACATTAAAATGTTTTTAGTGGGATCGTTATTTCTAATACAATTGAATTAATGTAGTAAATACTCTATTATTTTGTAAACTCATAGATACTTTAGTATCAGCACCCTTATACCTAGTATCTGTCCTTAAAATGGCTAACTTCTCACCACCGGGATGAAGCTCCGTTTGCAAATGTGTAATTCTATTCCTTATAATCCATGCTACCCGTAATATTACTGGGCTAAAAGGTTTGTGTTTGGTTAGTTAAGTTAGTAGCTAATCTCAGGAACTACAGATTCGAAAAAAATCTCAACATCAAACATTAGCATGTCGGTGACGCGAACCCACAAGATTTTCCCCTACCAAAAAGTGCTCAACGTGGCCAAAGAAGTTTTGTGACCTCAGCATGTCGTTGACGCGGGATTTTCTCCTACCATAAATAAATAATAAATAAATATAAAGTGCTTAACGCCGCTAAAGAAGTTTTCACTTCAATAAGAGAAGAGTATCAATAAAAAAAAATGGTTGTCTATAAAGTCTGTTTACGGACGATAGTTTAACGTGACAAGGTCATAACGTAACATTGATGAAATGATGACAGATAGATGCGGTGCAAGCGCCGCATCTATCTCTCGCTTGCACTTCAAGCCTTAAATGGAACGCCTCAGAGTGAGGTAACGCCGCATAAATGATGAGAGATATAGATCTCTCGCTTCCATTTAAGGCTTGAAGTGCCTACGCCTACCTACGCCTCAGAGCGAGGTAACGCCGCATAGCTAGGTAACGCCGCATGATTCATGTTTTTTCGTGTGCGCAGCCGTCTCCATCGAATTATAAGACGTTGTCACTTCAAAATATTTCAAAAACGCAGACGAAGTTACGTATGTTAAATAGCCTAACTATATTTGCATGCCATACAAACAAATTACAAATTGTATCTTTACGTAAGCATGTGAAAAAACATTTACATCGAACGTTGTATTTTTGGTTACTTAAATATGTGGGTAGGTATAATTAGTATAACATTTTCGCACTGTTTAGCAACAATTAAATACAAATCAACTTCCCTTTAACAAATATTCGGTTTCACACGTTTTACTTTCAAAAGTCACCTAAGGCGTATTAAAACAATAGTCCGGAATCCCTAGAATTTGTACTATCAAGCAAATTTTTCGTAAGAGGCTTCATTTTGAGGAGCCCATCTTTTTTTAGTTGCTTAGTTAATACTAGCCGACCCACGCAACCTCGTTTGCGTCTCTTATTAGCGTAGCGTGATAATTTTCCCCCGTTTTTGAAACATTTTTCATTGGTGCTCCGCTCCTATTGGTCATAGGGTGATGATATATAGCCTATAGCCTTCCTCGATAAATGTACTATCCAACACTGAAATAATTTTTCAAATCGGACCAGCGGTTCCTAAGATTAGCGCGTTCAAACAAACAAACAAACTCTTCGGCTTTATATAATAGTATAGATTATTTAACGGTCACATTGTCCTACAAATTGCGTGGTACGTTATCATGTTCCTAGGCTAAAAGTTTTTTGTCCCTGCTATCCATGTTAGCTACCACAATCGATTTTTTTTTGTAAAGTGAAAGGTATGCCCCTCATCAAAATGAAGTCACTCACGAATAATTAGCTTAATAGTAATAACTTGTAAAATTTGTTCCGGGGATCCCAGACTACAATGCTTGTTATTTTTGTTATGTGCACGCAGTACATACCTACTTTACTGTCGTAAGCATTGATATACAAAAAACCCTCGTAAGGCAAAAATCAAACTAAACGAAGTACCTTTTTCATTTTATTTGATTTAAGATTGTTATTTTATTTTTATTGTTACTGCCTCGTTGGTCTCGCGGTTGGCGTGTGCAACTGCTGATCATGAGGTCTCGGGTTCGATTCCCGAGTCGGACCAAATGTTTGTATGATCTACAAATATTTGTTGCGGAGTTTGGGTGTTTTCTATGTATAATATGTATGTATTTACAAAAAAAAAGTATATAATATGTATTTGTATCAGTTGTCTAGTACCCATAACACAAGCTCTGCTTAGCTTGGGACTAGATGGCGTTGTGTATTAGAAGTCCGAAATATTTATTTTATTTATTTTCTACATGACACTAGACCTGACCTGACCAAACCTCGTGAAATATATTGTGAACTGTATCTATCTACCTCAAAATAGATAATCATGTACTAAAGGGGCCGGCGTCAGCTGAATTCTCCATACAAATTGAATACCAAAATAATTTGCAGTTTGAACATATTTCCACTATATTATGTTGATATCCAGATTTAAACAGCATTTATCCAGGCTCCTTTTCCCTTTTTATTTAAAAAAACTTACGTAAAGTAACGAAAATTTAATTTTGCTCATTTTTACAGCGTAAATGGCATGTTTTAATTTTGTTTTTTCTATATTATAAACAACAGAAGGTAGTAGAGACACGCTTATTTCAGCACGAACGGGCCGGCTCGACCGGGGCGGCACTACCCTCGCACAGAAAATCATCGTAAAATGACAGCGTTCGTGCTGTCGTGTTTCGTTGGTGAGTGCGAGACCGGAGGCCCAATTAGTCTAGTCAACAAGTTCCATACTTGTTGACTAGACTAAAAGATGCAGCAGCATCACTAGGCCGCCATAGTGTGGGTCGCCATACTGCATTGTCTGCATTCGCAATGAGTATGGTGACCACCACTCTTGGATTCTGCTTATGTTTTCCATCAGGCAGAGTAGAGTCATTTTGGCGAGCCAAACATAAAAAATAAAAAAATAAAAAAAAAAACAATACGTATAATATTTTTTATTAAAAAGCATAGCTTGTATTATCAAATTGCTAATTATCGAAAAGAAAATGTAAAACATTGAGTTTTCATTGATGATTTTTGGTAGTCTACAACACATCCATATTTATTATAAAAACCAAATAGTAGTGCTATCGCAGCAAACAGATGTCAATATACTACGTCAGGTACGGCTTACCGAGATACAGTGACCGTAGATCTGTCAAACAGAGACAGCAATATTCCGAACAAATTTCAACTTGCAGTTGCGAGTGTTGATCGCCGCGCTCTTAAGATAACTTAATTCAGACGGTGGATCCTTAGAGCATCTGCCCAACTTAGCTAGAAGTCTTGCAGTAGAACTGTATCTTTGAAATGACCACTACCACTTAAGACTGCTGATAATAAAAATATAATCGAATTGAGAACCTCCTCCTATTTGGAGTCGGTTTAAAATAAACGTGCTACTACTAATTGCTTCACTAATTAAAATTGATTTCATTTTAATCATTAATTATAATACGTAGGTATATAATATATTTCATAAAGTTTCTTTTCAATTGTGTTGCGTCTCTATTTTATACATATTTTCGGAATAAGTTGTACCAACCATATTTCTGCTTGGCATTAAATTTTTTTTTTAATAAAAATCAATGAAATTATTTCAGATTTTTTTATTAGTTACAAAAAACTGTGCATAAATTTTTACACCACGTCAAGGTCGTCAAGAAGGCTTTACTTTTTCAATTTTTCAGTGTTTCATTATGTACCTAATTATTTTATATTTATATATGATTCCGCAAAAAAAAAATAGGAGAATCTATTGTGATGTGAGGTAGCAACTAGAGAATAAAGAAAAAAAAATCTATATATTTAACATAATATTTTTGCTTAGCACAATAAGTCAAAATATTTTTAAATTGTACGAAGTAATAAACTGATAAAACTATTCCAGAGTCTTTGTTCTAATTAACTAAAAATAATTATTTGCGACTCGTTAAGAATGAACAAAATGCTTTGTATTTTAAATTTCACAATAAAAAAAACGGATTTATAGAAAAAAGTGGCAATAACACAAATTCATATTTAGAAACCATGATTACCATGATTACTTCCTTTAAAAACTGATACATAGATGCTAAGAAAGTAAGTTCTTAAAAATTATGTAGAGTAATTTTCTGAACCGATATGACCAGGGTCAGTCAACTCTATTCTACAAATTTTGTTGGGGGTTTATATATATATAAGTATAAATATATATAGTTTTGTATGAAATTCCGAGGTGTATGTGTGTTCCGAGGATACGACACGACCCACAAACCTTCCGGAGAAATAAAAAAAAAAGTAAAAACTAAAACCCAACTACGACAAAAAACGATGCTGAAAAAGTATGAAACAAGTTTGAAAAGCCGTAGTCACACGTTGTTAAAGTTTTATGGTGCGTTACTATGTAACGTGTGACTACGGCTTTTCAAACTTGTTTCATACTTTTTCAGCGTCGTTTTTTGTCGTAGTTGGGTTTTAGTTTTGACTTTTTTTTTTATTTAAAATATTTTGGTGCCATTATTAATATATAATATATATATATATTTGAAATGTACAAGTAACGCCCTTTCCAATGATACCAAACATGGTATATTTATCTCAAATATTTTTTTAAATTCATTACTTTATGTCGGCTAGAGGGCGCCACATTAGATTCAGCGACACGTCATATAGCCTATAACCAGCAGACGATCAAGACGCTTCTAACGATACCTCATTTGTTACCAGTTCTAATAAGTAGTTAAGGAGCTATGAGGGAACAAATGAACATACATACATACATACATAGCCTGTCAAAATCATAACCCTCCTTTGGCTTTGCCGTAGTCGGGTAAAAAACGTTAACACTTCTTCCTCAAAGGTTGGCAACGAGTTTTTCTTTATATATTTTAGTTGCCAAAATGACTCTGCTCTACCTGATGGAAAGCATGAGCAGAATCAGAATTCATAGTCATAGGTTAGAATTGTAACCTTTAATCTTTTCTTTAAAAATTTTAATAAGTATAAGTATAAAATATGTATTTTAGAAACCAAAACTTAACTAATAGTAGCCAACCCCAAATGATCTAGTGATTAATAAAGGCTAGGAAGATGAAAACCATAACTTAATGATGAGAAAAACAATACCTGGAGCTACCGTGTCACTGATGTAAGCGAATAGGTGGTCACAAGACGACGATAGACGAGATGATGAGGATCTGGTATCATCTAGCACGATGTTAGTAAGCAGAGAGCTGGGCCGCAGCAGTTCTCGGGGGAAGTATACACTTCGGACCTGGAATATATAGATATATGTTATTGGGACGTGATGTAATTTGATTGCTTTTTAATTTAGCGTAAGGCGTCACCCGCCTGTTTCGATTATCGCGAAAAAGAGTAGCCTATATCCTACTTCAAACTCGATAAAAACAAGATATTACAATATTATCTTCTATACCATGTGTCCCAAAATTCAACGATAAGCGGGCGCCAAAAGGTAGACCTGCTCATGAGTACATAAGGAAAAATAATAAAAAATATACCTAGTTTTTTTGGCTATGACCGCGTGGTCCGATCACTTTGTCCGACTGATCGGAGGACGCGGACTTTTTTTTCCTGTTGGTTCGATGTCAAAACATGACCATACTTATCGGACGACCCGGACTGTTATTTTCTTTGAGTCCGTGTGGTCCGACCGATCGGACGACATGAACTTTTTTTTCCTGTTAGTTCGAGTGATCAGACGACAAGGACTTTTAAATAAAATATTATTGGAGGTCGCATATTTATATGTTATGTACTGGCCTGTCAGTGATTTCAATTAGCTTAGACGGTTGTTTATGTTCTAATATACTTTTGTAACTTGTATCTTGTAAACCACGAATAAATATACTCTTGCACACTGCTGCTCTTATTCTTATTCCAATAAATATTACTTATTAAAAACTACAAAACAGATTTTTTGTCGTTTGAAATAGTCTACAATTTAGGTATTTATATTTTTAGTATATGTTTTATTGCGGTTGGTTTTTCTTTTTAAAAGTCAATTTTATTAATTTAGTCGTTTCATTCTTTTTCAAGGGGTAGAAAGAAACTCGGATAGATCTACGTATACGAATACACATGCATACGCACATATACACCTTCTTCGTATAAAAGATTGATGTTTAAATAAAATGAATAAAGCATTATAGAAAGTTTTAAATTAAAGAAAAAAAGCTTCATAAACGTTCCTTTATGTACTGCGCCTTCAATGTGTCTTTTGATGTTGCGTTTGTTTATAGTTTTCACGTGGCTTTGACACCTTCTACAGTATATTCGGGATAACCTGATATCCACTTTTCGACTGTTTCTGCCTTGATATAATAACTTAATACTCCTCTTTATTTAATTAAGTTTGTTGCGATTTAAAAACAATCTGTAACTTACTTATATAAAAGTCTACTACCAATTATATTGATTTAGTTGAGATTTGCGATTCGATTGAAAAATTGTACAGATTTTATTAGAATTTAATGATTTAATAGGTTAATCTATAAGAATAACTGCTATTGCCATATTTTCTTATCAAGATATTTAAAGTACATAAAAACAACATCGTCTTTATCAACTGTGAAGTAACAAAATATAATATAAAAGAAATAACTAAATCGAGCAATTATTATTTTATATTGCCAAGAAAAGTGCATTTAAAGCGTACGTTACATAAACAAGGTCAAATTGATATTGGTAAATCGTCAATATTTACCTGGGTCATTAGAAAAATATTTAAAAATACACTCTCTTTTGGATAGTCGTGTAAAAAGTATGATCTTACTTACAAGAATTTTACTAGAAAATCATAATTATAAGAAGCTGAGGTACTCGAAATATGAAAAATTATATTAACGTACCAAAGTATAAAAATAACTTCAAAAAGGTCCACTTTACATTTTCTAAATTTTTACTCAAGTGGCATAGATAACATGCCATAGTTTTTTTACAGTAGAAGACGGATCACCTAAATACTATTAAAAAGACAGCAAAAGGGTTAAACATTTCTTATTCATATTTATATATTCTTCTTCCTACACATTTCAACATTTGAAATTCGTAAAAAAATCTTAATAATTTCAAAATCCCGAAGGCATATCCATATTAATATATACGTGCCAGCTCGTACTGTAACAGTAATATATGCAATGTAACAGTAATATATCCATCTATAAAAAGAACTCTGGCCTATAAAACTTGGATATTTCGTATAATGTTATTAATAGAAACAATACGATAAATCTGCGAAGTCTAATTGGTCCATGGAACACAACAAAAATACTTCGTGCGATCAATCGAACCAACAGGAAAATAAAGTCCGCGTCGACCGATTAATCGAACCATCAGGAAAATAAAGTCCGCGTCGACCGATTAATCGAACCATCATGAAAACGAATCCGCGTCGACCGATCAGTCGAACCAACAGGAAAGAAAAAAGTCCGACTCTTCCGATCAGTCGAACAAAAAGGAAAAACATGTCCACGTCGTCCGATCAGTCGGACAAACAGGAAAAAAAAGTCCGCGTCGTCCGATCAGTCGGACAAAGTGATCGGACCACGCGGTCATAGCCGTTTTTTTTTTAGTTGCAAGAAAAATTTTGAATTTCTTTGAAAATTTACACCCTTCATTTTTTTATTTTATTTATTACGTAGTGGTGTCCATACTTTTTTTTTACAAGACCATGAGTCAAAGTACACTAAGAGTAAAAATATTTCAAAGTTGTAGGGAAAAAAATTATTTTGAACGTTTTTTGTGTAAAAACTGCGGGAAATTTGGTGTTTTTAAGAGTTTTGGTGAATAGTAGCAATATCATGAAAGGTATAAATTTTCAAAGAAATTCTAAATTTTTCTTGTAACTAAAAAAGAAACTAGGTATATTTTTTTTATTTTTCCTTATGTACTCATTAGCAGGTCTACCTTTAGGCGCCCGCTTATCGTTGAATTTTGGGACACCCTGTATAGCCACTCACAATGTTAAAAACTTTTCGACTTATTCACGTCGACTTTTACTAACAAATAGAAATTAACAAACAAACTAATTGGTTTTGCATGTAATGAATTGTCAATCTGTACTGTGGCAAGAAATAAAAGGTTTTTTTTCTTTTTTTTCTTTTTTTTCTCCGTGATAAATTTCATTAAAATCGGTGTAGTCATTTAGCCCTGAAAGCGTAACAAACAGACAGACAGCTACTTTTGAAATTATAATAGTAGTATGGAGTATGGAAAACTATGGAATAATTCAATCCTATTTTCAATTCAATTCCTTAATTAATTCAATAGTCAAGACTTTCACGGTTAAAATTATTAGTTCAGAACAACAATACGCAATCTACACACGACATTAATCTACGTAAGACACGTAAGGTCACAAAACAATATACCGACAATAATTAATTAAAAGGTTGATATCTACTTGCGTACTAATACCGAATTGAGTGAAGTACAATAACCTTATAAACTGTAGCAATGTTAGGCCGATAGCGAGGCTGAATTCCATTCACTAGCTACAATCATATATAGTGCATGGTTGTAGCCTATAAGTTGTGCATAAAGTAAAACAATTACATTACGTCAATCAGACATACCCCCAGACACAATCAGACATGCCTTTTCAAATAAATAAATGACCTCGCTTGTCCACGCTCCACGGTTACCAACCGGTGTCACATGAAATATTCCATCGACGAGAGTGAATAATGATAGTGAGATACTTAATCCTAAATGAATAGAGCCACAAGTATATCAATTTGTTTCTTTGAAGGCTACTATCTAATTAACTACGCTTGTTTTGTTATTAGACAGACCCACCGCCTGCTGTTAGTACGCGGGCAATATCGATAAATTAAAATTATCGGTGTGATAACCGCCAGTGACCCATGCTTCCCCGAACATAAGCTATCGTTTGGTATCGGAGACTTGAGAATCCCCAAATTATCCGCTCCTTGATTAAAGTTATGCATACGTTTTATAGAGTAATGCGCAGCTTATAAATGTTTATTTTCTGTATATATGTTTATTAAAAAAGAAAAAATAAATTAAAAAAAACGTACTAGACGTGAGAACATTTCGTTTTCCATAAATCTATTCCAAATTTTGCTGCGCGATTGAAGACGCATATCTGTACCCAATGGACCTGTTATTAAAATAAAACTAACTAGTAATAATTAAATATTGCAATCTATTAGCTCAAGTCAACAATGCCTTGTGGCAAATGCGCAAATAGTTCTTTACTTTATACTTGTGATACGGTTCACGCTGCAAACTTTTTGTAAACCATATTTCAGACTCCAAAAATGTAAACTAGCATCTCAGATCAAATAAAACAAGGTAGATAACGCACCGCCTTGTTCTTGTTGCAGCAGAAACGTTACTTTTCGCAAGTATCGTACAAGTATCGACAGCTTGTACGATACTGACAAAAAGTAGCGTAGTTATAGCATAGTTAGTGCGTATCGCGTGTGTTTACTTGGAACTATGCAACTTTTTTCTGCTTCAACAAGAACAAGGCGGTGCGTTATCTACCTTATTTTATTTGATCTGAGACTAGCATTAACTGATTGTCTGTGTATGATAATAATAATAAAGGTTTTATATAACAACTACTAAATAGTAAATTAAAATTGTAGAGTTAGTTACCTATATTTTTTGTTTTATGTTTATAATGATTAACCTAAAATTCCATTTTAAGTTTAGAACGGAATGTTAAATCATAAGCTTATACTACTGACACAATGATATCTGATTATTCTTATATCATACTAGTTGTTGCCCGCGACGCCGCCCGCGTATATGTTGGTTATCGCGGCAAATAGTAGCCTATGTGTTATTCTGATGTATAAGCTATATTACTGTAAAGTTTCATCCAAACCGTTCAGTAGTTTTTGCGTGAAAGAGTAACAAACATCCATCCATCCATACTTACAAACTTTCGCGTTTATAATATTAGCATAGATTATATTTTATTCTAAATAAAACATGTATTTTAAACTTAAATTTTAAATTAAAACACATTCATTTTTTTTTGGAAATTAATTACGATTTTTTTTCCGTTTTTGATTTCCGTTAATAAAAACGTATTGCTCAGGCTGTCTTAAAAACGCATACAAATTATTATGAAAATTAATTACGAGTAGGTATTTAGACTCGCAATTCATTTTGGTTTCCGTGAATAAAAACGTATTGGTCTGGACGTCTTAATAACAGCAGTTTTCTGATTCTTCCTATTTCAGGCGAAAAGAACACACACCACTCCGCCGGAAATGAGGTGAGGTGACTCCCCTCATGCCTCCTCCTCGACAAATTGCGTGGTACGTTATCCCGGTTCTCCGCTCAAAAGTTTTTTTTTTCCTGCTAGCCCTGTTAGCTACCACAATTGAAAATTTTTGTAAGGTGAAAGGTGAAAAAAATAATGTAGCCAGTCACGAAAAATTTGCTTAATAGTAATAACTTGTAATATTTGTTCCGGGGATCTCGCTCTATCTATACTAATGTTATAAACGCGAAAGTTTGTAAGTATAGATGGATGGATGGATGTTTGTTACTCTTTCACGCAAAAACTACTATACGGATTCAGATGAAACTTTACAGTAATATAGCTTATACATCAGAATAACACAGGCTAGCCGCGATAACTGACATATACGCGGGCAGAGCCGCGGGCAACAACTAGTAATATATAACAGAGATTACGATATCAAGCTTTTCATTACAGCTCATCTATTTTACAAATTCATTGCTGTTTGATAACTTATTTTTTACAAAGTGGATATAAACAAATGTGGTCATGGTGGTTTGAATTAACGAGATTCCTATTACGCAATTGCTATACTTTGATTTGCTTGAAACCTACTCATAGAAACGTTTTTTGTATAATAAGTTCAATGTATTCCAAAGAAGGAAAACCAATTTCTTTGACCTCTAAAAGTATTCATTTATTTTGTAACTAACATTTTAACCGTGGGAGTGTTATATTCAGCACATATGGGTCTGTTTGTCTGAAGTGATGAAGGTCTCATAGAAAACCGATGCTGGCAGTTTTTACCGATTAACTGAGGCTGTGAGGAAAATATTTTAAATATTAGGAGAGCATTGAATGCAGCAGCTGGAATGAATAATACATTCAACAAGTAATCCGGTTTCTGTATAAAGCATTACCTAAGCAAGCTGCCTCGAATATCAGTACAGTTAAAACAATTTATACGTTGACACAAACAAAACCACCATTCACTTGAAATACTCACAATATTGTGTAGGTATACCTACAGTATTAATTGCAACATTTATATTCTTTGAACAGCAATTTGCAGTGCATTACCACATGTTACTACCATACCAGATTACTTACTGTCGTTTGTGGAATAATAATAGTCATTCTATATGGTTATATCACAACATTTTTAACCGACTTCCAAAAGGAGGAGGTTCTCAATTTGTTTTGTTTTTTTTTATATTAGTATTTCCGCACTTAATTAGAGATAGACGGTTAGATAATAATAATATTTCAAAATACTAAACAAAGGTTTCAAAAAACCCAATGCAAGTACAAAAACATCATAAGCAATGAATTTTGGAAGAGGCACATACAAACACCCAGATTAATGAACCCAGAATTTAAACATGCATACAATTATTATGATTGCTAGGGAATCAAATTCCGACATGGTGTATTAAATGTTCAACGCATTAGTGCAATAAAAGTCCATATAAACCACTAAATCTTAACCATTCGAGATTTAGAACAAAGTTAATGAAATTCGCAAAAGCGCAATTCACATTGATTGATCCTGATTGTCACAATCAGGATCAGATATGTCTAACTAAACCATATCCAACTGTGTGTGTGTGTAAATAAATCTCTTTCTAGAACACATTCAATAATTTATGTTACTTTAAATGCCTATATTTCACTGTGATACACCAAGACAGTTCTTGAAAAGGAATCAAGAATCCCACCAAAAACATTTTCATGTAAAATGTTGCCAAGACGACTGCATATGGCTTACCCTGTGAAAAAGATATCAGATCTCATGTAGAGCCAAGTTTCTGAATCTACACGCCCTAACTCTACCAACCCTAACTTCATAAACTCTTCATCTTAGTAAAAATTTATGGCTTCAGGACTGCCATAGGACTATAGATTAGCACCACAAAGATAAGGAAAGATTGAAACAAACCTTAATAAAACTGTCTGGCCAGCGTGGAACAGTAGATCAAAATCTCCCTTCTAAGTAGAGACATATGTACAGTAGGACTATAAAACGCTATTGATAAACCATACCTAAACGTGCGTAGGCCGTCCGTTAATATCTAATAAGTAAGTTTTTTTTATATCAACCTACATGCGGTTGTAATTAATTTTAAAATATAGTGGCCTAAATTCAATTCACGAGTCGTGACTCAAACTTTAAATATTTCAAGTACTTAATCTAAGTATTAATCGATTCAGACTGTCCCAACTGCCAGCATTACATAAGTTTACCTTGACATATTGTTACAGTATTCTATAAATACCTGTATAGATAAATTTAGAATAGGAACTACGATTATCCTAATTCTTACAAAAATCTGCGCTTTATTCGACTTGTTCTCAATACTAAGTTTAATAAATGTAATTAACGATAGGTTTTCTATTTAGTTATACTTAAATGCCTTAAATCTATATAAAGAAATGTATAAAAGACATAAAGGTTATTTCATATTTGTTAATTATATAAATGCCATTAGAATTTAATATATTAGCTGTTAGTTGCCATAATAGACAATAAACACTTGAAATTTGTTTACAACGTTTAAAATATGATGTACTAATCTAACTAATAATTAAAAGCAGTTTGATGTTTGGTTTTAGGGGTCATTGGATCCGTCGTAATTGTCAGAGTTATAGTATGTGACTTATATAAGTTAAATCTCCGGATTATAAATTTTAAAGAGGTATCGATAAATTTTCACGCTTGTCGATTTACTTTTTTACACAAAAAGGTAACACACTGTGATACTTTTATAAAATTCATTAGAAATGTCAGTCAGTTCGCTTTAAACATGCTTTTAGTTAAAAAAATCCGTTGATTTAATTATTTATTAAAGACTAAAAAGTCTTGATGAAATTGACTCAAATATTAATGACCTTGTTGAACGACCTATCCGCGGAATAAAGTTTTTTTTTTAAAATTACTACTTTTCCGGAAAGCAATTTGAAGTTTGTGTTGCACAGATTTTGTTTTAACTTTTTATTATCTACACAGTATTTAAAGTAAATAACTATGTATATATTGTACTACTGCACTATTCTACGAGCTAAGGCGGGAAAATATATTTTTAAAATACCGGACTTCACATTTGGACCAACTTTTTTTCCTATTCGAAATTCGAAGTAAGGTCAATCATGTTTATTATTCGATACTAGCATGACTGATATCCGGAATTGATCGATAATATTCCGACAAAATATCAAGGTCATTTTAACAGTTATTAATGATTAGATTGCGGAAACAAAAGGCTAACGAATGAAATTGAAACCGCGGTCATGCCAAGATTGTTAGTTGAGCTTGAACTTAAAAACGATTCATTTGCCTCTGTGGCGCAGTGGTAGTGTATGCGATTGCTAAGCTTGAGGTCTCGGGTTCGATTCCCAGATCGGACCAAGTGTTTGTATGATCTACAAATATTTGTTTCGGAGTTTGGGTGTTTTCTATGTATAATATGAATGTATTTACAAAAAAATAATATATATGTATTTATATCAGTTGTCTAGTACCCATAACACAAGCTCTGCTTAGCTTGGGACTAGATGGCGTTGTGTGTTAGATGTCCGAAATAATTATTTATTATTATTATTTATTTACTAACGGGTGTAACATTACGACATACAACATAGTAAAATAATAGCACATAAACCTACATTTGTATACGCGGTGAGATAATGATAAAAATCACAATGTAGGCTACACTTCAACTAGCTTTCACACACCTAGTTTTGATCTTGCATCATCAAATACTTTAATAAAAACACGCGTGGTTCAATGTTTTGGTAAAGAAAATGTTTTAAAAAGTATCCATGCTAGAACAGACCGACGATGCTGTAATATGTTTATTAATATAGAGTTGTGACTATATATTACAATTAACTTATATCATTATACAATACAGGCCGTTTATTGAGGAAGGTATTAAAGTACACTAAGGTCGATTATGTAACATTATATCACGACCCGTAAAAGAGGAAATTATAAAACTATTATAATCCAGTAAACTATCGGCAATTTTAAATGGGGATTTTACATGCTTTCAGAGTATCAAGTTCCCGTCGCAATGGCATCGGCAAATGCAAAAAATCAATAATATAAACTTGAGAGGTGTCAAGGGACACCCGGATGGAATGAAGTTTATATATATATAACCACGCCCGATGTTGCTTAACTTCGGTGATCGGACGAGAACCGGTGTATTCAACATGGTATGGACGTTGACAATCAGTTTGTTATATTTAACGTTAAGTATCCAGCACTATGACGTCAACTCAATGTTAAAAGTGACGTTACAACTTTTGGCGCGAAAAGTGTCGTTACATTTTTTTCCGTCTAGCCCCCTTTCGCAACGCGCGATAAGGAACTTCGTTCCAATAATTTGGATAAATGTTTCATACATTTTCTTCAACGCTAGAAATATAACCTGGGACGCGGGGGCCTTTACAGACAAACATGAAACGAACACAAGAAATGCACTCAAAAATACGCAGTCAAAATATTTGAACATAAACTTACCAGTCGGTCAGTAGCCATGTCAAAAATGAGGATCTTGGGTGGGCACACACGGCGGAAGTCATCGATACTTGTAACAACACCAGCGTCCAACACCCACAGTCTATTGCAGCGGTCAGCCCGGACACGGTATACGGAGATCAGGCCGGTGCAGTTGATGTCACCACGGCCGGCAGAATGCCACGACCAATCAGGGTACGCCTATAACAAAATTACAGTGATCATGAGACTATAAGTTCTAGATTATTATAAATAATGTCGTAATAGACTTGGGTAGATTAACTAGAGTAAATTGAAATTACTTGACATATATGTAAATGTTAATTAATAAGGTTAGTATAATCAGTAAAAGTACTGTTATAAATGCCAAAAACAAATTACCAAGATTTATCTTAGATCTTCTAAATCATTATGATTGCTATAGAAGACAGATTAATTGTATAATTTTCATATTATTTACCAGGGAGATTTTTATCGACTCATTCAGTCATAAATAAGTTGTTCAGCAGAATCTT
This sequence comes from Diaphora mendica, assembly GCA_949125395.1. Taxonomy (NCBI): domain Eukaryota; kingdom Metazoa; phylum Arthropoda; class Insecta; order Lepidoptera; family Erebidae; genus Diaphora; species Diaphora mendica. The sequence goes on from OX421321.1 coordinate 12,325,841, forward strand.
TCACCGAGACTTAATTATTTTAACTTTTTTTAACTCATTTTGATATCGTTGTGACCTAACTACATGCCTATTTTTACTTATCGTGGGTATAAAATGCATCAAAACGTTGTTTCAATTGGTCATTAAAATTGAGAAATCTTTGTCAATGATATGTTATATCATTGACTTGACATTGACATCTATGGCGATTTGCATAATGTTTCTTTTTCTTTGTATTTGTGTGTCGTTGCAATTTTCTCTCTCTCTTGCCGTCTTACGGACAATAATATTTATAAATATAAATACTCATATATTTTTTTAATATACCCGATGTCCGAAATAATTATTTATTTATTGATTTATTATATATATCTAACCAATCTCTGACTAGCCCTGAACTGACTGACCTGATTGGTACTTAGGATTGCTTTCCAGTAGACCAACCGCCAATTGAAATTATTAATTAGGATCTTTTTGCACCTTTTTAAAAATAGACAGGTCGCATTTGTCTTTAGATTTCAAAAAATATATTTAAAATATTTAATTACTAGCTGACCCGGCGAACGAAACGAAAAATATTACGGGAAAATGACTTTTCCCGTTATATTTTTTTCTTTCTAGTAAAAAAAGAATGAATGAAATCGGACTATGTGTTATTGAATTACAACTAAGTACATATTTTGACTTTCATCCCCTCTCTCCAGGAAACCGTGCTGAATTTCGGGATAAAAAGTATCCTATATCTTACCTCGTAGTATGAACTCAAATCATGCCAAGTTTTATTTGAATCTATTCAGTAGTTTCGGCGTGATGCGCGGCCAAGATTCAGACAGACAGAAAAAAATGAAAAAATACAGATTTGGCTTCAGTATCGATTATAGAGAGCCCTCCAAAAAAATTTTCAAAATATCTTTAATGTACAGAATTGGACCTGTTTCATTTTTATTATAAGTATATAGATGCTAATAAAACCAAGTGAGTTGATAACATCAGTTAATTCAAAATAAATAAATGAATATAGTTGGTAAATTAATAATATTAAACTGTATTATCGAGCAAACATTAATGTCCTAATGCTAACAAAGTTACATTAAATATATTTTTTCGATTAGTATTCAGTATTCACTAATAGTATGGTGCATCACATCAAACGAAGTACATACAATACATAAATATAAATCACATGTATTTGTCAATTGTCATTTATTTATTGCTGATAGCATACAAATTAGACTTGCATACAAAGGAACGACATGTTTTTACAATTCAAGTTAAGTTATATCGTGTTTATAACATTACAGAAAAAATAAAATATAAAAGAGCCATATCGTAAAACAAGTAAATAACATAAAAAGTACAACAAACAATAATTTAAAAAATCCGAAAACCCGACTTTGAAAAGACAGTTTAAAAGTAATAAAAGACCGAAACAGCACGAACGCCGACATAAACATGGTCCATTTGTTCGCTATCAAATACCTTATAAAACCAGTTTGTATTTAAATATGTAACCAAATCTTTCTTTTTATTTTCGTAATTCCCTTTTAGTTATTTTGATGCCCTACTACCTACTCAATAGGTTAGGTTATAATTTATTAACCCATTATTGTTTTACGGTAAAAAGCCGTCATTTTCTTTCGTTTTTTCCTTTTCGTAAGCCAATAAACACATGAATTTTTGAAACGGATATAACATTAAAATTTAAATTTAAAAAACCCCCTACGCAGCATCAGGTCAAAGTTATCAAGTAATTGACATTTAACGATTATACTGGTACGCGTGAAGCGTTTAATAGAGTTATATATAAACTCTTCAGCTTTATATAATACTAGCTGACCCACGCAACCTCGTTTACGTCTACTATTGTCCGTAGCATAATAATTTTCCCCTGTTTTTGTAACATTCTTCATTGGTGCTCCACTCCTATTGGTCTTAGCGTGATGATATATAGCCTATAGCCTTCCTCGATAAATGGGTTATCTAACACTAAAAGAATTTTTCAAATTGGACTAGTAGTTCCTGGGATTAGTGTGTTCAAACAAACAAACTCTTCAGCTTTATATATTAGCATATAGATGTAGATTTAAACAACATTTTATTATAGGATAGGGGGAAAACGAGCAGACGTATCGCCTGCTGGTAAGCGATTACCGCCGCCCATGGACACCCACAACACCAGAGGCGTCACAAGTGCGTTACCGGCCTTTTAATCCGTACAGCAATAGAAAAAAGAAAGACTAATTGATATTTTGGAACCAAGAAGACTGAGCTAAAAGTCGCTATGTATTGTTAGTTGTTTACTTGGTGATGCTTAATCATATCTCAGTTTCGCTACTTTACGCTTAAGTCCTTGACTATAGAAACACATTGCAGGAAAAGGATATGTGACATTTAAAATAATTAGAATGTCATAAAATCAAGAATAATTGTTAAATTAAGCATGTCACGAATCTTAAAATAAAATGTATATTAAGTACGTCTTGCAGATGTCGAATGCTTACTGCTAAAGTAGTACTGACAACTTTTAAATGTAAATACTTAGATCATTATTTACAATTTTCACCAATCAATATCGTGTAACAATTTATTTATTTATTATTCTGCAAATGAAAACGTAGAATATAAACACATATTCACCGTTTATCGGTTATGTAAACGTAGTAATACTACGATAATTATTCTGTGGTAATACGCCAAAAGAAAGCGATAGAGAAAATATGGGTGGTCGCTATATGGCTCGTTGATGTCGTATTTGGCCGAATGATGTTTACAAGAACGAAATAGCGTTTAACCAATATAATATTATTACAATAAAATCTTTACCAATAGCGCAACGTCGAAGTCAATAGCGAGTTCATGTGAAATAACAAAAATTAACTGCACGGTTGGCCTAGTGGTTTAAGCGGTCGCCACGCCGCTTGCCAATTCGCCAAGTGTTGTGGGTTCAAATCCTACACGGGACAACACTTTGTGTGATCCACAAATTGTTGTAAAGTCCCCGCGACACAGGATGTTTATTTCTAATGCACGAGTTGTCTTGTCTTTAAAAAAAAAAAATTGTATCACATTTGAAATGCTTTATTTTTAACCCCGACGCAAAAAGAGGGGTGTTATAAGTTTGACGTCGATGTCTGTCTGTCTGTCTGTGTATGTGTGTGTCTGTCTGTGACATCATAGTTCTCAAACGGAAGTCATAAGTCTCAAACGGATGGACCGATTTCGATGCGGTTTTTTTCATTTGAAAGCCAGTTTCCTTGCGGTGGTTCTTAGCTATGTTTATTTAATATCGGTGCAGCAGTGTAAGAGTATCAGATCTTTTCCAAAATGATGTAAGGCATTTTTGGCGTATGATTACTAGATTAAGGGCTTGCGTAGGAGGTTTTTTAAATTTTAATTTTTTTATAGCTAAATCCTTAGACTACGATACAGATATATAATAAATAAATACCGATGATTATAAAAAAATATTACAGATTGTACCTAGTCTATTTTTGAAACCAGTTTTGATATTATTTTTATGAAGGTTTCCGTTTGAACTCGATGTTTAATACCTATCATAAATTCGATAATTTTGTCTCTCTGTTTGATATGCTTTCACGGCCAAACTGCTGAACCGGTTTGGATGAATTTCGGTATAGAGATTAATTGGACCTTGGAGAAGGACATCAGCTATGCCACGATAATCAACACACACGCGGGCAAAGTCGCGGGCAAAAGCTAGGAGAATGTAAAAATGAATATAAAGAATTACCTTTAGATTTTAAAATGTGTTATTCAAATGAAAAAATATAAATTGATCTTGATTTTAAGACCTCAATAACTAATATCTTCGAAAATTCTAAATATATAAGAATTTGTGGTATTGCCATCAGCATATTTGCAGTCCACTGCTGAACACAGACTCTTCTATTGTGGTATGCTCATAACTAAATTAAACATAGCAAATATTGGTATCTCCGTTAATCGAATCACAAACTTTTCGATTATGTCTAACTAGTCGATTATGTAGCGAATTTGTTTTCAATATACCATAAAGACTTAAATAATGGACTCAACGAATATCTCTGGATCGTTTATATTTTGTGAATTTGAAAAACACTTGTGAGTTTGTAGGCTTATATGTGAACCTATGAACTAATGAAACTATGAAATGCCGTATCTATTATGAATTCCGAAACTATCGAATCGTTTTTTAACCGACTTCAAAAAAAGGAGGAGGTTTCTCAATTCGACCGTATAGGTGCTAGGTACCTAAAATCTATTTGAAGTCGGCACCAAGCCAAAATGTAATAGGAGGTGCCGCACTCGCCGCTGCCGGATAGCTAGCATAAAACAACCCAAGCGAGCAGACACGCGCGGGCTGACGCGACGTCGTTGATGGTCGTCTCGAAATAAAGCGAGTGTGGTAACTACTATTACATTTGGCTTGGCGCCGACTTCAAACAGATTTTAGGTACCTAGCATACACAATAATACTACTATTTAAATGAATAAAGAATTAGGTATAGACGAGAATTGGCACATAGCAATTTATGAAGAGCCAGTTTATTTTACGCTTTTTAGTGTTTTTTGGCAGGGAGTTTTCGTCGGATGGTTTTTTGGAAGTTGGTTTTTTTTTTTATAAAAAGTTTTTTCTCTTTTTTTAAACGACTTTAAAAAAGGAGGAGGTTCTCAATTCGACCGTATAAATGATTTTTTATGTGTGTTCGCGGATAACTTCGTTGTTTATGAACCGATTTTAATGATTCTTTTTTTAATGGAAAGGAGATATCCCAACGGTGGTACCATGATAAGGACACTAAGATTTGATGATGGCATCTAAGAGAAATCGAGTCGAACCTTGAAGTCGGTTTTTATTTTGTTAAAATTTTACTTGTTAAATGTGTGTTTTACTGGCGTACCTAATATAGTATAGTTAACATCACGCTTACACCAATGGCGCCAAGCATGATTAAAAACAGATGCAGACGAAGTTAAATCGGGCAGCTAATTAGTTATAATCGCATTCTTAGTAAGTAGACGTAAGAAAGCATCTTATAAGTGAGTTCGGCTTAAAATTGCACAACACTACGTAGGTATCTATAGATCGTGTATGTCGCATTGGAAAGTTGTGTTTGTGGTTGTACATATTCCTGAGTAAATTATATTGCGTAAGTCTTAATGTTATTCTAGATGCAACTCCTGTTCTAAGTTACGGTTGACAATGCCGCAGGCAATTCCGGTTTATTTTTCTCTATGGCAACGTGTAGGTATACGAGCTTGCACATTTTTGTATAATTATAGACTAACTAGTTGTTGCCTGCGGCTCTGCCCGCGTATATGTCGGTTATCGCGGCAAACAGTAGCCTATGTGTTATTCTGATGTATAAGCTATATTACTGTAAAGTTTCATCCAAATCCATTAAGTAGTTTTTGCGTGAAATATTAACAAACATCCATCCATCCATACTTACAAACTTTCGCGTTTATAATATTAGTATAGATATAGATATAACTGCCTTGATGGCGTAGTGGTGCTGTATGCGACTGCTGTGCTTGAGGTCTCGGGTTCGATTCCCGGGTCGGACCAAATGTTTGTATGATCTGCAAATATTTGTTACGGAGTTTTGGGTGTTTTCTATGTATAATATATATGTATTTATATCAGTTGTCTAGTACCCATAACACAAGCTCTGCTTAGTTTGGGACTAGACATTTATTATTTAACCATATCAGTTTCCTCAGAATGTATAGAAGAAGCTAATAAATTGTTTTCATACTTTATTTTTCTAAAACAATAATTAGGGTTAAATAGACAGGTGAGTAAATATATGTTTTCGTAACGTAAATACTTTTTGCACGTTATGGTCACTAGCGTGAATATCGCACATCTAAATGGTCACACTCGGCCAGCTTGTAACGCCAAGGCCAAAGCAACAATCAAAATGCCCTTCACGCTTTCCCTTGTCTTACGAACTTTGTACATGCTTATAAGCCTCAACTCTTACTGAACACAAAGATTTATGTCATACTAAGATTCATGTCACGTACAGATAAAATGTAAATGAATTGTAAAAGTTCTCGATGCAAAACTTGGTTTTCGAATTTCAATTGACTGTTATTACATGGTAAGTATCTAACAAATTATCTAGAGAACAGTGCAATGGTAACTTCAGAGGTGAAACAAATAATACTGCATTGACACGTGTTATAGCAGTAGGTGCAATCTATTACGCTATACAGCCTATTATACATTTACTGTCAGTCAAAACTGTTATTAGTGTTACTATCAGTTTACGTTAGAGGTTGTTGATAAGTCTCGGATATTTTTTGCGGTCAAGTAACTCACTTATTTTTTACATAAAGTAATTCTTTTAAACGATTATCTTCTTACAAAAAGTTCACCGATTTCTGATTAAATTTCAGATAGTTAACTGCCATCTCATACTATTTAACAGATAAAGGTTGCTGATATATCGGGTATCTGTCATATTTGTGGAGTGGAAATCTGTATATATTTTTTTTTTATTATCGCCCTTTTATTGTCCAAGTATTGTTGCAGAATGTCAAAATGAAATTGAAATATTTGTTTGTACTTTCAAATTAACAGCTTTTCACTAAATGCATATGAAAGTAAATCTGATGATGTTCTCCGAACCAATTACGGCCACGGCGCGGTCAGTCTCAACAGTGACCAGTCAGGCAGGAGATATTATAGTGCACAAGTGTGTGCGCAAACACAGGTGCACTCTCTGTTCCTTCTATCATAATCCGATGGGACGGTAAACCGACACGATCAGGTGCAGGACCGACAGCTATACGTGTTCTCCGAGGCACAGGGGTTCAGACCCTACTTCCAAACTCCAAGCTGTTGTTAAGTATTTGTATAATCAGAAAAACTCAATAACACTTTTGGCCCGACCCGGGATTTGAACCGGAGACCGCTTGATCGGCAGTCGCATACTTCAACCGCTAGACCAACGAGGTAGTTTCACTGCCTCGAAAGTATAATATAATACATAGATTAAAAAGCAATTTTTAAATTTTTACTGTCTGTTTGATTCAGCTAATCTTTGGAACGGCAGGACTAATTTTGACGGGACTTTCATTGGCATTGATGATAATAACGAGTAACTAAGGCTACCTTTTTTTAGACTAACTTCGCCAGGCGGTGTTACCTGCGGTACTATTGTACCGCGGGTAACACCGCCTAGCTGAGACTAGCAAGAGACTAGATGAGCTCCGCTGTTGTTATTACAACAGTAGCGCTCAGCTTGTTTTTGAAATGTGTTATAAATGCCGAAGTTAATTATTTTTATTTTATTGTTATAATTTTATCCCTATATTGTATGATAATCATGAGAGAGGTTTGGTATGAAAAGAAAGAAGACCTGATTTTTCGTCGTAAAACAAACGTTTAAATCTCTGCAAATTCTGATGTTATTAATTCAAATCACCGCATCTGTTATTTTGTATATATAATAATAGACTTATCTACACAATAGATTACTTCAAATTGTACTTGAATTAAAACCGTGGTAAAAAATATATAAATACCTACGTGGCAAAAAAAAATCAAGACGTGGCAAAAGACCTTCAACTTTTTGTTTTTTTTTTCTAATTACAGATGGCACAGAATAAAAACTAGACGTAAAATAAACTGAAACTGCATTAACGAAGCTTTACATACGGAAGTTTAAATCTTATCTAAAAGAATATTAAAATAATATAATTTTAAAATTACCTGTGTACCTACTAATTAGGTGGTAGCGATGTAAACCTACTGTTTCTGTGTAGGTAGGTACTCCAAGTTTTAGGTAGTTTCAATAAAGAACATGATATAGCTTCACACCTCAATCATTTTTAACCGACTTCTTAATAAATGTTTCGAAGAAAGTAAAAGTAGACTCAAAACATCTTTAACAAAATTTATACTAATACTAGCTGATCCGGCAAACGTTGTTTTGCCTTAAAAAAAATAAAAAAATGGGGTATAGAAAATAGATGTTGGTCGATTCTCAGACCTACCCGATATGCACACTAAATTTCATAAAAATCGGTCCAGCCGTTTCAGAGGAGAATGGTATCTAACATTGTGACACGAGAATTTTATATATCACACTAATATTTAAAGGCGAAAGTTTGTGTGTATGTTTGTAAGATTATAAACGCAAAAGTTTGTAAGTATGAATGGATGGATGGATGTTTGTTACTCTTTCACGCAAAACTACTGAACGGATTTGGATGAAACTTTACAGCGATATAGCTTATACATCAGAATAACACATAGGCTACTTTTTGTCGCGATAACCGACATATTTATACGCGGGCGGAGCCGCGGGCAACAACTAGTACGAAATAAAAAGAAGAAGAAAAAACATGTTACAAAGTAAGTAAATTTCTGAAGCAGACCGAAGTATTTAACGAGTGAATCAGTGATACTTTTTCAATATTAATTTTTTATATTACACTAGCTGTGCCCGCGACTACGTTCGCGCGTGCGTAGATAGATTCAAATCTTTGTTCTCAATCTCATCTTCCAATCATTTTTCTGAATTTATAGAGAAGCAAAACAAAGGTAATTTAATAAAGTCTATGTGTACGTATGAATTTGTAATACGTATACGAACATTAATTACAGAATTTCTTCGTAAACAATATTGCTTGTTTTTTCATATTTTGCGTCAGTCAGTATAGACAGGATTTGCGCACTGCTTACACATGACAAAGCTGCATAAAGCTGGCCATGAGAGACACAGTACTTTGGCAGATCTACACCAACACGACTCATAGTCTGTTCCTGCTTTATTTATCTTTGACAGGTAGTCAATAGATGACGTTGGCTTTAAACTCTAGACCCGGTATTTTAGTTATTCTATGGCAAGGAGACGTTGATAATCACAACGCATGCGCCTGTCCAGTAGTATTTGCGGGAAAGCCGAAGAACAGACAGACCGTCAAAAATTTATATCTGATATTTTGATCTTCAAAATAAATTATAGCCTATATGTTGCCGAGGATTGATAGCTATATAACAAAAAAAGTTTCATCACAATCCGTCCAGTAGTTTTTGCGTGAAAGCCGGACAACAGACAGACAGACAAAAATTTCCAAATTATTTTTTTTGGCTTGTGTGGCTTGTATGAAGACCCCTAGTTGTATTTTTTTTAGTTTTTATTCAATGTACAAAATTGAACTCTTCTACAGTTTTATTATATGTATATAGAATATATAGAACTATAGATATATATATAGATATACGGTATAGTTTTTTTTTAAATTTCTTGTATGTTGTTACGGACCAGAGTCGTCTTTACGTTCATTATTATAAGAAGTCATAACGAACTGTAACCAAATTACACCAAAATCAAACCTTCGGTACCAAAATATTCATTTTTAAATTTACGAGACGTTTCGAAATTGACATCTCATACCTAGATTAAATTAAAACAAGACTGATTAGTTTTCGTAACGTTTCGATTTCAAATTTGAATATCAGAAGGTGTGTGTGATAGCTGTGTAGAAATGCGAAAAGAGGGCAGGAAGAAACAGTTATTGCGGCCATGGATCAACTATAAAGTGTAATGACTCGCTCCAGGCTCTTTACAACAAGGTGATTTACTACAGACGAAGACGAGAAGGCAAAACTAGAGTAACTTCTTGAAACCATGATAATAATATATTTAGACATGCTTGACGTCTTTGAATTAATTTTCAGCCTATAAAGATAATGGTGTTAATTCTAAAACTGCAGTTTATTTAAAATAGCAGCATAACTATTTTATACCAATTACTTGAAAATCACAACGGGTTATTCTAGTTAATAGGGTAGATGACTGTTTTGTAAATAAATATCGATGTCTCCTTCATTGAATCGAATATTACAAAACATCTCGGAAAGTAGAATTATTACAGCTTTTCATTTCTATTACAATTTTTAACCAAATAAACATTGTAATGTATTGCTCAATTGAGTAGTCTAAAACAGTGACGACACAACGTTGTATTTAGTACATTTTTCATACAAAGTTGTCGTTTTGACAGATGATAAAAAGTAAGTCATTTGACAAAAATGACATCTACCCCATTATACCCTAAATTAGGTATCAGTTATCCATCAGTGGATTGTTAAGGACTGTTGACGATCACCCCTAAAACGTAAAAGGGAGTGATAGCATTTTTGTTACGAGTTTGAGTTTAAGATTTAACTTACCTATGTATGACTTTCATTAATAAAAACAAGTAACGAATTATTTTTAAAAAAACCGATGCGTCAATATCTGATATCTGTCATCTTTATTAAATTCATTGAAGAACTGAAAAAAATACAAAGAACTGCAAAGATGTTTTTTTTTAATATTGTATTTTTTTATTTTGATGTACCCAGTTTCACTCTCACGACTAAGGCGAATCTATTGACACCACTCACATAAAAATACGAAAAAACATTAGGCTCTAGGCGTGCCAAAGAAATATACATACATACATACACTCGAAAAACATAACCCTCCTTCTTTCGCAGTCGGGTAATAAACTCACAATCCAGTTTACTTAAACTTAGTATCAGTTCTTTAAATACGCTAGATTTTGTGCACCTCATTAATTAAATCCCAAATTGTTTTTTTTTTTTATTTTAGTTGCATGCACCTGCATGACCTTATTCGATTTTCGATTTTCTTATCTCTTCTTTTAGGGTTGCAAATCAACTGTCAGTGATCTTTTGAGTGATAAATAACGAATAGTAAATTATTTAAGATCTTATTACTTACGTGGGAAGGAAAAGCATATTTTGGATTTATTATGTTTTAGTTCGAAATGCAAAAAAATCTGCAAGAAAACTGAGGTTTTAGAAATTTTTTGTAAAGTTTCTTGAAGTATTGCCATTTTCGTCAACATTATCGACAGGTAGGTAGACAAGCAATTTTCAAACCTATAGGTACTCTTTTAATCTACGTTAGATTATACTTACCAGTGACTCAGTGACTAAACTTGTTTCATATTATTTGTAATGTAACTTGACTCCGTTTCACGAATTCAAATGAATTTACCTATTGAGAAATTATCTACAACATATCCTAATCACACTCATATATAAAAGCGAAAGTTTGAGTGTATGTTTGTTACTTCTTCACGCAAAAACTACTGAACGGATTTGGATGAAACTTTACAGTAATATAGCTTATATATCAGAATAAAACATAGGCTACTATTTGCCGCGATAATCACACTAATATATAAAGGCGAAAGTTTGTGTGTTTGTTTGTACTTCTTCACGCAAAAACTACTGAACGGATTTGGATGAAACTTTACAGTAATACAGCTTATAAATCAGAATAAAACATAGGCTACTATTTGCCGCGATAATTGACATAAAGGCGGGCGGAACCGCGGCCAACAGCTAGTTATTAATAAATGTAAATGTAAGTTTGTTTGATACGCTTTCACGCGAAAACTACTTAACCAATCATCATGAAACTTTGTACACATATTCTTGGAGGTATTAGAAGTAACATAGGATACTTTTTATTAATTGCAAGCGAAGCCGCGGGCGAAAGCTAGTAATTACATATAAGTATATTTATCGGAAGTCTATTTCTGACTCCCGATAAACAAACACAGATTTCGACTGATCAGAACAGCCTTTCACACAAGGCTGTTCTGATCAGTCGAAATCTCGAATGTGAGAGATTATTAATATATTGAGAAAAAAATATCCTGATGCTAATGTAAACAACTCTGACGTTTTTTTATGTAATAAGGTCAAACGAGCAGACTTATCGCCTGATGGTAAGCGATTAACGCCGCCCATAGATACCCGCAACACCAGAGGCGTCACAAGTGCGTTGCCGACCTTTGGGGGATGGGAGAGGGGGAGATAGGGGGAGGAGTTGGGGTATGGGTCTCCTGTATCCTCACTCACTCGGTGAAACACAGCGCAAGCACTATTTCACACGGGTTTTCTGTGAGGCCGTGGTAGCACTAGGACGGAGCCGGCCCGTTCATGCCGAAGCGTGGCACTACCACGGTAATTTTTCGACTGATCAGACAGCCGCGTGATAAATGTGTGCAATTATTATTATCTTGACAAACAAACATCCTAATGCTAAGCCAATACTTTGTCTCAGATTACTTCGTCTAAGATTAGCCAATGACACGAGAATTTAGGCGTTAACGATTGTAGAAAGAAGAACGCTTGCAACTTGGCTAGGGGGGCTGAGACGTAAATAAACAATTTTATTACTTATTTATTGATTTACATAACTGTCTGGAGTGATAATTTACATGTGTATATCAACTTTTGAAATACCATCATTTCAACTTAAGAGCGAAAGCTAAACTGACACTACTGTACTGACAGAGTAACAATCCGGAACAAATAATTTCGTCTGCATAGTTTACTGAAATCATTTGCTTCATCAATTTATTTTCAGTGTGGTACTAAACGATGGTAGCGTGGTACGTAAGGCGTGTGGCCTTATATTGAAAATTGTTGTGGGTTTGAATCTCATCCACTACCCTACTATCGTAGCTCACTAGCTACTTTAGCTGGTTAACAAAAATAATAGTAATACGTGTCTCACGTCTCTTGTATTTCTTAAAAAAATGTTTATAATGTTTTATAAAGTATCCACTACTCGACGATAATAAATGTAAAACTGTAAACCTACATAAATTGAACTACATTCTCTCGCATTCATATCAAGATTCTTAAAGGTTTCTAAGTAGGCCAGCTAATGCCTTATCACATTGAAGGTATTTTATGGCAAAAACACGTCCTTATAAAAAGCTTGTGCAACTTCAATTTGAAATCCGTAAATATTACAGCTACCGACTTGATAGTAGACGCAAATCCATGGCCTAATATTTTTATACGCTTAGTTACGTAACTTTGTAACGTTTCGACTTATTCTGTGGCTGATTAAAAACCTGTGAGAACTCGATGACCTATAAAATATTCCCTAACATTCTCCACAGGGGATTTTGCATTTAAGTAATCTAGACATAGAATTACTAGCCATGACTCATCGACGCAGAACCTAAATCACTGGAATCACAAACTTGTAATTTTAGCAGCTGATGGTTTCAGCATATTGGCAGCTGACGCAATCACATGGGCCTGTCAAAGTGGCTCTACTCTGCCTGATGGAAAATGGTCACCATACTCATTGCGAATGCAGACAATGCAACAATGCAGCATGGTGACCCGCGCCATGGCGGCCTAGTGATGCTTATGCATCATTGGGCCTCCGGTCTCGCACTCACCAACGAAACACGACAGCACGTATGCTGTCATTTTAGGTTGATCTTCTGTGCGAGGGTAGTACCGCCGCGGTCAAGCCGGCCCGTTCGTGCTGAAATCAGCGTGGCTCTACTACTCTAATGGGTTTATGAGAAATGTCACCATGTAAAAAAGGATTTTAGGAGTATATGGAAGTTTATAATTAAAACAAATAATTTAATAGCTAGTTATCTATAAAACCATTTGTTTTGTTATAACTTGTATTAAGCTGGTATTGAAATATCCCGGACCGCCCGATAACCTACGTGCTAACTGCGAGCTTGACTGAATGCAATAATATTTCAAAGATTATAAACTTGCCCTAGCAGCTTACTAAAGTAGGATACCGTATGAAGGTTGTCTCAATATTTCAAATAACATTCAATAGCATGTTTATTATCAATTCAGTTAAATTCTGATTATTATACTATCTAGAATACGTGATATTCTATTGTTATTTTTAAATAATAAATAAATATTATTATTAGAGGTTTCCGACAAGTGATGAGAAAGATAAATCATATTTTTATATTGCAATACAATTAAATTTACATTGTAATGCATACGGTAATCAATCAAGTAGTCAATATACCAACCTTGTGTTGCTAAAAAATGTATTTTAAAAATCAAATTTTTGTTTAATTATTTAAAATTCTCAAAAAACTAACGATTTATACCCAAAAGTTTCATTAAACACAATTTATTAGACAAGGTAGCATTTGATTTCCTAACTATAAAGAGACTAAAGTAATAAATTATTTTTAAATTTACTTAAAAAAGACGGTTTATAACTGTAATCTATTCTTGTGAAATAATTTACTGAAAATTTTAATATTTTGCACATCATATACTGACTTATGTACCTACAGAAAATAAACAGTAGTACAATTAAGAAGTTTTAAAATTAATTTTATCATTACAAAGTCACATGTAAAATGAAAAACATTAAGGAAATGTTCCCAAATTAACAAAAATGTTATAAAAGATATTATCAAGGAAACGCCTTTTCAGACAACCTAAAAAAGCAGCACTTTTTGAGTGTATAGTCTACTCTAGTCAACAAGTTCAAAAACGTGTTAAATAGAAATAAAGCTCCTAAAAAATTAATATGTGCGATAGCTCATTCGATTCGGAATGATGTCTAGAAAAATGTTTTTATGGGTTTATTAAGCACATAAAAAATTGCGATATTAACAAAATAAGTAAAAGAACAAGGTATATAGTTATTCGTTAATAACTTCTAAAATACTGATATTTAAGGAATTTTAAAAAAAGATCCCGAAAGAGGAGGAAATTGCCAATAAAAAGTCCTAACTCCCGAAACAATATCTCTATTATTTATAATTTTTTTTTAACGCTGAAAATTGGGCTCCGCGAGGTCGTTACGGAATAGGCGCGCCGCCTAAAAAACTGATATATATGGTTGTTCTTGTAATTTCTTAAAGATTTCAAAAAAAAAATAATGATTAATAATATTTGTTTATAACAAATTGTTAAGTTAATTAACAATTTGAAATTTGAGCTTTATTGCTATTTAACACGTTTTCGAACTTGATGACTAGACTATAGGTACCTACTAAATATTTATTTTACGTATCTGCATTTTTAACGAACTGAATGAAGCATACCAGTCATAATATTAAAACATACAGTACATACAGTGCAACATAGAACCTCCTCCTTTTTGGAAGTCGCTTAAAAAAGCGGCTTGTATGCATCTTATTGCTCTTTGGCTTTTTCACAAAAATATCTGGTCTCTTATATCACTCTCTTTACAATAATAAGGGCTCAATCTAGTTTGGGATGATAATTAATTATACACAAAGTTTACTAGAGGCGATATTGCTACTAAACTTACATTACATTACGATTATGTTGTGACCCAGACTCAGAACAATTTGTGGAACACACAAAGTGTTGTCCCATGTGGTGTTTGAACCTACAACACTCAAACCACTACGCTCGCACTACGCCATTCATGCAGCTTTGGTCTAGGTATATATTTGTAACAGACAAAATTAGAAAACCAGACCAGATTGTTTTTGTATTAAGTATTATTGACTGCCTCTGTGGCACAGTGGTAGCGTATGCGACTGCCATGCTTGAGGTTTCGGGTTCGATGCCCGGGTCGGACCAAATGTTTGTATGATCTGCAAATATTTGTTTCGGAGTTTGGGTGTTTTCTGTATAATATGTATGTATTTACAAAAAAATTGAGTTTAATATGTATTTATATCAGTTGTCTAGTACCCATAACACAAGCTCTGCTTAGCTTGGGACTAGATGGCGTTGTGTGTAAAATGTCCGAAATATTTATTTATTTATTACTAGCTTTTGCACGCGGCTTTGCTCACGCAGACTTTCATCCCCTGATTTACCCCCTTAGGGGTGGAATTTCAAAAATTCCTTTCTTAGTGCTCACTTACGTTATTTATAGAACCTACATGCAACATTTCAGGATTCTAGCTTCAGCGGTTTGTGCTGTCCGTTGATCTCTAGGTATGTCAGTCAGTCAGTCACCTTCCTCTTTATATTTCTCTGCGACTTGATCTAAACATGTGTGTGTCTTATGACAATCTTTAAGTACTTTAACATAGTCAACTAAAAGTGGTTCCAATATATCAGCGCACCTTTAGCATTGAACGTAGGATTTAAATCAAGTATATCAAATCTCTACTTGAAATTAACAAATATTCTAGTGAATTCTAAGCTTAAAGTTTATTGTTAGCATACCACTTAGCATTTCATTGTTATTTACTTAACAATGCCTGAGGTATTTGAGCAAGACATTTGATTGTAAGATCATTGTTATAAACCTTTTATGTAATCTGTAAACTATTTACTTGGTCTTGAACATTAAATAAATCTGAGGTGAGATAAGAGGCCATTAACTATATTATATTATTTTAACAAGTTTATCTGATTGACACTATAATAAAAAGAAACTTTTCAGCTTTATAAAAGCTAAAAAGTTTCTTTGTTTGGCTTCAGGATACAAATTAAAATAAAAAAAATATTTTCTTAACCCATTTCTCAAGACATAGGCTATATAACAATACCTACGGCAATAGGAGCCGACCATCATCACTGATCATCACATTAATATTATAAAGACGAAAGTTTGTGAGTGTGTATGTTTGTTACTCTTTGACGCAACAACTACTGAACGGATTTGGATGAAACTTTACAGTAATATAGCTTATACATGATAATAACAAATAGGCTATTATTTGCTCCGATAACCGACATAAACGTGGACGAAGTCGCGGGCAACAGCTAGTTAAAAATATATCAGAATCGGGAAAATAATATTTTTTACCATTAACGATACTTTTTCAACTATATATTTTTTCATTTTGAGACTGAGACGAAGTTGTGTCGATCAGGTAGTTTATTATAATTCGATATCTATTCTAAACTTAGGTACACATAGTTTAAATTAAGTTTCCATAATTCTCACAAGTGTAAACTTGAAATAAAATGAGTTATTGATATAGAAAGATGAAAATAAAAAAGAGAAGATTTATAAATAGACCAACACACGATTACTGTTTAAATGTTAAAAACTATGATGTTCGTGAAATGTGACACAACTATCTGATTTTGATAGTAATTAAGGCCACGAAAAGTAAAAATAAACTCTAAGATCTTTAAAAACATAACAACGAAAACGATCGCGACCTCAACATATCTAATAGGTACCCGTAAACAGTCAGGTTAAACTATTATGTCAGTGGGCGGGTCCATAACCATACATTATACTACATCGTTTACGCTAATTCATACTGTTTGTAAATATAAAAGTACATACAATTTATTAAATGAATGGTATTTCCGAGTTCATGTTACATTTTTTTTGTTCATGGGCCTGTCAATGGGACTCTACTCTGCCGAATGGAAAGCATAAGCAGAATCCAAAAGTTGTGGTTGGAGAGCTGGCTACGAAAACGTGAACTGATAAGGTGTAATAACGAATTATATATGTAACCTCTCCTTGGTAGCTTATAAGTACAGAGCGAGGCCCGTCATAACTCTCTCCCGGGGTGGAATGCGAGGGTGGGCGGTCAAAGTCGTAAACTTTTAATAAGAAAAAAAGTTGGTAGAGTTATAGTTTTTAACTGTAGCGTGGGTGGGCCTTCCGCCCCGAGAGAGAGTTCTAGCGGGCCTCACTCTGTACTTATAAGCTACTAAGGAGAGGTTATATATATATTTCGTTACTACACCTTATCAGTTCATGTTTTTGGTCTAGTGGTTAGCGTAAGCGACTGCAGATCAAGAGGTCTCGGGTTCGATTCCCGGGTCGGACTGTTGTTAAGTTTTTCTTACAAGAAATTCTTAATAGCAGCCCGGAGTATGGAAGCTGGCGGTGTTCCCCGCCCGTGCCTCGGAGAGCACGTTAAGCCGTCGGTCCCGGTTGTCATGAACATCTATGGTAATCGTTATTGGGAAGTCAGTGCCCTCAAATATACTGACAAGTAGTTCAATCATCGAATTTAGTTCGCCTTCAGGGTTGAGGAGGTCCGATGCCAGTCGTTCCGTGTAAAAACTGATATTCAGGTAAAACTGGTTGAACTAGTAGCCGACCCCAGATCTTGGGAATAATAAAGGCTAGAAAGAAGATGAAGTTTTCGTAGCCAGCTCTTAGTCCATGGTGGTCACCATACTCATTGCGCGAATGCAGACAATGCAACAATGCTGCCACACCATGGCGGCCTAGTGATGCTCATGCATCATTGAGCCTCGATATTATAATAAAATATTTCTGTTAAGTTTTCTATGCTAATTGCACTATCATGTGCGCAGTGAATTATCAACGTGATAATATGTCAGGGATAAAAAGTTCACCGTTACTTACAAGTTACAACAGTTCAATATCAAAAGATTGACTAGCATTAGTCCGTGACTTTGCTGACTCTGTTCGGATCTATCACCATCGTACTAAGATTTAAAGCTTCATTAAAATTGTTTTAGCTGTTTAGCCGTGAAAGCTTAACCGACAGGCAGACAGATGGGATTAATAACACAAAATACCAGTTGAAATTAAATCAGCATGATGTTCAATGTTTCACAAATCTATACTAATAGGTACTAGCTGATCCGGCAAACGTAGGTTTTGCCATAAAAAAAATTGGGGTTTAAAAATAGATGTTGGTCGATTCTCAGACCTACCCGATATGCACACCAAATTTCATAAAAATCGGTCCAGCCGTTTCAGAGGAGTATGGTAACTAACATTATGATACGAGAATTTTATATATAAGAAGATTATAAAGCTAAAGAGTTTGTTTGTTTGAACTTAATCTCAGGAACTACTGGTCCGATTTGAAAAATTCTTTCAGTGTTAGATAGCCCATTTATTGAGGAAGGCTTTATTTATATATATCAAGCTAAGACCAATAGGAGCGGCGCATCAATGCAGAATATTACAAAAACGGGGGAAAATTATTACGCTACGGGCAAAAGGAGACGTAAACGACGTTGCGTGGGCCAGCTAGTAAATAATTAAAAGTTGTACTAAATCTTACCTGAAGAACCGGACTAACACCTTGAGGTAAGCTGCGAGGTATCCACGCCAATGTCGCCGGTACTCCAGCCCTTAGACGAGGAATGCCCAAGTATAGTCTATCCCAACCTATTTCCAGCCCTGTAGGGACCGTGTTCTCAGGTTGAAATTTTTCTAGAAGTACTGGATCTGGAGGAAAGTCAAATTGCATCAAACTCCATTGGTTCACTACTTCTAAGGTGGCGCTTGCTGCGGCTGCATATGCCAGCAGCATCACAATTTGGTACTTCATAGTGAATTCCTGCAAAAGAAATATTTTGTTGTTGAGTAAATAGTGATCATTGTAATGTCTAATTATTTTAGAGCTCTGAGGTTTATGGCAAAACGAAAAGAAATAGTGGATATGGATTTTATTTAAATTACAAAAAGTGCCTATACGAATGATGAACTATATCTGAAATTTCGGGTAAAACTTTATCATTGCCATTAATATGTGACATACCTACGTCTGCAAAACATTTTCAGATCTCTATTAAATATATAAAATAGTCACATCTAATTCTAAGCACAAGACCTGAATGGAAATATAAAGAGTATCGACCTATCTGTAATGTTACATTTAGTTTTTAGTGCTTGTGATTATGTATGTCGATTACGGCCTGTAATGTGTACTGATACTGTTATGATCTTATAAAATAAGCCTGACATCATTCCGAGAAACAAAAAAACAAACCATTTGGCGATAATGACCTAGTGAGGCTCACGAACGACTTTTACCTTTGGTTCAAGGACGTTTCCGCACGTTTAACGAGACCATTATGACGTTAGAGCCGCACGCCACTACATTTACGGCGCATCTGCGAGTTGTATACTGTCGTTCAGCAGTCACTACAAAATATCCTATTATAAAGTGTCTGTTTGTTTGTCTGTTACTCTTGCATCGCTAAACTGCTGCAGCAATTTCAATAAAATTTGGCTTGGAGATACTTTGATTCTTGAGGAAGGACATAGGCTACTCTTTACAACGAATACATACTACATACACGCGGGCGGAGCCGCGAACAGAAGCTAATATTTTACATTATTTATATGATTATCGTGTTATTTACCAAAAGCTTTATTTTTTATTTATAACACCAATTTCAGAAACAGCGTAGAGCACTGATAACTAATAAATACGACTAACTCAATATTAGTCAAATTTTGTGTAAAAAAAACGTGTGGCACTCGGGGACTGCCGCGGTAAAGCTATTGCATAGCATTTTTTATCAACTTATGCAATTATAATATTTTTTACTTATGCAGTATTTTTTTTTCTTTGAACTTACGCACATGCGGTGAGTGTGGCATTATAAAGATATGATAGATACCTATACACCTATATACTTTTTCACAAATAGCTGCTTAAGCCGGACATACACGTTCAAGTATACTTGCGGAAACCCAGACTGTTTTGTCTGTCTGTCTGTCAGAGGCAGACAGATTTCGGAGCAGCTCGTCTCGATCCGTGCGAGCTTCGGATGTCAGGTTTTATTTTCGTTACGGAATTTCTTGATTCGGTCGCCGCGCTCAAAGCCCGCGATAAAAGCTATGCAATAGCATACAATATTATTTTTCTGTTTTGTATTTGGCTATCTTACATGTACATGTATGGATCGCTATTACTACAAATTAAACTTAAAACAAGATACTATTTGACACACACATCTTTAAACATAGATTTCGCATAATTAAAATCTTGTATTTGGATATAGGTACCTAAACATATTTTACTTTAAACGGCACAATTAACGAATCAATTATTGGACGTTGCACCTGGTACTATATGGTCTTTAACTCTACTAGAATAGGAAGTTTTCCCGTCACATTATTTTGCCCTAAAGCCTCAATTGTAACCGTTATTTCTATTGGAAGTTACAGATCAGAATCAGTTGTACCTAAAATTACAAGCCAAAAAATTTCTTTGACTTTCGAAAATTCATAAATATTTGCGAACATTGATTATGTGAACAAATAATGTATTTTATTGAAATGCATTTGTAATAGTTTTTAAAAGTGGCTCAGTGAGTACAAGTGTCTAACTGATTAAGGACTAACTACATTAGACACCTAAGTTGCAAACTAGTCATACCTGTCCGAATGTAGTTTTCTGGCTCATTCGTAAAATGAATTACTATGTGAATCAAGCTTTTTTATTTCCTATTTCGTAAACTGGCAGTATAAAGATCTTAATTGAATTTTAATTCCAAATTTAAAAAATAAAAAATGATATGGATAGTTTATGACTTTTTTAAATATGTGTTCATTTGTTTTCCCACCGTTCCATTTTTTTGAATGACTGAAAAACTGTGATCGTGGAAAAAACTAAATTGCGTTGTATTTCGAAAAACGAGCTGTGAGACCGTTAATGGACTAGTAGACATTGGAAGTAACCTCACAAGCCGTTCTTGGATTAATCGAAAGTTATAATTACGATGATAGGTCTGTGCATCTTATGCACATATTATGATACAACGTAAGTGAATATACATACAACTTTTAGATTTCGTTTTAAATTATGTTAGTGGTTATCAATATTAAGTAATGTACATTAAATAGGTAGGCATTAGGTAGGCATTTACATAGGCGTGAACCTCATATTTCAGCGATCTCTTTTACCCACAAAACATTTTAAAATAACAAACTCAGAAAATATGTAAATACACTATTATAAAATTAAAAACTTTATTAAAACAAACATTACATAAATAAAATATGCACGAAGTCGGTACGTTAAGATCTAGGTATGATAAGTTTCTTTCAAACTTTGATAATGTGTTGTGATCATAGAGCTATTAAACACAGAGTAGGGAAGACATACGGCTGCCTGTTAGCGGAAACGTTCAACGGCTTAAAAGAGAGAGAAGATCACGGTACCCCATCTGTCTTTCTCGACTGACGCATGCGCAGTAAAGGACTAATAATGGTAATCACAACAATTAACCGTCAAATCGTTCTGCTATGCTGCTTTTCCGCGCTAACTGCGCATACGCGAGTAGAGAGAGACAGATAGGTACCGCGATCATCTCCCTCTTTTTAACCGAGGGACGGCTGGAGGCCTGGGCCTGCAGTCTCAACATAGATAGCGATCGTTAAAGTTGCGAATTCGGTAGCTAATTCATATCGATAATTTTTAACGATTTTTGGTAGTCTCTACCGTTGCAACTATCGATTTTCATCGGTATCGTATCGAATTTGCTGTCAAATTAACGACAATCGCAAATCGCTTATTGAAATACCGATGAAAATCGATAGTTGCAACGGTAGAGACTACCAAAAATCGTTAACAAATTATCGATATGAATTAGCTACCTAATTCGCAACTTTAACCATTTCAAAAACATTTAAACCATTTATTTTTGCTACAAAACAGTACAACATACAATATAGTAACGTAACAATCATTAACGATCGCTATCTATGTCGAGACTGCAGTCCTTTACGATTTTGCACGATAATTTATGAGTAGAGACTTGCCCTTGTGATTAAGATCGTTACGGCAAGCGAAAATTTTCGTAAACATTTATCGATCGTTAGTTTACGATCGTTATGCTATCTATGTCGAGACTGCAGGCCCTGGCTCCCCTGCTCTATCTATAATACCTCTATGGGTGTGATATCACATAAACATATCAGATAGTATACATAGATAACATACAAAAAGGCAATAAACGAAGATAAAAGAATATTTAAGTGTCAATTCTAGATTCTAGATTAAAATCAGACAGCAATTTTATTCATATTCGTAAGGCAACTCTTTGTATTGTGAAAAATGTACATTGACTGCATTATTACAAGACACGGCATTGTCTGTCTATGGTTTGATATTCTTGTTACTACATCACTGATTTAACACAGACATTACAAATTACAGTTATATTGTAATGTCAACGAGTCAGTCAAAATGTCAAGACGTGAATAAATCCACTCAATCCTTACAAAATTATAAAGTAGACGTAAGACTGTATTGTTGTTGACTGTTTGTCAAAAATTGTATTAGTAAAAAAAAAATTGCGATTACAATCACAATTTTTAAAGTATTTTACATATTGCAAAATTAACATTGTCTTGCAAAATTAAATGTAAAACTTTTCATAATAAACCTCAGTATAGAGGCTCAATGGCCTTAAAATTTTCTAATTACACAAACGTGTTCATTCAATTATAAAAACCCTTCAAAATCATGAAGACCATTGCTGCACGTTTCGCCTAGTGATTATCGCTCACCACGCCGTTTCCTACTTCGCCAAGTGTCGTGGGTTTAAATCCCACGTAGAATAACACTTTGTGGGATCTACAAATTGTTGTTCTGAGTCTGGGTGTACTTTGTGTCCGTTTCATGTGTGTTTGTAAAGTCCCCCGCGACACAGGATTTATTCCTAGTGCGGGAGTTGTCTTTAAAAAAAAAACTCGTAAAGCCTACTATCTTCTTAATACAATTGTATGCCAATACAAGAATAACATGACAAGAACTTATAAAAAGTTGTTTATATGTGATCATAAAACTTTAATAGATTTATTATTTATGAAGAGGGGTTGGGATAAGAAGGATATAATATCCTTAGTGGTCTGGGTTTGAATGTTCCACATACTTATAAGACTGTCAACATTAATGTATGTTCCATAATATTTTTTATGCTTATAAAATATTATGGAACATTATGGAATAAACTCCAAAATAACAAAAAATAAAGCTTAAAATACCGTTAAAAAAACCAACCAAATTGAGAACCTCCTCCTTTTGGAAGTCGGTTAAAAATGGAATGCAGTAACCTTGTTACTAAAATTTCAATCTTAATAGAAACTTGCAAGTCAAGTTTGTAACGATTGCCGAAGGCAATAAATCTACATACTTATACCTACTTAAAATAGTACCTATAGTTCCTTATACAAAAGAAACGGAATTAATACAACCGGCGCGGCGCGGCGGTAAGCTTTATATTAAAGTTATTATACTATTAACTATAAATCTACGGAAATTTTATAACATTACACGTTTAATTAAATATTTCGAGAATTAGTAACTTTTTGTACATAGTTTTTAACTTTCGAGGAACTATTATACATACCCCTAACTTAAAGTTTCACATGAAATCAACAAACTATAACAGACAACGGCTAGAGTCGCGGCCAAGAGCTAGTGCTTAGTAAAACTTAAAGACTTAATTGTTAGATGAATCCAATTTTCCCCAACACTGCTGATGTAATTAATTACACACACACAGACTACTATTATCTTATATATCAAATTCTCGTGTCACAATGTTAGTTACCATAGTCCTCTGAAACGGCTGGACCGATTTTTATGAAATTTGGTGTGCATATCGGGTAGGTCTGAGAATCGACCAACATCTATTTTTTATACCCCATTTTCTTTTGTATGGCAAAACAACGTTTGCGGGATCAAAGCATGTTGGATATATATATATATACTAGCTGATCCGGCGAACTTCGTACCGCCATATTTATGACCCACGTAACATCGTTTA
The DNA here is from genome assembly GCA_949125395.1 of Diaphora mendica. NCBI lineage: Eukaryota > Metazoa > Arthropoda > Insecta > Lepidoptera > Erebidae > Diaphora > Diaphora mendica. The sequence goes on from OX421321.1 coordinate 12,350,109, forward strand.
CGTTTTTGTGAATCTAAACCATTCCCAGATCCCCTTGAACACACACAAAAAATTTCATCAAAATTGGTCCAGTCGTTTAGGAGGAGTTCAGTCACATACACACGCACACAAGAAATATATATATTAAGATATATATATATATGTTCTGCTACATATAATTCCTTATTAAATGACAACAGTCCAACATGCTTTGGTGATTGGTTATTGATATGATTCTAATACGTACGTGAAAGGCCCTTGTGCCGGATACATACAAACTAGTATGTAACCAAGGTTATAGTGCATTCACCGAGAACTTGGTGAAATAATTTTGTGAAAAAATTTCATATTATAGGCTATCAAGGCGTATTATTAATATTCAAATCTCGATGATAATCAAAAATTAAACAGTGAAAGACATATCTTAGATATGGATACAAATTATTTGTTCAATTTAGCGAGTATGTTTCATGGTCATATCTCCAATTTCCTGTAATGTTTGTGCATTTGTCTAAAATGTAATCTATATAAATAAAATTTAATCGCTAAATGTGTTCCTAAGCGCAATATTCAAGAAAGGTTGCAAATTCAAATAAATTACCAACTTATTTTATTTTCGTTAAAATAGAAAGAAGGTTTTTGACGAAGGAAAACAAGTAAAAATTACGAGGAAAATAGTTCTAACTGTATTTTTCTATTTTCAAATCAACCACCGATTAAATTAACATACCTATTTTTAGCTGACAAATATTTGACGCTAATCAAAGAATACAAAAGCAAGTCTTATAATTGATTAGGCTGTATATTATATTAATCCATATCAGCAATAACCTATAATATAACAATAACTAATTCTTAAAAATTATAATTCATACTTACTTAGCTTACTAATACTATAAATTCGAAAGTAACTACTGTCTGTCTGTTATACTTTAACGGTTAAATCGCTGCACTGATTTCAATGAAATTTATCATGGACATTCTATCTTGGTTCTGAGGAAGGACATAGGCTTCTCTTTCTCGCAAAAACCGTGATACATACAGGCGGAGCTGCAGCCTTAAGTTAGTGTAGTAAATATATTCAAGGAAATGTAGTGAAAACAGGAATTCAATTTAATTTATGCATTTCAACTTTCGCGTTCTATCACGTATATCATAACTAATATTATAAAGGTGAATGTAAGTTTGTTTGTTACGCTTTCACGCGAAAACTACTTAACTGATCATCATGAAACTTTGTACACATATTCTTAGAGGTATTAGAAGTAACATAGGATACTTTTCATTAAATGCGAGCGAAGCCGCTGGTGAAAGCTAGTTGTTCATAAATGGGATTGTTAATCGATTAATTGTGATCGATCACGTAACAAATATTGCCAAGGAATAAACAATAGTGTTGAGTCAGCCTGTGAGTATGCCCAATGCAACCTGGTTCGAACCCGAAAGATACTCTACTTTGGGTTCGAAGGTTAATCAAGGATTTTTTTTCCTTTACCTGATAAATGACTTTTATTAATAATATAATATGTATACATTTAAAATTCCATATTAATACAAAAAAGCTGAAAGTTCTCTACACCATCAGTCACTCTTCTTATTGAATATAGTGCTCGTTCATATAGTTCTTACTGGGCTGAGGTAAACAAAATGACTAAATTCCTATTTTAATTATTAAAACTAAGACTATTAATAAAAGAAAAGACTTTTCGTAATAGTCGAATATAAAGTAATACTTTTTGTTCGTGTCATGTTTTCAGCCTTGCATACGTCATATTGCAACTTTCAGGTAATATATATTTTAGTTTCATTATTCAAAAAGAGTGTGCAAGTAAGAATTAACATAATTCACATATTTTAAAATAAAATTTTGTAACATTCACTTTTAATGTGTAAAATCATGTAACATTTAATTACAAACTAAATTGTTTATGTAAAAAATATTTTAATTATTAACAGAATTTCAATTCAAACAATTGTTGATGAGAAATATAGTTAGGATTCATGATTGATTAACCCATTCAAGAAATCCTTGAATGGAGTTAGGTAATCAGGGTAACAATTTACACACGATGAAGTATACTGCAAAAATAATAGTAAGTAGTGTGTACACGACATAGGAATTTATAATAGAAAGGCAACGTTTTCTCTCTTTACTTACTATTACAAACAAGTACGTAATTTTGCTAAGATCTTGAATCAATCAACATTTTCATTATAGTTCTCAGAGCCTTTTTATTTCAAACTAAGTTGGGGTCGCCTTTCAGTCTCTATCGTGGGCTGAACTTTGTTCACTTTTTAACTGAGGCTACTGCCTTAAGCCTGTACACTCCAATTTCTAAACGAGTACAGTAAATTAATAAACAATATTAGCAATTGAATATTACATAAGTAAATTGACAACATTCGTGCTTTCGTGTTTCGTTGGTGAGTGCGAGACCGAAGGCCCAATGATGCATAAGCATCACTAGGCCGCCATGTTGTGGGTCACCCATTGATATATTATATCAATGCCATGCTGCATTGTTGCATTATCTGCATTTGCAATGACTATGGTAAAATATTATATTTGGATTTTTATTTTTAACACATTTATTATAGGTACGAGTATTAATAACACAAAAATTGTGTTTGAGGAGTTAACAATAGTTATCTTGCTCGTGATTATTAAGTCTTTATAAATATAAATAGATGAATTAATTATTATAAATAAGGTATTGCTCATGCCACGGATACATGCCTAAGTTACTTTATTTTTGTACTCTAAATATATAGTTATTTTCAAACTTAAAACTTAAATGTAATATTATATTTCAAGGTCACAGGATACGTATATCATAAAAGAAATTAAAACTTAGATCAAAGTGATTTTAGCATAATTTTGGTCTCGAGTACCTACCTACTTGAAACTGACATTACCATTTTAAAAGCTATACTCATTTATTAACCGACTTCCAAAAAGGAGGAGGTTCTATGTTCCACTGTATGTATTTTTTTTTTATGTATGTTACCCGATTACTCCGTCAGTTGTGGACCGATTTTAATTTTTTTTTGTATTCGAATGGGTATGCTTCCGAGGTGGTCCCATTGCCAGCATATCAGGATCTGATGATGGGATCCCAGGTAAATCGAGGGAAACCCTCATTTTTTATAGGCACATACTATGTTTTTCGTATATTTTCTGAAGATACACCGGTATTTGCGTGTGGTAGTCATCATTTTATGATGATGAGCTGATGATCTAAGGTACAACTCCTTAACAGTTAGGAGTTGGAGGATAAATCTTTAAATATCATATGTCCATATGTTACCTTTAGTCGTATTCTTTCAAATTATTTAGGTAAGCTGATGATGGAAGGTGGAAGGTACTACTCCTCAATGGTTAGGAGTTGGAGGATAATTCTTTCAATTTCATACGTATCTAAAAACCTTCAGTCGTATACTTTCAAGTTATTTAGGTGAGCTGATGATAGAAGGTTAAACTCTTCAACAGTTAGGGATTACAGGATGATTTTAATATTACACGTACGTATAGACCTTAATTTGTATTCTTGATGATGAAATTTGATGAAATAGTTCAACTTACTACTTACCTACGATTGTTTGCACTAAAAACTGAAAAATAAAAACTTTTTATTTAAAAAAACCGACTTCCAAAAAACATCCAACGCAAACTCTCTGCCAAAAAAAACACTTAAAAGCGTAAAATAAACTGGTTCTTCATAAATTGCCTATACCTAATTCTTTATTCATTTAAATAGTAGTATTATAATGTGTGCTAGGTACCTAAAATCTGTTTGAAGTCGGTGCTAAGCCAAAAAGAATACAAACGAACAATTACAAAAGTGTAAGCGATAGTCACTTGCCACAGACTTCAAACAGATTCTAGGTACCTAGCACACATTATAATACTACTATTTAAATGAATAAAGAATTAGGTATAGGCAATTTATGAAGAACCAGTTTATTTTACGCTTTTAAGTGTTTTTTTGGCAGAGAGTTTTCGTTGGATGTTTTTTGGAAGTCGGTTTTTTTTTTATATCCTCTGCGATAAATTTTATAACGTGGTATCGATATACATAATTATTATGATTTTTTATTTATTTATATATTGTCAGATGCTTGTCTTGCTCGTGTTTATTAACTCTTTAAAAATATAAATGAATGAATGAATTTTACTTAATAAATAATATTTATTGCTCATGTTACGGATAGGTGCCTAAGTCATTTTTTTTTATTCTAAACATATAATTATTTTAAAACTTATGACTTTAATGTACCTAATACATATTATATTTCAAGGTCCTAGGACATGTATATCTAAAAAGAAACTAAAACCTAGATCAAAGTTATTTCAGCATAATTTAGGTCTCTAGTACTTGAAACTAACATTTCCAATATAGAGTGTATATATGTTACCGTGAGATTGTCAAAACCGTTAGTTTGTAATCTATCTATCGTCTATTATGTCCTGCGCTGCCATATCTGTTTGTTTATTCATTTTTTGCTGAATGTTAATATCGATTTCGTGTCAAAATACCTCACATCTTTAGAATTAGTTACATAAAATTGTTGTGACAGTAAAGTGAATTTGTGAATAATCAAAGAAGTTCTAACCTAACGTACCCTAACTCTATGGCTATATAACGGCCTATTGTAAGACCGACTAATCAAGGACAGTTGACAATTTGACGAATTTGAATTTTTACTTTGAGACATTATAATCTAACAAAAAATAGTACGTTAAATTGTAAGCAGTATGACACAGTTGACAATCTTTCGACAGTTTACAATCTCGCTAGGTAGATTATAATCTAACGATATTTACAATCTTAGGGTGATATATTGTCATTGTCAGATGTTTATTGCTTGTATTATCTGTGTTTGTTGTTTCGTTTATCTCATTCGTTTTCGTCATTATCTTAACGCATTTCTCCACAATACATAGGTCAAACTGTATCTATTTGGACCCAAAAAACCAACTACTCGTATAACTTTTGTACTTCTATCCATAGTTTTCTACGAACATGTACATAGAGTACATAAAATCTAATAGATCTATTCATTAATTGGGAGTAGTATCATCACTACATAGTATAAAACAAAGTCGCTTTCTCTGTCCCTATGTCCCTTTGTTTGCTTAAATCTTTAAAACTACGCAACGGATTTTGATGCGGGTTTCTTTAATAGATAGAGTGATTCAAGAGGAAGGTTTTTATGTATAATAAATGCATAATATAGTATGGAAACACCGTTAATTTTCGAGGTTTCTAATGTGATGTAGCAAATAAACACATTTTTTTGCGCTTACATTGCAAACGCTGGTTGCACCCGACGAGATAGATCAAAATAATGTACTACAGTATTGCACACCTTAAAAAGTACTACAAAAAAGTCCGCGACGGTATATGTCTATCTCTTAGGGATAACCCACAACAACCATTTTTTATTCCTTTCTTTTTACGTGAAATAATGGCTTATTTACGAAGTGATTTTAAGCAATACAGAATGAATCCTTATACAATTAAGTAAATTAAATACATTGTGCATTTAATATAGATCAAAATGGCCCTTTACAGAATCTAATTTAAATGAATATATTCGAAGATATTACAGATTTAAAATGCACAAATCGTGTCGTCGGCGGGGGCATCTGAAATCCACCCGTGCGAAGCTGGGGCGGGTCGCTAGTGTATTTATAAAAGGTTTTAGTTTTTTAAATTTAATTTATATGGCACTTCAGCGACTAATTTCTTGCAGCATTATATAGTTTTTTGTCATTAGGTTAGGTAATAATATCGTAACTATATTTCTTATGCGAATATTTTAAAATAGAAGAAGTAAATAGGTTACGTTAATTGAATCTGTTTTTTTATTTACATATGCATATGTGCAAATACTAGAACGAAACGGACAATAATTGGAGTTTAACTACTCCCACTCTAAACTAGACATTTATAATTACCCAACGCATGCAACTAATTTTAATATATTAATATATTTACATAGTTTTGTAAATTATCAAGGTTATAACGTACAAATTATTATTAATCCTGTGTTTAAATTTAAATGTACGGAGGTCAGAAATTACTTGGTAAAACGGTTGGCACACAATACAATGTTAACACATGCTACCTGTGGTGGTCTGATAAATCATGTTATTAGTAGCCTCCATCATCATCAGCCTATCGCAGTCCACTGCTGGACATAGGCCCCTCCAATTGCGCGCCACTTGGTTATTAGTAGCCTCCGATCCGATCTGATAAAATGTGTTTTTTTTATGACGTCTATTCGACCTCTCTGCTTTTGCCCGTCCATGGCAACGACAGGACCATATTATTCTGACTTATATTTGTATCGTCATGTGCCTCGTGTCAATCATTATTTTTCTATCGATAACATTATCTGCTTAGGGAATAGTTTTATATATCTTGTTGTATCTACTGTGGTATTACACCTCTGTACAAATATCGAACGTCTGAGAAACGATAGACGTTTCGATTTCATTGCCAGAGTAAACTCAATACTGCCAATTGAATTATGATATTTAATTTCACTAAAGTTGTGTCAAGATCAAGTAAAATATTGTTTGGAATGTAAGATCATACAAAAGCTTTTAGGTTCTGAGAAGAACTGACAAAGACGAACTTGAGAATTTAGCAACGTTGTCGTTAAGTGAATACCAATTAGAAGTAATCGTCCCTCTCCAAAGTTTTTATAGACTTAGGCACATTTTTGTAAGTCTGATATATAAAACCTGTTATAAAAAAATAAATATTTACCTTATGTGACCCTCTTTATTAATCGCTTAACATATTCAGCGATAAATTGCACAGTTTTTGCTTATGTCATGAGAATTTTAGTAGTACCAATAATGGTTCAGAAACCTTATAGAGCCATTGTTACTTCTAGTGCCGCTGAGAAAATTTGTTCAGTTCCCTCAATAATGTATGCATACTGTTACATGGAATATTTAGTTCACATAGGTACCTACACAAAATAATTGACAGTTAATATGCTTGATGAATTCAAGGATGCACCCATATCTATACTATTATAAAGCTGAAGAGTTTGTTTGTTTGTTTGAACGCGCTGATCTCAGGAACCGCCTGGTCCGATTTGAAAAAATCTTTCAGTGTTGGCCCGCCCATTTATCGAGGAAGGCTATAGGATATATATCATCTCGCTAAGACCAATAGGAGCGGAGCACCAATGAAGAATGTTTCAAAAACGGGGGAAAATGATCACGCTACGGGCAAAAGGAAACACAAACGAGGTTGCGTGGGTCAACTAGTTTAAAAATAAGACCTAAAAAGATTGAGTTACTTCGATTTGGTATGAATTAATTTGCTAAGGAAACTGATATTATGTTATGTTTCTATTTATAACTGACATAACAATACGGAACTACTTATTATCCCGCAGAGTATTTATAGGCCATTCGCGTTAAGAAAATAATGATGCATCGATCAAGCTTTCCAGAGCAGGTACACAAAGAAGGCACACAACTTTACCGCTGACCCTAATGGTAGGTTTAGACTCTGTTTAGACGGAGTGGTAAAAATGTTAAGTAAGAAAACTGATTATCTTCGTTGTACCTGCTTAGCTACAAACGGTTTTAATAAAATAAAAATTCTATCACGAATCATTGACCATAATTTAGTAAATGGGGTAATGGTAACGGATACCTCAAGTGGATAAAAAATAAAAGTAAGTCGTGAACTGGTAGGTGGCACCGTGCACGTACGAGATTGTGACGTGTTCGACAGCTTGTATTAAGAACACTTTCACTAGGGCTGTCGATTTTTATAAATTAAATAAATTACCATGAGACCAACTAAAAACTAATTTCCTTATAATTTTACACACCATGTACTTACATCTTTACTTATTTCACAAAGTTATGAAACTCGTTAATTTAAAATTAGAAGTAAAACATTATAGAATTGTTTTATTTAATAATATAAGTACTTGTGAATATTTCCAGATTAACATTCTTGTGTATCATTTTCATTGTATTTAGATATCATTTAATAATTACTTTGATTGAGATTACTTGATTCAAATATCGTAATTACATACTAAAACATATCAAGTAAGATGCAGATCACAAACAGATCGCCTCGCATTAAATTGGCAAAAGTGCTCACGCGACGACAGACTTACAAACAGATATAATGACTACAACAGCGAACAGCTCTGACCGCATGTTTCAATAAACTTTCGGCTGTGATCACGTGTCGCAGATGAAACCTGTGGTCAAGCTATAATGCCTATTGACTTTCAATACTATGCACACGATTTAATATATTTTAAAGATATTAAAATCCGTTCCGATCTGATGCGATACGAGCCGTTTGAGTTACATTATCCCTAATACGGTGTCTGCACTAAATACTAAATAGTGTAATGTAGCTTGCAATACCACGTTTTATATTGCACAAATGAGAAATTTCAAAAACCATTACGATCGTGACAATCATTCATTTCTAAATAAATTAAAGCAAATTGTATTCAATAATTGTTAGTAGATATAGTTAAATTTTTTCATGAAGGTACAATCTATCCATAAATACGTGAAGCAATAATATTGTAACCCTTTTTATGAAAAATATGCGAACGGAATAGTATGAAATTTGGCGCAGTTAAAGTTTATACGGAGAAGAAAGGCAGAAAGCCAAAGAAAAATAAAAAAGTAGAATGAAATGAAATAATGGACGAATTTCAACCGCTGGGCAACTATTACTTTATCAAGTTATATTTATTAAATTACAAGGCTAATGAATGGGTATATTAGCTTTTTCACAGCCCTGTGGACAGGTAGTCAAATAGATACTGATCATGGGCACATACAAGTCACAGAACCGATGACATTCATAATCCATCATAGAACTGATCTTTGAACACATTCATTGATTGTAATCGTCAAATACACACATGAAAAGTGTCTAGGGATCAAGCATTTTTATGCGGATTTCTTGAGATTGAGATGTGGCTTTGGCCCTGGCCTGCTCAGTCGCCAGACTTGAACCCAATTGAGCATGCATGGGATATGCTACAGAGAAGAGCTCTGCCGAATATGGAGGGTATCCAGTCGCAAGAAGACCTTTTTTTGTTGTTGCAACGAACATGGGCGGCCATTCCACAGCGTGATTTGGATGAACTCATTTTGAGTATGCCAAACCGATTCTTGTGTTGTTAGTGTTCGCGGTAGAAACACGGATTATTAATTGTTTAAGGTACCTAATAAAATTTTAAAGAAAACTGTTATTTCAGTCTTTTTTTCGAACTTTAATGTTAGTGGTTCAAATGTCAAAAATCCCTTTATTAGGAAAATGGCAAATTTCTTTATTAATGCAAAGGTGACTTGGTTTATCGTTACTGTGACAAACGAAAACACTTTATTTGATGAATCCTTAAAGAAAATTTTAATTAATATCAATCAGGAGAAAAGTTATTGCAAAAATATATGTTGATCCCTAGACACATATGTTGATCCCTAGACACTTTTGATGTGTGTATGTGTTATGGGCTCATGTTACAAAAATCCGGTAATCGAGCTTATGATTTAAACGAAATAATTTCCTGTATTATGAAATACCTATGATATAATTAAAATGTTAACAAAAAAAACAACTTTAAGAACTGGACCACACGGGAAGCAGCAGCTTTAAAATAAAAAATAATCATTAAAATCGGTTCACCCAGTCGAAAGTTCTGAGGTAACAAACTTAAAAAATACAGTCGAATTGAGAACCTTCTCCTTTTTTGAAGTCGTTTCAAATATTGTAAATGATCTGTTCTATATCTATACTAATATTATAAAGCTGAAGAGTTTGTTCGTTTGAACGCGCTAATCTCAGGAACCGCTGGTTCGATTTGAAAAATTCTTTCAGTGTTGGATAGCCCATTTATGGAGGAAGGCTATAGGATATATACAATCTCGCTAAAACCAATAAGAGCGGAGCACCAATGAAGAATGTTTCAAAAACGGGGGGAAATTCTCATGCTACGGGCAAAAGGAGACGCAAATGAGGTTGCGTGGGTCAGCTAGTATGTAATAATAATATTACGGACATCTAACACACAACGCCATCTAGTTCAAAACTAAGCAGAGTTTGTACTGTGGGTACTAGGCAACTGATACAAATACATACACATTTATTTTTTGTCTATACATACATATTATACATAGAAAACACCCAAACTCCGAAACAAATATTTGCAGATCATAGAAACATTCGATCCGACCTGGGAATCAAATCAGAGACCTCAAGCACAGCAGTCCCATACGCTGCCATTAAGCCATCGAGGCAGTCAAAACTACAACAGAAATAAATCACCCACACTACTTTTAAGATATTGAATACCTAAAGTATTTATGGGAATATAATATGTCCTTATCCAGGGGATTCTACACCAACATTCATGAAACAGTCACAAACAACACCCATAGTCAGAACAACAAATTGTAAATCACACAAAATGCTATCCCATGTGAGGAGAAACCCTACAATACAACCCTTATGCAGTGGAGATCACCGGGGTAATCGCTTAAACCACTATGCCATCAGTGTAGTTTGATACTTAGATATCATTATCTATTAGATAATGGTATCTAAGTAATCTAATTTCATTGGAGCAAGATTTTAAATACATGTAGTAGTTCAACGACATGAGTATTTTAGACAGATATTCATTGTAACGATTAAGCAATGTAATTAATGTTATATCGTTCGTGAGGTTATAATACACATTAATAAACGCCCTTTAACTCTTTAGACTTCGTTGTATTGCTATATGCTTTATAGACATCTTGTACAATGTACTTAATCTGCTATCATAGGTAATCCGATGTTCAATTAAAACGATGAGCTGGGTTGGTATATGTTTGTCAGGAAGTGGTGAAACTGGCCCCAAGACTATCAAAGGCAAAATATCTGCAAAATATAACTATTTGACGTAGGTTTAGAAATGAATCACGTTATTTCTTATCGGATGGTAGTAAATTAGCTGTGATTTTAACTACCAGTACGGCAGTTAACAATTTATAAAATGACTAAACTACCCAACTGGGCAGGGTTTGAAGTTTGAATACAGGTGGTAGATGAGCAATTTGATTTATTATACAATTTATTTCACATCAAACCAGGTCATGGTTTGATTACAAAACAACAGTATCATTGGATTACACGCAACATTAGAGGAAATCCTCTTATTTAATGTAGGCAAAAATATTGCGTAACAGCGATTGGCATTTATTGCCGCGAATGTGACATTTTTTAATTTTTTTCGCTTTTTTGTCACTGTAGTATTAATTTTTGTCACTGATTTAAAAAGTATTAAAGTGTAAATAAATCTTTAAAGTTTACTTTGTCTACTTAAAAGTTATGTAGACATTTGCGCTAATGAATACCGATCTACAATCTATACTAATATTATAAACGCGAAAGTTTGTAAGTATGGATAGATGTTTGTTACTCTTTCACGCAAAAAGTACTGAACGGATTTGGGTGAAACTTTACAGTAATATAGCTTATACATCAAAACAACACATAGGCTACTATTTGCCGCGATAACCGATATATACGCGGGCGGAGCCGCGGGCAACAACTAGTATGATAATAAATTATTGTTTCTGAGATACGTACCTGAGTATGAAGTCTGAGTATGAAAATAATGGCAGTGCAATAAATATATTATCACTATGATTTTTAATGATCTGTATAATTACATCATCTTCCTAGCCTTTATTCTTCCCAAGATTATTTGATTGATTTACTAGTTCTAGTACTAGTTCTATCTGGAATGATACACATTAAATATAATTAAGTATATATACCTACGTATGGAGGAGATACGTTGATGGAGATGGCAATAGCAGCCTAATTTTTTTATAGTTTTTGTTGGACTATGTCTATCTGTCTTCTGTTCTATACCGCTAAAAGTATTACGCTCTTTTAAATTTGTCGCTTTTTAATAACGCCTAAATGTTGATTTATTGCCTATACATGTAAAATCGCTGCCAGCCGCGACCACATTTGTATAAAATAAGTATACGATCTATAGTTTCTTCACGTGAAGGATAATCTATACCCAACAGACATGGTTTTCTGTAGAACAATGAACAATAATGCGGAATGCAAGAGGGTGTGGTGGCCGTAGTTTTGATTCAGAGAAACATTCTGTTCAGTCTGCCAGTATCTATGAAGTGCAGAATTCTTCACGAGTAGTTAGGTATATAATAAAAGAACACATCATTCTCTAAGTCAATGTATCAGATACACATACATACGTTATTACACAATAATCACAACGTCAATCAACTAAATCAAAGGAAGGAATTCATCAACACTATGTTATTGAAAACTGGGCTTGGCACTATGCCTATGGCTTTAGTTCACACATGTGTGAGACAGTTACGTAATCCTTGAAGTCAATACAAGTTGCCACATTCGCTGTCCCAATGTATTAGACACCTCGAACAGTACTTACATGAATATTCAGCACGTAGGTTTTTCTCAAAGCGTCATGTACTAAACAGAACCGAAATAGCACTGCACTAGCCAAGATGACCAAACATGGCTTTTGGCCTATTTATTTAAGTTGCCGGCCAAGTAATAAATAACGTTTCTTACTCATATGTCTAGTGACTATTCGATATTTATTATGTTACTTAAAAATAACTAATGCAGTTTCTAATTAGCACGTACAAATATCTAAAGTGTTGGAAAGTAAAATTTAACAAAGTTTAAACAGAATACCCTAAATGCCCGATGTTAAGTGACTGATACACCTATACATCAACTCTTAAATCACAATTGCGGTGCAACTCTCACTATAACTTCTTATAAATAAACATCAATTGCTGTTCGTTTTTCTCGCTAAAACTCGAGAATGGGCCGAATTAGCTGATTTTGGTTTTGAAATGTTTGTCGAAGTCCAGGGAAGGCTTAAACGGTGAAAAATTAACGGGAGAAAATCCAAATGTCACGTGTACGAAGTAGCGGGCACAGCTAGTTTTTGATAAATATTCTCCTGGACACAACGCCATCTAGCCTCAAACTAAATAAAACTTGTTCTATGAAAGTTAGATTGACTTAAATATGATTTCAGTCAATGTAACTTTTAACAGTTAATTTCTTTTTTTTGGAAACACATATACGTTTATATAATCCATACTATCTATACTAATACGTTTATACGAAACGACGTTACGTGAATCAGCTAGCATATAGATAACCCCAAACTACTAAACAAATATTCGCAGATCATACAGATTATACCTCTTTATTATTATTAACCTCTATGCTAAGGTAAGGCCTATGTCCAGCAGTGAACTGTTTAAGACTGTTAATGATATAGATTAAACAAACATTTTGTCCGACCCGGGAATCGAAAGCATGACCGTAGCACATGCATACGCTACCACTCCGCCGCCGAGGCAGTCGAAAGGGAGTTTTGGCTTTTTTAATATTGTTCCTGCATACCGACCAATGCGCATACAATACTTCTGTGAAAAACTAAAACCTTGGAACTTTTTATTCTTTAAAAAAGACTCCTGTACCCGGAACAGGTCACGTGTCGCGGGCAAGATCACAGATGTACATGAAACGGATACAAAGAACACCAGACTCAGAACAGCAATTTACGGGTTACACAAAGTGTTGTTCCACGCATTAATCGACCTCATAACACAGCGCAATGGGAAGTGGCATGGCGGTGTGACCGCACTAAGCCGTCCTTATAGTCAATGTAACTGACATATTCTGTACATAATCTATCCTAAATGTGATTCAATCCTCTATTATCGTTAAAGTGCTGGTTCCACAAGCTTTTGGTCATAAAGCTATCAATTACCACCACAAGCAACTATATTTTTTGGCACAAAAAGAGACCGACGAACATTGAAAGCGATTCGTCATCTTCCTATCCTTTATTAGTCCAAGATTATTCTGGGTCGGCTACTAGTTCAATCATTTTAATATGTTCAAAGCTATCATGACACAAAAATTACCTCCTTTCAAAGGTTCGAGACAACACTAGCGTAAGTTCCACAATACTAGAGATGTAGATTTCTGAAGTAAAATGTACTAAATATAATAACAATGTAGTTTAATTAAAAGTGGTATTTGGTTACGTAAGATGCACGAATCAATTTCGTTAGCCATTTAAAAAATATCTGATGATGAAATCTAAAAAAAAATCGTTTAAAAAACCGACTTCAAAAACTAAAAAGTATAAAACAACTTAATTTGTATGTGCTACCTATTCATAGATTTGAAATCGGTGCCAAGCCAAATGTAATAGTAGGTACCACACCCGCTATATTTCGAGACGAACGTCAACGACGACGCTTCTTTGGTTTTGTTCTACTTGAAGAGCAGCTATCCCGCTCAAGGTCACGCGCGGCGAGTGCGGTACCTACTTTTATATTTTGGCTTGGCACTGACTTTAAATCTATGAATAGGTAGCACATACAAATTAAGTTATTTTATACTTTTTAGTTTTTGAAGTCGGTTTTTTAAACGAAGTTTTTTTTTATTTTCACTTTTTAGTCTTTCTCAAGTCTCTCATCATCATTTCACCTAAATAACTTGAAAGAATGCGACTAAAGGTAACATGATGACATGACATGACACATGACATTTAAAGATTTATATTCCAACTCCTAACCGTTTAGGAGTTTTATCTTCCATCATCAGCTCATCATCATTAACTGATGACTACCAAATGTAAATACTGTAATAGCTTTAGAAAATATATGAAAAACATAGTTCGTGCCTAACAAATTCGAGGGTTTCTTTCGAATTCCTTGGGATCCCATCATCAGATCCTGATATGCATACCCTTTCCAATACAAAAGTATTTTCAAAATCGGTCCACAATTGACGGAGTAATCAGTGTACATACAAAAAAAAAACAGAAAAAAACCGATGTAATTGAGAACCTCCTCCTTTTGGAAGTCGGTTATAAAGTTGTGTATCTTGTACAAAGAATAGCATGTTCAGAAGTAAAAAATATGTAAGTGAAGCATTCGTATCCAATAGTATTTTTTATCTAGGCACAACAGAAATCATGACAAATGTATGTACATTAAGCTAAGGTGAGTTTAGTTCGAATCCCGGGTCGGACCAAATGTTTGTATGATCTGCAAATATTTGGGTGTTTGCTATGTATATGTATGTATTTACAAAAAAAGTATAAGATATGTATTTTTATTTATATCACTTGTCTAGTACCCATAACAGAAGGTCTGCTTAGCTTGGGATTAGATGGCGTTGTGAGCTAGATGTCCGAAAAAAAAAGCTTGTCACAGGATGACTCACAGTTTTGCTTCGCGAAGATCAAAACTACACTACTTAATAATAAAGCGTTTTATTCGGTTATATGCAAACATGTTTTACATAAGGTTTTGTTATAGATACCAGTTATTAGAAATCTATTTACATCATTTGATTGTAATGTATAGCGTCATGGAACAATATATGCGTATCGTGCGATAAAACATGTTTTATGTAAATATTTTGACAGCCATTTATAGGCACGATGAACACGGTAATAATCATTGTTTTCTGTATAAACAGGCAATAATGCTCTATTATTCTTGTCAGACTTCTATAGACCATCCGTGCATGACAACATAGTGTTATGCGTGGATTAAAAGGAATTTAATAATCTTTTTATGAAGGATACTTCCTTCTAATTAATAACTCCGTTCCGTTCCGTTAATTCATACAAGTGATTAGTTTCTATAACGTGCAATACGCCTCTGGTTACTCTTAAAGGGACAAGGCAAGAATGTACTGTTTGTATGTGGTAAGAAGATATTGTAGATGTCAGTTGAAGCCATTGATATACAAAAAATCAATGGTTGAAGCTGATTCTGCCAATATTTCAAATTCTTTTACTGAAAACGTCTAGAATTTGCAATATAAATTAAAAATACAGTTATTTGAAAATACAATGCGTAAATTTATTAATTACAAAAAATCAATGCAGACTGTAAAAGTTTCTGTAATTTCCTTGTGTTAACAACAAAAACTGCCAACAAATGTTGGGAACCGTGTTTCTGTATTTGGCGGTAAACATCAAAAGAATACGCTTGTTGCAAGTATTTATTGGCTTTGTGGAGACGCTTAGTTGGAATGTTTTTCAAATTGTTGGCGAGTCAGCGTAGACACATGGAAACAAAACTTGGCAATTTTCTGAAGAATTGCAAACAGTTGGAAACACTGAAATTGCCAACAATTTCGGTGGAGACGTGCCTTTAGACTTAAGGGCTCCCACACAAAACTACGATGCGATGCGATGTCGCGCCGCATCGTAGGAACTTGCGAATTGCTACGATACGAATTCGTGTGGCAAAGCGTTCGTTCATGTGACCATACTTTCGACCACAAAGAGGAGATGCCCTAATGAGATTTTTATATGAAACAATGCATGATAATTGATAATTTGCGGGGGTGAGGGGGTGTTACTTTACCCCTTAATTCTTTCCATCTACCAAACAATAGCAAAAGTACTCGCATCTTTATATTTTAAGGTTGCTATGTAGTTTAACTACCTGACACTGGGTGTAGCATGTAAGAGACGTACTCAGTTTTTTTACCTTAAATAATTTTGTCAAGGTCAATTTTCTAAACCATCTTGATATGTTAATTAATAAAAAACATTAAAACAATAAATTAAAGCTAACATTAATAACAAAAATGTCATTCATAACGAAAATAAAATTACAAAAGTGAAACCTTGTGTGTTTTTTCTTCCTCATAATCTTGATTAAAACCTTTTGTTTCTTGGTTTAAAAGTAGATTATTTATTTATATATTGAGAGAGAAGAAAAATAAAGAAATAAAGTGTACATCATTTATACATATAATACATATTATAAATAACATTAAAATATTTTATAGGTATCCATTAAATTCGCGAACTTGAGAAAAGAAACCAATCTAAAAACTGACAACTTGAGTCATACCACTGACGAAATATATACTAGACCAACACTCTACTAGGCGAGACCTGTACGCGGATTTATAGTAAGCTTAATGTTCCCTAGATGTCACTAAGTGCATCAAATCGTGAATTACAACGATATTTTCTAACCCCCAACACCAATACGAACCCAACAGTCAACTGTCAAGTTTATTGACATTGTATTATTGCGAAATGTACCACTAGATGTCGTTTTTTAAATAATTAATTATCTTAGTACCTACATAATTTATGTAATATTTTATCGTCAGAGAGATCTACACAAATAAATAAAATTGAAATGTCTGTTTTTAATTTTAAAATAACCGCTTTTCTCTTTACAATCTTTTTTTTTATTAATTGTTTGAAACTTTTTTATTTTCAATGGATTCACTTTAAACTTTGTATGCATGTTTCTCAATTGACATAGGTAAGGAACTAAGGACTGACATTTTATTTTTTTAATGGATTCAAAAAACAAAATAAAAATTGATGAATTAATAAAATATAGTTGCATGTTGCAGTTGCAATTCCCGTCCTTAATGACACATGTCTAAAAACAGTTTTTGGCATTTATAAATGTTGTTGATCGTGAATGTATGCAAATAAAAAATTTGATAATTACGAGTTGATAATGTCGAGAATTGCTTGCACATATTCATTAACAACTGTAGATGACAAAAAGGTGTAATTAAGGATTTTCTTTCGGTTTGTGTCTTATAAATAATCCTAATGTTAAAAATGCGAACGTAAGTTCCTTTGTTACGCTTTCCGACGAAAACTACTTAGCTGATCAATCTGATCATCATGAAACACATATTCTTGTAGAGGTATTAGAAGTAACATAGGATACTTTTTATTAAATGCGAACGAAGTCGCGGGCGAATGAAGTCGCAGGCGAAACCTAGTTATTAATAAAACAATCATAAGAAATGTTTTTAGAACGAAGTTCCCTAACGCGCTTTTCGCGCCAAAAGTTGTAGCGACACTTAACATTGAGTTGACGTCATAGTGCTGGATACTCAACGTTAAATATAACAAACTGATTGCCAACGTCCATACCGTGTTGAATGCACCGGTTCTCGTCCGATCACCGAAGTTAAGCCACATCGGGCGTGGTTAGTAATTAGATGGGTGACCGCCTGGAAATACCACGCGTGTTGTTGACTTTTTGCATTTATTTACAGAAAATAATATATTGTTTTATAGTATATTTTGTAAAGTTTGATTATTTCTAAAAAAATTTGACAAATGCGTTACCGGCCTTTGGGGCATAGTGGAGTGGGATGGGGGGAGAGGTTGGGGTATGAGCCTCCGGTATCCTCACTCACTCGGTGAAACACAGCGCTGTGAGGCCGTGGTATTACCAGGGGCAGGGGTCATATTACGTCGCGTCGCGCGTAACCAAGTTAAATAATATCCAGAAACGGTTAAATACGTATCTACTCATTTTTAATCAGTAGCCCAAAGTTAAAGTTTCATGTTTCTAACTTAAAAATGACGGACTTTCGTCCACACTTTCAACCCGTATTTCACCCCCTTAGGGGTAGAAATTCCAAAATACCTTCCTTAGTGAATGTCTACTCAATAAAACGATCCATATGAATAACTGAAAGAATACAACTTAAGGTATATACGTACGTGTAATATTAAAATCATCATCTAATCCCTAACTGTTGAAGAGTTTAACCTTCTATCATCAGCTCACCTAAATAACTTGAAAGTATACGACTAAAGGTCTATAGATACGTATGAAATTGAAAGAATTATCCTCCAACTCCTAACCGTTGAGGAGTTGTACCTTCGATCATCAGCTTACCTAAATAATTTGAAAGAATACGACTAAAGGTAACATACATACATATGATATTTAAAGATTTATCCTCCAACTCCTAACCGTTAAGGAGTTGTACCTTACACCATCAGCTCATCATCATAAAATGATGACTACCAGACGCAAATACCGGGTTAACTTTAGGAAATATACGAAAACATAATATGTGCCTAAAATAATGAGGGTTTCCCTCAATTTCCCTGGGATCCCATCATCAGATCCTGATATGGTGACAGTGAGACCACCGCGGGAGCATACCCTTTCGAATACAAAAAGAATTTTCAAAATCGGTCCACAATTGACGCAGTAATCGGTGAACATACATATAAAAAACACAGTGGAACATAGAACCTCCTCCTTTTTGGAAGTCGGTTAAAAATAAAAGTACAGTCGAATTGATAACTACCTTCTTTTTTTGAAGTCGGTTAAAATAAACATTCATATTAATTAAATTTTTGAACTGAGTACGCGGCTCAAGCGACGTTGCCGTTCCGTATTAACTACTGGAAGATATGAACGATTTTTGCAATGTTGCCATTCATGAGTGCATTGTTTCTCTGATTCAACCAAATAACTTATAAATGTGACATCTAGCGTAGTAAATAGGTCATTATTTTCAAGTTTATTTAAATCGATTGCAACGACATCTCCTAAACATAGGTGATAACTTTTAGTTATGCAATTGAAAATCATTTTTTTAAAGCAAGCAATACAAAGCAAGTTTTATATTTGAAAAATAATAATATAGTTACTAGAATTGAAGCACATCAATAAAATACTGTTAAACTTTGTTAAACTGCTTTTTAGAGCTTATTTTAAGCGCCATCTAGATTTAGTTGAACTTTTCTAGCTTTTTACGGCGTACAGTATTGGCCAAGGGAGGGACGGTCTATAGTATATTGTGTCATTGGTCATACTCATACCATACGTATAGTGTCACTAATATTCTCATCTATTCACTTATATTCATGGGTTGGGCTGCACAGTTGGCCTAGTGGTTTAAGCGATCACCATGCTGCTTTCTACTGCGCCAAGTGGTTTGGGTTCAAATCCCACATGGGACAATACTTTGTGTGATCCACAAATTATTGTTCTGAGTCTGGGTGTTCTTCGTGTCCGTTTTATCTATGTTTGTAAAGTCCCCCGCGACACAGAATGTATACTTATTCCTGATGCGGAAGTTCTTTTTAAATAAATGGTTTAAAAGAAATGGACTTCCCGAGTGTCATAACTCGGTGTGTGGTGTGGTGTACAGGAGTTATGGTGGTGGGCGTGTGGGCGGGATTAGTCCCAATAAAAATAAATGGTTTCGTTTAGTTTCATCATCAAAACAATGTGAAGAACAAACCTTGGTGTATTTTATTGTCTAGCAGAGTCTAGTCTTGTCAATTTTTTTTTTGGAACCATTGCTCTTTAATCTTTGGATGAAAATTTCTTCAAATAATAGTGTGATTTACGTTCACAATAACATACACAAATATACACATATGGATACATTTTACGCTTCGTTAGTGTGATTTACGTTTATAGTTACACACATACAAAAAGATTGTAACTAGGTATAAAATAGTGGATGATGCAAATAATGTTTGTAATTCCACTTTAATGGAGTAAAAAGTATCTTGTCTATCTAAAAGTAATTTGTAATGGCTCTGTATTCTAAATTCAAATTAATTTTGTTTTAAAACCATGACATTCTATTTACAAACTCAGTCTTTTGTTTTTTGATTAGTGTTGTATTTTCATTACATTTGAACATTTTTCGTCATAATGGATACTTTAAAAAATTGTGTAATTAAGGAATATGAGTTCCGTCGTGGCACCAACGCGACACAAACGGCACGTAACATCAAAAACGTTTACGGAGAGAACTGTACAAACAAACGCACAACCCGTTATTGGTTTTCCCGGTTCCGTTCTGGAAATTTTGACTTGAAAAATGAAGCTCCTGGTCGTCCGGAGACTTTGGTTAACAATAATGAATTAAAGGCGATTGTGGAAGCTGACGAAACTCAATCTACAGCTGAGCTAGCAGCAGGTTTTAATGTTAGCATCAAAAGAATATTGATCCATTTGCGACAAATTGGCAAGGTAAAGAAGCTTGATAGATGGGTGCCCCACGACCTTAACGATCGCCAGCGCAACGTACGCGTCGAGACTTGTCTTGCGCTGCTCAACAGGCAATGAAATGAAGGAATTTTGAAACGAATTCTTACGTGCGACGAAATATGGATTCTGTTCGACAATCGAAAGCGCTCAGCAAGTTGGTTAGACCCTGTTTCAGCACCAAAGCAATGCCCTAAACCAAAAATGACCCCTAAAAAGGTGATGGTCACTGTTTGGTGGTCTAGTGCGGGTGTGATTCACCACAGCTTTTTACAAAACGGCATGAGCATTAATGCAGATGTGTACTGTGAAGAACTGGAGAGAATGATGCAGAAGCTTGCACATCTGCAACCAACTTTGGTCAATAGGTCGTCCCCACTGCTTCTTCACGACATCGCGCGAACTCCATACTGCGCAACAGACAGTCTCCAAGCTGCAAGAGCTGGGGTTGGAAGCTCTCCCTCATCCGCCATACTCACCAGACCTTGCACCTACCGACTATTACTTTTTCCAAAATTTTGACAACTTTTTAGTGGGTAAAAAATTCAATTCCCGAGAGGCAGTACAAAATGCCTTTGAAGAGTTTGTTGCCTCCCGTCCAGCTGATTTTTACAAGAAGGGCATCAAAAAGAAAGATGCGTCGATTGCATGGGTGATTACTTCAAATAACAGAAATAAAAAAGTTTAAAAAAATAAGTACTTTCACTTATTGCATACAAAACGGCAATTTCATAGGTAAAGACCTATTAGAAGATGTACTTCTAGTCTAGACGATTTCATTTACGGCGACTGGTCCAGACTGGTCTCTACGGAAACCAGCCAACTACGCAAGATATTTTATTATAGAGCACAATTGTGTTCGTAAATACAGGTGCTCTCCCTCCCTGTCTCTCACTAATCCGATGTGACGGCTATCACGACCGGGCAGAGATCAGGCACAGAAGCGATAGCTTTACGTGCTTTCTAAGAGTCAATTGCTAGCTAGAATAAATTGACCCTAAGTTACGCGGGTTAAGACCCAAACTTCCAAGCTCCTGGCTGTTATAAAAAATATGTATAATCAAGAAAACTCAATAACACTTTCACGGTAATCGTATCCGAGACCTCTTGATCGGTAGTCGCGTACGCTATCCGCTAGACCCACGAGGCAAATCTATACTAATATTATAAAGCTGCAGAGTTTGTTTGTTTGTTTGTTTGAACGCGCTAATCTCAGGAACTACTGGTCCGATTTGAAAAATTCTTTCAGTGTTGGATAGTCCATTTATCGAGTAAGGCTATAGGCTATATTTTATTTTCAAAAAAATTAGGGATCCGAAAGAAAATTGCTATTTCATAACCCAAGGTGTGAAATCGAAAACCTATTTTTGCGTGCGCTGCAATCACTATTGACAATAGAACAAAATAATGTATTACGGGTTTGTAGGTCTCATTAAGATCTACAAAAAAGTTCGCGAGAGAGTTTGTTTGTTTGTTTGAACGCGCTAATCTCAGGAACTACTGGTCCAATTTGAAAAATTATTTCAGTGTTAGATAGCCCATTTATCGACGAAGGCTATATATCATCACGCTAAGACCAATAGGACCGGAGCACCAATGAAGAATGTTTCAAAAACGGGGGAAAATTATCACGCTACGGGCAATAGGAGACGCAAACGACGTTGCGTGGGTCAGCTAGTTTAATATATAAAGAGGATGAAAAAAGACTGGTGACAGAAAGTAGATACCATAAAAATAAACGAAGTAATAAGAGGCGCCTAATTTCATTAGTTTTCTCTAAATTTTTTAAGATAATAAAAAAATTCTGTAAATTTTGGTAAACATGGTGACCTACCGCCTGAACTGGTGACTGGTGATGATTCGTGAGGTCGAGGTGAGCATTTCTCGTCTAAGGTCACTAGCACCTTTGGCGGCTTAAATGAAGGTGATCTACTAAAGAAATTAATACTTTACATAATACAAATCAGCATTTTAATCATTTTTTTAAATATTTTGCATTTTTTTAATTTTAATGCAATATACTCGTATTATATAATGTTTTTAAAGTTCCACTTTAAAAACATTAAATATACCTATAGTTTGATTTTTTGTTTGAATAACAATAATTCTCTTGTTTGGAAATGATGTTTAAATAAGCTTATTCACTTTAAATCCATATCAATATTATAAGTTCAACAGTAACACTGTCTGTCACTGTCTATTACACTTTCACATCTAACCCGCTGCACCGATTTAAATGAAATTTGGCATGTTGATATTTTGCTTCTTAAGAAAGGATATCCTACTACTCTTTACGACGATAACCGATATGAATGCGTGCGAAGTCGCACGCAAAAGTTAGTTACACCAGACCAAACCCTACACCTGATTGATACATGACAGTTTTGAAGCTTAATAAAATTTATGTAGCGACAGCTCCTTCTGCGGGCAAGTTATGCTCATGAAGGATATGGTGGAGTGGGACCGGGAAAGTTTAGGAACTACCTCAGTCCGCCAAGCCCGGAAAAGGACAATACACCTATCGCAGACAGACACTTGAGGTCGGTGAACGACCTCAGTCCTCCATATTTGTCAATAGCAGCGACCCGTGCTCTTTAGAGCCAAGAAGGGGAAACCGTGATTCCCACATAATTTCTTATTCTTCTCCAAATCATTCAACACATAATTTCTTATTCTTCTCCAAATCATTCATCACATATTTTTTTATTCTTCTCCAAATCATTCAACACACAATTTCTTAAGAACACGATTGCACAAAAGACAAAAATTTCTTTTTTTAAATTAATAATATTTTAACAAAATAAAAAACCAACTTCAAGAACGACCAAATCGATCGATTTCTCTTGGATGCCATCATCAGATCTTAGTGTCTTTATCATGATACCACCGTTGAGATATCATCTTACCCTTAAAAGAAGAATAATCAAAATCGGTTCATAAACGACGAAGCTATCCGCGAAAACACACATAAAAAAAAAATATACTGTCGAATAAAGAACCTCCTCCTTTTTTGAAGTCGGTTAAAAACAACACTATTATATAAACATTAATCGGGCCAAAAAGCGCATATTTACAATCATAGTGATGATTACCGGACCTGCCTCGTTAATCGTTCTATCTTAAACACAGCATTGAATTATCTAGCCTAGATGCATATCTAAAGTAGGTGTTAACAGCAATAATTTTAATACTATGCTCTGTAAATTGCCAAGCACACTTATTGCCAACAGTACCTACATATTAAATTACTTGCCTTGGACTGCTGACTGACTAATTCATCAACTCCAAATCTAAACTACTGGGCCCACGAACTTAAAATTTCGCTCGATGATGATGGAATTGATTTTTTTAAAGGGTTCTTAGATCATACTTAATACGTCACCTTTAAAGTGAA
This sequence comes from Diaphora mendica, assembly GCA_949125395.1. Classification (NCBI taxonomy): domain Eukaryota; kingdom Metazoa; phylum Arthropoda; class Insecta; order Lepidoptera; family Erebidae; genus Diaphora; species Diaphora mendica. The sequence goes on from OX421321.1 coordinate 12,374,396, forward strand.
ATAGTTGTATCGCAGTTCGTAATTTTCAAAGTAAGAAATATGAAATAGTAAATAAACACGCAAGCAAATCCGCGACCAAAAGCTGGTATTTTTAAAAGCATGTTTCTTAAAATATATCTAGGTAACAGAATAGGCTACAGGTCAAACATTCTCTATAATCTTAGATATAACAACAATAAACTTATTATAATACCCAAATAGATATTTTTGGTCCCGGCGCTAAATTTCTATAAAGGTTTATTTATCCATAACATATGAAATTTTTTTAAGAAAAAGAAAAATAACTCTTATTTTAAGAATTGAGAACCTAGGAAAACCAAAATACATAGCGCACAGATCACTATATAATATAACACACATGAGTGCAGGAAGTCAATAAAATTATATGATTAGTTGATTAATTAATCCATGGAATAGTGTCAATGAAATGCTATAGCATTTCGTGTTTAGCTATAATAAAATATACGATCATTTCATTCGTCTTGAATGGAGCACATATCTTTAATCTTTATGTCTTGTCGCTTTATCTTAACATCTTTTGAGAATATTTTAGGCGATACGCTATCAACATCATCAAATAGTTATGAATGAAATACTAAAGAGACACTATTAATTCATTCACTATATTTTTATGTATTCGTATAGATATTATCTTAATAACATTTTATCATATCTATAGTTTATGTTTATAAGCAAATGAAATAACAAAACTTGTATTCTACGAAATTAAATTATAAAAAAAATTGAAATTTTACAATTAAGACGATAGCTAGCTGCGCGCACAACAACTTCCTCCGCTCGGTAGCTGTCCAGTCATTGTTTTCTTCATGTTTGTAAACACATAACGGCCAATTTATCACACAATGAACTATTGTTTACTTCGGATTATTATAGGTATTGCCTAAACTCAATTACAGCATTCACGCACACTTACAAGGCCCTTATAATTATATTGTTATCTGATAGTTCTATGGGACATGAGTTGCGAATTCTATGCACGTTCAACAATGATTTGACCCCGAGAAAAAAAGATTTGCAACAGTCATTGAGAAAACCTCATAAATTTACACTAATGTTAAAAATGAGAATATTTAGACTTACTTTTGGAAAGGACCTTTAGAACAAAACAGTTTTAAGAAATTCAATTCGACCCATATCGGTAAATTGTATTCCGGACGAATTCTGGTAGTCGGTCATGATTATTGTTATAATTGGAAGGTTAATTACCTGTATACATTTTAATTGTCTGTTTATGAGAGAACGATTTTCTATCTTTATTTCTTTGTTTCGAGAGGTCTGGACATTTTTCTGACAAAATTTATTAGTTCATTGACTGACTATAATTTTCAGAAGCTTTCTCAATTATTAATTAACTAGAATATTCTTTCAAGAAGTGCATTCTTTTTTCTTATTCTGCTTTCTTTCCAAAAAGGCTTTATATACGGTTGCAATCTGTTCAAAGACAAAGTATGAAATACTTCTTTACTGCTAAGACTCGAATAACTCGTAAGCATTTGTCTTTCAAGAATTTTACAGAAAATGTTACTAGTACTACAAATAAGTACTATCTTTAAACCAGGAAAAGCAACCGAATCCTTTTGCAAATTAGTCATTTATTATATAATGTCTATCTGAGGTAGTCTGTCGGTGTCGGTGAGTCTTTATTATTCGTATTATGTAATAGAAAGTTCTAATGTCCTTTGGTTTCTACAATACTAGAAATGTAGCTTTTTTATTCAAGATCAAGAAGATTCAAGTCAATCATCTAAAGTTTTCATGTTTCTTCCAGAATATGATCCCCTTTCGGATAAGTCCCTAAAAGAATAAATGAATATCTGGATATCTTATGGTTTTAGAAGCATTTGTATTGTAAAAGATTAAACCATCCAGATTAAGTTTCACAAACTAAGTAAATACTTCTAGTTAGGACCATAATTTTGATTCCGTTAACTACTGTGTATGTACTTTGTGTGACCCCTTTTCTCAAATAAATTGGTATTATTTTTATTTGGGAATACGATGTGTAAAATTTAAGAAAAATAATCATAATTTTGCTGATTTTTTATTAGCTCTCTCTAAAAATTTCCGTCTAGTCATATAAAAATTGTGAGAGTGATCGATACTATTTTATTTATTCATATAAATTATAATTAAACATATAATAATAACAAATAATAACATAATTAGATTTGTTCATAGAAAATAAATTAACATAAGCCACTTTAAACCTCGCCTATGTAATCAATTTTAATATTTCATTAATTTTTACTAATGATATTCATAGCAAAAAAAATAAGAAGCATATTTACTTGTTAGTATGAACTGCACACTGCACAAAATGTATAATGACACTTGCACTTTGTATAATGTACCTGTAGTATGTTGTATTGGGGAGCTTGACAATGCGTCGCGATCGGTCAAAGCACGTGTTAAATGAAACCACAACGCGAGCTACGCAGGAAGGCAGAGCGTATCACGGTGCGCGCCTACGACCTATACTGAAGCAGAACCTTCACACTCACGCTGATATTACTCGCCCCTCTACACATCGGTGTAACTTAAAAGTAAAAGTTCTCAATCCCCTAGGTATGGCAGACACCAGCAGCCAGCCGTGACTCGACATTGCCTATGGTATTATTTTATATCGACCAGCGTAATTACCAATCGTGATATCACGTTTAATCAAACTTGTTTTATTTTGCTAGGAAATGTCAAGAGCATACTATTTAGTGTTGCTTGTTATAAAGTTAACGTATGTAGATCATTTTTATAACAGTTATAATTTAAACTAGACAACATCTTGTGGGTGTTATGAAAATTATTAATGTATGCAACTTATAATAAATAAAATAAAGAAATAAAATAACATAACGTTTTACATTCCTATGATACGATTATAAATTAAATTAAACTAACTTAACTCTAGGTTTTTTTTAAGTTAATTGTTACAACCGGTAACGGGTTTGACTCTTTTGTTAACAGCTTGTCTTGCGACATAGGTCTCCTCTAAAGATTTTCACATTAGCCTATCCTTAGCGATTCGAGACCATGTTGGACCGGCGAATTGTTTGATATCGTCTTCCCAACGCTTAGTCTACCTCCCTTTACTTCTTTTACCGTCTCTGGGGTACCACTCCGTTACAATTTTTGTCCACTTCTTCTTCTTGCCAAACTTATAATAGTGTTGATTGCGCAGCCAACTAGCTTAATTAGCCATTCAATTAACAGCCTAGTCCCTTTACCAAATAGCGCTTTTCAACTAGCATCCACGTTACGAATGGAGGCGAAAGGCAAAGGTTAGGGTTATTTTTTTTTGTTTTAATAGCAAGTTATTTTTGTTTAAAAAAAATATATCATAACCTAACCGCTAGTTAAAGGGCGTTGTTTAGTAAAGAGCTAGCCTGTTAATTGAACGGCTAATTTAACTAGTTGGCTGCGACATTGATAAAATAAACAGCTGGTAATTTTTTGTAACTCTAACAAAAGAACTAGATTTAGACTAGGTATAATTTTGTTAGGGATTTTTTTAAGTCATCAATCAAGACAATATATTTAATAACATGCATTCAGAGATGCAACAGATCAGGTTATTGAAATATCCACAGATTTATAATTGGGCCCAACTCCTAAGAAAATTATAAAAAAAATGTGAGAGAAAGAAAGGAGATGAAAAAAAAAACCAAGATAGTTGAAATACAGGTACAAAAATATCTTACATCTGCACTTCAGTTTCGATGTATCTTAATGAAAATCCTTAAAAGTCACTAACGATATGAACATGAATAAATAGTTTTTATTAAAAATGTATAATAAGCTATTGGCAACATATGTACTATATTTAATCTCATCGGATAGGTTAACTGGACACTCAATTTATTTTTAACAACTTATAATTTAAATACATACACCGAAACCTTCTTTCTAAGGTTTCACCCTATTTTACCTCTCTTTACAGTGATGTCGGCCTGCATAGCTTGCTCCCTTTAGTTACCTCGATGAATTGGGGCCGTGATACTCCGTATTTTTAATCAGTCATCAGACGCAACAACTTACATACGACCTCAATAAACTACTTTAGCCACATGTCTCTTACAAAACATCGAATGATTGAGCAACAATTAAATAACAGAGGCTGTCAGAAATAGCCACTAGATAAAATAAAATCTAGTTTTAAGCCTTGAAATTGACACTAATAAATTATAGGCCTCAGTGACAGCAATATAAGTTTTACATTTTTAAAAGGCGCTGCTGTATGTTAAGCTGGGTATCCACATTGGAGCGCAAATAGTTTGCGAACATCGTCGCGAACTATTTGCGCTCCGCGCTCCTGCAACTGCTCCCATAGTGGATACGTTCACGCTCCAGGAGCGTGCAACGGTGCGCGCTCTGCGCTCAGTGCTTCAATTGGTGGCGGTTTTTGGACGATCACAAAGGGGAGCTCAGTATGTTCGTGGACGCGAGCAACATATCACGTTTAGTCACGCTCCACGCTCCGTTAAATGGAGTGGTCGGAAGAAAAATGTTTAACTTTAATCGGGTTGTATCGAAATCGGAAGAAGTTTGGATATATCGGGACAAATATGAAAAGATAAAATGAAAATTCTGCTTTCGGGGTTTCGAAGAGAGAAAACAAAACAAAAAAAAGTACTTTATTTTTCCAGAAACAGCTACACAGAATCCGATTTATTCATCAGCACATTCATCGCCAACAGCTAGTACCTCTCAAGCTGGTATTGATCAAAGCAGTTCAAGTGAATTGCAGTATAGCACGGATTCTTTTGATATCAATGACTACATTTTTTTTAATTTGTATGAAAGCCATTATTAATAAAACATTTCTTACCTTCACATTGTCTTTTAGTCCATTGATAATAGCTTGACAGACTTTTGGGATAAATTTGCTGATTGCCTCTTTTGAGATTTTAAATAAGTATTGTAGGCTTGTGAAACTATCACCCGTAGCTAAAAATCATAACGTTAATGCCAATTTATCTTGAGCCGATATGGCTTTTCGAAATTTTGTGTCTTTTTTTTGTATTACTGGTAGAACCAAATTATACAAATATTCAAAATTAGATGAAGACATTCGCATGAAGTTTTTATAAAGGCTACTTAATTCCTGAGATTTGAGTTCCAACACCAATATATTCGGACGTCTTTTCTTGTAAATGCCAGATTCCCAAAAGCGAGGAGTTCTTCTTCTATAGTCTCCGAGAAGATAATGAAATAAAATAAATGCTACATTAGCCACCAATAGTGACGACATGTTCGCTCAATGTTCGCAAGAGGACTGTGGAGCATGCGTGTTTCTATGGAGATGCGCGTACCGTCTCCATCAGAGCGGCGCGTCGGCGGCAGGAGCGTGGAGCGCAAATACCTAGTTCGCGAACATAGTGGATACCCAGCTTTACAGCAAAAAGTAGACTATTCTGAATTATATTAAGTCAGTCATATATTAGGTACAGGTATATTTCTAATTCTATTAATTAAACCAGTAACTTGCTGTTTCCTTTTAGGGTTGCCAAAATTTCATTGGAGGAAATAAGGATCTTTCGCAACACACGTGTATTTAAAGATTGTAGTATTAAAAAAAAAGATCACATTTTGATCAGTGTCACACACTCGACTGCCCATTTATTCTTCCAAAACTGGTGTTAGTGGCGTACGTCTGAAATGTTCAAAGTCGCCAGTGAAACAGAATATATTTTCAAAGCGAAAGTTATCTTGATTAAGAGAAAAAATACATACTCCTATATCCGAATAGTAAACGTCGGAGAAGTGTAATTAATTTGTTTTTCAACAAAATTGTACATAAAGGTATTTTTAATAAATTATAAACTATGCGACTTAAATGTAAGGTTAATTTTAATTACTACAACGTCTATCGAAATCGTCTTAGCCCGGGGATTTATACAAACAAAGTAAATTACCAATAAACAAGTTATATAGCCTGTTTAACACAAGTGAATTTAAAAAATATAGAAATCAAAGTCAAACAAAGCCAGTAAGTAGATAAAATGATTAATAAACACTGAACTGAAGGATAATAAATTAAAAAGATATAAATAACACCAATTTCTTTGTGGAAAAAACTGTAATGATTTATAGCCATCAAAACAATGACTATCACGCTAAACTAACAAATCAAATTACTAATTCATTAACTGCGTTTTAAATCCTTTTTTTCTTATCGACTATCCACCCGTTAGTGAAAAAGTGTACGTTGTTACAGTTGTACGTTTTTAGCGAACTGTATTGGAATAAAAATAAAAAAAACGATCGAGTGCGTGTCAGGCCACAACATAGAAAAGGGTTCCGTAGTCACCGATAATGGCACTAATATTACTTTGAATTAATTAATTGAATAAGACGATTTAACCATTATTATTTAATTTATATTACTGCACAACGCCATCGCCATATTCAACATCGAGTGTCGTTGTAGGCTTTTTTAAACCCCTAATTTTATCCCTTTCAGAGCATTCAAATTGAAATAATTTCGTATCCAATAGATAATTGTTATGATTTTATTTCAATACTTTACATGTTTACTTTTTATTTCGTTATTTTTTTACGAAGTTTTCAAAGTTATCGCGCCTAAGTTCCTTATATCCTTATAGCCATATATCATCAGTTATCTGCCAGTGAAAGTCTCGTCAATATCAGTTCAGCCATTCAAGAGATTAGCCGGAACAAGCAGACATATACACAGCCGAAAATTGTGAAAATAGTTTTTTCACTTAATTTACTTTCATATGCATTAAGAGAAAAAGTGTTAATTTAAAATTACAAACAGACACTTCAATTTTATTTATTCTTAGATAAATAAACGATCAAAACTTAACTTCTCTGGGTTTTTCAACGGAAAACAAAAATCTCTGATAATTAATATACCTACGGCAAATTTATTTACTCGAAATAGCATATTTCTAAGTAAGCGAAGTATAATTGGCTGTCAGACCCCGTGTTCACACCAGAAATTATATTCGTAATGGATACTATCTCTAATCTAATTATAAAATAACCGACCAAGTGCGAGTGGGACTCGCGCACGAAGGCAAAAATATCACGTTTTAGGGTTCCGTGCCAAAGGCAAAAAACGGAACCCTTATAGATTCGTCATGTCTGTCTGTCTGTCCGTCCATATGTCACAGCCACTTTATTCCGAAACTATAAGAACTACACTGTTGAAACTTGGTAAGTAGATGTATTCTGTGAACCGCAATAAGATTTTCACACAAAAATAGAAAAAAACAATAAATTTTGGGGGTCCCCTTAAAGAACTGAAACTCAAAAATTTTTTTTTATCAAACCCCTACGTGTGGGGTATCTATGGATAGGTCTTTAAAAATGATATTGAGGTTTCTAATATCATTTTTTCCTAAACTGAATACTTTGCGCAAGAGACACTTCCAAAGTGATAAAATGTGTGTGTGTGTCCCCCCCCCCCTGTAACTTCTAAAATAAGAGAATGATAAAACTAAAAAATATATATGATGTACATTACCATGTAAACTTCCACCGAAAATTGGTTTGAACGAAATCTAGTAAGTACTTTTTTTTTAATACGTCATAAATCGTAAACTGCAATATAAGTTTCATTCAATCAACACAAATATAAATTATATTATGTTACTTACTGCTGAGGGTGTAAGGGGGCGAACCACAATCTATTGCTCCCAGCCAACCTCACCTGCACGCGGTGCACCCTGCTGAACGACAAACGAGGCTCTGGCGACCGACTGATAGCGGTATATCCATCCGAAGAGGCGTATCTACATAAAATAGGCCGGTGACGGGCAGAAGCGTCACCGGTGCAACAAGCTACGCCCTGCGATCACCAACCCGCCAGCCCAGCGTGGTGATTATGGGCTCAAATCCTCCATGAATTTGCAATAAAGGCCACGGCCCCCAGTTCCCGGCAGTCTCGCTATTCCTGGTCATGGTGGCGACCACAGTAACGGCGGGACAGGGGGTGCTAAGAATCACCGGGTTACGGAAGGCCACCATAAGCAACTGACTTTGGCAACTTTTAACGGCCGCACGTTACGGCTAGACTCGCATCTGGCACAACTTGAGGTGGAACTTGGGAAGATTAGGTGGCATATCCTAGGGTTATGTGAAGTCCGAAGAGAGGGGGAGAATACCATAACCCTCGACTCAGACCACCTGATGTACTTCCGCGAGGGAGACCAACAATCCCAACGTGGCGTGGGGTTTTTGGTAAACAAGTCCCTTTCTGACAACGTGGTGGAAATCTCTAGTGTGTCGAACAGGGTAGCGTACCTCATTATTAAACTTACCGAGAGGTATAGCCTCAAGGTAGTACAAGTGTACGCACCGACCTCGGCCCACTCGGACGATGAAGTGGAGGATATGTTCGATGACATATCGAGGGCCCTCCACTTCACTACTAAAACCCACTACAACGTTGTAATGGGTGACTTCAACGCCAAAGTGGGAGTACAAACTTGCAGCGAATCGGTAATAGGATCCCATGGATTTGGAAGCAGGAATCATAGGGGGCAAATGCTCGTCAACTTTCTCGAGCGGGAGGGGCTGTTCTTGATGAACTCCTTCTTCAAAAAACGGCCCCAAAGGAAGTGGACGTGACAAAGCCCCGACGCTGTGACAAAAAATGAGATTGATTTCATCTTGACGGACAGAAAGCATATATTCAGAGATGTCTCAGTGATCAACAGGTTCAATACCGGTAGTGATCACTGACTTGTCCGAGGCTCTCTGAATATCGACTTTAAGGCTGAACGTGTCCGTTTAATGACATCCAGGCTCCGACCAACTCGCTGCCATGGAAACCACAACAGACGTAAACCAGAACCTTGAAAATATGGTTCGGATTCTCAGGGACGAAGGTACGAGATTTTGTGAAATGCAGCGTAAAAGCAGGAAGTCGAAGCTTTCAGAGAGGACACTAGGGTTAATGAGGGAACGACGTGAGAACCCCCCTGTCACTTCGTCGGCAAAGCGGACTCTAAACCGAGAGATCAGCAGGCTTGTGCGACACGACCTCCGATGCTCCAATACTCTTTCGATCGAAAGAGCGATCGAGCGAAATCGGGGGTCAAAAGTGTTCGTACAATCTCTTGGAAGAAGTCACTTGACGAAGTTGACCACATCAAGTGGAGAAGTCGTTGCTTCCAAACCGGCCGTCCTTTCGGAAGTCTAAGGCTTCTACGGCAGTTTATACGCTTCGCATGCATCTCGACCTGATCCCGAAAATGAGGACCCTAGAGCCACATTAACACGCCACTACACCGAAGATCTGCCAGAAGTCAGCACTGATGAAATCGTGATGGCTCTTAAACAGCTGAAAAATGGAAAAGCCCCTGGAGAGGACGGCGTTACAACAGAGCTGTTGAAAGCTGGGGGTATGCCCGTACTGAGGGAGCTCCAAAAGCTTTATAATGCTGTCCTGTTCGAAGGGAGAACTCCAGAGGCGTGGAGCAGGAGTGTGGTCGTCCTGTTCTTCAAAAAGGGTAACAAGACCATGTTGAAGAACTATCGGCCCATTTCTCTTCTAAGCCACGTCTACAAGCTGTTTTCAAGAGTCATAACGAACCGTCTTGCGCGAAGACTCGACGAATTCCTACCACCAGAGCAAGCTGGGTTTCGGAGCGGATATGGCACCATAGACCACATCCACACAGTGCGGCAGATTATACAGAAGACCGAAGAGTATAATCAGCCCCTGTGTCTAGCATTCGTGGACTATGAGAAGGCCTTCGACTCGATCGAGATCTGGACTGTTCTGGAGTCCCTGCAGCGTTGCCAAGTGGATTGGCGATACATCCAAGTGTTGAGATGTCTCTACGAAGCCGCCACTATGTCCGTCCAAGTACAGAATCAGCATACAGGACCTATACCATTGCATCGAGAAGTGAGAGAAGGTGACGTTATATCCCCGAAATCGTTCACTAATGCAATGGAGGACTTCTTCAAGACGCTGCACTGGAAAGGACGTGGCATCAACATCAATGGCGAATACATCTCTCACTTGCGATTTGCAGACGACATCGTCATCATGGCAGAGACGCTGCAGGACCTACAACAGATGCTGAACGACCTGGCTGACTCTTCTGTACGCATCGGCCTACGGATGAACTTGGACAAGACCAAGGTCATGTTCAATGAACACGTACTACCGGAACCGGTTGCAGTGCACGGTGCCGTTCTCGAAGTTGTTCAAAAATACGCGTACCTCGGGCAGACTTTGCAGTTAGGGAGAAACAACTTTGAGGACGAGGTGAACAGGAGAATTCAGCTGGGTTGGGCAGCGTTTGGGAAGCTTCGTCGGGTCTTCTCATCGTCGATCCCACAATGCCTAAAGACGAAAGTCTTCAATGAGTGCGTCCTACCCGTAATGACATACGGAGCCGAAACGTGGACACTTACGGTACGGCTGGTCCACAAGTTCAAAGTCGCTCAGCGTGCTATGGAAAGGGCGTATCAGAAACGAGGTGATCCGGCAGAGCACCAGAGTCATCGACATAGCCCACAGGATTAGCAAGTTGAAGTGGCAGTGGGCTGGCCATATTTGCCGTAGAACCGATAACCGTTGGGGTAAACGGGTTCTTGAGTGGAGACCGCGTCTCGGCAAACGTAGTGTAGGACGTCCACAGGCCAGGTGGAGTGATGATTTGCGCAAGACGGCTGGCAAGAGCTGGATGCGAGAAGCCGAGGATCGAACTAAGTGGCGTGCAATTGGAGAGGCCTATGTCCAGCAGTGGACTGCAATAGGCTGATGATGATGATGACTTACTGCTGCTGAAGGGTTCCCCTTCATGGGCGAGTCCGACTCGCACTTGGCCGCTTTTTTTTTGTATGAGAGCGCCTTAAATATTTGTTTTATTCTGTTTTTCAGTATTTGTTGTTATAGCGGCCACAGAAATACATCGCCTGTGCAAAATTTCAACCAGGTACGGAACCCTAAAAAACTACATTAAAGGTAAGGGCTGCTATTGGTCCAGATTTTCCTAGTTTAGACAGTTTAAATATATTTTTAAAACTATGTTAATAGTGTGAAAATTATTCTTAAAAATTGCTACAACGGCAATAACGAAACGTTATTGTCAACAAAACGCATTCTTACGTTCTCTAAATTTGCTATGCATAAATATAAATTACATATTTTTATGTAATATATGTTTATGCTGTTTTACAAAATGGATGTTTATATAGTGTTTTCATAATGCTGTATTTTTATAGAATCCCCGAGGAGTTAGGTGACGCTAACTAGTTTATACGTTTGTTTTCCACCTTAATTCAAAGAACACTACATTTAAATAGGTACGTGAAATGGATTGGCCCCAATAAAGTCAACAATTACAGCGCTGTGCTTGTACTAAATGCTGCAACTATCTATAACTATGAGGTAGGCGATTGATCGGTTCCCAGGCGTACAATTGCCACTTTTTGTCCTCGATCAATATAATGACACGGTATTGGAGACTGTGAGAGAAACAGGAAACGTGAGCCGAACCCTGTATCGGAAAAGTTAGCTTACATTCTATGCAAAAACAATCAGAGCGAATCGGAATTCGGTGGATATCAATTTACATCCTTGATTTCGAAATTTGTCTAAGTGTGTTGTATGCACAATTATGTATCAAGTGCACTCTCTGTTCCCTCACTCTGATAATCCGATGGAACGGTTCTCCGACACGACCGGGAAGAGATCAGGCTCAGGACCGACGGCTATAAATGTTCTCCGAGGCACGAAGGCTAAAACTTTAACTTTCAAACAGCGGAATGTGATTGAGCATTTATACAATCAGAAAACTCAATAACACTTTTTGGCCCGATCCGGGAATCAAACCCGAGGCCCTTTGATCCTCAGTCGCATATACTAGCCACTAGACCAACGAGGCAGTTGTTTAGGATAATGAGCAAACGAATAGATGGGACGCCCGGTGATAAGTGTCTACCGCTATTCATAAACACTTGCAACTAAAGACGCACAAGAGCGTCCGTCGCGGCGTCGTTTGTTGAGTGCCCTCTACCAGAATTAGAGTAAAACGGGGTTAATTCACCGGTAACCTCAGCCACTCCGTGATATGCACAAGAAATAATTACTCCACGTCGAGTTTTGTCGTGAGCCAAACAATGGCACCACATGGCACTCCCACCACTATCTTGACTTAATCAAACACAGTTTGTCAATTAAGTGTATTATAAGGATCTATTATGTTTATATGCTAAATAGTATAGTTACAAAGGACAATAACAATACAGATTTTGACATCTCGAAATTGCTAGTTACATTTAGGTTTTGGGTTTAAGGTTTTGAACTGTTAACTAATACCTAATCGACAGGTAATAAAGATAAAGCTTGTATTTAAATTGTATAAATAAAATTTGTTAAAATAATATTACTAAAACTTGTATTTATTTGTAAAATTGAAGAAACCCGTGCCTAAGAAAAATATTAAATGACCCTGAAACTAACAGGGTAGGTACTATTTCTTACTCTGTCGGAGACCTGACTTTTAACTATGTATAAATGTAGATTTTATGTATTATGTGATTAGTTTTTGGGAAGATTATGCACTTCATAACATTACAACAACTTTTGTAGTAGCATTTCACGCTATTGACATATGAAGAAAATATCAAGAACGTCGAGTTTGCGATTCCGATACTGTTAGCGAAATTGGGATCTCCGATCTCATAATTCGGAGCAGACAGACGCGCGGTAGGTTTTAGTTTATAACCTTTAATAATGAGTTCTATTAAGAAATTATTTTTTAATAGGTACTTTTCTCTCTAATCAACTTGAAAACTGTGTCAGTACAAAATCAGACTAGTGATTTGAAGGAAAAACTTAAGCTTTACCGTGGGAGAGCCACGCTTTGGCATGAATGGGCCGGCTCGACCGGAGTGATACCACGGCCTCACAGAAAACCTGTGTGAAACAGCGCTTGCGCTGTGTATCACCGAGTGAGTGAAGATACCGGAGACCCATACCCCCAACCCCTCCCCCCCATCCCTCTCCCCATCCCCCAAAGGCCGCCAACGCACTTGTGCCGCCTCTGGTGTTGCGGGTGTCCATGGGCGGCGGTAATCGCTTACCATCAGGTGATACGTCTGCTCGTTTGCCCCCTAATACATAAAAAAAATACCATACTTGGATACTAATATTATAAATTCGAAAGTATCTCTGTCTGTCTATTACGCTTTCACGGCTTAACCAGTGCACCGATTTCAATGAAATCGGGCTTGGAGATACTTTGATTTTTGAGGAAGGACATAGGCTACTCTTTACTGCAATAACCTATATATTTTAGAACAGTTTAACTTGGTAAAATCACAACACAGAATATTGTAAGTAATATTTTTTTTCTTTTTATCATAGTAAGTCTGGTTTTGTTATAGTAGGTATAGTAGGTATTTAAATATTGTTAAATAATATTTAACATAAGTAAAATTTTAACACAATAAAAAAGCGACTTCAAGAACGACCAAATCGATCGATATCTCTCGGATGCCATCATCAGATCTTAGTGTCCTTATCATGGTACCACCGTTGGGATATCTCTTTTCCAATAAAAAAGAATCATCAATATCGGTTCATAAACGACGAAGTTATACGCGAAAACACATAAAAAAAAGTAAAAAAATATATACGGTTGAATTGAGAACCTCCTTTTTTGAAATCGTTTAAAAATATGGGAGAGCTGAAAATAGTAAAAACATGCGATAAATGACCTTCTGAATTTATTTCTGGATAATAACGTATACAATGTACTTAGATATTTTGGATGCCGATATATATGACTAAACAATGTTACCAAGAAAAGCAAATTCCTTTGAATGATTGCTCAAACATCAGCGATTAAATTCAATATAACGTGAACTTGTACTAATGTTATAAAAAAATTAGAGTATGTTTGTATGACTGAACTAACTAATCAGATAATTCCAGTTCATACAGGACAGGTACCTTAATAAATTATTTATTAGGTACTTTACGAAGGCGCCTAAAGTTTGTAATAAGTACTCAGTTTAAAACATGGAGGAATTGATAAGTAGGTACATTATGGATATTAATGTAGTTGGTTGGTTGGCTATGGATGGTTAAGGTCATAGCGTGAAACTTCTTAAAACGATTAAATTTTGAAGATAAAGGCTAACCTGAGAACTTTTTGTGACTTTTAGTATGTTTTGGATTCAATTCAAAGAGCTAACGTCATTTGCACTGGTCAGCATAGCCTTCCTCCTCAGACTGTCACCTCATCTAGGTTTACGGCGAGGCGGTGTATCGGAATCGGACTGACTAAATCCACACTATGTGTCACCCTGCGCCTTAGATGAGAGGAATCCTGGAACAGTTGGACCCTTCCTAGCGCATGCCTGCAATAGCGATGCCACCATCTTCAGTATCATCATTATCTCTCTATATAAACGATTTCCAGGCTCACGCGGACTTTGCCTCTTCAGGCTGGCCGGTGTGGCGGTTAGAGGGGAAAACCATCTCGTTCACATGCAGTCAGACTCAGGACCATAAAAAGCACCAGAAGGCACAAGGATTACGTCGCAAATGTCACCAAATTTGGCCCGAGTGAAAGTCTTACTTCCGGGCCTTCTCTGCCTGCAAAAGGGCGTCTTCGCAAAAGGTTGCGACCGTGAAAACCTGTCGCTACCGGCTGTGGATCGCGTATCGGGATCGTATATCCTCTCTGATAACAGCAGTGAAGGTCCGGTGCATTTCTAGCCATGGACGTCTTTGGTCTAAGAAAAATGTAAGGTTAGTATAATTCGACTAACTACATACTTTTGCAAGCGAAGCTGCAGTATTTACGTATAGTCTATGTAGAACGGCTTTGTCAATGTATTTGATTTCCCATTTCATATCCATACGCATCACGATACAAAATGATACGTAATTTAATAAATACTATACTTTTCGTAATATGGTTGATAGTGCTTATTGATGGACATTTTAAGAATCTCGCATGGAATGGAGGGCCTGTGCATGCCCAATGTGAACATGGGATAGATTTATGGACAAAAACTGGACAATATACGAAGGAGAACGTTATTGCCACAAAAGCATTTATGTTTCAAGATGATGTCTATGTCATAACTCCAAGGTATGTAAATAAGAAAAAACAATTAAGAATGATGTATCACGTACTATGAGTAAATTAAAAATGATTTTGTTTGAAAAAATGTTAATAAGTAAAACGGTATGCAATAGAACACAAGAATCCGTAAGTTATAAAATTTACATAAATATGATAGAATATAAACAATATATGGACAAGAAAATAATATAGTTACTACAAAATCTTATGAAATATATATACGTAATTATTAATAAATCATTTTTTAAATGCGAAAGGCGAATTGAATCTTTTTCTCAGGGTTCCATGTTCAACCGCCTTTTTGTCAAAGGTTCTAACTAATATTTTCAATGTTTGTATCTAGCTACTTGAAACAAATCTTTCTACCTCTGTTAACAAGGCAATGTATTATGATAAGTAATTTATGGGCATCTATATACTTATAATAAAAATGTAACAGGTCCAATTCTGTACATTAAATATATTTTGAAAATTTTTTTGGAGTGCTCTCTATAATCGATACTGAAGCTAAAACTGTATTTTTTTTTTGTCTGTCTGTCTGTCTGTCTGTCCGTCTGTCTGTCTGTCCGTCTGTCTGTCTGTCTGTATCTTGGCCGCGCATCACGCTAAAACTACTGAATGGATTCAAATGAAACTTGGCATGATTCCCCGATGATGATGATATGATATCCCGAAATTCAGCACGGTTTCTTGGAGAGAGGGGATGAAAGTCAAAATATGTACTTAGTTGTAATTCAATAACACATAGTCGGATTTGTTTCTTTTTTTTTTGCTAGAAGGAAAAAGAAGAAAAGATAACGGGAAAAGTCTTTTTTTTTGTCCGCGACTGTGGGAATCTGAGACAGATATGTAAATATGGCGGTACGAAGTTCGCCGGGTCAGCTAGTTATCAATATTATGTTTAAAGATCAGTTGTTTATATTCATATTGCACCATGCCGGTAATCTACTAACATACAGATGTATAAAACTAAAGAATTCCAAATCAATGTACCCAAGTCCGTGGTAATTTAGGAAATGCACAAAATAATTTGTAAGCGGCTCATTAATACTTTATTAACATACATTTCCTAGGAAGTTGATGTATTTCTTACGTATGAACTGTATGTGATTCCTAAATAACACTAGGAAATGTACGAGACCAACACATACCAATGAATTAGTATAACGGCAACACATCCTGGTCTCCTCGCCTAACTACCTACATTTGTATTATGGCTGAAAAATCTAAGAGTGATAATGTACTGCCCACTGGACACGCCTTTAAGTAGATAAAAAGTTAAACAGTAGACTGAACATAAAAATATTTTTTTATCTCATTGGTAATTCATTTTACAAAACACTGGCTGTAAGCGGCGTGCTTTCCAATGCCATATAAAATTAACAAATAAAAAGTATAAAAAATGATTTTTATTGAAAATGCAAAGAAAAAACACAAATATGTAGTTTGATTTTTAGGGTTCCGTGCCAAAGGCAAAAAACGGAACCCTTATAGATTCGTCATGTCTGTCTGTCCGTCCGTATGTCACAGCCACTTTATTCCGAAACTATAAGAACTATACTGTTGGTACTTGTGGAAACTTGGTAAGTCGATGTATTCTGTGAACCGCATTAAGATTTTCACACAAAAATAAAAATAAAACAATAAATTTTGGGGGTCCCCATACTTAGAACTGAAACTCAAAAAAAAAAATTTCATCACACCCATACGTGTGGGGTATCTATGGATAGGTCTTCAAAAATTATATTGAGGTTTCTAACTTAATTTTTTTCTAAACTGAATAGTTTGCGCGAGAGACACTTCCAAAGTGGTAAAATGTGTCCCCCCCCCCACCCCTGTAACTTCTAAAGTAAGAGAATGATAAAACTAAAAAAAATATATGATGTACATTACCATGCAAACTTCCACCGAAAATTGGTTTGAACGAGATCTAGTAAGTAGTTTTTTTTTAATACGTCATAAATGGTAAACCGCAAAAAATACACTATTATTAAAACATCGATCAAAGTTACAACGAACTACAAGAACTTTTATATTATGTTACTTGCTGCTTCGGAACCCTTCATGGGCGAGTCCAACTCGCACTTGACCGCTATTTTGAGCCAAGAACTGTCGCGGTATTCCCCATGACGCCCGTCTATAATAAAGTTTTATCACTAGTCTTTAAACACTGATTTGGGAACACACAGATGACAAACATACAAATATTATTTATTTATTTTTATTTATATTCGAAATAATCTTGAAGATAACATCTTCCTTACAATTATTTTGCGTACTCGTATTATACATATTTTTTTATTTATGTAATCGGTCAGACTAAATTATAGACATCAGGTAGTAGGTATTTTGATAAACATCTTATGAAATACATATAAATATTATGTTTAAGGAAGTTTACAGGAGGTTACTGTGTATTTATTACGAAAGTAAATACTTTTGTAATAATTATAAACTAGCTGTTGCTTTTGCCCGCAATTTCGATCGCATTTCAGACATTTTTGTTGCCAACACACAAGATACTATTGCATAGCTTTTATAGCGGGCTTTGAGCGCGGCGACCGAATCAAGAAATTCCATAACGAAAATAAAACCTACCACCCGAAGCTCGCACGGATCGAGATGAGGTGCTCAGAAATCGGACGAATACGTAAGCAGCTGTTTGTGAGAAAGTATATAGGTGTATAGGTATCATATCTTTATAATGCCACACTCACCGCGTGTGTAAGTATACATGTTCAAAGAAAAAAAAACTGCATACATAAAAATAAATAAATAATTATAATTGCATAAGCTCATAAAAAATGCTATGCAATAGCTTTACCGCGGCAGTCCCCGAGTGCCACACATTTTTTTCTAGATGAAAGGTTTTTCAGGCTAAATTTAAAGATAATTTATAATCAGTTGAGTAATTAAGGAGTGAAACATACATAGTCGTAAAACAAACGAACTCACAATGACATTTATTTATTAACTTCTTTACACTAAGTACTTATGTACATCGGCGGACTTAATGCCAAGGGCATTCTCTTCCAGTCAACCTTCGGGTGGTGTACAAATCTTATAAGGCAGACATTTATGATTTTAATAAAGACGTAATAAAGCTCACCTAACCAGGTTCATCAAAAATTGGCCTACCAAATATATACCTACCGTTATTAAATATTGAAAATTAGAAAGAGCTTAGGTGTATGATTCAAATGAAGGTTGAAGCGGTGTGAAGGTTGAACCCCTCTCTAATTTTAGCCTGAGGTGAAAATAATACACAATAGTCATGCATTGCAGTTTGCATAGCTGTTTAATAGATATATATCAAGATATGAATTTATAACCTTATATCTATTATTTCAAATAAATTATAAATGGTTTTCCTGTTGCACTAAATCCGTCTATCGTAAACAGCTTAAGTGGTTGCCCATCCGGCTTCGCCGGAATGCTCAAATTCTTTCTCTTCTATATAATATTCTTTTCAATCCTTCTACTCCATTTTAAATGACTCACATTCCAAATTGTTGAGATCGTCAGAGAATCTGAAATTAAAAATGCCTGGACAAGTGGACATTATACCAAATTCTTAGGTCGTTCCTTTTCTTTCCAAGCGGTACGATTGTGGAACGCCCTACCAGTCGCAATCAATTTAATAGGCTGGTAAAGGAACATTACTTGGGAGACATCAATATTCGATAATTAACTGTTATTGTAGTTAATTAGGTCACAGTATCTAATTTCAGTATGTGTGTACCTAACATCTATGAATTTCGCTTATTATATTTATTTATACTTACATTTGTATTTATTCCTCATCCGCACTATGTGTCACTAGTACTCTTTATTATGGTACTCTTCATTATTATGGTATTTACACTTCTCTATTTTCCTTTCCCAAACTACTCTCTAAGGCACACTACCCTATACATCCTGTATTTATTTCCATCCCATGGCCATGGTTGCCTGAAAGAGATTGCCCGATAAGGCCGCAATTTGTACTGACCTAGCATTAAGCATAGCATTATCTGGTGTACAATAAAGCGATATATTATACTAGCTTTTACACGCGGCGTCGCTCACGCAGACTTTCATCCCCTGATTTCCCCCCTTAGGGGTGGAATTTCGAAAATTCCTTTCTTAGTGCTCACTTACGTTATATAAAGAACCTACATGCAAAATTTCTTTCAGGATTCTAGGTTCAGCGGTTTGGGCTGTGCGTTGATCTCTGGGTATGTCAGTCAGTCAGCCAGTCAGTCACCTTACTCTTTTATATATATAGAAGATTATTATTATAAATAAGCAATCAGTTTTCGTCTGCCTGATGATTAGCTGTGGTTATACTGCACCCCTTTAATAATAATAACGACAATCGCTCCAACCTACTTTAAGATAAACCAGTTCGGAGAACATCAGACCGCGCTTATCGATTCACACAGACTGATACTGTCCGGAGTCTACCATGCAGTTTCACATAGATCTGCTACAACATTTCGAAATATCAATATCAAGCGTATTTCAATTAATATGTTTCAAAGGAGAAATATATTTGCCCTTTTCTCCTAGACGTTCGATGTGAACGGAACATCGAGATATTACGTACTACGTACTAGAGGAGCCACTCAAAACCAATTATATGTTCCGTTTATATTTGAATTAAAACTAAAAAGCGCTGCAGCGCAGCCAAACAATAATTAGTAGTCTAATCCAACAGTATTAACAAGCAGCGCTCTATCGCATTCGAGCTGTAGTTTCCTCGCGAGCGAAATGTCATAAGCGCCGTGATTTTCATGGCGCTTACGCGTTTTGGCCAACGAACTGTTGGAAAGATTCGCTTTTATAGAGTAAGCGCCAAACAAGAAAGCAGAACGGATAAATAGCTTTATACCTACGAAGCTTTATTAGGAAATTCACTTTGAGTAAATAGTACTTCAATAGCTTTACCAGTTTCAGTTTTTTTGTAGAATTCATCGAGGTATAAAATATAAAAGCCGAATATTCAATTTTTAAATTATACTTTAATGATAATTTAAATATAATTATTGCAAAAAAAATGTAATGGGTTATTTACGAAGCTATTTTTAACAACATATTATTTTTCCTTATCCAATTAAATACGTTAAATACGTTGTGCATTTAACGTCAGTTAATTCTACCTAAATATTTCATTCTATATGTTTTACTCTAAGTACTCTATGTCGAATGAGGCAACAATGGCGTCTTAAAATATTTTGTTCGTATTTAATTTTAAAACAATTATATCTAGTTAATTACTGGTGAAAAGTTATTCCATTGTTTTTCTCCGTATTCCTTGTATTATTAGTGCAATATCTCAAGACACAAAATGGCATAATTCACGAGTTTTAGAACGTTTTTAAATGTAAACAATCACACGCTTAAGCCACCGCTTCATCAGAGTGTAGCTAGCAAGCGACTGAAGGAATTGCATGGAACACCGCACTAATGAGTGGCGTCTTCTCTATACATTATATCTCGATGGAACGGAACGATGCGAACGATGAAAACTTTTCATATATAATTTCATGCAGTGCCATGAAATCTTTGTTATCCACAAAATAAATCTGATAGTACTGTTATTATTGTACTAAAGTACACATCAATGGTTACTAATCACATCTCCTGCCACAAAAACTTTTACAGTTTATTGTGTTTTGAGATACCTACATAGGTATAATTTCTATTTTTAAACACAACTTGTCCTTTAAACATGATTCATATTTACCAGTCTCTGATCATCATACGATCAGAATAAGACTGCATCAATTCTGGAACGTTGAATAAAAAAACCTGTTAGGTTTTATGATATTGCTAATAAAGGTATTGCCGTGGGCAGGTTAGGTATGACCGTTTGTAATTTCAAATTAGCAGCTTTTCACTAAATACATATGAAAGTATAGTAGATGGTCCCTTACATCAAAAAAAAATATTATCTAAATTTTTGGCTGTGTATCTGTCTGTTTGTTCCGGCTAATCTCTGGAATGGCTGCACCGTTTTTGACGGAACTTTCACTGACAGATAGCTGATGATATAAGGAATACTTTCGTTGAGACCCGCAGTTTGTGTTGAAAAGGTAAAACAAGAACCGCAGGGAACACCGCGAGATGCAGCTAATTTGTCATAATATTGTTACTAAAATGTCATTAATTTCGGATTTTAGCTAAAATCTCAAACGATTTATTTAGCTTATTAACTTTAGAGAACTATTATCTACTGGCAAAGTTTGATTGCAGAATGAAAACAGGAATATTGGCAACTCTCTGGTTAATTGTTCAAGAGAAGAATGGTGTGGAGCTGCAGCCATTCCCAGAACTTCGCACACATAAACAAGGAGACTGTAGCGGTATACAGAATGCTGTCGACTTTTGTCTTGATCACTTTGTAAGTAACTTTTCGTCATGCAAAGATCATACTAACATTATAAATGCGCAAGAAACTCTGTTTGTTATCCTACCACGGCTAAACCAATGTACCGATTTCATTAATATACTTAAATGTTGGTAATTTTCTAACTACTACTTCGTGAATGTCTCAATTTGTTCTATTTTTAACCAACTTCAAAAAAGGAGAAGGTTCTCAATTCGACCGTATTTACAAATATACATTTTTTTTATGTGTGTTCGTGGATAACTTCGTCGTTTATGAACCGATTTTGATAATTCTTTTTTTAATGGAAAGGAGTTATCCCAACGGTGGTACCATGATAAGGACATTAATTTTATGGCATCCAAGAGAAATCGAGTCGAACCTTTAAGTCGGTTTTTGTTAAAATTTAACTTGTTGTTTTATCTTTGATGCATTTTAAAATATTCTTCTACCTTTTCTCTTCAGAAAACGTAATTTTATAATACGTAGGTAATAGAATTTGCCTATTTACAATCCCGCATCAGTTTTAAATTGACATCTATTTCAGTTGCACACGTGCCTTGTTTGGACAGTATTTTGATCAGTTCAAAATTAGGACGCGGCCTTATAATAGGTATTTACCATTCGATCAAATATATTATAGATGCCCAGTTCCATATAAAACTAAACAAAATACTGTCCACGCTTCTATACGTACTTAGGTACATGTATACCACTTGAGATATAGCGAAAAAAGTTCTGAACTGGCATACAGCTTAACCTAATGTTAACTTTAAGCAATTGACGTACGGACGGAAATAAATCCATATTAAATCCACTACATATTACCTTTTAGTTTGATGACAGGATAGGACAATACAATTTTATGACTCTTTCAAAAATCAGAAATAAAACAACACATAAAACAAGTGTATCGAAAAATTAATCTTAACGTATTACAATAAAGCACATAATAGTACAAAGAATAACGAGAGTTACATTCCACTGACATTAAATAGTGTGTTCGCGTCTTAACGCTTCTATTTGGAACATGGACAAAATGGAGTTTCTTTTCGATTTAAATAAAATACGGTAGTTGGATGGACCAATAAATAATTAATTCTTCACACAATTTTTATTTCTTCTTTTGATTCTGATAGCTAAAAGTTTGAATAGAATTTTATTATAAATTATGTTAAGTATTAATTTAATCTATACTAATATTATAAAGCTGCAGAGTTTGTTTGTTTGTTTGTTTGTTTGAACGCGCTAATCTCAGGATCTACTGGTCCGATTTGAAAAATTCTTTCAGTGTTGGATAGTCCATTTATCGAGGAAGGCTATAGGCTATATTTTATTTTCAAAAAAAATTGAGATCCGTATGAAAATTGCTATTTTGTAACCCAAGGTGTGAACTCGAAAACCTATTTTTGCGTGCGCTGCAAAAAGTATTGACAATAGAACAAAATCATGTATTACGGGTTTGTAGGTCCCATTAAGATCTACAAAAAAGTCCGCGAGAGCATATATCTAACTATCATGGTTTAGTCACAATAACCGCTTTTGTGCTCAAAAAAATTATTAAATCGTCTGAAGAAAGAAACTACGTTAAATGTGTATCGTAATATTAATCCTTATCCAAATAAAGCATTATGTTATCAAGGGTATTTATGTAGTAGTAAAATACTTTTTGTTTCACCCCATTCGGACATTTCGTTTAGAAGTTATCACCAGTATAAGACGCTAAGAGTTGGTACCTATTATTGAGTTATTTGTCAAAGAGTTTTTATCAACATAATACCTAATATTAGTCTTTATCCAAATAAATGTGTTGTTGATTATGAGTATTAGATCTTAGAAGAGTATAATAAATACATCTATACTAATATATAAAGCTGAAGAGTTTTTGTTTGTTTGAACGCGCTAATCTCAGGAACTACTGGTCCAATTTGAAAAGTTCTTTCAGTGTTAGATAGCCCGTTTATCGAGGAAGGCTATAGGCGTGATGATATATATATATATTTCATCACGCTATGACCAATAGGAGCTGAGTACCAATGAAGAATGTTTCAAAAACGGGGGGAAATTATTACGCTACGGGCAATAGGAGACGCAAACGACGTTGCGTGGGTCAGCTAATCGCGCTAATCTCAGGAACTACTGGTCCAATTTGAAAAATTCTTTCAATGTTAGATAGCCCATTTATTGAGGAAGGCTATAGGTTATATATCATCACGCTAAGACCAATAGGAGCGGAGCACCAATGAAGAATGTTTGAAAAACGGGGGAAAATTATCACGCTACGAGCAATAGGAGACGCAAACGACGTTGCGTGGATCAGCTATACTAATATATAAAGCTGAAGAGTTTGTTTGTTTGTTTCAACGCGCTAATCTCAGGAACTACTGGTCCAATTTGAAAAATTTGATTATTATAAATGCGAAAGTAACTCTGTCTGTCTGTCTGTCTTGCTTTCACGGCCAAACCGCTGCACCGATTTGAATGAAATTTGGTACACAGATAGTCTAGAGCCTGAGAAAGGACATAGGCTACTTTTTAATGCGAAAAGGGGGTTGTAAGGGGTTTAAAAGGGGGATGAAAGGTTGTTCTGGGAGTTCACTCGCCACACGCCTGCGCGTTACCTACGTCGGGCGTCTTGACAACGAATAAACAAGGCTGTCACAATAATAAAAAATATTTCACTTTTTCAATGAAGACTTAACAATTATAGCAATGATATTATATATATAAAAATTAAATATTAAGATATTAAGTATATATTCGTCAATCTGATTTGTATGTTCATTATATTAATAGAAATAAATAAGCCAAATTAATATAATGAATTAACAGCGTTTCTTAACTTCAAAATTCTCTACAGAAGTATCGTCATTATAAGCTAGCTGTTGGTTAGATATGAATAAAAATGTAAATGTAAATGTCAGGCGTGGAGGGAGATGTTGTCGAATACTTAGTAAGTCTTTGGAAATATCAGGAGTGCCTACCCATACGTTGAGGCAGCAAGTTAATTTTCCAGTACTATTAAATGAGGTATCTTGAGCGCCAAAGCAATGTAATAGTACATGGCTAAATATTACACAACTGGGGTACAACATTGTAAAAGCTACAATCATGACGCATGAAATGGCAAAAGAAGATAATGTTTTAATTCCCCGTATTCCAATAATTCCAACTTATTTGACATTTTAATTTAAAAGAATGCAGTTTCCGCTGAAAACAGCATTTCCAATAACAATATTATGAAAACCCAAGGACAGATGCTTAAAGATACAGTTTTTTTTTCTCATGAGCAGCATACTCACGTATATCAAATCCACAAAATCTCCATATTTTGGCAAAATATGGCAAAAGAAAAAACGTAGTTATTAAAATTTTATTTTTTTTATATGAAGCTGCCAAAGTGACTATGGTCAGCCTGATGGAAAACTCAAGCAGAATCCAACAGTGGGGGCAACCATACTCACTGGGAAAGCAGACAATGCAGTATTGCGTCCCACACTATGACGGCTTAGTGAGATGCTTTTTCACGCCCCACTTAAAGGCCCCGGGATCATAGTGGGAGAGAAACACGTGCGCTGGTAGTGAGTTTCAGTTTTTAGCTGCTCGGCACAGGAAGGATGAACCAAACCGTTTGGTTTGAGAGTGAACATGTTATTCTGCAGAGGAAGGGAGAAGGGGGACCAGTTGGAAGAGCTCCTCAGAATACTTCCAATGATACAGATGGTAGTGGACTGCTATAGAGGCGATATCTCTACGCAGCTGCAGAGGTTCAAGGAACTCGGTGGCTTCGGGACTGTTGGTAAAGCGGACTGTTCGCCATTGCAACCGATCGAAAGCATCAAGCAAATACTGCGCGGATCCATCACAAAGATGAGAACAGTACTCGAGGTCCCGGCAAATATCCATGCCCAGGACACCGAGCTTACCCCGTAGTGGCAGTTGAGTGCTCTGAAAAGTGGGGAGGGAAAGGAATGGAGACTTTTTGGTAGAGAACGCGCACAACTGTGTTTTCGTAGCGTTGAACTCGACCAGATTCTTATCACCCCATTGTAAAATGCGGTTCAAAACCCGGTCGAGCTCAGCGACAAGCTTCTGTCGATTTTCCTCAACGATTGCCAGCTTGGCTGAACGGTGTCAAAAATATCGCCCATGAACTGTGCTATCGTCTGCATAGCAATGTATGTTGCCAAGAGCTAACATGTCATTGATATGCAGAAGAAATAGTGTGGGCGACAGGACTAAACAATGAGGTACGCCAGCGTTTACATCCAGAACATCAGAGGCCGTGCCGTCGCAAAGGCCCATAATGCGGCGCTGATGAAGAAAAGCGTCAATCCAGTGACAGGGTCTAGGAGGCGGACCGAATGCCGAGAGCTTGGAGAGAAGCGAGCGGTGCCAGACCCGGTCGATGTCAAATGTCGAAATAAGCTCATATAAACACTTTGTATTTTATGTACATATATAAATACTTAAATAAGTTTTTAATAGTAAAACGTCTGTGTATTAGTTGTAAAAAAAATCGGGTGGTGTCGTGGGACATCAGATAGGAATGAGTTCCATATCAAAAATACAGATGGCGCTATACTACATTTTTCGTTCACGAAATAAATAAATAATTACAGATGGCGCTATACTAAATTTTTAGTTTTCACAAAATTGTCTTAACCCCTTTATTTTATTTAAACTGATTTATAAAAATATATAAAAGTTCTATGCGAGGTAAAGGAAATAAAACTATTCAGGTACCAATACATTTTGTATCATGATTTTATATCGATAAAAATCTTACCTATATTAATAACGCGAAAGTTTGTTAGTATGGATGGATGGATGTTTGTTTCTTTTTCACGCAAAAACTGCTGAACGGATTTGGATAAAACTTTACAGTAATATAGCTTATACATCAGAATAACACATTAGCTACTATTTGCAGCGATAACCGACATACACGCGGGCGAAGCCGCGGGCAACAGCTAGTATTGAATATTCCACTCAGATATTAGACCTTCTATACCTACGTGCCTGTATTTATACATATTATATTGCACTGCTCCATAATTTGGACTATACCTAAACTGAAGTCATCAAATATATTTTATATTCCAACTTAAATGTTTTTCAGATATTTACGAACGGACATACATATAATTTTAAATTTTGGTAATCACGATTAGAATCTGGTATAGACAAACGTTTATAAACTGTTTGCAATTTTGTCAAAAATACATACATGCAGATCGAATTAATAACCTCCTTTTTAAAGTCGGTTAAATATTCTTAGTAGATTATAATACCTACCTGTAAAGTTGGTTAGACTTTTTTATTCTCCTGAATTATTTTTCTGTTTTGTACATATCATCTTCACAAAAATGGTTGGAACACACCACACCAGATGCAGTTGGTTTAAATAAATTTTGGAAAACAAAAACAAATCTTTAATGAACCTAAAAAAATAATTGTAAAGGCGACTCCACCATTATCCTACTGACTTTGTTCGCTAGCACTAGGCTTGTCTTGTTTCCTCTTATGAGCATCGCCCGTGAGTGTGAAAGGGATAGATGCGTACATAAGAAGCCGTTGTAAATCACAAATTTTATCAAAATATTCATAAAATTAGCCTTAAAGCATAACGAAAATACACCAATATGTTAGATTAAAGATAGACTTACTGAAAATATGATATTCCATCCTTCTTTTGCACTTTTATAGTGTAATTTTTACAAGTTTTTACTACGCACTTCGGCATTGCTAATTGTGTAAACACGAGCGCGGCCACCAAGCGAATGAGAGCGAAACAAGGCATATTGTTGTTTTATGCCTTGTTTTGCCGGTGCCACTTTTTAAGCGGCAACAGTGCATCTATGATATATTTGATCGAAGTCTTTACCTATGAAATTGCCGTTTTGTATGCAATAAGTGAAAGTACTAACTATTTCAAACTTTTTTATTTCTGTTAATCGAAGTAATCACCCGTGCAATCGACGCATCTTTGCCAACGCATTGGCAGATTATTGATGCCCTTCTTGTAAAAATCAGCTGGACGGGAGGCAACAAACTCTTCAAAGGCATTTTGTACTGCCTCTCGGGAATTGAATTTTTTACCCACTTAAAAGTTGTCAAAATTTTGGAAAAAGTAATAGTCGGTAGGTGCAAGGTCTGGTGAGTATGGCGGATGAAAGAGAGCTTCCAACCCCCGCTCTTGCAGCTGCTTCACGACAACACGCGACCCCATACTGCGCAACAGACAGTCTCCAAGCTGCAAGAGCTGGGGTTGGAAGCTCTCCCTCATCCGCCATACTCACCAGACCTTGCACCTACCGACTATTACTTTTTCCAAAATTTAGACAACTTTTTAGTGGGTAAAAA
This sequence comes from Diaphora mendica, assembly GCA_949125395.1. Taxonomy (NCBI): domain Eukaryota; kingdom Metazoa; phylum Arthropoda; class Insecta; order Lepidoptera; family Erebidae; genus Diaphora; species Diaphora mendica. The sequence goes on from OX421321.1 coordinate 12,402,236, forward strand.
ATTCAATTCCCGAGAGGCAGTACAAAATGCCTTTGAAGAGTTTGTTGCCTCCCTATCCAGCTGATTTTTACAAAAAGGGCATCAATAAACTGCCAATGCGTTGGCAAAGATGCGTCGATTGCATGGGTGATTACTTCGAATAACAGAAATAAAAAAGTTTTAAAAAATGAGTACTTTCACTTATTGCATACAAAACGGCAATTTCATAGGTAAAGACCTATTACATTAGGTATCTAAGAGCGCAGCGTAATTCACCCAATAAAAATAAAAGAAAAAAGAAAGTAAGCACGAGTAAATCTGGGAAAATAACAACTTGAAACGTTTTACATGGTTCAAACTAAAACTTTTACTTAACTGGCCGCCCATAAATGTTTGAATTTCGAATGTTATATATTTTTATATTTTTCATTTTAAACATAAAAACTTATTAGTTGAAGAAGATAAATTTAAGCGTGTCGATTATTTTTTATCTCAAGTGGAAGTTCGTTGTCCGTAGCAAAAATTTTATTAACACGAAAAGATTTTAGGGCGATGATATTTTCAGATTTTAAAAGTTTGAAACTCTTTCCGCAAGACTGCACTGCTCGTCTGCAAAATGCTTTTGGAAGGGAAGCACCACATTTAAGCACTGTAAGGCGTTGGTATGTGGAATTTCAACGTGGCCGTGATTCTCTCCACGATAAAATTCGTGAAAGTCGACCCTCCTCTGCAATCACAGAGAAAAATGTGATTACTGTCAGACGACTAATTAAAGAAAAATCGGCGTATCACTTATGAGGAGATGAGAGGACATTTAGGGATTGGTAGTAGAGCCACACTGATTTCAGCACCAACAGGCCGGCTCGACCGGGACGGTACTACCCTCGCACAGAAGATCAACATAAAATGACAGCGTTCGTGCTGTCGTGTTTCGTAGGTGAGTGCGATACCGGAGGCCCAATGATGCAGAAGCACCACTATGCCGCTATACTGTGGATCACCATGCTGCATTGTTGCATTTACTGCGTTCGCAATTAGTATGGTGACCACCACTCTTGGATTCTGCTTATGCTTTCCATCAGGCAGAGTAGAGTCATTTTGGCAGGCCCATACATAAAATAAATTAAATTAAAAAGCATTTTAAAAACAAGCTTTTACTGGAATGCCTTGAGACGAACCAAACGAGTCCAATCTCGATGATGTTGCGACGTTTCTTTACAGGGTTCCTATGGCCACCTTCCAGCTCCAGCAACAGATCAGCTTCATGTGATCATAATATTGTATTGTCACGCTGTATACATATGTTTGCAAAATTTCAACAAAATCAGTTAAAGATATCTGCTTCAAAATTGAGTTGCAAGATTCCACCCGAACATACAAGCATACATACATTGCAAGTTAATAAAAAGCTTGTAAAAAAGCAGAATATTTTACATTAAATTTTAAAAGGTTCCTCATGAACTCACTCCAGAACAGAAACGGGATCGAGTAGATAGCAAACCAACAAAATTGAGGCAGGCGAAAAGCGTAGGTAAACAAATTATTGCGTTTTTTTTTCTCCAAGACGAATCCTTATTGCACGATTCCACTTAAACAACAAAAAATAGTTAATGCTGAGTGGTACACCAATATTTGTATACCCAATGTCTTTGAAAAAGTTAGGCGAAAACGACCTAAAATTCGCATCCTGTTTCACCACGAGAATGCTTTGGCGCACACCGCGAACAAAACAAAGTCATTTTTGGCTTCTGAAAACATTGAGCTCGTGACCCATCGCGCATACAGTACAGACCCAGCTACGTGGGATTTCTTTAATATCCCAAAAGTCAAAGATTTAATTAGAGGTTTGAAATTTACGGAACCAGAAGCGGCACTGATTGCTTTCAACCAGCACGTAAAAAACATACCCTCAGACCAATGGACTGATACTCGTGTTTTAAAAAGTTCTTGGACGAATGAAAAAGTGTTTAAAATATAACGGAGAATACTACAAAAATAAATCAGTATTTATTTCTGTGGAGAATACTTTGAAAAGCAATTTTATATATTATTATTATAGGTACAAATAAATTGTTTTATTTATGAGTAACGCAAAACTTTCAGTTTCGTCTATGTACAAGTTGTTTAACACATACGTACATATTATGAACAAATCCGTATTGAAATTGTTAAATATGGTTTGTTTAATTTAACTTCAATTAATTAATTTTCTGTCTTGCAGCAGAGAACGATAATAGACTGAGAAAGTAATAAATTAAAAACTAATTTGGTCATCGTTATAAAATGATTTTATGTCTTTATTAGATTACAACCTATTTCGTAACATTTGCAATGTACGAATTTCTAGACTTATAAATGATGTAATTAAAAACTAATTGTAAAAAGAGCCTTACTTAACCACCACCACAAAATCAGGTTACAAAATAATTGTATTATGTTTGAGAGACATCAAAGAAATTTACGAAAGTTTAATTGTATTATCTTTTAGAGCTAGGTTTGTTAATCAAGTTAATTCAAATAAGTCAAAACACATTGTTCATAGTCGCTTTGCCAGCGATGCTTTGAATACAAAAGGCAATAATACTGAATTGGTAACACGTTCTGAATTCTTCCTCTGTCTCTTTTAGGCTACATTTTTAATACAACAGCCGATTCTTCTTTTCTTGGTAAACCGTGAGCCATTTGTGATCTGCAGTTCGTCTCGGAATACCGACCGAAAACGAACGTGACCGCAGTCTCCTTAGGCAAGATGCAAAAGTTTCTCATGGTATCTCTTTCTACAGTCGCTAATACTTCTATTTTCTTGTATTATTTTCTAATATTTTGTTTTGACGACTTAACATTGAGATGGCATCATTCCTATACATTTGTTAATTTATGTCAACGTGACTATGGGGGGTAATTTAATTATGAGGTCGATTGTAACTGCTGACCGAGCTTGTCAATTTAAACTCCAAATCAAACACCCATTTAAACGGTTTTAACTTGAAAGTTCACTAAGACCTCGTCTGTTTTATTGTCTGTACTGTACACGTGTGTCGGAGTATTTGTAACAGTTTATGTTGTTGTAAAGATAAACTCTTAGAATGGTTCGGCTCTACTTTCCTGTACTACCTACCGGATATGATGGTCATGCTTAACACCCTGCAAACGGAATCGGCTAAGGTAGGACTTAGGGTCAACCAGAACAAGACCAAAATCATGACCAATATTCCTAGTGCACACCAACACCTGGGGCATAAAATCACGTTGGGTAGCGAAAAGCAAACTGCAGAAGTAGAGAGACGCATAGCCCGGGCATGGGCAGCCTTTGGTGCAAACGCTAATGTACTGCGTAGCAGAATGTCCATGACCTTGAAACGAAAGGTCTTCGAGCAATGTGTTCTGCCAGTATTCACGTATGGAGCAGAAACCATGACCCTAACCGAAAAATCCGCACAAAAACTCCGCGTTGCGCAGAGAACAATGGAAAGAGCTATGCTCAATATTTCCTTACGTGACCGGAAAACAAATACCTGGATTAGACCTAAGACCAAGGTTAGGGACGTCGTTGAGGTAATTGCTGAGCGGAAGTGGAGATGGGCGGGACATATTGCACGAATGAGTAGCGGAAGGTGGACTCGAAGGCTGTTGAAGTGGTGCCCGAGGCCACATACTAGACCGCGGGGTAGACCACCAATGAGATGGAAGGACGACATCAAGGAACATGCAGGTCAGGATTGGATGTCGGCGGCTCAGGACCGTCAGAGGTGGAAGAGTATGGAAGAGGCCTACGTCCAAAAATGGATAGAAAAAAAAAGGCTGATCTGGATATGTAGATAGACTTTCCTGTGCCGAGCACTGAGCACTCAAAACCTGTCACTGACTACAGGCGCACGTGTTTCCCTCTCACTATGATCCCGGGCCCTTTAAGCGAGGCGTGATGCTGCATTGTCCACGTTCGCAATGAGGATGGTGATCAACACTCTTGAATTCTACTCATGCCATCAACCATTAGACAGAGTAGAGTCATTTTGGCAGCTATAACAAATAGATATTTCGTTAGGCTTAGATAGATACTTACTCGTCTCATCGTGCCTCATACCTACTGTCTGTAATTGTTTTAACCGTAACGACATGTGTTTATCATATTGTGTCGTAATACTGAAAAAAAAGAAACATGGAAACTCATTGTTTAATTGGTTTCCATTGAATTGATTCCATGCAATCACAGGTATTCGGAATGTGTATGTTTGATTATTCAACAAACAATAGAGCGAAACTATCTTATGAACATAAATTAAATCGTTCCCAAGTGATTATTTTTATAGTTGCATTATCTAAATGTAATTACTTTTATTTTCCAATATTTTCTAATATGTGAAATTTATTAAGGATTAATTAAAAATATTCTGCAATTTTAAAGCATCTGAATTCTATCTATCCGAATGTCACAATTACATAAAATTTCATGTGTCTACAAGGATGTTCTAAATTAATCCGTTCCGTAAACAATTTCAGAGTTTATATCTAATTATTACGGTATTATGTGTGTGTCTAGCGCTTAGTTAAAGCACTAAATGTTCAATTAAGACTTTTATTTTCCACATTTAGTAGAACAGTCATAAATAACGTGATAATTATCTAAGTATATTTCATTATATTTTCTAAACAGACCATATTCATTATTGCTTGGAGTATTTTGAGGTAGGTATAATATATTTATTGAGTCAACATTTCGTGCCAAATTCATTACTTTTTCATATTTTTAACCCACACTGATATTATATTTGACATACTGAACTAGAACAAAGATTAATTACCGAGATTATGTTCAAATGATATATATGTTTAACTATTTAACTTGTTTAGGCGTATCATTATTTAAAAATAAAAAAACTTCTTTTAAAAAAACCGACTTCAAAAACTAAAAAGTATAAAATAACTTTATTTGTATGTGCTACCTATTCATAGGTTTGAAGTCGGTGCCAAGCCAAATGTAATAGTAGGTACCACACTCGCTATATTTCGAGACGAACGTCAACGACGTCACCGATGCTTCGGTTGTTTTGTTGTACGCGAAGAGCAGCTATCCCGGTCAAGGTCACGCGCGGCGAGTGCGGTACCTACTATTACATTTTGGTTTGGCACCGACTTCAAACCTATGAATAGGTAGCATATACAAATAAAGTTATTTTATACTTTTTAGTTTGTGAAGTCGGTTTTTTTAAACGAAGTTTTTTTTTTTTTTTTCGCTTTTTAGTCTTTCTCAAGTCTCTCATCATCATTTCATCTAAATAACTTGAAATAATACGACTAAAGGTAACATACATATGATATTTAAATATTTATCCTCCAACTCCTAACCGTAAGTAGTTGTACCTTATATCATCATCATAAAATGATGACTACCAGACGCAAATACCGGTGTTACTTCAGAAAATATACGAAAAACATAGTATGTGCCTAAAAGAAATGAGGGTCTCCTTCGATTTCCTTGGGATCCCATCATAAGATCCTGATATGGTGGCAGTGGGACCACATGGGGAGCATACCCTTTCGAATACAAAAAGAATTTTCAAAATCGGTCCACAATTGACAGAGTAATCAATGTACATCAATGACACAATTTTCAAAATCGGTCCACAATTGACGGAGTAATCAATGTACATCAATGACACAATTAGTTATATTTCGTCAGTGAAATGAAATGAAAGAGTACATACATAAAAAAAGAAAAACAAAAAAACCGATGAAATTGAGAACCTCCTCCTTTTGGAAGTCGGTTAAAAATATACCTGTGTCTACGCAAGAACAAAAAAAAATTTTTGTTCTTGCTTTACTTATGTAAACTCAAATAGATTATTAACTTGTAATCTTGTAAGTAGCCACAGCCTACATATTAAATCCTAAGTTAGAAGCAAAATTTTTACCTACACATAAATCTCATACATCATCATCATCAGCCCGTTGCAGTCCACTGCATCTCATACATTTCAGATTATTAAAACCGAGAACTCTTAGGCTTCTCTTTCCTGTATTTATAACGTAAAAAAAATTGAAAACAAATCTTATAGTCTTGCCTAATCTCAAAGAATGACTTGCTATGCTACATCATCGCACTGGGCAGTTGCCACAAACTCTTAGCCTGCCCAAGTGGTACCAAAGTAACTCGTAGAGGCTAAAAATATTTTTATCTTATACACATACATAAACATAAAAAATACGATTTAACACGAACTTTCTAACCTCACAGAGTAAGCTTTGGATCCTGGACAGCGGTGTTGTAGACAGCCTAACAGCGCCAAAGTGCACATGCCCACCAAAAGTTGTAGTCATCGGCATGATCTTAGGAAAGCTGGTCAAGACCATTGATATATCGTCTGCATGGGAACCAAACTCTCTACTACAGAACATAGTTGTTGAACACACTTTAGCAGGAAAGACATTTATGTAAGTCACGAAATTTGTTTGTGCATATTTGAGCAAATACTGATTTTAGGAAATTCTAAAAAAGCAACTTATCTTAACTGCCTCGGTGGCGCAGTGGTAGCGTGTGCGACTGCTGTGCTTGAGGTCTCGGGTTCGATTCCCGGGTCGGACCAACTAAATAAATAAATAAATATTTCGGACATCTAACACACAACGTCATCTAGTCCCAAGCTAAGCAGAGCTTGTGTTATGGGTACTAGACAACTGATACAAATACATATATGCTTTTTTTTGTAAATACATACATATTATACATAGATACAATATTATATACAATATAATCATCATCATACTAACATTGTATATTACAAACATATATACAATGTTAGTATGATCTATAAATATTTGTTTAGGGAGTTGGAGTTTAGGTATTTTTGATGTATATTATGTATGTAATTACAAAAAAAAACTATATACGTATTAATATCAGTTGTCTAGTAGCTACCCATAACACAAGCTCTGCTTAGCTTGGGACTAGATACCGTTGTGTGTTAGATGTCCGAATAATTTAAATATTTAACTTAAGTAAGACATAAATAGCTATAGGTACATTTACTAGATACATAATTTCAAAAGCATTTCAAAATGTAATAATATGTACCATTAAAATAGACAAGTACTAGGTATGATATGATTCTTTGAAAGACTTAAGAACCGTAGGTACCTACTTAATTTCACTTAATTAATGTGTAGATTTGAAAGGAAATATTATTGTCATTGGTCAGGTTTATGCGATCTAAATATTAAATCAAAGCTGTTCAAATAATAAAATTTTGCTAATTAGCAAGTAGAAACCTGCATTAAAGGGACCAGTAATAGTTATTTTATATTTTAGATACATCTCAGATGCGTCGCGAGGAGCAATCTTGGTAATTGAAGTCGGTTCTGGATCGGAGTGGTCAGTGGTGGTCTGCGCGCCAGCGCCTGCTTTGCAGATAGCTTTAGTGAAACAGGCAACACACTCCGTACTCATAGTTGTCAGACTTCATTACAATGGAATTATTGAATTGGATACTGCAGCTCTACGGAGAAAGGACTCTATGGCTCCACTTACTAGTAGGTCTTAGATTTTTGCCCGGTGAGAAGGAATAATAAACCGAAATAATTTCAGAGTAGAGTGATGGTAGTCATTTATTATTGGGTGAGCTTACCTACAATACCTACTGCTCAGTTGCGCCCCTATACTATCTAATAAAATTACTTTCGTCTGATAAATATTCCAAATTACCTTATATGTAGTATAGCTTATAGTGCAACTAGTCATAACTCTTTAATGGCTCATAAGGTATGCTAATTTGAATAACTTCATAAAGATGTAGTTAAATTTTGTCCTTAGCACTCAGGGCTCCCATACATAACTGCGATGCGATGCGGCGTCGCACGATGTGAATCAGATTGGAAGTTCTTACGGTGCATTCGTGCGTGCGTGCATTTGCAATGCGTTGCGAATTCGCAGTTATGTGTTCCTTCATTATTTTGTATGAGGGCTCCCAGCCCTCATACAAAATAATGAAGGAACGTGGTCTAAAAAAAAAAATATATTTACACCACGCAAAAACTTGTGTAAGTACCTAATATAATTTATTAAGTACATCATCACAAAAAAGAAATAGCAGCTCTTTTCAGTTTAATTTTTAAACGACTTCAAAAAAGGAGGAGGTTGTATGTTCCACTGTATGTTTTTTTTACTGACTAGTATTAGTTACGTTAAGTTATAAACTTTGTTTGCTTACCTGTATGGCTGTATTAGAGCTACACGAGTTTTTGTCTATTGTTTGCAGTATTCGGTGAACACTCCAAGCCGGTGGTACTGTTAGGTACTGAAGGACACTATGTATTTTTCCGCCATACCGAATGTTCCGACGTGTTGGTTTGGGACATGCGACTTGCGTATGACTCCTCCCGTCTCGAAAACATACACTCGGCAGGGCCGCGACTGACGACCACCACTGTAGCCGCAATTCCTCTCAAGCCTGTACTACTTGTACTTGACTCAAATTACCTCGACACTCTTCACGGATCTTCGCCAACTTATCATAAAATAACTTTTATTAGCAATTATCATTTTTGAGAGCTAATCAATAAATGTTCCTTCTTACTGAAATAAATGCATTTTAATACCTAATACAAATATTGCAAACCATCACATAACTTTGTCTTTGCGATGTTCAGTAGATGTGAGAAAGAAGCGGAGGTGAAGTTACAATAGGACGATGAGTTTATGGTATAAACATAAAATCGAAAAGTAACAAGGTAAGAATCGAGAAAAGACAATTTAGTTACCTCAGAATAACATTACCTATGTTGTTTTAATTTTGGGAAAAAGTAGTAATGAAAGTCAGAGCTATCTAGACAAAAGCACTTAAACAATTAATGATTACTGTCCATAAATAAAGATTCGTTATGTGACAATTAAAGCTCCTCCGACTACCCGTTTAGAACGCTTGACAATTCCCTTTTCCATTTTTGACAACTGTAGCACTAGGATAAAACCTGTGTCACGGGAATTTACATATATATATATATATATATATATATATATACCATATATTACCATATAATAGGTACCTACCTACATGAAACAGACACAAATAAAGGTAGGAGAGCCAAGCCACACTGAGTTCAGCGCGAACGGGCCGGCTCGACCAGGGCGGTACTACCCTCGCACAAAAAATCAACGTAAAATGACAACGTTCGTGCTGTTGTGTTTCGTTAGTGAGTGCAAGATAGAAGGCCCAATGATGCAGATCATGCAGAAGCGTTACTAGGCCGCCATGGTGTGGGTCACCATGCTGCATTGTCTGCATTCGTAATGAGTATGGTGACCACCATTCTTGGATTCTGCTTGCTTTCCATCAGGCAGAGCAGTCATTAAGGCAGGGCTATACATAAAAAAAAATAGCAGCCAGGCTCAGAACTAGAAATTGTGGATGAAAAAAAGTATTGTCCTATGCTGGGATCGGACCCACAACACTCGGCGAAGTAGGAGGCAGTTTGGTGACCGCACCACAAGAATATCTGCCACAAGAATTTAAACTGCACGTTTGGCCTAGTGGTTTAACGGTCACCACGCGCGCCGTTTCCTACTTCGCCAAATGTCGTGGGTTCAAATCCCACGTAGGACAACACTGTGTGATCCACAAATTGTTGTTCTGAGTCTGGGTGTTCTTTGTGTCCGTTTCATGTATGTTTGTAAAGTCCCCCGCGACACAGGATTTATTATAGTGCGGGAGTTGTCTTTAAAAAAAATCTGTGCGGTCGGGGTAGGTATGTAGGAGCAGAGTAGATTGACTCTCATTGAAGCCTTAGTATTTAGCTATATTCTATATCTACTATCATATATGGACGTTGGTATTCCGAATAAGTTTAATTAAAGCGATCAATATGTTATATCTAAAACCGATTATTACTTTAATTAATGTAATTAAATTAATTTTAAGTGTTAATTCTTGCTTCAGTGTCTCCCATTACTATTACATTGTTACGATTGGCTCGAGCCCAAAAAAGTTCGTATTTCTACCGAACTTCAATATCACCATTCAACATCATAGTATCAGGGGTGTAGAAGTCCGATGGCAGTCAACAATGGCAGAGCAAAAAATCAAAGTTCAATTGTATGGTAGTAGAGGACGGAATATGGACGCTCGAGTCACACGACAAGATTCAAATTCGCGTGCAAGGTGACAAAGTTGAAAACTTTTTATGCCTAAACTTGACTTTTGTTCGAGAGTGAAACTTCTGTACGACAGTACTATTATTCTGTGGTAGAGGTCTACAATGAGGCGACTGAACTTTGACTTTTTACGTAGTGCGACTGCCGACCCAAACGTAGTTTGGAAAGAAAGACTAGAGGTAGAAATAAATATAAAAACCAGGACTAGATGAAAATAAAACGAATCATTGTAGACATAACGCTTATATTTTAACATAACATGGTGAAATTATAATAAACATCTTTAAATTAAAATAACGAACTTATTACGAATGTTCAGAGACCGACCCATGCATATAGTATAAGTAATAAAACTTTGTAACCTCCTTCCAATATCCTCCATACATAAAATAAATCTTTATTAGTCAAAATTGAGAACCTTCATCAAAAGGAAGTTTCTGATACTGATATATTAGATTCTTTTTTATTTATTGAATTAAATATATATTCAAGCAAATTTTATTATTTAACTTTTAAATTTAGATCAAATTGTTATAGTTTAAAAATAAAATAAGAATAATTTAGTTTTGAGTTGTTACAATTACGATTAAACATTTTGGTCAGATGTTATTGAAAAAGTAAAAATGATTTTAAATCCATCCCCATTTCATGTAAGACCTCAATTTCTAAATAAATACAACTGTCTGCATAATCGGCAACTAGTTTAGTAATGAATATAACCGTTTATAAGTTTTTAAATGAACATATTAAATGTTAATGAGTGCATATATTATTTGAAGTAGTGTCATAAGAATGAACAAGCATAAAATGTGGTTCATGATTACCTTTTTAAATTAGTTTGTTATTTAAATTAAGATTATTGCACTGATAATCTAAACAGATAACATTTAATTATAAACGAAGTATTTAAAAACTTATTACACCAAATGCGATTACTACATGCACGGGTCGCTGTCTCCGAAGACTTATAAAAAATAAATTAATCTGTTTTCTATAAATGAGAGCCTTACGTTGCGGATTATTAATATAATTAACTTTCCAAAACAACAGAAATAAGGATATCTTTTAAATTAAGCACTTCGGCGAACGTTCAGAAACATTTCAGCATTTCAACATTTCGCATAATAGTTGTTTTCGTGTATGACTATCATACAAATAAATTATTATTAGTGATTTAACTCTCTCAAGTCTTTGATAATTGATGTGACAAAAGTTCTTGGTCAATGCTAGAAATGTCACCGAATTTATTTAATATAAAATTTAAAATTTGTTATCCTGATAATATAATGGATCACAGGTACATCGTTTAGCTCACATTAAAGTACATCAAGTGTTTGTGATCTTATACCAATAATAAACATTGTCTTTTATATAAAAAACAAATTTCTATAAAAAATCATCATGATCAAACTCATTAAAGGTTATCTAAAATTAGGTGCAATTATAAAAAAATAACATTTAGTATTTACAAAAAAACTCATCATCAAAATTCCAATATCAGTTTAGGTAAATACATAATAAAAAATCGCCGTTTGTATAAATTATACATAATGGAAAGATATACATATATGTACATTATCTAGTGGAAACATATACATATATACATCTCAATAATATCTCTCGATACTCATGATAAAAACTCGGAATAATTGAACTCAAACCGAACGCAATACTCGATACATACGATCACTGTGTTCTAACATTAGTTTCTTTAAATAATATTTCGAATGCTTATATTACACACAATACGTAAATAAGATATCGAGCTGTACAAATAATATTCTTTTGTCACAGTGTGCGCAATGTATTTATGTTTATATTTAATTATTTTTTTCAAATCACAACATCTCCAGGGCAAAGGCACAAATGTGATTATAAATTAGCCATAGCCATCGGGCCCTAGGCATCAGTGTCGAAGATATATCTACAATTGGTTGTACATTTATAGAGGTACAAGATTATATTACATTATAAGAATTTAGAAGATTATGAGGGCATTAGTTCTCTTTATTAAATTACTGCCAATAATAATATCTTTGGCCAAGTCTGGAACATGAACACGTAAATCTGACTAACCCTTCTAATTATTGTAAAAATATTTCATCCAAGTACTGTTTAGAACATGCATACAATTGCTCAAATTACTATCATTCAATGGTGTATTGTCAAAGCTATTTTATGAAAACATAAATGTATGAAAATCAATATACATAATGATAAGCTATGCAGAAAAAAGCTGCAACTGTTTTTTTGTTCAGTATTGATAGATACTGTAACGATAGGGATGTTGACGATTTTATTAGAATGTATTACATATTGTTAAAAATGCCTCTAGCTAGCAAAAATATAATCATAATATTAATAAAGCTTTTTATTCAGCTAAATATTGGCCACATGATTTGGTTTGTCATGAGCCTAGAAGAGATCACTTAGTAAGAATAATGTAGCAAAATTTGAACAATAACAGAAAACTATTAACTTTAATGAAATTATCTCTTTCTTATTTATTCATTTTTATATAATTATTACAGCTTGTTCAGGAGTCTTTGAATACATTTAAAATGTTTAAAGTAGTTCCTTTACTTAATTTAAAAATATGTCAACATAGATATATGTTAAAATGTATTATTTAAAATTTATACTTACTTTTAGATATTCTACATACTTGCCATTGTCTTATATAATTTATAAGGTTGTACTCTATTTAGTTCTATAACTTAAACATTTTCATGTATTTGCCAATGTCTATTGTTCTGTAGGGCAATTGTGTTAATTATTCTGCCCGCCCACAGCTGTTATTTAAATCAAAATTAAGAATAAAACCTTTATCAACATACTTAGTCAACATCCCTATTTCATAAAATGATTTTAGTAACTAGTATATAAAATAGCGCTAATAAGTTAAATGATAATACAATGAAAACAAATGAAGTCATGTAAAATAATGATAAGCCTCAGTTTGTCTGTCCTATACAACGAGTAAACAATGTGTACAAATGAGCTGTCAGCTACACGAATGCCTCAGATCTAAATTGGAATATAGCATAAATAAAAAATATGTTTGTGATATATTATTTCGTTCAGGAATCTTCCGCTCCTCTCATGTAGATATTCGAGTTTTCCAAACAGAAGACTTCTCTCCTGTAAATATGGTGGTATATGAACAGAAATATATACAAGTGTAAATATAAACATGTACATACATTACAGAAGTTTATAAATACAAATTCCCGAAGAAAAAAGAATAGATTTGTTAGGACAAAGGTGCATATCTCATCTCACACAAACAACCTCATCCTCATTGTTTAATTTAGAAAAAACTGAATTTTCATCCCACCATCTCGGAAAGAGTATTTTTAACCTTCGATATCTGAGTGCAAAAGCCGTTTTTATCCGCTAGAGGATAAAGTAAATTGAATTTAGAACATCGTGTGCACTAAGCTTGTAAAGTCAAAACATCTTTAAACCTATTTACTTCTACCTCCATGGTGCCGAATTTATCATACATTTTTTTAATTTGTTAAAAACTCAGACTCGGAACCTTCTTGGTGTACTTTTTTTTTATTTACTTTGCCAGCGACATTTTCTTTTCACATCATTTAGTAATTTCCTCGCTGAGGTGGGAAGAAAAGTTACGTGTTGCACTCGAGTGCAATTTTTTTTACCTCGTGCTCTTTTGATTCCCTCGCTAACGCTCAGGATTCTAATTTTTGACTTCGCTTGCTCGGTCATCAAAATTGAGGACGCGGTTAAAAAGCAACTTTGCACTCTTGTATAACAAATCTATTATTGAATGCGGGTCACGATTTCGTTTCGAAGTTATCACGAGTATAAGACGCTCAGAGTTGGTACCTAATAATGAGTTATTTGCCAAAGAGTTTTTATCAACATAATACCTTATACTAATCTTTATCCAAATAAATGTGTTGTTGATTATGAGTATTACTTAATAAATGGTATAAATCTCCTAAGCATTCATAACATATTGCCAGCGGTACAGGATCTGCCATTCTCCTTTGAATAAGAGGCGAAACGCGAGCAAGAATTAAAATGGAATGTTTACAAAATCTAACTAAAATGTCATTTAAAACTTTTCTCCATAGCTATTAATAGTTGAATCGATATTCATTATAAAAATATCACAGAGTCTATTGTTTTGATAATAAGCTAGTTCAATACTAACCTGCCCTATGAGATTCCCCGGCAACATGATTGGTGTGCCTAGAAACAATGAACTTGGACTCCTGGAACATTGACAACATTAAGTCTTCAGTGGTTGGGTGATACTCGACCTCGTTTATACTAGCTACTAATGGAGAACTTTCATAATTTCTGTTGCTATCTCTAGCCGTGGTCGACGTCACGTTCGACCTATTCGGATAGTCTACTGAGCGCGGTCTTCGTGTGTCCACAGGCGTCATCTTAGGATTCACGTGCACATCTTTATGGATGTACGGCTCCAATGACACGCTACTTTCGTTTTCATGTTCGCTTCTATCGTCGGTCGTATTATTTCCGTTAACTTCAACTATTAGTGGCCTCTGGAGAGCTGGGGATAAAGGCAACTGTACGTTTGCTGTAGTCGTAGTGTTATGAATCACAGTGACCGTATGCTTAACAGGAGCAGTGGGTTCAGTGGCACTGTCGTCAGGCAGGCTGGCCACGCTTCGAGACAGGGACGGGCTTCGGGTAACAGCAGTTACGTCAGACTCTGAGTCCGGCTCATTGTTTGACTGTTCAATCTTAACCTGTTCGATTACGCTCTCCTCCTTAACCTCTGACAATTCGTTTAGTGTTTCGGTAGTTCGTTTCACATATTTCGGCATACGCAACGCCCAATGCCCGCCTTCGTCAGACGAACATGAATGTGTCACAGTTGGTTTTTTACGTTTATAAAATAGCATATACGCTGTATTATTGACTAACTCACTGTAAGCATTCTCATCATCGACCGGCGTTACTTTAGAGTCATCAAATTTGTACCAATGTCCATCGTATGGGTTTTTGCAGGCTGCCGTGTAATGGCCTGTCTCGAGATCATCTCCGTGATGGTAACATATAGCGTAGAGATCGTATATGTTCTCTTGTGGGTTAGTCGTTGGTGTTTTAGAATGTCGACGCCGGGGCGAACGCGAGTGTCCCGGAGACTCTGCCCTTTGTACATTTTTTCTCACGAGGTGTGGCGTCATATCGAAATCATTTAAAGGAAATTCAACCATAGCTGTTAATTTTGTACTCGTACGACCTTTAGCTTGCCTGTAAAAATGTTTATGTGTGAATTATTTTCTACAAAACTACCTTTTATAACCAGTTTTAGTATAAACATTCTATAGACTTGAGTACTTACTGTCGAAATCTTTTTAAATGTATTACTAAGATGTCCGGAAGAGACCAAAGTCCGAGTGTCTTTACTACTGGCATGTACCGTTGGCACTGGGGACACCTAAGAAAGTAATAATCATCTTAATTTTGTCGATCGATTGTAGTAAGTGTGATGTTTGGGATTTATAATGGTTTAGTTAACAAATATTGCAGATCATTTTAATCCTTATCCACTAATTTACTATTGTTTGCTGTAAGGTTTGAAATAGGATCTTTATACTACCGCATTTGTTTATATCTGATTTGGATTCACCAAGACATTTTTATTCTGCATAATATGTCATACATATTTTAACAAAATATTATCTTAATAAATAGCAGATCAATATCCACTAAAGTAGATGAAACTGTGTAAGTAAAGTAACGTGCTCAGAGTCCACGACGGTAGTCCGTTCTCTCGCATGGCATGGCTACGGATACGGCCTCCGGTATCCTCACTCACTCGGTAAAACACAGCGCAAGCACTATTTCACACCGGTTTTCTGTGAGGCAGTGGTATCACTCTGGTCGATCCGGCCCATTCATGTCGAAGCGTGGCTCTATGTTTTTCGTTGTATTCATTGTCATTCATTTCGTTGTATTTATGTCTTTGTATTAGTAGGTAAACTTGGGATTCACGGTTGCATATTTCGAGGTGATGCATGGCGTGGATGGCACCCGTATTTAGGCATGTGCATGTGTGTGTATGTATGCGGCCGTGTGTGTGTGTGTGTATGCGGCTGTGTGTGTGTGTGTGTGTATATGTATGTATGCGGCCGTGTGTGTGTGTGTGTGTGTGTGTGTGTGTATGCGGCTGTGTGTGTGTGTATGCGTCTGTGTGTGTGTGTGTGTGTGTGTGTGTATGCGTCTGTGTATGCGTCTGTGTATGTGTGTGTGTATGCGTCTGTATGTGTGTGTATGTATGCGGCTGTGTGTCTGTGTATGCGTCTGTATGTGTGTATGTATGCGGCTGTATGTGTGCATGCTGCTGTGTGTGTTAGTGTTTTTTTTTTTTTTTTCTTTATAGAGGTTAAAAAATACATTTACGTATCATCAGGACAAGATTCTGTGCCTGGTATGTCGGACTCAGATATCAATACCGACTAAAAAACTTCCTCTTTCACCGGCCTCTGAATCCCAACGGGCCCGCCGTTAGGCATTACGTCGCGGGGAGAGGATCTAGCTGTTGCTCTTCCTTCTGATGTTAAAAGTCCTTGCATTTTCCCTTTAACGGCCGTTATTTTTATTTTCGGCACGTCTTCTCTCAATTGAACGAAGCTCCAGTAGTACTTCTGTTACAAAACTACTTGCAGCATTCCAGGATGTCTCCGAGGAAAGCATTGCGTCCACTAGTCCTTCAGGTTCTATTGTCTGTTCTAGGACAGTCTCCAGCTTGTTGCGCATCGAGTTAAAACGAGGGCACACGAAGAACACGTGTTCCGCGTCTTCTAGGACTCCTCGACAGGATGGGCACTCCGGGGAATCATCGTGTTTGAAGCGATAAAGATACGCTCGGAAACAGCCATGTCCAGAGAGCATTTGTGTCAGGTAATAGTTGACTTCTCCATGGTTTCGGTTCAGCCAGACATCAATTTTTGGTATGAGACGATGCGTCCACCTACCCTTCACTGCAGCATCCCATTGCAATTGCCAACGTCTTATGCTGTGCTGCCGTTCCTCTATTCTGAGCTCATCAGAATTCGACGTAGGTGATCGTCGTCGATAGAGAGCTTGTCTCTCCTCGGCTAGCACTCGAATAGGGACCATTCCAGCGATGACGCATACCGCGTCCTCAGACACTGTGCGGAAGGCACTGGCTACTCTTAAGGCACTTAGCCGATATATTGGTGCGGCTTTTCTGCGTGCTTCTTGGATTCCTAGAGCGTCTGCCCAAATGGGTATTCCATAAGTAAGCACCGACGTGACTACTGATGATAGCAGTAACCTCCTGCTCTGTTTTGGACCTCCGACATTAGGCATCAATCGGGATAAACATGCCCTGACTGCTGACGCCTTGGCACTTACGTGTTCCACCTGCTGCTTGAAATTAAGTCGGGCATCAAGCATCACTCCCAGATACCGGATAAACGGTTGCGATGTAATTTCGTGATCGCCAACTTTTAGCCTAATGACTTCTACTCTCTTTCTGCTCGTGATAAGCACTGCCTCGGTTTTGTGTTCGGCCAATCGCAGGTTCACTGTTTTCATCCACTGGGTGATTTGTGCGAAGGTGGTGTTAAATATCTGATGTATATCATCAAGATGCTTCGCAACGATCACCACCGCTACATTGTCTGCATATGCTACAAGTTTAGCACTTGTTGGTAATGTCCTTCTCAGGAGTCCATCATACATGATGTTCCACAACAAAGGGCCTAGTACCGAACCCTGAGGTACTCCTCCAGTTATTTCATATTCCTGTGGGCCGTCCCTCGTATCGTATTTTAGGACCCTATCCTTGAAGTAACTCGCAACCATCCTACAAAGGTAATCTGGTACTTTTTTTTCTTTAAGGGCACGCATAATACAGTCCCAATTGGCGGAATTAAAGGCATTCTTGATGTCCAAGGTAGCCACCAAGCAGTATTTTTTCGTACCTCCTTTCCATCTGGTCCCAGCGATCGCATCCTTTGCTGTGTTTACAACAAGGTTGATTGCGTCTAGAGTTGAACGTCCTTTTCGGAAGCCATACTGATTATTGGCCAGCAACGGTTCAACTACTGATTCAATCCTTTGATGAATTATTCTTTCTAGAACCTTGCCCGCTGTATCCAGCATGCAAAGAGGGCGATATGATGACGGTTCATCTGGTGGCTTTTTTCCTTTGGGAATAAGCACTAACCGCTGTTGTTTCCACTTCCGAAGAAAGGTCCCCTCCTTGAGGCATATGTCGTACGCATCCAAGAACAATGACGGCGATGCTTTGATTGCTGTTTTCAAAGCAATGTTCGGAATTCCGTCCAGTCCCGGAGCTTTGTTATTTCCGACTCTCTTGCATGCTTCCATTAATTCCTCTATCGAAGTAGGTGGAATGTCCTCGATATTGCACGGCACTGTCGGGAAAGTGAATTCTCGTTGTTGAGGAAACAGTGCAGTAACTATCCTCTCCAGGAATTTTGGGCATGCAGGTGACGGCATTGGCTGACAATTCAGGCGAATCATGGCCACTTTATACGGCCTTCCCCGCGGGTCCTCCTCTATCTCGTTGATGAGTTCCTTCCAGCAATTTCTCTTGCTATTTTTTATGGCTTTGTTCAATTTTCTACGCGCCACTTTGTATTCTGCCACCAGCTCTGCCGAGTTAGGTCGTCGGTAGCCACGCTGGGATAATCTTCTTTTTTTGAGACACTCTGCACGAAGAGTGCTAATATGGTCATTCCACCAGTGAACCGAAGGACGATTGTTCATCCCACGTCTTCGCGGCATGCTTGCATCGCAAGCTTGGGTAACTTTCGTCATTAGTTCTTCGGTCATTTCTTCGGCATCTCCAGCAAGGATCGGATCTCCATCCAAGGCCACCACAAAGGCAGCCGGATCAAAAGATTTCACTTTCCATCCGATCGCGTTTGTGCGCCTGATTGCTCTTATGGGGTTCCGATCAGTTGATACTTCCCAGAGTATTGCACTATGATCGCTAGCTGTATAGATATCCATCACTTTCCAGGAATATCATTTTTTAGTTAGGCTGCTGCTAACGAATGTGAGATCCACAATTGAGCTTGCCTCTCCTTTGGTATACGTTGTTGTGTCACCGATGTTAAGCAGAACTACATCCAGCGCAGCCATAGCCTCGAGTAGTGCCCTTCCCCGCGCATTAGTAACCCTGCTACCCCACTCCACTGCCCAGGAATTGAAATCACCGGCTATTGCAACAGGAAAGTGCTGTCGCGCATCTTCAATTAACCGATCCAAGAAATCTGTAAATTGGTCAATGGAGAGGCTGGGTGGAGCATAGCAGCTGTAAAAGCGAATTCCTTCTATCCATGCTGCTACAAAGCCGGTTTCCCTGTTGTTGATTTCTCTCTGGAAAGGAAGTTTGCCACAAGACCAGATGACAGCTTTAGTGGTGCTGTCTGATTTCCAGGGTTGGGAACTGAGGTGTCTGTATGGCTCTGCTACCAGTGCGAGGTCTATCTCCAATTCGCGTACGGTCTGCATGAGCAGATCGTGTGCAGACTCACAGTGGTTGATGTTGAGTTGGAGTATCTTCATGTTCGTCTGTTCTTCAACTTCCGGAGTGCCTCTTTAAATACGGGGCATCTACTAGTACCAGCATGGTGGGCTGCATTCTCTGCGCCCTGGTGTTCAACACATAATGAACACCTAGCTGGATTTTTGCAATCCGCGACTTTATGTCCTTGTTGTCCGCATTTAATGCACAGTTGAGACTGGTCTATTTTGCTTCTACATTGGTTAGCAAGATGTCCAAAGTGCCAGCATTTATAGCATTGTGTTGGTCTCCTCACTGATCTTACTCGGCAATTGACCCAACCAATCCTGATTTTGCCATGTTCCCCAAGTATCTTCTGCGCTATTGGGGCTGCTAATGTCACCAACGCAGTCTGGGTTCCTCTGTAGGCCTGATGCAGTTTTTTGACTGACTTGACTTGTGTGTGTTAGTGTGTGTGTATGCGTCTGTATATGTGTGTATGTATGCGTCTGTGTGTGTATGTATGCGGCTGTGTGTGTGTGTGTTTTTTTATTCCTTTATAGAGGTTAAAAAAATACATTTACTTATCATCAAGACAAGATGCTATGCCTGGTATGTCCGACTCAGATATCAATACCGACTAAAAAACTTCCTCTTTCACCGGCCTCTGAATCCCAACTGTGTGTCCAAACCCGTCTGTGTGTGTGTGAATGCGTCTGTATGTGTGTGTGTGTGTGTGTATGTATGCGGGCGGGGTGTGTGCACGGTGCGTACCTCCAGGCGTCTTCCTGCGCGAGGTGCTCTGCGCGCGTGTAGTGCGCGAGGCAGGCGTGCAGCGTGAGCGGCTCCCGCGCCGAGCCGCCCGCGCGCGCCGCCGACACGTGCACCTCACACGCCTCGCCCGACGAACGGATTATACTACACACAAACAAAAACAACACTATTTATTTTTATTTCTCTCGCTCTTGGAATAAATCTTGTGTCGCAGGGGACTCTGTTACATGAAACGGACACAAAGAACACCCAGACTCAGAACAACAGTTTGTGGACTGACTGACCCACAACACTAGCGCAGTAGAAAGCGACTATCAAATTCATCGTGTTGTTAGCGCATAACTTTTCAATTAAGGCGCTACCAAACACACTGAAAAGGTAATAATTTATAAGTGTCTACATGAAAATTAACGAATATGCTCCAAAACTTAATAATCTAGTTAAATGTAAACCCTTGGGAAATATGCCACATTAATTTTTCGATAGGTATAACTTATACACGCTACCAAATATTTAAATAAAACACTGCTATGAATACTAAATTCTCAATTTTTCTAACGTAATTATTGGAAAGGCTAAGTCAATACCACATTTAATTAGACTAATCTAAAGTTCATTTTCCAACTACAAAGTTTAATTATATTAAAAACAAGGTGAAATATAATATACCTGTCCCTATGGGCTGGGTCCCACAGCAGTTCCAGTCGAAGGTGTGGATGCTTGTCGTGTGAGCACAACGCTTGTTCCACGTCCAGAGAAAACAGTGGATGAGGAAGCTGTGATCATTCAAAAGTAAAAGTTTTAAAAATTGTTCATTATATAAATATAGTAGTAGGCTTTAAATTGATGACTTTATTAACTAACATTATGACCTAAAAATTATTAAATTGCACTAAAATCACATTTTTTTACATTGTTAAGCATCTTAATAACATTGGTAAAAAATTGTTATTGTATGTCTTAACAAATATTGATTACATTACTATTATATTTATATTGACTTGTATGCATTATTTTGTTTCGTTCTAATATTAGTAATGATAAGTGCTACACGTAATTATGTATTTTAATTGGTTTATTATGAAGTTGAGTTGGAAGAAATAAACAATTTACTGTATGTAGTCATTATCATTTGTAAGACATTCATTACCTCAGGCTGTAAATAGGCGGGGTCCCTAGGACGGTGTGCCTCGGCGATCCTGGCGCGGAAGATGTCATGTCCCTGCGAGTTCTCGAGCACACGCTCGGCTACCACCTGGCACATCTCCTTCAGCATCAGCTTCTGTAAGTCCTCGTACGAGATCTCGCGAGGCACTTGCATTGCGTAAGGCGATCCTATATACGTAAAAATTAACATACAGTTTTTTTTACAAAAAATATGGCCATTTAAACACTTTTTTCTTTTATCGTGTACAAGCTCTGCCAACCTGGTAAACGTTTAATTAGCTTTATGTATCTATACTAATATTATAAAGCTGCAGAGTTTGTTTGTTTGTTTCTAATTTCAGAAACTACTGGTCCGATTTGAAAAATACTTTCAGTCCATTTATCGAGGAAGGCTATAGGGTATATTTCATTTTCAAAAAAATTAGTGATCCGTAAGAAAATTGCTATTTCGTAACCCAAGGTGTCAAATCGAAAACCTATTTTTGCGTGCGCTGCAATAACTATTGACAATAGAACCATTATTTATTATTTTATTTATTAAATGTGTTCTTGATTATGAGTATTAGATCTTAGAAGAGTATATAAATACATCTATACTAATATATAAAACTGAAGAGTTTGTTTGTTTGTTTGAACGCGCTAATCTGAGATCCAATTTGAATAATTCTTTCAGTCTTAGATAGCCCATTTATACAGGAAGGCTAAAGGCATCACGCTTAGACCAATAGGAGCGGAGCACCCATGAAGAATGGGGGAAAATTATCACGCTACGGGCAATAGAAGACGCAAACGACGTTGCGTGGGTCAGCTAGTTATTTTATATGCTTATGCTTCATTGAAATTAACTAAATTGTAAACTAAAACCTAACCATTTCCAAATTTTAGTAAACCCAAAAGTTTTTAAGATGCAAGATTACTTCATAGATCATATTAGTAACAATGTTCTTTACAAAAACCTTTACAAGCTAAACATAATGTTGTACTAACCGAATCTCTCTCCTTCGAGTAGATTGACCCACAGGATCAGTAGATAAGGTGTGGTTGGTGTCTGCAATAATGGAGGTGCTTCCATACAATACAATGCCCCAAAGTCTATCCCAGCTGCCTCCCACCCCGCTCGAGCATTGCACCAACCTGACAAACAACAATCATACACATGTTCAATTTTAATAAAAGTAGTAGTCGCATATAGATAATTTTTTATCACTATTTATAAAAATAATCTAAAAATGAAATGGAACGCTAAAAAATAAGTACATGTATTATTAAATTTCATATCATAATTACATCCAGTCATCTAATTATTTTAGACTTAACTGTACCTGCGCCGACCTGCTTGCGCAACTAACTTCAGAAACGTCATAAAGATTGGTTCGGGCTATACACTATTGTACTTCAATTACCCATATTCATAAAATAAATTATCTCATTTAAGTTATTATTTTTACTCAAATTGAAATATGCGATTAAACACTATTCACATTATAGTCTTACTGTATGTTACTCACCCATTTCATTGATTTCTGCAAGTATTATGTGATCTCGATCAATTCCCGTGTCATTGTGGAGTGTGGTTCGCAATTCGTCCATAGTAGTACTAGGTGTGAGTTCTATACCAATACGCACTTGTCTTGGCTGTTGGTTGACATAGACTACCTGCAAACATAAATATACACGCCTAAAAACTATAGCGTTATGACAAAAAGAGTTACATTATTTAAGTCAATTCAAGTATATTGACTTACATCTATACTAATATATAAAGCTGAAGAGTCTGTTTGCTTGAACTAATCTCAGGAACTACTGGTCCGATTTGATAACATATTTTAGTGTTAGATAGCCCATTTATCGAGGAAGGCTATAGGCTATATATCATCACGCTAAGACCAATAGGAGCGGAGCACCAATGAAGAATATTACAAAAACGGGGTAAAATTATTACGCTACGGGTAGTGAAATATAAAAAAGGGATGGTGATAACTTCAGACTCATCTATTCATTTTTTTCATTCACGATCTACTTTTATTTTTAACCAACTTCAAAAGGGAGGACTTTGTACATTCTACTGTATGTTTTTTTTTAATATACTCTTAAATCATTATCTAAAGAATGTCTGTCTGGTTGATAGAGTAATAGATTTGTCCTAATTAGGTGATCAGGACTAAATATTATGCAAACAAATTGGGTCTTTTCTTATACGAATCTAAGTCCATGTATAACTACAAACGTGAGGTATATCTGTATGTTTGTACTTACATTGACAGGCAGTGGGGAAGGTTGAGTTGTAGCTAATCTCGAGGGTAGCTGCACGCTCACGCAGTGGAAGGGGTCAAATGTACAAGATGTGCGCTCACATTTGGCACATGTTAATGCAGATCTAAAAAAAGAGCAAAAACTTAAGAGAAGTGTAATAAGTAATATAATAAGTGTTTTTATGTCTCGCGGTTGGCGTGTGCGACTGCTGATCATGAGGTCTCGGGTTCGATTCCCGGGTCGGACCAAATGTTTGTATGATCTACAAATATTTTTTTCGGAGTTTGGGTGTTTTCTATGTATGTATTTACAAAAAAAAAGTATATATGTATTTTTATCAGTTGTCTAGTACCCATAACACAAGATCTGCTTAGTTTGGAACTAGATGGCGTTGTGTGTTAGATGTCCGAAATATGTATTTATTTATTAAAGACACAGCGGACACTTATAATTTCTTGGTTTACATATCTCGTATGTAAATGTTTTAAATGAATCTAATAGTTTGAATACATAATTTACACTAGGCGTGTCTTATACCACTTAATTCGTTAATAATGTTTGTATGTACTGTAATTAATAAATAATAATATTAAATATTTCGGACATCTAACACACCACGCCATCTAGTCCCAAGCTAAGCGGAGCTTGTGTTATGGGTACTAGACAACTGATATAAATACTTCTATCCTTTTTTTTTTAAATACATACATAGAAAACACCCAAACTCCGAAACAAATATTTGCAGATCATACAAACATTTGGTCCGACCTGGGAATCGAACCCGAGACCTCAAGCACAGCAGTCGCATACACAACCACTGCGCCACCGAGGCAGTCGTTGTTAAAACTTCGAAACCCATATTCACATTCCAAAACTTTTAGATGGACTCAACTTCGATACAACCAATTCATACCTTATTTTGCAACTCTTACTCAGTGGTTGCTTTTTACATAAAAAGTATGGTCCGCCAAAATTTCAAGTCAGTTTCATTAGTGGTTTAATCTCTGCATTGATGAATGAGTAAGTCAGTCACGAAAGTAATTTTATATGTATAGATAACCAATGCATGTAGATTTCCTTAACAAGATAAACAAGAAATACTGATTAGTGTATTTAGAGTGCAAAATTATTTGACTTCGAATACCTATACTGGGCTTGAAATACGGCCTGCACAAATGAGCTGTTTCTTCTTGCGTGATTAGCTAATGTTTCGGCAGCTACTACTTCATCAGGCTTACCACCAGTATTCTGAAATAATAATCAACAAATAATCATAAATCCATTGAACCTTCAAAATATTACGCACGGATAGCGTAGTGGTTTAAGCGTTCGCCACGCTGTTTTCTACTGTGCTAAGTGTTGTGGGTTCAAACCCCACATGGGAAAACACTGTGTGTGTGGTTCAAATTCACAATTGACTGCCTCGGTGGCGCAGTGTAGCGTATGCGACTGCTGTGCTTGAGGTCTCGGGTTCGATTCCCGGGTGGACCAAATGTTTGATCTACAAATATTTGCTTTGCGCGCGCTTTTGACATGACCAATGACGTCATTGTCATTTCGTGGTTGTTAGTTTCATTCATGTTTAGTTACTTTATACTTATTTACAGTTTTAATTGCTATAAAAATCATGGAAGAAGTTAATTTTTCTCACAAACACTACTAACACAGTATGAATTTCGATGCCGATAATTTCGATGAAGTGACAATCGACGTCCAGGGATATTCCGGTTAGGGTTAACCTAACCGAAATAATCTGTTATTAACCCTTTTGGAAATGGGTTAACCTAAATTTAGGATTAACCTAAATATGTGTTACCGAATTATAACTGTTAACAGGAATAATCTAATACAGGATAATTACGGTTAACCTTAACCGAATTTGATATAGGTTTCTGGATATTTGTAGGTCCGTGATTCATTTTTCGTTACAGTCGTCGGTGACGTTCATTATTTGCGTGGAATGGGAAAAGGGGATAACAAGTTAATTTTTTTTCACAAGAGATCAAGTAACATTGATTAATTTTCGAATCGCGTCACGTCGTAAAATAACCGAAATCTTGGGTTAACATCTATCATTTGGGTTAACAATTTCAAAAACATAAACCCTTTAATTTGGGTTAACCCTTATTGTTTGGGTTAAAACAATAACATATATAATCTGTTAACCGAATCAATGAGTAACCCTTTGAAACGGTTACAGATTGATTCGGTAACCGTTTATAACGAATACCGTTATGCATGGGTTTTCCGATCCCTGTCGACGTCACATTTCGTTTCGACCAATAGTGACGCGTTTTGTAAGTTTGAATTTCCCTCCCTTAATTTTCACTTTTTATTCAATACCTGGGTTTAAATAATCACTAAACAAAGACAATAAAGAATCTAGAAAAAAATATTTGAATCAAATAAAAATTTTATGATAAGTTATGGAATCAGGCGTTACTTTGCGGAAATCCATGACATTAAATGCTATGAAATATATGCGAGACAAATGTCTCGCGGAATTAAAGCTAAATATATTTCATAGCATTTAAAAAAATTTATGCATATTCCCTATTTATGTGCATAACATGTGGTGCTTAAATTTTTTAAGGTGTTTGAAAAAGGAAGTGTGCTTTAGGCTACTAACTTACCTTAATAGTTTTATATTTTTTCTTAGTAGCCGTATTCAAGTCTTCATGAACTTTATCTAGTAGCCAGAATAGAAACTCTTGGGCATCATGTTGACTATTCCCTCTATATTGTGTCCCGTGCCTTTCAACCGCACTCTATAAATATATCCCATATTTAATTCATGTAGAATGTCATTTTAAGTAACAAATTAAGTTCTTTTAAATGGTGATTTTACTAATTTTGTTTTAATATTCTGCAATTATACATAGAAACTAACTATGAAAAACTTATGCAGTTAATCATTACAGCAATAAAAAAAACAGGATTGAAAAAGAATATATATTAAACAACTGGAATAATGTATATACCTTAAATGCAGTACTCATATCAGCTGTATAATGACAAGCCCAGAGGGCTTTTAACAAGGCTGCCAATTGTTCCGTTACTTCTCCACGAGTGCCATACTTTTTTGAATTAATTTTATTTCTCTTTTGTAAATCTACCTGAAATAATATTAACATACACATGTAAACAATATTTCCATCACATAATTTTTGTTTAAACATATCTGCAAAAAGCATTGCATGAAAATAACTATGCAATGAAGACATTTGTGAAATAAAATCCAACTTTGACTATTCCTCTTCTAGGGACGACTTTTTTGTTTCCCCAAATATTGTTTCTTTTTCTTTTTAAAAAAGATAACTCCCGCACTAGGAATAAATCCTGTGTCGCGGGGGACTTTACAAACATACATGAAACGGACACAAAGAACACCCAGACTCAGAACAACAATTTGTGGATCACACAAAGTGTTGTCCTGCGTGGGATTTGAACCCACGACACTTTGCGAAGTAGGAAACGGCGTGGTGACCGTTAAACCACTAGGCCAAACGTGCAGTCATTTGTGAACATTTAGATGAGTGTATCATATGTCACTAAATAGGGTAAAGGACTCGACATAAATAAAAGTGAGAGAATAATAGTGTTTAGTAATTTGATTATTTCCTCTATATTATTTTGCTTATGTTCATGAGAAGACTAATCTAGGGAACCACACCTAGGGAATCACAACCCTCAGTAGTGAGGAGGACTATTTTATATTTATGTTACAAAAGTAAAGTTTTTGTGTCAATATGCAGGAAAAATCAGGTTAATTTATAAGCTTTTGGATACAATTAATAGTAAGGAGCATCGAAATTGCATCAGTCATTCATCTATGAATAGGTGATGATTTTAATGACGATGATGAAACAGTGACTTCGATTTCATGGTATATAATTTAAACAGCAATATCACATTTTTATCAAAAAAGTATGTCAATTATTACAATCTGACTGCCTCATCAGAAACCTGAATCAAACCTCAT
Organism: Diaphora mendica; assembly: GCA_949125395.1. Lineage (NCBI taxonomy): Eukaryota > Metazoa > Arthropoda > Insecta > Lepidoptera > Erebidae > Diaphora > Diaphora mendica. The sequence goes on from OX421321.1 coordinate 12,430,046, forward strand.
GTGCCAACATGAGGTTTGATTCCCAGGTCAGACCAAATATTTGTATGATTTGCAAATATTTGTTTTGGAGTTTGGGTGTTTTCTTGTTATGTATAATATGTAGGTAAGTATGTTATTATTAAACAATGCTTAGTTTGAAGCTAGACGGCGTTGTGTCAGATGTCCGAAATATTTATCATTATTTTAATAAATACTAACTTTATAGTGCTCTAGTACAAAATATTCAGCAATAACATCAGTATGTGAAAGGCACTGCAATACTGCATTCATGTAACAAGTGTTGCCGTGGTTCTTGATGCCAGTAGCTGCCGGGGTAGAACCAGGAGGCCATGGGGGATCGCCACTACATGGCACTCGTTCACCATTCATCAATGCTGGTGCTGACTTCACCTAGAAAGAAACAGTTTAACTTGAAAATAGAGCAGTGCAAAAATCAGGTCATTAAAACACTTCCCTGAATAAAGTCAGGTCATTAGAACACTTCCCTGGATAAAATCAGGTCATTAGAACACTTCCCTGCATAAAATCAGGTCATTAGAACACTTCCCTGTATAAAATCAGGTCATTAGAACACTTTCCTGCACAAAATAAGGTCATTAGATTACAAGGTTAAATTAGGCAGGAGACACTTTGTGTGATCCAAAAATTGTTGTTCTGAGTCTGGGAGTCCTTTGTGTCTGTTTCATATAAAGTCTCCTGCGACACAGGATGTATATTCCTAATGCGGGAGTTGACTTTTTAAAAGAGAAAAAAAAGAAGAGAATATGGGGCAGATTTTAGAGAGATTTCTCTTTCAGATGTAGATGTTTATTTATAAATAAGGCTACAATAGCCTGTATATTCAATGTATGAAGTGATTTCCATCAAAATAAAATGACAGTAACAATTTATGCAACAGATTTATTATAACAATACAGTGCAAATAACATTTGAGTCATGCTTTGTTTCCATAAGATAGATGCTCAAATGACAAAAGTATTTATCAGTAGTACCTAATATGTTAGTACCAACCCATCTAGACAGTGTGGCATAGTAGAACAATGCCTCCCGTCTACGAAGAGGCCTTTGTAGGGCAGTGGACTGTTAAAGAGTGTTGATGACCTAATATAACTGATTTTGGACTTTCACGATTTTTACACAGTTTTTGTTATCTAGTGGGACTTGATAAAATTATTTAAAAGTTCTACTTTCTATTTCCCAATGTTTCCAACAGGCTATTACCGCTCATAGTTACAGGTAGCCTTAGCTTTTAAATAATTTTATCACGAACAAGTTCCACTATACTACAAAAACTAGATAATATAAATGTCTACTAGCTAAAAACGATATTCATAAATATATATAGCTTATAATATACTTTAAAAAACAAACAATATGTATGTATATGTGATAAAAACACTCTGTACACCCTTTTTAAACAAAGCGGGCATTTTTTATACATGTCAAAGTGCGCTAAGCTAACATGTCTAAAGAATACCTATATGCTTTATGTGTATACTAGTTTTTGCTCACGGCTCTGCCCGCTTGTATGTCGGTTATCACAGCAAATAGTAGCCTATGTGTTATTCTAATGTATAAGCTATATTACGGTAAAGTTTCATCCAAATCCGTTCAGTAGTTTTTGCATAAAAGAGTAACAAACATTCATCCATCCATCTATACTTACAAACTTTCGCGTTTATAATATTAGTAGGATTATTTATGTTAAAATAGCTACATAAGACCTTAAGGGTCCAGTCCAGTACTTTTTTTTGTATATGACATAAATAAGGAGCATTGTTTTCTTTCTTTCTAAACTGGGTTTTAGGTAATGTTTATAATAGCAATTTATCAAAGTTCTCATTAAAAGCAACAAACTAATGCCGCCAAAGTAAAAGTAACCAATTCACTCTATTTTCGAACTCTGGGCAAGAGACTACATCCTATTAGATTTTTATAAGTTATACTCAATAACACAAAAATTCAAACATTACAAAACTATGCCATGGAAGTAAACAATTTTCATAGAACAAGCACTTCATATCTGCTCATGTTCAGTACATTATTATATAATTAGAATATATCTAATTACATATCAAAAACTTATAAGATTTTGTTTGGTGAAGAAATGTTATCAAGGCTAATAAAACTGTGACAATGAAGATGCATTGTACTTGCTATAGGTTGAAAATAAACTTATTTAAATTTAATACTTACACCTGATACATGAACAGTACTCATGTGTTGCGCTATCTTGTTCAAGAATCTTTTCCATGATGGCCTTCTAAATAACTTCCTTTCTACATTATCATCCTTTGTAGTTTCACCAATGACGGAAGTGGTGCTAGTTGGTTTAATTTCATTCTCATTACTTTTGTTTTTACTAGATCCAGGCTTTGTAGTTCCGAAAGGATTACGAGGCAACGTAAATGTACGTTTTAATCGGGATCCCTCCACCTGCTTCTGTGCCATACTGTTTTCAGCCATTTCATTGATCAATTCACTCTCAGAACAAGATTTCAACACAGTAGATAGGTTATTAGTAGACATATTAAATTATGAATAGCTATCACTTTACATTTATAACTTATTTTTAACAATACCCAATAGAAAACATTGATATGTCACTGACGTTAACGCCATTTTGATTTTTTTTTCAAGACACTTTGTCTATGGTCAATGTCTAATAGGGATGCAATTATGAATAATAGGTATTCTTTTAAAACTTTGTGCTGTTCTAGATGGCAGATTATCAAATAATAAACGTTTCTTTTTCATAAAAGACTTTGATTTAACAATAAAATGCAAATATCGAAATTGTAGACTGTAACTTTATTAAAAAAGTGATGATTATAATGAGCTCAATAATAAAGTTATACGGTCAATGATATGGTCTAAGATACGTAGAGAAACGACCTTCACCCATCTGTTTAATGGATGAAAAGTATTTTATATCAAATTTAAAATAAAAAATAACATATCACGAGTGGGTTGGCTAAAAAATTCCTGGCCAAACTATTTATTAATTAACAATTAAAAAATCACTTTTTATTACACAGTGTTTAACGAAGCTATTCAAAAACAGATGGCGTTATTCTAAATGCACGCAATTATAACATTAACCACTATAAGAATAAATTCGATATTCGTGTCATTCTTCGATATTTACCGCTACTCGCTTAGTGTTGAGGCACATATTACAATATTATCAATAATATCGATACCTAACTTTTGTTGTTAGGACGGAGCAAAATAAAAAACATGAATTGAAGGATATCTGAGGAGGTAACATTATAAGGTGAAGAAGCTAAAAAATAAGTACTTGCATAATAATGTTTATTAATTTTAAGAATCTGTATTATAATCATATTATATTTAATAAAGACTGTTAAGCCACTTAACCGTTGGTATAGTGTTTAGCGATCCTGACTGCTGAGTCAGAGTTCGGAACAGACAGAGAGACAGACAAAATTAAAAAAAATGTTATTTTGGTATACGGCCCGTGCCTGCAAATTTCGCAGAGAAAAGAATCACGCTTCGAATGGGCTGGCTCGACCGGATTGATACCACGGCCTCACAGAAAACCAGTGTGAAATGGCGCTTGCACTGTGTTTCACTGAGTGAGTGAGGATACCGGAGGCCCATATCCCAACTCCTCCCCCGCCCCACCCCCCAAAGGTCGGCAACGCGCTTGTGACGCCTCTGGTGTTGCGGGGGTGTCCATGGACAGTGGTAATCGCTTACCATCAGGTGATGCTCGTTTGCCACCTGTTCCGTAAAAAAAAAATTGTACCGTGTACCTACACATGCAGATGCATTTAGTAAAAAGCGGATATAAATATTTAATAATACAAACAGACACTGTTATTATATATATTATATTCTTACTATATACTTATTTGTATAGATATTCAATGGTTAAAACAAGTGTTTTTCTTTCAAGGCCACGTAAACAAACAAGCAAAATTTAATATTTATAATTATTATAGTAAGTAAATATAACACGTTTAAAAGTATGGAAATCGATAAAGCTAACATCCTACCTGGCTACATCACTAATCGAGTAGAATAGAAAATACGAGAATAACGTTGAAAACTGATAAGACCCGATCATACCAGATTGAGATTTATGTGAATGGGATAAGGAAGAGTTTAGCTTAAATCTCTAGTCAATTATCAGTTAAATAAATTTTTTAGATTTTATTGATAAAACATACAAAATTGTACCTACAGATGGTAAGAAACACCTCCATTATCAATCTTTTTCCTTCTGCTATCATTTTTACACTGTAAAACAGAACAGTACTACATTGTGGCATAAAAAAGAACTTTCATTGGACGACCTATTCAATGCAGCGTTGTAACACGACTATGATACAAAATACCTACAACTCATAAAAGTATGCGTTGCAACGCTTATCAGTGGCAAGCGCGCCACGCCTACTAGCCATTTCTACTTATATCTTTTTGTTTTGTGATTTTAGCATTCATGTTACCGCTTCTGAATATTTTCTTTATGGCAACACTGCGTATCTTTCCGAATCCGAATTCTGTCAATCAAACAGAGAGTGCGGGGCACGGGGGTGAATGTCCCTTATAAGCCGTTTTTACGAATAAGGTCCTGCTCTCTATGGTTCTTGTTCCTTAACTATTACCTCTACAATCTTTTTATGATCACACATAATTCTTAAAGTTATAGATAGATGGCGTTAATTCATTTTTTAACTCACACTTTTTTTTTAAATACATCTCAGTGTTGCAACTCAATAGTCTACAACCATTTCAGTAATTTAATTGACAAATAAAATTTAGGGTTACATCAAAATATAATTTCAATCCTCAAGTACAAAAGTTATTTACAAACCAAGAACTTATTTATAGAATATGTAATGTCTCAACCTTGCATAAAAGTACGCCTATCTTACTTTAAGGTGAGAACATGCTAATTAAACCCAACGCCTTGTGGGGTTTCGACACCAGATGCCAATCGTGCATTTAATGGGAAAGACTATATTATTTACTTTAAGAAGACGAGGTGAATTATACATCTGACATTTTAAAGAAATTACATTATTTATGTAAGAAGCTATTAATGATGAATTGAATAATTCTAACGAATAATTTCATTAATATAGGTTTCAAGGAAGCGTTTTAGAAATCAAAGTCATGCAAAGTGACTTTGGATTTTTAGATTTTGTTTTTAAATAATTTTTTAGAGTTATTTTATGTTATTTTTTTCCTCCAAAATTTATAACTAGGTATGCTTTTATTTCCATTCCATGGCAACATTTTATTTTTAAAAATTTTGACTGATTTTGTTGGTTTCAAATCGGTATACAAAACTTTTTAATGTTTTATTTTGGTATTATTAGTGAATTTCCTTGCGTTGAGTATTTTTTCTCCGCAACTATATTAGACTTGAGTTAGCTCCACGTGTTAGTGTTTAATTCCACCAGTTATTTGCGATATTTGGAACGCTTGTTCCAGTTACTTGCGATGGTTTGGACGCTTTACTTTTAAAAAAATTTCTAATTGCGATAGTTTGAATGCTTTATTGTTTGAATTTTAATGTTACGTTTGAATGTTACGACCTTGTGAAGAATTTTACTGTGTGTGTCTCGCAATTTTACGATATTTTGGAGGTTATAGTTATTTTTATAAGTTTCTTATTGCCAACTACAAGACGTTGTGTTTTTGGATGTAAAACGACAGGTAAGGATGAAATTTCATTAATATGATAATATCAATAACCTCTACTAAGTAATAATGGCAAATATTATGTTTGTTAAACGTATTACCAGAGTAAATTTATTGGAGCAAACAATTGAATGTCAGTTAACGAAAAAGTCATATTTTTATATAAATAAGTTATTTATTTAGTCTCTTTTATACCCGATATTATCATACCACGAAAGGGATACATGTTAATTAACTAATCATAATTTACAATGGAATAATTGTGGGATACCACACCATATTTTATTTTAAAGTAAATGCTTGTAGGAAATATAGAATATCAAACAATTAATTAAATTCCTACACTAAAAGAATCACCATAATCAACAGCCTTTAGTAGCCTACTAGTGGATATAGAGCACTCTGTAGAGGAGGCTTTGGCCTACTATAGCATGTTGGCCAGAGTTTTGTTCTAAGTTTTCCTTCTGTTTGCCATGCTGTTCTCTTGCATAGTTTACTACTTAGTTGGCTCTTACAATACCAAATACAAAATTGTTATGAAAAATAATAATACAAATAAAAATAAAGGAGACATAGACAAAACATTGCCGGACCTATAAAACAATGAAGTATTTTTAAATTTAGACAGCCTGTGATCACAGCCAGTGTAATTTGGTTGAAATGTCAGGAAATTCAATGGATTGTATCTGTTTAGTGATCACATGAATTCCCATATAGATACATAATTATTATAACAGACTGCAAAAAATTAAAATCAAAAATCTCAATAGCTACTATTGAGTGGATTGAATCATTTTCCATAAAGAATGAAAAGGATGACCTAAATAACTGCACAAGTTGATTATAGTACTGACTCTATAATGAATAGTTTTTGTTTAACAGTGGGACTTATTCGCAATTTAATTATTTAAAAGGTATGATCCCTTCTAAGCCCTCTGTATAACAAACTATGTGTAAAATGCATTAAAAGCTAAAAACAGTTATGAAATGTATAATAAGGACCAGTTTCACCGCAAAGTATTAAAAACCCTGATGGACTAATTTAAACATATTTTCCAAATAACTATGGATTTAGGTTTCATATAGAGACATAAGTATTAGGTATACATTTAAATATCACCAGCAATGACAAATTATACATAACTATTTAAAACTTTATAAGATACATGGGAATTGGCCCTAATTTGTGTGTATTTATTTAAAATAAAATCATTTTTTTAAGGTGTCACTATCTCTATCACCCAACCTACGAAAATCCACAGCGATTTAAGACCTGAGGGAATTTGGCCGGAACATTGTTAAGTGGTTTAACTGATGATGAAATTTATCTCAGAAGGAAAGTGTGTGATATACATTTTAGACCACAAGACAGAAACAGGAACAATCATTTGAATGCTCTTGCTGTTCCTTCACTACTACAACCAGGTATGTATCATTCTTGTTGCAAGTAATTATTTTAATTGATAAATTGTTCCATTAATCTAAAAAGGTTTATTTGTTTTTACCCAACTGCGTCAGAAATAGGACGGCATCATAAAGTATTTAGTAAGCTTACAAAACAATGTCAGTTAGTCAATCGAATTATATAAATAGATGTTGTGATATTTGTTTTTTGCCTATTCAGTTCATTACTTATAAGCAACGGGGTTTTATTTGTGTTGTAACGATAATCTTATTTACATCAAAGTTTTATATGTAGTGTAAATCTATCATTTAAAGAACCCGAAGGGCTAGAAATATACATTTTGTTCGTGAATTTTTTGACAAAAGCCAATTCCATTTTATAATGTTTCACAAACTTAAGTGTATAAAATAATTAAAAAGGTCTTTATATGTAATTTTTACAAATAAATAAAATCGGAGTGTCTGTTTGTAATCTATCTTCTATATATATAGAAAAGTAAGGTGACTGACTGACTGACTGACAGACCCAAAGATTAACGCACAGCCCAAACCGCTGAAGCTAGAATCCTGAAATTTTGCATATAGGTTCTTTATATAACCTAAGTGAGCACTAAGAACGGAATTTTTGAAATTCCACCCCTAAGGGTAAAATCAGGGGATGAAAGTCTGCGTGAGCGAAGCCGCGTGTAAAAGCTAGTATTAAAATAACCGCTTTTACTAAATGGATATGTATGTATACATGATACATACACCAAAATATTTTTACAATTTTTGTCTGTCTGTCTGTTTACTTGGTCCGGCTAATCTCTGAAACGGTTGTACCGATTTTGACGGAACTTTCACTGATAGATAGCTGATGATATAAGAAGTAATTTAGGCTACTTTTTAGGGTTCCGTGCCAAAGGCAAAAAATGGAATCCTTATAGATTCGTCATGTCTGTCTGTCTGTCTGTCCGTCCGTATGTCACAGCCACTTTTTTTTCCGAAACTATAAGAACTATAATGTTGAAACTTGGTAAGTAGATGTATTCTGTGAACCGCATTAAAATTTTCACACAAAAATAGAAAAAAAACAATAAATTTTGGGAGTCCCCATACATAGAACTGAAACTCAATTTTTTTTTTCATGAAACCTATACGGGGTATCTATGGATAGGTCTTCCAAAATGATATTGAGGTTTCTAAAATATTTTTTTTCTAAACTGAATAGTTTGCGCGAGAGACAATTCCAAAGTGGTAAAATGTGTCCCCCCCCTCTTGTAACTTCTAAAATAGGAGAATGATAAAACTAAAAAAATATATATGATGTACATTACCATGTAAACTTCCACCGAAATTTGGTATTATAAAATAAAAATTATATTATGTTACTTGCTGCTGTGGAACCCTCCATGGGCGAGTCCGACTCGCACTTGGCCGCTTTTTTTTAGACTGGCTTCGCCCCACGGCGTCACATACGGTATGATAATAACCGCGGGTAACATCGCGGTTATTTGCAATTTTTTATCAAGCTCCGACACGACACTTCGTGTTAGGTATGAGTTTTACGAGTGAATCAATGTGTCTATGTGTGTATATCTCTCTGTGGGTTCTTGTGGCATCATAGCTCCTAAACGGATGATTTTGATTATTTATTTTGCCAAAAAGAGACTTAGCCGAGTTTTCTAAGCTTGGAAAGTTTGCTAAGAGCGTGTTATAATTAATAATATTTTTTTAATTTATTTATCTTCATTGTATACACAAAGTTAAATAGTACAACAAAATCAGTTACAAAGTATGTATATCAATTGGCGGTCTTATCGCTCACGGCCACGGTATTTAAATTTTTGGTTAAATACCTATTTTTATCGCGTGAAGCCGGGATCGGCTGCTAGTATTATATAATTATATTTACAATTAGCTGAGTCCCGCGGTGTCACCCGCGGTTTTTGCCGTACCGCGGGTAGCGTCGCGGGGCGAAGCTAGTCTAAAAAAACTAGCCTGTTACTCCTTATATCATCAGCTACATATCAGTGAAAGTCCTGTCAAAATCGGTCCAGCCGTTCCAGAGATTACCCAGAACAAACAGACAGGCCGACAGACAGACAAAAATTGTAAAAAATACATTTTTGGTATATATATGCCGTGTATAGTGTATTTTTTTATATTTGAGTTGATTGAATGAAAGGTAAATTGCGGTTTACTATTTATGACGTATTAAAAAAAAATACTAACTAGATCTCGTTCAAACTAATTTTCAGTGGAAGTTTGCATTGTAATGTACATCATATATTTATTTTAGTTTTATCATTCTCTTATTTCGAAGTTATAGGGGGGGGGGGGGGGAGGGGCATTTTGCCACTTTGGAAGTGTTTCTCGCGCAAACTATTCATTTTAGAAAAAAATTAGAATAAAATCCTCAATATCATTTTTGAAGACCTATCCTTAGAGATACCCCACATTTATGGGTTTGATGAAAAAGAAAATTGAGTTTCAGTTCTAAGTATGGGAACCCCCAAAATGTATTGTTTTTTTAAATATTTCTGTGTGAAAATCTTAAAGCGTTTCACAGAATACATCTACTTACCAATTTTCAACAGTATAGTTCTTATAGTTTGGGAAAAAAAATGGCTGTGACATACGGACGGACAGACAGACATGACAAATCTCTAAGGGTTCCGTTTTTTGCCATTTGGCTACAGAATCCTTAAAAGTAGCCTAAGTTACTCCTTGTATTATCATTGGCGAGAATCCCGTCAAAATCGGTCCAGCCGTTCCAGTAATTAGCCAGAACAAACAGACGGACAAAAATTTAAAAAAATGTTGTTTTGGTATATGTACCATGTATACCTACATACATATGCATTTACTAAAAAGCAGTTGTTTTAATATTACAAACAGACACTCCAATTTTATTTATTTGTATACTCGTAGATGACTAGTTGAGCCCCGCGGTGTTATCTGTGGTACAACGACAACCGCAGGTAATGCCGCGGGGCAAAGCTAGTCTCAGCCTAAATCACTCCGTCTATCATCAGCTATTTGCCAGTGAAAGTCCCGTCAAAATCGGTCCAGCCGTTCCAGAGATTAGCCGAAACAAACAGACAGACAAGAATTGTAAAAAAAAATTACATGGTACATATACCAAAACAACATTTTTACTAAAAAATGTTGTTTTGGTATATGTACCATGTATACCTTACATACATATGCATTTAGTAAAAAGCGGTTGTTTTAATATTACAAACATACACTCCAATTTTATTTATATGTATAGATAACTAGCTAAGCCCCGCGGTGTTACCCGCGGTACAACAACAACCGCGGGTAACGCCACGGGGCAAAGCTAGTCTTAAAAAGTAGCCTAAATTACTCCTTTTATCACAGCTATCTGCCAGTGAAAGTCCCGTCAAAATCGGTCCAGGTATTCCAGAGATTAGCCGGAACAAACAGACAAACAAGATTTGTAAAAAATGTTGTTTTGGTATATGTACCATGTATACCTTAAATACATAATTATGCATTTAGTAAAAAGCGGTTGTTTTAATATTACAAACAGACACTCTAATTTTATTTATATGTATAGATAACTAGCTAAGCCCCGCGGTATTACCCGCGGTACAACAACAACCGCGGGTAACGCCACGGGGCAAAGCTAGTCTTAAAAAGTAGCCTAAATTACTCCTTTTATCACAGCTATCTGCCAGTAAAAGTCCAGTCAAAATCGGTCCAGGTATTCCAGAGATTAACCGGAACAAACAGACAAACAAGATTTGTAAAAAATGTTGTTTTGGTATATGTACCATGTATACCTTACATACATAATTATGCATTTAGTAAAAAGCGGTTGTTTTAATATTACAAACAGACACTCCAATTTTATTTATATGTATAGATAACTAGCTAAGCCCCGCGGTGTTACCCGCGGTACTACAACAACCGCGGGTAACGCCACGGGGCAAAGCTAGTCTTAAAAAGTAGCCTAAATTACTCCTTTTATCACAGCTATCTGCCAGTGAAAGTCCCGTCAAAATCGGTCCAGGTATTCCAGAGATTAGCCGGAACAAACAGACAAACAAGATTTGTAAAAAATGTTGTTTTGGTATATGTACCATGTATACCTTACATACATAATTATGCATTTAGTAAAAAGCGATTGTTTTAATATTACAAACAGACACTCCAATTTTATTTATTTGTATAGATGACTAGCTAAGCCCCGCGGTGTTACCCGCGGTACAACAACAACCGCGGGTAACGCCACGGGACAAAGCTAGTCTTAAAAAGTAGCCTAAATTGCTCCTTTTATCACCAGCTATCTGCCAGTGAAGTCCCTTCAAAATCGGTCCAGCTATTCCAGAGATTAGCCGGAACAAACAGACAGACAAAAATTGAAAAAATGATGTTATTTTGGTCTATGTATCGTGTACACATAAGTGTACAATATGCATTAAGTAAAAGCGGTATTTTAAACCGACTTCAAAAAAGGAGGAGGTTCTCAATTCGGCCGTATATATGTTTTTTTTTATGTGTGTTCACGGATAACTTCGTCGTTTATGAACCGATTTTGATTTTCTTTTTTTAATGAAAAGGATATGTCCCAACGGTGGTACCAAGATAAGGACATTAAGATCTGATGATGGCATCCAAGAGAAATCGAGTCGATACTTGAAGTCGGTTTTTGTTTTTGTTATAATTTTACTTGTAATATTACAAACAGACACTCGCAATTTTATTTATTATTAATCGACTTCTAAAAAGGAGGAGGTTCTCGATTCGACCGTATATACATATATTTTTATGTGTGTTCGCGGATAACATCGTCGTTTATGAACAGATTTTGATGATTAGACAATACTAAAGTGTTGCATTTAGCATTAAGAAAATTAAAGATATTTTGATTTCATTTTCAGGAACACAACCTGAACGCACACGCTGGCGGCCTACTACATTTGTCACTAAGACTACGCATTCAAGGTATGCAAGCCATTTGGAAAATGTTGTCCAAAAAAACATGGTTTTGATACAATGTTGTGCAGAAATTTCAATCAGGACCATAAACTTGAGTCATCAATTTAGAATCTGATAATATTGTTTTTAATTATTAATTATTATTGTGTATGAAGGGAATGACGATGTGAAAAATGCCTCAAGAATATTTTAATAAACACAAAAATAATAAAACAAAGAAATAAAATAATTCGTTTTATTTACCACTTTCCTTTCTTGTAATCTACACTACTTCTCAAAAACGCAGCTTTTGTTATCTAATAATAGTATTTTTTTTTAAATTCACGCAAATAAATTATTACAAACAAAAATTGTGTTTTTAAGAATTAGGTAGTGTAGACATACGTAAACCAATTTTATTAAACGTTGTAGCACACAAAGATTAGATTACGTATGTGTGAGTAAAACATGTAATGTAGTTTACGGGTCAAGATTAATAGATGGCGCCAAACATCGGGGACAATTGACAGCGCCAAGATGACTCTCTATCTATAATATATACATTGTACTCTGTGGTGCGGGGTGCCGGGGAGTGACGGCTGTCAGGTACTATCGTCTGGTTAATATCGTGTTGCTCGTAGGTAATACATTTTCTGCGTTTTCAGTACATAAAAATGATTATGTGGAATGTTTGTGAGTTTCAAACTCCACATTTTAGCTGTGTTGTTAACATTGTGATTGAAGAATAAAATATAATACATACTTGGAGTAATCGCCATGTCTGCGTAATACGTTGGTAATTATTTTCGCTTAAAAATTATTAGAAATAAATAATATTTGGTCCTTTTTTATTAGTTCTAATTTGTTTAGTGATATTGATAGATTTACCTAGTATGAAATTATGAAGAATAGATTATTCATGCATACCTATATATAATATTATATTTGGTAAACCTTTCAATGTTTGTTATTATTTCAATTTAATTCTTAATACATTCGAATTATTGTAATAATCATTATTGTCAAAGACTTTATTGGTTTATTATAGTTTATTAAATTAATTATATTAAAAAAGTAGTATTTCAACCTACTTAAATAAAATAAAAGTGTTTTTATTTAAAATCATTTAATAGATTTTATTCAACTAAAGATACTGTTTTTACTTTTGTGTAAGGATTATTTTTTTCACTTAGGCTCAGATTTCACATCAAAACAACTATTAGGAGTTACAGACCATATTGACCTGCACAAGCAATTCCTAAACTCTGGAATTTTTTTTTTTTTACATGTCCATTCTGTCATTACAACCATCTAACAACTAATTTAACTATTTGTAGTATCACATAGTACCCTAGTTAATGACAACAGCCTTGACCTATTTTTTGTGAGCAGGGCTAAATTACAGCTGACAAATTGTGGACATTACCAAAGGGGTTTATTTACTTGATAAAAACTCACAAATAGTACTTTACTTTTGTTTTGTTCCAGATTAATAAATGAAACACTACATAGGATTAATGAATGTTTTTAATTGTAAATTAATTTTAAACTAAGTACTTAAAGCTGTAAAAAATGTCCAACTTTGACAAATTGAAACTCCTTGTTTGGAAAAATTTCCTGCTGCAAAGGAGACATAAATGGCAAACAGTCTTTGAGATTGCTTCACCTGTAATATTTTCTTTATTTTTAATATTGACAAGATGCTTGGTAGATCCAAGAACAAGGCCAGATGTTTCGTACCCATCATTTCGCCCCACATATTTTAATATGACAGGAAAAAGTTTGTAAGTAAACTTAATTATATAAAATTATTATGTTACCTGCATTAATTAATTCGTGGCGAAAGGAGTTTGAATTAATATAAGTACATTTTATATACAGAGGGAATATGACAACAACAAAGGCGGGGACATTGGCATTCTCACCTGAAAATCCACTTACAAGAGATGTAACCCAGAAAGCTATAACAATGGTCGCTGAAGAAAATTTTAGTGTGCTCTTTTCTCTTCTGTTTGGTTCAGATTTTTTACCTCAGCCTAAAGGTTTTAAAAATGCTTCAGAAATGGAGCTTGCTTTGACACAGCCAAATGCAATGAGTCAAATTCTTGTTGGAATCCAGTATGATGAGAACATGGCTAGTAAGTATTGCGTCATTTTAGTTATTTACGAAGTGATAAATAATAATTATAAAGGTATGGTCAAACGCAATAAGTTCCTACATTAATGTAATTTGCTTGCTCAAGAAATATAAGTTATAGAAAATAAAATAGTAAAACTATATAATATCGTTACATATATCAAGTCTAAATCAGTAATTATAATTTTAATGCTATCAATGTTATCATGAATGACTTGGGTGATGGTATTAATTTATTCATGATTTTTTTCGGCTTTTTTTGTAATTTGTTTTAGAAAATGGACTTTAGGTACATTTATTTTATTTATATTTTTTGTAATGAAAGCCTATGCAAACTCTTTTAGCATATATGAACCAGGTAGTTTATTTCAGATGCCACAAAATGGCCTGACAATATTGTAGTTACGTTAAGGTTCCCAGCTGTTATGAGGACACCAATGGTGGAGCACCCTATAAGGGCAAGTTGGAGGACGAACTTACTATATCCACTATTTCCACGTCCCGGACCCAGAGACCCTAATGATATGTACGGCGGCCAAACACCGGGTATGATTTACACTCTTCCTATTAACTTCATTTTATGTATCCATATCATATCTGTAAACAAATCTTCTTACGTGGGAACAATTATAAGACATATTGAAAAAATTAGAAATTTGCACACACATTATAGGCCGACACACACGTTCAAGTATACTTGCGCAAGTCCGTCTGTCTGTCTGTCACGTCGTACGTGACAAAGACAGACAGACAGACAAAACAGTCTGGATTTGCGCAAGTATACTTGAACGTATATGGCGGCCTTAAGAACTGATAATAATAAATAGCAAAAGAACAAAACAAAAAAATGGTTTTAAAAACACTTTGTTCTTTTAGTTTATTTTAGTCTGTTTCCAAATTCCAAGCGCTTGAATGCAGCGAATGTGTTCCGCCTTTTTTTCTTAAAGTAGTGTATAATCAGATGTTAGAATTCACCTTGCGTACCTACAAATGTCTGTCTAATGGAAAAAACCTAATAAAAACAGGAAAATGTATGTACGTACGAAAACCAAATGTATTCGTAAGCGAATTCAATTGCAACATTAATTCGGAGGAAATTGTCGCATTTACTATACCGAGATGACCTTGTTTAAACACTAATACCTAAAGTCTCACTGATCGATAGACTTTAGATAGTTATTTGATATTAGCTAAACTGTCATACATAATACTACTCTAACGCTTTCATTCTTCGCTTATTTACGTTTTGACAGTTTCTTGAGAACGTAACTCTGCAACGCTTCGTAAAATGAAACCAGTAAATACTACAAAATTCCTTAGTGGTAATTAAACGCAAACAGTGGACAATTCAACGCATTTTTATACATAAATATAATCTTAAAAAAGTGCACTGTGCACTTTTTTTCACTTGTGACCGAAGCTCAAAGTCTCAACAGGATAAAGGTAAGGTCAAATGTTAGACTCGAACCAATTAAAACTGTAGTCCTGTTTGTTGGGGTTTCAAGTGCATAAATAATCGTCTGACTCTAATGAAGAGTATAAGTGTTTTGATATGTAAAACACATATCGCACTCTTAGACTTGATTCTGTTAAACTATTTCGAGGATGTATACCTATTGTTTGTTAGTCTCCAGGATATGTTACACATTTCGTCTGCGTGACGTCATCTACTAATCCCATGCTATTCAAAGAATCCAAGAATCTTTTAACCCTTTCTGAAAACCCAAATTATTGTTTGAATGAAAATTTATGATTATGGACTTGAAAAACTAACTCTGCGTTAAAGATATTCCTATCTGCTTATTTTACACTATTAAAATAATTTTACTTAATCTGTAAATGTCGGTAACTGGCATTAAACAGTTTGCTGTAATAAAATTAATGACTAAATTTTCAAGTAGGTATTAAAAACTAAATTACGAAGTCTTCAATCGAACCATATTTGAATATAGGTAACGACTTTTTATTAAAAAGTCAATAATTATTAGTTTAGCGAAAAAAATACGTAAATGTTGCCTACATATATAATTAAATATTATGTTAATGATAACGAAATCGTAATTATAAAAATAAAAAAACCGACTTCCAAAAAAACATCCAACGAAAACTCTGCCAAAAAGACACTTTTTTTTTTTTTTTTTTTTATTATTTATTGATCAAAACATATCTACAGATATACAAAAAACAGAATCTCCCGCTTAAACCACGGGGGTTTTTAGGCGAGAGGGAGTTGGTCCATTAGTAAACAATAAGTAACTTAGCAATATCAGATTTAAACAGTTTAGCAAAATATACACAAAACACAAATACAAATAAAGTTAGGGACGGCAAGCGCATATACAAAGACTAATAGACAACACAATAACACCCACACACGTGTGTATGTTAAGCTATGCTGTCCATTAGGAATTTCTTCGTTATTTCTTTATAATTATCCTTTGTTATATATTTTTGTACTATATGCTCTGGTATAGTATTTAATATATCAGGCAATATGTACCGGCATATTCTGGTGCCATATAAATTATTAAATTTTGGCAAGGTATATTTTTTAAATTAGGTAGTTGTCTCAAGTTACAATTACGTATTCGTACTTCAAACAGATTTTAGGTACCTAGCACACATTATAATACTACTATTGAAATGAATAAAGAATTAGGTATAGGCAATTTATGAAGAACCAGTTTATTTTACGCTTTTAAGTGTCTTTTTGGCAGAGAGTTTTCGTTGGATGTTTTTTTGGAAGTCGGTTTTTTTTTTATAAAAAGTTTTTATTTTTCAGTTTTTAGTGCAATCAATCGTAGGTAAGTAGTAAGTTGAACTATTTCATCAAATTTCATCATCAAGAATACAAATTAAGGTCTATACGTACGTATAATATTAAAATCATCCCCTAATCCCTAACTGTTGAAGAGTTTATCCTTCTATCATCAGCTCACCTAAATAACTTGAAAGTATACGACTGAAGGTCTTTAGATACGTATGAAATTAAAAGAATTATCCTCCAACTCCTAACCGTTGAGGAGTTGTACCTTCCACCGTCCATCATCAGCTTACCTAAATAATTTGAAAGAATACGACTAAAGGTAACATATATACATATGATATTTAAAGATTTATCCTCCAACTCTTAACCGTTGAGGAGTTGTACCTTACATCATCAGCTCATCATCATAAAATGATGACTACCAGACGCAAATACCGGTGTAATTTCAGAAAATATACGAAAAACATAGTATGTGTTTATAAAAAATGAGGGTTTCCCTCGATTTCCCTGGGATCCCATCATCAGATCCTGATATGCTGGCAATGGGACCACCTCGGAAGCATACCCTTTCGAATACAAAAAAAAAATTCAAAATCGGTCCTCAACTGACGGAGTAATCGGTGAACATACATTAAAAAAAAATACATACAGTGGAACATAGAACCTCCTCCTTTTTGGAAGTCGGTTAAAAATGGATTGCACGAGAGCTAGTTCAGACACGGCGGAATCCGTTCGGATGCGAACCGCGCGGTTCTAATTCGCGAGGATTGAAAAGTCTTCAGACACGCGCGGTAAGTGTGAGGAGAGGGGTAGGGTGACACTCGCTTAGTTTCAACAATGGAATAAAAACTAATTACTTTGTAAATAAGGATCGTGTAGAATGGCAAGACACAAAAATACTAAATTACGTATAAGTTGGTATCTATCATAACGAATATAAACTACACACATCAAAAGTGTCTAGGGATCAACATATGTGTCTAGGGATCAACATATATTTTTGCAATAACTTTTCTCCTGATTGATATTAATTAAAATTTTCTTTAAGGATTCATCAAATAAAGTGTTTTCGTTTGTCACAGTAACGATAAACCAAGTCACCTTTGCATTAATAAAGAAATTTGCCATTTTCCTAATAAAAGGATTTTTGACATTTGAACCACTAACATTAAAGTTCGAAAAAAAGACTGAAATAACAGTTTTCTTTAAAATTTTATTAGGTAACTTAAACAATTAATAATCCGTGTTTCTACCGCGAACACTAACAACACAAGAATCGGTTTGGCATACTCAAAATGAGTTCATCCAAATCACGCTGTGGAATGGCCGCCCATGTTCGTTGCAACAACAAAAAAAGGTCTTCTTGCGACTGGATACCCTCCATATTCGGCAGAGCCCTTCTCTGTAGCATATCCCATGCATGCTCAATCGGGTTCAAGTCTGGCGACTGAGCAGGCCAGGGCGAAAGCCACATCTCAATCTCAAGAAATCCGCATAAAAATGCTTGATCCCTAGACACTTTTGATGTGTGTATCTTAACATGTAAAATGAAAAACTACTAACCAAAAAGAGCCTTTTTATCTAAAGAATCCTCATTTTCGCCAAAAATGTCCACTAACTCCTGCTAAGCTCCGTTATTGTCATTTTTTTAAATACTCTACGCACTATATGTCCCACAAAGCTGATCATTTCTCAACTTCATGGATGAATAGCTCGGTGTCGATCCATTTTCACTGTTCAATACGCGCGGTTTCCACGGAGCAATTGAACGCCTCTAGGTTACATCAAGTAAATAGAACCGCGCGGCGTCGCGCGAATTCATTTTGTAGCGGTCGAGTGGCGGCAGCCGCGCGTTTTCATTTTTTAGCGGTCGATGGCCGGCAGCCAAGACAGGTACGAACGAATGATAGGCGTTATGTAAATAAGATCCGCGCTGTCGAACCGCGCAGGTTGCATCCGAGCGGATTCCGTCGTGTCGAATTAGCACTAAGGCCGCGTTATGTATGATCTAATATAGGTACATACGTAGCTATATACATAGATAGATACGTAGATATCTAGTGAATTAAAATGAACGTTTCTATTCAATTTAGTAGATACCTATTGTTTACTTTCTGTCGACCTACCCAATAGGTAGGTTTACGCAATACGTAAAACGCGACCTTACAAAAAATGTGAATTAACATTCTGCAGTTTTCAGCAAAATAACTTATTTGTATTAAAGTTTTAAAATGTTAAATTTGATGGATACTATTTGTACGACCATGTGTTATGGTTAAATTAAACGATTACATGATTGATAAAATGATTAAAGCAATAATTTTAACTTGCATGTCTGATACTTTCAAAATATAAAAAACACGCAAGTCTACCATTTTTCTATGCGTTGATGACTAATTTTGACGTTTAATAAATAGCATCGTCAGCTTTCTACAAGGTTGATATGAAATGTTATCTGAATACTTATATGTTATTTGTAAATACTCCCATTTTAAAAATATCTAAGACATAACGTAAACTCCACAACACGCCAATCTACGCAAGATTTAGAAAGAGTAAATACATCAGACTTTGTCTGTCATACAAACAAATCTAAAAATAGATTGAAGCGCCTTGCCGTAGTTACAAATCGTAGGTATATTGAATTAAGTATGTGTATTTTAGGCTACTCGCCGGAAATGTTCCTAGCAGTACAACATGCTGTCTCACAAGAGATTATAAAACAAAAGACTGGGAAGCAGATCGATACGAAAGTATACCTGCAACGACTACCTCAAAGTGCGTATAGAGAAGACCAATTGCTTGTAGCTCTGGAAAGATTTATATCAATGATCATTATGCTCTGTTTTGCATACTCATTTGTGAATACCGTGAGAGTAGTCACAGCGGAGAAGGAGCTGCAATTGAAGGTAATAAAGTAACGCAAAATTCATTTCTAATCGATTACACCGTCCGTCTTAGACAACTCTTCCGTACGAATCCATACTAGGTAGGTAGGTACATATAAATATCTAATTTCAAAAGTAAAAAAAACTGAAATTTGTCACAGAGATAGTATAATTCTTGAAGGACATAGGGTACTCTTTACTGCAATAACAGATATATACGCGGGCGGAGCCGGGGGCATTAGTTATTATAATTGTTATAAATTCAAAGGGTAACTATCTGTCTGCTATGCTTTCACCCCTAAAGCGTTGAACCTATTTGGATGAAGTGTACAGTGAAGATCCTTTTGAAGGACATAGGGTACTCTTTACTGCAATAACAGATATACACGCGGGCGAAGCCGGGGGCATTAGTTATTACAATTGTTATAAATTCGAAGGATAACTGTCTGTCTGCTATGCTTTCACGCCTAAAGCGTTAAACCTATTTGGATGAAGTGTACAATGAAGATCCTTTGATTATTGAGGAAGGACATAGCCTACTATTTACTGCGATAAACGAGATACACGCGGGCGGAGCCACGGGTAAAAGCTAGTATACTATAAATATAAAATTACAACAACAACTATGGACAAATAGTATATAATAGTAGATATGTATTTTATAGAAGAACATGATAATGAAATACTTTCCAAATCACTTGCATGCTGTTACATCTACTTACTCCTAGGTATACCTATATGAAAAATGACAAAGTAAAAAAAGTAGATTAATGTTCATTGCGTATGGAAAGTGTTGTATCATAGACTCATAGTGCAAGTCATTGTTAAACGGTCGATGTGTTTTGTTGGTAGGAAACAATGACCATAATGGGGTTACCGTCATGGCTACACTGGCTGGCTTGGTTCATCAAACAGTTTTCGTTCCTAACCATATCTGTGATTCTAATTGTCATATTATTTAAGGTAAGTAATTTATTTGTAATACAATAATATACATTACTTAATACGTTGTTAGTAAATGTAATTGTGGACTGAGGATAGGATTAGGGCTGTAATGTAATTAATAAAAATAGTATAAGTAGTAAAAAAGTAAAAAAATAAAAAAAGGCACAAAAATTATCGACGGGTGGCTGGATGTCGGGCGGAAAGTGGCTTTCGCCCTCCGCCCGAAGAGGTACGCGAATGGCGTGAAGCCGCTCGTCGAGCCACTATGGACAGATGGTCGTTCCGGCTGGAGACTCCACGCGCTGGCTTTGCCGCCGTGGAGGCTCTCCAGCCGGTCATCCTCGAGTGGCCAGGGCGGCAGCACGAGACCCTTTCCTTTCGACTGACGCAGGTCCTTTCCGGGCACGGTTGCTTCGGGAAGTACCTGCACTCGGTCGCTAAGAGGGAATTGAGTCCCGCCTGCCACCATTGCGACTGCAGTGAGGACTCGGCCCAGCATACGCTGGCGATCTGCCCCGCATGGGCGTCGCAGCGTCGGGCCCTCACTGCAGTCATCGGAGGAGATCTCTCGCTACGGCCGTCATACGCTCCATGGCCGGTAGCGATAGCAGTTTTACCGCGGTCGCAACCTTCTGCGAAGATGTCATCTCGGAGAAGGCCCGGGAGGATGATATCCACTCGGACCCAATCCGCCGCCGGCGAACCGGGCGGCGGAGGCGCGCCTATCAGCGCCTCATGCTGCCCTGAGTGTGGCCGCGGATGGTCGGGACGGGTTTTCCCCTCCATCCGCTCTAGTGGCCACCCGCGAGGGGGCGACGTACGCGTGTGCCGTACGTCGCCTACTTAGAGAATCCATCAGGTGACGGTGCCCGCTTCTGTGCGGGCAAGCGCTGGGATGGGTCCGGATGTGTTAATATCAACAGTTCCCGGATTCCTCCCTTCACAGGCGCAGAGTGGCACACCGTGTGGTTTTAGTCGGTTCGAGTCCGACACACCGCCCCGCCGTAATCGCCGCCGACGGTCCGATGGGATATCCACACTTTAAAAAAAAAAAAGGGCTGTAATGTAATTGGTTCCGGAAAGCTGTCCCTGTATCCTTCCTATTTAATAGTCATATTATTGTAACAGTCGTGGTTTAAGTTTTAACCAGAGCCAGACTTCTTTATGCTTATTTCTAAATACATACATAATATATAAATTAAATCCAGACACAGTACGGATGATTATGCTCATCACAAATGACTTCTCCTGGGCCGGAATCCGGGACTTCCGGGAGCAACAATATCGAAAATATAGTGTTACTGACCTTAGTTCTGATATTTTAGATTTAACAGATAATGTATTGCTTCAATATTTTTAGATACCATTTAACCGGACACCAGAAGGCGATGGATACGGAGTGCTTACTTTCACACCATGGAGTGTCTTAATGTTTTTTATGCTGTTGTTTATAGTAGCATCATTGACGTTCTCTTTCATGGTCAGCGTTTTCTTCTCAAGAGGTAAGTCTGTAACTTTTTTTTCAAAGACATCTCCCGCCCTATTACAACACACATTATTAGATATTTTGTGATCACAACACTTCACGTCAATAGCCTTTAATAGTTCACTGCTGGAGATAAGCCAGTCTCTCTTAAGCCGGGTCTCCACCGAAGAAAAGTTGGCAATTTTTGTGTTGTCAACACGTGTTGGTGACAAAAGTTTTTGTAAAACTGAGTCTCCATCGAACAAAAATTAGCAACTTTAGTGTTGTCAACCTTTTTTTGAGTTGTCAAATTTCGGTGGAGACGCGCCTTTATAGGTTTTGTCCTACTATAGCTACCGTGCTGGCCAGACGGGTTGGTATTATTTCAAGCGCTATTCGGTTCGATTCCAACACCTCGCTCCGCCGCAAACTCCGTTGGGTTGATGGTCCGATCGGTTTTCAACACCTTTAATACTAGTAAAATTTTACCAAAATAAAAAAACGACACACATAAAAAAAAAATATATAAGGTCGAATTGAGAACCTCCTCCTCTTTTGTAGTCGGTTAAAAAGGGTTTGTATCAAGTCTTCCTTCTCTTTATAGTGTTGTTTTGCGTAACTTGACGAGACGGATCTTATAACTCTCACGGGATGAAGAAAGGTATTGATATTCCGTATTCTTAATCCGTTTAAATACTTTATTTAAAGTTTATCGTTTACGAGTCTCCTGTCAATAGTTGCTCCCACACAGCAGTTATATAATGTTAGAGAATGTTGGATAAGATTTTATAACAAATTGTAACAAATGTTATAAAATGTTACTGATGTTATACAAAATCATGTAACAACATATAACATGTTGTAGCAAATGTTATAAAATGTTGCTGTGTTACACAATGTTTTATAACGTTATATAACTGCTGTGTGGGAGCACCCAATAAATAAATTTAATAAGAAATCATAATCAACAGCAAACACTGCCGCTTCGTTCATGGGCCTTGCGTGGTTCACCACATACTCTGTGTTTATGTTAACTCAAGTACTCTATGAAGATATAAGCCTCTCAACGAAACTGTTGCTAAGTCTCATATCCAACACTGCTATGGGATATGCATTTCAACTGATGATTATGTGCGAAGGAACTTCTAGAGGTAAGAACCTTTTAACTTTGTATCTTATACTTTCAATCGACATCCAATAAAATGTGATATTTATCTATAATAATAATATGTATTGTCTGTGACAGGTGTGTCCACACTATTATTCACATTTAGAATGTATAGTTACTCTCAGTTATTTACAGCGTTTCATAATTTACCTCCTTAAATAACTGAATACTTAGAACCTGACAATTTACTAAAGTCCTATTGAAATTAACGTTCCTTATTATTTCGTTTATCTCATAACTCTAGATAATGTCCATCGAAAATTGCGCATGCGGTTTTTAGTCTGTTCGAGCCCCACACATCCTACCATATCCCTCCCCCCATATATTCTCCCCACATATCCCTTCGGATAACTGCTATCCGAGTGGTTATCGGATCCGAGGGATTTCTGCACAGAAGAAAAAGGTTACTTAGCTATAGATAACTGAAATATTATAAGAAAAAGCGACCCGATTAATCTTGCATGCATCCTGAACACTGGCGAATCATCATATTTAAAACATTGCAATATCATACTGGTCATATATGTATATCAATGTCCGGTTTCACATTTACACCACTTGCACGAGTCTAAACAATGCGATTGATTGAATCATCTGGACTTTGATCAGCAGTCCTATGCGACTCATTTGGACACAGATGGATATTGATGTCAAACAAGTATCTACTAACTACCAGTTAATGTTTATTGCTATTTAATAAATACTATACGTGACCTTCTCGAATGTGAATGAAAAGTTCAATATAAACTGGTTATTTTTTTGGCAATTTAAGTCGTACCTAAGAACAATATAGTGATGGACTTACTTTTATTCGTAATATTTGACGAGGTTTGAAACATTCGTCCACGCCAGAAAGCGATTTTATCGTATCTAAAATTCAAAACAAACTGATTTAGATTGAAGCGAACGACATTTACTTTTCAAGATTTAACAATTTTTTTCGGCATAACATATAGACTAATCCACTACGAATAAATAATATTTATTCGTAGCTAATCCACGCTATTTTTTTGTGATTCATAGATACCTGCAGTTTGTAAGATCCGTTCGCGTTATGAAAATAGTGACGCATCAATCTAACCCCGAAACCTGACCGATTATAAGTTTGAAATTTTACCCCGCAAATTAACCGCTATTGTAGGTTATAATAGAAATATTAATAGTGCGTAATGCAAGTAGTATACTCACAAAACCAAACGATCTTTATTCAAAGTCATGTATGTATGTAATAAAATAATCATTAATATCATATTAGTGCCTGACATATGTCGAAATCTTACTGTCAATGAACGTCAATTATTTGAACTTGGTTTTCATTCCCAATGACCATCAAATCGATATTAAAAATAAATTATACTTAG
Organism: Diaphora mendica; assembly: GCA_949125395.1. Classification (NCBI taxonomy): domain Eukaryota; kingdom Metazoa; phylum Arthropoda; class Insecta; order Lepidoptera; family Erebidae; genus Diaphora; species Diaphora mendica. The sequence goes on from OX421321.1 coordinate 12,454,786, forward strand.
GACAAAAATAATATATGACCAGCTTTATGTTTAAACAGTAGGCGCAAGCGCTATTTCACACCGTCTCCATTTCCGGCGTTCTATTTCTTGCATGACATCTACGACTTTAGTCTTTTCTCTGATCCACTCGTTTCTCTTTCTGTGCATCAGAGTTAAGCCAAGCATCGATCTCCCCATTGCTCTCAGTGCTACTCGTAGTTTCTCAGCAGACTTTTCGGCCAAAGTCGTAGTTTCCATACGATATGTGAATACAGGCAGGACCCATGGGTTAAATACCCTGGTTTTCAGGAGTAAACATGACAGTCGCTCTAGGAGAATTTTAAAATAGAATACAGATAATCGTAGGTATTTAAAATGTATAGTATGTATCTATGAATATTGAAGTCAGAGGCATAATATAGGTACTCGTATTGTGACTTACTTTTTACCATCTGATGATGAATCGATAACTAGTTAATGCGACCTTCACCTACTGTTTGAAAATTATAATGTTACTAGCTGATCCGGCAAACGTTGTTTTGCTTTTTTTTTTGACACAAAAATTTCATCAAAATCGGTCCAGTCGTTTTTGTAAATCTAAACCATTCCCAGATCCCCTTGAACACACACAATAAATTTCATCAAAATTGGTCCAGTCGTATAAGAGGAGTTCAGTCACATACACACGCACACAAGAAATATATATATTAAGATTTGGAAAATAACTATCTGTAACTTAATCAGGAACTAGTGTAACTGGCCCTTAATCTATATTTCGATTGATAATTTAAAAGTGTTCTCCTGCAATTAAATTAAAAGAAAAGACTATTAGTAGGACCTCTCATTTTATAAGAAGAAACAATGGCCAATTTCCCCACTTCAGCTGTTGTCAATTTTTTCAAAAGAGACCTGAATATTTAAGTGTGTTCGGTAATTTTGGGATCTTAATCTAATATTTTAGGCATCATTTTCCTCATTTTATCATCTAGCATCATCTAACAAACGTTAGTAATAGATAACGATCTGCCCACTCCGCCCAAGATCTCTATCCTCCCCACCCCCCCCACCCATTCCGAGAACATGAAACTACTACTAATGGAGTTAAAAGTGAACAACACGTACTTTTTGTTTTTTTTAATTGAACTTTAAACGACAGACAACGATGCCTTATTAGGTGCGCCGTGACGTCTGAATACCTGTTCATCGTCTTTTTTACCTTACGTTTTACCAAAGCCAAATGACTTAGCGACTAAAATACATGGGTATTGACGTAAGTTCTCGACGGCTAGTATTTCATTATTGTATTTTAATTTTACCCAACTATGAAAAAGGAGGCCTAACAGTTTTGGCAATCTATGTATGAAACAATTTTAACGAATAACGTGTAAATAGATGGTCCAGGTGGCATAGGCCATATAAATTTAATCTATAATATTATAAACTTTTTTTTGTTTTCCACTATATCTTTTAACATAAAAGTAGTTAAAATGTTTAATAAAACAATTGGAAGAAATAATACTTTCCTTCACACATCTCAAACCCGTGTGTCTGATCCCAAACTAGCTAGTATTATATTAACCAGACTGCTGATGAACATAATTAAATTGCACCAAGATGCGGTACAAATGATCGTGTTTAACACAATTTTTTGTCCTGGTAAGGATCGAACTCACACTCCGCTTTGGCAGTGAGGCTTACTAAGCACCAGCCCGTAAAATAAATATTTTACACGCGTATGACTTCCTTTTATCCTTAGTAGGTAGTATGCCCATTTAATGGACATATATACCTTATAGAAAAAAACTTTTTATAAAAAAAAACCGACTTCCAAAAAACCATCCGACGAAAACTCCCTGCCAAAAAACACTAAAAAGCGTAAAATAAACTGGCTCTTCATAAATTGCTATGTGCCAATTCTTGTCTATACCTAATTCTTTATTCATTTAAATAGTAGTATTATTGTGTATGCTAGGTACCTAAAATCTGTTTGAAGTCGGCGCCAAGCCAAATGTAATAGTAGTTACCACACTCGCTTTATTTCGAGACGACCATCAACGACGTCGCGTCAGCCCGCGCGTGTCTGCTCGCTTGGGTTGTTTTATGCTAGCTATCCGGCAACGGCGAGTGCGGAACCTCCTATTATATTACCGGTCTTTACCTATGAAATTGCCTTTCTTCAGTACTGGTCATTTCAAATAAAAAAAAGTTTGTAATGGCTCTGTATTCTAAATTCAAATTAATTTTGTTTTAAAACCATGACATTCTATTTACAAACTCAGTCTTTTGTTTTTTGATTAGCGTTGTATTTTCATTACATTTGAACATTTTTCGTCATAATGGATACTTTAAAAATTCGTGTAATTATGGAATATGAGTTCCGTCGTGGCACCAACGCGACACAAACGGCACGTAACATCAAAAAAGTTTACGGAGAGAACTGTACAAACGAACGCACAACCCGTTATTGGTTTTCCCGGTTCCGTTCGGGAAATTTTGACTTGAAAAATGAAGCTCGTGGTCGTCCGGAGACTTTGGTTAACAATAATGAATTAAAGGCGATTGTGGAAGCTGACGAAACTCAATCTACAGCTGAGCTAGCAGCAGCTTTTAATGTAAGCATCAAAACAATATTGATCCATTTGCGACAAATTGGCAAGGTAAAAAGGCTTGATAGATGGGTGCCACACGACCTTAACGATCGTCAGCCCAACGTACGCGTCGAGACCTGCCTTGCGCTGCTCAACAGGCAAAGAAATGATGGAATTTTGAAACGAATTGTTACGTGCGACGAAAAATGGATTCTGTTCGACAATCGAAAGCGCTCAGCAAGTTGGTTAGACCCTGGTTCAGCACCAAAGTAGTGCCCTAAACCAAAAATGACCCCTAAAAAGGTGATGGTCACTGTTTGGTGGTCTAGTGCGGGTGTGATTCACCACAGCTTTTTACAAAACGGCATGAGCATTAATGCAGATGTGTACTGTGAAGAACTGGAGAGAATCAAGGAGAAGCTTGCACATCTGCAACCAGCTTTGGTCAATCGGTCGTCCCCACTGCTCCTTCACGAAAACGCGCGACCCCATACTGCGCAACAGACAGTCTCCAAGCTGCCAGAGCTGGGGTTGGAAGCTCTCCCTCATCCGCCATACTCACCAGACCTTGCACCTACCGAGTACTACTTTTTCCAAAATTTAGACAACTTTTTAGTGGGTAAAAAATTCAATTCCAGAGAGGCTGTACAAAATGCATTTGAAGAGTTTGTTGCCTCCCGTCCAGCTGATTTTTACAAGAAGGGCATCAAAAAACTGCCAATGCGTTGGCAAAGATGCGTCGATTGCATGGGTGATTACTTCGAATAACAGAAATAAAATAGTTTGAAAATATAGTACTTTCATTTATTGCATACAAAACGACAATTTCATAGGTAAAGACCTATTATTTTGGCTTGGCGCCGACTTCAAACAGATTTTAGGTACCTAGCATACACAATAATACTACTATTTAAATGAATAAAGAATTAGGTATAGACAAGAATTGGCACATGGCAATTTATGAAGAGCCAGTTTATTTTACGCTTTTTAGTGTTTTTTGGCAGGGAGTTTTCGTCGGATGGTTTTTTGGAAGTCGGTTTTTTTTATAAAAAGTTTTTATTTTTAAATTTTAAGTGCAAACAATCATAGGTTATCTGTAAGTTGAACTATTTCATATAATTTCTGCTGATGCGAATAACTTTAGTGGTTTGAACACGTATTAAAACTGAGTATGATCAGTTTCCAAAATTATGCTGAGATGCAAGATTTCTGTTACCGAGAACGTGGTCTACGGGGCAATAGGAATCGTGTACAAGCTTAAATGTCGTGATGAAATAGAAGCAGGCGAGTTACTTAAAGCAAAATACATTAAGGGTTAGTCATCATAGCGCCTGTGACATCAGCTCACCTAAATAACTTAAAAGTATACAACTAAAGGTCTATAGATACGTATGAAATTGAAAGAATTATCATCCAACTCCTAACCGTTGAGGAGTTGTACCTTCCACCTTCCATCATCAGCTTACCTAAATAACTTGAAAGAATACGACTAAAGGTAACATACATACATATGACATTTAAAGATTTATCCTCCAACTCTTAACCGTTAAGGAGTTTTACCTATCATCATCAGCTCATCATCATTAAATGATGACTACCAGACGCAAATACCGGCGTAGCTTCAGAAAATATACGAAAAACATAGTACGTGCCTGAAAAAAATGAGGGTTACCCTCGATTTCTCTGGGATGCCATCATCAGATCCTAGTTTCCTTATCATGGTACCACCGTCGGGACATCTACTTTCCATTAAAAAAAGAATCATCAAAATCGGTTCATAAACGACGAAGTTATCCCCGAACACACATAAAAAAAAAGAAACGGTCGAATTGAGAAACCTCCTCCTTTTTTTGAAGTCGGTTAAAAAGGGTTAATATCTGTCAAAATATCAATAGGACTGAATAATTTAATACTGTAATCGTTTGGAACACCTGTCACAGCGTAACTTTAACATTGATTTTTTAATACAATCACATTATAATACATTTTAAGGTCTACAATGGGACCAATTCTTCACTTCTTTATCGTACCACGACCAGCTGCAACCAGGTCATATAGTATTGATGTTAATACTTGATTCTATACTATATATTTTAATTGCAATGTATGTGGAAAAGATACGGCCAGGATTGTATGGAGTGCCTCTACCTTGGTACTTTCCTTTTACGAAGAGTTTTTGGCGACCTAACAAGTCAAGGGTTATGGGTAAGTCGAAGCTATGTTGTGTTACCCATAATCGTAACTAGCGTATGTTCACTATTGTATCTATAGCGACCTCTTTAAAAGCCTTCTGCGAACAGGTTTACTTACACTGATTAGGTAGTAGAGCTACTCTGATATCAGCACGAACGGCCTGTAATAAGGTTGTAAACAATCAGACACTATATTTTTATTTAATTTGTTATGCATCCATCCGATTGATTGGGGTACGACGATGCATTACTAAGACAAACTGCAGTTTCTTTTAACAGGAGTCCTATAAAACACTTTTTACTTTCATAACTGTGCTATGTAATAATGATACTGTAGATGAACGGGTGTCACGTCCCTCCAACACAAAGGGAGGATCCTCCGACCAGGCGAGGTGATCATGCCTAGCGGGCCAAGGCCCAATGGTTGATGTTGGGATGTTGTGTATATGCTAATTGGCGCGAGAAATTCTATTGCGCGATTCAGGATTGGTAGTATCTGCGTTTCCTTCGTTGTTATGTTGTTCTTGCGCAGATTGCGCTGTATGTGGAGGTCGCCACAATACTGCAAAAAAATCAAATTCAATAAAAATCAAAACTTTGTTTTTGTTTATGTCATATGAACATACTTATAAAACTGAGCATTTTCAGAGATTACTAAGCATACGACTGACCAAGAGTACAACGATGCTCTGCTGAAGGTTGTCCATGACGAAGAACCAAAGGGCGTATCAGTAGGCGTCAACATTCAAGTGAGTCACGAATGTTACCTAACATTTTCCAACTCATTTATTTTACATCTAATATATTCCTGTTTGTTTCATACTGTACTATTGATAGCTATTGTTAAAAACCAATTATTCATAGCTTTAGTATTTCGTATAAACTCTTAGCGGTTTCTGTCACATTTCAAACATCGAATTGCTTCTAGTCTGACAGTTTACTTAACCACGTACGTAATAAACAATATCGTAATCATCATGAACAACCTTTATAGGCCAATGCTGGACATAGGGCTCTCCTTAGAAAATAGGTTTTGGCTGATTGTACCACTCTGGCTTTTCCCTTTTTTAACCGACTTCCAAAAAGGAGGAGGTTCTATGTTCCACTGTTTTTTTGTTTTATATGTATGTTCACCGATTACTCCGTCAGTTGTGGACCGATTTTGAATTATTTTTTTTTGTATTCGAAAGGGTATGCTTCCGAGGTGGTCCCATTGCCAGCATATCAGGATCTGATGATGGGATCCCAGGGAAAACGAGGGAAACCCTCATTTTTTATAGGCACATACTATGTTTTTCGTATATTTTCTGAAGTTACACCAGTATTTGCGTCTGGTAGTCATCATTTTATGATGATGAGCTGATGATGTAAGGTACAACTCCTTAACGGTTAGGAGTTGGAGGATAAATCTTTAAATATCACACGTATCTAAAGACCTTCAGTCGTATACTTTCAAGTTATTTAGGTGAGCTGATGATAGAAGGTTAAACTCTTAGCACACATTATAATACTACTATTTAAATGAATAAAGAATTAGGTATAGGCAATTTATGAAGAACCAGTTTATTTTACGCTTTTAAGTGTTTTTTTGGCAGAGAGTTTTCGTTGGATGTTTTTTGGAAGTCGGGATTTTTTTTATAAAAAGGTTTTTTCCTTGCCTGCTCATACGACACCCACGGTATGAATAGGGAACACACTGTATAAATAGGAATAGAAAAAAAAGCGAAAACTTATTAGCTAGTGACACAGAGACAATTTTCATGTCGACTATAACATTCAATGATATCAATGAGCGTTGACTGATCAATGGATAGTGCGTAGTAAAAGATGGCATATTATTATGTCCAATTATATCACTAGTATAGACTATTCATCTATTATTTGTAAAGTGACTTTTAACAAAATTAATCTCTTTTTTCACCAACATTAATAGGAATGTACTATACATATTTTTCATATGAAATGCATAATCGATAGTATTGAACAACCTGCTCACATCCTAACCTTGACTGGTCATAATCCATATCGTCAAGGTCGCATATAAGGAATTAAATTTTGTAGAATGAATTTTGTTCATTACACATATATGTCTGTGAGACATAGTATTTATAATTGAAATTAATTACTCTATGTACATACATATGACGTTCTTCGTGATTGTGTGTTGTGGCATCGTTAGAGTTGTTAATTGTTCCATGATTACTAATTTCTTAAAAGCTTAATTTGGAATATAGAAATTTTGCCGTACAAAAATAAAGAAACGAACTGGAATACTGAAAGATGAAATGAGAGAGTTTTAGAACCCCAAACAAATGAGAAAATAATTACACACATTTACATAGAACAGATATTTGCTATTCGTAATAAAATGTATTGTAGAAACGTTAAAGATATTACTTGTTACAATGCAAACATTTGTCACATACTTATTGTCAGCTCTAATGTTTCCATTGTAGAAACATATTCACAAAATTGAACGAAACTTAGAAGTTAAATACGTTAGTGTTAGAACAAATAATCCATTAGTCACATGTAAATCTATGACAGTGTTCCAGACATATTTGCTTTAACGACGTTTGACACAGCGTGTGAAGAAAATGATACTCCATTCTAAGTCGTTTTTACGTGTACATCGTGCGTGCTCAAATTAGACAATGAGCTGATGTCAGTACTTTATTTCAGAATCTGACAAAAATGTACAAAGGACGTAAAAAGGCGGTGGATAATTTAAATCTAAGGATGTATGAAAATGAAATAACGGTATTATTGGGTCACAATGGCGCTGGGAAAACTACCACTATATCGATGTTGACAGGTTTGTACTGAACTAGCAATAGAAAAATGCCGGTACAAAGTCTTTGATAGCACAAACGAGGAAACGGGTCGGGTCCTGATGGTAAGTAATTAAAACTGCCTATAGTCACCTGCTACTCAAGAATCGTGGAAAACAACGAAGGAGTTGAATAACACCGATTTTCTCTGATGGCATGGTAGATTTCCAGTTAAACCGGCCCATTTGGGCCGAAGCATGACTCTCTGCGGTGAGGTCTCCTAAATTATCACATTAAATGTTAAGTGGAAAAGTCGTTAAAGGGCTCCAACTTCTAGGACTTGAGATGCGATTCCGACATGCTAAAGCTATCACTTAGGAGCTAAGCAATGATGTTCCATCTATGGGAACATGGTTCATTTCTTCCATGAAAACATATTTCTTTTCTTCCATGGTAACATGGTTCATTTCTTCCTTTTGCCCTCTTCTGGTACCTAAAACTATTACGTGAGACCAATAAGGATAATATACATCATAATTGTCATAAGGACAATATATGGAAATTAAATAAGCCTGTACCTACCTATTTCTTCTATTCTGCTCAAGATTTTGTTTTTTTTCCTAGGCTTAGTGCCACCTACATCTGGAAGTGCACTAATAAGTGGTTACAACATTGTAACTGAGACAGCTCTGGCCCGCAAATCCCTTGGCATCTGCCCACAACACAACGTTCTATTTCCTGACCTGACTGTCGCCGAACACATCATATTTTATTCACGATTAAAAGGAGTTGATAAGAAAAAAATAAATGATGAAGTTAATCATTTCGTGAAACTGCTAGAATTGGAAGAAAAGGTTAGTACTTTTTTGCATCAAATTGAAGAGTAGAAACGTGTGTTATGTGTTTAGATAGAAGTAATAATGATAAAGACGGACTACGTGTTTACTCTTTGATATCGGAGTACATTGGATTAGAAAAAATAGTTGTCTTAAGTAAGAGCGTCGAAAATAAACGTCCTTCGCACTTGTGTCATAAGGATCTTGTTTTGATAAAAACGCTATATACCTATTACTTGCTTTAAATGACAAAATGTAGGTCTAACTATGATTCCACCTATATAGTCATATATACCATATTAATAGTAATTGTATATACTTCGTTTATATTAATTGATGAAAAAATTTTGAGCGATGTTACGAAACAAGGTCATTGACAAACATCTTTTTAACTATGGCTGGAGGAAATATCCGAATGAAATAGTAAAATCTAATTTAGTTATACCCTGTTTCTTTCGTGTCGTCTTCTATATTTTTTTTTAAAAGAAGTATTATTTACATACCTATACCAAATATACATGACTATATACCCACTTAGTAAGGAGTGAGAGGGTAGGGTGATTGAACTCAAAAGTATGTGTTAATATGGATATGCCTACGGTGGTAAATGGTAAATATACTGCACCAAACATTTTCAATAATTGAAAATAATGATCACAATTAGCCCTGCCCCGGGCATAATGTTAAGCCGGAATAATCTGGCACGCAATACAGAAAAAAAAACTTACACTCTTGTTTTTAACACACTTTTATTAGGTTCTCATGTGAGTTTGTTTGTAATCGACTTTTGTAAGCGTGTTAATTCAATTCAATTCAAATTATTTATTTCGGACTTATTGATACATCCATATTTTGTTAGTTACAGACTGACTTAACCTAGTGTTAGTATTATAAATATTATTTAGTGTGGATACTTATCCACCTGGGACATGAGGCGGGGGGGGGAGTCCCACCTATCCGAATAAACGTTAACTCCGAAACAAATATTTTCAGATCATACAAACATTTGGTCCGACCCAGGAATCGAACCCGAGACCTCAAGCACAGCAGTCGCATACGCTACCATTGCGCCACCGAGGCAGTTGATAATGACGATAATGATGCCCAATGAAAAATATTACACCATTGAATGCTTCTGAATAACCTTGGCGATGTCTTTTTTGTTCAACCATTTTTACAAACAGTCGATGTAATAACTCAACCAAAGCAATTTGGAACTATGAGTACCTACGTTCCCATCTAACTCTGTTATTTTCTCAATTGACGTAATTATGATGATATTCTTTGATGTCGTCAGCGAGATGTGACGTCGAACAAGTTATCAGGCGGTCAGAAACGTCGGCTATCCGTCGGAGCGGCTATGTGCGGCTCGTCTCGGGTTGTGCTACTCGACGAACCAACTTCTGGCCTTGACCCCTCTGCAAGACGTGCACTGTGGGATCTATTACAAAAAGAGAAAAAAGGTAAGTCAGTGGGAGAGTTAGCCTTTTCATTCTTTTCTTATTGTGGGGCAGGGTTGACATTTAAATGTGATTGATTTATTAAGTAATTGAAGACTGTCAAAAGTATAGAATGAATATAAAAAAATAAAAAATAATGTAAGAGCTATGACGCCATAGTCAAATACATGCATAATACCTCTGATGCTTTGAAGATATATTCGATTTTAATCGATAATGGACCTGTGATCGCATTAGACTCAGGTAGATATAATTACAGGCTATTTTTCTTACGAATGAAGGTTTATCCTGTTGATTTTAATTACTATAATTATTTACTAGTATTATTATTATAATTGTTTATTATAGTTATTTACGCATAAATAACACATAAACTTTAATATCTGAAATCGCTTATTCCTTAAAACAATTTCAAGCAAAGAGTGAGATCCCTAAATGCTAGACTTTTACGACCTTGATACGTGTGGAATTTAATAAATTTGAGTTGTAACGAATCTTAAAACTTAAAGTAATGTGGAAATAGGTATAAGTATATACGCTAATATGCTGCATATTTGACACTGGTAAGCGTGCATGAAACAAATAACGCATATTAGAATAAATTGATACTCGTTGACGGTCATTCACGCCTATCTAGTCTAGACATGGGTAGTATCTGAAAACGTATTTAGACGGAATATTTTAATTTAGCTACTGTAGATGTTATGGTATTATACTCGCAACTTTAAACATTATACTTTTACAGTGCTATTATGAAATGAAACTTGGTAAACATTTGCCTACAATTATGATCTATTTTAAACTATGTCCGATAGTTATTTTGTGCTGTGGAAACTATGAAAATGTAGTAGACACTCTATTTCAACAACATCATTATCATCAACAACAGCCTTCAATAGTCCACTGGATGACAAAAGTCTGACCAAAGGCTGGTAAAACGAGTTTGTTTGTGTCAAGTTTTCCTTTTACTAGCTGACCCACGCAACCTCGTTTACGTCTCCTATGGCCCGTAGCGTAATAATTTTCCCCCGTTTTTGTAACATTCTTCATTGGTGCTCCGCTCCTATTGGTCTTAGCGTGATGATGTATAGCCTATAGCCTTCCTTGATAAATGTACTATCCAACACTGAAATAATTTTTCATATCGGACCAGCGGTTCCTGAGATTAGCGCGTTCAAACAAACAAACAAACTCTTCAGCTTTATAATATTGATAGTATAGATTTACAGTGTTGTGTTGTGCCTTTAGTGACTTTTTACAACATCCACAGTACGGACAGAGGTGTTAACACATTGTATTCTTCACCGTATGGAATTAGGATTTACAGCGAAACTTGAATTTTTCATTCAGGTCGAACGATGATACTCACAACACATTTCATGGACGAGGCGGACGTACTCGGCGACCGAATAGCTATCATGTCCGGAGGGCGATTGCAGTGCTTCGGCACTCCCCACTTCCTCAAAAAACATTACGGCATTGGATATAAACTGACTATTGTAAAAGGAGAAAACTGTGTGGTCGATGATATAACATTGTTTTTCAAAACGTATGTGCCTGATATTAAAGAAAACACCAATATCGGTAAGTATAATCAACAGTTTGAATATTAAATTGTCTAAAATGCCATTAAGTTATCGCACCTAATAGCTTACGAAATATCGTTAAATCTGTGCCCTGATACCTTTGGTATTGGTCACTTAGAGAGGACGGATGATAAAAGACTCACGAAAGATATTTATAAAGCGAATGTGTGTAAACATGTCGGAAGAGGTCGTCCACGATGAACATCTAACGACCAAATTATTGATGTTCTAGAATGAACCAATTGATTAATGTAGACAAGTGGAGATTATTGTCTCTGTCTACCGGTCTGTGAAATAGGCGTGATAATAAAGTATATATGTACTAGATTTTGCATGCGGCTACGCCCGCGTTGATGTCGGCCATCGCAGTAACAAGTAGCATCAAGTATGTCCATGCCTTTCATTGAAATTGGTGAAATAATATATATAATAATAAATTGGTTTTAATAAGCGGTTTAGTCGTGATTTGTAACATACAGAGTTTCTTTCGAATTTAGAATATTAGTATGAACGTGATACTGAATGCCTCGATGGTCTAATGGTTAGTGTAATCGACTGCAGATCAAGAGGTCACAGGTTCGATTCCCGGGTCGGACTGTTGATGGGTTTCTTCTTACCGGAAATTGTTAATAGCAGCCCCTGAATCGAAGATGGCGGTGTTTCCCGCCCGTGCCTCGGAGAGCACGTTAAGCCGTCGGTCCCGTTTGTTATGAATATAATATGGCAATCGTTATTGGGAAGTCAGTCCCTCCCCCAAGGAGGTGATCTGTGCCTCAAATAAACTGACAACTAGATCAGTCTTAGAATTCAGTTCACCCTCAGGGTTGCGGAGGTCCGATGCCAGTCGCTCCGTTTAAAAACTGATATTCAGGTAAACACGGTTGAACTAGTAGTCGACCCCAAATAATCTTAGGAATAATAAATGCGAAGAGAGTAGAAAATTAACTCTTCCGCTATGTAATTAAGGCTGGATATCTGCAAAATTCAAAGTGCTACTACCAAAGAGCTCTCACAGAAATAAATAATAACGCATTCGAATCTTCACACGACCGAACCTGAAAAATTTGAATGGATTATATGTATTTAATCTTATCTCATTGTATTATTTTCATATAATGTTTGTACTTCATTTTTTAATCGATTCCAGGTTCGGAATTAACATATATTTTGCCAACTGATAACGTTAGCAAATTCCCAGAGATGCTCAAGGAATTTGAAGCAAAGAAGGAAGCTTTGTTCGTGAGTAGTTACGGACTGTCCGTCACAAGTTTAGAAGAGGTTTTCATGAAGTAAGTGTAAAATAATTTTTGATGCCCAACTATTCGAAGTTATAACTCACTAGCTTTTGCCCGCGGCTGCGTTCGCGTGTTATTTTGATGTATAAGCATACATTAGTAAAGTTTCATCTAAATCCGTACTGCAGTTTATAATTAGCAAGAAGCAAAACACCAGTACACAATAGGTACATTGATTACAAAACACTTTCATAGTACATTAAATACAAAGCCTTAGAAGCTTATCTTAGGTTTGCTGCGTTTAATTAACGAAGCTATTTCTAGCATTGTATCATTCAAACTAAGTTAATTATAAACTGCGTTATGATTAAAAAAATGATTTCATTTAGGCGATAACTTTATAGCATTTGAGCATGAACTTCAACCGCAACCATATCCCAATAGCCAAAATTATAATTGATTGTAGGGCAGGGGCAGAAGATGCAGAAACATCATCACCCGGAAAAGCCGATAAATCTTGCAGAATAAATAATGAATGTGCTGTTGTTCCGGCGGCAGTTAATGCAAATCATATAAGTAAGTATCATTCGTAGTAACACTCAAATCGTTCAAGTACTCTTGCAATTTGCTCGTTGTCACATACCTTTTATTTTTTACGCGGGAATGCTTTTTGCACTATAGGTGAATAATAAAGTATTATATTCTACATTTGTTATACTAACCGTCAATCTCGCATTTACAAAGACATTTCAACCTTCCTAAAGACGAAGAGCTATAAAGAATCACTCTTAGCGGAATCCTTTAGAAATTAATTAATACAAAATTACTTTATTTTTCAGTGGATAATGAACCTATAGAAAAGGTGCGAGGTTACAGACTCCTCAGAAATCATATAAAGGCAATGTTCCTAAAACAAGCATACAACTCAATGCGGAACAAACTCACAGCTTTTATACAATTTGTGACACCGATTATTAACATAACAATATCTGTGATAATATCTAGATCTTGGAAATTTATTTCTCAATTGCCTCCTTTGACGCTCAGTTTAGAAAGTGGATTTCGATCAACGGAGACGCTTCTGTCTCAGGCCAACTTAACCGATGACTTGATGGAAGCAAAAGCGTTGAACACGTACAAAAATTACTTCAAGACATCCAATTATCCCGGCATGACGCTCACTGATATTGGAACATCGGATTTGGGAAAATTTTATTTGAAATTGGTAAGAACTCAACTCCTCAGTCTATATTGATCGGCTACTACCTCACTATCTAAATAAAGAAAATTAATCATACTACCTCACTATCTAAATAAAGAAAATTATTCTTTCCATTCAGTCCATTTTAACAAAAAAAAACCGTATTATTACTTAGCTTAATTTTGTTACATTCTGAATGCTTACAATACTTTTTGAATTTAGTGTAACAATATCTTTAGGGCGTTGTAGGGGCTCCCCACTTTAACGCGTTGCGGATGTTTGCTCAAGAACACACAGATGATTTTTAGCCTGTACAATGTTAAATTATCTCATCATGGTTGGACAGGACACAAATCAGCTCTAATGGCGTCCTTAAGGCAACATTATTAATATAGACATATCCCAAATTGAAACAGTGGATGAAAATCTGTCTCACATAAACCCACTTTACATAGGTTCAGGATTAAATTGTTAAAAGGGATTGTTATTGTTAGAAATTCTTTTTCTTAGTCGGTTCTTAGTTTTTTGCCGTTCTTGTTTTCTTAATGACTAGGTTTCAGTTCCGTATAAAAAGATTAGAAATACAAGGCATTTCATCAAACGGACCTTTGTGTTCCTGGTTATTTTCCTGTCTTTCCAAATCTTTCCCAACCCTTCCACTGCTGATCTAGTGATGGCGCATCTACGTCTTATCTCGTCTTCGCAGCCTCCAGTTGTACTACTTTGCAGTTGGCTATACGCACTGCATCGATATCTTCTTGTCCAGATCGGTCCACTATCATAACTTTCGTCTTGTCTCTGTTTAAAATAAGTCCGAATCGGAGGCTTATTGTTTCCAGATCTTCGTTAGACTTGGAAAGAAGAGTAGTGTCATCAGCGTATCGTAGGTTGTTTATCACGCGACCTCCAATCGAAACACCACCATCTCATCCATCCAAGACAATGCGCATAACGTACTCGGTGTAAATGTTGAAAAGTAGAGGCGACAGTACACCCCTGGCGGACACGGGTTAGAAATACAAATATATTATTAATATTGCCTTGTCTGTCAGAGCGACGCAGATCTTCCTCGGGTGCGCTATGAGGTACTGACGGGTGCGACTTTCGGCCGCAACAATATAACGGCCTGGTTCAGCAACTATGGCTACCACGACTCGGCCATATCTCTAGCGATGGTCAACAATGCTATACTTAATGCACTTTCGCCTGGAAGTACTCTGAATATAGTCAACCATCCCCTACCGTATTCTATTGAAAATTTGGTAAGTTTACGTCAATTATTTTTTATAACATGATACAAATTACCGTGAAGTCAAATCTATTCATCTCTATATAAAACCTAATTTTAATATGTATTAAGTAATTATTTTTATCCAAATTAAAAGTCTGTGCAAAATTGGAGCATAATCAATCTGGAAAACTGCTTTAAGATTCAGTTTAAAGATTTACTTTAGTATTATCTTTTACTTTAGTATTATATATATATATATATATATATTATAGTAGTATTTAGTATTATTTAGTATACTTATCAATTTGGTATCAGGTCAAAGTAATGGCGTCTGGAAGTAGTATGGGATTCCAATTCGCATTCAACATAGGATTTTGTATGGCATTCGTGACTGCGTTCCTCATGCTTTTTGTCATAAAAGTAAGTACGCATCCAAATAATTTTAGAAGCACTGAGGCAAAATAAAGTCACTGTAAATACTTTTAAATTAATAAATAACTAAGTAAATTGATGTTGGTACCAGGAGCGCATAAAAAAGGATCATTTTGGGAGAAAGTGCTTTTAAATTAATAACAGAGTTTAATTAATGTTGGTACCAGGAGCGCATAAGCGGTGCGAAGCTTCTACAGCGCGTGTCGGGTGTGCGACCCGCCGTCATGTGGGTGTCGGCGCTCGTGTGGGATTGGATCTGGCTTTTCCTGATCTATCTGTGTATCGTGATCACGCTCGCCTGCTTCCAAGAGTCCACTCTCTCAACACCAGCGGAGTTAGGTTTGTGTTCATTTTTAAATGGTTTTAATTAGCTTGCCCTCTTTGTTTATTTATTTGTTTGTTTGGGTCAAATCTAGTAATTGAAATTTGACCCCCTTTGTGATCACGGATTGATCGAACACACCTTAAGTTCTGGTGACAATACAATTAAATAAATTCTGTTTCATTTTAAGTCCAAAATGGCCGCCGCTACAAAATGGCGGTTTTCAAATTTTGTCACGACTACCTCAATATGGGTATCAAATTAAAGGACTTAACAAGTAAAACACAATTCACTATGAATATATTAAAATCCAAGATGGCCGCGGCTATTAAATGGTGGTTTACACATTTGGTCACGACTACCACCATATAGGTATCAAATAAAAGGGCTTGACTAGTAGAACACAGATGAGAAGTACAATGTAAATTAAAAACTAAAAACTTGAAAATGAAAAATTCGGTAGGTCCCAGGTCCCCAGTCATCACACCCCTCTCCTTCATCCATCTAAGGCAATGATCAGACAAAAAAATAAATTCGTTGGGCGTAGCGTAAACTGAGTTGACTGGATGGAAACACAGGCCCAACAATTTTATTTTTTTGTCTGATCATTGCCTTAGATGGATGAAGGAGAGGGGTGTGATGACTTTAAACCTGGGACCTATCGAATTATTTTTTAGCTTTTAGTACATTACTTTTATAAAACCGTTTAAAAGTTTCTTTTACATAATTTTTTATTTGTTTATTAGCATAGGTTGCTGACAAATATTATTAACAATAGTTATTTACATTATAATTATTATGCTTTTACATAATCTGTGTGTTCGTTTGACTGGAGGAGAGAAAATTTTATTATTTTGTTTTTAAACATTCTTCATTGGTGCTCCGCTCCTATTGGTCTTGGCGTGATGTTATATAGCCTTCCTCGATAAATGTACTATCCAACACTGAAATATTTTTTCAAATCGGACCAGCGGTTCCTGAGATTAGCGCGTTCAATCAAACAAACTCTTCAGCTTTATATGATAGTATAGATATGTATAGGTTACAAACCGTTAAAGATTTACATACTTAGGCGGTCGCCAATTCGCCAAGTGTTGTGGTTTCAAATCCTACACGGGACAACACTTTGTGTGATCCACAAATTGTTGTTCTGAGTTTGGGTGTTAATTGTTTCCTTTTAATGTATGTCTGTAAAGTCTCCCGCGACACAGGATGTTTATTCCTAATGCGGGAGTTGTCTTTAAAAAAAAAAAACCTCCGTGCTAAGAATAGGCCTATGTCCAGCAGTGGACTAATAAAGACTATTTATGTTGATACTTAGAAGAATTCCTATTGTAAGTTAAAATAATGTAAATGCTTTGGTTGCAGGAAGAGTACTACTAGTATTAATGATATTTTCGGTGGCGACCATACCTATACATTATGTAGCCTCCTTTTATTTTGAAGCATCTGCTACAGGTTTTTCCAAGATGTGTTTTATGAACATATTTACGGGTAAGTTCATCGACGTTTCATTTAATTAGTGTCCTATAGCTTATTTGTTTATTTTTAAAATCATAAAAACTACTTCCGAACATTTACTAAAGAATTTTATTGAGTACAGTAAATATGTCCATTCCATGTAGATTTTACAAACATTGTAAAGTCCACAGCGACACAGTAATATTTTTAGTGCGGAAGTTATCTTTTAAAACTGCGTCGTTGGTCTAGTGATTAGCGTAAGCGACTGCGGATCAAGAGGTCTCGGGTTCGACTCCCGGGTCGGACTGCTGTTGGGTTTTTCTTACAAGAAATTCTTAATAGCAGCCCAGAGTATGGAAGATGGCGGTGTTTCACGCCCGTGCCTCGGAGAGCACGTTAAGCCGTCGGTCCTCAGTCAGTGCCCTCAAACATGCTGACAACTAGTTCAACCTTCGAATTCAGTTCACCCTCAGGGTTGCGGAGGTCCGATGCCAGTCGCTCCGTGTAAAAGCTGATATTCAGGTAAAACCGGTTGAACTAGTAGCCGACCCCAAATCTTGGGAATAATAAAGGCTAGGAAGAATGAAGGAAGTTATCTTTTAAAAATGGGGAAATTTTTTATGGAAATTCTTTTGATTCGTATTCCTCATAAATGCGATGACTGGAATATTAAGAGAGTCTCTGATTGATGCTATCACTTTAACGGCTTAGCCTTTTAGCTTAATAGATCTAAGTTCAATGAAGACATGAAACTTTTTTATATAAAAGCAATATATCAGAGTTTTAAAATTATGTCCTTTTTGTCAGGTTGCATGCCATTTTTAATCACCGAATTATTGAGATTACCAGAAGTAGGCAGTCCGTTTTACGCTCATCTGTTCGACTGGGTTTTTTCTCCGTTGCCTATTTATTGCATCAGTAGAAGTTTCAGGTAAAATATTTCCATTAGTGTTATACACACACACACCTATATTTAAATTGTGAGATACTTGCATGTGTAATTTTAACACTTTCATCATTATACATGAAAATATGTGTATATATGTATTTATTTTGTCATGTTATGATTTTTCTACAATGGCTATCAACTTTTTTAAATAGATTAGAGTAATGTATAACTCTAGCCTATTTGAACCCATGTAACATCAGTTTTAATGACAACACTTATTAACTACTTTTCCTCAATTCAAAACGACCACAGTTTTTTGTTTAAGTCTATTGTTAATATTCAAATGTAATGTCAACACATAAAAACCAAACAGTTTAAATAACTTCCTAGGGACATGAGCGTATCAGCGTTCTCTCTTCTGGCGTGTGACGGCCTCTGCAAACAGTTGAATTTGGAAGGATGTACACGTGAAACGATCTGCCACAAGCTCAATCTCACCGTGTGTTGTAGTAAGTGAGTCATGTCTTTGTGTGTTACGTAAATAGTAGAGAATAGAGAGCCTAGTGTGAGTTTATTTAATATGAACTCATTTGCACAGAGATCGCGTTCGGCATTGCGATTGGCCTATACTGAAATCTTCACCAATCACAAGGCCACCATCGAGAGCGAATTGATGTGAAATAAACTCACACTAGGTCCTCAGTAGGTACCCTGGCTATAGAGTGTCAAACTGCCTAATATAACGCTTTTTCTTTATGTATTAGCACATGAGCTACTATTTCTCGTTTTGCAGTAGGTACTCCGTACTTGAATTCATTTTTTTATTTGGTACCTACTTTCATTTGCCTACCTTCAACTGTAAATACTGTTCAACAATGGGGTATGTAGAAGTGTGGGCTGGTAGGTAGTGTGATAATAATAAATAGATTTACACTCACGTATCAATCGTTTACTTCCACTTTATATGAATGTACAGCACAAGCAGATATATATAAGGCACAGAAGGAGAATAGAAGCAGAATACACAAAGAGAAATACAGCGATAGATAGATAGCACAGCGATATAGCAACATACGAACGGACAAGTAATTAGCGGGCAACGCGTATAAAGGTTGTGAGCCGACTGGCGAGCGGGCCTCGAGTCTGCGGCCGCGCATCGCTCTGCCGCATTCCAATAAACCCGTTAGCAACAACATCTGGTGTCTTAGGTAACTAATAAGATGCGCCCGGTCGTTTGTCCGTTTGTTTATTGAAGGAAATATATAAACATTAAAAGCGACTATACAAAAATAACATTTACATATAATTGAGCTTGCAAGAAGAATATAATAATAATAGATTAGAATAAATATTTAAAGATTACATAGCAAATACAACATTTAACAATGACTCGCTACAGGGTACTTGCCTGTAGTACTAGAAAAATACGATGATTTGCATATATCTAGTTTAGATGCTAGGTTTTATTTCTAAAAATAATTACATATTTTCATAAAATAAAAAACATGATTTTTAATCTATATGTCACGTGACCGCAAATGCCAATCATTAAGTGTGACGTCAGTTTTCTCAAACGAATCGACTTGTCAATAACCTAAAAAAAAAATATGCTGAAATAAGTTATTAACTATATTATTTCGGCATAAATATTATAAAAGGCAAAGGTCTAACAATGCAGAAAAATTTCACGAAAGCTAATAGTTTAAATTTGCTACGGATAGACACGATTATTATTATATTTCGCCGATAATCCCGAACAATTTCGTAGGTGTTCTTTTTGTGGTATTTTCACAAAAAGCGCCTATGCAATACTGGTAATATAATTTTAAACTCGTATTGAAATGAAAGAAAGACGACAGAAATTCTAACCTGCACTAATGTCTGAGAAAAATGACGTCTCACGACCACTTGACGGCGATTGTGTTTTGGGCGGGAAAATATTTAATTTGAATTATGTTTTTAAGTTTTACCATTGTTAGCCGTTTTTTACGCAATATTTTTTTTGTAGCTTAAAATTTATCATTAATTAAATTGAAACACTTTTTGAAAAATAGGCTAATACCCTATTTGAAAATGTGGTATAAAGAAGCCACTGCTATAGGTATGTTTGTAAAAAAGTTTTGAAATATTTATAATAAACGCAATCTTAAAGCATGGGAATTTATGTTATAAAACTACTTTTTTATTTATTTATTTATACTTTAAGCACCAACGTAGAAAAGGGGCCTCAATGCCGTAGGCATTTTCTAACAGTTAACTTTAGGGCAATGTGGTGCAAAACATGGTAGAAGAACACAAGATAATACAAATTACCAGCAGTTAAAAACAATGTTTTTTTGTTTAATATTTCAGTTGACGATGATCCATACTTGAAATGGAGTGAACCTGGTATTGGCCGTTATTTGTTTATGATGAGTGCAGTTGGGATCATAGCTTTCACTTTTCTACTTGTTAAGGAATACGAACTCTTGAATAAGGTAAATATTATTATGATAATTACTCTACCCATACGGTGTAGATCAGTTACCACCAAATATTTTTTGGGTTTATGACATTTTGTTCGCCTGGGTGAAATACTTCCAAGGTGAAATGAGAACCCTCAAAAGTAAACTTTATTCAGGTGTCTGCCTATTTTGACTACATTTTGTCTTCCGCTTTGCTAAGGAGGGAAGTGGACTTATCATATTCCAACTCCTCCTGTTTTTCTTCTGATTAATTTCGTTGCGGGTTCCAAGACAGTTAAATTTTTCCTGGGACTTTCCGAGTGTCATAACTAAGTGTGTTCGTGGGTCATTGCTGTTGATCCTGGTGTAAAGGAGTTACAGTGGTGGGCGTGTGGGCGGAATTAGTAGTCTACTTTATTCACCTGGGTGAACAATGTTGAATAAACCATGTTTAGATACCTAGCTTATAAATAAATTATGTGTTCGATCTCCTTTCATTAAACAACACATTGTGGGATCGAGAAACCTTTGTGTCCGTTTCATAAATTTTTGGAAAGATCCCTGCTAGAGGCTAATAAATGATTAAACACTTTTAGCTATGTTACTCATCAAGCCAGAAACCTACGAAGGCATTAACGGACGAGGATAGTGACGTGGCAGCTGAGAGAAATGCCGTACAAAATCTCACACGTCCTCAACTTGCGCAGTACAGTCTTGTGTGCCGAGATCTCACCAAGTTCTTTAACAACTACCTCGCAGTCAACAGACTAACGTTTGGTGAGTGCTTACTGTAATATCTATGTGCGTATCTTATACAGTCATAAAAAGAGCTACTAGGTTAAGTGGCGCTATCCGGATTCAAACTACGCATATCTTGCACTAAGAGTTCTGGAACACCGATAAATAGATAATCCTTAATACATAATATATTTTATACTAGCTATGTCGGAAATTGCGTCTGTACCGCGAAAGCGTAACAAAGAGGCAGAGTTTTTTCGAATTTATAATATTAGTCGACTGCCTCGGTTCCGGGTTAATGAAACGACGGAAAATTCTATGATCTGCAAATATTTGTTTCGGAGTTTCGGTGTTTTCTATGTATAAAATGTATGTACACACATCAAAAGTGTCTAGGGATCAACATATATTTTTGCAATAACTTTTCTCCTGATTGATATTAATTAAAATTTTCTTTAGGGATTCATCAAATAAAGTGTTTTCGTTTGTCACAGTAACGATAAACCAAGTCACCTTTGCATTAATAAAGAAATTTGCCATTTTCCTAATAAAAGGATTTTTGACATTTGAACCACTAACATTAAAGTTCGAAAAAAAGACTGAAGTAACAGTTTTCTTTAAAATTTTATTAGGTAACTTAAAAAATTAATAATCCGTGTTTCTACCGCGAACACTAACACAAGAACATCGGTTTGGCATACTCAAAATGAGTTCATCCAAATCACGCTGTGGAATGGCCGCCCATGTTCGTTGCAACAACAAAAAAAGGTCTTCTTGCGACTGGATACCCTCCATATTCGGCAGAGCTCTTCTCTGTAGCATATCCCATGCATGCTC
Organism: Diaphora mendica; assembly: GCA_949125395.1. Lineage (NCBI taxonomy): Eukaryota > Metazoa > Arthropoda > Insecta > Lepidoptera > Erebidae > Diaphora > Diaphora mendica. The sequence continues at coordinate 12,476,988 of OX421321.1, forward strand.
AATCGGGTTCAAGTCTGGCGACTGAGCAGGCCAGGGCCAAAGCCACATCTCAATCTCAAGAAATCCGCATAAAAATGCTTGATCCCTAGACACTTTTGATGTGTGTATTTACAAAAAAGTTATGTATTAATATCAGACATAACGCAAGCTCTGCTTAGCTTGGGACTAGACGGCGTTGTGTGTAAGATGTCCGAAATATTTAAATATTAGTAGGTATGGATATTCACGGAAATGCCAATGGAAAAAGAAATTCCGAAAAGGCGCTTGAAAACGCACTTGTGGATATAAAATAATAATTGCATCAGAAATTATTCAATGTAACCGTTAAAGTACTTCTAGTTGCATATTTATGCTCTATCATTGTATAACTTCTTACAAATCAACTCATTATGCTACTGATCCTAAAAAAATCATTTTTCCTAAAATGACCGTAAATCTGGGCTGACTTGGCTCTCAGTCTGTACCTCCTACAAGTACCTACAAACTTTCTCATTACAAACATAATTAGTTGAAAAAAATAATTCTGTCATTTTTTAAACAGCGGTGAACAAAGGAGAATGCTTCGGGCTGCTAGGTGTGAACGGCGCGGGCAAGACGAGTACTTTCCGGATGTTGACGGGTGATACCCGTATATCTGCCGGAGATGCTTTCGTGCACGGACTATCAATCAAGACACACATACAGGATGTTTACAGACACATAGGTAATTGTCAACACTGAAGCAAAATATTACTAAAACTATTAATCGGTAAACAAAAAGTGCTATTACAAGCCGACCTTTCTTTTGATGCACATGTCTAAAAATTATTCGTATATTATTACTATCTGAATGAATGTTCTTAAATAACTAACCCCCTTATTCATAAACGTTATTTAACTCCAAGCAATGATTCTGCGTTAAAAATAACACAGAACGTGTTATTTTCAACTTTAAACTTACATCCTTAAAGTGGAAAATAACAGAAACGACGCTTAAAGTATAATACGTTTATGTATAAGGAGGTCAATGTTTTCTTATTTTATAAACTGCAACTGTGAAAGCATTTGGCGTTGCGATTAGTCGCTCACTGAAATATTAACGAATCGCAACTCTGAACACTTTGACCGTTGAGACCGGATTAATGTGAAATAAGCTCACACTAGGCCCTCTAAACGTTTATTTAATTAGTGTACAGTGGAATTTCAGTTAATCTGTGTCTGTTTCAAACAGGCTACTGTCCACAGTTCGATGCATTGTTCGACAACTTAACTGGTCGGGAGACCTTGCGAATATTCTGCCTTCTGCGAGGCATACCGTCACGGGTGGGAAGCGTACGAGCGCTTCACCTCGCCTCGCATCTAGGATTCTTGCGACATTATGACAAGAAGGTATTGTATTTTTTATGTTATTTATTATTATCTGTATCCATCTAGTGTAAAAGAAAGTGTTGGTTTTATGTTGTAAATAATAATGCCCAATTTCCTGGTGAATGTATGTATGTCATCACTCTTTCGGTTTAAATAAGAACTAGCTTTTGCCTTCGGTTCTCGCAGAAAAGAGCAGCGTAGTCCATCCTCAAGAATCAAAGTATCTAAATGCTGAATTTCATTGAAATCATGTAGCTGTTTAGCCGTGAAAACGTAACAGACAGGATTAATAGGGTATTTTACTGTATACGAGAAAAAATCTAAAAATATATTATTGAGATACCTTAGGCAAAAACCAGTCGGAAAATGTTAGTTTTAGTTCATAAAATAAAAAATTATTGTTATATTTTATTTCAAAGTTTTCAGTTTTTTTTTTTAAATCTGTTCTATAACACCGTAAAATAGTAGCCGCCATGTTATTACGTCACACCGCTTTGTAAGTACACTAAAGTGTCGACTGATCCAGCGTATGCTTAGATCGTTTGTTGAAATTATATTCATGTCATCCACATTTTACAAAGCGAACTAACGTCATTCCCACAGAGCAATATGGCGTCCACTGCGTCCAGCGTTTTTCACAAATTAGCGCGAAATTTGAAAATGTAAAATTTAAATGCACTATCGATTGAATAAAAAAATTGTGTTTTTTCTGTGGTTTAATAGCACTATGGAATCGAATTAAGACACTTTTCAAAAATGGGTGTATATACCCTATTTAGAATTTATCATATTTTAACATAGATTCTAATTATTTTTAGGTACACGAATGCAGCGGCGGAACAAAGAGGAAGATCAGCACTGCTGTTGCACTACTGGGCGATTCGCCTCTTGTGTTCCTTGATGAACCGACTACAGGTAACATTATGACCTAAACATACACTAATCCATTTTGGAAAAATCTTTTGACTTTATTGAAATTAATTAAAACATTTTCATGAGAATTAAACTTCATTTGACACACGAACAAACTTGTAATTGTTTCGGCGATATTGATAAAATATTTAATACATAATTTCATAACTTTGAAAAAAATATACAATTATTTTTTCAACACATCATAGACTAAGAAGATACGAAAAAATAAAAATTTTCTTCTTAGTTAAGATGTATATTTGTAGTAGTAATACGTTTAAGTACGGCTTAATTAACGTGACCTATTTTAAGTGTAGTGTAAAAATTAATGATAAGGTTAAAATATTAAAAGGTATTGTCAACCTCTATAGAGTTGAATACTCAATATCCAAAGAAGAACATCAAATATTCTTTTTCTTTTCATCTCTTTTTTTTTAAATTAAACTGCTGCATCATGGTCATACATCAAGGGCGCAGGGGACTTTGCAAACATACATAAAGCGGACACAAAGAACACCCAGACTCAAAACAACAATTTGTGGATCACACAAAGTGTTGTCCCATGTTTTCACATTAGAACCCACAAGACTTTGCGCAGTAGAAACATAAGCTATTATAATTGGGTAGGGAAGACATGGCTGCCTGTAAGCGGAAACGGTTAAAAAGAGAGAGAAGATCGCGGAAAAAGACCCCATCTGTCTTTTTCTACTGACGCATGCGCAGTAAAGGACTAATAATGGTAATCCAATCACAACACAACTTTTTCGCGCTAACTGCGCATATGCATAGTAGAGAGAGACAGATAGGTACCGCGATCGTCTATCTCTTTCTTACCGAGGGACGGCTGGAGACCTGGCTCCCCTGCTCTATCTATAATAGCTTTATGAGTAGAAAGCGGCGTGGCCTTACACCACAACCCAACCGTGCAATCATTCACAAGTCATCAGTTCCACGTAAAGTTATAACCAGTGTTCATATGGCTGGTAGGAATGGACCCGGCGTCCAAGAGGCTGGTGTGGTCGGCCATCAGCGAGGCAGCTGTGGGAGGACGCAGTATCGTGCTGACGTCACACAGCATGGAGGAGTGCGAGGCGCTGTGCTCGAGACTCACCGTCATGGTCGCCGGGACCCTCTACTGCCTCGGACCGCTACAACATTTGAAGAGCAAATTCTCGCAAGGTATATATTGAAATACTAGCGGCCCAGTACGTGCTTCGCTACGTATAAAGTGAAATAACAAAAACTGTGATATAATTTGAGATTTAAACTATCCTATCTCTCAATTTGGATCGAACTGCACATGGTGTGCAAATTTTATTATAATCGGTTAAGTGGTTTAGGAGTCCATTGAGGACAAACATTGTGACACGAGATTTATATATATTAAGATATAATAAAAATTGTAAATCTTTATTGTTACATTAAATGGATCTCAAAACTGTACAGCCCTGACTCACAAAGTAGCGCTAGATGTGTGTTGGAAGTCAATTCCTAATCACAAGCAAAAATAACAAACAAAGTTTGTATAGTTATAAAATCTAGCCGACCCGTTCCCACTTCGTTGGGCGTAAACCGCCCGCTTTTCTTTAACTTGATTTGCAAGCACTATTATTATTATTTTTGTTCAATCATAACTCAAAACACAATATGGCCCATGTCACTCTTGAATAGTGTCGCTTTCTGTGATTGCAAGAATTATTAGGATAGGATCAGTACTTCCAAAGATTACCCTACAACCATACAAAGTTAGCTTTACCTTTTTATGATCTTAGTATAGTTGTGTGTGTGTGTGTGAGAGAGTATCATGTGTGAGTGATGATTTGCTCTGTATTTGAGGCTATGAGTTAAGATTTGTGTGTGGTGAAGGTGTGTGTGATAGTTTAATTTCTTTCTCCAGAGCTTCGTACTTGCAGTTAGTAATTTTACCTGCCCTTGCGGCCCATAGACAAAGCCAGTAAATCAAAGAACTATCCTCTGAAGAAAGCAATTAAACTCAGAGGCGCTAAAACCCCTTTTTCCTAACTAACAATTATATGAAGAAACTACTTACGGATTGTGTTCTGGTGGTCTTGAGTCGTCGCAGTGGCGAAGAGGTACCTCTTTTGATGCCACGCAGATCTTGTCACACACCACACAACCGAATCACTTCGAATATAAGTCCCGATAAGTCTTAATCCTAACCTCTTACATTAAGGTTATACAAACAAACATGTTTCGAACGATTTGCACAACTTCGGTCCTACGAGATCGCCCCAAAACGATTGTCACCCGCTCCCGACGCGAGGAATTCACAATTTATTTAGCCGGTCAAATCACGATGGTCCTAAAATATTAATCGAGCTAAATACAACAATTAACCACGACACTAATCGACATTTCTACAAAAAATAGCTCCGACTGTGTATTTACTCACTTCGTTATTCAAAAAGTACATCATTATAAGCCTTGAACAGTCCACTGTCGAACATAGGCCTTTTCATTTGATTCGATCTTAATATTTTGTTCTCAGGTTATACACTAATAGTTAAAGCTAGCATTAGCCCAACTAGAGAAGAAAATATTACTGAAATTAATAATTACGTCACAACCAACTTCATAGGATCTAGACTAATGTGAGTATTTTATATTTCTTATTACTTCTGTATTATTTTAAACTAAGCCACGGCCTTGTCGCTTAAATTTCCAGTATTCTGAACTGGCGCTAGAGGCCTAGTGTGAGTTTATTCTTATCTACTCGGTCGTCACGGTGACCGCGTTCGTCGTTGCGATTGGTGAAGATTTCGAAGAAAGTCGCATCTTTGGAGGTCACTACAACTATCTTACAAAGACCGAGAATACCTAATTGTTGTAGATCTACCAATATATCGACGATTTCTTCTATTTTTAAATACGGTAATCAGCATTCCTTTATCATTTTCACAGAGAATCGTACCTCGGTATCACCACATACTACCTCAACGACGCAGACTTGCCTTGGTGGCGAGTTTTCCACGTCATGGAACAAGCTCGCACTTTGTTCCCTATCGAAGACTACTCCGTTACACAAACGACACTAGAGCAAGTATTTCTCAGGTTTGCGAGGATTCGTGGTAATGACGAGACTTAAACGGAGAATAAATCTCTACCGTGGTACTTAGTTACAAAGTTTTATAACAAAAATCTTAATTTAGTGTAGGTATTATTTAAAGAGAAAGTACTGCTGAGATGAATACTGTGACGTCTTATTCGTTACTTAATGTGGACTCAAAGTCGCCACATTAATTTAACTTTTCATTAGTTTTTCTTTTTTTAAAGTAACGGTCAAATGATATGGTATTATTCTAAAATGAATCTATTTCCTAAGCAATCTCATTTTAGTTTGCTGTCAGACTGGGTCTTGTAAAAGCTAAATTTATTAAACATAATTCAATTTTTAACCGACTTCAAAAAAGGAGGAGGTTCTCAATTCGACCGTATATATATTTTTTATGTGTGTTCGCGGATAACTTTGTCATTTATGAACCGATTTTGATGATTATTTTTTTAATGGAAAGGAGATATCCCAACGGTAGTACCATGATAAGGACACTAAGATCTGATAATGGCATCCAAGAGAAATCGAGGCAAACCTTGGAAGTCGGTTTTTGTTAAAATTTTATTATGTAACTAGCTTTTGTCCGCGGCTCCTCCCGCGTATTTGTGGTTTATCGCCCTAATTAGTAGTCTATGTTCCGTCTTTAAGAATCAAAGGCTCTCCATTGTAAAAATCATCAAAATCGGTGCAGAGGTTTTTAGCCGTGAAAACAGACAGAGTTACTTTCGAATTTATAATATTAGTAAGGATTTTAATATATTTCAGTTAAGTATTACTAAAGTGACGAATAAATACAAAACTAAACCAAAGTTTTAATACAGGTTAGATTTTAAATAGACGTCTTAATTCAAATGAACACATGGTGTAATTAATAATTAGAGCTTTGATCCAAAATGAAATGAATACTTGAATAGAAAACGGTCACTAAATCATGTTTAATTTTTTTGAAATCTAGTACTTACAAGAATACGATAATAGTACATTAAGTTACAAATAAAGAACAAGTATTACAAGATTATTGTAAATCGATATAATAAGTGTAACGTTAAATGTTGTTGTTGATGTATACAATTGTTTTAGTACATGTTTAATGTATAGAATTAAAATGTACACGTTCTACTAGAACTCTATAATATTAGGCACGGCTTCGGAACTGAATGCAAATGTGGGAAACTTACTTTGAAAATGTTTGTACTGAATGACTATCGACACTTTAATGCGGTAATATTTATAAAACCTTTATTGAATAATAGCAATAGTTGTTTATCAAATATTAATGACCACATTAATGTAATTTAATTATAATTTCATTTGTTCTAACTTTTATACAAACGACGATTGTTGGGTCTTTAATTCTGCCTATTTTACTTCATTCGGCGTTTACATTGAACCATGGTGTAACAATACAGGTATGACATTCCGAAAGTTACCCAGGGTGACGTCACTATCCAGTTACCACTTTATAGCAACATAACATGAAATGATAGAAACATTTTCAGTCACCAATCTATTTAAAAAAAATGTAAAATGCATTTAAATTGTTGTTTTGTGTACATAATCAAACAAAATATTTGAATTTAAAATATGATAACGTCAAACTTTATCGAATAATAACTTTATTTGTTCTATCGAATGCACAAAGGGAATAATGGTGGTTGGGGAGTTATTATTTCACACTACTGGTAACACTGAACCAGCGTGATGATGACGTCATCTCGGAATGCCGTACCATTTTTATACCATGCATTGAACAATCTACAGGTAAAGCATGTTTGACGAACGCAACTATTTTAAACGAGATAATTTAATACATTCGAAGACTTAATACCTCTTGTTGTATTTTAAACAGTTATAGCAAATGATTATATTATAACTTTATTTAACAAAATGTACAAAGCTGATGAAACTGCTGAAAGGAAGTTTCTTGAAGACGATTATGTGATTTATTGGATTATATTTTAACCTTAAAAATCTATCCTATACCTAATAAATATTACCATAATAAGTTCCTATTGATGTATATCGAATATTTTGTTTTCATATCTAGTAATAAAACGAATTGGTATATAAATATGTACATATTACAAGAAGTCCAATTCGTCCAGTTTAATTTTGTTCAAATTAAATGGAAGCTACATAATTAGGCTTCATAGATATGTTTTATTTTGCCATTTTTGAAATTCATTACAAATGTGACCCATTATTGTTTTCTATGCATAATGTTAGCACAGTGAGTTTTATTATTAAATCTTTAGATGATCGCCATTTCATAGATATCTGCAATATAAATAATAAAATTACAGTGTCTAGATGTAAGACATCACCTATTTATTGTATATTTAGAATTTATTGTTTACACTTAAGAATAAGTTTGAAGTTGTAACTTGCATATGTCCTCTATTAGTCTTATATCATTACGTCACATCTGTTTACATCACTGGAATATGAATTATATTCTAGGCACAATTCCAACACTGGGATATGAGTTTCATTCCAATGAAATTATGGCTTATCACTGTTGTCACTGTGATAATGCCTGACAGTAATTTTTGATAGTTTTTGAAAATATTTTCTGGAGATGTCAAGTTTAGTTTAAAAAAATCTGTACTAGTCCGGGTTCCCCAGAACAAATTTTACAAGTTATTACTATCAAGCTAATTTTTCGTGAGTGGCTTCATTTTGAAGAGGGCCCATCTTTCACCTTAAAAAAAAACGATTGTGGGAACTAACAGGACTAGCAGGGAAAGAAAACTTTTGAGCGAAGATCTGTGATAACGTACCACGCAATTTGTAGGATAATGTGGCTGTTAAATTATATAAATATTAATTAACATTATTACATAATGGAAACAAATATTTGTCCTACAAAATGCATGGTTTGATCCTTCTAACAAATATCCATAGCGAGGTCATAAAAAATGATACTAACCAGTTGATTTTTTAACAGTTGCTTAGTTAATATTGATATAATTTAACAGACACACTGTCCTACAAATTGCGTGGTACGTTATCCCGGTCCTACGCGCAAAAGTTTTTTTTCTCTGCTAGCCCTGTTAGTTCCCACAATCGATTTGTTTTTTAAGGTGAAAGATGGGCCCTCATCAAAATGTAGCCACTCACGAAAAATTAGCTTGATAGTAATAACTTGTAAAATTTGTTCTGGGAATCCCGGACTATACGGAAATCCCCATGGATATCACTCGAACCGGCTAACAAACGCATGCTGTCTCGGGTACTAATAGCTGGGGAACCAGGTGTACCCTAGGAAGGAAATCCTACCCGGATTTCCTTCCTAGGGTACAGCTGGTTCCCTGGAACGAAGGACCAAGGGCTATGATCCCTCATGTGTACGAGTTGTTGACCGGGTGTGAACTTTTGTCGGAATATCATCATCTCAGCCGAAAGATGTACAGTCTGGCTAGAGTCCACCAAGTCACTCCACAACAACTGGTACTGTGCTGCCTGAACCAATCCAGCGACAGCAAACCCATCCTCCCCGTTGCAGTTTGTTTGCTTTATGAACTCACAACTAGAGCCATTAGCCTATTAACCGACTGTCAACATATAACCCGAAAGCATGTTTTAGTTTTTAACCGACTTCAAAAAAGGTTCTCAAATCGACTGTATTTTGTTTTTGTTTGTTACCTCAGAACTTGGTGAGTGAACCGATTTTGATGATTCTTTTTTATTTCAAAGCTGGTGCTTCCCATGTGGTCCCATTTCAATTTGGTCATTTCTTGAAGTCGGTTCTTTTTGTTAAAATTTTTGTTTATTGTTATACATAGTTGAAATGTTTTATTATGTCCTTATGTAACACTGAGTGCTAGTATTAAAGAACAACAGTGCAAGTCATTATATTATACTTGTATCCTCAGTATTATAATGAATATTACTTTACTTACTTGCCGTACTTAACACACAGTACATTATTTTATTATATCGGTTAAATGTCACTAATTACTAACTTAGTTCGCTAGTACGCTTAAAATTCGGTCAACAATCGCCATTCTTATACTTCCTGGCATGTTATGGAAACCGATGTTGTTTGACATGTGACTTAACACGGCTTCGCACGTCTACCTTTCTCTTAAATCACTCTTGAATTATTTTTAACCGCATTCAAGCTCATCGCGTAGTTTAAAAGACCTAAGCATACAAGAACGGGAAACAACTTCATTTTGTACTATGTAAAAATACGTTGTACAATGTTTGATTTTGTGTGATATCATTTGTGAATATTTGTGATAATATATTGTTCGTATTAAATGTTGCCATTATCAAAAACGTATGTATTTTAAGTTAAGTGCATCCGCTCATAACCAATCTAAATTGATAGGAATCGATTGAGATTAGTTACAAGCTGGGGTAAATCGATATCAGTACCTACTTTGTTAATTACCTACAATTAATTTAATATCAACCACTGTTGTAAATAGTTCATAGATTTTATCTCATTTGCATAGCATTTGTTCATATTTAGGCTGTAATATATTATAATGTTAATGTGAACATGCATATTGAAACTGGATATATTTCAAATCGCTTGCATGTTTTGTTTTTCAGTATTGCCATAATGTTCCTAACAAATATATTTATAATGTTTGGTGCCGATCTATATAAGTTATTTAGTTTTATTAAAAATATTAGAATTGTGTTAAGATAAATAAAAAAATTGCAAATGTAAGTAAAAATATATATATATGTCGGAGACAAGAATAAACGAGAACATGAATGACAGATACAGCCAATCTGGACCAAAGCCAAACACTAATCACTACTAAACGGATACGAATTAACTTAAACACCATCAGCAACCCCCCATGAGGGGATTGGGGCAACGGTCACCCCTCCGCGATGCCCTGTGGAATTCGCCACCTAGGCTAGTAATTCCCCCACTGATAAATATCGCCTCATACACACAATATAAAACACAGAGATACAATAAATCACAAATCAAATAATAGATATGGTCGTCGCGAGATCTGAAGAGAAACTGTGTCCTGTTGCCGATCGCGCCGCTTTATATAGAGTGTTCCGTAGTGTTCGATAGTGGCAAATGTTTGTATCACTTTTATTATTTGGATACCCTCACTCCGACACGGCCGTCCTGACGTATTACACGTCCTCGTGTGATGTTGAAGGCATCATCATTATCCGCAGAAAAGAAAGAGATTTTTGTGTTGTTCGGCCACTCCTGACCAAGGACATTGGGTACATTATTACATTTTATCTTCTGTGGAACAACTTCATTTAGGACATTCTCATAAAATAGGCTTTTCGTTATCAAATCTGAATGCTAATAGACTTCTCGCTACATACTAAATTAATAACACCAGTAAGTAGTATCGCAACAGTCACCTCACCGTTTATCGAGTTACACATTTTTGGATTATTATTATTAACAATATCTACATGGCCTCTTATTCTACCAATTTCACTTTTCAATGGCCACCTCGCCTTTCAGTGGCCACCTCGCCTTTCAGTGGCCACCTCGCCTTTCAGTGGCCACCTCGCCTTTCAGTGGCCACCTCGCCTTTCAGTGGCCACCTCGCCTTTCAGTGGCCACCTCGCCTTTCAATGGCCACCTCGCCTTTCAGTGGCCACCTCGCCAAAAACTTAACTTACTTACTTTTAACAAAACTTAACTAAACTTTTAACAACCACCACGCTGTTAGGATATCTCATAGTCTCATTATAGAGACTACTCGCCACACAATTACAACGCAATTTCATTCCATTGCATCAGCATTAATTAACCCTTGATTATCATCATCAACATTAATAATCAATGTCAGACAAATCTACCTCCTCGGGTATATCACTTAAAGGAAACTCTCGTATACGAACGCAAGCGCATTTGTAGATTCCGTTACCAGTTAAAGATTTCAAAGTATAACGATCGCCGTCGAGCAACTCTACAATTTTAAACGGTCCTTTATATTTAGGATTTAACTTTGTCTAATTTCTTTCTTAACTTTGAATCAAAACTAAGTTACTGAGATCATACTTTACTAATTTACACTTTCCCTATCAAACGTCACATACGTGTACACACAGTATCTCTCTCACTCTGCCATATCTGACCTCACTGTCTATTCTGTCTCAATAAAACAGTACACTACTGAACAGCAAAAGAAAACAGTAACATCGTTATTAAAATCAAAACAACATAAAATAAGAACTTTAGTAATTGACTACTGCTGCAAATTCTCAAAGCAATCCAAATAAATAGTATCGTAGGTCATCCCTGTGACCACCACAAATGTAACAGTTAGTCATCCCTTGTGACTACCACACGTATGTCTGCCAATTACATAGACATGCCAGCTACAATCACCCGCTGCTGGTGAGATAGCTGACACCAAATAGAAGTCCGACCAGTTTTTTTTATCTTTACTGAAAATATCGACATTTCATCACAAAATAAAAAAACGGTAATTATAATTCGAGTCACAACTATCACAAAGTGGTAAAAATAATAATCTAAAAAATGTTAACAGCCACTATCAAAGATGAACCCGCCTCAAACTAAAAATCACATCACAATCATAAATTTAAAATTGAATAAATAAAAAAAACCCTTATGCAGCATCAGGTCGAAGTTATCAATTACACAATTGTCATTTAACGATTATACTGGCACGTTTTGCAGACATTCGGTTATTCTTCCCCACTTTTACCCCCATAACTATTTAAACGACTCAACCGATTTTCATGAAACATGTCTAAGAACACTCGCACGTAACTCACCTTTCATACAAAAAAACTAAATTGAAATCGCTTCATCCGTTCGCGAGCTACGGTGCCACAGACAGACACACGTCAAACTTATAACACCCCTCTTTTTGCGTCGGGGTTTAAAAATAAGAAATAAATTTAAACAATAAACAAACAGCATGTGCAGAACGGGTAATTCAATCCACCTCCATCACAGATATTCTGCTATGATATAATACTACACTATACTTCCGAAATCGTCTACCTTTGTACCGATGTCACCAATAGAAACGATCTTATTATTTTAAGAACAAAATTATTTTCGAAAACTGCAAATGAAAACCTTAATGCAAACAGATTCTCATTCTTCTCTTTAAACAATTATGTCGTTTGAAATACAGTAATCGTGTACTACATGAAACAATAACCGCAATGAATAAATCTGGATTAAAACTGTTCATAGAATTTCGAGGTTACAATAAGTGCGGGCATTACCTACCCTCAATAATGTTACTGCACAATATTGTCCATTTTCGAATCAAAATCACTTTTACTTATTCCACTATTTTATTTTTGTTTACACAAAAATCAACAATCAATCAAACAATCGAGAGTATAAATTACACAATATTGTCGTTTGCCTAGAAACTCATCTGACAGAACTTATTAAAGAGCACTCAGCACAAAATAAAAATAGTACGACTCACCGGATTGTTGGAGTTGTCCGTACATACCGGTTACTTCCCAGTTACCGATGCGTTGCTTTTACTACCGCACGCTGCCGCTGTTGTAGGCCGCACGTCTCACAAACCCTTCGTACGCGAAAAGGCTATACCGACACTTTGATACTATGTGAGCGTTCTCGCTTACAAAAATTTAACAAATGACACCTCGTACGATTTTCAAGCGGAGGGTAGTTCGACCGCTCGCCGCGACTGACGATCCGTTACACTCTCAAACATTGTGGGCAAATGAGATTCAGATCCCACTTCTGATGTCGGAGACACAAGAATAAACGAGAACATGAATGACAGATACAGCCAATCTGGACCAAAGCCAAACACTAATCACTACTAAACGGATACGAATTAACTTAAACACCATCAGCAACCCCCCATGAGGGGATTGGGGCAACGCTCACCCCTCCGCGATGCCCTGTGGAATTCGCCACCTAGGCTAGTAATTCCCCCACTGATAAATATCGCCTCATACACACAATATAAAACACAGAGATACAATAAATCACAAATCAAATAATAGATATGGTCGTCGCGAGATCTGAAGAGAAACTGTGTCCTGTTGCCGATCGCGCCGCTTTATATAGAGTGTTCCGTAGTGTTCGATAGTGGCAAATGTTTGTATCACTTTTATTATTTGGATACCCTCACTCCGACATATACAAATAAGGTATCCAAAATTTCTCTTTGCTTTGCTTTCAAAGTCCAATCAAGTGTAGGGTAAGAGTACTAGTAGTTGACCATATACCTATAGTTGACCACTCACGCGTTTAAATCAATAAAATAAGAATTCGCGGCATATTTTTAAACTGATTCCATATTTAAAATACAATACTGCACTATGTGTATCAAAGCGCGCCAATTCCACATTTGCAATATTACACACGGCCGTCATTTTTATGTTGAGTGACGCAGCATAAACATATTCTTTGATTATTTTTACCAATTTTCATAAAAATTACACTACTTAAATGTAAAATAATAGGAATCTACTAACCTTGTTCATGGTAACTATTCTTATTTGTTTTAGAATTATTTAAGGTAACAAGGTATTTAAAATATATGCTCATCTGGACGGTAATCTACTGATGTTAAATAGGGTCCTCTACTAATTTTAATATGGTCAACTACTGACTGAAATGTTAAATTTTTGTTTTGTTTTCTTTATATACTTAATTTATAACTGTACAAGAAAAAACATCGCATATGCTTAGATAAAATACTTTCTCAGAATTTACAAAGATAAACTGACTGAAATCGGAATAAAATTCAAGTAAAGCATGCAAAAAGGAAACTTTGTGACCTTAAGGGGTCATCTACTGGTGCTCTTACCTTAATTAGGTTTATACCTTGAAACTCATTACAATCGTAAGGCCTACTATCTCAAACGTGTCACATATTGTATTTATAACATATTAATTTTAAAGAAGGAAATAAACTAATAACTTATTTAAAAACGGTTTGGTTAATAAAGTGTCATTCTACTTATTCTGTTCAATCTAAAAACTTAATAAAATTTTATTTATTTATAATTTTAATTGTAAGAAAACAAGTACAATTTTTTTACGAATAAGTGCAGTGAATCCCAGTTAGTAAAAGTGCAGTAAAATTACTATTAAATCTCAAATTGTAGTGAGCGTCTTCTTCATTCCCATTCTTAATAATATATCACTTTAAGTTTCTACGCTTAGACTATATACTTAACTGTACTTAGTGGCTTTAATGTATTGCTGTACATCTTAATGTTTTGTATTGTCTTTTATAAGAACGGTGTTTGTATTGTGTAGTGTTTACAGAGAAATTGTAAAAAGAAACTCATTTTACTGAAATATATATTTATTTTTATTTTCTACCTTATTCCTATAGAAAGTCTAATAAACACAATTTATTTACTTAATTGTGTTATAATAGAAATCAAATTTCTGCCTCAGTGGCGTAGTGGTAGCGTATGCGACTGCTGCGCTTGAGGTCTCGGGTTCGATTCCCGGGTCGGACCAAATGTTTGTTTGATCTACAAGTATTTGTTTCGGAGTTTGGGTGTTTTCTATGTATAATATGTATGTATTTAGAAAAAAAAAGTACATATGTATTTATAGCAGTTGTCTAGTACCCATAACACAAGCTCTGCATAGCTTGGGACTAGATAGCGTTGTGTGTTAGATGTCCGAAATATTTATTAATTTAATACAAAATTATAGTAGTTAAGATTATTAGTAATAGTATCTCATAGGTATTGATTGGCCTTAAGGCTCTCCAGCCGGTCATCCTCGAGTGGGCAGGGCGACAGCACGGGACCCTTTCCTTCCGACTGACGCAGGTTCTTTCCGGGCATGGTTGCTTCGGGAAGTACAGGTACTCGGTCGCTAGGAGGGAACTGAGTCCCGCCTGCCACCACTGCGACTTCAGTGAGGACTCGGCCCAGAACACGCTGGCGGTTAACCCCGCCTGGGCGTTGCAGCGTCGTGCTCTCATTGCAGTCATCGGAGATTTCTCCATGGCCGGTAGCGACAGTTATTTTACCGCGGTCGCAAACTTCTGCGAAGACGTAATTTTGGAGGAGGCGGCGGAGAAGGCCCGGGAGGATAACCCCCACTTGGACCCAATTCGCCGCCAGCGAACCGGACGCGTTTACCAGCGCCTGATGCCGCCCTGAGTGTGGCCGCGGATGGTCGGGACGGACGGGTTTTCCCCTCCATCCGCTCTAAAGCCGCCACTAATGGCCAGCCGTGAGGAGGCGACGTTTCGCGTGTTCCGTACGGAATAATATATCTGTCCATTATCACTGCATATGTACCTATGTAAATATGTATGTATATGATGATTGTATTTATGATATTTATGTTTTATTAGCTGTTGCCTGCGGCTCCGCCTGCGTGTATGTTGATTATCGCGGCAAATACTAGCCTATGTGTTATTCTGATGTATAAATAAGCTAAAGTACTGTAAAGTTTCATCCAAATCTGTTCAGTAGTTTTTGCCTGAAAGAGTTACAAACACATAATTGCACAACGTAATAATCTATATATATAAAAGAGTAAGGTGACTGACTGACATACCCAGAGATCAACGCACAGCCCAAACCACTGAAGCTAGAATCCTGAAATGTTGCATGTAGGTTCTTTGTATAACGTAAGTGAGCACTAAGAAAGGAATTTTTGAAATTCCGCCCCTAAGGGGGTAAATCAGGGGATAAAAGTCTGCGTGAGCGAAGCCGCGTGTAAAAGCTAGTATTATATAAAAACTAGCGGCCGCCTGCGACTTCGTACGCAGGCGGCGCAGGTAATTTTTTTAAATTATATTCGGAACAGCTAGATACATTATTAGTACACCTCCACACCATCTATAGAGCATACATTTAAAATTTCAAGTCTCTTACTTCAAAAACATAGCACTTTCATACAAACTTCCAACCCCCGTTTTGCCCCCTTAAAGGTGGAGTTTGTTAAAATCCGTTCTTAGCGGATGTCTACACCCTATAAGGAACCTACCTGCCAGATTTCAAGTCTGTAGGTGTTATAGTTTCTGAGATTTCATGATTAATAAGTGAGTGGTATTTCGCTTTTATATATATAGATGTAATACACGTAATTGCATAAGTCCGCCTGATGAAATGTAATTGCAGGAAGATTAAATAAAATAATAAAGTCTTTCCGATCGCTACTCGTAAATGAAGAATCATCAAAAATTTTACCACTTGACATCATAAGCTGAGCATTTAACATTTTCAATGATTCATATGAGGTCCAATTGCCATCAAGAAAGCAAAACATGGCCCAAACTCTAGCCCTGTAAAAAGTTAATATTTTTGAAATATGTTCTGACAAAATCAAACTAATCTACCAGTATAATGAGATGGAAAGGAAAAACTAAACTGAATTTGGCAAAACATTAGTCTAACAGAACAGAAGCGGCCCATGCATTGACGGGAGCGGAAATTGGTAGAAAGGCGATGAGGGATCTTCTTTCGAGGTAATGCCGTATTTTGGGCATTAAATAGTTTAAATTTCGTTCCCACCATCGTCACAAATTACAAGCACCTAAAGCGTCAATATCGCACTCAAAATGAATCTATACCTAATTAAAGTAGGTTATACATCAGTTTGCACACACCAAAAACACAAAAAAGTGTAAATTTCGCACTGGAGTCTTATCTCATAAATAATTACTGGCAGCATATACAGTCTGTGCGAAAAGAACGTGACCGGCATATTTTTAAATTTTGGAATGCAATTTATAAAAATAAATATTAGGTTGAATAGAACAATCCTTTACCTAAAATGCATTGTAAAAAACACAAGTTTTCTCTCCAGTTTTCCTCGTTAAAAATATTATTTTTTACAATGAGTGCCGCGTACGTTTCCCGATTTGAAGCTGTGTTTCTCTGTACACATCCGAAAGGCCCCAAAATGTCCCGCGAGCAAGTGAGTGAAAAGATATTCACAAACAAAAACCGTCGATGTCTTACCAGATTGATCGTAGCAAATCGAAAAAGACGTCTGTTGCAGAGGACAAACGGATTGTGCAGCTGTTTGCCAGGAATCCTTTATTATCACTTCGCTCTGGGCAAGAAAAGTGGAAGAAAAAGGGTTTAATGATATCATTTGACACTATCAAAGGGCGTTTAGTTGTAAAGAGCGTGAAATATCGAAGCAATGTGAAGAGAACTCTCCTTTCTGAAACGCATATTGAAAAAGGCTGCATTGGGCGTGCGCAAACAAAGACCATGATTGGGACAAGATATTTTTGTCTGATGAAGCTTCATTTTGGGCAACCGGTTACTTGACTCGAGCTTGAACTACGGCTGACAATAGACTGATAATACGAACCGTGAAATACCCTTTAAAGGTGCATGTTTGGGGATGCTTCTCAAAAAAGGGTTTCGGAAATTTGCACTTGTTTACCGGTACTTTGGATGCTGAGAAGATGGCGAAAATTTACGAAAAAGCATTATTGCCGTCAGCTAAGAAGATTTTTCCACACCAAAATGATTTCTTGATTCTGCAAGAGGATAATGATCCTAAATACCGAAGTCGGTTCTGCACCACTTGGAATGCGGAACATGGTATTAACGTTTTGGATTGGCCCTCACAGTCCCCTGATGCCAATCCAATTGAAAATGTTTGGGCGTGAATGAAGCTTAAACTAAGGGCAAAAAATGTAGTGACCGTCGCTAGACTCACTCGTGAACAGAAGTCCGCGTGGAGGTGTTTACCTAGCAGCTATTCTGAAAAATTGGCGGAAAGTAAGCCGCGAAGATGCCAAGCGATTATGGATAATAATGGAGATTGGACACCGTATTAATATAAAGCATCAAACAGCAATAAAATACTTATTTGATAACAATTTATCGTTTAATATTTCTAAGATTTTCATTAAATTTTGCCGGTCTCGCTCTTTTCGCACATAGTGTATATAGCACACACAGCACTAAACTTTAGCAAACGAAAAAGAAATATGATATTCAGAAACTGCATGGTATAACAATATACTACGCCAGGTAGGTATGGCATTCCGAGATACAGTGACGAGACAGAGAGATCGAGATGACGTTACTAACGCTAATTGTGGTTGGTCAATGAATTATATAATATCATTTTGGTTGGTTCATTTCTTGTTATGTTGCTATAAAGTGGCGACTGGATAGTGACGTCACATCGAGCCACTCTCGGAATGCGAGACCTTGTTATCTTAGACCATGAGAAACCTTAGAGTTAATTGTCATTCTCTTATTGATTGACTCCTGATTTTTCAATGCTTTTAAAACTTGAAAAATCATGGAGTATATAGGCTCCTTATGAAAAAACCCAACTACGACAAAAAACGACGCTGAAAAAGTATGAAACAAGTTTCAAAAGCCGTAGTCACGCGTTGTTAATGTGTTATGGCACATTTCTGCGTAACGCATAGATTACGATTAACAGTCAGTTACGTAGAAATGTGCCAAAACACATTAACAACGCGTGACTACGGCTTTTGAAACTTGTTTCATACTTTTTCAGCGTCGTTTTTTGTCGTAGTTGGGTTTTAGTTTTTACTTTATTTTTATTTAAAATGTTTTGGTGCCTCTATAATATTAATTTCTTTGTAAAGTATATTTTAAATAGGTACCATAGAAATATCACAATTATCGAATAAATACGGACAAAGTCACGAGAAAATTTTAATAATATATATATATATTTGAAATGTACAAGTAACGTCCTTTCCAATGGTACCAAACACGGCATATTTATCTCAAATTTATTTTTTAATCCAGTAGGTACTTTATGTCGGCTAGAGGGCGCCACATTAGATTCAGTGACACGTCATATAGCCTATAACCAGCGGACGATCAAAACGCTTCTAACGATACCTCATTTGTCTAGTTCTAATAAGTAGTTAAGGAGCTATGAGGGAACAGATGAACATACATACATAGCCTGTCAAAATCATAACCCTCCTTTGGCTTTGCCGTAGTCGGGTAAAAATGAAGTAACTGATCCGAGCTGTCAAAACAGACAAGTCGTCATTTAAAAACATTTAGACAAATTAAACTTAGAACGTCATTTTACCCATGAATTTACCAACAAACATTCTAATTTCGATCCCCTTTTTGTAGAGCGCTATATACATTTTTTTAATTAATCCATCGTTGGCGTTCGTTTATCCGCTTATTAGAGAGCTGACCCAGGCGCGGTTCCAGCCTGAAATTTTGGGAGGGTCACTAATCTTGGGAGAGCCACGCTTCGGCATGAATGGGCCGGCTCGACCGGAGTGATACTACGGCCTCACAGAAAACCGGTGTGAAATAGCGCTTGCGCTGTGTTTCACCGAGTGAGTGAGGATACCTGGTGTTGCGTGTGTCCATGGGCGACGGTAATCGCTTGCCATCAGGCGATACGTCTGCTCGTTTTAAAAACAAATGGATATCTTTTGTTTTTATTGGTAAATCTATTGGGATCATAATATTTGAGACGTCTGTGACAATCTCTGGATGAATATTTAGAGGATCTAGCTCCGTTGGGGGACGAAGGGCGTGTATGGAACTCCCGACAAATCGGCCTAACCACTAAACCCCGCCTTACCTCATCACTGAGGTACATCCCGGGATAAACAGATTCAAACCCGGGGCATGTCGCTGTCGCTCTACACAGTAAGAGAGTCAGAACACCGACCGCCTGAGAAGACACCCCCGACCGCACCGAGGTGTCGGGTCGTTTCCAGTGGCCACATCTCTCCTGCATGTGGCCACAACGACCCTTAACCGACGATTGGGGAGCTAGCGGCCTCTATCGCACATCCTTCGTCGCCTTTTTCGACCGGGATCGGCCATTTCCCCATCCCACTCTTCGGACTCCTTCTGGAGCATAACGTCTTCAAACTACTAGCCACCATTGCCGCGATCAATGCTGGTGGTGACAGATTTCGTCCGATCTGTCCGACCGGGCGAAGTCACCGAAGCAACTGTGCCCGGTGAGCATCTAAGTGACCCTCTGCCAGTATTAGGGTATCGTCTGCATAGCAGGCGACACTGAGGCCCGAAGTCAGACTAGTGCCAATGGCCGCATCATATGCGAGGTTCCATAACAATGGGCCCAATACAGAGCCCTGGGGATCCCCACAACACACCTCCCTTCAATTTTCCACTCCGTTCCGATCGACAAACTTCACTGTCCTGTCGCGCTGAGAGACCTCTGACGGCACACAGGTAAGTCGGCACCTCGTGATATTTAAGGGCCGCCCTAATCGCGCCCCATTGAAGGGTGCCGAAAGCGTTAACGATATCAAGGCTAACTACCAACCCAACACCAACCCCCCGATCGGACTGCCGACCCCGACAGGGAGCGAACACACTTATTTATTAGCGTCCACTGTCGAGCGTCTCCGTTGGAATCCAAATCGGCAGTCTGATATATCAGGGCCCACCCGCGACAGGTGCTCGCTGATACGGCCAGAGATAACTCTTTCAAAGAGTTCCTATCCTTTGATTTCTTATCTCTATTGAACAGTTATATCTATTTTAAAGAAGAAAATAAACGTTTAGTTAATAAAGTGTTATTCTAACTATTCTGTTCAAACTAAAATCCAAATTAAATTGTATTTATTTCTACTTTTAATCGTAAGAAAACAAGTAGGTACACATTTTACGATGAAATGCAGTGAATCCCAACTATGAGTAAAAATAAAAATATAAGTCTCAAATTGTAGTGACAGTGTTTTCTTCATTCCTATTCTTAATTATCTCTTTAAATTTCTACGCTTGGACAACATACTTAACTGTACTTCGTGTTTTTAACCCCCGACCAAAAGGAGGGGTGTTATAAGTTTCACGTGTCTGTCTGTCTGTCTGTGGCACCGAAGCTCCCTAACGGATGAAGCGATTTCAATTTAGTTTTTTTTGTATGAAAGGTGAGTTACGTGCGAGTGTTCTTAGACATGATTCATGAAAATCGGTTGAGCCGTTTAAAAGTTGTGGGGGTGAAAGTGGGGAAGAGTAACCGAATGTCTGCAAAAATATCATCGAGTGGGGTCTCAAATTAAAGCGCATAACGTGTTTTTTACTTTTTAAAGGGAACTCAGGTTATTATATCGAGGGTTTTTTTAATTTCGAGAATTTATAGTTATTATTAATGTATTGCTGTAAATCTTAATGTTTTGTATTGTCTTTTATAAGAACGGTGTTTGTATTGTGTAGTGTTTACAGAGAATACATGTAAAAAAAACTCATTTTACTGATATATATATATTTTTATTTTTCTACCTTATTCCTATAGAAAGTCTAATATACACAATTTATTAATTTAATTGTAGTCAAATATAATTTTAATTTAATACAAAAATATAGTAATTAAAATTACAAAAGGAAATACTAATGTTTAATTAAATATTTTTGGTAAAATTAAGCTAGTATTTTAGTATCTTATATATTTACAATGTCACCTTTTTGTCGTAAACGAATAGAAAAAGATGCCCAATATATTCTCTAATGTTATTAACCCCCCTCGTTTAGGTTCTAAACAGCACACTTAGCCAAGATGCAAGTATTTCGCGGTGAATCGCTTTTTACAATCACTAACGTCTGCATTCTCTTGTTATTACAAGAGAATGGAAATGACGTCTCTCAACGCCAAGTCACGTGGTAAAATCAAAATATTAGCCAATAATATTTTGACCACGATTTGTTAGTTGTCTATTATTGTTTGTTTGTAGAATGTCAGCTTGGTAGGGAGGGACTTTCGAGGAAGTTTATACTTCCAGGCCATTATTGGAGACAAACATCCGCACAATGGGGTATTGAAAAGTAGGTACTGCTTTGTGTATCTGGCTCTTAATCCAGCTGCCCAAAGTGTGCCTCTGAAGATGTTGATGGAGGCTCTTAGCAATCAACCCGTGTGCTGATATAACTATCGGCACAATGATTGCCGATTCCATATCCCACATGTCGACAAGCTTGCGACCCAAATTCAAGTTCATTACTTACGTCTTATTTCAAAGTTTAAAAGATTGTCGTCATGTGGAATGGTAACGACATAAAGCTTGGCGCTCTAATCGGTCTATCATCACTATATCAGGATTATTTGTAACAATAGTCCTGTCAATGACCAATAGAGCGATCCCAGTACAATGTTACAGACCATTTTCAAGAACTATGTCGGGCGCGTATCTGTAGTAGGTACTGTAACTACATATGATATTTAAGAAAAAGACTGATGGGCTATCCTGACCACTTGGTTATGTCTATGCAAGTTCTCGCCGATATGCTAAGACGAGGATAACCGGGAATCATAGGTATGTCTGAGGGTTTTTCCGGGACTATGGCATGCCCGATATTTATAGTGCCGTTCTTCAGGATATACTTCGGATGCTATCCATGACTGCACAGACGAAACCTTCAGTCTATACAACGAAGACATCGAACCGTAGTCAGCCAATATATCCATTGTTAAAAATGTGATTTCATTGGCAGTTGTGTGCTGTTTGCAATCTACTAGGTGCAAGTACACACATCAAAAGTGTCTAGGGATCGACATATGTGTCTAGGGATCAACATATATTTTTGCAATAACTTTTCTCCTGATTGATATTAATTAAAATTTTCTTTAAGGATTCATCAAATAAAGTGTTTTCGTTTGTCACAGTAACGATAAACCAAGTCACCTTTGCATTAATAAAGAAATTTGCCATTTTCCTAATAAAAGGATTTTTGACATTTGAACCACTAACATTAAAGTTCGAAAAAAAGACTGAAATAACAGTTTTCTTTAAAATTTTATTAGGTAACTTAAACAATTAATAATCCGTGTTTCTACCGCGAACACTAACACAAGAACATCGGTTTGGCATACTCAAAATGAGTTCATCCAAATCACGCTGTGGAATGGCCGCCCATGTTCGTTGCAACAACAAAAAAAGGTCTTCTTGCGACTGGATACCCTCCATATTCGGCAGAGCTCTTCTCTGTAGCATATCCCATGCATGCTCAATCAGGTTCAAGTCTGGCGACTGAGCAGGCCAGGGCCAAAGCCACATCTCAATCTCAAGAAATCCGCATAAAAATGCTTGATCCCTAGACACTTTTGATGTGTGTATTTGGCAAGGTTTTGTTAGAGTAACAAAATGCTTGTTTTATTAGGAATCAAAACACAGAACCTAGAGGTTTACTTGTACCTCCCTAAGAGCTTTGTTTTTTCATCCTTCCGCTTTACCTACTCTTATCTATAAATTTTAGAATTTATAGAAATATATATTACCTACATTAAGATGTTTAAATGCATTGCTACCTAACTATCAAATGGCTTTTTATTACTTACCTATTGTGGAAGACTAACATGGTTTAAAGAAGGTAAATAAGTAAATCAATAAATATTATAACGTATTTTATATACAAATATGATGAGATTAACTAATAATGATGATGTCATGGATGATTCAATCTAAAATAAAGGTCCTAATTGGCTCATGATTGCTCTTTACACATTTTATTTATACCTTTACCCGAATCCCATACGCTAAGCAAAATATTTCTTACAATATACTTTCTGTTTAAATAATTAGAGAACTAAACGTATAAAATTTACCTACGAATACGTTACAATCTCAAGAGACGACCGACATAAATTTTCAAAGAATTAAATTTCCATTCATAAAAAAATACTTGCTGGCTTTATTTTCGACCCTCGATTAGGTATTTCTACATTAGATAAAAGTATTTTACAAAACGGTAAGAATATACACTGTATACACATCTTTATAACTGTTTGTCACAGTATTGAGCTACATTAAACCCCTAAATTGATGCTTAAGGGTGCTTGCATGGCTTAATAAATGTATAACTTCTGAGATTCGGTACTTTTGGAAGTACCATCACTGATTTTCATGTATTGTTACATTTATCCAGTTAGTTACATTTTATCCAATTAGGGTGAAGTTTTTTGAAATCGTAGTGACTAGTCAGTCCTATATGTATATTAGGAACGATTACATTTAATCGAACTTTTTTCAGAGGGCGGTCAGCAGAAATAATTATATCTGTATGTACATATATTATGACGCTACCTATATTGACATATCCAAATGTTCAATAGTTTATAGCATTGAAATTAATGTATCCGTAGGTTGTACCTCCCTGTGACCTTGGTATTTCGTAAACTGTAGGAAAATCTGCTCTAGTGTGGTCTGTTTGATAGTGTAATCTTCAATTTCAAGTTCTCGCTTAGCGCGCTCCATAATACCAAACATTCGCGACCACGCCATGCTGCGGTCAGGCAAATAATATGTCAGCAAACCTTGGTACTCCTCCCTGAAATTATTGAAAACAAAAATCGTTAATAAATTACAGTAACGAAAAAATGGCCGACATAATCATTATTCTCAAAAAAGATTGCTTTCGGCAATAAGGCCGCCCTTTGTACATTATATATTTATCATTTTCTGTACTTTCTTGTAAAACTGTAATACGATGTACAAATAAAGAGTTTTCTATCTATCTATCTAACAGTTCTTAGTAGTCCTTTAGTAGGGATAGGCCTCAGTGAGGCCTATCCCTACTGGCCAGTCAGGTGAGGCCGCCTCACCTTAGAAAGGAGGTTTTGACTTAACAAACCACGTTGACCAAACGGGTAGGTCTATACCTACCTGTTTGGTCAAACAAACCTTATACCTCTATAGGTATAAGGTTTGTTTTAATTCTTGCTCCCTTTGCCATGCTGTTGTCCTGTGTAGTTGGCTCCCTTAATCGGCTCTTACGACACCCTCAGGATGAACAGGGGTGGTGCCACTGGTGTCAGGGTGGTGATGGAATACGGGGAACGGCCCCATATATCAAATCAAACTATCGCCGTCCACTGCTAAACGAAGGTCTCCCCCAAGAAACGGTCCCGTATAATACAAAATATAACTTACATTATTCTTGAATTGCGGAAACTAGCGCTAACATAATCTTTGACGACACACGCTGAGGCTGATATGACACTACTTTGTCTAGTTAACGTGTGGGCTGATCTTTCAGCTTCATCCGTTTTTAACTTGATAGTTAGAGTGAAACCTGCAAATTAAAAGTAAGGTATTTGTATTTATTTATCATTGCTCTACAGACATTCATGGCAGATCCTTTTCCTGTGAGTCATAAATTTGGCTATATCTTCGAAGATAACGTAGGGATTGGGATCCTAGGGGTTCCAAAAGTTGCAGAATTTATCAGGTCATCTACGACATATATATTTTGATAATCGGTTATTTATTTATTTTTTCTAAATTGAAAATATGTCTCAAAAATCAGAATGTTTAAGAGTCGATTTAAAAAAAAAAAGAATAATTAGTAATCCAAATACGCCAATAACGCATCTGAGGAACTAAATTGTCTAACGAATGGTCAAAGCATTTTGAAGATCGGTTGATAATTGCGGCCCCTGAAAATTGACAATTTAAAAAAAACTTGTTTATATGGGCGTGGTATAATGTTAATTGCTGAGTTATATCAAATTTCAGTGTCACTCTACTATATTGTCAGTCTGATACCGTATGCTCAAAAGGGATCTTGTATGTACTACAACCCGAAGGAGGTTTGCAAAATTAGAAAACCGACAAATTAACACTTACCTACGTGACGTTTTATTTTTTCTAAGACTTCTCTTTGCGGGAACTGCAAAATCTATGAGTTTTTTTTCTTGTGTATAAAATGTATATACTAAGAACTCTCTGTCTATTACACCGGGAATGTAATTGTGTTGTCTTCGTTTTAACACAAATATTGTGTGATGATCGCGATTTATTATTTGAGCGCATCTGCGGGTGCGCCTAACATAATGTCTACATTATGTACCTAGATATTCTATTACCTACACCCAAATTAAAATCTTACATAATTCTGTCTTTCAGGAGTTCCCATAGTGGGTACAGTGCCTAGTTTGAAATAGATGGCATATGTGTGAAAAGTATTGTGTTTAACTTCGATCAATAATTGTACTAGATTCCCGATAAGCGCTTCAAAAACGGTCCGAAAAATAACACCACAAATAATTTTGTGGTCTTATTTCAAATTAATATAGTCCAATCATAGCCAATAGCCAATGAGAATGAGAGAAAGACGTCAAAATGCCGCAGTGCGCCTTCAAAAACTGTATAAATAACCACCGTAACACCAAGGTTTTGGAAGGAATATCTTTTTTTCGGTAAGTTTATATCATTCAGTGTTTTTCATAAAATAATAAACAGAATTATACAGTAATATTAGAAAACATAATTCAAATAACTAATATTGTAATTGTTTGGCCAATGTTTACTACAACGCACCAACTATTGAATCAAACATCACCTATTCTTGAACAGGGAATGCATGGAGTAGTGTTGTTATTTTTGTTTGTAGATTTCCTAGTGACCCATTTCGCTGTGCAGAATGGGTATCTATTGTCACGAAAGAAAGAGGAGAAGAAATATACAACCCTCATAAAAATTCATTTTGACAGATTCGACATAACTGGAAATATACGCAAGGGCGTAGATTACTTAAACAGCGGTTCCCAAATTGCACTCTACTGATTGAAAAACTGGATTATAATCCAACTTCAGATATTGTTCCGCAAATAGTAGGTTACATTTCTGGTTTTGTATTCAGTAGCCTTGTTAAGAAGATTAATTGTCAGGACTGTAAAATGGATTTGTAGGCTAAAGAAAAATTATGGTTCCACAAATTAATAGATGTAAGAGACATAGGTGGTTTATGTTATGCTTCAAACGATGTGTTTGACATATGCATGAAAACCGAACGTGTTATACGCAACTGTCTTCGCATGAGTGGTGGCAAATCAATGCAAAAAAAGTATGATAAAAACTTTTTATGTGTAAATGTTTTAAACGCATATATTGAAAAGGATTTGTTTTCTGCGGGAAACGAACACAGCCATAAAATAAGCCTAATTAAACTGATTATAGAAAAAATCATTGATGTAAGATTAGATTTTATTTGTAAAAAAGAAAACGCTCATATAAAAATGACTTCTAAAAAAGCCTAAAAAAGACAGCTTTATAACAAGCTGAATCTGTTTAAAGGTAATTAATCCTACATTACTATTTTAATTACTTCTGTATAAAGAATACTCCGAAAACATGTTTCTTAATTCCTTTCATTTTTTTTACTTTATTAAATTTTATTTTTTATTG
The DNA here is from genome assembly GCA_949125395.1 of Diaphora mendica. Classification (NCBI taxonomy): domain Eukaryota; kingdom Metazoa; phylum Arthropoda; class Insecta; order Lepidoptera; family Erebidae; genus Diaphora; species Diaphora mendica. Next base: position 12,504,411 of record OX421321.1, read on the forward strand.
CCTAAATGTTGTCATAGCGGCAATGTAAAATAGTATCTATTACTTTTTTGAATCGGTCAAAAATATTTGCCACCACACAAAACAAACCTAAAACAAATATATTCTGCAACTCTACTTTTCAATACTTACTGTGTTCTAAGCATTGAAATATAATTTCAAGAACTACATCTAGTTCCACAATAAAATAAGCACCAAATTGTAAACAAAATATTTTTAACCATATAACTTAGGCTTTAAGTATCATTTTAGAAAAAATATATTTGTACTGATGACTTTCTATTTTCAAGCGACGTTTTAAATTTATTCCGTAATATCCTTTCTCTGACGAAACGAGTTAAATAAATATATTTTGCAATGGTAATTAAACTTTATGTTTAAGCATTATGGTTTATAATAAACTGAAGTCGTTAACATTATTAAACTTTTTTCTAAGAAATGAAGATGTTTTCGTTCGTGCAAACGTGGTCACTTTAGCGTCTTATTTTTGTTCCTGATCCTTAATCTAGTACTATTATTGATCGAAGGTGTTTAATACTGTTTAAAAATACCTTCAGAAAACTTATTCTTGAGGTGCTGAGGTGTGCCCATGCACTGGAAGCGTCCGTTGACCATGATGGTAAGTCGCGAGCACAGCGCCTCGCACTCCTCCATGCTGTGTGACGTCAGCACCACGCCGCGCCCCGCGCGCTGCACGCCGCGCACGGCTCGCCACACCTGCGACAGTCCACACATTTGGGATTGACATTGGAGCTATAGAAAAACTTGATAACTGACGTAAATTTCTTTATTTTAACAATATACTACGCAAGGTATGGCATTCCGACGATCGTCATGACGTCATCATCGCTATCGCTGGTTGGTTCATTTCGTGTTATGTTGCTATTCGCTGGTTGTTTGGTTAATTTCGTGTTATGTTGCTATCACGTGGTAACTGGTTAGTGACGTCGCATCGAGCCGCTCTCGGAATGCGAGACCTTGTTTTTTTTGACCACGGACTTTTCTATGTTTCCAGCTGATGCTCTCTTATGGACAGTTTCATTCTTACCTTAGCAGAGACTCTTACTTAGAGAGGCGCTCAGCCAGCGGGGAGACGTATGGTCTTAACCATCTCCTGAGAAGAAACCCGAGCCCGGCAGTGGGACATTATGGGTTGTTCATAAAGCAGAAACTATCAGGTATTGTTTTGTTAACATTCTCTGCTTATTACTTCTATACTATTTGGTATTCGTTTGTATTCATGATCGATGAAGAAACTTTATCTTACAATAAATGTACCATAATATTATTACCGCTAAAATTTGTCTAAGTACTTATTTGCTAGAAATTATCTATTTATTTTCATACGTGTCGCTTCGCAGCAGGATCAACGCCAGTAGTCGGTTCATCTACGAACACGAGCCGCGTCTTCCCCAGGAAAGCCACCGCCGTATTTAGCTTGCGCTTCGTACCGCCGGAATATTGATGCACCTGATAGTGACAATATAAATATACTTATTAATATATTCACAATGTAATAATTATGATTGTTCAATTTAATAATTGCGTGAATACGCACCCTCTTATCTAGATGTTTGTAGAATCCCAGCGAGTGTGCAAACGCCTCGGAGATGTGCGAGATGGAGCTCATGCGCAGGCCGCGCATTAGCCCGAAAACGCGCAAGGTCTCACGACCTGTCAACTCCATGAACAACGCGTCGAATTGCGGACAGTAGCCTGCAATACACAAATACTCTTCAAAGAAAACAGGAATGAAACGAATGAATTTTTGTTCAGAATTCAGCTATCACAACCATCATCATAAAAATGTAAAGTGGGGATCGTTAGTGACGTCAGATGTTCTAAGGTGGTGTTAAGGTTTGAGCAACTAACTACACTCACTTTACCTTAACCACGGTACACTTTCTTACACGATACACATCCCAAATTACTGAGATCGTCTGAGAAGTTGAAACTAAAAATACCTTTACATCCTACCAAATTTTCCGACCACTCTTTCTGTCTAAGCAGCTCGACTGTGGACCGCCCTACCAGTCGCAATAAGACATGTACCAACAATAACTGCCTTCAAGAGACTAGTAAAAGAGCATTCCCTGTGAGACATCTAGGTACTATAACCTATGTACTTCTCTCGCGTAGTCATTAGGTCACCTTATCCCAGTATTAGTATGTTAATAATATTTTATAGGCATTTCACTCACTCTTCTGAGTTTTTATTTAATAATCCACATTTTGTCTAACTTCCATATAATCTCCCCTTCTTATATAATCTTTAATACACCAGATACAACCCTCTACTTTCCCTATATTTTTTTTTCCATCCTATGGTTGCCTGAAAAAGATTGCCTCCGGGCAATAATGTAGCTACTTATCTTATATTAAGATCTTTTATAATTTACCTGGTGTACAATAAAGACATTATTATTACAGTTGTAACTATCTAATTACAGTTCTTCGTTACTGTTCCACTATGTTCATGCCTCTTTTTTTGATGACCGGGTGAAAATTCCGGAGGAGCCTGGTGTGTGGTGATTCCACTAAAAACCATACCCTACTCTGAGGGGGACCCGGACCATGTTATTTCAGGTTCACCTCTGGATCGACGCCGCGCCTACTAAGACTCTATCCTGAGGAAACCTGGGCTTCCCCCTGCCTATCGGCCCAATCATTATATGTTGCGGCCTGATCGCAAAATAATGAGTTCCTTCCTAGATATAAGTTAAAGTACCTCTTAGAATATTAGCAAGCAACCATAACCAATTCATCATAAAAAAATTACAAACCAATATTTTGATGCACTTTGTTGAGATTTCTCTGAACCGAATGTCCGCTTACAAAAGCTTCACCGCTTGATATTGATTCATCACCCATCAGCATCTTGAAAGTACTTGTCTTGCCGGCTCCGTTCACACCCAGGAGACCGAAGCATTCACCGTCACTCACACCTTCAAGTTAGATATGTATAGAAATCATATAGTTACAGAAGAAGAAGATAGATACATAGATAGTGACACGGTCAATCATTAACCGTCCTTAAATAGAATGCAAGTAATATTAACGATACGGCAAATCTACGCTATTTGGGAGCACAAAGAGATCACAAATTTAGTAAGACTTACGCTTATATTTTAATAATCTTAAAATTTAGGAGGGTTTGCTCTTATACAAACTAATTTTCCCGATTTTCGGGTCGGGGTGTGCCTCAATGCCTGTACCACATCTGTAGAACTTACAAAAGGAAATTTGATCCACAGCAAGATGTTTTCCATAGTACTTCGACAGCCCTGTGGCGAGTAGTGCTTGGTTACTGTGATTGGAACTGTACACCTGACGCGCGTGCTGTGCTTCAGCTGCTACGTCCTCATCCAGTGTGCGCTCATCTATTAGTGGTGGAGTTTTCTTGAAATTCCATATCTGACAAATATAGGGCAGTTAACTAAATTGACATTGCTGTGATAACAATAAAACACAACAATAAACATGCCTTAGTAATATCTGAAGAAGACACATTGAACTGAACATATAGCATATATAATTAGGTATAGTGTATAATTACTATAAAATCTACAACTTTCCTATGACAACCAATACTGAGCCGAATCCCGCCAGGAACCACTTCGTCTCATCTAAGAATCTTCCCTTCATTTTGAAATACGCGTTACTCTACATAGCGTTTACAATCGGCTGATTAGTTAAAACTTTAAAAGTAACTACAAAAAATTTGGAAGTAGGTATTACATGACTGCATGGATGGGGACAATTCCTCCAGATTCCTTTTCAACTTTTACGTTTAAATACCTTTTGTAGAATCCTGTATTCCATAATCATGAGAATGGTCCAAAGTACGATGCATGTGCAAATCATAGCTACGAGATAACGCAGCACACCCGGCTCCTCCCAGAAGAAGTATGGGTTCCTTGGAACTGTAGTAGAAATTTATGAAATTATGTTGTTTGCTTAAGATATGATAGGCGATACACTGATATAAATTAAGATACCGATAATTCTAAAAATCACTGGATAAATGGTTGTTACCAAACGACTGCAGTATTAAACTATAGTCACACTTACATTAAGCTTCCAAATTATTATACACTTAGAAGCTTAATTTAAAAATAAAAAGTTTCTGATCAATTATTTTACAGGTATCTTCATTATTCATTTTTAACATTCAGTTACCTTAATGTTTCATTAACGTACCCAAGGTAGTAATTAAACATAGCAATTGTATGTTGCTCAAATAATTTTAAGAATTTTTAAAGGAGCTAAGTTTTCTCCCTTGCAAAAGATCCACATAAACGGTGTGATTAGTCGTTAGTAGATAAAAAACCTAGGTACTTAAGTTGATCTTAAATAAAAATATTTGGAATATAAAAATAAAAAGGCTAAAAACAGTTTTTGGGATAAAACTGAAAAGAATAAAGCAAAAAGCGTTAGAGATGGACTAAAACATTACCACAACAGAGTCGTTGTCGCTCGCACACAGCCTCCATGCTACATTCGAAATCAGGAGACACAAATTGGTAGTATTCGCACAGTTGTAGACAGGAATGTACACGAAGACCGATCTGATTCAAATATCTATAACAACAAAAAATAATAGTTTCTACATTATAATTTTTATTAACTACTTAAGTAGGTAGTTATTTTTCTGCCTTCCCTGTAATATAATAATAGATTAAATAGATATATACATATTATGCACAAAACTGCCAATAATTTAAACATCTAAGACTAGAAGACTGCTGATATTAGGGGTTAAAGTATGAAATTGCCGATTTGTACTGAAAAATAAAAACTCGTTATTTTCTAAAATGGAACATATTTATTTAATCAAAATATTTAGCCTCATCTACACATTGTTGTCATCTAATTGGAATTTCATTTATGCCTTTGCGATAGAAATCTTGGGATCTAGATTCGACGAACTGTGTGAAAGCATTCGAAAAACGAATGTTGTACAATTTTTAAAATAAGAATCTCGTGGTTTCATGTGAAAAAAGTTTCACTCGAAAATGTCACACCATTATTTTTTTTAAAGTCAATTGAAAGTAGGTATCTATTACTGTGAAACGGCAATTTCATACTTTAACTCCTAATATTTATACATAAGCTTGCGTTTATTATCTTAGAAAACTTTAAACTTACCGAAGAGCAGTAATGAAGCTATATAGCGGAAATATTTGGAGCACCGCGTCGAAGACCTCCGCCACATATTTGGTGTCGAGTTGCGGTGACATTAGTGCCTCTACTATTTGGGACCCCATCATCCCTGGTACACGTAATATGCGTGTTAATAATAAATTCTGAATAGCTAGTCTATACTAATATTATAAACGCGAAAGTTTGTAAGTATAGATGAATGGATGGATAGATGGATGGATGGTTTTTTTTTTTTTAATGAAATAGACCGGCAAACGAGCAGACGTATTGCCTGATGGTAAGCGATTACCGCCGCCCATGGACACCCGCAACACCAGAGGCGTCACAAGTGCGTTACCGGCCTTTGGGAGATGGGGGGGGGAGATAGGGGGAGGGGTTGGGGTATGGGCCTCCGGTATCCTCACTCACTCGGTGAAACACAGCGCAAGCACTATTTCACACCGGTTTTCTGTGAGGCCGTGGTATCACTCCGGTCGAGCGGGCCCATCCATGCCGAAGCGTGGCTCTCCCACGTAAAATGATGGATGGATGGATGGATGTTTGTTACTCTTTCACGCCAAAACTACTGAACGGATTTAGATAAAGCTTTACAGTAATATAGCTTATACATCAGAATAACACATAGGCTACTAGTTGCCGCGATAACCGACATATACGTGGGCGGAGACGCGGGCAACAAACTAGTATAATTTAAAAGAATGTATGCAATATACATACCAAGCACCACATTCAGAAAGAAGCAGCATACGAAGCCAATGGCAGGTCTGTTGAATACGTGCGACAGGATATAAGTCAGTGGCAAAACTGCTGCCCCATACACCATCACACACACGTACAGTCGACCTTTTAGGAAATCGTTATAGTTACTAAGCATTTTAAATAACGTTATAGATTTACTAAAAACTAATTTACTATTTTAAGATTCCTAGTTACATCATACATCTAGCTGACCTTCCAACTTCATCTGGGCTAGGTCTCTAGAAAATGATATTTAACTCCGTTTTTGCAACACTTTTCGTTGATACTCGTTCGCTTTAGGAGCTGCTTAAGAAGGAGCAATAGTATATAGATGTGTTAATTATTACTAACTGGGCCTTTAATATCCCCCTTTTAATAAATATTCGTTTTTATTTCTGAAATTATAAAATTACCTATAAACTAAAGTAAATACCGTAAACACTCAAAGTAATCACAAAATAAAACAAGTAATGAATTATTTTAAAATAATCGCGACTGCGTATTTTTTTAATTAATTTATTTTTATGTACCCAGTGTCACTCTCACGACTAAGACGAATCTATTGACACCACTCACATAAAAATAAGAGAAACCGTTTAGGCTCTAGGGCGTGCCAAAAAAATATACATACATACATAAATACACTTAGACATACATACACACACACTTGAAAAACATAACCCTCCTTCTTTCGCAGTAGGGTGATAAACGAAATTTATCTCAAGTTTCAAACAAACAAAAACAGGTTCGTGATCATTTATTACCGCTTTAATAAAAGTTCTCTTTGGCAAACAAACAAAAAGTACACAGGAGTCACCAGTTTAGGAGTGACTTTAAGTAGGTGTGCTAGGTATTTGTGTGTTATTTATTGGGGTGAATAATTAAATAAAGGGTATTCATGTGTTTACTCAAACTGTGTGTTTTCTCGACTGCCATCTTAAGATAAGCATGGAGTGAAGTGCGTATGGAAAGAAAGTAAGTAGGAAAGCTATAGGCGAGTATAGGGACACAACGTACCTAACGTTGTGTCCCTATACTCGCCTATAGCTTTCCTCGATTAATGAGTTATCAAACACTCAACGCGTATAGACAAACAAACTCTTCAGCTTATATTATTATAGGTTACAACCCGGTCTTAAAAACAATGAAATAGTTTTCTCACCTAGCTCTGCAGCAGTAGAGAATCCGACAACCCCAAAAGCAATACAAGAGATAACTATACTAATGCAAATGATAAGGAACCATAGCCAATCAAACACTGCTGCACTACCCCACAAGATGAAGGGTTGAACGCCAGCAGCTTTTTGAAGTAACTTTGCGCCAGATACGCGTTCCTGCAAAATATAACAAACGTCAGAAAAAAATTACATGCCATCACTTTTCAAAAGTTTCTTTAATTTGTCTATTATAATAATTACATACAAGACGTTAGTGGAATTCTAATATTTTATACTATTTCAAGAAATTAGACTTCTGTTTTAAATTTAATTGAAATGTGTCTCACCTTGATATAGAACATGATATATACTGCGCTCACAATACCAATGCTGCTACCAATACCAGAAGAAAGCTGCATGGAAACCATGCTGATCATCACCTGCATATCTGTCTGTATGTAGAAAGATTTGGTTTAATGTGGGGTGCAGTTACCATTTTTTGATGAATATCGTATCGATTATTTGCATGGTATATATAAGCGTTTACGAGATACTCAGTAATACGTATATTGGTATTAAACATATGTAGGTACTTAAATTGATTATCTGATGTTTTATATTGATATAAAAACCTACGTCGTATTTACAGAAAGTTTAACAGTTTAGTTTTTAGTTTTCAAAAATATCCACCAACGGGCAAAACTTTTACGAAATGAGCTCAAGACCTAAACATAAGGTTGCCATAGACAATTCTTTGCTGAAGGGAATGAAAAAAAAAAACGTAATGTTGATATTTTTAGATATTTTAAATTGATATTTATAGAATTCAAGCTGATCGTTACCCGGTCTGAATAACTTGCTTCCAAGGGGTGATTGGATACAGTTAGAGTAGCATTCGGGTTCCACATTTTAAGTAGAGCTGTATGCACCGCAGAAAGAGACATTGCCACATCATGGTGTCCAAAATTACTGAACCAGGCAGTTGCAGAATCATTTGTAAAAGTAGAACCAATTAACAGTTGATTGCGTAAAGTACCCATGTCCACGGGATCCGATGTCTGGAAGTAAAAAAAGATAACGAGATAATATTTAATTAGAATTTAATCTAGTATATATTTTTATTTTAAAAGACAACTCCCGCATTAGGGATATACATTCTGTGTCGCGGTGCACTTCACAAACACGCATGAAACGGACACAAAAAACACCCAGACTAACAACAACGATTTGTGGATCACGTAAAGTGTCGTCCCATGTGGAATTTGAACCCACAACACTTGGCGCTGTAGATAGCGGCGTGGCGACCGCTTAAACCACTAGGCCAACCATGCAGTCAACATTTTGGAATGATATTTAATTCATCATGACGTAAATCTTAGAATGTGGTTTTCGTTTCTAGAATACTTACTCTATTCAAATAGTATACGTCCATAGGTTGATCGCCGATGTTAGTGATTACCATATCATCTCTGTTATAGGCCTCAAACATGCTTTGGTAAGCCGCAGCAGCGAGTGCGCCCAGTCCTGACGCTGATGTATCATTGTTACTCAGCAATGTTTCTGTTCTCACAAATCTGTAGTTTGAAATAATTGACAATCATTGTCACAATCGACATAACACACGATGTACACGTATAAAGTACTAGCCGACCCACGCTACCTCGTTTGCGTCTTCTATTGCCCGTAGCGTGATAATTTTCCCCCGTTTTTGAAATACTTTTCATTGGTGCTCCGCTCCTATTGGTCGTAGCGTGATGATATATAGCCTATAGCCTTTCTCGATAAATGTACTATCCTAACTAAAATCCTAACTCAAAGAATTTTTCAAATCTGACCTGCTGTTCCTGAGATTAGCGCGTTCAAACAAACAAACTCTTCAGCTTTATAATATTAGTATAGATACTAAAACTACATTACGTCGATGGATAGTGTAAATCTGACAATTAACTTAGAACCACTAAGCGCCACCACTCACTGATAGAATGCCTGATTGACTAATTTGTATTTAGAAGTCTAGTCTTAGTATATTATGACTTTTCAATCATTTGAGAAGTTACTTTAGTTTAGCTAGGTTCACTTGTTGGTTAGTAAAAACAAGTTCTTTAAAAAAACCCCTTTTAAGATGTGCGTTAACTTATGAATGTTCTAAACATCGGGATAGTTATTAATATTTTGGAAGCTGTCGAGGGCAGCTTATAATTCGAATACGAATTTAAACACGAATTTATAAATGCAACCCAATATTTATATGTTAACAAATAGACAGTCATTTATTGTCACATACCCTTCAGTAAGAGACAAAATTCTATTTTGTATAGTAGATGTCCTCGAGATTACGTATTGCAGCACGCCCAAAGTGGCATTGATGAGAACGATGGGTGCAGCAAACTGTAGAATGAGGAGCCAATACGAACGCGACCACACAAGCAGCAGTTTGAGCCACACCGCCAATACGCGTTGTCCGAGGAGAGTGAATCCAGATACTGAACTATCGTGCTTGTCCACTACAATAAATAATTAACATATATTTGTTAAGTCTTAAACTTAATAGAACCTAAATAAAGTCGTAAAATAAACAAACAACTTGGTGGAAGGTGGAACTTGTCAAAATACAATCTTGTTTGTACTATTAAATTATTTTAATATTGGAATAAAGGTACAAGTGAGTTTAATTTCAAGAATGTATTCCTGGAAAATCGAAAACTAAATCCTTTTTTTTTATCTTTTACATCTTTCTTTTTTTATAATTATTTTATACGGAAGAAGATATAGTAGAGTACTAGCGACCCGCCCCGGCTTCGCACGGGTGGATTTCAGATGCCCCCGCCGACGACACGATTCGTGCATTTTAAATCTGTAATATCTTCGAATATATTCATTTTTTTTTTTTTATGGAATAGGCGGGCAAACGAGCAGACGTATCGCCTGATGGTAAGCGATTACCGCCGCCCACGGACACCTGCAACACTAGAGGCGTCACAAGTGCGTTGCCGGCCTTTGGGGGATGGGGGAGGGGATTGGAGGCGGGGGATGGGGAGATAGGGGAAGGGGTTGGGATATGGGCCTCCGGTATCCTCACTCACTCGGTGAAACACAGCGCAAGCACTATTTCACACCGGTTTTCTGTGAGGCCGTGGTATCACTCCGGTCGAGCCGGCCCATTCATGCCGAAGCGTGGCTCTCCCACCGTCTATAAACCGTTTTGATCTATATTAAATGCCCAATGTATTTAATTTACTTAATTGTATAAGGATTCATTCTGTATTGGTTAAAATCACTTCGTAAATAAGCCAATATTTCTCGTAAAAAGAAAGGAATAAAAAAGCGGCCAAGTGCGAGTCGGACTCGCCCATGAAGGGTTCCGAAGCAGCAAGTATTACATAATATAAAAGTTCTTGTAGTTCATACAGACACACACATACAGAGGGACATGACGAATCTATAAGGGTTCCGTTTTTTGACTTTGGCACGGAACCCTAAAAATGGTTGTTGTGGGTTATCCCTAAGAGATAGACATAATATACCGTTGCGGATTTTTTTGTAGTACTTTTTAAGGTGTACAATACTTTAGTACATTATTTTGATCTATCTCGTAGGTACCAGCGTTTGCAATGTAAGCGCAAAAAAATGTGTTTATTTGCTACATCACATTAGAAACCTCGGAAAATTAACAGTGTTTCCATACTATATTATGCATTTATTATACATAAAAACCTTCCTCTTTTTTTTTTTTTTTATAAATGTTTTGGACATCCAACACACAACGCTATCTAATCCCAAGCTAAGCAGAGCTTGTGTTATGGGTTCTAGACACCTGATATAAATACATAATATATACATTTTTTTTGTAAATACATACGTATTATACATAGAAAACACCCAAACTCCGAAACAAATATTTGTAGGTCATACAAACATTTGATCCGACCCGGGAATCGAACCCGAGACCTCAAGCACAGCAGTCGCATACGAGGCTACCAATGCGCCACCGAGGCAGTCTTCTTGAATCACTATAGCTATTAAAGAAACCCGCATCAAAATCCGTTGCGTAGTTTTAAAGATTTAAGCATACATAGGGATATAGGGACAGAGAAAGCGACTTTGTTTTATACTATGTAGTGAAGTTTTGTGAAGTGAAGTTAATCGTGGGAGAGCCACGCTTCGGCATGAATGGGCCGGCTCGACCGGAGTGATACCACGGCCTCACAGAAAACCGGTGTGAAATAGTGCTTGCACTGTGTTTCACCGAGTGAGTGAGGATACCGGAGGCCCATACCCCAACCCCTCCCCCTATCTCCCCCCCCCTCCCATCCCCCAAAGGCCGGTAACGCACTTGTGATGCCTCTGGTGTTGCGGGTGTCCATGGGCGGCGGTAATCGCTTACCATCAGGCGATACGTCTGCTCGTTTGCCGGTCTATTCCATAAAAAAAAAAAAAAAAAAAAGTAGAAAATATTAACAACAGCACAAAAAGTGTAGATATAATCCCAAAGTCTACTTTTACCTTGGAGTGCTATAAATAGAATAGTTGATAGTATAACATAAAGTATGGTCTAAACAAAATTTTCAGAAACCTAAATAAATATATAACTGAAAATCTTTGATATGTATACTCACAATGTTCTAAAGACGAATCAATATCATTCCTAGATACATCGTCAGTGGTAGAGTCCGTTATGGTGGTAGCAGCGTCATCGGATTCTGAATTCGAGTTTACGAGTGCCAAGTCAGCTCCAACACTAGAATACGTAAATTAAATTAATTCCTAAACTAAAGTTTGCGGATAATTATCGGCTATATTGCAGGACACGAGTAATTGCCGAGTGTCCTTGCAAAAATAGGCGGCCTAACCTGAGTTTCAAGAAATATTGTGTTCATAATTACGAATTTACAATTGAATATTCTTCTCTGTTCTTAATGAATGTCTGAGACCCATGAAAAAGTCTTCTAATAGAAACCAAGTGTTTAAACTTGGGTGAGGGCCTCGTTAATCCCGGTCCTCTCAGAGGACAGGGCGGTGGCGGCAACAAAAAGAAAAGGTAGCACGGCACACGTGTAGATAGCTACTTAAATGCGTAGGTGGTAATTGAAACGAATTCTATTATTGTATTGAACGAGAAATTATTGTGGAATAATGAAGGTGTGGAATGTGAAATTCATATTTAAAATAAAATACTTACGACATGAAAACATCTTCGAGAGTTGTCGCAACTAAGCCATAATTTTTATACTTAATAATTCTCGCGTTCCTTTCCAAATCGTTTAACATGTCTTCAAACTTGTGTGAAAGGTCATTTAGTAAACTATACGTGATCTCGGATCCTGAATCATAAAAAATTAAAAATGTGTATCCTATTTTCATGCAGGTTCCTACTATATCTTGATGCTTATATAATGCTAGCTGACCCACGGAACTTCGTCCGCGCCTCTTTTATGCAATGCTCGATATTACAAAGGGTAGAAGCGTGATGATAACTATCCTTTCTTGAGGCGTGCCTAAAGCTCAGATTAAAAAATACTTTAATTTCGGTTTGATAGTTTCGGAGTTCCTCGTGGGCAACAACGAGACATGAGAATTATATATTTAAACTATACGATAATAGTTATTTGTTATACAAGAGTAAAAAGTTGCTTTTTAACCGCGTGCTCAATTTTGATGACCGAGCAAGCGAAGGATTCTAAAATGAAATGAATCACGAGCGCAGCGAGTGATTAAAAATATAGAATCCTGAGGTGAAAAATCTTTGCACTCGAGTGCCACACGTAACTTTTCATCCCACCTCAGCCAGGAAATGACTAAATGTAAAAAAGAAAAGGGCGCCGGCACAGCAAATTAAAAAAAAGTTCACCAAGACGGTTCCGAGTATGAATTTTTAACAAATTAAAAAAGGTTGTATGATAAATTCGGCATAAATTAATTAATAAAATTTAATGATGTTTTGAATTCACAAACTTAGTGTACACGATGTTCTAAATTCAATTTACTTTATCCTCTAGCGGATAAAAACGGCTTTTGCACTCAGATATCGAAGGGTAAAAATACTCTTTCCGAGATGGGGAGATGAAAAATAATAAAATAACTATCAAAGATGACATTTGATATTCATATGCAATCGTTTCTTTTGTGTCTATATTCAGGGCTTTGTTTTCTGAAAATACTCTACCAGCCATATATGTATATATTCAAAGAAGTTAGGAATCTAATTTTAAGTTATAATATTCGGAGCCCACCATCGAGTTTAGGGTTTTATTACTCACCACGATCTTCCTTCACAACTGTGCCAGGAATGTAGTCATTTATAAGTTCAGTGCATTTATCCTGATCAAAGTCATCGTCCTTCACAACGACAAGTGTGTATCCCACTCCGTAGTGACGTTTGAGGAAATACGGAGAACCCACACATTGTAGTTTACCGTGCGCCATTATCGCCACTCGGTCACCCAGAATGTCCGCCTCGTCCATAAAATGTGTTGTTAAGATCATTGACCGTCCTACGGAAATAAATACGTTACGTAATTTATTTTATGTAATATCGCCTTTGAAAAAACATTATTTCCTGACCTCAACCAATCTCATTGTTTCGGAAATCGTAAATTGTTGATTAAATTTCTTTGGACTGCACTTTGATATTCATCACAGGCTTTTAAAGGGACTTTCTGACCTTATGCTCAAAGCATACAGTCAGAAAGTCGACTCAAAACTTCATTCAACTCTTTTTTCAATCTGTCTTTTTCAATTTACAGAAGGAATCTACCATAAACATTATTAAGCATTGAACTCTGGCATATTAACAATTCACAGTAATGAGACCTGTATTGTAATTAAAATAGATTACCTTTTTTCTCCCTTTGTAATAAGTCCCATAAACCGCGTCTAGAGGCAGGATCCATGCCAGAAGTTGGTTCGTCGAGTAGAACTACCTTTGCTCCACCACTTAGAGCAATACCAACACATAAACGACGTTTCTGACCGCCAGATAAAGATTTAGACCGGGCATCGCGCTGCAAATAAAGACAATTTATACACATCAAAAGTGTCTAGGGATCAAGCATTTTATGCGGATTTCTTGAGATTGAGATGTGGCTTTGGCCCTGGCCTGCTCAGTCGCCAGACTTGAACCCGATTGAGCATGCATGGGATATGCTACAGAGAAGAGCTCTGCCGAATATGGAGGGTATCCAGTCGCAAGAAGACCTTTTTTTGTTGTTGCAACGAACATGGGCGGCCATTCCACAGCGTGATTTGGATGAACTCATTTTGAGTATGCCAAACCGATTCTTGTGTTGTTAGTGTTCGCGGTAGAAACACGGATTATTAATTGTTTAAGTTACCTAATAAAATTTTAAAGAAAACTGTTATTTCAGTCTTTTTTTCGAACTATAATGTTAGTGGTTCAAATGTCAAAAATCCCTTTATTAGGAAAATGGCAAATTTCTTTATTAATGCAAAGGTGACTTGGTTTATCGTTACTGTGACAAACGAAAACACTTTATTTGATGAATCCTTAAAGAAAATTTTAATTAATATCAATCAGGAGAAAAGTTATTGCAAAAATATATGTTGATCCCTAGACACATATGTTGATCCCTAGACACTTTTGATGTGTGTAGTTACTATATTTATACACTCGTGTAACAAAACTGTAATGGATTGAGTTCTGTCCATGAAGATCTTTCCTTTTTTAAAAGTACCTAATAACCGTTTGTGAGGTCGTATCTGTATTTTTTTAAATTGAATCTGTCTATATGAATATGCTTTTATTTTAATCCATTTAGTAGTTTCCACACCGAATGTAGAGTCAATAAATATGAATTTAGAACTTTGGAAAAGGATAAGTAGGTAGGTAGGTAGGCGTGAGGTTACTGTCGGCAAAATTATTTAAAAATTACATAATAGGCATGCAAGCTGATTTTAGGAATGTAACAATTATCATGTGTTTTGCATTGCATGCAAAACACATGATAATTATTTAAAATATTATAAATTTTTGATAAAATTATAAGTATTTAGTACGTGGTCGTTCATTACTGTATGTTCGACTAGCAATTAATTACAATATTGTTAGAAAAAGGTTTGCAAGCGTGACTCAGACTGGCTGGTATAAGAGATGACGGATGTTTCAATATATTTGTTAGGAACATTACTTCTGTTACTTATACATGCCGTGTTTTTCTATAATTGTATCATATAATGTTTGGCGAATATATTATTTAAAACTACTACGGCGTTTTATCAACTGAGCATTGATGCTCAGTTGATAAAACGCCGTACTACCAAAGAACTATTTTATAGTTACTATTAGTTTGTTTGACAATTTTAGGTATTGTTATCCTCAGAATTTTATAAATTAATTAGGAAGGAATAGTTTTCATCAGTTTTATGATAACATTTTGATTAAATTATTGAGAAATAATGTTTAAGCTCAAAACACTATTATTGTACCTGCTCGCTAAATAAAAATGAAACGCGTTAATTTCTTTGTTTTTCTTGAATACATTCAAAGCAGATAAAAGTTTAGTATTGAGTGTGGCCCCCTCTTGCTGAAATCACGGCTTGCATTCGTCTGGGCATGCTAGCGAGTATATCTTTTATGGTTTCTTGGGGAATACGTTCCCACTCCGCGGTAATCACATTCTTTAGCTCTCTGATAGTCTGCGGAGCCGGCTGCACTGATCTCACTCGTCGTTTCAGAACGTCCCAGACATGCTCTATGGGATTGAGGTACGGACTTCTAGCTGGCCAGTCCAAACGACGAATTCCGACTTCTAGCATATACGCTTCCACATCGCCAGACCGGTGGGCGCGAGCGTTGTCGTCCATAAAAATTGAGTTTTCGCCATGAGCGGTTAAAGCGGGTTGTGCATAAGGAATTAGAACTTCCGTTATGTATCGGTGTCCAGTCAGTGTACCGTTTTCGATGAAGACTAACTCCGTACGATCCATAGAATTTATTCCTGCCCAAAACATAACAGAGCCCCCTCCATAAGGTGTGATTTCTTCAAAACATGCCTCTGCAAAGCGTTCTCCTCGTCTACGTAGAACTCGCCGACGTCGGTCTTCACCATGCAGAGATATCCTGGCTTCATCGGAGAACAATACCCTATCCCAGTCTTCATGAGTCTATGACACACAATTTCGAGCGAAGCTAAGCCTGGCAACTCGATGTCCACGGAGTTAACGGAGTAATTTAGGGCCGCGTGCCGGGCGATGACTGTGTATATTAGCAGCGAGAAGCCTCCTCCTGACCATCCATAGACTAATTTGCACATTTCTTAGTTCTTTGAGGATGTTCTTGAGGTCCACATAAGAAGATTTGCGATTTCTCAACGCTTGACTAACTAGAAAACGATCATCCCGTGGTTCGTTACATGTCTTTCTGCCAGAACCAGGCCTTTTCTTGACGGAACCGGTCTCTTGATAGCGCTGCCAGGTCCTTTGAACTGTCGACCGACTCACATTTAGCCTCTGAGCCACGAAGCATTGGCTGCAACCTTCATCAAGCAGCGCAATCATTTTGCTCGCTTTTATCACTTTATCTACAATTTTCGAGATTGCTAAACAGCAATAACAATACTTTTAAATGTCAAGGACATCAGATAATTTAATAAAAATTGACAAAAAGTTAATTAGAGTCGATATTCTATAGGGAATCCGCCACAAAATGTAGTTAAAAGTTGTTTTCTTTGAAAACCAGGCTTAGTCAAAAATTTGAATTTGGAATGTACTCTTATAAACATTATGGCACTTTTATAACTGGCCAGTAACATGTTCAAATGATTAAAACCTTTTTGGTATTTAATTTTTTTCAGCCAGGAAGAAAATCGAAACCGCCCGTTTTTTTTTGCTAATGAGATTATTATCACACTTGGAAATACGAAAGAATTATGGTCACGAACCTTTTCATGAAGTTCCAATTTTTCAATAAGAGTTTCCACATCGTCTGTTAAATTCGCACCAGTAAAACCTTTTAATCTCGCGAAAAACTCCAAATGTTCCCTGACTGTTAAGTCGTTGAAAAGTACATTGTGTTGTGGACATAATCCTATATGGGAACGAGCAGCTTCAGTTTGTGTAGACATATCATAACCAGCCACTTCCACTATTCCATGCGATGCCTCAAGATTGCCTGCCAAACGAAAAAATACCTAGGTATAGCAATTACTAAAAGTACTAGACTACGAGAAACTCTGTGTATCGAACTATTATAGAAAAGGAAATTCAGTGCTATTATGGTCGAATCCGAATCGATAATAAAGCTCCTCTTTCTTTCTTTTCCTATTTTTTCCTGTTCATGGTGTGCAACCTTAACACCATGATATAACAATATACTTCGCCAGGTATGGCATTCCGACGAACGACATGAAGTCATCATCGCTATCACTGGTTCTGGTTGGTTCATTTCGTGTTGATAATTGGATAGCGACGTCACGTCGAGGAGCTCTCTGACTGCGAGACCTTGTTTTCGTAGACCATGCTTATCACTAAGACATCTTATAACTTTTTAAATCAAATTTGACAAACTTGATGGTTTTAACTGTCTGAATAAAACGGTCTGAATTTTCTTAAAAAGAGTATTTGTTATAATATGTTATATGCATAATATAAATAAAATATATATCCTGCATACCAATGAAAGTATTGAATCCATCAAATTTGAAAAAGTAAATAGACTATCCCCAGTTTTAGAGATAGTTTACTGAAAACGGCCGGTAATTAAAGTCATGGACATTAGTGACCCACTTAATTACATATATTAATACAAATTACATATATATATATATATATATATATATATATATTAATATTATAAAACCAATGATGAATATGTCTTCAACTTAAGGAGCTAGTCTCGAAGGCACATTCGTTTACGAACCTGTTAGCATAGAAATAGTGGTAGATTTCCCAGCTCCGTTGTGTCCCAAAAGCACTGTTATTTGATCGTTGAAAATGTTCAAGGATAAATGGTTAACAGCAATTTGATTACCGTAGACTTTTGTCAAATTCTGCAAAGCAAATTTTACTACAACGAGTTACGTATAAAAAGACTTCAATATAATGTTAGCTTAAGTATTGAGTTTGTGACAAGCTTAGGCCGTCACACTCGATTACTTAAATGCATTAGCATTTTTCACTTACTTGCATTTTTACTCCAATAGAATGGCGCTTAGGATCCTTTTCTTTTATTATATCATCATTGCAGTCATTAGCATTGCTTAAAATAATGACAGTTGCTGTAAAAACAAATACATTAAAATAACTAATAAAAACTCTAAAGAAATCAAGATTCTATTTTGTTAATTAAAGTTAGAGTAAAGAAATAAAGGAATACAGCTTACCTCTGGCATGTACAAAGTAAAAAAAATACCCTTCTAAGCTAAACTCCTACATAATGAATTTCATTATACTAATGGAATTATTAAATAGAGAGTTTTGTTTTGTTTTTACTGGTATTAATTCAGCATTTATTTCGATATATTCACATGTGCACATCCCTTAAAGTAATATAAAATACAACGCATTCTGAACTATTGGAGTGTAAGGGTTGTTCACATGTAATTACCTAAAGTAGCTGAGCATTAATAAAACCTCTCATGATATTGACTTTGGTACATGCCGATAGGTGAAAGATCAGTAGTTTGATAGGTATATATTATACTAGACTCATAGAATTCCAGTGGTCTTGAGGTGAAGTCGTCGTTAATACGTTGCTTTTAACTTTGCAGCATCATGCAGCAGAAATGCTGTTTGGCAGATTCGATCTCATTGAAAGTTATTAAAAAAAAATATAATCACCAGATTTGCCACCTGGACACCAGAACCGGGGTTGAAAGGGGAAGTACCAAGGACGAGGCGAACCAAATGGCCCTGGGGCCACCTGTTCAAGGTACAGAGTAACCAGCATATAAAGCACGCAGTTCACTACCAACATGATCACCACGTGACCAAAAACAAATTCTGTGTTCTCTGTAGTAGGTGACGCCATGAAATCGCTCCAATGCATTCCTAATTGAAATAATGAAGTGTTAGTTATTATGTAAAATAGAACCAGTAAGACAATATAATATGTCGTTTAAGTAAGCTTTAGAGAAATGTAGACCGAAGATTAATTTCTAGTACACCAGACTTTATAACTCTGTTTTTAGATGTCGCGGTTTTATGCCACTTTTTATGAACTTTAATTGAATGATTCTGGTATAACTACTTCACTACATATTAAAAATCAAAGTCCTCCGCCGCGTCTGTCTGTTTGCGATAAACTCAAAAGCTACTGCACGGATTTTGATGTGGTTTTTACCAATAGATAGAGTGATTGTTGAGGAAGATTTTCGTATATCATTTTTTAAATTTTTGAATATATTGGCTAATATATAACGATATTTGTTGAAAACGTCAAATAAAATTAAGACGCACATCTTCTCGGGGTAACATAGACTAAATTATATTTCCCGCAAAGAGCCCGTGCGAAGCCGGGGCGGGTTGCTAGTGATTAATAATAATTTTTCATATAAAACATGACTCCAGAAACGCTGCAATCATGTTAACGGACGTTTTTAGGTACAAGTAGTGCCTACCGAGAAACTTAAGTAGACTTTCACCTGCTGACTAAATGGAGAATGTTTAATTTTTGATCATATTAAGAGCCAGGAGGCGTCTTATCACAATAATACTATTTAGATTGAATAAGTAAATGTTGGGGGGGTCACTAATATATAATCAATTTAAGTCGGGTAAATTAGACTTTAATGCACAACATACAATTTTATTGCACACATTAAAAACAAATAGATATCTTTTGTTTTTATGGGAAAATCTATGATAATATGATATGGGATGGGACGATAATATTTGGTAATCAGATTCTAGTAGAAGGGAAAAAGTTACATGGGTACGATTTTGGGGGGGTCATGTCCCATGTGACCCCTGGAACCGCGCCTAGACATACCCTATTTAGTAGCATTAATAATAATTATTTTATATGAAAATGGCAAAGGCTGAAAATCTTTGACTACAGGTTTGTTAGTTCTCTTTTGTACAAAATACTATGTTGCAATTTTGTAATTGTGTCATATAAGCTGGGCAAAAATTTAGTCTCCCACGCTTCTGTATAACGGTCGCTGAGTACCCCTATTTGTTAGCTTAGTTCAACTCTGATATCATGAAACACAAGGCGATATGATATTTGATACTTCATTCAATTAACATGATAAATCATTTGACTCTTACTTGACTTGAGTACTACCTTTTTACCCGACTACGGCGAAGCCAAAAGGAAGGTTAATAGTTTTGGCAGTCTATGGATGTTTGAATATTGTAGCGTCTAAACTACTGAACCGATTTTAATGAATCAAGTGTCAATAGATTAGTAATATTTACAAATTTTAACAAAAAAAAACCGACTTCAATCTGGACCAAATTTAAATGGGACCATTCGGAAAGCACCAGCTTTCAAATAAAAAAAGAATCATCAAAATCGGTTCACCCAGTCCAAAGTTATGAGGTAACAAACATAAAAAAAAACACAGTCGAATTGAGAACCTCCTCCTTTTTGAAGTCGGTTGAAAATGACCCGGCTGACATAGGCTATATAAATTTTATCAAAAGGTTTAAACTTTTTCGAGTCAGTTTTTTTAAACTATTTATTGATTATATATACATAGATAGAAACTACTTAATAGTATCCTGTTTCGAAATAAAAGTATGCTCGTAATTGTGATTGAGTTTATTGATACCCGCCTTTTTAAGGCGTAAAGAGACATACAAAGAGACGGATTATCTATGGTAAATGACTACAGGCTGTCTGCCTAGTCCTGCAACTCAAGGCTCGTAGGCGTTTGAACCTTTTAAGTTCCTCCTCTGAGAATTAGGGCTCCAGGAATTACCTCCTTGCTAAGGAGAGGCCTATGTTCTGCAGTGAAATGCTAATGTCTGTCAATGCATAATGAAGGGCTTGGAAAACGGAAAAAAAATACTAACATGGCCACTAACATGGCGTAAGGCCATGGTAACACTCAGGTCGAACTTATCCCCTTAGCCACGATGCAAGTGTTTTACATCGATTAATCTTCCTACAATCGCTAACGCCTTTATTTTCTTTCATTTTTAACCGACTTCAATAAAAGTAGGAGGTTCTCAATTCATTTTTTTTATGTTTGTTACCTCATAACTTTCGACTGGGTGAACCGATTTTGATGATTCTTTTTTTATTTGAAAGCTGGAGCTTCCCGTGTGGTCCAGATTGAAGTCGGTTTTTTTGTTAAAATTTGTGATGATTGGCCAATACATATTTTGTTTTGACCACGTGACTTTAGCGTTGAGATGACAACATTCTCATACATTTGTTAGTTTGTGGAACGTAAATTTCAATGATGAGATACTCATGCAAGAGCACTTAGGTACTCACTAAATCTTTGTGTATGAATGACAATCTTAAATACTAGACTAGAATAAATGTAAATCGCAAGAGCTAACGAGAGCTTAATAAAGACCGAGGTCAGTAGGTGACCTAAAGACGCTATTACATTAGAGACGATCTAGTCGGCGTAGGAGGACATTTTGCGTTGAATAGTACGACGTGTAACAGAATGGAGTCCAGATCTATGTTTTCTTGTTTAACCTATCTAAATTCATTATTTTAGAAAAACATTCAAATAATACTTTTTGATAAATTTAGGGCAAGTTTCATCAGTAACAGTTAAAGTTCTGATAGACTATTTTGAACTTATCTGTCAGAAAACTACATACATATTTCGATTTCACAAGTCTCAGATAAAGACAAATATGCCAGATAACCATATTTACATCAGTAACTATTATCTGACAAATAGTGTTAGGTATATGTCAGATAACTGTTTGAAACTTTGTAAGGAACTGATGAAACGGGCCCCTTTGAAGTTTTAACTATTGGCACCATCCTAATTGATGTTACACTGACTTATTGAAGTAGTAAGAACAGAGCTGGTCTCGAACAATTAATGTAACAAACACTATGTACGTCATATACCTATCTATTTATCGCTTTGGGCTGTTTTTCTAAACTAAGGAACCTATAAAAAATTATAATCCATGAGAGCGAACAGATGACATTAAGCGGGTCACTAATAGCGTGACATCTAGCCTAAAGTACATATTAGATACATTAGATATATTATATACACATAAACATTATACACCTAAAGCTAAAACACACTTAACGTCATGGTTAATTTTAATCAAGCTATTATCATTATAATACAGTCTACATTTAAGTACGCGATACTTCCAATTAAACTTTGATTTTAAATTTCAAGGTAGTAGAGC
Organism: Diaphora mendica; assembly: GCA_949125395.1. Taxonomy (NCBI): domain Eukaryota; kingdom Metazoa; phylum Arthropoda; class Insecta; order Lepidoptera; family Erebidae; genus Diaphora; species Diaphora mendica. The sequence goes on from OX421321.1 coordinate 12,526,763, forward strand.
CACGCTGATTTCAGCACGAACGGACCGGCTCGACTGGGGCGGTACAACCCTCGCACAGGAAATCAAAGTAAAATGACAGCGATCATGCTGTCGTGTTTTGTTGGTGAGTGCGAGACCGGAGGCCCAATGATGCAGAAGCATCACTAGCCCACCATGGTGTGGGTCACCATGCTGCATTATTGCATTGTCTGCAATCGCAGTGTGGTGACCACCACTCTTGGATTCTGCTTATGCTTTCCATCAGGCAATGTAGAGTCATTTTGGCAGGGCCAAACATAAAAAAAAATCTCACCTCCTAAACTTTCTCTGGCAAGGATCAACTGGAAACCAAGCGACATAGCTGTATTGATGCTAAGACAGCTGAAGATTTGCCCCGTGGTGGACATTTGTACATCCATACTTAGCAAGAAAGCTGGAATATACGTCAGAAACCAGAAAATGCCTGTAAACAATGCTGCGGAACTACCTACAACAAGAAATAATATCAGTTGTGTAATTATAGTCATCAATGACTTCTATGTATACAGTTATTTGAAAACCAATCACCCTTATCCGTGATTTAGTAAGCTAAGTGGAGCTAGGTGCTAGTTGTATCAAAGATTAGTTAGATAGATATACGTCTTCTAATGTTCTATAGGACGAATAAAATAAATGAATCCATACCTATAGACAAGTACAATGTATTTTAAAATTTCAACATTTACTTTAAAAGTTTCAAGCATTTCCACAGTAAAATATAGGTTAACGCAAGAATACATAAAGTTAGTTTAAAAAATATTAAATACAACTGTATGGTCCGTGCATGCATGGTGTACTGACAAGGAAGTCTATTGCATTCGTCTTACTCATAGTGATTGAATGACTTTAGTGATCATAATATTGGTACTATTCTTTGAATGGAAAACGAAAGTTAACTGAAATATTTTTTTATGAACACGACATCATTAAAAACATTTAAGTACCTACTGTTTTATGACAGAGTTGTCTTAAAACAGTAGGTACTTAGTAGGCACCCTCAGAGTAAAGTGTACATATCTACACACGTTACAGTAATCTTATATATAAAAATCAATTTCTGTTCGTTTGTCTCGCTAAAACAAAAGAACGGCTGGGTAGATTTATCTGATTTTGGTTTTGAAATGTTTATCGTAGTCGAAGTACGAAGTAGCGGGCACAGCTAGTTAAAAATAATATTTTAGTACGTAACGGATTATTACATTTAGTTTTCATTTTCTAATGAAGTATTAAATTTAGTTAGTGCTAACATAATTTTGCGTACGATAAAGCAGAAAGCTATTATAACATCACATTGGAGCTATTTTTTTATTTGTTGGCCTTATTAAAATTATGAAACCTCAAAAGCTGTTTGATTTTTATACTGTTATTTATTTATACATTTATTACTCAGCAGTTTATTCGTATACATCAGAAGTCATTGATCAAAATACGTATTAATTATATACATTTAAGAAAATGGCATACCTTTCGAAAACAACCCGCTTATCATGAAGCAGAAAAATATCATGCAAGATAGATAGAGCGTCAAAAAAAAGAACAGAACAGTCCATGGCGTATTAGTAAATACAGCATATTCATTGAAGCCTTCTTCGTTAGTAAACCAATTCACCTAAAAATAAACAAAGCATATGTCTGCCATCGTAAACACAACTTACAAAACTTTGATTTAGTTATTACTTATTACTGCGTATCTTCTATACAAAAAAAATAAAATTGGAGTGTCTGTTTGTAATATTAAAATAACAGCTTATTACTAAATGCATATACCAAAACAACATCTTTTTCAATTTTTGTCTGTCTGTCGGTCTGTCTGTCTGTCGGTGTGTCTGTCTTTCACTTTCATTGATAGGTAGCTGATGATGCAAAGAGTAACTTAGGCTACTTATTTTAGACTAGCTTCACCCCGCAGCGTTACCCGCGGTATGATAATATCCGCGGGTAACACCGCGGGACTCAGCTAGTATTGAATAAAAAATATAGCCTACTGTAAAACAATGGTGTCAATTCTGTTGTTCGAAAACTCTATACTAAACTAAAAATCACTAAATATATAAATTAGATAACTTATATATTTAGTGATTTTTAGTTTAGTATAGAGTTTGAGTCAGGTACATACAAAAGTAAAGTTTGGGAAATTGCTTCACTAAAATAAGATAACTTTAGAAAAAAATTACTTTAGTGACGCAATAGACAGAATTAGCACCAATACATATTACAATTTTATTGATACTGAAAGAAGTAAACTGTGTATCATATGACTCGATAAATTGTCAGACTGCAAACCCAAACGATTAGTGTTCAAGGTTTGTTAATATTTAAGAAGTCCTTTATGTATTTCAATTAATATTTTTGTTTCTGAATATTAATTAAGTATTCATCGTGTTTGATTTCACCCTTGAAGAAATTTTAATAATATAATAATAAATAAATAATAAATATTTCGGACATCTAACACACAACGCCATCTAGTCCCAAGCTAAGCAGAGCTTGTGTTATGGGTTCTAGACAACTGATACAAATACATATATACTTTTTTTTGTTGTAAATACATACATATTATACAAAAAAAAACACCCAAATTCTGAAACAAACATTTGTAGATCATACAAACATTTGGTCCGACCCGGGAATCGAACCCGAGACCTCATGATCAGCAGTCGCACACGCCAACCAAGAGACCGACGAGGCAGTCAAACATATAAAATAAACTTTGCAAACTTATAGTTTTATCTTTGATGAATTTTTAATTTACTTAAAGTATTACTATTATAGAGGCACAATCGGTCACGTTTCATAATTATATGCGATAAGATTACTTAAACAATTCTTAAACTCACCTTCAAAACTATTGTAATGAGCACAGCACTGACTAGTTGAAAAAGAAATTGCTTGCAAAACCAAGCAGTCCAGTGCAACCACGTAGGAAGACCCATTATTTTCATAGTTTCCTAAAATATTGACACAGATTTTCATTCATTGAAACTACACAACTATCCATTACTACTTCTTATGAAAAATAATTTAAATATAACGAATTATTTCAAAAGATATGGGTACAATAATTATCTCAGCTTTACAATCTATTTACTTATAATAAAAATGTAACAGGTCCAATTCTGTACATTAAAGATATTTTGAAATTTGTTTTTGAAGGGGTTTTTATAATCGACACTGAAGCCAAAACTACTGAACGGATTCAAATGAAACTTGGCATGATTTGAGTTCATACTACGAGGTAGGACATAGGATACTTTTTATCCCGAAATTCAGCACGGTTTCCTGGAGAGAGGGGATGAAAGTCAAAATATATACATAGTTGTAATTCAATCACATGATCCGATTTCATTCATTCTTTTTTTGCTAGAAAGAAAAAAAAATAAAAGATAACGGGAAAAGTCTTTTTTTATGTCTGCGACTGTACACTACCTGTGGGAAGCTGAGACAGATATGTAAATATGGCGGTACGAAGTTTGCTGGGTCAGCTAGTACTTCATAATAATAAAATAATAAATATTTCAGACCACTGAAGTAGAGGTCTATGTTTCAGACATATAACACACAACGCCATCTAGTCCCAAGCTAAGCAGAGCTTGTGTTATGCGCACTATACAACTGATATAAATACATGTATACTTTGTTTTTTTTTGTGTAAATACATAGGTACACATTATATTTTTTTAATTATGAATATTTCGGACATCTACCACACAACGCCATTTAGTCCCAAGCTAAGCAGAGCTTGTGTTATGGGTACTAGACAACTAATATAAATACATATTATCCTTTTTTTGTAAATACATACATATTATACATAGAAAACACATAAGCTCCGAAACAAATAATATGTCTTTACCTATGAAATTGCCGTTTTGTATGCAATAAGTGAAAGTACTTATTTTTTCAAACTTTTTTATTTCTGTTATTCGAAGTATTCACCCATGCAATCGACGCGTCTTTGCCAACGCATTGGCAGTTTATTGATGCCCTTCTTGTAAAAATCAGCTGGACGGGAGGCAACAAACTCTTCAAAGGCATTTTGTACTGCCTCTCGGGAATTTAATTTTTTAACCCACTAAAAAGTTGTCTAAATTTTGGAAAAAGTAATAGTCGGTAGGTGCAAGGTCTGGTGAGTATGGCGGATGAGGGAGAGCTTCCAACCCCAGCTCTTGCAGCTGCTTCACGACAACGCGCGACCCCATACTGCGCAACAGACAGTCTCCAAGCTGCAAGAGCTGGGGTTGGAAGCTCTCCCTCATTCGCCATACTCACCAGACCTTGCACCTACCGACTATTACTTTTTCCAAAATTTAGACAACTTTTTAGTGGGTAAAAATGCGTCGATTGCATGGGTGATTACTTCGAATAACAGAAATAAAAAAGTTTGAAAAAATAAGTACTTTCACTTATTGCATACAAAACGGCAATTTCATAGGTAAATACCTATTATTTGCAGATCATACAAACATTTGGTCCGACCCGGGAATCGAACCCAAGACCTCATGCACTGCAGTCGCAGACGTTACCACTGCGCCAACGAAGCAGTCTTCAAAGGCCTCTCTTGCAAAAAGAGGTTTTGGCCTCCTGTATCACACTGGCCTGACGAGTTGGAGTGAACAAACTAAGAGGGACCACATTACTGCAAGGCGAAAGAAAACTCGAAACAAACCCTATATCGTCACTTACAACACCCGTGGGATGAATATGGGTCGTGATAATCAGTATTCTTATTCCGTCATGATTGAATGCTCAAATTAAATACTTCTAGCTACGGTATTGTATAATTTGCATTGGGTAGATATAGCGTTAATTTTAAATCTTTAATAAACAAAGTCACAATTTGGAGTTTTAAGTATTATTTAATCTAAAACCTTTAAGTTTTTAGTATTATATTTTGATATACATAATTACATATATTATCAGCAGATAGCAAGCACCTACGACTAACTATAAAACAAAACATTGAATAATTGATTCGAAAGATTTAAGCCTAATGTTATACGTGTTTCAAATCGATAATTTTGCTATCCATGCACGTCTTTAAACGAATTAATATTTAAAATTTACGTAAGACAAATACGACCATTCCGTGCCTTCAAAGGGAATTAAAAAAAAAAAACAATGCGACAGCAGTTCAAAACTACGCATTATTAATGATTATTTTTATTGTAACTTAAGTTAATTTAACAATTGACTTTTCGTATCAAGGAGAACTAATATGCATCATAAGTTAATTAATTAACCTTGTGTATCAAGGTAAATTAATGTGCCCTGTAGATACTGAAATGTTATATTGTAATGACCATATTAGCATGCGTACCTTCAGTTGTAATTCTTTTTCTATAGTGACAGCCCGGACTATATTGACAGCCGTGTAGCTAAAGCTTAACATGATGAACATTGGGAACATGAACTGTAGTAAATCCACCGCTAAATCTTCGAGATAAGGTGGATGCGGATACCTCTGAAGGTTAACCGTAAATGAGCTCAAGTTTTGCCCCGTTACCCTGGACACCAATTCAGTGGAAATTGCATGCTGTAACGCTATAAACATCTCGTTCACGTAACCTGCAAGATTAGTAGAATATTATTGTCATTGTTGTGATAAAGAACAGCATACCAAATACAAATATAATACAGGAGAATAAAGTCAGATATCCTTGTCGTATAATATATTAAAATTGTAAATAATAAAAAAAGTTTTCGGTTTTGCTTATCTCTACGCATCACATGTACATACAAGGATAACCTGTTACTCATTTACTTTTCATTCTGCAGGAGCTAGATTCAAGCTTACTCTAATACAGTTATTCCTCAGCTTACACCCATTCTTATCACACCTTATACACTACCAAATATATTACCTGGGTCATTGCCTCCTTCCCACGAAAATGGAAACCTGGGACCTGACGATTCAAAGTTAGGGAAAACCCTGTGAGTCCGCCAATTTCTTGCACCTACTTGGAAAAATGAATTCAATCGGGGTCTACTAGGGAACCGTAGAGCATATCGTAAATCCAGTGTCGGTAACTCCGTCGCTCCTGCAATGCATATTTCATAAAAAAGTAAAAATGGGCTCAACTTTTTTAAATTAAACATTCATGAAATCGCACATCTTATTTAAAAAAATACTCGTGAATGGTTGATAGCTCGGGGATAGAAAAACAAAAAATAATACTGTCCAAATTATTATTTTTTTGTTTCTGAAATATTTGTGAAACGAACTGTATTTGTGAACGGTATGAAATTCTCATTAGATCCATCATGGATCTGGTCAATTCAATGGATCTACTGAGAATGAACCGAAAATAAAAACTGATTTCACACATACGAAGTAGCGGGCACAGCTAGTTCAGTCCTAAAGAGATTTGCTGCATTAGAATTTTTACCTTGGACTTTAATTATACATTTTGACTTAAAAAATAAAAAGATCGATTATTTACGTAAGAAAACCAAACGCGAAACAAAAAACGAGATTTTTATTTTTTTACAAAATTTAATAAAATTAATCTAACTTCTTTAACTGAACTTGAATTAGCTTTTATTTCTGATACATTCTAAATATCCATGAATACTAACCAAGCAGCTCGTCATCAAACTCTACAGCGGCGACAACAATACGAGTGGTCTCTTCCTTTCCATAGAGTGCTCTTAACTGATCACTATTATTGAAAGCATAAACCGTAGTCAAATTTCTAATTGCTAAGTTTATAATTTCTGGAGTTAAATGAGATATTAGATCCGGCGGTATAGTAGGCAAATTTGGAAAATGTTCTTCAAGTATTTCCAGTACGCTAGGTATTAAATCTTGGTTCTCTATAACTATATTAACTACAGCTGATAATACCACATCTTCTAATACAGGACTCGTTGGTGAATATGCGATAGATAGTTTTGACACATTCATGCCTACCCTGAAAAGAGAGAAATATTTCAAATATTATAAAAAATAGCTTTATTACGAAACCGATACAGCGAAATGAACGAAACATGTCATCTGTAGATGAAACTTAGGTATACAAAAAAATGATTTTTGCAATAACATAATAAAATAAAAAAGTATGCATATGTATAATATGTCATGTCATATTTTTTATTTGGGAAATTCTGCTGCTGCATTCTTCACTCCCACATTATCGCTCTAGGATTAGACTAGTGTGTCTTTGAAGAATGGAACTAAACAGCAAAGAACTATACCATACCCTCCCAAATGAAACTAGTATTTTCGTAATTCGTAATCGCAATATGTTTGTATATAAATATTATAAAGTTGTCTGTTTTTTAGTCATTAAAATTAATGTTAAGTTTTCATTGAAATTACTTTTGTAAGTGAAAGAATTCTGTAGAGACAAAATAAAAAAAAATACCTAACTGAAAAAATATATTTACTTTATTTCTAAGTCGGTTAAAACTGAGTAATGTGCAGACTGATTACTTTGAGCTGATGTCTAGATTATCTAGTAACTATAGGAGACAGGTATATGTGTCAGTTCCGTGCCGAAGATGACTCACGTAGAGATGTTCAATACACAGAAGGCGGAAGGAATTTGAGTTCGCGATAAAGATGACTCATTCAATATCTTTATTTTTTGTTATGTGACACTTGTTACATGAATCGCTGTAATCATTAGTAACATCTTTTATTGAGTTCATTTTCATGAATTTATTTATATACATTATATTATACTCTTTGCCAAGGGCGGATCCAGGGGGTGGGTCATGGGGGTCATGACCCCCCCCTGGGCTGGGTCTAGGACCCAGTTGGACCACCGTATACAATTGTTTAACATTATGTTTATATTTTTTTATAACAATAACTATCTTATATCATATCTTATAACAATACCTATCACTAACACTCGTAGATGTGATTGGTGGAATTATAAATTAGTCGAATTACGTAGAATCTATCGAAAAGCTCGTAAAAAACTAAATGACATTAAAAAGCGTAACGTAACAGGAGTTATTTACAATAATGCTCTTATTGCTCTTAGAGTTGCCAGGTCTCATTATAGAGCTGCTGTGGAGAAATCAAAGGGAAATTTAATACGTAAACTTGTTGATAAACTCGATAGAGAGGGTCCCTGGTCACCTTTGTATCATGAATTTAAAGCAAATAGATCAATCGACCTTGCATACGTACAGAACATCAAAATTAATAATAGTTATACTACAGGAGTAGAACAAACCACAGAATATCTTTTAGAATCACTTGTGCCTGACGATCGGCCGGAGGATGACACGGATTATCACCGACAAATTAGGCAGTGGGCTATTGAACCACCATTGTCTCCAATGTCTGACTTACCATCTTCAGACGAATTCCTCAGTATTGTTAGGTCATTGCCACTAAATAAGGCTTCGGGCGACGATAAAATATCAAACAAAATGATAAAAGAAGCTTGTAAACTTTCGGGTGATACGGTTTTAACAGTTTTTAAACGTTGCATTGCGGAAGGAGTATTTCCTAGTGTTTGGCGGTGCGGTAATATTCGAATAATACCAAAAAGCGGCGATAAGCCGCCGGACGATCCTAAATCCTATCGACCCATAACACTGTTACCATCGCTGGGAAAGCTTTTAGAGCGTCTTGTAGTACCACGACTTCTACCGGGTGGAGTTAAATTTCATGATAGACAATTCGGCTTTACGTTGGGAAAATCGACAACTGATGCGGTTATATCTGTAAGGAAAACTGTCACCGAGTCAAGTTTTCAATACGTTTTAGGCATCTTCTTAGATATATCTGGCGCCTTTGACAATGCGTGGTGGCCCATGCTATTGCTAAAATTAAAATTAAGAGGTTGCTTTAAAAATATTTATTCCCTTATCTCCTCGTACTTCTTACAAGGTACTACTAAATTGAGACTTGGGCATCATTCTGTGTCGAAGGCGCTTACGATGGGGTGTCCTCAAGGGTCAGTGCTAGGACCATACTTGTGGAACATAGGCTTCGACGATTTTCTGGCAATGCCTGTGCCGTCCGGATGTACCCTGAATGCGTACGCGGACGACGGTTTGTTATTGATAGAGTCGGATACTAGAACGGGGCTTGAGAGGCTGGCCAGTGAATGTTTGGACTTAATATCTCGGTGGGGTGGGCGTAATCGGTTGACGTTTGCACCAAACAAAACCTTCCAGCTACTTCTGAAAGGTAACCTCAAATCACCGCCTTGTATTAAATTTGAAAATATTACTATTAAAAATAAAACCTCGGTTTGTTATTTAGGATTGGTTTTAGAAAGAAATTTTTCATTTATTGAACATATTAGAACAGTTAATGAAAAGTCTAAAAAGAGTTTCTTTGCACTGACGAGGATATCAACTGCGACATGGGGTCTGTCATATAATACACTAAAGATCATATATGGAGCTACTTATTTGGGTTCTATTTGCTATGGTGCTCCTGTATGGGCAGATAGGGCGACTGTAGGTGCTGTCCGTCGCAAACTGTTACAAGGCCAACGACCTGCATTGATTTTCTTGTGCAAGGCATACAGGACGGTTAGCACTGAGGCTTTACCGGTGTTGGCAGGTGTTCTTCCGGTCGATCTCGAGGTGCAAAGACGTGCAGCCATGTACTATTCCACACTACAAAACATGGAATGCGATTTTTTGGGCATACGAGACCGCGGTAAAATCATAAGATTGTTTCAACAAAAAACCAATGTCTATAACGACCTCTTGGATGAATGGCAGAAACGATGGGACGAATCATCTAAGGGGCGCCACCTTTACCAGTTCTTTCCATCTGTTCGCGAAAGGTTGTCAAGGACATGGCTCGAGGTAGATCACTGTGTCGCTCAATTTCTTATAGGCCACGGTAACTTTAAGAGCAAACTATACTCATTTAAATTAGTCGATTCACCATTGTGTCAATGCTCAACACCTGATTCTAGCTGTGAACAGTCGGCTCATCATATCCTCTGGGAATGTAGTCTTTGGCACAATGAACGTAACATGATGCTAAATAGCTTACAAATGACGTCTGGGGTAGTATATTATGGGGATCTTGTGTCAACTGCGGTGAATTTCCGTGCGTTTAAGCGATTCTGCCATACATACTATAGAAATCAAATATAGCTCACTTAGGACCCATAATATTTTTATCCGTGGTGCTTCCCGGTTTGAAAAAGGCGTCTGCCTATTTTGACTCCATTTTGTCTCCCGCTTTGCTAAGGAGGGAAGTGGACTTATTATATTTCCAACTCCTCCAGTTTTCTTCTGATTAATTTCGTTGCGGGTTCCAAGACAGTTAAATTTTTCCTGGGACTTCCCGAGTGTCATAACTCGGTGTTTTCGTGGGTCACCGCTGTTGATCCTGGTGTACAGGAGTTACAGTGGTGGGCGTGTGGGCGGGATTAGTCCCATTCAAAAAAAAAAAAAAAACAATATAGATTTAATGTAAGCATCTTCAAATTAAAGATAAGTGTTCTACAAACTAAAAGAGAAAATGCGGACGTTATTTACCAACTGCTTTTTGAAGAGGCTAAAGAAGTAGCTGAGCAGCTAGATGTAGAAATTAAATGTCCCAGAATAGTGTCAAGACATAGGGCTTTTAACCAACCTATTTCGGCAGACCTATGTACATCCCTCTTCTAGATTCAATAATCAGTGACCTACCGTCTGTCTTTTAAAGTACTTAACTTGTTTCAACTAAGCGTTTCCATGGTCAAAAGCGAATACAGTAATCAAGAGAAACAACTAGCAACCGATTATACATTGTTACTAGACAATAATCCAGTTTCTGTCGTTGTAAACGAATATCGGCTGTGGATGGTGAAGTGGTAGCGGAGCCAGGACATACTGTAGTAAATTTATGACCTTATTTTAAATTGCGATATTGAGATGTACCTATCCTTTTTTACGCGGGGAATGCTTTTTACATCATACCCTCCATATGGGAGACGAAGGGCGTGTGTGGCACTCTCGGAAAACCTCCAGCTCCAGGAAAGCATCAGTATTCAAGAGTCCTCCTGCCTCCCTCACGAACTGAGGTACATCCCGGGATGACCACAGTAACCTCAGGGGCAGGCCACTATTGCGCCTCTCACCGTTCTACACAGTAAGAGGCGAAACAGCGCCTCACCCGGGTTTGTGTTCCTGTCTCCGGTTGTTTACAGCGGTCCCATCGCCCCAAGATGTCTCCGCAGCGACCCTTAGGTGGCGATTAGGGAGCTAGCGACTTCTGCCACGTCCTCTTCGCAGCCCCCTTTGGGTGGAATCGCCCCTTACCCGATCCCGCTCTGCAGACTCCTTTTGAAGCATAACTTCCTGACAGAAGGAGATCAATGCTGTCGGTGACAGGTTTCGACCGAACTGTCCGACCAGGACTAGACGCTCGGACTCCTACGCAGGGCAGTCCTCCAGTGTGTGCTGGGTGGAGTCCCGTTCGGAACCGCAGTGCGGCCATGATCATATCTCAACCATGGTCGCGGAGGTTCTATGTCCTGGCTCGGGCGGCCAGGGCGGCGGAGAGACACATCGAATACGATGTGCCGGTGTTCGGACAGGCTAACAACTTCCTCCACCACTCGCCATCCCGACACCATGCATTCACTGCAGAGGTGGGTGACTCCCACGATAGGTCGACTATCCACTCCCCCTGCCAGCGCACATAGGTGCTCACTGAGCCCCGATTCAAGAGTCGGAGGTCTTTTCCAGCTACCCTCTCCAAAAAAGCCTCTCCTCTCGCGTCGTCCCGGGTGGGCGATGAAGTCACCCAGAACGAAATCCGAACGGGAGGCATAGCTACTGATGCAGCTCCCCAACCCGTGCAGGTATGTTTCATATTCGGCTAGACCGCGATCCCACTCCACTTCCACAAAGCCCGCACCCTTCCACAGGAGGGTTATCCAATAGAGGTCTGAATTAATAGACAACTGAATTAATAGATCATGCGCTGCGCGGCAGTGATTGAGGTTGCCCTGGAGAACCCTTGTGTGTAGAGGGAGTTTTATTCCTCAGTTGCCTCTCCCTTCGAGTTAAAGTTACTCGACACAGGCTGCCCAGAGCTGAACCTTTTCCCTCTTTTTTTTTGGTGGGCAGCAGCTTTTACTGCCCAGCTGATAATTAGCTGGCCTGTCGCTGTGGTCACCGGACAATTTGGTGTATTCGCTACACAAGCTCGAGCCTTGTGACCCAATTCCTCGCAGAGAAAGCAACGTCCATTTCGGTCAGCGCAGCCCGTGCATTTTACCCTTATGTGTCCTATTTGAACCTACTAAAACCTACTTTTTACCTGTATCGATTATTATCAAAATTAAATAATTATAACTTCTTGTGACTTGACCACGACTATGTGACCCCCCCCTGGCGCCAAAGCTGGATCCGCCCTTGCTCTTTGCATGGTGCGTGGTTTTATAAATTGATAAACCTATTAGTGATATCCTATTCTCCTATTAGCTAATATTGAATAACTGCACGAATGGCGTAGTGGTTCAAGCGGTCGTCACGCCGGCCGCGCCGCTTTCTGCTGCGATGAGTGAGTGAGTTTATACCCGAATACGATAACATTCTATGTAATACATTTTTTTATCTGGGTGTTCTTTGAATCTATTTCATGTATGTTTGTAAAGTTCCCATCGACACAGGATATATAATAGAAATGAGTGTTGTTTTTGAAAAAGAAAATATGTATCCTACTAATATTATAAACGCGAAAGTGTGTGAGTATGGATGGATGTTTGTTACTCTTTCACGCAAAAACTACTGAACGGATTTGGATGAAACTTTATAGTAATATAGCTTATACATCAGAATAACACTTAGGCTACTATTTGCAGCGATAACGGACATACACGCGGGCGGAGCCGCGGGCAACAGCTAGTAGGTAAATATAGAAAACTTATTGACTAAACGGGTAAGTGCTTGAGGCATAGGACGTTGAAGATGGTCAATATAGTTGTTTTTCATGTTTTCTTTACCTACCTAGTTTTTGTGTCTTTATTTCACTCATTTAAAGTAACTTGGAAAAACTATCTTAGCTACTCAAAAGCACTCTAACATTAATTATTGGCGCACCTAGTTACAACGAAGTCTCAAAATAAATTTAAAAGTGTTTTTACAGTATAAAGGTGGTATAAAGGTGTGGATCACCACACATGACCGTACCCGGCACTCACTATGTGAGACTAACAATACTCCAGTCAAGCCGGCCCATCCATGACGAAGCATAGCCTTCCTAACTTCGTTAAATGTGATCAGATCATCAAATGAGCAACTGTAATTTTAAGGTTTATTCTTATAAGAAGTCATGACTAACGTGAATTGTAAGAGGAACCAGGATTACATTTCAGCTAAAATTAGTTCGTGTATTGGATTCAGAATACAAGGTGTCACCACCACTACTCCTCCCAGGGGTAATGGGTGTCGTAAGAAGCGACTGAGGGACAAACTACGCAAAACAACATCAATAAACGTAAAACAAACCCTATACTAATTCGTCTTGCTCGTGTGGTATGTGATGTAGGTGAAAACTCTTTCATAAGGAGATGCCTATGTCCACCAGTGGAGCCACTCTTAAAGGCTATTGAACATGATGATGATAAATTAGATTAGTGCAAAATTTAGACAGGCTGACTGCCTGTAACCACCGAGCAACTTAGTATTGTGCTCACATATTCATCATCAGCCTATCGCAGTCCACTGCTGGACATAGGCCTCTCCAATTGCACGCCACTTTTTTTTTTTTTTTTTTTTTTTTTTTTTTTTATTGAATAAGGGGCAAACGAGCAGACGTATCACCTGATGGTAAGTGATTACCGCCGCCCATGGACACCTGCAACACCAGAGGCGTCACAAGTGCGTTGCCGGCCTTTTAAGAAGGAGTACGCTCTTTTCTTGAAGGTTTGAAGGTCGTATTGGTCCGGGAATACCGCAGGCGACAGTTCATTCCACAGTTTTGTTGTGCGAGGCAGAAAGTTCCTAGAGAACCGCACAGTTGTGGACTGCCAACCATCTAAGTGATGGGGATGAAATTGCTGTCGCGTAGGACGATGGCGGAAAGAGGCGGCAGGAATCAGCCCGAACAATTCCTCGGAGCACTCCCCATAGTAAATGCGGTAGAAGATGCAAAGCGAAGCCACATCTCTACGCAGCGCCAAAGAGTCCAGCCGAATTGAAGATTCCTGGCAGTCGACGATTCGAGTCGCTCTCCGTTGAATGCGGTCCAGAGGGAGGAGCTGGTACTGGGGTGCCCCCGCCCAAAGATGAGGACAGTATTCCATATGTGGCCGAACCTGCGCCTTATATAGAAGAAAGCGGTGGGCCGGAGTGAAATACTGTCTCGATCTGTTGAGCACGCCAAGCTTCTTCGAGGCCAATTTGGCCTTATCCTCCAAATGGCCACGGAACTGGACTTCGCTCGATATCTCGACACCAAGTATTCCAATGTTGGCTGAGGCTGATAGGGGAGTGTCTTGAAACCGAGGGCATACGACCCACGGCAGTTTTTTAGCGGTGAACGCGCAAATTTGTGTCTTGGTGGGGTTAAAGTGGACTAAATTGAGTCTACCCCAGTCTGAGACCTTTTCTAAAGACGTCTCAATTTGGGACACAAGTTTGTTTCGACTCTCAATGACGTTTTCCCGAGAAATATTAGCGCGGCCGGTGTAGAGAGCATCGCCTGTACTGTCATCCGCATAGCAATGAATGCCGCTAGTTTGCAGCATGTCATTGATATGCAGGAGGAACAGAGTAGGCGATAGCACACAACCTTGCGGGACACCAGCATTCACAGGTATAGAGTCAGAGCATTCACCGTCGACTACGACCTTTATGCTTCTACCTGCTAAAAAGCTGGTGACCCATTCGCATAGTTTCTCGGGAAGCCCATAGGAAGGGAGCTTCGAAAGAAGCGCTTTGTGCCAGACCCGATCGAAGGCTTTCGCAATGTCCAAACTAACTGCCAAGGCTTCCCCCTTAGTCTCAATCGCCTGTGCCCAGCGATGTGTCAGGTACGCCAGAAGATCACCAGCTGATCGACCCTTACGGAAACCGTATTGCTGGTCACTAAGCAGATGATGATCCTCTAGGTACCGCAGGAGTTGATGATTGATGATGGACTCCATTATTTTCGAGAAGAGGGAAGTTATCGCTATCGGCCTGTAGTTAGATGGATTTGAGCGGTCGCCTTTTTTAGGGATCGGGTGGACCAATGCTGCCTTCCATGATGTCGGGACTACGCCAGAAGAGTAGGAGAGCCGAAAAAGACGCGTTAAGACCGGTGCCAACTCAGGAGCGCACATCTTCAACACAATAGGAGGGATTCCATCCGGGCCACTCGACTTATGGATATCAAGGGATAAAAGTGCTAAGCGCACTGAGCGTTGGTGGAACTGGATTTCCAGCATACAGCTCTCGCACCCCGGTATGGTAGGCGGCTCTTGTTCCCCGTCATCCAAGGTCGAGTTGGACGCAAAGTGTTTTGCCAGAAGATCGGCTTTCTCCTTTGCGTCATAGGTCAACGGATTATTTCCTATGTGCAGAGGTGGAAAGGATGGCTTGCAAAAGTTGCCTTCGATAGCCTTGGCAAGAGACCAGAATGCCCGAGTTCCCGAAGGAAGACGCTCAAGCCTCTCGCCAATCCTGGCAATGTGCTCCGACTTCGCCCTTGCAATGTCTCTTTTGAGGGATCTGGAGGCAAAGTTGTACTCCTTTTTCAGAGCGCTGGTATTTTGATCCCGTAGCGCCACCGCGTCAGCCCAGGCTTGGTAAGCCTCCTGCTTTATGCGAGAAGCTTTTCTGGAAGATGGACCAAACCAGGGCCGACATTTGCCACCAATGGGGACCACAGTGGATGGGATGAAGAGCTCCATACCCTGTAGCACAACATCGGCAACAAAATCAGCAGCGGCGTTGGGATTATCCGGCGAGAAGCACAACTGTCTCCAAGGGTAGGACGCAAAGAAGGACCGCATCCCATCCCAATCTGCTGACCTATAGTGCCACACACGACGGCTGCGTGCGACTCGTGATCGCAGCAAGGGTGTGATAGGCACTTTACTCCGGACAAGGCAATGGTCTGAGGAGCCAAGTGGAGCGTTAACGGATACGCGGTAACCGTCCGGATGAGAAGTCAGCAGAAGATCCAACAGTGAAGGATTCTGGTCCTTCACATCTGGGACTCGCGTGGGCGTGGCAACCAGTTGTGTCAGGCCATATGCCAGGGCGAAGTCGTGAACAGATCTCCCCGCATGATCCGTTTTACTGGAACTGAGCCAGTCGGCGTGGTGGGCGTTAAAATCGCCAAGTACGATGATCTCTGCGGAGGGGATCTGCTGCTGCACGAAGTCTGAAGCCATCTGGATGTGCTCAATGAGTCGGTCAGTTTCGGCATCACCACTATGGGACCTATAGAGGCACGCATAGACGCGGGGATGGTCGTCGCTGTCTACACGGAGCCATAAGATGGAGAGGTCCCTACCTTCAAGGTTGCTGAGGTGACGAGAGCTGACATCGTCTCTAACGTACACGCACACTCCGGCCTTAGAGATGAAGGAGTGTTCAAGTCCGTACCCAGGGTAAGTTAGGTAGGAAGTGTCCGCTGGAGACGCTATCTGCGTCTCGGTCAAGAAGAGCAAGGCGGGCTTTGCTGTCTCGAGGTGGTGATGGACAGCGTTAAGGTTGCTATGTAATCCCCTGATATTGCAGAAGTCCACGACCAGCGTGGTAGGGGGTGCCATGGTGTTACTGCTCTTATCCCGAGCATGATTAAGCGTAGTTTTGCCCCCCCCAGAATACGAGGGGCAGCCTGGGCGTCCACGCTCAGGCGCGATGTGTTCTGTGTGTGGACGTGCAGAGAGGGATTCTCCAACGCAAGCGCAGTTGGTACCTTCCTGGGGTAGCATCTGTTTCAACTGCGCCATCATAGGGGGGATTGGGGGGGTGGGCCTCCGGTATCCTCACTCACTCGGTGAAACACAGCGTAAGCGCTGTATCACACCGGTTTTCTGTGAGGCCGTGGTATCACTCCGGTCGAGCCGGCCCATTCATGCCGAAGCGTGGCTCTCCCACGGATCTCTTAGTTCGATCCTCGGCTTCTCGTATCCAGCTTCTGCCAGCCGTCCTGCGTAAATCATAACTCCACCTGGCCTGTGGACGTCCTACACTACGTTTGCCGAGACGCGGTCTCCACTCAAGAACTCGTTTACCCCAACGGTTATCGATTATACGACAAATATGGCCACATATTGCTCAGATCTATTAGATTTCAAATAATAGAGTAGATTTTGATGAGGAAAAAAGCTAGCAATATTATCTGAATAATCTACCGCTTTATCGCCAAATCGTACTTCTACCGATTAAGAGTGTTTTGAGTTTTAAGTCCGTAGCGGACTTATACAGTTTTAGTATAATCGCAATCGAAGTATTTTTTTAATGTGATAATAATACTGATTTACGTGTACCAATGTGATAATATAGTAGACGTGCACTAAAATACGTAACTACGTAACATTATTATAGCTACTACCTACCCATTATACCTACTCTCCTACATAGCACACAGACGCGAGCACAGAGAGCGACACACTCTCACCAAGAGTACCCAATACGTGTATTGAGAAGAGTAGATAATATCCCACACGATATCTGTGCACACGATATCCCATAACTACGATGCAATGCGATGCGACGCCGCATCGTACGAAGTTGCGATGCGAATTGCTACGATACGAATTCGTGCGACAAAGCATTGGTTCATGTGACCATACTTTCGACCACAAAGAGGAGATGCACTAATGAGATTTTTGTATGAAACAATGCGTGACTATTTGCGGGGGTGTTACTTTACTCCTTTCCATCTACCAAATAATAGCAAAACTACTCGCATTTTTATATTTTAAGGTTGCTATGTAGTTTAACTGCCTGACACTGGTTGTAGAATGTAAGGAACGTACTTAGAATTTTCTTACCTAAATAATTTTGTCAAGGTCAATTTTCTAAACCATCTTGACATGAATAACAAAAAAGCGGCCAAGTGCGAGTCGGACTCGCCCATGAAGGGGAACCCAGCAGCAAGTAACATAATATAATTTTTATTTTATTTTTATATTTGTGTTGATTGAATGAAAGGTAAATTGCAGTTTACGATTTATGACGTATTAAAAAAAACTACTTACTACATTTCGTTCAAACCAATTTTCGGTGGAAGTTTACATGGTAAATGTACATCATATATTTTTTTAGTTTTATCATTCTCTTATTTTACAAGTTACAGGAGGGGGGGGGAAACATTTTACCACTTCGGAAGTGTCTCTCGCGCAAACTATTCAGTTTAGAAAAAAACGATATTAGAAACCTCAATATTATTTTTGAAGACCTATCCATAGATACACAACGCATGGGTTACATGAAAAAAAAATCGTTTCAGTTCTATGTATTATATACATATATTATATATATATAGACCCCCAAAATTTATTGTTTTTTTTCTATTTCTGTATAAAAATCTTAATGCGGTTCACAGAATACATGTACTTACCAAGTTTCAACATTATAGCTTCTATCTATCCCTTGAGAACTGCTTCTATTGAGCAGAATAATACTAGTAGTAGTAGTTATATAGTCTTGACTTCAACATCTGATTTTATTGAGCAGAAAGATAGTAGTTATAGTGTACATAACCCTCAATCTGTTTCTAGTCATTTAAACCAAAGATTACGACAGTAGAGTGTACCTCTAGAAACACTGTATCCTCAAAAACATTTCATAAAATCTGTATGAACAGTAACAAAAATTGTTTGAACCTGGTACATCAAAACATTCAGGGATTGATGAGTAAAGAATTAGAGTTAGAGCTATATCTAAACTGTAATAATGTTGACATCTTATGTTTAACTGAACATTGGCTTAGTAATCATCAATTGTTGTTTAATTTCAATAATCACCAGGTTACCAGCTCGTTCAACAGAACCAACATGATACGTGGTGGCTCATTAATAATCACAAAAAATAGTATTAAAATAAAGGAACGATCGGATATTGTCAGTTTGTCAGTTGAGCGAACTATAGAAATAGCTTGTGTAGAATTTAAGCGGTTCATTGTAATGAGTGTATACAGGCCCCCATGGGCCCCATGTAAAATCCTTGAAGATGTATTATTTATAGCTACACAATGTAATAAGACGGTTGTCATCTGTGGTGACTTTAATATCAATATTCTCGAAAACTCGAATACAACTGTTAAGTTCTTAACTTTGCTAAAGTCATATAATCTATATAACGTTTTCTTTGAACCCACTCGTATTACAGCCAGTAGTGCCACTTGTATTGATAATATATATACAAATGTAAAACCAATTAATAAGTATCTTGTAAGTGAGCTAGATTCTGATCATTGCGGACAGTTTGTTACCTTAACGCGAACAAAACCAGAGGTTCAAAGGAAGCGTATTAGTTATGTTCCCATTACAGAGAGCCGCATGAGCCTATTCAGAAATAATATGATGGGTAAGTTATTAAAATTGCCCTATGATAGTGACCCCAATCAAGCATTTGCTTTGTTATTTAATATGCTTAATAATGCTTTTAAATTTATTTTACCCCAAAAACACTAACGATTAGTGATCGTGTGGTATTCAGTGACTGGGCCACTGCAGGTATTTATAAGAGTCGACAACGGTGATATGAGTTGTACTATGAAAAGACATATAATCATAACACAGATTTCAAAGAATATGTCAAAAATTATTCTAAGACGTTTAAACGCGCTTGTTATGTTGCTAAATCACTGTATTTAAAAAATAAAATAAAATCATCAGGAAATAAAATTAAAACCACATGGTATATCATAAACGCTGAAACCGGAAAGTCTTTTGTTCGAAATCGTGACTTCTATTTGAAAATTAATAATGTAGACACAGAACAAGTAGAATTGTTATGTAGGCGGGCTAGGCGCGCCGAAGTCAAGCGCCGATACCTCTAATAGGTCTGTTGGCATCAACTGAACGCTTTAATACACGTATAACTTTCGTCGGGAACGTAGCTGCGTAAAAAATTATTGCTATGCCGAACTGTGCGATTATTACATGCTGAAAACGAAGCAAGGACTACAATTTACTCAAAGGAAACATATCGTATCATCGGTAGTCTCAAAACTTTTGTTTTTAAGCAATATTAACAAAAAACTAAAAAGTATTATGTAATACACATGAAAACCGTTATATTCTAATCTATTGAAATAATCATACATTACGTATTAAATTTAAGTATCATTTGCATAGTTGCCACGAGAGCACGCAATGAACTGCGTTTCCTGCGGAAATATTTCAAAACATTTGGCACGAAAATATTTAATAAAAGTAATGTTTACAATTATTTGACATAGGGATGTAGACAAATTCAATCGATATCGTAACGTTAAACTTTTCGATGATATTGATTTTTACAGTGATTTTATGTTTAGTATCGTAGTACGATTTATATTATACTATGGTTTTTAAAACAATATATGATTTTGTTTATTCGCAAAATTTTTATATAAAGTTATTTTGGAAAAATATTTGAAAATAAATGTTTTAATAAAAAGTTTATAAATATTTCATATATCATAATTTATAGCTACCAGACAAATAAAACAGATTTGATTAAAAAAAAGATAGTATGTAAGTACTTTTGACTAAATAATAAACGTGACATATTTTTAGTAATATACACACATCAAAAGTGTCTAGGGATCAAGCATTTTTATGCGGATTTCTTGAGATTGAGATGTGGCTTTGGCCCTGGCCTGCTCAGTCGCCAGACTTGAACCCGATTGAGCATGCATGGGATATGCTACAGAGAAGAGCTCTGCCGAATATGGAGGATATCCAGTCGCAAGAAGACCTTTTTTTGTTGTTGCAACGAACATGGGCGGCCATTCCACAGCGTGATTTGGATGAACTCATTTTGAGTATGCCAAACCGATGTTCTTGTGTTAGTGTTCGCGGTAGAAACACGGATTATTAATTGTTTAAGTTACCTAATAAAATTTTAAAGAAAACTGTTATTTCAGTCTTTTTTTCGAACTTTAGTGTTAGTGGTTCAAATGTCAAAAATCCTTTTATTAGGAAAATGGCAAATTTCTTTATTAATGCAAAGGTGACTTGGTTTATCGTTACTGTGACAAACGAAAACACTTTATTTGATGAATCCTTAAAGAAAATTTTAATTAATATCAATCAGGAGAAAAGTTATTGCAAAAATATATGTTGATCCCTAGACACATATGTTGATCCCTAGACACTTTTGATGTGTGTAAGTTAGTTAGCCATTAATCCAACGGCTTCCTGTACGATGTGGACGCAAAGAACCGGTGGTTGTAGAGAACTTGCGAAAATGCGCAGTCGTTTTTTATTTATTTAAAGTTTCTGAAATATGTATGCCTAAACACACAAAAATATTTTTTATTTTAGGTAATTTTTTTTATGGAATAGGAGGGCAAACGAGCAGACGTATCGCCTGATGGTAAGCGATTACCGCCGCCCATAGACACCTGCAACACCAGAAGCGTCACAAGTGCGTTGCCGACCTTTGGGGGATGGGGAGGGGATGGGGTATGGGCCTCCGGTATCCTTACTCACTCAGTGAAACACAGCGCAAGCACTATTTCACACCGGTTTTCTGTGAGGCCGTGGTATCACTCCGTTCGAGCCGACCCATTCATGCCAAAGCGTGGCTCTCCCACGGTGAGTAAATAAGGGAGTTGCAACGTTTTGCAACAAAAAAATTATAAAGTAGAATGAAAGGATATCAGAGTATCAGTCAAATAAATAATTAATTTAAAAATTATTGTAACATAATTATAATCGATTAATGTCAATATCACCACATCCCTAAGATTTTCGAAGAAAGTGTCCACGAACACAAATATGCATGTGAAACCCTACCTTAGTTGAAAGGTATAAGGTTGTATTTAGTAACATTGTAAGTGGCTTTTGGAACTTATATACATTATATCCTTTCGACGAATCAGGAAAGACTTCGTTATGTGTGTATAATATTATTGATCGTTAATGTGTGCGTCTAGGCGACACAGTGTATCTTGCACTTGCTGCTTAACACCTCTTCTAGTATATTCATTTGTTCTGTGAATGTAGATGTAAGGGCGGATGTGAAGGTTGCGACTGAGTTTCAAAATTTTTTCACCAACATTCCTTTTCGAACAACCAAGACTCTTTCGCCATCTTCTGCCTCTGCTTGTTTTTTATTAGAAAATAGTGTAAGCAGATGCAATGGACGTTTTGAATTCTCATTTGTTAGTGTAAACGACGTTATCCGAGCTTTTAAAAGCATAAATGTAAAGAAAACAACTGATTTATGGGGACATTCAGTACATACTATATCTGCAATAATTGATTTGATATCCCCATATTTAGCAACTGTGTTCAATTCTTGTATCGCATCTGGTGTATTTCCTGACCTGATGAAACAAAGTAAAGTAATTCCACTGTTCAAATCTGGCAGCAGCACAGATCCATCTAACTTCCGACCTATCTCAATACTTCCAACATTAAGTAAAAATTTTGAAAAATTGATTTTAAACCAAATGTTACAACATTTTATAAAGTATAACTTGCTTCATCAAAAGCAGTTTGGATTTACTAAAGGTCGTTCAACTACGGACGCTGGCGTGGAATTGCTTAAACACATATGTGGCCCCTAAGAGGATTCACGGGATGCGTTTGGTATTTTCTGTGACTTATCTAAGGCCTTCGATTGTGTCCATCATCCTACACTCATCGAGAAGTTACAACACTACGGAATAAGAAATAATGTTCTAAATATTGTAACGTCGTATTTGAAAAGAAGAGTTAAAAAAAATTATATTAATGGCAAAACTTCTCGGAGATCCCCGGTAACAATGGGCGTCCCACAGGGTTCCATTCTAGGGCCATTTCTGTTCCTAATATATATAAATGATTTAGCTTATTATGTAAGTGACAATTGTATTGTTCGGAGATGACACATCTTTAATTTTTAAAGTTAGGCGTCAACTTGATAGTTTTGATGAAGTCAACAGTGCTCTCGCGAAAGTTGTGTATTGGTTTAATACAAATAACCTTCTCCTAAATGAGAAGAAAACTAAATTTATTAAATTCTCTTTGCCAAACGTTAGGCATGTTACAACCAATGTTGGATTGAATGAGCTAGTGTTGGATCCTGTGGAATCTACTGTATTTTTAGGTAATACTATTGACGCTAAGTTACAATGGGTCCCCAAATAGAAAAACTATCCAGTAGGCTAAGCTCAGCGGCTTTTGCTGTAAAAAAGATTCGACATTTAACTGATGTTGATACAGCTAGAATAGTTTACTTCAGTTACTTTCATAGCATAATGAGTTACGGTATCCTACTCTGGGGTAACTGTGCAGATATTAATGCCATATTTGTTTTACAAAAACGCGCCATACGAGCCATTTATAAATTAGGTCCGCGAGTTTCTCTCCGGTCAAAATTTAAAGAAATAGGCATTCTGACTGTATCATCACAATATATATATATATGAAAATTTAATGTATGTGCAAAGGAACATATTTTTTTATTTTTTTTTATGTTTGGCTCGCCAAAATGACTCTACTCTGGCTGATGGAAAACATAAGCAGAATCCAAGAGTGGTGGTCACCATACTCATTGCGAATGCAGACAATGCAGTATGGCGACCCACACTATGGCGGCCTAGTGATGCTGCTGCATCTTTTAGTCTAGTCAACAAGTATGGAACTTGTTGACTAGACTAATTGGGCCTCCGGTCTCGCACTCACCAACGAAACACGACAGCACGAACGCTGTCATTTTACGTTGATTTTCTGTGCGAGGGTAGTACCGCCCCGGTCGAGCCGGCCCGTTCGTGCTGAAATCAGCGTGGCTCTACTACCTTCTATCTACATATCGAAGTTTACCAAAATCAGTATTGTTTATTCTGTAAATACTAGAAACAAACACAATCTTAGTGTTCACGTCAGTCGTCTCCACAGAGTAGGCAACACGTTCATGGGACAATGTATACGCTTTTATAATAAAGTCCCTGTTGACATTAGAAATTTGCCCTTGCGGAAATTTAAGAATACCATTAAATCTAAGTTAGCCGCAAAGGGGTATTATATACCATATACCATATATACCATAGCCGCCTGGGATTGAGCTACCCATTCTGCACATACTCTTCACACTTCTTCCTATGTATAATTTTTTTTATTTTTGTTGTGACGATAATTTATAATTTGAAACAGATTTATTTTTTATTTAATAGCTGTTAACATTTTCTTAAATTCATGATTTTACCAATTTATGACAGTTTTGACTCAAATTATAATTATCGCTCTATTTTTTTTTTGTAATAGAATGTATTTTGAATTTTGAGAAGATTGTATGGACTTTAAAAAAGACGATGATCCCTGAGTTTGTTTCGTCCTTTCTTCTCAGGGCTAGTCCAGTTAGGAAAGGCCGAACTCATCTGCTCAAAAAAATCTTAACATGCAAAAGTGTACTTGTTGCCTAATTGCAGAATAAATGATTTCATTTCATTTCATTTCATTAGCTCTTATAGTTTAGGAAAAAAGTGGCTGTGACATACGGACGGACAGACAGACAGACGGACGGACAGACAGACAGACATGACAAATCTATAAGGGTTCCGTTTTTGCCTTTGGCACGGAACTATAAAAATGTCATTCATAACGAAAATATTATTACAAAAGTGAAAGTTTGTGTGTTCTTTCTTACTCATAACCTTGGTTAAAACCTTATTTTTTTAGTTTACAGGTAGATTATTTATTTATGAGAGAACAAGAAATCAAAAAATTTAGTGTACATCATTTTATTTATAAATAAAATAAAATAATTTTATAGGCATACATTAAATACGCCAACCTGAGAAAAGAAACTAATCTAAAAACTGACAACTTGGGTCATATTATATGCTGTCACTAATTAACCGACTTCCTATTCTCATATATTCACGTATATTCTTGCCTAATATGGGTTGGACTGCACAGTTGGGCTAGTGGTTTATGCGATCACCACGCTATTTTCTACTGCGCCAAGTGTTGTGGGTTCAAATCCCACATGGGACAAGACTTTGTATGATCCACAAATTATTGTTCTGAGTGTGGGTGTTCTTTGTGTTCGTTTTATATATGTTTGTAAAGTCTCCCGCGACACAGGTTGTATATATTTCTAATGCGGGAGTTGTCTTTAACAATAAAATGGTTTCAACTTCAAACAATGTGAATAACAAAACTTGGTGTATTTTATTGGAGTCTAGTCTTTTCTAATATTATTTTTGAACTATTGCTCTTTAATACTATCTTTGGATGAAAATTTTGAAGAATATATAAATGAAACATTTTTAATAAATTTTAAAATACCCTTAAAATTCGATAATTTGAAATTTTACGTATGTTACGATGTATACGTAAAATTTCTACGTCGTTACTTGATAAAATATTTGGATTCTAATAACGACCTTGTCTTTTTGCTCTGGTATAAATGACGATAGATGTCAGTCTGTTTACAAAATACAATAAAATAACAAAAACCAAAATAAAAAACATCTCAGATCCTACAAATTATGCGTAGCATATAGTACTTAGGTAACTTTACACTAAATATGTATAAAATAATTACATATTTCGGATATCTAACACACAGCGCTATTTAGTAAAGGAAAAGTAAAGGAAAGAAAGTAGTGCCGTCTAGTAAAGTCTCAGAGTGGACCTAAAATGTTGTCAAGAAGTGTGACGTAACATCGCACGAATGCATAAAGCGCAATATATCGATAGTTCTTGCGGTGCATTGGTGCGAGCTAGCAGATATTTAGGATGCGTTGCGAATTTGCAGTTATGTGTGGGCGCCCATAGTAGTAGTGGTTTGAATAGGTACGTTTAATCTCGAACCACGATCAACTCACGATTACAATATTTTTATTATTAACTTCGATACATATGTCGACTTGATTTGCAACTTTATTATATGATTGTTCGTGAAAGATTTTAATAAAAACTAAAAAAAATGAAGCGATGAAAAGAATTGTTTTTTTTTGTTACTTAAACAAGATCAGACCTCACAGAAAACCGGTGTGAAACAGCGCCTGCGCTGTGTTTCACCGAGTGAGTGAGGATAACCCCATCCCTCTCCCCATCCCCCAAAGGCCGGCAACGCAATTGTGACGCCTCTGGTGTTGCGGGTCCATGGGCGGCGGTAATCGCTTACCATCAGGCGATACGTCTACTCGTTTGCCCCCTACTAATTTACATAAAAAAGATAGAATTTTATGAGATATAACTCATCATCGTATGTAAATTAAATACCTAAACTTTTGTAAGAGTAGTAAGAAAATGAAGAACTACAGAGTTTACTGAGAACGGTAGAAATGCAGGGACTTTAGACCTAAGAAGGTGTCAAATCCAAATCAAGTTAATGGTTTTTATTACATTTCAAAGTTCAATAAACTGAGGATGGCTGGGATTAATATATTAGAATTCTCTAAGTCTTTTAAAACCATAGCAGACTTCATTTTTCATAAGTATGAGGTAAAAAATCAGAATTGAAGCAAAAAAAAACAGCGTACACGACAACAAATTAAAGAGACAAAAACTGTAAGAAGAGGCACAAAAGATATTTCGTTGTAGTAATAGAACTTGCCATAAAATATAAACAAAATGAATACCTACTATGTTATATCAGCATCATCATCAACATCAGCCTATCGCAGTTCACATAGGCATCTCCTTTTGCGCGCCACTTTGTTCGATCGTAGGAATATTATATGTTATATAATATTTCACAAAAAAAATGGTTTACATACATAATAGTGACAACTCTAAATGATTACCACAATTTGAAAATTGTGCTTATAATCGTAATTACCATCTTCCTTCCTTTTTCAGATTCTAATATGTACAATGTAAACAAATTGTCGTGCTATTACAAACGGTTTAGCTGAATTTCTGTAGAAAATAAATATATTTTTTTTTTTGTTTTTGAAATAATTTTGACTATTTTTCATGATTTTCTTTGTTTGTTTTACCGGGCCATTTCCGCACTTATCCCCTTGATTGGGCCGTATTTTTCATGATAACATAACTTCCATTCCATATTTGAGTGTTAACAATATGAATTCATTATTCGTTCCATTTTATTGATTTAAATAATAAAAGTTCAAAACTATCTAAGTACCTATAGTAAACATTTTGATAAGGAAATTGCTAGTTTGAAGAGACTTGAGATGATATACATATCGTTGTTTATATCAATGCAAATCTACAATTTGATAAGATTAAAACTAATTACTAAACATAGGTAGGAATCTTATCGCATCTGTACGTTAGGTCTGCAAAATAAGTAATAGAATTGCAGGAAGAAATCGGGTTCTATTTTACTATCCTACATAGCTACGCAATGTTGATTGCTAGATGTAGATAAAATGTAAAGTGATAGGTACACACGTAACATTTTCACTCTCTCACTCGATGGCAAGTAAAATACTAGTAGTTTTCCTTAAACCTAACCTTAGTTCTCATTTTTTCTTCCCTAAAAGTCGTAGCCTGATATGTAATATGTAACATACATACAACGTTCTATTGCGTACGTACGTATTCCTTTTGTTCCGTCTGTCAAGTTGGCTTAATCCTCTAAAGTCGATTCTAAAGAAACACGTGATCAACCAAGATGCATAAACCTTAGGATGAAATATACGAGTACAAGCAAGCAAATGACTATCACTGTCTGGAGATACACGAATTTTCTTTAAATTGACCTTATAAATAGTTATTTGTTATTCAAGAGTGCAAAGTTGCTTTTATCCGTTTGCTCAATTTTGATGACTGAGCAAGCGAAGGATTCTTAAATTAGAATCCTGAGCGTTAGCGACGGAATCAAAAGAGTCCACATTACAGTAGTATTGTCAGACAAAAGTAGTGATATTTTTTGTTAATGAATCATTTTATTTCATCTCCATTATAATCATCATTTACATCAGAACGGATTGTCAGATTTTTTAATAAAACAAATACTTACAGCACATTCCTAGAAAAGTTCAATCCGTAGGCAGGTATTGGAGGATATGTGCGCATTGGCTCTTGCGATGGCTCTACCTGCCATCGTAATAACAGTACTAGGGCCATTGTGATTACTGGTAAGAATAGCTCTATCACTGTTTGTAAACGATGTCTCCATTGCTGCAGAAAGTTCTTCCACATCAACAACCGAAACTTTATCCATGCACCTGCGCAGCAGCCCCTTGCCCGCATCTGCGCCATTTTCTGTAAAAAAAGGTAAAAATTATAATGGCGACAAATGAATTTTACAATATAATTAAAACCTTTTCTTTAGAAAACGAGTTATCAAAATATTGAGAAGGAACCATTTTTAGATATCGATATCATAACTAATGTTATCTTGTTATCGATTGTGTAAACAAAAACTGAACAAAACGCAAACGCTAAAGTCAATGCAAACATTCATAACAATTTACTCGGAGATCGTTTTTTGATTTTTTGGAAGACGGTCCACATTTCATCTCATCCACATTTTTTATCATTAATTTCATCATGTCGAAAACTTAAAGACTTATGATATGAAGACTATAAATACTTGACATTGGCAGAAATAGCTGATCCGAGAGATCCGGCTGGTTGCCATTTCATTAAAAGAAGAAGAACAATTTACTCATATTACTTTAGATCCTTTTTTTATGAATACATAAAGTTTTGGATTTTCGTTTTTTCTGTTATAAAATAAAAGTAACTTGAAATTCTGAAATCATTAGGTATCCTTTCCTGATAATAACAAACAAGGGAATAATAAAAAACGAGTAATTAACTCGACCTTGCTTTCTGCGTAGTATACTCTTCGATCGACAATGTTGATTGAAGAGTATACGTAATTATTTTAAGCGTAAACATTAGCTCGAAATAATAATAATAATAAATATTTTGGACATCTAACTTGGATGTCCGTCATCAACAACGACCTAAAGAAAGCCCAAATCAATGTCTCGACGACCCAGAACAGAACTGTCTGGCGAAGAATGACGAGGAGAGCCGACCGCAATTGAAATGGGATAAGGCTAGGCAAAGAGAGAGAGATTTTGGACATCTAACACACAACACCATCTAGTCCCAAGCTAAGCAGAGCTTGTGTTATGGGTACTAGACAACTGATACAAATACATATATCCTTTTTTTTGTAAATACATACATATTTTACATAGAAAACACCCAAACTCCGACTCGCGAATCGAACCCGAGACCACCGAGGCAGTGAAATCTACATAAATTCAATCCATTTTGTATCAATATTCAGTCAAAAGCGTGAATATGACTAAATAAAGACTTTGACTTTAACAAGCCGATGCCCTGTGAGTCAATATCACGGTGGTGTTGATTGACAGTGGCAAAACATTTTAGCTTCACAGTGTACGTTTTATCGTTTTCAACTTTTTACTTCCCAATTTGTTTTGTCTTAACTTCTAAGTTGGATAGTTATAATATAGGGCAGATATAAAGTCTCCACGTTGTTCAGTTACTGTAAAAAGTTATATCCATTCGACGATAAATAAAATATCGAAAAAAAAATACGATAAGCGATACTTTTTAAGGTTCCGTAGAGGAGTAGAAACCCTTACTATTCCGTCGCGTGTGTTTGTCCGTTCGTCCACGGCGTAGCGTAAAGTCTGTTAGTACTAGAAATCTGTAATTTTATATTGACATTATACAGTCTTGCCAAGTCCGGAAAAAAATAGGGTAACTTCGATAAGGGGGAGATTTCCTTTCTGGGGATTTCTTTCCTAGTTCCCTTCCCCAGCTACTGGTACCCAAGACAGCGCGCGGTTTTTAGTTGCTTCGAATTTAATATAACCACCATTGGGTGGTATCCGGGATTTCCACACAGGCAAAGAATTATTTCAAATATTGCAGTTCTCAAGACAATTAATCGATTCAGTAATAACTTCAAATAGTTAGTTGTTAAACCGAAACTAAATGGCGCAGTTGAGTTTTTAACATCTCATGAGTACCTAAGTTTTGAGTTGTAGAATCATCGCGCGTGGCCATCCCGCCACACCCACTTAGCCGGATTTTATTCAAGTAAAACATTGCAAGAATAACGCATCAAATTTGTGAGAAAAATACTGTGAGACAGGAACGATAAGAGTGATTTGCTTCACTTGCTCGTTCAGCAAGTCACTGAAAAGTTAGATGAAATTTTGCAATTAGTGCAAGTATATTTACACAGACTGCCAGAAAATAGCGAGAGATTAAACATCAGTCATATGAAGATTTCAAATCATTTGAGAAACAAGAGAAGATTACACAAATAGCTAGATAAAATGAATTACCACGACGAAATTGTATTGACCCTCAGTGAAAGGAAACTGTTTTTGAAGGGAATCATTACAAAGGTTATTTTTATTTTTTTTAAACTGTTTCAGTTGTGTTGTGTAGAGCCACGCTGATTTCAGTACGAATGGGCCGGCTCGAAAATGACAGCGTTCGTCCTGTCGTTGGTGAGTGCTAAACCGGAGGCCCAATGATGCAGAGGCATCACTAGGCCGCAATGGTGTGGGTCACCATGCTGCATTGTCTGCATTCGCAATGAGTATGGTGACCACCACTCTTGGATTCTGCTTATGCTTTCTATTAGGCAGAGTAGTCATTTTGGCAGGGCCATACAAAAAAAAAAGAAGATTGTACTGAATATGTGTTGGTTGTGTAGTAGTAGTTGGATAAGGACTGTTTAATGTGTATTTATTACTTACTAATTTTAGTCTTACACTATTGTACTTATTGACTTATTGATTGTAGTTTGTAAAACTAGTAAATAAATAAATATAGAAATACGAGAATATCAAATTAAAAAAGCGACCGTGGTCAACCTTTATAGTATGGAATACCTAAAAGGGTATTATCGGGTACAAACCTAGTTGGTCCTTTAATTCACGATACATATGTACCAACTTTTTCCTGACACCTCTTTAAGTACATACGTACTAGCTAGTTATCTATCTGTTATCGCTGAGGTACAGTTTGTAATCTAAGTTATTTTTCAACTTTCCTCCTTCTGGGGTGTACAAATTTTAAATGATTATTCGATGATTCACGATGGACGATATCTACATATAACCCAGAACTTGGACGTTGTACGATGTAATAAATTTTGAGTTAGATAAATACGTAACTATTGTGAAAAGTTATTGTTATCTATAAATTGTCTGAATTGTCTTTTTATTATTTATAGAGATACATGGTAAGGTTATAGTCAGGTAATTTTTGAAGGGACGTCAATAAGCGGGTTTGAATGGTGAGTAAATTCATGTAAGGCGTCATCTGCATGGTCATGATCTGTTAACACTTGCTCCTGCTATAAATGTATATCTATACTTATATATTCTCACTGGTTCACTCACAACTAGTACACATACACATGTCAACAAGTTTTAACATAAGATCAAACAATTGATTTGAATATCCAAACCATAAATAAAAAAATAAAAAAATACTTCGGACAAAGCATTTACATTCGGAAAATAATCAAACCCTGTTTATTATTGTTTGTTATCAGTTTTATTATAGTTTTCACTTCTGTTGGCAGTCCTCATGACTGCTTTGTATTTATTATTAGGAAAGTTTCTTGTCCATCCATCAGACCTCCTGAACTAGTACTACGCAATGTTAAGTTCTGTAGTATTTCTACATTCCACACTTCGGATGTGTTCAAGGACTCCCACTACCCGCAATGATTGCCAAAGATATTCGTACAGCAACCGGGACCGACGGCTTAACGTGCTCTCCGAGTCACAGAGGGGTCTCAATGTGTTAAGACTGGTCACCCATCCATTGATTTTAGTGACTGGGATTGCTTAACTTTGCAGAACGTTAACTTACGCGCTTACTACTGAGTCACTAGCCCCCTTTTTACCCCTATGCAGTTAAACCTGCTTGAATTCTTAAAACAATTACGCTTAAAACGATTTCCCCCCTTATACGGCATTATAAAGCATTTTATCACGTAAGACATTCGTCATAGGATACGCGTGTTATCTTATAAAACAAATAGGTAGATGATTACTTTGAGTTGTGTACCTTGAAATAAATTAGTATTACGAGTTTACAATTTAAGTTATGTAATTTCAAAATATCTACAAAACTTTGTAAAAGTTTCTAATAACTTCATTTATAATAAGAACTAGCCAACCCGGCAAACGTTGTTTTGCCATTAATATAAAATAAAATAATTAGGGGTCCCTTGTCATTTAGATGTCTGAAAAATAGATGTTGGCCGATTCCTAGACCTACCCGATATGAACTCATTTATATATTAAAAATGAATCGCTGAAATGTATGTACGCGCTTATCTTCCGATCGGCTGCACCAAATTAAATAATCTTTTTTTTTGTGTTCGTAATTGTTAGGACAAGGTTTGTGTACTAGAAAAATTAAAAGATAACGAGAACAGCCTTTTTTTATCCGCGACCGTACACTGCCTGTGGGAAGCTGAAACAGATATGTAAATATGGCGTTACGAAGTTCGCCGGGTCAGCTAGTTTTATATATATATTAGATAACCTCATACATCTGACTCGCATCCGTCTGGTCTTAAGGCCAACCTCCACCGAAATTGTTGGCAATTTCAGTGATTCCAACTGTTTGCAACTCTTCAGAAAATCTCCAACTTTTGTTTCCATAGTTTCAACACTGAGCCGCCAATAAATTGAAAAACATTCCAACTAAGCATCTCCACAGAGCCAATAAATATTTGCAACAAGCGTATTCTTTTGATGTTTACCGCCAAAGACAGAAACACGGTTCCCAACATTTGCTGACAATTTTTGATGCCAACACAGGGAAATTACAGAAACTTTTGTCACCAACACGTGTTGAGAACAGAAAAGTTGCCAACTTTAGTTCGGTGGAGACTCGGCTTTAAACTAGGCAGAGAATGTGCCGTGGAAACCAGACTGCTGAAAAACATATGGTTCCAAATACTCATGTATATACATTTCTTAAATAAATTACAACAATACGCGTGAATGTCTGGGTTTGTGTTTTTTTTTTTTTTTTTTTTTTTTTTTTATGTTTGGCCCGCCAAAATGTCTCTGCTCTGCCTGATGGAAAACATAAGCAGAATCCAAGAGTGGTGGTCACCATACTCACTGCGAATGCAGACAGTGCAGTATGGCGACCCACACTATGGCGGCCTAGTGATGCTACTGCATCTTTTAGTCCAGTCAACAAGTATGAAACTTGTTGACTAGACTAATTGGGCCCCCGGTCTCGCACTCACCAACGAAACACGACAGCACGAACGCTGTCATTTTACGTTGATTTTCTGTGCGAGGGTAGTACCGCCCCGGTCGAGCCGGCCCGTTCGTGCTGAAATCAGCGTGGCTCTACTACCTCTTAAATCGTATTGTCCGTGATTTGTTCTAATCGTAGTTAGAACAAATCACGACAATTATTTGTCCTGTATGAGAATTGAACATGCTAACTCTAGTGCAGCAGTCGGAGCCACTAACTAGTAACCATTAAACGAACCGGTCAGTTAAACAGCTATAAATACGTAAATTGTTAGATTTTCATAAAAGTACACACTTTCGCTTCAGAAGCATTTTGTATGACTTTCTTTTAAATGCGCAAGAGTGTCTGTTACCTCTTCACGCTTAAACCGCTAAACATATTTGGTTGAAGTTTGGTACAGATGTAGCTTGAGCCCCGAGAAAGGACGCCGGATAGTATTCATCCCATAAATCATCTTTTAGGGCGCCCACACAAAACTGCGAATTCGCAACGCATCGTACCGTAAGAAGTTCCGATCTAATTCGCATCGTGCATTCGTGCCATGTTACGTCACACTTATTGACAAAATTTTTGGTCCACTCTGAGACTTTACTAGATGGCACTACTTACTTTTTTTTTTCTTTACTTAACTTTTACTAGATAGCGCTGAGTGTTAGATGACTTAAATATGTATTATTATTATTTTATGCATATGCAGTGTAAAGTTACCTAACTAGGTATCTATACCCTATGCATAATTTGCAGGATCTGAGATGTTATTTTATTTTGATTCAAATATTAAAGAATATAAAGAAAATAAAAAACAAAAATTGTTTTTCTAACATTTACAAAATTATTTATTTAATATTATCCATAAATCACTTATATTATTTTTATTCTATTTTTCATCACCCATTTCATACAAAAATCTCATTAGGACATCTGTTTGTGATCGAAAGTATAGTCATATGAACCAACGCTTTGCCGCACGAATTTGTATCGTAGCAATTCGCATCGCAAGTTCCTACGATGCGGCGTCGCATCGCATCGCATCGTAGTTATATGTGGGAGCCCTTATAAGGGTTGAAACTTTGTATGTGGAACATCAAAAATATCTCCTCGGATGAAGTCAGGGCGTCGGCTAGTAATATATAATACTAGCTTTTACACGCGGCGTCGCTCACGCAGACTTTCATCCCCTGATTTACCCCCTTAGGGGTGGAATTTCAAAAATTCCTTTCTTAGTGCTCACTTACGTTATATAAAGAACCTACATAAAAAATTTAAGGATTCTAGCTTCAGCGGTTTGGGCTGTGCCTTGATCTCTGGGTATGTCAGTCAGTCAGTCACCTTAGTATTTTATATATAGATAGATTATGTTTAATTGCATTTCCATTATCTATGTTAACTAGAACTCGTCGTCTGCATGACGTAGTTCAGTGTTTTTGTAGGGCTCTTATTGAGATAAGAGTCATAGTACTATCGTAATGCAAATTATAGAATAGGTTATATAGATACAACAATGAAGTATTTTTCAAAAGTACCTAATCATCAAGAATTTTCTCAACATGTTTCTTTTAAGTTTTCACGGAGAAGTAATGGTAGTATCTGCGTTTGAGTAAAAATTCCCGATAATGTCACCACGTGAGGATCTTTTTCTAATGAAACTTTGTTCTGTCTAGGACCACATATATAATAAAAATAATAGTTGTAATATCATACAACAGAGAATGTGCGCAATTATTATAACTGCTAATATTAATATAATTTAACTAGGTAGGTACTTATATAAACGTCTTTAGCTTGTCTGCATACTTAACAAAGAAACTAATTTAATCGATATAAAGCGTAATCCATTAATCAGTTGTTATCAAAATAATGATAACAAATAGGCAACAAATATGTATTCAAATTAACATTTGTGTCAAGCGTGTTTGATTTTAAATTAGATAAACAGATAATGATTTTTAATTATTTTATTTTATTTGGACAACCAACAAGAACGGTGTATGTTCTTGTTGGTTGTCCAAATAAAATAAAAATAAATAAAAGCTAAGAGGCACAACAACAGTAAAATACAAGCATTGGCGCTGCCTAATTATAGGTTGCCACGGAAAGCAAAATTAAGTAATAACAGATAGTTGAGAAAAAAGTAATTGAAACACGAGAACAATAAGTTTAAAGAAACACAAAAGTTTCAAAAAGTACTTGTACAGGACAAAAAAAAAACAAAATTCGCTTGTCTCAGCTAACAATGACAGTATTTTCTTCCAAAGATTGTAAACTTAAAGGAAATAAAAATAAAATATGGATGACATTATTATACCGAAATCCTTATCCAGATAGCTGGGAGGATAGAGTATCCCATAACTTAAAAAAAGTAAAGTAGTTAAAATACGAGAACAACAAGTTTATACAAATACAAAAATTCCATTAAGTACGCAATACATAAGAAAATCTAAATTCGCTTGTCCTAGCTTAAGAACGAAAGTTTATTTTTTAAGATTGTAAACTTAAATGAAATATATTAATGTCCTTATTTTTACTAATAGAATTATACTCTGCTTAGAGACTATTTAGAGAGAAATGGCCCTAGTTAGTATTTGACCTCTTAGGTGCAAAGAAGGAGTATCTAGTCAGTCGCGGCAGCTTATGAGAGATCGTAATGTAAGTTTTTGTAGCATATGAGGGCAGTTTATATTACCACTAGTTGTTGCCCGCGGCTCCACCCGCGTATTTATGTTGGTTATCGCGGCAAATAGTAGCCTATGTATTATTCTGATGTATAAGCTATATAACTGTAAAGTTTCATCCAAATCCGTTCAGTAGTTTTTGCGTGAAAGAGTAACAAACATCCATCCATCCATCCACACTTACAAACTTTCGCGTTTATAATATTAGTTTACATTAACCAATTTATGCAAAAATGACAAATTTAAAAAAAATCGGCGCTTTTTTGATGACGTTATGTGGAAATGAGTTAGTCGGTTTGTGTAACTGGACAATTTCTTTGACAGGTTAAATTTATATGCCAAGTGGTACAAAAATCTTTTTTCACGCGCACGCGTTCAATTCTATTGGAATGAACTTTAAAATGCGGATGCCAGACCACACATCAGTAATCTAGAACAGATCTAACAAGACTCTCGTACAATCTTATGATTTGTCATAAGACGGTACTTTTATTTTTTAAATTCTTAGTGTTTCTCATAATAAAACCGAGAGTTGTACGTGATGTAGAGACAACATGGTTATAATGTTTCCTAAAATCAAGTTGTTTATCAAGAATAACACCGAGGTCCCTAACACATTCGACTTCCTGAATGTACAGGTAAGGCCTGTACAGTGACCTGAACAGGTAAGGCCACCAGTCACCCTAGCAGAAGCAGGCCAGGGTGGCGGCACGCGAGCTCTACAAAGTGCTTGCGCCCTTTTCTAAATAGAAAAGGAGCATCAGGGTTCCAACACTGGAGGGGGCCATCTACAAACTGTAGGTGGCCCGAGGTATTTAGTGGTTCTAGGGATTTCCTTTCGAGGGTGCACCTGGTTCCCCGACTTCTAGTACCCGAGAAGGTATGCAGTTTTTAATCGGTTCGAGTCCGACATAGCCACTAGTGGGTCGTATCCGAGGGAATTTCCGCACAAAAAAAAGTGGTAACTACGTCTGTTAACACATTGCGAAGATAAGCAATCCTACCCAAGTCAGTCTATGAGGGGTAAGCATTCCTAACATATTGAGACCCTCCGAGGCTAGGAAAGCACGTTCGAATCGATGAATCCTAAAACATCCGACAGTCCATCTTTCTACAGAACTCCGATATCGCCTAGGGCATGGGTTGAATGAATGAACGAGAAGAATGCAAATCATAGAATTGATAGTATTGAAAATCCTAACCATCTGCTAGAATTTTCCCAAGGATATTATATTTTCAAAAATTTTTTTTTCTAATACCGCCCAATCATGCACGTAAGAAACGCTTAGTAAACTTTAACATAGATGATTTATTTGGGTTTTACGGGGGGTTATATTTATAATAGCGTTACTCACTATCTCAAGACTTTACGGCTTTACAATACAATAAACCGACTGTCAAACCACTGCAACTACTGATGTTCTTAGTATCTAGCTCGCTGAAGGCACGGGTTTTCAACACCACGAACTTCCATACTCCGGACTCTTATTACAAATGTCTTGTCAAGAAAAACACAATAACAATTATTGCTCCGACCCGGCAACCGAACCCGAGACCTCTTAATCGGCAGTCGCAAACCGCAAGACCAATGAGGCGACTCTCCAGTTGAAATATACATAACGAAATCATTCGTTGAAAAAGTGCAAGACTTTCAGATGCTGCATGCTTTCACTAGTGAAAGACAGAACAGGTCCAGACTTCTGAAAACAGCAGTAATGATTATCACAGATTTTTATCCTGGTCTGTTCCACTTTCCATAGCTGTACAGTAGGATGTAATTCTCGAAGAACGAAATATTCGCAATCAGCCATTTTATCACTACTGCGCATTCGAAAAACTGTTTCATTTTTATTATATTTAAGTATGTACACACATCAAAAGTGTCTAGGGATCAACATATGTGTCTAGGGATCAACATATATTTTTGCAATAACTTTTCTCCTGATTGATATTAATTAAAATTTTCTTTAAGGATTCATCAAATAAAGTGTTTTCGTTTGTCACAGTAACGATAAACCAAGTCACCTTTGCATTAATAAAGAAATTTGCCATTTTCCTAATAAAGGGATTTTTGACATTTGAACC
Source organism: Diaphora mendica (assembly GCA_949125395.1). NCBI lineage: Eukaryota > Metazoa > Arthropoda > Insecta > Lepidoptera > Erebidae > Diaphora > Diaphora mendica. The sequence goes on from OX421321.1 coordinate 12,564,816, forward strand.
ACTAACATTAAAGTTCGAAAAAAAGACTGAAATAACAGTTTTCTTTAAAATTTTATTAGGTAACTTAAACAATTAATAATCTGTGTTTCTACCGCGAACACTAACAACACAAGAATCGGTTTGGCATACTCAAAATGAGTTCATCCAAATCACGCTGTGGAATGGCCGCCCATGTTCGTTGCAACAACAAAAAAGGTCTTCTTGCGACTGGATACCCTCCATATTCGGCAGAGCTCTTCTCTGTAGCATATCCCATGCATGCTCAGTCGGGTTCAAGTCTGGCGACTGAGCAGGCCAGGGCCAAAGCCACATCTCAATCTCAAGAAATCCGCATAAAAATGCTTGATCCCTAGACACTTTTGATGTGTGTATTTATCAGTCACCACTATGTTGACAATTTTATCCAAATACGTAAATTAATTTTATGTAATTTATTGAGTGGTAGTTTTAAACAGGTTTTTGTATAAAACTAGCTGACCCGACGAACTTCGTACCGCCATATTTCAATATCTGTCTCAGCTTCCCACAGGCAGTGTACAGTCGCGGACAAAAAAAAAAGTTTTTTCCCGTTTACTTTTATTTTTTCTTATACACAAACCTTGTCTTAACAAAAACGAAAACACTTGGTGCAGCCGACCGGAAGTTATGGGCGTAGGTACATATATTTCGGCAATTCATTTTTATATATATATGTAGATGAATTCAAGGGCGAAACTGTTTAGTCCATATGCGGTCACCGCGTCTCTCTCTAATGCACTGTTGTGGGTTCGACACATGGAGTAACACTTTTTGTGATCCATATTTTGTTGCTCTAAGTCTGAGTGTACTGAGTAACTCTTTGCCTGTTTCTTGAATGTTTGATAACCTTGACTGTCTTTTTAACCGACTTCAAAAAAAGGAGGAGGTTCTCAACTCGACTGTTCTCCGTTCTCCGGTTCTCAATTTCATCAGTTTTTTTTTTATGTATGTACATCGATTACTCCGTCAATTGTGGACCGATTTTGAAAATTATTTTTGTAATCGAAAGGGTATGCTCCCCATGTGGTCCCATGGCCACCATATCAGGATCTGATAATGGGATCCCAAGGGAATCGAAAGAAACCCTCAAATTTACGTGAGCGCTTGCAATGAAGTTAAGAGCAATTGTCGGCATGCCTTCATATTCTGTAGACATCATTTAATTTTAAATGAAATGATGATGTGAGACTTGAGAAAGACTAAAAAGCCAAATGTAATAGTAGGTACCACACTCTCTATATTTCGACGTCACCGACGCTTCGGTTGTTTTGTTCAACGCGAAGAGCAGCTATCCCGCTCAAGGTCACGCGCGGCGAGTGCGGTACCTACTATTACATTTTGGCTTGGCACCGACTTCAAACCTATGAATAGGTAGCACATACAAATTAAATTATTTTATAATTTTTAGTTTTTGAAGGCGGTTTTTTTAAACGAAGTTTTATTTTTATTTTATGTAGGTAAGTTACCTCATCATTTTCGACTAGGTGAACCGGTTTTGATGATTCTTTTTTTATTTGAAAGCTGGTGCTTTCCGTGTGGTCCCATTTCAATTTGGTCCAGATTGAAGTCGGTTTTTTTTGTTAATATTTGTGATTGTTTGATAAAAAATAGCTGAGCCCGACGGTGTTACCCGCGGTCCAACAAGAACCGCGGTTAACGCTGCGGTTAACTATGTAAAAAGTATCCTATGTCCGTCTCCTGGTTCTAAGCTAACACCAATTTTCTACCAAATCGGTTCAGCTGTTCTTGAGTTTTAAATAGTGTAACTAACACGACTTTCTTTTATATATATAGAGATATAGATAGCATTATTTTCTACCCGTCTTACGTGTTAATCTCGATTTTGATAATAAATATTTTCCATTAAATCATTGTTATCGATTAGGTTTACCTAGTATAATTAGTAAGATTGTACACCAAAAAAAAGCCCCGTAACGTTCACATACATACAGATACACATTACACACATTTACCTATATTGGGGAGCTATCCAAAGATATGTACCTACCTATCCTAAATCCTTGACCATAGAAGCTATGTTTTTTTTGGGATAGAAAGCAAAAGAGCTGACTATAAGTTGATGGTATTTTGCTATCGCTCCCTATAGACACCTGCAGTTCAAGCAAAACAAATTCTTCGCTAGACTTTGAGTGTCTACCACCACCTCCACAATTAAGGAAGGAGAGGAGCTCTGAGCCTCCGATAACGTCTTACAGATACAGGTTAAAAAGTAATAACAGAATTGCTCAACGCTGGCTACTCCGTGAGGCCGCCTTAGCACTCCGGTTGAGTCGGGATATGTACCGAAGCAATGATCTATCAGGTCATTGTTTATCAGCAAGCTTTGTAGAATGTACTAGAATAACCATTTACTATACTCTTTACGCATGGTGCGTGGCATGGTTCAGTAACATCTCGTTTCACTCTTGAAAGTTGCCGCGATTTACAAATTATGACTTACTAAGTCAGCTGTACCACATTCGCAATATATTAAATCATTAATAACTGTAGTCAATTAAATTAAACCATAAACTGTTGTAAATTAAAGTAAATTAAACCACCACGCACCATGCTACAGCGCAAAGAGTAATGTCTTTAATCATTTTATAAGTTGCAAGTTCTCACTTTTTAGTGTAGGTACTTAGTATCAGTAATATGGAGGAACCCCGAACCTATAGAAGTATTTAATTAAAGAAATTGTAGACGTTTAACTCTGTATTGTTAAATTGAACAAGGATGTGGTTATTATATTATAAATCCTTGTAAAGTGTGTGTGTGTAACATTGCACATGTATTATTCACTTATGTGAAATTTTTTCACGAAAACACAAATAGGTTTAATCGATTATTGAACATACATTAATATGTACTATTATTGTATGTATTTTCATGAACTTCACCGCTTTGGTAAATATTGAATGAAATCAATTCACAACAACAACAAAAATACTAAACAAATAAACAGCATACGAGTATAACTATATTAAGTAGATACAAATTATTCATTCGTTTTGTTATAAACAATTGGAACGAAAACAAAACGACTGGCCAATATCACTAGGACACAGCAATAATAATGTCATCAAATTGTTTTTTAAAAACATTGGAATTCAATTATTACCTATTATATAATTTATATCAATATCACACTTAATATATTATATTAAGTGTGATCGCAATGGTTAGTAAAAATGCAGTTGTGCAAGTATTATAGTCAGGGAGACTGCTTGTGTGTAAGTAACAATGTGATATTTTTTTTTTAGACCGACAACTTTTTTGAGTTAAATATACATTAATAGTTATTTTAGTTATTTTTTAGATAAAAAAATCTTCGATCGATAGTTCTATTATATTTAATAGGATTTTTTCGGGAAATAAAATCCCAAGTTTTACGTTTAAATATATGAATACTTTTGGACTCTTTTATTTCACCTGGGAGTTTGTTGTATAACTCGACTCCTTCGTATAATTTTTTTTGCCATAGTGTTCTGTTTTAGGAGGCCGAAAGTTTATTTTATCATTATTTCTTAGATTATATTGTAGGGTCTTTTTTGTGAGGCTAATATTTGTTTGAATGGTATTGTCTTATATCTTTCTTACTAAAATACAAGTACAGTAGGTGTATATCTGAAGAATGCTGAGAAATTTTATATTTTCATATAATTTTTTTGTGGGTATTAGAAAGTCAAGGCCATATAATCGTTTGATAACTTTGTTTTGAGTTACTTGTAAGTCTTTAAGGGTAGTCTTTGGGGCTGATACCCAAATTTCAGTCAGATATTCAATTTGAGGATTTGCTAACGAGTTGTAGATGATGGGTTTCACAGCAGGCGGTAAACAATTGCCAATTTTACGAAGTGCACCAGATAAAAATATCAGCTTGGTTCTCACGCGGTTAATATGCGGCGTCCAAGACAGTTTGTCATCTAACAGTAGACCTAAATATTTTTCGCCATCAGAGTGATTAATAATGTTGTTGTTTACTTTAAGAGGAGTATGAGGTGGTATGTTTTTATTTTTTGCTGTAATCATCATATAAGAAGTTATAGATGTGTTAATGGTAAGTAAGTTATGTAGGAACCATTCATTGATTAGGTACAGGCCTTTTTGTGCCAGGTTAATTATACTGTGTATATACTGTGTGTATACTACCAAAATAAAATAAACTGGTATCATCTGCATAGAGTGTTAAATAGCCTGTTAGTCCTATTTGATTAATATTGTTGACGTAGATAAGGAATAACAAAGGTCCAAGGATAGATCCCTGGGGGACCCCACATATAATCTTTTGCGGAATACTTTCATGACAACCAATTTTGACAATTTGAATTCTGTTTGCCAGGTATAACTCAAACAAATTATAAGCTGTTCCAGTGATACCCAGATTCTTAAGTTTTTGAAGGAGCTTAGAATGATTGAAAGTGTCAAAAGCTTTCTTCAAATCTATAGAAATACCAAAACATATATATGTTTCGTCAATACTGGTTTTTATTTTGGTAACAAGGTCGCAGCTGATAAGGTATTTGAGTGCTGCCTGATCAACAATAATACACACATCAAAAGTGTCTAGGGATCAAGCATTTTTATGCGGATTTCTTGAGATTGAGATGTGGCTTTGGCCCTGGCCTGCTCAGTCGCCAGACTTGAACCCGATTGAGCATGCATGGGATATGCTACAGAGAAGAGCTCTGCCGAATATGGAGGGTATCCAGTCGCAAGAAGACCTTTTTTTGTTGTTGCAACGAACATGGGCGGCCATTCCACAGCGTGATTTGGATGAACTCATTTTGAGTATGCCAAACCGATTCTTGTGTTGTTAGTGTTCGCGGTAGAAACACGGATTATTAATTGTTTAAGTTACCTAATAAAATTTTAAAGAAAACTGTTATTTCAGTCTTTTTTCGAACTTTAATGTTAGTGGTTCAAATGTCAAAAATCCCTTTATTAGGAAAATGGCAAATTTCTTTATTAATGCAAAGGTGACTTGGTTTATCGTTACTGTGACAAACGAAAACACTTTATTTGATGAATCCTTGAAGAAAATTTTAATTAATATCAATCAGGAGAAAAGTTATTGCAAAAATATATGTTGATCCCTAGACACATATGTTGATCCCTAGACACTTTTGATGTGTGTACATACAATACGGTAACGGTACAATACAACAATAATAGATCAACAATACGGTATTGTTGATCTATTAAAAAGTTTTTTCGGATAAATAATCACTTAAACGTTTGTAAATTATCTGTTCAAAGACTTTGGATATAACTGGAAGCACTGAGATGGGCCGGTAATTGCTAGGATCGTCCTTACTGCCACTTTTGTAAATAGGAGAAACCTTTACGATCTTTAGACTATCAGGAAATGTGCCAAGTTCCAAACATTTGTTTATGCAATTTACTAATGGCGTAAGTATAACACTCTCAATGCATTTTAATACCTTCGTACTAATACCGTCTACCGCTGTGCTAGAATTATCATCCAACTTGTCAACTATCGATTCTACTTCTTAGACTGTACATGGTTTTAGATTTGTAAGTGTATATGTATGTAGGTGTCCATGTTTGTACATTAGAGTGATACCTGACTTAAGATGATATCTTAGTGGTATCTTACCAGCAAATATGTTTCTACAATTGGAATTGTAGAAAAATATATATTGTTACATATTTAATCGCCATCTGTAATAATTTGTGAGTAAACAACAAGTTTTGTGGGCTTAATATTACTTTTACCAATATTCATAGCTAGGGTATTTAACGTTTTCCACATTTCTTCGGGACTTCTTTTGCATTTCTCAAAAAGTTTATGATAATAGTTCCTTTTGTCGTTGTTTATTTTCTTCAAAGTTATGTATCTCGCTGCAAAAAAATCATTTTTCGATTTTTCATTTCCTTTGTTTGTTTTCATCTGCTGCCATAACATATTTCTATTGTTTATCAGCTTGGTTATATCTTTATTAATCCAATCATCCTTGGCCAAGATCACTATTTTTGTTTTGATTATAATATTTTGTTTCATGTGTGATAAAGTAATAATAAATATAAAAATGTGATAAGGTAATAAAGTTTTCCAGTAGTTTAAATTCATTGTCTTCGTGTACATATTGAGCTTCATTGATATTTTTAAGTAAGTTGTTGTAGTCTATTGTCTCGTATTGTATTTTTGGTTTGGTTTCCGGTTTGTATCTACAGATTTCGATACATAGTTGTTTATGGTCAGATAAGATCAAGATAGTTAAATGAAATGAATTTTTTTGAAGATCCTTCGATACATGGTCCAGAATAGTTCTTGTAGTGTCTGTTTGTCTTGTGCAGTACTCCTTGTCTATTTTATTGAGAATGTTATAACCGGTTTCTTCAAGAGTAGATAGGTATTTTGATACATATATGTTTGAGTTTAATAGGTTTAGGTTAAAATCACCAAATATGATGGATCTCTTCCTCGTTTCTAGTTGAAATGAATATATATCTAAAAAAATCCCTGAAATCTATTTCACTTGGGTTATAAATGCCTCAAACATGCAAAGAAAACCTGGGCACCCATAAATAGTGGTTGCTGTTTTTGTAAATTTGTTCTGTAATTTCAAAATCAATAGGTTCGTGTATATAAATTGAAACGCCTCCTCCTCTACTTTCATGTCTAAGCTTGTATATGTGTTTATAATTTTAGTAAGATATACAGTTTTGCATCTTCCTCTGATATTATCCAAGTTTCAGTCAATATTACAATATGGATGGTTGATGGAATCACTCTGAGAATACATTGAAGTTCTTCAAATTTACCAGGACTGCGAATGCTTCTTATGTTTGTATAAAAAAGCTTGAGAAATGAGGAATGCGAGGTTAAGTCTTCGTATTTACTAGCTATTTATTATGTTATATATTTTTGATTAGTATTGTTAAAATTAAATTATTATTATTATATTCCTAATCGTATAGTTTTTAAAGGATTAAGGCCGTCTTGATAAATACCTGTCAATATCTTGTGAACAGCTTTTGCGTCGCTATCACTCGTAGATTGTGTACCACTCTGCTCTTTTAAACCTATCTATAATGATATTTTTTCTGTCTGGAGTCGATTTTGTAATTCCACATAGATTTCCTGTTGTTTCTCAACTGGTACAGATTGTGCTTGAAAATCGGTTTTAAGCTTGTTTATTTCGTCTTCGATTGTGTTGAGTTTGTTTTGTGTTATTTTATGTTCAAATGTAATGGTTTCTACCGATTTTAAAAGATTCTTATATTCTGCTGTTAACTCTTCAGTTGTCTTGTCTTCAGGTTCTGTATGTCTTGTCGGATTTCATTTCGCATTTGAATAATATTTTCAATTTGAGCATTCGTCGTTTCCTTTAGAAAGTTTATTATTTTACTTCGAAATTCCATTAACCCCCTTTTGAAATCATATTCTACAGTGTTTGGTCTGCATTTCCCAGGGTTTTTGTTTACCTGTTCATCTTCATCATAATAGTTGGATAAACTACAAGTTGAATCACTTTCATTTTGATCTTTCTTTTTATTAGCCATTAGAGAACGTGTCGGTAGACGAGATAAATTCATATCGTGAAGTGTAATGGTATCTGTCTCATCGACTATAGGCACACCTGGGTATGTATTTACGCTGCCACGCACGTCATAATAATATTGGTCGCACTTTTAGCTGATTATTGAAAAACACTTTAATCACAGTTTTTAGAACTTATATTTGAAAGGTTACAAATTTACTAGTATTTTAAAATATTTATTTTTAATTATTATTATTGAGACGTTAAACACGTCCGTATGCCAGTACACGCGACGACCGAATTTATTATTTAAGAGTTAATTATTTAAGAAATTAATCCACAACAGACATGCCTAAAATTATATGTGAAATTTGAAAAGAAAATATAATGTACAACAAACCGCATACCTACCTATTTATATTTTTCAAAGAATCATAAGCAGCACAAAGTTCGTACACCACTCTAAAACTGTAACAATTGTTTATGTTCACAGGTGAAAATGAAACTGACAACTAACTCATAATATAGATATATTTGCTTGTTATGCACCAAATAGATAACATCCTTGCGATAGTGATAATCAATAACGACTAGTTACTGATATTATTGAGAATTCAAACCAAAAGTATATGTTTTGTAAGTACCTATACATAATTAGGTATATCAATGTGTTGACTAATTAAGATTATGGACTTTTATTACCTATATTCATTTCGTGAATGTCGTAAGAGACGGCTTAAGGCGCGTCTCCACCGAAATTTGGCAACACAAAAAAGGTTAACAGCACAAAAATTGCCAAGTCTTGTTCGGTGGAGACTCGGCTTTACAGAAACTTTTGTCACCAACATGTGTTGACAACTCAAAAGTTGCCAACTTTTTTTCGGTGGAGACTTGGCTTAAGGGAGCAAACTACGCAGGACAACAGCACTTTAATAAAAGTAAAACTAGACAGAACATCTATATCAGCTGGTTTGGCCAGCACGGTAATATATGAAGCCGGGTCTCCACCGAACAAAAGTTGACTATTTTTGTGTTATTAACACGTGTTGGTGACAAAAGTTTCTGTAATTTCCTTGTGTTGGCTACAAAAATTGTCAACAAATGTTGGGAACAGTGTTTCCGTTTTTTGGCGGTAAAAGTCAAAAGAATACGCTTGTTGCAAATATTTATTTGGTCCGAGAGCTGGTACCATTTTTGAGTAGGTATTTGAGGCAAGCTGAAAACTTGTCAAGCTGGGTATCCACTATGTTCGCGAACTATTTGCGCTCCGCGCTCCTGCAACTGCTGCCATAGTGAATACGTTTACACTCCCAGAGCGTGCAACGGTGCGCGCTCCGCGCTCTGTGCTCCAATTGGTGGCGGTTTTTGGGAGAACACAAAGGGGAGCTCAGTAATCAGTATGTTCGTGGACGCGAGCAACATATCACCTTTAGTGCGTACGTGTCGTATATCACGCTCCACGCAGTCCACGCTCCGTTAAATGGAGTGGTCGGAAGAAAAATGTTTAAGTTTAATCGGGTTGTATCGAAACTATACTGTGTTGTGGGATCCCCAGAATGAGAATTTTAAAAATTAAAATTTTAAAGAAGACGCCTGGGTGGAAATCGGAAGAGGTATGGACATATCGGGACAAATATGCAAAGATAAAATGAAAATTCTGCTTACGGGGTTTCGAAGAGAGAAAACGAAACAAAAAAAAGCAGTGGAACTGGAAAAGATAAGTAAACTGGAGCAACATTGACTACTAGTGGTTGCCCGCGGCTCCGCCCGCGTATATGTCGGTTACCGCGGCAAATTCCTGAGATTTGAGTTCCAACACCACTGTATTCGGACGTCTTTTCTTGTAAATGTCAGATTCCCAAAAGCGAGGAGGGCTTCTATAGTCTTCGAGAAGATAATGAAATAAAATATATGCTGCACTAGCCACTAATGGTGACGACATGTTTGCTCAATGTTCGCAAGCGGACTGTGGAGCATGCGTGTTTCTAATGGAGATGCGCGTACCGTCTCCATCAGAGCGGTTGCAGGAGCGCGAAGGGCAAATAGTTCCCGAACATAGTGGATACCCAGCTTTACAGACCTCTGCTATTATACCCCAACACGGAACTGCAGACCTGGCTGGTGAGTAGCGGGGCTAAATAACCCCCCACCCTCCCCCTCTGGCGAGGTCACGTGACTTACAATAGCCATGGTATAAGGATATACTTCGCCAGTTATAGCACTTTGAGAAACATTGCTCACGTGGGAGACACAAGCCTACGTCATCATCACTATCGCTGGTTGTCAAAAATTTGCCCCGCTACTCACCAGCCAGGTCTGCAGTTTCGTGTTGGGGTATATTAGGAGAGGTGTGTGACAAGTTTTCAGCTTGCCTCAAATACCTACCCAAAAAGGCTCTGTGGTGACGCTTAGTTGGAATGTTTTTCAAATTGTTGGCCACTCGGTGTAGACACAATGGAAACAAAAGTTGGCGATTTTGGTGGATACGCGCCTTAAGGGAGCAAATTACGCAGGACAACAGCTCTAAAAAGGAAAACTAGACACGACATCTATATCAGCTCGTTTGGCCAGCACGATATGATAGGCCAAAACCTTCTTTCTGGACATAGGCCTATTGAAAGCTGTTGATGATCTAATACATAAAATTCTCGTGTCGCGTCGCGGTGTTTGTTACCAAACTCCTCCGAAACGGCTGGACCAATTTTTATGAAATTTTGTGTGCATATCGGGTAGGTCTGAGAATCGGCCAACATCTATTTTTAACCGACTTCCAAAAGGAGGTTCATCGGTTTTTTTTTATGCATTTACATTGATTACTACGTCAATTGTGGACCGCTTTTGAAAATTATTTTTGTATTCGAAAGGGTATGCTCCCCATGTGTGGTCCCATGGCCACCATATCAGGATCTGATGATGGGATCCCAAGGAAATCGAAGGAAACCCTCAAATTTACGTGAGCGCCTGCAATGAAGTTAAGGCAATTGTCTGCATGCCTTCATATTCTGTAGACATTATTTAATTTCATAATATAGTCCATTTGTGATTTTATTTCAAAAAATTACCTGAAGACCTTTCGATTCTATACATTATGTATGTTACCTTTATTCGTCTTCTTTCAAGTTATTTAGGTGAAATGATGATGATGATCTTGAGAAAGACTAAAAAGCGAAAAATAAATAAAAACTTCGTTTAAAAAAACGTCTTCTAAAACTAAAAAGTATCAAATAGCTTAATTTGTATGTGCTACATATTCATAGGTCTGAAGTCGGTGCCAAGCCAAAATGTAATAGTAGGTACCGCACTCGCCGCGCGTGACCTTGAGCGGGATAGCTGCTCTTCGCGTAGAACAAAACAACCGAAGCGTCGGTGACGTCGTTGACGTTCGTCTCGAAATATAGCGAGTGTGGAGGAACGGGTTTCATGTCCCTCCAACATAAAGGGAGGATCCTCCGACCAGGCGAGGCGATCATGCCTGGCGGGCCAACTTCCCTACGGTTGGTGTAGGGATGTTGTATAAATGATTATCGGCGCGAGAACTTTCACTGCGCGATTCAGGATTGGTAGTTTCTTAGTTTCCTTCATTACTCCGTAGTTCAGTGTAACTTCAGTAGATGGCGCTGTAGTATATTTCTGTTGCACTGTATGTGGAAGTCGCCACACGAGTGTGGTACCTACTATTACATTTGGCTTGGCACCGAATTCAAACCTATGAATAGGTAGCACATACAAATTAAGTTATTTGATATTTTTAGTTTTTGAAGTCGGTTTTTTTAAAAGAAGTTTTTTTTTTCATACCCCTAAATGATAAGGGTGACCCACCCCTAAATATTTAGGTATCTTTTATTTTTATGGCAAAACAACGTTTGCCGTTATATAATTTTTATATGGACCTCCGTGATGACAACACACTCCTCACTCTGTATGTCCTTGATATTTGAAATTGCCAATATACCGACTTCGTGACGATCATTTATGCTTATTTAGAGGCTATCAAGATGAATGAAGATGATAAGAAAAAGAGATACTTATCACTTTCATGGATTAGGAGACACAATAAACGCGATAAGTGAACATGATAATGATTTGGTGCATAATTTTGATTTTTCTATAACCCATCGAAATATAGAACTGGCACTGAAAACAAAAAGTAGATATGATGAAAATAGGAGATGATCAAAGGCCGCCACAAAGACTGGTGGAATATTTATGTATTTGAACATGACATTAGTAGTGTTAAAATTTCGGAAGCGGTAACGAAAATCGTTGATTCTAAAAAGGACACGAGTGCAAACTAACACGAAACAAAGAGATTTCTCTGTGTGTTTCTAATTTAGGGTCAAAATCGTTGAAAAGGCTAACAGGAACAAATTTAAAAATTATAACGATTTGTGTGCATGTCTGAGAAAATTATAATATGCGATTTCTGAAATAAATTCTTGTTGCATGAATTTAACCAGTGAATTGAACCATGAATTTAATGAAACTATAGTAACCGACATCGCACGGAGAATCAGTACGCTGAAATGGAAATGGTCCGGTCTTGTCTCTAGACGTACCGATGGTCGGTGGAGCCGAAATGTGCTTGAGTGGAGACCGCGATAAGGCAAACGTAGTGTAAGGCGCCTTGCGGCTCGGTTGACTGACGATTTAAGGAAAGTGGCTGGCAGCGGATGGATGAGGACTGCCCAAGACCGGGATAGTTGGCGCTCCTTGGGAGAGACCTACGTTCAGCAGTGGACGGCGATTGGTTGAAATGATGCATGAATTTCATTATCTATTTACAAATACATATTTCTGTAAAACATTTTCGCCATCATAACACTTTGGTAAGAGAAGGAAAAATTTAAAACAAACCGAATACCAACCCGACTGACGAGCAGAGCATGGTATCGTAGGCCAAAATCTCCTATCTAAGGAGAATTCTATACACAACAGTGGACTAAGGCTGTAGATGATGATTGATGAGATAGGTTAAGTAAAGTACCTACCTACTCATAATATAATAGGAGCTGTCAACCAAGCACTTGAAGAATATAAGATGGAACACTTGAACGTATTCTAAAAGGGAAAGTTAGACAAGAATCGAAGGCTATGTAAGGAAAAGCTTATTCCTTAAACAGATAGACTGAAGGATTAGCTAATAAATTAAAATATATAATGTTATCAGTATAATAAAGTGGTTTATAGTGCCCCGATAGTGATAGTAGACAAGGTGACAGCCAACATGATGCGGCAGTAACGATTGTGACGTAGATGTCATTAATGACGGCTACGAATCGCTACAGCGACTACGAATTGATCGCCACATTATTTTAATTGCTATTGAATTCATTCAGTACATGTATTGTGTGTAATAGCAACGTAGAATAAAGTAAACTATAAGTAGCCTGACGGCCGTATTTCGATAATAATTCAATAAATTTTGAAGGTTATGTTTTGTTTCAGTGATCAATATAACCTTAACTGTCGTTGTACAGATTGACGTGACAGGTCAACAACATACTGGTAGTGCGTTGTAACCGTGTTCAAATAGGTATTTTAAAGTTTATAAACAGTTGCTTTAACATATACGTTACAGTTATTTAACTTCTGTATTTTTGTTTTAATTTTTGACATACAGCCTTAAAGTTGAAAAAAATCGGTCCACAATTGACGGAGTAATCGGTGAACATAGGTACATAAAAAAAAATACAGTGGAACATAGAACCTTCTCCTTTTTTGAAGTCGGTTACTAAATAATAACACAGAACCGTTGCTTAAAGTTAAATAACGTTTATGAATAAGCTTCTTGTAAATACTAGAAGAAATGTTCTACATCTAAACTTCAAATAAATTCTTTGTAAAATAGATTTTTCTTATTAAACGTTCGCGTGATTCGTTTAGAAATTGATACCAAAATTTATTTCTAGCTATAAAGCTAATAATTGCAGTCAACATCTAAACAAGAAATCAATATTAGATAATTAGTAATTATGTGGATGCAAATGGTAAAAAATTAAAGACATATTGGTAATGGTAGCAATACTTGCTTTATATCTTTCATCAATTTTATTAGCATACCTACATACTAATATTTTTTTATTATGAAATAAAATTTAATATCTGCGAATATGTACTTAAATATAGCGAATAAAACAGTTATAGCTTACTTAATGATTTTAGAATGGTTTTCGTGCATTAATATTGAATAATGATGTCACGAAATAGTTACAACATTTCTGTATTGTCTGTAAATTAAAACCTTTATAAGGTTTGAAAGTATTTAATTTTAATTTTTTATTTTAATTATATTAATTTCTCCGTGTGGTGATAAATTAAAAAAAACCAGTGTCACCACCAATATTTTACAAATGGGTGTCGTAAGATATGACAATAATAATAATAACAAGAAAACAACAACAACATCTTAAGAGGCTCACGTTAGAGGGCTGGATCAAGGGTCTGATGCAGAAGGCAGTCCTCCTTGACACGGCTCGTATTGTGAGGAGGTTCCTGTCTCTGGAGCCCTAACCACCGGTTTCTTGGTCCCTGTACCCGAGGTCGGTGGTCTACTATTTTTTATGTTTTTAAATGTATTTGTTTTTATATTTATATTTAAAAATGTAATTAATATGTATATATGAATGAAATAAAGAGAATAATAATAATAACTCTATACTAAACACTTGCCGTATTGTTCGAAAATTTTTACAGGAAGACACAATATCACAGATTACAGTCTCACTCAGTCCCAAATCACTAAAATGAACTCCACTTAGCCTGTGCCCGTGGTTTTCCTTATAATATCAAAATTTAGATTTCGAGAAAAACAAATATACAAATAATAATAATAAAGAAGCTTTATTTATTCCTTACACATAGTTTACATTAATTCCAAACATTATTTGTAGTGTTAGTATTATACTTATTCTAGTTTGTTAAAATATGTATTATTAACTGCGTTAACGCGTTTTGTTGTAAGGACCGCTCTGGCGATGAAAGCCTCCTCCAATTCCTTCCATTTCGCTCTGTCTCTTGCCAGTCTGCTCCAGGTGTTTCCCACCGTGGCAACTATGTCATCACTCGCATCTTTTGAATGGCCTTCCTTTCCGTCTTATCTTGTGAATTGACGATGAACCAATTAGTGACAATTCTAGACCATTTTTTCCCTGGTGATCTTTGGACATGCCCGGCCCATTTCCATTTTTGGGTCATTATGATTTTTGCTATGTCTTCTACCTTGGTAATTTTCCTGATATCTTCATTCCCAGGAGACTCTTTTCCATGCTATTTTGGCACACTTCGACCTTATGAAGCGTAAGTGAGACAGGGTACTAAACATGTCTGCATAGCTTTAGATTTTTTTTTAAAGGCAACTCCCGCATTAGGAATACACATCCTGTGTCGCGGGGGACTTGACAAATATACAAGAAACGGACACAAAGAGCACCCAGACTCGGGACAACAGTTTGTGGATCACACAAAGTTTTGTACCGCGTGGGATTTGAACCCACGACACTTGGCGCAATAGCAAGAGGCGTGGCGACCGCTGAAACCACTAGGCCAGCCGTGCAGTTCAACTTCATTTCAGTGTTACTGGTAGATTACTCTTGAATACCTCCTTCATTGTCCGATACTTGTTCCAGGTTATTTTGATTCTTCGCTCTACCTCTTTATCATTGCATGACTTGAAGGATAGTAGAGAAGTAAGTGTCCCAAATAAATATAGTCTTCGGTGTATTCGATTACTGTTGAGTCTGACATTATAATCATGGTTTGCCTATTTGTCATTAATTTAGTTTTCTGCCAGTTAATTTCTAGACCTACTTTTCTGCTTTCTTTGCTGAGTGATTGTGTCATGAATTCCATTTCTTTTGGGTCTTCCGAGAGCAGTACTATGTCATAGCATACTATGTGCGAGAGGCGGTTGCCATATATGTTTATCCCTCTATCTTCCCAGTCAAGTGTTCTGAATATTTCTTCGAGTACTGCAATGAAGAGTTTTGGAGATAAGGGGTCGCCCTGTTTCACTCCTCTTCCAATTTCAAAGTCTGAGCCATACTCATTTATTTTGATTCTATCGTTACTTTTGTTGTATATTTCTTTCAATATATTGATATGCGTCTCCTATTGCCCGTAGCGTGATGATTTTCCCCCGTTTTTGAAACATTCTTCATTGGTTCTCCGCTCCTATTGGTCTTAGCGTGATAATATATAGCCTACAGCCTTCCTCGATAAATGGGCTATCTAACACTAAAATATTTTTTCAAATTGGACCAGTAGTTCCTGAGATTAGCGCGTTCAAACAAACAAACAAACTCTTCAGCTTTATATATTAGTATAAATGTATTTATTATACTCTTCTAAGATCTAATACTCATAATCAACAACTCATTTATTTGGTTAAAGATTAATATTAGGTATTATGTTGATAAAAACTCTTTGGCAAATAACTCATTATTAGGTACCAACTCTTAAAAACATGACAAGAAATGTCCGAATGGGATGAAACAAAAAGTATTTTACTTCTACATAAATACCCTTGATAATATAATGCTTTATTTGGATAAGGGTTAATATTACGATACACAATTAACGTAGTTTCTTTCTTCAGACGATTTAATATTTTTTTGAACACAAAAGCGGTTATTGTGACTAAACCATGATAGTTAGATATATGCTCTCGCGGACTTTTTTGTAGATCTTAATGGGACCTACAAACCCGTAATACATTATTTTGTTCTATTGTCAATACTGTTTGCAGCGCACGCAAAAATAGGTTTTCGATTTCACACCTTGGGTTACGAAATAGCAATTTTTTTACGGATCCCTAATTTTTTTGAAAATAAAATATAGCATATAGCCTTCCTCAATAAATGGACTATCCAACACTGAAAGAATTTTTCAAATAGGACCGGTAGTTCCTGAAATTAGCGCGTTCAAACAAACAAACAAACTGCAGCTTTATAATATTAGTATAGATAATATAGTCATGGTTCACTCCTTGCTTAACCTGCTTTATTCTACTGGCTGGTGTCCATCTAAGATACTAGTAAAACGTCGGAGTCGAGTCGATACAAACACCTTGAAGACGCACGACGTGAGGCTGATTGGTCTGTAGTTTGATATTGATTTCGGGTCTCCTTTTTTTGAAAGCAAAACGATATCTGAGCACGTCCACTGTTTAGGTATTTCTTTTGTTGAAAGTATTAAATTAAATAGGTTTGTTAGTGGTAAAGTGAGTGTTTGTACCGGCAATTAGCATTTCGTTTGTAATATCATCAGATACTGGGTTTTATTCGGGTTTTAATAACTTTAACGAGCATTCGAATTTATTTATATTAAACTATCTGAGCCCCGCGATGTTACCCGCGGTACAACAACAACCGCGGTTAACTCCACGGGACAAAGTAAAAAAAACTATGTAAAAAGTATCTGTACTCTTACGGCTATACCGACATTAAAAAAAGCTATTAAATTGTACAGTCTAGTCTAGTCGATATAGGATAGATAGGCTACCTCCCCACCAATTTTTAGCCAAATCGGTTCAGCCGTTCTTGAGTTATAAATAGTGTAACTAACACGACTTTCTTATTATATATAAATAGATATTGGTACTTCGTCATTCATTTGATTTGATCTTTCCTCGGCTAGTTTTTCCTGGTTTGTGGTATCTTGTGATGCATACAATTGCTGGTAAAAGTTTGTGGCTATTTGCATGATCCCATCTCTGCTCGTTTTTACTCGTTTTGAAGCTGGTTCATCACGTGTTTTGAGTTGGTTAGATATTTAGACGTCCTTTTAACTGCTCCAGGTTTTCTGATGTGATTTTCTATAATATTGACTCTATATTGTCTCATATTTTTCTTAATCTGTTTATTTATTTGTCTATATAACTTGCTAAGTTGTGTTTTTTCACTTTTTGTTTTATTGTGCTTGTTTTTTAAATAGTGTCGTTGTAGACTAAGTTCTATAATTTCTGTTGTTATTATTGCTTTCTTCCTGTTGATAACAACAGGAAAAAAGCAATTGTGGCGACCTCCACATACAGCGCAACAACAAAATAACATCTACCGAAGATACGTCGAACTACGGAGTAACGAAGTAAACTAAGAAACTACCAATCCTGAATCGCGCAGTGAAAGTTCTCGCGCACATTAACATATATACAACATCCCAACATCAACCGTTGGGCAGTTGGCCCGCCAGGCATGATCACCTCGCCTGGTCGGAGGATCCTCCCTTTGCGATGGAGGGACACGACACCCGTTCCTCCACAGTGGTGACCCCGACGTGATTGGAAGCAGCCTTTGAAGCAGCATCAGCACGCCACCATCATGTTCACTCCCACAGAAAGTCTCACAGCCAGCCAGCAATCTCGGCCTCAACAGGGATACACACCACACGCAGGAAGCGACTGCTCCAGCCTGGTTACTCCTACGGCCTCATCAGCGTCTAGGCACAGCACACTGCAGCTACGGTTCATGTAAGCAGAGCATATCTCTCTCATCTACGCAGCAGCCAGCCACTACGCAGCAACCGCCCCGACTCACTGGGGACCTCACCGCAGCACCGCGCACCGCCTACCATCCCGACTCACTGGGATCACCGGACTTCAGCCCCGACTCACTGGGACTAGCGGCATTCAGTTCCGACTCACTGGAACTTGCGGCACTCAGTTCCGACTCACTGGAACTACTCACTCCTGGCACTGGCAACAGAGCACAGACAGCTGACGCATCATATATCGACCTCCGGTCTTGGAGGGGAGTGATGTGGCAGCCTCCACATACAGTGCAAAAACAACATAACATACTACAGCGCCATCTACCGAAGACACGTCGAACTACGGAGTAACGAAGTAAACTAAGAAACTACCAATCCTGAATCGCGCAGTGAAAGTTCTCGCGCACATTAACATATATACAACATCCCAACATCAACCGTTGGGCAGTTGGCCCGCCAGGCATGATCACCTCGCCTGGTCAGAGGATCCTCCCTTTGCGATGTAGGGGCCACGACTGATCTGTCCCCCACAGTTCCTCCACACAATAATATAAACTATAAAGTTTGATGATGCAAACTTGATGCTAGTACGTTCAGCGCTCTGTAAGATTGTATTCTCTATAATGTCGTAATAGTTCTGCACAGATGTTGTCGTGTCTGGCTCTATGAATTTGTTGATTTCTTTTTCGCTTGCTTTTTGGGTTGGTGCGTAGGTTTGACCGATGCTATATAGTTTTCCACGCAGCTTCATGTGAATTAAAGCGACTCTGTCTGTTATACCGATAAAATCAAGGACCTCTACTAACAGTTGTTTTTTAACTAGGAATTAGAGATGCCACGAATATTCGGCAACTATTTGGTATTCGGCTATTCGGCCACTTTTTATCGCTATTCGGTATTCGGCCGAATAGTTTACTATATTCGGCCGAATACCGAATAGCGATAAATAGTGGCGAATATCAAATCATGAAAAAAAAACTCGAAACATAACTCACAAAGATGTTTATTTAACAGACAAATTAACATATTAATATTTAAAATATACGAGTTGTAAGTTATGATGAATAAAAAAACAGAGCAGACAATTGCGTTTTTCCTCATAAAATATTCCTGCTTCTGAAAACAGCCGCTCACTATATACACTGCTACCAGGAGATGATAAATAAATCTAAGCAAATTGTGAAAGGGTTGGATATTGTTTTGCGTTTCTGATCACCACTTGTAAGGGTCTGCTGTACGATCTAAGCGAACAGATGCCATATAAAAACCAAGTTCATTTGCAACCGATTGTGATTTTTTATTAAATGGCATCATTTTGCTTTTGTCAAACAAATGGTGAAATTTCTCAATGTAATCAATCACTTTGAAAGTAATATTTAGTACACAGTACGTGCAGTATGATGCACCAACATAAACAAATAAAGCGTGTTGTGACACGACCGCGACCTAATCACCAATGAAACAAAACTGCCCGCGCCTACGTACTACTTCAGCGATGCAAGTTTAAACTCGTAACATACAAGTCGTGACTAGTTGTGACTTATCACCCACGGAAAGTACTAAGTGTAGTCGGCGCTTCGGCCAAGAGCCTCGCCGAATATTCGGTATTCGGCCAAATAACTATTCGTGGCATCTCTACTAGGAATACTACTCCATATTGGCTTTTGGTGTGGCCATAGTTGTAAAGGTAGTAATCGTCTCTGTCTTCTGTTGTAAAACCTTGTCGTCTTGTTTCACTGATGCCTATTATATCCCATTTTACTGATTATATAGCGTGCTCCATTTCCAGTATTCTTGATTCATTTGCTAGGGACCTTAAATTGAAGATGGCAATGTAAAGCTTATTATTTTTTCTTGTTTTAGTTATTGGAGGGTTGTAGTCTTTCGCCCAGCCGTATTGGAGGACTTTTTTTTTCTTTTTGTTTTGGTGCTTGTTCGACTTGCGAGAGCAGGCGGCGTTGAATGCTATACTGCGTTCTGAACATGGTTGTCTTACTGGTTTGACGGGTTGTTTATAGACTTCAAACAGATTTTAGGTACCTAGCACACATTATAATACTACTATTAAATGAATAAAGAATTAGGTTTAAACAAGAATCGTAACTTAGCAGTTTATGAAGAGCCAGCTTATTTTACGCTTTTTAGTGTTTCTAGGCAGGGAGTGTTCGTTCGATGTTTTTTTGAAGTCGGTTAGATTGTTTTTATAAAAAGTTTCTATTTTTAAATTTTTAGTGCAAACAATCGTAGTTAAGTAGTAAGTTGAACTATTTCGTATAATTCCTGCTGATGCGAATAACTTTAGTGGTTTGAACACGTATTAAAACTGAGCATATTCTCCAAAATGATATTGAGATGCAAGATTTCTGTTACCTACCGAGAACGTGGTTTAGGGGGCAATGGGGATCGTGTCCAATCTTAAATGACCTGCACTTTGCCGTGATCAAATAGAAGCAGGCGAGGGACTTAAAGCAAAATACATTAAGGGGTTAGTTATCATAGCACCTGTGTCAACAGCTATCAGAAGGCTACGGGGATGTTAAATGGAGAATACTACTACTGTGAATCTTTAGTTGTGTAATTATGATACGTCAAGTCCTGAGGGTCTACGTGACTTTATATCACGTTGAATTAATCTTCACGGTGACTGCCTTCGGTTTTCGATCGACTCAAACCGAAATCTTCACCAATCGCAACTCTCGACGCGCTCTCCGTGACAATCGAGTCAATGTGAAACAAACTCAACTCAACATTTCACTAATCGCAACGCTAAATGCGGTCACCGATCTGACTGGATAAAATTCAGTCAAGACCCTCAGGGCCAGTGATTTATGAAGAAAAAAAGGTGCGCTGAGTCGCGTAACCACCCTAGATGGTGTTGCTCTTTGCAACTTAGAGCCCAACAACCCGCAGGATGAGAAAGCATTACGCGAATGACAACAGTTGTGACTAATTGTAAATAATTCTTCAAAACTCATTACCGTCAACTACTGTCTCTCCGATACATTTTGATCCATCCTAAGGTTGCCTGGAAGAGATTGCTTTCGGCAATAAGGACGCACTTTGTAGATTATATATTAGGTCTTTACCTATGAAATTGCCGTTTTTCAGTACTGGTCATTTCAAATAAAAATAAGTTTGTAATGGCTCTGTATTCTAAATTCAAATTAATTTTGTTTTAAAACCATGACATTCTATTTACAAACTCAGTCTTTTGTTTTTTTTATTAGCGTTGTATTTTCATTACATTTGAACATTTTTCGTCAAAATGGAGACTTTAAAAATTCGTGTAATTATGGAATATGAGTTCCGTCGTGGCACCACCGCGACATAAACGGCACGTAACATCAAAAACGTTTACGGAGAGGACTGTACAAACGAACTCATAACCCGTTATTGGTTTTCCCGTTTGAGTTCTGGAAATTTTGACTTGAAAAATGAAGCTCGTAGTCGTCCGGAGACTTTGGTTAACAATAATGAATTAAAGGCGATTGTGGAAGCTGACGAAACTCAATCTACAGCTGAGATAGCAGCAGCTTTTAATGTAAGCATCAAAACAATATTGTTCCATTTGCGACAAATTGGCAAGGTAAAAAAGCTTGATAGATGGGGGCCCCACGACCTTAACGATCGCCAGCGCAACGTACGCGTCGAGACCTGCCTTGCGCTGCTCAACAGGCAAAGAAATGAAGGAATTTTGAAACGAATTGTTACGTGCGACGAAAAATGGATTCTGTTCGACAATCGAAAGCGGTCAGCAAGTTCGTTAGACCCTGGTTCAGCACCAAAGCAATGCCCTAAACCAAAAATGACCCCTAAAAAGGTGATGGTCACTGTTTGGTGGTCTAATGCGGGTGTGATTCACCACAGCTTTTTACAAAACGGCATGAGCATTCATGAGCGCAACAGACAGTCTCCAAGCTGCAGGAGCTGGAGATGGAAGCTCTCCCTCATCCGCCATACTCACCAGACCTTGCACCTACCGACTATTACTTTTTCCAAAATTTAGACAACTTTTTAGTGGGTAAAAAATTCAATTCCCGAGAGGCAGTACAAAATGCCTTTGAAGAGTTTGTTGCCTCCCGTCCAGCTGATTTTTACAAGAAGGGCATCAATAAACTGCCAATGCGTTGGCAAAGATGCGTCGATTGCATGGGTGATTACTTCGAATAACAGAAATAAAAAAGTTTGAAAAAATAAGTACTTTCACTTATTGCATACAAAACGGCAATTTCATAGGTAAAGACCCATTATTTATCATTTTCTGTACTCTCTTTTAAGTCTGTAATACGTACGGTGTACAAATAAAGAGTTTTAATCTGCCTATAATAATACTATTATATATACATAGGTATATAGATACCTAGGTTGTTCCAAAATAGATAGCCATAGAATAAATATAATCTCTTCTTGCATGAAACTATTTTGGATTGACGGCAAATTTCAACACAAACCTCCTTTGTAATTATAAAAAAAAACGACTTCCAAAAAATATCCAACAACAAAAAACACTAAAAAGCGTAAAATAAACTGGCTCTTCATAAATTGCTATGTGCCAATTCTTGTCTATACCTAATTCTTTATTAATTTAAATAGTAGTATTATAATGTGTGCTCGCGTGTAAGGGTCAATAAAGTGTTATTGCCAAATTTCATGTTTCTGAATTTTAATGTACGGAAGGAACGTATGATATCTCAAAGTTATTAGATTTCCTCGATTATGTGTGAAATAATACACCACACATGTTTTCTTTATATTTTTATTTTCATTATTAAACTCATTCGAAAAAGCATTCATTCGATTCAAAACTGTTTGATGAACCGTTCAGTCGAAGAAACGTTTATCGGTAAAAAGTTCTTTCGCGGAAAAACTGAATTTGAAGTAACGTTCAGTCGACGTTCCATCCATCGAACATGTGACTCTCGCAGTAAAATTACGGACCCCTCAAGAAAACGTCATCAGGGTAGAGTGGCTATTGCACGAGAATAGACATATTACACATCGAGAGATACAGGCTGAAGTAAAAATTGGATCACAGGCAGTTTCCACCATCCTGCATGAACACCTTAAAGTTAGGAAGCTTGCTTCGCGATGGATACCTCATTCTCTGACCGATAAGAAAAAATGCCGTCGTGGTGATTGATGCAAATTTACGTTAGAAAAGTTCGAAGGAGGAACTTCGCAAAACGTATCCTACATTCTTACAACTGACGAATCATGGATAGGTATATAGCTACAATTCTCTCACGAAGAGAAGAAGACGATTTGCCCACAAAGGTTGTTCGCGGTCGGAGCGTTAATAAAAAAATGATAGCAGTTTTTTTCGACGCAGTGGACCAGTACCAGTAATTCCGCTAGAAAATCGTAGAACATTTACTAGTGAATGGTATAGCGAAGTTTGTCTGCCTCAAGCTTTCGGGGAGTTGGATAGCGAGCGCCCAAGGAGCGGCGTTCATGGCGTCATTTTCACCAAGATAAAGGGCCCGCTCACACAGCTACTAGAACTATGGATAATTTGACAACTTCGGGGGTACATTATGTTACCCCATCCTCCGTACAGCCCAGATTTAGCTCCATGCGATTTTGTTTTTATTTCACACGGTAAAAAAATGCTTCGTGGGCGAAAATTTAGCGACACACAAGGCCGTCGAAGAATTTCGGAGATTATTTTTCGACCTCCTGCCAGACACGTTTTCACCCGAATGCGTAAGTGCATTGGGATTGGAGGGGGATATTTTGAAAAGCTGTAAATAAACTTTTTTTACATATTGGTATAAATGCCTCTCTTGTATGCAGGTACCTGCGCAACTAAAGAAACTTAACTAGCGAAATGCTAAGTGGGGAATAGGTGGTAATGCATGCTCCAGTACAATATATAGTTCACGCTTTTGGTAAACCAAACATTTCGATAATATTATTGTAGGGATCCCCCTACTTTAATTCACATTAATTACATCAAAATACTTATATTCATGAATTCACAAATATACATTTCTTTACCATACAGAGTGAAGAAAATATTATTTAAATTAGATAGGTACATCCAAAAATTGCTTTCCTTTTTCAACATTCATTAGTTTTTCCCGCCAACAGTAATTGCGCAGCGTTCTAATATTTAATCGATCTATCATCGCAATATCAGGCTTATTGCCAATAATAGTCCATTATTGCCAGTAACTCGACCATTTTCGAGAACTGGGTCGGACACATACCCATTATAACATAGTAATTACTCAATTTTTAGTATTATTATCAATATTATTTAATTTGAGTAATGTTATGATCTTTAGACACTCATAATTATTAACCCAAAGTTATAATACAGTATATACTGGTAATCTATATATCTTCTATACTTATATACTACTTATAATAAAAATGTAACAGGTCAAATTCTGTACATTAAAGATATTTTGAATTTTTTTTTTGGAGGGCTCTCTATTATCGATACAGAAGCCAAAACTGTAATTTTTTTCATTTTTGTCTGTCTGTCTGTCCGTCTGTCTGTCTGTCTGTCTGTATCTTGGCCGCGCATCA
Organism: Diaphora mendica; assembly: GCA_949125395.1. Taxonomy (NCBI): domain Eukaryota; kingdom Metazoa; phylum Arthropoda; class Insecta; order Lepidoptera; family Erebidae; genus Diaphora; species Diaphora mendica. The sequence goes on from OX421321.1 coordinate 12,589,361, forward strand.
CGCCGAAACTACTGAACGGATTCAAATGAAACTTGGCATGATTTGAGTTCATACTACGAGGTAGGATATAGGATACTTTTTATCCCGAAATTCAGCACGGTATCCTGGAGAGAGGGGATGAAAGTCAAAATATGTACTTAGTTGTAATTCAATAACACATAGTCCGATTTGATTCATTATTTTTTTGCTAGAAAGAAAAAAATTAAAGATAACGGGAAAAGTGTTATTTTTTGTCCGCGACTGTACACTGCCTGTGTGAAGCTGAGACAGATATATAAATATGGCGGTACGAAGTTCACCGAGTCAGCTAGTGTGAAAATATACTTTTTGCTTGCCTAAATGTGTTTATTTTTGAGTTTACGCCTTAACTACTCAACTAATCCGTATAAAATTTTGGGTTAATATTTCTCATTATTATTACTTACTTTATTCAGAACTGTCTCGTTGGTCTAGTGGTTAGCGTAAACGATCGCAGATCAAGAGGTCACGGGTTCGATTCTCGGGTCTGACTGCTGATTTCTGACAAGAAATTCTTAATAGCAGCCCGGAGTATGGTAGACGGCGGTGTTCGGAGAGCACGTTAAGCCGTCGGTCCCGGTTGTCATGAACATCTATGGCAATCGTTATTGGGAAGTCAGTGCCCTCAAATATACGGACAACTAGTTCAACCTTCAAATTCAGTTCACCCTCAGGGTTGCGGAGTACCTATGCCAGTCGCTCCGTGGAAAAACTGATATTCAGATAAATCTGAGTGAACTAGTAGCCGACCCATAATAATCTTAGTAATAATAAAGGCTAGGAAGATGATGATGATTCAGCAGAAAGAAAAGGACCTTTTATTTAGAAAGGAATTACTCTTTCCGAGGGTAAAAGATACACATAAATGATTGAAGCCACGGGTTTTTACTTATTATATTTTATTGCTCGAGTGACTCTGACAGCTAAGTCAAAGGCCGTGTGTTCGAATCCCACCCAGGACAAATAATTGTTCGACGTTGTTTTTTTTTTTGTGTATGGGCCTGCCAATGTGACGGTTTTTTTTAAATAAAGAAGCATAAATATCACTGTTTACAATAGTACAGGCTCTGAGTATTTTGATATCAGACGGCCGTATGTGAGCTGTGTGAAATAATTATTATTACTATGATTATATTCCAAAACAAAAGAAATATTTAAACAGTCAGTAAAAAATCGAAAACGATTTATGCACTTACTTTAAACAACATATTAAATCCCCTATGTTAACTATTTCTAAGACTTAGTTCAAAGAAAACTGCACTACTAAAGGCGGACCTTAAAATTACGAAGTATTTAAGGCACTTGAATTCCCCACAGTATTCAAATTCGATGAATTGTTTACACTTAAATTATTTAAGTATTATTTCATAACGTCATTAAATTCACTGAACACGACAACGCGACATCCTCGTTGAACCAAACACTTGCACTAACTCGAGTCGCTCGAGTCTGCCTCTCAGTTGAAAAATCGTATGAAGGAAGCATTAATAGGTACTTAAAACTAGGTGTAGTTTTCCTATTGGCCACTTAAATTTAAAATGTCTCGGTCTGCATTATTTTCAATGGCATCTAAACATACAGAATTAGCTCCATTCGTGTTTATAGTTACACCCTGCACACCTTATTATAGTCCTTGTAAAGTAATATTTATCTATACTTATAATAAAAATGTAACAGGTCCAATTCTGTACATTAAAGATATTTTCTTTTTTTTTCTTTTTAGAGGGCTCTCTATAATCGATACTGAAGCCAAAACTGTATTTTTTTGTCTGTCTGTCTGTCTGTATCTTGACCGCGCATCACGCCGAAACTACTGAATGGATTCAAATGAAACTTGGCATGATTTGAGTTCATACTACTAAGAAATTCAGCACGGTTTCCTGGAGAGAGGGCATGAAACTCAAAATATGTACTTAGTTGTAGTTCAATAACACATAGTCCGATTTCATTCATTCTTTTTTTACTAGAAAGAAAAATAATAAAAGATAACGGGAAAGTCTTTTTTTTGTCCATGACTGTACACTGCCTGTGGGAAGCTGAGACAGATATGTAAATATGGCGGTACGAAGTTTGACGGGTGAGCTAGTTCAAAATATTGGCGAACTTTTGTAGAACTTTACAAGTGTCTCTTATAGTTTTTTTAAATATATATTGTCATGCAATCCATTTTTATATTTAAAATAGTTAATCTGATCTATTTTTAAGCACAGAAATTTATTTTTTGTTTTATTTTGAAGTAGGTTTTGCCTGCGACTCGGCCCACGTGTATATTGGTTATCGCGGTAAATAGTACCCTATGTCCTTCCTCAAGAATCAAAATATCTCCATGCCAAAGTTCATTGAAATCGGTGCAGTGGTTTAGCCGTGAAAAAGTAACTGACAGACATAGAGAGTAACTTTCGCTAAGATTCGAATTTATAATAGGAAGCTATTAGGATTAAAACAAAAAAGCTTTAATTTTACGGTTTTCTATAACCTTTATCAAATTATCAGTTCTCTAAATAACGTAGGTAATCTTTAAAGGGCGAAGAAAGGAGAATATAATATCATTTATTTGTTTTAAAATTACGTATTAAACAAATATTATTAGTCACTGAAATAATATTATTACCTATTTACCATTAACAAACTACGAGACGTCTATTGTATACAAGAGACATCTCATCTTTCTAGTCTTTATTATTCTCATTCCCAAGTTCATTTGAAGTACCCTACTAGTTCAACGGACTTTACCTCAATGTCAGTTTTTCCACGGAGAGACTTACATCGGACCTCTTCAACCTTGAGGGCGAACTGAATTCGAAGGTTAAACTAATTGTCAGTATATTTGAAGGCACCGACTTCCCAATAACGATTGCCATAGATGTTCCTGACAACCGAGACCGACGGCTTGATGAGCTCTCCGAGGCACAAGCGTGAAACACTGCCAAGGTTGATAGTCCTGGCTATTATTAAAAAAAATTGTAAGAAAAACCGGATATCACTTTTGACCGACCCGTGAATCGAACCCGAAACCTCTTGATCGGCATCGCATACGCTAACCGCTAGATCAATGAGGTAGTCTATATAACTTCAGTATAATTAGGTATCGGTAAGTAATTTCGCTTACGTCACTCTTGTTCTCCTGGGAGTGTTAGTAGGTATGTTAAAAAATTGGCAGTCATCATAAGAACTGCCGATAGAAGTGAAAACTTGTAACTTTTAGTCTAAAATTTAAAATTTCATCATGTTTGAATTGAGAGTAATAATTATATGCATGTTTATATGGTTTTTATTATTCAAATACATATATTACGGGCTGTACAAGATCATGACAAAATATAAATACAATTCAATTGAAATAACAATTAATATACAATCATATTACTTATTTATGTATAGTATTTATTTGTACTTACTTCAATTTCAATGTACTTGATTTTTAACATTATTTTAATTGTGTGCATCATTGTAATCATTAATTTTAACAATACCTATTTGGATTTTTTGTACCTACTTCCACTTATTTCATTCTGTTCTAAAAAAGATACAATCGGCATAAGGTAACTAAAGTAAGAAATGAAAATGTTTGATTCGGAGATGTCCAAAAATTGTATGGGCTAATGCCCCAGACTATACGGAGATCAAATAAGTGGTATTTGATAGCTGAGATCTTCTAAAAAAAGAATTTAAAAGTTTCATGAAGCAAAGCAGATTCTGAAAAAAGTTATGAAGGTTTAAAAAAAAATTATATCACTCCGACCTTTTTTACCCGACTACGGCAAAGCCAAAGGAGGGTTATGATTTTGACAGGCTATGTATGTATGTATGTATGTAAGTATGTATGTATGTATGTATGTTCATTTGTTCCCTCATAGCTCCTCCTTAACTACTTATTAGAACTGGACAAATAAGGTATCGTTAGAAGCGTCTGGTATCATTGGAAAGGGCGTTACTTGTACATTTCAAATATATATATATATATATATATATATATATATATATATATATATATATATATATATATATATATATTATATTTTAATAACGTCACACGTAACATAAAAACGCACCAGACCACTTTAATAACGTGTGACTACGGCTTTTCAAACTTGTTTTATACTTTTTCAGCGTCGTTTTTAGTCTTAGTTGGGTTTTAGTTTTTACTTTTTTTTTCCCCAATATATTTTAAAGTTATACTGTCAGGTCTACTACGAGTATAAAGATTTTTATGTGTGCTCATGTCAAAATATATACTACTGGCTTATTCCCATGGCTCCATTCAAAGGAAAGTCCATGAAAAGTAAATTGTGTAATTCTCCAACGTTTTAGATCTCCATAAACAAAAACAGATTTTGAAAAAGAGTAGCCATGAGTTTCTTTGCCAGTATTCTTCTCATGAGCTCTACGCATTTTGGAAACTGGAAGTTATGGATCGACACAGGCAGGCAGTAGATTTTGGTGTTTTCGCCTAACTTACCTCGACAATACAGCACATGCTGTGACCTCTGTTTGTGTCGATCTATGATTTTTAACTATAGCTTCAAATTGACGTTCATATGTGTCACTTGGTGTCTTAGATGAATAAATGATTTTGATTTGATTTGAATAATAATATGTTATTTGTCCATTGTTGGTTACAAGGTTAGTTTTATATAATGAAAATAAAAGAAAGAACATTATTTTTATACATATAACTGCATGTTATTAGAATATTAGAATATTATATCTTATAATCTATACGATGTTTCTTTACGCTACTGCTCTGTAAAAAATATATAAATCATAGTACAGATTTATTAAAATTATGTTATCATTGTTAGCTTCAACCTTAAAACAAACGGAACGAAAATCGGCGCGTGAGACGAGTTGTTGCAAATTGTTTTTTTTTTAATGTGATTGTCAATAACTAGATTTTATGGCTCTGGGCTCTTCTAGCCCTTATAAGTGTGATTGAATGTTGCCAATGTTCAAGTCATAGTTAGACTTTTTATAAATGCTCTTTCTTTATTTTTGAATAATCAATTATTAGTTAGTGATTTCGAATGACGAATATTTTAAAAATAATTATTACATGAAATCAGTAATAGTACAATAACATTGGATTTTAATAAGAAGCGCACATGAATAAAAAAATCATTCAATATTTTACCCACGAAGCAAATAATTTTACCCCACTTTGCGTCATGTTTTTATCATATGACAAGTAAAATTATTTCAAAGTAAATTCAAGATGCAAGCCTCGCGTAAAATCTTTTTGATTTTTGAGTTTTTTTCCGAATTTAAAACAATACATAAAACATTTTTATTTTAATTATTCCAAAAACTAAAACATGATCTCGGATTATTCTGGGGCAAAAATTAGACATCTCCTATCGCGTAAAAACCGCATCAATCGTCATTTTATATTTTGTAGTACTGAGTTTTCGATCATTGGACATATCATTTAGAAATTCAATTATCTACCGCAAAGTTATCATTGAAGTCTCCACTTAAAATCATCGGTACAGTATCGTATTCTTTTTCGCCAAATCTTTTTTCGAGTATTTCAGAATCTTCTTTTTTGCCGATGTTTAAATTAACGTTTTAATGTAATTATAATGTCACTGACGCGGTAACGCGAACTCGTAAGATTTTTCCCTACCAAAAAGTGCTTAACGCGGCCAAATTCTTGTAGCGTTAGCATGTCGGTGACGCGGTGACGCGACCTCATAAGATTTTCCCCTCCTAAAAAGTGATTTCGGTTCACCCAAAAAGTGCTCAACGCGCCTAACGTTTTCACTTCAAAAATAATCGGCATCCCTTAATCCCATACAAAAAGAAACCCATCCAGCCGCTGCCGGCCACTTTTACTCGAGTTATCGGTTCATATATATATAATTATATCATTCGGCACTCTAACACATGTCGGCTCCCTCAGCCATCAGCCCGCTTGGTCACAAACTCTTAAGAGATCCCCCTTTACTTGAGAGAGATTCTTAATTAAGAATCTCTCTCAAGGAAAGGGGAATCAAATAAAAAATAATAATTACAATGGTGATACGAAAAATTTACGTTTAAAAAAATTTACTCACCAATTTAATTATGTTGTCAAAGAAATCTGCCTAATTTCGAGTCATCAAATTGCCACCTTTTTTAAACATCATACCAAAATTCCTTTACCGCATAGGGAGTAAACTCATAAAGGGAAGCAAAAAAACTAAGAATTAGACTCATACTTGATAGTAATTTGTACCACCTTTTAAATTAATATTATATAAGTTGATCGAAGTAATGTTAAAGTACTAACAAACACTACATTACACCCACCACACTAACTCTACAATGCCCGTAAAATGACGATATTTCGATCGGTCGGATGTATTTTATAGTCAGATAATCATTTTAAGTCTACTGCGTACTTGACTATGTAAACCTTCGTATAAAACAACCTATTTAATTAATAATAAAATATCATTAAAATAATTGAAAGTAACAAGAGATATAGATCTTTTGTTATTATTGTGGCTATTTGTGACTCTCTACTCTCTCATCATATCTTTAAACTATATACAATATAGTAATATACTAACAGTCGTTAACACTTTGAATATACTATTTCGAAACCTAATAAGGGTACAAAAAAAAAGGAGTGGGTCGTTGTTATAGCTTGTCGCCTCGACAGTATTTGCTAGATTTTAGTCCTATTTCTACAAAACTGTTTTATAAGTTAGGTACTAAAAAGTGCAGATAACAGTTTCACCCGTTAATTTGTCAGTAAATAATTATTCCGTAGTCAATTTGGCCCAAGCATAAATATATAAATACGTTTTCCAAACTTTGTTTTATCATTAGGAAAGAAACTATTCATCGGGTTTTAAGTTTATGACTTATTTCCTATTACTACACATGTACGGTTATCGGTTACGGTTTGACTAAAAATATATAAAAACACACTTGAATTGATACTTAAAGAAAATACAATATTTTAATTAAGTTGAAAAGGGTGCGAGACACTGCGAGAGTAGTAGCCACATTTTGATATGCACAGAGCGCGCGTTCATTGATCTGATCAACACTTCCCCAACTTCCTGTTAAACACTCTTACCCAACAACGAAACTAGGTTTTGATTAACCCAAACCTGCCTACAAATTTCTTTTGTGATCAAGTAGAACGAAAGTGGACACTTTTGCTAATTTTGCTTTTCGACACTTCTGTTTAAATAAAGTAAGGAGGTAACAAAATTTCGTTAATTGTATTAACTAAGAACATTGTAGGTACCTAATGTTCTTGCGCAGCCGACCGGGACTCCGCCCAGCACACGCTGGAGGAATGCCCTGCATGGGCATCTGAACGCGAAGTCCTGGTCGACGTAATTGGACGAGACCTGTCTCCGCCAGCAATGATTGCTGCCATGCTGGCGGGTGAGGAGGGCTGGGGCGCAGTGGTCTCCTTCTGCGAAGCTGTTATGCTCCAGAAAGAGACTGCTGAGCGGGATCGGGAGAGGGCCGATCCCGAGCGAAGAAGACGTTGACTATAAAAACCGTCGACGGGACCGTGGGCCGCCGGAGGATGGGGACCTCTGGAGGCAGATTGATTGCCGCGGTCGGGATAGCGGCATGATTGCATAGTCGTGCATTCAGCCTACATTGCTGGGATCGAGGGGGGAAGTAATTTTCCCCCGGGACAGGGCCTGATAAGGCACGGCGGCAATTCAGGGAGGACCTGAAATAACATGGTCCGGGTTCTCCCAGAGTAGGGCGCCAGAGGCTGGTCGTCGGGGTGTTTTTTAGTGGAAACACCACATACTCCTGGCTCCTGTGTCCCCGAGGAGCTGGAGATCCGAAGGGATTTTTCACCTCGTCAATAAAAAAAAAAAAAAAAAAAAAAAAGGTACCTAATGTTCTTAGTTTAGTTGTCTTTGTAATCGTTTGCTGATTAAATGCATGTGCAACTGCTGCTGTGGTCTCGAGTTCAATTCCAGGGTTGTGTAGGTTCCAAATGTTTTTATAATAATATGCCCAAAGTAATAAGCTAACTAATAAAAAAAATAATAAGCCTATTAGTTAGGTGTAGGCAGAGGTATCTTCAGCTATGGTGCAAGGAGTGCCGTGCAGACGGGCGCAGCGGTGTTAGGGTCGCTGGCCGCGACACTTTTGATGAACATGTGCGCTTACTACCTAAAGGGCGCTACGCTTACTAAAGAGTAAAGGTCTGGGCAAACAGCGGACGGGACGGGACGGCGAAGCGACGCTAGCGGGACGGCATTGCGGCGTGGATGTCACACTGCGGGCGTGATGATCGCGCTAGCATCGCGTCGGCCGACCCGTCGCACTCGGCGTGATTCCTCGAGCATTTTGAAAAGCGAGTTTCATTCAAGTCCTTGCCTATGGATTTCCATATCGCAGCTTTCAAATCGCATTTTTGTACAGTTGATGGCTCAAGTCATACATAAAGGTGTAGCCTTCGATGAATTTTTCCACTTTCTCCACGTTCATTTTTGTAAACAGATACAAAATTATCGTCACGCCGAACGCGACGTGCTCCCGTCGCGCTGTCTATTTGACTACTCAAATGAATGTCCATAAAACACAAAAATGTCGTGGCGTTCACGTCGCGATCGCGATCCGTCCTGCCGCACTCGTTTTGAATTCCCGCCGAACGCGGCGGCGACGTGACGCGATCGCTAGTCGAGCGCCGAGCGCGACGGCTCTATATGTGACATATTCTACTTGACACACTTCCAACACATTGCGGCACGAAGGACCAATGATTTGAAGAAAGTGTTGGCGGCGGATGGATGCGGACTGCCCAAGACAGTGGCGGATTTACACATTTGCCGCCAGTAGGCTATTACATTTTTGCTGCCCCTTCTAACACCTGCAATTCAATACCCTTTTTTACGCGTGGAAACCATTTCAAGCCGACATTCTATAAAGGTTTGCGTATAGTGTGTCGAAATCGAACCGAATAAAGCTATACGGTGTTTATTTCTGGTGTTTGTGTCTTAATTCTGGCTGGCATCGATAAGAAGAACGTGGATGATATTCCACCGCCGTCATGGATACGGCGGTAGGGGCAGCTGTCCTACGGATCCGTTGCAAGACTACTGGCCCCAGACCAAACGGCCCGTGTGTTAGTCCTAGGTTTCGACCAGGCCTGCCAATAGTTATTTGAGTGCCCACGTGCAATGCCAACAAAGCTGGTCTTCAGATACCGGACGACCGTTGGTGTAGTTATATCATACTGAGACCGCGGGATCAAAACCACACTCTGTCTAGGGTACTAGTAGCCGAGGAACTAGATGTAACCTAGAAAGGAAACTTCTGGTACCCTGACAGATCTCGAGCCATTTACAATTGGCCCCCTCGTATATGGTGATCACCATCTCTCCTTTCTGGGTCTAAAGATCTAACCCTGGCCTACTTCTGCTATTGCGACAAATGGCGTCACCAGTAACCCCCCCCCCCCACCCCCCCTCTCCGGCCCACACCTACCTTCTGTATGAGCCGCGTACGGCCTATTACCAGACAGACAGAAAGACTAAATCATTCCCAGTTCCACTGCACCCTCTCTTTCACGAGTTCCACCTGATGAGGGAATCTCTACTAATGGCCGTCCTGATGTTTCGCCTCTACTTATCCTGTATTGACCCGTATATCCTGCATTGCATTTATTTTCGTTTACTAATCAACATAGACGTCATTATTATGACATAATAAAATATATGTGTATCAGACATCCAAATCACAAGCATTTTCGTTTTGATATTTGATTTAGCGGCTTACTTGGAATGTGTTAGGGTGTACTTGATCGGACGGAGACAGAAATAAATAAAGTTTTGAGAAAAGCCAACTGTGTTTAATTAAACAGATTTTTATACATCTATCCACTTTAGAACAATCAACCGACATGACACTTAACTCAAAGAGGAAGCCACAGACCACAGACAACAGCTAGTCCACTACACAGAGTAGACAAACATTTTAATTGCCACAGTATAACACCCTCCCTCAATTAAAACAATTTTACAATCTATAAAACTTACAATTTTAAAGAAAACTTTTGAAACAATGTCTTTGACAAAGGCTTTGTAAATAAATCAGCTATTTGCTCTTCTGTACTAATGTGCTTCAAAGACACTACTCCACTATTAACTATATCTCTTATATAATGATATCTAAGGTCTATATGTTTTAATCGCTTGTGCTGTTCAGGATTTTTGGCAATATGAACAGCAGACTGGTTGTCAACATAAATGATAAAACCCTCTGAAATTAACTGTAACTCCCCTAAAAGATTCTTTATCCAGCAACCTTCAGCCATTCCTTTTCCCAGTGCTATATATTCTGATTCTGTAGAAGATAATGCCACACACTGTTGTTTAGAACTGCTCCATGAAACTGTGCAACCAAAAACTTTAATTACAAAACCAGATGTTGACTTTCTATCATTTCTATCCCCTGCCCAATCAGCATCTGTATATCCTGTCAGTAGATTTTCTCCATTGCTCTTGTATGTAAGTTTATAGTCTATAGTTCCCTTTATGTATCTTAGAATCCTTTTCAAAGCTTTCCATAGTCTTTCATCAGCATATGTTTGGTATCGGCTAAGGTAACTAATAGCATAGCAGATATCAGGTCTGGTTCCAAGCATGGCATACATGAGGCTTCCAATCAGCTGTCTGCATTGATTCTCTATCTTTTTGTCTGTAGAAGGTTTCATGTTAAGTTCAATGCCTTGTTCTATTGGTGTATTTACTGGATTGCAGTCATTCATATTATACTTCTTTAATAACTCCTGTAGATACTGTTTTTGATTTATTTCAATATTGCTTCCAACTTTCTTGATATTAATACCTAAATATGTAGCATTGTTATTTCCCATATCAACCATCTTGAATTTACTTTCTAAAGACTTCTTTAGTTTCTCTATTTGCTCTGTATTTTCATGGATTATTATCAGATCATCGACATATAGTAGTACATAGCATTTTTCTCTTCTCTTGTAGTATAAACAATAGTCTGCTTTACTTCTTTCATATCCTATTTTTAACATGAACTTATTGAATTTATCATTCCAATTTCTTGGAGATTTTTTCAAACCATATAGTGACTTCTGTAATTTAAAAACTTTATTTTTATAATCTTTAGGTCCTTCTGGTAATGTTATATAGACTTCTTCTTCTATATCTCCATATAAAAATGCGTTTTTTACATCCATTTGTGTCCAATCCAAATTATATTTTGCAGCTATAGCCATTAATATTCTCAATGTTGGTAATTTTGCAACAGGTGCGTAAATATCTGTCAAATCTATGTTATCTTTCTGTTGAAAACCTCTTGCAACCAATCGTGCCTTATATTTGTCCTTCTCTGTATTTTCTCCCTTTTTAATTTTGAAAACCCACTTTGTCTCTATCACTCTCTTGCCATTAGTATCTTTTACTTCAACCCATGTATTGTTTCTCTCTAAAGCTTCTATTTCTCTATCTATAGCATCTTTCCATTTATTTGAGTATTTTCCATTTATCACCTTTTCATAAGTTAATTCTTCTTTTTCTAGAGAGACTAAACCAACATGATAGTCTTCCATCCACCTTGGAGTCTTTAAAATTCTTTTCCTTGTTCTAACATCTCTGTCTTCTCTTAATTCTTCTGTATTTTCTATTTCTTCTGTAGTTTCTTCATCTGTAGAATTTGTAATTTCTTCTGTATTATCATCTTCTGTAGCTGTCTCATAAGCATTCTCTGTAGCCAATCTGTCTGTATTCTCATCAATGGTAAAACTGTCTGTACTTTCTTCTGTATTCCTCGCTCTCTGTGTATTTGGTTCTGTTTCTATGACTTCATCTATATTCTCCTCTATGTATCTTCTGTTCCTTTTGTCTTCTTTACCTATAGGGTTCTCCTGTTCTTTAATAAATATTACATCTCTTTTAATAAGCACATTTCTTCTATTTGGATAATAAATTCTGAAACCCTTTGAACCTTCATATCCAACAAATATACCTTTTTCTGATTTTGAGTCCCACTTCCTTCTTTTTTCCTTAGGTATATGAGTGTAGACTTCTGTACCAAAGATTTTGTCTAAAGCAGTAATATCAAATTTCTTGTTTTCCCAAATCTCGAATGGTGTCTTGCTATCTTTTCCTTTGCTCGTTCTATTGAGAATGTAGACAGTAGTGTTCACAGCTTCTGCCCACAATTCCTTATGTAATTTCTTTGCTATGAGCATAGTTCTTGCTGCTTCTACTATTGTACGCATATCACGTTCTGCTTTTCCGTTCTGTTCAGGATGATAAGGTACTGTTGTTTGATGTTCGATGCCATGATTCTGTAAGAAATCCTTTAAATGTTTATTAGTAAATTCTGTACCATTATCCGTCCTTAGTATTTTGATTTTATGCCCATTCTGTCTCTCTGTATGTCTAATAAAATGCATTATCTTCTCTGGTGTCTCAGTCTTCTGTTTCAAAAAGTAAATACTTCTGTAATTTGAAAAATCATCTTTAAGTAGTAAAAAGTACTTTGCCCCTCCAACAGAATTCTCCTCCATTGGGCCACAAAGATCTGCATGTATCAACTCTGCCACTCCTGCTGTTCTATGCTTCTTACTCTGAAATGATGACCTATGGTGCTTACCTTCAATACATGATTGACATTGATCATTCTGCCGTTCATATCCAATGTTTGAATTATCTAAAATCTCTTTGATATAATTAATATTCTGATGAGCTAATCTTTGATGCCAATCTGAGAGAGAGAGTAATGCACTTGTTTTAGATAACTCAAAATCCAAAACATACAAATCATTTTTACGCACAGCTATAAGTGTAGTTACACCATTTAACATAAATTTACAGCCCTCTTTAGTAGACATCATAATAAAATTTCCTCTGTCTATTGCACTAATTACTGAAAACAAATTTATTTTTAATTCTGGAACATAAAGTACACCCATGAGAATAGATGGTTCACCATTATGTGCTACAAACTTTATTTGGCCTATACCTAAAACCTTTAATTTTCTGCCGTCTCCTACTGTTACATACCTTTCATCTTTTAATAACTTAAAGTCATTGAAATGTTCTTTATTACAACACATGTGTTCATTAGCGCCTGTGTCCATTATCCACTCTGTTTGTTGACAGTTCGTCCTAGCGATGTAAGCCCTTGGTTCACTCTTGTTTTTGTTCTGACGCTGTCGACAGTCACTGTATACATGCCCTACTTTACCACAATAGTTGCACTTACGTGAACGACACTCTCTTTTAAAATGACCCGGTTTACCGCACTCATAACACTTTTGCACTTCTTTAACTTCTATAATTTTAGACCCATTCTTGTTTTTTTGATCTTGCTGTCTTCTATTCCATGCTCCTTTCTTCCGTGTAACCAACGCTGTAGCCTCTGTGTCCTCTTCTTTGTTTGATAGTCGCTCCTCCTCTATAAGTAGTCTCGCTGTCAAGTTTTTGAATGTTTGTTCGCTTTTTGTGACGGATTCCCATGCTGAAATAAAGTATCTATATTCATCTGGCAAACTTATCAATATCTTGGTTATTATCATGTTCTGAAAAACTTTCTCCGTTGAGTTTGAGTTTGTTAACCAGATCTTCTGTATTTGAGATGAAGTTTATCATGGGAGGTTGATATTTCAGGTTGTAAAACCTCTGCTGTAATAGATGAATGCCCACATTCGATTTGGATTCAAAAACTATACTTAATTTTTCCCAAATTTGATGTGCTGTAGTACAAGACAATAGTAGTGACAAAATGTTTTCTTCTACTCGTTGAACAATTATCTCTTTGGCTTTTAAGTCGTACGCTTTTTCTTCTGTCGTCACTGGCTCTTTGAATAATACATCGTACAAACCTTTAGCCTGTAAGGTTATCGTAACCTGGAAACGCCATAGTGACCAATTATTTTCGTTTAATATTATTACGCCGGTATCTTTTCTATCACTTGCCATGATTGTAGATGCTCTTTTATGCTGCTGCTGTAGTATTCTGTCCTGTCCAGCCTCTATCTTCTGTAAAAAACGCCGTCGCCGGGTGCACGCAGTGAGACGTTTTTTTTAATCTCTTTAATATTTTTCAATCTGTCAACTACGAGCTTGGTCCCATAACCTGTTAGGGTGTACTTGATCGGACGGAGACAGAAATAAATAAAGTTTTGAGAAAAGCCAACTGTGTTTAATTAAACAGATTTTTATACATCTATCCACTTTAGAACAATCAACCGACATGACACTTAACTCAAAGAGGAAGCCACAGACCACAGACAACAGCTAGTCCACTACACAGAGTAGACAAACATTTTAATTGCCACAGTATAACAGAATGGAATTGCCGACCGAGTGCATTGTACGCTCCGCCCACCCGTACTCGCCGTTGTTGTTGAACGCCATCAACGCAAGTTTTAGCCTCGAAATTCGACCATGATACGGTCCAGTTCTGAAAATGTCATCCGTGAGAAATCCATATAAATCGTCAATTTGCATTAAGTATATGCGCGACAAATTGACGAATAACTCAATATCACGCCAACCGATTTCGATGATTATTTTTTTATTTGAAAGCTGGTGTTTTTCGTGTGGGCCCATTTAATTTGGTCCACTTCTTGGTCGGCATTTTTTTTTGTTAAAATTTATTATCGGTCGCAACTTTCTGCAAAGACGTTATTTCGCATAAGGAGGCGGCGGAAAAGGTCTCCCGGACCTTAGGACGACCTCCACTCGGACAAAATTCCCCGCCAGCACGGCGGTCGGCAATTATTCGGTCAGATTCCGATACACCACCCCGCCGCAGACAGCCCGTGGGGGTTTCCACACGTAAAAAAAAGGAAAGGGGTGGATGTCATAAAATTATACACAAAACTATGACTTCGATAAATAAAAGTAAAACATATTTAAACTACTTTATAATAGGTTCATAGGTTTACAGTCAATGGTACAATTAGCTCACGAAGTATATACATAATTTTTCACTGTAGTAGCCATTATTGCCATCTGTAGTGTGCGTACGCGCGGTTTGCCTCACAAAGACGATGTAAATCTTGTTTTCTTTTAACAACTTTTCCCGAGTTGCTTGCGGCGTCCAAAAGTTCCCAGGCAAACTGTTCAGGGAAATGAACTGTTCTTTCTTTCTCATATGTAGCATCCAAAAGCCATTTTATTGCTAAGAAGAGGGACCTGTTTTCTGATATTGGACCAGGAACCTGAAATATAAATTTTAACATTATATTATAATATATTATATTATAAAATAAGATTTATATTAGGTACATAAAATACTATGAAATATTTGTTCTTTTATCAACAGTACACTAACAAGGTAGTAGAGCCACGCTCATAAATTATAATGTATATACTAGGTTACGCTGATTCCAGCACGAACGAGGCAGTACTACCCTCGCATAGAAAATCAACGTAAAATGACAGCGTTCGTCCCGACCGCCATGGTCTGGGTCACCGTACTGCATTGTCTGCATTCGTAATGAGTATGGTGACCGACACTCTTGGATTCTGCTTATGCTTTCCATCAAGCAGAGTTATCATTTTGGTATGGCCATACATAAAAAAATACAGTAGTGTTAGGCCAACATTAAAAATACTGTTTTTTGCTTGTTCAACAGATTCTTTGACATGTTAGAATTAATATGTATCAATAATGTAAAGTTTCATTACATGTGTACTTTATTAGCACTAGAGACAGGTAATTAACAGACGGTTTAACTATATGTTTCTAACAAATGTGCTGGCCCCCTGTGACTTCAGCCAGTGTAATCTGGTAGCTATATCAAGTACCCAATGAATTACTTCCCATTTGTTAGAAATAACTATATGTCATGGAATGTAAAAGTAAAGTTTCAAAGCAAATCCATACTTTTCAATATTGTTATAATACTAACCTGGTATGTAATACCACCTCTCTTGATAGGTGTTAGTTGAAGTAAAGGTTTGGAGTTCTCAATAGCTTGATGAAGTATTTTCTTAGGATCTAATTCTATTTTATCCTTTTCTTCTTGTGTAGAAGCCAAATGGTAGCGTTCAATCTGTGTTCTTTTTATATTCTCAAATGCTTTTTCAATAAGAGATCGAGCTAATGCTTTCTTACCCATCTCCATTATGTGATTGATAACTTTGCTGAAATAAAAAAAAAAACTTTTACCCAACTAAAAAAGGGATTCTGTATATGGATGTATTGCCACTGACTCTAAGGTAAGCAGTGTGCTTGTTTACCCTATGTCAAAAAAAATAAGGAAAAAATTCGACCTGTGAAATTGAAACAATGAAGGCCAAATTTATTACATTACATAATGATTTAATGACATCAAATTACTGATACTTTTAATATTATAAATCCAAAAGTAACCCTGATTCTAATGAGTTCATTTTAGGGCATACGCTACTCTTTACCGCGATAACCTACACACACACGGGCAGAGCCACGGGCAAAAGCTAAGTACTATTCTTCATAACTTTCAAGATATTTTTTTTTTTTTTTTTTTTTATGTTTGGCCCGCCAAAATGACTCTGCTCTGCCTGATGGAAAACATAAGCAGAATCCAAGAGTGGTGGTCACCATACTGAAATAGTGAACATACAACATAACTGTACAATCAAATATTAACTTCTAGTAGCCAACTTACTTTACGATTGGATCATGATAAACGGAACTAGTTTCAGACACAGCGGGGGGCTTAACTGGCAAGGCTGCCATTTTAGACAATTCTGAACTCTCTATAAGTTTAGCTTGATCTTCTTTTCTAAACACTGGATTTTGATAGTAACTTGGAAAAGTTGTGTTCTTTGCATAATCTCTGCACTGAATAACACCTCCAATTCTATAAAAAAGAAAAGTTTATTTACAAAATATGCAATGTATGGCTAATCTGCTACACTCACAATTTTATTATGCTTATTAATATCATAAAAGTAAAATAGATTTTGATCTTCAACTAATAAATCTATACTATTATATAAAGCTGAAGAGTTTGTTTGTTTGAACGCATTAATCTCCAGAACTACTGGTCCGATTTGAATAATTCTTTCAGTGTTAGATAGCCCATTTATCGAGGATGGCTATAGGCTATATATCATCATGGTACAACCAATAGGAGTGGAGCAGCAATGAAAAATGTTTAAAAAACGGGGGGAAATTATCATGCTACGGGCAATAGGAGACACAAACGAGGTTGCATGGGACCGCTAGTAAACAATAATTTTTAAACTAAAATAAAAACAACATGTCTAGAAATACACAGAACAATATAGAATGCAAGGGGTTAAAAAAAATTGTCAAGGGTTACCTGTAGTGATTGACAAAATTTATTATCATTTTAATGTCTGTAAACATAAAATGCTTCAAGGCATTTCTCAGACAGAGCCCTAGTCATTATTTTATTTGACAGTTACCCTTAGCCCTACATATTAAGCCCACCGGTAGGGCTGAGTGTATTTTTTTTACACATAATCTTACCCGTAAGAATAAGTACAACACACACTTAATAGTTATCCCAAGGAAAAGTGTGAAAAAATTACACATAGCCCTGCCGATGGGAATAATAATTAAGTCTAATTGTAACTGCTGATCTTAATTGCGGCTTATTGTGAAAACTGTATTTTGTAATATGTTTAATTTGATATAATGTACTTAATTATAACTTGTCTGCAACTCTCAAAACTATATAGATAGATTATTCTTATTATACAACTATCAAGCTCATCAACTATTCAGACACATGATTTAACAGTATAGGCTTCGTACATCCAAAGCTTGTTTGTTATAAACTAAACAGGCATTTGGTATTTAAAGAACGCAGATGTGGATATGGTATCCCATAATAAAGATTTATATTACTTTCCCTAATTCTTGGAGTGGTTTCTTTAAGAGAGAATATTAGGGTTGCCTACTGAAGGACTTTATATAGAATCAACAGTTTAAGTCAATAAGTTTATATCCATCATTCCCTTGTATGTTTTATCACATTGTTGAACTAAAATAGACAAATTCTAGAAACCTTTAAAGAAAAATCTTACCTCGGAAGTAAATAGTTAGGATAATACCATGCCATACATTTTTTAATAATTTTCATATTATTAGCCATATTATCAAAATATTCAATTCAATTCATTAACCAACATAACCTACAAACAAAACTGTCTAGTTTTAGTTTGACAATAAAGACAACTATTGACAAATGAATGAGTCCGTGAAGAGCCGTGAAGATCAAAATCGATAGAAAAGATCGTCATTCAATTCGATAAAAACCTAGAGCATATACATGTGGAGGGGCAGCTCAACGGGCGGAGAGCGTGATCGGAGAGAGAGAGAGAGACTGAGTTTATTTAGAGTCTGTCTGTGTCACGCAAGCTTCTAATTGGTTGGTTTATTTTCCACCCAATCAGTCATGCAAATTTGTATGTGCGTCCACCAATCAGAAGCTTACGTGAGAGAGACAGACTCTAACCAAACTGTCTCTCTCTCTCTCTCTGCTCCGATCACGCTTTTCGCCCATTTACATGCCCTTCTATATATATATGCTCTAAGGAAGTAGATCATTACCACATTTCTATTAAAAACTCTGTCCGTTTGGTCCGTTTATTTTTGCGAAAAACACCCAATTGTGTTGCAATCTGAGTCAACGTACATAATTTTCATCTGGAGATTGAAGTGTCTGTTTCTAATTTCACATTAACAGCTTACGAAAGTACTTACATCAAAACATTTTTTTTTAGTTTTTTGGCTTTCTATTCCTGTTATTCCTCGGAACGGCTGGGCCGATTTTGACGGGACTTCCAAAGACAGATAGCTCATGATATAAGGTGTAGGTAACCTATTCAACGTCTTTTTAGATTAGCTTCACCCCGCGGCGCGGTTGTTAATGTAAAGGTACAACAAATAAACAACGAATCGTCAATCGAACGACGTGCTTACACGTAGTTAAATGATTTTAGCTGTAACTACATCATCATCATATTATTAGAGATACTGTGGCTCCGCTCCTAATTTGCGAACGTTGACACCACGATACTACTACACTACCACGCACCAACCACGCAGTAAACGCAAGTAGAGTGACGTTCGTTACATAATGCGTCGGTCTATCGCATCTATCGGTTAGCTTGTGCAACTGCCGCTGGCCAAAAAGTGGTATTGAGTTTTTCTGATTACAGAAATGCTTATTAACAGCTTAGAGTTTAAAAGTTGGGGTCTGACCCCTCTGCCTCGGAGAGCACGTAGAGCCGTCCTGCCTCCTGCGCTAATCTCTCCCCGGTCGTGTCGGACAACCGTAACGTTGGATTATGAGAGTAAGGGAACAGAGTGCACCTGTGTTTGCACTATAATTTCTCCAGCGTAGTTGACTGATCTCCGTTGAGACTGGCCACCGTGGCCGAAATCGGCTAGGCTCATCAATGCGCGGCGTTAAGTGCGTTTTTTTATAACAAAGCGCAAGCAAGGATACTGATCACATGATGGAAAGTGACTATTGGCGCTCTCACGAGTCACAAGCGCGTTGCCGGACATATTATCGTATATTTCTACTTGCATTAGCTTATTATATAACGGTGGTGATCGTAGATTGTAGGGGCATTTTACAATTGTCCCCAACCGTCATCCCCTGAGTGGCGTTAGGAGCAGATGTAAAATCAAGTTTTACTACATTTGTACCCAACCGACTCTGGCGGTGGTGGTTAGAAAAATAAAATTAAATTTGTCGCAACGACCAGCAGTGCTGGCAGTTTTAGTGGTGGGCGTTGGAAATAAGCTCTAGCAGTGCATGAGCGGGCAGTTGTACCTACTGCTTTGCTTTGCCACTGATTTCCAGAGAAGTAGGAATTATCTTCCTTCATATGTAACACTTTCTACTTTAAACTACAAAAACAATAGTTTAACAAAACTAAAAAGACACGTTTTTATATAAATCAAACTAAAAACTTTTTATAAAAAAAAACCGACTTCCAAAAACATCCAACGAAAACTCTCTGTCAAAAATCTGTTTGAAGTCGGTGCTAAGCCAAAAAAAATACAAACGAACAATTACAAAAGTCTAAGCGATAGTCACTTGGCACCGACTTCAAACAGATTTTAGGTACCTATCACCCATTATAATACTACTATTTAAATGAATAAAGAATTAGGTATAGGCAATTTATGAAGAACCAGTTTATTTTACGCTTTTAAGTGTTTTTTGACAGAGAGTTTTCGTTGGATGTTTTTGGAAGTCGGTATTTTTTTTTATAAAAAGTTTTTATTTTACAGTTTTTAGTGCAAACTATCGTAGGTAAGTAGTAAGTTGAATTATTTCATCAAATTTCATCATCAAGAATACAAATTAAGGTACGTGTAATATTAAAATCATCCTCTAATCCCTAACTGTTGAAGAGTTTAATCTTCTATCATCAGCTCACCTAAATAGCTTGAAAGTATACGACTGAAGGTCTTTAGATACGTATGAAATTGAAAGAATTATTCTCCAACTCCTAACCGTTGAGGAGTTGTACCTTCCACCTTCCATCATCAGCTTACCTAAATAATTTGTAAGAATATGACTAAAGGTAACTTATATACATATGATATTTAAAGATTTATCCTCCAACTCCTAACCGTTAAGGAGTGGTACCTTACATCATCAGCTCATCATCATAAAATGATGACTACCAGACGCAAATACCGGTGTAACTTCAGAAAATATACGAAAAACATAGTATGTGCCTATAAAAAATGAGGGTTTCCCTCGATTTCCCTGGGATCCCATCATCAGATCCTGATATGCTGGCAATGGGACCACCACGGAAGCATACCCTGTCGAATACAAAAAAAAATTTCAAAATCGGTCCACAACTGACGGAGTAATCAGGTAACATACATAAAAAAAAATAAAAAATACATACAGTGTTAATAGAACCTCCTCCTTTTTGGAAGTCGGTTAAAAAGTAGAAAATAATCTTAGTATAAAAATCGTAGGGGGCATTTCTTTGAGAATGTGCATATTACGCGGCGGATGACAAAGAATCTTCTACATTGCAAATATTTTTCTTTTGATAATACTACCTTATAAATATAAGTTTTACAGATCTAAACAAGACTATTAAGAACAATATTTGTATATAGAACTTATAGTAATTTGTTTTCAAGCATCCAGATTCTCATTACCATTCATGTCCCATTTTACATTTTCATTAAGATTTTATATAGCTAAATCCCTTTTGAAGAATGTAAATATAGTTCAATATTCTAAAAAAGGGATTGTTTCCTTAGCCCTATACATAAGTTGTTTTTTATAAATAGCATAAATTATTAAGGATTAATGCTCTTAAAATATGTCCTCGGGTAACTTCATAATTACCATTAAAAAAATATTCGCCTTAATTTACTACTTACAAATTTGAGAATTCATACCTTTAACTGCCTTAACAATTTGCGGCCAGTCTGCGCTCGGCGCCCGAGCACGTTACACGTGTCAAAGACCGGTTTTTGGCGCCATATTCAAATATCTCTCGTCGTCGTAGTGCTTTTGTCGAAATATAGTCTAATCACCATTTTCTATTTTTATGGTAAGTAGGTGATTATTTTTTCTAATTGATACGTTTATTTGAGTTATTATAAGATATTTTTTTAGGTAAAGTAGGTAAAATAATCATAATTCTTATAAAGAACTGTTTCAGCAACAAAATGTTTGAATTCCTAATTACCATTTGCATTATTACCATATTTTCCGTTACTCTAAAGTAAATGGTAATGAGTAAATTTTAGAAATGGTAATTATAATATTTTTTTCTAAACTATCGAAAATTTTGTATTTCTAACTAGTACTTAAGGTAATCTGTAAAGTTCTGAAAAAAATCTGAAGTAATTACAGATCGTAATAACAAAACGTAATTTAAATCCGTATAAAATTATTTTAATTTAATGTTTTTAGTCGCGATATTTTTTAACTAATTAAGTTGTTTTTAACAGGAATTTCGCAATGCCGCGAACAAAAGAAGAGATACTAGAGAAGGCTAAATTAGCTCGGAGAGAAAGATATGCTAAAATTAAGTCTGATCCGGAAAAATACGCTCGAGAAAAAGAGAAGGAACGGCAGAGGTACTTGAAAAGAAAAGAAAGTAAGAAAATTTTAAGTATTAAAGATTTAACACCAAAAGCTAAAAAGTTACAAAGGAAAAAATGGAGAGAAAATTTTAATAAATACTACCTTATGAAACTATTATTGAAACGAGGACAAGAACTTATGGATGTTAATACTCCGAGTGATAGTGAAACTGACCCCTTAAGAAATGATAATGATGAGGAACATGAAAAACGTGGTATACAGGACCACGATACAATTCCAGAACCAGAACAAAGAAATGACGAAACCAATCCGATTTTTCAGAATTTAAATAAGAAGATAAGGAAATTAAAGTACATGATGCAGAAACAAGAAAAGAAGTATACTCTACAAATACAAGAATTACAGAGAAAACTAAACAACTACAGAAAACTTTGTCAGAGACTGAAACAACGATTAGAAAG
This sequence comes from Diaphora mendica, assembly GCA_949125395.1. Lineage (NCBI taxonomy): Eukaryota > Metazoa > Arthropoda > Insecta > Lepidoptera > Erebidae > Diaphora > Diaphora mendica. Next base: position 12,611,861 of record OX421321.1, read on the forward strand.
TCCAAATTCTAAAGCTCTGAGACTCATTAATGACAAGACAAAGATAAATGAAGTCAAGAAAAAGGTTTTATTTGGTGAAGCTATGAAAAAAACGTTGGAGACTAATTATGGGGCACTGAAATCAAAAAAAGAAAAAAATATATTTAGCGGACACATACTTCAACAAAAATCTATACTAAAGGAGCATAAGGTCTTATCTGAAACTAAACATTTTACTGTTAGGGAAAGAAACAAGGAAACGAAAGAAAACTATTATCAAAAGTTAAAACAGGATATTGTAAGTTTTTTCGACAGAGATGACATTTCAAGAATGACTACTGGAAAAAAGGAATGTATTTCCCGGGAAAAGACTAAAAAACAACGAAGATATTTATTAGATTCTATGAAAAATCTTCACAAACTTTTTGAAGCAGAAAATACCAAAGTTAGTTATTCGTATTTTTGTAAACAAAGGCCATTTTGGGTACGCATACCAGATGTCAGTGATAGAGAAACATGTTTGTGTAAAACTCATGCGAACTTAGAACTATTGTTGGCAGTATTATACTCTCGTAAAATAATCAAAGAAAAGGACTCTGCAGAAGTTATCAATAGTCTATGTTGTTCCAATACATCGTGCTTGTTGAGTAGATGCGGTACCTGTAAAGATAAAAAGCTTGAATACTTGTTAAATAAAGATGAAGCCATAACTTTCAGTAAATGGGAACATAAAAAAGAGACGTACATCACAAAGGGCGAAGAAAAGAAAAAAAGAGTTATCGCAAAGGTAAAAGTAACTGCTTCTCTAAAAGTAGCTGTTGTAATATTTGAGAGTCTGATACCAGAATTTTTGAAGCACGAAGGTACACGAAGATGGCAATACACTGCTCTGAAAGATCTGAAATTTAACTTGAAAAAAAATGAAGCCTTAGTCCACATTGACTTCAGTGAGAACTATGGCTATAAATATCACACTGAAGTCCAGTCATTTCATTTTGGAGGTAGCAGGAAAGAATTGACACTTCATACTGCAGTTATATATGTAAATAATGAGGATGACCAAATAACGGCTAAATCATTATGCACAGTCAGCGAAAATATGCGTCACGACGCTGCCGCCGTATGGGCCCATATCATATCTTCTGGAATACATTCAGACCACCAAAAAAAACGTAAATCAGCTACATTTCCTATCCGATTCACCAAGCAGTCAGTATAGAAATAAAACTATGTTCTATATAATTTCCAAAATTTACTGGTACTACCCCAATTTAAAACTGGTAACTTGGAACTATAGTGAAGCAGGACATGGAAAGGGAGCCGCAGATGGTGTAGGTGGTACCGTCAAGAGAGTCGCAGACGCAGCTGTGGCTAAAGGCAAAGATATTGATAATATTGATGATTTTATCACAATTGTAGCACAATCTGCGGAGAATGTCAAACTTGAAATTGTTAACGATTATCAAATTTGTGAAAAAGATTTACTGATTCCTTCAGACACATTGAAGCCATTAAAGGGCACAAATAAGGTACATCAGGTTTTGTGGCAGAAAGACTACCCGAATTTGATTTTTAGAGAGGTAAGCTGCTTTATTTGTTTGAGCGGTTATTGCAGTCATGTGAAACATGTCGGAGAGCTTTATTATGGAGAAACCTGTAAAGGGGCCATGGAGGATGGGCAGAATCAGGTTGAAATTAATAAAGATAATATTACAGGTTTGTGCTCCGAACTTCAAGTCAGTCATAGTGATTGCGAAGACGGTTTTTTTATACACAGAGTGAAACCTAAGAAAATGTTACTGAGTAAACCACTGCGCACTGCTTTTCTTCAACGTCGTAGCAATGACCAAGAGAATATTAAAATAACATCAAATATAATACTCAAGCCTGCACAAGAAAATAATAATGTAACAAAGCTTTCTGACTTGCAGCCTGACAACAAATTGCATTTAACACCTGACCGTAACATTAACGAAATGGTTAGTCTATACAACATTAGTGGCAGTAGTAATTTCTCCAGATTGTTTGAAAATTTTGTTAATACAAGCACCCTGAAAGAAGCATTATTTGAAAGTGAAACAAATTCCCAAGATGATTTTGATTTAATCTCATCATCGGCATCTAAACTAACCTTAAAAACAACTAGTGGTAATTTGAAGCTACGATCAAAGCAGAATTCGAGTTTTTGCAGAAGACATGACCAGAATTACTTAGACCCGCAGACTTCCAAAATTAATGTGGTTAAAAGATTCGAGGTCGAAACACATCATCATAAGCCACCTGTTTCCGAAAATAATGATTCTGATGATGATTTTGATATTTTTCCGACTAAGAAACGGTATTTCAATGTGAGAGTCAAAATGGCGGGTGTACCACAGTGAATTAAATTGTACCAATTACCAAAAAAATGTACTTAAAATGTACTATTTTGTACCTCGCTCTAAAAAATTTGTACCTCATTCATAACGAAGTTATTTCGGAAATAAGTTACACCCGCCACATTGACGTCAATATGGCGGGTGTACTATAATATTCAAATATTTAAACATTATTCATGAAATATGGTAACACTGAAAAATTGTACCTAAAAAGTACCTCAAGTTAAATAAATAACCCATACACTTGGTCAGTTGGATAGTTTCCGAGAAATAAATCAATCGTGTCTCGTTTACTTGCGAGAGTCAAAATGCCAGGTCCACCACACTGAATTAAATTGTACCAATTACCAAAAAAATGTACTTAAAATGTACTATTTTGTACCTTGCTCCAAAAAATTTGTACCTCATTCATAACGGAGTTATTTCAGAACTAGCTGTTGCCTGTGGCTCCGCCCGCGTGTATGTCGATTACCGAGGCAAAGAGTAGCCTATGTGGTATGCTGATGTATAAACTATATTACTGTAAAGTTTCATCCAAATCCGTTCAGTAGTTTTAGCGTGGAGTAGTAACAAACATACCGACTCACAAAATTTCGCCTTTATATATTAGTGTGATTAAGGAAAACCCGCGACATTGACGTCAATATGGCGGGTGTAGGTACTATGATATTCTAATATCTAAACATTATTTATGAAATATAATTACACTAAAAAAATGTACCTAAATGGCACCTTAAGTTAAAAATCCATACACATACACAATCGAGTCTCGTTTACTGACGTTTATAATTTTATTACAATGTTCATATCGGTACATAATAAGAAAAATAACCTTACATATTTCACACACGGCTGTCTGATTCCAAATTAGGCAGAGCTTATGCTATGGTGGCCGGGCTACCGATAAGCAATCTTAAATATTTCTAAAAACTTTATTTATTTTTTAAATATCGTTATTGTACACAAAAGTTAAATACATAACAAAAGATGAGTTACAAATACATACATATATAGATAAATCATACACAGATACAAAACTAATCATCGTACTTATCATATTAATACATATTACATTATTATTATATATATTCTATACATGATAGGAATGGAACCCACGACCTCCGGCTTAGCGATCAGGCCCACTAACCACTACACAAACAGGCCCGTCCATTATATGGTTACGATTTTAGGGATAGTAATTATCCCTAAAATCGTAACCAAATATAACTAACACGACAAAATTATGATTATTTTGTTTTCGTCCATATATTATACTATTAACAATTAACGAATTCGAAATTTTGGTTACGAATATAAAATTTTGATAGATTTATTCATAATTGTATAAACAAGAATGGGTCGAAAAGTTTGCTTTTGTGTCAGTGCAGTGACGTATTTTTCCGCCAGTAGGCTGTTAAACTTGTTATACCTCTAATAACTCCGTTTTAGGGTTCCGCGCCAAAGGCAAAAAACGATATTGAGGTTTCTAATATCATTTTTTTCTTAACTGAATAGTTTGTGCGAGAGACACTTCCAAACTGTTAAAATGTGTCCCCCCCCTGTAATTTCTAAAATAAGAGAATGATAAAACTAAAAAATAATATATGATGTTCATTACCATGCAAACTTCCACCCAAAATTGGTTTGAACGAGATCTAGAAAGTACTTTTTTTTAATACGTCATAAATCGTTAACCGCAATTTATCGATCAAAGTTACAACGAACTACAAGAACTTTTATATTATGTTACTTGCTGTTACGGAACCCTTCATGCGCGAGTCCGACTCGCACTTGGCCGCTTTTTATCTATGCGGGAATCTCCCCGGGTTGTTTTTTAAATCATATTTACAAAGGTATGTTTTGCTAAGCGTTTAGTAATTTTCAAAGAGTGTTAAACCAAGTAAACCAACTCTCACAAGTAAACGAGACACGATTGTTTTTTTTTTCGGAAACTATCCTACTGACCAAGTGTATGGGATTTTTAACTTGAGGTGCTTTTTAGGTACAATTTTTTAGTGTAATTCTATTTCATGAATAATGTTTAAATATTAGAATCTCATGTCACACCCGCCATATTGACGTCAATGTGGCGGGTGTACCTTAATTCTGAAATAACTTCGTTATGAGTGAGGTACAATTTTTTTGGAGCAAGGTACAAAATAGTAAACTTTAGATACATATTTTTGGTAATTGGTACAATTTAATTCAGTGTGGTTGACCTGGCATTTTGACTCTCACAAGTAAACGAGACACGATTGTTTTATTTCTCGGAAACTATCCAACTGACCAAGTGTATGGGTTTTTTAACTTGAGGTACTTTTTAGGTACAATTTTTCAGTGTTACCATATTTCATGAATAATGTTTAAATATTTGAATATTATAGTACACCCGCCATATTGACGTCAATGTGGCGGGTGTAACTTATTTCCGAAATAACTTCGTTATGAATGAGGTACAAATTTTTTAGAGCGAGGTACAAAATAGTACATTTTAAGTACATTTTTTTGGTAATTGGTACAATTTAATTCACTGTGGTACACCCGCCATTTTGACTCTCACATTTCAATTAGGTAAATTATGAACACTCAATGATAGATATTCATTATTAATTAGTATTGTAATATTATGTTTGTAATTTTTTATATAAAGGTCTCAATGATGCTAGTCCTGTGAGCTTATTTTTTAATTAGTTTTTTAAATAAGTCATTATTTATATTGAGTTGGATGATTATTACCAATTGCTACCCAAGACGTTTTAGTTTTTGTTTCTTTTATATTGATTTTTGTTCATTTTTATCGATATGCAATAAGTTAGATAACATTTTTTTTTGCAGATTTAACCTTTACTTAAAGCAGAATCCTCAGATTCATATTGACGTGTATTTTTTTAGTTATTTTTACCGCTTACTTTCAACTTCTTACTAAGAAGTACATTAAGCTTTGTTTCTTAAAATTTTATTATATTGTTTAATACTTATTAAGTAAGAAATTATGTTCAAGACTGATTAAAATAAAAAAAAAATGTGTTTACCTGTGTTTTTGTATATTGATAATTTAGATTTTTCCGACATTTCAAATAATTAAAAAAATTGTTACGAGTGATAAGTACATTATATTTAGTTTGTTAAAAACATTTTTTTTATGTATTTTGAAATAAAAATGTATACTATTGTCCTCTTGCTATTTGACTTATAATTACCATTTCTCATTACCTTTACCATTATCTAATTACCATTTACTGTAAATATCATTACCGTTCACTCAAAAATTTAAACGCTTGTCAGTTAAAAAGTAAAAAACTTACTTATTTCCCTTGTACAGTTCCTTTAAGGGTATGTTTGAAGCAATGTAAAATTCACTCAAAGAATGCATTTTGTCACAAATTTTATACAATCTCCTAACATGAGGCAATATGCGCATTTTCAAAGAATTGCCCTAGGGTGACATTTTCTACTTTTCAGTTTAGTTTATCTGTAAAATTGTGTTTTTTTTAAATATGGGTACCTTTTTTTAATTATTGAAATGTTTCGGTCCTTGAGTCTACAAGTTTATATGAAATCTGACCGTTAGAAGTGGGTCAAAATCAAGTCCAAAGGAATCGGTTACAAGCATACAGGTGAAGCTAAAAAAGCGTGTAAAAAGACGAACTCATATTGTTGTTTACGAAGATAACAATGCCGGAAAATTTTGAAGTTCAATAAATTAATTACAAAAAAAAAACCGACTTCCAAAAACATCCAACGAAAACTCTCTGTCAAAAAACACTTAAAAGCGTAAAATAAACTGGTTCTTCATAAATTGCCTATACCTAATTCTTTATTCATTTAAATAGTAGTATTATAATGGGTGCTAGGTACCTAAAATCTGTTTGAAGTCGGTGCCAAGTGACTATCGCTTAGACTTTTGTAATTGTTCGTTTGTATTCTTTTTGGCTTAGCACCGACTTCAAACAGATTTTAGGTACCTAGCACCCATTATAATACTACTATTTAAATGAATAAAGAATTAGGTATAGGCAATTTATGAAGAACCAGTTTATTTTACGCTTTTAAGTGTTTTTTGACAGAGAGTTTTCGTTGGATGTTTTTGGAAGTCGGTTTTTTTTTTTTTTATAAAAAGTTTTTATTTTACAGTTTTTAGTGCAAACAATCGTAGGTAAGTAGTAAGTTGAATTATTTCATCAAATTTCATCATCAAGAATAATACAAATTAAGGTACGTGTAATATTAAAATCATCCTCTAATCCCTAACTGTTGAAGAGTTTAATCTTCTATCTTCAGCTCACCTAAATAGCTTGAAAGTATACGACTGAAGGTCTTTAGATACGTATGAAATTGAAAGAATTATTCTCCAACTCCTAACCGTTGAGGAGTTGTACCTTCCACCTTCCATCATCAGCTTACCTAAATAATTTGTAAGAATACGACTAAAGGTAACTTATATACATATGATATTTAAAGATTTATCCTCCAACTCCTAACCGTTAAGGAGTGGTACCTTACATCATCAGCTCATCATCATAAAATGATGACTACCAGACGCAAATACCGGTGTAACTTCTGAAAATATACGAAAAACATAGTATGTGCCTATAAAAAATGAGGGTTTCCCTCGATTTCCCTGGGATCCCATCATCAGATCCTGATATGCTGGCAATGGGACCACCACGGAAGCATACCCTGTCGAATACAAAAAAAAAATTCAAAATCGGTCCACAACTGACGGAGTAATCAGTAAAATCAAAAAAAAATAAAAAAAAAATAAAAAAATAGGACAAAATGTGATTGTGCCTTTGCTATTCCCATTTGGCTGCTACCATAGTCTTCTTTTCTTATTAACATTCATTTTCTTCAAATATAATTAAATTTAATTTTCCCCTATAATTACTAAAGACCGAAATAGTTGGCGCTGCTTGTGGGAGACCTTCATTCAGCAGTGTACGCCGCCGATACGTGAAATGTGAAATAATTCGTAGTGACAAGTGACAATTAAGAAATAGGTTTAAATAAATTTAATAATTATGATGTCAGTTAGCTGAATTAAAACTATAAATGAATATACCAAAAAGTATATTAAAATAATATAAAAAATAATAAGTACTGTGAATTTATAAAATATGAAAAATAGCAATAGTGATACTAATTTTGTTGTTGATTTCACTAAAATTTGTTGCTAGATTTTTTCAATTGTTTACAGTCCATTTTTTTATATCTCACTCAAATCTTAGTAGTCAGTGTTTAGTTTAGTACCAAATAAACGTAAGCAGAGACACACGCTTGTTTATAACTTGAAAAAGTAAAATTTACTTTGGCATTATCAAAATTAGTTCAATTACTCAACTTAGGCCATTATTTTTCTTTTGCTATTCTCGTGTTGAACGTTAATACGTGTAACGTGTGACGTAAAACTTGACACGAGACTACTCATCTAAATACATGCTACACTTTATTTGTGAGATATCGAAAAATGGACTGTAAGCCAATGACATTAAAGTATATAATCCAAAAACAAATTTTAGTGAATTATAGTTTAGTGATGTCAACAACAGAATTAGCATCATTTTTTTTTTAATTATACGTCACGTTTGTGTTTTTTAGCAGGCTTATTGGCGTCTGTCGGCTTCTGATCAGGTTCATGTGTTCTGCTCTGTCGTTTAACCTTGTTTCTTTCTACTATATTAATTTCACTTTCAAGATCATTCATTTTGGAAGAGCCAGATCTTCCATTTAGTGCTTGAAGTTCTCCCGTTGCTGCTGAAGTTTTTAATTGATTTGGTCGTGACATACTTTTGGCTGTTGAATTTGACAAGCCATCTCCACCTTGCTTTTGAGTGTATGGTTTAGTTTTATCAAAGTCTACATAGGATATATTGATGGATTTGGTATCTTCTTCTGCGTCATCGTCTCCATCGGGACCCAGCTTAATATTACTGTCAAAAGATCGAATATTAGATATAAACTTATTATTATTAAAAATGCGAAAGTAACTTTGTCTGTCATAATTTCACGGCCAAAGTGCTGCACCGATTTCAATGAAATTTGACATGGAGATACTTTGATCTTTAGGACATAGTCTATAATAAAAATCCTACTAATATTATAAACGCGAAAGTTTGTAAGTATGGATGGATAGATGGATGTTTGTTACTCTTTCACGCAAAAAGTACTGAACGGATTTGGATAAAACTTTACAGTAATATAGCTTATACATCAGAATAACACATAGGCTACTATTTGCGGCGATAACCGACATACACGCGGGCGGAGCCGCGAGCAAAAACTAGTAGTTAGTAGAAATAGAAAATTTACTGAAGGCAATCATGACCCACCGTATGTCATTGTAATTGACAAAAGCCATTGCATAAAAAAAATACTCGTTTAGCAAAAAATAATTCGAAGGTGGATTGATACATCACATTCATCGAGTTAAATTAGCGGCTGGGTTATAGTAATAATTGGGCTCCGTCCACTAGAATCCACTGCTTAGATCTTCTGGGGAATCCATCCTTCAATGTAGGCTCGAAATGTTTAAGAGGAACTTTTATGTAAATGCCATAAAAGTTTATAATAAACTAGCTATTGCCCGCGGCTTTGCTCGCGTGGAAGTTGATTATATGTATTTATTTAAAACTGTGTAAGTATCTATGAATACTGTGTTCATGTTTTTAAACGTATTTATTTATAATCAATAGTCCATTAAAATTGACTTTCATACACACTTTTGACCCTTATTTTAACCCCTTTAGGAATAGAATTCCCATAAATGCTGATATAAGTATTCATTTATTTGTAATCAAAAGCCTGAAGACAAAGTTTCAGGCTACTAAATTAAAAAATGACGGACTTCCAGTCTAGCCCAGGTATAGATCATCCAGCTTCTGCCAGCCGTCCTATCATTATTCCACCTGGCCCGTGGACGTTCTACGCTACGTTTGCCGAGACGCGGTCACCACTCACGAACCCGTTTACCCCAGCGGTTATCAGTTCTACGGCTAATATGGCCAGCCCACTGTCACTTCAGTTTGCTTATCCTGTGGGCTATGTCAATGACCTTGGTTCTCTATTGGATCTCCTCATTCTTGATGCGATCCCTTAGAGAAGAGTTGAGCTTTTGTGATGAGAAAAATAAATCATTATTATTATTATAACCCTCTCCATAGCACGCTGAACGACTTTGAACTTGTGGACCAGCCGTGTCGTAAGTGTCCACGTTTCGGTACAGTATGTCATGACAGGTAGGACGTATTGATTGAAGACTTTCGTATTTAGGCACTGTGGGATTGACGATAAAAAGACCCGACAAAGTTTCCCAAACGCTGCCCAACCCGGCTGAATTCTCCTGTTCCCCTCGTCCTCGAAGTTGTTTCTACTTAACTGCAAAGTCTGCCCGAGGTACCACACATATTTTTGAACAACTTCGAGAACGGCACCGTGAACCACAACCGGTTCCGGTAGAACATGTTCGTACATACGTATCTACTCATTTTTAATCAGTAGCCATAAATAAAGTTGCATGTTTCTAACTTCAAGAGTGACGGACTTCCATACAAACTTTCAACCCCTATTTCACTACCTTAGGGGTAGAATATTCAGAAACGCTGAAACACGTGACAATTCATTTTTAATCAGCAGCCTAAAACTAAAGTTTCATGATCCAAGTTCGAAAATGAAAGACTTCCAGAGTGACCTATATACGAAATAACAACCCCTATTTAACCTCTTAGGGGTAGATTATCCAGAAACGCTTAAACACGTATCTACTGTTTTTTAATCAGTAGCCCAAAAGAAAAGATTGACGAACTTCCTTACAAACTTTCAACCCCGATTTCACCCCCATAGGGGTAGAATATTAAGAAGCGTTTAAATACGTATCTATTTATTTTAAATCAGTACCCCAAAAATAAAGGTTCGTGTTTCTTACTAAAAAAATGACGAACTTCCATACAAACTTTCAACCCCTATTTCACCCCCTTAGGGGTAGAATATTCAGAAACATTGAAAGACGTATCAATTCATTTTTAATCATCAGCCAAAAAGTTAAGTTTCATGTTTCTAACTTCAAAAATGACGGACTTCCAGACTGACCTATATACGGAATAACAACCCCTATTTCACCCCTTAGGGGTAGAATATCCAGAAACGCTTCAATACGTATCTACCCATTTTTAATCAGTAGCCCAAAACTAAATTTTCATGTTTCTCACTTAAAAACTGACGGACTTCCTTACAAACTTTCAACCCCTATTTCACCCCTTTAGGGGCATAATATCCAAAAACTCCTAAATACGTATCTAATCATTTTTATTTAGTAGCCCAAAAATAAAGTTTCATATTTCTTATTTAAAAAATTACGGACTTCCATACAAACTTTCAACCCCTATTTCACCCCCTTAAGGGTAGAATATCCAGAAACGCTTAAACATGTATCTACTATTTTTAATCAGTAGCCCAAAAGTAAAGTTTCATGTTTCATACTTAAAAAATGACGAATTTCCATACAAACTTTCAACCCCTATTTCACCTTCTTAGGGGTAGAATATTAAGAAACGTTTAAATACGTATCTATTCATTTTAAATCAGTACCCCAACAATAAAGTTTCATGTTTCTTATTTAAAAATTTACGGACTTCCATACAAACTTTCAACCCCTATTTCACCCCCTTACGGGTAGAATATCCTGAAACGCTTTAACACGTATCTACTCTTTTTTAATCAGTAGCCCAAAAGTAAAGTTTCATGTTCCTTACTTAAAAAATGACGAATTTCCATACAAACTTTTAACCCCTATTTCACCCCCTTAGGGGTAGAATATTAAGAAACGTTTAAATACGTATCTATTCATTTTAAATCAGTACACCAAAAAAAAGTTTCATGTTTCTTACTTAAAAAAAATGACGAACTTCAATACAAACTTTCAACCACTATTTCACCCCCTTAGGGGTAGAATATTCAGAAACGCTGAAACACGTATCAATTCATTTTTAATCAGCAGCCTAAAAATAAAGTTTCATGTTTCTAACTTCAAAAATGACGGACTTCCAGACTGACCTATATACGAAATAACAACCCCTATTTAACCCCTTAGGGGTAGAATATCTAGAAACGCTTAAATACGTATCTACTCTTTTTTAATCAGTAGCCTAAAAGTAAAGTTTCATGTTTCTTACTTAAAAAATGACGAACTTCCATACAAACTTTCAACCCCTATTTAACCCCCTTAGGGGTGGAATTTCAAAAAATCCTTTCTTAGTGCTCACTTACGTCATATAAAGAACCTACGTGCAAAATTTCATGATTGTAGCTTCAGCGGTTTGGGCTGTGCGTTGATCTCTGGGTATGTCAGTCAGTCTGTCAGTCAGTCAGTCAGTCACCTTACTCTTTTATATATATAGATTACCAAATATATTAAAGAGCTTCTCCAAATAAATTTAGTTCAAAATTAACAAAAAAAGTATATTTTTTAGTTCATTGCTACTTTTTGTTCCCCCAAGGGATTTATTTGACAGTTTTTATAAATATTTTTTTATAATTATAATAATATAATAATAGTAAATATATAATATAATAAATATTTCAGACATCTAACACACAACGCCATCTAGTCCCAAGCTAAGCAGAACTTGTGTTATGGGTACTAGACAACTGATACAAATACATATATACTTCTTTTTTTTTGTAAATACATACATATTATACATAGAAAACACCCAAACCCCGTAACAAATATTTATAGATCACACAAACATTTGGTCCGACCCGGGAATCGAACCCGAGACCTCATGATCAGCAGTCGCACACGCCAACCGCAAGACCAACGAGGCAGCTATAAACACATCGTCTGGCGTCTGGGATGATCTAGGATGGTTGGAGTAAGAAGATGACAAAACCCATGTACAATGGCCCAATCAAGAGGCTAAAACGGATACAGCCCGGGAACCAAACCAAGGGTAGGTGATGGTGAGTGACCTGATGAAAAGTGACTATCGCCGCCCACTGGCAACTTAGAAATCAAATATATGTTGCCAATTCAAAACTTGAAATAAACCCGTCTGGCCAGCATTGTATAGTAGGTTAAAATCTTATTTCTGAGCAGTGAACTATTAAAGACTATTGATGATGACTTAAAAAAATATTAACCTTTCGTCCAGTTCTCCTCTGATATATGGAAGAGCTCCATATAGATCTAACACCACTATTCTGAAGGTTACTTTTTGACCCTCTTGAATATTGGAACCAACCCAGATATCACCAGGTTCCTCTGTGGGCCTTGTTATTACTACATTAAAAACTCTGAAATACACAAAATATTTACTAATCAGATTTATCTATCAATGAGATTAAAAGAAGTAATGGGAAAATTTTGCATGAAGCAGTTTATATTACACAGTACATGATCCATGTCCCATCCGGGGCCATCTATCAACATAAGATGCTGGCCTCGATTCGGTCCAATAGAAATCTTCCCTAATCCAATACTGTGCTTGTCAAATAATTATTTGATATATAATTATATATAATTATATATCATTTCTGGGTCCTTTCACATAATTCTTTGGGGTTAATCCGGATTTAGTAAGAGAGTGCAATTCAGAATAAATCTAAATAAATGTAGTAAAAGATGTTATACATTTTAAAACAATAGTAAATTGAAATCTGTATTATCTATTTTTTTTCTCTCATTTCTCCCCAAGGTCCTATACTACACACATCAAAAGTGTCTAGGGATCAAGCATTTTTATGCGGATTTCTTGAGATTGAGATGTGGCTTTGGCCCTGGCCTGCTCAGTCGCCAGACTTGAACCCGATTGAGCATGCATGGGATATGCTACAGAGAAGAGCTCTGCCGAATATGGAGGGTATCCAGTCGCAAGAAGACCTTTTTTTGTTGTTGCAACGAACATGGGCGGCCATTCCACAGCGTGATTTGGATGAACTCATTTTGAGTATGCCAAACCGATTCTTGTGTTGTTAGTGTTCGCGGTAGAAACACGGATTATAATTGTTTAAGTTACCTAATAAAATTTTAAAGATAACTGTTATTTCAGTCTTTTTTTCGAACTTTAATGTTAGTGGTTCAAATGTCAAAAATCCTTTTATTAGGAAAATGGCAAATTTCTTTATTAATGCAAAGGTGACTTGGTTTATCGTTACTGTGACAAACGAAAACACTTTATTTGATGAATCCTTAAAGAAAATTTTAATTAATATCAATCAGGAGAAAAGTTATTGCAAAAATATATGTTGATCCCTAGACACATATGTTGATCCCTAGACACTTTTGATGTGTGTATTTTTAATTGTATTAATTTATTTAAACAATATAAATTACAGTGTAAGACATTTTGATTTGAAAATAGATCTTTTGCATCTGGTTTGCACCACAAAGCCCAAAAATTTTGTATAGGTACTGTGCTTGTATTGTTAATCCAAAACTTAATGTAAGGTTAACTATTTATGTTTGGGATAAAGACCATCAATAATATTCATAATATTATATATTGTCCAATATTCTACAGATAGATACTACAATATTACTGGTCTGCTGGTTTGCAGTAAACCACTCATGATTGGCTCTCATGAACGGCAGTAGACTGTTAATAGCTGATATGAAGTTATTATTTGGAGTTAAACTAGCAGATGGTTCACCTGATGGTAAGTGAATATCTCTGCACACCTGCAACTAGAGTCCTTTTACTCCAGAATCAGAGAAAGTGTTAGAGTTTGGGTTCCAGTTATCTCACCCACCTAGTATAAGCAATAAAAAAAAACAAGAGTGCTTTAGACCAGACTACGGAAGTAAAACTTCTTTAGCTCCATCTAACGTAACTGGCTATGAGAGAAAGAGACTTCTGTTCGCTTCACCTGATCTCAATTTTCTTAAGGTAGGTAAGCTTTTAGGTAGCGGCATGGTGAACTCATAAACCACTATGCTACACTTATTTGCAGTCAATTATGGGTTATTTACTGCTAACCAGCAAACAAGCAATATTGTAATACCTATCTGTAGAATATTGCATAATATTTGCAATAATAAGTTCTTTGAGCTTACCTGTGCACAAGAATTCCCAAATGTGTAATACTCTTTTTATTAACAATGCCTGTCAAAGTGGCTCCAATATGAGGTCGGAAAATGAAGTAGTCAGCTTGTACTTGGAAATTAATGTCGGAATTATCATTTCTGATTGCTCCAACATTCTGCAGGATTCTGAGGTTTTTATAACTTAAGAGTATCCCATTAAACCTAAAATTATTCGTTTATAAAAGATATATGAATCATATTTTATCAAAGAGCTATAAATAGTCTACATAAATAAACACAGCAAGGGCTATGAATAGGTAACATTTGTATAGGTTAGAGAATTGCATGCATGACATTTAATATTTGTTAATAGACAAGTATGTAGGCTAATATATGTATATTATAACAATTATAGTACTAGTTTCAAGACAAAAACGCTACTCAACCTAAAAATCTACTGTTATTCATCAGACAAAGAGAGATGTGTGTGTTATTTTAGTGTGAATTTACAATGGCAAGCTACACAATTACTTACACTTTATCAAATTTGCCGATTTTGTAATCTAAAATGTTTTTCACAGACTCTTTTAAATTCCCTAAACACCACGGTTGTAGAGCCAAGTTTTGTGTCACTTTTTTTTCCACAATACACGAGCTCTTATCATTAGCTAGTTTTTTTAACTCTTTTGCATCGAATTTTATTATTGTTGACATTTTTACCACCGCATGTGTAATTTATAATTCTGTAATGAATGTTTAACAAACCAAATAAATAAAAATAATATTATATGATCAATGTTTTGACATTTGGACTCCTCCAAATTTGGACATTCATTTGGTCCATTTGGACTCCAAAGCCAACCTCATTCGGCAATGTTGTTGACTTGTTGACATAATTTTGACAGTGTAATTTTTTTTTACTGAACGCCAGGTTCAAAAACAGTCAGGTTCAGTCGCAAAAGAGATTCTTACGATAACTAAACGTACTCCTAGAGTCTTAGAGCATGCAATATAATGTGGAGGGAGCGCTGAACGAGCGAAAGTAGAGAGAGAAAGTCAGAGTTTAGGTACAGTCTGTCTCTCTAACACAAGTTTCTGATTGGTTGGTATATTTCCCACCAAATCAGTCATGCAAATCACAGAGACTGTTGAGAGAGATAGACTCTACCTAAAATCAGTCTCTCTCTCTACTCCGATCACGCTTTCCGCTCGTTCAGCGCTCACTCCATAATAATATGTATACATGCTGTAGGCATAGAATGCTCTCGTATATACTTATAATAAAAATGTAGCAGGTAAGAGGTCCAATTCTGTACATTAAAGATATTTTGTTTTTTTTTTTGGAGGGCTCTCTATAATCGATACTGAAGCCAAAACTGTAATTTTTTTCATTTTTGTCTGTCTGTCTGTCTATATCTTGGCCACGCCTCACGCTGAAACTACTGAATGGATTCATATGAAACTTGGCATGATTTGAGTTCCCGAAATTCAGCACGGTTTCTTGGAGAGAGGGGATGAAAGTCAAAATATGTACTTAGTTGTAATTCAATAACACATAGTCCGATTTCTTTCATTCTTTTTTTGCCAGAAAGTAAAAATTTAAAGGTAACGGTAAAAGTCTTTTTTTTTCCGCGACTGTACACTGCCTGTGGGAAGCTGAGACAGATAGGTATGTAAATATGGCGCCCCGGTACGAAGTTCATTTATCAAACTTGTTCAGAATGATTCAGGTCAATATATTTCAGAGCTTAATTTAATTGGTAAGATAATGTTTCTATCATCATATTCAAAATTCATGTTGATCAAAGCTCTATCAATGCAATTCTACACCACAGATTAAAAACAAGTTGTCAAACGTATCCCTTCATATCTGTTGTCGGTAATATGTACGATGCTTACATTCGTCAATTTATTTACATGGCATATTATGGAAACGTGACCAATTTCACAATTTAAAACTTCAAATGGAGTATTGGGGAACTGTTATATACACCAAAGAATAGTGAAAACTAAAATATAAAACCCAATATTGTACAAAATAAAGATGTCGAAGAATGGCGAAGTGTCAGCAAACCAAGGTAATCGTTAGTAAAATACTTTTATTATAATGAAATATTAAACTCATTACTGTGAATATTAAATGAAACAAACCTGAAATGTAAATACTGTTCTAGGTCCAAGCAGACCAACTATGCCAAAACCCGAATTAAATTTATTGGGGGTGGAAAAACGCAAGGGCTTAAATCTACATTTAGGAGGAGGTTCATCTAGTGAAGGTGCAGCTTTCATGCCATTTACTGCAAACCCTGCACCAGTTCAGAGACCTCGATTGCCTTCACGAACTATAAGAGATGTATTGCCTGAAAACACAAGGTACTAGCATTTTAATGTTTGAGTAATAGTCAATATTGTCAGTTGACTGCTTGAGTTCAGACTAATTCATTGGTATATTGTATTAGAAATTAACTAAGTTAACTGTTTCACTAATATTTCAGAGATAGATGTAGAATATATCCATCGATGCAGTCATCAGGGAAATTGCAACTGTCTGCTACTGAAGTGTATGATTTCACTGCAGATGACCTACAAGATCTTGGAGAAATAGGTAGAGGAGCTTTTGGAGCTGTAAATAAAATGGTTCACAGAAGGTAAGAATTCTTTTTTAAATTTTTGATGAATTTTTTTTTATCAAAAATAGTTTTACAGAATCTATCATATTATTAACTTACTGGCTGTTATAATTGGTTTATATAATTACTACCATACACATTTTGACTTTATTGATTGAAGTCAAAATGAGGCTGAATTTTCTATTACTCATACTACTATACTATTATTCATACTTTCCATCAGGCTAAGTAGTCACTTTGGCAGCTATATGTTAAATTAAAAAAAAGTAAATACTAAAACCCAACTACGACAAAAAAAGACACCCGAAAAAGTATGAAACAAGTTTGAACAGCTGTAGCTGTAGTGTTAAAATATTATGGCACGATTCATACTTTTTCAGTGTGGTTTTTGTTAGTATAGTTGTGGGCAGGGCTGGCACCACTAGTGCCAACCCACTACGCAAAATAGGCGCATCAAAGTCGTCGAGTTGCGGAAACCCAGCCTGCGAGTTCAAGTATAGTTGTGTTTTACTTTTTATTTATTTTTATTTAAAATGTTTTGGTGCCATTATAATATTAATTTATTTTTAAAGTATATTTTAAATACCATAGAAATATCACAATCATCAAATAAATATGTACAAAGTCATAATAGTTGGGTAAAAAATAGTTAAAGTATGTATTTGTTTCAGATCAAATCGTGTAATGGCTGTAAAGCGCATACGCTCGACAGTTGATGAAAAAGAGCAGAAACAATTATTGATGGACTTGGAAGTTGTCATGAAAAGTAATGATTGTGTGTTCATAGTGCAGTTCTATGGAGCACTTTTTAAAGAGGTACTTGTTTATTTCAATTATTATTATTTAGAATACAAAGCGTCTCCATCTATATTCATTATTCTAAGAAAAACCCTCAGATGTATTTTCTGTCTAACCGTGGTTATGGCTCCCCCACTGAACTGCTTCAAGAACGGACTTGACAAACTCTATATCTCCAAGCTATTTCAAACACACATCAGCTTTCTAGCTGCTACTGTGTCATACCAAATAATAATCATATGGGTGTCTTCACTAAGGGAGCAAAGTACAGATGAAAATGGCACTGGAAACAGAAGGAAAACTCAACAATTAAGCTGAATTGATGCTTGTGTGAAATTTCTTGTGCATTATGTGGTCAGGAGACCAAAATCCTATATACTTCCTCTATATAGGAATATTGAGGAAGCATATAAGAATTTATTGCTGGATGCAGGAAACCGATCGAACCAAGTGGCATACAACTAGAGAGGCCTATGTCCAGCAGTGGACTGTGATGATATTTTTTATTGTTACATTTTTTTTTGTGTATTCCTTGTTGTGAGATCCTTATGCTTAAATAAATAATTTAACAGGGCCTATAGAAAGCTGTCTGGCCAGTGTGGTTTAGTAAACTCTCCTTTCTTACAATAGCCCCCAAGTTGCAAGCATTTTTCTTTCTGCAATAGTTAACAACTAAATTCTCGTGTGTCATTGGCTAATACTTTATCTAAGATTACTTTGTCTAAGATTAGCCAATGACACGCGTCCCCATATTTAGAACTGAAACTCAAATATATTTTTTTCTTGAAACCTCTATGTGTAGTGGTAAAGTGATAAAATGTGTCCCCCCCCCCTGTAACTTCTTAAATAAGAGAATGATAAAACTAAAAAAAATATAATAGATCTTTACCTATGAAATTGCCGTTTTGTATGCAATAAGTGAAAGTACTTATTTCTTCAAACTTTTTTATTTCTGTTATTCGAAGTAGTCACCCATGCAATTGACGCATCTTTGCCAACGCATTGGCAGTTTATTGATGCCATATGGTGAGTATGGCGGATTAGGGAGAGCTTCCAACCCCAGCTCTTGCAGCTTGGAGACTGTCTGTTGCGCAGTATGGGGTCGCGCGTTGTCGTGAAGCAGCTGCAAGAGCTGGGGTTTGAAGCTCTCCCTCAGCCGCCATACTCACCAGACCTTGCACCTACCGACTATTACTTTTTCCAAAATTTAGACAACTTTTTAGTGGGTAAAAAATTCAATTCCCGAGAGGCAGTACAAAATGCCTTTGAAGAGTTTGTTGCCTCCCGTCCAGCTGATTTTTACACGAAGGGCATCAATAAACTGCCAATGCATTGGCAAAGATGCGTCGATTACATGGGTGATTACTTCGAATAACAGAAATAAAAAAGTTTGAAAAAATAAGTACTTTCACTTATTGCATACAAAACGGCAATTTCATAGGTAAAGACCTATTATGATGTACATTACCATGCAAACTTCCACCGAAAATTGGTTTGAACGAGATCTAGTAAGTAGTTTTTTTTTAATACGTCATAAATCGTAAACCGTAAAAAAAACACTATTATTAACATCCATCAAAGTTACAACGAACTACAAGAACTTTTATATTATGCTACTTGCTGCTATGGAGCCCTTCATGGGCGAGTCCGACTAGCACTTGGCCGCTTTTTTTTTCTGGTTTTTTGTGCTGCCCTTTCAGCCAGTTTGCATTAAGCATGTGTGTATAAACACACTCATGAAAAATTAACTGTTAATCTACATTGTTTGGAATAGAAGACTCATTAATCATCTCATTTCATTGAATAAATATACAACAAAAATAACTTAACTCTTGAGTTGTTTCAAAATATTTTTAAGCATATTTTTGATTATGGAAATTACTTTTATAATTCATTATATGTATTTATTATTGCTGCCTAGTTGGTCTAGCGGTTAGCGTTAGTGACTGCTGATCAAGAGATCTCGGATTCAATTTCCAGATCTGACTGCTGTTGGGTTTTTCTTACAAGAAATTCTTAATAGCAGCATGTGTTTGGAAGATGGCGGTGTTTCCTCCCGTGCCTCGGCGAGCACGTTAAGGCGTCATGAACATCTCTGAAAATCGTTAGTTAATGAAGTTAGTGTCCTCAAATATGCTGACAACTAGTTCAACCTTTAAATTAAGTTCACCCTCAGGGTCGCCATTGCAAAACTGATATTCGGGTAAAACTGGTTGAACTACCTAGTAGCCGAACTCAATTAATCTTGGTCAAAAAGGTTAGGAGTGTGGAGTATTATATCTTTAAACTGGGGGACCATTAGTTACTGATAAATCTTATAAGACAAACATATAGTATTGCTATACTTTATTACAACTTTGTTTTGTTAATAATCATACCTTAATCTTCATGAATCATCATCATCGTATCCTTAAACTTTTACTATGAATCACTTTGGTGATAACCATATTTAAATCTGTTGGTAATTTTTTACTTTATCTGGTTAAGATTTATTTACTTATCACATCATATATGTCAAGAAGTTCTGACTAATACTTTTATGGGTGTGAATCATTTCTTTTGCAAATTACTTTATTTGCTGTTAACAAAATATTCATCTAAAAAAAAGGCAGGTGTCCGTAACAGTATCTAAGACGATAGTTTGTTTAACTATTAATTTACACATTAATTAGCTAGCTTCAGCATACTGCTTCGGAAGGAGTTATTGTTAGTTATTTGTGTGTCTTATTATTCATAAACAGACAAAAGAGTATCTGCATATATACACAGATTAAATGAAAAAGCATTTTTAGTAAATATTTTGCATTAAAAATATTAAGTGTCATTTTGTATTTATTAAATTTACACTTTTCTTTTTTCTTTTGTGCGGAAATTCCCTCGAATACCACCGACTTGTGGTTATGTCGGACTCGAACCGACTAAAAACTGCACACCGTCTCGGGTACTAGAAGCCGGCGAACCAGGTGCATCCTCGAAAGGAAATCCCTGGAACCCCGACGTACCTCAGGCCACCCACTATTTGTAGGTGGCCCCCTCCTCTTTAGGAACCCTAGCACTTCTATTCTTTTCAGAAGATTAAATTAACACTAACATTTAAATAGTTAGATGACTAGGTAGTATCAAAATTTTTACTTATATTTGATTATGACAATTTACATCACAGTGTATGTATGATAATGGACCTTTAAAAACAAAAATTATAAATCTTAGTAAAGATGTTAATTTGCTTTGTGTACACTTCAAAAACTTCTCATTTTTCATCATTGCAAAACTGGGTCACAGCGAAACTTCCCAGAGTTTAAAACAATGAGACAGAATCTATAGTTTTTATCTTGTTCCAGGGTGACTGCTGGATCTGCATGGAGTTAATGGATACATCTTTAGACAAATTTTATAAGTTTATATGTGAAAGGATGCAAACTCGAATACCTGAAACTATTTTAGCTAAAATAACACTTGCAACAGTCAAAGCTTTAAACTACTTAAAAGAAAAGTTAAAAATAATTCATAGGTGAGATGTTGTTTTTTTTAATACTATTTTTTACCAAACAGTAAGAGTTATAAAGCTAATTTTTATAGGATACTAATATAATAGTATAATTAATGACTATGTTACTTACTATGTATGTAAAACTTTACAAGCAAACACATGGGCTGTAGCGCCAGTAGCTGTGTTTTTAACTATACAAAAACATGTATATAGAAAATGGTGTTAGCAGCTAAGACTATAATATCGTTCTTATAGGTAACTAGCTTTTACACGCAGCTTCGCTCACGCAGACTTTCATCCCCTGATTTACCCCTTTAGGGGTGGAATTTAAAAAAATCATTTCTTAGTTCTCACTTACGTTATATAAAGAACCGACATGCAAAATTTCAGGATTCTATCTTCAGTGGTTTGGGCTGTACGTTGATCTCTGGGTATGTCAGTCAGTCAGTCACCTTAGCTGTGTTTTTAACTATACAAAAACATGTAAATAGAAAATGGTGTTAGCAGCTAAGACTATAATATCGTTCTTATAGGTAACTAGCTTTTACACGCAGCTTCGCTCACGCAGACTTTTATCCTCTGATTTACCCCTTTAGGGGTGGAATTTCAAAAATTCCTTTCTTAGTGCTCACTTACGTTATATAAAGAACCGACATGCAAAATTTCAGGATTCTAGCTTCAGTGGTTTGGGCTGTACGTTGATCTCTGGGTATGTCAGTCAGTCACCTTCCTCTTTTATATATATAGATAGATAAGAGACATTTTCAGTATTATAAAACATACAAAGTATGTATGTGTATACTCTCTGCCTATGTCCAGTGGAATATTGAAGGCTCTTGATTTTATTAAATGTGTTTTATTTGATAGGTAGTAAAGCTTAGAAAGTAATTGTTTTCGCGCGCCTTTTGGATATAACTACCCGCATTTTGTACAATGTTGTGAGATCATGTTGGATCATGTAACATGTTTACTAATAATATAACCTTTCTACACAGAGATGTAAAGCCGTCAAACATATTAATGGATAGAAGAGGAAACATAAAACTTTGTGACTTTGGCATATCTGGGAAACTTGTGGACTCAATAGCGCGTACACGTGATGCTGGTTGCAGACCTTATATGGCAGTAAGTTTTCTTACCTAACTCTTAAATTGAGATTACCTAATATTGTTCTATTTAAAATGAATTAACTGACTTCAAAAAAGGAGGAGGTTCTCAATTCGACTGTATGTTTTTTAATTTTTTATTTATTTATTACAATATCACCTTCACTATCATTACAGGTTGCCCTAATGCGATAGAGAGGCTAACTTACATTTCTAATATTATGTCTATTTCTTTACAAATGAATAAAGAAACATATATACAGTAACGAAATATAAACTCAAAAAAAATATCAATCTATCTTAAAATAAAAAATATAAAACAAAGTATTGCAACTTTTATGTCTTGTAACAAATTAAATTTACAAGAAGTTTGCGAGTACACTCAAATGACACGAAAAAATATCTAAATCTTTGTGAACTTCGTTAATTATATGGATAATTCGCGTAAGGGGTGCTTTCTCAAGTAAGTTAGTCCTGGCTACTGGCACAGCCAATAGAGGCGGGCGTCGCACAGGTTCAGGTGGCCCAGTACCCCACGATCCCAGGATTATGTTCTAGACCACGTAGTAGTTTTATTACATACACAGCAAGCGTGTATTCACGTCGCACTCTAAGTTTGAAATATCCAACCATACCCAGCACAAACAGAGTTGGGTACATCAATGGGAAGAACGGGTATACTCCGTACAGTTTTAAATATAAGTGTCTTGTAAACTTATTCTGAACCCGTTCTAACATGTCACAGTATTTTGCTTCATGCGGAGCCCAAATGACCGCACTATGTTGCAGGTGGCTACGAACTAATGCGTCATACAATACCTTCAGAGTTGTAATGTTGGTGAAACCATGAGACTGTCTTAGAACAAAACCGAGGCTTCTGTAGGCTTTCTTACATATATTCACTATATGTTCGCGGAACCTTAGATCCGGAGTGAAATGTACCCCTAAATCCCTCACCTGCGAAACTCGTTGCATGGGCGTGTCTCCTACTTTGTACTCGTACTGTATAGATGTTCGTGCGCGAGAAAAAGTCATCACTGAGCATTTAGACGCGTTTAAATATAGTTTATTCTCATGGCTCCCATCCACCACTCTTTTTATGTCATTCTGCAAACGTTCACAGTCTGACTCATCCCTGACTTCTAGTAACAACTTAAGGTCATCTGCATATAGTAAACAGGAGCCACGCCTCACGACCTCCGGTAACATGTTTATCATAATAATAAATTGGAGAGGTCCTAAGTTACTACCTTGGCTTACTCCAGACCTAGTGTAATACGGTTCAGATTCGTACCCATTATAGTCTACATACTGCTGTCGGTTTTCCATGTAGCTAACGAAAAACTGTAACAGGTGTGTCGTACATCCAACCTCTGCATGTTTCCTTAATAATATATCATTATCTACGCTGTCAAATGCCTTTTTGTAATCAAAATATGCGACATCCACCTGTAAACCTGCATCCACTGGTGGCACCACCTTCACCATAAAATTAAGTAGATTTGTGACAGTGCTCCCGACCGGAACCCATGTTGCGCATCTGACAACTGCGCGCTTACCTGTCTTTGCATGCTATGTTGGATAGCCGATTCGAATACCTTTGCTGGTGTTGACAACACTGCTACAGGTCAGTAGCCGCTGACATCTGGACCTGCCTTTTCTTTTGGTACTGGGATCACTCGTGTAATCTTCCATCTAACTGGATCATCGCTTGTGTTAGACTGACATTGAAAATATGATGTAATGGTTCTGCCAATATTCTACTACAGTCTCTGAATAGAAAAGCCGGTATACCGTCCGGGCCAGAAGAATGTTTTGGTTTGAGACTTACAAGTGCATAATTTACATCTTGAAGACTTAAAGTCTCTAAATGCACTCGTGCGCTGTTCGCTCCCACTCCGCTGCTACTGTGTTTTGTTTGTTACCTCTGAACTTTCGACTGGGTGAACCGATTTTGATGATTCTTTTTAGGGTTCCTCCCCAAAGGGTAAAACGGAACCCTATTACCGCGACTTCGCTGTCCGTCTGTCTTTCCGTCCCTCTATCACCAGGCTGTATCTCATGAACCGTGAATCTCAGTTAGACAGTTGATTTTTTTTTATTTGAAAGCTGGTGCTTTCCGTGTGGACCCAATATAATTTGGTCCAGCTCTTGAAGTCGTTTTTTTTTTAATTTTTTTGTATTTATTTTATTTTCTATTTCTTTTTAAACTATTCAAATGAGATATTCTATAGATATTCTGATTAATTTAAATATTTGTCTACAGCCAGAACGCATAGACCCTGGAAGGGCGAGAGGATACGACGTACGGTCAGACGTGTGGTCGCTCGGCATCACACTGATGGAGGTCGCGACCGGCGCCTTCCCCTATCCTCGCTGGGGCTCGGTATTCGAGCAGCTGCAACAAGTCGTGCAAGGCGACCCACCCAGACTCACAAACACCAACAACACGTTTTCTAACAATTTCGTCAACTTCGTCAATACTTGGTCAGTACATTCAGACTTACCTAACCAATAAAAAATGTCATCATCATCAACGTATAATGTCCCACTGCTGGGCTCGGGTCTCCTCTCAGGATAGGGTTAAGGTCATACGTCTCCACGCTGGCCAAGTGCGGGTTGGGGACTGGCAACACAACGTTGTGGCTACGTAATTTTTCCGTTGGATGTTTATAAGGCGTCCAACTAAGCTTCACGACTGTTATCCTATGATAACTGGGACCGACTACTTAACGTGACCTCCGAATCACGGAGACGCATGGTATCATTCCGCCAGCGGTCACCCATCCAGGACATCGTTGCTTACCCTCGGTGATTGTTTCGAATCACCGAGTGCAACTGGGCTATGAGCGACCCGACATAAAAAATGTGATTCATAGATAGTTCTGAAGATGATTCATCATCACTTTATCGTATTGCCTAAGTTAAAACTTCAGAGTGCTAGTATTTACTGGTTTATGAGTCATATATACAATAATAAATAATTATGATAAGCTAATTCCGTTCAGTATCATACTATTGCTACTACACACAATATTAGGGCAAACAGCGTATAAGTCTTACGACTTCCATAGTTGGTCGTAATGAACCTGGTAAAGCAAAAAATATCAATTTACCCTCAGTTTCAGTTGGTAATATATTTACTCGGTTACGCCGTTTATAAAACAATTAATACTTTGCACAAGTATAACTCGACTACGTAAAACCTTTTGAAAATTTAAAATAGACTATGTCACCTGGGCCGCAACTACGAATCTATTGACAACTCATTCATTAAAATCGATTCAGTATTTTAGGCGCTATGTTTGAACATAGAAACATATATAGACTCAAAGAGTACTATGACGTACCCAGCTTACCGGAAATCTACATCTTGGGTGATAACATGCACTTGCGAGGGCATCCCCTGAGACTATGGCGAAATTCTTCTAAGAAAAACCCTAAGACGCATTTACTGCTTAACGGAGTTGTGACAACTGGAACAGACTCCCAGAAGACGTAGTTTATGGCTCCCTCACTGAACTGCTTCAAGAACAGACTTGACAAACTCGAAATCTCCAAGCTATTTCAAACACACGCATCAGCTTTCTAGCTTCTAGTGTGTCATACCAAATAATAATAATAAGACTGTCAAAAATATTTTCGTTTCTTTTGACTATGCTAGTCAAAATAGGTTCTCTTTTTATTTTAATTGCACATATGTATTAAAAAAAAACTAACGCATAGCATTCATTAATATATTAAATATATGATTACAGCCTCATAAAAGAAGAAAATCAGCGCCCAAAATATAACAGATTATTGGAGCATCCGTTTATCAAGGGCATTGACACGAGTCGGGCTGATGTTGCTGCGTATGTTTGTGAAATATTAGAAGCCATGGAACGCAACGGAGTCAGTCCCTTTACCACAGACCAGCCTGCACAAGCTTGGATCGATTAAGCTTCAATATATTTGTGGTTGTTAAACATAAAATTAATAACACCAAACACTCATGCAATATTTTACCCTAGATTTTATAAATTATAATACTGTTCAAGGGATATTTGATAGTGTTTGTGCATAGCGAATGGCTAGATGAACTCTAATGGACATGAAGTATATAGTAGGAAAAGTTTTTAAACTTCAATACTAAAAAATACTAAAAAAGAGAAGTACTTTTTATTTTTATTATTAAATTATTTTAAGTCGTAATTCTTTGGCAGTTCAATAGGCATTTGGATTATGCAGTAAATCCTAACTATTTGATCTATTTTGTAAAGATGTGTTATTTTTATTATTTAAATGAAATTATTTTGGTGACAATGATACTAATATAATTATAATGTTCCTGATAATGATTCTCAGGATCACTCATTTAGAGTTTACAGATATCCCTTGAATAGTAAACTTTTAGACAATAAAAGTTCAATTATCATGTGTGAGCACTTTACGAGATGGACATTTGTTCTTCAAAGGGGTTGTATGAAATGCTACAAATCCCTAAAATCACGAGTGAAAGTAATTTTGTTTTCCGATGGATATTTACGAAATTGTCTTATTCTATGAGAATATAATCTCTGAAATTTTAGTGTTCTCTAAGTTTGTGATTTACAGGGCACTAAAATTTCACTGTATTTAATATGCTAGATGCAAGTTATATCTAATTTAATAGGCACCAAAACGTTTACCGTGTAGTACATGTAAGGAAAAGTAGAGAATCCTTCATTGCCGTGATATTTGTAAAAATAAAATGAGTTAGTGTTTTCTGTGAACGTGTAAAATAATGGTGTATTTGATAAGAGTAAATTATGGAATACCCGAATGCAAACTGTTCTAATGTTCATCAGAACAAGTAAGAACAAGATTTACATTTGCCGCCTTATTCATAAACGTTATTTAACGTAAAGCTACGGTTCTGTTTTATTTTCAACTTTAAACTTACAGTCTTAAAGTTGAAAATAACAATAAAGTTTATGACCTTTATGAAAAAGTAGGAATATATTTATGACCTTTTGATTTTCTTTTATAATAAAGACGACTATCTGCTTGTATAACATCAATCATTCTAGATTTATAGACACTTAAAAAAATCATCACGAATGTAGATTGAGGAATATTGTCCGCGAAATTTTAGTAGTAAAAGTTATTTGTCTATTTATAACAGGTGACAAAAATGATGTTGAAGCAGGGATTGTTACTGGTAACTGCACTTAAATTCATTTATCGTTAAGTTGCTCGATTTTTTACCGATTTTTAAGTACCGTGTAGATAAGATACCGTACAAAATAAAAATATCTGTATTAACCATAAACCTAGTATTATTATTGACCACAAGAACTTCTGCCGTCTGAACAGGCCATGATATACAGTGGGTTTCGTTTCGGTTATAAAGTCATTGGAAGGACCACTGTAATGTCGCCGCCATTATGTAATTCGTAGTTTAATTTCTTCATGATTACTACAAAAACCACTATTTTAAAGCAAGTAAAAAACCATTGTATTTTTTAAATTTGGATGCTACAAACATTATTAGGCTGGCTATGACTTGATGTCGAATTTTTAGACTAGACCCGTAGCATTATACCGCCACGTTTCCTCTAGCGTGAGCGATTTGTTATGATGACAGCGTTCGGCGTTGTTTTGCCCGCACTGAATTCTTCACCAACACAATGTTGAATAAAGTTTGCATCTGACTACACCTATTTATTATTAAGATTTTTAGGTGATAAGGTCAAGTGGTATATTAAATGTCGGTCGGTTGAAACAATCAAAGCCAAAGGACTACAAAATTCTACTTTACATTCAGGATTTTGATCTAGTATGTGGCGGAGTGGTTCAAAACTAGCACAGAATGTTTGCAAGCGCATAAAGATGGCTTGAACCTTTTTATGGAATAATTTTAGTAAATGTGGCAGTCTATAATTATTTTACTTTTATAATCCCAAGTAAGGTTTCAATAAAATTTTCCATAAACGTTTTCATGAGAATACTTTAGCACTGAGGGATGATTGCGGTTCTTTTGTTAGTGGCAACTCTAACTTCTATTATGAATTATGGTTGTTTTAAAACGCTTATTAGTATCTAGCTTTTGCACGCGGCTCCGCTCTCCCGGTTATCGCGTCAAAAATTATCCTGTCCTCAAAAGTTCAATCTATGTCTAAACCGAAATTCATCGAAATTAGTTCAGGGGTTTAGTCATGAGAGCGTAGTAGACAGACAAGAGTTGCCTTCGAATTATTAATATTAAGCATATACTGCTATTCTGCATCGTTTTCTTGAGCAATCATTTACGAACTTTTTTAAAGGAGTTGGATTATAGAAAAATACGTTATTGTTTTGTTATTTATGCTTTTGATCATCTTACTGCTGATATACTTTATGCACTATATTGTACACACGGTTATAAAAATATGTAAATTAAAAGTGAAAGTCATTTTTTGCAATTATTTGAACAGTATATTTCATTTCAATATAAAGATTGATCGATTTCCATATATAATAGGTTTCCAATACTATTGTATGTTTAAGGAGTAGGTTGATAACACTATGACTTAGTACTTTTTATTAATACCCTCTTTACAAACTACACTAAATAACAATAACACATAATAGTAGGGGAGCCCTAGAAGGAATTTCGGGATTTACTCAAGCGCGGCAGATTATTATACAGGGGGATACCTTATACCCGGTTAAGTACCTCCACCAAATATGAGCCCCGTATATAGGTATGGCCGCAAGTCAGGAATAAAGGATCAGATTAGTAAAAGAAAATTGATCATCAGACATTCTCGAGTTAAGTTAAGTTAAGAGACAGTTAAGAGTGACGAAAGGAAAGGGGAGGGCTATAGTTGTAAAAAAAACGTTATCTCGAGCGTGGCTAGTTTTCTTTTATTTTGTGGGAAATCATTCAGGGATAACGAAAAATGTATAATCTGACGATAGCCTCAAGCCGAAGTAACAAAATTTTGTCGATAAAGTTTAATATATTGATGATGGTGATGCCTATATTCACACTGATAAGTCAGTACTAATTCATGTGTTAGAGAAATAAGTCGAAGATATGGAGCAACCGCCATCCCAATTTGACCTTATAATTTTATTGTAGATGGGTTCTTTTTTACAAGTTTTTATTTAACGTATGTTTGGGTGGAATCTTGCAACTCAATTTTGAAGCAGATATCTTCAACCAATTTTGCTGAAATTTTGCAAGCGAATACAGTGTGACAAAAAAATATTATAATGGAACTAATCTGATGCTGGAGCTGGACGGTGGTCATAGGAACTCTATAAAGAAACGTCGCAACACTATCGAGTTTTGACTCGTTTGATTCGTCTTGACGAGTACTTTGTTTTCACAGTATCCAGGGTCTGATGATGGAGCCGGAAGGTGGTTATAGGAATTCTTTAGAGAGACGTCGCAATACCATATAGTTTGAAATCGTTTATCGTTTGATTCATCTTGACAAGTACTTTAGGTTTTGATAGTATTCAGGGTCTGATGATGGACCCGGAAGGTGGTCTTTATACAATTTATAGAATACAAAGGCTTGTCGCGAGATTTACCTGTGTGGAAGGAAGTAATTGAAATAACTTGATTTGACTTTGTTTAAAATTTTCAAACTAAGTAAAAGTTGTAAGTAACTAAGTTGTTGATCGATCATTGGGCTGATCAGGAGATGGCAACGATTATAGGTAGTAAGGTAATTTTATGTAATTATCTTGATTTGTGTCATAAATATTCAGTTACTGATAATTAATTATAAATAGATTATGATTTGTCATACCCTGATCATGAAGAAGCGAAGACGAACATAGCATTTATTGCTTGCCAACAAAATGAAGATTCTACTATTACTATCAGAACTTCTGATACTGATATTGTGGTAATTTTCTAAAAAGCATGCCTGGATTTGAGATCAATTTTTTTTTGTCAGATTAAGCGAACCCCTCCAGATAATCGTCAGATTATTAGACAGCACGTCTAGGACATAAAGATGAACCATATATATGTTAATCTGACGCGCTTGAGTATGTCGTTATTTTTTTGCACATTCTTATAACGGCCGTGAGTTTGCCTCACATACAAATCGTCAGATTATTGAATGAGAGCTTTATTTTAGGTTCACTTAACATCCCCTTTGAAAATCTGACGCGCTCGATAAAATTTTTTTTTTGTCATTTTCAAACCTTACGTACGACCACCCCCACCACGCAAACGATCAGATTAACATACGTACATTATTAATAATACGTAGGACATGGATGCTATCAATATCTGACGCGCTTGAGTATGTCTATGCATCAGTTTTTTTTATATTTTTGTACATCCATAGCTGCTCACCCCACCGATGAAAAGGTATAGAGTAATAACATTTTTTTCTTTTTATCGTCTAAGCTTTTCAACCTAATAGGTCTCTATGACGCTCGAGTAAATCCCCATTTAGCATCGTGGGCTCCCCTACTAAAAGATAGTAATGTTCACACATTAGTTGGGGAGCCCACGATGCTAAATGGGGATTTAGTCGAGAAGGAACATACACATCAGTGAAATGTATAATGTTTAAATCTAAATAAGCATCTTATTCTAAAATTTGACTCATTTTTTTGTGATTGATAATTTTGCCAAATTTAATAAATAACTTATATTCTGATCCATCTGCAATTTGAGGTCTAAGGTACAAAAGATCCATCTTCTTGGGGCTCATTTCAAATAACGGAATCCAGTCATCAACTGGTATGGTTTTGTCTATTCTCCGCCCCCAAAAGTCCATTGAAGATATTTTAACTTTTTCATTATCTTGACTTACATATAGAAAGCCAATAGTATTTCTAAATGGTAATGAAGCGAATGTAAGTACTGCTGCTCCAGTAAGGCCTGTAACAATAACAGTCAAAGTTTGTGAATATCAGTGATGCAATTTCAATATATCTGCAGCAAGTAATGCCAGTGCCAATTTTAAGTTTTTTTTCTATATAAAGTCTTTGAATTTCACAGATTTCTTCTACTATAATATTCATATATTATTAAACCTTTCTCTTGAATCATATATTGCCATAAACTACATTAAAATTAAAATAAATTTAAGTGAACAAACACTGGAAGCAATTTCATTTTATACTTTGAAAATATAATAGGAAATCTTAAAATAGTTAAAATAGCAAACTGCTCGTACAAGGCAAAGTTATTAGACTTATTCCTAAACATGTACACAATTTTGTTTTTTTTTCATTATGCCAGTGGTAGACTGATTGTGTTTATATAAAAAACGGCGAATTTCAGTAACTTACCTATATATGATGCTGACCACATTGCACCAGGTGGAAGAGCATTTAGTGCTTCCAGTATACCACAACCGGGTATAGCCATCGAAGTTCCTAACAGTTGATAGATTTTCATCCTATTCAATACAGAAACATACTTAATAAACGGAAATGAAAACACAGCCTCAAATTCGTTCGATGACTGCTGTGATGCATTATCTATAACAGTTGAATATGGTTTTATATTATTCTGAGATATCTTTGTCTGTTTCAATAATGTTCTAAACATTGTAATTTTTTCGTAAGAACATTTAAAATAATTCAATTCCTTATTGTTTAAAGTTGTAACCTAAAAACTATAGTTTGTCTTATTTAAGAAGGGGAATTTGACAGGTGAAACTGACGTTCCGTAACGACAGAATGCAATCATGTACTAATCGAACTCACCTTAAAACTATTCTAAATATTCTAATTTAAGTCAAAAAAATATTATAAATGTAATAATTTATACTAATGAGTTGAATGAATGTAATGGAGCATATTTCAATTTAAATTTCTACAAATAATATTAAATAATCGCGTTATTCTTCGTTTCTGTAAGTTGCCATAAAACAGCTACATTGTGTGGTTGTGGTTAGTGGTTTTAATGTTTTTATTTTAGTAATGCGACATTTTTATCGTGTCGGAGGTAATGATTATTCGTTTTCTTTTACAAATCGAATATTATGTAGGGACATACTAACTAGAAGTAATTTTCGATGTAATTAATATCTGTTATTTCTTATTCGTTTCTTTTACTATATTTTATGTTATTATAGATGTGTATGTACTGAAAAAATATTTAGCCAAACAACTAAAGTTTATAATTTGAAACTAAAACATCGATCCGTGTTTTTACTCTCAATAACATAAATATTAAGTTTTCATTTCAAAATGTTTTCTACACTAATTATTTGAAGAGGAAAGTTTTTTTTTTATATATCTGTTTCTGTAAGACTTAAGGCTGAGGCCGCACTACGGTTTTTTCCAGCCAGCGGTTAAACAGCCAAACCGCAAAACCGCCCGAAGCGCACACACTACGCGGTAAAACCGCGAACAGTGTTGCCAACAGATAAACTAGCTCTCCTTTAGATTGAAGTTTTAAAACCACCAGAAAACCAAATCGAAATGAAATGACAGATCTGAGCTGAATTACTGAGCTTATATGAAAGCAACTTCAACAGCATGATCTTTTAACTAAATGTGTTGCATTTTCTGGAGATAGTTGTAATACGAACTTCGGTGGAATACAGCGCCATGGAACCAACAATGTTTTATAATTCCATAAGTTAAAACAAAATCTGAATTCGAAAATAGTTGGTGTGGGATGCTCTGCGCACATTATCAATAACGCACTGCACCACGCATGTGATTGTTTGCCAGTATATGTTGATTCAACAACATAAAAAAAAAAGTTTTTGCCACTTAAACAAGTCGACCCCAAATAAAATTGGGAATAATAAAGGCTACAGTCTAAAAAGTTCTTAAAGAACTCTCTGACACAGTCGAGGTTGAGTATAAACAGCTTCTCTATCATTCAAAGACGCGTTGGCGAAATCTGTTTCCAGCTATCGAGTGAGTCCTGAATGTGGATTATTTCAAAAGCTTTAAAAAGCCCCCTGATCTGATTTTTTTTTAATCGGAGGCATATCTGTTTTGCATGCATTCAATTATGCACATCATTTACTCAAAAATAAAAGCATTAGAAAAAAAATATAATTCAGTATTTAAAACCAGAAGGATACCTACTTGCAACCATTTCAAAAAGCTTGGATGATCGAAATAGAGAAAGTTTCTTGCCATTGAATGTTCATAGTACATATTCTAAATAAAGACGATGAAAACACAAAAAAAACTTAATAAGACTGCTGATGAAAACTTTAAGCAGATATTTTTTTATTTGTTACTAGCTGTGCCCGCTAATTCGTACACGTGAGATTTGGATTTTCAAGTTATTTAAATTTTTTTACAGTTTAAACCTTTCCTGGACTACGACAAACATTTCAAAACCAAAAACAGCTAAATCAGCCCAGCCGTTCTCGAGTTTTAGCGAGACAAACGAACATCAATTGATTTTTATATAATAAGAAGAAGAAGATAAGACTAAAAAACTTAGAGCTTGAATACTGGAATGATATGTTATGAGTTTCAACTTAAAGATATTTTTGGCAAATTAGTCTGGTTTAAAAAAAAAGGTTGTGAAAAATATACTACTGTTTGAAAAGCATTTTCACAACTGTGAGATTTTACTTTTCTATCACTGATTTCGATGAAAAATAACTGACTTTAATTAAACTGAATACCTATGAAAATATTCGAGTAATTGAACTATGTATTCTTTTTATTTCGACTAAATAAAATAAAAAATATAAAAGTGTTCGGATTAAGACCGCAAGTATCCGGGGATTTTACGCTTGTTGTCCTGGTTTCTAAATTTTTGAGATGGCCCTCTCTCTAGGTCAACGCTTATTATATAAGAATTTATTTAAGAATTTCTTAAAGTTTTATGAAAATCCTAAAACTTTAGAATACGACATTACAGATTTATGGCGGCATAATACGAGTATAGGTCCCTCAGTTCAGTAACGTCTCTACGGAGGAATCTGCAAGAATGCAATTATCTGAACTGGACTTCGCTCGATATGTCGACACCAAGTATTCCAATTTTGGCAGAGGCAGATAGGGGAGTGTATTAAAATGAAATCTTATTTGTGTAACGTTAAAAGTAACCAAGAGATGAAAAATCACCTGAAACGTTACAAAAGTAACCTTCTGGCAACACTGTATAGAACCGCCCGCGGTTGTCGCGGTTTTAAAATCAGTCGCGGTAAAAAACCGCCAGTGTGGCCGCTTCCATACATTTCCCTATGTCACAAAATCAGGCTGTTATAAACCGCGGCGGTTTAGCCGTAGTGCGGCCTCGGCCTAATTCCCTTCCGTCCGTAGCTAATGAACAGGACATAATAGTTGCACCAGAGTAACCCAAGTGCAAGACAAACAATAGTAAAATTAAATTCAATTACTGGTTTCCATTGCGTATTCTATTCAATAACCATAGTCCACAATAGTGTCAAATATTTATTTTATAGTATAGTAAATCTACAGTATAGTTTTGTGGTATACAAACATAATTCTTAAAAATATTTCTATTTTAAAACGATTACTGATGCTTCATGTATAAGTAATCGCTCATTAATTTGTATACTAATCGAATTTTCGCACTCACTCACACCCAAGCACTAAACGTCAACTGTCAAAATCACCTTCCATGACAACAAATGACAACCAAAAAATCATGATGACAACAATCAATCAAATGATTTTGACAATTGATAATTAGGTCATTTTGGGAAGTTTTGGGTGCAATGGCTTTGGGTGTCTACCGCCAGATGGCGCGACACTTCAGTGCAAATAGTAGATTCTTATGACGCATTTACATGCGTGGCACGCCTCGACAACCCTCCACATACACACGCGTGTAAACGGGCTGTTTGGCTTGGGTTGCGTGAACTTGCGTGAGGTTGTGATAGCTTGTTGCCGACCCGCCCGAGTGATGGCCCGAGCCCTCGACCATATGTCTGACCGCCTCAGGGAGGTGTTGGACGCTAGCCTGGTGTCCGGACGCTTCCCTGAGTGCTGGAAATGCGGGAATCTGGTCCTGTTGCGAAAGCCGGGACGGCCTGCCGATTCGGTCGCGGCCTATAGGCCCATCATGTTGCTGGACGAGGCGGGTAAACTTTTTGAGAGGATACTCTCTGCCCGCATCGTCCGGCACCTCAGCGAGGTGGGCCCCGACCTGTCGGATGCCCAATTCGGGTTCCGAGAGGGGCGTTCGACGGTCTATGCCGTGATGCGCCTTAGGGCCGTGACCGAGGAGGAGTAAGCTGTGGCGGCGTGGTGTTGGCGGTGTCCCTGGACATCGCCAACGCCTTCAATAGTCTGCCATTTAGCTGCATCAGGGAAGCGCTCCACTACCACGGGGTGCCAGAGTACCTGAGGCGGCTAGTGGCAGACTATTTAGAGGAGCGTACCGTCGTGTACGAGGACCATGTCATTGAACATGACACGACCCATGTCGTGCGGCGTTCCGCAGGGGTCTGTCATTGGACCACTCCTGTGGAACGTGGGGTACGACTGGGTCCTTCGAAGTCGTCTGCCTCCCGGGCTGGGCGTAATTTACTACGCCGATGACACACTTGTCACAGCCCGGGGGGCGAACTTCCAAGAGGCGGCGCGCCTGGCCACCTGGGGTGTTTCTCTGGTGGTCGGGCGCATCGAGGCGCTGGGCTTACGGGTGGCCCTGGATAAGACGGAGGCCCTATTGTTCCATGGGCCCCGTCGTGGTCCACCCGCCGGTGCCTCTATAGAGGTCAACTCGATCCTCGTACCGGTTCGGGCCCAGATCAGGTATCTGGGCCTGATCCTCGACGGTAGGTGGCTCTTCGACGAGCACTTCCGACAGCTTGGTCCAAAGCTAGTCGACGCTGCCTCCGCCCTTGGCCGCCTTTTGCCCAACTAGGGTGGAGCCAGCGTCGCAACGCGACTCCTGTACACGGGGGTTGTCCGATCGATAGCGCTGTATGGTGCACCGGTGTGGGTGGCGGCTCTGACTGCCCTAAATAAGGCCCGCCTCTGGCGGCCTCAGAGGGTATTGGCAGTCAGAGCCATACGCGGATACCGCACGGTGTCGACCGAGGCGGCGTGCGCCCTGGCCGGAACACCCCCGTGGGATTTGGAGGCGGAAGTGCTTGCCGAAGTTTATCGACGGGTGGCTGAATATCGGGCGGAGTATGGCTATCGCCCTCCGCCCGAAGAGGTACGCGACTGGCGTGAAGCCGCCCTTCGAGCCACTATGGCTAGATGGTCGTTCCGACTGGAGACTCCACGCGCTGGCTTTGCCGCCGTGGAGGCTCTCCAGCCGGTCATCCTCGAGTGGGCAGGGCGGCAGCACGGGACGCTTTCCTTCCGACTGACGCAGGTCCTTTCCGGGCACGGTTGCTTCGGGAAGTACCTGCACTCGGTCGCTAGGAGGGAATTGAGTCCCGCCTGCCACCACTGCGACTGCATTGAGGACTCGGCGCAGCATACGCTGGCGATCTGCCCCGCATGGGCGTCGCAGCGTCGGGTCCTCGCTGCATTCATCGGAGGAGATCTCTCGCTACCGGATGTCATACGCTCCATGGCCGGTAGCGATAGCAGTTTTACCGCGGTCGCAACCTTCTGCGAAGAAGTCATCTCGCAGAAGGAGGTGGCGGAGAAGGCCTGGGAGGATGATATCCACTCGGACCCAATCCGCCGCCGGTGAACTGGGTGGCGGAGGCGCGCCTATCAGCGCCTCATGCCGCCCTGAGTGTGGCCGTGGATGGTCGGGATGGGTTTTCCCCTCCATCCGCTCTAGTGGCCACCCGCGAGGGGGCGACGTACGCGTGTGCCGTACGTCGCCTAAATTAAGAGTCTATTAGGTGACGGTGCCCGCTTCTGTGCGGGCAGGCGCTGGGAGGGATCTGGATGTGTTAATGTCAGCAGTTCCCGGATTCCTCCCGTCTCAGGCGCAGAGTGGCACACCGTGTGGTTTTAGTCGGTTCGAGTCCGACACACCGCCACGCCGCAAACCCTGGTGGGGTGACGGTCCGAAGGGATTTCCATACGTTAAAAAAAAAAAAAAAAAGCTTGTTGCCGACCCGAGTCGGTGTCGGTTTTTGAACACAGATCAAAGGAAGCGTGCGCTCGCCGCTTGCGACGCGTTTACACGTTGGCGCGAGGTTGGTGCCGCTCAGTGCAGTGTTGCCGGGTCTTGTCAGAAGTTACCTGAATTATTAAAAAAAGCTGAATATTAAAAGAAGTAAATATAACTAGATATTTATAAAATGTAACTTATTGTTATTAACGGGTAGCATGTGTAAAGATTTGATAAATAAGACATTCGATAATAATCATATTGTAATTTAACTTGACAGAATGCTGATCATACTGACATGCTGATCGCAATGTATACGATACATCTATAATTATGTACCTACCTATGATCCACAATAAAGATAAATTCAATTGAATTGAATGTAAGATACTTAGTGGCTGAGTGATCGCAGTTATAGTAATTAAAATTGAAGTTTTAAAAACCGCTAGACAAATCCACCAGCTACAAAAAACAATATTCCGCCACTGAATGAAGGATTCAAACCACCAGTTTTAGTGGAAAATCCACTAAATTGGCAGCACTGCCAAAGTGTGTGAGTGCATGCGAGTGCTTGTAGTTTGTGAGCGACTGCCAAGTCCTCGCACGCGTGTAAATGTAACACGAGCGTTTGTGAAGGATTGTAGTTTGTGAGCGACTGCCAAGTCCTCGCACGCATGTAAACGTAGAATTAGAGCATGCATATATATATGTGGAGGGGCAGCCGAACGGGCGGAAAGCGTGATCGGAGTAGAGAGGGAGAGAGACTGAGTTTGGGTAGTGTCTGTCTCACTCACGTAAGCTAAGAATAGAATAGATTGTTTTTTAGGTTTTGGGCCTTAAAGTTATTACTAAAATATAAGCATCAGTTTTATTTTTGAAGAACTGACATTAATGTCAGATCAAGAGAAACATGTCAGTGTCAATTTTCAACAACAAAACAAAGTCAACATCGCAAATCGCAATCGCAAAGACGAAAAGCGTGGTTCAGTAACATCAGATATTAGCAGATACAGTTGGATATTATATTAAAACTTTGCTACCAATTCGTCAAATCACTCAATTGTGAGCTTGAGATTGAAAAAGTGTTGGCAACAAGTAAATTTTGCGCTTAATTAACAATTAATGCGTTCGAGTAAATTTTAAGGTTATATTATTGGCGCACGAAATAATAAACATGACCAGTTTGCTCAAAGAAATGTAAGTATCGATTGAACTATTTAGCTACAAAATTAGATTTAATGTTATTAGCATTAAGTCCGTATATTTAAAGTTTGGTAATATTTGACATGTGTTGATTTAGGTTTGTTTATGATGGGATCATTTAGACTAGTACCTATCATAATATAGAAAACTCTAAGTCCTTAAAACCTCTCTTTAAGCCTCTCGACTCACACAAGTTGATTTAAATCTGTAACATAAGAAGACTGTGTGATAAAAACATTGTTAATTAAGGACAACATGAAAGTTATAGTTTCATTAACAAACTATAAAACAAACTGTAGTGCCTATACTTACTGGGGTTAAATAAAAATTAAAGACAGTAACTAAGAGGTGTTTGAGGTCTTCAATACTTAAGTCCAAGACAGGCAGACACTAACAGCCATAATAACAAAAAGAAATAGTTGCACTATATTGAAATAAGTTTTTTGAAATATTTCCAGATATGAGAAAACTGCGGAGTATACAGCCTTTTATACAGGCGGAGACATTCAGTGGACTGCAGACGGAGTACACCTGCTGTGTCAATGTGAGGATGTCATCAAAGTTCTTGATGTCAATACATTCTCCACCACCCATGTAATTGGAGAATCTGAAGAAGATGGTGAGCCTGACCAAATTTATACTTTCCAAATGTCACACAATAATGATTTAGTTCTTACTGCACACAAGAGTGGGCTGATGAAGCTCTGGGATAGAGAAACGGGATTACAAAAAAAGGTGTGGAGGTCAGGTCACAAAGGACCTGTTGCTAGGGTGATTTTTGACCCTATAGATGAAAATATAGCTTCGGGAGGATCTGATGGAAATATCAGGTTATGGGATTTAACTCACAACACTTGTACGAGCAGTTTAAGAGGTGCAATGGGTGTATTTTCTGTGTTGAAATATCATCCGGATGTATCCAAAGACCTAATATTTGGGGCAGCTGATGATACAAAAATTAGATCATGGAACTCAAAAAATGGTAAAGAACATGTGATATATGCAGGGCACTTTAGTAAGATCACTTCCTTGCAATTCACTCCAGATGGTGAACATATGATTAGTTCTGGAAGAGATAGAGTGCTTATTTTGTGGAAGATTAATGAAAGCAAGGCAATCAGAGTACTTCCTGTGTATGAAAGTATAGAAAGCACTGTCCTTTTGCCATCTACATTTAAAATCCCCAATTTTAAAAAGAAATTAGAGACGGAAGGTATTTATGTTGCTTGTGCTGGTGAAAAGGGGATTGTCAAAATATGGAATTTAACGATGAGCCGTCTTATGTTTGAACAAAACAATAGCCTTGTATCACCAGCATCCGAAGAGGGAGGCCTGGCCATAACACATTTACTATTTAATGAATTAAGAAATGTCTTATCAGTTGTCACTGCTGATCACAATATTATTATCCATGATTTAGAAACATTTGAGTGTAAAAAGCAGCTAATTGGCTTCACCGATGAGGTGTTGGATATAATATTTGTTGGTGAAGAAGAGAAACACATGGTAGTAGCTACAAACAGTCAAGATTTGAAATACTATGAAATTGATAATATGAACTGCGAAATATTAAAAGGACATACTGACATAGTTTTAGCTCTAGCATGTTTCCCAAAAAAACCTGAAATGTTTGTATCTTCCAGTAAAGACAACTCTGTAAGAATTTGGAGGCAAGATGCTGAAAAAGGAGTGTCATGTATTGGAGTAGGATCAAGGCATACAGCATCCGTAGGATCAGTGTCTACTTCTCAGTCATCAAGCGATTTTTTTGTTTCTGTCAGTCAAGATAACTGTCTAAAAGTCTGGGATGTACCTAAGGAATTAATTGAACCTAACCAAAAAATTAAATCCAGTTACACTGAATTAGCACATCAAATGGATATAAATTGTGTTACTGTGGCTCCTAATGATAACATGATAGCTACTGGCTCTCAAGACAAAACTGCCAAGATTTGGTCAGCGGAGCTTAGTTTAATGGGTGTACTAAAAGGTCATAGGAGAGGAGTTTGGTGTGTGCGATTCTCTCCTATTGACCAGGTTCTACTAACATCTTCAGCTGATAGTACTATAAAACTGTGGTCTGTAGCTGATCTTAGCTGCTTGAAATCATTTGAAGGTCACGAAAGTTCAGTTCTGAAACTCGAATTTCTTAGTAGAGGGCAGCAAATTTTATCAAGTGGAGCAGATGGTCTCCTCAAACTGTGGAATATCAAAACATCTGAATGTAAAATGACATTAGACAACCATGATGGTAAAGTATGGTCCCTTGCAGTTACTAAGAGTGAAAGTTTATTAATTACGGGAGGGTCTGATTCGAAATTAGTCAAACTAAACGATGTAACAGCAGAGAAACGAGAACAAATGGCTAAAGAAAGAGAACAAATGATATTGCAGGAACAAGAACTTATGAATCTGTTACATGATAAGCAATTAATTAAGGCTTTGAGGTTGGCCTTGCGCATGGAAAGACCAAAACATGTTTTGAAGATAGTGAATGAAGTTCTTAAAGATGGAAGTGGTAAACTTAGTGAAACATTAAAGGAAATTAATCATACACAAAAAGAAACATTACTAAGGTTTGCTGCAGAATGGAACACCAACAACAAAAATTGTCACGCGGCTCAATTAGTTTTAAACATATTGGCGCCGGAAATAATATCGGGGAATTTAAAAGTGCCTGCCCTAGCTAGTTTTCTCGAAGGTGCCCTGCCTTACACGGAAAGACATTTTGATAGGTTAACGAATTTATTGCAAGATCTAAACTTTATTACTTACACTGTGAATTGTATGCAGCCCCATGCTACTATGTAGTTAGTAAGAGAATAAAATGTATATAAAAATTAAAATAACTTGTAGTTTCTCTTCATACATATTTCTTACCTCATTTATCTAGAGATTTTTTTAACTGTGATGAAAGAGGAAAAAACATCTTACCACTTCATTTTCTTACGTAGTTACTTATTTTGCAGGACAAGGTTTTTCCAAAAGGTTGAATTGCTGCTGTAAAATCTTGAATTATATTCGTAATTAGTCATAGGGTTTGGGACTCGGTATATATAATAGAACAAATTAATATTTCTCGACAGTTTGGAAAGTGCTAATTTGTACGTAGTGTGTGTAAAAGCTCAGACATTAGAGCGCGTCATCGTCAGTGCTTGCGCAGCCTTTTTCCACGGACAACAAGTTCCGCTTGCGTGCACGCAGTCTCTAGTAGTGGTGAATCGATCGCGCGAAGCAGACCGGCCGCGAATTAAACGCAAGTGTTTTCCGCCAATCGCGAATGTTCAGTTTTCAATCATGAATATAATTAATAATTATTTGCTAATTTATATCTTACTTTTTGTAACTTTACAAAATGCACACGGACAGAAAACTCAGTTGTAAGTAAACAATGTGTATTTTTTTAAATTTTAATTATTTATTCTTGCCTATTTGTGTATTAACGGTTTAATATAATGGTAATCACTAAAGTAAACCAATCGCACACTCTTGCACCTGTGATCTATTAGACGGCTCTAATAAAATAAGTAGACCTGTGTACTAAAAATGTTACAGTTAATTTAAACTTGAAACTACTCTTGGGTAAAAAGCAGGAAACCAAATAAATCCTAATAAAATATACAAATATACAAATCAATCTTATGATTTTTTAAACAGGTGAAAACTCTTTAGTTTTCGGTTTTCGTAATTGTACCTAAATGAAACGGTAAAGTTAAAACGGTAAATTATTAATTAGTAAAGTATTTCAAAATGTTCGTAATTTTCTGAGTACTTAGCCCTGTGACATATAGATTATAAGTAGTTTGTAACACATTCAGTGTTTAAACCAATGACAGCACTGTAGGGAACAAGTACTGTGATATAGTTTTAAGAGCTTCTTCTAAATCATTTTCTCATCATAACAAACTCGACTTATAACAGCAGATAATGTAACATTTCAATTTATATATCTACTTCGAAACTAATTTTAGATGTGCAAACAATAGGCCGTAGAACCACGTATTAGTACCTCTGCAGTTACTCGTAATCCATACTAAGTACCTACATTTTTATTGAGTTCTCAACGATACCTTAGGATCTTAAAAGAGCTATTTTTATATCTGTAGAAAATATTTCGATATCTACCATTCCACTTAAACGCACATACATTTGATTAAAGTATTTAGGATTCGTAATACGTAAAGAAGTGTCGTCAACCAGCCTTGGCCGCGACCCTTCGATCAGTTTTCGACCTCGCATAAAGATTGACCATTAAAAAAGTATAGTTTTAATCTAATTATTATACCTACATAATCAATATTCTTTTAACTATGT
Source organism: Diaphora mendica (assembly GCA_949125395.1). NCBI lineage: Eukaryota > Metazoa > Arthropoda > Insecta > Lepidoptera > Erebidae > Diaphora > Diaphora mendica. The sequence continues at coordinate 12,654,737 of OX421321.1, forward strand.
AGTCCTTTCGATAAAATTAAGTTTTTATGTGACCAACTCCAGATTAAAAATCCCCCTGTCTCAAACTCACTAAAAATATGTGTATTTTAGAATATTTAAATCAAAATATACATATAATTTTCTACATAATTGAAACATATGTATGGGGAAGTAAAAAAAGGGAATTTCAATCTATCATTTATTTTTATACGTTATTTATTCCATATTCTTATATCCTTACTTAATATTATAAATTCGAAAGTAACTGACTGTCTGTCTCATAAGCCATACATACACGTTCAAGTATACTTGCGAAAACCCAGACTGTTTTGTCTGACAAAGACAAAAGACAGACAGACAGACAGACTTGTGCAAGTATACTTGAACGTGTATACCCGCCTTTACGCTATCACGGCTAATCCACTGCACAAAACATGAAATTTTGTATGGAGATACTTTGATTCTTGAGGAAGGACGAAGTTTACTGTTTACCGCGATAACCGACAAACACGAGTTTTAAGCCACGCGCAAAATCTAGTTCATTAAAAGTAATTAATATGTATAAACAATACAGTATCATAGTGCAATTGTGCGTAGAAGTATGGATTACGGATAGAAAATAGTTCAAAGAGCATTTTTATTTTTTGTTTTCAAATAAAGAATCACCTAGAAATTATCACTGGATGTCACAAAACTATAGAAAGCAATCGGAGAGGTCCCAGCAAAAGCTGTAACTTTTCAAATCAAAACTATACCCGTAATACTACTCTAAAGGATCGATTTCATGAACGCGTTTATATAGTTCCAAGTTCTAATACATAATTGTTATTTATCAATTGCTAATTGTAGTAGGACAAAACCTCCTTTTTAAGGAGAGGCCTATGTCCAGCAGTGGACTGGTAAAGGTTGTTGATTATGATGATGACGAATTACCTCTTATTAGGTATAATGCCCAATAAGATGTTAATTTTACTATACAGGAATCCCTGTTTCCTTTTTCAAATTAAGTGCTATGATTATTATCACATCTCGGTCTAAATACATATTTAAATTTGCATAACATCTTATTAACCAATAGGTAAGGCACCATTTTATAACCGTTGCTAATACCATATTTATCATATTTAGCTTGTATATTGTGCTCGACGTCGCGTCAATGTACTTCCATATACGCTTGCTTTACTGCTAAGATCACATACAATTTATTACTTTTAATTGGCACTTATTCCAAAAGATAAAATTTACTGAGTTAGTATAAAAAGATTGCCAGTGTATACTATCCGATTTGTAATACAATACCATAAAAATGATTAAAAATACAAATTAGAAATGTACTTTAAATTCTACTAGTGGATTTTGTTGCTCATTTAAAAAATATGGATGGAAGCTCTCCCTGATCCGCCATACTCACCAGACCTTGCAACTACCGACTATTACTTTTTCCAAAATTTAGACAACTTTTTAGTGGGTAAAAATTTCAATTCCCGAGAGGCAGTACAAAATGCATTTGAAGAGTTTGTTGCCTCCCGTCCAGCTGATTTTTACAAGAAGGGCGTCAATAAACTGCCAATGCGTTGGCAAAGATGCGTCGATTGCATGGGTGATTACTTCGAATAACAGAAATAAAAAAGTTTGAAAAAATAAGTACTTTCACTTATTGCATACAAACGGCAATTTCATAGGTAAAGACCTAATATATTTCGTTTTCCTTTTTGTTGCTCATCTAATTCACCAGGAAGGTCTGTTACTATACAAAAACAGAACTACAACACACCTTTGTCATTGCGGTAATATTGAAATGTGTGCTACAATTATGATTAATTGATTTTCCCCTTAATCTATGAATAAAATTAATATCTGCAAAAGTTTCATTACCTTTTTATCACGTACATGTTAAATGAAGATTATATTATATATTTTTACTTACTGGATTACTTATATATTGTTTTAAAAATTATCTTAAGAAAGTTATATTATCTTCATCGAATTATATATTTATTTCAAATGTTGCAAGTTGCTGTTGTCGTTGATTTAAAATTGTTAATTTATCCAAGCCACGTTTCTGCTTCAAGATGCTTCTTATCTTCTTACTTTACATAGGTTTAGTAAATATTTTGTTGGGGTTCCTTCCTAGGAGCGTTCAAAGTGTTCGAACCTTAATATTTTAAAGAAATTGAGATTCTCATACAGGAGAAAGGTTGATTATATTATCTGAATCTATCATTGTCCAAATGAGGCTTTAATCTTAAATACAGCAGTTGCTATGTTTTAGGCTAACATTGTATTGAAATGGTATTGTAGTAAAATCTTTAGGAAGTTAAATAAAAAACGTAGTAAGTTTGCGTCAGATATCCGTACATCTCTTTAAGGTGAAATTCTTCATTTCACAGTTTTTATCCCAGGATTAATTTCCCCACTCAGATAATGTGACTAACAATCAGATTATCTGTACATCGTTAACTATGATAATCTTTGCATTATCTCTGTTAACGTCCGTCGCCGACACTTTGAAGTAACACCGAAATATTTTGTGTACCTACCTAGTATGATATTAAATTCTGGACGCATGAGAATTTGGATGTACTAATCTTCAGACACGAAAAAGTGTAAGTTTGAGAACTTATGTTACCTCTAAAAGATGAAGTTAGTGTGTGTATGTTCGAAAACAGAAAGCTAAACTTAGGTGTAGGTGTCCTTTCTTTTTAAGGCTAATACCAGCTGTAGCTGATTAGATTCGGTAAAATAATGTCTAGCCTTCTTTAAGTGTAACCTAGTGGGCAAAACTAGCCATGTTAATCAATTATTATCATTACATTTAAGAGTAGTTAATATCTTACTAGGTAGTTACTTTACTATTACAAGTCTTTAAAATGACAATTGTTACAATGAAATTTGAATAAGTAATAAAAAAAAGTATCAAAAAAACTATAACCCGACTACGAAACTTTTGATGAAATTTATATAGCCTACTAGCTGAACCCCGCGGTGTTACCCGCGGTTATTGACGTGCCGCAGGTTAGTTAGTTATAATAGTTTAAAAAGTAGCCTAAGTTACTCCTTATATCATCAGCTACCTATCAGTGAAAATCCCGTCAAAATCGGTCCAGCCGTTCCAGAGATTACCCGGAACAAACAGACAGATGTAATTTTGGTGCATCCCTTAGTGTTGGCTTTGAAATGAACTTATCTAAACCAAGGTCATGACCACTGACACTAAAAATATAGCAGCGATCACAATAAATGGAGCTCCATTGGAAAGAGTCACCAAATACATATATCATGGTAAAGAAGTCAAACTTGGAAAAGACAACCAGGAAACAGAAATTAGCAGAAGGGTGCGTCTTGGCTGGGCTGCATTTGTAAAACTGGACTTTGCTTTTCGAATGAATCTCATCAGCAGTCAGAAAGCACGTATTTACAACCAGTGCATCTTACCCGTCCTTACCTATGGAGCCGAAACTTGGTTGACAACGAAGGCCATTGATCAGATAAAGAAGGTCAGAGACTCTTAGTCACCCAAAGGGCAATGGAACGTAAGCTGGTACGAGTAGGAGTATCCTCACGAGACCGTAATAAAACAAAAAAAAAAAAAAAAATGGTTGAGAAAACAAAGCAAAGTTGCAGGTATAGTAAAGCGTGTAGCCAAACTGAAGTGGCAATGGGCAGGGCACGTAGCCCGTAAGTCTGATTCGAGGTGCAAAGACCTCTTAGAATGGAGACCGTGGAATTTTAAAAGACCAGTTGGCAGACCGCAAATTAGATGGAAGGACGACATCAAGAAGGTGGCAAGCCAAAATTGGATACAAACTTCCCAAAATAGAAAGAAGTGGAGGAGGTTGAAGGAGGCCTACGCCAAAATGGTTGAAGAAGGCTTGAGATGATGAGATGATGTAGATGTCACCCGGGCATTATTCGAAATCTATTGATTAAATGAGGTCATTCATTAAAATCGATTCAATAGTTTAGGCGCTACGGTGAACATAGGTACAAAGGCTAACAAAATCTTTCCTTTTGTTTTCGCCGTTGTCGGGTAAAAATATACACACACTTATATCTGTCTGTCCAACAGTGGACTGAATACAGAAATTAAAACGTTGTATTAGGTACTAATCCAATGTTATTAGAAGGGACCAGAGATATATAACAAGACATAGATGATTGATAACAGCTCATAAAAAGTTTATTAAACTAACAAGAGCGTCTCTATGACACGGTCCGATAACTGACCGTGACCGCACGTTGGACATTGTCTAAGAATCCGCATTTAGATAAAATATGCCTGAGTTACCTGACAGATCATAAATTGAAAGTATTTGAATTTATAGATATTTTTTTTAAAGAGTCTGGTCACATCGGTGTTGGAATTTAAAAAGAATTAATTAAAAGATGGCGATGAAAAGATATCTTGACGCCTATCGCAGAGACTGGCCGGAACTGGCCTTGGATAGAGCTAAGTGGCTTGTTGCAGGGGAGGCCTTTGCCCAGCAGTGGGACACAGTCGGCTCATGAAAAAAAAACCTATAGATAATAATATTTCGGACATGTGACACACCACGCCATCTAGTCCCAAACTAAGCAGAGCTTATACTATGGGTACTAAACAACTTATTTAAAAACGTAATATACCTATATTTTTTTTGTAAATACCCACATATTATACATAGAAAACACTCCGAAACAAATTATATTTGCAGATCGTATACAAACAACAAAGATACAAACAAAATTAGATAGATAGTCAATAGACCTTATTATTGTATGTAGAGTATTAGACCAATACAAAAAAAAACGTAGTGGGTACAGAGCTTTTGATAATGGTTACATGTTTAAAGTGACGAAGTGGAAGCAATCAGATCAACATAAGATCGACAGAATACCGCTGATTGTGGAAATCATTAAGTGACAAGCTTGTGCTTATGTTTAACTTTAGGTCTTGAAATTGAGATAGACTAGGGGATGAACTTATATGAATTCGATTGACAATCTGTCTTTCAGAGAATATAATTACAGAGATATAATATCGTTAAATGTTTACATTATTATATCAGAAATATAACACTACATAATAAATTAACACATTCCAATTCTGTTTTATGCAAAAATGTCTTAAGTACAAACTTTGGTGTTTACGTTTAGTCTAAGTTTGCAATGAAATATTGGTTTCGAATTGTAACTAGGTATAAGATATATCAATAAAACTAAATCGCTAAATGTCGACCATTCGGTTAGTTGTTTCATGTTTTTGTTAAGGAAGATTCCTATGGAAATAAATAACCGGTAAAAATGACCGGTTAAACCACTATGCAGACATTTCCTCAATTTCAAAAGAGGCTCTCTGTAAGAATCAAAACGTATGACAACGGGAGAGTACTAAAGACATAAACAAATGCGTCATCAGTGACGTATTGCGACGTCATGGTTAATCCACGTTCACCGTTATCATCTGGTGTAGTAATACCGCAAAATTAATAACAAGTAATAACAATAAATAATAATGATATTTATTGAAATATCTGTGGGGGACAGGTGTGTCATGTCCCTCCAACACAAAGGGAAGATCCTCCGACCAGGCGAGGTGATCATGCCTGGCGGGCCAACTGCCCAACGGTTGATGTTGGGATGTTGTATATATGATATCATGTGTATTCGATGCAGACAAAACTTAAAAAAAAATGAATTTCATATTGAAAAACTAAGACACTCAGAGTGAACAATTAATTCGATGAAATATTTAATAAATTTAATTTTATTTAATATTTAATACGTATTTGTACGAAGCGAAATTTAAATAATTTAACGGGTTAGCAATTCTAAAATATGTCTTTTAATACATGATTGAGTAAATTTTGCCAAGTTTTATAACTTGACTCATTTAGACGACTCTATTGAAATAATAACATCTGTGCGCTTTTCCAAGAACTTTCTGCCTCGCACAACAAAACTGTGGAATGAACTGTCGTATGCAGTATTCCCGGGAATACCGCATACGACAGTTCTATACGACGTTCAAAACTTCAAGAAAAGAGCGTACTTCTTCTTAAAAGTCCGGTAACGCACTTGTGACGCCTCTAGTGTTGCGGGTGTCCATGGGCGGCGGTAACCGCTTACCATCAGGCGATAGGCGTCAGGCGTCTTCTCATTTGCCAGCTACTTCATAAAAAAAACAATTAGTTCTTTTCGCAATCTGAGACTTTCATAAAATCAATTAATTTTTCTTTGTACATATTATATACTCGTATGAGCCGTGAAAAGTTCATTACACAAAAAAATATACATATATGTAGTCAGAAAACAATAATATATAGTCTTTCACCTCGCCTCTTAATTTTCCATCCCTACACTTGAAGAATTTCTTAACAATCAACAATTTAGTTTACCTTGCTCTTAAAGTATGTTTTTGTCATGATGTTTTTGTAGTAGATTATCTTAGTACACTAACGTGTATAGATTGGTACATCTATTTTAACTGTTCTTATTCTGTTCTGTTAGGTCCCTCTAAAACAGAATTGCCTACGTAGAATATAAATAGTATTTGCTACCTACTATTCTGATAGTCGTTACTGTTAAAAAATTCATTAATTAAGAATTAAACGGGTCCGTCTAATCCAGTAATATTTTCAGAGAATACTTTCACGTAACTACGCCCATTAATGTTTTTCTACATGAGAAAACCAATTACAATACAACTAATTGTCGCCATACAGCGAGGAAGCAGAGAATTGACCTTTTACTAAGTTTTTTTAAATCTCAAGGCGCCGATTTAATGGATCATTGATAGTTCGGTACTTTCAAGTAAACGACTGTCACTGTTAACATAGGTAAACAAATACTCAGAATGCGCGTTCCAATCTATTTAGGTACGTTACGTATCTACAAAAAGTAATCATGTCTTTTCTAGATTAGGTTCTAGATGTTTCCGAAAGCCAGGTTCACGTCAGATTAAACACAAGTGCAAACGCTCAAGTTTTGATAATTTGTTCAAAATAAAGTTAATTTAGTATTCAAGTGAAGTAGCTGCTTATTAGGAGAATTGATCTTATAGTGTTTTTTCTCTGAAAACATTATTTGAAATGTACGTGTTCTTGAAAGTCATTGTCTAAGAAACCGTTATAGGGCCTACAAGTACAATGCCAAACCACATTATTATGCAAAATATGTGTGCCCCATATATCACATTATTACCTGTAATTACATGCAATTACATGACCTAACCTTGTTAGTGCAACCCTCGTAAAATAGTGCTTTATTTTATAAACGATTCATAATATTCTATTTTGAAATTAAAATATGAAAGTGTCAGTAATCACTAGCTATTGTCTTTAAATTGGTAGGCAAGTCAATAGAGGTCATTAGGTAATAATAATTTGGCATATTAAATTTCCATAGGTACATGGTTTCAACCATTTCGGAAAATTTCTGATGCGTTTTCATTTTCCGTCTTTCATAAACTCATAATGTTATTATATTTACTAATAAAATAAATAAGGAAATTGTGAGATCACAAAAAATGAAATGAAAGTAAGTAACACTACCACTAAATGAGGTCGTCGGAAACGCATCGGAACTTTTGCCATAATGGTTAAGATCACAGAAAATTTCAACAAAAAGAAAAAACCGGCTTCAAGAACTGGAACAGATTGAAATGGGAGCACACGTGAAGTACTAGCTTGCAATTAAAAAAAGAATCATCAAAGTCGGTTCACCCAGTCGAAAGTTATGAGGTAACAAACATAAAAAAAGCAGTCGAATTGATAACCTCGTCCTTTTTTGAAGTCGGTTGAAAATGAAATTGTACATATATGTTTATTTATTACATAATCGTTATAAATTATTGTGGATCAAACGTAATGGAATCCATGAAGAAACTTCAGAGTATTTAGCCAGGTTTAGTAGAAAATCCATCGTGTTACATTATTGAGATTGGAATAGAATTCTACTCTGTATACTTATTTGTTTTATTTTCTGTGTCACAGTCACTTGAGAATATGACTATATTACAATTTCTACCTTACCGACACGATGTTTGATTAAATCTTTTTTCTAAAGCATCTATAATTATATTCTATTTAGGTAGGTAGGCACAGCAGAAAGGTGCATCATGGTCATGGTACATTTGACAATTCTAAAATCCATCTTGATCTTTTAAAACTCTTTTAATTATTTGTATAAATCAACGCTAGCCTGTAAATAATCAAGTAAGATTAATTACTAAGTAATCGGTTATGCTTTGCTGATCTGCCTCACCATCGTAGCTTGTAAGACAATATTATTTGGTTGATAGAATAGAAACACTAGAACATTCTATGCTTGTGTAAAAGTCAATTGGTGCCATGGATTAAGTTAAAATCGAAGTACTTTTCAACAGCTCGTACAGAATAGGTACAGTACCGTCAGTACCAGTGCCTACCTATCATCAAATGCTCAAATAGTTCTGACACAAAACAGATCAATCTAAAGTTCTTGTCTCCCTTTCCTCCCTAGGTAATCATGCCTATGTTTTGAGCTTGTTTTTTGTGTGTAATATCAGACAGACCGTTGTATCAGTATTTCAAAGTAACGCAGATAGAGAAACACGTAAAATTATTAAAAAAATAAAACCCATCGTCAATATCTGCCATCTTTATTAAATTCCCGTGCCGTGGGAGAGCCACGCTTCGGCATGAATGGGCCGGCTCGACCGGAGTGATACCACGGCCTCACAGGAATCCGGTGTTAAATAGTGCTTGCACTGTGTTTCATCGAGTGAGTGAGGATACCGGAGGCCCATACCTCAATCCTCCTCCTCCTATCTTCCCCCCCCATCCTCCCAAAGGCCGGCAACGCATTTGTGACGCCCCTGGTGATGCAGGTGTCCATGGGCGACGGTAGTCGCTTACCATTAGGCGATACGTATGCTCATTTGCCCGCCTATTCCATAAAACATATTTTTAACTAGCTGACCCCGCGAACTTCATGCCGCCATATTTACATATCTGTCTCAGCTTCCCACAGGCAGTGTACAGTCGCGGACAAAAAAAGACTTTAATTTATTTTTTTCTAGCAAAAAAATAATGAATTAAATCGGACTATGTGTTATTGAATCACAACTAAGTGCATATTTTGACTTTCATCCCCTCTCTCCAGGAAACCGTGCTGAATTTCGGTATAAAAAGTATCCTATGTCTAGGTAGTATTAACTCAAATCATGCTAAGTTTCATTTGAATTAATTCAGTGATTTCGGCGTGATGCGCGGCCAAGATACATACAGATAGACAGACAAACAAAAATGAAAAAAAAAATCAGTTTTGGATTTAGTATCGATTATAAAGAGCCCTCCAAAAAAAAATTCAAAAATCTTTAATGTACAGAATTGGACCTGTTACATTTTTATTATAAGTATAGATTTGGATCCGGATCCGATCCAGTGTCAGTCTCACGACTAAGACGAATCTATTGATACCACTCACATAAAAATACGACAAGCCGTTTAGGCTCTAGGGCGTGCCAAATAAATATACAGACATACATAGTATACATACATACATACACTCGAAAAACACAACCTTCCTACTTTCGCAGTCGGGTAAAGATAGTAATTACTACATTACGATTTCCTATAAATCGTACGGGAGGATGAATCGACATTAAAAAAAATGGCACATCAATAAAACTAATATTGATATCAAATATATAGATGCAAGTATTTTATTCATCAACATCAACAGCCTTTAATGGTCCACTGTTGGACATAGGCCTCTCCGGCCGGCGACGGGTTGCTATAAATTCTCAAATTTTCCTTCTCTTTGCTACATGCATACAATTATACGACTGTTTAAGTTAAGAAACAAACCTTTATATTTAAGTTAGGTACAATCACTCCATATTTAGTAGTGTTACAATAAATAAAAGTAAAATAACTTGATCATTGAATGATAAATTGATAAATGTAATACATATATTGAAGAACGCGGGGCGGTCTCTCAGTCACATGACATAGATTGAAGGTAGGCTAACTCAATATCTAAATCAATATTTAACAACATATCTACTTAATATCTACTTTTAATTAATAACGATTGAAACCGGATGTAATTAGTAAACATAAAATTAAATTAAAACTTCCAATAGAAATTTGAGAAAAGTCAGAAGCAAATCAAGCAAATCAAGCAAATCATGGCCTCGACATTTGGCCCTGCCGTGACTCATCTTTTCTCTGTTAGCCTTTGGTCAATTCATAAACGAAAGTAGCAAAAAACCCCCTTGATGCGTCTCCTGAGCAGTATGCACAGCAGTTTATGTCGTTCGTTTTATCAGCTGTTATGGACCTTGAAAATGAGTCACTATGTTTGTTACATCGTTTTCGAATAAATATGCTCATAGTCTTACTAGAACTATTTTATCACATACTAATTTATTTTAAAAAGCGAATATAGTCTTAACTAAAGAAAATTTGGTACGTAAATGGAAAAATGTGTAACGGCGTGTCCATGTGCAACCACCCTGAAAGTACTATAGGAAGTACCTACGGTAGGTACTATTTTGAAGATTTTTTTTGCGTTAGAATTGCTGCAGAAATTAGGTGTGAGGTTAAAAGATGAATCTTGATTGTTTTATTGACGAAAATATAAAAATTGTTTTTGCGATAAATTATCTTTATTTCTGTTTGTCTGTTAAGAACTTATGAGTCAATGGCGTATTGCATTAGGTAGTTAAATTGTATCTACCTATTTTTTAATCCACCTGAGACTTAGTTCGCTTCTTGAAGAGACACCAGATTCCACTCGGAAATTGTTACCGATATCTTGTTGGATACGGATACTCACTTACACCATGATTAAGAATAATAAAATGTAAACTAAGTATTGCGTGATTTTTACTCACGACTCAGTATATGGGACTGTAGAATATTAATATACTATATTGGGAGGAAGATGCATCGTCATTCATTGACATGTGTGAGATGACAATGAGAGTCGCCAAGCGCCGGCTATTCTGATGCAGATGTAGGCGCGTGCGCTTGCACTTGTATACGACCTTACCGCTCTGATACCGCATTTACACTATTAAAGATTAAACATCACATCAATGTAATTCCGTACTTAATAATTTTTTCCATGTTTGCAATCTTAATTAATCTACAATATACAATGATGATGATACAAAACAAATAGAAAGCAAGAAAATATACTATTTGAAATTCATATAGTCAGTTTTGAGATAAATTAGTTATACATTCGATTCGATGAGATCTGTATGGTATACTCTCTTATATCTATAGCTACGTTAAAGAGACCGGCGCGTAACTTGGCCAGAAGTGGGTTTTTAGGTCCCTTTGGTTGATAGAGGGACGCGGGGATTGTAGTAACACCATTCCAAGCAAGCGATTGGAGCGTAATTCGACTAGGTACACTACGATTTTGTTTGTTTTGATTGGTTGCACTAAGTCTTAGATAAAAAAAAAGGTAGATAATGCACTGCCTTGTTCTTGTTGTCAATTTTTCGTCAGTATCGTGCAAGTTGTTGTTGTTTCTACGATACTGACGCAAAGTAGCGTAGTTTACAGCATAGTTAGTGGGTAACGCGTGTGTTTGCATGGAACTGCGCTACTTTTTTCTGCTTCAACAAGAGCAAGGCGGTGCGTTATCAACCTTTTTTTATTTGATCTGAGCACTAAGTGTACTATGCGCGAACTGATCCCCACTACGCCAAAATCTGGCCAAGTTACGAGCCGGCGCCTATACCTATGGGATGAATAGGGCCGGTGATACTCCGTATTCTTAATCCGTCACCACACGCACAACCTTACCTTATACAGCTTTGTACAAATGTAACTCGAGAGCACTCATTTGACTTACCCACACATTTAAAATCTGTCATTGACGTTCTTCCATTATCAAACTTTATAACCTTGTAAAGAAGTGAAATATTAATTTAACACACAACGTCTAGGTCGCCAATAAACGTACTAACAACAATAGTGTTTGAGACAATGATTAAAGGTATATTTTTGTTAGAGATATACGAGATAGATTAATGAGGAAGAAATAGGAAATACTGATAGAAACATGTAACTCTTCTTATTAATAGCTCTTCTTGTTCCGATTCAACATTCATTACTCACTTAAACAGGTCGAATATACACACATCAAAAGTGTCTAGGGATCAACATATGTGTCTAGGGATCAACATATATTTTTGCAATAACTTTTCTCCTGATTGATATTAATTAAAATTTTCTTTAAGGATTCATCAAATAAAGTGTTTTCGTTTGTCATAGTAACGATAAACCAAGTCACCTTTGCATTAATAAAGAAATTTGCCATTTTCCTAATAAAAGGATTTTTGACATTTGAACCACTAACATTAAAGTTCGAAAAAAAGACTGAAATAACAGTTTTCTTTAAAATTTTATTAGTTAACTTAAACAATTAATAATCCGTGTTTCTACCGCGAACACTAACAACACAAGAACATCGGTTTGGCATACTCAAAATGAGTTCATCCAAACACGCTGTGGAATGGCCGCCCATGTTCGTTGCAACAACAAAATAAGGTCTTCTTGCGACTGGATACCCTCCATATTCGGCAGAGCTCTTCTCTGTAGCATATCCCATGCATGCTCAATCGGGTTCAAGTCTGGCAACTGAGCAGGCCAGGGCCAAAGCCACATGTCAATCTCAAGAAATCCGCATAAAAATGCTTGATCCCTAGACACTTTTGATGTGTGTAGTTTAGCTGTTCCAAAAATGATAACACGTGCAATTTTGGCAAGGCTTTTTGTTACAGAGAAGTTAATAGGAATCTAACCAAGGAAGACAATGACTTTCAATCACATAATCTAGTATTTCCTTTATTACCTCGAATCATGTAAACGAATGGATAGATTTTGATGATTTATTGGAAAGGTTGGAAACCCAACGGCCTTAATAAATGGCTAATAAAAATCATAGCGTAGTTTCAGTGAAACTTTGTGCAGAATCCAACCGAATGACGTTACAAAATAAAGAAGTTTAATTAGGTGATTTGAAAATGAATCCCACCAAAAATATTTTCATGTAAAATGTTGCCAAGACGACTGCATGTGGCTTACCCTGTGAAAAAGATATAAAATCGCCGTAGAGCCAAGCTTCTGAACCCTGAGCCCTAACTCTACCGACCGGTAGGGTCGCTAACAGCCAAGCCATACAATTTTACTGAGATGTAGCGTTTGTGAAGTTAGGGTAGGTAGAGTTAGGGCGTGTAGATTCAGAAGCTGTGTTCTACATGAGATCTGATATCTTTTTCACAGCGTAAGCCATATGCAGTCGTCTTGGCAACATTTTACATGAAAATGTTTTTGGTGGGATTTCATTTCTTTTTGTAAGTTCCTTATGGGAGTATTTCTATTGTTCTTTTCTTTTTATTTGTTTGTGATTTTATAAAAATCCCGTTACACGTATTTTTTTGTTTCTAACACGGAATGGGCAGCTGATTTTTTTGTATGGAAAGAAGACAGGTTAAAGTATATTTTAAAATAAAATTTAGGTGCCCCAATGCTGATAATCCCGAGAAAAAGAAATCAAAAGGAACTATGGACTTTTTAATAACGTGAAAAAGCATATAGCATGCGTTTATTATGTACTCATTGATTAATAAATACAAAACTACATTTAATTCGTTGATTTCGAAGAAATTAATTTTTTCTGTTTTTAAAACCCCAAAAAAAGGTAAACTTTGGTACTTAATTTCTCTGGAACTAGACCGTATTGGTACGCGGCAGTTTTGCTCGGACTCTTCTAATACAAAGCCCTCTCATTCTATGGAACGAATAGCAAATGTCCGTTTTCACTGAGATATCATAACACGATAGTGCCCCCAGATAGAAGTTACATACCTATATATGTCTAAAAGATAATATTTCTTAGAATTCTGTCAAAACCAATATGCCTTTGCAGGAATTCAGCTAATTAACTCTGTGTTTGATATGTATTATCATCACTGTATATGATTACTCATATTGCAGTAAGTTATTCTAAATAATATTTGTCTGCAGTAGTTACGCACATGTATTTTTATACAAACATGTACAAGTAGTTCTCATCAGCTGGTAGCTGCTTAACATTCCATTCTCTAAATAAGTCTAAATCCATCCGAATGTGGTTTGGTAGACTTCTGAAATAAATTAAAAATCCTTGTGGGGTACTATTGGATACAAAATTATTATTTTACATTGAACAGCGGACAAAGTCCTTTATTTTAAAATAATAAATTAATCACAATCGGTTTACCAGTTGGACCAGTTTCATCCAATGCCTGTTTACTTGAAAGATTTTATCAATTAAGTAGACTTTAAGTGTTTGTAACTCTCCCAAATATTAGTTTGAGTGAGTTGAGTGTTTTGATGACCCTATAAAACATACACTTGGACTACATAGAACACATCAATAATCGAAGACTGTCGTAAGGTCATTTTCGTAAAAGTGTGATGAATATAATCGAACTAACTTCCAAATCGAGTTTCCTCTGTCTTGATATCGTGACCTTGTTGTTGAGGTAAATACGCACTGTGAATCAATTTACTGTCGCTTTTTCAAGCATTGAAACCTTATCGGCACGATGTGATTTGTCCACACAAACATAAGCATTTATACATAAATGTCTGGTAAATTAAACCATACCTTATTGGCCTTAATTTTCTTAATTCGTTTATTAAAAAATATCCTCCACCATCTAACGCAGGATAAAATTATTAAAAAAAAAAACCGACTTCCAAAAACATCCAACGAAAACTCTCTGTCAAAAAACACTTAAAAGCGTAAAATAAACTGGTTCTTCATAAATTGCCTATACCTAATTCTTTATTCATTCAAACAGTAGTATTATAATGGGTGCTAGGTACCTAAAATCTGTTTGAAGTCGGTGCCAAGTGACTATCGCTTAGACTTTTGTAATTGTTCGTTTGTATTCTTTTTGGCTTAGCACCGACTTCAAACAGATTTTAGGTACCTAGCACCCATTATAATACTACTGTTTGAATGAATAAAGAATTAGGTATAGGCAATTTATGAAGAACCAGTTTATTTTACGCTTTTAAGTGTTTTTTGACAGAGAGTTTTCGTTGGATGTTTTTGGAAGTCGGTTTTTTTTTTTTTATAAAAAGTTTTTATTTTACAGTTTTTAGTGCAAACAATCGTAGGTAAGTAGTAAGTTGATTTATTTCATCAAATTTCATCATCAAGAATACAAATTAAGGTACGTGTAATATTAAAATCATCCTCTAATCCCTAACTGTTGAAGAGTTTAATCTTCTATCATCAGCTCACCTAAATAGCTTGAAAGTATACGACTGAAGGTCTTTAGATACGTATGAAATTGAAAGAATTATTCTCCAACTCCTAACCGTTGAGGAGTTGTACCTTCCACCTTCCATCATCAGCTTACCTAAATAATTTGTAAGAATACGACTAAAGGTAACTTATATACATATGATATTTAAAGATTTATCCTCCAACTCCTAACCGTTAAGGAGTGGTACCTTACATCATCAGCTCATCATCATAAAATGATGACTACCAGACGCAAATACCGGTGTAACTTCAGAAAATATACGAAAAACATAGTATGTGCCTATAAAAAATGAGGGTTTCCCTCGATTTCCCTGGGATCCCATCATCAGATCCTGATATGCTGGCAATGGGACCACCACGGAAGCATACCCTGTCGAATACAAAAAAAAATTCAAAATCGGTCCACAACTGACGGAGTAATCAGGTAACATAAAAAAAAAATAAAAAAAAAAATACATACAGTGGAACATAGAACCTCCTCCTTTTTGGAAGTCGGTTAAAAAGGAAACGCATATTTCTAAGAATGCAATTTGCAAAATGGTAATTATCTACAGATTATTTATATGTGATATTAGAACACTTGAATTTCTTATCTATGTTTAGTTGCAACTTACATACCTACCTAAATTGTGTATATAAAGGAAAGGAGTGTGGCGCCACATCTGCTATTAAGGAAAGATTAAAAACCAGACAAGTTTGGTTTGTATGTTCAAAACGTAGATGACATTAAATATTTGACATACAAAACACTATGATTTGTTAGTGCATAGCTGTTTATTAGGCACACAGCAATAAAGCTCATTTCAGACGTCTTATACAAATGTGTATTTAAACATCTAAATATGTATTCATCTTTGAAGACAATAACCCGAACCTAATACAAGTTTTATACAGAATAAGTTTTGTAGCCACTACGGCACTACAGTTCTGCCTATGTTCGAACTAGCAGACAGGTGTATTAATCGACTAATTGCCGACACATTTTGTATGGCACTGGTCTTTACTATCTACTTATACCGAACCCACTTCCACTATTATTTTTCAAAATTAAATTATAGAATAAAATAGGTACTCTATTTTTTATTGCACTTAGTTTTGCTATAAGTGTTTCTCATATCAATATTCGAAACACAGTTGTTAACAATTACTTTGTACGAGGCCAGATTTGCGTCATTTATTTGTACTAATTGCTAATTACGTTAATATGCAAGTTAATATCTAATAACAGTTTTCGTGAGTAGCCGTACGTGACTACACGTAATCCATATTATGACCTATTTGAGAAAAATATTATTAATAATTAGCGCACAAATAGGAAATGGTCGTCTTTGCAGAATTATTCAGGTAAATGAGAATGGACGGACGTGATTTACAGATTATAATGAAATAGTTTGGTTATGAGAAACTGGTTCTGTAATATTTGAGTACATATTTGTTGACCTGTCGAGCTTGACAATTAATTTATCAATAGTTAAATATTATCATTATTAGCAGCCTTTAGTAGTCCACTGGTGGATATAGCATAGAGCTACTATAGATAGAGTAGGGAAGACATACGGCTGCCTGTAAGCGGAAACGTCCAACGGTTAAAAAGAGAGAGAAGATCGCGGTACTCCATCTGTCTTTCTCTAATGATAATCCAATCACAACAATTAACGGTCGAATCGTTCTGCTATGCTGCTTTTTTGCGCTAATTGCGCATACGCGAGTACAGGCAGACGGATAAGTACCGCGATCGTCTCTCTCTTTCTAACCGAGGGACGGCTGGAGGACTGGCTCCCCTGCTCTATCTATAATACCTCTATGGGATATAGGCTTCTCCTTAAAAATAGCCTAGGCCTATTATACCGGGCTGATCAGACGGTTTGGTATGGTGTTTGTTTTCAATTTTCTTTCTCTTTACATTGTCCTACATACACACATCAAAAGTGTCTAGGGATCAAGCATTTTTATGCGGATTTCTTGAGATTGAGATGTGGCTTTGGCCCTGGCCTGCTCAGTCGCCAGACTTGAACCCGATTGAGCATGCATGGGATATGCTACAGAGAAGAGCTCTGCCGAATATGGAGGGTATCCAGTCGCAAGAAGACCTTTTTTTGTTGTTGCAACGAACATGGGCGGCCATTCCACAGCGTGTTTGGATGAACTCATTTTGAGTATGCCAAACCGATGTTCTTGTGTTGTTAGTGTTCGCGGTAGAAACACGGATTATTAATTGTTTAAGTTACCTAATAAAATTTTAAAGAAAACTGTTATTTCAGTCTTTTTTTCGAACTTTAATGTTAGTGGTTCAAATGTCAAAAATCCTTTTATTAGGAAAATGGCAAATTTCTTTATTAATGCAAAGGTGACTTGGTTTATCGTTACTGTGACAAACGAAAACACTTTATTTGATGAATCCTTAAAGAAAATTTTAATTAATATCAATCAGGAGAAAAGTTATTGCAAAAATATATGTTGATCCCAAGACACATATGTTGATCCCTAGACACTTTTGATGTGTGTAGTTGCTCCTTTAGTCCCCTCTTACAATAACCACAGGTTTGAAAGGGGTGGTGATAGTTCGTGTTCTTAATTTAACAACACCGTATAATAACCGTAGAGTTAGCAGTGAGTGACTGTGCAACAGTGGACTGCGGTAGGCTGATGATGATGACTGTAGTCGAAGTACTTGAGTTTCAACTACGAGGGTAAAGTTTAAATACGTTTTTATGTATTGCATGTAAACTAAAGTTTAATTAATTTATGTATGTAAATGGTATACTATCGTTTTTCTTTCATTCAGTCATTTCTTACTAAATCAATTTTATTAGTATTCAAATAACTAAAAAATTTAATATGTTATTATATAATACCTTACGATTTATTACTTTTTGCTGAATCATGTTAGATTAGTGAAGAATTTTTTTCTTTTTTTTTTTTTTTATGTATGGCCCGCCATAATGACTCTACTCTGCCTGATGGAAAGCATAAGCAGAATCCAAGAGTGGTTGTCACCATACTCACTGCGAATGCAGACAATGCAGTATGGCGACCCACACCATGGCGGCCTAGTGATGCTGCTGCATCTTTTAGTCTAGTCAACAAGTATGGAACTTGTTGACTAGACTATTTGGGCCTCCGGTCTCGCACTCACCAACGAAACACGACAGCACGAACGCTGTCATTTTACGTTGATTTTCTGTGCGAGGGTAGTACCGCCCCGGTCGAGCCGGCCCATTCGTGCTGAAATCAGCGTGGCTCTACTACCTACAATTTTTTGAATCCGAATCATATTTACTATTTTAAATCGTCTATTTTCCATGCAGTCCTTTTAATCAGTCGTCGTCCTCCTACTTACTCTTCTTATTAGATATCCATTTTCTAAGTGATCAACTTAACTAGATTCCATCCTCTTTAAATTTAATTCAGTTTGTAATTACTTGCTACTGTTCTCTGTACCAATTTAGACGTCAAGAGGGCTAATTATTATTAACACACTTTACGTGAATTTGAGTTTAGAATATAAAAATATATCTACGAGTACTACAGTTATACAGGGTGTCCCAAAATTCAACGATAAGCGGGCGCCTAAAGGTAGACCTGCTAATGAGTATTTAATTAAATTTTGAAATATTTTTACTCTTAGTGTACTTTGACTCATGGTCTTGTAAAAAAAAAGTATGGACACCACTAGGTAATAAATAAATAAAAAAAATGAAGAGTGTAAATTTTCAAAGAAATTCTAAATTTTTCTTGTAACTAAAAAAAAACTAGGTATATTTTTTTTATTTTTTTTCCTTATGTACTCATGAGCAGGTCTACCTTTTGGCGCCCGCTTATCGTTGAATTTTGGGACACATGGTATACACACTAGCGGTGTAGTTTATTTAGATGCCCCCGCCGCGTCGACGACACGAACGACAGGACGAAACGTGCATTTTAAATCTGTGATATCTTCGAATATATTCAATTAAATTAGATACAGTAAAGAGCCATTTTCATTTATATTAAATGCACAATGTATTTAATTTACTTAATTGTATAAGGATTCATTCTGTATTGCTTAATATCGCTTCGTAAATAAGCCATTATATTATTTCTCGTAAAAAGAAAGGAATATAAAATGTTTATTGTGGGTTATCCCTAATGAAATGATGATAATATATATATTTGCAAGATACTAAGAGATAGACATATACCGTCGCGGACTTTTTTGTAGACCTTTTTAAGGTGTACAATACTGTAGTACATTATTTGATCTATCTCGTAGGGTGCAACCAGCTTTTGCAATGTAAGCGCAAAAATGTGTTTATTTGCTACATCACATTTTCCATACTATATTATGTATTTATTATACATAAATCACATTAAAAAACCTTCCACTGAATCACTCTATTAAAAAAAATACCGCATCAAAATCCGTTACGTAGTTTTGAGCTCCTTAACTTCTTATTAGAACTGGACAAATGAGGTATCGTTAGAAGCGTCTTGATCGTCCTCTGGTTATAGGCTTTATGACGTGTCACTGAATCTAATGTGGCGCCCTCTAGCCAACATAAAGTACTGTTTTAAAAAAATAATTTGAGATAAATATGCCGTGTTTGGTATCATTGAAAAATATATATTTTATTAGCATTTGCTCGTGACTTTGTCCGTATTTATTCGATAATTGTGATATTTCTATGGTACCATTTAAAATATACTTTGCAAAGAAATTCATATTATAGAGGCACCAAAACATTTTAAATAAAAAAAAGTAAAAACTAAAATCCAACTACGACAAAAAACGACGCTGAAAAAGTATGAAACAAGTTTCAAAAGCCGTAGCACAGAATAACTAATAATAGCCGTAGTCACGCGTTGTTAATGTGTTATGGTACATTTCTACGTAACGTGTGACTACGGCTACTATTAGTTATTCTGTGCTACGGCTTTTGAAACTTGTTTCATACTTTTTCAGCGTCGTTTTTTTATACTATGTAGTTCATGTAAATTGTATTAAAAAAAATAATGAAAAATAAAATCAAATTGTTATTTATTCATAAAATTTCAAGTATAATATAATTATTAACAATCAAGTAAAATATAAAATAATCATATAATTTCAAGTATAACATCTTTTTCTAAGAAGATTACTGTCTCACTGACAATAAATCGAAAACAGAAATTACCTACTGAACAGCCACAAATAGCATAGACACCCTTAAATAAGTTTTTGAGAGATAAGAGTTATGTCGGAAGCAAATCGATTAAAAGCACATGGCATTTTCCTCAAAAGTTTTCTCTTGGAAAGACAAAAATGTGGCAGATACTGGCGCCTTATAACAGTCGGCGGTCACGACTTTACATTAAACTGAGGGAAGGCATACTGATCTTTGGTTTCGTTTCCGTTCTATATAGTCGGGTGCTCCTTATGTGGGAGGTAGAATATTTCTATCTACTCACTGCCGAAGTGCCGAGTGTTTATTGTGGCACTCCGCCTATAAATCACCTTATAGGCGGACAGAATCATGGTTTCTGCTGCGAGCTTTTTTGCACCAATGGCTGTCAAGATCGAGGCTCTGTTGCATAGACTCTGACCACTCTTTACTTCACCTATTTCAGATTACAGATTACAAAATAACAATCTGAGACAGATATAATGTCAGTGCACAGACATTCTTTTCAGCTTTAACGGTTATAATAATTTCCTATTCAATAATGTCATAATATAAGACTCGCGTCAGTTTTATTTTAATAAGGAACTTACGTCATCACAATAAATCGTAATATTTGTTCAATTTTGTTTAAAAAGTAGGTTTTTTTCACCTAACAGCATTAGTCCCCAAAAGGTGATTCTTCCTTTTATGACGTTCCTATTTCGTATTATCCACAGACCGAGATACGTTTTTGTAGATGGTACTAATTGAGAATATACATAATACATATAGGTATGCTTGACAAGTCGATAACCGTGTATTAAAATCATTAAATGACATTGTATTTGTCGATAGATGATAATTCGTACGTGATGTAAGTTAGTAAGTACGTATTTCCGGTTGTTCCAAACTCGTAGACTCTTAACTAGGTACTAAGTAATAGTCTGAGCCATAGAATTAGGTAAGCACATTGACTGCATTGTGTAAGAGATTAACAAAACAATCTAATTAATTAACATATTGAGCCATCTCGGTGGCATTTTTTTAATATATTGAAGGTTTACATAAACTTACACAATTTTTGTATTCTAACAGTAGGTACTTATAGGTAGGTTTTGTGTAAGACTACGACCGGACCGGAAGGAGGACGGATTACAGGTCTCGGGTCGTCAATGACAAGTTTCGATTGGAAATATTCAGTAAAGAACTACTTTCATAGACTTAATACATATAAAGAAATTTTCTACTTGTGCTTTCTCTCTTCCGAGAGAGAGTGGAGTCATTGAACCCTTAAGAAAGTTCATTCAGTGTTCTATAGGCCCGCAACACCAGAGGCGTCACAAGTGCGTTGCCGGCGTTTGGGGGATGGGGAGGGGGATAGGGGGAGGGGTTGAAGTATGGGCCTCCGGTATCCTCACTCGCTCTGTGACACAGCTCAGGCGCTGTTTCAAATCGCTTTTCTGTGACGCCGTGGTATCACTCCGGTCAGTCGGTCGAGTGGTATCTTTTAAGGTCGGCTCACTGTAACCTTTTTTATGTTGTTTTTGTGCCCGATGTTATAATATCACGCTAGAATAGGCAATAGGAGACGCAGACGAGGTTGCGTGGGGTTTTCTAGTTGTATAATATAATAGCGAAACTTCCAAATATACCTACAAAAATAAGAATAAAAATTTGAATGAACTTTTGTTAGTACGCACAAACTATTTAACAAAGAATACTTATGTACATCCGCATACATGTAAATCAGGTATCCTAGTATGTATGTAAAGTAAATAATAGTCTTCTGACAATTGGAATTAGAAATGAACAAATAAGTAACATAATTTGCGGTCGTTGCCGCAGATGAGTGAACATTTAAATAAACTCGAGTAAGAAGACATAAAAGTTAAGTACCTGCAGTAACCGATATGTTGAAGTCGTTTAAAATCCATCACTCTGCTAATATCGGCTGGTTAGAACGTAGTGATGTCAGCTGAAGTCTATTTCAATATTTAGTATTCCATGAAATTGATAAAAAGACTAAGTAACTTAGTATATTTGCCTGCCTCGTTGGTCTCGCGGTTGGCTCGTGTGACTGCTGATCATGAGGTCTCGGGTTCGATTCCCGGGTCGGACCAAATCTTTGTATGATCTACAAATATTTGTTTCGGAGTTTGGGTGTTTTCTATGTATAATATGTATGTATTTACAAAAAAATGTATATATGTATTTGTATCAGTTGTCTAGTCTAGTACCCATAACACAAGCTTTGCTTAGCTTGGGACTAGATGGTGCTGTGTGTTAGATGTCCGAAATATTTATTTATTTATTTAAATAACTTAATGAAGAATACAACATCTTCAGAAGTATTATTCGTATCTTCGTCCTCCATAAGCACAAGCCTGAGGGTGACAGGTGTGGCCATCTTTCACACTAGTAGAAGCAGGCCGGGATACGTCGGGACAGGAAGGAGTCATCTAAAACCGTAGGTCGGCCGAGGTACGTCGGGGTTCCAGGGATTTCCTTTCGAGGGGTGCACCTAGTTCTCCGGCTTCTAGTACCCGAGACGGCTTGCGGTTTTTAGTCAGTTCGAGTCCGACATAACCACCAATCAGTGATATCCGAGGGGTTTTCCACACAAGAAAAGGAGTATTATTCGTATTTATAAAGCGTACACCTAGATATAGTTTTTTTAAGTGTATACTTTGGGAAACCCTGACTTGTTTCAGACCCGGAACACGACGGGTGCCCCTGTCGAAATGCGGGTTTATCAAGAGTTAAAAAAGCAATGTTACACAGAAATTTCGTTGGTTCCACGTGAGAAAAGGCGTAAAATAACTTTTGTAAATATACAATTAAATAAAGTCAATTTAAATGAGCAAAATCATTAGTCTATACCTATAGTTAGTCCCTAAATCATCAGTCGGTATCTACAATTTGGTACTTGAGGTACAATAGCTAGATAGATAGCATAGATACCTATGGCTTAAAAATTAATCCATCTAAGACTCAGGTCATTATCGTTGGAAGCTCTCGAATGGTTTCCAAAATTGATTGGACAAAATTGCCTCAAGTCACGTGCAATAGCACACCTATCCCATACAGTGACAAGGTGAAGAACTTGGGGATCTATATTGATAGTACCTTATCCTGGGGTCCTCAGCTGCAGGAGCTGAGTCGCAAAATGTTTGCCGCTGCAGGGTCTTTGCGCAGACTACGCAATTTCTTACCCATATCTACGAAGATTGCTCTTTCACAATCCCTTCTTTTCCCCATCCTTGATTATGCTGATGCCAGTTATCTTGATCTCACCGAAGACCAATTAAATAAGCTTGAGCGACTCCAAAATCTCTGCATAAGATTCATATTTGGATTACGCAAATATGATCATGTCTCCGATTATTGTAAACAGCTTAAATGGTTACCCATCCGCCTTCGCCGGAATACACACATTCTTTCTCTTCTGTACAATATTCTCTTCAATCCACTTACTCCACGCTACCTGAAATCTCGGTTTAACTTCCTACTTGACTCACATCCTAAAACATTGAGATCGTCAGAGAATTTGAGATTGAAAATGCCAGGACATACAACCAAATTTCTCGACCATTCCTTCTCTGTACAAGCAGTTCGCCTATGGAACGCCCTACCAGTCGTAATAAGACGTGCGAAAACATTAACTGCCTTTAAGAGACTGGTAAAGGAATATTATCTGAGAGACGTCAATGTCCCATAGCTTGTTATATTGCATGGAATGTCTGTAGGCGTGTTTTACTCATCTTATTGTATGTATTGACTTGGTCCCTCACACTACGTGTTGCTATTATTTTATGTAATGTGTAAACTCTATTTTACTTTCCTTTCCACCAAAAATACACCAGGCACTACCATATACTTTTTCATCCCTCTTCTTTCCATCCCATGGTTGCCTGTAAGATATTGCCTTGGAGCGATAAGGCCGCCACTTGTACATACTTCATATTAGTTTTAAGTTTACCTTGTAATTTCATAAGCTGGTGTACAATAAAGAGATTTATTATTATTATTATTATTAATAGCCTACCTCATATTTACAAAATACTGACAAATTTGAGTTATAAATTCGTGATTTCACATCGTTCTTTTATTATTACCACTCTTAACTTCACGATTTCCATCTTTTACCCAAATTGTTTATTCAGAAACAATACACTCCGTTGACTTAACTAAACAGTACACTTAATGTTGATTTTAACGATACCGAATAGCTTATGTAGCACAACCTATTTTGCTCAGGGATAAATACTGCAAACATCATCCAGATAAACCCATGGCTAAATAGGTACCTACCACTCGGTTAAAAAGTTTAAACATTGGTTGGTAATCTGCTTTTATGTTATTTGAGTTCACTGTACTAATCCAGTAATGTATTTTATTCGTATATATTTTAATGTCCACCGTGTATTTTCTAATAATTTATTACAAAGTAAGAGCTGGATGGTACAATACTTTAATCACTACCTACTTGCTTTTTTAGGACAGTTTAATTATAGTTTCTACGGTTCAAACTATAATTAAACTATACACGTATCAGCGATTTAAGAAAAAATCGATTAAATAAGATAAAAGGTTCATCATCATCATCAGCCTATTGCAGTCCACTGTTGGACAAAAAAAGTTAAAAGATAAAAGGTTCGATAGTTCGAAACAATAAATTCATTCGAATTAATAGTTAGATGTCCGAAATATTGATTTATTCAACACAAATTTTTAGAGTTAAAGTTACGAATCGTGCTAAATTTATTAACTTTAACAGTGCTTGATTTAAAATTGCAAATTATAAAGATGCCTATTCTTTACTACTAAAACTTATACACTTTACTACTAAATTAAAATCGTTAGGTGACATTTTGTCTTGCGGTTTAGCCCTTCTAACGAGATCCATAAAAATATAGTAATTAGGTAATATTTTAAACTTCTTGTGCGTCAATTCGAGACTCAACTGACGAATAATTTGACGTTTGAATAAATGACCTAACCCTAGTATCTACCTAAAAAGCGCTACATAATAAAGTCAAGTGCGTAAATGAAGTGGCTACTGAAACAAATAGGTGTACATACTGTACAAAGTTTAAACATTAATGTAAACTAAGCAAAACTCTGTGCAAGTTTACAGAGGCTTCATTGAAGCACTTCTTATCAGAATTAATCATGTTTTACTATTAAAAGTAAACTGTTACAAGAAAATTTAATTGTACTTTGAGATCGAATACGTGCGTAAAGTATGCTAAGTGTAGACATATCCAATGGCTTTGCGGTAATCTTAGAGTAAATCTTGTTGATATCGCAAGAGAATTGGTTCATAATGTTATCAGACACCACAAATATTAGCACTGTTGTCGTTAGTAGCTCCCAGTCCGACCTTGCGGTACCACGAATCCATATATTATACTGATACAACACCTTTCAGTAAACAATTAGGCATTGTTATTGAAAAGAGAGTTTGTTCAACAAGCACCAGCTCCCACATTGTCTCACCATGATTTTGCATAGATTAAATTGATAATGAAATAAATACTTGTTAAGTAGAAGCTCGTACCTGGTTCCATCTTCAATTGTTATTTATTGAAAGGAAATATAATTGTAATGAAATAAATGCTATGTGAAACTACAAATTTTAATATGTTGACTCAAGTTCATGCAGAGTTTAGGCGCTAGCTGAACACTAATTTTAAATGCAGTCGAAAATTATGCAAAAACTACAATGTTTGATCTAAATGCATCGGTGGACGTTTACACCTGTATTGTTGTTGTTAAATAATAATAATATCACATCATCCATCAACAGCT
This sequence comes from Diaphora mendica, assembly GCA_949125395.1. NCBI lineage: Eukaryota > Metazoa > Arthropoda > Insecta > Lepidoptera > Erebidae > Diaphora > Diaphora mendica. The sequence continues at coordinate 12,680,953 of OX421321.1, forward strand.
TTCCTTAGAAAGGAGGTTACCACACTAAAATATACGATGTGAATTATGTTTCAGATGTAGGTATGTATTCATCGTTTCGTTTACCTTAACACAGTTTAGCTACTGTAGGTAAAAACTGTTTTCCTATTATTCATGCTTTTACAGTTACTTACATAGAAGTATGTTTGTACCTATATATAAGTTTTGGTAAAGTTTATAAACTTATACCGGACTACGTAAAACTTTTTTAACATTTGTAGCGCCTATGTCATTCGGTCCGTTGACCACTATTATGAATCTATGGACACCTCATTCATTTAAATAATAATAGTTGTTTAGATTGTCAAAACCATTACCCTTCATTTTGGCTTCGCCGCAGTCGGATATGTTTTTTTAAATTGATGGTCCGTGTATATAAACACCAACATTTTTTTCAGTATCTTCTTATATTATAATAGTTATTATTCAGGCAGTTGCGTTATATTTTAAATTAAATTTTATTAATATTATCGAGTAAATTTTTGGTGTCATCACCATCATCAACAGCCATTTAGTAGGCCTCTCCTCATACAGAGTTAATTGTAGCGTCAAATTAGTATTTGTTTGTTGTAAAATTAAAATATCTGCTTCGTTAGTGACTTAATACCACACTGGACAACTGAGGGTAACGTGCGTCAAACTTTAATTAATAGGTGTTTAACAGTACATAATGTATTGCTTATATAAAATGCTATTCTCAAATATATTTATCTATAGGAGAAGTAAACTGAACGTGCGTGTGCAGGTTGATTATGATTGATTACTTTCGTCATATCAGTCACTTGATTTACAACCGTACTGAACACACAGATCTCACGGTAAAATTTGTTTTCATCGAATGTATACGAGTATTTCTACTCTGACTATTCTACTCTTTTTCAAATCTCAAGAGTAACATTTTTGACAGTTGATTTCAATATATTTGAATGTTCCACCGTAGCACCGAAACTACTGCATCGATTTTGGTAAATGAGATGTCAACAGATTTGTAATAATAGCCCGGGTATAGGCTTTATATATTTTCAACCGACTTCAAAAAAGGAGGAAGTTATCAATTCAACTGTATTTTTTTCATGTACATCATAACTTTCGACTGGATAACCGATTTTGATGATTCTTTTTTTATTCAAAAGCTGGTGCTTCTCGTGTGGTCCCATTTCAATTTGGTCCAGTTCTTGAAGTCGTTTTTTTTGTTAAAATTCGTGATTACCTATATCAAGTTTTCGCGTAGCGTAGTCGGGTTATACTTTTATAAACTTTTTCTTGTTAACTATTAATGAAGTGAGTTTTCACGTGTTTCCTTCCCACTATGTTCCCGGGTCCTTTAAGCAGGGCGTGAAAAAGCATCTCACCAGGCCGCCTTAGTGTGGGTCACCATGCTGCACTGCCCTTATTCGTATGGAGGATGGTGACCACCACTCTTGGATTCTGCTCATGCTTTCCATCAGGCAGGGCAGAGTCATTTTGACAGCTAATGAATAAAAAAAAGAATTAGACGGCGAACTTAACTATCGTTGTATTAGTGTGGGCGCACACCGGGGTCGACAGACAGTCTCCGACGAGAGAGATTGTCGAGGCTCGACTAGGTTACCGTAAAAAGCGTTGTATTAGGTGGGACCGTCGCACACCAAGACCGTTTCAGACAGACAGTCTCTGACGAATTAGTAGAAAATAAAAAAGTAAACAAACACTCTTTAAAGACGTAATATTCCCAGAATCAAATCGTCACTTCCCCTCTTCGACCATTTGTTCGGTCTCATGCGGTGTGTGTGCGCAAGCACAAGACAACTGTCGAAAACCGTCTTGTCACGGACCGTCTCGTCGAAGACAGTTTCGGTGTGCGCCCGGCCTTAGAGTTTACTGACATGCAGAGATTACCCGTGGGAGAGGTTTTGATGGCTTTAAGCTTCCATTTGCAAAGAAAGACTCTCCTCAATTATTCTAATCGCTAAACTGGCTTTGTCAAATCGGGTAGTAATATGAAAAAATATACCTATCTACATGAAGAATTTAAGGTTCAAAACTAAGTAAGATATTTTCAGATCAAATGTACATTAAAAATGCATTGTTGACTAGTTTTACATAGCAGCAGCATACCCTTCAGAGATTATATCTAAGGTTCATATCATACATAAGAACTTCACGAACTTCTCACGACTTGACCTCTTCACAACTTCTTGACCTAGACACTGGCCCTATATACGACTGCCCAAAAAAGGAGTGTAGGTAAGGTTTCCAGGGTTCATATAGGTATACATAATATATATGATACGATAGAATATTAAAACTCTCATACTATTTATTTACAAGATAAATTCTATGCTTTAGATGTGGTATTGTTAGAAAATTGTGACGATGCGTCGAATTCATCTTTTTAACCCCCGACGCAAAAAGAGGGGTGTTATAAGTTTGACGTGTCTGTCTGTCTGTGGCACCGTAGCTTGCGAACGGATGAAGCGATTTCAATTTAGTTTTTTTTGTATGAAAGGAGAGTTACGTGCGAGTGTTCTTAGACATGTTTCATGAAAATCGGTTGAGTCGTTTAAAAGTAATTGGGGTGAAAGTGGGGTAGAATAACAGAATGTCTGCAAAAATATCATTGGCGTATGATTACTCGATTAAGTGCTTGGCAAGGGGGTTTTTTAAAATTTTGAATTTTAGCTTGTGCAAGGGTATTTTTATTTTTGTTACTTTATGACTTTTTTAATCAAATTATTTATTTTTTATAAAAAATTCCTGCAATAACCTTTTTTGTACATGCATTGCATAAGGTGGCCTTAAATTACGAGTTTACTTAAAAATAATAATAATTAAGTTTCTTTGCAGAATAAACTACAAAGACTTCTACAATGTCAATTTCTGTCACACTTTTAGAAACCTATATTTTTTTTATTACAGTTTAAATCGACAGCTGGTATTTGCTAATAGCCGTTTAGATCATTACAATCATTAGACTTCATTCTGTCTGCCTATTGTAAACTGAAGTATAATACTACTAATAATAAAAACGCTAAACTTTGTGAGTATGGATGGATGGATGGATGTTTGTTACTCTTTCACGCAAAAACTACTGAACGGATTTGGATGAAACTTTACAGTAATATAGCTTATAAATCAGAATAGCACATAGGCTACTATTTGCCGCGATAACCGACATACACGCGGGCGGAGCTGTGAGCAAAACTAGTCTATAATATAAAAGAGGAAGGTGACTGACATACCCAGACACCAACGCACAGCCCAAACCTCTGAACCTAGAATCCTGAAATTTTGCATGTAGTTTCTTTGAACCTACGTAAGTGAGCCTACTTATAATAGGTCTTTACCTATGAAATTGCCGTTTTATATGCAATAAGTGAAAGTACTTATTTTTTCAAACTTTTTTATTTCTGTTATTCGAAGTAATCACCCATGCAATCGACGCATCTTTGCCAACGCATTGGCAGTTTATTGATGCCCTTCTTGTTAAAATCAGCTGGACGGGAGGCAACAAACTCTTCAAAGGCATTTTGTACTGCCTCTCGGGAATTGAATTTTTTACCCACTAAAAAGTAGTCAAAATTTTGGAAAAAGTAATAGTCGGTAGGTGCAAGGTCTGGTGAGTATGGCGGATGAGGGAGAGCTTCCAACCCCAGATCTTGCAGCTTGGAGACTGTCTGTTGGGCAGTATGGGGTCGCGCGTTGTCGTGAAGCAGCTGCAAGAGCTGGGGTTGGAAGCTCTCCCTCATCCGCCATACTCACCAGACCTTGCACCTACCGACTATTACTTTTTCCAAAATTTAGACAACTTTTTAGTGGGTAAAAAATTGAATTCCTGAGAGGCAGTACAAAATGCCTTTGAAGAGTTTGTTGCCTCCCGTCCAGCTGATTTTTACAAGAAGGGCATCAATAAACTGCCAATGCGTTGGCAAAGATGCGTCGATTGCATGGGTGATTACTTCGAATAACAGAAATAAAAAAGTTTGAAAAAATAAGTACTTTCACTTATTGCATACAAAATGGCAATTTCATAGGTAAAGACCTATTAGTTTTAGTAAGCTTCTGGCTACTTTCCCTAATTATTTTACGTTCTGATTATTATATATTGTTGTCAGATTTAGTTTTGTTATGTTATTATTATTAGAAAATGTTTATGATCTAGAACATATTACATGAATCTATGATCGATTGCGGTTTAATTATTGATGGCAAGTCTATGTATGCTTCGCCGAGTGCACTTTAATTTGTAATTGTTGTTCCCTTTTGTTATATTTTAACCGACACAAAGAAGGATTTAATTATAACAGGTTATTTTTTGTTTGTGGTGCACAACGTAGCAAATCTAAAAACTAGTTTTATTAAAATGATATATAATTTCAACATAACTTTAATTTTATCAGGATCTAATTTAATCAATACGTGATGCTTTTCCTCATTTTCCGATTTTTCCTCTTTATTTTTTAATGCTTCAGTTTAAAGGAAAACCGCAGATCCGGTACCGATGTATATATGATTAATTAACCAAACCAACGTTCCTGGGAATGTAATACTTCGTACTTTTAAAATAATGAAATGAAATGATGTTAACTTTGTGCTCAGGTCAAGTTTGCGCTCATGACAAATGTTGTGTGAAAATAATTTTTCACGTTACCAACAATTTTCTTTTCTCCACAAATTTATCTCTTTCTATGACGTAAGGCACATGTTGTAACAGAGGGTTAGTGTTTACCGACATAAATTGCCAACAGGCTTCCTAGAAACTCGTAACTTTACAAGGTTATGATTTTACGTAGCCTATTTACTACTTGATAGCGTATCAGTGATTTATTAATGAACTATCATTATAATGTTTACATTGAATACATTTTATAGCCTTCATTTTCTACTTCACATCTACGTACCAAATTTTCGTTACACATCTTGGAGTAGAATCTTTCTATGATAATACGTATTATCCAAAAATCTAATTTAAGAATTTGCATCGGTAGAACACCAAAGAGGTATAAAAAAAAATAGTTTTCATTAATTGATTTAAGAGATAACTACCTACTCAATTTATATAAACTAACAGAACAAAAATTGCGCAAACGTATTTTACTTATTTTCATTTTTTTTAAAATAAATATGTATCATTCTTTATACTTTTATATTCATATAAAAGTATAAAGAATATACTTTTTAAATATACATTATATGCATATTTATGCATACATTTTAAATTTCAAGTCTCTTACTTCAAAAACCTAGGAGTTTCATACAAACTTCCAACCCCCGTTTTGCCCCCTTAGAGGTGGAGTTTCGTAAAATCCGTTCTTAGCGGATGTCTACACCCTATAAAAAACCTACTTGCCAAATTTCAAGTCTGTAGGTATTATATATATAACTAGCTGTGCCCGCGACTCCGTCCGCGTAGAATAGTGACTTTGGGCAGCAGTTTTCGGACATTTCTTTTGGTTCATAAACATCGTCATTTGAGTGTTTAGAATAATCGAATTTAAAGTAATGCTTCTCTATACACGACATTAGACGTATAGCCATCGGGGATCAAAGCATAGAGGTTGCTAGGATTGCTAACACGTGACAGAGCTACATAAAGCTGATCGTGTGAAAAACAGGTAATACTTAGATCTACACCCACAACTTTTAGCGTACCTATGACCGTGAGCTTTATTTATTGTCACCGCGAAACATAGGCTCACTGGAAACCGGACTCGTTTAAAACTAAACGGAAAGTGGTTTGGGATGAGAGGAATCCGAGGAACAAAACACTATCACCTTTACCGCACCCTGTTAAAATCTTTGGTCACTTTTAATCTGGTACCGTTGCAACGTTTTGGCGGGCTTAAATATTTAAGGGGCATTATGGGTACGCCGACTTTTAAATTTATTTTATGAGCTGGTAGTCCACTAGCACTGAGGGATCACGCGATAATGCATGAGATTCACGATCGATGGACAAACGTGCCTCACGCTGTTCCCTGTTCCTACCTAATTCGAGTGGCCATCATTCGAGAACGATGTGAACTGAATCGAGATTCTCGCTGAGCCGAAGTTTCTGTAGCACGAAACCTGGCCTGACGTTCCTGAGATGCAGTGAGAGCCTCATGATCTTCTTCAGATTCCTGTAATCAAACTAATCTCATCCTTTTAGCATTCCTGCTGCACTGGGAGAGGTTGGATCTTTTTCGAGGCATTCAATATACTAACACAACATAGTTTAGTAAACACGTACTTATCATAAACAACTAAATTATAAATACTTACAGATTATTACACAGTTTCATTTATTACAGTTTAGTAACTATTATGACGTGTCAACCCAATCTATTAACTATCGAAAACAACCAAAGGTGTTAACTGTAAGTACTTCCTGTTTTTAGAAAAATACCGAAAGCAAGTCAAGAAAAATAACGTAAGTTATATGTATCACTGACCTTTTTTTTTACGTGTGGAAATACCCTCGGACCGTCACCCCACAGGGGTTTGCGGCGGGGCGGTGTGTCGGACTCGAACCGACTAAAACCACACGGTGTGCCACTCTGCGCCTGAGACGGGAGGGACCCGGGATCTGCTGATATTAATACATCCAAATTCCTCCTAGCGCCTGCCCGCACAGAAGCGGGCACCGGCGGCGGATTGGGTCCGAGTGGAGGTCGTCCTCCCGGACCTTCTCCGCCACCTCCATCTGCGAGATTACAACTTCGCAGAAGGTTGTGACCGCGGTAAAACTGCTGCGAGAGATCTCCTCCGATGACTGCAGTGAGGGCCCGACGCTGCGGCGCCCAAGCGGGGCAAACCGTCAGCGTGTGCTGGGCCGAGGCCTCACTGCAGTCGCAGTGGTGGCAGGCGGGACTCAATTCCCTCCTGGCGACCAAGTGCAGGTACCTTACGAAGCAACCGTGCCCGGAAAGGACCTGCGTCAGTCGGAAGGAAAGGGTCCCGTGCTGCCGCCCTGCCCACTCGAGGATGACCGGCTGGAGAGCCTCCACGGCGGCAAAGCCAGCACGTGGAGTCTCCAGCTGGAACGACCATCTAGCCATCGTGGCTCGACGGGCGGCTTCACACCACTCGCGTACTTCGGGCGGAGGGCGAATGCCACTCTCCGCCCGATATTCAGCCACCCGTCGATAAACTTCGGCGAGGAATTCCGCCTCCAAATCCCACGGGGGTGTTCCGGCCAGGGCGCACGCCGCCTCTCTCGACACCGTGCGGTATCTGCGTATGGCTCTGACTGCTAATATCCTCTGAGGGCGCCAGAGGCGGGCCTTATTTAGGGCAGACAGAGCCGCCACCCACACCGGTGCACCATACAGCGACATTGACCGGACAACTCCCGTGTACAGGAGTCGCGTTGCGACGCTGGCTCCACCCAAGTTGGCAAAAGTCACCCAAGAGCGGAGGCAGCGTCGACCAGCTTTGGACCAAGCTGTCGGAAGTGCTCGTCGAAGAGTCACCTACCGTCGAGGATCAGGCCCAGATACCTCATCTGGGCCCGACGATAACACTAAAATGGGACCACACGGGAATCACCAGCTTTCAAATAAAAAAGAATCAACAAAATCGGTTCACTCGGTCGAAAGTTATGAGGTACAAATAAAAAAAATAAAAAATACAGTGGAATTGAGAACCTTCTCCTTTTTGAAGTCGGTTAATTACTAAATAAAATGGTTTTTTTTAAACATAAAAATTAGAAAATATTTTAAACTAAATAAGTAAATAGGTATAAGGTTTATAAAAGAATCAAGAACTTGAAATCAAACTAACCTATACAAAATAAACATACTACTCGTATATGTATTTACAAACCCTAAAGAAATATGTCCTTATTAGAAATGACTCAATTGTAAGTACTTTCAGATTTTTACACATAAAATTAAGAAATAAAAAAATCAAGAAAAGAAAATAATGCTCTCGGCGCGCTTTATATACCGGCGTGGTCGCGCAGCCGTTTACAATCTACAAACGTCCAGCTATGTGATTCTTTAAATTGGCATAACTTTTTTATTTATGAACCGATTGACATGAAACAAACACTAAATGTTAAGTGAAGCTTACCACAATATATTAGTGAAAACCACATTTCAATCGGATAAGCTATTTCTGAGATTAGCGTGCACAAACGCACAGACAAACAGACAAACAGATAAACAGACAAAAATTCTAAAAATCATTGTTTTGGGTTCTATTGCGTTCATAAAGCCCCCCTATAATAGTTTTCCTGAGATATCTTCCACGTACAGACAGCGACCAGTTACAATTTTATTATATGTATAGATAACACAAAGATCGTCAACCTTCTTGTGTAAGCCATTCAAATTATGTATGTACATAAATCACAAAGTGAAAAACAATCCATTTTCCTTAGTTGCTCTTCAATGTGATGAATTTTAATAAACCAAAACGGTTCAAGTGCGTGATGGGTTAATCGCGGTGTACGGTTCCGTAGTGTATTACTACCGAATAAATTTAGATCTGTCTACATTTTTTTTTTCTAAATACCCAAAATGTATCAAATGGAAAGAAATGTATTATTATTTTTTATATATGAGGTAAATCAGTGGACAAGTCAACTACGCTCAGAATGAGAGTGGGGGTAGGGACCCGCCTACCCCTAGCAAAGAAACCCTTCTGCAACCTTACTCACTCGTTGAAATGCAACGATAGAAATACTTTTCAGTGAGATCGTTGTTTCACTCCGGCCGAAGTGGTGCTCTTCCATAGAATCTTGGAAAGTTGAGCGACAATATTACTTAGACAAACAGAACTAATCGAGGCGTCAGTTTTCCTCCTAAATCCTAAAAAAATAAACAACAACAAAATAATTAAAGAAGAAGACTCAAGTCTTATAGGTTAAGATTTACCAACCGACTTATCCAAGCTGAGTTTGTTTGTTCTGATCAACATGTAACACTCCATGTCGGTATTTAAAGACTCAATCTAATACTTTGCAGCGTGTTAAGCGTGTACTGTTTTCTTAAATAGTCCTTACAATTGTCATACTTACGCTACCTGAACTACGACCTCTACTCCGGTTCTGTATAAAGGCCAGGTTACTTTTAGGATAAGGAAAACACGCAGCAGCCAAAATCAATGATAAGAATTTCGCATATTGCCCTCGATCAAGACCTTTGATAGAGTACGTGATGCGCTGGTAAATGATCTATTGTCAAAATGTCATAACTACCTCTTATTTTTCCTTACAGACAGACTCCTGACTGTCCGAACTTGGATAATGGAGATATTTACACGCAATCAGAGTTCCTATCGCGATTGGCAAACCAGTGCCGGTATGATCGGTTGCTGCTACCCACATACCAGACGCGTGAGGTCGTCTACGTGCACGCAAGCGCCTACGTGTACTTTATACAGCCTGCTGAAGCCCATGATCTGGTAAGGGCTGCTTGTTTTTCTTTTCGCTCTTGATCTTAAAAATCGTATTTCTCTAAACAAATAATGTTATATTAGCAAGTCTTTAAACGTTTTTGTTTTCCAGGTACCTTATAGATGACGAGACTTCCTAGAACCTTATACTGAGTAGCATTTTAGTATAAGAATCTATCATATATAGGAACTATATGTAACAGTTGCTATTATTTATGTTCCTACTATACCAATCTTTTAAATTATTTTATTTCAGAATTTCAAACTACATTTCCTCCTTCAACTCCGATGGACTGACCCAAGACTGGCATACGCTTTGTACTCACCTAAGAGATCTAAAATTATCGGCGAGAGTGATATAAGAGAACGAATTTGGGTTCCTCACCTCTATATGTCCAACGAGCAGTCTTCGAGCCTGATGGGTACCGACAGCAAGGATGTCCTGATATCAATAGCACCGGATGGCGAAGTGCTTTTCAGTCGCAGAATGCAGGCTGTACTATACTGTTGGATGAACTTACAGAAATTCCCGTTCGACGATCAAACCTGTGCTATGAACTTAGAAAGTTGTAAGTATCTCTATTAGAATTCCACTGGGAGGGTGCATGAATTTAAATGTTTAATGCAATCAAACTGTACGTTGCAAATGTATATTTATTTTATAATCAAGCAATTTGTGAATATCACAGTATTTAGTATCATCTACACAATTTATCATTTAATTATGAATCACAAAAGTTGGGAATGTGGATGACAATGTTGGAATACCTACTTGATATTTTCCTTTTAAAATGCTATTATGATTTCAGGGAAATACAACGCATCTATCTTACGATTAATGTGGGAAAAAGACAACCCAGTAAGATTATCTTCAGAGTTACATCTCACGGAGTATTCGCTCCTCGATTACTGGACAAATGAATCTGTAGTACGTGGAGATATTGTCAACATGAGACTTGGCGGTAGATGTAATGTCGTTTTCTAATTATATATTAAAATTGACCTACTATACGTATAAGTACATAAGAAATAAGCAATTGCTTATTTGTTTTACAGCTGGGAATTACAGTGCCCTAAAGTTCACCTTCAAACTCGGTCGCGAAGTGGGTTACTATCTTATGGATTACTTCATTCCATCTATGATGATAGTCGCCATGTCATGGGTGACATTCTGGTTACAAGCTGATGCTGCTGCACCTAGGATTACTTTAGGTGAGCAAACATGACATTATATTTTGGAATAAAGGCAGAAGTCAGTATCACGAGTGCTCTTAAAAAAAAATATTTTTTATTTTCTCTAGTAGATAATTATGGCTTGAACTCACTTAAACTAATTTAGCTACTTTTATTATTTCAGGGGCAAGCACAATGTTGTCATTCATCACTCTGGCATCTTCACAGGCAAAAACCCTACCAAAAGTGTCTTACATCAAAGCCAGTGAGATTTGGTTCTTGGGATGTATAGGATTTATCTTTTCAGCTCTCATCGAGTTTGCCTTTGTCAACACGATATGGCGTAGAAAGTATGTTCAAGTCTATATTGTTCTATCATATGCTATCTAATATTTAAATATTAATTATTATTTAAATTTGTCGTGCAGGAAGGCAGTAAGCTTAAAGAAGGTGAACAGCAAGTACATATTGAAGAGTACTTTGACACCGCGGCTAGTGCGTAAAGAGTTCCAGAAAGAATTGCAGGAATCGTCGCCGCAACTGTCTAAATCTCGATCTTGCACATCTCTCAACCGAGAGACCAGCACAGATCCTGCAGGCCCTGGTTACAACAATTATTTGACAGTACATGTACGTATCAAGCTTAGCATTTACTATTGTAGGGTTCGGCGTAGGATATACAAAGGAAAGACGACAGTTCAGTATAAAGTTATATGATTTAATGAATTAATATTAGTTACATAGTTATTTATATACTTTGAGTACACACTTACATACACTATTATCTATACATACACTACACGTCCGGGGGACATGAAAAAAAAATATTAGGCATGATTATTATTTTGTAAGTAAACAATACATAACATTAGATCATCTTATATAATTTTGTCCTATTTTTATGAACAAGTTTTTCAAGGTTATTATATTTTATTAATACATTTGGATCTACGTCCTTGATGACCTCAAAAGGTCCTAAATACAATGAATCTAACTTAGTTTTACATGCTTCATTCTTAACTAATATTAAATTGCCTGGATTATAATTGACAATGTTTGTATATGTATCATAACGTAATTTCCTTAAATGCTTACTATTTTCTAAATGACACTTAGCCTCTAATTGCGACTTTTGAAGCCTGTACTTGAGTTCATTAGGATAGTCATCAAAATTGTACAATGGATCTAATGTATCAGTTAAATTACTTGGAATGTTACACCTTTTCCCAAATACAAGTTCGTACGGGCTATATTTAGTTTCTGTGTGTATAGTAGTATTGAACGCAAAGCCCCAGTAGGGTAACCATGATGACCAATTTTCACGATTGTTATTAGTGATTATTCGTAAATAAGATGTTACGTTTTTATGGCTATTTTCAAGTGCACCTATAGTTTGATGATGATAAGCTGTTGACTGCAAGTGAAAAATATTTAATAATTTACATACATCCTGCATAACTGTAGAAATAAATTCAGTACCTTTGTCAACAGACAACGTTTTCACGTGGAATTCCGTAGCGTAAAACTAAATAATTTACAAACGCCGTTGCATCGGTCACACTATCCTTTGATGTAATGGGATATGCCTCGACGTACTTACTCAAGTCGCACTGAAGCGTTAAAATATACTTATAATCATTACTATCATAGGGCCCGCTAAATCTAAAAATACTCTATCGAACACTGATTTACCTGTATTGGTAATAACCATTAGTTGTTTTGTATACTTAAAATGCTTCTGTCTTTGACATTGGTCGCATCTGGTAACAAATTCCGTGACGTATTTTTCTATTCCTGGCCAGAAATAATGTCTCCTTATGTTACTTACCATTCGCCTGATCCCAGCATGACCACTGGTTGACAACACGTGATAATCATTTAATATAACTCGTATAGTGTCTTTATCAATTACCTTTTTAACTCCTCGTACAATATGCAAGCGTGGACCGGTCCATTGAGGAGATTGTTTTATAAAATTACTTATTTTGTTTATCAACACCTTATTATATTCATTTAGAATAGAATATACGTTTTTAATATTTAATTCTTTGCAAAATAAACTCAATTCCCTCACAAAGACACCTCGTGTACATTGCGATTGGGAAATTGGTTTTACACAAATTAAATCCCTTGATTTAAAAAACGCGAAATATTCAGACTCGCATGTTATGTCATTTTATTTTCTTCCCATTCATTGTCATTCCAAAATAGAAATTCGGTATATTGTTTTGGAAGTTTAATCATCTCGACAACTCTCGGGTGATCTTTCCAAAATAGTATCCGATTTCATATCCTCGTCATTCAACTTCTTCATCTGAGCTCTTGTCATTACAGATATAATATTTATCATGCATCCCTTTCAACTCCTCACTACTTATACGCATTCTGGACAATGCATCTGCAGCTACATTATCCTTCCCTTTCACATATATCACATCAAAATCATACTCGTGAAATATTAGTCAAAATTTGTCATATTGAACCAATAAATTAATGGCTTATGGTCTGTCTCTACTATGAACTTTTTACTTTTAAAGATAAGGTCTGAAATATTTTTATTCTATTCTATATCAACGATTCTTACATTTAATTTGCGGTAATATATGATTAAACGCCATTTCTTAGTTTTATCATCTGATTTTTTCGAACCAATAACACAGGGCTGGACCATGCGCTACAGGATGGCTCGATAATATTTTCTGATAATAACTTATTTACTTGATTCGAAATTTCTTCTCTTTGTGAGCGTGGTAATCTATAAGGTTTTATGTAAGATGGTGAAACATTTAGCTTTAATTTAATTTCTGGTTCATAAATATTGCTAACCGTTAACTTATCTCCGGGGAGGTAAAATATGTCACAAAATTTTGCACAAATATTTTGAATCGAACGCCGTTCCTCTAAATTTAAATGTGAAAAATCCAACAAGGAAAACATTTTACGCACTCTTTCCCTGTTGACATTATCATCACTTTCATAAGTACACACGTTATAGTTACTCAAACTTTCATAATCAGGGCTAAAATAACTCAAGCAAACGTCAACCTCGCGCGAGTTTAAAATTAGTATCGGTATTTTACCATTTACTGGCTTACAAATTCCTCCTGCCAAATAAACACCTTTACATAACTCTTTAGACCGTATCAAACAATTTTCATTCACAAATAATGTATTGATATAAAATATTTTCTCACAACGGGAAGGGACTGTTAAAAAGTTATTTCCGTGAAGCTTCTCAAACCTAAAGGCAAGGTTAACTTTGTATTCGTATCCAAACATGACAAACTCATAATATTCTTTTCATAATTAATTATGCAATTATGTTGTTGTAAAAATTCTTGTCCAATTATTCCATCATGCAAGCATGTCAGATTTCTAAGAACATAAAACTTGTGTCTAAATTCCATTCCATTTGTGAACAGGTTAATGTAAACATAACCCTCAGTGTTCAAATGTCCACCGATTCCTTTTATGCGTATGTTTTGCTTAATGATTGGAAACCCGCTAAATAATTGCTAGTGTTACAAAAAAATATGGAGTTGTTATGGACGAAAAAAATCGTTTTCGGATGTATTTTCCGGGGTTGGGATCTGCACATTGCTAGACGGACACTTATTAGTAGTATTCATAAAATTTGCCTTGTTTGGTTTCTGCGATAGATATTATTATTAGACCATCTCATACTTTGAGTAGTGCCACGATGGAAGGTAGTACGCCCTTGGCCAAAATTCATCTGGCGGGACGTCTCAGGGTCCGTTTTCAAGTCAAAATTCGACATGGTGCTTAGCTTTTCAATATTACTATTACAAAATTCCTCAATTTTTGAATACAAAGATTCTATTCTAATACAAATTTCCTTACTATATATAATATCATCATTTTTATATGTTCCCTTTCGTATTTCACTGTCCAAAACGTCAGCACATGAGAGATATCTACTAAACAACAAACTAGCTTCATTTAATTTCTCATTTAATATTTTTTCTGTTCGCCTACTTTTATTTAACTTAATGAGATTTTCTTTAAAATTTTTAAAGTCATTGTAAATTAAATCTAGTTTCTCAAACATTACACGCAATCCTTAATAAAAAAATGTATAATATAATTAATTAAATGAGATTATTAAATTTGCCTTATATTATTATGATTATAAGATTACATACCTAAATACCATAATTTTCGCGGGGGAAAAATATAATGGGGGATCACTTTCACTTAACTTGCCGGGGGAAGCCACGTCACACTTCACACGCTTCACAGTTTTTCTTCTTATGCGTCTGGGGTACTCGTTCCACACTCCGCCCGAAATTACGCCAAGATCGCCGAAATATCACGTGGCTGTCCAACTCTCTTCTAACTACTCGTTTATAGCACCGATAATGAAGTTTGTATAGCCCATATAGCGTATATATATTGAGTTAACACCACTTGGTGATTATCGCCTTCGTTGGTTTTACTGTTGCTGGAGCCCATCTTGCGAAATTTTAACTAAAATACGGGAACCGTGTAGACCAGTGTCCATCCAGACGACGAAAGTATGTGTATCCATATTGATATAGATCTTATTACGACTCGATACTGTAAACTAACACGCGCCTGGCAGGGTCGCCATGTAGGGTTCGGCGTAGGATATACAAAGGAAAGACGAACTGTCGTCTTTCCTTTGTATATAGTAGTAGTATAAAGTTATAATTTAATGAATTAATATAGGTTACATAGTTATTTATATACTTTGAGTACACACTTACATACACTATTATCTATACATACACCACATCATATATCTATTTCAGTTCTTTCTAATTTCCTACTTTGTTATATTTTGTTTATGTTCTACTTACCATTTCTCTGATCTGATATATCTTTATTATTGGTACTGATATATGGACTCTAGAACCTGCTAAACTTCGTATTTGCAACTAAGCCAGAATTGCCAAGATACAAATATTACAAGCACCATTAGTCAATCAATAGTCCGAAGATAAACCTAGGTATCAAATCTTACGCGTACCTAATGGCTGTATTAACAAAAATCGTTTGAATTTCAGAGCTTCCCATCTGCAGTCAACTTACCAACGATTACGACTCAGAGCTTCGACGATTTAATTGGAACATCAGGCAAACCAACTCAAGGACGCGGCAGTATGATATCTGGTGAAGAAGCACCAAGGCATACGTGGACAACTATGACCCCCCAGGAAATTGCCATTTGGATCGACAAACGTTCCAGATTTATGTTCCCGTTACTCTTCGTGTTCTTCAACATCATCTATTGGACATTCGTGTATTGTCTGTAATAGCTGAATATCTATACATAAACAGTTAATCTTGTATACGGACCTGTTATGCATATAACTTAGGATATTCGTTATTGGATGTTTCATAAGGAAACATTCTGCAATAACGGTAATTTAATATGTGAAGAGTAAGAGAAAATCTTTGTTGTGATAGTACCTATTCAAGTAGTGGCCATATTTAAGTTTGAGCGTGTTAGGAAAAGTGATGTAATTTCCGATTCGCTGAACTTGCCTAGGTAATAGAACTTATGACGAAAATATATCCACAACATATTGTAAATTTTTAAAAACCCCGTAACAAAAGGTATTTAGATGTCGTGTTCATTATAAGTCATATTACCTATTTTTGTAACTAAACAATAAAATAAGGTTAAATACTTATTTACGTATCTATAATCGAATACGTATATAAGTATTTAAAGCGACAGGCTAAATCAGCGTATAATTAAGTATCGAAGCAACATAAGTTAAAATCTCAATCTAAAGAATTTTGATATTTTCTACTATAGGTATTTTATCCTAGTGATCGCCTAAAACAGTTTCTCAACCTATTGTCAATATATTGATTCTCCAATACTTAAACCACACTGCTTTGGAGTCTTCTACCCATCCAGCTCTTTATACCATAGCCAAGTTACATTCTACAAACGTAAATACAAAAAAATAGAGGCGTTAGCGATTGTAGAAGGAGAATTGATGCGAAACCCTTGCAAATTGGCGAAGGAGAGCTGGAGGCTGAGGAGAAATAGAAGAATCATTTTAAATTCGAAAAAGTCTTACAGAATTGCTACAATTTCCAAGTAAGGGGATCAATTTTATTGTTTTGTTACCGAACCAAATGTAATTCATTAGATATATCATATAAGAATTTTCCCTTCATCATTTATGAATTTTGTAACACTTTTTATTTTCAATTCGTAAAGATTCTAGGTTGGGAAAAACTAGTCTATGTTGTTTCTTTTTATAATTGAGATTATTTGATTTTAGTCAAATTAATATTTATTTAATATAGTTATTTCATTTAAGAAAGACCTATTAAGATTAAGTATATACGTAGGCGTTCTCATTTGCATAAATTAATGTTGAATTGAAAAACTATTACCTACATTGGAAGTACAATCATCAAGATACGTTTATAGAAGCCTTTATATTACTAACTAGCAGTTGCCCGCGGCTCCGCCCGCGTTTATGTCGGTTATCGCGGCAAATAGTAGCCTATGTGTTATTCTGATGTATAAGCTACATTACTGTAAAGTTTCATTCAAATCCGTTCAGCAGTTTGCGCGTGAAGAAGAAGAACAAACATACACACTCACAAACTTTCGCCTTTATATATTAGTGTGATCAGTGATGTGATGATTACAGGTTAATTGATATCATGAACATCGTATATTATCGAAGTCATAAATTGTCAAACGTCTGTCCGTCCCTCCGTCCTATTTATTGTCTGAGAGTTTACAGACCGATCTCTTTAACAGGATATGACGTCGACTTATTAAGTTATAAAGTGGGTATCCGGAGAAGAAAAATATTAAACAAATTTCGAAAGACTAATTATATATTACTTCTTAACAATATTGAACTGTAGCTACTTCTTGTAAATAAAACAATTGAAAAATAAACTTTGTTCCTTTCGATAGACAAGTGACATCTCTAGTATTTAGAATTGACAAAAGAAACGAATAAATCGACGACTTTTAATTAAGAAGTTTCATAAAATAATCAAATTATATCATCAATTGTTTAAGTTTGATTTAAACAACCAGTAAGATTGTATAAAATCGCTTGAATTAAATATTTGTATATTGTTCCTCCTCAAGCAGATTATAAATATAGGTAAATAAGCGTCATAAAATATATAATTTTTAGTACCTATATTTGTTTTTAACATTTTTAGATATATTAAGATATCCTGAGAGAATTTTAGTTAGAATGAAAATTAGTTAAAAACATTTGTAATCTCAATATAAATTTTAAACATATTTATCATTGTTTTATTTCAATAATAATTGATCGAGGCCGATAGATCAGTAAAAAAAATATCTCTTTAGCGTAGAAGAGTCATCTTCCACACAATAGGCTCGACGGGAGAGATACCACGGCCTCTTAAAAAAATTGTTATGTTTTTATAGCTGCAAAATAGCTTTCAAGCTCCAAGGTGGAAACAGAGAAAAAAGAGTGTTATTCTAAAGAATAACACTATTAAAATAGCTTTTCCGAGTGATTGAGGTTGTCGGAGCTCAAAAAGCCTTAGTAATCATCTACTCGTTTACCCACTATGCCATAAAGAGTGCACCAGTAATAATATTCAAGAAGAACAAGTATCCATCGTTGTTGTCGTGAGCAAAATGTTTATAAAGTTTGTGCTTAAGAAAGGTGAGAGTACAACAGAAAATGAGTGCAACCATAAGGAGTAATTAATAAGTTTCAAACAGGAAAATTTGTGAATGTAGTGGGTTTAAAAGTTATTCGGCAAAAACAGATTTTTTAACCGTCTTACAAAAAAAAAGGAGGAGGTTCTATGTTCCACTGTATGTATATTTTTTTTTATATATGTTCACCGATTACTCCGTCAGTTGTGGACCGATTTTGAATTTTTTTTTGTATTCGAAAGGGTATGCTTCCGAGGTGGTCCCATTGCCAGCATATCAGGATCTGATGATGGGATCCCAGGGAAATCGAGGGAAACCCACATTTTTTATAGGCACATACTATGTTTTTCGTATATTTTCTGAAGGTACACCGGTATTTGCGTCTGGTAGTCATCATTTTATGATGATGAGCTGATGAAGTAAGGTACAACTCCGTAACGGTCAGGAGTTGGAGGATAAATCTTTAAATATCATGTGTATAAATGTTACCTTTAGTCGTATTATTTCAAATTATTTAGGTAAGCTGATGATGGAAGTTGGAAGGTACAACTCCTCAACGGTTAGGAGTTGGAGGATAATTCTTTCAATTTCATACGTATCTAAAGACCTTCAGTCGTAAACTTTCAAGTTATTTAGGTGAGCTGATGATAGAAGGTTAAACTCTTCAACAGTTAGGGATTAGAGGATGATTTTAATATTACACGTACGTATAGACCTGGACGCCGAGACGTGGACACTCACCGTGGGACTGGTCCACAAGTTCAAAGTAGCTCAGCGTGCGATGGAGCGTGCGATGCTGGGTGTTTCTCTTGTCGATAAAATTCGTAATGAGACAATTCGAAAGATAACTGGAGTAACCGATATCGCACGCAGGATCAGCACGCTGAAGTGGAAGTGGGCCGGTCATGTCTCCAGGCGGACCGATGGTCGCTGGAGCCGACAAGTGCTAGAGTGGAGACCACGATTGGGCAAACGCAGTGTATGGCGCCCTGCGGCACGATGGACCGACGACTTGAGGAAAGTGGCTGGCGGCGGATGGATGCGGACTGCCCAAGACCGGGATGGTTGGCGCTCTTTGGGGGAGGCCTTCGTTCAGCAGTGGACGGCAATAGGCTGATAGTATAGACCTTAATTTGTATTCTTGATGATGAAATTTAATGAAATAGTTCAACTTACTACTGACCTACGATTGATTGCACTAAAAACTGAAAAATAAAAACTTTTTATAAAAAAAACCGACTTCCAAAAAAACATCCAACGAAAACTCTCTGCCAAAAAAACTACTGCTGTGCTGCACACATTATTATACTACTACTAGCAAACCCGGCGAACTCCGTTTCGCCACCAGATGGCTTCGTTTTATATACCACTCCCGCTTTTCTGTTGAAAATTTTCCTAAATTTTCTTTGCTATAAACCTCACGGAGACCGAGACCTTTCTAACGAATGCAAAACCGTGGAAATCGGTTCGTGCGTTCTGGAGTTATAGCGTCAGGAAGGAAAACCCGACTTATTTTTATATAGTAGATTTAAATGAATAAAGAATTAGGTATACGCAATTTATGAAGAAGCAGTTTATTTTACGCATTTAAGTGTTTATTGCTGCAGTAACGTTTAAAATGTTAGGTAGGTACGCTGGCAAAATTTATTTTCATGAAATCGTTTCAGCCTGAAACCAAATACATACCTATATAGAATAGATAGCTTTTTTACGTATTAAATGTTAGCATATAGCAAAATTTGTGTGTATTGTGCTTCTTAAGTCATTGAAAATTTTGCTGGGTTAACGCTTTGGGCTTGCTTAGATCTTGAATATGGCTGAATGCAGAAGTTTAAAAAAATACCATCGAAGACCTTCATTTGCTTAAATTTGCTTACTCATTAGTTTTTCATTTGTTTGATCATGAACACTGATGTAATGAAATAGTTATGAAAATCAGAATAAAAAACTGATTTGCTAATAAACGAGTACATTCACAATCATATAAAAAGCTGTAACATGTAGCTATGGTTCACCTTTATAATGACTGGATTATATAACTTTACGCAACATTAAGATAAATAAATATTAGTAATTTTTAAATAGTCTATTTAAGTCTTCAAGAACTCAGTTCTCATAAAACAAGGAAATGTGGCATACTGTAGGTCTCTAATTTAAGTATACCTACCATCAATAAACAATCCTGTTAATTTCAGCTCTCACCTCTCAACAGCACAACTATTATTAAACATTTTGCTGAGGTAACACACACTTTTGTTTTACGTGTGGAAGCCCCCTCGGGCCGTCACCCCACCCGGGGTTTGCGTCGGATTGAACCGACTAAAACCACTCTGCGCCTGAGAAGGGAGGGATCCGGGAACTGCTGTTATTAACACATACGGTCCTTTCCCATCGGCCAACGTCTGCCCGCACTGAAGCGGGCATCGTCTGCTAGTATACTCTCAATTTAGGCGACGTACATGAGGCGTTGATAGGCGCGCCTCCGCCGCCCGGTTCGCCGGCAGCGAATTGGGTCCGAGTGGAGGTCATCCTCCCGGGCCTTTTCCGCCGCCTCCTTCTGGAGGTAGCACACACTAGTTTAACCTATATCTGTCACGATAATAACGGTACCCACATAAAACAGAGAATATTTCATACACTTCTACCTATATTTGAAAAGATACTTAGGTACAATATAGTTCTATTATACAAAAAACTTATTTTAGGTACGAACTTGAACACGGCGATATGATCGTCAAAAGTCTTGGACTGCATCTGTACGAACAACCCAGCATAGGATACCATCAAAACATAAATAGGTATATAGAAAACGTGCCGCATGTAGGCTGAATCATGAAATCAGCTGATTCAAAAAGGTCAATCTTAATGTCATTTCTAAGGTCATGTAGATATTTGGTCATGGTTGTAATTCCTTAGGAATGTGTTGACGGAAAAATTCCTCAAACTATGTTAATAAAACTTTTTACTCTCTAAAGTAATTTAGAAATTTCACACAAAATGAAGATCTCATCGCATAAAACAACTTATAACAGAGTTTTTTACCTAAAGACAAAAATAATTCATCGGTTTTTCTTTTTATCGTAGAAATAATCTTTAAATGGGACAGAAGCGTGGACAACAATTATTTAGTTACTGTAACAGCTATAACAAAAATTTTGCAAAGGAAGGAAGCATTTTGCAAAGCCATGTAGTACCTACAGTCACAGAGCTGATATTATTTACATTCAAATTTTCCTTGTTAAACCTAACTATTAAATAAACCACAACATCAACTGTGGTGACTCAGGATTAATCACTCAGATTCCAAAACCGATGAATGAAATCGCACGATGTTTGTTTACTACCTACAGAAACGGGCAGATGTAATCCAGAGAGGCAATTAATAAAATATAATTTAAACAACAGTGTATAAAGTTTTAAATATTTTAATTATAAATTATTATTAAAATCAACTCGATAAGTATTAATTAATTTAAAAAACCAAAAACAAAATGCTGACCCTACCTCACACAATCTAAATATAAAACTAAAGTGAATCAACAAGAATCTTCTAAATATATAACAATTTTAACATAAATACTGATTTGCAATTCTATCAAACCACACACAGTTGGTAAAAAAAACAATACTTATGAACTAGAACCATTTTTGGACTACCTATTTCTCTTTATTTAGAGTGATAAATAACCACAACTTATTGTTATATTGAAACTAGAACAATATATATATATATTTATAAATAAGCACCTACGTTGAAGATTTTTAAATCTTCGTAACGGTAACAAAAATATAAACCCAAAGATCCGGGCAGTGGCCAACCCAGGGGGGGGGGATATGGGGGATATATCCCCCCCCCCCGAAATATTTATGTTCAATAATAAATTTAACGTCACGATTGTATTGGTACCATATATGTTACCGGCAATATATGTAATCCGGTATTCTACACAATACCTAGGCAATGTATGCAATACATTATACGTAACAAATTGTTTATGCATTTTTAAGGTTCACAAAAGATGGTATCCCCCCCCCGAAATAAATTCCTAGGTTCGCCACTGGATCCGGGAGTACAAATTGAATGCATTAACAAGAAACTCACGTTGGAATAGAAATGAGTACGGCTATTTATTTAGAAAAAAAAAGTCAATATTTGAGACTTAGCAGCTTATTATACTGCTACTGGGAATCACTGAGGCGTAGAAATATAATTCGTATCTTAGAAGTTGCATTAGATGCAAATTGACGTCAACTTAGCTAAAAGTGCATCTGCATCGGTATCATTCTAAATCTAGCAAGCAGTAAAATAAAATAAAAGTCATATAGAATCTCGTGAGTTCTCGGTCTCTACGAATTGATTTCTGAAAGCGGCAGGTTCTTTTCCGTCGCAGTCTAAATAAAGTTCATTTAGTCAGGAAAGTTAAATAAAAAAAAATACAGTTTTATGCCATGCAAAAAATATGGAAATTATACTTGTAGAAACTGGTTTCAAAGCTTTTCTTCAAAATGGAAGTCACCTTCTGCTTCAACGGAAAAAAGAAAAGCCATGAATGGTGAGAATTACACCTAGTGAAATTAAGATTGTTTTTCTGCCACACTTGGTTTTATGTATGTACCTAGTTATTGAAATATTGGCAAGAAAACTTGTCATATGTTTGAAAACTTACTATTTAAAAGTTGAAAAATAAGCGTATGGCTTAGCCTTTTGAAATATAGTTTACTACAACTTTATTTACCTATATAACCATTAGTCATCTAGTAATTAAAGGGACCTTCCTATCCTCACAATTTTATGTGATTTTTAAACATATTTCCATATGCACATCATAGAAAAATCAAATATACTTTTAAACTCTTTTTATGTGTACCATTAACACCATTACCAAGAAGCACCGTTTAGATACAATGGGTACGAGTCACAATCGATATCAAGTAAATGTTCAAAATTTAATATATCGATGTTCAAGAAGCTGCCGGCTCCCTCCGGTGTGCCGCTGTTACTAAACTTTCATCACTCGCATATCGTTTCAGGGTGGACGCACTGCCTTGACTGAAAACAATATTTATACAAATGCATCTGAATTTATACATTAATGTGGTTTCTTGTACAGTTTATCTCCATATACACTGTGATCTTTGTTCACTTTTATAAACCATCTCGACAATTCATGATTTGTTTTACTACAATCACATTGTGGTGAGTGAGAGTCTCAAATAACGTAGAAGTCTTATTAAAAATACCTGTATCTGGTGCGAGGTCGAGGCGTGGGCGCAAGAGGTGGTAAACGATAGTCCAGCAACGTTCCTCCCGAGCCTGAGCTAGAACCACGGCCCGAACCACTTGAACTCTCGGACCACGTCAACTCCGACATACTGTAATACATTGTTAGAAAATGTTGAGCAACTAGTAACGTAACGTATTACTCCAATTCCACATTTAAGAGATTCTTAATATAATTTCTTTCTTTATCTATCTAATCGTTATTTCCTCGTATATGGATTAGTAGAACGTTTTCTGGATGCATCTTCTGTTCTGTGCAATTCTGGGTTAAATTTAAAGTGTTAGTAAAATCGATTTCGAAATTAATACGATCAACAAGAAATACTTATTTTTGGATTAGGGTACAATATTAGTTGTTTCTTTTCACAGGAATTTTCACTATAGACTCTCCTGTTTGTGGATAAAACTGGTATGACGTTGATGTTGACCTTGACGGCATAACGACTGATGACGTCACTATTCTACGTTATCTGTACCTTGATTCGTGAAACTTTGTACGAAAATTATGCGAATGGGTGCAATTGTAAAATTAATTATGGAGGTGGGGCGCAGAAAACTAAAAAAAATACCACAAAAATCGACCACTCGGCGAGTGCTAGTATAATAATTAATATACATAAAAATAAAACAACATGTGTATTCATTTAAAAAGAAACAGCATTGTATTTTCATGGGACGAGTCTGATTCATTCTAGATACTTACCTACTTACCTCATTGAAGTTACCAGACAAACATTGCGGTGGGAAGAAATTCCTCTAAACGTGACGCGCGCTGATTGAAGTTTCTATGAATCTACCTATTCGTCGTCTACATAAATATCTACATTATAATAGGTCTTTACCTATGAAATTGCCGTTTTGTATGCAATAAGTGAAAGTACTTATTTTTTCAAACTTTTTTATTTCTGTTATTCGAAGTAATCACCCATGCAATCGACGCATCTTTGCCAACGCATTGGCAGTTTATTGATGCCCTTTTTGTAAAAATCAGCTGGACGGGAGGCAACAAACTCTTCAAAGGCATTTTGTACTGTCTCTCGGGAATTGAATTTTTTACCCACTAAAAAGTTGTCTACATTTTGGAAAAAGTAATAGTTGGTAGGTGCAAGGTCTGGTGAGTATGGCGGATGAGGGAGAGTTTCCAACCCCAGCTCTTGCAGCTGCTTCACGACAACGCGCGACCCCATACTGCGCAACAGACAGTCTCCAAGCTGCAAGATATGGGGTTGGAAGGTCTCCCTCATCCGCCATACTCACCAGACCTTGCACCTACCGACTATTACTTTTTCCAAAATTTTGACAACTTTTTAGTGGGTAAAAATATCTTCAAAAATGATATTGAGGTTTGTAACATTTTTTTTTTTAAACTGAATATTTTGCTCGAGAGACACTTCCAAAGTGGTAAAATGTGTGTGTCCCCTGTAACTTCTAAAACAAGAGAATGATAAACCTAAAAAAAATATATGACCATGCATGATGATATACCATGCAAACTTCCACCGAAAATTGGTTTGAACGAAATCTAGTAAGTAGTTTTTTTTTAATACATCATAAATCGTAAACTGCATTTTACCTTTTATTCAATCAACACACATATAAAAATAAAATAAAAATTATATTATGTTACTTGCTGCTGCGGAACCCTTCATGGGCGAGTCCGACTCGCACTTGGCCGCTTTTTCTTGAAGTCGGTTAAAAATATGATAGGTACGTGCACTTTTTAAAAATATTAAGATCACTCGAAAATCGTAATGAACTCTAAACTTAATGCTTTACTTGAAACAATTTCAAGTTGTAATCGTTAAGTAACTAATAGACTACGGGCCCATTTCGAAAATTTATGGGTCATGTGAACCACCAGGAGACCTTTTTTAAAAGATACAGGGTCATAAAAAAATAACATTCATCACTATGCCGTCATTTGTAAGCTGTCCAACTGAGTACTGGTGAATGGGACGGAGTAGCAACCCTCCATTTTTCTCCCTTGTCGTATGATTTTTGTACGGCGTTGCGAAATAATGGATTAGAACAGGTATTGAAATTGTATGCCGTACAAAATGAAATGACCAAATTGACCGAGCAAAGCGTCGGGAAATCAAAAAGAAATCCAACTTTGTGGCGCACTATTTTTTACGGCATCAATTTTCGACACGGGCCCATAGTCTATCAGTAGATACTACAGTTACTTACTTAACAGTGTATTTACCCGACTGCGAAAGAAGGAGGGTTTTTTTTTTCGAGTGTATGTATATTTCTTCGGCACGCCCAGAGCCTAAAGGGCTTGTCGTATTTTTATGTATTCAAAAATAATTTAATAATAAGCCCCTTATCCTGAACTGCTTTCTTCTTTCTTTGTATTGTGGTTGTCTCTTTAGTTATAAAATATCTCTGAGTTCAGTGTGCTTCTTGGCAAAGGCCTCCTCTAACAATTTCCATTGTACTCTGTCTCTAGCAACCCTTCTCCATTTTGGGCCTGCCGTCAGTTTTAGTTCATCTTCCCATCTCTTGCTTTGTCCTCCTCTGTTCCTTCTCCCATCTCTAGGGTACCAGTCTGTTATGATGTTGCTCCACTTCTGTGTACCAAGCAGCATGTGCCCAGTCCATCTCCACTTCAAACTATCTATTCTAGTAAGTACGTCTGTGACTTTTGTCTTACCTCTTATGACGGTGTTTCGTATCTTATCTTGTTTCTTAATACCTATCATACTTCGTCCCATCGCTCTTTGGCAGTGTGCCAGCATGTTTCTGTGATGTTTCGTAAGAGCCCAGGTTTCACACCCATATTAATACATGGGAGAACGCAGGTATTGAAGACCTTCCTTTTGATACCTATACTGAGATCTGTGGATTTCATGATCTCTTTCAGTGACCAATATCTTTTCCATCCGTTAGCTATTCGTCTTTTGATTTCTTTTGTAGTTGTGTCTGTATGTGAGATGATTTGTCCTAAATAGATATATTCATCTACATATTCAACAGGTTGGTTGTTAATTTTTATTTCATATTTGTTTGAATTCGTTAATAGCTTCGTTTTGTTTATATTCATAAATAAGCCCACTTTCTCACTCTCTTTATTTAGATCTTGTATTATTTCTTCTAGGATCCCTGGTTGTTCTTCAAACAAAACAATATCGTCAGCGAATCTAAGATGGTTTAATTTTTGACCATCTATATTTAGTCCATGTTGGTCCCAGATTAGCTTTCGAAATATGTTTTCCAGCACCGCCGAGAACAGCTTTGGGGACATCGGGTCGCCCTGTCTGACGCCTCTTTTTACTTGGAATGTCTCACCCTAGGTTTCCAGTTGTACTCTTGCCTTACTGTTGGAGTAAATGTTTTTGATGGTGTTTATGTACACTGTCGGGATTCCCTGGTTTCGTAAGCTTTCCCATATGGCTGTGTGGCTGATGCTGTCAAATGCCTTAGAATAATCAATAAAAGCCATATATAGCGATTTGTTGTACTCATTGTATTTTCCCATAATTTGCTTGACTGTGTGAATGTGATCTATCGTGGAGAAGTTTTTCCTAAAGCCAGCTTGTTCCTTCGGTTGGTTTTCATCAAGTGTGTTGCTTATTCGGTTTAAAATAATTTTGGAGAAAATTTTATATATGTTAGACATCAGACTTATTGGTCTGTAGTTCCCTATGTCGTCCTTTTTTTATTTCTTATGTATAAGAATGATGTGGGATGTCTCCCATTGTTCTGGAATCTGTCCCGATCTCAGGATGCCGTTGAAGATTTTAGTTAAAATGGGGACCAGGTCTTCTACTCTCAGTAGCTCGTTTGTGATTTTATCTGGACCTGGTGCTTTGTCTAACTTTTGGCTTAGTATGGCTTTCCTTGTTTCACTGGGTAGTATGTTAGGTTCTGGGTTCACTAAGAGCAGATTATAATTCAGGGTTTCTCGACTTACATGTGTAGTGGTGTCTTGTTTGGAATATAGATTGCGGTAGAATTTTGTAGCTATTCTATTTATGTTCTTTCGGCCTGTTACGTTTTTTTGGTTGTTTTTCAATTTCGTGATCCATTGGTTTGATTCTCGGAGTTCTTTTAGAGCTTTTCTAGTTCCTCCTGTCCTCGCTATATGTTTTTCTAGGGTTTGCAACCTTTTGACTTTCCTGTCCTTTTTGATGCCTTCTTTGATTTTTTTGCTTAAGTTAGTTAGTTTTTGGATGTTCTGTTTCCTTGTTTTGAGTCAAATAAACTTTTCCTATCTTTTATAAGTTGTAGTGTTGAATTACTTAAATTGTATTTATGTTGTGTCCTCTTTTGGTCTCTTTGACATGTAATTTTGTTTTGTAGTTTGTTGTAGGTTGTTTTTACATCTATTGCATCGGTTTCTAATAGTTCTCTGCTGAGTATTGACAAGGAATTCTCCATTGTTTTGTTGGATTCTGTGCTACATGTCAGAAGTGTGTCATGTATAGCAAACTTTCTGGATCCTTTGGGTGGTATAGTCTTGAGTGACGCCCTTACCATGCGGTGGTCGGTATTAAAGTTTAATTTTGATACGACTGCTGTGTCTGTAAATAGATTTGGGTGGCTGCTTATAATATAATCTATTTCGTTTCTATGATTCCCGCCTGGAGAGATCCAGGTCCACTTGTTGTTATTGTTTTTCTTAAAAATACTATTTAGGAGGGTTAGATTGTGTTCTAATAAGAATTCAACCAATCTTTGCCCATTTTTGCTTCTTTTGCCGTAGCCAAAGTTTCCCAATACATATTCTTCTTTACATTGTTTTATTCCCACTTGCGCATTCGGGTCAATACCGTGGCGCAAGACGGGTAGTCAAAAAAAAGTAGCCTAAGTTACTCCTTAAATCATCAGCTACCTATCAGTAAAAGTCCCGTCAAAATCGGTCCAGTCGTTCCGCAGATTAGCCGGAACAAACAGACCGACAGACAGACAAAAATTGTAAACATGTTATTTTGGTATATGTACCATCCGGACGCACCCTAAACGCGTATGCGGATGACGGTTTATTATTGGTAGAATCTGATACTAGAACGGGGCTTGAGAAACTGGCTAATAGATGTTAACTTTTGCACCAAACAAAACATTCCAGCTACTTCTGAAAGGTAACCTCAAATCACCGCCTTGTATTAAATTTGAAAATGTTACTATTAACAATAAAACCTGGGTTTGTTATTTGGGATTGGTTTTAGAAAGAAACTTTTCATTTATCGAACATGTTACAACATTAACAGTTAATGAAAATGCACTGACGAGGATATCAACTGCGACATGGTGTCTGTCATTTAATACGCTAAAGATCATATAAGGAGCTACTTATTTGGGTTCTATTTTCTATAGTGCTCCTGTATGGTGCTGTCCATCGCAGACTGTTACAAGGCTAACGCCTTGAATTGATTTTCTTATGCAAGGCATATAGGACGGTTAGCACTGAGACTTTACCGGTGTTGGCGGGTGTTTTTCCGGTCGATCTCGAGGTGCAAAGACGTGCAGTCATGTACTATTCCACACTACAAAACATGGAATACGATTTTTTGGGCGTACGACATCGCGATAAAATCATAAGATTGTTTCAACAGCAGTCCAATGTCTAAGGATCTCGTGGATGAATGGCAACAACGATGGGACCAATCATCTAAAGGGCGCCACCTCTATTAGTTCTTTCCATCTGTTCGCAAACGGCTGTCGAGGACATGGCTCGAGGTAGATCGCTGTGCCGCTCAATTTCTTACAGGCCAGGGTAACTTTAAGAGCAAACTACACTCATTTAAATTAGTCGATTCACCATTGTGCCAATGCTCAACACCTGATTCTAGCTGTGATCAGTCGGCTCATCATATACTCTGGGTATGTAGTCTGTGGTACAATGAACGTAACATAATGCTATACTATATGGTATACTATGGGGATCTTGTGTCAACTGCGGCGAATTTCCGTGCGTTTAGACGATTCTGCTATACATACTATAGCAATCATATATAGCTCACTTAGGACCCATAATATTTATCCCTGGTGCTTCCCGGTTTGAAAAAGTGTGCCTATTTTGACTTAATTTTGTCTCCCGCTTTGCTATGGAGGGAAGTGGACTTATTCTATTTCCAATTCCTCCAGTTTTTCTTCTGATTAATTTCGTTGCGGGTTCCAAGACAGTTTCATTTTTCCTGGGACTTCCCGTCATAATTTGGTGTGTTCTTGGTTCACTGCTGTTGATCCTGGTGTACAGGAGTTATAGTGGTGGTCGTGTGGGTGGGATCAGTCCCAATACATCAACTTATATATTAGTAAGTTTTAAAATTAGTTCCAAAAATATGCTTATCAATATTTGATTTGATACTTTTTAATCTATTTTGTTTTTGAACAAAATAATAAATAGGGGTTTTGGATGTGGCCCTTGTGGAAAATTCAGTAGGTAAATAACTATTTATGTTCACTTACATGGTGTAGGTATATAATACTTTTATAATTTTATTATTATCAAATACTTAAGTATAATTACCTAGAAGATGCGTTTTAGATGAATGAGCGAACGAACAGGGCAGATTTAGAAAACCCCGTTGATGGTTTTTTTACACACTATCAAAGCCGAAACATAGACTCAGACATATGATACTAGATAGTTTTTAACCGACTTCCAAAAGGAGGAGGCTCTCAATTTCATCGGTATTTTTTTTAATGTATGTACACGGATTATTCCGTCAATTTGTGGACCGATTTTGAAAATTCTTTTTGTATTCGAAAGGGTATGCTCCCCATGTGGTCCCATGGCCACCATATCAGGATCTGATGATGGGATCTTAAGGAAATCGAAGGAAACCTTCAAATTTACGTGAGCGCCTGCAATGAAGTTACGAGCAGTTGTCTGCATGCCTTCATATTCTGTAGACATCATTTAATTTCATAATATATAAAACGGGTCCTAACGATATCAGAGTTTACCTCAAATCACTTGAATTATAGTAACCTATAGAAGATAGTCCATTTGAGATTTTATTACAAAAAATTACCTGAAGTACTTTCGATTCTATACAGTATGTATGTTACCTTTAGTCGTATTCTTTCAAGTTATTTAGGTGAAATGATGATGAGAGACTTAAGAAAGACTAAAAAGTGAAAAAAAAAACTTCGTTTAAAAAAACCGACTTCAAAAACTAAAAAGTATCAAATAACTTAATTTATATGTGTTACCTATTCATAGGTTTGAAGTGGTGATGCTGGTGCCAAGACAAAATGTAATAGTAGGTACCGCACTCGCCGCGCGTGACCTTGAGCGGGATACCTGCTCTTCGCTTATAACAAAACAACCGAAGCGTCGGTGACGTCGTTGACGTTCGTCTCGAAATATAGCGAGTGTGGTACCTACTATTACATTTGGCTTGGCACTGACTTCAAACCTATGAATAGGTAGCACATACAAATTAAGTTATTTGATACTTTTTAGTTTTTGAAGTCGGTTTTTTTAAACGAAGTTTTTTTTTCAATTTAAGCTCTGCACAACACAAATATAGAAACGTAAGTCAGGCACTCGCTACTTACCTAGTAGATATTGGCGGCAAACGGTAGGGTGGAGTGTATACGTCATTACTTTCTGTATAAGTGGACGCGTGAATCTCCTGTTGATATAACTCGTATAGTTGGGCGAGTTCCGGTGGTACACCCACGCCAATTTCTGAGAAGATACAAGAAAATCTTCATTCATCCATCCAAACTATTTCATCCTAATATATTATAATATCATAATATGGTTAAGATTGTTCTTACTCAAGATTTCTCTCGGTTTTTCATCCTAATACAGGCTCTGAAACCTTCAGAGAAGAGGAGGTTCCCATTACTATTGGGATTGTTTCTGTTTGTGTATTTCCATAATCGTGATATTTCACTTTTTAATGAGTGATATTTGCTGAGTTTTTCTATTTCTTTCGGTCCTATATTATAGATAGTCTGATGGTACTGTTACGTCTATCAAGTAAATTTTGATTTCTGCTTTATTTATGTATATTATGTCGGGTCTTTTGTGTGTTTATTATATTTAAATTATAATTTATAATATGACTATAGACAACTCTGTGTGTTTGTTACAATTTCGCTGGGTCGATTTCAATGAAATTTGGCATGGAGATACTATGATTCTTGAGAAAGGGCTCAACCCTTTTCTTGACGGTGTATCTGCATAGATATAGTCAATTTGGAAAAATTGTTTTTAAAAAAACCTTATTTGTGGAACAAAGCGTTATAATTTTTTTAAAAGTGACACTATTTCTGAACATATCTACGTCAAGTTCACGTTTGCTGAAGTTACGGTTACTTCTTATTATTTGAAAATGCCGAACGGACTGAATGCAATTCCACGTAAAAAGGTAAGAATTTTTTTTTTTATATTTATTTTGTTCAATGGAGTGTTTATTTTACATGGAATGGTAAACTAGAATATTTGGTTAGTCTGAGGAAAGAGATTTTTCGAATAAAAACGTAATAATTTTATTGGAAACTAACTCTGAAATGACATGTATCTCGCAGTGCACACTGCCATGTTCGCTAATTATTATTTTTTCAATGAAGTGTATCTTGTAGTGCACATTGCCAAATATACTATGTAAATATTTATAAACTAAAAAAATCATTTTATTATACAGGGTGCATGTGGTTTTCGTTATTATGAACTTAAAATCTTAATCTAAGCTTTAAATGTAAAAAAAATCAAATTATTTATTTTGCTGTAGTAAATACTTACTTTTGACTAAAGGGGATTATAAAAATCTTGTTCAAACCTTATACTTGTATATGCTTGGGTAAATTATGAATTTGTGGTCAATGTTATATAATAGCTTTGAGTGTTTGTTTCAGGGGGAGTACAACGGCAAAAGAGCAAAAAAATTGAGCACTTGTACCAAAATCGAGCAGGCAATCAACGGACGATGAATCATCTGCCGAGTCAGGAAATGAAATGCAGGACTTTCCATTTTTACGTTGGGTAGACGATGATTCGTACCCGCGCCCACATTACCATCGTCATTGGAAAACCTGAATTTACTCTCTGGTGAAGAAATAATTCCTGTTCAAGAAGCCGTCTGTGCATCTCCGTTGACACCATGTCAACAAAATCAATAAGCATAGGAGCCAAGCTGAAAAAATACTACGTACCTACGGACAAGAACCTGAAAAAGAAACCAGGAGGTACAGGTGGTATACAATAAGAACAAAGTGTGTGTCATTAAGCGGTAGGTATGACAATAAATGCGTAACTACTGCAAGCAGTTATGTCGCTGCACATCCTGTATCAACAATCTTGTGATATAATAAAAAAAAAGATCTTGTCCTGAAATAATAATATTTTTGTTTTTACAAGGAATAATTCACTATTTTATGCATTTTCAAATTTCAATAATATAAAAAAAACAAAAACTGAATTTTTAGATGCATTTTATTTATTTTCCTTATTTTGGCAATGTATCTTATAAGATACATATCCCCATGACAATAATTTGTTACATACTAGGCAATGTATCTCACGGGATACATTGAGTATCATCATGCTGAAAAGCATAGGAATTTTTTCTCAATTTTTCCTAGCATTCTGATGTATACTTAAAGCAAATTTTCATAAAAAAATACGTAAATTCATATTTTTTATTTTTGCCAAGTTAAGGGTTAAGCTACACTTTACAGTGACAAACACGAGGCTAAGCCGCGCGCAATAGCTAGTGTTGTTAAATACCTACACATGTAGGTAATTTATGTAAACCTGCCAAAATTAATCAGTCTTTGAAATCTATTTTTAACCGACTTCCAAAAAGGAGGAGGTTCTATGTTCCATTGTTTGTATTTTATTTTTGATTTTTTATATATGTTACCCGATTACTCCGTCAGTTGTAGACCGATTTAAAAAAAAAAATGTATTCAAAAGGGTATGCTTCCGAGGTGGTCCCATTGCCAGCATATCAGGATCTGATGATGGGATCCCAGGGAAATCGAGGGAAACTCTCATTTTTTATAGGCACATACTATGTTTTTCGTATATTTTCTGAAGTTACACCCGTATTTGCGTCTGGTAGTCATCATTTTATGATGATGAGCTGATGATGTAAGGTACAACTCCTTAACGGTTAGGAGTTGGAGGATAAATTTTTAAATATCAGATGTATGTATGTTACCTTTGGTCGTATTCTTTCAAATTATTTAGGTAAGCTGATGATGGAAGGTGGAAGGTAGAACTCCTCAACGGTTAGGAGTTGGAGGATAATTCTTTCAATTTCATACGTATCTAAAGACCTTCAGTCGTATACTTTCAAGTTATTTAGGTGAACTGATGATAGAAGGTTAAACTCTTCAACAGTTAGCAATTAGAGGATGATTTCAATATTACACGTACGTTTAGACCTTCATTTGTATTCTTGATGATGAAATTTGATGAAATAGTTCAACTTACTACTTACCTACGATTGTTTGCACTAAAAACTGAAAAATAAAAACTTTTTATATAAAAAAAAACCGACTTCCAAAAAACATCCAACGAAAACTCTCTGCCAAAAAAACACTTAAAAGCGTAAAATAAACTGGTTCTTCATAAATTGCCTATACCTAATTCTTTATTCATTTAAATAGTAGTATTATAATGTGTGCTAGGTACCTAAAATCTGTTTGAAGTCGGTGCTAAGCCAAAAAGAATACAAACGAACAATTACAAAAGTCTAAGCGATAGTCACTTGGCACCGACTTCAAACAGATTCTAGGTACCTAGCACACATTATAATAAAATCTATACTTATAATAAAAATGTAACAGGTCAAATTCTGTACATTGAAGATATTTTGAAAATTTTTTTGGAGGGCACTCTGTTATCGATACTGAAACGAAAACTATTTTTTTTTTCATTTTTGTCTGTCTGTCTGTCTGTCTGTCTGTCTGTCTGTCTGTCTGTCTGTCTGTATCTTGGCCGCGCATCACGCCGAAACTACTGAATGGATTCAAATGAAACTTGGCATGATTTGAGTTCATACTCCGAGGTAGGACATAGGATACTTTTTATTTCGAAATTCCGGACGGTTTCCTTGGGAGGGGAGATGAAAGTCAAAATGTGTAATTAATTGTAATTCATTAACGAGTAGTCCGATTGCAATAATTCTTTTTTTGTTAGAAAGGAGATACTCTGAAGATTGTAGCATAAAGTATTTAATTTATCACAATCTCTCTATCTATTGGAAAAAAAATTATAAAGAGTTTATCATTACGTAAAACAACATGTAGCGACACCTATTGCCAGCCATGCGTAATTAATAACACTTTGATTAATATATCGTGGAATAATCGTAGAACGTATTACGTATAATTCGGTGTAGCATTAAGTATTTGATTTATCGCAACCTCTCTATCCATAGGAAAAATAATATCGATATCTCTCTGTAGACGTCGAATCTGTGTGTTTGGTTATGCCCGCATGACTTAAATATTCAAAATAATCGTGGGAACGTTTTATGCACAAGCATTGTGATTAATGTGGTATATAGTTAGTATTTAATAGGTAGGTATTTGTTTTATGTTCTCTCTTTCCATAGAAAGGGTTGTTTTAAATTTTCTCGAAAAATTTCTGTGCTTAAAACAGCGACATCTTTTGGAATCAAGTAACTAACTTTACAATAGGTACGTAATATGATTACTTTTAAACGCATAAGAAAAGTGTATAAGATCAATTCTGTACATTAAATAAATTTAGATTTTTTGGGAGGATGCTCTTATTGATACTGAACCAAAAACTAGAATGTCATAAACGTTAAATGGTCATTTATAATTATGATATTTATTTTAAGTTTAAAATACTTGAAAGAGGAGTAAACATATAACATAATAGTTCATCATAATTTACCAGAAAATGATACAAAACATCTTTATGATAGGTATATAGGTATAGGTATGATAGGTTATGGTAGTTTTTTTAAACGGAGTTTTTTTTAGGATTTTGTCAGGTTATAGCATAGGTATAAGCAGGCGATTTTTGTTGTACCTAAAGAATTAGCAAATAGTCTTTTGTAGTTACTAATTGGTTTTCTCGGTATTTTTAGAATTTTGTAAGGTTATAGCATAGGTACCTAGGTACCTATAATTTACTTTTTTATAGGATTTTGTTAGGTTATTGGTATAGGCATAGGTAAGCAGATGTTTTTCGTTGCAAATATTTAATTACTTAGCCTTATTTATTGGTGTTTTAATTTCTTTTAGTAAGTTGTAGATACCTTCCATTTTTTTCGTTGAATTAGTTGTAGATACTTAATTAATTTAGTTTTATTTACGCTTTGAAAATAAGCTTCATTCGTTATGTCTAATTTTTCATTTAACTGTAGTGATAAATTTAACATTGTTTTTCGTATTCGATTTTATCACATCACACTAATTTATAAAAGCTAATGTTTGTGAGGGTGTATGTTTGTTACTTCATCACGCAAAAAGCACTGGACGGAATTGGATGAAACTTTACAGTAATATAGCTTACTAGCTGTTGCCCGCAGCTTTGCTCGCGTGGAAGTTGATTATTTACAATATATTTAATTAAAACTGTGTAAGTATGTATGAATAATTTATTCATGTTTTTAAACGTACCTATTTATTTATTTTTAATCAATATCCCATTAAAAAGGATTTCATACTAACGTTCGACCCTTATTTTTAGCCCTTTAGAAATTGAATTCCCATAAATGATGATATAGGTATTAATTAATTTGTACTTAAAAGCCTAAGGACAAAGTTTCAGGCTACTAAATTAAAAATGACTGACTTCCAAACTAATCTACTTACGACATTTCAACACCTAATTCACCCCTTAGGGGTAGAAATATCATTTAAGGGATTTCCCTTTGAGGGCGCTCTGGTTCCCTGGTTTCTAGAACCCGAGACGGTGTGCGGTTTTTAGTCGGTTCGAGTCCGACATAACCACCAGTTGGTGATATCCGAGGGAATTTCCGCACAAAAAAAGAGGTAGATATAATATCCAGAGACACTTAGTATCTACGCGTTTTTTACTATTAGCCCAAAGATAATTTTTCATGTTTCTAACTTAAAAAAGACGGACGTCCATACAAACTTTCAACCCCTATTTTACCCTCTTACGGGTAGAATATTGGGAAACGCTTAAATACGTATCTCCTATTTTTTTATCAATAGCAAATAATAAAATAAATTTTCATGTTTCTAACTTCAAAACTGACGGACTTCTAGACTAACCCGCTTACGAAATGTCAACGCCTATTTCATCCCTTCAGCGTAGAATATCGAGAAAGGCCTAAATACGTATCTATTCATTTTTAATCAGTAGCCCAAACCAAAAGAAAAGTTTCATGTTTCTAATTTAAAAATGCCAAACAAAGTTCAACCCCTATTTCACCCCCTTAGGGGTAGAATATTAGGAAACGTTGAAATATATATCTACTAATTTTTATAAGTAATCCAAAAATAAAGTTTCATATTTCTTAAATAGCCCTAAAATAAACTTTCATGTTTTTAACTTCAAAAATGACGGACTTCCAGACTAACCTACATACAAAACGTCAACCCCTATTTCACCCTTAAGGAGTAGAATATCCGCTCTATCTATCAGAAACGCTTGAATACGTGTTTACTCATTTTTAATCAGTAGCCCAAAAATAAAGTTTCATGTTTCTAACTTAAAAAATGACGGACTTCCATACAAACTTTCAACCCCTATTTCACCCCCTTGGGGGTAGAAATTCCAAAATTCCTTCCTTAATGGGTATCTACTTAATGAAACGATCATACTCACCAAATTTTGTATTCCCAAGTTTAATAGTTTCCGCTCGGCGATGATGAATCAGTCAGTTAGTCAGTCAGGACATGTTATTTTATAAGTATAGAAGATACATCAGATTAACACATAGGTTACTGTTTGCCGCGATAACCGACATACACGCGGGCGGAGCCGCGGGCAACAGCTAGTAAATAAATAAACACATTATAATACTACTATTTAAATGAATAAAGAATTAGGTATAGGCAATTTATGAAGAACCAGTTTATTTTACGCTTTTAAGTGTTTTTTTGGTAGAAAGTTTTCGTTGGATGTTTTTTGGAAGCCGGTTTTTTTTTAATATCAGTCTTGGAAGGGATCGATCCCTTCCAAGACTTCGCCAAGTGTTTGAACCCACGACACTTGGCGAAGAAGGAAACGGCGTGGTGACCGTTAAACCACTAGGCCAAACGTGCAGTCAAACAGTCAACAGTTGGAAGTAAACAGGGAATAAAACCCATACAGGTCAACGAAATAAGGATAGTTGGAGCTCAACTTCATAGATCGCTAAAGAAAGCCTTATAACCGTACAGCACACATTAGGTTTCAGCTTATGGTCACTACAATACTACTTCGTAAACTACTTATTTTACACGCTTTTTATTAGCTTCACCTGTATGTTTGTATATATGTTTGTTTGTAATCGACTTGATTTTGATCCATTTCAAACGGTCAGATTTCATTTAAACTTAGTAGACTTATCGAGGACCGATGACAATACACTATTTTGAAAAAAAAAACTAATTATGCTTTTTAATTCGGTTTATATACCTATAAAAGCGTGTTCTTTTAGTTTTATAAACTACTAGCTAAGCCCCGCGGTGTTACCCGCGGTATAATATCAACCGCGGTTAACGCCACGGGACAAAGTAAAAAAAAACTAAGTGAAAAGTATCTATACCTATACGGTACGGCTATACCGACATCAAAAAAAGCTATAACTTGTACAGTCTAGCATATAATATTAAATTTATACTTGTTTAAGCTAAGGCCTTATGGGACTGGCATACCCTAATAGGGTAAAAGTTCCTTAAAAATAAATAAAGAGAAAAAAAGTATCCTATGTCCGTCTCCTGGGTCTAAGCTACCTCTCCACCAATTTTCAGCCAAATCGGTTCAGCCGTTCTTGAGTTATAAATAGTGTACCTAACTTACACAACTTTCTTTTATATATATAGATTACTAGCTGTGCCCGCGACTTCGTCCGCGTGGAACAGTGACTTTGGGTAGCAGTTTTAATTATTAAGGCTAATATTATTTTAAAAATAAGACACACGTTTCACTGTTAAAAATATTTAAGTATTTACACATATGTACATAAAATAAAAAGAATTTTATATGAGCTTATTTCGACATTCGACATGGCCAAGGCTTTCAACCTGTTCTTGCACCCTGCAGCCAAGATGGTAAACGTTGAGGTAAATCGATAGGAGCTTGTCGCTGAGCTCGACCGGGTTTTGAACCGCATTTAACAATGGGGTGATGAGAATCTGGTCGAGTTCAACGTTAAGAAAACACAGGTGTGCCCGTTCTCTACCACCCCCCTTTTAAGAGCACTCAACTGCCACTACGGTATAAGCTTGGTGTCCTGGGCATGGATATTTGCCGAGACCTTAACCCACGGGAGTACATCGAGGGCACCACTAAGGCAGCCTGAACACTGTGAGACAGTTTTTCGCGCCCGAGCATTTGTGTCTCCTTTATAACACCCAGGTTCGCTCGTCCGTACTGTTCTCATCTTTGTCATAGATCCAGGCAGTATTTACTTGATTTTCTCGATCTTTTGCAGCGGCAAGCAGTCCGCATTATCAACAGTCCCGATACCACCGAGTCCCTTGAGCCTCTGCAGTTGCGGAGAGATATCGCCTCTATGGCAGTCCTCTTCCGCTTTACCATGGAAAGTGTTCTGAAGCGTTCTTCCAACTGATTGCACCTTCTCCCTTCCTCTACAGAACAACACGTGCTGGTCTTGGAAGTCACCGCCTCAGTCTTAGAAATACGCTCTCGAACCAAACGGTTTAGTTCTGCATTGTCTGCTTTCTCAGCTAGTATGGTTGCCTCCACTGTTGGATTCTGCTTGAGTTTTCCCTCAGGCTGAGCAAATTCTTCTCAATTTTTACAATTATTTAATACTACGTTTTTGATTTGCCATCTTTTGCCAAAATATAGTGGTTGAGCTGATTTGATACACGAGATTATGCTGCCCATTGGAAAAACATGTTTTTTTCTAAGTGAACTGCAACTTTAACCGTCTGTCTTTGGGCTTTGATATTTTTTATTGCAAATGTTGTTTTTAGCGGAAACTGCATTCTTTTAAATTGAAATTGCAGATAAGTTTGAATTATTGGAATACGGGGAACCAAAACATTTTCTTTTACAATTTTGTACCCCAGATGTGTATTTTGTAGCCGTGTATCATTACATAGCTTTGGCGCTCAAGACTTCTTATTAATAGGACTGGAACATTAACTTTCAGTCTCAACTTATGGGAAGGCGCTCCTGATAATTCTAAAGAGTTGAGAAACTTTATGCATAAGCTATGATATGACTGGTTCAGTTTCCCTTGCATTGTTTCCTGAGAGGTATTCGATAACATCTTCCTCCATGTCTGACATGATCCGTTCGTTTATTTGATAAGTGTCTCATTAGTCGGCGGATCAGAATAGATATTATTTTTAGATTATGTGTGCTGTCATATACCAGGACTCATGTCTCAGTGTAATCATGTCTTTACTGTCATTTGGCATACAATCTTCTCCTATTTTTAGATGAACATTTGTATGTTGACACTGCTCATAAATCATTGTGAAGTTGTACTCGCATAATTGTAGTAAGACAAAACTTTTTAACATGTACCCATAATACATATGTTTCATACAGGCATTTATTTCATCTTGCGGCGTACCCCTTTTGCTTTTTTTGTGTTTAAATCCCCCCGGATACTTTTCTTCCGATTTTTTCACGAAGAAAATTATTTGAATAAACAAAAAAATCATGTAAACAAATCGAATCCTAGTGAATAATAACGAATTTGTAGTGGCAAAATTCAACATAACGCATGCGGCACAGTCGTCTGCCCGTTCGGGTAAGCACACTTATTGTGATAACTCAGTAAATGTTACATCTGAATAGCTCTAATATTTTATCTCCTATCGCAAACTCATGAAGCATTTTCACAAACCTTGCATATTTCCATACAAACTTTCATCCCCTATTGCTATTTTACGC
The DNA here is from genome assembly GCA_949125395.1 of Diaphora mendica. Classification (NCBI taxonomy): domain Eukaryota; kingdom Metazoa; phylum Arthropoda; class Insecta; order Lepidoptera; family Erebidae; genus Diaphora; species Diaphora mendica. The sequence continues at coordinate 12,721,450 of OX421321.1, forward strand.
CCTTGATGGTAAAATTTTTACAAAATTTTAATGACGTTTTTACTTATATCTAATCAACAGCCTAAAAATAAATTTTAAGATTTTAGCTTAAAGTGACGATACTTTTGTAGAGATTTTTGAAGTTTAGAAACATTTTTTTGTAATTAGTCTTATTTATTTCTATTAATATAATGAACATACAAATCAGATTTATGAATGTATGTATTAATCATAGATTAATACATTAATTTAAGTCTTCGTTGAAAAAGTGAAATCTTTTTAATTAATTTGACATCCTTGTTTACTCGTTGCCAAGACGCCCTGTGTCACCAAGGTAACGCTTAGGCGTGTGGCGAGTGAACCACCACTCTTCTATACAATCTTTCATCCCCCCTTTCAACCCCTTATTACCTTTTTTTCGCAATAAAAAGTAGCCTATGTCCTTTCTCAGGCTCTAGACTATCTGTGTACCAAATTTCATTGTAATCATTGCAGCGGTTTGGCCGTGAAAGGAAGACAGACAGACAGAGTTACTTTCGCATTTATAATATGAAAGTATGGATTTCATATATGTTTATATTGTAGGTATAGTATACCTTTGTAAATTAAAGTAAAAATCGCAAATTTGATTTGACAAAAGGTCACACCAGAATTCAAACCGGGAAAGTTACTTTTGTATTAATGAATACGTAGGAGCATGTGACTGATACCCTTTTCTCACTTCCCCCAAGTCAATACCGTTGGTATGACTCGGTGTTGTCTGACATCATTGCTTGATTTTTGTATTACCTTGTAGAGCTCTCCGCTGCCTCGTAATAATTTCATCAGATAATCTCCTCTGCGCGTCTCTCCTCTGTAGCGCGAGGTCCCTGCGCCGCAGCTCGTGAGCGCGCGCCGCCCGCTCGCCCTGCAGCGCCAGCTTATCTGCCTCCAGCTCATGCACGCGGCACACTAGAGCCAGGACTTCTCGCTCCGGACCACTACTGATTGTTGCTGGTAACTCCTACAAATATATCATATATTATCAGAGGCGTCTTTAACCTATAGTGCAGGGTGTGCGGTGCACACGGGCGCAGCAATGTTAGGGCGCCGGCGTCGGCCTTTTAATTAATCTGCGCGCTCACCGAAGGGCGTACTAAAGGGCGCTAGAGTAATGATTGCACGAGGGCGTTTCACGACCTAGAGACGTCTCTGTATATCATTATGATCACCACCAGCCTTTAACAGTCCCCTACTGACGTAAGGAGAGGCTTAGCAAGGATATTTTGTTTGAATAATACATAGCTGCGTTAAATACGAAATCATTGTATTAACAATTATAATTATGTTTTCCGTAGACCAAGAGCCCACGACAGCCAGACCTTCGTTATTTTATAAAGGCTGAAAGTTTTTCTGTGCATGACCCCTATATAGGTAAGAACGACCAGCGACTATAGAGTTTGGGTTGTGGTTACTTTGGCAGATAACAGTTAGTAAAGGTGTTTAAAATAGTACCTAACTTTCGTTAAAGTATAAAGCTCAATTTTTTTATATTTTCTTCCGGATAACTTTAGAAATCTCGTCGTCTATTGCCGGACACTTATGACAGTTGCTACCCCCTGCCAGACACCCCTAAACTTTAATAAATTATAGTTATTCGTTCGTTATAGTATAAAAGCTAAATTTTTAACCGAATTCCAAAAAGGAGGAGGGTCTATGTTCCACTGTATGTACTTTTTATTTGTTTTATTTATTTTATTTTATGTATGTTCACCGATTACTCCGTCAATTGTGGACCGATTTTGAATTTTGATTTTGTATTCGAAAGGGTATGCTCCCAATGTGGTCCCACTGCCACCATTACTGGATCTGATAATGGTATCCCAGGGAAATCCAGGGAAACCCCATCCTGGTACGTTCACACAAACATGCTCCAGAATGCTGTACAATCTTCAAGGAATTCGAATTACAATACACTCGATTCAGCTATCACGGATCGCGCCTATGACGTGACTACAACAACTCGCGAGTCCAAATCAGACCTATCATAACGGTAAACCATTAAAGGGACCGGGTTGAATTGACAATTAGCTAAATTACAATTAAAACGGTTCTTTTTTAACGAAGCTCCAGCTCGACCGATCCAAGCGTCTCAAAGTACTATCTGTCAACGTCAAAACGTCAAACAAGAAAAATGACAATCAAAATGTTGCCATTACAATGACGTTAAATTTCTAATAGGGAGCATACCCTTTCGAATACAAAAGAAAATTCAAAATCGGTCCACAATTGACGGAGTAATCGGTGAACATACATAAAATAAAATAAATAAAAAAAGTACATACAGTGGAACATAAACCCTCCTCCTTTTTGGAAATCGGTTAAAAATTTAGCTTTTATAACGAAAGTATAACTATAATTTATTAAAGTCATAAGTGTCCGGCAATGGATGACGAGATTTCTAAAGTTATCCGGAAGAAAATATAAAAAAATTGAGCTTTATACTTTAACGAAAGTTAGGTACTATTTTATACACCTTTACTACCTGTTATCTGCCAAAGTAATCACAACCCAAACTCTATAGTCGCTGGTCGTTCTTACCTATATAGGGGTCATGCACAGTAAAACTTTCAGCCTTTATAAAATAACGAAGGTCTGGCTGTCGTGGGCCCTTGCTCTATTAAGCAATAAACGCAGAGATAAACAGGCAACGCCTGGCAAAATATTTTTGCTAATGCACAAGAACGCGTAGAATTTGATTATTTGGTATGATTTATTTTTTAATTCTGACTGTCTTTTCACAAATCTGGAATAATTTCAATAAGGTTCTGATTTTGTCGATCAAAGTGGCGTGCAATGAGAGCAACCTATGTCAAGTAGTGGACTTCGATAGGCTGTTGATGAATGATGATAATCGCAAATTTGTCATCAGACCTAAGAGCAGAGAAATATATGTTTATTTCGATTTGTTTATTTTGACATATTAATTTTAATCTGCAAAATTATGATTTTCCATTTACTCTGTAAGACCAAATAGGCAAAGTTTACAAAAAAAAATTAAGGAAAAGTAACTACGAAGTATACAAAGGAACGACGGGATAAAATAACGAAGAGAACCAATTCCATTAGGAAGACAAAAGCAATTGTTTTGGTAACTACTTGTAAGTAATTAGGCTAACATAAATTAGATGAGTATTTAAAGTTAATACAAGCAAAGTGCTTGAACATACCTGTTCAAGCTGAGCGCCACGGAGGCGTACTTGCTCGAGTTGTCGCTCAACGCGCTCCCGCTCGGCGCGCGCCGCCTCCTGCTCGCGCTCAACTCCTGCAAGCTCAGCCCACGCCTGCTCCACCGCTACCTCCGCTTCAGCACGCTCACTACTACTCGACGACAGTCCTGTACCACCCCTGCTTAAACGAAACCACTCAAAATTGAATCCAAAAATCATACTTTTTTATTTTTTATTTATTTATATATAATATATATATATATACACAACGACAAAACCGTTCAATTCGATTCTATATAATAATATCCTGTGTATAAATTAATTGCCATTGTTTTTGTAATTATTGACGAGTTCTCAATATGTTTTAATGATGTTAAAGTATTTTTGTCTTTATCACAACACGGTCAAATTTCGTCCTCTGCTGTGATAGTACCCCTCCCTAGATTCGCGTAATTAAGGTTTGATAATATTCTCGGCCTTGTTAAAATCTTAATAATAATGTAAAACACCAAGCGAATGCCAAAAACGGTTCCTACTTATAAAAAAGGGGTCAACGATAAATAAAGAGATTGATTGCTTTGAGCAACAAGATACGAACATGACACTATTGAACACTTATTTTACTCTTAACATTATTAGCTGGGAACGTTTCACATCTGGGTGCAATAAACTCAAAATTTTAAAGTGATACGTTGGAGAGATGTTATAAAGGGACTCTACCTGCTTCCTTGAGGGGTTTGATTGAGACAGACAGGGCGTAGGGAAGACACTTAGTTTTGTACGACGGAGGTGAACGGTCCTGGGGTTAGGCTGAGGCAGTGAGTGCACATCGGGGTGAAAAGTAAGGTAAAGAAAGATACTATTCGGGTGAGTTTCTGTCTTCTATAATTACCTGTGGGATAATGACCTTATTACCTTAATAGGCAGTTATTTCCCGGTATGAGTAACGTAGTAACTGTTCGGTTATTTGATATCATCTTACAATTATTTTAACGTTAAACAGTACAATTGATTCTATTTTGGTACCATGTGTGAGGATGTATTAGTTAGCCCCCTTATAAAGTCCACGGCGTGGAAGATTCGAGTCATGATTGAGTGGAGCTCAGCGGCTGATCACCGCTTGGTTCTGCTGCACAATCGTACCTCGGAGATCTATCTACGTGGTTTCTTCATATTGAGGTTGGCAGGTTGTGAATTGTTCGAGTGTACTTAAGTGCTGGGAGTTTTAATGGCCGACTACACGGAGTCTCTATAGACAAGTTGAGCATTATCACCGTTGCGCCAGTAGGAGAACTGGATCCGAGTTCCAGCTTGAGGTTCAGGGCATTTTTAAATGCCACGGTATCAAATATATCGGCCCAGTGTAGCATGAGGGCTGAATGCGCCTTCTGCCAGCGGTTATAGTGTTTGATTCTGCATTACAGATTTCCTATGATAAATGAGCATTAAACCACCAGCGTCTTAATTGCACATTGAGAGGTTATGAGAGTGTTCAGTAAGAATCAATTGTAACGTGTTTATTCGTCCATAATCTTTCCCTTTGCTCCGCGTGAGGCCTTTAAAGCTGGTGGAAGAATTGCGGTCTGGTGTCGAATTCTACAGAGCAGTACGGCTGGAGGGGTACTGTTCCTTCCCCCTAAATGGGGGTTGCCAGTCGCGTAATTAAAGGAAAACCTTGTTCGATAGACAATTACATACTTTACTCAGGCTAGGATGGGCTAGGCTCAAAGAGGCACCATCACACTGTGTTATTACTGATTTGGATATAGGTACATTTACAAAATACAAATGTTTAATACCATAAAGCATTTAAAGTTATTATGGACTATAGTTAGTTTTAAAAGTTGACAGCTATTATTAAGGAAATGACCATTTAGGCATATACAAGAAGTTTTACACCTGAATCTCCACTTTAATTAAAGACTCGATGAACTGTCAGCAACGGGCTATAAACCAACCTGTAACTTTGTTGTGTGCTCAGTCGTGATCCAGGAAGGTTGATTGGCTTGTAAAGGCGATTAAAACGTGCTTCCCAATGCGATATGGCGGCATGTTGTCGCTCAGCGTCAAGAGCCAAGCCAAGCAAGTGACTATCCAGTTCCATGAGCCGCCGTCGTAATCGCATTTGTTGTTTGAAAGTTGATACAATCGCTTCTCGCAAGGATTTCAGATGCGCTGCGCTTTCCGCACCGTCTTCTTTATTTACATTTTCCACACTGTCTTCTTTGTTCACTCTTGGAGTTTGAATTTGAAACTCCTCTGATTTACTGTGATGAAGCCAGGACAAATAAAAAACGTTTAATGCTTTTATCCTTTCTTGTATCAGAAAATCATTTATTTTTGAATAAATCATTTTAATGTTTACTTATGATATCCTCCAAATACACACTACGTACTTTTTTTTAAAGTGAAGTGAAGAACGCAGATATAATTTCGAATATTGAATCTATTAGATACGAAAAGAAAAAATGCAAACTAAAAAACATAAAAAACTTTAATTAGAACTAAACCTTATACCTTGTCCGATCGTCTTTCATTTTGACTTTTAACCGTGAGATTTCCTCCCGAAGCTCGGTTATAACTGTCCTGTACTGTGAGAGGTGCATTGGAGTCGACACTAATTCTCGTTCCACCTGAAAATACAGAATTACTGTATCAGCACACCTTTAACCATGACGACTCTCTTCGTGAATCAATTTGGCCCGGTCTAGTTTCAGTGTGATATTGTGATTCAAATGAGAGATCTACAATCTCTCATTTGAATTAGCTAACTATTCAAATGTTTTTTTTGTTTTATAGATATCAATTAACTACATTAGTAAGATCAAAGAGAAACTTCTTTTTACCGTCGTATTTGAGTTGATATGTGGTTATGTCTACTTTACTGCGTGTAATTTTTCAAATTCAACATTTTGATCGCCTCATTCAAGGAAAAATGCATAACGTATACGCATTCCTTACCTTGTTTGTGATGGATGCAGCTCTTTGTGCGTAGTGCAGAGTAGAACGGGTCGTGTCTCTGTGGAAGCCACCAGCAGACACATGAGCGACCATGGCGGTGCGACATCGACCTCCAAGGACTTCGCGCAATAAGCGCGTCAACTTTGAATCGCGGTAGTTTACGTATCTGTTTAAAAAATAAGAAAAATACATAATATTTATACAGTAGTTGAATTTAGAAAGTGGAGACAATGAATATTATAATTAGACATGAACTAGAAGACTTCCAACCTTGTGGTTAGCCGCAAAGTAACTAGCTACGTCTGACAGAAAGCAACAGCATAGGGACACTACACTAGATAAAGAATAAGTTCATCAAAACCTTACCCTTACAGATATATCTACTTATCCTGTTATTGGAGAAAAATAATAAAATAACAAATTCTGGAAGATTAGATGCGCTTTGCCTATTATATTTTGAAAATAAGAGCAAGAATTCGGCACATCTCGAAGTTGCTTTTTGCGCCTATAAAATAACTTACGCCTTTTTGTAAAGAAACTGCAATGAGTATCGACAATGTGATTCTCACTACTACGCCTACGGTTTAGCGTGTTAAGCGCTAATAATAAATCTGTGGAACTGAATAATTTAGCTTAATTGGAAATCTTTGTAAATTAGAATACTAGTATAACTAGTAACTATGGTTTTAATTTCTTAATTTATTTGACACATAATTAGTTTGACTTACAACTTAATTTGATAGTGTCTACATATAATAAAGTGCCTACAATTATTTTATAACTAGCTGCGCCCGCGACTTCGTCCGCGTGGAACAGTGACTTTGGGTAGCAGTTTTAATTATTAAGGCTAATGTTATTTTAAAAATAAGACACACTTTTCACTGTTAAAAACATATTTAAGTATTTATATAAGTACATAAAATAAAAGTATTTTGTATGAAATTATTTCGACATTCGACATGGCCAAGGCTTTCAACCTGTTCTTGCACCGTTCGCTTCTCTCCGATCTCTAAGCATTCGGTCTGCCTCCTAGAGTCGTCTCTAGATTTACTCTTTTCTTCATCAGCGCCTTCGCATTCGGGTTCTTTGCGACGGACGGCGCGGCCTCTGTTTTTCTGGAGGTAAACGCTAGCGTACCTCAGAATTCGGTCCTGTCGCCCAAGATGTTTCTTCTGCATGTCAATGACATATTAGCCCTTGGCAATATACATTGCTATGCAGACGATAGCACAGTGCATGGGCGATATTATGGATACCCTGCAGCCAAGATAGTAGACGTTGAGGAAAATGGATAGGAGATTGTCGCTGAGCTTGACCGGGTTTTGAACCGCATTTAACAATGTGGTGATGAGAATCTGGTCGAGTTCAACGTTAAGAAAACACAGGTGTGCCCGTTCTCTACCAAAAAGTCTCCGTTTCTTCCCCTCCCCACTTTTCAGAGCACTCAACTGCCACTACGGGGTAAGCTCGGTGTCCTGGGCATGGATATTTGCCGGGACCTCGAGTACTGTCTCATTAGTCGGCGGATCAGAATATATATTATTTTTAGGTCATGTGTGCTATCATATACCAGAACTCACGTCTCAGTGTAATCATGTCGTTACTGTCATTTGGCATACAATCATCTCCTATTTTTAACCGACTTCCAAAAGGAGGAGGTTCTCAATTTCATCGTTTTTTTTTTTTTTTTATGTATGTACATTGATTACTCCGTCAATTGTGGACCGATTTTGAAAATAATCTTGTATTCGAAAGGGTATGCTCCCCATGTGGTCCCATGGCCACCATATCAGGATCTGATGATGGGATCCCAAGGAAATTGAAGGAAACCCTCAAATTTACGAGAGCGCCTGCAATAAAGTTAAGGCAATTGTCTGCATGCTTTCATATTCTGTAAACATCATGTCCGAAATATTTATTTATTATTCTATACAGTATGTTGTATGTTACCTTTAGTCGTATTCTTTCAAGTTATTTAGGTGAAATGATGATGAGAGACTTGAGTAAGACTAAAAAGCGAAAAAAAAAAAACTTCGTTTAAAAAAACCGACTTCAAAAACTGAAAAGTATAAAATAACTTAATTTGTATGTGCTACCTATTCATAGGTTTGAAGTCGGTGCCGAGCCAAAATGTAATAGTAGGACTCGCCGCACGTGACCTTGAGCGGGATAGCTGCTCTTCGCGTAGGACAAAACAACCGAAACGTCGGTGACGTCGTTGACGTTCGTCTCGAAATATAGCGAGTGTGGTACCTACTATTACATTTGGCTTGGCGCCGAATTCAAACCTATGAATAGGTAGCACATACAAATTAAGTTATTTTATACTTTTCAGTTTTTGAAGTCGGTTTTTTTAAACGAAGTTTTTTTTTTTAGAAGAGCATTTGCATATTGACACTGCTCATAAATCATTGTGAAGTTGTACTCGCATAATTGTAGTAAGACAAAACTTTTTAACATGTACCCATAATACATATGTTTCATACAGGCATTTATTTCATCTTGCGGCGTACCCCTTTTGCTTTTTTTGTGTTTAAATCCCGCCGGATACTTTTCCTTCGGATTTTTTTACGAAGAAAATTATTTGAATAAACAAAAAATCATGTTAACAAATCGAATCCTAGTGAATAATAACGAATTTGTAGTAGCAAAATTCAACATCCGCATGCGGTACAGTCGTCAGCCCTCACATGTCTGCCCGTTCGGGTAAGCACACTTAGGCATATTGTGATAACTCAGTAAATGTTACATCTGAATAGCTCTAATATTTTGTCTCCTGTCCCAAACTCATGAAACATTTTTGCAAACCTTGCATCATCATCATCAGCCTATCGCAATCCACTGCTGGACATAGGCCTTGCCTTGCCTTCACAAACCTTGCATATTTCCATACAAACTTTCATCCCCTTTTGCTATTTTACCCCCTTGATCTTAAAATTTTTACGAAATTTAAATGACATTTTTATTTATATGTAATCAACAAACTAAAAAATAAAGTTTAAGATTTTAGCTTAAAATGACGATACTGTATACACTGTTTTGTAATTTGTCTTATTTATTTCTATTAATATAATGAACATACAAATCATATTTATGAATGTATGTTATTTATTACATCATTATTATTATATTAATTTAAGTCTTCGTTGAAAAGGAGAAATATTTTTAATGAATTTGACATCCTTGTTACCTCGTTGCCAAGAGTGTCCGGTGTACCGGGCGGTGTCACCAAGGTAATGCGCAGGCGTGTGGCGATTAAACCACCACTCTTCTATACAATCTTTCATCCCCCCCTTCAACCCCTTATTACCTTTTTTTCGCAATTAAAAGTAGCCTATGTCCTTTCTCAGGCTCTAGACTATCTGTGTACCAAATTTCATTGTAATCGGTGCAGCGGATTGCCGTGAAAGCAAGACAGACAGACAGACAGAGTTACTTTCGCATTTATAATATAAAGTATGAAAGTATGGATAGCCTTCCTCGATAAATGGGCTATCTAACACTGAAATAAGTTTTTAAATTGTACCAGTAGTTCCTGAGATTAGCGCGTCCAAACAAATAAACAAACTCTTCAGCTTTATATATTAGTATAGATGTATTTATTTTACTCTTCTAAGATCTAATACTCATAATAAACAACACAATTATTTCGTTAAAGATTAATATTAGGCATTATGTTGATAAAAACTCTTTGGCAAATAACCCATTATTAGGTACCAACTCTTAGCGTCTTATACTCGTGATAACTTCTAAACGAAATGTCGGATTGGGATGAAACAAAAAGTATTTTACTTTTACATAAATACCCTTGATAACATAATGCTTAATTTGGATAAGGATTAATATTACGATACACATTTAACGTAGTTTCTTTCTTCAGACGAGATAATATTTTTTTCGATCACAAAAGCGGTTATTGTGACTAAACCATGATAGTTAGATATATGCTCTCGCGGACTTTTTTGTAGATCTTAATGGGCCCTACAAACCCGTAATACATTATTTTGTTCTATTGTCAATAGTCTTTGCAGCGCACGCAATAATAGGTTTTCGATTTCACACCTTGGGTTAGAAAATAGCAATTTTCTTACGGATCCCTAATTTTTTTGAAAATAAAATATAGCCTATAGCCTTCCTCGATAAATGGACTATCCAACACTGAAAGAATTTTTCAAATCGGACCAGTAGTTCCTGAGATTAGCGCGTTCAAACAAACAAACAAACAAACAAACAAAGTCTGCAGCTTTATAATATTAGTATAGATTAGTATAGATTTCAGATCATAGACTCTTGTTTCGAAATTAATATCATCCGCTAATTTTCAAAAAACTTTAATGAAATAGTTTTACAATGGTTTGCGATTCATTACCTATAGTAAAGAATTGTGTGTGTGAGACAAATTGATAAAGTTCTACACAAAAACCATTTAAAAATAAATGACAGTAAAATTTCAGAGGTACCGCAAAGATGATTACTTTTTTAAATCTGTATTTAAAAGATGGACTAAAAACTTGAATCTATTTGTCAATCTTGTGATCTGTGTTTTAGGGTTCCGTACCTCAAAAGGAAAAAGGTTCCCTCCATTTCCTTTTGAGACGGACAACCAAGTGATCCTATAAGGCTTATAGGATCACTTGGTTGTCCGTCTGTCTGTTAAGACCCATTTCTCAGGAACGCGTGGAGGTATTAAGCTAAAATTCATATCAAATACTCAGGTTTACTGCCCCTTGGAGCTGTGAAAAAATCTAACTTCTAATCTAAACCAACGCAATCAAAAGATACAGCCGTTTATGCTACAAAATTTTCCACACTAGCAAGGGAATCAAAACCAACAGGTTACTTCCCGTAAACTCAGAATCTTGATAAAAGAAACATTTCGAAAACCATAAATTTTTAGTTGCATCATATAATATACCCACAGGTTTGTACGGAACCCTCGGTGTGCGAGTCCGACTCGCACTTGGCCGGTTTTTTTGTTAATAGATTTGACAACCATTAGGTATAGTGTTATCAATAAAGTTTTTCTTCGATTTTTAGGTTTAACGTTAAAAATATGAATTTTAACCTATGTTTTTTTATCGGGTTACACCCGCAAGTCCGCAATACCAGAGCTAGAGGCGTCACAAGTGTGTTGCGTGCGGGCCTTAGTTATCTATATAAATAAATTATTGAAAGTGCCTGCTGGGAATTTCAAATTAACAGATTTCACTAAATACATATGAAAGTATCTATGGTACAAACATAAAAAAACAGTTTTGAAATTTTTTGTCGCTCTATCAGTCCGTCTGTATGTGTCCGTTTGACGGCCTCGTTGGTCTCGCGGTTGGCATGTGCGACTGCTGATCATGAGGTCTTGGGTTCAATTCCCGGGTCGGACAAAATGTTTGTATGATCTACAAATATTTGTTTCGGAGTTTGGGTGTTTTCTATGTATATTATGTATGTATTTACAAAAAAAAAAGTATATATGTATTTGTATCAGTTGTCTAGTACCCATAACACAAGCTCTGCTTAGCTTGGGACTAGATGGCGTTGTGTGTTGGATGTCCGAAATATTTATTTATTATTATTTATTTATGTCTATCTGGTTGACCGGCTAATTTCTGGAATGGCTGAACCGATTTTAACGGGACTTTCACTAGCAGATAGCTGATGATATAAGGAGTAACTTAAACTACTTTTTACGACTGAAGATATTAGATGTTGAACTATATTGCGTCGTAGTTTTTTCCAAAAATTTGACGCATTTTCACATTAGATTTTATTTTAATTCAGCTTCGGTGTTTAAATCGATAAAATGCTACAAAGTAATTACTCTGTGAGACGATCAAATAGTGCCTAATTGTTATAGGAGTTTATACACTAACAGGTTCAAAGGGTTATACGGCTGTATATGAATTTATATCATCGTGGCATGCGATTAAGATTGAATAGAATTTAGAAAGCATTGCTGATTTTCGTTAACGTATGCCGTTCAATCGATAACCAGATTAGCTGAAAAATGAAGCTTTGATTAAAACATATGGTTGTGAATGTTACTTAACACGAGATAGATAAACTTTTTAGAACTATAAAGGACTTTTATTTCGTACTTAATTATTAATACAAATACTCTTTTAGCAATTGGAACCGATGGCTTAACGTAGGTACTCTCCGAGGCTCAGGGATGTCTCAATGTATTAATAATAATGGATACTAATCCATAGAATGAACTGAATAGGATTGCTAACTATACAATGTATTAACGTACTCAGCTACCACTTAGCCACGAGGGTTCATATCATCATATAGCTTGGGGAGCCAAGAACCCATAAAAAGTCTATGTATATTTTTTTAAATAATATCTATGATAGCATATAAATAGTAACGCATATGTACCCAAAACACATAAGCTCTGTAAAAATATTTATAAATTTTAACCGATATTACCTAGCGCCACCAGAAAGTGCCATAATACAGTTGCCAAGTGCGAGTAGTGATCTATTAATATGTGCGCCCTCGAGACGGCGCGCGCGCAGCCCAGCGCGCTCCGAGCCCGCAAGATCGATGAGAAACAGCCTCCCACGCTGTGTGACGTCTTCTACTTGTTGACTCACTGTCACACTGGACAACAAACACAACAAATATGAAACAAAAATAATCTGTAATGTATTGTCAGTTTATCCATAGCATTTCTTATTAGGTATTTCTTAACAGGTATTCAATCTCTTCTCTCTTACATGTTTCAGTTGGTCCTTGCTGAAAAAAGCGGTACTGTTGAGTATTATTTCACCTTACAGAATACCACTACAGCGAGAATAAACAACTTTTTTTAATAAGTCTATAAAATCACTAGAGTCGCAATGCGCTAATGATATCATTATCACTGCAGATACCTACATGCAGCGGAAAACGTTGCTTTGCTGCAGTAGAGTTTATAAGCTAACTAATTTAGTTTTTCGCAATAACTGAAATGAATATGAAGTAACATAATTAAACATGCATAAATTAGCGACCCAATTCTTATACGTACCTAAGTAGAGCGTGACCTCTGGAAGAATGTTGATTTGCGTGTGTGGGCTCCGCAGTACGTGCTCTATCGCCTCTTGCCAGTAATTCAGCAACATGCGCTGCACTGTTTGCCTTCAACTCGCTAAGTCCAGCAACCACTGGCGCTCCGCTGCCTCCTTCGTCTCTTAGTTCCAACGGCGGTCCGGGATTCAGCAAATCACGAATATTCTCATTGTATATCTCTAAGTAGGACATTTTAACCTGTAAAAATTTAAAATTTAAAAGGGTTGTGAGCATTCGTTGTAACATCAAAATGTATGGCATCAATTCCATCGTACTGTTTACTTATATGTTCACAATATAAATGATTTGATTTGATACTTTGTAGTACTATGTTCAAAGTCTACAATATGTTTTATTTTCACAATGATATCAATCAGATCAAACATTGCTTGTTGTCCTTTCATGTTACCTAAAAATTGTTTGTTAAGAAGATCCTAAAATATAGAAATTATCTGTTTTTAGATTTTCGCGAAGTAACAAATACACGTAGTTTTTGTTATATAGTGGAACTTATTCGCGATAAGATTACATAAATGGTTACAATACTTTTATTTCCTGAAGCGACGTTTTGACGGGTTATACCGCGCGTAGTCACGGATAGATTGGTTGGTGTGAGCTTAGCGATGCGATGCCTTTGTGTCTGTGATGCACCCTTACTGTGCACTAGTTCGCTTTGATCGGTACTTCTACACATTACACTTATAACATCTGCACGCTTTGGTTCATCCCTACGTTAGGGATTGCACCCGCTGATGACAGGATTCCAAGATGTTGATAGTCGGTAACCGTTTTCCCGGTTGAAATTTTTATGTTTCTTGATTTCAACCGCTTCACGTAGGTAGGTAGGTACTATTCACTTGACGGTTTTTCAAGGGCATTCACAGCCGCGATATGCTGTAAACAAGTCGCCGCTGAGCACTTGCTGGAGTCAGGACATAACTAAAGCTTGAACTACAGTCTACATAAACTACAGGTCCTTTAACATATCTTAAGCAGTTGCAAATAATTTTATTGCGAAAAAGACCCGCTTTACAACAATAACTACAGAAGATATTTCAAATAAATGAGATTATTTTACAAGCTATGATATCAAGCTCTACGATATTGAACAATAGTTCCCTAATCTTAACTTAGTCACACAAGGCCTGTAGGACAACAATTATGATATGTTATGTAGGTTGTATTTATACTATTGAATAGTCATTTCTTTGTACGATTTTACTAACAGTGATCAACATCAGCATCAGCGTTCCCAGTTTTTTTTAGTCAAATCGGGATTTTGAGACGTTTTAGTGAAAAAAAAGCGGGATTCTTTCCTCGAAAGCGGTACATAGAGTTGAAAAAACGTATCGTATCTAACCTCAAATTACGACATATGAGTACGAGTGATCTAAAAAAAAGCTCATTCGCAATATTTTTGCTTCTCTACTACATGCTGTATCATCCCTAACTCGTGGATTGCCAGCCAATTTTATGGACGACAAAGCACTACGGCTAACTAACTAACTTCACTGTGGACGTCCTGTCAGTTATCCCCATTAAGCGGGAACATTGAAATTTTGATTCAAAAAGCGGGACGTCGACGTCTGGCAATGCTGATCAGCATAGTCTCCGTCGAAATTAAATATTTTTTGGTAGAAGAAGGATTTTTACATTATTTATTTAAGTGAACTAATTTTAAAATGGTCAGACAAATACAATTTCGTATTGCATATTCTTTTATATAAAATTCTCGTGTCACAATGTTAGTTACCATACTCCTCTGAAACGGCTGGACAGATTTTTATGAAATTTTGTGTGCATATCGGGTTGGTCTGAGAATCGACTAACATCTATTTTTTATACCCATTTTTTTATGGCAAAACAACGTTTGCCTGATCAGCTAGTAATACTATATATTATTCACTCAGAAAAATAATAGATTAAGAAATTTCAGGCAACAGCTATAAGAACCAAAACAGTAATCATAAACGTGGATTAAGCTGAAAGAAAGGTAGTTTCCTTATAACAGTCTCAGTTCTGTGTTGTTAAAGTTGTAATTAAATTGAATAATTATGCGTTTATTTCACAATTAGCGGCTGTTGCTCACGCAAGGTCACAAATGCTTAGATGGTAACTGTCAAACAAGGGATTAAACGGTTAAGTCTATGGAGGTTTGAGGCTTATTAAGAAAAACTCAGGAGAAAAAAAAATACAGAAAACATATTTTCATCGTATTTGTCATAACCACCAGCCATATTTGGATAAGCGACGATTAATTTATCTTTGACACGAGACAATGCTCAATTTTATGTTACTTAGATATATTTTCATGTAAGATTGACGTTTACAATTTGCATTAACAATAACTAACTACTAACTACGTAGCGTACAATAACTAAGTAAGTAACTACGACACGTAAACAGATTGAGTGTGTCATTTTATGTCACATATTACAATTTGCGTTTGGTAAATAGATCAGTGATGTAAGGTAACTAGTAATATTTACAACTAGCTGACCCGGCGAACTTCGTACCGCCATATTAACAAATCTGTCTCAGCTTCCCACAGGCAGTGTACCGTCGCGCACAAAAAAAAACCCTTTTCCCGTTATCTTTTATTTTTTTCTTTGTAGCAAAAAAAGAATGAATGAAATCGGACTATGTGTTATTAAATTACAACTAAGTACATATTTTGACTTTCATCCCCTCTCTCCAGGAAACCATCCTG
Source organism: Diaphora mendica (assembly GCA_949125395.1). Lineage (NCBI taxonomy): Eukaryota > Metazoa > Arthropoda > Insecta > Lepidoptera > Erebidae > Diaphora > Diaphora mendica. The sequence goes on from OX421321.1 coordinate 12,737,362, forward strand.
AATTTCGGGATAAAAAGTATCCTATGTCCTACCTCGTAGTATGAACTCAAATCATGCCAAGTTTCATTTGAATCCGTTCAGTAGTTTTGGCGTGATGCGCGGCAAAGATACAGACAGACAGACAAAAATGATAAAAATTACAGTTTTGGCTTCAGTATCGATTATAGAGAGCCCTCCAAAAAAAAATTTCAAAATATCTTTAATGTACAGAATTAGACCTGTTACATTTTTATTATAAGTATAGATAACACATTGCGGTTTCTAAACAGAGGCACTTCCTTTCCTCTTCAACCGATCTATTGTTCATGAACAGTGAGACAAACAATCGATAAGTAATCAATTATTGTATTTTGTATTAAACCATTACATTATCTTTTTAAACCAATTTGATTTGAATAGTAGGTAACAAGTGTATTGAACGTAATGAAATCGCCGTTAAATAATGATCAAGAAAATATGATTGCCGACTGTGTCATTAGTTGCCTGGTAGGAAAAATATCTTTGAGTTCAGGCACATTCAAATAGTAATTTGTAAAAAACATAGGTAATGTCTACGTCAATTCACGACCAACCATGTTCTTCCTTACATAATATAGTCGTAAAATTAAGATGTTTCAGTTCGCTTAAATTTTTAAACTACTCAACAGATTTTAATGCAGTTTGCAGCAATGAATATAGTGATTCAAGAGGAAGGTTTATATGTGTAATACTCGCTAATTGTAGTAGAAAAAATCCGAGAATTTCGAAGACTTCCGTGAGAAACCGGGCCGGGTCGCAAGTAAAATCATAAAGTATTTTAAGGTCTTATCTTCTGTTCAAAACTTTTACATCGGAGAAAGTGACTATTAAGTACAAACTTTTAGTAAAAATTTGGGTTATTTGGATTCTAAGTAAAAATATATCAAAAGACAATGATCAAGAACATTCTTATGCTGAAGCTTTAAAGATAAGTAGTACTACACACTGTCAATTAACACGAATTTAATATGTTTCTTAGACGTGACAAATGGTATAAAAATATATAATATCTGTTCAATGTATTGTTACTAGGTTTTAAACAAATGAGTATCTATGACAACATAAATTCTGATTGATTTTATTTGCATGTAAATTATAAAAAGTTAAGTAAGTAACAAAGTTGCGCGACGATTCATCAATATATATCTACAACTAGCTTTTACACACAGCTTCGCTCACGCAGACTTTCATCCCCTGATTTACCCCCTTAGGGGTGGAATTTCGAAAATTCCTTTCTTAGTGCTCACTTACGTTATATAAAGAACCTACATGCAAAATTTGAGGATTCTAGCTTCAGTGGTTTGGGCTGTGCGTTGATCTCTGGGTATGTCACTCAGTCAGTCAGTCACCTTACTCTTTTATATATATAATAATAATATATAGAAGATAGATAGATTATGTACATATACCTACATATTTATATTGTTTCTGTTTTCAATGTTGACCAACAATATGTACCTACAATGTACATACCTACATTAGAAACGTAACCAACAACAGTTAATTGTGTATAGTTTAATTGAAAAAACATTGATCAGAATAGATTCAAATGAATGTGATAACATTAACTGTTATTGGCAATCTGAGTATGGTATTTAGAGTATCATAATCCTCGGACTATTGAATTTCCATGTTTTAAATAGTGCGGAGCTAGTAATTTTTTCATTTTTTTACTTTAATCATAACTCTTCCACGAAAAATCAAACATACACAAATTCCTACATCAATAGCTTAGCTTAAAGTAAGCTGAATGTGGATTACATCATTCGTTAGCCTCTTTAACCAGTTAGCTCTAAGATTTAAGACCCTGCAGTTCTCAAACATCACGAAAAGCCGTTCCACGAATTAGGTCAAGTAAATAAATATCCAATTTGCAACACTTATTCCTCTGAAATATTTGAAAAATAAATCAAAGTAATATGAGGGAGGTATTCGTTTAATATATTGCCAGAATAGTATAAACATTAAACATCATGCATTGGTTCTTATCGTAAGTATTTGTACCTATTAAACACACAAAGTATCTACATGTGTGTAAGTGTAACCGTCAGTAGAACTTAAGTAGAACGTTTCTATGTCATGGTAGAGTTATCTATAGATACTAAATAATTTAATTGTCTCCTAACTCTGACTTGCTAAAAATATACCATTATTATTTATTATAGTCCGGGATCCCCAGAACAAATTTTACAAGTTATTACTATCAAGCAAATTTTTCGTGAGTGACTTCATTTTGATGAGGTCACACATGTTTTTTTTTTTAAAGTCTAAGGTGGGCCACCTTAGACTTTAAAAAAAAAATCGATTGCAGGAACTAACAGGGCTAGCAGGGAAAAAAACTTTTGAGCGAAGGGCCGTGATAACGTACCACGCAATTTGTAGGACAATGTATCTGTTAAATTATATAAATATTAACTAACATTATTACATAATGGAAACAAATATTTGTCCTACAAAATGCATGGTTTGATCCTTCCAACATAATATATCGATAGCGAGGTCATAATAAACGATACTAACCAGCTTATTTTTTAACAGTTGCTTTATTGATACAATTTAGCATTGTCCTATGAATTGCGTAGTACGTTATCCAGGTCCTACGCTCAAAAGTATTTTTCCCTGCTAGCCCTGTTAGTTCCCACAATCGATTTTTTTTATAAGGTGAAAGGTGGGCCCCTATAGTAGGTGAGCTGGTACCATTTTTTGGGTAGGTATTTGAGGCAAGCTGAAAACTTGACACAGACCTCTCCCATTATACCCCAACATGGAACTGCAGACCTGGCTGGTGAGTAGCGGTAAATCAAAAAATAAAAAATTTCAAAATATTTTTTTTTTCCAAAAATATACTCGTCTGTCTTTTTGAGAATCTTAATTTTTAGTTATAAATAATACCCTATTAAAATTTAAAGTTGCCTCAAATACATTTTTTATATTAGGTACATCAAAATGAAGTTACGAAGAACTCACGAAAAATTAGCTTGATTGTAATAACTTGTAAAAGGAGATGTCCAAAAAATGTATGGGTTTGTGCCCCAGACTATACGGAGATCAAATAAGTGGTATTTGATAGCCGAGATTCTAGAAGAATTAAAAAGGTTCATGAAGCAAAACAGATTCTGAAAAAAGTTAACGTTTTAGGTTACAAGGTTAGTTTAATAGAATGAATATAAAAGAAAGAACATTTTTTTTATGCATATAACTGCATGTTATTAGAATATTCTTTCAATACCACTGATGGAATAATATAGTTCTTGATCATTTTCATTTCAATTTACATCAAGACATCCTATAATCTCTCTACCATGTTTCTTCATGATACTGCTCTGTAAAAAATATATGAATCATAATTCACATTTATTAAAATTATGTTATCATTGTTACCTTTAAACAAACGGAACGAAAATCGGCGCGTGAGACGAGTTGTAGCAAATTGTTTTTTATTTAATGTGATTGATAAGTTTTATTGAATGTTGCCAATGTTCAAATCATAGTTCGAATTTTTTAAATGCTTTCTTTATTTTTGAATAATCAATTATTGGTTAGTGATTTCGAATGACGAATGTTTTAAAAATAATTATTACATGAATTCAGTAATTGTACAATAACCTTGGATTTTAATAACAAGCGCACATGAATAAAAAAAATATTCAATATTTTACCGCACTTTGCGCCATGTCTTTAACATATGGCAAGTAAAGTTCTTTCAAAGTAAATTCAAGATGCAAGCATCGCTTAAAATCTTTTAGATTTTTGAGTTTTTTTTTCGAATCTGATACGGACTTTATAAAGATACTCAAAATACATCATTTATTTTATTTATTCCAAAAACTAAAACATGATCTCGGATTATTCTGGGGCAAAAATTAGACATCTCCTTTGTTCCGGGGATCCCGCACTATTATCTTTACTCGTAATCACACTCAGACGTCATTTCTAAGCTATGCTAAACAATACAAGCATTCCATAGATAATATTCGCTGTAGTTTTTGGACGATTATTGCAATCAAACAGTATGAATGCAATTAGAATTCCGTAGACAGATGTTGTACTTATTTTACTCAGTAAACTTGTAACTTACCTCTTTCTTGATGGATATCTTCAAGATATCTTGAAGACCCATAAATTTTTGGCCACATATCAGACAAAAGCATCGTTGTTTTGTGGTTTTCACTTAAGAATATTAAGCGTCATTAGTGGTTGACTAAAGCGCAGGTATAATAATGTTGAAAACAGTCATTGTTTTTCATTTAAATTATTCTTGAATTTTTTTTCTCCGAACCCTTCCCAAACTAGCTTGGGTTGGTTTTAAGACTGCTAAGGTACGACATTTACGTGGAACGACTGCATTCAGACCTCTACATAACAAGGCGATCTCGAAGTTCTACAGAAAGACTTTTGTTGAACTTTTTAGGGCTCCAACTATCCGTAACACAGATATTGTTTTTGATTCACAGAGGGTCTCTCAATATGTTAAGATTTGGTCACCCACCATAGACTGATTTAGATACGCTTTGCTTATACGATACGATTGCTTCACTTCGCAATGTGGCAACCGTGGTTACTGCTGAGCTGTTTTCAACAATTTCTTACAGTTATTGTCAGTATGACCGCTTAATACACAGGGGTCAATAGAAGAACGTTTGCCTAACTTATAACATAACAACTTATAGTTAAGTATTATTATAATCTAAAAGGTGACCCCGCAGAGTACCTACAATTTATATGGTGACCCCCTTACCAGTTATTTATGCAACTGTTGTGTAATAAGGGTTATTAAAACACGAATGTGGATTCGCCTCGTGTGATAATAGTATCACATGAGTGTTTTAGTACCTAATTATGTACAGTTGCATACAAGACTTTATCTACACCCATGATATGAATTCTCTATAAAAAGTTCTGAAACAGCTAGCTAGCTGAATGACAAACAAAAATGGCGGGATACGACGTGAATTCGAATAACAGTTCTTTTTTTAAATCCAGCGCTAAATAGACTTTTAATTTTCATATCTAACCCATTGTACTTCAAAAGAAGTCATGTATCATTTATAAAGACACCGGCTTAACTGAGGGTATCATATGGGCAAAAGAAATTTATACTATAGGGAATTGAACCGCGTTGTGCAGAAATTAATTCAATTCAAAAAAGGACAAATTAATAATGCCAATCATTTGTGTGCGTTGTGTTAGAAAAACAATCGCTTATGTTGTAGCACGCATGGATTCCTGATGATATTATTAATCATATGTATTTGGCATCAATCAATCAATCAACAACCCATAACGTCCAACCGCTGGTCTCCTCTCGGGAGAGGGTTAAGGCCATACGTCCCCACGCTGACCGAGTGCGGGTTGGGGACTGGCAACACAACGTTGTGGCTACGTAATCTTACCGCTGCATGTTTTTAAGCCGCCCAAAGGCCTCCAAATAAGCTTTACGACTGTTATCCTAATATAACAACCGGGACCGACTGCTTAACGTGACCTCCGAATCACGGAGACGCTCATGGTATCGTTCCACCAGCGGTCTCCCATCCAGATACTGACCGCGCCGCCGTTGCTTACCCTCGGTGATTGTTTCTAATCACCGAGTGCAACTGAGCTATGAGCGGTGTATTTGGCATACACTACTTCAATCGTTACTTCAAGTTTTTTTTAAATTAATATTTCCAATACAAAAGAAGAAGAAGAGGCGTTGTTAGGGTATGTACTCTTTGAAATATAGCCTCTATTGCAGTGTTTTGCAAACAAGTATGTTTTTACTTTTTAAGGTATAGTATAAGTTAGATATGAATACATTGTAAATTTAGGGTACGATGGGGCTGACATGGTCTTATATGTGACTAAAAGCCCCTAAATAAAATTAGATTAAAAAAAAACAATACATAGACAGTTTCTTCTCCTACCATGTAAAATATTTATTTTAGGATAGAAATAGTAACGTAACTATCATTCTCTCAGACCGGGTCCTATCTATACTTATAATAAAAATGTAACAGGTCAAATTCTGTACATTGAAGATATTTTGAAAATTTTTTTGGGAGGGCACTCTGTTATCGATACTGAAACCAAAACTATTTTTTTTTTCATTTTTGTCTGTCTGTCTGTCTGTCTGTCTGTCTGTCTGTCTGTATCTTGGCATCTGTACATTAAAGAAATTTAGATGTTTTAACGGGAGGGCTCTCTAATCGTTACTGAACTTAACTTTTCTAAACTTAACAACGACATCTATTGGAATTAAGTAACACTAACTTCACAGTAGGATGTACCTATCCTATATACGAGTAATCCATATATGATTAATTTTTAAAGTAGGTATAATAAAAAAAAAAACATTAATTCTGTACATTAGAGAAATTTAGATTTTTTTTGGGAGGACGCTCTAATCGATTCTGAACCAAAAACTAAAATACCATAATAACGTTAAATGGTCATTGTAAAGGAGCAAGGTCCAAATGTATGAAGGAAGACGACTTTTCAGTAGACTGTATTTAATTTGCTGGTTTTACAGTAATAGATTACTAGAAAAAACTTGCAAAGTTGACAAAACAATTTGTATATCTTCTTCTTCTCTTATATCCTATAAAAAGCGGCCAAGTGCGAGTCGGACTCGCCCATGAAGGGTTCCGCAGCAGCAAGTAGCATAATACAATTTTTATTTTATTTTTATATTTGTGTTGATTGAATGAAAGGTAAATTGCAGTTTACGATTTATGACGTTTTAAAAAAAAAAAACTAATTACTAGATTTCGTTCAAACGAATTTTCGTTGGAAGTTTGCATGGTAATGTACATCATATATTTTTTTTAGATTTATCATTCTCTTATTTTAGAAGTAACAGGGGGGGGGGGGGGACACATTTTACCACTTTGGAAGTGTCTCTCGCGCAAACTAATCAGTTTAGAAAAGTATGATATTAGAAACCTCAATATCATTTTCGAAGACTATACTATACCCACACCCACACGTATCGGTTTGATGAAAAAAAAATTTTTGAGTTTCAGTTCTAAGTATGGGGACCCCCATAATTTATTGTTTTTTTTCTATTTTTGTGTGAAAATCTTAATGCGGTTCACAGAATACATCTTCTTACCAAGTTTCAACATTATAGGTTTTATAGTTTCGAAAAAAAGTGGTTGTGACATACGGACGGACAGACAGACAGACATGACGAATCTATAAGGGTTCCGTTTTTTGCCTTTCGCACGGAACCCTAAAAATGAATTGCTGTTCGTTTGTCTCGCTAAAACTCGAGAACCGCCGGGCCGATTTAGCTGATTTAGGTTTTGAAATGTTTGCCGTGGTTCAGTGAAAGGTTTAAACGGTGAGAAAATATGAAAAAATTGCGGGGAAGATAATAAAAACAACAATTTCCTTTTGCCCATAATAACTGTTCTACCAACTTTCCTGTCAAACTTTTGACTGTCAAATTGAAGCACTTATTAAATTAAGGGTTTTAAATAGGCATCATATATTATTACACGAATGAAATTAAGGGTTTTAAATAGACACCACATATTATTTATATATTATTATCGCGTATTTTAATATTATTATTTTGATGGTTGTTATTGTTGGTTCATTTAGAAATTGTCATTGTATCGACATATTTTGTTGGTTGTCACTGCTTAGAATGCAAATAAAAATGGTAAAGATTTTAGATAATATTTTTAAAATTCAGTATCAACATATCTATTTATATAAAAATGTATCGCCGAAATGTTAGTACGCGCATAACTTCCGATCGGCTGCACCAAATTAAATGATTCTTTTTTATGTGTAGGACCTTATTGTTAGGACAAGGTTTGTGTATAAGAAAAATTAAAAGATAGCGGGCAAAGTATTTTTTTTTGTCCGCGACGTCTATCTGTATCTTGGCCGCGCATCACGCTGAAACTACTGAATTGATTAAAATGAAACTTGGCACGATTTAAGTTCATACTACGAGGTAGGACATAGTTTTTTTTTTTAATTTTTTTAATTTTTTTTTTTTTAATAACGGGAAAAGTCTTTTTCTTTGTCCGCGACTGTACACTGCCTGTAGGAAGCTGAGACCAGCTGAGACAGATATGTAAATATGGCGGTACGAAGTTTATTTTTATTCTACCCTTCCTGAATATTTTCGCTCCATTTCTATTCTTCTCTTCCTGAACATTTTCACCGTATTCCTATTCTTCTCTTCCTGAACATTTTCGCCCTAATTCTATTCTACCCTTTCCTGAATATTTTCGCTTTATTTCTATTCTTTCCTTCCTGAACATTTTCGCCCTATTCTTATTCTTCCTTTCCTGAAAATTTTCGCCCTATTTCTATTCTTCCCTTCCTATTCAAAGTGCTGCAGCTTTCAGAATTTACTTATAGACAAGTCTGTTCTGATTTCTGAGGACTTTTTTATTTTTTATTCTGTAATTTCTGAGATCTTTTTATTTTGTCTAAATATGCCTAACCATAAAACTAGATAAGATTTTTTTTAAGTTATGTGGATTAGGATTTTTAACTCTTACCACAGTAAAAAACAAAAAAGGGAACGCCTCAAGACGATCGACGAGAGATGAGACCGCCTATGCTCAAATTAAGTGTAAAATAAAAATATAGTTTTGTGACTAATAAGAAACATTGTTTTTTATTACTTAAAAATATTTTTAAATTATGGTGTACCTCCAAAATTTTTAATCTTCCTAGATGTACCTTGAACCCAAAAAGTTTGCGGAACACTGAATGTACTATGGTGATGTGTGTTACTTCGACCTGAATGCAGACCTCCTTAACAAGCTTGACCGTCTTCTTAATAACTGCATTCGATTTATTTTCAATATTCGAAAGTATGACCATGTGTCTGCTTTGCGTTCCCAGTTAAAATGGTTACTTATTCGCCTACAGTGCAATCAGCGAGCACTTACCTTCCTATTTTCATTTCTCAACTCGCCATCCTTACCTACCTACCTTGCTCCGTATTTCCGATACCTGTGCTCTAATCACGATAGAAATCCTAGCTCAGTCAATAATCTGCTTCTCTCATGTCCGTCTCATTACTCCGACTTCGTGAACTGTTCCTTCTTTGTTCGAGCAGTAATACTCTGGAATGCGCTCCCGCTCGAAATCAGTATGTCCACTAACCGATATACATTCAAAAATAAAGTACATGAGCTCTTTCTCAATGAACTGGCAGAATTTTCTAATCTATAGCTTACCGTCCTTTTTAAACGACTACCAAAAGGAGGAGGTTCGCAATTTCATCGATTTTTTTCTTAATGTATGTATGTACACGGATTACTCCTCCGTTAATTTATGAACCGATTTTGAAAATTATTTTTGTATTCGAAAGGGTATGCTCCTCATGTGGTCCCATGGCCACCATATCTCCTGATATGGCGTGACCTTGAGCGGGATAGCTGCTCTTGGCGTAGAACAAAACAACCGAAGCGTCGGTGACGTCGTTAACGTTCGTCTCGAAATATAGCGAGTGTGGTACCTACTATTACATTTGGCTTGGCACCGACTTCAAACCTATGAATAGGTAGCATATACAAGTTATTTGATACTTTTTAGTTTTTAAGTCGGTTTTTTTAAACGAAGTTTTTTTTTCCATTATTTAGTGTATAAATGTTGTATTTATGTATACGTAATCTGTATATGTATATCTACTTATATATGTATGTTTGTATGTATAACGTTGAATATGATGTGATTATTGTAAATTTGAACGGACTTCTTATGTATATAAGATTTCACACACCTGCCTTATAAGATTTCTCCACCACCCGAAGGTCGACTGGAAGAGAATGCTCTGGGCATTAAGTCCGCCGATGTACATTCTTAGTGCATACATTTTATAAATAATATATAAATAATCTACATTGTATTTATATTTCCAAAAAAGTGTGTGTGACCAGTTCCTAAAATTATCATCTCAATGTAACTAACACAACATCCACATCTGGTAGTTCTTAAACAGTTTCTAAAAGATACTTTACAATAGGTACGCTATATGATTACTTTTTTATCGTATAATAAAAATGTAAAAGATCAATTTTAAGTTTAAAATACTTGAATTAGGAGTTATAATTTTTAATATAAACAAACATATAACTTAATAGTTATGATAATTTACCAGAAACAAAACACAAAATGTGTGTGAGTGTGTGTGTTTGTTACTCTTTCACGCTAAAACTTCTAAACGGATTTGGATGAAACTTTACAGTAATATAGCTTATACAGGTTACTATTTGCCGCGAAAATCGACATTCACGCGGGCGGAGCCGCGGGCAACAGCTAGTTTGATAATATTTTCGTATTACTGATTTCTTGACTTTCTGCGCAACTCCAGTGCAATCTTCCCTTTGGTTATTAGCACTGCACAGAGACAGTGTATTTTACTACAATTGTCTACGATGCACCAAACTGAATACATAATAATGTACTCACCAGTACATGGTACAGTACACCATACTTACTAGATAGCTTACACAATGTCTTCCGTCAATTAATAATAAACGAACAACATTGAGAAGTTTTTCAAATATTATTATTGATAATAAACTTTTTGGAAGTCAGTGCCCTCAAATATACTAGTTTAACCTTCAAATTCTGTTCGCCTTCAGGGTTTCGGTAGTCAGATTTTCCACGGAGCGATATGATCGCTCCGTGGAAAATCTGATATACATGTAAAGCCCCTTAAACTATTAGCCTACTGCAAATAGTCTTGAGAATAATAAAGTCTAGGAATATGAACTAACATAAACTATTGAAAAATCAACAATTCAAATGATTAATATTATATCCTTATGTTAAGTCAAATCTTTACACTTTTACTATATTTTTAACCGAATTCCAAAAGGAGGAGGTTCTCAACTTGATTGGTATTTTTTTTCTAAATAATTGTGTCCTGTAAAGAAAAACTTTTTAAGATGAGTGAATAGAATTTGAGTAAATGTATAGCAATGAATGGTAATTTACCTCAGACATCCCGAATTTGAGGTCAAGTGTCCACTTATGACAATTATAATGTAATTTATGGGAACGTTTAACTTTGTTTGCTTCCAAAAGGTAATTTGAAAGTATTCAGTAGGGTATTGTTTGTCTTCTAGAGTATGACAAACACCGATGATCATTAAAGGTCGTTAGTCAATGGCCCTGTGTACATGGGCCGCTCACATATCGATATCGATTCTACACTTCCGTCGCAAAGCCAACACACGGACATTTTGCTCTTCATTAATACGAAATGACGATAAAAAGTACACAGGCTACCTGGCAAACAGTATTAACCGAGTATTTGTTTAGTTATTTCTATCAGAAGTTGACTGATTGAATTGATACAGAATGGTATAGGAGCTAGCAACGTTTTCGAGAAACAATTTTCGACTTATTCTGCAACTGTCTCTCTCGGACTACTAGCATCATACTGCAATACTTTTCATGACTTTTTCATTTTAATTCAAGGCTTAACAATCGAATTAATGTCTGGCAAATTAATTTTAGTTTTTTTAACCGACTTCAAAAAAAGGAGGAGGTTCTAAATTCGACTTTTTTTTATTTTTGTTACCTCATAACTTTTGACAGGGTGAACCGATTTTGATAATTCTTTTTGTATTTGAAAGCTGGTGCTTCCCGAATGGTCCCATTTAAATTTGGTCCAGATCGAAGTCGGTTTTTTTTTGTTAAAATTTGTAGGTAATTATTCCTATCTATAATAACATAATATTAAATAACAGACATTATAAAATACTTTGAAATTTTACAAAAAAAAAAAAAAAAACTAGTATGGCACATAGTTAGCAATGTCAAAAATGTCTGGCAATAAAAAAGGTATGTCAGGTGGACTTATTTAAAAAAAAAAAAAAAAAACTCTTAAAATGTTTTTAAAATCCAGGATTCTTACCTGGACAGGTAGGATGCACACTAATGAACGCAACCGCTACCGACAGGTCCGACAGCCAGATAGCCCAGACTCTAATCGAAAGAGCAAGAAGGACGACAAATCACAAAATCAGCTGACCTAAAATTCTTACTTTTCAAACGTTGCTAGCTCCCGTATAAGTAATAAGAGTTTAAATGCGGGGGCTATGAGACAGGCTATTTACACGTCCTTAATTACATAGAAAGCCCCTCTCACTCTCTGTCTGTTCTTTCTTCATACATTTTTTTGTCTCATGACACAGATTTTTGTCCAGACAAAAAGTATTTCTTATGAAAATTACGTTGTGTAAAAATTGCTAAAGCATTTAAAATAATTAAGTACCATGATTGTTGTCATTTCTCCCGTGTTAGTGTATTGCTGATTATACAGATATGTACTTGTTTTTGAACTTCATGTGCAGATATACTTACGAATGTACCTACCGATTGTTTTAAGGGATGTAAATTGTAGTATTCTTATACAAAGATTTATTAATTTACACTGAATTAAATAAACTATTCATTACAACTTGGATATAATACGTAACACAATACATAATACAGTATAGTTTTTAATATGAAAACCTGTCTAACAAGTGGTAAAGGTACCTATTAAACAAGATTGATTACAAATACTGCTTACAAAGTTTACCATGTATCATCAAAAGCATAATTTCTCGTAAACAACAAATATCCTTGACCTATCGTGATTTGATAAATTGTCATTTTGTACTCAAATACTATGATGAAAAGGCTCGCCGTATTGTTTGACTTATTAAGTTATGTCAACTCAGTACATACTTATAGAGAGCCATTACGCCATCTGGTCGCATTATAATATTTGAAATGACTGAAAGAAATGAATACTTGAAGTTTATTTATAAGCTATAGAATCAGAAAATCGTTTTTTCTTGGGTTACATGACATGTAATTCAGCTTTCGCTTCAACTTAATCGAAAAATTTCAGACTGATTCTTAATTAAAAAAGTTGAATTAACTTATTAATGAAACACCTACGAATGCTATCAGCATGCTTGGCTCATTCATAAAACTGTCGTTGTTTCAATTCAGTTGAATCTATTTTCAGGTTCAATTTATTAGATTCCAACAAGATATTACCTACAAACAGAAACTGGACAAGAGTAGCCTAAAATTTATCGAATATGCAATAGGAGAGGCCTTCGTCCAGCATCGACTGTGATAGGCTGATGTTATCATCATTATCAGCATACATATAAGGTGACATTTCTATGGTAACTGCCTCGTTGGTCTAGCAGTTGATGTAAGCGACTGCCGAACAAAAGGTCTCGGGTTCGAATCCCGGGTCGGGCCAAAAGTGTTATTGAGTTTTTCTGATTATAGAAATACTTAATAACAGCTCGGAGTTTGGAAGTTGGGATCTGAACCCCCGTGCCTCGGAGAGCACGTAAAGCTGTCGGTACTGCGCCTGATCTCTCCCCGATCGTGTCGGTTAACCGTCCCATCGGATTATGAGAGTGAGGGAACAGAGACTGCACCTGTGTTTGCGCACACACATGTGCACTATAATATCTCCTGCGTAGAGGTTAGTCTCCGTTGAGACTGGCCGCCGTGGCCTTAATCGGCTAGGAGAACATTAAATATATACGAGTATATGGTACAACACGTACTAATATGTGTGCAATATATATATAATATATGTGTAATATAAAATAGCACAGCGTTGTAAAACTGATAAGTCTTAAGTTTTCAATAGTGGTGAAATAGTGGTGGAAGTCATGGAACCCAAATGTCATATGAAGGTCTAAGAATGTTCTAAGTGTTCTGACTTTCTGATATCAGATATCGATACCGGAAATTTCACTTGTCGTAAAGGACATTTTGCCGAAAATGAGGTATATATAATATTTGGAATCAGCGTCGCGAGCTCTATCGATTGGTATACTTAACATTATCCTATCTTTAAAGAAAAGCCCCTTACGACCTGGATTTTCAACAGCTCTACCTCGTTTTTTTTACTATTTGGGACGTATCGAAAAACTAATTTTCAATAGGGAGCGTAAAGTCATGTTTTAATTACTCATGAATGGTCGTAAACATGTTATTTGATAATAGATACCTTTACGTCCTAATCTGTGCTTTGTTTTATGTTTTGTATAATATATATTTAGGGTGTAGAGGTCATTTGCTTTTTACTGTCCCTACTTTACGACCCTAATTTTATTCCAAGTTCAAATTTCGGACACATCAAACATCCACATTTTGTTAGCTACAGAATAACTTAACCTAAAGTTAGTATTATAAATTAATTAGCGTGGATGAATAAGCACCTAGACATTATGGGGGAGTCCCACCTATCTAAAAAAAACATTCACAAGCACATCGATCTGAGCCTTCGCGAACATGCCTGACGCGCTACAACTCCATGGCAACCTTAAAAGCACCCTGTATGCATTGTTATATTAGACATGCAGGACCTGCGTTTCCTATCTATGTCCATATTTTCTTTTACAGTTTAAGAAAAGGTTTTTAATGGGACTAATCCCGCCCACACGCCCACCACTGTAACTCCTGTACACCAGGATCAACAGCGGTGACCCACGAAAACACCGAGTTATGACACTCGGGAAGTCCCAGGAAAAATTTAACTGTCTTGGAACCCGCAACGAAATTAATCAGAAGAAAACTGGAGGAGTTGGAAATATAATAAGTCCACTTCCCTCCTTAGCAAAGCGGGAGACAAAATGGAGTCAAAATAGGCAGACGCCTTTTTCAAACCGGGAAGCACCACGGATAAAAATATTATGGGTCCTAAGTGAGCTATATTTGATTTCTATAGTATGTATGGCAGAATCGCTTAAACGCACGGAAATTCACCGCAGTTGACACAAGATCCCCATAATATACTACCCCAGACGTCATTTGTAAGCTATTTAGCATCATGTTACGTTCATTGTACCAAAGACTACATTCCCAGAGGATATGATGAGCCGACTGTTCACAGCTAGAATCAGGTGTTGAGCATTGACGCAACGGTGAATCGACTAATTTAAATGAGTATAGTTTGCTCTTAAAGTTACCGTGGCCTGTAAGAAATTGAGCGACACAGTGATCTACCTCGAGCCATGTCCTTGACAACCTTTCGCGAACAGATGGAAAGAACTGGTAGAGGTGGCGCCCCTTAGATGATTCGTCCCATCGTTGCTGCCATTCATCCAAGAGGTCGATAAAGACATTGGATTTTTGTTGAAACAATCTTATGATTATACCGCGGTCTCGTATGCCCAAAAAATCGCATTCCATGTTTTGTAGTGTGGAATAGTACATGGCTGCACGTCTTTGCACCTCGAGATCGACCGGAAGAACACTTGCCAACACCAGTTAAGCCTCAGTGCTAACCGTCCTATATGCCTTGCACAAGAAAATCAATGCAGGTCGTTGGCCTTGTAACAGTTTGCGACGGACAGCGCCTACAGTCGCCCTATCTGCCCATACAGGAGCACCATAGCAAATAGAACCCAAATAAGTAGCTCCATATATGATCTTTAGTGTATTATATGACAGACCCCATGTCGCAGTTGATATCCTCGTCAGTGCAAAGAAACTCTTTTTAGACTTTTCATTAACTGTTCTAATATGTTCAATAAATGAAAAATTTCTTTCTAAAACCAATCCCAAATAACAAACCGAGGTTTTATTTTTAATAGTAACATTTTCAAATTTAATACACGGCGGTGATTTGAGGTTACCTTTCAGAAGTAGCTGGAAGGTTTTGTTTGGTGCAAACGTCAACCGATTACGCCCACCCCACCGAGATATTAGGTCCAAACATTCACCGGCCAGCCTCTCAAGCCCCGTTCTAGTATCCGACTCTATCAATAACAAACCGTCGTCCGCGTACGCATTCAGGGTACATCCGGACGGCACAGGCATTGCCAGAAAATCGTCGAAGCCTATGTTCCACAAGTATGGTCCTAGCACTGACCCTTGAGGACACCCCATCGTAAGCGCCTTCGACACAGAATGATGCCCAAGTCTCAATTTAGTAGTACCTTGTAAGAAGTACGAGGAGATAAGGGAATAAATATTTTTAAAGCAACCTCTTAATTTTAATTTTAGCAATAGCATGGGCCACCACGCATAGTCAAAGGCGCCAGATATATCTAAGAAGATGCCTAAAACGTATTGAAAACTTGACTCGGTGACAATTTTCCTTACAGATATAACCGCATCAGTTGTCGATTTTCCCAACGTAAAGCCGAATTGTCTATCATGAAATTTAACTCCACCCGGTAGAAGTCGTGGTACTACAAGACGCTCTAAAAGCTTTCCCAGCGATGGTAACAGTGTTATGGGTCGATAGGATTTAGGATCGTCCGGCGGCTTATCGCCGCTTTTTGGTATTATTCGAATATTACCGCACCGCCAAACAATAGGAAATACTCCTTCCGCAATGCAACGTCTAAAAACTGTTAAAACCGTATCACCCGAAAGTTTACAAGTTTCTTTTATCATTTTGTTTGATATTTTATCGTCGCCCGAAGCCTTATTTAGTGGTAATGACCTAACAATACTGAGGAATTCGTCTCAAGATGGTAAGTCAGACATTGGAGACAATGGTGGTTCAATAGCCCACTGCCTAATTTGTCGGTGATAATCCGTGTCATCCTCCGGCCGATCGTCAGGCACAAGTGATTCTAAAAGATATTCTGTGGTTTGTTCTACTCCTGTAGTATAACTATTATTAATTTTGATGTTCTGTACGTATGCAAGGTCGATTGATCTATTTGCTTTAAATTCATGATACAAAGGTGACCGGGACCCTCTCTATCGAGTTTATCAACAAGTTTACGTATTAAATTTCTCTTTGATTTCTCCACAGCAGCTCTATAATGAGACCTGGCAACTCTAAGAGCAATAAGAGCATTATTGTAAATATCTCCTGTTACGTTACGCTTTTTAATGTCATTTAGTTTTTTACGAGCTTTCCGATAGATTCTACGTAATTCGACTAATTTATAATTCCACCAATCACATCTACGAGTGTTAGTGATAGATCCACGGCCGATACAAACATCAGCACAATATGTGAAAGTATCTAAAAATATGTTTGCGCTTTCCTCAGCTGATAGACCACTGCGACTGAAGTCTTTGGCATGTACTGCAAAGAGTGAACCAAAAAAAGCCCAATTTGCCCCTTTAGTTTTATACCTAAAATTGTAAGGAGTTCTTTGTGGATATTGTGCAACCATTTGTATGAATTCGTACACGATTAAGCGGTGATCACTACAGGATGCGTCCGGTAGGACACGCCATCCAGATATCGAGACGTCGCCGCGCGTAAGCGTCACGTCAATAGAAGACTCACCCATTGGGCAGCAAAAAGTTGGTGGTGCATCAGGGGTATTGTGGATAGTAAGATTCATTTCCGCAATAAAATCTTCAACCGCACAGCGACGAGCCATGTCAGCTGCACGCAATTTGCCATACCATAAAGTAGAAGAAGCATTGACATCAGCGCCAATGATAATTGTGTGTCCTATGAGGGACCGCAAAACGAAACGTAAATGATGTAGATGAGGATCAATAGGATGTGAAAATTGAAAATAACAGCTCACGACGTAAACCCTACAGGTAGAGGATGAGATCTCAGCAACGGCGCAGTGTGACGTCATAAGGTTACGCAAAGATATTACCGTAAAATTAGAACTTGCAACATATATCCCAGCCCGCGACCGGCCATCTAGTTGTACTACATAATTCCGCAATTGAGCGCTTTGATATTGCTCTTGTATAAGGACAATGTCTAACTTTTGTTCCAAAACTAAGCGATCTAATTCTGACGTGGCTATTTTATCATTATGAAGATTTAACTGGCCTATTGAGAAATTATCCATTTTATTAAAAATGTACTACAACTACTACTGTATAAGCTATTCATTAATTAGTATTTAGGATTAGCTGCTCTAATTTAAGTTCATATGTGGAGCAGTCTTGTGATCCACATCGATGGTCACATGGTTTTTTGTACCGGCTGCATTGTGCGCATTTCGGTTTAAAATCTGGTGTGTCCTTATCCGGGCAAGCTCTTGTATCGTGGCTGGCCGCGCAATTAAAAAAAGAAAAGGTTTATTAAATTATTATGATGCTGATTACCTCGTTGGTCTCGCAGCTAGTGTAAGCGACTGCCGATCAAGAGGTCTCGGGCTCGATTCCCCAGTCGGACTGCTGTTGGGTTTTTCTTACAAGAAATTTTAACAGCAGCCCGAAGTATAGAATATGGCGGTGTTTCCCGCCCGTGTCGTCGTTTCGTGGAAAAACTGATATTCAGGTAATACCGGTTGAACTAGTAGCCGACCCCAAATAATCTTGGGAATAATAAAGGCTAGGAAGAAGAAGATTATGATGCTGACCAAGGCAGTACAAGTAATGAAAATAAACGTTCAATTATTGAAGAAACAATAATTGAAGATAAATAGAAGGTGTTAGACGATAGGTAAGTTCCAACATAGGCACCTTGTTGGACGATATTACTTTTCGCTTTGCCACTTGCCTCCGTTTAGGAGCGCCTTGTGTTTCTCCGCATTTTTGTCACTTTGGAGAAGCTGTTGACAGTTTCGGACATCATGGCCTTTCTTGTAGCAAAAGTGCTGGCCGAATATCTTGACATGCCACTATTAACGTCATTATTCGTCGTGCTCTTGTTACCGCCGGCTTTCCAGCTATACGAGAACCAAATGGTATGGTACGGAAGATAGGGATAGGCCTTTGGTGTGGGACGCAACTTGCGTCGACACTCTCGCGCTATCTCATCTTCCAAGTACAGCCGGCGCTGCTGCTGCTTCTGCGGAAAGCCTCAAACGGCGAAGTACCAAAATATAATAGGTAATTACATTTATGAGCCTCAAGATCACACATCTTTCTTGTGAATATCTCCTCTAGCGTCTTTTGCGCCGACAATATCTCACAAATTTGTGACATCCTCGATTTTTGTAAAAGATTAATAAAACTGTTGATCTCTGTGAAGCGGTGGGTCGTGAGGACTCAGTGGTTTATTATCACATCAAGTGTTTAACAAATGCGAGTAACACCATTTAAACTGTATTAATTTTTCCTAAGATGTTAATTTAAGCATAATGTATATTATGTAAAGATAATTTAAATAAAATTCCGAGATGTACGACATATCTATAACTAGCTGCGCCCGCGACTTCGTCCGCGTGGAACAGTGACTTTGGGTAGCAGTTTTAATTATTAAGGCTAATATTATTTTAAAAATAAGACACACTTTTCACTGTTAAAAACATATATAAGTATTTATATAAGTACATAAAATAAAAAGTATTTTGTATGAAATTATTTCGACATTCGACATGGCCAAGGCTTTCAAGCTGTTCTTGCACCGTTCGCTTCTCTCCGATCTCTAAGCATTCGGTCTGCCTCCTAGAGTCGTCTCTAGATTTACTCTTTTCTTCATCAGCGCCTTCGCATTCGGGTTCTTTGCGACGGACGGCGCGGCCTCTGTTTTTCTGGAGGTAAACGCTAGCGTACCTCAGAATTCAGTCCTGTCGCCCAAGATGTTTCTTCTGCATGTCAATGACATATTAGCCCTTGGCAATATACATTGCTATGCAGACGATAGCACAGTGCATGGGCGATATTATGGATACCCTGCAGCCAAGATACTATTTATTTTGTCCACTTTTACACAACTGCTTAAAGTCTTCCTCTTTTATTGGTCTATGCGTTGATTTTAAAGTTTTTTTTAAAAGATAACTCACATCATGAGAATAAAATAAATCCTGTGTTGCGAGAGATTTATAATACATGAAACGGACACAAAGAACACCGTAGACGTTGAGGAAAATGGATAGGAGATTGTCGCTGAGCTTGACCGGGTTTTGAACCGCATTTAACAATGTGGTGATGAGAATCTGGTCGAGTTCAACGTTAAGAAAACACAGGTGTGCCCGTTCTCTACCAAAAAGTCTCCGTTTCTTCCCCTCCCCACTTTTCAGAGCACTCAACTGCCACTACGGGGTAAGCTCGGTGTCCTGGGCATGAATATTTGCCGGGACCTCGAGTACTGTCTCATTAGTCGGCGGATCAGAATATATATTATTTTTAGATCATGTGTGCTATCATATACCAGAACTCACGTCTCAGTGTAATCATGTCGTTACTGTCATTTGGCATACAATCATCTCCTATTTTTAGAAGAGCATTTGCATATTGACACTGCTCATAAATCATTGTGAAGTTGTACTCGCATAATTGTAGTAAGACAAAACTTTTTAACATGTACCCATAATACATATGTTTCATACAGGCATTTATTTCATCTTGCGGCGTACCCCTTTTGCTTTTTTTTGTGTTTAAATCCCGCCGGATACTTTTCCTTCGGATTTTTTCACGAAGAAAATTATTTGAATAAACAAAAAATCATGTTAACAAATCGAATCCTAGTGAATAATAACGAATTTGTAGTAGCAAAATTCAACATCCGCATGCGGCACAGTCGTCTGCCCTCACATGTCTGCCCGTTCGGGTAAGCACACTTAGGCATATTGTGATAACTCAGTAAATGTTACATCTGAATAGCTCTTATATTTTGTCTCCTGTCCCAAACTCATGAAACATTTTTGCAAACCTTGCATCATCATCATCAGCCTATCGTAATCCACTGCTGGACATAGGCCTTGCCTTCACAAACCTTGCATATTTCCATACAAACTTTCATCCCCTATTGTTATTTTACCCCCTTGATCTTAATTTTTTTACGAAATTTAAATGACATTTTTATTTATATGTAATCAACAACCTAAAAAATAAAGTTTAAGATTTTAGCTTAAAATGACGATACTGTATACACTGTTTTGTAATTTGTCTTATTTATTTCTATTAATATAATGAACATACAAATCATATTTATGAATGTATGTTATTTATTACATTATTATTATTATATTAATTTAAGTATTCGTTGAAAAGGAGAAATATTTTTAATGAATTTGACATCCTTGTTACCTCGTTGCCAAGAGTGTCCGGTGTACCGGGCGGTGTCACCAAGGTAATGCGCAGGCGTGTGGCGATTAAACCACCACTCTTCTATACCATCTTTCATCCCCCCTTTCAACCCCTTATTACCTTTTTTTCGCAATAAAAAGTAGCCTATGTCCTTTCTCAGGCTCTAGACTATCTGTGTACCAAATTTCATTGTAATCGGTGCAGCGGTTTGGCCGTGAAAGCAAGACAGACAGACAGACAGAGTTACTTTCGCATTTATAATATAAAGTATGGAAGTATGGATAGCCTTCCTCGATAAATGGGCTATCTAACACTGAAATAAGTTTTCAAATTGTACCAGTAGTTCCTGAGATTAGCGCGTCCAAACAAATAAACAAACTTTTCAGCTTTATATATTAGTATAGATGTATTTATTATGCTCTTCTAAGATCTAATACTCATAATCAACAACACATTTATTTAGATAAAGATTAATATTAGGTATTATGTTGATAAAAACTCTTTGGCAAATAACTCATTATTAGGTACTTACTCTTAGCGTCTTATACTCGTGATAACTTCTAAACGAAATGTCGGATTGGGATGAAACAAAAAGTATTTTACTTCTACATAAATACCCTTGATAACATAATGCTTAATTTGGATAAGGATTAATATTACGATACACATTTAACGTAGTTTCTTTCTTCAGACGATTTAATATTTTTTTCCAACACAAAAGCGGTTATTGTGACTAAACCATGATAGTTAGATATATGCTCTCGCGGACTTTTTTGTAGATCTTAATGGGCCCTACAAACCCGTAATACATTATTTTGTTCTATTGTCAATAGTCTTTGCAGCGCACGCAAAAATAGGTTTTCGATTTCACACCTTGGGTTAGAAATTAGCAATTTTCTTACGGATCCCTAATTTTTTTGAAAATAAAATATAGCCTATAGCCTTCCTCGATAAATGGACTATCCAACATTGAAGGAAATTTTCAAATCGGAACAGTACTTCCTGAGATTAGCGCGTTCAAACAAACAAACAAACAAACAAACAAACAAACAAACAAACAAACTCTGCAGCTTTATAATATTATTATTAGTATATTAGTATAGATAGGCACCTGCCTTGTCCCTTACTGAACCAACTCAAGGTTGACTGAGAGATAATACCATGTGGCATAAAGTCCGCCTCGCGCAATTGTAATGCACTATTACCTAAAAACAGACGGACCACATTAACTATAGGTAATGGCTTAGATAACTAACTTTGTTAGTTCAAGAGTATAGAGGTCTAACTTGTAAAATACACACACTCACATACAAAGCTTTGAAAATAATAATCAATATATATTTCGGACATCTGACACACAACGTCTATTAGTTTCAAACTAAGTGGAGCTTGTACTATGAAAGCTAGATTGACTGATAGAACAATTATATGCTTTTATTTGTAAATACAAATATATCATACATAGAGAACACCCAAACGAACCTGAGACCTCATGGACAATAGTCGCGTAAGCTATCACTTTTTTTTTTTTTTTTAACGTGTGGAAATCCCCTCGGACCGTCACCCCACCGGGGCTTGCGGCGGGGCGGTGTGTCGGACTCGAACCGACTAAAACCACACGGTGTGCCACTCTGCGCCTGTGAAGGGAGGAATCCGGGGACTGCAGATATTAACACGTCCGGACCCCACGTAAGCTATCACTGCACCAACGTACATGTAAAATCTCTGCAAATAAAAAAAAATGGAGTGTCTGTTTGTAATATTAAATGAACCGCTTTTAATAAATGCATATGTAGGTATACACGATACATGTACCAAAATAGTTTTTTTACAATTTTTGTCTGTCTGTCTGTTTGTTCCGGGTAATCTCTGCAACGGCTGGACCGATTTTGACGGGACTTTCAGTGATAGGTCGTTACCCGCGGCAAGACGATAGCCGCGGGTAACGCCGCGGGGTTCAGCTAGTTAAAAATAAATTCATGATAATTATCTGTTCGACACGATTTTATTTCAATTTGTAGACATTGCAGGTGACTTCGGAACCTTATTCTATGGGTGACCTGACACGTAACGCATTTACCTGTTTTTAACCGACTTCAAAAAAAAGGAGGAGGTTTCTCAATTCGACCGTATACATATTTTTTTTTATGTGTGTTCGGGGATAACTTCGTCGTTTATGAACCGATTTTGATGATTCTTTTTTTAATGGAAAGGAGATATCCCAACGGTGGTACCATGATAAGGACACTAAGATCTGATTATGGCATCCAAGAGAAATCGAGTTGAACCTTGAAGTCGGTTTTATTTTGTTAAAATTTTACTTGTTAATTTATTTAAACATGCTAGAAGTTTTCAGAAATATGATAATTTTTACTTTTTTCTACAAAAGGTAAAATGAATTAATTTATTTTACCAGATTTCTTACCTCTCTTATCAAATATGTATAGTTGGATCGGTATTTCGAATTCTATATGGTTTTTAGTCTAATTTAACATACTTTTTCGTATTACCTACCTATGATAAAATGTGTTAATTTTAAATCTTACTAAACTTTTAGAAATACCCCTTTTTTATGTTAACATTATAACCATTTATAATTATGTTTTGAAGTTAAGGCAAAAACGTCAGACAAGCGCGCATGTCTGTCTCGCTCCCTAGTCTTTGATCATCGTTTTGAAGTAGCGCGTGCGGTACGGAGATATGAATGTGTGCGGTGCAGACATGATAGTATGCGTTTAGCTCCGCCCAGACGCTCAAGGTTATTGAGGCTACTATACGCCTTAACCAAATTTTCGTGGCTGTAAAGTACTTCAGTTAAATTTTTGTGGGCTGTAAAGGACGCTCATTTTCGTTATTAATTAAGTTGGATTTATTTAGTTAATTTATAAGGATAGATCACGAAAAAATAGTTGGAGTCTCTTTTGACGTCATAAATGTAGCACTTTTTTTGACAAAGTTATTAGACAAAAACATTAAAAAAATGTTTTTTGGCTCTACTGAAAACTCGTGTTTTGTCCTTTACGACAATTGAAATTTCCGGTATCGATATGATCATCAGTTCATAAGGCAAAATGATTGACGATATTGAAAATGTAGCTCAGGAGGGATTTGTTGTCACTAATCAAATAAACACCAAGAGGCTTAACAGATTGTATAATAACAATGATTGAATCTCACTCATAACAACAAATTTCCCATCAAATGAATCGAATGATATGACATTGTAATAGTTTCATGAAAACGTATGTCTTAAATGTATGTATTAAACAATAGCTTAATGCCATTTTCATGTGTCTTACTTTTGATGTGTCATCAGATCATTTTTTGTTTTTCCAAAGATGGTCCCCATTTCATCTCATCCACATTTTTCATATTTTTATCATTAATTTCATCATGACGGTGACTTGAAGACTCGAAGACTTAAGATTTGAAGACTTTAAATACTTGACTTGGCAGAAATAGCTGATTAAATTGCTGATTAGCTGGTTGCCATCTCATCAAACGAAGATGTAACATCACTTATGAGTAATCCTTATTTAACCGAATTAAAAAAGAAGGAGGTTCTATGTTCCACTGTATGCAATGATATTATATAAAAAAAAAAAACCGACTTCCAAAAACATCGAACGAAAACTCTCTGTCAAAAAACACTTAAAAGCGTAAAATAAACTGGTTCTTCATAAATTGCCTATACCTAATTCTTTATTCATTTAAATAGTAGTATTATAATGGGTGCTAGGTACCTAAAATCTGCTTGAAGTCGGTGCTAAGCCAAAAAGAATACAAACGAACAATTACAAAAGTCTAAGCGATAGTCTCTTGGCACCGACTTCAAACAGATTTTAGGTACCTAGCACCCATTATAATACTACTATTTAAATGAATAAAGAATTAGGTATAGGCAATTTATGAAGAACCAGTTTATTTTACGCTTTTAAGTGTTTTTTTAAAAGAGAGTTTTCGTTGGATGTTTTTGGAAGTCGGTTTTTTTTTTTTTTATAAAAAGTTTTTATTTTACAGTTTTTAGTGCAAACAATCGTAGGTAAGTAGTAAGTTGAATTATTTCATCAAATTTCATCATCAAGAATAATACAAATTAAGGTACGTGTAATATTAAAATCATCCTCTAATCCCTAACTGTTAAAGAGTTTAATCTTCTATCATCAGCTCACCTAAATAGCTTGAAAGTATACGACTGAAGGTCTTTAGATACGTATAAAATTGAAAGAATTATTCTCCAACTCCTAACCGTTGAGGAGTTGTACCTTCCACCTTCCATCATCAGCTTACTTAAATAATTTGTAAGAATACGACTAAAGGTAACTTATATACATATGATATTTAAGGATTTATCCTCCAACTCCTAACCGTTAAGGAGTGGTACCTTACATCATCAGCTCATCATCATAAAATGATGACTACCAGACGCAAATACCGGTGTAACTTCAGAAAATATACGAAAAACATAGTATGTGCCTATAAAAAATGAGGTATCCCTCGATTTCCCTGGGATCCCATCATCAGATCCTGATATGCTGGCAATGGGACCACCACGGAAGCATACCCTGTCGAATACAAAAAAAAAATTCAAAATCGGTCCACAACTGACGGAGTAATCAGGTAACATACATAAAAAAAAAAAATAAAAAAAAAAATACATACAGTGGAACATAGAACCTCCTCCTTTTTGGAAGTCGGTTAAAAAGAAATATCATTGACTGCATGTATTGTCCATTATATCAATTTTTACGAAGAAACTTGTTATTATCTTGAATTGTAAAAGTATCACTTTAGCTGAGTAATATTTTATTGTATGAGTATGGATTTTTTGGTTTAATGCTCGTGAAACAATGTACAAAACAATAGTGTCGCGTCTAGTGACCCTAGGGTTTGATACAATCTAGTGAGTCACCATACAATGAGTCATGATGACATTAATGTCGGAGTGACATGAGTTACAAGTGTCATTGTAAAATCATCCGATTTTTTAATACATTCTCAAATAACAAATTTAAAGTCAATCGAAACCTGAAGACTGTGGTTAAATAGTACCAGAACTGGTAGAGATATCAGTAACCAGGGAAACATCTATCAGAAACAGGAATGGATTCGAGTTAGTCATGATTCAGTAACAGCTATGATATTTGCAAGGTTTGTGGGTATAAGTAATTACTATGTATGTATGTGTATGTATATACTGGTAGCGTAAACAGTTGTCTAATGTCAGGCATATTAATAAATGTTTGAGTTTGGTACAATAAAAAAGCCTTAAAAAACACTTACACAACTACGTATATATATACAGCTTATGGAACGCAATAATAACTGTTCCAGAAGGGTAATGTCTTTCAACTTTCAAGAAAAGAAGAGCTGCTCTTAGCCAAGATGCAAGTGTTTCGCGACAAATATCTTTCTACAATCGCTAACGCCTCCATTCTCTTATAATATTGGCGAATGATTTGTTTTGAGCTCGTGATTTATCGTTGAGATGACGTCATTCCCATACATTTGTTTGTAGAATATCAAGTTGTCTTGCTTGATGGACTCAGGCTTTTAAGGTGTTGTTAGATTCGTCTTAATTGTGAAAATGACATTGAGTATAGGAAAAAATATTTTAAGTGCTTCAACATTATCACGCAGTCAATTTTTCTTTTACTTTGTTATGCTTACTTTATGAAAAATAAACATTTTCAATTGTCAATCTGTATTTTATCAAAATATAACCTTTATCTACCGTGTGTTCCTTTTTTTTTTTTTTTTTTTTTTTTTAACGTGTGGAAATCCCCTCGGACCGTCACCCCACCGGGGCTTGCGGCGGGGCGGTGTGTCGGACTCGAACCGACTAAAACCACACGGTGTGCCATTCTGCGCCTGTGAAGGGAGGAATCCGGGAACTGCAGTTATTAACACGTCCGGACCCCTCCCAGCGCTTGCCCGCACAGTAGCGGGCACCGTCAGCTGTTAAAAATCTCAATTTAGGCGACGTACGGCACACGCGTAACGTAGCCTCCTCGCGGGAGGCCACTATAGCGGATGGAAGGGAAAGCCCGTCCCGACCATCCGCGGCCACACTCAGGGCGGCATGAGGCGCTGATAGGCGCGCCTCCGCCGCCCGGTTCGCCGGCGGCGGATTGGGTCCGAGTGGATATCATCCTCCCGGGCCTTCTCCGCCACCTCCTTCTGCGAGATTACGTCTTCGCAGAAGGTTGCGACCGCGGTAAAACTGCTGTCGCTACCGGCCATGGAGCGTATGACGGCCGGTAGCGAGAGATCTCCTCCGATGACTGCAGTGAGGGCCCGGCGCTGCGACGCCCAAGCGGGGCAAATCGTCAGCGTATGCTGGGCCGAGTCCTCACTGCAGTCGCAGTGGTGGCAGGCGGGACTCAATTCCCTCCTAGCGACCGAGTGCAGGTACTTCCCGAAGCAACCGTGCCCGGAAAGGACCTGCGTCAGTCGGAAGGAAAGGGTCCCGTGCTGCCGCCCTGCCCACTCCCGCCCTGCCCACTCATCTACCGTGTGTTCCTACCGTAACACGTATTTGCATAGACTACTTTGTTACGTTGTATAAAGCAAGGGACACTATAACTTATATGATTGAATCTAAGAAAGTGCTCCTCTAAATGTGTATAACTGAATCACTAAGGCAAATAAGAGTTCTATAAAGTGGTATACGCCATCAGGGTACAACCACAGATGTTATCTTATCAATATTCATATTTCCAGAGTTGGAAACTCGGATAATAACCTCGGTGTTGCAGCATAGGTGATCGCGTAATGAAGCAACTCTAACTAAAACGGCTAACGGGTATGTATGTTGATGTAGAAACAGAAATTAGAGATATTGATTACATAAGACTTAACAGTAGTATTGTGAACCGCTAATTCATTCTAGATCATTTGCAATAATATTTAGTTTGACATTCAGGTTGAATAAACATTTAGAGCGGTTATGCACTAGTGTCTAACAATAAACTTCAATATTGTGTTGAAGGTTAAATATCAACATTAGTATGTGTTTAAATACTAAATCACTAGCTGCTCTCTGCCTGTTTTCCGAGGTTGTTGTTGTACCGTTACATCAACCACTGCGAGTAACTCGGCGGGGCGTAGCTAGTCCTAAATAAAATAGCGTAAGTTACTCTTTATATCACCTGCTATCTGCCAGTCCCGTCACAATCGGTCTAGCCGTTCCAGAGATTAGCCGGAACATACAGACAAAAAAAAATTGCATTTCATGAAGTAGCAAATATAGTATACTAGTTGACCCAAGCAACCTCATTTGCGTCCAAACTACCATCCCCCGTTTTAACCACAAAAGTGGGTTGATTTCTAAAGATACATTATTAGTACACCTCCACACCGTCTATAGAGTATACATTTTAAATTTCAAGTCTCTTACTTCAAAAACATACGACTTTCATACAAACGTCCATCCCCCGTTTTACCCCCTTAGGGGTGGAGTTTCGTAAAATCCGTTCTTAGCGGATGTCTACATTCTATAAGGAACCTACCTGCTAAATTTCAAGTTTGTAGGTGTCATAGTTTCTGAGATTTCGTGATTAATAAGTGTATGGTATTTCGCTTTTATTTAAATAGATGCATTTAGTGACTAACTGTTAATTTAAAATCACAAACAGACAAATCAATTTTATTTGTTTGAATAGATACGTAAGGGGGCGTCCATAAATTACGTGAGGTTTTTTTTAAAATTTTCTGTTCCTCCCTCCCCCCCTGGTGAGATGTCGTGAGATTTTATTCAACCCCCTGAGATTTTTCAAAATGTGGGTTTCATAAATAAACGCGTTGGATTGTTATTGTAAAAAGAAAAAAAAATGCTTCGTGTTTTTATTTACGACTAGTTAAGACTAGCAATCAATATTGCTGAGAGTTTAAATATAAGTGTAATAAAAAATTAACAATAGAATACTTAAATCGTAACTACTGTGATTAAATAAAGAATATCTATTCTAATTCAGTCTATGAAGAATTATGCGCGGTCTCAAGAGAGACTATTGGAACCAACATGTCCATATGATTTTCAGTAAAATCATCTGCTCCTTCAACTTCGTTTTGATCTAGCTACTCTAAGCCGTTGGCGCTTCCGCACAGTAACTCATTAGCTCGTCTTGTGACAATCTGTGAGGGTCGCACTTTGCGGAACATACGCGCTTGCTTAGCTTGTGCAATGTGGGCTGCTCGCCTGTGCTCTGCAGCTCTTGTGCTAGATGCAAAGTAAAAACCGCATGTACTGCAGCATCTTTTCTCTAAATCATCACGTACACTTGGGCAATAGAGATCATAAGGCGTGCTGATGATGAAGGCATTCAGCGGTTGAATCGGCAGGCAGTGGCGTATTAGAAATGGAGCAAATGACTTTTCGTCATGCTCTTTAAAGTCCGGAATCGTCAAACCTGAGTGGCAGGGTATAACGTCGAAGTATGAATGAAATTATTTTCTTTCGAACGAATTAGTGAATGATTTTAATCGTATTACGATTACGCTTAAGATTAAATCTTAAGCATGTATGCAATCTGGATTAAATGGACCAAAGTAGTTTTTTTTGTTTCAATCAGAAAAAAAATTGCGTGATATTTGCCGAGACCCCTCCTCTCTTCAACGTAAGATTAGATGAGATTTGACTCGACCCCCTCCCCCCATTAAACATCTCACGTAATTTATGGACGCCCCCTAAGAAACATCATCCCACAAGTGTACCTATACACATATAACTCATAAAACATTGATTTTCATGATGTGGGAAAAATATTTTGTTGATAAATAAAAAAAAAACTAATTATCTAAAGTAAACTAAAGCCTAAGCAGTTTTTGTTAGACTTTTACAATTACGAATGTATAAATTATGAACTTTTAGAAACATTGGATGTATGTTCGTATTTTCGGTTGCTATTTAGCCGGTCTTTAGACCATAATTTACTATCTCATATTTATGTCTTGTTCATTGGTCGATTCGTGTGCAAATTATCAAGATACGTAATCCTAGATTTTGAAGATGGTAAAAAATAGTAAATAATATCAATAAATACTGATCAAACCAAAATAAAAAATATAACAAAGAGTAGCGTTAAACTTTTGAAACATTAGTTCTGTCAAATATTATAATCATTTTTATTATATATTTTTTATTTATATAAATCGCAATGACAGACAGAATAATTAATAAAAGAGAATGTCGTTTTATTGTCAGAAATGAATCAGTTTTTTAATATTAAAACATTATGAGAATAAATAAATAATAATAAATAACACTAGCTTACCTTATACGTACCGCGTCTGCTTCTCCTATTGCCCGTAGCGAGAGTTTATAAAGTGTGAACAAATTTGGTAACCATAAAAAAGGTTTTATGTAATCTATACTAATATTATAAACGCGAAAGTTTATATGGATGGATGTTTGTTACTCTTTCACGCAAAAACTACTGAACGGATTTGGATTAAACTTTACAGTAATATAGCTTATACATCAGAATAACACATAGGCTACTATTTGCAGAGATAACCAACATATACACGGGCGGAGCTGCGGGCAACAGCTAGTATAGTACATTACAGGGAAATAATTCTTTCATACATGTTTTCTGTGAAACTTTAACCTTTTGCGCAGCGCACGCATTGGAAGTTATCAAAAGGAATAATTTTCTCCCGTTTTCGTAACATATTTCCTGAGACTAGCACGATCGACCAAACCAACAAACCAATTCTTCAGCTTTATAATATTAGTATAGATTAGCAAAATGTTTATTTTTATGATATTCGTAAATTTAAGATGCTACTTAGCATAAGAAGGAATTTGACTTTGAATGGTATTTGCAAGTAATTTAAAATCTAATGGCTAGTAGCTTTTACAAATCAGCTGCGCTTTGATAAGTAAATGCGGCAAGGAATAGGTACTTGGAAATGCACCACTATTAAGCTGTTATCAGATGCAACATACAATGCAGTTAACTAGTTCTAATATACCTAGCCTGAAGCCACTTTAGTGCTTTATTTCGTAAATTACAGTAGCAAGTTATCACGACATCGTTATAAGAAGCAATTAATCGTCTGAAATAGTTTGGGGTTACCTTAATATTCACAATCGTTTAAGTATTATGATTATTGTTTTCGGAGCTACAGAAAAGAAGCAAAATTATTTTTAGAATTAAACTCAATAGTTACTACCTAATTTAGTTGCAATCGACGCTGTTCTTTAAAATCTCTCTATATAAAGGCCAGTGGCGGACTAAGGGGGGGGGGGGGGAAGGGTTGGTCCGCCCCGGGCCTCCGGTCCTTGGGGGCCTCGTAGACAAATAATTAGGTACAGCCTGTACCGGTAGTTTACATTTTTTTCAAAATAAAATTACTTTTACTTCCTTATCTTTCTAATGTTCAGCTTCGTAGTTTTTTACTTTCATCAACTTTAAAATACTATGGCCATCTATACGCGGTACTAATATTATTTTGTAGTGAATCGGTCGGGAAATTCCCGTCTTAGCGGGGAATCCCTGAACGAATGAACGAAGTGTATTTTTTACTCTCGTAGTTCTCGTGCGCCTAAATATGTAAGTCGAATAAGCACACACCCTTTTTTTAAAATTAAAATAATTTTGTAAACGTTTAGTATTATATTGTAATAGTGTTCAGATATTTCTTAGTGTGATTTTTTTTTGTGGTTTATGGAGAAAGAAAAATAGGAAGACAAATTTCTGGTCCCTCCCGTAGTGAAAATTTTCTACCAATTTTTAGGGTTCCGTAGTCAACAAGGAACCCTCACAGTTTCTCCATGTTCGTCTGTCTATCCGTCTGTCCGCGGTTTAGATTAAAAAATATCGGTTCTAGAAAGTTGTAATTTGGCATGGGTATACACATTAGTTACGCCGCTGACAGTGTTGGCTGCACGTTTGGCCTAGTGGTTTAACGGTCACCACGCCGTTTCCTACTTCGCCAAGTGTCGTGGGTTCAAATCATTCATGTATGTTTGTAAAGTCCCCCGCGACACAGAATTTATTCCTAGTGCGGGAGTTGTCTTTTTAAAAAAGAAAAAAAAGAAAGTGTTGAAATAAAAAGTTGCAAAAAAACTAATTTTTAGGGTACCTCCTCTACACGTAAAGTAGGGATAGTGTTTTTTTTCGTTGTCTCTCCTATAGAGTGGGATATCGTTGGATAGGTCTATTAAAATATTAGGGGTTTGAAAATAATGTTTTTCAATTTGGTGAACCGTTCGTGACTTATTAAGCTTTATAGTGACAATTTTCGTTATTAGAGTCAAGTGAACAGGCCAAAGAACTTGCTGGATTTTTATCCAAATTCCTATTATATATCAAAAGAAAGAAAGATGCCGTTTGCGAAGAAATTAATCAAACAGTTGAATCGGTCTCCAACATTCAAATAAATTATGTCGATATAACAAGTATAGGTGAAATGTCTTGTGATACTAACAAAAACCGGTGGTGGATTGACCACTAGGCTGAGTAGGCGCCTAGGGCGTCAAATTTTAGGGGTGGCAGAATTGGGCCAAAATTGATCGCCGTAAAGCGGCGAGTGTCGTCACCGCACTTCTAGGCGAGGTGCAAAACCTTATTTTTGGCGTGGCGAGATTTTTGGAGTGGCGAGATTTCTGGCGGGGCGACGCTTGCCGCGAAGCGCTGATCTTCGCCACTGCATTTCAATAGTAGTATTATAATGTGTGCTAGGTACCATAAATCTGTTTGAAGTCGGTGCTAAGCCAAAAAGAATACAAACGAACAATTACAAAAGTTAAGTTATGGAATCAGGCGTTACTTTGCGGAAATCCATGACATTAAATGCTATGAAATATATTTAGCTTTAATTCTGCGAGACAAATATCCAGGTCTGAAAGCAGGGCACAAATCCCACCGTCATGCATACTCACATGCACATATGGGTATCATGCATATGTACACATACAAAACAAGTGAGAAATAATTAGCATGCCATGCAACCAAACCTATACTCGACACGTGTTTCGCCCCTCCACGGGGCATCCTCAGGAGATGTTGACTCGTCGAACGTTTGAGCTCGAATGAGCTAGCGCACCGCTGTCGGCCCTTTATATACCGTTTCGATGAAGCTATAATCACGATCGATACAATGTCACAACGACATCTGTGCCGAACTACCCGCAATCATACTTAGAAGTGGTGATGGAATTAAGTTTGTTTGGTCATTCAAAAGTGTATATGCATTATTATTGTTATATTTTGATATTTCTAACTGTTCCAACACACTCATCCGGAAACCCTTATCGCAAACATGCAGAATGTTATAGGTATTGTTGCCGCTCAAGGAGTGGCCGGTGTCGATTAAAT
Organism: Diaphora mendica; assembly: GCA_949125395.1. NCBI lineage: Eukaryota > Metazoa > Arthropoda > Insecta > Lepidoptera > Erebidae > Diaphora > Diaphora mendica. The sequence continues at coordinate 12,770,610 of OX421321.1, forward strand.
GTTTTGCGAAATGTGATTTATCTGGATGGCCATTCCTGTGAGCGGCAACATGTTCCCTGTACCTAATTTCGAAACTACGGCCTGTCTGACCCACATAGACCCCGGTGCAATCATTGCATACTAATTTGTAAACTCCGGATTTTTTTGAATTCTCTAATTTATCTGTACCGTTACATAGTTTACGCAAGTTATGATCCGATCGAAAAGCTACGTAAACATTGTGTTTTCTTAGAATATTCGCGATTCTATCTGAAATTGGGCCTATGTAAGTGAGACTCCCGACATTCTTGTCAATTCTTTCGGGGGTACATGCATAAAGTGCTGAGCGAGCCCGGTCATTCTGCTTTTTCTTAATTATATTATCAATAACTTGTTTGGTGTAACCGTTTGAAGTCGCGATTTGATACAATATTTTGAGTTCTTTTGCGTAATTATCCGTGGACAGTGGGAGTGACATTAAACGGTGGACATAGCTGCGGAAGGCTGCTAGTTTATGCTGTGGTGGGTGACAGGATGAAGCGGGAATCGTTGTGTCCGTGTGTGTGGGCATTCGATAAATTTGGAACTCGAGTTTGTTATTGACTCTTGTGATTGTTAGATCCAAAAAATTAAGGGACTGATTTGATTCTAATTCTAATTTGAATTTAATTTTGGGGTGGTGAGTTTTGAGCCTATTTACGAAAATATCCGATTGACGATTAGTACCTGTCCAACAGATAATTAGGTCATCCACATATCTATAATAAAACAGAATGTTGGGCTCGCCCACCACATATTTACATTCGAAGTAGTCCATTACAAAACACAATTACTCAAAATGATTTAATAATTACTAAAGCCGACAAAGGCAATACAGTAGTCATTTTGGATAAAACTGCATACCACCAGAGGGTTAACGACGTTATCCAGGGGGAAGATTTTGAACGTCTTACTACCAACCCTACCAAAAAATTCACTCTAGAAATAAAGAATGCAATTAATAACACGTCGTACATTTCTCCAGGCCAGTTAAAATATAAAATGCCAATGAACCCACGATCTCCTTTTTTGTAAGGTTTACCAAAAACTCATAAAGACAACATCCCAATTCGCCCCGTTGTCTCTTACATTGGTGCCCCGACATACGATTTAGCCAAATATCTATACAATTTACTAAAGGCAAAGGCATCTTTTAAACCACAGTACAGTTTAAAAAATAGTTTAGATTTAACTAAAAAAATACAAAATATTAACACCCCCCACAATTCAAAATTATTATCACTAGATGTAGATAGTTTATTTACAAATATTCCATTTGAAGAGTGCCTACGTATTTTGGGGTACCTTTTGGAGAGGCAACGTTTACATCCAGGAGAAATAAATGACCTACTTAACCTCACACGTATTTGCATGGAACAAAATTACTTTCGATTCAATAACGAATACTACCGCCAAAAAGAGGGTCTAGCAATGGGATCACCTTTAAGTCCATTAATGGCGGAAATATTTATGGACTACTTCGAATGTAAGTATGTGGTGGGCGAGCCCAACATTCTGTTTTATTATAGATATGTGGATGACGTAATTATCTGTTGGACAGGTACTAATCGTCAATTGGATATTTTCGTAAATAGGCTCAACACTCACCACCCCAAAATTAAATTCAAATTAGAATTAGAATCAAATCAGTCCCTTAATTTTTTGGATCTAACAATCACAAGAGTCAATAACAAACTCGATTTCCAAATTTATCGAAAGCCCACACACACGGACACAACGATTCCCGCTTCATCCTGTCACCCACCACAGCATAAACTAGCAGCCTTCCGCAGCTATGTCCACCGTTTAATGTCACTCCCACTATCCACGGATAATTACGCAAAAGAACTCAAAATATTGTATCAAATCGCGACTTCAAACGGTTACACCAAACAAGTTATTGATAATATAATTAAGAAAAAGCAGAATGACCGGGCTCGCTCAGCACTTTATGCATGTACCCCCGAAAGAATTAACAAGAATGTCGGGAGTCTCACTTACATAGGCCCAATTTCAGATAGAATCGCGAATATTCTAAGAAAACACAATGTTTACGTAGCTTTTCGGTCGGATCATAACTTGCGTAAACTATGTAACGGTAAAGATAAATTAGAGAATTCAAAAAAATCCGGAGTTTACAAATTAGTATACAATGATTGCACCGGGGTCTATGTGGGTCAGACAGGCCGTAGTTTCGAAATTAGGTACAGGGAACATGTTGCCGCTCACAGGAATGGCCATCCAGATAAATCACATTTCGCAAAACATTTAATCGACACCGGCCACTCCTTGAGCGGCAACAATACCTATAACATTCTGCATGTTTGCGATAAGGGTTTCCGGATGAGTGTGTTGGAACAGTTAGAAATATCAAAATATAACAATAATAATAATATAAATAAATAAATAAATATTTCGGACATCTAATAACACACAGCGCCATCTAGTCCCAAGCTAAGCAGAGCTTGTATTATGGGTACTAGACAACTGATACAAATACATATTATATATATTTTTTTTGTAAATACATACATATTATACATAGAAAACACCCAAACTCCGAAACAAATATTTGTAGATCGTACAAACATTTGGTCCGACCCGGGAATCGAACCCAAGACCTCATGATCAGCAGTCGCACACACCAACCGCGAGACCAACGAGGCAGTTGTCCAGTCCAGACCAATAATGCATATACACTGTTGAATGACCAAACTAACTTAATTCCATCACCACTTCTAAGTATGATTGCGGGTAGTTCGGCACAGATGTCGTAGTGACATTGTATCGATCGTGATTATAGCGTCATCGAAACGGTATATAAAGGGCCGACAGCGGTGCGCTAGGTCATTCGAGCTCAAACGCTCGACGAGTCAACATCTCCTGAGGATGCCCCGTGGAGGGGCGAAACACGTGTCGAGTATAGGTTTGGTTGCATGGCATGCTAATTATTTCTCACTTGTTTTGTATGTGTACATATGCATGATACCCATATGTGCATGTGAGTATGCATGACGGTGGGATTTGTGCCCTGCTTTCAGACCTGGATATTTGTCTCGCGGAATTAAAGCTAAATATATTTCATAGCATTTAATTACAAAAGTCTAAGCGATAGTCACTTGGCACCGACTTCAAACAGATTTATGGTACCTAGCACACATTATAATACTACTATTGAAATGAATAAAGAATTAGGTATAGGCAATTTATGAAGAACCAGTTTATTTTACGCTTTTAAGTGTTTTTTTGGCAGAGAGTTTTCGTTGGATGTTTTTTGGAAGTCGGTTTTTTTTTATAAAAAAAGTTCTTTTGACAAACGGTCATGCGATTCATATTCCATAATTGCAAAAATAACACTGTCACATGTATTTGTCGATACATTCTGTCCAAGTCTATTTTTGCCATTTTAATCTTAGACTTGGATATAATTTTGGAATTACAGGCTTACTAGTTACTAAATTAAACCACAATCAAAAGTTTAACGTTTAATGGTGTCAATAATCATGTCAATACACATTCTGTGAATGGGTGTTATAAATCTATATCATTTGACATGAAACGTCATTTCACCCCTTATCAAATGGCCTTGACGCTAAAAGTATTTAGTTTTTTTCCGAAGCAGCATCGTTATAATTATCTTTAATTGCGTACACCACTACCCAAACTTTGAAAAAAAAATGCTATGATAATATAATATAGTAAATATATAGTAGTATAGATAAGTATAGCTTTATCCGTATGTATATGAATTTTCCGTAGGTATATCTATTATGTGTGGCGTTTGTACACCTGTTTGGAACTCGTTACCTATGGTTGTTATCATCAGACAGGTCACGCTATGGTGCTTCGGTTAATATAATGCCTCGTCTCACTGTAGCCCTGAAAACTTAAACGATGCTTTCTTCAACGTAACAATGACGTAAGCTACTTTCACGGCACTGGACTACACTTTATTTACTACGAAATTCTCCATTGTTGTTCGATCAATTAAAGTTTCTAGAAAATAATTACTTTTAGAAAATGACTGAAATCTCTTGAAACTTTAATTAACTATTTACTCAGTCGTGTTTGTGGATTCCTTTTTTTATTAAATGGAGTCGTAAAAGAAAAATACACCTGAATATTTCTTTAGAAAATGTGCTTAAATAAGACAGTTTCGGCTGTGATAAATCCAATGAAAATACAATGAATTCCTATAATTGTTAATTAGAATCTAAAACACTTGTACTTACTGTGACTTTTTTATCTTTTATCATCCTAGATATAAAATACACTATAAACTACATAATTTCTGATAAAGAATGATCTTACATGGATATTCCATTTTTCATAAGCAGGCCGTGTTTGTCAAACTTGCTTTTAAGCTAATTACACAACGTGTGGATATGATTAATCAGAGAAACGTAAAGAGAGTTATTAAAGATAGATCCATTTGTAGTAATAATAGGTTTCGTGTTGGACGTTATTCCGTGTTATCACGTGAGTCAAGCGAGTATTATGCCCCTCGGCTCGGCATTGACCTTGCGGTTGAACCGAGGTGGGTAGCGTGCCCTACACACTCCACAAAACACCCCTAGGTAAGGGTACATTTGATAGTTACTTACTGTCATTTAGCAAAGGGGTACATGAAAAAACTGTTTACAATATCAACATTACGATATAGATTAATCGATAAGATAGAAAGTTGAATCGTATATAGACTACATAATTTTTATGGAAACTTTTATGTTATGTTTTAACGAGAGTTAGATAATAGGTCTTTACCTATGAAATTGCCGTTTTGTATGCAATAATTGAAAGAACTTATTTTTTTAAACTTTTTTATTTCTATTATTCGAAGTAATCATCCATGCAATCGACGCATCTTTGCCAACGCATTGGCAGTTTATTGATGCCCTTCTTGTAAAAATCAGCTGGACGGGAGGCAACAAACTCTTCAAAGGCATTTTGTACTGCCTCTCGGGAATTGAATTTTTTACCCACTAAAAAGTTGTCTAAATTTTGGAAAAAGTAATAGTCGGTAGGTGCAAGGTCTGGTGAGTATGGCGGATGAGGGAGAACAACCAACCCCAGCTCTTGCAGCTGCTTCACGACAACGCTCGACCCTATACTGCGCAACAGACAGTCTCCAAGCTGCAATAGCTGGGGTTGGAAGCTCTCCCTCATCTGCCATACTTCCCGGGCCGGGCCGGGCCCCTCGCCCGGATGTCGTAATATCCGCTAGCCCCAGGTCCCTCCTTCCTATCTCAGGCGTAAAGTGGTACACCGTGTGGTTTTAAGCGATACGATTCCGACACACCGCTCCGCCGCAAGCCCCGGTAGAGTGAAGGCCCGAAGGGGTTTCCACATGTAAAAAAAATGTTCGTTCTCTTTGCATTGATGTTCTCCTTGTTGCAGTGAGCTCCTTTAGTTTGCTCTTGGCAGTGGCATACCCACGGGATGAGTAGATGTAGACACTACGTATTCTTAATCAGTCATCAGTTCACCACACAGACTTAACTTTCATTCAAGTACTTTTAACTTAACTTTTAAGAATTTTTCCTTAAAAGAAAAAGGAATCAAGGTCTGTACAGTTTATGTTAGAAAAGTTTATGCAAACACTTTATGAAATCACCTTTAAAAGAAACTAAGTTCTTTGGCTCGATTTATTTAATATATGCACAAGAAAATCGCTTGAAACATCCGGTCGGTCAAGGTCGACGTTGCCGTGAGCATGGAGCGTTACGTTTGCCTACATTCGTAATAGTTATTATAGCACCCAATGTTCACAGTTCTTTATGTGAAAATGTGTACCACCTGAAAACACTCTTATTAACAAAACCTATGTTCTTACAACATTAGTCAATTCATTCTTTTGTTATTGACGTAACAATTTACGATTAGTTTTGGAACGTTTAAGCGCTTTAAAATGCTCCGAATGCGGTTTATAGTCAGATGTCAATGCATACTTAGTTACTTACCCATAACAAAAAATATAGAATATTTAAATTGGTGCGTTTTAGAATATTATGACTTCTGGCCACTTATGTATTTATCTATAGACAGTTTGATGAATGGTTAATTAATGATGTCCAAAAATGTTGCGGTTGAATTAAATACCAATTCACAATCGATAGTCAAGAGAAATAATATAATTAATATATTCAAAAAAAGCTAAAAGCTAATTTTAGTTAGTTTACTTTTTGTTAGTTTACTGAACCCCTTTCATAACTAAGTTTTTTTTATTAAACTGCCTTTCTTTATCAATTAGTTCCTATGGCAAAATTTTATTTAAAAAAATTATAACTATACTTTATATAAAAGGAAGAAATGCGTTCTGCATCTATGCTACGGGTTTCGAGGATGTAAAATGCTATGGAGATGCCGCCGCCGCCGCCGCACCGCCGCGAAGTAGCTATGCGAAAAAAATGCAGCTTGAGTTATTATCTTTCGAAGATAAACACGTGGCTACTGTAGGTTGTCTTCTCTGGACATAGCTACACCACTCATGACTACCCATAGCCCCCATTTCCTTTGTAGAAACCATTTCCACCTTTCTTTTAACGTGTTTAAACCCCCACTGGCCGTCACCCCATCGGTCATGATGTGCCGGAATCAGACAGACTAAAATCACACTTGTGCCCATGTGGTGTAAAAGCACCCTTCATTTCATGGGACAGCTTTAGTCAGGGGTGAAATTCAGTTGAAAACTTGAAATTTAATCAACTGTATATAGTAGATTACATTTTATAAAGTATTTTATAAATTGTATAAAGAAGAAAAAAATATAATACTGGAGCAAATTACCCCTTCCCGAAATTGAGCGGTAAGTTACCTACTTACCGCTAATCATTGATTTTGTGCTTCCAAAACCCTCTTCCTAAGAAAATGATTAGTTTTCATACATGATCATGCACATGCCGACAAGTCAGTTTATTACTCTAATTGGATGTGTCTAAGGGGATTATCTCCTTATTCTTCTCGAAAATTTTACCAAAAAGCTCATGAAAATATTCAAGAAAATGCCCAAACTTAATATGTCAAGTTTGTGCTCCAACACATTATGATTTTGCCTTGGCCTTTCTCCGAAGACACTGAGAGTTTTAACAATATATCACTGTACTGACTGTACAGCAAAAACGCTGGTTGTAATTTAAAATTTTCAAAATTTTACTATCAGTGATGTTGCACTTAGATTTAAGTTCATTTAACCACTCTTCATTTACCATTTAACCACCAATCCGTTACACTCCCGTCACTTTAACGCATGGTATGATTAAGACCGAGAATGGTTGTTAGATTTCCTCATCTTTTACTCGAGCACATTCCTGCTGCTCTCGACTGTCTCGATTATCAATAGTTGAATTAAATATAATATTAAACACTTCTTATAGACAACAGGGAATAAAAAGTTATCAAAGTTTATCTCAGCGGGTCGAGGTTATCTATCAGTTTAATTAACGCGAAGAGAAATGTAATTTGATTATACATATTATTCGGCCGATAAACTTCGTAGGCCTATTTTCTGGCTACGATAATTTCCTTTGGTTATGATAATAATATGGTCGATATATAACTTTACTTTGAAACATTTGTGTTAATATAAATGTAACTAGCGTAACGAATTAATGCAATCATTCGGATTTTCCTTTGAATTGCAACAAGCGGATGCCTTATTCGCAATTTGATATCGTTAGCCATCATCTTCCTAGCCTTTATTATTCCCAAGATTTGAGGTCAGCTACTAGTTCAAGGTTTTATCTGAATATCAGTTTTTACACGGAGCGACTGGCATCGGACCGCCGCAACCCTGAAGGGTGACCTGAATTTGAAGGTTGAACTAGTTGTCAGTATATTTGAGGGCACTGACTTCCCTATAACGATTGCCATAGATGTTCATGACAACCGGGACCGACAGCTTTTGATCTGCAGTCGCTTACGCTAACCACTAAACCAACGAGGCAGTCAAGTTGATATCGTTAGTCATATATAATAATTGTATTTATATAGTGTTAATAATATGTCAATTTGAGTTAACTTGCCTACATGCACTTACTTGTTTAATATGCAAAAATTACGATTGGTTTCAATAAAATGTAACTGAAATCGCGTAGTACACATGAAGCGGTCACTCTAGGGCACAAAAAGGCTTAATGCGCAGAACAATAATATACATATTAAACAACGGAATATAAAAATTTTTAGGCGCCCTTTGACAGGCTTGGGGTGGGCGACTGGCTCTTAATTAGTTATTACCATGCCCACGTAGGTACGTAGGAATGGTAATAACCAGTACGGATTTACGTATAGTAGAATTTCATTATTTAATGCTTAATTATAATAAACAGCAATATCGGTAGGTACGAAATTTCTTAATGGAGCCAGAGTGTAACAGTTAGATTGATTTTATTTACACCCAAAAAGTGTTTATATTCAGTCGAGTTTTAAATGTAAGTATATATATTTTAAGCAAGCTGATAAAATAAGTAGACGCTGTTATTCTCACACAAGCTAGGGGCGGACCATAGTCTTCACCTTTAAGTTTAAATTAGTATTAGAGCACTCACAGTGTACGAATATAAGGTGTATTTATACATCCATATTCATTTGTGTATATGTGTAGTTATATTTGTAAGTTTATATTATGTCAGTTTTCTGAATTTACTAAAGAAAACTATAACCTCTGACTTCCACCACAGTGCACCTATTATACAAAATTTCTACATCACCCTCAGATCAAGTAAAAAAGGTAGATAACGCACCGCCTTGTTCTTGTAGAAGCAGAAAAAGTAGCGTAGTTCCAAGTAAACACACGCGTTACTACGAAGTAACTATGCTATAAACTACGCTACTTTTCGTTAGTATCGTACAAGTATAGTCAACTTGTACGATACTGACGAAAAGTAGCGTAGTCCAATACTTAGTTGTTTTGTTTTCTATATTGTGATTTTTAGAATTATTAGAAAGATGTAATCAAATTTTTATTCAATCTTATTTTCTACTTGTGCCCTAACAAAGAAACGGTAAGATTATAAAGACTAATCTTGACGCATATCTTATTTGTACAAGTTTCCATGTACCTAAACGTCAGAAATAGCTACTCTTAAATTTAAGTTTAAATTTAAATGTTAAATTTGATTTCAGAAACATAAAGTCGGTTTAATCATGAACTAAATGACTCTAAAATCTTTAGTTAATTAAAATGAATGACATACTTTATTTTTAACATCAGCAACGTAGGTGCAAAATACATAACAAACTCAATTTCATATAGTAAGGGAATTTTTAACATATTTTGTTACATAACGTAGTCCTTATGCAATTGTTCCGCATATTCTGTACTTCTATTTATTTCTACTTTTTTATGTACAAATTCTGCAATGGCGAACTTAGTGCTACAGGCCTTTTCTCCCAATCCACCTTAAGATAGCGGGGAAATGTCTGGCTGAATGCACTAGAAAAGATATTAAGTTTAAAAATAAACAATAATATTTGGAGGATAGGCAGGAATAGTGAGATAGTTTCATCGCTAACTTTATTTCTTTGAACTTTCTTTGAAATGATTTGAATGTAGTATATTTATATATAATGATTTAGCGAAAAGCTGTTAATTTGAAATTACAAATAGATACTTAAATTTTATTTATTTGTATAGATATTTTCCTATAACAGCAAAAGAAAATCGATGAAATGCCCGACCTCACGCTTTTACCGCTTAACGATACTAACGAGATAGCTAATTTATCATATGCAAGGTCAACATGGATTGTAGGTAATTTGTAACATTAACATTATAAAACGGGTTCTTAATTGCTTGATATGAACATAGAGTTGAAACTCGATATCTTGAATATACCTAAGCATTTTCTATCGCTCTACTTAATATGTCTCTATGTTGAAGGTTTTTTAAAAAATAACAGTTTTTTTTTTGTAAAGTATAATAGTGTTGATTATAAATAGTTAATAATACTCGACTGCACGTTTGACCTAGTGGTTTAACGGTCACCACGCCGTTTCCTACTTCGCCAAGTGTCGTGGGTTCAAATCCCACGTAGGACAACACTTTGTGTGATCCACAAATTATTGTTCTGAGTCTGGATGTTCTTTGTGTCCGTTTCATGTATGTTTGTAAACACAGAATTTATTCCTAGTGCGGGAATCCGCTTCAGAACAATTCGGTTCACTGCAGCCATCTAGAGCGAGGTCGAGGTTTAGCACTTTGACATTCACCGTTCGTTATTATTTTATTAGTCATGTTACGTGCGAGTTTCATTGACTTTGAAATGAAATTGGTTTTAATTTTTTAATATTACACATATGAGATGCAATAAATTAAATTAAAAAGATTTTTAAAAACAAGCTTTTACTGAAATGCCTCGAGACGAATAAAACGAGTCCAAACTCGATGATGTTTCTGTACAGAGTTCCTGTGGCCACCTTCCAGCTCCAGCATCAGATCAGCTCCATGTCATTATAATATTGTATTGTCACACTGTATACATATGCTTGCAAAATTTCAGCAAAAACGGTTGAAGATATCTGCTTCAAAATTGAGTTGCAAGATTCCACCCGAACATACAAGCATACATACATACATTGCAAGTAGTGTCCGACCGAATGTTCGGTTTCGGTTTCGGTCGAGTTTCGGCAAAAAAACGAGTTTCGGTTATGTTTCGGTTTCGGCAGCAAACCTGCCGAAACTACGACCGAAACCGAAACTGCATTCGAGAGTTTCCGCGCTGTGTTCGGGTGTGTTCGGCGCGGTAAATTACATCCAAGCGACGATGACATTTGGCCGCATCCACGTGCATAATCATGTCGTAACCTGTTTGTTTGCAGTGCATTTTGTTTGTTGTGAGTTTTCGTGTGATATGTTTTGAATTCGGTAAGTTTTATCATGTGATATAATTTATAAGTACCTCGAAAAGTAATTTAATATAACAAAGGAGTACCTAGATTATAGTAGAATCAAGTTTACCATAAAAAAAATAAAAATCTAAACATTTTGTGGTTAATTTAACTCTTTCGCTAATACTATATGTAAACAAACATTAGTTATGTACATGGTATTTACCATAGTGCATTAGTGGTGATAATATTAAGGATTTAGAGTTTCGCGTTCAATTTAATAATTATTAAGTAGGTACCAATATAATATTTTTTTTTTACAAATTAACACTTATAATTAAACGAGTAGATACCTACTTGGTTATCCGTATAAAACTAACACTTATACTTATTTTATTTCTGTTTTTCAATTTAAAACCTTATCCATAACAGTTCACGAATATAAATAAATAATTTAAAATACATTGAGTACCTACTAATTAAACCTAATAGAGAACCTTTCTTTTTTTGTAGTATTGAATCATCTATTATGAAAGAACAATGTCGTTAAAAAACAGCATTTGGCAATTTTTCGAGAAAAGTTCGTCTGATTCATCTAAAGCCAAGTGCAAACAGTGCAATAAATTATATTGTATGATTGATTATGTGATTTAAAGAAAAAAAATTAAAACTAACTGATTATAATAACTTTTCTTTATTTTTCTCTGAAAACATGATCCTTATAAGAAAGTTTCGATTTCGGTTTCGGCCGAAACTGAGACCGTTGCCGAAATTCGGTTTCGGTTTCGGTCGTAAAAACCAGTTTCGGTCGGACACTAATTGCAAGTTAATAAAAAGCTTGTAAAAGAGGAGAATGTTTTGAATGTAAATGTAAAAGAGGCGTTGTAAGTTGGTTGTTTGGAGTGTACAGTAGAGTAGAGTATAGATTCCGCGTAGGACGCACCAGGCACTGGAGAGTACTTACAACACTAGCTCCAGGCTACATGAGCTCTAGCTTTGGGGTGGTAGATATACCTATCTGTTCCGTGAGTGTCTCTCTAAACTGGAGGGAATAGGAATCGCTGGCAATGTGAGTAGTGCCGCCTTACTCATTAAGCGGCTAAACCTATCAGGATATACATCACAAGTGTCTTCTTTCTATTACGGAACACATTGTGGTTTTAATCGGTTCATATCCGACATACATACACCGATTGACTCCGATTAGGTAGTCTTAACACAAAGTAAAAATTATGATTGCAAAATTTTTACATTACACATCGGACATCTTAGCTATTTGAGTCTTATGTCAACTAATATGCTACGAATCAATTGATGATAGAAAACACAATATTAACAATAGGTATTCTGAATAGCACTCCACAAAAGCGTCGGTAATAGGATTCGCAAGAAGGCCACGCTGAACTAAACCAACAATGATGCCATGACATGGCCTCGACACGACCTCTGATCGTAGAGGATTCTGAAAGACTCTACTATTACTACTTTTGTGTTTGGAATAATGGTCGTATTAAACGACCATAATTCTTTCTCCACCACGGAATGCAGATATTTAGCAGAGTTTTTAATACATTATATCTATACTATACTAACATTATAAACGCGAAAGTTTGTAAGAATGGATGGATGGAAGGATGGATCTTTGTTAGTCTTTCACGCAAAAACCACTAAACGGATTTGGATGAAACTTTACAGACATATAGCTTATATATCAGAATAACACAAAGGCTACTATTTGTCGCGACAACCGACATAGACGCGGGCGGAGCCGCGGGCAACAACTAGTTATAGATAAATGACAAAAAGGTGTCCTATTAGTCGTTATCGTCTTTTGTTTAAACACCTAAGTAAAAATACGGAGAGCGGCAAAAAAGGATAGAACAACTCGGACTAGACCGTTTTCATCTTACCTAATCAATTGTAGTAGTACGGCATATCTTCTAACAAAATATAGAAAGATGAGAAGACACACCATTCAGTGTACATTTTACAGATTATTGGTACTTAGTAGGATAACAGATAGGGTTACGGAGATTAAGGACCGTTTTCAATAATCTGTCTCTAGTTAAAACTGCAGATAGTCGATATATTTTTTCATATTTTTCAATATGATTGATTCAATACTTTCATGCAGCATTTCATATGCAGGATGATTTTTTCAGGATTTTTCTTTCTTCTGACAACTTCTAGTTATCAAAAAAGAAGAAATGCTCTTTTAAAGGAAAATTCCGGAGATCGTTTTTTGTTTTTTCGAAAGACAGTCCCCATTTCGTTCCATCCACATTTTTTATATTTTTATCATTAATTTCATCACGACGAAGACTTAAGATTTGAAGACTTTAAATACTTGACATTTTCAGAAATAGCTGATTAGCTGGTTGCCATCTCATTAAATGGAGAAGAAGAAGGAAAATTCCAATCATTTTCATAGCCGTTAGTTATTCTCAAAGTTTATACTTAACATTGTGTTCACTGGTAAATGTGAAAATGTGTTTTAAAATTGGATTGCTTGATGATATTATTACCTATTCGGAGTCGGTAAATGGTGATACGTTCTATTCATTAATATACAGGTGATTATGTTGGCCTCGTGAAACTAGTTTGTATCTATACTGCAACTACAAAAACAATATGTATCTTGCAAATAAATGAGGTATTTAATAATGTGTCACTTACCTCATAAGAGTCTGGTTGTTCACTGGCCGCTATACCGGCAAAAAGATGGCTGAGAGCGCGGGACATGAGGCCAGTCATGGTGTATGTTTTGCCAGCACCAGTTGCTCCATACGCAAATACAGCACCCGCAAACCCTTTCAAGGTATCGCCAACCAGAGGAGCACACACTGCATCGTAGACTTCTTCCTAACATGCACAAAAAAAACCATGCTTCATTGTTATAGACTAAAATTTATTAGAGTGAGTCAATGGTCAGGATCATTGTAACGGGGTCTATGATATTTTTTAAGTGATTACATTTATTTAAACTCATAGAGTATAAAGTCTTTGCTGATTGTAGTCAGCTATTATAAAAAATTTGCTGATTGTAGTCAGCTTTTTGACAATTCTCTTACTATTTACACAGACTTGAACCACAACCGATAAAGTGTGATTGAAAATGTTATACACTGTGTTAAGTAACTACATGTAACGTGGCCAAATTAATGCAAGGACAAATAATGGTAATGAAACTACACTAAAAACTAGAAAAACTAATAGGGAGAACTATTTGACTCATCATCCACAACCCATAACGTCTCATTGCTGGGCTCAGGTCTCCTCTCAGGAGAGGGTTAAGGCCTTACGCTGGCCATGGGTTCGAGACTGGCAAGACAACGTTGTGGCTACGTAATCTTGCCGTTGGATGTTTTTAAGCCGCCCAAAGGCCACCAACTAAGCTTCACGACTGTTATCCTACGATAACAACCGGGACCGACTGCTTAACGTGACCTCCGAATCACAGAGACGCTCATGGTGTAGTGCCACTAACGGTCACCCATGCAGGTACTGACCACGCCGTCATTGCTTACCCTCGGTGGTCGTTTCTAATCACCGAGTGCAAGTGGGCTATGAGGGCCTTTTTTGAATCTGATCCATCAATAAGGCATGTACATAGCATTATTATCAACAGCCTTTAACAGTCCACTGCTGACTGCTGGAAATAGGCCTTTCCCTAAAAAGAAGATTCAGGCCTACTGTACCACGCTGGCCAGACGGGTTGGTATAGGGTTTATTTCAAGTATTAGAGGCGGCTGTTCTGCGGATTCGTTCCAAGAACACCGCCCCCGGGCCAGCCCGAGCCCTCGACCATATGTCGGACCGCCTCAGGGAAGTGTTGGACGCTAGCCTAGCGTCCGGACACTTCCCTGAGTGCTGGAAAAGCGGGAAGCTGGTCCTGTTAAAGAAGCCGGGACGGCCTGTCGATTCGGTCGCGGCCTATAGGCCCATCGTGTTGCTGGACGAGGCGGGCAAGTTGTTCGAAAGGATAATTTCTGCTCGCATCGTCCGGCACCTCTGCGAGGTGGGGCCCGACCTGTCGGACGCCCAGTTCAGATTCCGAGAGGGGCGTTCGACGGTCGATGCCATGATGCGCCTTAGGGCCGTGACCGAAGAGGCGGTGTGCTGTGGCGGCGGTGTCTTTAGACATCGCCAACGCATTCAATAGTCTGCCATTCAGCTGCATCGGGGAAGCACTCCAGTTCCACGGGGTGCCAGAGTACCTGAGGCGGCTAGTGGCAGGCTATTCGGAGGAGCGTACCGTCGTGTACGAGGACCGAGAGGGCGTCTTGAGACGGCGACCCATGTCGTGCGGCGTTCCACAGGGGTCTGTCCTTGGACCACTCCTGTGGAACGTGGGATACGACTGGGTCCTACGAGGTCGTCTCCCCCCCGGGCTGGGCGTAATTTGTTACGCCGATGACACTTTGGTCACAGCCCGGGGGGCGAACTTCCAAGAGGCGGCGTGCCTGGCCACCAGGGGTGTTTTTCTGGTGGTCGGGCGCATCGAGGCGCTGGGCCTACGGGTGGCCCTGGACAAGACGGAGGCCCTGTTATTTCATGGGCCCCGTCGTGGTCCGCCCCCCGGCGCCTCCATAGAGGTCAACTCGGTCCTCGTACCGGTTCGGGCCCAGATGAAGTATCTGGGTCTGATCCTTGACGGTAGGTGGCTCTTCGACGAGCACTTCCGACAGCTTGGTCCGAAGCTGGTCGACGCTGCCTCTGCCCTTGGGCGTCTTTTGCCTCTACACGGGGGTGGTCCGGTCGATGGCGCTGTACGGCGCACCGGTGTGGGTCACGGCTCTGACCGCCCAGAACAAGGCGCGCCTCTGGCAGCCTCAGAGGGTACTGGCGGTCAGAGCGATACGTGGTTACCGCACGGTGTCGACCGAGGCAGCGTGCGCGTTGGCCGGGACACCCCCGTGGGATTTGGAGGCGGAAGTGCTCGCCGAAGTTTATCGACGGGTGGCTGAATATCGGGCAGAGAGAGGCATTCGCCCTCCGCCCGAAGAGGTACGCGAGTGGCGTGAAGCCGCCCGTCGAGCCACGATGGCAAGATGGTCGTTCCGGCTGGAGACTCCACGTGCTGGCTTTGGCTGCAAGGTAAGTAATGCTTCGTTTAACAATACTTTTGCTATGTTTTTTCTATGAATTTACATTTATCAAGGGTTTCGCGAGATCATCTCAAATTTTCTACTTTTAATGATGGGTAGATCTTCGGACAGATCTCCAAGAAAATGTAGAGAGATACAAACATTGTTACTGCATTTCACACATTGCCAGAGAGATATAGCAACTATTGCTGGGGTTTCAAAGTCTATCATCAATTGAATAAAATAAAAATTGACATTAAAAGCCCCTTGAGGCAAATCGTGCTGGAAAATGTGACAGGAAAAGGATCACCACATCTCGTCCTGATAGAAAAATCTGGAACATCTGCCTTGAAAATCATAAAACGAGCGTTGCTCGTATGAAAGCGATGATCAACAACGATGGTGTAAAGAAATCGGAGAGGACGATGCGGAAGCGGTTGGTTGAAGAGGATCTGATGGGACGACGGCCTTGCCAAAAACCACGCCTAACCGACATTAAGAAAAGAAACGACTCGAAAGGCCTAGACAACATCGAAATAGGACTATTACAGGCTGGAGTTGAGTAATTATAACTTTCTTTTATTAATGCTATTGGTTAATAACGATTTTACCATCATTCTATTAATCGACAGGCTTCTCCAACGAATCAACCTTTTAACTTTTGGTTGACAAAAGTCCTTTTGTAAGGCGACGCCCTGGAGAACGATTCCACGCTCATCGCCTTGTGGAGAGGGTTAAACACCCGATTACTATCATGGTGTGATCTGCCATCTCAGCCAATGAAACAAGACCAATACAAGCGAGTACTAGAAACCCAGTTACTGCCGCAGGTCAAAGAATGGTTCCCTGATGATGAGGAATGCGTTTTTATTCATGACTCGGCTTCGTGTCACAAAGCCAGCAGTGTTACTGCATTTCTTACTGAGAAAAATGTGACTGTTTTACCTTGGAAAGGGAATTCAGCAGACACGAATCCCATGGATAACATGTGGTAACTCACCAAACGCGCGGTTACGAAAGAAACGATTACCACCAGCGGCAGTTGATCAAATCTGTTATTAGAGAATGTCATCACCAAACTAAACCCCATGAATATGCCAAAACATGTATTGAGAGCATACCCGACGTATAGAAGCTCTTATTGCAGTAAAGGATGGCATCACTAAATTTTAAAATTTATCCAATAATTTTCACTAATATTTATATTAGTCATGCAACGAATATAAAAAAGTTTTGTACAATGTTTTTGCACTTTTCGTGATCCCAATAGACTACAGATAGAAATTAAAAAATATAAAAGGCCTACAACTAAGTATTTGTTACAAAAATCTAATTAAACTAGAAAATACAAAAATCCCAATACTGTCCCTAATAATTTGGCCACCTATGGTATATTCTACCACTTTGTGCTTGCGATGTTTGATGTTATTGTTTTCTTTTTATAGCATAGCGGCAAACGAGCAGACGTATTGCCTGATGATAAGCGATTACCGCCACCCATGGACACCCGCAACACCAGAGGCGTCACAAGTGCGTTGCCGGCCATTGGGGGATGGGGAGGGGAATGGGGGGAGGATGGGCCTCCATCACATCATCGCATACACCGTTAAGCAGTGTGGGAAGATGAAGCACCAGTTTTCGTGTTATTTTGTAGTCAAATCTCCATAGTTGAAAATAAGTTATCAGATGCATAATTATGCAATATATATATATATGACCGATATATACGTAAGTAGATAACAGAGTTCTTGACCGTGAACATCATCTTACTCTGTCTTAAATTCATACCTTGTTACCTAACGATTGCAATGATAAAAATAACTTATCTTATCGACTTTTGTGACGCTTGCGATACAGTTATCATGCTAAAAAAACAACCTTTAAAAAATAAAACGGTATATGGTAAAACATAAAGCAAGGCTGTAGAATGTAGATATATATATGAATTCACAGGCCGCAGACCAGCTGTTCTTTTTAAAGCAGTAGGTACATGTATGCTTATTATCTTTGATGCATTCGTTTTAAGATTGTAAGTAGCTATGTTTTTTACAGAAGGAAGTAATAAGTGTATATAAATCCATCATTTTTATCTTAGTAAATGGAAACGTGAGTGAACAATATCAAGTTATACAAAAAGGCTAGGGACACCATGAAGCGTAAGAAATAAAATTCAGTTATTTGTTTGCTTTCAGTAACTATTCTGTTCACGGTATGCATTTATTCATTACTATTTTTGAAAATAACAATTCATCATGCATCTATACTCTTTGCGCTGTAGCATGGTGGTTTAATTTAATTTACTTTCATTTACTACAGTTTATGGTTTAATTTAATTTACTACAGTTATTAATGATTTAATATATTGCGAATGTGGTCCAGCTGAAATACTAATTTGTAAATCGCGGCAACTTTCAAGAGTGAAACGAAATGTTACTGAACCATGCCACGCACCATGCTACAACGCAAAGAGTATAGTAACATGTAAATTTTTGACGGAATGTAAAAGTTATGTAATTTTATACGTACTTGTGTGCTATTTTCGCCAAACACTCTGTCGTATACGTAATGTTTGTCGTTTAACCTCCGCTGACGTAGGACGTCGCGGCGGCTGTCCGCCTCTTCCTCTAACACCAACATCTGATAACACACGGTTTACATTATCATCTTGTTACACCTTTGGCCTTAACACATTGCTGATGGAAATATTACACGATTTAAAAGAAATATCAGTAACTGATTACTTAAACAAAATCACTGCAGTCATCGATGCAATTGAACTATTAAGATATCATAGTTACATAGACAGACGTAATTATATCATGTTTTACTGTGTTAATTCGGTGCAGGCAGCAATGGCAACATATAGATAGCACTGTGAGTTGAACACATTACTGGCAGAGGTAATCACCAGTAGGCAATTATGAAAATAAAAGTTATTTATGAAAGACGTAACAGTCAAAAACTCTGGACAGAGCAGACAAAGTCAGAGCGCGAAAACCGGTAGCCGTGTTGGGAAACCTCGTGAGACATTTGGCAGACTGTCTGCTTATAGCAAAGAGAAAGAAATTGAAACCTGTATACATATATA
The DNA here is from genome assembly GCA_949125395.1 of Diaphora mendica. Taxonomy (NCBI): domain Eukaryota; kingdom Metazoa; phylum Arthropoda; class Insecta; order Lepidoptera; family Erebidae; genus Diaphora; species Diaphora mendica. Next base: position 12,789,630 of record OX421321.1, read on the forward strand.
TTACGAAATAACACTACATATAATATAACCTTGTGTCCTTTATCTTAGATCGACCTGCTGATGATGATGACAACGAGTCTAAATGCAATATACGCAGCAAACTTCATAATAATTGGTTGGATAGTTAAAAAAACAATCGCATAATCGCTTGTATTATATAATTAGTTAGGATTTGTGTAATATATAATAAATGTGTTATGTAACCTTATCGCTGACCACGTGCACGATGCGGGGACCTTCATCGGCTCGATGCGGCCGCACTCGCACCGCTACCTGTTAATTACATATTCAATTTATTAACTGAATTAGATTTCAAGTTATTATAGACAGATTTTATAGCGGCCATTTGGCCAATATTTTAATCAAAGAAGTGGATCGATCGCTAGAAAATTACTAATAAGACAAAAGTATATAGATACTACCTTTCATATCATATGTGTACCGGGTCAATATATAGCCTATTAAGTTCACAATTAATGTGGTTTTCTATTGGCAAAAGAATTTTCAAAATCGGTTCTGTAGATCCAGAGATTACCCCCTACAACCTCATAAACTCACAAACTTTACCTTTTTAAAATATTAATATATATAGATAGACAGGTTCTACAGTTGGATGCCGACCGTCTGTCATTTATTATAGAGCATCCCTAAATCGCCTCTGATACATGTTACTGCTGTTGTTGCTTTCGCCAAACGTCTTTCGAATCCACCTATAAAATGAGTATCGTTTAATCCCCATGCAACATTTATATGAGTTGGATTTCGTAGTTAGGTTAAACACCGATTTACACGTGAATTAGACAAAATTTCGATTAGTTCACTATGCATCTTATTATTTCTTTGGGGATATAGGCGTGCACGTATATTGATGAGGTCTCACTGATATTCACGTGCACTATCCTTCATACTTGTTTACTCCCTATCCTATACCTATCGTAGAATGATGGGACCAGGGTAGATTATATCTAAACATAATATATAGCGAAATTTTCTAAAACACTTGGTTGCAAATGTCTTAACTTAGGGCAATGATATGGTCCATAAATATAATATCAGTGTATTCTATCTTTATGTATGTCGTTGAACTGCTTATGGTATTTATTGTATAGCAACGTAACCTGGATTGATTACGACAAACAGGATTATTGTGGGATTATTGTGCTACCGATTACGATAAAAAGCAATATAGGTGTTATCGGTCGATTGATTGTCAATAATCCCTGATAACAGCTTTCAAATAATATGTTTTAAAGGCAGGTTATATCGTATACAGGCAAAATTTTAACGTAAAAATAAAGAAAGAATTGAAACCTCTGCTTTGAATTTCATCCAATGCGTAGGTCGCCTTTCTATAAAACTAGATGATAAAGCAAGTAATTTGGCATACTTTTTATGTTTCAAAGTAAAAAGCACACTTTTTACGAAGACTATCGAAATATCGATGATGTATAAAGTATAACAAAACAGTAGGTATATCAAATTAAATATTCTAGTACTAACATTTATTTTAGGTAATTAGAGGGCTTAATAAACACGTAATCTAATCTGTTGGTATTTTAAAAATATAGACATTGATTTAAGTAAATTGTAACCGTTCCTTCGTTCATTTCTTAAAGTATTTACTTGTATGTGTACAATAATATATAATATTATTGAGTAAAAAATGTACCAATTTATATATGGATTAATTAACTTCATTTTTAACTTTGTTAACACCGTAGCATCGTGTTAATCTATACTAAACCTACATGGAATGACTAAATTACACTTTAATCTATCCATAATCCATATCACGTAGAGCTTTTTATCAGTAAATTTACAAACACTGAATCGTAGACTGAAACAAATTTCTTCTACGATTTGTGTACCTACGTAATAATTAACTCAGAAGAAACAAAAACGATAAATAAATTAAATACAAATGGTCTTCCGTTTGAGCCACGCTTCGGCATGAATGGGCCGGCTCGACCGGAGTGATACCACGGCCTCACAGAAAACCGGTGTGAAATAGTGCTTGCGCTGTGTTTCACCGAGTGAGTGAGGATACCGGAGGCCCATATCCCAACCCCTCCCCCTATCTCCTCCCCCCCCATCCCCCAAAGGCCGGTAACGCACTTGTGACGCCTCTGGTGTTGCGGGTGTCCATGGGCGGCGGTAATCGCTTACCATCAGGCGATACGTCTGCTCGTTTGCCTGTCTATTCCATAAAAAAAAAAAAAAAAAACCGCATTAAGAATTTCACACAAAAATAAAAAAAAAAAAAAATGTAGTGGGTTCCCATACTTAGAACTGAAACTCAAAAAAATTTTTTCATCAAACCCATACGTGTGGGGTAATATGGATAGGTCTTCAAAAACGTTTCTAATATCATTTTTTTCTAAACTGAATAGTTTGCGCAAGAGACACTTCCAAAGTGGTAAAATGTGGGTCCACCCACCCCCCCCCCCCCCTCCCTGTAACTTCTAAAATAAGAGTATGATAAAACTATAAAATATATGATGTACATTACCATGAAAACTTCCACCGAAAAGTAAGTAGCTTTTTTCTAATACGTCATAAATCGTGAACCGCAATTTATCGATCAAAGTTACAACGAACTACAAGAACTTTTATATTATGTTTCTTGCTGCTTCGGAACCCTTCATGGGCGAGTCCGACTCGCACTTTGCCGCTTTTTTTGTACTGAGTTTGTATACTGTATTAATTTAGCAGTAAGTTTTTCTACAATTATAAAATAAATAAGTTGGAAACACGTAAGATCCCTTAATTTTCTCTCAAAAATGCGCTTAAGACGTGTAGACCAGAGCTACAAACCCTTCCCCTAACACTGATACTGTGGGATTATTTATTAACTCTTGTGTTACTATCACCACCAATGGACTACTGGGTCGTAGTCACTTTCCATTGAGAGGCTTGTCTGCTCGTTTGCCCCCTATACTGATACTGAAAAAAAAACTGCTTATCCTTTTGAGTTCTGTTTCGCGATCCAATTAATATATCGGTTACCTTGCGTTTTTTCCCGTTAAAGAGAAATATTCGTACCTACTTCAGAAATAGTTTTTAACAATTTTTTTCTTGGCGAATGGATATATGTGAATGAATGAAAAATCTTTTACGACAAAGTGAGTTTCAACTTATATTAACAGTAAACTTTGGCTAAATTAGACATCCCAAATCATAGTCAGCTAGCAATCGTCAAATACAGGTGTTTTTTAATCTATACTATCTATACTAATATTATAAAGCTGAAGAGTTTGTTTGTTTGTTTGAACGCGCTAATCTCAGGAACCGCTGGTCCGATTTGGAAAATTCTTTCAGCGTTAGATAGCCCATTTATAGAGGAAGGCTATAGGCTATATATCATCATGCTAAGACCAATAGGAGCGGAGCATCAATAAAGAATGTTTCAAAAACGGGGGAAAATTATCACGCTACTGGCAATAGGAGACGCAACGGGGTTGCGTGGGTCTGCTAGTAAATTATAAAGCTGAAAAGTTTGTTTGTTTGAAGGCGCTAAACTCAGGAACCGCTGGTCCGATTTGAAAAATTCGTTCAGTGTTGGATGGTACATTTATTGAGGAAGGCTATAGGCTATATATGATCACGCTAAGACCAATAGAAGCGGAGCACCAATGAAGAATTATACAAAAACCAGTTATTCTGTGCAAAAACGGGGATTTTAGCAATAGGAGACGTAAACGACGTTGCGTGGGTCAGCTAGTGAAAATTATAATAATGAAAAATTATAATAATGGAACTACATGTAGGTACCTCAACCAAATATTTAAATATATGCAAAGTAAAAATTAATTAAAGGAATTCTTAAAAACTTCGTTCTATGAACGTTGATGGGGAAGTTCTGCAACAATATAAATTTAACAGCAAAGAAAATACCATTAGTTTCTCTTCGGTGACAGTGCGGACACTTCCATGAGGTCTATCAGCGTTGGATAAAGTGCTCTGAGTCATGGCATTACTCCCTCTTCTCAAGTGCATCCAAAACTAAAATAAATACTCTCAATACACTCAAAAAAGTTTTAATTAATGAGGTGGGACACTATGAAATTAATTATTTATTGTTTTAGAACTAAGTAAGATATAAGCTCCAGTTATTATGTTAATTAAAGGATGTCATTAAACATCACATAAATATATTCGAGGTGAGGCATGAAGCATTGCCCGCCCTCGTAGCTTCACGTGGACTGAACGTTGGTCAAAATATAGGCATTGCTTTGGGCGGTCGCTGGGGCAACAGCTAAACCACACAAATAAAAGTTTCATGCGCCGTCACGTCAACTGTTATTAATCACGTACTCACATACCTATACTTTTTTACAACATTTAATTATACCTCATGAAGTCTCAAAATTTTAGATGTCATCAAAACTATTATTTATCATAATAGGTATCAGTTCAGCGAGTGTCATTACTAAAACATAAATGCTCTTGCATTTACAGAGTTTCTGAAAAATTGCCTTAAAAATAGGGATCTGCAAAAGATTAAATATTAGGTTTGCCCCATCTGTATGTACTCAATTTTCCAATCAACAAGCCAACACCACACATCACATGTCCATACCAGGTTAACCTCTTGCTTCTCAACTTTCCCTCCAGTGTTGCTACTTTCAGGCTTCCACTAATGTACTCATTCTTCACCTTATCCATTCTAGTTGTGACTGTCACAAATGCATCTCAACATTCGCATTTCAGCCACATACAGGCATTTTCTTTATTGGCCAGCTCCAGCATTAGGAATATATCCTGTGTCGCGGGGGACTTTATAAACATACATGAAACGGACACGAAGAACACCCAGACTCAGAACAACAATTTGTGGATCACACAAAGTGTTGTCCTACGTGGGATTTGAACCCACGACACTTGGCGAAGTAGGAAACAGCGTGGTGACCGTTGAACCACTAGGCCAAACGTGCAGGGATTCGATGTTGCGCAGTATTTCGCCATTATTTTTTACCAGCCCACCGAGGTACCTACCTACTTGAAATCGGTGCAGACCGAAAATCGCTGTTCCATTCAGTGACACGGCAGCAAGACCGGAAAGACCGCCGAAATCGCAAAACATGTAATTCGATTTAGTTCTGCAGATTCTCAAGCCAACATTCTCTAGTCTTTGCTGCCATCAGTGCCGTCTTTACCATAAGGGCACACGGGGCCAGTGCCCAGGGCCCCCATTTTCAAGGGGGCCCCGAGGAACCGAGAATTTTATATCAGACATATGTTCTCGTTATAAATTTTTGTACACTTATGCACAAAAAAATATAGTAGGTTACATTAAAATATGAAATAATAGAAATAATTACTTGGCTTTCAATTTTTATGTTTCGGTAAAAAAATGAAAGCGTACAATAGAGTTGTGACTCTTTTACCTTCTTTACGATCGTTAAATCTTAAATTCAATATTTTATTTTGTCTTAGGATTCGCTTAATTGTATTAGTTGAAAAATCTTTAAATCATTCATCGTTGAGATTATGTGCTTGATGTATATACAATTATGCTCTATCGCTAATTTTATTTTATTTTAATTATAAATTGTGTAAGAAAATAACTAAATTAAGTGTTAGTGGGCGAGGCACATTGCTCGCAAAAACGAAACCCGATGGGGCCACAAAGTTCCCCCTTGGTAGGTCCCTCGCAAGGTGCTCCGACGACCTGGCGAAGGTCGCGGGAAGTCGTGAGATGTGGGCCGCATGGAAAAATTGCTGGTGGAGTGATAAACAGTACCCGACTGCCTTTACTGTTGCGCTTAGGGAACAACAGCTAGAAACTGCTAGGCAGTCAGTCCTAGAAGCACTGCCTGGTTCGGGTAGCGTAATAAAGAAGTGTTAGAAGTGCTAGAATCGATATATGGGAAACGCCATCTGAAACACGGTTTCCACTCCCAGCTACGCGATAGAGCCCAAGGCTCAAGAAAAGGCCTGCAGCAATGTGCGTTGGAAATTGAGAACCTCGTACGGAAAGCGAACCTTTCGACTGACGGAAAGACGATAAAAGCAAAAATCGTGCAGGTTCTCATAAACGGCATCAAGGACTTGTAGGTTAGAACTGCAGTGAAGCTTGGTCACCATGCTTCACTAAAGAAAGCACTGGCACACGCACTGGAGGTTGAAGTGGTTCGACAGGATATCCGGTCGACTCACAAGCTAAGTCTCAGAAGAAATCAAAGAAGTCAAGTCTTATTTTTTAAGTATTTGAGCTGCCAAAATGACTCTGCTCTGCCTGATGGAAAGCACAAGCAGAATCCAAGAGTGGTGGTCACCATCCCCAATGTGAACAAGGACAGTGCAGCATTGACCACTTCTTTTAAGAGGGGTCCTGGGATCATGTGCTACAGAATGGTGAGAGAGGTCATCTGCAGCTAAGTTGCCCGCTACTGAGTTCGCAGATTTCCAGGTTGAAAAAAATAAAGGACTGCCCATAGGAGCTGATGAGAAAACATTGCGAAAACAAGATGCACACAAGACGCAAGTTCCAAGGAAGCGATTTGTGAAAGCATGACAGCAAGATAAAAGGTGGCATCATAAGACAATACAAATAGAGCATGTCTCGCTGAGAAAATGTACCTACTCAGACTCCAAACTTGAAATCAACAGGCTTGACTTTAAGAATCATGTGAAGATGAAACAATGAAGATAGCACAGGGGGATGACGTTGACCTAAAGAAACTTATCACATGGTAAGAACAGGGTGATATAAACCTGCTTATAATATTATCTCATCTGCAAGCGCTATTACTAAAGTTTATTGGGTGCAATGGGATAGTTTAGTTTAGTTACAAAACGGAATACTGTACTGAAAATGGGAGAATGGAAAATTGTGCCAAGAGCTAAAGTGCCGAACGTTCTACGTAAAGTTTTCAATAAAGCGTCAGGAGGCCATCCTAGTATCAAGAATTGTCGGCAAGATGTACAAGATTGGTGCCGTAGTGGTGAAGTAAATTGACTACTTGTACTGTTCTAAAAAGTTCCTTAGATGCGAAACCATGAAAACCAGAAACTTTAAAACGGAATGGAACCTAATCGCAGTTGACATCGCGAGCAGGAAAAGAAAACCCGATACGACTTGTCCCTATACTACAGACCAAGTGGGAAGATCCGTCCAACAAAATAGTGCATATCGACCGCCTGGCTAAATATCGTGGTAGCAATAGCGATGCTCGGGACGAGCAAAATGGCAGTGTTACGAAAAATGAGCATTCCAGAAAAAGACTCGTCAATCGGTTTAGCCGAGAAAGTTCTAGTCGGTTTCTTGAGGCACAGAACAATAAACGTTAAGTAAATATACAAAGCGTCGAATTAGACTGAGTGTCGCGCGGTTGGCCAATTTAATTAAGCATTGGGTGTGAAAATTTGAAGAGACTGGGAATATAATGCCGGACAAATCGTCTGGGCGCAAAAGGACATCAAGAACGAGCATGAACGTCGACCGCGTTCGCCTGTCTGTAATGGACGATCCACGGCAGTAGTTGAGATTGCGCGCAGCTTCTCTTAATTTGAATAAATCTACGGTTCATCGCATTATTTTGAAAGACTTACATTTTCATCCCTATATTGTTTTTGTTCAAGAAATGAAGCCCGATGATCCTGATAAACGAGTCGAATTCTGCAGGACAATGAAAAATAATTTTAGAAGTTTCAAAAACATCTGGTTCTCCGACGAATCGAATTTTCACATCAACGGTCACGTGAATAAACAAAATTGCAGATACTGGGCTTCCGAGAATCCACTAGAACTGCATCAGAAGCCTTTGCACTCGCCAAAAGTGGTTGTTTGGGCTGCCATATCAAGTCAAGGAATTATCGGTCTTTATTTTTTTGAGGATGACGGAGGTCGAACTCAGACCGTTAATTCTGATCGATATTGTCATATGATCCGGACTTTCTTAGCTACAGCAATGCAAAACCAGTATGGCTACAATTGCAACACTCTTTTCCAGCAAGATGGAGCCACACATGAGATGTTACAAATGGCTCATTAGCTGTTCTTCAAGATTTATTCCCTGGAAGAGTGATAAGTTGCCGAGGAGACATCAACTGGAGGAGTCCTGATTTAACGCCTACTGATTTTTTCCTATGGGGCTACCTAAAAAGTAAAGATTACATCCATTGCCACCCAACCTGAATATTTTGAAGCAAAGAATCACGGAAGAAATCAACTCTATTCCAAGAGCGATGCTCCAGCGAGTGATTGAAAATTTTAGCTCCAGGTTAAATGAGTATGAACAAGTCAATGGTGCGCATTTGCAAACGGTTGTTTTTCATAAATAAACTTCAAGAACTGCTCTATAATTGAACAATAATTAAAACGAGTTTTAATTAATATTCTTGTTTTTTATTTAACATCTAAAAACGAAAAACATTTTGGGGTGTCTCAGAATTTATAATACGCTTTCTTTACTTTCCAAAAGGGCCCCAAATTCTCGTGTGCCCAGGGGCCCCAGCTTAGATTAAGACAGCCCTGGCTGCCATGTCTCTAGTCTGCGCTGGACCTCGGACGCGTCATCACCAACCAACACAATGTCGTCTGCTGCAAATAGCATGCACCATGGTGCCTCCTCCTGGATGTCCGATGTCAAAGCATCCATTATCAGTATGAAGAGGTATGGGCTAAGAGCCGATCCCTGGTGCAAACCAACAGAGACACTGAATTGGTCTGTGTTTCCCGCAGCCGATCTTACATAGGTGTTAGATCCTCTGTACATCGATCGAATAAATGCCACATCATTAGCAGGCACTCTTTTTTCTTTCAAATCCCACTACTAAACCTCTCGGGGTACCCTATCATACGCTTTTTTCTAGATCAACAAACCCCATATTATGCAAGTTTTTGTGCGACTGTCTGTATTTCTCACACAATTATCGTTTTGCGAATATGGTATCTGTTGGCACGGCGAAAACCCAAATTGGTTTCGACTTATTACACTTTCCTCTCTCACTCTTCTCTCAATAACTTTCTCCTAAACTTTCATACTATGTGGAATGAGCTTTATGCCTCTACTAGCTGTTGCCCGCGGCTCCGCCCTCGTTTATGTCGGATATCGCGGCAAAAAGTAGCCTATGTGTTATTCTGATGTACAAGCTATATTACTGTAAAGTTTCATCCAAATCGGTTCAGTAGTTTTTGCGTGAAGAAGTAACAAACATACACAAACTTTCACCTTTATATACATTAGTGTGATAACTGCCACATTCCATCATCTCCTTTGTTTTTAAAGATGGGCACAAGCGAACTTAAACACCGTTCATCCGGGATTATCTGGCATGCAAGATATTTTACGCTTATCTAAACTTATTTTTTTTACGGTCAGACAGGCGTTGGAGCGCAGGGCCCCCCAAATCGCGGGGCGTAGCATTTGCTACTCTTGCTACGCGGCTAATACGGCACTGCTTGTATAAGTATATCACCTTCATCCCCGACGCCATCGTTTTGTATTACCGTACTTACAGTGGCGGATTTTAGCCTGAGTTATAGGTATGTGTTGAGTGAATTTTAGGAAGCAGCAAATTTGGACCAATATTTTTATGTCTAATAGAAAGATGAGGTCCGAATTCCCAATGATGCAGAAGCATCACTAGCCCGCCATGGTGTGGGTCACCATGCTGCATTGTTGCATTGTCTGCGTTCGCAGTGAGTATGGTGACCACCACTCTTGGATTCTGCTCATGCTTTCCATCAGGCAGAGTATTCATTATGGCAGTGCCAAACATAAAAAAAGTAACATTATTTAAATAAAGAAGAATGCTCGCAACTTTAATACTACTCGTATTTGAAATACTAAACGCTTGGTAAAGTATACCTTTGTAAATATGGATTTTTACGAAAGAACAATATTCTTAAAATGTATTTCCTATCCGATTTCGACCACGGCGACCAGTCTCAACGGAGACCGTGGGAGAGCCACGCTTCGGCATGAATGGGCCGGCTCGACCGGAGTGATACCACGGCCTCACAGAAAACCGGTGTGAAATAGTGCTTGCGCTGTGTTTCACCAAGTGAGTGAGGATACCGGAGGCCCATACCCCAACCCCTCCCCCTATCTCCCCCCCCCCCATCCCCCAAAGGCCGGTAACGCACTTGTGACGGCTCTGGTGTTGCGGGTGTCCATGGGCGGCGGTAATCGCTTACCATCAGGCGATACGTCTGCTCGTTTGCCGGTCTATTCCATAAAAAAAAAAAAAAAAAAAAAGACCAGCCAACTACGCAGGACCTATTAGGTATAGTTTAAAAGTGTGTGCTCAAATGCAGATGCACTCTTTGTTCTCTCTCTCACAATCCGATGGGACTCATCCGGCACAACCGAGGAGAGATCAGGCGCAGAGCCGACGGCTTTACGTGCTCTCCAAGGCACGGGGATAAAGACCTCAACTTTTAAACTTTGGTTTAAAGCATTTCTATAATCAAAAAAACTCAATAAGGAATCGAACCCGAAACCTCTTGATCGGCAGTCGCATACGCTAACCACTTGACCAACGAGGCAGGTGACTTGAGGAGTAAATAAGAAAAGGAAAACTTGTAACAAAACCTATACCAACCAGCCAGGGCAGAGAGGACAGTGGGGTAGGTCAAAAACTCCTTTCGAAGGAGAGGCCTATGCCCAGCTGTGGACTGTTAAAGGCTGTCGATGATTGATAATGTTGAAATGTTGATTTATAGAAACTTGCCTTTTTAAGTCTCGGGACGTCCCGAGACTTTGATCGCAGGCTGTCTCATGTCCCGGGATTTTTAAATTCTCGAGACATTACATAAAAAATACATTTAATATTTTTATAATTATTTATTTAGCCCGTTAAACTGGGTGAGATAAATCTTTATGACTGTATTGTTTGATTAGTTTGGCTATATGCTGTTCTCAACTCAGTCTGCCTTCTGGCAAAGGACTCCTCCAGGAGTCTTAAAATTCTTGTGTATAATGTTGCGCAATTGATTCTGTTCAGTTTTGTACCTACTTTAATTAACTGGAGGGTAATGGTCTGAACTTCCCTCGGCAAACAACCGTGGTGGAAAGGTTTTTCGTATATGTTGTTTTAGATTATAATTTTTTCTATATTTGTTTAGTTTTATTTTTATAAGGTAATGGATAATTTGATAGACATCATGTTATTATTTACTAGTGGTTGCCCGCGCCTCCGCCCGTGTATATGTCGGTTATCGCAGCAAATAGTAGCCTATGTGTTATTCTGATGTATAAGCTATATTACTGTACAGTTTCATTCAAATCCGTTCAGTAGATTTTGCCTGAACGAGAAACAAACATCCATCCATCCATACTTACAAACTTTCGCGTTTATAATCTTAATATATATAAATCTCGTGTCACAATGTTTGTCCTCAATGGACTCCTAAACCACTTAACCGATTATAATAAAATTTGCACACCATGTGCAGTTCGATCCAAATTGAGAGATAGGATAGTTTAAATCTCAAAATTATAGTCGCAATTTTAATTTATTGCTAATTATTGTATATAAATATGGCGGTACGAAGTTTGCCGGGTCAGCTAGTATTAGTATAGATACAGATTAGCCTTGATGACATTGCACAGTGTATTACAGTGCTCAAACTTTAATTATATTGTAATTTTATCAAATTTAGGATCAGTTATTTTGAGATTAACCCCCATATTCATAAACGTTATTAAACTTGAAGCAATAGTTGTGTTATCTAAAACATCTTCAACTTTAAAGGCCATTGCTTAAAATTTTATGAACGCAAAAAAGGGGTTAATGTATGATTAAATAAGTTAGGATAACTCATTATTTAATTGACTTTTACCTAAGCTATTACTTCCATTTATTGTTAACAACATCTAATAAACTGAGTTTCTGCATGTGTGTGCAACAAAATTATAGGTGATCCGATCCACTTTAGTCTATCTCTACGGGACAGCCATTTGTGTGCAAGTAAATGCATACTGTAACTGATAGCTGAAGAGACACATAAGGTATTCAAAAGATAGCTTGCTTTTATGAGTACCTTTAATGATTTATAAAATACTCAATGTTCAAATTTTTTTTTTTTGCATTTGTAACACCATATCTCATATCTTCCGCTTCCTCTGTAGTTTAATCATTTTAACATTTTAGTTCTTAAAGAGATTTTTTTTTATTAAATTCCTATATGTATCACAGGAGTTTTTGTATATTATTCTGACATTAGCTATACTTATAAACTGACATTAATCTACATTCCCTGTTTATGTATTAGTAGATTAAACTTATCAAATATTTGTGTTTACATATAGATACAGCATAAGTATTCATAAGAATTTGTTTTTCAATAATAGATACTAAATATATGATTGAAACTTATTGGAACATAGACAAAAAAGGTCATTTGTAGTAAACAAATAGTAGTTTATTTCACAACAATTGTTTTTCATAATACAGTCATACATACACCACTTTATACAAGTCTTCTTACACAGTACCAGGTGCAAACAACTTAACTCCTCTGTCAAACAATTTGAATAGGTATCGAGACATCTTCATGTCCATTGCATACAAATGTTCTGTATCAAACTTCAAACTTGGATATTTAACTGTTAGGTGCCCTGAAACATCTGCGCTCAAGCCAGATGGCAAGTTTTCAACCTCTAAAACAGTGTGTGCTTTGTGACACAGAAGATTGGACATAACACTTGTGACATCATCTTCATTGGCCTCGTGACAGTGAAAAACTATGAATGAGTTGTTGTAACCAGTAACTAACTCAATCAACTCTTTACAAAATCTATTTACTTTTTGCACAGAATAATTCAAGTCAAATAAATGTGTTACACCATCCATGATAACATTGACTTCATCATTCTTCTGTTGCATAGAGGTTATCCTTTCTTTCACTTCATGAAATAATTCTGGCAAAGAATTATCAGACAACAAATTCTGTGTACAATGATATCCTAAATTGTAGAAATCAACAAGTCCAGAGTCCACATGTTTTTGTAAATTGTAATTCATTCGAAGCCCCACATTTTGGTAATGTTGAAAAGAATTTTGAGTTGAGACCAAACATAAAGCAGCTTTTTTCTTGATACAATGATTAAGAACACAACTAGTAACAAATGAACTATCACATCTGTTTATTTCTTTTACAACAACTACTCTACTTGATAAAGTTCTGTCCAATTGAAGTAATGTTATGATATCTGATGACATCCTGTAACGTTAATAGTTAAAATAAAACTAAGTGCACATTAAACACACAAACTTTAGTTCCAGTACGACGGACGATAAGCGTCGTTTTGTCACTACGTAATGGTTACTTTACACTCGCCGCGCGAGCACATGAAAGATTTACTCCAAGCGACCGCAGTCAATACTAGTTCGTTTTCCGGTAATACAGCGAGCGTTACTCAAGAAATATTATGTAATTTATACTACTACAATAAACATTTCATTTATTAACCAGTAGAGAGTGAGTGAACTAGTTGTTTACGACCGAGTTTAGTTTATGTGAAATTAAAAAGTAAGTACCTTCTATCAGATATAATTAACTACACTTGTAATTAACATAAATTAGAAAGGGAGGTACAGGAAAACAGGAAACTGCTAGTGAAAATTACAGACAGCCTTGACAAATGACCGTTTTGAAGGTTATTTATATATGACGTTTTTCATTTTGATGGTCTAGTTTAGGGTTGCTCAGTTGGAGTTGTGTGTTTGTGTTCCGGTTCGTTCAAAATTAAAGAGGCAATAATTAAAATGACTTTCTTAGTGTAATGTTTCCAATTAGATTTATTTAATAATTTTGGTTCATTTGTTTTTAACTTAAAATAACATAAGGCTTTATATTAGTAATGTGATTTCTCATATATTATTGGGCCTCGCGGGATAATAATATTAATGTTCATGTCAACTCATGTCATGAAAGACACACATAGTTATTTTTGAATTTGTATTATTAGTTTTATTTAAATTTTATTAAAATAAAACTAATAATACAAAATAATTAAAATTATTAAAATAATTATTAACATTATAATAATAAAAGTTGCCTCAACCAACCTCACTAATGCTATTAGGGCGAAAGGTTGTATGGGCGTTTGGCGGTCTTTAAAAACGGCTTAACTGATCTGGATGAAATTTAGCACAGAGAAAGATTATAGTTTAGCGTATAGGTTGCATCTGCTTGCTACTGTAAACGTAACGTTCTTATCGACTCGGTGGTAAGTATGAGGTGTCGGAATGCACAAAGTTTAACTGTTCCTGTATGTGGGATAGCTTCTAAAAACTGAAGTGATAATAAAATATAACTTGAAATACCTCCGCTGCTGTTTACAGCAGCAAGCGATTAATCATTAATATAATAAAAAAATAATTTGCTAAAGTAACGGTTTATAAACTGAATTTCAAGGAGACCATTGGGCATAACTTCTTCTTCTTGTTTTGATGAAATGGCAACCAGTCGGATCCCTCGGATCAGCTATTTCTGCCAATGTCAAGTGATTATAGTCTTCTTAGCATAAGACTTTAAGTCTTCGTCGTGATGAAATTTATAATAAAAAATATAAAAAATGTGGATGAGATGAAATGGGGACCGTCTTCCGAAAAAACAAAAACGATCTCTGGGCATAACATCCCTATTTGAAATGTATATGTCATATAGGTCAATAGTAATTTTTTGACTTAAATGTGTCAAAAATATCTTCAGTCAGACTTCCTTCATCCTCTTCATATAACATGTACATGTACATAAGTATTGGTGACGAGCAGATTTCCCTAGTGGCCGTTTGCGGAACTAACGTAAGACAGATACTTCTACCTGACAGTTTAATATACAGAGCGAGTGCATTGTTATTTTAAATTCTTTCTACAATGATTTCATTGATAGACGTCTACGGAGTAGTAAAAAATACTTTAAGACCACTTCGTGAGGGTGATCAGTATTTTTAAAGTGGAAATTGGTGACGAGCAGATTTCCCTAGTGGCCGTTAGCGGAACTAACGTAAGACAGATACTTCTACCTGACAGTTTAATATACAAAGCGAGTGCATTGTTATTTTAAATTCTTTCTACAATGATTTCATTGATAGATGTCTACGGAGTAGTAAAAAATACTATAAGACCACTTCGTGAGGGGGATCAGTATTTTATAAGTGGAATGTTAACGTGTATACGTATTTTTATCTGTCATACGTTAGTTCTGCGACTTGCCGCTAGGGAATCTGCTCGTCACCAATAGATAGCCAACTCTTCGTTTTGCATCAATACGCCATCTAGTTTCCAGTACCCGAATTAAAACGTAGTGTCACTGGTATATATACGTATACGTAGGTACGTATATATATGTATACCTAGGTACATATACATATCTATACCTAGGTACATATACATTTGTATACGTATACCTAGGTACGTATATATATATACGCCCTATATACTTTGAAAACCCGCTAAGGTGCAGAAACGCATTTTAAAGTAAAGATGTCTAATGTTTTCACTATTGATAAAAAATAGTGAAACCATAAAAAACATTGACTTAATTACTTTAAAATACGTTCCTGCAACTTAACGGATTTATTGTATTAACTTTACTTGTCATTTTTGTTTTTAAGATCAAAAACAAAAATAAAATGCTAATAATCGATATGTGAGAAAAATTAAACAAATAAATTTAGTTATTCTTTTTATTTTTGAAATTATATTCACTGGCTAATTTCTATATACAATCACTGTTGTCGATAATAACTACTTTTGCCACACAACAAAATTAACGTTGCACAATACAACAGATTTTTTGAGGCATGATAAAGAGTCTATTTTCTCATAGGTATTATTATAAATCCACTAAAACTAGATCACAGTCCTATCTCAACACTTTTTATCACAGTCAGGCAGTATTTCGTGAACATTGCGTCGCGAAGCCGGAGAAGTAGATACACTCAACTCGACATACTTAGCGGAAAATCCCACGAAAATAAATGCACATATAAGAAGGTGAATAAAAAGCAAAAATGCAAATTAAATGATCGTGCACAAAGTAACATTCGAACATCGAAAAACAGTTGTTGTTGACTGACATGCTGACGACATGACATTGTCATTTTTTTCTACTAGGTTTTACGGCCCTGGGTTCTAGCCCTTTTAGACGAACAGACGGTCACTATTTCGTGATGTTGCCATACTGCACAGTAATCCTTTTAGTTTACTATGGTGTAGGAGAGTAGTATATATATAATAAATTAATTAGTATTAGTAGCGTATCTTAGTATACTTTTTATTAATAAATAAATGAATATTTTACTTCCCGGTCGAACTGGGCTATTCATACTGAAATCAGCAGCTTTAATGCCTACAATAGGATCAGCGCACTACATAAATATACCGTGCAATTATTAACAGAAGTTTGTGGAATAAATTACCAATCTGCTTCTTATAACTGGGTGCAGCTACTTAACTTTCACTTTATTTTACTACGAGAATGCGTTTACACCTTAGAGCATATAATAAATACAGGGAGCTCTGAACAAGCGAAAAGCGTGATCGGAGAAGAGAGACTGAGTTTAGGTAGAGTCTATCTCTCTCACGCAAGCATCTGATTGGTTGGTGTATTTCCCATCAAATCACACCAACCAGTCAAGGAGACTGTGTGAGAGATAGACTCTCAACGCTCCCTCCATATATTGTATGCTCTAAGGTTTTACCTTACTTTAAATTGAAATATCTTTAATTAGAGACTTCTAAGACTAATACTGTCTAAGACGAAATTGTTCAGGGATTTCATCTGCATATTTCTGTATTTTTTTCATTGCTAGACGCTAAAAAAATACTTCAACAAAATGTTGTTTTTTTGGGATTTCGCCATTGTTCTTAACAACATAACTTATCAGTATATGATGTCGAACTTTGTTTCCCAAAAATATGAAATGAATATTATGTATAATAAATAGATAATATAAAAAATATATTTTCTATATTATTTATCACCAAGTTTATGCGAGTTATGCGTTTCGTAATTTTGTGCAATTTTGCACGAAACACGAAACTTTTTAAGCATTATGCAACACTGAAAGACTTTTACACTGAGTGCGTTCGTTTAAAATTATTTAAACTGTTATAATAACTTTCATTATTTAGAGTTATATTTTTTACATTAATATCATTTATTAAATAATAAATTTTTTTATGTTGTTTATATCTTACTATTTTTATATTTCTTTATTATTACGTGAACGCATTTTAATACTAAAATAGTACGGGGACTAGTGGATAGAGTGCGTTATTCACAAAAAAATGTAATTCCATACAAGATAAACCACCATGCTTCATCTCAAGTAATCTCAACAACAACATCAATTGGATTGATCAACATTCCTTAATCAAATTTCAGTCGAATGTAGAAGCGAGATTTCTTAAATAAATTATTATATAACAATGATCAATTTAGAATCAAAATTATTTTTGATGTCTTAACAAAAAAACGTTATTATTTTTTAATTCTTCATTTTTTCTTTTGGGACATGGAATAACGAAAAAGCGCTGATGAGGTACAGATATAAAATTGCAAAAGAAGGTTGTTACCTACCAAGTATTTTTAACATAATGTTTATTGACGCTATCAAACTAGCTTTTCATTCACCAATTCCTAATAGCCAATTTCTGAATAGAATTAACTGACTTGAATTAAAACAGTTTGATTCAAGTCAGTTTCAATAAAATCCGACTCATATTTTTTTTGTATCATCATTTTCTCAAGAGGGATAAGAGAATCTTTTTAATATTTATTTTTTCAATAGATAACTGAAAAACTGACCTAGACCTGAGATATGCAATAAACTACCTATCATCAACAGCCTCTAAGACAGAGACTAGTACTGGACATAGACTTCTTTTTAGAAAGAAGGTTTTGGCCTACTAAATCTCGCCTAGCAATGTTCAAATACTGTTTTCTTTTTCAGGCACAATGAGTGCCGAGATTAGACAATCCAAATGGTACTTTGGTGGATTGGCATCAGCAGGAGCAGCATGTGTTACACATCCTTTGGATTTATTGAAAGTTCAAATGCAAACTCAACGTGGAAAAAATGTATCTATGATGGTTCTTGTGTCAAATGTGATAAAACAACAGGGTAAATAATCTAAATTTTAACTTTTACACTCTTAATTAAAAATTGTCTATTCCAAGATTAAGATCACAGCAACATTATATTCCAACAAAATCAATTTCTATTCTATCAAGCTGTCAACATTCACTGCTCAAAACAATAAATTAAAAAAATATTTATTAGTGAGGATTATATGCACATTAATGAATATTTCAATGATTCCATCAAAAGCAGACTACATGGGTGACTTTAGACAATTTTGGAAAAGAAACAACAGCTTACTAACATTGCAGAGTACCACACATTCATTTATATAATTTTGGCCTTGTGGTTGATATGTTAGTTTTACTAAAGAAAAGCTCAGACATATCATTTTATTTTGTCACATTAAAACATACAACAGTAGGAATAATGTATATTGATATTTAATTATACAACTTCATTGCACAACACTAAAATATAAATTTTGAACAGACATTTACTAGTTATACATTATATGAATATATTGTATATAATTTAATAAATAAATATCATAACTATGCTTAAAATTAGGTTTTGAAATTAAATAAGTTTCTGAATAAACTAGCCAATCAGGTATAATGTGAATATGTTTTATTATATCTGACAAAAAGAACTTCTCTTTTAGTTGGACATAAGGGCCTCCCTAAGTTAAATATAATAAAGCATACTTACTCACATATTAAAGTAGAGAATACAGGTTGAGGAAAAATTTAGAGTACCTTTTAAGCAAAACCTTAAGACTATAGAGTCGTAAATTATCCAGCAACTTAACTCTCCAACTAAATGTTCTATTTGACACTAGTATAAATTAAAAGCTGATAGTAATTATTACCCATTAAATATATACCTTCTTGTCTTAACTCGATTGTCTAGGTATTAGGGGCCTGTATAATGGAATATCAGCGTCCTTGATGCGACAGCTGACCTATTCAACAGCAAGATTTGGCATATATGAGATGGCGAAACAGCAATTTGCTCCAAAAGACGTAAGTAATTTTAAACTGACAGATTGTTTTTTTACTAAAAAAAAGTAAAAACTAAAACCTAACTCAAAAAAAAAAAACAAAAAGCCATAGTCACACGTTACGTAGAAATGTACCATAACACATCAACAACGTCTGACTACGGCTTTTGAAACTTGTTTCATACTTTTTCAGCGTCGTTTTTAGGTCCCCATACTTAGAACTGAAACTCAAAAAAATTTTTTTCATCAAAACCATATGTGTGGGGTATCTATGGATAGGTCTTTGAAAATGATATGAGGTTTCTAATATCATTTTTTTCTAAACTGAATAGTTTGCGCGAGAGACACTTCCAAAGTGGTAAAATGTGCCCCCTGTAACTTCTAAAATAAGAGCATGATAATTCAAAAAAAATAATATAATGTACATTACCATGCAAACTTCCACCGAAAATTGGTTTGAACGAAATCTAGAAAGTAGTTTTTTTTTAATACGTCATAAATCGTAACGAGCAATTTACCTTTCATTCAATCAACACAAACATAGAAATAAAATAAAAATTATATTATGTTACTTGCTGCTGCGGAACCCTTCATGGGCGAGTCCGACTCGCACTTGGCCGCTTTTTGTCTTAGTTGGGTTTTAGTTTTTACTTTTTTTATTTAAAATGTTTTGGTGCCTCTAAATATTAATTTCTTTGCAAAGTATATTTTAAATAGGTACCATAGAGAAATATCACATTTATCGAATAAATACGGACAAAGTCATGAGAAAATGCTAATCCCCTCGTCTGTGAAACGTAAGAATGTTGCGTCGAGAAAATTTTGCGTCAACTGTGAAACGCCTAAATTTGGCGTCCAGATTTCTCCAATTTTTTGGCTAATTTTAGTAATTTTATAGTAGTTTTATCATTTAAACACTTTATTTTAATGTCTAGAATAAGAAACTAAAAAAAAAACAAAAACTTTAGTCGATTATCAAACCTACACCGAACAACACTAAAAATGTTCCAAAAATGCCTTGTCCGTTGACGTCACTCTGTGGGTAGGGTATCAAAAATGAAAGATGTTTTATGTTGGTTACTAATGTATTTATCCTTGTCGCACTTTTTAAATGTACAAGTAACGCCCTTTCGAATGATACCAAACACGGCATATTTATCTCAAATTTATTTTTAAAAGAGTACTTTAAGTCGGCTAGAGGGCGCCACATTAGATTTAGTGACGCGTCATATAGCCTGTAACCAGCGGACGATCAAGACGCTTCTAACGATACCTCATTTGTCTTATTCTGACTAGTAGTTTAGAAATAACTAGTAGTTTATCTATACTATAATATTATAAATCTGCAGAGTTTGTTTGTTTGTTTGAACGCGCTAATCTCAGGAACTACTGGTTCGATTTGAAAAATTCTTTCAGTGTTGGATAGTCCATTTATCGAGGAAGGCTGTAGGCCATATTTTATTTTCAAAAATATTAGGGATCCATAAGAAAATTGCTATTTCGTAACCCAAGGTGTAAAATCGAAAACCTATTTTTGCGTGCGCTGCAATAACTATTGACAATAGAACAAAATAATGTATTACGGGTTTGTAGGTCCCATTAAGATCTACAAAAAAGTCCGCTAGAGCATATATCTAACTAACATGGTTTAGTTACAATAACCGCTTTTGTGTACAAAAAATTATTTAATCGTCTGAAGAAAGAAAGTACGTTAAATGTGTATCATAATATTAATCCTTATCCAAATTAAGCATTATGTTATCAAGGGTTATGTAGAAGTAAAATACTTTTTGTTTTATCCCAATCGGACATTTCGTTTAGAAGTTATCACGCGTATAAGACGCTAAGAGTTGGTAACGCTAAGAGTTGGTAATTAGCCAAAGAGTTTTTATCAACATAATAATAGGTCTTTACCTATGAAATTGCCGTTTTGTATGCAATAAGTGAAAGTACTTATTTTTTCAAACTTTTTTATTTCTGTTATTCGAAGTAATCACCCATGCAATCGACGCATCTTTGCCAACGCATTGGCAGTTTATTGAGTAGTAGTAGAGAGTAAAAATCAGCTGAACGGGAGGCAACAAACTCTCCAAAGGCATTTTGTACTGCCTCTCGGGAATTAAATTTTTTACCCACTAAAAAGTTGTCTAAATTTTGGAAAAAGTAACAGTCGGTAGGTACAAGGTCTGGTGAGTATGGCGGATGAGGGAGAGCTTCCAACCCCAGCTCTTGCAGCTTGGAGACTGTCTGTTGCGCAGTATGGGGTCGCGCGTTGTCGTGAAGGAGCAGTGGGGACGACCGATTGACCAAAGCTGGTTGCAGATGTGCAAGCTTCTCCATCATTCTCTCCAGTTCTTCACAGTACACATCTGCATTAATGCTCATGCCGTTTTGAAAAAGCTGTGGTGAATCATACCCGCACTAGACCACCAAACAGTGACCATCGCCTTTTTAGGGGTCATTTTTGGTTTAGGGCATTGATTTGGTGCTGAACCAGGGTCTAACCAACTTGCTGAGCGCTTTCGATTGTCGAACAGAATCCATTTTTCGTCGAGCGTAGCAATTCGTTTCAAAATTCCTTCATTTCTTTGCCTGTTGAGCAGCGCAAGGCAGATCTCGACGCGTACGTTGCGCTGGCGATCGTTAAGGTCGTGGGGCACCCATCTATCAAGCTTTTTTACCTTGCCAATTTGTCGCAAATGGATCAATATTGTTTTGATGCTTACATTAAAAGCTGCTGATAGATCTGCTGTAGATTGAGTTTCGTCAGCTTCCACAATCGCCTTTAATTCATTATTGTTAACCAAAGTCTCCAGACGACCACGAGCTTCATTTTTCAAGTCAAAATTTCCAGAACGGAACCGGGAAAACCAATAACGGGTTGTGCGTTCGTTTGTACAGTTCTCTCCGTAAACGTTTTTGATGTTACGTGCCGTTTGTGTCGCGTTGGTGCCACGACGGAACTCATATTCCATAATTACACGAATTTTTAAAGTATCCATTATGACGAAAAATGTTCAAATGTAATGAAAATACAACGCTAATCAAAAAACTAAAGACTGAGTTTGTAAATAGAATGTCATGGTTTTAAAACAAAATTAATTTGAATTTAGAATACGGAGCCATTACAAACTTTTTTTTATTTGAAGTGACCAGTACTGAAGAAAGGCAATTTGATAGGTAAAGACCTAATATATAATATTAATCTTTATCCAAATAAATGTGTTGTTGATTATGAGTATTAGATCTTAGAAGAGTATAATAAATACATCTATACTTAATATAAAAAGCTGAAGAGTTTGTTTGTTTGTTTGAACGCGCTAATCACAGGAAGGTCCAATTTGAAAAATTCTTTCAGTGTTAGATAGCCCATTTATCGAGGAAGGCTATAGGCTATATATAGTATATATCATCACGCTAAGACCAACAGGAGCGGAGCACCAATGAAGAATGTTTCAAAAACGGGGGAAAATTATCACGCGACGGGCAATATAGACGCAAACGACATTGCGTGGGTCAGCTAGTTTAGAAATAACCCGCCCCGGCTTCGCACGGGTGGATTTCAGATGCCCCCACCGACGACACGATTCGTGCATTTTAAATCTGTAATATCTTTGAATATATTCATTTAACTTAGATACTGTAAAGGGCCATTTTGATCTATATTAAATGCACAATGTATTTAATTTACTTAATTGTATAAGGATTCAGTCTGTATTGCTTAAAATCGCTTCGTAAATAAGCTATTATTTCTCGTAATAAGAAAGGAATAAAAAATGGTTGTTGTGCGTTATCCCTAAGAGATAGACATATACCGTCGCGGACTTTTTTGTAGATCTTTTTAAGGTGTATAATACTGTAGTACATTATTTTGATCTATCTCGTAGGGTGCAACCAGCGTTTGCAATGTAAGCGCAAAAAATGTGTTTATTTGCTACATCACATTAGAAACCTCGAAAATTAACAGTATTTGCATACTATATTATGCATTTATTATACATAAAAACCTTCCTCTTGAATCACTCTATCTATTAAAGAAACCTGCATCAAAATCCGTTGCGTAGTTTTAAAGATTTAAGCACACAAAGGGATATAGGGACAGAAAAAGCGACTTTGTTTTATACTATGTAGTGATGATGAGGGAACAGACAAGCATACCATAGAAATATCACACTTATCGAATAAATACGGCAAATGCTAATAATATAGGTATGTATTTTTGACATGTACAAGTAACACCCTTGCCACTAATACCAAACATGGCATATTTATCTCAAATTTAGTTTTTAATACAGTACTTTATGTCGGCTAGAGTGCGCCACATTAGATTCAGTGACACGTCATATAGCCTATAACCATCGGACGATCAAGACGCTTCTAACGATACCTCATTTGTCCAGTTCTAATAAGTAGTTAAGGAGCTATGAGGGAACAGATGAACATACTTAGCTTGTCAAAATCATAATCCTCCTTTGGCTTTGCCGTAGTCGGGTATAAAGTAGTTTGTTATATTAAGTGTAATTTTATTGTAATAAGATGCGTGATGCTTTTTAGGGTTCCGTGCCAAAGGCAAAAAACGGAACCCTTATAGATTCGTCATGTCTGTCTGTCTGTCTGTCCGTCCGTATGTCACAGCCACTTTTTCCGAAACTATTAGAACTATAATGTTGAAACTTGGTGAGTAGATGTATTCTGTGAACCGCATTAAGATTTTCACACAAAAATAGAAAAAAAACAATAAATTTTGGGGGTCCCCATACATAGAACTGAAACTCAAAATTTTTTTTTCATCAAACCTATACGTGCGGGGTATCTATGGATAGGTCTTCAAAAATGATATTGAGGTTTCAAATATCATTTTTTTCTAAACTGAATAGATTGCGCGAGAGACACTTCCAAAGTGGTAAAATGTGTGTCCCCCCCCTGTAACTTCTAAAATAAGAGAATGATAAAACAAAAAAAATATATGATGGACATTACCATGTAAACTTCCACCGAAAATTGGTTTGAACGAAATCTAGTAAGTACTTTTTTTTTAATACGTCATAAATCGTAAACTGCAATTTACCTTTCATTCAATCAACACAAATATAAAAATAAAATAAAAATTATATTATGTTACTTGCTGCTTCCTTGGGTTCCTTCATGGGCGAGTCCGACTCGCACTTGGCCGCTTTTTATGTAAGGAGTATACGCGTTCATTCACTTACGAATTTCTATATACCAAGTCATATCTAAATCATACTAAAACTTATTATTAGTACAGTGGAATCTCTATAACTCGAATGTCAAGGGAAATGCTAAAAAAATCGAGATAATGAGTTTTTGACATAACAAGAATTTCGAGATATGAAGAGTTTATTTATATGTATTATCATAATAGGCATGACGATAATTACGGGGAATCACTAAAATTAAGTATTTATCTGATGAAATAGGGTTCATCTAAAAATCGCATTTATTTCCATATTGAGAGCGAGATTAATAGTTACTAACTTTTAAACTTTCGCGCTCCATGATTTAATAATAATATTTTTACGGGAATTAACGCGATCACTTATTTAATTACATACCTCATCAAGGGCGTCGCCAAGGGGGGGCAGGTAGGGGCAGCTGCCCCCCCCCCCCTAGAGCTTTGATTTGATGCATATTTGAATTTAAAGAAACATATTGAGCATGGAAAAATAATGCGAGCTATCAATCAATCGATATTCGAAATTAGATCATCGTAACAGATCTACGCTCAGAAATTGTTAATACCACAAGACCACATTTTTTATTACTAACCGTAGGATAGGAGTAATATTAAATAATAGGTTAAAGTGTTCTCTATCCAAATGAAACAATGTCCTACACGAAAACAGGTATATATCACTAGTCCAATTAGACTTATCCAACAAGAATTATTTTCACAATCGTTTTTCTATTGGTATTCTCAACTTTTGAGCATAGGAGCTGGATAATGTACTACGCAATTTATAGCACAACATGCAGGCGCGGTTTCATTAAAATTTTGGGGGGAGTAACCCCCCCCCCCCCCCCAATTTTCAATGATCAGTTTAAGTCTAGTAAATTAGACTTTATTGCACAATACACAATTTTATTGCGCACATAAAAAACAAATGGATATCTTTTTTTATTGGTAAATCTGTTGGAATGATAATATTTGAGACGTCTGGGACAATCTCTGGATGAACACTTGGAGGAGCTAGCTTCGTGGGGGGAGGAAGAGAGACACGAAGGGCGTGAGTGGGACTCCCGACAAATCAGTCTACCCACTAAACCCCGCGGCGGCCTAACTCGGCAGTCAAGAGGAGCTCCAGAAACGCATCAGCGGCTTCTGGAGTACCCCCTGCCGTACCTAACGCGTAAGGTACATCCCGGGGTAACCAGATTCACCCCTGTTGAGCCTCTCACAGCTCTACTCAGTTAGACGACATCCCCCGGCTGCACCGAGGTGTCACCGGTCTCGGGTCGTTTGCAGTGACCACATCGCCCCTGGATGTGGCCACAACGACTCTTAACCGACGATTGGGGAGCTAGCGGCTTCTACTGCGCCCCCTTCGTCGCCCGTTTTAAGCGGGATTGGTCCGATCCCGCTCTACAGACTCCTTCTGGAGCATAACATCTCCACAGACTCCACTCGGCCTCCCATCCCTACTACTCGCCAACATTGCCGCAATCAATGCTGGTGACAGGTTTCGTCCGATCTGTCCGCAGTGGTGGCACTGTGCCGGAACCTCACATCCGATTCTGTTCGCAGATATTCACCGAAGCAACCGTGCCCGGTGTTTAAATCGGTAGGTGACACAGTCAGTTCTCTATATCCAAGCTTCGAAGCTCGTCAAAACGGCTCCGACAGCGCGTTGGCTGGCATAAACCTGGGTGTAGAGCCGTACCGCCAAGCCCGTTGGGCTTACGTGCGTTCTGAGGAAGCATTCCGGGCTCATGATCCGCCATTCCGACCGACAGAACGAATTTCGTCGTAGACCATTGTGTCCATGTCAGTCAGAATGTCGAAGGGTGGAGATCGCGCCAGGATCGTCGCCGCCTCGTAAGAGATCGTACGGTAGCTCCATCAACCGCTACAGACTCGCGAGTTGAGCCTTACATCGGGAGGAACTCGACGGTTTCTCTTGTTTGACGTTTTGAAGTGACAAGTGGAACTTATGGACGCTTTGACCGGTCGAGCAAGGTTTCGAAAAGGAGTGCCGGGTTTTAATTGAAATTTAGCTAATTGTTCATCCAATTTCGGTGTTTCGGTGGTTACCGGTATGATTGGTCTGGTTTGTACTCGTGAGTTTTAGTAGTCACGTCAATTAGGCGCGATCCGCGATAGTTAAATCGGGTGTCTTGTAATTACGAGACTTCGGGAGCCCGTAAGCCATTTAGGAGTATGTATGTGTAACGACGCAGAGAGGAAACTACCAAGAGGCCTCTTGGACGCCGCTATCAAGGAATCTACACATCTCCAGTAAGTGCTTGATATCACATTAGCTTAGAATAAGAACACGGTGAAACGCCGTGGTTTAATGCTCTCGCTAGTGAACTAGCAAAGCGATTGAATGCTTATACTATGGGCCTATAGACATTTCAAATTTCCCAAGGTGAACGCTGCATTGGCGAGAGGATTGAACAGTTTTTGGTATATAGACGACCATGGATCGCACGACGCCCAGAGGCAGCGAACTTATTCCCGCGGTCCCCTGAGACTGGGAAGCAGACGATGTAGCGCCTCTGCTACCCCTCGTACTCGGGGGGACTAGTCGCCCGAAATGCTTTTCGAACCTCTACCGACTGTCCAGGATGAGGCCTAGGTACTTCATGTACTGGCTCACCTGGACTTCAGTGTCATTCACCCGGAGGCATGAGCTGGGTGGTTCCTGGCGCTTACGTAAGCCATGGAGGCGCCACCCTCAAGCCCAGCTCACGAGTCTTATCCACGACACAAGTCAACACTTGCTCGGCGAGCAGAAGCCCCTCCCCGAAGCGTGACGCTCTAGCCAGTATTGCGGTATCGTCTACACAGCAGGCGATACTGAGGCCAGAGGGCAGACTAGTGCGAAGGCCCGCATCGTATGCGGGGTTCCATAACAATGGGCCAAATACAGAGCCCTGTGGTACCCCACAACACAGCTCCTTCCATTTGCCACTCCGTTCCGATCGACAAACTTCACTGCCCTGTCGCGCAGGTAGGCCTCTATGACGGCACGCGACTCGTTCAGGCAGGTTGTAACGCAGAGATAGAATCTGCAGCCTTTCCTTAATTTTTAAGGAGCACCAGTCTCGCTTCTTTCTAGCCAAGGGGGAAGATATCGAGGCCCAAATACTCGGTGAAAATCTGCCTTAGCTTGTCTCCCAGCACCGACAGACTGATCACCAGCGCCCGACCTGGAAAACACTATCAGGTCCAGGAGCGGTGTTGCGGGAAGCCAGACGCCATAAGACTCGATCCAGCTCTCCCTCCGATACCTCACACTCTCACACTCGTCGGACCAGAATTGCCGGTCCGATTGCGTGGGAGGGATCGGGGGACTGTCCTGGACCCCTTGGACAGAGCTTGTCTGTCTAGCACTCTTCCTAGAAACTCCGGTCCAGACTAGTACATAATGTCATCTGAGTCTTTATGGCAGAGCAGGCCTGAATCACGACAGCCTTGGAGGGCAAAGTTTCGCTTTCCAGATTATATTACAGTTTTAATTTATAGGTCTCAAACAATTCCTATCCTTTGATTTCTTATCTCGATTGAACAAATACGGAACCAGGAGAGAAAAAAAAACAGGTTCTAGTAGCAGTAGGAAAAAAATACATGTGTATTTTATTTTGGGGGGAGTTATATCCCCTGTGACTACCCCCCCCCCCCCTGCCATGGAGTGGATGACGGCCGGTAGCGAGAGATCTCCTCCGACAACTTGCCCCTACCTAGGCCAAGGGCTGGCGACGCCCTTTGCTTCTGATTTGCCTGACGCACGTTTCGACCAGGTTGCACTGGCCGTGATCACAGGCTGATACCTTTAAATAAGTGATCGCGTTAATTCCCATAAAAATAAT
Organism: Diaphora mendica; assembly: GCA_949125395.1. Taxonomy (NCBI): domain Eukaryota; kingdom Metazoa; phylum Arthropoda; class Insecta; order Lepidoptera; family Erebidae; genus Diaphora; species Diaphora mendica. The sequence goes on from OX421321.1 coordinate 12,817,728, forward strand.
AGTGATCAACAGTTATTTACTACCCCTTTTCTCATGAACGCGTAGAGGTATTAAATTATGGAATGAAAGGAAATAAAAAATAAGGTATGAAATTCATATCAAATACTCAGGTCTATAATACCTTTAAGCTGTAAGAAAATCAAACTTCTATGTGAACGCAATCAAAAGAAACAGTAATTAAAGCCGCATAGGTATTTTGAAACTCGCAACTACTCGCAAGGGAATTAAAACCTAAAAGGTTACTTCCAGTCGACCTAGAATCTTGAAATTTGGCATGAAGCAACGTATAAAACACAAATCGGAAAAAAATCGAAAACCTTAATTTTTTTTGATATTAATATTAATAATATTTTTTTAATAAATCCTACTAATATTATAAACGCGATGGTTTGTAAGTATGGATGGATGGATATTTGTTACTCTATCACGCAAAAAATACTGAACGGATTTGTATGAAACTTTACAGTAATATAGCTTATACATCAGAATAACACATAGGCTACTATTTGCCGCGATAACCGACATACACACGGGCGGAGCCGCGAGCAAAACTAGTATATTATAAACTTATTACCCTTTTCCTCATGAACACGTAGAGGTATCAAGTTGAAATTCATATCAAAGCCTTAGGCCTCGTACTTATTTTCTCGTCAAAGTTTTGCATGGTTATTGTGTCTGGAGTTGGCTTTATAGTGAACTTTTGTGCCACAGTCAACGCTGGGATTGTCTGTCATCGAACGAGCCAGTTGGTGAGCCATTTCATAGTGTAAAATACAAATATTGAGCCAAAAAAAATTCTAAATAAAAGAAGCACACCGTCATTTTGTGATTATCTTGCGCAACTAATATCTGCACGGCGCTTATGACCTTCTTTCCGTGAAGTCATAAATACACTAACGGCGAGTGAATAGCTTTTGCGAAGCGGTTCAACTTTGAAAGAAACTTAGTAATAGAGGAATAAGCAATTGTTGTTCGGTGTATTGAAAGTGTAAAATAGCAATATTGTCGAGTATTGTTTCTGATTTCATTGAATATATCTGCTAAAATGTCAAAGCCGCAACGCACGCCTCCCAGTGCCTCTAGGTCAGCGGGTAACCTAGATCAGACCCAATCGGAGCCGGACATAAACTCAGCTGTAACAACAAGTGACTATGTAGGCACAACCGGATCTAAGCGTCGGCGCAATGATAACTCGCCTAAAGTCGGGTTCGCGCCGGGTTCACAGGAACTTCAACTTATGTTCACTAACTGGAAAAGAGATCAGGATTCATCTGTTACCTTGATGCTATCGGAGCAGGCCGCTGTTATGGATAAGTTGGTATCTGAATTGGCAGATATTAAGAAACAAAATAGTCAGATACAGGCGACAAATGTGGAAATACGTAACTCGAACGCTGATATCATTCAATCTATATCTTTCATAAACAAACAGTTTGAAGAATTGCTAAAGGAAGTTGAAGTTTTAAGAAAGGAACGAAAAGAACAAACTATTTACATCGAAAGCTTGGAAAAGAAGATACAGGACTTGCAGTATAAATCTAGGTCATCGGGTACCGAAATTAGAAATATACCGTTTCATGAGACAGAATCGAATGACGGCCTTATAAAAATGGTGTGTAGGATTGGAGGAACGGTCGGCGTACCTCTCACTGAGTCTGATCTTCGGGATATATATCGCCTGCCAGGTAAACCTTTAAACAGTTTTTCTCCGCGACCAATTATAGCTGAATTTAAGGATGTGCTAACTAAACAGAAATTGTTGAACGCCGTTAGGTTGTACAACAAAAACAAGGCCATCCTAAAAGACAAACTTAACACAGAACTTATCGGGTTTCAAGGAAAGCGAATACCAGTATATATAACTGAACAACTTCCCCCAAGTCATAAAAAGCTATTTTACCAAGCCCGAGAATATGCCAAAAACAATGGGTTTCAGTATGGTTGGACTGCCAACGGGAACATCTTTCTTCGTAAACAGGAGGGAGATAAACTTATAAAAGTAATCTCAGAAAAGTGTTTGATGAACTTGGGTAATCGCGCATGACTGAATGCACAGTTTATTTGTTGCTGTTTTATTATTTTTATATTCCAATTACCACGTTATATTAATAAGTCTGTATTTTTTTATATTTTTTGTAAACAAACCAACACGTTCTTACTTCACACTATTTTACACTTAACTGTTATAATTCTGCTGTACACTAATCATAAAAACTCAGTCACACAAACCCCTCGGTTTTTTCTTTTCTTTCATAATAAAATCTGTTATTTAATAGCAACTCTTAACACTGCTATAATAATACCAAACACACTGGTAAATCTACAAATATGGAAAGGATCTGTTCGCACTTACTATGTTCTTAATCAATGGCTACCAATCACATTAATATCTAATTAGATTCTATGGCAGGGAACTGCCTCACTTGTTTTCCGGAGGAATGTCAGCAGCTTCTCAATTTAACTGAAAATAACCTTAAAATTCTCCAACTCAACATACGTAGCATTAACAGAAATTTCGATGAACGAATTAAATAACAAAATAGCCATACTAGCCATATACCGCTCACCATCATATTCCACGAAAGAATGCTTTGACACCTTCTTAAATAGTTTAAACACCATTTACCAACAATTATCAAATTACCCTAATATAACCCTCCTCGGAGACATAAACATAGATATTATTGATGAACATAGAGACCACCGTTCCTTGGACTACCTACTATTAAACGCGTCCCACGGGCTGTTACCAACTCATTATCATAGTACTCGTCATAATAAATGTTATGACCATGTACTTCTCAAGTCTAAATTAAGCTCCACTACCCTAGTATTAGATTCCCATATCACCGACCACAAACCTGTGTTATTGGCTATTGAAGAAATTAAGTCCAAAAGGCCAACCACTACCGTCTCGTCTTCTCTTAATTATGACACTATTAAACAAGAATTGCAAAATACTGATTTCTCCTTCATCTACAATATACGATCTGCCAATGTGGCGATGGATAAATTAATTGATATTCTAAAGGTCATCATAGATAAAAATAAAACATACAAAAAATCTCACGTAAAAAAAAGTGCTTAAAACCATGGATAACGACTGGTATATTAAAATGTATAAGAAATCGAGATAGAATGCATATTCAGTGTAAAAAAAAACCAGACAACGTTACTCTTAAAATTACTTACATGCGCTACCGGAATTTCTGTAATGAACTCGTCCGCAAACTAATAATTTCCTATGAGCAAAGCGAACTGGTAAAATCTAAAAAAAACCCTAAGGCTCTTTGGAAAACTATTAAAGATATAACCAATATTCAAAACCAACACTCTAGCCCCATTGAATTGCTAAATATTAGTGACAATCCAAAATCATCTGTAGATGAGGTCTGTCAGTATTTCACAAATGTAGGTAAAAACCTAGCACAGGACATTGTCAACCATAATGCTGCTCCCCATATCGCAACCGTTAACCGACACCAGCTTACCCCAGCTAATTCACTGAGTATACTGGAAGTGGACGAGGCTGAGGTGGAGTCCCTTATTCTGCAGTTGCGCAGTGACAGTGCAGTGGGATGGGATGGAATATCACCTGTGTTTTTAAAGGAGTGCCGGCAAGTTTTGGTACCACCGCTAACTATCTTATTTAACCAATGTATCCAACAAGGAGTGTTTCCTAATGCCTTAAAGAAGACAGTAGGCCCTATCTTGTTCCAAATCTACGTCAATGATTTATGTTTGATGAGACTCCCGGAGTGCGTTAAAATCTACGCGTATGCCGACGACACCGCAATTATTGTCTATGGCACTACATGGGAATCCATTAGAGTTGAAGCTGAACGGGCTTTGAGCAATGTCATTAACTGGCTAAACTTGAAGCTCCTCAGTATGAATGTACAAAAGACAGCTTATATTCCTTTCGCGATCCGAAGTAATGGCGCGCCAATCGACTCCTTTAAGATCACAGCCCACTCATGTCAAATATCTGTGTGTAAGCACAGTGCAAGCTGTGTCAAATATCTCGGGGTGCTAATTGATTGTGCACTAAGATGGGACAAACACATAAGCTTAATCGCCACCAGAACGATGCGTCTCATTCATATCTTCAAGTCACTGAGGAGGTCAGCTAGCTCTGAAATTATTAAGCTAGTATACCTCGCATTGTGCCAATCAGTAATTGGATATTGCATTGCGGTTTGGGGTGGTGCAGCTAAGACGTACCTATTGGGAATGGAAAGAGCACAGCGAGCTATACTGAAAGTGATGATTAGTAGACCGTTCAGGTATCCAACCGTCAAACTTTATGCCGACTGTAGGGTACTAACCGTGAGGCAAATTTACATTCTTCAAACAACCCTCAGGTATCACAGTTTCATTCCACCTACGGAATGCATCAAACGAAGATTTAATGCACCTCCTGTTCGCCACAAAACAACCTTTTCCGAGCATCAATTCTTCACGTTAAGCGCTTACATATACAGTTATATTAACAAGTACTTAAACATACAACAACTAAACAGATTTAAAGTTAAGCATCGACTAACTGAGTGGTTATTACTTAGAGATTATTCTACCACTGAAACACTTCTACAATTCTCAAAGTGACAGCATCAGAATCATACATACTCACACACACACACACATACACACACACACACATACACACACACACACAACTTTTTAACTGTTATCTGCATATTTTATTCATACAGTAATTATATAATAATCAACTCAGTGCCTTTATTGTCTCAAGGCCCAACGAAAATAACTATTGGTTAACCTTATAGCTGAAAACTGTCTCTTAAGATACAGGCATTGCCTAGTTTAAGAGACAACGCTCAAATTATTGGAAATGCAATTTTGTAAAACCATTGGAACTTTAGCATATAATATTGTAAACATTTAGAGTTAATTATGTTTTACTGTTGTAAATATTTTGATCAATAAATCATTATTATTATTAGGTCTAAAATAACTTTTACTTATATACCTACAGGTTTGTACGGAACCCTCGGTGCACGAGTCCGACGTGCACTTGGCCAGTTTTTTATGCATTATTGTACTATACGACCGCACACCACTTATAGACTTTAGAAATCATATTTAACAAACAAAATAAAGAAATTTCTGCCTTAACACCCAATGTTTATTATTGACAATTTTTGACAAACACATAAGTGACGTCACGAACAGACACCAAGACACCACTAAGCGTTTTGGCGTGAATTTTAAACTTAAAATTTAAATGGTCTTTTTTTTGCTACTAAAACATTATTTCATGTCGAAATATGATTGTTTTTGATAATAGTAGATACTCTCAAACATAATACAACAGTTTTTCCAAATTTGTAATCATGAGATCGGTTTTAATTATCGCGTCGTGCGATCGGTGTGAAACGTAGAAGACTTCATTAGCCTCTGACTTTTATTATACACCTTCATGCTGCAAATAATACAAGCCTATTGTATATTGCATTATTTTAAATTTCATCGATACTCTTGTTATATAGCCTAAATAAATAATATAATCCTTCGTCGATAAAAGATCCGCTATCCGACACTAAAATATTTTTTTTAATTAAGTAGTTCCTGAGATTACGGCGAACATACAAACTTTACCTCTTTATACAACGCTCTTTATACTAAACATTAGTATCGATATTATTTTTTTCAGGGTAAATCAATGGGATTCTTGATGTCTTCATTCTTAGCTGGACTAGGTGGTTTTGCCGGAGGTCTAGTTGGTAGTCCCGCAGATTTAGTCAACGTGCGAATGCAAAATGATATTAAACTTCCCCCTGACCAACGAAGAAAGTAAGTTATTAATTATATTATTATTAATCCAACAAATAAATATGTCGTGTCATTGTGTTTGTGGTAGCACACTTCCGAAAGGAGTCGAGCGATTTTAACGAATTTTTTTGTGAGTAAATATTGAGAATAGCCCGTAAAGTATTTTTTCGTAAGTTATTTTAGTTTTTTGGGCCTTGATGGGTACCCCACTTGGTATTACTGTAAAGTTTCATCCAAATCCGTTCAGTAGTTTTTGCATGAAAGAGTAACGAACATCCATACTTACAAACTTTCGCGTTTATAATATTAGTAGGATATATATCTTATTATTATATATTTATACTTATACTATAAAGAACTGAAAGAACCAAACATGATCTATAAAAATTGCATTAGAGAACATATTTACACACTAAAACACGTACTAATTACGTTATATCGTTTTTCAGCTACAAAAATGCTTTCCATGGAATTTATCAAGTAATAAGAACTGAAGGAGTTCTCCGACTTTGGGCTGGATCTTCCATGAATTGTTCTCGAGCCATTCTTATGACTATTGGACAACTAACATTTTATGACCAAATTAAGGAAATACTTCTAGCAACCCCTTATTTTGGTGATAATGTGGTCACACACGTCACTTCTAGTTTATCAGCGGTAAGAAATTTATACTTTACATCGTTTTTTTTACAATGAACAGTTTTCTCTTTTGAATTGAGAAGATGGTCTGTTAAGGACTTTCTCATATCTTAAATGGTGATGGTGACTAGTATTTTTTTATGAATAGACATAATAGTAGGTATACTACCTATCTGAGGTAAACCGACCTTCACCGATTTGTTAAACGAATGAAAATTTTGAAATATGTACAACATGCAACACCTAGATTGCCTACCTTTTCCTGGTCCCTAATACCTGGCAACCGCATATAAACAGGTAAGTTGATATTAAGAATTCACCCATTTGTTAACCATTTGAAATATACATCAAAATAAAGGTTATTTCATTGTAAATATCGTAGTATAAGGTTGCTTGAAAAAATCCGTTTATAGATAACGGTTGCCAAGGATTTTAAATTAAAAAATCAGCAAGTATTATGTAAGACAGGCAGGCGCGTACTATTCTATGCGATAGAGGAGGTCGCAGTACTATGCGCCTCGAAGCCGAAAATTGAATCCGGGCGGTCCTTAGAGCATACATATATGGAGTGAGCGCTGAACGAGGGAAAGCGTGATCGGAGTAGAGAGAGAGAGAGAGAGACCGAGTCTAGGCAGAGTCTATCTCTCTCACACAGCCTCCGTGATTGGTGGGTGCATTGCGAATGCGCTGAGTAAAATGATGGGGTTATCTTGGAGAAGCTTGCGTGAAAGAGATAGACTCTGCCTAGACTCGGTCTCTCTCTCTCTCTACTCCGATCACGCTTTCCCTCGTTAAGCGCTCCCTCCATATATATGTATGCTCTAAGGGTCGGTCTGATCAGTACTTAGCCTTAGCGTACCGCCGGGTTTTACTGAGCCTTACGCCGTTTCTCAATTAAGTAGTAAGGTTCGGCGGTGAAGAGTTCAATCTGGGCCAATTTATTAAAATGTTATTTGTAAAATTTTGTTCAAATTAGGAAATTATAATATTGCCTCTTTAAATTCCAGGGTGCGATAGCAACAACCATGACACAACCTGTCGACGTACTCAAAACTCGCGCGATGAACGCCAAACCTGGGGAAGTAAACAGTATAGCAAAGCTCGTCCTTAGCACTGCTAAGGAGGGTCCTCTTGCGTTATTTAAGGGTTACGTGCCAGCGTTTGCCAGGCTCGCGCCCCACACTATACTAACATTCGTATTTTTAGAACAACTTAGAATGAATTTTGGCATAATAAAAACCGTCAGTAGTCAGAGCACAAAACAGTAGATACCATATAGTTTATTCTATATGTAGCCAATTAAACTTGTTTGATATTTATTTTAGATTAGAACTAGTAAAAGTGTATGTGTTACTATGTTCGTGCATACATTATATCTAGAATAGACAAATCTATTACGTTCAATTGTTGTCTTGTGTAGACTCTAGATTCAATGTGGTTACAGCTGCCCTCGAATTCTCTACTTTTAATTCAGAGACTTGAGGAGATAAGGTGACTTGAGATTAACTCCGAGTTTTTAATGCGTTCTGCGTAATAATTTCATAATAGCTACTATTTGCATATATTCTTTGGTAATTACTGATATCATTCAACTGTTTAGAATTTTACTTTTATAATCTTATGATTTTTAAGTTAAAAAAAACAAGTTCGGTTATATTTTTCACAACCAGGACATGACATACTTTTTCGAATATGATAGAAACAGTATTTTCCTATTAATCAGTAAAAACTTATAGTTAAAGGATGAAAATAATTTCGTTATGAGAGTAAGCGTGCTGCATTGTTTTATAGGTATGCAGCCCTTGAAATAAACCTCGATCGAAAATCTAATTTGCCAATTCTTGCAAGTAGCGAAGCGTAAGCGAGTATTTGAAATACTAATTACACTAAAACACTCCAGCGGCAGATATCGTCTCATTATTAGGCTTAGAGATTTCATAAGTCCACTGTGAAATATCTAAAAGTTCGGACATGAATCTCAAAATATTTGTAATTCTCAGGGCCAATTTATTTGAAAAAAGATATAACAACATACCATCGGTGCCACTTTGACCATACAATAAATAAACGGACGCTGCCTATACAAAGGAGTATAAAAAAAGTTATTTGCAATGAAAAAGAGAGAAATAGTTGCGAGAGAAAAAGAGAACACAAGTATTGTGTCAACGACCATTAGCGCCTCGACGACTTTAGTCGGGCGTTGTCGTATAAAGAAAACTCTCCTTGTCGCTCTAAATACATGCAAAATATACATAACTAGCTTTTACACGCGTCTTCGGCCACGCAGACTTTCATCCCCTGATTTACCCCCTTAGGGGTGGAATTTCAAAAATTCCTTTCTTAGTGCTCCCTTACGTTATATAAAGAACCTACATGCAAAATTTCTGGATTCTAGCTGCAGCGGTTTGGGCTGTGCGTTGATCTCTGGGTATGTCAGTCAGTCACCTTACTCTTTTATATACATAGATAGATTATATTTCTGTCATTTGATGTGTGAGCCGACCTTCACTCTATACCTTCGGTTTAAAGATAGGGGTTCTAAAATATCTACGGTAATATTTCGGATTTCGTCAAAATAATAAATTTAACCCGCGTATTTTTTTATAAGAAATAAGCTGATGTCAGTTTTTTTAATAGGAATAAGTTGAAATCGGACTCCCTCAAAATTGAATATTTTTCTTCTAAGAAAACGGGCAGTACGTGATATGCAATATTACACATACGTTACTTGTTGTTATATTTTTTTTTTTTAATGGAATAGACCGGCACACGAGCAGACGTATCGCCTGATGGTAAGCAATTACCGCCGCCCATGGACATCCGCAACACCAGAGGCGTCACAAGTGCGTTACCGGCCTTTGGGGGATGGGGGGGAGATAGGGGGAGGGGTATGGGCCTCCGGTATCCTCACTCACTCGGTGAAACACAGCGCAAGCACTATTTCACACCGGTTTTCTGTGAGGCCGTGGTATCACTCCGGTCGAGCCGGCCCATTCATGCCGTAGCGTGGCTCTCCCACGGTCTTATATGTCTACAGCACGTTTGTGTATTTTCGGGAATTTTCTTTTGGCACTACTTTTAATTTTAATAGGGCAATAGTAATATTTATTTACTTTGAACTAGAATTGACAATCTTAGTCATATGCGGTATGATGTTAGCGTAGATGATCTTGAAATGTGATTTGTTTATTTATATTACCGATTATAGACATTATACATATTCATATATATATATTTATATTCATATATATACATATTCCTGTACGCATACGAACTACTTGTACGAGTCGGTATAGCGCTGCCTAATGGCGGCTTAAATAGCCAGTATTCCTCATTGATACGTAAATATTTAGTTTTAAACAACAATTAATTAATCGAATGGTTTGTCCCTATTTGAGGCTTAATCCTTCGATTATATTGCCAATATACGTAATGCTAATCGTCAGCATACCATTTAGGAACGAGAGTGGAAAAGTTATCTATACTCTCCCCTTTTTCCTTACGGCATAGGCCGCCATAGGGGGTTATACTAGCTGCCCGATCACAGGACAGTTGCAACTCAAAAGTTACAAATGCTTTCCCACCCATTTAGTCTCCCCCTTAGAATCAGGGTGAAAGCAGGAGAAGGGGATTTGGTTGTCGGTAATTTCGATAACGAAGGAATTAACACCGGTTTTCTGTGAGGTCATGGTATTTCTTCGGTCTAGCCTGATCCATTTCTGGCGGATAGGTAGGTATTATGTGATACCATGTGATCCAATGCTTTTACGCTTAGTGGTTTAAGCGGTCTTCACGCCGCTTTGTACTGCACCAAGTGTTGTGGGTTCAAATCCTACATGGGATTGATGGTCAGAGTCTTGGTGTTCTTTGTGTTCGATTCTTCAGGACGTATAATCCTAATGTCTTTAAAAAAAACATCTCGGTAATTTTTAAACTGTCATCTGAATTAATTCTGATTGTCGTTATTGGCACTTTGGGTAGTGACAGCATCTTAAGAGCGCGGCGACCGACGTTCGCAACTGCAAGTTGAAATTTGTTCGGAATATTGCTGTATCTAATATATATTAAAATAAAATATACATATCTAATATCTCGTCACTGTATCTCGGTAAGCCATACCTGGCGTAATATATTGACATCTGGGGCCCTAGCCAAGTTGCAAGCATTTCCAATCGCTTATCTTTCTGCAATCGCTGACGCTTTGTCTTGAGTAATTTTAGAAAGCGATAAGTTGGCAGCCATGTTGACACAAATGATTCAATCGCTCGTTCTACAATCTAGGTGGAAAAAACCTAAAATATAGTCTATGGTCTATCCATCGAAACGCTATAGTAGTCATGGTAACGTTGACATTGTTAATCAACAATTTTTATTGTTAATTTTAGTTGGCTGAATTTTAAAAAGTAATTAAAATAAGGCATAAGTTCTATTTGTAAATGGTTTATTATAATATCACAGTGTGAAATGTTGTTTTAACATTTTTGTGACTTGGAAACATAAAGATCCTGCTTGAGGATAAACTTACAATAAATGACGTGATACCTCTTCAGAATGGAATCTAGAGCCAGACAGAACAAACCCAGGGCAATTCCTCGTTTTATTGGAATTCATGGAAAGGTATGTAAATTATTACTTATTCTTTGTTGTATGAAAGTATCGCACTCTATCGCTTGATTATAACATTTAGTTTTCTACAACACAAAGCATATATTATACAACAGCTTACTTCGTAGACAAAAACAAGCACTATAAAAATTAATCAATAAGTCATCTATAACTTTTGTTGTACCCATGTAATATATATAATGGTGATAAAATTCATAAAAAAATTGACATGATGAGTCATATATTTTCATTGACTCATCTTCCACAGCTTTTAATAGTCCACTGTTGGACATAAGCCTCTCCTGTAATGGGAGAAATTATTCTAGCAGTGAATGTTTAATACATAGATATGTTTTAATATGTGTGGTCAGACTAAAACCAAAAAGAGAGCCATAGCAAAAAGGGGTGAAGCTTTCAGGACTGGTGGTAGTCCTAGCATCAGGCAAACACTTACTGTTTTAGAAGAGAGGCTGTTGGGTTTGATTGCTGAAGTAGTACTGTACAACAACATTGTCCATTCTCTGCCCCAGATTATGGTATCTTATAGTCTGTTTGTTGTGACTAATCTACAGAATGAGTGGACTGATTTTCACATAACCGTTAATAGCAGGAAGGTACTTCTAATTTAATTAATTAATAATGTATTTTCAGCAACATCAGGGGCTGCTTGTTAACTGCCCCCTCCCTCTGGAGAAGTTTGATGGCATATCAGTCAGCAGCAGTCAGCAACACGTAGCCTAGTGTGTCCATAGTAGTGACATTGAGTGAGTTCGTGGCCATAGAAAAAAAACCGGCTGCAACCAAAGGCAGACCGGCAAAAAACTTGGATGTGAGGAAACTGGAAAGGAGGCAATTAGCATCCCGAAGAATTGAAGTGAAAGATAGATCCAATTTTAAATGCACTGTATAACAGAATTTTAAATAAACAGAATATAATTTTTAATTGTTTTGCTGATATTTCAGAAAAAATAATAGAAACTTTACCACAGTTGAGACCATCATCATTATCATGATAATGATAGTGGTCTTAATTGTGGGTTACTAATCTATTCCTTCAGCTACATTAAAAATTATTGATAATAGAAATACTTTATGTCAATAACTACATAATATTTTGTAATGTTTCTACTGGGTAAATAAACATACACTGTAATAATAAAGCCATTTAATAATTGTTTTAACATCTGAGTAACAAACAGACATAGAAAATATAAAAAGTATAATTTATAATCAGGAAATTTGAAATAAAATACTTAAAATCTATTTTTGTGTCTTCTTTCTATCCATCACAAAAGTAATATTCCTATGTTACTGGAGAATTTCCACCCTGACAAGGACAGAAAATAATAGCAAAGTTTCAAATAACCTTAATATATACTATTCAATAAAGAATTCAGCATAGCTCTTCGATTACTTCACTTTGGTTACCCACAATCATAGCGGGTGTGGGACCTTACAAATTTATATCACCTTCATTGTAATGCTAAATTGTGTAATATACAACATGCCGCTATATTATTGCCAGCTTCATGGAGATGATAGTGAAGAACCCTGTCTCTGAGGAAACATCACTGTACTTTGAGAAATCCAAAACAGCGCTCAATGTAGTTACGGGCTCGCACATGCTTTTGAGTATAAAGTTCTTCCTTAGAACCTTGATCTGCATTGACAGTAGGTGTTATTAGCCAAGGACGTTGTGGATATCCAGAGTCACCTGAAAAAGTAGTTTAAAAATATGTTACTCACAGGAAAACTATAGAACTTTTACTAAAGGTAATAGAGCCACACTGATTTCATTATGAATGGGCTGGTTCAAAAATGATGCTTCCATGGTGTGAGTCACCATGCTGCAATGTCAGCATTCGCAATGAGTATAATGACCACCGCTCTTTGATTGTGCTTATGCTTTCCAATAGGCAGAGTAGAGTCACTTTATAAGGCTCGTACATAAAAGTAATTATAAATATTTTTATTGTTACAAATGCCAACCTAACAGCCACACTTGGTTATTATGTTGATTAAGTTCACACATATATGATTCAGCTCTACTAGAAGACCAAATATGTGAAACATGTGTAGCTCCACCAAACTTTGCATTCACATTAAAAATTCACATACAATTACAAATCTGAAAATCAAATCAATATAATGAAGTGACTTATCAGTCTCTTACATGCTATACCCTATAAATAAAAATAATCTACCATTTGAACGTTCAGTGAATGATACTCTTTTCTGTTGAAATATACATGCTCTTCAGTAATGGGTTTTACCAAAGCTACATGTGTAGTACAATCTATGCATCCAATTACACCAGGCAAACCAAATCTTCTTTAAATATACACTTTAAATTTACTTTAAATGTACACATTCATTTAAATATAGTTAGCTTGTTAAGTAGGTACTCACTCTTGTTTTATAGCTGTTCTCTCTTGTTGTGTTATTGGAAACCTAATCCATTTTGCCATGATAGCAGGGTGGTTCAAAGCATCAACAACTTGTCTGATGCACCGACTAGCTGTCCGTTGAGCATGATGCTGAGTGACACCAACAATTCACTGATAGGATCCTGTGGCTAGGAAACTAAGAGCGCGTAATACCTATAAAAACACAAACATTAAGAAAAAGAATGATAAAAATGCACCTGACAAAAGTAGTCAATACTGCAAAACAATCAGATTATAACTTACCTACCTTAACTTTTAGAGGAATCTCGTTGGTTCCCTTTAGTGATTACTTGTTTTGGCGTTCTTGACAAAGGGCTTCGAAAGCTTGACTTGTCTATAATAGCCGGAATTGCTCCACAAATAAAGTGTCCGGCATTTCGCGGAATGTATCGTTGCACTGACGATTAATGTCTTTTTCTACGTCTAAGCCATACTTCCTCATCACGAGCGCACCACAACATATTTACAGTATGCATTTTAAAAGTTCTAATTATCTTAAGCAAAGAAAATACTTCTCGGTGGTCATATTATACTGTTTAGCTGTCAAATAGACGCCATTTAAATAGCGATAACTATAGATATTTGAAATCGCTTAGTGATCGTTCAAACGCATGGATATCGTTTCGTTTGCGTTTGTCAAAAGTGGAACTTGGCTAGCGTTTGTATGGGATTTGGCGTCGAATTTGTAGGAACGAATGGAAACGATCACATTCCATTCCATCACTACGAACAAACGTCAACTTGGCTACGACTTTTGTAATGGAACTAAGTCACGTGATCAAAACAAAATATTAGCCAATGACACACGAGAATCTTATGCGTTAACGATTGCAGAAAAACGAACGCTTGCAACTTGGCTAGGGGGGCTGTTTGCTGCGATAGCACTACTAACTATTTGGTTTTTATAATAAATATGGATGTGTTGTAGACTACCAAAAATCATCAATGAAAACTCAATTTTTTTTCATTTTCTTTTCGATAATTAGTAATTTGATAATACAAGCTATGCTTTTTTATAATAAATATTATACGCATTGCTGTTTATAATATAGAAAAAACAAACTTAAAACATGCCATTTACGCTGTAAAAATGTGCAAAATTAAATTCAACTTTTTCGTACTTTACGTAAGTTTTTTTAAATAAAAAGGGAAAAGGAGCCTGGATAACTGTTTAAATCTGGATATCAACATAATATGGTGGAAATATGTTCAAACTACAAATTATTTTGGTATTCAATTTGTATGGAGAACTCAGTGACCGCCCCTTATTGATACGATAATAATATTACGAAAATTATTACGTATTCAGCAGTTGCTCATGAGAAGCAGTCCCTGTTTCTGTAGGTACATGATGAGAGCGTGGCTATATTGTCTTTACAACAAAATTCGTAAAGTCTATTTATTTTAACTAACCTTAAGGGTTAGTTAAAATAAATTGACTTTACTTGTTTTGCTTTATCAATATCGAGTTGTATAATTTTTAGACAAAATTTAAATAACTATGTCAGGATAACTTTCCTATTTCGAACTGCTGTTTCAAACAGCTTGTCGTTTTAAAACATAAGCTGACTAGTCGATTCGAATAGTTGCATTTTAGTCAAAGACCAACTTTACAACTAGGATGATAAATTACATGGTTAAAATTATATTGTTGTTATCACGTGACGTCACACGTCATGGTCAATAATTTTAGGAGTTTTAACTTCTAGGCTGTGGAATATAAAATTAACTTATGTTTATATTGTGCCAAAATATGATTTTAATAATATTCAATAGAGTAATAACACCCGTTTGTTATGGTTTATTAACACTTTATTTTTGGATGTACGTTTTACAATGGTTACATATACATTCCCCTGGAATATTATTTATAAAACAGTCATATTTATTCCATTTGGTGTTTATGTTTACTGATCCCTACAAAGTAGGTAACTTTTGTTTGTTAAGTGTTGATTTTTAAATTGTGAGAAATTAATGCCGCATTTGGTATTTTTTCTTCAAGAAAAAATATCAAAATATGAAATTATTTGTCAGTAGCGGTGGGAGAAAGCAAGAACCATCACGGCGGCATTAGCAATGTAACTTGCCTGCTTGGATATCGAATATGTTTTTAAACATCTGAAGTTACAATTAATGTTCCTCATAATTTGTGTTAATCTATTAGTACGAACCTAGTATGGCAGACTAAAACCTTTTACCAGCTAAGTGAAGAAAAATACCCGCGCACATAAATGAGGTAGTTTCTTTACAGCTTACCTAGCCAAGTTCGCATTCTACTAATGTTAATTAAAAAGTAACAAAAGTATGGCAAATACGTCTCTCAACGCTAAGTCACGTGGTCAAAACAACACAATAGCCAATAAAACAAGAGAATAGAGGCGTTAGCGATTGTAGAAAGAGAGTCGAATCGAAACACTTGCAACTTGGCTAGGGGAGCAAGGCTGATATTATTGTTAAAAGTTGAATATAAAATAATTTAATTTACGATGTTTGTAAACTTAACACACAAGTAAGTAAAGATATATTGAATGTGGATCTAAAAGGTTAAACTGTTCCTCATACGTCTATGTATTTGAAGCTGAGCTTTATACAGATGTATTCAGTTGAAATCTTGTTTATGTCTACAAATTGCGTGTACCTGCCTGATTTGCTTATACTCTGATCAGGCGATGAGCTATCCTTCCAAGTGCTACTTAGCAATGTTGGTTTTACATCAAGTAAGTTTTGATGTAAAAACTTACTTCTAGGTCTACTGAAGTTACCTTTTTGTTCCGTTGGACAGCTCATGCTTTGGAAAAGACAAAATGGTTTATTTTGGTATAAAATATTCGAAATAGTGCAATTTGTATATTTTTTGTATGAGATACAGAAATTTACGTGAAACGTATTTTTTACCCGACTACGACAAAAGCAAGGGTAATACTTTTGATAGTCTATGTATATTTGTATGTTCTACCGTAATGTCTAAACCATTGAACCGAGTTTAATGAATAAGTGGTCATTAGATTCGTTAACTGTTAAAAATGGAACGGAACTCGACGTCAAAGTGGACGCTCAACGGTCTAGAACTGTCTGACAGTAGGCCAAGCAGGGCAGTCAACGAAATAGCCCGGGTGACATAGGCAATATAAAATTTTTATCTAAAGTTTTTACGTAGTCTGGTAATATTTTTTTAAACTTTTTCTTGTTATTTCGTTTATTTATTTTTTGAGACGCAATTTTTTATGTTTTGACACCTGTTTCATTAGTTTTTATCTAGTTAATTGTATTTTATTGTAAAGCATGTATACTTGTAATGGTAGGTATATTTTCTTAGAGGATTTTTTTTTGACATTTGAAATTAGACTTAGGTATAACTGTTTGTAAATTATCACTGTTAATGTATGTTGAGATCATGAAAAGTTAATATTTTGTAAAATCAACAAAAATGTGAAAATGTCCTAAATATATTGAATGTATTTTCATGTTTAGGGTACGTATAAACTGATACGACATTATCATATGTTACGTACAATTGTATGGTACGTTATTATACTTAATACTTATTGTAATCATATTGGGACTATACACTGTATGTATACTTTTTAGGGGTCAATATAAACATTACTGTGGTTCACATATTGTTTTTTATTTTTCACCGTCTCGAATGCACGAATCTGCACTAGATTCCCATATGATTCATAGAGTATATTATTTTATATTGTACGAATAAAAAATACTCAGTAGATTCAAATTTTGAAGTTAGGATGGATCTAATGAGGATATTACAGTGGGAGAGCCACGCTTCGGCTTGCATGGGCCGGCTCGACCGGAGTGATACTACGGTCTCACAGAAAACCGGTGTGCAACAGTGCTTGCGCTGTGTTTCACCAAGTGAGTGAGGATACCGGAGGCCCAAACCCCAATCCCTCCCCCCATCCCCCAAAGGCCGGCAAAGCACTGTGTTGCGGGTGTCCATGGGCGGCGGTAATCGCTTACCATCAGACGATATGTCTGCTCGTTTGCCCCTATTTCTTAAAAACAAGTGGTATTTGTAAAATTAGAAATTTCATAATGTTTAAATTAAAAAACCGACTTCCAAAAAACATCCAACGAAAACTCTCTGCCAAAAAAACACTTAAAAGCGTAAAATAAATCGCCTATACCTAATTCTTTATTCATTTAAATAGTAGTATTATAATGTGTGCTAGGTACCTAGAATCCTTATCCTAGAATAGATATCCTAGAATCCTTAGAATAGAAGAATAAGACAGATAAAAATACGTATAAATGTTAACATTCCACTTTAAAAATACTGATCACCCTCACGAAGTGGTCTTAAAGTATTTTTTACTACTCCGTAGACGTCGATCAATGAAATAATTGTAGAAAGAATTTAAAATAACATTGCACTCGCTCTGTATATTAGACTGGCAGATTCCCTAGCGGCAAGTCGCAGAACTAACGTATGACAGATAAAAATACGTATACACGTTAGCATTCCACTTTTAAAATACTGTTCACCCTCACGAAGTGGTCATAAAGTATTTTTTACTACTCCGTAGACGTCTATCAATGAAATCATTGTAAAAAGAATTTATTTATCAATGCACTCGCTCTGAATATTAAACTGTCAGGTAGAAGTATCTGTCTTACGTTAGTTCCGCAAACGGCCACTAGGGAAATCTGCTCGTCACCAATACGACTGAAGGTCTTAGGATACGTATGAAATTGAAAGAATTATCCTCCAACTCCTAACCGTTGAGGAGTTGTACCTTCCACCTTCCATCATCAGCTTACCTAAATAATTTGAAAGAATACGACTAAATGTAACATATATACATATGATATTTAAGATTTATCCTCCAGCTCCTAACCGTTAAGGAGTTGTACCTTACATCATCAGCACATCATCATAAAATGATGACTACCAGACGCAAATACTAATGTAACTTCAGAAAATATATGAAAAACATAGTATGTGCCTATAAAAAATGAGGGTTTCTCTCGATTTCCCTGGGATCCCATCATCAGATCCTGATATGGTGGCAATGGGACCACCTCGGGAGCATACCCTTTCGAATACAAAAATTTTTTTTTCAATCAGTCCACAATTGACGGAGTAATCGGTGAACATACATAAAAAAAATACATACAGTGGAACTTAGAACCTCCTCCTTTTTGGAAGTCGGTTAAAAATTATCAACATCAAACATTAGCGAACTCATAAGATTTTCTCCTACTAAAAAGTGCTCAACGATGCTAAAGAAGTTTTCACTTCAAAAAAAACTTCTGGCCAATGGATCTTCTGAGAATTAACTACTCTCCTCCGGTCCGCCGGCCTGTGTAGCTCTATGAAGGAAATGCCGCCACTCTGAATGTAGGTACGTGCCTACTACAGTTTTCCCACGGGAACATTTTTCCCAATTCTGTTTTTTTTTTCAAATGCACAAAACACATTACAATGGAAACATATTTTCGAAAATTTATTAATGAAATTGTAGCTCATGGTTTTTCGTACCCAGCGATCAAGAGATTGGCAGGGTATTATTAATGAATAAACCACAAATCCAAGACTTAAACAATATTTAGATTCAAATAATTTATTTTTCATATTTTTTTCCAGAAATAACACAATTACAGCACTTACAACTTCTATACTTATAATAAAAATGTAACAGGTCAAATTCTGTACATTGAAGATATTTTGAATTATTTTTTTGGAGGGCACTCTGTTATCGACACTGAAAACAAAACTATTTTTTCATTTTTGTCTGTCTGTCTGTATCTTGGCCGCGCATCACGCCGAAACTACTGAATGGATTCAAATGAAACTTGGCATGATTTGAGTTCATACTCCGAGGTAGGACATAGGATACTTTTTATTCCGAAATTCCGGACGGTTTTCTTGTGAGGGGGGATGAAAGTTAAAATGTGTAATTAATTGTAATTCATTAACGAGTAGTCCGATTGAAATAATTCTTTTTTTGTTAGAAAGGAGATACTCTGAAGATTGTAGCATTAAGTATTTAATTTATCACAATCTCTCTATCTATTGGAAAAAAAAATATAAAGAATTTATCATTACGTAAAACAACACGTAGTGACATCTACTGACAGCCATACGTAATAACACTTTGATTAATATATCTTGGAATAATCGTGGAAACGTTTTACGCACAAGTATTACGTATAATTCGGTGTAGCATTAAGTATTTGATTTATCGCAACCTCTCTATCCATAGAAAAAAGAATATCTATACTTATAGTAAAAATGTAACAGGTCCAATTCTGTACATACATTAAAGATATTTTGAAAAAAAATTTTGGAGGGCTCTATAATCGATACTGAAACCAAAACTGTATTTTTTTTTTCATTTTTGTCTGTCTGTCTGTCTGTATCTTGGCCGCGCATCACGCCGAAACTACTGAACGGATTCAAATGAAACTTGGCATGATATGAGTTCATACTACGAGGAAGGACATAGGATACTTTTTATCCCGAAATTCAGCACGATTTCCTGGAGAGAGGGGATGAAAGTCAAAATATGTACTTAGTTGTAATTCAATAACACATAGTCCGATTTTTTTTATTTTTTTTTTATGTGTGGCCCGCCAAAATGACTGTACTCTGCCTGATGGAAAGCATAAGCAGAATCCAAGAGTGGCGGTCACCATACTCACTGCGAATGCAGACAATGCAGTATGGCGACCCACACCATGGCGGCCTAGTGATGCTGCTGCATCTTTTAGTCTAGTCAACAAATGGAACTTGTTGACTAGACTATTTGGGCCTCCGGTCTCGCACTCACCAACGAAACACGACAGCATAACCGCGGTCATTTTACGTTGATTTTCTGTGCGAGGGTAGCACCGCCCCGGTCGAGCCGGCCCATTCATGCTGAAATCAGCGTGGCTCTACTACCTATAGATTTCATTCGTTCTTTTTTTGCTAGACAGCAAGTACTTTAAATATTGTTCCGTGATCTATTTATACATATATCACGCATAATAAATCTGTAGACGTCGAATTTGTGTGTTTGGTTGTGCCCGCATGACTTAAATATTCAAAACTAGCTGTTGCCCGCGGCTCCGCCCGCGTGAATGTCGATTTTCGCGGCAAATAGTAACCTGTATAAGCTATATTACTGTAAAGTTTCATCCAAATCCGTTTAGAAGTTTTAGCGTGAAAGAGTAACAAACACACACACTCACACACATTTTGTGTTTTGTTTCTGGTAAATTATCATAACTATTAAGTTATATGTTTGTTTATATTAAAAATTATAACTCCTAATTCAAGTATTTTAAACTTAAAATTGATCTTTTACATTTTTATTATACGATAAAAAAGTAATCATATAACGTACCTATTGTAAAGTATCTTTTAGAAACTGTTTAAGAACTACCAGATGTGGATGTTGTGTTAGTTACATTGAGATGATAATTTTAGGAACTGGTCACACACACTTTTTTGGAAATATAAATACAATGTAGATTATTTATATATTATTTATAAAATGTATGCACTAAGAATGTACATCGGCGGACTTAATGCCCAGAGCATTCTCTTCCAGTCGACCTTCGGGTGGTGGAGAAATCTTATAAGGCAGGTGTGTGAAATCTTATATACATAAGAAGTCCGTTCAAATTTACAATAATCACATCATATTCAACGTTATACATACAAACATACATATATAAGTAGATATACATATACAGATTACGTATACATAAATACAACATTTATACACTAAATAATGGAAAAAAAAACTTCGTTTAAAAAAACCGACTTAAAAACTAAAAAGTATCAAATAACTTGTATATGCTACCTATTCATAGGTTTGAAGTCGGTGCCAAGCCAAATGTAATAGTAGGTACCACACTCGCTATATTTCGAGACGAACGTTAACGACGTCACCGACGCTTCGGTTGTTTTGTTCTACGCCAAGAGCAGCTATCCCGCTCAAGGTCACGCCATATCAGGAGATATGGTGGCCATGGGACCACATGAGGAGCATACCCTTTCGAATACAAAAATAATTTTCAAAATCGGTCCATAAATTAACGGAGGAGTAATCCGTGTACATACATACATTAAGAAAAAAATCGATGAAATTGCGAACCTCCTCCTTTTGGTAGTCGTTTAAAAAGGACGGTAAGCTATAGATTAGAAAATTCTGCCAGTTCATTGAGAAAGAGCTCATGTACTTTATTTTTGAATGTATATCGGTTAGTGGACATACTGATTTCGAGCGGGAGCGCATTTCAGAGTATTACTGCTCGAACAAAGAAGGAACAGTTCACGAAGTCGGAGTAATGAGACGGACATGAGAGAAGCAGATTATTGACTGAGCTAGGATTTCTATCGTGATTAGAGCACAGGTATCGGAAATACGGAGCAAGGTAGGTAGGTAAGGATGGCGAGTTGAGAAATGAAAATAGGAAGGTAAGTGCTCGCTGATTGCACTGTAGGCGAATAAGTAACCATTTTAACTGGGAACGCAAAGCAGACACATGGTCATACTTTCGAATATTGAAAATAAATCGAATGCAGTTATTAAGAAGACGGTCAAGCTTGTTAAGGAGGTCTGCATTCAGGTCGAAGTAACACACATCACCATAGTACATTCAGTGTTCCGCAAACTTTTTGGGTTCAAGGTACATCTAGGAAGATTAAAAATTTTGGAGGTACACCATAATTTAAAAATATTTTTAAGTAATAAAAAACAATGTTTCTTATTAGTCACAAAACTATATTTTTATTTTACACTTTAATTGAGCATAGGCGGTCTCATCTCTCGTCGATCGTCTTGAGGCGTTCCCTTTTTTGTTTTTTACTGTGGTAAGAGTTAAAAATCCTAATCCACATAACTTAAAAAAATTCTTATCTAGTTTTATGGTTAGGCATATTTAGACAAAATAAAAAGATCTCAGAAATTACAGAATAAAAAATAAAAAAGTCCTCAGAAATCAGAACAGACTTGTCTATAAGTAAATACTGAAAGCTGCAGCACTTTGAATAGGAAGGGAAGAATAGAAATAGGGCGAAAATTTTCAGGAAAGGAAGAATAAGAATAGGGCGAAAATGTTCAGGAAGGAAAGAATAGAAATAAAGCGAAAATATTCAGGAAAGGGTAGAATAGAATTAGGGTGAAAATGTTCAGGAAGAGAAGAATAGAAATGGAGCGAAAATATTCAGGAAGGGTAGAATAAAAATAAGCTTCGTACCGCCATATTTACATATCTGTCTCAGCTGGTCTCAGCTTCCTACAGGCAGTGTACAGTCGCGGACAAAGAAAAAGACTTTTCCCGTTATTAAAAAAAAATTAAATTAAAAAAATTAAAAAAAAAATCTATGTCCTACCTCTTAGTATGAACTCAAATCGTGCCAAGTTTCATTTTAATCCATTCAGTAGTTTCAGCGTGATGCGCGGCCAAGATACAGATAGACGTCGCGGACAAAAAAAAATACTTTGCCCGCTATCTTTTAATTTTTCTTATACACAAACCTTGTCCTTACAATAGGGTCCTACACATAAAAAAAGAATCATTTAATTTGGTGCAGCCGATCGGAAGTTATGCGCGTACTAACATTTGGGCGATACATTTTTATATAAATAGATATGTTGATACTGAATTTTAAAAATATTATCTAATATCTTTACCATTTTTATTTGCATTCTAAGCAGTGACAACCAACAAAATATGTCGATACAATGACAATTTCTGAATGAACCAACAATAACAACCATCAAAATAATAATATTAAAATACGCGATAATAATATATAAATAATATGGTAATATAGGTGTCTATTTAAAATCCTTAATTTCATTCGTGTAATAATATATGATGCCTATTTAAAACCCTTAATTTAATAAGTGCTTCAATTTGACAGTCAAAAGTTTGACAGGAAAGTTGGTAGAACAGTTTTTATGGGCAAAAGGAAATTGTTGTTTTTATTATCTTCCCCGCAATTTTTCCATATTTTCTCACCGTTTAAACCTTCCCTGAACCACGGCAAACATTTCAAAACCTACATCAGCTAAATCGGCCCGGCGGTTCTCGAGTTTTAGCGAGACAAACGAACAGCAATTCATTTTTAGGGTTCCGTGCGAAAGGCAAAAAACGGAACCCTTATAGATTCGTCATGTCTGTCTGTCTGTCCGTCCGTATGTCACAGCCACTTTTTTCCGAAACTATAAAACCTATAATGTTGAAACTTGGTAAGAAGATGTATTCTGTGAACCGCATTAAGATTTTCACACAAAAATAGAAAAAAAAAACAATAAATTATGGGGGTCCCCATACTTAGAACTGAAACTCAAAAATTTTTTTTTCATCAAACCCATACGTGTGGGTGTGGGTAGGTCTTCGAAAATGATATTGAGGTTTCTAATATCATACTTTTCTAAACTGATTAGTTTGCGCGAGAGACACTTCCAAAGTGGTAAAATGTGTCCCCCCCCCCCCCTGTTACTTCTAAAATAAGAGAATGATAAATCTAAAAAAAATATATGATGTACATTACCATGCAAACTTCCAACGAAAATTGGTTTGAACGAAATCTAGTAATTAGTTTTTTTTTAATACGTCATAAATCGTAAACTGCAATTTACCTTTCATTCAATCAACACTAATATAAAAATAAAATAAAAATTGTATTATGCTACTTGCTGCTGCGGAACCCTTCATGGGCGAGTCCGACTCGCACTTGGCCGCTTTTTATAGGATATAAGAGAAGAAGAAGATATACAAATTGTTTTGTCAACTTTGCAAGTTTTTTCTAGTAATCTATTACTGTAAAACCAGCAAATTAAATACAGTCTACTGAAAAGTCGTCTTCCTTCATACATTTGGACCTTGCTCCTTTACAATGACCATTTAACGTTATTATGGTATTTTAGTTTTTGGTTCAGAATCGATAAGAGCGTCCTCCCGAAAAAAAACTAAATTTCTCTAATGTACAGAATTAATGTTTTTTTTTTATTATACCTACTTTAAAAATTAATCATATATGGATTACTCGTATATAGGATAGGTACATCCTACTGTGAAGTTAGTGTTACTTAATTCCAATAGATGTCGTTGTTAAGTTTAGAAACCATTTTCAATAAAATTTCATTGCTTCAGTAACGATTAGAGAGCCCTCCCGTTAAAACATCTAAATTTCTTTAATGTACAGAATTGATCTGTTACATCACATTTTTATTATACGTTCAAAAGAAAATCATATTACGTACCTATTGTAAAGTTAGTTACTTGATTCCAAGAGATGTCGCTGTTTTAAGCAAACTCAACGTCTACAGATTTATTATACGGGATATATGTATAAATAGATCACGGAACAATATTTAAAGTACTTGCTGTCTAGCAAAAAAAGAATGAATGAAATCACGTGTCATTGAATTACAACCAAGTACATATTTTGACTTTCATCCGCTCTCTCCAGGAAACAGTGCTGAATTTATGGATAGAGAGATTTCGATAAATCAAATACTTAATGCTACACCGAATTATACGTAAAACGTTCTACGATTATTCCACGATATATTAATCAAAGTGTTATTAATTACGCATGTCTTCCAAGAGATGTCACTACGTGTCGTATTTCGTAATGATAAATTCTTTATATTTTTTTTTCCAATAGATAGAGATATTGTGATAAATTAAATAATTAATGCTACAATCTTCAGAGTATCTCCTTTCTAACAAAAAAAGAATTATTGCAATCGGACTACTCGTTAATGAATTACAATTAATTACACATTTTGACTTTCATCCCCCCTCACAGGGAAACCGTCCGGAATTTCGGAATAAAAAGTATCCTATGTCCTACCTCGGAGTATGAACTCAAATCATGCCAAGTTTCATTTGAATCCATTCAGTAGTTTCGGCGTGATGCGCGGCCAAGATACAGACAGACAGACAGACAGACAGACAGACAGACAGACAGACAGACAGACAGACAGACAAAAATGAAAAAAAAAATAGTTTTGGTTTCAGTATCGATAACAGAGTGCCCTCCAAAAAAAATTTTCAAAATATCTTCAATGTACAGAATTTGACCTGTTACATTTTTATTATAAGTATAGATTAAATAATTAATGCTACAATCTTCAGAGTATCTCCTTTCTAACAAAAAAAGAATTATTGCAATCGGACTACTCGTTAATGAATTACAATTAATTACACATTTTGACTTTCATCCCCCCTCACAGGGAAACCGTCCGGAATTTCGGAATAAAAAGTATCCTATGTCCTACCTCGGAGTATGAACTCAAATCATGCCAAGTTTCATTTGAATCCATTCAGTAGTTTCGGCGTGATGCGCGGCCAAGATACAGACAGACAGACAGACAGACAGACAGACAGACAGACAGACAGACAGACAGACAGACAAAAATGAAAAAAAAAATAGTTTTGGTTTCAGTATCGATAACAGAGTGCCCTCCAAAAAAAATTTTCAAAATATCTTCAATGTACAGAATTTGACCTGTTACATTTTTATTATAAGTATAGATAATCGTGGGAACGTTTTATGCACAAGCATTGTGATTAATGTGGTATATAGTTAGTATTTGATAGGTAGGTATTTGTTTTATGTTCTCTCTTTCCATAGAAAGGGTTGTTTTAAATTTTCTTGAAAACTGTTTCTTTGCTTAAAACAGCGACATCTTTTGGAATCAAGTAACTAACTTTACAATAGGTACATAATATGATTACTCTTTTTAACGTATAATAAAAATGTAACAGTTCAGTTCTGTACATTACAGAAATTTAGATGTTTTTTTGGGAGGGCTCTCTAATCGATACTGAAGCAATTACATTTTCTTGAAAATTGTTTCTTAACTTAAAACATCGACATCTCCTGGAATCAAGTAACACTAACTTCACAGTAGGTACATTATATGATTACTTTTAAACGCATAAGAAAAGTGTATAAGATCAATTCTGTACATTAAAGAAATTTAGATATTTTTGGGAGGATGCTCTTATTGATACTGAACCAAAAACTAGAATGCCATAAACGTTAAATGGTAATTTATATTTACGATATTTATTTTAAGTTTAAAATACTTGAAAGAGGAGTAAACATGTAACATAATAGTTCATCATAATTTACCAGAAAATGATACAAAACATCTTTATGATAGGTACCCGAAAGGCAGCGCGGTCTCGTGGCCTGCGCCCTGCCACAGAATAACTAATAGTACTGCCCTACGTAGGTTACCAGACACGTCCAAATTGTTTAAAAAGCAGTTAGTTAGTCGCGACCCGCGCGGTCGGTCGGCTCCCTACGCGACACACGCACCCAAATCGACTTAAAAACTCAGTAGTAGTTCTTGAATGTAAATTCGGATAAAAGTTATTTTTGGAACTATTTACTTGATTTTTGTTCTAACTTCTATAAATATTACTTACTATTATAATATTTCTTCTGTACTTTTTAACTGACTTCCAAAAGGAGGAGGTTTTCAATTTCATCGGTATTTTTTTTTTAACCGACTTCCAAAAGGAGGAGGTTCTCAATTTCATGGGTATATTTTTTTTTTATGTATGTACACGGATTACTCCGTCAATTTGTGGACCGATTTTGGAAATTCTTTTTGTATTCGAAAGGGTATGCTCTCCATGGGGTCCAATGGCCATCATATCAGGATCTGATGATGGGATCCTAAAGAAATCGAAGGAAACCCTCAAATTTATGTAAGCGCCTGCAATGAAGTTAAAGCAAGTGTCTGCATGCCTTCATATTCTGTAGGCATCATTTATTTTAATAATATATAAAACGGGTCTTAACGATATCAGAGTTAACCTCAGATAGTCAGTTTACTTCAAATCACTTGAATTATAGTAACCTATAGAAGATTCCTTGAAGTCCTTTCGATTCTATACAGCATGTATGTTACCTTCAGTCGTATTCTTTCAAGTTATTTAGGTGAAATGATGATGAGAGACTTGAGAAAGACTAAAAAGTAAAAAATAAAAAAAAAACTTCATTTAAAAAAACCGACTTCAAAAACTAAAAAGTATCAAATAACTTAATTTGTATGAGCTACCTGTCGGTGCCAAGCCAAAATGTAAGCCAAATCTAATCAAGCCAAGTCAAATCTAACCTACTTTAAGATCTCACATTTTTAAATAACAGCAATTGTTATAAGTATCCAATAAAGCAAAGAAATAGAGTTTAATACTTGCTCATAATTTTATTTTGTTCCTATAAATACATATTTGGATTTTGCATAGAACTTGGCACTCATTTAGATCTCCATTGTTTTTGCGACGAAGCCCACAGCCAAGCATAATTTTTGTATTCAACTTGGCTCTCCTTTTTAACCGACTTCCAAAAAGGAGGAGGTTCTATGTTCCACTGTATGTATTATTTTTATTTTTTATTTTTTTGTTTTTTTCACCGATTACTCCGTCAGTTGTGGACCGATTTTGAAATTTTTTTTTGTATTCGAAAGGGTATGCTTCCGAGGTGGTCCCATTGCCAGCATATCAGGATCTGATGATGGAATCCCAGGGAAATCGAGGGAAACCCTCATTTTTTATAGGCATATACAATGTTTTTCGTATATTTTCTGAAGTTAGACCGGTATTTGCGTCTGGTAGTCATCATTTTATGATGATGAGCTGATGATGTAAGGAACAACTCCTTAACGGTTAGGAGTTGGTGGATAAATCTTTAAATATCATATGTACATATGTTACCTTTAGTCTTATTCTTTCAAATAATTTAGGTAAGCTGATGATGGAAGGTGGAAGGTACAACTCCTCAACGGTTAGGAGTTGGAGGATAATTCTTTCAATTTCATACGTATCCAAAGACCTTCAAGTGTCAAGTCAAGTCAAGTGAGCTGATGATAGAAGGTTAAACTCTTCAACAGTTAGGGATTAGAGGATGATTTTAATATTACACGTACGTATAGACCTTAATTTGTATTCTTGATGATGAAATTTGATGAAATAGTTCAACTTACTACTTACCTACGATTGTTTGCACTAAAAACTGAAAAATAAAAACTTTTTATAAAAAAAAAACCCGACTTCCAAAAAACATCCAACGAAAACTCTCTGCCAAAAAAACACTTAAAAGCGTGAAATAAAATAAAGAATTAGGTATAGGCAATTTATGAAGAAGCAGTTTATTTTACGCTTTTAAGTGTTTTTTTGGCAGAGAGTTTTCGTTGGATGTTTTTTGGAAGTCGGTTTTTTTTTACATTTATGTATTTGGTGGGATATCATTACTTTTTGTAAAGAAAACTAGGCAGGTATTGAGATTTAATAATAGATATATTGGGATAGTTTCAAATATCTGCTTGTAATGACAGTTCCAACGCTACAATAAAAAAAAAAAATATGTGGACCCCCCTATTTTTTAACTTTTTTTTATTTTTAGATTTTTTCCTACGTTTACACACAATTACCGAGCTGGATTCCAAATTTCATCCTTCTAGGTCATCTGGAAGTAGGTTAGGTTTAGGTACTATATATATGTCAGTCAGTGCTAAAATTTACGACTTTTTGACCTTCATAATCTTTATAACCGTTTGAGCTAGCTTCATTAAATTTGGGCTTCTTTCTAGATGTCCTTATAGATATAATTAAACATACGTAGTTTTATGTGTTTACGTTAAAGAGGTTTGGAGTTATAGAAGGGTCAAAAATGGCACCAAGTGGTTCGTGTAATATTACACTCGGCGCTGGCTAGCCGGTTCCTTTGCTTGAACTTTTGACACGCGGTATAAACGAAATTACTAAATTTTACAGGAGAGCCAAAATTAGAAAAAAAAAACACTGTTTTTTCTCAATAAAATCTGAGTTCAGGATTCTTTAAGATAGTTAATGAGTTTCTATGATAGATCTCTGTATACATTATGAGATGTGATTTAAAAATGGTCTTTTTTTTATATACAGCTTTACTTATTTTGATTTATATTATTATAGTAACACTTTACCATTAATTTTAATTGTTCATCATGGCATATTACTAAGAAATTACAGTGCAACTTATGTTACTAAATAGAAAACTATTGAAATTTATTAATTCAATAATACTATTATCATTTAAGTTAAAAATCTTAAAGTTGGCATTGTTGAGGTGCCTTTTAAGAGTAAGAAAGGGCTTTTTTTGAAGGTTTGAAGGTCGTATTGGTCCGGGAATACCGCAGGCGACAGTTCATTCCACAGTTTTGTTGTGCTAGGAAAAAAGAAAATTTCAGGAGAAGCGCACAGTTGTGGACTGCGACCATCTAGATGTCGGGGATAAAACTCCTGTCTCGTAGGACGATGGCGGAAAGAGGCGACAGGGATCAGTCCAAAAAAATCCTCGGAGCACTCCCTAGAGTAGATGCAGTAGAAGATGCATAGCGAGGCCATATCTCTACGCAGCGCCAGAGGATCCAGCCGATTAGAAACATTTTGGCAATCGACAATTCGAGTCGCTCTCCGTTGGATGCGGTCTAGAGGGAGGAGCTGGTAATTGGATGCCCCTGCCCAAAGATGAGAACAGTATTCTACATGTGGCCGATCCTGCGCCATAAAAAGTGGAAGGCAGTAAGCTGGAGTGAAATATCGTCTCGATCTATTGACCACGCCAAGCTTCTTCGAGGCCACCTTGGCCTTACCCTCTAAATGGCTACGAAATTGGACTTCACTCAATATTTCGACACCAAACTGGCTGAGACAGGTAGGGGAGTGTCTTCAAAACGAGGAAATACATCTTCAAACGAGCAAATTTGTGTCTCTGTGGGGTTAAATTGAACTTAATTAAGTCTACCCCCAATCTGATACCTTTTCCAAACTGGTCACAAGTTTGTTTCGACTCTCAATGACGTTTTCTTGAGAAATATTATTGGTGCCGGCGTAGAGAGCAACGCCCGTATTGTGTACTGTATCCGCATAGCAATGAATGCTGCTAATTTGCAACATGTCATTGATATGGAGGAGGAACAAAGTAGAGTATAGCACACAGCCTTGCGGGACACCAGCACTGATAAGGAGTTAGAGCACTCACCGTCGACTACGACCTTAATGCTTCTATCTGCTAAAAAGCTAATGACCCATTCGCATAGTTTCTCAGGAAGCCCATAGGAAGGGAGCTTCGAAAGAAGCACTTTGTGCCAGACCCGATCAAAGGCCTTCGCAATGTCCAAACTAACTGCCAAGGCTTCCCCCTTAGTTCTTCCGCCTGTGCCCAGCGATGTGTCAGGTATACTAGAAGAGGTACTACTGGTCACTAAGCAGATGATGACCCTCTAGGTACCGCAGAAGTTGATAGTTAATTATGTACTCCATTAGTTTCGAGAAGAGGGAAGTTATGGCTATCGGCCTGTAGTTGGACGGATTTGAGCAATCGCCTTTTTTAGGGATCGGGACCAATGCTGTTTTCGATGATGTCGGGACCACGCCAGAGGAGTAGCCGGAAAAGATGCGTTAAAACCGGTGCCAACTCTGGAGCACATATCTTCAACACATTAGAATAGATTCCATCAGGGCCACTCGACTTATGGATAACATGAGTAGAGGTGGATTTCTGTACCTCTACTCATAGGAATATTCATACAGAAATTCCCTTCGATGGCTTTGGCGAGAGACCAGAACGCCCGAATGAACTTTTACTTCTAAAATTTTAATTCAAAATGTACGTTACCTAAAAAAATTAACTGTGACTAACATAAATGTTTCACTATTGTAATTAAGCACACGATTTAATTTACTCTTTACTTATCGAAAAACTGTAACTAAGGAAATGGTTACTCTTTAGAGATAAACGTCATTGGATTAATCTCTAAAAAATAAAGGTAAACTGTGACTATACAAACTGTAACATTTTATCAATAAAATTGAATTATGAATTGCGTAATTTCTTAACACGAAAACTGTGTCTATACAAATTGAAACACTATACCTATTGAAAAAAATCAAAAAGTTACTTTATTTGTGACTTGCAGCCGTGTTTATCCAAATAATAACATTGTTGTTTTAAGCTTCCGTCATCACTCTTCTACGATTATGTTCTTATTTGTATAGACACTATATTGTATTTAGTGAGCCAATCATAACTCGGTTTAGGAACGCTTTAATTTACCGCTAAATGGCGTTATATACGACATTTGACAAAAAGGACCAATTTATTTTACAGTTTACGTGTATTTTAGATAGATGGCATTGATAACTCAATTCATGAAATTTTTCGTTTACATTACGAGAGGGTTACGTAACGAGTAACGGCGTCAGTCTGTCGGGCTTCCCTTTCTCTCACGCATACGACAGCGGTAGGCAGGCTCCACCTCTCTCACTCTAACCCACAGTGCTCGCCGTAAATAGTTCAACTGATTTGTTTAAGTTATCACTTCCGTCGGGCATCCCGAGAGGCACAAGTTTTTTATACTCACATAAAACAGTTTTTTTTTATAGAAAACGGGGGCAAACGAGCAGACGTATCGCCTGATGGTAAGCAATTACCACCGCCCATGGACACCCGCAATGGCGGCGTAATAACTATTTATTCATCATAAAATTTTTAAAGAAGGTGCAATTATCCTAATTAAACTATCTAAATTTCGTGATAACAAACACAATAATCAATTTGAGATTACAAAACAGCAGAAATTGCTTTTCGTTTTAGAGTCTATTTCTAGAACTTATAACGCAATTGTACTAGTATCGTCTCTAATTCAAAAGCAATTACATCATTCGGTTCTTTTAATTTTTGCACGGAGCATGAGGCTTTGGCCAGCTGGCTCGATAAGTATAGTGGCCGGTCCTTGCATCCAAGGTTCACCGTCTACTTGCATTGCACACGATCCTTCTAATTCAATCTGAAAAAAGAACGGATTATTTCACGACACGTCAACTGCAATAAAAATTTAACTTATTTTTACCCAACTATGGTGAAGCCAAAAGGATAGGTAAATATTTTTGGTGTTCTATGTATGTTTGTATATTCCACCGTAGCGCCTTAACTATTGAACCGATTTTAATGAATGAGGTGTCAAGAGATTCATTCATTATAATAACCCGTGTTACGTAGCCTATATTTTTTTCCAAATTTTTTCATAGTCGGGATTACCCGACTATGAAAAAATTTGGAAATTGGAAATTTTAAACTATTAAGTTTAAAATTTTTCTTCTTTTTTGCTATATTCGCTGAGTGAAACCGCACTGCTCAAAACTGGTTTTATGTAGGTCTACTAGTGCTATTGATGGTTGCCTCATAGGGTTGATAACGCACGAAAGGGATAGAGATCTTTAGTGTCGCAAATGTTATATAAACTACGTGCTGGTACAAAACATACATTTTAACTGCATATTTCAAATCTGACGCAACGTTAATGTGAGTCATTTGACGCAATGACGCAGCATCAGTCGTTCAGTTCACATCACGATGTTTTTTTTTTTTTCATTTAACACATCATTTAACCACAACCAAATTTTTATCTCTTTATATATAATTATATCCTATAGATATCCTGCTTATAATATTATAAATGCGAAAGTTTGTAAGAATGTGTGTTTGTTGCTCTTTCACGCAAAAACTACTAAACGGATTTTCATGAGACTTTGCAGTAATATAGCTTAAACATCGGAATAACATAATAAGTGAAAATTAAAATTTATAGATTTTTTAAATTTAAATGCCTACATTAACGCGGGCGGAGCCGCGGGCAAAAGCTATTATTCTATATATCTATAGTGTCGAGTATCAACATAAATGAAACAATTTACCTTTAGATTTGAAGCCTGAGCGAAACGATAAGGTTCTGCTAAACCGCACTGCAGTCTGGCTATATGGAATGACGAAGAAATGCCAACCACCTTTAAACATAAAAAGAAAATTTATTATTCCCAACATCTCCACATATGATAGGAAATTAATTGTCTATACGGCTTACCTCAAGTTTTCCATCATTTATACTTTGTTCTGCGACGTCATCTTCGGTCCCCATACCTTTAATTTGAAAAACGACAGATTAAAATAACAAGATTAAAATTACTGGGATAAGTTTTTTTTTGGAAATTATTACCATCAATACCCTTTTTTTTGTGCGGAATTCCCTGCGGTTACCACCTACTGGTGATTATGTCGGACTCGAACCGACTAAAAACCGAACACCGTCTCGGGTACTAGAAGCCGGTGAACCAGGTGCACCCTCGAAAGGAAATCCCTGGAACCCCGACGTACCTCGGGCCACCCACTACTTGTAGGTGGCCCCTCCTGTGTAGGTATAATACCCTAGCACTTCTATTCAGAAGAGGGCGCGAGCACTTTATAGAGCTCGCGCCGCCCCGCCCCGGCCTGCTTCTGCCAGTGTGACTGTCACCTGTCACCCTCAGGCTTGCGCTTATGGAGGACGGAGATCGTATTGCGATCTCCGGCGCCCGAGTCGTCTGCGGTACCTGGCCCATTCCCGGGCATGGCGGGCAGGATCACGCTCCGCCATCTCCTTCGCAAGCATAACTTACTCGCAGAAAAAGACGGCAGAGTTCCACGCGCTCTCGCTCCGCAACATGGCCACAATCATGTTACCGAGCGAGAAAACCCCCACTCCAATGGCCGCCACGAGATCACGCCTCGGCTCGCCCCACGCCGGACATTCAGCCAGTGTGTGGAATGCCGTGTCCACGATCTGACCATCGCAATGGTGGCACTCAGGCGTTGGCTCCTTGCGGATCAGACACAGGTACTCTCCAAAGCATCCTTTGCCAGTGATCACCTATGTCAGCCGGTATGAGAGGCTCCCGTGATGCCTCTCGCGCCAATCCTCCATAACGGGTCTTACCGCCGCAATAACGGCGTGCCCAGCGCTCGGTTGCCCAAGTCGTTCCTTCGATTCCTACCATTAATACCCTGGTTTAGAATACTTTACGAACAAGAACAGCTACATGCTATAGCATCGGTAGGGATACATTCGTATGACACATCACACACACACACACACACATCCTTTTCTTAGAAAGGAGGTTTACTCTAATTGTCCTAGTGTCTTTGGGGCATTCCTTATTTTGTCAGTTGTTCAAATTACAGTGCTAGGCAACAGAAGTTTAAAACGTTTTTTTTCCGAACGGCGCTATTGCATAAATAAATATGCAAATAAATCATGAGTAACTATTTTTATTGGCGCTGAGTTTACACAAACAACATTTTACATACAAATGGGAGTAAGATGACACTCCCTTACAACTTACTCCACAGATCGACGCCAGCTCCCCATGAGGGAATGTTGAGAGCGACGAGTGCCTGCATGGGCGGGAGGGTGAGCGGGTCGGCTGCAGCCCCCAGCCAGACGTGGAGTCGGCGCTCCAGGCCTCCGCACCCGCCGTCGTCTAACGCACGACCAACACCCAGGAAGGCATACGCTATCTATTCAATTTTTTTTTTATAAAATCTTTACACATGACCCCAAACTAGACAGAGTCTATACTATGGTAACGACTGCACGGTTGGCCTAGAGGTTTTTGGGCCAAAGTGTTGTGGGTTCAAATCCCACATGGAACAACACTTTGTGTGATCCACAAATTGTTGTTCTGAGTCTGGGTGCTTTTAAATGTTTGTAAAGCGGTGTCCCATGTTGGGTTTGAACCCACAACACTCATGCGACTACGTCATTCGTGAATAAGTTATGGAATCAGGCGTTACTTTGCGGAAATCCATGACATTAAATGCTATGAAATATATTTAGCTTTAATTCCGCGAGACAAATATCCAGGTCTGAAAGCAGGGCATAAATCCCACCGTCATGCATATGTACACATACAAAACAAGCGAGAAATAATCAGCATGCCATGCAACCAAACCTATACTCGACAAGTGTTTCGCCCCTCCACGGGGCATCCTCAGGAGATGTTGACTCGTCGAGCGTTTGAGCTCGAATGCGCGCTAGCGCACCGCTGTCGGCCCTTTATATACCGTTTCGAGCGGCAACAATACCTATAACATTCTGCATGTTTGCGATAAGGGTTTCCGGATGAGTGTGTTGGAACAGTTAGAAATATCAAAATATAACAATAATAATGCATATACACTGTTGAATGACCAAACAAACTTAATTCCATCACCACTTCTAAGTATGATTGCGGGTAGTTCGGCACAGATGGCGTTGTGACATTGTATCGATCGTGATTATAGCGTCATCGAAACGGTATATAAAGGGCCGACAGCGGTGCGCTAGCGCGCATTCGAGCTCAAACGCTCGACGAGTCAACATCTCCTGAGGATGCCCCGTGGAGGGGCGAAACACGTGTCGAGTATAGGTTTGGTTGCATGGCATGCTGATTATTTCTCGCTTGTTTTGTATGTGTACATATGCATGACGGTGGGATTTGTGCCCTGCTTTCAGACCTGGATATTTGTTTCGCGGAATTAAAGCTAAATATATTTCATAGCATTTAATGTCATTCGTGAAGTCAAAATGATCATAATTTGTCATTACACAATTATTTGTCCTGAGTGGGGATTAAACTCACGACCTCTGGCGTCGCAGTCAGTTTTACTAAACACTAGGACTAGACCAACAGGCCAGTCGATTCAATTCAATGATCCTGTCACCGTCCACTACTGAATGCGGGTCTCCCCAACGCAGTCTAGGGTAATTAAAATTAATTAAATATTTTATTCAATATTCATTTTAAAAGTTACAAATGCTTGAACAGAACTATCCATAGCGACACCTTGGTAGCAGTAGACCATCGTCGGTAGGTATTATTTATTGTTTACTTACGCTACTCTTTGAAGAAAAATAGCATGATTCTATCTAGTCTTCGGTACTTTTATGTAAAAGTCAGTTAAAATTATCATTGGAAATAATCTAAGGTGAAAGTCGGGTATGCACTAGGTTACATAAGTTTTACCATGGATCGTTTCCCACCAAACAAGTATTAATTTATAATATCTCTTAATCAAGAAAAATTGTTAGTACAAAGCTAATTTAATCCCAAGCCGTGCGAAAATCAGTTATCAGATTTATTAATAAC
Organism: Diaphora mendica; assembly: GCA_949125395.1. Taxonomy (NCBI): domain Eukaryota; kingdom Metazoa; phylum Arthropoda; class Insecta; order Lepidoptera; family Erebidae; genus Diaphora; species Diaphora mendica. Next base: position 12,854,180 of record OX421321.1, read on the forward strand.
TTGCAATGGTTTATTAGCTACATGCCAAAGTTTACTTAGGTACGTATAATAAATTATAGAGCTGATTAAACAAAACAATACGTGGTGGTTATAAAAAAAACTTACATAATTAAGCGTTCGACTAGCGTAACGATACAAGAACTGTGATCTGGCATAGTGGAAGTCCAGAGCGACTTGTGCATCAACTCCAATACTCGTGTAATTGTATGCGTATAGTACACGCTGCTGTCGTAGACGGCCCAGCCGCCTGCGTTTTGGAGTTATAGTCACTTTCCATCTATAGACAAGAAATATTGGATAAACAAAGAGGTAGGTATGAGGTAAACAGCCTCCTTTCTAAGGAGATGCCTTTGTCCACCAGTGGATTGCTAAAGGCTGTTGTTGATTTTGTTTTTTGGAGGGCTCTCTATAATCGATACTGAAGCCAAAACTGTTTTTTTTTTTTCATTTTTGTCTGTCTGTCTGTCTGTATCTTGGCCGCGCATCACGCCGAAACTACTGAATGGATTCAAATAAAACTTGGCATGATTTGAGTCATACCACGAGGTAGGACATAGGATACTTTTTATCCCGAACTTCAGAACGGTTTCCTGGAGAGAGGGGACGAAAGTCAAAATATGTACTTAGTTGTAATTCAATAACACATTTTTTGCTAGAAAGCAAGTACTTGAAATAATGTTCCGTGATCTATTTATACATATAATAAATCTGTAGACTCAATTATTGATCTCAATATTTGTTTATTATACGACTTTAGTGTGTATTTATCGGTTAGTTCTATAAAATCCTAATAGACGGCGGTTTGGCATCTAAGTTTCACAGATATCCGGTAGGTGGCGCCGTATTCCTATTTCTAGATTATCCGGTAGATGGCGCCGTATTTCCATTTCTAGAATTTTTATACACGTAGAAAACATTTACAAAAAAAAATGTGGCGGTACGAAGTTCGCCGGGTCAGCTAGTATAAAAATAAAGTAGAATGGTAAACAATTAGCCTCGGCTCTACTGAGTCTTCGAATACAACCTTCTTTAGCCTTAAATCTACAGCAAAAATACTCTAATTAATTCTATTTATCAATATAATTAATACTCTAATTCTATTTATCAATATAATTAATACTCTAATTCTATTTATCAATAGAATTAATATTCTAATTAAATAGAATTAATTAGAGTATTAATTCTCTTTAGTATTTTTGATAACGATAAATTACCTGTCAAGAGACTGAAGGGTGGCCTGTTTCACAGAACTGATAATACTATGTGCATCCAACTGCGAATTACCGCCTGTACCCCATCCCAGAACACGGGACAAGTCATTGCCTGTCCCCATCGGTAGAATAGCAACTGCCGCCTAAACAAGGCAAAAAAACAGACTTAAAAAAATGTTTTTCACGTCAATTTGCTAAACGGTAAATTGCTAAACTACTCATATATATATATATATTTTGTTTTTATTTTAGATTCTTACCTTAACGTGAGGAAAATCTAGTAGTGTATTCAAAACCCACGCAACAGTACCATCTCCTCCGGCGACTAACAAACGGCATTTGGTGGGCAACCATCGCACCACTTTCTCAGGTGATATAGAACTAATATCCACGACCTAATAAAGATAATAATTGATGAAAAAACACTAGTAGAAAATATTTCTATCTTTAATCATATAAATCATGATGTCTACCTATCAAAATTTGCAACATACAGATGCCAGTTTTTGAAGTGAAACTTCTAATGCGACTTCCAACAAGGTGGCGTTAAACGTTTAACGCCACCATGGAGGGGGTATGAAAGCACTGTTGCACATTACGAAGTTTACAAACGTATTTCAAATATTCATCAAGGATATCTATTTATCTCTGCAATAACTATATGCTGTATGTTTATTTAAATGTATGTATTCATATTTAAATGTTTTGTTTCTATCATTTTTAACCGACTTCAAAAAAGGAGGACGTTCTATTTTCCACTTTATGTATTTTTGAAGTGAAACTTCTTATGCGACTTCCAACAAGGTTGCATTAAATGTTTTTTGTTAAACGTTTAACGCTACCATGGAGGGGTATGAAAGCACTGTTGCACATTACGAAGTTTCACTTCTTCCGCGCGGAATAATATAAACTAAACTAAAAAGAATATTATATAGATTTCATGAAGCGATATTTATATTAGAGACCCGTATGAATGTGTTTTAAACTGTTAATTCAATTAAAATAATAAATGAAATGTGCGATCGAATACGTTATATGGGTACACCCGCCGAACGATTCCATTATGTATCAAAAGCGAAAAAACAACTTGAGGACTGTTCTTTCAATGGACTGTAACGACTTTTTCTTTCCAATCTCTAAAGACCCTGTTTATTAGAAGCAGTACAATATAAAAATATTTTGAATTTCTATTCTTCGATGAGCTTCCGTTAAATTAAGTTTGCTTCGTCTAGTAGTCTTTTTTTTAATGTATGGGCCTGCCAAAATGACTCTGCTCTGCCTAATAAAAAGCATAGGTAAGTAGAATCCAAGAGTGATGGTCGCCATACTCATTGCGATTGCAGACAATGAAACAATGCAGCATAGTGACCCGCATCATGGCGGCCTGGTGATGCTTCTGCATCATTGGGCATACAAAGTGGTGCATTCTTTCCATGCTACGAGCTTACGCCGCTCGCACTTCTCTTGACCCACATTCTCATCCTAGTTAACCATATCAGTATTTTTTTCTTCTTTATCTTAATATCTTAATTGTTTTTATAGCATAAAAGGGATAACTAACAGATATTTTCGGACATCTGACACACAACGATGGAATGGTCACATGATGTAAGTGACAATCGAAAACACAACCTCCAAAAACCCTTTCTTTTGATTTCAGAGGTTGTGTTTTTTCATTAGTAACAAAACTAATCAATTACCTGGATAGGATTAAGTAGACCTCTAAATAGTGAAAGTACTTCATCACTCCTATTACTGCCAGATTTAGGATTAGCTGAAAGAAAAGAATAAAATCAATTAAAATAATAATATTCTCACACATAGCCATCTCATTCCAAACTGGACAAAGCCTGTAATATGGTAACCAGACTGCGGTTACATAATTATTATTCACTAGCTGAACCCCGCGGTATTACCCGCCCGTTATTGTCGTACCGCGGGTAACGACGCGGGGCGAAGTCAGTCTAAAAAAAAGCAGCCTAAATTACTCCTTTTATCATCAGCTACCTATCAGTGAAAGTCCCGTCAAAATTGGTCTAGATGTCCCAGAGATTAGCCGGAACCAACAGACAGACAAACAGAAAGCAGTTATTTTAATATTACAAACAGTCACTCCAATTTTATTTATTTGTATAGAGTATAGATAAATTGTTCCCAATTGAAATGAAATCTAGATGTCCACTGGTGACTGACAGACATCTTCTAAACTCAAACATACCTAAGATTATGAGGGGTTCCCAATCATTATCCCCTGGATGTTTTATTAAAACCATTCCTTTTTCAAACTGTACACATGTGGGTGGGATTATAATGCTTCTGTATTTCTCAAAATCACATATCTGTAAGAAATGTACATCAGTTAAGTTGAAGGGTGAAAAAATAATTTTAGAGCAATTTAAAAAGGTTTATAAAGTTGTGATAAATTAAAATACAAAATTGGAATATACATTTAAGTTTACAAAATATTGGTACTGGGTAGTACCTCTGCATCAGGAACCCGTGTGTCAGTTAACAGTTTAGTCTTTTGACACCAAGTGCAATAATATCTCTTTAATAAATCTTCATTCTGATCCACATTTTCACTTTGAACTGTACCCACTGTAAGTTTAGTTAAAACAACAATTAGCCATTATTTATAAATTTGACAAATACAAAGTAATAGAATTTCAAAAGGGTTGGTTTAGATTTTTTTAAGGGAAACATTTTTTCTTTTCTTTTTTTGTCTGAGATACACAAAAAATGGTGCATACCATTTACCCAGTGATGATAAAATGGTTTTCCTTCTGGTGAAGTAATCTGTTTACATCTGAATTGTCTGTCAACAATTCTGTGACATAATTTACACGCACTCACAGCACAGCACTCACAGAATAATCCCATCATTGGTAACATCAGCTCACCACAACTTGTGCACTAAAATATTTAAACTTTTTCAGTTAGGTGTTACAATTTTTTTAATCTAAGAAAGCAACTGTACTCACTTCTATGTTATAAGGGATAGATTTATTGCATTGAATACTTCTCCATGTATGCCCTCGAACTCTGTATTTGGTTTGCATATAATTATTACTAGGATACAGAGCAATAATAATACGATAAACTAAATAAATTAAAAATCCAGCTCCAATTAAGAAGTAATGATTAAAGAAAACGTCATTCAAATATAAAAAGGATTCCATTATAAATATATTACGAGCAATTCACAATTAAAACCAGACTTTTTACTATAAATTTTATAAATTCAAAAATCAATATTTGTTACTCCATTGTTTACTATTCTGAATATTTGACAGTTTCAACATAGTTCCGAAGATAAGTCAAATTTGGAGTTTATTTTGTAAGAATAGAGATATTGTCGAACCTTAGAGCATATATACCTAGAAAGGCAGCCGTAGGGGCTGAAAGCGTGATCGGAGTAGATCTCTCTCACGCAAGCTTCTGATTGGTGGACGCACATACCAATTTGCATGACTGATTTGGCGCGAAATACACCAATCAATCAGAAGCTAAATCAGAAGCTTGCGTGAGAGAAACAGACACTACCCAAATTCAGTCTCTCTTTGTCTACTACGATCACGCTTTCCGTCCGTTCGGCTGCCTCTTTTGCTATATATGCTCTAAGTGTCATACAGAAACATGTAAGGCTGAGGCTTTTTACTACGGTTTTTTTCAGCCAGCGGTTAAACCGCCAAACCGCAAAACCGCCCGAAGCGCACACACTACAGACCGTTCACCATAAGATGTCCCCTGCCTTCGGGATTGGTAGCATTGCCAACGGTGTTGCCAACAATATATGTACCTTTTACCCCCCCATTATCTTGTATGTAATTTAAAATTATTGTTTTGGCTTAAGTTGCTCTAATAAAGTTATACTATATTTAGTTATACTATATAACTATTTTAGTTTTTTAACCGAGTTCAAAAAAGGAGGAAGTTCTCAATATGACTGTTTTTTTATGTTTGTTATCTCATAACTTTTGACTGGGTGCACCGATTTTGACGATTCTTTTTTTAATTGAAAGCTGGTGCTTTCCGTGTGGTCCCATTTCAATTTGGTCCAGATTAAAGTGGTTTTTTTTGTTAAAATTTGTGATTATCTTCAATATCTTCAAAGTACAGATATCGACCTGGTATATTTTTATTATATGACTAACTAATATACAGCTAGCTAAAAGTCTATTAAGGTTGTAAATGATGACACAATTTAAATTTTATATTATTTAATGATTTCATTTTTCCTGACAGTAAGTATGGTCGAAAGGAACGATTCCAGACATATCACTGTCACTTGCATATACGTCGTCATCTGACGTATCCGAATCTGTGCTGCTGTCATCTCCTAATTCAATTATGAGTTTATCCGTAATATTATCCATGCAGCCATCACGTTCATAAAATTTGTCTTCTAAATGTTTTACGTGTTCACACTGTTTTTGCCAATCCTGAGGAGTTATCGATGAAAAAGCTTCTTCAGTTAACTTCACGATATTACCAGTTTCTTGGCCGACATTATTGCTAGCTACTCGTCTCTTTAACAGACTCCACATAAACTCAATTGCATTTAAGTCACAGTGATAGGGGGGCAACCTAACCGCTTTATGGCCATGGCTTATCAATAATTGGTCAGCCTCATAAATCGGCGCTTCTTTGTGTTCTTTTATAATTTGATAAAGCTCTGCTTTCAACATTGTTGGTAAATAAGACAATCCCTTATTTGTAATCCATTCTTGCATTTGGAGTTTTGAGGAACTCATAGTAGGTGCTTTATTCACTTGTACTGTATGATAGGGAGCGTTATCCATGACGACTAATGAGTTCGGAAGCAAATTGGGTATAAGTTTCTCTGAAAGCCATTTCATAAAATTTGTTCTATTCATATCGTCATGGTAGTCCCCTGATTTACTCTGTGATTTAAAAATCAATTGAGCATTAGAAATGAACCCCATTTCTCCACCTGCATTAACAATAATCCATCGCGTTCCAGCAGAATCACTTGTTAGTACTCCGTCCTCGTCACCTTTTTGCCAACATTTTTTCACTGCATATGATGCGTGAATGTATGTTTCATCTAAGAAAACTATTGGCCGACCTTCTACACGATTTTCTCTCATAGTATTGATATACTTGCGTCTCCATGCAACTATGTCGTGTCTTTCCATTAAAATTTTCCGCTTCGAACCACACTTTTTGTACTGAAATCCGATTCCTTTTAAAATTTTCCACAAAGTCGTTCGACCTCCACCAAAGTTTATATCATTCTTTAATTCTATAAGTAATTTATTCAAGGTAGGAACTACTTTTCTGACAGTATACATTTCATGGATTTTATTTCTTATTGCGCATAAATCGAAATCATCAAGATCCACTGTTTTACGTTTTTGACGATGTTTTCCAGGAGACTTGAGTTTTTGAGACGTAGAGGCAGCAACTTCACCTTCTTTAGATATTCTACTCACGGTTTTCTCCGACATGCCTGAAATAGACACATAAAATTTGTATCCTTTCATAAAATTAAATATTTTTATAAACACAAGTAATGACAATATTATCGAAATAAATTAAATTCACTGAGATATGTACTTTTTTATTTTAATCCTTTGTGCCACTTAATTTTTATTACCCATACTAAAGACATTGTGTCTGAAGCTGGTATCCCTATTTTACTAACCTGTCATGGCGGCGACTCGTGCTCGCACTTGATTGAGTCGAATTAATGGGGCTTGGTTTGCCTTTTCTCTCTCACAAAAGGCACGCACCTTCAACACAATCTCTCTTGCACTGCTTTTAAATGGCTTTGGCATGATATATTTCAAGGATATAAATATTAGCACAAAAACAGACAACAACAACAACATCTGACAACAACTGATTGACAAGAATGACAAGTAACAGTGCCAACATCACGGCAGGGGACACCTTACGGTGAACGGTCTGTACGCGGTAAAACCGCGAACAGTGTTGCCAACAGATAAACTAGCTCTCCTTTAGATTGAAGTTTTAAAACCACCAGAAAACCAAATCGAAATGAAATGACAGATCTGAGATAATTACTGAGCTTATATGAAAGCAACTTCAACAGCATGATCTTTTAACTAAATGTGTTGCATTTTCTGGAGATAATTGTAATACGAACTTCGGTGGAATAGAGCGCCATGGAACTAACAATGTTTTATAATTCCATAAGTTAAAACAAAATCTGAATTCGAAAATAGTTGGTGTGGGATGCTCTGCGCACATTATCAATAACGCACTGCACCACGCATGTGATTGTTTGCCAGTATATGTTGATTCAACAACATAAAAAAAAAAAGTTTTTGCCACTTAAACAAGCCGACCCCAAATAAAATTGGGAATAATAAAGGCTACAGTCTAAAAAGTTCTTAAAGAACTCTCTGACACAGTCGAGGTTGAGTATAAGCAGCTTCTCTATCATTCAAAGACGCGTTGGCGAAATCTGTTTCCAGCTATCGAGTGAGTCCTGAATGTGGATTATTTCAAAAGCTTAAAAAAGCCCCCTGATCTGATTTTTTTTAAATCGGAGGCATACCTGTTTTTCATGCATTCAATTATGCACATCATTTACTCAAAAATAAAAGCATTAGAAAAAAAATATAATTCAGTATTTAAAACCAGAAGGATACCTACTTGCAACCATTTCAAAAAGCTTGGATGATCGAAATAAATAAAGTTTCTTGCCATTGAATGTTCAGAGTACATATTCTAAATAAAGAAGATGAAAACACGAAAAAAACTTAATAAGACTGCTGATGAAAACTTTAAGCAGATATTTTTTTATTTGTTACTAGCTGTGCCCGCTAATTCGTACACGTGAGATTTGGATTTTCAAGTTATTTTAATTTTTTTACAGTTTAAACCTTTCCTGGACTACGACAAACATTTCAAAACCAAAAACAGCTAAATCAGCCCAGCCGTTCTCGAGTTTTAGCGAGACAAACGAACATCAATTGATTTTTATATAATAAGAAGAAGAAGATAAGACTAAAAAACTTAGAGCTTGAATACTGGAATGATATCTTATGAGTTTCAACTTAAAGATATTTTTGGCAAATTAGTCTGGTTTAAAAAAAAAGGTTGTGAAAAATATACTACTGTTTGAAAAGCATTTTCACAACTGTGAGATTTTACTTTTCTATCACTGATTTCGATGAAAAATAACTGACTTTAATTAAACTGAATACCTATGAAAATATTCGACTAATTGAACTATGTATTCTTTTTATTTCGACTAAATAAAATAAAAAAATATGAAAGTGTTCGGATTATGACCGCAAATATCCGGGGATTTTACGCTTGTTGTCCTGGTTTCTAAATTTTTGAGATGGCCCTATCTCTAGGTCAACGCTTATTATATAAGAATTTCTTAAAAGTTTTATGAAAATCCTAAAACTTTAGAATACGACATTACAGATTTATGGCGGCATAATACGAGTATAGGTCCCTCAGTTCAGTAACGTCTCTACGGAGGAATCTGCAAGAATGCAATTATCTGAACTGGGCTTCGCTCGATATGTCGACACCAAGTATTCCAATTTTGGCAGAGGCAGATAGGGGAGTGTATTAAAATGAAATCTTATTTGTGTAACGTTAAAAGTAACCAAGAGATGAAAAATCACCTGAAACGTTACAAAAGTAACCTTCTGGCAACACTGTATAGAACCGCCCGCGGTTGTCGCGGTTTTAAAATCAGTCGCGGTAAAAAACCGCCAGTGTGGCCGCTTCCATACATTTCCCTATGTCACAAAATCAGGCTGTTAAAAACCGCGGCGGTTTAGCCGTAGTGCGGCCTCGGCCTAACTAAAATATGTGACTTTGTGAGGCATATAATTTTGCTATGTTAAAAAATTTGGTGCGCGCGCCCCTTAGTAACCTCGCGCCCACAGAACACATTTACGCTCGCGCCCCTAGTTAGCCCTAGGCACGTGCTTACTTTGCCTTAAGAGCGCGGCGACCGACGCTCGCAACTGCAAGTTGAAATTTGTGCGGAATATTGCTGTATCTAATATATAATAAAATAAAATATATATCTAATATCTCGTCACTGTATCTCGGTAAGCCATACCTGGCGTAGTATATTGACATCTGTTTGCTGCGATAGCACTACTATTTGGTTTTTATAATAAATATGGATGTGTTGTAGACTACCAAAAATCATCAATGAAAACTCAATGTTTTTTCATTTTCTTTTCGATAATTAGTAATTTGATAATACAAGCTATGCTTTTTTATAATAAATATTATACGTATTGCTGTTTATAATATAGAAAAAACAAACTTAAAACATGCCATTTACGCTGTAAAAATGTGCAAAATTAAATTCAACTTTTTCGTTACTTTACCAGTGGCGTAGCTACCTAGGGGCTAGGCGGTGCAGTGCCCCAGGGCCCTCAAGCTCAGGGGGCCCTCGAACCCTTACCAGAAAATTTCGATCGTACTGAACACATGAAAATTTCTCTGATTTTGAAAATTCATATGACAGGTTGCAACTTGGAACTTGGAATCAAGATTGTTTTTCGAGAACGGTAAAACTTAATGCAGTATCAGGAATAAGTAAGCTAATGTCAATAAACTTTTTAGTACTGGTCAATATAGTTTTTCTTTTTAGATATGCGGCAAACGAACAGACGTATCACCTAATGGTAAGCGATTACCGCCGCCCATAGACACCCGCAACACCGGAGGCGTCACAAGTGCGTTGCCGGCCTCTTAAGGAGTACGTACAATTTTATTTTATTTGAGTACTTCTCGTAATATATCCTTTTCGTCAGTAAATCATGTCAAATCTATCGATTTCGGCCACTGTGGTAACACAGCGCGGATAAAATGTTTGCCGGGGATTCCCCAACGACGTGTTGTAGCGTATCATTACGTTTCTTCCTTATTTTTAATGTCGTCAGTGAACAGTGAGTACTCGAGCACCTTCTAATATAAATATTGCTTAAATAAAACAAAAATTATGGACAAAAAGAAGAAACCCAAGAAAGAAACCGGTGTAAAACAGCGCTTGCACTGTGTTTAACCGAGTGAATGAGGGTACCGGAGGGCCTCCGGTACCCTCCGGCAGAGGCCCATACCCCAACCCCTCCCCCCCATCCCTCTCCACATCCCCCAAAGGCCGGCAACGCACTTGTGACACCTCTGGTATTACGGGTGTCCATGGGCGGCGGTAATCGCTTACCATCAGACGATACGTCCGCTCGTTTGCCCCCTATTCCACAAAAAAACCCAGTGGTGCACAAACGCAAACAGCGTCAAGAAAGAGAAGATAATAAACAAAAATTGCCCAAAGTTGACAATTTTTTTAGTCGGCCTTCTGCAAGTACTTCTGGACAAAACATTTTAATTGATAGTGACTCAAATAATGTGGTGCACATACTGCAGTGTTGAAAAATCGCCTCCAGAAATATTTTTTGTGCCGATACCACCTGGCTATGTCGAACTGAAACCGACTAAAAACTGAACACCGTCTCTTATACTAGAAGTCGGCGAACCAGGTGCACCCACGAAAAGAAATTCCTGGTTACCACCTATGGCTACGGTGTGTAGATGGCCCCCTCCTGTGTAGGAACCCTGATACTCCTATTTTATTTAAAAAAGGGCGCGAGCACTTTATAGATTTCGCACCACCACCCTGGCCTGCTTCTGCTTCTCAACATTTACCACCTAGTTTTACCTCATTTAACTCAAGCATGGACTCTTCACCAATTATTTAAGAACATAATGGGCAAACATGGAGTGCTAGAATGCGACATAACGGAAGTATTTGTACAGCAATGTTGTTATTATTTACAATACTTGTCACTTCTGCGACAGCTTAAAGGTCACTAGCAAATTAAAAATGATAAAAAATTATAAGAAAAAGTGTGAGAGGCCAAACTCAACTCTGACATTTATCGCTGATAGCAATTGAAAACAAAACCGCATCAAGCCAGGATTTAACCGAAGTCATTGATACTATTGAGAAAACTAAAGCTAGGAAAAAAATGTAAATATAATTGTTATTTGTTAGTTGATAGGTCTGATCTTTATAAATAAACCCTTTAATCTTTTCTATTTCGTTTTATTGCCCAATACCTAAATCAAGTATTAATTGTAATTTGTCGTTACTGTTTAAATTTTTTATTACCTACCCTACGTGCACGAAAAAGAGCTAATGATAAAGTAGCTTAGCATTTTTAAAGTATTTATATCAATACTAATATTATGAAGCTGAAGAGTTTGTTTGTTTGCGCTAATCTCAGGAACCGCTGGTCCGATTGAAAAATTCTTTCAGTTTTTGATAGTACATTTATCGAGGAAGGCTATAGGCTTATATATCATCACGCTAAGACCAATATGAGCGGAGCACCAATGAAGAATGTTATAAAAACGGGGGAATATTTTTACGCTACGGGCAATAGGAGACGTAAACTAGTCTAGTAAGGGAGGCCCAATTAGTCTAGTCAACAAGTTCCATACTTGTTGACTAGACTAAAAGATGCAGAAGCATCACTAGGCCGCCATGGTGTGGGTCGCCATGCTGCATTGTCTGCATTCGCAGTGAGCATGGTGACCACTACTCTTGGATCCTGCTTGTGCAGGCAGACTATGCTTTCCATCAGGCAGAGTAGAGTCATTTTGGCGGGCCAAACATAAAAAAAAAAAAACGACGTTGCCTGAGTCAGCTAGTATTTAATATGTTTACTTGATAAAACCTAACTAGTTTAGATAGTACCTACTGGGGCCCTATTTTTTTATTTGCCCCAGGGCCCTTGGTTACCTAGCTACGCCACTGTACTTTACGTAAGTTTTTTTAAATAAAAAGGGAAAAGGAGCCTGGATAAATACTGTTTAAATCTGTATATCAACATAATATGGTGGAAATATGTTCAAACTACAAATTATTTTGGTATTCAATTTGTATAGTGAGCTCAGTGACCGCCGGCCCCTTAAGGTTAATCCATGATTGATCCGCCTCTGGTAATGCTGCTTATTGTAAACTAGTAAAAAAATTGAAAGAAATAGAACCAAATGCAAACCGTGACCTAGTGACACAAAAAATAACAGTTTTCGAACAGCCTTCAAAAAGGAGGAACATAAAGTTGCGGAGTCTTTGAAGTCAGGCGCAGGCACTGATGAAATATACAAGGTGGATATGACAAAACGAGTGCTTTTTTAACTAGAATTACCTACACACGTTACAAGTCCACCCACAAAATTTCAATAAAATCTGTTCAGTAGTAAACTCAGGCTAAAGCCACAGGACACTACTTCTCGTTTTTGAAATTTACTTCATGATGTATTGAAATGAAATGAAATGAAATCATTTATTCTGCAATTAGGTTACATGAACACTTTTGCAAGTTAAACTTTTTTTGAGCAGATGAGTTCGGCCTTTCCTAACTGGACTAGCCCTGAGAAGAAAGGACGAAACAAACTCAGGGATCACCGTCTCTTTTAAAGTCCAGACAATATGCAAAAGACATTATTTCAATAAAATAAATGCGATAATTACAATTTGAGTCACAATTACAATAATCAGTAAAGATAATAATTTAAAATGAATTTGTTTCAAACTATAAATTATCGTCACATCAAAATAAATTTAAACATTAAAAATAAACAGCATGTGCAGAATGGGCAGCTCAATCCCAGGCGGTTTTATCATCAAGATATTCTGCTATGGTGTAATACCCCTTTGCGGATAACTTAGATTTTATGGTATTCTTAAATTTCTTTAATGGCAAATTCCTAATATCAATAGGGAGTTTATTGTAAAAGCGTATACATTGACCCATGAACGAGTTGCCTACTCTGTGGAGACGAGTGACGTGAACACTATTTCATGCACTATTCAATGCAACGCTATCATCAACGGGTTAAAGACCTTAGGTCTAACTACTCAAATAATTGCCACTCTAAAATATACCTTATGTCTGAGCAATAAGACCCTCACACACACAAACGGACAAAGTTCATGTTCACCCGTCTTACAGTGACGCTTGGTCCACTCACATGTGCATCAATCGTCTTGTGTTCTTCTCGCCCTTGTTGGGGAGCGGGAAAATTTCTTGGAGCGCTGGGCTCCTTGAAGTTGCTGTCCACGCGGCTCATTAGGGTAAGCCAGTCGAAGCCGAGGCTCGAACCGCCGGTCGTCCCTCCGAAGAGGGGACCGGTAATGCTCCTGCGAGAGGCTGGTGGTTCGTAATCGTGATCCGAAGGGGCCGCATTCGCCCCGCTCGAGGAAAGCGTAATTAGCTCCCGAGCGAGGCGTTTCAGCCGCCTTCGAATCAGGAGTGTCGTGTCTGGGTGCGGCATAGGTTAGGTGGGGCAAGGTGGAGCGGTCTGCCCGCTCGAACATGCCCGTGGGTTTTCTAACGAAGATCTTCTAACGAAGGCATCTACCGGTTCCCACTTGAGATCCGGGTACATGGTACTCACATTTGGCAAAAGTTGCTCAAGGTTGACTACACGGTTGGCGTAGTGGTTTAAGCGGTCGCCATGCCGTGGTCTACTGGTCCAAGTGTTGTGGTTACAAATCCCAAATGGTACAACACTTTGTATGATCCACAAATTGTTGTTCTGAGTCTGGGTGTTCTTTGTATCCATTTCACTCATGATTGAGTATTAAAATTAAAAAGAAGGGTATTGAGTTATAAATATATTTATAGTTATTATATTCGATAAAACAATATTAAATAAGCAAATACTTTCTATTCCAATAAAGTAGTAAGCATCTTTTTTAGTTTATCAGAGCATAAATCAAGTGGCGTTTTTTTCTCCTTGTTCAATAAATCCATAGTGGCACCGGCTTTCACTAACATACATGCAACAGATTCCCTGTCTTCTTCACATGCAACATGACTGAAATTAAGGAAAACTCTCATTAACATTTTTTTATTATAAATTAATAATTATAATAATAATTTGTATAATATAATAATTTGAATTTTTTCACAGCCTTTAACAGTTCACTGTTAGACATGGGCCTTTATTTAGGTTTGGGCCTACTATATTATGCTGGCCAGGCAGTTGATATAGGGCACTGCAGTGTATGCGTCTATCCAGTCACCTCACTTGGTTACTTATTCATGCACTTACTCTCTTACATATACAGAGATACAGTCTCGTACGCGCCACTTTAGTATTGCGAGAGCCGCCGACGAGAGTAGACGTGTGTGCAAGTCTACATAATGTACATCCCCAAAGGGAGGATGCTACAGGCACTATAGGATGCCTTTAAAGTTTTCTTTTATTTGCAGTGATGTTGTCCTGCAGTTTTCTTTCTTATGACATCCATGGTATAAATAATCATAATCCATCACTACATGGACAATGAATTATTAAATACTAGCTGTTGCCCGCGGCTCCGCCCGCGGCTCCGCCCGCGTATATGTCGGTTATCGCGGCAAATAGTACCCTATGTGCTATTCTGATGTATAAGCTATATTACTTTAAAGTTTCATCCAAATCCATTCAGTAGTTTTTGCATGAAGAAGTAACAAACATACAAACTTTCGCCTTTATATATTAGTGCCATTAGTGTGAAGTGTTACTAGTGTGATTACATTCAATGATTTACAAGACATTTGTGGTCATATAATGAAAAAAAAAACTATACCAAGTACACATTTTCTCTAGCACATAATATGTATAAATGATGCAAAAAAAGTGTAATGATTAAAAAATTAAGTATAAATAAAATACTGACAGGGGTGTTGAGCCTGTAGAATCAGGTGTATTAACTTGTATTCCAGGAGAAGATAATAGAAGTTCAACTATGTTACTTCTTCCTTGAGCAGCTGCACGGTGCAAAGGAGTGGCCCCCAAAATGTCTGCATCATTTATTTTAGCATCAAAGCTTATTAACAGTTTTGCTACCTGAAAATAAATTAATATATATTTAGGACATTTAACAAACAACACCATCTAGTCCCAAGCTAAGCAGAGCTTGTGTTTATGGTTACTAGACAACTGATATAATTACTTAAATACTTTATTTTTGTCAATCATACATAAAAAACATCCAAATCCGAAACAAATATTTGCAGTACATACAAACATTTGGTCCAACCCGGGAACCCAAGATCAACCACAGCGTCCACAGCTGTCGCATACATCGCTCCATCAAGGCAGTCAAAATAAATATATAGATATAGAAATACACATGTGTATGGAAATATTTAGAACAAATAAGTCAGATTAAAATAATATGGAGAGCCTGTTTACCTCTATAAGTATGGCCATTTTAGTAAGTAAGAATAGAGATGTTTGCCTTCAATTAGTTTTCTTATTAGCATCTGCTATCCAAATAAATCTACATTGATCAATCCTCTTGCCAAGGCAGTAATCACCTTGTGAAGTTTATAATACCTACGGGCCCATAGATAGATATACAATCACTACTAATACCACTGGCAAGAAGAATGACCCACGGCTGTTGTCACTGTGTTCTTAATCTAAACTACACTTACTGGAGTTGTGTGGCGTCCTGTTTTCGACGTCCCCAAGTGATCTCTTGGTGTGGTAGTTTCTTCACTGCTCTTCGTCTTCATACAAACATTGCTTCCAGGTGCTGGTTATTTCTCAAGGTATCCGAATTAATCTCAATAATCAACTTTTCACAGATATTCGAATTACAATACACACGTTTTAGTTCTCGCGGGGCGCGCCTATCACGTATTACAATTCTCGCGAGTCTAATCACAAATAACGGCAACTGTTCACAAGCCTTCTCAACAACTTTCGATATTAATCTCGTCTCACGCTGGGCGGCGAGCCCACAAGTACCCTAGCTCAACAAACCTCACGGTGTTATCAATCTCACGCGGAAACTATACGAGTACTACAAAATTAACAATCAATAAATTACGGCACCTGCCATTTCAACACGCGTTCTTCAAGTTCTTTTTCTACATTTTTAACCTCAAACGTCAAACACGAACCAGAGACCATCAAAATGTTGCCATTACAATGACATTCGAAATCCAACATACATCATCAGCAGTCTTTATCAGTCCACTGCTGTACATAATCCTCTACTATGAAAGAAGGCTTTGGTCTACTAACTAAACGAGTTGGTGTAGGGTTTGTTTCAAGTATTTGTTGTTTGTAATCCTGTTAAGTTTGCTCCCTTAGAATAGGGGAGGATGGAATGAGGGGTTGGGGTACGGGCCTCCGGTATACTCATTCACTCTCTGGTTTTCTGTGAGGCTGTGGTATCATTCCGGTCGAGCCGGCCCATTCATGCCAAAGCGTGGCTCTCCCAGGGATACACTACCCACAGGATAAATATGAGTGGTGATCATATTCTTATTTGGTTTAATAAGAGATTTTGTTACCTGAATATGTCCTTTAGAACAAGCATAATGTAAAGATGATTGCCCTCGTTTGGTTTTTCTATTGACATCTGCTTCCTTGTCAAGAAGCAATTTCACCACATCCACTCGTCCAGCAGAAGAAGCTAACATAAGAGGACTTGAATTTGTGTCATCAGTTGGGTCCACAGGACTGCCTTGGTCTATCAACAATTCCACTAAATTTTTATGACCACCTAATGCAGCCCAATGTATAAGGAGCCTTTGATTCTGTAATAAATAAACACCGTTTAAGTCTTTTTATACTAGAAATTTTGCAGTCAATAAGAAAAGCCGCCATTCTGAGTAGAAGCCCAAGTCCAGCAGTGGACTAGTAAGGCTGCTGATGTAGTTTGAAGTAAGACTTACCTCATCCGGAGATAATAATACATCATCAAGTTTTAATTTAACTTGATTGTAATCCCCCTTATAAGCTGTTTCATATATTGAGCCTATAGACATGACTTAAATTATATTTTTTTAACAAAAGAAATTAATTTAACTTAGTTTAATGGGTCTTTGGTAACAGAACATGAGCGTGACCACAAACGATGTTTATAAATCAAATCAAATAGCAAATCAAAGGTGTTTTCGCTGAGTCAAAAGCATGAAATGCCAAAATCACAAAATTGACATGTGTCAACGAGTTTTTTACAATTGAATAACCGTTTCGGTGCATCGGTGCTATCCAATAGCATATAATATATGGAGGGAGCGCTGAACGAGCGGAAAGCGTGATCTGAGTAGAGAGAGAGAGAGACTGAGTTTAGGTAGAATCTATCTCTATAACGCTTTCCGCCCGTTCGGCTGCCCTTCTAGATATATATGCTCTAAAGCTATCAGAGAGTACTGAAAGTAAAGTGGGTAACCTGTGGGACGTGGACTACCCTGTGGTAGGCAACACCTTTCAAAGTTTGAATTTCAATCATTGAGAAGAGCTCCAAACAAATTATCGGACGCGGCTGACGGACGCGGCTTACAGCCGCGGCTGATACCCCCCCCACCCCAGCCTGTAAATTTGAGATTTATAAGAAAAAAAAATACCAATCGACGTATTTTAAATAGCACTTTCCAAAATTATTTATTATTAAAACAGCACCCTCCTAGTTTACGAGTAAAAAATAAATAAAGTTACTACATGCTACCCCGTCGATATCACCTGAAATACTTCGAATTTCGTACTTTTTGCACAGTGAAAAAACTGCACCCTACTCGAAACTAACTGCACCATCATTAGAATTTCATAAAATGCATTAGTTATTGCAAGAAACAAATATAACGTAATCAGTCAATTGCCGAAGGCGCGTGGTACGTTTGCGCATGCGCAGGCCAAACATAATGCCTAACATCTAGTAGAGGGTTTTTATTTTCGAAGGTTCCAAGCAAGTTCCCACCCCTATCCGTACCTGTGTTTTCTTACTTTTCTTTTCTGCTGTGAATGTTGATGCAATGATGCTAAAAAAACAATGTATTAAATGCGTTCACTAATAATAAAGAAATATAAAAATAATAAAATTTGAAAATATAAACCACATTATAAAATTATTATTTAATAAATGATATTAATGTAAAAATATAACTAAACTGTAAACAATGAAAGTTCTTACACTATATATAATTTTACAGCAACGCACTCTTAAAAATGTAGTCTTTCAGTGTTGCATAATGCTTAAAAAGTTCCAATTTTTGTACAATATTTTAAAATTGGTTATATATTTTTAATAGAGCAAATTATATTTTTAATATTATCTATTTATTGTACATAATATTCATTTCATATTTTTGGGAAACAAAGTTCGACATCAATATTATACTGATATTTTTTTGGATTGAACAATGGCGAACTCCCGAACAAAATTTTGTTGAAGTATTTTTTAGCGTCTAGCAATGAAAAATATACAAAAATATGCAGATGAAATCCCTGAACAATTTTGTCTTAAACAGTATTAGTCTTAGAAGTCTAGAATTAAAGATATTTCAATTTAAAGTTTAGTTAAACCTTAGAGCATACAAATACAGGAGGAAGCGCTGAGAGTTTATCTCTCTCACAGTCTCCGTGATTGGTTGGTGTGATTTGGTGGGAAATACACCAACCAATCAGAAGATTGCGTGAGAGAGACAGACTCTACCTAAACTCAGTCTCTCTCTCTCTCTACTCCGATCACGCTTTCCGCTCGTTCAGCGCTCTCTCTACATATTGGATGCTCTAAGATGTAAACGTGGAAGCTCAGTAGCGGCTACCCAGTTATAAGCAAATTGGTTATTTATTTCACAAACTAATAGTACTGTTCATAATTGCACGGTATATTTCATATTATAGTAGCCTATATTTTTATAGTGCGCTGTCCTGTCCCTATTGTAGGTATTATAGTCCTGATGATTTCAGTATGAATCAGGGTTGCCACCTTTTGGAAAAAAAAATCGGGACAATCGAATGGTTATCAGAGACGGTCGGTCGGATTTCAGTTCAATTCAGGTCATCAAAAAAACTGCGGGAAAAATAAAAATTATCTGCGTCTTTGTACAGAATGTTTAGCTATCTAAAAAACTTTTTTTGAGCATTAGCATTCACAGCAGAAAAGAAAACAGATAAGGTTAGGGGTGGGAACTTGCTTCGAACCTTCGAAAATAAAAACCCTCTACTAGATGTTTGTCATTATGTTTGACCTGCGCATCCGCAAACGTATCACGCGCCTTCGGCAATTGACTGATTACGTTTTATTTGTTTGTTGCAATAACTATAGCATTTTATGAAATTCTAATGATGGTGCAGTTAGTTTCGAGTAGGGTGCAGTTTTTTCACTGTGCAAAAAGTACGAAATTCGAAGTATTTCAGGTGATATCGACGGGGTAGCATGTAGTAACTTTATTTATTTTTTACTCGTAAACTAGGAGGGTGCTGTTTTAATAATAAATAATTTTGGAAAGTGCTATTTAAAATACGTCGATTGGTATTTTTGTTTCTTTAATATCTCAAATTTACAGGCTGGGGTGGGGGGGGTGCGGCTGATAATGTGCACAGTCTCTTCGGACGTTGCTTTCGGACGTTTTCAGTGTTGCCACTTTAGTGACAGAGATATTCTAAAAAAAATCACTGAAAAATTAGTTTAAGGTTTTAACCCTAAATATACTCGAAAAAAACAAGTTGTTGGAAGGTTCCTATGTTTATAGATATTTGAAAATATTTTATTTATCAGGATACAGCTACATCCACAAAGATAATCGATCAAGATGAAGAAAAAATACCAGCAGAAGTATTTCAAGTTGATTTTAAAAACATAATACGGTGCGCATTAATGATACTAGATAACAATAAACCAGAAAGTAAAGCGAAAAGTCATTAAAAAGTAACCTTTTCATTTGCGTAAGTTTACAAAAGTAACCTTCTGGCAACACTGACACGGACGCGACAAAAACAACGGACGTCCGAAGGCTCAAGGTCAGTCAAAGGTTACGTCCGAGACTTACGTCCGAAAGGAATCTGGAGCGCTGGATGTTTTTGACGCGTCCGTGTCAGTGTTGCCAGAAGGTTACTTTTTTTTATGACTTTTCGCTTTACTTTCTGGTTTATTGTTATCTAGTATCATTAATGCGCACGGTATTGTTTTTAAAATCAACTTGAAATACTTCTGCTGGTATTTTTTCTTCATCTTGATCGATTATCTTTGTGGATGTAGATGTATCTTGATAAGTAAAATATTTTCAAATATGTATAAACATAGGAACCTTACAACAACTTGTTTTTTTCGAGTATATTTAGGGTTAAAACCTTAAACTAATTTTTCAGTGATTTTTTTTAGAATATCTCTGTCACTAAAGTGGCAACACTGAAAACGTCCGAAGAGACTGTGCACATTATCAGCCGCGGCTGTAAGCCGCGTCCGTCAGCCGCGTCCGATTATTTGTTTGGAGCTTAATTGCAACATTGACAATCATGCCGTCAATGCTGTGATGTTTGATGTTTGTGTGTTTGTGTTAGTCGGTGACACAAGACTGTGACACAAGATTTTGGATTGTAAATAATTTAAAATTACTATTTTCCTAAAATAGATGATCCAAGTGCAGTATCATCGCAAAACTGAAAATATTTACTGGAACTGGTGCCGTGGAAAAGATTGTTTATCGAGCTATGTTGTCTGTAAGCAATGAATGATACGTTAACTGGCGGACAATAAAGCTATAAAAGTGTTCAACAAATAAAATAATTGTATAACATCGGCCACTTTATACGCTCGGTGAGACGAATAAATTATAACAAGATTTTTTGTTGATGCTACAATACATCTAATTATGTATATTAATTTGTTTAAAAGTTTATGTAACTCACTACTGTAACTGATTTAATGTTTCTATTGCAGTACCTATATGAAAGCTAAATACAATGACATATCACGATTACTACGATGGTAGTAAAATGTTGTCGAGTTTATCAAACAAAATTGGTCTTCCTGTTGATATAGTAAGTATTCTTAATTATCTTTATAACTTTAACACATTTTTATTTCTTTAGATTTTTTATGGCACATTAGCAGTTGTCAATTCAAAATTCTACTGTATTTGATATACCTATGAAATTTAAATATGATTATTTTATAGCAGTTGGTACAACCCGGTCACATTATCTAGAGACCTCGCTGGAATGCGAACCTCCCGCCCCGTTCTCCTTTCACCTCCCCGCGCTCGCCACGGCGCGTCAGTACGGTTAGCACTTTCGTTGCCGATACGCGTCGACTTGTTTTCGTGGTATATTTTTAAACATTTCATTGTTACGTTTGGACTTTTATTGTTATTTTGTTATTGCTGTTACGTTAAAATATTGTTTTTGTTGCAACGTTGGACATTTTTGTTAAGTTTAGACATTTTGGTTTAGTTTGGACATGTTTGTTACTATTTCGTTGCTTTGAAGTGGGACAGTGAAAGTATTTTGAAATCCCTAGGCGAAGAGAGTTCGGACAGTGAGATCAGCGATAGCGATAATGAGACAATGACTGGCATCGAGCCAATCATATATTCTGAAGAAGATTTTTAGTCTGTAATTTTGTGCAATAAACACTTCTTGTACCCACTTAACCAAGATTGTTTCATTTATTTCCCATCATTTTAATCATATCATTATAATAATATTAATAAATAAAATAAAAAGCCTTTTATTTCTTGCATTTCATAGTACAATTTAATTTACAGTGTGCTTGTAAAATAGATAAATTAAAATTAATGTGATAATGATAATATTATTATAATAATATTACCTACATTAAATTAATTAAGTAACACAATCTTTGTTTTGTTGGAAGTCTTGTTTATAATAATATCCTACTAGAGGATACTTGTTTTGCGCACCATATCAGAGCGCCGACGCAACGTGACGTCATCGACGCCAGGTCTCTAGATAATGTGACCGGGTTGTACAATCCAATGTTTCCACTCCACTTTGTTTTAATATTCATAAAAAATATAGCTTGTGGTTTAATTGATCATTTACAGAGGTTTATCCCTAAAATTATCAGTTAAATTAGTAAAAACTTTTTCTTAACTCTAAATGAGTATGAGCTAGTCACCAAACAGTGACCATTAGCACAAGTAACTGTGAGTTACAGCCAGTAACTAAATATTTCTAAATAAAATAACACAATTTTTTTTTTATAAGTTTTGTAATCTTATCTGTGCAAAGCAAGCACAATACATTACCCTGATATTAAAAATAAATTGTATTGTGTCCTGGATTAAAAAAAAAACGCCAATGAAGTAACATGTGGCATAAAATTTGCTTTAGTTCTTCACTAAGAGAATACCTTTTATAACATTTATGAGACGGGAAACTAAATAAAAAAAAAAACTAAAACAGACAGAATATTTTGTCAACTCGCAACAAAACTAAATTTTGTTTTATTATATTATTATTTTCATAAATTACAACTACAAAGTATTTAGATCACAACACAACAGTATATAAGAGAAAAAAATTGTAAACAAAATACACCTAAGAAAAAAATGTTTTGCCCAGCAACCCGCCGGCAAGGTTTGTAGGAGGCCTTAGAGAGGTTTTTTTATGTAATGGCACTCAAACGTGTCTCAAACGTGTCACCTGATGGTAATCGACTACCAGATGGTGTAAGGCAACAAAAAAATTGCTTAATGCTTAGGTTGAACCAGCTCAGATGTGCCCGAAGTATAGCAAAATACCAGTTTCTTTGAAACCTGTGACAAACTAAGATCAGATACACAGAGTGCACCACCGAACGTCAGTGATTAGTTCCGTCTTGAGGAAACGCATTCACCAACCATCAATTTATATCATTCAGTGCGCTCCTGACCAAAAAACTGACTGGACTAATTGGTACAGTCGTACATGACAAGGGACACGTTTACGAATAGTTTAATTGCTGCTTATTATCTTCGTCAATGTCGACGAAATAGAAGACGTAGATATCACGTACCCCTATTCACCGCCCAAAGAGCATTTCAAGGGGAATTCACTACTAAGAACGTGACCCGCATATTTTTTAATTTTAGAATCTATATATATAAAAGCGAAATACCACTCACTTATTAATCACGAAATAACACCTAAAAACTTGAAATTAGGCAGGTAGGTTCCTTATAGGGTGTAGACATCCGCTAAGAACGGATTTTACTAAACTCCACCCCTGTTCAATTCTCTCGCCAATGCAGCGATCACCTTGTGAAATTTGCAATGTCTTAGGCCCATGAGTAAGTCATTCAATCGCTAACTATGTCACTGGCAAGAGCAATGAACCACGGCTGTTTCACCGTGTTCTTATTCTAAACTAATGCATCAAGCACTTACTGGAGTTGCGTGATGTCCTTGATCTCGTCGGCCGTTGATGGGGTACCCCACTGCCGTTTGTCTTGCCGCGTTCACACATACATGCTCCAAAGTGCTGTACAACTTTCAAGGTATTCGAATTACAATACACTCGTATTAACTATCGCGGATCGCGCCCTAAATTGACGTGACTACCAAAGCTCGCGAGTCCAAACCAGACCACTCATAACGGTAAACCACTAAAGGAACCGAATCTGAAGACAATTAGCTAAATTACAATTAAACGGCACTGTTTTTCACAAAGCCTTGCTTGACCGTTCCAAGCGTCTCAATAGTACTACTGTCAACGTCAAAACGTCAAACAAGAAAAATGACAATCAAAAATGTTGCCATTACAATGACGTTAAATTTCTAACAACCCCTAAGGGGGTAACTCAGGGGATGAAAGTCTGCGTGAGCGAAGCTGCGTGCAAAAGCTAGTGCAATATATAAGAATAAATATTAGGCTAAATAGAACAATTCTTTGCCTATAATGTATTGTAAAAAACAAGATTTCCCTACAGATTTTCTTGTTAAAAAAAAATAGTTTTAAAAAACTAAACAAACACGCTTTTGTAAATAATAAATTATAATTTAAAAAACTCGTAGTCTTCCTGCTTTGAAGCTGTGTTTCTCTGTACTCATCCGAGAGGTCCCAAAATATAAATCGTCCACTAGGCCGCCCATAATTAAAAAGTCCAAGGTCTTCATGAGCAAGTGGGTAAAGAGATATTCACAAACAAAGATCGTGTATGACTTACCAGATCGTGCCAAATCAGACGTCTGTCGCAAAGGATAAACAGATTGTGCAGCTGTTTGCCTAGAATCCTTTATTATCACTTCGCTCTGGGCAAGAACAGTTGAAGAAAAAGGGTTTAATTATATCACTTGACACCATGAAAAGGCGTTTAGTTGTAAATGGCGTGAAATATCGAAGCACTGTGAAGAAACCTCGCCTTTTTAAACGTATATTGAAAAAAGGTTGCATAGGGCGTGCGAAAGCAAAGACTGTGATTGGGACAACTGCATTTTTAGAAGCTTTTTATTAACTTGCAATGTATAATGTAACTATGCTTTTATGTTCGGGTGGAATCTTGCAACTCAATTTTGAAGCAAGATATCTTCAACCGATTTTGCTGAAATTTTGCAAGGATATGTAGACAGCGTGACAATACAATATTATAATGACATGGAACTGATCTGATGCTGGAACTGGAAGGTGGCCATAGGAACTCTGTAAAGAAACGTCGCAACATCATCGAGTTTGGACTTGTTTGATTCGTCTCGAGGCATTCCAGTAAAAGCTTGTTTTAAAAAGCTTTTTAACTAATTTATTTCTGACTATGACCGTCGTTGCCCGCGGCTCCGCTCGCGTATATGTCGGTTATCGCGGCAAAAGGTAGCCTATGTGTTATTCTGATGTATAAGCTTTATTACTGTAAAGTTTCATCCAAATCCGTTCAGTAGTTTTTGCGTGAAAGAGTAACAAACATCCATTCATCTATCCATCCATCCATACTTACAAACTTTCGCGTTTTTAATATTTCTAATGAAGCTTCATTTTGGGCAGCCGGTTACTCGACTTGGACTACGGCTGATGGCACGAACTGTGAAACTCCCTTTAAAGTTGCGTGTTTGGGGATGCTTCTCAAAAAGGGTTTTGGAAATTTGCACTTGTTTAGCGGTACGCTACTTTGGATCCTAAGAAGATGCCAAAATTTTTCGAAAAAGCATTATTACCGTCGGCTAAGAAGATGTTTCCACACCAAAATGATTTCTGGATTCGGCAAGAGGAAAACGAAAAACGCGGAAGTTGGCTGTGCACCACTTAGAAACCAGAACATGGTATTAACGTGTTATTGGCCCTCACTGTCCCCTGATGCCAATCCAATTGAAAATATTTTTGCGTGGATTAAGCTTTCACTAAGGGCAAAAAATGTAGTGACCGTCGCTGACCTTACTAATGTGTAATTGATGAAATACAGTGTAAACTAGACTACGAACTGCATAGCATGCGTAATCATACCTAGTTATTGTTTTTTTTGCGTCTATTAGCCTTTTTATAAGACTTAGCGTTTTTATTATTGCCTAGGAAGGTAAAAGTCCTTCAGTTTGCAAAATTATAGACTTATAGCCTTGGCTCTAACAAACAGTAACCTTCTTTCTAGACAATTAGTTATTTTGAAGGTTAAATTTATCATTACAATATTCCGAATTACAAAAATATTAGCTTTGACGACGACGATGAAACACCACATTATCGTACGGCAAATAAAAAGATCTACTTCCTATTCACCATGTAGGTGCTATCTAAAATCGTGTGTATCGCGTGATAGATGGGGCAACATGTGCGACTGCGACAACGTCTGGGACTTTCGACTCAGGAGCAGGTTTAAGAAGTCCTCCTTACGTCATGTTAGCGCTCATTTCTACTGTCTATTGTATTATCCCCTCTACGTAACCATATTTGTTATGCCGCAATGATTTGATTTTGAATGCAGCGAAAGACCCGTATACCTTGTCAATTGATTTATTTCATGACAGTTCTTCAGGAACAGAAAAAATCCAGGACGCTTTTCAAGCGAATAACATGATATCAGTTGCGCAGTAGCGATACCCACACACATTTAATAGCTCTCTAGTCATAGCACTTCCAAGACACGAGCATTATCATATCAGTCGAACACTTGGCGTAAGGCGTAATTAATGTACGCCGCGATCGATTGCACAATCGCTGCCTCATCATCTTTAACTCGACTCCAAGGACAGTCGTTTTCGTTGAAGTCCTGGTGACGACAACGTTTAGACAAACGCCCATCTATTCTGCGTAGTGATAATTATAATTAGTAATGTTGGCTGCGAAAATAACGTCTGCAACTGATTGGGCCATAATTCTGTAAATAATTTATTTGGTTTTTTATAACGGCTTAAGAATTCACAGAAATATTTGCGTGTAACCCTTTTAATTAACCCTATTCCGGTTGCATTTTTTCTTCGTTACCTCAGAATATAGTATTTATTGAGCAAAAAGTTTACAAACATTTACAAATTTATCATTTCTCATCTTAGGAAGTGTAATCAAGTTTATGTATCGATGACACCTGTACTAATGCAAGCATTGTATCACAGGTGCCAGCACCTTCACATTGGTTTAAGAGAGTTCCTTAATTAATGTCTGATTTGGGGATTTTTTTTTTCTTTATTTCTACATATATTGCCCGGATTCATTATTAAAGTTAAAAAGTTTTTGTAAGCATAATTAATTTAACCATTTACGAGGTCGTCAGGAAAAATCAGTTTTCAAAAAAAGTAATGTCAACTTTTTTGAAATTGTATCGCTAATTTCGAAATATTGCTGTTTTAGAAGAACGCCTACAATGTAAATGTAGCGTATGTAGTCTATTCAAAATTATATACATAATTCGTTCTGAAAGTGATTGAATCAAATCTAGTATTGAGGCATCTGTAATGATGCATTACAGATTCAGTTTTATAGGCAAATTCAGTGTTTACTTTGTATACAGAATGATAATAGGAATACACATATATCACACATACATATGTGTATTCGCATTCTCTAAATTACTATGTAAACCAATCTACTGTGCAAAGTATTTTTTGCCGTAGATTTTGTATTTACCTACGTAATTTTAGGCACATCTACAAACAGTTTAATTTAAACTGCCTGCACTTAGTACGCTGTAGTGCCATGTTTGCTTGCTTATAGGTACGTATAAGCCATTCTTTTGAACCACATTCACTTTTAATCATTATTCATTAGCATCATTTTTCTTTGTTTTAATAGGTAAATTTTTTGATCGCACAAGTAGCTGCACTATGCCTGGCAAGACTGTTTCGAAAACCAAAGAGATTCGCTTCACCCGAATTTCGACATACTGTGTGCCTTATTTCAGGTTTATTAATTGGGTATTTCTGTTTCGGAAGGTAATTATTATTTTTACATTTGTTTATTTGCATGCACAAGGCTTATTACTTGTAACGTGCCATAATATTTGTTGTTTTGAAATGTCTATCGATTTCATCTACCAGAGTAAAGCAACTCAGGTGTGGTCACATTAATATTTTTATAGCAAAAATTAACCACTGGTCAATTTGATGGTAAAACTAGTCTAGATTTTTTTTCCCGTTGTCCAGGATTGGTCAAAGCAATGGTCAAAGCAGCTCGTAATTTAGTAAAGTACTGTTGAATACAAAAAAGATAGAATTTTTGAATAGATTTTATTTTTGACATTATGGAATTTGTTCCAAGTTGTTTATAACAAAATATTTCCGTTTACAAATAAAAAGTAATTAATAGTTCTGATTATCAAATTTTGCCCTTACCACACACCCATTTTATAGTCGAAGGTACATGAAGGTATTATGTGTTAGCATGGCAATATAATAATATCAGATGCTCCTGATTCATCAACAACCCATAACGTCCCACTGCTGGGCTTGGGTCTCCTCTCAGGAGAGGGTTAAGGCCATACGTCCCTCCTGATTCGGCCAACATAAAAAAATATATATTTAAAAGCAGTAGCTGAAGAAGTCTAATTTTAGGCAAACTTAGTATGTTTTTAGTATGGAAAGATGAAAACGTAATCAAAAAATAACAGAAAAGAACCCGTACTTTTTTGAAATGGCTTTGTTTATCAGACATCATCCATCCCTGTTTACACTAGAGCTTAAATCGCGAAGTAGAAGTCATTTGTACAACAATCTGTGCCGTCAATATAGGACTACCCTCTTTGGAAAAAGCGTTTTTGTTATGGCCACAAAAATCTACAACAGGATTCTTAGCAACATAAAAGAGAGTAGCCATATAAATGTTTTCAAAAATAAAGTATTTCAATATCTAGTGGACAACTGTTTTTATTCTGTTGATGAATTTTTATCGACTATAGCTTTTTAATGTTATAATAATATTAGCGACCCGCCCCGCCTTCGCACGGGTGGATTTCAGAATTTCAGATGCCCCCACCGACGACACGATTCGTGCATTTTAAATCTGTAATATCTTCGAATATATTCATTTAAAATATATTCATTTAACTTAGATACTGTAAAGGGCCATTTTGATCTATATTAAATGCACAATGTATTTAATTTACTTAATTGTATAAGGATTCATTCTGTATTGCTTAAAATCGCTTCGTAAATAAGCCATTATTTCTCGTAAAAAGAAAGGAATAAAAAATGGTTGTTGTGGGTTATCCCTAAGAGATAGACATAATTATACCGTCGCGGACTTTTTTGTAGATCTTTTTAAGGTGTATAATACTGTAGTATATTATTTTGAAAATGGTTGTTGTGGGTTATCCCTAAGAGATAGACATAATTATACCGTCGCGGACTTTTTTGTAGATCTTTTTAAGGTGTATAATATTGTAGTATATTATTTTGATCTATCTCTTACAGCGTTTGCAATGTAAGCGCAAAAAATGTGTTTATTTGCTATGTGTGTTTCCATACTATTATGCATTTATTATCCATAAAAACCTTCCTCTTGAATCACTCTATCTATTAAAGAAACCCACATCAAAATCCGTTGCGTAGTTTTAAAGATTTAAGCACACAAAGGGATATAGGGACATAGGGACAGAGAAAGCGACTTTGTTTTATACTATTGATTTGCTTTACGGTATTTGCTTTAATGTCGCCATACAATTTTTATTTGCTATATTATGTAATTTTAATTGTTTTTGATTTTTTTTTATCTACCTGTGTTTGTACTATCTGAAACCTTTTTTTTTTCATTTTTAATGAGAGACGACTTCATAATAAATTCACAAATGATTTAATTAATGGAGAATTGATTGTTGGTAATTACCAATTGTGTGTAAGTACCAAACTCAGGTGTTCTATAAAATTTTATAGAGCACCTGAGATAAAATTTAAGATAATAAAATGCAACTGTTTTTACTTAGATTGTACTTTTTTATATCTTTGCCAGTTGTCAAATAAATCTGGCCAACAGTAAAAAAAATCCTGTCGGTCAGACTAGTCTGACCTTTAATCTGACCACTGGGTAAAAACTCCGATTTGTTTTATATGTATGTTACTTTTTCACGTTTAAACGGGTCCACTAATTTTAATGAAATTTGGTTGCTTTTATCCTGAAACAGTTTAGTGTTGCCGTGAGATAACCTAGGAATTAAAATATATAGTATGTATATCAAACACCCTCGGTAACAACGCGAGGGACAGCTAGTTAACTTTTAAGTCAGATACCATATTTCTCTTGTGTGCACTGTGGTGCGAATAACATAAAAATCGTACCTACTATCAACATATTTAAGTCCAAATAATTGTGGTTTTTTTTTTTTTTTTTTTTTTTTTTTTTTATGTTTGGCCTGCCAAAATGACTCTACTCTGCCTGATGGAAAGCATAAGTAGAATCCACGAGTGGTGGCCACCATACTCATTGCGAATACAACAATGCAGTATGGCGACCCACACTATGGCGGCCTAGTGATGCTTGTGCATCTTTTAGTCTAGTCAACAAGTATGGAACTTGTTGACTAGACTAATTGGGCCTCCGGTCTCGCACTCACCAACGAAACACGACAGCACAAACGCTGTCATTTTACGTTGATTTTCTGTGCGAGGGTAGTACCGCCCCGGTCGAGCCGGCCCGTTCGTGCTGAAATCAGCGTGGCTCTACTACCTACCTAGTGGTATTTCTAAAAAAGTATAATTTAGATTTGAATGTTATTGTTATTTTTA
Source organism: Diaphora mendica (assembly GCA_949125395.1). Classification (NCBI taxonomy): domain Eukaryota; kingdom Metazoa; phylum Arthropoda; class Insecta; order Lepidoptera; family Erebidae; genus Diaphora; species Diaphora mendica. The sequence goes on from OX421321.1 coordinate 12,884,299, forward strand.
CAGACAGTCAATCCATTTGCCTATGATGCCTATGATAACATATATCCTACTTAAGACTGTTCCGCATCACATAATGGGAAAGTAAGTAAAAATTACAATTTATTACATCTTTGATCATACATTTGATATCTGGTATCTCCTCGTATTTAGGAATGTAAAATTTGTAGAGATGCCCGATTCATATAAACCCTTAATAATATGTTACCCAAAATTGTATGCAATTCCTAGGAAATCTATGAAATTTCTTCATTTTTGATTGATACTTAGGAAATGTTTAAATTTCCTAGAAATTACATTTTAAAATATATCACCCATTTCCTATTTTATATTAGTTTACTTTTCCGTTAACATAGGTTTAGTACCTAATAGTCGATAGACACTAATTAAACCTATCTTTCATTAATTAGCAATAAATTAGTACTTAATTCAAATAATATTGGTTATGTAAAGGAAATGCGATCCGTATTAATAATACCTACTGTACACGTTTAACGTGTTATGATACGAATTTCGTTGTAATTACAGTCCGGCTTTGCTCTGGGACGTTTCTACGCAAGGCTCCATGTTTGGTCTTCACGACGATGATTCTTTTTACAAGCTTTTTATTAACTTGCAATGTACGAGTATGTATGCTTGATGTTCCGGTGGAATCTTTAAACTCAATTTTAAAACAGATATCTTCAATCGATTTTGCTGAAATTTTGCAAGCATATGGATATAGCGTGACAATACAATATTATAATGACAAGAGCTAATCTGATGCTGGAGCTGGAAGGTGGCCATAGGAACTCTGTAAAGAAACGTTGCAACATCATCGAGTTTTGATTCGTCTCGAGGCATTCCAGTAAAAGCTTGTTTTTTAAACAGCTTCTTAATTTAATTTATTTTATTTAAAAGCTGGTGCTTCCCGTGTGGTCCCATTTCAATTGGGTCCAGTTCTTGAAGTCGATTTTTTTTATAAAAAATTTACTTGTGATTAGAAATGTGCTATTTAAGGAAACACGTACTGAACTTAAGTTGAATGTACTGGGGTAAATAAATATGCTGTCATTAATTTATTCTCAACATGCTCATCATCAGCCTATCGCAGTCCACTGCTGGACATAGGCCTCTCCAATTGCACTCCACTTAGTTCTATCCTCGACTTCTCGCGTCCAGCTCGTGCCAGCCGTCTTGCGCAAATCATCACTCTACCTTGCCTGTGGACGTCATGCACTACGTTTGCCGAGACGCGGTCTCCACTCAAGAACCCGTTTATCCGGTGGTACATGTTCATTGAACATGACTTTGGTCTTGTCCAAGTACATACGTAGGCCGATGCGTACAGAAGAGTCAGCCAGGTCGTGCAGCATCTGTTGTAGGTCCTGCAGCGTCTCTGCCATGATGACGATGTCGTCTGCAAATCGCAAGTGAGAGATGTATTTGCCATTGATGTTGATGCCGCGCCGCGCAGTTCTGTACTTGGACGGACATAGTGGCGGTTTTGTAGAGACATCGCAACACTTGGATGTATCGCCAATCCACTTGGCAACGCTGCAGGGAGCGAGAACAGACCAGGTCTCGATCGAGTCAAAGGCCTTCTCATAGTCTACGAATACTAGATACAGGGGCTGATTATACTCTTTGGTCTTCTGTATAATCTGCCGCACTGTGTGGATGTGATCTATGGTGCCATATCCGCTCCGATACCCAGCCTGCTCCGGTGGTTGGAATTCGTCGAGTCTTCTCTCAAGACGGTTCGTGATGACTCTTGAAAACAGCTTGTAGACGTGGCTTAGAAGGGAAATGGGCCGATAGTTCTTCAACATGGTTTTATCACCCTTTTTGAAGAACAGGACGACCACACTCCTGCTCCACGCCTCTGGAGTTCTCCCTTTGAACAGGACAACGTTGAAAAGATTTTGGAGCTCCCTCAGTACGGGTTTACCTCCAGCTTTTAACAGCTCTGTAGTAATGGCGTCCTCTCCAGGGTCCAAAAGCCATCTCGATTTCGTCAATGCTGACTTCTGGCAGATCTTAGGTGTAGGGGCGTGTTAATGTAGCTCTAGGGTCCTCATTTTCGGGATCAGGTCGAGATGCATGCGAAGCGTACAGACTGCCATAGGAGCTTTCCACTTCCGAAAGGACGGCTGGCTTAGAAGCAACGACTTCTCCACTTGAGCCCTATTGTCCTCTCTGAAAGCTTTGACTTCCTGCTTTTACGCTGCATTTGACAAAATCGCGTATCTTCATCCCTGGAGATCCGAACCACATTTTCAAGGTTCGGGTTTACGTCTCTTGTTTGTGTTTTCCATGGCAGCAAATCGGTTTTCCAGAATTGGCGGCTTGGAGCGGAGTTGGTCGGAGCCTGGATTTCATCGGACAATATAAAGTCGATATTCAGAGTGCCTCGGACAAGTCGGACTACCGGTGTTAAACCTATTGATCACTGAGACGTATCTGAATATGTGCTTTCTGTCCGTCATGATAAAATCGATCTCATTTTTGGTCATAGCGTCGGGACTTTGCCACGTCCACTTTCTTTGGGGCCGTTTTTTGAAGAATGAGTTCATCAAGAACAGCCCCTCCCGCTCGAGAAAGTTGAAGAGCATTTGATTCTTGCTGCCAAATCCATGGGATCCTATTACCGATTAGCTGCCAGAAACCCCACGCCACCTTGGGATTGTTGGTCTCCCTCGCGGAAGTACATCAGGTGGCCTGAGTCGAGGGTTATGGTATCCTCCCCCTCTCTTCGGACTTTACATAACCCTCAGCTATGCCACCTAATCTTCCCAAGTTCCACCTGAAGTTGTGCCAGATGCGAGTCGAGCCGTAACGTGCGGCCATTAAAAGTTGCTGGCACCCTGGGGTCAGTAGTTTGTGGTGGCCTCCCGTAACATGCTCACGGCACAGTTACTCTATCGAAATTCTAGAATGTTCTTTAAGCTATCAGAATAAATACAAATGAATAAAATTATTTATTAAAATTATTATATATTTTTCTTCTAGTGTAACCTTGGCTGTATCCATGTTATACCTGTCCTGTCTTCATTTACATAGACAGATATATCATACAGGTGATTACACGTTGGATATCACAGGTGCGTATAAATATTATCTTTGTTTTATAGAATAGGGGGCAAACGGGCAGACGTAAGCGATTACCGCCGCCCATGGACACCCGCAACACCAGAGGCGTCACGTTACCGGTCTTTGGGAGATGGGGAGGGGTTGGGTTATGGGCCTCCGGTATCCTCACTCACTCGGTAAAACACAGCGCAAGCGCTGTTTCACACCGGTTTTCTGTGAGGCCGTGGTATCACTCCTGTCGAGCTGGCCCATGCATGCCGAAATGTGGCTCTCCCACGGTAATACGGTCTCTATTGATTACGTCTCAGTTATTATTATTAACTAGTATAACATCTTAGAAGCGAATTATTTGAACCCTGACTTCATATAAATGGATTACCCAAATAAATAATAAATAAATAAATAAATAAATATTTCGGACATTTAACACACAACGCCATCTAGTCCCAAGCTAAGCAGAGCTTGTGTTATGGGTACTAGACAACTGATATAAATACATATATACTTTTTTTTTTGTTGTAAATACATACATATAATATAATATATTATAATATATTATAAATGTAACTATCCATACTTTCATACTAGTACTAATAATATTATAAATTCTAAAATAACTCTGTCTGTCTGTCTATCTGTGTGTCTGTCTGTTACGCTATCACGGCTAAGCAGTTAAGGCAATTTAGATGAATTTGGGTATAGGGGTAGATTGAACATTGGAGAACGCATTTGTGATGCCTTTGGTGTTGCGGGTGTCCATGGTCAATTGTAATCGCTTACCATCAGGCGATACGTCTGCTCGTTTGCCCCCTATAACATAAAAAAACAGGCTACTTTTTGTCGACATATATACGGGTGGAGCCGCGGGCAAAAGTTTGTACTTTATCATTTCAATTATATTAATACACAAATAACAAAACAACGATTAACTCAAAAACTTCAGAAAATCTGTTCGGTTATATGTATAGATAAATACATATTCTCTAAAGCCGGGTCTGAACCGAAAAAAAGTTGTAAATTTTTGTGTTGTCAACACGTGTCGGTGACAAAAGTTTATGTAAAACCGAGTCTCTACCGAACAAAAATTAGCAACTTTTGTGTTGTCAAATTTCGGTGGAGACGCGACTTAAGAACATAATAATACTTCGACGTGAATGCAGATCTACTCAATAAATTTGACCGTCTTCTCAACAATTGCATTCGGTTCATCTTCAACCTACGCAAGTACGACATATTTCCACTTATCGAACCCAGCTGTCATGGTTACCCATACGTTAGCGCCGTAGCTTGCGTGCGTTAACCGCCCTTTATACTCTTCTTAACAACCCTACAGCTCCCACTTATCTCACTTCACAGCTTAAATCGCTGTTCCAACCATGACAGAGATCTTCGCTCTAATCTTTTACTCCTGTGTCCAAGACACACATCTTCTCTTGTTCACTCTTCCTTTGCTGTACAATCTATTCTCCTATGGAATGCGCTTCCAGTTGAGATCACGATGACAACAAATCGCGACAAGTTTAAAGCCAAAGTTCGAGAATATTTCAAGAAACAACTAACAGAAATGTCGTCATGACCTCGTCACCTTAGATATTATTGTATTTATTTTTGTTATGTATATATTAGCCACATAAATATGAATGTATGTCTATGTATTTTAAATAGCATTAGTATTATCTATAAGTTAGTGTTCATTATCTTAAATGCCTATCATACATATACAGCTTTTTTTTACGTGTGGAAATCCCCTCGGACCGTCACCCCATCGGGGTTTGCGGCGGGGCGGTGTGTCGGACTCGAACCGACTAAAACCACACCGTGTGCCACTCTGCGCCTGAGACGGGAGGGATCCGGGAACTGCTGACATTAACACATCCGGACCCCTCCCAGCGCTTGCCCGCACTGAAGCTGGCACCGCCTGCTGGTAAGACTTTCTAATTAGGCGACCTACGGCACACGCGTACGTCGCCCCCTCGCGGGTGGCCACTAGAGCGGATGGAGGGGAAAACCCTTCCCGACCATCCGCGGCCACACTCAGGGCGGCATGAGGCGCTGGGAAAGATTGGGTCCTCCCGGGCCTTCTCCGCCGCCTCCTTCTGAGAGATGATATCTTCGCAGAAGGTGGCGACCGCGGTAAAACTGCTGTCGCTACCAGCCATGGAGCGTATGACGGCCTGTAGCGAGAGATGTCCTCCGATGACTCCAGTGAGGGCCCAAAGCTGCGACGCCCAAGCGGGGCAAATCGCCAGTGTATGCTGGGCCGAGTCCTCACTGCAGTCGCAGTAGTGGCAGGCGGGACTCAATTCCCTCCTGGCGAGGTACTTCCCGAGGCAACTGTGCCCGGAAAGGACCTGCGTCAGTCGGAAGGAAAGGGTCCCGTGCTGCCGCCCTGCCCACTCGAGGATGACCGGCTGGAGAGCTTCCACAGCGGCAAAGCCAGCGCGTGGAGTATCCAACCGGAACGACCATCTAGCCATAGTGGCTCGACGGGTGGCTTCACGACACTCGCGTACCTCTTCGGGCGGAGGGCGAATTTCACTCTCCGCCCGATATTCAGCCACCCGTCGGTAAACTTCGGCGAGCACTTCCGCCTCCAAATCCCAAGGGGGTATTCCGGCCAAGGCGGAACGCCCACAACACACAAGGCCTCGGTCGACACCGTGCGGTATCCGCGTATGGCTCTGACCGCCAATACCCTCTGAGGCTGCCAGAGGCGAGCCTTATTCAGGGCAGTCAGAGCCGCCACCCACACCGGAGCACCATACAGCGCCATCGACCGGACCATCCCCGTGTAGAGGTGTCGCGTTGCGACGCTGGCTCCACCCAAATTGGGCAAAAGTCGCCAAAGGGCAGAGGCTATCATACATATGCACCTGCCTTGTCCCTTACTGAACCAACTCAAGGATGACTAGTAGAAAATGCCATGTGGCATTAAGTCAGCCTCATGCAATTAATTGTAATGCAGGAAGTATAAATAAATAAAATAATCCTGGCTATATTTAATATTTTTTTCTCTTAATCCATATTTCCATACTTAATATATACAATACTAGCGACCCGCCCCGGCTTCGCACGGGTGGATTTCAGATTCCCCTGCCGACGACACAATTCGTGCATTTTAAATCTGTAATATCTTCGAATATATTCATTTAAATTAAATTCTGTTAAGGGTCATTTTGATCTATATTAAATGCACAATGTATTTAATTTACTTAATTGTATAAGGATTCATTCTGTATTGCTTAAAATCACTTATTAAATAAGCCATTATTTCTCGTAAAAAGAAAGGAATAAAAAGTGGTTGTTGTGGGTTATCCCTAAGAGATAGACATATACCGTCGCGGACTTTTTTGTAGTACTTTTTAAGGTGTACAATACTGTAGTACATTATTTTGATCTATCTCGTAGGGTGCAACCAGCGTTTGCAATGTAAGCGCAAAAAAATGTGTTTATTTGCTACATCACATTAGAAACCTCGAAAATTAACAGTGTTCCCATACTATATTATGCATTTATTATACATAAAAACCTTCCTTTTAAATCACTCTATCTAATAAAGAAACCCGCATCAAAATCCGTTGCGTAGTTTTAAAGATTTAAGCAAACAAAGGGACATAGGGACAGAGAAAGCGACTTTGTTTTATACTATGTAGTGATGATACATTCTAAAGTAACTATGTATGTCTATATTTCTGTTATGCTTGCATGGCTAAACGGCTTCACCGATTTTAATGCAATTTGGCATGGTGATGATGGCTATGATTCTTGAGGATATGTACTCCACAAGATACTCTCTGGCAAAAGCTGGTACACTATTGTTTAGATTGTTTTCTAAATATAATAAATGTATTTGTTTTAGGTCCTTTTATGGTAATAACGCAAAGAGTGACTTCTTTAGCTTATTTACTACAAGACAACTTAACTCGAAAAGAAATAAATGCGAATTCAACAGGAGAGTCGTCAAAAGAGCTGGCGAAAATAAAAAAGATCCCAACACCACTCGAGTACTTCGCTTACACTTTAGCTTTCCAGACATTGATGTGTGGTCCGGTCGTATTTTACATTGATTATATTAATTTCATCGAGGGTGTCCGCATTGATGAGGTAACAACATTGCCTATTTTTATTTATTACTAGCTGAGTCCCGCGGTGTTACCCGCGGTTATTGTCGTAACGCCGGCGAGGCCGCGGGGCGAAGCTAGTCAAAACAAGGTAGCCTAAGGTACTCCTTATATCATCAGCTACCTATGTGAAAGTCCCGTCAAAATTGGTCCAGCCGTTCCAGAGATTAGCCGTAACAAACAGACGGACAGACAAAATTTAAAAAAATGTTGTTTTGGTATATGTACCGTGTATATGCATTTAGTAAAAAGCGATTATTTTAATATTACAAAAAGACACTCCAATTTTATTTATTTCTATAGATTTGTAGGTAGAGAAACGAATAAAGGAATAGAATTGTGTGCACTCTTGTAGCCTTGGCTGTCTCTGTGTGGTGACGTATTAAGAATACGAAGTGTTTCCATCCCTATTTATCCGGGTGTCGTAATAGGTGACTAAAGGAACAAACTACTTAAGGGTGCGTTCACACAGACCTTTTATTGTTTTGCTTCAAAAAGAATAAGGCCGTGCGTTATCTACCTTTTTTATTTGATCTGAAGCTGTAGATGTGGATTCGTAGCACTTCGTGGTATGTGAATAATAGTGTAATATACCAGGGCCTTTATTATTCACGGACATACAAAAGACTCGGAAACAATAACATAAATATGTAGTAATGAAATTTCATGAATATTAATGTTTCTGTTCTTTGCAATGCTGTTTAAATATTCATTGTAGTTTTTGTTGCTTATCTGTTTTTCACCAACAAACAAACAACCTTTAAAGGTTATTGTTGAATCTTAAATTACAGCGTTGTATTTTGTCTTTGCATCAGAAGCATAAGTGTGGAACTTATGTTTTAAACTGATTTTCTATTTATTTACACGTTATAATAATACATGTTTCAAAAAAAATTGTTATAATTGTTGCCAACACAATAAACACTGTAAATGCACATTAAATGAGCAAAAAAAAAACAACATTCTCGGTACCTAATTAATGCCAACTGACAATATGTATGTATATTATTTAAATACTAGCTGACCGGCCAACTTCGTACCGCCATATTTACATATCTGTCTCAGCTTCCCACAGGCAGTGTACAGTCGCGGACAAAAAAAAAGACTTTTCCCGTTATCTTTTATTTTTTTTTCTTTCTAGCAAAAAAGAATGAAAAAAATCGGACTATTTGTTATTGAATTACAACTGAGTACATATTTTGACTTTCATCCCCTCTCCAAGAAACCGTGCTGAATTTCGGGATAAAAAGTATCCTATGTCCATATCCTGTATATGAACTCAAATCGCTTGTTGAGTTGTAGGCGTTGTCATATCATAAAAAAAATCATGCCAAGTTTCATTTAAATCCATTCAGTAGTTTCAGCGTGATGCGCGGCGAAGATACAGACAGACAGACAGAAATGAAAAAAATTACAGTTTTGGCTTCAGTATCGATTATAGAGACTCTCTATAATCGATACTGAAGCCAAAACTGAGGGCTCTCTATTAGAGAGCCCTCCAAAAAAAAATTTCTAAATATCTTTAATGTACAGAATTGGACCTGTTACATTTTTATTGTAAGTATAGATTACATATTAACGATCTATTAACGTTACCAATTAACTAGGTACCTAAAACGATACAATGTCAATGACTAAGTACAATGACGATATTATTCTTTATTAATGTCATTGAACGCCTCCTGGGGTCAATAAAATTGTAATAGTGTAACGTGTGTAAAGATGGTACAAAAGTGTATCACATGTGTTCAGTCCTCCCACCAATGGAGCGATCACTTTGTGATACTTGTAATACCTATAGGACCCATGAGTATAAGCATTAACTCGCTACTAGTCCATTGGCGAGAAGAATGAACCACGGCGCTCCACCGTGTTCTTAATCTAAACTAAAATCATCAAGCACTTACTGGAGTTGTGTGGCTTCAGTGTTCTCGGCGTTCCAAGAGATCTCTTGGGTAGTTCTTCTCTGCGTCGTCACACAAACTTGCTCCAAGTGCTGTATATCTTTCAAGGTATTCGAATTACAATAAACTCGTATCAGCTATCACGGATGTTCGAATTACAACTCACTCGCTTCAGCTATCGCGGAACGCGCCTACAAAACTCGCGAGTCCAACCAGACCTAACAAAAACGGTAAATCACTAAAGGGACCGGGTCGATGTACAATTAGCTTAATATCAATTAAATTTCGGTTCTCAAAACAACAATCATCGACCGTTCACAACACGCGTCTTTTTCGTACTCCCTTTTTAACCTCAAACGTCAAAACGTCAAACCCGAAAAATGACAATCGAAAATGTTGCCATTACAATGACGTTCGAAATCCAACAACAGGTATAATTGATCAAGGATTGATTTATAACCGTGGAGAGGAGAATGTTGGCCTTCGTCAAACCGCGATATAACAATCAAAGAACAAGGAATATTGATTTTTAGAGCATAGCTTACGTAATATGTTCCCTCGTTTCTCGAATTTATGTCTTCGAGGAATCGAGGGAAAAACCTACCTTTTTCTATCGTGTGGTAACCGTCAAGGGTCAGTACCTCATCGGAATTAGCCCAACAAGAGGCCTTGTTCCGTCTGATTTAAAAAAATACGTCGCGCATCTGTGATCTGCTTCTGATAGGGATGCTGCAATCCCTACGGTTAACTCTTGTCTTTCAATCTAAGACCAACGTGCATGTAGACCTGAGATTTATGGTTTTAAATAAGTTTAATTTTCAGAATGAAGCCTCAAAAACTGCGAAAGAGCCATCTCCACGTCGTGCCGTAGTTTACAAGGTGGCCGGATCTGTGACTGCAGCTGTACTATATTTGACTCTTGAAAAGAAATATCCTCTGACAATTTTAGAAGGTGATATAAAACTACAGTTTGAATGTTACTCATCTTTACATCCTTAAAGTTAAAAATGTGCAAATAATCCATACTAATATTATTTTAGATCATCACATCATATATCGCACCTGATAGATACACATTGTAATGCCTTATTTTTTTTTCTTTTTTTTCAATGGAGCGTTATCCATAACTAATCTATACTAATATTATAAAGCTGAAGAGTTTGTTTGTTTGAACGCGCTAATCTCAGGAACCGCTGGTCCGATTTCAAAATTCTTACAGTGTTGAATAGTACATTTATCGAGGAATGCTATATATCATCACTGCCTCGTTGGTCTCGTGGTTGGCGTGTGCGACTGCTGATCATCTCTCGAGTTCGATTCCCGGGTCGGACCAAATGTTTGTATGATCTAAAAATATTTGTTTCGGAGTTTGGGTGTTTTCTATGTATAATATGTATGTATTTACAAAAAAAAAGTATATATGTATTTATATCAGTTGTCTAGTACCCATAACACAAGCTCTGCTTAGCTTGGGACTAGATGACGTTGTGTGTTAGATGTCCGAAATACTTATTATTATTATTATCACGCTAAGACAAATAGGAGCGGAGCACCAATGAAAAATGTAACAAAAACGGGGGAAAAAATATTACGCTACGGGCAAAAGGAGACGTAAACGAGGTTGCGTGGGTCAGCTAGTAAAATTATATGTTGTGTACAGTTGTAATCGGACCTCAGATTTAAATATTTTAAAGTATAATGTGAGATGTTTGTTGTCTATGGTTTGTTCTCTGTTTCTGTGTTTAATAAATAAAATAAAAAAATAATAGTAGATTAGTAGCCAAGGGCTGTAAGGCATCAATTGCAGCCCGAGATATTTAGGCGCACGCGCCTATAGTTCGAGGGTGCAATTGGTGCTTACACCCGAGCTAACTATTCTGCTTTACATCTCGATTGTGATTATCGCGTAATTTGCATGCAATAAACGTAATTAGCACGTACTTATAAAAAAAGACCCAAAAACAAACAATATTTAAAGTAAAAGTTTTCTATTCCCGCCTTTTTTCATTAAAAAGAATCAAGTAAATAACTTTGAAAATTTTTTTTTTTAAGAACGTAATTGAGCTTCGCCGTTCGATATTTAAAATTGATGACTATTATACTCACACGAAGACAAGGCTGAATAGCAAAGCGACCTCTTTGGTCATTGGGGTGAATGCATGATGTCTATTGCCAGTATGATGGTTAGACGTACCTGAACTTTTTGAAAGAAAGAATTGTTTTTTTTTAAATTACTTGCCGCCCTAGGGCTTTTCTAGCTACATTATTACCCTAGAGCGCTTGTTCAATCCTCTCGCCAATGCAGCGTTCACCTTGGGAAATTTGCAATGTCTTAGGGCCCATGAGTAAGGCATTCAATCGCTAAGCTAGTTCACTGGAGAGAGCATTTAACTTCACGGCGTTTCACCGTGTTCTTATTCTAAACTAATGTAATATCAAGCACTTACTGGAGATGTGTGGATTCCTTTATATCGACGTTCCAAGGGCCCTTGGTATTCTCTCTGCGTCGTCACACATTCATAAACTCCTAAGTTGCTTACAGGTTCCCTAAGTATCGTGATTACAATACACCCGTTTTAACTGTCGCGGATCGCGCCTATTTGAAGGGACTACAAAAACTCGCGAGTCCAAACCAGACCAATCATAACGGTAACCAACGAAACTCCGAATTGGACGGACAAACAGCTAAATTTTCATTAAACGGCACTTTTCAACCACCCTGGCTGACCGTCATTACAAAGCTTCTCTATCGTTCTATCTTGTCACTTCAAAACGTCAAACAAGAAAAATGACAATCAAAAATGTTGCCATTATAATGACTGTTGGATTTCGAACGTCATTGTACTGGCAACATTTTGATTGTCGCTGGTTCGTGTTTGACGTTTGAGGTTGGAATGTTCGAAGGGATGGAAAAGAAATCGTGTTAAAATGGCGGGTGCCGTAATTGAATTTGATTGTTAATGTTGTGTATTCATTAGCCTCCGCGTGATAGTGATGACGCTTTGGGTTTGTTAGGCTAAAATACTTATAATAGTTGAGAACGGTTTGATCGGCCAGGCTTGTGAAAATTAATTGTGATAAAACTCGCGAGAATTATAAGATTGTGATCGAGCGTGTGTTGAAACGGGCCGACGTTTTATTTGTTATTGTGAAAATCACTTGATAGTAAGCTAATTGTATTGTCCATCGACCCGCGGTCTCTTTAGTGATAAACCGTATTGTGTTAGATCGTGGATTCGCGAGTTTTTGTAGGCGTGTCCGCGTAAGTCGAAAAGTTGATTATTGAGATTGGTTCGAATACCTTGGAAGTTGTACAGCATTTTAGGAGCGTGTGTTTGTGTGAAGACGCAAGAGCAGAAGAATCTACCCACCTCCCCAAGAGCTCTTGGGAACGCCGAGAAGAACGTGAAGACACACACTCCTGTAAGTGCTTTAATTATTTTAGGTTAGATTGTGATAGAACACGGTGACACAGCCGTGGTTCATTGCTCCTTCCAGGGGACATTGTTATAGCGATTGAATACCTTATTCTATGGGCCGTAAGATATCTCAAGTATCACAAAGTGATCGCTGCCCTGGTGGGAGAAATGAACAATGACGTTCAATTTCTAACGCGCCCCCGGCGCCAACGCAGTGGCGGTAGGTTAGCATCCTTAACCAGCACGAGGTCACCAACATTAGGGGGACTAGTTTTGTCAGTCCACTTAAGGCGCTGTTGCAGAATGTGCAGATACTCTAGAGACCATCGTTTCCAAAAATTCTGTGAAAACTGCTGCAACATCTGATACCGAGACAACCGAAACAATTTCACACCTTCGTACGGGTGTTCGGGCAGCGCGTTAAGTGGCTGACCAATTAAGAAATGGCCTGGAGTCAACGCCTCCAGGTCATTTGGATCCGAGCTGAGCGTACACAACGGTCGCGAGTTGAGAACGGCTTCGATCTTACAAAACAACGTCGCGAGTTCGTCAAATGTCAGCGCGGTCTGACCTACAATACGCCCTAAATGCGTCTTAGCTGACTTAACTACGGCTTCAAAAATCCCGCCCCAGTGGGGGCAACCTGGTGGACTGAAGGTCCATTGTATACCCCGACGGGAGAGGGCTGTCCCAATATTCACTTTGTTTTCATTTAAAAACTTAACTAAATCTCGTAAGTATCGTTCTGCACCTACGAAGTTGGTTCCATTATCGGAACGAATCAGTGCTGGCAGTCCCCTTCGGGAAACGAATCTGTCCAAGCACGCTATAAAAGCTTCCGTCGTGAGGTCAGCAACGAGCTCGAGATGCACCGCCTTGGTGGATAAACAGACGAACACACAAAGGTACGCCTTGTACTGTTTCGCGTTCCGCAGCCGCGAGCTTTTTACTAAGAATGGGCCCGCAAAGTCTGTACCAACACCAGCCCATGGCCTAGCCTCATTCACCCGATCAGGGAGCAGATTCCCCATGTGAGGCTGCATCGTGGCAGCCTTGCTCCGATAACAAGGCATGCACCGAAACACGATGTTCCATATGGTACGACGCCCAGACAAAATCCAAAACTCCCCCTGGAGTGTAGCCAACAAGGCGTTACAACCGGCATGAGCGTTTTTAACATGCCGATCAGTCACCAACAACTCAACCAACTGCCCTCCCTTGGGGAGCAGTAGGGGGTGACGAGCCGAATACGGCAGATTCGCATTGCGCAATCTTCCTCCTACCCGAAGCAACCCGGCCGAATCTATAAACGGGATATTGAGACGCGCGACAGCACCCTTCAATTTAGAACGCCCAGTTCGTAGACTCTCCAATTCTGCTCCAAAGTTCGACCGACGACTGTACTAACCGGATCAAATTCAGAAGCGACTCATTTCGCTCTGCCGGTGACAGAATTGGGCTCAGCGTTCGCTGTTCGCGGGAAGTGCGACAATTCCGAAAAAATCGTCTTATCCAACAATTGACATTGATCAGTTTATCAAAAGAGCTATACCGCTCAATCTGGAAACTAGCGTCAGTCTCCTGGACCTCCTGGGTCACATACACGGTTGCTATTAGACCACAGTCTATAGACAACTTCGCGTTGTTAAGGGGCCAATCCGATTCCTTCCTTGCCAGCCAAAGGGGGCCCCACCATAACTGATGGTTAACTAACTCAGGAGCCCGGCATCCCCTGGATGCACAATCCGACGGGTTCAATTCTCCTGGCACATGTCTCCAAGTTAACGAGACTTCTGATGCCTGTATTTGGGAGACACGGTTTGCTACAAAAATCTCCAGATTTGGTCTTAAATACAGCATCCCGAGCCATACGACGCTCCATCGACAACAATCGAGTCTCGGCTGTCTTCCGAGATTCACCCAACAGTGGCCTATTTGCCCTGAAGGGGAGCCGAGTTACAAACCGACCAGAACGAAGGCTACCAGTATTATTCTGGTAAAACAACTCGCACTCTTCTTCGTCTAGGTCTACTCGACGCGCAGTGGGGGGCTCCTCGACCTCCCAAAACCTTTGCATCGTCTCGAATAATGCTGAACCTACGAGTATACCATCCGACTCAAAAGGTCTAACCATGGGTAATACCGGTCCCATTATCGCATAGCCAAACTTAGTCTCCACAGCCATGAGTCGATCATGCTGCAAGACTCTCCGATCCGACAGCAAACACTTACCCAGAACGTCTACTCCCAGTAGCACGTCAACCGTACCTGGGGTGTCGAAATAGGGATCCGCCAGTTTCAGATCTGACGTCAGGAGTCGAACAGCCGAATTCAACCTCACCTGAGGGTGTCGTCCCATCACATCAGTCATCACTAGTACCGGGGCGGATGTCCTACGCATCGTGTCAAAACGTGAGGAGAACGTAATCGTCGTTTGCCCGACGATGTTCGTTACCGCGACATTCCCCACGCCTCGAATGTACCTATTATACTTAGTAAGTTTCAAGCCCAACCAAATCGCCAATTCGTTCGACATAATACAGTCCTGGGCACCTGAATCCAACAGGGCGCGAACGTGTGTTGATTTGCCATTCAAACCCCAAACACACACGGAGGCAGTGGGCAAGACACTGTCAATAGACGTTCACAAACTATCTCACCATATCAAAACATTTGTAAACTCGATTCACAATTAATTATTTTAAATCACAAAATTACGCCCTCTCTCGCACAATCAGCGAACTAAACATCAAATCACTTATGCTGTTTAAAGCCTAATTGCACAACGAGTATACAGAGGGCGCTACTTACAAAATAATTGTTTTGGTTAAAAAAAAAAGTGTTACAAGCCTCCGGTTGGGGACCAAAATTTGATTGGGCTGCAATTTCCTAGCGGGGGCCCCCGGGGCCCCAAGCATTATAGCCCGAGCAACCGGGCATATCAGTGTGGTAGGAATCCCATGGTCCCTCGTAAGTGCCCCTCCAGTCGCGGCGCTCTACTTGACGCCGTCCACGGATAGGGGGGGTGCGGTGATCCAACCGAGGGCGTTCCATGATGGGCGGCGAAAATCGACGAAATGTAGTCGTCGGCGGCGAGCGCGATGACACCCGAAGCGGCGTTCTAGTGGTCGGCGGCGAGCGCGATGACACCCGAGGCGGCGTTCTAACTAACCGCTCCGTACTCGAGGGTGCATCCGCACACCCGCCCGTGCCAGCTCCAGCTGAGCCACTGGCCTCCCAATAGGTCGGGGAACCGCCCGCGATGTTGGCCTGAACATCGGCCTTAACATCTTCCCTATGGGGTCCCGTGGACCCAGGTTCCAAGTCCGGCCCTGTGTACTTGACCCCATCCGTCCCTGAGTGCTGCCCTGTCCATCTGCCTGATGTTGGCCGGGCCTATTCAGGCAGAGCAACTCATGATGGTGGCCTCCACAAAATGTACACACTGTGGACCGAGCGCAATCCCTTACTAAATGGGGACCCAGACACAAAAAACACCAGCCACGCTGCTTGGTGATCTGGCGTCGCCCTTGGACTCTCTGGTCCCTAAATCGAAGGCAGGCGGCCACACCATGGCCATCCTGTTTACAGTATAGGCAGGCATCCCGTTCAGGTGTTGAGCCACCCATGTGCCCATACAACTTCCTTGGCCCTCTCTGCGGAAGTCCCCTCCTCACAGGGCTCCTTCAGAGTAGCCTTCTGTGGTTCCGCAGCGGGCTTCGAGAACGAACCCATGTTCTCTGCCCTCCGACACTCTTCCTCCAAAAACTCCATGAGTTGAGAAGAGTTGGGCAAGTTGTCTGCACTCTGACCGTGATGCTGCTCAAATCTGGTCTGCACATCAACTGGCAGCCGGGACAGTACTATGTATACTAACATGTACGACCACTCTTCAACCGGCAAGCCTAAATTTCCCAATGCCCTGGTGACACTCAATAGCGGGTTCAACACTTCTGCCTGTATGGCAGAGACCCGAGTCACTGAAGGGATGCTAAACAGCCTCTTGAGCTGCGCATCAACCAGCCTTCTTTCGTTGTGGTAGCGCCTTACCAACATTTGACGGGCAATCTCATAATTGTCCTCTGTCACCGTCAAATGGGCTACCAGTTCCCTAGGCTCCCCCTTTAAAGTTGACATTAGTTGTGCCATCTCCACTGCTGACCTGACACTGACCCACTCACCGAGCTCTCCATCAAAGCTGGGTAGTTGTATCTGAGGCAGTTTTGATACAACCCCGCGAGAGTGTGGGCCTTCCACAGCTTCTTCATTGCGGCCCGTTCCTCGCTGGCGCTTTATTTCTGCTATGCGCTGCTGAATGTCATCAGCAATTGAGAGGCACTGGTCAACATCAGCCTGCATCGTGGACCTTGTCTGATCGCTGACCTTCTCCTCCTCAAGGGCCTCGACTTTGGTAAGCGTTTCCATCATTACCTCCAGCCGGGCTGGCGCATCCAAAGCTCGAGCCAACAGTGCATCTTGTTTATCTGGTCGGCCTAGGAGGCCTTGAACCGATGTAAACCATATCAATTCCGTTTTAATCTTAGCCCGGTACAATGACAACGACATAGCAGCAGGACCTTACTTACAAGTTACAATATTTTATGTATTTAATAAAACTATAAAGTGCTTGTGCACTCAATAATTGTAATCTCAGATATATATCTACCTACAAGTTTCACTTTATCAATGCCCAATAATTCAAAATAATTGAATTTAGCAATAACAATAATAGAATAATATAACAATATTATTCTAGTAAAAATGTCTGTGGGCTAGCAAAATCTACTTGTATTGGGTTAATATATTGGACCAAATGTCCCAAACAATTAATATTAAGTATATAAGATAGGTTAAAATTAGTAAACAATTAGTAACATAAGTTTTACAATTTAACCAATAATTAAAGGTGTCACCTACCTACATTTAATCATTATGCTAATAAATTGTTTTAAATACTTATTTAAATAACTATTTCAGTGGAATCAAAGATATGTGGACAGTGGAACAGTGTCTACCTACCTAACAACGAGGTATTACCTTCTGAAGCACTACGGAGTGCTCACAGCTCAGAGGTTTTAACCACGCTTCTCCTACCAAAATGTTCAATCCTCTCGCCAAAGCAGCGTTCACCTTGGGAAATTTGCAATGTCTTAGGGCCCATGAGTAAGGCATTTAATCGCTAAGCTAGTTCACTGGAGAGAGCATTTAACTTCACGGCGTTTCACCGTGTTCTTATTCCAAACTAATGTAATATCAAGCACTTACTGGAGATGTGTGGATTCCTTTATATCGACGTTCCAAGGGCCCTTGGTATTCTCTCTGCGTCGTCACACATTCATAAACTCCTAAGTTGCTTACAGGTTCCCTAAGTATCGTGATTACAATACACCCGTTTTAACTGTCGCGGATCGCGCCTATTTGACGGGACTACTAAAACTCGCGAGTCCAAACCAGACCTATCATAACAGTAACCAACGAAACACCGAATTGGATGGACAAACAGCAAAATTTTCATTAAACGGCACTTTTCAACCACCCTGGCTCACCGTCATTGCAAAGCTTCTCAATCGTTCTATCTTGTCACTTCAAAACGTCAAACAAGAAAAATGACAATCAAAAATGTTGCCATTATAATGACGTTCAATTTCTAACAGCGCTAATTAGTCACCTACAAGCCCCATTTGGAGGTAATAAGAACCTACTTACCGAAGAGAGATGTAAAGTACTTTTGTATATTGCAGCTATAATGTTTCTACATTTAAATGTGAATTTCCAGAATTGACTGACCCTGCTTCGGAGGTGTCTCGAACATGGTCAGCATTGTACCTCATGTGGTACGCCTACTTGTCTACGCTAGTAGTGCGCTGCAAATATTACCACGCGTGGCTTCTATCTGAAGCGATCTGCAATAACTGTGGCATGGGATTCAATGGCTATGATAACGACGGCACACCTAAATGGGATAAAATGTCTAACATCGATATGTTCGGATTTGAGGTAAGATTCGACAAGACATTCGTTCAATAAATTAATGTAAACTTTAGTTTCCAGTTACGAGGTTTCGCAAAACTATTATAACTTAATGGCTATATAGACATTTGACTATCCATAGGAAACATTTGTTTTCATTGGAAGGTGGTAGGAGTAGTGGTAGGTTTTTTTTTTATATGATATCAAGGCAAGTCATCTGAAAGAAATTAACTACCCCTGCAACTCAGGATATACAAGCACGTTGCTGGCGTTAAAAAAAGCGAGTAATAATAATAAATACACAAGATTGTTGTACGAAGGTTTGAAAGTCTTATTAGTCTGGAAATATCATCATCAATATCATAGGCGATAATGTGGTCTACAGGTTTTTTGTGTGGGACATAAAGTAAAATGATGACTTTCCATAGGGCAGAGTAAAGTCGTCTATGATATTTTATGGTCAGTTTTTTGTTTTTAAGTTACTATTATAAAAGCGTAACGAACAAAAGATAATGTTTTGGTTGTAATGGTTTGGTTGACTGCCTCGGTGGCGCAGTGGTAGGGATGGCGATTCTTTCCAAAAAATATGGTTTTTTGAATCGATTTGAATCGAAACCTAAAAAATCGATTCACAAAAAAATCAAGGTTTAAAAGATCGATTTTCAATAAATCGATTTTTTCCCCAGTTTTCATTTATTACATAATTTTATAAAATCTATTGTATAAAAAACAAGAAAGAAAGCATTATAAATGATCTCTTATCAGTAAAATCGTTTTTTTTAGTCCAGGGTTAAATTGAAATTGCAAACAGACACTTCAATTTTATTTATATATATATCAAAGTCAGATCAGGTATAAAAGAAGACATTTATTTTCATAATCACAAATTTTAACAAAAAAAATCCGACTTCAAGAAGGGGGGACCAAATTGAAATGGGACATTTGAAGCGGTTCCGCTTAACACTTGCGATATTGGCAGCAAGCGGCAACTGAAAAAAGGCGCTCACAAGGAACAAAGAGAGACAAAGAAAACTAGGCATACCGCCATTTCGCAAATTTTTTACTACTCAACCCTTTAATCAGTAACACCGTATTATTACCGATCCATTTAACTAATTGTAAATAAAATGGTTTGTACCAAAACAAAAAAATCGAATGGCGATTTTCAAGGG
The DNA here is from genome assembly GCA_949125395.1 of Diaphora mendica. NCBI lineage: Eukaryota > Metazoa > Arthropoda > Insecta > Lepidoptera > Erebidae > Diaphora > Diaphora mendica. The sequence continues at coordinate 12,903,954 of OX421321.1, forward strand.
TAAAATATCGATCCACTGAATCGACTCAGTACTGAATATCGATTTAAAATATCGATCTTTAGGGCCTGAAAAATCGATTCTTCGATTAATCGATCTCAGATCGCCATCCCTACGCAGTGGTAGCGTATGCGACTGCTGTGCCCGAGACGGGTTCGATTCCCGGGTCGGACCAAATGTTTGTATGATCTGAAAATATTTATTTCGAAGTTTGGGTGTTACCTATGTAAGTATGTATTGACAAAAAAAGTGTAGATGGATGTATATCAGTTGTTTAGAACCAGAAGCACTGCTTAGCTTGGGACTAGATGGCGTTGTGTGTTAAATGTCGTATATATTTATAATGTAAATGTTGTATCCCAGCTGGCGCACAACTTCCGGTCGGCCGTAGCGTCGTGGAACAAGAACACGAACGCGTGGCTGCGCTGCGTGGCGTACTCGCGCGGCGGCGCGGCGTGGCGCACGGCTCGCGTGTACGCGCTGTCGGCCGTGTGGCACGGCTTCCACCCCGGCTACTACCTCACCTTCTTCGCGGGGGGACTCTTCACCGTCGCCGCCAGGAAGGTACCCGTACCACCCACATACTCTACTGATTGTTAGTCGGCCGTGTGGCACGGCTTCCACCCCGGCTACTACCTCACCTTCTTCGCGGGGGGACTCTTCACCGTCGCCGCCAGGAAGGTACCCGTACCACCCACATACTCTACTGATTGTTAGTCGGCCGTGTGGCACGGCTTCCACCCCGGCTACTACCTCACCTTCTTCGCGGGGGGACTCTTCACCGTCGCCGCCAGGAAGGTACCCGTACCACCCACATACTCTACTGATTGTTAGTCGGCCGTGTGGCACGGCTTCCACCCCGGCTACTACCTCACCTTCTTCGCGGGGGGACTCTTCACCGTCGCCGCCAGGAAGGTACCCGTACCACCCACATACTCTACTGATTGTTAGTCGGCCGTGTGGCACGGCTTCCACCCCGGCTACTACCTCACCTTCTTCGCGGGGGGACTCTTCACCGTCGCCGCCAGGAAGGTACCCGTACCACCCACATACTCTACTGATTGTTAGTCGGCCGTGTGGCACGGCTTCCACCCCGGCTACTACCTCACCTTCTTCGCGGGGGGACTCTTCACCGTCGCCGCCAGGAAGGTACCCGTACCACCCACATACTCTACTGATTGTTAGTCGGCCGTGTGGCACGGCTTCCACCCCGGCTACTACCTCACCTTCTTCGCGGGGGGACTCTTCACCGTCGCCGCCAGGAAGGTACCCGTACCACCCACATACTCTACTGATTGTTAGTCGGCCGTGTGGCACGGCTTCCACCCCGGCTACTACCTCACCTTCTTCGCGGGGGGACTCTTCACCGTCGCCGCCAGGAAGGTACCCGTACCACCCACATACTCTACTGATTGTTAGTCGGCCGTGTGGCACGGCTTCCACCCCGGCTACTACCTCACCTTCTTCGCGGGGGGACTCTTCACCGTCGCCGCCAGGAAGGTACCCGTACCACCCACATACTCTACTGATTGTTAGTCGGCCGTGTGGCACGGCTTCCACCCCGGCTACTACCTCACCTTCTTCGCGGGGGGACTCTTCACCGTCGCCGCCAGGAAGGTACCCGTACCACCCACATACTCTACTGATTGTGAGTCGGCCGTGTGGCACGGCTTCCACCCCGGCTACTACCTCACCTTCTTCGCGGGGGGACTCTTCACCGTCGCCGCCAGGAAGGTACCCGTACCACCCACATACTCTACTGATTGTGAGTCGGCCGTGTGGCACGACTTCCACCCCGGCTACTACCTCACCTTCTTCGCGGGGGGACTCTTCACCGTCGCCGCCAGGAAGGTACCCGTACCACCCACATACTCTACTGATTGTTAGTCGGCCGTGTGGCACGGCTTCCACCCCGGCTACTACCTCACCTTCTTCGCGGGGGGACTCTTCACCGTCGCCGCCAGGAAGGTACCCGTACCACCCACATACTCTACTGATTGTGAGTCGGCCGTGTGGCACGGCTTCCACCCCGGCTACTACCTCACCTTCTTCGCGGGGGGACTCTTCACCGTCGCCGCCAGGAAGGTACCCGTACCACCCACATACTCTACTGATTGTTAGTCGGCCGTGTGGCACGGCTTCCACCCCGGCTACTACCTCACCTTCTTCGCGGGGGGACTCTTCACCGTCACCGCCAGGAAGGTACCCATACCACCCACATACTCTACTGATTGTTAGTCGGCCGTGTGGCACGGCTTCCACCCCGGCTACTACCTCACCTTCTTCGCGGGGGGACTCTTCACCGTCGCCGCCAGGAAGGTACCCGTACCACCCACATACTCTACTGATTGTTAGTCGGCCGTGTGGCACGGCTTCCACCCCGGCTACTACCTCACCTTCTTCGCGGGGGGACTCTTCACCGTCGCCGCCAGGAAGGTACCCGTACCACCCACATACTCTACTGATTGTTAGTCGGCCGTGTGGCACGGCTTCCACCCCGGCTACTACCTCACCTTCTTCGCGGGGGGACTCTTCACCGTCGCCGCCAGGAAGGTACCCGTACCACCCACATACTCTACTGATTGTTAGTCGGCCGTGTGGCACGGCTTCCACCCCGGCTACTACCTCACCTTCTTCGCGGGGGGACTCTTCACCGTCGCCGCCAGGAAGGTACCCGTACCACCCACATACTCTACTGATTGTTAGTCGGCCGTGTGGCACGGCTTCCACCCCGGCTACTACCTCACCTTCTTCGCGGGGGGACTCTTCACCGTCGCCCCCAGGAAGGTACCCGTACCACCCACATACTCTACTGATTGTTAGTCGGCCGTGTGGCACGGCTTCCACCCCGGCTACTACCTCACCTTCTTCGCGGGGGGACTCTTCACCGTCGCCGCCAGGAAGGTACCCGTACCACCCACATACTCTACTGATTGTTAGTCGGCCGTGTGGCACGGCTTCCACCCCGGCTACTACCTCACCTTCTTCGCGGGGGGACTCTTCACCGTCGCCGCCAGGAAGGTACCCGTACCACCCACATACTCTACTGATTGTTAGTCGGCCGTGTGGCACGGCTTCCACCCCGGCTACTACCTCACCTTCTTCGCGGGGGGACTCTTCACCGTCGCCGCCAGGAAGGTACCCGTACCACCCACATACTCTACTGATTGTTAGTCGGCCGTGTGGCACGGCTTCCACCCCGGCTACTACCTCACCTTCTTCGCGGGGGGACTCTTCACCGTCGCCGCCAGGAAGGTACCCGTACCACCCACATACTCTACTGATTGTTAGTCGGCCGTGTGGCACGGCTTCCACCCCGGCTACTACCTCACCTTCTTCGCGGGGGGACTCTTCACCGTCGCCGCCAGGAAGGTACCCGTACCACCCACATACTCTACTGATTGTTAGTCGGCCGTGTGGCACGGCTTCCACCCCGGCTACTACCTCACCTTCTTCACGGGGGGACTCTTCACCGTCGCCGCCAGGAAGGTACCCACCCACATACTCTACATACTGATTGTTAGGGCCCTGACAGACGACGCGAAAATTGTCTTGCGGCCGCCGCGCGTTGGCCGCGTACTTGTGTCCAGTTCTTGAAGTCGATTTTTTTTTGTAAAAATTTTACTTGTGAGATTAGAAATGTGCTATTTAAGGAAACACGTACTAAACTTAAGTAGTATGTACTGGGGTAAATAAATATGCTGTCATTAATTTATTCTCAATATGCTCATCATCAGCCTATCGCAGTCCACTGCTGGACATAGGCCTCTCCAATTTCACGCCACTTAGTTCGATCCTCGGCTATTAACGACTATTGACTAGTCCACAACGTACAAATTCTTAGTAGTGACCGGCCGCAGTCTTATATCGCCCACGTGACGTTGACACGTCAATCTTCCTTGAATTTTCTTTGTGTTGTCGGTACAAATAATATGTAATTACATCCGCTGGGCGTCTTTGTGGTCCACCAGGACCCCTCCTGGTGGACCACACAGACCAAATATTTCGTGTTATACAAACGCGCCCTTAGGGTCCGTTCACACAGACCGGCTCGAAGAGAAGACCAGATTTTTATCACATTGGAAACAGAGGTTTGAGTAATTGTAGTAAAGTTTATTTTTGCATGTGCACTTCTTTTGTCATTAAGAATGCTTGAACGCGCTTCGTGTGAAATAATAAGAGGAGCCGACCGGCGCCGATTGCGTGCTCTTTCTGGCTCGCGCAGCCGATCGGCTCCAATTCTCTTCTACAGCCGGTCTATGTGGAATAGTTGGCGGCTCCGCTCCGGCCAATTCCAAGCGTATACGATCCGGACTGTGTGAAAAGAAAAAAGTGGGCTGATGTTCTCCGAGCCGGTCTGTGTGAACGGACCCTTATGAAATGATATGCCTCGGTGGTGCAGTGGTAGCGTATACGACTGCTGTGCTTGAGGTCTCGGGTTCAATTCCCGGGTCGGACCAAATGTTTGTGTGATCTGCAAATATTTGTTTTGGAGTTTGGTGTTTTCTATGTATAATATATATAAATAATAATAAGTACCTATGTATTTGCAAAAAAAAAGTATGTATGTGTTTATATCAGTTGTTTAGTACCCATAACACAAGCTCTGCTTGCTGCAAATGTCCAAAATAATGTTATACATTTACTCGTATAAATATAAAATATATATTGCCTTGACTGACCGATTCATCCACCTTACCAAAGAGCCTAGATCACTGGAGACAATGAACTTAAAAATGTATAGCTTATTTAAATACCAAACGTCGTGGAACTCATTCTTCGTGAGTAACGGTAAGGGAAGAATTCTATTGGACTGAGCCGTACCGTGTACGGGGCCCGGACAGGGCATTACATCAATAAGCAGTGCTTATTGATGTAAAAGTACAACAATAACCGCGGATAATACCGCAGTGTGCAACTGGTTAGTACTAAATTAATACGAGATTGTCTTTCAGGTGCGCAATGTGATCCGGCCGATGTTTTTGGGTAGTCCGTTGAAGAAAGTGTTTTACGATTTCATAAGCTTCATCACAACACGAATTGCGATGACATACGCTACCGTGCCATTCATACTGCTGCATTTAGCTCCGAGCCTTGCATTTTACGGGTACGTTGTTAGACAACATTTCTACGTCATTTGGACCTAATTATGCAATAAGGAACCAAACCCCACGCATGCCAAAATCGAACAATTAAATTATTATCCTTTTCCCTTATCTCGATTTTGACATGTGTGTGGATTGGTTCTTTGTTGCATAAGTAGGTCCATTTGGTATTTTACTAATCCACTGCAAACACCTTGTGTGATCCACAAATTGTTGTTCTGAGTCAGGGTATTCTTTGTATCCGTTTTATATAATGACTACCTCTGTGGCGCAGTGGTAGCGCATGCGACTGCTGTGCTTGAGGTCTCGGATTCGATACCCGGGTCGGACCAAATGTTTGTATGATCTGCAAATATTTGTTTCGGAGTTTGTGTGTTTTCTATGTATAATATGTAGGTATTTACAAAAAAAAGTATATAAATATGTATTTATATCAGTTGTCTAGTACCCATAACACAAGCTCTGCTTAGCTTGGGACTGGATAGCGTTATATGTTATAAGTCTAAGTATTTATTATTATATTATTATTGACAGTTACATATAATATTTTTGTAAAGTCCCCCGCGACACATTAATTTTCCTATTGCGAGAGTTGTTTTGTAAAAGAAGAGGAATACACAAGATACGTAACACATATTTAACGCCTATTCATATTTGTTTCAGGAAATTTTATTATTCAATACATTTTATTGCATTAGGCGCAATGCTGTTACCTGAAAAGTATAAAAGTGTCTCCTCAAAGTCTACGAACACTGAGCTTCCGAAAGTGTCTTCCAATGCAACAACATTCTCTAATAAACATGTACCAGAAGAATTTAATGGTAAACTGAAAATAACATAAATGCATTTACTTTTGAGGAAACTATTTAAGCTTCTTTATTTTCCAAACTTCACAAATTATTAATATTTCTCTCATTACCATCGATAGAGGATCAATGTGGAATAAACAATAATATATGTCAAAGAGCCAGCTTTTGCTAACCACTCTAATCTCACATAAATGTGCCGTTATTATTTTATTATTAGAGTTCATTTGATAAAGACAAGAAATGTATTACATTACAATTTGAATACTTTTTTAATCACCATAAAAATACACTTGAGAGCAATGATTCGAATCATATAAAGCTACTTGAAAATTTCAGACGCTACGCATGCTGGCTAGGATGAAATTTGTCTTTTAAAATAAAATTAAATATGTACTTCTTTTTGTTTTATCTCCACTCATTAACTGCGCTAATTTGGCAAGATTAATACTAAGTTTCCTATACTATGGTGGTTAACCGTCGTAGATTGATCCTTTGGTTGTCTCTTAAGGCGCGTCTCACCCGAAATTTGACAACACAAAAAAAGGTTGACAACACAAAAGTTGCAAACTTTTGTTCGGTGGAGACTCGGCTTTACAGAAACTTTTATCACTTACACGTGTTGACAACACAAAAGTTGCCAGCTTTTGTTCGGTGGAGGCTTTACATTGTTCGAGCTTGTCTTAAGAATACTCAAGCGGATTTAAATGCGGACTGTGTGCTGTCCACTCAATACGGCTAATGTTCTCATAATGTGACCCGGATCATTGCTCTCCAGTGTAGTTTATAGAATGCACGTATGCGGTAGGTCAAGATTAAGTACATATACTCAAGTGTTGAGAAACAAAATAACCGTGAAGCACATGCTTCTTTATCAACATCAATCCTCCTTTCTACGTCTTAAAGAGAATAATATTGTATGTATGTGTGTTATGCAAGTATAATGGTATTTACTTGCAGACATTGGATTGGAATACGCCATTTTTAAGTTTAGTCTACGCTAATTTATTTACATACGTTTACATATAATTACTTGTAGTAAAATATGTTTTAAAACTTTTGTCGTTATGAGTGTGGAATTGATTTATTTTCATATAATGAAGATAATAACTTGTGCACAAATTTTAACAACAAAATTAGTACTGTGTATTTAGTTTGTTTGTAAGTTACAGACAGAAAATATTGCATACAAAAGCTAGTGTATAATTTGTCAATCTAAAGGCGCGTCTCCACCGAAATTTGACAACACAAAAACTGCCAACATTTGTTCGGTGGAGACTCGGCTTTACAGATTTTTTTATCACCAACGTGTTGACAACTATAAAGTTGTCAACTTTTGTTCCGTGGAGACTCGGCTTTAGGATTACCTAAAGTTAACAACGTGCACAAATTTTAAGTTACAAAATATAACATCCATGTTACATACCCGAAGTTTGAATTACGTAAATGCGTCCGCGTCAGGTGGTTCGATTACGTTTGGTATTCGAAATACTCATGTTAAAATTAACAATGCTGTGATTTTTGCTGTCGTGTTTCATTACTGAGTGCGAGACCGGAGGCTCAATAATGAAGCATTACTAGCCCGCCATGGTGTGGGTTACCATGCTGCATTTCCAATGAGGATGGTGACCATTACTTTGCAGCAGGCCCATATATATAAAATATATCAATTTTACTACTGTTTGTTTGAAGTCAATAGTTATATACACAATTATTCAGCAATAAAGTAAAAGTTTATTGTGTTAAAGTTGTTATAAAATAGTTTTAAATATTAACAAATATATTCATTCTATTTCTTGACTTTACTATGTTGTATTGACAGATGTAAGTTAGGAGGAGTTGCTAAATGAGAAAAAAAAAAAAGAGTGAATGTACAAGAACAGAACGAATGTAAAAATAAATTGTATTTCAGCCGTCTACACTGAGAGATATTTTTTGTATGCGAGGAGTTCTCAAAAGCTAGTAACTATATTAATTTAAGATTCTGTAGGTTTTATAGATAATTTATAAAAGCATTTTTTTCTTTAATTGATCTGCATGTTGTTGCAAATTGATGTTTTGGGCACTGAATATTAAAAATAAAAGACAATTAATACTTACATATACATACTTCTTGCTAGTACAATGTTTTTATAAAACACAAAATTAAAAAAAAATAAGGAACAAGTCTGGCCGCTCTCAGTAGACTTGCAATAATTCCAGCTAGATTTGATGTACACGCAGTACAACGTCTAAAGGCGCGTCTCCACCGAAATTTGACAACACAAAAAAACGTTGACAACACAATAGTTGCCAATTTTTGTTCGGTGGAGACTCAGTTTTACAGAAACTTTTGTCACCAACACGTGTTGACAACACAAAAATTGCTAACTTTTCATCGGTAGAGACCCGGCTTAGCGCGCTGATACACCAAAAATATATTTATTTGGTTAATTAATGCTCTTATTGTTTGGCATTTTTAAGTTACTAAATAAACATGTACTTTATCTAAAGTTATATATAGAAAGTACTTGTTTTATCTCAATTATACCAGATACTTGACTTTATACAAATATGAAAAAAAAATAAGCAGTATTATATCGCACAACTACGTGATTATGCAGACGGCAATTAAGGTTAAGTTAAAGTTAGAAGATTTTAGTTAAGTTTAATATTTTGCTAACTTTGTTCCATTAATGACTTTTTCTTATTGACCTCAGTTAACTGAGATGTGTTAACTAAGATTTCGTTATTTTCGTTAACTTTACATAAACTGATCAAAGTTAGTTTTGTTATTTGTGTAATTAACTAAGTTCTATAACATATAATATTACATTTAATTTACTAAAATATCGCACCATATAATTTGTTACAAATATTAATGTTAGCACATAATATTAGAATAACACACTTATACATTTAAAAGGATTCACTAAATAAAAGTGGTCCATATTCTGAAGGTTTGTGCATTTATGGAAATGTCAGTATTTTTTCGAATCATTTTTAGAAAAACCAGAGCGCTTCATTTATGTAAAGATTTACTGTCAAATATTATTGAATTGTGGTGTTGAATGCGAGTTAAAGAAACCTAAAGATTTACTGTCAAATATTATTGAATTGTGGTGTTGAATGTGAGTTAAAGAAACCTAATTATACTTCCGATTCACGAATATCTTCCTTACAGGACCCCGTCTAACGGTAAACTATTTGAAGTTGGATAAAGTAAATTTCACTCCGGTCAAACCATTCTTTCACTCATAATCATAACTACACTAAATTAAGTTTTATTATCACTAAATTTTAAATTTTTAAACTATGTACATGACTACAGTCTACATGTTATTGGTCTGTAGTTCGTAATAATATACGTTGTCAGTCGGTCAGCTTGCCGACTTTATATTGTAATCACGGATCAAAATTCATCCCGATATTTTAAAATCCGTAGATTCACGTGTTCAGATCTGATTCGGATCGGAAACAGTTCAAAACCGCTCTAAAACCATTTAAACTTTGGTATGAATCATAGTAAACACGTTCGGTTATGAAGACATGAGCTGTACATGACATTATACGCACTCTGCATTGATGAAATCTAATTAAAATGTTGCTTTCATGTCTACTATGTATACTGCTCTTAAACAATAACGTCATGATTTAAATTTACACAAGTAACTTTGAATATTGTTTCTCTTCTTTAGTTATATTTTGCGTGGTATTTTTTAGCAATGTAACACCCAATTCAACTTATTACAATATTCATTTTGCATATTTCTCGTTCTATCCTTTTAAAATACGGGTATGGTTATGGACAAGTAAAGCCGTTTTCGCATCAAGACTGCTAAAGGCAGCTATTTAATTTGGCAGCTAAAGGCAGCTAGCTATTAAAAATACTGGTTGTTCTACCAATGTTTGAGCCCCCAACGACATTTGGATACGTGACTATAGTGGGTGGTAGCTAGATAAAATAGCTAAAAAATAGAATTGTATTTATTTTTGTTACAAATTAATTTTATATGTATTGTATTTTATATGGTTAATAAAAAATATTAAAAGAGTGATTTTTATTGCATTCGAGGAGCGTAGTTCACATCTACTCGATTGTCACGGTCGGCGTTGCGATTGGCCAGCACTGAAATCTTTTAACAATGGCAACTACGAACGCGCTGGCCCAGAGCGAGTTAATTTAAAATATAAACGCACTTAGCCCACTGTCGTGGTCGTAGCGGGTGATGAAATCTTATATATAAAATTCTCGTGTCACAATGTTATATACCATACTCCTCTGAAACGGCTGGACCGATTTTTATGAAATTTGGTGTGCATATCGGGTAGGTCTGACAATCGACCAACATCAATTTTTTATAACATTTTTTTATGGCAAAACAACGTTAGCCGGATCAGCTAGTACTTATATAATAAGTTTCAAGTACATTCACTGAACACTAGACTATTATCTGGCAAGAATAAGTTATTTAATTAAACTATGTATCGCACGAAATGTCTACTAAAACATTTTCGCAAACTACCAAGTGCAAGTGCACTTCTTAATAGTGTAGGCGTGGCAACGAGAACTTAGGCATATCAGAATACAACTTTTGGGTACATAGGTATTCTTGGTCTGCGTAAAAAGGAATACATACAGTATACAGCGAGAAGTCAGTCGAAAATTGTTTGCATCGGCGGGGTCCTCACGAAGACTACGCAATTTCCTTCCAACGTCTACTAAAATTGCACTTACACAATCCCTCCTTCTTCCTATACTCGACTATGCTGATGCCAGTTATCTCGACATCACGGAGGAGCAACTCGACAAACTTGAGCGCCTCCAAAATTTTTGTATAAGATTTATATTTGAACTACGCAAATATGATCATATTTCTGAATATCGCAATCAGCTTAAGTGGCTCCCAATTCGCCTTCGACGGAATGCTCATATTCTTACCATACTTTATGGTGTTCTATTTCATCCGTTTACTCCACATTACTTAAAGGAACGCTTTGTTTTCCTCAGTGACACACATTCGAGATCCCTGAGGTCATCTGAATCTATGGAACTGGCAATACCAATTCACAGTACAAGGTTCTACGATTATGTCCTTCACTGTGCAGGCTGTCCGACTGTGGAATGCTTTGCCGATGGCTATACGGCGCGGCGGCGTGCCAAATCTTTGCCGGTATTTAAAAAATTGACAAAGATCATTACCTATCATCATAGTTTGTTTATTTTTATTTTGTTTTTTGGAAGTGTATGTTTATTATATATTTTATTTTATATATTTATATATATATTATATATTTTATTTGTGTATATGTATTTATTTTATTTACTTGTATTAGTATCTATAATAATATTTATTTTGTCATTTACTTTTATCGAATTCACTTAAAATCCTTAACATTTTAATTTTTCTGCTAATACTGCCCATGAAATCGTTTATTTTTATTATTTTTTTACAATCTTTTTTTTCCATCCCAAGGTTGCCTGGAAGAAATTGCTTTTTAGCGATAAGGCCGCCATTTGTACATGGTAATTTATTTGATTTGTTATTTTTATGTAAACTGTAATATCTTGTGTACAATAAAGTTTATTCTATTCTATTCTACATACAAAGTCAACTTCTTGTACTTATGATGAAATGTAATTTAAAATGATTTTTTAACCGACTTCCAAAAAGGAGGAGGTTCTATGTTCCACTGTATGTTTTTTTTTTTTTTGTATGTTCAGCGATTACTCCGTCAGTTGTGGACCGATTTTAAATTTTTTTTTTGTATTCGAAAGGGTATGCTTCCGAGGTGGTCCCATTGCCAGCATATCAGGATCTGATGATGGGATCCCAGGGAAATCGAGGGAAACCCTCATTTTTTATAGGCACATACTATGTTTTTCGTATATTTTCTGAAGGTACACCGGTATTTGCGTCTGGTAGTCATTATTTTATGATGATGAGCTGATGATGTAAGGTACAACTCCTTAACAGTTAGGAGTTGGAGGATAAATCTTTAAATATCATATGTATATATGTTGCCTTTAGTTGTATTCTTTCAAATTATTTAGGTAAGCTGATGATGGAAGATGGAAGGTACAACTCCTCAACGGTTAGACCTTAATTTATATTCTTGATGATGAAATTTGATGTAATAGTTCAACTTACTACTGACCTACGATTGATTGCACTAAAAACTGAAAAATATTTTTTTATTATAAAAAAAAACCGACTTCCAAAAAAACATCCAACGAAAACTCTCTGCCAAAAAAACACTTATAAGCGTAAAATAAACTGGTTCTTCATAAATTGCGTATACCTAGTTCTTTGTTGTAAAATCTGTTTGAAGTCGGTGCTAAGCCAAAAATAATACAAACGAACAATTACAAAAGTCTAAGCGATAGTCACTTGGCACCGACTTCAAACAGATTCTAGGTACCTAGCACACATTATAATACTACTATTTAAATGAATAAAGAATTAGGTATACGCAATTTATGAATAACCAGTTTATTTTACGCTTTTAAGTGTTTTTTTGGCACAGAGTTTTCGTCGGATGTTTTTTTGGAAGTCGGTTTTTTTTTTAATAATGTTCAGAATAATACAGATAGATATACAAGGGCGGATCCAGGGGGGTGGTCATGGGGGTCATGACCCCCCCTGGGCTGTGTCCATGACCTAAATTAAATTGTTAAATATAAAGTTCTTTATATATTTTTTGTCACAATATAGAATTGAATAGTGGCTAAGGTTGAAGAACGTCTAACCGGACTGACACTTCTCTACATCCATAAAAACGTACCCATTGAAGTAGCAATAGAAGTGATATTGCGTTTTGGGCGAAGACGTAAAAGAATAATTGATTTTCTAATTTAAATATAGATATTTTTAAGTATAGTACTTCTAAACTCATGTACAATGGCCCAATCAAGAGGTAAGCGATTACCGCCACCCATGGACACCCGCAACACTAGAGGCGTCACAAGTGCGTCGCCGGCCTTTTAAAAAATAGTACCTACGTTCTTATCTTAAAGTTTATTAAGTTTATTCTAAAAGTTTGAAGATCGTATTGGTCCGGGAATACCGCAGGCGACAGTTCATTCCACAGTTTTGTTGTGCGAGGCAGAAAAATTCTAGAAAAGCGCACAGTTGTGAACTGCCAACCGTCTAAACGATGGGGATGAAACTGGCGATGGCGAAAAGAGGCGGCAGGAATCAATTCCAACAATTCCTCGGAGCACTCCCCATAGTAAATGCGATAGAAGACGCATAGCGAGTCTACATCTCTACACAGCGCCAGAGAGACCAGCCGATTTGAAACATCTTAGCAGTCGACAATTCGAGTAGCTCTCCGTTGGATGCGGTCCAGAGGTAGAAGCTGTTACTAGGGTGACCCTACTTAAAGTTGAGAAGAGTATTCCTATGAGGCCGAACTGCGCCTTATAAAGCAGAATCCGGCGTGAAATACAGTCTTGATCTATTGAGCACGCCAAGCTTCTTCGAGGCCAACAGCTTACCTTAGCTTGTTATGTCGACACCAAGTATTCCAATATTGGTTGAGGCAGATAAGGGAGTGTCTTCAAAACGAGGACATACGACCAATGGCAGTTTTTCATCGGTGAAATTCGTCTTCCTAGCCTTTATTATTCCCAAGATCTGGGGTCGGCTACTACATAGTTCAACCGGTTTTACCTGAATATCAGTTTTTACACGGAGCGACTGGCATCGGACCTCCGCAACCCTGACGGCGAACTGAATTCGATGATTGAACTAGTTAACAGTATATTTGAGGGCACTGACTTCCCAAACACGATTGCCATAGATGTTCATGACAACCGGGACCGACGGCTTAACGTGCTTTCCGAGGCACGGGCGGCTAACACCGCCATCTTCCATACTCCGGGCTGCTATTAAGATTTTTTTATAAGAAAAACCCAACAGCAGTCCGACCCGTGAATCGATCCCGAGACCTGTTGATCTGCAGTCGCTTACGCTAACCACTAGACCAATTGATGATGATGATGAAATTGTACTAAATTAAAATTAAGTCTACTCCAATCTGAGACCTTTTTCCAAAGAGTTTCAATTTCAGACACAAGTTTGTTTCGACTCTCAATGACGTTTTTCCGAGAAATTAGTGCGGCCGGTATCGAGAGCATCGCCCGTTCTGTCATCCGCATAACAATGAATGCCGCTAATTTGCAACATGTCATTGACATAGAGGAGGAACAAAGTAGGCGATAGCACCCAACCTTTGGGAACACCAGCATTCACAGATATGAAGTCAGAGCACTCACCATCGACTACGACCTTTATGCTTCTATCTGCTAAAAAGCTAGTGACCCATTCGTGTAATTTCACAGGAAGCCCATAGGAAGGGAGCTTCGAAAGAAGCGCTTTGTGTCAGACCCGATAGAAGGCCTTCGCAATGTTCAGACTATGCAAGAAGAGTAGGAGAGCTGAAAAAGACGCGTTAAGACCGATGCCAACTCTGGAGCGCACATCTTCAACACAATATCAGGGCCTAATATAGGATGTATATCTAGGGATAGAAGTGCTAAATGCACTGAGCGTTGGTAGAACTGGATATCCAGCATACAGCTCACGCACCGCGTTATGGTAGGTGGATCCTGTTCCCCGGCATTCAAGGTCGAGTTAGACGCAAAAAGTTTGGTCAGAAGATCGATCTCTCCTTAGCCATAGGCCAAAAAATTATTTCCTATGTGTAGAGGTGGAAAGGATGGCTTACCAAAATTCTCTTCGATAGCCTTGGCAAGAGACTAGAACGCCTGAGTTCCCAGAGGAAAACGCTCAAGCCTCTCGCAAATCCTAGCAATGTGCTCCGACTTCGGCCTTGCAATGTCTCTTTTGAAGGACCTGGAGGCAAAGTTGTACTCCTTTTTCAAGCTCTGCTTCCTGCGAGAAGCCTTAGTGGAAGATAGACCAGGGTCGACATTTGCCACCAATGGGGACCACAGAGGATGAAATAGAAAGCTCCGCCACACTCTGCACCACCACATCAGCAACCGAATTAGCAGCGGTGATAGGATCATCCGGCGAGAAGCAGACCTGTCTCCAAGGGTAGGACTGTAGTGCAACACAATCTGCTGACTTGTAGTGCTACACACGGCATCTGCATGCAACTCGCGATCACGGTGAGCTTGTGAGAGGCACTGTACTCCAAACAAGGCAATGGTGAGAGAAAATCACCAAGTAAGACGATCTCTGCGGACGGGATCTGCTGCTGCATGAAGTCTGAGCCATCTGGATGTGCTCAATGAGTCGGTCAGTTTCGGCATCAATGCTATGGGATCTATAGAGGCACGCATAGACGCGGGTGTGGTCGTCGTTGAAAAGAACGCCTACACGGAGCCGTAACATTGAGAAGTCCCTACCTTCAAGATTGCTGAGGCGACGAAAGCTAATATCGTCTCAAACGTACACGCACACTCCGGCCTTAGACATGAAGGAGTGTTCTAGTCCGTATCCAGGGTGAGTGTGGTAGGAGTGTACGCTGGAGATTATATCTGCGTCTCGGTCAAGAAGAGCAAGGCTGGCAATGCTGTCTCGAGGTGGTGATGGACAGCATTAAGGTTACTATACCATCCCCTGATGTTGCAAAGGTCCACGATCGCGGGCATTATTGAGCGCAATTTTGACCCCTCTCTACCCCCCACCCTCGAAAACGCGGGACAGCCTGGGCGTCCACGCTCAAGTGCTGAAACAGCCCGGGAAGACCAAGTACAATACTTACATTAGGTATTACACTTAGATACATTATTAAAATACCTACTTTTTATCTGTATCGATTTATTATCAAAATAATATTATTAAATTATAATATGACTTCTTGTGAATTGACCACGATTTTATAACCCCCCCCCCCCCTCCCCTGGCGCTAAAGCTGGATCCGCCCTTGTAGATATACCTTGTACATAGATATAACTAACTAGTTTAGAACAAGTATGGGAGCAGACATGCACTGGGCCCGTATTTTTGAGGCTATAGTCAGTAAGCAAATAAATTATAGTGCAAAATGATATTTCAATATTTTATTCAACTTTATGATATAAACACAGTATGACATTTTCATAATGAGTCTCAACATATATTTAAATATACATTTACATTGTATTTAATCATCAATTAATTACATTAATATCTATGGGTTTACTTTAACAAATTAAAAACTATTTTTTTGTTTTCTTTATGTGCATAAAAGCTTGCCTGATACAGCATAATGCACCAGGGAGATCATTTGTTTCTTGGAGTTGTGTTTGAATGTCCTTCATAGAATGCAGTTTGGGGGTTGTACTTATCACTGAAAAAAAAAGTATTTATAATTTTTATTTTAATATAAATGTAGCATCTAATACAGTGAGGCAGGGTTGCCGAAGTTCGATGCCAGTCGCTCCATAGAAAAACTAACATTCAGATTCAACTAGTAGCCCATCCCAAGGTCCCCAAGTAATCTTGGAAATGAGCCTTTTGACTTTAGTAGCAGTATTAGATCATATATATTATGTTAATATGTGAAGCAAAAACTTTATACCCCTTTTACGAAAATTATGCAAATTAAACTTGGCATAGTTTAAGACTGTAGTCCTTGAGCGTGGGAATTTGTGATTGAACACCCACATTCATATTTTACATGCACACAATCGCATCGGGCACTGTTGCATACTAACCCTGGCAACTAATAAATTTACTTTCGATTTTTTCTTCTAGTTACATATTCATTAACTGTTCGCCTTTGAAGAATGTTTAGAATGTCTTACAAGGCACGCAATGTATCTTAGTCATATCGGAAAGCCCGCGGGCTTTAAGTAACTCGTCAACGGCCGAGAATGGGTTTCAAGTGTACCTATTCATTTTTAATTCAATTCATGGACAAATAATATATTTTTACACAGTATAAAATTAAGTCGCTCGCGCTATCTGTCAGCTGAGATCTTTTATAGTAATCAACGGATTTTAATGCTATGTTATGAAATAAAATTTGTATGATATATGTTATATTAATGGAACATAATGTTAATGTTTCTTAAAAATATAATTTTTGATCGCTTTTATTGCTCATATTGACTAAATTTAACTACATAGATTTACGCCCCACTTTTTTCACTTTTTGACAAAAAAACGACCGGAAAAAGTATGAATCAAGTTTTGAAAAGCCGTAGTCACGCGTTTTTAAGAGTTATGGTACGTTTCTATTTTAATTTAGGTTTTTACTTTTTTTTATTTAAAATGTTTGTGTAGTGGTGTAGTGATAATAATAATTTATATGCAAAGTATATTTTAAATACCTAACATAGAAATATAAACAATTTTGAATAAATACGAACAAAGTCACCAGCAAATGCTAATAATACCTATATATATATTTGAAATGTACAAGTAACACCCTTTCCGATGATACCAAACACGGAATATTTATCTCAAATTATTTTTTTAATACAGTACTTTATGTCGGCTAGGGGGCGCCACATTAAATTGAGTGACGCGTCATATAGCCTATAAGCAGCGGACGATCAAGACGCTTCTAACGATACCTCATTTATCCAGTTCTAATTAGTAGTTAAGGAGCTATGAGGGAACAGATGAACATACATACATAGCTTGTCAAAATCATAACCCTCATTTGGCTTTGCCGTGGTCGGGTAAAAAAATTAAAAATACAGTTAATTTATAAACTCCTTTTTTTAAGACAGTTAAACACAAACTATTTGTCTTAAAATTAATACTAGCTTTTACACGCGGCTTCGTCCATGCAGACTTTCATCCCCTGATTTACCCCCTTAGGGGTGGATTTCAAAAATTCCTTTCTTAGTGCTCACTTACGTTATATAAAGAACCTACATGCAAAATTTCAGGATTCTAGCTTCAGCGGTTTGGGCTGTGCGTTGATCTCTGGGTATGTCAGTCAGTCAGTCACCTTCCTCTTTTATTTATATAGATTACAGATATCAGATAATGTAAGGGATAGGGCATCTATTGTTTTACAATTCACCAATTGATTAAATTCGAACTTAAGGGATGAATAATAATGCTGTCTGTTTATTTGTGCCGGCTAATCACTGGAACGGCTGGAGCGATTTTGACAGGACTTTTACTGATAGGTAGCTGATGATATAAGGAGTAACCGCGGTTGGTGTACTATCGCGGGTAAAACCGTGGGGCTCAGCTAGTTTTTTTTTTTTTCAAAAAAGACAACTCCCGTATATATCCGATAAATCCTGTGTCGCGGGGGACTTTACAAACATACATGAAACGGACACAATCGACACCCAGACTCAGAACAACAATTCGTGGATCACACAGTGTTGTCCCATGTGGGATTTGAACCCACAACACCTGATACAGTAGGAAGCGGCGAGGCAACCGCTTAAACCACTAGACCAACCATGCAGTCAAAAATAAAACTTTTTTAAAAAAATTTTTTTTTTTACTTTTTAAAAACAATTTCTCAAAGTGTCTCGGTCTGTCAAAGTACTCGTCAAGACAAATCAAACGACTCCAAACTCGATAGGTTCCGTCGTTACAAAGTTCCTATGACCACCTTCCAGCTCCAACATCAGATCAGCTCCATGTCATCATAATATAGCATTGTCACGCTACATACATATGCCTACAAAAATTGAACACAATCGGTTGAAGATATCTGCAAAATTGAGTTGCAAGATTCCGTCTTAACAAATATAGTTAGATATATACATACATAGCAAGTTAAAAAAAAATCATAAAAATAAGTTCAATGTTAATAAAAAATACTAATATTTTTCTTTGAAATTATTCTTTAAAAAAAATTAAATTAAATTCAAGAATACAAATTAACAGTTACAATTCGACACTCACTAGCAACCCACCCTAAAACTTGTCATTACGTATTATGGAGCTCAGTGCGTCCTACAAACGGACGTGGTGTCACCTGGAATATTCGGAGGGCACTGAATTTTTTGAGCGCGATAAAACTTATTTATTGCAATTTACGGGAGACGATATCTACGTACTAAAATGTATGGAACTTTTGTCGCTAAAAATGAATGATGTTTAGCCTTAGATTATGGCTTTTTGGTGAGAATTAATAAAAAACTAAAACGGTAAATCTTTTCTCCATACTTTTTTCTCGAAATATAAGAAAAAAACATTTAAAATAGAGCACGAAATAGGACAGAGTGTGCTAATTAAAAAAGGTCGATTTCGATGATTTTCATCTTTGTTAAGGCTTTTTTTCACAAAAATAAAGAATTATTTTATAAATGCCACTCAGTAGGTTTAACTTTTTTTAGTGTCAAATAATGAATTGTATTATTTGTGTTTTGCAAAACTGCAAGTGCCTATTCGCGCGTTTTTAGGGACGCGCCCCTTAAGTTTATATAGAGGAGTAGGTACAAAATGCTTAAATACTAGTTCAAATAAAAGTATCAATAACTTACACTGATATCTTCCAATTTTGGTGTCTCTAAGTAGTCTGACAGAATAATTTTCAGATTCTTTTTTAGCCTCAGTAAAAAATTGTAGAAAAATAGTTTGTGATCCATCATTTCTGGACTCAATAGTATAGTAAATTTTTAAAAACTTTTTGTACAGCTTCTTAGCCATCAAAAAAGCTTCATGTGTTTCTTTTATGCCTTGAGATAAAAGTTTTTGATCTGAAAACATTGAATTAATAAATATTCAATTAATGCAATTCAATCTGCTAGAAGTTGATGCAAATGGGTAGTCAACACATAAACATACTATAATTATGAAAGACTAACTGCGCCCCATAGATTTTGTTGCTTTTTATTCGTTATTGTATAAAATTTCTTTTTAATGTTGTTTTCGCATAACCCTATTCTTTTTTCTAAAATATAAATAGCCTTAGTTACTCCTCATTACATCAACTATCGGACAGTGAAAATCCCGTCGAAACCGGTCAAGCCGTTTCAAAGATTATCAGGAACGTGCAAAGACTAAAATCAATCGTTTTTTAATGTAAATAATACTGTCCTGCGATGTACTGCAACATGCATTTACTGAAAAGATGTTAATTGAAAATTACACTCTTGAAATTTATTTATTTGTATAAATTAATTACCTTTTTTGAAGTTTTCGTATTGAATTTTTTGCTTAGAAAATGCCTCTACTTTGTTGTCAATATCAAGTCGTAATTGTTTATTTAGTTCTGTAAGTGTCTTCAGTTCATCATCATTACTTAGAACTTTAGTGCCATTGAAATTCAGCTTTGAAATCGTAAAACCATCTTTTAATAAATGTAAAATATGTTGCCGCAAAAATTTTACTTTTACTTCGAACTCTTTGAAACTGTTTACTTCGAAAGTGCTGGCTTTCATTTGTGTATCCCAATTTTCTTCAATGACACTCATTTTCCGAGGCGAAATGCTGTATAATTTGAGGTGACAGAAATAAACAATGGTAGTTTTTTAAGAAGATTCGTTTTTATTTTCAATTTGCGTTTGAAGTTTGAACTGTTTGAAGTATTTTGAAGTGCTTCTAATTTTAACGGTTTCTTGAAGTGTTGCCAACAAAAAAACTGTGTGAATCACACTTAGTTTACAGTATTTTACCAAGGAAGTAGACCTAAAGCATGGAAGTAGCCTAAAAAACGATAATAATAAACCTATATTTGTCTCCGTAAACGAGATACGAATATTCAATAAGTTAGAATAGGAAAGAAAATAGTTTCGTTTTCGTACTAAGAGCTGCTGTACACATTACCGCTGTCACTTGGTCACCTTTGGTCATTTTACCCAACCAAATTCAAATGCGTTCAAGAAAGTAATCTATAGTATAGAACGAACGTTGTTTTTTATTAGTCGAGTGTATTGTCTTGAAGTAGCCAAGTGGTAGTCTCGAGTTCGTACTGTGTTTTCTTACATTGAACAGCAAATTTCAAGGCTTAACGGTATCTAAATGATATTTCCGACATCTTAAAATATGGCGTGTGTAGTGTGGGAATGCAGATCGCATTCGTCACGCAAGGAAAATGAAACGGAGTTAATAAGCTTCCACAAGTAAGGCTAAGACCGCACTACGGTTTTTTCCAGCCAGCGGTTAGACCGCCAAACCGCTAAACCGCCCGAAGCGCACACACTACGGTGAAACCGCGAACAGTGTTGCCAACAGATAAACTAGCTCTCCTTAAGATTGAACTTATAAAACCACCAGAAAACCAAATCGAAATGAAATGACAGATCTGAGATAATTACTGAGCTTATAATAAAGCAACTTCAACAGCATGATCTTTTAACTAAATGTATTGCATTTTCTGAAGATAATTGTAATACGAACTTCGGTGGAATAGAGCGCCATAGAACCAACAATATTTTATAATTCCTTAAGTTAAAACAAAATCTGAATTCGAAAATAGTTGGTGAGGGATGCTCTCCGCACATTATCAATAACGCACTGCACCACGCATGTGCCAGTAGATGTTGATTCAACAACATCAAAAAAAAAAAGTTTTTGCCACTTAAACAAGCCGACCCCAAATAAAATTGGGAATAATAAAGGCTACAGTTCTTAAAGTTCTTAAAGAACTCTCTGACACAGCCGAGGTTGAGTATAAACAGCTTCTCTATCATTCAAAGACGTGTTGGCGAAATCTGTTTCCAGCTATCGAGTGAGTCCTGAATGTAGATTATATACAGTTATGCACATCATTTACTCAAAAATAAAAGCATTAGAAAAAAAATATAATTCAGTCTTTAAAACCAGAAGGATACCTACTTGCAACCATTTCAAAAAGCTTAGATGATCGAAATAGAGAAAGTTTCTTGCCATGGAATGTTGATGAAAGAAAGAAAGAAGATGAAAACACAAAAAAACTTAATATGACTGCTGATGAAAACTTTAAGCAGATAATTTTTTATTTATTACTAGCTGTGCTCGCTAATTCGTACACGTGAGATTTGGATATTCAAGTTATTTTAAATTTTTACAGTTTAAACCTTCCCTGGACTATGACAAACATTTCAAAACCAAAATCAGCTAAATCAGCCCAGCCCAGTTCTCGAGTTTTAGCGAGACAAACGAACAACAATTGATTTTTATATAATAAGAAGAAGAAGATAAGACTAAAAAACTTAGAGGAATGATATCTTATGAGTTTCAACTTAAAGACATTTTTGTCAAATTAGTCTGGTTTAAAAAAAAAGGTTGTGAAAAATATACTACTGTTTGAAAAGCATTTTCACAACTGTGAGATTTTACTTTTCTATCACTGATTTCGATGAAAAATAACTAAATTTAATTTAGTTAAACCACTAGGCCAAACTGCACGTTTGGCCTAGTGGTTTAACGGTCACCACGCCGTTTCCTACTTCGCCAAGTGTCGTGGGTTCAAATCCTACGTAGGACAACACTTTGTGTGATCCACAAATTGTTGTTCTGAGTCTGGGTGTTCTTTGTGTCCGTTTCATGTATGTTTGTAAAGTCCCCCGCGACACAGGATTTATTTCTAGTGCGGGAGTTGTCTTTTAAAAAAAAAAAAAAAAACCTGTTTTTCATGCATTCAATTATGCACACCATTTACTCAAAAATAAAAGCATTAGAAAAAAAAAAACAAGCTTTAAAACCAGAAGGATACCTACTTGCAACCATTTCAAAAAGCTTGGATGATCGGAATACAGAAAGTTTCTTGCCAATGAATGTTCAGAGTACATATATTATTCTAAATAAAGAAGATGAAAACACAAAAAAAACTTAATATGACTGCTGATGAAAACTTTAAGCAGATAATTTTTTATTTGTTACTAGCTGTGCCCGCTAATTCGTACACGTGAGATTTGGTTTTTCAAGTTATTTTAAATTTTTTACAGTTTAAACCTTTCCTGGACTACGACAAACATTTCAAAACCAAAAACAGCTGATTCAGCGAGACAAACGAACAGCAATTGATTTTTATAATAATTATAAGAAGATAAGACTAAAAAACTTAGAGCTTGAATACTGGAATGATTTCTTATGAGTTTCAACTTAAAGATATTTTTGTCAAATTAGTCTGGTTTAAAGAAAAGGTTGTGAAAAATATACTACTGTTAGAAAAGCATTTTCACAACTGTGAGATTTTACTTTTCTATCACTGATTTCGATGAAAAATAACTAAATTTAATTAAACTGAATACCTTTAAAAATAAATAAAAGAACTGTTTCGACTAATTGAACTTTGATTCTTTTTATTTCGACTAAATAAAATATAAAAGTGTTCGGATTATGACCGCAAATATCCGGGGATTTTACGTTTGTTGTACTGGTTTCTAAATTTTTGAGATGGCTCTATCTCTAGTTCAATGCTCATTATATAAGAGTTTATTTAAGAATTTCTTAAAAGTTTTATGAAAATCCTAAAACTTTAGAATACGACATTACAGATTTATGGCGGCATAATACGAGTATAGGGCCCTCAGTTCAAATCAAAATCAAATCAAATCACCAAGAGATCAAGTAACCAAGAGATGAAAAATCACCTGAAACGTTACAAAAGTAACCTTCTGGCAACACTGGACAGAACCGCCCGCGGTTGTCGCGGTTTTAAAATCAGTCGCGGTAAAAAACCGCCAGTGTGGCCGCTTCCATACATTTCCTTTTGTCACAAAATCAGGCAGTTAAAAACCGTGGCGGTTTAGCCGTAATGCGGCCTCGGCCTAAAATGTGAGTGTGTGCATAGATAGTGTTGTGACTTGTCTTTATAAAACCCACAGACGTATAATTCCTAACAACCAATGTTTTCATTTCACTGCTTGTTTCATTCGCAGAATTTAAAAGTCTATAAGTCTGTGATAAAACCACGAAATATGACACTAGAATGCGACGTTGTCGGTATACGGCGTAAACGCTCTTAACGCAGTATATCCGGGTAACTCTCGGTATACCAGGGGATCCTAAGTTAACCCGAAGGATTCTCGAGCGTCCCTAGACATTTCTATTAATGCTTTGCCATGTCATCCCACGCTGTGCCACTAACTGAGCGGCCATACAGGAAAATAGTGAAACAATAAGATTGACATAAAAAATGATTTATTAATGAAATGCACAATTTGAATTTTTAAGTACCCTTAAAAATAACAAGCTTATTATAGAATTGTCGAATACTATCTTTATTAACATTTCGTAACTTGTGTTCGTATCTAATTCTAATATTAAAAAACTTTTCAATAATTAACTTTGCAAGTAAATATTTATGGTTATTTATTGGATCTTGATCAAAAATATGGTCATTAAGGGATGGGAAACAGTGGTCATTTAGAGCAGAAAATTTGTGCATGAAATTATATATGGTCCTGGTGACAATCAAATCTAATTTAGGTTTATTAAGGTTTTGGAAGGTTTTTATATATCTATGAGTTCAACTTCCTTGTATTTTACTTATTTTTTTTATTTATTTTTTTGGAATTTAATGACCTGGTAACTAAGACCTTTAAGTCAAGGTATTTACTGAGGTATTTTAGTCTAGTGGTGAATTTTAGTACCTAAACGTGTCTGAACACCAAAAATTTTGTCAAGTAGTTGAGTAAGGATTCTAATCGAGTCAATCCATTTACTCTATTCTTTCGGGCGAGTATCACCCTTAGTACCACCACGCGCCCGTGCTCACTGGTTCATTATTTGCCGCAAAAATGACGTTTCGCTGGAGCGATGATACAACTTTTTTTTTTTATTAAGTAGAACGTAAATGCTTGTGGAATATGAAGTCCTCGCGTTATAAAACAAGCAAATGAAACAATCGATCCATTTTCGTGCCCATAGCTTCTTTTTATTAATCACACATATTTCCTGATCAACCTCTACTAAAATAGTCGTTTCGATTAGCATAATCAGTTTAATTGCTAAATTGGTATAATGCTCTAAGTATTTATCTGATGAACCAGTGAGTACGGGCGCGTGGGAGGTGCACGAAAAAAAAAATCTAAAGTAGATCGATTCGACTTAATTACTGAATAACCAACTCGACAAAATGTTTGGTGCTTTAGGCTGAGGCCGCACTACGGTTTTTTCCAGTCAGCGGTTAAACCGCCAAACCGCAAAACCGCCCGAAGCGCACACTACGGTAAAACCGTGAACAGTGTTGCCAACAGATAAACTAGCTCTCCTTAAGGCTCAGGCCGCACTACGGTTTTTTCCAGCCAGCGGTTAGGCTGAGGCCGCACTACGGTTTTTTCCATCCAGCGGTTAAACCGCAAAACCGCCCGAAGCGCACACACTACGGTAAAACCGCGAACAGTGTTGCCAACAGATAATTTTATAATTCCATAAGTTAAAACAAAATCTGAATTCGAAAATAGTTGGTTTGGGATGCTCTGCGCACATTATCAATAACGCACTGCACCACGCATGTGATTGTTTGCCAGTATATGTTGATTCAACAACATCAAAAAAAAAAAGTTTTTGCCACTTAAACAAACCGACCCCAAATAAAATTGGGAATAATAAAGGCTACAGTCTAAAAAGTTCTTAAAGAACTCTCTGACACAACCGAGGTTGAGTATAAACAGCTTCTCTATCATTCAAAGACGCGTTGGCGAAATCTGTTTCCAGCTATCGAGTGAGTCCTGAATGTGGATTATTTCAAAAGCTTAAAAAAGCCCCCCGATCCGTTTTTTTAAATCGGAGGCATACCTGTTTTTCCCCATGCATTCAATTATGCACATCATGTACTCAAAAATAAAAGCATTAGAAAAAAAATATAATTCAGTATTTAAAACCAGAAGGATACCTACTGGCAACCATTTCAAAAAGCTTGGATGATCGAAATAGAGAAAGTTTCTTGCCAATGAATGTTCAGAGTACATATTCTAAATAAAGAAGATGAAAACACAAAAAAAACTTAATAAGACTGCTGATGAAAACTTTAAGCAGATATTTTTTTATTTGTTACTAGCTGTGCCCGCTAATTCGTACACGTGAGATTTGGATTTTTAAGTTATTTTAAATTTTTTACCTTTCCTGGACTACGACAAACATTTTAAAACCAAAAACAGCTAAATCAGCCCAGCCGTTCTCGAGTTTTAACGAGACAAACGAACAGCAATTGATTTTTATATAATAATAAGAAGAAGATAAGACTAAAAAACTTAGAGCTTGAATACTGGAATGATATCTTATGAGTTTCAACTTAAAGATATTTTTGTCAAATTAGTCTGGTTTAAAAAAAAAGGTTGTGAAAAATATACTACTGTTGGAAAAGCATTTTCACAACTGTGAGATTTTACTTTTCTATCACTGATTTCGATGAAAAATAACTAAATTTAATTAAACTGAATACCTATGAAAATAAATAAAAGAACTATTTCGACTAATTGAACTATGTATTCTTTTTATTTCGACTAAATAAAATAAAAAAATATAAAAGTGTTCGGATTATGACCGCAAATATCCGGGGATTTTTCGCTTGTTGTCTTGGTTTCAAAATTTTTGAGATGGCCCTATCTCTAGGTCAATGCTTATTATATAAGAATTTATTTAAGAATTTCTTAAAAGTTTTATGAAAATCCTAAAACTTTAGAATACGACATTACAGATTTATGGCAGCTTAATACGAGTATAGGTCCCTCAGTTCAGTAACGTCTCTACGGAGGAATCTGCAAGAATGCAATTATCTGAACTGGACTTCACTCGATATGTCTACACCAAGTATTCCAATTTTGGCAGAGGCAGATAGGGGAGTGTATTAAAAAAAATCTTATTTGTGTAACGTTAAAAGTAACCAAGAGATGAAAAATCACCTGAAACGTTACAAAAGTAACCTTCTGGCAACACTGTACAGAACCGCCCGCGGTTGTCGCGGTTTTAAAATCAGTCGCGATAAAAAACCGCCAGTGTGGCCGCTTCCATACATTTCCTTTTGTCACAAAATCAGGCTGTTAAAAACCGCGGCGGTTTAGCCGTAGTGCGGCCTCGGCCTTAGACACGTTTAGCTACCAAATTACTCAATATTAGAACTAGACTAAATACTGTGGCAAAGTGCGAACTAGGCTTTTAAGATGTATGATGATGATTGGTTAGAAGAGTATTGTATATAGCAATGAGTAAAGAAAATTAATTTAAGACGTATTTATGAGTATATACATTGTCATTTAAACTGACCAGACTGACTTAAAGGCCAGACCTTTAGACATTCACAAATATTATTGGATTCATCTGATATCATTCACCAAACTATCCAAACCTGCTTATAATTCTGCCTAACCGTAATTCAACTCTCCTAGACCTCATTCTCGTATCCTCTGTAGAGCACGTCTCCAAACACGGCTGTTAGAAATTGAACGTCATTATAATGGCAACATTTTTGATTGTCATTTTTCTTGTTTGACGTTTTGAAGTGACAAGATAAAACTATCGAATATCTTTATAAAACGGTCGAACAAGGTTCGTCGGGATTGCCGTTTAAGTAAAATTTAGCTGATTGTCCAGCAATTCGGTTTTTCGTTGGTTACCGTTATGATTGGTCTGGTTTGGACTCGCGAGTTTTAGTAGTCACGTCAATTAGGCGCGATCCGCGTTAGTTAAAACGGGTGTATTATAATACGTGGGAGCCTGTACAGCAACTGAGGGACCGTCGTCACACATTCATATTGCCTGAGCAATATGAATGTGTGACGACGCAGAGAGAATACCAAGAGAGAATACCAAGGGATCCCTTGGAACTCCGATATCAAGGAATCCACACATCTCCAGTAAGTGATATTACATTAGTTTAGAATAAAAACACGGTGAAACGCCGTGAAGTTTAATGCTCTCGCCAGTGAACAAGCTTAGCGATTGAATGCCTATATCATGGGCCCTATAGACATTACAAACTTCCCAATGTGAACGCTGCATTGGCGAGAGGACTGAACAACGGCCAATGCTCTGCAGATTCCTTTTCCTATCATGGTCTCCTGTTTCTTTCCTATCTCATTCGTACTCCTAAACCTAAAATCATTTCACGCCGTAGTTTTCGTAACATGAATGTCCAAAATCTTCATAGAGATGCTGACAACATAAATTGGAGTCCAGTTTTTAACTTGCAATGTGTTGATAATAAAATTGACTGCTTTACAAATAATCTAATACACCTATACGACAAGCATGCGCCGATACGACAAAAAAGGTGAAACATCTTCCTGCACCCTGGCTTACTGAAGACATAAAAGAGACACAGAAAAAGAAAGCACGGGCTCAATCGAGGTATAAAAGACATCCTACACCTGCAAACTGGGAAAAATTTGTACTTGTAAGAAATCACTGCAATAAGATGTGTAGGAATGCTCAACGCCGATACATCCACAAGTCTGTTGAAGATGGTGATCCCATAAAGGTCTGGAAATTTCTTCAGTCGTTGGGGATCGGCAAGTCACGTCCAAATGGTACTTCTAAAGATGTTAATAGCAATTCCTTGAATGCACATTTTTCTGCTTCCTCCACTTACGGGGGAGCTACCAAGACAGCAACGCTAAGTTACCTTTCTTCTCTGCCGACTCCTAACTGTTCCCCATTCTTCTTTAGTCAATTTGCTGCATGTGATGTTAGGAAGAGCATAATGTCAATGACTTCAAATGCTGTAGGAAGCGACAGCGTCAGCCGTAACATGGTTCTTCCCATCCTAAATGAAATCCTACCGGTAATTTCCCATATTCTCAATTACTCGATGTCTGTCAGCACTTATCCAAATGCATGGAAAAAGGCTCAAGTCATTCCTCTGCCCAAAAAACGTAACCCATCTACCTTATCAGATTACCGTCCCATATCTGTTCTTCCTTTTTTTTTTCTTTTTTTTTGCAGTTTTCATAAACTCTATCACAAATCAATTACTTTCTTTTTACCATCTTTCTGCAGATGATCTTCAAATATACCACTAAACTACTCCTGATAATTTAGCACAAGCGGTCAACAATATTAACAGAGACTTAATGAAAATAGGTGACTGGATTGAAGAGTATGGACTTACAGTAAATCCAAATAAAACTCAAGTCATTACAGTGGGTAGTCCCAGATTGCAAAGTAAAATAAACTTTCAGCAAATACCAGTAGTCACTTGCAACGGTTTGGTTATTCCTTACAGTGAAAAAGTGAAAAACTTGGGAATCTATATGGATAGGTACTTATCCTGGGGACCTCAGATCGGGGAAGTTAGTCGCAAATTATTTGCAGCTGCAGGATCTCTGCGAAGGCTACGGAACTTTCTTCCCATCAACACTAAAATTGCGCTATCTTGATCTCACCGAAGACCAACTAAATAAACTTGAGCGACTTCGAAACTTCTGCATCAGATTCATATTTGGGTTACGCAAGTATGATCATATCTCAGAGTATCGTTTTAAACTCAAGTGGCTACCAATACGCTTTCGCCGGAATCTCCATATACTTTCTCTTCTATACAGTGTTCTGTTTCATCCTCACACACCCTCTTATCTCAAAGAACGTTTTCAGTTGCTACACAAAACACATTGCAGAGACCTAAGGTCATCGGAGAATTTAAAATTAAAAATGCCACAACACTCCACTCAGTTTGCAGACAAGTCTTTTACTGTGCAAGCAATAAAACTGTGGAACAGCTTGTCAGAGACAATTCGAAAAGCTAAAACCTTGTCTGTTTTGAAATCCTGGTAAAGAAATACTATCTATCATTATGAATAATTTTGGTTCATTATTTATAATATATATTATGGTCTGATTATGTATATATGTGTAGGTATATTTATGCATTTTTCTATTTTATTTATTGTTTGAATATTCACTTGATGGTGTGTTACTAGCGTAACAACTACCTTAAAATCTTATACACCCTATATCCATACTAAGGTTGTCTGGAAGAAATCGCCGTGCGCGATAAGACCGCCAATTGTTACGTTTTCAACTTTGTAAATCATTCTTCGTTATGTATCTATCTTGTGTTTACAATAAAGTATATAAAAATATATAAAATAATTCTTGTTCCAATGTTCTGATTTAATAAATAATAATAATAATAAATTCTTTATTGCAGCAAATTACATTTAACAATATAGATATGAGCCCTGACTCCCAAACTAGCGTGAGCTGTATGTTGGGAGCCAGTGTCTTCCCAAGTATAAATTACACTGTTACAAATATGTTTGTTGCAAAGTGGTCCAAATATAAGCAGTAGATTCCCACATTAGATCTAGCATTAACAACAATAACAATATAATAATACTTCTGAGTGATATGTTTTCCTTCTGTGTGTGTATGAATGAGTGTGTGTGTGTGTGTGTGTGTGTGTGTGTGTGTGTGTGTGTGTGTGTGTGTGTGGAGAGAATGTCCATTTTTTGTTTTATCAGTTTCATTTTATAATAAGTAATAAATTTTCCACCTCACTGTAATTTAAATCTTTAAGCCACATTTTAATCGTGTTTTTAATTTGATAATTAGATAGATGTTTCGTTTTGTATACAATATTGAGTTTGTTGTACAGTCTAGGTGCAACATTATAGTATTGTTGTTGGGCAAATGTGCTTTGAGCTCTTGGTACTGGGCACCTATCTAGTCTTTTACCTGAGTCGTGAAGAAAGGGTATAATGGTTTTGTGATACTTACGAATACACTGGTATACAAACAATTTTCGTACTGTTAGAACGTCAGCTCTCTCATAGACTAAATTTGTAGGATGTCGAAATCGTAGACCTAGTAGCACTTTGAGCACCGCTCGCTGTGCTCTTTCGAGTCCAAGTATATGTGTTTTAGCCGATGAGCCCCACGAGCAGATGCAGTAGGTAATTACACATTCGGCCAGTGCTTTGTATACTTGTATCAGCAAAGTAGTGTCTGGTATTATCCGTAATTCCTTAAAAATATAAATAAGTTTCCTTAATCGATTGCTAACGATAGCTATATGCTTCTTCCAGTTTAGTTTGTCATCTATATTTACTCCTAAATATTTGATGTCTGAAGTTCTCGTTAGAGTGGGACAATCACAGCACGAAAGAAACACATCTCCTGATCGATTGCAAGGGTAGCAATGTGTGCGGAACTGAAAATTCTTTGGACTGGATACTATGGTCTTACTAAAACAAAGAAACCTGGTTTTACTGACATTTAAAGTTAGCAGACTGTCCTCGAGCCATGCAGTGACAAAAGACATGCCTTCTTCAGTCAGTTTTCTTACATTCTCCCACGTATTGCTATAAAATAATATAACCGTGTCATCGGCGAACATTTGTATTTCAGCACCTTTAATTTGCTGTTTACATAGGTCATTAATGTATGCCAAAAACAGAGAGGGAGCCAGCGTACTGCCCTGCGGCACCCCGTAGGTACTCACACTGAAATCACTGGCATGATTACCGACTCTTACACACTGGTGCCTATCAGTTAGGTAGTCCCTAAACCACAAAAGCGCATTCCCCCTAATACCTAAGTTTTCTAAGCGAGTTAGGAGGATTGGTATCGAAACGGTATCGAATGCCTTCTGTAGGTCTAGGAATACCCCTACACACTTGTCTCCTTTATCTTAGTGTTCTGTGATTGTGGAGGTTAATTGTAAGACGGCACCGTCAGTGGAGTGATTTGCACGAAACCCGTGTTGATTAGGACTAAGGAGTTTATTGCCTTCTAAGTATTTTATCAAGCGTTTGTTCATAACTTTTTCTATTATTTTGGAAAGAGTACTCAGCAGAGAAATTGGCCTATAGTTTGTTGGAAAAGACTTGTCACCCGACTTATAAATGGGACACACAATAGCATATTTAAATACTTTAGGGAAAGTGCCGTATTCAAAACTGAGATTAATTAAATGAGCAATAGGATCAGCGAGGTGGTAACGAAATGTTTTTAAAACTTTTGCTGTTATTTTATCTAACCCTGGAGCACTGTGGGTCTTAAGGCTGTATATTACATTTATAACCTCAGCAGCATCCGTTAAATGTAAGGCCATAGTATCCAAGGGTGCATCAGATCTTTTAGCTTTTTTGGCTAAGGTAACCTCATCCGTGCCAATCTTTTGGAGTGTTTGATTGGCAAGGTCT
The DNA here is from genome assembly GCA_949125395.1 of Diaphora mendica. Lineage (NCBI taxonomy): Eukaryota > Metazoa > Arthropoda > Insecta > Lepidoptera > Erebidae > Diaphora > Diaphora mendica. The sequence continues at coordinate 12,935,789 of OX421321.1, forward strand.
GACCCCACCGACGTAAAAAATTTATTAACTTCGTCCAGTGATTCGGTGACTGTGGCTTTTAACTTCATTAATGAATAATAAATGAATAACCTTTTAATGAAAAAACATTAATCGCCTACTTGTCAGGGCCCGGCCCTTAGAGCATATTTACCTATATACCTGGCAGCCCAGCCCAGATATCGTAATCGGAGTAACGAGAAAGAGACTGTTTGGGTAGTGTCTACGTCTATCTCATGCAAGCTTCTGATTGGTGGACGCACATATCAATTTGCATGACTGATTTGGCAGGAAACACACCAATCAATCAGAAGCCCAATCAAAAGCTAGCGTGAGAGAGACAGACACTACCCAAACTCAGTCTCTCTCTCTCTCTCTCTATTCCGATCACGCTTTCCGCCCGTTTGGCTGCCCTTTCAGTTACAAATGCTCTAAGGCTATACTTTACAGGTCATGGTTTTACTTGTGTGCTCTGTGCTGTGACTTGTATGTGAGCATCTGTGAGGACGAGGAGAGGACTGGACTGTGAGTAGCTTGCTACATACATTAAAATAATAATCTGTGACTGTGAGACTGAGATATTAGAAATGTCAAAGAAGATCGCTGATAGAAAATGTATTTGATGTAAACTTTAATTTCTCATCAATAACAAGATTATTTAACTATTATTAAAAGTTCAGCTTTATGCTGAAATGCAAAAAATAAACTCTATGTTGACAAATCATTTTGTTATTACTTGATCACGGTCGTATGAAGACTATGATATGAAATTCTGGTAAGCTAAATCAATAAGATTTTATACCTACGTCAAGTATTTCTTGGAAAATATACTAGGATTTTCTTATTTCAGGTTTAAGAAAAATCTAAAGAAGACATATCATACTGTTTTCTATCATTATGTTTTATAGCATTTATGATGAAAAACTGGTAAAGTCTGTTTATGTGCTTTGTAAGAGTTTTATGACTTTGAGGATAATCGTGCAGAATTTGTCAAATGGGCCATTGTCTAAGCTGTTTGAAAAATCAAGCTAATGCTGATAATTCAGCTTCACCTCATAGAAAAAAAGAGGGTAAGTCACTCAGATTCCTCTAAAGCTAGACTGTAATATTGTGATGTAGATAATGAAGAGTTTGTTATTTGCAGAGATGACAGAAGTTGCTGCCCCAACATCCGATTATCCTCAGGAAGAACCACTACTGCATGATAATCAAAATAGCATTAAGAATTATAGGAATTCAAGCACTTCACAAATAACAAATGAAGTGTCTAGAGAACAGAGCATAGTAGAGTTGGTGAATGCTCAACAAAAATCTATTTTAATGTCTGACAAAACACCTAAACCATTCTACCAGAAATTGCCTTCAATACCGCGGACAATGTCATCTTTAGGCTCAAATGATAGCCGTATCTCTGAGACAAAGATCAATCAGCTGTTTGATCAGTACAAGGACTCGCTGGAAGATGCAATATTAGCAGAAGGTATAGAAAATCTTTGCAATGATTTACAATTAAATCCTGATGATTTCAAAGTGTTAGTTTTGGCTTGGAAGTTGAATGCTAGTCAAATGTGTAGATTTACAAAAACAGAGTTTATACAAGGTTTAAAAAATATGAAAACGGATTCCGTCAAAGGTATACAAATGAAATTGACTGAAATAACCAGTGAGCTCAAGAGGGATACTGAACAATTTAAGGACTTGTATAGATTCACATTTAAATTTGGTTTGGATGTGAGTACCGGTCAAAGAATACTGCCAACAGATATTGCTATTTTATTGTGGCGTCTAGTCTTCACAAATAATGATCCTCCTATATTAGACAGGTGGTTAATGTATTTAGAAAAAAATCCCCATATTAGAGGCATTCCAAAAGACACATGGTATATGTTTTTAAATTTCTGTGAATTTATTGGGGATGATCTCACCAGTTATGATGATACTGAGGCTTGGCCAAGTCTTTTCGATGATTTTGTAGAGTATGAAAATGATCAAATGAATCAAAATGTTAAGAAGAATGACATCAAGACAGAAGATTAAAGTTGATTGCCAAATTTTAGCTATATGGGTACTTAATTAAGATATTACGACTGATAATCTGATAAATAAATGTTCAATGATGTTAGTCTTGTATCTTGGGAGAAGCTAAGTGTTGTAAAGGTAAATGAATGTTTTTATGCTATGTACTGGACAAATTGAATGGGTACTGATAGTACATATTGTGAGATTTTAATGTACATAAATTATTACTATTATATTTTCTAACTTGTTTAGGTATAATTTTTAAAATTATTTTACATTCCAGTCATGGAATTAGACAAAAATTATGTAAATATTGTTTTTAGATGCATCAAAGGTACCTTTCTTGTGTTGTATATTTTTATATACCATCATTATTAATCTTGCACAAACAGGTCCTGCCCAATGAATAATGCCTAAAAGAATTTAATTATATTATTATTATAATGGTGCATTATTGAAATTGTCACAATTTTAAGGTGAACACTAAATAATTTATTTTTTTTATAACAAGAAAATATGATAAGGTGTAACATTCTTCTTCAAATTAAAGATGTGGCAATAATATTTGTTTGTTTTTGATTCAGTATTTGCAGCCTGAAAATGTTTTTCTAAAATTAAAGAAATTTTAATAGTTATTTTGATACAATGTCTAGGTTTTAAATTATTAGGGTTGAAAAAATCAAAAAGATTCTGCTAATTTAAGCTTAAATAGCAGTAGATTATCCTACTTGTATAGTATACAACCTCATAAACTCCAAAGAAAGGCCTATGTTCAGCGTTGGAGTATTAAAAATATTATTGATAATGATAATGAAGCATTGTAGTCTCATCAAAATCTAGTAACGAAGAAAGAGCGAATGGATCAAGAGACCACAAACTTGAAATAGTTTGTCTTTCGTCAACCACCAGAGCCTACTTATTTGATGGCAAATGACTACCATCGCCTATTGACACTTGCAACTACAGGATACTTGCAACTCTGTAGTTGCAGGTGTCAATAGGACTCTGTAGGACATTGCCCGCGTTTTGAATCCGTCCCCTAGTATCAGGTGCAGGGCTGGGGCAACCACACTCACACTGAACCAACCAAAAAACCGCACTACGTCTCAGACACTAGTATCCGGGGAACCAGGTGTACCTTAGAAATGAAAATCCTGGAATCCTGTCATACCTAGGGCCTGCTCTTGCGTGGGAACCCTGATGATCACAGGACACGCTTGCTCCGTAGAGCGTCGCGCTACTACTGAACTGCTTCTGCTTGGGTGGCAGTTGGCCTGTTGAGGCCATCTGTCTAAGACGGAGATCGTTCTGCTGCCTCTGGAGCCTGAGTGACAATACCGGGCCCGGCAGACCGGGCGAATTCTAACCAAACGAGAGAATTCCAACTCCACGGTCTCGGCCACAAAGTCACGCCTCTGCCCCTCCCACACCGGGCACGCTGCCAGCGTGTGGGGCCCCGTGACCGCGATCCGGCCACCGAGTGGTGGCACTCAGGCCTTGGCTCTTTTCGAATCAGGCACAGCAGCACAGGTGATCTCTGAAGCAGGGGCGTCCTTACCTATAGTTCAGGGTGTGCGGTGCGCAGCACTGTTAGGGGCGCCATTCCTCCATAATGGATCTTACCACCTTAATTTTTTTTTGGAACAAGCAGCCCTTTTCCTATTGCAGACAATAATTGTATCCTCTCCGTGTATTTTTTTTATGTACCTTTACAAACTATAAAATTATTGTCACCTAACTCTGACTAGGGTCACGAACCATTCGCTATAGCGGAATACGGCTGTGGACTAGAGTAGACATATTAAATAGTATAAACAGTAGGTACCTACCTAGGTAGGCCTAATAGGCCTCGCGTGAGAGCGTTTTCACATTATCCGATCCGATATCGGTGTCGGGCACCGATACGATATTGGATTAAATAAATTGTATGTATTTTTCGGATCCGATATCGGGCCGGACAATATGAAAGACATACATATTTCATACATTTAACTTCCTCCGATATCGTATCGGCGACCGACAGCGATATCGGATCGGATAATGTGAAAACGCTCTTAGAAATTAGCTGGCCTATGTATTGTAGTGAAATTTTAAAGGCTGTGATGGTGATGATAATGCTATTAATGCCATGCATGTAGATTTGTTAAAGATGAAAAAGTATAAAAGTACATACACGGTTCTTATTGTGTCACGGTGTCCACCGGTAGGTACCTATATCTATACAAAAAATTAAATTGAAGTGTTCGTTTGTAATTTTAAATTAACAGTTTTTCGCATAATACATGTGAAACTATATTCGGTAGGTACTTAGGTAGGTCAAAAAAGAAATTTTTAAACTTTTTGTCTGTCTGTTTGTTCCGGTAATCCGGGTAATCTCTGGAACGGCTAAGACGGATTTTGACGCAACTTTCACACTTTTACACAGGTATGTAGGTCCAGGGCTGAGCGTGTACACAATTAAACATATAAAAGCTATCTTGAGCAACATCTATATTTCAGATTCTATTCTACTAATCTCATCTTTGAAGTTGAACTTAATTAGAGATGCGAAAATTTTACGAAATCGGTTTAGTAATTTCGGAGTAGGTATCCCGAACTTCGAGACATGAGATTTTTATGAAATAAATTAAATTTTACTTATCAATCAGACGTCTCTGATTCCGTACAATACCTGACTCAGACATGTACCCACACTTAACACTTTAGTTTTGCAACCTGTAAAAAAAATTTTGTCTTTTAAACTCGGTTTTGATACAAATATCAATAATACATTATTTTGTGACTTTATGCAAATAATACCTCTCTTCTTCCTAGCCTTTATTATTCCCAAGATTAATTGGAGTCGGCGGAGCGACTGGCATCGGACCTCCGCAACCCTAAGGGTGAACTGAATTCGAACGTTGAACTAGTTGTAGTTGAATATTTCCGCTCTGACCGCCCTGAATACGGTGCGCCTCTGGCGGCCTCAGAGAGTTTTGGCGGTCAGAGCCATACGCGGATACCGCAGGTGGCGACCGAGGCAGCGTGCGACTTGGCCGGGACACCCCCGTGGGATTTGGAGGCGGAAGTGCTCGCCGAAGTTTATCGACGGGTGGCTGAATATCGGGCGGAGTATGGTTATCGCCCTCCGCCCGAAGAGGTACGCGAGTGGCGTGAAGCCGCCCGTCGAGCCACTATGGCTAGATGGTCATTCCGGCTGGAGACTCCACGTACTGGCTTTGCCGCCGTGGAGGCTCTCCAGCCGGTCATCCTCGAGTGTGCAGGCCGGCAGCACAGGGCACTTTCCTTCCGACTGACGCAGGTGCTCTCCGGGCACGGTTGCTTCGGGAAGTACCTGCACTCGGTCGCCAGGAGGGAATTGAGTCCCGCCTGCCGCCACTGCGACTGCAGTGAGGACTCGGCCCAGCATACGCTGGCGATTTGCCCCACTTGGGCGTCTCAGCGTCGGGCCCTCACTGCAGTCATCGAAGGAGATCTCTCGCTACCGGCCGTCATACGCTCCATGGCCGGTAGCGATAGCAGTTTCAGCGCGGTCGCAGCCTTCTGCGTAGATGTCATCTCGCGAAGGAGGTGGCGGAGAAGGCCCGGGAGGACGATGTCCACTCGGACCCAATCCGCGGCGCGCCTATCAGCACCTTATGCCGCCCTGAGTGTGGCCGCGGATGGTCGGGACGGGTTTTCCCTTCCATCCGCTTTAGTGGCCACCCGCGAGGGGGCGACGTACGCATGTGCCGTACGTCGCCTAAATTGAGTCATACCAGCAGACCCGCTTCAGTGCGGGCAAGCGCTGGGAGGGGTCCGGGGCGGATCCAGGGGAGAGGGGGTCATGACCCCCCCCTGGGGTGTGTTCATGACCTAAATTAAGTTGTCAAACATAATGTTCTTTATATTTTTTGTCACAATATAGATTTTAATCGTACACAATACAGAATTTAACCGTGGCTAAGAGCTTCAATGGTTGAAGAACGTCTAACCGGACTGAAACTTCTCCATATCATGGGCGTAGCCAGCCATGGGCTCAGGGTGGGGCAGCAGTCTAAAATAATATGTAACTAGCAAACTATACCCACTACTATAGGCCTGTCGCGTTGCTGGACGAGGCGGGCAAATTGTTTGAAAGGATACTGCCCGTATCGTCCGGCACTTCAGCGAGGTGGGGCCCGATATGTCGGACGCTCAATTAGCATCCCGAGAGGAGCGTTCGACAGTCGATGTCGTGTTGCGCCTGAGGGCCGTGACCGAAGAGGCAGTGGGCTGTGGCGGTGTGCTGTTGACGGTGTCTTTCGACATCGCCAACGCATTCAATAGTCTGCCATTTAGCTGCATCAGGGAAGCACTCCTCAAATACGGCGTGCTAGAGTACCTGAGGCGGATGGTGTGAGACTATTTAGAGGAGCTTACAGTCATGTACGAGAACCGAGAAGACGTCTTGAGACGGCGTCGTGCGGTGTTCCACAGGGGTCTCTCCTTAGACCACTCCTGTGGAACTTAGGGTATGACTGGGTACTTCGAAGTCGTCTTCCCCCCGGGCTAGGCGTAATTTGTTACGCCGATGACACTTTGGACATGGTTCGGGGGGCGAACTTCCAAGAGGCTTTTATCCGTGGGAGAGCCACGCTTCGGCATGAATGGGCCGGCTCGACCGGAGTGATACCATGGCCTCACAAAAAACCGGTGTGAAATAGTGCTTGCGCTGTGTTTCACCGAGTGAATGAGGACACCGAGGGCCCATATCCCAACCCCTTCCCCTATCTCCCCCATCCTCCGCCTCCACCCCCCCATTCCCCAAAGGCTGGCAACGCACTTGTGACGCCTCTGGTGTTGCAGATGTCCATGGGCGGCGGTAATCGTTTACCATCAGGCGATACGTCTGTTCGTTTGCCCGCCTATTCCATAAAAAAAGGCAGCGCGCCTCGCAACCAGGGTTATCTTTCTGGTGGTTTGGGCGCTGGGCCTACGGGTGGCCCTAGATAAGACTGAGGCCCTTATGTTCCAAGGGCCCCGGCGCCTCTATTGTTGTCAACCCAGTCCTCGTACAGGTTCGTGCTATGATGAAGTATCTGGGCCTGATCGTCGACGGTAGGTGGCTTTTCGACGAGCATTTCCGACAGCTTGCTCCGAAGCTGGTCAACGCTGCCTCTGTTTTGGGCGACTTTTGCCCAATTTGAGTGGAGCCAGCGTCGCGACAAAACGGCTTTGCCGTTACAAAAAAGCCTTTTTGTCATGTAGATGGGTTATCGCGTCGATGGCACTGTATGGTGCACCGGTGTGGGTGGCGGCTTTGACCGCCCAGAATAGGGCGCGCCTCCGGTGTCCCCAGAGAATTTTGGCTGTTAGAGCCATACGCGGCTACCGCACCGTGTCGACCGAGGCGGCGTGTGCCTTGGCCGGAACTTCCACGTGGGATTTGGAGGCGGAAGCGCTCGCCAAAGTTTATCGGCGGACAGCTGACTTCCGGGCAGAGAACAGCTTTCGCCCTACACCTGAAGAGATACGCGAATGGCGTGAAGCCGCTCGTTGAGTCACCATGGTTCGCTGGTCATCCCGGCTGGAGACTCTACCCCCTGGCTTTGCCGCCGTGGAGGCTCTCCAGCCAGTCATCCTCGAGTGGACAGGGCGGCAGCACGGGACGCTTTCTTTCTGACTGAGGCAGGTCCTTTCCGGGCAATGTTGCTTCGGGAAGTACCTGCACTCGGTCGCTAGGAAGGAACTGCTTCCCGCCAGTCACCACTGCGATTGCAGTAAGGACTCAGCCCAGCACACGCTAGTGGTTTGCACCACCTGGGTGACGCAGCTTCGGGCTCTCACTGCAGTCATCGGAGGAGGTCTCTCGCTACAGACCGTCACACGCTTCATGGCCGGTCAGCGTTACCACGGTCGCAACCTTATGCGAGGACGTAATCTCGAAGAAGAAGGCGGCGGAGAGGGCAGGCAGGCAGGCAGGGTGGGGCAAGTGCCCCACCCTGCCCCACCGTGGCTACGCCCATGCTCCATATCAATAAAAACATACCCATTGAAGTAGCACTAGAAATGATAACGCGTTTTGGAGAAGACGTGAAAGAAAATATGATTTTCCTTTTTAAATATGGGTATTTTTAGGTATAGTACTTCTAAACCCATGTACGTACAATGGTTCAATCAAGAGGCAATTTTTTTTATGTGATAAACGAGCAGACGTATCGCCTGATAGTAAGCGATTACGGCACCCATGGACACCCGCTACACCAGAGGCGTCACAAGTGATCGCCTTTTAAAAAAGAATACCTACGTTCTTTTCTTGAAAGATTTAAGGTCGTATTGGTCCGCAAATACCGTAGGCGACAGTTTATTCCACAGTTTTGTTGTGCGAGGCTGAAAGTTTCTAGAAAAGCGCACAGTTGTGGATTGCCAACCGTCTAAACGATGGGGATGAAACTACTGTCGCGTAGGACGATGGCGGAAAGAGGCGATAGGGATCAGTTCGAACAATTCCTCGGAGCACTCCCCATAGTAAATGCGATAGAAGATGCATAGCGAGGTCACATCTCTACGCAGCGCCAGAGAGACCAGCCGATTTGAAATATCTTGGTAGTCGCTCTCCAGAGGGAGGAGCTTGTACTAGGGTGCCTTTGTCCAAAGATGAGAACAGTATTCCATATGAGGCCGAAACTGCGCCTTATAAAGCAGAAGGCGGTGGGCCAGGGTGAAATACAGTCTTGATCTATTGAGCACGCCAAGCTTGTTCGAGGCCAATTTGGCGTTACCCTCCAAATGGCCACGAAACTGGACTTCACTCGATGTGTTGACACCAAGTATTCTAATATTGGCTGAGGCAGATAAGGGAGTGTCTTCGAAACGAGGAAATACAACCAATGGCAGTTTTGAAATGAAAACTATAACTAACTATAAAGAAATTGTACTAAATTGAAATTAAGTCTACCCCAATCTGAGACCTTTTCCAAAGAGTCTCAATTTCAGACACAAGTTTGTTTCGACTCTCAATGACGCTTTTCCGAGAAATATTAGTGCAGCGAGTCTATAGAGCATCGCCCGTGCTGTCATCATCATCAACGAATGCTACTAATTTGCAACATGTCATTGATATAGAAGAGAAACAAAGTAGGTGATAGCACACAGCCTTGGGGGACACCAGCATTCACATTCACAGATATGAAGTCAGAGCACTCACCGTCGACTACGACCTTAGGCTGAGGCCGCACTACGGTTTTTTCCAGCCAGCGGTTAAACCGCAAAACCGCCCGAAGCGCACACACTACGGTAAAACCGCGAACAGTGTTGCCAACAGATAAACTAGCTCTCCTTTAGATTGAAGTTTTAAAACCACCAGAAAACCAAATCGAAATGAAATGACAGATCTGAGATAATTACTGAGCTTATAAGAAAGCAACTTCAACAGCATGATCTTTTAACTAAATGTGTTGCATTTTCTGGAGATAATTGTAATACGAACTTCGGTGGAATAGAGCGCCATGGAACCAACAATGTTTTATAATTCCATAAGTTAAAACAAAATCTGAATTCGAAAATAGTTGGTGTGGGATGCTCTGCGCACATTATCAATAACGCACTGCACCACGCATGTGATTGTTTGCCAGTATATGTTGATTCAACAACATCAAAAAAAAAAGTTTTTGCCACTTAAACAAACCGACCCCAAATAAAATTGGGAATAATAAAGCTACAGTCTAAAAAGTTCTTAAAGAACTCTCTGACACAACCGAGGTTGAGTATAAACAGCTTCTCTATCATTCAAAGACGCGTTGGCGAAATCTGTTTCCAGCTATCGAGTGAGTCCTGAATGTGGATTATTTCAAAAGCTTAAAAAAGCCCCCTGATCCGTTTTTTTTAAATCGGAGGCATACCTGTTTTTCCCCATGCATTCAATTATGCACATCATGTACTCAAAAATAAAAGCATTAGAAAAAAAATATAATTCAGTATTTAAAACCAGAAGGATACCTACTGGCAACCATTTCAAAAAGCTTGGATGATCGAAATAGAGAAAGTTTCTTGCCAATGAATGTTCAGAGTACATATTCTAAATAAAGAAGATGAAAACACAAAAAAAACTTAATAAGACTGCTGATGAAAACTTTAAGCAGATATTTTTTTATTTGTTACTAGCTGTGCCCGCTAATTCGTACACGTGAGATTTGGATTTTCAAGTTATTTTAAATTTTTTACCTTTCCTGGACTACGACAAACATTTTAAAACCAAAAACAGCTAAATCAGCCCAGCCGTTCTCGAGTTTTAGCGAGACAAACGAACAGCAATTGATTTTTATATAATAAGAAGAAGAAGATAAGACTAAAAAACTTAGAGGAATGATATCTTATGAGTTTCAACTTAAAGATATTTTTGTCAAATTAGTCTGGTTTAAAAAAAAAAGGTTGTGAAAAATATACTACTGTTTGAAAAGCATTTTCACAACTGTGAGATTTTACTTTTCTATCACTGATTTCGATGAAAAATAACTAAATTTAATTAAACTGAATACCTTTGAAAATAAATAAAAGAACTATTTCGACTAATTGAACTATGTATTCTTTTTATGTCGACTAAATAAAATAAAAAAATATAAAAGTGTTCGGATTATGACCGCAAACATCCGGGGATTTTACGCTTGTTGTCCTGGTTTCAAAATTTTTGAGATGGCCCTATCTCTAGGTCAATGCTTATTATATAAGAATTTATTTAAGAATTTCTTAAAAGTTTTATGAAAAACCTAAAACTTTAGAATACGACATTATATACACACATCAAAAGTGTCTAGGGATCAAGCATTTTTATGCGGATTTCTTGAGATTGAGATGTGGCTTTGGCCCTGGCCTGCTCAGTCGCCAGACTTGAACCCGATTGAGCATGCATGGGATATGCTACAGAGAAGAGCTCTGCCGAATATGGAGGGTATCCAGTCGCAAGAAGACCTTTTTTTGTTGTTGCAACGAACATGGGCGGCCATTCCACAGCGTGATTTGGATGAACTCATTTTGAGTATGCCAAACCGATTCTTGTGTTGTTAGTGTTCGCGGTAGAAACACGGATTATTAATTGTTTAAGTTACCTAATAACATTTTAAAGAAAACTGTTATTTCAGTCTTTTTTTCGAACTTTAATGTTAGTGGTTCAAATGTCAAAAATCCCTTTATTAGGAAAATGGCAAATTTCTTTATTAATGCAAAGGTGACTTGGTTTATCATTACTGTGACAAACGAAAACACTTTATTTGATGAATCCTTAAAGAAAATTTTAATTAATATCAATCAGGAGAAAAGTTATTGCAAAAATATATGTTGATCCCTAGACACATATGTTGATCCCTAGACACTTTTGATGTGTGTATTTATGGCGGCATAATACGAGTATAGGTCCCTCAGTTCAGTAACGTCTCTACGGAGGAATCTGCAAGAATGCAATTACCTGAACTGGACTTCGCTCGATATGTCGACACCAAGTATTCCAATTTTGGCAGAGGCAGATAGGGGAGTGTATTAAAAAAAATCTTATTTGTGTAACGTTAAGGCTGAGGCCGCACTACGGTTTTTTCCAGCCAGCGGTTAAACCGCCAAACCGCAAAACCGCCCGAATCGCACACACTACGGTAAAACCGCGAACAGTGTTGCCAACAGATAAACTAGCTCTCCTTAAATTGAAGTTTTAAAACCACCAGAAAACCAAATCGAAATGAAATGACAGATCTGAGATAATTACTGAGCTTATAAGAAAGCAACTTCAACAGCATGATCATTTAACTAAATGTGTTGCATTTTCGGGAGATAATTGTAATACGAACTTCGGTGGAATAGAGCGCCATGGAACCAACAATGTTTTATAATTCCATAAGTTAAAACAAAATCTGAATTCGAAATTAGTTGGTGTGGGATGCTCTGCGCACATTATCAATAACGCACTGCACCACGCATGTAATTGTTTGCCAGTATATGTTGATTCAACAACATCAAAAAAAAAAAGTTTTTGCCACTTAAACAAGCCGACCCCAAATAAAATTGGGAATAATAAAGGCTACAGTCTAAAAAGTTCTTAAAGAACTCTCTGACACAGTCGAGGCTGAGTATAAACAGCTTCTCTATAATTCAAAGACGCGTTGGCGAAATCTGTTTCCAGCTATCGAGTGAGTCCTGAATGTGGATTATTTCAAAAGCTTAAAAAAGCCCCCTGATCTGATTATTTTTAAATCGGAGGCATACCTGTTTTTCATGCATTCAATTATGCACATCATTTACTCAAAAATAAAAGTATTAGAAAAAAAATATAATTCAGTATTTAAAACCAGAAGGATACCTACTTGCAACCATTTCAAAAAGCTTGGATGATCGAAATAGAGAAAGTTTCTTGCCATTGAATGTTCAGAGTACATATTCTAAATAAAGATGAAAACACAAAAAAAAACTTAATAAGACTGCTGATGAAAACTTTATGCAGATATTTTTTTATTTGTTACTAGCTGTGCCCGCTAATTCGTACACGTGAGATTTGGATTTTCAAGTTATTTTAAATTTTTTACAGTTTAAACCTTTCCTGGACTACGACAAACATTTCAAAACCAAAAACAGCTAAATCAGCCCAGCCGTTCTCGAGTTTTAGCGAGACAAACGAACAGCAATTGATTTTTATATAATAAGAAGAAGAAGATAAGACTAAAAAACTTAGAGCTTGAATACTGGAATGATATCTTATGAGTTTCAACTTAAAGATATTTTTGTCAAATTAGTCTGGTTTAAAAAAAAAGGTTGTGAAAAATATACTACTGTTTGAAAAGCATTTTCACAACTGTGAGATTTTACTTTTCTATCACTGATTTCGATGAAAAATAACTAACTTTAATCAAACTGAATACCTATGAAAATAAATAAAAGAACTATTTCGACTAATTGAAATATGTATTCTTTTTATTTCGACTAAATAAAATAAAAAATATAAAAGAGTTCGGATTATGACCGCAAATATCCGGGGATTTTACGCTTGTTGTCCTGGTTTCTAAATTTTTGAGATGGCCCTATCTTTAGGTCAATGCTTATTATATAAGAATTTATTTAAGAATTTCTTAAAAGTTTTATGAAAATCCTTAAACTTTAGAATACGACATTACAGACTTATGGCGGCATAATACGAGTATAGGTCCCTCAGTTCAGTAACGTCTCTACGGAGGAATCTGCAAGAATGCAATTATCTGAACTGGACTTCGCTCGATATGTCGACACCAAGTATTCCAATTTTGGCAGTGTATTAAATGTTATTTGTGTAACGTAAAAGTAACCAAGAGATGAAAAATCACCTGAAACGTTACAAAAGTAATCTTCTGGCAACACTGTATAGAACCGCCCGCGGTTGTCGCGGTTTTAAAATCAGTCGCGGTAAAAAACCGCCAGTGTGGCCGCTTCCATACATTTCCTTTTGTCACAAAATCAGGCTGTTAAAAACCGCGGCGGTTTAGCCGCAGTGCGGCCTCGGCCTAAAAGTAACCAAGAGATGAAAAATCACCTGAAACGTTACAAAAGTAACCTTCTGGCAACACTGTACAGAACCGCCCGCGGTTGTCGCGGTTTTGAAATCAGTCGCGGTAAAAAACCGCCAGTGTGGCCGCTTCCATACATTTTCTTTTGTCACAAAATCAGGCTGTTAAAAACCGCGGCGGTTTAGCCGTAGTGCGGCCTCGGCCTTAGGCTATGTTCAGATGACCGCGCGGCACCGGCGCGGAAGTGTTCACATGACAGAATATGTACGCGCGGCAGTCTGGTATCAACATTGATTGAGAATGGACGTGGAGGAGGCAATTTGCTTATGGATTTAGTACCGAAAAGTGAGATGTCGGAGAAGAAGTTTTTCTTTTTTCTTCAGTATCCTTAATAATGCAAAAAATTTAAACTAATTCTTCCCAACACATTATTTTTATTGTTTTATTTGAATATCCTTAGAGTTAAGATTCCAAATGACATTTCTTTTTTCGATTTCGTCGATAAACAAATCGATAGACACGATACTTTTAATAAAATTAATTAGAGATTAATTTATTCATAAGATACTGTATGTTTTCCAAATAAAATAAAATAAAAATACCGTCTTCGCTACTCATTTTTCTTTGATCTATGTGTCAGTCCGCCTCAAACCGCGCGGATCAACTGAACAGGTCGATACGGGTTTGTACAACTTGAACCGCGCGGTACAATATTAGGCGCGCGGGCGGCGGGTCGCAGCGCACCGCGCGGTGGCGCGCGTTCATGTAAACAGTTACCACTGTTTGGATTGATCTTGTACCACGCGGTACCGCACGGTCATCTGAACATAGCCTTATGCTTCTATCTACTAAAAAGTTAGTGACCCATTGGCATAATTTCACATGAAGACCATAGGATCGAAGGCCTCCGCATTGACTAATTATATAGACTACGCCTGAAGAGTAGGAGAGCTGAAAAAGACGCGTTAAGACCGATGCCAACTCTGGAGCGCACATTTTCAACTCAATAGCAACCTCTCGACTTACTTATATCTAGGTATAGAAGTGCTAAACGTACTGAGCGTTGGTAGAACTGATTCAGCATACAGCTCTCGCACCGCGGTATGGTAGGTGGATTCTGTTCCCCGTCATCCAAGGTCGAGTTAGACGCTCAAGCTTTCGCTAATCCTAGCAATATGCTCCGACTTCGCCCTTGCAATGTCTCACTTGAAGGACCTGGAGCCAAAGTTGTACTCCTTTTTCAAGCTCTGCTTCTTGCGAGAAGCCTTTTTGGAAGATAGACCAAACCAGGGCAGACATTTGCCACCAATTAAACCACAGAGGTTGGAATGAATAGCTCCATACCCTGCATCACCACATCAGCAACAAAATCAGCAGCGGTGTTGGGATCATCCGGCGAGAAGCATACCTGTCTCCAAGGGTAGGATTGTAGTGCACCACAATCTGCTGACTTATAGGCTACACACGGCGGCTGCGTGCAATTTGCGATCACTGCGAGCATGTGAGAGGCACTGTACTCCGGACAAGGCAATGGTCTAAGGAGTTCATTGGAGCGTCTACGGATAATGATATAATATATAGATAGTGGTAACCGTCCGGATGAAAGTCAGCAGAAGGTCCAACAATGAAGAATTCTGACCGTCCACATTTGAGACTCGCGTGGGCGTGATAAACAGCTGTCAGGCCTTAAACCTGAGCGAAATCATGAACAGATCTCCCCGCATGATCCGTTTTAATAAAACGGCTAAGCTTGTCGGCGTTGGTGGGCGTTAAAATCACAAAATAAGACGATCTCTGTGGACGGGATCTGCTGCTGCATATAGTCTGTAGCCATCTGGATATGTTCAATGAGTCGGTCAGTTTCGCACAAGGTCGCCTACACGGATCCGTAACATTGAGAAGTTTCTAACTTCAAGACGAAAACTGATATCGCCTCAAGCATACACGCACACTCCGGCCTTAGACATGAAGGAATGTTCTAGTTTGTACCCAGGGTAAGTGAGGTAGGAATGATCGCTGTAGCCGATATCTGCGTATCTAGGTGCCATGTTAATTCTGCTCTTACCCCGGGCACAATTGAGCGCAATTTTGCCCATATAATACGAGGGGCAGCCTGGGCGTCCACACTCATGTGCGGTAATAGCCCGGGAAAAACAAGTACATTACTTATTACATTATTACACTTACATACATTATTTAAATACCTACTTTTTATCTGTATCTATTTATTATCAAAATTTAATTATAACTTCTTGTGACTTGTCCGCGACTATAAGACCCCCCCCTTTTTTTTTTTTTTTTTTTTTTTTTAACGTGTGGAAATCCCCTCGGACCGTCACCCCACCGGGGCTTGCGGCGGGGCGGTGTGTCGAACTCGAACCGACTAAAACCACACGGTGTGCCACTCTGCGCCTGTGAAGGGAGGAGTCCGGGAACTGCAGTTATTAACACATCCGGACCCCTCCCAGCGCCTGCCCGCACAGAAGCGGGCACCGTCTGCTGGTATCCTCTCAATTAGGCGACGTACGGCACACGCGTACGTCGCCCCCTCGCGGGAGGCCACTAGAGCGGATGGAGGGGAAAGCCCGTCCCGACCATCCGCGGCCACACTCAGGGCGGCATGAGGCGCTGATAGGCGCGCCTCCGCCGCCCGGTTCGCCGGCGGCGGATTGGGTCCGAGTGGACATCGTCCTCCCGGGCCTTCTCCGCCACCTCCTTCTGCGAGATTACATCTTCGCAGAAGGTTGCGACCGCGGTAAAACTGCTATCGCTACCGGCCATGGAGCGTATGACGGCCGGTAGCGAGAGATCTCCTCCGGTGACTGCAGTGAGGGCCCGGCGCTGTGACGCCCATGCAGGGCAGATTGCCAGCGTATGCTGGGCCGAGTCCTCACTGCAGTCGCAGTGGTGGCAGGCGGGACTCAATTCCCTCCTAGCGACCGAGTGCAGGTACTTCCCGAAGCAACCATGCCCGGAAAGGACCTGCGTCAGTCGGAAGGAAAGGGTCCCGTGCTGCCGCCCTGCCCACTCGAGGATGACCGGCTGGAGAGCCTCCACGGTGGCAAAGCCAGCGCGTGGAGTCTCCAGCCGGAACGACCAGCGAGCCATCGTGGCTCGACGGGCGGCTTCACGCCACTCGCGTACCTCTTCGGGCGGAGGGCGATAGCCATACTCCGCCCGATATTCAGCCACCCGTCGATAAACTTCGGCGAGCACTTCCGCCTCCAAATCCCACGGGGGTGTTCCGGCCAGGGCGCACGCCGCCTCGGTCGACACCGTGCGGTATCCGCGTATGGCTCTGACTGCCAATACCCTCTGAGGCCGCCAGAGGCGGGCCTTATTTAGGGCAGTCAGAGCCGCCACCCACACCGGTGCACCATACAGCGCCATCGACCGGACAACCCCCGTGTACAGGAGTCGCGTTGCGACGCTGGCTCCACCCAAATTGGGCAAAAGTCGCCCAAGGGCGGAGGCAGCGTCGACCAGCTTCGGACCAAGCTGTCGGAAGTGCTCGTCGAAGAGCCACCTACCGTCGAGTATCAGGCCCAGATACCTCATCTGGGCCCGAACCGGTACGAGGACCGAGTTGACCTCTATGGAGGCGCCGGCGGGTGGACCACGACGGGGCCCATGGAACAATAGGGCCTCCGTCTTGTCCAGGGCCACCCGTAAGCCCAGCGCCTCGATGCGCCCGACCACCAGAGAAACTCCCCTGGTGGCCAGGCACGCCGCCTCTTGGATAAGACCCCCCCCTGGACCAAGGCTGGAGCCGCCCTTGGGTCCGGACGTGTTAATAACTGCAGTTCCCGGATTCCTCCCTTCACAGGCGCAGAGTGGCACACCGTGTGGTTTTAGTCGGTTCGAGTCCGACACACCGCCTCGCCACAAACGCCACGCCACTCGCGTACCTCTTCGGGCGGAGGGCGATAGCCATACTCCGCCCGATATTCAGCCACCCGTCGATAAACTTCGGCGAGCACTTCCGCCTCCAAATCCCACGGGGGTGTTCCGGCCAGGGCGCACGCCGCCTCGGTCGACACCGTGCGGTATCCGCGTATGGCTCTAACTGCCAATACCCTCTGAGGCCGCCAGAGGCGGGCCTTATTTAGGGCAGTCAGAGCCGCCACCCACACCGGTGCACCATACAGCGCCATCGACCGGACAACCCCCGTGTACAGGAGTCGCGTTGCGACGCTGGCTCCACCCAAATTGGGCAAAAGTCGCCCAAGGGCGGAGGCAGCGTCGACCAGCTTCGGACCAAGCTGTCGGAAGTGCTCGTCGAAGAGCCACCTACCGTCGAGTATCAGGCCCAGATACCTCATCTGGGCCCGAACCGGTACGAGGACCGAGTTGACCTCTATGGAGACGCCGGCGGGTGGACCACGACGGGGCCCATGGAACAATAGGGCCTCCGTCTTGTCCAGGGCCACCCGTAAGCCCAGCGCCTCGATGCGCCAGACCACCAGAGAAACTCCCCTGGTGGCCAGGCACGCCGCCTCTTGGATAAGACCCCCCCCTGGACCAAGGCTGGAGCCGCCCTTGGGTCCGGACGTGTTAATAACTGCAGTTCCCGGATTCCTCCCTTCACAGGCGCAGAGTGGCACACCGTGTGGTTTTAGTCGGTTCGAGTCCGACACACCGCCTCGCCGCAAACCCCGGTGGGGTGACGGTCCAAGGGGATTTCAACACTTTAAAAAAAAAAATAGTTGTCAGTATATTTGAGGGCACTGACTTCCCAGTAACGATTGTCAAGGTGTTCATGACAACCGGGGCCGACGGCTTAACGTGCTCTCCGAGGCGTGGGCGGGAAACACCGCCATATTCCATACTCTGGGCTGCTGTTAAGAATTTCTTGTAAGAAAAACCCAACAGCAGTCCGACCCGGGAATCGAACCCGAGACCTCTTGATCGGCAGTCGCTTACGCTAGCCACTAGACCAACGAGGGAGTCTTGAGGCACTGATAGGCGCGCCACTGCCACCCGGTTCGCCGGCGGCGAATTGGGTCCGAGTGGATATCATCCTCCCGGGCCTTCTCCGCCGCCTCCTTCTGCGAGATTACATCTTCGCAGAAGGTTGCGACCGCGGTTAAACTGCTGTCGCTACCGGCCATGGAGAGCATGACGGCCGGTGGCGAGAGATCTCCTTCGATGACTGCAGTGAGGGCCCGACGCTGAGACGCCTAAGTGGGGCAAATCGCCAGCGTATGCTGGGCCGAGTCCTCACTGCAGTCGCAGTGGTGGCAGGCGGGACTCAATTCCCTCCTGGCGACCGAGTGCAGGTACTTCCCGAAGCAACCGTGCCCGGAAAGGACCTGCGTTAGTGGGAAGGTATAATCCCACGACGGGGCCCATGGAACAATAGGGCCTCTGTCTTGTCCAGGGCCACCCGTAAGCCCAGCGCCTCGATGCGCCCGACCACTAAAGAAACACCCCTGGTGGCCAGACGCGCCGCCTCTTGGAAATTCGCCCCCCGGGCATACGGCATACGTGACCAACGTGTCATCGGCGTAATAAATTACGCCCAGCCCAGGAGGGAGACGCTCTCGAAGGACCCAGTCGGTCGCACGTTCCACAGGAGTGGTCCAAGGATAGACTTCTGCGGAGCGCCGCACAACATGGGTCGCCGTCTCAAGACAAGTCGGTCCTCGTACACGACGGTACGCTCCTCTAAATAGTCTGCCACTAGCCGCTTCAGGTACTCTGGCACCCCGTGGTAGTAGAGTGCTTCCCTGATGCAGCTAAATGGCACACTATTGAAGGCGTTGGCGATATCCAGGGACACCGCCAACACCACGCCGCCACAGCTCACCGCCTCTTCGGTCACGGCCCTAAGGAGCATCACGGCATCGACCGTCGAACGCCCCTCTCGGAATCCGAATTGTGCGTCTGACAGGTCGGGCCCTTACCTCACAGAGGTGCCTGCCGGACGGTGCGCGCAGAGAGTATCCTCTCAAACAACTTGCCCGCCTCGTACAGCAACACGATGGGCCTATAGGCCGCGACCGAATCCAGCTTCCCGCATTTCCAGCACTCAGGAAAGCGTCCGGACGCTAAGCTAGCGTCCAACACTTCCCTGAGGCTGTCCGACATATGGTCGAGGGCTCGGGCCATCACTCAGGCTGGTATTCCGTCCGGCCCGGGGGCGGTGTTCTTGGAACGGATCCGCAGAACAGCCGCCCCAACCTCCGATTCCCCAACGGGCGGCACATCGTCCTCACTACCCCCGTCGTCTCCGACCGAGTAGGCCATCGACGGGGGTGTGTGCTCCGCCCGTTGCGGGAAATAGCCCTCGAACACTTCCTGCAGGAAGCTGGGCTGGAGAGTCTCGGTAAGGGAGGCAACGCGCGGAGCTTCTGTCGCACCGCACGATTAAGGCGACCCCAGGGGTCACGGTCGAGACTCTCCAGCCCGTTTCAACCACTAGGCCAACCGTGCAGTAGACTTAGGGGTAGTAGTAGTAGTAGTAACCCTAGAGGGGTTGTTGAACAAAACATTTAATAGAATTCTTTCACAAGCCATTTAGGCTACAGTGTATATTATATTTTACTATATTATTTATTTGAAACTTAATGCACGTTGTACAGAGGCAGCTTTGATGTCATGAGGCATTCTCTCCCAGTCGACCTTCACGTGACGTAAAAATATGATGCTATGTACGATGCTAGTAAAGTATTGTTTTTTTCATAGTTCATTATACCTAACTATCATCACTACATAATCCTATTGATATTATAAACGCAAAAGTTTGTAAGTATGGATGGATGGATGTCTGTTACTCTTTCACGCAAAAACTACTTTGATGAAACTTTACAGTAATATAGCTTATACATCAGAATAACATCGGTAATCGCTACTATTTGCCGCGATAACCGACATATACGCGGGCGGAGCCGCGGGCAACAACTAGAAATATTATAAAACAAAGTCTTTCGTCGCGTCTCCTCTGTTCGCGATGAACTCAAAAGTTACTTGCATGGATTTTGACGCGGTCTTTACCAATACATAGAGTGATTCTTGAGAAAGGTTTCCCTACATAATTTGTTTTGAGTATATAGGCTAAAATCTAACGATATTTGCTGAAGACGTCGGAAAAAATTAACACATCTTTTCAGGGTAACATAGTCTACATATATAGCTACAAGCTGTTGCCCGCGGCTCCGCCCGCTCGATTATCGCGGCAAATACTAGCCTATGTGTTATTCTGATGTATAAGCTATGCTATGTTACTGTTGAGTTTCATCCAAATACGTTCAGTAGTTTTTGCGTGACTTTTTCACGCACAAACACACATCCTTACAAACTTTTGCATTTATATTATTAGTAAGTATGATTTTCCGTAAAGACGGGGCGAGTTGCGTGTGCGTGTGAAGTGAGGGACCATAGTGATATTTTTGTTTGAAATTTTTATAATATTTAGTAGTAGGCTCAAAACAATTGTAGAACAAATATGAGAATTTGTAAAAAGATATGTTAAAAACTACAGCCCTTTAAGTGTGGTCCCTCAATCCTCACATACCATCAGCCAGATCTCGGCAAGTATGTAAAAAAATAAGGTATTGTGACTGCAGACATTTAGAAGAGAATTTGTAAAGATATATACTAAATAACTGAGCACAAATCATCAACGATTAAAAAAATACAACGACTACACTGTGGTCCCTCAGTCCACACACGAAAGATTTTGTTATACTGAATATTATCACATCAACGGAATAAAATCTTTATTTTCTTACATAATGTTTTAGAACAAGTCTTATAGCAATTTGTAAAAAATAAATTTAAAAAAAATACCGACGCACTTTGAAGATATTTATAATTAAAGCTGGTCCCTCAATCCTCACGTTCTCAAACATACTTGCATGTCTAGCTGCTAGACGACTAAAGTATCACAAAGTGTAGTGTATTAAACTTTTTGTAAAAAGTTTCTACAAAATAATAGGTATGTTTAATTGTGTGTATCTTACCTCTAAAATGAGATTATAGCATTTCAGTGATCTTATGAACAGATATACGAGTAGTGTGACCACACAATGAAAAAAAATCTAGACTACCAATATAATTTTTTTGTAATAGTCGAAACCTAAGGTTGTACGGTAGATTTAGTGTTATGTTACATTACGTATCTTTACAAAGCATGAAATAAAGTAGCTTTTAGACGCTTATCACCATTTAGGCTATGTTTAAAGGAAGCTTTATGTACTAATTATATCCCAGTATTTTACAAACCATTATGGTAATGTAGTGGTATTATTTATACAGCTCAGTTTTATACGTTTTATTAACACATAAAATTGAACATTTAAAAACACAGGATTTTGTAAAATATTTACAAAAAGTCCTTTTTGTCTTTGACTTAAACAAAAGTATTACAATAAGTTATATGCCTTACCAAGTGCAGGCACTGTTATTGGTTTAGCCGTGAAAGCGTAATAGAGAAACAGACTAAGCCACTTTCAAATTTATAATATTAATATAGATCGCGATAGGTACTGTCGCGGACTTTTTGTAAATATTTTACAAATCCTGTGTTTTTAAATGTTCAATTTTATGTGTTAATAGAACGTATAAAACTGAGCTGTATAAATAATACCACTATGTTACCATAATGGTTTGTAAAATACTGGGGTATTATAAGTACATTAAGCTTCCTTAAAACAGCCTAAATGGTGATAAGCGACTAAAAGCTACTTTATTTCCTGCTTTGTAAAGAAACGTAATGTAACATAACACTAAATCAACCGTACAACCTTGGGTTTCGACTATTACAATAAAAATTATATTGGTAGTCTACATTTTTTTTCATTGTGTGGTCACACTACTCGTATATCTGTTCATAGGATCACTGAAATGCTATAATCTCATTTTACAGTCAAGATACACACAATTAAAGATACCTATTATTTTGTAGAAACTTTTTACAAAAAGTTTAATACTCTACACTTTGTGATACTTTAGTCGTCTAGCAGCTAGACATGCAAGTATGTTTGAGAACGTGAGGATTGAGGGACCAGCTTTAATTATAAATATCTTCAAAGTGCGTCGATATTTTTTTTAAATTTATTTTTTACAAATTGCTATATGACTTGTTCTAAATCATTATGTAAGGAAATAAAGATTTTATTCCGTTGATGTGATAATATTCAGTATAACAAAATCTTTCGTGTGTGGATTGAGGGACCACAGTATAGTCGTTGTATTTTTTTAATCGTTGATGATTTGTGCTCAGTTATTTAGTATATATCTTTACAAATTCTCTACTAAATGTCTGCAGTCACAATACCTTATTTTTTTACATACTTGCCGAGATACGGCTGATGGTATGTGAGGATTGAGGGACCACACTTAAAGGGCTGTAGTTTTTAACATATCTTTTTACAAATTCTCATATTTGTTCTACAATTGTTTTGAGCCTACTACTAAATCTTATAAAAAATTCAAACAAAAATATCACTATGGTCCCTCAGTTCACACGCACACGCGAGTTGCTAGTAGTTTGATAAATCAGAGATGTTAATATAATAATAATAATTATTATTATATTAACATCTCTGATTGATCAAACTAGCCTAGGTTATATTTGGTAAGACATATTTATGACAATCTGCAACCTTTGGATTGCAGATAGTAAGGTTATCAATAACTAGTCTCTTTTCACATAACTGTATGTAGTAACCAAAGGTTAATAAGGTTTAAAAAATTACAACAAACTATGTAAAATCTTTGTCAAAATTTATATACCTAGCCCATGTCCCCGGGCCAATCTTACAAATCTACATTGAAATCATTGTAACCTCATTCATTAAAATTAGTTCAGTGGTTTAGGTGCTACAGTGGAACACACAAAAACTGCCAAAACTGTTACCCTTCCTTTTTTCTTCACCACAGTTGGGTAGAACTTTAAAATACCAATAAAATCTCAATATATTTCATAAATGTATATTGGCAACTAAACCAAAGCTACCTTTTATATCAGAGAACTAAAAATTGTACTAAGATTTACAATAATCGTTAAACAAAGAAATAAATACCCACTATGGATTACAGTAAAATACAATATTCTACTTATACCGACTTTGACCGATAGTGTTTAACTACAAAATACTGATTACTTTTGTAAGCTATTGACAAGATTCTTAAAGAAATAGAGGCATGATAGGCGTAATTTATGAATAAAATGAATTTAACATTTTAAAATTTTTTAATGGTTTTATTATAGCTGTAAAACCTTATAGGTACATAATGTACTTTCCATGCGATAGGCATTATTAGTGCTCTTATTCAAGATCAGGTAAATTTTCATCATCTGAATCAGTTTCTTGATCAGAAAATGAAGGTTTTTCTGCCTTATCCCCAGCACCGCCGCCACCACCCATCGCCTTGAGTAGTTCTCCAAGATCATAATTAGAATTATCACCACCAGTTTCTTCTTCATCAAATTCATCCTTCCACTTATTGAAGTCTACCTTAAGATAGTGAGGTTTCTTTTTATCTTTCGTTAGCGACGGCCAGTATGAAGCCTCTGTGTTCTTTTTGTGAAGTACCATTTCTATGCATCTTCCTTTATTTACGTAGGCACTGGACTCCGGAACTACACTTTCATATAACGGTATGGTTACTTCATTTATTTTATTGTCTGATGCATTGACGCCCTTGAAATATACTGAGTTTTCTTCTATTTTAATAGTGGGATCTTTGGATTCGATGCTAAATGTGAGAAAGACGTCTGCTTTGCATTGAGCCCATAAAACTGGAGGAGGAACTGGAGTTTCATTAGCCATGTTTCTTGTGTTAATTTCAAAGGCGTTACAAATATTATCGTAAAATTAGTACTTCTAAACTAACTAGCACACAAATTTGACTCACAAAAACTGATATTCGTTCTAAGCCGCTGCCTCGCCGCACCGATTCATTTATGGAATTGAAATTGAGAGCACAGATAATAAATACATACATGAGATCTCTCAAAAGAATGCAAGGAATCGACTAAAGTCACTTAATTAAATCCCAACGTGATTGAACTCCTTAGAGTATTCATACTTTTTCAGCCTCGCTTTTTATGTAGTTGGGTTTTGGTTTCGACTTTGTAAGGTAACCTGACGTTTTAGCCCGGCCCATTAAAATATCGAGAACTTCAAAACATACGTACATTGTGTTGCTACAGATCGAATGCACTTCTTAGATGATACATATTTACTTACAAATAAAACCCATCATCATAGGAGGTATTACCGGTTTGAAATTATTTCGATGCCTCTACTAAATATTAAGGCCTTGTAGCCTAAAAAGAAATATAATACGTAATGTTCTCCACCCCTGGGAGAATTGGAATTCTGAAGTTTTTAATTTACGTCCCCTAATTAAAAAGATACTAAACTACTAGGTACATAAAAGCCAGGGCTTTGAACATGTGGCGCTGTGGCGAAAGTGACCGCTCAACGGGATCGGGGGACCCGAGATCCCGAACATAGAGGACGTCGGCAGCAACACCAACCGTCGACGGGTTCACAATCTGCCAGAATGGGGACCTCTGGTACCAGATAAATTGCAGCAACAGCAGCTGGTGATAAGGAAGTCCAGGGTGGTTTCCCCAACCTATAGCGGCATCGATCCGGGGGGAATGGACGCCCTAGAATAAAATGATCTGGGCCAGTAGGGCGCCTGAGACAGGCCGTCGGGGTGGTTTTTAGTGGAAATCAGGGCCCGATCTAAGGGGTGGGGGGACAAGCCGGGCATTTGCCCAGAGCAGCAAAGAATGAGGGGTGGCAAAATTGACTTATTCCTATCTTCCAACCTAGGTTGAGAATCTTATGTGCCACCTTCCAACCTACTTCAGGTTGGATAGTGGGAATATTTAAGTATTTTACATAACTGAATTATTTTAGTTCGAAAGAAAGACGGAAGAAGTAGAGATCCGCAGAAAGTACCGATACCTGAGTAGTAGGTATCATTTCGATACTAATTATATTTGAACACGATACTTTTGTTCCGATATTTATGAGGTATCATTACTTTTATAAATACTAGATAGTTTTAACAAAATTTAAGTCACATCATTAGATTTGGGTCGTAGGGGATTACCCTTCTATAGACAATAGCTTATGTTTAGAGCGTGTGTTGCCAGTTTCTCGCGTTATCAATTTGACTGCCTCGGTGGCGCAGTGGTAGTGAATGTGACTGCTGTGCTTGAGGTCTCGGGTTCAAATCCTGGGTCGTATCAAATGTTTGTGTGATTTACAAATATTTCTTTTGGAGTTTGGATGTTTTCTATGTATAATAATATGTATGTATTTACAAAAATAAAAGTATATACCTATGTATTTATATCAGCTGTCTAGTACCCATAACACAAGCTCTGCTTAGCTTGGGACTAGGTGGTGTTGTGTGTTAGATGTCCGAAATATTTATTATTTATAATTATGTAAAAAAATATTTAATACAGTTTAGTCCTGATTTACTTTTTTACTGTTGCTCTAATTTATTTTTGTCATACACAATATGTCAAAATTTAGTTACATAGTTTGATACGATTATTAAGTGATTCATTCTCACCAAGTTCCGAAATATCTCGGATAATATTTGATATTACGGATATTACTCAATCGAGAGTTTTAAAAATAAATTGAAAAGTACTCGATACTTAACAATATCGATACTTTACTTAATATCGATAAATCTGATTCGGTACTGGTTTCGAGTAAAGTTATAAGATACTTATAGGTTCGATACTTTTTTAATTTTGTGGAACACTAAGAAAAAGTACCTTAATAGGAAATAAGGAACCAACTATACTAGAACTTAGAATACAAAAAAGAAACATCCGAATTTTCTGCCGATTTTACATTTCTGAACTAGCAACCCTTTCAGTCAGTTTAAGTTTGATGGGGATTTCCCTCAAACTTTCGGAGGAATATTACTTACATTCGTTCAACGCGAAATTTTAGGGGGAAACCTATAAGTATCTTATAAACAAAATATAGTACTATTTTTCCATTACTTTATTTGAAGACTCCTAGTAAAAATGTTCTGCCCTAGAGACAAATTTTCGTCCTATTCGTAAATAACATAGCGGTTAAAAGTGATACGATACAGAATTAAAATATTTTATCTATTTATGTGAAATATATGCTAAGTCTACAAGTTGATTTGTAGTAACATAATTGTAATATCAGTATTAAATTTTAAAACAAATCTTTTGTTGTCTTTTTATACGAACCGCATACCGTATGAACCTTAACTTACATACCTATGAACCGATTGACCATAATAAACAGTTAAACAGCTTGGTCCTAATCTTTTTAACTTCTAAAACGATTTTGATGAAAAATGTTTATTGTTCCTTTATTTTATCATAGATAGGCAAGATTAGCCCGAGACAGGGAAAAATAGCACAAGGGAAAAGAGGCCCATACGCAGCAGTGAGTCGCAATAGGTTGATGATGATGATAAAGTTGAAAGGTACGTAATTATACCGATAAAATGATATATCAATCCATTCAGTAGTTTGTGAAATTCTATAAAAGACATACATTGTATACTTACTAACATAAAAACACTCATCAACTTTCTTAAGATACTTACTTCAGAAGGCCCAATAGACTGACACGTGAATATTAAAGGTTATATATTATATATTAAAATTATAATCCCAACAATATTAGTACGTATCCTTTAATAGGCGGTCCACACTACAACGATATATCGTAGCGATTTAACTGTGCAGTTTTATCGTACGTGTGGACGGAAATTGGCTCAGATTTTTTGGTTGGTGCAAACGATCGGAGGCATGAGCAAAAGTCATTCGATAAATCGTTGTCGATTTAACTGCACAGTTCGTCTGTGCAGTTATCGGTAGCGTGTAGACGGAAGTCGGTGCAATCGCTCAGTTCTTTCACAAATCTTGCTGTAAGCGGACGCGTCCGCGCACGTCAGTCAACTTATTTCATTCAGACTGCCTCGGTGGCGCAGCGGTAGCGTATGCGACTGCTGTGCTTGGGGTCTCGGGTTCGATTCCCGGGCCAAATGTTTGTATGATCTGCAAATATTTGTTTCAGAGTTTGGGTGTTTTCTATGTATAATATGTATGTATTTACAAAAAAAAAAGTATATATGTATTTGTATCAGTTGTCTTGTAACCCATAATATAAGCTCTGCTTAGTTTGGGACTAGATGGCGTTGTGTGTTATATGTCCGAAATATTTATTTATTTATTATTTATTTAATAAATTTACGTGAGACTAGCTGAACCCCGCGGTCATTGTCGTACCGCTGGTAACGTCGCGGGGCGAAGTTAGTCTAAGAAAAGTAAGTTAGCTTAAGTTACTCCTCAGCTACCTATCAGTGAAAGTCCCATCAAAATCGGTCCAGCCGTTCCAGAGATTAGCTGGAACTAACAGACAGACAAAAACTGTAAATGTTATTTGGGTATAATATATATATGTACCCTATATACATACATAATAATAATAAGCTAATAATAGGCATTTAGCAAAAAGCGGTTATTTTAATATTACAAACAGACACTCCAATTTTATTTATTTGTATGTTATAGAAGTATGACTTTCTTTACACAAACACTTTACAGAAGCCACTCCTTACACCACACACTATGTGATTTTCTTCACTTTTTAACCGACTTCAAAAAAGGAGGAGGTTCTCAATTCGACCGTTTTTTTAAATGTTTGTTCGCGGATAACTTCGTCGTTTATGAACCGATTCTGATGATTCTTTTTTTAATGGAAAGGAGACATCCCAACGGTAGTACCATGATAAGGACATTAAGTTCTGATGATAGCATCCAAGAGAAATCGAGTCGAACCTTGAAGTCGGTTTTTGTTTTTATTAAAACTTTACTTGTACAAATAAATAAACATTTCGGAAATCTAACACACAACGCCATCTAGTCTCAAACTAAGCTGCGCTTGTATTATGGGTACTAGACAACTGATACAAATACATGTATACTATTTTCTGTAAATAGATACATATTACACATAGAAAACACCCAAACTCCGAAACAAATATTTGCAGATCATACAAACATTTGGTCCGACCCGGGAATCGAACCCGAGACCTTAAGCACAGCAGTCGCATACGCTACCACTGCGCCACCGAGGCAGTCAAATTAAGCCATATTATCGCAAGCGCGTCATCGCCTTCCTTCGCGGACGACATGTTTATAGTCTGAGCTTCTGCAGAGAACTGACCTCTAATATATATTAACAATGTACTCTGTGGAACTGACGATCGATGCAGATATCGTTGACGTGTGGACGCTCTATGGACGTACGATAACTGTACAGTCGAACTGTGCAGTCACATCGCAACGATAAATCGTAGTAGTGTATACCGACCATAAAGGTATAGCCCGAACCAATCTTTATGACGGCTCGGAACTTAGTCCATGTCGATGCGCAGCATACAATTTTAGGTATCAGAGGGAACGTACAGGGGTGCGGGTGTAGACCAATACACGGCGCATGTTTCTTGTGTGTGTGACTTATGTCCGTACACTACACATGCACTCATAATCCTGTTTACGTACAGTCGAGTTGTTAATAGTCTTTGAATTGTTTCGTAACCTAGGTACTTCTTTTGTATTTTTTTTTTGATTACTTGTTTTATTATTCACTGTTGTAGTTAAGTGTATTTTACGTTAACTTTTCAATGGGTACAAATTTGATGTGTCGATTAAAATGACTAGCGGACTGTATACTCTTCTATATATCATCACGCTAAGACCAATAGGAGTGGAGCACCCAATGAAGGTTTTAAAATCGTTTTTTCTTCTTTTGAGAGCTTCCGTTGCTTAAACGGTTAGTTTCTCAAAAATTATGAATGAGACTTGTTCCCCTTCAAAAGTTCTAAAAAAATCCGCGACAGCATATCACCTTGATATAGTAGGTGAAAATCTTTTAAGCTTTAGGCTTTAGTACCTGGATGACCGAGCGTCGCTCGGCATTTTTTTTTATAAATGGGTTTTTTGGCAACATTGGGACTATCCAAACGGTGTGCGTGTGAACTGAGGGACCATAGTGATATTTTTGTTTGAATTTTTTATAACATTTAGTAGTAGGCTCAAAACAATTGTAGAACAAATATGAGAATTTGTAAAAAGATATGTTAAAAACTACAGCCCTTTAAGTGTGGTCCCTCAATCCTCACATACCATCAGCCAGATCTCGGTAAGTATGTAAAAAAATAAGGTATTGTGACTGCAGACATTTAGTAGAGAATTTGTAAAGATATATACTAAATAACTGAGCACAAATCATCAACGATTAAAAAAATACAACGACTATCCTGTGGTCCCTCAGTCCACACACGAAAGATTTTGTTATACTGAATATTATCATATCAACGGAATAAAATCTTTATTTTCTTACATAATGTTTTAGAACAAGTCTTATAGCAATTTGTAAAAAATATTTAAAAAAAAATATCGACGCACTTTGAAGATATTTATAATTAAAGCTGGTCCCTCAATCCTCACGTTCTCAAACATACTTGCATGTCTAGCTGCTAGACGACTAAAGTATCACAAAGTGTAGTGTATTAAACTTTTTGTAAAAAGTTTCTACAAAATAATAGGTATCTTTAATTGTGTGTATCTTTACCTCTAAAATGAGATTATAGCATTTCAGTGATCTTATGAACAGATATACGAGTAGTGTGACCACACAATGAAATAAAATGTAGACTACCAATAAATTTTATTGTAATAGTCGAAACCCAAGGTTGTACAGTTGATTTAGTGTTATGTTACATTACGTCTCTTTACAAAACATGAAATAAAGTAGCTTTTATACGCTTATCACCATTTAGGCTATGTTTCAAGGAAGCTTTATGTACTTATAATACCCCAGTATTTTACAAACCATTATGGTAACATAGTGGTATTATTTATACAGCTCAGTTTTATACGTTTTATTAACACATAAAATTGAACATTTAAAAACACAGGATTTTGTAAAATATTTACAAAAAGTACGCGATAGTACCTATCGCGATCTATATTAATATTATAAATTTGAAAGTGGCTTAGTCTGTTTCTCTATTACGCTTTCACGGCTTAACCAATAACAGTGCCTGCACTTGGTAAGGCATATAACTTATTGTAATACTTTTGTTTACCAGGGCGTTACAGTACGGACCAACAAATATTCTTACATTCATTAAGTTATAACCAAATTTTACGTACTTAAACAAAAGTATTACAATAAGTTATATGCCTTACCAAGTGCAGGCACTGTTATTGGTTTAGCCGTGAAAGCGTAATAGAGAAACAGACTAAGCCACTTTCAAATTTATAATATTAATATAGATCGCGATAGGTACTATCGCGGACTTTTTGTAAATATTTTACAAAATCCTGTGTTTTTAAATGTTCAATTTTATGTGTTAATAAAACGTATAAAACTGAGCTGTATAAATAATACCACTATGTTACCATAATGGTTTGTAAAATACTGGGGTAGTATATGTACATAAAGCTTCCTTGAAACATAGCCTAAATGGTGATAAGCGTCTAAAAGCTACTTTAATTCATGTTTTGTAAAGATACGTAATGTAACATAACACTAAATCAACCGTACAACCTTGGGTTTCGACTATTACAATAAAATTTTTATTGGTAGTCTACATTTTTTTTCATTGTGTGGTCACACTACTCGTATATCTGTTCATAAGATCACTGAAATGCTATAATCTCATTTTAGAGATAAGAGTAAGATACACACAATTAAAGATACCTATTATTTTGTAGAAACTTTTTACAAAAAGTTTAATACACTACACTTTGTGATACTTTAGTCGTCTAGCAGCTAGACATGAAAGTATGTTTGAGAACGTGAGGATTGAGGGACCAGCTTTAATTATAAATATCTTCAAAGTGCGTAGATATTTTAAAAAAAATAATTTTTACAAATTGCTATAAGACTTGTTCTAAAACATTATGTAAGAAACTAGTTTTTATTCCGTTGATGTGATAATATTCAGTATAACAAAATCTTTCGTGTGTGGACTGAGGGACCACAGTATAGTCGTTGTATTTTTTTAATCGTTGATGATTTGTGCTCAGTTATTTAGTATATATCTTTACAAATTCTCTACTAAATGTCTGCAGTCACAATACCTTTTTTTTTTACATACTTGCCGAGATCTGGCTGATGGTATGTGAGGATTGAGGGACCACAATTAAAGGGCTGTAGTTTTTAACATATCTTTTTACAAATTCTCATATTTGTTCTACAATTGTTTTGAGCCTACTACTAAATCTTATAAAAATTTCAAACAAAAATATCACTATGGTCCCTCAGTTCACACGCACACTCCAAACGCCACCTTTTTATTTTTCTTCTAATAAAAAAATAAGTTAAGTAGCGCCCTCTCTTGGTAGGCCCTGATACTGTTTATTTTGCACCTGATTCCAGTATAGTTTAATGTAGTTCGCTCCAGTTGCGATAGATGGCGCTAGATGTACATTGATTGTATATATTTGATTGTTAAAAACACGAATAAAACGACAGTTTCTAAAAATCTATCCTAGCTAGATCGATTTATCGCCCCCGAAACCCCCTGCATACAAAATTTTATGAAAATCGTAGTACGAGATTTAGATTATATATATATACACAAGAATTGCTCGTTTAAAGGTATTAGATATAGGTAAAAAATAAAATAAGGTTGGACAACAACAATGCAATACAAAAATGCAGAAATTTTAAAGGTTGTTTATGGTATCGGTTGTATTGAAAAAAATGTCATTAGCATAGCATGTCTCCCTGTACCTGGATGCACGTTCTCACAGACAAACCTCCACGATAGTTCAGTTTCTTGCAATTGACCTTCTTGCGACAACATTATGGAAGTATTTGTAAATCTAAAGTATACCTAATAGGTTTAGATAGCGTGTATTAAACAGGTGATTAATTTATCTTGTTAAAAGTATAAGTACAGTAGTATTAATAAATTTTTATTTTAAACAAAATAATGGTCGCGGCCTGCCCGTGCTCGCCAGCGTGGAGGCGCGAGGCGCGAGGCGCGAGCGAGGCGCACGTGGCGCCCCCGGCGGCAACACAAGGCACTACGACGCGGCGGCGGCCAGACTCTCCTCTACTCCCCTCTAATATTTAAAAGCATGTCGACAGAACAAAAGCACGGGGTGAACCGGTTCGGGGGGTACGTACGCCTCACGTCTTGTCTGATATACACAAAATGTTGATAATATACACACGCTTCTACATGTAAATCTTGATTATATTTAAAAAAGCTGATAATTTATAAATTCATAATATACATTATCATAACGATTCGGAGGTTTAACCGAAGTTGTAAGAAAACATATTTGTAGAGCGAACCCATTTATACATCTTTCTATAAGTACTTTATTTAGATTCTTTACTTTTCTTTCAAATATTTTAATGTGTAAGTATACATACACTCACACATTAAAATTTTGTTAGGGTTATTGCTGTCATCGATTCCGATTTCATATAAATAATTTGTTTCCCATAAAAGAGCAACGCACTGACTCGAGATATAATCACGGCCGTCTTCGTTGCAAACATTTCTTTATTGCTATAGTTCAGTTGAAGGCCAGCTTGTTTCATTAGCCGTTAAAGGCACAAAATAATACTCTAACTTGATGAAAATTGCAAATAAGTAATATTGTGCTCGATAAGAGTCATTCTATTGCTATACACATGATTCTTTTTACGAAACTGATATAAATATGTATATAGATTATAATAAACAGTATAGTGAAATCATAGCAAATTAAAATAAAACATAATTTTGTTTTAAAATAGGAAACATTATTATAATAATCATTAATATCCATATGTGAAAATATTATAATCACTAGTATAAATATGAGTTTGCGTGACCACCAAGTCATGATCACACTTAGTGAAAGTGCCAAGTAGTGTAAGTAGGCAGGTCACATGTTTAATCAATCTTGTTTGGAAATAAAAATGTACACTACCCTTTACCAACGCTAAGTTGATGATCATTCTAACAATGTAAATAAGAGTTTTATTCATTAAACTCTTCACTTTATATGATAATAATAAGTGTGTAGACAGTAGTAAGACAAAATCAATAATAGGTGTTGTTTAGAATTTGTATACTAAAATTCTACGCGATGCTCGACAGGAATCGACGAATAACACAAACCACCGTATGAATATATAAGAAATGCATGAAGTTAACATTAAAAATAATTATAATAAATTACAACCCTAGGACGAACAGAAGCAGAACTACGTAAAGATATAATCTAATATAAACTTTAAATCTAATTCAGTAGGATTATTGATACTTCAACATCCCTCAGACAAGCTCAATATATTATGTTAAAATATAATCTAGAGCAAGTTCCTTTAGCGACTGTATAGTGTAAACATCTTAATATCTGACCAGAGTTAGTGTATTCTTCCTTCACTTATTTATACTTAACTCCTTTATGTTTGATGTTTATATTCACTAAGACTTTTATAATGATATCCTCCTTTTGGGTAATTTATACTAAAAATAAGTTATGGACAACACATTCTAAAACAGTTTTTTAATTCCTTGACGCATTTTTATGAAAGTTACGCTGTCCACATTCATAAGTATTTCTTGTTTATAAGATGGGTATAATCTATTAATAATGAATGTTTTAAACAATTGTTATCATAAAACAATTTCATAAAATACATCACAGCTTTGCTTTCTTTAAACAAGACGTTTGTAGACAATAAACGCCTCTGTTGCTGATTTTTTGAACAGCTATCAATCACTACATATTATGTAAAATTAGCTGAAAATATTGTTTACATTCATTAAAAACAGATTATTAGGAGCATCGTGGAGGATTTCAGTACATACTTCGCTCTAAGATCTTCTTAAATAAAAGCCTAGCAGTTCTATGACATTTACAAATCTGAAAATTAAATTTGTGTGCTCATGATAAGCAATAAATTGAAGTTTTGGGTACATAGGTTTATACCGAAAAGTGGAAGATTACATATTACATGGTTCTCTGTTGATATAGGTTTGGAAATGCCTAACCTAGCTAAATTACAAATTGTAGTGCCAAGTTATTCCACCACTTTCAGAACTTTTCCGATTGCGATAGTTTTATCTGTAACAAGACAAAGAAATTGTTAGTTAGCGATACAGTTTGTATGTAATATAGTCCAGGATACCTGGAACAAATTTTATAAGTTATTACTATCAAGCAAATATTTCATGAGTGGCTTCATTTTGATTGTGGTCTTCTAATTTAACAGCCACATTGTCCTATAAATTGCGTAATTGTGGTATGTTATCCTGGCCCTAAAGTTTTTTAACCCTGCTAC
Source organism: Diaphora mendica (assembly GCA_949125395.1). Classification (NCBI taxonomy): domain Eukaryota; kingdom Metazoa; phylum Arthropoda; class Insecta; order Lepidoptera; family Erebidae; genus Diaphora; species Diaphora mendica. Next base: position 12,970,623 of record OX421321.1, read on the forward strand.
CCCAGTTAGCTACCACAAGCGAAATTTTATGTAAGGTGGAAGATGGGCCCCTCATCAAAATGAAGGCACTCACGAAAAATTTGCTTGATAGTAAACTGTAACATACTGGTTACAATTTAACGTATTATTTTTAGTTAGATTGTAATACATCGAAGTGAAACTGTGAAATTGTGATATGGTATGCGACGGATCGCATCCCGCGCGCTGATTGGTTGAACAGCATATGTCCCGCGCCGCCATATTCGTTTCTTAGTTCGTTTGTTGACGAATGTAAAGTATTTTTATGATTGTTGAGGCAGTAAAATGAATTTGTGATTAATCAAGGAAGTTCTAACCTAACTCTATGGCCATAGAACGGCCTACTTAAGACATTTGACAATTTGACGCGCGACAGAATGTGATTTAACGGTTTTACTTCGTACATACATAAAACGAAAAATAGTACGATAAATTGCAAGCAGTATATCACAGTTGCCAATCTTGCTAGGTAGATTATAATCCAACGGTATTTACAATCTTATGGTGTCATAATTATATAGAGCTCAAAGTTCTGAAGAAACAGACTATCTCTACAGTTGCGAAGAGAGGTCGTCTTTATTGCAGACCTCTATCGCCTTTATCATTGGAAGTGTTCTGACGAGCTCTTCCAACTGGTTTCACCTTCTCCCTTCCTCTGTACGACAAAATGTGGTGTTGGCTTTGAAAGTTACCGTTTGAGAGTAGCCGAACCATTAAGTTGTCTCTTCCTTCGTGTGACGTGTTAACGTCCCTCAATGATCCCGGGTCTCACTAGGCCGTCATAGTGTGGGTCACCATGCTGCATTGTCCACTTTTGCAATGAATCTCTATCCTCATCCACTGGAAGCAGTTTTACATAAAAACTGCCGAAGGAACGCCATCCCTCAAGTAGTGCTATCTCGATTTTGGGTAGTCCGCGATTGATATCACGTAGCTTCTCATAACCTGTCCAGTCGAATTCGTCTAGCAGCCGTCCCGATCAAAGTTGTTTTGACTGAGTTAGATAGTTAGACCAATGTGTCTACCTTATCTATCCGATCTGCTTATATTAATCACAACCTCGATAGTATCGCCTGTTATACATGATTTTATTATTTTTGACATCTTCGAAACCCAGCCTTCTCCAAGGACTGGAAGCCTTTTTGACTCGTAATGACCCTCGAAAATAATGTGTACACTTGTGATATGGGCGGTAATTTTGCTGATGTCTCTGTTTAGGAAGAATGCGAGATTCTGCTCCAAACTCCAGTGTAGTGCCAGTATGAATATCGGAACGAAACAGCTTTGGGAGCTCTACTAGTGTAGGAGTTTCTCCGACTTCCATCTACACCAAAAGCTTTGTTATTATGAAATTGTTCGAGCGCCATTCCAATCATGCCAAGACTTTTGATTGTATTTGAATATAATATAAATAGATTTTTAAGAAGTGTACAATATTTATTTATTTAGAAACATTTACAATATTATAAAATGATAAATTCCCAAGGCAATATTGCAAGCTTAAAACCAAATATACTTTAATATCAAACTAACTACTTTACATAAAGCAACATTTATGTGAAAAACAATACTCATTCAAACAACAAAACATGCAATTACTAAATTATGCTTACTTTCGTCTCTTAATGTGAATCTGCCCATTTGGGCAAACTTCTTAAATGGTTCTAAGCAGATGATTCCCGCGCATTCTATCCTCATGATAGCAACTTGGTCCTGTTTTACGAAACGCGGTCTCGTCTTTGATTTTTCACCAGTCTTCTTATCCACCAAACATATAAGAGCCTGCAAAAGAAAGTAATAATGTTTTCAAATACCTTATTTCCTATTTCATTAAATCTGCCACTTGCAGGCAATATTCACAGAGTTCTTCTCAACAACGAACACAACGTGTATCTAAGCTTATAGACTGAGATCCCAGTCAGCCCATACTTATGTCATTTTAGAAAAGATGATATTTTTAAGATCGGTAGCCTAACATATACTCCGAAAGGAATGGATACTCGCTAAGCTGAAAGCGGGGCTGTTTTACACTTAGCAGGTATCAAAAGTGGAAAGAAACCATGCTAACTTACGTCATTTTAGGAACCCTGAATTTTATATATGTCATTAAGTATAATATTATAAAATATTTTCCAAAGTGCTAGACAATATTACAGGCCATTTTTTCTCCCAGACTCGTTTTAAGTTTATTGGAACTAACGCCTCTGCTATTTTTAAGGCAGATATACGCGTCATGTGTATTGCTATAAAAGTTACCGTAGGCGTTCATACTTCTCAACAATATAGACCATAAACTCGTAAACGTAACCATCCCTTTCTGATTATATGTTGTACTACCGATCTCAAAAATTTCATCTTTCCTAAAATAACGTAAGTCTGGGCTAACTGAGATCTTGGACTATTAGTAGTATACTTAAAATGCTTAGTACAATCTGTAAGTCCTTCATGATACTAGGTTATGTATAAATTTATACATAACTAATGACCCACGCAACCTCGTTTGCGTCTCCTATTGCTTGTAGCGTGATAATTTTCCTCCGTTTTTGAAACATTTTTCATTGGTGCTCCTCTCCTATTGGTTGTAGCCTGATGATATATAGCCTATAGCCTTCCTCGATAAATGTACTATCCAACACTGAAAGAATTTTTCAAATCGGGACCAGCGGTTCTTGAGATTAGCGCGTTCAAACAAACTCTTCAGCTTTATAATATTAGTATAGATTAAACCTTTATGGCAAGTTCTAATTGACAAACATTGAATACAACATGTTTTTTTACCTTAACAGTGACCTCTTCAGCAGCACAATGTATGTGCATTACAGCAGAATATCCCGCGCAAATTATAGATTTATGTTCTAGAATTACAACTTGAGCATCGAATACCTGAAAATAGTAAATAATCATTTTTCATATATTTCCATTAAACATTGGATTACAAGTTAATAAAGCAGAAAGTTGATGATCAATTTTTGGATTTTAATTGACTTGGCCATCGATAGTTTTTGAAAATGATGATATGCAGTGTCTGAAAGTATAAACATACTATTTAAACAGATTCAATAATAAACATAATATGATATGTTTACTAGATGTTGACAACAGTTGAAATCTATTGATAAAGAATTAAAAAAAAAAACTATTTAGTGGACTTACTCTTCCAGTAGTGATGGGTTCAGCAGTATCACATAGAACAAAACCAGGGGAAACATCCTCCTCTTCTATGCCTTTGAGCTTCACTTTAACATTTTCACCAGGACCAATAGATGTTACTTCAATATCATCAGACCATAATTGGTCCACAGTGACTTGTACCTGTGTACATAACATTAATTAATACTTCACATTTTATAAAAAACAAACAAACACTTTAAATCATAAATAAGAACAAAATAAAGAATGTTTAAAAAAGTATCTTTCAGTACAAAAGTTTTGATATAACGAGATCTATAATAATTCTAGCTTGATTAATTAAAATGATACTTACTCTGTTAGGCATTAGGAAAAGCGTTTGACCCTTTCTGGTAACACCAGCTTCGACTTTTCCCATGAGGACGGTACCCATGTCTTTATATTTGTCGACAACGGGCATTATAAAGGGGCCATCCATTTTGCGGTTTAGCGACGGCAGTTCATCAATGAGTTGAATAAACGACGGACCACGGTACCACGGACAGATTTCTTCAGTTAGCTAATAAAACAAGAACAAAATTATTAGCAACCAATATGTTTATTTTATTAAAGGGCCAGAGTAAGTTTCCGAAAAAAAAAACAATAAGTGTCCTGATTATTATTAATTTTCTGTTCTTTCATGGAATTTTTTTTTGGTATCCCTTTCTGTCGATATAATATCGACAGACAGGGATAACGACGAAAAAGACAGAAAACAAAATTTCAAACTGAACAAACATCACCACTGTTCTGAAAACTTATGCAAAACTGAATAAAAAACTAAAAGATGAAAGTAATAAACTTAATTTGTTTTCGAAACATAATTGTATATATACCTACCTGTATATATATATACCTGTGTTAAAATTTAACCAACAAAACAATATCACTTGAAGTTATTTAGTAAATAAAACCACTAAATGTCAGCTTACCTATCGAAAAAGTCAGTGCTAGATTCGACTATCGATTTTCTAGGTATCCATGGGTATCTCTATCTATAGCAACATAACAGCAAGTTTAATGACAGATGCACCAATGTTGCAGACGAAGATAAAATTAATTAAATTACTATTTCGTCAGATGGGGATAACAACATAAAATGCAAATATATACCACAAAAAGTATTGCCATAATTATTTTTTTTTAAAAACGAAGATACGACACCATACTTTTTTTATATGGAAATCATGTAATAACAACAGTTACTGAAAAAGTGAAGAAAGCAATAGATTTTATTATAAAATCATAACACGTGCTGTCGTGTTTCGTTGGTGAGTGCGAGACCGGAGGCCCAATTAGTCTAGTCAACAAGTTCTATGCTATGATGACTAGACTAAAAGATGCAGCAGCATCACTAGGCCGCCATGGTATGGGTCGCCATGCAGCATTGTCTGCATTCGCAGTGAGCATGGTAACCACCACTCTTGGATTCTGTTTATGCTTTCCATCAGGCAGAGCAGAGTCATTTTGGCAGGCCAAACATAAAAAAAAAAAACTAAAAGACGTTCAAAACCGAAAGACAAAAATAGCAACATTTAAAACACAAAAAGAATCCCAACTGGAAAAATATAACAGAAAAAGTTATATGAAGTAAAACTTGTATTATCAGAAATCAAAAGCCAGGCACAAATCAAACATTTTCTACGGAATAAAAGGAAAAACTGGCAAAAAGTCCACTCGTTTTTGTTCTTTCAACGTAAGAAAGAAAAAGAGAGAAGATCTACACACGTCAACAAAGCCAAACAACAAATAAACCACTTTTGATCAAAGAGAAATATCGACATGATGGAATACCAACACGAATTGCATATATGTACTTCAAAAATGTTTGCCATATTTTTTTTTAAATAAACGGACATACGAATCTGCTGTTTTTAAAACTTGATGTAAAACTGGACAAAATCTCAACCAACAACATTCAATAACAACAGCAGTTATACAAAACGTGATTGAAGCAATGAATGATAAAATGAAAACACAGAACTACTAAAAGGTCATATCTTAACAAAAGCACGTACGGAATCTATTAAAGTAACGACAGCAATAAGAAATAAACTAACAAAATAATAATAATCTGGGATTCCATCGCTGGATGTTGCAGGTCATGCCATTTAAAAAGAAAAGATGTGAGGTAATAAAAAATCCATGGTTGCCAGCTCCAATCAGCCGTAAGCTTTGGGTTGCAATATGTAAACAGGTACATAACTGTTAACGATTTAGTTATCTATATTTTTTCACATTAATATTACACATCACATCTTTGAGTCGCCAATACCACAATCATTGAAGACCAAGGTTTTTAACCAGTGCGTCCTACCCGTGATGACATATGGAGTCGAGACGTGGACACTCACCATTGGACTGGTCCACAAGTTTAAATTGGCTCAGCGTGCGATGGAGCGTGCGATGTTGGGTGTTTCTCTGTCTGATAGAATTCGGAATGAGGTTATTCGACAGAGAACTAAAGTAACCGACATCGCACGGAGAATCAGTACGCTGAAGTGGAAATGAGCTGGTCATGTCTCTAGACGTACCGATGGTCGGTGGAGCCGAAATCTGCTTGAGTGGAGACCGCGATTAGGCACACGTAGTGTAGGGGGCCCTGCGGCACGGTGGACTGACGGTTTAAAGTGGCTGGCGGCGGAGGGATGCGGACTGACCAAAACCGGGATAGTTGGCGCCCCTTGGGGGAGACCTACATTCAGCAGTGGACGGCGATTGGTTGAAATGATTACATCAAATGATCCTTAATATTTACTGTACACGATAACCCATGATTGCTAATAACAAAATGGGCGCACGTCGTAACTGGTTATGATTTAAATTAATGATTTCTGATCTAGATGTAATTGCAGATAATTTTTTATTAACAACCCAGAACTAACGTATTGCATACACACTGATATTTCAGCCTGACCTTATCAAGACTAATTACGCTCTAAGATCTAACGTTGTTACAGAGAACCATAAGAGCCCCCGCAGACTACAAACTTTTTAATCGGCCGACAGTTTGATCGGGTTGACTTTTGGCTTATTTGTCGGCCGATAACGACTCGTTATAATGTGCGCACTCCATTAATACTGATTAACGGCCGTTTTCAATAACCTATCTATCCTTAGTTCTCATTACTACAGTTAAACAAATCTATCTTTTTACTCTTACTTTCGTTTCAATAACCTACCGGCAGATAGCATTTCCTATCGAAGTTGTCTATCTATCATTGGGAGGACGGATAGGCAACTAGAGATAGGAACTCTCATAGTAATCGGACTAACTTGCATTTCAATATAAGTTTCGAGTTACTCTCCGATAGGTGTAGCTAACTCTAGTAACGTCAGTTGCTTATCTGTCAATATCGGCCAGTTACGCGCCAGATAGAATTTCGAAAATAATTAAATTTTTATGTAAATATAAAAAATGGAAGGTTTTATCAGTGATGATAGCGACATGGAATTATTATGGATTATGATCAAAGCAGTGATAGTGATACTTAAGAAAACATACCTTTACAGTTACAGAAGGAATATAAGCCGCGTGTGAATTATATGAATAAATTATATGACTACGAATTTGCATATAAATCTAGACTAAATAAAAGTGCTGTGAATCAGTTAATAAATTTGATACAACCATATTTAAGTGTAACATCTAAAAGGTAAGTTAAGTTATCGTTTAAAATCTCAACTTTATACTTCAGCCAAATTTGATAAAAAAATATAAAGAACAGATAGGTATTCAACTATTCTTTAATTTGAAAATTACTAGAAATTGTATTATATTTTCTTCATTGGGTTTGGTTCAAGTGTAGACTCATAATGGTGCTAGTATTGCCATAATATCAAGTTTTAACAAAGTTCTTATTTTTCCAGAAATCATGGTATATCCACCCTCCATCAGATACTTTTGGCTACGATTTTATACATTGGGCACTATGCTAGTGTCTGTTGCAGATTTCATCGGAGTATTAATAGCATCAGTGTCTCTCACTGTCACTCATCAAGAATACAGTCGTATTGTCTATGCAGACGTATCCAGAGCCATAGCAAGATTATACCCAAACTTTGTTGTGTTACAAAATCACACTCAACAAGAGTTTTATAATATTGCTAGATTCCCCAGAGTACATAGTGTCATAGATGGCACCCATATATTAATACAATCACCAAGTAAGTACCTCATCTCATATTGAACTATCTCATACTTCTATTTAGGTGCTGGTCTAACTTAATTTTTTGATGCTTTTATACTATCTGTACATACTTATTAAATACTGTTTTCATATTATTTGCAGACTCAAATATTGGAGAAGAATTTAGAAACAGGAAAGGAATATTCTCTATCAATGTACAAGTTGTGTGTAATATTGTTCATTAGTGTTTCTAAATGTTGTTGCCCGATGGCCAGGGATGTCCACTCAGGATGCAACTATATTTAACCACTCTATTTTAAAAGGTCACTCATTTAGTTGTTTATTCTGTTAATAATAATTTTTTAGAAGCGGCTGTAGCCTAGTGATAAAGGTATTGGACTTGCGAAAAAGAATTAAAGAGGTTGTTGGTTCTAATCCTGACCGGTACACTACCGACATGAACCCACTCCTAACACAAGCAATTTAGCTTAGCTGGAGGGGTTAACGAGAATACTAGTAATTTCCTTTTAAAAAAAAGAAATAAGTACACTGTTCCTGTTGCTTAAAAGACTTATATAAAATATTAAACTTGCAGATTATTGTGAACAAGGTGGACTTGGAAATCGCTGGCGGCTTGGTGATAGCGATCCATGTACACCCTATCTATTGACACCCCTACTCAACCCAAATACTCCATCAGAGCAATGTTATAATGAAGCGCACATTAAAACAAGAAATACTATAGGTTTGTTTTGTTTCCTAAATATTAAATGCATGGTAAATGGTTTAAATACACTATTAATACCTACTGTAATATTGCAGATGCATTGGAGTTTGGAAAAGAAGATTCTCCATACTATCTCTAAAAATGAGGCCAAATTTAAAAAATATGCAACATACAATATTGCCAGGAACATGAATTTGGCAAAGATAGAGCCTAAAATATCGATTTCAGAAACAACACAGGAGGAAAATGTAATTATTCATGACAATTCTCCAATTTTAAACATGTCAGAACGGCAATTGGTAATAAATATATAAATATATACTTTAATGTGTAAAATAAACAATAATTAATCATATTTTATGTAATTTTTATTACCTTTCACAAATTTGAGATCACAATACAATATAAACTAATCACACAATGAAAATGTAATGATAAAAATTTAAATTAATTTAAATCCTTTTCTTCACTTCACTTGTGGTGGAGGTCCCAGCTCTTCATAACTTCACTTCAATGTTTTCTGTTTCATCCATCATCAAATTAGTATCTTGCACAAGTTATCATCAATGTAGATACTTATAGGATTCATTTTGATTTACAAATATATATCAATAATTTAAATAATCAATATCAATATTTAAATAAATATCACAAGATACGCGCGCACAAACAAACGTCAATTCGATATGTCGAAACGTTTTATTTCATTTTGAATGTGGTAAACAAATAAAAAAAATCAAGTTAATGTTGATTCACTATAAAATCTTTTAAAAATACAAACAACAAGTACTTTTAATAAAAATAAATAAATAGTGAATATTTGTTTTTAACATTAAAGATTTGTGTAGCAAAGCACTAAACGTGTCAAGAGGGAAAAAGCTATCCGTCGTTGGTAAGAGATAGATAGCGCTTATCCTTGATTGTGAAACGCAAGTTATGGATAGATAAGATCACGCTGCAAATCGGAGATAGCGATCTATCCTTAACTGGCGATAGGTTATTGAAAACCGCCGTAAGAAACCAACCAAACTATCGGCCGATCGAAAGTCTGCAGTTTGCAGGGGCTCTAAGTGTGGTCTATGTCCAGCAGTGAACATTTTGTAGCTGAGATGAATATATAACCACCGTCTATAGTCATTGGTAATGACGTAACACAGCCGTTACCGTAATTTAATTGATGGCTCTATGAGCTATGTCCATCTGTAAACGCTATACGATTACGATCGGACCTCTATGGCCGATTTTTCCTAACTGTATGGGGGATCCCTACCGTAAAACAGATGTTAGCTGATCTACATATTTATCACAGCCATTTTTTTAATATATATATAGGTAAATAATAAGTAAAAAAAACAAATAAACCTAACCTAACGCGTTTAATCTAGTAAGGACTAGTTTTAACTGATATTCGATTTGAGCATTAGTTAATTCTAGTATTAACAAAGGCATACATTTAAAGTTAGTTCTAACAAGGAAAAAGGTGTTCGATCTAAAAACTAGTTTTAACTGTAACATAATCTTAATATATATATTTCTTGTGTGCGTGTGTATGTGACTGAACTCCTCCTAAACGACTGGACCAATTTTGATGAAATTTTTTGTGTGTGTTCAAGGGGATCTGGGAATGGTTTAGATTCACAAAAACGACTGGACCGATTTTGATGAAATTTTTTGTGTGTGTTCAAGGGGATCTGGGAATGGTTTAGATTCACAAAAACGTAAACGATGTTACGTGGGTCATAAATATGGCGGTACGAAGTTCGCCGGATCAGCTAGTATATTTTAATAATTTGACTAATGTGTCCAACTACCCTATTTTAAAATGAAATATGTATTGAAAATTTTGAAGTGTTGATATATGTATGTATATTTTTAAGTTTTGGTCACTTACCCTTTCCAATAGACCTTGTCCCGTTTGACCAGAAACAGGTAAGAAAGACAGGTCTTTTGCTGGATTAAAACCAAGTTTCTTGAGGTAAGGCATGATTTTGTCTCGACATTCATTATATCTGAAAACAAGATAAAACCTGTTATTAAAATCCGTGTTCCATATGATGATATTGGTTATGTCATAGAATTGTAATTACTGCTATTCTCATGAGAAATTTTAAGTTTTCTAGAAAGGTCAGATTAATATAAAGTTTAAGTATAAATAAGTGCTAAGGATTTCAACTCAAGTCTTAGCTGTATTCACTAGAAATCGACATTCAACTAGATAGACAAAAGCAGGCAGTAGATATTGGTGTTTTCACCTAATTTACCATGACAACACAGTACATGCTGTGGCGTCTGTTTGTGTTGATCTATGATTTTTTTTACTGTAGCTTTAATTTAACGTTCATAAATGACACTTAGTGTCTTAATTGAATAAATGATTTTGAATTTGAATTGTTTATTCTATATTTTCTACTTGTGATAACATTATAAACTTATTGTGCACTCAATTAAAGATAGTTGTTTACTACCTCTAGATTGATTGGAATATTATCTGCCTTCACTTTACAAAGTAATCAACATTCTTTTCTAATACACTTTAGTGGGTTAGTAAAACATGAAGGTTATGTTATTCAATATTTACCTCTTTTCATCCCAGTTGACAGTTGGATCATCCATCTTGTTGACAAGGGCAACCAAATGTTTAACACCAGCAGTTTTAGCTAACATAGCATGCTCACGAGTTTGTCCCCCTCTATCGAAACCAGTTTCAAATTCACCTTTACGAGCAGAAATTACCTAAAAACATAGATTTTTATTAGGATTTATGATTCTGTTACTCAAATAAAAATCACATGAACTGTATAATTGCACAATAACAATTGACTAGTTTCTACCTTTCACTTATTACAATATGGAAAATGACTTCCAAAACTGCAATTCAGATAATTAGTCAAAGTATTTATGTATATTAATTACCAAGACAGCTAAATCTGCCTGTGCAGCACCACCAATCATGTTTGGAACAAAGCTTTTGTGCCCAGGAGCATCAAGAATTGTAAAATGCTTTTTGTCAGTCTCAAAATAGGCTCTGCCAACCTCTACTGTCTTTCCCTTATCACGTTCTGAAAATAAGATACAAATTTAGCGATTATTAACACAAGAGAGTTAATCTATAGATATTAAATAATTCATTTTTTTATGTGCTCGTTACTGTTAGGACAAGGTTTGTGTACAAGAAAAATTTTAAGATAACAGCTTAATTTATTTTTTTTTGTATGCGACGGGTAGCGAGACAGATATGTAAATATGACGGTATGCAATTCGCCAGGTCAGCTAGTAACAAAAAAAATGGTCGAGTTAATTTTAACACTTGCCTTCCTGATTGGTATCGAGTGCCCAGGACAAATACCATGATTCTCTGGATTTCTCTCGTGCTTCTCTTTCATATTTTTCCAATGTTCTTTTGTCCACCATACCAGTTAGTGACATGATTTGACCCCCAATAGTAGATTTGCCAGCATCTGGTAAGAATATCATGTCATGTAGTTTTAGAATAAAAGTGAAGTGATATCAAATATGAAGTGTTGTCTTATAGTTTGTACTAACCCACATGTCCTATGAATACAACGTTTACATGTTCCTTTTTGCTACAAGTGTCTTCAACACGAGGTGGTTTCTTCTTGGGGATTTTCTTTGTTAATTCACCATCCTCCTATAAACAATTAACATAACAATTGTAATTTAAGAATACAATATATAATTATACATACTACTACATATAATTTTTATAAGATTATATTTTTATAGCTTTCAAAAATTATGAAAGCAACAAAAACAAGGCCAACCAATAACAAATAAGTACAAATAGTAGAATAATAACTTTATAAGTTAAAGTATTTCTTTTAACTACTTTTTAAATGAAACATTGTCATCTATATATATAAAAATGAATCGCCGAAATGTTTGTACGCACATAACTTTCGATCGGCTGCACTAAATTAAATAATTCTTTTTTATGTGTTCATTATTGTTAAGACAAAGTTTGTGTACAAGAAAAATTAAAAGATAAAAGGAAAAGTTTTTTTTTTGTCTGCGACAGGAAGCTGAGACAGACGTGTAAATATGGCGGTACAAAGTTCGCCGGGTCAGCTAGTAAGGCATATTTTTAAATAGTGGTCTCAACAGATTTATACATATTTGTTAGGTTACAGTAATACATTAGTCTGCACCAGATACACTGCTTGACACAATACCTACATTGCCTATCTGCTGACTCATAATATTAAGTATTCAACAAAGTCAGTTATTAGTAACAATTCAAGGTCTATAGGTTAATATTATAAAAATTATAATGAAAATTCATTACTTTGATATTTGATAAATTTTACTTGTTAATGATACTTACTAAAAATGGAACCCATTTTTGGATAAGTTGTTTTGTACATAAATGATTCCAAAAAGTTATAGGAAAATATCTAAAATATACATATTTTACATAAAATATCTATGAATATAAAGTTTTAGTTTAATAACATTGGAAAACTTCACAAAATCCCTTTTCAATTTTGTTGATGTCATCAATATTAAGGTAAATGTGTCTGTTTATAATCTACAAATGAGAATGTACAATGGCACTACAGAATCTTTAATTAATCATAAAGAGTAGAAATATAAAATACAAACTTGTTGTTCAATTTCCTCATCATCAGGCTCATTATTTTCCTCAGGGGTGAGTAATGCATCATCAGCTTCAGCTTCCCAGCTCTCAGCAGTAGGTGAGACATCAGCAGGTACAGGTAGTGTGCCTGTAGGAGGAGCAGGCGGTGCTGCAGCAGCAGGTGGCACAGGCGGCGGTTCCTCCACACGAGGGGAGGCTGATGCCGCTCCTCCATCTCCACTTTCAGCACCACCATCTCCACAACCTAAAGTTAAAAACTTAAATTCATATAACTAGCATTACTTCAAGAGATTTGTCTTTAACTGGCCACAGTTTGGAGAGTATAAGTTGAAAGAAAGTAAAATTGTTTATAAGAAAACACTCAATTGTATCTCAGATTTCACATAGTAATATGAGGGATCACTTTCTTACTTTAGCTGTAAATTAGCACCAAAATTAATGAAATTATATAGAAAGTAGTAATTGCTAACAACACATTAACACCCATACAAGATTATGGGCAAATGTTATGAAACTGGAACATTGTACCTTCCTCATGTATATCAACAAGTAAAGTTTATGATATATAGGATAATATTACGAATGTAGAAAAAGAACTACAGAGCACAGTAGATAAAAAAATCACAAAGTTTCCCCAATGCACCACAATGACAAACAGATGATCCATATTTTAGAATGAGGTTAACTTTCTTGTTGATTGATATTAAAATTTGGTAAAAAGTATGCATATTTTCTACAATACTGTTGTAAATAGAAAATAAAGCAAAAGAATCTCGTATATTTAATAGAAAGAGCAGTTTAAGAAAAGTTCCCATATTTAAGAAAACATTTCACTTCTCACTCATTATAATCTAAATAATATTTAAGAATTTGTACACACCTTTAACCATTTTCACCTTTATATTACAAAATATTTCAATTGATATTGATATTTAACGAAGAGAAAGTTATGAAATACCAATTGTGAAGTGTAAAGACAAAGTCGCGCGCCGCGTGTCGAGAAATAACCCGTTAGAACTGGATTCACAAAAAAAAAATAGTCATTGAACGTATGTTCCGCTTTAGTACCCGCTTGATTTTTAGTTCATATCGGTCAAGATAATAGTTCGGGCGATTATTACGATGAATTATTATGGATAAGTGAAATAAACCAAGCTTGAATGCGTGTGGAAATGACAAGACATCTGACTTACCGTTTAAGACAGGACTCCCGGTAGAATTTGTTGAGTCGCTTTCAGATTTTTGTGGTGTAGTGGGGGATTCGGCATCATCGGCCGGCGAAGACTTACAAAAAGAAGGCACGAATTCCACGGCATTAACGTTCAACGTGGAAAATTTAGCAGACACATCGTCGGAATCTTTTGCACCTTGTTCACTTATAACATCGACTTGACTTTCCCAGGAGTCCGGAGCACCGTTATTGGACATTTTAAAAACAGATAGTGTAAATTTATTAAATAAGTCTTTCCCTTTCAGTTATTTTTATTAGTCGCGTTCTTTTCTCAATAGATCCGCGTGTATCCTGTACCGGAAGTTCATGGCAATTTGCCAAATCTGTAGTGAAACAAACTCTGAATACTTTAAAATAATGAGTTTAAAGTAGGGTGAAATTGTCTGAGTAAAATTAAATTAATCAAATAGCAATTATTCCCTACTGTGTTATTCCTAATTAAAATTTATTTTTCGTCACTTTCATTTATTTAAAACTGATGTACTGTTGTGTCTTCCGGTTAAAGGGCTGCTATTATGTAGAAGAAGAGGAAGTACTAAATTATTTAATATCGGATATCTTTAAACAATGTTAATCTACTGAAAAAAATGTACTATATTCAATCTATAAGTTAACTGTAATAAGTATTATCAATTCAATTCTTCATTGTGGCCTTTGTGGAAAGTATTATCTTTTGACTGTAATTTTTGTCTAGAAATAAAGATTATATTTTAATTTAGGGAACGCACATATGACTAATTAGTCGATTTGGTTAGTTAGAACTTTGCTTTCAAAAAATGTTAGAATATTTTATTATGATTTTTTTGACAAGAAGCAATATATTCTTGAATGTAAAATAACATAAAAGGGTAATTATTCTAAAAACTTAAAAATAAGGCATACTTCTAAACCGGTTATTACATTACACGATTTCTCGGGCCCTGCCCGCAGAGATAGGGCAGCCCAATGTAATAAGAAACAGGGAGTCAGGGTCCCTAAACAGGGCGATCGAGTGGTTACGATCACCCTAGCTCCCTGCCGTCCTGACGATTGGGTAGTGTAATAAGAAACAGGGAGGCAAGGAGCTCACGAACTCAGTCGCTGCGGCACGAGCGCAGAGTTCACACGTTCGTCTTTGGATAGAAGAGGTTGAGATATCTAGAAACTAAATTTTAAATCTTGATAAGAGTTTCCAGTGGTTGAGAATCGTAAAGTAATAACTATACTATGTTTTGCACTCACGCTATCTCTTAAGATAGTTTTTTTCTATAAAAGAAGCTACTAAGCTTAATAGTTCGTCAAATTGGTCTGCCCATACTCTTAAGTAGTTTCATGGGTCTGTTGGGTCCAAAACACTGAGTATTTGAATATTTCTAAGGAGCAAATATTCCTTCACCCACATCCTCCTCTTCTTCCTTTTTGAATACTTCATGGTAGTAAGTGCCAAAGTCATCGCTAAGCAACTTTTTGATGTTTCGATAAAATCGGCACTATAGCGACAGGAGTGCACAGTTATTCCCGTTCACGTTCAAACTGAGAGAAAGTCCTACAGGACGCGATTTCCAGTTGTAAGTGTAATAAGCGGCACCCTAACTGATAGGCAGGACACTCGAGAGACATGACCTGAGAAATCGTGTACCTAATGTAATTAAGTTGTCATATTTCAAAAACCATAGAGCATATATACCTGGATCTGAACGGGCGGAAAGCGTGATTGGAGTAGAGAG
Source organism: Diaphora mendica (assembly GCA_949125395.1). Classification (NCBI taxonomy): domain Eukaryota; kingdom Metazoa; phylum Arthropoda; class Insecta; order Lepidoptera; family Erebidae; genus Diaphora; species Diaphora mendica. The sequence continues at coordinate 12,986,218 of OX421321.1, forward strand.
AGACAGAGACTGAGTTTGGGTAGTGTCTGTCTCTCTCACGCAAGCTTCAGATTGCCACATACCTGACACATACCAATTTGCATGACTGATTTAGTGGAAAATACACTTACATCAGAAATTTGCGTGAGAGAGACAGACACTACCTAAACTCAGTCTCTCTCGCTCTCTCTACTCCGATCACGCTTTCCGCCCGTTCAGTGCTCTTCTAATTATATATGCTCCAAGGTGAACAGTAGATTGGTGGCACCCTCTGTGAGTAAAAGTGTTCTGTGGGTAACACTGTCTGTCTCTACTCTAGTAATATCACAGAGTACATTGTTAATATAGTAATATTTAAACATGATTTAAAATGGCGGATATTGAATGTTAAGCGGCTTGACTGCTTTTCGTGGTAGTGTATAGTGTAAACTCAAAGCGAAATATACATTATGATTGATTAGTGATTACATACCTTGTAATTATTCTTATTTTTATATATTTTATAAGCAGTTTTAGAATTTAGGTGACGCCTAATACTCATTAGGTTGGAATTGCAAGTGAAATCTGGAATGTGATTTTGTTTTGTCATGTTTCTTACATTTGAAACATTGAAATGTCTGTGCATTATAAATTCAAAAGTGCGTTGGATTACGATACAGTTACTTTTGATGGATTACACATATCAGTAGGTGATCTTAAAGCTGCCATATCCCAGCAGAAGCGGATTGGAAAGACTTCTGATTTTGATCTACAAATTACTAATGCTCAAACAAAAGAAGGTCAGTAACTCTTAAATCTATATGTAGTCCCATGTATGTCTGAATTCATGTATGTCATTTCACTTAAATGATCAATTTACATAGGTATTCAAATAAGTATTCGTTTGAGGTCGAAAGGTGTCAGGAGACATAATGATATTTACTTGAAAGCAATATCCCTTTGCTTACGTTCCTAATGATAATTTTATATTTACAGTATATGGAGATGATAGCACTCTGATTCCGAAGAATACATCTTTATTAGTTGCTAGAGTTCCTCTTTCGCAACAACCTAAAAAACAGTGGGAGGGATCTAACAATCAAACATCACTTCACAAGGATGTTGCTCCTAATAAAGGATTGGCTGATCTGTCTCGCATGGAAGGTAGCGAACAGGATAAAATAAATGCTATGATATCACAGTCCACCTTTGACTACGACCCTAGCAAGTAAGATAAAGTAGGACATTTCTGCCATAATTCTTATTTCATCGTAAATATAAGCAATAATGAAGGTTGACTCTGAACCTGTTCATTAATAACATTTTATCCATACAAGTCAACAGTATTAAAAAATATAAGTGAAATACAACACATGTCATTACTACACTGACTACTACACTATACTACTGAGGTAATACAAATCACTATTATCTAGTGATTAGTATTACCTCAGTAGCCTCCCCCTCTAACCATATGGAATAGAAACTTCTCTTTGTGCCTGCTGATACATGCCTAGTTTTTCTTTAATATGCTTGGCATTCGATTAGTTAACAATTTTACACTTGATAATAAATGATGATGTTTATTTTTGTAAGTACAGTAGAATCCTTTTATTATGACTCTGCTTATATTGACCAACCGCCTATTATGACGTAATTACACTACTAAGTTTGGTTTTCATATAAAATTCTTTGTAAAAAGTCGGATATAATGACTTCGCTTACAGTGACATGTCGCTTATTATGACCCATTTTTAATAAATTATGTCCGGTTATAACGACCGACATGATTTTTTACACCTTCGGCAATGTTCGGTGATTCCCGATGACGTTCGGCACTTGGCTCGTTTTGTTTTGAATCTCTGTGATTACTTGAAGGTCACTCATAGTTTTTAGAGATATCGTTTGAAAAAAAGTCGTCTCAACTCCGTAAAGCATTTACGATTGAGGAGAAAGGTGCAAAGAATTAGAAAATGGAGAATCAAAGTCATTTCTCGCAAAGGAATTGGGCGTGGGTCATTCGACAATCTCAATGAATAAAACTATTTAATCGGCCGATACTTGATCGGGCTGGCTTTTGGCTTATTAGTCGGCCGATACTGAATTGTTATAATGTATGCACTTCCATACATCTTCATACTGATAAAGAAACCAACCAAACTATTGGCCGATCGAAAGTCTGCAGTTTGCGGGGGTTTCCTAGTCTTTTTTTTTTACAAAACGTTTTGTATGACGTTCGTTTATTATGACATGTTTGTCAATTCCCTTCGATGTCATTATAAACGGATTCCACTGTAGTAGGCTTTTTACAGATATATATATTTTTTAAGACATCTAACTTTATAGATAAAAGGCGCCATTTATTTTTATAATAAAACAAAGCAAAACCCATAAGGTTAGCATAGTGGTTTAAGCAGTCTCCACCCAATCTCTACTGTGCTGAGTATTTATTTATTTTATTATTTATTATTATTTATTTTTTATTTATTTATACAATCAGCTGCTCACTGCACTTACAGTTTGCCCAACACGTACAGTGAGCCAGTAATAGAGCCAGTGTTGTGGTTTCAAACTCCCACCTGGAACATGACTTTGTGTGTACCAACTAATTATTGTTCTAAGTCTGCGTGTTCTGTTTCTTGTATATTTGTAATTTCCCCTGCAATACAGGATATATTTCATAATGCAGACATATTCCTAATTCCCAGTCTTATTTTAATAATCTTCTATATATATAAAAGAGTAAGGTGACTGACTGACTGACTGACATACCCAGAGATCAACGCAAAGCCCAAACCGCTGAAGCTAGGATCCTGAAATTTTGTATGTAGGTTCTTTATATAACGTAAGTGAGCACTAAGAAAGGAATTTTAGAAATTCCACCCCTAAGGGGGTAAATCAGGGGATGAAAGTCTGCGTGAGCGAAGCTGAATGTAAAAGCTAGTTGTATATCAATCAAAAATTTAAAAAGCACCCTACACAGCATCAGGTTGAAGTTATCAATTAATTATCATTTAACGATGTCACTGGCATGCATGAGTAATCATACACCACAAATGCCTTACATCATTTTGGAAAAGAGCTGATACTCATACACTACTGGACTGATAGTAACTAAACATAGCTAACAACCACCGCAAGGAAACTGGCTTTAAAAAAAAACCACATCGAAATCGGTCCATCTGTTTGAGAGTTATGATGCCACAGACACATACACACACACAGACAGACAGACATCGACGTCAAACTTATAACACCCCTCTTTTTGCGTCAGGGATTAAAAACATATATTGTTCTGATATTTAAAATATATTTTTCTAATTATTTTGGTCTTTTGTCTAGAAATTTACTAAGATTTTTCTTGCTAATACCTTGTTTTAAATTTTCTAAGAATAAGCTTCAAACTCATAAACTTAATGGCTATATTTTTTTCTCAAGTCCATGCTGGGTAATGTAAAAATTCATGCATCAATAATGTATATTCATAGGTGAATGAATTTAATTGCTTTTTAAACTGTCAGCAGTTCCCTAATGATATTAAGTATCAAACCATTTTTTTAACATGTATTAAAATACTTGTACTGCTTTTGTTATAGTTATCAGAAAATTAGAGGACAAAATCAGAGAGGAGTTGTTCCTAATAATTATATATGCTACAAGTGTCAGAAACGTGGTCACTGGATTAAAGATTGCCCCATTGCAAACTCGGTATGTATTTTAAAAGGTTGTTAATGAAGAATGTTAGTGCTGATAAACAGTTTTAAATTATTAATACGATTTATGATTGTATTCTGTTCTTACAAACAAAATAATGATAAAAGCTTTAGAAAGTAAACATTGGTTTGTTTGTTCTTGAGTTCAACTATTTTACAAAGGTAGTCAAAAAGTGAGAGTTGTTTTAGAGCTTTAAACTTTACATCATAATTTAATTGTAATAAATATTGTCATGAATCCACTAATAAAGTTTATGAGTGTGTATGTTTGTTACTTCTTCACGCGAAAACCACTGAACGGATTTGGATGAAACTTTACAGTAATAAAGCTTATACATCAGAATAACACATAGGCTACTATTTGCCGCAATAATCGACATACACGCGAGCGGAGCCGTGAGCAAACAACAAGTATATTATCATTAAAGTTATTCAAAATCAAATCAAAATGTCAATGTTCTCATAGCATATTGTTCTTGTTACAGAGTGATCCAGTTGAGATAAGAAGAAGTACAGGAATTCCTCGTAGTTTTATGGTACCAGTAGAAGGTCCAAAAGCTCCTGGTGCGATGATGACTCCAAGTGGAAGTTTTGCTGTGCCAGCTGTTGATCAGTTAGTGTTTTCAAGATTTTCTATCATTGGTTTAAGATATAGAAGGGGCATTTCACGTGAAGCGGACAGTGAAAAAAGGTTCAGGATTCCGATTTCGTTTATATTTTAGTATGTTATACCTGTACCTATCCTCGATACAGATACGAAATATTTTTGCATTTGCAAGCTTGGTTTTTAAAATATATGTCTTTGAAGATTTCAGAAAACGTGAGGTAGGCACTACTTCGAATGTCATTATCAATTCAAAAATAGTAATTTTGGGACACATTGAACACTGAGTTATATACTACATTTAATAACCTTTATATCCTCATAATTTGAATTTTTATTTTCATTTTTAATTGCTAAGAAAAATTAAAAAAAAAATTTTTATTCGTTTTTGACGAAGTTCGCATTTTTTTTAAAATTTTTTTTGATCATGAAAATAAAGCTTATATTATGTTTAAGCATCATGCCAAGTTTTATAGTGGGCCGCGCAGTCGTTTAGGAGCTACGTGTATAACAATGACGAAGCGCGGTAATGGCCCCCTTTAGCGACTAGTTAGTTAGCGAGTCTTACTGCAATATTTCTTTAAAAAACAGGTAAATAACACTGTCTCTGGTATATCTTCGCTTAGATAAGGCAGTAGTCCCACCGCCAGCGAGAAAACGACTAACTACCGGCTATTTTTTCGCTCAAGAAACTAACAATAGATAAAAATTCCGTGTAAATAGAGAGATCATACATTTATAGTTGATCGCTGACTTTCGATTGATGATCTAACACTGCCGGCGAGGACTCGCTCTTTGAAAGTAAACGTATTGACAGACTGGGATATTGTTAGACATATTCAATAAGAAAACCATTCAATAAAAAGGCACTTCTCTCACCGCCAACGATTAACGAGAAGCGCAAGAACCTAGAAACAAGTTGTCGAGCAACAGGAAGCGAGTGTGTAGTTCAGATAGTTATGTCACTGAGCTATAAGCGAGTATGCAAGTGTGACGGGCGATTACTCGCGCTACTCGCTCGCGGAGGCAGTCCTGAGCAAACCTGCACACCTCACGTTTTCTGAAATCTTCAAAGATATATATTTTAAAAACTAAGCTTGCAAATGCAAAAATATTTCGTATCTGTATCGAGGATATGTACAGGTATAACATACTAAAATATAAACGAAATCGGAATCCTGAACCTTTTTTCGTTGTCCGCTTCACGTGAAATGCCCCAGAATTCAACTAGCTGACCCACGCAACGTCGTTTGCGTCTCCTATTGCCCCCCGTAGCGTGATAATTTTCCCCCGTTTTTGAAACATTCTTCATTGGTGCTCCGCTCCTATTTGTCTTAGCGTGATGATATATAGCCTATAGCCTTCCTAGATAAACGGGCTATCTAACACTGAAAGAATTTTTCAAATTGGACCGGTTTTTATTTGGTATTTCCTGAGATTGGTGGATTGGTAGTTCCTGAGATTAGCGCGTTCAAACAAACAAACAAACTCTTCAGCTTTTTATATTAGTATAGATGTATTTATTATACTCTTCTAAGATCTAATACTCATAATCAACAACACATTTATTTGGATAAAGATTAATATTAGGTACTATGTTGATAAAAAATTCTTTGGCAAATAACTCATTATTAGGTACCAACTCTTAGCGTCTCATACTCCTGATAACTTCTAAACGAAATGTCCGAATGGGATAAAACAAAAAGTATTTAACTTTTACATAAATACCCTTAATAACATAATGCTTTATTTGGATAAGGATTAATATTACGATACACATTTAACGTAGTTTCTTTCTTCAGACGATTTAATATTTTTTTTGAACACAAAAGCGGGTATTGTGACTAAACCATGATAGTTAGATATAAGAATAAGAAAAACTTTATTTGCCTTTATATTACAGAGTTACTTATAAATTATTAACAGTGTTTAAGGTATGACTAAAAAGACAAAATGATTTTGGACTCAGCATATGGATGACGATGCAGAGCATGCCAGCCGCTGTTATTCTGTCCAAGCCAATCATGATTAACATTACATAATATAATCACAATGACACCATCCCGACCACGAACACAACAATCACTAAACATTGACAGTGGTGTCGTTGCTACAGAACACGTCATATACAGTATCGTCTCATAAATACATACATGTCCAGGAAAGTCCCATTACATAAACTGATAGAATAGTGGTATAATAATAAAATAATATATATAAAATTATAGATAGATATATGCCACGAACACAGAGCAACGCAACACATTATTGAGTAGCGACCTCGGATTGCCCCACTAATAACTACTTGCTACAGCGTGATTTGAATGGCCCTAATTCTAGACGTAACACGATATGTGCTCTCGCGGACTTTTTTGTAGATCTTAATGGGACCTACAAACCCGTAATACATTATTTTGTTCTATTGTCAATACTTTTTGCAGCGCACGCAAAAATAGGTTTTCGATTTCACACCTTGGGTTACAAAATCGCAATTTTCTTACGGATCTCTATTTTTTATGAAAACTAAATATAGCCTATAGCCTTCCTCGATAGATGGACTATCCAACACTGAAAGAATTTTTCAAATCGGACCAGTAGATCCTGAGATTAGCGCGTTCAAACAAACAAAAACTCTGCAGCTTTATAATATTAGTATAGATGAATATCTTTGAAGAGTGGAAATGAAACATTTGATTATATTTGTATTATATTTTGCTTACATTTTTAGAAAATAAACAAGCTTATCAAATCTTAAAATTGTAAAAATTACACACATCCAGTAGTCAAAGTTATTGATCCACCTCAATTAATAACACCTTAGGCATAAGCCTATGACACTCACAAATGACGTGGCAAATTCTGTTCAGTAGATCCAGAGATTACCCTTTACAAAGTCACAAACTTTACACTTTATAATATTGGTATTAATGAGTTTAATTTTCTTCATAAAAGTGATCTTCGTATTTTAAATGTTGTTTTTTGTTCCAGTGAGGCTTATTTGGCGTCCGAGAGCGCTGGAGGCGCCGATGCACCCACTAACGCCTCGGCTGCACCTGAGCCCAACATTCCCGATGAACTTATCTGCAGTTTGTGTCGGGATCTGCTCACCGACGCTGTTATGATTCCATGCTGTGGAAATTCATTTTGTGATGAGTGTAAGACCATAAAATATTTTTTTAAAGTAATGACAATTAAGAACCTGTTTAGTCTAACAAGATCAGAGCATGATTTTTAACAGACTTCAAAAAAGGAGGAGCTTTTATGTTTGTTACCTCGAAAACTTTCCATTGGGTGAACCAATTTTGATGATTCTTTTTTTATTTGAAAGCTGGTGCTTCCCGTGTGGTCCAATATCAATTTGGTCCAGTTCTTGAAATCGGTTTTGTTTTCTGCACTGGATGACTACGAAATATGTCATTTGCTAAAATGTGAATGTGAGTGGATTTGTTTTCTGTTACGTTATAATTAATTCGACTTTAATTTGTATGTCCTTTAGGTATACGAGGTGCTTTACTGGAATCAGAAGACCACGAATGTCCTGATTGTCGTGAAAAAGAAATCGCACCAACTACTTTAATACCTAACAGGTAAAGCATAGGCGTTATGTTTACGTTATTTTATTGACTTTGGTTACAATGCCATTAACATTTATTTACGTTTACAGGTTTTTAAGAAACTCTGTGTCTTCTTTTCGCAATCAAACAGGATACAGTCGTCGAATGCCTCATAGGCCAGCTGCAGTACCAGTTCAACAGCTTCCTCCTGTGCTAGGTAATACATTTTTAAGTATTATGTTATAAACAAGGCCTGCCAAAGCTCCTAAATATTGTTATTTAAATCAAAGGCCAAAAACCTTCCTGAACACTGATCTGAATACTTTCAATCATTAAATTTATAAATATATTTTTATTTTTTACATCATGAAGCTTAACTATTTTGAATAAGCTCTTCTTAGCTTTTATCTACTACAATTTTATTTATTTTCCCAGAACCTCCACTTGCACAAGGCCCTCCAGCTAACAATGGCCCTGTGGTTTCGGACTCGAATAATGCAGGTATGTATACAAAACTGTATAACTTTGTGTGAAATCAAATGGTTTTTGGGTCTGAAAAAATAATAAGCTAAACATATGTTTTAACAAGCATGAAATTGATAAATGTTGAGTGTAAAATATATTTTCAATAAGATGAATAATAAGTTTTGAGTGTGAACAATACATTACAATCATGTCAACTAACATTCATTTCGTAGTAAAACTGAAAGGCGCGTTATTTTCGATGGATAACATTGGATGAATCTAAAGTAATCTAAACAATGTTTTGATATACATACACAGTAATAGTGTCTAAATCTATCTACTTTGTTTGAAAGAGGTCATATTGCAATAAAAACACAGTCACACTAGTAGGAATTGGTATTGATCCACAATCGCGTGCAGTTAATCGACTTAAAGCAAACGTTGGCATAAAATATAGATTTAGTCTTTCAAATTGTAGGTAGGTACGGTCGACCGAAAATCGACCAAAATGTGCAACGCAATTTTTGGCCTTTTTTTAAATTTATTTTCCAAGTGTTGTATTCCAAAGAAAATTTGAGGCTTTATAAATAAAAAGGTTTTATGAATCGGAAAAGTCATTTTCTGAAAATCAGCCTCCTCTTTCTTATACTAGAGTCGATTAAACTGCTCCCGAGTGCAAAGATTTTTTTTTGTGCTTGTTTTGTTTCCCATTTCTCATCAATGGAACCAAAATGTGTCATAGCAAAGCGTCACAGAGTACAAATAGTTAAAAATATAATAAGCGTAAAAACAGGGTATCAAAACATATGTATCAATTTGGGTTAATTTTAGGGCTCAGTAGTTCATCTCTCTAAAGCTTAACGGCTGGCTAGAAATATCTGCAAAATTCATGATGTTAGTCGATGAATGATGGTGGACTTTGAAGGAAAACTATAACAGCTTACATGACTGTGTTAGTTCAGGATCTATAGAGGCCTTACTTGTAAAATACGCTTACTTGGAAAACTTCGTACAAAAATAACGAAATAATAAGTAAACATTACACATAGTAATAAATACCAATCCCTTCTAAATCCACCTGCCATTATGGGTCACTACGGAACCCTATCCTATGCGTGGCCTAACACGCACTTGGCCGGTTTTTTATATATTGCTTGGGTATGGTTTTATTTTAGTCTTATGGTTTGTTCACATTGTTATCTATACTAATATTAAAAAGATGCAAAGTTTGTTTGTTTGTTTGAACGCGCTAATCTCAGGAACCACTGGTCCGATTTGAAACATTCTTTCAGTGTTGGATAGTCCATTTATCGAGGAAGGCTATAGGCTATATTTTATTTTTAAAAAAATTAGGGATCCGTAAGGAAATTGCTATTTCGTAACCCAAGGTAAGAAATCGTGAAATTTGTGAGTAGATGGAATTTTAATTATTGTCTTAAGTTACTAGAGATATTGATATCGTACTAAAAGATCGAGCAAGTAATCAAGTAGAGAGAAAAAGTTATAGTTATAAGTTATAATATAAGTTATAATATAATAATTTCAATAAAATAAAAACAGTCGTTTCAGGAACAAAACTAAAACAGATTTGTTTTAAAAATAAATAACCATAAATGATTAGTAAGAACGGTAATTAATTGTGAAGAAAAAATATCTGAATGTATTTGAGATATGTACGTGCTTTTTTTTATCTGCTATTACTCAAATAGATAATCCATTAGGCACGTTCTGCGTCGTCACCGCCTCATGCTCTTTTCTCATGACCTGACTCTGTGAAATACTATGTTGCATCTAATAGTGTTGGCATATTTAATGCCAAATGTTATTCCATATTTTATTTGTTATGTTATTTCTATTATACCATTTTATATATTACTAGTACAGTACTTATATAGACTTATCCTGCACACACCAGTTATATTAAATGTAAACTCGTATGCAGTTAATTACATTTTGTACAAAATAGCATACAAAAATTAGTTTGATTTGATATGAATTTAATCAAGCTTGTTTTATTGTAATTCTAACTCATAAGCACAATTTTGAGTTTGTTTATTTGTTACGCTTTTGCTAAGCTTTAGCCATTCATCTGATCATCACAAAATTTTGCATATACATATGTTGATAGGAAAAGGATAGAATTTACTAATTAAATAAACAGAAGAATCGAGAAATTACTTTAAAGTTAGCGCAAAGGCGCGATGAAATGTTAGAGTAGTGACATCGATTCAATTATTTTCTTAGTTATTCGTGTGGCTGTAAGCCTACCATATGTAAAACCTATTATCAAAGAAAATAATTAAATAAAAAGCATACATTTTTAAATTTTGAAATCTGTCAAACTATGCAACTAATAATGTAAATGAATTCTACATGTTTTGAAAATATGATGAAAACTCGAAAGTTAACGAACGATTAATATTAAAGAAAAGGTTGGTCCGAGTGGGGCCAGCGGGCGGAGTGGAGGGCGTCGAGGCGACGACGAATCAGATGGGTCGGCAGACGACAACATTACGCTAACGTTGCCGGCCGCTCATCGCGCGCCCAGGCCCCTGCAGCACTCACACGATGTCGATCGACATCGGCACTCGCGCTACGGTACATCACTAACATCGTAAACGCATGTAGCACGCCTGCGCCTCAATTGCATGCTATTTTGTCTAAACCCATGGAATAGTCTAGTAGAAATAACATAATGTATCATTTATACATATTCCCATTCCTGTTAACTTGTCCCGAGCCATACTAAAATTTTATTGTAGAAAACAAAACTGTCGTGTAAAATAAATAGAATAATATAGTCAATATATTATTATGTTAGTTTCACTTTATAAGTTAAAGTAAGGTAAAATAAAAAAAAACGATTGATATCAACTAATTCATGAAATTATTAGTGCAGATCAACTTTTGGCTCATAACTTAGCCAAGGGTCTTTGCTGCCTATTTATCGTCACAGAAATTTGATATCTATCTATTTGAAACTTTCCTTCACAAATAGATTTTTTACAAGATATGAAACTTTATTGTATAAATTTAAATTACTGCTTGCTTTATCAATAAGACATACATTTATTTATATATGACACGGTGGCGCAGTGGTAGCGTATGCGACTGCTGTGTTGAGGTCTCGGGTTCGATTCCCGGGACGGTCCAAATATTTGTATGATCTACAAATATTTGTTTCGGAGTTTGGGTGTTTTCTATGTATAATATGTATGTATTTACAAAAAAAAATATATAGAATAATAATAAATAATAAAAATATATAAATATAAAAAAAAAAATAGTATAATGTATTCATATCAGTTGTCTAGTACCCATAACACAAGCTCTGCTTAGCTTGGGACTAGATGGCGGTGTGTTAAATGTCCGAAATATTTATTAATTATTAAGCTTAAGTCGGTTGTGGGTTGCGTCGCTCTTCAGTAATTATTTTTGTAAAATAATACTGCGTATATGTTTAATATTGAAAATTAAATTGTTCCAGGTGCAAGGCCTCCGCTTGGGTTAAAGCCACCTGGAGTAGAGACTCCGCCGAACATGCCCATGAATGTAAGTATCTAGAAAAGAGGCAAACACTAAAATAAGCAATAATCTATTTGTCTATATTCTTCTATATAAAAATCAATTGCTGTTCGTTTGTCTCGCTAAAACTCGAGAACCACCGGGTCGATTTAGCTGATTTTGGATAGTGGTCCAGGGAAGGTTTAAACGGCAAAAAAATATCTTGAAAATCGAAATTTTCACGTCTACGAATTAGCGGGCACAGCTAGTATACATTAATAAATATTCACTTTACTCTTGCAGTTACCGAGAATCGATGAGCAGCGAGCCAGTACTCCAACCATTGACGAGAGAAGAGATCCTATGACTTCACAAGTAAATATATACATTCAAACATCTCTATACAAATAAATAACATTGAAGTGTCTGTAATTTCAAATTAACAGCTTTTCACTAAATGCATTTGAAAGTATATACGGTACTTATATAAAAAAATTTTTTTTAAAGTTTTTGATTGTCTGTCTGTTTGTTCCGGCTAATCTCTGGAACGTCTGAACCGATTTTGACAGGATTTTTAAAGGCAGATAATTGACGATATAAGGAGTAACTTAGGCTTTTTTTAGACTAGCTTCGCTCCGCGGCGTTACCCGTGGTTGTTGTTGTAAAGGCACAACAACAACCGCGGGAAAAACCGCGGGGCTCAGCTAGTAAATATACAGGGTGGATATGACAAAACGACATTTGACGAAACCGCGGGCCATTCAAATATGTCTGTTGACTTTGATATTGTTAAATTTATTTGAAAATTGAAATTAAAAAAATGAAATTTTCAAACAAACTAAATGCCTAAAAATATTAAAACCGATAAGAACACCATTTGCAATTTAAGTTCACTAACCTGCGTGCATAAGAGTACAGCTGAGCGCCCGCGCGGTGCTGCCGTGCACGCGCGCCTACTTATTGTAATAATAATTTACATGTACACACATCAAAAGTGTCTAGGGATCAACATATGTGTCTAGGGATCAACATATATTTTTGCAATAACTTTTCTCCTGATTGATATTAATTAAAATTTTCTTTAAGGATTCATCAAATAAAGTGTTTTCGTTTGTCACAGTAACGATAAACCAAGTCACCTTTGCATTAATAAAGAAATTTGCCATTTTCCTAATAAAGGGATTTTTGACATTTGAACCACTAACATTAACGTTCGAAAAAAAAGACTGAAATAACAGTTTTCTTTAAAATTTTATTAGGTAACTTGAACAATTAATAATCCGTGTTTCTACCGCGAACACTAACAACACAAGAACATCGGTTTGGCATACTCAAAATGAGTTTATCCAAACACGCTGTGGAATGGCCGCCCATGTTCGTTGCAACAACAAAAAAAGGTCTTCTTGCGACTGGATACCCTCCATATTCGGCAGAGCTCTTCTCTGTAGCATATCCCATGCATGCTCAATCGGGTTCAAGTCTGGCGACTGAGCAGGCCAGGGCCAAAGCCACATCTCAATCTCAAGAAATCCGCATAAAAATGCTTGATCCCTAGACACTTTTGATGTGTGTATTTACACAATCACAATATTTCACAATAATATCACAAAACATGAAATTAAATTAATTATTATTTGAATTTTTCATTTCTCAATGAATACACAGATCGTATCTTTTAATAATGTAATTTTTTCTCAACTTTGCAAATTAGTAAGTAACTAACATATAGCTTTGCAAATAAGTAATAACAAAAAGTACGTCTTACGGGCAATGTCTTACAAAAAGTATATCTCGTCGATCTAATAAAGCCTGTACTTACTTGTATTTAAAGGTTTACGCTCGTTTTTTTAGAACTTTGTGAATAGATCTATGGCTTACTTACTTGAAAATGACGAGCAAACTACATATCAGTGTAGGTACGTGAAGCCAGAGTGGCGTTTCCTCGGCATTCTCCATAAATTAATATCATATCCGAGTATTTACTAGCCGTAAATCACATTACACTCACACAAAGTAATAGTTAAATAACAACTAAGTACTGCTTAATGTAACAAACCTAACTAATGCGTCCTGTCACTATAAAAGCAGTTTTTCATTATTTTCACTTATCACTTTAAAATACCTATTATTAAAAATCAAAACAAACAGGATGTCCTGTTTGTTTGTTGCACGTTTGAAGTAGCCGGCGCTGAAGCCCTATGTAGGGCTTTAGCGCCGGCTACTTCAAACGTGCAACGACGTGATCGACTGCCAAAATGTGCAACACGTCACAGGTTCGCGTACTGCGACATACTGACCCACTAATCAAATGCATTTTTTTACGTTTGAAATTAGAAAAGGATAGAAAATATATTTTCGGTTGACCCTTTTACTCTCCCGGGTGATTTCTTCCAGCAATACCTACCTTTTTTTACCTACCTACCTACGTTTTTAACTATTTTGTGATTACGTGTGTGAGGGTCTTATTGCTCAGACATAAGGTATATTTTAGAGTGACAATTATTTGAGTAGTTAGACCTAAGGTCGTTAACCCTTTGATAATCGCATTGCATTGAACACATCGTGTAGTAAATTTAAAAAACGAAAAGTAGTGTCCAGTGGCTAAACTACTGAACCGATTTTATTGAAACTTTGTAGGTGGACTTGTAACGTGTGTAGGTATACCTAGTTAAAAAAACACTTGCTTTGTGGTATCCACCTTGTATATTACTTAAAGATTATGCACCCGTGCACTGTAATTTCCTTGTGTTGGCAACAAAAATTGACAACAAATGTTGGGAACAGTGTTTCTGTTTTTGGCGGTAAACGTCAAAAGAATACGCTTGTTGCAAATATTTATTGGTTCTATGGTGACGCTTAGTTCGAATGTTTTTCAAATTGTTGGCGACTCGGTGTAGACCACGAAGCAAATACAAAGAGGAGATGGCATAAGCGCATAGGTCCCGTGACAAAATACAGGTCCCGACGTCATCGCAGTTATCGCGACTTACAAATTAGACTGTCAACGTCAATGTTCTAGAACTTTATCGAAAAATCGCAATCCTTGAATATTCTCGGATTATTCCTTATAAAAGATGAAGTGTTGTGTTTTATCTTGTACAAATAACTTGGATAGACGTTCTGGTGCCATGAATGGCATAATATTTCATTTGTAAGTAATTTTATACTTAATTTCTTAAAATAGTTCTAGAAAAATCTCTCAGTGTGTTGTTGTAATATAGTTAAATCTATTCGCCACTAGATGGAAAAACTTTGTGTGGTGAGAAATAAAGATACAAAGGTTCGTAGAGCTGAGTATTTATAAAGTAAATCATAAAAAAATATTAAAATGTGTTCTGCATTCTTGCCTAAAGAATTTTTAATCGAAAAAGTATTATTTTTTGTATTTTTTGTAATCATTTTGTGAACACTGACGTCTATCGTCAACTAGGAAAACAAACATCAACAGAACAAAGAGACAGGGTCGTAATTAGAATTTTTTTTTTTATCTATATTCAAATTATATCTATATTAATCTAGAATTTAAAGTACTTGAAAATGAAACAAATTTTACTTATACTGATTATTTGATAGGTTTTCTAACTAACTAAAATTCTATCCCAGGAATCCCAGGAAAATTAAACTTTCTCGGAACCCACAACGAAATTAATCAAACGAAAACTGAAGAATTTGAAAAGATAATAAATGAAAAACTAATTTGTAGAAACATTTTTTTTTTGTATTATACTCCTACTTGTATGTTATTGTTCTCCTTATTGTATGTGTTTGTTGTTGTACTATATTTCTTTGTTTTTGTTCTCTCTCTTTAATATATATATATATTACCGTCAGATTGTCAAAACCGTTTGATTGTAATCTATCTCGCGAGATTGTAAAATGGTATCTACGAATCGCAAGTCGCGCGCTGATTGGTTGAACAGCATATGTCCCCGCGTCGCCATATTTGTTTGTTAATTTGTCTTTGATGCCAAATGTAAAGTATTTCTGTGATTGTAAATTGATTTCATGTTGAAAATACCTCACAGCTTTAGGATTAGTTATATAAAGTTGCTGTAGCAGAAAAAATAATTTGTGATTAATCAAAGAAGTAATAACCTAAACTATCTCTATGGGCATTGATCGGCCTAATAAAATAATAAAAAAATCACATTTTTTTTTCAAATCGGACCAGTAGTTCCTGGTGATTAGCGAGAGTGAGATTAGCGCGTTCAAACAAACAAACTCTTACGCTTCATATATTAGTATAGAATATATTAGTATAGATGTTATGTACGATGTTTCTTACTAATAATATTTTTGCGATACATGCATCAAAATGATTTACAAAATTGACTTTAAAAAAGTAACTACCTGATAAGAAAATTCTGAGTACGTCCCTGTATGTCCCTTACATCGTACGCTTAGTGTCAAATAGCTAAACTACATAGCAACATCAACATGTAACGATGCAAGTAGTTTTGCTATTGATTGGTAGATGGCAAAGGGCAAAGTAACCCCCCCTCACCCCCGCAAATTGTCACGCATTGTTTCATACAAAAATTTCATTAGGGCATCTCCTCTTCGTATTTGCTTCGTGGTGTAGACACAATGGAAACAAGAGTTGGCGATTTTTTTAGTGTTGCTAACAGAGTTGGAAACACTGAAATTGCCAACAATCTTGGTGGAGACGCGCCTTAACGGTATACAAACTTTTTCAGGTGGTATATAGTCGAGGTCCTCTGCCTTTCATGCCACGAGGTCCACCATCTACGCGGCGCTATGAGTAAGTAAAGTAACAAATATTCTTTCAAGTTGATTGATTATTTTTAACCGAATTCAAAAAAGGAGGTTATCAATTCGACTGTTTTTTTTGTTTATTACCTCTTTCGTCAGGGTGAACCGATTTTGATGATCCTTTTTTAGGGTTCCGCGCCAAAGGCAAAAAACGGAACCCTTATAGATTCGTCATGTCTGTCTGTCTGTCTGGCCGTCTGTCCGTCCGTATGTCACAGCCACTTTTTTCCAACACTATAAGACCTATAATGTTGAAACTTGGTAAGTAGATGTATTCTGTGAACCGCATTAAGATTTTCACACAAAAATAAAAAAAAAAACAATAAATTTTGGGGGTTGCCATACTTAGAACTGAAACTCATACATTTTTTTTTCGTCAAATCCATACGTGGATAGATCTTCGAAAATGATATAGAGGTTTCTAATATAATTTTTTTTCTAAACTGAATAGTTTGCGCAAGAAACACTTCCAAAGTGGTAAAATGTGTCCCCCCCCCCTGTAACTTCTAAAATAAGAGCATGATAAATCTAAAAAAAACTATATGATGTACATTACCATGCAAACTTCCACCGAAAATTGGTTTGAACGAAATCTAGTAAGTAGTTTTTTTTTAATACGTCATAAATCGTAAACTGCAATTTACCTTTCATTCAATCATATATAAAAAATAATATGTTACTTGCTGCTGCGGAACCCTTCATGGGCGAGTCCGACTCGCACTTGGCCGCTTTTTTATTTGAAAGCTGGTGCTTCCCACGTGGTCCCATTTTAATTTGGTCTACTTCGAAGTCGGTTATTTTTTTGTTAAAATTTGATATTATAAAACAATTAATTGTAATAAATACAATTATCCCCAGTTAATTACAACTCTCGTTGATTCTGACTGTTTGATCGTCGCTTTTTTCCCATTTACCCACTGCTGTTTAGCTAAATAACAATCTCTAGACCAAATTGCGTCGGATAAATGTAGGCTGAAAAAGTCTCATAGAAAAATCGCAAGAAAAACATAATACCACGAGTGACTAGAAGTGCCATCAAATTCTATACTCCGGCTAACGAGCAGCGATACAAAAGTTCATTTACTTTAAAAGCGACTGTGGAGTTGACAATATATCTATCTCGTTCCATCTTTTGTATTTGTCGTAGTGTCTGGTTCTCCCGGCCAAAAAATGTTAGGATCAAGACTGGATCGCCAACATTCAGGCGGCCAGTTTAGTAATAATAGTGATTCATTCCCTTTCGGAACGCGCTCGTGGTAGTACAAGTTATTTGTTGTAAATGTTAGTACTTGTTGTTTATTTAATTATTGTTATTTTGTTTTGTTGATCATTATTAAGAGTGGTTAATGTTTTATGGCAAGCGATGTTCATAAAAATAATATTATTCTCGTTACTTAATTTAAATCCACATTGTACAATAATTCGAATTATAACAAAATAAATAAAAAAGTATATTTTTTTGATTGGCCAGATACTTTTAAAATATATTGGTGGTGATTCTCTTGGTATCATCACTAAACTGAAATTCACTAAAATTTGGATTATATACTCTAACTTTACCTGTTTACACTTCACCTGTTTTCAGTCCATTTTTCAATATCTCACATATCAACTTTCACTATATTTAGTTCAAAACCGACTAAAACTTGATCAGAGGTATACACTTGTTTATTAGTAATAAAAACTAAACTATACTCAATTTAGTCGGCATGTAATTAGACGACGTCTAAGTTTAGTGCGAGACGTCAAGTTTATGTCACACGTTACATGTACGTTCAGCACAAGAATAGAAAAAGAAAAATTATGGTCTAAGTTGAGTAATTTAACTAATTTTGATAACGCCAAAGTAAATTTTACTTTTTCAAGTAATAAAGAAGCGTGTGTTTCTGATTAACTTGTATTTACTACTGAACTAAACACAGTGACAGCTGAGATGTGAGATATGAAAAAATGAACTGCAAGAAGATGGATTAGAGTATATAATCCAATTTAGTGATAACCCCAAGAGAATCACCACCATTGTCTACTAAAATAATATTACCTTACATAGGGCAAATTTCGTATAGGTGTTCCAGATCCCTGGATATAACAAAACCAGCTTTTTACACGACCCGTAGCCTAAAAAACATAATAGGTAACAATATAGATAAGACTCCTATCGCAGAGAAAAGCGGGGTGTACGAACTCTCATGTGCAGTGTGCAACAAAAAATACATCGGCCAAACAGGCAGGGCTTTCCAGACCAGAATAGCAGAACATGCTAGGGGTTGGAGGCTAAAAAAGACGGAGTCCAATTTTGCGGAACATTTGCTGTCAGAAAAACATTCGTTCAATCCTAAATTGGACTTTAAAGCACTACATGTATGTGACAAAGGCAGAAAATTAACCGCTTTGGAGGCGTTAGAAATCAATAGGTTGTTATTAGGGAATCGGGACAAGGTGTTAAATCAACAATTAGATATCAACAATTCACCACTATTAAAATATTTCAAGTAATGTCATCTACAATATTTGTAAGGGGAGTTTGTATAATTTAGACGGGTATAGTTAACACATTTAATGACTTTTATGAATTTTTGACATATAATTTAATAGACACATAGTATGACACAATTTTGGACATTAAATATAAAGAGGACATGACATAATCATTTTATTTCAAAATTTTTCAGCATTAATGTCGATTTTAATAATTTTAATTATTAAAATTAATATATTATTTGTAATTAGTATTTCATATCATAACTGGGACTTTGTATAGCTGTAAGTTACTAATTTCACAAATAGCGTAGGTGGAGACAAATACAATTTCCCTGATTTCGGGGAAAATTCCTTACACGGACACACTGATATTTACATGTACCCGCAGTTGGTGGGTTTTAGATGTGAATATTTTATTTTGTATAATCAGTAACCTTTGATGATGCCATAAGGCGAAACCGGTCAGGTGTAAACAAAAATAAAATAGTGGAATAAGTACAAGTGATTTAATTCAAAAATGTAAAATAATATATGTAACCCAACTATCAAAAAGTTACGCAACCCTGCTGTTCCATTGGTTTTGTTTACATTTTGTATCGCTTCTCGTTGCTGGAGTATAGACTATTATAGTGAAATATTGTGTGTGAAAAAAGGGATCTAATATAGTATATTCTTTGCCCCATCACTTAAATGGATTTTTTTATTATAAAACCAAACTCTATTATCCACGAGGTTATTCATCATCAGCATCATCATCAGCCTATCGCAGACCACTGCTGGACATAGGCCTTTCCAATTGCACGCCACTAACACTCCAATTCAAAAGCATCAAAAGCCACGAGGTTATTACCAAAATAAATTGTTTGCACAAGTTTCTCTATATGTTCCTGTTATATTCCGTTTGTCGGGTATTTTAGTTATTTTCTTTCATCAGAATCATGGGACCTGGTGGACCGCCGAGACTGCCTTATAACGACCATTACCGCCCGGAACCTTACCAGCCACCTCCGCCTGGCATCAAAGACTCTCCTACTAATGGGTATGGCAACATTCATATCATTGTTTTAGCATCGAATTGGAGATTAAACAACAGTTTTGTTATGATATTGTTATTCGAGTTCTTAATTGGTTTGCTACTTCCATTCGTTTTTAAAGTCATTCGACTTAATTTGCATTTGCATTAAATAAAGTTTTGAGTTGCGTTGCTTTTGTTGTAAAACTGTAGTTTTCAAATCAAATCGAGTTCTTGATGTATGCATGTAAATTTAATTTGACTTTATGGTCTTCTCCTTCGTTGGATAAAACTTACCGCATGATCAATCCGAGTGACAGCGTACAATTAATTGTGCGTACGTCTATTGTCTTAGGCATGGTGACGATCCCTTGGAGGCGTTCAACCGAATGATTCGCGAAAAGGAAATGCGTGCGAAGCGACGTGAAGAAGAACGACGTCGCGCCGCGTCTGGCTCACGTAGCTCTCGCTCACGCACGCCTCGCTCGCCACGCTCTCCACGCTCGCAACGTTCGCCTCGCTCGCAACGCTCTCCTCGGTCGCAGCGCTCGCCCCGCTCGCCTCGTCCTGCTCGCTCGCCGCGCCCGCCACGCTCGTCGCGCTCTCCACGCTCTCCACGCTCACCCCGGTCTCCCCGTGCCAGGCCTCGCAGTCGTGGTTCCAGTCGACTCCGATATTCTAGGTTCGTCTATGCAATCCAATCCATTTTCAATTTAAACGTTCTATGTTTTCCAGAATGTAATTTTATGTTTTTACGTGTCGATCTTGACTTCGTGATTTGTGTGTATGTGCTTGGTTCTTTTAAATTATTTAAAATGCATGAGTATATTGAGTATAGATGTATTTCACGTAATAAGTTGTTCGTTTAGTAATATTTTTGGTTATTACAATGTAAAAATATGTATAATATGTATATGTTAATAGTTTAAACTATTTATAAATTATTTTATGTAAAGGTCCTCATCGCAACTGACTAGTCATAACTATAATCATTATTATTAATTCCTCGTTTCTAAAAAGTTGTGTTGTCTATCGTGATAATTATCATTATCGCCTATCAATGTTGTAATTAACCAAAATGTTTACTGCTACCCTAGTAACTGATCAGTAGATAGGAATACATTCTATAATTTTAACGTGGTAAGTGTATTACTGAAATAAGAAGGTTTTTAAACAATAATATTTTTAAAATATAATTTTAGCGGTACGATTGTGGAACGCCCTGCCAGTCGCAATTAGGCGTGCAAAAACTCTAACTGCTTTTAAGCGATTGGTAAAGGAACATTTCCTAGGAGACAACAATCAATAAATTGGGTCACAGTATTAAATACCAGGATGTGTATAATATCTATGAATCTCGCTTATTATGTATATAACCATATATGTATTTGTGGCACCAGAATTTCATATAATATTGTCATTAATATATATTTATACTGCTTTATTTTCGTTTTCGAGTCTACTAGTTTAACTGTCTAATGCACCAGACACTACACTATACGTCTGCCCAATAACGTAAATTATCTCCATCCCACGGTTGCCTGGAAGAGATTGCCGTTGAGCAATAAGGCCGCCAGTTGTACTACTGACCTACTTAGCTTTTAGTTATGTAATAAGTTTTCTGGTGTACAATAAAGCGATTTATTATTATTATTATTATTATTTTATTTGCAAGTATGAAACAGATATACAGACAAAAAATCTTTAAACTGTTGTTTTGAGTTGTTACTTTAATAAAGACTCCTTTAAGACGACGTCTAAAAGACACTTTATAAACACTTTTAAAACGTTTAAATAATGCAGAATAATCATACTCAATGATCACAGAGGTTGCTGAGTTAATCGCTTATATCTGAGATCTGTAACTGAACCGACTTTCGGTCGAGGAGGCATCTTTTTGTATCAGTTTTTAAGAGCTGAATCGATTAGATTGAAAATTGCTATTCGAGCCCACAGTATACTCTGGTTAGATGAACGGTTTTTGTAAGACAGTTTCTCAGACAATGTATAATTTATATTTTGTATTTATTTCACAGATCTCGTTCTATGTCTCGAGGTCGCATTCGCCGGTCGCCATGGTCACCACGACGTCGTCGCACTCGCGAAAGGACTTTGTCTCATACTAGGTAATTGCTTAAAAAAATTATTTTTTTCTGTGTTACACTGTTTCTGCTTTGTTACAATAGGACTGTCTTGGCCGATGTGATTCCAGGGCCTTACCGGTGATAAGCATTTTTTTGTGATTTTTAACCCCCGACGCACCCCCCGGGTGTTATAAGTTTGACATGTCTGTCTGTCTGTGGCACCGTAGCTCGCGAACGGATGAAGCGATTTCAATTTAGTTTTTTTTGTATGAAAGGTGAGTTACGTGCGAGTGTTCTTAGACATGTTTCATGAAAATCGGTTGAGTCGTTTAAAAGTTATGTGAAAGTGGGGAAGAATAACCGAATGTCTGCAAAAATATCAAATCTCAAATCAAAGCGCATAACGTGTTTTTTACTTCTTAAAGGGAACTCAGGTTATTATGTCGGCTGTTTTTTATAATTTTGAGAATTTATACAAGAGCTCACTTACTGTGAGTGAGGATCATCATCATCATCTATGCCAAAAGATATCCATAGCTGGACTGGACATGGCATTATTTTGTATATTAATTGTGAAATACTGATTACTAGCGACTGAACTTAGCTAATGTTGACAGATCACCTTCACCGCGTAGACGTCATCGTTCACCGTTGCGCTATCGGTCTCCGCTCCGCTCGCCTCTGGGCCGCTCTCCACTTCGCTCTCCGCTACGTTCTCCGCCGCGGTCGCCTGCGCGCTCTCCGCTGCGGGACCCACTACGCGACCCGCGGGACCCACTGCGCGACCCGCTGCGCGACCCACTGCGCGACCCACTGCGCGACCCACTACGCGACCCTATGCGCGACCAATTACGAGAACCTCTACGCTCACCCCGTCGATCTGCGATGCGCTCTCCGGTACCCCGGAACGTTTCACCTCATCGGTTAGTATTATTAGTTACTAGCTGACCCACGCAACCTCGTTTACGTCTCCTATTGCCCGTAGCGTAATAATTTTCTCCCGTTTTTGTAACATTTTTCATTGTTGCTCCGCTTCTATCGGTCTTAGCGTGATGATATAACCTATAGCCCTCCTCAGTAAATGGGCTATCTAACACTGAAAGAATTTTTCAAATCGGACCAGTAGTTCCTGCGATTAACGCGTCCAAACAAACAAACTCTTCAACTACAAATAATATTATATATCAATAAATTGAGAAAATAGGCGTTAAATAGTATTATATGTTGTTGACAGATATACTGGTGTGTACGACGAACTGTTGTCGCCGCCCCGCCGTAGTGTAGAGCCGCCTTACGGAGCCAGGTACGATTGTAAAAGTCTAAATAGTGTCTCCCAGCGCCCCTTACCGACACGTAACACAATATGTTCGTTCGATGTTACAAAATTGCTACGCGGATTGAACCTGTGCTTTCCTTTTAGTGTTCAAAATCGACTAAAAACGATACAAACAATGTCGTTGCTTTATTGCGCGTATATGACAGTGTGTTAGCATAAGCTGTTAACAATATTGTTGTTTATCTCGTATGATCTATAGTGAAATGTTCACAAAGCAAATCAAAAAAATGTATCTCATCCTGTAATTAAGGGTAATGAAATGGTAAGTATGACACTAGAATCGATGTTGGTTTTAGTTAAGATAGTGAACCTGTATGTCTGTCATAATTTTATATATAATTTATTATTTTTGTCTGTGATATCCATATTTTTTTATAAGTAAGAATATTTTATTGAAATATTGCAGTTGTTTATCGGCTATTGTTTTTGTCTGTTCAGATAGTAACAAGTGTTACATGAATATAACATGAATCGTAGTAAATAGCCTTATGATAATAAGTGTAATGTTTATCTTACTGTTTCAGTAAGATTACATAAAGTCTGAATATCAAGTTGAGCTGTTTGTTGTATTTACCTGTTAAATTATGCCTGGTGCTGTTTGGAGTTCGGAATACGAAGCTTTAATTTGAAATAAAGAATATCTTACAACCTTTAAAATTAAGGTTTTTTAAAATTAAAGTTTTAGTCTAAGGTATCTGTAACTATGAATACAGAAATTGTAACCCTGATAGATGATCATCATTGATAATTACTAGCTAGAAATATTTTAGATATATTAAGCTTTAGTTAGGATAAGAACTATCACGATTTGGCAACCCTAGCTTCTCGAGTGGATACCTACATGTTAAAAATCGATTAATTACTGCTCGTACTTAATCATGAATAACGTGAAAATTGTGCTTTACTGCCGAAATTGCGTAATAACTTAGTTCAGAGCCTCGACTGGTCTACCTCTAGGCACGACGCGGTTACAGATGGTACGTGTGATCTAACAAACAAGAAGTTAGTGCTATAAAAAAGTTCAATGCAGCTCATAATAACTAAATACATTTATGAAAATATGTACAAACTTGAATGAATAACCGTCTGTTTCATATATTCCTACTAAACTATCTCCACTAGTAGGGATACTTGTTTTTTTTTCATGCCTACTGGTAGTGCTAACCAGCAAAAGAATCCCATTATCCCTACCATAACGATCAATTTTCCACTATTCGATTCGATTTTCACCGGTTTCGATAATCGGAAAAAGTTCCAACTGTCCATACTAGTGGAGATATTTAAGTAGGGATATATCGAACAGGGCTGAAAAGGTGGGTCATACTGTATGGTTGTAAAGCGGTCCTCCATACGACACGTTTAGAACATATTCCTGTATTATACTATTGCTTAAAATTGAGTATTCTATTCAAAACATTAAGATCATTGACAACATAAAAATAAACAAGTTTTGTGACTGTGTTGTACAGTAGTTAAAAATTGCAGTTTTGATACTGGACTACCAAAATGACAATGTATCTAGAAAAATACTTTTTAGTAATATAATCGTGTGATTCTTGGACTGTGTATTGGGATTATTAATTTGACCAGTTGTGAATTGAATGATTTTTTGCCACATGGTTTAGTTAAAACTAATAAGTAAGTTTAAGTTACGTTATTTTTAAAGTCTGGTATTAAAAGTAAAAAAACCATTGACGAAACGACAAGTAATGATGTACTTTTGAATCCTTAAAAAAAAAAATTATAAATACCGCGGATACCGCCATCTACATTTTAACGAATTACGATAAAAAAAAAATATAGTTAAAAAAACTTATAAAACACGCTTTAATAGCAATCGATATCGATCAATAATTTAAATGTAAAAAGCGTGGGGCGACATTATTGAAATATTATTAAAGCGTGTTTTTTAGTTTTTTAAACTATATGTAATTTATTTTCTACCTTTAGTATGGTATATTTACAAAAGCGTTTTTGTTTAGTTTTTTAAAACATTTTTTTTTTCGAATTTTTTTTTATTTCTTTTTAGTTTTTTTTCAAATTATTGTATTGTCATCGGCCCTTGACCCCTGTGCAAATTTTCAAGTTAATCAGACTCCTAGTAATAATAATAATAATAATAAATAATAAATATTTCGGACATCTAACACACAACGCCATCTAGTCCCAAGCTAAGCAGAGCTTGTGTTATGGGTACTAGACAACTGATACAAATACATATATACTTTTTTTTTGTAAATACATACATATTATACATAGAAAACACCCAAACTCCGAAACAAATATTTGTAGATCATACAAACATTTGGTCCGACCCGGGAATCGAACCCGAGACCTCATGATCAGCAGTCGCACACGCCAACCGCGAGACCAACGAGCAGTAGACTAGAAGTAGGTGAAAATGAAGTCAAAAGATTTTGTTACATACATACACACAGGTCAAGCTAATAAAAGCGTGTTAAAAACAGTTAACACGACTATAGCAACAAATAAAGAAACTGTTCATTATATTGTTTTACATATAGACCATAATCAGTTTTACATTTTTTTTTAAACCCTCAGACAACATAGTTGAATTAAATTTATCATTCCAATTCTTGGGCGAGCCTTTTAGACCATATAGTGACTTTTTAAGTTTACATACCATTATCAGAATAATTAGTAATGACAAAAAATTTCGTATTTAATATCACCATGAAGAAAAGCACTTTTAACATCCATTTGATGTTACCAAACTAACATACCCTTTTAATTATAAACTGCAAATAGAGTGCGAAACGTTGGAAGTTTAGCAACTGGTGCAAATAAATCATCATCAGTAAAATCTGTTTATTGAAAACCCCTAGCTACGAGCCTAGCCTTGTAACTAGAAATATTGCCCTGAGCTTTTTAATATTTTTCAACACTGACCGACAGAATTCATAGTTTTGGTGTGCTAGTTTTTCATGCCAATCTTTAAGAGAACATTTTTAGGGTTCCGTGCCAAAGGCAAAAGACGGAACCCTTATAGATTCGTCATGTCTGTCTGTCTGTCCGTCCGTATGTCACAGCCACTTTTTTCCGAAACTACACACATCAAAAGTGTCTAGGGATCAACATATGTGTCCAGGGATCAACATATATTTTTGCAATAACTTTTCTACTGATTAATTAAAATTTTCTTTAAGGATTCATCAAATAAAGTGTTTTCGTTTGTCACAGTAACGATAAACCAAGTCTTTGCATTAATAAAGAAATTTGCCATTTTCCTAATAAAGGGATTTTTGACATTTGAACCACTAACATTAAAGTTCGAAAAAAAGACTGAAATAACAGTTTTCTTTAAAATTTTATTAGGTAACTTAAACAACTAATAATCCGTGTTTCTACCGCGAACACTAACAACACAAGAATCGGTTTGGCATACTCAAAATGAGTTCATCCAAATCACGCTGTGGAATGGCCGCCCATGTTCGTTGCAACAACAAAAAAAGGTCTTCTTGCGACTGGATACCCTCCATATTCGGCAGAGCTCTTCTCTGTAGCATATCCCATGCATGCTCAATCGGGTTCAAGTCTGGCGACTGAGCAGGCCAGGGCCAAAGCCACATCTCAATCTCAAGAAATCCGCATAAAAATGCTTGATCCCTAGACACTTTTGATGTGTGTATAAGACCTATAATTTTGAAACTTGGTAAGTCGATGTATTCTGTGAACCGCATTAAGATTTTCACACAAAAATAAGAAAAATACAATAAATTTTGGGGGTCCATCATTGTATCATTTTTTTCTAAACTGAATAGATTGCGCGAGAGACACTTCCAAAGTGGTAAAATGTGTCCTCCCCCCCTGTAACTTCTAAAATAATAGGTCTTTACCTATGAAATTGCCGTTTTGTATGCAATAAGTGAAAGTACTTATTTTTTCAAACATTTTTATTTCTGTTATTCGAAGTAATCACCCAGGCAATCGACGCATCTTTTTCGATGCCCTTCTTGTAAAAATCAGCTGGACGGGAGGCAACAAACTCTTCAAAGGCATTTTGTACTGCCTCTCGGGAATTGAAATTTTTACGGCAAT
Source organism: Diaphora mendica (assembly GCA_949125395.1). NCBI lineage: Eukaryota > Metazoa > Arthropoda > Insecta > Lepidoptera > Erebidae > Diaphora > Diaphora mendica. The sequence goes on from OX421321.1 coordinate 13,013,761, forward strand.
TTCATAGGTAAATACCTATTAAGAGCATGATAAATCTAAAAAAATATATGATGTACATTACCATGCAAACTTCTGCCGAAAATTGGTTTAAACGAAATCTAGTAAGTAGTTTTTTTTTAATACGTCATAAATCGTAAACTGCAATTTACCTTTCATTCAATCAAAACAAATATTAAAAAAAAAAAATACTTGCTGGTACGTAACCCTTCATGGGCGAGTCCGACTCGCGCTTGGCCGCTTTTTTTTAACCTGTGTAATTAAATTTACATTATGTGAAGAATCAAAAGTAAACTGCATTACATAGAACTTATCAACGTATTTACCAACAGTCCGTACTATGTTATTTTTAATTAACTCACATTTTCACCTTTAATTTTAAACACATAACATAATCATTATCTACAGCTTTATTAACAGAGAATAAGTTTACCTTTAGTTTAGGAACATATAATACATGACTTGTGAAGCTTCCACATACTTGTTACCGTCATAGGCTTTGAGAATTATTTGTCTTATTCCTTGCACTTTCAGTTTTCTTCCGTCTCCAATTATGACATATCTGTCACCTGAAATACCTGAAAAGCTGAAAACATATTTTTTATTAAATGTCACATGCACCACTGTCCACTATCCATTCTTTTGAAGCAGTGTTGCCGAAGAATGCGCTTGATAATATGAAAACATTTCCTTTATCTTTATTTCCTTTTTTGTCCTTTATTACCTTTTGAACCATCTCTGTTTTCTTTAGTATTAGTATTGTTCCCTTTTTCCTTATTTCTCTCAAAATAGCACTGTTCTATTGTATGTCATGCCTTTTTGAAATATGAACCAGTCATGTTTGATCTGCATACATTCTTCTTATAGCCGATCTTACCGCACTTAAAACATTTTGTGCTTTGAACAGCTAAGGCAACGGGTTCCTCGCTTTCTTTCATTCGCTCTTCCTCTATGAGCGACCTTGCTTGTAAGTCATTTAATGTTTGTGATTTCTAAGGAATATTTTCCCATGCAGATATGAAGTGTCGATACTGAGGTGGCAGTGTCATTAATATTTTAGTGATAATCATTTGATCAGAAACTGGTTCACCTACCTGTTTTAACTGATTTGCCAAGTGCTCAATTTTACTAAATAGTATTAAATGCTATGAAATATATTTAGCTTTAATTCCGCGAGACAAATATCCAGGTCTGAAAGCAGGGCACAAATCCCACCGTCTTTCTCACTCTTGTTTTGTAAGTGTACATATGCCTGATACCCATATGTGCATGTGTGTATGCATGACGGTGGGATTTGTGCCCTGCTTTCAGACCTGGATATTTGTCTCGCGGAATTAAAGCTAAATATATTTCATAGCATTTAATGTCATGGATTTCCGCAAAGTAACGCCTGATTCCATAACTTATTTACTAAATAGGTTTGTCATACCTCCTTCTTCATATTTATACTTCATGAACCTCTCATGTAGTAGATGAACGCTTGTTGAGCTCGTAAGTTCATATATCGTTGATAATTTTGTCCACTTTTCGGCTGCAGTACAACATGTAAGCAAGTGTTGCATTACATTTTAGGAAACTCGTGAAACGATGTGTTTGTGCTTTGGCATCTAATACTTCCCACTCGTTGGTTTTTAAGTTTGGATCGTCTTTCTTCACTGTGCCGACCACGACTCCAAAGAGTCCTTTGTCCATTCAATAGGCTTTTTGTTTGGAACTTCCATAGTGACCAATTTTCACTACCATTAAGCTTCACCACCGTTATTCCAGCAGCATTTGCCCCAGAAGCAGAATCACATTCCATGATGGCTTCAGATCAATCTGAGTTTTATTTTATAACTGTCTGCATCCCAGCAGTCTGCACAAAAAAGACGAGTCTGGGCCCATAACCTTTTGTGTTTTGTATAATAAAAGGCGTGGCAGACAGTATTTTGGTGTTTTATTTTATAGAAGTAAATTACAAACTTTACAAAGCACACTTGTAGTAACAATCATGAAGGACAAGAACGTTGACATTGCGATGCGAACACAAAAATGAAGAGAATGACATAGACAACTGTCAATGTCAATATACTTTTTTCTTAAATTTCTTAAGTTGCACCCAACAAACTTTCCTAAGCTTATTAAAAAATAATTGATAGTCGAAAATGGAAAAAGTTTTACTCAGAAATCTCACACCATGAAGATATAAAATGTCAAGTTCATACTTGAATCCCTATAATTATAATTTTTGTATACTCACTCCCTGTTATATGAAGTACTTAATCGTATATCAACAAGTTGTATGTGTATATCCTGTGCATGATTGTAATGTTATCATATCCATAATTTGTGTTATAAAGAATTGATCATTCATATAAAGTGTTTCATAGGTGTAACATTAATATGTAGTTTCTTCATGTCCTGTGTCATAAAAAAGTTATGTTTGTATTTATATTTATCCAATTTTAAGGAATAGACTTGCATAAAAATAATTGCTTTTCTAAACAATTTGCCTGGCGAATATTGAATATATTCTCAAATTATGCTCAAATTGTATAACAAACAACGATTTATTATTTTAGCATTAGGCAACAAAAATATTTGTTGCTAATGCTAAAAGTATTAAATCGCTAAGAGATAGCATACCTGTACCACGGCTTTGTCAGTTGTGTTGTATTTTCTGAATTTAAGAAATGGGACAAAATAAATGAAGGAATTATGAAATGAATATTAGTTGAACATAAATATGTGACTGATGAATGCTATCAAAGTAACATACCTAGACTTATTTATTCCAGAATTATTATTTTTATGGTCCCAAAATATTAATGACTGTTGTATTAATTTGAACAAATAAATATAATTGTGGTATCTGTCTGCAATGTCACAATAAGAGCTTTTAACTAAGTATATGGGTGTTCTTTGTGTCCGTTTCATGTATGTTTGTAAAGTCCCCCGCGACACAGGATTTATTCCTAGTGCGGGAGTTGTCTTTTTTAAAAGAAAAGAAAAGAAAGAATATGTGAATGTTTTAAAGAAACAAAATATCATCTTCATTTTTTTTTCTGCCAGTCTATTGTTTTGTTTTGGCAATTTATTGAAACAAACGGACCGATTACTAAGGGGCTTTAACCAGTACAGAACTAAGTTTTAGGTAAATGATAAGTAGGGGAGAAGGAGGCACATTAACACATTTTTGATATTTGGTCTTTATTATAATGATATTTATTGTTATTAAAATATAAATAAACCTTTTTGAAACTTCTAAAGTTAAATCTTGCATTACAGTAAAAATTATATTTTTTAATTGTCTGACTTCCTTCTTATTGACAAAAATAATTATACTGCACAAGAGTATTAGTTTATTGTTATTATAATTAGTACCTGGATGATGGTTTTTTTTTATAAATGGGTTTTTTGGCGACATTAGGACTATCCAAACGCCACATTTTTTTTATTTTTCTTCCAATTAAAAAATAAGTTAAGTGGCTCCCTCTCTTGGTACGCCCTGATACTGTTTATTCTTCACCTTATTCCAGTATAGTTTAATGTAGTTCGCTCGAGTTGCGATAGATGGCGCTAGATGTACATTGATTTTATATATTTGATTGTTAAAAACACGAATAATACGACATTTTCTAAAAATGAATCCTAGCTAGATCGATTTATCGACCCCGAAACCCCCTGCATACAAAATTTTATGAAAATCGTTGGAGCCGTTTCCTAGATTCGGATTACATATATACAAGAATTGCTCGTTTAAAGGTATTAGATATAATACTAATAAAAATTAAACATAAAATAAACTTAATATCAAACTTCTAAACTTAATAATAGTTTTTAATTTAGTCCGTCTTCCACTTTGGTTACAAAAATAATCATGTTGCACACTCATTTTAAAGTAATCATCTTAGGTAGGTTCTGTCAGGTAGGACCCATATGAAAAAAATAAAAATTGAAATTAAAAGAAAACCTTCCTGCAGTTCTGGACGTGCCAGGAGCATTATTAGGTGCTGGCAGTTTTCTTAATATGTCCAAAATTGTAACAGACCATCTATCAACTTTATCATGAAAGTAAAACACATCTCCTTTTCTCTTCAATTAATTCACAATAAAGGTATTTAAGTCCTTTTCTTCAATGCTAGCAACGAAGCTTCTGAAGGGCACTGAACTAGTACAAAGTCCCCAACATTCAGGCTTTGACTAGTGAAAGGAATTCTATCAGTTTGTTCCAGCAGTTCTTCATCTTCATCATGACTGTCACTCGCATCAGTCGCATCTAAGTTTGAGTCGTCATTCACAGAGATGTTATCGTCATTATCCTCCGACTCAGAGCTTTATGTGAATATAGATCTCTGTTTTGATTTAGATTTGGGTTCAGGAAGCTATTTGCCCTTAAGAAGTTGCTTGCCTTTTGCAGTTTGCTTCACTGTGGTAAGTGGCTTCTCTTTTCTGGTACGTGAACGAATAGCAAACTTTCCTAAGTTTTTCATCCGAATTGAGTGTGCTGCTTCTATTGCATTTTTCTCCGGGGTGTCAGTTAAGATCCGCGAACTTTTTCGTCCTCTTGCGCCATCTTTACGTGGAGGAGCTTTAGGATACGGTTGTATCATTTCCAGAGTGATGAGACCAGGAACTGCCTCTGGACTGCCTTTCTGAACAGTTTCTTCTGTTCCAGGAGATACTATCTATGGCATATGTGATGCTACTATGGGCTGGTCAATACCAGGTGCAGGGCTTTCAAGTATACTTGGACTGCCTCTGATCAGATTCCTCTGGTGCGAGAGATGTAGTTTGTGGCATATGTAAACCAGTGATAGCTTTCATGGTTGTCAAATAATAACAGTATTCTGTCATCTTTGCTACATCTTGTGTTTTTTTTATGTTATGCAGCACCTTAAGAAATAAAGGGCCGGTCATCCATCCGCTCTTTGGGCTATTTGCATAACCAACGCTTCCTGGTGGTGCACCATTAATCATAGCTTCATGGAATCGTGCCCTTGGAAGTATGAAAACAGGTGGAACAGTACTACCTGATTGCATTGATTATGGCGCACATTGTTATAAGCTGGTCTCTCTTTGCTGACACATTGACCTACCTGTTTTATACCGGTGTGCGCAATCACATTAGGTGCTTGCACCACCGTCATGATATTGGTCTCATCCAAATTAAAAATTCGGTCTGGAGTAAATTGGGTCTTCTGCAGAGCCCTTTCGTAATTATCATAAAACATTGACACATTTATTGAAACTTGTGGATCTTGAAAGACTCGTGTTCTCAGGCCTTCGCAAAGATAAGCTTTTGTGCTTCTTCATAAATCCTTTCATCCACTCTATGCCTGCCAGTTTGTTTTCAGTCCATTTGCAGGACATTTATTAAGAGCTGTTGCATATTTAAAAGCATGATGTTGCACTTTTATAGGTAAGGCCATAGTTCATTTTTGATCGTGTCAAGAGGTAATTTTGAATCATGTTTTCTTCGTCATTGGTAAATACCTGAGCAACAGTGTATTTACTTGAAAATAGTTCACTTCTTGGAGCTATGTTTTCTAAATTTTTTTTAACTTGATAGAAGAGTGTACTCAGCGTCAGTCCATATGCATTTGCAGCTCTTCAAGTTTTTTATATAACAGCATTTTGGACATCATCTTCATTAGTTGTACTTCCCCACTGTCTTTTTGTATGTTCCATAAATAATGAATTACAGTTAGTGATGCATTTAATTACAATTAAGTATTATATTTAGAATACATGTATTAGAAAATATTTTAAGTTTGCATTTAAGCCGGAGGCGGGGCACATATTAACGTCCCGTTCAAATCAGCCCCGTTTGATTTGATCAAATCTGCTCCATGGTCGCTTGGAAGATAAAATATTACAAAAAAATAATGTGAAATAACTGGCAAGCAAAAGCTACAAGGTGGATTAAAACCAATAAGTACTTAACAATTTTGTGAAATAATTAGTTGGAAACCTTTACTCACGTGATTTTAAATCCCTTACAACATTTATTTTTGGTTGGTCTTGGGTTCGATTCCCGGGTCGAACCAAATGTTTGTATGATCTACAAATATTTGTTTCGGAGTTTGGGTGTTTTCTACGTATAATATGTATGTATTTACAAAAAAAGGTATATATGTATTTGTATCAGTTGTCTAGTACCCATAACACAATCTCTGCTTAGCTTGGGACTAGATGGCGTTGTGTGTTATATATCCGGAATATTTATTTAAATTTTACTTTGCCGGTACTAATACGACGACAAGGGTAGAACTCTTTTTGACAACGAAACACGCGCGCTTTGTGAGTTAACGTTTGTCACAGCCATTGTTGCCATTATTAAAATGGAGCTGCGGCATAGATTAACATAAAGCTGCTTTCAGAAATCAACATGTTTAAACCTGCGTCTGTGCTAAGGTGCCTCCTTCTCCCCTAGGTATGTGAAAAAGTATAAATATGTATATACAAAGACATAGCATTACAGCTAGTTGATAATAACAAAAACCAGTTTAAGTTGACCCATGTACATTATCGCCTACTAAGAAAAGTTACAGAAAAATTTATGCTCAATGAAAATTATATGTCTATATGTTTTTATGTATGTATCACATTTAATAACAATTTGTGTTCATTATCTAACTAATAGGTATGTCACTCTATTTTACTTCACTAAAAGTTGATGAGTTACGTGAAAACTGTGCTATGTATGAAGTCTGATTTAATATAGGTATTAAAGCAATTTTTATTGGAATGATAACAATAAAGGGGAATGCACCTTTGGTATGGACGTGTGGCATTATTTTTTTTCTTTCGCAGTCAGGTCTTAATTAGAGGACTATCTTTTTATTAGACTTCTATAACTATAGACTTTTTAGATTTCTATTTAAAGAAAAATCTAAGTAGTCTATAGTAGAAAAAAATAAGTAACTAAGTGGAGATACAACGGTTGCCCTTTTGTTCTAATTAACCGATATTTTTATTGAAATAGGTACGTACATCGACTCATTTTGGATGATATCAATAGTGTTTTGTTTGTTTTCACAGGATTTGCTAAGTCACAAGGCCTTAGCAAAGCCGGAAGAATTAATGTTTTTTAGGTTAAGCTACGTCTGCCACGGTTAATACATAGATGGGTGACCAAAACCATTCCTTTCATATCGAAACTCCTCGGTGCCGGTATATTAATAAATACATCAATTGTAATTGGTCAAAAAACTGAAAAATCAGTGGATATTGTAGAATATTGATGTTCGAAAGTATTTTGTAACAAAACCATCTACATTACCAGCTCATGCAGCCGAATCACTGCTATATTTACTAAGTCAGACGTACAACTGTAGGTTTTGGAATGTTGGTAATAAAAAAGGCCATTTTATTTAAAAAAAAATTTGTTTGTAGGCCAATTTAACACACCATTATTAATTGTCACTATTCAGTTTCATTTTCAATTTCGTTCCCCCCCCCCAGCCCATATACCACAATATTGACATCACGTGGCAACAGCATCTGAATCTCCCTTTTCAACTATCCACGTACAGTATTGTCCTTTTATAGTATTAGAACAAAGTAAATTTATTAACTGACTTCAAAAAAGCGGCCAAGTGCGAGTCAGACTCGCCCATGAAGGGTTCCGTAGCAGCAAGTAACATAATATAAATGTTCTTGTAGTTCCTTGTAACTTTGATCGATATTTATCGATTTACGATTTATGATGTATTGAAAAAAAACTACTTACTAGATTTCGTTCAAACCAATTTTCGGTTGAAGTTTGCATGGTATTGTACATCATATATTTTTTTTAGTTTTATCATTCTCTTTCTTTAGAAGTTACAGGGGGGGGGGGGGGGCATTTTACCACTTGCGCAAACTATTCAGTTTAGAAAAAAAATATATTAGAAACCTCAATATCATTTTTGAAGACCTATCCATAGATACCCAACACGTATGGGTTTGATGAAACAAAATTTTTGAGTTTCAGTTCTAAGTACGGGGACCCCCAAAATTTATTGTTTTTTTTCTATTTTTGTGTGAAAATCTTAATGCGGTTCACAGAATACATTTACTTACCAAGGTTCAACATTAATAGTTCATATAGTTTCGGAAAAAAATGGCTTCATCATGACTACTTTTGAAATTTAGCATGACAGTATAAAAAAAAAAATAGTTTGACTTTGACATATATCATGCTATTACAATATAATTCGCCAGGTATGGCTTTCCGACGAACGACATGACGTCATCATCGCTATCGCTGGTTCTGGTTCGTTTATTTCATGTTATGTTGCTATTCGCTGGTTCTGATTGGTTCATTTCGTGTTATGTTGCTATCAAGTGGTAACTGGATAGTGACGTCATATCGGGGAGCTCTCGGAATGCGAGACCTTGTTTTCTTAGACCATGGTGTATATGGATATTTGTGTATGCGTGTGTCATACGCATGATAGTTTGTGTAATGTTATTTTTATTATATTTAATATAATTATTAAATTTCAATCTTCTCCGTTTGGTCAATTTTCGTAAAAATGACATATTAATAAATTCATAATCATCATTAACAACCCATAATGTCCCACTGCTGGGCTCAGGGCTCCTCTCAGGAGAGGGTTAAGGTCATACGTCCCCACTCTGGCCGAGTGCGGGTTGGGGACTGGCAAGAGAACGTTGTGGCTACGTAATCTTGCTAATTAATAATAATAACATTTTGATCTACCATCAAATTTGGTCACCCATCTACCAACTAACCGTAACTTAACGTAAAACCAACCTACGCGGGTGTTACTTAGGTACAAGGTCCTGTGAACACAAACAAAACACTGTCGATATCCATCATAATGACTCAATATTTATGTAAGTATTTCTATAAAAATAGCCTGATTAATTGTCATATCTCTGTTCAGTTACAGTTTATAGATTTATTTATTTTTAAATGATATTTTTAGAAAGTTATTTAAATATGACTTCAATTTCATAGTTGGCAATGGAAAAAGAAATGCATTGCAACGATATTTTTTTTACAGTTTTATGGTACTTTCATAAGGTATATAAATAAAGAGTAAAAAATTACTTGATTTATGTATTGTATTGAGTCTTGTATTTCTTTCTAGTCTACTTGTCCTATATTTTTTTATGCAATGATAATATTTAAAGATGAATAAATATTTACATTTGTTACAAAAGCTTTTTATTTCCCATCATGATAAAAGTGTCAATTTATGCTTTGATAAAATTGAAAAACTTTTTAACATTTTTGCACACTTGAAATGTATAATTGTATTGAACATTATCTGAAAAATAAGTTGAGGAATATTGTGTATGTTTTTAAACGAATATAATATGTGTTATAAATATTTATTATGTTTTATATTTTTAGATGAAACATTACTACATATTTCTTTACTTTATTTGTTTTTTTACTCTCATTGTTTTTTTCCAGGTTAGATGTAAGGTTTGTTTTATGGTTGTAAAGAATATTCTATCTACTAAGCTCTCATGAAATGTATGTTGAATATTAGCAAATATGTATATACAATTAATCTTATATTTAGTGGTAGTTTTTCTTTGTAATGTTTTTATATTAATGAATTTTTCAAGATTGAATGTTTTTGTCATTACTTAATATAATCACAATCGTAACGTAATAATCCCTATCTAAAGTTAACCTTTTAAGGGACCCAGTCTCTTATCAAAAATCGCCTAAAACAATGGAAAACAATAAAATACTTTTAATCGTGTTCGTTAAAAACGGTGGGATTTATTTACAACACGGTATTGCTAATTCTTCTTCAAATGAATCCTGTTCGCTTAGAACAAGATGAATTTGGCATCAATGGACATATAGATAGTATAATAATAATAAAAGCCTTTATTCGCTGACCTTTTAACTTACATGCTATTCTTATAAAACAGTAGTATTCTTAAATCTAATTTACCTAGCAAAATATAAGAATAAATTTATTTATTAGCAACCACTTTGGTCAGGTTGTCTGTCGACATAGGCCTCCCCCAATTGTTTCCACGTCTCTCTATCCTTGGCAGACCTTCTCCGTCCTTTTGGTAAATCGTCCTCCCATCTTCTGATTTGACCTCCTCGTTGTCTTTTCCCGTTCCTTGGATACCACTCTATTACATCCTTAGTCCATTTTTCTTTGTTAGTCCTCATTATATATCCAGTCCAGTTCCATTTAAGTTTTCTTATTTTTTGTAACACGTCGCTGACCTTTGTTCTTTTTCTTATTTTTGAAGTTGTCCATCGATCCCGTAGTTTTATGTTAAGCATGCTTCTTTTAATTCTGCGTTGACAAACTGCAAGTTTTTGGTTGTTTTTGCTCGTCACAGGCCAAGTTTGACATCCATAAGTAAGGCATGGTAGAATACATGTGTTATATAATTTGCTTTTCATTTCCATGGGAATTGTTTCATTTTTAACTATTTCTTTTAGAGACCAATACCGTTTCCAAGTGTTGCATATTCTTCTATCTATTTCTTTAGAATACTGGTCTTTTATTGAAATAAGTTGTCCTAAATATATATATTCATCTACATATTCTATAGTTTCTTGTCCTATTACTATGTTTTCTTTTACGGCATTCGTCATCACTTTAGTTTTCACTGGGTTCATTGATAAACCTGCTTTCCTGCTTTCAACATCTAATTGTTGTAGCATAGTTTGTAGTATGCTTGGTTTCTCAGCGAATACTACTATGTCGTCGGCAAATCTTAAATGGTTTAGGTTCAATCCGTTAATATTGATTCCGAAATGTCCCCAGTCTAAGTTACTGAATATATTTTCTAAGACTGCTGTGAAGAGTTTTGGGGAAAGTGGATCGCCTTGCCTAACGCCTTTTTGAACTCTAAATTCTTCGCCTTGTTGTTCTAGTTGGACTGTTGCTGTGGTGTTTTTGTAAATTTCTTTTACGATTTTTATGTATTTTCCTTCTACTCCTTGGTTTTCTAGCGTTTTCCAGATATAGGTATGACTCAGCGAATCAAAAGCCTTATTGTAATCGACGAATGCCATATAGATAGTATTTCTTTTCGAATCTCCGACTTCTTGGGGATTAGGACGGCTTTTCAGTCACCCTGCTCAGGGCAGGACATGAAAATCACATGGTACGGCCAAGTAATTTTAGCCTCCTTCCGAAGTTAGGGCGTTCTTTGTTAGACCCATCACGGAAGGAAGCAGCAAACTTCATGCCGCCAATCCGCCAATTTTCAACTCTTTGAGGTTTCTTCTGATTAATTTAATTACGGGTTCCAAGACAATTTAATTTTTCCTGGGACTTCCCGAGTGCCATACCTCGGTGTGTTCGTGGGAACAGGAGTTACAGTGGTGGAGTTGTGACTGTGTGTGTGTGAAAAAAGTCTGTACACGACGTTGCGGCCTGATCACTTCTTGATACGACCAGGCCGCCATCCTATCCCCTATCGCAGCCCATAATCCGCCTCTACTCTGGTGGCCCGCGGTTCCATTGGTCCCAAATACCCCTCCACTAATCCCATTGTCCCCAAAATCATGGGGACAGAAAAGGGTTATTTAGGCAAGCAACGAAATAATTGGATAACGTGTTTTCTGTGAGGACGAGGTATTACTCTGGTTGAAAAATCTGTAGTGCCATTTATACTTTCTGAGACGTATTTAGAAGCAATTCTAATTTTGCCTTTATAGATATATGTATATCTAAATTAAATGACTTTCGCTGAAGTTTATAAATATAACCTTTTATCACGATTTCCGGTGCAGGTTTGGGGCGGGCATGTTTTCTGGGACATACTTGTGTACCCCTGCTTTAAACGAGTTTCTTCTCTCTACGCTGGTTTCAATCTAGGTCGCTCACTTAAAATATCCCTAAACCTAAACGTTGGCACCTTCTTGTTTCACACTAGAGGGATTTGGCATCCAATATCAATTTTTATATTGAATTTCTGTCTCAATTTAGAAAGAACGTAGCACATATACGAGTAGTATTTCCTCGGATGACAAAATTTAAACTTGCTTTCTGAACAGGTTCATGATACGTCTTATTTTGCGAATGCAAGTATGACTAGCATTCGCAAAGCGAATGAATTCGCTTTCTGTTCTTAGCAGAAATTAGAGGTTTCTTAGTTGAGCGTCGTTCATGTCAAATCCTGGAGATCGCTTTTTATTTGTACAGCCGATTTTCGATCATAACTTATCGCTAATTTCTAAAGAAGTAGTCTTCATAGGCAATATTTTTTCTTGAGACAGTTTTTTTATGTTTGGCCCTGCCAAAATGACTCTATTCTGCCTGATGGATACCATAAGCAGAATCTATGAGTGGTGGTCACCATACTCACTGCGAATGCAGACGATGCAACATGGTCACCCACACTATGACGGCCTAGTGATGCTTCTGCATCATTGGGCCTCCGGTCTCGCGTTCACCAACGAAACACGACAGCACGAACGCTGTCATTTTATGTTGATCTTCTGTGCGTGGGTAGTACCGCCCCGGTCGAGCCGGCCCGTTCGTGCTGGAATCAGCGTGGATCTACTACCTATAAAAATCTGTAGGGGTCTTTTGGGAAATTTCTGCGTATTCTGTTTGTCTTTCCACTACGAACAGCGGTTATCACAGCGGTTCAAAACGTTCTGCAGCAGTAGTGCATGTGTTATCCTTTTTGAAAATTAAGATCGCACGTCACTAACTTATGTATTATTTCCTAGTTTTACAATAAAAATCTTAATTAGGTATTAGGTTTCTATTAAAAATATAATTCAGATATAATAAAATTTTCTGAAATTTGATGATTAATTCTATACCCAGAATATATTAGGTCTTTACCTATGAAATTGCCGTTTTGTATGCAATAAGTGAAAGTATTTATTTTTTCAAATTTTTTTATTTCTGTTATTCGAAGTAATCACCCATGCAATCGACGCATCTTTGCCAACGCATAGGCAGTTTATTGATGCCCTTCTTGTTAAAATCAGCTGGAAAGGTGGCAACAAACTCTTCAAAGGCATTTTGTACTGCCTCTCGGGAATTGAATTTTTTACCCACAAAAAAGTTGTCTAAATTTTGGAAAAAGTAATAGTCGGTAGGTGCAAGGTCTGGTGAGTATGGCGGATGAGGGAGAGCTTCCAACCCCAGCTCTTGCAGCTTGGAGACTGTCTGTTGCGCAGCATGGGGTCGCGCGTTGTCGTGAAGCAGCTGCAAGAGCTGGGGTTGGAAGCTCTCCCTCATCCGCCATACTCACCAGACCTTGCACCTACCGACTATTACTTTTTTCAAAATTTAGACAACTTTTTTGTGGGTAAAAAATTCAATTCCCGAGAGGCAGTACAAAATGCCTTTGAAGAGTTTGTTGCCTCCCGTCCAGCTGATTTTTACAAGAAGGGCATCAATAAACTGCCAATGCGTTGGCAAAGATGCGTCGATTGCATGGGTGATTACTTATAATAACAGAAATAAAAAAGTTTGAAAAAATAAGTACTTTCACTTATTGCATACAAAACGGCAATTTCATAGGTAAAGACCTATTACATACATACACAATACATGAACTTGGTAAAAAAGAGTAACTAACCAAGTAACGTCACATTTGTGAGTTTTAGGAAACTACTGTCATACTTTCGGCCTTAGTTACAAAATAATAAATATTTTACGAGACGCTTTACTATTTCTATTGATATTAATTGATATTTTTGAACATTTTCAATTTGTGTTATATTTTTGTGTGGATTATGGCAGGTGCATGGCTACTTAAAGAGGTGGCATACTCTTATTCGACCTATGTGGGTAGGTAGAAGGATACATTTTACCTGTACTTAAACAGTTTACTTTCAACGGTTATATCTACTCCTAGAATTAGGTTTTTAGTTTTTCCTTCGAGAAGTTATTTTGCTCTTAATAAACTTTAGGTCCATGCTGTCTATTCTTATCTGTATAAGTCTAATCCTTTCTACGGATATATGGTATTATTTGTTTAAGAATATATATTTTAATAAGTATTTAGAGTTAAAATATGTTATAATTATGCGAAACCGACTGCAAGAAGCTACAGGAGTCCAGTATAGACGTTGACTTATGGAAAATCCGAACAGGACATTAGAGAACTATGATAAAAACAAAACTGAAAACTTAAACTAGGGTTCAAATTGGACCACCAGACGATCTCTAAAGAAGCAGGTGGATTGAGGCATTTTACGCACAATTTGTACTGGAACGGTAAGCGTTGTAGTCATCAAGAAAACGAGGTATAAGAATGGTTGTCAGCGTTAGACGAAATATCCCATCTATCATTCATAGCAAACTGCTTTTGGATGTATCACATGAATGTAACGTAATGTCTAATGCTATCGTTTCTGTCTAGTTTATTCAATTCCTAAACGTAGGATCGAGTACGAAAAACGAAGGATCTGGTTTTAGACAGGATAAAACAACTACAATGTATGTTTTATGTATTTAGTAATAGTATGATGAACTTGTATGTGAAGGTATTAGGTATTATGGTTTGAGATGACAGAGTATATATTAGTGTTATAGTTGAGAATAATAAATTTGCAATTTTAATAAAATGATTTGCAATTTTCTAGAGAAGAAGATGACTTGTTTCGATGTTTTTGAAGAATTTTATACTGCCAAACTGCTGCTTTGATTGGACTTCTGGTAAAATAGATCTTTTACAAATAAGAAATAATTAAACTTAACGCCGTATTTTGTGGTGAGTGAGCAATTCCAGTGGCACAGGAATAACCCTCACTATTGATTGGCACAGGAATAACACTCACTATTGAACATATTTTTTTTATTTTCCGTGGTAATCGGCTTTATCATGTTTTGTAACTAATCTCGAAAAAAATATATTACCGCACATATTGGTTTTCTTTTTGAAATATTCAAAGTAAGGAAGTAAACACCCAATATGCTATTGTTGTGTGTTTGCTCAATTTTTTAGATAATTATGTGCACTAAATTCAAGTTTGTTTTAATTTGAGAACCTTTATTAAAATTATTGTTTTTAGTTTAAAAGTAAAGAGAAAAAATAAGTTTAGTTGATTTTTTGATAATAAGAGAAATTCAAATCACAAATGTCTGGCAGGTTCGATTCGCGCGGCAATTTTTCAATTTTGGTGCATAGTAATAGTCTTGATTTTCAAATTTCGTACCTGCTTTACTACTGCTTACTCTATAGTTTTCTCTTTGTTTTCAGATATGGACCAAGAGGCAGTGCACAACCACCTGTTTACCCACCAATGCCATTAAAACAGATCCCACCATTGGGGAGTCTGCCTATACAATCGGAACCGCCGCCTGGTTATAGAGGTCGCTATGAGCTTCCTACATTTGATGAAATACCACCCGGTGTGGAGCCACCAGTACCTGGTTTTGAACCATCCCCTTTTGAAAAACCCCCTCTCGGTCCACCAGGTTCTATTGATCGAGATAGATCAGCACCTTCAAGTTATAGAGATCCTTATAGACCACCACCATATGGTGAGGTAGGTCCAGGATATAGAGATGTACCGCTTGCTACTCCTCTTCAAAGCGAGATACCTGTCCATGTGGGGGAGCAAACTCGCTTTCGGGATAATTATCGACCAAACCATTATCGTGATCAAGGACCGGTTCCATTTAGAGATGTACCTTACCGAGAAGGCCCACAAGGAGGCCTATACCGTGAACCGAATTACAGAGGAGGAGCAAGACATTTTCGAGATAGTGCCTATAGAAATGTGCCATACAGAGATGGAGCATTCCGAGATACCCCTTCTCATAATAGATTTCCCGAGCCCGGCGTACCATTTCGACCCCCAAGTGCAGATCCCCGAGAATCAGTACCACCTCCATACCATGATCCTAATTTCCGTGATGCTTATAGGGAAGAGGGTAGTGCTCCTCGTGACCATACTCGACCGGGATACAGATCTAGTATTCGAAATTCCAATAGAGGAGGACCAAGGCGCAATCAAAATCTTGAACATGAGAGACATCGGGATCGAGAACCGAAAGATAGAGAAAAATATAAAAATGAAGTAAATGAAAATCGTGAAATAGTAGAGAAACCGGAAAGGAATCGAGATCTTGACAGGAGATCGGGATATGATAAACCTCGAGAGGTACGTGAAAGCCGTGATGACCGTGTCCGTGACTATGACAGAAATCGTGACTATGAAAAGGATCGAGAGCATGAAAGGACAAGTCCCGATAAAAAACTACGTAATTCGCCTAAACGTAACAGAGAAACACGCGAGAAAAAACGTAGTGAGTCGAGGGGACGTTCTCGTGATAGAGAGAGTCGTCGGGAAAAGAAAGAAGAAAAAATTCGTGAGAAATCTTCTGATAGAAGAGATAGTAGAGATCACAAAGATAAAGAGAAGAAACTCAAGGACCGAAAGAAAAAGAAGAGAGAAAAGGAAAAAGATACAGATAAGAAAAAGAAACGTGAGAAGAAGGATAAAAAAGAAAAAGAGCATAGCAAAAAAGATGACGAAACTGATAAAACTGACAATAAAAATGAAGAAATAGGACAAGACGCAGGTAAAGATGAAAAGCTAGTAGTTATCAAAACAGAAAAAAATAATAGTGACGCGCCTGTTATCAAAAAAGAAACAGAGTCACCTAAAAATAATAATAGTGATAAGCATAACGATTTATATGGTGATGATGCAGTCGGTGCCGTAGATAAAGAAATAATTGAAAATTATGTAAAAACCGAAGAAAAGAGCACGGCGGTACAGACAGATACGAAAAATACCGAAGCTACTAGTAAGGAAGAGCCATTCGACGGGATTGAACTTCAAGCTACTGCTGATGAATTAGATTTAAAGGCAGAAATGGAAGTTAATAGCCAACCAACGAAGGAAATGTTAGCAACTTTGCCTGAACTATCTAAATGGGAGGTAGAGGAAGAAAACGTAGAGAAGACCAGGGAACCTGGAGAAATTACATCTCCTGACGAAGAGGAAGACGGCAGTAAAGTTACTTCTGATGTTATAAAACGAGCAGAAAATGCCATATTTGCAAAGGCAATAAGCTCTTTAAGGCCTATAGAAATAAAAAAAATCAGTAGTGATCGCCTTAAACTTTATGGTGATGAAGCGTCAAAAACATCCATGAACAATATTCAAATAACAGTTCCAGTAGTTGATTCTGAGCATAGATCCATTGAAATTAATGAAACGAAACGCAGGTACTCAAAAACACCACCTCCTCGTTTATCTGTTAAGGAACGTCTCGGCGGTAAAGTTGAAGATGTACGAAGAGGAAGAGAACAGAGAGTTGTCCAAAGTACGGTTGAGCGTGTAAAATCAAGGTCAAAAACTCCTAAACGTGATCAGCCTTATAGACGTGTTACTGTGGACAGAGAAAGAGGTCGTAAACTTGATGTTAATAATAGAACTGAGCCCTCAAAAAGCGATAGACGAATCATGTCTGAAGCAGTAAAAAGTGAAAAACACCGTGGACGTAGTCCAAGTGATAAAAAGAATTTTGAAAAAAATCTAAAAGACGATAAAAAATCAAGCGAAAGCAACGTAGTTCGTGATCGAGGTCAGGAACGTAATACATCAAATGCAAAACTTGCCGATGTTGATCGGGAACGAAAGAAGTCCACTTTAGATGAAGCTCACTTCGAACCGGATTACGATGAAACTGTTGAATCTGATACTGAAAATAAAGATGATGTCATCAGAAAACGCGAACGTTCGTTGTCACCTGATAATAATGTTATTGAAGCTAAGAAAGTTAAAGTTGATAATGAAACTATTAAACTGGATTTAGCCAATGTCAAAAAGAAACCCGAGTCTGATAGTGAATCTTCTAGTGATTCAGAATATTCTTCATCGTCGTCGTCCTCCGATGCTAGAAAACGTAAGAAGAAGAAGAAACGTAGTAAGAAAAAGAAAAAACGTGCTGCGAGTGACAGCGAAACTGACTCGGAATCCAGTTCAGATGACCACAAGAAAAAGAAGAAGAAACGTAAACATAAGAAGAAGTCTAGTAAAAAGAAAAAGAAATCTAAACATAAGTAAGAATTAAACTTTTTCCACTGGCGTGTATTTTTTTTGTTTGTTTTAGTAGTCAAATAAATATAAATGTTATTTGGAGTTTCTTCGTTCCAATGAATATAAATTTAGCTTTATAGGTACATATGTAAAACTGGAGTTGCATTTTACTTCTAACGAACTTATATAATAAAGTCCTTTCAATAACTTAAATTTTTACCATAGTTTTCATTTTTACCCCTTACCTCTAACATCAAGTGAGACTCGTCAACACAGATCAAAATACGCGTTGATTTGTGATCAATGACACAATATACTAAATAGACCGACCCTCCCCTGGCCCAAACTGTACACCGATAAAAGCTAGAAAAATTCACCTAAATCTAGATGGCGCGCAAAAATAAGGGACTAGAAATAGTTTAACAAACTCTATCACTATTTTATTGAAACGCTTCAATTATAGTAATTATTTTATTATTTTTCGAATATAAATCTTACTTTCTAATGCTTGTTTAAAAAAAATAATTTTCAATTGCGTAACTATAAGTTATCACCTATTTTTAGGAGATGTCGTTGCAATCGATTTAAATAAACTTGAATATAGTGACCTATTTACTACGCTAGATGTCACATTTATAAGTTATTGATATGACATATAGAATATTATATGCTGGATGCGCGATGATAGCGCCACCAAGTGGCTACAATTACGTCGGACTTTGATTTGTCAAATGGTTAGTTCTCTTACGAAGAGTAAGTAAACAAACAAATTATTTCAACGAAATATCGTAAAGGGGCGTCCATTAATTACGTGAGGCATTTTTGAGAATTTTTCGACCTCCCCTCCCGCCTTGGTGAGATATCGTAAGATTTTCCTCAACTCCCTCCCCCGTCCCCAAATCTCACGCGAGATTCTTCAAATTTATGTTTTGGCTGTAAACGTGTTGGATTATTGAACTTGTTCTATTACTTCTATTGAAGACTAGCAAAGCAAAATCGAATGCTACTTCGCTGCTCTGCGGAGTTCGGACGAATACGACAAACACTATTGTGTCAGATTTGGCCATATTTTATTCGGAAATAATTTTTCACGCAATTTTACACAATAATTACGTGATATTTGCCAAGACCCCCCTAAGTGAGATTTGAAAAGATTTAGCTCAATCCCCTCCCCCCTAAAACACCTTACGTAATTAATGGAAGCCCCCTAATTTAAATATATTCTATTCAATCATGTAAATCTATGGTGTAGATAATAATGTTGAGCGATTTTATTTCCTGTCGATATGGCAGCAGCGGCAATCAATAAATTTTAGGTCATTATATGTCATTTTAATATAAAATAAATGATTGAACTGCAAAGTATAATCTTTATTTTGGAACGAAGTTCCTTATCGCGCGTGGCGAAAGGGGGCTAGACGGAAAAAAAATGTAACAACACTTTTCGTGCCAAAAGTTGTAAAGACACTTTTAACATTGAATTGACGTCATAGTACTGGATACTCAACGTTAAATATAACAAAGTGATTGCCAACGTCCATACCATGTTGAATACACCGGTTCTCGTCCGATCATCGAAGTTAAGCAACATCGGGCGTGGTTAGTACTTGGATAGGTGACCGCCTGGGAACACCACGTGATGTTGGGTTTTTGCATTTATTTACATAAAATATATTGTTTTATAGTATATTTTGTAAAGCTTGATTATTACTAAAATAATTTGAGTATTTTATGCGCATTTTTATTAGTAGGAGCATATCAAATATAATATATATATATAAACTTCGTTCCATCCGGGTGTTCCTTGACACCTCTCAAGTTTTTATTATACATATTTTAATTTGTACAACAAGTAATATTAAAATCACATTAAATCAGTCAGGAGATTAACAAATAAATATTATTTCATAAACATACACTTTAAACAGTTTTCTAACAATTTTTTATCCTATTATTTAAATTACGGCAAAATCCAAAATCTGATGACAGCATTTAAAAATCTAAAGAGTTCAGAAGAGGTTTCTAGAGAATTGGCATTGATGCAGCTACGAAAATAAAGGTTATGAATTGGACAGAAGACGAAAATAAATTCAGCTTGTCATTATTTTACAAATCTAAAGTGTATTTTTTTCTAAGGCGGCAAGGTGTAGTACTTGCCGCTCCAACCACAATCCGAAACTCGGAAAGTGGCTAGCAAAATCCGATTGTTTTGCCCTGATCTATTTAAAAAAAGAATAACAGAAATTCGAAATGCATTAATTAAAGATAAAGCTTGTGTGATCACTTTCGATGAAATCGCAATAATATGTAACTTATAATATTCCATCAGCAGTAAAAGCAGAATTGTTACAACTCTTTTAAAGCTACTATAAATAAACTATTTGATAATAAGTGGGCTTCTGCTAAAACCTGTTTTTTGCGGTCGGGCTACGAAAAACCAAAATACATGCAAGAAATCAGGGATATCTAGTAACTTTCCCTTTTTCTTTTGCAACGTTTTGTAAAATTATTTGCGTTTTTTGATGTACCACATTTAATTAAAAGTATTCAAAATCATTTTTTAAACAATAACTATGTTAACGGCAATGAGCAAATTTCGTTTCAAGATGTTACCAAACCATACGAAATAGACAAAACTTAAAACTTGAATCGATCACTTACAAAATTGACAGACAGCCGCTGAAACGGACGCAGCAGTGCATTCTAGCAACTCATGCCACCTTCAGTGGTAATTAAGAAAATGTTTAGTTAAAATTACTAATTTAAATTGTAAAATTTAACTGCTATTGAGATGTCTTATAAACAGATATTTACAAAGATGTATTTTAACAAGCATATAGAATTTCTCAAACAGTACTATTAATACATTATTTGTTCTTGTTAAACTGCCAAGACTTAATTTCTCCATTTCTATTACAGTAATGTAGTTTTTTTAAATCATTTAATTTGCCGCCCCCTAAAAGAAGCCGCCCTAGGCTTCAGCCTACTGAGCTTTCATCACTGAATAATATAACCTAATATAACATATATAATATATGGATTTTTTCAACAAATTTTGATTATTATAACACAATTAAGTAGCTAGACCTACATACAGAGTTTTATGTGAAAATTTAAAAAGTTTCATACAAAAATTAATAAAAAAATATATATTCATGTAAAAATCAAAATCAAAATCTTTATTGCTAAGTGTAGGTACATTTGTGATCTTAGAATATAACTTGTCTCAACTTAGTAGCCTTTTACAGGCATTGCAAATTTGAGAGAAGATGACGATGTTACTCACTGTGTTATAGAATGTTAGAATTATATAAAGATAAACAAATTAATAACTATAACTAAAAAATTAAATAATAAAGTGAACCATTTTAATATCCTTAAAAAAATAAAATAAAAAGATCATTGATATAATGACATTTTACATCGAACATGTACCGTATTTACTGAGAAGCATTTATTAAGAAGCTGTTTATTTGAAATTATAAACAGACATTTCAATTTTATTTATTTGTGAGCTCTTGGACGATTTAATAAAATATCACATAAATTACTAATGTAATTATGTGGAAAACGACATCTAGTGGGACATTTGCACTAATACAAAAACAAATAAACTTGACAGTTTACTCTCGGATTCGTATCGAAGTAGAAGCTTAGAAAATATCTTTGAAATTTACAATTTGATACACTTAGTGACATCTAGTGAACATTAAGCTTATTATACATCCGCGTACAACTCTAAGTTCATGCGATGTAAGTCTATAGTTATATTTCGTCAGTGTTTGTGATTTACCTGATTAATTGTAATTATTTAATGATGTGCCTTGTAGGAAGTAGTTCAGATCAATGAGAATAACCTGTTTTTACAAGCTTTTATTTTGCTTCACCTGTCCCGATGTTTGTCTGTTCCCAAATCTTGCAAGTTACATCTGAAGCAGATATCTTCAACCGATTGTGCTGAAATTTTGCAGGCCTAAGTAAACAGCGTGATAATGCAATATTAGTGCGACATGGAGCTGATCTGATGCTGGAGCTTGAAGGTGGCCATAGAAACTTTGTAATGAAACTACAAAACCCATTGAGTGTGGAATCGTTTGATTCGTCTTGACGAGTATTTTATGTTGTGATAGTATCCAGGGTCTGATGATGGAGCCGGAAGGTGGCCATAGGAACTTTGTAATGAAATGACAAAACCGATCGAGTGTGGAATCGTTTGATTCGTCTTGACGAGTACTTTGTGTATTGATAGTATCCAGGATCTGATTATGGAGCCGGGAGGTGGTCATAGGAACTCTGTAATAACACGACGAAACCCATTGAGTGTGCAATAGTTTGATTCGTTTTGACGTTTGACGAGTTTTTTATGTGTAGTAACCAGGGTGTGATGATGGAGCCGAAAGGTGGTTATGGGAACTCTGTAGTGAAACGACGCAACACCATCGAGCTTGGAATCGTTTGATTCGTCTTAACGAGTACTTCATGATTTGATAGTATCCAAGGTCTGATGATGGAGCCGGAAGGTTGTCATGGAAACTCTGTAATGAAACGACGCAACCCATCGAGTTTGTACTCTTTTGATTCGTCTTGACGAGTACTTTATGTTTTGATAGTATTCAAGGTCTGATGATGGAGCCGGAAGGTGGCCATAGGAACTCTGTAATGAAACGACGCAACAGCATTGAGATTGGAATCGTTTGATGCGTCTTGGCGAGTACTTTATGTTTCGTTGGATGTTTTTTTTAGAAAATCGTGTTGTTGTTCAATGAAAGTGTGCTGTAAACCGCAATATACTTGTACATATCGCTGCTTTAATTTGATAATGACATAATTCAAAAATGTACTTTTTTCAGGAGAGCAGTTTAAATAAAATGAAAAAAATCAGTTGCTCATATCTTTAAGATCTATTATCAGAACCCTTTGTAAATTTCTTAAATCACTGTATAATCTAATTGATTTCTCTTATGTGTAAAAAACTTAGCTCTTCTATATCAAAAATAAAACATAATCCTATAAAAACTAGCATGCTTCAGACATACGTCAAACCGCTTTTGATTTAATTCTATTCAACATTGGCTTAAACCATAGTATGTCCTTTAATTTGTCAATATTTTTTCGTTAACAACGGCACTATTCGAAATAGAACAAAATATACATTTTTTTCTAATATTTTAGCGAACACGCATAATTTAGAGATAGGCCTATAGTTCTCTATGTCGTTATTTGGGTATTGGAGTTGAAACAGTATGGAATTTTGTAATGCCGCCTGAAGGGAAAGTACTCTTAATACTGTAACTGTAGATAGAAAATTTTACTCAAAGAAGTTTTTCTCATTTGATTTATCAAGTTTGTTAGAGAGATTTCATTCTTATACTTGACTTATATAGGTAATTTTATTGCATCGAGGGATGCAATAAAATTACCTACAGAGTGTAATTTTTACAGATTTTAGTCGGTTCGATTCCCGGGTGTGGCAAGCGAATTTTCGGAAATCTTTGAATGCAGTTTTCTTTATTTTCAAAAATAAAGGAATGTTTTCTTTGAGTAAAATTTTCTATCTACAATATTGAGATTACTTTCCCTTCAGGTGGCATTACAAAATTCCAACCTGTATATGCCGACTTCCAAACCAAGGGCATGACCCCGGCATCAAGGAATAATTGAGACAAGATGGTGAGCGGCACTGCAAGACATACAACGTAGTGTTTAATGAATACAGGTGATACATTATCCGTGCCCGCAGATTTGTTAGTGTCGACTTTTGTAAGCAGTGATTTTACATCCTTAACACTCTAGAGATCTAGTGATCTATCACTAGATCTGATTTGCTTTTATCAATGAATGGATAGGGTGATTTTTTTACATCCGTACATCGTAATTTCACTACGAAAAAAAGTTCTCTCTTATGGTCCCACTATTTAATAAGATTCGGGGGCCACAAGAAAACAGGGCTCCTACACATTATAGATGCTAAAAAAATTGTGTTTGTTGTTACCCATTTTTTTTATCAGGTTCGAGTTCAAAGACCTTTAGTGACATTTTTTTAGACACTCCGCAACTAAGGCAAAATGCTTTTGTAACATATTGAGAAGTAGCTGCAAGCAATATTAGTCATTTAATGACTGCGATAATTAGCTTTTGCAGCATCTATCGCCCGACCCTTAAAAAGTATCTCAATAGGAAGGCCGCTGTAGTGTCACCACGCTGTCTGCATTCGCAATAAATATCGTGAGCACCGCTTTCGGATTTTACTCATTCTTTCCATCAAGCAGAGTAGCTACCTATATTCTTTGCGCTGTACCATGCGTGCGGGTGACAGTTGCCTGTACGACGTTGACTAGAACATTCTGGTTGGTTTAATTTAATTTATTACAGTTATTAATTATTTAATATATTGCGAATGTGGTAGGCTGAATACAGCTGACCTACAGCTGAAATACTAAGTCATAATTTGTAAATCCCGGCAACTTTCAAGAGTGAAACGAAATGTTACTGAAACTGTCACCCGTACCATGCTACAGCGCAAAGAGTACTTATAGTCACTTTGGCATGCTATATTTACAAAAAAAAAATTATCAAAAATAAAAGCGGTCTTAACTAGAACTGGGCGTAACAAGAAATTGTCTAATACAGAGTTAGTCATCCGTAAAGGCGCGTATCCACCGAAATTGTTGGCAATTTCAGTGTTTCCAACTGTTGACAACTCTTAAGAAAACCACCCCACTTCCACTGAAGGACTAGCCACTATTATTTATATGTATATTAAGTCATATTAAACATAACCGCGGTTATCACTCTGGACTTGTCCAAACTGGAAATGAGAATGTTGTCGGGTCGGTCGGTGTCGGGCGGGTCATCATCTTCACCTTCCTAGCCTTTATTACTCTCAAGATTATTTGGGGTAGGCTACTAGTTCAACCTGTTCAAACAGCAATTGGCATCTGACCTCCATAACCCTGAGGGCGAACTGAATTCGAAAATTTAACTAGTTGTCAGTATATTTGAGGACACTGACTTCCCAATAGCGATTGCTAAAACACTTAAAAGCGTAAAATAAACTGGTTCTTCATAAATTGCCTATTCCTAATTCTTTATTCATTTAAATAGTAGTATTATAATGTGTGCTAGGTACCTAGAATCTGTTTGAAGTCGGTGCCAAGTGACTATCGCTTAGACTTTTGTAATTGTTCGTTTGTATCCTTTTTTTTTTTTTTTTTTTTATGTTTTAGCTGCGCCAAAATGACTCTGCTCTGCCTGATGGAAAGCATGAGCAGATTCTAAAAGTGGTGATCACCATCCTCAATGCGAATAGCACATTGCAGCATGGTGACCTACACTATGGCCGCCTAGTGAGATGCTTTTTTACGCCCCGCTTAAAGGACCCGGGATCATAGTGGGAGGGAAACACGTGCGCTGGAAGTGAGTTCCAGGTTTTGACCGCTCGGCACAGAAAGGACGAACCGAAGCGATGAGTACGAGATCGTATGTCTACCACTCTGAAGCGGTGACTTCCAAGGCCGGCACGTGTTGTCCTGTAGAGGAAGGGGGAAGGGGGGACCAGTTGGAAGAGCTCCTCAGAACACTCTCCGTGATACAAGGGATAGAGTACTGCCATAGAGGCGACATCTCTACGCAACTGCAGGGGCTCAAGGGACTCGGTGGCTTCAGGACTGTTGACAATGCGGATTGCTCGCCGCTGCAACGGGTCGAGAGCGTCAAACAGGTACTGTGCGGCACCATCGCAAAGAACAGTACTCTACGCACGAGCGAACCTGGGTCTTGTAAAGAAGACACAGATGCTCGGGCGAGAAGAACCGTCTCACCTTGTTTAAAACACCTAGCTTCCGCGAGGCCGCTTTAGTGACACTCTCAACGTATTCGCGTGGGTTGAGATCTCGGCAGATATCCATGCCCAGGATATCGAGCCTACCTTGTAATGCCATTTGAGTGTTCTGAAAATTGGGAAGGGGAAGGAATGGAGACTTTTTGGCAGAGAACGCGCACCCCTGTGTTTTCTTGGCGTTGAACTCGACCAGATTCTCACAGCCCCATTGAGAAATGCGGCCCAGAACATGGTCGAGTTGAACGACAAGCTCCTGTCGTTTTTCCTCGATATTGCAGATATCGAGGAAAAACGCTTGGCTGTTGGATGTCCAAAATATCGCCCGTGAACTGTACTGTCGTCTGCATAGCAATGAATGTTGCCAAGGGCTAACATGTCATTGATATGCAGAAGAAATAGTGTGGGCGACAGGACGGAGCCCTGCGGTACTCCGGCGTTAATCGACTGAAAATCGGAGGCCGCACCGTCGCAAAGGACTCTGATGCGGCGCTGGTGCAGGAATGCGGCAGCCCAGTTGCAGAGTTTGGGGGGCAAACCGAAAGCCGGTAGCTTGGAGAGAAGCGAACGGTGCCAAACCCTATCAAAGGCCTTGGCCATATCAAGGCTAATGGCCAGGGATTCCCCATGCCTGTCAATAGCCTCACCCCAAAGGTGTGTGACGTACGCTAGAAGATCACCCGTGGATCGGTTCGGTCTAAAACCATACTGACGATCATTTAGTAGGGAGTGATCTTCCAGGTAGTGGACCAGCTGTTTGTTTATTATCCGCTCAAGCACTTTGCAGATAATGGAGGTGACGGCTATCGGACGGTAGTTGGCCGGGTCGGAGCGGTCGCCTTTTTTGGGGATGGGTTGAACATTCGCCTCTCTCCAAACCTCCGGTACAGTTCCCGAGGAATATGACAGGCGATACAGACGCGTCAATACCGGAGACAACTCTGGTGCACAGTTCTTAAGAACCACTGCTGGGATACCGTCGGGTCCACTGGCTTTCCGGACGTCGAGTGACCGAAGCTCCGCACGGACATCACTCAGCCGGACGCGAATATCCCGCATTGTAGTGTCGCAGGTCGGAATAGTAGGCGGGTGCTTGCCGCGGTCATCGATTCGGGAGTTAGCCGCAAAGAGATCAACCAGCAGTTTCGCTTTCTCCTGCGGCTCAAGGGCAAGTGATCCGTCCGGATATTTCAGCGGTGGTAGCGAAGGCTGACAGAAGTTGGACTGCATGGCTTTAGCCAATCGCCAGAACTTTCGGCTACCCGTAGGGTATGCAACGAGTTCTTGACCAAGCCGCGCGATGCGCTGGGCATCCGCTCTGATGTAAGCCTTGTTGCATTCCCTAGTGGCTTTGTTAAACGCTGCTTTTAGTTGATCAATGTCAGGGCAGCCGTGAGCGCGGGCCCTGGTCCATGCGCGACACGCCGATTACTTTAGTGAAACAGCATGGGCGCACTCGCGATTGAACCAGGGACGGGTCGTCGGGCTGGCGACCTCACTGTAGGGAATGTAGTATTCCATTCCGACAGTGATTTCGCCAGCCACGGCGGCTGCACTTTGCGACAGATCTCTATCTCTGAAGCAGCGTTGAGCCCACGGGATGGATGCAAAATAATCCCGCATTCCATCCCAGCCTGCCGACGAGTAGTGCCATAAACGTCTTTTTGCTGCCACTGGTCGTGGAGGGGCAGCAAGAGGCACCGTGGTGGAAACCAGGCAGTGATCGGAGGATCCCAGAGGGGCCAGCACCGATACACTGTACTGCGCTGGGTGACTCGTCAGCAGTAGGTCCAGCAAGGAAGGCGCTTGACTCGGTATGTCTGGTATCCTGGTGGGCTGGAGTACCAGCTGGGTGAGGTCATGCGTGAGAGCGAATGCGTGGACAGTCCGGCCTGCGTGGTCAGTTCTGGAAGATCCCAACCAGGACTCATGGTGGGCGTTAAAGTCTCCCAGAAACACCAGTTCGGCGGTCGGAAACTGCTCCTGCGCTTTGTCCGCTGCCTGACTGAGATATTCGAAAAGTCGAGTTGTCTCAGAATCTCCAGAGTGGGATCGGTATAAGCATACGTAGATTCGGCTCGTAGAGCCAATATCTACGTGGAGCCAAAGGGTGGAGAAGGATGGGTCCTCAAGGCAGCGCAATCGGAGACAACAAACATCCGCCCTGACGAAAAGACATACCCCAGCCTTCGCGGGGAAGCACTCCTCAAGCACGTAACCGGGGTAGTGAAGATATGTCGTGTCGGCAGGGCGGCGTATTTGAGTCTCCGTTAGAAAAAGCATGGCGGGCCGTGCCGTCTCTAGATGCTGGTGGACGGCGTTGAGGTTTGCATGGAGTCCACGGATGTTATTGAACTCCACCTCAAAAAGCGAGTTGGTGGGAGAGTGGAGTGCCGCTGTGCATCGTTTATGCTTTCTCTGTGCTGCCATGAAAAAATAGGAGGAGGGGGATGGGAACGTAAAAGGCGTGACAGTCATCGAGGCAGTGTAATACTGAGACTCGGAATGCTGTTTCGTCATAACGGTGAGGCATGATGGTGACCGAACCGTCGGACGGAAGGGCTCCCGTACCCTCCCGGAAGTGGTCGCCTGGTCCCACCGTCCGGTCACCAACCGGCACGACGAGCCACTCCGTGGATTATGCGCGACCTGACGGGGCAGCCTCCCAGGGTGGTTAGCCGCGGTTGGGCCCCTCTCTATGCCGCGGGCGGCCAGCGGCACCACCGTTTCTACAGGTCTCCCTGGCCGACGGCTCGATCCACGTCACCCTCAACATGACTCTACGAGCATTCCACTGCTCACACACTTACCACGATAACTGTCACCCCTGCATCATTGGGCCACCGGTCTCGCACTCACCAACGAAATACGACAGTACTAATACTGTCACTTTACGTTGATTTTCTGTGCGAGGGTAGTACCGCCCCGGTCGAGCCGGCCCGTTCGTGCTGAAATCAGCGTGGCTCTACTACCTAGATTTTTGGCTTAGCACCGACTTCAAACAGATTTTAGGTACCTAGCACACATTATAATACTACTATTTAAATGAATAAAGAATTAGGTATAGGCATTTTATGAAGAACCAGTTTATTTTACGCTTTTAAGTGTTTTTTTGGCAGAGAGTTTTCGTTGGATGTTCTTTGGAAGTCGGTTTTTTTTTATTTATGAAAAGTTTTTATTTTTCAGTTTTTAGTGCTAACAATCGTTTGTAAGTAGTAAGTTGAACTATTTCATCATCAAGAATACAAATTAAGGTCTATAGCTACGTACGTGTAATATTAAAATCATCCTCTAATCCCTAACTGTTGAAGAGTTTAACCTTCTATAATCAGCTCACATAAGTAACTTGAAAGTATACGACTGAAGGTCTTTAGATACGTATGAAATTGTAATAATTATACTCCAACTCCTAACGGTTGAGGAGTTGTACCTTTCACCTTCCACCATCAGCTTACCTAAATAATTTGAAAAAATACCACTAATACATATACACATGATATTTAAAGATTTATCCTCCAACTCCTAACTGTTCAGGAGTTGTACCTTACATCATCAGCTCATCATCATAAAATGATGACTACCAGATGCAAATACTGGTGTAACTTCAGAAAATATACGAAAAACATAGTATGTGCCTATAAAAAATGAGGGTTTCTCTCGGTTTCCCTGGGATCCCATCATCAGATCCTGATATGGTGGCAATGGGACCACCTTGGGAGCATACCCTTTCGAATACAAAAAAAAGATTCAAAATCGGTCCACAGTTGACGGAGTAATCGCTGAACATACATTAAAAAAAAACCAAAAAAAAACATATAGTGGAACATAGAACCTCCTCCTTTTTGGAAGTCGGTTAATAAAATATGTTCATGACTACCGGGACCAACGGATTAACGTGCTCTCCAAGACACGGGCGTGAAACACCGCCAAACTTCCATACTCCGGGCCTTTATTAGAAAAAATCTTATATGAAAAACCGACAATACTTTTGTCCTGACCCGGGAATTGAACCGAAGTCCTCTTGATTGATAGTTGCATAGGGAGACCAACGAGGCAGACACGCGAGTATCTACAGTTATATCCATAAGGATGTAGGTAATGTTTACCGTTAGGCATTATACAAGGTCGCATGACTACTATGGTATATTTTTCGTGGTTAGGTGTATGGTATTAGTAAACATACGTGGACGTGGTATTTGAGGTTTCATGTTTCTAGGTCTAGTAACGCACCCTTTAAGTAATTCAGGTATAGTAAAAAACTAGAAGATTACCTATAAACATTTTGTCCAAAGCAATTGTAAGAGGAGTACGTTATAAGAGCTCCTGAACAGATAGACAAAGAGAAGAAAGCTTGGGTAACTGCTGCATACCATACCTATGATCAGATAAAAAAACGGTACGTTACGGTACACACATTTGCAAATAGTGATCGCGAATTCCAGACATGTTCCCTCTTTTTCATTTAGTATGTAGATACCGACTGCTTACAGTTGACCTTATAATTGTAGATGGGTTCTTTTTACAAGCTTTTATTTAACTTCCAATGTATGTATGTTTGGGTGGAATCTTGCAACTCAATTTTGAAGCAGATATCTTCAACCGATTTTGCTGCAATTTTGTAAGCATATGTATAAAGCGTGACGTACAGTACAATATTATAATGACATGAAACTAATTTGAGCTGGAAGGTGGTCATAGGAACTCTGTAAAGAAAAGTCGCAACACTATCGAGTTTGGCGTCGTTTGATTCGTCTTGACGAGTACTTTATGTTTTCATAGTATCCAGGGTCTGATGATGGAGACGGAAGGTGGTTATAGGATTTCTGTAGAGAAACGTCGCAATACCAACGAGTTTGAAATCGTTTGATTCATCTTGACAAGTACTTTATGTTTTGATAGTATTCAGGGTCTGATGATGGACCCGGAAGGTGGTCTTTATACAATTTATAGAATACAAAGGCTTGTCGCAAGATTTACCTGTGTGTAAGGAAGTAATTAAAATAACTTCATTTGACTTTATATACAATTTTCAAACTAAGTACAAGTTGTAAGTAACTAAGCTGTTGATCGATCATTGGGCTGATCAGGAGATGGCAACAATTAAATAAAAATAAAAGTTTTTAAATTTTATTTTTTTATTAATATGTATGTTTAAATTATAGGTAATAAGGTAATTTTATGTAATTACCTCGATTTGTGTCATAAATATTCAGTTACTGATAATTAATAATAATAATAAATCTCTTTATTGTACACCAGATGCATCCAAAGGTAAGTTTAAAAATTAGAGAAGTACAATTGGCGGCCTTATCGCCCGGAGGCAATCTCTTACAGGCAACCATTGGATGGAGAGAAAAACAGGATTATGAGATAGTGTAGGGTAGTGTCTGGTGTAAAACTAGATAAGACGAAAAAATAAATAAAGTAATAAGGATATATACCGTTATAGTAATACATAGTGTGGTTTATGAAATAGATACAAACAAGGAATAAGATAAATATACAGTTAATTACATATATACATGTAGTAGTGTGACTGTGTGACCCAATTGACAAAAAATAAAATAAAAAATAGCAGGTTAAGGGGTATTGATGTCTCCCAGATAATGCCCCCTAACAAGTCTCTTGAATGCAGTTAGTGTTTGTGCACGTCTAATTGCGACTGGTAAGGCATTCCACAACCGAACTGCTTGGACACAAAAGGAGTGGTCGAGAAATTTAGTAGAATGACCAGGCATTTTCAGTTTCAGGTTCTCTGACGACCTCAGTAATTTGGGATGTGTGTCGTGTAAGAAAGTGAACCTTGATTTGAGGTAGCGTGGGGTAAGAGGATTAAAGAGAATGTTATACAGAAGAGAAAGGACGTGTGCATTCCGGCGAAGGCGGATGGGTAACCACTTAAGCTTTTTACGATAATAGGAGACATGATCATATTTTCGTAAACCGAATATGAATTGATTATGATTTGTCATGCCCTGATCATGAAGAAGCGAAGACGAACATAGCATTTATTGCTTGCCAACAAAATGAAGATTCTACTATTACTATCAGAACTTCTGATACTGATATTGTGGTAATTTTCTCAAAAGCACGTCTGGATTTTTTTAAATTGTCAGATTAAACGAACCCCTCCAGATAATCGTCAGATTATGAGACAGCACGTCTAGGACATAAACATGAACCATATATATCTTAATCTGACGCGCTTGAGTATATCAATATGACGATTTTTTTTTGCAGATTCATATAACGGCTGTGAGTGTACGTCACATCCAAATCGTCAGATTATTGAATAGGAGCTTTATTTTAGGTTCACTTAACATCCCCTTTGAAAATCTGACGCGCTCGATAAAAATTTTTTTTTATCGACGAGTCAACATCTCCTGAGGATACCCCGTGGAGGGGCGAAACACGCGTCGAGTATAGGTTTGGTTGCATGGCATGCTAATTATTTCTCACTTGTTTTGTATGTGTGCATATGCATGATACCCATATGTGCATGTGAGTATGCATGACGGTGGGATTTGTGCCCTGCTTTCAGACCTGGATATTTGTCTCGCGGAATTAAAGCTAAATATATTTCATAGCATATAGTGTCATGAATTTCCGCAAAGTAACGCCTGATTCCATAACTTAAAATACTAATCGTTAACTCGTTGGTAGTTAAATATTTACTGGTATTTCGAAACATATAATTAAATGTTCATTTGACATTCTACAATCTTTTGTAACATATAAAGGATGAATGAAAAGAAGAACACTCGTACAGAAATAGTACTCACTTTTAACTCCAAAGTTCTGCTCCATATGGGCGTAATGAAAAACAATATTCCTTTGCTAGCACCGGGTAAAGTGACAGACCTAGAAAGTGTAAAAATAACAGAACCGTAACATCAATCCTCTTAGAAAATTTTGACGTTGTTTTTGTTTTTTTCGAAAGACGGTCCCCATATTTTCAACTCATCCACTTTATTTATATTTTTTACCATTAAACATCATGAGGAAGACTTGAAGACTTTAAATAATTGACATTGGCAGAAGTAGCTGATTAGCTGGTTGCCATCTCATCAAAAGAAGAAGAGGATGGTGACATTAATAACACTTCGTTTTATGTGGTGTGTTTAGTAGAAGTTGTAATAAGTTCTTAGGAAGAGCTGAAGGAAATAGAATTTATTTTGATTTAGAGCAAAACAGATTTTTATGAACATATTGTACATTTATGTGGTATATTAAGTTAATATTATTTTAGCTTACCTAATTAGTATATGTATTAGTATATGCTCAATGTATGGAAACAAAGCAAGAAAATAGGACGCTTTTCCCGATGTCTTAATACCACGAACATTTATTACAAAAACAGAGATCCATGCTAAAATTAAACACAGTGCTAGATGCCATAGAGGTGTACCTGCAGAAAGATAAGCAGTATAAAAACTTTTTTTTTGTTTTTTTACATGTGTGGAAATCCCCTCGGACCGTCACCCCGCCGGGGCTTGCGGCAGGGCGGTGTGTCGGACTCGAACCGACTAAAACCACACGGTGTGCCACTCTGCGCCTGAGACGGGAGGGACCCGGGAACTGCTGTTATTAACACGTCCGGACCCCTCCCTTATAGCAGTATATGAGCAGTATAACAACTTAGGTTAAGGCAACTTCTGAGAAGTAATTTATTCGGAAACTAGCTGACCCGACGAATTTCGTACCGCCATATGTACATATCTGTCTCAGCTTCGAATAGGCAGTGAATAGTCGCGGAAAAAAAAAATACTTTGTCCGTTATCTTTTAATTTTTCTTGTATACAAACCTTGTCAGGACAAAAACGAACACATAAAAAAAGAATTGGCGCACCCGATCGGAGTTATGCGCGTAGATACATTTCGGCGATTCATTTTTATTTATATACATAGATTACGGAAATTAAACATATAAGTCACGATTTAATAAAAATACTACTATGTCTTTTGTTTGTGTGTAAATTGTTGGCCTTATACATACTACTTTAACTTGAAGAAGTTTCGATGCGATTTTAGGTCCTATTTATTTTTTATTTTTTAATATTGGGCCGCCAAAATAGATCTTTTCAATATAGGGACTCTACTCTGCCTGGCGGAAAGTATGAATTGAATTCAAGAGCGGTGATCACTTTACTCATTGTGAATTGCAGACAATGCGGCATGGTGACCAAAACTTTTTCTATTGTCATTGTCGCCATAATATGACATTTGTGTGTAAATTAATGGCCTTATACTACTTTAATAGAAGCTGCTGAAGATGCGATTTTCGGTCCTGTTGAAATAGTATCTAGGTACCTACAATTTATATTTTGAATTCTTTTACATACCAATTCCATCATGAATTTGTGTTTTTCCTTGGAGAACAAAATGCCTGGAAATAATTAGAAGTTATAATAGTTTAAACAGACCGAATAGATTAGACTGCACGGTTGGCCTAGTGGTTTAAGCGGTCGCCACGGCGATTTCTACCGAGCTTAGTGTTATGGTTTCAAATCCCACATGGGACGACACTAAGTGTGATCCACAAATTGTTGTTCTAATATATTGTTTTAAAGTTAAAGCAAGATCTTCAGTTACTCCGTGATCATGGCGCTTGCAACAGCGCTGAAATATCGGATACTCACAAACAAAAAGGTACATGCTAGCATCCCGTAGATTTCTATTTTATTGTTGTTCTAAGTCTGGGTGTTCTTTGTGTCCATTTCATGTATGTTTGTAAGTCCCCCGCGACACAGGATGTATATTCCTAATTCGTTGTCATTTTAAAGAAAAAAAAAGTTTTTTTTTAAACTGAATATTGATAGAAAACATGTGACATGATTTTATTGTCTCTGTACTTTTTTGTAAAAAGGAACTTTTTTTCCGCCAGTGATGTAGGTGTAGAGAAGCGTACTGGGCCATTGGAGGCTTTTGGTTATTTGCTGAGTGAGACACTGCGGGCACTGCCAGTTGTTCGGAGCTCGCTGATTTTGGTTTTCATCAAAAGGATAGCTTGTACAAAGCATATCATATTTTTTAGTACAGCGGACATTCTTTACAAAAGCATTATTCTTAATGGCAGCATAACATGTCGCACAATTACACATGTTGACGGGTATTTCATTTTATGCGTCGGCGCATCCGGAGTAATCACTATGCTAGACGAGGAAAGCAATTTATCAAAAAACTTTTTATAACAAAAAAAACCGACTTCCAAAAATCATCCAACGAAAATTTCCTGCCAAAAAAAACGCAAAAGCATAAAATAAAATGGCTCTTCATAAATTGCTATGTGCCAATTCTTGTCTATACCTAATTCTTTATTCATTTAAATAGTATTATTATAATGTGTGCTAGGTACCTAGAATCTGTTTGAAGTCGGTGCCAAGCGACTATCGCTTAGATTTTTGTAATTGTTCGATCGTATTCTTTTTGACTTGGCACCGACTTCAAACCTAACATCATCAGCTCATCATAATAAAATGATAACTACCAGACGCAAATACCGGTGTAACTTCAGAAAATATACGAAAAAAACATATTATGTACCTAAAAAAAAATGAGGGTTTCCCTCGATTTCCCTGGGATCCCATCATCAGATCCTGATATGGTGGCAATTGGACCACCTCGGGAGCATACCCTTTCGATTACAAAAATAATTTTCAAAATCGGTCCACAATTGACGGAGTAATCGGTGAACATACATTAAAATTAAAAGAACCTCCTCCTTTTTGGAAGTCGGTTAAATATGAAGACTTACGTTCCATGACTAGCTCATCTATAGCTGTATAGCTATAGTATAGTTAGCTAGTATAGCTTTTCTAGGCAATGATTTTAGAAATAATTTTGTTTTATTAGTAGTACCCTAGTGGCAATAAAACAAATTATGAGGCCAGTGCCACAGACTTAAGATTTTTTTTTATTTTAAGCAATTATTAATAAATAGTTTAACTTTTGCACTCACATGAAATAAAATTCTGCACTGCTTTTTTCAGAATAAGGGTCAGTACTAGCTTGTCCAGAAGGTACGCAGTTTAACCACATTGCGTTGCAAACAGACCATGGAAGGGTCGATTGGACACTCATTACTAAATAGTATATACAAAGACCAACAATTGACATATAGTATGATAACACGTAGACAGCACTCATTGCTTGAACAAACCCAGTTCCTGCAAATTACAACTGTCAGTATCATTACCGATTGTGCATGTACTGTCACTTTAAAGTGAAACCATTTGACTTATCGCAAAAGTAGTGTAAATAATGTTATTTAATGTGATTCTTCCATACCTCTTAAAGAAGGCACCATATCCCAAACCTTCACGCAGTTACTACTGCTGAATTGTCCAAGAGATGTTTCCAGATAATACATGGGTTTTCCGATAAAGATCAGAACAAGGAGGTATGGTATTAGAAACGCTCCTTCTCCATTTTCATAACAAACGAAGGGAAACCGCCAGATGTTACCCAGACCTACTGAAGTTGTAATACATGACATGAGAAATTCCCACTGGCTCCCCCATTGTGGTCGTTCTCTTTTTACGGGCTGAAATATTAATGTATATATGGAAACATCCTTATAATTTATATATATCCTTATAAACTTTAACAAAAAATAATGACCCTTTAAGAAAGGTATTAAATTGCGACTGCCTCATTGGTCTCGCGGTTGGCGTGTGCGACTGCTGATCACGAGGTCTCGGGTTCGATTCCCGGGTCGGACCAAATGTTTGTATGATCTACAAATATATGTTTCGGAGTTTGGGTGTTTTCTATGTATAATATGTATGTATTTACAAAAAAAAAGCAAATATGTATTTGTATCAGTTGTCTAGTACCCATAACACAAGCTCTGCTTAGCTTGGGAATAGATGGCGTTGTGTGTTAGATGTCTATAATAATATAATTTAATATGAGGAACACCGTTTACTAGACAGCTTTAGAAGTTACAGAAAATATAATAAGCTATCGATATCGATTTTCCGCTATTACCGGGGTAAGCATTAAAGTCATTAAGCAGCACTGAGTCTGTAACCAATTGGGCGTGGTGTATGAATTATTCAACTTCGGCATCTCCGCTATGGGACTAACCGGATGATGACTGTAAGTTTTTCTATTGCATAATAACTTCTAAATGCAGGAACAGATTTAGATGTTTGGTATCTTTAGTATCCTCATAACTTCTCTAGTAACTTACAGTGGTTTTTGCAAAAATCCATATTAACTATCTGGCACCAACTCCTTTGTTGGGAAGTCAGTTGTGTGTTTCAATATTCTAAATTGGTAACTCTCTATATCACTGCCAACGTGCCTGTTCGAATGCAAAACTAGCCTTTAAAATATTAGTTAAGATAGGAATATAAATCTTAAACGTTGTTTAGGCTTATCTTTTTTGATAAAAACATTTCGAACTATCAAAAATAAAGAAGATTCTGGGTATTGAAGGTATGAATTGTGATCAGAATTAGCCTCTGGAAAATAAAAATACGTTTTGGCAAATCATCTCGGTTAAATAGTCGTGTGAAATATTTATACAACTAGAGTAGGTAAGTTTTTTGAGCAATTCGCTATTGTAGTTCTCACCTTTAGGCATTGATGTTTTATCATTGAACTAATATTACTACGTATCCCTTAATGTGTTTTATCATCTTATTTTATATATTACACAAAAGCAGATTATTTTATAGATGACTAGCTTTTGCACGCAGCTTCGCTCACGCAGACTTTCATTCCCTGATTTACCCCCTTAGGGGTGGAGTTTAGTAAAATCCGTTCTTAGCGGATGTCTACACCCTATAAGGAAGCTACCCGCCAAATTTCAAGTTTGTAGGTGTTATAGTTTCTGAGATTTCGTGATTAATAAGTGAGTGGCATTTCGTTTTTATATATATAGATGATGATGATCTTCAATTGTTGACTTTTATGAGGGGTATTTAATAACTAAATGATATATAAACTTTTTCTTCGTGGGTAGTCGACCGAACAAGTTGTCAAGTTTTTTGCTCTACATAATTAATAAATAATTGGTTTTAGTACATATTTGTAAAGGGCGTCGCCAAGGGGGGCAGATAAGGGTAGCTGCCCTCCCCGAGAGATTTCATTTGACGCAGAAGATTTGATTTTAAATGAACATATTAAGCATGGAAAAATTAATGTCAGCTATTAATCAGTCGATTTTCAAAATCAGATTATCCTACCAGTTGTACAATTTGCATTTAACTACAGAGTTCGGGTATTTCCCGAAGCAACCGTGCCCGACAAGGACCTGCGTCAGTCAGAAGGAAATGGTCCCATGCTGCCGCCCTGCCCACTCAAGGACGACCGGCCGGAGAGCCGTCACGGCTGCAAAACCAGCACGCGGAGTCTTCAGCCGGGATGACCAGCAAGCCATCGTGGCTCGACGAGTGACCTCACGCCAGTCGCGTACCTCTTCGGGTGGAAGCCAAAAGCCGCTCTTCCCCCGGAAGTCAGCCGTCCGCCGATAAACTTTGGCGAACACTTCCGCCTCCAAACCCCACAGGGGAGTTCTGGCCAAGGCGCACGCTGCCTCGGTCGACACGGTGCGGTAACCGCGTATAACTCAAAACGTCAAAATCCTCTGAGAGCGGTCAGAGCAGCTACCCATACCGGTACACCATACAGTGCTATTGACCGGATAACCCCCGTGTACAGCTGTCACGACGCTGGCTCTACCTAAAAGGGGTAAAAGTTGCCGTAGGGCACAGGGCGGCGCCAACCAGCTTTGGAGCAAGCTGTTGGAAGTGCTCGTCAAAGAGCCACCTGCCGTCGAGGACCAGGCTCATATACCTTATCTGGACCCGATCCTCCGATTATCAGACGAGTGGAACATCATCTTACCTATCCCCATCGTCTCCGACCGAGAAGGTCATCGACGGGGGTAACTTGCCCCTCCTTAGGCCAAGGGCTGGCGATGCCCTGTTAACCTATATGTCATTTTCCTTCAGCTAAACCATCCAGCTGCCGGATCATAAGAATCCTTTCTCAAAACCAACCAG
Source organism: Diaphora mendica (assembly GCA_949125395.1). Taxonomy (NCBI): domain Eukaryota; kingdom Metazoa; phylum Arthropoda; class Insecta; order Lepidoptera; family Erebidae; genus Diaphora; species Diaphora mendica. Next base: position 13,052,555 of record OX421321.1, read on the forward strand.
CTCTCATAAGTCAGAATAACTGCTGCAACATGAACGCTATGCAGGCTATCAACGACCTTGCGAGCTCTTTCAACAAAAGGATGGAAGAATTTGAAGCTCAGCTCACTAAAACATCGCGCCCTCCTACAGGTGTGACCAGTTTATTAGCTGAGTTTGTTGCATTCAGATCCTTCATCATTCAACCCCTTCAACTACTTCAGCAGCAAGTGGAGGTGCTGTCACAAACTGTGGATGGCATTGAGATGCAAGGCTGAAGAAAGATGCTGCTCTTCATGGTGTCACAGAGGTCAACGAAGAAAATGTTGCCGACACCGCTTTAAAAATGATGACACTGCTCTTCAATCACCAAGACTTCACTTACACTTACTGCACACAATCACAAATATTATAATTTAATTGTTAGGCAGTATGTTAAAATTTTGTCTTAAAGTATGAATAGGTTAGGAAAAGAGAGGTAAGATTAATAGGTCGTATCTAGTCGGGAGAGATGTCGAGCAAGTTCAAGACTTGCTTCAACATGACTTTAATCTACTTAATAAATGGTCACACGATGCGGGCCTAGTGCTAAATGCGAGTAAGACCAAATTAATGTATATCAGCTCCAGTCGAAATAGAAGTCCCATAGTACCCAAATTAAAAGCACATTCTCGTAAGTGTTTGCATAGCAACCAATATGAATCCTTATTATGTAGCTGTGATGCGATAGAACTAGTGGATAAACAAAAATACCTAGGCCTAACTATCGACAACCGCCTTAACTGGAAGGAACATATAAATGAAATATGTGATAAATTAAGGGGTATACTGGCAAAATTTTCCATAATTAGACAAAAACTTCCATTTCAAATACTGTTACTTCTCTATAAATCTCTGGTTGAATCAACTGTATCCTATGGACTATCTAGCTACGGTAGGACATTTAAAACTCACCTTGAACAAATATACACACTTCAACTGCGTATCTTGAAAACCATTGTTCCAAACAACATCAAAATCAAGTACGAACATAACTACCACAAGCTGTTCGATTTTTGTAAAACCATACCCATACATGACAAAATTAAGTTTATATTATTGACGGAAGAATTTTTCAATGAAAGTCTCAAAAAAACTAAAATTATTAATGAGAATGAAATTAGGACACGTAGCGTTACAAACTCTAAGTTATTACTTCCGAAATATAACAATCTACACGGCAAAAGGACACTACAATACATAATTCCACACCTTATCAATCAACTACCAATATCTCTAAGAGACAAAATAACTAAAAAGAATATAAAGAACAAATTAAGGCAACACTTCTTGTCATAACAAAAACAAAACCACTAAAAGCTGTACACACTAAAAATAATTAAGCTAACAAAAAAAAAAAAAAATTTTTATTAAATAATTAAATACCAACTTGTATAATACATGAAACAACCTGTATTGCAGTAATTTTTAGCTTGCTTGGTTATATTTTACTTTTTTCTAATCGTACCCTCACAAGTAATTTCTGATAAACAATAAGTGGCTAGTCTGAACAGCGAGCGTTGCCCGCGCCTATGTATTTGATGCGGGACTTTGTTTAGCATCTACCCACGATATGCGTTTGTGTAATGTAATTGTGTAACTTATTTGTTGTAATCGATGACCTTGATGCACAGAAAATCTCTAATGAGATTGTGATTGCATTAATTGTAAGGATATTTGTAACTCTTTTACTATATGAATAAATAAATAAATAAAATAAATAAATAGTCCATAAGGAGGGGAAAAGATAGACATAGGTCTATCTTTTCCTCTATATCATATATCCTTATATTTGTCAGGTGATAATAGTATCACCTGACAAATATAAGGATACTAGTTGTTGCCCGTGGCTCCGCTCGCGTATATGTCGGTTATCGCGGCAAAAAGTAGCCTATGTGTTACTCTGATGTATAAGCTATATTACTGTAAAGTTTCATCCAAATCCGTTTAGTAGTTTTTGCGTGAAAGAGTAACAAACAAACATCCATCCATCCATCCATACTTGCAAACTGTCGCGTTTATAATATTAGTATAGATATGATGTGGTTGCTAGATAGGTCAGTCAGTCAATTCGCATTTTTTCAAACTGCCTTTTAGTTTATTACTTGATACTCTGTAGAATTGTTTGTTTTTGAACTTTCTTAATTATTTCACTCGTATTATCATCCCAGGAATTTCCGTAAAAAAACTAATTTAAATACATTTTCTAAAATAAGTTGGCTCAACTCATCAACTGGCGCTACATCTGATTACAATACTTTAGGTAATAAAATAACTCTGTTTCAAACATTGTAAGTTCTAATTAAGTAGGCAGCGATGGGGCTTCAAGTGATTTTACCAGTAGACGGTGCCCACGTCAGTGCGGGCAGGCACATTGTACTATGTGTGTGTGTGCGGGCAGGCGTGAGGTGTGAGGGGTCCGGATGTCTTAATTACAGCAGTTCTCCTAGGATCTCTATTTCAAGCACAGAGTAGCACACCGTGTGGTCGGTCGCTTAGTCGGTCCGATTCCGACACACCACCCCGCCGCAAACCTCGGTGGGGTAACGGCACAGATTAATAAATAGTTGTAACGGCCCGTCTGTGTTTCCACATGTTCAATAAGGGCTAAAAGTGATAAATAACAATAGCACGGTTACCTGTCTAGTTCATGTGGACTTGGTAGCAGTGGACTAAGTCACCGATGAAAATATAGAAGACCGCGAGTAAACATAATTTTGTAGGAATAGATTCATAAACACTGTATAAAAATTGAATATCAATTCAAAACGGTTATTGTTATTATTTATAGATTTGATAGGTATGAAATATTTCAACGTTGACAATTTCACTGACATATTTTATTAAGAAAAGTACCTATCTAATCGGAATGCCTTATTAACTGTATATAGTATCTACACGTATTTTTCCAAGATGCCTTTGCTGTGACAATTAAAACATGTTCAATATGAAATTGCTGCTTGTGATTACAATAATTGATTGTATCTATTTATTAATCTATTGACCTCATTTAATTGCTGGCAAAATTAGTTGGAATGTCGTATGCATTATGTATGTCTTGTCGTAGTAAGAGATCTCAGATCAAATAAAAAAAGGTAGATAACGCACCGCCTTGTTCTTTTTTTATTTGATTTGAGTAAGCGATCTCATTCACGAACAGAGAATGAACTACAAACACTTGGTCACGATAAATAAAAATCTTGTAGGTACTCTACCTCTGAGCTGTGTCTGTACCTATTCAGTTATAAGGAGTTTTGCAAAGTAAGGCTTACTTGCTACTGATATAAATATTTGAGTCAGAAAACTATAATTGATAATACTAGGATGCGAGTCTTACAGACTTATGGCTGAGTTTTAGTTTAGAATTATTGACGCCAACATAACATCGATTTTAAAAAAGTCACCTAGTGGCTGTGGGGAGGATGTCCTTTTATCCAAGCATTTTATTAGTCATACAAATATCTAGTTTATTAGTAGATGTACTATCGACTAACTTGAATCATGACCTGCTTTGCCGATTAACCGTTTGAAATCTTCAAAACAACAAAGATTTCCCTCCTTTACAGTCCATGCCGCACTTAGGACGAGCTTATGGTGGATCATGATTCAAATTTGTCGACAGTACAGTGGGTGAAAAAATGAATTGATTTTAATAGTGGGGCTGTTAATGGCAGATACATAATATCTTATATATAAAATTCTCGTGTCACAATGTTAGTTACTATACTCCTCTGAAACGGATGGACCGATTTTTATGAAATTTGGAGTGCATATCGGGTAGGTCTGAGAATCGACCAACATCAATTTTTATACCCAATTTTTTTATGGCAAAACAACGTTTGCCTGACCAGCTAGTAGCTACATGAAATCATAATGAGTTGAGTTGAGCTAAGTCGCGCGATTTGCGTTACATATGATATTGGTTTATCCCTGGTTATAGCAAAGACAGAATAATTTTAACTATTTATTTTTCTTAGTTTTTAGTTAAATAATATAGTTAATAATTACATTAAATTTAAGAGAATGTATACAAATAGGTATATGGGTAAAAAATAGTATTGAGATGATTAATTATATTATTAGAGATAATTATGTAACTATCTTTTCCATCTATAACCGCCAACGAGACTTAATGCGATATGGTGGAACCAGTTCCTTCGTTTTAGGTTTCTCTCGTATTTTGCTTGACGGCGGAATGCGAAGTACTCTTCGCGCTTTTCGGGAATTGCAGGTCCATACGTCGGTTTTGGTTTGAATGAGCGTTTTAGAGTCTGAAAATAGTTAATGATAGTGTTATATACCTACGTTTTTAAAAGCTGTGCATTAATACAAACAATGGCAACTCGGCAAAACTCCAATGGCATTTGAATTGAACTACATATTTGTATTTGTGCAAAATGAGTGCGAAATTTAAGAAAACAATTTATTTAATTATACTCTTTTGTTTAATAAGGAAGTTTTTAAGGTATTATTTTGTATATTTATAGTTATTATAGTATTTTATTTACAAATAAAAAAAAACAAAAATCTATTTTTGTGATATACGTACCTCCATAACATTGCGAGATCTATATTTGTAGAAAGTGAGAGCCATAAAGATTGGAATCAATGCAATTCCAGCGTACTGAAGCACAGAACCACAAACTGAAAGTAAATAAATTTCATAACTCATCGCAATTAAAGTACAAAAAAAAAATAGTTATGAAGGTAAATGAGTTAGTTTGTTATTGTGAAAGTGTAGTACATTTTATTTGTAGCTTTGAGATTTGGTGATAATGAATCCAATTTCAAAGGAATGATTAAAAAAGTAATCGCGTTTTTGTAAATAATCACAAAACCCCTAAAGAGGGACAACAACTCACTATAAGCACTCTCAGGATATTCGTATGTTCTTCCAAACATGAGCCGATCAGTTGTGAGGAAGGAATAAAAGAAGACTGCTATCATCAAGAGCGGTGTAATAATACCCCAACAAATACGCCAGTAGAAAGAGTTCTTGATACCTAACATGAACTCAATGTCCAGACACATGTTCTCCAAACCTGGAAGTTACAACTTTATATTTCAGAACATTAAATCTAACAATTTAAATTTCACTTCAAAAGATAAGGAGGTTTATACGTTAACAAAATTATTTGTTATGTATTTTTAGGGTTTACGGTTTGTAAACGGTTATGTTCTTTAAAGATAAATATTAATTTGAACTCTTATATTACCATAAATCCAAAAAACGCCAATAGTTTCCACTATAGCAGCAAACAGTCTCATGAAGGTTCCACCATAATGGTCCACTAATTCGAGGATATATTGTCCACCCTGTAAAACACATATTTAATATATTTATAGAACAAATTATTTAGTAATTTTATTTTTCTTAACTACGATTAGTATTTTGCACACTAGCTGTATGTAATCTTCCACTCAGAGCCGGACCGTGAGTTTAGGGGGCCCTGGGCTAATACTACTTAGGGGCCCACCAAATATTTTTTTTAAAGACAACTCCGTGCGGCGGAAAAGCGGCGTGGCGACCGCTTAAACCACTAGGTCTGCCAGGTCTGGCAATCATTAATCAAACAATTACTCAGATAAATAGGATAAAAATTAAACGATAAAATATTAAATTTGTATTTTAAAATATTATACCTTAGGGCTTAGTGTTTAATAAGTAGGTACAATCGTAATTACATTGACAAATGATATAGCATACTTTCTGCACTTTCCGTTGGCAAATTTAATTTAATTTGCTTCTCACATTCTAAATTCTTAGTTAAATCAATATTGATGGACAAAACGGATAAAGCCATCGCTCGGCTGCACAACTTGTGATTAGTATGGTTAAATATATATTTTCAAGATTGTATAGCAATTCAGGAATACGTCAATAAGCTTCTTTTCATAAATAATCGCAAAAAAATCTACGCAAGATGAATAGGACTCTGTCGACTGAAGCAAATAAGTTTTTAATTAGATGCATTCATTGACTAAATATTTATCCACATTATCGGGATACTAGTCGATAACCTTACGTGTGCTTTCTAAATCAATGTTTTGCACGATAATTTCTTGCAAATCCATTAAAATCTTTAAAAAAAATCTATATGTCTCATAAACTTGACTTCTTTGATTTAAATCCGTATTCAGTTTATCCAAGGCAACGTTTAGCGTGTCTATTTTAAACTTTTCTGCGCCGTTTACTGCGTCGGTCTCTGTAAAATTATCAGAATACTTTGATGTAATGTGTCTCTTAGTTGTAGTAACGTGTCTGCAGTTTATACTTAGTTTTTGGCTTTTTCTTTGTAATCCTTTAGCTTCTGATCTCTTTTAATGACACAATTAACTTATATCCTACACGACCAGGACTGTGTATTTTTTATTAACTGAATTAAATCTTTCAAATATTTCTTCCCAATAAAGAATAAACAAATTTTGCCAGTTTATTAAATAAATTTCTTGCCTCTTTTCGTAAATCAGCTTTTTTCCTCTTCATTTTCGCTGAAACTTATCAAAATTTTCATAATGTCATCATAGTTATTTTTTAAAGCTTTAACAGCATCGTAGTGGCGATACCATCCTGTCTGACTTAAACTTTTAAGGGTAAATATCAGTTTTGTTTCACAACTTAACAATTCCTATCTATATGGATGGAAGCAGAAAAGAAAACATATATTTTCGCACTTCTCAAAAAAGTTTACGATTTCGGTTCCAACCTTCACAGATTCTTCACCAACTTGGTTAAGAGAATGCGCAGCACATGGCAGGTAATCCGCAGATTTAGTTTTTTGTTCTAGTATTGCTCCTACACCATTGTAGCGACCCACCATATTAGCAGCGTTGTTGTTTGACTGTCTCCTTTTTCTTGTGCGGAAATCCCCCCAGATACTACCAACTGGTGGCATGTCGGACACGAACCGAAGAAAATCGCACGCCGCCTCGGGTACCAGGAGCCGGGGAACCAGGTGAACCCTCGAAAGGAAATCCCTGGAACCTCGACGTACCACGGGCCACCTAGGTTTTGTAGATGGTCCCCTCCTGAGCACGAACCCCGATGTTCTCTTGCTACAAAAAAAGTGCTTGCGCCTCCACCCCAGCCTGCTTCTGCTAGCGTGACAGATGGCCTCATCTGCCAGCCCCAGGCTTGCGCTTATGGAGGACGGAGATCGTTCTGCGACCACCGGCGCCCGAGTCGTTTGCGGTACCGAGCCCATTCTGGGGCCTGGTGGACCAAGAGAGTTCTAAACACAGGTTTAGAACTCTCCTGGTCCGCCGTCTCCTCCACGAGCGTAACTTGATCGTAGAAAGAGACTGTGGATTTCCACGCACTCTTGCTCCGTAACATGGCCGCAATCATGTTACTGAGTGAGAGAACCCCCACTCCGATGGCCGCCACGAGATCGCGCTTCGGCTCCCCCCACGCCGGACATTCTGCTAGCGTGTGGAGCACCGTGTCGACGGTCTGGCCATCGCAGCGGTGGTACTTAGGCGTTGGCTCCTTACGGATCAGATACAGGTGATCGCCGAAGCATCCTTTTCCAGTGATCACCTGCGTCCGCCGGTATGAGAGGCTCCCGTGATGCCTCTCAAGCCAATCCTCCATAACGGGTCTTACCACCGTAATAACAGCGTGCCCAGCACTCGGTTGCCCAAGTTGTTCTTCCATTCCTCCACGATGACCTGGCGGAGTTGAGATTTCTGCTCTTCGATTTTTCGAATCTCAGGACACCTTCCCAACTTCCGCACCTTCTTGAGCCACTAATAAACAGCCGCAAGGGCTCTTGCCTCCAGATCCCATGGTGAAGTTCCAGCCACGAGACTTGCCGTCTCAAAGGAGATCGTGCGTTACCCCTTTATGATCCTGATGGCCAGCCCTCGTTTCGGTCGTTGCAATAGCGCGATAGTGCTGGCCCTCAGGGCCTCCGCCCATACTGGGGCCCTATAAAGTGCCATGGACAGCACGACCGTTTGACTGTTCCCTACAGTTATCCAGTGGTAATCCATTTTTTCTAAAAAGTCTTGTAAAACATTAAATAAATGTAAGCTAGTATGACTACCAATTTAAATTAACGATACATCTTTCGTACAATTTTCCCCGAAAACAGTATCGAAGTACGATAGTTAACTGATCATTATGAGATAGATCTGGGACTGAGAACAGAACCGTAAAAAAGAACAAAATTACGCTAGGTAATAAGCGGTGAGAATTCCCCCGTATTATAGACTCACCCTTAGACTCACTCACATTTTTTTGTTTTTATGACCTGGTAGCAAGGTATGAGCCAAATATGCTTACTCACTTTCTAACGAAAAAATACTTGATGTGGGTATAATTAGCGGAACATAATTATTATCATGGTATTTAGAAATACTTAAAGTATTAACTTTAATCACGTAAGAGGAATAAAACTATGTTATATTATTTAAATTGTGAGCAAAATCGTTATTAAAATATTAAATCGTTACGTGTAAAATTGTTGAAGCGGTATCTACAACTCTAGAAAATTAAGAAAACATACTGTCGTCCGTAAATAATCGATGGGGAAATCTCCGTTCCGTTTGACACGCATTATCGTCTATTTTTGACTTTAACTTGACTTAGCTGGGGCCCCTGGAATCCACGGGGCCCTGGGCTTAAGCCCAAAAAGCCATATGGTAGATCCGGCCCTGCTTCCACTTATGAAACGTTGGCAAGTATTGAACTTCTGCCTATTTGAAAATTTGTAGTTATTGCTGAAAATGTGTTTAGAGAATAAAAATAATAAATGTGTTATCTAAGTCCCGAAATAGAGCAAAACGACAATAAAGGTTTAGACTGACAGAGGCGTACCTATTAATATGCCAACTGTTAAAATTTTAAGTCCCATTAAATTACCAAAACTTAAAAATATTTTTATATTAACCAAAATTTTAAAAAAGGAGAAATACATTAAGAAAGATAAATGTATGTTTTATATAAAATGCAAAAGTACTTGTCGTAACTATATAATAAGTACCTTAGCGGTCTCGGGTTCAAATCCCGGGTCGGGCCAATAAGTGTTATTGAGTTTTAATTATTACAGAAATGCTTAATAACAGCTCGGAGTTTGGAAGTTAGGGTATACACCCCAGTGCCTTGGAAAGCACGTAAAGCTGTCCACCAACCCATCGGATTATGTCATTGAGTGAACAGAGAGTGTATCTGTGTTTTGTGTACCTACTATAATATCTCCCGCGTAATTGGCTGGTCTCCGTTGAGACTAGCCGCCGCGCGCCGTGGCCGTAATCGGCTAGGCGCTAGGAGAACATCATCTTCATAAGTATCTTAACTTTTTACATTTTACTGGTATAATATTGACAAGAACTTACTTATGTCTTGTTGGACTGAGTTAATCGCGATAAGCTCTACGTGTAATAATTTTTTTTTTATTTTTTTTTTTAATAAATATGTGGGACATCTAACACACAACGCTATCTAGTCCCAAGCTAAGCAGAGCTTGTGTTGTAGGTACTAGACAAGTGATACAAATACATATGCTTTTTTTTTGTAAATATATACATATTTTACATGGAAAACACCTAAACTTCAAAACAAATATTTGTATATCATACAAACATTTGGTCCGACCCGGGAATCGAACCCGAGACCTCATGATCAGCAGTCGCACACGCCAACCGCGTGACCAACGAGGCAGTTTAAACGGCGATAATATTCTTCTTTCTCTTAAATATGGCAAACTGTGCCGATGTCGAAAATTCTGCCAATGTCAAGTGGCTGGAAATAACTGATTGAAACTAAAGGAGATGTCTAATTTTGCCCTAGAATAATCCGAGATCATGTTTTAGTTTTTGGAACAAATAAAATAAATGATGTATTTTGAGTAACTTTATAAAGTCCGTATCAGATTCGGAAAAAACCTCAAAAATAAAAAAGATTTTGAGCGATGCTTGCATCTTGAATTTACTTTGAAATAATTTTACTTGCCATATGATAAACACATGCCAAAAAGTGGGGTAAAATATTGAAAGTTTATTTTTATTCATGTGCGCTTCTTATTAAAGTCCAAGGTTATTGTACTATTACCAAATTCATGTACTTAATAATTATTTTTCAAATATTCGTCATTCGAAATCACTAACTGATAATTGATTATTAAAAAAAAACGACTTCCAAAAACATCCAACGAAAACTCTCTGCCAAAAAACACTTAAAAGCGTAAAATAAACTGGTTCTTCATAAATTGCCTATACCTAATTCTTTATTCAATTAAATAGTAGTATTATAATATGTGCTAGGTACCTAGAATCTGTTTGAAGTCTCCTATCATCAGTTCACCTAAATAACTTGAAAGTATACGACTGAAGGTCTTTAGATACGTATGGAATTGAAAGAATTATCCTCCAACTCCTAACCGTTAAGGAGTTGTACTTTACATCATCAGCTCATCATCATAAAATGATGACTACCAGACGCAAATACCGGTAAAAAAAATGAGGGTTTCCCTCGATTACCCTGGGATCCCATCATCAGATCCTGATATGGTGGCAACGTTAACGTCAACCTCGGGAGCATACCCTTTCGAATACAAAAAAAAATTCAAAATCGGTCCACAAATGACGGAGTAATCGGTGAACATACATAAAAAAAAAACATACAGTGGAACATAGAACCTCCTCCTTTTTGGAAGTCAGTTAAAAATAAAGAAAGAGCATTTATAAAAAGTCGAACTATGATTTGAACATTGGCAACATTCAATAAACTTGTCAATCACATAAAATAAAAAACAATTTACAACAACATATAGATTGTTTTTTGTATTTTTCGAAAGATGGTCCCCATTTCATCTCATCCACTTTATTTTTATTTTTTATCATTAATTTCATCATGACGAAGACTTGAAGCCTCAAAGACTTGATTTAAAAACTTTAAATACTTGACATTGGCAGAAATAGCTGATCCGGCTGGTTGCCATATTATCAAAAGAAGACATTTACAACAACTCGTCTCACGTGCCGAGTTTTGTTCCGTTTGTTTTAAGGTTGAAGAACAATGATAACATAATTTTAATAAATGTGAATTATGATTCATATATTTTTTACAGAGCAGTAGCGTAAAGAAACATGGTATAGATTATAGGATGCCATGATGCAAATTGAAATGAAAATGATCAAGAACTATATTATTCCATCAGTGGTTATGAAAGAATATTCTAATAACATGCAGTTATATACATAAAAATAATGTTCTTTCTTTTATTTTCATTCTATAAAACTAACCTTGTAACCAACAATGGACGGATGACATATTTGGTTTTGGAGATCTAAAACGTTAGAGAATGACACAATTTACTTTACATGGACTTTCCACACGAGTGGAGCCATGGGAATAAGCCAGAAGTATATATTTTGACATGAGCACACATAAAAATCATTAAAGGAGACCTGACAGTATAACTTTAAAATATATTATGATAAAATGATGTTGTCGGAGTGATATAATTTTTTTTAAACCTTCATAACTTTTTTCAGAATCTGATTTGCTTCATGAACCTTTAAAATATTTTTTAGAAGATCTCAGCTATCAAATACTACTTATTTGATCTCCGTACTTACGTACTTACCGGAGTCACAAAAACGAGTCCAATAAGGAAGTTAATACTACAAGTCACAGCCGCCATGTACGCTGTGGGAACATTAGGAAAAGCATCGAGCAATATGGTGTTCGCTGTTGAGTGCAGTGCGACACCAGATCCTACACCCAATACTGTCATCATCAAGAAGAAAAGAACGGAAAAGAGCTGAAACATAAATAAAAAAAATCGTTAAACTGCGAAAAGTTTTGGATTGATAGCGAAATACAAAGCCCAGACGTATGTCATTATATCACACATGTATTACCAACGCTGCTTTACTTTTACGTTTCTGGAGATAAATGAACTAAAGAGAAACTATTACCAACCCAGATTCTTTGCTCGTGATTCATCAACAACCCACAATGTCCCACTGCTGGGCTCGGGTCTCCTCTCAGGAGAGGGTTAAGGCCATACGCTGGCCCAGAGCGGGTTGGGGACTGGCAAGACAACCTTGTGGCTGCGTAAATCTTATCGTTGGATGTTTTTAAGCCGCCCAAAGGCCTCTAAATAAGTTTCACGACACTGTTATCCTACGACAACAACCGGGACCGATTGCTTAACGTGACCTCCGAATCACGGAGATGCTCATGGTATCATGCCACCAGCGGTCACCCATCCAGGTACTGACCGCGCCGTCGTTACTTATCCTCGGTGATTGTTTCTAATCACCGAGTGTAACTGGGCTATGAGTGCTCGTGATTGTAGATATTAAATTATAAAGTCATGCTTCAATCGCAATAAGTTATTCTTATTGGTATTCATATTTTGTGAGTAAGCTCATTACCATAATGATGTTACTAGTAACAAACATCATAATTAAAAATATTAACTATAATTATTAGTCAGCAGGCACTTACTTGAGGTACAAAAGGTGACTGCGCAATAGCATCTGGGTATGAGATAAAGGCCAGACTGGAGCCACCAGACCCAACTACTTCATTAATATCATCATATCCGAGCTGGTACGCTAGATTGCCAAGTACTCCGAATATAGTTATACCCGAGATCAAGCTGGTGAATGTGTCTAATGTAGTCACGATCAATGAGTCTCTGTAATGAAATAAAAATTTAAGCTATGCTATAGATAAATTAAATTAAAAAGCTTTCTAAAAACAAGCTTTTACTGGAATGCTTCGAGACGAATCAAACCAGTCCAAACTCGATGATGTTGCGACGTTTCTTTACAGAGTTCCTATGGCCACCTTCCAGCTCCAGCATCAGATCAGCTTCATTTCATCATAATATTGTAGTGTCACGCTGTATACATATGCTTGCAAAATTTCATTAAAATCGGTTAAGGGTATCTGCTTCAAAATTGAGTTGCAAGATTCCCCCCGAACATACAAGCATACATACATACATACATTGCAAGATAATAAAAAGCTTGTAAAAATATAACTCGCGGATAGGTTTACGATACGTTACAATTGGTGATTTTGCCGTCGTCGTGCAAAAAAGAAGTTTTAAATGATAGACAGCGAAACATTTTTATGGTACATATTTAATAAGCAGAAATCTGTTTGTGAGTTTTTTAAAATTTGCCTTTGAAATAAAGTGAAAATACAATAACATTACCTGTAAACATTTTGTTTAAAGTTATTGTAAGATGAGAACATGATAAGAGCTCCAGAACAGACTGATAGAGAGAAGAAAGCTTGGGTGACTGCTGCGTACCAAACCTAAAAGAAAATAGTATACATCTTAGGACTCATTTAATTAATATTGAGTAATACACAGTCCACTTTATAGGGATGTCATTTAAATACACTAACTTAATACTTCATGGGCCTAACTATGTATTGTGTAAAAAGGCCTACATAGATATGTATTTAACTGTATTCCTTGATTCTTTGTCATAGATTTAGGTGTGTGTGAAGACTGCAAAGAAGAAAACTATATGTTTCATAACTTACACCTAATTCCAAGATTTTTTCCCACTGAGGTGTAATGAAGAACAGGATACCCATACCAGCGCCTGGTAATGTGACAGATCTAGAAAACAACATTTGTAAAAAGACTTGATAATTGATAGATATAATGCATTAAGATAGATTTAACAGTATTCTGGTCTCCGAATCCAACGAATGTTCAATAACTTGAATGTATACGACTGAAGGTCTTTAGATACGTATGAAATTGAAAGAATTATCCTCCAACTCCTAACCGTTAAGGAGTTGTACTTTACATCATCAGCTCATCATCATAAAATGATGACTACCAGACGCAAATACCGGTGAAAAAAATGAGGGTTTCCCTCGATTACCCTGGGATCCCATCATCAGATCCTGATATGGTGGCAATGTGATTTAACAGTATTCTGGTCTGCGAATCCAACGAATGTTCAATAACAAATTAAGTTGAATAATTAAAGCTAATTATTGTCTTACCTTATCAATAAGATGAACATTACGAAATATGGAAATAATGCTAGAAAGTAGGCGGCTTTGCCGGAGCTTTTGACACCCCGAGAAATGATGATAAAAATTATAATCCAAGACACGAGTAATCCGATCGTAAGATCCCACAGAGGTGCACCTAAACAAAAAATAGTAAAAATATAATTGTAATACAAATCCCTTTTGTTACCCAAAGAACATAATAAGGAAAAGTTATAGTTATTATTGTTCTTACCAATGCCATCATGAATTCCATCTGACTGCCGCAGAATCGTTTTACTGTAAACATAAAATCATCGTATCAGTTGAAATTGAACATTTATACGGAAATAAATGAATGGTAGGTACATTCAATGACACAATATTTGGTACATTGCTTTATGTGTAAACATCTTCTACATAATTAATTAATTGGCTGCTATCTGACATATACTAGACTTCATATACTAACAATATTAACTAATGCAGTACTAACCATTTTACGACTTTAAACGACTTTTTATAAGAAACTTTTGTAGAATATTTGAGTGTATTTTATATGGTTAATAAACTTACGTAAAATATAATTCAGCACTGCTTTTTGCTTCTCCTACAACTATAGTATCATTAGCACTTTGGCCAGAAGGGACACAGTTCAGCCATTCTGGTCGGCAAACGGCCCACGGTAACGTGGATTGAAAGCTCATTACCAAGTAGTAAAGGCAGAGACCGACAATAGACATGTAATAGGTCACCACATAGACTGCGCTTAGGGCTTGAGCATAACCAGTTCCTGAAATAAATAAATGAAAATAAATGTTTCGGACATCTATCACACAACGCCATCTAGTCTCAAACTAATCAGAGCTTGTGTTATGGGTACTAGACAACTGATATAAATACATATATACCTTTTTTTTGTAAATACACCTACATATTATACATAGAAAACACCCAAACTCCGAAACAAACATTTGCAGAAAACACCCAAACTCCAAAACAAACATTTGGTCCGACCCGGGAATCGAACCCGAGACCTCAATCACAGCAGTCGCATACGCCTAGTCCGATAAGATAAGTCGACCTATTCCCGTTAAGGGCGTGTAGTTGACATATTTTCTGACTAATTTTACGAAAAACACCCTATCCTAAATCTAAACGTTTTTGAGATATTTGAATTTATTTGTTGTTACAAAAAATGCCCGATTTTCGACTGTCAGCTTAGATATTTTGAAATGTGTAGGTGTTATTATAACTATTATTTGATTTTTACATGTAAAATAAGATGCTTTATGACCTTAATAACCAATATTATACGTAAAGTGAATAAATAAGTTGTAGTGGGCGATTTAAACTGAAAAATAAAAATAAAAATTTAGAAAGTTTATTTTTCTTTAATTGGTATCTTAAAAATATATTATGGCACAGATAACAAAATAATATCACATCTACCACGGATGAATCACATAAGCAGACTAACAATAACAATTTAATACAAAACGTACACAAAACACATTTGTACATTATTTTTCTCACTCACACCTGCATAAATCGTAAGGTGTCTCGATCGCACGCACCGCATTAACCTTAAAGAACAATTGGCTGGGACTTTCAGAATTGCGACCTGGCGGCTCGCAACTAAGTTTTTTTTAAACTTTTTTTATAAAATCCTAGATTGTTATACCTCGTTAGATAGCTGATGAAACATAAATATTTTCAAGCACATCTGCAAAACAGGCGCCATAATATATATATATATATAGAAAAATAAACTTTCTACATTTTTATTTTTACTTTTTAGTTTAAATCGTCTACAACAACTTATTTATTCACATAACGTATAATATTGGTTATTAAGGTCATAAGGCATCTTATTACATATAAAATACATACATATAAAAATCAAATAATAGTTATAATAACACCTACACATTTCAAAATATCTAAGCTGACATTCGAAAATCGGGCAGTTTTTGTTAAAATACTTAAATTAAATTATCTCAAAAACGTTTAGATTTAGGATAGGGTGTTTTTAGTAAAATTAGTCAGAAATGATGTCAACTATAGGCCCTTAACGGGAATAGGTCGACTTACCTGTAACCCTGTATATGTACAGTCAAGTGTCATAACTGCAGTCCCTCGGTAATGTTCATATTATGTGAACGCCAGTTTTGACTGCATTTACAAGCCTTGACTAAATATATTTGACTTTTTCAACAAATTATCACATTGATTTCAAGGAATAAATCACTTTTATACCTTTCATAGCAGGCGCTAAAGCCCAAATCTTTACACAATTACTGCTGCTGAACTGTCCAAGACATGTTTCTAGATAATACATAGGTTTTCCTATGAGAATCAGTACAATGATGTACGGTATGAGGAACGCTCCACCTCCGTTTTGATAACAGACGAACGGAAACCGCCAGACATTCCCCAGGCCGACAGAAGTGGCGATACAGGACATAAGGAATTCCCATTGGCTGTCCCATTGTGGACGGCCCTTTGGTGCCTGGAATTAAAACAGGTTACTTTTGTCATAATTTTGATACTTTTTTTACGTAGGTTGTTACTATCGCAGACAAGTTTAAATATGATATTGTCTTGTATCATATTTAAACATGTAACTTTTTACCTAGATATTGGATTGTACAAAGTCAAAACTTGTGAAAATTACTAATAAATAGATAAAGCTCTAAGTTTATGTATAAACAAACACACAAGCGGTCTACTTCCGCTTTTTACTTATTACAGTACAACGAAGCAGAGGCAACTAATTACTTAACTGGCGAGTTTGATTAACACACGTCGCTCTTATAAAAGCCTATACATATATTTATTTGACTGCTTCGGTGGTGCAGTGGTAGCGTATGCTACTGCTGTGCTTGAGGTTTCGGGTTTTATTCCCGGGTCGGACATAATGTTTGTATGATCTGCAAATATTTGTTTCCCAGTTTAGGTATTTTCTGTGTATAATATGTATATATTATTATCAAAAAAAGTATAAATGTATTTATATCAGTTGTCTAGTACCCATAATACAAGTCTTGCTTAGTTTAGTACTGATGTTCTGTGCTGAGTTTAGATGGCGTTGTGTGATAGATGTCCGAAATATCTTCCGTGGGCATACATAACAGAGAGCAAAAATGAAATATGATTTGATAGACATATCATTTACGAAGAAGAAAATCTTTTGAAAACAATAACCCATTCGGGTACGAATTTATTGAGACCTCATTCCTTAAAATCGGTTTAGTAGTTTAGATCAGACGCCACAGTGAAACATACAAAAACTATCAAACTGTGTCCCTTCCTTTATGGGTAAAAAGAACGAGAAACCGAACTTATTCTATTAGGTACTAGCTAGCTAGCTCTCCCGCGGTTATTGTTGTACCGCGGGTAACGACGCGGGGCGAAGCTATTCTAAAAAAAGTAGCCTAAGTTACTTTTTATATTATCTGCTACCTATTAGTGAAAGTCCGGTCAAAATCGGTCCAGCCGTTACAGAGATTATCCGGAACAAAGAGACAGACAGACAAGAATTTAAAAAAAAATGCTATTTTGGTATAATGTACCATACATACATATAGATATGCATTTAGTAAAAAGCGGTTATTTTAATATTACAAACAGACACTCCAATTTTATTTATTTGTACCTATAGATTTATAGATAACAGAATTATATAATACTTATTCTATCTGTATTTGAGTTAAATAATCTTCTAGTCTGCTGAGAACAGATAGTGGACGGCAGATAATGATTTGACAGTATCACGTCAATCACGTGTCGATTTGAATGTCGAAAGAAATTTAAAAAAAATGACAGACCGTCATTACGTGATTTGAATTCAAACAGGATGATAAACTTGCGTTCGTTATTTTCAAAAGCAATATCAGTGTTTCATAACTAATCCAATTATACCTACCTGCTATAATGTTTTTTTTTACGTTTTATTAATTTAATAACAAATACAATAAATATGCTCCAATAGATTAATATACCTACTATAATTGTTGAACAATTTGTTACACGTGTAAATGCCTGAATAGCTCGACAACAGTTCTGGTCCAGAATATCTTATAAATCGTTATAGATGGCTTAAGAATATCTTATAAATCGTTCGTGAAATGCCTCTTACTGAGAATTGTTATCATTTATTGACGTAGATATTCGAGTCGTCGACGTTAAAACCAATTTTGATACGTTAAAATAATATTTCTTAATATTTTTTCCTGTCTTTCAGATCAAGACGACTATCAATATTGAGGCAATACTTCAAGGAGCGACGGCGACGACGGCAATTCGATATTACTGTGTGTAAAATGAGACGCGTGCTTAATTATGTTTAAGTTTACGTCGAGTATTAATGGTTATTTGTGTAAAATGTCATTTACGCATCAACGATATTTGAATTTGATTTTACACAAATAAATAAAATAATAATAAGAAATATCTACGGACATTTAACACACAACGCTATCTTGTCCCAAACTAAGTAGAGCTTGTACTATGGATACTACACAGCTAATATTAATAAGTAACGTATTTACTTTTTCAACCGACTTCAAAAAAGGAGGAGGTTCTCAATTCGACTGTTTTTTTTTCCCTTCCCGGGAAGCTTCCCGAATGGTCTCATTTAAATTTGGTCCAGTTCTGATATGTCATACATGAGAAAACCATATAAGTCTTCAATTTGCATTATTGTATGTACGCGACAAATTAACGAATAACTCAATATTCCCGTATGGTCCCATTTAAATTTGGTCCAGATTGAAGTCGGTTTTTTTTTGTTAAAATTTGTGATTATTTTGTAAACCGGTGTGAAATAGTGCTTGCGCTGTGTTAAACCGAGTGAGTGAGGATACCGGAGGCCCATACCCCACCCCCCCTCTATCTCCCCCCCCTATCCCCCAAAGGCCGGTAACGCACTTGTGACGCCTCTGGTGTTGCGGGTGTCCATGGGCGGCGGTAATCGCTTACCATCAGGCGATACGTCTGCTCGTTTCCCGGACTATTCCATAACAAAAAAATTAAAAATAAAACATGTAATACATTCTATGTATAATAGGTCTTTACCTATGAAATTGCCGTTTTGTATGCAATAGGTGAAAGTACTTATTTTTTAAAACTTTTTTATTTCTGTTATTTGAAGTAATCACCCATGCAATCGACGCATCTTTGCCAACGCATTGGCATTTTTTTTATGCCCTTCTTGTAAAAATCAGCTGGACGGGAGGCAACAAACTCTTCAAAGGCATTTTGTACTGCCTCTCGGGAATTGAATTTTTTACCCACTAAAAAGTTGTCTAAATTTTGGAAAAAGTAATAGTCGGTAGGTGCAAGGTCTGGTAAGTATGGCGGATGAGGGAGAGCTTCCAACCCCAGCTCAGCTCTTGCAGCTTGGAGACTGTCTGTTGCGCAGTATGGAGTTCGCGCGATGTCGTGAAGGAGCAGTGGGGACGACCGATTGACCAAAGCTGGTTGCAGATGTGCGAGCTTCTCCATCATTCTCTCCAGTTCTTCACAGTACATTAATGCTCATGCCGTTTTATAAAAAGCTGTGGTGAATCACACCCGCACTAGACCACCAAACAGTGACCATCACCTTTTTAGGGGTCATTTTTGGTTTAGGGCATTGCTTTGGTGCTGAACCAGGGTCTAACCAACTTGCTGAGCGCTTTCGATTGTCGAACAGAATCCATATTTCGTCGCACGTAAGAATTCGTTTCAAAATTCCTTCATTTCTTTGCCTGTTGAGCAGCGCAAGGCAAGTCTCGACGCGTACGTTGCGCTGGCGATCGTTAAGGTCGTGGGGCACCCATCTATCAAGCTATTTTACCTTGCCAATTTGTCGCAAATGGATCAATATTGTTTTGATGCTTACATTAAAAGCTCCTGCTAGCTCAGCTGTAGATTGAGTTTCGTCAGCTTCCACAATCGCCTTAAATTCATTATTGTTAACCAAAGTCTCCGGACGACCACGAGCTTCATTTTTCAAGTCAAAATTTCCAGAACGGAACCGGGAAAACCAATAACGGGTTGTGCGTTCGTTTATACAGTTCTCTCCGTAAACGTTTTTGATGTTGCGTGACGTTTGTGTCGCGTTGGTGCCACGACGGAACTCATATTCCATAATTACACGAATTTTTAAAGTATCCATTATGACGAAAAATGTTCAAATGTAATGAAAATACAACGCTAATCAGAAAACAAAAGACTGAGTTTGTAAATAGAATGTCATGGTTTTAAAACAAAATTAATTTGAATTTAGAATAAAGAGCCATTACAAACTTTTTTTTATTTGAAATGACCAGTACTGAAGAACGGCAATTTCATAGGTAAAGACCTAATTATACATAAAGAACATTCAAACTCCGAAACAAATATTTGTAGATCATACAAACATTTGGTCCGACTTGGGAATCAAACCCGAGACCTCAAGCATAGAAGTCGCATACGCTACCACTGCGCCATCGAGGCAGTCAAAAAAATCGTAAAGTAACAAAACGTTTTAATCTAATCGATTGCGTTTTAAATATTAACATAAACGGTTATTTATTTATTAGCATACTATGTACATACATAAAACAAAATAGTATTTATCAACGGGAAGACCTTATCTAGTTTTTTACAAGAGTAATGCGTCAGAAAGAATGTAACTGTAATAGGTAGCTTAACAAATGAATAGGGTATAATAAATAAGTATGTTAGAGTAATAAATTAATAAATAACTATTTCTTTTAGACTATCAGTTTATACTCATATATAACTTTGTATAAGGGTGACTAATACATCAAATGCCGACCTGAAAACCCGATGGCTTCAGGAGGTTTAGGTCGAACAAGTTAACCCGTTAACTGGCACGAAAGGTTACACTTGCGATTTTGAACGATAGAGGACATATTTAACGTCTTTATTTTCTCGAAACTAATTAGACTACAATAACTAAACGAGCCGCCGCGCCTGCTATCTTATGCCAGAACGAGTAGATACCAGCTAGCTTAGTTTATTAGTGTCGATTCTCTTTGCATTTATTGGTCAATATTTTGTTTTGACCACGTGACTTGGCATTCAGATGATGTAATTCCCTTACATCAGTTAAGGCGGTTACTTACTCAAAAAATAGACTCCGTTCTATTCTACTCATTCACTTATTCGGTAACTTAAGACTTGTGAATAAAGAGCTGTAAAGTGACTGTTTACACGCGTGAATCAAGTTAAAATCAAGTAAAATTTTAGTTAATTACTTCGTCACTTTATACGCGTAAACGGCCCTTTAGTCTTCTACTAATGTTTACGTTTGTGGAATGTCAACTTGGTTCTGGGCCAAAGTAGAATTTCAACCATAAACACTATGGGCATTGAAATGTAAAGTGCAGGGCTTCATAAAAAGCGGATGAAGGTTGTGTTAATTTTCGGATATTTTTTAATCAGCCTTTCTTATAGGTATCAATACCATGCATCCTAGAGAGATACATGTGAGTAGGAGTATGTAATGTAATCACTACAATAAATGAATTATGCAAATTAAAAACAAAGGAAAAAATAATGAAAGAATTTATTACCTACAGTTAGAAGTTCTCTGAGTGCCGTTTAATTTTATAGTTAATTAAATAATTCAGAATAATAAGTTAAAGTATTGAAAAAGTTCTATAATTCGTACCGAAATATTGAGTACAGACCATGTGTGTGTATGAGTAATAATATGTTTTTCCGAGGTATGTTGTTTTTACGATTAATTAAAATAAAATAAGGTAACCTTGAAACTCACCTACTTTTTAAAACTGAAACAACGCAATGTTCGATATACAGAATAGATAATATTCTATGCATCACTCTGATAAATTGAATTCTTGGCCTCATTTGAAACATTTAGCAATATTTATTATACGGCCTGTCATAACACGTTCTACCAATACTGAGATATCGTGTAGTTATTTTTATTTAAAATACTTATACTGTAAAAGTAAATATAAAAAACAAAAGCCCTGTTTTATGTTAGTGATTTGGTTTGCGTGGAGCTGTGTTTTCTTATCTGTGTGTTGTGTATTTTACACGATATTTTCATTTATAATCCGATATTTTTGTTTTTGTGTTGAATAAGATGTATTTGAAGTTGTTTACTTTACTTGTACACTTAAAAATCATCCGAGGAGGATCATTTAAGAATAAGGAATTTTAGGACATTACTTGGTATCACAATTTTTAATTTACTATTATTAGTGTGTATTAAAAATATAATATTAGTAACTATTCACCTTCTTTCACTTAAGACTACCGTAGACCATAGTGCCTATAAATGTTACCCTCAACCTCATTCTTGACTAAAATTTGGAAAAGCCTATGTCAAAAACATTCTTAAATATCAAAGTAAACTTACTAAAATAGTTAAAAAAATATGTTACTAGAATCAAGTTACTCAAGTAACTAAAATAACTTTGTACGTGACTAAAGTTCAATAGCAATTTGACATAATTTTCGTCTTTTAAACATTTTTATAAAATAAAATGATTATTGTTCACCGGTTTTAAAATATCCTAAGTTTACTTAATAAAACAAATAAGCAACTCTAGAAATTAAACATATAGATAGTTTTTGTCCATCAATCTGATCTAAGCTTAAACTAGTGGTAATAAGTAATACGATGTTTTAGAACGTGTTTGAGCACGTTATGTGGAAAAGCGACAATAATACAACCAAGTTCTGATACTTAATTCAAATATTTAACGTTTATTTAAAATACACATAAAGGTGTAGGTATTAAGAAATATTATAAGAGTAATCTACTATATTCTAAAAAAACCGGTTGCTATATTCCTTTCCCCGTTATGACTTTAGAAACGATTTCCATAAACAAAGGTTATTTATTTTTTCACGTCAGCTTGGATATAGCTAATTATGGCATCGGTATTATTAATGTTTACATGACCTAAAATATACACACTTTTCTTCGCTTATATACCTTTAGACTTTTCCGTTTTTAATCAATTTATAAGAATGATATATTACACTACTTTAGACTCTGAAATACTACTCACATTTCGTTCCTCAGTTGAATCTGAAGCTAACTGCTCCTTTGTGGGTGGAGATTTTGACGTGAGATCTCCATTTTCTGGTGAAGGATCAAATCCAGCGTTCACACCATCGTTGGTTTTATTACCTTCCTAAAATATAATTATATATATAAACAAGATTTTCTGAGGTCAATTAACTATTTTTTACGAAATAAAATTAATAATATTAATGTCTTAATTCAAATTAACGAACGCGTAGCTTATCAATCTCATCAAAAAATATATTTTACCATTGGACGTTTTTGGTGGTAGCCGCCAGATTAGCAGCACATCAATACAGTCGATGTGAGAATGAGATATCTTTTTTCTCTTGTATATCTACGAAATGAATATAACTTGATATGTTATCTTACCTATAATTTTATCAGAATAGGTATATCTGTTATCAGATTAAGTTAATCGCTTTAGGGTTGGTCTTCATCTAATCCATACATTTGTATAGATTACATTAGGAATATCGAAATGTTAACACCCCTCATAAATATTTATAACTATTATTACTATATAGTTATCACATTTTTCCAAGGCAAGTTCATAAGGAAACCAGTAAAATAACTGTAATATTAAACATTACGCCAAATAATTTGAAAAATGACCACGTGACCGCATCACAAAAGGGTAGATGCCTAGCTTAAAATAAATTATTTCGCCTTAGGGCCGGTTTTTCAATAGTCAGATAAACAATCAAATAGCATTTATTCCTCAGTTAGCGTAAGTTTGGGTCTTTCAATAGTCAGACATCAGTTATCAGACGAATAAAGCTGTAATCTGACTGATAACTTTATCTGTGCTTTCAAACCTCAGTTAGTGTTTTATTCTGTAGAATAGAGATTTGACGTTGTGTATTTCTCTTGTACCTATTTGTGGTAAAGTTTAAGTACGTTGTCGTTATTGAATATTTGATAGATTATGGATGTTTTTGACTCGATTGACTTTTTGTTCTGAGGTAAAAAGGGTTATTAGAGAAATATAGGTTATAGATACTATAGAGAAGATGAAGAATTTTTATTTCACACACTGCTATCTAGTTCGAAACAAAACAGAGCTTGTACTATTGGTAACGAGAAGATTTCCCTAGTGGCCGTTTGCGGAACTAACGTATGACAGACATTTCTACCTGGCAGTTTAATGTACAGAGCGAGTGCATTGTTATTGTGTCATTGATAGACGTCTACGGAGTAGTAAAAAAAATACTTTAGGACCACTTCGTGAGGGTAAACAGTATTCTAAAAGTGGAATGTTAACGTGTATACGTATTTTTATCGGTCATACGTTAGTTCTGCGACTTGCCGCTAGGGAATCTGCTCGTCACCAATAGGTACAGAGAACTGACATAAATACAAACATGCTTTTTACTTTTAAACACATATTTATTAAACGTAGAAACACCCGTTTAAAAAATTACTATGCACCACCCGCAAACCCGGCATTTCATTTTTATAAATTTTGATTTCAATAATTGTTATGGACTCTACTACAGGAATATCATAAACGACTTTTTACTAAATTATTATTTACTACATCTATTATAGACAAATAATAATTATAATCGAATGCTTTCATTTCATTTAATTAAATATCCCAAACCGCCAATCATAAAAAAGACAAAAAGAAATAGAAAAAGAACAATCAACTTGAATGTTGTCTAAAAGTTTCTGGTACTTATCTAACGTGTGACTACCTGTATAGCTGCATCTCACTTGCGCATGATTACAGTGAACATAGCTGTGAAGGACCATCAAGTAACTATCTGACTGTTTACTCCCGATTGAAAAACACAAAAAGTTTATTCGCTTGTTAAAGAGCTGGATACATTTATTCCCTTGTTAGTTATTAGACCGTTTAGCTGCGGATTGAAAAACCGGCCCTTAATCAATAAAAGTAATTAAGTACATTCCAACCTGGATTGTCTCCTATTATTTATTTAGTATTTTTATATCTTGAAATTAATATGAAATACTTTAAAATGATTTGACATTTGACAATAACCGCGTATGACGTCACGCCATAGTACATATTGCATTGAATTACCGCACCTTTAATCTAAGAGTAAACATTACAGGACTACGAAAAGTACTAATTAGTATATCAGTATCGTTATATCGTTCTAAATTGCAATTTGTTTACACCTGTACATTAAATAAGCTGAAACCGAAAGCATTAACACAGGTGTTCAGCCAGGCTAACATGGGGGGCGTTAAAAACACTTTGTAAGTGTATTGCATGTTGTTCCATTTGTTAATTGTGACCAAAAAAAAGACACTGACTTAACTTGACAGTGAAATGAAATGAAATCATTTATTCTGCAATTAGGCAACAAGTACACTTTTGCAAGTTAAAAGTTTTTTACGCAGATGAGTTCGGCCTTTCCTAACTGGACTAGCCCTGAGAAGAAAGGACGAAACAAACTCAGGGATCATCGTCTCTTTTAAAGTCCAGACAATCTTCTCAAAATTCAAAAGACATTTCTATCACAAATAAAAAGCTATAATTATAATTCGAGTCAAAATCTTTAATTGGTAAAATTATGAATTTAAAAAAATGTTAACAACTACTAATTAAAAGTGAATCTGTTTCAAATGATAGATTATCGTCACAACTAAATAAGAAATTTTATACATAGAAAATGAAGAGCTTGTGCAGAATGGATAGCTTAATCCCAGGCGGTTTTATCATTTAGATATTCTGCTATGGTATAATATCCCTTTGCGGATAACTTACATTTAATGGTATTCTAAAATTTACGCAATGCCAAATTTCTAATGTCAACAGGGAATTAATTATAAAAAGCGTATACATCACATTCATCTACCTCATATCCCTGATCAGCTATTTATATATTGGTATATACGTATCGAGAGATATCGAGAGAGAGAGATAAGGTTGACAGTATGGTGTAAGTGTTGTGGAGACTATTAAGGTTTGATGTAGATCCTGACTCCCAATAATGAATTGTAAATCTAAATATAGTCATCATGTGGTGATGGATTAAGAATGCGCAGTGTCACCACCCCTATTCATCCCATGGGTGTCGTAAGGAAGCAAATTACGCAGTACAACAACAATCCAGAGAGAAGGAAAACTTAAAATAAACTCTATACCAACCCGTCTGGCTAAAGTGGTAGAGTAGGTCAAATCTCTTTTTAAGGAGAGACCGAGATGATGAATAATATTCAACAATGATATGTTTTGGAATTCCTTCGGTTAAAAGTGATTTGTTCATAACCTTTAAAAATACTACAACGTATCTAACGTTTTATGCCAGTGATATTGGTCTGAAGCAACCAGACTGATGTTGATGTTTAAAGTAAAAACTCAAAAATTTGCACCTTTTTTAACCGATTTCAAAAAAGGAGGAGGTTATCAATTCGACAGTTTTTTTTATGTTTGTTACCTCATAACTTTCGACAGGGTGAACCAATTTTGATAATTTTTATTTGAAAGCTAGTGCTTCCCATGTGGTCCCATTTCAATTTGGTCAAGTTCTTGAAGTACTTAAGTTTGTTATTTTTGTTGAAATTGGTGATTATTATTTCAAAACTTTCAAGGGTCGTGTTGGAACCGTCGTTCTAAGCTGGAATCGAATCGACTGAGATTGAGTGTGCTGCGGCGCCGGCGTCTCCGTCTCGGGGTTGCTGTTATTAGGGCGACATATAACCCTGACAGTTACTCTTAAAACAGTGCTCCTGGAAGTCGGCGAACGTTCCACCTGCTCTTGGTCCTGTATCTATATATAATAATATATAGAGAAGAATGAAAGTGTTAAGAAAAAACTACGAACAAAAGCTTTTGTTATTTAAAGGGCAATAGTGGTCAAAAATAATTTTAAACTATCGCAGATAATACGAAACTCTTAGAAGAAAGAAGTTTTTTCTTTGCACGTGACGTGACGTGTGTTTTTGATAAAAAAGTCACTTGTTGGTTAATATCAAGTTAGTCAACCATCAATCTGTATATTATATTAGTATTGGATAAGGCAAGCATTAATTTAATTGTGGCATTAGTGATATTTGGGTTGCGCACGGTCTCAAAGAAATGTAAATGTAAGAAAACGTTTTTAGATGTTTGGATATTGAAAAAAAGTCTACTAATATAATTCAAAGCGATCGGAAAGTCATTTTCGGTGACTGTTGAGTAAAGTATAAAGTAACATAATATATCCCCATCTAGAGCAGATAAACTTCATCATCATAGGTTTGATATAATAAATTAAATAAATATGTATGGAGGAAATAATGCTATCACATAATGCACGGATGTCGTAGTGGTTTAAGCGGTCACCTCGCTGTTTTCTACTGCGCTATATGTTGTTGATTCCAACATGGGACAACACTCTGTATGATCTACAAATTGTTGTCCTTGATGTTCTTAGTGTTCGTTTCATGCAGGTATGTTTGTAATGTGACATATAAATATTCCTAGTACGAGGGATGTAGTCTTTAAAAAACACAGATGTAGCCATGATATGTTAATCTAATTTACTTATTATTTTATTAAACTTGACCTTTATGTCAAAAACTACATTCGTCAATATATGTACTTAATACTAAATGGCCACGCTGAGATTATTTCATTTATTAAACTACACACATCAAAAGTGTCTAG
The DNA here is from genome assembly GCA_949125395.1 of Diaphora mendica. Lineage (NCBI taxonomy): Eukaryota > Metazoa > Arthropoda > Insecta > Lepidoptera > Erebidae > Diaphora > Diaphora mendica. Next base: position 13,080,230 of record OX421321.1, read on the forward strand.
GGATCAACATATGTGTCTAGGGATCAACATATATTTTTGCAATAACTTTTCTCCTGATTGATATTAATTAAAATTTTCTTTAAGGATTCATCAAATAAAGTGTTTTCGTTTGTCACAGTAACGATAAACCAAGTCACCTTTGCATTAATAAAGAAATTTGCCATTTTCCTAATAAAAGGATTTTTGACATTTAAACCACTAACATTAAAGTTCGAAAAAAAGACTGAAATAACAGTTTTCTTTAAAATTTTATTAGGTAACTTAAACAATTAATAATCCGTGTTTCTACCGCGAACACTAACAACACAAGAACATCGGTTTGGCATACTCAAAATGAGTTCATCCAAACACGCTGTGGAATGGCCGCCCATGTTCGTTGCAACAACAAAAAAAGGTCTTCTTGCGACTGGATACCCTCCATATTCGGCAGAGCTCTTCTCTGTAGCATATCCCATGCATGCTCAATCGGGTTCAAGTCTGGCGACTGAGCAGGCCAGGGCCAAAGCCACATCTCAATCTCAAGAAATCCGCATAAAAATGCTTGATCCCTAGACACTTTTGATGTGTGTATTTCCTATCATAATAAACAAAATAATTCTCTACCATGTTGGTCTAGTGGTTAACGTAAGTGACTGCAGATCAAGGGGTCTCAGGTTCCATTCTCGGGTCGGACTGCTGTTGGGTTTTTCTTACAAGAAATTCTTAATCTCTTTTCCATATGGCGAGATGGCTTTGTGTCCTACTCATGCCTCGGAGAGCACGTTAAGCCATCGGTCCCGGTTGTCGTGAACATTTATGGTAATCCTTATCAGGAAGCCAGTGCCCTCAAATATACTGACAACTAGTTCAATCTTCGAAATCAAACGGTAAACACCCTCAGGGTTGCGGAGATCCGATGCCAGTAGTTCCGTGAAAAAACTATCATTCAGGTAAAACCGGTTTACCTAGCAGCCGACCCTAAATAATCTTTGGAATAATAAAGGCAAGGAAGATAATAATAAACCAAATAACTAGTTAATCATTTCTGTAGGTATTCGAAATGCTAAACAGCGTGACTCCTTAAGCCGAGTCTCCACAAAACAAAAGTTGTCAACTTTTGTGTTGTCAACACGTGTTGGTGATAAAAGTTTCTGTAAAGCCGAGTCTCCACCGAACAAAAATTGGCTACTTTTGCGTTGTTAACCTCTTTTTTTGTGTTGTCAAATTTCGGTGGAGACGCGCCTTTACCAATATTTTTAGAATGTGAATCTATACTATGTTGTAGAAGACAACTTTTCAAGTCTCCAGATTCTGTTGTCTGTGGCTTAGGTTCGTGTTTATTCGATGGTTTTCATAAAGGAATAAAAAGAGACTATGCGTAAGAACAAAAAAAAGAAGGTTATTATTGTCACTGGGCTTTGTGTATTTCTTAAGCAATATTTTCAAAGTACGACGACAATAAATTACCTTACTGCCATAAAATAATAAATGAGAAATTTACAATAATGGTGATATCAGTTAAAGTTAATCCTCGATATATATATGTAAATAACAAGACAAATAAATTACATCGTATTCGTGCAATGGTGATGATTCTGGAAATATTTATACTTAAAACATTTTGTTCTTGCGTTTATTTTATTACATTGTTTTTAATTCTTTGCCTTCCTTTAAATAATATAATGTAATCATATCGTGAAATATCAGATTTCAATTGATATTCGATCGTTGATCGTTTTTATATGAGCATTCATTGGGCGGTTAGACAACTGTGTATCTTGGGTTGCAGATGTCCTTGTTCCTCACAGCATAAAAAATCTTAGTCTGAAAATGAATCGATTCACCGCAAAGAAGATAATAAAAAGAAAAACAAACTAGGTAGCAGACTAGAGTTTAGTTTTCTTGCTTTTTATTGCCTTGTACGTTCTAACAGCTCTTGTCATATCTTTTTTATGTAGTAATAGCTGAGCCCCGCGGTATTACCCGCGGTACAACAACAACCGCGGGTTACGCCGCGGGGCAAAGCCAGTCTATGTACCGTGTGACTACGGCTTTTCAAACTTGTTTTATACTTTTTCAGCGTCGTTTTTTGTCGTAGTTGGGTTTTAGTTTTTACTTTTTTTTATTTAAAATGTTTTGGTGCCGTTATTAATATATAATACTAGCTGACCTACGCAACCTCGTTTGCGTCCAAACTACCATCCCCCGTTTTAACCCCAAAAGGGGGTTGATTTCTAAACATACATTATTTAGTACAACTCCACACCATCTGTAGAGGATACAGTTTAAATTACAAGTCTCTTACTTCAAAAGCATAGGACTTTCATACAAACTTCCAACCCCCGTTTAACCCCCTTAGGGATGGAGTTCCGTAAAATCCGTTCTTAGCGGATGTTTACACCCTATAAGGAACCTACCTGCTAAATTTCAAGTTTGTAGGTGTTATAGTTTCTGAGATTTCGTGATTAATAAGTGAGTGGTATTTCGCTTTTATATATATCGATATATATATTTAAAATGTACAAGTAACACCCTTTCCAATGATACCAAACACGGCATATTTATCTCAAATTTATTTTTTAATACAGAACTTTATGTCGGCTAGAGGGCGCCACATTAGATTCAGTGACACATCATATAGCCTATAACTAGCGGACGATCAAGACGCTTCTAACGATACCTCATTTGTCCAGGACTAATAAGTAGTTAAGGAGCTATGAGGGAACAAATGAACATACAAACATACATATATAGCCTGTCAAAATCATAACCCTCCTTTGGCTTTGCCGTAGTCGGGTAAAAAGTAGCCTAAGTTACTCCTTATTAATAAAGTCTCATCGAAATCAGTCCTGCCGTTCCAGAGATTAACCGGAGCAAACAGACACAAGACAGACCGACAGACAGACACAAAAATTGAAAAAAAAATATATTTGTATATGTACCGTGTATATTGCATATGCATTTAGTAGAAAGCGGTTATTTTAATATTACAAACAGACACTCCAGTTTTATTTATTTGTATAGATACAATGTAGCATCTCGCTGTCAGATCTTTTAAACTTTTCAATGGATTTTAATGTAGTTTTCAGCAATAGATAGAGTTATTCGAGAGAAAGGTTTAGGTATATTTATAATACATGCATATTATAACAGAGGGGATTCGAGAATACAAAAGACTTTCGTGCGAAGCCGGGTCGGCTAGTAGGTACTACTTAAATCTTACAGAACAAAACGAGGAGTACTGCATCTTGGCTGTTTTTTGAAATCTGACATAACATACTTATGTTTATTTTGCTTGGCTCATAAAATGTATCACTACAAACTTGATAAACGTACTTGTGTAGAGACTGCATAATTTAGAAAACAGAGAAAAGATAGAGTAATTTTTCAATGACATGATATTTTTATCTGCACGTTCATATAAGTAATTTAAGAACATATTTTGTTTTTATGTATTAGGTATTTTTGGCCTCTTACTAGTAAATCTTTAACTAACGCCACAATATAATTTTGATTAACCGAAGACGAAGTTATAAATACACACATCAAAAGTGTCTAGGGATCAACAAATGTGTCTAGGGATCAACATATATTTTTGCAATAACTTTTCTCCTGATTGATATTAATTAAAATTTTCTTTAAGGATTCATCAAATAAAGTGTTTTCGTTTGTCACAGTCACGATAAACCAAGTCACCTTTGCATTAATAAAGAAATTTGCCATTTTCCTAATAAAGGGATTTTTGACATTTGAACCACTAACATTAAAGTTCGAAAAAAAGACTGAAATAACAGTTTTCTTTAAAATTTTATTAGGTAACTTAAACAATTAATAATCCGTGTTTCTACCGCGAACACTAACAACACAAGAATCGGTTTGGCATACTCAAAATGAGTTCATCCACATCACGCTGTGGAATGGCCGCCCATGTTCGTTGCAACAACAAAAAAAGGTCTTCTTGCGACTGGATACCCTCCATATTCGGCAGAGCTCTTCTCTGTAGCATATCCCATGCATGCTCAATCGGGTTCAAGTCTGGCGACTGAGCAGGCCAGGGCCAAAGCCACATCTCAATCTCAAGAAATCCGCATAAAAATGCTGGATCCCTAGACACTTTTGATGTGTGTATAACTAGAATCCCTAGAGCCATATAGAGATATCGTGCTACTAGATTTATATGTTTACCGAAACATCAAAAGCACAGCGTTTTTTAACACCTTCGCTGCGTCAAGCAAAATTACGAACCTTCATCTGGTGCGGCATTGGGTCTAAATGTGCCCCACCGATATTTTCGCCAGTGCGTGTAGTGTCTTTTTCAACCCACAAGCACTAGGGTAGATTAAAATGCTATAACTTTGCGAAAACTTGATGTATATAATTTTTTTTAAACTGTCAGAATAACCTTGAACCCAATTTCTTTAGTTTTGATTCGCCCCGGGATGTACCAAACAGGAAATGAGAAAGGAATGGATGAGCCAGGAAAAAGGGTGGGCCGATATCGACCTGAACCGCACTAGAAAGTATTTTCAGTAATGATGGGACACAGAAAAATAAGGGGATATCGAAAGTAAAACAGAATTATCGTAGATTTTTTTTAAAGGGTTTCTATTTATTTCTGACTGTCTTTAAAACATTTCACTTAAAGGTTCATGTAAAATTTCTTACAAAATCTTTAATTTTTTTACAAGCGTTTTATTAACTTGCAATGTATATGTATGTATATATGTGTGTTCGGTGGAATCTTGCAACTCATTTTTGAAGCAAATATCTTCAAACAAAAGTGATAAAATTCTAAAAAGCATATGTATATAGCGTGGCAATGCAATAATAAATATGATGACATGGAACTGATTTGATGCTGGAGCTGAAAGGTGGCCATAGGACTCCGTAATGAAACGAACGTAACACCATCGAATTTGGAATCATTTGATTCGTCTTGACGAGTACTATATGTTTTGATAGCATCCAGGTTCTAATGATGGAGCCGGAAGGTGGTCATAAGAACTCTATAATGATATGACGTTTACAACACACACGAGTTTGGAATCGTTTGATTCGTCTTGACAAGTACTTTATGGCTTGGTAGTATACAGTGTTTAAAATTTTCAAACTAAGTAAATACTGGGACTGAAATCTCGCAACAAGCTTTTGTATTAAATAAATTTTATAATAACATTGTAAGTTAATAGTAAAAGTTTTCAAGGAATACTTTATTTTATTTTATTTAGAGCATTCCAATAAAAGCTTGTTTCAAAAAAATATTTTTTATTATTTATTATTTTTTACTTAATTTTTTGCTTCGGTATGATTAAATTTTTACTTGCTTTTCCATGGATTTCTGGATTTGTTAGGATTTAATCCTTTTAGTAGAAAATATTACTTCACTATCACCATTAATATCCCCTGGGCGAATTACTCTATTTTCCAATATTTGGATTTTTCTTCTATTGTTTGCCATCGTTGTTTATCCAGCGAATGCTACGTCATCAGCTGGAAAGCCCAACACTAAATGGCGGGGCGCGCGCGCTGTGCGGCATTGGGTCGCCGGCTGCCCGTTGGGACCGTGGTGCCGAAATAGAGCCGTTGCCGCACTGAGCGGATGTATTTCACCGTCAGTGCGTGGTGGGCTGAAAAAGGGGCCCACAGTGATATTTTTATACAAAATACCTACATTTTTAACTACAAGTTGAAACATATATTTGTCTCCGTCGAACTCTTACAAACATGTGAGATAATCGTTCCGCACCAGCGAGAGGGACATAGTTTTCTTCGTCCGCACCAGCTGAACTACCGCGTAGGGTCGAAATTGGGCCCGATACGCAGTGAACGTGTTAAATTCTACCAACGTTTTCTCTCTATGAGTAATTGAACTTCCAGAAATACACTTACTCTTGCTCAGGCTTACTATCAGGCAGGGCAGAGTCATTTTGGCAGCTGACTATAAAAAAAATACGTGTGGCACTCGGGGACTGCCACGGTAAAGCTATTGCATAGCATTTTTTATCAACTTATGCAATTTTTTTTAAGCAGTATGTTCGTGCGTGACAGTGACACAGATTCGTTTCTGTCTCTGTCACGCACTTATTGACATTGATGCGACAGAGACAGAAACATTCGTTGATTCGTCGTTCGGAGCAGCTCGTCTCGATCCGTGCGAGCTTCGGGTGTCAGGTTTTTTTGTCACGTTACGGAATTTCTGCACAAAGGCCCCAAAGCCCGCGATAAAAGCAATGCAATAGCTTAAAAAACATACCTGCTGACTTCAATAAAATTTAAAAGAACACAATAATCTTTCTTTGACAAATACAAAAAAATATATTGACGTTTCTAATTGAGACTGAATACCATTCTTATCTCAATACATACTATGGCCAGCAATCGACTATTCTGCCCTGTTGATAATGATAATCTTCCTGTGGTAATGGATTAAGAATTCAGAGTTTCACCACTCCTATTCCTGCGGCGGGTGTCTAACAGGTGATTAGCAAACTACGTCAGTATCACTGTATAGAGAAGGAAAACTTGGAACAATCTATTACCAACCAATTTGGCCAACGTTGGCCAAAACATCCTTTCTAAGGTGAGGCCTATGTCCTCTACAGGACTGTTAAAGGCTGTTGTTGGTTGTGAATAATGATGAAATATCACAAAGCAAGTCTTTTTATTATTAAACGGTTTTATTTAGCTTGCCCTGTTTGTTTATTTATTTATTTGTTTGAGTCAAATCTTGTAATTGAAATTTGACCCCCTTCCTGTTGACAAATTCATCTGAAATTTGGTACACGCCTTTAGTTCTGGTGACAATACTTATAAATTTAGTTTCATTATAAATCCACGATAGCCGCCGCGCCGCGCCGACAAAATGGCGGTTTATAAATTTTGTCACAACTACCTCAATATGGGTATTAAATGAAAAGTCTTGACTAGTAGAACACAGTTCACTATTAATAATTAAAATCTAAGATAGCCGCCGCTACAAAATGGTGTTTTTTTTAACGGTTTTATTGAAAATAATGAACTAAAAGCTAAAAAATAATTCAGCAGGTTCCAGGTTCCATTCATTACACCCCTCTTCCTCATCAATTTAAGCCATTGATCAGACAGAAAAATAAAATCGTTGGGCATAGCGTACACTGAGTTGACTGGATGGAAACACGAGCCCAACGATTTTATTTTTTACTAGTTGTTGCCCGCGGCTCCGCCCGCGTATACGTCGGTTATCGCGGCAAATAGGAGCATATGTGTCATTCTGATGTAAGAGCTATATTACTGTAAAGTTTCATCAAAATCCGTTCAGTAATTTTTGCCTGAAAGAGTAACAACCATCCATCCATCCATCCATACTTACAAACTTTCTTGTTTATATTTTTTTTTGATGTTTAGATTGCCCGATTGTATCTGTTAAAATCCTGACCAAGTAGTATTGAAAAAGCGTGTTTTTTCTTGACAGAAGTAAACCTGCTTGTTTTCACATTGAATTATCTGTCTCGTGTTATTTTCCTCTGAATTTGAAATTAAACATTTAGTTATAATAAATGATACAAAGAACACATGTATGTGTGCAAAGTTCTTAGTCCTCAACTCCAGAAAACGACTTTAATTATACTTTGAACCTAGTTCTTACAAAAAAATACGTGGGAATATAATATTTTTTTTGTAAGGGAACCATATATCAATGAAGGGAACGTAAAATAATAGGTTTTTATATTAATTATGTAATACTTACACCAAATGGTTAAACCACTGTCATGCTCTTAAAGGTGCCTGTTCCTTGCTTGCGCCTGGTAGGTATATATATGATTTAATTGGTATGTGAAAATTTAAGGTATAAAAGAAACTTCGAAGTTTATTAGAAACATTATATTTTGCTCCATGTAAGAAAAATCACATAATTCCAATTAATAACTAATTATTTATACAGCGTTAGTTTAACACTGAGTAGTATAGTACTTTACTTATGTAATGTAAAAAAAATATTAAATAAAAATACATAGAGTGCAATAGGTATATTTTACAAAAAAATTAAAGACTTTAGAGTTCAGTTTCTCATCTTGTAGAGATCCTATGATTTTAAAATGAATAAATTTTCACACCTACATTACTTAACACTTCCTGTAATACAGTATTTTTTTTCATAGTAGTGTCAGAAAGTATACTAGTTCTAACTACCTAATCAAAGTCAATTTACATGTAAACCCTGATTAGCAGTAAAGTCACACTATACATAATCTTGTCATGAAATTTACACACACATACTAAATAAATAATTTTTTTTGGTTTATATTCAGAATCATCAATGAACTTATTCAATCTGTCACACACTGTAACCCACATTAAGTACGAATTATACTTTTATACATACTAGATTTATTGTAATAAATAGCTCCGAAGTACTGCAATTGTTTACATACGTTTTATTTAGTGTGTTTAGGTTGGTTTAGTATGTAACAGGCAAAGAAGAAAATACATATATCTATTTATTCGTGAGAAACCAAGATTGCAGGCTTTGCTGACGTACTTTCAGCCTAAATTGCATTAGCGCTTTCATTGTGTTCCGTAACAGCATTTATTATTAGAATCATGATTGATTTGGATAAGGACGGAATACCTAAGTTAAGTGATTCCGCAGCACTCGGATTGTTAGGCATATCCGTCCTATGATTGAAAAGGCCACTAACGTAAAGACATCATCTAACCGCAACAGTATTTATATTGCTAATATCACTATCTAATGCACTATTTACTTAAAATAACTTCTTATATCTATTAGGACTTATAAACTATACCAAAGTTTTCATTTTGCTTTAACTTTATGTTAAATTACAAGTACATTAAATATAATATTCGCCGCTTATAGTTTTCTTCTATAACTACCGCTTAAACTATACCATATGTGGCAAAACAGATTTTTAACCCCCATTTTCTGTCTCTCAATTTCGGCTTGAGTTTTAAACAACAACCAATCCTTTTTCTCCTTTGGGGATCTAGGTCCCCAAGATGGCTTGGGCTTGAAGGACTTTTTGAAAGTCTGTAATCAAACAAATTACATCTTCATACAAGTAGATTTAGACATTTCAATAATACATTTTCGTATATATTTTATTAATAAATAAAATGTAGGTAAGGTTTATTTCCTTGTTATGTCGCTTTCATAGTATCTTGTGCTACAAGAAACATAAAAGCCGCTCTATGAGTTAGTTTTAAGTTACTATTTTTTTCTACACTGCGTCGTTGGTCTCGCGGTTGGCGTGTGCGACTGCTGATCATGAGGTCTCGGGTTCGATTCCCGGGTCGGACCAAATGTTTGTATGATCCACAAATATTTGTTTCGCAGTTTGGGTGTTTTCTATGTATAATATGTATGTATTTACAAAAAAAAAAGTATATATGTATTTGTATCAGTTGTCTAGTACCCATAACACAAGCTCTGCTTAGCTTGGGACTAGACGGCGTTGTGTGTTAGATGTCCGAAATATTTATTTATGTTTTTCTAATAAAATAATACGGCAACTTAAGAAGCGTCTTGTAAAATAACAAAGTACTATCTGTATAGAAATATTAATATGGAGATGGAGAAATATTAATATGGTGGAGTATGGAGTAATATTGTGTGTGTGTTATTATTGTTTTTGTTGTTCTTACGTTGTTAATGTATGTATTACGATTATGTAAAATAGCTTTATGAATGGTGTCACCTGGGCCCAACTGAAAACCAGCGTCAGACGTTTTGTCTGACACGATGCTGAGTTGGGTCCATTTTTGGCCTTGCACAATTGTTTTATATTACCTTTTTTATTTGTTTATTATTCTTTAGTTGCCAAAATAAATATTTTTCTTTCTTTCTTTCAGATAAAAAATGAGTTTGACTATGTTATGTGAATGAATAAAAATTCAACTTATTACTACTTACAGTAATGAAATGTCCAGTTCTGTACTTGTGAAGCGCCACACAAATGAAAATAGGCACGAGTATTACTCCGACTGCAACCATCATGTATCCGGCCACTGCGAAAAAAATTATAATTAAGATGAGTTTGACATATTTTTTACTACACTACTCGGTAAAATGATCCATGACATATTAGAAGTGTAATAAATTTTTTGACCGACAGATAATTATTTCCAAGATACTGTATAGAAATCATAACGAAAATTGCTGACAGAAATACCACAAAATACGCTAATTAACAGATCAAAAGTATTAATATTTACCATATGCTGCGATAGGATAGATATAAAATTCGCCAAACACCAAGTTTTCAACCGTAACCAGTGCGAAGACGAATACGATTCCCATCAATATTGGACATATTAATCCCCAGCAGAATCTCCAGAATATAGATGTCTTGATGCCTAACATAAACTCGATGTCTACGCATAGGTTTTCCAAGCCTAAAAAATTAATGAATATTTAATTAACTTCTCCAGATACTTCAAATGAGAAAACTGTTAATGTACAAGAAACGTAAGACTTTTAAAATGAAATAAAATGGTTCCTAATTAACACAAATATTTACCGTATATCCAAAACACTGTAATGATTTCCATGATAGCACAGAAGAGAATAAGGAATGTGCCTCCATAGTAATCAACCAACTCCAAAATAAACTGGCCACCCTAAAAATACATTTTTATAATATTATATCATTTGAATTAATCCTGAGTTTAAGCTAGAAATTGACAAAAACTAATTTCACATATCTTTGAAATCATACTATTATAACTATTTTAACCGGTGAACAGAGATACATACGCCTACTTTATATTGTGTCAAGATCAGGTGAAATCAGTGTGTGTCAAAAAGCTGTGCTATTTTATACATAGTTTTCATAAACAGCATTAATTTAAGAGTCAGCGCCGACGGACAGAGTGGCGGCGAAGAGACTAATCCAGTCACAATTTAAATTCAAACTAAAGTTCTACAGAATACAACTGTATTTGATGCAACAAATTAAACCAACCGTCGCTCGCTCAACGTTTTTTTTTTTCGTTGCATCATATTGAGTTGTATTCTGAAGAACTTTAGGTTGAATTTAAATAGTTACTAAATTAGTCTCTCTCCATTCGTCGCCGCTGACCCGAAAACATTAGAATATTTTACAAGATGAATCCACTGTACATTTTTATCCTTACAGAAAGTATGCAGGGTCTTTTTATGTAGAGGTTTTTATGAAGAATATTCAAAAATATATATTCAATTCGATTTTTACTATGCGAAATTTGCAACAGCTGCATTTCCGTATTTCAAGGTTTGAAAAAAAAAAATTAAGTCAAAAAAATATATTATTTCTTCATAAGTTAATGAAATTTCTTAGATGTAGTTCTAGTCGTATAAAGAAGAAAACCCTTATCTATCTACATGTCTACATTACGTTTATATACATAATATACTCACTGGTGTAACATAAGTCAGGCCCAGAAGGAACCCTCCACTGCAGGTTAAGGCGGACATATAGACGATTTTCACTCTAGGGAAAGTATCCATGAACACTGTGTTTACGGTGGACAAGAGCGCCACTGCTGAACCAACCCCAAGGACAGTCATCATCGAGAAGAACAGGACAGAGAATAGCTGAAAAAGATATTTACGTTTTAAATTACGTTTTAAATCCACTAAATCCGATGTGAGTTTATTTCATTTGTGTACTTGCAAATACATGCATATTAAAGACAAATTACACTCAAACATAGAACAAATGATCGTGCTCAAAAACATATTTGTGTTGGGTGAAAATTGAACCCACAGGCCATTTGGAAGGTAAACCGAGAACGGGCGGACGGACGGACAATACAAAACTATAAGTGTTTCGAGAAGTGAACTACGGAACCCTAACAAGTACTCTTCTCAAGGCAAAAATAGAAAGTCTCAACACTTACCTGAGGCAAAAACGTCTTGGACATAGCATCAGGGTAAGATATGAATGCAAGTCCAGTTCCACCAGAGCCAAGTACTTGATCAACTTCTGTGTTAAGCTCTTTCGCCAAACTACCCAAAATTCCGAAGACTGTTATGCCAGACAGCAAGCTGGTGAATGTATCCAATGTTGTTACGATCATAGCATCTCTGTAAAAAATAAATATGTACATAAATAATTGATATATACAATAATATCACGTAAAAATTCCCATTAAATTAATTTAGCTATCTTATGTTACTTGCGCAGGTTGTATATAATACAAATATGTACATATTTGCAAAGAAACCTATAAATTGCATGCGGTTATATTTATAAAAGGAAGAAAGGTACCTATTTGTTTCCAGTTATTCTAAAATAATTCTAGGAAAATTGGGCATTGATTGTGTAGTCTACATTGGTCTACGTAGTATACGTACTTACTTATGTAGACGAAAGATGCTACGCACTACTACAGTGCGTAGCATCTTTCGTCTACACTGTTGACGGCAGACGCTACGCTGGTAATTCGTGATACACCCAGGTGTACTACGAGCAAAAATATTTTCCCATGGTCCACCTTGATCCAGTAGGTGGACTAGGCGACTGGACCACTGGACAACAAACGATCTGTATGTAATTTATGCCAGCTCATACATATGTTCAAACTTTTCTGACTTTATTATTTAATGCGGCAATCAAGCGTATTTATTTTAAGTTATAAACTAACAAAATTAAACTTAATTATGAAAACAAATTTATGACTGTGTGCGTCAGTAAGTTTTATTGTTTCTGTTGCTATTAAAAAAGTTTAGGCGGTTAATATTTTTTACCTATAAACATTAGCCCGGAATCCATTGTATGAGGAAAACATAATGAGAGCTCCCGTAGCTACAGACAGTGAGAAAAATACTTGAGTGACAGCTGCATACCACACCTGGAAACAATATATAGGTAGAATCGTTTTTATAGAAGCTATTTTTATACTGTAGACGACACGACGATAAAGTGAAACACTTTAATACAGTGAAAGGAAAAAAATATGTAAAAACTAAAACCCAACTACGACAAAAAACGACGCTAAAAAAAACAAGTTTCAAAAGCCGTAGTCACACGTTACGTAGAAGTGTACCAAAGCACCTGAACAACGCGTGACTACGGCTTTTGAAACTTGTTTTTTCAGCGTCGTTTTATGTCGTAGTTGGGTTTTAGTTTTTACTTTCTTTTTTTTTAAATGTTTTGGTGCCTCTATAATATTAATTTATTATCTTATTTTTTTTAATACAGTACTTTATGTCGGCTAGAGGGCGCCACATTAGATTCAGTGACACGTAATAGCCTATAACCAGCTGACGATCAAGACGCTTCTAACGATACCTTAGTAGTTTAGAAATAATGAGGGAACAAAAAAGCATACCGTACAAATATCACACTTATCGAAAAAATACGGACAAAGTCACAAGCAAATGCTAATAATATATGTATTTTTGAAATGTCCAAGTAACCCTTTCCAATGATATTACTTATACGGCATATTAATCTCAACATTATTTTTTAACACAGTACTTTATGACCTCTGGAGGGCGCCACATTAGATTCAGTGACACATCATAGAGCCTTTAACCAGCGGACGATCAAGACGCTTCTAACGATACCTCATTTGTCCAGATCTAATAATTAGTTAAAGAGCTATGAGGGAACAGACGAACATACATACATACTTACATACATAGCCTGTCAAAATTATAACCCTCCTTTGGCTTTGCCGTAGTCGGGTAAATAGTGATTTCTTAAATACAGCGTTTTGAGCATATTTAGCTGACCTCAATGTCGACTCGAGGCCATTTTGCACTAATCGTATAAAATGAAACTGTTAGGGAATTATAGAGAATTATTTTGGCATAGAGTGGTACAGAGTGGTAGCGTTTGCGACTGCTGTGCTTAAGGTCTCAGTTTCGATTCCCGGGTCTGACCAAATATTTGTTTCGGAGTTTGGATGTTTTCAATGTATAATATGTGTATTTACAAAAAAAAGTATATATGTATTTATATCAGTTGTCTAGTACCCATAACACAAGCTCTGCTTAGCTTGGGACTAAATGGCGTTGTGAGTTAGATGTCCGAAAATATAAAATATATATATATCCGAAATTTTATCAATGAATTACAGAGGTAGTTCTGCAAAATTCTGTTATATATGTATTCTGTTGTGTGTTAGATGTCCGAAATATTTATTTATTTATTTATTTATTTATATTTGTTAATTATGTCATCAATTTTCAAATAACGCAAGTTATAGTTTAGAATGGATAGATGGACGGACTGCCCAAGACCGGGATAGTTAACGCTTTTTGGGGGAAACCTATGTTTAGTAGTGGACGGCGAAAGGTTGATTTGATTTGATCAAATCAAAAATATAAAAATGTTTTACAACATATCGAAAGACTATACGAATTATATTTTACACCTAACATTAGACAACTATCGAACTAAATAACACTTTTCAAGACTTTGTATAAAATTGGTTGCATTTACAAAGTTTGGGAAAATATCACTTGTGGAAACGGTGGGAATAAATTAATTAAAACTATAATAGCCGTAGCATATCAGAATATGGAACATTAACCTTTTATAAGTCTCCAATAATTAGAATAAAAATTTTTCGTATAAATATATTACATAAACATAACTTAATTCGAGAGACCACGTCTATTTAACTTACATTAACGTCCAAGAGTTTCTCCCATTGTGGAGTCAAAAAGAAAAGAATGCCATTTCCAGCTCCTGGTAGAATGGCCGTTCTGCCAAAAAAAGTATTATTATTTACATATGTTGCGATCTAAATATTCTAATTTATTCTTAATTTTTTGTCATTTACTCGTGTATTTACTTTTATTTACATTATAACTTCCCAGAAACTATTAACAAAACAGTAGGGTAGACTCCACTCACACTGTCATCATCATCATATCCCTACCATTTTCCCAACTTTATTTGGGGTCGGTGCAATGAGTTTTCTTCCTCCATTCTCCTGTATCACTCGTCAGTTCACTGCTTACTCCTTTCCTGGCCATATCCTCTACTACACACACACTCTACTCTTTATTCATATATAGAGTAGTGTCAATTCCTTTCTTGTCTTTATAAGTTCAATACAAAAATCAATAATTTTAAGAAATGGTAGTATTAGGAGATCACTTCTATCGAGAGATTACCCATAACCTAGTTTTTCATGTAACAACAAAACTTTTAGATCTGAACGCATTCAGCATAACATATAATATAGAAAGGGACTTTTAAACGTTAGATATAACTATAGATAAAACACTTACGTAATTAGTAGTATTATCATCACTATGTAAGGAAAAATTGCCAAGAAGTAAGCTGCTTTGCCGGAACTCTTGACTCCTCGTGCAACGATTATAAATACTACGACATATGAAGCTAACAGGCATAAGGTCAAATACCATATTGGGGAACCTGCAATACAAAATCTTGCTGTAAATAGAGATTCCAGGCTTTGTCTTTTTATACTAAACAGGTTCTAACTACGATTGAATACGTACCTAGTCCACCTTCTATGCCATCGCTTCGTTGAAGTACCGTTTTACTGAAACAAGTACATAGTTCTATAAGAATTCCCATGACCACAATAACAATAGTAGAGACATCAGTAAATAATGCAATAAATTCTGGCTTAACAAAGTTTGTTGACTATAACAATTCTTAAAAGAAACCATTGGGTAAGGTCGCCTGCCGGACGCTCATCATCTTCCTAGCCTTTTTATTCCCAAGATTATTTGGGGTCGGATACTAGTTCAACCAGTTTTACCTGAGTATCAGATCTTCCACGAAGCGACTGGCATGAGACTGAGGGTAAACTAAATTCGAAGGTTTTACTAGTTGTCTGTATATTTGAGGACACTGACTTCCCAATAACGATTATCAAGGTGTTCATGATAACCAGGACCGACGGCTTAACGTTGTCTCCGAGGCACGGGCGGGGAACACCGTCATCTTTCACACTCCGGGCTGCTATTAAGAATTTATTGTGAGAAAAATCCAACAGCAGTCCGACTCGGGAATCGAACTCGAGACCTCTTGATCTGCATTCGCTTACGCTAACCACTAGACCAACGAGGCTGAAACTCTAATAGCTAAAGAGACTGGTGGCGATCGGTACTCGTCCTTCGATAAGACGTGAAACACTTAAAACAATAAGTTAATAAAAATATAATTACATGAAATACAGTTCCGCACTGCTACTGGCGTTTACTGGAACTTCTCCAACTTGTTGGCTGGGATCTGAGGCTACGCAATTGGTCCATTCTGGGTCGCATACGCTCCAGGGCAATGTTGGCAGGAAACTCATCGCCAGGTAGTAGAGACACAAAGCTACTATTACTACGTAGTATGACAATATGAAACTGCAAGCCAAAACAGTGGCGTAACCGACTCCTGAAACAAAATATTAAGTGAAAACGAAAATACAGTAATGCTTGGCAAAGTCGTGTGAATTCTATTAATTTAGTGTGTATGTGTGGGAACTGTGTGTAACTCATTTTTATGTAAACATTGAAACTTATTGAGATTGTCAAATTAATATAAAATAAATGCAAACTATTTCTCATGATATTAATAATTATAATATACTTATATGTTTAGTCACCTCATTCTATTTTATTTTTCATGTAAAATATGTAAAAATTGCGAACTGAAACTTATCATGCTTGTTTAAATTTAATTTTTTATTTAAAATCAAATAAATTAAACACTATCTCTACATTGCACATAATTATGTAACTATTGCTTGTTAATTTTTATTCTTTTATACAACTAAAGATTAAATATAGTTCACAAAACTAGTACCTTTCATACCAGGAACCATCGCCCATACTTTAATAGAATTCCTTGAACTGAATTGCCCCAGTACACACTCAAGATAGTACATTGGTTTGCCGATGACGATTAGTACAATGATGTAAGGAATGAGGAAAGCGCCGCCTCCATTTCGATAGGCGACGAATGGAAATCTCCAAACATTACCCAAACCAACCGAAGTTGCGATACAGGACATTAGAAATTCAATTTGATTACTCCATTCTGCTCTTTCTGGTAATACGCTTTCTGTTTCAGGTAACTGAAATGTAATTTTTTTTAAATATTTGATCATAAATATATGAATTTGATACAATCATTTCATGTAAGTTACATGAACTATTAATTTCCTATATATTTATATTATAAACACAGAAACATGGGAAATATATTCTTACTTCTTTTTGAATAGATTTGGTATTAGGTAATTCATATGTCGAATTCGGCGCTTGCTTCATTGTGCCTTCAGCAGAGGTCTTTCCACTACTAGGTTCCTCCTAAAAAAACAAAGTTTATAATTGAGGGTTCTATTTTGCTATACTTAATACTAGAGGAAAAAAAAATTCTACCAAAACACGTATGATCGTATAAAATTAACAACTGATATTATGGATTATATAGATATACTAAAACATATGACATCCTTCAAGTATGAACATAGTTTCATATTCGACACATTGTCACGGTCGATGATAAATTTTTTGATATTTTAAACGATACGCACGGCCAAAGACCATCTGCCTATTGTACGTATGTTCGAGTTTTATGGCAATATAATTGTGCAATCTCCATAAAAATGAGGTTTTGTCCTACTAAACTCGCTACTACTACCTCGCTAGTCAGACGAGTCGGTATATAATTTGTTTTATGTCTTCCTTCTCTTTAAACCTAATGTTTTTGCTCCGTGTATTATCAAGTGCACATTTTTTAAACATAAGTCGGTAACATATACTACAGGTATTACTTTTAATAGGATTTATCAAAATATAATCCAATCAGTTTGAATCTATACTTATAATAAAAATATATAAAATAAAATACTTTTAATAAAAATGTAACAGATTCAATTCTGTACATTAAAGATATTTTGAAAAAATTTTTTGACGGGCTCTCTATAATCGATACTAAAGCCAAAACTGTATTTTTTTTTCCATTTTTGTCTATCTATCTGTCTGTCTGTCTGTATCTTGGCCGCACATCACGCCGAAACTACTGAATGGATTCAACTAAAACTTGGGATGTTTTTTTTTTCGAGTTTTGAGTTTAATTTGAGTTCATACTATGAGGTAGGACATGGGATACTTTTTATCCCGAAATTTAGCACGGTTTCTTGGAGAGAGGGGATGAAAGTCAAAATATGTACTTAGTTGTAATTCAATAACACATAGTCCGATTTCATTCGTTCTTTTTTTGCTAGAAAGCAAGTACTTTAAATATAGTTCCGTGACCTATTTAAACATATAATAAATGTGTAGACGTCGAGTTTGTCTGTTTGGTTGTGCCCGCATGATGTAAAACGTTCAAAATAATCTTGAAAACGTGTTATGCACAAGCATTGTGTGTAATGTAATGGGGTATATAATTAGTATTTGATAGGTAGGTATTTGTTTTAGGTTCTCTCTTTCCATGGAAAAAGGTATTTAAAATTTTCTTGAAAATAGTCTGTTTCCTTAAAGCAGCGACATCTGTTGGAATCAAGTAACTCTAACTTTAAAATAGATACGTTATCTGATTACTTTTTAACCTATAATAAAAATGTAACAGACCAATTCTGTACATAAAAGCAATTTAGATTTTCTTAGGAGGGCTCTAATACATAAATAAACTCTGAAAGTTTTTTTTTCAATATATATATATATATATAAAAAATATTTACAAAAATAAATAAAGTGATAGCTAGTATGTAATATAATTAATGATAGCAGATAACGTTGGAAGGAATAGTCACGTGTGCGCAGAAGTGATAAGATATGAAAATTCTTAATAGATACCATAACAAACTACGTTACAGACATCAAAGGTTCTATATATTTTATGCCTTTTTTCAATGTTGTTCTCATATAAGTGATAAATGTCATTAATAAAGATAATAAAGATATTTTTAAAACGAATATAATTAAATTATAACTATTATAATTTTCGTAAAAAATTAAGGTTTAACACTCCTAAAGACATAACAAAGAAACGGCTATAAGAATGATTGAAAATCAACAGATCTTGATTCAGGGGTCAAAAATACACAAAATATTAAATTATCACATTATGCTATGAAAGCCTTTTCACAACAGCATGTAATATATTTAACTTCAAAAATACAATACCTACAATGAAACAGTAAAGTATAATAACTTAATATTATTTTTGTATTGTATTTGTTATTTTGTATATTTGTTTGTATTTATGCACATATGTGTGTCATTGTTTATGTCAGTTTATGTAACCTCGGTGCACTTACATACAAGATTTCTACAATACCCAAAGATTGGCTGGTCTATCCAGAGAATACCTAGGGCATTAAGTGCGCTGTTGTACGTGAGTGCAGGAAGTGTTTCTATTATAGGTTTTTTTATATTTATACTAGTATATAAAGCTGAAGAGTTTGTTTGATTGTTTGTGTGAACGCGCTAATCTCAGGAACCGCTGGTCCGATTTGAAAAATTATTTCAGTGTTGGCTAGTACATTTATCGAGGAAGGCTATAGGCTATATATCATCACGCTACGAGCAATATGAGCGGAGCACCAATGAAAAATGTTTCAAAAATGGGGGAAAATTATCACGCTACGGGCAATAGGAGACGCAAACGAGGTTGCGTGGGTCGGCTAGTAGGTAAATAATTTCTCAAAGATGCAGTTAACAACAACAGAGGGAAGGTAATATGTACTAAAAAAGAAAAGAGTTCACATCAATAAAATGCCACATAGACCCTAAAACTTTGGTCGATAAAAGGACTGATTTCAAGCAGGTGTTGGTAAAGTATCAAAATTGTTATACTTTGTCCATTCGTTTATTTTCTTTTTGACAGCTCACGCCTATAAATTACCTTTTTTTTTCGGAATTATGTACTATAGTAATGTCGTACTTTATTGACTGTGACGGTACTTTCGTGAAGTGGTCTGTGCATAACAAACAACCACAGACTATAAAACAGTACTTGAAATACGATAAATCGATCATATGATAAAAATAATTTGACTTCATGTAAGTATTTTTTCTGTAAATATAATAAAAAAAGGAAATAATAATAGTAAAGTAGTTAAATCGCTTGAAAGTTCTTCATAAATAAAATCGCTATTCGTTTCAAATCGAATCGGTAATGGGTGATTATAGTGTGGAAGTGGTAAAAATTATACTGGTATTTTTTTTAAGTATCTAATTATAAACAAATTTATGCATCATAATTAGATGGTGAAATTCGGCCTAGATTTATAATAAAATAACAAGTTTTTATCCACTTCAATAAGTATGACCTTATTTATTTTAATTTAAAGTGAAATGAAGTAAGACTTTAATTAGGTTTAGGTAACTAACCTGGCTGATTAAATTATCTGAGATAAACAACAGCGGCCTCGGACCATAATGAAATTTGTCCTTTCATTGATTTATTGTTTGTAAGTAGGTACTAGCTATATTACTGTAAAGTTTCATCCAAATCCGTTCAGTAGTGTGCATACACACACACACACAACATCCTTACAAACTTTTGCATTTATAATATTAGTAGAATTTGTTTAGACTTTGTGATGATCATAATTCTATGTGGTTTTATGTTTAGGTTTTAAAAAGTATGTTTCTGATTGAATTGAATTTTAGTATTAGCTTAGCAGCACTAATAGTGTTCACGTTAACCGGTAAAAGCTTAAATCTCATATCAAAACCATAAATCTCACCAATTCCCTTTAAAGAAGAACTAGTGCAATATAACAGAGTATTATAATTTATAACACTTATGATGTGATATTAACTGAGCGAATAAAGCATAGTTACATACCTTTAAAAATTCTGTATCTATTTGATACAGCAGGTATTGCTTTTAATCCGGATTTATCAAAATATAATCCAATCAGATTTAACATGTAATTAATAAGTAGATATAAAGACAGACGTTGTTGGGCACTAGTTTGTCAGGCACTCAGGCAGGATTAGTGGAGTGCTTATAGAGAAATAATAAAAATGAAAACTTTTTGTAGAACGGTTTAGCGCTTTTAATGGATGGTCATTAAAAGTTAAACTGCTAATAAAGTTATTTTAGTTATACAGAGTTTTCGATTTAGTAAAGATTTCTAGTTAGGCGGCTTTTGTAAGAAAATATTATATTTAACAACAACTACTACGAGTTTTAGACTCATTATAAATAGTTACAAAACAATAAAAGTTACAAAAGTATTTAGGTACTTTTTTATTTTCTTGAAAAGTAACGAAAAACGTGAAGTAAATATAAAAAAAAAACTATATTGTCAACGATAAGTAATCCTTTATTTCAAAGATATAATCGAACTTATATTTTGTTTTGCTTTCGGTAATTGGAATATTTTCAGTTTCCTTCAAAATTTCTGGTTCTATCCCATAAAATTTAATTTAATTTATTTATTAAAAGTATTTTTCTTGTTATGACTCTTTAAACAAACTCCATTTGGCGCATGATCAAATGAAATCGATAGTATCATAATAGTAATCATAAGTAGTTAATACTTTTACAAACACGTATTAACTTAACTGATAAACTGGTTATCATTCCTTGGAATTACGTGAGTAAGAAAGACACAATAATTGTCAAAGGTCAGTGGCATTCTTCAGAACTTCCTCCTACCAAAACCATGCTCATGTACGCCTTAGCTATCCCAATAAATTACTGGTGTTATATAATTAACTAATGTTTACAATTTTTTAAAAAACTTTTTACAAAAGTTTGGATTTTTTTCAAATATCCGGTTCAAACTACACGTAAGGAAAAAGAAGCAATGGAATAATAATGTGAAAATGGCTGCCTTATAGAATAACAATAAAGATATTTGGTTTTAAAATAGGAAAAACCGCGCTAATATGGAAGAATGTTAATGGCAAACTGCTAATTGATTTAAAAGAAAAAGCTTAAACCGTTTCGCAAACAAATGAAAGAGTGAGAGTTGATTGGTCAACGAGAATGGAAAAAAAAAAACATTAGATTAAAAAGGAATTAGGGAAATTGACAGAAATAACCTGTGCGGCTTTTGCAGTAGATTCGACTCATTTGCTTATTTGTAAGAGTGATTATTCCAAGTTTATAGGGATCCCCACACATAACTGCAATGCGATGCGACGCCGCGCCGCATCGTAGGAACTTGCGATGCGAATTGCTGCGGTACGAATTCGTGCGTCAAAGCGTTGGTTCAGGTGACCATACTTTCAACGGTAGTCAGCCGTATTGGAGGTGTTTTTAGGAATAGTGACATAGATCGCAAAAATATTGTTTCCCTGCTGTTATTATTAAAGAAATAAAGAAAAAGAAGATTTTGGGTTCATTCATTTATTACGATTATGAACGCTGATGGGAACTATTTTATTAGAAATTATATGCTTTGAGACTAGAAGAAGATACATTTTTGATTAATTTAGAATATGAGCATATCTTCATTTGAAGAGCTTTTTCAGTTTATTGTCACAATCTCTACAAAAGCGATCGTACAAGGAAAGAATTCCTGTTATGCTTTTGGAAATGCTGGGACTGACTTATTAGGAAAAGTAAAATATAATTGAATCTACAGTCGTTGACTTTGTGCTTAGGTGAAATAAATTAGCATTAGTAGAAGGTGAATTAATTTGATCTTCCCGTGCTTTTGACGATTGTTTGTTTCGTTTTTTGCATCTTTCCCTTACGCTGTCCCAGGACGGACTAAAATGAAGTCAACAAGTGTTATGTAAAATCGCAGGAATGCAGGATGCGATTCAGATCGGAAGTTCTTGCGGTGCATTCGTACGTGCTCGCAGATATTTCCGATGTGTTGCAAATTTGCAGTTATGTGTGGGAGCCCTTAATAGTATTTGACTCTTACAGGACGGACTTTTTATTTGTCTGGATTACAATATAAATTAAATATTTAGTCAGCCTATTCATCAGCGGTGCAATCTGTGACCTCCGGTTTCTCTGTTTTACTTTTCCAAGTCTGTAAATCATTCACAAGGATTTGACCGCTCAAAGAGGTTGAAGATCCTGTTAGTTGATATTTATTATTTATGTGTACGTCTCTGTATTCATGTATGGGTGTGTATGTATATGTTATGTATTAATGACCTCAATTATTTATCTGCGTATTATACGCACTTGATTATATGATTATATGTTTATTCTATATAATAAGAATATCAAGTTAGATTACGATAATACTGAATTTCCAATATATCAAAGACAAGTTCAATACACACCGTATAACATGTTTACGTCACTCTAAAGTTGTCTAGTTGAAAATGCCCTTGTCATAAATCTGCCTTTCCCTCTAGTCTAAGCTAGAAAAAAATCCCATATAATCCCTAAAGTGACGTACCTACGATATGTACCTACTACATATGCGCAGTAGATATATTACAAATCAAAATGAATTGAAGCTTTAGATCATATCGAAATATTCATTATCATCATTGATGTAGTATGTAAAGATCAATGAAATAAATTATGTATATTTAATTTGTATAAGGAAAATGTGTTCAGCTAACAGCCGCTATCAACAAAAATTTCATTACTTTTCCGCCTGTTTTGTTAGTTAAATTACTGTTTTATGATACTATAAACCTAGATATGAGAAAGTGATCAGATAAAGTTTACCTTCCTTAGTGCAGACCTAAGTAATATCCATTATTGAACATTGCTATTTGTTAAATACACACATCAAAAGTGTCTAGGGATCAACATATGTGTCTAGGGATCAACATATATTTTTGCAATAACTTTTCTCCTGATTGATATTAATTAAAAATTTCTTTAAGGATTCATCAAATGAAGTGTTTTCGTTTGTCACAGTAACGATAAACCAAGTCACCTTTGCATTAATAAAAAAATTGCCATTTTCCTAATAAAGGGATTTTTGACATTTGAACCACTAACATTAAAGTTCGAAAAAAAGACTGAAATAACAGTTTTCTTTAAAATTTTATTAGGTAACTTAAACAATTAATAATCCGTGTTTCTACCGCGAACACTAACAACACAAGAATCGGTTTGGCATACTCAAAATGAGTTCATCCAAATCACGCTGTGGAATGGCCGCCCATGTTCGTTGCAACAACAAAAAAAAGGTCTTCTTGCGACTGGATACCCTCCATATTCGGCAGAGCTCTTCTCTGTAGCATATCCCATGCATGCTCAATCGGGTTCAAGTCTGGCGACTGAGCAGGCCAGGGCCAAAGCCACATCTCAATCTCAAGAAATCCGCATAAAAATGCTTGATCCCTAGACACTTTTGATGTGTGTATATCAATGAAAGTATTATTTATTTCTACATTTTTTAGTTAAAGTATTGAAATCTATTCCATTAAATATTGTTGACTTTATTCGTAACCATTTAGAAGCAACCATAATAACGTTTTTAAATTATATTTTTATTTAGACCAGTTACTTAACTAATTTAACCATTTATATTTAGTGTATAAATATTACACCTCTGCATATTTTATTCACTAACTCTATATTTATTTTCTCGACTTTTATTTATTTATATTTATTTTATAATTTTATATTAGAAAGGGACTCCTAACAAATAAATCTTAGTAAAAATCGTATACAAACAAAGTTAAGTTAGCCAATAATATTGATACACATGGGTATTTGTTTAAACTGAACGTAACCAAAACATCACACAATAACTGTATAATCTGATTGCAATTATTCTTACGTATCGTTAAATTAAAAATACATAAAATTTAATAAGAAATATATAGATTACATTATAAACACAGTGAAATGAAAATTTCTTACCATTTTGTTTATATTTCTTTTTTCGTTTTTAAATACTACACATGAGGATATAAACTAGTGGTCAGTTGACTAAGAAGCGAGTCTATATACACGAACTGTAAGCGAGCCTCTATCGTGTCTCGAATTTATCTATTAATCGTCACGCTAATGATATTCTTGTAATCTATAATTTAGTAGGTAAAAGAATTGGCTTTCAATAATATATTTATAAATGTCAAGTTTAAGATATCAAAAGTTAACTGATAATTCATAGATATAAAATAAACGTAAGCATAAAAGGAAACAATAAAAATATTGAATATTGTAAAATATATAAAATATAACAATTTAAATAAGTATTTATATAAACTGGATTAGATTAAACAAATTATAATGTATTTATTTCATACCAGGCAAATTAAATTTGTACTTAAATAATCACAAATTTAAACACAAAGAAAAAAAAGACTTCAAGAACTGGACCAAATTGAAATGGGACCACACGGGAAGCACTAGCTTTTAAATAAAAAAAAGATTATCAAAATCGGTTCATCCAGTCGAAAGTTATGAGGTAACAAATATTTAAAAAAAAAACAGTCGAATTAATAACCTCCTCCTTTTTTGAAGTCGGTATAAAATTTAAGCAATCACACAAAGCGTGTAATGTTTTCGATAGATTCGTCATTTATATAAAGATTGGACAAACATGTACACAGGCCTCTTCGACCAGTCTTCCGTTTCCTTTTCCGAGACTTGCAGTATCTCTTCTCGTAACTCGAATAACAAATCAATTCTGCTAAATCTTTGTAATACTTCGAACAAACTATTCAGGCACTAATATTTTACAGATGTACATTTTTACTAGAACACTGTATGTTACTTTAATGAAAATTTAAACTTGACGTTAATTCACCGGCAAGCTGTATAAACAATCTATTTCTGTCATCGTTTCTGTTATATAAAAATTAACTCACTCGTTGTAAAACAATGTCAACAACTATGACAGGTTGCAAAAAAAAAACTCAAGATATAATTTTTTTGGCATTTTTAATCGTCGTGATTATTAAAATTTATAACACTGTACAGCTGAAAAGTGCACTGCATAATAAAGATACAGGATACACGTGCGCGATAAGTTTTGATCAGACTCTTTCGCCCGCTCCCTCGTCTTCTTGCCGTTCTCACCTACATTGTTACGTTCCGAACGCAGGTTTGAACTTATCGTGCATAAGTATTATGAGTTTGATTCTCAGTAACTTGAAGATTACTGTGTTGCGTGTTTTACAAAATGTGATAGCTAGTATGAGGCGTGGGAAAATCCCTTTAAGGATGATTGGCTGAGTGTAGAGCATCTTAAACCCGTTAGTACGCCTGTGCCTCAACTATTCCTATAGTTAAGCGAAGACCTTATAAATAAATATTTCAGAAATTTTTAATACACAACGCCATCTAGTCCCAAACTAAGCAGAGCTTGTGTTATGAGTACTACACAACTGATATAAATACATATATTACTTTTTTTTGTAAATACAAACACATTATACATAGAAAACACCCAAACTCCGAAACAAATATTTGCAAATCATATAAACATTTGGTTCGACCCAGGAATCGAACCCGAGACATCATGCACAGCAGTCGCATACGCTACCACTGCGCCACAGAAGCAGTCCCTCGATTGGGTCTGGCACAAAGCGCTTCTTTCGAAGGTCCCTTCCTATGGGCTTCCCGAGAAATAAAATAAATAAATAAATAAATATTTCGCACATCTAACACACAACGCCATCTAGTCCCAAGCTAAGCAGAGCTTGTGTTATGGGTAATAGACAACTGATACAAATACATATATACTTTTTTTTGTAAATACATCCATATGATACATAGAAAACACCCAAATCATGCGAATAGGTCACTAGCTATTTAGGAGATAGAAGCATAAAGGTCGTAGTCGACGGTGAGTGCTCTGACTCCATGTCTGTGAATGTCTGTGTCCCACAAGGGTGTGTGCTATCGCCTACTTTGTTCCTCCTCCATATCAATGACATGTTGCAAAGTAGCGGCATTCATTGTTATACGGATGACGGCACGGGCAACGCTCTTAATACGAGCCGCGCTAATAATTTGAAAATGTCATTGAGAGCCGTGTTGCGGGAGTCCATGGGCGGCGGTAATCGCTTACCATCAGGCGATCCGTCTGCTCGTTTGCCCCTTATTACATAAAAAAAACTACGACAGCTGCTAACAGCTAAACTAAAACAGCTGAATGCTTTTTTTTTTTTTTTAAAAGACAACTCCCGCACTAGGAATAAATCCTGTGTCGCGGGGGACTTTACAAACATACATGAAAGACACAAAGAACACCCAGACTCAGAACAACAATTTGTGGATCACACAAAGTGTTGTCCTACGTGGGATTTGAACCTACGACACTTGGTGAAGTAGGAAACGGCGTGGTGACCGTTAAACCACTAGGCCAAACGTGCAGTCGATCTCTCTAGCTACGAAACGAACGTAGCAAAATAACTTGAAGTTTAACAATGCAGGCTGCTCAACTGTCTATGAAAGGGTTTTCCCAACAGAACACTTCTGTTTATATGTTTATTTGTATATTTTCTTTTGATATGGTTAGTATGGTTTTGTTGAGGTCTAAACTCAGGGATGTCTAAAATTACTAAAAAAATGTGTATTTTAAATATTGATACAAACATTAAGCAAATTGTGGAAGATGGACTAATACATATTCAGTAAGTATGTAATGGGATGTATGAATTAGGCATGGTGGGTTAACAATACCTATCTGATTTAACATCTAAATTATGTTACTGTAAAAGTTCAAATATTGATTAATCTACGGTTTTACCAGTAGGTAAATCTTAGGATATGTCAACACGAGTTGGTAAATATTGGTTTTCAAATGATTCAACAACAACAGAGGGAATTTAGCGTTCGGCAGTTGTTACCGCTGCAACACGCTCGCTTCGATCGCTCACCTTCGCACAGATTCAATAATAATATATGGTATCTAACATAGATCTATAAAGAGAAGAAAAAACAAGAAAACGATAAACACAAAATAGGAAGATATTTAAAAGCTAATCAATTTTCCCGAAAATATACAATAACATTAGCTTAAAAGTTAATCTTGAAACCGTTAAGCGTTGCTAAATGTTAAGATATATCTTAACATTTAGAAAATCGGTAGGACTAATAAAATAAAATATCCGTCATATTGTAGAGCACGGTTGAGGAAATAACTCCAAAAAAACCGGCCAAGTCAGACCACGCATAGAATAGCGTTCCGTGGTTACCCATTTATTAGGATTTAATTTTTAATATTTTACATGTTTACTTATTATTTCATTATTTTTCTCTATAACTCCTGGACTATGTTATCTAAGCCATTTATAGTTTTTTCCAAAGTTCATCACTTGGACTACCATCAGGATTTTTTTCAGATTTTTTGAGATAGTCGGCGGATTAGCCTTTAGGTTCCTTTGTTTAAACAAAAAAATGCGCTTTAAACTTAAATATTTTACAAACAGATACCGAAATAAGAAAATCGTCTTAGCAATCTCTCAATCTTTTTAAAAGATCTACCTAATAAAAATCATACTATGAGGTTGACGCTAGAAAAAACATGACAAAACTATAAGGATTTCGAGACGCGAACTATGGAACCCTTAAAACAAAAACCCGACTGCTTAAAAGTAATGAACTGAAAAGAGGAAAACAAGTATTAAAATTAGTCAAACTAAATATTTTATGGGCAAAGAAAGGTCTATCAAAATTACGTTTGTCACCGCATGCGAATAAACACAATCATGTAATCACTTTATTGTTTTATTGCAGCTTTTATAATGATGCATTAGTCATTTGAATATATTTATTTAGGTATTGTGATACTTGTGTTTTCTTTTCAGTTCATTACATTTAAGCAGACGGGTTTTTTGTTTTTATAATATTCGGATTTAATTTTAAGTTTAATTAACCGACAAATTCTTCAAAATTTCAATTTGTAGGGTTCGAATCCCGCTGTCGCCTGTGTAATGAATTTTGGTCATATGGCCGATCTTACTACTTTTTGGGTTTTAGTTCACCAATTGTCAATTTGTGTTAAAATAGTAATAATATAAAAAAGATATCATAAATTCTATGTATTTTTGAAATAATCTTTTTACGATCTTTCATTTGATACCTTTATTGATGAGGTATGAAAAAAAAAAACAAACTTACGCCCTTTCAATTAACGGGTGCCATTTTGAAAATTTATGATGTAAGATGATGAAGCGGTCAATTGCGTATTAAGGTGCGCAAGCGTTCGCGCATACGCACACACTCGTCTTCCCCCTTCCCGATTCAGTGGAACGGTGAACCGCTACGACTGTGTTTTTTTTTTTACCAACATTCCGATTCGAACAACCAAGACTCTCTCGTCATCCTCTGCCTCTGCTTGTTTTTTATTAGAAAATACTGTAAACCGGTGTGATAGGGGTTTTGAATTTTCAGTTGTTAGTGTAAATGATGTTATCAAGGCTTTTAAAAGTATAAATTTAAAGAAAACAACTGATTTATGGGGACATTCAGTACATACTATATCTGCAATAATTGATATGATATCCCCATATTTAGCAATTGTTTTCAATTCTTGTATCGCATCTGGTGTGTTTCCTGATCTGATGAAACAAAGTAAAGTGATTCCATTGTTCAAATCGGGTAGCAGTTCAGATCCATTTAATTTCCGACCTACCTCAATACTTCCAACATTGAGTAAAATTTTTGAAAAATTACTTTTAAACTAACTGTTACAACATTTTATTAAGCACAACTTGCTTTATCAAAAGCAATTTGGTTTTACTAAAGGTCGTTCAACTACGGAAGCGGGCGTGGAATTGCTTAAACACATATATGGCGCCTGGGAGAATTCACAGGATTCGTTTGATATTTTCTGTGACTTGTCTAAGGCATTCCATTGTGTCCATCATCCTACACTCATCAGGAAATTACAACACTACGGAATAAGGAACAATGCTCTGAATATCCTAACGTCGTATTTAAATAAAAGAGTTCAAAAAGTAGATATTAATGGCAAAACATCTTCAGGATCCCCGGTAACAATCGGCGTCCCACAGGGTTCTATTCTAGGTCCATTTCTGTTTCTCATATATATAAATGATCTAGCTTATTATGTAAGTGACAACCATGAGATTGTATTGTTCGCGGATGACACATCCTTAATTTTTAAAGTTAGGCGCCAACTTGACGATTTTAATGAAGTCAACCGTGCACTCTCGAAAGTGGTACATTGGTTTAATACAAATAACCTTCTCCTTAATGAGAAGAAAACTAAATCATTAAATTCTCTACACCAAACGTTAGGCATGCTACAACCAATGTTAGATTGAATGGACTGGAGTTGGATCCTGTGGAATCTACTGTATTTTTAAGTATTACTATTGACGCTAAGTTACAATGGGGTCCCCAAATAGAAAAACTATCCGGTAGGCTAAGCTCAGCGGCTTTTACTGTAAAAAAGATTCGACATTTAACGGATGTTGATACAGCTAGAATAGTTTACTTCAGTTACTTTCATAGCATAATGAGTTACGGTATCCTACTCTGGGGTAACTGTGCAGATATTAATGCCATATTTGTTTTACAAAAACGCGCCGTACGAGCCATATATAAATTAGGCCCTCGAGTTTCTCTCCGTTCCAAATTTAAAGAGATAAATATTCTGACTGTATCTTCACAATATATTTATGAAAATTTAATCTATGTTCAAAGAAATATATCAAAGTTTCCTAAAATCAGTGATGTTCATTCGGTTAATACTAGAAAAAAACATAATCTTAGTGTTCACGTCACTCGTCTCCTCAGAGTAAGCAACTCGTTTATGGGAAAATGTATACGTTTTTACAATAAACTCCCTATTGATATTAGGAATTTCAAAAAACATAACAACTATCACCCCATTACATTAATTACTGTAATAAATTTAATATTTTTAAGAAACAATACGACTTTCATAAACACAAAACCACACAATTAGCCATCTACACCCTTAAGCAGTTTTACCGAGTATTAATAATAACCGCTTAACTATAGGACTGTTCTTTGACATGTCAAAGGCATTCGATCTGGTATCGTAGTCAAAAATTGCAATCAATTGGACATATATTAAATTATAATTATTAGGTCTGTACAATCATGTAATCATTTAGGATATTTTTTTTGCAGACACTATTTATCCTTGAAAACAAATTAACTCCGATTGACATTTAAATCTTTTACATTTTTTAATGCGCTATTATTATAGTTGGATTAAAAAGCCATCAGACCTATATCAAAGTACTTAGATACTTGATAAATAATTAGCATTTATTATATACATAATATTGGACGTATCAGTTTAATACGCCTCTCTAAAGACACAGAGTCAGTGTCGAGAACTGCTGTGTTGAATACTCACTGAGTCACTGAAGTCGTTCATCTGATCATCGGAGTTCTGAGCCCTTTTTTGTGTTTCTTAGTATGAGATACGCTTACAGAAGAGGAGTAAAGCATAAAAACACAATAGACATTTATTTACGCGTCTCTAAAGATACAGAGTCAGTGTCGAGAACTGCTGCGTTGAATACTCACTGAGTCACTGAAGTCGTTCATCTGATCATCGGAGTTCTGAGCCCTTTTTTGTGTTTCTTAGTATGAGATACGCTTACACTTAAGAGGAGCAAAGCATAAAAACACAATAGACATTTATTTACGCTCTTGATAAAACATTGTATCCATTAAGAGCCAAGACCGTCATAATACGAAACACAGCAACAGCCTGGTAACAGAAACTGGCAATGGAAGGATTGGTGCCGACTGTCGTTAACACACAGTTTAGGGCACTAAGTAATCTTCGTTCTGATGATCAACCTATCAACATAAATGGTCAAGCAATTGCCAAATATGAGTCTTGTACACCTTTATAACAGTTTTTGATCTTAACCAGTTCAAGCGATCTATAGAGATAATAGTCATCTGACTGAAATTATGGAAGGTAACAGGTGTAAAATCTGTAAACCTAAAAGAAATTATAAAACAAAAAAAAGGACAGTTTTAATATACGGCAGGGAGCCTCGTGAACTCAAGATAATCTTAAGATGCATGTGTGGCGTAATCAGACTTCCTAGCTAAGTTGGAATTCAAACGTAAACGATAATAGAAAAGTAACAAATGCATGGGAAGAAGTCTCTAACGCCGAGCCACTTAGCCTAAACAAAATATTATCCAATAATACAAGAGAATAAGGCGTTAGCAATTGTAGAAAATCGAAGCGCAATACTTGCATCATAGCTAAGGGCTACGGATGGATAAAATTCAAGATGTAGCAAGATACTAAAGAGTGGGATGCAATGGTATGGGCTACACAGGAGTAATACTACTGGTACTCTCTGTTCTCGGAGGTTGGCCTAGACTCTTGACCGACCTTTAGACTCTAGACTTCTAGAGGAAGGCAAGACCACATGAACAAATGTGTTGTGGACATGAAGGCATGTAATCTTTTAGAAGACGATGTCAGGGGCAGGGCAAAGTGGAAAAAATATATGGAAAGGACTAAAACCATGTCGGACGAAGGAACGGGAAGAGATAGAGAGAAAGAGAGTTTGGTTGTGTTTCATTTCTTCATATCTTTAATTCAAGGAAAATTAGGCAAAGTATTTTTTTTATTATAACATTTTTTTAAATAATAATAATACAATCTTTATTTATTTCTCCTCACAAAAACAAGACCTTATGCTACAAGATAATAAGTAGAACTTAATGAAGAAACAGTTCATAGTGTATATGAGGAGCTGGTGTTTATTTAGGTTAAGACCTGTATTACAGATCACCAGGACCTCACCCCACGGTAAAGAATTAACATTTGACTTAACATTAGGATACAGTAGTGACGAACACGAAAGTTTATATCTAGTTGATAAGGAGACATACCATAATATAATATACATATTATGATTATTTTCTTTTTATGTAAAAATAATTGCTCTTTGTCCTGATGTGATTGTACCTATCTTAATTTATAGTGAATTGTGTGTGTGTGTGTGTGTGAGGGAAAAATGTGTGTGTTTTGTGACTATGATTATGAAGAGAATGTGTGTATGTGAGTGTAATATGTGTATGTGATATGTGTGCGTATGTTATGAAGAGAATGTGTGTATGTGATGTCTGGGAATTAGTAGACGCAATTGATGAATGACGTCTGTGTATTCACGATTTGTAAATAATTTTCTAAAAAAATATATTTTTGCTAATTGCTGATTCCTTAAATTAATTCCTCCGTAGTATTATAATTCAAGGTTAGTAGCCAGTCCCGTACGACTGTTTTACATTTGACCTTCGTAAGTGAATAATAGAGAGTATCCTATTTATTTTTAACCGAATTCCAAAAGGAGGAGGTTCTCAATTTCATCGTTTTTTTTTATTTTTTTTATGTATGTACATTGATTACTCCGTCAATTGTGGACCGATTTTGAAAATTATTTTTGTATTCGAAAGGGTATGCTCCCCATGTGGACCCATGGCCACCATATCAGGATCTGATTATGGGATCCCAAGGAAATTGAAGGAAACCCTCAAATTTACGTGAGCGCCTGCAATAAAGTTAAGGCAATTGTCTGCATGCTTTCATATTCTGTAAACATCATGTCCGAAATATTTATTTATTATTCTCTACAGTATGTTGTATGTTACCTTTAGTCGTATTCTTTCAAGTTATTTAGGTGAAATGATGATGAGAGACTTGAGAAAGACTAAAAAGCGAAAAATAAAAAATAAACTTCGTTTAAAAAAACCGACTTCAAAAACTGAAAAGTATAAACCTACTATTACATTTGGCTTGGCGCCGAATTCAACCCTATGAATAGGTAGCACATACAAATTAAGTTATTTTATACATTTCAGTTTTTGAAGTCGGTTTTTTTAAACGAAGTTTTTTTTTGTTATAAAGATTACAGCCTTGAAAGCAGATGAAACGGTGAGCAAAACTAGTGTTAAATGTTGGTTTTGAACAGAGAATGTCTTTTCTGCGTCGATTCTCCATTACTTTAGGGTCGTAAATCAATAGGGAATGCTGTATTGTAACAGTGTGTGTATATAAAGTTGCCTTACCGTGAGAACTTTACACTGCTTATATACTTCAAAAGTTAGGTGGAAGAACGGTAAGGACAAGCCAAACTTCAAAATAGCACGTTGAGCTCTTTCAACATCAGTGTTTAAGGTGCTCCACCCTACGTGGATATGCAATAGCTAAGTTGAGATTGACCAAGTGCTAGATAAACCTTTAGTATTAATTCTTTATCAGCGACTTGTCGTAGGTTCTTGAACACATCTGGG
Source organism: Diaphora mendica (assembly GCA_949125395.1). NCBI lineage: Eukaryota > Metazoa > Arthropoda > Insecta > Lepidoptera > Erebidae > Diaphora > Diaphora mendica. The sequence goes on from OX421321.1 coordinate 13,114,288, forward strand.
GGCACGGTCGTGCTCCCGCCAAGACGAGCCAAGCGTAGCGCAAGGGCACTACCTACCTTTTCTCGAAGTGTTTCGTCGTTTTTTTGAACCCTCATAACTTTGGTTCCCGATATACCAGATCGTTCAAATATTCAGGATATGATGTTACCAATAGGCTAATGAAACATACAAAGATTCTTTAATACTTTAGATTTTATTGATACCTAAAAAACACCGATTTCGTCACTGACACACTGATGATCATCAAAACTGTTAGGGTACTTCCTGAAGTGCTAGAAAGCTGAAATTTGATATGTAAACCAAGTTTAGTATACAAACAACAAAAAAAATCATAAACATATTACTTATGTCCCCCAACTCCCAAATTTGGGGGATGGAAGTTTGCATGAGACTTTCACAAATGTTTATGCTAGAGGTTTTATTTTTGATACACGGACTTTTTCGAAAGAAGAAGTACAAGAAATACAGCCCAAAAAAAGAAATAAAAACTGCCTTAAGCAACTAACGAAAAGAAATGAAATCCCACCACAAACATTTTCATGTAAAATGTTGCCAAGACGACTGCATATGGCTTACCCTGGGGAAAAGATATCAGATCTAATGTAGAGCGAAGGTTCGGAATCTACACGCCCTAACTCTACGAACCCTAACTTCATAAACTCTACATCTCAGTAAAAATGTATGGCTTGGCTGTTTCGTTACTTCCGAAACTAAATATTCGTATAAAACATTACTTCAGAAACTAGATCTTTGCAAACACAAAAGGCGTTCGTTTCCCCTTCGTGACGGTATGGTAGCGAAACGGCGAAGCCATACATTTTTACTGAGATGTAGAGTTTATGAAGTTGGGGTTGGTAGAGTTAGGGCGTGTAGATTCCGAAACTTCGCTCTACATGAGATCTGATATCTTTTTCACAGGGTAAGCCATATGCAGTCGTCTTGCAAACATTTTACATGAAAATGTTTTTGCTGCGAAATTCTTCCTGCGATCAGGTCAATATGTTCCGTAAAACTTAGACTGCTATCTAACATTACTCCTAAATACTTGATTGAGTTTGTCGTTTCTATTTTGGAACATTGACATGTAGCAATGGGATTATTTGTTGTTAAAGCATTTATGTGACATGAGATTATAACGAAGGTTGTCAAATTCTTGCTTTCTTAGTGTAAAGGTAATGTACATTGTTTTTGCCACATTCAGTGTGAGGACATTGTCATTTAACCATTTCGTCACCATATCAAAACCCTTCTGCGCATTAGAGAAAACCTCATCCCAAGTCTCACCACTAAACAGCAATGCTGTATCATCAGAAAATGTGATAATTTTGGCTTTAGGAAGTTTTAGTTCACACAGATCATTGATGTAAGCAAGAAATAGTGTTGGGCCCAGGATGCTTCCCTGTGGTACGCCAAAATTCACTGTCAATTCATTGCTCGAGAGATTTTCAATTTAAACACACTGCTTTCTTTCAGACAGATTACTTTGAAAAAGTTTCAACTGGCAGTCCCTTATTCCCAAGTATTCAAGCTTTCTCAATAAGATAGGAATAGGGACCGTGTCGAATGCCTTGGCAAGATCTAGAAAAATCCCTATAGTTTTAGTTTTATTATCGAGATTATTTACCACAAAGCTAGTTAACTCACGAACTGCTTCTGTGGTTGATCGATTAGACCTGAATCCATATTGTGCCGAAGATAGCAGTTTGTTTTCCTCAAGATATTTAACTAACCGTTTGTTTATTACTCGCTCCAGTATTTTTGACAAAGTTGAAAGTATAGAGATGGGCCTGTAGTTTTCAAGACAGTCTCTATCACCACCCTTGTGAATTGGAAAAATCCTTCACCTCTTAAAAGCTGTGGGGAACACGCCAGTCAAAAACGAAAGGTTACATAAGAATGTGATTGGTCTAATGTCAGCAGAGATCATGTCCAGTCCCACAGCACTCTCATTTTTGAGACCCTTGATTAGATCTTCAATCTCAATTTGATCGGTAGGTAGCAGTGTGAACGAATTAGGGAACGATTTTAGGATATCAGATTGATTGTTTGGTGTATCAAAATTTTCAGCTAGTATTTTGCCCACGTTTATGAAATATTCGTTGACGTTGTTAATAGACGTTATGGGGTCGTTGACATGTATTAATTCACTTGGGGAGTCCTTTGTTTTGGCAGTATATGTAATTTCTTCTATAGCTTTCCAAAGTTCCTTGCTGGTTCCATTTGCCTTCTGCAGCTGAAATCTGTTATATTCACCTTTCCTGTTCCTCAACAAAGCAGTGCAATAATTTCTATACCTCTTGTAAGTAATTTCTAGTATTTCGTTGTAAGGTTCTTTTTTTAGTTTTTTGTGAAGATTATCTCGGTTTTTTAGACATTTAAAAATACCTGAAGTTATCCAAGGTTTTAGTAATCTTGTTCTTGAGGAGGTTTTGACGACTTTGGAGTTGTGTTTAATTAGTGTCTGAATGGTTTCAATGAAGAAATTTGCTGCTAAATTTGCATCCTTTAATGTGTATAAATAATCGAAATTCACTTCTTTTAGGTCAGCAGACAAGCTGGTATGGTTTATCCAACTAGTCAGTTTCGCAGGTTTTAGCCAGTGCCCGATTGAAATGGAGAGAGCGACACTATTATGATCAGTAAGTTTTGTTGCGAGTAGGAGGGTACGTGCGGACAATTTAGTCTTTAGCATGACATGGTCGTAGCACGTTTTACCGTGGGTCGGAATGGTGTGTGCAGTTAGAATTCCGTGGTAGGCCAACATGTTTAGGCGATCTGATAACTTATTTTGCTTTGCTTGTTACTACTGTTAACTTCCCCATAGCCTCTGATCCTAGAAGCTGTGATATTCCTGTTAGAGACTTGATTTGCACTACATATTTATTACACGTTAATTTTTAGTTTTATTATATTTATATTTTTTATCTGCTTCCTGCTTTTTATATTCTTATTTTACTTATTAGTGCTATATGTTTTCTACATGTATCAACAACGTAAATCTTAGAAAATGTACAGATCCTTTTATTTTTTGATCCATGATTTTAGAATGCTTTAATTTTTTATTTGAAAATTATTTACAAATTTTGCAATTTCATGTAGTTTTGCATACATAAGTGATAATATACACGAAAATTGTGAATCTGCTTTTTCGAATGACTAACTTTTTGAGTTTCTTTTAAGTTCTTCTTCATAGGAATGACATTTTGGCACCGAGCAAGTACCTAACAAGGCTTACTTGAAATAAAAGCTATTTGATTTTGATTTTAATACAAACAGCCTTTATCATTCCACTGCTGGGTATAGGATCCTCCTAAGGAGGTTTTTTTCTACCACTCCGACCCTGACTGCAAAGAGAAGGAAAACTTGACACAAACAAACCATATACCTGCCAACCCCACTCTGGTTGGCAGTGATGTTGTTCTTCGCAGTTTGCGTCTTACAACACCCTTGAGATGAATAAGGTGGTGAAATTAGTATTCTTAATCTATCACGACGCAGACTAATACTTGGAGCATAATTATTTTTGCGCTAGCTTAGCTAATTGTTTGTGAAAAAAATGTTTTTGTCAAATTTTATTTTAAAAGAAATCGGGACGGTGGACGAAAAGTAATTAAACTTAATCATCATCATGTCAGCCGTAAAATGTTCACTGCTGGACATAGGCTACCGCCAAGGCTCTCCAGCACAAAATATACAAATCATTTAGTATTATTTGCTAAAAAGGTACTGGTCAGTGATTTATCTAGCTAATACATGTGCAATTTATCAACGTGCACATTATCTGACGTAAAATCTTTGCATACATTTATATATCATATCTTGTATTATTAAGGATGTTCAATATTCGTCGATACTAATCAAAAAATACTTGAATCTTTGTTATCAACTTTTATTAAAAAAATTAATCATATAATTGCGCACATAACTAATGTAAATCACTGCTTGACGCGTGACTATTCAATTAACTTATTGTAATAGCACTATGCTATGCTGATACTGATGTACCGCATCAATCAGATATGAAAATGGACTTTAGAACCAGCAACCCATATTTCAAAATTATTGTTTCTAGTTAAATCTCATAAAGGGATATGAGTTGTATCAATTTTACGCTTAGAAACCGTTCTTTTCAGACGTACTAAAATTGGCTACTATAGCTAATAATTTAAAATATACAGGGTTACTGGTAACATGTAGATCCCTTTAAGGGGTGATAGTAGAGATCATTAGCTATCTATTAGCTAAATGTACAGTTTTGGAAATAAAATAAGATAAACAGAGTTAGGTTATTTCAGAGATAAATCAGGATAGGTGATTAAATCATTTTTTTTCTGATAGTTGGATTGGTAGGGGAGGACCTACCCCATGACCAGCAAGGTGTTCCGATCTTACCCTGATGGATTATTACGTGTGTGAGCCTGGTCAATGATGTCTCGCCTGTACCAAATATTGTAGGTTTAAGGATACGCATAGTTAATGCCGCAAGTGAAATCAAAAACTCGTTGTCTAGTGGTGTTGTAAAAACTCAATTGAGGACAAGAATGCGTGCTTGCATTAGAAATCGGCTGTAAATTTAAGTTTAAACAGCAAAATAACTACATTTTAAAAATTACGATTTTTCACTTACTCCCGATTAAGTTCATTTACTCAGCCATTTGTTAACCTATTTAATTTTTTTTACCTCGTTGGATAGTTAATAAAACATACTTGTTTTTAAGCTATTACGCCGATAAAACTGTAAGGTATTTTTTTTTATAAAATTGCGTTTAGTCATAAGACACAGTAAAATGTATTTTCGGGACAGCTGTTGTGCTTGCTGACCTTGTGGGGTTCGTGTATAATAACTAGCCCTGTACTATGCCAGCTGGCTGAGAGCGTATGTACTGGATGTAGGTATGTAGCCGGCCCAGCTGTTAAGCTTTCGATCCGTAGCCTAAATACCAGGGAGAGGTTCACTATTCTAACCGGCCCAGCAGTTAGCCTTCGTACCGTAGATAGGATAGTAGTGAAACTCGGAGGAGGTTACGACTTATCTTATTTATTTGCTAAAATGCACTTTAATACATATACAAATCAAGCCGGCAACCCGCAGCGGTTCTCGGGAGCTTGAGTTTTCGAGTCAGTGAGAGAGAGATATGAGTGACTGAGAACGGACTTCGACAGCTTACGTAAATACGTGCGCGCGCTGAGATTTAGTTCACAATTTGTTTGCTAGCGCAGCGAGTGGACGTACGCATGGCACGACAGGACGGCGCCAGCGCAGGCGCTCTGTCGCCACAGTATGTCAGTAGTATGCCAATTTTTTAGATTCCCTGAATTATTATTCACTAACGGTACTACATTTTTGTTTTTGTTGTGTTATTATTACGTATTAGGGTGTTAGCAAACTAAAAACACCAACAACAACCATTAAATACGCAAATGTTTGTTTTAAGAGCACTTTGAAGTAGCGTGATCCACTTTTCTTAAAAAATGAGTTTTTTTATTTTATTTCCAAATGTACATTTTTGACACATTTACCCGAGGACAATAAAATTTGATAGCTAATGATCTCTACTATCACCCCTTAAAGACATTTTTTTTAAATTTTTTTTTTTTTTTTTTTTTTAATATTTTGGACATCTAACACACAACGCCATCTAATCCCAAGCTAAGCAGAGCTTGTGTTATGGGTACTAGACAACTGATACAAATACATATATACTTTTTTTTTTGTAAATACATACATATTATACATAGAAAACACCCAAACTCCGAAACAAATATTTGTAGATCATACAAACATTTGTTCCGACCCGGGAATCGAACCCGAGACCTTATGATCAGCAGTCGCACACGCCAACCGCGAGACCAACGAGGCAGTCAAAAACATCAAAAACATTACTACATGTTACCAGTAACCCTGTATTTATAGTGGCTCTGGTCTTCATAACTACCTATTTTCACATACAACTAAGTAGTCAGGATATTAATCACGGCTTTGCTTATTGCAGTGCCCTAAGAGCTTTGCCTGAATTTATTCCAGTCAGATCGGTGACCGCATTCGGCGTTGCGATCAGTGAAATGTTCAGAGGGTCTAGTAGAATTTGTTTCACATTGACTCGATTGTCACGGCGAGCGCGTTTAGCATTGCGATTGCTGAAGATTTGGGTATGAATCTATCGAAAACCAAAGACAATCACCGGGACGACGTGATACAAAGTCATACTAGACCCTCAAGAGTTTATGTATCACAATCACGCAACTAAAGATTAGCTTACAGTAGTAGTATTCTCCGTTTAAAATCCCCGTAGGCTTCTGATAGGTTGTTGACACAGGTGCTATGGCACGGCAAAGCGCAGATCATTTAAGCTTGGACACGATCCCTATTGCCCCGTAGACCACGCTCTCGATAACAAAAATGTTGCACCTGTTTTTTATGTTTGGCCTGCCACAATGACTCAACTCTGTCTCATGGAAAGCATAAGCAGAATCCAAGAGTTGTGGTCACCATACTCATTGCGAATGCAAAGAATGCAACAATGCAGCATGGTGACCCACGCCTTGGCGGCCTAGTGATGCTTCTGCATCATTGGGCCTCCAGTCTCGCGTTTACCAACGAAACACGACAGCATGAACGCTGTCATTTTACTTTGATTTTCTTTGCGAGGGTAGTACCGCCCCGGTCGAGCCGGCCCGTTCGTGCAGAAATCAGCGTGGCTGTCGTGTTTCGTTGGTGAGTGCGAGACCGGAGGCCCAATGATGCAGAAGCATCACTAGCCTACCATGAAGTGGGTCGCCATGTTACAATGTCTACATTCGCAGTATTGTGACCACCGCTCTTGGATTCTGCTTATGCTTGCCATCAGGCAGAGTAGAGTCATTTTGGCAGGGCCAAACATAAAAAAAGGACATTAGGCTAATTTTTATCGCGATAACCACCATATACGCGGGCGGAGCCGCGGACAACAGCTAATAAAAAATCAATAAATATAAATTATCTTTAAATATGCTATTATTTTATCAAGCCCCGACACGAAGTGTGAGGGATGTTAAGTATGAGTTTTACGTGTGAATCTATGTCTGTGTGTAATATGTATATGGGTTGTTGCGGCATTATTGCTCCCAAAAGGATGATTTTGAGTATTTGTTTTGTCAAAGCTTGGAAAGTTTGAGAAGCTAAGACCATTTTAAAATTTATATTATTTAAATTTTTGGGTAAATACCTATGTCTACCCGTGCAAAGCCGGGGCGGGCTGCTTGCATATTCTTCTTCTTCCTAGCCTTTATTATTCCCAAGATTTGGGATAGATCAACCGGTTTTACCTGAATATCAGTTTATACACGGAGCGACTGGCATCGGACCTCCGCAACCCTGAGGGTGAACTGAACTCGAAGGTTGAAATAGTTGTCAGTATATTTGAGGGCCCTATCCCAATAACGATTGCCATAGATGTTCATGACAACCGGGACCGACGGCTTAACGTGCTCTACGAGGCACGGGCGGTGAACACCGCCATCTTGCATAGTCCGGGCTGCTATTAAAAATTTCTTGTAAGAAAAACCCAACAGCAGACCGACCCGGGAATTTATAATATTATAATTTTTAAAAGATGAAATTTTTTAAAAGCCTGTACTATGGTATCCAGACTACCGATAAACATACTTATTGGTAAGTAAGTGATAAGTTAGGCTTCAATTTAGTTTGCCTTTGAATATCACACAATAAATTATATTATTCATTAATAGAATGAATAAAGAAACAACAATTTTTTTTCATAGATTTATTTTTTACCGTGTAAATGTGTTTTTGTCTGTTATTACCGACAGTGGCATCCATCAAAGCCACATTTTCATTTATCTGCTAAGACCGATCAAGACTATCAAATCAGTATAAGTACATTAATATTTTTAGTTGGCACAGCCTGTATATAGGTACTACATTATTATGATAAAATTGCATCGGTTTCAAAATCAAAGACAATTCATGGACGTTACCATGAATTTTAGATATTGTAAGTAAATAGAATCCAACATTGTTGACAACTCTTGCCTCTAGATCACAGTATTACGCATGTTTTCATTAAATAACATATCTATCTTTAAAAATACTCCTTTACCGAAGATTTTTCCCAACTTGGTAACACTGAAAAGTTGATGTTCCAGTAGACATCCAGCTAGACTACACACACGAATGTTATACAACAACTTCATCGATCACACAAGTTGTAGTCTCATGAAGTTGTAAAACAACTATTTTATTCACAATAAGTCTTTGAAAGTATTCTAAATAAGTAAATAAATAATTTACATTCAAGTACAATTTCTATAATAAAAACATTTTACACTTTTCGTCTGTATAAGCCCGTTAAACTGCGTCCAATGTGATCGAACCAATTGCGTCTCACTGTTGCCCTGTGGATTTCGGCTTCCCTTTTGAACTCTCGCCAAGCTGCCTTCTCAGTAGGTGAAGCAGGACCCCAGCTTTCCTTAGCAGTGAACGACTTCCTGACGGTCTGTGAATATGCAATTAACAATATTTAATAATACTTTTTAATCACCTGTATTAGTTCTAAAGGTAAGCCCTTACCTCCAAGAAGTTTCCAGTTCTATTTTTATACAATGTATATATAATTCCAATAGGGACGAAAGAGACTCCAGCGAACAGCATTACGTAGCCAGCCGCTAAAACGACCAAAGAATATTTTATAATTAGACTAAAAGTACAAGAATACACATAATATAAAGACACACTCTTGTTTCCCCAAAGGGACAGGACGTATACGTTTTGCCCAATATAATTAAGGCCTATTTTACGTATTAAACAGAAAGGTTAATGCCATCAACCAGGCACTGATTGAAGGTTTATGATGTTTATAGTAGAACTGATTTCGTGTAAGCAGTACAGAAAGAGGAGTATCACAATAAGTGACGTATCATTAGAGAGGCCAATGTCCAGCTGTGGACTAAATAAAATAGGCCAATGGTGTAACAACACATTGTTTCGTACTAGTCCAACTTATTGTTCTCTAGTACGATGTAAAACATGTAAGAATGAATTACCATTCTTTCGAAGAACCTTCCATTTCCACCAATATTGATGATAAACTGCATATGAACCTTATTAACCGACTTCAAATAAGGAGGAGGTTCTCAATTCGACTGTATTTTTTTATGTTTGTTACCTCAGAACTTTCGACTGGGTGAATCGGTTTTGATGATTTTTTTTTTATTTGAAAGCAGCTGTGCTTCCCGTGTGGTCCCATTTCAATTTGGCCCAGTTATTGAAGAAGTTTTTATTGTTAAAATTTTCAGTTATTATTACAACTATTTTCCCAGCCGAAAAAAAATATGTATAGGTACGTTTAATTATAGTCAAGGAAAAATTAAGTGATATTTACCGTAACCTGCCGGTGGATATACGTAAACGTCGGCAAATCTCAAATTGGTCACTCCCTGAAGTGCGTAGATAAATACTAACGTCATCATCGCTGGGCAGATCAAACCCCAACAAAACCTCCAGTAGAATGAAGTCTTAATTCCAAGCATATATTCGATGTCCACACACAAATTCTCTAATCCTGAAAGCGTTTTAAGCAACTTTTGATTAAAACACATAACTTGGGAATGAATTAAATCCCTGTATTTAGTCGGGGTTCTACTACTTGTTAGTACTTATATTAGAATCCCAATTTTTTACAGAATAATTTCTTTATTGAGATGCGAAGTTGTTGTTATGTATCTCACATCAGCTGAGATAACAAATTAATAAAAAAACTCGCTTCCGCTTGAGTACATCAGTTGGTATAAGAAATATAGATCTGACCACAGTTACTTAATAATATTGTACCTATAAAGATTTTCTTGAGCTCTTACCGTAAATCCAAATTATTCCAACGATTTCTGAGATACCGGCGAAGAGAATCAAGAAAGTACCACCGTAGTAATCCACCAATTCTAAGATGTATTGACCACCCTATAAAAATAATTTATTATGACATACATAATAATTATTTTTTTTTAAAATCGCTTATCTATATGTCGGAGTGAGGGTATCCAAATAATAAAAGTGATACAAACATTTGCCACTATCGAACACTACGGAACACTCTATATAAAGCGGCGCGATCGGCAACAGGACACAGTTCTCTTCAGATCTCGCGACGACCATATCTATTATTTGATTTGCGATTTATTGTATCTCTGTGTTTTATATTGTGTGTATGAGGCGATATTTATCAGTGGGGGAATTACTAGCCTAGGTGGCGAATTCCACAGGGCATCGCGGAGGGGTGAGCGTTGCCCCAATCCCCTCATGGGGGGTTGCTGATGGTGTTTAAGTTAATTCGTATCCGTTTAGTAGTGATTAGTGTTTGGCTTTGGTCCAGATTGGCTGTATCTGTCATTCATGTTCTCGTTTATTCTTGTGTCTCCGACATCAGAAGTGGGATCTGAATCTCATTTGCCCACAACGTTTGAGAGTGTAACGGATCGTCAGTCGCGGCGAGCTGTCGAACTACCCTCGGCTCGAAAATCGTACGAGGTGTCATTTGTTAAATTTTGGTAAGCGAGAACGCTCACATAGTGTCAAAGTGTCGGTATAGCCTTTTCGCGTACGAACGGTTTGTGAGACGTGCGGCCTACAACAGCGGCAGCGTGCGGTAGTAAAAGTAACGCATCGATTACTGGGAAGTAACCGGTATGTATGGACAACTCCAACAATCCGGTGAGTCGTACTATTTTTATTTTGTGCCGAATGCACTTTAATAAGACAAGTTCTGTCAGATGAATTTCTAGGCAAACGACAATATAGTGCAATAACATTGAGGGTAGGTAATGCCCGCACTTATTGTAACATCGAAATTCTATGTACAGTTTTAATCCAGATTTATTCAGTGTGGTTATTGTTTCATGTAGTGTACGATTGCTGTATTTCAAGCGACATAATTATTTAAAGAAAAGGATGAGAATCTGTTTTCGAACAGAATATTTTTTTTAAATAATAAGATCGTTTCTAATGGTGACATCGTTACAAAGGTAGACGATTTCGGAGGTATAGTGTAGTATTATATCATAGCAGAATATCTGTGATGGAGGTGGATTGAATTACCCGTTCTGCACATGCTGTTTGTTTATTGTTTAAATTTATTTCTTATTTTTAACCCCGACGCAAAAAGAGGGGTGTTATAAGTTTGACGTGTCTGTCTGTCTGTGGCACCGTAGCTCGCGAACGGATGAGGCGATTTCAATTTAGTTTTTTTGTATGAAAGGTGAGTTACGTGCGAGTGTTCTTAGACATGTTTCATGAAAATCGTTTGAGTCGTTTAAAAAGTTATGGGGGTAAAAGTGGGGAAGAATAACCGAATGTCTGCAAAACGTGCCAGTATAATCGTTATATGACAATTGTGTAATTGATAACTTCGACCTGATGCTGCATAAGGGGTTTTTTTATTTATTCAATTTTTAAATTTATGATTGTGATGTGATCTTTAGTTTGAGGCGGATTCATCTTTGATTGTAGCTATTAACATTTTTTTAATTATTATTTTGACCAATTTGAGATAGTTGTGACTCGAATTATAATTACCGTTTTTTTATTTTGTGATGAAATGTCGATATTTTCAGTAAAGATAAAAAAAAACTGGTCGGACTTCTATTTGGTGTCAGCTATCTCACCAGCAGCGGGTGATTGTAGCTGGCATGTCTATGTAGTTGGCAGATACACGTGTGGGAGTCACAAGGGATAACTAACTGTTACACTTGTGGTGGTCACAGGGATGACCTACGATACTATTTATTTTGATTGCTTTGAGAATTTGCAGCAGTAGTCAATTACTAAAGTTCTTATTTTATGTTGTTTTGATTTTAATAATGATGTTACTGTTTTCTTTTGCTGTTCACTAGTGTACTGTTTTATTGAGACAGAATAGACAGTGAGGTCAGATATGGCAGAGTGAGAGAGATACTGTGTGTACACGTATGTGACATTTGATAGGGAAAGTGTAAATTAGTAAAGTTTGATCTCAGTAACTTAGTTTTGATTCAAAGTTAAGAAAGAAATTAGACAAAGTTAAATCCTAAGTATAAAGGACCGTTTAAAATTGTAGAGTTGCTCGATGGCGATCGTTATACTTTGAAATCTTTAACTAGTAACAGAATCTACAAATGCGCTAGCGTTCGTATACGAGTTTCCTTTAAGTGATATACCCGAGGAGGTAGATTTGTCTGGCATTGATAATAGTGAGGAAAATCCCTGTAGATAAAGTCCCTATTGATGTTGATGATGATAATCAAGGGTTAATTAATGCTGATGCAATGGAATGAAATTGAGTTGTAATTGTGTGGCGAGTAGTCTCTATAATGAGATATGAGATATCCTATCAGCGTGGTGGTTGTTAAAGTTTAGTTAAGTTTTGCGAAAGGCGAGGTGGCCACTGAAAGGCGAGGTGACCACTGAAAAGTGAAATTGGTAGAATAAGAGGCCATCTAGATATTGTTAATAATAATAATCCAAAAATGTGTAACGCGATAAACGGTGAGGTGACTGTTGCGATACTACTTACTGGTGTTATTAATTTAGTATGTAGCGAGAAGTCTATTAGCATTCAGATTTGATAACGAAAAGCCTATTTTATGAGAATGTCCTAAATGAAGTTGTTCCACAGAAGATAAAATGTAATAATGTACCCAATGTCCTTGGTCAGGAGTGGCCGAACAACACAAAAATCTCTTTCTTTTCTGCGGATAATGATGATGATGCCTTCAACATCACACGAGGACGTGTAATACGTCAGGACGGCCGTGTCGGAGTGAGGGTATCCAAATAATAAAAGTGATACAAACATTTGCCACTATCGAACACTACGGAACACTCTATATAAAGCGGCGCGATCGGCAACAGGACACAGTTCTCTTCAGATCTCGCGACGACCATATCTATTATTTGATTTGCGATTTATTGTATCTCTGTGTTTTATATTGTGTGTATGAGGCGATATTTATCAGTGGGGGAATTACTAGCCTAGGTGGCGAATTCCACAGGGCATCGCGGAGGGGTGAGCGTTGCCCCAATCCCCTCATGGGGGGTTGCTGATGGTGTTTAAGTTAATTCGTATCCGTTTAGTAGTGATTAGTGTTTGGCTTTGGTCCAGATTGGCTGTATCTGTCATTCATGTTCTCGTTTATTCTTGTGTCTCCGACATATATATATAAAAGAGTAAGGTGACTGACTGACTGACATACCCAGAGATCAACGCACAGCCCAAACCGCTGAAGCTAGAATCCTGAAATTTTGCATGTAGATTCTTTATATAACGTAAGTGAGCACTAAGAAAGGAATTTTTGAAATTCCACCCCTAAGGGGGTAAATCAGGGGATAAAAGTCTGCGTAAGCGAAGCTGCGTGTAAAAGCTAGTTATTTTATAATTTTTCATTAGTTGGTAACAACAAACATTTTAATATATTTCGGCTGGAACCGAAATTTGTTGTTAAATCGGTAAAGGCGAGCGCTGATTGAAAACCTTATTATATCTTTACTAGCTTTTACACGCGGCTTCGCTCACGCAGACTTTCATCCCCTGATTTATCCCCTTAGGGGTGGAATTTCAAAAAATCCTTTCTTAGTGCTCACTTACGTTATGTAAAGAACCTACATGCAAAATTTCAGGATTCTAGTTTCAGTGGTTTGGGCTGTGCGTTGATCTCTGGGTATGTTAGTCAGTCAGTCTGTCAGTCAGTCAGTCACCTTACCCTTTTATATATAGATAGATATGGATTAAGGTAGGTAGTTATTTACCTACAAACGTACCTACGAATTTACCTACTATAAACCACAAGTATAGTTAATTTGAAATAAAGCTAATCATTAATTATTCATCTTCCTGGCCTTTATTATTCGCAAGATTAATTGAGGTTGGCTACTAGTTCAATCGGTTTTACCTGAATATCAGTTTTTACACGGAGCGACTGGCATCGAACCTCCGCAACCCTGAGGGTGAACCGAGTTCGAAGATTGAACTAGTTGTCAGTAGGTATATTTGTGGGCACTGACTTCCCAATAACGATTGTAAAGGTGTTCATGCCAACCGGGACCGACGCGACGGCCTAACGTGCTCTCCGAGGCACGGGCGGGAAACACCGCCATATTTCATACTCCGTGCTGCTGTTAAGAATTTCTTGTATGAAAAACTCAACAGCAGTCCAACCCGGGAATCGAACCCGGGACCTCTTGTTCGGCAGTCGCTTGCGCTAGCCGCTAGACCAACGAGACAGCTAATTATTAATAAATTACTGTAAATAAATACTAAACCTACATGAATTCATGATTAAATAATATAAAAACATAAACACAACGGAGCGAGATCTGTCCCCTGAAGAGAAACTGTCGCTTGTTTCCGATAGCGCCGATAGGTTACGGTACCATTCCCACCTCATAGAGCCATTCGATTGTGTCACGTGTTCGTAATAATTTTATTATTCGGATAACCTCATTCCGACATATGTGTAAAGATTTATATAGACAAGCGAAATACTTACGGGAGTACAGTAAACTAGACCCAATAAGAAACCACTGCTGCAGGTTAAAGCTGACATGTAAACAGTTCTAACTTTAGGAAATGCATCCAGCATGATAGTGTTGATGGCAGACAATAGCGCTACAGCTGAACCAATGCCAAGAACGGTCATCATCAAGAAGAACATGACGGAGAACAACTAGAAATTTAAAAAAAAGTCAATGAAATAACTAATGATGAATTATTGTGAAGGAATCTACTCAGGGAAGGCATCAATTTATTTCAGTAACCCTCGTGTTGATCAAATTAAGAAACCAGTTAACATCTATATATCTATACAAATAAATAAAATTGGAGTGTCTGTTTGTACTATTAAAATAACCGCTTTTTACTAAATGCATATGTATACATATACGCACTAAATGTATACACGGTACATACACCAAAATATCATTTATTACAATTTTTGTCTGTCTGTCTGTTTGTTCCTGCTAATCTCTGGAACGGCTGGACTGATTTTGACGGGACTTTCACTGATGGGTAGCTGATGATGTAAGGAGTAACTTATGCTACTTTTTTTAGACTAACTTCGCCCGACGGCGTTACACGCGGGACGACAATAACCGCGGGTAAAACTGCGGGACTCACATGGTCAGTAATACGAAAAAGTGAACTTTGAATGAATGAATGAATCTTTTAATATTGTATCACCATATTCACCTGAGGTAAGAAAGTTTTGGCGATAGCGTCAGGGTAAGAGATGAAAGCAAGTCCAGTTCCTCCAGACCCTACAACTTCTCCTACCTCCTGATTTAATTCGTATGCCAGGTTACCCAAGATACCGAAAATTGTGATACCAGACAGTAAACTAGTAAAAGTGTCCAAAGTCGTTACGATCATAGCATCTCTAAAACAATTAAAAAGAAATAGGTATAATAATGATTTAAATTATAAACAATTATTTAAAGATATACATTCACACAACATACCTGTAAACATTTTGCCTAAAGTTGTTGTATGACGAAAACATAATTATAGGTCCAGTACACACAGTGAGGGAAAAGAAAACTTGAGTTACAGCGTTATACCAAACCTGCAAACAATAAATTAGTATCAAATGGCGTAATTTAAAAGTACCTGGATGAAACAGGACTTTATTATAAGCAATTTAAACAAATGTAACGAAAATGTAGAACTATACTCACACTAAGTTCGATAAGTTTGTCCCACTGTGGTGTCAAGAAAAACAGGATACCATCGCCGGATCCAGGTAAAATCACGGTGCTGAGAACGAAGAAATTGTTCAAAAGAGAGTCACGTATTTCAATATGCCTAAATCATAATAACTATACATATATGTTATGTATATACTTACGTAATTAGAAGAATGATCATCACAACGTAGGGGAATAACGCTAAGAAGTAGGCTGCTTTACCGGAACTCTTGACTCCTTGTGAAACGATCACAAATATTATGACCCACGAGGCAAGTAGACACAAGACCAAGTACCAGATCGGAGTACCTAAACAAAGTCAAAAACACAGTTAGTACATTTTTCATGATTTATATTCATTTCGATTATGTTACGATTATAACAAATACGAACCTATGCCACCCTCAATTCCATCGATTTGCTGGAGTACCGTTTTCCTGAAAAATAAACAAATAAGTATTTTTTTATCTCTTTTTTTATGTTTGGTCCTGCCAAAATGACTCTACTCTGCCCGATGGAATTCATAAGCAGAATCCAAGAGTGGTGGTCATCATACTGCGAATGCAGACAATGCAATAATGCAGCATGGTGACCCACACCATGTCGGCCTATTGATGCTTCTACATCATTGGGCTTACGATCTCGCACTCTCCATCGAAACACGACAGCACGAACGCTGTCATTGTACGTTGATTTTCTGTGCGAGGGTAGTACCGCCCCGGTCGAGCCGGCCCGTCCGTGCTGAAATCAGCGTGGCTCTACTTCTAAACCTCATTCGGTTAGGTCATCGCAAACTTCAGAAGTAGTCTGTCAACTGAATTAAAAGTCACTTGGTAATTTATTATTGTCCCTGCGTGAAGGTTGCCACAAAACTACCTAGGTTCTTATTAACTTTAAGAGCTTTATTATATTACTATAGAAAATAAATACATACACAAAATAGAGTTCAGCGCTACTGCTTGCGTTCGGCGACACAACCTCTGGTATTGGTTGGTTAGGATCTGAAGGGAAGCAATCAATCCAATCAGGGTCACAAATACCCCATGGAAGCGTAGATTGAAAACTCATTGACAAATAATAAAGGCACAGCCCCACGATTGATACGTAGTACGTCAATATGTAAGCGCACCCCAATATTGCGCTGTAACCGGCACCTGAAATTAATTTTCAATGATTTTTTTTTATTAAGAAAGTATAACAAAGTAAACATAAATAAACCGAAGCGAATACCCATATCTATACTTATAATAAAAATAGCTGTTGCCCGCGGCTCCGCCCGCGTGTATGTTATCGCGGCAAATAGTAACCTATGTGTTAATCTGATGTATCTTCTACACTTATTGTGGCGACTTCCACATACAGCGCAACAGAAATATACTACAGCGCCATCTACCGAAGTTACACTGAACTACGGAGTAACGAAGGAAACTAAGAAACTACCAATCCTGAATCGCGCAGTGAAAGCTCTCGCGCCGATAATCATATATACAATATCCCAACATCAACCGTTGGGCAGTGGGCCCGCCAGGTCGGAGGATCCTCCCTTTGTGTTGGTGGGACATGACACACCGGTCCCCCACAGTGGGCTGGCTGGCTGTAGTATATTTCTGTATGTGGAGATCGCCACACCACTCCCCTCCAAGACCGGAGGGAGGTCGATACATTGTTGTGTTGGGGCCGTATGGGTAAAACTGGAGGGGAGTGATGTGACGACTTCCACATACAGCGCAACAGAAATATACTACAGCAGCATCTACCGAAGTTACACTGAATTACGGAGTAACGAAGGAAACTAAGAAGGAAACACCTGTCCCCCACATTATAAAATAACATATCCTGACTGACTGATTCATCATCGCCGCGAGCCGTTTAATAGTTTTATTAAATTTAGGAATACAAAATTTGGTGAGTATGATCGTTTTATTAAGTAGACACCCATTAAGGAAGAAATTTCGGAATTTCTACCCCCAAGGGGGGTGAAATAGGGTATGAAAGTTTGTATGGAAGTCCGTCACTTTTTAAGTTAGAAACATGTAACTTTATTTTTGGGCTACTGATTAAAAATGAGTAAACACGTATTTAAGCGTTTCTGGATATTCTACTCCGTAGGGGTGAAATAGGGGTTGACGCTTTGTATGTAGGTTAGTCTGGAAATCCGTCATCTGTGAAGTTAAAAACATGAAAGTTTATTTTAGGGCTATACAAGAAACATGAAACTATATTTTTGGGTTACTTATAAACATTAGTAGATATGTATTTCAGCGTTTCCTAATATTCTACCCCTAAGGAGGTGAAATAGGGGTTGAAATTTGTTTGGAACTTCGTCATTTTTAAATTAGAAACATGAAACTTTACTTTTGGGCTACTGATTAAAAATGAGTAAACACGTATTTAAGCGTTTCTGGATATTCTACTCCTTAGGGGTGAAATAGGGGTTGACGCTTTGTATGTAGGTTAGTCTGGAAATCCGTCATCTGTGAAGTTAAAAACATGAAAGTTTATTTTAGGGCTATACAAGAAACATAAAACTATATTTTTGGGTTACTTATAAACATTAGTAGATATGTATTTCAGCGTTTCCTAATATTCTACCCCTAAGGAGGTGAAATAGGGGTTGAAATTTGTTTGGAACTTCGTCATTTTTAAATTAGAAACATGAAACTTTACTTTTGGTTTGGGCTACTGATTTAAAAATGAGTAGATACGTATTTAGGCCTTTCTCGATTTTCTACGCTGAAGGGATGAAATAGGCGTTGACATTTCGTAAGCGTGTTAGTCTAGAAGTCCGTCAGTTTTGAAGTTAGAAACATGAAAATTTATTTTAGGGCTATTGATAAAAAATTAGGAGATACGTATTTAAGCGTTTCCCAATATTCTACCCGTAAGGGGGTGAAATAGGGTTTTTAAGTTAGAAACATGAAAAATTATCGGGCTTATTATTGGGCTAATAGTTAAAAACGCGTAGATACTAAGTGTCTCTGGATATTATACCTACCCCTTTTTTTTGTGCGGAAATTTCCTTGGATATCACCAACTGGTGGTTATGTCGGACTCGAACCGACTAAAAACCGCACACCGTCTCGGGTTCTAGAAACCAGGGAACCAGAGCGCCCTCGAAAGGAAATCCCATAAATGATATTTCTACCCCTAAGGGGTGAATTAGGTGTTGAAATTTCGTAAGTAGATTAGTTTGGAAGTTCGTCATTTTAAATTTAGTAGCCTGAAACGTTGTGCTTAGGCTTTTAAGTACAAATAAATGAATACCTATATCATCATATATGGGAATTCTATTTCTAAAGGGGTTAAAATAAGGGTCGAACGTTAGTATGAAATCCTTTTTAATGGGCTATAGATTAAAAATAAATAAATAGGTACGTTTAAAAACATGAATAAATTATTCATACATACTACCAAGTAATATTGAGAACCTCCTCCTTTTTCAAGTCGGTTAAAAATACAGAAGAAATATTATAATACCAAGTAATATTTATAGTAGGTAGAACAAAAATCCAGTAAATAGTTCCAAAAATAACTTTTTATCCGAATTTACATTCAAGAACTACTACTGAGTTTTTAAGTCGATTTGGGTGCGTGTGTCGCGTAGGGAGCCGACCGACCGCGCGGGTACTGCTTTTTAAACAATTTGGACGTGCCTGGTAACCTACGTAGGGCAGTACTATTAGTTATTCTGTGGCAGGGCGCAGGCCACGCGCCCGCGCTGCCTTTTGGGTACCTATCATAAAGATGTTTTGTATCATTTTCTGGTAAATTATGATGAACTATTATGTTACATGTTTACTCCTCTTTCAAGTATTTTAAACTTAAAATAAATATCATAAATATAAATGACCATTTAACGTTTTTGGCATTCTAGTTTTTGGTTCAGTATCAATAAGAGCATCCTCCCAAAAAAATCTAAATTTCTTTAATGTACAGAATTGATATTATACACTTTTCTTATGCGTTTAAAAGTAATCGTATAATGTACCTACTGTGAAGTTAGTGTTACTTGATTCCAGGAGATGTCGCTGTTTTCAGTTAAGAAACAATTTTCAAGAAAATGTAATTGCTTCAGTATCGATTAGAGAGCCCTCCCAAAAAAACATATAAATTTCTTTAATGTACAGAACTGAACTGTTACATTTTTATTAAACGTTAAAAAGAGTAATCATATTACGTACCTATTGTAAAGTTAGTTACTTGATTCCAAAAGATGTCGCTGTTTTAAGCAAAGTTAAAAATTTCAAGAAAATTTAAAACAGCCCTTTCTATGGAAAGAGAGAACATAAAACAAATACCTACCTATCAAATACTAACTATATACCACATTAATCACAATGCTTGTGCATAAAACGTTCCCACGATTATTTTGAATATTTAAGTCATGCGGGCACAACCAAACACACAAATTCGACGTCTACAGATTTATTATCCTTGATATATGTATGTAGGATTTGTAAAATGGAACGTC
Organism: Diaphora mendica; assembly: GCA_949125395.1. Classification (NCBI taxonomy): domain Eukaryota; kingdom Metazoa; phylum Arthropoda; class Insecta; order Lepidoptera; family Erebidae; genus Diaphora; species Diaphora mendica. Next base: position 13,134,465 of record OX421321.1, read on the forward strand.
AAGTGTGTGTGAGCGAGACGTAAAGGTGAGAGCGGGAAAATAAATAAGAAAAAGAGGATGGAGGATTAGGCGCGGGTTGAAGGGTTGAAAAATTGTTGTTAAATTAGTTTAAAGTAAAATAAAAGTATTTTAAGCCGAAATTGTTGCACATTATTTAATTTTGACCAAACAATCCCACATGTATAATAGATCACGGAACAATATTTAAAGTACTTGCTGTCTAGCCAAAAAAGAATGAATGAAATTGGACTATGTGTTATTGAATTACAACTAAGTACATATTTTGACTTTCATCCCCTCTGTCCAGGAAATCGTGCTGAATTTCGGGATAAAAAGTATCCTATGTCCTACCTCGTAGTATGAACTCAAATCATGCCAAGTTTCATTTGAATCCGTTCAGTAGTTTCGGCATGATGCGCGGCCAAGATACAGACAGACAGACAGACAGACGGACAGACAGACAAAAATGAAAAAAAATACAGTTTTGGCTTCTGTATCGATTATAGAGAGCCCTCCAAAAAACATTTCAAAATATCTTTAATGTACAGATCTTGGCCGCGCATCACGCCGAAACTACTGAACGGATTCAAATGAAACTTGGCATGATTTGAGTTCATACCACGAGGTAGGACATGGGATACTTTTTATCCCGATATTCAGCACGGTTTCCTGGTGGGAGGGGATGAAAGTCAGAATATGTACATAGTTGTAATTCAATAACACATGGTCCGATTTCATTCATTCTTTTTTTGCTAGAAAGAAAAGAAATAAAAGATAACGGGAAAAGTCTTTTTTTTTGTCCGCGACTGTACACTGCCTGTGGGAAGCTGAGACAGATATGTAAATATGGCGGTACGAAGTTCGCCGGGTCAGCTAGTAAATAATATATATACTTTGTTTCGTTCTATATACTTTAAACAGTGATTTAAGAATAGATCATGAAGAGGTTCTTAGACAAGCACCCCTTTGTTTGCTTCTACTATGATAACAGTTTCTCAATCTGTCTCTTGTCTGTTTGTAATATTAAAATAAACGCTTTTTACTAAATACATATGTATGTATACACTGTACTGTAAATATACCAAAATAACATTTTTTACAATTTTTGTCTCTCTCTGTCTGTTTGTTCCGGCTTATCTCAGGAACGGCTGGACCGATTTGCTTTTTTAGACTAGCTTCGTCATTACCCCCGGGTACGACAATAACCGCGGGTAACACCGCGGGGTTCAGTTAGTTAACAAATATAGTTAAAAAAATAAAAAACACGCTTACAAAAGTCGGTTACAAACAAACATATATGTGAAGCTAATTTAAACATGTGTGTTGAAACATTCTACATTAAGAACACCTAACAGTTCAATGTTCAATAAATTGCTTTATACTAAACAAGTTTTCATACCTTTCATTGCTGGACTTAATGCCCAAATTCTGACCGAATTTCTTGTACTAAACTGCCCCAGGAGACACTCGAGGTAGTACATTGGTTTACCGATGAAGATCAAGACAAGAAGATATGGAATTAGAAAGGCACCACCTCCGTTCTGGTATGCTATAAAGGGAAATCGCCATACATTTCCCAATCCAACTGAAGTGGCAATGCAAGACATAAGAAACTCTAACTGATTGCCCCATACTGCTCGCTTTCGTCCACCATCTTCTACATCCTCTTTCTGAAAATAGACCATAATGTGTTGATATCCTCTTCTAATATAAATATGAATGTAAGTTTGTTTGTTACGTTTTACGCGAAACCTACTTAACCGATCAACATGAAACTTTGTATACATATTTATAGAGGTATTAGAAGTAACATAGGATACTTTTTATTAAATGCGAACAGAGCCGCGGGCGAAAGCTAGTTTCTTAATAAATAAAATAAAACAGACACAACAATGGATCTCTTTGGTTTACAACTCTCATCATTTCAATTAATTTATCTTCATCTTATTATTTATGATTTTATATTTAAAGGTGTGAACTACGGGTTCCAGGATTTCCTTTCTAGGGTATACCTAGTTTCCCGGCTATTAGTACCTGAGACGGCATGAAGTTTTCGATCGGTTCAAGTCCGACATAACCACGGAAGGTGGTATACGTGGGGATTTTACGCAGAGTGACTGGCATGGCATCTGACCTCCGCAATCCTGAGGGTGAACTGAATTCGAAGGTTGAAACAAAGCATACCATATTATTTAAATATCTTGAACGTCTCTTATAACGCATCTTTAATTATACCTATTACCACTATTAATTATTCTGTGCTATTACTATGGACTGCTGCAAAGTATATATTCTTACACATTACTTATTTTTTTAATTACAATTTAGCTATGACATGTAGAATAGTAACACCAATTTCATCATATAGAACTGCAGCCTTTAAAGCGTATTTATCTCTCGACATACTGATGTTTGTGTTTACCATTCTCATAATCAGAGAGGCATAAACTAGGCACATCGAAGCTTAAAGCTTCACACTTCATACTGCTCATCATAAGGAATGCCACACGTGTTAATATATCTAATCTTTGGAAAGAAACAAATATAAAGATAAGTTCTGAGTAATATACACATATTTTTTTAGGGCATGCAATAACAATCCGTTTAAAACCGTTATGTTTGAGTAATCCGGTAATACACAGAAAAGTACCGCGAGTTACTTATTGAGTGCTTTGAATCGGCCTTTCGAAACCTGGTTTAAATTATTAACTATAGATTAACTCATTTGAAGTCATGCTTTTCGCATTTGTTGCGAAAAGGTAGGTACTAGTCTAGTAGTGGTCGCTTTTCTGTGGCTTCAACATTTATTTATTTAACTAAGTTTTTCCCTCTCTTTAAACTTACGCTTACTCTTCACAATGCGAAAGACAGTCGTACTTACTTTTTTTTCATCATTGTCTTCAATAGGTGGCTTGTATGCTGGTGGATTCGTATCGTTCAGTCCTCGTTTACCCATTTCATCATCGATTTTATACCCATTATTGTCGGCCTGAAAACAACGTTTATTAATGATGATGATGTTATCCTAGCCGATTACGGCCACGGCGCGGCGGCCAGTCTCAACGGAGACCAGCCAACTACACAGAAGATATCATAGTGCACAAGTGTGTGCGGAAACACAGCTGCACTTTCTGTTCCCCCTCTCTCATATTCCGATGGGACGGTTAACCGACACGACCGGGGAGAGATCAGACGCAGAAGCGACAATTTTACGTGCTCTCCGAGGCACGGGGGTTCAGACCTCAACTTCCAAACTCCGAGCTGTTATTGAGTATTTCTATAATCAGAATAACTCAATAACACTTTTGGTCCAACCCGGAATTCGAACCCGAGACCTCTTGACTGGCAGTCGCATGCGTCAATCGCTAGACCAATTAGGCAGTTTAATAGACACAATACAAATCTTTGGAAGGAAAACGTATAAAATAAATCCCACCAAAATATTAAAACTACTACACACTACACTAAATATTTTTATAGACTCATTACAGGTAAAAGTACATTACAGATAAAAAAAAAAAGTGATTTTTAAGCGCAACACAGTCAAATGAAACAAAGATAAGCCATTTAATTAATAAATAAAAATAGTTAGGTACTCTTTTAGCTGTAGGTACATCATTTGTAAAGTTTTAGGTAGGACATAGTTCTTGTTCCCGCGATGTTCCAACAACAACAACAAATGTATCGGGTGTAGTAGGCCGTAAAAATAAGATTTGACTAGCTTTAGACAAACTAGGGAAAATAATACGATTGGCATTAAAAACGTTCTATGATTCACTCACTGAGTTAAATTATGTTATTCAGAAGTGAATATAAAAGCAACATAATAAACTAATAATGTGACAAACATATTCTTAAACAAACTACAGCAACTTATTACATGTTTAACGCCTGAAATAATTTTCATAACATTTCTTCTTCACCCAAGTTTTTTGTACAGTTGACGATTTAATAATATCTTTCAAAAAATAACCAGCACGCATAACACGACTGTGTTAATAATTATTTTAATATTTTCTGCAAAGATACGAGTTTTTTGAAAGAAATATTGTCTAAGTGTTTTGTACTAATAAAATTGTCAAAAGTACTTTAAGTTTAAACGTTAGAGATATTTTTTGCAAAGTATACAATCACCAAATTTAGCTAATATCAATATATTATTTTGTTTAATACTATTATCATGGTTTATTTTTATGTCCTTTAAAAATATACATCTAAATCAGATCTATCATTTATTTTTCCCTTCTAAGGATGAACCTGCCAGGTCTATTTTATAATTGACTATCATTGTTAATGAAAAGTTAGTGCAAAACAAGAAAATAAAAGAAAAAATAGGACGTTGTCCAAATGTCCCTTTCACTCTTTCCTTTCAATCCTTTGTGACAAAGAATAAATTATCGTTTCCTTTGTTGAAACTTTCTACGTGTTAAAAAAATAAAGATAGGAGGGTTTGTGCTATACTGGTCAATGTACATAATGATAATATTGTATTTAAAGACAAATAAGGATACATAAACAATGCCTTATGTAAACATAGCCCGCCTATATTGTAGAAATATGTTAGTGGACGAGATTAGTCAGGTCTTCGTGACTTCATTACTGATATTAAGATATGAAATAAATGGACATACAATGCACATTCAAAGTATCAGTTTGAAACAATGTTACAAATTGATATGCATATGCAAGAAGAGAAATCCATGTATGGAAATCTTTAATAAATGAAAATATAGTAGTTACTATAACTAGAAATAAGTTATTTTCACGTTATTTATATTTGTTAACACTACATTTACGTTGACACGTGATCGCCGGTAACGCATTACCGGCTGTCACGTGTCTGCATAAATTAATGTAAATGTTCATAACCACAGAACAAAAAATATAGGTAGAAATGTTATGTAGGCGGGGCAGGCGCGCCGCGAAATAAGTCCAAATACCTCTATTTTGTCTGCTGGCATTAACTGAACGGTCGCATTCGCATTTAACTTTCAACGGGAAAAAACAATAAAACAATCATACATTGCGTATTAAATTCGATTACTAACTACATTGTTTCCACAAGAGTACGCAATGAACTGCATTTCCTGCGTGAATATTTCGATTTATTTCACCCGAACAGATTTAGTATAAGGCATAGGGGTGTGCCCAAATATTTATAATGCAATCGATACCAGAAAATTGTGGATGTCGATGATATTGGTTTGTGTTTTTCTTAAGTAGAAAGAGGTGATTTGTTTTATATTATGATTTTTAACCGACTGCAAAATAATTTTTAATATGAATTTTTTTGGAAAGCTTTTTGATGAAATGGAATAGGAATAAGAGAAATATTTCTTTTAAAACTTAAAACATATTTTGAAGATTAACATTTTCGGGCCGTCCAACGTCTATACATTGTTTTTTGCATTTAAATTTAGATATAAAATTTAAAAAATGTACATCTTGTGATGATATAAAATAACCTCATAATTACTGTTGATTACAGGGTTAGAAGGTACAGAAAAATTATTAAGATTATGTGTGTTACGTCTATAGAAAGTTGTATCGTGTTGATAAGTATGAAACGTCAAACTCCAAAATTAGATGTACAATATGTACTTATGTTTTGACAAAACAAATGTCTTATTTTTATATATACACAAGAAACTAGTACAATTTCACTCAATCCATTTCTAAGACAGTGACTTTAATATAAAAAATAGGATAGCGATATTTAAAAGTAAGAACTATTTCTTATAGAAATTAAGCAAATTTAATTATTATAATCGACAGGACCACATCTCTACGGTGGGTGGGTCATAAAGACGAAGATCCACCTCTAAACACAAAATTGCACGTAAAACTCTACTTAATGCCAAGAGCATAAGGTTGTAGTTTATTATTATATTCATTAAATCCCTTGGACGAATTAGAATAGACTTAGTTATGTGTGTATAATATTATTAATCGTTTATGTGTGCGTCCCGGCGACAAAAGATTACTTACGAAATTACGTCAAAGGCTTTTCTAGTAGTTCTGTGTTCATAACAATGATTTTCACTTAACTTGAATTCAAGTAGGTATTAGCTGTGTACGCGATGACAGCGCCCCTAGCACAGATTAATGAATAGAGAACAGTTGCCCCTAGTAACCACAATTACTGTGGACTTCATATTATCAGCATTACAACAAATAAAATAATTACAAATTTTTACAAAAAAAAAACTGACTTCAATCTGGACCAAATTTAAATGGGACCACACGGCTATCAAATAAAAAAAGAATCATCGAAATCGGTTAGCGTGATATTGAGTTATTCGTCAATTTATCGCGCACATACTTCATGCAAATTGAAGACTTATATGGTTTTCTCATGGATGACATATCAGACCTGGACCAAATTGAAATGGGACCACATGGGAAGCACCACCTTTCAAATAAAAAAAGAATCATCAAAATCGGTTCACCCAGTCGAAAGTTATGAGGTAGGTAATAAAAACATTTTAAAAAAAAACAGTCGAATTGAGAACCTTCTCTTTTTTTTGAAGTCGGTTAAAAAGGGATTGACTGCATGTTCGACTTAGTGGTTTAAGCGATCAAATCCCACATGGAACAATATGTGTTCCACAAATTGTTGTTCTGAGTCTGAGTGTTTTTTGTGTCCGTTACAAACATGCGTTGTTTGTAAAGTCCCCGCGACACAGGATGTATATTCCTAATGCGGGAGATATTTTTAAGAACACGACATACGACAAGACACAAGGCAGTATACAATTATTATTTATATTAATTTTTCCGTAAAAATGTATTTGGATAGCCAATTATTTTTAGTTCTAGTTATGTCTTATAGAATTACTTCAATTTTGTTTCTTTTCATTTCATCGGTATTAATTGGTTCATGAGTTTGAGCGTTTTCGCGGACGGAAATGACGGATAAGTTCCCGACTTTTACTTATCTACTAACTTTTAAACTTTCGCGTTCCATGATATATTAATTATTTTTACGGGAATTAACGCGATCACTTATTTAAAGGTATTACATACCTCTGATTTGCCTGTCGTTACGACCAGGTTGCACTGGCCGTGGTCACAGGCCGTGGTGGTCCGTCGTCGAATCCGTGAAGTAGAAGGGTCTTCGCTCGCGCTTTTTTACGCAGTCGGATAAACAGCAGAATAGGGACACATCGGTTTGCTTACAGAATAGGGACACTGTTAGTATAGTATGAGACGGTATATGGCGAAACAAATTTATCAATAATATCAAAAATTTGCGGGTGGATGAAGAACCTTCTACTTCACGGATTCGATGACGGAGGGCGTGCACCGCTGAGCCCACAGAACACATATACTCCTAGCGGCTGAGCCAGTCAGCCTGTGACCACGGCCTTATTTTTTTTTTTCGGCCAGTGCAACCTGGTTGAAACGTCAGGCAAATCGTATGTAATACGTTTAAATAAGTTATTTTAGTTATCTGTTAAAAAAAATATCAACATGTTTTTTCTATGTTGCTTATTCTATTACGAAGGTAGGTAGTAGTAGCATGTACATATGTTTAAGGTCTTTCAATGGCCATAAAGTATATGAATTAGATATTAATCACGCAAACGTCAATTTTGTTTATGATTTTATCGCTCATTTAACATTAAATACAGTTAATCTAATCGTGTTTATTATATGTGAGATTAAGATAAAACAGTTAATCGTGAATCTAGAATTACCTACGTATATATGTAAATATCATTGACGAAACGTGACAATGAACATTTATTACCTCCTAACAAATCAATAGAAACAGATAATGTCAGCCGACAATAAAAAATACGAATACCGAAAATCAAAATAATCAAATTTTTTAATATTTTCATTTAAAGCTTATGATAGTACTCATTTTAAGTAAACGATGTCAATATAACAATCGTTATTCACTGACCCAAATAAGATTTATTACCCAGTAGACCTTCGCTTTTCTATCTCTGTGTACAAGGTAGTACAGCCATGCTGATTTGAGCTCGACCGGTAAAGATCAATCTAAAATGACAGCATTGGTGCTGTCGATTTCCTTGCTATTACGAGACCGGAGGCCCTATGATGCAGAAGCATCACTAGGCCGCCATGTTGTGGGTCATAGTCTGCATTCGCAATGAGTATGGTGACAACCACTCTTGGATTCTACTAATGCTTTCCACTAGGCAGAGTAGAGTCACTTTGGAAAACTCATACTTAGAAAAAACTTTGGGTTAATTTGTTTTCTATATTTCGTACAGCAATATTTAAAAGTTTTTTTTTTTTACATTTGTGACTACATCTGTACTAGTAGGTATGCAGTCTATCTATAGTCTTTACTACTACCTATAGTATATAATATACGAAAAAATGCTAAATAGTCCTGAAAAATGTGTTTGTTTGCCTTCTTTTTCCTTTTATTAGAAACATTTTTTATCAATATAGTATAACACATTTGATTGATAAATAAACAAATACCCCACAGATTAGACCTAAAAATTAATTGTATATTAATCCAAATAAAGATCAAACTAGGAGACTACTCTAAAAGAACATTATTTTGTTTCCATCACGGCGCTAACAGGGAAACAAAAGATATGACTGAAAAAAAAAACGTTCAATGTAAATCAAGCTAGCGGTTCAGCCCCCCTAGCCAAGTTGCAAGCGTTCTTCTTTCTGCAATCGTTAACGCCTAAATTCTCGTGTGTCATTGGCTAATACTTTGTGTAAGATTACTTTGTCTAAGATTAGCCAATGACACACGAGAATTTAGGCGTTAACGATTGCAGAAAGAAGAATGCTTGAAACTTGGCTAGGGGGATGCTTGCAGATTGACGTAGGAACATTTCTTATTAATATATGTATGTAAATTACATACATTAATAAATATGCATAACATTAAATGCTATGTATACTTTTTATTGTTCACATTAGAATAATCTTCTTGAGAGCGATTTAATTTGTACACAGAGGTATCTCTTTAGATCAATAAAAAGATACACTTCTCATGCGCAGGCGTATCATCATCGCATGACATTGACTTTGATGCAAATAGAAAGCAAGTAGCCCATGTTCTTACGTTTAACAAAAAACATATCTAATTATCTTTATTTAATTATTTATTTTAAAAAGTGTGTATGTATTTTTACTATTTTCCAAGATCATGGTAAAAATAATTATTTACGACTAAAAGGACAGTAGCAAACGAATGTTTTTTTTCTAATTAACACGCGGTCGTTTGAATTTAAATTAGGGAGAACCAAACATAACCAGAAAAATAAATAGATCCGTGTAAATTATATACATAGTAGCTTTTGTGTTTATATACATACTAGCTTATGTTCTTATATACATATTAGCTAGTGGTACGCATTATCGCGGTGAAAAGTAGCCTATGTTTCATTACAAATTTAATTGAAATCGGTGCTACGGTTTAGCTGTGAAAGCATAACAGGCAGACTGATAGTTTCTTTCGATTTTATATAACATTAGTATGGATTATATCTAAATTTCTTGAACTTTAAAACAAAAGAAAATGTCATGCAATTATATAACAGTACTGCGTTGATGTCGTCTATTATACTCTTTGCGCTGTAGCATGGTGCGTGACAGTTTCAGTAACATTTCGTTACACTCTTGAAAGTTGCCGCGATTTACAAATTATGACTTAGTATTTCAGCTGTACCACATTCGCAATATATTAAATAATTAATAACTGTAGTAAGTTAAATTAAACCAGCCAGAATGTTCTAGTCTACAAATAATGCCACACCATGCTACAGCGCAAAGAGTATAGCTCGGATGTTAGAATCACTATCACGTGGGTGTAAAGTTTAGTAATTCTGATCCGTCCTGTCCTGTCCCGTCAGTAAATCAATAACACATTTCATTATTAGATATTAGTTATCTATCTTTCCTCTTGTATATTACGTCTCCCTTTCTCTATCGATCGCTACTATCAACATTTACGGATCAAACGAAATAATATGAACCATCAATGAAAATGTATTTTCCTTACCAAGTTTCCGGAAGTATGCAACACAAAAAGGAGTATTTGCTTAAAAAACCAAGCTAGCATCGTATTTTTTATAAATATTTTTCTCAAAATAGTTCTCAATTTCCTCTTTAATTCTTTTATTTTTTAGAACAAACTTAATCACGGAATTATCAATGGTGTGAAAATAATACACTCAACGCTATATCGTGATTTTCTTAAACGAATTTTGATAAAACCTATGATACGATAGTCCGGTAGTTTACCCCGATAGTCATTTACCTGTTTTATCTCATTATGTCATCTAACTAAATAAATAATAAATATTTCGGACATCTAACACACAACGCCATCTAGTCCCAAGGTAAGCAGAGCTTGTGTTATGGGTACTAGACAACTGATACAAATACATATATACTTATTTTTTGTAAATACATACATATTATACATAGAAAACACCCGAACTCCGAAACAAATATTTGTAGATCATACGAACATTTGGTCCGACCCGGGAATCGAACCCGATCCCTCATGATCAGCAGTCGCAGCACACGCCAACCGCTAGACCAACGAGGCAGTCCAAATACATTAAATATAAACTTAAATAATATGAATAACTGATTCATACCAAAATTTTGAGTTAAAACTGTATAAGAAAAAAAAAATTACAAAATTGTCACATAATGAGTTGATATAATATGCGAGCATCGAACCAAGTGGCGTGTAATTCGAGAGGCCTATGTCCAGCATTGGACTGCGATAGGATTGGTTAATTGAGTACATTTCGCTAATTCAATGTCTTAACTTTTTTGAGTAATTCAATCTTCAGCGTAAAAGTTTGCGCTATAAATGATTTATCTGTAAATCGTGTGTAACAACCCATTTTGTTTTAAATTCGGCCGTGATTAAGAGGACATCAAGTTAGTGTTGCGTAAAAAGTTTTTTTTTAAAGAACACCCGTTTTAGGAATAAACATCCTGTGTCGCGGGTAACTTTACAAACAAACAAGAAACGGACACAAAGAACACCCAGACTCGGGACAACAATTTGTGGATCACACAAAGTTTTGTACCGCGTGGGATTTGAACCCACGACACATGGCGCAGTAGCAAGAGGCGTGGCGACCGCTGTTGAATTTAAATGACGGCACAGTTAGCCTAGTAGTTACTAGGCCAACCGTGCAGTTATTTAAATTCGGCGGTGATTAAGACGACATCAAGTTAGTGTTGCGTAAAAGGAATAACTGCAATATATAGTTCCAATTATATATCAACTTCTGCCTCGACTTTCGATCTCGACTTTCTGACTGCCTCGGTGGCGCAGTGGTAGCGTATGCGACTGCTGTGCTTGAGGTCTCGGGTTCGATTCCCGAATCGGACCAAGTATTTGTATGATCTGCAAATATTTGTTTCGGAGTTTGGGTGTTTTTAGTTTGGGACTAGGTGGCGGTGTGTGTTAGTTGTCCGAAATGTTTATTATTTATACTTCTCAATTCAAATCTTCAAATAATATGTTAACTATTAATTTTGCATTGTAGGTATGCATGTTATTGTAGGAATATTAAATGTCTTTGTTAGTTCATGTTCACTTTTTATGCAACAAATCGTAATTGTTTTAGAGATATTTTGATCATGGTCACCTGTAGAATGTTTTTCCGCTTGTCCGTGAACATATCTATACTTATAATAAAAATGTAACAGGTCAAATTCTGTACATTGAAGATATTTTGAAAAATTTTTTGGAGGGCACTCTGTTATCGATACTGAAACGAAAACTATTTTTTTTTTCATTTTTGTCTGTCTGTCTGTCTGTCTGTCTGTCTGTCTGTCTGTCTGTCTGTATCTTGGCCGCGCATCACGCCGAAACTACTGAATGGATTCAAATGAAACTTGGCATGATTTGAGTTCATACTCCGAGGTAGGACATAGGATACTTTTTATTCCGAAATTCCGGACGGTTTCCTTGGGAGGGGAGATGAAAGTCAAAATGTGTAATTAATTGTAATTCATTAACGAGTAGTCCGATTGCAATAATTCTTTTTTTGTTAGAAAGGAGATACTCTGAAGATTGTAGCATAAAGTATTTAATTTATCACAATCTCTCTATCTATTGGAAAAAAAAATATAAAGAATTTATCATTACGAAAAACAACATGTAGTGACATCTATTGCCAGCCATGCGTAATTAATAACACTTTGATTAATATATCGTGGAATAATCGTACAACGTATTACGTATAATTCGGTGTAGCATTAAGTATTTGATTTATCGCAACCTCTCTATCCATAAATTCAGCACGGTTTCCTGGAGAGAAGGGATGAAAGTCAAAATATGTACTTGGTTGTAATTCAATAACACGTGATTTCATTCATTCTTTTTTTGCTAGACAGCAAGTACTTTAAATATTGTTCCGTGATCTATTTATACATATATCACGTATAATAAATCTGTAGACGTTGAGTTTGTCGGTTTCTTTGCTTAAAACAACGACATCTCTTGGAATCAAGTAACTAACTTTACAATAGGTACGTAATATGATTTTCTTTTGAACGTATAATAAAAATGTGATGTAACAGATCAATTCTGTACATTAAAGAAATTTAGATGTTTTATCGGGAGGGCTCTCTAATCGTTACTGAAGCAATGAATTTTGAAAATAGTTTCTAAACTTAACAGCGACATCTATTGGAATTAAGTAACACTAACTTCACAGTAGGATGTACCTATGCTATATACGAGTAATCTATATATGATTATTTTTTAAAGTAGGTATAATAAAAAAAAAACATTAATTCGGTACATTAGAGAAATTTAGATTTTTTTTGGGAGGACGCTCTAATCGATTCTGAACCAAAAACTAAAACACCATAATAAATGGTCATTGTAAAGGAGCAAGGTCCAAATGTATGAAGGAAGACGACTTTTCAGTAGACTGTATTTAATTTGCTGGTTTTACAGTAATAGATTACTAGAAAAAACTTGCAAAGTTGACAAAACAATTTGTATATCTTCTTCTTCTCTTATATCCTATAAAAAGCGGCCAAGTGCGAGTCGGACTGTCCCATGAAGGGTTCCGCAGCAGCATAATACAATTTTTATTATATTTTTATATTTGTGTTGATTGAATGAAAGGTAAATTGCAGTTTACGATTTATGACCTATTAAAAAAAACTAATTACTAGATTTCGTTCAAACCAATTTTCGTTGGAAGTTTGCATGGTAATGTACATCATATATTTTTTTTAGATTTATCATTCTCTTATTTTAGAAGTTACAGGGGGGGGGGGGGACACACATTTTACCACTTTGGAAGTGTCTCTCGCGCAAACTAATCAGTTTAGAAAAGTATGATGTTAGAAACCTCAATATCATTTTCGAAGACCTACCCACACCCACACGTATGGGTTTGATGAAAAAAAAAATTTTTGAGTTTCAGTTCTAAGTATGGGGACCCCCATAATTTATTGTTTTTTTCTATTTTTGTGTGAAAATCTTAATGCGGTTCACAGAATACATCTACTTACCAAGTTTCAACATTATAGGTTTTATAGTTTCGGAAAAAAGTGGCTGTGACATACGGACGGACAGACAGACAGACATGACGAATCTATAAGGGTTCCGTTTTTTGCCTTTCGCACGGAACCCTAAAAATGAATTGCTGTTCGTTTGTCTCGCTAAAACTCGAGAACCGCCAGGCCGATTTAGCTGATTTAGGTTTTGAAATGTTTGCCGTGGTTCAGGGAGGGTTTAAACGGTGAGAAAATATGGAAAAATTGCGGGGAAGATAATAAAAACAACAATTTCCTTTTGCCCTTAAAAACTGTTCTACCAACTTTCCTGTCAAACTTTTGACTGTCAAATTGAAGCACTTATTAAATTAAGGGTTTTAAATAGGCATCATATATTATTACACGAATGAAATTAAGAGTTTTAAATAGACACCACATATTATTTATATATTATTATCGCGTATTTTAATATTATTATTTTGATGGTTGTTATTGTTGGTTCATTCAGAAATTGTCATTGTATTGACATATTTTGTTAGTTGTCACTATTAATAATCTAAGGTTGTCACTGTTTAGAATGCAAATAAAAATGGTAAAGATATTAGATAATATTTTTAAAATTCAGTATTAACATATCTATTTATATAAAAATGTATCGCCGAAATGTATGTACGCGCATAACTTCCGATCGGCTGCACCAAATTAAATGATTCTTTTTTTATGTGTAGGACCTTATTGTTAGGACAAGGTTTGTGTATAAGAAAAATTAAAAGATAGCGGGCAAAGTCTTTTTTTTTTGTCCGCGACGTCTGTCTGTATCTTGGCCGCGCATCACGCTGAAACTACTGAATGGATTAAAATGAAACTTGGCACGATTTGAGTTCATACTACGAGGTAGGACATAGATTATTTTTTAATTTTTTTTAATTTAATTTTTTTATTAATAACGGGAAAAGTCTTTTTCTTTGTCCGCGACTGTACACTGCCTGTAGGAAGCTGAGACCAGCTGAGACAGATATGTAAATATGGCGGTACGAAGTTTATTTTTATTCTACCCTTCCTGAATATTTTCGCCCCATTTCTATTATTCTCTTCCTGAACATTTTCACCGTATTCCTATTATTCCCTTCCTGAACATTTTCGCCCTAATTCTATTCTACCCTTTCCTGAATATTTTCGCTTTATTTCTATTCTTTCCTTCCTGAAAATTTTCGCCCTATTTCTATTCTTCCCTTCCTATTCAAAGTGCTGCAGCTTTCAGAATTTACTTATAGACAAGTCTGTTCTGATTTCTGAGGACTTTTTATTTTTTATTCTGTAATTTCTGAGATCTTTTTATTTTGTCTAAATCTGCCTAACCATAAAACTAGATAAGAAAATTTTAAAGTTATGTGGATTAGGATTTTTAACTCTTACCACAGTAAAAAACAAAAAAGGGAACGCCTCAAGACGATCGACGAGAGATGAGACCGCCTATGCTCAATTAAAGTGTAAAATAAAAATATAGTTTTGTGACTAATAAGAAACATTGTTTTTTATTACTTAAAAATATTTTTAAAAAAGCGGCCAAGTGCGAGTCGCACTCGCCCATGAAGGGTTCCGCAGCAGCAAGTAACATATATATATATATTTTATATTTGTGTTGATTGAATGAACGGTAAATTGCAGTTTACGATTTATGACGTATTAAAAAAAAAGTACTTACTAGATTTCGTTCAAACCAATTTTCGGTGGAAGTTTGTATGGTAATGTATATCATATATTTTTTTTAGATTTATCATGCTCTTATTGTAGAAGTTACAGGGGGGGGGGGACACACATTTTACTACTTTGGAAGTGTCTCTCGCGCAATCTATTCAGTTTAGAAAAAAATTATATTAGAAACCTCAATATCATTTCTGAAGACCTATCCATAGATACCCCACACGCATGGGTTTGATGAAAAAATTTTTTGAGTTTCAGTTCTATGTATGGGGACCCCCAAAATTTATTGTTTTTTCTTATTTTTCTGTGAAAATCTTAATGCGGTTCACAGAATACATCTACTTACCAAGTTTCAACATTATAGGTCTTATAGTATCGGAAAAAAGTGGCTGTGACATACGGACGGACAGACAGACAGACAGACATGACGAATCTATAAGGGTTCCGTTTTTTGCCTTTGGCACGGAACCCTAATTATGGTGTACCTCCAAAATTTTTAATCTTCCTAGATGTACCTTGAACCCAAAAAGTTTGCGGAACACTGAATGTACTATGGTGATGTGTGTTACTTCGACCTGAATGCAGACCTCGTTAACAAGCTTGACCGTCTTCTTAATAACTGCATTCGATTTATTTTCAATATTCGAAAGTATGACCATGTGTCTGCTTTGCGTTCCCAGTTAAAATGGTTACCTATTCGCCTACAGTGCAATCATCGAGCACTTACCTTCCTATTTTCATTTCTCAACTCGCCATCCTTACCTACCTACCTTGCTCCGTATTTCCGATACCTGTGCTCTAATCACGATAGAAATCCTAGCTCAGTTAATAATCTGCTTCTCTCATGTCCGTCTCATTACTCCGACTTCGTGAACTGTTCCTTCTTTGTTCGAGCAGTAATACTCTGGAATGCGCTCCCGCTCGAAATCAGTATGTCCACTAACCGATATACATTCAAAAATAAAGTACATGAGCTCTTTCTCTATGAACTGGCAGAATTTTCTAATCTATAGCTTACCGTCCTTTTTAAACGACTTCCAAAAGGAGGAGGTTCTCAATTTAATCGATTTTTTTTTCTTAATGTATGAATGTACACGGATTACTCCTCCGTCAATTTGTGGACCGATTTTGAAAATTATTTTTGTATTCGAAAGGGTATGCTCCTCATGTGGTCCCATGACCACCATATCTCCTGATATGGCGTGACCTTGAGCGGGATAGCTGCTCTTCGCGTAGAACAAAACAACCGAAGCGTCGGTGACGTCGTTGACGTTCGTCTCGAAATATAGCGAGTGTGGTACCTACTATTACATTTGGCTTGGCACCGACTTCAAATCTATGAATAGGTAGCATATACAAGTTTTTTGATACTTTTTAGTTTTTAAGTCGGTTTTTTTAAACGAAGTGTTTTATTCCATTATTTAGTGTATAAATGTTGTATTTATGTATACGTAATCTGTATATGTATATCTACTTATATATGTATGTTTGTATGTATAACGTTGAATATGATGTGATTATTGTAAATTTGAACGGACTTCTTATGTATATAAGATTTCACACACCTGCCTTATAAGATTTCTCCACCACCCGAAGGTCGACTGGAAGAGAATGCTCTGGGCATTAAGTCCGCCGATGCACATTCTTAGTGCATAAAGTTAATAATAATATATAAATAATCTACATTGTATTTATATTTCCAAAAAAGTGTGTGTGACCAGTTCCTAAAATTATCATCTCAATGTAACTAACACAACATCCACATCTGGTAGTTCTTAAACAGTTTCTAAAAGATACTTTACAATAGGTACGTTATATGATTTCTTTTTTATCGTATAATAAAAATGTAAAAGATCAATTTTAAGTTTAAAATACTTGAATTAGGAGTTATAATTTTTAATATAACTTAATAGTTATGATAATTTACCAGAAACAAAACACAAAATGTGTGTGAGTGTGTGTGTTTGTTACTGTTACTGTAAACGGATTTGGATGAAACTTTACAGTAATATAGCTTATACAGGTTACTATTTGCCGCGAAAATCGACATTCACGCGGGCGGAGCCGCGGGCAACAGCTATTTATAATATTTCTTTAAATTGAATGCACATTACCGTACCTTATTTCTACTCGGTTTTAAATTAGGTCAGATTTTTTTAAATTAAATAGAAAAGTGTCATATTTTTTATAAAAAAATTATATTTTTTTCACTTATCTCATTCGAATCACCGAAACCAAATCAGATTCTTATGAAAATTTTGTAACATGCTATTTTATTAAATGTGAATGCCAAACGCAAAAAGTGAAATAATACACTGACTAATTCCGGAATTCGTTTTAATTATTTATGTTATTTTTTTATACTTTTAGCATATTCATTAAATTTTATTTACTTGTTTTAATCTGGTCTACAGCCTGTGTGTGTAAATTAAATTATAAAAATTTAATTTACACGTTTATTGGGACACACTGTATTTAAAAAACTAACAGTCTTTGCTTTGGAATAAAAAATGAATGGGTAACAATGCAACTAATTTATATTATTTTAAAATTATTATATAATTTAAATAACTTTTCCTCACTCTTTAGTTTTAGAAAGTTTCACTTAAGTTAATTATGAAGATGTGTGTGCTCACCATTTTTATAATTTTCACAAGTTTGTTTTGGTGCACAAACCGTCCAATGATCACTAGACATCAGCAGCCAGTCAAGGCACACGTGCTGCACACGAGTGTATCTGCCGGCACCCTCTCGCCAATTTTATACAAATACGTATCAACGTCCAGTATCTACTGATCGCCGTCACTCACAAATTTAATATCTATTGTAATCTACAATTGTAAAAGCTTATCTTTAGGATCACTTTACCGGAGACCGTACATGTCTTTGTCAGTTAAGTGTAAATGTCCAGTAGAACGAACACAACTTTGAGCTGTGAATTTTAGAGTAAAGTTCTGCAATTGCGCGGCGTCGACTGAACTGCGTGAATGGCATGGTGCTATTGAAAAACGAAACTAACGTCTTACACATGTTCATGGCCGAGCTGGTGACTAGAGGCTCTTTGAAGCAAAATGTACTGACGTGTTTTATATTTTGTGACCTTAGAATTTATTCGGAAGTTCGGTTAAGGTCGAATGATAGTTAATTACCGCTGTTATTATCAAACTAAACTGTCGCAACAAAGTCGTACAAATAATCGAGACATTTCATTGGAAAAAATCGGGAATATGGCTTTGAGGTCCAAACTATGTCAGAACGGGGCAGTCTAGGTAAAGATGATGAAATAAAAAGTGTAGAATTGATCTCTTGATTGTGTGTAACTATACAACTAAGTGACAATGCTCTTACCAACAGAGAAACAACTGTAGTAGTCTTTAGTCGAAAATTTCAAATTCATTTGGTTGAGATTAAAATATAATATATCGCAAGTAAGCCAAGTTTCCTTTTCTCACAGAATAATGTTTCTTACTGTTACCTGTTTTTGTCCCATAAAAATAATATAGATGTTTAAAATTTGACTATGGAAATGCAAAATATCTTGATTTTGACAAATATTTTCATGTAGTTTTTTATCATTAATCAATTTAATCTGAAGAATTGATTTAAATGGATGCTCTTTGTCATATTTACACGGAATACATATTTTGAACATCGCAGACGTGCCTTAACCGTGTGCTTTAGGAATTTCAACTCACCTTGTACATATCTATAAAATATATTAGTTGCATTCATAAACTGATTACAATTTAATATAATCTAAAACAGATGTAAAATATTGTTGCAACATGTAACACCGCATAATTTAAATTGCGAATTCTAAATACACAAATTTAATCTTTGATAAAAAGGTTTTGATGAATGTTTTTAAGATTTGAAAGTGGTGATTAGGGCCAATAATATCAATGCACATTTTCGGAACACAAAATGAAATCACCGATGCATCATTAACCCATAACTAGTGAATATCTGTATCTGTTTCTAAGTTAATCGGTGCAGGAACGCTGTGACATGATCCTTTAACACAGAGGGAGAATAAAGAAAAGGATTTATAGTGCCTGCTGGTGACTGATTGTGTTAAATTGTATATAAAGTGTGTGATAAAGGAAAACTCTCTATAGTCCAAGATCCCAGAGTGATCTGACATAACTTATTTTCACATAGATGAAACCTGAGGTTCTCAGTAGCGTCTCATGTTCTTTAAATACCTGCGTGCCCTTGGAGCTCGCCTTGTGACACCTAGTGCTGCTGCAATCTGCCACTAGCATTTTTGACTTTGGTTAAGTCACACACATGATTGTAAAGTGGCGAAAGTCGAAAAAAAAAAGATATCAATCAGGCATTGTGCCGTAATACTATATTTACGGCTGGTACCCATGACCACAGCCGGTATATTTGTGTTGCTGGATGGTAAAGCGTCACCTGTGTATACCTTGGTAGCCAGGTAACTTATACAATTATTATTTATTATTTTAATCTTTTTAATTATTTTTTTTAGACTACACGTTTTGGCCAGTGGTTTAACGGTCACCACGCCGTTTCCTACTTCGCCAAGTGTCGTGGGTTAAAATCCCACGCAGGACAACACTTTGTGTGATCCACAAATTGTTGTTTTGAGTTTGGGTGTTCTTTGTGTCCGTTTCATGTATGTTTGTAAAGCCCCCCGCGACACAGGATTTATTCCTAGTGCGAGAGTTGTCTTTAATAAAAAAAATCCTAACTAACAAATGTTGTTTTAATCAATAATAAAGTTTTATATTGAATTTTATGTAAACACAGTACCGAATCAAAATTCTCTATCTGATTTATTTTACTCTCTGATTAGATCTTCTCGAAGTAAAGACGATAAATTATTTTAATAAATTTTACTAGGGTAAAATTCGCCTGCGACTTCACACACGTGTATGTCAGTTATTACAGTAAATAGTATCTCATATATTATTCTGATATACAAGCTTAATTACTATACAGTTTCAGCTTAATACGTTTAATAATTTTTAAGTACTTTTTATCCTGAAATTCTATGGGAGCAATATTTCGAGGGACAACTAATTCTGTGATGGAAGATTTTTTGTTGATATTTTAATCCATAAATAGAACTGAAGTTTCTATCTGTGGTTTAAAAGTACCTGCATATTTTGAATTGCATGTTGTGATTAACACGTTCGCAGCGGCACTGATTTATCTGTATTTTCCATTAGTGCGTTACGAGGCCTTTGAAACCTCGTTCTGAACCAGACGTTGTAGCGGTACGAGGCTTAATAAACCCCACCGTCTCCTGTACACATGTACACATGTACAGGAGACAAAAATCCTTTTTTGGCGCCAAATAAGGCGAATTTTACGATTTTTGTCGCGATTATTATTATCAATGAGTTGATTAACCTAAATCTGCCGCCGCCTGTGGGCAGATTATTTAGTTTAGATTCTATAGGTAAAACAAAATGTGGGCTCTTATGTACCCAATACCGCACTGAAAAAGGGCAGCTTTTCATATTGTTTAGTGATGGGAAATAAAAATATCGATTTTATTTAATTGCAGTTAAGTAACTGTTAAGTAACATCCATAAGTATGGATGCTTTTTATAAAACAGGTCAAACAATAATATTTTTTGCAACCGATACATTCTGTGAGAATTTTCTTTACTTTTTTGTCAGCCTCACGACTTGTTAAGAAGGTGCGAAGTTTTTCGTAGCATCCTATACATCTCCTCTTCTTTAATTCCGATTGACAAACACGTACTCGTCTAACCTAGTGACAATTACCTTATAAACATATCAATTATATTACAAAACATAAAATAGTCTCACGACTGTATCCCCGAAGGGGCTTGAAACACCTCGTCCGTGTCTCGTCTTTATAGCGATAAGGAAAAACTTAAACTTCTCTCTCGTGCGAGAGGCGTAACTTCCGTCTGGTTCAGTCTAGGAAAGAGATAACTATATATCTGAGATGTGCTATTGATGCCGAGTTTTTTGGTATACCTACCTTAATACCGGATTTTTTAGGCTTCGTACCGCACTGAATAAATAAAAGTTTAATACAGTGCGTTACGAGGTTGCGAACACCTCGTACCCCTGCACTAGCTTCACGCGGTTAGTGTTGTGCAAAACGTTGAACGCTGCGCCCGCGACGATATAATAAGATGTGGAAACGTTGCCGAAGAAAGTTAATTAATAATATTATTGATGATGAAGAGGAATTGGGTGGTAAATCTAATTCAAAATTACTGATATTTGAAAACAGATAAGTTTCCAATCAATATTTACAAATTATAAGGTCGGTCTAAGTGAAATAATTATGTAGGAATATAATAAATAAATTCCAGCTATAGTATAGTATATTTAAAATATGGTGTATAAATACAATACATAATATAATAAATTATACACTGTAATGTATTGTATATATGTATAGTTAGGGATTACAATATAATAATGCTTTCTATCCTCGTTCCTTGTGTTAAGTATTTTGATATTATTGTTTTATTATTTCTACTGCTGTGCCTGAGGTCGCAGATTCGATTCCCGGGTCGGGGCAAAGTGTTATTGGGTTTTGCCTAGTAGCAGCACAGAGACTGGTAAATACGTACCCAGTAAACGGCAATAGGCTCGCCACCTATTACGTGGGACTTAAACATAGTTGGCGAAATGAGGGTGTATCTATAATACACCTTTGCCTACACCTTCGGGGATACAGGCGTGATACTATTTTATGTTATGTAACATAATTGATATGTTTATAAGGTAAAGCCACACTAGGCTAGCCGAGTACGTGTTTGTCAATCGGAATTAAAGAAGAGGAGATGTGTAGGATGCTACGAAAAACTTCGCACCTTCTTATCAAGTCGTGCGGCTGACAGAAAAGTAAAGAAATTTCTCACAGAATGTATCGGTTGCAAAAAATATGATTGTTTGACCTGTTTTAATAAAAAGCATCCATAAGTAACGACAATAATTACGATACTTTTACGATACGATATTTTTACTTCCCATTACTAAACAATATGAAAAGCTGCCCTTTTTCAGTGCGGTATGGGGTACATAAGACCCCACATTTTATTTTACCTTTAGAATCTAAACTAAATAATCTGCCTACAGGCAGCGGCAGATTTAGAATAATCAACTAATTGATAATAATAATCGCGACAAAAACCGTACAATTCGCCTTATTTGGCGCCAAAAAAAGGATTTTTGTCTCCTGTGGGCGGTGGGGTTTATTAAGCCTCGTGCCGCTACAACCTCTGGTTCAGAACGAGGTTTAAAAGGTCTCGTAACGCAGTAATGGAAAATACAGATAAATCAGTGCCGCTGCGAACGTGTTAATCTTCATTATCGCAAAGTTTACGCTTACAGATTGCCTTATAATTAGATGCAAGTAAATGTATCACACTTTAGGTACTGATACTGTCTCCCAAACAAAGCAGATATGTACTTGTGTTTTGGGTGGCAGTTTTCAGTCATGGTATAAAAGGATATAAATGCAAAATATCACTTTAAGAATAGTTTTATATTTGTTGATTGATTGCAAATTAAATTGTCATTATAGAAACATTCAGTAAAAACAGTCATTGGTAGAGTCAAGCTGATTTCACTAGTCCGAACAGGCTGGCTTAACCGGGGTGGTACTACCCACCCACAGAAGATCAACCTAAGATGACAGCAATTGTTCTGTCTTGTTTCGTTGGTGAACGCGAGACCGGACGCCTAATGATGCAGAAGCATCTCAATACGGCATTGTTGCATTGTCTACATACGCGATTAGTATGGTGACCACTGCTCTTGAATTCTGCCCATGTTTTCCATTAGGCAGAGTAGGGCCACTTTGACAGGCTCATACATATAAAAAAACAACAAGTTCCAGATATAGGTATATTAACTGCAAATGTACTAACTACTTAAAAAAAATTGTAATATGCAACTATAAAATTTTAACATCTTCTATATCTAAATATTTTGAACGTTTCAAAATGTTTTAATTTCACAAAAATGTTCTTAAAATGCACAAAAAGAAATCTCTTCACGTAATATATAATTGCATATTTAGCTTAGATATCATTGGCGAGCATTGCAATTCCAACACTTTGAGTTATGACTCGTCCTGCCTTTTAATGGTAAGCAGCTTCCTTATGCCTTTATCTGTGCATCCATGCATGGACAATAACCACATCATTGTGTTGAAACAAGCATCTTATTTGATAAACTTCTCAGCCATAATTGCTTTGTAGCAATTGCTGTATATCTACAGCATTTATTTCTGTAAATACATGTCGGTCAAGGACATAATGTCCATAAATCCTTTTTTTTTATATTTCGGACATCTAACGCCATCTAGTCCCAAGCTAAGCAGAGCTTGTGTTATGGGTACTAGACAACTGATATAAATACATTATACTTTTTTTTTGTAATACATATTAAACATAGAAAACACCCAACCGAAATAAATATTTGCAGATAATACAAACATTTAGTCCGACCCGGGATTTGAACCCGAGACCTCAAGCACAGCAGTCGCATACGCTACCACTACGCCACCGAGGCAGTTACATATTAAATTTATAATACATTAAATAGTTGTTTAGTAAATCATATTACTAAACCTTTGTCTTTCTAAACATCTAAATGACTCTGTGCCTAAATTACACAGTCAAACAATGTAGAATGTAGATATGTAATGTATTTGTGTGCAGTAAGCAGATTAAGCCTTGATCCATAAGTAAGATATTATACATAAGTTACATTCTATATGACATTTATTTTTCTCATGAATATAGAGGAAGGATAAAGTGACTTGCACCAGACATCCGTCACTTGATGCAGCAAAAGAGAAAGGGTATCGTTTAGTTAGTTAATCACATACAACGCAGACGACTACTAAGCGCTGGCAACGAAGGCCAAATCTCGTAATTAAATAAATTATTCTCTTACAATTCTGATCTCACAGCCTAATCAGTTAGCTTTAATTGAGCTACTGTTAGTAGTATTCCCTAAGGCGCGTCTCCACCAAAATTGTTGGCAATTTCAGTGTTTCCAACTGTTTGCAACACTTCAAAAAATTGCCAACTTTTGTTTCCATTGTGTCTACACCGAGTCGCCAACAATTTGAAAAACATTCGAACTAAGCGTCACCATAGAGCCAAGAAATATTTGCAACAAGCGTATTCTTTTGACGTTTACCGCCAAAAACGGAAACACTGTTCCCAACATTTGTTGACACTTTTTGTTGCCAACACAAGGAAATTGCAGAAACTTTTGTCACCAACACGTGTTGACAACACAAAAATTGACAACTTTTTTTCGGTGGAGACCCGGCTTAACTAAATATACCTTAAGTAAGTATGTACCAACTTCCGTCTCTATAACCTTCCGAAATGCGGTTAACAGTTAAAAGTGAAATCTCAGGAAAAATGATATAAATAATAAATTTAAATTAGGTCTCTATTATTAATTATGTTGGATTAGAATTAATTCACGCGATAGTATTTATCAGTTATACTGATATTATGATATTTTGTGAAATATTATTCAATTTATATAAATGTATTAGGTATATTCAAAGCAGCCCGTTATATTGTAAGTTTTTTTGTTATAATTGATGTGTCATACATCTCTTTTATCCTTAAACAAAGATAAAAACATCTTGTTCTGAGGTAAAATCAAGTTTACAATTTAACTAAGATTAAACACTATTGTTTTTTTAAACGTACACAAATTAGTATTTAGTATAATAAATAATAATTGATAAATACATATTCTGGACATCTAACTCACAACGCCATCTAGTCCCAAGCTAAGCAGAGATTGTGTTATGGGTACTAGACAACTGATACAAATACATATAATATACTTTGGGAATCGAACCCAAGACCTTATGATCAGCAGTCGCACACGCTAACCGCGAGACCAACGAGGCAATCAAAAGATTTGGTATTTGTAATAATGATAAGACATCGTAGTCGATAATCGATTAAGCACATTAAAACATAATCCTATCTCTGTCACCTCTCAAATCCCTTGTTGGAGCGGACGTCGATATATGTAGTTATCGCTTTGTGGTCGCTATGCTGGCGCTTAAGTATGGTCATACCTATAGGTAGGAAACTTTTTAAGACTTTAATTGCAGAACTGCTATAATTGTATTCCTAAGCATGCTTTCACAGGAGAGTTTTATGTCCAGCATTGGACTATTAAAAGCTGCTGATGATGATATGTTGATCTCTTTTAAATTAAAAGAAGTTATTAAAAGTTTTAGTAGATAAAAGATTTAAGTGTTTGAAATGAATAAAATGTTTCGCCTATTATATCTAAATGAAAAAGATAATCAATTTTATCTTTTATACAATGTATGTATCATCTTAAATTTTGGGATAATAACGAAAACCTATATATATTATATATAACTAGCTGACCCGGCGAACTTCGTACCGCCATATTTACATATCTGTATCAGCTTCCCACAGGTAGTGTACAGTCGTGGACAAAAAAAAAGACTTTTCCGTTATCTTATATTTTTTTTCTTTCTAGTAAAAAAGAATGAATGGAATCGGACGTGTTATTGAATTACAACTAAGTACATTTTTTGACTTTCATCCCCTCTCTCCAGGAAAGCGTGCTGAATTCCGGGATAAAAAGTATCCTATGTCCTACCTCGTAGTATGAACTCAAATCATGCCAAGTTTCATTTGAATCCATTCAGTAGTTTCGGCGTGATGCGCGGCCAAGATACAGACAGACAGACAGACAGACGGACGGACAGACAGACAGACAGACAGACGGACGGACAGACAGACAGACAGACAGACAAAAATTAAAAAAATACAGTTTTGGCTTCAGTATCGATTATAGAGAGCCCTCCAAAAATTTTTTTTTAATTTCTTTAATGTACAGAATTAGACCCGTTACATTTTTATTATAAGTATAGATATACATACTAGCTGTGCCCCCTGCTTCGTACACGTGACATTTGGATTTTCAAGTTATTTTTAATTTTTCACCGTTCAAACCTTCCCTGGACTACGACAAACATTTCAAAACCAAAATTAGCTAAATCGGCCCAGCCGTTCTCGAGTTTTATATATAAGAAGATAATAAAGATTATGCTCTGGAACTTATATAATTAAGGCAAATGTAATAAGAAACTGACCTTTATATAAATAGATTAAAGTCTTTTTAAATCTTTCACAACACGCTTTGCGGCTCCACGATTATATATTTTAATATGTTTTAATCCGGCCAATTTAGATAACTAATGTGTCATGTATAACTGTTAATGAATGATTTATTATCAAATGGTAAACAAACGACCTTCAGTAAACAGTAACGTCTAAATTCATCGTAAGTATTGTACAAGTATACTTGCTGACCATAGCAACCTTGTCTGGGTCTCTTATCGCCCGTAAAGTTTTTTTTTTTTACACACTACGCCATGTAGTCCCAAACTAAGCAGAGCTTGTACTATGGGTACTAGACAACTGATATTATTACATATTATATATAGAAAATACCCAGACTCCGAAACAAATATTTTTAGATTATGCAAACATTTGGTCCGACTCGGGAATCGAACCCGAGACCTCACGCACAGCAGTCGCATACGCTACCACTGCGCCATCAAGGCAGTCAAGTTTATAACAGCGGCGTGAACAAAGTTTAACTTAAAAAAAAAGATTATAGTGAGCCAACCTTAAAACATAGACATAATTATCTTGTCACGGTCTGTTTTGTACAACTTTTAAAGGAGAACAATTCTTTCACGCAATATTCTAAAGCAGAATAGTGTATTTGTTTGGTTGAACGAGCTAATCTCAGGAAGTACTTATCAAATTTGAAAAACTCTTTCAGTGTTAGATATCCCAATTATCCAGGAAGGTTATAGGTTATTATATCATCACGTTACAAGCAAAATGAGAGGAGTATTAATAAAAATGTTGCAAAAAACGGGATAAAATTCTCTTCCATTGCGTCATGCGTGCGCAATTGGTGTGACCAATCATCCTGTATAGAGTCTGAGCCTCATAAGTTCATAACATAACATTAAGTAAAAGTTATATTGGCTCATCGAACGTAAACAACTGTACCGGTCAAACGCTAGAAATGTTTTTAACGCCTACCTACCTATTAATTTTTGTAGTGCTACTAACAAATTTTTATAATTCCTATAATATGTATGTAACGTGATTACTTGTTTATATCGTGCGTGTAGATTATAACAAATGTTTATAAACAAATGAAATGAGGAATGTAAACTCACACCCAAGATAAACCTATACGGGTTTTATGGGTGTGTCATGTTTGTTAATGTATATTATTTTTATAATTTAAATAAATAAAAAAAATAAAAAATAAAATTCTTCCCCTTTAAAAGTCAATAAAAGTCTGCAACCGCATATTTGACTCACTAGGTATAACCTTTTTTATGGGTATCAAATTTGTTTACGCTTTTATAACCTCACGTTACGAGCAATAGGAGACGAAGACCACCCACTCACATGTAAGCACACACACACACTCACACAAGGGCGGATCCAGGGGGGGTCATGGGGGTCATGACCCCCCTGGGCTGTTGTCATGACCTAAATTAAACTGTTGAATATAATGTTCTTAATATTTTTTGGCATAATATAAATTTTAATTGTACACAATATATTTACAATATAGCAATAATATAGAATTTAATCGTGGCTAGGAGCTTCAATGGTTGAACACCGTCTAACCGGACTGACACTTCTCCAAGCCATAAAAACGTATCCATTGAAGTAGCAATACAAGTAATAACGCGTTTACGGAGAAAACATAAAAGAAAAACTGATTTTCTTATTTAAATATAGGTATTTATAAGTATAGTACTTCAAACCATGTACAATGGCCCAACCAAGAGGCTAAGTTTTTTTATGTGATAAACGAGCAGACGGATCGCCTGATGGTAAGCGATTTCCGCCACCCATGGACACCTGCAACACCAGAGGCGTCACAAGTGCGTCGCAGGCCTTTGAAAAGGGAGTACCTACGTTCTTTATTTCAAAGTTTGAAGGTTGTATTGGTCTGGGAATACCGCAGGCGATATTCATTCCACAGTTTTGTTATGCATGGCAGAAAGTTTCTATAAAAGCGCACAGTTGTGCGCAAAGGGCCAACCGTCTAAACGATGGGGATGAAACTGCTGTCACGTAGGACGATGGCGGAAAGAGGCGGCCAGCCTATTTGAAACATCTTGGCAGTCGACGATTCGAGTCGAGGAGCTGGTACTAGGGGTTCCTCTGCCCAAAGCCTTATAAAGCAGAAGGCAGTGGGCCGTAGTGAAATATAGTCTTGATCTATTGAGCACGCCAAGCTTCTTCGAGGCCCATTTGGCCCTACCCTCCAAATGGCCCTGAAACTGGACTTCACTCGATATGTCGAAACCAAGTATTCCAATCTGAGGCAGATAAGGGACTGTCTTCAAAACAAGGACATACGACCAATGGAAGTTTTTTAGCGGTGAAATTGTACTAAATTAAAATTAAGTCTATCGCAATCTACCGTGGGAGAGCAACGCTTCGGCATGAATGGGCCGGCTCGACCGGAGTGATACCACGGCCTCACAGAAAACCGGTGTGAAAAAGTGCTTGCGCTGTGTTTCACCGAGTGATTGAGGATACCGGAGGCCCATACCCCAATCCCCCTACACTACCTCCCCCCATCCCCAAAAGGCCGGCAACGCACTTGTGACGCTTTCGGTGTTACAGTTGTCCATGGGCGGCGGTAATCGCTTACCATCAGGCGATACGTCTGCTCGTTTGCCAGCTTATTCCATAAAAACCTGAGATTTTTTCCAAAAAGTCTCAATTTCAGACACAAGTTTGTTTCGACTCTCAATGACGTTTTCCCGAGAAATATTAGTGGGGCCGCTATAGAGAGTATCGCCCGTGCTGTCATCCGCATAACAATGAATGCCGCTGATTTGCAACATGTCATTGATATGAAGGAGGAACAAAGTAGGCTATAGCACACAGCCTTGGGGGATACCGGCATTCACAGATGAAGTCAGAGCACTCACCGTCGACTACGACCTTTATGCTTCTATCTGCTAAAAAGCTAGTGATCGCATAATTTCACAGGAAGTCCATAGGAAGGGAGCTTCGAAAGAAGCGTTTTGTACCAGACCCGATCGAAGGTCTTCGCAATGTCCAATGAGACTACGCCAGAAGTGTAGGAGAGCTGAGAAAGAGCAGAAAAATGTATGTCTAGGGATAAAAGTGCTAAACGCACTGAGCATTGGTAGAACTGGATATCCAGCATACATCTCTCGCACCGCGGTATGGTAGGTGGATCCTGTTTCCCATCATCCAAGGTCGAGTTAGACGCAAAGAGTTTAGCCAGAAGTTCGGCTTTCTCCTTTGCCATAGGCCAACGAATTATTTTCTATGTGCAGAGGTGGAAAGGATGGCTTACAAAAAATCTCTTCGATAGCATTGGCAAGAGACCAGAACGCCCGAATTCCCGGAGGAAGACGCTCAAGCCTACCGCGATTGCTAGATCCTAGCAATGTGCTCCGACTTCGCCCTTGCAATATCTCTCTTGAAGGACCTGGAGGCAAAGTTGTACTCCTTTTTTAAGCTCTGCTTCCTGCGAGAAGTCTTTTTAGAAGATGGACCAAACCAGAGCCGACATTTGCCACCAATGAGGACCACAGAGAATGGAATGAAAAGCTCTATACCCTGCACCACCACACCAGCAACAAAATCAGCAGCAGTGTTGGGATCAACCGGCGAGAAGCATACCCGTCTTTAAGGGTAGGACTGTAGTGCAACACAATCTGCTGACTTGTAGTGCTACACACGGCGGCTTCGTGCAACTCGCGATCGCGGCCAGCGTGTGAGAGGCACTGTACTCCGGACAAGGCAATGGTCTCGGCAGTTAAGAGGAGTGTCTACGGATACGTGGTCACCGTCCGGATGAAAGTCAGCAGAACAGTCCAACAACGAAAAACTCGGACCCTCCACATTTGAGATTCGCGTGGGCGTGGTGACAAGTTGTGTCAGGCCATATACATATATATATAGGCAATTTTGACCTTCCCCCCCCCACTCCCCCCACAGAACACGAGGAGCACCCTGGGCGTCCACGATCAATTGTGGAAACAGCCCGGGAAAACCAAGCACATTAGGGCACATACTTACATTATAACACTTACATACATTATTAAAATACCTACTTTTTATCTGTATTTATTTATTAACAAAATTAAATTGTTGTGTGACTTGACCACGACTATACGACTCCCCCCCCCTGGCGCCAAAGCTGGATCTGCCCTTGCACTCACATACACACACGCACCCACACTCACACATACACACAAATCACACTTACCTTTACCTTTGTCTCATTAATAAACTCCAAACTTAGACTAATTTTTTTTGCTAACTTTTGTTATCAGTAATTTTGTATAGTATTGTTGTTTCTCCTTTTTTAATTGTTTTTATGGCAATACAGTTGCTATTTATTTGTATGTGTAATTACGAGAGGGAATCATCATCATATTACAAGTTTTTACTTAGTTTGGAGGCCAAGAGCCACGAATATGTAATTTTTGCTGTGCCAATAAAACATTTATGATTTTTGATTTTGATTTGAAGACAAGGGTGCGTGTGTCAACTAGTAAATATATAATACTAACATAAAGTTACATATGAATGTATACAACAACTTACACATACAACGTACGTATCCGCTAGGATAAAACTGCGTATTTGATCTGTATTTCATAAAACTGGTTTTACAAAATCGTACAATACACGAACACAGCAAATCGTTTAGACACTTGAAATCACTCTAATTTATGTAAAGACACTTTACACAAAGCACTTTATGGATGCTGCTCTATATAGACAACAGACAATTCAAATCGTGCAATGTTACCTGCTGTGATTTACATAGCTCCTTCGGCTTAATTTCAGGGTTATTGGTCGTTAAGGCAGACTGCATATTGGAGCAATAAGATTTTGTATTGGTCCCTTAATTCCAAACCTTGGATTTTTTTTTGGTTCCTGACGTATAAATATTACCACTAATTAGTCTCCATTTAAACATCTAAGAAGTATTTATATGTTACGACTACAACGAATAAAGAGCGTCTGCCCATCATCCATTCATCTGCTAGTAGATTAACTAGCTTCATACTTACTATACTTCATACATACCATGATAGGAACAACAATTGTCAACTACGTATACATAATATTATTTAACAGTTAAATTGAGATATTTGCAAAATACCAAGCCATAGTAAGGTAGCAAGCATGACAAAAGTCTCACCTCATGTAGACTGAAAAAATTTATGACCAAAATTGACCCTTTTTTCAAAGAAAAAAAACTTCGTTTAAAAAACCGACTTCAAAAACTAAAAAGTATAAAGTAACCTAATAAACATTTAATTAAATACACCTCATATGCAAACCTTTAATATTGATGAATCACTATTATTTGTATGAGCTATCTATTCATAGGTTTGAAGTCACCGACGCTTCGGTTGTTTTGTTCTACGCGAAGAGCAGCTATCCCGCTCAAGGTCACGCGCGGCGAGTGCGGTACCCACTATTACATTTTGGCTTGGCACCGACTTCAACCCTATGAATAGGTAGCACATACAAATAATAGTGTTTCATCAATATTAAAGGTTTGCATATGAGGTGTCTTTAATTAAATCTTTATTAAGTTATTTTATACGTTTTAGTTTTTGAAGTCGGTTTTTGTAAACGAAGTTTTTTTTACGTTTTTTAGTCTTTCTCAAGTCTCTCATCATTATTTCACATAAATAACCTGAAAGAATACGACTAACGGTAACATACATACACATGACATTTAAAGATTTATCTTCCCACTCATAACCGTTAAGGAGTTTATCTTCCATCATCAGCTCATCATCATGAACTGAAGACTACCAAAAATAAATACTGTAATAGCTTTATAAAATGTATGAAAAACATAGTACGTGCCTAACAAATTTGAGGGTTTCCTTTGATATCCTTGGGACCCCATCATCAGATCCTGATATGGTGACAATGGGACCACATGGGGAGCATACTCTTTCGAATACAAAAGTATTTTTTTAAATCGGTCCGCAATTGACGGAGTAATCAGTGTACATACATAAAAAAACAAAAAAAAATAAAAAAAACGATGAAATTGAGAACCTCCTCCTTTTGGAAGTCGGTTAAAAAAGGCAACTCCCTCACTACTCTGCGCTCCTGTTGCGGGAGACTTTATGACATACTAGCTGACCCACGCAACCTCGTTTACGTCTCCTATTGCGCGTAGCGTAATGATATTCACCCGTTTTTGTAACATTCTTCATTGGTGCTCTGCTCCTATTAGTCTTAGCGTGATGATATATAGCATATAACACTACACTAAAAGAATTTTTCAAATCGGACCCGCGGTTCCTGAGATTAGCGCGTTCAAACAAACAATCTCTTCAGCTTTATAATATTAGTACAGATATAAAACGGACATACACACATCAAAAGTGTCTAGGGATCAAGCATTTTTATGCGGATTTCTTGAGATTGAGATGTGGCTTTGTAATAAATTTATGATTTTATAAATTTATATGGATCCTTTTTGGTGCATTTCATAATTTGAATCAGGAACTGTCAATCAAATTCGAGTAAAAGATGAAAATCAGCTGTCAATATTTTCCATATAAAAACATACAACGCATTGAAGACATTATTAGTGCTACTGTTTCCCTACTACTGATTAAAACCAACGTTATTATGGAGCGGCGACGGCATTTAAGCAGGGAAGAAATGCTCAGAGCTGTGGGAATGATAGAAGCTGGTTCCCGGCAACGTACTGTGGCTTTAGCTCTGAATACTAGTCAGTGTTATCAGTCGACTTTGGACACGTTACCGAAGCACTGGTACCGTGGCTGAGCGCCATGGAGGACGGTATCGCTGCACCACACGGAGACAAGACCGATACATTCAAATCTTAACTCGAAGAGCTCCAACAATAACCGCCATGATGTTAGCCGTGAGGCTTCATCACTCTTCAGGGAACTTAATTAGCGACCAAACAGTCAGAAACCGCTTGCATGAAGTGAACCTTCATTCCCGAAGACCGCTACGGGTACCACCTATAGCAATGCACAATCGTAGGATTCGATATCAATGGGCTCTTGAACACAGAAATTGGGCAGAAGAACAATGGCGTTTCGTGTGCTTTTCTGATGAGTCTCGTTTTGGTATGAGACCGGATACAAGACGTATACGACACTGGAGAACCCCTGGACGCCAACAGCGATTAAAATCCTGCCAGGAAGTCCATCCTTATAGTGGTGGAACCATCATGGTATGGGCGGGTATTTGGATCGGCGGAAGAACTGAGTTGATTTGGATCAGAGGCAACCTCAACGCTCAAATTTATGCTGAGACGATTGTATCAGACGTCATCGTTCCTCTACAAGTGCAAATCGGTCCCTTATTTCAGTTAATGCATGATAATGCACGACCGCACAGCGCAAGAGTTGTAAAACAGACTCTCGCCGCAGCTAACATCAATGTCCTGCCCTGGCCTGCTCAGTCGCCAGACTTGAACCCGATTGAGCATGCATGGGATATGCTACAGAGAAGAGCTCTGCCGAATATGGGAGGGTATCCAGTCGCAAGAAGACCTTTTTTTGTTGTTGCAACGAACATGGGCGGCCATTCCACAGCGTGATTTGGATGAACTCATTTTGAGTAGAGTAGAGTTTGAGATTTACATAAATTATTCATAATTAAGAAATTCCAATAATTAATTAAATTAAATCTAAATTTCTAAGCTAGCAGTAGACTGTTAAAGTTGATGTGTGATGTGAGGATGGTGGCCACCACTCTAGGATTCAACTAACGCTTCCATAAATAAGGAAGAGTAGAGTCATTTTGGTAGCAATCCATTAAAAAAATAAAACATTTTGAGTTGACTATTCATGAGGAATTACGATGTCATGATATCGCTTAGCGTGAAATTGTAAACAGATTTGAATACAAATATTTTTTCTTTTCAATTTGATAGGATTTTCATTTACATCTTTCGTGAAAGTATGTAGAAAATGGTCATAAATCTGGGATAACCTTCACTGAAAAAGTGATAAACTCTGTTATTCTATCATGTACTTTTAGGAGAAGGGATTAGTGCAGCCGGTTGGTGCTTCCTTATCAGCTTTTATCACTTTTGGTGATAGACTTAATGATTGTTGTTTTTAATCTCTTTGGGAAAGTACACAGTGTAGGCAATAATACTAAATAAACCACAGTAAAAGACACAGTGTATAATAAGCACACAATTACTTCAGAATTTATCAGAGGTTCTTCTTCTTTGATGAAATGGCAACCAGCCGGATCTCTCGGATCAGCTATTTTTGCCAATGTCAGGTGTTTAAAGTCTTCAAATTATAATTCTTCGTCGTGATTAAATTAATGTAAAAAAATATAAAAAACGTGGATGAGATGAAATGGGACCGTCTTCCGAAAAAACAAATAAGATCTCCTATCAGAGGTTCTAACAGGTCATTCTATACTGACGTATAAAATGATTGTGACAATTAACAGATGTCAATTCATCAATTTTGACTGCAATTTCAGTGGCAGCTAACTGATGTTAAAAGGAGAAACTTATGCTACTTCTTTTACCCACTTCAAAAAAGGATGAGGTTGTCAATTCGACTGTTTTTTTTATGTTTGTCACCTCAGATCTTTCGACTAGGACCGATTTTGATTTTTTTTTATTTGAAAGCTGGTGCTACTCATATGATCTCATTTCAATTTGGTCGAGTTCTTGAAGTCGTGATTTTTTTATAAATCTTTGTTTAAACTAGTTTTGCCCCGCGGCGTTGTTGTACTGCGGGTAAATACGATATTTACATTTAAGTTACCTAGATCCCCATTTACTTAAAATTACTTATGAAACAAATTTAATATTCGCATGGTAAATCATTAGTAGCTGAATAATCTAGCGCATAGCCTATTTTTATGAGACACTTAAACATAAATTGTAGAGATTAGATAAACTCGTTCAATAATTTATTTCAATGAACAATTGAACGAATCACCAAGACAACTTTATGAGAATTATAAATATTAATTATCGATTACACGTGTCTAAAAAGCAATAATTCACAGTTAAAAATACATTTATAGAAAAAGTCAAGTGTACAGTGAAAATATAACTTAGTGGTAAAAAATTTGATAATCACATAAAATGATATACTTGACTTAAGCAATTCGAAAAAAGCAGAACAAAATAATTTTTTAGTTATTTCTTAACATATCTAACAGTAAAAACTACTGAAGTAACAATCTGCCAAGTAATTAGATTAGAATGTAATGTTAAGAAGTTAGAAAAGTTGCTTAGAAAAGCTAAAGATGTAGAATTACAGTTGTAATGTTTATCTGATAACTCAAACAGGTAAATTGTAAAAAATAAAAGAAAATATGAACGAAGTAAAATAGTAAACATTTAGTTAAAAGCTTCAACCTGTTAAATGACCCCCATTAAATTGTTCTAAATTATTTATATTTTCGGGATGTGGATTCTATTCTGAAATTTATGATTTCTTTAACTTCGTAAGCAGACTCAGCTTTTGTTGTAATCCATTCTGTTGAAGTTTCAGTCTGAGATCACGTCACTGTTTTCAGAAGCTTTGATAGTATGCCAGTTGATAATATGCCCGTTTAATTAGAAAACAGCTTTTAATGACATTCGTGGTCTGCGCCTGATAGACTGCACTTTATATTTGCCACATAAGTTTCTTCGTCATTAAACAAGGAGAACTCGCTAAACGTTTGCTATATGATATGAGTTGCTCTCATCAATTCTATATTTTTACTGCTATAGAAACTTTAGGCTGCCGTTTTGGGAGAACATTTATATAAAATTAAAATGTTACAATATATTTTTGTAGCCGGGTCACCAATGTCAAGGTTAAGGATCTCACGAATACGAAAATTGCCACAACTAATATTATAGGCGTTTTCAGCTGTATTTATTTATACATTTTATATTGATTTTGCTGAAAGAATATCTATGAAAAAACATAATCGGTAATATACTCAAACATCAACTCCGAAAATTGGCATATTGACATCAAAAGTTTTATGGCTGAACATGCATATCCATCTAGAAATTAATTGTAGCACATGTTTAAAAAATATATATATTCTTAAATATCATTTACATTCCTTGCTTTGGTTTTTCCAGTGGAAGAACTTTTTGTTGCACACGTTTGCCATTGCCATATCACCGTGCGATTCGGTCCCATAAATCTTCTTCTATAGGTACATCCGATTCAGAACACTAGCGTGGTAACAGATATCAATAGATTTTATAATCG
This sequence comes from Diaphora mendica, assembly GCA_949125395.1. NCBI lineage: Eukaryota > Metazoa > Arthropoda > Insecta > Lepidoptera > Erebidae > Diaphora > Diaphora mendica. The sequence goes on from OX421321.1 coordinate 13,171,006, forward strand.
TTTAATCAAGTTTCATTGTATTCACATGCAGCACCGAACTTAAAAATTAATTAATCTATCTAAAGCTGAAGAGTTTGTTTCTTTGTTTGAACTCGCTAATCTCAGGAACCGCTGGTCCGATTTGAAAAATTATTTCAGTGTTGGATAGCCCATTTATCGGGTGTTGCCCATTTTTGCAGTGGTGTTGGTTTTTGGTGGTAGGTGCAAGGTCTGGTGAGTATGGCGGATGAGGGAGAGCTTCCAACCCCAGCTCTTGCAGCTTGGAGACTGTCTGTTGCGCAGTATGGGGTCGCGAGTTGTCGTGAAGCAGCTGCAAGAGCTGAGGTTGGACGCTCTCCCTCATCCGCCATACTCACCAGACCTTGCACCTACCGACTATTACTTTTTCCAAAATTTAGACAACTTTTTAGTGGGTAAAAATTTAAATTCCCGAGAGGCAGTACAAAATGCCTTTGAAGAGTTTGTTGCCTCCCGTTCAGCTGATTTTTACAAGAAGGGCATCAATAAACTGCCAATGCGTTGGCAAAGATGCGTCGATTGCATGGGTGATTACTTCTAATAACAGAAATAAAAAAGTTTGAAAAAATAATTACTTTCACATATTGCATACAAAACGGCAATTTCATAGGTAACGACCTATTATTAAAAAATGGATGGGCCTGTAGCCCGTATTCACTTTAATTAGTACGAGTGCAGGTGCGAAGTGCCACCTGCACTTCGCATCTGCATGTGGGCAGCGAATTCGTGGTCCACACGTTTTTTCTACTAATCATTGATCACCTGCATTTCGCACCTGCACTCGCACTAATCAAAGTGAATACGGGCCTTTGAGTGCAAGTGCAGTGTGGCGACTTCCACATACAACGTACCAGAAATATACTAAAGCGCCATCTACCGCAGATACCCTGAACTACGGAGTAATATACTACACGAAGAAACTATCAATCCTGAATCGCACAATAGAAGTTCTTGCGCCGATTATCATATATACAACATCCCAACATCAACCGTTGGGCAGTGACCCATCAGGCATGATCACCTCACCTGGTCCTCCCTTTGTATTGGAGGGACATGTGATGATGTGACCCGTTCCTCCACATGCCGATACTCGTATTTGCATTGCTCGACATAATACCTGTTAATAAAACAACTTGACGATACACAAGTGTTTCAGTTACGCCAAAGATAATCAACATGCCTGCCCACTCACTGCTAAGTGGCCAATAAAGATATTCAATAGATGACGTCTTCGTAGACATGGGCATTCAGTTATCGCAAAATTGATGTTCCACCGTCATATTTTTTTTTTTTTTTTTTTATGTTTGGCCCGCCAAAATGACTCTACTCTGCCTGATGGTAAACATAAGCAGAATCCATGAGTGGTGGTCACCATACTCATTGCGAATGCAGACAATGCAGTATGGCAACCCACACTATGGCGGCCTAGTGATGCTGCTGCATCTTTTAGTCTAGTCAACAAGTATGGAACTTGTTGACTAGACTAATTGGGCCTCCGGTCTCGCACTCACCAACGAAACACGACAGCACTGCTGCTGTCATTTTACGTTGATTTTCTGTGCGAGGGTAGTACCGCCCCGGTCGAGCCGGCCCGTTCGTGCTGAAATCAGCGTGGCTCTACTACCGCTTCCTTTGCATTATTGGATGGAGATAAGAAATTTTGAGCTTAAAGAGACTTTCCGGTTCTTACAAATTACGTTGTACGAAACACGTAAGTACACATAACAACATAAAACTTTAAATTATTGGTGCAAGTAGGTAACACAACATTTCTGAGGTCATGTGAAACGACTTTATTTAGTTTAAAGCTCAGTAGCTAAAAACATCTGAATTTGTGTGTGTACACAAATTCAGATGTTTTTAGCTACTGAGCCTTAATAATATGTTTTAAATTAATAATTATGTTCGCGCAAAATCGCGTTTAGCCTCCAAATCCGAACTGACCAATCAAAACCAAATCACGAGCACAACTACGAATAAAGGTTAATGGAAATAATACGTTATGAATTGGTTCACGCTAGTGACTTTATGAACTTATATTTTCCAAGTAGACCAGTGCAGAAGCCTTTAAAAATTATAAAAAGTGAAAAAAAAAATAGTAGGATGAAACCCATTAGAAAAGGAGGAGAATATTATAAAAATGAAAGGAAAAATAATTTACGGGCGATCTGAGGTCGGGAAGGGGTTGAGGGGGGGATTTTAAGGGTAAAAAACGGTTTTTCTCGATTTCCGGCAAAACTAAAAGTCCTATGGACAAAAGTCAAATGGCAAAGTTGTAGGTAATAAAAAGATGTAAACTTTTGTATTTACACTTTTATCACATAACCTAAAAATTTATGTGAAAAATTCAAAAAACCAAGTTTTTGGTTTTTTATTTTTATCTTTTACAATTTTCTTTTTTTTCACGAAATTTGGTGAAAACTTACCTTTTTATGTCCCAAATACGCTGTAATTTATTTGATTAGAAATATTTATTTTTCACCTTATATTGAATTAATATCGAAAAAGCATCCTAATTTTCAATTGAAAATTCACCCGTCAAAATATCAGCTTTTTTCAAAAAGTTGGTATGTTTTCTATTCGTTGAAATCTCTACTTTCCGATGGTGAAAAAATATATATATTACCATAGTAAATCTTCTCAGAAAATGCAAAAAATCGAAAAAACTCGAATTCGATAAAAAAAATTTAATAATTATAAATAATTTCATCAAAAAAATGTGATTCCTGCAATTTGTTTCAATTAAAAAGTTGATTTATTTAATGCTTATTACATTTATAAAAATATATATTCATAAAAAATCTCATTATATATAAATATAAATCGTACTATTAAATGTAGATACTTTATTCTGATTACGTTATTCATTACAATATTTGAAGAATAGAAGAAGAAGAAGATACCTTAGTTATAGGCAGTCACTGAGGAATAAATTTAAAGAAATTGGTATCATGACAGTTGCATCTCAATTCATTTATGAAAATCTAGTTTACGTTAAGAAAAATATTCATCTATACACAAAGTTTAGCGACGTTCATGATATCAATACTAGAAATAAAGATAAACTCGTGTTGCCAACCACTAGATTACAAAGAGTACCTAAGCAAGTCTTTCCGATGTCAGAGTGTGCGATTTTACAATAAAATTCCAAGCAAATATCAAGAATTAAGTATTACCAAATTTAAGTCCTTAATAAAACAGAAACTATGTGAAAAGGCTTATTACACAGTTTTGGATTATTTAGATGACAAATTTGCTTGGGACTGACGATGCTCACTTCAGTATTTACCTACGTAGGTATATTGTGTGAAAGTGTTAGACATTTATATTTTTATTGTATGTTGTTTTTATACCAAGTGAATCCCTTTTGTGTGTGTAAATGTGAGTATAGTCTAGGCTTGTAATATAAGTTCATATTTAACACACACACAGATTATTTTTTGTTTTGTAATCAATGTTCTCGGACTAAAAAAAAAGGACATCTCTGTGGTTTGTTTCGGCATTTCTTCCCAGAGTGAGTCGTAGGAAATGCCGGTCTCTTCTAGCTGTAAAGTCCGACGTGTAAAAATATCTGAAAAGATTTACTTACAAATAAATATCATTTCATTTCATTTCATTTCATCATTTCATTTCATTTCATTTCGAAGCACATTAAGACGCTGACTGCAGCCAACGACCTTGAGCAATGGACACGCCCCTTACAATGTTCGATAAAGCAGCGCCGCGGTTGCGATGCGGTTCGTTATTGGTACTACTACAGAGTCCGAGAACCACTAATCCACTTTGAGTTTGCACTCTGCTAAAACCAACATAATGGCGCTTTGTAGTTTCACCACACTTTACACAGGGCTTTAGAATATTTCAGATAGGTCAAAATAAAAATGCTATCGTAATGGTATGATAAAAAAAACATAATTTTAAATAAGTAAATAATGGTTCAACTAATCAAATTTTGTGCAGCATATAAAAATAGCAAAAATGTCATGCGCAAAATGGGCGCATTCCTTACAAAAATATTATAATGAGGATTATTAATGTGTTTACTTTCCGTCCATGAAATAATAGAAAATATGTGATATAATATTTATTTTATTTTGTATTGTTATAGATAAAAAAATACAATTAGGTAAGCAAGTAAGTACCTAAAACAAAAAAAAAAAAATTTAATCACATTATGTATTATAATCACATTATTTTATTGTGATTAACGAGATCACGATTATCACGAGATCGAAATCAAAAAGCGAGACAATTAGGTACATAGATACACATACATACATACATAAATAGTAGTATTATATTGTGTACTAGGTACCTAGAATCTGTTTGAAGTCGGTGCCAAGTGACTATCGCTTAGACTTTTGTAATTGTTCGTTTGTATTCTTTTTGGCTTAGCACCGACTTCAAACAGATTTTAGGTACCTAGCACACATTATAATACTACTATTTAAAATGAATAAAGAATTAGGTATAGGCAATTTATGAAGAACCAGTTTATTTTACGCTTTTAAGTGTTTTTTTGGCAGAGAGTTTTCGTTGGATGTTTTTTGGAAGTCGGTTTTTTTTTATAAAAAGTTTTTATTTTTCAGTTTTTAGTGCAAACAATCGTAGGTAAGTAGTAAGTGAACTATTTCATCAAATTTCATCATCAAGAATACAAATGAAGGTCTAAACGTACGTGTAATATTGAAATCATCCTCTAATTCCTAACTGTTGAAGAGTTTAACCTTCTATCATCAGTTCACCTAAATAACTTGAAAGTATACGACTAAAGGTCTTTAGATACGTATGAAATTGAAAGAATTATCCTCCAACTCCTAACCGTTGAGGAGTTGTACCTTCCACCTTCCATCATCAGCTTACCTAAATAATTTGAAAGAATACGACTAAAGGTAACATATATACATCTGATATTTAAAGATTTATCCTCCAACTCCTAACCGTTAAGGAGTTGTACCTTACATCATCAGCTCATCATCATAAAATGATGACTACCAGACGCAAATACGGGTGTAACTTCAGAAAATATACGAAAAACATAGTATGTGCCTATAAAAAATGAGAGTTTCCCTCGATTTCCCTGGGACCCCATCATCAGATCCTGATATGCTGGCAATGGGACCACCTCGGAAGCATACCCTTTCGAATAGAAAAAAATTTTTTTAAATCGGTCCACAACTGACGGAGTAATCGGGTAACATATAACAATACATAAAATTAAAAATAAATAAAAAAACATACAGTGGAACATAGAACCTCCTCCTTTTTGGAAGTCGGTTAATTAATTAGGAACTATCTATTTACACTATTCGTCTGTAGAAAATGATTCACTTATACCAAATTATACACTAAATAGACGACTAATATATCGGGTCAGCGCGCGAATCGAGCGACATAGGTCCGTCTAGCAGCGCGCCTCAACGCTCACTGCCGTTGTCCATAGGAATGACAGAGAAAGAGCGCTTGGAATAGAAGGGCGTAAGTGCTAAACCACAAAATTCGTTATTATGGTAAAAGTTGCAATTTTATTAAAAATCTAACTCAACCATTTTCTTTAGTTACATATGATAGACAATTTTACTTAATTTCATTTACATTACTTAAAGCACAACTGTGTAAAGTCAGAATTCAAGTATTTTCGGAGGCTACTTTGATTTTTTTTTCTATCGAGTGAAGTTTTTCAAATCGTGTTTTGGAAATAACCACTATGTCAGGAACATGTTCAATTATAAAGACATTGATTTTGGTAATGATATGAGCGATAGGTTTTATACAAAGCGATCTTTATTTAGCTATATTTTGGTTTTTTAGCCCCTTAATAATAGGTCTTTATCTATGAAATTGCCGTTTTGTATGCAATAAGTGAAAGTACTTATTTTTTCAAACTTTTTTATTTCTGTTATTCGAAGTAATCACCCATGCAATCGACGCATCTTTGCCAACGCATTGGCAGTTTATTGATGCCCTTCTTGTAAAAATCAGCTGGACGGGAGGCAACAAACTCTTCAAAGGCATTTTGTACTGCCTCTCGGGAATTGAATTTTTTACCCACTAAAAAGTTGTCTAAATTTTAGAAAAAGTAATAGTCGGTAGGTGCAAGGTCTGGTGAGTATGGCGGATGAGGGAGAGCTTCCAACCCCAGCTCTTGCAGCTGCTTCACGACAACGCGCGACCCCATACTGCGCAACAGACAGTCTCCAAGCTGCTCCAAGATATGATATACCTATACTGTACTGATATACCTACCTACTTAATTCCAGTTCTAGGCAGAAAGATTTGATAAATTAATAAAACTAAAAATCTAAATAAATAATAAGTCCTATCTTTTTATTATTTAGAAATCTATTTAATCAATATGATATGGGATAACACAGCTAAAGACAATAGAGGAATTGGATCATAAATTAAATTTAAAAGTGCTCTACTTTAAGTCCTGATTTGCGGTCATTTAAAAAGAACGGCCCAATTAGACTCGAAGAAACTTAATTCTGTAATTTCACTGGAGCCCACATAAAAACCCGCCTACGTCGAAATTCTGTTCTTATACCTGGACAGGAACACTCAAGTGGAACACATTGTTAGTTGCCCCTTAAGTCCCTGCCATTCCACATTCCAATCAGAGATAGACTTCAATTTTTTATTTTGCAATGGTTTGGAAATAATAATATAATTATTCGTAATAAAGTGCAAGGTGAATTAAACAAGTAATCTTGCCATTTGGCTGGAAAGTGCAAAAGAAAACACAAATACATACATGTTTGCAAACTTTAAAATTAAAAAAACCCTGAATGTCTTTTGATCGGACTCTTAGACATATAATAAACATATTTAGTCTATTGATTGTTAAAATATGTCTCGATTATAGAAATGATGAACAGAAAGGACTATAAACATTGAATATTATATCACTTTATCATCCCCTATCGTCACACGCGATGTGACGCGTCCCAAACACGAGGCAACTATCTTGCAATATATCGACGGAGAGCTGATGACGAATTTTGAGAAGGTTCTTTAGGCAAACTGAAATTTCGAAAATTTACAATTTCGTGAATTATCGAATCCAGTCCTGGGAGTCTTTTAGCGAGTTAGCGGTTATTTCGCTACTGCGCAGCATATAACATTTGCAAAAAAAAAACTTCAGACAAATATGTTTTAGGCAACTTGATTTTTTTTATCTTTTAATTTATTATTTCTAGAATAAAAAAAAAATTTAAGTGGCTTCTTCATTTTGATGAGGGGCCCCATTTAACTAAGCAACTGTTAAAAAATCTGGCTGCGCGTAAGACTTTTTTATCGCACTTATTTATAAACTTTATTAACGTCTGGGAACTCTTTTTTATTATTTAACGGCAAAATCGTCTGGCGATTTGCAGGTATTATTGAAATTACTTAATAAATACGTGATATAAATTTCAGATTGCCTAAAGAATATTTTTTGGGAATTTAAAAAAAAGTACTTTTGAAGTCATGGAACGTCTAGGATTATTTTTTTTTAAATCTAGAAATAATAAACTGAAAGATAAAAAAAAATCAAGTTGCCTAAAACATATTTTTAAAGCTTTTTTTGCAAAGTTGCGCAGTAGCAAAATAACCGCTAACTCGCTAAAAGACTCCCAGGACTGGATTCGCCAATTCACGAAATTGAAATTTTTCGCAATTTCAGCTTGCCTGAAGAACCTTCTCTAAAGAAAAATACTTAAATCGGACCTTCAATATTTTTTGCACACGGTAGATGGATGGTAATCAATTACATTTAATTGAAAATGATGTTTTCAATTTTACTACCTTTCAACCCTACACTACTACTACTACTTACACTGATTATAAAGATTAATATTAAGATAACTTGACTGGACTAAATCTCCGTTAACATAGTCACGGGATCCTTATTCCGTGATTATGTTCATAGAAATAGTTCATTACCTGTATACACTAATGTAATAACAATAATCACAAGACGATATGATAAAATAAAGATAATATTACTAATCTTTTGGTAAAGATATTCTTAATACCTTTTGTCGGTATAAAGTGATAGCTCATAGCTTGCTAAGAATCAGCGTATATAAAATTATATATAATGCTATAATATCTCAAAGTATTATCCTCATGGAGTGAGTTTTAAGATTATTTTACTAACATGATTTAAAACTAACAATGTAATCCCATGGAAGTTAATTATAATCTAATTAAAATTTTATTAAGAAATTAGGAACTATACTGCATAGCTTGTATGACAATACTATATTTTTGGATGGCGTTCTTTTTACAAGCTTTTTATTAACTTGCAATGTATGTATGCTTGTATGTTAGGGTGGGATCTTGCAACTCAATTTTGAAGCCGATATCTTCAACCGATTTTGCTGAAATTTTGCAAGCATATGTATACAGCGTGACAATACAATATTATAATGACATGGTCTGATCTGATGCTGGAGCTTTAAGGTGGCCATAGGAACTCTGTAAAGAAACGTCGCGACATCATCGAGTTTGAACTCGTTTGATTCGTCTCGAGGTATTCCAGTAAAAGCTTGTTTTTAAAAAGCTTTTTAATTTAATTTATTAAATGTACTCGTACTTACTTTTTTAAACATTATTTAGATTTTGAGTGAAGGGATCTCTCTCATTATGTCCATGCAAAGAAAAGGTACAACGGGAATCGGTTTTAACGAAAAGTCTTGTCCGATCATGGATATAATGGGAATACATTGTTAAGTATATAGAGACTCAGGCAGAGGGTTATGAATACTCATTTCTACCAGCCTTATCTGTTGATAAGCACATTAAACTCATATTAATCTGTAGTATAGTACTAGTGTTATCTAAACACATATATACATCTAACTAAGAATTTATAAGTTAGAAGTGCCATCAACTATGAATCCTTGAAATGGGCATGTTTTTTTTTAATATCGTTATCTGACGCAATATCTACGGTGGGGTAACCAACAGAAATAGGGTGTTTCTCGTGGTTTACCCCAGGGTGGATGTTCCTGTTATACTAAGACTTATCTTGTACATAATGTTTGGTAACAGAATGCATAAAACATCGCAATCTTCACCTAACTTTCTCTTAATTTCCCATAACACTATTCAATGCGATAGAAGTGGTAGAGCAAAAGTGTTAAGACTCAACTAATTAAGGTTAATTGTATCACGGAAAAAGGGATCTACTTTTAAAATAAAACCATTTTTGATATATGCTAACAGATTTAATGAATAAATAATAACATATTTATTAAAAGTGTTCAGGTTCAACAATATAAATGCTATAAGTATTTATAAGTATATATAAGTATTTACTCCAAAAGTTATAAGGTTTCAACATGTTTAGGTAAAAATGAAATCTGAAAATGTGCCTAAAGTTTTCACAACATAATTATGTGGCGACCTCCACATACAGCGCAACAACAACATAACATACTACAGCGCCATCTACCGAAGATACGTCGAACTACGGAGTAACGAAGGAAACTAAGAAACTACCAATCCTGAATCGCTTAGTGAAAGTTCTCGCGCACATTAACATATATACAACATCAACCGTTGGGCAGTTGGCCCGCCAGGCATGATCACCTCGCCTGGTCGGAGGATCCTCCCTTTGTGTTGGTGGGACATGACACACCTGTCCCCCACAGTGGTGACCCCGACGTGATTGGAAGCAGCCTTCGATGCAGCATCAGCACGCCACCATCTTCTTCACTCCCACAGCAAGTCTCACAGCCAGCCAGCATCCAGGTGTGTTATGTCCCACCAACACAAAGGGAGGATCCTCCGACCAGGCGAGGTGATCATGCCTGGCGGGCCAACTGCCCAACGGTTGATGTTGGGATGTTGTATATATGTTAATGTGCGCGAGAACTTTCACTGCGCGATTCAGGATTGGTAGTTTCTTAGTTTCCTTCGTTACTCCGTAGTTCGACGTATCTTCGGTAGATGGCGCTGTAGTATGTTATGTTGTTGTTGCGCTGTATGTGGAGGTCGCCACAATTATATCAGTAGAATATGATACAGCTCGCCATTTTATAAGACAGTATTAATTCTCAGAACTTGGTAGAAAAACATTTTACCTCCTAGGTAATAAGATAATATATTCTTTAGTTAAATACGTTCCAAGACAGGAAATTATTAATTAACTATCCATTCAGGAGTAATAAGAAATTAATAGCGATAACACAGAAGGATATTTTTGGAAGTGTCCTTGAACAGTGGTTGCCTGTGGCCAGAGTAACGCTCGGAACAGGTCTGAGCGGCTCTACACTTTGTAGTAGTAACGTGTCCATCGCAGCATACGTTTCATGCACCACGCGCTGAAAGGAAACAATAAAGCGTAATTGAAACGAATATGCGCATTAAATGCTCATTAAAGATACTGACTATATCATGATGAATATAAATCTAACATATTATTTAATCCACGATGTATTATCTGCTTCTAGATTAAAGATATTTTCCGTGTCATTTTATAAAATCTTCAAATCTCTACAATTAAACTCCTCATAACATCCAATAATCTTTATTTTTTCAAAGTTAAATCAATGTTGTTAGAATAGCTGGAATTAATTGAAGAGTTTTAGTATCTCCGAACCTCCGTCAGTATATTGGTTTTCATTTCAAAGTTTTGCTCAAACTTCAGGATAGAGTTTTTACATTGCATAACAATTCTTTTCTTTGTAAAGAAAAGTTTAAGTCAATTTCAAGAAAAACAATGAATTTCTTAAAAAAAAAAAGAATATTCTATCGATTTAATTGATGTAAGTTTTATTCATGACAGCGCAATCTCTTAAAAAAGCTTTAGTTAGGTCAGCAAAACTTGTCAAAAATTCTAAACTATATGGAGGTGTAACAATATTTATTTAATTTGGTAGGAAAAAGTAAAAACTAGCTCAAAGCTGATTTTGCGCAACATGTAATGCAGTTTTTACGACGCACTTAAACACTAAAGTATATTAAAGATACCTTATCACCATATGATGACATTGTAAACATTCATAAGCCAATAGATGTAAGAAATCAATGAAAGAACTGTCAACGACACACGTTTTAATGATTAAATAGGATCAGACCAGTAGTAGATATTGTAAGTTTCTTAATGTTCTTTAACAAAAATTCAATTTGCATTAAATATACTTCTCGTCGTCCTATCGTCAGATCATCTAAATAATATTTGATTGAAACATTGCATTGATAGTGAAGAACAATTTATGTCGTGCTTTTATTTTAAACCTAGTAAGATTACTAGGTTACTAGGGTAGGTAGATACCCCTATAAAATTCGGCAAGAGTTTTAGGAGAAATTGTGCTCCAGTGACTACGATAATATCATGAGCTCAATGAATATAAAAAAAAAACTAAAACCCAACTACGACAAAAATTACGCTGAAAAAGTATGAAACAAGTTTGAAAAGCCGTAGTCACGCGTTGTTAGTGTTATGGTACGTTTCTATGTAAATGTAAATTCTTTCAGCGTCGTTTTTGCCGTATTTGGGTTTTAGTTTTTACTCTTTTTTATTGGAAATGTTTTGGTGCGGTTATAATATTAATTTCTTTGCAATAACATAGAAATATAATAATTTTTGAATAAATACGGACAGTCACGAGCAAATGCTAATAATTTATGTATTTTTGCAACGTGAAAGTAACACCCTTTCCAATGATACCAGACACGGCATATTAATCTCAAAATTATTTTTTAACACAGTACTTTATGACCGCTGGAGGGCGCCACATTAGATTCAGTGACACGTCATATAGCCTATAACCAGCGGACGATCAAGACGCAGACGAAAATAAAAAATAAAATAAAAATAAGTAGTTGAGGAGCTATGAGGGAACAGATGAACATACATACATAGCCTGTCAAAATCATAACCCTCCTTTGGCTTTGCCGTAGTCGGGTAATAAAAGAGTTGAGACTCAGAGTCAGTGTACTCGGGGTTACACTACTATTAATACGAATGTAACACATTATGCCCAAACAGATACCTCCTTTCTACCTCTCTAAATTATTTAGAAGTACCTTAATAAATTATTTCGGATTACCTCTGTTATTAGTTTTGATCTGTATGCGTCCGAAGGTCTGTACATCATGATAGAGTACGTACTGTCTATTCCCAAATGTCCATCCACCCAATCTTCTATACCACCCGCATACAAGGCTGCAAAGTTAAAAAAGAGTTTATACTCATATCTTTTGATTTTTGGTTATGTCTTCCTCCGAACCTTTTTCCCAAACTGGTTTGGTGTCAGATTTAAGTCTAATATGGTGAGTCTGAACTTCATTTTTCTAAGCGGAGTGACTACCATTAGACCTTCAAAGCTTAGTTCACAGTACATTGCCAAAAATTCGGACGAGCGAAGGCGGCGCGATCAAAGTGACCGTATCTAAGCAAATGGACTATACTAAGCGATATCGAAGTTCTGTAGACAGACGGTAGTCAGACTTATTAGGATTCCAACTACCGGTAACGATTGCTACAGATGTTCGTATGACAACTGAGACCGACTTCTTAACATATCCTCGAGGCACAAAGGACTCTCATTGTGCTAAAAATGGTCACCAATGAATAGACTGACCTGGCTATGTTTTTTTTTTTAACTTCACAATGTGTTAAGCTGCCGCCCGGTTACCACTTAGCCACCATAAGCTTATAGAAAACGTAAACTAAAACAGAATTTCTAAAAGTGATTTTTTATGCTCAAACTTACGTAAGAACTCCGACGTTTGACCAGCTACATAGGGGCGATTACTGATGCTGTATGCCGCCGACGCCGCCCTGGACGCACGCGATCTCTATATACAAAATAAATAAAAATCAACAAAATAAAGTAATAGGTAGGTATATTTTTAACGCTGTTTCTTAACTTTTTTCTTCGCTTTTAATTCTGATGTTTTTCTTGTTGTATCGATTAAAGTGGTGCATAGCTTATAGTTGGATTAATTTAGTGGTGTGTCAGATAATAACATGCGCTGTTCATGCGCCTACGTTACACGTAGCTCAGTGCTACGACCCAGATTGGACCTTTTCCCCGTACGAGGTTTGCAGTATCCTTTTGTTTTTATCCCATAAACTTAAATCTTAAACTTGCCAGAACGTATTTTCTTTCTTTGTTCCGTTTGGAAACGATTACTAAGCTATTTTGTCGCCAAGTCGTTTACAAGAACCCCAAATGAAGTTGTGTAAAAGGCGAAAATATTAATCAGTATATTTTTACTATAGAGACCTAATTTCTGAATTAACCTTTGAATTATTAAGAGTGATCGTGCTTTTAGAATGCCCAGACCTTTTTATATTCTAACTACTATACAGATACGAATACTAACATAAACTTGATCAAAGACACGTTTCTTCTTTGTGTGTGAATATGGATACATGATCCCCTGCAAAGTAAAGGAAATAACGTTAGTTTAATGGCCAGTAGGTATTGCTTATTCGGTGCGATTCTAGGAGCTTCTTGCAACATGACGGTTGATATTGTTTATGGGGGTAAATAACTGCTTCTGAACTAAGTAACATACCTACGAGTTTCAGGTATATTAAAGTTCAGGTAAATAATAATTTACCTGTGTAAAATAACAAAGTAACATAACATATGCCATATCAGCATTATAAGCTAGCTTCAAGGTAGTCAAGCCACACTGATCACAGCTCGAACGAGCCGGCTCTACCGGTACTACCCTCGCACAGAAGATAAACGTAAAATGACGGCGCTCTTGCTGTCGTGTTTCGTTGGTGAGTGCGAGACCGGAGGCCCAATGAGGCAGAAGCATCACTAGGCCGCTATTGTGTGGGTGACCTTGCTGCATTGTTGCATTGTCTGCTTTCGCAATGAGTATGGTGACCACCACTCTTGGATTCTGCTTATGCTTTCCATCAGGCAGAGTAGAGTCATTTTGGAAGGCCCAAACATTTAAAAAAACTGAAATAAATTAAACATGGCTGAAATGTATGTAAATAACATACATCTCAAACATGTAACCTAAATTGTTAAAAGTACAGGTTATTAAAGTATTCTCAGCAGAAACTACTTTTTTTTTAATAACATGCAAATTACATTTAAGCTTAAGTTGTGTTACTATTATAGTATATTACCAGAACATCTCCTTCTTTAAAAGCGATAAATGTGAAAAGCTGAGAGCCTGTCTCGTGAAGGTATTGCGTAAGTGCTCGTGTTTCTACTTCACTGAGCTGTCGAGGTCCCGCATAGAGTCCACCGCACGGATGTTCTGCTTTGAGTTCCTCAGCTAAAACAAGTTGCCTTCTTATATTTAGTATATAGTGCCACTGCAGACGGTACAAAATATCTACTTATGTGTACTGCGGTCTATTGAAATATCTATTCAGATACTCGACTTACTGAAATTTAACGCATATTTATATACATTCTAGAATCAAACTCACTTGTACTTGTGAGTTTGATTCTAGAATGTATTGCAACAAGTTCCATCAAGTGCCGACAATCGAGAGTATAAAGCATTACAAGGTAGTAGAGCCACGCTGATTTCAGCACGAACGGGCCGGCTCGACCGGGGCGGTACTACCCTCGCACATCAACGTAAAATGACAGCGTTTGTGCTGTCGTGTTTCGTTGGTGAGTGCGAGACCGGAGGCCCAATTAGTCTAGTCAACAAGTTCCATACTTGTTGACTAGACTAAAAGATGCACAAGCATCACTAGGCCGCCATAGTGTGGGTCGCCATGCTGCATTGTTGCAATCGCAATGAGTATGGTGGCCACCACTCGTGGATTCTGCTTATGCTTTCCATCAGGCAGAGTAGAGTCATTTTGGAGGTCTAAACATAAAAAAAAAAAAAAAATATGTTTATGCGCATGCGCCTACGTTACACGTAGCTTAGTGCTACGACCCAGATTGGACCTTTTGCCCGTGCGAGGTTTGCAGTTTACATGTGGACTATCAAGACGAATCTAAGCAACTCATTAGCTAATTGGACAATCCGCCTCTATCTTATCTTCACCATCCCCTACGATATGTCAAAAATGAAATTTGGCTCACCAGGTATCCATTGGTATTCAAAGTTTCGATCGAGATTAACTCCGTAACAGGGCTGCAAGGTACAGCGAATTCCCTGAGATTCACAAAACTCACAAGATTCCCGACCTTTGCACGGATCCCACTGCTGGCGCAAATTTTTGGTCCATTCTCGTCTCTAATAAACAAGCGACGGAATAATCTCATATTTAAAATAAATATTTTTTCAGTTACACATATTTTTTATGGACAACGAAGTGATGAAATTAATTAAGTATGTGCTCGCAAAAATAAATCTTAGATCACTTACACGTGGGAACGTCATCGAATAATCGTATCCATCAGGATTAAACACTGGAATGATCCAAAAGCGATATTTAGTAAGCAAGTCAGCGTGTGCTTCCGTTCGTTCTATCAACTGATACAAAACGTACATAGCGGCTGCTACGGCATGGTGGTCTCGGCCTTGTATACCTGCAATACAATGTCACGACGTGAAAACTTGCCTGAAATCAACATTAACCAAAACCAGTAAAACTCCCCTAAACCATCTTTAACATGATTTATTAGAAATATACTTCCCTAGCTGATGAAAACCTTTTTGATTTGGAATATAAAAACTATTATTGAAAACAAATATTGAACGAAATAGAAAGGTATGTTGACGGCGGGCGGTACGGATGCTTCATCTTAAGTTTTTTTTTTTTTAATGTTTTTATTAAAACCACGAGATCTCTAGGATCTATCCGGTAACTACTTTTATTAATGGGCTTTTACAAATTACGTTACACGGCCTCCCAAAAGGTGGGAGGAAACAACGAAATGTGACACTGTGTTCGGGTTCTAAGTTTCTTCATGTTACATTACAAAACCTAATATTATATGCATGTCGGCTTTTAAACCGATTTATAATTTAGAGTAATATATAATCCGTCGTTATTTTCGTTAATTTTTAGTTTGACGTAATTTTTATTAAAGATCTAGCGGATACTTGTTGTGTGATGACCAAAAGAGAAATTCATTTTGTTTGTTGAAAACAAGGTATTTGTATGTACCAATTCAAGACACATCGTTGGGTTGATTACAAAATTTATAAATACAAAAGTATCAAATATTTTTTATATTGAAATAAAAATAATTAACATTGATCCTCCTAGCTCCTGCTCGCAAAAGCGCGTGTAATTAATACACACACACCACATCGGTACAACATCTGTTACTACCGGTCGTGGATTGGGTAGCTAGAAGATCCTCAACGATAAAAGCAATGAGTACCCGATACTACATTACTCAAGCGACGCAACCCCCAAAGTATGCATGACCAAGTTCACACTATAGTAGTACCTGTAGGTAACTTTTGACATTAGTAATGTGTCGTTAAATAGGTACCATATAATAACATTAATAAAACAAGATTTTACGAGGGATGCGCAAACCTTACCTGCTACTATCATTACAGTTTGTTTAGCAGAAACTATCTGTCCACTACTAGGATCATCGACTATCATCATATAAATAGGGTTCTCCATAACTGTTAAATTTCCTCGTGTGATGTCAATAGATTTTACCACCGGACTATCGTCACTCCACATCTTTAACTGATTCACAATCTGAAAAAAAAAAAAACTTAATCGTTGTGTACAGTATCCACAGTCAACACAAAAATTCTGAAATACGAACCTCTGGTAATGTTCGTGGTGAATTAAAATTCAATTGCCTAAGTTTAATCATACTGCAAGTAGGGCGTCGTTTATCCCTCAACTTTTCTTCTAGTGCTGATTTAATAGTAGTAGTTATGTTAAAAACAACAAAATCATTTCTGTCAATTTCACTATCTTTTATACTTTCACTAGTAGTTTCACTTTCTTCATTAGTATCTGTAATTGAATTTGCCGGTACTGAATCCTCGTTTAATCCTTTTTTGTCATATTCATTGTCAATACCTTCTTGTTCTTCTTTTTTACCACTCATTGAGTAATCATCATTATAAAACATCATGTTATATGATGATTCCTTTTCGGATATTTTTTTTAACTCCTCCTGTCTTCTTCTATTTTCTTCAATCAACTTAATAGTTGTTGGTATAATATCCGGACTCGGTTCAGTATTAGAAGTAAGTTCAAGTTTAGTTGTCCTTTTTGGAGAAGTGTGAGTTGTGCGGGTTAAAAAAACTTCAGTGGTTTCTTCATCGAATGGTTGAAATTTTCTAAAATCTTTTTGAGTTCGGACCGGTAAGGTTACAGGTGTACGAGGTAGAGTTCTTAATGGAGGATTAAAAGTCTGTAACAAGAAATATCTATAGCAATAAATTTATTAAATCAATATATCAAGTTATTATGTTAAATTTTAACTTACACGTAAACTAGGCCATGTGGATCGTGGAGTTAGTGGAGCAAAACTACTGCGGCGACTAAATGCAACTGGCTCAATAGGGGCATACTGACGGGCCACCAGGAGCGGTGTTCGGGCTATAAATTGGGGACTCGCAGGCGGACTATCATCCCGTTGTGTATAATAACCTAAAGAACAAAAATATTATAGTCAAATTTGTAACCAAGTACTTCCTGTAAAAGAAAATAATTACGTATCGCAAATTAATAAATTAATGGATACTTGTACACATCTCACTAATCTATTTTACACCAACTATTTTTACTATTTAGGACTCCTTGGTTTTGACAAAAAGAGAAAAGATGTGAGAACTTTTGCAAAAACTTAATTTTCAACACCTTGTGGCTGCAGCGACGGTGGGAACGCTTTGGTAGTTGTAGGATGCGTATTCGTAACGATGAACTGAATGATATCTTTTTCGCGTCCTGATATTGTAGTTGGCGGCACGAATCTTGTATAGTCTCGAGGTTCACCAGTACTTGACACTAACGTCGTTAATGACGGGAGATGTGCACCACCTATTATTATTTTATCGCCACTTTTAGTCATAGGCATAATATTGACTGCAACGATTGGCTTGGTGTGCGATGTGGACAATTCTTCATCTAAAACCTTTACTAAAAACTCATCTGTAGTTTCTTGATTTCCTCGCCATCGAGTATATTCATTCAATGCACGTTTTCTTCGGAAATCTAGTACAGAGAAGTTTTGATTAGAACTGTTAGATATGTAATCATCTAACTGACAGCAATAAAGGGGATACTTACATTGAACTGGGCACGAAAGGTATAATTCATTAGTAACATTTGAGTCGTGGTTACATGAAACCACAAATTGAATAAAATCTAATATTATCAAAAATACATAAGTTTTCATGTTAGCAAAATGCTCATATTTTGACATGGCATGGTGGCTTTTTGACACCTTATTGAGGATTGACGTACATAAATTACTAGAATATGTGTGGCCAGAACCTCAGTTTGTTTTAAATAAGTATTCAGAAACATTGTGTGTTTATACCCCTGAAAAAATTCCTGGGTCTCAACTGGTTTTGTACCAAGATAATTTTTTTCTCCTTCGTAACTGGTTACAGACCATCGGTTTTTATGGCCGCCGACGGAGTTTCAACAAGTTTGGGACAAACTGACTCAGAAATCTGAAACTGAAGAATCAGATTTTTGTATTTTGATATAGGTTTCAAGATAGCTTTATATACTGTCAACTTGCTGTGCCTGCTCATCTGTTAGTGGCGACCTATTAACCAGGGCAGACTTCGTGGTCTTAAACCTAGCTGCTTTCGCTTTGTCTAAATATGTTTTTGCCATGTCAGCCTTCTGTCCAAAATCATGCCTATGTATTTTGCGTTGTCGTCTTGAGGAACTTCTTCATTATTAAGTGTTTTAGCCGGGCACTTTTCTACATACGTCTTTACATAACAAATAAAATTTAATTCATTAGTAGGGTAGTGGATTCGCTTCCTTAATTACAAGCATTCTAAGACAACACCAACAAGGAATCGGAAGCGTACGCGTAGCGGGTAAAAAGTCCATAGGCGACGGGACTGGTAAGCAGTGCCACGTCTGCGTCTCCAGCCGAGTATGGGTGAACTAAAAACCTTGAAATTGAAGCTATGAATCAATTTTTATAACTATGGGAATTACATTAAAATGCCTAACTACACAATGGCACTAAGTTTTTTTTTAAAATACTTTACACACATAAAATGAATCACACAAAGTGTTACTAACTTTTAAACAAATGTTGTCCCAAATGGGACAATTTTTGACAAAATTAAAGATGTGTGGAATGACTGTTTCGGTGGCACAGTGGCAGTAGCGTATGCGACTGCTGTGCTTGAGGTATCGGGTTCGGTTCCCGGGTCGGACCATTTGTTTGTATGATCGCCCAATATTTGTTTCGAAGTATTTTTTTA
Organism: Diaphora mendica; assembly: GCA_949125395.1. Lineage (NCBI taxonomy): Eukaryota > Metazoa > Arthropoda > Insecta > Lepidoptera > Erebidae > Diaphora > Diaphora mendica. The sequence continues at coordinate 13,190,341 of OX421321.1, forward strand.
TTGAATAAGGGTCAAACGAGCAGACGTATCGCCTGATGGTAAACGATTACCGCCGCCCATGGACACCCGCAACACCAAAGGCGTCACAAGTGCGTTGCCGGCCTTTTAAGAAGGAATACGCTCTTTTCTTGAAGGTTTGAAGGTCGTATTGGTCCGGGAATACCGCAGGCGACAGTTCATTCTACAGTTTTGTTGTGCGAGGCAGAAAGTTCCTAGAAAACCGCACAGTTGTGGACTGCCAGCCATCTAAGTGATGGGGATGAAACTGCTGTCGCGTAGGACGATGGCGGAAAGAGGCGGCAGGAATCAGCCCCAACAATACCTCGGAGCACTCCCCATAGTAAATGCGGTAGAAGATGCAAAGCGAAGCCACATCTCTACGCAGCGCCAAAGAGTCCAGCCGAATTGAAAATTCCTGGCAGTCGACAATTTGAGTCGGCCTCCGTTGAATGCGGTCCAGAGGGAGGAGCTGGTGTTCGGAAAGTTCGGGTGTTTTCTATGTTTATAATATATGTTTTTACAAATAAAACGTATAAATGCAGTACCCATAACACAAGCTCTGCTTAGCTTGTCACTGTGACTCGATGGCGTTGTGTATTAGGTGTCTGAAATATTTATGTTTATGTTCCTATCTTTGTTTAACAAAATAAACGGTTTATGGTTTAATTATATAACCTTATTATAACCGATTTTCTTTAACCTTACACTGTAATAGAACCCTATGAAATCCACTTCAATAACTGTCACATTTTATGTTATAATATTTTAATTAGCGGCGGTGTTGTTAAAAATGCTTTTACAAATAAAAGTATATTTGATAGGCACATTATATATTTTCGGTGCACTTTTTATGTATTTATTTCCACCGAGAAATTTTGATATGTAAGTTAAAGAAATTTATTAGTTTTTTAGGGTTCCCAAAGGGTTGCTTCGTGGGTAAACGGGACCCTGTTACTAAGGCTCCGCTGACCGTCTGTCTGTCTATCTGTCCGTCCGTCAGTCTGTCACCAGGTTGTATCTCATGAACGTGATAGCTAGATAATTGGTTTTTTTACATACGATGCATTTTTTTGCTGGTATAACAACAAATACTAAAAACGGAATAAAATAAATATAAATAAATATTTAAGGGCTGCTCCCATACAAAAACGTAATGTTTTTGCCGTTTTTGCTCGATATTACTCGTAATAACGGCAACAGGTAGACGCTTGACATGTATTGTAAAATGATACGGAACACATCCTGCTTGCGGCCGACTTCCACTTGGCCGATTCTTTCCATTTTTAACCGACTTCCAAAAGGAGGAGGTTCTCAATTACATCGGTATTTTTTTTTATGTATGTACACTGATTACTCCGTCAATTGTGGACCAATTTTGAAAATTATTTTTGTATTCAAAAGGGTAGCTCGCCATGTAGTCCCATTGCCACCATATCAGGATCTGGTGATGGGATCCCACCATCAAATCGAAGGAAACCCTCAAATTTCTTAGGCACGTACTATGTTTTTCATATATTTTCTAAAGCTATTACAGTGTTTACATTTGGTAGTCATCAGTTCATGATGATTGAGGATGAGGAAGATAAAACTCCTTAACGGTTAGGAGTTGGAAGATAAATCTTTAAATGTCATGTGTATGTATGTTACCTTTAGTCGTATTCTTTCAAGCCTTTCGTATTTATGTGAAATGATGATGAGTAACTTGAGAAAGACTAAAAAGCGAAAAAAAAAAAAAAACTTCGTTTAAAAAACCGACTTCAAAAACTAAAAAGTATAAAATAACTGAATTCGTATGTGCTACCTATTTATAGGTTTGAAGTCGGTATCAAGGCAAAATGTAATAGTAGGTACCGCACTCGCCGTGCGTGACCTTGAGCGGGATAGCTGCTCTTTGCGTAGAACAAAACAACGAAGCGTCGGTGACGTCGTTGACGTTCGTCTCGAAATATAGCGAGTGTGGTACCTACTATTACATTGGGCTTGGCACCGACTTCAAACCTATAAATAGGTAGCACATACAATATAATTTATTTTTATACTTTTTAGTTTTTGAAGTCGTTTTTTTTTAAACGAAGTTTTTTTATTTCACTCTTTTTTCTGAAGTTCACATATTTCTTATTTCAGTTGTCTACTACCCATAACACAAGCTCTGCTTAGTTTGGGACTAGATGGCGACTGGCGTTGTGTGTCAGATGTCCGAAAATATTTATTATTATTATTTATATATTATTGATTACAAAGTATCACTATTTTGATTTTTTATATTTCAATACAGGTCTGGAGCTAAACTAAGAACAAGAAGAAATGTTAATGACAACTTCAAATTAAAAAAATATGTAGATTACAACACGCTATGCTTGACTCTAAAAGAATTCGCACAGCGTGATCCAGAAGTAATTAATTTAAGACAACTGACACCTGCGACATCGGAGAATCGTAGCATATTTGCAGTGGAATTGCGTAGCGACAGACAAAGCCGAAAGCCAGGCATTTTTATCATTGCCGGTATATATAACACAATTTTATAAACTTATATTGTTTCATTAGCTTATTGACATAAAAAAGTTATTCAGAGCATAAATTTCTCTACTTTTCCTTGTATTTTTTTGTTTAGAGTTTCTTATTATAAGCTGCCTTTAATTTTCTTTACAAGAAATCTTGATCATCTGGGGATATCTTTAAGTTCTAGTCGCACTTTAACCAATTTCATCATCATAATAGAATGCTTGCACCAACCACACTAAGAATTATCACTCTTGCTTCAGCGCCGTCCGTGTTACTTGACCCAGTATCAGACTAACTTGTAGTTACAGCTAAGTTTTAGATACTAAATGAAACTAGGACATTTGTTTTAGTTTTAACGTCAAATCCAGATTAATGTAATGTAACTGTTGATGTAATTGTTGTATTGCCTAGAACAAAGCTAGGGGCAACTGAGTTTCATACCGAAACTTTTTATCCTGATCACTATATTCTACTTTTACTGTGTAAGATAAGTTTCAAACGTTTTCCCGATCAACAGGATTGGATGCAATGGCTTGGGGATCCTCAAATGCACTACTGGAGCTTTCACAAAAACTACTCTACGACGCAAGTTATCAGACACCGTTCTTCAATGACTATGACTGGTATGTTCTTGACAGTACCTATTAGCACGATCCGAAATATTTATCTATACTACAAATAAATAAAAATGGAGTGTCTGTTTGTAATATTAAAATAACCGCTTTTTACTAAATGCACATGTATGTATACATGGTACATATATCAAAAAATTTTTTTTGCAGTTTCTGTTTCTCTGTCTGTCCGTCTGTTTGTTCCGGGTAATCTCTGGAACGGCTGGACCGATCTTGACGGGACTTTCAGTGGCAGATAACTGATGATCTAGGGAGTAACTTAGGCTACTTTTTTAGACTAGTTTTGTCCCACGGCGTTACCCGCGATACGACAATAGCCGTGGGTAACACCGCTAGTTTCTTTCCCTATTCTTGACAGTGTTGACTTGACTTGACTGTAAGCTTAATACCGTATCTTTCTTTATAGATAGCTCAATCATCTTTTTGTTTGCTGACACATTTCTCTAAACATAATACATCCATTCAAAAGATTCAAGCAGTTTTGACAATATCAGATAGAATCGCCGTACTCAAAATTCAATTAACAGAATCTAAGCAACCATGGTTGATTATTCAAGTACATGCACCAACAGCACTAAGTACGCCGGGCGTACTTTGACACCACTGTCGCGTCACTTGGGGTGATTTCAATAAAACCACCGTATCGCACTATACTGTATATTTAACACAAATATAGAACCCAATACATGTGCCTTGAAAGCATTAACAAACATGATAAATGGTTGGTCTATATAAGCTGCCATGTGAACCAAACTATATCGCGATTCAGAAATTGTGACATACGCCATCTATCGATCGACCGACAAACAAGAAATAAATGTTGCTTCCAAACATACCGCCCACCATGGACAAATTAAGTAGTAAGTTTTAATTTGTCCATATTTACTATAGTATGGTTATCACACGGCAACATCACTGTAAATAAACTACACACATCAAAAGTGTCTAGGGATCAAGCATTTTTATGCGGATTTCTTGAGATTGAGATGTGGCTTTGGCCCTGGCCTGCTCAGTCGCCAGACTTGAACCCGATTGAGCATGCATGGGATATGCTACAGAGAAGAGCTCTGCCGAATATGGAGGGTATCCAGTCGCAAGAAGACCTTTTTTTGTTGTTGCAACGAACATGGGCGGCCATTCCACAGCGTGATTTGGATGAACTCATTTTGAGTATGCCAAACCGATTCTTGTGTTGTTAGTTTTCGCGGTAGAAACACGGATTATTAATTGTTTAAGTTACCTAATAAAATTTTAAAGAAACCTGTTATTTCAGTCTTTTTTTCGAACTTTAATGTTAGGGGTTCAAATGTCAAAAATCCCTTTATTAGGAAAATGGCAAATTTCTTTATTAATGCAAAGGTGACTTGGTTTATCGTTACTGTGACAAACGAAAACACTTTATTTGATGAATCCTTAAAGAAAATTTTAATTAATATCAATCAGGAGAAAAATTATTGCAAAAACATATGTTGATCCCTAGACACATATGTTGATCCCTAGACACTTTTGATGTGTGTATTTAATAAACATTATTTTACAATAACATAACAAAAAACTGGCTAAACCTTAGCAAGTGCTTACATAAAAAATAACTAAAACCTTACAAAATAAATAAACAATTTTTGGTAACAAATTACGCCTACTTAATAGAAACACACAATTGCAACAAGAATATTGTACTGTGTTAATAGGTAAGACACATACTTTTACAACGGGTCTTTTTATTACGGCATTTTTACACCTTAAGCTTACAACGCGTGTAACTCCGTCCAAACCCGGATGTTTTTGTTCAACGATCCCGTAAAGCCATTGAGCAGGTGGCAGGCCGTCCTCTTTTACCAAGACTATGTCACCAATTGCAGGTTCTGGTACTTGGTAAGTCCACTTGTACCGATTTAGGAATTGTGTAAGATATTCATGCGACCAGCGTCGCGCGAAATCCTGCACCATTCGTTGAGTTAGTTGTAATCGTTTTAGGCTGGTGATGTTGGACTGTTCATAGATGAGGTCTGGTACAGCTACCAAAGGCTCACCTATCAAAAAATGTCCAGGCGTTAGCGGAGCTTGGTCTTGACAATTGTCAGTCACACGAGACATGTGGCGTGAGTTTAAGCATGCTTCGATTTGGGCCAACACAGTAGCCATCTCTTCGTAAGTAAGGGTATTGTTTCCAATAACCCGCTTGAGATGGTACTTTGTGGACTTTATACCAGCCTCCCGCAGTCCTCCAAAATGAGGAGCGTGTGGAGGTATAAAGTGCCAGTTGGTTCCATTATCCGCCAACCAATCTGCTATCTCAGTAGCTACACTGGATCTTTCGACGGCGACTAACTCTTTTAATTCCTTGGCAGCCCCGACAAAGTTAGTACCGTTGTCGCTGTATAAGTTGGCACAATAACCGCGTCTGGCGACAAAACGCTTAAACGCAGCCAGAAACCCTTTAGCACTCAAGTCACTCACTGCCTCTAAATGTATAGCCCTATTTGCCATGCATACAAATAGGCATATATAACCGTTGTAGGCATGATGTCCTCTCCCCTTTGCAGATCTAAGATTAATAGGGCCTGCATAATCAACTCCAGTTTGGTGGAAGGCACGACTGGGGTTGACACGGGATTTTGGCAACTGATCCATGAGTTGTTCTCGAAACTTAGCTGCGTGACGAATACACGATATACACCTACGAACATAAAACTTCGCCTTATGTTTAACATCGAGAATCCAATATCCTGATCTCAAGAAGTTTACCATTATTTGGGGCCCTCCATGTAAGGTTCTTTTGTGGGCATCTGCTATTACGATCTCCGTGAAGTGTGAATTTGCGGGCAGAATCATTGAGTGTTTCATACCTTCCTCAAGTGCAGCTTTGTCTAGTCGGCCACCAACTCTAAGTATTCCATCGTAATCTACAAATGGATTAAGAGAGGTAAGTACACTTTTCCTTGTTACTGTTTTTGTTTTTAACAGACTGTCGATTTCAGCAGCAAAATGTTGCCCTTGGCAGTGCTTAACACATATAATAAGTGCATCGTTTAATTCTTTAGCTGACAACCATGAATCAAATTTGTCAGACGCCTTCTTAAAATTTAGAAACCGTCTACAGTAAGCTATGACTCTAATTAATTTATTTAATGAGGAAAATTTTGACCATACTGGTAGTTCTTCCTTATCTTTGATTGCCAGAGTTATTACCTTTGCTTTTTGTTCTTGCTCTGTGTTGTATTCCTTTCGTTTTTCATGGTTAATAACTTTGTATTTCAACCACAAGGGTCCCTCCTTCCACAATGTGCTTCAGATTAACTCTGTTGGACTCATTCCTCGGGATGCATAATCTGCGGGATTCTCAGCTGACTTAACGTGACCCCATTGACCCCTACCAACTACAGATAATATTTCTGACACTCTGTCCAATTGCATGGATGTTTGCTAAGCCACGCAAGCACTATCGACGAGTCTGTCCATGCATAAATGAGATGCCTTTCGATCTTTAATACCTCTGCAACTTCACTTAATAGTTTCACCAGTAAAACGGCAGCACACAGCTCAAGACGAGGGATAGAAATTTGCTAAATGGGTGCAACCTTTGTTTTCGCTGTCACCAAACGAGAATGGACACCCCCTTGGCTATCAACGACACGGATATAAATTACTGCACCGTAAGCAAGACTAGATGCATCACTGAATCCGTGCAACTCTACTGAATCACCAAGGGATGTTCGTAGCCATCTAGGTACTCTAAATGGAACAAAATTTTCAAGTTCATCTCGGTAAGTATGCCATTCTTTCAATAATGTGCACGGCAACTGTTCATCCCAATCTATACCTGACAACTATATTTTTTTAATTAATATTTTCGCTTTTATGATTACAGGTGTGAGCCAGCCCAAGGGATCAAACAACATGGAGATGTGGGAGATTACGTTTCTTTTTGTTTCAGGTGTCTTCGAAGCAGGCAGTTTCACAGTGTAAGCAAATTCATCGGATTCTCGCCGCCAGGTAAGTCCTAAGATTTTGATTACCTCATCAATTTTTAATTCACGGCTTTCCTCTTGATGCTGATCGATGTTGATGGGTTTTAACAATTCTTCGTTGTTGCTTCTCCATTTTGCAACTCAAAGCCTCCCTTTGCTAATAGTCCCGACATTTGATCATAAATTTCCCTACCTTCAGCTACAGTTTGACAACCAGCCATCATGTCATCCATGTAAAAATTGTGCAGGACGATGGACTTCGCGATTGGGTACGTATCTCCTTCATCTTCTGCAAGTTGGTGTAACGTCTTAACGGCTAAGTACGGAGCTGCTGCAGTTCCAAACGTTACTCTTAGAAGACGGAAATGACTGGTTTCTTCGGAACGGTCTGAACGCCATAGTATACGTTGGAAATCCACATCTTCTTTAGAAACAAGTACTTGGCTGTACATTTTCACTACATCCGAAACAAGACAAATCGGGTATGTACGCCATCTCAATACAGTGTGCCGCAAATCATCTTGTAGGGTTGGACCCGTCATCAATTCACTATTAAGCGACACTCCGTTTTTACCCAAACAAGAGGCATCAAATACAACTCTAGCCTTAGTAGTCGTTTTGTCTTCTCTTAAAACTACATGGTGTGGAAGATATACAACATCCTCTCGATTCACTTCTTCTGGCGGGATGGGCTCCATATGACCGAGTTCGAGATATTCGTTAATTACCTCCGTATATTTAATTTTCAGATCGAGATTCTGGACTAACCTTTTCTCTAAGTTTAGAAACCTGCGTAATGCAATATCCTTTGAGCGACCATTTATGCAGTTCCGTTCAGTTGTTTTAAAAGGTAGTCTAACAATATAACGACCAGAAGAGTCTCTTACAGTAGTCTTCTTGTAAAAAGCCTCACATTCTTCCTCTTCCTCCGTGTAGTGTTTTTTGGATACTACAGCTTCTTCTATTTTCCAAAATCGTTCTAAATAATTTTGGTCTTCTTGGAGGGTTAAGTAACAATGGTTCTTGTTACTTGCTAAATCTTTAGTTTTGGATACTTCTCCGGACAGAATCCACCCTAATGTTGTATTTTGAGCTATCAAAGTACCTGGAGGTCCTTTACTAAGTCCCTGTTTTAAAATTTTACTATACACGGAAGAACTTAGTAACATGTCAATTCTTCCAGGTTTGTTCCAAGTAGGGTCTGCTAGTTTCTTATTTTCCACTTGTGGCTACAATGGAAAAGCTATTGTTTGTGTTGGTAAAACTGATGTAATTCGTTTTTGAACATGAGCTTTAACTGTTACAATTGAGTTAGGATCATGCATTGATTGCAATTTAGGATACACAATATATTTTGATGTCAATGCATTCTTACCTTCCTCCTCTTCCCCTAACCTTAGTGCGGTGTTATAGCAGGTATGCTTCCTTAACCCAAGGAGTTGCACTGCTGATTCCGTTACATATGAAGCCTGTGAACATTGGTCAAGCAACACACGCAAAACAACTCCTGTACCTTTCACCTTAACTAAAGCCGTGGGCAATAAATCTTGGCTGCTACCTGCAGCGGCACAATTGGTAATTGTACTGGTTTGGTTCTCTTTAGTATCAACTGATTGCTTAAATTTCATTGATTCAGCTGAAACTGTGGACGCATCCTTAGTATGTAATAAGGAGTGATGTTTTCGCTTATATATTCGACATCTTGTAGGCAAATGACAGGCATAAACCGCATGACCTGACCCGAGACAATTAAAACATAACCCATTTGATTGGACGAAGTTACGACGTGAGGCGGCACTTACGTTACAAATTTTTTTGCAGTGACCGAGTTTATGATCTGATTCACAATAAACACACAACTTTGTAGCAACATGTAAAGTTTTGACAGAAACACTTTTATTAACATAGTTTTTTAACCTTTACTATCCAGAAACTCCAGGGAGCGAAAACGCTGTTCTAAAAACCTTTTAAATTGTTCCCACGTGGGTAATTCTTCATTAAATTCATAAATTTTCGCTTCCCATAACTTTCTGGATTCTGCATCTAATTTTAAGCTTAAAATATATATGACAATAATGTCCCACGAATCTACATTAATATCTAAATTCTTAAGAGCATTTAAACAATCGCTACTTGAATCTAGTAGTTCTCTCAGCGCTGATGCTGATTCAACCGCAATATTTCTCTGACTAAGAAACCGCTTTAAAATGGAATTGGCCATAAACCTTTCATTGCTGTATCGATTGTTTAATTGTTCCCAACATGTTTTATAGTTTACACTGGTAATAGGTACATTTTTCAAAAGTTGCTCAGCCTCTCCAGTCAAATGACTCTTTAAATACTGCAAACGCTGAACGTCGTCCAGCGACTGGTTGTTGTGTATTAATGACAGGATAGGAAAGGAATATAAGTCTCGGAAGCTGATCCAATCTACGTATTGACCCGAAAACATCGGTAAAGAAATCTTCGGAAGCTTAACATTGGAAGTTGACTTAGACTTTTTACTTGAACATACGCTTTTTTTCCGATGCATCAAGCTTATTTAATTTCGCGAGGATCTCGTTAAGTTCTGTTTTATAGTCTAAATACAAATCTTCGGTCGTCTCATAAACTCCTGTAGTACTATATTGTGATGCATTATATACCGTTTCATTAATTTCGCTAATTATTTTCTTATGAGTTTCAATAAAAGCTGTCCACTTTTCTTCCAGATTTTCTAACCTTACGGTAACATAGACTTTAGTGATTCTCTCCTTAGGCGATTTTTTAAAGTTTGTCCTATTTCGTACAATACTGTTCATTGAATTTATTTGAACTTTGTTGTATGCTTCCATGATGAAATTATTCTAAGTCTTTTACACTTGTAATATTTCTTTAATATTGCCTTAAAATTTTCTAAGTGTTGAAGATTTTTGTGCAAATTTTTCTAAGTCTTTTTACTTTAAACACTCGGACAAAAAACGGGCATAGCTTCGCCGTCACTTCACTTTTTAGAGAATTATTCTAAGTCCTAAACACTTGTAATTTTACGGTTCATGCAGTACAAACTTTAAATTTACTAAGTCTTATTCACTTTGTTTGCAAAGAAATAAAATGTTCAAACACTTACAGTTTTATGGTACCTCACTTTAGTTTTAGAATGTCCCAGGATCCTAGTTCTGCGTCACCGAAGATGCACCTTGTTGGTATCTGGATGATACCTCGCCTTCAGTTCCCAGTTGCTCCGTCGTCGCACTTGTTCGATGCGATGACTTCCCACCTTGGGAATGTTAGCGCCCCAAGCAGCGATCCACTGCCCATAGGTGCGCGTCTCCGATGCCAGCGGGTTTCCACCGCTGTAAATGCCCTCTTCAGCCAGGCTCCAATGTCCGGCAACGAAGGACCACTATGTACGAAGGCGTACTTTGACACCACTGTCGCGTCACTTGGGGTGATTTCAATAAAACCACCGTATCGCACTATACTGTATATTTAACACAAATATAGAACCCAATACATGTGCCTTGAAAGCATTAACAAACATTAAATGGTTGGTCTATATAAGCTGCCATGTGAACCAAACTATATCGCGATTCAGAAATTGTGACATACGCCATCTATCGATCGACCGACAAACAAGAAATAAATGTTGCTTCCAAACAATTATCATAGGAGACTTTAAAGCCGAGGTTAGTAGGAAATGAAACAAAGATGAATTTGTCTTAGGAGAGTACAGTAGTGGTGACAGAAATGACAACGGACAAAAACGAATAGATTTTTCTTTCGCTTACAATTTTAAAATAATGATTAGTTTCTTCAAAAAATGAAAGTCGAGAAAATGAATATGGTTAGCACCGATTGGCAAAGATAGAAATGAAATTGATTTTATACTTACTAGAGAAAAACATATATTGCATGACATTGAAGTACTTAATAAGTTAAATTTTAATACAGATGATACAACATAGAATGGCAAGAGGAGTTACACAAGATAGAAACAACAAATCAAGAAAACATATTATCCACTCAACCATGAACAAGGTAATAACATCACTGATACCACAAAATATATTGAATGACCTAGGGACAACATTAAATGGAATGAAAGATACTCAAATATTGCAAGGGAAGTATATTTTTTTGGAAAAGAACTAATAAATATAAGCTAATCGAGTACGGAAAAAGTGAAGAAAGAAATGTTAGGAGAAGAAGCATTAAAATTGATGGAATAGAAAAATGAAATGTTAAACAAACGAAAAGATAACAAACTTAACATCGCTAGTATTAGTAAGAAAATTCAAGAAACTATAAGGAAACATAAAAAATCAGAAAGACTGGATGTTTTGAAAGAACAAATAGAAAAAACAGGCGGGATTAAGAGAGGTCTAAAACAGTTAAAAGAATATACACAATGGATACCTAATATGAAAACTAAAAACAAGAAAAAAAAACGAGAAAATTACGACAAAGAGACTATCAATAGCGAAAGTAGCGACAGATTTTACAAAAACTTATACACGGAGACAGACAGAACAACGCCAGAAGAAAAAGAAAAGGAAGCTTATGAAGAAAAAGAAATACCGTGTATTCTAGAATCTGAGCTCACAAAGGCTATAAAATCACAAAAAAAAGTGGAAAAGCTCTGGAGATGATAAAATAGCTAACGAACTACTTAAACAGTCTCTACCCGCGATATCTAAATATGTGACCCATCTTTTTAATGAAATAGTGGCAACTGAACAAATACCAATTCAATGGACGAAATCAACCATCATCCTATTACACAAAAAGGGGGACAAAAATGAAATAAATAATTATAGACCCATAAGCCTTATGTCCAATCTATACAAAGTGTTTTCAAAAATAATACTCGGGCGAATATCGAAACACCTGGAAGAAAACCAACCGAGAGAGCAAGCTGGGTTTCGCGCCGATTATTCTAATATCTACCTTATTTATGTTGTGAAGCAAGAAATTGAAAAGCTCAATGAATATAGGCAACTATATTATATGGCATTCGTCGATTACAATAAGGCTTTTGATTCGCTGAGTCACGCCTATATCAGAAATACACTAGAAAACCAAGGAGTAGAAGGAAAATACATAAAAATCATAAAAGAAATTTACAAAAACACCACAGCAACAGTCCAACTCGAACAACAAGGCGAAGAATTTAGAGTTCAAAAAGGCGTTAGGCAAGGCGATCCACTTTCCCCAAAACTCTTTCCAGCAGTGTTAGAAAATATATTCAGGTACTTAGACTGGGAACATTTTGGAATCAATTTTAACGGGTTGAACCTAAATCATTTAAGATTTGCCGACGACATAGTAGTTTTCGCTGAGAAACCAAGCATACTACAAACTATGTTACAACAATTAGATGTCGAAAGCAGGATAGCAGGTTTAACAATGAACCCAGCGAAGACTAAAGTGATGACGAACGCTGTAAAAGAAAATATAGTAATAGGACAAGAAACTATAGGATATGTGGATGAATATATATATTTAGGACAACTTATTTCAATCAAACACCTATTCTAAAGAAATAGATAGAAGAATATGCAATACTTGGAAAAGGTACTGGTCTCTAAAAAAATAGTTAAAAACGAAACAATTACCATGGAAATGAAAAGCAAATTGTATAATACATGTATTCTACCATGTCTTACTTATGGTATCAAACTTGGCCTGAGACGAGCAAAAACAACCAAAAACTAGTAGTTTGTCAACGCAGCATGGAAAGAAGCATGCTTAACATAAGACTATGGGATCGATGGACAACTTCAAAAATAAGGAAAAGAACAAAGGTCTGCGACGTGTTACAAAAAATAAGAAAACTTAAATAGAATTGGACTGGACATGTAATGAGAACTAACAAAGAAAAATGGACTAGGGATATAATAGAATAGTATCCGAGGAACCGAAAAACGACAACGAGGATGTCAAATCAAAAGATGAGAGGACGATTTGCCAAAAGGATGGAGAAGGTGGGCCAAGAATAGAGAGACGTGAAAACAATTGGGGGAGGCCTATGGCGACAGACAACCTGACCAAAGTGGTTGCTAATAAATTTTATGTTTTTTTTGCATGTAAATTAGATTTAAGAATCCTACTGTTTTATAGAGCATGCATGTAAGTTAAAAAGGTCAGCGAATAAAGGTTTTTATTATTATTATTAAAATAACTAAATGCTTTTTTATTTTAGACTGACTTCACCCCGCGGCGTTACCCGCGGTACGACAATAACCACGGGTAACACCGCGGTGTTCAGCTTAGTTTAAAAAATAGTCATATATACCTAGTCGTATTCTTCGTTTTCGGTACATAATGACTCAGATTTTTAAGATCATTTTACTAACCAATGTAAGTACCATGGTTCTAAACATTCACATTTTTATACGTGAATCCTAATTATAACTCTATATATCTACTAGTTGCTACACTTATAACAGTATGTCATCCATAGACTGTTTCAAAACTTAATAGTGAAATGAAAGACAGGTGGTATATGAAAAAAGTTTATTAAAGCATTCGCGTTAATGGTCCAAGAGCCCGTGAGTGCCAGACTTGCGGATTTTAATACAAGCAGAAAGTTCTTTTAGGTGTGTTCTTTGGGTGGGGATCATTCTTACATGTACTGGACATGTAAGAATGATCCCCACCCATAATACTTGAGTAGTGGTGGCTTTGGCAGGTAACAGGTTACAAAGGTGTATAAAATTCCACCTCATGTTTATCATAATATAAAACTCAATTTCTTTATATTTGAATCGTTACAATATCAAAACTCGCGTTGCTCATTATCAGACACTTAGCATGGTTCCAACCCTCTGCCAGACACCCCTAAACTATTGCAATTTGTTATTACACTTTCGGTATATCATAAAAGCTAAATTTTATATATGTTTTTTGGCGAACTATTAAAACATGTATCCTTAATAACCAGACAGTTTCGACGGTTCTATCATCTTGCCAGACGCATTCAACGTTTGCAATAGGGAATATGCATACCACTACCCAAATATTATGGGTGGGGATCATTCTTACCTATGCTGGGAACACACATAGAAGAACTTTCAGCTTTTATTAAAATCCTAAATTCTGGCACTCACGGGCTCTTACTCTATATCCAACTTTTTAAACAAAAATGTATCTTGCGCATGTATGGTGAAATTCTTCGACTATTGACTCTTTAGTCTTTATCCTCATGCAGGCGCAGACTCTCCAAACACAGAGAGAGATCACAGACTCTAATAAAGCCATTTATTTCTAATGTATTTTTTTTGTCTTTTTGCATTTTCTTTTCATATTGCTGAAAGTGGATTTATATGTTACTAGTTTTTACTCGCGGCACCGTCCGCGTGTATGTCGGTTATCGGTAAATAGTAGCCTATGTGTTATTCTGATGTTTGCTATATTACTGTAAAGTTTCATCCAAATCCGTTCAGTAGTTTTTGCGTGAAAGAGTAACAAACATCCATCCATCCATACTTACAAACTTTCGCCTTTATAATATTAGTAGTATATCAACAGATTAAAGAATAAAGCGTTCTTATAACTTTTATTTCAGCACTTAAAAAAAAGCTAATCCTTTCCTGTGTTTTTGGACATAGGTACCTTATTCCGATGGCCAATCCTGATGGTATGGCATTCACTCAAGGCGTAAATTTGCCGTTAGACGTAAATCTATTATTTGAGAATGGTACATCACGTCCCTTAGAGTGGCACAAGAACGTAGACAATCAGGTAGCAAAATCATCCTGTTTTGGAACCAACATCAATCGCAATTTCGCTTATCATTGGCAAGGTGAGCTATTTATGATAATTTATGGCCTGAAGATAAAATAATCTGTTAATTACTATTTGTCGCGGGGCTTCTCTATCTAAGTACGAAGCCAATATGTCTAGACACAATCATCCAATAAAGCTCACCCCCTACTGATTGACTGTAAGTACTTTAAATGCAATAAAAATGACATATTAACTAATTTTTATTGCATCATATTCTTCTATAAATTAATTTGAATTATTGAAAGGTAATACTTTCTATTATAGATGACGTAAGCAAAACTCCTAAACGATGCTCTCAGAGTTATCCAGGCGAGAGACCCTTTTCTACAGCTGAAGCCAAAGCCATACGTCAGTATGTCGATGGATTGGGTGAAAATATTGGTTTGGCTATCCACCTTCACGTCAGCTACGTTCTTAAAAAGGTATATGACATATTAAAGATGTGTCAAGGCAGTTGCCTTAGGGCGCGTATCCACCGAAATTGTTGGCAATTTCAGTATTTCCAACTGTTGCCAGCTCTTCAGAAACCCAACAATTTGAAAAACATTCAAATTAAGTATCTCCACAGAGCCAACAAAAAACTGCAACAAGCGTATTCTTTTGAAGTTTACCACCAAAAACAGAAACACGGTTCCCAACATTTGTTGACAATTTTTGTTGCAAACACAAGGAAATTACAGAAACTTTTTATTTTATTTTATCTTTTATACACAGACTGACCTGACATTATTGCTCAACATTGCAATGTCCTAAATTTTGTTATCACTTTTCCTTGAGCCTTTGAATTAAGTAGTTGTATAAAATATTAACAAGCTTTCCTTACGTAGGTACACATTATAGTATGGCAAGGACATTGAAAGATTGATTTCCTTTTTTGAAATGATTCATCTTAGCAGAAAATAATCTTTATTGTCGATTCAGATACTACAAAAAAGCGTTGAAGTAATAATACGAACCTATAGTCAAAAATAAAATTGTTGACGCAGAGGAAACTGTTCTGGTGTTTAACACATAAGCCGGGTCTCCTGCGACACTGTTTAATGTTTATAAACACCAAACATCACATTAGTAAAACTACGTAAAAGCCTCTGGTAGCCTGTGTTTTTGTAGGTTATAAGAACTATTTTTTGAAGTTCCAAGTCACACTATTCTACTTTAGTAACGTTATACATCCAGTTTAGTAGTTTTGTTTATTACTAATGTCTTCCTATCTTTTTGAAGGAGTATATTTTGTACCCATGGCGTTATTCACTTCGTCGACCAAGCAATTATCAAACGTTGCAAGAGATTGGTGAATATGCAGCTAGAAAAGCGCGTCTACCCGATGGCAGGCTTTATGAGGTTACAACCACTTACTTATAGCATTTATTCCGTGTATGGTAGTCACAGTGATAGATCTGGGGGCACAGTCGTACCACCCCCCCCCCCCTCCCCAAGACGAGCCAAGCGAAGCGCTAGGGCAGGTTTTTTTGAACCCTCATAACTTTGGTTTCCGATGTACCAAATCGTTCAAATTCTCAGGATATGATGTCAGTAATAGACTTAAAAGACTTATAAACATACAAAGTTTCAATTGCATAGCTTTGATACTTTAGATTTTATTGATATCTAAAAAACACCGATTTCGTCACTGACACACTGAAGTGCTAGAAGCTGAAAGTTATGTAAACTAAGTTTAGTATACAAACAACAGAAAAAATGATAAACTTATTACTTCTGCCCCTCAACCCCCAAAATTGAGGGGTGGAAGTTTGTATGAGACTTTCACTAGTTTACATGCTAGAGGTTTTATTTTTGGTATATGAACTTTTTAAAAAAAAGATAGAAGATGTACAAGACATACACCCCAAAAGAAGAAAAAAAACAATAAAAATTCTACCTTAAGCAACTTACAAAAGGAAATGAAATCCCATCAAAAACATTTTCATGTAAAATGTTTCCAAGGCGTCTGCATATGGCTTAGCTTACCCTGTGAAAAAGATATCAGATCTCATGAAGAGCCAAGCTTCTGAATCTACACGCCCTAACTCTACCAACCCTAACTTCACAAACTATACCTCTCAGAAAATGTTTTTGGTGGGATATCGATTTATTTAGTTTTCAGTTTTACAGTCAATCTCATTTGGAAACCCTAGCTTCAAATTCTTTGCGATAGGTACACATAAAAAATATAATAGGTCTTTACCTATAAAATTGCTGTTTTGTATGCAATAAGTGAAAGTACTTATTTTTTCAAACTTTTTTATTTCTGTTATTCGAAGTAATCACCCATGCAATCGACGCATCTTTGCCAACGCATTGGCAGTTTATTGATGCCCTTCTTGTAAAATTCAGCTGGACGGGAGGCAACAAACTCTTCAAAGACATTTTGAACTGACTACATCATTTGATACAGTTCGCAACAGACAGTCTCCAAGCTGCAAGAGCTGGGGTTGGAAGCTCTCCCTCATCCGCCATACTCACCAGACCTTGCACCTACCGACTATTACTTTTTCCAAAATTTAGACAACTTTTTAGTGGGTAAAAAATTCAATTCCCGAGAGGCAGTACAAAATGCCTTTGAAGAGTTTGTTGCCTCCCGTTCAGCTGATTTTTACAAGAACGGCATCAATAAACTGCCAAATGTGTTGGCAAAGATGCGTCGATTGCATGGGTGATTACTTCGAAAAACAGAAATAAAAAAGTTTAAAAAAATAAGTACTTTCACTTATTGCATACAAAACGGCAATTTCATAGGTAAAGACCTAATATTTTTTATTTATGTATTATTTATATTATTTATATATGTCATTTTATAATGTTAGTTGTATATATGGATCAAAAAACGTTCTAATTCTTGATTACAGGCTGTAACTTCAATATTGTGATATATATTAAGTTATTCATCTCTTTTTTTATCGTTTATATCAATAATGATGACGATAACTGTTGAGCATTTTTTAATTGGCTTTAACGCTGGCGACAGGTTCATCAAAGCAGCAGCGATGAACGAATAGCAGGAACACTCGCTGACTACATGTCAGGAGTAGTGGGGACCGACCTAGTATTTATTGTTAAACCATACCATCCTATGATTCCCAACTTTACAGACACGACAATCCTTGGTAAGTATTTTATACTTTATGTTAAAAAGGGTCAATTGCTAGTCTTAATCAGATTTCTCTTTTAAAATTTATTTAATCTTATTTTTGATACATAATGATATCACGCCGTATATTAATACTCGTAGAAATAATTAATGGCTTTTAAAACGAGAAAAAATTGCTTACAAGCGCTACTGTTGTACATACCTACAGGCACATAAATACCCAAATGTGTTTAAGCATAATATTACCATTTAAACTATATAGTTTGTTTGTTTCATCGTCACTAACGTCAGAACCTACATTGATTCTGACGTTTATCTTAGATATGTTGTATAAGACATCGATAATTCCATAAAAGCTTAACATTATAACAAAAATTACTCCTAATAAGGATGTCTGATCCACAATGTCTGATTTTGTACGTACAAGCGTACTATATAGGTACTACTAACTTACATAGGTAGATAGGTGGTTGAGAAGAACTCTAGAAGAACTACTCTTTTTAATATGATTTTAGACACTTCGCAATTAATCCCAGTAAGTAGCTAAATAATAATCACAAAGCTTTCAAATAAAAAAAGAATCATCAAAATCCGTTCACCCAGTCGAAAGTTATGAGGTAACAAACATAAAAAAAAATCGAATTGATAATCTCCTCCTTTTTTGAAGTCAGTTAAAAATATTAATTTAGAATATATAATATACCTACCTACTTTATAATAATTTTATTATGTAATGTGCCTACAAGTGGACCTGACAGACGTCTTAAAACGTAAGAACGTAAAACCCTGTAGGCATTCATGTAGAGGTAAGCAGGGACGTATAATCTTTTATAATTTTATCAACTGTAATTAAATCTCATTTACCTACTTATATAGGCAAATTGATGCCAACCACAGAACAGAGAATTTATGCCAACATATGCTTATGTAATAATTGCTAAAATTAAGGAGATTATTGGAAAAATCTTTTAACATGTGAAAAAGTAGGGACTAAGCAATAGAACAAAAGAGATGTATCTCATGCAGCAGACGATGATAAGTCGACGCCGGGAAGTGTGAGCAATTTACCTACTTAGATTTCAAATAGGGAGTAACTTGAAACTCTCTTAAAATCGTCTTGTTCAAACTTAAAAATTTGCTTTTTTTGTAACGTTGGTAATGTGTCGAAACTACGATTTAGCTACAATTTATATTAGCATGCTATAAAACATGCTTAAAATTAACTATCTTAAATGAAATTACAGTAATTTTTAAATTACCGTAAACATAAAAGGTGTTTCCAAAAAAACGGCCCTTGCAAAATAAAAAACATAAAAATAAGTATGAAATCACTGTTTCCAGTGCAAAAGAAAATCCTATTTGGATTGGTAATAATGATTTACTTATTTTCTCTGCAGTAGTCCTGCACCTACGGGCTACCGCCTAATAACATGGAAACTTAGTTAATAAATTATGCTTTCACTACCATGTACAATATTTTTAGTCACAGGAGTTATTTCTAAACTAATTATTCTAGACATAACATGGACCAATGCAGAACAGGAACCCCTTTTTTGTGCGGAAATCCCCCAGTACCTATACCACCGACTGGTGGCATGTCGGATTCGAACCGACTAAAACAGCACGCCGCTTCGGGTACCAGGAGCCGAGGAACCAGGTGTATCCTCGAAAGGAAATCCCTGGAATCCCGACGTACCACGGGCCACCTACGGTTCGTAGATGGCCCCCTACTGAGCAGGAACCCCGATGTTCCCTTGCTACAAAAAGCGCCTGCGCCTCCACCCCGGCCTTCTTTTGCTAAGAACAGGATCCCCTGATTGTTATTTATCGTTTTTTAGCAATAAACTTCACTAAGCAACTAATGTATATTTAGGTATTACTACAGATATTTGCTTTCTAATGTAGGTATTTATTTTTTATAACTACTCTTAATTATCCGGTTATTTCTGTCTGTTATTTTCATTTTTGAAGGTTTTCTGGCAGATATCGTTTTAGTGATAAGACTACGCGTTGTAGTTACGGCCTATCAAATGTTTGCATTTACGCGCTTGTCTATTTTTAAGGTAGAAAAACCACAACCCATAGTGATAGCGATAGCAGTCGAGCGTCCTAAGTCATAAAATTTGATTAATTTTATCGAATTTTGTTTACAGATTTATACGTACTAAAGTCAATTACGTCAGTGCTGAGCGTTGTACGCGGATGGCGTAGCAACACCAAGCTAAACACTCTGTATTTCTTCGGCAAAGGAATCGAATTTTAAATATAATACCTATACGTACTGAAAATTGTTAATATTAATAATCCCTATTTAAAACAATAAGAACCGATCACTGCTCAATTGAAAGAATGGCCTGTAAAATCAAATGCAAAAAAAACTTTAGCAATGTGACTGATTTTAAACTGACATATACCTACACACCTCAACAAAGTCTAGGGATATCATACATAATTCTATAGGTACAGTCGACCAAATTGAATCATGACCCACTTTGCCAATTTTATTCCTTTGTAATCATAAATGTAGTTAGGTTTTCTTCGCTATTTGCACATAGTACGTTTTAGATATAATCAATAATGCGTCATTACGGGTTACATGTCAATGCAATTTAAACCTTTGTCATCACTGTCGATCTCCTATTTTTATATAAAACTAGCTGTTGCCCGCGGCTCCGCCCGCGTGTATGTCGGTTATCGCGGCAAAGAGTAACCTATGTGTTAATCTGATGTATCTTCTATACTTATAAAATAACATGTCCTGACTGACTGATTCATCATCGCCGAGCGGAAACTATTAAACTTGGGAATACAATTTTTTTTTTTTTTTTTTTTTTTATGTATGGTCCGCCAAAATGACTCTACTCTGCCTGATGGAAAGCATAAGCAGAATCCAAGAGTGGCGGTCACCATACTCACTGCGAATACAGACAATGCAGTATGGCGACCCGCACCATGGCGGCCTAGTGATGCTGCTGCATCTTTTAGTCTAGTCAACAAGTATGGAACTTGTTGACTAGACTAATTGGGCCTCCGGTCTCGCACTCACCAACGAAACACGACAGCACGAACGCTGTCATTTTACGTTGATTTTCTGTGCGAGGGTAGTACCGCCCCGGTCGAGCCGGCCCATTCATGCTGAAATCAGCGTGGCTCTACTACTCTACAAAATTTGGTGAGTATGATCGTTTCATTAAGTAGATACCCAATAAGGAAGGAATTTTGGAATTTCTACCCCCAAGGGGATGAAATAGGGGTTGAAAGTTTGGAAGTCCGTCATTTTTTAAGTTAGAAACATGAAACTTTATTTTTGGGCTACTGATTAAAAATGAGTAAACACGTATTTAAGCGTTTCTGATAGATAGAGCGGATATTCTACTCCTTAAGGGTGAAATAGGGGTTGACGTTTTGTATGTAGGTTAGTCTGGAAGTCCGTCATTTTTGAAGTTATAAACATGAAAGTTTATTTTAGGGCTATTTAAGAAATATGAAACTTTATTTTTTGATTACTTATAAAAAATTGTAGATATGTATTTCAACGTTTCCTAATATTCTACCCTTAAGGGGGTGAAATAGGGGTTGAACTTTGTTTGGAACTTCGTCATTTTTGAATTAGAAACATGAAACTCTTCTTTTGGTTTGGGCTACTGATTAAAAATGAATAGATACGTATTTAGGCCTTTCTCGATATTCTACGCTGAAGGGATGAAATAGGCGTTGACATTTCGTAAGCGGGTTAGTCTAGAAGTCCGTCAGTTTTGAAGTTAGAAACATGAAAATTTATTTTAGGGCTATTGATAAAAAAATAGGAGATATGTATTTAAGCGTTTCCCAATATTCTACCCGTAAGAGGGTAAAATAGGGGTTGAAAGTTTGTATGGAAGTCCGTCTTTTTTAAGTTAGAAACATGAAAAATTATCTTTGGGCTAATAGTTAAAAACGCGTAGATACTAAGTGTCTCTGGATATTATATCTACCTCTTTTTTTGTGCGGAAATTCCCTCGGATATCACCAACTGGTGGTTATGTCGAACTCGAACCGACTAAAAACCGCACACCGTCTCGGGTTCTAGAAACCAGGGAACCAGAGCGCCCTCAAAAGGAAATCCCATAAATGATATTTCTACCCCTAAGGGGTGCATTAGGTGTTGAATTGTCGTAAGTAGATTAGTTTGGAAGTCAGTCATTTTTAATTTAGTAGCCTGAAACTTTGTCCTTAGGCTTTTAAGTACAAATAAATTAATACCTATATCACCATTTATGGGAATTCTATTTCTAAAGGGGTAAAAATAAGTGTCGAACGTTAGTGTGAAATCCTTTTTAATGGGCTATTGATTAAAAATAAATAAATAGGTACGTTTAAAAACATGAATAAATTATTCATACATACTTACACAGTTTTAATTAAATATATTGTAAATAATCAACTTCCACGCGAGAAAAGCTGCGGGCAGCAGCTAGTAAGCTATATTACTGTAAAGTTTCATCCAATTCCGTCCAGTGCTTTTTGCGTGATGAAGTAACAAACATACACCCTCACAAACATTCGCTTTTATAAATTAGTGTGATGTGATAAAATCGAATACGAAAAACAATGTTAAATTTATCACTACAGTTAAATGAAAAATTAGACATAACGAATTAAGCTTATTTTCAAAGCGTAAATAAAACTAAATTAATTAAGTATCTACAATTCAACGAAAAAAAATGGAAGGTATCTACAACTTACTAAAAGAAATTAAAACACCAACAAATAAGGCTAAGTAATTAAATATTTGCAACGAAAACATCTGCTTACCTATGCCTATACCAATAACCTAACAAAATCCTATAAAAAAGTAAATTATAGGTACCTAGGTACCTATGCTATAACCTTACAAAATTCTAAAAATACCGAGAAAACCAATTAGTATCTACAAAAGACTATTCGCTAATTATTTAGGTACAACAAAAATCGCCAACGATCGAATCAATCAATCGCCAATCACACTCGCTACATTTCGAGACGAACGTCAACGACGTCACCGACGCTTCAGTTGTTTTGTTCTATGCGAAGAGCAGCTATCCCGCTCAAGGTCACGCGCGGCGAGTGCGGTACCTACTATTACATTTTGGCTTGGCACCGACTTCAAACCTATGAATAGGTAGCACATACAAATTAAGTTATTTGATACTTTTTAGTTTTTTCGGTTCGGTTTTTTTAAACGAAGTTTTTTTTATTTTTCACTTTTTAGTCTTTCTCAAGTCTCTCGTCATCATTTCACCTAAATAACTTGAAAGAATACGACTAAAGGTAACATACATGCTGTATAAAATCGAAAGGACTTCAGGTATTTTTTGTAATAAAATCTCAAATGGACTATCTTCTATAGGTTACTATAATTCAAGTGATTTGAGGTAAACTGACTATCTGAGGTTAACTCTGATATCGTTAAGACCCGTTTTATATATTATGAAATTAAATGATGTCTACAGAATATGAAGGCATGCAGACAATTGCTTTAACTTCATTGCAGGCGCTTACATAAATTTGAGGGTTTCCTTCGATTTCCTTAGGATCCCATCATCAGATTCTGATATGGTGGCCATGGGACCACATGGGGAGCATACCCTTTCGAATACAAAAAGAATTTCCAAAATCGGTCCACAAATTGACGGAATAATCCGTGTACATACAAAAAAAAATATACCGATGAAATTGAGAACCTCATCCTTTTGGCAGTCGGTTAAAAAAAATATACCGATGAAATTGAGAACCTCCTCCTTTTGGAAGTCGGTTAAAAATACAGAAGAAATATTATAATACCAAGTAATATTTATAGTAGGTAGAACAAAAATCAAGTAAATAGTTCCAAAAATAACTTTTTATCCGAATTTATATTCAAGAACTACTACTGAGTTTTTAAGTCGATTTGGGTGCGTGTGTCGCGTAGGGAGCCGACCGACCGCGCGGGTACTGCTTTTTAAACAATTTGGACGTGTTATCATAATTATAAATGACCATTTAACGTTTATGGCATTCTAGTTTTTGGTTCAGTATCAATAAGAGCATCCTCCCAAAAAATCTAAATTTCTTTAATGTACAGAATTGATCTTATACACTTTTCTTATGCGTTTAAAAGTAATCATATTACGTACCTATTGTAAAGTTAGTTACTTGATTCCAAAAGATGTTGTTGTTTTAAGCACAGAAACAATTTTCAAGAAAATGTAATTGCTTCAGTATCGATTAGAGAGCCCTCCCAAAAAATCATCTAAATTTCTTTAATGTACAGAACTGAACTGTTACATTTTTATTATACGTTAAAAAGAGTAATCATATTACGTACCTATTGTAAGGTTAGTTACTTGATTCCAAAAGATGTCGCTGTTTTAAGCAAATAAATTTTTCAAGAAAATTTAAAACAACCCTTTCTATGGAAAGAGAGAACATAAAACAAATACCTACCTATCAAATACTAACTATTATACCACATTAATCACAATGCTTCTGCATAAAACGTTCCCACGATTATTTTGAATATTTAAGTCATGCGGGCACAACCAAACACAGATTCGACGTCTACAGAGAGATATAGATATTCTTTTTCCTATGGATAGAGAGGTTGCGATAAAACAAATACTTAATGCTACACCGAATTATACGTAATACGTTCTACGATTATTGCACGATATATTAATCAAAGTGTTATTAATTACGCATGGCTGGCAATAGGTGTCACTACATGTTGTTTTACGTAATGATAAATTCTTTATAATTTTTTTTTCCAATATATCTATTGGAAAAAAAAATTGATGATTGTGATATAATTAATAATATATGTGATTAATAATAATGAGAGATTGTGATAAATAAAATACTTTATGCTACAATCTTCAGAGTATCTCCTTTCTAACAAAAAAAGAATTATTGCAATCGGACTACTCGTTAATGAATTACAATTAATTACACATTTTGACTTTCATCTCCCCTTCCAAGGAAACCGTCCGGAATTTCGGAATAAAAAGTATCCTATGTCCTCCCTCGGAGTATGAACTCAAATCATGCCAAGTTTCATTTGAATCCATTCAGTAGTTTCGGCGTGATGCGTGGCCAAGATACAGACAGACAGACAGACAGACAAAAATGAAAAAAAAAATAGTTTTCGTTTCAGTATTGATAACAGACCTCCAAAAAAATTTTCAAAATATCTTCAATGCACAGAATTTGACCTGTTACATTTTTATTATAAGTATAGATAGTAAGGAACCAGGTAGACTCCTTTTATCTTTTAAGCAATATAGGTATCGGAAGTCCTCGGCTTAGTGCTCGTAAGAAACCCTTATTTTTCGTTCCATGTGTTAGAACTAATTATAGAAAGAGTTCGTTTATTTTGAAATCCTGCCATTCCTTTAACATTGTCATTAATACTTGCGATTCTAATGGTTCGTTGGATATGTTTCACCGCTCTCTAACCAAATTTAAAAAGTTGCTTCACGATTGTCTGGCTCCTAAACTTGACAACTGAGTGATAAGGACTATCTTAAATATTGATAATTTCATTTGTTTTTTTGTTGTTTTTGTGAAATGTATTATTTGTAGGACTCAAAATTGTATTTAAAAACAACACTTTAAGTTGTTTCAGATTCCGTTAACTTTCTTTGTTTGTTTTTTTTTAGTTTGGCGCAAAATGTTAAATTAATTTGTGGAAACTGTTCTGGATTAATTGTAAATTACTTGTAAATTATTGTTATCTATTTTGTATCTGTTTGTTTCCCTAAAAAACTAAAATAAAAATAAAATAAGTTAAAAACGTAGTTCCTCACAAAGTTTGACTGCACGGTTGGCCTTTTGGTTCAAGCGGTCGCCACGCCGCTTTCTACTGCGGTAAGTGGCGTTGGTTCAAATCCCATGTGGAACAACATGTGATTCGCAAATTGTTGTTCCTAGTTTGGGTGTTCTTTGTCTTTTTAAAAGAAATTTAAAAGAAAGAAATCAATCATCCACAGCCTCGAGTCCTCTATTGGACATAGCCTCTCATTATCAAAGACGTTTTATTTATTAATATATGGAGAACAAACAGATACACATTCATCTTACAACTAATATTAACAAGAAAATATATACATGTAACTAACAACGTTATCCCCGTATAACATTTTGGCCTACTACACTCACTCGGCCTTTCGGCCTCACTCTGGCTAGACCGTTTGTGTCAAGTTTTTCTTCTCCATGCAGTAATGTTGTCCTAAGTAGTTTGCCCCTTAGTCGTCTCTTACGATACCCATGCACAGTGTGTAATATGACAGTGAAAACGGACATTTGCTATTCGTTCCATAGATTGAGAGGGCTTTGTACTCGTATTAGAAGGTCCGAGTAAAACAGCCGCCTGCCAATTCGGTCTAGTTCCAGAGAAATTAAGTACCAAAGTTTACCAAAGCCCTCTCAATCTATGGAACGAATAGCAAATGTCCGTTTTCACTGTCATATTACACACTGTGCCAAGGGATGAGTTGAGGTACTGACATTCCGTATTCTTTATCCGTCACCACACGGATAAGCAAATCGGCATCAAATGCTATAAGTTACCTATGTATAAAATCCCGAAAGTTTTAATCAAGGCATCCAAAAAAGAGATATACCTAAATACGTATTGCAATAGGCGGTACGTAGAAATGATTTAAAATATCATGTCAGCTACTGGACATTGGCATCCTCTTTGAAAGGAGGTTGGGGCACACCATACTACACTGACCAGACGAATTGGTATACGGTTTGTTTCAAGTGTTCTTTATCTTTCAGAGCTTTTATTATTATTCTTCTTCTTTATTATTTTTAATTTTGTCAATTTTGTGATTTTATATGATTATTAAATATTTTATATTCTATTTATTCGTTCCTATTAATTCATTTTAATCATCTTTATTACATACTTGTAATGTTTTTTTTCTATGCTATGCTTTCCGTCAGGCAGTCTTAGAGCAAATGCTCTAAGGGCAGAGTAGTTATTTTGGAAGGGTCATAAATAAAAAAAAGTGATTTCAAAACACTAGTAATTTTCTGTCACATCTCTCATCCGTATCATCTATATTTTACGAGGATTTTTTTTTCATATTCCAGCTGTTAGGGAGATTTGTGATTATTCCACTTTGTTCATCTGAGTGTTATCATATCGTACCGTGTACCGTGGGAGAGCCACGCTTCGACATGCATGGGCCGGCTCGACCGGAGTGATACCACGACCTCACAGAAAACCGATGTGAAACAGCGCTTGCGCTGTGTTTCACCGAGTGAGTGAGAATACCGGAGGCCTATACCCCCAACCCATTCCCCATCCCCCAAAGGCCGGCAACGCACTTGTGAAGGAAGCCTCTGGTATTGCGCGTGTCCACGGGCAGCGATAGTCGCTTACCATCAGGTGATACGTCTGCTCGTTAGCCTTTATTTCTATAAAAAAATACAGGTGAATAAAGTGGAATAAACCGTGAGAATGATTACGTTCACGTTGATCGTGTGTATTAGTTAGTGCAACTTCAAAATAATGACACACGAATGCGTTTGGAGCACGCTGCCGCGCCGTCACGTAATAGTAGGTTGTGATTTTAGAAAATGAAACAAGGGCTAATAATTTTGTTTTCAACGTGTAATAGTACTTGGCTTCAAAAATAAATAACATAGTTACATTCTATATGATGAGCAATGTACACTATTTACATATTAAGTAACTAATATCAACTTCCAATCCTGTGTAATGATTGTGTGGCATTTTTTCTTAACACTAAGTCGATATCCCAATTTTTGGACAATGCGCTAAACGTATCTAAGAGTAATGTCTTTTTAACACAATTTTTATTGAGATCTGATATATGGAATAAACTTATGTGGAACGAGAGTGTGTGTAAATGTTGCAGTCTTTTAAATAAGGCTTCTTTGAGCTCTTCGTTTTCCGACTGTCGCCAGTATTTGAGGTTTCTTCCGATGACGCTCGTCACATGCTCTTTCATGTCATTTAGACAAGTTTTCTTTTCATTGTAATTCTGTAGAACAATAAATAAGTTCAAATTAATATTATTATTTCAAAGCAAAAAACATTGAAAATATTTTTTATATTCTCGTGATTATTACTGACCTGTACTGCAGAGCAAAGAGCGAGCCTGACCCGCAAGTGTTCGGGCACGGCGAGCGAGCGCAAGGCTAGAGCTATTACGCCCGCTGACGTCACACGCTCTTTACCTGGGTATGACTTGCTGTCCGCCTCACCATCTCTGAGAATTTACATTTTACGTGTTATTTCAAATATTATATAGTTCATCAATTTATCGTGAGCGTCAGGAAATCTCTATCAAGACAGGTTGCGGCGGTTTACATTTAAAGCTCTTGTAATTTCCTATGCTATTTAGAACCTGCATACAAATATTTCACATGTAGTAAAAATTGTGAAATATTACTTTTGTTCCAAACAAGTTAATCGTGAAATATTATTCTTGTTCCAAACAAGTCATAACACACAACAAAATAAAACAGTCATCATCATTATCACAGTTCTATTCGACTTCTCATTTACTGACCATGTTAGTGGAATTAAATTGCAGTTAGCAAAATTGGAGTTATTAACCTGCCTACCCCCACATACAACATGATTATGTATGTGTGTATACAGGGTGGATATGACAATACGATATTAATTTGAACTAGACCCACCTACACATGATACAATTCTACCAACAAAATTTCAATAAAATTGGTTCAGTAGTTTAGCCATAGGACACTATTTTTCGTTTTAGAAATTTACTACACGATGTTGTTGGGTTAATGACCGAGGGCGTCGCGTCGTCGCACGCGCTGCGGTACCTTTGAACCTTTGAAGTAGCCGCCGACATCGGCGCGTTGTTGTACCTAATACATGAAACGGACACAAAGAACACCCAGACTCAGAATAACAATTTGTGGATCACACAAAGTGTTGTCCTACGTGGGATTTGAACCCACGACACTTGGCAAAGTAGGAAACGGCGTGGTGACCGTTAAACCACTAGGCCAAACGTGCAGTCGTTGATTTTTTATTAATTGATTATTAATAGGTATTTATTTGCAGTGATTTTACAGTGACATGACTCATTAGTTAAGTTTGTTAGTTATTACGGAGCGTTGTGTTATTTTGTGTGAGTTTAGACAATGCCTCGACTCGGTTACACTAATACGGCTAGTAAATATTTTACTACGGATAAGATATTAGTTTAGGGAGAATGTTCATTATTTTTACCTACCAATAGTCGGATTATTGTACATACTATCCAGGACATACGAGAAAAATCAATCTTTTATTCCTAATAGAGATAATGCTCTTTCGGTTGTAAACTCGACACGAGATGATCAAATTTACGTAAATACATAATAAATATTACTACTTAGTGCTTTTTTTTTTTTTTTTTACTTGTGTCCTTATTGGTTTGTATTTTTAAAATATTTAGTTTGTTTGTTTTTTTTTTTTGTATCCGTTTTCGGATAAATTTTACAATCCCAAAGTAAACCAACACATTTAAATAGCCCACGGTTACATTTAATATCGTATTGTCATATCCACTTTGTATAGTACCTGTGAGGTGTGAACACGAGCAGCGTGGGGTAGTGCTGCACGGTGTAGTGCCAGGGCAGGTCGTGGCGCAGTGCGTCGAGGCGCGCCAGGCGCAGGCGCAGGCCGCACGCGCCCAGCAGCCGCTGCGCCTCCACCAGCGAGTGTATGTATGTGTGTATATAGTACCTGTGAGGTGTGAACACGAGCAGCGTGGGGTAGTGCTGCACGGTGTAGTGCCAGGGCAGCTCGTGGCGCAGTGCGTCGAGGCGCGCCAGGCGCAGGCGCAGGCCGCACGCGCCCAGCAGCCGCTGCGCCTCCACCAGCGAGTGTATGTATGTGTGTATATAGTACCTGTGAGGTGTGAACACGAGCAGCGTGGGGTAGTGCTGCACGGTGTAGTGCCAGGGCAGGTCGTGGCGCAGTGCGTCGAGGCGCGCCAGGCGCAGGCGCAGGCCGCACGCGCCCAGCAGCCGCTGCGCCTCCACCAGCGAGTGTATGTATGTGTGTATATAGTACCTGTGAGGTGTGAACACGAGCAGCGTGGGGTAGTGCTGCACGGTGTAGTGCCAGGGCAGGTCGTGGCGCAGTGCGTCGAGGCGCGCCAGGCGCAGGCGCAGGCCGCACGCGCCCAGCAGCCGCTGCGCCTCCACCAGCGCGCGGGACGTCAGCGCGCCGCACGCCCCGCCACACACGCACACTATCGTCATCTACACACAATAATATCACGTCATCACAATAACCGAACTTGCCTACTCGATCACAGCTTAAAATTTAAAATTCATCACGGTTTGAAATAAAATAAATATACTTATAGGATTACTAGTTAAGTCGACCTATTCCCGTTAATTTTCTCACTCACACCTGCATAAATCGCAAGGTGTCTCTCGCTCGCACGCACCGCATTGACCTTAAAGAACAATTGGCGTGGGACTTTTAGAATTGCGACCTGGTGGCTGGCAACTAAGTTTTTTTTAATTTTTTTCATAAAACCCTCGATTGTTATACCTCGTTGGATACCTGACGAAACGTAAATATTTTTAAGCACATCTGCAAAACAGGCGCCATAATATTTATTTCTAAATATCCATTGAAGAAAAATAAACTTCCTAAATTTTTCTTAAGTCTTTTCTTAAGTAAGTTAAAAATTAAGGTCATAAAGGATCTTATTTTACATGTAAAAATCAAATAATAGTAATAATAAGACCTACACATTTCAAAATATCTAAGCTGACAGCCGAAAATCGGGTTTTTTTTGGAAAAAAACAATTAAATTCAAATATCTCAAAAACGGTTAGATTTAGGATAGGGTGTTTCATAGTGAAATCAGTGGATAGGTCGATTTAACCAGTTACCCTGTATATTACTGAATGTCATGAACGAATATCAATTAAGGAAAAAGATAAATTTAATAATTAAAATCGACTATTTTTGTATCCTGACGATCATACTCCGATTTTTTTTCCCAAACTAGGTTGGGATCGGCTTAAGGTTCACCGGATATGGCTGAATTTTGACTTAGCTTTCTTATATAGAGCGACAGTCATCACAGCTTCTTTACCCAAATACTAGGCGGTCGAAATTCTGCAGAAAAACTGTTGTTGGACTTTTTAGAGCTCCAACTACCTGTAATTATTGCCAAAGGTGTTCCTAAAGCAACAGGGTCGACGGCTTTTTCGACTATCTACTGACGCGAGTTTAATCATCTATACATTTTAATCCAATCATTTAAAAGTAATCTCACCGTGCCTGGCGTTCTGACAATTTTCCTAAAAGTTCTAGTAGTGAGTTCTGCGATATGTACAGAGTCCGCGTTGATCCCCATCTCATCTAAAGCTCCTTCTGAGCCGAAGTAGTGCGTGTGCGCAGCATCGTAAACGTGTGTACGTAACGATCGCTTTAGCTTCTTATTTGTAAAGTTATATATAAACTCTCTCAAAGATTTGGCTGTATAGTCTTCTGACAATATGTATTGGCTTTCATGCTGAAAAATTTAATGTATTTGACTGTTTAATACATTAAATTTAAATTAACATATTTGTTCGATACCGATAGTAGCAATAAGTAGTTTGTAACGGCAACACTAGGGTTTGTCGTAATTGCTATATCCAATGACACTCACTATACTCTGTCCATTTCTTTATTTTCTTTTTGACAGTTCAAGAAATTTTGATATTAGTGACGCCCTCACCCATTACCGATTTGATTTCGATTTGAAACGAATAGCGATTTTATTTATGAAGAACTTTCAATCGATTTAATTAAATATTTTTTGTTGAAATATTAATTATTCCTTTATTAGTTTTTTTATATTATGTAAGAAATAAACAAAAATATAAATAATAAATCAGTAAATTAGATGAATGAACAGAGTTATTGTTCTTTACTCTTGGTTTGATCCTAAATTCCAAGATTTCGACTTAATTCCTTGCAAAAATTCAATCTTGAAGTCATAGATACTATTTTTATTTCCTTTTTTTATTAAATTTAGAGAAAAAATACTTACATGAAGTCAAATTATTTTTATCATATGATCGATTTATCGTATTTCAAGTACTGTTTTATAGTCTGTGGTTGTTTGTTATGCACAGACCACTTCACTAAAGTACCGTCACCGTCAATAAAGTACGACATTACTGTAGTACATAATTCCGAAAAAAAAAAGGTAATTTATAGGCGTGAGCTGTCAAAAAGAAAATAAACGAATGGACAAAGTATAGGAAATGAGAAAAAATGTCGCGAGGATAGTTTTGTAAAACCTCGTGGTTCATTGAAATATAGAATAATTGTTGAAAAACGAGACGCTTGTGGCCGTCTGTTGTGTTAGATCGGATCGGATTAACGTCACCTCTCTCGTGAAGTTGGAAATATCGAGGACTTGTGGCGCCGTTTTGGTGCGTTATATCGGGAAGTGACGTCGGCTCCCTCGTACGGAACATTTGAATCGGAATCATTTGTGTGATTGTGAACAGAACAGAAGCATCGTCAAAGGGCGCCCCTTCGCCGCAGCGGAGATTGGAAGCTGTCATCGTACAACCGCGAGTGAATTGTTATTAACGAGGTGTAACACCGCATGATATCTGGTCACCAGGTGGACTGTTTTGCGACTTGCTGGCTATACCTATGGGCCCGTATGGCTAGCAAGGGTTCCACGGGAACGCAACGCCTGGTGATCTGATTCAACATATCTATAGATACTTAAAGTCGAGTCACTCATCTATTTGTGTGTGAGTGAAATGAGAAAATGAGTATCTGTTCGATTTTTTAATCAGTCAAGAGACTGATACTGATCACATCTAGAAAATACTGGATTTCTTCACAGAGCTAATTTGTAATCAAAATACGTCAAAAAGAAGGGATTTTCCTACAGGGCTGTATATTATAGCAGGCACTACAACTACGAGCAATCGTTTTCTTTAATAGTTTCAATATATTGATACAAGAAATCTTAGGATAGGAAAGCAGGTTCATAGTTTTCATGCACACACAAATATACAATAAATTATAATTACCTTGCTATCTAAAATAACAACAGCAGTCATATCCTTCTTCCTACTTATATCTATACCTAGCGATTCAGCAAAGTGATAGTTCCGAATGCTGTCGACAGCTATTATATGTAGACTAAAGTTATGTGCACACGAAAGACCTTGTATTTGCACAATATTATGTCTTTCGTCTTTAGTGCTTCCAGGATAGATAGGCGGACCATTTTCATAAGCAAATTTCATTATCCTGCAGTATTGCTTCACGTCTTCTTGTATGAGATTTTCGGCCGATAATACATCGTCTTCGTAAGGCAGCATCGTTGTCTCTATTCTAACAAAACATGTAAATATTTGAATAATAATAAATAAATCACGTTATATAAAAAATATACCCTCTGAAAAACCATGAAATCCTACATCGCACTTAATCCAAAACCAAAATTGGTAAAACTATCCGGCTGCATTTATGGAGGCAGCCGGATAGTTTTACCAATTTCCTAGTGATTGAAAAAAAGATCTAGTTCTAAAGCACCCAACTGATCTGATGGTCTGATCGGGTCTCAACACTGACAGCATTACCAATAACTGCCCCGTAAAAACTAAGGACCAGACAGTGTACAGACAGCTAGGGTCACCAAAACAGTTTAGAAAAGACACCACCTTTAGTAATGAAGACAAACTTACTCTTCCGGCAATGTAGGCACTTCAGGTTCATGACTGAGGCTCTCTTCAAACGTCTGACACTGGCCGTAATATTCATAAAAACTCCTTTCAGCTGGTAATGTCTTGGAACTACATTCTTGAAGCCAGTCGATCATAGACGACATCTGTGAAATATCTGCTAAATTCTCCATATCTTTAGATACAGTAAAACCTCTTTTCAAAAAAAAGCTAAATACCCCATTCTTCTGATTCTTTTGAGTAGTGTTGTACCACGGGTATTTATTATTCTGTGACTCGACTTCTTTCTTAAAAATTTTGTGCTTTTTTATTGGCTTCTTAAATTTAAACTCTTGACAAAACTTTGTAAAATTCTTCTCTTGATAAAGCAATCTTTGAACTTGTTGTAATTTCACTAATTCTGATGTCCATTGACTAGAGTCATTATTTTTACAGTTGTAATACTCCATTGCTACTTCTCTTAACTGAAAGAAATATGATAATCATGACAAAACATAATATAAAATACAGTATCATACTTTTTGACATAGGTCTAGATAGACGTCAGATGATATTTTTTAAGAAAACTGGTAAGAAGCGGATTCTTATTACTGGAATTTTACACTTCATAAAGATAGTAAATAATACCTAAATAAATACGACCTCGTGACAACATGTGGCAGGCAATAAATAACACATTTTAAATGGCGAATATTAAAAATTAAATATTACCAATGAATACGCTGGCAGCTGTTCATACAACGGGTTCATGGGCGTGAAGAGCATAAGTATTGGATTGCCGTCTACATATCTCTCAAAACTGAAGGCCTTCTTCCACAGCGGTATAATCCTTTGTACTGGTTGTGAAAAGTTCTCCAATAACCAATCCATTAGTGACGACTCGTTCCAAGTTTGGATGTCCCCGTCACGTGATATGTATTCCTAAAAATATATTGTTACAACTTTCAATAATTTTATGAAACGATAAAAAAACCACTGATGACAGTTCTAAAGATTTAATCAATACCTTCAACAGGTGTTTATAGTCGATTCACTTGAAGAAAATGGGACTTATCGATCAAGCCCATGGAGCAACACAGACCGGCGGCCCGGAGGGGAGTAGCTATAGCGTCTAGGGACACGAAAAAAGTATCGATACTTTGTGGTATCGAGTACTTTTCTTTTCGATACCGATTCCTTTGTACTCGATACTTTGCATTCGATACTTATACTCAATGAGTACTTTTGGATAGGTATCGTATCGATTAAGAAATGAAGTAAAAAAAAAGGTCGCTATTAGGCCTCGGCTTTGTTTGAGGTTATGTCATATAAACAAAGCTGTAATTAAAAAAAAGGACGCCAATAGGAAGAAAAGTCCTCGATACTTTGAAATATCGATAGTTTTATGAGTACGATACTTTTGTTCGATACTACACGAGAGTACAGTATCGATACTTTCTATTCGATACCGTGTCCCTAATATCGTCTTTTTCCGATCCAAAACAGTATGTCATATTTTGCGCGGGAAAATCTTAACATAATATATACGCATTATAGACTCACATACAAAAACAATCAACTATCTCTACGAATTCACACAACAATTAAAACAAAAGATTCATATAATTTATACTCTCGATTGTCGGCACTTGATGGAACTTGTTGCAATACATTCTAGAATCAAAGTCACTTGTACTTGTTCCACTATTTTTATTAATTTATTAAAAATAGTGGTACAAGTACAAGTGAGTTTGATTCTAGAATGTAAAAGATTCATAACTTCAAACTCACATAAACACATTTTGTGGCATAACAGTGTAATACATAAGTCCATTTGAGCTTAGGCGCTGCGCAAACGGGTTGCCCGTTGCTACTACTGGCCACTGGTAACCGTAGTTGCTGTGTCCGGTGGCGGCAACCGTAAACAGTCGGCGGTTGCTACTACTGGCCACTGGTAACCGTAGTTGCTGTGTCCGGTGGCGGCAACCGTAAACAGTCGGCGGTTGCTACTACTGGCCACTGGTAACCGTAGTTGCTGTGTCCGGTGGTGGCAACCGTTAACAGTCACCGGTTGCTACTACTGACCACAATTCGTCGCTTTTTTTCCGTCAGTCTCACAATGTTGTAAGGAAATTAATGTTGCTTGTGTCTTCAACAGGTTTCCAGTTACCGACACCGAACACATTAAGTGGAAGCAACTAGACACAAAAAATGTTTACGTATGCACAGCGAGTGGATGATTTCATACTGGTTCTATAGAAATCAAATATTCATAGGTGGGTTGTATCCGCCACAAGACACAAAAGTGTCCAGATTTGCGCTCTCCCTTATACTTTGACAGATGCGAACGCCTGTGTTTGGCTACTCCCTACCGTGTTGCTCTATGATCAAGCCCCGCCCATTAAGAAATCAGGTTTCAGGAAATTATCGCTTCGTACAAAAGTCAGGAACCTCATTATTAGTCAGGTTATGTGGTTTGACGCGAATGCAATATAGTAAAGAAATATTACAATAAAAATATTATTATACCTTAGTATCATTCCACAACATAAGACGAGCATTCGGTACACTTTCAGCTCCGAGGTCAACTGCTAGCTCCTCTGACGTCACTGCAGCGAAACAGATTTCACCTAATGTGTCTGCTTCGCGTATTTTTAAAGCAACTGTATACCATACATTGTAAAACTTTGATGTATCTGTCAATGGAGTGTACCCAACCGCTACTGCCTGTAATAAACAAATAGCCTTAAAGAGTATAACACATTATTAATAATAATACTACAGATAATTACAAAATAAATTATATCTATAATTCATAAAATTTTAAATCATTTTGTTTGTGTTCATTGACCAGTAAACCCTGGATTGTCTGTTTTGGAGTGTTTTCTTTTTTTTTGGTTTTTAAATTTATCTGCATATTTGAAGAATATGAAGATGATGCTCTAAGACCGCCTCATCCATACCTTATAATAGGCAGAAGACTGGTCTGCTATTATTTTCAGAGACATTGTACTCTAAATCAATTATACATCCATATGAAAACTAAACTATCTGGCCAACTATAAAATAAAAATGTTACAGGGTGCTGTCCTGAAACATTTTTATTCCTACTTCAATTACATTTTAGTACCTATTGTTTTCAAAATTTTAGGTATTCCAGATTAAAAAAAACATTATTCTGTCATGTAGTGCTGAGCTGAAATATTAGAATAAAATTATGTACCTACATCACAATATGATAGCAAATTAACTAGATCTTCTGATGATGACACTCTGGTCAATGGCTTCATCATTAATTTCAAGAAGTTCACTATACTGAGCGCATCTTTGGGACCTGTTGATATGAAAATAGTTTTAGTATATAATAAATAAATAATAAATATTTTGGACATCTAACACAACGCCATCTAGTCCCAAGCTAAGCAGAGCTTGTGTTATGGGTACTAGACGCGCCTATGCGACTATGGGTCGCCGGCAGTGTAAACAGTCTGAGAGCAACTATTAATATATGCATCTCTTTCGTTTACACGGAATGTATATTTATTATGCGTTTTTTGAGAGAGAAAATAGTACCGATAGTAAGTCGTATTTTCGCCGGCAGTCGGACTACTGCCTAAGGCAGAAAACTATGCAGGATTAAATAAAGACGAGTAAAGAAAACTTGAAACAAACCCAACCAGTCTTGCTAGCATGGTACAGTAGTCCAAAACTTCCTTTTTAAAGGAATGTCTATGTTCAGCAGTGGAGTGTTTAAGGCTATTGGTGATGATGAACATTAAAGTGAAAATAGTATATGTACATGTTTCACTAAAAAATATTATTTTAATTAAAAAACTATTAAGAACAAACGGTTTCACTCACACATTTATTTTTGTAAATATCCATATCCTAATAAAAATAAGTACCATGCAGTATTTATAACACAAAAATGGTTACCTTTAACAAAACACTCTATTTAATACAGGCGCGGTTCAAAGGTCTCCCCAAAATCTGCTACTAGAACCTGATTTTATTATTCTTATCAGTTTCCATAATTGTTCAATCAAGAAAAAAATTCGAAGGATAGGAACTCTTTGAGAGAGTTATCTCTGGCCGTATCAGCGAGCACCTGTCGCGAGTGGGCTCTATGATCTATCGGACTGCCAATTTGGATTCCAACAGGGACGCTCGACAGTGAACGCTATTATATAGGAGTGTTCGTTCCCTGTCGGGGTCGGCAGTCCGATCGGGGGGGTGGTGTTGGCAGTTGGCCTTGATATCGTTAACGCTTTCTGCACCCTTCAATGGGCCGCGATTAGAGCGGTACTTGAATATCACGAGGTGCCGACTTACCTGCGTGCCGTCATAGAGGTCTATCAGCGCGACAGGACAGTGAAGTTTGTCGATCGGAACGGAGTGGAAAATTGAAGGGAGGTGTGTTGTGGGGTTCCCCAGGGCTCTGTATTGGGCCCATTGTTATGGAACGTTATGATGCGGGCCTTCGCACTAGTCTGACTTCGGGCCTTAGTTTCGCCTGCTATGCAGACGATACCCTAATACGGGCTAGAGGGTCACGCTTCGGGGAGGTGCTTCTGCTCGCCGAGCAAGGGGTGGCTTGTGTCGTGGATAAGATTCATGAATCTTATCCACGACACAAGCTCATGAGCTGGACAATCGGTAGAGCTTCGAAGAGCATTTCGGGCGACTAGTCCCCAGTACGAGGGGTAGCAGGGACGCCACATTGTCTGCTGCCCAATCTCGGGGGTCCGCGGGAAGAAGTTCGCTGCCTCTATGTGCGTGGGCGTGCGTATGGGCTTCGTGCGATCCATGGTCCTCTATGGGGCACCGGCGGGATCTTCCTGCTGTAATGCTTAACTCGGGGGTCTGCAACGGTTGATGGCCATACGGATCGTACGAGGCCACCGTACAATCTCGTACATTCTAGCCGTCGAAATTCGACCTGTCGGTTGAACTGACTAAGAGATAACGCCGTATCATGAGCCCGGAATGCTACGTCAGAACACACATACGCAAGCCCTACGAGCTTGGCCGGTACGGTTCGACAACCGGTCGGTCCGTACCAGCCAAGCGCTGTCGGAGCCGACAATTCGAAGCTTGCATAGAGAGAACCAACTGTGTTGCATACCGATTCACTTAGATGCTCACCGGGCACGGTTGCTTCGGTAACTTCGTCCGGTCGGACAGATTGGACGAAACCTGTCACCACCAGCATTGATCGCGGCAATGCTAGCGAGTAGTGTGAAGACGTTATGCTTCAGAAGGATTCCGAAGAGCGGGATCGGGAAATGGCCGATCCCGCTTGAAGAGGTGACGAAGGATGCGCGATAGAGGCCGCTAGCTCCCCAATCGTCGGTTAAGGGTAGTCGTGGCCACATGCAGCGGAGATGTGGTCTGTGCAAACAACCCGACACCTCGGTGCGGCCGAGGGTGTCGTCTCACGCGGGTCGGTGTTCCGACTCTCTTACTGTGTAGAGCGGTGAGAGGTACGACAGAGACATGCCTCGGGTTTGAATCTGGTAACCGCGGGATGTACCTCAGTGATGAGGTGAGGCAGAGGAAACTCCAGAAGCCGCTGATGCGTTCCTGGAGCTCCTCTTGACTGCCGATGTAAGCCGCCGCCGGGGTTTAGTGGTTAGACCGATTTGTCGGGAGTTCCATACACGCCTTTCGTCCCCCAACGGAGCTAGATCCTCTAACTATTCATCCAGAGATTGTCACAGACGTCTCAAATATTATGATCCCAATAGATTTACCAGGGCCGGACCGTGAGTTTAGGGGGCCCTGGGCTAATACTACTTAGGGGCCCACCAAATATTTTTTTTAAAGACAACTCCGTGCGGCGGAAAAGCGGCGTGGCGACCGCTTAAACCACTAGGTCTGCCAGGTCTGGCAATCATTAATCAAACAATTACTCAGATAGATAGGATAAAAATTAAACGATAAAATATTAAATTTGTATTTTAAAATATTATACCTTAGGGCTTAGTGTTTAATAAGTAGGTACAATCGTAATTACATTGACAAATGATATAGCATACTTTCTGCACTTTCCGTTGGCAAATTTAATTTAATTTGCTTCTCACATTCTAAATTCTTAGTTAAATCAATATTGATGGACAAAACGGATAAAGCCATCGCTCGGCTGCACAACTTGTGATTAGTATGGTTAAATATATATTTTCAAGATTGTATAGCAATTCAGGAATACGTCAATAAGCTTCTTTTCATAAATAATCGCAAAAAAATCTACGCAAGATGAATAGGACTCTGTCGACTGAAGCAAATAAGTTTTTAATTAGATGCATTCATTGACTAAATATTTATCCACATTATCGGGATACTAGTCGATAACCTTACGTGTGCTTTCTAAATCAATGTTTTGCACGATAATTTCTTGCAAATCCATTAAAATCTTTAAAAAAAAACTATATGTCTCATAAACTTGACTTCTTTCATTTAAATCCGTATTCAGTTTATCCAAGGCAACGTTTAGCGTGTCTATTTTAAACTTTTCTGCGCCGTTTACTGCGTCGGTCTCTGTAAAATTATCAGAATACTTTGATGTAATGTGTCTCTTAGTTGTAGTAACGTGTCTGCAGTTTATACTTAGTTTTTGGCTTTTTCTTTGTAATCCTTTAGCTTCTGATCTCTTTTAATGACACAATTAACTTATATCCTACACAACCAGGACTGTGTATTTTTTATTAACTGAATTAAATCTTTCAAATATTTCTTCCCAATAAAGAATAAACAAATTTTGCCAGTTTATTAAATAAATTTCTTGCCTCTTTTCGTAAATCAGCTTTTTTCCTCTTCATTTTCGCTGAAACTTATCAAAATTTTCATAATGTCATCATAGTTATTTTTTAAAGCTTTAACAGCATCGTAGTGGCGATACCACCCTGTCTGACTTAAACTTTTAAGGGTAAATATCAGATTTGTTTCACAACTTAACAATTCCTATCTATATGGATGGAAGCAGAAAAGAAAACATATATTTTCGCACTTTTCAAAAAAGTTTACGATTTCGGTTCCAACCTTCACAGATTCTTCACCAACTTGGTTAAGAGAATGCGCAGCACATGGCAGGTAATCCGCAGATTTAGTTTTTTGTTCTAGTATTGCTCCTACACCATTGTAGCGACCCACCATATTAGCAGCGTTGTTGTTTGACTGTCTCCTTTTTCTTGTGCGGAAATCCCCCCAGATACTACCAACTGGTGGCATGTCGGACACGAACCGAAGAAAATCGCACGCCGCCTCGGGTACCAGGAGCCGGGGAACCAGGTGAACCCTCGAAAGGAAATCCCTGGAACCTCGACGTACCACGGGCCACCTAGGTTTTGTAGATGGTCCCCTCCTGAGCACGAACCCCGATGTTCTCTAGCTACAAAAAAAAGTGCTTGCGCCTCCACCCCAGCCTGCTTCTGCTAGCGTGACAGATGGCCTCATCTGCCAGCCCCAGGCTTGTGCTTATGGAGGACGGAGATCGTTCTGCGACCACCGGCGCCCGAGTCGTTTGCGGTACCGAGCCCATTCTGGGGCCTGGTGGACCAAGAGAGTTCTAAACACAGGTTTAGAACTCTCCTGGTCCGCCGTCTCCTCCACGAGCGTAACTTCATCGTAGAAAGAGACTGTGGATTTCCAGGCACTCTTGCTCCGTAACATGGCCGCAATCATGTTACTGAGTGAGAGAACCCCCACTCCGATGGCCGCCACGAGATCGCGCTTCGGCTCCCCCCACGCCGGACATTCTGCTAGCGTGTGGAGCACCGTGTCGACGGTCTGGCCATCGCAGCGGTGGCACTTAGGCGTTGGCTCCTTACGGATCAGATACAGGTGATCGCCGAAGCATCCTTTTCCAGTGATCACCTGCGTCCGCCGGTATGAGAGGCTCCCGTGATGCCTCTCAAGCCAATCCTCCATAACGGGTCTTACCACCGTAATAACAGCGTGCCCAGCACTCGGTTGCCCAAGTTGTTCTTCCATTCCTCCACGATGACCTGGCGGAGTTGAGATTTCTGCTCTTCGATTTTTCGAATCTCAGGACACCTTCCCAACTTCCGCACCTTCTTGAGCCACTAATAAACAGCCGCAAGGGCTCTTGCCTCCAGATCCCATGGTGAAGTTCCAGCCACGAGACTTGCCGTCTCAAAGGAGATCGTGCGTTACCCCTTTATGATCCTGATGGCCAGCCCTCGTTTCGGTCGTTGCAATAGCGCGATAGTGCTGGCCCTCAGGGCCTCCGCCCATACTGAGGCCCTATAAAGTGCCATGGACAGCACGACCGCTTGACTGTTCCCTACAGTTATCCAGTGGTAATCCATTTTTTCTAAAAAGTCTTGTAAAACATTAAATAAATGTAAGCTAGTATGACTACCAATTTAAATTAACGATACATCTTTCGTACACTTTTCCCCGAAAACAGTATCGAAGTACGATAGTTAACTGATCATTATGAGATAGATCTGGGACTGAGAACAGAACCGTAAAAAAGAACAAAATTACGCTAGGTAATAAGCGGTGAGAATTCCCCCGTATTACAGACTCACCCTTAGACTCACTCACATTTTTTTGTTTTTATGACCTGGTAGCAAGGTATGAGCCAAATATGCTTACTCACTTTCTAACGAAAAAATACTTGATGTGGGTATAATTAGCGGAACATAATTATTATCATGGTATTTAGAAATACTTAAAGTATTAACTTTAATCACGTAAGAGGAATAAAACTATGTTATATTATTTAAATTGTGAGCAAAATCGTTATTAAAATATTAAATCGTTACGTGTAAAATTGTTGAAGCGGTATCTACAACTCTAGAAAATTAAGAAAACATACTGTCGTCCGCAAATAATCGATGGGGAAATCTCCGTTCCGTTTGACACGCATTATCATCTATTTTTGACTTTAACTTGACTTAGCTGGGGCCCCTGGAATCCACGGGGCCCTGGGCTTAAGCCCAAAAAGCCATATGGTAGATCCGGCCCTGAGATTTACCAATAAATTTAATTTATTGTGTGAAATAAAATTGTGTATTGTGCAATAGT
Source organism: Diaphora mendica (assembly GCA_949125395.1). Taxonomy (NCBI): domain Eukaryota; kingdom Metazoa; phylum Arthropoda; class Insecta; order Lepidoptera; family Erebidae; genus Diaphora; species Diaphora mendica. The sequence continues at coordinate 13,233,054 of OX421321.1, forward strand.
CTAATTTGCCCGACTTATTTGATTAGTGACCCCCCTAAAATTGTTTGCACCTGATTTAATATTGCATTGATAACTTAATACATATATATTACTTATTTTAAATATATTGATTATTATGATTAATACCTTTGTAAAGGACACCTCGAGATAAAGATGTATAAGCCATTAGTATAGGCCATGATGGTATTTTATGGTTCTGAAGTCTACATTCACTCCCTGGATTCCAACAATTTATTGCAGAAAATAGAACCTGAAGCAATTTTTTTATCAATATTAGACATAAGATAACAATAGCATACAGAAACAAAATTACTTATCTAATGATAAATTTACACTTCTCACACACCGCCATCAAACTTATAAACATATTTATATATTTCTAAATACATACATATTATAGATAGATTACACACAGACAGAAATATATGACTGGAAAAATAATCATTTTAAATTTAAATTTAGAATTAAATAATTTGAACAATTTTTTTTTTTTAAATTTCTCATTGTTCGTAAAAGTGTCAATTGAACATTGCATTTGAATTATGTATTTTATTTATTTTTTAATTAGTCACTACCCTATTAGTTAAAAATATAAAGTTGAAAGTAGTTATGTTTGAATCAATGACACAATATACTATAGACCGTCCCTCCCTTGGCCAATACTGTACGCCGCAAAAAGCTAGAAAAGTTCAACTAAATCTAGATGGCGCTCAAAATAAGCTCTAAAAAGCAGTTTAACAAAGTTTAACAGTATTTTATTGATGTGCTTCAATTCTAGTAACTATATTATTATTTTTCAAATATAAAACTTGCTTTGTATTGCTTGCTTTAAAAAAATGATTTTCAATTGCATAACTAAAAGTTATCACCTATGTTTAGGAGATGTCGTTGCAATCGATTTAAATAAACTTGAAAATAATGACCTATTTACTACGCTAGATGTCACATTTATAAGTTATTTGGTTGAATCAGAGAAACAATGCACTCATGAATGGCAACATTGCAAAAATCGTTCATATCTTCCAGTAGTTAATACGGAACGGCAACGTCGCTTGAGCCGCGTACTCAGTTCAAAAATTTAATTATTAAGAATGTTTATTTTTAACCGACTTCAAAAAAAGAAGGTATTTATCAATTCGACTGTATTTTTATTTTTAACCGACTTCCAAAAAGGAGGAGGTTCTATGTTCCACTGAATGTTTTTTTTTATGTATGTTCACCGATTACTGCGTCAATTGTGGACCGATTTTGAAAATTCTTTTTGTATTCGAAAGGGTATGCTCCCGAGGTGGTCTCATTGTCACCATATCAGGATCTGATGATGGGATCCCAGGGAAATCGAGGGAAACCCTCATTTTTTTAGGCACATATTATGTTTTCGTATATTTTCTGAAGTTAACCCGGTATTTGCGTCTGGTAGTCATCATTTTATGATGATGAGCTGATGGTGTAAGGTACAATTCCTTAACGGTTAGGAGTTGGAGGATGAATCTTTAAATATAATATGTATGTATGTTACCTTTGGTCGTATTCTTTCAAATTATTTAGGTAAGCTGATGATCGAAGGTACAACTCCTCAACGGTTAGGAGTTGGAGGATAATTCTTTCAATTTTATACGTATCTATAGACCTTTAGTCGTATACTTTCAAGTTATTTAGGTGAGCTGATGATAGAAGGTTAAACTCTTCAACAGTTAGGGATAAGATGATGATTTTAATATTACACGTACGTATAGACCTTAAGTTGTATTCTTTCAGTTAATCATATGGATCGTTTTATTGAGTAGACATGCACTAAGGAAGGTATTTTGGAATTTCTACCCCTAGGGGGGTGAAATACGGGTTGAAAATGTGGACGAAAGTCCGTCATTTTTAAGTTAGAAACATGAAACTTTAACTTTGGGCTACTGATTAAAAATGAGTAGATATGTATTTAACCGCTTCTGGATATTTTTTAACTTGGTTACGCGCGACGCGACGTAATATGACCCCTGCCCCTGGTAATACCACGGCCTCACAGAAAACCGATGTGAAAAAGTGCTTGCGCTGTGTTTCACCGAGTGAGTGAGGATACCGGAGGCTCATACCCCAACCTCTCCCCCCATCCCACTCCACTATGCCCCAAAGGCCGGTAACGCATTTGTCAAATTATTTTAGAAATAATCAAACTTTACAAAATATACTATAAAACAATATATTATTTTCTGTAAATAAATGCAAAAAGCCAACAACACGTGGTATTCCCAGGCGGTCACCCATCCAATTACTAACCACGCCCGTTGTGGCTTAACTTCGGTGATCGGACGAGAACCGGTGCATTCAACACGGTATGGACGTCAGCAAACAGTTTGTTATATTTAACGTTGAGTATCCAGCACTATGACGTCAACTCAATGTTAAGTGTCGCTACAACTTTTGGCGCGAAAAGCGCGTTAGGGAATATCGTTCCAAAAACATTTCAGATTGTTTTATTAATAACTAGGTTTCGCCCGCGACTTCGTTCGCATTTAATAAAAAGTATCCTATGTTACTTCTAATACCTCTACAAGAATATGTGTTTCATGATGATCAGATTGATCAGCTAAGTAGTTTTCGCCGGAAAGCGTAACAAAGAAACTTACGTTCGCATTTTTAACATTAGGATTATTTATAAGACGCAAACCGAAAGAAAATCCTTAATTACACCTTTTTGTCATCTACAGTTGTTAATTAATATGTGCAAGCCATTCTCGATATTATTAACTCGTAATTATCAATTTTTTTATTTGCATACATTCACGATCAACAACATTTATCAACGCCAAAAACTGTTTTTAGACATGTGTCATTAAGGACGGGAATTGTAACTGCAACATGCAATTGTATTTTATTAATTCATCAATTTTTATTTTGTTTTTTAATCCATTAAAAAAATAAAATGTCAGTCCTTAGTTCCTTACAAAGTTTAAAGTGAATCCATTGAAAATACAAAAAGGTTTCAAACAATGAATAAAAAAAAGATTGTAAAGAGAAAAACGGTTATTTTAAAATTAAAAACAGACATTTCAATTTTATTTATTTGTGTTGATCTCTTTGACGATAAAATAAAATATTACATAAATTAGGTAGGTACTAAGATAATTAATTATTTAAAAAACGACATCTAGTGGTACATTTCGCAATAATACAATGACAATAAACTCGACAGTTGACTGTTGGGTTCGTATTGGTGTTGGGGGTCAGAAAATATCGTTGTAATTCACGATTTGATGCACGTAGTGACATCTAGGGAACATTAAGCTTACTATAAATCCGCGTACAGGTCTCGCCTAGTAGAGTGTTGGTCTAGTATATATTTCGTCAGTGGTTTGAATGTTTCTAGATTCTGTTACAAAAAATACTCATCTTTTTTAAGACTATCCTTTTTTATATGTTCAAATAATTATAATTATATTATAACATGTTTTATTGCTAAACCATTTACAAATCCTCAGAATTATTTGCATCTCTAATATTCATAACATAACACATAATTTTCATAATATTTTAATTATACATAATGGTTCAATATTTATGTACTCTATAGGTATTATATAGAAACCTGAATTATATTGATTGCCATTAGCATTATAAAAACAAGTTACATGATTAATAATAATGAGTTAATTACTAATAGTAGCATATCCATTAACTAATCGTCATTTTTGCAATGTGCAACATTTTAAAAGGAACGGATGGATCATAAATGGACTATGTGATGCAGAAATTATGCCAAGTTTTAAATTGATTGCAAAAATGTCATATAATATTTTTGATTGATTTTTACCTACAATGGTAATTACACCTACTTAAATGTTATGATTTTGAAGGACATAGTTCAAATACTAAATATAAACGAGAATGCATAAAAACATAGTATATATACAAAATTGCTTTTGATAACTTATCTACATCATAAAATGTCGTAAAAATTGAACACATACTTACTCTGTCTTTTAAAATTAATGCAGCCTTTTCAAACTCTTCTCTGACATACTGAGACTCGGCATCCCACGGGGCATAGTACATTACAAATGAAATGTCTGCTTGGCTAACAGTAGCAAGGACACTGCTCAATTGGCCTCTATACCAATCTCTAACAACAGAGTCTGATTTAAAGAACCGAATGGCTTGAGGCTGCTTTGAGATCTTTGGTGGTCTAAAAGAAAAGCAATATAGTTAGCAGTACTAAAGGACAGCAAGGATCTGATGAAATATGGCAATGATTGTTAAATGCATTAAAAATTATAGTAACTAGTTTTATGTGCTTGTTTTCATCACATAAATTAATACCCTTTCATATAAAAACAAAGTATAACAGAATGTTTTCCTTTAAACATTTATGCAAATATTGTATGCTCTCCTAAGTTATTTTTTTTATTATTTAGTATATAGTACATATATATATATAGTATATGTAGCTTAAGATATAAACATATCTTTGAATTATGTTATTTTGTGGATCTTTAAATAATGTTAATTAAATAATTATTTTCTTAATTTTATTTGCAATATAATTATCCATATGTTAAATAACTCATACCAGTAGGTATGTATTTTATTTACAACTGTGTTTTACATTTAAGTCTCAAACACATGTTTAATGCAAACAATTGACGCAATGCTAACTGGAAAAATAAGTATAACAACCAGATTACAGGGTTTTATTAAATATTACTTAATAAATAAGAAACTTCGGAGAACTAAATTCCTTCAATAAAAAATAAAAGTTTTTAAATAACAGCTTAGTTTGGCTAATGATTCGACAGCCTCGTGGCTGTCGGCTTAGCTTAGCTTGGCAATACTCAGAAATGATAGGAAGACAACCAGAAATAAATAATCTAGAACTAAAACAGTTGTTAGGTCCTATTATTTACATAATTCTGATTTCTAGGGAACCAAGTAGGTTCATGTTGATATTTTGTATACCAATTTGTTATCAATATTTAATTGGAAAAGAGGTTCACTTAAACTTACGTGTTGTGAAGAGCCCCATACGTGGTCAAAGCCAAGACTATGCAAAAGATCAATTCCTTGAGTAACATATTGAGGGTTAACTCCCTATTTCTGGGTTGAGTTGTGACTTGAGTATTTTCAGCCGAGTTTTGGGCATCGCTAGTAGCACTGGACTTGGTTGTTAATGACGTGACCTGCGAAATATCTTCAGTGTCCGCCGTTGGAAACATTACACGTCATTCAAAAACAATGGTGATAATGAAATAAGCTCATCGATAGTAAAACATTGCAGGTATAACATACAGAAATTATAATAATTAACACTGTTAATATTAGGTGGTTTACATGAAAAATTCATAATAAATTTTCACAAACGGAAAATGGGTTTTATCTAATTTTTAGCCAAAATACTTTCGAGATTTGCATCTGTCAAATTGAGTTGATAATGACAATCAGACATTGACAAATTTGACAGTAGCACAACCAAGGTGACCAGAATTCTTCTACTGACCAACTTTTTCTACTAAAAATTCAAACACTTTATACTTAGATAGAAATGAACTAGTTCTTTATTTGATTCAGTTCGCCCTTAGGATTCACGTCATTGGAGGATGGTCTATTCAGGCAAAACCTATTGAACTGGTACCCTGTATGGAGTGTAGAAATAAGGAGTACAATCTAGAAGATAAAAGAGTGTCCGCCAAAATGCACTAATTAGGTGACGCCACTGTGCAACGAGTGTAAATTTTAAAGAATTAGAAAAGATAATCAAATGAACTGTTATTTGTGTATGTTTGTCGAACAGGATACTACGCAAAGTTTTAAATTTTTAAACCACAATTAAATTATTTGATTATGTTTGTCGGAACTTAGTACGCAAAGTTTTTAATTTTTAAACCACAATTTAATAAAAAGAATTAAATCGATATCATACACTCTTCTCACTCTAGCGCCTATGTGGTCGGTTCTCGAACTATTATTTAGTCATGTTTAATGGACAATTTTCCCCTTAAGAGCCCATCAAAGTTTGTACTCCTTACCTCTTTACTCCATGGGTACCATGAATAATCTTGAGAATCATATTATCATCACCACCCTAATCACATTATAATCACATTATTATTATCACACAGTTTGTGAGTATGTATGTTTGTTACTTCTTCACGCAAAAACTACTGAACTTATTTGGATGAAACTTTAGAGTAATATATCTTATACATCAGAATAACACATAGACTACTATTAGCCACGATAATCGACATACACGCGGGCGCAGCCGCGGGCAACAGCTATTTATTTATAACCACGTAGAACCACGCTGATTTCACCGTCAATGGACTGGCTCGACCTGGGTTGTACTTCTCTCTCACAAAGGACCAACCTAAAATGACAGCATTCGTGTTGTCGTGTTTCGTTGGTGAGTGCGTTACCGGAGGACCAACGATGAAGAAGCATCATATTAGGCAGCCATGGTGTGAGTCACCATGCTACATTGTCATTTGTCTGCATTCGCAATGAGTAAGGTATACACCACTGTTGAATTCTGCTCATGATTTAAATCAGACTGAGTGAAGGCATTTTGACAGGCTCATATAAAAAATAATTATATTTAATTATATTTTTATAAATGTTCTGTGTGAATTCGTACTGACGTGAAGGTTTCCCTTCGCAAAAAGTAACAGACTGTTTTGTACCAAGAAAACACGCTATGTCCAGCTATGATGTAACACTTTTTTTTCGTAACCAAAACAGTGATTTTGTAATTAGCGCCCTCTGTAGATTTGTTGTGCAATTAGGTGTTATACAGTACAAGTGATTTGATGTTTGATTCGCTGATTGTGCGAAAGAGGGCGCAATTTAGTAAGATGTATTGAATTATTGTAAATTTCGTTTAGAAATATTTTAATGTAGTAGGACGGTTTGTGAACGTGTAATGACAATGTCACTGAAGCTGTCATAAAGTGATTATGGAGGGGAGTTCTTCTCGAACAATCCAGCAAACTGAGTATAAAAGCGAATGTATTTAAGTCTAATGTCTTTTTCTTCTTTGCTTGGAGCTTATCAACCAATAGTGTGTATATCTGTGTAAATCATGTAGTAAACATGTAATTTATAAAGTGCCCATTAGGTGAGTTAAGATAATTGTTTCAAACTTTTACTTTATATGTTCTTTGTTAGTTTGAAGAAATGCTTAGAAAGTGTATTTTTTCTTAGGGCTTCTTAGAAGCGGGTGAGAAGCACCTTCTTCTTATATACGGGTGAGGAGACATGTTCTTAGATACCTGAGATCACATATAAGAGGCCAAACAGCGAATTTGCTAGTGTGTATGGCGAAGATGTTTTTGTGTTCCACCTGCAAGGCGTGGCTTCCCGTACCAGGGAGCCTATGATGAGTTTGCTGGAGTGTGAAGGATGGCCTGGCTGCTTGTCAGGCCAACTGCTGTGCAGTCTGTGAAGGTCATGTAATCTTTTTACTTTAGGATAAACCCTTTTTGTTAGTTTTTTTGTATAGAATGGTGTATTACCCACTATGATTTTATTTTGATAAGAAGAATGATATAGAATAAGAAACTATTATAATACTATAATATTATGTGTTTTGATGTGAATATTTACTGAATTAAGCCTTCTACTTCGTAGACTTACTATCTGAATTTCAAAAAAGAAAAATCTCGTTTTTCTCTAATTTAACTAGCCTATAAAAATTTTTGTTTAAGTTTGAATGTTATTCCTATTAATCCAAAAAAAATATTGAAACAGCCTCTTTTATTATTTTCAACTTATAGCTTAAATACCTGGGGGCAGCTCACTATACACTACCCAAACCACAGATGTATAATATACGTCTGTGACCCAAACTCAGTCTCTCTCTGTACTCCGATCACGCTTTCCGCCCGTTCGGCTGCCCTTGTAGTTATATATGCTCTACGATTTTCAAATTAAGTAGCAATAACTGAATGTTCAAACTTGGAGGAAAGTGACGTTTATTCTTTTTTACAATTCTTGACATTATCAATTTACGCAGCCATTTTAGTTTCATTGGAATACGCTTGTTTTGGATTTTTGACGACGAAGTTGTGTCACTTTTTGTGTTCTAACGGCTGATTTTTTACAAAAACGTGAAAAATATTAATCCGAACGACTTCGATACGATTAACCATTAAGCATCTATTTAGCGCACTTTAGAAACCATAATCATTACTTTGTTATGATTCGCTAAACATCCTTGGAAACTCGTTCGTTGAAAGTTCTTAATTAATAAAACATGGAATCTCCAAGACAGTCAGACTCGGATACTGTTGAATATTGGAAGAAACAAGCTAAGTATTACGAGCAAAAGTAAGTAGCAAAAGAATGACGTCGATGGGAACAAATTGCTGTAATGACCATGACTACAAACATCTCATGATTCATTGATTACTTTTTAAATTTGTAGGGTTATCGACATTCAACAAGAATTAGATGAATACACTGAAAATTCTGCACAGTTGGAAAAAGAATTGGAAGCATCACTAGTACAAGTTGAGAAACAAAACAGAGATCTGGAAAATCAAAATCAGCGTCTGAAAAATGACATTGAAACATTAAGGGTATGTTATGTTTAACTTGTTTTGGCTTGTATACTCTTGGAATAGTTTATATACATTCAAATTAAAATTTAAGTATAATTTATTTATGGTAAGACAGTAGCATATCAGTTTCATTTTGTACAAGAGACTGTTGTTCAATTAGTAATGTTGTAACACCATACTTTGAAGTTAAGTACTTTAACATTGTTTAAATACTGTGCAATGCGAAGAATAAATAATAGTAAACTATAAAAACAATATTCAATGGTAAAAATGATTTTTGCAATATTATAGCATTGGACTTATATATATCACAACAATAGCATAGGAAATTGAAAGTGTAAAATTATAAGACATAATATGTAAGGTCTCAAAGTATATTATAAAGTTTAATATGTTGGCTCTGAAATGAGGCAAAAATTATATTATTATAATGTATGGATTTACATACATATATTCATATACGGAGGCAGTGAATAGAAATTAGTGAGATAATTTCTCTTATGGAATAGAATAAGAAAATTCACGCTCAAACATGTTTATTTCTTATAACATTTAAATATAAGTATGTCATAGTTTCATTACTTTTTTAAAATATTGATTCCTGATAACTGCATGTTGAATATCAGTAATCTTATTATAATTTTATTGTTATAAGGTATATTTTCTAATCTTTTTGTAACAAAGCACTCGACTGCGCTAAGCTTCTCATAATGAAAATATTTTGTGTACAAATGAAATTATAATTTTAGAATAAATTGGAAAGAAGTCAACATGAAACAAATGCACTAGAAAATGAAGTAAAAGCTTTAAAAATAGATAAAGATAAACAGGGAGAGTACGTCAGAGAATTAGAGCAAAAGAATGATGATTTAGAAAGAGGTCAGAGGTAAGTAAGCTTTTATGTTATTTTTTAATAGTATTATGGTAACTCATTATTGTGGGTATAGAATATTAAAATCAGAGGATCGGTCTACCCAATATACTACAACTTATCTGTCAGACAGCTGACTAAAACCACTAACACTATTATGTGACTTCTAACTGCTCCAGCTTATATCTACACACTCCTGTAGTCCATGACATTAGTATACTCACACTGCCTAGTGTCTGCAAATTTCCTTAAATTTTGGAGAGTAAATATCACCAGACCCCCTTATTGATGCCTCTGTGTGTGATGTGTGTATTATTATTTATTAAACAAGGCATTTGATAGTAAGATGGAATTGCCACAGCATAGAACTAATTGCCCTCTAAAACTCTTAATTTTTATTTATTTTTAAAAGATAACCTCCCACACTCAGAATAAATCCTGTGTCGCGGGGGACTTTACAAACATATATGAAACGGACACAAAGAACACCCAGACTCAGAACAACAATTTGTGAATCACACAAAAAGTGTTGTCCTACGTGGGATTTGAACCCTTGACACTTGGCGAAGTAGGAAACGGCGTGGTGACCGTTAAACCACTAGGCCAAACATGCAGTCAAATTATTGTTATGATCACTGAAAGATCATCTCCTGTATAAAACTGCTAATAATAGAATGTAATGTTAATGATTGCATTGAGCAATGAGTGAATCTCCAATTCATATAAAGAAAAAAAGGCTGTGAGTACTGATGAGTCTTCAAGACACATGGTATGGCAATAAAATGGAATGGAATTATAATGCTTTTGTTTAATATGTTTACAAACATGTCCATTGTCGAGCAATCTTTTAAAAATAAACAGATAATATCGTCTGGAATTTATAATTTGTGTGTATTCTTTTGCAGAGTCATATCAGAATCTGTGTCATGCATAGAATCATTGCTAAATCAAGCATATGAAAGGAATGCTGTTTTAGAAAGTGAGGTAGATGAAGTTGAAACATTGCGGGTTCGGTTGCAAAGAGCAACAGATGAAGCTAGAGGTAAATATTACATTATATAATATTTATCATAATATAGAAAGAGTAAAAAGCCATACAGTTACAACCTGAGGAGTGCTTCACCATTGTGATCTTGTATTGGCAACGGCAACTTTCTAATAAGATATCTATTTGCTTTTCTTCTTTTTTTAATACAATTAATTAAAATAATAAACTATTTGAATGATGTGAAAGTCGGGCTAAATCACTACATATACTACTATACCTATTAAAAAGTTGGTTACTGTGTATTTCAGATCTGAAGCAAGAACTTAAAGTTATGGAACGAGTTCCAAAAGAGAAGAAACTAGATGACAGTACAAATGAAAGCTCAGTATTTAATGGACACAGTCCTAACCAATCTCGAACTCAAATAGAGATAGAAACACAAACTTCTCTAATGTCACCACAGAAACGTAAATATCAATTACTTATTAATATTGAATACAGAGATGCTCACAGCCCAGTTGTACTCGGTCATTAGAAACAATCACCGAGGGTAAGCAACGACGGCGCGGTCAGTACATGTATGGGTGACCGCTGGTGGCATGATACCTTTGCATGAGCGCATGATGACAATGGGTCATAATGGGTTGTTGATGATGATGATAAAATGATTGAATACTACTTTTGTCTGCACATGAAAACATTTTAATGTTTTAGTAAAATTTTATTAACATGAATTCTATTGCTGAGATATCACTGTATTCGTAATTTTGTAAAACCCGTAAGTATGTTTTACACGGAATTTTTTGTTATACTATTTCTAAACAGAGGGCCTCAATCGTCACGGTGATCGGGAGCGATCCGATGTAAAATAAACTCACACTAAACACTAAAAAACTGCTGAAATATTACTGATCAATTACAATAAAAAGTTGCAATTGTATTTTTTACAGGTGAAATTAACGGCAACGCAATGACACCTTCATCTCGGGTAACGGCCATAAATATAGTTGGTGATCTTCTACGTAAAGTGGGGGTGAGTCAAGTTAATATTTTAACTGTAGTCAACGCTGTATTAGTATTTTTCGTAGTAGTGGTCACATTAGGGTACCAGATAGCAAGGGAGTAAGCTTCGGTGTAGTTATAATTATAAAATATTTGAAGTTTGCACATATTTTAAATTTATTTATGTATTAAAATAGTATATTGTATTTGCCATAACCAAAAGATTATTGCTTCTCTTAATAATAATATGCAATTATTTTTATGTATACAGTTTAATCTCCGGTAGTTGTAAGTATTAAACAAGGGCAATATTGATTATTTTTGTTCTCTAATCACCCATTGAAATGAATACTTTTTGATAGAGGTATTATTTGGTACATTTTATTGTGGTGAAATTGTGATTTTATGATCATTGATGTATAGATGTATTACATAAAATACTTATTGCATGTCATAAATAGTCCAAGAGTTTTTTATTTTTCTTGTAAAGGTATCTTATTATATTTTATATTATAATCCATTATTATAAATTACATAACAGACATTAATGAATATGAAAATAAACAGAGAAATTGTGGACAATCTTCTATATATAGCTTTTCCAATACAAGTAATTTCTTTAAACCATATATGTATGTATATATTGGATATTATGTGTGTATTATCTATTATAAAAAGTATAAATAGCGAACTATGAAAGGTTAGATATATGTTGTATAAAAGTAATAAGTAGAATAAACGATTATTATTTATTTCAAAATCACCAAAACGACTACAGTTTTTGAGTTCTGCTCACACATTCTCGAAACTATTTTAAGTGCAAAAAAGCTCATTGAAAAAAAAAAAAAAACAAATGATTTATGTGGTTTTTTGTGCCTCTCCAAAACTGTAGTCAGTATGTAAATTCTTAGAACTGTAATTGAACATAGTTTTATACAAGCTACTAGTTCCATTATTTTTCTGCATGGTTGTGTTGTGTAGTATGCATGACGTTTATTGCTTACAGCTTGAAAGGTTTCTTTGCCGTGACTGTGGTAAGGTTAAATGCTCCTGTGATGCGCCTCCAGCCTCTAACCTACACATAACCCCACCGAGCGTGAACCTCGCAAAGCCACATAATGAACTAGATGACAGAGAATCAGACAAAGGTGATCCTATAGAGTATAGAAAACAAAGGGAAAGACACCATTCTGAGTCTGAAAACGACATTTTGTCAAAGAAACCTCCGGTTGCAAGGCAGCGAGCATCTGAGACGCCATTTACTCGGGCTTCTCTACAGCCAGAAAATGGAAAGTTGAGAAGATCTTTTGCTGTGCGATCGCGGGAGGGTTTAGAGAATCTTTTGAACTTTTCTATCAAGAAAAACAATGATGGGAAACCAAAACAAGTGCAAAATTAATAAGCGTCTAGTATAAATAGAAAAATATGTAAAAGTTACTATAGCTTTACTTAGCGTAAAATTGATTCTGTTGTGTACTGTTGAAAGTTTTATACGACTGTTAATCAGCCATAATGTTCATGTACCTAACTAAAATACTTGTTTAAAAAGAGTAGTTTTTATATTGTTCATATTTATTGTTTATCATAATCCCTAGCTTAGCTATTGTCAAGTGCGCTTACAATGAACAGGATTTATTTTTATTTACATTATATTTGGTAGTTACTGTTTAGACCGATTGATTTTAAAACCTAAAGCAATTAAAGTTGTATTTTCAGCTTTTATTCATCAAATGTTGTACATATTTGTATAGTGCTTTATAAATAATAGGTGTTGGGTTAACCTCATGTCTTCCACTCACGTACTAATATTAACATCGTTCATTTACCGTGTACTTTTCTTCATTGTAGGCTTTGGAATCAAAGTTAGCGTCGTGTCGTGGTACAGTTAGACCTAAAGAGCATTCACCGAATTCAGCTTCGGACGTGAATAAGGACTACAGGTGTGTACTCAAGAACTAGCCGCGTCCGAAATACCATCATCACACTCATATTGTGACGTGCCGCCTCCGCGCTAGCTTTTGTCATAGTTGTGATACTGTACCGAGCGACCCTTTATACATCGCTTCAAGTTTATCTCGCTGAACATAATTCTTCTCGAGTATTGTGATCTATATCACATCTTTTCTAATTTTAATAAAATCTGTGATGATTAAATGAAATAGTTAAGGTTTGATATGTCTATGGTTTTGGCCCACCCACCGGAGAACAAGGACCGTGTGAAGAAAATACTGCACACCACTTAGCTACTCGCTTCATGCAACATGTGTTGTTTCTATACATTATAATAAATAAATAAAAAATCGAAGCGTCCATCTAGAAATTTTACGTATAAATGAAGTCACGGCGTCAATGGTAGCAATATCCATGGCGGAATTCTATAATCTGTTAATTATAGATGATATATCATTAGAAGTGCACATTTTCTTGGCGTAAAATTTAACAGTAATTAAATTCACATAAGTGTTACAGCAATTAAATAATTAGATACTTTAGTCTATTGGGTGGACAAAAATATTTTGGAAATATATTTATGTAAATAGTAGATGAAAGTATGAACTTGTTAAAATTAATATAAAAATTTATCACGAGATTTGCAATTATATGTATAATTTTGTGTATGTATATATGTTTTGTAATTATGCATAATAACATATTTAATATACAATATAAAACCAGCTCTATGTATCTGACAATATGTTGAGATTAGAATATTATAATTTTATATCAATAAATGTTTAAAGGTAGATTCTCCGTTGATGTGTTGTCTCACTGAAATGATATTATATTATACAAGTAAAAGTTTTGCGTATTTTTGCAGTTTTAATTTATAAAGCATAATAGAATGAGGTGCTCAATACACGAATATAACAGATAGTAAATTTAAGATGATTTCGTATTGCGGAGTTTGATAACAAAAGTTTGCAGTGACTTTGTTGTGACTAACCATTTAGGCCAATTTACACGACTTGGATGTCTTGAAGCCATTTCAGTGCTACAACAGAAAAATATTGTAGTATAATGGATACTTCAGGAACATAACTTACGTGTAATTGGATTTTACCTTCTCTTAATTGCATGAATGTAACATCATATTCGGCATGCACTAATATGTTAATCATTTCCATAATCTGTTTTTAACATTCGTAATGAAGACTGTATTTTTAATTCCTCGTCGATAGTGCAGTAACAATAAACTAACGAAGAGATCGTTGTGGAGATGTAACAGAAAATATTTTGTGTAATTTATTTAGCTATGACTGTTGAGTCGTATCTTGCCTTATAAGCACGTTGGTTAGTGTTATTAGTTTAGTTTGTGTGCAATTGAGATAAGTATGTACTATATACAGTAACAGGGCTTGGCCCTTATGAACTTAAACATCAATATAATTATAATAGTAAATTTGTCAACTTTAAATTTTAAACAACTGTTTTAATTAAACTGTCGCAAACAGATATAATCGACTAAATTATATTTGAATTACACAAAACAATTGAGAACAAGTGATCCAGCAGTAAAATGAAATTGATATCAATAAATGTTTTTGCTACAACAAATAACGCGTCACTATTCATATACTTGTCAGTTTATCACTATAGTGCGCTTTATCAAATAGTTCCTTTACCGTCATGTTGGCATCAGGTTGGCAAAGTAAGATAGATGAATACATTCTTCATGGAAACATTAAAAGTTTATAATGTGTCAATCGAACCATATCTCCCTCAATGTAATATAAAGCCGAGTCTCTACCGAACAAAAGTTGGCAACTTTTGTGTTATCAACACGTGTTGGTGACAAAAGTTTCTGTAATTTCCTTGTTGGCAACCGTGTTTCTGTTACGGTAAACATCAAAATAAATACGCTTGTTGCATGTTATTTAGTGGCTCTGTGGAGAAGCTTAGTTCGAATGTTTTTCAAATTGTTGGCGACTCGGTGTAGACACAATGGAAACAAAAGTTGGCGATTTTTTGAAGATTAGTTGTAAACACTGAAAATGCCAACATTTCGGTGGAGACGCGCCTTAAGGTAATGTAGCAATAAAAGCAACACTTGTTTGCGTTACTCATGGCGGCAAAGGAACTATTCTATGAAACGCACTATACGTAACAACGCAAAACAAAGTAGTTATATTAATACTCTCACATAATAATAATTAATATATTTAAATAATTTGTAAAAATGACACTAACAATGTTGTAAAAAAATTGTTTTAGTATTATGTACCTTCACATTGAGTTGGTCAAACATTGGTTTGTTATTTGCGTATTACTCAAATGTATTTGCCTAGTTTGCTGCAAATAGTTTTAAGTATCTAGCATTTATACGTTCACGCGTGTGGTGACCAAACTACTTTTTATTTTTTACGCAATATGAAATATCGAACGATAATAAATAAGTCAAAATTGATTATAATCTTTTATTTCCCATAATAATACTTTTTTGTACAGTCCATTAGCATCTTCGGTAAAACGCCTCTTGCCTATATAAATATTTAGGTCTAAATAGTAGGCTAATTAATAGTACTTTATCAGATGCCTTCTTAGAAGACTAATAATATATAAATATATTAATTAACTATTTAATTATAATTCCTGTTAGCAAGAAGAGGGTGCATTACTGTTAAAAGTACTATTAATTAGCAGTGATGTGATGGAAAACAAATTATCTATAACTCAGACAAATGTCGTTACAATTGGTCCCATAGAAATTGTTAAGTACAAACTGTAGCGATCTCTCAACTAGACGTTTTATTGCATTAAGGATCATGTTATACTTTTGTGACTAAAATCTGTTTTCAATCACGTCGTCTAAGTACAAAATAATTTTGTTTTCATGTATCTTATATTATTTGTTTACCGACCAGAACATTGGACAATAAATCTGTCCACGCAACTTGTTTTGGGGTATCCACCGGTGGTTTAAATAAATTTACTAATTCCGATATAGATTTGTTAAATAATTTTATCCTGAGCACCAATGGAGAATTTTCTTCTTCATTTACAACTTCCATCAAAATATTACCTTAAAATAAAAAAATGACATTTTAGAATGGCATAACTAACAGGTATACAAATACTCTAGGGCCTTCTGCTTCATGCGCCCAATATTAAAAAGTTCGTGAAATATGTGGTAAGAATTTACAAACTAATGTCATCTACCGGTTGAAGACCGTACTAGTTGCATGTGCATTAATGTGAATGTCTTTTTTTTTATAGGTACCCACACTCACGTCAATTTTCAGATCAATGCGTTCGTGAATCATGAGCTCAATGCCTTTTTTAAACGGTTTTATTTAGCTTGCCCTGTTTGTTTTTTTGTTTGGATCAAATCTAGTTAAATTGAAATTTGACCCCCTTCCTGTTGACAGATTGATCTGAAATTTGGTACACACCTTTAGTTCTGGTGAAAATCAAATAAATTCTGTTTCATTGTAAATCCAAGATGGCCGCCGCTACAAAATGGCGGTTTACAAATTTTGTCACGACTACCTCAATATGGGCATCAAATGAAAGGGCCTACCTAGTAGAACACAGGTAACTATGAAAAATTAAAAACTTGAAAATAAAAAATATGTAATAATACTCGTAATAATTTCGGACATCTTTTTTTTTAATTTAAGGGGCGCGTCCCTAAAAACGCGCAAAAAGGCACTTGCAGTTTTAAAAAACACAAACAACTCAATTCATTACTTGATACTAAAAAAAATCGCAGTAGCTTAATAAATCAGTCTACAAATCTACCGAGTGACATTTATAAAATAATTCTTTATCTTTGTGAAAAAAAAGCCTTAACAAAGATCAAAATCATCGAAATCGACCTTTTTAATTAGCACGCTCTGTCATATTTCGTGCTCTATTTTAAATGTTTTTTTTTTCTTATTTAGCGAGAAAAAGTATAGAGAAAAGATTTACCGTTTTAGTTTATTATTAATTCTCACCAAAAAGTCATAATCTAAGGCTAAACATCATTCATTTTTAGCGACAAAAGTTCCATACATTTTAGTACGTAGATATCGTCTCCCGTAAATTGCAATAAATAAGCTTTGACGCGCTCAAAAAATTCAGTGCCCTCCGAATATTAAAGGTGACATCACGTCCGTTTGTAGTTCGCACCGAGCTCCTTAATACGTAAATGACAAGTTTTAGGGTAGGGATCTAGTGACTGTCGAATTGTCACTACTGTTAATTTGTATTCTTGAATTTAATTTTGTTTTTTTTTTAAGAATAATTTCAAAGAAAAATAATAGTATTTTTTATTAAAACATAACTTATTTTTTTTTTTTTTTTAACTTGGTATGTATGTAGCTAACTATATTTGTTAAGATGGAATCTTGCAACTAAATTTTGCAGATATCTTCAACCGATTGTGTTGCATTTTTGTACGCATATGTATATAGCGTGACAATGCAATATTATGATAACATGGAGCTGATCTGATGTTGGAGCTGAAAGGTGGTCATAGGAACTTTGTAACGACGGAAACTATCGAGTTTGGAGTCGTTTGATTTGTCTTGACGAGTACTTTGAAGACACTTTGACAGACTGAGACACTTTGAGAAATTATTTAAAAAAAAGTTTTTTTTTTAATGATTTCTTTTAGAATTGAATAACTACTACTAAACTAATGAAAGACCTTAAAATTACAATTTTATTTTTGACTGCATGGTTGGTCTAGTGGTTTAAGTGGTTGCCTCGCCGCTTCCTACTGTATCAGGTGTTGTGGGTTCAAATCCCACATGGGACAACACTGTGTGATCCACGAATTGTTGTTCTGAGTCTGGGTGTTCATTATGTCCGTTTCATGTATGTTTGTAAAGTCCCCCGCGACACAGGATTTATTGGATATATACGGGAGATGTCTTTTTTGAAAAAAAACTAGCTGAGCCCCACGGTCTTACTCGCGATACTAAACCGACCGCAGTTACTCCTTATATCATCAGCTACCTTCCAGTAAAAGTCCCGCCAAATCGGTCCAGCCATTCCAGAGATTAGCCGGCACAAACAAACAGACAGACAAAAATTGTAAAAAGGGTCCCACCTACACTTTACGTCATTTCCTCTATTATTCTTCCCTTAAGTTTGAATTTAATCAATTGGTGAATAGTAAAACAATAGATGCCCTATCCTTTACATTATCTGATATCTGTAATATTATTTATTAACCCCTCGTGCGAGAAGTTTCCATTTCAAAGTTTTACACTCTTAATATTAATTTTAAGACAAATAGTTTGTTCTTTATACGACTTAAAATAAGGAGTTTATAAATTAACTGTATTTTTATTTTTTTTACCCGACTACGGCAAAGCCAAAGGAGGGTTATGATTTTAACAAGCTATGTATGTATGTTCATCTGTTCCCTCATAGCTCCTTAACTACTTATTAGAACTGGATAAATGAGGTATCGTTAGAAGCGTCTTGATCGCCTATATGACGTGTCACTCAATTTAATGTGGCGCCCTCTAGCCGACATAAAGTACTGTATTAAAAAATAAATTTGAGATAAATATGCCGTGTTTGGTATCATTGGAAAGGGCGTTACTTGAACATTTCAAATATATATTTATTATTAGCATTTGCTCGTGACTTTGTCCGTATTTATTCATATTTTTTTTATATTTCTTTGATAGGTATTCAAAATATACTTTGCATATAAATTATTATTATCACTACACCAAAACATTTTAAATAAAAAAAGTAAAAACTTCAATTAAAATAAAAACGTACCATAACTCTTTAACAACGAGTGACTACGGCTTTTCAAAACTTGTTTCATACTTTTTCAGCGTCGTTTTTTGACGCTCGCTCAGGACTACAGTCTTAAATGGTTTAATTCAAAATAATGTACTAAAAGCTAAAAAAAAATGGTAGGTCCCAGGTTCCAGTCCTTACAATCCTCTCCCTCATCAATCAATCTAGACATTTTTTTTAAAATCGTTGGGCGTAGCGTAAATTTAGTTGCCTGGATTACCGTGGGAGAGTCACGCTTCGGCATGAATGGGCCGGCTCGACCGGAGTGATACCACGGCCTCACAGAAAACCGGTGTGAAATAGTGCTTGCGCTGTGTTTCACCGAGTGAGTGAGGATACTGGAGGTCCATACCCCAATCCCTACCTCCCCTCCCATCCCCAAAAGGCCGGCAACGCACTTGTGACGCTTCTGGTGTTGCAGGTGTCCATGGGTGGCGGTGATCGCTTACCATCAGGCGATACGTCTGCTCGTTTGCCGTTCCATTTAATTCCATAAAAAAAAAAACACGGGCCGAACTATTTTGATGACTGGAACCTCCCGATTATTTTTTAGCTTTAGGTACTAACCTACATTATTTTGAACAAAACCGTTTAAATAAAATAAAAAAATTGTTATGTTATCCTAATGTAAGAATAAAAAGTGAACCCTAAAAGTTAAATCTATAGTATCTAATATTATAAAGCTGAAAACAATGTTTGTTATATTCGAATTGAAATACTTTGTTTAGTCAGGGAGGTTTCACTTCTCAGTTTAGGCGTATTTCGCCGAGTGCCTCCCGGGAAGAACTATGTGGCAATGGTTGCCACTCTGCGCTCGGCTCGCACGCTAGCCGCGTCGCGCGTAAATAATTTGAATATTACGTGTAGGTACTTACTGCGAAAAATGACTTCAAAACGAACTAATTGTTCGTACAAAAGGTACTGTTCTGTTGACGGGTGTTTCAATAAACGGATGTTTGTTAAAAATTTTCCTTCTTCATTAATAAAGTTCTTATATTTTTATAATTAATTTTAATATTTACCTAAATGTACAGCAAGCGGCAGCCCCGTGCTCTTGTAGTAAATCGAGCGGTGTCTAACGGAATATGAACGTTCGAGTCACACGACAAGATTCAAATTCGAGTGCAAGGTGACAAAGTTGAAAACTTTTTATGCCTAAACTTGACTTTTGTTCGAGAGTGAAATTTCTGTACGACAGTACTATTAATTATTCTGTGGTTTAGTGTTATATATCTCATTTAGCTATGAAGGCTATTTAAAATTACGCTACGACTAATATTAGGTACACATAAGAATTATCTACCAAATGTGTATGTGTAAATCGCGCTCCGCGCAATATATGGCGCAATGGTAATAGGGCCTGCCACCTATGTAATCCAAAATGCAGGAACAATTAGATACTAGCGGTTTAAGCAGGCGCTATGCCGCTTTCTACTGTGCCAAGTGTGTGTGTGTGTGTTGAAATCCCACATGGGACAACACTTTGTGTGATCCACTAATTGTTACATGTATGTATGTCTGTAAAGTTCCCCGCGACACAGGAAGTATGTTCCTAATGCGGGAGTTGTGTTTTTATAAAATAAATAAATTTCATACTTGAATAAAAACAGACATGTTATTGTTGACATTTGTACTCACCTTTCACTTTAGAAGAATGCGTCAATCGGAGGAATAAGACAAACAAAGGCGACGTTTGTACTATATAAATCAATTTAGATAACGCAAATTGGACTACGAGAGAGACAACCCGAAACTGAAAAAGAAAAATTACAACAATATTACTACATTATCTAGTAAAATCCAAAATAATGAAAAGGACTGGCTATTAAACTTTGTTTAGTTTGTAGCATCTAGAATTATTTTTATTTTGTACAAAAAAAATGTAGATTTGTGCAAGAATATTCATAATGGTTCCACTTAGATAAGGAAAAATTCGTAAACAACTGTTATATTGGCATTTTCCACTTACCGCTGTAAACACAATGTAGTAAAGAGCAGTTGTAGGCAATAATAACAGCAATATTGTAAATGCAACTGTTCCTACAAAAAGTTCTTGGTTCGTATATTCACAGGAATCAATTCCTCCTCTGAGCGGATTATATTTCCTTCCAACAAACAGTCTAAGCAAAGCAATAAGGCCGGATATTTGGATGTTGAACAGTCTGCAACAAAGTTCAGTATGTAACGTAAGTACTGGATAAGTTAAACAACAAATAGATAATGTGTAGGGCAAGAGAACTGTCGCCATGGCCATTATTACGAATCTAGTGACACCTCATTCATTAAAATCAGTTTTGTAATTTTGGCGCTAGGGTGGAACATAGAAACATATAAGTCCCGCACGATGATATTGCGATTGGCGGCCATCTTGGTGACGTAGTCGAACTGTCAGTACCGTTCGCAAGGTCAGCCAGAGCTTACGCGTATTGAGTACCTCTACCACGAAATTTTTCTAGCTTTTTGTTTTCGTTATCCTGTTTTATTTTTTCATGTGAAGAGACTCGAAGAAGAATACTTGCGAAAATACTGAATAACTGACGAATATTTATCATTGATATGGCAGACGACAGTGAATCTGACACATCGGAGTCTCAAACGAATTCTGATTTAGACGATAATAAGAATGGAATTGAAGAATAGGGTACTTGCCTGTAGTACTAAAAAAATATGATGTTTTGCTTAAAGCTAGTTTAGATGGCAGGAAATTTTAATAACATTTTTATTTCTAAAAATAATTACATATTTTCATAAAATAAAAAGCATGATTTTTAATCTATATATCACGTGACCGCAAATGCCAATCATAAAGTGTGACGTCAGTTTTCTCAAACGTATCGACTTGTCAATAACCTAAAAAAAAATATGCTGAAATAAGTTATTAACTATATTGTTTCGGCATAAATATTATAAGAGGCTAAGGTCTAACAACGCAGAAATTTTTTATGAAAGCTGATAGTTTAAATTTGCTACGGATAGACACGATGATGGTGGCAAGATATTTCGCCGATAATCCCGAACGTAGGTGTTCTTTTTGTGGTATTTTCTCAAAAAGGCACTATGCAATACTGGTAATATAATTTTAAACTCATATTGAATTGAAAGAAAGACGACAGAAATTCTAACCTACACTAATGTCTGAGAAAACAACACTGACGTATACGACCAGTTGACGGCGATTGTGTTTTGGGCGGGAAAATATTAATTTGAATTATGTTTTTAAGTTTTACCATTGTTGCCGTTTTTTTTCGCAATTTTTTTTTTTGTAGCTTAAAATTGATCATTAATTAAATTGAAACACTTTTGAAAAATAGGCAAATACCCTATTAGTCCAGAATTATTAAATACAAAATAAACATTGATTTTATAAACACTTGGTTTTATTTATTAGTTGTCCATTGAAATTGGTTGTGAGGTTTATAAATGAAAAAGTATCAAACAGACAAGATTTCTTTGTTTGCTATCTGTACTTTTTTGCGGTTGATGACGTCACGCAGCTGTTATTGTGACAAGGTTTCGTCGATGTATGATGTTCTCCTATCCGATTTCAGTAACGGCGGCCAGTCTCAACGGAGACCAGCCAACTACGCAGGATATATTATAGTGCAGAAGTTTGTGCGCAAACACAGGTGCGCTCTCTGTTCCCTCACTCTCATCATACGACGGGACGGTTATCCGACACGACCGGGGAGAGATCAGGCGCAGGACCGACGGCTTTACGTGTTCTCCGAGGCACGAGGCCTATGACCCCAACCTTCAAACTACGAGCTGTTATAAAGCAATTCTATAATCAGAAAAAACTCAATAACACTTCTTGGCCCGACCCGGGATTCGAACCCGCGAACTCATGATCAGTATTCGCAGTCGCATACGCCAACGAGGTAGTCAACATTTGACTGCCTCGTTGGCAGAAAACAGTTTAAACATTATGTATATAGACTACCACAAATATTAGCCTTAAAAATATTGGCTTTGCGTAATAAGTAGACAGGTATGACAGACTGCTTCCTATCGGGAATAAAACTGTCTTGGCCACCATCATAAAGGTTAATAGCAAAAAAATTGAGTCGAAAATTGTTGCCTATTTATCAGGCATTTGTTCAAGAGTTATAAGGATTTACAGGCCGATCTGGGGTTACTTTCCCAGGCTTGGTCACGCCTATATCTTGACAGCTAAAATATCAAGCGAAGATTGATTTTTTCTTAATTTAGTTTCTAATTTGTCGCCAAACATCAGAATTTGTCAGTTACTGGTTCAAAAGTTCTAAGCGTTTCTAGGTAGTTGATACACATGATTTTTCGTTCTTAGACAAGTATAAGTCTATGTATCTAGTCTAGGTATGTCACAAGTATTTACGAAAATTTGAATTATTTATATCATCCAAACCAAGACCCAACTAAATCTGTAACTGGCGACACATTTCAAAATTGTATCATCAAAATTAAAATTCATGATGATGGCCAAGCTAGTGTTAGTGACACCTGGGATGCATTGTTAAATGTAGTTTCCTTCTGAATGATTATCTAATTCAGGTTAATATTGTACATAAAATCACATACCAAAATACAAAATGTACGTTACCATACCTGGCTGCATACACATAAATGCAATAGGAATGAAATGTAGCTATACATATCAAATCAGATACAATTGCTGTTTGAACTGTAAATCCTAAATATCCTATGTAGTTATAAATATGGAGTATTATGTCCAACCTCTCTCCTGATACATCTGAAATGTAACGAAAATATTTGAAGGCATGTTCTATATCTAACTCAAAATAAATAAATGGGTCAAATCAATAAGTCCATCTAGTTATAACATTATAATGCAAAGCCAAAAACACAGGCACATTTTTTATTTATTTTTTATTTTATGGAATAGGCGGGCAAAGGAGCAGACGTATCGCCTGATGGTAAGCGATTACCGCCGCCCATGGACACCTACACCTGCAACACCAGAAGCGTCACAAGTGCGTTGCCGGCCTTTTGGGGATGGGGGTGAGGTAGGCAAATGACTGTGCCTGTGTTTTGCATGTGTCTTTTTAGTTTTTGGTTACTAATTATTCAAAACTTTTAATACTTCACCTACCTAAAAACAACCACCAAAGTTGCACATGGTACAGAAAATATTTGCCTAGCATTTTATTGAATGCATTGTTCAGTTTCAAGCCGACTGGAGCACCCATTAGCCATTTTAATAGAGAATATAATAAATTAATAAGTCTCTGGAATAAAAAAATACAAATACAATTTCTCTTACTTAACATTCCCTAGTCTCACATCATGCTTCTTAAGAAATAGGATGATAAAATAGTACCATAACGTCCATAACATTTAGTCATATCATTTAGTAGGCAGTGGACAATCATTTAGAATTATAAAAGAACAAAATATTCCTAGAAGTTACAACATAAACAAAAAAAAAATCCACTTATTGCCAATTAATTCAGAAAAATAATAAAACATTTTTTTTTACCTCTAAAACACCCATCAATGCTGAGCTAATATCCACTTTATTATTTGGCAATAATTGTAATGCAATATATCCCAATGCAAGATCCATTAACATTGCTAAAATTAAATTTCCTTGCTTAATTGAAACCTTAAACAAAGAATCAAAATCAACACACATAAATCCATGCTAATATTATAGATTCTAAACTAACTCTGTCTGTCACACTTTCATGGCTAAACTTGACTGCCTCGTAGGTCCCGCGACTGCTGATCATGAGGTCTCGGGTTCGATTCCCGGGTCAGACCAAATGTTTGTATGATCTACAAATATTTGTTTCTGAGTTTGGGTGTTTTCTATGTATAATATGTATGTATTTACAAAAAAAAAGTATATATGTATTTATATCAGTTGTCTAGTACTCATAACACAAGCTCTGCTTAGCTTGGGACTAGATGGCATTGTGTGATAGATGTCCGAAATATTTATTTATTATATATATTATATAGTATTTAAACTGTTACACCAATTTTAATGAAATTTGTCAAAGTAACTCCTACTTTGATTATTGAGGAAGGCAATAGGCTACTTTTTACTGCGATAACCAAGTAAAATGCATGAAAACATGAAAATTGGTTAGATTTAGAATTTTATGTAAGATAACAGAAAATATTTATACATTTTAGAATTAAACTCATAATACTAACTTTTAAACTTTCGCGTTCCATGATATAATAATTATTTTAATTATTTGAATTAACGCGATCACTTATTTAAAGGTATTACATACCTTTAAATAAGTGATCAATAATATAATTTGCCTGACCATTTGACCAGGTTCCACTGACCATGGTCACAGGCTGACTCAGCCGTAATAGATTTAAATAAGTGATTGTGTTAATTCCCATAAAAAATTTTTATTAATAAACTCACTTGTACTTAATTCACTATTTTAATTTACTTCAATCCTGACTGGTTTCGCCCAATGGTGAATAACTAACACACAACTAACTAACACTAACTTTGATAATGCCATAGGGAACAACCACTCAGGATTGCAGTAAATTAAAATAGTGGATTAAGGACAAGTGAGTCTCATTGAATGAGACTCACTTAAACGTAAAATACACGTAAAATACATTTTACACACGTTACATCAAGTGCCTACAATTGAGAGTATAAATTACAGAAAATATATATTTTAATATAGTTTCTCAACATTTGAACTAAAATTATAGGCATTAGTATACAGCATCAGTGGCGGATTTACAGATTTGCCGCCAGTAGGCTTTTAAATTTTTGCCGCCCTTACTAACATAACATATCCCCATTTGATACCCCCTTAGCTCCCGTCTCCGCGCATCACACCCCTCCCCTTTTCTAAGCCTCTCATGTCAGCTTCAGGAAGCTTGCAGGAAGTGGTTGATAGCCTTTTCTCACAAGAGTATGTGTGTGGTGACCAGGTCATGTCTCTAATCTCACCCTAACCTGTTTCTGCTGTTACCGCTAGGCTTGCGCTATTAGCTTTCGAGGTCGTTCAGCGATTTCCAGTGCCTGAACTGAGTGAAGAACCTGGACCATTCCCGGGCCTGGTGGATTAAGATGGTTCTAAACCTCATTCAGTCCCACTCCGCTCTCTCTTTCGCTCTGTTCTTTTTTTTTTTTTTTTTTTTTTTTATGTTTGGCCCGCCAAAATGACTCTGCTGTGCCTGATGGAAAACATAAGCAGAATCCAAGAGTGATGGTCACCATACTCATTGCGAATGCAGACAGTGCAGTATGGCGACCCACACTATGGCGGCCTAGTGATGCTACTGCATCTTTTAGTCCAGTCAACAAGTATGAAACTTGTTGACTAGACTAATTGGGCCCCCGGTCTCGCACTCACCAACGAAACACGACAGCACGAACGCTGTCATTTTACGTTGATTTTCTGTGCGAGGGTAGTACCGCCCCGGTCGAGCCGGCCCGTTCGTGCTGAAATCAGCGTGGCTCTACTACCTCTGTTATACCCTATATGTTCTGTTATACCCGCTCTGTTATAGCCGGACGTGATCTCCAAAGTATGTTTAGCTGGTACGAGAGGGTGCCGTGTTTCCTCTCGGGCCTATTGTCCCAAACAGGTCTCACCGCCATAATACTAATGTACCCCGATTTAGCCGTCCCTTGACTTATCGGACGCTAAACCATCGCCCAGCTTGGGAAATTTGCGAATCGCTATATCTTATTCTCTCTCACATATCTTGTTTGAGAGAATCTCTCGACCCGCATCGACTGTCATTCCTGTGAGGGGCGCAGTGTTGCGTCAAATGACCACGAGTGATTACGTGCAATCGTCGAGCCACGATGACGCGTTGGTCGTCCAGGCTGAAGGCACCACGTAATGGCTTTCCCGCCATGGAAGTTCTCCAGTCGGTCATCGTCAAATGGACAAGGCGGCAGTACGGTACTCTTTCCTCTCTCACACTGCACTCATAGCTAGGAGGAAATGAATGAATCATGTCTTGCAGTGCAGACCTGGAGAAGCCCTCCTCTTTGGGCTACTGGCTGGGTGTAATTTTTGCGCCAATGACACTTTAGTTTGTAGTTTAGTTAGTTGCGAGCTTCCAAAAAGCGGAGCACCCTACTGGCGGCTACCAAAGGTACCGCACTGGTAGGCGCTGAACTTAAGGGTGATAGGGATACCCATAAGTATTACACAGAGTTCCTCTAATTCCATGGGCCCCGTCGTTGCTCACTCTCTAGCGACTTAATCTTGATTAACTCGATCCTCGTACCGGTTCAGGCCTAAACTAAGTATCTGTGCCTAATCCTTAACGAAAGATAGCTCTTTGATGAGTGTTTTTGATGGCTTGCTCCAAAACTGGTCGCTGTTACAGTGGTATTGACTGTAGCTCTGACCGCACAGAGAAGGTCGCGCATATGGCATTCTCAGAGAGCGGTATAAGTGGTTAGCTCCATACGCGGTTACCGCAACGTATCTACGGAGGCACCGTGCGCGTTGCCCCAGAACCACCCATTGAATTTACTCAAACTTGATTGTAGTGAGGACTTATTTAATTTGCCCAGCTTAAACATAACAGCATTGGTTTCTCCTTGTAGTCATCAGACCCTTCTGCGAAGATGTCATCTCGCGAAAGGGGGCGGCGAAGAGGGCTCGGAAGGAAGATTCCCACTCAGGCACAATTAACCGTTGGTGAACCGGATAGCGAAGGCACTGATTCCAAGGCCTCATGCCGCCCATTACTACTTTTAATCTACACCTATTGCAATATTTTAAAAATCCATATTCACTGAGATATGTGTCACAAAGTGTTTAGTACCTTTTAACTGACTTCAAAAAGGAGAAGGTTATGATTCGGTCAGCGCGATTATTTTAAGTTGAGAGTAAACTATACGCACACTGTTTGGTCCTAATGTATTGTTAAATTTTCAAGACATCTTTTAACCATATTATTTATTTCTGTTAGAAAAAATCTTTGGGCCAAATCTGCCACCCCCTTTAATTTGCTGCCCTAGGCTCCAGCCTACTCAGCCTAGTTGTAAATCCACCACTGTACAGCATACAGTTTAATCAAAATGTGTTTAATAAATTTTATAGATAATTAAATAACAAAAGAAACTAGGCAAACAACAGTTGTATTCCAAGTTATAAAGGCAAAGGTGTCGTGAGGTGTCAAATCTCACAGCCTGCAACTTTCAACTACTAAGATCTGAGGATTTAGAACCTAACTTCTAACAATTACAGACTCTGGGGTATTCTCTGTTTCTAAACTTACTTTTTTATCTCTCTTGATAGTAGAAATGAGCCACTCAATAAGTCTCCAATAGTTAAAGATATGTTGCAATAACATTGAGGAACCGTACCAAGGAGAACTGTAAGAGTCCTTTTTACAGTCGCTTGCTAACAAATCTTCGTGTTTGTCCTGTATGAAGTCCACTAATTTTGCAAAGTAATCATGTGTTGAAATAGAAATTGCTTGCGACTGTTTAATATTATCATAGTCATAGAGCACAGTTATACAGTTCTTTGTGTTTTTAATCTGCTTTCCATTTATGATTAGCAACTTTATGTGTAATATTGTATTATGTTCTATTACTAATAAGTTTTGAAATTTGTTTGATAATTTCTTATTCACATTGTCTCCCATATATCCATATAAGGTATGCTCAACGTTTTTTTCTTTTGTTATCAACAATTCACTAGTTTCTGCGAACTTTGTCACATAAATTGTAATAATATGATTCTCTTCGATACTAACATAACCCTTAAAAAATATTTCTTTTGCATTGTCAGAAAATATAGGAAGTAGTATTCTTATGACAGAGTTCATTATAACTGTATTACTAACTAAAATCTTCAATGAATTTTAAAGTACAAATTAAATTCCGTTTCACATTTTTGAAAATGCTTACACAGACAGAGTACAATGGTAGACAAACTTGAAGTCTGAAATGTCAAATAAAATGTAAACAAAAACTGACAAAATTTGAATAGTAAAATAGGCAAAGACATCTGATGTATCCAGTCCAGTGAGATTTCTTCAACAGAAGGAGGTAAAGATCAAGTTTCTCTAAAGCCGAGGCCGCACTACGGCTAAACCGCCTGCTAAACGGCTAACCTTTAACCGCCTGATTTTGTGACTAAAGGAAACGTATGGAAGCGGCCGCACTGGCGGTTTTTTACCGCGACTGATTTTAAAACCGCGACAACCGCGAGCGGTTCTGTCCAGTGTTGCCAGAAGGTTACTTTTGGCACGTTTCAGGTGATTGTTCATCTCTTGGTTACTTTTATGCAATGTAGGTTAATTTTGTGTACAAAAACTTTTTTTTTAAGACACTCCCCTATCTGCCTCTGCCATAATTGGAATACTTGGTGTCGACATATCGATTTCTCTGCTTGTTTTTTTAATATTTTCAACATTTTTTGTATAACCTAAAAGTAATCAAGAGATGAAAAATCACCTGAAACATTACAAATGTAACCTTCTGGCAACACTGGCAGAACCGCCCGCGGTTGTCGCGGTTTTAAAATCAGTCACGGTAAAAAACCACCAGTGCGGCCGCTTCCATTCGTTTCCTTTAGTCACAAAATCAAAAAACCGCAGCGGTTTTTAACCGCAGCGGTTTTTAACCGCCTGATTTTGTGCACTTTATTCTATTCTATATTTTATGCATTCAATTATGCACATTATTTACTCAAAAATAAAAGCATTAGAAAAAAAATATAATTCAGTATTTAAAACCAGAAGGATACCTACTTGCAACCATTTCAAAAAGCTTGGATGATCGAAATAGAGAAAGTTTCTTGCCATTGAATGTTCAGAGTACATATTCTAAATAAAGATGAAAACTCAAAAAAAACTTAATATGACTGCTGATGAAAACTTTAAGCAGATATTATTTTTTTTGTTACTAGCTGTGCCCGCTAATTCGTACAAGTGAGATTTGGATTTTCAAGATATTGAATTTTTTTACAGTTTAAACCTGTACTACGACAAACATTTCAAAGCCAAAATCAGCTAAATCAGCCAAGCCGTTCTCGAGTTTTAGCGAGACAAACGAACAGCAATTGATTTATATTTATTAAGAAGATAAGACTAAAATACTTAGAGCTTGAATACTGTAATGATATCTTAAGAGTTTCAACTTAAAGATATTTTTGTCAAATTAGTCTGGTTTAAAAAAAGGTTCTGAAAAATATACTAAACTGTTTGAAAAGCATTTTCACAACTGTGAGATTTTACTTTTCTATCACTGATTTCGATGAAAAATAACTAAATTTAATTAAACTGAATACCTATGAAAATAAATAAAAGAACTATTTCGACTAATTGAACTATGAATTCTTTTTATTTCGACTAAATAAAATAAAAAAATATAAAAGTGTTCGGATTATGACCGCAAATATCCGGGGATTTTACGCTTGTTGTCCTGGTTTCAAAATTTTTGAGATGACCCTATCTCTAGGTCAATGCTTATTATACAAGAATTTATTTAAGAGTTTCTTAAAAGTTTTATGAAAATCCTAAAACTTTAGATTATGACATTACAGATTTATGGCGGCATAATACGAGTATAGGGCCCTCAGTTCAGTAACGTCTCTACGGCGGAATCTGCAAGAATGCAATTATCTGAACTGGACTTCGCTCGATATGTCGACACCAAGTATTCCAATTTTGGCAGAGGCAGAGGGAGTGTATTAAAAAATAAATCTTATTTGTGTAACGTTAAAAGTAACCAAAATCATAAAAATCACCTGAAACATTACAAAAGTAACCTTCTGGCAACACTGGACAGAACCGCCCGCGGTTGTCGCGGTTTTAAAATCAGTCGCGGTAAAAAACCGCCAGTGTGGCCGCTTCCATACATTTCCTTTTGTCACAAAATCAGGCGGTTAAAAACCGCGGCGGTTTAGCCGTAGTGCGGCCTCGGCCTAAGTCACCTCTTACGACACATAGGGTGAAAAGGGCTGGGGTGGTGACACTCTTTATTTTTAATCATACACTACACGAAATTTTAATTTAAATACTTAAATAAATTGAATTTATACAATTTACATGGGTAACTGTAAGGTTAAACTTCAAAAGATTTTTACGTTTAGTTTTTTAATTTTGATGGACCTTATTTTTCGTAGTGAGACAAAAAGCTGTTTACCAAATCTGTACGTAATCTATGCTCATCTCATCCTATTTATGGTTTAAAAGTTGAAAACCGCCATTTTACTTTCGTGCTTTGATTGATTTGTTGGCTTGTGGTGTCTGCGATTGCGACACATGATTTTTACATTAAATACGCTCTGGAAGTCTGATATGAGAAAAAAATATTAATGAAAAACCTATAGTTAAATGATTAATTGTGAAACATACATTTAGCACTGTCGGTTATCTATTTGTTGATACAATATGTCAGCTCACGAGCAAATGAGGGCTATGTTGGATCAATTGATGGGCACTGCTCGCAATGGTACATTTAAAAAAATATACATTTTTAAACAGTACAGTTGAAAGAGTACAGTAATGATTGATTGGCGATTGTGATGTATTTTAATAAAGTTTAAATAAACACTCGATAAAATTGTTTTTTAGGTGAAACTGACAAGCATGGAGTTAAATTCTATGATGATGCAGTGTGTAAATCTTATTTATTGCAATGTTGTCCACATGAAATACTATCCGCCACGGTAAGTAATTCTTTTTAAATATTATCTATTGGGCATTGACTTCTGAGTTTTCATTAAATAAAGTACTATAAAAAATAATTTGTGATACTATTTCGCTTTATTACCAATTTTCTAATTAATGAATTCTCAGCATTTTTCCATTGGGACCTGTAGTATCTTTATTCCACACAAACACTGAGATATGATCATGCATAATATTATTAATTTAAAAAATGGTATAATATGAATCTATTAATATATCTTGATGTATGTGTGAACTCTCACATCTGCTGCCATATGATACTGTAGTGACGCTGGAGAAACCTTACATCGGAGTGGCATTAACTGTGGTGAAATATGCTTTTCAGAAAATGCCCAACACTAGTCTTTATTGCTCATCACAATACTTAACAGATGAGGGATAGATTGTATGAGTTAGGCTGTTCTGTAAGTACCAAGATGTACGTATAAAAACATTTATAGTTAGCTGATTGTATTACTACTGCTAAGCAGTATTTAATTTTAATAAGGCTCTTAAAATAATAAAATTTTCCAACGGTTACTAATGCTGCCTCGGTGAGTACAAGTGAAAAATTTTAGGAACATGAAAAATCTTGTCTGGTGAGCGCAATTTGGTGTCATACATTCTAACTACATTGGGTACGTACTGTGCTGTTTCAATGGCTAGCATATCCCATAAACTTTGCATGTAATGAGCAAGAAGATTTGTGATTCTGAAAATGCAAATTTCTTGAACATGTTACAAGATGTATTTGTACTCAAATTTTAAATTCAATTTGTTAAATTTTTCTTCAGTTAGAATGAACACAGTTTTTTATTTTGGCATAAATGTACCAAGCATACTTGTGAAGAAATTAAAATATTCATTATTTAATCAGATTTATTTCTATTTTCTCATTTCTATACATAGTAAAGATAAATAAATACTAGCCATTACTATTAATGAGCATGTTAATGACATTTGTATACACAAGTGTTTTTTGTTGTTATTAAATATTGAAAATGGCGATAATGATGAAGTGTCAGTACAAAGTAAAAGTGTAACTTATTTTACTTAATGATTACTCTGTATTTTTGTTTTGGTGTCTGAATATACTTGGTCTGGTTAGGATAATCAGGAGGGTGTTTTCTCTATCATTTGTAAGTATTTATTATAAATTTAAGTATCCGAGTTTGAACCTGGGCTGTCTGAGCTGTGGTGTATGTATTTATTTCAAATATTTTTTATGAAAGATTTCGGTGTCTCACAATATATTGTTAAGCATAACTTTGTTTCCTTCAGGAACTCAAAATTATTACTGAATGTGTAGACCTGGTTATAAAAAAGCTGTCAATATTGATTACCTACAATTGTTGTTGACCAATGGTTTTTTAGGACACTTATTATTTATGTGATTTAATTTTTTATTGCAGCGAATGGATTTAGGTGAGTGTCCAAAAATACATGATCTGGCTCTACGTGCGGATTATGAATTGGCATCAAAAACCAAAGACTATTTCTATGACATTGATGTAAGTGTGAACAATTTTTTTTTGTGTACCATGGTTTCAGTGAGAATCATTTCTTTGAGATATCCTAAATCAACTAAATGTTTGTAATTTGCTCATGGTAACTTCTAGCACAGTGGTGAGCAAATAACTTTAAAAGCAAACAATGAGAAATATATTACATATTTCTATCTACAGTTGTGATGAAAAGATCTTACCATTGTTTATTATATATGTGGTATGTAACTATGTGTATATTACATGTTCTGAATAATACTGCTAAGTCAACTTTAATCATATCATTTATTATATTTAGATCAACTAGTATGGATAATATTAAGCCCTTGGATCAGGAGCCAGTGACAGATTTACATGACCAAGTCCCTCCCAATCGAAAATTCGTAAAATGCATTAGAAATGTATATTATGAATACTCGCGACCGTTAGCTGCGACACCGTGGGTGGGGTGGGCAGTGGCAGCCAACCAAGCATGCAGAAAAAAAAAATTGCAGTCACTTCCTTCCAGTTCAAAATCCTACAGATTATAGTTTACTTCATATCTCGAAGGAAAAATAAATCAGCTGACCTTAACATGGTGAATTATACGTCAGCTGGCTATTAATGAAACAAAATTTTTTTTCAATGATTTCCTCTTAAATAAATTTTTTTCCAGTGATAGTTTATATGTTATTATGAATAAAAATGTATGTCAGCTTGCTGTATCTCAGTGGAAACTTTATCAGCTGATACCTTGAAAGGTGTAACGCAGCAGCATCTCTATCACCGGAAATTTTTTTATTTAAGAGGAAATCATTGAAAAAAAAAATCTTTTTTTCATATTTAAGTAGCTAGCTGACGTATAATCCCCCATGTTATGGTCAGCTGACTTTATTTTTCCTTCAAGATATTAGGTAAACTATAATCAAAATAAATTTCTAATGCGTTTTACGAAGTTTCGCTTGAGAGGAAATAATTGACCGAAATTGTACCTGGCTTTGAATTTGACCATAATATTATATGACATAGATAATATAGTTTTTACCTGTCAATTAGGCGACAGAACATTTAGAGGCCTTTATTGCTGACTGTGATCGTCGGACTACGGCAGCCAAGCAGCGTCTTGCTGAAACTCAGGAAGAGTTATCTGCAGAAGTTACAGAGAAGGCAAATGCTGTGCATGAGTTGGCCGAACAGATTGGTCAGAAATTGGCCCGTGCTGAGGCACTCGGGGAGGAGGGCATGGTAGAAGAGAGTGTCAAACTTATGGACGAGGTGAGTCCACACATAGTATGGCAAAAACCCAATTACGATAATTACAAATTAAATTTGTAGATTGTAATGCTAAGTTTCAAGTAACAATCGATTTTGTAGTAAAAATGCTCACAATGTCTAAAAAACATGTTTTCAAAATCTATTAATTCTATAAATATTAATGACAGTAATTTAATTTTACAGATTGATGAATTACGTAAAAAGAAAGCTTCAGCTGAACAAGAATACCGAAATTCTATGCCAGCGTCCTCATATCAGCAACAAAAGTTACGTGTTTGTGAAGTGTGTTCTGCATATCTGGGCATACACGACAATGACAGACGGTTAGCTGATCATTTTGGTGGAAAACTTCATCTGGGATTTATTAGCATTAGGGAGAAATTATGGGAATTAAAGGTAACAAATTGATACTTTTAATTTGTATCTTATTTTGGTGTTTTGCTTATGTACCTACATGTCATGTTTTAGAAAACTGTTGATAAAAGACGCGAGGAGCGTGGTGCTTCGGAGCGTGAACGAAGTGGAGGCAGACGTCATTACGTAGGTGGACGTGAACTTGATCGTCGCGCCAGACGTCACCGAGAGACCGCGAGAGACCGCGACCGTAACAAGGACTCTGAGCGTCACAAGGACTCAGAGCGTCACAAGGAGTCTGAGCGTCACAAGGAGTCTGAACGTCACAAGGACTCGGAACGTAGCAAGGAATCGGATCGCACTGATCGTGAGAGGAAAGACAGGGATCGTGAACGTGAACGCGAAAGAAGGTAATCTAGTCAATATCAATTTACTTATATTGTTAACGAAACAATCATTGAAAGGTGTTTGTTGTAAAATAAAATTAATAGAGTTCTATAGTGCTACTAATCCAAAAAAAAAAACACAAACATTTTATTTAATCAATAAGTGCCATGAAAATGCATTTTCATTTTATATTTTCAAATTTCGCGCGTAATTAGTCAAATACAGTGGACGCCATATTGCTCTGTGGTATTGACGTCAGTTGGCTTTGTAAACAAAAACATATGCGCTGACGATTGAGAGCATACGCTGATCAGTTGACACTTTAGTTTACAAAGCCGTTTGACGTAATAACATGGCAGCTACTATTTAATGGTGTTTAAGAACAGATTTAAAAAATTGAAAACTTTGAAATAAATATAAAAATAGTTATTTGTTATACAAGAGCGCAAAGTTGCTTTTTAACCGCGTGCTCAATTTTGATGACCGAGCAAGCTAAGGATTCTTAAATTAGAATC
Source organism: Diaphora mendica (assembly GCA_949125395.1). Taxonomy (NCBI): domain Eukaryota; kingdom Metazoa; phylum Arthropoda; class Insecta; order Lepidoptera; family Erebidae; genus Diaphora; species Diaphora mendica. Next base: position 13,268,858 of record OX421321.1, read on the forward strand.
CTGAACGTCAAAAATTAGAATCCTGAGCGCTAGCGAGGGAATCAAAAGAGCATGAGGTGAAAAATCTTTGCACTTTCTCTTCTCATCTTTGCACACATGTAACTTTTCATCCCACCTCAGCGAGGAAATTACTAAATGAAACAAAATCCTTTACAATATGACGTGAAAAGAAAATGGGGCGGGCAAAGCAAATAAAAAAAAGTACACCAAGAAGGTGTACATTCGGCACCATGGGGGTAGAAATAAATAAGTTTAATGATGTTTTGAATTCACAAACTTAGTGCACACGATGTTATAAATTCAATTTACTTTATTTATTTATTTTTATCCTCTAGCGGATAAAAACGCCTTTTGCACTCAGATATTAAAGGGCAAAAATACTCTTTCCGAGATGGGGGGATGAAAAATATTTTTCATATCATATTGAATTTCCCTCGCTAACGCTCAGGATTCTAATTTTAGAATCCTTCGCTTGCTCGGTCATAAAAATTGAGCACGCGGTTAAAAAGCAACTTTGCACTCTTGTATAACAAATAACTATGTTATGAACTAAAACTAACATTTTCTGACTGTTTTTTGACTAATGTATTTTTAGATATTTTCTCATTCAGTAAAATACCCACACAAGTATCCCGTTAAGTGTAATTCATACAAACTGTTTTAAACATAATTATGTTGAAATTTTACATTACAATTTAGTAATGTTTCGACCTTCATTTATACTCAATTATATGGACATAAGGAAGTCATTTAAAACTGAATTAATCAAGATGCTTATGGGTTGTATGACAAGGTAGCAGGCCTAATTAATTAAATCAGTAGACCAAACTCACAATAAACTTTGTTTTTTTTAAACAGGCGTACCCGATCGCGTAGTCGAAGCAGACGCGAGGAGTCCAGCGAGAGGCCCCGTGGGCGTGACAGGGACCGGGACCGTGAGTCACGGACTCGTCGAAGCCGCTCAAATCGTTCCAACTCTCGGGAACGCCGACGAGACTAGCCTTGTTTTATCCTAAATAAAAAAAAATCTTATAGCCCTACTTCTCTCTCAAACTTGTGTGGATTATTACCTTAGTAAAGCAACACATTTTAGGTTCAGTCTTGTGGACATAGTTTTGACATAGGTTTATTTATGGGAATTAGTTAAGTTTTATAAATTGCTATTGAATGAGAATATACATTATTTAAAGCTACTAATTGGTACATTTAAGTTTTTACATATTCCTATGTAATTGGTAGAAATTTAATATATTTTGAATATCTGATATGCATGTAGTGACAATCGATAATGAAATGATCACAACTGGCTGGTTAGATAGCAGTAATTATTCGGACTGGCATTGTAGTACTACATTGTTTGCCTACTAAAAGCCATAATATTTATTGATACCCCCACACAATTTTATATGTAGTAAAGTAATAGTTGAACGATGCTGATATGCACTTTTCGGGATCAATAAATGAATGCATGATTGTAAAAAGCCTTCTCAGAACCAAAAGCAAAACTTTCAGGAAATCAATATAAACTTTCTGGTTCAATCAATATAAACAAAAAAATACGAGAAAATGTAATACATTAAGAAATGAATACATTCAGAAAATTTCAAAAATATTTAATTTAACTATTTATAAAAAATATTGTACAAAATAATTCCTAGATTAGTTTTTATAGATATATGATGGTGTAAGAGGGTTTTTAGTTATCTCATACAAAGTGTGTTTTTACAATAAAAGTCCAATTTTTAGAAAAAAATAAAAATATTTAAATGCATTAAAGGTAATATCAGTCAAGATCTTCGTCATCAACGTTTTCGGACGTGGGTCATTGCAATATTTTATCCTAAAACTTGTTTTGTTGTTCTGGTACAAACTGAACACATTTCTTCAGATCTTCCATTTTTTGCATTGATGCAGAGTTGCTTTATCCCATATGCAGATTCTTGTGGAAGCGGTATAGTTAGTTATAATTATGTGGACTTATCTTCATCAAAAAATTATGTTTTATCCGCCCGTCAATGAATTTTTGCGTTCTTACCGGCACATCACCTCCAATCTTTTTAAATGTATGGTGATGGAACTTTGAAATACTAAAGCTTACTTTCTCCGTTCTGGAAATACGTCGATATTTTGTCTAGGGGTCCATTTTGATAAGGAATAGACAAGTCTTTTTGAAATGTTGAATCCGCCATTTTTTGATTCCGTCACATCATCTCCGCTAAGTGAACTGTGAAAAAATCACTGTCTGCTGGAAGATACTATTAATTCCACAAGTTCTTGTATAGTCTAAAGCCTCTTTTTACGGCTAAGGCATCTTTTTGTAATTATAAAAGCTCTGTCACAACATCATCAGCCCGTCGCAGTCCACTGCCGGACATAGGCCTCTAGGAACGCCACAGAGCCCGGTCTGTTGCTTTCTGCATCCAGTCGTTGCCAGCCCTCTTACGCAAGGCAAAAAGTAATGACCATTGGAAAAAAATGTTGTATTTTTTTGAAACGTCCACTGTCAACGAGGGCCATATTCATTCGGACTGCTGTATTATTTTTATTCTGCCCTGCACAGTTATCTGATTCTATATTCTGCTATATTCAAATAAATTAAATTAAAAAGTTTTTAAAAACAAACTTTTACTAGAATGCCTCGAGACGAATCAAACGAGTCCAAACTCGATGATGTTGCGACGTTTCTTTACAGAGTTGCTAAGGCCATCTTCCATCTCCAGCATCAGATCAGCTCCATGTCATTATGATATTGTATTGTCACGCTGTATACATATGATTGCAAAATTTCAACAAAATCGGTTGAAGATATCTGCTTCAAAATTGAGTTGCAAGATTCCACCCGAACATACAAGCATACATACATACATTGCAAGTTAATAAAAAGCTTGTAAAAAGGATTAGGTTCTCAATTCGACTGTTTTTTTTTTACATTTTACATGTGTGACATTTTTTTATGTGTTCGCGGATAACTTAGTCGTTTATGAACCGATTTTGATGATTCTTTTTTTTAATGGAAAGGAGATATCCCAACGGTGGTACCATTTTAAGGACACTAAGATCTGATGATGGCATCCAAGAGAAATGGAGTCGAATCTTGATCTCGGTTTTTGTTTTTGTTAAAATTTTACTTGTCGTCTTCGGTTATAGTTTCACATTTTTTGGCACACTTGCAAGGCGGACCCCCTTGCAAGTGTGTTAGTAGCTTAGTCTTAGCAGGTACAGTTTAATTCTTTGGCGTGACATCGCTTGTGTGCTTGTTTTATTTTGTTCCGATGATAATCCGCAGAGTTATCTCGGTCGTTTTTCTGTGTGAACTTCTTCTAAGCAAGACTCACCTTGGTCAAAAGAAATCCTCCGTTTCAACACAAATTTTTACCTACTCTTAAACTATCAAGTAAATAATAAAAACAAAATTTTTTTCAGGAAATACGTTCATTTTCATCCGTTACATTCAACTGAATAAAACAACCGATGAAGGTGATGAAACCTTTATTTTGACAGCTGATTTGCAAATGTTGCCCTATGTTTGGTTGTAAAGTTTCATTAAATTATATCATCCAGATTATGGTAGGTTTTTACGCTCATTGAAATATTCGTGCCCATGTTTCTGTGAGATACATGTAAGGCCGAGGTGTGTTTTTACACTCAAACGATGTCTCTTGCTATAGAGAAAAAAAAATCGTCATAAAAATAATTTTGATAAAAGTGGTCTTAGGTGGGTGGGTTTATACAATGATGCATTCAAATAAAGATAGGTAACGCACCCGTAAAGTAACGTAACGTATGTAGTGCGAGTTCTTACTTCCTATAATGGGTCGTATCATTCATTTACTAGAATAGGATATAGTATAAAATAATACTTTAGTTTTAGTGTTTGTAAGACTTGCTAGATTTAAAGTAACTTGAAATATGTTATAGGCTATTTGTTAGTTTTACAAGGGATTTGTGTTGTTTCAAGAGTAGAAGTGATATTATCAGAATATTTCAGGTGCAAGTCAAATACAGCAGATTTTATGAGGCAAGATGTATAATTTAGTTTATTTGCTTTTTGTTTGTTAAAATTAAAATAATTATCATTAAATACTTGCTTTTTTATTTTAACGATACCACCTTTTTATCTTAAAATAACAAGTAAGGACAACTCTTCAGTAGGTAACGAATCGTTAACAAATAGTTATTACTTTACTTTTATTATTTTACAAAAAGCAAAAAAAATATTCATTAGCACATGAAACTGTGTTTGTGTTCAAACGACCGACGCTTCTTATCAGTAACGCTAACGTCATTGATTAAAGTTTATATCAGAATCCATATATTGCTTCCCGGCAAAAAAAGTGTCAGAATACAAAAATAGCTGTTTCGAGAAAATGTAACTTTAATAGTTTTTAGTTCATCTAGACGTCAATAATTTAAAAACTATAATAGTCAGATTGCTGAAATATGGTGTGTAAATAGCTTATTTATATATTTATTATAGGGCTTTAAATTTAATAGCAAAATTGTATTTTTTTTTAACTAACTTATATGAAAATTAATTTTATGAATATTATGACGCTTTTTTCGATTAAAATTTCTGTACTTTAAAAAATAATACACATTATAATGTATGTAATCATCATTACTTTTATTATTAAATGTCTTCAATATTAATTAAAAATAAAGAAAAAGTAACCAAATTATAAACTTCTCATTAAAATAAAATAAAAACATCAAAAAATAACTTCATAGTTATAAATTGCTATACTAGGGTATAGTAATTTGAAGTTTGAGAAACATTGGTTTCTTTGTTTACCTTTTGTCTCAGAGGAAGTTGAATAGACTATAGCTTTGGCTTAACAATCAGTCTTAATTCACTCGTTGACCGATAACAATATAAAAAAATTATCTTAGAACTAACATGAAATTATTTTTCTTAAACATACGTCTAAATGCAATCATCATCATTGCTTAACTGTCTTTACTTATAAAATTTAGGCACTTACAATAAGAAAAAAATCAAAACTACTGCTGCTGTTGCTGCTACTATTCGACGAGGAAGTAGATGAAGAGGAATCAGAAGATATAGACCGCTTGCGCTGTGGAATATTCTTAGAAGTAGAAGGAGTCACAGCCAATTTTCACATTTTTTTGAAGTAGATGAGTCGAGATCTAAAAAACAAAATAAATAAGTATCCCTGGACAACTGACATGCGGCCGTCTGATTCCGTACTGTATTATGGTAATCAAACAGCTGATAAACATACATAAAAGTAAAGTAATCAGCCGGGCCCACTGCAAGGCAAAGACCTTCATCATTGAATTCATGTCACCACTACAATGATAGGATCTGAGAAAATCACTACGCTTAGCAAATACCGGTTGGTGATTACAAACCAGCAAAGTTTGAAATTTCGAAATACTTTTTGTTTGATCCGGGAATCGAACCCAAGACCCCAAGATCATGGTCCGGTACATAAACCACTAGAATATCGGGGCAATACATTATTATTTATATTTCACTATAATATAAAACACTAACCTTGCATTAAAACATCGTCTATAAAAGCATTTTGATTACAAATATTTTCTTCATTAAATTTCTCGCTATTATAGCCAGTTGTAATATCAATGCTGCCCGACCATTATTATTCATATTGATCCTAAAAAAATAAACAATTAGTAAAGACCAGTACTATAATTATATAAATTACGCAACGTGGCATTAAGATTAAGTTCAATTTTATACAGAAAAACACGAACACAACATATAACTCCTGATTATTATAAAAGTTTACAACAAAAACGACATTACATGTTGTGTTGCGTTTTTATAAATTTCCTTAAATCGCGATTATAGATCAGAAACAGTAAAAAAAGACCCTTTACAAGTTATGTCTGTTTTTTATATGATCTGGCAATATTTACAATGCTTTTTCGTCAACAATACAGTCATAACACAGATTGCGCCGTCTTTTTAGTAACAATTCGAATATTAGAACGTATAACTTACCGATAAAAAGTCACATCACACGTTAAAGAGTAGACGTGTACTGTTTCTGGCGACACAGTACACGTCTACTCTGTATTAACACAAATGTGACACTGTTCACGCCGGTGTTCGGAGAGAAACGGCTCCGTGAAAAAGAGAACTTAGTGCCATCTAGCGGTAGCCATGCGCAACATGATAACGACATTTTTTCAGCCGAACAAATGAAATACGCTCCATTTAATGCTGTGATTATGTCATTTGATCCTAATATGTGTTGTGACACTTTTCTTGCCGGAAAGCGATATATAAAAGAGTAATGTGACTGACTGACATACCCAGAGATCAACGCACAGCCCAAACCGCTGAACCTAGAATCCTGAAATTTTGAATGTAGGTTCTTTATATAACGTAAGTGAGCAATAAGAAAGGAATTTTTGAAATTCCACCCCTAAGGGGGTAAATCAGGGGATGAAAATCTGCGTGAGCGAAGCCGCGTGTAAAAGCTAGTTATAGTAGGTATCTAATATCAGTCACCTCTATGTATGAACCCTCATAACTTAGGAGTGGAGTTTGACTATAAATAATATAATTATAATAATACATTATTGTTTTCAAATTCGTTCTATAACTTCATGAAGTGGTATCGCAATCCATTATATTATGAATAATATTTATAAATAAAACAAACTCTTCAATTACAAATACATACTATATTTTATTTCTGAGCATTTCATGCTCACATATTTATCTAAACCTTCGTTATAACAAGATATGATTATTTTAAAAAAACACCACATAGGAGAAGCACCTATACTGTTTCTATTACAATTTTAATTAAATAAATTGCAAGCGAAAATTAAAGCTAAACTAAAATTAACAGATATGTGAATTTGCATGACGTTGATGAATTATAATATAACATGATTCTTATTTTAAATTCACATAGATATCCAAATTATTTGCTTTTGTATCAGTGATGATGGTTTTGATACATATCGATGTTTACGATGCTTCAAATTTGGAAAAGTTATTGAAGAAGAAGACAACATTTCAGCGTTCTAGTTTTGGGTTCAATTGATACATGCATGGAATAAACAGAACAGAGGTGAAACTTGCGATGCAAGAATGGTTTTATATAGCTAGCCAAACACGGTAGGGTGTAGGTACCTGACAGGTCTTCCTGCACAGTTACAGCCGTCAGGTAAGCTTATGCTGAGTAGAGTTGTGAACATATATACGCTCCGGTTTATTGTACGGCAAATTTGTCAGGTATATCCTAACGTGGTTACATTTAGGAGTTTGGAGGTGACGACACGACATGATAGTCTAGTCCAGTTAGGAAAGGCTCATCTGCTCAAAAAAAGTTTAACTTGCAAAAGTGTTCATGTAACCTAATTGCAGAATAAATGATTTCATTTCATTTCGATAGAGCAGTCTGTCAATACCGATTTTTTGAACATTGTTCTCAGCCCTTGCTGTGGTCAGTGTAACATATTGAGTCCGAGTGATAGGTTCTCTGTCCAATTACTATTTAACAATGGTTATCTGTTTAATCTAGTGTAATAGTTAATTACTTTAATTGAAGATTATTGTGGACCGACAATTATGCTTCTCGAGGCTCATGTTTAATAACCGCTAATTGATCAGCGCAAACAATAAATAAAATAGTATAAAGTAAATAAAAAATAAGTAGGTACATAAATTCTACAAAAAACGTAGTTGTAAATATGTCTTTTGGGAAAAGATTAGGAACATCAAATAGAAAAAGAAATTAACTTAACGTACTTAGCTATAAAATATTAACACTTATTAAGTACATACTACCTATCTGTATTTACATACTATCTAATTACTTACTGGCAACACTAACGTCACAAAAATAATTATGATAACTCTTAAATTGTTAACGTTTCTTAGATCATAGGTCCTCCATAATTCATGTTAGGAGGCCGATTTTATGACAGAAGTCGGAGTAAATAGGTTTTTTTTCATATTGCTGCGACTTGTAATAGGTCTCGTAATAAACCGTTCAGTATATTTGGCCAATCTTTTCGATTAATTCAATGTACATATATTTGACTTTATTCACAAATAATCATGCGCATAAAAATTGATTTATCGCTTAGAATTGAATGCAGAAATCTTGTAATGTAGAGACAGAAGGAGATGTGAAAAGTAATAAGTTTCTTTAAGTAGCTATAGTATGTTAAAGTTTAAAGGTGACTTTTCCATCATAATAAATTAAGAAAAGGAATTAAAGTCGAATATAAATATGTTCAAGATTGTTAAAAGTTAACAAACATGGCACACGATTTTGATTTTTTTATTCTGACTAAGTCCATCAGTAGACTGGTAAAGTGATTAAAATAATATATTATCTAGGCTTACTAATTTTATAAAGAGGTAAAGTTGCTAACTTTGTGTGAATGGTTGCAGAGGGTAATCTTCGGAAATACTGATCCGATTCTGAAAATAATTTCACTAACAGAAAGCGACACTATTCAGAAGTGACATAGGCCATATTTTATTATGATTGAACAAAAAATCAGTTGAAAAGAATAGAATTTGTAAATGAAGTCGAAGAAAAGCGGGCTGTTAACGCCCAACGAAGTGGGCACGGGTCGGCTAGTTGGTAAATATAATTAGCTTCTAATGAAAACAATATAGGTATTGTTAAAAAATATAATTTAGATACAGCGAGAAGATATTATAGTTTAAAGATTTCTCAAGATCACACCATATAAGTACCTACCTAAAGTACCTAATTAAAAGTTTAAAATGAGATCATAGCTAGTGGCGGTTAACACAAAACTAAACTATATATAATATAATGAAAACGAACAAGAAAAAACCCGTTTATAAATAGGATTAAAATAAACAACAAGAATAAAGTAAAAAAAAATGTGTTTAAGTAAGGACATTGGCTACTCTTTACTGCGATAACCGACATACACCGGCGCATATATACATTTAAATAAAATCTTGGCCTTCTACAAAATGGTTATTAGAGACCTTTGAAACACGAAAGGGGACCAAGGCCAGTTTAACGAAGGAATCTAGTTTAAAGCAAAAAAAAAATTGCATTAAAAATACGTTTTAAGTAAATACTTTGAAATTCAACTTCTTTGTGTGTTGGATGTTTTTGTGTGATTTTTATTTATTTTATTGTGATGAATTCAAGCTTCAGTAGGATAATTAGATACTCTGATTGCCGAACTTGATTAAAATTTATATAATTTAAAACTTTAATTTGATATTTACAAACTTGTAAATCGTGTCGAAATATTACTAGTTCCTCATAATATAATAATAAAAAATTACTATTACTTTGTAATAAAAATAAATACTTTATTTATTGCACAGATTGCACAGGTATTTATTATAGATAAATATATGCGTGATTCGCAAATAGTTGCACTGGTTTGCATATTGTTTGAATGTTGCTTATGTCCTCCGCGACACAGGACTTACTACTACTATTACTAATAGCCTTTAAAATACATTCTAATATTATAATTCGAAATTAACTCTGTTTTCACGGCTAAATAATAATAATATTTATTTATTTACTCAAATACATGGTACAGCTTACAATCTATATTTGGTTACAACAATGAATAATTGACAAATAGAAATTGAGTGAAACGACGGTGTCTGAGCAAGTAAGAAACTGTATGACAGACACCGAAATCAGAATATCTGGACGGAGTTTTTTTATGGAAAAGGGGAAAACGAACAGACGTATCACCCGATGGTAAGTGATTATCGCTGCCCATGGACACCTGCAACACCAGAGGCGTCACAAGTGCGTTGCCGGCCTTTGGGGGATGGGGAGGGGGGAGGGGTTGGAGTATGGGCCTCCGGTATCCTCACTCACTCTGTGAAACACAGCGCAAGCGCTATTTCTCACCGGGTTTCTGTGAAGCCGTGGTATCACTTCGGTCGAGCCGGCCAATTCATGCCGAAGCGTGGCTCTCCCACGCGATACTTTGATTATAAAGGAAAGAAGGGTACTCATCACTGCGATAAACTATAAACACGCGGGCGAAGCCGCAGGCAAAAGTTAGTATATAATAAAGTAGCTTTTGCCGTGTCAAATTTCATTGAAATCGGTGCAGCGGTATAGGCGTGAAATCGTAACAAACAGACAGAGAGTTACTTTCGAATTTATAATATTATATTAGTATTTGTGATTGCCTACCTACCTACCATAACTTTGCAGTTATACGAACCGATTGTAACTAGTTACATTTCAAAATGGCTAAGTAGATACTTTGCTAACTAACTAACCCTGTCACGATAACATTCTAACACTACTTGACTACTTATTTAACTAATATTTACTATTAGAACAAGTAGATTCATTTGTTTTTTAGAAAACAGTTATTACATTAAGAAATAAACACTTTTTACCTATTAAGATACATAAAATAATACACATTGTGATGATGTAAAATACTTGCTTCAATTTTTATAACAATGTGAAGTGTATGTGTGCCAACATCGGAATTATTTCACTTATTTAAAAAATTCCACTAATAAATATTTATTTCATTTTATGATTTCTTTTCTAAGAATTCATCGCTTATGGTTAGTCTAATGACTAAAATATCTAAGACTAAATCCTGTTTGAAATAGCCTGGTCGTCAATGTCAGATCTGGTCATCGACAAACGATGGCAAAAGTTAAAATTTGATTTAAAAATTGTTAAGTCACAAAACATACATTCTAATAATCACGAATGCTCTTATTACACGTGCATGAACGGGTTGTGTATTTAAAAAAAGGAACTAAATCAAATCGATTCTTAGTCGATAAATCGAGTCGTACAGCTCATAAAACTAAATGGCCATAAAGACTAGCAGTAAACGATTACACACTTAGGAATATCTATTTAATTTTAATTTTATGTAGTTTTAATTTGAAACCTAGCATTTCGGATAACACTCCTGACAACGCAGAGAGTATGACCACTTTAGTGATTGTATAAAGATAGTGATTGGCACATATGCCTGAGATCTTGAAAGGCGAATCCAGTTCCTGTAAAAATAGAAATACAATTATTTTAATTAATACTAAAATTTAGCAAAATAAGATAAAGCCAATAATTAAATTACAAATTAACCATTGCCTGGAATCAGTACTAAACTAATTTAAAAGCAAGTTTGTTTGTATCAGTTTCATCTGATTTTATGTTATTTTTTCTTTTTAATAAAGACTAGGAATATATCCTGTGTAGCGGGGAGTTTACAAACATACATAAAACGGACACACAGAACACCCAAACTACCGTGGGAGAGCCACTGGCGCTGTGTTTCACCGAGTGAGTTCGGATACCGGACGCCCATACCCCAAACCCTCCCCCCATCCGCCAAAGGACGGCAACGCACTTGTTACGCCTCTAGTGTTGCGGGTGTCCATGGGCGGCGGTAATCGCTTACCATCAGGCGATACGTCAGCTCGTTTGCCCTGTATTCCATAAAAAAAAAACTCAGAACAAAAATTTGTGGATTACACAAAGTGTTGTCCCATGTGAGATTTAAACCTACAATACTTGACGAAGTAGACAGCGGCGTGGCGACAGCTTAAACCACTAGGCCATACGTGCAGTCAAATTTCATCTGACCAATAAGTTAAATCGGGGTAATTCGATTGAAACATGGGTAAACTATTGGTTATCTTAACCTACTATGTCTTAAAATACATTAAAATTATCAAGTCCCGATTAATACTACAGTCCTTAAAATACCTTGATCTCTCAAAGTAAAAACGAAAGCAACTTAACTTTTAACAAGCGTCATGTTTTTATTTATATTTTCATTCTTTAAGCCGAGTCTCCACCGAACAAAAGTTGGCAACTTTTGTGTTGTCAACGCGTGCTGGTGACAAAAGTTTCTGTTATTTCCATGTGTTGGCAACAAAAATTGTCAACAAATGTTGGGAACCGTGTTTCTGTTTTTGGCGGTAAACATCAAAAGAATACGCTATTTATTGGCTCTGTGCAAACGCTTGGTTGGAATGTTTTTCAAATTGTTGGCGATTTTTCGAATAGTTGCCAACAGTTGGAAATACTGAAATTGCCAACAATTTAGGTGGAGACGCTCTTTTGCATACCAAGTTTATCACAAATGAAGTGCAATCCATATTATAAATCAGGTGTGATTTTCAAAATATAAGAAAGCCTCGTAAGTTCTAAAATGAGACTATTGACAACTGTTACAGAGACCAAACTACCTGATGCACTGTAGATATTAATACTTATTTATTCGACTAACATAACCGATATATTGGTAATGTGATGAAATTACACATATTTAAATTCAAAATGAAATAAAAACTTTGTAGGCATTAAGACGTCAGTTAAAGCGTTGGGTTTGAATTTGTTAACCGAATTCAAAAAGGAGGAGGATAACAATTCGACTGTTTTCTTTGTTTTTTACCTCATAACTTTCGACTGGGAGAACCGATTATGATGATTCTTTCTTTATTTGAAAGCTGGTGCTTCCCATGTGGTCCCATTTCAATTTAGTCCAGTTCTTTAAGTCGGTTTTTTTTTGTTAAAATTTGTGATCATTAGAAAAAAAAATGGCATATCACAAGGATCTTACCTTAAGTAAGTCAGCTGCGAGCTTCAGCACGTTGTTAGCTACAGTTAACTGTTCCTTGCTCTCCGGTCTTTGTTCGATGGCGAGGTGAAGATTAATCTGTTCCGTCAATATGGCCGACAGACAGCAACGGTATTTCTTATTAACTTTACTACCTAGTGTCAACAAACGTAGTAGGTATATACCGAGGCAACTGCTCCAGACCATCGCTTCTAGTAGCCAGCCGCATTCCAATGTCACCGTGTCCTGAGCAAAATTATAGTTGTTATTAAGTTATTGTATTTTGATTACTTGCCATTTACACCATTCTATCAAAGCATTGTTCTGTCAATCTATATATACCTACACTTTAACTACTTTAAGAATAGGAAAATTGTTCCTATATAGTGACTGCGATTCATGTCTAATTTTTTTTTAGTAATTTTGTTATACTTTTATCGCTGTAGCATGGTGCGTGACAGTTTCAGTAACATTTCGTTTCACTCTTGAAAGTTGCCGCGATTTACAAATTATGACGTAATATTTCAGCTGTACCACATCCGCAATATATTAAATCATTAATAACTGTAGTAAATTAAACTAAACCAACCAGAATATTCTAGTCTACAAATAAATGCCGCACGATGCTACAGCGCAAAGAGTATAAATGTCATGAGTTGTAAAAGAAAAACATATAGTTTAAAAAACACGCTTACAAAAGTCGATTACAAACAAACATACAGGTGAAGCTAAAATCTGGTAGTATGCGAGAGCTCGTCAATTGATAGATGCTTCCGTCAGGCTTTTAGGCTTTTGTGTTGTTTCATCAGATATCCGCTGATAATAGAGTGGCACTCAGATGTTATTTATGATAACGAATCTCTCAAAGTTTTTTTATGGTCGCCAAATCCCACTAATCCAGTATCATATTTAAAAATAGGAGGAATTACCTTGTATTCTAAATACGACTATTAATTAACCTAGTCGAGTTGTATAAGTTTGTTACCTTTAACAGCTGTGCGCTGACACAAGCGAGGAGCATTAGCGTCAACATAAACGCCGCCGATACAATTACGTCAACAGACCTCTGTGGACCACGCCGCTGGAAAAGATTATAATGTCATTAAACTTGACCCAATCGAGTTCAATATTAATAAATGTTAAGTTAGATCAGGTCAAAACAGCAGGCTTTAAAAGTGTAATAAAATCTATCTCGTGGGATCAAATATACAAAAATAATATTGTCTTTTTGTGACTTATTGTGAAAAAAAATCATATTGCATGTATTGGTAATTGTGACAAGAGAACTAAAGAAATTATTATTATATCATAAAATCCTGCAATGGGGGGATAAAACATTTCGTTCTAAATGAATCTGTGGTGATGTCGTACTACAAAAAGTTATCATGATGACGACGTAAGATTCTGCATCGCGCAATGTAAGTTCTCACTGTTAATCACTCACGTGGGAGAGCCACGCTTCGGCATGAATGGGCCGGCTCGACCGGAGTGATACCACGGCCTCACAGAAAACCGGTGTGAAATAGTGCTTGCGCTGTGTTTCACCGAGTGAGTGAGGATACCGGAGGCCCATACCCCAATCCCCTACCTCCCCCCCCATCCCCAAAAGGCCGGCAACGCACTTGTGACGCTTCTGGTGTTGCATGTGTCCATGGGCGGCGGTAATCGCTTACCATCAGGCGATACGTCTGCTCGTTTGCCCGCCTATTCCATAAAAAAAAAAAAAAAAAAAAAAACTCACATTCACACCCTGGTGGTAACGAAAAAAAACCACTACATTCACAGCTTCATCATGAGCCCGTTGTACTCCACTACTGCTGCTAATGAGTTACATAATGCTTATTAATTAATGCATAGGAGCTTACCCGCAAATAAGACCGTGTCGAGAGCCATGTCTTGATATTTCTCACAGTGTTGAGCCTGAAATGTGGTAGTTCTGATTTGCGTGCTCGTCGAGCAGATGTCAGATGCGAGAATAGCTTCGCGTACAAAAAGCGCTGTTTAAAAGCTCGTTCAGCTACGGCTAATAGGAAAAACACCAGTGCGCTGAGTGCAAAGCGGAGACAACATGATAGAAGGTTCGTTGATATCACCCTGGAAAAAGTGCAAGGAATTAAACGATTGTAGAGGTGAGGAAAAAAGGGTCAATGGAAAGTGTGTTTAATTATATTCGTTCATTGTTATGCTTCACAAGTATTATGTTTTTTTATACATAATTTGTACATTTTCTGCAGTTTTATCTGCGTTTATGAAAATTGACTATTTTGATCTAGTAAAAAATCTATTATTTAAATCAATAATGAGAAAATTTGACATTCAAGAATGAGAAATTGAGTAACTTAAAAGTCAATTTATATCTACCTATACATAGTGCACATGTACACCACAACAGAGTTTTATAAAAGTAGTACTCACCAAATATTATCACCGTAAGCTCCGTGAAAGAGCGAAAACGCAGACCCCTGGCTGTAATTAGCCACCAGTGAAGGGATATATGTGAATAAAGAAAGTGCTTGTAGCTCTTCTTCAGTTCGGGTGTCTTGCTCTATTGCCACCTGGCAACAAAATATCAATATTACTCCGAGTGCTCGCGCTATGTTTAAACAACTAGCCAGGCAACTGATTGACGCTTCTCGTGACCAGAAGACCGGCCTTTTCTAGCACTGAGAACTAGCATTGCCATTCGACGTGGCAATGCTGCCAGTCTTTTGGAAACGCTACCAGTAGGCGATGATGCGCAGGAAGGGGCCATCTATAAACCGTAGGTGGCCCGAGGTCCGTCGGGGTTCCAGGGTTTTCCTTTCTAGGGTGCACCTGATTCCCCGGCATCTAGTACCCGAGACGGCGTGCGGTTTTAGTCGGTTCGAGTCCGACATACCACCAGGAGGTTGTAATCGGGGGGGATTTCCGCACAGAGGAAAAAAAAAGTAGGCGATGATGCGGAGGAATTTCTTGACGTTTGTATTTAAATAGTGTTATTGTTTTTTTTTCATGAAAATATAGCAATTTGACACATGGCAGTCTAGAGTGCTACACGTCTCTGCCACATAGTGCGCTGCAATCGATTTGACGGTCGCTACCACCCGCTTTGTGGCTATGATGAGGATTTTCGATAAAGAGGTATAAGCCTTAACAAAAAAACCACACCCAAAATGTACCTCGAAATTTCTAAAATGATACTACTGACAACAATCACACAGATTAAGCTAGTTTGATAGTAACAATAAATATATTTCCGTTAAAGAAAGTAAATAAATAATAAATAAATATTTCGGACATCTAACACACAACACCAGAGCAGAGCTTGTGTTATGGGTACTAAACAACTGATACAAATACATATTTACTTTTTTTGTAAATACATATTATACATAGAAAACACCCAAACTCCGAAACAAATATTTGCAGATCATACAAACAATTGGTCCGAACCGAGAATCGAACCCGAGACCTCAAGCACAGCAGTCGCATACGCTACCACTACGCCACCGAGGCAGTTTTGAAATGAACTTGAAACAAGGACCTATCATGTTATGTAGCAAAATAACTACTGATATGTTCACACAACACATATTTTTGGACCTTAAATGAGTATGGATAAAGATAACGAAAATTATATACCTTGCTATGAGGAATTGCCATGTCCTTTGGTTCAGACATTAATTAGAAACAATAATATTTTTATACACATAAAACTTATGACACAAATATCAATATAAATAACAATATTTAAAGGTGGAGGATAAGAAGCTATAAGATAACTCTTTTTTTATATAGAACTCGCCAAAGTGACTCTATTTTGCCTGATGGAAAGCATGGGAGAGAGGTTACCGCCCCCCCTAGCCAAGTTGGAAGCGTTCTTCTTTCTGCAATCGTTAACGACTAAATTCTCGTGTGTCATTGGCTTATCTTAGACAAAGTGATCTGCGAGAAACTATTAGCCAATGACAGACGAGAATTTAGGCGTTAACGATTGCAGAAAGAAGATCGCTTGTAACTTAGCTGGGGAGACAGAGCTCATTTTCGCCTTGCCCCAACTCTGGCCGTCCATTGGTCCATGGCTGGCGGTAGTCACTTACCATCAGACGACCGGTCTGCTCGTTTGCTCTCTATTCCATACAAATAATTACGACTTCGATAAAAAATAGAACAGTTAAAATAAGCGAAATTCCATCGATGTAAAGAGACTTCACTTTGTGATTATGAAAAATCTAATAAACAGTATTGGTGTCATTAAAACATTAAATATTGTATGTAAAAACATACAAAATAATTTAAATTATGATGATCTCCCCCCTCCTAGATGATTTCGGCCTTGGCGGCCAGGCTCAACGGAGACCAGCCAACTACGCAGTAGATAATAGGTCTTTACCTATGAAATTGCCTTTCTTCAGTACTGGTCATTTCAAATAAAAAAAAGTTTGTAATGGCTCTGTATTCTAAATTCAAATTAATTTTGTTTTAAAACCATGAAATTCTATTTACAAACTCAGTCTTTTGTTTTTTGATTAGCGTTGTATTTTCATTACATTTGAACATTTTTCGTCATAATGGATACTTTAAAAATTCGTGTAATTATGGAATATAAGTTCCGTCGTGGCACCAACGCGACACAAACGGCACGTAACATCAAAAACGTTTACGGAGAGAAATGCACAAACGAACGCACAACCCGTTATTGGCTTTCCCGGTTCCGTTCTGGAAATTTTGACTTGAAAAATAAAGCTCGTGGTCGTCCGGAGACTTTGGTTAACAATAATGTATTAAAGGCGATTGTGGAAGCTGACGAAACTCAATCTACAGCTGAGCTAGCAGCAGCTTTTAATGTAAGCATCAAAACAATATTGATCCATTTGCTACAAATTGGCAAGGTAAAAAAGCTTGATAGATGGGTGCCCCACGACCTTAACGATCGCCAGCGCAATGTACGCGTCGAGACCTGCCTTGAGCTGCTCAACAGGCAAAGAAATGAAGGAATTTTGAAACGAATTGTTACGTGCGACGAAAAATGGATTCTGTTCGACAATCGAAAGCGCTCGGCAAGTTGGTTAGACCCTGGTTCAGCACCAAAGCAATGCCTAAACCAAAAATGACGCCTAAAAAGGTGATGGTCACTGTTTGGTGGTCTACTGCGGGTGTGATTCACCACAGCTTTTTACAAAACGGCATGAGCATTAATGCAGATGTGTACTGTGAAGAACTGGAGAGAATGATGGAGAAGCTTGCACATCTGCAACCAGCTTTGGTCAATCGGTCGTCCCCACTGCTCCTTCACGACAACGCGCGACCCCATACTGCGCAACAGACAGTCTCCAAGCTGCAAGAGCTGGGGTTGGAAGCTCTCCCTCATCCGCCATACTCACCAGACCTTGCACCTACCGACTATTACTTTTTCCAAAATTTAGTCAACTTTTTAGTGGGTAAAAAATTCAATTCCCGAGAGGCAGTACAAAATGCCTTTGAAGAGTTTGTTGCCTCCCGTTCAGCTAATTTTGACAAGAAGGGCATCAATAAACTGCCAATGCGTTGGCAAAGATGCATCGATTGCATGGGTGATTACTTCGAATAACAGAAATAAAAAAGTTTGAAAATATAAGTACTTTTACTTATTGCACACAAAACGACAATTTCATAGGTAAAGACCTATTATTATTAGTGTAGTGTACGGAAACACAGGTGCACTTTTTGTTCCCTCACTCTCATAATCCGATGGGGCGGTTATCCGACACGACCGGGGAGAGATCAGGCGCAGTACCGACGGCTTACGTGCTCTCCGAGGCACGAGGCTAAGACCCCAACTTTCAAACTCCGAACTGTTATTAAGCATTGCTATAATTAGAAAAACTCAAGAACACTTTTTGGCCCGACCCGGGATTCAAACCCCAGACCTCATGATCATCAGTCGCATACGCCAACCGCTAAACCAACGAGGCAGTTAAATTATACGCAATAGTGATATCAACTTAAAGTCAGTGAGGGTTAAAAACTCAGTCACTCGCACACACAAACATTTAAGATTTCACAAAAGTGGCTATTCGTGTAGGGTGTTTAGTGAGGTACCTGTACGAGGCGTACGATGGGCGCGACGAATGCCACGGCGGCGGCCATGGCGAGTCCGGCCCATAGGCCGCCGTCGGCCGCCATGGCCCGCTCGGCCCGGGCCACCACGTACCAGCTGATGTCCACGGCCGATAGCTCCGCACGTAACGTCGATCCGCGCTCCCACATCGTGCATTTCACTGTTTGTGATATAATCTAGCATTACATTACAAGGTAGTAAAGGCACGCTGATTTCAGCACGAACGGGCCGGCTCGACCGGGACGGTACTGCCGTGTTCTACTACTACTACAGTGTTCGTGCTGTCGTGTTTGATTTTCGTGAATTTCTTTTTGATTTTGACGTATAATGGTAAGCTAATATTTATTTACAACTTCATGCACTTATGCACATCGGCGGACTTAATGCCTTAGGCATACTCTACCAGCAAACCTTTGGGAGGAGAATATTGATGTGCGATATTATTATTATTATTACGCACTAGTTTGAAACGG
This sequence comes from Diaphora mendica, assembly GCA_949125395.1. Lineage (NCBI taxonomy): Eukaryota > Metazoa > Arthropoda > Insecta > Lepidoptera > Erebidae > Diaphora > Diaphora mendica. The sequence continues at coordinate 13,287,983 of OX421321.1, forward strand.
CATACGTTGTTCTACCGTAGTTGAAAAACATTAAAACTTATTCTCATTCATGCCAAATATCTAAAAAAAAACATTTAAATGGGTCAAGCCGTATTTTTAGATATTAAGAAAAAAAACCCAGTTAGACTTGTTATCTTAGGATAAGTTTTTATTCACAATAATACCCGTTTATAAATACACACATCAAAAGTGTCTAGGGATCAAGCATTTTTATGCGGATTTCTTGAGATTGAGATGTGGCTTTGGCCCTGGCCTGCTCAGTCGCCAGACTTGAACCCGATTGAGCATGCATGGGATATGCTACAGAGAAGAGCTCTGCCGAATATGGAGGGTATCCAGTCGCAAGAAGACCTTTTTTTGTTGTTGCAACGAACATGGGCGGCCATTCCACAGCGTGATTTGGATGAACTCATTTTGAGTATGCCAAACCGATGTTCTTGTGTTAGTGTTCGCGGTAGAAACACGGATTATTAATTGTTTAAGTTACCTAATAAAATTTTAAAGAAAACTGTTATTTCAGTCTTTTTTTCGAACTTTAATGTTAGTGGTTCAAATGTCAAAAATCCTTTTATTAGGAAATCCCTAGACACTTTTGATGTGTGTATTTCAAACGAACCAAATCAAGTGTTTCGAGTCTTGATAGAGGAACGAACAACAAAGTGGTTACTTTTATTTAGTAAATTATGGTTTAGAAGGGCAACAGAAGCAAGAATGAAGCTGTTTGTGATATCAGCAGTAGTTGTATAAATACACTATCTTTTACACGCGGCTTCGCTCTCGCAGACTTTCAACCCCTGATTTACCCCCTTAGGGGTGGAGTTTCCAAAATTTCTTTCTTAGTGCTCACTTACGTTATATAAAGAACCTACATGCAAAATTTCAGGATTCTAGCTTGAGTGGTTTGGTCTGTGCGTTGATCTCTGGGTATGTCAGTCAGCCAGTCACATTACTCTTTTATATATATAGATAGATAGATTAATACATTATCGGATAATAAAATAAAGCTACAAATACAAGTTAGATACGTTAAATATATTATATATTTCATACCTAAAGCTATCCGTAAAATTTTACCTGTATCACTACTAGGATCCAGTATGGCGAAAGGATCCCAGGAACTATCAGCTGTATACGAGAAGCCAACATCAGAGTGACCGCCTTCTGACTGAGAGCCATAACTGCTTTCTTCACCTGTGGAACGTATTGTATTACTTGAGTAAAGACTAAAAAAATTTAGCAAAATAAAAACCGACTTCAAGGTTCGACTCGATTTCTCTTGGATGCCGTCATCAGATCTTAGTGTCCTTATCATGGTACCACCGTTGGGATATCTCTTTTCCATTAAAAAAAGAATCATCAAAATCGGTTCATAAACGACGATATCCCCGAACACATAAAAAATAAATAAAAAAAATACGGTCCAATTGAGAAACCTTCTCCTTTTTTTTTAGTCGGTTAAAAATCGGTTCATAAACGACGAAGTTATCCCCGAACACACATAAAAAAAAAAAACGGTCGAATTGAGAAACCTCCTCCTTTTTTAAGTCGGTTAAAAACGACGATTTTATTAAAAAAAAATTATTATACTACAAAACGAAACTACAAAAATCTTTGATTTAATAGGATGAAGTCTAGTAAGACTTTTTTGTAATGTTCTCATAACTTAGAAATCCTACTAATATTATAAACGCGGAAGTTTGTAGTATGGATGGATGTTTGTTACTCTTTCACGCAAAAACTACTGAACGGATTTGGATGAAACTTTACAGTAATATAGCTTAAACATCAGAATAACACATAGGCTACTATTTGCCGCGATAACCGACATATACGCGGGCGGAGCGGGCGAGCGGGCGAGCGGAGAACTAATAATAAATTAGTTTACTAGGATCCGATTTATTCGAGTTCAATAGTTGATTATTCAAAATTGAAGAAAAACTAGATTTGGTTATGTACTTCAAACTAAACAAGTGATTAAGTGATCAGCCATTTAGAGAGTACATAAAATTCGGAATAACGGGTTTACATCCTTGGATAAATTAATGAATGCTATTCTCAAGGTATTTAAATTATTTAGTCTATCGTTCTTTTACTGCTAACTATGTATTTATTTTAGATTAAAACAGGTTTTATTATAAATAGAATAAATACAACTAGTATTATTTAGTGTTTAAAGCATACATTTTTGCCGACCTGTTTTAAAAAACAATACATATTATATAAAGGATTGTACAAAACATAATTTTAGTATCAACTGTCAGATGGTAATATTTGTACGGTATGTAACGGTAGTAAGATTTATTTTAAATATTTTGCAGCTTTATGTGTCAGACTGCCTCGATGCCGCAGTGGTAGTGTATGCGACTGCTGTGCTTGAGGTCTCGGGTTCGATTCCCAGGTCGGATCAAATGTTTGTATGATCGGCAAATATTTGTTTCGGAGTTTGGGTTCTTTCTATGTATAATATATTGTATGTATTTACAAAAAAAAGTATTAATAACAGTTGTCTAGTACCATACTAATATACCCATAATACAAGCTCTGCTTAGTTTGGGACTACATGGTGTTGCGTATTACATCAATCTAAGTGGCTCAAACTTAATCAATTTTTATTAAAAAAAAAAAAAAAACTTGTGGGGCTGAGTCTTCAAATGCTTGGAAGAAATCAAACAAAAATAGAACATAAATGAAACGAATCATTTGCGTATATGTATAAACAAGTAAAGTCCAAGTTTTGTCGATAAAAACGCATCCATACCAGGCATAATGTTACCATCGACTGTAATTCTGTTAAATATTATATAATGGGCTATTACCTCTGTGTGTATGTCAGGGCAGTCGGCGGTCGACATTACGCATGGTGTGAAAAAGTCTTAAGTGTGGAGCGTTCCTAGGAAACACATGTTCACAATTAGTGTAAATGGATCACAATTAATCAATTAATGCTTACTGTTAGTAGTTTGCCCAACCCAATCAGACATGGTATGGTGGGATGGAAGAGCGATGGATGGGGCCGACGCCGAGCATTCCCCGTCGGATGACGATGTCTGGTAATTGCCTAATTTCTATGGAAATGTTTGTATTATTATTTAATACAATCTGGCGGATTATAACAAGAATTTAGGTAGTAATTCGTGTTTTAGTGCCAATATTTGTAATAATATTAAATTGGCTACTTCAAAGTTTGACTGTTATAGTTGTTATAGATGGAGATGTATATTTCATCAGCATATAATTAAATTATGGACACTTTCTCTTTTGAAGTGTATTGAAAACCATGTCAACATAACATTAAGTATATCAGATTTAGTTCCATTATTTGTGATTTGCACATTTTTATGGGCTGTTTTGAGCAAATACTTTATTTTCTGTTATAAAAAATTGGTGACGAGTTTTACTTAACTATTACTATAACATTTTTATTCTTTTATTGCAGACTTGGTCATAAATAACTTTGCTTCTAGCACTTGCGATAGCTACCATTTGCGACGATTCTTATCGCTCTCTAATACCAAGTAGTGATTACTGTAGAGTAATATATCTATGACCAAATCTACAGCAAATAAATAACGTCACTATAGTCATAAATTTTATATTTTTAGTCACAAACATAGCATAGCACATTAGAAATAACAGCATGCGACTTGTTATGCTACTATTAACATGCCAAGACTCGTTCGTTCGATAACTACCTGCCTTCTCGTTCTTAAATTTACTTTCTTCAACAACCTAGTGTTAAAAGATAGGACAAGTTAATATAGTATTCATTTTAAATGAAAGCGTTATATCTAAATAAATAGGAAACCATGCAAATAAGAACGTGTCGCAAAACGATCATTTGCAATTATGGATGCAAAACTCATCATTTCTCCTCTGGACACATGGTAGAGCCATGCATGTGCCAAGCTATTTAGGACATTTTCGACTTCCTAAAAATTAAGTCATGGATAAAGCGAACACTTAAATTTTTAGTGACTATTACAGCATAATGTAACAAGAAGGTATGTTTGCCAAATTTTATCTAATTTAACCTGAAGTTTAAAAAAGTTGTCACTGACTCAAACGATATTCACGATTGCACTTGATAGTTTTGTTTGTAAAATAAATTATATTATAAGTAACTAAATTACCTTTTCCTTCTTTTTCATAGCGTAATCGTCATCACTGGATTCTCGAATGCCGTCTTGAGCCCAGGATCCTCGAAATCTTACACCGATTCTTTTGCTCGTGTTCGGACTGCTCGTGGGAATAGCGCCGTCAGAATCTGCATCCTCCGACTTCCCATCTTCCTTCTTCAGCATATTTGCATTGATGTAAACATCGGGCTCATTATCAACATTAACATTTAATTCTTCAGCTACTTGCGTACATCTATTTTGCTCATTTGTGTTGCTCTCTTTCGGACCGATTGGGTTGACATTCGCAACATTATCCGTTTCTTGTTTTACTTTATCACCTTCACTGCCGTTAGAATTATAGCCATTGAGGCTTTCGAAACCGTCATCACCATCCGCAAACACTCTGGTTATATTGTTTTGCCTTACGTTAAACGATTCTAGTTGATTTTTTGTTAATATATTAGCTTTAAACGGGAAAGAGGAACTTGGTGTAGCGTCATTCGGTGGCGGTGTAAAAGTAACTATAGGAGTGGGTAAATCCGGTTTTTTCCAAATCATATAATCTTCATCATCTGAATCTTTTGCCTTTACATTTATCAATGGTTTTGGTTTAGTAGTTGCTTCAATTTTTTTTATTATAATCTCTTTAGGCAATTCTCTTTTTCGCTTTCTGGAATTAAAAAAATAATGTATAACTACTTTTTCGTTGTTTACTATATTTTTAACTTTCTAGAAAAGCTAATACGAATATAAATTGTCTATGAATATTAATTAGTCACCGGTTTTATTGTCTATTCGCGTCTTTCTTTTACTAATTAGCTACCAAAAATGATAAAATGCTAAATATTCGTATCTATAGTTTTACATCATTATAGGAGTTGTATATTGTATCTATATGATACCGTCAGATTGTCAAAACCGTTAAATTGTAATCTATCTCGCTAGATTGCAAACAGTCGAAAGACTGTGAATGGTATCGACTCGGTTGAACAGCATAATATATTATATATCCCGCGCCGCCATATTTCTTTCTTAATTTGTCTTTGTTGCCGAATGTAAAGTATTTTTGTGATTGTAAATTGATTTTCAGTTGAAAATACCTCACAGCTTTAGAATTAGTTATAGAAAATTGTTGTGACGGTAAAATTAATTTGTGATTAATCCAAGAAGTTCTAACCTAGCTCTATGGCCATTGAACGGCCTACTGTAAAACCGACCAATCAGGGATAGTTGACGATTTGACGCGCGTAAGCAGTATATCACAGTTGACAATCTATCGATAGGGAGTTTATATAATCTAACGGTTTTTACAATCTTACCGTGACATATACACAAATGTAGGTACCTGAGGATAGTTTCAGCCACTTCAGGCCGTGACTGTCTTCGTCTGAATTTGGCAGGTTTGGTAGAGGGCGTCTTGCTTTGACTGGAGGTTGCACCACTTTCACCGGAACCACCGGCGCTACCGCCATCGCATTCAGATCTCGTCCGCCTAAAAATTACTTGTTTTCGGGTAAATATATAATCTATGACACTAACAAATAATGTGGATTTCTATTAGTTTCTATTAAAAATTTCCAAATCGATTCATTAGATCCAGGTATTGCTCCAAACAATCTCACAAAATTTTACCTTTTTATAACATTAGTATACTTGTGTACACAATTTAGTATCTGTTTGTATGCGGAAGGTGATATACTTGGCAGTATTGGAACTATACTAGTTTTTACATGAATTATGTCTAAAAAAGTGTATTTTTGTAACTATAGTCTATTCGCGTTAAGAAAATAGTGACGAACACATCCGCCGATGGACGACATCACAATGGTTTCAAGAAATTATCGCTTAATATGTAACCTTGACTGAAAGAAAGGACTGTACTACTTAAGATAAATTGTAGCACAGAATTAAAAATTAATTCTGTCCTACAATATATCCGTTACCTATAGTTTTTTTTAAATGTATTTCTCAGTGAGTGTTAAAATAAAAACGCGTGAAATGCGGTATTTCGTTTTATATACTTATTTAAAAACACGACATGCGAGAAATTAAATTGAGTTTTTTCTTTAAACATTAAATAACATGTGTGGGTGTAAACACCAAATAACTTTTATGTGTGCAGCCTATGTGTTAAGTTGCTCATCTGTCAAACGTTTGAGAAAAGTAAGGACACGTTTGATTATACTAGGATGAGATCTATTTTAAGAGAGTTTTATATCTTCCTTTTGTAACACAAACACAGTATTTTAATATTTATTATTATTTATTAGATTACTTCAAAAAGACAACCGCCACTTAAAATATTCCTGTGTCGCAAAGGACTAATTGTGATTTAAAATCTTTGCGGTGAGTCCCCTTTTTACCCGACTGCGAGGAGGGTTATGTTTTTCGAGTGTATGTATGTATGTGTATTTCTTTGGCACGCCATAGAGCCTAAACGGCTTGTCGTATTTTTATGTGGGTGGTGTCAATAGATTCGTCTTAGTCGTGAAAGTGACACTGGGTACATCAAAATTAAAAAAATAACAAACTTATAAAAAAAAAATATTTTCAATTCTTTCTAGTTTTTCAGTTCTTCAATTAATTTAATAAAGATGGCAGATATTGACGCAGTCGGTTTTTTTTAAGAATTCGTTACTTGTTAATGTATAATATTTCTTGTGTTACAACTTTACAAGTATATCTACACGAAACGGATACAATGGACAGCCAGACTGCGCCAAGTGTTGTGGGTTCAAATCCCACAAGGGACAACACTTTGTGTGATCCACAAATTTGTGTTCTGAGTCTGGGTGTTCTTTGTGTCCATTCCATGTATGTTTGTAAAAGTCGTATATTCCTAATGCGAGAGTTGTCTTTTCTAAAAAAAAAACTCCGAACGAACAATTTGTGGATCACACACAGTGTTGGCCCATGTAGAGATTGAACCCACAACACTCAGCGCAGTCAGATATGGTAAAATGTGCTTAAAAATATAGAAATTACCTGAAATATCGAGGTAGTTTTCTACGAAAAGTGGCTCGTGGTCGTACTCTCGCCAGTTCCATTTCAGTTGTACTAACTATTTGTGAGTGCACAACGCTCAAGACTAGCATAAGACCTAAAGGCACAACCCAACAGTTTGGCTGAAAACCACAAAATATTGTTAACAATATTACACAGTATGCCTAGATATCAAAAATATAATACTAAATATGTACATCCTACTAATATTATAAACGCGAAAGTTTGTAAGTATGGATGGATGGATGTTTGTTACTCTTTCACGCAAAAACTACTGAGGCTACTATTTACGCGATAACCGACATACACGCGGGCGGAGTCGCGAGCAAAAACTAGTCAAGCATTAAGGAAAAGTAGTCAACAATATAAAAATACCGCAGTTATAATAAAAGTACCTATTGTATCCCATTTGGTAAAAATGGTCTGCAAGTTCATTCAGGCGAGGATTTGTATATCACTATCAGCGTAATATAGATTCAGTGTATTAAAATATTAGTTTTCCAAACCATTAAAATAAATCTTCGATCAATTAATATGTCATGGATACAAGTTCTAACAAATACTGCGTCAATTAGTGACCCTAGATAGTAATACCATATATAACATTCTTAAGCATGAATTTAATTAACCATCCTAATAATACATCAGTCAATACAACCTGTTAATATATCTTACACTAGCTGACCCACGCGACGTCGTTTACGTCTCCTATTGCCCGTAGCGTAAAAAAATTCCCCCGTTTTTGTGACATTCTTCATTGGTGCTCCGCTCCTATTGGTCTTAGCGTGATGATATATAGCCTTCCTCGATAAATGTACTATCCAACACTGATAGAATTTTTCAAATCGGACTAGCGGTTCCTGAGATTAATGCGTTCAAACAAACAAACTCTTCAGCTTTATAATATTAGTATAGATTATTTTGATACATAAACCTACAATGTAATGCGCAGGTTGTTAAGAACTTAATTATTACACTGGATTTCATTACCTAGGTGTATTACACGAGTTGAGACAAGCAACCTTATGGGGTACCCTTGTAAGTATTTTAGCACCTTCTAAATTATTTAGATAACAAAATAACAGGGAAAAACAACTATTTTTCTACAGCCATCTGTGATAGACAAGGCTATTACCACCTGATGTGTACTTAATATTAAGTGATAAATAGTAGTAACTAGTTTTTGCCCGCGGCTCCGCCCGCGTATATGTCGGTTATCGCGGCAAATAGTAGCCTATGTGTTATTCTGATGTATAAGCTATATTACTGTAACGTTTCATTCAAATCCGTTCAGTAGTTTTTGCGTGAAAGAGTAACAAACATCCATCCATCCATACTTACAAACTTTCGCGTTTAGGATACTATTCTTAGGATGGTTGATAGTCTATGATTGGCTAATATGCGAGCCGTTTCAACTGTGTTTTCCACTTGTGTTTGTTTTACAATTGTGTTTTAACTCTACCAATTTATTTAAATATTAATCTATTTGGTTGTATAATTATCTGTTTAGTTAAATTGGATATAAGGAAGGTAAATAACGTTTTATTTAATGTCAACTTTAAAACGAATGTCGTTGGGAAATATCTCACTCACTAAGGAACTAAATAAAATAACTAACATTATAACTTGGCATGTGATCGAAGAACTGAACAGATTAATTATGAAAATAGTGATGAATTGTGTTTTATTTTACAAATTAAAATCTATACTATTATATAAAGCTGAAGAGTTTGTTTGTTTGTTTGAACGCGCTAATCTCAGGAACCGCTGGTCCGATTTGAAAAAATCTTTCAGTATTGGATAGTACATTTATCGAGGAAGGCTATAGGCTATATATCATCACGCTACGACCAATAGGAGCGGAGCACCAATGAAAAATGTTTCAAAAACGGGGGAAAATTATTATGCTACGGGCAATATGAGACGCAAACGAGGTTGCATGGGTCGGCTAGTAGTCAATATAGTTTCCTAGCCATTTTGTGCTATATCGCTATTAAAAGCATGTATTGTTAGACCACATGTATTACATACTACAACCATATTCGTATAACAATCTGGTTATTTTTAACCACAAGCTATTGTCATACCACACAATCCAACACCTACACTATCAATAAGATATTAAACTACGTTAAATAATTCAAATTTGAACTATAACTCTAATACACATAGCGTACAAATTAGTGTAAACTTACGTCTATGTCCACAGAGTTTGGAGTCATGAAGTATATGGACATATTGAGGACCTGCATCAGCCATAATGTAAGAAGAAATTTGGCACAGGCAGGAGATGTTTGTTGTGCCCACCACTGGTGCAGCGCGGGTAGGAACAAAAGACGGACTAGAGCATACCATACTACGCGCCGCATACCAAGGGTAGGCTTTGCTTTGGGGAACGACGAACCTGGTGATAAAAAGTTGGAAATAAATATCTAGTACATTGAATAGTTTAACGGACTAGCGAACTTTATTGTGTCTTTATTAGTCCACATTGTATTACAGACATTTAATTGAGACCTAACCTACGGGGTACAGGGGCGGAGGGAGTTTGAAGAAAAATAAAATGTACCTTTTGCCCGCGCTTCTCTAGGTCCCCAAGCGTTCTGATCTTACCTTTACGTCTCTATATTCCGCAAGCGAGGACTCGTCTAAGCGGTTTTAAATAATTTTGGGGAAATTTGTTGGTAAGAAAGTGAAGATTGCATTTATAGCTAATATTGGTGACTAAGTTTAAACAGTAACATATAACCCTTTAAATAACCTACGAATGGATTAGGGGATGAGGAAAAATTATATTGTGTAGTATTGTTTTATTTTTAAAAACATACGTTTACACGATATTTATATTTTTTTACAACCATGCTGTAATAACTGTAATGTAACAAGTATTTACACAAAATCGCTTAAAAAAAAATACACAAATTCGACAGGCCTTCTGTAATCATACTAATCATTGTTGCAGCACTTTCCGGTTATAATAATAATTCAATTAAATATACAGTAACACAACCTGTTTTTTTCGAGGTACGATTATTTTATTCGAAGTGTGTTCTATGATCACCTATTTTATCAAATAAACATTTCAAGTTAAATTTTTCAACTACCTAATACTTTTTAGCACATTTGAAATTGGCTCGTTGTTAATGAGTTTATTTATTCAATTCAGTCTCTTTTATTTATGTATGTGTTTTGAGCTTCTATGTTCATTGAATGATACATTTAAATCAAGAATGAATAAAAAAGAAACAATATTACAGATTTAAAAAATTACTGAACAGAGAGTGGATTCATCTTTTAACTCGGGGTTAGGGACATTTTTTTGGGTAGACAAGACATCCTAAACTACTGTTGAAATACGAATCAGTCCAGGAAGGACTGAACGGAATCAGGAGGAACGGGGGTCTTAATATCTTATCTATAGGCACATATTTAGTATTCTGAAGTAGAAGAGTTGTAATAAGAGACGTAGGCGAGGTTGCGTGGGTCAGCTGCAGCAAGATAAGCTGATTGCACCGCGGATATCGCTTAACATATAAACGAAGGTCCTTTCATCAGTGACTGATCAAGATGGAGTATAGTCTGATTATGAATTAAGCCTGTTATTAAATTTGTTTCCACTTTTGCCCATAGTTACATGTGAATTATATTATTATTGAAGGGACGAATGTAAGTATAATGAGTTAGGATGAAACAAGTATATTGTTTTTTTTTGTATAAAAACTGTTTCGACTGTATGTTTCGAAACGATATTTCATCCAACACAGTAAGAAACGTTATCACAGAAAACGTGTACTAAAAAGTCCTATCTTTACGTCATACTAAATAATTAAAAATTGAATGTACGTGCTAGGTTTGTTATTTAGTAATACCAATAATTGTTCGATATAAATTACTGTGAAACTGGGCCATAATTTTTCTTTTATTTAATGGTTACAACATGCAGTACAAAAAGATAGGTAACTACTATCATTTAAAAAAATTAACAAAATAAAAACCGACTTCAAGGTTTGACTCGATTTCTCTTGGATGCCATCATCAGATCTTAGTGTCTTTATCATGGTACGACCGTTGGGATATATCCTTTCCATTAAAAAAAGAATCATTAAAATCGGTTCATAAACGACGAATTTGTCCGCGAACACACATAAAAAAACATATACATATACGGTCGAATTGAGAAACTCCTCCTTTTTTGAAGTCGGTTAAAAAGTACACATATCTTTTCTTTTATTGTATAGGAGGGTACACGAGAAAACGTACCATCTGATGGTGGTATTATTAATTTGTGTATGAAAATATTAGCCATTAAGTGAAATATTTTCTTGGTTTTTTCATTTATTATAGTTATTTTACTAAGATTATTCTCGTGTATGTCATAAAATTTTAAATATCAAATAAAAAAATATGTCATTTCATTGTATAAGAATAATGCTGCCTAACGACGGGATCATCTTTCATCCTCAAACGTTCCGCGGCTCTTCTACTGCTTAGCTTCCTTGTCTTTTTAATTTATTACACTTCAAAGAAAATTGATTTCAGGCAGGCGGCCGGTAAAACGAAGAAGTCAATACTTTTTTAGAATGTAGTAGACACAGTACAAAAATACCGAAACAACAGTACAAATATCAATAAATAAAAAAATGTGTACAGTACCTCTTACAAGGTCGACGTCAATTAAATACGATCTAGCGTGGTTTGAAAAGTCTACGATGCGGCGGCGATACGTCCCACGCATCAGCAATTGTTCCACCATCGTCTCCCATTCTTCTTTGTCGTATGAGCTGATCTTTTTCTGATACCTGCGTTAAATAAAACAATTTATATTGACCTCATTCTGGACTCCTAACTTGTATAGAATTGGACCCTAAGGGTCAGAACGAAGAGACTAAAGTCAGTAACAATTTAAATTCAACCTAAAGTTGTAAACTGTAAATAAAATGACGGCGAGGGACGGTTGGTTGCTTGATGAAACGATATAGAACCAACCGTCCCTCGCCCGTTGATGGCCCCCTTCTGTGTAGGAATCCCGATGTTCCATTCCTGCAGAGAGAAAAGGGCGCGCGCGCTTTGTAGCGCTTGCGCCGCCACCCGGCCTGCTTCTGCAAGGGTGACAGATGGTTTCACTTGTCACCCCCAGGCTTGTGCTTATGGAGGACTGAGATCGTTCTGCGACGTTCGGCGCCTGAGTCGTCTGCGGTACCGGGCCCGTTCCCGGGCCTGTCAGACCGGGAGAATTCTAATACCTATTCTATACCTCTCCCGGTCACGCTCCGCTATCTCCTTCGCAAGCATAAATAGCTCGCAGTCGGCGATGATCCAAAGAATATTCTACTTACATGGCATAGTTTCTGGAACTTTCTGTGAGTACTATATTTCCTATACCACAGTCTATTTAGTGTTATGAATTTGACTCATTGATTAATGTCAAAATCATCTGTCACGGAGCTATCATATTTCAAAAGCCAGTAGGTGCCAGACAAACTTGATTTGTCTTCAATACTTATAATTTAAATGCGAAAGTAACTCTGTCTGTCTGTCCTGTTTTCATGGCCAAATCGCTGCACCGATTTCAATGAAATTTGGCAAGGAGATACTTTGATTCTTGAGGAAGGACATAAGCTAGTCTTTGCTCCGATAACCGAAAAACCTGTGGGCGAAGCCCCCCGCAGAAGCTAGTAGTTTATACTTCAAGGTATTGAAGTATATAATATACTTGCCCGTAATAAAATAAGGATAGGAAACGTTTAGTACCTATTATCATATGAGGGGTGTAATTTCAAAACCCCCTAAAATGACTTCGGACACTTTTACATATTTTTACATCAAAATAAAGTGTTAAATTTTTCTTTTAATATATTTATACGTTGATTTTTATAACCCACTTTAATACATAGCAAAATCAATCTAAAAAGTAATGTTAATTTCAAATTCAGCTATAACGTCCTACGTCAAAATCAAAATCCTCTAAAATGAAATCAACCAATGACAGCGCGGCATTCGAGTCAGATGACTTTTAAACAGTAGGAAGATTTTCGTTGCATTGTTCAAAGTTCGTCGCGGATTTTCATTGAAATTCATAAGAAATAATGGACGATTTAGCGCAGTTCGTACAAAAATGCGATCCTGAATATGCTCGGAAACATCGACGCAATCCACAATCTTGGAAACCAGAACAGGAGCGCCGAAAAAGGTGAGTAAAATATTACCTAAAAGTGCCTAAAACTTACTTTGATGGTTCGCTAAAAAGTTTTATGCAACATGTCGCAGAGCAGGTAATCTCTAGTTACTCTAAAAATGTTTCAGCTTTTTTGTAAATAAGTTAAGTTTTCTTTATCAACATTGATGACTAAAATAACGATGATATTTTATTGAGTTGCATTTAGTCACTAATCCTCACTCGCACCGCGAGGCCTGTCTCAGTAGGTATATTAAAAAGGCAGATAAAAAAATGTTTTTTTTTTAACATTGCGACGTGCTTCTATTTCCCAAGAGCACTGATTATTCCCGTATTGTTTTTTGTGCAGAGCATCCACAACAAGCCATTTTAAGATCTTTACGTGGTCTACGATTACTTGTGTTACATAAGCCTGTGCCTCCTCTTCTCTACTATAGCCTCATTTCTCTTTGTAGTCTTTTCAAATTTTTATTATTTTTAATTCTTACATTATTGTAACATTTTTGTTTCAGATATTTTGTTTGCTTACCAGAATAAAATTCTATGTCGATATTGAAAACCAGCCTCAAATAACATGCACAAATGAAAATATTATTAATAGTGACCTTTGTGAGCATGGCTTCAAAGACATAACTGTACATATTTAAATTATTTTTAACCTCCTTTGAAAAAAGGAGGAGGTTCTGAATTCGACTGTATTTTTTTTATGTTTGTTGCCTCATAACTATCGACTGGATGACCCGATTTTGATGATTCTTTTTTATTTGAAAGCTAGTGCTTTCATCCCGTGTGGTCCCATTTAAATTTGGTCCAGATTAAAGTCGGGTTTTTTTTTTTGTTAAAATTTGTGATTATTTGAAATAAAATATTCTAATACTGATACATTTTGTTTTTCATCTATTGATTTAATACCTTAGCTACATAACATAGTGTCATAAACAAAGTTTTGTAAATAGTCGTTCAATTTTATTGCATAACACCATCCACCGAACAATATAAGGTTAGTTGCAAAACCCTCTACAGTAAGACAGTTGTCTTTCAAAATCCGCTAAAATGAAAAGTGACTTGCAAATTGCTCTATACTAAACTTTAATCTTTAATTTTATTGAAAATGCACATAAATATCTAAGATTTTTCACGTGTTTTAGGATATTAGCATTAAGTGTCAAACAAATTAATATAATTTATTGCCCAATGAATTATGTTTCCTACAACATATTCAAAATAATCTTCTTGTGAAATATTTCTTTAGGATTATTTAGAGGGTTTTGAAATTACACCCCTCATATCAAACTCAATTTGGTTAAACATTTGGTTTCTGATTAGTCTCACACAAACACATATTTCTAGTTTCACATTGCTTCATTCACAAAATCGTCTTAAATTTCGTATAAAAAATTATCTTGAATATTAACATATAGTAGACTATATTTCAATAAGCAAGCACATTACGTAACAAGAACAAGCATATTGGTCTATTAATATAAGAAACCTGTTTGCAGATTGGAGGTTCAAACTACTTTATTATAGGTAATTATTACAATTTCTGAAGGACAAAGAATTATTATTCAAAGATTGTTTCGTCCAAAACACTCCAAAAATTTAAAATAAGACAATTATAATAAGTAAAAATAAAAATGCAATAACAATAAATAAAGAAAAAATAAAAATATTAACAAATGTATGCTTGCAGTATAGTGCTTATTGCACATTGACCCACTAGACCAAAGAACATTTCAGCAAATTGAGTGTATAAAATTATATTATTAATAAGACAAGATGTTTTTTAATACTCACCATGCAGCCAGTTGCTTCATGATAATGTTTATTCACAGAGTGAAGACTTGAAAATAGTTTTATGTTAAATGTTTCTAAAAGCTGAAAAAATTAATGAATGTTAGATGTGAAATTATACTTTGTTGGCCTTAATTATTGTATTTTATCTTGCTTCTATTTCGTTTAGAAGACTTTTAATCAATAAATGTAATTAATTCAATTAAAACGAGACCGGTTGAGAAATAAAATGATATGCTTTTACTGCTAAATGTACATACAAATAAGAAAGTTAACAGCACAGTATAAATTTGGACATAATAGTCTATAATGTATTTTGACAAAATACTTAAACTACAAAAAGTGTTTCGTTAATACACATATATCATTATTATTATAACACAATGGTATTTACTCAATATCTGTTTTCTGACTGAAATCATATTTGATCAGTAGGTATAGTAATATTTCAATGTGACATTAGATATCACAAGTGGAATCAATAAATCATTCATGACAAAGCAAACAAACTACAAACAAATCTTCCTTAATTAAACTAGTTAAGTGCCTGGTCAAACCAGTTACAATAAAATCATTTTAACAAAGTACTTTGTGGCATATATTAATAAAACAACTTAGGTACTTCTTGGTCTGTTTTTTTTGTTTCTTTAGGAGCAGGAAAAAGTGTATTTAGAAATTTGCAGATAGTAAAGATAGAAGACTGATAAGATTTCTGTTAGCCAGAAAATTATTAATCATACTAGACTTCAGTGGGTATCACTGCTACACAAGTTCAATGACAGTTCAATGAGAAGAAATAGATAATATGTACATCTAATCCATAGTATTATTGTAAATTCGAAAGTAACTCTGTGTCTGTCTGTCTGTTATTCTTTCGTGGCTAAACTGCTGCACCGATGTCAATGAAATTTGGCATGGAGATAATTAGATCCTTATGGAAGGACATAGGCTAGTCTTTGCCGCGATAACATCATAAATTTGCTATTACTATAGAGGGCAACTCCTGTCACAAAAAGGAATCTCCTACGTACTAAAAAAAACGTCGGTAATTATTAAAAGACGACATTCTGTACTCACCATTTGGATGGAAAATGTAGTTGAGATACTTGAATCAGATCACACCTCAATATGTTTTTAAATACATTCGAATTCGAAACCTTATGCTATTGCTGATAAGCGGTCAATATTTTGAACAAAGAATGTTTGATCAGCTGTAGGTCAACAAGTCACTTGTTGTAGTTTTTTTTTGGCTCAGATGATATCTCTTGCTGTCAATCACAGGTAGAAGTGGTAGGTCACGTTACTAGTTTCGCACTTAATTAGAACTAATAAATATCAAGTTATTTTGTAGTAAATTTACCGTTAGACATTACGTTACATTTTTCTTAATTTACGAAAGTCATAGTATATTGTAATCTAGTGCACGTTTACGATGATCTTCTTCTATATAATACATTTATATAAGTTATGGTCATCGACAACGTAATTCTTTTATTTAAATATACGCGATTCACGGAACAGAAAAAGAACAACAATACGTCCTCCGGTCCTCTTTTGATTTTTCTAATTTTGACAGCTCTGTACTAACTTTTTTTCCCCACTAGGTTTTACGGCTCTGGGTTCTAGCCCTTTTAAGCCATGTATTAACCTTAGAGCATATATATCTGAAAAGGCATCTGAACGGGCGGAAAGCGTGATCGGAGTAGAGAGAGAGAAAGAGACTGAGTTTGGTTAGCGTCTGTCTCTCTCAGGCAAGTATCTGATTGGTTGGTGTATTTCCCGCCAAATCAGTCATGCCAATTGGTATGTGCATTCACCAAGCAGAAGTCTCTCCATAGGACTACGAAAAACGTTTAAAACAAAAATCAGCTAAATCGGCCCAGCCGTTCTTGAGTTTTAGCGAGACAAACGATCAGCAATTGATTTTTATATATAAGAGAAGAAGATTAATTTTTAATTTCAAGACATAGAATTCTTTTTTCTAAATTTGCCATTTGTTTATGGGTAACGCTTTCATAGCGTTTCAATCGTTTTCGATATCAAGAAGGTTTTAAAGATTAACGTTGGTAAGAGTAACGTTAACTGGGTTGGTAAAACATACATAAATAGTAATACTAAATAAATATTTCGGACATCTAACACACAACGTCATCTAGTCCCAAGCTAAGCAGAGCTTGTGTTATGGGTACTAGACAACTGTTATATTATTTTATTTTTTTGCATACCAGTATACATACATGTTACACATAGAAAACACCCAAACCCCGAAACAGATATTTACAGCAGTCGCATATACACTAACACCGCACGACCGAGGCAGTCATTGATGTATTTTATTGCAGATCTATGCATTTTATTTTTAGACTGAGTTTTTAAATTGTTAAGAAATGCGACAAACAAAAATATTGTCTATGGCAACATTATTGGTAATCGGTGATTGGTTATGGTCTATGGAAGAAGAATGGCCGATGTATTGTTAAAATGTGATTGTAAGAAAAATAAATAAAAGTATCAGTAAGTTAAAGTGTATTTTGTTATTACGAGAAATCAAGATCCTTCCAGCAAATTTAAGATGGTAGCAGAGCGTGGTTGTCTCATTTGTAAATTTAATAAAGTTTGAATACACGATGTCCAACGAAAGCTTTGTACCTGTGCCAAAGTTTGATGGCTCGGTTAATTATGATGAATGGCGGTTGCAGTTTATGTATTTGATGAGGTATAAGAATTGCTCTGATGTTATCGAGCATGCAGACCGGCCAGAAACTGTCAAGGAAGAAGACTGGAAGCAGAAAAGTAATAAGGCTATGTACTTTCTATCATTAGCCGTTAAACCGGATAAAATGGTAAATTGCGATACACCAATGCAAGTTATTGACAAATTGGATAAATTATACTTGTGTAAGTCTGAGTCTAAACAGCTATTAATTGAAAAACAGTTAAGTGGACTGAAATATGCAGATGGTGAAGATCCTGAACAGTTCTTTGAAAAATTTGAAAGAAAAGTTATTGAATTGCATCATGCTGGTGGTGATACCTGTAGAAGACGAAAATTAAGTTATTTAATGATGTGTTTACCTGATAGTTGTCGCCATATTATTGAAACTATTGATATATTACCTGAACAAGAGAGGACTGTTGACTATATTCGTCAGAAATTAATAGAAAGAAAGCAGCTTGGTACTGTCACAGATTCAGTTCAAACATCTACAGCAGGGACCAATAATCCACAGGCATTTAAAGCACAAGTTGGTGTTAGAAATCCAAAGAAACCAGAGAGGGAATTTTTGTGTTATCGGTGTAATAAACCAGGACATTTGCAAAAAGATTGTCATTCTAATTTCAGTGGTAATCAATATGGAAATTATTCTAGAAATTCTGGTGGTAACTTTAGAGGAAACTGGCAAGGAACATTCCGTGGAAGTGGCAACAGAGGTTATCGTGGATCAAATCATAGTAGAGGTAATTATAATAGAAATAATAGAGGTTTTACTGCTAACACTGAAGTATGTAATAATTCTCAGAATCTTGATTCCTTTTCTATTTGCATTAATAATTGTAACTCTTGTGAATCAACAATAAATGAAAAGAAATGTATTGAATGGCTCTTAGATAGTGGATGTACTGACCATGTAGTAACATCAGATGAATATTTTTATGAGTATGTTGATCTATCAACACCCGCTAATGTGAAACTAGGTGATAATACAGTAATTGTAGCAACAAAAGTTGGTAATATAATGTGTAAATTTTATTCTGATACTGGTGAACAAACAATTAAGGTTAAAAATGTATTCTATGTGCCTGAATTAAGGAAAAATCTTTTGAGTGTATCTGCCATAACAAAAAGTAATAAGAGTGTTGTTTTTTCAAAAGGTTATTGTGAAATATACAGTGGCAATGATTTAATTATTTTAATAAAAGAAAAAAACAAATTGTATCCTGTGAAAGGAGAAATAAGTTTTGTAATTTCAGCGAATTATGTAAGAAATAACATGTCAGAAAAAGAACGTTTGCATAGAATTTTGGGGCATGTAAATTTTAAAGATTTAAATATTATGTGCAAAGATAATTATTTAGAAGGTTTGCCAAACTCCATTGAAAAAATTTATATGGATTGTGAAATTTGTATTGAGTCAAAATTGTCTAATTTAAAATATCAAAATAATCGAACTCGAGCTAAATACTGCGGGCAAATAGTACATACTGATATAAAATTTTTAGATGTTGAAAGTTATAATGGGGAAAAATATTTTGTAAGTTTCATAGATGATTATTCTCGTGTTGCTCGTGTGTATTGTTTGAAAAATAAGTCAGAAGTATTTGAAAAATTTTTGGAATATTATAATTTTATTAACAATTTAACTGATCGACCCATGCAACAATTAAGGTGTGATAATGGTACTGAGTATTTGAATAATCGCTTTTATGATTTTGCTAAGGTGAAAGGATTTAAGATATTACCATGTACAGCCTACAACCATGAGTTGAATGGAGTAGCGGAGCGATATAATCGTACAATTATGGACAGAATTAGGTGTTTGAGAAAAGAGTCCAATTTAGAAAAAAAGTATTGGCCTGAACTTGTGTATGCAGCTTGCTATATAGGTAATCGAGTATTGAATAGTTCTACACTTGAAAGAAAGACTCCATATGAGATTTTTATGGGTAAGAAACCATCAGTTAATAATTTGAAGATGTATGGAAGTAATGTTTTTGTAAGAGTACCAGATGTTAAGAGGACTACTCAAGATGATAAAGCAGTGAAAGGAAAGTTAGTTGGATATTTTGAGTTAGGTTATCGTGTGCTGATTGATGGTAAGATTGTTTTAGCTAGAAATGTAAAGGTTGTTGAACCAGGAAAAGGTTATGTAATAGTTAGTGAGGAGAATGAGGAAAGGATAAATGAGAATAATGATGAAAGAATAAATGAGAATAGTAAGAAGGATGAAGAAGTGGGTAATGATGAATCTATGACAGGTGTAAATGATGAAATGAGGGAAAAGAGAAAGCCTAGACGTGAGAGGAAAGTTCCAAGCAAGTTTGATGATTATGTATTGTATGCAAATTATGTGAAAGCTTGTACTCCAGAAACATATGAAGAAGCAGTTATGAGTGAGGAATGTGAAGATTGGAGGAAAGCCATGAAAAAGGAATTTGATGCATTGAATGATACAGATACATGGGAGCTAGTTGAAAGACCAGAGGATAAGGAAGTTATTAGTGTGAAGTGGTTGTATACTTTGAAGAGTGGAAACCGTCACAAAGCATGTTTAGTTGCGCGAGGTTTTGAACAACAAGGGGAACTTGAAGATATTTATGCTCCTGTTGCTAAAATGAGTACATTAAGATCAATGTTAGCTATTAGTTGTAGTCGTGGCTACAATATACAGCAAATGGATGTAGAAACTGCATTCCTTAATAGTGAAGTAAAATCTGAAGTGTATGTCGAACAACCTCTAGGTTGTGTAAAAGATCCTAGTAAAGTTTATCGTTTAAGGAAATCATTATATGGACTAAGAGAATCACCGCGTAATTGGTATAATTGTTTTGATAATTTCATAAAGAGTTTAAACTTTGAGCGTAGCAAATATGATAGTTGTCTCTATTTTAATCATAATAGGAAGGTGTATTGTATAATATTTGTTGATGACATTTTAATTTGTGGAGAGGAATTTAAAGTAATAAAAGCAATAAAGGAAAAATTTATGGAGAATTTTAAAATGACTGACATTGGTGAAGTAAAATCTTATTTGGGAATCGAAATTAATTACAATAAAAAGGAAAAGAAAATGACCTTAAGTCAAGCTCAGTATATAGAAGCTATTTCAAAAAAGTTTAATGTTATTGAGTCAAAAGTTAAACATACTCCAATGGAACAGAATTTGAAGTTAAATCCAGGCAATGTTAATCAAAGCCTTAAATATAGAAATTTGATTGGAGCTTTACTTTATATAACCTTAAGTACTAGACCTGATGTATCATATTCAGTAAACTATTTAAGCAGATTTCAAAATTGCTGTGATGAAACTCATTACAAATATGCTTGTCGTATTTTGATTTATCTATATTATAGTAGAAATTTATGTTTGCATTTTAATGGTGATAACTTTAAAAATGTAATAGAATGTTATGTTGATTCAGATTGGGCTAGTGATTTGTTAGATAGTAAGTCTACAACTGGCATAGTAATTAGAGTTAATGGTAATCCTGTGTATTGGAAAACAATAAAACAAAAGACTGTATCTCGTTCATCTACTCATGCAGAGTATTATGCTTTAGCAGATGCTGCTGAAGAAGTTTTATTTATAAAAGGAATTTTGTCTGATTTGAGAGTTAATGAAGAGTATCTTTGTAATATAAAAATTTTTGAAGATAATAGCGGAGCACTTGCTTTAGCCAAGAATGGTAATTTTACAAAACGATCAAAACATATTGATGTGGCACTTCATTTTGTACATGACTTAGTTGTAGATGGTAAAATTGATATTGTTAAAATTGAAAGTAATAATAATATTGCTGATATGTTAACCAAGGCTCTTGGACAAATTAAATTTAAGGAGTTCCGATTGAAGTTAAATGTATACTAGATTTTTGTTAATCGCAAGAGAGGGTGTTAAGAAATGCGACAAACAAAAATATTGTCTATGGCAACATTATTGGTAATCGGTGATTGGTTATGGTCTATGGAAGAAGAATGGCCGATGTATTGTTAAAATGTGATTGTAAGAAAAATAAATAAAAGTATCAGTAAGTTAAAGTGTATTTTGTTATTACGAGAAATCAAGATCCTTCCAGCAAATTTAAGATAAATAAAAAGCTAAGAATCAGGGGATGAAAGTCTGCGTGAGCGAAGATGCGTGTAACAGCTAGTAATATCGAGATTGTTTACCTTTAGTTAAATTCCTACTCTAATGGAATATCTATACGTATCTACTCACTCCTTATATATTTACAAAACCTACCTAAATAGGCATAAGTATATTTTAGTGCATTGTTATTCTATCATCATTATTAGCTTTTGTAGTAAAAAAAAAATTTGGGTATTGCCTTAAATTTTTGTATAGCATCTCAAACTGCCCTTTTAAATATATTTGTGCATTCAGAGGATGTACTCAGAATGGATTTGTTTACTTTCTTCTTTCTAGCGACACAAACCGCTACTGCTAGTAATTTAGCTTGATTCATTATCATTTAATTCTTTACTAACTGAGACGAGAGATGAGGCAAGAGTGATTAACAGTGCTGCCAACAGTTAAACTAACTCTCCACTAGATTTAACTTTTAAAACCACAGAAAACCACTAACAGATAAGGAACTGCATTAAAAATGCACTATCAGTAGGTAAATCACCACAAAATTTATTCAATAACAACTATTCTTAATTAATTCGTCTTCTTCAGACGAATCATTTTTGTCTGTACCATAAATTTCCATAACTGATTGATGTCTTTTATACCAAATTTGTTTTAGAACGGCATCTGAAATTTTGTAATCAATGCAGCATTTTCCTTCTAACCTCAAACCACAGCGTACTCCCAATATAGCAGGAATTTCCTTAAACCTCCATTCACCAGCTTTAGTGGAAAATCCATTAAGTTGGCAGCACTGGTGATTAAACGCGTTGCTCGAGGTTGCTCGCACTATTAACACGATAGTAAAAAATAGGTAGGCCAACGCCGAGCGTAAAATTCACGCCAACGCCACGTAAAAAGCGCCCGTGCGAACGGGGCCTTACCAGTTCAAGAATCTTTTTCTACGGATCTAGGGTTAAACCTTAGAGCATATATATCTGCAGGGGCAGCCGAACGGGCGGAAAGCGTGATCGGAGTAGAGAGAGAGAGAGAGACTGAGTTTGGGTAGTGTCTGCCTCTCTCACGCAAGCTTCTGATTGGCGGACGCACATACCAATTTGCATGACTGATTTGGCCGGAAATACACCAATCAACCAGAAGCTTGCGTGAGAGAGACAGACACTACCCAAACTCAGTCTCTCTCTACTCCGATCACGCTAGGTAGGTATATACTCGTAATATGCTCTAAGGGTTTAAACCGGAATTTCACTGTCTGATAGTCTGATAAGCCTGGTTTTAAGAGGGTGATTTTATTACTGGCAGGACTTTTATTTTTAAACTGCTCAAAATTGAAATGAACGATATAAATTTCCCAACTGTAAAATTGAGAAATTTACACCTGTCCCGAAATGCGTAAACGTACATTTAAAGAAGTACGCAGCGTATGATTTCCTTTCTGGGGTGCACCTGGCTCCCCGACTTGTAGTACCCGAGACGGAGGTGCGGTTTTAGTAGGTTCGAGTCCGACATAGCCACCAGCTGGTGGTATCCGGGTATGTCCGCACAAAACAAAAAAAAAGCGTAGGTATATGGGTATACGTAAAAAAATAATTTAAAAATAACAAACAAATCAAAAACAAGTACGTAGTCATCTTTATTATTTTTAACAACTATAACCTACACTAAATAGCCTATTTAAACAAATAGCTATTTTCGTTGTCTTAAATAATAATATTTAGGCGTTTTGTCTTATTGCATAATACATTAAGTTAAAATATCAATATTTACAGTGGGTGAGTTGACGAACAACGACGTATTGAATATCAATTGAGAAAAGACACTTTACTTAAACTAAGTGTTATGGTGCCTATTCCTAGTTCTATTTATTTCGATAAAAAAGGGAAAGTATATTCTAATCAAGTGTCACTTGCTGCAAGAAATTTATCATTGTAACCGTATCTACTAAACGGCATCTTACTGGGCAGTGGGAATGTCAGATTTTAGGAATATTTGCGAATATAGAAAAGTGTTTACGCCTAATAGATACTTTGAAGCTGTTATATGTTAACCTAAATATATGAGCCTCCTCTATGTTTGACCAGGCGCGATTCCAGGTGGGGTGTTCAAATGGGGCATGCCCCTCCCCAAAATCGTACACATGTAACTTTTTCCCTGCTACTAGAACCTGATTGCCAAATGTTATCATCCCAATATATTTACCAATAAAAAACAAAAGATATCTATTTGTTTTTAATGTGTGCAATAAAATTGTGTATTGTGCAATAAAGTCTAATTTACTCGACTTAAATTGATTATATATTAGTGACCCCCCAAAGGAATTGTCCAAAAATGTTTGGTGTTGTTCCTCAGAACTATTTTTAAGTAGTTTTACTATTAAACATTTTAATTATTACTATTAAACTCGTTCAATGATTTTAAAATCCTACGGACTGTACTTTTTGATGGTTTGTGATCATTGACCGCCAATCGCTTCGCTATAGGGTCACCTCAATCCATTGTCCGCGTTTTTTAACCGACTTCCAAAAAGGAGGAGGTTCTTATTAAGGATGATGACCACCGCTATTGGACTCTACTCATGCTTTCCTTCAGACAGAGTAGAATCATTTTGGCAGCACAAAACTTTACTGACCCACGTATATTGTCTACAGATTATTTTGAAAATATGAGACAAGAAAATGCATCATTGTCATCCTCAGAAGATACGACTTATATTATGTGTTGCCATCCAAAAATAATCATGAGGTCATTTTTATACTAATTTCCATTTTTTTTCTATCTACGTAATTTGTTCCGTGATGTATTTTCCACGTTAAATAAAAATTTTCCTCATCCTTCCTAAGTGGACATCTCCTTTCTCGTAAGACTAGATAACTACTATATTTTCTACTTTGGTTTTAAAATATTTAAAAATTATTTCTTAGTTGTAATATATTAAAGCACAGAATAAAATTGCTAAGCTCTTTTTAGATAGGTACTTCTGTTCACAAAGAATTGTATGCTCAGAAGAAAACTAATTATCTGTAGGGACTGGAATCTACAGTTATAAATTTGTTTTTATAACAGTGAGCTCTACTAGCTTAACAATTTTAATTTACTAATAACTATATATTTGTATGTAAGGTTAGTTTCAAAGAAATGCTTACGGTCTGTGTGCATATGCGATCATTCGCAAAATATGTAATATACAATTAAAAGTTCATGGAAGATATTGTGATAACTGTGTTTGTATTAAACACTGAAGCCCTAAAAATAGTCATTACTTCGAAACTAGCCTTATAGTAAGTTTTTTAGATCATAATTGTAAGTAAGTATAGACAAACTTATGTATTTTTATAATACAAAGAGCTATTTATATATGAGATTCGTGTAGACAAGTTTAAAGCACCGCTGGATACAAACTTACTCAAGATTAAAGTCTAAATATCAGCAATATTGTATTTTGTACTTGTCAGACTTGGAATGGTGAACCTATTGCGTATAAAACTAAATTAAATACATTTTACTATATTAAAGTTCAGTGGTTAATTCGTCTTGAGGCCTTCTGGTCATTTCGAATAATTCATCTTCAAGCCAAACACTTTCTCTTCTCACAATCGGTCTTCTCTCCCACGGGTCGGAGAGAACGATGGTTTCTCTTTCCCTCTCCACTTGTGAATAACTGGGGGGCCTGCCAGCGTCACTCCACTCACTTTCCATTTCCTTGTCTATGATATTGCTGTCATAAGACGTGGGTGAATAGGAGGGAGGTTTGAATGTTGAGAATGATTGCTGGGTTGTCTCCGAGTCTGAACCTTGACTTGATGGGGCAGGAAGAAAATTAACTAGTTGTCCTTCTTGTTGGGGGTTGACTGCCGTTCGGCTATAGCGCTTTAGAATTCTGTAATAAAAACAAAAACGAGTATGGTAGTGAACACTTCAAAAATCATGTTAGAGGTTAACGTAGGCATATCGTGTAATTGGTTACGTTTCTTATAGAAAGGATTTTCCGAGTGCAATTTCTAATGAAATTTGAAAATGTTATCTTCACTACAGGTATGACTACCATGGATTAGTTTAAAAGACCTAGTGTTCAATTCCATTACCCGTATACTCAACATGCTTTGATATTTAACCAAGCAAAGATTCTAAATCAGTTGATCTGTTACATAGGTGACAGCTAAGCTGTTTTTTTTTCCATTTCCTTAAAGTTTTATGTGTCTTATTCAGTTCATGATGTCAAAAATATAATAGAAGATATTTCTATTTTTCATATGGATAAAGATACTACCTTTCGGCCCAACTGGCTAATCTCGGC
The DNA here is from genome assembly GCA_949125395.1 of Diaphora mendica. Classification (NCBI taxonomy): domain Eukaryota; kingdom Metazoa; phylum Arthropoda; class Insecta; order Lepidoptera; family Erebidae; genus Diaphora; species Diaphora mendica. Next base: position 13,314,179 of record OX421321.1, read on the forward strand.
CACTCGTCGGGCACCACAGGCACCTGCTGCTTGTTCAATAGTATGAGCAATTTAGCCAAATCACTCAAGATGCAACTGTAATAAAATAAGACATTAAATTAATTTACCACTTGTTTTTCCATCCGTGAACTAGTAGTCAAACAGCAAAAACAGCAAAATGGAGAGGATTTTATTAAAATGGATAGGAATTTCCTTTTTTCTTTCTGATTCATTTACATTTGTTAATTATTAAATGATAAATTACGTTCGAATATACATACATAGACTGCCAAAACTATTTCCCCTTTTTTTGGATTCGCCGTAGTCGGTTAAAATACGAAAGTGTTATTTTCAACTAGTTTCGAGTACCTGCTATTGTTTAGTAACACAGCCAAATTGCTATTGAATGAACCCACACCTATCTTATCTAGTCAACGTAAACAAACATGTTGTGTCTCATCTCAACACAGTTTGAAGTGTTTTTTGTAGGCAGTCTTTCAACACGTCACACGTTTACTGTGTTATTAGAACATGCCTGCAATTTGTTTAGTTTTTGTCATTCGTTCATTTATTATTTGGTTCGATAAAAAAATGCTTACTAAGCAACAGAAAGATCCATGTGTACCTGTCTTCTCTTTCTTTTGTTTACAGTTTTTTACTAACGACAAACCGATAGACTGGTTTTGTACGTCATCGTACAGCTCTTAGATTTATTTTTCAAATTCGAATTGCTTTGGTAGTTTTTACGTATCGTACCGTGGGAGAGCCAAGCTTCGGCATGAATTGATGTGCATGGCTCGACCGGAGTGATACCACGGCCTCGCAGAAAACCGGTGTGAAACCGCGCTTGCGCCGTGTTTCACCAAGTGAGTGAGGATACCGGAAGCCATACCGAAACCCTTTCCTCATTCTCTCTCCCCATTCCTATTCCCCAAAGGCCGGCAACGCACTTGTGACGCTTCTGGTGTGGCGGGTGTTTATGGGTGGCGGTAATCGCTTACCATCAGGTGATACGTCTGCTCGTTTGCCCATTATTCGATTAAAAAAAAGGTAAACGTAGTCATGACACGTAATATTTAAAAAAAAGATGTTCGTTACTGATTTTTTTAGTTAGCTAAATGAATTGAAGTAACTCATACAACAGTATTAAAACCGGTCAACCAATTATGCAGGTTTCGGAGCAGAAACAAAATAAATAATAACCTAGGTACATATTTGATATTTCAACTCAAAAATTCAGCAGTATTCAAGAAATTTTCAAAGTGCAATACCTATTTACAAATCATATTTTAAATGCTTTAAAAATATTTGAATACAAACCTGTAAGCCATAGCAGCATCATTGTTTCCGAGTTGATAGAGTTCCCGTACTTGATGTCTCGTGTGATTCAGTATAGCCAGTAGCGTGAATGCGTGCGGCTGCAATGTTTACAATGTGTGCAATGGTATCTTTATCTGTTTAAGTAATCCTAAACTAGAGCATACCGTGAAATGTTACAAGAAAGATGTGGATTGCGATTACGATGATGGTTATGCCACCGCGTGAGATCTCATGTGGGAGTTGTAATATCTCATGAGTTATTGCATTTCTTAACATTGTAACTAGCTGGATACAGTCACAGTATTAATTGTCAAGTAATTTATTAAACTACTGTGAAAATATTGCTTCGTTAACTGGTAGAGTTGCCATATCGAGAATGTATTTGGAATTGAATATTTAAAAAAAAACACCTGTAAAGTAACATACAAACTAATTAACATCGTTTGAGTATATGGCTAATTATTACCTTGAAATTAACACTGTTACCAATTGATTGAATTGGTAAATTTCACATTGCTGTATATTAAGAATTTTATGGTTTTATAGTATTGAACGTACCCGTAAACAATCCAATTGTTTATGGAATTCTCTTAGCCGAGTGTCGTCATCTTGGTTGGGTTGCGGCAGAGGCTGTGGTTGCGCGCGCTTACTTCTGCACCGCGCATACGCAGCTGCTACTATTACCAGCACGATACAGGCTACCACGCCACATATACCACCGACTATCACCTGTGAAATATTAAGGGCTATTGAACTTTACATTATCTATATTTCTGCGTTGCTTTTTAAAATCGATGTTGAAAACCATTAGAATGATGAAAAGAAACAAGCTAAGACGAGACGAGGAGTTTTTTCCTGTTTTCTATTTCTTTTGGGTACAAGTCTGCAAGCTATGTTTTTTACTTGTGGTCAAAAGCTTTTATTATAGTGTCTTCAAAGAGCTTAATAATATAAACAATAGCTAAACTTCATTTTCTGTTGATTACTTCTTAAGGACAAATCTCTAGCATCATAATATTTTTCAAAGATTTTTTTTTGAGCAAATGGTAATATTTATAATTTGATACTCGAACACAAAGAAGCCCACGTGGGTGAAAGCTAACACCTACACAACATTTTACATAAGGCAGGTGTGGTGAACACAGAACAGTTAAAGGAGGTCTTCCTCAATTATTCCGTTCTACGAAACATATGTTTATTAGTCTCTTTGCATCGAAAAATCAAAAAAAGAACGTTAAAAACTGGTATAACTGGTAAACAGCTTTTAATGTGTTTATAAACTAATTGAAGATTACGCTCTGATTATTAATAGTGATACCCAGTCATTTAAACTAGAAAACTTCGTTACAATTTGGCATTAAGCAAAGATTTCTTAACCCACATACCACTTAAACTGTATATCTATCCGGAACTAAGTTTGTTGTCTAAATAGTCATAAGAGCAACGATGCGCGAGTTGTACTAGCAATACGGCTGTAAATAAACAATAACAAAAGTAATTTTGTAGTAAAGTATGACATTACGTCTGAAGTAGATTTACGCAACACAAAGCAACTCAACGACATGTTTTATGTTGTCGTTTCATTGTCCAATACTTTTCTGTGCATTAAAAATAACGTTTGTTGTATTTCTTTAAAGGTTTGAAACGGTTAAATAGAACTATCGTTTTTTATGAATGAATGACAATCAAGACAAAGTCTGTGCCTTGAAAAGGATTGTTTATAAAAATAAAGTTTAAAAGGGGTCTAAAAGGACGTAACAAGAAAATAATTCAGATAGAAATGCATTACTTAGTACAAAAATTGTGAAGGTAGAGTCGTGGTCGCACCTACCGTAGGTGTATGCGTACCATGTGTTTAATGGAGGAATCTTGGTAAAGTTTATGCAGGACCCATATCGGGACTCAGGCATATAACAAAAAGCCTTTTAATATACCGTAACATCTTTTGATTACACTAACTGTTCGGGTTCGATTGCGGATCGGATCGGACCAATTGTTTGTATGATCTGCAAATATTTGTTTCGGAGTTTGGGTGTTTTCCATGTATAATATGTATGTATTTACAAAAAAAAGTATATATGTATTTCTATCAGTTATCTAGTACCCATAACACTCTGCTTAGCCCAAGCTATGAGCAGCTAAGAGAAGCTCTAGTCCCAAGACTAGATGGCGTTGTGTGTTAGATGTCCGAAATATTTATTTAACTATAGTAATGTGAGTATTTCGGCACCTGGACATTCCGAATCTTCAATGCTCCATCTATAGTGTAATCAATATTTTTGAATAGTTTTTGAATTTAGAGTAACAATCTTTTTGAACGACACGTATGACAAAGGCACGTGCGATTCAATAGGAGGACACGTACGAAGGTCTAATTTATAACGGGTATACAATTTAGTATTTACAGCCGCTACCAGCATGTGTTTTACAATGACGTCACATTGTCGAGTCAATAAATGTGACCTACAGAGCACCTGGTGTGATAAAACTGTATATTTTGCTAAATACATTTCACAAAATACACCTGACAATGTCATTGGCTCAGATGTCATTGGGTGTTTTATCAACTAGCAAATTTACTTGTAATGGACAGATACATGTTACAAAATTATTTTTTCTAAAGTCGAAGTTAAATATTTTTTTGTTTTTATTGGGTTTTATTGATAATTTTCTATTTTTATATTTATTTAAAAAGACAACTTGCGCATCAGGAATACATATCCTGTGTCGCGGGGGACTTTACAAACATACATGAAACGGACACAATAAACAATCAGACTCAAAACAACAATGTGTGGACCTGATGTAAAAACTATTTATGAAGATCATAATCTCTCTCTCTCTCTCTCTTCTCTTGCATAGTATAATTTTAACGTAAAAAGTTAGGTAGGTACCTAACTTTACTAGTTTACTGATTTTTATTAAACAAATTATTGACAATTGCAAATTCATATTATACAATTTATAATCTGAATATTTGTATCAATATTGTGATTTTTAATTACAATATTGAATAACCTGAAATAGTTTTGAGCAATATTAAAAGAAAGAGCAAAAAAAAACCGACTTCCAAAAACATTCAACGAAAACTCTCTGTCAAAAAACACTTAAAAGCGTAAAATAAACTGGTTCTTCATAAATTGCCTATACCTAATTCTTTATTCATTTAAATAGTAGTATTATAATGGGTGCTAGGTACCTAAAATCTGTTTGAAGTCGGTGCCAAGTGACTATCGCTTAGACTTTTGTAATTGTTCGTTTGTATTCCTTTTGGCTTAGCACCGACTTCAAACATATTTTAGGTACCTAGCACCCATTATAATACTACTATTTAAATGAATAAAGAATTAGGTATAGGCAATTTATGAAGAACCAGTTTATTTTACGCTTTTAAGTGTTTTTTGACAGAGAGTTTTCGTTGAATGTTTTTGGAAGTCGGTTTTTTTTTTTTATAAAAAGTTTTTATTTTACAGTTTTTAGTGCAAACAATCGTAGGTAAGTAGTAAGTTGAATTATTTCATCAAATTTCATCATCAAGAATACAAATTAAGGTACGTGTAATATTAAAATCATCCTCTAATCCCTAACTGTTGAAGAGTTTAATCTTCTATCATCAGCTCACCTAAATAGCTTGAAAGTATACGACTGAAGGTCTTTAGATACGTATGAAATTGAAAGAATTATTCTCCAACTCCTAACCGTTGAGGAGTTGTACCTTCCACCTTCCATCATCAGCTTACCTAAATAATTTGTAAGAATACGACTAAAGGTAACTTATATACATATGATATTTAAAGATTTATCCTCCAACTCCTAACCGTTAAGGAGTGGTACCTTACATCATCAGCTCATCATCATAAAATGATGACTACCAGACGCAAATATCGGTGTAACTTCAGAAAATATACGAAAAACATAGTATGTGCCTATAAAAAATGAGGGTTTCCCTCGATTTCCCTGGGATCCCATCATCAGATCCTGATATGCTGGTAATGGGACCACCACGGAAGCATACCCTGTCGAATACAAAAAAAAATTTCAAAATCGGTCCACAACTGACGGAGTAATCAGGTAACATACATAAAAAAAAAAAAAAAAAAAATACATACAGTGGAACATAGAACCTCCTCCTTTTTGGAAGTCGGTTAAAAACTACAAAAAGTCACGTGTGTATTTGATATCTAGTAATATACATTTCATCACCATGATTAACTTTACCGGCCTGCAATCAAAAACGCGGAGAAAGCGTAACTTTCTCTGTAATACGACATATTACTTTATGTGCACAGTTTCTATTAATTTTACAGTATTCAGATTTCCATCTGTTATGTTCGTCATCAAATCGTAAGTTGTTTAGTCACGGTTTAGATGAATGATTACTGCGTTTGGTGCAAATTAAACAGTTATTACCAAAGTTCCTCTATTTAAATACTTGCAAAGACGAGGAGTTTTAAGTTTATGTACTGAAGAAAGCTTGAAATTATCGCGCACCTAACATTTTAGGCAGTATCATGAAGGCTAATGTAACTATAATTCCCACATGGGGCAATGTATTACTCGTACTATATTATATTCCAATAAAGTGAAACAAATAAAGTCTTACACAATCTTACACGGTTTTGTTTTTCGCTTCTAGTAAGGAAATTTATTTATATTCTTACTCGTCGGCTCTTTTTCTTGGGTAAGTAAGTGTTTTACTCATCAGCGCGTTTTAAATCGCTGATAAATTATGAAGAAGTTTTAACTTTGAAGGCAGGAGCGATTTTGATATTTTTATTTCGTTTTAAAGAGCATTTGTGGTGGTGAGATCCTCGAGATATCAAAGGTACTTTTTGAAATTTATAGCGACAGAGATCACGAATGGCACAATTTCACCTGTTGCGATTCAATTACTTTAAATTATTGCCAAGTAATTTGCAAAGTGTGTGTCATTGCATCAATAATATCTGTAACTTACTATAATTAAGAGCTGGCAAACCATTTACAGACATACTTTTTTGTTAGGCCCAAGCTACATAATATATCTCATAACAGAAGTTTATTATATTACGTGGGTGAATCATAACAAATAACTTCATAAAGTCATCTTCTAGTCTACTATCAGGTGCCTTACACGTAACTCGTGAGTACATCCTGCAATCAGAGCAAAACATGCTCTTACAATGCCAACTTCTCTGTTTTGTGATGCCAACTAATTTGCATTTGCACGTTATTATAACGGACAAAATGAGAATTATATGTTGTATGAAACTCGTATTAATCCTATTTTATAAGTTTTAGATTGACCTCCTAGATTTTCCAGACTGCAGTTCTCTAAATGAACTAAATAAATAAAATAAAAAAGCATTTATTTCCTGTATCTTCTTATATTTACCTATACAGTTATTTTTAGTTAAATCCAGTTGAAAATTACACTTGTTTACATCTAAAATAGAAATGATATCTGATCAACTAGCATCAGTTACCAGGTCAGGTTGTCTTCTGACATAGGTCTTCTCTAATTCCCTCCACCCCTAGATTTGGACGTTCTCTAAATAAATTATAAGTCCAAAGAATACGGCAATTAAGCACTGTTGCCGTATATAAGTCCCCCGTATTACTTATTTTAATAATAAGATAAACACTATTTTTATCTATGTGTATACACAATATAACGCTTTAAAAGTATAGTGGCTACAGTTATAACATAACCATCATAGTATTCGGTAAAACGATTAGTGTATATTGGGCCTCTATGATTGAGATTGTACTACATCTGTAGCTCGCATCAAAGCCGTTGCATCACAGCTCTAATCTATAGACACGATGTTCAGCTTTGATGTTCTGGCATTTGTGAAATTAGGCTAATACGTTACGTGGATGTATTTATACAGAATGCGTAACCTGAATTAATATCGCATTGGACCAATTATAAATTATGTTTCGGTATTTCAGACTGCATCATAAGCTCACGTAGGTATAATATTAAAGACTGGATTTCTTTTTAATACGCTTTTAATACCTTTATGTATGTTTATAACCAACTTTTGTAAGCGTATTTTTTAGTTTTTTAAACTTTTTTTATAACTAGTTTTTGCCCATATCTCTACCCGCGTGTATGTCAGTTATCTCGGATAGTAGCCTATATCCTTTCTCAACAATCAAAGTATCTCCATGTCCAATTTCATTGAAATCGGTGCAGTGGTTCTGGCATGAAAGCGTTACAAACAGATAGAGTTACTTTCGAATTTATTTAATTTTAATACATCAATTCTGATTTATAGCGGAAGTTGTAACTGTTGTATTAAATTTTTAATTGGGTCTATTAAAACATTCAAGTATACTTAAGCTTTAATTTTTTTTTACAAAAGAATGCTATTTTCTATCATGTAAAAGGTAGTAAAAGTAAAAGCCAGTTAGGTCGCCTGATGATAACTACCGCCGCCTGTAGACACTTGCAATTCAACAATAACAAATACGTAGCGGGCTTTTAAATATTTCTCCTAAAATAAGGGGTTCGGGCTCCATTAACCTCATTCACTTCGTGAAAAACAACTTAATCATTGCATTAGCACCGGTTTTCAAAAACAAAAAATAGCGAAATAAAACTATATCTATCGATTAAAGATAAGAATCTTATTGATTATCAATCAGATTGATAGTTTTGACTATGCGACTGAATGACTACGACAGAGGAATCATAAAACCTCAAGCAGATTATACCTATTTACATGCACATAATAACTTTTCTATAACATGAACATATAAAATGAATCCCAGTTTCCCGTGCTCCTCCTCACGCGTAAACGGTCAATTTCTCATTTTTTTTGGCGATAGTCTATTTACAGATCAAGGCTATAGACTATATAACATAACGTTACGACCAATAAGAGCCTGATTTTCATGGAAATCTGTCTATTTTGACATACGCAGATAAAGTTGTGTGGGTCAGCTAGTAAGTAATAAATTTACCTCGTTATATGTTTGTGTGGGATAGCACACTCTTCCCATGAGGTGATCGTCGTGAGCCCAAGCTTCTCTGCTGCCAGTTGGACAATCGTGTGCGCAAGTGCCTTCCGGCCAAACCAACAACTTGGCGCATTTTACGCAGCCGTCAGCTGCACACCGCACACATTCCAGCCCACAACCTGAAAAAAAGAGGAAAATAGATTGTGCACTTAGAAAAAACTATTTTTAAAATTTTTTAGTCTGTCAAAATTACAATTTAGTAGAGAATTCAAGGATAAATCAATAAACTTATTTTAGACCAGTGCAGATGCAATTGTAAAAGATAGAAATAAAAAACCAAAAACGTGTTTTTTTTAATTTTTCACATAAATTTTGAGGTTATGTGATAAAAGTGTAAATACAAAAGTTTACATCTTTTTATTACCTACAACTTTGCCATTTGACTTTTTTCTCAAATGGCAAAGTTTTAGTTTTGCCGGAAATCGAGAAAAACCGTTTTATACCCTTAAAACCCCCCCCCCCCATCCCCTTCCCGACCTCAGATCGCCCGTAAATTATTATTCCTTTCATTTTTATAATATTCTCCTCCTTTTCTAATGGGTTTCATCCTACTATTTTTTTTTTCACTTTTTACAATTTTCAAAGGCTTCTGCACTGGTCTATGACTGTAGTCTGTGGATAAAATCGTAAGAAACAGGGATTAGTGAGAATGAGTATAAATATATAAATAATAATCTCCTTAATTTTGCATAAACAAATTTAGTTACCCCCATGAAAAAAAAAAACAAAATACATAAAAAGATATTAAAAAACTACCTATAAAAAATATATTAAAATATATATCGTAAATATATTTTTAATAACAAACTTTTGGCCGATATTCATATATTTATGAATGGTAATATTAATGTGCTTAAAATATTGTATTGAATAACGTAATCAGAATAAAGTATCTACATTTAATAGTACGATTTACATTTATATTTATATATAATGAGATTTTTTATGATATAAATGTAATAAGCATTAAATAAATCAACTTTTTAATTGAAACAAATTGCAGGAATCACATTTTTCAGATCGCCCGTAAATTATTTTTCCTTTCATTTTTATAATATTCCCCTCCTTTTCTAATGGGTTTCATTCTACTATTATTTTTTTTGGTTTTAAAACTTATCGACACTGGTCTATTTTGTTTTATCAACATTTACGGATCAAATTCAGATGTAATTCGGAATTCCTCAGGTAAATACGGTATCCCACCAAAAACATTTTCATGTAAAATGTTGCCAAGACGACTGCATATGGCTTACCCTGTGAAAAAGATATCAGATCTCATGTAGAGCCAAGCTTCTGAATCTACACACCCTAACTCTACCAACCCTGACTTCACAAACTCTACATCTCAGTAAAAATGCATTAAATTCAAGTGCTTTAAGATTAGTTGATATAGATTATTCAGAAATTAATTAAATTTGTACAGTATTGTTGTTAAAATGGCTATATTTAGATATTATTAGCAACCCGCGGCCCGCCCCGGCTTCTGTCTTGTTTCTCTGAGGTGTGCGCCTTAATTTTTTCAGACGTCTTCAACAAATATCGATATATTTTACCCAATATACTAAAAAAATAACAAATTATATGCGGAAACCATCCTCAAGAATCACTCTATCTATAATTAAAAACCGCATAAAAATCCGTGCTGTAGCTTTTGAGTTTATTGCGAACAGACAGACAGACAGGACTTTGTTTTAAAATATTTAGTGATGACGACAAAAACGCGATGGTTGTATATACTCTTTGGTAAGGTACCTTACATATAATACATATCTAAGTGTAAAAAACAACATATACGTATAACATAGGCCGATATGTCGACATTGGAATATTTCGAATTTATATGCTAATAATGGTACCACATTTGGGCGTAATGTATGCATGGCCGAGGCACGATTCACGGTTGCTATTCGATTGCTCCTCACAAGCGAAGCTTCTACTTGTGAATGTGAAATTTTACTCAACACAATCGGCTGCAACAGGTTATTGTATGATTTTTTAATAATCAATTGGCCACCATTATATTACAAGATTTCAAAGGGGATCGAAATCGTCTTTCAACTTCGCAAGTAGCCGACCTCTTGCAAAACGAAACTTATGTAATAGAAGTTTATTATATTAAAATTGCGTAGGAAATGTAAAAAAACCATTAACATATTCATTTGCATATCAAAAGATCTTTATGAGCACTTTTCTTAAAGCAAAGTTTGTACATTACGTTTACGACGAATTAAATAAAAGGTACGGCATGTTCTTAGCGTGAAATACAACGGCTAATGTTTATTTATTTAAGCTCGTAATTTCTGAGGATTAATGGTTTTGAAAATTAATTACTAAGTATTCAATTTCAATGATGTGGATCGTATTTTGATGCTTTCCAAAGGGAAAGTGCGGGGCAATATGCGACTAGTAAGTTACTGTTCAATTAACGGCACTGACATGGCGGCGCAAGAAACTATCGATACTACTATTTATACTTTACGAGCAAATTTACCTCCGTATTTGAAGTGGCATTTCAAAGCTGTTCGATTGGTTATAAATATGTCCGACTTGATTTCATTGCAACTGCTATATAAACGCGTTTACCTATAGAAAGCTGTCGAGTGCAACGTTCTCTTAAATCTACTGGCGCGATAATGACGCTTCAACAGAATGTTCAAATTAGCTCAAAACTGAAATAATATAATATAAATCAATTTTAATAATTGTTAAATGGAGACTTAATATAATTTGAACATTATCAAGACATTGAAAATATATAAGTCCTTAAAAAGAGTTAGGTTTTGAGTAATTACGGCGTCGTTCCTTTTAGTACTTCTGTTCTTTAGTAAATTACATTGGCAAAAGTTATTTTCTATTTTAGATTCCTAGGTAAATACACATTGTTTGAAAGTTCTTTGTTTTGTAGTTTCCTCATCTAACGGAAAATGAAAATTATATTGCTTTTGGCGTGTCACGATAATAAAATTTTATCCTAGTTTCGATTATAAAATATAGATGCGTAGCTAGAACGAGGTGAACAACATATTTGGTATGTAGGTTATATTTAGCACAGAAAAAAACTGAGTAGTCTATCTAATTATATATAATTTACTATATAATGTATTCTGTTGTTTGCACAACAAGTTGCAAAAAAGTGTGCAACAAACATATTTATTTTAGAGCAGAATGGAAAAATATTAGAATTTGTAAATCGAAGAATGCAAAAAGTTTAATTTTCAATTGTTATAGGTGTAAAACCTATACAGCAACGGATGTCACATCAATATATTTCAAAATACAACGATAGTTTTAACTAAGCTTAATGAAATGAAACAAAACATTTAACACCGTATGAATTACAGTTGATATTCAACACCAACGCAATTTCTAGTAGGTATAAAGTAAAATAAACGCGTGCTGCGTGTTAATTATCCTGTCAAAGAAAAAGTGATTATTAATTAATTTCCTGAACAGTTTAACGATAATTAACATTCAAAGTAGGTTTTAAGTGAAAGCAATGGTTTGGTTGATTGATTGTTATTAGCTTCCCGTTAATAATTAGCAATTTAGCGTATCGGGTACTTCTATTATTTATGTAATTGTTTGTACCAGGAATAGTCAAGTGTTTTTGAGTGATACTGTGATATAATAACAACTGCCCATGAATTCATTTTTTTTCAATTGCTTTTTTTTCCATCCCAAGGTTGCCTGGAAGAAATTGCTTTTTAGTGATAAGGCCGCCATTTGTACAAGGTCAGTCAATTAATGTATTTTTTTTTATGTAAACTGTATTATCTAGTGCACAATAAAGATTATTCTATTCTGTTCTATGACACTATGACAGTACTGACAACTATCACAGAGATCAAGCTGTATATTAACGACTAGAAAATATGTTCAGAATGATTTTGGCAGGAATTGCCAAAAGCCAAGAAAAAAACTCGATAGAACAACTAGGTAAGAAGAAGGTGTGTAGGTACAAAAGAAGATGGGAGAAGAGAACTTAGAGGCAGATCTAAAAAATTATAACACGAAGTAATTCTCGTTTCTTTTGATCTTAGACAAGGTGAAGACAGGGAGGGTTACGTGAAAGTAGTTCCGTCACCAAAATTTATCAATCATCACCAAACAGCCTTTAACAGTTCGAGTTTTCCTGTTCTTAGCAGTGATGTTGTCCTGTATAGTTTGCTCCCTTAGGGTGCTCGCCCACGACGACTGTTTGCATCGCTACTAACGCGCTGTAGTCGCGTTTGCAATGCGCTACTAACGCGCTACAGTATCGTGACTATATCGATGCAATGCGCGAGTGTGTCGGACGACGTCGGGGGAAGAATGGAGTGAGGGTGGCGTTTGCAGCGCGACTGGATCGTGCCTCGTGGTTATGTGGGCGAGGGCACGCAGCTTGCGACCGCATCGCGGCTGTATTGCTGCGAACGCGCGACAGCCTCGCTGCTGCAGCGCTGCAAAAAGTTGCCTTGGGCGAGCGCCCTTGGTCGCTTCTTACGACACCCATGGCATGAATAATGACACCCTGTATTCTTAACCGTCATCTCATCTTACATATGGGTCTCTATTTCTACTATGCATTAAGCGGCCAATACGAAATGTCAGTCTCATTTGATCCTGTTGGCAATTGTTTCATTTATATTTAACTAGACTTTAAAAATGGACAGTATGTAACCAGTAATTCAATACTAGGAAATATCCATGAAATGCAAGACTCACTCACGTGTGTCGTTGATTTCGGGAGGCGCGTCGGCAGGCCGCAGCTGCGCGGACGTAGTACTCGCCACCGCCATCACCGCGAGCACTATCAGCGCCGCTCTCGTCATGGCACACCGCTCATCGTGATATCACTGTAAATGGACAATAATGATTTTATTGACGTCATTTTTTATTGTTTTAATATCATACAGACTAATAACTAAAACAACTGGATTAGACTAAAAGAAAGGTTGTCATAATTACAAGCTTTTTACAAGCTTTTTATTAACTTGCAATGTATGTATTATATATTGTATGCTTGTATGTTCGAGTGGAAACTTGCAACTTAATTTTGAAGCAGATGTCTTCAACCGATTTTGTTGAAATTTGTATGCGTATGTATACAGCGTGACAATACAATATTATAATGACATGGAGCTGATCTAATTCTGGAGCTGGAAGGTGGCCATAGGAACTCTGTTAAAAACGTCGCAACACCATCGAGTTTGGACTCGTTTGAATTGTCTTTTTTTTCTTATTGGTGCATTCCAATAAAAGCTTGGTATTAAAAAGTTTTTTAATTAATTTTAAGTTTTTTAACTTCAATGTATGTATGTATCTTAGGGTGAAATCTTCCAACTCAATTTTAAAGCAGATATCTTCAATCAATTTCGCTGAAATTTTGCAAACATATGTATGCAGCGTGACAATACAATATTAAAACGACATAGAGCTGATCTGATGCTGCAGCTGGAAGTTGGCCACAGGAACTCTATATAGAAGCGTCGCAACACCATTGAGTTTGAACTCATTTGATTCGTCTCGACGAGTACTTTTAAAAAAAATTATTTCTGACATCTAACACACAACGCCATCTAGTCCTAAGCTAAGCAGAGCTTGTGTTATGGGTACTAGACAACTGATATAAATACATATATATGTCGGAATGAGGGTATCCGAATAATAAAAGTGATACAAACATTTGCCTCTATCGAACACTACGGAACAGTCTATATAAAGCGGGGCGATCGGAAACAGGACACAGTTTCTCTTCAGATCTCGTGACGACCATACCTCTTGATTGTGACATGAGTCACTCCTGAGTCGTAGTAGTTGTCTATTATTTGATTGTGATTTATTGTATCTCTGTGTTTTATATCGTGTGTACGAGGCGATATTTACCAGTGGGGGAATTACTAGCCTAGGTGGTGAATTCCACAGGGCACCGCGGAGGAGTGAGCGTTGCCCCAACCCCCTCGTGGGGGTTGCTGATGGTGTTTAAGTTAATTCGTATCCGTTTAGTAGTGATTAGTGTTTGGCTATAGTCCAGATTTGCTGTATCTGTGATTCATGTTCTCGTTTATTCTTGTGTCTCCGACATCAGAAGTGCGATCTGAATCTCATTTGCCCACAATGTTTGAGAGTGTAACGGATCGTCGGTCGCGGCGAGCGGTCGAACTACCCTCCGCTCGAAAATCGTACGAGGTGCCATTAGTTAAATTTTTGTAAGCGAGATCGGGCACATAGTGTCGAAGTGTCGGTATAGCCATTCGCGTACGAACGGTTTGTGAGACTGCGTGCGGCCTACAACAGCGGCAGCGTGCGGTGGTAGTATACAAAGCATCGATTACTGGGAAGTAACCGGTATGTACGGACAACTCCAACAATCCGGTGAGTCGTACTATTTTTATTTTGTGCCGAATGCACTTTAATAAGACAAGTTCTGTCAGATGAATTTCTAGGCAAACGACAATATAGTGCAATAATATTGAGGATAGGTAACGCCCGCACTTATTGTAACATCGAAATTCTATGTACAGTTTTAATCCAGGTTTATTAAGTGTGGTTATTGTTTCATGTAGTATACGATTGCTGTATTTCAAGCGAAATAATTATTTAAAGAAAACAATGAGAATCTGTTTTCGAAAATAATATTTTTTAAAATAAGATTTCTAATGGTGAAATCGTTACAAAGGTGGACGATTTCGGAAGTATAGTGTAGTATTATATCATAGCAGAATATCTGTGATGGAGGTGGATTGAATTACCCGTTCTGCACATGCTGTTTATTTTCGATTTTTAAACTCATTTCTTATTTTGATGTGATTTTTTATTTAAAGCGGGTTCATCTTTAATTGTGGCTGTTAAAATTTTTTAGATTATTATTTTTACCACTTTGTGATAGTTGTGACTTGAATTATAATTACCGTTTTTTTATTTTGTGATAGAATGTTAGTGATTTCAGTAAAGAAAAATCATTCTATGAATTTCGTAGAGGGTATATATACCCACAGATATGGTTAACACTATATCCGCTGGTCGGCCTTCTATTTGGTGTCAGATATCTCACCAGCAGCGGGTGATTGTGGCTGGCATGTCTATGTAGTTGGCAGATATACGTGTGGTAGTCACAAGGGATGACTAACTGTAACATTTGTGGTGGTTACAGGGATGACCTACGATACTATTTATTTGGATTGCTTTGAGAATTTGCAGCAGTAGTCAATTACTAAAGTTCTTATTTTATGTTGTTTTGATTTTAATAATGATGTTACTGTTTTCTTTTGCTGTTCAGTAGTGTACTGTTTTATTGAGACAGAATAGACAGTGAGGTCAGATATGGCAGAGTGAGAGAGATACTGTGTGTACACGTATGTGACATTTGATAGGGAAAGCGTAAATATGTAAAGTTTGATCTCAGTAACTTAGTTTTGATTCAAAGTTAAGAAAGAAATTAGACAAAGTTAAATCCTAAATATAGAGAACCGTTTAAAATTTGTAGAGTTGCTCGACGGCGATCGTTATACTTTGAAATCTTTAACTGGTAACAGAACCTACAAATGCGCTTGTGTTCGTATACGAGAGTTTCCTTTAAGTGATATACCCGAGGAGGTAGATTTGTCTGGCATTGATAATAGTGAGGAAAATACCCGAAGATTAAGTCCCTATTGATGTTGATGATGATAATCAAGGGTTAATTAATGCTGATGCAATGGAATGAAATTGCATTGTAATTGTGTGGCGAGTAGTCTCTATAATGAGACTATGAGATATCCTAATAGCGTGATGGTTGTTAACGTTTAGTTAAGTTTTGTGAAAGGCGAGGTGGCCATTGAAAGGCGAGGTGGCCATTGAAAGGCGAGGTGGCCACTGAAAGGCGAGGTGGCCACTGAAAGGCGAGGTGGCCACTGAAAGGCGAGGTGGCCACTGAAAGGCGAGGTGGCCATTGAAAAGTGAAATTGGTAGAATAAGAGGCCATCTAGATATTGTTAATAATCCAAAAATGTGTAACGCGATAAACGGTGAGGTGACTGTTGCGATACTACTTACTGGTGTTATTAATTTAGTATGTAGCGAGAAGTCTATTAGCATTCAGATTTGATAACGAAAAGCCTATTAGTTTATGATTATTCAACGTCCCCCGCGCGCGCCTAGGTCACACCTCCAACGTCCAGTCGTTCGCGGCACTTAACCCCCTTTGACCCCTGCAGCTGAACCGCAATAAAAACCTACATGGCTACTTAACCGTAGAAGCTAGAATAAATAAAGAGATACGAAAAGAAAGTTAAAAGTATATAGAATAAACTTATCTACATTGTTTAATAGCAAATTTCTATATATAATGCGTAAAGTCGGGTTAAACGTAGTATTCAGAAAACAAAAAAAAAAAAAAAAACTTTCTTTTTACATTACAAGGAGGATTGTTATATTTTTGTCAATAAAATAATTTCACAACAAACTAGACTTATTTCCCTTTCTAATGGCATATAAATTATTATATTTAATTATTTCTAAGTATTTAAATAATATTTTTATATTATATAATAATTCATATTTTTTGGGTGCAAATTTTAGCGCTTTCGACTTATTCGCTAAAGCGAAATAATACCAAAATGGCCGCACCTAAGGCCGTCCTACTCCCGTAATCTGTTGTTGAAAAAAGTCACAGTGTGTATTTTAAACAGAATTATTTTAGAAAGAAGATCGATAACATATATATATTATGACTTTAAACGGTAAAAAGGTCCTATCTACACGCAATAATATAAAACAAAAAACAAAAAATGTTGCAAATACAATTTTAACGTTAATAGCGAACCTTATTTAGACCGTTTGCTCAAACGTCCGTGGCAACAACTGTTGCCACGCCTAAATTCTGACGAACACATATATATTATTGAGGAATCTTCAATGAATTTAACATGTTTTTATGAAATATAGATATTATTTTGCTTATTACGAAATCTAATTTGATATTTTGTATATAGTTGTGTATAAAATATGTGCAAACAATACTAAAATTGGTCAAAACGAAAATCATCTTCATTTTGTTCGAAGCATCAATAGTTTAAAGCTAAAATTAATATAGATTTATTACATACAACTGTAATATGTAAACATCATCGTGAAGCCCAATTCATCTAGTTTGTTTTAATGCATAACACTTGGAAGTTAAATACGATAAAACTATAGTACTTACGACTTAACTGCGGGTGGTCCTTAGCGCACAACAACACTCGCGCACGACACTCAAGCGGAACGCGGGTCAACTGAAGCGGCCAAATCTCATGGTCCAATCAAATTAAATCCACGGCCCTCTGGTGTTCTATACTCGAATTAGTTTATTAGCTACACATTGAAGCAATGAAAATCTACCAAACAGTACCCTGTTTCTCAGAAGATACGATTTAAATTCAACTGTGCGCCGTTGCGCGCGCTGGCAACGCGTGTTGCCACGGACGTTTGAGAGGGTTTTTGTTTTGGCAACGCGTGTTGCCACGGACGTTAGAGTGGCTAAATGAAGTTGTTCCACAGAAGATAAAATGTAATAATGTACCCAATGTCCTTAGTCAGGAGTGGCCGAACAATACAAAAATATATCTTTCTTTTCTGCGGATAACGATGATGCACTGCCTTCAACATCACACGAGGACGTGTAATACGTCAGGACGGCCGTGTCGGAATGAGGGTATCCGAATAATAAAAGTGATACAAACATTTGCCTCTATCGAACACTACGGAACAGTCTATATAAAGCGTAAAGACCATACCTCGTGATTGTGACATGAGTCACTCCTGAGTCGTAGTAGTTGTCTATTATTTGATTGTGATTTATTGTATCTCTGTGTTTTATATCGTGTGTACGAGGCGATATTTACCAGTGGGGGAATTACTAGCCTAGGTTGTGAATTCCACAGGGCACCGCGGAGGAGTGAGCGTTGCCCTAACCCGCTCGTGGGGGTTGCTGATGGTGTTTAAGTTAATTCGTATCCGTTTAGTAGTGATTAGTGTTTCGCTATAGTCCAGATTTGCTGTATCTGTGATTCATGTTCTCGTTTATTCTTGTGTCTCCCACATATACATTTTTTTTTGTAAATACATACATATTATACATAGGAAACACCCAAACTCCGAAACAAATATTTGTAGATCATACAAACATTTGGTCCGACCCGGGAATCGAACCCGAGACCTCAAGCACAGCAGTCGCATACGCTACCACTACGCTACCGAGGTAGTTTTTGTGTTTTGTTTTCATAGTATCAATTTTATTAACCGACTTCCAAAAGGAGGAGGTTCTCAATTTCATCGTTTTTTTTTAATTTTTTTTTTAATGTATGTACATTGATTACTCTGTCAATGTGGACCGATTTTGAAAATTATTTTTGTATTCGAAAGGGTATGCTCCCCATGTAGTCCCATGGCCACCATATCAGGATCTGATGATGGGATCCCAAGGAAATTGAAGGAAACCCTCAAATTTACGTGAGCGCCTGCAATAAAGTTAAGGCAATTGTCTGCATGCTTTCATATTCTGTAAACATGATGTCCGAAATATTTATTTATTATTCTCTACAGAATGTTGTATGTTACCTTTAGTCGTATTCTTTCAAGTTATTTAGGTGAAATGATGATGAGAGACTTGAGAAAGACTAAAAAGCGAAAAATAAAAATAAAAACTTCGTTTAAAAAAACCGACTTCAAAAACTGAAAAGTATAAAATAACTTACATTGTATGTGCTACCTATTTATAGGTTTGAAGTCGGTGCCGAGCCAAAATGTAATAGTAGGACTCGCCGCGCGTGACCTTGAGCGGGATAGCTGCTCTTCGCGTAGGACAAAACAACCGAAGCGTCGGTGACGTCGTTGACGTTCGTCTCGAAATATAGCGAGTGTGGTACCTACTATTACATTTGGCTTGGCGCCGAATTCAAACCTATCAATAGGTAGCACATACAAATTAAGTTATTTTATACTTTTCAGTTTTTGAAGTCGGTTTTTTTAAACGAAGTTTTTTAATTTAATTAATTTTATTACACCTATCAATGTGTGAATCGTTCTCATTACAAAAAATATTTAAAAAAAGATCGTTAAACTTTGGTATTTGTTTTTTATACGTACACACACATTTCTACACAATGTTTATTGTTTAATCAATAATCATCTCAATTTAAATGATTTACTTTCTCACATAGATATTATGTTACAAAATTACTCCTACTTTACTCGACTAATAATGGTGAAAAAAGTTATTCAATGGACTCAAACTATATTTAAATCTCTACATTTCTCATTCTTATATTTAGCATATTTAGGTAAGTAACTAGTACCGACCATAGACACCTAGCCTAGAAATAAAGATGGAATGTGAGGAAAACTAATTTATTCTTGTCTTATTAGATAGATAGATAATAATATGTTTGTACACCAGGGTTTACAATCCAAAAAAAGAAAATACAAAAAAAAAAGAATGTGATGTACAAACAGCGGCCCTCATAGAAATTCCTTTCAGGGAACCTTTGGATGGACAGGTTTCATTCTAAGCTGGAGCAGGGTATTTAAGTACAAGAAAAAAATGTCTTTACGTATTTATCAAAAATATTGATTTATTATCTTCTATTCGTATTATTTATCAAATATTAGTAGTCAAAAGAGGCCCGTTATTGTCTTCTCGTATTCCTTCAGTTTTGTGAACCGGAAATCCCAAAGCCATGCTGTCTGTGCCATACTTGCACCTTTTTTGTTCAAAAGACGAAACAAATTAAGAAAAAAAAGAGAAAGATAGATTGTTCATGGACAGTTTAGATAGGTTTAGATACAAACATCTTAAAAGTAATCTAGAAAGCTATTATATCGAAACAAAAACGACGCATGTTCAATCACGTTTATTCTCTAGCATAAATTAGATTTTTATACTAGCTATTTCCTTCGCAATAATAAAAAAAGAGGCATTTTTCGCTCAATCATTGTTTTTTTGATCCGGATAGTATTTTATTTCATTCTTTCTCGGCTAAGGTTATTTTGTCTGGAAAAGTTTCTATGCCTAATACAGTTAATTAAAGTCGTCTTTATGAGACTAAAACTGCAATTAAATTATATCTAAGTGATCAAATGTAGCAACTAAACATGTTTATCAAGTTAATACGATCGAGTATACTAATAGGTATGTGTAACAAAAACAAATTTTAAATGTATTAATTCCACGTTTGAGTCCATTTTTTTCCATGAACTTAAATGTTGATGACCTCACCGTCTACTGTTCTGTATAATAAAAAATCCTTAATGTACTGTTGATGTGGGTCACACGGTCTCGTCATCCAGTCTCGGCATAACAGTACTGACGGGTTTGCAAATTAGTTGGCATTGGCACTCGATGCCACTGAATGTCTTGCACACCTACGCACCACGTGTTCAATATTTATGTGTGTGATACAGAGCGATGCGATAAATGTTTGTCGTAAATTTTAAGATCATCTGTAAGTTCGATCTGTCCTTAGTCTGAAATAATTTCACGGTAGAAATATATTTTTCTTATTAATAATAGGAATTACTAGTAACCCCTTGCTAGGTTGAAGCGAAAGGTACAAATAAAATACATAAAGGGTACGCACCCTGTACATAGTAACGAACAATTTTTGTAAAGGTTTCTAATCATTTTGCTTACGCGGACTGACTTATTAGGTTCAAAAATTAATATGTAATGTTATATTTATATATATATATATATATATATTTAACTAATTTGGCTAGGGTGCATGCAGTACATATAGTTTTTTTAACTCTAAACCTACAATGGGGCTCACAGTCCTTCGTACGTGATTAATAATATAATAGCAGGTAACTTATTTAAAGGAGTGTAGTATTTGTAACGTAGGCGTAGTAACTATTCTCTTATCTGTGATACGGTTGGCAACGGTGGAGACGTTTATAATTCTCAGTTTTAAACAAAGTAAATATCTTAAGCAACCGTAACTTTCGATTTCGTTCATAAATAGTACAATACGATGTACCAACGAACCGAAATTGGACAACCCACGAGCTAGGGATATAAGAAAACTTTCTTATGTAAGGATTGAACAAGGAAGGCCGTATACGTAATTGGGTCTTTGTTACCGAAAGGAGACTTAACTGTTGAGGTGATGGGGTTCTACGTTAGGACCTCTTTTGTTCTGAGAATTTAGTTCCCATCTCGTTGGTTGGTATTTAAAGCATATTGGTACTATTTGAGGGTTCTAAATATTATCATTTTAGGAAAAATAGTAAAACAAGTTATAACTTAAAAAGGTCTGTTAGTAACTTTGACTTTAACGTTTCAGTTATTCAAGTATATTGTACTGATACCAATTTGAAATTATAAATATTTTTTGCAAGTTGCCCACTTTAGATTTGAAAGGAAATTCTAATTGCATAGTACGAAGACCTCCGGATGCAAAATACCGTAAATATAATAATAATAAACTTTATTTCTCTCACAGGAAGGTAAAATTTTGGTTACATGAGATCTAGGTACAAACTATACAGTCTCTAAAAAAATCCCTAGTGAGAGCTGTAGTCCATACTAGGCTCAAATCCTGTGTTACAGATCTCCAGGCCCACCCTATGGTGACCCTATATGAAGACCTTATAAAGAAATTGAAGATAAAGAAATCAAATCTCTATTGGAGTAGGTATGCACTACGCTTGTAAGATGAAGATCATTGGAGGTCCTTAAGGCCAAGTCATTTTTTTATGATCAAGCTACCAAAACGACTCTTCTCTCTCTGATGGAAAGCATAGGTAGAATCCCAGAGTGGTGATCACCATTCTCAATGTGAACGTGGACAGAGCAACTTGATGACCCACACTATGGCGGCCTAGGGAGATGCTTTTTCGCGCCCCGCTTAAAGGACCCGGGATCATAATGGGAGTAGATAATTTATTTCTAATTAACATGTAAGTGGTTCTGTTCAGAGGTGACGGTAGTATTCTTATGTGATACAGAAGTTAGGCTCTATGAATAGTCTTAGGACAACTTCTATTTCGAATCGCCTTACCCACACTTACTTAAATTACATAAATCCCACCAAAAACATTTTCATGTCAAATGTTGCCAAGACGACTGCATATGGCTTACCCTGTGAAAAAGATATCAGATCTCATGTAGAGCCAAGGTTCTGAATCTACACGTCCTAACTCTACCAACCCTAACTTCACAAACTCTACATCTCAGTAAAAATGTATCGATGTACGATCTGGTATATCGGGAGCCAAAGTTATGAGGGTTCAAAAAAACGACGAAAGGTAGGTAGTGCCCTTGCGCTTCGCTTTGCTCGTCTTGGCGGGGGCACGACCGTGCCCCCAGATAGATACCTACTTAAGATTAATGGAAATAGTATGAGTGTTACGTTACAAGAAGAGGCAAGAATACGGTAGGAATGGACGACTTTGGCAAAATTAGCCTATGTGTTATTCTGATGTAAGAGCTGTATCTACTATACTAGCTTTTACACGCAGCTTCGCTCACGCAGACTTTTTCCCCTGATTTATCCCCTTAGGGGTGGAATTTAAAAAAATCATTTCTTAGTGCTCACTTACGTTATATAAAGAACCTACATGGAAAAATTCCAGGATTCTAGCTTCAGCGGTTTGGGCTGTGCGTTGATCTCTGGGTATGTCAGTCAGTCAGCCACCTTACGATTTTATATATATAGATAGATTACTGTAGAGTTTTATCTAAACCAGTTTAATAGTTTTTGCGTGAAAGAGTAACAAACATCCATACATCCTTACAAACTTTCGTATTTATAATATTAAAGTAGAAAATAGGATTATAACAAAACTAGCTGTAGCCCGCGGCTCCGCCCGCGTGTATGTCGGTAATCGCGGCAAATATATATAATATATATATATATATATATGTGTTATTCTGATGTCTAAGCTATATTTCTGTAAAGTTTCGTCCAAATCCGTTCAGTAGTTTTTGCGTGAAAGAGTAACAAACATCCATCCATACTTACAAAATTTCGCATTTATAATATTAGTAGGATCTAAAAGCTGAGAGGACAGCTTTGACCTACTCGTTTGACGTTCCGAGAACGTTTTTTATACTGAATTCATTGACATGCCTAGTAAGCCGACAGAGGTCAACAAGAATATTAGTTACAGGGACATTATTCTACAAACGAATTTCACAAAATCAAAGTAAGGTAGAAAAATAACAAAGTAACAATGATCGTTTGACACATGTGTAGAATGTTGTTCTATCTACTTTCGAAAAGGTTGACTTGACGGCCATTACCTATTTAAAGCTAAGCCTTTACCGTTACTCGACTTTTAGTGATAGATGAATTGTAGTCGTGTTGTGATTGTTTTAGAATTGTTCCTTATAAGCCACTATAAGCAAGGCACTGACTAGAATGCTAAGGCTAGAATGTATATTGCAGCCGAATTGAAAATTCTTGGCAGTAGACGACGGGTGCCCCCGCCCAAAGATGAGGAGAGTATTCCATATGAGGGCGAACCTGCGCCTTTTAAAGCAGAAGGCGGTGGGCCGGAGTGATCTACTGTCGATATCTCGAAACCAAGTATTCCAATGTTGGCTGAGGCAGATAGGGGAGTGTCTTCAAACCGAGGACATACGACCCACGGCAGTTTTTTAGCGGTGAACGCGCAAATTTCTTGTCTATGTCTTTGTGGGGTTAACGTGGACTAAATTGAGTCTACCCCAATCTGAGACCTTTGAGAGGCGAAGTCGTGAACAGATCTCCCCGCATGATCCGTTTTACTGGAACTGAGCCAGTCGGAGTGATGGGCGTTAAAATCGCCAAGTACGATGATCTCTGCGGAGGGGATCTGCTGCTGCACGAAGTTTGTAGCCATCTGGATATCCTCAATGAGTCGCTCAGTTTCAGCATCACCGCTATGGGACTTATAGAGGCACGCATAGACGCGGGTATGGTCGTCGCTGTCTACTCGGAGCCATAAGATGGAGAGGTTCAAGATTGTTCAGGCGACGAGAGCTGACATCGTCTCTGACGTACACGCACACTCCAGCCCTAGAGATGAAGGAGTGTTCAATTCCGTACCCAGGATAAGTTAGGTAGGATGTGTCCGCTGGAGACGCTATCTGCGTCTCGGTCAAGAAGAGTAAGGCTGGCTTTGCTCTCTCGAGGTGGTGATGGACAGCGTTGAGGTTGATATGTAAACCCCTGATATTGCAAAAGTCCACGACCAGCGTGGTAGGGGGTGCCATGGTGTTACTGCGCTTACCCCGAGCATGATTGAGCGTAGTTTTGCCCTCCGCCCCCCAGAATACGAGGGGCAGCCTGGGCATCCACGCCCAGGCGCGTTGTGTTCTGAGTGTGGACGTGCAGAGAGAGATTCTCCAACGCAAGCTCAGTTGGTACCTTTCTGGGGTAATATGTGTTTCAACTGCGCCATCATAGGGGGGATTGGGGGATGGGCCTCCGGTATCCTCACTCACTCGGTGAAACACAGTGTAAGCTCTGTTTCACACCGGTTTTCTGTGAGGCCGTGGTATCACTCCGGTCGAGCCGGCCCATTCATGCCTAAGCGTGGCTCTCCCACGGTATTATATTGGTAATCTGGAATTTTGTGTAAGCATTTACATAGAATTCTTACACAAAATTCTATATCCCTTGACTTAAAAGCGTACCTAGTCAAAATGTAGCCCAAGCTTATCTCAGCTCAGAATAGTGAATAAAAAAATATCACATCTAAAACAAGTCACATTTAAAATTCCAATTGGGTTATTGACTATCACTATTCAAAAATATAGGTATTAAAGTATCTTAGTGAAAGGTCATTAGGACCACATCCTGTCAGATCACGTCACGTTGTTTTTCCCGTTTCCGACCCTGTCAACACTACCTTTAATGTTGTTTAGTACTTAAATCAGCTACTGACACAACTTGAACCAGTGAACTGTGTATCAACATTACCGAGATAAGAAAATGCAATGAATGTGTGCATCAACTGCAAATGTATACCTAAGAAAAGAATTACAATAGTACCTATACAACTTTTTGTTCTCTGTAGGTTTATAAGCCGTTTTTATATTTTATAACTAGCCTCATTCATTGACATGATTCAATGACATGAACAAAGCAAACTCAGAAACATTTTTTTTTATCTTCTACGTTGAGTTATTTTTGGTGTAAATATAAATTAATAAATCAAATTTAAATGTACCAACGACTCCTACAATTGATCTCAATCTATTTCAATATTCATCAATACTATTTATTTCTCCGCTCTCGCCGCCGTCGCCGCGCCGTACAAATCTGTCCCCTACCCAAGTTGACATTCTACAAACGTACACGTTATTGGAAAGCTGAGTGTATAGGAATGACGTCATCTCAACGCTAAGTCACATGGCCAAAACAAAATATTTGCCAATAATAGAAGATAATTAAGGATTAATTGGTGATTGTAGAAAGAGATTCGAAGCGAAACACTTGCATCTTGACTAACGGGGCTGATTGGTATTTGATGTTAAACCATAATACCGTGGGGGAACCATGTTCAACCGGCCTTGGTACGCTCATCATATCAGAGTCTCAAAGAACGGATTGATTCCCAGAATATCCATGAACCAGTGTTGATCAAATCTTTCCTTGTGACCGAGTGAGTGAGGTTGGAGGAGCACAAACTCTCATTTCCTTTGACCCTTAGTGCGCTAGCTTGATGGGAGGCGGGAACGTTTAACTCAAGGGATGGGAAATGCACTTGTGACCAAATATTATTCTTGAGTGCAATTTAAAAGTGACTCGTCTGTATATTACCCTCCAATTGCAACCACATTGTAAACATGCAGTTAGTTAGGGAGAGACGAATTTTATCTATTATAGTCTTAACCCAAGACGGGTTGGTTTCAAGTAGCTGGCTAAGAATAAAAGGAACTTGCATAAAACTTTTGTAATGTTGTACAACACGTTCATCACTGTCGAACAAATGGAAGGCGATGATTATGAACATCGTAATTAACTCGTAGTTTATTCAAATTCATAGTTAGTCTAATAGACAATATATTATTGTGTCTACTTGTTTACTTTTCGGTGGAAGCGTTTGTGTTTAACAACTTTGTTGGACTAAATAATCACGGTGAGTAATCCATGATTATGAAATAGTGTGGACTCTACTATTGTTTCCAAATACGTTTATATCTTGGAGTTTATTTATCCATACTAATATTATAAATTTGAAAGTAACTCTGTCTGTCAGTCTAGCTATTATGCTTTCACGGCTAAATCGCTGTACTGATTTCAACGAAATTCGGCATGGGGATATTTTAATTCTTGACGAAGGACATAAGCTACACTTTACCGCGATAACCGACAAATATGCTGGCGGAGCTGCCCGTTCTTACACAAATAAAATGTACATACGAGAGCATTTCATATTTCGGAATCTTTGTTTCTATATAGAATAAGTGTACAAAGCTGACTTTTTAAATGACATGTAACCTAAGGTTACCACCAGGTAACCAAAGGTAAACCAAGGTTAATAAGTAAAACCAGCGATATAAAACAATCTAATATAAATGATGATATGTCTGATTTATCATGATACAAGTCAATATATAACAGTTTAAATTAAAACATTCAAGGAAATAAAACAAGACGTTTAAAACGATCAAAATTTGTCCTGTTGGCGATAGATATAGATCTATTTATGTAAAATTTTGAACGATTTGAAGTTTTAATTTATGTAAACCGGATATTATATTCCTTTGCTTATTATTATAGTACCTATGCGAATTTAAAATGTTTGCGATTTCCTAAATAATAATGACAAATGAAAGACCAGTGAGACATACTACAAAAGTATGGGTAAGATTGTAATTACTATTCAAATGTGTAGTCTACTACTCGCTGTTAGTGCTCCATCTGAAGTAAAATATGTTAACCTACATCCGCTTAAAGCATTTGCTTAGCCTACGTAGGTACTGAATATTGAATATTTTAGACATAAAGTTTCGAATTATTTAATTTATTTTTAATTTATTTAACATCATATACAAAATCAACGACACATAACTAGACTGTTGCCTTCAACTCTTTCCAGTAGGTAGAATTGTTGTCCATAACTGCTGCACTGCACGTTTGGCCTAGTGGTTTAACGGTAACCACGCCGTTTCCTACTTCGCCAAGTGTCGTGGGTTCAAATCCCACGTAGGACAACACTTTGTGTGATCCACAAATTGTTGTTCTGAGTCTGGGTGTTCTTTGTGTCCGTTACATGTATGTTTGTAAAGTCCCCCGCGACACAGGATTAATTCCTAGTGCGGGCGTTGTCTTTTCAAGAAAAAAAAAAAAAAAAAAAAAAAAATATCATGCTGACCCAATAAAGGTTTATACGTACGTATGTGATACGTACTAGATAAAATTGAAAATCGTATGATTAAGAACAGTTTTAACTGAGAAATGGAATACTCTCTGAACGAGTTGTGTGTGTGTCTCTGAATGATTTTATCGACGTACTAGATTTACAACGATTTTATTGACGAAAGCTATTTGCAAAAATACTCCTTGAAGGAGAGTACTTTGAAATAATAAGTATATCTACTCATTATGTATTATTGAAATGAGAAAGGTCTGATTTTATCTAGTTTGCCGGGTATCTACACAGTTGAGATAGAGACAGTACAGACAAAGACTCGTACGAATATATGTGCTTACTTTTCAATTTAATTCCGCCAGTTAATCCGATAAATGCTTTTTTACAGCATAAAATTGCGGATAGGGTTTTAATTTGCAATTTTACGCATTACGCAATCGCCGCTCAGGTGTATAACTATAGTCCCTATGTACCTTTATCTTTATACAGCCTAGCCCAAAATAAATAAATGATTGGGAAAACTCGTATCAATACAAATCTATAAGCAAGAATTCGTTAATATTACTAGCAAACATAAGTGTATAGGAAGGTTATAGTAAAGCGGGCTACCGCTTAAAGTACATGCGCGTGCGACTGCGGCCGTACCTAGCCGCGGTGAAAGTTGCCAGTGACGCACTTTTGTATTCACGTAACTCACGAGGCAGCAGTAATTTACGCCACCAGTATAATGAGGCCCCCCACGCTTCTCTCATTAATTCAAATCATTTAGGCAATGCCGGGATCTCTATTGAAATCTGACAGGTCATGTTAAATTAGTCGTTTGTATAAATCGGCGGTCATGGCCCTTGGTGCCGAGTCGCCGGATCTGCCCGGGGAGACATGCGGGTTTCTCGAGCGCATGAAACATCCGGGACCGTCGCAGCGTTCTTGCTGTTTACTCACTATTTATAACTTTAACTAGTTTTTGTTGAACATTGAGACAGACTGACTTTGCTTGTGTAGATTTTGTGAGTTGGGTTTATGTTTTTATTTAAACTTCTTTGTTTCGTAAAATGTAAACAAAGTTATGAGGTAATGTTTTGAGTGATAATGGCTTATTAAAAATGTTTATTGTTTCTATTCAAAACATTAAGCTATACGTTTGTGTAGTAGTCTTATTTACTTTCGTGTTGTTTATTATATTCTAACTTTATCGGTGGGGTTGCTTGCATCAATTTTATTATTCTTTGGTAATAGTGGGTACTTTTTCTGAGCGAAAAACTCATAGCCTTCTCTGTAACCTAGTTTGTATTTGTATGCAAAATGGTATGTTGGCTGGTACAGTAATATATAGGAAGATGTGAGCAAAACGCAAATAAATTATTTACTTTCGCATTTAGGGTTTACTATTCTAAAAGTATTTATAAAAGTTAATATGTAGCATCTATATTGAAGTATAGTTTCTATTCCTTCTTTGTGTGTGGGAATAATTAAAACGATTGTGTTGAAACCATATTAAATGTTTTGTTTACATGTACGTGTTGTCGAAACATCTGTAGAGATTTCGATCAATGTGTTGAGATAAAATATGGAGCTTATAAAATCCATTTAAATAAAATATTTTTCTGTGAATTCAAATATTGTTTAGCCAAGTAAGTTCAAAGTTAGAAGACTAAGTAAGTAAGTAATATACTAGAAGATGCCAGGGAAAGACTGGAATTCCTAGAAAGAGATACATAATCCACTTATTATTATTTACAGATTTTGGGAGATTTGCATTATTGGGGAAATTGCATTATTAAGTTTCGGAAAAGGCTTGGTTTATTTGCAATAAAGTATGCACTACAGCATTGGTATGATAATATTTAAAAAAAACTAATATTTTAAAGGTATTCTAATATTTTTTTAAATAGAACAATGATTAGCTGAAAAAATGAAATTCCAAAGATACCTTAAGTAAGAAATTATTCATCGGGAAGTTGGTCAGGGAAAGAATCCAAATTTTTTATTTCCTCTTGTACAACTCTGAAATACTCTTCTTCCGTGATACGGTCCTCCTTCTCCTCCTCCTCCATAACAGATTTAGTTGTATCATATAAAGCCTGTTGATCTTCATTCCGCAATTTCAAACGAATTTCTTTCAAACGGTTGTCTAATATGTGTTCACGTCTTGTTTCCCTTTCGTAAGTTTGTTGCATAAGAAGCCTATCTTTAACGCCTGGTATTGCCATATTTTCGGATAATTGTACAAGAAATAGCGAGCCATGGCTATCTCCAGCGGCTATTAACTTTCCTTCGTTTTGAGGAGCCATTTTCGTAAGAACGTGATCGGATAATTTCAATTGATTTACTGGTTCCTTGTGCTTGCGAAGCAAATCCCAAAAGTAAAAGAATCCTCCCGCACTTATTGACATGTAACTTGAATATCTGATTGGGGCCCAGCATGCGTCGGTCACCAAATACTTATAAGGATTAGTCACAATGATAGGAGCAGTGCGAATTTCCTCACTCCATATTCGTACAGTATAATCTCCACACGTAAGAAACATCCTAAAAGTACAAGCGCTTCTTTGAATAGCTTGCACTGGGCCATTATGAGCTTGCCAATATGAAATTAATTTTTCCGAGTGAGATCTACCTAAACGATTAACATTGACAACTATACCCGATTCTGTTCCACAAAGAAACTTTGTTGGCAAACCGTCGTCGTATTCTAGAAAACTAACACCCTCAGCATTGCCCAGATTTGGTTCTTCTCCTGGTGCAATCCTGATTGATATCGGGAGTTGATCTATAGGCTCTGAAAGCTTTCTCAAATCCCACCATAAACACTGACCGTCAGATGACCCACTAAAAAAATCAGTGTGGGTTCGAGAATGTATGAAACGTAACGACGTGATTGATTCGCGATGGGAATTGTGAATATAACTAGCAGATAAAGCATGGTCACTTTGTCGAATATCAAATAAATTAATAGTACCATTTTCAAGACCGAGTAATACCAAGTCAGGTTTTATTGGGGAGCACGCTAATTGCCAACAAGGATATTTGGGATATATGGTAAATACAGGTTCCATTTGTTTATGTATGTCCCAAAAATAACATGAATTTACATTATTTAGTGCTGAATTTGGCATACTTGTTTTATAGCAGTAAGCTACTGCTAACTTAGGGTTGTTTTCATTAGTAAATTTAACGCATGAAATTGGTCTTTGATGTATATCGCGAAACACATTAGCAACCCGGATACTGTAGGTTTCCTTACTTTCTTGATGTTGCATATTGTCAAAGTATACCTGATACATTTCTATAGCATTATTTTGATCTATATAGTGCATCATCGATGGAGCCAAACGTAAAATTGTTTCACAGTAGCTTTCATCGTGCATAACTCTTCTTCGATGTCGTAGTGTATGCTCTTCATTTGACGGTTGCACGTCTTTTGGCCAACCGCCTTCTAGATGGTTCATACCTTGATCACGGCTTTCCAGGAATGGCGTGTTCATCTCATTTTCTGACATAGGAAGAACAGCTTGTACTGCACGATGGACAGGATTTCGAAGCACGTATTCTTTTTGATCTTCCTTTGATGGATTAATAGAATCCAGCATTTGAGCCGGTACTGTTTGAAATAGCGGCTGCCTACCGTAATTCCTTCGCAATTTGGAATATTCAAATGTTGTTTTGACATATGAAGACATTTCGTATTTTCGTTACCGCTTCTCTACGGAATAACTTTTAATAAAATTATTTTGAGGCCGTCAGATGAGTAAATATTGTATCAATATGGCTATGGCGTAAAATGAATATTGATGACGATTTAAACAATATTAAGTACGAGTAGAATGTCACGACTGTCTGGAAACATATGTGTCCTTGGTTGATCAATTTGATTTTAAAGGGAGTATTAAATAAGTACTCGACTACTTGATTAATATGACTAATTTTATGACCCTTAGAAGTTTTAATTATGGAATAAATACTACTAACTGCAAATAGTATTTTGTTTGCAACTTAGTTTGTTACTTTAGTCGTATTTCCTGTAGACGAAGTGTGTCTTGTACCAGGAAGTGTCGTAACCACATTGTTGAAGGCATGAAGTTGTTATGCGGTTTACATTAATATGCATCGAGTCCATATGGCAATACTTATGTGCGAGAGGTGAGACGACTGCTCTCCACGTTGCGCCTTTATGCTGATTCACTTTACTTGTTATAATTTCAATACCTATCGTTATTTTATGAAACAGAAATGATGGCTAATGGCAAAAATGCAAAGCAATTTCCTTATCAGTTACAATTTATTTGTGATGAAATCTAGTAATATACAGAATTTCTAATAAAAATGAAATTCTTGGAACTTGTTATATAACAAGTTCCAAGAATTTCAATTTTAGTTTTTTTGTAATAAATTTCTTATATTTATATTAATTATTATTTATGTTCCAGTGATGAATCTATTTTTGACAGACCTAATTTGGGACGCCATTCTTTGTTAGCAGAGTTAAATACTGTTTATATCCTGCTCTTGAGCTAATATCCAGAGATTTTATCTTAGAATTTAATGAAGAGCTTAGTGTTTAAGTTGAAATGTGAATATATTATTATATATTGAAGACCTTCTTCTCTTCTTAAATCAGTATCTTTTGAAGAGCGTTTTGTAACTTTACCACAGACGAGTTTCATAAGTTGACTATAATTTTTCGGATTAAATTTATGGAAAAATATTGTTTTACATATTTCTTGTGGCAATAAAATTATACCCAAATAACCTTTGTTTTGTTTACGCTAAACTTGCACAATGCGTTCTTTATTACAAAGTCAACTGAAATGCAAATATAATGTTCCCGCTAACAATGTCAACGAACCCATAAAAAATATGAAAACATATTTCCTTACCATAAAAATATAAACGTCTTCCATACCAGTATTGTACAATCATTTATCAGTCACTTCACATTATTTTATAATTGCTGCTTTCTGTAAAGGTAATGAAAACACAGATGGTATCGATACACTGTCACGAATTAGCACAAGTCACAACACTGTTTTTTGCGTCACGATTAGAAATTCGATTTCGGTGATAGCGACATGCGCGCGCGCCGTACGCTCGTACACACAGACGTCTAAACTGTGACTGGTGCGGCGCGTGACGACACTACTAGTTGCGGAGGTATAGAGGCTCTACAGTACACAAACAGAGCGCATGCCTAAACTCCTGAGTACTACGACTGGTTTGCCTCAAACGTGTCCCGCCAATTGATGTGTTGACTGATCACTATACAGCTAAGTCGGCTAGTGCTGACAGTACCTTCACCAGGGCGCAGTGTTAGTATGGCCTCGCCCTTTTTTAACTTTAACCACAAAGCTAAGTTGGCATGAGGTAGTTAAATGTCAAGGATATAGCTCCGTTTACGATATTTATAGGAACAAAAGATCTATGAAGTTCTATTCAATTTTTTATGATTCCATTTTAAGCTATTGCTTTGCTTTTATCGCGGGCTTTGAGCGCAGTGACCGAATAAAGAAATTCCGTAACGAAAATAAAACCTAACACCCGAAGGTCACATGGATCGAGACGAACTACTCCGAAATCGGACGAATACGTAAGCAGCTGTTTGTGAGAAAGTATAAAGATGTATAGGTATCTATCATATATTTTTCGTATTAAAATGTAATTATAACACATAATATGCACATCATTGTCATCGTTATGAAATTTGCCGTGTCGTTAACTATTTAAATTATCATGAAATACTTACTTAAGGAGAAATCATGTGATATATTTGCATGTTATGATTTTTTCAGTTACTTGATGTCAACCAAAAAGAAATACTGCATAAAAAAAATTATAATTGCATAAGTTGAAAAAAAATGCTATGCAATAGCTTTACCGCGGCAGTCCCCGAGTGCCACATGTTTTTTTTTTTATCTGA
Organism: Diaphora mendica; assembly: GCA_949125395.1. Lineage (NCBI taxonomy): Eukaryota > Metazoa > Arthropoda > Insecta > Lepidoptera > Erebidae > Diaphora > Diaphora mendica. The sequence continues at coordinate 13,347,702 of OX421321.1, forward strand.
ATCTCTTCTAACTAACTTTGGGGTTTTATTTGAAAACTATTGTGTGGGTAAGCTGCACTCTTATGGCAACAAAGGTAGAAAATTTGTCAAATTGCTGGAAAAGTGTTTGGTAATGTGGAGCATCGTAATGACACGCTCACGAACTCAAGTAAGTACCTACTTAGATGTTTGATGAAAGCATAAACCGTGAAGCAAAAACATATCCACAATAGCCTAAAAACAAATCCGTTGACAATACGTAGTAATATTAGTTCAATGGTTTACAATAAAACATTTTGCATCGATTAAATTAGTGAACATTTTTTCCCGTTCCTCCATATTTCTTATAGCTGACCCACGCAACGTCGTTTACGTCTCTTATTGCCTGTAGCGTAATAATTTTCCCCCGTTTTTGTAACATTCTTCATTGGTGCTCCGCTCCTATTGATCTTAGCGTGATGATATATAGCCTTCCACGATAAATGGGCTATCTAATACTGAAAGAATTTTTCAAATCGGACCAGCGGTTCCTGAGATTAGTGCGTTCAAACAAACAAACAAACAAACTCATCAGCTTTATAATATTAATATTATAGATAAGGTGAAAGAAAATCGACCAACCCGTCTGGCCAGCGTGATATAGTGGGCCAAAGCTTCCTTTCTAAGCAGTGGGCTATGAAAGTCTGTTGATGATGATAAAATAAAACAGAGATCTAAAGCTTAAAAAATGGAAGTTTATCTCATACTGGTTTTTTAAATATTGTTAGAATATAGTATTCTACCAAGCAGTCCAATGATGAGTGGACGGAGCCGTAAAGTTGTAAAGAAGAAGAGAAACAAGTGCAATATCGAAGGCAACAAAATACCAAACCAAAATAATAACTAGATTTTTTTATAAAAATATAATATTACAATAAAAACCTTTTATATGAAAAAAAAACGATAGTTATGATCTGATTAAATTTCTTTCAATCATGAAAAATGTAAATATATAAAAAAACGAACCGTTTCCGAATTATATAGTTTTTTTTTGTAATACCTAGTATAGAGATTTGGTATTAATAAAGTAAGCTTTGCGACCATTGCGTTTCGATAATACTTTTGAATTAGGAACTTTAAACAGAAATATTGCGATGATAACTGACGTAAGGCTGTTTAGAACTGGCATGTAATAATTAGTATTCTAACCTAGAAGCTCTGGCTGTAGGTACGTTATACATATAATTAAATAGATGCCTTTACAATAATATTCTACGCAGGTGTACAAGAACACAGTGTATAGGTATGGGTTTATCAGTAAAGGAAAATATTATAAGAAACGATTCCGGTCTATGATGCAACTTTAACTTAAAGAATTAAAACAGTATTGATTAATGTGTAATTCATAAGGTTCTCGACGTAATGTATTTACTTTGGTCATTGAGTTATATGTACTACCGTACGTACATATAACTCAATGAATTTGGTATTGTATTTTCTTTCCAGAGGATTGACGATATATGCTGCATTTTGAGATTGAGAAGAATTAGCGTTTAGGAGTAAAAATTAATAATTTTAGTCTTTTAGTTGACTTATGAAAACAATTTACCTTTTAAAGTAAGGAATTATTTTATTTTTAAATGAATTTGACAAGTAGGTAAGTTTTATCATCATCATCAGTTAGTCTAATAACGTCCACTATTGGACATACAGGTCTCTCCCAATGTTCCCTACTACGGTTCACCGTTTGGTAGCTCTACCAATGCTCCAATACAATGAGAACATTTGGCCCCATCTGCCATTGTTTCTGCGAGCAACAAGTCACATAAATTTCATAATTCTCAGCGCAATGTTACCTTGGTTTGTCTGTGGATAACCTTCTTTATAGAAGGTTAAGTAAGTACTGCTGTCTATCTCCTAGTTTATACTAGGAGATAGACAGCAGTATCTTACTGAGTACAGTAGTATCTCACTGCTATGTTGCAATGTTACCTTGGTTTGTCTGTGGATAACCTTCTTTATAGAAGGTTAAGTAAGTACTGCTGTCTATCTCCTAGTTTATACTAGGAGATAGACAGCAGTATCTTACTGAGTACAGTAGTATCTCACTGCGATCGTCTACCCGCAAACCAAGCGAGAGCTCCTATGGCAAATAGATCCTTAGGTTTATAGAAAAAAAAGTAATAATTCAGGGTAGGGAAGAACTACATCGGCCAATATTTACTGTCTTTTTTTAATGACAATACTATGAAATAATATCATGCAATCACGATACATTTCTTAGCTTAGAGTAAACGGCCGCTTTTTTGTATCATCTGAGAATGTGTTAATACGACCATGGTTTGAATCGCTACTAAGTAGGTGGACCATAAGTTACTTTATCTATGTTTTCTTGACAGAGATTGTGAACATGTCCAAACATTCAAAGTTACCAATGTTTCACTCTTTAGAAAGAAAATGCTGAGTCATCGTGCTATTTTTACGAATTTTATTAAAACGAGCACATATGATGCGTCGTCTGTAAACATAAGGAGTAACAATTAAAGAATAACATTCAAGCAATGTGCAATTGTTTGTTCAGCTTTATGAGAATAATATGTTTAAATAGGATCCTTAACTAAATATATTTTATAACCAATTCTGGAATATTCTCGTTCGCAATTGGTATTAAATTTTATAAATAAAATGAATAGTCAACTTAACTACGGTATTTTTCTCAAACAAACATTTTTATTAGATTTTCCTAAGCGTTCGAATTTATTCGTAGGACTCTGAGGCAGATTCTTCACCAAGACAACGCCCTACGAAAACTGTCGTTCAGAAGAAGATACTTCCTGGAAACTATATTAGTCGAACTTCTGTGTCATCCATCTTACTTACAGTTCACACTTACAACAATTCTGAAAATTGGTTGCAGTGCACTTGTCATAAATAAGAGGCTCGTATACCCAATAAACCGTATACTGTCGTAAATACTTAGTATTATTAGTAATACTAAAGTTATATCTATGCTAGAATCTTTATAATCTCCATTAGGTTTAAGACTGTTCGAATAAAAGTTTGTTGGTCAAGAGTTAATTGGTATAATTGGTCATTAGTGGCTGCGCAGCCGTACGGTCGTTCTTGAGCTGATTAGTAATTGACCCTATGACGACCTTGTGCTCGTATATTCACGGTGTCACTGTTATGAATATTAGGTTATCACTCAGTACTAGATACAGGATTGAATGTTTAGATTAATGCAACGTTGAGATTGAAAACCTGTTCAAAATCTAATGAGCTCTAATGCAAATTTTCATAATGTTTTTTTTTTTTTTTTTTTTTATGGAATAGACCGGCAAACGAGCAGACGTATCGCCTGATGGTAAGCGATTACCGCCGCCCATGGACACCCGCAACACCAGAGGCGTCACAAGTGCGTTACCGGCCTGTGGGGGATGGGGGGGGAGATAGGGGGAGGGGATGGGGGGGGGAGATAGGGGTAGGGGATGGGGGGGGAGATAGGGGGAGGGGTTGGGGTATGGGCCTCCGGTATCCTCACTCACTCGGTGAAACACAGCGCAAGCACTATTTCACACCGGTTTTCTGTGAGGCCGTGGTATCACTCCGGTCGAGCCGGCCCATTCATGCCGAAACGTGGCTCTCCCACGGCGCAAATATCCATCCTGTTTCCACTAAATATACGGTGTCTAATATAAATGTATAATAGAATCATTTTAAAAGGCAGTAGGTATGTACTTAAAGCAAATATACTCAGTTATTGTTTTATTAAACGTGTATTTCAATTGATTAATGTTTAATCTAGAATGCTTCGTTGGGCAATTGTTTTCATTTTGCAACACTTATCGCTACGTTACATAGATGAAATCAGGTATTTCTGCCAGTGCCCACACAGAACACAATTGATTCGATGAATTGAGGTATACTCGTATATATATTATTCTGGTCCAAAAACAATTCAATGTAAAAAGTCTTTGTTTGTACCGTATTATTTAATTACGTACACGCTTTACCACAATTCACACCGTTTTTGTTCCTAGAATTTGTATATTTGTATTCGCATTTGCGTTTTAATATAAATACATTCCTGCACGATTCACTTCAATCCATATACAATTTCAGGCATCAATTATACGCTTCAAATAGTCAGTTTTAGTTTGAGTATGTTCTTACCAAGTTGTGAAATAACTTAAACAGTGTATTTTCTTCCTTTCCATTATAAAAGAAAGTTTTATATTAAGTTGCAGAGCATTATTAATGTAAATATAATGATAGGTATATAAACAACTAGCTTTTGCACGCAGCTTCGCTCACGCAGACTTTCATCCCCTGATTTACCCCCTTAGGGGTGGAGTTTAGTAAAATCCGGTCTTAGCGGATGTCTACACCCTATAAGGAACCTACTTGCTAAATTTCAAGTTTGTAGGTGTTATAGTTTCTGAGATTTCGTGATTAATAAGTGAGTGGTATTTCGTTTTTATATATATAGATTTGTATTGTGATCAAACTGCTAAACGGAATATAAGCCAGGTTCTCAAAACTGGTGTAGATTTAGTTGTGTCTTCTAGTTAGTCGCTTAATATAGCAGTAGGGGTTATGAAATAAATATCTTCAAATAGTTTATTCAACAAGACGGTTTGATTAAGTAAGATATTTAAGAGTTTCATGTAACAAGGTCAGGTCAACAATTGAGCAGCCTCTCGGGGTTTAAGTTATGAATGTTATTCAAAGTCAATTCCAGCATAATAATCTTTTGTAAACGTATTTTCTAAGAATAAAATTCTATGTTGAATATAGTTTTCTATATTATGAATTAATTTCAAGAATAATGTTGTGGTTAAAGTCAGTGTTTACCACTCATGAGTTACGCACTTTTAGCTCTTTACATTTATAAGCAACTACTTCTATAAACGTTTTTTGTATAGATACGTCTACACACCCTATTGCATTTTAAATGAATGTGTTCGATCATGGAAGGTTTAGTGGCCGTAGTGGTACCTAACTTAGTAGTTGTGTGATGGTATTTCATAAACTATCTAGCAATTGGTGTTAGTCAATGTGAGTAATTGTAATCTGTTCTACTGCAGAAGTAGTCTTTTAAATTAGGAAAAAGGTTATTAATTATTCAGTTATTAATAATACTTATAATAAACTCGTAGGTACCTGTTTTTTGCAAACTAATTACAGTTTGCGAAATCGCCTTTGATGTACGATTACATCCATATTTACAAAGATATAACATTACATCATAATATATAATTAATTAAGTATAAAGTACATATTATTATGTTTTGTCACAAAACCAAACCCAAATTTTATCATACAATTACGTTCGACAAAATTGACCTCGTCTTTCTCAATTATTAATTTAATTAAAAACTATGTCATATAAATCTCGATGTCAATATTTGGGTTCTTATTCTTACTTTATCATCATGCAAACGTTTGACGGATGATTTAAAACTTTAAAGTATTTCTCAAGGACATTACCGATTGTAACACAATAAATTTGATATAAAGCCTTGCAGTCAAAATTCGTCATTATCGCGCATTTAATTGTAGCAATAATCACGTGGTGTAGTACATAATGAAAAGAGGCCGTGGCTGAGATTGGTCACGTACGTAGTTTGCTCAATATTATAAAACACTTATTTCTGTCATTGATGTTTCAGAAGAATTTTGTAACGAAAACAAACGAAGCTGCTTTGTGGTAAGCCTTTGCTGGGAAATAGACAATACTTGCATGATATATCGACACATTGCAACGGTCTTCGTTTCGCACAAATGAAAGAATTCTTTGTATACACAATGGACAATGGAGCGTGCCAGAGAAACGATGAAGATGTTTGTAATTTGGCGTGTACATATGTAGTACACACCTAATCCGGCTCGGTTTCACGTCGGAACGGCTAGGATTAGGATTGCCCTTGCCTTAATTGGTAAGCCGGCAGGGTTATTTATTGGCAAGAATGCATACAGAGAAAGTTTTTTTTTTTAAATAGATATACATTTTGTATTACTCGATTATATACAGTGGTGTATAAAAAAGCATTGTGTCATAGAACTACACATGGTAATAATTCTATTCGCGTAAAATCTATATTATTGTTTCGTAACGCTATTTATCTCTATTGAAACCTTCCATGATTTGTTCAGTTTTGCTCCTAGGAGGTACTCAAATAAAGGATGGTAGTCTTTTATTTTTTAATTTTAAAAAGACAACTCCCGCACTGAGAATAAATCCTGTGTCGCAGGGGACTTTACAAACATACATGAAACGGAAACAAAGAACACCCAGACTCAGAAAAACAATTTGTGGATCACACAAAGTGTTATCCTACGTAGGATTTGAACCCACGACACTTGGCGAAGTAGGAAACGGCGTGGTGACCGTTAAACCACTAGGCCAAACGTGCAGTCTTTGGAAGTTAGTACTCTCAACAAGTCCTTAATAATAATCCTAAGTTTTAATACAATAATAAGTCCTTTATACAACTTGGCCTAGTTACTTACCTACTAGTTCTTGGCATCTTCCTCAGTAAAAAATAATTTGAAAAAATATGTGTGAAACAGCCAAGCCATACATTTTTACTGACATGTAGAGTTTGTGAAGTAAGGGTTGGTAGAGTTAGGGCGTGTAGATTCAGAAGAAGGCTTTACATGAGATCTGATATCTTTTTCAAAGGGTAAGCGACTGCATATAGCATAGCATAGCATATATAGCATAAAAAAAAAAAATATATATGGCACTATATGCAGTCGTTTTGGCAACATGTTACATGAAAATGTTTTTGGTGGGATTTCATTCCTTTTTGTAAGTTGCTTAAGGCAATATTTTTATTGTTTTTTTAACTTGAAACTCTCATACAAACTTCCACCCCCAATTTTGGGGGTTGAGGGGTAAAAATAACAGGTTTATGAATTTTTTAGTTGTTTGTATACCAAATTTCAGCTTTCTAGCACTTCAGGGAGTACTCTAATAGTTTTGATGATCATCAGTGTGTCAGTGACTAACTCGGTGTTTTTTACATATCAAAAAAATCTAAAGTATCAAAGCTATGCAACTGAAACTCTGTGTGTTTAATAAGTATATTATTGACATTATATCCTGAGAATCTGAACGATCTGTTATATCGGAAACCAAAGTTATGAGGGTCCAAAAAAACGACGAGAAAAGGTAGGTAGTGCCCTTGCGCTTGGCTTGGCTCGTCCTGGCGGGGGCACGACCGTGCCTCCAGATAAAATTGACTGAGGTAATTGTGGTTAACACTAAACAATACAACATCAACGAATGGAAATCAAATGCGTACGGTCTATTAAAATGTACGTTTTTGTTGTAGGTAGCTGTGTAGGCGGTTACTGCGAATAATCTCGTGTCAATGTATTTGAGAACAATTAATTTGTTTATTAAACATTCGGAGCGTTGAAAGCGTGCCTTAAGTATACATAAGAAACGTTTCTTTTATCAGAACATGTTAATTTAATTCAATTACGAGAATGTGTTCAATGTAGCTAGTTCGTTTTAAATTTATTTTATTTTATGATGTTTTTTAATGTTTTTAATTAACAAAGTGGATATCACTGATGACTCAGGACTCAGATGACTATAAGGAAAATCAACAATATGGGGAAAATTTACATACTATTTAATATATAGGTACTAGCATTTGCCCACGGTTCCACCCGCGTGTATGTCGAATATTGCGGTAAAGTGTAGCCTATGTCCTTTGTCAAAGTATTTCCATGACGAATTTGCAGGTGCAGCGGTTTGGCCGCGAAAGCAGGACAGACAGACAGAGTTACTTTCGCATTTATAATATAAGTATGGATTGGAGTATTTAATTTTTAAAAGTTTTTATTTACGCACAAATAAGAAACATAGAGTCCACACTAGACAATTTTATTTATTTAGGGGGATTATTTTTTTTTAAATCATCAAGACGTTAGAAAACGAGACGGTATGTCACCATATTAATCTTTCTCCTTGAGTGTACTTGAGAGCGTATTATATATAACCTATCTGTATGTATCAAAACACAATACAAAGATACAAAATCCGGGTGAAGTCATTACAAAGCGTGGGTCAAGCGACTGAATAACCTTGTAGTACACGCCATCCCCTCGTAATTGGACCTTTGTAGTGGGATCATCCAATAACAAGACCTATAGAGGTGCACATTTTACGACTGTGTTCCGGTACACTGTGCCGCTTTTGTGACTACTTTGTAGTATTTGCTTCTGATAGTGTTAGACACTGAAGATTGCCTGACTGCGAGAGCTATTTCTATACTAATAAAATGAAGTTAAATAGTTTTAATTGTTTTTAGCGTGCTAAATTGGCTTGATGTTTCGAAGAAAAAATCAAAGAGTAATTATGTTAATACTAGCTTTTGCCGGTAAAGAGTATATTTCCTTCCTTAAGAATCAAAGTATCTCCGTGGCAAATTTTATTAAAATCGGTGAAGCGGTTTAGCCGTGAAAGACCTACTTTCGAATTAATAATAATAGTCTAAATTACAGTGTAAGACGTTCTCTCAATAATAATCATACTTGTAAACAAAACTGCAGGGAATGGTTTGTGGTTTGCTTCGAATAAAGATTAATTCTTAGTAGTAGTACACTTAGGGAGAGCACAAACGTGGACACTTTTGTGTCTTGTGGCGGATACAAGCCACCGATGAATATTTGATTATTATAGAACCAGCATGAAATCATCCACGCATACGTAAACATTTTTTGTGTCTAGTTGCTTCCACTTAATGTGTTCGGTGTCGGTAACTGGCAACCGGTTGAAGACATAAGCAACATTAACAAATTGCCTTACAACATTGTGAGACTGACGAAAAACAAGAGACGAATTGTGGCCAGTAGTAGCAACCGGTGACTGTTTACGGTTGCCGCCACCGGACACAGCAACTACGGTTACCAGTGGCCAGTAGTAGCAACCGGTGACTGTTTACGGTTGCCGCCACCGGACACAGCAACTACGGTTACCAGTGGCCAGTAGTAGCAACCGGTGACTGTTTACGGTTGCCGCCACCGGACACAGCAACTACGGTTACCAGGGACCAGCAGTAGCAACGGCAACACGTTTGCGCAGCGCCTTAACAAATAGTAAATTGACAATATTTTTGATGATATCTTGTGAATCTAATACAAGACAAGAATGTGTGTTGTATGTATCCAAAATCATTCGATTAGCTGAATGCTATAATTGAAGACTGATTCAGATTGCCTTGAACAGAAGTAGAACATGATATTGTACTAAAGCTCATTACTTGACTAGCTTTTTCCTGCTGTTCGATTTTGTGATTTCATATTTCTGGATTAAACCTCATGTGCTATTCCAAACTATAATCGACTCTGTACCAATCAACAACCCAAAACGTCCCAATGTTGGGCTCGGGTCTCATCTCAGGAGAGGGTTAAGGCCATACATCGCCACGCTGGCCGAGTGCGGGTTGGGGACTGGCAAGACAACGTTGTGTAATCAAAATATACCAAATTTGATAGCAATTTGTTCTGCCGCTTGTTACTTATTCACCTGAAATACGAGTCTTTGGTATATAATCAGTTAACAATAGGATAACATTTTCACTGTAAATAAAAATAATGTGTAGTGATCATTTTCCAAGTTGGTTATTGTAACACAAGTAATAACTATGCTTGCTAATAAAAATCAAAAGAGGAGTTGTGGAATACAAGTATCGTCATCATTAACAGCAATTTAACAGTCCTGGACCTAGGGTTCTACTTAGCAAGAAAGTTTTGGCCAGACGGGTATAATAGGTTTTTTTTTCACGTATTCCTTCTCTTTAACCGACTTCCAAAAAGGAGGAGGTTCGTGATGTTTTCCTGCGTAGTTTGTTCCCTTAGTTGCCTACAGGGTCATGGGATGGGATGAACAAGGGCACCACCCCTATTGATTCCCATTGGTGTCATACACTCCGTATCCTTAAGCCTCCACCCCACGGACAATGCGACATATAATAAGTATTGAATTTTTTTTTTTAAAGACAACTCCCGCACTAGGAATAAATCCTGTGTCGCGAACCCTTTACAAACAAACATGAAACGGACACAAATTACGGACACAAAGTGTTGTCCTACGTGGGATTTGAACCCACGACACTTGGCAAAGTAGGAAACGGCGTGGTGACCGTTAAACCACTAGGCCAAACGTGCAGTCAATTTTTTTACTTGTTTCGTTCTCTTCTGTATAGTCATAATAGTAAAAATCGCACAGGAAGGGTTCCGTACATATACATTTCAAGCGTCTACCTGTCGTCGTTATGCATATCGAGGAAAAAACGGCAAAAAATCACGTTTATTGTATGGGAGTCCCTCTTAAATAGTTATTTTACTTTTTGTATTTATTGTTATAGCGGTAACAGTAATATATAATTTGTGAAAATTTCAACTCTCTAGCTATCACGGTTGATGAGAAACAGCCTGGTGACAGACAGACGGACAGCAGAGTTTTAGTAATTGGGTCCCGTTTATTTCCTTTGGGTACGAAACCCCAAAAACGACGTATTACATATCAGCATCAATTCAAAATTATCTACCTACAGCAGAAAGTATCTCTTTGTTAAGAATTTTCCATTTATGAAAACATCCGTGATATATCTAGGCTGGATGCCACAGCATCAGTGTGATTTATGCAAACTTGGCAACTCATTAATCATATTACGTTGTCGATTGGAAAGCGAGCCATTTTCGCGCCAAAATTGTTGGTTTGGTTTTCTTCATACAATTTACTCAACAATGACAGATCACTTTTTATCTATATTTTTTACAAAAGTAACCTGACAAAAATGTAAGTTTCCTTTTCAAATTTATTTTTCACACAGGCTTACTAAAACTTTGATTATACATATCTATACTATTATGGGCGCAGCACTAGGCCCAGATCGATTCTAGTCAAGTTTATTAGCCCACGAATACGTGATACCTTCCTGGCTGCCGCCATTCAGCACAACAAAGTGAAACCCAAGGACAAACTTAACTCAAGCCATCTAGGCATAGCAGAGGACAAACCAGTACCAATATTCGTTGTTGAACATTTGTCTGCTGAAAATAAGATGCTTCACGCTGCAACTCGTGCTCGTGCAAAAGATCTCGGATACAAGTTTGTGTGGGTACGCGGTGGTAAAATTTTTACAAGAAAAGATGAATTGTCTCCGAGCATATTTATAAAAAGTCGGGACATATTAAAGTCTTTAGTCTGAGCTTGCTTTTTATCAGCAACGTGCAGGATAATGTGTGTTAAACAATTTAAAATTCACTGTTAAATGTTATTATCAGAATACGAGAGGTTTGCGTGGAAATCTAGCAGAGGTACGTCAACTAATACATAACTGTGAGTACGAAATCTATGTCTTAACCGAAACATGGCTTTGTGAGGGTGTGTTTGACTCTGAACTGTTTAATGATAATTTTACGGTGTATAGAAGAGATCGCGGGACATCTGAGCTTAACTCTCATAAGAAGAGGGGCGGGGGTGTGTTGGTGGCAGTGTCTAATAAATTGAGTTCATGTCGAAGGGTTGAGTGGGAGAGCAGCTGCGAGGATATGTGGGTTACCATTGGGACGCCCACGGGTAGGTCTTTGAAGATTTGTGCTTTTTATCTATCCCCACCGTTAACCAGCGATATTCTTGAACATTTTTTTGAGAATTGTAACATCGTTATGGACTCTAATGCCGACTCTTCTACACTACTAGTGGGCGACTTTAATATGAGTGACATAGTTTGGGTGCAAAGTGAGGTAAATAGTTTTTGTACGGCATGCAATTACAGTTCTAGGTATATTTGTACACTTCTTATTGATTTTATAGAATTAAACAACCTAAAGCAATTTAACTGGGTTAAAAATTTCCAGGATAAGATACTGGACTTAATTTTGTCTGATATCGACCAAATAACTGTAAGAAAATGTGTCAATCCTATACGTAAAATAGACAGATATCACCCAGCAATAGAATTCGAACCTTTTATAGTAGTGAATAAAAAAACTAAACCTAAACCAGTTACTAGGTTTAATTATTTCAAGGCGGACTATGTAGCTATCACCAATTCGCTGAGCAGTCTAGACTGGAGCAAAGAATTCGCAACGTACACGAATGTGAACAATATGATTGATAGGTTTTACCTTATAATCCGGGACATCATCAAAAGACACGTGCCAATGATAACATCCCACAGAGGTAAATATCCGGCATGGTATTCCAATCAATTAATAAAAGTCCTGAGACAAAAATTTAAATTACACGCTAAAATTAAAAAGTACAATAACCCCTTGGATAAAATAGAATTTGGTTATTTGAGAAAAGAATGTCAATTATTAATTAAGATCTGTTATAAAAATTACTTAGAGAACATTGAGAATTCTATTAAAAAGCATCCTAAATTGTTTTGGACACACTTGAAAAATCTTCGTAAAAAGAGGACAGGGGTGGCGCGGCACCCTGGATGGTACATTTATAGAAAACTTGCTGAGGAGGTTTGGGCAGTCGATGCTGTTGTTAAAAAGGGTAAAGGCAGTTCGTCCTACCCTACAGAGATGTTTCTCGACGGCACAGGTGCCAGCAACGCAAAAGATATCTCTAACCTGTTCGCCAAGCAATTCTCATCGGTATACGATTGTTCTGACCTCAATGAATTTACAGAAAATAAAACACTATCCGTGAGTTATCCAGAAATTAACGAGTATTACATAAGCGAAGAATCCATAATTAAAAGTCTTACTGGGTTAGATCTAAGCAAAGGAGCTGGGCCTGACAATATACCGCCAATATTTTGGTCCCGTTGTGCGCATTATCTGTCTGCCCCGCTGGCCCGCATTTATAATATATCGATTAGATCAGGAACATTTCCTGAGGTGTGGAAACAGGCCAAAATCGTGCCAATTTTTAAACAGGGCAAGCGAGAAGTTATATCCAACTATCGCCCTGTTTCCATTTTGTCTACATTGTCAAAAGTCTTTGAATCACTAGTCTATCCAATATTTTATAAACATGTGAAAAACTATTTATCTCCTTGTCAGCACGGATTTATAGCAAAAAAGTCGACCAATACTAACCTTGTGACCTTTATTTCGGAAGTAACGACAGCAGTTGACAAGGGATTACAAGTGGATGTGGTGTATACCGATTTTTCAAAGGCCTTTGACAGGGTCAATCACAGCATACTTCTACACAAACTACATTCTCTAGGCATAACCAACACAAGCCTAAAATGGTGTTTTTCGTATCTAAGCACCAGACCTTCTACAGTTGTTGTAGATGGGGACGAATCCGAACCCTATTTTGCCACCTCTGGGGTGCCGCAAGGTTCGAATTTGGGCCCACTCTTTTTTGTAATTTTTATTAATGACTTGCCAGAAATTTTTAAACATTCAACACCTTACCTATTCGCCGATGATCTTAAGTTAATACGCGTGATAAAGACAGAGTATGACTGTCATTTGCTTCAAACAGATATAGATAGTTTATGCCAATGGTGTACAATAAATAAAATGTATCTGAACTGTAGTAAGTGTTATCACATAAAATTTAGCATTAAACGGAGTAATATTCAGTCCATATACAAAATGCTTGATAACAAACTTAAAGAAGTAGATGTTATTAGAGATCTGGGTATTTACATGGATCGTGAACTACGGTTCACAGATCATTACAATATAACTATTAGTGCAGCGTCTCGTGCTCTCGGATTTATTCTTAGATCGTCAAAAGAATTTCGAAGACCTTCGACAGCACTGCTCTTATATAACACTTATGTGCGCACCCGCCTGGAATATAATAGCACGTCATGGAATCCAACATATCAGGTCCATAAAATCAGAATAGAGGGTATACAAAGGAGGTTTATTCGAATCTTGGCTTTCAGATTTAATGTAGATGGCTCAAATACATCATACGAGGACAAACTAAAGCACTTTAAGCTTTTGTCCCTTGAGTCTCGTCGCACAATTGCTGATCTCACTTTCCTATTTAAGCTTTTTAACAACAGCATCGACTGCCCAAACCTCCTCAGCAAGTTTTCTATAAATGTACCATCCAGGGTGCCGCGCCACCCCTGTCCTCTTTTTAGTATCCCTCGTCATCGCACAAACTTGGGAAAGCACTCACCTATTGCGAGATTATCAAAGCAGTATAATGATGTAGCCAGTGTCTCGGCTGACATAGATATATTTAATAACGGCTTGGGAAATTTTAAGAAATGCATCCTCGAACACCTAGGTTGAGTTGACGTATCTCATTTTATTTTATTTTCTTTTGCTTTATTTTGTTTATTTGTTAATCTCATTTTGATTTTCAACTTGATTCTTTTAAGCCACTTAATTGTTGATTCGATTGATTGTTAATTTGATTTTGTTAGCTTTATTTGATTCGATTGATATATTTGATTTGTTTATTATGATTGATTAATTTTATTTTGTTTGATGTTATTTTATTTTATTTTATTTAATTGACTTACTTGATTTATATGATTTACTTGATTTATTTGTTTTTTTTTGATTTATTTGATTTGTTTTCTTGGGTTTGTTTAATTTATTTGATTTGATTTAATTGATTTACTTTAATCTATTTCTTGTAAGAGGGGAGAGATAGTATATTGTGATGTTGTTTGATATTGTGATTGTATAATATGTTAGGCTAAAGCATGCTGAATTCACCTATAATTGGTCAAACAATTGGAAGGAGACCTCACTACATTATTGTTTTTTTTTATTATTTTGTTGTGACTGTTGGTGAATCTTTACTAAATAAATAAATAAATAAATAAATTATATAAAGCTGAAGAGTTAGTTTGTTTATTTATTTGTTTGTTTGTTTGAACGCGCTAATCTCAGAAACCGCTGGTCCGATTTGAAAAATTATTTTAGTGTTGGATAGTATATTTATCGAGGAAGGCTATAGGCTATAAATCATCACGCTACGACCAATAGGATCGGAGCACCAATGAAAAATGTTTCAAAAACGGGGGAAAATTATCAAGCTACGGGTAATAAAAGACGCAAACGAAGTTGCGTGGGTCAGCTAGTTATAAATAAATTCAGACATAATTTATGCATTTACAATATAACTTCTACAGTTTTTGGTTGGTTTTTTAAAGACAATGATGAAATTATGATAAAAAAATATCAAAGTTATTGCACGTAAAGTGGTTCTAAATGGCTGGTGGATGCTTTTATTCTTGTAATACTCGTAGAGTGCCTATTTTTTACCGACTTCAAAAAAGGAGGAGGTTCTTAATTCGATTATTTTTATTTATTACCTCAGAACTTTCGACTGGGTGAACCCATTTTGATGATTATTTTTTATTTGAAAGCTGGTGCTTCCCGTGTGGTCCCATTTCAATTTGGTCCAGCTCTTGAAGTCGTTTTTTTGTTAATATTTTTGTTATTGGTTAAAGATATTTTTAAGACACAAAATTGAACCGCGTAACAATACGATTTACACATCACATCAATAGCTTTTAATAGTCCACGGCTGGACATAAGCCTCTCCTTCGAAAGAAGGTTAAAAACGAATGACTTATTTCAAAAATATATTATTAAGGATGATTTTCCAAAGATTTTATTACTCATACTTTACTCATAAATTTCAAGATTTTGCTTAGATTTACGTTGTCAAGTGTTGAATGGAAGTCGTTAGCTTAAATAATAAAGAAATCGTTATTATTAAGATACAATAAACTATTTACTTTCAGATCAACTTGAAATATAATCGATCAGTAATGCTTCAAAATTTAATCGTTAGATAATCTAATAAATTGCATGATCGCATCGAATTTGAATGGTTTTGCTTTGAATTGATTAAACCATTTGATATTGTTCTCAATTGAAAATACAACTTTTTTAGAGGACACTAAGAACTGTTTTACTATGTCTATCACAAAAAATATTTTACTAGTTAATTATAATAACTGACAAAATCTTGGACCGTTAAGGAATTCCAATTAGTTGGGGTTTTTGAGGGAACCATGTCCCAGCAATCCACCAATATTCCTTTCACACTGTTGCGTCATTCCTCTATAAATATCGACAATTTTCTCCTCTGCAATTCCCAAAGTGCTTGTTAGACATCTAGGTATACCAAAAAGATAATACAATTTTGAAAACTCTCAATAAAACTCTAAATGATAGAACAGAACAATTTAATATTGTATGTTTTGTAGGTTAAAAATATTGAATTTAACTGTCTTGGATTTGTCCTTTACTTTTTAGTAAATATATACATATTTTGTACTTAATGGAAATATTTTATTATGTGACATAGAAACCTATGTACATAACCATAAATTAAAAAAAAAACAATAATAACAATATTTACATACAAGCGTCAAAAAACTCTACATCTTCGCCTACTGGTAGCGTTCCCAAAAGACTGGCAGCATTACCACGTTGAAGTGCAATGCTAATTCTCTGTGCTAGCACAGCGAATCAGCATCAAAAATAAATAAATTAAAAAAAACTTTTTAATAACAAGCTTTTCTTGGTATGCTCTAAAAATAATATAAAAGCGTGTCGCGATATTTTCCTGTGTAGATAAGAAAGTAAATTAAAGAACTTGATTTGACTGATATCAATGTTTAAAATTTTGAAACTAAGTAAATACTGGTAACGAAATCTCGCGACAAGCTTTTGTATTATATAAATTGTGCAGGCTCCATCATCAGACCCTGGATACTATCACAACATAAAATACTCGTCAAGACAAATCAAACGATTCCACACTCAATGGGTTTCGTCATTTTATTACAAAGCTCCTATGGCCACATTCAAGCTCCAGCATCAGATCAGCTCCATGTCGTCATATTATTACATTATCACGCTGTTTACATATGCCTGCAAAATTTCAGTACAATCGTTTGAAGATATCTGCTTCAAATTTAACTTGCAAGATTTGGGTACAGACAAACATCGGGACAGGTGAAGCTAAATAAAAGCTTGTAAAAAGGCCGGCCTTCTGGTCGCGAGAAGCGTCAATCAGTTGCTTAGCTAGTTGTTTAAACATAGTGCGAGCACTCAGACCCCATGAACCTAGCGTCTCTACCCCAAACGGTTTAAAAATGTAATAACCTATTAAACTTTGTTACTTACGCCCTTTGAGGCTTTTCGCAGAAGCAGCAGCAGCGCCGACATAACCAGCTGTACTTGGAAGATGAGATGGCGTGAGGGTGTCAACGCAAGTTGCGTCAGACACCATAGGCTTACCCATCTTCCATGGCAGTAACGACATACTATCTGGTCTCTTGACATCGTCCCGTACCAGACCATTTGGTTCACGTACCGCTGGAACGCCGGCGGTAACAAGAGTACGATGGATAATGTCGTTAATATTGGCATGTCGAGATATTCGGCCAGCGCTTCTGCTACAAGAAAGGCCATGGCCTTCGTACATCATGATGTACGAAACTGTCAACAGCTTCTCCACAGTGACAAAAATGCGGAGAAACACAAGGCGCTCCTAAACGGAGGCAAATGGGACTAATCCCGCCCACACGCCCACCACTGTAACTCCTGTACACCAGGATCAACAGCGGTGACCCACGAAAACACCGAGTTATGACACTCGGGAAGTCCCAGGAAAAATTTAACTGTCTTGGAACCCGCAACGAAATTAATCAGAAGAAAACTGGAGGAGTTGGAAATATAATAAGTCCACTTCCCTCCTTAGCAAAGCGGGAGACAAAATGGAGTCTAAATAGGCAGACGCCTTTTTCAAACCGGGAAGCACCACGGATAAAAAATATTATGGGTCCTAAGTGAGCTATATTTGATTTCTATAGTATGTATGGCAGAATCGCTTAAACGCACGGAAATTCACCGCAGTTGACACAAGAACCCCATAATATACTACCCCAGACGTCATTTGTAAGCTATTTAGCATCATGTTACGTTCATTGTACCAAAGACTACATTCCCAGAGGATATGATGAGCCGACTGTTCACAGCTAGAATCAGGTGTTGAGCATTGACAAAATGGTGAATCGACTAATTTAAATGAGTATAGTTTGCTCTTAAAGTTACCGTGGCCTGTAAGAAATTGAGCGACACAGTGATCTACCTCGAGCCATGTCCTTGACAACCTTTCGCGAACAGATGGAAAGAACTGGTAGAGGTGGCGCCCCTTAGATGATTCGTCCCATCGTTTCTGCCATTCATCCAAGAGGTCGTTATAGACATTGGATTTTTGTTGAAACAATCTTATGATTTTACCGCGGTCTCGTATGCCCAAAAAATCGCATTCCATGTTTTGTAGTGTGGAATAGTACATGGCTGCACGTCTTTGCACCTCGAGATCGACCGGAAGAACACCTGCCAACACCGGTAAAGCCTCAGTGCTAACCGTCCTATATGCCTTGCACAAGAAAATCAATGCAGGTCGTTGGCCTTGTAACAGTTTGCGACGGACAGCACCTACAGTCGCCCTATCTGCCCATACAGGAGCACCATAGCAAATAGAACCCAAATAAGTAGCTCCATATATGATCTTTAGTGTATTATATGACAGACCCCATGTCGCAGTTGATATCCTCGTCAGTGCAAAGAAACTCTTTTTAGACTTTTCATTAACTGTTCTAATATGTTCAATAAATAAAAAAATTCTTTCTAAAACCAATCCCAAATAACAAACCGAGGTTTTATTTTTAATAGTAACATTTTCAAATTTAATACACGGCGGTGATTTGAGGTTACCTTTCAGAAGTAGCTGGAAGGTTTTGTTTGGTGCAAACGTCAACCGATTACGCCCACCCCACCGAGATATTAAGTCCAAACATACAACAACAAACGGAGGCAAGTGAACTTTTCGCTTTGCAAAAGTAGTATTGTCCAATAAGGTACCTATGCTGGGTGATGTAAGTGCCTGAATCCATAAACCTGATTCCCACTCTCCCACAGCTAACTTTTAAAATTTTTAATTTTGTCTTCGATGAATGTCTGAAAACCGTCTTCCAAGACCGGAGAACCAAGAAGGCGAAGATACCTTTTCTCTAAAACTTTAATGTTAGGTGCCAAGGAATTAAATTTTTGTATAGTCGAGAGTCTGTCTATATTATCACAAATAAAAATGTCACATTTGTCCGAGTTGAGGTCTAAGCCAATGGATTTAAATTTATTTTTAACCCCCGACGCAAAAAGAGGGGTGTTATAAGTTTGACGTGTCTGTCTGTCTGTGGCACCGTAGCTCGCGAACGGATGAAGCGATTTCAATTTAGTTTTTTTTTGTATGAAAGGTGAGTTACGAGCGAGTGTTCTTAGTCATGTTTCATGAAAATCGGTTGAGTTGTTTAAAAGTTATGGGGGTGAAAGTGGGGAAGAATAACCGAATGTCTGCAAAAATATCATCGAGTGGGGTCTCAAATGAAAGCGCATAACGTGTTTTTTACTTTTTAAAGGGTACTCAGGTTATTATGTAGGGCGTTTTTTTAAATTTTGAGAATTTATAGTTATTATTAAAAGATAAATCTTCTAAAACTGTATCTACTACTATCTACTGTTGTACTTTATATTGTAGTGTTTGGTATCTGTCAGAAACAGAGCATTTGCTTGAAAACCGACGCTAGACATGATAGTGCAGTACAACCTGATACATGCTGATATTGAAAAACATTTTTACTCTATTATGGTTTTTAGATTTAAGTTTATTATTACTGTGACTCTTTCAAATGTCTGCTAATATTTTTTATGATACCTATGTTATATGTTTAAATTTCTGAACAGTATGTTACGGATGAAAATTTCCATTTATCACATAAAGTACTCTTATTCAGGGCTACTGTTTTTTTTAAAGAGTTGCGTATGTAGCCACTCACACAGTCTCATTACATGCCGTTATTAGTACGATTATATATACGCATAATTTATTATTTCAGCAACATAACAGTAGATACATTGCATATATTTTTTAAACTTTCTTTTACATAAACATTCGTTGACTTTTTAATGCATAGTTATGAATTGTAATAAAAAGTTTTTTTTTTCATTATAGTAAAAATGTTAATAATTTAGGTATACAAAATTAATTATTATAAAACTGTCTATTGAACATTAAAATGAAATTGAATTTGTATAAACCTAAATTATTTTGTTTATGACCTATGAAATATGGTTTGTAAATTTTTGAACATAAAAATTATCATATTGATATTGTAATAATATTCATTTAGAATATTATTGTTCATAGCGTTAGTTTGGCTAACTGTAAATCGTAGTCTATTGCACTGGCAGTTTAATATTTTAAGTGCATTATAGGACAATAGAGTGCGGTGTAGAATTCAATAAAGCCAAAATTTTAATTCAAACGAGAGTATAGAATTTCTGGTGTGGTATTATTTATATGTACATATTTAAGAATATTCTTGCATTTGTAATAGCCACTAATTCATTTTTACCGCTTTCACTTACCGTAGAATGGTTTAGGAATTTGTAAAGAGTTGCATCTTTGATATTCTATCTTAAGATATTTTTTTTGTTAACATTGATAGTCACCATGCTGAACTGTCCACGTTTGAATTGAAGATGGTGACCACCACACTTGGATTCTACTTATACTTTCCATCAGACAGAGTAGAGTCATTTTGGTAGCTTGAAGATAAAAAAACATATTTTGTAAAATTCAATAACATTTTTCGGTCTAGTTTGATTATTACACAGATGCTACAGCTGTCTAAGCTGTACACTAAAAAAAAACAAATGTAAACAATTACTACTGATTACCTACAGGTTTGAGATTTTTAAACAACGAATCAATAACAACGAACGATCATCATACAGAAAGCCAAACTTGGATTGGCATAATTCTATTTGACATTCATTTTCAAAATGGTAATGAAATATCCAAACACAAGTTATCATTGTACCTCCGCGAAGAAAACTTCCGGCTTTCTATTGTTTTCATTATCACCGCTCATCTTGATCGGAAATTAAGTTCAAGGGAAAAGTGTAAACAGTGACAGTTTAATTTGTTTACAACAGGAACGTGAACAACGGAATTTTTTATTTCATTAGAATAATATGGAATTCTTTATCAAGCTGACATAGACCGTCGGTATAATTATTACAGACTTCAAATAAGAATAGAAGATATCTATAGGTATTATCATGTTACCTGTTTTATTAACCGACTTCCAAAAAGGAGGAGGTTCTATGTTCCACTGTATGTATTTTTTTTTTTTTTTTTTATGTATGTTCACCGATTACTCCGTCAGTTATGGACCGATTTTAAATTTTTTTTTTTGTATTCGAAAGGGTATGCTTCCGAGGTGGTCCCATTGCCAGCATATCAGGATCTGATGATGGGATCCCAGGGAAATCGAGGGAAACCCTCATTTTTTATAGGCACATACTATGTTTTTCGTATATTTTCTGAAGTTAAACCGGTCATCATTTTATGATGATGAGCTGATGATGTAAGGTACAACTCCTTAACGGTTAGGAGTTGGAGGATAAATCTTTAAATATCATATGTACATATGTTACCTTTAGTCGTATTCTTTAAAATTATTTAGGTAAGCTGATGATGGAAGGTGGAAGGTACAACTCCTCAACGGTTAGGAGTTGGAGGATAATTCTTTCAATTTCATATGTATCTAAAGACTTCAGTCGTACACTTTCAAGTTATTTAGGTGAGCCAATGAAAGAAGGTTAAACTCTTCAACAGTTAGGGATTAGAGGATGATTTTAATATTACGCGTACGTATAGACCTTAATTTGTATTCTTGATGATGAAATAGTTCAACTTACTACTTACCTACGATTGTTTGCACTAAAAACTGAAAAATAAAAACTTTTTATAAAAAAAAACCGACTTCCAAAAAACATCCAACGAAAACTCTCTGCCAAAAAAACACTTAGTCGGTGCCAAGTGAATATCGCTTAGATTTTTGTAATTGTTCGTTTGTATTCTTTTTGGCTTAGCACCGACTTCAAACAAATTCTAGGTACCTAGCACACATTATAATACTACTATTTAAATGAATAAAGAATTAGGTATAGGCAATTTATGAAGAACCAGTTTATTTTACGCTTTTAAGTGTCTTTTTGGCAGAGAGTTTTCGTTGGATGTTTTTTGGAAGTCGGTTTTTTTTTTTATAAATTTTTTTTATAAAGGATTACACTTATTTTAGATTTTCAATTAGATTTGTCCTGTTTTTTTTAATTTTTAGTGTTCCTTGCTAGTTTTATCCTGATGTAGACTGAATAAATCGTATTTTATTTGAGTTTAAATATAAAGGGGTGTAGGTGTTCTTGTATTTGACGAAGGTAGTAGGTGTAGGTTCATGAAAGATTTTCGAATTACATAATACGTTTAATTTAAACTATATGAAACTTAAAGATAAGTCAAAATATAGCAAAAACTAAGTTAGCCTTAAAATGTTTCTTTAGTTCTAAGTTCGTGTCGTAGAACTTCAGTTCTTGTAAAATTATCAAACAGTAAATCTGTTCTGCTTTGCAGCGACACGTGTAAGATTATGCGAATAACATCACATGTTGATGCTGTTATCTGTAACAATATTATTATTGTTGGTATAGGCTAAGACTAGTCGTGTAACGTGTGTGTGGGCGAGGAGCTTAAAAACTTACTTGAAACTTTAAATTAGTTGATTTTATCGGTAAGATCTTTATGTATAAAGGGATTATTTGTTATTTAGTTCTGAATCAGAGGCCATGGGTTCGATGCCGACCCAGGAAAAATAATTGTGTGCTAAGCACAGTTGTTTGTGCTGTGACTTGTTATAAATTGTCTATAATATATAATTAATACTATTTATAGAAATTACGATTGCGATGTATATGCACAAATAATAATAATATTTCGAACATCTAACACACCACGCTATCTAATCCCAAATTAAGCAGAGCTTGTACTGTTGGTATTAGACAACTGATAAAATACACTTATACACAATAATATCATTGCATATACATAAATGCATACCTATGTATACCTGTTTTTTTTTTGTAAATACAAACATATTATACAAAGAAAACACCCAAAAAAAAATGTATATTATGTATTTATATCAGTTGTCTATTAGGTACCCATAACACAAGCTCTACTTAGCTTGGGACTAGATGTCGTTGTGTGTTAGATGTCCGTATTATTTAATTTAAACTCCGAAATATACATATGTTTTTCAGCAGTGTGATTAACTTAGCAAACATGGCACAGACGGCCAAATGTGAGATGTGTGAGGTTATTTCCTTACTATAATATATGTACAATATTACAATGTCACTGTTCCCTGAGTTACCTATTTCGCGTGAAAGTTCAAGTAAAGATAAACATGTTCTTAGCGAAACCATAAACATGTAGACGATTAAATTCTAGGAAAACATGAGCAGCGGATCGTGATGTTATGATTACTTGCGTTTGTTGCTATGTAAACCGTTGAGTCTACGCAGCAGTGCACAGTAGGTACGGAAACAAAACCGATAGAGGTCATTGTCAACTTCTAGGTTCACTTTGAGATCGAAACTGTAGTAGCGGAAGCATCGGAAGCATCGGAGATCGGTTAGCTTACGATTCGATTTATAGCAACGATCGAGAACCAAGCGCTTCCCTTAGATGTGTGCCAGTGATCCGTGAATTTTATTGTTTCCCCTCGTACGATTTTGTACAAAGTTTTGTGTTCACACGTACTGAATAGGGAACAATTCGATAAACCACTATAAATTTCGTGATCTAGATTCCGGAACCAAGAAATACCTGGAATGCAATTGCACATGCACAACGGCTAGGATTTATTTTTGAAGTTTTTTAACATTTTCATGTTTATTTGGTCTCAAATATTAATTAAAGATGAGCGTCATAGCAATTTTATACTGTTCTAGCAAAGTATCGTCACAGTTTTGCCATGTTCGTCCATTCGTCCCAGGCATAGTTTAGATAGCATATCTAGGACCTAATAGCTAGTGCAATGATTATTATTTTTCGAATCAGGGATCAGCTTTCATAATATTAGACTAAGATGTTAATTTTGTAAAATTTTGTTTAAAATACTAGCTGACCCACGCAACGTCGTTTACGTCTCCTATTGCCCGTAGCGTACCGCTCCACCGATTTTGTGCAAACTTCACATACACCATCTACTAAATAGTCCGAATAAAGCCTTAACATTTGGTTTGGATAGGTGAGCCCGTTCTTGAGTTATAAAATTACAACGGAAAGTGGCATTGATTTTTAAATATGTATATTGATAAAATACTTAGAAATTAAATGATAAGATAATGTTGTAACTTGTGCAAAACGTGTACTGACTTAAGTTACGGAACAGTACAACGAATGTCTTACAACGTGTATTTGTACGCGTTAGTTATTTTTAACCGACTTCCAAAAAGGAGGAGGTTCTATGTTCCACTATATGTTTTTTTTTTTTTTTTTATGTATGTTCACCGATTACTCCGTCAATTGTGGACCGATTTTGAAATTTTTTTTTGGATTCGATAGGGTATGCTCCCAAGGTGGTCCCATTGCCACCATATCAGGATCTGATGATGGGATCCCAGAGAAATCGAGAGAAACCCTCATTTTTTATAGGCACATAATATGTTTTTCGTATATTTTCTGAAGTTTTTTTTTTTTTTTTTTATGATATAGGGGGCAAACGAGCAGACGTATCGCCTGATGGTAAGCGATTACCGCCGCCCATGGACACCCGCAACACCAGAGGCATCACAAGTGCGTTGCCGGCCTTTTAAGAAGGAGTACACTCTTTTCTTGAAGGTTTGAAGGTCGTATTGGTCCGGGAATACCGCAGGCGACAGTTCATTCCACAGTTTTGTTGTGCGAGGCAGAAAGTTCCTGGAAAAGCGCACAGTTGAGGACTGCCAACCATCTAAATGATGGGGATGAAACTTCTGTCGCGTAGGACGATGGCGGAAAGAGGCGGCAGGA
The DNA here is from genome assembly GCA_949125395.1 of Diaphora mendica. Taxonomy (NCBI): domain Eukaryota; kingdom Metazoa; phylum Arthropoda; class Insecta; order Lepidoptera; family Erebidae; genus Diaphora; species Diaphora mendica. Next base: position 13,372,573 of record OX421321.1, read on the forward strand.
ATCAGTCCGAACAATTCCTCGGAGCACTCCCCATGATAAATGCGGTAGAAGATGCACAGCGAAGCTACATCTCTACGCAGCGCCAAAGAGTCTAGCCGAATTGAAAGTTCTTGGCAATCGACGACTCGGGTCGCTCTCCGTTGAATGCGGTCCAAAGGGAGGAGCTGGTATTGGGGTGCCCCCGCCCAAAGATGGGGACAGTATTCCATGTGAGGCCGAACCTGGGCCTTATAAAGTATAAGGCCGGCCGGAGTGAAATACTGTCTCGATCTGTTGAGCACACCAAGCTTTTTCGAGGCCAATTTGGCCTTACCCTCCAGGTGGCCACGAAACTGGACTTCGCTCGACATGTCGACACCAAGAATTCCAATATTGGCTGAGGCAGATAGTGGAGTGCCTTCGAAACGAGGACATACGACCCACGGAAGTTTTTTAGTGGTGAACGCGCAAATTTGTGTCTTTGTGGGGTTAAATTGGACTAAATTAAGTCTACCCCAATCTGAGACCTTCTCCAAAAAAGTCTCGACTTCAGAAACAAGTTTGTTTCGATTCTCAATGACGTTTTCCCGAGAAATATTGGCGCGGCCGGTGTAAAAAGCATCGCCGGTGCTGTCATCCGCATAACAATGAATGCCGCAATTTTGCAGCATGTCATTGATATGGAGGAGGAACAAAGTAGGCGATAGCACACAGCCTTGCGGGACACCAGCATTCACAGAAATGGAATCAGAGCATTCACCGTCGACTACGACCTTAATGCTTCTATCTGCTAGAAAGCTAGTGACCCAATCGCATAATTTCTCGGGAAGCCCATAGGAAGGGAGCTTCGAAAGAAGCGCTTTGTGCCAGACCCGATCGAAGGCCTTCGCGATGTCCAAACTAACTGCCAAGGCTTCCCCCTTAGTCTCAATCGCCTGTGCCCAGCGATGTGTCAGGTATACCAGAAGATCACCAGCCGATCGACCCTTACGGAAGCCGTACTGCTGGTCGCTAAGCAGATGATGATCTTCTAGATACCGTAGGAGTTGATAGTTGATGATGGACTCCATTATTTTCGAGAAGAGGGAAGTAATGGCTATCGGCCTGTAGTTGGACGGATTAGAGCGATCGCCTTTTTTTGGGATCGGGTGGACTAATGCTGCCTTCCATGTTGTCGGGACTACGCCAGAAGAGTAGGAGAGCCGAAAAAGACGCGTTAAGACCGGTGCCAACTCTGGAGCGCACATCTTCAACACTATAGGGGGGATTCCATCCGGGCCACTCGACTTATGGATATCCAGGGATAAAAGTGCTATACGCACTGAGCGTTGGTGAAACTGGATATCCAGCATACGGCTCTCGCACCGCGGTATGGTAGGCGGCTCCTGTTCCCCGTCATCCAAGGTCGAGTTGGACGCAAAGTGTTTTGCCAGGAGATCGGCTTTCTCCTTTGCGTCATAGGCCAACGGATTATTTCCCAAGTGCAAAGGTGGAAGGGATGGCTTACAGAAATTCCCTTCGATAGCCTTGGCAAGAGACCAGAATGCTCGAGTCCCCGAAGGAAGACGCTCAAGCCTCTCGCCAATCCCAGCAATGTGCACCGACTTCGCCCTAGCTATGTCTCTTTTGAAGGACCTGGAGGCAAAGTTGTACTCCTTTTTTAGAGCGCTGGTGTTTTGATCCCGTACCGCCGCTGCGTCAGCCCAGGCTTGGTAAGCTTCCTGCTTCCTGCGAGAAGCTTTTTTGGAAGATGAACCAAACCAGGGCCGACACTTGCCACCAATGGGAACCACAGAGGATGGAATGAAAATCTCCATACCCTGTAGCACAACATCAGCAATAGAATCAGCAGCGGTGTTGGGATTATCCGGCGAGAAGCACAACTGTCTCCAAGGGTAGGACGCAAAGAAGAACCGCATCCCATCCCAATCAGCTGACTTGTAGTGCCAAACACGGCGACTGCGTGCAACTCGCGATCCCGGTGAGCATGTGAGTGTCACTGTACTCCGGACAAGGCAATGGTCGGAGGAGCCAAGTGGGGCGTTTACGGATACGTGGTATCCGTCCGGATGAGAAGTCAGCAGAAGGTCCAACAAAGAGGAATTCTGACCTTCCACATCTGGGACTCGCGTGGGCGTGGTAACCAATTGTGTCAGGCCATAAGCCAGGGCGAAGTCGTGAACAGATCTCCCCGCATGATCCGTTTTACTGGAGCTGAGCCAGCCGGCGTGGTGAGCGTTAAAATCGCCAAGTACGATGATCTCTGCGGAAGGGATCTGCTGCTGCACAAGGTCTGTAGCCATCTGGATGTGCTCAATGAGTCGGTCAGTTTCGGCATCACCGCTATGGGACCTATAGAGGCACGCATAGACGCGGGGATGGTCGTCGCTGTCTACACGGAGCCATAAGATGGAGAGGTCCCTACCTTCAAGGTTGCTGAGGCGACGAGAGCTAATATCGTCTCTGACGTACACGCACACTCCGGCTTTAGACATAAAGGAATGTTCTAGTCCGTACCTCGGGTAGCTGAGGTAGGATGTGTCCGCAGGAGACGATATCTGCGTCTCGGTCAAAAAGAGCAATGCTGGCTTTGCTGTCTCGAGGTGGTGATGGACAGCATCAAGATTACTATGTAATCCCCTGACGTTGCAGAAGTCCACGACCAGCGTGGTAGGGGGTGCCGTGATGTTACTGCTCTTACCCCGAGCGTGATCTAGCGCAATTTTGCCCTCCCCAGAATACGAGGGGCAGCCTCGGCATCCACGTTCAGGCGCGTTGTGTCCTGAGCGCGGACGCCCAGAGAGGGATTCTCCAACGCTAGCGCAGTTGGTACCCTCCTGGGGTATCAATCTGTCTTTCAACTGCGCCATCATGGGGAGGGGGGGGGGGTTGGGCCTCCGGTATCCTCACTCACTCGGTGAAACACAGCACAAGCGCTGTTTCACACCGGTTTTCTGTGAGGCCGTGGTATCACTCCGGTCGAGCCGGCCCATTCATGCCGAAGCGTGGCTCTCCCACGTGAAACATTTACATGTTACAAACAAAACAGTTACATGTTTATTTGCGTCTGGTAGTCGTCATTTTATGATGATGAGCTGATGATGTAAGGTACAACTCCTTAACGGTTAGGAGTTGGAGGATAAATCTTTAAATATCATATGTATATATGTTACCTTTAGTCGTATTCTTTCAAATTATTTAGGTAAGCTGATGATGGAAGGTGGAAAGTACAACTCCTTAACGGTTAGGAGTTGGAGGATAATTCTTTCAATTTCATATGTATCTAAAGACCTTCAGTCGTATACTTTCAAGTTATTTAGGTAAGCTGATGATAGAAGATTAAACTCTTCAACAGTTAGGGATTAGAGGACGATTTTAATATTACACGTACGTATAGACCTTAATTTGTGTTCTTGATGATGAAAGTTGATGAAATAGTTCAACTTACTACTTACCTACGATTGTTTGCACTAAAAACTGAAAAATAAAATCTTTTTATAAAAAAAAAAACCGACTTCCAAAAAACTTCCAACGAAAACTCTCTACCAAAAAAACACTTAAAAGCGTAAAATAAACTGGTTCTTCATAAATTGCCTATACCTAATTCTTTATTCATTTAAATAGTAGTATTATAATGTGTGCTAGGTACCTAAAATCTGTTTGTAGTCCGTGCTAAGCCAAAAAGAATACAAACGAACAATTACAAAAGTCTAAGCGATAGTCACTTGGCACCGACTTCAAACAGATTCTTGGTACCTACCACACATTATAATACTACTATTTAAATGAATAAAGAATTAGGTATAGGCAATTTATGAAGAACCAGTTTATTTTACGCTTTAAGTGTTTTTTTGGTAGAGAGTTTTCGTTGGAAGTTTTTTGGAAGTCGGTTTTTTTTTTATAAAAAGTTTTTATTATTAACCGACTTCAAAAAAGGAGGAGGTTCTCAATTCGACCGTATATATGTTTTTTTTATGTGTGTTCGCGGATAACTTCTTCGTTTATGAACCGATTTTGATGATTATTTTTTTAGTAGAAAAGAGATAACCCAACGGTGGTACCATGATAAGGACACTAAGATCTGATGATGGCATCCAATAAAAATCGAGTCGATATTTGAAGTCGGTTTTTGTTTTTGTTAAAATTTTACTTGTTCAGATAATATACATATATAACAAAATCCGGCAGTTGAAAGGCTCTGAGAAACTAAGTAATAGTAGTAAGTTTATTAGTTAAAATTGACATAGTTCTGAAGATTAGCTAGCTAGTAGTGCTACATGATAATACTTAAAAATATTACAAATGGTGTTAAACATTTCAGTTTTTGCTTTTAGAAGACTAGTTTAAAAATCTGTGTGAGTAGTGATTAGAGATTTTGACCTGAACCATGATGATTTGTCCATTGTACGGTTGTAATTTATTTATTATAGATAGGTGAACATAAAAATATAAAAGTACAATACGTATTTACAGTTCAGAAAGTCTTGTGGGACGTATGAATATCTAACCATAAGAAGTTAGTTTCAATATGATAATAAGTTTTATGAAACCAGTAACAAATACTCTTTATAATAATAAATATAAAAATTACCATCACTGTGTATGCAGTAGGTACAGTACGCGAATTCAGTTGTACACATACATATGAATGCGTTCATATTAGTTTCGTAATATAAACATTATAAATGTGCCATTATCTTAGTATTGTAAAGAAGAGTATTATTAACTACATGCGAATAACAAAGAGTCATTGATAGAAGCTCATTGCGCGATGCAGACTGCGCCTCGAGGTAAGTACCTAGCGTAGCGTTATAACAATAGAGAAAGCAACGTTTATTTTGCATCGTCACTCGAGTTGTAATAGATGATGCTATTCAAGTATTGAATTGTTAGCTTTAGTTCCGAGATTTCATTATGACTTCGTTTCTGTTAGAGGGTTACCTCTTGATTTTAGAGGTAACACTCAACTTTGTTACGGAAACCTGTATTAAAATTTTCCCTGGTAAAGTAAATTCCTCTTATTAAAGTTATGGTGGGTAAAATATTAGTATCTAATACGCCTTTACTTCTCCCTTTGGGGATATAAGTGTCACAGTATTTGAGGAGGACTTTATAAATCTAATAAAATATCTCTAAAACAAAAGCTATGGAAGATCGGAATATTTTTAAAAACAACCTCAATTTGTAATAAAATCAAAAGGTAGCGGAGTAAAATCGGAGTTCTTTTTAACATTAATATTTGAATAAGTAAGGGCATAATTAAATATCAAGTAGTAAATGTTAAATAAAACTAGTCTAGATAAGAAGAGTTCTGAAAAATATAGTATTGGTGTTGTAAACATTGAAACCGTAGTAGAACCACGATGATTTCAGCACTTAATGGCTGGCTAGCCCGGGACTACCCTCTCACAGAAGACCTACCTATATAGACAGAATTTGAGCTGTCATGTTTCGTTGGTGACTGCGAGACCGGAGGCTCAATGATGAAGCATCTCAATAGGCCACTATAGTGTGGGTCACCAAGTCACCATGCTGCATTGTTGCATTGGCTGCATGAGCATGGTGACCACTAACCTTGGATTCTGGTCTTTTCTTCCATCAGGCAGAGTAGAGTCACTTTGGCGGGCTTATAATCCAGGTTCATAATTTTTTTATCTCGTATTTTATGATTTCTTCATCTTTTTTATTTTAAATCGTTATGAAGAATTTAATTAGAATTTAACAGTTGAAATAATCTAACTGTTAACATAAATTTGTAATATGAATCAAATTTAGGGCATTTGGTATTTTTAACCGACTTAAAAAAAAAAACAATTCGACTCTATTTTTTTTATGTTCGTTACCTCATAACTTTCGACTGGGTTAACCGATTTTGATGATTCTTTTATTATTTGAAAGCTGGTGCGTCCCATTTCAATTTGGTCCAGATTGAAGTCGGTTTTTTTTGCTAAAATTTTTGTAGCATAAATTGTAAATTTATGCTACAAAAATTTTAAACAATTACAATTTTTAAAGAAATTATATATACTCCACTTTACAACATGTGTATACTTGTCAAATAATAATACCTCCTTTCGAAGGAGAGGCTTATGTCCAGCAGTGGACTATTCAAGGCTGTTAAAGGCAAATACTAAATTAACAAAACAAAAACAAGAATGTCGTGTGTGCTTTATTCGGAAAGACATTATTATAACTCATTTCCACATACTGCTGCCATACATTCGACCTCGAGAATTCACATAATGGATTTCAGATTCAGAAAGATAGAATAATCGCGAATCTACCGGGATGTAAAAAGTTAATTTATTACGTCTTTGAATAATAAATTCCTATGAGAATCACATGTTCCCATCAAAAGCTACAAACGAGAGCGATTCTATTTTGGGTTTTGTTGTATTGCATTGATAATATTGAACATTATTTGTATAATAGTCGGAAAATACATGTTATTTGGAATAATCTTATAATAAAATTCTCGTGTCACAATATTAGTTACCATACTCCTTGGAAACGGCTGGACCGACTTTTATAAAACTTGGTGGGCATATCGGGTAGGTCTGAGAATCGACCAACATCTATTTTTTATACCTCAATTTCTTTTATGGCAAAACAACGTTTGCCGGATCAGCTAGTAATATATAATCCCACCAAAAACATTTTCATGTAAAATGTTGCCAAGACGACTGCATATGGCTTACCCTGTGAAAAAGATATCAGATCTCCTGTAGAGCCAAGGTTCTGTATCTACACGCCCTAATTCTACCAACCCTAACGTCACAAACTCTACATCTCAGTAAAAATGTAGTCGTCTTGGCAACATTTTACATGAAAATGTTTTTGGTGGGATTGAATTTTAAATGAATACTTTTATTTTATAGCAAGCGTTAGCAAAAACAGAATTGACTTGACTTTTAAGGTATTATTTAATAGGACTAAGAACTACGAATCCCTAATAAGTAGAAGAAAAAAAAACTAATTTTCGTTTGATGCTATCTAATCATATAATTTCCGAATTTGTAGTAGTGTAGGTAGTAGAGCCACGCTGATTTCAGCACGAAAGGGCCGGCTCGACCGGGGCGGTACTACCCTCGCACAGAAAACCAACGTAAAATGACAGCGATCGTGCTGTCGTGTTTCGTTGGTGAGTGCGAGACCGGAGGCCCAAATAGTCTAGTCAACAAGTTCCATACTTGTTGACTAGACTAAAAGATGCAGCAGCATCACTAGGCCGCCATGGTGTGGGTCGCCATACTGCATTGTCTGCATTCGCAGTGAGTATGGTGACCACCACTTTTGGATTCTGCTTATGCTTTCCATCAGGCAGAGTAGAGTCATTATAGCGGGCCATACATAAAAAAAAAAAAAAAAAAAAAAAAAAAATTCAAAATTTTTAAATTTTACAAACATGTTACAAAGTTATATCTTCATAATTATTTTCATTTTTGACGTGACAACGTCTTATAATTCAATGGAGCCGGCTGCACGCACGAAAAACATGACTCATGCGGCGTTGCCTCTCTCTGAGGCGTTCCATTTAAGGCTTGAAGTGCAAGCGAGAGCGCGAAACGAGCGACAAAGAGGCACATATTTTCTTATGACGTTGTCACGTTCAACTATCGTCAGTAAACCGACTTTACAGACAACCGATTTTGCTCACGTTTTCTAAATAAACCACATTAAAAACAAAGTATGACTTGTACTACTATCCTTTCTCGTAGAAACAATACATTAAATTTGTAGTGAAAAGCATAAAATATTAATGTAATGTATAATAAATCACAGGGATGCATGCAATAACTTGGATGCAAGTTTTAAATGAAAAGTGTCTACGGGTGCGAGACCATGGGCGGATCCAGCCTTGGCCCCAGGGGGGGGTCATATAGTCGCGGACAAGTCACAAGAAGTTATAATTAAATTTTGATAATAAATAGATACAGATAAAAAGTAGGTATTTTAATAATGTATGTAAGTGTAATAATGTAAGTAATGTACTTGGTATTCCCAGGCTATTTCCGCACTTGAGTGTGGACGCTCACACTGCCCCTCGTATAATGTGCAAAATTGCTCTCAATTGTGCCCGGGGTAAGAGCAGAATTAACATGGCACCCAGATAAGCAGATATCGGCTCAAGCGAACACTTCTACCTCACTCACCTTGGGTACGGACTAGAACACTCCTTCATGTCTAACGCCGGAGTGTGCGTGTACGTTTGAGACGATATCTCTCATCATCTCGATACTTCTCAATGTTACGGATCCGTCTAGGCGACCTTGTGCGAAACTGACTGACTCATTGAACATATCCATGGCTACAGACTTCGTGCAGCATCAGATCCCGTCCGCAGAGATCGTCTTATTTAGTGATTTTAACGCCCACCACGCCGACAAGCTTAGTAATAAAACGGATCATGCGGGGATATCTGTTCATGACTTCGCACTGGTTTAAGGCCTGACACAACGGTTTATCACGCCCACGCGAGCCTCAAATGTGGAGGGTCAGAATTCTTCATTGTTGAACCTTCTGCTGACTATCATCCGGACGGTTACCACGTATCCGTAGACGCTCCAATTAACTCCTCAGACCATTGCCTAGTCCGGAGTACAGTGCCACTCACATGCTCGCCGCGATCGTGAGTTGCACGCAGTCGCCGTGTGTGGCACTACAAGTCAGCAGATTGTGTTCAGTGTTGCACTACAATCCTACCCTTGGAGACAGGTATGCTTCTCGCCGGATGATCCCAACACCGCTGCTGATTTTGTTGCTGATGTGGTGGCGCAGGGTATGGAGTTATTCATTCCGACCTCTGTGATCCCCATTGGGGGCAAATGTCGGCCCTGGTTTGGTCCATCTTCCTTAAAGGCTTCTCGCAGGAAGCAGAGCTTAAAAAAGGAGTACAACTTTGCCTTCAAGCGAGATATTGCAAGGGCGAAGTCGGAGCACATTGCTAGGGTTCGCGAGAAGCTTGAGCATCTTCCTCTTCACAGAGGAAGACGCTCAAGCTTCTCGCGAATCCGGCGCGAACTCGGGCGTTCTGGTCTCTTGTCAAGGCTATCAAAGAGAATTTCCGTAAGCCATCCTTTCCACCTCAACACATAAGAAATCATTCGTTGGCATATGGCAAAGCAGAAAGCCGATCTTCTGGCCAATCTCTTTGCGTCTAACTCGACCTTGGATGACGCGGAACAGGATCAACCTACCATACAGCGGTGCGAGAGCTGTATGCATGATATTCAGTTCCACCAACGCTCAGTACGTTTAGCACTTCTATCCCTAGATATATATAAGTCGAGGGGCAGTGATGGAATCCTTCCTATTGTGTTGAAAATGTGCTCTCCAGAGTTGACATCGGTCTTAACGCGTCTTTTCAGCTCTCATACTCTTCTGGCGTAGTCTCATTATTCATTGCGAAGGCCTTCGATCCGATCTGGAACGAAGCGCTTCTTTTGAAGCTCTCTTCCTATGGTCTTCCTGTGAAATTATGCGAATGGGTCACTAACTTTTTACTAGATAGAAGCATAAAGGTCGTAGTCGACGGTGAATGCTCTGACTTCAGATCTGTGAATGTGAATGCTGGTGTCCCCCAATGCTGTGTGCTATCGCCTACTTTGTTTCTCCTCCATACCAATGACATGTAGCAAATTAGTGGCATTCATTGTTATGCGGATGACAGCACGGGCTATGCTCTATACCCGCCGCACTAATATTTCTCGGGAAAACGTCATTGAGAGTTGAAACAAACTTGTGTCTGAAATTGAGACTCTTTGAAAAAGGTGGCAGATTGGGGTAGACTTAATTTTAATTTAGTATAATTTCACCGCTAAAAACTGCCATTGGTTGTATTTCCTCGTTTTGAAGACACTACCTTATCTGCCTCAGCCAATGTTATAATACTTGGTGTCAACACATAGAGTGAAGTCCGGTTTCGTGGCCATTTGGAGGGTAATGCCAAATTGACCTCGAAGAAGCTTGGCGTGCTCAATAGATCAAGACTGTATTTCACTCCGGCCCACCGTGCCGGCATGCTTTATAATGCGCAGTTTCGGCCTCATATGGAATACTATTCTCATCTTTGGGCAAAGGCACCCTAGTACAAGCTCCTCCCTCTGGACCGCATCCAACTGACTGCCTCGTTGGTCTCGCGGTTGGCGTGTGCGACTGCTAATCATGAGGTCAATAATGGTCAATATGTCATCCCGAGTCGGACCTAATGTTTGTATGATCTACAAATATTTGTTTCGGAGTTTGGGTGTTTTCTATGTATAATATGTATGTATTTACAAAAAGAAGTATATATGTATTTGTATTAGTTGTCTAGTACCCATAACACAAGCTCTGCTTAGCTTGGGACTAGATGGCTTTGTGTGTTAGATGTCCAAAAATATTTATTTTATTTATTTACCTCGACGAGCGACTCGAATCGTTGACTACCAAGATATTTCAAATCGGCTGGACTCTCTGGCGCTGCGTAGAGATGTGACCTCGCTATGCATCTTCTATAGCATTTACTATGGGGAGTGCTCCGAGGAATTGTTCGAACTGATCCCTACCGCCTCTTTCCGCCATCGTCCTACGCGACAACAGTTTCATCCCAATCGTTTAAACCGTTGGAAATCCACAACTGTGCGCTTTTCTAGAAACTTTCTGCCTCGCACAACAAAACTGTGGAATAAACGGTATTCCCGGACCAATACGACCTCAAAATTTTCAAGAAAATAACGTAGGTACTCTTTTTTAAAAGACCGGCAACGCACTTGTGACGCCTCTTGTGTAGCGGGTGTCCATGGGTAGCGGTAATCGCTTACTATCAGGCGATACATCTGTTCGTTTATCACAAAAAAAAATGCCTCTTGATTGGGCCATTGTATGTACATGGGTTTAGAAGTACTATACTTAAAAATACCTATATTTAAATAAAAAAATAAATGTTTCTTTCACGTATTCTCCCAAAACGCGTTATCACTTCTATTGCTACTTCAATTGGTACCTACGTTTTTATTGATGTGGAGAAGTGTCAGTCCGGTTAGACATTCTTCAACCATTGAAGCTCTTAGCCAAGATTAAATTCTATATTGTGTACGATTAAAATCTATATTGTGACAAAATATATAAAGAACATTATGTTTGACAATTTAATTTAGGTCATGAACACAGCCCAGGGGGGGGTCATGACCCCCATGAAACTCCTCCTGGATCCGCCCTTGTGCGAGACTGCATTTAAAATACATGTACTGTGTGTGTATGTATGTATGTATGATTAATGAATGAATTAAATAAATAATAAATATTACGAAGTACTTTAAAAGTACTAATTTTTGGTACAGCACGAACCTAATTTGTTCGTTATCGATTTCAATGAGCGTTCGAGTTGAATACCGTAAATCTATGCCAACTGAGTTACGGTCAATGCACCTTGCATACAGAAATACGAGTAGGTACTTTTCCTCCCTGTAAGTTTTAGGATTTTGATTATGTGTCTTAGGATTATTTGGATTTTGTACCTAATATTGTGAGTGTTGGGGGAGACTTTCGTTGAGTAGTGGACGGCAATAGGTTGATTGAAGTTCATATTACAGAAGAAACAAACGTGCTGTGGTTGTAACAAACGTTGGTCATTACTGCCGCCTTCGAATTTGGATAAGTAACTGAGGAGTCAGGTATCTGATATATGTGCGGGCGCGGGTATCGGTTAGATAGTTCGGAGTTCATCGTGGGCAACAACGTGATACATGACAACACGTTAATATTATAATAGATTATTATATAATAGATTATATAATAGATAACTGCCTCGTTGGTCTAGTGGTTAGCGTAAGCGACTGCGGATCAAGAGGTCTCGGGTTCGATTCCCGGGTGGACTGCTGTTGGGTTTTTCTTACAAGAAATTCTTAACAGCAGCCCGGAGTATGGAAGATGGCGGTGTTTCCCGCCCGTGCCTCGGAGAGCACGTTAAGCCGTCGGTCCCGGTTGTCATAAACATCTATGGCAATCGTTATTGGGAAGTCAGTGCCCTCAAATATACTGACAACTAGTTCAACCTTCGAATTAAGTTCACCCAAAGAGCTGCGGAGGTCCGATGCCAGTCGCTCCGTGTAAAAACTGATATTCAGGTAAAACCGGTTGAACTAGTAGCCGACCCCAAATCTTGGGAATAATAAAGGCTAGGAAGAAGAAGATTATATAATATATTAGATACCATACAGATATTATATACAGATATAATAGATATCATATATATATTATATTATAGATATAATAATAGATTAGATATAACCTTATATATAAAATTTTAGTGTCACAATGTTAGTTACCATACTCCTCTGAAACGGCTGGACCGATTTTTATGAAATTTGGTGTGCATATCGGATAGGTCTGAGAATCGACCAACATCTATTTTTTATACCCCAATTTTTTTATGGCAAAACAACGTTTGCGGGATCAGCTAGTAGATTATAATATAATAGATTGTAATATGTCTATTCATAGGAAAATTCTGATAGAGAATTCAATTTATTGATCCTAAATTATTTTCCTCTCATCCATGAATTTAGTTCTCCAAAATGTGAATTTATCGTAATTCGAAGCTATTTACGACAGCTGGTTAACCACTACCCGCTCTATGTAACCTAAGTGTTCCAATTATCAGGCACAGTGAGTACGTATAATGAGCTTAAAGTGTTTTACACAAATGCAATATAGTGTTTACTAGAGTCGGTATTAGCCATTTTGTACTAAATTAGGTCGTAAATGCATTCTCTGTGGAACATTTTGGTTTCCATTACGCTTTACATTTTACCTAGGAAATACAGTACAAACACTACTAGACATGGTTTAGAAGAGTATAAATAGATTTGAATAATGCAATGAGAAAAGCCTATGTCCAGCAGTGGACTGTAATAGTCTGATGATGATGAATGTAAGTTCTAGAAATAAAAATGATATCCTTACTCATCTCACAGACCACGGCCGTCTTGTCCTAAACAAGCATGTACTATGGTAACTAGACTGCTGCTAAACATATTAAGGAAAAGATTGTTTTAGAAAAAAAATATGTAGGAAGTTGTAAGTATTTTATAAGATAAAATGGGATAGGGGATTCAAGTCTCAACATTACATCTAACTATACTATTAGCTTAATGAATGTTTTAATATATCAAAATAGCAATTAATTAGGATCGTTTTATTTTAAAATACCCAGAGTTATTTCAATGAAATAAGAAATGTAGTGGTTCTTCATTTTTTCTGTTATTTAAAACTTTTTAACAACTTGGCTTCGCACGTTTCCTACTTTTACCAAACGAGTACTTAGTATTATAATTTTCGTTCAAGTAACTTTGTTTAAAAACAGAACACTAACTGTGTAGCACACGTGTGCAGGTCGGCCATTAGTCGACTATATCGCTTGCTACGCGAGAGTGTTATGTACTGAAAGCTGTGCGCTAAATCTTCCCGAGAACTGTGTAATTGCTTTTTGTACGGTGCGCCAGTGTGCCTTATGAAATGCGGCGGTTATGCAGCATATCTGGAAGTACTTACGTGGTTTGGTAAAATACAATGCAGATAAACTTATAAGGACTTGTAAGGATGAGTACGGTATTAACCTGCTTTGTGTGATCCACATATTGTTGTTCTGAGTTTCAGTGTTCTTTATGTGTTTTGGTGTATGTGTATAAAGTACTCCATGACACAGGAAAGCTCCTAGTGCGGGGACTCCTGCGATAATTGTCGGAATGAATATCTGCAACATTTTTTCACCACGACAGTAGGTATATACGGTATATACTATGTCCACTATCACAGCTCTGTACTACTAAATTACAGAAGCGCAAAGAGAATGTACAGTTTTTTCAAGTTATCGTGTCCCTCGATGGCAACCAGCAGGTAATTGGCCATCAAGTAGGCCACAAGGCACAAGTTTGCATTCCACGGCAGAGGCAACGTTCGAAAACAATCCCACGCTCCAATACACATTGATAAACTTCGTGGTTCGGTCCAATTCCTTAATATAACTGACTGGACGCCAGAAGCTTCCCTTCGCTATAATATTTCATAGTTCATAATCAATTACAGTCGTAACTATTTATTCTTGTGAACTTTACTATACAGAATAAATATACGATATACAATTATTTTCTTGTGCCTCTGTGTAAGTAGTTCCTTCTTTTTTATTCTCCTTCATATCTTATAATTATGTGTACTTGATCATGTGCCTTTCTCCCAGGTTTTTGAAAAAAAAAACAATTGAAGAAATTATTAAATCAAATATTATCAAAATCAATTATTAAAATAAAGCCAATCGAATATTCAAGTCCTATTTAAGTAGAGATAAAACTAAATTAGCAGGTAATTATTATAAGTACCTAACTACCGTAGCTCATGGCAAGAAAACTTGTTATGTTTGTTTATCGATCGACAACTTTAGCGCTGGTTATTTGTAAGTAACATTGTACTAAGACCCGTGACGACACTTAAGACCGTAAGACCCTTTATATAAACTAATCAAATCTATATTTAACACAAATTAAAAAGTTAAGTGTCATAACTGAATGCACGGCGTCGTGGTTTAAGTGGCCAACGTGCCGCTTTCTACTGCTCACATGGGACGACACTTTACTCAATCCACAAACTGTTGGTCTGAATCTCGGTATACTTTGTGTTCACATCGTGTATGTTTGTAAAGTCGCTATACAGGATATATTATTAAAAGAGCGCTCACAGCAAGTCACTTTTACTCACCATTCCATACAGACGCATGGAATTTAAGTCAGTTATTTAGGATTTTTTTTTGTTTGACCCTGAGACAATGACTTTACTCTGTCTGATGGAAAGCATAAGCAGAATCCAAGAGTGGTGGCCACCATACTCACTGCGAATGTAGACAATGCAGCAGGGTGACCCACACCATGGCGGGCTAGGGATGCTTCTGCATCATTGGGCCTCCGGTCTCGCACTCACCAAAGAATTCCACGGTTCATAATCACAATTGAGTAAGGTAATAAACTGTAGGACATATTGTTCGCAACACAGTACCATGCGATTTCAACAATACTCTCTAACAAGAAACTGGCACATTCCTTTACTCTAAAACGTTTGGAAGGATTTGGATGAAATTTGAAACACTGATAAACTCTGTTAGATTAACATAAGAAGCAGCACAGACGTGCTTAAAACTCTGAATATTGTTATAATACATGTGAAAGTTTATAAAGGTAGGTATTTGTAATTCAATCACGCTGAGCATCAGATTTGACACAGAGAAAGAATGCATCCTGATGTAAAGAGACTTACGGAAATCGAAATAATCTCAGGCGAAGCTGTAAGAGAAAGCTGGCAGCTAAGTCTTTTTAGTACTGCAATAACTCATTGTTATTATGTCGGTATTGTACCTAATACCCGTATTCATAAAATCACTACGAGATTTCCGAGTGCAGAGCGCAGGTGACGAATGAATATTATATATACATGTATGTATAGCAAAGTTCTACTTCATTTAGTATTATTGTTTGGGCCGAAGTTTACCTTGGGCCTAATACCCTATAACTCATAAGAGTTACAAATTCAGAAACTATATTCTGAAGTATAAGGTACTCGTGGTGTGAGTCAGGTATTGTGTTTAGCTATTTGTTACCTAATGGTGCGCCCCGAGGTTCACCACTCCTACAGAGGTTAATACACCTAACACAGAGACGAATTCGAACGCTGAATACTAATGTAAGCGATTCGGTTTTTTCGTAGGGACTCTATTAGAATTGTAATGGGCAGAATTGGATGTGAACCTCTGTCCATGATAATTACACTGTTACTTGTTAAGTCAAAGGCCTAAGACTACATGTAATTCCTTTAATTTACAGGTCGAAGATGTTTGCAATACCCTTGTTGTAATGAACAAAATCAAAGCTCTTTTTGTGGCCTTAGTCCTGTTTATTATTGTACGTTCGTGGTTGTTAAACTTCCTTTGCGGCAGTTTTTTGTCAAATAACTCAATTACTTTTTTGAAGACGTAGTGATATAAACCAGGTTTGATTTACTGCGATATTTTGCAAAGTAATTATCGTACGTCACTCGTACGGCTATAATATATGTTCGCCTGTCATATATTTGGGAGGGGGCTAGACAGGGGAGGGGTGCAGAGTGCAGTGCATTTGTAGGTGGTGGTGATCACTTACCTGATTTGACTGCTCATTTGCCTCTGTGGCATAAAAAGACAATGTTCTGAACAGGTCTCATTCATTTCATAAATTAGTCGCAAACGTTTAATAAATATGTTTTACAAGTTGTTGCCCGCAGCTCCGCCCGCGTATATGTCGGTCATCGCGGCAAATAGTAGCCTATGTGGTATTCTGATGTATAAGCTATATTACTGTAAAGTTTCATCCAAATCCGTTCAGTAGTTTTTGCGTGAAAGAGTAACAAACATCCATCCATCCATTCATCCATCCATTCATCCATCCACCCATCCATCCATCCATACTTACAAACTCTCGCATTTGTAATATTAGTATAGAAGTATAGATGATGTTAAAACATTTTGAAATGTTTTTAAGCAAATCAATGAAAATTGAACAACTCCTTTATTTCTGTAACTTTAAATAAAGGAGGAAGAAGCAAGGTGATCATGCCTGGCGCACCGAGACAAAGCAGTTGATATTGTGAATTTGATACAGAAAGGCATATGTGAGTAAAAACGTAAAAAACTTTTATAGTGTGTAAGTTAAATTAGCAGTAGCTCGTTGTGTCTTCGCGACGAAACTTGAGAGCGAGTTGAGTGGGAAATAAAAAAAAAGAAAAATAACAGTTCCTCATTTATGAATTAAATAAAAACCTATTAGAAGTAAATGAACCTACAAACACAGTGTACTATTGCCTAAAATTTGCTTAAAAACATGGACGAAAGATATATATCGTCAGGTCCCTGGGATTAACCATCGACAGAACCTTGTCCATGGCGCCACACGTCGAGACCATCATCATTATGACATAGCTGGCGAGAACAAAGCTGCGTCCCCTGCTGTCTTCGAAACTGCCCATTCGAGCTAAACTCGGTATATAAAACTTACATCAGGTCGCGTACGGAACTCTCTCCTAGGGAGTTTAAGTCATATCGGCCGATATCTGTGAATCATATACTAAGAATAAATTTAGTGTAATTTTCAGTAAAATTATTGTTCAATAAAGTTTAATAACTAAATTAAAATTGACTGACCCTGTAACATCGCTTTAACGGCTTAGTTGCAAAGGGTTTCTTTTTCTAAGAAAATAAACAAATTCTATTTTAGTGGGAATAATAAGCTCATTGAATTGTTCTTATATATGTGTTTTTATGATACCTTTTTATTTGAGCTAGTAAAAATAAAGTGGACATATGTGTCCCGCTTTTAAGTTGAAATTGTACGAAATGTTTAGATTACGATAGAAGCAGTAATGAAAAAGTGAACTTCAAGTCAAACAGAAAAAATTATAAATATTGAATACATATATGCTAAAAACCATCAGGTATAAACATCATAGTAATGTCCTTGGAAGTGAATCGATTTTTTTTACTATTAAGTATAGAGGACAGGTAACCATATCTGGTTAATAAACAATTTGATTTCACTGATCCATTATCAGGCGAATCCTTATGCAGTTCACGTATTTATTTCCTCGTTTTACTTTCACGTTCAGTTAGTCCGGTACTGCAAATAAAAGGATGCGAAATTTGTCGAGTCGCGGTCATAAATATCCCTAAGCGACAGACGGGTCCGCCATTTTCCTGTTGACAAAATCACACCCACAATACATTCAAACTTGTCTAAAGTTTCCATTGTTTCTAGCTCCCTCGTAAATTCAAAGCGAGTAAGTATACTACGTTTTTAATTCAATTAGACATGTTTTCTATTTGTACTAATGGATTGTGACTATGCTGGTTTCAGTAACCTATAAAAGGACTAATTTATTGATATTATTAGCTGTGGTTGAACTTAAGTAAAAAACTAGAGAACTGCTTTCAGAAAAATAGTTCTTGTTAATATGGGTCACTATTGATGTAATTTTTCTGTGAACTCTAACAGTATTACAACGCCATCCCGGACTGTCAGCCTTTCTAGGTGGTAAAGTCTGAAATTATTTTTCTTATCGTCATTTTGTACGACACACGGCAAATGACACACCTAGTCAGTAGTAAGAAGTACTTGTGATTTGAATGAACTATATTTCGAGAAATTGAGATTAACAACGCAGAATGGGTTTGAAAACATAACGATTTGCAAACGTATGAGTGGATAAATGAGTTGTTTACAATTTACAAATGTACTAATATAGGTGGATACCTATATTAGTACATTTGTAAATTGTAATAGTAACTGGATAGTTACTAGAACAACACACATACATGTAACTTTGTCCAGGTATTTTCTTTGCCGTGTACCTATTTAATCTACATACATTTGCGAAATATCACTTACTCTTATTTTAACTCATTTGTAATAAAAATATCTATAAATTTTTCATTCATAATTTGTGAAGCAGGTTTCTGTGATTGAATTACTGTGAGATTATCTCGAATATCATCTTACTTTTCACAAACTCCAATTTGAATTCTTTAATAACGTTTTTTACATTTTAGTGTCATTAGGTTGGCCTTAATAGGAAATTGCGTCAATTGTAAGTTCAATTATAAATGGTCATGGTAAGTTGAATGATTCTGTCTACGACGTCGTGGTTTCTCGTCTCGAGAATTGATAGCGTCCATTGAAGTGGCGGGACATCGAGAACGTCTTGAAAAGAAAATAATCTCGATGAAACGTCTCGCTATAAAAAGAAAATGTCTCCGTTCTCGACGGCTCACGCTGGCTGTCGCGAAATAAAATGGAACATCGTAAGGGCAGCTGAAATTTTTATTTTGATGCAATGTGGCCTTATCGTCTATTGTTTTTCTTAATATTTTGAACACAAGATTATCTATTATTATAGATTTTTTATTTCACTATTTTAATTATTTTTATAAGCATGAACTGAAACAAAATCCATGTAGATTGAAAGCAACATTATCAACTTTTGCAAATGTGTAATTTAAATATTAATGATGTTCGGTACCAAAGTAAATAATTATTATTTTCATTAAATATTTGCATATGACAGCAGGTTGATTTTATGGGTTTACGTATGAAATTAAGAGAAATAATGCTGGAGGTTTTATGAAAAATATACGAGTATTCGTATTTCTGAAAGCTGATTTGAAGCTCAATGTTTTTTTCAATTGATTGTCTGTTTACTTACGACTTCCTTTTTCCTTAGCTTTTATTTTAGATTCGTTCATTGCAGTGTTTGTTGTTTTAATAAATTCGAATTATCTTTTGTCAACTTGACCTTTCGTGCATGTATTTGTGGATACAAAGATATTGCATATGTCAAACTAGCTGAGCCCGGCCACGCTTTTCTGTAGCCTACTGTGGTTACACTGATGAGAAATGAGGAACAAAACTAACGCGAATCTATATATATAAAAGTGAAATACCACTCACTTATTAATCACGAAATCTCAGAAACTATAACACCTACAAACTTGAAATTTGGCAAGTAGGCTCCTTATAGGGTGTAAACATCCGCTAAGAAAGGATTTTACGAAACTCCACCCCTAAGGGGGTAAAACGGGGGTTGGAAGTTTGTATGAAAGTTCTATGTTATTGAAGTAAAGTAATTATGGCAGAAGGATTTTAAATGGTATTTAAGTAAAAAAAAAGTGCAAATAACTCCACGCGTAGGTACGAAGTTGCGAGCGGCCGCTAGTATTAGATAAAGACAGTCTTTGAAGTGGGTTATATTTCGTGTCATAGTTAAAGCTCAATTGATGCAGAACTTTTTAGGTTTTGAAGCGTACATAAACCAACAGATTCAACGCGATGTGGACTAACGTCTTTGTATTCACAAAATGCTAAGTGATTATTACCTTCTGTAATTGGAAAACAAACAGATACAGGTTTAATAATAAAAACTAACTAATTTAATACAAGAATGTTCCCTTGTAAATATTTAGATATGTTTAGTGTAAAGGTGTTTCATGGAAATGAGAGTAAATTTCGATGAGATAGTGTTTTTAATCAAGGAATCCAAAATGAACATTACCGAAAAACTTGTTTCAATTTTGTGAAATACATCACATCGTTGTTCGTGCTAGGCCAATACAGAAGGATCCCCACCGTTAGACAGGTACGAGGCTTACTCTAAGAAACAAGAAACCTCTCAAACTGCGCTCGTTAGGTAGTACCCACCTACCTATTTGTTCCCAACTCGAGATAAAGTTTAGCCGGCAAGTTTTGCGATATTCATCTTTAACTTTGGGATAAGTTGGCGAACTTCATAGATCATGGGATACGTTTAGTGACTTTTACATTGTTATTTTTGAGTTATGATGTTACGTTGGTGAGTGCGAGACCGGAGGCCCAATGATGCAGAAGCATCACTAGGCCGCCATGGTGTGGGTCACCATGCTGCAGTGTTGCATTGTCTGCATTCGCAATTAGTATGGTGACCACTACTCTTGGATTCTGCTTATGCTTTCCATCACGCGGAGTTGATTAGAGGCGGGCCCATATATAAAAAAAACCTTGGAGGAGGCCTATGTCCAGCAGTGGACATATTTTGGCTGAGGTGATGGTGATGATGATCATGTAATTTTCATAAATACAGGTTTATTAATACAGTTAGTAAACTACCAGTAGGCATTAATCATTTACGGATAAATTTAGAGAAAATTAGGTCTAGTCACATTAACTAAATCGTTTGTGACATTACCTTAATAAATTAATTTTGCTAGGAAATATAATCAGAAATATAAACTTTGACTATATTTTGACAGCGGAAATATCCATAAACTAAGATCTGAGTTTATTTTTAGCACTCCTAGTCCATCACCTAATGTTATACCTACATATATAAAAAGGCTTAGAAGAAAAAACAGGTTATTCGGCTACTAATCCTTTGCAGAGAAATTCGCGAGTAATAGATACATTAAAAAGTAACGTGGAAATGTTCCGAGAGACATTCTGTGGGGCATTTTTCATATCATCGCTAATGAATTGTATTAAAACAAATACATATTGTACACATTTTTTTAATAATTTTTAATTACCAAGGACCAGGGATGTTGCGGATGTCGATATTTTCACATCCGCGGATGTGAATGCGGATGCGGATTTTCGATGTCTCACATCCGCGGATGCGGATGCAGATATTTAAAATTTTACATATACATAATAAATTAATGAAGAACTAAAACAATAATAAAGTAATTATTAACATGTTTATAATTAAAAATTAGTGTATAAAGCTTAAATTTTTTAACTTCACTTACTAACTTTAGTATTGGTAATAGTTAGAGTAATATTATTTCTGATTCAAGGCGGTTAAGCAAAGGTTCGTAAATTAAACCCATGCTACTAAATAATTGTTTGATAGGAACACTGCTGGTGGTGTAGATAAAAATATTCTTACTATCGGTGATCTTAAATACCTCTCGATGAACACGCCACCATTTAGGAATACTTTTATTTAGTGCGGTAAGAAGAAAATTCCTAAGCATGGGATTTGGATGAAAGTTGATGTCCCTGGTCCTAGTTGTTACATATGCTTTTCCATGGAATCAGTCATTCTCATTCTTTTAATCCCTTCGGAATTGGCATTAAGAGAACCGAATATCATAATCAAAATGTCGTCTTTCTTTTTCTTTTCTTTAGTAACCAGTGTAAAAAAAATTTGCTTAAAGCGAGAAACTATGTATGTGGGTGGATTAATAAAGAATATTGCTATAGAATAATAAACTTTATCTAAAATAAAACGTATTACCGGTGTAACATAACGGCATTTATCTGTGAATTTTAATTTAATAAGCTGAGCTAAGACCAATATAAAGATTTATCAATAAACAATTATTTAGACATAATGATCACTGTATCACAATAACACTATCACAATCTATCGATAGGTTATCCACAGCGCAAACAAACACATTATGATTTATTTTCAAGAAACAAATGATGCACCACACACAACAAACGCGTCCAATCTTGTCACCAAATTTTTCGCTCCCATTGGTCATTGACACGTGCGAACAGCACGTGCTATTCGCTGGGCCCCACTCAATTTCTTTCTTGTCACAACTTGTATCACATTCTCATACGTATGAAAATCCGCATTGGTTACTACGGATCCGGATGCGGATGCGAATATTCGCAACATCCCTGCCAAGGACTATTTGGAACCTTCTTGCCTTTGTTGACTGTTTGTTACTGATAATTGATTTTAATTATTAGTACAGAACAACTATTCTAAATTCTCAAGTTCTGTCTAGTAAATCTAACTAGATTTACTTAGTGCAGTATTCAATAATAGGGCTAATTAGTAAATAACTTAATACTTTAAAAAATGTATGTACAATGAGTGTAACCTACATTACAACTATTTACGACGCAACTGCCCCCAGCCTAATGAGTGAGAATATAGGTCAAATCGAGCTTTAGAGCAGTCGTTTTTTCACTGCAGATTACGTTCTCTCTAGTCTCAAGCGTATACCACTCGTGATCACTCACTGTGAAGAAATTAGCCTCCTTTACATGTTCCAAGTTCCTTACATGCTTACATATAATAGTAAGTTTTAAAAGTGTATTATTTAAACGTGCCTATTTATTCAAGAATAGTATCCGGTACTAATTCTAGTTCATTCAATTTATGGCTTACAGTTTGATTTCTTGATATGCTATATACTAAATGTTTATTTTTTACTTCATTCAAATGTATGTTATGTTAAGACAAGCACAAACTACGATAACAAAAGCGACTTCATCATCATCAGCCTATTGCAGTCCACAGCTGGACATAGGGCTTTCCTATTGTACGCTATTTAGTGAAAAGTGGATCATGGCTTTGCCTACAGGCCAACGCCTGCCGATTAGTGTCCAAACGAAACTGGTTTTTACGACCGAAACCGAAACCGAATTTCGGTAACGGTCTCAGTTTCGGCCGAAACCGAAACTTTCTTTTACGGATCATGTTTTCAGAGAAAAATAAAGAAAACGTATTATAATCAGTCAGTTTTAATTTTTTTTCTTTAAATCACATAGTCAATCACACAATATAATTTATTGCACTGTTTGCACTTAGCTTTAGATGAATCAGACGAACTGTTCTCGAAAAATTGCCAAATGCTGTTTTTTAACGACATTGTTCTTTCATAATAGATGATTCAATACTACAACAATAGAAAGGTTCTCTATTAGGTTTAATTAGTAGGTACTCAATGTATTTTAAATTATTTATTTATATTCGTGAAATATTATGGATAAGGTTTTAAATTGAAAAACAGAAATAAAATAAGTATAAGTGTTAATTTTATACGATTATATTAATTAATTTAATACATTAATACATGTGGATGGATGTGATGTGGATACATTAATTTTAACCAGGTAGGTATCTACTCGTTTAATTATAAGTGTAAATTAGTAAAAAAAAAACAATTATTATATTGATACCTACTTAATAATCATTAAATTGAACGCGACACTCTAAATCCTTAATATTATCACCACTAAGGCACTATAGTAAATACCATGTACCTAACTAATGTTTTATAATAATTACTATTTTTACGGGAATTAACGCGATCACTTATTTCAAGGTATTACATACCTCTATTTTGCCTGACGTTTCGACCAGGTTGCAAATTATTACATCATGGAACGCGAAAGTTTAAAAGTTAATCTAACTAATGTTTGTTTACATATAGCATTAGCGAAAGAGTTAAATTAACCACAAAATGTTTAAATTTTTATTTTTTTATGGTAAACTTGATTCTACTATAATCTAGGTACTCCTTTGTTATATTAAATTACTTTTTGAGGTACTCTTACATTATATCACATGATAAAACTTACCGAATTCAAAACATATCACACGAAAACTCACAACAAACAAAATGCACTGCAAACAAACAGGTTACGACATGATTACGCAATTGGACGCGGCCAAATGTCATCGTCGCTTGGATGTCATTTACCGCGCCAAACACACCCGAGCACACCGCGGAAACTCCCGAATACAGTTTCGGTTTCGGTCGTAGTTTCGGCAGGTTTACTGCCGAAACCGAAACATAACCGAAACTCGTTTTTTTGCCGAAACTCGACCGAAATCGAAACCGAACATTCGGTCGGACACTACTGCCGATACAGACGGCTATACTATGGGACGGAATAGTAACTTTTAATTACTTATATTGTTTTGTTTTACAATTATTTGCCTTAAGCTACTCTTTCTTGTTAATATCGCATTTTAATGGGTAAAGTATGCATTTGTAACTGGAATGAATAACTGATGGAAAAGTAACGTTACTAACAATGTCCATTATAAAAAGAAACTCCATAAGTGTAGCTCAACGTTGATCTGCTGATCACATTATAAACTTCAATAAAAGTTTTATATAATATTACAAAGACCACTACTGCTAATATTATATACCTACATATTCTTATATAAAATACGAGACACAAAAAGTGACACATTTCCTGTGATCCATTGTGAAATAAAACAAAAATATACTTGTGAAGAGATATGACGTGACGGAGGTCAAATGCCCTGATCCTTGATTGTCAGGATTAAGTATAACATATTGGGCGACAGACATACTGTTACATATGACAATGTTGTTTTTGCTCTTACTCTTAGGGTTTTAACACTTTTGTTAGTTGTGATCCGCAAAGTTTATACACACATCAAAAGTGTCTAGGGATCAACATATGTGTCTAGGGATCAACATATATTTTTGCAATAACTTTTCTCCTCATTGATATTAATTAAAATTTTCTTTAAGGATTCATCAAATAAAGTGTTTTCGTTTGTCACAGTAACGATAAACCAAGTCACCTTTGCATTAATAACGAAATTCGCCATTTTCCTAATAAAAGGATTTTTGACATTTGAACCACTAACATTAAAGTTCGAAAAAAAGACTGAAATAACAGTTTTCTTTAAAATTTTATTAGGTAACTTAAACAATTAATAATCCGTGTTTCTACCGCGAACACTAACACAAGAACATCGGTTTGGCATACTCAAAATGAGTTCATCCAAATCACGCTGTGGAATGGCCGCCCATGTTCGTTGCAACAACAAAAAAAGGTCTTCTTGCGACTGGATACCCTCCATATTCGGCAGAGCTCTTCTCTGTAGCATATCCCATGCATGCTCAATCGGCGGCGTTCAAGTCTGGCGACTGAGCAGGCCAGGGCCAAAGCCACATCTCAATCTCAAGAAATCCGCATAAAAATGCTTGACAGAAAATGTGACAGAAAGGCGTCTCCTGCCACTTTGGGAGCAGCCGACGGTAATGGATTTATCGAGATGGGCTGCAACGCTCAAGAATCCGCCACCAAAAGATGAAAGCTTACCTTAGGGCAGCGTCCGCCTCTTCTTGACCTGGGGTACTGCAAAAGCAGGTGTCCACGACGCGTCCTGTTCGAGTCGCGTGGTTCACTTTAAAATAGTTTATTTCCTAGGCCTAGGCTAGGATAACTCAATCACACACACACACACAAAATATCGAGTATGTTCCTTCTTGTAATTAATTGTTAACGATAGCACGGTCACCGTGCGCCGGCGATTTCTTCTCTTCTTCTTCTCTTCGCGCCGATGCAGATGGCGCGGAGGTCGCGGCCAATAAAGGCTCACGATTGGACTAGACGTATGAGCGCAGTATTCACACTCTGCCATTGGTCAAGCTTAAACTCCGGAAGCGGAAAACTTAAACGTCGGCTAGCCCATTCGATGTTTGGTGCATTGGCAGTAGTTTGTTTAGGAATGGAATACGATACTATTAAATTATAAATATGAATTTAATGGTTACGAAACATACCGCCCACCAAAATACACTTGTGTATTTTCTAACTTGAGAAAATTTAAAGAAACTGCGAATCAGTATCGAGAACCTGATTGCATACGAATAGTAAAGCTAGAGCAGAGTAGATACTAAAGTTACGATAAAACTAACTTACTAGACTAACGAATAACGGTAAAGAAACTGTGAATCAGTATCGATAATCTTGAATACATACGAATAGTAAACTAGAGGAGCTACTAAAGTTACGATAAAACTAACTTACTTAACTAACGAATAACGCATTTAATTGATGATGTTTGGTAAAGTGCACAGCTTGGCTAACGGCCTCGTTAGCTGAGAACCATCGACTGTGCGAACGGTTGCAACGCGCGCCACTCCGTCCGGGCCAGGGTGAAACTTCTCAACACGAGGCCAGTGTACCGGAACAGCGTTATCAGTTTTAAGAATGACAACCGATTCTACGTTTAAAGGTTTTGATTGTTTTGTCCACTTTGCCCACCGAGTAAGGGTTTGGAGGTACTCCCGCCTCCAACGATTCCACATATTTTGTCGAAAACGCTGTCTATGCTGCCAACGACCGAGACGATTGATATTGATGGATGTTAAGTCCTCATCAGAAACGGACGTCAACGATTCCAGGGTTAAGAACCGACCCGGGACAAGTTCGTTTAAATCAGAACTCAATGAACAGCAGCTCACGAATTAAGCACGGTTTTAACGCCATCATGGCAGTTTTCACGATGAAACGATTCGATCATCACGTAGGCAAATTTGGACTCACGAGGGAGACGAGCGGGATGTTTCCATTCAATCTTCAACTCGGATCCCGACCGCCTATCACCCACCCTGAGCACTCCTTGCGCATTCAGGAATGGGTTTAGCGTACGTATCTGCCTCGACACGAGAGTTCCAGCCTGCAGCTGTTGAATCTCGGTCGTGAAGCAACGATACTGAATGTGTTTCACTACAATCATAAGCGCGTTATGAAGCTCTGTACGATTTGATACAGGATTAGAGCTACGTGTACGTTTGATTCGAAGGAAATCAATGAATTTTATCCATACGTACAAAAGGCGTTGGATTTTGCGAATTGACGAATAACGGTCGAGTAAGGTATCTATGAATGTGACTGGAAAATCATCATGGGTAAGTAATGAATGCGGACTCTTTTCTTCTATTTCAAGTATGGTTTGATCCAGCGTTTCGACAGACCCAAGCCAAGAGATAACAGGTTGAGAAGGCCCAGAGGGGCCCGCCCACCATAAACGATTGTTGGCAAAAACTGACGGAAGCTGGCAACGTGAAACTACGTCCACCGGATTATTTTCGGAAGCCACGTGATTCCCACGAACACCTGGAATGACATCAAGAATATGACCTACGTGGTTCGCGACGAAAGCCTTCCAACGTGAAGGGTGAGAGCGAATCCACGCAAGTTCGACGGTGGAGTCAGACCAAGCGAAGATACCTATGCAAGGAAAAACTGGTAAGTACAATTCCTTAACGAATGTCAGAAGATTAGCGAGAAGGACCGCGGCAGTCATATGACTGCGGTCTGAATAATCCTTTATAAATTCCCTATATTTTTTATAAGGATCCTTAACAATTGTCCGTTTTATTATACGCAAGCAACGCAAGGCGGTGTCGCGAGACCCCGAAGAAGACCGATCTTGGTCTTCTTCCTTAAACGGTAAAGTAACAACGTATCTATCGGTGGAATCGCGAGTGTGTTGCGTTGCAAATAAATCTTCACAGCGTTCTTCTTTGGGAGTCGAGCGTTGAGTTGTCTCGAACGATTCAGGTTCCCATAAACGTTTAGCTTCTTCATGAAGACAATCGTCTTCATTTACGAAAAATGATTGTACCTCATCCCTACTACCAGCACCCCCGAGTAAGATCCAACCAAATACAGAATTGAAAGCCGCTGGTTGCTGCGATCCTCCACCTACACTACCAGGACGTAATAATGAGGCGAAGATCTCAGCGCCGAGAAGAATATCAATGGACGCTGGCTTGTGACAATTCGGATCAGCCAGTGTAAGACCTTGCAAATGATGCCATGAGGAATTATCAATACGAGTAGATGGCATTTTGCTACATATGCTAGGCAACGTGAGCGCGTTGATTTTAAAGAGAGACTGACCATTTACACCAATTTCAATCTGGACTGTTCCTGAAATAGCAGCAGAGGTCTGGGCTATGCCAATGACATGGCGTGAAGTTACATTACGAACCGCACCAAGTCGTTCCACGGCACGTTCAGTGATGAAATGGGCTTGGCTTCCCGAGTCTATAAGGGCGCGAAACGACCGAAAGTTGCCTGACGAGTCACGAACTTGTACTTTGGCTGTAGAAAGAAGCACCACGGGTGGATCACGAATCACACTTGTAAGTACTTGAATTTGGTTGTTAGTTGAAGCGCTAGAAGCAGGTTGTGTTGATGACAAGGTTTCGTTGTCAGGTTGTTCTAGATGAAGAAGAGTGTGATGACGCTGACGACATCTTTGACACCTAAACAAAGATCTGCATTCGATGACACGATGAGAAGGTCTAAGACAATTGAAACACAAACGGTTGGTTTTCGCGTGCTCAATGCGTTCAGCGACGGGAGTCTGTCCAAACCGCTTACAATGGGTAACAGAGTGATTTTCTGAACAGAATGAACACTTAACGATTGGGTTCGCAGATGTGCAAGACGCTGATGTAGATTTTGGGATTGCAGATTGAAGCGTCTGAGGAGTAGACTTTGACTTCTCCTCGGTACTGGAAAGAAACACTGTGGGCTTGGATTTTGACGAATAACGATTTGACTTTGCCTGAACACGAGGCTTCTCTTGACAACGATTACTCGAGGCTTCTGAGTGATCCTGATGTGAGAAGTGTGCGTCTCGAACGAGCGCCTCACACTTAGTGTACAAGAACGCCAACAACTCCTTGAAGTCTGGTAGCTCTGTACTGATGTGTTTTCGTTCATATGCACACCGCGTTTGCGAATCTAATTTGGATAAGAAATGGTACGAAAGAACGAAACTCCATTCGTTGGTAGGTAATCCCAGGCCTCTTAAAATATTTAAATTCTCTGTTGTATAGTCAAGAGCACGACGAAGTTCTTCAGGCGACGTAGATTTCAAGTTTATGTTGAGTATCTCCTTCCAGCAGGTAAATGCCAACTCACGTTTATCTTGGTATCTTTGAGTCAATGTTTGGTATGCTTCAAGATACAATGTGCCTTCTGGAGGATACGTGCGAATAAGAGAGAGCGCATCCCCAGAGAGACTTGAAAAAAGATAGTGCATGCGTTCAGCGTCCGAGAGCGATTTGTTGTTATGAATTAACGAATTATAAAGACTATAGAATCTCGGCCATTCCTTTATATTTCCACTAAAAGTGGGAATGTTTATTTTAGGCAGCTTTACGTTAGAAATACAAGAGTGATCGATGGCGATTAGATTTGATTTCGGATCTCTTGTATCAGGGGGAACTAACTGCCTGTGAACGGTCATGATGTCGAAGTATATCTGATCGAAATCCACTCGAATATCGTCTTCCTGTTCCTCTGCCTCGCTGTCCACAAGGCAGAGAATATCTGAGTGTGCCTCTTCAAAGCTCTCACTCAGTTTCTGCACGACAGAATAATGAGCAAGAAAAGCATTCAACTGTGAAGCCTCGTGCTGAGCTAACTCAGCAATTTCAAGAGTTTTTCTTAAACGATTTAATGCAAGTGTACGCTTACGCCGCAGAACAGGTAAGTCTCGAACGGAAAGTGTAGGTTCATCATCAACCACGGTAGAAGATTTACGTCTCTTAGTTGAAAAATCCATTTTCGACTTTCGTCTAGTAGTGTAAGACATTTTATTTGATTTACTTAATTAAAAACTAACGATCGAAAGAAAATAAAATATATCTTACTTAATTTACCTGTCACACGAGTAGGTAAACAACGAATGAGAACGAAAGCGAAACTACAATGAAACAGTGTAGGCAGCTCGGTAGGTAACCGAGCACCGAATAAATGCTACACAGTACACGGAGAAAACGATAGGTAAGTTACAGCACGAGAACCCACGTTATGATTACTAGATTGGAAGCAACGGGGCACTATACAAGGGATATATATAACGATGGTTGTATAGCACAAGAAATCCAATGGTAATAACTAACGCAGAACGAATAGGTACTATACCTACAATCTGATTAACACAAGAGATTAATGAGAACGAAAGCGAAACAACAACGAAACAGTGTAGGCAGCTCCATTATGAACCGAGCAACGTATAAATGCTACACAGTTCTGAGAAAACGATAGGTAGGTATAATGGGAGAACCCACGTTATGATTACGGGATTGGAAGCGACGGGGCACTATACAAGGGATATATAACGATGGTTGTATAGCACAAGAAATCCAATGGTAATCAATAACGCAGACCGAATAGGGACTATACCTACAAGCTAATTGTATCGCGCAGTAATATGAATCACAATGTTAAACGTAAACAAACAGTTACAATAACAATATTACCACGACTAAACCTTCTGCAATATCACTGCACTGTGACCGGTTTATAACGATAGCGAGAATAACACAATATATCGATATGGTGTACCAACGGAGATTGATATTTGCGTTAACGTGTGTAAGGTTACCTATTCAATAAAATAATTAATTTTATTGATAGGTTGGTTCGTATAAATAACAAATCTACCTATATATGAAGGAACATAAACAAAGCGGGGGAAATTGCACTTCGGAGAAAATTGCTAACTAGTAGCCGATGCGAAGCGCAAGCGAATATGATTCTTAGGTAAATGACAGAAAGTCGATATTATCGAGTGAATTTTACCTAAGCACAATACGATAACCGCTTGTTTTGTTTAAGTATTTAATTTTGTGTGTGAAAAGTCGAAATACTTATCCGAAAAACGTAAAAACACTAGCCCGGACGGAATATGAATTAATACAATATTCAAGGTATAAAATGATTCCGAGTTCGAACTAATGATACGCGACTAAATTGTATAGTGCATCTGCACTAACGTGTTAAGTACGGATATGATTCGAATTGTATGCGATATGTTTAACCAACGATTTTTAGTCGGGTTATACAAAATGCGTTTTTCGTTATGTTTACGAAATAAATGTATTTCTACACGGGGGTTACTAATGAATTCAAATAACCAATGTAATACCTATTATTCAAATATTCGTCTGCATTCGAGATCCGAATAAAGTTTTACTTTTAAAACCAAAAGGTCACTTTTAGTTTTAATGGCGGTTTTGTTGAAACTTAAGGAAAATTATCTACCTACATTAGAATAGTTGAATCATTATTGTTGAAAATTACAAATTTATTAGTTTAGACTGCTAAATAGTTATCGAAATCGTGTAGAAATAACTTGTGAGGGGGAATTAGACCGATTTGAATGAGTTTTGTGTCTTAATTCCCGGGTTTCGGCACCATAAAATGTGATTGTGATGTAATAAAATGTGACAGAAAGGCGTCTCCTGCCACTTTGGGAGCAGCCGACGGTAATGGGTTTATCGAGATGGGCTGCAACGCTCAAGAATCCGCCACCAAAAGATGAAAGCTTACCTTAGGGCAGCGTCCGCCTCTTCTTGACCTGGGGTACTGCAAAAGCAGGTGTCCACGACGCGTCCTGTTCGAGTCGCGTGGTTCACTTTAAAATAGTTTATTTTCTAGGCCTAGGCTAGGATAACTCAATCACACACACACACAAAATATCAAGTATGTTCCTTCTTGTAATTAATTGTTAACGATAGCACGGTCACCGTGCGCCGGCGATTTCTTCTCTTCTTCTTCTTCTTCGCGCCGATGCAGATGGCGCGGAGATCGCGGCCAATAAAGGCTCGCGATTGGACTAGACGTATGAGCGCAGTATTCACGCTCTGCCATTGGTCAAGCTTAAACTCCGGAAGCGGAAAACTAAAACGTCGGCTAGCCCATTCGATGTTTGGTGCATTGGCAGTAGTTTGTTTAGGAATGGCGCGATACTATTAAATTATAAATATGAATTTAATGGTTACGAAACATACCGCCCACCAAAATACACTTGTGTATTTTCTAACTTGAGAAAATTTAAAGAAACTGCGAATCAGTATCGAGAACCTGATTGCATACGAATAGTAAAGCTAGAGCAGAGTAGATACTAAAGTTACGATAAAACTAACTTACTAGACTAACGAGTAACAATAAAGAAAATGTGAATAAGTATCGATACTCTAGAATGCATACGAATAGTAAGCTAGAGGAGATACTAAAATTACGATAAAACTAACTTACTAAACTAACGAATAACGCATTTAATCGATGAGGTTTGGTAAAGGGCACAGCTTGGCTAACGGTCTCGTTAGCTGAGAACCATCGACTGTGCGAACGGTTGCAACGCGCACCACTCCGTCCGGGCCAGGGTGAAGCTTCTCAACACGCGCAAGAGGCCAGTGTAACGGAACAGCATTATCAGTTTTAAGAATGACAACCGATCCTACGTTTAAGGGCTTTGATTGCTTTGTCCACTTTGCCCTCTGGGTAAGGGATTGGAGGTACTCCCGTCTCCAACGATTCCAAAAATCTTGCTGAAAACGCTGTATCAGCTGCCAGCGTCCGAGACGGTTGATATTGATAGAGGTTAAGTTCTCATCAGGAACGGACGTCAATGGTTCCAGCGTTAAGAAATGACCCGGGGTAAGTGCATTTAAATCATTAGGGTCAGAACTCAATGTACAGAGGGGCCGCGAATTAAGCATCGACTCGATTTGAATGAAAACAGTACTTAGTTCCTCGAACGTAAGTGCTTGTTCGCCGATGATACGATACAAGTGCGATTTTACAGATTTGATTTGGATTTCCCACACTCCACCGAAGTGAGGACTTGCAGGTGGATTGAAGCGGAATTCAACATTCTCAATGTGAGCAGCAGATTGCAAGAATGAATGAAGCTGATTACTAGCGCCCACGTAATTGGTTCCACAATCAGAGTGGATGACGTTAACGATAAAATGTGACAGAAAGGCGTCTCCTGCCACTTTGGGAGCAGCCGACGGTAATGGATTTATGGAGATGGGCTGCAACGCTCAAGAATCCGCCACCAAAAGATGAAAGCTTACCTTAGGGCAGCGTCCGCCTCTTCTTGACCTGGGGTACTGCAAAAGCAGGTGTCCACGACGCGTCCTGTTCGAGTCGCGTGGTTCACTTTAAAATAGTTTATTTCCTAGGCCTAGGCTAGGATAACTCAATCACACACACACACAAAATATCGAGTATGTTCCTTCTTGTAATTAATTGTTAACGATAGCACGGTCACCGTGCGCCGGCGAATTCTTCTCTTCTTCTTCTCTTCGCGCCGATGCAGATGGCGCGGAGGTCGCGGCCAATGAAGGCTCGCGATTGGACTAGACGTATGAGCGCAGTATTCACGCTCTGCCATTGGTCAAGCTTAAACTCCGGAAGCGGAAAACTTAAACGTCGGCTAGCCCATTCGATGTTTGGTGCATTGGCAGTAGTTTGTTTAGGAATGGCATACGATACTATTAAATTATAAATATGAATTTAATGGTTACGAAACATACCGCCCACCAAAATACACTTGTGTATTTTCTAACTTGAGAAAATTTAAAGAAACTGCGAATCAGTATCGAGAACCTGATTGCATACGAATAGTAAAGCTAGAGTAGAGTAGATACTAAAGTTACGATAAAACTAACTTACTAGACTAACGAATAACGGTAAAGAAACTGTGAATCAGTGTCGATAATCTTGAATGCATACGAATAGTAAGCTAGAGGAGCTACTAAAGTTACGATAAAACTAACTTACTAAACTAACGAATAACGCATTTAATTGATGATGTTTGGTAAAGTGCACAGCTTGGCTAACGGCCTCGTTAGCTGAGAACCATCGACTGTGCGAACGGTTGCAACGCACGCCACTCCGTCCGGGCCAGTGTGAAACTTCTCAACACGAGGCCAGTGTACCGGAACAGCGTTATCAGTTTTAAGAATGACAACCGATTCTACGTTTAAAGGTTTTGATTGTTTTGTCCACTTTGCCCACCGAGTAAGGGTTTGGAGGTACTCCCGCCTCCAACGATTCCACATATTTTGTCGAAAACGCTGTCTATGCTGCCAACGACCGAGACGATTGATATTGATGGATGTTAAGTCCTCATCAGAAACGGACGTCAACGATTCCAGGGTTAAGAACTGACCCGGGGCAAGTTCGTTTAAATCAGAACTCAATGAACAGAGGGACCACGAATTAAGCACGGTTTTAACGCCATCATGGCAGTTTTCACGATGAAACGATTCGATCATCACGTAGGCAAATTTGGACTCACGAGGGAGACGAGCGGGATGTTTCCATTCAATCTTCAACTCGGATCCCGACCGCCTATCACCCACCCTGAGCACTCCTTGCGCATTCAGGAATGGGTTTAGCGTACGTATCTGCCTCGACACGAGAGTTCCAGCCTGCAGCTGTTGAATCTCGGTCGCGAAGCAACGATACTGAATGTGTTTCACTACAATCATAAGCGCGTTATGAAGCTCTGTAAGATTTGATACAGGATTAGAGCTACGTGTACGTTTGATTCGAAGGAAATCAATGAATTTTATCCATACGCACAAAAGGCGTTGGATTTTGCGAATTGACGAATAACGGTCGAGTAAGGTATCTATGAATGTGACTGGAAAATCATCATGGGTAAGTAATGAATGCGGACTCTTTTCTTCTATTTCAAGTATGGTTTGATCCAGCGTTTCGACAGACCCAAGCCAAGCGATAACAGGTTGAGAAGGCCCAGAGGGGCCCGCCCACCATAAACGATTGTTGGCAAAAACTGACGGAAGCTGGCAACGTGAAACTACGTCCACCGGATTATTTTCGAAAGCCACGTGATTCCCACGAACACCTGGAATGACATCAAGAATATGACCTACGTGGTTCGCGACGAAAGCCTTCCAACGTGAAGGGTGAGAGCGAATCCACGCTAGTTCGACGGTGGAGTCAGACCAAGCGAAGATACCTATGCAAGGAAAAACTGGTAAGTACAATTCCTTAACGAATGTCAGAAGATTAGCGAGAAGGACCGCGGCAGTCATATGACTGCGGTCTGAATAATCCTTTATAAATTCCCTATATTTTTTATAAGGATCCTTAACAATTGTCCGTTTTATTATACGCAAGCAACGCAAGGCGGTGTCGCGAGACCCCGAAGAAGACCGATCTTGGTCTTCTTCCTTAAACGGTAAAGTAACAACGTATCTATCGGTGGAATCGCGAGTGTGTTGCGTTGCAAATAAATCTTCACAGCGTTCTTCTTTGGGAGTCGAGCGTTGAGTTGTCTCGAACGATTCAGGTTCCCATAAACGTTTAGCTTCTTCATGAAGACAATCGTCTTCATTTACGAAAAATGATTGTACCTCATCCCTACTACCAGCACCTCCGAGTAAGATCAAGATTTTATGGTGCCGAAACCCGGGAATTAAGACACAAAACTCATTCAAATCGGTCTAATTTCCCCTCACAAGTTATTTCTACACGATTTCGATAACTATTTAGCAGTCTAAACTAATAAATTTGTAATTTTCAACAATAATAATTCAACTATTCTAATGTAGGTAGATAATTTTCCTTAAGTTTCAAGAAAACCGCCATTAACTAAAAGTGACCTTTTGGTTTTAAAAGTAAAACTTTATTCGGATCTCGAATGCAGACGAATATTTGAATAATCGGTATTACAGTGGTTATTTGAATTCATTAGTAACCCCCGTGTAGAAATACATTTATTTCGTAAACATAACGAAAAACGCATTTTGTATAACCCGACTAAAATACGTTGGTTAAACATATCGCATACAATTCGAATCATATCCGTACTTAGCACGTTAGTGCAGATGCACTATACAATTTAGTCGCGTATCATTAGTTCGAACTCGGAATCATTTTATACCTTGAATATTGTATTAATTCATATTCCGTCCGGGCTAGTGTTTTTACGTTTTTTCGGATAAGTATTTCGACTTCTCCCACACAAAATTAAAAACTTAAACAAAACAAGCGGTTATCGTATTGTGCTTAGGTAAAATTCACTCGATAATATCGACTTTCTGTCATTTACCTAAGAATCATATTCGCTTGCGCTTCGCATCGGCTACTAATTAGCAATTTTCTCCGAAGTGCAATTCCCCCCGCTTTGTTTATGTTCCTTCATATATAGGTACATTTGTTATTTATACGAACCAACCTATCAATAAAATTAATTATTTTATTGAATAGGTAACCTTACACACGTTAACGCGAATATCAATCTCCGTTGGTACACCATATCGATATATTGTGTTATTCTCGCTATCGTTATAAACCGGTCACAGTGCAGTGATATTGCAGAAGGTTTAGTCGTGGTACTATTGTTATTGTAACTGTTTGTTTACGTTTAACATTGTGATTCATATTACTGCGCGATACAATTAGCTTGTAGGTATAGTCCCTATTCGGTCTGCGTTATTGATTACCATTGGATTTCTTGTGCTATACAACCATCGTTATATATCCCTTGTATAGTACCCCGTCGCTTCCAATCCCGTAATCATAACGTGGGTTCTCCCATTATTGTAGCATTTATACGTTGCTCGGTTCATAATCGAGCTGCCTACACTGTTTCGTTGTTGTTTCGCTTTCGTTCTCATTAATCTCTTGTGTTAATCAGATTGTAGGTATAGTACCTATTCGTTCTGCGTTAGTTATTACCATTGGATTTCTTGTGCTATACAACCATCGTTATATATCCCTTGTATAGTGCCCCGTTGCTTCCAATCTAGTAATCATAACGTGGGTTCTCGTGCTATAACTTACCTATCGTTTTCTCCGTGTACTGTGTAGCATTTATTCGGTGCTCGGTTACCTACCGAGCTGCCTACACTGTTTCATTGTAGTTTCGCTTTCGTTCTCATTCGTTGTTTACCTACTCGTGTGACAGGTAAATTAAGTAAGTTATATTTTATTTTCTTTCGATCGTTAGTTTTTAATTAAGTAAATCAAATAAAATGTCTTACACTACTAGACGAAAGGCGAAAATGGATTTTTCAACTAAGAGACGTAAATCTTCTACCGTGGTTGATGATGAACCTACACTTTCCGTTCGAGACTTACCTGTGCTGCGGCGTAGGCGTACGCTCGCATTAAATCGTTTAAGAAAAACACATGAAATTGCTGAGTTAGCTCAGCACGAACCTTCACATTTAAATGCGTTTCTTGCTCATTATTCCGTCGTGCAGAGACTGAGTGAGAGCTTTGAAGAGGCACACTCAGATATTCTATGCCTTGTGGACAGCGAGGCAGAGGAACAGGAAGACGATATTCGAGTGGATTTCGATCAGTTATACTTCGACATCATGACCGTTCACAGGCAGTTAGTTTCCCCCGATACAAGAGATCCGAAATCAAATCTAATCGCCATCGATCACTCTTGTATTTCTAACGTAAAGCTGCCTAAAATAAACATTCCCACATTTAGTGGAAATATAAAAGAATGGCCGAGATTCTATAGTCTTTATAATTCGTTAATTCATAACAACAAATCGCTCTCGGACGCTGAACGCATGCACTATCTTTTTTCAAGTCTCTCTGGGGATGCGCTCTCTCTTATTCGCACGTATCCTCCAGAAGGCACATTGTATCTTGAAGCATACCAAACATTGACTCAAAGATACCAAGATAAACGTGAGTTGGCATTTACCTGCTGGAAGGAGATACTCAACATAAACTTGAAATCTACGTCGCCTGAAGAACTTCGTCGTGCTTTTGACTATACAACAGAGAATTTAAATATTTTAAGAGGCCTGGGATTACCTACCAACGAATGGAGTTTCGTTCTTTCGTACCATTTCTTATCCAAATTAGATTCGCAAACGCGGTGTGCATATGAACGAAAACACATCAGTACAGAGCTACCAGACTTCAAGGAGTTGTTGGCGTTCTTGTACACTAAGTGTGAGGCGCTCGTTCGAGACGCACACTTCTCACATCAGGATCGCTCAGAAGCCTCGAGTAATCGTTGTCAAGAGAAGCCTCGTGTTCAGGCAAAGTCAAATCGTTATTCGTCAAAATCCAAGCCCACAGTGTTTCTTTCCAGTACCGAGGAGAAGTCAAAGTCTACTCCTCAGACGCTTCAATCTGCAATCCCGAAATCTACATCAGCGTCTTGCACATCTGCGAACCCAATCGTTAAGTGTTCATTCTGTTCAGAAAATCACTCTGTTACCCATTGTAAGCGGTTTGGACAGACTCCCGTCGCTGAACGCATTGAGCACGCGAAAACCAACCGTTTGTGTTTCAATTGTCTTAGACCTTCTCATCGTGTCATCGAATGCAGGTCTTTGTTTAGGTGTCAAAGATGTCGTCAGCGTCATCACACTCTTCTTCATCTAGAACAACCTGACAACGAAACCTTGTCATCAACACAACCTGCTTCTAGCGCTTCAACTAACAACCAAATTCAAGTACTTACAAGTATTCGTGATCCACCCGTGGTGCTTCTTTCTACAGCCAAAGTTCAAGTTCGTGACTCGTCAGGCAACTTTCAGTCGTTTCGCGCCCTTATAGACTCGGGAAGCCAAGCCCATTTCATCACTGAACGTGCCGTGGAACGACTTGGTGCGGTTCGTAATGTAACTTCACGCCATGTCATTGGCATAGCCCAGACCTCTGCTGCTATTTCAGGAACAGTCCAGATTGAAATTGGTGTAAATGGTCAGTCTCTCTTTAAAATCAACGCGCTCACGTTGCCTAGCATATGTAGCAAAATGCTATCTACTCGTATTGATAATTCCTCATGGCATCATTTGCAAGGTCTTACACTGGCTGATCCGAATTGTCACAAGCCAGCGTCCATTGATATTCTTCTCGGCGCTGAGATCTTCGCCTCATTATTACGTCCTGGTAGTGTAGGTGGAGGATCGCAGCAACCAGCGGCTTTCAATTCTGTATTTGGTTGGATCTTACTCGGAGGTGCTGGTAGTAGGGATGAGGTACAATCATTTTTCGTAAATGAAGACGACTGTCTTCATGAAGAAGCTAAACGTTTATGGGAGCCTGAATCGTTCGAGACAACTCCACGCTCAACTCCCAAAGAAGAA
Organism: Diaphora mendica; assembly: GCA_949125395.1. Lineage (NCBI taxonomy): Eukaryota > Metazoa > Arthropoda > Insecta > Lepidoptera > Erebidae > Diaphora > Diaphora mendica. Next base: position 13,411,568 of record OX421321.1, read on the forward strand.
CGCTGTGAAGACTTATTTGCAATGCAACACACTCGCGATTCCCCCGATAGATACGTTGTTACTTTACCGTTTAAGGAAGAAGATCAAGATCGGTCTTCTTCAGGGTCTCGCGACACCGCCTTGCGTTGCTTGCATACAATAAAACGGACAATTGTTAAAGATCCTTATAAAATATATAGGAAATTTATAAAGGATTATTCAGACCGCGGTCATATGACTGCTGCGGTCCTTCTCGCTAATCCTCTGATATTCGTTAAGGAATTGTACTTACCAGTTTTTCCTTGCATAGGTATCTTCGCTTGGTCTGACTCCACCGTCGAACTTGCGTGGATTCGCTCTCACCCTTCACGTTGGAAGGCTTTCGTCGCGAACCACGTAGGTCATATTCTTGATGTCATTCCAGGTGTTAGTGGGAATCACGTGGCTTCCGAAAATAATCCGGCGGACGTAGTTTCACGTTGCCAGCACCCGTCAGTTCTTGCCAACAATCGTTTATGGTGGGCGGGCCCCTCTGGGCTTTCTCAACCTGTTATCTCTTGGCTTGGGTCTGTCGAAACGCTGGATCAAACCATACTTGAAATAGAAGAAAAGAGTCCGCATTCATTACTTACCCATGATGAGTTTCCAGTCACATTCATAGATACCTTACTCGACCGTTATTCGTCAATTCGCAAAATCCAACGCCTTTTGTGCGTATGGATAAAATTCATTGATTTCCTCCAAATCAAACGTACACGTAGCTCTAATCCTGTATCAAATCGTACAGAGCTTCATAACGCGCTTATGATTGTAGTGAAACACATTCAGTATCGTTGCTTCGCGACCGAGATTCAACAGCTGCAGGCTGGAACTCTCGTGTCGAGGCAGATACGTACGCTAAACCCATTCCTGAATGCTCAAGGAGTGCTCAGGGTGGGTGGTAGGGGGTCGGGATCCGAGTTGAAGATTGAATGGAAACATCCCGCTCGTCTCCCTCGTGAGTGCAAATTTGCCTACGTGATGATCGAATCGTTTCATCGTGAAAACTGCCATGATGGCGTTAAAACCGTGCTTAATTCGTGGTCCCTCTGTTCATTAAGTTCTGATTTAAACGAACTTACCCCGGGTCAGTTCTTAACCCTGGAATCGTTGACGTCCGTTTCTGATGAGGACTTAACATCCATCAATATCAATCGTCTCGGTCGTTGGCAGCATAGACAGCGTTTTCGACAAAATATGTGGAATCGTTGGAGGCGGGAGTACCTCCAAACCCTTACTCGGTGGGCAAAGTGGACAAAACAATCAAAACCTTTAAACGTAGAATCGGTTGTCATTCTTAAAACTGATAACGCTGTTCCGGTACACTGGCCTCGTGTTGAGAAGTTTCACACTGGCCCGGACGGAGTGGCGTGCGTTGCAACCGTTCGCACAGTCGATGGTTCTCAGCTAACGAGGCCGTTAGCCAAGCTGTGCACTTTACCAAACATCATCAATTAAATGCGTTATTCGTTAGTTTAGTAAGTTAGTTTTATCGTAACTTTAGTAGCTCCTCTAGCTTACTATTCGTATGCATTCAAGATTATCGATACTGATTCACAGTTTCTTTACCGTTATTCGTTAGTCTAGTAAGTTAGTTTTATCGTAACTTTAGTATCTACTCTACTCTAGCTTTACTATTCGTATGCAATCAGGTTCTCGATACTGATTCGCAGTTTCTTTAAATTTTCTCAAGTTAGAAAATACACAAGTGTATTTTGGTGGGCGGTATGTTTCGTAACCATTAAATTCATATTTATAATTTAATAGTATCGTATGCCATTCCTAAACAAACTACTGCCAATGCACCAAACATCGAATGGGCTAGCCGACGTTTAAGTTTTCCGCTTCCGGAGTTTAAGCTTGACCAATGGCAGAGCGTGAATACTGCGCTCATACGTCTAGTCCAATCGCGAGCCTTCATTGGCCGCGACCTCCGCGCCATCTGCATCGGCGCGAAGAGAAGAAGAAGAGAAGAATTCGCCGGCGCACGGTGACCGTGCTATCGTTAACAATTAATTACAAGAAGGAACATACTCGATATTTTGTGTGTGTGTGTGATTGAGTTATCCTAGCCTAGGCCTAGGAAATAAACTATTTTAAAGTGAACCACGCGACTCGAACAGGACGCGTCGTGGACACCTGCTTTTGCAGTACCCCAGGTCAAGAAGAGGCGGACGCTGCCCTAAGGTAAGCTTTCATCTTTTGGTGGCGGATTCTTGAGCGTTGCAGCCCATCTCCATAAATCCATTACCGTCGGCTGCTCCCAAAGTGGCAGGAGACGCCTTTCTGTCACATTTTGTCACATGAATCGTTCGAGACAACTCCACGCTCAACTCCCAAAGAAGAACGCTGTGAAGACTTATTTGCAATGCAACACACTCGCGATTCCCCCGATAGATACGTTGTTACTTTACCGTTTAAGGAAGAAGATCAAGATCGGTCTTCTTCAGGGTCTCGCGACACCGCCTTGCGTTGCTTGCATACAATAAAACGGACAATTGTTAAAGATCCTTATAAAATATATAGGAAATTTATAAAGGATTATTCAGACCGCGGTCATATGACTGCTGCGGTCCTTCTCGCTAATCCTCTGATATTCGTTAAGGAATTGTACTTACCAGTTTTTCCTTGCATAGGTATCTTCGCTTGGTCTGACTCCACCGTCGAACTTGCGTGGATTCGCTCTCACCCTTCACGTTGGAAGGCTTTCGTCGCGAACCACGTAGGTCATATTCTTGATGTCATTCCAGGTGTTAGTGGGAATCACGTGGCTTCCGAAAATAATCCGGCGGACGTAGTTTCACGTTGCCAGCACCCGTCAGTTCTTGCCAACAATCGTTTATGGTGGGCGGGCCCCTCTGGGCTTTCTCAACCTGTTATCTCTTGGCTTGGGTCTGTCGAAACGCTGGATCAAACCATACTTGAAATAGAAGAAAAGAGTCCGCATTCATTACTTACCCATGATGAGTTTCCAGTCACATTCATAGATACCTTACTCGACCGTTATTCGTCAATTCGCAAAATCCAACGCCTTTTGTGCGTATGGATAAAATTCATTGATTTCCTCCAAATCAAACGTACACGTAGCTCTAATCCTGTATCAAATCGTACAGAGCTTCATAACGCGCTTATGATTGTAGTGAAACACATTCAGTATCGTTGCTTCGCGACCGAGATTCAACAGCTGCAGGCTGGAACTCTCGTGTCGAGGCAGATACGTACGCTAAACCCATTCCTGAATGCTCAAGGAGTGCTCAGGGTGGGTGGTAGGGGGTCGGGATCCGAGTTGAAGATTGAATGGAAACATCCCGCTCGTCTCCCTCGTGAGTGCAAATTTGCCTACGTGATGATCGAATCGTTTCATCGTGAAAACTGCCATGATGGCGTTAAAACCGTGCTTAATTCGTGGTCCCTCTGTTCATTGAGTTCTGATTTAAACGAACTTGCCCCGGGTCAGTTCTTAACTCTGGAATCGTTGACGTCCGTTTCTGATGAGGACTTAACATCCATCAATATCAATCGTCTCGGTCGTTGGCAGCATAGACAGCGTTTTCGACAAAATATGTGGAATCGTTGGATTCCACATATCGGATCGTGTGTATTTTATTAAAGGCTTTTATATTGGTGGTTTTGTTTAGTAATGTATGTAGGTGCCTCATTATGTAATTTATATTAGTTAATAGGATTCGTTCTCTGTTGATCTGTACAAAAATATCGGATCTTATACCAATTAAGTAATATCTTTTATTTGTAGAATTATGTTGTTAAATTATACTGATTAATGTTGTTCATCAACACTGAAAGTTTTGCGTTACTGGCTGTCCATAAATGTTTAAATTTCGAATGTTATACTTTTTTTAAACATGAAAACTTACTATAATTTGTCCATTCGTTTATTTTCTTTTTGACAGCTCATGCCTCTAAATTACTGTTTTTTTTTTCGGAATAATGTTGTACTTTATTGACGGTGACGGTACTTTAGTGAAGTGGCCTGTGCGTAATAAACAACCACAGACTATAAAACAGTACTTGAAATGCGATAAATCGATCATATGATAAAATAATGTGACTTCATATAAGTAGTTATTCTGTAAATTTAATAAAAAGGAAACAAAAATACACACATCAAAAGTGTCTAGGGATCAAGCATTTTTATGCGGATTTCTTGAGATTGAGATGTGGCTTTGGCCCTGGCCTGCTCAGTCGCCAGACTTGAACCCGATTGAGCATGCATGGGATATGCTACAGAGAAGAGCTCTACCGAATATGGAGGGTATCCAGTCGCAAGAAGACCTTTTTTTGTTGTTGCAACGAACATGGGCGGCCATTCCACAGCGTGATTTGGATGAACTCATTTTGAGTATGCCAAACCGATGTTCTTGTGTTAGTGTTCGCGGTAGAAACACGGATTATTAATTGTTTAAGTTACCTAATAAAATTTTAAAGAAAACTGTTATTTCAGTCTTTTTTTCGAACTTTAATGTTAGTGGTTCAAATGTCAAAAATCCTTTTATTAGGAAAATGGCAAATTTCTTTATTAATGCAAAGGTGACTTGGTTTATCGTTACTGTGACAAACGAAAACACTTTATTTGACGAATCCTTAAAGAAAATTTTAATTAATATCAATCAGGAGAAAAGTTATTGCAAAAATATATGTTGATCCCTAGACACATATGTCAATCCCTAGACACTTTTGATGTGTGCAGTATCTATGACTCCAAGATTGAATATTTGCAAGGAATTAAGCTGAAATCTTGGAATTTAGGATCAAACCAAGAGTAAAGAACAATAACTCTGTTCATTCATCTAATTTACTGATTTATTATTAATATTTTGTTTATTTCTTACATAATATAAAAAAACTAACAAAGGAATAATTAATATTTAAACTAAAAATATTTATTTAAATGGATTGAAAGTTCTTCATAAATAAAATCGCTTATCTTTTGTAATCGAATCGGGAATGTGTGAGGGCGTCACTAATTTCGAAATTTCTTGAACTGTCAAAAAGAAAATACACGAATGGACAGAGTTATAGTCACAGAGTACATTGTTATAGTTGTTGTAGATTAATTTTGGCCGTAAGCTGCGTGTTAATTTTTTTTTTTATTTCAAGTTGAAATTGTTAACATACTTCGATATTACAAGCTATTATTTAGCTTCACCTTTCCCAATGTTTGTCTGTAATCCAATCTTGCAAGTTAAATTTGATCCACTTCCCGATTTCCGATTGAGCTGAAATTTGAAATATACTTTTGGTTCTGATGACAATGCAATTATATATAATCGGTATTATTATTAATCCAAAATGGCCGCCTTAACAAAATGGCGGCGCACCTACATATTTCTGAACCACCCACCCAATATGGGTATCAAATGAAAGGGCTTAAAGTATTTTTTTTTATTATAAAATAATAAAAGCTTGTTTAAAATAAAACTTTTTAAATAAATCACTTTTTTAACATTTAAGGTGTATATGTACTTTCGAAAGTTCTATAGAGTTTAAAATATTTGTTCACGAGTAACCTATTTTAATAATCTATCTATATATATAAAAGAGTAAGGCGGCTGACTGACTGACTGATTGACATAACCAGAGATTAACGCACAGCCCAAACCGCTGAAGCTAGAATCCTGAAATCTTGCATGTGGGTTCTTTATATAACGTAAGTGAGCTAAGAAAGGAATTTTCGAAATTCCACCCCTAAGGGAGGATGAAAGTCTGCGGGAGCGAAGCCGCGTGTAAAAGCTAGTTAAAGTATAAAAGCCTTAATTACTGAACGCATTTTTTTGTCACACATTCTGAATTTTATTAAAGGATACGGTAACATTTCACTACGGTAATTTTAAATGAAATGACAAAGCTGGGTAAAGTATCTGTAAAGGCACTTATGTAGGTACTTGCTATAGAAAATAGAGTGCATTAATCCCATAAGTGAAAATAGGAACCCCGATACAATACTAGAATACAAAATAGATACGAATTAAGCGCGTAACAGTATTACGTATTTATGCCTAGGTTATGTGTGTTGTGGTATGCATGCTTTGCGGTTGACCTATTCGGCACTGGGCCAAGCACGTACACAATTTACTTAGCTGTGGTCCCACCTCCACCGTGATTTGAATACACTTTAAACTTTAAAATATGTCTACGTGTTTTGAAAATTGTAGTTACCACTTTGCGTGAAAAGCTCGCTTTCAGCGTAAGTAGGGATGTGTGTAAATATATAAACTGATATTTTCACTAGCCTCCATGTCTTAGACATTTCTGTTTTAACATGTAGATTGTGTACTATATTTGACACATGTTAATTTGATTTCTTCATAATCAATGTTATTTTTGTTTATTTCTTATAGTCTGACCAAATACTAAAACTACTATTACTATAGGATAGGGATGGCGAACCAATGGTACGCGTGCCATTGGTGGCACGTCTATGACCTGATTAAACTTTTCTTTATACAAATGGCACGTCGATACGTAAAGGTTTGCCATCCCTGCTATAGGACCATTATTACATTATATAGGATTACTAGCATTGACCCGCGGCTCTGCTCGAGTTTATTTTGCTGTAAAGACTATCTCCAAGCCCAAGCCGTGAACGGTGAAAGTGTTACAGACAGACAAACAGAGTTATTTTTGAATTTATGATATTGTATGGATAAAGTTACTTTGTAGGATTGTAAATTTATTAGAATATTATAAGTTTCGCTTGGTAACGAATTGAGAACATGGAGGTTGTGTGTGCATATGTGAGAGTCGACTAAAGGATCAAACTACACATGACACAAGCACTGCAAAGGGAAGTAAAACTTAAAATAAACCTTATACTAACTACACACCAAAAGATATTGGTTTATCTAATTCTTATAAATAGTTGATACCTAAACCTATTTATATGCACCGTCAATTGTGTACCACCAAACAGTTCGCAAGTTAGGTTATGTAAGAACCTAAATGAAAATGCCATAGTCATAACTCTGTGTCAACTGTATCAGTAGTTGAGTAAGAGAACGCTGTATGAGTTGACATAGTTTTATAGTATCGTGACAGCAACTTTCAACATTTACTTATCTTGTCCCCCTCGGCACAGAGTTGCGGTTTTATATGTTCCATCAGATGCAAATGTAAGGATACAAAGTCACGTTATATAACTAAGTTTCTCTGAAGTTAAGAGGAAGTGTTATAAATAACTGAATTCGTCTTGTGTTAGTTCTGCATCCAACTTGCTCTTGTTGCAGTCACTCATGTGTATAAAGGGGTGTTCCAATTAATTGTAATAGTGCTTTCTAGCTAAAATTTATTTATTATTTATTTCATCATCATCAGCCTATCGCAGACCACTGCTGGAGCTTTACCGTGGGAGAGCCACGCTTCGGCATAAATGGGCCGGCTCGACCGGAGTGATACCACGGCCTCACATAAAACCGGTGTGAAACAGTGCTTGCGCTGTTCTTCACCGAGTGAGTGAGGATACCGGAGGCCTATACCCCAACCCCTACTTCATTTCCCACCCCCATCCCCCAAAGGCCGTCAACGCATTTGTGACACCCCTGGTCTTGCGGGTGTCCATGGGCGGCGGTAATCGCTTACCATCAGGCGATACGTCTGCTCGTTTGCCCCCTATTACATAAAAAAACATAGGCCTCTCCAAATATTCGCCACGGCAATACAGGAAACATTGTTTATTTAACTGTTTTAATTTACAATTAAGAAATGTTGTGATTGTCTTCTATGTATAACTTTAAAATCGTAAGGTCAAGTTCCTGGTCTGAGCAAAATATTTCTTGCCGGTTTTTAATGTACTTCCTATCTATTTAATACTTTTTGTTTTTAATACTTTAAATTTATTGTTTATTTAGTTAATAAATTCAATTCCGCCGTTATAATTGCAGGTACAGAAACCCATGACGCCTTCATTTATTTCATTAATTAAAGCTATCGGTCTACCACAAAAATATTTAAGGGTTTATAGATTTTTAATTTTCATATTGTTTCAACTTATCACCGTCCACTGCTGAATGCAGGTCTCCCCCAAGGAGCGCCAACTATCCCGCCAGCGACTTCAAATTTTCTTATACAGTTTAGTTAATTATTTTCACATAAGTTCTATAAATTATATACGTCTGTAGTTTAACTTTCCTAGTAAAATATATTTACATCTGTGATCTGAAAAGTTTCCTAGCTAACAATGGTACAAGACATTCCATTCTTATTTTTTTTATTTTTCTACATTGTCTCTTTGAACTCTACACACTTCTCCTAGAGATAATTAATAAATGAAAAGGCACAACTACATTCACATGTTTTTATTAACGAGTGCTGCTGTCTTCACGTCGAGGTGGAAACTTTCCAAACCCCTATTATGTATTACTCAACTAATGTCGACTTCACTTTTCCGCCTGTCACCACTACGGCTATTGATTAACAACAACGAGATACTCAGATTTTTTTGTTTTTCACTTGCTAATAAGACCCAAGTTCGTAGCTGCACATAGGTTCATGGTTGTGCTCTATTCCTAAGTGATAAAATATATTTTTAGATAAGTTTATAATAATAATACTTGGCACTGGATCATCCCTTAAATATCACGTATGATATATTCGAGTTGGGACTCGAAAGGGTGGTAAGCGATCCGTGCTGGCTATAACGAGATTCAGCAAGAATAAATTTCAAAACAAATATCTCTTTAGAAGAGTTCAGAGTTAATAATAGCGCTGTTAATTTGGTTCATTATTTATTTTTCTCTTAATGCGAAACTTGTTGGGCAAATATTGTATTATACTAAAGAGATCAACTCTAATTCAATATATCAATGTTTATTTTCAAGGTAAATAATTAAGTTACAAAGAAAATAACTGTTTAAATGTTGACAAATTTGAACTTGCTTTTTTATTGATTTTAGATATCAATTGGCTTTATTTTCAAGTTCTAATTAGTAAATTCAAAATGTAAACAGTAGTTAACATTTTATACCTTAACATCAATTACTGCTTTACAAAAATGGAATGAATTTTTACTTGTACATTTTTTTTCACAGAAACATTTCATTTACAAAATATCCACTTATTTTTCGGCTATATAGTATTACAATTTTACGTTTACTATAATTTTTGATTCGTAACACAATTAAATTCAGAGGGAGAGGAAATCTTTCCACATCGCAAATATTTTATCGATGTTACATCGGGGCGGAATTATGCTAACGAACTGCTATTATGTTTCACAGTTTCACCCTCGTGTCACTGTGTGAAGGTTTTGCACTCTCGACCGACTTACGCCTGGGGTTGTATCAGAAAATCATGTGTTGCTTTAGGGAAAAGCTGACAGTGCCAACACGCGCGGCGGCGAGGATAGACGTGCGGACGCCTCGCCCTATTACAGCGCCGACAACGATCGAAATTTCGATACTATTGAACTAATATCAAAACCATTTATTCGATTTAATGAAATACATACACGGGCATAATAATTAATAAATAAATAAAAGCGTCAAGTACTTAGACATTGTTTAGAAATAGTGATCAATTACTGTTAATGAACTTTTACCGAAGCGTTTATGGATAGTTATGTTTCTCTGATATTTGGAATGACTAAAATAAGTAAGTATATTACTTAATTGAGTTTTAATATGAAAGTTTCCAAACTGCCTCGGTTCGCGAAAAATTAAAAAGTTTTCTGATGAGATTTGTTTGCGAATTGGTTAATTAAAGTTGTCCATCTCAATTTGTGTCTTTTGGAAGTTTCAAAGATTATTTGATATTATCTGAAAATTTTGTGACTCATATATCTCCATTATCAGTTTCAAGCTTTAAATTGATGAGTTGCCTTATTGGTAGTTATAGTTTTTCAACGATGGGATGAATATTTAGATTGTGTTTAATTTTATTGTCCAAGTATTTTTATTGATATTTCACGTATAAAATTACTTTAGTACACTAATTAAGGGCTAGCAACAGCACTCTCAAAATATTTACTTACTAGCTGACCCACGCGACGTCGTTTACGTCTCCTATTGCCCGTAGCGTAAAATTTCCCCCCATTCTTCATTGGTGCTCCGATCCTATTGGTCTTAGGGTGATGTTATATAGCAATCCTCGATAAATGTACTATCCAAAACTGAAAGATTTTTTCAAATCGGACCAGCGGTTCCTGAGATTAGCGCGTTCAAGCAAACAAACTCTTTAGCTTATTATTATTATTATCATATTATAGTATATATAGATAATTTTATTAATTTAGGTGTTCAATCGTATTTTCTAATTACAAAACAGAATAGAGGTTTAAGAAAGTCTATGTAAACCTCAAGTTTCTTAGTTCTTAAGGTCATTTTAGTTGGGTCTTAAGCAGATTAGATGGCTTTAAAATATTGTATTTGTTAAGTGCTAAAGTTAAGCTAAAGTTGGAAGGGCATGAGAAACCTTTTGTGTATTTAGCAGATGATTCCCGCAACACTGTACTTAATAAATATTTTCAATAACCCATACATTTTTTTAAAGATGTAACGTATAGGTATTGCATATTACATCTATTAACCAAAACTAGCGGTCGCCTAGTGGTCTTGATTCGACCATATTTTTTTAGCTTTCTGCATTCTTCTCCGTTTGTATTATTTTTGTAAAAAGGGTTTTTTTTTATGTAAGGCCCTGCCAAAATGACTACTCTGCCTGATGGAAAGCATAAGCAGAATCCATGAGTGGTGGTCACCATACTCGTTGTAAATGCAGACAATACAACAATGCAGCATGGTGACCCACACCATGGGAGCCTAGTGATGCTCATGCATAATTGGGCCTCAAAGTTTTTGCTTTATGTATAAATATATAGATATATATACTTACAAATATACAAAAACATTAGTTAGTTAGCTAGTTACTGTGAGAAATTGTTACATTACAGATTAGGGAATTAAAAGAGACCGTAATATGTCAGTTTTATACATGCACATGCAAACGTTAGTCATGAAAATTATGTATGAAAATGAAATCCATATACCTACATAAATACCAAAATAACATCAAATAAAAATTGGATGAAACAGTGATTACTTTATAATTATAACTTGGCGGAATTTACAACGGTGTCCAAAGATTTGGAAGCAATTAAATAGATTTATGTAGTATTTCGCAGTACTTCAGTCGCCGCAGTTGACAGGGAGTTTTAACTTGAAAATTGTATCAGACTCAGCTCTGAACCAAATTGCTACAACTATCCGTGTACCTCGTCTCGTTACTTTGTTGCCATGTCCAGTAAATTATTCGACTTTATTTTTCTTATTAACCAGGAAAACATTTCTTCATTTTTTATTGAAAGAAAGAAAGAAAGAAAAATATTTATTCTGACATACTCATTGTGATGTGACATACTCATAAATGACATTGCTCATTGTTTTCAGTCTTACATACTTAAATGTGCGTACAGCCTTAAATAACTAATTATAATCTGTGCATTCCTTTATTTATACTTAAATAGGGTAAAAATAGGGTAAAACCAGAAATTAGAGGACAATAATAATAATAAATAATATAGTAATAAAGAGAATAAATAATAATAATAAATATTTCGGACATTTAACACACAACGCTATCTTGTCCCAAGCTAAGCAGAGCTTGTAATAAGAGTACTAGACAACTGAAATAAATACATATATACATAATAATATATAGAATGAGAGTAAACATAAATTTATAGTTCAGTAAGTAATAAAAATGCATTATAATCATCAATCTTTCGCAATCCTTCTCCAATTGTACCTACGCCACTTGTTTCGATCCTCGACTTATCGGATCCAGCTCGTGCCAGCCATCTTACGTAAATCATTACTCCACCTGGCTTGTGGACGACGTACAACAGTTTTCCGAGAGAGATGTTTGGTCTCCACTCAAGAACTTGTTTACCCCATTGATTATAATTATCGGTTCTACTACTAATATGGCCTGCTCAGTGCCACTTAAACTTGTTTATCCGGTGGGCTCTTTCGGTGACCTTGGTTTTCTGCCAGGAAACCTCATTCCTGATAGTACTTAACCAAATTTATTGTAAAAGAAAGTGCTACTCCTGACACCGTTATCAAGCCTCTGTACATGGCAAAAAATCATATCAGCTTCAAGTTTTAAGGCTTATTTGTAGAAAGTTAACTCCTAGTATCACCATATCAGTTCTATAGTGCCAAATTTTACTATTGTCATCTGAACTTGGTATGCAAAAACAAGTTTAAATGTTATTTCTTTCTAATTATTTATTTATTTCTAAGTGTTGTAACTGAAGTTAATAAGGTACTAAAGATAAGACTAGTTTCTGTACTTCTTGTTTATGGCATAATTTAACTGAAAGAAATAATTGAACATGGAATGAATGCTTAAAAACTAACATATTTATTTTTAATCTTAATGTTATTTCTTAATTATTTATCAAGCTCGCTTTTATCAAACACAATGTTTAACAAAATAAAAAAGTGTACGCTTCCAGACTAAAGTCACAGAACAACACAAATAAGGTACTTTGTTTTGTAAAACACTATAATTTGCTCAATAAACGAATTATTTTATTTTTACCCAGTATTTGTAACATATTCGGTAGCTATGGAATATACCTGGACAATAATTAAATTACTATAAATTCCCTATCAAAAGTTACGAAAACAGGTTAAACACTTTTATTTTATGCTGAAATTCCCCATAAATTTCTCAAACTGTCAGTCACTTCAAACATGTCATGTCAAAACAAATAAAAAAAACTGAATTCTAGTAATACTAAGATTGTACATCACTGCAGTTAGATGATGATTTAAGAAAAGTGTATTTTGGTAAGCTCTACCATTTCTTATGAGCAAAAAGATACCCTTATTTGCAAAATATAAATCAATATACCTATTGAATACCAAATACGCTTAATTATACATATGTCAATTGTAGGCACTGTGAGCTGGCACGAGGTGTAACGTACGAATCTATAAACCTCAACACGACAACTTTGACAGCGGACGGACTCGCTTCGCAATTAGAGAGAGCGAGTCCGCCCAACATTTACATTTTAATTTAAATTTCGAACCTGACGAGATTCAAGATAAATTGGGCTCCGTATTTAGCGCAATAATTCGGAACTGGGAACCGGCGTTGCCTCGCGGTCTCCAAATTAAGGAGTCGGATAATTGTTTGCGTTATAATTAATAATTGACATTAATATTGCGAGCACACGACGGGTTAGCGTATAAACGTAGGAATTATGTAGCATTATATACCCAAGCTGTGCAGCTGTTAAACTTATTTACGTCGGAAATTGAATAAAGCGTGCAGCGTGGATATTGTTTGTACAATTAATATGGAAGTATTTAGCTGTATCGGGGGAAATTGTGTAAATAAAAGCGTTGGTGTATAAGTTTAGTTTATATTTGGTTGAATGTGGTTTTGGTAAAAGTATAAAGCCGATAGCTTTTGATTTCTATATATGTAGATTATTCGATAATTTAAACTAAACTAAACGTACCCATCTTCTGAGCCTATACTATTCCCAATATAAATTTGAGGACGACAACTAGTTCAACCGGTTTTACCAGAATATCAGTTTTTCCACGGAGCGACTGACATGAGACCTCCGCAAACCTGAGGGCGATCTGAATTCGAAGGTAGAACTAGTTGTCAGTATATTTGAGGGTACTGATTTTCCTATAACGATTGCCATAGATGTTTATGACCACTGGGCCCGACTACTCTTCACGTGCTCTCCGAGGTTCGGGCACCAAACAACGCCAAACTTCCATACCTCGGGTTGCTATTAAGAATTGATCCTGTAAGAAAAATCCTATAACACTTTTGGTTCGACACGGGAATCGAACCCGAGACCTCTTGATTGGCAGTCGCATACGCTAACCACCGTCACCGAGGCAGTCAACAAAAACTGAATAGACAATAAATGCAGTGTTAATTCGGGAATCGAATTTATAGAGATAGATGTTAAAGGTCTTCAACAAGCGGAAGCAACAATACAGTATTATAAATATATTATGAACTATATTTCTAGTGGATCCTTTGTTTGTTAGACAAATAAAACTTAGAAGTTCGTTATAAAACAGAACATTAATTGAGTTAATCTGTAGTAATAACCTAATTGACAACTCGATATGAAGGTTCAATATTTCACAGAACTCAAGTAAACATAATTTTGCACGGACTTTGAAGAGCTTGAAATCAAATAAATTATATAATTTTAAAGACTTCGGGAACTTTAATCATTTATTAATTTTAGATATTTTAACGGAATGTCATAGAAGTACTAGGAATATGAATACATATATAAACCCAGATACACACATCAAAAGTGTCTAGGGATCAAGCATTTTTATGCGGATTTCTTGAGATTGAGATGTGGCTTTGGCCCTGGCCTGCTCAGTCGCCAGACTTGAACCCGATTGAGCATGCATGGGATATGCTACAGAGAAGAGCTCTGCCGAATATGGAGGGTATCCAGTCGCAAGAAGACCTTTTTTTGTTGTTGCAACGAACATGGGCGGCCATTCCACAGCGTGATTTGGATGAACTCATTTTGAGTATGCCAAACCGATGTTCTTGTGTTAGTGTTCGCGGTAGAAACACGGATTATTAATTGTTTAAGTTACCTAATAAAATTTTAAAGAAAACTGTTATTTCAGTCTTTTTTTTCGAACTTTAATGTTAGTGGTTCAAATGTCAAAAATCCTTTTATTAGGAAAATGGCAAATTTCTTTATTAATGCAAAGGTGACTTGGTTTATCGTTACTGTGACAAACGAAAACACTTTATTTGATGAATCCTTAAAAAAAATTTTAATTAATATCAATCAGGAGAAAAGTTATTGCAAAAATATATGTTGATCCCTAGACACATATGTTGATCCCTAGACACTTTTGATGTGTATATATTAACTTAGTTGTCAAATTTTGGTTTAATAAAATCTATGAGTATACACCACGACCGGGCTTTATGATAGCTTTGAAGAGATAGCGTCAACATACGAGAAATATGACTAAAAAGTAGTTTTTTGGTTTACCTACCCATCCAACCCTATTTTTTTAAATCTAATTCTCGCACAACTGTAATACTGGCGTCCAAACTTCTCCAAAGAATGATTAAAATGGTTCAAGTAAAAAAGGGGTGTAAGGGGGTGAACCCAAATCTTTCGCCTCAAGCCAACCTCACCTGCACGCGGTACATCCTGCTGAACGACGAACGAGGCTCTGGCAACCGACCGATGGCGGTATACCCATCCCAATAGGCGTAGCTAAATGTAATAGGCCGGTGACGGGCAGCAGCGTCACTGGTGCAAGGAACTGCGCCCTGCGATCACCAACCCGCCTGCCCAGGGTGGTGATTATGGGCATTAACATCCATGCAGCTGCAAAATAAGCCACGGCCCCCAGTTCCCGGCAGTCTCGCTATTCCTGGTCATGGTGGCGACCATGGTAACGGCGAGGCGGGGGGTGCTAAGAATCTCCGGGTTAAGGCAGGCCACCACAACCGACTGACCCTGGCTAAGTTTAACGGCCGCACATTACGGCTAGACTCGCATCTGGCACAACTCGAGGTGGAACTTGAGAAATTTAGATGGCATATTTTGGGGTTATGTGAAGTCCGAAGAGAGGGGGGGACACCATAACCCTTGACTCAGGCCATCTCATGTACTTCCGTGAGGGAGACCAACAGTCTCAAGGTGGCGTTGGGTTTCTGGTTAACAAGTCCCTATCTAGCAACGTTGTGGAAATGTCAAGTGTGTCGAACAGGATAGCGTACCTCATTTTCAAGCTCACCGAGAGGTATAGCCTCAAGGTAGTGCAAGTGTACGCACCGACCTCGGCCCACTCGGACGATGAGGTGGAGTGTATGTTCGATGACATTTCGAGGGCCCTCCACTTCACTACTAAAACCCACTACAACGTTGTTATGGGTGACTTCAACGCCAAAGTGGGAGTACAAAATTGCAGCGAATCGGTAATAGGATCCCATGGATTTGGAAGCAGAAATCATAGGGGGCAAATGCTCGTCAACTTTCTCGAACGAGAGGGGTTGTTCTAGATGAACTCGTTCTTTAAGAAACGGCCCCAAAGGAAGTGGACGTGGCGAAGCCCCGACGCTATAACTAAAAATGAGATCGATTTCATCATGACGGACAGAAAGCACATATTCAGAGACGTCTCAGTGATCAATAGGTTTAACACCGGTAGTGATCACCGACTCGTCCGAGGCTCTCTGAATATCAACTTTAAAGCTGAACGTGTCCGATTGATGAAATCCAGGCTCCGACCAACTCTGCTCCAAGCCGCAATGGGATCTGAAAAGTTCCAGTCAAATCTGGAAAACCGATTTGCTGCTATGGAAATCACAACAGGCGTGAACCAGAACCTTGAAAATGTGGTTCGAATCCTCAGGGAAGAAGGTACGAGATTTTGTGAAATGCAGCGTAAGGGCAGGAAATCTAAGCTTTCGGAAAGGACCCTAGGGCTAATGAAGGAACGACGTGAAAACCCACTTCTTACTTCGTCGGCAAAACGGACTCTAAACCGAGAGATCAGCAAACTAGTACGACACGACCTCCGATGCTCCCATACTCTTTCGATCGAAAGAGCGATCGAGCAGAATCGGGGGTCAAAGGTGTTTGTACAATCTCTCGGAAGAAGCCACCTGACGAAGCTGACTACAGCAAGTGGAGAAGTCGTTACTTCCAAGCCGGTCGTCCTTTCGGAAGTGGAACGTTTCTATGGCGGTTTGTACGCTTCGCATGCATTTCGACCTGATCCTGAAAATGAGGACTCTAGAGCCACATTAACACGCCACTACACCGAAGATCTGCCAGAAGTCAGCATTGACGAAATCGAGATGGCTCTTGGACAGCTTAAAAATGGAAAAGCCCCTGGAGAGGACGGCATTACAACAGAACTGTTAAAGGCTTGAGGTAAGCCCGTACTGAGGGAGCTCCAAAAGCTTTTTAACGCTGTCCTGTTCGAAGGGAGAACTCCAGAGGCATGGAGCAGAAGTGTGGTCATCTTGTTCTTCAAGAAAGGTGACAAGACCAGGTTGAAGAACTATCGACCCATTTCGCTTTTAAGCCACGTCTACAAGCTGTTCTCAAGAGTCATCACGAACCGTCTTGCGCGAACACTCGACGAATTTCAACCACCAGAGCAAGCTGGATTTCGGAGCGGATATGGCACCATAGACCACATCCACACAGTGCGGCAAATTATACAGAAGACAGAGGAGTATAGCCCCTGTGCCTAGCATTCGTGGACTATGAGAAGGCCTTTGACTCGATCGAGATCTGGTCTGTTCTGGAGTCCCTGCAGCGTTGCCAAGTGGATTGGCGATACATCCAAGTGCTGAGATGTCTCTACGAAGCCGCCACCATGTCCGTCCAAGTACAGAATCAGCAAACAAGGCCCATACCATTGCATCGAGGAGTGAGACAAGGGGATGTTATTTCCCCGAAATTGTTCACAAATGCAATGGAGGATCTGTTCAAGACGCTAAACTGGAAAGGACGTGACATAAATATCAATGGCGAATACATCTCTCACTTGCGATTTGCGGACGACATCGTCATTATGGCAGAGACGCTGCAGGACCTACAACAGATGCTGAACGACCTGGCTGACTCTTCTGTGCGCATCGGCCTACGGATGAACTTGGACAAAACCAAGGTCATGTTCAATGAACATGTACTACCGGAACCGATCGCAGTACACGGTGCCGTTCTCGAAGTTGTTCAAAATTATGTGTACCTCGGGCAGACTTTGCAGTTAGGTAGAAACAACTTTGAGGATGAGGTGAACAGGACAATTCAGCTGGGTTGGGCAGCATTTGGGAAACTTCGTCGGGTCTTTTCATGGTCGATCCCACAGTGCCTTAAGACGAAAGTCTTCAATCAGTGCGTCCTACCCGTCATGACATACGGAGCCGAAACGTGGACACTTACGGCACGGCTGGTCTACAAGTTCAAAGTCGCTCAGCGTGCTATGGAGAGGGCTATGCTCGGCGTTTCTCTGAGGGATTGCATCAGGAATGAGGTAATCCGGCAGAGAACCAAGGTCATCGACATAGCCCAAAGGATTAGCAAGCTGAAGTGGCAGTGGACTGGCCATATTAGCCGCAGAACTGATTACCGTTGGGGTAAACGGGTTCTTGAGTGGAGACCGCGTCTCGGCAAACGTAGTGTAGGACGTCCACAGGCCAGGTGGAGTGATGATCTGCGCAAGACGGCTGGCACGAGCTGGATGCGAGAAGTCGAGGATCGAACCAAGTGGCGCGCAATTGGAGAGGCCTATGTCCAGCAGTGGGCTGCGATAGGCTGATGATGAAGTAAAAAAATATGCAACAATTTTTAATGTAATAAATTTAGCTAGCACCACATTGAGGCTACTGGGCATTACTACTGGCGACTGCCATACATAAAGTCCGTGGTCTATAGAGGCGTTTATAGCAATATTTTGCAATTTCGACAAAATGCCAATTGCTCACCTCGATGATGAACTGTTTAACGATATTTGTCGTTATTTATGATGAGTGGTTTAACTAATTCGATAAACTTAATCGTTTTGGAAGGTGATCCATAATTATTGTTCAGAAATACGCAACAATATCATTTATATACCAATTAATATTAACGTACCTATTTTAAATGTGATTTATTTACAAGATAAGTAGATTATTGACATGTTAAAATATAACCAAGGAATAGAAGAGTCACGTTCTTGATTTAAGGAATTAAAATTTGGATTAACTGCAAAACTCACAGGGTGCGATGGAGCGTGCGATATTGGGTGTTTCTCTGTCTGATAGAATTCGGAACGAGGTTATTCGACAGAGAACTAGAGTAACCGACATCGCATGGAGAATCAGTACTCTGAAATGGAAATGGGCCGGTCATGTCTCTAGATGTACCGACGGTCGGTAGAGCCGAAATGTGCTTGAGTGGAGACCGCGATTAGGAAAACGTAGTGTAGGGGGCCCTGCAGCACGGTGGACTGACGATTTAAGGAAAGTGGCTGGCTGCGGATGGATGAGGACTGCCCAAGACCGGGATGGCGCTCCTTGGGGGAGACCTACGTTCAGCAGTGGACGGCGATTGGTTGAAATGAGAGGTTTCATAACTTTTTGTCGTATAAAACTGTGTGTATTATGGTTTCATAGATTTATATTCACAAAATAAATATGAATACTGGTTGTTTAAAGAGCAGCAAATGCTTAAATGACGTTCGTAGCCTTCTTTATTCATTCATTCGAATAAAAGGGTACTTTGAAGATACGTCGCTATCGTAAAAAGTGAATAAATAATAATAAAACCATATTAACTTTAATAAATATAACAATAAGACCTAACTAATCAAATAACTTTATAATGTTTTTTGGCTTCCGTTTTTAAAAGGAGAAAAAAGGCACAAAAGAAGAGCTGAAGTCTATTGATCTACGCAATATTAACAAAAAATATGTTATTAGTTAATCCGATCTTTTAATAAAACACTAGCTGCACAACAACAATACAACTACACTACCCAGTAGGTATGAAAAGCTTATCTGTATTGGGTTAAATCTTCATTCCATTGTATTCTATTTTAATCTTGCATGTCATGAGTAATAGTTATACTACAGAACGTTTTTTTTAACGTGATTATTTTTTTGCATTTCGAAGATAGAAACTAGTGCAAAAAATAAAAACAAAAAATATGAACTCCGACGTTCGAACAATCACTATCTAAATAAGAAAAACAAAGCTGTATATATTTCTCTTTAGAATTCAGCAAGAAATTTCAATACGTCAGACACTTTGATCGGATTGTTGCGATGATTCCAGTGAGTCTTTAAGCCAATGAAGTGATCAACTCGAACCATGTACAACTGAAGTGAAGAAAGAAAAACGGAATCACGAACAAAGTCCGAGTGCGCACCAACATCGATTGATATACGAATGAAACATTCGATTCGTTAGTTAAAAAAGAAAAATAATGCAAAATGCAGGGAATGGATGGATCAGATAATAGTTCTCATAGGCGGATAACAAAAGGAATGCAATGGGGATATCGCTCGATGGCGTAGCGAGTTGTAGCCGCGTAGCACGGCGCGGCGCTCCGCCTGTTGTGTTTTGATTGCCAGACGAGCTTTTATTGATTATGGTCTTCACTTTCACGATTTAAACATACTTAAGCAGGAATTTATTTATCATGGCAATTTAGACGACTTTTGAGATCATAATAATATTTTATTCTCTATTGAAATAACTAATACTTAAGAATAAATTAAAGGTTAAAACAAGCTAAAGTATCATATTTTTCAATAATAATTACAAATTTTAACAAAAAAGAACCGACTTCAATCTGGACCTAAATGAGATCATTCGGAAAGCACCAGCTTTCAAATAAAAAAAGAATCATCAAAATCGGTCCACCCAGTCGAAAGTTATGAGGTAACAAACATAAATTTTTTAAAGTCAGTTAAATATACTTGGAAAATACCCATATAGGGAAAAGTAACTAAAAAAAAGTTACTAGTAATCGTTAGCTGAACTTAAGCTGACCAAGAGAGTCATTAGTGTCACCCGTATTTACGCTGATATGGATAACGAAATATGGAACATGAGCATGCGAATGAGACATACACATACATACGTATAATCAAATAAAGATACATTAAACATACATACATATATGATTTCGTATAAATACGGGAGGTTACCGATTATATCGTTGGATGCACCGCAGTTGGAATTAGTGTAAGCTGTCCAGTACAACATGATCAGTATTTGTACCTTTACATAATTGTATTTTGTTCAGACCGAAATTTACCAAGTTAGTAACAGAGAAATATTTATATCAAGGCAGTAACAATGAGCTTTGATTCAAAGCAAAATCTAATATCTGTTTCAGTCGAATGCCTTAGTAGCCCACGGTATATATAGCATTGGACGGCCAAGTTATTTTAGCAGAAAATGTAAAGTTTACACACAAAATTAACATTAGCGCATTCTCCGTAGAGGTACAGATTTCATGAATTTAATTTTACTTACCTCTCGTGAAAATATTTAAATGTTAATTGCGAGAGTACCCTTTCATCTCGTTTATCTAACCTTTGTAAGGGGATTTGTTTACAATGCCCCTAATGATGCTCAGTGTTGCGATAAAAGCTTTATAATGACCGCTTAATTTATTATATTAACTATCTGTTCTATACTGATTTTGGGTTCATTAAAATTGAACTTCATAATTTTTGGTATACATAAATAATATGATTTTACCTTCGTCGTTTATTCAGAAGATAGACAAAACAGTTTTCAAGGTTATAATAGACCCAGAACTCAGATATAATACGGCTTTTACAATTTTTATTTGTAAGTAGTTTTTTTTATTAAAATCATTCACAAACTTCGAAATTCAAATATCTTTATTTTTGAATAGCTTTTAAGAAACAGTAAAACACTGTCATGTGAAGTGTTAGCTTGAATAATTATAGGTTTCGTATCAATGAGGTTTCGCCTATTTTGGACAAATTTATGTGACTAATTTTATAGTAAATACTTCAAAATATATCACTTTATAGCAAATACATACTTTCAAATACCATACAGATTCAGGTTATCTGACAAAATAGATATTAATTAATAAAAGTTACTTTGTTGTAGGTAATGTTTATGTCTAGAGTGTCTTACTTCCAAATCCCAAGTAAGGGACACAAACACAATTTGAGGAGATATTTATACAAACATATTACATATAAACAAAGGTAAAACTGCCACCGAGAAATTTGTTCCTAAAACAAAGTAGTAATTTAACAATAATTAAATTCGTTATAAATTTTGCACAAACAGAAACTTCGAAGAGCAAATCATAAGTTTTCTAATTAAGTTTATGTAGATATTGTAATTGATGTTATATAACCTTACAAAAAAAGGGCATTAATATAATATTATCGGCTAAAATACAATAATGCCACTGGTAACTCCCGTGCCCGCATAGATTCCGGTTCACTGTGATCCCTTCGTGAATATTAAGTTTGCCCATTACGCCACTCGGTAATTCAAAAGCGTTTAGACCGCTCCCCACAACGAATTTATTACTTAATATCACTTTGACCCGACGCGGCTAGCACTGATTATTATAAATCAAATTTTAATAAATATGTACGATATTAAAGAACGTTTTGGAACGTTTTGTTCCTCTACAAAATATAACTACGTTTTCTCGCGTAATATTCGCTTGTAGTTTGTACGATATCACCATGATAGATATATTTAAATGTTAAGAGTTCCTTTGACAGTATTCTTCTCATAAGGCTCTACGCATTTTGGAAACTGGAAGTTATGGATCGTCACAGGCCAGCATTAGATTTTGGTGTTTTCACCTAATTTATTTTGACAATACAGAACATGCTGTGGCGTCTATATGTGTCGATCTATGATTTTTAACTGTAGCTTCATTGAATAAATGATTTTGAATTTGAAGATATCTGTAGGTTTCGCTTTACAAATACCACTATATTTTATATGGTTACTTGAGTTACAAAAAGGTTCATTAAAGTCAATTATTGTTATACGCGTGATTGGAAGTACCTCTCGGTACTTCTAAACTTTAACAGTTGTGTTACATATCACAACTGCTAAAGTTTAAACTTACCTTATATCTGTCTTCCATATTTATCTCAGAACGAGAATATGACTGAATTATTTAACGATGATATCAAATACTTGTACAGAAATTTCTTTGTACCACTGAGGTCACTACGTACAAATACTCTAAGTACTTTTGTAAGTAGGTTTCACTTAGTGTTCTCAAAGAAAGTTTTCGTTTACATTTGCTCCCTTTTAGCAGAAAGTGATAAAGATTTTATGAGGATAACAGAATGAAAGTGGAATAGTTTCTTTATTGATTCCTTACCGCATGAAACCGAACAGATGTGCGCGTTCAAATAATTTATAACGTCGAATTTCGGAGGCACGGAAAGAAAGTATGATTTAATTATTCAAAGGCGGTTCAACATACAGGTGACATTTCGAAATACCCTTATTCCCTGAAGCCTGAATATACATGACGTTGTTATTTAATGAAATTTCAAACGTAACGTAAGTATTCTTGAACAATTTCGAACGTGATGCCTTCGTGTACCTACTATAAAAAGTATTTTTTACAAAATTGTTGAAAGTATATGGTAGTAGAGCCACGCTGAATATGGTAGTAGAGCCACGCTGATTTCAGCATGAATGGGCCGGCTCGACCGGGGCGGTACTACCCTCGCACAGAAAATCAACGTAAAATGACAGCAGCAGTGCTGACGTGTTTCGTTGGTGAGTGCGAGAGCGGAGGTCCAAATAGTCTAGTCAACAAGTTCCATACTTGCTGACTAGACTAAAAGATGCAGCAGCATCACTAGGCCGCCATGGTGTTGGTCGCCATACTGCATTGTCTGCATTCGTAGTGAGTATGGTGGCCGCCACTCTTGGATTCTGCTTATGCTTTCATCAGGCAGTGTAGAGTCATTTTGGCGGGCCATACATATAAAAAATAATTATATCCTCGTAAGCGAAACGCGTAACGGAATGCAAATAGTTACAGTATATTAAAACTATACCCTCCTTGGAATTAAGATAAACTACATTGGTCAGCATTCTATTGAAGGTATGGTTAGAAATAACTTTGGTTAAATGTGGGTAAAGTGTAGTTTTGTTGTAATGGTTAACTGAATTCTTATATTAAAGTACACTGAGTTATCAATATTTTTGTGTATAATAATAATAAATAATAATCCTCATTGATATACTTATTCCCAATATTATTATTATAGGCCGTTAAGGTAAATAATCAGATCAAAATTTAATACACTACGCTTTATTAAATATTAATGAGATATTCTTCTTTTTCATTCATCCTTTTTCGTTAGCTTAGAAATTTTGAATTAAACATACTCATTCGAAATATTCACTCATCATTTATTAATAATCTAGATGATCTCACGTAATTGGATATAACTCAATATAAATATTATGATTTATTTTTTCCAGAGGTTCAGAAGTTTAAGTAGCGCACTTAACAGGCTCACTTAATGATCAAGGGGTACCCTTCTGAGCTAGCGAAAACTCAAAAGACAAACGAATCCGAACAAAGAAATCACTTTTACTCCATTTTCCTTAAACCTTACCGTATATTGAGCGGAACATTACCTGTGTGTAAGTAAACCCGTATACATTTTTTTCACGGCTGAAATATGAATCAAGCGTGTGATTTAATTTTCAATTAAAATAAAACTAAGTATGTGCCTGGATAAAAAAGAAACTGTCCCACAATCTAAATCCTCTAATCTATTTCTAAAGTACATTTTAATCGTTAATGAGCAGATAATTAATTGTTAATTTGTACCAACCCCAAATTTTAGGAACCACAAACAAGTATACATAAAATATAACTGAAACACTTGGAATTGGACAGTTGACTAATAAAATTTTGCGTTTTAAAATATTCCAGAATATAATATTCTTCGAAGCAGGAAAAAATAACAAATGACATACCTTATTGATTAATGTAGTACGATATACTTTACTTACTTTAAGACAACAACAAGTTTTCAAATCAATCTGGTAAAACCATGAATCAGCAAATAAAAAAAAGCTATTTCTTTATATTTTTTATTAAAATGAACCCTGCCGATTAAAATAAAAAAATACTTTTATCGACATGCGACATAAGTCTTTTATAGACTTCTTATTGAAATTACTAAGTGTGCCTACCGTTTCTAGTAGAATCTGTCACAGTCAGTAAAAGACCTAAATATATTGTTATAAGCTTCGCCGTTTGAGTGTTATTGTCCGCTGTTATGGCCCAATAGTTGTTATAATATCTGCATTATGTTTCGTTATATTGTTGTAAGATAGTTCCTAAATGTAAATGTGCACTGGTAAAGTATGTGGTCAAAGCTTATATAGATGAGTAAGCGAAAATGACCTTTCGAAGGTAGAAGTAGGTAAATATTTTATTAAGCTTCCGGGGACCCGCTAGCTGTGCACTACTTCAACTAATTAACAGTGTTGACGCAGATTCTTCGGTGCGCACTTAAGGGACTTTCCAGACAATACATTGTAACGTTAACATATTGGAATAGTCTTCAGGTTTGCTGATAAGGTGCTAACATGTACCCGCATTGAGTTTACTCAGGGAAGTTTAACGATAAAAGTCTTATCGTAGTAAGTTGTGATGTTCACACCACCCGCGCAGCCACAAGTAATCCTCTAACGACGCCCTCGGGACTAAGAACTCCAGAAATAAATTATATCGGATTTAATTGTAATTATGTTCAGTGACCGCAAAGATAATCTTATAATATTACACCGTATAAAAGACTTGGAAAGAATTCTTAACAATTTTTGTTTCAATATTATTTCAGAGAGCTTTTCTTGTAATCGTTTTTTTCTTCTTGCCGCTTGTTTATATAGTTGGGAAAAGAAAAGAGAGATCTTTATTCAGATGGATTGGAGAATATAAGCAAGATCTGGACACAAAAAATCTAGTGCCGAAGAGTCTAAAAAGAACTGCTTTAATGAATTAGTCACTCAATTAGGGTACTAACTTTAACCGAGATCTCTCGTTCAACAACTTGTAGAATGCGTTTAACTCAAAAATTTCGTATAAAAACAACTAAATCATATATAAACTTTCTTCATAGTTATAAGTCCCAACTCCACCTTCTAAATCCACGTACAATTTTGGGTGACTACAGAAATCTATTCTATGCATGGTCTGACACGCACTTGGCCGGTTTTTATCTTCTACAATAAGAATTTTATTATATTAGCGAAAGAAAAATCTGGAGCATAAACAAAATAATGTTATAAACTTATTATTGCTAATATATAAAACGCCATAGCTTGCACAAGAAACATTGCCTATAAACCTGCAATAACTTTTCCGGCTCCACAACATTTCAATTTTTGGATTTAAATGGCATTTGGTGGGAGATTTGTAGCTTCTGATCAGTGCTGTTGCACAGTTCGATGGAACTTGTATTTGTTGGATGACTGACTACGATAAATCTCAAAACTCTTCTGAATTTATAACTAGCAATTAATCATTGTGCAAGAATAAAATAGCTTTTAAGGAAAAACAAGAATTTTCTGTCTGATTAGCTAAAATCTACACTTCTGTCAAGCCAGTTAACAATATAGTTTTTCCATAGTAATAATATTGATAGGTGTGGGGACAGGAAAGGCGAAAAAAGTATTTCAAGAATATGTTTATGTTAAAACACCAGGTCCGGATTTAAAAGTGCAAACGGATCTTGGTTAAGTAGTTTAATACACAGTATAACTGCAACACATAATTTAATATTGACAAAAATGTAAATCGTTTAAATAGACAGATATTTTGATTATAAATATATTTGTCTATATAATTTAGATGTAATAAGTTTCCATATAAGCAACGTAAAATAGTAGCTTCCATTATTTTTCCACTTTTTAATAAAAGGCACCCGTACTAAAAACTCAGCTGCTTCGCTAAGATATACATGTAACTAAATTTAATCGTGTCATCTATTTATAAGGCTTCAAAGTTATTACGCAACAGTTTGATTAAAAAATTCAAAAAGTCTCGTAAAGTTCATACGACTTTATAAAAGTCGTTCCAAACAGTGGTACACAAAAAACTATATTGTTCGACTAAAGTTCTTGACTCTAAGTATACCTTGGAGGTATATTTACACAACACATTTATTATATTTAATATTTTTGTGGTTCCGTACCCCAAAAGAAAAAACACTTACACATACTATACTTTAAAGGTTCACTTCCTTAGTTACACAGAAAAAACTTAGATTTTAGGCAAAGGGAAAAATCAAAGGTCAAATTCAAATTAATTGGTAAATGTATAAAAATCTATTGCTGTTCGTTTGTCTCGCTAAAACTCGAGAACGGCTGGGTAAATTTAGCTGATTTTGATTTTGAAATGTTTGTCGTAGTCCAGGGAAGGTTTAAAAACGGTGAAAAATTAAAAATCCAAATGTTACATGTACGAAAGTAGCGGGCACAGCTAGTGTTCTTAAAATATGTTTTTTATTAATTATAAATTTGTGTTTAACAATATGAGTATAACGTATCGATTTATGAAGGATTAGATTGAGAATGGTTTAACTTCGTTTTTATGTGTGTAATATTTTTTTTATGGCATTAAAACTAATTTTAGTGTATTAAGTCTCCGGCAGTATCCAATTAGTAGTACCTAATGATGATGATAAGTCGATACTCAAATAACTGACCAACTTAAATAAAGGGCAGATGTCTAAATTACATTATATTATTAATTCTAATAGAACCCATTTAAATGATAGTAAATTTTTTACATACTTTATACAGACTCCTGAGACTGCGGATTAGGCTCACACTTGCCCAATTGTTCAATGACCTTGTTAAAGTTAAGAAAGAAAAAATAATGTTAATTGAATTTAGAGTGTGCTTGCCATAGATATTTTAGGCAGGTATCGATTTTGAAGGCTATTAAGAGATTTTCGTTTTTGGATTTGATAAACTCGGAATTCGTTAATGAAGTAAAGAGCACGTTAATCTCTGTCCACTGCATGGATCTGGCAAATGAGCCTTGAAAAATTTGAGCTTCACGTTTTTTTGTACTTGAATAAAATCTGTAGAAACAAAGATATTATATTTAGTACTTTATCATAAGCTCACATAAATTTTGTTTCTTCAAAAGTTCATAAAACCTTATAGCGTTTTAATTTAAATAGGTAAGATTTTATTATTTTATGTCGAAACTAATATTGTTTTTTATTTTATGGTTTAAAGTTCAAATACCTCAGTATTCAATTAATTTTATAAATGCGAAGCCACTCTTCATCTTTACGGTCGAGCTATCTTTTACAATAACTGGAAATACACACATCAAAAGTGTCTAGGGATCAACATACGTGTCTAGGGATCAACATATATTTTTGCAATAACTTTTCTCCTGATTGATAATAATTATAATTTTCTTTAAGGATTCATCAAATAAAGTGTTTTCGTTTGTCACAGTAACGATAAACCAAGTCACCTTTGCATTAATAAAGAAATTTGCCATTTTCCTAATAAAAGGATTTTTGACATTTGAACCACTAACATTAAAGTTCGAAAAAAAGACTGAAATAACAGTTTTCTTTAAAATTTTATTAGGTAACTTAAACAATTAATAATCCGTGTTTCTACCGCGAACACTAACAACACAAGAATCGGTTTGGCATACTCAAAATGAGTTCATCCAAATCACGCTGTGGAATGGCCGCCCATGTTCATTGCAACAACAAAAAAAGGTCTTCTTGCGACTGGATACCCTCCATATTCGGCAGAGCTCTTCTCTGTAGCATATCCCATGCATGCTCAATCGGGTTCAAGTCTGGCGACTGAGCAGGCCAGGGCCAAAGCCACATCTCAATCTCAAGAAATCCGCATAAAAATGCTTGATCCCTAGACACTTTTGATGTGTGTATTAATGATATAAACTTCTTACTAGTTAGCTCATTTCACCGAAAATAAATATACAGAATATTTTAATTTATTCCAATATTATGAGCCTGTGGAAAAGAAAACTTCACTTGTTCGGTAAACAAGTGAAGTATTTTTTCCATAGGCTTCCTGATTAGATTATTCAAATAGATTTAGGTAAAAGATTGTAATTTTTTCATAATTATTAAAAGCTTTCATATTTTTTTTTATATTGTGAATCGTTTATGTAAAGTAGTAACCATACCATATTTTTTCCGATTTCATCTAAGGATACGGTAAGAGGATTAATGGATACACACGTGTCTCGTACAAGGGCAGCTTATAGATTATATTATAATGTACTGGACGGCAGCCATCTTGAATGTAATCAAAATCTTACTACTTCGTATGAGGGGGCTGTTAAAATTTGATTAAGGATTATTTGGCGAAGTAAACTTTGATAAACATTGGTAACCTTCTGGTAAATAGGCTTGACGTTATGTATGTATTTATTAAATAACGTAAGATACAGGTTATCCTTTCTGGTAGTCTTTAGAGCTTAAAAATAAGGTGAGATAATGAAAGAATGATAATTTTAACTTGAAACAATTTCTGATTAATAAACCTCATTGAATTCATACCTTATCTTCATTACCTAACAAGATGTATGGTAATGCGACTAACTTACAAAATTGGTAGACTTTTTCAGTTATAAAGATTATTCGGTATTTAATTTAGTATAGCGTACATTTGTTGGTAGTGTTCAATCCTTTTTTGAATTATTTCATAGGGCTTAAATATCATGAGATTTACTTGAAGGTACACTAACTATAATGCACATGGAGGGTCATGAGTGTTCGAATTGTAAGCAAATCGTGCTGCTATCTATACTTATAATAAAAATGTAACAGGTCAAATTCTGTACATTGAAGATATTTTGAAATTTTTTTTGGAGGGCACTCTGTTATCGATACTGAAACGAAAACTATTTTTTTTTTCATTTTTGTCTGTCTGTCTGTCTGTATCTTGGCCGCGCATCACGCCGAAACTACTGAATGGATTCAAATGAAACTTGGCATGATTTGAGTTCATACTCCGAGGTAGGACATAGGATACTTTTTATTCCGAAATTCCGGACGGTTTCCTTGTGAGGGGAGATGAAAGTCAAAATGTGTAATTAATTGTAATTCATTAACGAGTAGTCCGATTGCAATAATTCTTTTTTTGTTAGAAAGGAGATTCTCTGAAGATTGTAGCATTAAGTATTTAATTTATCACAATCTCTCTATCTATTGGAAAAAAAAAATATAAAGAATTTATCATTACGTAAAACAACATGTGGTGACATCTATTGCCAGCCATACGTAATAACATTTTGATTAATATATCGTGGAATAATCGTAGAACGTTTTACGCACAAGTATTACGTATAATTCGGTGTAGCATTAAGTATTTGATTTATCGCAACCTCTCTATCCATAGGGAAAAGAATATCTATATCTATCTGTAGACGTCGAATCTGTGTGTTTGGTTGTGCCCGCATGACTTAAATATTCAAAATAATCGTGGGAACGTTTTATGCACAAGCATTGTGATTAATGTGGTATATAGTTAGTATTTGATAGGTAGGTATTTGTTTTATGTTCTCTCTTTCCATAGAAAGGGTTGTTTTAAATTTTCTTGAAAAATTTCTTTGCTTAAAACAGCGACATCTTTTGGAATCAAGTAACTAACTTTACAATAGGTACGTAATATGATTACTCTTTTTAACGTATAATAAAAATGTAACAGTTCAGTTCTGTACATTAAAGAAATTTAGATGATTTTTTGGGAGGGCTCTCTAATCGATACTGAAGCAATTACATTTTCTTGAAAAATTTTTCTGTGCTTAAAACAGCGACATCTTTTGGAATCAAGTAACTAACTTTACAATAGGTATGTAATATGATTACTTTTAAACGCATAAGAAAAGTGTATAAGATCAATTCTGTACATTAAAGAAATTTAGATTTTTTTGGGAGGATGCTCTTATTGATACTGAACCAAAAACTAGAATGCCATAAACGTTATATGGTCATTTATATTTATGATATTTATTTTAAGTTTAAAATACTTGAAAGTGGAGTAAACATATAACGTAATAGTTCATCATAATTTACCAGAAAATGATACAAAACATCTTTATGATAGGTACCCGAAAGGCAGCGCGGGCGCGTGGCCTGCGCCCTGCCACAGAATAACTAATAGTACTGCCCTACGTAGATCCTTACCAGACACGTCCAAATTGTTTAAAAAGCAGTGCCCGCGCGGTCGGTCGGCTCCCTACGCGACACACGCACCCAAATCGACTTAAAAACTCAGTAGTAGTTCTTGAATGTAAATTCGGATAAAAAGTTATTTTTGGAACTATTTACTTGATTTTTGTTCTACCTACTATAAATATTACTTGGTATTATAATATTTCATCTGCATTTTTAACCGACTTCCAAAAGGAGGAGGTTCTCAATTTCATCGGTGTTTTTTTTTTAACCGACTGCCAAAAGGAGGAGGTTCTCAATTTCATCGGTATATATTTTTTTAATGTATGTACACGGATTATTCCGTCAATTTGTGGACCGATTTTGGAAATTCTTTTTGTATTCGAAAGGGTATGCTCCCCATGTGGTCCCATGACCACCATATCAGGATCTGATGATGGGATCCTAAGAAAATCGAAGGAAACCCTCAAATTTATGTAAGCGCCTGCAATGAAGTTAAAGCAATTCACTGCATGCCTTCATATTCTGTAGACATCATTTAATTTCATAATGTATAAAACGGGTCTTAACGATATCAGAGTTAACCTCAGATAGTCAGTTTACCTCAAATCACTTGAATTATAGTAACCTATAGAAGATAGTCCATTTGAGATTTTAATACAAAAAAATACCTGAAGTCCTTTCGATTTTATACAGCATGTATGTTAACCTTTAGTCGTATTCTTTCAAGTTATTTAGGTGAAATGATGACGAGAGACTTGAGAAAGACTAAAAAGTGAAAAACAAAAAAAACTTCGTTTAAAAAAACCGAACCGACAAAACTAAAAAGTATCAAATAACTTAATTTGTATGTGCTACCTATTCATAGGTTTGAAGGCGGTGCCAAGCCAAAATGTAATAGTAGGTACCGCACTTGCCGCGCGTGACCTTGAGCGGGATAGCTGCTCTTCGCGTAGAACAAAACAACTGAAGCGTCGGTGACGTCGTTGACGTTCGTCTCGAAATGTAGCGAGTGTGATACCTACTATTACATTTGGCTTTGCACGGACTTTAAACCTAGGTAGCAAATGCAAATTAGTTAACTGATACTTTTTAGTTTTTGAAGTCGGTTTTTTTAAACGAAGTTTTTTTTTAGGATTTTGTTAGGTTATAGCATAGGTATAAGCAGGCGATTTTTGTTGTACCTAAATAATTAGCAAATAGTCTTTTGTAGATACTAATTGGTTTTCTCGGTATTTTTAGAATTTTGTAAGGTTATAGCATAGGTACCTATAATTTACTTTTTTAAAGGATTTTGTTAGGTTATTGGTATAGGCATAGGTAAGCAGATGTTTTTCGTTGCAAATATTTAATTACTTAGCCTTATTTGTTGGTGTTTTAATTTCTTTTAGTAAGTTGTAGATACCTTCCATTTTTTCGTTGAATTAGTTGTAGATACTTAATTAATTTAGTTTTATTTACGCTTTGAAAATAAGCTTCATTCGTTATGTCTAATTTTTCATTTAACTGTAGTGATAAATTTAACATTGTTTTTCGTATTCGATTTTATCACATCACACTAATTTATAAAAGCGAATGTTTGTGAGGGTGTATGTTTGTTACTTCATCACGCAAAAAGCACTGGACGGAATTGGATGAAACTTTACAGTAATACAGCTTACTAGCTGTTGCCCGCAGCTTTGCTCGCGTGGAAGTTGATTATTTACAATATATTTAATTAAAACTGTGTAAGTATGTATGAATAATTTATTCATGTTTTTAAACGTACCTATTTATTTATTTTTAATCAATAGCCCATTAAAAAGGATTTCATACTAACGTTCGACCCTTATTTTTACCCCTTTAGAAATAGAATTCCCATAAATGATGATATAGGTATTAATTTATTTGTACTTAAAAGCCTAAGGACAAAGTTTCAGGCTACTAAATTAAAAATGACTGACTTCCAAACTAATCTACTTACGACATTTCAACACCTAATTCACCCCTTAGGGGTAGAAATATCATTTATGGGATTTTCTTTTGAGGGCGCTCTGGTTCCCTGGTTTCTAGAACCCGAGACGGTGTGCGGTTTTTAGTCGGTTCGAGTCCGACATAACCACCAGTTGGTGAAATCCGAGGGAATTTCCGCACAAAAAAAAGGGGTAGGTATAATATCCAGAGACACTTAGTATCTATGCGTTTTTAACTATTAGCCCAAAGAAAATTTTTCATGTTTCTAACTTAAAAAAGACGGACTTCCATACAAACTTTCAACCCCTATTTCACCCTCTTACGGGTAGAATATTGGGAAACGCTTAAATACGTATCTCCTATTTTTTTATCAATAGCCCTAAAATAAATTTTCATGTTTCTAACTTCAAAACTGACGGACTTCTAGACTAACCCGCTTACGAAATGTCAACGCCTATTTCATCCCTTCAGCGTAGAATATCGAGAAAGGCCTAAATACGTATCTATTCATTTTTAATCAGTAGCCCAAACCAAAAGAAAAGTTTCATGTTTCTTATTTAAAAATGACGAAGTTCCAAACAAAATTCAACCCCTATTTCACCCCCTTAGGGGTAGAATATTAGGAAACGTTGAAATACATATCTACTAATTTTTATAAGTAACCCAAAAATAAAGTTTCATATTTCTTAAATAGCCCTAAAATAAACTTTCATGTTTTTAACTTCAAAAATGACGGACTTCCAGACTAACCTACATATAAAACGTCAACCCCTATTTCACCCTTAAGGAGTAGAATATCCAGAAACGCTTAAATACGTGTTTACTCATTTTTAATCAGTAGCCCAAAAATAAAGTTTCATGTTTCTAACTGAAAAAATGACGGACTTCCATACAAAATTTCAACCCCTGTTTCACCCCCTTGGGGGTAGAAATTCCGAAATTCCTTCCTTAATGGGTGTCTACTTAATGAAACGATCATACTCACAAAATTTTGTTTTCCCAAGTTTAATAGTTTCCGCTCGGCGATGATGAATCAGTCAGTCAGTCAGTCAGGACATGTTATTTTATAAGTATAGAAGATACATCAGATTAACACATAGGTTACTGTTTGCCGCGATAACCGACATACACGCGGGCGGAGCCGCGGGCAACAGCTAGTATATAAATAAATCTATATCTATACTAATATTATAAACGCGAAAGTTTGTAAGTATGGATGAATGGATGGATGTTTGTTACTCTTTCACCCAAGAACTACTGAACGGATTTGGATGAAACTTTACAGTAATACAATATAGCTTATACATCAGAATAACACATAGGCTACTTTTTGCCGCGATAATCGTCTAAAACGCGGGTGGAACCGCGGGCAACAACTAGTATTTCATAATTATGTAGGTTGTATAAACTGCTATTATTACTTAGTACTTTTTGAAAACATAGAAAATTGAGTAAAGGTAAAAACTGGATGGACAACTGTGTACATAGAATATTTTTACAGTTATTCCTAAAAATATTGTTAGAAAAACAGTAACTGGAAATTGAAATGAAAAAAAAACTTTTGTAAAACTTTTCTACAACAGCATCAATATCGCGGGGTTTCGGTTCGCTTATCGCGAGGCACCCTTGACGCAGGCGCTGACGTTTCAATTATCGGCAGATGTTTCAGCTGTCAGCAATGTAGCTACAGCGACAGCGACACTATCATCATTATTAACAAATGTTTACTGACTTTCCATTAACTATACTTGTTGATAACTTAAACAATACATTACACATTTAAATTATACAACAATAACAAGTTGGCCAGACGGGTTGGTATAGAACTTGTTTCAATTTCAAGTTTGCAGTGATGTTCTCCTACGTAGTTTGCTCCCTTAGTCACGACTTCCGTCACTTATGGGATGAATAAGGGTAGTGGCACTCCGATCTTAATCCGTCATAACACAAACCATTATTTGTTTTTTTTTTGGAACCGAACTAACGTGTGGCTTGAGGCGGCCTTTGGGGGATGGGGGAGGGGGAGATAGGGGGAGGATTTGGGGTATGGGCCTCCGGTATCCTCACTCATTCGCGCAAATAGCGCAAGCACTATTCCACACCGGTTTTCTGTGAGGCCGTGGTATCACTCCGGTCGAGCCGGCCCATTCATGCCGAAACGTGGCTCTCCCATGGTAAATATAATCTAAAACTATTCAGTAAATTTCGCGAGATTTTCGGGAGAAGAGATATTTATTACCCATAAATATCCATACATCCATCCTTACAAATTTACACATTTTTAATATTTGTAATAGTATTAAATACATAAAGAGGTTAAACTATGTTATCGAGACATGTGCTTTATCACACCCAAATACCTTCGTAACAGTCAATTTAACTTGGTAAGTCCACAGTACATAGTTTACCAAACGGTGTGTGCGTCAATTTTGATTATTATTAAGAGGGTTATCCACTTCGGAATATTCCACGGCTGTTTATCTTAGAAGTATGGATTTAGGATTAAGTATCAATCTAATATTGTTTTCAGCCAACATTGTAAAATCTAACTTCTGAAGTGTTAGCGGTAGCGTTTCGTTAAGAATCTAATCTTTTTAAATCTTATTATTTCCAATATTATTTTAGGTCGACTCTAGTAGTCGTTCTACCAGTTTTATCTGAAAATCAGTTTTTTTTTCATGGAGCAACTCCGCAACGCAAGTCACTTTACTAAAATATAAATGGTACACTAATTATATATGATCTTAATAATGATTAGTGTCCAGTTATGCCTCTGTGGCGCAGTGGTAGCGTATGCAACTGCCGTGCTTGAGGTCTCGGGTTCGATGCCCGGGTCGGACCAAATGTTTGTATGACCTGCAAATATTTGTTTCGGAGTTTGGGTGTTTTCTAATAGGTCTTTACCTATGAAATTGCCGTTTTGTATGCAATAAGTGAAAGTACTTATTTTTTCAAACTTTTTTATTTCTGTTATTCGAAGTAATCACCCATGCAATCGATGCATCTTTGCCAACGTATTGGCAGTTTATTGATGCCCTTCTTGTAAAAATCAGCTGGACGGGAGGCAACAAACTCTTCAAAGGCATTTTATACTGCCTCTCGGAAATTGAATTTTTTACCCACTAAAAAGTTGTCTAAATTTTGGAAAAAGTAATAGTCGGTAGGTGCAACGTCTGGTGAGTATGGCGGATGAGGGAGAGCTTCCAACCCCAGCTCTTGCAGCTTGGAGACTGTCTGTTGCGCAGTATGGGGTCGCGCGATGTCGTGAAGGAGCAGTGGGGACGACCGATTGACCAAAGCTAGTTGCAGATGTGCAAGCTTCTCCATCATTCTCTACAGTTCTTCACAGTACACATCTGCATTAATGCTCATGCCGTTTTGTAAAAAGCTGTGGTGAATCACACCCACACTAGACCACCAAACAGTGACCATCACCTTTTTAGGGGTCATTTTTGGTTTAGAGCATTGCTTTGGTGCTGACCCAGGGTCTAACCAACTTGTTGAGCGCTTTCGATTGTCGAATAGAATCCATTTTTCGTCGCACGTAACAATTCGTTTCAAAATTCCATCATTTCTTTGCCTGTTGAGCAGCGCAAGGCAGGTCTCGACTCGTACGTTGCGCTGGCGATCGTTAAGGTCGTGGCGCACCCATCTATCAAGCTTTTTTACCTTGCCAATTTGTCGCAAATGGATCAATATTGTTTTGACGCTTACATTAAAAGCTGCTAGCTCAGCTGTAGATTGAGTTTCGTCAGCTTCCACAATCGCCTATAATTCATTATTGTTAACCAAAAACTCCGGACGACCACGAGCTTCATTTTTCAAGTTAAAATTTCCAGAACGGAACCTGGAAACCAATGACGGGTTGTGCGTTCGTTTATACAGTTCTCTCCATAAACGTTTTTGATGTTACGTGCCGTTTGTGTCGCGTTGGTGCCACGACGGAACTCATATTCCATAATTACACGAATTTTTAAAGTATCCATTATGACGAAAAATGTTCAAATGTAATGAAAATTCAACGCTAATCAAAAAAACAAAAGACTGAATTTGTAAATAGAATGTCATGGTTTTAAAACAAAATTAATTTGAATTTAGAATACAGAGCCATTACAAACTTTTTTTTATTTGAAATGACCAGTACTGAAGAAAGGCAATTTCATAGGTAAAGACCTAATATGTATAACATGTATGTATTTCAAAAAAAAAAAGTATTTATATCAGTAGTTTAGTACCCATAATACAAGCTCTGCTTAGCTTGGGACTAGATGGCGTTGTGTAAAATGTCCGAAATATTTATTATTATTATTACTATTTATCTCAAAGATGAGCTAACGTTTAACATTAAGACTCGAAGTTCAGCCGATGAGTAGCGATCGCTTAGTTTGAGCAGAACCTCTTCAAACTTCAGAAATTGTGGTCTAACGTTCCTTCGCGGTTCACTGATAAGGCCCGTATTCACTTTGTATAGTGCGAGTGCAGGCGCATAGTGCGGGTGATTGGTGGAAAGTACGTGTGGACCGCGAATTCGCCATCCGTGCATATTTTCTACCAATCATTGATCACCTCACTTCACACCTGCACTCGCACTAATCAAAGTGAATACAGGCCTATAGTCCTTACTCTTAGCCGATTACATATTTGATCATGACGTACCTGTGATCTAGGATTTGCTATTTAGTAGTAACATGAAAGTTTAATATTGATGTATAAGTCTACTCGTCGTGAGATCAACCCTTATCAGTTCCGCTTCAGCTCTAATTAATAATGGAACGGTGTACGTAGAGTGAAAGCATGTTTAATCAAATTTGTCTGCGTCGTATGTTTGAAAGGCGAACGATTAAGATCTTGAAAGCTGAGCGGTTTAAGCTATTGAAGTAACTGTAGCATATACTTTACGTACAAATTTGTATGAACTATTGTTCAACTTTATATAAATAAATAAATTATTATTTTGTTTTTAAACCTTTTCTGGTCTCCTGTTTATTTTAAAGGGGAGGCTAAATCTAACACACGGGCCTTAGCCAAGTGTGCCAGGGGGAATGGTTTATTATTATAGTTTCAAAATTACAATGTTACTAGCTTTTGAGCTTATCTTTACATTAATACGTGAAGCAAAAACTTTGTATCCCTTGTTAAGAAAATTTTGCGAATAGAGGAGTATGAAATTCGGCACAGTTAAAGTTTATATGGAGGAGGAATGCAGAACATTAAAAAAATGGTCGAATTTCGACCACTGAGCGGCCACTAGTTTTATTTATTTGTCGATTGTCTTTTTAGGGTTAAAAGATACTTTTTATGTGATAGATGTCTTTATCCGTGATACATGAACGTTCACAAAAAAAATCTTTGCTTTTTCTTTGCTATATATATATATAACTAGTTTTACTTGCTTGGATAAATGTCATTCCACCATTGTGCGTTTTTCAAAATAAGTTTATTTCCATTGTGTATTTCTGGTATCATACCACTTTCAAACCTTGAAGATTTTTTTTCTTTCTCAAAGGCACTTGTGCAACTTGAGTTGGCGAAGAGTCTGCTCGTTTGTTGTGCCATTAAAAAATTACTACAAATTAATATAGTTAGAATTTATGCTTTAAATATCTTGAAGATTTGTATTAAAATTTACTTAACTGTTTTATATTTGAAATTGTAATACGTGTAGACTAAAAAAATATATACACAGCATATCAATATACAAACAAAAGTATAAGCATAACGTCGAATAGTAGTTTCAAAACACAATGAGTATAGAAACAAACAAAGGCAGTTGATATATTCGTGGCAGTCGCCTCGCACATCACTCACAGAGAAAGCCTTACCGCGATACTATCGCTAGTCACCACCATCCCTTAGAATGTGCCGACAGTTACATACGCTAATGTGATTTGTCTTGTGCTACGTTTTAACAACGGTGGCATGTTCTGAGGTATATTATAAATCGTAGAATATAATTCTGACTAATGTTATGCTAGCGTTTGTCCGCGTCTCCGCCCACGTGTATAACATTGAATTTCATTCGAATCGGTTCAGCGGCTTAGCCGTGAAACTGTAACAGGCAGACAGACAGAGTTACTTTCGATTTTCGAATATACCTATACCTCTCGAGTATCTCGAGATACTTATTTGTAGCATTTGGTAAAAAAAACACATATTTGAGCCTGAACTACACACATCAAAAGTGTCTAGGGATCAAGCATTTTTATGCGGATTTCTTGAGATTGAGATGTGGCTTTGGCCCTGGCCTGCTCAGTCGCCAGACTTGAACCCGATTGAGCATGCATGGGATATGCTACAGAGAAGAGCTCTGCCGAATATGGAGGGTATCCAGTCGCAAGAAGACCTTTTTTTGTTGTTGCAACGAACATGGGCGGCCATTCCACAGCGTGATTTGGATGAACTCATTTTGAGTATGCCAAACCGATTCTTGTGTTGTTAGTGTTCGCGGTAGAAACACGGATTATTAATTGTTTAAGTTACCTAATAAAATTTTAAAGAAAACTGTTATTTCAGTCTTTTTTTCGAACTTTAATGTTAGTGGTTCAAATGTCAAAACTCCCTTTATTAGGAAAATGGCAAATTTCTTTATTAATGCAAAGGTGACTTGGTTTATCGTTACTGTGACAGTGTTTTAATTAATATCAATCAGGAGAAAAGTTATTGCAAAAATATATGTTGATCCCTAGACACATATGTTGATCCCTAGACACTTTTGATGTGTGTAGTTATCCTAGAGTCCATTAGTTATTTTCTTGAACCGTGAAATACAATCGTCTGGACTAGATCACAATCTACTAAGACCGTGGGTAAAGGTCCTTAACTTATTCACCTGAAAGCATTAATTGAGCGTTTCATTGCTAAATGAAATAAAGTACAAATTCCATTTACACAACAACGAGTTTTGGCAAATGTTTTAGGGCGCAGTTTATTTTTCTCATTGAATGAGTCTTAAGAACCGGTGTTTTGTTTTCCTCGACATCTTTCGCTAGATTAGTCGTTTCCTTTTTTTTCAGAGACACGTATGGAAACCAGATGCTATCGATGTTTTTTCTTCCGTATATTTACATTTTCTTCGGGGATTCGGAATATTTTTTTATGTATGGCCCAGCCAAAATGACTCTACTGTGCTTGATGGAAAGCATAAGTAGAATCCAAGTCCACCACATCACCATAATCATTGCAAATGCAGCATGATGACCCACACCATGGCCGCCTAGTGATGCTTCTGTATCATTGGGCCTCCGATCTCGCACTCACCAACGAAACCTATGTTGAGTTTATACATAAATTTTAGAACTACTTATAAGTAGCTAATTAATTTTATGAATCTTTTGCTAACATTTTAAATATCACAGAAATTTTAGATATGAGTCAAAGAGAAACTTAAGTTATATGTAATTAAAACTGCGACCACTGCGAATGAGAAATTCTTCACTTATGTACTTTATGAAAAACATTGTGCAAAGGCGGGTAGTTTGCACTTTAAATAACGCATTACGTTTAGTACCGTCAAGTAGTCGACCACAAGTTTTATTACATAAGTTTCAAGCTATGACGCGATAAATAGGTAGTTACACTAAGTAACTTCTAACTACTATGAATTTTATAAAATTGTGGTATATCCTGATGTTTGAGACTAGTTTAATTAGTTGCTTGTATGTTTCTTGTTGCTTTTAAAGAAGTCGAATTTTCTTTTATAGCACTGCACTTTTCTTATAATGAATCAAGCTAACGGTGACTGATTCTCTTTAAATTAATATATAAGATATAAGATAGTATAAGTAAGAAATATCCCACCAAAAACATTTTCATGTAAAATGTTGCCAAGACGACTGCATATGGCTTGACCTGTGAAAAAGATATCAGATCTCATGTAGAGCCAAGGTTCTGAATCTACATGCCCCAACTCTACCAATCCTAACTTCATAAACTCTAGGTACATCTCAGTAAAAATGTATGGCTTCGCCGTTTCGCTATCATACCGTCACGAAGGGCAACGAACGCCTTTTGTGTTTGCAAATATCTAGTTTCTGAAGTAATGTGTTATACGAATATTTCGTTTCTGAAGTAACGAAACATCCAAGCCATATATTTTTACTGAGATGTAGAGTTTATGAAGTTAGGCTTGGTAGAGTTAGGGCATGTAGATTCAGAACCTTGGCTCTACATGAGATCTGATATCTTTTTCACAGGTCGAGCCATATGCAGTCGTCTTGGCAACATTTTACATGAAAATGTTTTTGGTGGGATTTCATTTCTTTTTGTAAGTTGCTTATGGCAGTTTTTTTTTTGGGCTGTATTTCTTGTACATCTTCTTTCTTCTTTCGAAAAAGTGTGTGTACCAAAAATAAAACTTCTAGCATAAACATTTGTGAAAGTCTCATACAAACTTACACCCCCCAAATTTGGGGGTTGTGGGGCAAAAGTAATAGGTTAATGAATTTTTTTGTCTGTTGTGTACTAAACTTAGTTTACATACCAAATTTCAGCTTACTAGCACTTCAGGAAGTACCCTAACAGTTTTGATGATCATCAGTGTGTCAGTGACGAAATCGGTGTTTTTTAGGTATCAATAAAATCTAAAGTATCAGAGCTATGCAATTGAAACTTTGTATGTTTGATAAGTCAGTAAGTTTGTATAAGTAACATCATATCCTAAGAATTTCTGAAGAAGATCTGGTATATCGGGAACCAAAGTTATGAGGATTCAAAAAAACGATGAAACACTTCGAGAAAAGGTAGGTAGTGCCCTTGCGCTTCGCTTGGCTCGTCTTGGCGGGGGCACGACCGTGCCCCCAGATATAAGATCGTGGTCGTTAAAAATGTCACCGACCTAAATTTATCTTGAATTTTTTGTTAGATTAGGGAGAAAATCCTTTTACTAGTAGATTAGGAGGGCCTTATCTACTAGTAAAAGGATTTTCTCCTATTTTGCCTCTCATATTATGCTATACATACGAAATATTAATAATACAACAATATTAACTGAAAGTCGATAGCATATAGTTGAGATAAGGATATTGAAATTCATACTTTTGTATGACACAATACATTGCGTAATGACAAAAACAATTGGGTAGGTAGTGGTAAAATGTCCTAATAAGATATTGCATATATATAAAATAGCTTTCATTCTTAAAGTGTTTTGCAGGACTACGAGTCAGAATGCACTTATATACTTCGTTATATTCGTTAAATAACTACGTTGGAAAGTTGATAGCGGAGGCTTAGTGTAATATACATACATATACAATAGCCAACATAAATGATTTAAATGACAAGATATAGAGTATGTAGAATAAGGTAGAGATGCATGTAATAAACTTTGTGTTTGGCAAGCTCTGCATAAATAATTTTCACAAAACCATATAGCTAAGCAATCACATGCAATATTACTGCCAAAATGTTTCTGCACGAAACTTTTGGTTCGTTGCCGATGTGTCATATATTTGAGTATTGCTGTGCAATGTTACTTCGCTCAAAATATGATACTGATACAGCACATTACGGACGCGAATTCCTTAAGCTGTGCTGTAACGTTTCTTTAAATATATTTATGCACTGACTGTCACAGTAGAAGTGGAAAAGGGTGTTAAAAATTCTATGCGTACCAATACCCTCAAACGAAGACTAGTCAATATAAAAATATAGTCCATAAATTATTGGATATTTTGCAGAAAATTTAAGGTAGATACATAAGTATAAGTGCAAACACAGGTACAAAGATTCATCCACGATCAAGACCTCAGACGGAAATACTAATATTGTCAGTTTTCAATTAATTATCGTTGTAATTATACTGCGTGGAAGTACCTATAACACAAATGAAAAACATACGGCAGACTAAATGCGGGCTGATAAATTGGTACCTCACTCAGGCATCGCTGGGCTCTTTACAATCTAGGTGCCATTTCATCAAAACGTTTTTTATTTTACAGAAAGGTAGGTATTTATTGAGGGAGGCATTAGAAAAAAATAAATTTGCTTTATTTTCCTTGGACGTTCGCAACGTTGTGTCAATAATCGTTTACGTCATTAGTGCTGTGTTTTATATTCAAAACAGTCCCCATCGTCAAAGAAAATGGTTTGCGAAAGTGCGGGTCGATCAATCAGCAGATACTATACAGTTCTCGAGGTAATGCGTCTGTTGGTTATTACTACCTACTTATTGATTACTAGTAAGAGACTACTAAGAGATCAATAAGTCTGTTCAATTAATCTTTACTAATACTATTGTGGCGACTTCCACATACCTACAGTGCAACAAGAAAACATATGACAGCGCCATCTCCACTCCGAAGATACGTCGAACTACGGAGTAACGAAGGAAACTAAGAAAAAACCAATCCTGAATCACGCAGTGGAAGTTCTCAAGCCAATTAAGATACATACAACATCCCAACATCAACGGTTGGGCAGTTGGCCCGCCAGGCATGATCACCTCGCCTGGTCGGAGGATCCTCCCTTTGTGTTGGTGGGCCATGACACACCTGTCCCCCACACTATCACTTACATTTACAACAATTGTATGCAAAAATTACATTATCAATGACAAAAA
Source organism: Diaphora mendica (assembly GCA_949125395.1). Lineage (NCBI taxonomy): Eukaryota > Metazoa > Arthropoda > Insecta > Lepidoptera > Erebidae > Diaphora > Diaphora mendica. The sequence goes on from OX421321.1 coordinate 13,454,829, forward strand.
CAAAATTATGAAAATTTATGCTCTTATTTTTTTAACATCAAATTAACTCAATTTCATTTAATAATAAAAATGTATTCAAACATAAAAAAAAACGAAGTGATAACATAAAAGGTACTTTAGGGAATTCGTTACGATTAAAGAAGAGTCTACAATTATTTACCAGCATAAATTATTTAATTACTACAGGGGACACACGCATAAAGTACGCAATGCCTGTTCAATAGATTAGAGATTTATTACAATTAGAGATCCCTTCCCGAAGCGCTTAATTCTGCACACCCCACACGTCAAGCGGTAAAGGAACTTTTTTCTTTTTATTGTTCGTTAATTGCTCTGATTGGTGCGACGGAACGAAATAAAGCCGCATTCGAAGGGATTTGTAGGCAGCTCCGCATTCAAACGTAGACCTTCTAATTTAGACTTGATTGTAAAACTGCTACGAGCACTTTTGCTGTTTATATTCTTCGTTTTAGGTGAGTTTTATCTTTATTGAAATTACTGTAATCTACATCACGGATGGATATAAAGATTGCTTCACCAAAGACGTTATTCGATTTAATCGAACTTAGAATTAGAGGTACGTACCCTTCGTTTGAGGTAAAATGTAAAGCGGGGAAACTCGGAAGGGATAAAAGCAATCCATATGTATTGCACCCAGACTTACACCAATTTATCAAGCGGATCATTCATCAAGTGACCGCACGGACACAGAACCAATTAACAGTATTGCGTTGCGATAGAAGGAATCTACTCACTTCACTTAGAATTAATAGTTGTGGAAATGCCTCGCATTTTGGGGAAGTCAAGAACAACAACAAGAACTGCAATCTATTATAGTTGGAAATCGTCACTAATAACGACCTAAGTGCTTTGACAGTACTCTGATAAGATAACTTCAATCTAAGGTTGTTAGTACATTGCTTTGGCTAATGGTTAAGGTGAGTGCTTGAATATACAAATATATCCCATAATTCAGTTTCCTGCTGACGTTATATCTATGCACGATTTGTGGTTATACACCGATGAATTTATTACCTACTATGTTGGCTATCGACCGAGCTATATCTACCGAGTTGAGTGAGCAATAACCGTAAGTACAAATATCTTAGAATGCAATCGTTACGTATTGAGTGAACTATTTTGGTGTTTTTATTTAAACCGTTGACTTATTATAAAAACATTATTTTAATCTGAGTAAGATTAAAATTATGTCTTTTTTCTACATATCTACATCATCAACAGCTTTTCATAGTCCACTGATGCACATAAGCCACCTCAAAAAAAAAGTATCAATGTATTTGTATCAGTTGTCTAGTACCCATAACACAAGCTCTGCTTAGCTTGGGACTAGATGGCGTTGTGTGTTTAATGGCCGAAATATTTATTTATTTTATCTCGTTTTTTACCTGACTACGCGGAAGCCAAAAGGAAGGGTAATAGTTTTGGCAGTCTATGTATGTATGTCTGTATGTTCCATTTAACCGATTTAAATGAATGAGGTGTCAATAGATTTGCAATAATGCCCTAGGTAAATTTTATCAGAACAGTTATGAAAAGTTTTCTGTAGTCGGGTTAGAGTTTTTAAACTTTTTTACCGTCTGTACCGTCATGTAATAATGGTTTTAAGTATAAAATATTTAACCTATTTATTATTTTATGATGTTTAATGTACTCGTATATATTTTTTCTTTCGTTTTAACCCCCGACGCAAAAAGAGGGGTGTTATAAGTTTTACGTGTCTGTCTGTCTGTGGCTCCGTAGCTCGCGAACGGATGAAGTGATTTCAATTTAGTTTTTTTTTGTATGAAAGGTGAGTTACGTGCGAGTCGTTTGAAAGTTATGGGGGTGAAAGTGGGGAAGAATAACAGAATGTCTGCAAAAATATCATTGGCGTATGATTACTCGATTAAGTGCTTGAGTAGGGGGTTTTTTAAATTTTGAATTTTAGCTTGTATTTCTTACTAGCTGACCCACGCAACCTCGTTTGCGTCTCCTATTGCCCGTAGTGTAACAATTTTCCCCCGTTTTTGTAACATTTTTCGTTAGTGCTCCGCTCCTATTGGTCTTAGCGTGATGATATATAGCCTATAGCCTTCCTCGATAAATTTATGTAGTATCCAACACTGAAAGAATTTTCACATCGGATCCCGAGATTAGCGCGTTCAAACAAACAAACAAACTCTTCAGCTTTATAATATTATTAGCATAGATATAGATAAATAATTGGTCGGCCCTAACTAAAGCTTCTTTTATACCTCTTTATCAAGTACCACCATTAGAAGAGCCGTTTATCCTCTAAAACGTTACCTTTATTATCATATTGTTATTTTATTGTTTATTGCCTTGGCATCGAGAGCAAAAATTCTGAAATGTGCCAGCATTTAAAGGTGTAGAGCTATAAAATCGCAACACGGAGAAGAATGGTACTCACTTGGGAGACGAAAGCAAGAATAACGACCTTATTCTTTGTGTGTGTTCGGTACAGCTACAGGGGGGCTTTAATGATGCCAGTTGTTGGAATACATTCTGTTACGAGAGCGAGTGCTGTTACAAATATTAATGATCTACAGGAGAAGTAGATACATGATTCGATATGAATAATATGTTTTTAGAACTTTCAAGAAAAACTTCATATTTGCTAGCATGTGCCTATCTAATAGGTATTGTCTTTTAATTATTATTAGGTTAAAAAAAGTGTGTCATTAAGTTATCCTAGAACCACTAAGTGTTGAAGCTTATTTCTAGCTTTTCCTAACTAAAATACATCTATTTCCTGATACATCTTTAAGTACTGTCTTTTATGAAACAATTCATCGTAAAACTCTTTTTTATTATTCCGATTTTCTTCTAACTGCCACGCCCTGTAGAGCTCAAGACTACATTATCTGCTGTGTGCGGTTCAACAAGGGAGTTGGATTTACGGTCGAATGCAATGAGCCGACCGACCATTCATAGTAGCGTGGCCTCGCCTTCATTTTGCATGATATTAGACTGAAAAAATAAAATAAAAAAGTTGATATAAAGGAAAACTTCGGCGGGAATTATCATGAAAAGCGGAGGTGCTGCGGGTATACCTAGGTAACTTTTAACGATGTTTTTTAGTTTGCATTTCTTTGTGTAAATTTTTGGACGTATCGTACCTGGCCATTTTTAAGTAATAATACATTTTATTCTGCTGCGTTCCAAAACTAAAGTTGCGAATGTGGGCAAGAAGACTGCCAGATTAAAATGGGACTGGGCTGGACACGTATGTCGGATGAATCCGAACCGGTGGGCCAAGGTCGTCGTCGAACGCTGTGTGCCTCTGGGTGGACGCCGCCGACGAGGCAGACTCCGTAAAAGATGGCGCGACGATCTTGACGCCTATCGCATAGACTGGACGGAACTGGCCTTGGATAGAGGGAAGTGGCTTGTTGCAGGGGAGGCCTTTGCCCAGCAGTTGGACACAGCAGGCTCATAAAAAATAACATTTTATTCGTCTCGTGAATTATGACAATATAACTATATTGCTAATGTATGCTAAATGTTGGTATCCACTACAAACGCGGAGCACTGCAGTGTTACCTGTGGTTGTGCAAACACACCACAGGGCGATTCTAGGCTAAAAAAAGTAGCCTAAATTACTCCCTACATGTTCAGCTATCTGTCAGTGAAAATCCCTTTAAAATCGGTCCAACCGTTCTAGAGATTAGTCAGACCAGACAGGCAAAAAAGGGAAAAAAAAGATATTTTGAAATAAGTACCGTATATATTTTTATATGCATTTATATATAAAGCTCTTTTTACGAAAATTATACGAACGAAGCAGTATGAAATCTGGCATAGTTAAAGTTTGTATAGAATAGAAGTGCAGAAAGCTACAAAAATAAAAAAAAACAATAAAGAAAAATACAAAAATGAAAAAAATCAATAAAGAAAAATAAATGAATTTCATTATGGTCTACTTCCAAAAAAAATATTATGGGCAGTCGGATTAACATCTGCAAAAAATAAAAATCAGGGTACAGTATATAGTATAGGACTACTTTTTCTTAAAAAAAAAACAGTATTCAGACAATCTCTCCTCTTCTAAAGCGAAATCATTATACAATTCTATAGTAGGTTCAAACCTGGCTCTAATTTTACAGAGCAATAACTGAAAAAAATATCCTTCAATATCATACTAAAAAAAATGAAAATCAAGTGTGCCACCATTGCTTTCACCAGTAATTTTTAGAGTTCCGTACCCAAAGGATAAAAGGCAGGACCTTATTACTAAGACTCCGCTGTCCGTCCGTCTGCCACCAGGCAGAATCTCATTAACCATGAGAGACAGTTAAAATTTTCACTGATGATGAATTTCTGTTGCCGCTATACAACAGATACTAAAAACAGAATAAAATAAATATTAAATAGAAACGTGAATTTTTGCCGTTTTTTGAGCGAGTCCGATTCACACTTGGCCGATTTTTATACTACCTATAATGTAAATGTAAAAGAAAAAACATTAAAGACTGAATGACTATCATAACAATACATGGCCAGGCTCGACCAGTCGTGTCAAAAGCCTAATAGTGAGGTATGTAGAACGATTTTCATTTGGTTTATTAATATTGATGACTTTTTACTCTTATTTCAGCATTCTGTAACGGAAAGGGTTATACTTGTTTATTGTTGGATTCGCTTGGGTTTGTGCTAATGAATATGGGTTTATATTTTACAGGAGTAACTGATAACTAAGGTGCAAGTTATTAGTTCGGATTCGAAGAGTTATTTCAATAAATCGATTTTATCATTAAGTAGTGTAGTATGAGTAAAACAGAAGTGGTTGCAGTCCGTTCGTGTTGTAGAATTAATCAACCAGGAAGCTTCGCTATCTTTCGTCGTTGCTTCTTCCATTATGTTTTTTTGCTAAAAGCTTATCGCCTCATTGGTCTCGCCTCTTTCGAACACTGCGGAGGTTCTGGCATCTTTTATGCAAAAAAAATGTTTGCAGGCTTATAGCTGGCATCGATAAAGAAAGTTTTTTTTATTTTCACGTTTCCGGAAAAAGTAAAAGTGATGGTTTACTTATTTATTGCCGGTAAATTTATGACATTAATTTTAGTAATCTATGATAATATGATAGTACCAGCGCTCGTGTTTCCCTCCCACTATGAGCCATAAAAAAGGATCTCACTAGGCCGCAAAAGTGTGGGTTACAATGGAGCTTTGTCCGCATTCGCAATGTGTATGGTGACCATCACTCTTGGATTCTACTACTTATGCTTTCCTTCAGGCAAACATTTTAGAAATCTGTATCAAATGAGGATTTACGAAACAATTATCATTAAGTGTTTCCAAACTGATGCGAAAAGAATACCCATAGGACTGTTACTTTAAATTTTACATGGTAGATTCTATGCTAAGGTTTTAGTGCGGAATAAGGAGTAACTCTCTTTCTATCTTATATAGTTTTTTTTCATTAAATATAAGCTTATAATTTACGCAATATTTATTTTACTTACTTACTTACTGTCCTCTTATCCCTCATCAGGGACATAGGGCTCTCAGAAGGGACCTCCATTTCTCCCGGTCTTGTGCAGCAACCTCGAGATCGGTCTAGCTATAGCCGATAGTTGCAGCCTCTCTATCGACTGATCGCCTCCAGGTATTTCGAGGGCGGCAGCGTTTTCTTTTGCCGTCCGCCTGCCACTTCAAGCTCTGCTTGGAGATATGGTTGTCAGGTCTCCGCAATGCATGACCAATCCAACGCCAATTCCTAATCAGAATCTCCTCTCCTATTGGTTTCTGGTCGGTTAACTCCCACAGTCTTGTATTAGTGATGGTTCGTGGCCACCATATACCCAGTATTTATTAAAAAATATAATAGGTCCCGATGTATTTGGCTCATTCTGTTGTACATAATTGCCTCGGTGGCGCGGTGGTAGCGTATGCGATTGCTGTGCTTGAGGTCTCGGCTTCGATTCTCGGGTCGGACCAAATGTTTGTATGATCTACAAATAGTTTTTTCGGAGTTTGGGTGTTTTCTATGTATATATTTACAAAAATAAGTATATATGTATGTATCTCAGTTGTCTAGTACCCATAATACAAGGTCTGCTTAGCTTGGGACTAGATGGCGTTGTGTGTTAGATGTCCGAAATATTTATTTTAAGGTTTTTAATAGCATTTTATGTTTTAAGTGACTAGTAAACAGTTTTATGTATAATTATTTAAGTAATGTAGAATGTGATTATTTCATGAATTACTCTTACAAACACAAGTAAACAATTACGTAAATTTGCAATCAGTGTGGAGCGTTTCACTTCTCTAATTCGAAGATAGTAATCGCGCCTGAGTGAGATACGAGTTGAGCCGTGTGATTTACTACAGTTGTCCTCTTAGTTAACGAGGGAAACTTTTTGTACCTCCAACACGAGAATAATTTAGCTAAATTGTACCGTCCACTAATCCAACTGTTAAAACCAGCTGTTTAAGTTCTGACGGCATAATAGCCGATAAATAAATGAATGGAGACTTGTATAGCACTTGAATATCCCCTGGAATGACTTTGAGAATGTTTTAAATTGCAGAATTTAGGAAGTAGCTTTCTGTACGTCTACTTGGAGGTCTTAAATTCATAGTCTTTACAAGTACCTATTAGAAATACACCGTTTAAATCTATATAAGTAAAAATGAATTACCGAAATGTTTATACGCGAATAACTTCCGATCGACAGCACCAAATTGTTTTTTTTTTTATGTGTTTATTATGGTCAAGATAAGGTTTTCATAGAAAAATAATTTATTAGAAAACCGGAAGTGTTATATTTTTTTGTCCGCGACAGTATACTAGCAAAATCCTGATTTTGATACCCGCACTTTTTACACACGTATTTATAAAATATCATTTTAAATTTCTGTGCATTTACCATGTTTGGCTCTGCATTGTCCTAAAGTCGACAGACAAAAAAATATTAAGACCACCTTTGTAACATTAGTACCTACATAAAGTTAAATAAATAAATATTTTTAGTTTGTCTGCCGAAATTTAAATACGTTCATAATTTTACACTTATTATTGAGATATTTAGGTCTTTAAAACATTCATATTCAAACACACTTTCAAAACTATGCTCACTTTTATACCTAACAATCTTTGCAGTATCACACTGGTGCGAAACGTTTGAAGGTGGAATACGGTTCAACAAATCACAATGCGTATAACCATCCAACTATCAAAAGCTTGTCCAGGTCAGTAACTCCAAGAATTGAAGATGTCAGCGTTCGAACTGAAATTGAGGGTAAAAGGCTCTCTAAATGTCAAGATTCTCGAGAATACGTTGACTTAATGCAGAATAGATGAGACAGGGGACGCGAATGTAAGAATACGTTTGCCTATACGTATGAACGTACGTGGACTTGCAAAATAGATCACTTTGTACTTTTGTTCGGTTTTTTACTGTCGGCACATGATGACAGTTGAATTGTAAGTAAAGTAAGTACTGGAACCTGCAATGTACAAATAATGTTTTTAAGCAAATGAAAAATATATATTAATGACTAAGGTTAATCGCATTAAAGGGCACTTTATTATCTTTGTTTTTGTTAAATAGAGCGAATAGCATGAAATATATAATTACATAATTATATAGTATGAAATTAATTGAATTAGTATGTAATAGGGTTACAAATTCTAAGCTAAAAAACTATAAAAGTAAATTTAATAAATATTATAATAACGCAATTTTGTAATATTTTTCCTTCTAATAAACATTCTAATGGCAATAGCACTAACATAGAAGATAGAAGAACTCTTTGGAATGAATTTGGTACATTCCGTTTGTGATTTAAATACTTTTTCTTATATGCCTCTATATGCCTTTAAGGCAAAACTCATCTGTATAAATATAATGCCCTACTATCATGCGAATAAAAGACAAAATTGTTTATTCTTAATTTGATTAGACTTAGATTCTGTTCTGCTTTTAAATCTAACTAGATTCGATATTCGTATTTTTAAATCGAATAAAAATCAAAACCAATATCAAATTACTTGAAAGCATTACTAGCATTTTCAAGTATTGGTATCCGTTTGATTATTTTAGAGAATTCAAAAAAGTCTTTTATAAATTTATTTACTACTAGCTGAACCCCGCGGTGTTACCCGCCGTCGTTGTCGTACCGCGAATAACGCCGCGGGGCGAAGCTAGTCTTAGCCCATGTTCAGATGACGAGCGCTCAACGCGCGTTAGCAAAACGCGCGTTGAGCGCTCGTCATCTGAACATGGCCTAAGTTAATCCTTATATCATCAGCTACCTTTCAGTGAAAGTCTCGTCAAAATCAGTCCAGCCGTTCCCGAGAAAAAATGTTATTTTGGTAAATGTACCGTGTAACATATGCATTTAGTAAAAACAAGTTATTATAATATTACAAACAGACACTCCCAGTTTATTTATTTGTATAGAAAATTCTATTATGAATTCATTAACCGACTTCCAAGAGGAGGAGGTTCTCAATTTGATTGGTATGTTTTTTTTTAGTTGAATATTCGGTATATTCTTTTAGGGACTAACAGATATACATATGTCTGGGTAACTGATGATAAATGAGTCTATAAACCTGGTTGTTTTGGTGTCAAAGTAATCATATATTACGCTTAGATTACACATATACATTATCTTATTAAGTTAAGATTTGTCAGTTGGTTGTCAAATATGTACGCTACGCCTTTTTAAGAAAAAGTAAAAATGTGTTATGATTAAGATTGAACTGTTTCTTATTTATTCTAATTCAATATTGTGGGGAAAGAAATATTGATGTGTAAAGAGTACGAATAAAAGTTCTAAAAATATTTCGGCATATCAAGTTTGTTATAAGTTATCAAAGACTTATATTATTTACATATATATTATCTTCTAGTATTTTGTTAGCAAGTCAGTGCTTTGAGTTACAAAGGTCAGGTGCCTAAGTCGTATCGACTTTTGTCTAAATACTGAGTAAATACTGCGAGATATAGAAAATTACCCGGGAAACGGGAAATAAATAAAATTTGCGTAGTTTGCAGTGAAGTATTTGAGAATAAATTGATTTATGGTACTCTATTCTCATTGCAATTTTTTAAAGTAATATTTATGGAATACTTACATATATGGATTTAACGCAACGAACAAAAACATAATAATTATAACTTTCTAATTTACTATTACAACACGTTAATTTATTCCAATTTAATATAAAAGTATAATAGGTAATTTAAATACATGATTTCCATAAAAAATATCATGTATTTCTAGACAAAATATTTAAATATAATTACGATATTACAGAATTACAAACAAAAGAAGGAATAATCAAGAGTAAGTTTGAAAGCATAATGCTTTTCTAAGGATTCCGTGATCTACACCCAACAAGGAACCCTTATTGTTTTTCCATGCCCGTTTATTTTCCATCCATTAATTTGCCTTTTATTTAGAGACTATTAGTACAGAAAGCTAAAAAAACAAAATGTTTTCAGAGCATTTTATTATTAAACACTCAATGTGATTTTTGAATGGACCTTGCTGTCATTTTTCGTTGAGCTCGAGACCGGAGCCCCAATCATACAGAAGCATCTTATTAGGCCGCCATAGTGTGGGTCATAATGCTGCATTATTGCATTGTCTGCATTCGCAATGAGTATGGTGACTATCACTCTTGAATCCTGCTCATGCTTTCATTCAGAGTAAAGTCACTTTGGCAGGCTAATACATAAAAAACCTTCAACGAGAAAGCCAACTTAACTATACTTTTTATACTCTTTAATTATCCGTATGACTGGGAAAGGTATAATATACTAGTGTTCAATTCTCTCGCCAATGCAGCGATCACCTTGTAAAATTTGCAATGTCTTAGGGCCCATGAATAAGTCATTCAATCGCTAACTATGTCACTGGAGAGAGCATTGAACTGACGGCGTTTTCATCGTGTTCTTATTCTAAACTAATGTAATCGAGCACTTACTGAAGATGTGTAGATTCCTTGTTCTCGACGCCCAAGGGATCCCTTTGGTATTCTCTCTGCGTCGTTACACATTCATTACTCCTAAAGTGCTGTACAGCCTCCAAGGTATTCGAATTACAATACACTCGTTTAACTATCGCGGATCGCGCCTAAGTGACGTGACTACTAAAACTCGCGAGTCCAAACCAGATCAATCATAACGGTAACCAACTAAAAAAACCAAATCTAAAGACAATTAGCAAAATTTTCATTAAACGGCACCTTTTCAACGAAGCCCAGCTCGACCGTTCAAAGCGTCTCGACCGTACTACTTGTCACTTCAAAACGTCAAACAAGAAAAATGACAATCAAAAATGTTGCCATTATAATGACGTTCAATTTCTAACAACTAGTTTATTAAATTTAAACTACGATTACTACACGAATACGGTCAAAAAATACTTGAGTGAGGTTCTAATAATTATTTCAGGGATGAACTCCGCTGAAGTTGGCACAAGTGAAGCTTGCCAATACAATTTTGTAAGTCGTGTCAGGTGCTAAAAACTCTAAAGCGACGGACCAAAGCGAAGTAGACTGTAAATCTGGACAAATTGAATTTGACCAAGTTTTGTCAGCCTACATTGCTAGACTTCCAACACTATTTTTACACTTCACTTTATCTTTTATATTTTGTTTAGTGAACTTTAGTGAATTAATCTATAATACTTGAAAGAATGGTTTGGCATTTTTTGTGTCTTTGGATATCACACAGTTCGATGTTTTGTAATATTACGTAAGGCTTTTAGCCTTTTTTCAGATGTGGAGTTCGGAATATCGAACTAATACAGAGTTAATAGTAAATTCTTCTCAAAAGGCAGTATCCAATTAAATAATTTCTATCAACATAAAGCTAAGAGTGGGCGCTTAGTGATTTATGTTTTAGTTTTTTTAATATGATTGAGCTGACTGACACGTGTGCGTGATTATGAATGGATAAATGTTTTTCAACCACTTTTACGGAGCTCAGAACTCGAAAATATGTTGATCTCGATTGGCACAGGTTGTTTTACAACTGACGAATTCTCACCGATATCTTCTTCTGCCAGTTTAAAAAAAACTCATCGTAGATTTCATATAAATAAATGTTTTTGATGGAAATACCCAGTAATATTTTATTTTAGCCTTTATAACTGCACTAGACTGAAACGTGAAGGTGCGGCAAAAAAATAAAGCATGCGATTGTCTGATAACATTTTGCGCAGTGTCCAGATATAATATATTCCTACAGAACATTTCACTTTAGCCTTAATAATCAAATCGAATTATTCGAGTTTAAAATAAACTTTGTTTTCACTGAAATAAAAATAAAGTTGAATGAAAACAACGCATGCATATGAGTTCTATGGTTTGTCTACGCAAACTTTACAGTTAGGTACTATTTTGTAATACTAGTATTTTGTATTTAACTTCTTACATTATAATGCAAGTTAAACACAAATTCGCATTAGTTAACATATTTATACCGTACTTTTTTTAGTCTCTCTAGCTTTTTTCAACTAAATTAAACGCCTTAAATCTTAGTGATAGCAACATTTTCACTTTTATTAAATATCAGGCGCTTTTAGTCTTGACGGGGCTTTAGGAGCTGCCATATTGGATTTTCTAAGTCAAAAACGTACAAAATGATTAACTACACGTAATTTCGTTCTTGTAACTACATATTTTAATTTATTTTATGTAATGAAATATGAAACTACATGTGTGTAGATATATATGTTGTACGATATAGCTAGGCATCTGATTAAATCATCCCTTGAAAAAGAGTTCAACTCAATTGAATATTAATTGGAGATATCCAAAAAGATGTAGGTTTTTTGTATTGTATAATCTCTTCTTAGGGATAAACGGTAATTTAGTGTATCGGGCTCAAACTCGCTAAACAACAGTGTTCCTTCACGAGGTGTTATTGTCGTCGGAGCCTCAGGTGTAGATATGACCACAGACCGAAAATCCTTTTGAGTAAGACGATTACACTATGACGTCCATAGGGTCTGTCTTTCTTAATGTAGAGGAGCGTACTTGAAACATGTTGTGGCGCCGCGCGCCGGCTCGTACTTGCTTCTGCTAGGAATAGAGAACCCTTTCCGTTGACCTCAAGTGATGGAAGATGAATGGTGTTTTAACTGGATTAGTTGAACTTACAAAATAACAGAGTAAAATTTTTAGTATTGATATGATTTTGTATTGTAATTCTAACGGAAATACCTACCACGGAATCGAACCGTACTAAAAACCGAACACCGTCTCGGGTACTAGAAGCCGGGGAACCAGGTGCACCCTCGAAAGGAAATCCCTGGAACCCCGACGTACCTCGGGCCACCTACGGTTTGTAGATGGCCCCCTCCTGTGTAGGAACCCTGATGCTCTTTTTCTTTTTAGAGAAGGGCGCGAGCACTTTGTAGAGCTCGCGCCGCCACTCAGGCCTGCTTCTGCTAGGGTGACTGGTGCCCTCACCTGTCCATATTTCACCAATCCATACTTCCATACTTATACACGCGAAAGTAACTCTGTCTGTCACGCCTTCTCGGCCTCTCTCACGAAAAACGCAGTACCGATTTAAATGAAAGGCATGGAGATACTATGATTCTCGAAGAATGACATAGGTTACTTTTTACTGCGAAAAGGGCGGAACTTACAGTATTATCATTAGGTACCTACTATCTTGAAGACCAAAGTTCGGCTCAAAGATTAGATAGTAGAATTTATGTTTTATCGCGTGTATAATACACATACCATATAAGGGAACGACGTAATTTATTGAATTCATAATCTTTCAAATTTAAGTCTATTTATTTTTCCCTGACCTGCCAAAATGACTCTACTCTGCCTGATGGAAAGCATAAGCAGAATCCAAGAGTGGTGGTCACCATAATGCGAATGCAGACAATGCAACAATGCAACATAGTGACCCACACCATGGTGGGCTAGTGATGCTTCTGCATCATTAGGCCCTCGGTCTCGCACTCACCAACGAAACACGACAGCACCATCGCTGTCATTTTTCGTTGATTTTCTGTGCGAGGGTAGTACGAGCCCCGGTCGAGCCAGCCCGTTCGTGCTGAAATCAGCGTGGCTCTACTACCTTGGTTTTTGTTATGGTAAAGCGGGTTAAACGGGGCGGAGCCGCGGGCAAAAGCTAGTTTGTGTATAAAATAGAATTGATTGGTTTTGCATCTCAAAGACTAAATAAAGCAGTTGGCAACTAAGTTCCGTCCCGACCCTAACTTAGTTATTTTGTAGTTCGATACTTGATATATGATAATGACCTAAGTATTTGCACAATACTAATTAATTCGCATGATAAGTCTCATTCACTTTTCAAACTCTACGTTTGTACGAAATAAAGTTGTTCAATTTGATATAGGTCGATTGTATGTCTTTATAGAAAAAGAATTGCGGAGGAATTTTTTGATGAGGGTAGTGTAAACAACCCTAGCCAACCCGAATCTGTTCAAAGTCAACGTTTTCTTTTCCTAAATACATCGTGATATTTCTGTAGTGTTAACATAATCTTTTTTATTTTAAATTGTGTCGTTGAGAAGTTTTAATGTGATTTTGTACAAATTTTAATCTATTAGAACACTGATATATAATTACTACAGTTTTCTAATTCAAAAAAATTATAAATTTTAAAGCAACCTAACCATAACGAATTATGAGACTATTTTCCCTTAAAGTAAAACTATTACTCTGCCGTCTGTCATTACTTTATCCGTACTACTTAATAGATATTAGTAATTCGAAAGTATTCGAATGTATGTCTGTCTGTTACGCCTTCACGCCAAAATCACTATACCAATTTTTTTTTTTTTTTTTTTTATGTATGGCCCGCCATAATGACTCTACTCTGCCTGATGGAAAGCATAAGCAGAATCCAAGAGTGGTGGTCACCATACTCATTGCGAATGCAGACAATGCAGCATGGCGACCCACACCATGGCGGCCTAGTGATGCTTCTGCATCTTTTAGTCTAGTCAACAAGTATGGAACTTAATGACTAGACTATTTGGGCCTCCGGTCTCGCACTCACCAACGAAACACGACAGCACTGCTGCTGTCATTTTACGTTGATTTTCTGTGCGAGGGTAGTACCGCCCCGGTCGAGCCGGCCCATCCGTGCTGAAATCAGCGTGGCTCTACTACTTTAGACTCTACATTTGTATGAATTTCAATATACAGATAGATTAAACTTTGGAGAAGGACATAGGCTACTTTTAGTTGCGATAACCGACATACACGCGGGCGAAGTCGCGGTCAAAAGCTACTATTTTTTGTAAATAACAAATATACCGTGACAGAGCCACGCTTCGGCATGAATGGGCCGGCTCCGCCGGAGTGATACCACGGCCTCACAGAAAACCAGTGTGAAACAGCGCTTACACTGTGTTTCACCGAGTGAGTGAGGATAGTGGTGGCTCATACCCCAACACCTCCCCCATCCCCCCTACCCTCCAACGGCCGGCAACGCACTTGTGACGCCTTTGGTATTGCGGGTGTCCATGGGCGGCGGTAATCGCTTACTATCAGGCGATACGTCAACTCGTTTGCTAGAGGGCATAAAAAAAAGTATGATGAAGAGAAATGTTATAAGAAGGATTTACTCCTTTCTTTAGCAGCTAAAAAATTAGCTGTTTGCTTGCCGTTACCAGCATTGTGTGAACGACAATACATAATAGGAGAATTGGAGGGTAGTGTCGCAAATTCGCTACTTAATTATATAAAAAGTACAGTAAATGTATGTGTTCAGTGTGTATATCATTACATTGTTACATTACTGACTTCTGCTACGAGGAGCTAAAATAAAAGAAATCACATTTCAATAGTTCCCAGCAGGTATTATGGACTTAACTCTGAAATTAAATTTTCAGTTGAACTGTTCAATGTAGATTAAAAAAATATTTTTGAGGTAGCTACTTCTAAAAAACAAAGATATTATTTTACATTCGTTCTCAGATAATCGGGAACGAGCGATAGCTAAAGCTTTATCCGTCATTCATTTCTTTGAAAGTCGAAGAGCTACCACAAAAGCCCAGATAAAATCGGCAGCCAGTTATCGGTTCTGTGGCTTGCGATCTTTTGTACCCTTGAAAAGGATTTGTGTAACCATCGGAGCGTATCGCACCTATAGACGGTCCTTTTAAGTAATTCGATCGGCTTATTGCTGCTTTAGATTGGCAGAGTCTTCTGTGCCTGTTGGTCGTGAAGTTAATAATCATAAAAATGTTCTACGAAAAGTATTAGATTAGTGTATATGAGTAACATTTAAATATTAAAAACGGGTCTATGAACTTATTTTGTTACCATGTATTAAAACCATTTTTAAGTTTTTCAAAAACCTGATGATATAAATCCTGTAATTTAATTAGTACTACATCGCCTGATGTACGATTTTTGTATTTATTTACATATATATAATATTGAGCGAATTACCGTTGCTCGGCTATCTATTAACTAAGAGAAGTCATAATTATAAATCCAGAGTCTTGTATTGCGTGTCAAGACAAGTTCAAGCAAAGGAACTGGCTAGCGAGGGACGAGTCTAATATTACACGAACCACTTGGTGCCACTTTTGACCCTTCTATAACTCAAAACCTCTTTAACATAAACATATAAAACTACGTGTGTTTTATTATATCCATAAGGACATCCAGAAGCCCAAATTTCATGAAGCTAGCTCAAACGGTTATAAAGATATGAAGGTCAAAAAGTCGTAAATTTTAGCACTGACTGACATATATATAGTACCTAAACCTAACCTACTTCCAGATGACCTAGAAGGATGAAATTTGGAATCCAGCTTGGTAATTGTGTGTAAGCGTAGAAAAAATTCTAAAAATAAAAAAAAGTTAAAAAATAGGGGGGTCCCCATACAAAAAAAAAATTGTAGAGTTGAAACCGTCGTTACAAGCATATATTTGAAACTATCCCAATATATGTATTATTAAATCTCAATATCTGCCTAGCTTTCTTTACAAAAAGTAATGATATCCCACCAAAAACATAAACGTAAAAAAGGAGAGCCAAGTTCAATACAAAAATTATGCTTGGCTGTGGGCTTCGTCGCAAAAAGAATGGAGATCTAAATGAGTGCTAAGTTCTATGCAAAATCCAAATATGAATTTATAGGACAAAATAAAATTATGAACAAGTATTAAACTCTATTTCTTTGCTTTATTGGATACCTATAACAATTGCTGCTATTTAAAAATGTGAGATCTTAAAGAAGGAATTTTTCTACATTTTTTCTATTTAAATACACAAGATGTTTAAGCATTCAAAAAGAAAAATAATGCTTTTTACTGATTTTTCTTAAAAATTTACAAAATCTATTCATACACCTAATATTTAGATACCAAAAATTACGATAGAAGAAGACAAACAGAAAGTAACAAAGACATTAGATAAAGTAAAACTATTGTAGGCCCTAATAGGAAATTAGAACAAAAACAAATGAAATGGCATAATTCATTGAAACAAATAAAGTAAGTAACAAAAGAATAAGTTTATCACTCCACCATTTTACTTACGGCTGAGAGTATTTGTTCATACGGTAAACACGGAGAAACTACTTAGTTGATTTTGCTATTTTTGTAGTAGGCTGCCAGTTGTTTTTGCTGCTAAAGAAAAGGTAGAGAATTAGGAGAGAAGGGGTGTGGGACGTTGGTTGTAAATCCCAAAGGGTTTACTTTAGTGAGCGTCTTTAGCTATACCTAGTTGTACCTACTTACTTTATAGATGAATTTAGACCTCAATTTAGCTTTATAGAACTAAAAATGTATGTATTTTTGTTAAGGGTAAAGTGTTTGACTTGAAATGCTTCCAACTTCTATACAGCCTTGTATCTTACTTAGTAATCTTAAAAACTTTCGCTGTATGTGTAACTATTCATATATATGGTAGGATGTGACGATACGGAAAAACAAAGTTCATGTAATCATTTATCCATTCTAATTAGAGTATGATTTGAATTATGACAAATGTGCCGCGTCTGGTTATGAAAAAAAAATATAGAAATGATTGATGTACTCATGGACATATTGTACGTGTACTACTTACGAAAGCATGGCTAAGCAAGAAGCGTTAATGCTTTGACATGGTCACTATTTTGTACTTACTTATAAGTAAAACCTAATGTTTGGATCCAAACAATTTCTTGTTATTGTTGGACCCTGAAGCTGAGCAGTAATAACAGAGTAATTTATTGTCATGCTGGTTTCGTTTACTTAGAGAACTTTAACGAAATTATTTGTATACATAATTACCCCCGCGTATTGTTGTCTCATCTGAGAAATGGGAACGGTATCCTTTTACAAAGTGAAATGAGTGATACTAAATTTTGGAGGAGACCACCGTTCGACTTTAATTGATAGGTTCAAGTTTGTTTTCCTTTGTTCATGTTTCGGTTCACGATTTACCGCTATAATTCAGTTTTCACGTATTATGCACCCATTGTGTATGAAGAACAAATAAATGTTTTTGTCAACAGTGTTGCAATGTGAAAAGCGTATATGTAACAAACGAAATACTATGAAGCCAAACGATATGAATACTTTATATGTATTTGAATATATTTAAGTAGATCACTATTTTTGTATACAAATTTTATTTATACTTAGATATGGCCTCATTGCTGTAGAGTTTTTGAAGGCTCTTAAGAGATTTACTTAAATATCCATGTACTTTATACCTATACACCTTTTATCATCTTCCTAGCCTTTAATATTCTCAAGATTATTTTGGGTTGGGCTACTAGTTCAACCGGTTTTACTTGAATATCAGTTTTTCCTCGGAGCGACTGGCTTTAGACCTCGCAACCCTGAAGGCAAACTGAATTCGAAGGTTGAACTAGTTGTCAGTATATATCAGAGCACTGTCTTCTCAATAACGATTGCCGTAAATGTTTATGACAACCAGGACCGACGCCGAAGGCACGGCACGGAGGCACGGGCGTGAACCACAGCCAAACTTCCATACTCCGGGCTATTGTTAAGTATTTTTTTAAGGAAAATACCAACAACAGTTTTGCGCAACCCATAAATTGAACCCGAGACTTCACAAATGCCAGACGCATACGTTAACCACTGTACTAACAAGGCAGGCTATACACCCTTACGGGCACAAATTAAAGTTACGATTACTCAATATAATGACCAACAAACACATAACATATTACCAGTAGGTATATGGACAATAGATAATGTATTTTTGAACTCAGACGACTAATTACACTTAATTCGAATGTTACCTCAAACGTGTTACACAACCTGAAAGGTATAAAAACGAGTACAAAACCACTGTCGACGCGGTATAGATAGATGTACAGAGATCGGAGAGCATTCAATGTGCTTCAACGTAGTGTCGTCGGGCGGCTTCTGTCGGGGTAGGCATTGTTTGTTTGTCCTTATAAATGTTGCATGATATTGTTTGAAATTGTATCGGACCAGCGGTCGACGACCCTGTTATCCGTTTAATATGATAATCCGCATGCAAACAAGCGGCGGATTGCCCGGCTAAATTATTTATGCACCCCGACCTGCGGGTGATGGCTTCACTTGTTGGCGACGATTCGGATTTTATTGAACCTCCATGTTGGAGTGGACAGGTCAGATTGGCCGCGACGAACTTTTTCACAAGTAATCCTGGACATAAATAAATTATTTACGAGCACCGAACAAACGAAAACTTGCGTGCGAAGAGCGTACATGAGCAGGTACGTCTTTTAACGTCCCGTACGACTTTTAAATAAAAAAATGATATATTTATGACATTAAAGATTCATACAAATAGCACAGTTGCATTCAACATGATCTGTTAAATTTGCTTGTCAACGATTTGTCACTAGTATTAGCCAACAGACATACGTGTATTTTAACCTTATTTACATTTTGTAAAGTTCGTGGTAATGTATGTTAACAATTATTACAATATTTTATAGTATAATACTAGAGTTCTCTAGATTAAGATATTACAGGCAAACATAATATATCCATAGGGCACAAGATCCATATGTCAAGATTCACAAAACCACAAAATATTTAAATTTGTAAATGCACATCCTTAAACATTTAAGATTTCTACATTAATAAACTAGTTTAAAGTGTTTAAAAATTAAAGCTCTACACTGACATTTTCTTAAAACGGACCTGAAAAATTCTCATCATGTATAAATACATAATATAAAATTAATTACAATAAGACTATAGTGTTTTATATCGATGATAGTATAGTACCGTAACAAGACTGTAATTAAAATAGACCATAAAATACAGTTTGAGTTAGGCCTATTTCTCACTAGGAATCAAATCCCTATTTTGTAATACAGGGGTACATGCTAGGAACGTGGGAAGATAGTGTTTCGGCTTAGACAGATGGTAATCTATTCCAAAGTAATTGAATCTGGTCAGGCGTGCATGCATCATCCGAGATCTAGCCGAACCGAGGAGCCACAGCCTGGTAATGAAATAACACTGGCTCCAATTGTAGTATACCTACCTACTGTAGTAACATACGTTAGTTAGCTAGTTGGAATGTAGAAATGTTTGACAATTATTTCTTGGTTACCTATCTTGGAATTAAATACCGAATTTGGAATGGCCCCGGTAGCTTAATCTTTAATTTTCTCCAAGAAAATGTAGTCGTTTCGGTTTCGCCTATCTTGGATAGACATAATATTATGTCAGATGAACATACATAGGTACATGAGCATGTTTTATCTATACAATCATTCATTACTAATACCTAATAGTTTATTATTAATAGAATTTATTCGAAGGTAACAAATCATTAAAAATATAAAACCGGACTGCGTCAATATTTAATAATAAAAACATTTATATATATTCGTAATCACCGTTAAAAAATGTTTTTTTACGGTGATTACCACACTCGATGTATTTTGAAAACATATTTTTTTATATTACTTTTTGGCGCCAAAAATCCTTTTTTTTTTCATGTCACTCTCACTACTAAGACGAATCTATTGACACCACTCACATAAAAATACGACAAGCCGTTTAGGCTCTAGGGCGTGCCAAAGAAATATACATACATACATTCAAAAAACATAACCCTCCTTTCGCAGTCGGGTAAAAAGGTCTGTCTGTCCCCCTTTCCCACCGTTGAATCAGTTTCAATGAAATTTAACTACTTTGATTCTTAAGAAAGGACTTAAGCTTTACCGGATAACCGACATACATGGGCGGCGCCGCAGGCAAAAACTAGTAGTGTTATAAAGCGGGTTACTATTTGAAACTTAATCAAGTACGAAGAAGAGCACAGATGTAAATTTATGGTTTAAAATATTGTATCAAGTTGAAAATCATGTAATAAATGGACATGGACATTTATCAAAACTTGACTTTTGTATTTAAATAGACAATAATTTACGATCAAATGGAACTAATTCTCATACAGTTGACCTTCACGTGAATGCATTTAACAATAACCATTTTTAATGGTCCAATACTTGACCCCTATTGGATAATAATTTGCAAAAGAGAAATCATAGTTAGATATGGCAGAACTGTTGTATCGTGGCCATTAGAGCTTTTAGGAACAAGTTTACGAATGTTACGTTCTCGTACGTGTTTCGCTTAGTGAAGGGCAGAAAGCAATAACTCATAATGAATGTAATCGCGGCGTCGAATCTAGTAATCTGTGGTTCTCTGCGGTCACGCTGATAGTGCCATTACAACAGTGGTTCTGTTACGTGTTGCGGTCACCGTGTGTTATGTTGCTAAAAGCACCTAATTCGCATTCAATCACAATCATTTCGTAAATTCTGCTTCGAATTACCGCTGTTTTATTTGCTGTGTGGTTTCAGCGTATTTTAATAAGTATGTATTATGTGCCAAACATCGCCAAACATTTCTCTATCAAACTGGATGACTTCTAAAACCATTTAAATTAATTAATTGTCAGTAAAATGGAGCATTTAAGCATATCTTGGGTTAATCTATCGTATAACCGCATCCTAAGGGTATTCTCGATGATCATTAGCCCTAATGAATATGAGTGATTTCCCGGCGTTACCTCTAAATCTTTCAAACATTTAAAATATTTACTTATTTATTTTATCTATTTAAAATATTATTTAAAGGTTCACTTGTCTTCTTAGTTAATTGTTAGTCATAAAAATTACTTATTGGTTTGTATCCTACTAGGAGAACCTGCGGAAGATGATGCCAGTCGCATATCATCTCTATAGTAAATCTTGATTTATGTTGGCTTTTTAGCAATTAAAAATTTATTTCTTCACATTGAAGAAAAAAAGCGGAATGTAAGTCTAATTCAAGCACCGAGGGTCCCTTTCGAAGTTGTGTGCATAGGTATTTACCCTTACTTACTTACGTGAAGTCCTGGTTGACCAAATTGGACGAGACCTTTCTCCGCCAGAGATTATTGCTGCCATAAGGGCGGGTGAGGAGGGCTGGGGCGCAGTGGTCTCTTTCTGCGAAGCTGATATGTTCCAGAAAGAGACCGCTGAACGGGATCGGAAGAGGGCCGATCCCGAGCGAAGAAGACGTCGGCGATAAACAGCGTCGACGGAACCGCGGGCCGCCTGAGGATGGGGACCTCTGGTGGCCTACTATTTGCCGCGATAACCGACATATACGCAGGCGGTGCCGTGGGCAACAAATAGTAAAATATAAGTTGGACAATTGAAACTGATTTAAAATGTTACGCAATTTTAAGTATCAAAAAGTTCGAGGCATCTAAACTCGATGTAAAAGTCTTTACTTCGATATTGTTGTTTCCCAACTCCGAGTATACAAAATACGCAGAAGAGGGTAGGGTGAATGATACATGGTGTTCAAACAACAACTCTACTTATGGACTCTCACAGTCTTGGCTATAACTTAGATAATAAATTAATAAAAAGATGCCATAATTTACAATTTATTAAGTAAGTAACATTAATCATACGTGAAAAATATCTAAAAAAATTTCGAAGAGTTTTAAAAATAGGTTATTAGGCCATACCCTAGTATAACTGTACAATCATATTATTAAAAAATATTTCTATTTGCTCTAGCTTATATATTTTTAACCCCCGACCAAAAATAAGGGGTGTTATAAGTTTCACGTGTCTGTCTGTGGCACCGTAGCTCCCGAACGGATGAAGCGATTTCAATTAAGTTTTTTTTGTATGAAAGGTGAGTTACGTGCAAGTGTCCTTAGACATGTTTCATGAAAATCGATTGAGCCGTTTAAAAGTTATGGGGGTGAAAGTGGGGAAGAGTAACCGAATGTCTGCAAAAATATCATCAAGTGGGGTCTCAAATGAAAGCGCATAACGTGTTTTTTATTTTTTAAAGTGAACTCAGGTTATTATATCGGGGTTTTTTTTAATTTTCAGAATTTATTCATAGTAGGCTTTTTTACTATTTTACTTCACAAAGTATAATATACACATCATCGTATCAATATTAACTTCAAAAAATAAGGATATTTGATGATCAAAAAGTTTTGTTAAAGTGCTATTTGAATAATTTGTTTTACTATGCAAGTGAAAAACGAGCTTTGTTTTTCTGTATTTATTGCACAATTTATAGGTAATACGAATGACACACAAATAAACGCACTTCAGCACCCATATATATTTAAACAAAAATAGTTTATTGAGTGATGGAACAGAAACTTTAAATTAAACTTTCGGTGATTTTTTTTTACTTTTACTCTGACTATCTTCTATATTATATATTTATATTTTCATGTTTCTAGATCAACGTAAAGCATTCTATAGATTTGATTGACCTCGCAAATGTAAAATTACATAACAGCCAATTTTTTTTAACTTTGTTCAAAAGCATGAATGTTTTCGTATAGCTACTAGGGACTGTGAACAACTCCCTAAATTTCAGTATTTAGCAAACTTCTTCTTAAAAAAACACACCTGCATTTTATCTTCAATCATGATTAAACTTGCGATTGAGTTTAATAACCCGGATCTTATACACTTTCCACTGCATGCAGATCCAACATGTTCAATATTATGCCAAACACCTTACATTTAAAGTTGAGAGAGGTAAACTCTTTGGGAGTTTTACCTCTTCTTCGGCTACAGACAACGAAATGTTCACCGAATAATGTTTTTAAATGCATATACTTCTAGTAGAATTCATCATCCTTTTAATTTAAATTAAATGAAAAAAAATACTCTTTTGAAATCGTTGGAACCGTTTCCCAGATTCAGATAATATATCTAAAATAATTACTAGTTTAAAGATATTAGATAGAAATTATGGTAAAACTTTTCATTATTCTATTGATAAATTTAAATCAATTTATTTATAACTCGCTTTTGCACGCGGCTTCGCTCACGAAGACTTTCATCCCCTGATTTACCCCTTTAGGGGTAAAATTTCAAAAATTCCTTTCTAAGTGCTCATTTACGTTATATAAAGAACCTACATGCAAAATTTCAGGATTCTAGGTTCAGCGGTTTGGTCTGTGCGTTGATCTCTCTCTATGTCAGTCACCTTCCTCTTTTATATATATAGATAGATTTATTATAACTTTTAAAGTGCAAAGGTTGACTTGGTCGTGAGATCTAAACTTTTTAATTCAATAATTACAATGTTTTAATACGATTTTGGGAAACAGAGAGAGACCGTAATTGTTTCGAAGTATGTCACCTTCAATAAGTTGACGTTTCCTAATGAAGACAATTTCATTTTGTAAGTATGAACTGAAAAGCTGACAGTGCCCTTTCCTAAATCAAGTTAAGAGTTTGACGCACACGAGTAAGACAGTATTGCCCATCCGACGTATGCTAATGAGGACGCAACGGAATGAAACAAGATTGTCAGGTTTATAAAAATAACAGGCAAATCCACTTTCATTTTTATTCCGAGTAGCGGCGCCATGCTATTGTTGTTTGCGCCACTACAAAGGGGACGCATTCTATTTTATTTCTCAAATTCGTTTTGGAGAAAGCATTACATAAACTCAGAGTCAAGTATCTTAAGTTCCTTGCCCTCTGTCTTAATAATACTCGCGTATTCTCATAATCTTCTAGCTTTTATGTAATTTGATGTTATAAAAATATTGAATACAATGTAAACCCAGTATGTTTTCGCAGTTGCCTGTCTTGTTATTCTTCAACAACCAAAAATTTAAATGTAACAATCATTTGTAAACTTTGTGTACTCCCATTGTTGTTTCTAAGTTACTTTAGTAGAGTTTATTATGAGTAGGTGTTTGTTGCTTTTGGGTTTTATTTTAAGTTACATTTATTGCGATAATTTATCGAGAGAACATGTTAAAACTTGTCCATTCATTTGTTTTGATTGGTAAATTTGGGTCGCCCACAAACATTTGTCGAATCATATAGAAACAGTTTTAATGCATGATCATTAGTAAAATGAAAACACAATATCACAGAAATCAACTTTTATAATAAAGTAAAAGCTTACAAAAATATTATCTCGAAAATATTACACTGTTGAGATTATGTAGCAAAATTGATAAGGATTAAATTACTGGTTTGTAGACGCTTCAGCAGTCACCGCTTGGCTTACAGGGATGGATTACGGACGCGGACGTCCGCAAGGCATCTGATAAATTACTTCATAACGCGTTAAAACCAACTCTTGCGTACATCGCACCCACGCCCGCAAAATGAAAATTAATTTATCGTAAACCATTGTATCAATATTGAAATTAAGCAATATTTTAATCAATAGGCAATAATGAACACGTGTAACTTCCGAAATACAAAATGGTTTCGTAACTCTTGTAATCAATATACATATATTAATTGCGTAACCGGTGTATTTGGTTGATTTTTTTCTATAATTGTAATTAAAACTTTCGCGAATAATATTTATAAGGTGTAAACGGGTTTACTATAAAGCATTATATTTTTGGACCCGTCGGGAGTCCATTCTGAAAGGTGAAATGACCTTCTCCGTCAATATCAGGTGCTGCACTTACTTCATCCCTTGTATGTATGTGGATGGATGCTAAAATATAGATGGATGACGTACCTATTGATTGTTAATAATTTTTTTTGGAGATCTGGAATGAAGTATTCAAAGCATAAAACTTGCGACTACTACTTTCATATATTTCTGCAAAAAATACACCTTTTCCAGTACAAAATGGTATACCTATATGAATTATTGAGGGTATTTATTTATAATTTTTCAGGAATTCTATAGATTTTCGAAGTGCTCAAAGATCGTTTTTTAGGGTTCCGTACCTCATAAAGTCAAAACGGAACCCTTATAGGATCACTTTGTTGTCCGTCTCTCCGTCTATCTGTCTGTCGAGACCCTTTTTCACAGGAACGCGTGGAGATTTCAAGCTGAAATTCATACCAAATACTCAACTCTACTGTTCCTTGGAGCTGTGAAAAAATTAAACTTGTAAGCCAACGCAATCAAAAGATACAGCTACTTCCTTACTCCCAAGGGAATCAAAACCTGCATGGATACTTCCCGTGAACTTTGGTACGAAGCAACGTTTTAAAACTTTCTAAACGTATTCTAAATGTTTTAAGCGCAGGTAGAGGAAAAATTGCAAATAGCATAAATTTTTAGCTATATCATATTTAATATACCTACAGGTTTGTCCGGAACCCTTGGTGCGTGAGTACGACTCGCACTTGGCAGGTTTTTTTTAAAGCAAAGTATTTCCAGATTAATGTCGTCTGTAATTACAAGATAGAGAAACTGTAATGGTATTGGCCGAGATGCAATCAAGTTTGTTTGCCGTCAAAAGACCTTCAGAGAAAGCGTAACATTTGACCAATCTCTACTTTGATGCCGATTGGAAAAATATCAAATCAGTTTGCTATTTGCTTTGATGATTCGTAAAAACCTTAAAGTTTTTATAATTGACTTGACCGACTCATATCGAATGCTGTTTTCCATTTCCGTGACCGTGAGAAAACTGTATAGCTATACTGCACCAAAAACTTTTTATGAAATATCGTTCCTTATGCATAACCTATGGTACTGTAATTGCCTATTGATGGGATGTACGATGCGTATTGATTACAGAGTTTAATCGACAATTGTAAAAATATACATCTTAATGCTAAAAACTGCCGCAGGTACAGAATGAAGAACAAAATTCAAATTTTGTTTTTGTTCTACATTGAGCATCAAGCTACAGGTACTGTAAGTGGAATAGCTTAGTTACCATGGAGAGTACGGGTGTTATGTCCCTCCAACACAAAGGGAGGATCCTCCGACCAGGCGAGGTGATCTTGCCTAGCGGGCCACGGCCCAACCCTTGACGTCGGGATGTTGTATATATGCTAATCGGCGCGAGAACTTCTATATCGCGATCCAAGATTAGTAGTTACTTCGTATAGTTCGTAACTTCGTAGTTCGATGTATCTCTGGTAGATGGCGCTTTAGCATGTTTTTGTTGTTCGTATGTGGAAGTCGCCACTGTAGCCATAGGTGCTGTAAAAACTGGAGTCGAAAGAGGCATGTTGCATAAATTCTATTTTGTATATTAATGAAATTTTAATCAATACGTAAACGCGGTAATGAAGTTGGGCATACAAGTAAAAAAGTCTATGTATGTCTCTACAGTCGGAATTCATCATATTTTCCTATACTTATTTTCCTATTTCCTGTTATTGAAAATGATTTTTAGACGCTTTTACCCGCCTAGGATTGAGCTTGGCAAGACTTGGCAGTATATGTATGTTCAACCATAGCGTTAACTAAATTACTAAACCAATTTTAATGAATGAGGTGTCAATAGATTCGTAATAAAGACCCGGGTTTCGTATAAAATTCGTAGTAAAGTTTTAAATAGTCGTGTTACAGCTATTGGAAGGTAGTTTATGCATTTATAAATTTTCTTAAATTACATTCTAGTATTTTTTTAACATACCCACAATTTTCACATTTTTTATTAGCTGTTACTGTGAATTATATCGTCAATATAGTGCTGATTAATTCATCTCTGCCTAGCATTTCGGACATATAAATACCTTATGGGTATGTTTTCCGTATACACAGAATATCAGTTTAATTAGTACATATTGACAAATATATCTACAACTTGTACAAATAGGTGCCGTCATAGTTAACAATCGTATAGTACTACACCCTGAATAATGGAACACATCTGTTGGTGTTTAATAAGGGTTGGCTATAGAGGCTGAGTGAGAATTGGACCTACGATACGTATGTACTGTGGTGAGATGAAGATGATATTTTTTTCAGTGCCGGGGTTCTTTACAACTTTTTCTTCTTGGCTTGAATTTAAATACACACATCAAAAGTGTCTAGGGATCAAGCATTTTTATGCGGATTTCTTGAGATTGAGATGTGGCTTTGGCCCTGGCCTGCTCAGTCGCCAGACTTGAACCCGATTGAGCATGCATGGGATATGCTACAGAGAAGAGCTCTGCCGAATATGGAGGGTATCCAGTCGCAAGAAGACCTTTTTTTGTTGTTGCAACGAACATGGGCGGCCATTCCACAGCGTGATTTGGATGAACTCATTTTGAGTATGCCAAACCGATGTTCTTGTGTTGGTGTTCGCGGTAGAAACACGGATTATTAATTGTTTAAGTTACCTAATAAAATTTTAAAGAAAACTGTTATTTCAGTCTTTTTTTCGAACTTTAATGTTAGTGGTTCAAATGTCAAAAATCCTTTTATTAGGAAAATGGCAAATTTCTTTATTAATGCAAAGGTGACTTGGTTTATCGTTACTGTGACAAACGAAAACACTTTATTTGATGAATCCTTAAAGAAAATTTTAATTAATATCAATCAGGAGAAAAGTTATTGCAAAAATATATGTTGATCCCTAGACACATATGTTGATCCCTAGACACTTTTGATGTGTGTAGTTGTCTTTTAGGTTAACGTTTCAAGCAATATGCAATGGCAATACTAACAGGCTGGCGTTTGTAATATCTACCCCGTGGCGGTATACCTACTATACAAACTAAAAACTATCTGTTTATAATTATTACATAATTTCAACAAGAAACAGGTGAAAATACTAAACCACCTAATTAATAGGCTTTAAATTAATACTTTGGAGACGTAAATAAAAGACATTTGTAGCGTGTCAACAATAAACGAAAGTTGAAGTTATTAGTGTACAATAATAGTCTGTGACATAATCGCATAACAGTATCCGTGTATTTTGAATCTCAAGTTTGGTCCGCGGCGATGCTTTCTCAACAATAATGCTTGAGTATTGTTCTCAAGAAATCGTATTGTTCCCATGGTATCACTGACGCAACAATTTAGGAGAGATTTGAAACAAGTAATATACATTTTCTCCTTGTTTGTCGGAGTTTAAATTCAAATTGCAGTGATAGTAATCTTTACGACGCATGATTTAATATATTCATCCTTAAAAGAAGAAAAAGTTTAAAATAAGTAAGTTTCCGACATCAGACGTACATATAAACAGACGTATTGGGCATATTCTATAGTTATTAGAGTAGTGGGAGACGCCGGCGCCGTGCGGCCTTGGTGAAAGTGTATGAGTACGGTTTCACGTCGGATCTTAGCACTGAGCCCAGCTGATCTCCCTGCGATATTGTCTCACGTAATCGACGATATCTCCTTTTGAAGTTCAACTATCACCGATAATTCGTCGTTTAATGGTAAAGATCGAATAAATTACGTTGTGATCGAGCTATCAAAGCAAATTTTAGTTAGCTACTAGGTAAAGAACAAGAAAATTCATCATAGCTCCGATCGGCTGCACCAAACTAAATAATTATTTTTTAGGTGTTCGTTATTCAGAGGTCACAGGTCGCTTTTCGCTTGTGTAGAAATATATAGCCAATATAAAACTAAGTAGGGACTTGTATGTAAAATCCTAGTTTGATAAGTATGTAAAAAGCGGCCAAGTGCGAGTCGGCCTCGCCCATGAAGGGTTCCGCAGCAGCAAGTAACATATTTTTTTTTTATTTGTGTTGATTGAATGAAAGGTAAATTGCAGTTTACGATTTATGACGTATTAAAAAAAAACTACTTACTAGATTTCGTTCAAACCAATTTTCGGT
Source organism: Diaphora mendica (assembly GCA_949125395.1). Lineage (NCBI taxonomy): Eukaryota > Metazoa > Arthropoda > Insecta > Lepidoptera > Erebidae > Diaphora > Diaphora mendica. Next base: position 13,483,836 of record OX421321.1, read on the forward strand.
GGAAGTTTGCATGGTAATGTACATCATATATTTTTTTTAGATTTATCATGCTCTTATTTTAGAAGTTACAGGGGGAGGGGGGACACACATTTTACCACTTTGGTAGTGTTTCTCGCGCAACCTATTCAGTTTAGAAAAAAATGATATTAGAAACCTCAATATCATTTTCGAAGACCTATCCATAGATGGAGAACACGTATGGGTTTGAAGAAAAAATTTTTTTGAATTTCAGTTCTAAGTATGGGGACCCCCATAATTTATTGTTTTTTTTTCTATTTTTGTGTGAAAATCTTAATTCGGTTCACAGAATACATCTACTTACCAAGTTTCAACATTATAGGTATTATAGTTTCGGAAAAAAGTGGCTGTGACATACGGACGGACAGACAGACAGACAGACATGACGAATCTATAAGGGTCCCGTTTTTGCCTTTGGCACGGAACCCTAAAAAAGCGGCCAAGTGCGAGTCGGACTCGCCCATGAAGTGTTCCGCAGCAGCAAGTAACATAATATAATTTTTATTTTATTTTTATTAGAGATGTGCCGACTAGTCGACGACTAGTCGGTAAAGCCGACTATCCGGCAACAATCGTAGTCGACAATTAGTCGGCGAATAGTCGGCAAAAAGCGCCGACTATTCGGCTTATTACTTTGTATGTATTTCTCAATAATATATTTGTCAATTTTTATTTTATAATCAGTTTTAGACATTTTGAAATGTAAAACAAAGTAATCTATCTTTTGGAAACCAGTTTCTAAAATAACTTGCTGATTACAAACATATCTGACATTTATTAAACAAAATGTTTGCTTGTAGTGTTTGCACTTTTTTCCTTTTCACCACGAGAAATAATCATTGACATTGATTACACATAACAGCATTAGGGTCCAATGCGACGGCGTGGCCTCTGATTTTCTAGAGGTAAACGCTGGCGTACCTCAGGGCTCCGTCCTGTCGCCCATACTGTTTCTTCTTTAGCCCACAATGTTAGCCCATGGCAACATGATAATTGTTAGGCAGACAACAGCACAGTCCATGGGCGATATTTTGGACAACTTGCAGTCAAGCTGGCAGACGCTAAAAATGTTGGAAAGACGTTGAGAGATGTGGCCGCTACAAACGGCCCCAGACCGGTGACACCCCGGTGCGGCCGGGGGTTGTCGTCTAAGGAGGGTCGGTGTTCCGACTCTTACTGTGTAGAACGGTAGGAGGCGCAACAGCGACCCGCCCCGGGGGTGACTATGGTTACCCCGGGATGTACCTCAGTCATGAGATACGGCAGGAGGGTTTCCAGAAACCGCTAATGCGTTCCTGGAGTTCCTCCCGACTGCCGAGGTAAGCCGCCGCGGGGTTTAGTGGGTAGACCATCGAGTCCCACACACGTCCTTCGTGCCCCCCCCCCCCCCAGGAGGGTGTGGTGCACAATGCATTACCGCGTAAAAAAAAAGAAAAAAAAAAGAACACGTGTCGCACAGTATCTGTTTGACGCTCTCGACCGGTTACAGCGGCGAGCGATCCGCATTGGCGACAGTCCCTAAGCCACCAAGTCCCTTGAGCTGAGCTTCTGCAGTTGCGAAGAGATATAGCCCCCATGGCAGTCCTCTATTGCCTTTATCATGGTGAGTGTTCTGAAGAGCTCTTCCAAATGGTCCTCTCCTCTCCCTTCCTCTATAGGACAACACGTGCCGGCCTCGGAAGTCACCGCTTCAGAGTGGTAGACATACGTTCTCGCACTCATCCCTTCGGTTCTTCCTTCCTGTGCTGAGCGGTCAAAACTTGGAATTCACTACCAGCGCACGTGTTTCCCTCCCACTACGATCTCGGGTCCATTCAGCGGGTCGTGAAAAAGCATCTCACCAGGTCACGCTGTCCTGTGTGTCCACACACTTCTGCATTGTCCTTATCACCTACCTACTACCTACATTGAGGATTGTGACCAGCACTTTTGGATTCTGCTCATGATTTCCATCAGGCAAGGCAGAGTCATTTTGGCAGCAAACACATAAAAAAAATCGAGAGCATTACCAAGGCGGCCTCGCGGAAACTTCGCGTACTGAATAGGGTAAGACAGTTCTTGGCGCCCGAGCATCTGTCTTCTTTATAAGACCCAGGTTCGCTCGTTCGTGGAGGACTGTTCTCATCTTTTTGATGGATCCACACAGAATTTGCTTGATGCTCTTGATTGGTTGCAGCGGCCAGCAGTCCGCATTATCAACAGTCCCGATGCCACCGAGTCCCTTGAGCCTTTGCACTTGCGGAGAGATATCGCCTTTGTGACAGTCCTCTAGCGTGTTTACCATGGACAGAATTCTGAAGAGCTCTTCCAACTAATCCCACGTTCTCCCATCTTCTACAGGACAACACGTACTGCATTAGAAGCAACCCCTTCAGAGTCGTAGAAATACGCTTTGGAACTAAACGGTTCCGTTCTGCCTTCCTGTCCCGAGCAGTTTTTAACTGTTTGGTAATGCGCACGTGTTTCCCTTCCACTATGATCCCGGGTCCTGTAGGCGGCGTGAGAAAATGCATCTCACTAGGCCGCCATAGTATAGGACGCTATACTGCATTGTCTGCATTCGCAGTGAGTATGGTGTTGGAGTGTTGGATTCTACTCAAGCTTTCATCAAGCTCAGCAGAATCACTTTGGCAGGCTTTCAAATAAAAAAAAAACAAAAAACATCGTCCACTTGTTTAAAAAGCATCGGCACAAGTGATTTTCTTTTTCATTTAACTCTTCACTTCAATCAACAATAATAATAATATCTTTACACAAAAATATTTTTTACACTAAAACACACCTCCGACTACGACCCTTACAGAAGCAAAAATGAAGAAACAAGGTTCGCAGGCGGCGTTTGCGACTGGGGCGCGAATCAGCTGTAAACGAAGAGTTACGGAAATGACCGTAATCACGATCGGTTTGGCCGATTAGTCGGCCGACTAGTCGGCCTTTTTAGGGCCGACTAATCGGCTAGTCGGCTAGTCGGCAAAAGTAATGATCGGCCCATCTCTAATTTTTATATTTGTGTTGATTGAATGAAAGGTAAATTGCAGTTTACGATTTATGACGTATTGAAAAAAAACTACTTACTAGATTTCGTTCAAACCAATTTTCGGTGGGAGTTTACATGGTAATGTACATCATATATTTTTTTAGTTTTATCATTCTCTTATTTAAGAAGTTACAGGGGGGGGGGGACACACATTTTACCACTTTGGAAGTATTCAGTTTAGAAAAAAATGATATTAGAAACCTCAATATCATTTTTGAAGACCTATCCATAGATACCCCACACGTATAGGTTTGATGAAAAAAAAATTTTTGAGTTTCAGGTCTATGTATGGGGTTCTATGTACCCCCAAAATTTATTGTTTTTTTTCTATTTTTGTGTGAAAATTTTAATGTGGTGCACAGAATACATCTACTCACCAAGTTTCAACATTATAGTTCTAATGATTTCGGAAAAAAGTGGCTGTGACATACGGACGGACAGACAGACGGACAGACAGACAGACATGACGAATCTATAAGGGTTCCGTTATTGCCTTTGGCACGGAACCCTAAAAAAGCGGCCAAGTGCGAGTCGGACTCGCCCATGAAGGGTTCCGCAGCAGCAAGTAACATAATATAATTTTTATTTTATTTTTATATTTGTGTTGATTGAATGAAAGGTAAATTGCAGTTTACGATTTATGACGTATTGAAAAAAAACTACTTACTAGATTTCGTTCAAACCAATTTTCGGTGGGAGTTTACATGGTAATGTACATCATATATTTTTTAGTTTTATCATTCTCTTATTTAAGAAGTTACAGGGGGGGGGGACACACATTTTACCACTTTGGAAGTATTCAGTTTAGAAAAAAATGATATTAGAAACCTCAATATCATTTTTGAAGACCTATCCATAGATACCCCACACGTATAGGTTTGATGAAAAAAAAATTTTTGAGTTTCAGGTCTATGTATGGGGTTCTATGTACCCCCAAAATTTATTGTTTTTTTTCTATTTTTGTGTGAAAATTTTAATGTGGTGCACAGAATACATCTACTCACCAAGTTTCAACATTATAGTTCTAATGATTTCGGAAAAAAGTGGCTGTGACATACGGACGGACAGACAGACGGACAGACAGACAGACATGACGAATCTATAAGGGTTCCGTTATTGCCTTTGGCACGGAACCCTAAAAAAGCGGCCAAGTGCGAGTCGGACTCGCCCATGAAGGGTTCCGCAGCAGCAAGTAACATAATATAATTTTTATTTTATTTTTATATTTGTGTTGATTGAATGAAAGGTAAATTGCAGTTTACGATTTATGACGTATTGAAAAAAAACTACTTACTAGATTTCGTTCAAACCAATTTTCGGTGGGAGTTTACATGGTAATGTACATCATATATTTTTTAGTTTTATCATTCTCTTATTTAAGAAGTTACAGGGGGGGGGGGACACACATTTTACCACTTTGGAAGTATTCAGTTTAGAAAAAAATGATATTAGAAACCTCAATATCATTTTTGAAGACCTATCCATAGATACCCCACACGTATAGGTTTGATGAAAAAAAAATTTTTGAGTTTCAGGTCTATGTATGGGGTTCTATGTACCCCCAAAATTTATTGTTTTTTTTCTATTTTTGTGTGAAAATTTTAATGTGGTGCACAGAATACATCTACTCACCAAGTTTCAACATTATAGTTCTAATGATTTCGGAAAAAAGTGGCTGTGACATACGGACGGACAGACAGACGGACAGACAGACAGACATGACGAATCTATAAGGGTTCCGTTTTTGCCTTTGGCACGGAACCCTAAAAATCAATTGCTGTTCGTTTGTCTCGCTAAAAATAGAGAAGGGCTGGACCGATTTAGCTGATTTTGATTTTGAAATGAAATTTTGTCGTAGTCCAGGAAAGATTTAAACGGTGAAAAATTAAAAATAACTTGAAAATCCAAATATCACGCGTACGACGTAGCGGGCACAGCTAGTACTAATTAAAGACGTTTGTTCTCAAAACTACTGAAGGCTAAGTAATGTATTTCATCTCAAGTGTTTTACCTTGCCAGCATTATTGAGTTAAAGGCACGACTTTTTCTGGCTCGTATATTAAAATTTCATAAAGTTTCCCCGCTGTCTAGGGCTTATTCTTACATAAAGGCTTACTGTATAATATTAAGCTCGGTCGTAGTAAAGCTCTATTATTCTAAAGAGTTTGTACGATAGAATTAAAAACAGAGGTAAGCTGAGAATTATTTATGTAAATGTAAATTGTATGCGTGGACTTTCAAAAAATAGGTGACAAATTCCCTAAATTAAAATAAACACTATTAGAGTGGCCTCGTTTTCTGTAAATAAAGATATTTTTTGGTTCATAGTTTGAATTTTAAAGTAAATAAAAATACGTAATAAAACATAAGGCTTAAGAGAATGTTTGAGTGATCTTGGTACACAGACTGACACACTTTGCGAGTGTTACTTTATAAAATAGCTGAAATAGTCTAGTCGACAAGTTGAAAATGGTACAAAATAGAGATACTGTTCTTAAAACTATGTGCGAAGGCTCATTGGATCCGGAATGACGCCTAGAAAAATGTGCCAAAAGCGTGTATTAGCACATAAAAAATTGCAAAAGTTTTATACAATTAAAGATGAAAAAAAAATGGCATTTCGATTTTTGCCCATATTTCATAAACTATTAATATTCATGGAATTAAAAAAAAGATTCTGAAGGAGGAGAAAATTTACAATATAAAACTCCCATTCCCGGAAGTCTATTTCCATTATTTATAATTTTAATTTAACGCTGAAAATAGGTCTGCGCGCGACATTTTTAGGATGCGCGCGCGGCGTCAAAAGCGAGTACGGCACATTAATTAATTTATTTATAATTTTTTTTTTTTAAATTTGAAAAAATAATGGTGTGTTCTGAACACTATAAATAATTTATTCCCGTTGCAAATTTTACTTGAACTTAATTTTTCAACAAGTTAAACAATTGTTAACTAACAAAATTTTCTCGAACTTCCGTCTTAATTGTAAGTGATAAAAAATATTTAAGTAATTGTCGTAAAAAAATTTCGCTCCGTAGAGCTTTTCTTACATACATACTTAACAAGATCGTGCCAAAAAAGTTAAAAAGATATTTATACTTTGTTTAAAATATTTTAGTACTCTATATAATATGCAAAGGAAGGTCTTATTTCCAGAAGCAAATTCTTTCAGGCAACCTTAAATATTGGAGTATTAAATAGTCAACTTTATCTACTCTAGCTTCCTTAACTTTTAATGAAATAATTAGGAACAAGTTTATGATTTGAATATGACGTGAACAATGTACATTGTATTAGTGCTAAGACTATATCTAGTCTGTGCTTGACAGCTTTGCACACAGGAATAATCTACCAAAAGGTGTATTTGAAAGCAAAACAAACAGCATTTAAGAAAAGGTTTGGCTCTACTCTTAAAGGTTAACTTACAGTTTTGGTGTAATTATGTAGGTAGGAGTAGTTGCTCGTATCCATATGAGATTTTGTTCAAATAAAATAAATAAATATTCCGGACATCTAACACGCAACGCCATCTAGTCTCAAGCTAAGCAGAGCTTGTGTTATAGGTACTAGACAACTGATACAAATACATATATACTTTTTTTTGTAAATACATACATATTGTACATAGAAAACACCCAAACTTCGAAACAAATATTTGTAGATCATACAAATATTTGGTCCAACCCGGGAATCGAACGTAAGACCTCATGATCAGCAGTCGCACACGATAACCGCGAGACCAAGGAGGCAGTCAGCAGATAAAAAAACTAATTACATATTTATTATGTTTTGAATTCTACAATTCATGATATGTAATTTTTAATAAAGTTGTAAGTAGTTTATAGGACGATAAGTAAAAATAAGTTATAAAATGTTGTAAATGAGGGTAAAAGTTCTACTAGGTAATGGTAAAAATATTGAAGAACATTAAAGCATTGTAAGTGGAGCGGATGAATTACGTAAAGGCAACAGACCGAACCATACTCAACACGTATATTTATATACGCGCTATATAGATCCTACGATTAGACAGATAGTAGTTTACTACGTAATGTTTTGTAGAAATTACTAAGTAAACATAAGAGTTCGCATTACCTATTATTATGTAGGTATGAATAACTAAGTAGGAAGCTGTTATGAATTTCCTCTATTTGCATTAATTTGACTTAAGCGTTAATTATATTGTGCTAATAACTTGTTAAGATTTTTTTTCATACATCTGCTTTGTATTTTTAGTTTACATGTTATTGACTTTTAACTTGTTGTAAATTATGGCGAGAAGTTATAGTCACGAGAATATTTCGATAGCTCTGTAGAAACTATCATCATGCAAAAACCTTCTCATCCTCTGAGGATGAGGAGTTTGTGCATAATTTTGTCTCCATGTTCAATCTGAAATGAGGTTTTAATATAACACGTAGTTATTGAATCAGGCTGGATCAGGTAATTAATCCCACGCCACCCGAATTTGAGTGTTCAAAGCCAGAAAAGTAAAATGTGGCATCAGTCGGAGTTCTGAAATCACTATATGAGCCTCACTGGTCCCCAGGACTTTGATATTGAGAAGCTATGTTACTTTCTCAGTAATACTCAATTTGCCGCTTTGCAGAAGACCAAAAACATTTAATGTTCCGATTGAATGGTTGGTTCGTAAGGATGCTTTGTTGATTTTCGTCATCAGTAGCATTTCTTCCTATCAGGATCTGATGACTGGCCCCGGCAGAATTTTCGGAAGTATACTTGACACTATTCGACCTGAACAGCTGGTGCACCCCACCGGTAGCAGCTGGTAGCCGATGGCTAGTTTGATCGTCATACAGTCATTCGCTTCTAATGTTTGTGTCCATTATAGAGGTATTAGTGGGGTCGCAAGTATGGTGTCAATTCTTCTCCTTTTGTTAATAAGTCGGGCTTGGGATCGTCCTTCGCTCAGTTCTTAGCGTAAAAAGTTTGCTCTGGTCTCAGCAATACCCATCATTGCTGCCCTGCACACTGTTCAAGACAGGACCAGATGGCGAACTGTCACTCCCAGAATGCTTCTAAATAGGCATCTGTCAAAGTGACTCTACTTTGCCTGACGGAAAGCATAAGCAGAATCCGAGAGTAGTCACCACACTTATTACAAACATGATCTTAGTTTCTGCGTATTAATTTGTCAGAATTAACTTCAATTAATGTGAATCATTGTTTTTGTTGTCCAACCTTATTACTCCTATGTTTATTTAGGCGCACCTGAATGATTGATCACTTATTGCAAGGACCTAAATGTTCGTTTGTCTTCTAAGTCGTGTTGGTTATTGTATTGCCAAACAATAGCGCAATATTTTTACCTATTGCGGTTTTGCGAAAGCTACTACACCAGTATTACTGCTTCATGCGGTTTTGACTAAGGCGGTTTAACGTCAACTGAATGAAGGTACATTTACTTTATTGAGCTACATGAGATAACTTGTCTAACTCTTACTTCCAAGCTTTCAGTTCCCTTGTGATGACGAGGTCACCTTTCCCGCTCGGTGGTTTTAGTTCCCTCAGTCTTCTAAGAGTGAAGTAGTTTACAAACATGTATGCTTTCAGGTGCTGCGGTCTATTTATACCAGGTATTGAGGAAATTCTGTGATTATAAATTAAAATAATCAATTAATCTTGCGCGGTCATTGAATGACAACATTGATCAACAGCTTTTATTTGTCGACTCCTGGACATAGGCCTCTGTCTGGAAAATAGTTTTCCATACAACGCGGGGCAGACGAGTAGGTATAGGATATGTTTTATCATTTTCTTTTTTTAATGACCTCGCAATCTATATGCGATTATCCCAAATTCTTCTTAGGTTTTTTTGCTGTAAAATCCTTAGTAGGTATGTGAACTAACTGACAAACTTTGTTCAGGTGCAAGCGGTGGCGGGTGGCGGGTGACGGCGGTGTCGCGGCTGCGGAGCACGGTCCCGAGATGAGCGCGTTGAACGCGCTGAACCCGCTGGTGCCGCCGCTGTCCGCCGCCGAAGCGCTTTCCACGCTACTATGGCAACCATACGAGTGTCGCTCACCGCCCCTCGCGCGCTCGCGCACCGATGGCGCACTGGTACGCGCGGGCGGCGAGGGGGACGCGGCCTGCGCGCCCCAGTCGCCAAGCGGCGGTCGTCATGCGCGCGCGTCGTTTTGCGCGATTATACCCCGCCACGAGATGCGGTTGCCCGTGCCGGCGCCCGGCCCGCTGCGTAAGTCGGACTCGGTCTCGGTGCGCGTTCCGGGCGAGCCGAGCCGACAGAACGTGTCCAGTGTGAACGTGAACATAGTGCAGGTGCAGGATGTGCCGCCTGGTGCTAATGTGAACAGTGCGGTGCAGACCGAGAGGGAGCGGAGTGTGGCCACTGCAGAATGTCAGACAGAGGAGCCGGCGCGGCGGCGGCGAGTGAGACGCACTCGAGCACCTCGCGTGCCAGACCTGGAGAACGTACCGCCACCGCCGTACAGCACGTTGCCGCCAGCGCCGGCGATGCTGCCTCATCCAGTGCCGGTGCACCCTCCTCCTCCAGCTATAATGCCAGTACCGCACCCGCCTACACATCGGTTTCCCTTTCAGCCAATTCCTCTCAGGTACTATGACAGCACAATATTTTCTATGGTACTGATTCCATGTGTACGTTCTTAAGTTCCTCGACAAGTTTTAAATCATCTGTATGTATACAAACATAAGAATTAACGATGTAGATTTCATCGTGTCTTTTGTTTTTATTTAATAATAATGGAATCTGTCGGTCGGCTGTGATATATCAAAGTGGGAGTGCGTTGAAGTCTTTTGTTAAGCTATAACTATTTTATGTAACACAAGTAATTACACAAGATGTGAAATTTGAATGGTGTAGATAATAGAGAATAGCTCTCACATGCATTGAAATTAAAGTATATGACCATAAACGACTGTTACGTCAAGACTTTGATAATATGTTCTCATCGTAAAAACTCTAATGGCTTTAAAAAGAATGAGTTACATCTTCATTATGGCGACGTTTCTATTTTTATATCTGAACCTTATTTGGAAGTAGCGAACAGAAAGTTGTGACGAAAAGTGGAGCGAACGACGGCGATAGCCTTGGAAATGAAAGCTGCGAACACTTTTCTATTCAATATGTTGAAAACAAATTAAGGACATTATTCTGCACTACTTTTATAGCAATATGCATAGTCGGTTGCTTTCGTGAATTATCTATGAATAATATATGAAATACAAAGAATGTAACTGGTTGAATAACAATTTATATTTTCTCTAGAAGGGGGATAACTATTTAAATAGATATTTGTCCACTTTATTCATATAAACATTAATACATAATACATTAGTCCAAACAACACTCGTCATTTATGAAACAAAAGACATAAAATACAAATTTTAACAAGAAAAAACCGACTTCAATCTGGGCCTTAACTTAAATGGGACCACACGGGAAGCACCAGCTTTCAAATAAAAAAAGAATCATCAAAATCGGTTCACCCAGTCAAGAGTTATGAGGTAACCAACATTAAAAAAAAGTCGAATTGAGAACCTCCTCCTTTTTTGAAGTCGGTTAAAAATTACCCAAAATTTGACCAAACAATTAATTAGGATATCGACCCAACAAACAAAGAATGAGTGTAATTTATAAGACATACTTCTTACAATCGACACGACAAGTCATAAACTTTCTAAGTCGCAGTCTCCATCATGGTTTACTTTGTTTCCACCCACTATCGGCTTACTCATGATTGGATAAATGCAATACTTAAAGATAATGAGGATGTTATGATAAATGAACGCAAGTGAATCGTTCAATAGTGCCATGATTTGGGTGGTAAATTTATTACTAAACTAGTGGTTGCCCGCGGCTCCGCCCGCCTATATGTCAGTTATCGCAGCAAATAGTAGCCTATGTGTTATTTTGATGTATAAGCTATATTACTGTAAAGTTTCATCCAAATTCGTTCTGTAGTTTTTGCGTGAAAGAGTAATAAACATCCACCCATACAAACTTTCGCGTTTATAATATTAGTAGGATGATTCATCTTGCAACAAAAGAAATAAATTCATAAATGCGTAATACATAAAATTGGTGCGTTCAATCTTACTCACAGTAGTAATCTCGAAAACTTCAATCAATATTTGGTTACGGTGTCCAGCTCGTTCGGACAAAAATATCGTTGATCCGATCGAAGGACAAAACTAACGGAGTTGCGATTAAGTAGGATCAAAAAATTAATTCTTTGACTTCAATACTGCTTACAGAATAACCTATCTACCTACTTTGAACTGTGTAAAATACGGTTTTAATAGTATTAAAAAGTAAGAAAATTCTATACTTAAATATCATTGTATGTGAATATTTTGTGTGCAATTTAAGTTTTGATACTCCTAATTACTTTTATTTTAGTTGAAATCTAATTGGTTTCTGAATATTCTACACAAACAAATCAAGGGTGTAGAATGCGGCCTATTTGAATTTGTTGTGAGTTAGACGCTTTGAAGTGTGCAATAAGATTTTAAAGTTATTAAAACTTTTAGTCAGTTCATTGTTCATTCAATACTACAAAGTATAAATCTATAAAGTTGTTTTCTTCTCTTTATTTGCTTTTTTAATATTCGAAATTCGGTATGTTCGAAATACGAAAGTTAGGTAATGTAATACGTTCTTTTTAAATACAACTCCCGCGCTAGGTGTAAGTCCTGTGTCACGGGAAACTATACAAACATCCATGAAACGGACACAAAGTATACCTAGACTCAGAACAATAATTTGTGTATCACACAAAGTATTGTCCCATGTGGAATTTGAACCCACAACACTTAGTGAAGTAGGAAGCAGCGTGGCGACCGCTGAAATCATTAGGCCATACGGACATTATATGTACATTTATTTTATACATTACTTAAATAACTAATTTACACATAATAACATATATATATATATCATTGTGTATGTATTGGTTACGCATTAGACGTACGTACGTTGTTTCAGAAATTGTTTTGGTCATGCAATGCTCTATAATGGCTGCTAAGTAGAGTGGCCTCGTTATGTAAGATTGTTTATACATAAAGAAGGTCGTTAGTGTCTTAGTCGTCAGTAGTTTTGAAGAATTGCTAATTCATATACAAAATTATGTGCTAAGCATATATGTTAATTAAAATTAAATCGATTTTTTGCACAGTTTTCATACGTGAAACACGTAATTTTGCTCAGTATATTTGTCCAGTATATATTCCCAGGCGATTATTAATTTAATTAATATATACTCGTATAAATATATAGACAATGAGGTCAAAATATCACGTCTCTCCTTTTTTTGTGGAAAAATTATAAGGTATTTAAAATAATAGTGTCAATTTTTACCCGACTACGGCAAAGCCAAAGGAGGGTTATGATTTTCTTACAAAAATCTTAAAGGAAACAAAAACGGTTGAGAAAGAAATATACACGTAATATTAATTTAAATAATATAAACAAACCATTCCGAACCATGAAATAATCCCCATATATCATTTTTATTGTTATGCAAATTCAAGTAGGTACCTTCATGTTTAATGATTTAATATTTTTGGTAAGCTAAGACTATTCAATAAAAAAAATAATTTAAATAAAACCAACCATATTCTTTATTTTTTTAATAGTTTTAACCCACTTTAGTTTTAAGTAACCAATAATGTTAACTAATAATGAAACAATTTTCATTATTCAATTTTCACGTAAAACGTTAAGATATAATATTTCACTCATTAGCATGAGGAAGAAAAAGGTAAAAAGCTGCCTGTTATTTTATCGAGTTAGAAGTTGTAGTGTTGTGGTCACAGAAACAGGTTTTGAGGCAGGCACATGGTGGAAAGTGGATATAGAGGCTAAGCTACGTTATCTTGAATCGTGTTAAACGACTTTGCTAGAGTTGTCTATGGTACACATATTTGTTTTCTTTTTTAAAATCATTCTCATTGATAGGTTTCGTAAAGGCGGAGCAAATAGGTTTAGTGTGTATTCGAATAATACCTACTAACTGCATTTGTAATAGCTCAATTCTTCTTATTAACTCAAAAGTAATTGCCATTTTAGGCGGATTTAACATCTTACTCAAAAACCTTTTGAATTTTTTATGGTATTGTCATGCAAACGAGCAGACGTATCGCCCGATGGTAAGCAATTACCGCCGCCCATGGACATCTACAACACCAAAGGCATCACAAGTGCGTTGCCGGCCTTTGCGGGGATGGGGGGGAGATAGGGAGAGCGGGGTTGGTGTATGGCTTTTAAAAAGTAATTGTAGAATTTTGGAGCTTTAACTTTAAATTTTGTTTTTACATTCAATATACCATCTTTTTAGCACACCATCTGTGAATCGCTTAATGACGAATAATTCTTTAGTCATTTCATAAGCCCATTCAAAGTTTAAGGGGAGACAACACTGTAAAAGTACCCGGAAAATGGGAATAGAAAAAAATAAATTTTACTTAAATACTTATGTTACTTATTCGAATTTCACTAACCATCCAACAGTGAATAAATTTGAATTAGATTGTAACCAAAATACCTAATCGAACTTAAAGGTTGTAATTATTTATTGTAATGATTTCACATGTGTACCGAATTTAAAAATCAATCAGAATAATCTTTCAGTTAGTGAAAATGACTTTGGATTGAATAAAATTGTTTCAATAATAAAAATACATTTGAAGACTACCAGCAGACAGACAAAAGACAATTCATTCTGTAACAGTTTTCTTATATGCGAGAAACCGCAAATATACATTACCTCAGAACATAAAAATATTATAAATATTTCGGACATCTATAACACACAACGCCATCTAGTCCCAAGCTAAGCAGAGCTTGTGTTATGGGTACTAGACAACTGATACAAATACATACATACTTCTTTTTTGTAAATACATAGATACATATTATACATAGAAAACACCCAAACTCCGAAACAAATATTTGGTCCGACCCGGGAATCGAACCCGAGACCTCATGATCAGCAGTCGCACACGCCAACCGCGAGACCAACGAGGCAGTCAGTATATATGTAAGATAAACCTTTAGAAAACACCAAAATACTCGTTTCGCAATTAAATTATCAGCTGATACGTAGTATCCATTAGTTTAAGCACTGAAATCAATTGGTCGATTGCACACATTCGGCCTAGTTACGAGATATCAAAACTATTGATATATTGGGCACTTTGACGTTTTATTCCTTGGCAGTAAAAGTAAAGTAATTGTATAAAATTATACTTTATTAAATATGTTTAAGTACAATTGATATAAGTGATAGTAGAAAATAGTATATACTACACTTTTAGTTGTGTCTATTAGAAAATCAGAACTATAACAATACAACTGTTGACACTATAAAGAGAAATACAAACAGTAGTGAAATTTAAAAGAGTTTGAGTTTCTATCTGTATATTTGATAGTGTGTATGTAGGCTTCTATTTCCCTTTATTTAACTGTTTGTCTAGGTAATATCTCATCTACTACACACAGTTACTAAAAAAATCTCGTATAAACACTTTTTCGAGTATGCGTGTCTATTAATTTGCTCAAAAAGCTGCTTGTACATTTAAACTAACAAAAATAACAATTGAAGTCAAAAGATTCTATTTGCTTTTTCTCTTTAATTTTGTCGAACGAGCACAACGACAGTTTTTCAAGTTTCACGCACCAACGAACTCTCATTCTCTTCGCAAGCCGTAAATTTAGAGTGGTTGGCGTATTATTTTTATTGCTCGGTATATTTTATTGGAACCATAAATTTCGTGTATCTATTTTAATTGATTTACATTGCGTTATCAAAATTTCTAATGACTGGATAAGAGTTTTGTAAGTAGAACGATAATTTAGATTTTTAGGTTGTTATCGAAATACGTCTGAACGTAAATGTTATAATTATATGTATAGTAGATAAGAGGGCCTTAGTGAAATTGATGGTGACAGTCTGATTTTAAAAGATTTTGAAATATGATGATAACAACCTTCATTATTCGAAAACATATTTCTGTGCAAGTTAGAGAAATTAATGTAAGTAAAGCAATACAGTCCACTGCTATTCTATTTACATTCACCTGGACTCTAGACATCATCGTAGACTATACATGTAGTAATGTCAACCATAGGACCGTCACTAGAAATGTTACTACAATTCAGTTACAGATCATAGGATCTGTAACTGAATTGTTAGGGCTAGGGCTATAGGGCTAGTTCTTAGGCATGTTACACGTATGACTCACGTGTACGCTTATTTAATCTTGAAGTTCATCAATTTGTTGCAGAAATTTGAGAATAAGATTATCAATAGGTAACCGTAGTATAAGCAGTTTATGCATTATCTCAACATTAATCATTACTTTTTGTGTTCTGTAATAAGTTTTAAGGGATATGATAACTTAGCTGTTTAACTTATCCCAGAACTATATTCTTACTGCTTATATACTTTAACCTAATAAAAAATACTTTTTAAGCCATGGAAGGTTTACTTTTCTCTATCCCTGATAATATGCATGCCAATTTTATGACGATCGGCTCCGATATTAATGAGTAGAAGCAGAATAAACAAGTTAACACAATTTCGCATTTCGGTTCGCATATCGGTTAGTTTGTCGCAATATATGTACTACCATCATACAATGTTTACAAAGCTGGCAAGACAGTTTATCTTTGTTTAGACTACCGTTTCTCAACGGTTGAAGTGAAATGCGATGTCATAGTTGTATACAATTGAATATCTATCTTCCGCTGTCGAGGAAATTCTATAGCGTAGTTGTCAGGGGTTTATTAATGTAGGTTGTCAACAATCGAATATAAATGACTAGTTATATCTCAATTTCTTATTGTTGTGTAGCTTGTTTGTGTGTAATAGTGTCCCACATAGTGCGTAACAAGGTCCGTGTAGGTCGGTGGCGCACACGCATCGATGTGGGCCGATGCATCTCGCGTACTTATCGCGTAACACTTACCTATACGTACATACTCGATCTTTCGAAGTACAGCATTCTACATTGTTCTCTGTCAACCCGTTAATTATGCGACCGACTCTAAAATAACATTTTTCTTAATGATGTGTGTACAGTAACTGTACTCATAATGAGTTTAATGATATCTATACAGGTTTTAAATCATTAAAACCGATAGTAGGTAGATATTCCGTTGAAAATATTTAAAAAATAGATTTAAGATAAAGTTTAAGTTGTTTCGTTCAGACAACCGCTTTATGGGAATAGGTCAGTGGTCTCCTTTCCAACCCATAGAATACTGTGTTTGATCATCACTAAAACGATTACCTATTTAGTATTCGTGACTTATAATTATTATTCTCTCTTTGTCGTAAAATAGTATTTAAGCGGACGTTCAAAATAACAATATAAGTTCCGCAATTAAATTATTTGTTGAAGATGTTAATTAAAATGTTTATGGCTTGTTCGTATTTGTTACGACTTACGAGGTTGCTTTCACGCGATTATTGTCACACTTATTACACTTTCTGGCAAAGCATTCTTGTGAGAAACGTACTTTCTAACCCCCGATGCAAAAAGAGGGATGTTATACGTTTAACGTGTCTGTCTGTTTGTCTGTCTGTCTGTGGCAGCGTAGCTCGCAACGGATGAAGCGATATCAATTTAGTTTTTTTTTGTATGAAAGGTGAGTTATGTGCGAGTGTTCTAAGACATGTTTCATGAAAATCGGTTGAGTTGTCTAAAAGTTATTTACATTTTAAAGGGAACTCAGGTTATTATGACGGGGGTTTTTTATCCTTACATTATTACTATTAATATGCAATTAGTAGATTCTTAATTACTAGAACTTCTCAATAGATTTCTGCTGTCCTTCTTATTATGTGTTATCAAACTGGCTTAATACGCCATAACTTTATAGTTGTCAGTGGTGGACATCTGGTGTTTGTATGTTGTATGTATACATAACTAGTAATGAATGTTGAAATGCATGCTTATGTGTGACAGATGTTCGTATGAATCAAGTCCTCTCGTAATACCTTATGAGTTCCTAGTACTTTTCAACCGACTTCAAAAAGGAGGAGGTTCTCAATTCGACTGTATTTTTTTTTTTTTTTTTTTTTTATGTTTGTTACCTCATAACTTTGGACTGGGTGAACCGATTTTGATGATTCTTTTTTTATTTGAAAGCTGGTGCTTCCCCAATGGTCCCATTTAAATTTGGTCCAGTTCTGACATGTCATCCATGAGAAATACATATAAGTCTTCTATTTGCATTATGTATGTGTACGCGACAAATTAACGAATAACTCAATATTCCCGTATGGTCCCATTTAAATTTGGTCCAGATTGAAGTCGGTTTTTCTTTTTGTTAAAATTTGTGATTATCTTTATATAGTATAAAACGTTTTCATTAAATTACTTTTGTTGTTGTGTAGTAAGTTCATTCAACTGGAATGTTAGAGATCCTGGTTACGATCTTTGCTCAGTGAAAATACATTTATGCATAAATATTAAATAGTATAAATACACTTGATCGCATTTTTTTTGCTGTATTTGTATTATGCTAGTGGTTGACCAGTGGTTGTAATTCGACCATAATTCATTTATTTATATATTTTGATTTAATCCTCCTCCATATAAACTTTAACTGTGCCAAATTTCATATTCATACGTTCGCATAATTTCGTTAAAAGGGGTACATACTTTTTGCTTCACGTATTAATATTATATCTATGTAGATATACTTATATATATTTTAGGAGTCATATTCATCATCATCATCAACAACCTATAACGTCCCACTGCTGGGCTCGGGTCTCCTCTCAGGAAAGAGTTAAGGCAAAGAAGAAAGAAGTAGAAGTCATATATTATCAATTGTAAAAATGATTATTTTTGTTTCGAGTGTATTAAGCCTATATACCTCAATAAATTTCTCATTATAAACCTGAGAGCAAATAATATACCTATCTCTTTTGTAACTTCCGCATCGAGTGACCTTGCACCGACGCTACATAACGGCATTTTGCCAATTTGACCAACCTGTGAGTCCAGCTATTTGACTCAAATACTTCAGTCACCATCATTTTAATAAACATTATCCGATATTAACGGTTCTTACGTAGTTAGATTAATATGCATGAATCGAGGTATTTATTTACCATGAGAGTATTACTGTCCCCCAAATGTGGTTTGTCGGTCAATATCGCTGACACTTGCGAAATATCACCACTTACGAGAAAGGTGTGTCTTCGTCGTATCCGTGATGCTTTTCAACATAATAAGTACTAAAAAATACAAGACCGTTAAATTCGTATATTAAAAGCATGTTAAAAAAACGTGTCCTTCAAAGACATTTTAGTGAAGTATTTGAACTCATAAACTCCACAGAACATCAAGATCCTTATTGTAGATTGGTATAAATATTTTTTTACAATTGATGGTTCCATAAAAACGACAATGCTTATTGTAATATGTTTGACGATAGAAATAATTCCTTAAGTGAGCCTACACTTCCAATTTTCACTAGTTCCACTCTTTTAGTGTGTTTAACACCCCATTTTACTAATCCTATAGTTTCTTATCTTTCATAGAAAACATTCATTATAATCGATTTTTACTTTAAGAGGCTTAATATGTAGTTCAAAAGTCAATTTTAAAGTACATACTATGAAGAACATTAAGGACAAAACTAACGTTAGGAATTTATCATTTGTAAACGACTGCACGTTTGGCCTAGTGGTTTAACGGTCACCGTGCCGTTTCCTACTTCGCCAAGTGTCGTGGGTTCAAATCCCACGTAGGACAACGCTTTGTGTGATCCACAAATTGTTGTTCTGAGTCTGGGTGTTCTTTGTGTCCGTTTCATGTATGTTTGTAAAGTCCCCCGCGACACAGGATTTCTTCCTAGTGCGGGAGTTGTCTTTTTAAAAAAAATAAAAATAATATAACTATTCCATAATCTTTTACTAAGAAACAGAGATATTCTTTCAAAAACATGTATGAAAACTGTGACTTTTTTATGTAATAGGGGCAAACGAGCAGACGTATCTCCTGATGGTAAGCGATTACCGCCGCCCATGAACACCCGCAACACCAGAGGTGTCAAAAGTGCGTTGCCGGCCTTTGGGAGATAGGGTGGGGGGGGGAGATAGGAGGATGGGTTGGGGTATGAGCCTCCAGTATCCTCACTCACTCGGTGAATCACAGCGCAAGCACTATTTCACACCGGTTTTTTGTGAGGCCGTAGTATCACTCCTGTCGAGCCGGCCTATTCATGCCGAAGCGTGGCTCTACCACGGTAAAGATAACATAACGCTGATGTTTATAATAATGTACTATTATATTTTGACATAAACTCAATAGATCTAATATTTAAATATTTTTTCACCATTAACAGGTGGTGATGTTTAATGTTATTTGCCAAAATCTGTTGTAAGTCTAGATAATCAAGATCATAGGTAGGTGTTGCCAAAATGTTGATTAATTACTTGACGTAAAAAAACAAACTATTTCTAGCGAGTCGTCACTTCACGTGGCTTCTATTCCGAGACTCCACACTTCCTTACAAATAAATAGTTGCACCTCGAGCATTGCTGGCACTCAGCCAACATCCTAATGGCCCGGGCCTTACGCCAAAGCCACCAGAAAATCATCGGTATTGGAAACTAAACTTGCGCCTTCAAGTGGATTTACTTAATGTTCAAAACGATTGGCTAACAATAACGTTTACAAGGTTAGCGCTCTTTTGTTGTTAATGTGTAAGAGGCTTTCAACTTTTTCGTTTTTTTTATTGTATTTCAATTTCTTTGATTGTATCACAATAGCCGGTGTTTGCTCGCTAGTGTAGCTCGAGTGAGCTCAAGACTCTGTAGCCGCCTCGTGACCGGGGCCAATTACGACTCGACTTCGAACGATGCTCGGCCCAGAGGCAATCCAATTTCCGAGTGCATTGTCCGTCTGTCTACACAAATCTTGTGCCATTCTTAATGTCTAGTTGCAAGGACACAACAATATTCAATTTTAAACATATGTGGTTTATAACAAAACTAGATTTTTCAGAATCTGCTCAACGTTTTCAGAAAGATATATTAACATAATATACCATACGTTTTCTTTATTAAGTATGACTATATAACACATAATTTTCAATTTTGTAGTAATCGGACCTTGACTAATACAGACAGTGATATTAGTATAATAACTCGGTAAACTTCATAAAGGAAACATTGATGAATGTAATCTTTCCTGTAAGCTTAAAAGAAATCTAAACAAGGCAGGTTTAGCACGTGAATCGACTCGAAAATCGGTTCTTGGGGATTTTTAACGATTTTATATTATTATTTTTTGTATTTAGAAATTTTGCCACCTATAATATTTTATAGTTCTAGGTCAATGAGAACTATCTTATAGGTTTTGATTACGTTGCAAAGTGTTGGTTGAAGTGTAAGACTTAAACATGTCTTTAACTTTTGGATGGGTCTTACGAGTGGAAATTAATGTTATTTGGGATTTTGATACCTCCATGCGTTCCTGTGCCTATGCGTCTTAAGTGGAACTGTAAAACTTAAGAATTTAGTTGAAATATTTACAACCACAAAGGCCGAAAAATTGAAATGTTAGCGGTAGGTACCCCAAAATATTATAATAAAATATGTAAAATTTATTATAAAAAGATTTATATTTATTTAATTTTTATCTGTTTAAAATTTTCCTAATTATTGTCTCTAGGTAGGACAACGATTTGTGCAACGAAAATTTTAATGTGAAATGTATTAGGTATACCTAACTATAACTAATACTTTATTCTAATACTACTTCATTCATAAATTTATTTCTGAATAATTATCTGAATATTAGTAGGTACTCTAATTGATGGGTCTGTTGGTCTAGCGGTTAGTAATCTTGACTGCCACGCCAGGTCGTGAGTTTGATTCCCTTCTGGGACAGATTTGTGTGCGAAAAACACGATATTTTTTTTCTGTTTCTGGGTGTAATAGGATAGATGACACCTTAGTCAAGTAGTAAGTTACTTTTTATCATCTGTAAGAAACGATGACTTAATATAAAAAATGGACTAAATACAAACTTGTGACGTCACTGATTTAGACTTCTCAATTGAGCAATATATTTTAATGTTTATTTGATTAAAATATGTAATAGAAATGAAAATCTGTAATAATTGGATTTTCCGAGTTGTTGTTCGTTTTAATGAAGGAGACATCGGTATTTATTTACGGTACAGTCCCTATTATCTATGATATTTATGTATTTAAAAATAAATAAGTATGTTTATCATCAGTCTGGTTACCATAGTGCAGACTTTATCTAGTTTGGGATTAGACGGCCGTGAGTGAAATGTGCGTTTTTTTTAATAATTTGAATTGCGAACGAGTGCTATACGGTAGATTAAAACGCAACTAAAAGTTTATTTTATAATAATTATACATTGTTATTTATAACGATAAGCAGTTTGAATATAGACATCCGTATTAAAAAAGATTCGTGTAAAATATTCATGTTGCTGTTGATAAAATAACCGGTGAAATAAATTATATCGCACTACTGTTGTTGTAGTAATTTAAAATAACTTTATTCCATAATATGAGGTTGGGTGTCTGTATTATCATATTAGAATTTAGATATAATATGATATTCTAGTGTTCTAGTTCAATATAAAATATTAAACCCACATGCTTCTTATATAGTTTCACGTTATAAATTTTGAGACTAGTACAGAAAAACAAGTAAAATTTTAACAAAATAAAAACCGACTTCAAGGTTCGACTTGATTTCTCTTGGATGCCATCATCAGATCTTAGTGTCCTTATCATGGTACCACCTTTGGGATATCTCCTTTCCATTAAAAAAAGAATCATCAAAATCGGTTCATAAACGACGAAGTTATCCGCGAATACACATAAAAAAACGGTCGAATTGAGAACCTCCTCCTTTTTTGAAGTCGGTTAATTAAATTTTACCCTATCTAAACTTGAACTGAATTACAAATTTTGCTAAGAAAATTGTAATAGCTAAATCTAGTAGTACTCTATAACTAATTTACTCATCTTCGGAAGATCACCATCATTATTGGCCTATCGCAGTTCACTGTTGGACATCGGTCTCTCCAATTAAAATGAAAGATACAAACGCTAAATGAAGTCCATGTTCAAGGAATCAGAACCACACTTCAAGTTGTGTAATAAGTCCTTGACGTTGTTCATATTATGTAATGTAGTCATTTAATGAAGTGTACATACAAATAATCGACCTCAAACTACTCTGTAATTATAGTCAAGTGATTTAAGTGAAGACCGTCATGCGACAAGGTGAAAGTGTCAGCGCTGAACGTCTTCCAACTTACACCTCAAGTCAAAGCGACTAGAGTTAGCGCTTTGTCAACTGTAATTGAATTCACAGATTGAATTCGATTTCAGAGTGAACGTGCTATGTCTATTCGTCTAGTTACTTATGTATACAATTAGATAAATCATGATAATATGTATCGAATATGTCAGAAAAATTACTTGATTCGTTTTCTTTACGTTCACAATCGAATAAAAAGTGAATTCTATGTGTATTTGTACATAATCATGAAGCAATTTCTTATTATCAATTTATGTAATCTATTGTTTAATAGAGATTCTTTTATATGGTGAGTTAAGGCTGACGAGTTAGTATGACTAGTGGTTAGGTTAGTGAAGCTTGACTTCGTCGGTTCCTACTCATTTACATACAATTAATTGTGTGATGAGTTTTACAATTTATTCTGTGTCTAGATTAGTTTAATAAATAATATAATTCATTTATTCGTACTCATAGGACTTATTTGGTTAATAATAACAAAATTTTCTTACAAACTATGTTAGCTTAAAATCTATAGCATGTGAATGTGAATCCCTACCACAAGTTCAGAGGTAGAAAGCCTGCAGCCGTGGTTCACATACACACAGTCGAGCCTGCTGGCAATGCCGCGTAAGATGCTATGCACGCCTCATACGTATCGTTGTATACAAAGAATCCATACGGGCCCCGAGGCAGGCATTTTGGTATGTAAATCTGTCTAACTACCGTGGTTCAGGAGTACCATGGAAAATTATCTGGTTGGGGATCAGACGGCCCGGAATTATTATTACATCATTTATTAAATTGCCTACCAAATCAAGGACTACATATGTTTAGAACAACTAATTTAATGCGTGTTCGTAGAAACCAATCTATTTGTCTACTAATGGTGTGTTGTAAAGTAAGAAATTATTGAGCCGTGTCTTCATTTCCTTTTGTTTATGGTATACGAGAATAGTTTTAATCACCATCAATCTGTTGGCAATAAGAACTACGGTATTTCATTGAGTAGTTAGTACTTTTGTCTTTGCTGGTCGCAGCCAACTAATTTAATTATCCGATCAATTAACGGCCTAGCCTAGTCTAGCTCTTTACTAAACAGCGTCGTTTACCTAGTGGTTGGATAAGGACGTTAGGTTATTCATTTATATTTCTTTAAAAAAAAACCCTAACCTAACCTTTCCTTTTCGCCTCCTCCCTAAATTGCCTCCATTCGTAACACGGCCGCTAGTTGACCCTAATTTTGCTCATATAATGAAAACGCAGATATTAACTTACAATCCCAAACAAGACAACGTGTCTAGTTCAAATATGTAATTACCAACTTTAAAAAACGATACTTAGAAAAAGAACTGCATTTTTGTTGATAATTATTTGCTCTTTATTTGAGTGTATTTTATGTACCTATCCAATTAGTAATACATATATAACTAACTATGTGTGTTATCAACAGTCTCGTTACCACAGTACAGTATAGGCTCTGCCAAGCTCAGAATCAGATAGTCGTATGTGAGATATGTGAGGTTGTGGCTGCCTCCACATACAGCGCAACAACAACATAACATACTACAGCGCCATCTACCGAAGATACGTCGAACTACGGAGTAACGAAGGAAACTAAGAAAGTACCAATCCTGAATCGCGCAGTGAAAGTTATCGCGTCAGTTAATAAACATACAACATCCCAACATCAACCGTTGGGCAGTTGGCCCGCCGGTCGGAGGATCCTCCCTTTGTGTTGGAGGGACATATCACCCGTTCCTCCACAGTGGTGACCCCGACGTGATTGGAAGGAGCCTTCGATGCAGCATCAGCACGCCACCATCATGTTCACTCCCACAGCAAGTCTCACAGCCAGCCAGCAAACTCGGCCTCAACAGGGATACACCACACGCAGGAAGCGACCGCTCCAGCCTGCTTACCCCTACGGCCTCATCAGCGTCTAGGCACAGCACACTGCACCTACGGTCCATGTAAGCAGAGCATATCTCTCCCGTCTACGCAGCAACCGCCCCGACTCACTGGGGACCTTACCGCAGCACCGCGCACCGCACTCAATCCCGACTCACTGGGATCAGCGGACTTCAGCCCCGACTCACTGGAACTAGCGGCATTCAGTTCCGACTCACTGGAACTTGCGGCACTCAGTTCCGACTCACTGGAACTACTCACTCCTGGCACTGGCAAGCTCCGCAACAGAGCACAGACAGCTGACACATCATATATCGACCTCTGGTCTTGGAGGGGAGTGATGTGGCGTCCTCCACATACAGCGCAACAACAACATAACATACTACAGCGCCATCTACCGAAGATACGTCGAACTACGGAGTAACGAAGGAAACTAAGAAACTACCAATCCTAAATCGCGCAGTGAAAGTTCTCGCGCCAGTTAACATATATACAACATCCCAACATCAACCGTTGGGCAGTTGGCCCGCCAGGCATGATGACCTCGCCTGGTCGGAGGATCCTCACACGGAGGACATGACACCCGTTCCTCCACAAGGTTATTATTATTATTAATTGGTTGTCGGGTACAATACTGTATACTGTTTATTAGTTTTCTACATTAGTAGAATACGTTTATGACAATAGTTTATCTTTGTATTGTGTGGAACACGCAAAGTTCGTGTACAATAATTGTACCGCTGCTGACTCGTTAAATAAAGCACGCGAATATATCATTTACATGAAAATAGTCATAACACGGAACTCAGCTAATGTTTTGTAATTTATTCGATTGTCACTGGACTTTTCTTTGTTCTAGGGTTATTCATTTTTTTGCCTAAATATTTCTATTCCTAACGCAATACAAACATTGTTTCATCTACTACTACTATCAGCCTATTGCCGTCCACTGTTGTTTCATACTCTGCAATAAACATTATCTATGTCAACAGGTTCTTAACAATCATAGAAATTCTTAGGCCAATTAAAAGAGTACCTCCTACCCGTTAAAAAGTTATTATGGAACTACAATGTATATTTGGATGAGGTAGAATATAAACACCAGAATTCTACAAGGAAGGTATGTATGAAAACCAACGAATGTATTTATTTCTGTTTTTGGATAAAGTCTTATTTTTAAGTAAGTGTGGAATTAGTGGTTTTTATAATATTATGTATATGTAGAATGGGTATAATAATATCAAATTAATTAATTAACGCATCTTTTAACGCAGTACTTCTACCGCACCAAGTTGTGAGATCTAGTTATTATTATACTTACTTAACACATCGATTTTGACTTTCTGTAACACCTTGTATAATGTATACTCGTATATAAATTCTAAAGCCACCAATTTACTGACACGATATTAACATTAGGAATATACAGTTGTTCCACTTTCGTATAACACAATGATGGACAAAGCATCGCTTGCGCAACATATCGTCAACTGAATAGAGATAGTGGTACAAAACGAACGTAATTTTTTTTTGGTATTATTCACCGGTACAAAAAGGTGTTTCACAATAACGCATTAAACACTTTCATGTGTTATCTAAGTATGGTGACGGACATCCATAAGTACCGTGACATACATTCTTAACATGCATTGTGGTGTGGCAATTAGTACTATTTACTTTAAGATTATTCCAAAAAGCAAGGTCATTTCTTTTAACTATTGTTAAATTGTATTAACTCTCTTTAAACACCAATATTTTGAAACCAATCAAAGATAATATTCATGGTTTCAGAAACAAAAATACTATTTAACAGAATTAAAGATAACTTATGAATATAGTGAGACGTGGGTAATACCACTTAGCTCTAAATTTTAAAAAAGAATGTAAGAGGTGATTATCTGTCTATGGAAGCAAACAATTAATGTAGGACGAATACAAGTAGAAGCTGCGTGATAATCAATGCGAATCAAGTATTTTCAAGGTTGAGTCTGATGCTATTTGAAGTTATTTATACCGAGTATTGTAATTCTAAATTTGTTTGTTTATATTAAACGCGAGCTGGAGCTATCAGTCCGATTTGAATAATTTATTTTCTATTGGATCGAGTATTGTAGCACTTGATGTGCTTGTACTGGTTTTAAGAAAAGAGGTTACAGAAGATTCTGTTTCTGTGTCATTAATATCCTTAATTTTAATTCTTGAAACACGTTAATATAATAAATGTTATGTTTAAATGTCTGTTGTATGTAAGACGACTAAATCAACGTTTGTTCGATAACGTTTGGCCTAGTGGTTTAACGGTCACCACACCGATTCCTACTTCGCCAAGTGTTGTGGGTTCAAATCCCACGTAGGACAACACTTTGTGTGATCCACAAATTGTTGTTCTGAGTCTGGGTGTTCTTTGTGTCCGTTTCATGTATGTTTGTCAAGTCCCCTGCAACACAGGATTTATTCCTAGTGCGGGAGTTGTATTTAAAAAAAAAATCAAGTGCTTCTGCCGTTATGTAAATAATAACAAAAAAAAACAAATACAAAAATGGAAAAGTCTGTCCGACTGTCTTATAGAAGTGATGTCAATATGAGCGATGTGGATATCAAATACCTTTCACCTTGATTCGCTTCACCATTACGTAAATTTCTTTTTCCGACCTTTTACAAATAACATCAATTAGTATCAGGCCTTATGATCCTTACATAAATATAACGTCCTTCGAATTTCAATTTGAATTTTTCGTTGCCAAATGAACGCGATGTTGCATTTCACTCTATTGATTGATCGCCTTTATTGTACTCTCGGAGTAAACACATTCATGATGGATGAATCAGTATTTTTGTCAGTTTTGTTTTCGAACTGAATTGAAGAGGCGTTTATCTCATTTGGTTTCAGTCGTCTATTTCTTACCTTTGTTTTTCTTTTAGTTATTGATTAACTTAATAAAAATATATTAAATTGTTAAAGCATGTCTAGGCGTTGCTTTACTTTCTTTAGTTAATTTTTAAAGTTACTGTTAAATTTCTTTTTTGTAGCAATATTAAAAGTAAATAACGTGAAGACATTTGTAACATATACTGTATAGATATAATAGGTCTTTACCTATGAAATTGCCGTTTTGTATGCAATAAGTGAAAGTACTTATTTTTTCAAACTTTTTTATTTCTGTTATTCGAAGTAATCACCCATGCAATCGACGCATCTTTGCCAACGCATTGGCAGTTTATTGATGCCCTTCTTGTAAAAATCAGCTGGACGGGAGGCAACAAACTCTTCAAAGGCATTTTGTACTGCCTCTCGGGAATTGAATTTTTTACCCACTAAAAAGTTATCTAAATTTTGGAAAAAGTAATAGTCGGTAGGTGCAAGGTCTGGTGAGTATGGCGGATGAGGGAGAGCTTCCAACCCCAGCTCTTGCAGCTTGGAGACTGTCTGTTGCGCAGTATGGGGTCGCGCGTTGTCGTGAAGGAGCAGTGGGGACGACCGATTGACCAAAGCTGGTTGCAGATGTGCAAGTTTCTCCATCATTCACTCCAGTTCTTCACAGTACACATCTGCATTGATGCTCATGCCGTTTTGTAAAAAGCTGTGGTGAATCACACCCGCACTAGACCACCAAACAGTGACCATCACCTTTTTAGGGGTCATTTTTGGTTTAGGGCATTGCTTTGGTGCTGAACCAGGGTCTAACCAACTTGCTGAGCGCTTTCGATTGTCGAACAGAATCCATTTTTCGTCGCACGTAACAATTCGTTTCAAAATTCCTTCATTTCTTTGTCTGTTGAGCAGCGCAAGTCAGGTCTCGACGCGTACGTTGCGCTGGCGATCGTTAAGGTCGTGGGGCACCCATCTATCAAGCTTTTTTACCTTGCCAATTTGTCGCAAATGGATCAATATTGTTTTGATGCTTACATTGAAAGCTGCTGCTAGCTCAGCTGTAGATTGAGTTTCGTCAGCTTCCACAATCGCCTTTAATTCATTATTGTTGACTAAAGTCTCCGGACGACCACGAGCTTCATTTTTCAAGTCAAAATTTCCAGAACGGAACCGGGAAAACCAATAACGGGTTGTGCGTTCGTTTGTACAGTTCTCTCCGTAAACGTTTTTGATGTTACGTGCCGTTTGTGTCGCGTTGGTGCCACGACGGAACTCATATTCCATAATTACACGAATTTTTAAAGTATCCATTATGACGAAAAATGTTCAAATGTAATGAAAATACAACGCCAATCAAAAAACAAACGACTGAGTTTGTAAATAGAATGTCATGGTTTTAAAACAAAATTAATTTGAATTTAGAATACAGAGCCATTACAAACTTTTTTTTATTTGAAATGACCAGTACTGAAGAACGGCAATTTCATAGGTAAAGACCTAATATAATGTTAGGCATTGTCCTTCCTTATTCTAAGTAAGAACTGTTTGCAAATTAACTGGTTACACCTATACTTTCTGTTAACCTTTATCAGAAAGACGCACCTATAATTTACCTTTATTTGTAAGCGATAATGCGCACCTCACTTTACATATGATATCCATAAAAGCAAAACAATGATTCATATACGTTTCTAAATGCTTCAAGCTGTCGATTATTTTCTTTCCTAATTTAGTGTTGAGCGCTTTGGATGTTCATCGTAGAATATAAACAATTCCTAAATTGGTAGCGATAACAACACAAGCTAACCTAAATGGTAACTCCGGACAACAAGACGTGATCATTTGCCACTAGCAAATGTTGCAATGGGTAATTTCGTGGACGTTCTGGATATAATTTTTATGAGTATAATTTAAAGGTTAACCATTTCAGGGTTCCATGATTCTATACCTACGTCCAAATAATAAAATAGATTATTATATATATATACGCGTCATTTTCCGTTATTGTGAACCATTTCACTACTGTAGGAGTCTATCTATACTAGAATAGAAATGCAGTGCAGTATATATTCTTGTAATTAGATTATAGACTGCACTGCATTTCTGCCCACTGCAGAGGCTAATCACTAGTTTGATTAGATCGTCAAACGCAGTGACAATGACACGGATCCAAACTTGCTGACATTTTGCTTTAGCGACCTCGGAACAAGTGACCCACACGTTTGCACTTTACGTTCTAACTTAATTTTGTCCACGGTAACTCTTATTTACTATCCAATAGAGCTCACATTTCAAATCATTCGGTGATAGACGGCGCCTTGTGCCCAACACCACTTAGTGTGCAATTTATTTGTATGTCGAAATATGGCTGTTTTGTTTGTCATGGCTGGCTGTAATGATACAGGACACCGATGGTTTCAAACCGGGGGTAGAAGGGATTTGAGTGTTGTAATTTTAGGCTAATGATGGCTGCCTAAAAGGAAACCAATAGTAATTTAATGCCGTTTTAGCGTATTGACTAAGGCATAAGACTTGCAGACATCTATTTGGGGGTTTTATTTAACTCACCCAATACAACAGCAATACATCCCACTGTCACAGACCTCTCAGAAAGGAGAGTTTTTTTGCTTTTATTCTTTTATAAACTAATCTCTATTATATGAGATTTCCAAATAAAGTAGGTCTTAATCACTTAATTTGCCAATCCTTTAAAGTAGGTATTTAATAATAAGGATTTAAGCAATACTCGTCAATGAATTTTTTTTAGTTAATGTCACTACCTAATAATAAGTAGTCAGCACTCATAATACGAGACATTAATTTCACAAATAGAATAACAATCTTGAAAACATTTTAAAGCTTGAATGAAATGAAACGAGTCTCAATAGGTACACAAACTCCGCTATACCGAGGTAAATAAATCGTAAACGGAAAAATAGTGCAGTCGAGAGCTTCATAAAGCGGGACATATCAAAAGACATTATTCAGTATCGAATCACATCGAATCGAGAAACAGAATAGTTTTAAAAATGGAATGAAACATGGCAACTTTTCCGGTATGGTTCTGTGCGATTCTTACAACTATGATGTCAAATTACAGTTATGTTTTTGCAATATTGCAATTGATGATGTGGTAAGTCGGTGAATGGACTTGTAGATATTTATGTTGTCACTCTCATCAATATACAAATAAGGTAAGGTATTGTTAAGAAAATGTAAATATGTTTTCATATCTTTTCGAGCATTAATTATTGCCCAAAACTACAAATGTTAGATTGTTCCTAATTATTATTTTTTAAAACGTTACACGCCCACTACAATTCGACAATGATTACATATCCTACAAATCAATTAAGTTCATGATTCACACCCCGGTCCGCCTATTGTTC
This sequence comes from Diaphora mendica, assembly GCA_949125395.1. Lineage (NCBI taxonomy): Eukaryota > Metazoa > Arthropoda > Insecta > Lepidoptera > Erebidae > Diaphora > Diaphora mendica. The sequence continues at coordinate 13,514,377 of OX421321.1, forward strand.
TCAGTACGGCCGTCGGGCCTGTCATTCCAAAACGTGGGAATGTGTGTACCATGATTACTAGCCATTGACAGTCCGTTGAGACTCGTATTCCCCACAGCTGTTACCAGAAGGAAAATATTTTTATGAAGTAGACGGGTATACTATAGTTTCATAATAAAGTGCGTTTTGATACTAAGTAGTCAACTAACACGTCATGTTTAAGTACAAAACAAGTTTTTTTTTTGTTTTTTTTTGGATTTTGCTATTTATTTCATTTGGTATAAATATAGTGGTAATAGTATAAATCTGTCTTATTCGTCACTGCTGTTATCCACTTCTAAACTAACTTCTATTTTAGAATAATATATAATATTTTTTAACTTTAGGATTTAAACCAACTTTATTTTACTCTCATAAACATCATGCGAAGTTTATGTAAAATCAGAATGTAAAATTTATCTACTTTTTATTATATTTTTATATTTTTACTAGCAACCCTACTCCCAGCAAAGTCATCATTGTGATCGTTGTTTTGGACCCTCTAATTATGAAATGAGTTCTGTGATGGCTGTCATCGTGGCAGTGCATTCGCAATTAATGTCTATTGTTTGGTTAATAGCGGTTTGAAATTGCAGCTACATAAGATTTTAATGCGAGTTATATGTAGACATTGATAATATAATCTGTAGTTAAATGTATAGTATCGTGGGAAATTAATAAAGAAAGGGTTTGTTTCTTCAAAATAAATTTACGGGATCTTTAACAGGAAGATTAATTTTATTTCAATGTTTATACCTATAATTGGACTGACCCAACGAACTTCGTACCGCCATATTAACATACCTGTCTAAGCTTCCCGTCGCGGACAAAAAAAAAATTGACTTCTCCCGTTATCGTCCCGTCCCGTAATATATATTTAAAAAAAAAATATTTAAATAGTGCAGCCGATCGAAGGTTATGCGCGTACATACATTTCGGCGATTCATTTTTATAATAGGTATAGATTTAGCAACTTAAATAACTAAGCTTTGTGCTTGCTGAAAAAATTTACATTTAGTTCAGTCAACCATACTATCTAGGCCCTATAAGCCATTGCAGTTTATCACAAGATAGAATTGTGTGGTTTTGATGGTGTAGTTTAATTGAAAATGGCAACAAAATATGTAAAAGTTCTCTACAATTGTATTTCAAATAGAATACCTAGTTTAGACTCCTATTTAATTTACTGTTTTTATATTTTTTTGTTACCAATCAACTGATAACATCACATCACATGATGATGATCACACCACACTAATATATAAAGGCGAAAGTTTGTGTGCATGTTGGTTACTTCTTCACGCAAAAACTACTGAACGGATTTGGATGAAACTTTACAGTAATATAGCTTATATATCAGAATAACACATAGGCTTCTATTTGCCGCGATAACCGATATACACGCAGGCGGAGCCGCAGGCAACAGCTAGTTTAATAATAAATTGTGTTGTATCCATCATAAGTAAATGCAATTATAAAATTCCTGAAACTGCAAACAATAAATTAAAACACCACAATATTACATCAAAACCAACCATATTATCGACTTCCAGGAATAACATGACTTTAATTAAAGGTCCATTGTTTTTGTTCCAGTTGCAGTAGGTACGTACACAAACGACTTTTCCTTGTACAATTACAAAATAAATCATCAACAAATAAATAATCAAAATAAATAGCTAGTTTAAATCGAGAGCCGATTGTTGCAGGATAAATATATTGTTGTTTAACCTATTAATTGACTCCCAAAGTCTAAAAAATAACTTATCAATTTAGTTGACATTTATTAAATGTTTGGTATCTCATAATAATGTACAAAGCGATTAATAAAGTCTATATCCTTTCTAAAGAATCAAATTTCATTGATATCGGTGGTTTAGCCGTGAAAGCGTAACACACAGACGGACAGAGTAACTTTCGAATCTATATATATATAAAAGCGAAATACCACTCACTGATTAATCACGAAATTTCAGATACTATAACACCTACAAACTTGACATTTGGCATTCGACATTTTATAGGGTGTAGACATCCGCAAAGAACGTACTAAAATTTTACGAAATTGCACCCCTAAGTAAAACGGGGGTTGGATGTTTGTATGAAAGTCCTATGTTATTGAAGCAAGAGACTTGAAATTTAAAATGTATGCTCTATAGATGGTGTGAAGGTGTACTGATAATTAATATAGCAGAAGGATTTCAAATGGTATTTAAGTATAATTTATAATATTTGTATGGATCATAAATATCATTATGTAAATTTTTTTTTTGCATATTTTCTTTTCTTCATAGTGATAATAAAGGTAAGCATATAAATGTTTTTATGTGAAGTACGAGTACCGGTACAAACAATGGGTGTCAAAGCAAGTGCAAAATTGTTTGAAAAGTACATACCACTCGAGCAGATATTCATTTGTGTTAAGGTTGGTTTAATGACGTCCACTGCCACTTCCATTTATTTTTTTCATTTTATTGTAGTCAGCAGAAAATTACTATCTTCTGCTACTAGTTAGCTAGGCCAGTTACTACTGGTAACCTGTTCCTACGAGGTGAATGAAGCCCTCATTAAGTAATTTATACAACTCAAGAAATACATCCAGTGCAGAGTACAGTGAGACCCAAACAACAATGAACACGAGAATCATATTTAGTAAAGTATTTTGTGGAAAAGTCTTTCTCTTAAGCAATTGATAATGTAACACACGGAAAATGATGATGATAATCAATATACCTTTTGCCGAGATGAACTCCTTATTAGACAGAGGTGCAAGGACCTATGTTAAACCCATACAAATATTATGAGTTCGGAAGTAACTCTGTGTAATGAAATTTGGCAGCTAGTGTATTTATAAAATAACATTTTTTTTCCAACAAATAGTTATATCGTGCTGTGTTCCCAGTAATGTTTCCCTATAGACACAATAATGTGTCGTCTGCCTGTGAATTATATCCGTATTAATTGTAGGGGACTCAGAGTTATAGTCGATATATCTCACGTTGTATTTTTTTACTGTACTATATCATTAATTTAATAGGCAATAAAGGTTATTGATAAAGGGCGTTAAGATCACATCTAATGTTGTTAGAGGATGTGGGAGATATATTTGATTTTTTATTTTTTTTTAAACTTATTTATATGTTGTAACTAGGGTTGCCAACTCTCGAAAGGACCAACCCGGGAGAATTAGGGGGGGGGGGGGGTTTAAATTGAAAATTAATAATTTCTGGAGTCTGGTAATGTGTGTGATTAGCTCTTTTCAAGATAAAATTTTCATTGCTTGGTATTGAAAATCTTCAATTTTGTAAATATGTCAAAAATCGCGTAAAAAAGTTATTGAACTCATTTGGAATTTGTTTTTGCGGTTCATAAAACTACTTTAATAAGTCCATGGCAGATTTGCCATAAAATTGGTCAGCTTGTCTGCTTTGTAGCTTCGTTTTCAGATCAGTCATTAAATTAATTTTTAACCACCGACCAAAAAGACGGGTGTTACAAGTTTCACGTGTCTGTCTGTCTGTGGCACCGTAGCTCCCGAACGGATGAAGCAATTTCAATTTACTTTTTTTTGTATGAAAGGTGAGTTACGTGCGAGTTTTCTTAGACATGTTTCATGAAAATCGGTTGAGCCGTTTTAAAGTTATGGGGGGTGAAAGTGGGGAAGAGTAACCGAATGTCTGCAAAAATATCATCGAGTGGGGTCTCAAATGAAAGCGCATAACGTGTTTTTTACATTTTAAAGGGAACTCAGGTTATTTAATTTGTAGTTATTAGAATATAATGCATTTAATTTCTAGAAAAACCGGAGAAATTATAGCACTCCGGGAGGTCGGGAGGTTAACCATTATTACCGGAGTCTCCCGGGCAATCCGGGAGGGTTGGGAACCCTAGTTGTAACTTATGTACGTAAAATATTAAGAACTTTCAATAAAATTAGGTACACGTTTCTATCATGGATATAAGAAAATGACATGTTTTTATGGAGATATAAAAATATAAAGATCATCACTCATTCCACTATCATTATATTTTAAGTACGTATTAATAAATAGAGGAAAGAAATCAGACAGATTCAAACAAAACACTGTAAAAACCAAGTCCTATATAATATGAGCGTGACTGTACATTTGATTTTACCCTCTAAAATGATGGATATATTCTCCATTATTTCTTTAATACATGAACATAAAAGTACATAAGAGATGAATACCGGGTGGTATATAGCATTTCACTGATATTATCTATTTGGCCACTACGAAAAATTAGAAAAAATACTTTATTGCCTGATTCTATTAAACTATCTCTCGTCTGATTTTTTATCTCGCAGAACGGTGTTGATAATCATCGATTGTTTAATTTTGTCACCTCAAATATCATAATAAATATTTAATTAGCTGAATCTAGTAGGAGAGTTCCCGCAAACCTGAGCGTTAAACACTGTAAAGCTACGCGCCCACTGGGTCGGTACGGTCGGTACGGCCGTCACGGATTTTTTTAGAGGGGTGCGCGCACTGGATCGGGCATTCCGCCGTTCAGGCGTTCCGCACTGTCCGAACTTTTTACCCGACTACGGCAAAGCCAAAGGAGGGTTATGATTTTGACAGGCTATGTATGTATGTTCATCTGTTCCCTCATAGCTCCTTAACTACTTATTAGAACTGGACAAATAAGGTATCGTTAGAAGCGTCTTGATCGTCCGCTGGTTATAGGCTATATGACGTGTCACTGAAACTAATGTGGCGCCCTATAGCCACAACATTACTAAGTTTTAAAAGCTGTAGTCCATGTAGTTTAATGTACCATAGTCCATAGCACTTTAACAAGGCGTGACTACGGCTTTTGAAACTTAGTAATGTACCATAGTCCATAGCACTTTAACAACGCGTGACTACGGCTTTTGAAACTTAGTAATGTACCATAGTCCTTAACACTTAAACAACGCGTGACTACGGCTTTTGAAACTTGTTTCATACTTTTTCAGCGTCGTTTTTTGTCGTAGTTGGGTTTTAGTTTTTACTTTTTTTTATGAACTAATTAAACATCAATGTGAGTTGTAATATGTACCTAATGTGTATATGTTTACCTTAGAACTCTGAAAACAAGTAAAAAAGCACGAATCTTAATATTATTGAACAAAATACTGAATAGATATAGTTTTTATATCAGAAATATAGTAGGTATGCTAAATGAACCCCGCGGTGTTACCCGCGTTTATTAGGGTTCCGTGCCAAAGGCAATAAACGGAACCCTTATAGATTCGTCATGTATGTTGTGTGTATGTACATTTACCAAAAATTTATTTTTTTAAATTTTTGGCTGTCTGTCTGTTTGTACGGGTAATCTCTGGAACGGCTGAACCGATTTTGACAGGACTTTCACTGATAGGTAGCTGATGATATAAGGAGTAATTTATGCTACTTTCTTTCAAACTAGCTTCGCCCCGCGGCGTCACCCGCGGTACGACAATAACCGTGGGTTACACCGCGGGACTCCGCTAGTCAATAATAAAAATTGATAGAATTTATAAATAAAAATAGTTCTCAACTTTTTTTAGTTATGATATATGAGGAAATAATAACAAATTAGAAAAATCTGTTATGAAAAGGGGAATATTAGCTTTATAAAAAATTCTATTAGCCCTTGACAAATATTATTTTTGGTAGTTTTAATCCCAAATAAAATAGGTCTTCAATGTTGGAACTCCGTTCTTCTGACTAGATTGAAAACTTTCAGCTTGCTGGGATGCATTCTGGGATGACGTTCCCTGTTGAGATTGATTTGCTTCGTTAGGGTGCAATGTAAAAAGTCCTTGATGTACCGTTCTTAACTGTTCCGGTCCTGGTGGTATCATTCCTGAGTAAACAGCTGAAGAAGAGTCTGATGGATCATTGTAATAACTAATATTTAATTATTTTAATCGTTTTATTAATAATAAGTAAATAAGTAGTAAGGTATGTAATTTTCCAAGTATATTTGCTCATAACTCTTGATTTAAACTTGATGTAGACGTTATTATCCACGCGTTTGAAAGTTAAATTTCACTAACGTGTGCATAGTTACATTTTAAGGTAGCTGTAAAAAAAAAAGAATGAACAGAGTTATTGTTCTTTACTCTTGGTTTGAACTTAAAATTCAAGATTTCGACTTAATTCCTTGCAAATAATCAATCTTGGAATCATAGATACTATTTTTATTTTCTTTTTTTATTAAATTTACAGAAACAATACTTACTACTACATGAAGTCAAATTATTTTTATCATCTCATCGATTTATCGTATTTCAAGAACTGTTTTTAACCGACTTAAAAAAAAGGAGGAGGTTTCTCAATTCGACCGTATATGTTTTTTTATATTTTTTTATGTGTGTTCGGGGATAACTTCGTCATTTATGAACCGATTTTGATGATTCTTTTTTTAATGTAAAGAAGATATCCCAACGGTGGTACCATGATAAGGATACTAAGATCTGATGATGGTATCCAAGATAAATCGAGTCGAACCTTGAAGTCGGTTTTTATTTTGTTAAAATTTTATATAGTCTGTGGTTATTTGTTACGCACAGGACACTTAATTACCCGTCAATAAAGTACGACATTACTGTAGTACTAATGTACTACAGGATTAATTTCGGAAAAAAACGGTAGGTAATTTATAGGCGTGAGCTAATTAAAAGAAAATAAACGAATGGACCTTAGAGCATACATACATGGAGTGAGCGCGCGGAAAGCGTGATGGGAGTAGAGAGACATAGAGACTGAGTTTAGTCAGAGTCTGTCTCTCTCACGCAAGCTTCTGGTTGGTTGGTGTATTTCCCACCAAAGCTTGGGCAGAGTATAGGATTTCAACTGAACACGAGCACAACAGAGAGCAGACTGCGTAGTACGCTGAAAGTGCCGTACCGACCGTCCCGAACGCCCGAAGTCCGCGCGCACTGGATCGGTCGGGCGGATCCGCCGTCACGGAAATGTCCTACAATTCGTAGCTACAGACTTTCTATCGGACATGCCGAAGGTGCGGAACGCCGTTGACGGCCGTGCCGACGCAGTGGGCGCATGCTCATAGAATTCAATACTTTGAACTTTTGAAAAATCCCGTACCGACCGTACTGACCGTCCGTGACGACCCAGTGGGCGCGCAGCTTTAGATCGAATTAATGTTCTCAATTTGTCCTTATCATACGCACGTCTTCAATTGCGGTCTATAGCTAATATAGCAAATTAGCTCACACCAGAATACGAAGTAAACAAGGTTAAATTACAAAAGAATGATGATCGTACACAATTACTACGCAGTTTTAATTTATTTCGCACAGCTACGTACCTATTACAAAATGATTTGTTATAAAATAATGAAACATAACATACATACATAAACATAGAACAACTATCACGCAATATTTTAATTATACTTAAGGTACCCAAAATATTGACAGATTTTCGGATTTTAGAATCAAATATAGATGAAACTTTAGTTCACATGATACATGGGATTTTTTACTTTCAGTCTCAGAACGTCACACTTTTGAAAACTATTCAAAAACTAATGTTATTTGTAAACAACAATTCTTGTTTTTAATCAGGTATTATATCTAAATATTGGAACGAAGTTCCTTATGGCGCGTTGCGAAAGGGGGCTAGACGGATTAAGGCCAAAAGTTGTAACGACAATTTTCGTTGTAACGACACTTTTAACATTGAGTTGACCTCATAGTGCTGGATAGTATATATATATATGTATATAAACTTCGTTCCATCCAGGTGTCCCTTGACACCTCTCAAGTTTTTTTGAAATATTTGTGAAATAAATGTGAATTTATTTTACTAATGTTTCATTCACGTCTTAGTCTGTTGTAAATATGTTAGCAGTAATATAATCAATTAATTTTCTGCCAATTACTACTACTAGTTGTTGTTAAGTATTATTATACAATCTATTTATAAAGTCAATCTGTTTTATATTACAAACTGGACTCTTCATCATGGCCATACCACATTGCCCTACTTCAACGCGTGTTTATACCAGAAAGTAAACGAGATTTACTACGTAAATTTACTGTAAAATATCTTGAGGGAAATTCCGAAATCTGTTTTACATGTTGCAGTCGGGTTATTGTTGGTGACACGACTTTGGTCTTAATAAATAATGTCGTTCCCTCCCAGTCGGGGTCGAGAGCGGGAACCAGTATCCTGATATAATATATTTTAGAGGTTATATTACGGTACTTATATGACATTTTTGTATTCCTTTCTGTTATTCAATTTTCAGGTTGCTAATTGTATTAAGATTTCCAATTAGAAAATCTTTGATTTCATTCAAAGTCAATTGGTTCTTTACAGACTTTAGAATTTAGTTTATTGGTGATTTTAAGATAATTACACGATCTAAATGACATGACTTCCATTTTACAATATTATAGTAAGTATGTTTTTGGTTAGTATTCTTCTCTTTTTTAACCGACTTCAAAAAAGGAGGAGGTTCTCAATAGACCGTATTATGTTTCTTTTATGTATGTTCGCGCATAATTTCGTCGTTTATGAACCGATTTCGATGATTCTTTTTTTAATGGAAAGTAGATATCCTAACGGTGGTACCAGGATAAGGACATTAAGATCTGATGATGGCATCCAAGAGAAATCGAGTCGAACCTTCAAGTCGGTTTTTGTTATAATTTTATTGTATTTCCCATTATTTGTATTTTTTTATCTCTTAATGTAATATAACTATGAATCTTGTGTTTGAAATAAAGTATTATTATTAGAAGTGATGATATTTAAGTTTTCTTAAACGATCCTATTCATGAAGCCACGATTAGCCTTTGGTGAAAATCGCAGTATTCAGTATTGTATAGCCTTTTCGCAGACAAAAACTTCACCATACATTTTCCCAACGCATCTTTAACTACTGATTAATTACGGTTGGTACGAACATAGGCCGCTTTTAAATTTCGATCTATTATACTTAATACACTATATAAAATATTATTATCTAGGTGAAACACCGAGTGAAGTGTTTTTGAAATTTTTGACGATGATGATGTAAATTACAAATTATTTAGTTTCTACTTATTGTATGCGGATTTTTAGAAATCTTTTTTTTAGAAAAACGGACGTCTGGCAACATTATCCATAATATTTCTGGTAAGCTAATATGTCAAATGGTGTAATATACACTTTAGTTTCAAAAATCATAACATAAAAATAATAATAAATTTATTGTATCGCAAAATACACTTGCTCTTTATTTACATTTAAAATACAACAATAAATTCCATACAAACAGTGGAAATACAGAAAAAATATGAATTTATACAAATGTAAAGTAATAATTTATAGTTATTTAAACATTTTCATTTAATGTGTTAATGTAAATGTGTAATCGATACTGGTTTTGCAATGTACGTATGTGTAATTGATTAACAAAATTAAAGTGCATTAACAAAATGTTACGTGGAACACCATCTTTATAAGTATTTCTGCACATTTTAAACGCAATAATTTTAAAATCTTGCTTTATTTTGCTATGATAATAATGTTTTCATAAGAACGGCCTATTGATTTACTGACTAACGAACAAAAATGTTGATATTTAAAGTAGTACAATTTTATTTGTCATACTTTCCTCTGTCCGAGGTTTTATTCTGTGCCAAAATAATGTAGAAATCCTCCAATTAGTATTTTTCAATAGCAAACTTTTGTACAAACTTTTCCATTTATAAATAAAAAACGATATAAATGTAACAAAACGTCGTCACACATTGCAAATATCTCCGGAATAAAACTGATGGAACCCAAACAGAAAAGGCATTGTTACGCTCGAAAAGTGAAGAAAGAAGATCTAATGTATCAAAAGGGGACAATTTGAAGTCGGGTACCTTTTCTTCAAATAAGGTCCAATAGGACATCGCTATTATTCCACGTTGGATGTGCTCAAATCTTATTACGACCTGAATCCGAGGGGTATCTGAAACAGGAAATAACTTATAGTTTATTTACCTATTGATATACCTTTGCGTCTGTTTAATACAAGATTGTTTTCATTTAACATAAATATTGTAAAGGTTATCTTCTTCTTCTATATTTATTATTATATATAGGTATATATAGTAGGTACATAAAAGAGGAAGGTGACTGACATACCCAGAGATCAAAGCACAGCCCAAACCGCTGAACCTAGAATCCTGAAATTTTGCATGTAGGTTCTTTATATAACGTAAGTGAGCACTAAGAAAGGAATTCCAGAAATGCCACCCCTAAGGGGGTAAATCAGGGCGTAAATCAGGGGATGAAAGCCTGCGTGAGCGAAGCCGCGTGCATAAGATAGTTTATTATATGAAAACATACTTGTAATCTTACGATAATTAAGAGTCAATCGTAAATTCACACACAATCTGATCTCAAACTAGGTAGTATACTAATGTAACCATACTGATACATATGTATATACTTACATATCATATCAACTGCCTCGTTGGTCTCGCGGTTGGCGTGTGCGACTGCTGATCATTAGGTCTCGGGTTCGATTCCCGGGTCGGACCAAATGTTTGTATGATCTACAAATATTTGTTTCGGAGTTTGGGTGTTTTCTATGTATAATATGTATGTATTTACAAAAAAAAGTATATATGTATTTGTACCAGTTGTCTAGTACCCATAACACAAGCTCTGCTTAGCTTGGGACTGCGTTGTGTGTTAGATGTCCGATAAAAATATTTATTATTAAAAAAAAAATATATTATATTGCACAATTAAATTATGTCTATAGCTTGTCAGAGAGAGTGCTTGTCACGGAATTAATTCGCTTGGCTGGCTGTGTGAACTTGTATTGGATCGCAATTGTTAAGATAAAAAATAATTTCTACACATCAATGGTTGTAATGATAACATAACATATATATAAACATGATACTTATAAGTTATATGTATTACATTATATTGTTTACAAGTTTAATCTTAATAAGATTTATCTTTTACTTTCATTTTATGAATTTGGTATTAACACTCTTAGTAAAAGCCAGATATTTTTATCGTTCCTATTAGATGCATAGGCTATCTAAAAATGATAAGTTGTTAAAACTGTCATTACATATAAGTTTTAATTACATCCAAAAATTAAATCATTATAATTTGAAATACAGCAATGTTGAAATTTTTCATTGCATATTGAAAAGTTGATTCCAAAATTGTTAGTACATATGTGCAAAACGACCTCGCTGATAAAATCACTTTCGAATGTAACACAATAGCACCACAAATAGATACAATCAAGAATGTAGGGCAATATGTGATATACAGATTGCAATATAAAATGCAAAACAGTAGATGAAACAGCCGAATGCATAAAGCGAAGTTCAGTTTAAAAATGGATACTGTAGTTCGATGTACATTGATCCACGTGGGCTGCTTGTCGAGTGACGGGTAGAAAGTAGCTTATTGCTTACCTCCCTGTGCCACTCTTCATTCAACCGCCTTGAGCAGGTTACGACTCGTTACACGCACACATGCAAACAATATGAAGCTTCTAAAGTTACTGACACAACCGATTCCACTTACACAAAGACATTTCGTGCCTGTATACAGTTGCGGGAGCGCGGGTCAGCTTGGCACATATATTTTTTTTGGACAGGTTTCTGATGTGATAAAAGGATGACTCAGTGGTATCAGGTAGGGATTATGGATGTTAAATTGGCTCTTACATATGTAATTGTGCTACCCAATACAATATACGAAATCGGAATTCATAATCATTTTGTAGAAGAAAAATTTGAAATAGAAATTTATAAAACGGGTTAAACAGTTTTCAGTTATAAGCACTTTGTTATTTCGAATATTAAAAACATACTAATACGTCTAGCAGTGTTTCATGAATAAAGCGAGGGTCAAATAGTTTTAAAAACATTAGAGATTTAAATCACTTTTATACCTAGTTTGTTTTTGTTGTAATAATACTCTGTCTACACTATGGCATAGCGAGCAAGCAGTGATTTATTGTCTGTGCGCACGTGTGGTTTGTTGGAGCATTCATCTGACGAGGGATGCTTTACCTGCTACAGAATGGCCCCCAGCTATGAATGTTAAATGTATTGATAACTATTATTCAACGGTATATCTATTCATACTCCATCGGACCGTCCTATGCTTGGTTAGCTCGTTTAGAAAACGTGATCCAAATTACGTCATTTGAGAAAATCGTTGGAGCAGAACTCAGTGGATACTGTGGATAGGTATAGTGACTATTATTACAAAGTGAAAAGACATTGATGATTTAACTTGGAAGTGGAGTTTCACTTATAATTTGTTTAATATTGAGTTCTATAGGTACTTTATTACTAACTAGAACCTTTTATGAGTTTTAAAGCAATTAATAGCAATAGCGGGTTTCGAATAAATACATATAAGTTATGTTTGATTGAACTGACGTTAAAGATAAAGCATTGAGGGACTCCGTTAAACTGTTTCAACTATATCTCTGATTACTCTAAAGTTTAGAGAATGTCAATAGTAGTTGGAGTTAACAAAACAGTTGAGCAACAGATTTGTATCAGTTTTGTCGACTGGCTTTGTACCATCTCCGCCACGGGTTATTTATCTTACAATAAACTTGTTAATGATCGTTTATTATAATATTACAAAAGGTCTCTCTTCAGAGATTTCAAAGACGTTTTTTTCTATTAAACATTTGTTTGCTGCTTTGTTATAATTTTTGGTAATTCCTTAAAATTTAACATTATTGAGGCATAAGATGGCTCTTGCACAACACTAAACCTAAATACAATTTTATGAAAAAAACATGGAATAGTATATAAAATACTTGACTGTAGTTCTTGATTTCATGAAATGAAAGTTGTTATGCCAGGACACTAACTAAAATCGATAGCTACGTATTAATACGAGAATACGCTGTCTCTTTTACATTCATTGGGAATTTGGTCCTGAAACGAGACGAAATATTGTGAGCCCACGCATGTTGTACCGTGGGAAACCAAATGGAAGCAAGGTGTCTGCTGCTTCGTTTTGTTTTATTCTCTACACGTATTATTGGTCCTGTTATTAAAGCGTATTGATTTTTATTTCGGTATAATATTGATTTTATTCTACTTTTTAGTCAAGTGTTTTCGGCCATGACATAATATGAATCATTATTACGTAAATAGTTTTTATCACATGATGTGGTAACGCCGACGTTGATAAATAACTGGGGGCAAATCTGTGGAACGATCGTGCGTAGCTTAATGTAGATACCATTCAGTACCAAATGGTGAAAACCTTCATGGAGGTTGTTTGGTTATTCAACCTCTTTCAATTCTCTGAATACATTTTAATATTGAAATTTAAATTAGATCTCGAGATACCATAGACAATCAATGCTAAGATTTTTTTTCTTTGTTTTACAACTAGTGAGTAATATTATAAGAGACTTAACCCTCAACCACCAATTCTGGGGGAACTCAAAGGGCCACAACTCACTTCAGTCTTGAGTTGCAAGTGTCATCTACCAATAAGTGACGCGAACGTTCATTGCCTTTAATACCATGAAAGTAAAGTTGAAGTATGAGACTGTTAATATTCAACGGTAATGTAGCTATACTCGTAATAAATGCAACGCTACACGTAAACAACTGAATCAGTGCGTACACACATTGATGATGCAGTGAGATGCTAAGTGCGACGGCACAGACTGCACCGAGTCTTCATCAAACCGGTACCAAGAGGTCGATGCTCGACCACCAGATGGCGTACTACCTTTAGACCACACCGATACACGCTGGATACCTGACTCACAGTGTACTGTTAATTGCAATTTCCTTATCAATGGTAAGTAATATTTTTCTAAAATTAATTTCGAAGATAAATTAATTTTACAATAACCAACTCTCTCACTATTTCTGAACAATCTAAATAAAATAACTTAAATTCCTACCCTAAGGATTTGAATAGTAATATTAAGTTTAAATAGCAACAATTTTGACAAAATAAACGAATTACTTACAACAAAACTTTATTTTCAAATCATTTGAAACTAAAACCTCCTTCTATTTGAAGTTAGATAAACCCTGATTGTATCGATTATATGCCGCAAGCCCATTGCGACAAATATCGATGCTCCGGCTCCCCTAGTTCCTTGTTTACGTTCATCGGTCTATCAACTCGCAATTAATGTCTTTCAAACTTTAAATGAAAGCCTTATTCTTTCTACTAACCTACTTACACATAGTAAAACTTTTGACTAGTATAGTCAGAAATCATTTTTATGTACATTATACTTTGTCCATTCGTTTATTTTCTTTTTGACAGCTCACGCCTTTAAATTACCATATTCTTTTTCGGAATTATGTACTACAGTAATGTCGTACTTTATTGACGGTGACGGTACTTTAGTGAAGTGGTCTGTGCATAACAAACAACCACAGACTATAAAACAGTACTTGAAATACGATAAATCGATCATATGATAAAAATAATTTGACTTCATGTAAGTATTTTTCTGTAAATTTAATAAAAAAAGGAAATAAAAATAGTATCTATGACTCCAAGATTGAATTTTTGCAAGGAATTAAGTCAAAATCTTGGAATTTAGGATCAAACCAAGAGTAAAGAACAATAACTCTGTTCATTCATCTAATTTACTGATTTATTATTTATATTTTTGTTTATTTCTTACATAATATAAAAAACTAATAAAGGAATAATTTATATTTCAACAAAAAATATTCAATTAAATCGATTGAAAGTTCTTCAAAAATAAAATCGCTATTCGTTTCAAATCGAATCGGTAATGGGTGAAGGCGTCACTAATTTCAAAATTTCTTGAACTGTCAAAAAGAAAATAAAGAAATGGACAGAATATAGATATAACAATAAGTTCGTCGTTGAATTATTCTGATCCTAATTAGTTCTTAAATTAATATATCAATATATGTACTCATTATTTGAGGCTTAAGCGGTTTTTCCAAGACACGGAGTAAACAGCGGCAAAGTATGGCGTGATGCTCCAGTTCGAGCCGTGAGAAATTTAAAAAGAATGTCATTACAAAATTACGGTTGCGATAAAACCGAGAATTTTCAATCAGGTCAGAGACGGATAAACACGAATAACTGAGACCCAACATTGTTACAATTTGTTATCCTATACTCATGAAAATGTCAAAGATCTTCTATATTAGCTTTTGCAGTTTTTGAGTTATTTGGACTGGTCCTTATAGAGGTCAGTGGGGAGGCGAACGTGATTTCAACGAATCTAGACTACCTGCTCACCTCGATTAATTAATTACCATCTTGTTTGTTTTAATAATAACGGTTTTTCTCTGATATCGCGACATTTAATTAAAGACAATGTTTTATGTTCTACACCCGTATTCTAAAATCGTGTTTCTAGATGAAATACTAAGAAAAGATTCGTACTTTTCTATTTGTTTGCTAAACCCGATATTATATTGTAATCGTATTACCATGGATATCGTGAGAATTTAATGTATTTTATATGAATGTAAGTGTTCTGCGAAAGTATATGTTACAATAAAACCACTATAAACTAGTTGATAAAATATAAACTTCGTAAATGAGATTTTGCGATTTCTGAACTAACCCGATATGCATACTATCGGAGGAACGGATATTATAGTTTAGTTAAGTGTGTTCTCAAGAATATTAATTGTGAACGACTAAAGTACTTAGCAACTAGAAATCTTTATAAGGTATTAAACAGAGTCTCATAACTTTTTACTGTAGAGTAAAAATAATATAAAATTATACAACCTAATTAAATGTTTGTGGTCTGATAAGATTCCAGTAGTATAAAACAAGCCCTATAGAAACAAAGAGTGGTTCGTTGTCCTTAAAGGCAGCCTACTATTTTACCATATTCTTTTTTTTTAATTTCAACAAATACGTATTTCAGTAAACAAGTGTAGACATTTTCAAAAAATATTAAACACATATAATATTATTATTGTATTGGTAATTGATATATCACCAAGAAACGTGAGCTTACTACTAGAGTACAACATAATTACTATAGCATAATTATACTTTTTTCTTTTATATTTTCCTCCGAGGCTCTTTCCCAAACTAGTTTGAAGTCAGCTTTAAGTCTAAAGTCTTAAGTCTTTTCCTTATTTATGTGAATGATCTGCCACAAGCAGTGAAAAAACAATGCATCCTATTCGCTGACGATACTACAATCATCATAAATTGTAAAAATGAGGAAACATATGAATTAGATATACAAACCACCTTAAATGAGATCATTGCATGGTTAGAGTGTAATGTACTAAAGATTAATTTAGGAAAATCTAAAATATTAAATTTTAAAACACCGAAAAACAGCCATCTCCCTATTAAAATTTCACACACGAATCAAATGATAGAGCAAGTTCATAAAATTAAATTTTTGGGTGTAATACTTGACGAACATTTCACGTGGAAAAACCATATTGAAGAAATATGTATGAAAATTAGCAGATTTGTTTTCGCTTTGAAAGTAGTAAGTAATGAGGTATCAAGGTCAACTGCAATGACAGTCTACCACGCTCATGTTTGTTCCATAATCCGGTATGGTATAGTCATTTGGGGTAATTCTACTGAAATTGAAAGAGTTTTTATAGCCCAGAAAAAATGTATTCGCGCAATTTTTAACATGGAATGGACTTCATCTTGTAGACCTGTCTTCAAAGCTCACAATCTTTTAACTGTGCCTTGTATTTACATATATGAAATTGCAAAATTTGTTAAAAATAACCGTTCGCTTTTTGAATCTAAAATTAATTTTAGCAAACGTGCAGCAACACAACTTCCATTAAATATGCCAATACCCAGAATCGAACTATTTAGACGAAATTGTGTGTATATGGCTCCCCTAATATACAACACAATACCCAAGTGGATAACTGATCTACCACTCAATAAATTTTCTGTTGTTCTTAGAAAATGGTTGGTAGAAAACAGTTATTACTCCGTTAAGGAATTCCTACAAAAAAATTCGTGTCCGTCTTATCATTTTAGAAATGCATTGTAGGTGTGTATTGAATTTATTAAGTAGTTCTTGTATGTATTTTCAAAGTGTTACACGTAATCTTTTTAAATTGATTCTGATTTTGTTAATTCGTTATTGCTAATTAGCAATTAATATAGTTTTAGCAATTTAATAACTATTGCTTAAATAGTTCTTAAAGCAGTCTTTCGTACAAACGAAAGACTTCAACACTAAATTTGCATGCCTGTTACTGGTGAAATGTGTTTCGTGCATATTTTATTTTTATTTTTTACCATCTTTTTGTACCACATTTAAGCAAATAAAATTATATTATTATTATTCTCTTTATTACATTAAATATACATATTAATTACATTTTTAAATATAAATATAAAAACAAATACATTTAAAAATATAAAAAATAGTAGACCACCGACCTCGGGTACAGGGACCTTTATTATTATTATTATTATAACGCTGAACTTCAGTTTTCTACGCCGAATGACTACCATACTCCACAGTAAATCTTTTTTTTATCTATGACCCTGCCAAAATGACTCTACTCTGCATAATGGAAAGCATAAGCAGAATCCAGGAGTGGTGGTCTTCATTATTCAATGCGAATGCATACAATGCAGCATGGTGACCCACACCATGGCGGCCTAGTGATGCTTCTGCATCATTGGGCCTCCGGTCTCGCACTCACCAACAAGTATTTCATATATACCCTACCATAGTGACTCTTCTCGGTCACCACACTCATTGTGAATGCAAACAATACAAAAATTCAGCATGGTGACCCACACCGGTCCCGCACTCACTAACGAAACACGATAGCACGAATGCTGTCATCTAAGTACATAAACCTTAAATAAATATATTGTAAAATTACTGCTTTCACTAAATGCAAATGCACTAGAAAACACTAGTAAAATAAATTATTACTTTTCTTTTAGATATTCTTAAATATGTTTTTTTTTGCTTTCAGGTATGCTACTTAGAAAATAATAAACTTACTGCAAATAAAACAACTATTGAAGAGTTCGTAAATGAGAGGTACAGTAAATAATGTCTCAGTAGGTTAAGTAGAGTAATCCATACTTAATGTTATAAATTCGAATGTAACTCTGTCTGTCTGTATATTCATGGTTAAACCTCTGAACAGATATAGATGCATTTTGGTATCGAGAAAATCGGAAAAAGCTAGATGTCTTGTAACCAGGGCAAGCTAAATAAAACCGTTTAAAAAAAGGATCAACTGCTTAATTGTGCAGAGTCTAACCTTTTTTAAAAACAATGAATATCTAATCTGCATTAAAACCTGATTTCAAGCCGATTTAAAAGTTATTTTTACAATATTTCAACAACGGTGTTATTTAATAAATTTTACCGTTCAACTCATAACAATAGCAGTCAACGTTAGCATAGATTTTCTCCGCGAGCGTGTCGAAGGCCGGTAAAAGGTCATAATGTGGCGTACTGACTTAGTTTACTCCACAAAGGCCTTCGGCACTGCTTTCGCGAGCTTTGATAAAAATCGAACGGTCAAACATTTATTCACTCATGAATAAATTTACTACAAGGAATTTTATGTTGAGATAATATTGAAATGGCCTTGGGACTCAACTGAATAAGCCTAAAGCTACGTGTGTAAAGTATTCATCTCAAAACGTCTCTTTCACAGGAGAATCTACCTAAAGTTTACCAAAAATAAGCGATATATAAGTTTTTTCAATATTATCTCTTATCTTATTGCATAGATTACAATTAAAAGTCCAATTTCTACTTATTTTTTTATTTATTTAAATTTTAGTAATGTATGTTCAGATATTCATATCTAGATACGACTTTTATACTAAACACAACACAACTGGCCTCAATGCATATACTTAGTCATTTTCATAACAAAAATATTTATAATAACTAGAATTGAAGTAAGCGTCCGTGACTCGACTTGTAGTCGAATACTTGAACATCGCGTCATTCGAACATGTTAGCATCGAGACAATGCAAAATATAATGATGAATATATTTAAAAAACAGACATAGAAATCTAAAAATTACACATGAGAGCATTCCTTTGTTACAAATCTATGTTTGTACGAAATTATTTGAGTAATGCTTGCTTTAAAACGGCTATACAAACACACATTACAATTTATAACACAGGATTTTTTTAAGTCGACCAAGTAATGTAACGAGTATAGTGGCTTAAGCGGTCATCTCGCTTCTTTTTACTGCGCTGGGTGGGTACAAACCCCACATATGACAACACTAGGTGAGACCCACAAATTGTTGTTCTAAGTCTGGGCGTTCTTTACGTCCATTTCATATGTATATATGTATGATTGTCAAGTCCACCGTGACACAGGAAAAAATTACATTACGACCAAGCAAGAGACCGAATGCATTGGGTAAAAATAAAGTTATTAAATGAAAAAAAAAAACAAAATCTCGAGCTTGCTTACGCTTATTATGAAACAGTAGTTAGCTAGGTTATAAAATACATTTTAAAAAAAAAACGTTTTAAAAGTAAATATTAAGCTTTTCAATTTCACACACTAACAGAACCGTCGATAAATTGGAAAAATATTTAACTTAATGCTAATGTCAGGTGGAACGTGTAGTTTGCGAAGACTACTTTGATAGGTATTTTTCATATAAGTTGAGCTGAAAAGTTGAATATTTCGTTGTTCTTTGAAAAAGTTTATCGTTTTCGAATTTATTCCGCTTCCACTATTATTATACTTCTTAACAAGATTCAAAGTTATATCTGTTCTGCTCTGTTTTTTTATAACAAAAATGAATGCAATTCAATTATGTTTGAAACAATTCAATTAAAGAAACGTATCTATTTTATCTTGCCAATTACGATCGAATTATTTCAGAAATGTCAGCTGTAAAGCTAAACTAAAAAGCAACGCTATCTATATTGAGGATCAAAGTTGATTAAAAGCCATTCATTTATTTTGAAGACCCGCCAACATTTTCACATTGAAAATATTAGATCTACACTATTATATAAATAGGTAAAGTTTGTGCGTTAGTGAGCTTATAAGTTTGTGGCGTTTTAGGGGGTAATCTTTGGATCTACTGAATCAATTTTGAAAATTCTTTAACCAATAGAAGGCTACGTTATTTGTGAGTGACATAGGATATATAATAACCTGAAAAGTGGAAAGACTTTTTTGTGGTAGCCGGATTTGCAAAGTAAGTCGGAGAAAAAAATGTTTACCGCCCAACGAAGTGGGTACGGGTCAGCTAGTATTATTATATAAAGAGGTCAAGTTTGTGCATTTGTGAGTTTGTGACGTTGTAGGAGGTAATCTCTGGATCTACTGAACCAATTTCGAAAATTCTTTTACCAATAGAAGGCTACGTTATTTGTGACTGACATAGGATATATAATAACCCGAAAAGCGGAAAGACCTTTTCGTGGTAGCCGGATTTGCAAAGTATCTGGCTAAGGAGAGGCCAGTGTCGAAAAAAATTTCAACAAAATAAAAACTGACTTCAAGGTTAGACACGTTTTCTCTTGGATGCCATCATCAGATCTTAGTATCCTTGGGATGTCCACCACCGTTGGGATATCTCCTTTCCATTAAAAAAAGAATCATCAAAATCGGTTCATAAACGACGAAGTTATCCGCGAACACACATAAAAAAACAACAACATATATACGGTCGGTTTTTGAGAACCTCCTCCTTTTTTGAAGTCGTTTAAAAACGAACTATTAATGGCTAAATATATATATATATATATATATATATATATATATATATATATATATATATATATATATATATATATATCATACTATAATATGATAAATTTTAAGCACTTTTGAAATGGAAACTTTTTAAACTGTTATCACTTCTGACATAAAATATTCTCTATCAGATCTCGGAATAAACATGTCAATCAGTATTATAGTAGATGGAACGTTGCCGAGAAACTTAGAAATTACCCATCAGTATTCAATACACTTAACTGTCTTCACTAACTAACTGCAAACTAATATAGCATAATATTTTATTTTAATATTAGTTATTACTAAGCATCGTCTGCAGAGAGCTAAGAGGTAAAAGTCTCCTTGAAATGAAAGATGCCCAATTATATATTTTCTATGTAATACGTTTCCAGTTTGCGTCTGAATTACACTCATTAAAATATTCTTTCGCTATTTTGCTTGTAAGCTCTAGTCAAAGTGAAGATCTTCACCTTACTTTGCAATCAATAAATCAATTTGCTAATTTGATTTCTTGATTGATCTGACGAGGAAGGCGATGAAAACTTAACATTACAAAACTGTTACTGCGAATTACAGTTATTGCATGTTTTACAAACGTTTATCAAGTACTGACAACATTTCGCTTAAATATGACGCAATGGAACTGAAATAAAGAAGACATTACTTTTGTCATACAGTTTGAATACTTGCATTAAGTAATGCTCGCTGAGAGAAGTGCTTGACATCCGACCTTTCAAAAATACGAGATTGTCAGCTGCTTGTAAATGCAAATCAGGGCGAGGACATTACGCCAGAATGCGGTAGAAGTTTTGAAAAACAAGGTCAAAAATATTTGTTAGTGAGACAAAAGTGTCCTGTTGAGAAAAAACGTGAATACAATGTACACAAAAGTAAATATAGCTATTTGGTTCCATGATAGGTATGAAGCTGATTTAATATATTTATTTGAAGTAATCTCAAATCTAATTCTTATGGCGAGGGTAGTATTTTTAACAGTAGAAGGCGATTAAACAGAACTGTTATCCAAGTTTTCTGTGTTGAAGTTGGAAGTATTTTAAACGACGAATTTGTATATATCAGTGCTAAATGTAAGTAAAGGTTTAACAATTGAATGAAAATTATTTAAATATTTACCTAGAAATTGTACTGCATGTATTTTGCAGGAAGTAATTATTAATATTACTTATTGGTAAGCCTATAATGATATTATACTAAAACTTTATCAGGAATCAGATTCTAAGAAATAACTACCAATTATTACCAATATAACGAATCATAACAGGATCCATAAAAAATATAACCTCTGCTTTTATTTTCAACACTTATGATATATGTATATCCTCATTAAACGACTCCTTATGTTTCTGTGGATTTTCTCCGACCCGCAACGAACTCTAGAACTGTCACTACTGTCAGTAGGCGTTGACAGTCATTTACTATTAAGTGACCAATTTTTTTATATTTTTGTATTTATAAGCCTTTGGTCTTTTGCATTCTATAGAACAAAAATAAACAAATCTTAACCACAGATAAGATTTTTCATTTCGTAAAACTAAGAAAAACGCTTACATAAGATGAAACGCTGTCTGGCAATAGCAGCTATCATAACAAGAAGAAAGCATAAAGCGGTTAAGATATACCAGCAAACCCAGTCACGTACTGTCTGACGGTTTATTCCACTTTCCAGTCTTCCGTACGAATTATAAATGACAAATACATTTTTCTACAGATGTCCCCTCAGTAAATGCTGCATTTGGCTGACTCTTTAACGTGACGGAAACTCAAATAACTTAGAAATGCAAGCACATTTACGGTCGCATCTGCAATGTTACGATCGACACACTTTTGCGATATTATCAGACTGCGACTGTGATTTTATCTGACATACGATCGTCTAATCGCTTGTGAGCAGTAAATGTGTGGTTTTACTAACTAGTCAACCGAAGTAATAATTCTAGTAATACTTTTGCATGTTCAAGGTCTTTAACCATCATTTATGCGCGTCCCTACTTTCAAAGGCTATAATAAAAAAAAACTGTATTCGAATCTCTCACCGATGAAGAAGAAAAATAGATAATTGACACCTTAAATAGACATGTAAGATACTTGTTATTTTATTTCCATTTATTTTGATATTCGTTTAGTGAATAATTTTTGATTATATGTAATATGAAAATAAGAATTAATGATAATTCTAACTATACGCTTGAGCATTATTGGTAATTTACAGCCGAATTCTACTTAAACTAATGTCGAAAAAGAGATTAATCTACACTAGACAAATTGATATCTATCTAAACTTTGAACCTACGAACCCATATACTCCCTAAGATTGGAAGAAATACATCGATCGGCACTTGCTTTACCACGTGTATTAAATTAGCAATTTCAATCTGTGATATCCATAAATGTAATACTGGCAAGAATGTTTAAGTTAGCTGATTGAATTTAACGTCATCAATATTAAAGTATTATAACTGACATCATTAATCTACATCTAATTTAACGAACCACATCTTCTCAAACTTAAATCCAAAAACATTCGAAATACAGCTTCATTTGTCTATTTTTCCCCTAACAATGATCTACTCTAAGGACGGCACAAAAACTATCCAACATGTTCGTCATTAAAGCAATACGGACCCACGTTAAGGATTTGAAATGGGTGCCCTGTGGGAGACTATCCCAATTACTGCACTACCTGCGAGCTCCTACGTAGAATGTTTGAATACGATGTTGTTAGTAAATTCTAATTTACTATTTTTCTTAGCTTGGATATACATTATTAGTTATTTCTACATCTTATGATCCCACAATGTGCTAATTAATATCTACACGTTTCTGTAAAAAAATCTGACTTTACTGGTCCTTGGTGCAATCTGACCGACAAGCGTTTCTAAGGATCTGTAGAAAACTAAATCTTTAGATATTAGTTACTTTGTTTTTACTTCGATTTTTAATCATATTCTGACTTATTGTTGACTGCCTGATTGGTCTAGTCTTTGGCGTAAGCGACTGCAGATCAAGAGGTCTCGGGTGGGATTCCCAGCTCGGACTGCTGTTGGGTGTTTCTTAACAGCAACTCGGAGTATGGAAGATGGTGGTGTTTCCCGCTCGTGCCTGGGAGAACATGTTAAGCCGTCGGTCCCTGTTGTCATGAACATCTATGGCAATCGTGATACCGAAGTCAGTGCCTACTGACAATTAGTTCAATCTTTAAATACAGTTTGCCCTCAGGGTTGCGGAGGTCCGAAGCCAGTCGCTCCGTGGAAATACTGATATTTAGGTAAAACCGGTTGAACCAGTAGCCGATCCCTTATAAAAGCTGGGAAGACGAGAAATGTGTAACTTACTTTTATTTACGAATTTTCTTATATCTAATTATAACATAATCAAAATTCTTTGTCGTGTTATTAAAATTTTGGTAAAATATATTTCTTGAATATCTGAAGATTTGAGCTTGCCCGGAACATTTAATAAAAAGATATAACAATGAGGATTGTAGCCATATTATCCACTATTACCTTGAACTACGTAGAAGATATAATGGAACTAGGTTTGCGTGTTCTATACGCTATTATTACTTACAATTTAAACTAGATACTATTTTTTCAGACTATAATGTGTGTACCCAAGCAAGCTTAAGCGAAATATTTAATATTCTTATCCATCTACGGAGTATTTTATAGGTAGCATCAACAAAGACTTTGAATATTTCTCGCGCCACCGTGAACGTTAAAGGCTGTAGAGCACGAAGCGTTTGCGTGAAGGCGTCAGTAAATCCCACGGGATCCAATTTACCCCGTCGACTTGTAAACGCTACGTCTACCGTGCTAAGCCGCCACACGTTTATTTCCCAAATATTCACTCAACTTTTTGCTCGAAAAAAAATAAAGAGATATGATTTAACATAAAAAACAACATTTCTTCTGCTACGATATTATGTAGATCCGATTTCAATTTTTCTTTTGTTCGTTAGGTATACATTTGTTGATATTTACGTTTCATCAATTCATTAAGTAACGTATAACATTAGTATATTAATGGCAGCTGTTTAAACTACATCGGAAATGACCTTCATTGTTGTCTGTGCATCAAATTACACTGTGGTGATTGAAATCTAAGCGTATGCGTTTCTGTTGAGTAACCGACAATTTTTTGTATGATGGTTGTTAAGATATCAATTTAATACGGTTTTATAAACGCGTATTGCCTATAAAAATTACGGTCGTATTTTTTCACCGGCGTCTGGCATAACTTGAGGCTTGTAAAATTAATCTATCTCCTTGATCTGTAAAGGCACGTATTTGTGCATAGTGCGCACAAAGGCTGAACGTAAATTACTTTATATGATCTGGGTCATCACGGATATGCTATAAAGCTTTACATTTCAACTTCATTAAACCAATTATGTAAAATAATGAATAATTTGATACGTTACGATAACAACGAACATTAATTTCTCTTACTGAAAGCCGCAAATAAACTTTAGTTCCGATAGATTTATATTAAAGGCGATTAAGTCAAACTTATAGAGCCTGTTAGTTTATATTTAACTCTATTGTTGTGATATACCAACGTCCATTAGACTCGGCATTATTGAAAATGGAATGTCAAACTACTATTTCAATCAGTCATTCAAAACTAATATTGACTTTTTATTCGGTCAGAATCGTTTCCGGTGCTTTTTAATGTCAATGAGTCCATTACCATGCAATCTTAAACAGTCATAAAATATACAAATACAGTTCTCTATTTCCCATGAAGTGAAAATAAATACATGTAAGTAAAACTATTACGATTTTACATATCAAAATTATATAAGTCTGTGGGCGCTTAAATAAGTTGGTAAATTTATTTCTGGAATGAAAATATCGGCAAAAACAAATCAAATCGTGGAAAGTAAAGAATCTGTTAACTGCCATATGGCGTTGAAGTTTTAATTATTTCGGCGTGTGACAAAACTTTAACTCAAGTCGTTATCTTAAACGCTGGTCATAAATATATCATAAACAATTTACGTTTGAGTATAATATTAATTGTATATTTTCTACATCAGGTTCTAATTAGTTTACTAATTGAAATGTAGAATACTTTCATTAGATTGTATAAGTATTAGTTCTTAAAAATATAAAGTATTAGACAGTACTATCTTAACGTTAATGCTGGAACTAAATTTACATAATGAGATTTTAAATCATTGGACCGAAACAGAGTTAAATAATAAGTTAGTAAGTTAATCTATTTCTTGAGGAAATAGCACTGTTAAGTAAGAGAAGAATCTATGTATTTTGATTTGTGCTCCAAAAGAATTAGTAAATCAACTGATATTACATTATTCGCAGTTATTTTTCATTTACGTGAGAGGACTTTTTTAAGTTAATACATCATTTTATCTAAATACACATGCTTCTCTATACACGCGTGTGTGACTGTGTATAGGATTGGAATTTTCCTCTATTAGAAGATTTGTTTATTACATAAGCTTTCCAATGTTTCAGCTGCGTGGTTTTATCGTAGAAAACCACGCGAGTTTTGTTGGCTTGCACACGGATTGAATAACATCCCATATATGTATATACATTCATACCTATTGAAGGTAGCTTTACTGTTGATTTTGTAGCGAGTGATTGTTTAACTAGTTTATTTATAATTCTGCACTAGAATGAAAGCTATGTTTGTTCAGTTTATCCAAACACGTTTCGAATAATTATCGGGAGATAAACTTACATATTTTATGACTGTTATTATGGTTTGATGAAATAATATTGTTTTAATTCGTCGGCTAGTATTTTTTTAGTTTAATGTGCGAAATTTACATTACATAAACGATTTATCTTTTTCATTTAAATAGAAAAACAACAATAATTCTGTAACTTGTTCGAAATAAAATATCATTTCTAAATAAGGTATGAAATAAAATAAATGTATTTATAAGAGTTTAAGATATCATGATTAATACAAAACTATTAAATACTCTTGCAATTTAAGTGCAAATATAAAGTCATGTACGTTTAGCTACATTCAACCGTCATATCACGACAGGATTCTAAGAACTTGCCTTTTTAATATTTTAACAGGGATATAAGGTTTAGGAGAAAATGCATGCTCATTCTAACAGTAGATAAATGTAGAGTCAACGTAAAATCTGCGGTTTTTTTTGCCGTAATTCCTTTTCTCGCGTCATCAGTATCAATGCTGGGTGGTGACCAATTTCGATAAGTGATGTGCAAGTGACTTTTCGTTTTATTTATTTTTTTCCCTTAAATTATAAGTTAATGTGTTCTTAATGCAGAACATTAATATAGTTTAAAAGTTCTATTTCTGTTCATTAAAATTGCAAGGAATTTTTCATAATACGTTTTTATCATACTATATGCTTTTTCAAATACTTTGGCTCCAAGAAAACTGTTACGATTTTTCGATATAAAATTGTTAGCGCATTTGTCTAAAATAAAATTTGACGTAATATAAATTAGTATTTTATAATAATTAATCTGTGATCTTAATTCAACTTTATCTAATGTTCGGATCTAACGGTGCTGTGCCGAATCAACCGTGGATTCGTTCCACGGTTCTTTTAAGTTTATAGTGACTGGACACAAATTTATCGAAGAACTACATTTTCCAACTATTAACTGTACCTGAACTGCACTAATCGTGCTATCCTCACCTACAACCCGTTTGATACGTATAAAGCTTCATAATGTCTATACCTAAAAGCGTATAACAATAAAATAGCGAAGTGAAAGGCAAACCACTACCCACGAAGTGAGCGACTTGAGCCGACCTTTGTTAAAAGATTTTGAACTTTACATTCGTTTTAATAAAGTATGCTTTGACAGAAGAGCAATTTTTTGTGTTCTGGAAAATGGCATTGCTGAGTTCACGATATTCTCGACACTCGGTCGGTAAGTCTTTTGTCTAACCGAGAATCCTGCTTTAGATTATTTATTGCGATGCGATGGTACATTGGTACTTAAATCGTAAACTATCGAAAGGTCGTCATTTTTTATGTATGAGCCTGCCGAAGTGACTCTACTCTGCCAGATGGAAAGCATAAGCTTCTGCTTATGCTTTCTTCTGAATGGATTCTTCCAAGAGTGGCGGTCACCATATTCATTGCACACACACGGCCTAGTGATGCTTCTGCATCATTAAGTCTCCGGTTCGTTCGTGCTGAAATCAGAGAGACGAAATATTAAATTATATATACATATGTAATATATTGTGTAAAATTAAGGTATAAGTAGACCTGACCTGACTGTTAGGCACCAAACTCCTGTCCTTCTTCTTCTATTTCTTCTGTCTTGTTTAGTTTGGTTAAAAAAACTATATTACCAAACATAACTCTTGATTGTCTTGCTTAATAAAATCATGTCTCTATCGGTATCTGCATCATGTCTCTATCGTCTGCAATATTTATTACGAATGTAACGTGTCGATGTAGTCAACTATACTATACTCGTACTATACATGATTTATCACATAACCGACTAACAGCCTACAAATGTTTGCTGTACCTGACTTAATGGCTCACGACGACTTACTCAAACACTTATTTAAAACATAAAATATTGCAGATATTATTTATGTTATTAATGCAGATTAAGATTTAGTATATAAATAAATAAATATTTCGGACATCTAACACACAACACCATCTAGTCCCAAGCTAAGCAGAGCTTGTGTTATGGGTAGTAGACATCATCATCAGCCTATCGCAGTCCACTGCTGGACATAGGCCTCTCCAATTGCGCGCCACTTGGTTCGATCCTCGGCTTCTCGCATCCAGCTCATGCCAGCCGTCTTGCGCAGATCATCACTCCACCTGGCCTGTGGGCGTCCTACACTACGTTTGCCGAGACGCGGTCTCCACTCAAGAACCCGTTTACCCCAACGGTAATCAGTTCTGCGGCTAATATGGCCAGCCCACTGCCACTTCAGCTTGCTAATCCTTTGGGCTATGTCGATGACCTTGGTTCTCTGCCGGATTACCTCATTCCTGATGCAATCCCTCAGAGAAACGCCGAGCATAGCCCTCTCCATAGCACGCTGAGCGACTTTGAACTTGTGGACCAGCCGTGCCGTAAGTGTCCACGTTTCGGCTCCGTATGTCATGACGGGTAGGACGCACTGATTGAAGACTTTCGTCTTAAGGCACTGTGGGATCGACGATGAAAAGACCCGACGAAGTTTCCCAAACGCTGCCCAACCCAGCTGAATTCTCCTGTTCACCTCATCCTCAAAGTTGTTTCTACCTAACTGCAAAGTCTGCCCGAGGTACACATAATTTTGAACAACTTCGAGAACGGCACCGTGTACTGCGATCGGTTCCGGTAGTACATGTTCATTGAACATGACCTTGGTTTTGTCCAAGTTCATCCGTAGGCCGATGCGCACAGAAGAGTCAGCCAGGTCGTTCAGCATCTGTTGTAGGTCCTGCAGCGTCTCTGCCATAATGACGATGTCGTCCGCAAATCGCAAGTGAGAGATGTATTCGCCATTGATATTTATGCCACGTCCTTTCCAGTGTAGCGTCTTGAACAGATCCTCCATTGCATTTGTGAACAATTTCGGGGAAATAACATCCCCTTGTCTCACTCCTCGATGCAATGGTATGGGCCTTGTTTGCTGATTCTGTACTTGGACGGACATGGTGGCGGCTTCGTAGAGACATCTCAGCACTTGGATGTATCGCCAATCCACTTGGCAACGCTGCAGGGACTCCAGAACAGACCAGATCTCGATCGAGTCAAAGGCCTTCTCATAGTCCACGAATGCTAGACACAGGGGCTGATTATACTCCTCTGTCTTCTGTATAATTTGCCGCACTGTGTGGATGTGGTCTATGGTGCCATATCCGCTCCGAAATCCAGCTTGCTCTGGTGGTTGAAAAAACAAATGTATTTATTGAGTTTTATATTGAATTGTAAATACTTGGAAAATATCATTATTAAGGTACATTCTAGAATTAAAATCACTTGTACTTATTCCACTATTTTATTTTTGTTTACACCTGACCGGTTTTGCCTTTCGGCATAGTGGAATAAGGACAAGTGATTTTAATTCTAGAATGTATTATAACAAGTTCTATCAAGTGCCGACAATCGAGAGTATAAATTACATTAATAAGGTTGTCATTGTCAGGGCAAGTAAAAAAATCATTGTGGTCAGTCAGTAGGTAAAATCGCAGCTTATTAAAAAAAACACAACCGAACGAAAATCTTCTCAATAACCAAAATGTGTGATTTTACTTGTTATTGCACGAGACAGGTGCGTTAGTTACAATATCGAAATTGCACAACTATGAAGCGAAAACGATCTACGTACTGTACTGTGCATATCATACTTTTTACTACATTTACTGTGTAAATAAAGTATTGTATAAAATTGCACGGCATTGTTCAGCTTCCGGCATTTTGAATTCAGTTTTGTGGTATATAAATGCTACAAGTATGCCAGGAAATGTTACCATTTGTTATCACACATAGAATTTTTCCTGCATCCTATATGGTCCACAAACTTTCACAGTGACCGCCCAAATTCTTGGTTGGAATGTTTGAAATGATTTGTTAGCTTCTTGCCGATCCACACGATACGCCATTCTTTTATAACTCGGTCCGTAAGTCACACAAGTATTTCTCAACGAGCATTGCAGTGGGGGAAGTTTTAGCTGAAAATACGAGCCAAGTTTTCTCCTTTACCTTCGATGTTAAAAAATCCGTGCCTGTCCCGGCGGCCGCGCGCCCAGACACGATAAAATTTACATGTTTCGCTTTCAGCCTTTATTTTATTTTAAAGGGTAAAATAAGACGACATTACGCAAAGAGAATATTCAATTAGAGACGGCTTTAAGATTTATGCAATGGGAAAGCGAAGCCATTCGAACTTATTTTCTCATTGCTTTCTTGATATTATTACGTTTTTCTTCTTTATCTAGATTTTATTTATGGGTCCATTTCCGAGCTGTTGACTCTTGTAAGAAAATTAAATATTTCAAAAACGTTTACGTTTAGTATTCTGTGTTTAAATATTAACACTGTATATGTCAAGTATTTTTTTTTTAGAATTGTAAAACAAGTTACATTATTATGAGGAGTTCATCAATTTTTATTGACTAGTTATATTTATGATCACAAGTGGTCCTGTCGTTTGATGTGTCCGTTGGTGAGGCAGTAAAATATTTTACCGGTGGTTTTACAACGCGGGTGGTTTAGGAGATGGTTTCATATTTTACTAGTCTTAACGATCCTAAATAAAATGTTGTTTTCATTGCTACTCCAAGTTATCAGAATGTATTATTAGAAAAGGCAACAATAATGTGCTTGAAGACTGACGTGTACTTAAATGCTTTATAAGAACAGACTTCATTCATCATGACACAAATCATGACGATTTTGTAGTTGCAATGCAGGACAAAGCAGCTGATATAGTCGCTATAAATGAAACTTGGTTGCGGAGTGGTGAAGAGGCACGTGCGCCAGTGGTGCCGGAGTATAGGTTGAGACATATTCCTAGGCCTTCATGGATTCGTGAAGGTCGTGGGGGTGGGGTAGGCTTTTATATAAGACGTGGCCTCACCGTTACCACACTCGGCCATCCAGTTCACCGGTCCGTCAAGCAGATGTGGTTAAAAGCTAAAGTGAACCATAATACAGTGATTATAGGGACAGCCTATAGACCGCCATGGCTCGATTCGAACGTCTTTTTGGATGCGATGATGGATTCCATTGCTGCTATATCAAATTACGACTTTTTAATTTTATTAGGGGATTTTAATATTAATTTAAATAACAAAACTGATTCAAAAACAAATTTATTCAATACATTCTTAAATTGCACTGGATTGTACCAAGTGGTTTCTGAGCCGACGCATTTTACAAATGGCAGTAGTTCCTTAATAATAATAATAATAATAATAATAATAAATCGCTTTATTGTACACCAGAAAACTTATTACATAACTAAAAGCTAAGTAGGTCAGTAGTACAACTGGCGGCCTTATTGCTCAACGGCAATCTCTTCCAGGCAACCGTGGGATGGAGATAATTTACGTTATTGGGCAGACGTATAGTGTAGTGTCTGGTGCATTAGACAGTTAAATTAGTAGACTCGAAAACGAAAATAAAGCAGTATAAATATATATTAATGACAATATTATATGAAATTCTGGTGCCACAAATACATATATGGTTATATACATAATAAGCGAGATTCATAGATATTATACACATCCTGGTATTTAATACTGTGACCCAATTTATTGATTGTTGTCTCCTAGGAAATGTTCCTTTACCAATCGCTTAAAAGCAGTTAGAGTTTTTGCACGCCTAATTGCGACTGGCAGGGCGTTCCACAATCGTACCGCTTGTACAGAGAAGGACTGATCGAGGAATTTGGTAGAGTGTCCAGGCATTTTTAATTTTAGATTTTCTGACGATCTCAACAGTTTGGAATGTGAGTCATTAAGAAAGGTAAACCGCAATTTAAGGTAACGTGGGGTAAAAGGATTGAACAGAATGTTATATAGAAGAGAAAGAATATGAGCATTCCGGCGAAGGCGGATGGGTAACCACTTAAGCTGTTTACGATATTCGGAGACGTGATCATATTTGCGTAATCCAAATATGAATCTTATACATAGGTTTTGGAGTCTTTCAAGCTTATTCAGTTGGTCTTCAGTGAGATCTAGATAGCTGGCATCAGCATAATCGAGGATGGGGAAAAGAAGGGATTGTGTAAGAGCAATCTTGGTTGACGTAGGAAGAAGATTGCGTAGTCTGCGCAAAGACCCTGCAGCAGCAAACATTTTACGACTCAGCTCTTGTAGCTGTGGACCCCAGGATAAGGTACTGTCAATATAAATCCCCAGGTTCTTAACCTTGTCGCTGAACGGAATAGGTGTTTTATTGCAAGTGATTTGAGGCAAGTTTGTCCAGTCAATTTTGGTGATCATCCGCGAGCTTCCAACGACAATAACCTGGGTCTTCGATGGGTTAATTTTTAGACCGTAGGAGTTGCTCCACTTACATATTTTATCCAGGTCGGCATTAACAGCATTAACAGCATCGACCAGATTAATCGGTGATGCCCTGGTATAAATCTGGAGATCATCCGCGTATAGGTGGTAGGAAGAAGACAGGTCATCAGTGATTGTGTTGATAAAAACAGAGAAAAGTAGAGGAGATAGGACGCCGCCCTGCGGTACACCGGCTGTATTGCTACACCACGACGAAACAGTGTTTTCAATGCTTATGCGTTGCCGGCGACCAAACAGGTAGTTGTGAAACCAGTCAATTGCGGTTGGAGATATGTTAAGAGAGCGCAGTATACATAGCAGAACGTCAAAGTCAATGGTGTTAAATGCATTGCTGAAGTCCAGAAGTGTTAGTACGGTAACCTCACCACTCTCCATAGCAGCTCTGATGTCCTCCGTAATATGGATAAGGGTAGTAGTGGTGCTGTGCCCGGGTCGAAAGCCGGACTGCAGAGGATTTAGGAGCAGGTTTCTGGATAGGAAGTTAGCGAGTTGATTATGGATAAGACGTTCCAGGACTTTGGAGAGAAATGGGAGAATGGAAATGGGTCGGTAATCGCAGAAAGATTCAGGGTTTTTCTTTTTAGGTATGGGAATAATTTCAGCATCCTTCCATGCCTTTGGGAACACGCTTTTAGAGATTGAATAATTAAGGATATGGCAGATGACAGGAAGAATTTCATCAAGGATTGGGAGGATCATATTACGGCTTAGACAGTCAGAACCTACTGCATTCGAACTAATGGATACTATGCTCTTCCTAACATCACAATCAGAAAATTGACTAAAGACAAAGGGAGAACAGTCAGGAGTTGTGGCGGAAGTAAGACGTCTCAGTGTTGTGTCTTTTGTCGCTTTATCAAAATTTGACGAAGCAGAGAAGTGTTGATTAAGAAGGTTTAAGTTGATATTTTTAGGAAAAGAGTCGTGAACTGATTTGCCTACTCCCAGTGACTTTAGAAACTTCCAGACTTTAGCTGGATCTCCGTTTTCAACGGAGCTGTGGATGAATCGGCGTTGAGCATTCCTACACACCTTACCGCAATGATTCCTGATAGCTATGTATTTGGCCCGGTTACCATCACTTGGTTTCTTTTTAAATTTGGATTTGGCTATCAATTTTTTCCTAATTAGCGCTTTGATGTCTGGAGTGAGCCACGGTGCCGGAAGACGTTTCACCTTCAATGCTTGGACTGGTGCATGTTTGTTGTAGAGGTTAATCAAATTAGCAATAAAAAGTTCAACCTTCTCATCTATGGAATCAGCACTGAAGAGAGGTGCCCAATCAATGTTACCGGCATCCCTCACTAAGGCACCATTATCCATGCCCTTGAAATTCCGCTGCAGGATAATCTTCGCTTTTGGTTTAGGAGGTCGGAGTTGATAGGAAAGGTAAAGCAGGTCGTGATAGGAGAACTCGTCAGCAGAGCACTGGCCGTGCTTAGCTGCGAGGTTAGGTGAAGAAACAAGGATAAGGTCTAAAAGTGAAGGAGCGGCGTGTGGGAAATAATGCGTTGCATTGGACGGAAGAATGGACAAATTGCTAGACTGGATTACAGATTTTAGAGTGGAGGACCGAGAATCGTTTTTAAGTAGGCAGGTATTGAAGTCACCCATGATTATTGTATGACTGTACGAAGGAGTAAATTGTTCTAGGAGAAGTTCAAAAGAAGAGAAGAAGTTGATGCGTAAGGAAGGGCAGTAAAATACACCAAGAAGAATTTTTGTATGGGAAAGTTCTACTTCCAGGAAGAGATGTTCACCTGCATCAGTTGGAGGTGGTTGCGGTGACAGACTAACAATGGAGTAAGGAATGTGAGAGCGTAAATAGATAGCAACACCACCACCAGCAGCCACTGTGCGATCATTCCTGATGAGGTTGAATCCTGGTAAAGTGTATGCAGAAGAAGGTAAGCAGGGTTTAAGCCACGATTCAGAGATCAGTATAGCGTGTAAATTCGTACAGTCAAAACACGCCAGCATATCAGGGAAGTGAGCCGGAACACTTTGAGCGTTAATGTGTATAAGGTTAAAGTTTTTGGGAGCGTCAGAAAACTGGGATGAGAGAGTCTCAGAGACAGTTGGGTCACCCTGGGAACTAATACTACTATATGCAGACAGAAATTCATCGCTATCATCAGTGTAGTCAAGTGAAGACATTTCTGGTTCTCAATTTAATAGCTTGCAGATTAAAAGTGAAGAAGTAAAGTGTGTATATTTAAAAGTAAAAATAATATATATAAAAATATAGCAAATAAACAAACAAATATATATATATATATGTATAGAGAAAATAAAATAAAAATAAATCTAAAATATTGTATGCTAAGTCCATCTGCCGGTTGCCGGTTACAAACAAACCAGTTAAAGAAATAAATTCATAACAATAATAAAAACAAAACAAGTAAGATGATTAGAATTAAACACAAAACTAAAAATAAATGAAACTGTACTCTCCGTCCAGGTACGTTAGCCTAAAAGTTTAGGTTTCAAACACAGTAGTAGCAGAACGAAACGTAAGGAATGACATGTTGACTGTCACTTTATGTCATATTGTGAGAAAGGAATAATGTCAACCACCCGACAATAGTTTACCAGCTTATTTGTTTATTTTCATGGTAAATGTGGGTTGCAGAAACAAATAAGTGACCGTTATTGAAAAACAAGAAATTTGTATATAAAAATTGACACAATGAAGGTATCTGCACTACATGAATGTAAACATTGCAATAAGTTTACGAACAATAAAAGTATGAGTCGTACCTGGACTGTAAAAGTATGCAGAGTAAGTATGTTACTTTTTTGTAGCTGCTGCACGCTTAGGCCTCGTCCCGGTAGTTTTTGGTACTACGATTGGTGGCTTTGGTGGCGAATTGTCAATGTCGTTTAGTTCACTTATTGACACGACGCGACGACGCACTCCATCTGGCCCCAAGATGTATACGGAACCCTCTCTGGTCCAACACCTTGCAATACCTAGCCTTTCACGGGCTGCCATAAATAAGTCATGTCTAGGCTTGGTCAGGAACTCTGACAATGTGATCCCAGTGCCCTTAAGCTTAGTTTTGTTAAACCAAAGGCTATCGCGTACCTTCACATCAGCGAACTTGAGGAGTATAGGTCGTGGTTTTCTATTGGAAGTTGCCCGGCCCAGCCTTTGGCAGCGCTTGAATTCAGCTGCAGTGAGGTCTTGGTGATTGAAGTGCTGTGAGATAATTTTAATAGCAGTGTCACCAACAATTTCTTCGTCAACTTCTACGACACCGTGCAAGAGCATCATTTTTCGTCGCCCCTGCATCTCCATTCCATCCACAGTTTGTGACAGTGCCTCCACTTGCTGCTGTAGTAGTTGTAGGGCCTGGGTGATGAAGGCTCTGAATGCAGCAAATTCTGTAGTTAAACTGGCTACACTTGCAGATGGACTGGATGGTTTTGTGAGTTGAGCTTCGAAGTCTTCCATTCGTTTGTTGAATGAGCTGGTGAGGTCATTGATAGCCTGCTTAGTGTTCATGTTGTGCTGTAGGTATTGAGGCTTATGTGAACTGGTTGGTTTTGAAGAAGGAAAATTGAAGGATCCGGCAGCTGGATAGATTAGCTGATGGTAAGTGACATATAAGTTCACAAATATGTACTAAATCCAATTAAAATGAATTAATTCTGTAGAGCAATAAAAGTTAACAACTGCTTTAGTCGACTACCCACGAAGAAAAAAAGATGATTGATGATTGATGATGATGATGATTGATGTTATATGTTCTAGTACACGTGTACGTGATGTTTCTGTAGACTCAGTGGGCATACTTACTGGGCACGCATTCATTACCGCGGAATTCATATTTCGTAAGCCAAAATTTGTGCCCAAAATAATTTCCTATCGACCAATTAAGGATATTAATATGGTTCCTTTTGAGAGAGATGCAACTGCTGTTAGGTGGGACATTCTGTCAGGGTCGGATGACGTGGATGTCATGGTTGAGGACTTCACGAGGGCCGTAACTACTATTTTTGATATTCATGCACCAATAAAGACTCAAATCATTCGTGAAAAACCTGCTCCATGGCTGACCGATAACGTGAAACTCATGATGAGGCTGCGTGACGCTGCCTTAAAAAGAGCTCGAGCTAGTCGAAGTGCAGGACACCAAACCTATTACAAAGACTTAAAAAAACTAGTGGGACAGGCTGTTCAAAATGAGAAGAAATGTTACTTTAAGTTACACATTAACAGTAACATTAAAAATCCTAAGAAACTATGGAAGAACTTGAAAAATAATTTGAAGCCCTCAAGGTCGTCAGAGATCCCTTCGTGCGTTGGCACTGCAGAGCAGATTAATGATATTTTTTTAAATATTCCCGGTAACGTAACTGTCTCAAATTCACAGTTGTCATTTTTCGAGTGCAATCGCTTTGGCAGTGGTACTTTTGCTCTCAATACTGTTAACACATCTGATATAATTAATATACTGAAAGGGTTGAAGTCCAATGCCAAAGGTATTGATGGTCTGACGTTGGACATGATAAGCCTAATGGTGCCGTACACGGTGGATGTACTTACCACTATAGTGAATAAGTCTATTGTAACATCCAAGTTCCCTTCCATGTGGAAAACAGCAATTGTAAGGCCAATACCAAAAAGTATCGATATATCATCAGTACGGGACCTCCGTCCTATAAGCATTCTACCATGCCTTTCTAAAGTTTTGGAGAAAGTCGTAGCCTTACAGTTAACGAAGTATCTTGAACACAACAATATTTTACCAGACATACAATCAGGCTTCAGAAAGTGTAGGGGTACAGCGACTGCGTTGTTGGATGTTACAGATAATATATTGGCAGCACAGGATGTGGGAGAGGGATCGATTTTGGTGTTGTTGGATTTTTCAAGGGCTTTTGATGTTCTAAATACGTCACTTCTATTATCAAAGTTGTCATATTACGGCTTTGAAGATTCTGCCGTGCGTTGGTTTGAATCTTACCTAAATAATCGCTCTCAATACGTGGAGCTTCATTATGAAGATGGATCAACCTCTTGTTCTTCTATAAAATCAGTGACGCGGGGAGTTCCACAGGGATCAGTTTTGGGACCACTTTTATTTATTATATATAGTGCTGACATAGTAAAAGTAATTAAATATTGTAAAATTCATATTTATGCGGATGATGTTCAAATATATTTATCATTTAAACCTAACGAAACTTTAAATGCAGTGGATAAAATTAATGAAGATCTAAATAATATTTATAACTGGGCTTTGAATAATAATTTGCTACTTAATGCGAATAAGACTAAATTTATGATTATGGGTTCCAGGGACCAAGTTAAAAAAATATGTAGCTTGAACCCTCAGGTACTGATCAACGGGTCTCAAATTGTCCGTGTGTCAGAGGCGCGAAACTTAGGGTTAGTTATGGACGAAGAGCTTAGGTTCGAACATCATATCTCTGACGTAGTACGGAACTGTTTTTACCGACTCAAACTATTATACAGAATAAGAAATTTTATAAATACTGACCTGCGTATACAATTATGTGACTCGCTTGTGCTATCTAAGTTCAATTATGTTGATGTAGTATATGGTCCTAGGCTACTCGCTAAAACGGCTGGTCTTGTTCAAAGAGTGCAGAACGCGTGTGCGCGTTACTGCTTTAATATACCAAGACGAGCCCATGTAACACCTTTTCTAAATGCAGCTGGTATTTTAAAAATGCGGCAGCGGCGGGAGCTACACTTGGCTACACTCTTATTTGGCGTTGTTAAGTACAAAACGCCAGTATATTTGTTTACCAAGTTGGACTGGAGGGAAAGCATGAGGCACAATAGCAGGGAAGGGTCTGTACCACTACACATACCTAGACACAGAACTACAGCATTTAGGGGGGGATTTCGTTATCATGCAACAAAGTGCTGGAATAATTTGCCACCACCACTTCGCAACCTAGTTAGTCATAATACTTTTAAGACAAAAGTGAGGATGCTGTTATTGACATTGCAGAAATCCGGTGCCTTGTCGTGATTGTAGTGCTAAATATGTCCCTCTTACATTAGTTTTATTCTGTATATTGTTTTATCTTATATATATAGCTTATGTGGTAAATGCATGCTTTCAAATTCTAAAGATTCGATTTCTAAGGATTAAATTGTTAAAACTGTGCACGCGTCCGTGAGATGTCATGTTGGGCTGCAGCTGAAAATCAGCGCTATGGTCACCTTCAGGACCGTAGCATAAGCTGAGCTGTGGCCTTTTAGTCACTATCTCACTATTGTTATTTTGGTTGTTTTGTATTATGATGTTTTTGTTTAGTCTTAGTGTCTTAGTTTAATATATTTTTATTTTTTTCTCTTTTATGTCTATTTCGTGGAGTGTGACTAATAAATGTATTTCTTTCTTTCTTTCTTTCTTTCATTACAGATTAAGTATGTATCTGATTGACAGGTGGGTACAATACATCAGATAAGAATTATTTAAATAAGATTTTTGATTATATGAACTTATTTCATAACCAACTAAACAAACTAGCAGGTTCTCAAGTTAACTACTATGCCGATACAAATATCGTTACCATTTAGAAAACTTTTTTTTATCAGTATTGATTAAACTTCCAGACAGATTACCTCGTTACTCATTCATTGAAGATTAAAAATTACCACAAGGGTAAAATATAAGTAATTTAATTTCTAAATTTGACTGTCGATAGACCTACTTTATTAAACTAGATAGTTAAGTATATCTTAAGGACGATATATCATATTTTAATATTTCGTAAAATATTGAAAAATATAATGAGATTGCCTCCAGTGCCGTCAATAAAATTGTAAACATAGGTAATCGAATTTCCATCAATTTAAAAAGATCTCCCATCAATGTGAATATAAAATGATAGATGACAAAAATGTTGTTTATTTCATTATATTTTATTAGAAGCAGATGTGTCGGCCAGCAACTGTTCAAATAAGTGAGTTTTATTGAGATCCTTTGATGTCTTGTAAAAGCAATTTTCTCGTGTTTATGTTCTAAATAAAGATGACTCTTTGTGTTTCTTTAAGATGGTTTAGAGGTTTATGTTAGTTATTATGTCCCTTGTGATATAGCATTAACATTTCCAACGTCACGTATAAAAAGGAAAGTGTTTTTAGAAGTAGGTTATAAGAATATTGATAGCTTGTCTCGTCGGGATCTCATTTCACTCACCTGCCTTCACATAAAACACTCTATCACTGCTTGCCCAAGGGAGTAGAGGAAGAAACGTACGTATCGTAGACGACGTTCATACAACATTATGTGTGACTGTGGCTTATAGTGTCAGTTGTTTATTAAATCACCAGTCAAGTCTACTTTCAGCCTATTGCTGTAAATAACTTGCAAAAATTGTCGAGCCTCATTACCTGTCAGTCATTTAATAATTAATTGACTATTTACACACCTCACAACAAATATCATTCTAAAATTTCATAGATACATTCTGTGAAAAACTCATACACATGTCGGTAAATTAGCTAGTATCTTTTCCCCAGCGGCTTGGTGTCATGGTAAGAAGAAGCCGGTGCTCAAGAATTAAACTTTTATTAAAATCGTTTTAACAGTTCAACCGTAAGTTTCTTCCAAACTGACAACATTAGGATTAATACTTTTTTGCATCATCGGTGTGTATAAATGCTTGATCCGCGTATTAAGAAAATTGCTTTTATTATAACATCAAGAGAACTACATCGCATTTGTGTAAATCGTCGACTTGATCCCGCAGTATAAATATTATGGAACGCTGTATAAACAAGACTGAAGCTCCGAGCACCGCGGCGCAAACAAATTATCACCTTCATCGCTTCTCAAACTTCGAATCGTTCATGTGTGTTGGTATAGAGTTTGTTTTAGAATGATCGAAATTAGACTGACAGCTTGAAAGTGGCAAATAAGTAAATATTTAGCAGCAAAAAGTTATGTACAATCTTTAACTGATTTTACTTAGTTTTAAACATGAATTATAAAAATGTAACTGACAATGAAGTAAGTCCTACAATAATGTTTATATGAACACAAGGTATATCATTCTCATAGTATCACTGGTATGATATACTACTCAATAGAAAATAAAAATAATGCTTTTTAAAAAGAGATCTGTTGGAACCTCTGATCTAAAATAATCTTCTTTCGATTATTTAAACGATAACATTTAAAACTATCATCTTATTAAAAATAATTAACTTTAATGATCCATTTAGTTATTTATGTCACATATAAATCATATTCATTGTTTTAAATAAGTTTTTTAAACTTTATCTTCCAATATATCGAATCACATAGGTACATATATTATAAAACTGTATAACAAATGAGGAAATTTATTTCTCTTGACACAATTGGGTCACTAACGGTATTCATTAAGACGTAATGAAAAATTAAATTCTGTCCGCATAATGAAATAAGCAGCCGATCGCAATTTTTTAATCAACAGGGCTGAAATTTTCGTAACTTAATATTCCCGTGGTCTTTTATATTATTTCATAGAACGTATGATGTACGTTATGAGATGAGAAAATAAATAACGATATAATCGACGAGATGAAAGAAAAATAAGCGTCTATATACGTATCTAATTTCTTATTTTCATATATATATGTATATTATTTGCTCAAGGTTTTGCGACATATACAAAGATCAAAGAACGAAATACGCCAAAAAGAATTTTTATGTCTGCTGAGTTTTGTAGACCTACTTATAATAAAATAATGAACCAATAGAATACAGCTCTATAGAAACATTGATTATCAACCTGGAAATTAAACCAACAGATGTACATAACAAATATTTTCTTATATTCCACGTAACACAATACAAAATAATACCTAAATGCTGTTTTAAATATATTTCTCTGATACTTTTAAGTAACTATTAGTTCAAAATAATGAAAAAAGATAGATAAATAATGTGAAATAATATTCTAAAATTCTACATTATCTCGAACATAAACAGACAGTAAATATCCATTAATTAGCTCATTTATTAGTAACATATGAATTCTCAAAAGTATTTGTCTTTTAGTATTGTCAACAATCAGTGTATTTTGAAACCTTAACCCACTAACATTTAAATAATTTCTTCAAATTAAAAAACTAGATCAGTTTAAAAGAAATAATTCTAATTCAATATAATTTTAATGAGTTGTGTAATCTTATTAAACAAATAGATACATACGAGTACACGTAAACTTTCACAATACAATGCCAAGAGATGTCAGCTCTACTGTACAATATAAAGTCACAACTGAGAACAATATTGGGAAACGGTGGCAAGGAGACACGAGCTGACGTCTAGCACATGTGGTTTTAATGGTGTGCACTCTAATGCAGAGGTGCTCTATTTCTTCATTATACGACGCCATTCAGCCAAGTATCTTGGGAATCTGGAAGTGTTCAACAACTAATAATATTAAGGAATATAAATGGGGCTTATGCTGCTTTACTTAAGGTACTTGTGTATTGTCTTACACGTAGTAAAATTTAGGTTTAAATCGTAAAATGGCGTACAAGTAAGTGTTATAAAAGAAAAGCTATTATAGTAACTCTATTCAAATGATTTTTTGAAAAATGAAAAGCTTTTTATGTGCCATAAGCGTAACCTGATGTGTATAAATAAATTAAATTAAAAAGCTGTTTAAAAACTAAATTTTACTGGAATGCCTCGTGACGCATCAAATGAGTACAAACTCGATGATGTTGTGACGTTTCTTTACAGAGTTCCTATGGCCACCTTCCAGCTCCAGCATCAGATCAGCTCCATGTCATTATAATACTGTATTGTCACGCTGTATTCATATGCTTGCAAAATTTCAGCAAAATCGGTTGAAGATATCTGCTTCAAAATTGAGTTGCAAGATTCCACCCGAACATACAAGCATACATACATACATTGCAATTTAATAAAAAGCTTGTAAAATCCACCAGATTGCTAGAAAAAATATTGTGACATCGATTACTGTGGAGGTAAAGCGGAAAAATAAAGAGCTCCCGAAACTAATCTAGTCCCACGACCTGCCCCTAGCGGTGGTTACGTATTTTAATCAGACATTCCTAAATGGATTTTTTCATTAAGTGCCGGCGCTGGGGAAATTGTACCTTTTAATTTTTTTTACAACTTGCTGAGATTCATCGGAACAACTGTGTCTGTTTAAGAATTTACGGAATGTTTTCCACTGTAGGTGTGCCTTAATACTGGTGCATTTGAGGGAACGACGTCTTTATGTTTGTAATTAAAACGAGTATTACAAAAGCTTTTATAATTAGTCTGTTTCTTTGTGCTTGACTGTAGGGTACATTTGGAATAACAGTGTTGTGTTCTGTAAACCATTTTACTATGGATTATTTCTTTTCATTAAGGAAAACTTTTGATTAACCTTCGGTATTCCAGAACCAGATAAATATGGCTTTCTCCGATTTAAAACTACACATCATCTAGACAAGTATCAGAGAATGGTATAGTCGTATCTTTTATCTGTAGTATCTGTACTTACGCTTCATTGCCTTTACTGCACACTGGTGCTCAGCGGTCATAACAATGTGCGTAACTCTATTGTTTCCAATTACATTTGAAAATTTCACCACTACAATTGTTCTACGATATTGCAGGTTTGCTGTTGTTCTACTTTTGTTCAGCTGTGATAAAGCTCGATTATATCATGTCCATTTACTTCACAAGTCGCACCTTATGTAAAAACCAGGCTTAATTGTTTAGTGATTACCAGTTAAAACAAAAACATATGAATAAATTAATTTTTAATTAATTCTTTATTTCCGAAGCCTTCGACGTACACGTACGTAGCATTTGACGTAGCACGCTTTTGACGACAAATAGCAGTATGATAACGATTAATAAATTAAACAGCGGAAAATATATAAGTACCCATGTGAGTAAATGGGTCACGTCTACTATGTAAAATTGACATTTGCGACATGTCTCTCGTTTGCTAAATGGTTTTCGTCTTAATTTTTCTGGTTCCTTTAATCATTTAATTGTTGAAACTAACTTAAGAGAGCGTAGAGGACAGAATTAGATAAGATTAGCGACGGAGTGTAAATGGGATTTAATTTGTTCTCGCCTCCGAATAATGGAAGTCTCTCTAAACAGGGTTGCCACCATTAACTAATTTTAATCCTGGAAGTTCTCAACTAACGACCGGATATTTTTAGCTGCCGCCATTCGGACGCCTTTAAAAAAATAAACTCAGCTCTATACTGCTCTATGGCGCTCTTTTCGTAATTTATGAACACCTAACTTTATCGGGCTTTAAATTATGTTGCTCTTATATTAATTCCTCTTTTTCTATTTCTGTGGGACTTACACATTTGATTTGTAACTGGTTAACAAGTATGTTGAAACTTTAGGCTGATGCTCTTATTGTTTTGTAGATATTTTTGTTTTGATATTCTATTTAGAATATCTTGTGAGGATTTCATTTCGTCGTTGCTTGTGAGATACTGACGTAAAATTTATATGGTGTTTGATACCTTTCGTTTTCAACAAATAACTTTTGTATTCATT
The DNA here is from genome assembly GCA_949125395.1 of Diaphora mendica. NCBI lineage: Eukaryota > Metazoa > Arthropoda > Insecta > Lepidoptera > Erebidae > Diaphora > Diaphora mendica. Next base: position 13,558,689 of record OX421321.1, read on the forward strand.
GTTATACACTTCCGATAGTTGCAGTTGTCCCGTTTAAATCGCCGTGTGAATTTGTATTTAATAATACCTTAAAAAATCTTTAAAACTCGAATCCATTCAGTATAAACTTATAAAGTAATGCAAGCTCGACCAACTCTCTAAGACGAGATGATTGACATATTAAAAAAAAACCAGCGTCCTTAGCCAAGGTGCAAGTGTTTCGAGTCGATTCTCTCTCTTCTCGAGTATTATTTTCTAATATTTTGTTTTATCACGTTGTGACGTCTTTCTCATATGTTGGTTAGTTTTCTATCACCGTTTACGTTAATTAGAATGTCAAGTTCGCTAGGGAGTTAGATCAGTTATACTGATTCCAATATCCACATGTTTTGTTAATTTTTAAACATTTAGCGTTGTTCGTAATATTTCCAAAAGGGAACAGAATAAAGTGTTTAATACTCTGCGAGTGATTATGTCACTTAGCTGTTCAATTAAGCCAATTTCAAGAGTAGTTGAAACTACACAATTGTACGTAGAGTTGCCATTTATCACACACTCTTCAGATGAAAGTTTTTGAACCATTTACCAACTGGAATAAAAACATTTAGACGACAGCTTTTTAACTGTTTTTGTTCGAGACTTGAGGATTATTACGCGGTTGAATAGATATTTGTTCCGGACGTAGTAACGGTTTTTGTGGATAAAAGAAATGGTGTAGGTAATAAATCACGAATGATGTTATGATTTTTATCACACTTTTATACTTGCATACTAAAATCAGCGATATAATTGAATTACAAGTTGTTTTGTAATGCCGACCCACGTGATACAATATGTTCTATGAGATTTTTGTAAATTCTAATATGTTTTTTATAACCTAGCTGATTAATTAATATTAGTAATATTATGTCCGTTTTCCCAGAAGTCGTTTTGTTTAAAAATTTTTGGTCATGACTTGATTACTCAAGTAATTTTCACTCAAATAATTGTAACTCCATGTCTCTTCACACGCTCATCATAATACGAATTTCATTAGAGAACTTCGTAATCGTAGTTTAATCACTTAAATACGACGCCACAGTGGTGTCATAAGTGATTGGTTACTAGAGAAATTGGTACTAAAATGTGTGCAGCTCAACTTAAAATTAAATTAGAACAGCTAAGCTATAAAACTGCAAATATTAAACTTGAAGGCTACCAAATAAAGTCCAATATTACTTATATGTACTTTAGTATGCTCAATAAAATGTCTTGAGTAACTCGCTCATCGCGAAGAAAAGCGCTATCCATTTTTGCATAGGCATTGAGCCAACACTCTCTCTCACACCTGTCTTAGTGCCTGACACGAAATTATACATACAGTTTCGAAATAAACTTAGTTTTTTTATTGTTTTCTATTTGTAAGATCATGTTACGACATTATGATAAAGGTAAAAAATATTTTTATATTTTGAAAAATGTGAGTAAGACAGAATTTTTGCATTAACAGCATTTCTATACTACCTACTTAGTTCTAAATATCCATCCCCCCAAAGGAAATATTAAAACCGTAAATAGAATAATTAACCTTATGTTGGTGGCTTTACTGATAATATAATTTTTGTTTTTCTATATCCTATCACTAACTGTGCTGGCTGTGCGGATGGACGAGTGGTTTTAGTGGATTCCTCCGCCACTGGTGTCTATTGGTCTAGCGGTTGATGTATGCGACTGCCGATCAAGAGGTCTCGGGTTCGAATCCCGGGTCGAGCTAAAAGTGTTATTGAGTTTTTCTGAGTATTCATAATTTAAAACTATTAACATTGTTAGTTTATTTGTAACAAATAGGATATGTACATAAACTACGCAAGTTATTAGAAAATATATATTTTACTACACCAACATTTAAAAGCTAATATTTTTTTCAGTTTTTTGTTGAAATGTGCTGATCTCTGCAATTCTCTGTCAGGTTCGAATGAATTTCGAATGAGATTCGAAAGATACATTGTTGAGGAATGGTATAGATTATAAAACATTACGATAGACGGAATATCGACTACAAAGTGAAGAAAAACTGCGACGAAAACCAAGTAAATTCAGTTAGAAACTTAGAAACCGTAATTAAACAAAAGAAGTTAGATAAACGTATATTACACAAAAATCTGTATGCAAATCCAAAATTCACAGAATATTTTAGCAATAACTTTGTTAAGTTTGTAAATTTAAATATAAAAGAAGCAAAAAATATTTGTCAATTCATTAAAAGAAGCAGGGAGGCCTGCATACATATTGCGAGTTAGCACTTCATTAAGGATACAACGTAATTAACTGTGAAAGCGTGTACTTACATAAGTCCGAGTTCCGCAGTCGTTCAGGGAACTTCAGAGCAATTTATAGCTTTATTCTTTTACTGCTACATAAAAAAATCTATTTAATTACAAAGAAACGATTTACTTGGTGGGTTAACGATCTTCAGTGTTATTGAACCAAACGATTGGTGATAAAAATGTGTAATCAAGAAGTTTCTCTTCAGTTTCGGTGTTATAATAACAGCTATTCATGTATCTCTTTATATATTCACGAACATTTGTTTATTCAAATGTATTGAAGTAAAACTAGATTTTATAGTAAACTAGCTAACTTTGCGTCTTTAAAATACACATTAAAAAAAAACCTGAAAATCGGTTAGGTTATACAGTTTCGGAGTTCAACGTGAGCAACAACGTGACACTAGGATTGTACAATATATGTATAATGGATTAGATATATGTAGATATTACCGATATCAATGTACCTTCATAATGATGAATTATAATATAAACAGTATTCTCCAACTCTTCTATTCTTAGGATGGTATTTTTTCTTCAAATCTGAATGGAATTAAAGGATTTTAGAGAATTGGGGTAACAACACAACAAAAAAAACCCTAATAACACTACAACTATTTTTGAAGTTGATTTATGTATGTAACTTTTGAATATTGGTTGGTTTATACTATTCAAACTATATTGTCAGAGCCATGACAAAGTTTCTACTTATGCTTATGAGCGACTGACGATCCTAATGTACACTCTTCCATTATCTGATATATAGCAGATTAGTTACTGAGTACTGAGTTTTTGCATTTAATTTAGTTTCTAAGCACCCAGTGCTTATTTCATAGCAGTGTCTTATCTATACTAATATTATAAACGCGAAAGTTTGTAAGTATGGATGGATAGATGGATGGATGGATGTTTGTTACTCTTTCACGCAAAAACTACTAAACGGATTTGGATGAAACTTTACAGTAATATAGCTTATACAACAGAATAACACATAGGCTACTATTTGCCGCGATAACCGACATATACGCAGGCGGAGCCGCGGGCAACCACTAGTTTAATATAAAGCCGAAATCATAAGTCTGTATTCTTACCTCATACACCTCGAATATATAGCAGTTTTATATAATATTTGTTATTGATGTAGAGTCAAGAATTAAAATTCTCATATAGTATAATAAATGGATCATTTCCGTAAGCCTGGTTTGCACAGAAACTACAATATTGAGTTTTTTGAACTCCGTCTGAATATATATTATGATTAAGTTTAGATCAACAATAACTTAACAATTGCAATTCCACCTCTAGAACGGTAGAACTCAACTAGTTAAACTGATAGCTTGTTATTAGTTCTGCCAAAGACATCAATTGCTATCATTGAAATTTAGTACCTGTCTACTGTTGAACATTGAATCTCGGCAATTTGAAATCACAAATTCGAATATCCTTGAGACGGGATGAGCTACTTCAGACAATGAAGCGATGTCAAAGTACACTTCAATTAAGTAATCCAACCTCCCTCTTTGCTTCTGCCTAATCCTTTTAAACGTTAAAAATAGCATTTGAAGTTTCAGGTCTGTGTCTTACCTTAGATAAACTATGTCATACGGATATTTTAATATTCACTGTGTATTATGGTTTATTTCAGGATTTTAGTCATCTGATAGCTCCATGTGTTCATAGCTTTAAAAAGCAAATTTTTTAATTAAATTTAACAGGCTGTTCCAATTTTATAATTATGTACGTTTTTCATAAATACTATTTCTATAACAATTTGTACAATATAGCAAAATAGTATTTGTGAAACTGCCTCGTTGGTCTAGTGGTTAGGTTCGATTCCCGGGTCGGACTGCTGTTGGGTTTTTCTTACGAGAAATTCTTAACTATTATTGACATCATATCCTGAGAATTTGAACTATCTGGTATATCGGAAACCAAAGTTGTGAGGGTTAAAAAAAACGACGAATCACTTCGAGAAAAGGTAGGTATTGCCCTTGAGCTTCGCTTGGCTCGTCTTGGCGGGGGCATCGTCGTGCCCCCAGATAGCAACCCGGAGTATGGTAAATGCCAGTGTTTCCCGCCCGTACCTCGGAGAGCACATTAAGCTATCGGTTCCGGTTGTCATGAACACTTATGAGAATCGTTAATGGAAAGTCAGTGACTTAAAATATGTTGACAACTAGTTAAACCTGCGAATTGAGTTCACCCTCATGGTTGCCGAGATCCGATGCCAGTTGCTCCGTAGAAAAACTGACATTCAGGTAAAACCGTTTGAACTAGTGGCCGACTCCAAATAATCTCAGGAAATAATAAAGGCTAGGAAAATGAAGGAAGAAAATGATGCGTAAATAGTATTTGTATATCACAAAGAAATATTTTAAATTACATACAAATACCTATGTATTTTAAGCGCTTAATAAAATCGGATCGTTTCAATCGTCGGTCCCACATGAAGCCTGAAGATGACAGAATCAATGACACTCGAGTGTGATGCATCATACCGTCTTGCTCGTTGAAACAAAACTCTTCTACATCACTTTTCTATCTTAAAATTTGGTTAAAACTAGAGATGAAATACCTGTTTAACCGGATATCCTGCCACAAAATATTCTACTGAAAATTGACGATTGTCACACCTATGGAAAGCATACAATACACGAATAATAATAAAAAGTTAAATAAAGAGTCTGAAACATATTTATTAATAATATATGAGTTCTGAATGCTTATGTTTTAATGAAGTAATAATAATTAATAACTAAAAGGTCAACTACTCAAACGCCATTGAAGTATCTCTCTAAACCTTTGTAGTTTTTTTTTGGTTTCAATTTTTTCCAGATCATGATTATTAACGGGTTTTTAATGGCCTATTGATATTCCTGTTCTAGAAACTATGTCATTCGCGATCATTCTGACCCTGTCTAAGTACCTTCTTCCTTTGACGTATTTGAAATCGATTATATTCCTAAAAAGGGCTGTATCATGTAGGCGTCTAGGTAAGGTTTCGACAGAGTGTTTTTAAACTCCGTCGAAACCTTAAAGGAAATAAATAAGTAATACATGTTGTATTAGTAATATCACTAGTTTTTACCCTTACTTGGCTTGGATCTTGATATAATCCAAAAATTATAACGTAACTGTACCCTGCCAAGATTTGTTCTAGTAAAATCTGGTTGCATTGATAAGCACTGTCGCAAAAATTTTATAAAAAACCATCATTGAAATGTGTTGTATATCGTGTCAAAACTTTAGGTAAATTTGAAGCGAAATTTTGAGATTTCGAAGCGTACACAAACGAACTTAACATTTCTGTCTAATTATGCATATATATGTCCCGTCCACTTAATGCCCAATAGTAGTCTTTATTATTACTACCACTGACCTATAAACATACATATTAATGCATCAAAACAGCTTGGATAGTCGATAGCCTCCGCTTTGCCCTGACATAGTATACCGGTATGGACAGATTGACGGAGCAGTCGATCACGAAACTTGTTCACTTATTATTGTTACCTTCTATAGACTAACGTTACACTATAGTTTAGGCAAGTAACGCTTTTTTAGGGTTCCGTGCCAAGCAAAAAACGGAACCCTTATAGATTCGTCATGTCTAGCTGTCTGTCTGTCTGTCCATCTGTCCGTCTGTATGTCACAGCCACTTTATTCCAAAACTATAAGACCTATAATGTTGAAACTTGGTAGGTAGATGTATTCTGTGAACCGCACTAAGATTTTCACACAAAAATAGAAAATAAAACAATAAATTTTGGGGGTCCCCATACTTAGAATTGAAACTCAAAAAAATTTTTTTCATCCAACCCATACGTGTGGGATATCTATAGATAGGTCTTCAAAAATGATATTGAGGTTTCTAACATTTTTTTTTTCTAAACTGAATATTTTGCGCGAGAGACACTTCCAAAGTGGTAAAATATGTCCCCCCCCCTGTAACTTCTAAAATAAGAGAATGATAAAACTAAAAAAAATATCTGATGTACATTACCATGCATGCTACTTCCACCGAAAATTGGTTTGAACGAAATCTAATAAGTAGTTTTTTTTTAATACGTCATAAATCGTAAACCGCAAAAAAATTACACTATTATTAAAACATCGATCAAAGTTACAACGAACTACAAGAATTTTTATATTATGTTACTTGCTGCTTCGGAACCCTTCATGGGCGAGTGCGACTCGCACTTGGCCGCTTTTTTCTTTGTTGGTTAATTACACGGTTGATTTAGGCAATGGGAAACAAAAGCGTTTTCATGGAGGTTGGTAGTTTAATGAGGCCAAGTTAGCTAAACAAACAGTAAAAGTAAGAATTGTAGAAAGACTAAATGAGGCAGACTATTAATCTGGTCTGGAACAAACAATAGGTACTAGTTTGCCTCGCCTTCGACCAAAGGTTGATACTATGATAATCATAAAAAACATGTTAGTGCGTGTCAGTAGGTTATTATCATTAGACCCTCCGAGTTCTTCGTTTCAAATAATATTACTACAGAAATAGAGCAAAAATGTTACTTGTACCTACAAAATAAGTGCTAGAACATTTTGATTTAGATATATGTAACATAGGTTAGAAATGAGGGGCGAAAATAATATAAATTATGTATTTTACCAAGCTTTTTATCATCTAAGTCGATAAAATAAGACGATAAAAAAATTATAGCAGATTTTGTATATATATATATTTATTATAATTTTTTTAAAAGACAACTCCCGCACTTTGAATAAATCCTGTGTCGCGGGGGACATTACAAACATACATAAAACGGACACAAAAAACACCCAGACTCAGAACAACAATTTGTAGATCACACAAAGTGTTGTCCTACGTGGGATTTGAACCCACGACACTTGGAAAAGAAGGAAACGGCGTGGTGACCGCCAAACCACTAGGCCAAACGTGCAGTCGATATACCTAGTAGAGAAATAGTATGAGAGTTGATAAAGTACTTTTAATAGAATTGCAAATTACGCAAATATTAAATTATCTAGTAGTACGGTATAATATGATTTTTTGCTTATCAACCTGCCTTTTTAGTGAAAGGCGAATGGAACGAATGCAACCTTGCACAATGCAGACTCGAATTATATTACCAACGTTTAGTGGAACGAAATGCAAAAACAACATCATTACAAAATATGCATATACAGTTATCTATATATTAAAAAATTAAGAAACCTGTTACGACTCCGTCCGGCCGTTCTATACAAGTCATTTGCTTAATTATTTTTTAATAGAATATATTGTTGCTCAGATGTGTTATTATTAGCATTAGAAATCACCAACATTTAACCTTCTCAAGCCATATTCAAACATGAATTCCTGAACAATTTTCATGCTTTCATAGACTTCTCGAAATCTCTTATTGTACATTGGACAATTCCCCCTTAATAAGTACTCGGCTCGTTTTTGTCTGGTCGCTAGACGCAGCGAGTATTTATTGAGTGTCATTAATTTAAGTTTTTGTCGATTTAAGTTAGTTGTTGAATTAACTTTGGGTGTTAACATTATAATCAGAGTAGTGTAGTACTGGTTCTCATATATTAATGCGACAACATTTCGATTTCAAAGCGTTTTTTGCTCATTATCGAAGATCCCTGTAGAAATCGCGTAGAAGTAACAGTAGAAGTAATACCGTTCACCGAACTTATTTTAAATTGTTTAATCATTATTCTACAGGCACTTTATAAGTATATTTATTAATAAATAAAGTCTATTAAAAAATAAATCGACCATCTGATGTTTACGGTTGTATCCATAGATACAGCTATGTTTTTCTCTTATTGCAATAATAACAAAACATTTCAAGTAATATTGTATTTCATAGTTAAATATCAAAATTAACTTCTCCTCTATGTCGCTTTTTAGGAACGAAGGTCCTTGTGGCGCGTTGCGCAAGGGGGCTAGACGGATTAAGACCAAAAGTTGTAACGAGAATTTTCGTTGTAACGACACTTTTAACATTGAGTTGATGTCATAGTGCTGGATAGTATATATAATATATATATATAAACTTCGTTCCATCCGGGTGTCCCTTGACACCTCTCAAGTTTTTTGTTTATTTAAAAAAGTAACAAGATAAACTATTAATTACTATAGGTACTAATGATAATAAATTAGCAAACTTTACGCATCGTTTAACATTATAGACAACTTTATAGTAATTAATGAATTGCCTAAATATAATTTCCTTTATCATTAAACAAAGTGATAATCAATTAGTGATACATACATAATTATTCAAAGTCCTTGTGTTTAAAACCGAGACCTCTAACTTTGACGGCCAACGCTCTCTTGTTAACCCATCATTACTTGTCTAGCGTAACCGCGTGCGTTGCTTACCGGTCCGTAACCTATGGATGTGTGGAAATTCATCGTCCCCGGGGTCAATAACCATATAGAAAACAGGTACAGGTTACAGGTAGTAGAGCCACGCTGATTTCAGCTCGAACGTGCCGGCTCGACCGGGGCGATACTACCCTCGCACAGAAAATCAATGTAAAATGACAGCGTTCGTGCTGTCGTGTTTCGTTCAAGTTCAAGTACAAGTTCCATACTTGTTGACTAGACTAAAAGATGCAGAAGCATCACTAGGCCGCCATGGTGTGGGTCGCCATGCTGCATTGTCTGCATTCGCAGAGAGTATGGTGATCACCACTCTTGGATTCTGCTCATGCTTTGCATCAGGCAGAGTAGAGTCATTTTGGCGCACCATACATTAAAAAAAAGTATTACATGGTTCTAAAACTTATTTTTTCCCAGGTTCAGAGGTATCCCAGTTTTCACATTGTATTTAGCCAAAGAATGACATGCTGTTACATGTTATAACTAGCCAATCATGACATGTCTCAACATGTCTGTACTTTATAGTGAAGTTTTTAAAGTATCATATAATACATTAATTGATTTCCATTAGGCTTTTCAACCAGTCCATTGTGACCTGTTTCGTATCCCCTGATACATTTTTGGTTGAGTGGTTACGTCACGAAAGTTAATAAAAAGCTAAGAAAACAAATTCACTTTTACATACTTTCACATTGTATACTAAATGAATTCTTATTTAAAAAAAGTGAATAACAATAAAGGCAGGCAGCCAATAGACGACAAAACCCTTTTTTAAGGTTGAACGGTAGTCTAAACTAATCAAATAAGTTCTCCGCATCAAGTCTGCGTTAGCTCGTCTTAATATAGTGACTGTAATGCTTATACATAATGCATGTGATCTTATTAATACGTAGGCTACTAGAATAGTAGATAATTAGATCATATTACGTATAAATCTTAGACTGCTTAGACACATACATCACACTCTCTTATATATTTAAGCACGTTGAACTGCAATTAACTCAAGGTTTTCGTCTCTCTGTTTGTATAATGCCTGAGTTAACGCCTTTAGAAATATTATACTCATAATTGCCTTAATAAATATTAATTTTGTTGAATATTGAAATGTGGGTACGTATATATATGTTTTTTTACTGTTTCACGTATTTTAATATGTATAACATTTGGAGATAGATTTAAACACGATTAAGCACATAAAACATCGACTAATTACGTTTAAGCATCATAAAATTCCTATTTCATAAAAAAGGACTTTTTTTCTTTGTTCTGTACAGTACTATACAGTATTTCCTACTGGTAAAGTACCTACCCAGTTGATAACATTGTCACTTGGAAAGTCAATAATAATTACATCTGTGCAAAAAAATCTATATTTATGTTTACTACGTTGAAAACCAAACATTATTTCAAAGATAGCATTTCACCTACTACTGCTTACAAAAAATATTGAGTATAGTATAATATAACTAGAAATAAAATATATTTGCCTGCCTACCTGATATGCCTGATTATGTATAATCTATATAATCGTACCTTACATCAGACGGATAATCCACTTTCTATTTCAATATCAGGCTAAAATAAGCTATTCAAACTCCATTTTCAATTTTCCATACTTTTTTATAATAAGAACAAAAGGTGTGTATGATTAAGTTATTGCTTTCTATCGATATACCTAAGTAGACATTCTAAATAGCTATTATTTTCTAAGATGGGTGTAAATTCAATATATTAAAATTAAAAAAAATACTATTGAACCTAAATATTAATTGCCTTGGTGGCGTAATGGTAGCGTATGCGACTGCTGTGCTTGAGGTCTCGGGTTCCATTCCCGGGTCGAACATTTGGTTCGTAAGATCTGAAAATATTTGTATCGAAGTTTGGATGTTTTCTATGTATAATATGTAAATTTCCATTTACAAAAAAAAAGTATATATGTATTTAATTACTTATATCAGTTGTTTAGTACCCATAACTCAAGCTCTGCTTGGCTTGGGACTAGATGACGTTGTGTGTTAGATGTCGGCAATATTTATTTATTTGTTGTTAATCTATGCTTATTTTGGCACATGCTTATGTATGTTGTTCATATGTGCGTTCAGTATGTTTTAGTTGTAATCGTATTTTCCCACGCCATATGCAGCCAAGTAAGACCGTGTGCAAAACTAGTTTATACTATAATTGCACACCAAGTATCATACTTATCCGTGTTCCTTTTAGTCAACTGAGTGTAGAATAGAGGTTAATGTTTTTCTTAACGATGTGTTTGAAATAAATCCGAGTGTAATTTTATGCGTATATTTTGTGCACGATTCTTTGTTTACTTGTGCATTTATTCTTCGAGTCATTTAGACTACCCAAAACTAGATAGTCTAGTCTTACGTTATTTAATAAAAATAATCGAATATAATATAATTTATTGCCTCAATTTTTACTTACATCTCATCTCGTTTATAAATATAACTTACGAGATGACTGTCTTATAAGTTTAACTGTATTTTGGTTGTGGTAACGCAGAGTAATTATAATATGATTAATGCCAAAGTGATGATATGAACCAACTTGATAAAATAAAATGATGAATCTACTTATGGGCGACAAATTTGATTACTTTTGATTACTGTAAACTTCTGTTGCGCTAATACTCTCTGAGCAAAATATTTTATTAGACTATCATCACGCAATATTGTCCTAGAGTCCTAGACAGATCAGCAAAAATAAAAATCTTCCAGAGGCATATAAAACAAAAGTAATTATCGGTCAAGTTGACCGAAGCTGACTCATCAAAATTCCTTTAAATAACATATTTGGGTCATCTTGCTATTCCGCAAGAAGTAATAATGGGGAAAGTTGACCGTAAATGCAAAGTTTGTTGTAAGAACAAACTTGAAGATCAAAGAGTCGATCGTAAACATTGGCCTGTATTATATATTGTTAGTAAAATATATAATACATAGAATTGACAAGGCAACATAGGTATTCTTTTCAACCTTTAGTGTATATAGACTCCAGGAGTTTTGTACGAGTAGGTACATTCTAAAACCTAAGGGGTTCTTTTGTAGGTTGAGTTAAATTAGATCTTTTAAATACACTAATTTCTTAGTTTTAGTATTTTGTGCATTTGTTTAAGATTCGTTTGCATTGTATCCATCCAAAATATAAAGTAATCACTCTACATAATTAATGACAGTGGTCGGTGGCGAAGCGTTCTCATGACATCATTAGCATCAGGTTTTTAGATTTTTCTTTCTGAACACACACAAACGCAGCCTAAGAAATAATAACAATCTAGACTGTACAAATAATTTGTTAGACATAGAGCCATAGAGGCGAGCGAATTTCGGAGATCGATCAGTCATGTATGAGCCTCAATAATGTTCTTTTACTACAGTAAGCTCTCAATTCACCGTGTTAGAAATTGTGTTTGTATCTTCGTTGCTGAGATTGAGTAATGATTTATATTTATGGAATGAAAAAGAATATAAGTTTGAGTAAAACAACATAATGCATTTATAATGAACGTGTTTGCTTTCGATATTTATTAATAAAATATTAGGAGGCTGTTTATTTATATTTAGTATCTCTTACAAAAAGTTTTTGCCTCAGGTCGACCTTTGTAAAGTGTTGGTGCTATTTAAGTGTGTATAAATGTTTAGAAGAGTGAGTACACAAGAGGACCCCGACGTTCTCAAGGAATCTTACAATACTTATTTTAAAGTTGAAGAGCTTATTTATTTTATTGTCGAAAGGCGTATATCGTTGAAGACATACTATATTCAATAGTTTGTATATCACAGTCTTTATATGGGCACGATATAGAGACCGTCGCGAGTCTGCGGGGCCATCAATAATTTTACAAAAGTTACGAGTGTGACAAATTTGTCCTAGCTTCGTACACATCACCTGCAATAAAAACTAGTTATTGGTTATCTCAGGTAGTTTTGAAAACTACTTTCTGCTGCCGATTTCCTTTACAACCTGTAAGCGTACATAATTGAGTATCGCGTGTACGTTGTTAACAAAGTCAAGGTGAGATTCGATAGCATTCGCTGTCGTCTTCCTCGTACAACGCCGGCCAGTTCGACAGGTTGTGAACACTCATTGTTTCGATAACTGCTTGCTCTCACACCATTGTTCTATACACACAACAACAAAATTATACCTTAGAACGCCCATGCATGACATATTTTATGAAACATACGTTTACAACTGTACATCGAAAGTTGATGATAAAAATAGGATAAGTGAACGGTTTTGGTTGTAGAAGTATAAAACAAAAGCATTATATTTTATGCATTTTAAATACACAATAAATTTTTTTATGTAATTACTGTATTCTGGAGAAAAGTCAAGATTGTATCGACTATCGATCCCCTCTAGTTGTTAATCTTTAGTAAACTACATATACTATTAAGACCCGTCAATTTAATACTGATATTATTATTACAGAACATGGTAAAATTGATGTGATGTTTAAATAAATGCCGCTACAAAACACCTGCTATATGGCCAATATATGACAAATGTACGCAGCAATGACTGAATTTTAATCAAATTGGTTTAAAGTTATTTAAACATTAAGAAACAAGTCAAACTCATTATTTAACATAAAAAATGATTAAAATTCGCAAAATTCATAAATAAATTACAGTTGACTCGTGAAATTCAAAAGCTTCCCTTTTAAATACGACTGAAATATTAATTTCCAACATCAAAAGTATCCATTTCTACACAAAAGTGATTATAATAAATAAGCAGGCCAAGAGATCTTGTAATAAAATGTTAAAACTTCTCTTGTATATCTTTACCTTTATTTTATATCGAAATTAAATTAACAAGATTTCAAAGAACACAACTTCATTTTTACTGGGACTAGGTTAGTATAAACTTGCTATAAACGTGTTTTATTTTACGACGCTTTCGTCGCTTTTATTGTTGACAGAATTGTAAATTATCTAGTAAAACGTTTAATGTACCTAATCATATATTATTTCAGCTTGTAATTTGTTATATGTATCTTATTATTCGTTTCGTGGCTTATACATATCAAATAAATAACGATTTCAATATGTACCTATTAAACGTTTTAAAATTCAAAGGTGCGTATAATCTTTGACTTTTGAACTCACAATGATCCTTTAAGTCAAAGGTGTACAGTCTAAATCCGAGTTAGAAATATTACTTTAATATTAGTCAGCATTCTACTCCGTCTTTGGTTTCGATTTCATTGAAAATAGAAGACAAATTTAGAAACTAAAGTCGGGCTCCAGTAACTTACAAATCAACTTTTTCTACTACTGTTTCTTTATTTAGGTCATTGTCCGGATCTTTCCTTTCCGGTACAATTGTGTGTAAATAAATAAGTTTGACTAAAGATTCTTAAACAGGATATGTATGTGTGTGTTTTGGCCTTCTGCCAATCACATCCACTCTTCAGGATGCACGAGTTTAGATATGGATACTTTCTTTGTAAATCATTCAAATGTTCGGGAGAGCAACTCATATATTATTTATTATCGTTCTAATTAATTAACGTGGCTTTAACTATATTATTTTTTACGATATTTTAAAAATCTGAACTGTTAAATTTTAAAATATGGTTGGACATAAAAAAATAATGGGTTTTTCTGAAGATTACGAATGTTACTTGTCTGAAATTATGCTCTCACAAGGTTTTTGTTTATTGGAACACAGTTAAAGGACTTAATTTAAATTTAACTGTGAAGGAAAAAGAACGTTATATCATTAAATGAATAATATAGTAAATATTAATATGAACAAAATTTCTCTTTTTTTTTCTCTTGTTTACTCTTATTGAATTACGATTAACATCTCCTTATAACAGTTATTTGTGTCACCAAATATCATTTTGACCATCATCACCAATATGTAGAAAAAAATCTGCATTTCCCACTTCTGAAAAATGCTTGTGCATAGGCTATTAAAACATTCTTTGTTATTAAGTTGTACAAGTAACAAATATAAAAACTAAGTACAGTTCAAATCAACCTATCGCCGTCCACTGCTGAACCAAGGTCTCCTCAAGGAGCAATTGAGCTGCAATAAAAAAAATAACAAAATAAAAACCGACTTCAAGGTTCGACTCGATTTCTCTTGGATGCCATCATCAGATCTTAGTGTCCTTATCATGGTACTACCGTTGGGATATCTCCTTTCCATTAAAAAAAGAATCCTTAAAATCGGTTCATAAACGACAAAGTTATCCGCGAACACATATTAAAAAACATATACGATCGAATTGAGAACCTCCTTCTTTTTGAAGTCGGTTAAAAAATAAATAAAACCCAATTCCCAAAAAACCTGAATGCACACACATGCATTCTACACCAGGCAGTGTTTAAACAGCTTTAATACCGTAGTACCTTAGCTTCGCCGAAATTTTAACGGGGAGAGGATAAATTTGCGAGTGGCCTCACTAGTGCTGTATCTCTACTGTTTATAGTTGCATATTTACATCCTTGCTCTTGAATTATAAATTTCGTATTGGCAATTTTATTTGTACCATCCTGAAATGACTTTCAATTTATAAAACGTTGATTAACGAAAATAGCGATGGATAGAAATTTTAAATGTCTTTTGATATAAGAATATAATAAATTTCTTTTAGAAGAATGTGCCTATCGTTTTTACTTGCTTCGTCGATAAGACATATTACATACACCTATGAGAATAGTTGCCGCTTACATATGAAAAAAACTAAACGTCATGTACCTTATTTAAATCCGTAAACATTGAAGTAAAAATGCGTAAAAAGAATAAGGAAGTACGTTAAGTAGTCTGTTTCAAACAAAAGAAAAATGAAACAAAAAGGTGCGGGTAGGCAATGCAAGCGGAAGAAGTCCGACATCACAAAACATGACACAATGGTAACAGAATACAACACTGTGAAATGAATTTGCAGAGAATGCAAAAGGCGACCGCGATATGGTAATCTATTTCATTGTTTAGAAAGTTGGAAGAGTGATTTATATCAATTAAATAACTGCATTTCATTTTTTTTACCATGGAAGAACTAAAAAGCAACCTAAATGAAAAAAAAACGTTAACGATTTATTATTTGAACAGTTTCAAACTAACATTATTATGGTTTACTGTTCTCATATACTATACAAGTAAACTAAATTAAAATATGGAAGAATATTATCAAACAAATTCAATTAGACAACATGTTTTCAAAAACATTTAGATTCTGACAGCTATGATATCACTTATTAGTCTATAGAAAAGCTGGTCATATCAAATTAATAACATGTTTGGAAGAGATCGTTTTTTGATTTTTCAGAAGACGGCCCCCATTTCATCTCATCCACATTTTTTATATTTTTTATCATTAATTTCATCCCGACGAAGACTTAAAAGACTTGAAGACTTATTTTAAGAAGACTATAAACACTTGACATTGGCAGAAATAGCTGATCCGAGAGATCCGGCTGGTTGCCATTTCATCAAAAGAAGAAGAACATGTTTGGAAGTACAACCAAAAAGATGCCAGTTAATTGAAAAACTCATGTTTGTTCTAGTTTTGAGAATAAAAAAAAGTCAGAGTGTAAAAGTTAAGAAACGGTATGTTGGTGTTAAATACAAGCGGAAGTCGCGTGGAGAGGGATCTGTAGACGGGATTGTAAATGTAAGTTTGTATGCATATTATAAACCATGCAATCTTACATTTGCAATTCCACGTGACGTGAAACGTAACGATGACTTGGTGACCATGTTATTTTAAGACCATTGACATTTTCCTGTTACCTAAATGTAGTATTACTACCTATAATTTTTTTCAAGTTTTAAATTGCTAAAAGACATAAAATAAAACTAGAGATAGGATATCTGTTGAATTATTAAAACATTTCTAATTTATTTTAGATTGTAAAAACCAAAAATTTTAAATACATGAATGCCATGGACTTTTACGAGTCAAGTAAAAGTCAAAGTTCGTGTTATTTTTACTATTTGTAGTCCTTGACACCGATAAAGTTTAGAGCCAAAAAATGTAGAAATCAAATCAGTATAAATAAAACAAATTCAGACAGAACTAGGGACGAACGTTCGAAGTTCTTAACAGCCACGACATGTTACAGCGATTTTGTGTAAACCCGTTTATGTAATTGCGTAGTACCGTTCCTCGTAAATGCACTTGACCCGGATGGTGCCGTCTTGTATGTATGGAGATCAAACGCTATGAATTATGATACACTATGTTTATATTTCGTACTCTCTTTATTATTTGTTTATAAAATGTACATCGCATTTTTATTGCACTATAATATTGTTATTGGAAAAGATGAAAGGAACACTATATCGGAGTGCCTTGCGATAAATATTGAGTGATGGATTGAGTTCAATGATGTTGTTTATATGGATTTATTTTGCTTTTAGAATAACGTTAACCTGTTTTGTGTTACTTATCAAGAGTTATGTGAGGTCTCACTTACATTACTTATTTCTATGGAGAGACTTGGCATTACTTTATTCTGTTTTTGATGATACACAGATCATTTAAAAAAAAGAATTAACTGGGTGATCTGGTTGTAATATTTTTTTTGTATTTTATGATGATGTTTTTAACTATACATAGCACTACGTTACATCTCCCAAAACAAATGAAATAGAATGAATAAACCATCGATAATAAACAAAATTTTAACGAAATAAAAAACCGACTTCAAGAACGACCAAATCGATCGATTTCTCTTGGATGCCATCATCAGATCTTAGTGTCCTTATCATGATGCCACCGTTGGGATATCTCCTTTCCATTAAAAAATAATCATCAAAATCGATTCATATACGACGAAGTTATCCGCGAACACACATAAAAAATAATCATACATATATACGGTCGAATTAAGAACCTCCCCCTTTTTTGAAGTCGGTTAAAAATACTGTTAAATACGAATATTCATAATATAACCATGGAAAAATTTCTACAACCATAAGATCGCTTATTGTAATTCGTCCAAAATTTAGGTATATTTACCTATATTTTTATATATATCGTTAATCGGGTAATAAAGTCTAAGGTTACCAATATTGCGGAATAGTAGCTATTTTTATTTATTATGTAAACGTACGGGACATAAAAGTTATTTTACCGAATCCAATTAACCCTTCGTGTGGCGGGCCGCGGCGGGCGCGAAACCGTCGCCTGGCGGGGCCTCTGCAGGGTGGCCGTGCTACGTATGCGCCGATGCATTCTTTCGCCAATTTATCAATGGTTTTCTAAGAAGACCTACTAATATTTATTATATTTGGATTCCTGATAAAATTTCCTACAGAGTAGTGTAAAAATATTGTAAAGTTTTTTACGTATCTGTTGTTAAAATCGCTAGAAATTAAGGAAGAGATAAAAAAAAACGAAAAATTTGTATAAACTTGTATATATTTTTAAAAATAAATCATTCCTACACATACTTTTTGTGTTATTCTAAAGCTAAACCTTAAATCTATTCAATTTAATCATCACTTGACAAATTCAATACAAAGTTTTTACACCACGACTATTAGAACTCAGCGCGCCATTTCTCCCGCGCTCGCTCACTCCTAGAACAACATGAGAGTTTCAAGTGGCTTTGACGACAGATGCCGTAATGAAGTGGCTTGATTTAATTGTTTCTGAGTAGTATGGTTCATGAACTTTATATAATATAGGTATCAGATGTATAAGTTCCTTTATTTCAAAGAACGGACCATATTAATCAACCCATTCAAATCGACACTCAAATGACTAACTTTACTATTTACACTTTTAAAGCGACAATCACGCGGTTTTTTCATTACCGCTTGTTTGTTACAAATAGTACACAATATTTACTATAGAATACATAAAAAACAATAAGTACTTGCTAACAAAAACAATTAGAAATAAGCTGACAAACATACACGACAAGAGCACGACAAGGGCACGACAAGGGCGCGACAAGAGCACGACAAGCGGTGAAATTAACATTGCGCGGGAAACTACGTACGTAGAGTGTGAAATGGACATGGCATTGTGATAGTCAAAAATTTTTTTCATATGATTTTTTAAATGTTATATTTATAAAAATTATGTGTTGTGAGTATTTTTTTTTTAAATATGTACCTATTTATTTATCTATTGTAAGTAATGATTTTTTTTTATTTATTTCTGGAAGTAATATTTATTTATTTTTCTTTATTGCACACTCAAAGCAAAATGGTTCAAAATTAGAGTAACAAAGTATCCAAGTATAACAATCAGAGGTCTTACCGCTCACGGCAATTTCTTTTAGACAACCATAACATGACATGAGGTGTTTAAAAATTTACCGTTGTTTACATATAGGTAACACATACTTAATAATAATATACAATAAAAAAATGGGATCTGTGCAGCACGAGCTCACCACCAGTGCCGTGGAAAGAACTGAGTGTCAGACATAAATACACATACATATACATATACTTACAAGACACACCTTAAAAGATATTATATCAGGAAGCCACCGCTTACAAGTATATTAACAGTCAACTTACTGGTTTAAAGTACGTAAATTATGATGACTTTTCTACCTCACCTCAATTTCAATAGCTCTTTGATAGACAAAGTGTAAAAAAAAACCGGACAAGTGCGAGTCGGACTCGCGCACCGAGGATTCCGTACAAACCTGTACGTATATAAGTACAAGTTTTCTGAACTTTTCTGTTACCTGTGCTGTTAAGCTATTGCTTCTAACCAAATTTCAATTTTCTATGTCAACAGGAAGCAGCTTTTAGATTTTGATTCGCTTGCGAGCAGTCGCGAGTTTCAAAATATGTGGTATAAATGGTTGTACCTTTGCGTTTTGCGTTTTTGCGTTGACTTTTTTTTTTTTTTCAAAGCTTAAAGGCTATTTATTACACCTAATTTTGATATAAATTTCAACTTGATACCTCTGCGCGTTCATGAGGCAAACGGTAATATATAGTTATATAATTATAAAAGAAACATGTAATGTAACAAAAAAAATATATTTTCGAAATTTTTCCTTTAGTTGTGCTATAAAACGTTGCTTAGTGCCAAATTTCAAGATTTTAGGACGGCGGGAAGTATCCATTAGGTTTTGATTCCCTTGCGAGTAGTTGCGAGTTTCCAAATATGGGGCTTAATATGTTGTTTCTTGAGATTGCGTTAATATAAAAGTTTAATTTTGTTACAGCTTGAAGGTGTTATAGACTTGAGTCTTTGATATGAATTTAAATTTTATACGTCTACGCGTTCATGAGGAAAGTGGTAGCCAGTTTAAATAAAAAAAAAAAAAAAAATGCGATATAAGAAATCTGTGCTTTTCGCAATTTTTCCTTTATCTATACTATAAGACGTTGCTTCCGTCTGCTCGTTTGTCCACTCTGTAGATGACCCGGTCTGTTGTCATTTGCCCTCCCGCATTTGTCTTGCTCCATCTGCTCGTTTGCCCTTCAGAAGTCAGTTGGAGCCGTTGTCAGATGTCAGCCGCGGCCGCAAGGTGTTGAGCGCGCTTACCGCCGCTGTTCTCATTCTCATTACCTGTGTAATATAAAAGCAAACCAAAAAGGAAAACCACACATTAATAAAATTCACTATCTGCCAGTGAAAGAAATCATCAAAATCGGTCCAGCCACAAGCTATACATGAAATAATTACCTACAAATTTTAACAAAAAAAAACCGACTTCAATCTGGACCAAATTTAAATGGGCGTATGCGAAAGCACCAGCTTTCAAATAAAAAAAGAATTATCAAAATCGGTTCACCCAGTCAAAAATTATGAGGTAACAAAAAAAAATACAGTCGAATTGAGAACCTCCTCCTTTTTTTGAAGTCGGTTAAAAATACAGTAGAATAGGTAACCTCTACCTTCTAATTTATATCTTATTACATCAGCTATCAGCCAGTGAAAGTTTCATCAAAATCGGTCCAGCCACTAGCTATACATGAAGAAATACAGTAGAATAGATAACTTCCTCCTTCAAATTTTATCTTATTACATCAGCTATCAGCCAGTGAAAGTCACATCAAAATCGGTCCAGCCACTAGTTATACATGAAAAAATACAATAGAATAGATAACCTCCTTCTAATTTATATCTTATTACATCAGCTATCAGCCAGCGAAAGTCCCATCAAAATCGGTCCAGCCACTAGTTATACATGAAAAAATATAGCAGAATAGATAACCTCCTCCTTCTAATTTATATCTTATTACATCAGCTATCAGCCAGCGAAAGTCCCATCAAAATCGGTCCAGCCGTTACAGATATGAGCTGGAACAAACAAATCGACAAAAACCATAAAAATGTTATTATGGAATATATGTACCGTGTATACAATCCACACACTACACAAATTCAAACTAAAAAAAGATGAGCATAGTATGAGCATAGTTTTTGTGTTATACCCTCTCCATTTCCAACCGACATCCGTGGAATCACGCGGGCTTTTAATGCACGCAAGCGGCAATTGCCACGGCTAGGTATTTAGATGAATAATTATGAAATTACTGCACCGATGCTCTCGATTTAACTTTCGTTCGTCACTTGAGTTATGTTAACACACAATACAAACACTAAATATATATATGCATGCATTTTAGTTTTCAAAATAATAAACAAAATTCATTGATGGTGGCCTAGCACGTATACACTTTCATTTCTGAGACAATTTACATTTAAAACATAAAGAGAAACTCAAACAAAAGGTGTTATATAGTAGATTACTTACCCAGACATCTTTTTAATACAACATAATCACAAAACTGCAAAAAAACACCACTTTTTAAATATATTTCGTTCCCGCCACAATTGACACACACGTTCTCCGTCTCGTCCGAATTGGAAAGGGCTATGTCGAACGGAATTTCTCTATGCCTGGCTAAAATTTGTTGCGCTTAGCTGACGTTGTCCCTCCTTGACGTAATAGTGTAGGTGCAAGTGCAATATCAGTCGACAATTTCGTTTTTTATTGCATTTTATATCGACATGAGCGATCCGCCAGGTCCTGGCTTCGTGCCACTTAGTGTAAAATCAGTGAAGCCAGGTCCTGGCGCCGCACCACCCGATGTTTTAATATGCTTTGACAAGTCAAGTATAGCCAAGGTCTAGTCCTTATTCTACTTATTCTTTCATAAACCCAATTAGTTTACACTAGCAGACCTGACAAACGTTGTACTGTCAAAATTTTGATGGAAAGATTACTTTCAGTTTTGACGGGTTATTTAAATTTCTGTTTTTTTTATTTATCTTTATCTATCTTGGTTAAAGCTTTTTGTCTAACGTATTAATTGTGTTATTACCAACAGACAGACAATATGACAAATAGAAAAGGTACTTATTAATAGAACTTTTAAGCTATTGCATAGCTTTTATCGCGGGCTTTGAGGGCGGCGACCGAATCAAAAAATTCCGTAACGAAAATAAAACCTAACACTCGAAGCTCGCACGGATCGAGACGAGCTGCTCCGAAATCGGACGAATACGTAAGCAGCTGATTGTGAGAAAGTATATAGGTGTAACTGTATAGGTATCTATCATATCTTTATAATGCCACACTTACCGTATGTGCGCCCCGTGAGTAGACATGTTCAAAGAAAAAAAAATACAGCATAAATAAAATAAAAAAATATATATAATTGCACAAGTTGATAAAAAATGCTATGCAATAGCTTTACCGCGGCAGTCCCCGAGTGCCACACGTTTTTTTTTATTAATCTACTATACATCTATACAAATAAATAAAATTGGAGTGTCTGTTTGTAATATTAAAATAACCGCTTTTTAATAAATGCATATGTATAATTTATACACGGTACATGTACCAAAGTAACATTTTGTAAAAGATTTGACTGTCTGTCTGTTAGTTCCGGGTAATCTCTAGAACGGCTGGACCGATTTTTACGGGACTTCTACTGACAGATAGCTGATGATCTAAGGAGTAACTTAACTACTTTTTTTAGACTAGCTTCATCCAGCGGCGTTACCCGCGATACGACAATAACCGCGAGTAACACCGCGGGGTTCAGTTAGTAATTTATAAAATCAGGCAGTCTAGACATAGAGAATAATGCTTAGTCACTTGGTCTATGAATGATTGAAGAATTAGCTACAAATTATAGGTAAATAAACAACCTACAAACCCATTATGCCTGCTATGACCTATTATCCCAGAAAGCTTTTCCTTTTATCTTTCACTACTGAAAGTGCCTGAGGCACGTTACATACATATGCTCAAATAAACTTTTGACAAGAACTTTTGCAGAAGAACCTTTTGAATTATATTTGCGTTACAACCACCCTTATATATACATACTTACCTAGTTTTTAAACACTTCAATAGTCTTATAGTTCTTTAGACTGATATAAAACGGCAATACTACTCGTATTGGTTAAAATAACCAGAGGTGATGGAAAGTGACGAGATGTTCTATTATTATAGAAATAACAAAACCAAAGCATGGAAAACTATTGAAGTTGACTCTGTGTACTTTTGTCATGGATTAGTATTTGTAAAGACGTAAATACATATTAGTTTTTACTTAGCGCGTCTTTAATTTTGCAACAGTATGGTGATATCAAATATAAAAATATGTAAAAAGTAACAGCAAACCAAACGAGCATTTCGATTACGGTTATGCCAGCTTGCAGAGATTTACGAGTATCAATCGCATTCTAAAATAACGCCTCATCGTAAAAAATAGACCGACATTATGTTGGTAATTAATAAAAAATATTAATTAATAAAGATTCTATAAAAAAGGCTGTGAAGCTGTGATTACCAAATATTTTTATAAATCACAACTTCTTCAAACTATGTGCTGACCTACATTCTCTAGACGGGTTCGTGTCACACCCAGCGACCTCTATCGCAATGAAATGAAATAATGTATTAAAGATAATGTCGAATGATCAAAGAGAAAAGAAAAAAAACCATTGCACTGGCCTCAAGTAAATCAGAAAAAAAAATAAGATGATGATGAGATTCTAAGATGAGAATTTAGCTTATACCTAAGTATATATATCATACATTACGACAATCATAAATCAAAGGTGTTAGCAGTAAACAAATTATTAAAATATCTCGTTTGTAGTGCTCGCACGTTTGCCAGTATACGCGTGATGAATAATCGCTGTCACATCGAACGAATACCTACCTGACTATTACGTCGTTATTGAGACGACTTCATAAATAATTTCCACTTACAAAATTTACTAATTTTTACCAAGTTTGAAAACGTAGTAAAACTCTATAAAGAATTCTTTTTAGCGAGGCTTGCAATGGGTCAGTTTTACCAGTTATTTTTTAACATGTGTAAAAGGTCTAATTGTAGGTAATAATTGTACAGAAAAAAAATTAATTACCTTTTTGGGTCTTTGGAAAAGAGTGCAAATGATATCTTACAATGTTGCTTAGCCTACACTGAGATCAGACCATCTATGTGGTAGATGCATCGCACCTCGCACATACCAGTGTACCGGATAAACAGTTGAAATTTTCATGTACATACGTATTTCGTTTAAAAATAAAAAAGTAAAGGAAAATTCTAAGTCAAGAGAGCTACAAGGAATGTGATTTTTGCGGTTTCTACCATTTAGGCCGCGTACACGAACTCAGCGGGAGCGGGGCGGGCGCGGGAGCGGAGCGGGCGCGGAGCGGCAGCGACACGTTCAAATGTATGGATTTATATGGGAGTGTTTTCGAACACAGCGGAGCGGCAGCGGAGCGGCAGCGGAGCGGCAGCGGAGCGGGAGCGGGCGACGAGCGGGTGACGAGCGGCGGACGAGCGGTGCGTATAGAGGTATTATAGATAGAATAGGGAAGACATATGACTGCCGGTAAGCGGAAACGTCCAACGGTTAGAAAGAGAGAGAAGATCGCGGTACCCCATCTGTCTTTCTCTACTAACGCATGCGCTACTGCGCAGACTGAGAGAAGGACTGCTTGTTATTATGATAACCTCGAATAATAAAATAAAATTAACTCTAAAATCTTCTATATATATAAAAGAGGAAGGTGACTGATATAGAGAGAGATCAACGCACAGCTCAAACCGCTGAACCTAGAATCCTGAAATTTTGCATGTAGGTTCTTAATGCAACATAAGTGAGCATTAAGAAAGGAATTTTTGAAATTGAACTCCTAAGGGGGTAAATCAGGGGATGAAAGTCTGCGTGAGCGAAGCCGTGTGTAAAAGCTAGTACCTTATAAAGTTGTTTGAACTAATAAAATATAGGTACACACAGACAGATAGGTACCGCGATCGTCTCTCTCTTTCTAACCGATGAACAGCTGGAGGCCTGGTTCCCCTCCCTGGGTCCGTAACTTTACTGCGAGAGTCACATGTTCGATGAATGGAAAGTCGTCTGAACGTTACTTCGAATACTTTTTACCGATAAACTCTTCTTCTACTGAACGATTCATCACATATTTTTGAATCGAATTAATGCTTTTTCGAATAAGTTTAAAATGAAAATAAAAGTATTAAGAAAACATGTGTGGTGTATTATTTCATACAAAGTCAAGAAAATCTAATAACTTTTAGATATCATACGTTCCTTCCGTAAATTAAAATTTAAAAACATGAAATTTGACAATAACCTGCTAGTAAAATATAATAATGAGAATCACCTAGGTTACTTGTCAACGCTAGATAAATATTATGTTTGTATTTAGCTTGCCGTAGGCCTGCCTACGGCAAGCTAAAAAAAAAAATATTCGATGAATCGTTCAGTAGAAGAAGAGCTTATCGGTAAAAAGTATTCGAAGTAACGTTCAGACGACTTTCCATTCATCGAACATATATTATGACTCGCACGGCTCCTCTGCTCTATCTATAATATCTCTATGGCGGTGCGCACCATTGTCGCGGTGTCAGCTAGGGATGGAATAAAATAGCAATCACCTGTGATTATTGATTTTTAATTTTGTCAAATTTGTGATTTTTCCTTATTAAAATAACAATTTTAATAGTTAATTAAATAAACATTTTATCCATCTCTATTACTTGCAATATTGTTTGAATGGTTGTTTTTTTTTGTTCTTAATTTTATTTTGATAGGAACGCAAATATTACAAAACATTATATTCAAATTCTATGTATAATATGTATGCATTTACAAAAAAAAGTATTTATGTATTTATATTAGTTATCTGGTAACACAAACACAAACTCTGCTTAGCTTGGGACTAGATGGCGTTGTGTGTTAGATGTCCGAAAATATTTATATTTTTATTTGACGAGCGAGCGACGAGCTTGTGACGAGTGACATACGAGCGGGCGCATCAATCTTAGACAAAGTATTACATAGACTTGACACAATTTTGTAATTAACCGACCAAATTGTAACCAGGTTTGTTGAACGTTTGGAACATTATTATGGGAGAATGGGCTTTAACCTGGCAACGTTAATATTTGATGTACTTGGTTTCTACTCCTTACGGGTGTACGCATATGTCAAGTCTACGAAATACTTTGCCTAAGGCACGAATGTAGCGGTGTCGTAATAAAATAGCAATCACCCGTGATTAATGATTTTAATTTTGTCAATGTTGTGATTTTTGCAAGTTCATTTAATTATTAATATTTTATATTTTATAAATTTGTTGTTATTAAAACATTTTAATCATCTTTATAACTTGTTAATTTGTTCGCTTTGTTGATGTTATTTTTTTTCATTGTACCCCCTGTTATTTTCTATAATGATCAAGTATAGTAACCTAATACTCCCCTAACTTGTCAATGTAAATGATTGTTTACAATTACGACTAATCAAGATTTTTTTAAGGTTATCAGGCTTGGGTTTACGATTTTAGGAAAATTAATTTAATATACTAATTTATGACGCTATTACATATGTAGATATTATGATTATATAAAATATTATCAAACATTAATCGTTTTCACTAATTATTTAAAATCACTAATAATTTTTTTTGTGAAATCTGTCATCCGAGTTCGAAGTTCGTTCGAAAACGCGGCCTTAGGCCGCGTTTTCGAACTCAGCGGGCAGCGGAGTGGGAGCGGCAGCGGGAGCGGCAGCGGGAGCGGCAGCGGGAGCGGGAGCGGAGCGGGGCCGCTAACCCGTTTTCGAAACCAGCGGGCTAGGAGCGGGCGCTAGAGCGGTTTAGTGATGTGTTATAAGAAACAATACCTCGTAAAATATAGCTTGATACGGATGACAGATTTCACAAAAAAACGATTAGTGATTTTAAATAATTAGTGAAAACGACTGTTTGATAATATTTTATATAATCATAATATCTACATATGCAATAGCGTCATAAATTAGTACATTAAATTTATTTTTCTAAAATCGTACAACCCAAGCCTGATAACCTTAAGAAAATCTTGATTAGTCGTAATTGTAAACACAATAATTTACTATATTGACAAGTTAGGGGGGTATTAGGTTACTATACTCGATCATTATAGAAAATAACAGGGGGTACAATGAAAAAAAAAAAACATCAACAAAGCGAACAAATTAACAAGTTATAAAGATGATTAAAATGTTTTAATAACAACAAATAAATAAAATATTAATAATTTAATAAACTTGCAAAAATCACAACATTGATAAAATTAAAATCATTTTTATTTTTTTTATTTATTTAAAAAAAGACCTTAGACTTGACATATGCGTACACCCGTAAGGAGTAGAAACCAAGTACATCAAATATTAACGTTGCCAGGTTAAAGCCCATTCTCCCATAATAATGTTCCAAACGTTCAACAAACCTGGTTACAATTTGGTCGGTTAATTACAAAATTGTGTCAAGTCTATGTAATACTTTGTCTAAGATTGATGCGCCCGCTCGTATGTCACTCGTCACAAGCTCGTCGCTCGCTCGTCAAATAAAAATAAAAATATTTTCGGACATCTAACACACAACGCCATCTAGTCCCAAGCTAAGCAGAGCTTGTGTTATGGGTACTAGATAACTAATATAAATACATAAATACTTTTTTTTGTAAAAACATACATATTATACATAGAATTTAAATATAATTTTTTGCAATATTTACGTTCCTATCAAAATAAAATTAAAAACAAAAAAAAAAAACAACCATTCGAACAATATTGCAAGTAATAAAGATGAATAAAATGTTTTTTAATTAACTATAAAAAAAAATTATTTTAATAAGTAAATAAATTTGGAAAAATCACAAACTTGACAAAATTAAAAATCAATAATCACAGGTGATTGCTATTTTATTCCATCCCTAGCTGACACCGCGACACTGGTGCGCACTGCCATAGAGATATTATAGATAGAGCAGAGGAGCAGTGCGAGTCATAATATAATTGTCGATGAATGGAAAGTCATCTGAACGTTACTTTTTACCGATAAACTCTTCTTCTACTGAACGATGCCCAATTTCATGTTTTTAAATTTTAATGTACGGAAGGAACGTATGATATCTCAAAGTTATTAGATTTTCTTCATTTTGTATGAAATAATACACCACACATATTTTCTTTATATTTTTATTATCATTATTATATTCATTCGAAAAAGCATTCATTCGATTCAAAAATGTTCGATGAATCATTCAGTAGAAGAAGTGCTTATCCAGAACCAGGGAGGGGAACCAGGCCTCCAGCTGTTCCTCGGTTAGAAAGAGAGAGACGATCGCGGTACCTATCTGACTGTGTGTACCTATATTTTATTACTTCAAACAACTTTTACACACGGCTTCACTCATGCAGACTTTCATCCCCTGATTTACCCCATTAGGGGTGGAATTTCAAAAATTCCTTACTTCCTCCTCAGTGCTCACTTACGTTGTATTAAGAACCTACATGCAACATTTCAGGATTCTAGGTTTAGCGGTTTGAGCTGTGCGTTGATCTCTCTCTATGTCAGTCACCTTCTTCTTTTATATATATAGAAGATTTTAGAGTTAATTTTATTTTATTATTCGAGGCTATCATAATAACAAGCAGTCCTTTACTGCGCATGCGTCAGTAGAGAAAGACAGATGGGGTACCGCGATCTTCTCTCTCTTTCTAATTGTTGGACGTTTCCGCTAACCGGCAACCGTATGTCTTCCCTACTCTATCTATAATACCTCTGTACGCACCGCTCGTCCGCCGCTCGTCACCCGCTCGTCGCCCGCTCCCGCTCCGCTGTGTTCGAAAACACTCCCATATAAATCCATACATTTGAACGTGCCGCTGCCGCTCCGCGCCCGCTCCGCTCCCGCGCCCGCCCCGCTCCCGCTGAGTTCGAGTACGCGGCCTTACTGACACCGAGTCCGAATATTTTTTTAGCTCAGTTTCTATCAAACGGTGTTACATGTATTATGTTGTGGTAAATGTACAATTACCTAATATGGTATAAGATCTGCAATAACTTCGTTACTGTTACACAGAGTATTGAACTTTAAACGTATTGTTATTTAAAACAGAATATATTCACATCGAAATATAAATAAAGTAAATAAACCAAAAACACAAAAGTGTTACTGATAAACAAAGCATAAACCTTGCTTACAAAACAACGTTTACAAAACTTTACATAATGCCGAAACATCAATGTTTAAACATATATTTCGTTTTTGCAAAACATGGCTGGCGTACATAATCACCACATAGGTTCCTCTATTTTCCTATGACACCAACTAATTAGTTATGTCATTACAATTCACTTTGAACAAAGGTTAAGAACTTTTTGCATGTAGGTACGCAAGCAAACACTTTACGCTTGACTGTTTCTGTTTAACAGTTTATTTTCATCTCAACATTTAAATATAAATATTTGTCTCTACTTACTCGAAACTAACACCAAGATTAATTTTACTATTCATATAAACATTATTGTTCTAATTGAAATAATTGTTGAGTATTTAATTATTCAACAATTAATACATGTATGAGCGTATGAGCTTAAGAAAATACCGGCTCTTAATAGTGTGCCTTCAGTGATCACTAATAACCAAGTACAATAATGGAGTTACGCAACACGTACTAAGTTACGTTGGATGGTTCCACATATTATTATACCAACATTATTGTTATGACTCTTTCATTATTATAACGTATTCCAGCTGAGTCAGATTGCTTTTGGGAGTAATATAGATTATTGTTGGATAAACTGTTATATTAATATGTAGCCTTTATTTATGACTAGCTGACCCGGCGAACTTCGTACCGCCATATTTACATTTCTGTCTCAGCTTCCCACAGGCAGTGTATAGACGCGGACAAAAAAAAACACTTTTCCCGTTATCTTTCTTTTTTTTCTTTCTAGCAAAAAAAGAATGAATGAAATCGGACTATGTGTTATTGAATTACAACTAAGTACATATTTTGACTTTCATCCTCCCTCTCCAGGAAACCGTGCTGAATTTCGGGATAAAAAGTATCCTATGTCCTACCTCGTATTATGAACTCAAATCATGCCAAGTTTCATTTGAATCCGTTCAGTAGTTTCGGCGTGATGCGCAGCCAAGATACAGACGGACAGATTTTGGCTTCATTATCGATAATAGAGAGCCCTCCAAAAAAAAAATTCAAAATATCTTAAATGTAGGTACAGAATTGGACCTGTTACATTTTTATTATAAGTATATAGATGAGAAGTGGTAGTGTGTCCTCCTGAAAAAAAAAAGAATTTCCTAAATCTTTTCATGAATGTCATAATTTTGTTGGCACTCGATGTAAATAAATTAAATTAAATAGATAACACATCGTATCGTCTTAATAGATTTCGTTATTGAAGTTTCGTTATATCGTAAGAAATAAGTTATTGACAGATTACTGCAGCAAATCATTTGTGGGTTAATATCATAGTACTACGAACATTTACAAGACAGTGAGGCAGGTAGAACAGCAGATCATTCCATACGCAGATCTATGACATTAATACAAACTTTTTAAGTTAGCGACATTCTTCGCTGTTATAAATTTTATACTATACCGTAAAGCCTGAATATATTCAAATCCTGTTATGGCATTCGTTCAGCCACGTTGTTTTCTAAAAGCAGTACATGTGTTAAAAATATTCCATTTACCTAACAATGTAGATAATCAGAGAGGTGCGAAAAAATATGCCTACGATGAACCCACTGTCTATATTTTGCACAGTATTAATTGTTTTCTAAATTGTTGCAGGTAAAATTCGTGAGCTTTATCATTTTAATCAAATGTACCACATCTTAAACAACCATAAAAGAAGATTCTACTGCGTATTTGTAAGTACTTTAGTGTTGTATGCTTTAAAGAGTTTCTCTTACGAATTTCTAGGGAATCTGTAAAATTGAATTTTAGTTCTCCTACACTTATTCTTATATTCAAAGTAAGAATCAGTGGAAGACCATAAAGGTCTTATAATATTAAAATTAAAAGGCAAATACTACACGTTAAAATGAACACAAGGAAGTGGTTACATTGGAAGTTATTGCCAAGAATTAACTTAACGAGAAACCCACCATTTCCCAGAAAAAACGGTAGAAATAAAGTACTGTGACTGAATTATAACATAATTTAGAAGAAGCTTATCATCACATCACACTAATATATAAAGGCGAAACTTTGTGAGTGTGTATGTTTGTTACTTCTTCACGTGCAAACGGCTAGACCAATTTTGATAAAATTTGGTATGCAAGAAGCTGACACCCTGGATTAACACATAGGCTACTTTTATATATATTGCCGCGAAAACCGATATACACGCGGCCGCGGGCATCAGCTAGTATATATATAAATGTACCTAGGTATATGTTGTATTTAGCTTTAGTAAACAGCTAACAGAATTTAATCAGAATTTATTATTAACGTTAAGACACAATTGGCACTGTCTAATCTAATTGCTGTCTGGGACCCTTGTAATCTCAGATGCAACAAAACCTGCTTCTAAGTTTAGACTTATATCATTATAGATATTTTTTTATTACTTTAATTATTACTGCAATCCAATAGACTGAGCCCATTATACTCGTATGTATAGAACTACAATGAGTACTATTCAGTGGAAAACTATGAGGCACTTTAAAAGAAGTCCAACCGTTGATAGCTTTCTGTCAATTTTCTATTAGCCTTTTACCAAAACGGATATTTTCCATTTCCGAAGTAGGAATTCTGGTTTCGTTAGAACTTTACAAATATTCCAACAACTGACACAAAAATCACCTGGACCAGGGAGATTTGTATGTAATACAACTTTTCAATTTGGTTGGACGTCGAACCTCGGTTGCTCGGCGTACGTAGCGGCAAAATAAATACTTTAACCTCGTGCAGTTAAATTCTATAATCAAAGTAAATCTAAATACCACGAGTATGGTATAATATACTATGTCAATAAAAAATATGCACACGCAATCGTAACCTTGCCCTGCATATTAATAATATTGTAATGCACACACAGTATCGAACTCGCTTAATAAGGAACTGTGAGGACAGCTCCGATTATTATAGGTTAAGGTCGAATCGAATTGCTTTTATTATTCTATCGATATGAACATGTCCCGTTGGTGTAATGATCGCACCACTTAAGGACTGTAAATTATCGTAGATTCTTCACACGTGGATAGAATTTTAAATGATATCCGATAGAAGAGCTCTATGTTGTAAGTAGTACTTCAAAGTTAAAATACATGCAGCATTATACTTTACTATAATTACTAAAATTTTTAGCTAAAATTATAGTTTTAACCGACTTATAAAACAAAGAGATTTATGAATTGTTTAGTCTTTAAATTTAATAACTAAGAGACAATCGGTAACATCCTTAAGAATTCAAACGTCCAACTTTGCAGAAAACGTTAAGAGACATTCACCTGTGTCAGAATTTGAAAGTGATAGAATTTATTTTTAATGTAGTCCACCTTTCCTAGTTTATACGTGATCCAGTTTAGTTAAGTATTCACAGATATGTAGAAGTAGACTGCATACATAACGTAACTTATACGTAGTTATATTGGAAATGGTTTTATTGGTAGATATTGATGCAAGGATATATAAAACGAGTTGAAATAATATTGCAACTTATGATGCAAAACATGTGTCTTATAGATAGTTTTCGATGACTTGTTGCACAAACGTGTGTGATGACATTAGAGGCAACCTATACATAATTAATGGACTTATTACTAGAAAGTTGAGTTTTATAAAGAATAAGAATAAAAAATCGAAGCATAAGTTTTATGTTTGCTAATAGTAAATATGATTACTAACTCATCAAATGTTATTGCATGATTCAATTGAAAAGTTCAATGTTCTGTGTTCGATTTTTGTTGGTTCTTTCAATCTCTGAATAACTTACATTATTCACAATTATTATCTCATGGCTTTTTTTTCTGTATGTTTATCAATACCCTGACTAGCATTGTACAGGCTATAGATACTTAATTTGGGCTGAGACCATCATGTATTTTATAACTATAATAAGATTATTTTGTTTATTCCATAATCCATTGATTCTTCTGCAAGAAAGTAGCGTATATACTTATTCTGAGCAATTTGTATGCAAAATTTCATAAAGATCAGTTGATTTCTTAAAATCTGGACTTGTTTAAAGCTTACTCATTAGCATAACATAACAAGTATGTAGGTTTTAGGAAACAAAGAATTTACTTCGGCACAAAGTGTCGTGTCTTGATTCGTGACACAAAAACCATGTACGTCAACTAAATTGTAAAAAATAGATTGATATGTTACAAGTGGATGGTGTAATAAATCTTGTGTCAGCTGAAGGTAACTTGTTTAATTAAATTTACTTGTGGGCGGTGATCTGTTACACTGTCCTGCTACAGTCCGTGTCTAACACTACCTTATTTAATAAAAAGTTTATAATAAATACTTAATTAAGCGGTAACCATAGATAATATTTCATCATTCACTTGTTCAAAAATAATTTTGTAGGTCAATGATATCAGTAGCATCACTTACATACATTAATACATAATACGCTACATGGTAGGGTGTTTATATATACTCGTATGTATTAAGAAATTAATAGCTATAGGAATACTGCAACAGGTTTTTCAGGAATAGTAAGCGCATGTGCACAAAGGGGCTCTACCATTTTGTGTACAAATCACACATTTAAAAAACATACTTTTGTCTTTACAGCAATAGTTGTTTTAGGTCTTTTTCTAAATTGTGCCGTATCTAGATCATCATATACCTAAATTCTATCCTCTAAATATAAGTATTGAAAACGCATAATCTAACTGTAGGAATAACTATTTTAAAGGCAAAATAAGATGAGGCAATTTAATGTTAATGCATACGAAATAAGTTTTTGTTTGCGAGTGGGTATCGCGCTCGGTCTAATTTATTATGATCTGATCACACATGATCGATCTAATTTGACGCTAACGCCATCTGTATAAGTTATGTGAAAACTTGAAATATTTTTTTGAATTGGAAACCAATTTAAAACTATTCCTTAATCTATAAAGCTTTAGTTCTCAGCATACTTAACTCATTCAAATTCTTTGTCTATTTCTCTTCTAAACTGTCTTTTTTCGACAACATTTAAAAACATGTTAGCTATATTCTTTCCCATACTTCATAAGATTTCAAGATAATAATTTAGTGTATAGTTAAAACTTAAAGCCTTAACAAAAATAAGCTAAGTTATTTTAATGTAAGTAAAGATTGCAAAAATCTATATATAGGGTGTTTTTATAGAGGTATAGAACTTTGAAATGAAATAAAATAAAGATGTTTTTTTTTAATTGACATGGAATTTACTTCATTCGAAAGATAATCTTTTGGCATTATAATTTAAATATGACTTCTGGCATATGACCGCCACGGCTGGCTCGGACATTCCAACTCCTTCCAATTTCCAACATTTGTAGACGTATATCGGCAATAACGCGGCGAATGTTGTCCTCCAAGTGGTCAATCGTTTTGGGCTTATCGGCGTAGACTAGCGACTTCACATATCCCCACAAAAAATAGTCTTGCGGCGTTAAATCGCACGATCTTGGAGACCAATTCATGGGTCCGAAACGTGAAACTATGCGATTACCAAACGATTCCTTCAAATAAATAAATTGTGGCGCGAGCTGTGTGACATGTTGCGCCGTCTTGTTGAAACCACAACTCCAGCAAATCATGGTTGTTCAATTGATGAACGAAAAAATCAGTAATCATGGCTCTATAGCGGTCACCATTGATTGTAACGTTCTGACCAGCATCGTTTTTAAAGAAGTGCGGACCAATGATTCCACCAACCCATAAAGCACACTAAACAGTCAGTTTTTCTGGATGTAACGGTGTCTCAACATACACTAGAGAATTATCATCACTCCAAATATGGCAGTTTTATTTATTGACGTATCCCTTCAAACAAAAGTGATGGGCGATTATGTTGACCTTAAAATGG
The DNA here is from genome assembly GCA_949125395.1 of Diaphora mendica. Lineage (NCBI taxonomy): Eukaryota > Metazoa > Arthropoda > Insecta > Lepidoptera > Erebidae > Diaphora > Diaphora mendica. Next base: position 13,593,662 of record OX421321.1, read on the forward strand.
ACGTAGTGCGCGATACGTATTTTGAACAGAACCATGATTTTCAAAATAAATTTGCACAATTTGGAAGCGTTGTTCAGGCGTTAGTCTATTCATGTCGAAATGCCAAACCAAACTAAACATAAATCACTGGAGAGCTGACAAAATGGCCGCCAATTAAAAAAGTGTTGCCAACTTAAAGTTGTATACCTCTATAAAAAACACCCGTTACATAATTTCGTATTCTGTATTTGATAATTATGCATCTACGAGTTATATCAGTCTTATTGTTTGTTCAGTTTGTTGTTTGTTCGAACCATATCATTTGGAATACATAAAATAAATAATGCAAACCCGAAACTCAATAAAATATCTTATTTGTATTTGTTTTAACGTTTTTTTATTCTGAAATTCAAATTAGAACTGACAAACAGTTTTGGAAGAGCACATATTTCGACTCCTCCATAATTCGATCGCCATTTTGTTTCAACTGTTTGAAATTGATGCGCGATCTACATTTCAATTCGATTGTGAGAAATCGATACTTAAAGTAATAGTTAACTGTACTTAAAATAGCGACCTGTATCTATTTACACGCTGAACCAATATAAATAAAACGGGTTTTATATTGTAACTGTTTGCATTATCATGATTATAAATATTATTACAATTGCAAAAGATAGTTTGCAGAGATGAATTATAAAATTTTATGTGCAGTTTTATAGAATAATAAAACTATTTATTGTTAATAATATAAAAATGTAGCAGTTGAAAAGATCCTATCTCTACACAAGATAATATATAGGTAGACTAATGGTCAATCGAAACGGCTTGCGGCATATGCAAGACTGAGCTAGGGTGAAAACAGCGATTAAGTAAACGTATAGTAAGGACACCCTGTGGTGTGATGGACCAACAGCTTGAAGAAAATGGGTAGCGGCAGATGGATGTGGACTACCCAAGACTGGGATAATTGGTTCTCTTTGGATAAGGCTTTGTTTGTATTATAAAAAAGACTACAGGTACAGTTAAATGTATTAAGATAAGCACAATATGTCAACAACCGTTAATGCAACTTCAAGGGTTTCGTCATAGTATCTTCAATGCATCACATCAAATAATCACTATAATCTGACTTAAACATGATTTATGCTTTTGGTACATTTGTTATGTAACTGTGCCAATGTACGTGCACCACAAAAACCTGTTGTGTTTGAACTCCTTTCACATGTGGTATATTAGAAGCAGTAAGCAGCGATTGTATTTCATATACTTATAGAAAAAAAATGTTTGTTATTAAACATTAATAATATCTTTTTTTTTAATGTATGGTTCTGCCAAAAATGACTCTACTCCGCCTGATGGAAAGCATAAGTAGAATCCAAGAGTGATGATCACCATACTCATTGCGAATGCAGACAATGCAGCACGGTCACCTACACCATGGCGGCCTAGTGATGCATTTGGCCTCCAGTCTCGCACTCACCAACGAAACACGACAGCACGAAGGCTGTCATTTTACTACGTTGGTTTTCTGTGAGAGCGTGGTACCGCCCCGGTCGATCCGGCCCGTTCGTGCTGTAATCAGCGTATCTCTGCTACCTACTCATCTTGTCCCAAATTAAGCACAGCTTGTGCTATGGGTACTACACAACAGATATAATTACACATACACTTTTTTGTTAACCAGACATACATATTATACATAGGAAATACCCAAACTCCGGAATAAATATTTGCCGATCATATAAACATTTCGAGAATCGAACGCGAGTTACCCAGTTTAAAAGTTACTTTAATCTGGGGGCTCGTGCCCCCGCCAAGACGAGCCAAGCGAAGCGTAAGGGCACTACCTACCTTTTCTCGAAGTGTTTCGTCGTTTTTTTGAACCCTCATCACTTTGGTTCCCGATATACCAGATCGTTCAAATTCTCAGGATATGATGCTAACAATAGACTAATGAAACATACAAAGTTTCAATTGCATAGCTCTGATACTTTAGCTTTTATTGATACCTAAAAAACACCGATTTCGTCACTGACACACTGATGATCATCAAAACTGTTAGGGTACTTCCTGAAGTGCTAGAAACCTGAAATTTGGTATGTAAACCAAGTTTAGTATACAAACAATAAAAACATAAACCTATACTAAAATAAAAAAAATACTGCCTTAAGCAACTTACAAAAAGAAATGAAATTCCACCAAAAACAAATCTACTCCTTAATTGCACTGTAGTGTGGCGTACTATACCTATTCAATTTGAATTTTCGAATTGAAATCTCAAAAAAAATCATAACCTTATATTTATCACATCCTTATTTTATACATTAGCACATCCATCAACCTTATACCATCTGAGTTTTTTTTGTCATAAAACATCCTCTATAGTTAAATATTTTGTGTGTATGAAAGCTTTAAAAGTATAATAATATATTTACTCACACGTAACTCGAAAGCTCAGTAAAACAATTTGTAGATTACACGTCAGAGTGTTGTGCTAATTGGTTCATGCAAATTGCCACGTGTAACTAAGCTAAACTACTAAGCAAATGACAGACAGATTTTCGACTGATCCCATAAAAGGTCCGTTTCTAGCAGATTCTCAAAACAGCATCTCGTAATAAAATGAAATAAGGTACTAACTAAAGTCTCTTTTCAAGTAGAATCAACCTACGGAGCTTAAATCTAGTCCGTTAATTTCAGCAGCAGGGAACTCCATGAATTTGAATTGGATCGGCTTCTAACATAAATCAGATCGAGTGGATGTATTAGTTACCCGCAACGACTGTGCTCTGGTCCCCAGTTACATCAAACGATAGTCTCATTGCATGATTAATGCAAATATTATGATTAGACCACCGACACTTCATACAGACTTTCTATCTATGCAGGTAATACCATGTGCCTATACTTTCGTTATATTATTGAATGATTTATCTGTTTTTGATAGTCTTGTTTTGAGAGGAACATTGTGCGATCCCTTTCAGTTCTCTTTCAATTCTTAATAGACGATGCTATAAGAAAATAACCCCAAAACATTACTATCGACATAGTTATGTCGTAAGTTACAACGCCAAGCCGAAAAGCACTTAAATTGATATTATTATAGAAAACTAAATGTATAGTTCACATTGAAAATATAAATGCGCCCCTTTGTTCTAGCCTTCCCACTTACCCATGAGAGAACAAACCAATTACTGTTTCTCAATTAATTTGAGACGTTACATAAATAAGTTTAAATAACCCCTATCACCCGAGCGATGCAGTCAAGTTTCTTAAATTACCGTTTCATTGAACCGCTGTTGTGCTACTTACTAATCAGAAAATAATATGACTATAAATGCCTTAAATAATGCCATAAATAATTTGACTGCCTCGTTGGTCTCGCGGTTGGCGTGTGCGACTGCTGATCATGAGGTCTCGGGTTCGACTCCCGGGTCGGAACAAGTGTTTGTATAATCTACAAATATTTGTTTCGGAGTTTGGGTGTTTTCTATGTATAATATCATACATATTATACACAAAAAATATATATATGTATTTGTATCAGTTGTCTAGTACCCATAACACAAGCTCTGCTTAGCTTGGGACTAGATGGCGTTGTGTGTTAGATGTCCGAAATATTTAATATTTAATAAAAAATATATATTACTTTAAACTAATAACAATAATGTATTAATCATTTTTAATCTGTTGAATTGAAATAAGCACATAATAGACTTTCTCTGGTATATTCCATCGTAGGAAATACACACGCGATCACGATGAATGATAAACATTTGATACGCAACTTTGGCAGATTTAAAACGGTAATTAATCATGGAAATAAAAATAAAATAATTCCGATAATTAGCTTTTTAGAAGATAGTAATTAATGTGAGCTAGTTTCTCTTCTGACGTACTAATTTACAACTTCATTGGTGGTAGATATGAGTATGACTATATTATTGTACTAAATTACACTTAATACACATCGGGATGAATTAACATATGACCTGTAATACTGACCTTCAAGTTTCAGGACATGTTGATAGTACATAATAATAATATTTATGACATGTAACGCACAACGTCATCTAATCCTAAACTAATCAGAGCTTGTACTATAACTGTAACTCGATATTGTTATGAATTTAAATTAAAAATCATTTTGATTTGCAATGAACAAAGCATTCTTATTAGAATGTTTTGTCCATTGCATCCATATAATTATACATGTGATATTTCACATATATAATTATATTGTTACATAACATGTTATTTATTTTTTTAACGTACATATTCGAATCATCATCATCGTATAGCTTTAGAAGAAGCTGCATTGGCTGGATATATGTAGACTTTCTACTACATTCTTGGGCATTAGTCGTAACATTTAAATAAATTAATAGAAATCTATTAAATTAAACTGTTGAGCTATCTAGAAATGTAATTTTAATTGAACTATCGTCATAATATCTGCTTAAATTTAATCTAGCTGGAGCATTCGGGTCTCACAGGGAACACGATGCCGCTCTGTCGATTTGTTGTAATCCAATTAAATTGGAATAGAGATGCGACATTACTATATGTATGTGGAATTAAGGTAGTAAGCCCAGTGTTACAATTGTAACACTGGGCTTACTACCTTAATTCCACATTACAGTAAATCACAGCGCGTTCCATTGGGTACGATAATTAAGGACACTTAACGAAGTCGTGTTGTCAGCGTATTTGTCAATGGGACATTACCGCTGAAAGAGCCACGCAACGGCCCAGCACGGATTCACGCTCATGCCCACAATGATTGCGAATCCGCGTCATTTACACCGACCAAAACTAAATTGACATCTCATTATCTTACTCAGGCCCGTATAATGAGAGTAGTCGTTTCCAAATACACCCGGTGTGATCGTCTCTTTGGCATGGGTGCTAAAATATTTTTTGCAATAATGAACCGAAATGTTATACAAGTTTATGGACGTACAGATAGCGTTGTTTAAATATATAAATTTACTAGCTGACCCGGCGAACTTCTTCTTTATCTGTCTCAGCTTCTCACAGGCAGTGTACAGTCACGGACAAAAAAATGACTTTTCCCGTTATCTTTTAATTTTTCTTGTACATAAACCTTGTCCTAGCAATAAGGAACTCATAAAAAAAAATACGTGTGGCACTCGGGGACTGCCGCGGTAAAAAGACAGAGACAGACATATTTCGGGGCAGCTCGTCAACGAATCGTTGATTCGTCGTTCGGAGCAGCTCGTCTCGATCCGTTCGATCTTCGGGCGTCAAGTTTTATTTTCGTTACTTTACGTTACGGAATTTCTTGATTAGTTCGCCGCGCTCAAAAGCCTCAAAGCCCGCGATAAAAGCTATGCAATAGCTTAAAAGAATTATTTAATTTGGTGCAGCCGATTGGAAGTTATGCGCGTATATACATTTCGGCGATTCATTTTTATTTAAAGGTATAGGTTCATATTGATTGTTGTGTTTAAATCAACTACTAGAAAAACTTTAGCTGTCAGTGTTTAGGTAAACATATATGTACATACATATGTTTAATTTTATGCATTAGGTCCAAATGTCGTTCCTTTATTAGTAAACATTCGGTTAATATTTCGATCAACATAAACTGTTAGTCTAGATGTTTATGCCGTGGTGTAGCAAGTAGGCCTGCGAGTTCAGTCACGAGCATGTCGCAACCATAGTTTTTGCAATAGTGCATGGCCCACCACGTTCGGAATCGGCCAACCTTTGTTCCAATGTTAGGCAATGTTTGACTGCCCTGTAAACGTACACGTCCCATTAAAAAAAATACCAGAAGTAACTATATATACGCAGCACGTTTACATATAAACGACTAAGGACCGTCAAGGCTGCAGCCTCGGTTATAGTTCCCAGGAAAACCATTAGTATATATCTGTTAAACAACATTTTCTTTAGACTTTCTTCCAGTGATCCTTCTGTATCGTTATGTAATACCGAAACCTATTAGATTTGTAATCATTATGTATATAAATAAGCGTAGCAATAATTTTTGTGATACCGATAAAGAACGGTTTATTGCAGTGTGTTAAGAAATTCCCTTTCACCCCATTTTATGGTCTCATTTTATTTCTCAGTACAGGGTGCATTTACGACGTCATGCGCGAACATATAAATTTTATGAGATTTTGGACTCAGTTTTAATGGACTTGTGTTAGCATTGACGGTCAGTTTTCATATGGTGAGTAAAATATTGATTTCGGATGCTTACAGTCGAGGAAGGTTAATTATCACTGGTCGGTCTTCGTCAAAGTTAATGTTCGATCGTCTTCGTAATAGGTAGGTATGCAATACTGATTAACGGCTATTATTGGTGCTATTACAATGGTACAAGAACAATGGAACGTTATAACTGAACATTGTTACCGAGATACGTTATTATTTCACATTTCTCTGTATCCATTTAATACATCTAAATGGCTTTCGTATGTTTGTAGTGTTATTACACTACTATTGTACTTAACTCACTACCTGTGCTTTTCAGACGTGTATTTTTTCAAACACCTCAGACTAATAAATATTATACCTGTGCTACTTGTGACATGTACATGACAAAATGACAGAATCGAAAGGTCAGTTCTTATGAATCTATATCTATACTAATATTATAAATGCGAAAGTTTGTAAGTATGGATGGATGGATGGATGGATGTTTGTTACTCTTTCACACAAAAACTACTGAACGGATTTGGATGAAACTTTACAGTAATATAGCTTATACATCAGAATAACACATAGGCTACTATTTACCGCGATAACCGACATATACACGGGCGGAGCCGGGGGCAACCGGTGGTATAGAATATGAATACGGTTATTAAATACTTATTACGGAACTTTGCTGAATCCCATTTGTACTTATTTCGGAAATACGTAGAGCTTGCCCAAAACACAAATTTCGAACAACCATTCAGATTTATTTACTAGAACATTCCTTATAGAATTTCCTACGTTACCAAAGTTTTGCCATTATTGCAAATGCAGCCTTACCTATCATATCATTAAATATATGTAATTATCAAATGTGAAGTGTAAACTAACAAAATTGCCTAAGTATTCAAGTCATATCATCTGCAATTATTTAAGTTAATGTGTGTTTAAAAATAAGTATGTGTGGTGTAAGATAAGATTGTGTCTTATCAAGCCATCTAATTTCAAAGTATAATAAGTTTTTGCGTATATTATACAGTGCTACTATATTGCTAGATATATCCTAACATGTCAGAATCTGTGTAGTGTCAACTGACTAATACATTAGTCAATATTTAAATTTAAGAGGATTTTTTAAACAAAGTTTAATTTATTACGGTTTTTAGTCTTTCTCAAGTCTCTCATCATCATTTCACCTAAATAACTTGAAAGAATACGACTAAAGGTAACATACATACACATGACATTTAAAGATTTATTTTCCAACTCCTAACCTAAGTTTTATCTTCCATCATCAGCTCATCATCATGAACTGATGACTAAATACTGTATTAGTTTTTTTTATGTATGAGGGTTTCCTTCTATTTCCTTGGGATCCTATCGTCAGATCCTGATATGGTGGCAATGGGACCACATGGGGAGTATACCCTCTCGAATACAAAAATAATTTTCAAAATCGGTAGACAATTGACGAAGTTAAAAAAAATACCGATGAAATTGAGAACCTCCTCCTTTTGGAAGTCGGTTAAAAATAAAGAGAAACCTTGATAACTATTTTTTCAAAGAATATAATTCGGTATTATATTAAAGGCTGAACTTACCAAATAGTGAGTCAGTTACCTAATAAGTGTACCGAATATACGTTAAATATTTTAATGAAATATGTAATTGTGTAACACTTGTTATTATTAACTAAATCATAATTAGTAACTGTATAAAGAATATATAGCTATGTTGTAACAAAGACTCATTAAGCAAGTAAAGCAAGAGCAGTAAATAATACTAAAAAACTTACCAAATACGTTAAAAATAACTCAAATGTGTACTTAATGTTCTAAAAAATACAGAAACATTACATATATAATATGTATAACAGTCATTACCCAAAAAATATAATTACTCTTACTCCAAAAAGTTTGTGTCTTAACTAAGTTCTCATTAAGCAAACCTCCATAAAAATCATTGCTTGAAGTTAGCAATTATGACAACATTGCCTGTCGGCCTCTGATGACTAAATAGCTAATTGAGATAAACATCTAAGGAAAACAGTTCACAAAAGTCTCTGCACGTTCGCATCAAGGTCGCGGCGTTCACACGGCAGCCGGATTAACTAAGAGGCTGGCAGTTCATACTCCATGGGAAATACAACCACGTAGCTAGGTTCATGTTCATCTGTTTGATTGTATCTTGTTTTAGGATACTTATTGATATTATTGTGGTGAAATATGTGTGTAATAATCCTCTTTTATGATAGGTCAGTTCATATTATTATACTTTAAAAAAAAGCCTACTGTCACTTGGACCGATAATACTTCTTTAAATAACTGTTCATCACGATGTATCTCTTCTCTTATATATAAAAATGAATCGCCGAAATGTATGTACGCACATAACTTCCGATCGGCTGCACCAAATTAAATAATAATTTTTTTATGTGTTCGTTATTGTTAAACCTTGTCCAGGTTTGTATACAAGAAAAATTAAAAGATAACGGGAAAAGTCAATTTTATTGTCCGCCTGTGGGATGTTAATATGGCGGTACGAAATTCGACGGGTCAGCTAGTAATTTCAATAAGTGAATACTTCAAATTTTACTTTTTAAGAATTGCAACTGTATATAATTTTTATTCTTCCTTCCAAATAATATTCTTCAAGTCGAGTAACAAATACACATACATCAGTATAGGCTTAAAACTTCCTAGTCCCTCACATAAGTAGTTTCGTGTATTTTCAGGAACCTTACAAAGTAACCATTAGATGATACTTGTCTCAGCATGGTTGTTACAAAATCTATTTTTCTTAAGATGAAGTCAATATACAATATAATACCAGAGCATATTAGTAAAGGTAAAAAGGTTCGAAGATCATTTCTAAGTCCGTCTATTGGTGAATGTTATTTCAATTGTACTAACTTTTAAACTTTCGCGTCCCATGATATAACAATAATTCCCGTAAAAAATATTATTATTATTTCATTGCATTTTATTGCTATTACACTTGTTTTTACGAGTAGGTACGATTGTTATCGTTTAATCTATGCCAATTTCATAAGAAACACAACTTTTTGGTTGTCATTTTTTCACATACTTAAATTTATTAGTTGTACATTCACATTTTATCTTAGCAAAAATAAAAATATTTGTGCATTTTCAACTAACTATTTTCACATAACATGCAAAACAGATTACACAATAATCGATTAGACAAATCGGAATTCAGTTCAAGAGAATATATTTTAAAACGTGTATTAAGTTGTAGTTTAAATAACAGTAGCTGGTTTTATGTTCGTATTCATCGATATTTTTCCGATGTAACAGTGCATTTCTTCTTAATTCTGTTATTATAACATTATATTCGATATAAATAAAATTGGATTTCGCCGCTGGTGACCAATGTAGGAAGTAAATTATAAATTTGGTCGTCTCAGTGTGATTTAAGATATCAGGTACATCTTTCACTTAAAGGTACACAAATGTTCGGAGTCTGGGTGTTCTTTGTGTCCGTTTCATGTATGTTTGTAAAGTCCCCCGCGACACAGGATGTATTCCTAGTGCGGGAGTTGTCATTTTAAAAAAAAGAAAAAATGTTCACAACTCCTGGTGAGTTGTGAACAATTTTTTTTCCAAAGTCCAAAGTTAAATTAAGTGTGAAATATACTGATTGTCCTAAATTACTTTTTCAGAGCACAAAGAGCTATCAAAAAATATATTAGCTTTTGAATTACGTAGGCGAGCATTGCAGATGAATACATTCGTAACTCATTTTTTCCCAAAAGAATCATTGCTGTGTGACGCAATAAAGGTACGGTACTTAGTTTTACGGCGCTTATTGCCTTTTTTATAAGATTAAAAACAGATGACAAAATGCGCGTTACAAAAAGTTGTGGGAAAAAATATCAAGATCACTGCCAATGGCAGGCGTGGAATTTATGATCACGGCGAAGGTTAGCACTTAGTAATGTCATCTAAGCTATTGTTTAAACAAAAAAACTATAATTGATCATGACATTGCACTTAGCGGAACGTTACCGCGTCAGTTACTTCATTGAAGAGCAAATGAAACATGTTTTTTGCAATGAAATGCTGAACGCGACCCCGAGTGGTTAGACATATTTGATTAAGTTGAGAGATGAAATTTCACGCTGGGTAACTTAAGTTATTTTGAGAATTAAGGTAGCAAACTATAATGTAATATTATCAACATATTTATTTTTAATATTATTGTGAAAATCCTTAATTGAGAAAAGTGATATTTTTGAAATTCAATCTTATCGATCCTGATGCATACCTAAATTTCTTTTTAATCAAAAACTAAGGTTGTTAATAATAAGTTTATCAAAATTAAACTTCAATCGAAAACAAATGAAAGAAACTACACATTTTAAAGTATACATACATGACGTATTTATTCACCATTATTATAATCAGTATATATATACGTACATATATATGTAGAATATGTCATGCGGATATAATTATCCCAATAAAATACATAAATCTGAAAGTTTATGGGGATGTACGTATGTATTGGTTACTCTTTCACGCAAAAACTACTGAACGGATTTAGATGAAACTGTACAGTGATATAGCTTATACATCAGAATAACACATAGACTACTAATTATCGACATTCACGAGGGGAAAATATAGTATTACATAATGTTGGAATGCATTCTTCAAATGATATCAACAAACTTTTTACAACAAAAAATATTTTCAGAAAAATATATATCATTCATAGTAATAAAACCTTTTTTTGGGTGGCACCTCGCGACTATTTACTGGAAGTTATAACTAATACTGGCCATTCATCTATATAATGGTGAATTTGAGTCTTAATATGAACCGTAGCGTTAGGGGTGCCATAAATCGTCTATTGAACAATGTGTTAGTTACAGTGTTATGTGGACAATGGCATATCAGTGTCAAGATCGTTAGTTCGGCCGTGCCCTGTCCCCTTTTGTCTTCCTTGAGGGTCGAATATAAGACACGTGGTGAGAAAGACATAGTTGAGTCAGAACAATGCGAATTTAAGTCAAGAGGAAGTAGTTTAAAAAATAAATCGCATGTGTTTGGATATATTGCACATGGTTATTGCTGGTATTTTTTCTGGACATCTTTCAGTATCGATTTAGCAAACGATTTTTTTTATTGGTTGTACTTTTATAACTACACTAGCCTATTGCCCGTTGCGTGATAATTTTCCCCCGTTTTTGAAACATTTTTCATTAGTACTCCGCTCCTATTGGTCGTAGCGTGATGATATATAGCCTATAGCCTTCCTCGATAAATGTACTATCCAACGCTGAAAGAAATTTTCAAATCGGACCAGCGGTTCCTGAGATTAGCGCGTTCAAACAAACAAACAAACTCTTCAGCTTTATATAATAAGTATAGATTCAAGGACACTGAAAAAATCTTGGTAAGTCTCGATAGACTGGTCACTTGTTACATTAACAAATACAAAGTTTGCAGCCAATAAGTATAAAAAGATGTTCAAACTAAATAAAAAAGTGACGCTAAACGCCACCACCTCCCTGCTTATTGTGAGTTATTTAATATTGTCTCTGTATAACTAAACGAAAAAAAAATAAAGCTGGTAAGACTAGGAGACTGTACTCGCATAAATGAACTTTTAGCTTTTATCACTATAGTTTATTTTTAATCAAGTTGAAAGGTCAGGATACTTGATTCTACCTTTACTTTACTTCATCCATTTTTCATCATCTCAATACAAGGAAAATATAAAAACGGAATAAGATATTTCGGCATCCATCAGTGAGCGGTTCTCTTGCAATAACGAGGGGAATTGTTGTGCAATTTATTTTTATCCAGATTACTTCAGTTACTTATGGTTTCGTGTTTTTTTTTCTTTATTGACTCATTTATAACTAAGAAGTAGTTTGTTCCATTCCATCAATATGGGTTTCATATATTTTTACCGCTCTGGGAATTGTACCTACTGTACCTAGTACTTATCTTCCTTTAAATGCTACGTCTTGAATGCACTAACTACATCTTATTGCAGATATCGAGACTAATTTATAGGTGTACTAGTTGTTGCCCGCGGCTCCGCCCGCGTGTTTTTCGGTTATCGCTGCAATTAGTTGCCTATGTGTTATTCTGATGTATAAGCTATATTACTGTAAAGTTTCATTCAAATCCGTTTAGTACAAGTTACAAACTTTCGCGTTTATAATATTAATATAGATATAGATTAGTACGCGAATAAAAAACTTTGTACGCTTTTTACGAAAAGCATGTAAAGTGAGGAGTATACAATTTGGCAGAGTTAAAATTTGTATAAAGTAGGAAAGCTAAAAAATATATTAAATTATTTATGCCCGAATTTTGACACTGGCCGACCACTAGTTATATGAACGTGTAAGCATTCTCATCGGTGATATAGTCTAGTAGCCCGTTGTTTTAAGGGCTAAATAATCCACTCACATTTATAATAACAATATTTTTTAATAGCAGCAATGTTTGAAGGACAAAATAATTCAATATTTCGTAATACACGTTTTTTTTATTTATTTATAAGCATGTCTAATTAGACTAAGGGCTAATTAGGCTTGCCCGTGATTTTACTAATTAAAATTGCTGTATTTATTTTAAGAATTTGAAAGTCTCACATAATTCCATAGTTACTGATTTAATAAAATCCAAACCAATATATTATATGACTAAATGATTTTATTGATTTTTTTTTACGGTAACACTTAAACATGTTCAGGATATAATTCAATAGTACATTTAAAATACACTAGGATTCCCTGTGTCCTGGGATCCAGTCTCATTTCGTCAAGTCGCTTCCGAGACATTAAAGAACTATTAAAATTTAAAAAACCGAAAGCTACTCACTATTTAAGTAGAGTATACAAAATAGAAAAGCAAAAAACAACAATAATTAAAAATTAGGCAAACAGAAACAAAATCAAATAAACGAAAATAAAAAAGAAGAAAAAGAAAGAAGTGCTGCAAATATACAAAATATTGTTTGTGTGAGTGTGTGTGTGTGCGTGCGTGTGTGTGTGTGCGTGCGTGTGTGGATGTGGGGATGTATGCATGCATGTGGGTGTAAGAATTTGGGAATAATCTGGTACTGCAATGTCATATACTATGAAAACAAGTGAAGATCGTGTGTTATAAGGAACATGATGTTTACGTTATCGAAATTAATCCTGGACTTAGGATAGTACAAGGGTTTTCTGACGGTTACATTATTACCCTTTTATCCCTTGATTTTAAATATTTTATTATTATTAGGTTGGCTCTTGGAGAAATTACACTTTTTGTTTCTAAGTTACATTCATATCTTAGCGATAGAAGTTTAAAGATAATAAAATCTCTTATTAATTTACAAGCTAGACTCTTTTTGTGTCTTTAAGTTTATTATAATTTATCAATCAATTAATACACTTTAATAGAAACATTATACAAATCACAATAAAATTTCAATTACAATCAAAATGTAATTACAACCAATACAAATATTTCATGTCATTTTATACCCACCCTGGATCGTTCCCGGCGCAAAAATGCCCATGATACTAATTAAAATTATTCAAGCTAGAATTGCAATTAAAATTTAAGAAGAGTTCTTTAATTAATAGGTTATTTTTATTATTTACAAATTAGGTGTAGTAAGTAATCTTGGTAAAATTAAAGTAACATTATATCTGTGGTCTCCTTTCTAAAACGAAATTAATGATTTATATTATTATTGAATGATTCGGCAGGCTAGTAATTTGGACGCACTCTGCACCGTTCAAAACAAATCACAGGCATACTGTCACTTCCTATTGTATGTCCATGATTGAATTTACATTGTTTTCATAATTATATTTCAACATAACAGTGCAGGGGAAGTTGGGCGACAGGACAAGTTGTAGCCCTGTTAGTTGTAAAATTCTACATTTGAATAATATTATACTTCATCGGCCTTCGAGCAAATTGATAATTTCAATGCATACACACAGTACTAATGTGACACCATACTAATATAACAGTCGGTATTGATTTAGTTTAACCGGTGTCGTATACATTAACGACGTCGTATATTATTATGTACAGATCCATTTGCGCCTGTAAAATGAACAGTCTATTTCTGCTATTATTTGTTGTCAAAATGATAGCAATATTTATCTGTAATTTTCTGTATTCGAAGATAGTATGAGCTGAATGCAAGAAGCCTAAAATCGATTAGAGTGGCGTGCGACAGGAGAAGCCTACGGCCAGCAGTGGACTGTAATAAACTGATGATACTGATGGTGTTTATTATTTATATTATACATAGAAAACACCCAAACTCCGAAACAAATATTTGTAGATCATACAAACATTTGGTCCGACCCGGGAATCGAACCCGAGACCTCAAGCACAGCAGTCGCATACGCTACCATTGCGCCACCGAGGTAGGTTGTCTCTCACATTCAATCAATTAAATTATCAAATAAAAAAGAAATTGTTATGTTAATTGACAGCACTATTAAAACAATCATTCGATTTATTGATTGGGATCTAGCCACATAAATCAAATGTTAAGTTGAAGTGTTAAAAATTCAATAGAGTAGGGCATTATAATAGTAAAACATAAAAATTATTTTAATGAATTTCTGAAACCCAAAAACTTTTAACCGTAATAAACAATGTTAAGTTGTATAGTGAAATAGGTTATTTATTACATACGGTCAACATACTTCGAACGTTTCTCGTGATCACAATGTATGACCTTCGCATAAAATGTGACCTGCCCTTAAAATAACAATAGGGTAACACAGGCAACACAGCAAGTTATAGCCGTATATATTATGTAAACAGAACAGTTTTGAATAGTTCCTTGAATATCTAATTAATCATTCATGTGGATTGTTTATTTTTACTTGAATGAACATACCTAACTTACACATTATAATGTCAAATGTTATTAACATAAGCATGTGCCTATAAATAAAAAAGAATCACTGAAATGTATGTACGCGCATAACTTCCGATAGACTGCATCAAATTGGATAATTATTTTTTATGTGTTTGCTATTGTCTGGACAAGGTTTGTATTAAAGAAAATTATAAGAAACCCGTGGGAAGCTGAGATGGGCATAAATATCGAAAACAAGCTTTTCGGAAGTTAAAAATATTATTAACTACCTACGGAAAAAGAAATGCTGTACGAAGTTCGCCGGGTCAGCTATTAATAAAAGTAACTTGTCAGTCTTAAGACCTTACTTTTTTATTTCGCTGTAACCAATATATATCGTCTTCGCTACAGATACAGATTTCCGACTTTTGTGTATGTATAATTTAAAAAAAAAATGCTTTAGACTTTTTACGGTTCATATTTTACGGTTGATTTCTTTTTTCGTCATCTAGGATATTTATAACCACGTACGTAGTTTACCCAAAATGAAACATCCAACTATCATCATCACCATCAGTACATCAGTTTATTACAGTCCACTGACCCAATGATGGACCAACATGTAGAGGAGCTATCAGATGTCCGAAATATTTATTATTATTATTTATTTAACCCGCTTCCTTCAAAATTCGAAACCTGCACAATTTAAATCAAAATTTAAATTGGTTGTACGTCAAATTATGTGCACGTGCATTCGCTAATGCCCTTCTAATTCTATTTTTAATGGTGCTATTTAAGAATGAGTTGACAATAATACATCCGAGAGTTGCTGAATTGTTTTTACAAAAACTAAATGGATTGTAAAGTTATTTATATTGTTGGAGCACTTAATATTTCACTTAGGATAGATTATGCCCATTGTCATTGCATATAACGAATCATTAATAAACATTGATGATAAACTAGATTTTGACACTCACAAATAATATGACTCTTTATTGGTATAGTAATTTTCAAAATCGGTTCAGTAGATCCAGAGATTAGCCCAGCCCTACAAATTTACAAACTATACTTCTTTATAATATAAGTACAGATTAAACTTCTTGTCTTGATTTCCTAGAGCAAAAGACCTTTGGTAATATTTTACTCTAAAGA
The DNA here is from genome assembly GCA_949125395.1 of Diaphora mendica. Lineage (NCBI taxonomy): Eukaryota > Metazoa > Arthropoda > Insecta > Lepidoptera > Erebidae > Diaphora > Diaphora mendica. The sequence goes on from OX421321.1 coordinate 13,609,832, forward strand.
TATGATACCTAATGCTTTAAGCAGCTTATCTTACAGATAATAATAGTAGTTGTAATAATTTTATGAAGCTTTCTTGGCAACGAGTAGACTCCCTAGTTACTTCCTAGCAACAATAAAATTCTCGAATTTCTCAACACTAAAACCTCAAAATACAGATTAATAACTTGATATATATAGTACATATTGCTAAAAACTGCTTGATATATATCACGTTAGGTGGTCATAAAAATATAAAAACTGATGAAAAGAACCAAATCAATTAGGGATGGACTTGTTTGGACGCATGGGACAATACATATTTTATTGATTCAGAAATTGTTTTTCTAAGTCTGGGTGTTCTTTGTGTCCGTTTCATGTATGTTTGTAAAGTCCCACGTGACACAGGACGTACATATATGCTTAATGCGGGAGTTGTCTTTTTAAAAGAAAAAAATGTATACATATGCATGTAAATATTTTTCTAACACAAATAAATACATACATAGATATGATTCATTAATCTCTATAGCTCTTATTTAACGTTTTAAATCTAACTCGCTCCTAATGGATCTCTAGACGTGTCTCGGCTCGTTACAAACAGCTAATGGTTGGGGTTTATGTGTTTTGTTTTGTAGCCCACTACAAACATCTCCGTCTTCCTAATGCTCTCCTTAATGATCAAGAGTTTATGAACATTTATAATTTTGTTATAACTTACTTTTATTTATAGTACTTGTTATGTTGCTATTAGTGCTTGAGTATTAATGCTTAACGTTCAGCTTATAAATACCAAACTAACTTAAAGTAACTCTTTATGTCTCGGTAATAGTAGTTTCTGTCATCATCATCCTATGATAATCCCGTGCTGAATACAAGCCTCTTCAGAAAGTAACTTTTGGCCTAATACAAAACGTTGTCCAGACTGGTTGGTACCTATAGGGTTTGCCTTAAGTTTATTTTTCTTATTTCATTGATAATAATATAAAATTTTAACGAAAAACGAAAAGCGAAATACCACTCACTTATTAATCACGAAATCTCAGAAACTATAACACCTACAAACCTGAAGGTGCAGAAGGCAGGTAGGATCCTTGTAGGGAGTAGACATACGCTAAGAACGGATTTTACGAAACTCCACCCCTAAGGGGGTAAAACGGGGATTGGACGTTTGTGTGAAAGTCCTATGTTTTTGAAGTAAGAGACTTGTTTAAAATGTATGCTCTATAGATGGAGTGGAGGTGTACTAATAAATCTAATAATGTATCTTTAGAAATCAACCCCTTTTTGGTGTTAAAACGGGGGATGGTAGTTTGGACGCAAACGAGGTTGCGTAGGTCAGCTAGTGTAGTATACAGTGTAATTTTAGTATAGTCTTTGTTAAGATATTAGAAGTCACGTAGACTGCACGTCTGGCCTAGTGGTTTAACGGTCACCATGCCGTTTCCTACCGTTCCATGTATGTTTGTAAAGTATCCCGCGACACAGGATTTATTCCTAGTGCGGGAGTTGTCAAAAAAAAAAAGAAAAGAAAGAAAAAGAATTCATTTACAGGCAATTTGTATTATGAAAATTCTCCAACACACTCCTTAATATGAAAGAAGTTGTAATTAACTTTCATTGTGGTTTACAATATGATTTTATAACCATTTTAAGAATCATCTATGTACTACTTTTCTTAAGGCGAAGACGACAAATTTACAACAATTTTTAGTAACTTCTCAGATGAAAATATAATACTGCAAATATCCAAATCTGTTATGCCTTTTTAAAGTTGAATTTTTGAGTTTGACTACTCCTAGAATTTATTTACATATATACCTATAATATATATTTACAATATTGTTGCATTATTTACGACTAAAAATTGTCAGTTATTATGAAATGACGACGGTCTAGCGATTGCAGGCTCTTTCTCTAATATTGCGGTGGAGGAGCGTCAATAGCTTTCGAAGATGATTAATGGTATTAGGATAATCCCTCCAGTTTATTGGTTCTAAATATTTTCACCTCCTACTTTTATTAATTTTTATCTCAAATGATTACATGGAAGATCAAAACGAAAACAAAATAAAGACAATTAACTATTTCTATGTTTTTAGCTTGATAACAATAACGCTTTAGGGCTTGTATCATCCCTGAAGCTACGTCAAAAGCGAAAAGCTCCTTTAATTTGCCCCTTTTAATATATTTTTATACTCGTTCCATAATTCTATTTTTTTTAATTAAATAGCCAATGTTCCTTTCGAATGATTATTATCATCGGTAATATGTATTTAAAAATTGTTTTATTTAGAAGAGAATTTTCAGGACGGACGTATTAAAAGAAGATTATTATTGTAAAGCTTAAAATATCGAATGCAAACTTAATTTCAATTATATTATACTAGCTTTTGCACGCGGCTTCGCTCACGCAGACTTCCATCCACTGATTTACCCCTTTAGGGGTGGAATTTGAAAAAAATCCTTTCTTAGTGCTCACTTACGTTAAATAAAGAACCTACATGCAAAATTTCAGGATTCTAGGTGCAGCGGTTTGGGCTGTGCGTTGATCTCTGGGTATGTCAGTCACCTTCCTCTTTCATATATAATAATATAGATAGATAGATAGATTAAATACACGATACAAAATACTACGATAAATATGATAATAATACATCAAAGGTCAATCTTTGTCGATCGTACCCCTTTACAATTTCATCGATCATCAGTCGGCAAGTAATCTTGAATGCCGTACCAATTAGTCTCTTGTCAGCGCCTCTTGCATCATTCAGCGTTTTCATTCCTGCTGACGTCACTATCCGTCTTTATTTGAAACTGGAAGTTACTTTCGTTAGTGTCATTGTTAATGCGACGCTCGACGAAAGCCTTTTTATATAATGCAGCTAAATTATATACGTACAGTACCAACTTGTTAACTTTAAGAACGCTCCTCATTTCTTTTATATTCCTATTACGCTTCGCTTCTTAGTTACGTAATACTGGGAAGCGGCACGATGAATTTAATAAGTCACAAACAAATTCTTGTGTAATTAAATTGATGAAGTGCGTGACGAAGGTATCAAATTCATAATTTGGAAGGGAAATTTTTCATCACCCTGAAGCACTGAAGTAAATTGAATTGAGAGCCACGGATATCCGGACGGGTCGAAAATGTCGCCCTACCCGGATCAGTTTAAATAGAGACAATATTCAGGGACAGTGTTTACAGTAGTATAAATTCACTAAGCAAAAATGAGGGTGTTGTAACATGAAATGAATTCCAATGAAATTGAACTGTGAAATAGGGATCTGTCGTTGATGGGATTTTTCTTGTGAATCTAAAGTAGATTTTTACGTTGTAAAAAGAACTCTGGTTTATACGTTTAAAAATTCTGTACTTTAACTAGCTTTTGCGTCTTTTATTGCGTGAAACTATTATTTTTATCCCGATACAATAATACAATTTTTCTGCATAATATTTAGGTGATCCTATTATGTGCAGAATATGTATCATAATATCTTTTTTTTTCATTTAGAGACAATACCCGCATTACGAGTATATCCTGTGTCACGAGGGACTATAAAAACATATATGAAACGGACACAAGAACACCCAGACTTTAAACAACAAGTGTTGACACACTAAGTGTTGTCCCATGTGGGATTTAAACCCACAAAACTTGGCGCAGTAGAAAGCGGCGATCGCTTACACCACTAAGCCAACCGTGCAGTGAATACTATTATTACATTACATTTGTATACATATGTCTTGCTTGGGTTAAATACACTTTTTTTATCAATCTCACTGGCTCTATTCATCAAATAAGTTTGAATATCTTGACTTCAAAGAAGTTCGTCAGCGATTCGCCTTTATCTATGGCAATAAGTTCAAAGCACCATATTTCTTTAACTTTTTCAGAAGACAGAAATGTTACCATCTCCATAGTAGGTGCAGTAGCTATTAGGTACAAATTCAAATGATCTCCATGCTTTTGCAAAGAGCACGACTGCGCCTTTATTCCAGTGCACAGTGTAAACAAAATCTATTTCGATTGCTTATTCGATTAAAGTCAATGATGCTCAGTTGTAGATAACTTTTTTAAGGAAGGTCCTGACAGAGGGATGGCATATTTTTGAAATATTTGAGTCACACGCACAGATATCGATAGTTTTTTATGTAGTAACTGTGTGTGATCTATCGTTTAGAATGCATCGCCTATTATACACATATTACTACATCAAATGATAAGAATTCCTGAGTCATAGTAAAAGTTGCTAAATCGACTGCTAAATCTCTCGTTTTTGTGACAACAAGTTGCTGATGTGTGCAAACTGTTAGAATGTTAGGTAAGGCAATGAACGAGGGTTGTCAATTTGCCGATATTCGAGCAAATTGGGACGTTTATCGACAAGTAATTTACTTACTGTTAACTACCTATAAATGTTCGTTCTTTTACTTTCATTCGTTTCTGTTGGACTCCAACGCAACGGAGCTTTTACTTGATTAGTAGCTTCAATAACGATTTGGCATCATCGAGATATAATGTATAGAGAAGACGCCACTCATTAGTGCGGTGTTCCATGCAATTGCGGCGCATGCGCCGCACTTCCGTCAGTCGCTTGCTAGCTACACTCTAATGAAGCGGTGGCTTAAGCGTGTGATTGTTTACATTTAAAAACGTTCTAAAACTCGTGAATTATGCCATTTTGTGTCTTGAGATATTGGCGATATTGCACTAATAATACAAGGAATACGGAGAAAAACAAAGGAATAACTTTTCACCAGTAATTAACTAGATATAATTGTTTTAAAATTAAATACGAACAAAATATTTTAAGACGCCATTGTTACCTCATTCGACATAGAGTACTTAGAGTAAAACATACAGAAGTGATATTTAGGTAGAATAAACTGACGTTAAATGCACAACGTATTTAACGTATTTAATTGGATAAGAAAAAATAATATGTTGTTAAAAATAGCTTCGTAAATAACCCATAACATTTTTTTTTTAAATAATTATATTTAAATTATCATTAAAGTATAATTTAAAAATTGAATATTCGGCTTTTATATTTTATACCTCGATGAATTCTACAAAAAAACTGAAACTGGTAAAGCTATTGAAGTACTATTTACTCAAAGTGAATTTCCTAATAAAGCTTCGTAGGTATAAAGCTATTTATCCGTTCTGCTTTCTTGTTTGGCGCTTACTCTATAAAAGCGAATCTTTGCAACAGTTCGTTGGCCAAAACGCGTAAGCGCCATGAAAATCACGGCGCTTATGACATTTCGCTCGCGAGGAAACTACAGCTCGAATGCGATAGAGCGCTGCTTGTTAATACTGTTGGATTAGACTACTAATTATTGTTTGGCTGCGCTGCAGCGCTTTTTAGTTTTAATTCAAATATAAACGGAACATATAATTGGTTTTGAGTGGCTCCTCTAGTACGTAGTACGTAATATCTCGATGTTTGGCATTCATTCTTTCTGAAACTTCATTCCTGTCAAAAATTAAAGATGTAAGTAAAAAACAAAAAGCATTGGTACGTATTTACTTTAAAAAGTTATACTTTTACGCGCAAATTTACTCATTACCGTCTGTGTAGAGAATAACATAAAAATATTTTGTTCACGAAACCTCGCTCTTATTTTGAGGAAAAAATAAATCTTATGGACGCATCTGGTTGTGTTCATTCAACAGCTGTGTTATGCTTGTACAAAAAGCAGCCACAAGCCCCCGACTAACCCAACGAAATCCCAATAGAGGGCGACCCGTGGGTTCGATTTGAAAGGGTCTGTAGGTAGGGGCCTTTTTCGTTGTCATCTACACCCACAAAGACAGCTAATAAAAGGGATTTTACCTGAGCTACTCGAACACGCGATACGGGTCCTCAATGTATTTGCTATTCGAGAAATGTACACTGTGTAATCATATCGAAATTGAAATCACCCATGTTTATTTAGATTCATGAGTGTGCTAAAATGTTGGCAAGTACCTACTGGTAACCAGATGAATAATCCGAAAAAAACAATTTAATATGTTTTTTCTATGAAAATAATAATTTAAAAGGATACGCGATTTTTGGTTGTCACGGTCACGTTCATATTCGAAGATACTGAACGATAATAGGCAAGAAGAACTTGAGATAAATTCACAATTCAACACCATGTTGGTAAAATGTGTCCCCAGTGATTTCAGTGAGAAGTATTGAGTGGAAAACAAATATTCGTATCAAGTGCGAATATTCCCTGTAAGAAATTCAAATGGCTTTCATCGTGTTTCCTATGGAAATCGTAGGAATAAATAAAGAAGAACACTTTGTAGCAATATTTTGGTGAACATCGATTTATTGAGATCGTGTTTTCTACTAGAATTGGATTAGAATACACTGTTTGTTGTTGAAGCTAAACTTATAGCTCGGAATTAAAAAGTCAAAGTATACATTATGATTATTCAAATATCAGCTGTCTCAATAAATCAAAACACGGTATGAATAAATCATTGGTTTTAATTCTCATAACTACGAGTAGTCAATTTAGTTATATGGGTGATCGTTACATTTGTTTTCAAATGTTATACTATTCAGTTAAATTAAGTTTGGAGTAACTTTGCGAAATTGCAATAAACAAAACTATTTTGTCTAATTTTAGGCTTTTGAAATATATAGTTTCACAGTGAAATTAATAACTTTCAATATGATATAATCCAGAAGCGATGAAGAAGCGAGGACTCAGTTAAATCTTGCATGAAAGCTAAATATAGTATCCAAAAATTTAAAGCATTTAATCTCACTCTACCCAATCGCAGAGGATTTAAAACGGCACCTGTACATGGCATCTTTCGAGACTTTGGTGTGTAATATACCCTAGTAAAGAGGTAAACAACGTATGTAAACATCCGTTGACTAATTGTGCCCAAACTTCGCGGGACGACGAGATGAAACAGATGTGCTCAGAGATCCATACGTTATGTTTACAAGATATTTCACTTAACTTAGTTACGGTAGGTATAGGGAAGATGCGAGATTGTTGCCTCCAGAAAGTTGTCTGGATACCATTTCTTCCCGAAAATATTATGTACTTACACTTACACATTTATAAACTTTTATTTTACGGTTATCTACAAAAATATCATATTCAGAAGTTTTTGTTAAGGCCAGTGATTTATCATTGCTCTATTTGTGGCATCCGCCCAAAATAAACAGTGCAGATTAAATAGTACATTGCTAGCTGGACTAGAAACCAACTCCAAAACATGTATGTCGTGTCAAAACTTCAACTCAATCAGTGCAGTAATTTTACATAAACCGATATATTTGAGCGTGCGGCTATATACTTATATTAACTTCTACTAGTATTAACCAGTACTGCTAATTTAATCGAACTATAAATATTTATGATCAAAAACCTAGCAAGGAGAGTCTTCGATAATGTTTCTGAAGAAATAAATTATACTAAACTACCTGACCCGGCGAACTTCGTACCGCCATATTTACTTATTTGTCTCAGCTACCCGTCGCGGAAAAAAAAATTATTATTTTCCCGTTATCTCTTGATTTTTCTTGTTCACAAACCTTGTCCTAACAGTAACAAACGCATAAAAAATATATTATTTAATTTAGTGCAGCCGATCGGAAGTTATGCCGTACATACCCCCTTAGGGGTGGAGTTTAGTAAAATCCGTTCTTAGCGGATGTCTACATCCTATAAGGAACCTACCTGCTAAATTTCAAGTTTGTAGGTGTTATAGTTTCTGAGATTTCGTGATTAATAAGTGAGTGGTATTTCGCGTTTATAGATATAGATATTGCAGTAATTTTTCACTTCATTACAAAACAAAATGACGCCTAAAACATTAAGTGTTCTTATACATGTATGGACGTGATTAAATAAATACCACGCAATATCTCTCAAATGAATTGTTTTAATATTAAATCTGGATACTTTGGCACAATTATAAATATTGGGGAAAGCACGCTAAATTGTGAATTTTGACACATGTCACCCCAACAAACATCCACTCATGGTTTAGGATGGATTTGGGCGAATAGGCATACGCCTGATGTGTGATTTAACCCGGCTCGTTTTATATTTTTGGTAGGTGTGCCCCGAATAGATGAAAACAATGCAATTTTTTAATAATATTTGCAACACACTGAGTTTAACTGTTACTGATAAAAACATTCTGCATATTTTGAATTCATTTCAATATGTAGTTACCAATATTCACTTGTACCTATTGGTTTTCGATATAGGTTTCTGATAAATGTATTTTTAGGTGCAAAACTCTTCTTGTATCCCATTTTTATATTAAAACACAATTTATAAAGCCAATGTTCCTCTTTCAAAAATATATTTAAATAAACTGCTCTGATAAAGAGATTAACTATTTAGATACTCATGGCAGACGAGTATTATTACTAATCAAAATAACCGTACTCAGAGAGCACCAGTACACTCTGTAGACGTTCCAATATCTGCAATAATACTACTTAAACTTCTGAAGATCCAAAACAAACAATGCAAACATATGTAGAGCAAGCCATACTTGTGGTGGTTTTACATGTTACATGACGACCGCAGAGTGAGAAAGTTTATGCCAGATATCTATGTATATTGTATATCTAATCTAGGCTCTTATTAGTTTTACTTTTGAACTTCTAATTATATTAATACGATTTCATGAGACTGAAGCGACAATTAAACGTAGCAGCATTAAAAGAATCAAATAAAAGTCGTAGCACATAACATGAGAATCGTTTTTTTAAAGACAAATGACTCCTGTTTAAAAGAGTAAAACACATTTTCCTCCGGTGATGAAGATGTCGCGACTACAATCTTATGGTACGCAACATTACAAAATGTTCGCGTAGTCCCGTCGTTGTATACGTAAGCTATCATTTTTCACACTAATCCGAAGACAGCACTCGTCAAAGGGAGCGCTTATCGCAATTCTAATTTATCTCAACGGGATTTGCACGTCATAGACATTCCGTCGCATCGCCAACCGTATTTTCTAACTTAATATCAACAAAAAACATTATGATGGGCGCGTAACAAATTAAAGCTTTGATAAAATTTAAAAGCTAGGCCCTTTTCTATATGTGAAGTGTGAACGCGCTCTTATGTATATCGGTATAACCTTTATCCAACGCACTTTCAGTGCGGTGAACATGCACACATGTCTTTTTTATGTTTTCTGTTTCACAAATATTGGATACTAGCGGCCGCCTGCGACTTCGTACGCGTGGAGCTACTTATTAGCAATTTTTTTTAAATTATATTTGGAAAAGCTAGATACATTATTAGTACACCTACCATCTGTATAGCATACATTTTAAATTTCAAGGCTCTTACTTCAAAAACATAGGACTTTCATACAAACTTCCAACCCCCGTTTTGCCCCCTTAGAGGTGGAGTTTCGTAAAATCCGTTCTTAGCGGATGTCCACACCCTATAAGGAACCTACCTGCCAAATTTCAAGTCTGTAGGTATTATAGTTTCTGAGATTTCGTGATTAATAAGTGAGTGGTATTTCACTTTTATATATATAGATACAACAAAAAATACTTATCTTTATTCCCATAGAGCACCCTTGTTGTCACATTGACATACTCGCTGACAAAAAATAAAATAAAGCCATGTACAATAAACAAACATAGAAAAAAACATTAAAATAGCTTGCGTCTGTACACGACGAACTCTTTGTCATTACTTCACTTGATTTGTTTGATGTTGATGATGTTTGATGTGATTTTATGAACTAATTATTATCCTTCATGATCCTTGTACAAATTTACGCAGTTTACGAACACGTTGAGAAATCCGCATTAACTACGATAGCAAGACTCCTAAGAATGACGTTAGAAAACTACAAAAAGAGATGTGCCAATAATTGTTCTAGTAAAATTGTAACAGCCTGAGTAGCAAGCTAAACCTTTTACATTAAGTCCTTTATTCGGATGCCAAAGTTGAAAATCGAAAAAATGGTAATCAATATCTTGGTCTTATAATATCGTGTTTATTATAACAGCAAAAGTTTTGACTGCACGTTTGGCCTAGTGGTTTAACGGTCACCACGCCGTTTCCTACTTCGCCAAGTGTCGTGGGTTCAAATCCCACGTAGGACTACACTTTGTGTGATCCACAATTTGTTGTTCTGAGTCTGGGTGTTATTTGTGTCCGTTTCATGTATGTTTGTAAAGTCCCCCGCGACACAGGATTTATTCCTAGTGGGGGAGATGTCTTTAAAAAAAAAAAAAGAAAAAAAGTTATAAATGCAGTCATTTAACAACTTTCTAATCATCATACAGCACTGCAAGCCTTCTAGAAACTGTACATAGCTTTTTATCGACCTCAATTGGCCAGTGACCGACCAGATGCACGGCTACAGCCTACATCCGATTCAGATGGTGGTCCCCAACTTTTATTTATACAAAATATGAATATTAACACAGCTAATACGTACACAACAGTGACAATGGGATATTATAATACGATATCTATCACCCTTCTAAATATAATGATTAGAGATTTTTATGAATCATTGGCATTTATTCACGAAGAGATTACCTAAGTACAACTTATTATATTTATAAGTTAAGTGTAACCTCTTTTGGTTTCTTTTCATCTTTTTTCTTCTGAAACATAATGTTATCGAAGGCATACCAGGTTTAAATACTACTACCTAATATCGACTTGCATTGGATTTTTAGTAGTTTTTACATTCATAGTGCGTCTAACCACGTAAAGCACATACAGAAGCAAATCAAGAATCCATTGTATAATACAAGGCAATGTCGGAAATTGCCCGAACAATTAAGATGCTTTTATAAGACAGAACCGGTGAAAGACGGACAAATGACTCGTCACTAATAGTGCGAGCATGCGTGTGAACCGCGTTGATCCGTCCGAGTCGTGATCTTACTGAATAACACTTCCTCTTCCTTGTAACATGTACCCAAGTATATACAGCGTGCGACTGTTCTTTTATTAATGAGACTGTTTATTGAAACAATACGAAAGGAGTTAAGAGTAGGAAATATAGTACCCCCAGTTTTCAAAAATGGTATTGTTTACAATTGTAATAGGTACAGAGAGATGCAGTATATTCTGAGGTAAATTCTTGTTTCAATATACCATTATTTTTTATGTTTGGACCTGCCAAAATAACTCTACTCTGCCTGATGCATAAGCAGAATTCAAGAGTGGTGATCACCATACTCATTGCGAATGCAGACAGTGCAGCATGGTGACCCGCACCATGGCGACCTAATGATGCTTCTGCATCATTGGGCCTCCGGTCTCGCACTTACCAACGAAACACGACAGCACGATCGCTGTCATTTTAGGTTGATCTTCTGTGCGAGGGAAGTACCGCACCGGTCGAGCCGGTTCGTTCGTGCTAAAATCAGCGTGACTCTACTACCTTGATCACCTAAAAGTAGATTAAATAAAGGAAACTGATATTAATACAAATTAAAATATATTTGGTAAAGTAACATACAATTTATTTACTTGATGCATGAAAAACTTATATCTTACATTAGTTAAATGAAACAAATTCATTATCCGAAAGCTGATTACAAGTTTACACGACTTATTAAAAAACTACAAAATATTTGAATCTGCAAATATATTTAATAGTTATACTAAATTTCCTAAATTCATTTAAACGAAATAAGAATGTAACTAACACCCCAACTGAAACTAACCATAAATATCGCGTCACTAAAAATTAAACAGCCTGTAGACCAGTACAACTATAAAAGTAGAACAAAAAGTTCCCGAAGAGGATTATGTAATGTAACCTCCGGTTGACCGCTCCACTGGTGAGCTATTTTATTTCCTTTAGTTAAAGGCTCCGCAGTCCACACATCGTGTTCGATAGGGGTTAGCGTCTGTGTTATTCTCGCTTGCAAAGGTACGGATAAAATTACAACATTTTTTTCAAGAATTTGAAGTTGTATTGTACGTTTTCAACAATTAGGACACGTGACTACACAAGAACCGACTTCAATTGTTATTTATTGCTGTCTACTGTACAATAATACGGTCTACGACTGAGAATAATATAGATTATGGTTAAGTGATCTGTCATTTTTTATGTTCTTAATGATGTTTCAAGACCATATATCAAGGTAATGAGCTTTATAAACATAAAGTAGCCGCCAATTTCAAGTAGTAGTGTAGTCTCGCCATTTGTAAAAAAATATTTATAATATATATATATATTATATACTCGTATATATTTGATTAACTCTGCTATACCTTTAGGTATATGATACGACACAATAGTATAGGTACAAGATAATCAAGTTGTATAAAATGCATTTACTGTAAGTTACCTCTCGAAGGTAAACGCAAAACTAGCAAACGAACATAATATTGGCATACAAAGGTTTTGAATTACGTCTATATCTTATTATTATCTAAAAGTTATTTGTAAATAATTGATATACCTACAACTGATTTCAATTTTCATCACAACAAAATATAGGAATAGAAAATCTTGGAATTACTGCTTTGAATGAAAAGTTTTGATTAGTTTATCTTTTAATTTGACAAAACTGACAAGACATAATTAGAACATGGTGTATATGTCGCAGCCAACTAACTTAATTAGCCGTTCAATCGACAGCCTGACCTGGCTCTTTACTAAACAGCGCCGTTAAACTAGCGGTTATGTTATTTTTTTTCTTTTAAAACTAAAAAAACATTTTTTCGTTTTTTTTTAAACTAAAAAATCTAAATTAACCTTTTCATTGTTCCTCCATTCGTAACACGGCCGCTAGTTGAACGGCACTGTTTCGTAAAGAGGCTAGAGTGCAAGACTTGATAGAAAAACTAAGCTAGTTTGCTGCGACATTATATATACACATCAGTAAATACAATTCAGGTTTATTCAATTTTAACAAAAGCGACATAATTTTCTTTAATATTATGGTACAATTTAGGGTATTAAGTACTTTTGCCATTAATATTAGCTTTATGGTATAAAGGCCCGTAACAACAAAGCCCGGCTTTATTCTAAACGAGTTAATTCATTTTATGTGTTATTACTCTACTGCTTGAATGACCATTCATCACTGTTGCAACACTGTATAACCCCGATGGTGTATTGTTACAAAAAGCGAATAGTTTTTACAAGCTTTTTATTAACTTGCAATGTATGTATGTATGCTTGTATGTTCAAGTGGAATCTTGCAACAGTTGCAACTCAATTTTGAAGCAGATATCTTCAACCGATTTTGCTGAAATTTTGCAAGCATGTGTATACAGCGTGACAATACAATATTATAATGACATGGAGCTGATCTGATGCTAGAGCTAGAAGGTGGCCATAGGAACTCTGTTAAGAAACGTCGCAACATCATCGAGCTTGGACTTGTTTGATTCGTCTCAAGGCATTCCAGTAAAAGTTTGTTTTTAAAAAGCTTTTTAATTAAATTTATTTTTAGTTCGTTCGTCTTATTGGATTCTTTTTATTTAGAAATAAATTATACACACACTAGCCTACTAGGTAAACAAAAGAAAGCTTTACGGCTACCTATTCAACATGATAGAAATCGAATTTACCAGTATATTTAAGACAAAAACAATAATGCAACGGCCCAAAATGATGTTCTGTGATTGGGCGACAGGAATATAGAAAAGTAGGGAAAGGCTGTATGATTTGTATGCTGTGGAAAAGGGTAATTTTGACCCAAAATTTCATTAATATGTAAAAAATTACTCAAGGATTTTTAGGAGAACCTGTGGTGTGGCGAAGTCTTTGTATATAAGTGATAAAATTAAGTCTTCAAATAATAAAATAACAGCTACATGGAACATTATTAATAATGAAACGGGACGTTGTAAACCTCGAGATAATGATTTAAAATTAAATATCAATAATAGGTTTATAACAAACAATTTAGACATAGCTGAATCTTTTAATACCTTTTTCACAAGTGTACCAGTTAGTACAACGAGTACCTTGAATTCTTGTGCGTCCGGGTCTGAACTGTTGTTAAGGGCCAATGTAAATGAATGTAAGAATCTATTTCAATTTGAATACATAAACCCCACAGATATTATAAAAACGTTTAAGTCTCTTAACTCTAAGAAAACAGGGGACTTATGGGGGATTTCAGTTAACTTAATAGAAACTATTATAATTGATATAGCACCATTTCTAGCAATAACATTCAATCGATGTGTTGATTCTGGGGTTTTTCCTAACCTGATGAAGTATAGTAAAGTAATACCTTTATTCAAGAAGGGTTGTACAACCGAACCAAGTAACTTTAGGCCAATCTCAATCTTACCGGCTATTAGTAAAATTTTTGAAAAAGTTATTTTGCAATAACTAGAAAGCCATTTTAATCTAAACAATTTATTTCACAAAGAACAATATGGCTTTACAAAGGGTCGTTCAACAATTGATGCGGGTGCAACTCTTTTGAGACATATTTAATGCATGGGAGAATTCGCAAGATGCGATAGGTGTATTTTGCGATCTTTCAAAAGCTTTTGACTGTGTAGAACATAACACGCTTTTTCTTAAACTTAGGCATGATGGTGTTAATGGTATTGCTTTGGAACTAATCGTTTCCTACTTGAAAGATAGAATTCAACAAGAGCCCTGCGGAACGCCCATAGTAACAGGTAATCCAGATGACCTCGCACCATTGACATCTACAACATGTAGATGTCAATGGTGCGAGGTCATCTGGATTACCTGTTACTATGGGCGTTGTTGTAGATGTCAATGGTGCGAGGTCATCTGGATTACCTGTTACTATGGGCGTTCCGCAGGGCTCTATACTGGGTCCTCTACTTTTTCTCATATATATAAATGACTTACCATATTATTTAAAAGATCTCTGTGATATAGTTCTATTTGCTGATGATACGTCACTTATTTTTAAAAAGTCGATCGTAAGAAAACAGTTTTTGACGATGTGAATAGGGCACTAAATGATGTATTGAGGCACCAAATGTAAAACAACTAGGCACTAATCTAACTATAAATAATGAAATCATAAGTATTGTAGACTCAACAGTATTCTTAGGAATTACATTAGATAGTAAACTTCAATGGGAAGCCCAGATAGATAGCCTTGCGGGTAGACTTAATTCGGCAGCTTATGCAGTATGGAAGGTACGTCAGCTCACTGATACGGACACAGCTAGGTTAGTTTATTTTAGCTACTTTCATAGCGTCGTGTCCTATGGTATACTACTTTGGGGCAAGGCGGCTGATATTGAAACGATTTTTATCCTACCGCCTACGAGCCATCCGCTCAATGTACTGGAGGTGCTAGAGTCTCTCTTCGAGAGTTGTTTAAAGATATAGGTATTTTAACTGTTGCATCACAGTATATATTTGCTAATATTATGTTTGTTAGACACAACATTAATGACTATAAGAAAAACAGTGATGTACACAATATTAATACTAGAAACAAATCTAAACTCGTTGGTACCTATCATCGATTACATAAGGTACACAACTCGTTCGAAGGTCTTGGTGTACGTTTTTATAATAAAATTCCTATACATGTAATCGACCTTCCTGTAAATAAATTCAAGCTAACTGTAAAAAATCACCTTATTAGGAAAGCCTACTATACGATCAACGATTATCTAAACGACAAACAGTCATGGGCTTAAGGTGTCATTAGAATTTAAATAGATACACACAAACTTCTTTGTCTTCTAATAAAGCTAAATATTAACAAACCATTGTTAGTTGAAAGTAATGCGTGGCGATTATTATGGTAATTTAATTAGTAGTGATTTTTATCAGTATCTAGACTATGGTTTGTCATGCTCACTAAAATGTCATTGCTTGCGGTGTCGTCGTGGGGCGGGTCGTTTCCTTCCCTCTGATATGGCGAAGGAGATGATGGCTGGTCCATGCGTCATACTCGTGAACGGGTGCTGCTTGGAGTGACTGGTCGGCCTAGTCAGCGATTCTTTAGACAATACTATTATTCTGGTTTGTTCAACTGCAACCCTAGCCTCTTAATCCAGTCACGAATTATTTTCAACAGTAGATTTTGCAACTGAATGTAAGTGGATGTGCACCTTGTTTCTATTTTGTTCTATGTTTAATAGACTCAAACCTTCAACGTTATCACTGAGTGTTTTTTTTTTGTTTGCGCGTTAGATTTTGGAGCTTTTTAATAAAGGAATTTCAGGTGGCAACAGCTTGCATACTGTTTACCTTACATGTAATACTAACACTATTGTACCTGAAAATCAGATTTTGAAAAAGAGTAGCCATGAGTTTCTTTGCCAGTATTCTTCTCATGAGCTCTACGCATTTTGGAAACTGGAAGTTATGGATCGACACAGGCAGGCAGTAGATTTTGGTGTTTTCGCCTAACTTACCTCGACAATACAGCACATGCTGTGGCCTCTGTTTGTGTCGATCTATGATTTTTAACTATAGCTTCAATTTGACGTTCATAAGTGTCTCTTGGTGTCTTAGATGAATAAATGATTTTGATTTGATTTGAAAAAGAGTAGAGGTACTTCTAAGGCGCACTATAAGTTACTGGATGGCTTCAACTGTCCAATGTCATTAAAATTCTCTTTTCTCATTAATAACTGGACTATAGTGTTACCAACGCTGTGTGAATAGCCCAATTGTCAAGGTAAGTCTAGTCCTGCGGTTCTATTGCTCCTAGGTGCTCACAAAGGGACCATTCTAAGTAATTCCATTCAATATCATCGACGAAACGTCGCACGAATCCCGAACACGTGTAATCGGTAAATCGATGCCTACTTTACAGTGACGTGTGTTACATTTGTGTGAGTGAGGGATGTAAGTAAGAAGTTGTATTGTACATTTGTACACTTTATAATATGTATGTGTGTCTACAGCTTGATGTTTTTGTTGGGTTTTTGTGACAGTACTCCGTTCCATGGTAAGCTTTTGAGATGTTTATTTCCATAAACATGTGGTAGGGATAAGCCGATAATACTTTCATATTGTATATTCGTTTCGTATACATAAATAAAATTTTCAATTATGTTTGTATTATATGTTTTTTTCTTTTACTTATCGAGTTTATTTCTTTAGGACACGCTATCAGAACAACGTAGAGTTGTAGGTAGAATTTTTGTATTTCCAAATTTGTATCCAACCCAGCCCACTGGCCATATTTGCCGTAGAAACGGTAACCGTTTGGGGTAAATGGGTTCTTGAATAGAGACCGCGTAGAGTATAGGACGTCCACAGGCTAGGTGGAGTGATGATTTGCGCAAGGCGGCTGGCAACAGCTGGATGCGAGAAGCCGAAGTTCAAACCAAGTGGCGTGTAATTGGAGAGGTCTATGTCCAGCAGTGGACTGCGATAGACTGATGATGATGATGAAATTTGTATCGTTTGAAATTATTATATCTGATCTAATGGTATTTATGAAAGATTTTCACCAGAAAATAATACATAACATTAAACATGCACTTACTATAAATATACTCAAAAGTGACTAACTCCATTTCAGTAGATTTTAACATAGGTACAATCGACACTCATATTTCGTTACTTTGTGAACATCTACATAATAACACATATATTTACTTAAACATATGTTTTAGTAAATATACAGGGTGTCCCAAAATTCAACGATAAGCGGGCGCCTAAAGGTAGACCTGCTAATGAGTACATAAGGAAAAAAAATAAAAAAAATATACCTAGTTTTTTTTTTTAGTTACAAGAAAAATTTTGAATTTCTTTGAAAATTTATACCTTTCATGATATTGCTACTATTCACCGCAACTCTTAAAAACACCAAATTGCCCGTAGTTTTTACACAAAAAACGTTCAAAAAATTTTTTTTCCCTACAATTTTGAAATATTTTTACTCTTAGTGTACTTTGACTCATGGTCTTGTAAAAAAAAAGTATGGACACCGCTACGTAATAAATAAATTTAAAAAAAATTAAGGGTGTAAATTTTCAAAGAAATTCTAAATTTTTCTTGTAACTAAAAAAAACTAGGTATATATTTTTCTTTTTTTTCCTTATGTACTCATGAGCAGGTCTACCTTTTGGCGCCCGCTTATCGTTGAATTTTGGGACACATGGTATGTGTTATATATAACACTGCAAATTGAATAGTGCAAATATCTGCACTATTCAATTTGATACATTCAGATAAACGATAAATGTACCTACGTATGATATACCAGGTCACACATAAATCCAAAGTTCTAAACTAACCCTAACATCGAGCGCTTAAAATACCTACAAACTACGTTCCAGTACCTAAGTGCAATCGTTTATTCGCATCAGTGCTTTGAGCAGATAGTGTTGCAATATGTTGGTGAGCGAAATGTCAAATCGCTAGGGGCGTTCGGTCGCGATGTGTTTGAACTGTACGGTCTGAGTAACGTGGTATTGCACGGTTTGTGGAGCCGCGCCCACTGGGCTAGTGCAGGATGTGGGGGAAACTGACAGACGTCGCGATAGGACACCGTCCGGCTTGTACTTACAGTATGGCGATAAATGTGACGGAAGAAACAGCCTTTATAGTATGAAATAGATTTCTAAGGGTACCCATTTATTTTCAATTTAGCAAAATGTCAAATATATTTGAGGGATAGGCGACATGCTGCTTTCTTAAAATCTCGTCTGTGACAATTTAGAAAAATGACCCTTTTGCGAGATATAAGGACCTAGCTCGAATGCATTTTTAAATACCTCTGAAAAACAAGTAGGAGTCAAGTGGGCCATCGAAGTATATTCTTATTCTTATACAGATCTGGTAATTCTAACAATGTTCATCTTATACCTTGTGACCTACCCATCTTTATTAAACTAACGATTTAAATAATCACCGTATATACCATAAGTTCAATCTTATAAAAGGTTATGAAAAGTATTGTAAGTTAAATATTGAACCAGTAAAGTATGTCAAACAATTGACAGTTAAAAATGCCACAGCAAACTCCCAATTTACATCGCGTGTCCTTAGGAATATGATCTGCCTATTCCTTTACTCTGACAGCCACAAACTTTCAGGCTCAAAATAAACCATTCTGTCGTATCTTGCTACGTTTTATATGAACGATGATTAGGTTTGATACGTAGTAAAGTTGATGGAGCGTGTCTCTTGCGTCTGCACAAGGGCTACGGTTGTTTGTTCACAAAATTGCCATTTTTATGGCACGCGCGACGATCATATTCTGCCATTACGGTTCACGTCCGCGTCACTTCACACTGCGTTATTTACATTACAGACTATACAACTAGATTAGACGTTTTATTTGCTAAATTTACACAGCATCCTGAACAATTTATGATGCATAATTAAGTTATACGCGAACGGTTTATTCATGGAGTTAAAATGGAGGTAATCAAACTTGGAACTACATTTTTCGGAAGTCACGTTAACGATATGGTATCAACCTTCCTACTGTCTTATATTATTTTGGTATCTTTTTACTTTTACGAATCGATAACCACCATAGTTCAAAAAACGTTTCAAGTTCACAGTAAAAATTGATTTCAAGAACTTTAATAAAAAGTTCACCCGCGATTTTCCTTCAAGCCGCTTACATTACAATCAAGAAATCTCATCAAATTTGTTCGCGTTCGTCACGCGTCAACGGCAAATCTTTGTTCACCATAATTGCTCTACGTGACACTGACGAGCCATAACCGTGTAATACGGAGAGGCTATTAAACTGTCAATGGCAGAGGGTCATAATCTGAAGTACGCACCGCAATATGGGCAACATAAATCAGCTAATTAACCCTCCTAGCCCTTATTAACGACATAAATTTTGCGCTCCGAAGCACACTACTCGAGACGCGATGCGGGTTAATATGCCCATAACACACTCAACGCGACGTCTGCCTTAGGAATTATGTCTCCGAGTGCTGGCGGTCTAATATGGCTTAAATACATGGCAATCTTAATCTGCGTTGTCCTCACTTACTGGTTTACTTGACAACCAAGAAGAACAACTTAGTATGCATAATCTAGGGGTAGAATTGTTTTATTACATTAATAAAGTAACAATATAATGAAAATTGAGTTTTACGACGAGTATATTACTTTTGATTTATCCAAGATTACAGCTAATTTAACGAATGAAGCGCTCCTTGGGGGAGATCTTCAATCAGCAGTGGACGGCGATAGGTTATTATGACTCTATTTATAAATGGCTCCAATAAATATATTGTGTAAGATTTTATATAATACATAGGTATTTTCTTAAATATTTTATTTCGTGATTTTTTTCTTAAAGTTGACCCTAAATTCAATATTTATCTTTAATATTTATTTAAAACGTCACACTGATATGATATAATGATAAAAACATTAAACTCTTTTATGAATGCCTTTGTATATCACGCGTATCAACTTAAAAAAACATTGTTCAAAAGTTTGAAAAGCCGTAGTCACACGTTACATAGAAACACACCATAACACTTTTACAACGTGTGACTACGGCTTTTCAAACTTGTTTTATACTTTTTCAGCGTCGTTTTTTGTCGTAGTTGGGTTTTAGTTTTTACTTTTTTTTATTTAAAATATTTTAGTGCCGTTATTAATATATAATATATATATATTTGAAATGTACAAGTAACGCCCTTTCCAATGATATCAAACACGACATATTTATCTCAAATTTATTTTTTTATACAGTACTTTATGTCGGCTAGAGGGCGCCACATTAGATTCAGTGACACGTCATATAGCCTATAACCAGCGGACGATCAAGACGCTTCTAACGATACCTCATTTGTCCAGCAGTTGAGGAGCTATGAGGGAACAAATGAACACACATACATACATAGCCTGTCAAAATCATAACCTTCCTTTGGCTTTGCCGTAGTCGGGTAAAAAGCTCGTAGTGGAGTTTGAACCTACAGGTTATTAAAAAGTAATAGGTCTAGTTATAAAGTAATAATATAATAATAATATTTCGGAAAACTTACACACAACATCATCTAGTCCCAAACTAAGCAGAGCTTTTATTATGGGTACTAAACAACTGATATAAATACATACACATACCTAAAGTATAAATGTATGGTATAAAATTATAAAACTATGCTTGTAATTAGAGCGCGTGTCACGTCGCGTGGCTAACCCTATTACCAGGGATATAAACGTGTGAGTCATCTGGTGATTCCTTATCAGTTGAATCAGTCACACACATGGTATCATGCCCTGCACTTTATTGTATTGCCACCTATATCTCAGCTCACACGCGAACTATTTCATAACATCCCATCCCAGAGATGTTATCGAGCGGATAAACGGCTCCGATAGTAAAATGAGCCTGAAATATACAACGTTTTATTATAATATATCTGAGTGCTTCAATAAAAGTACTTGAATGTTATGTGTTATCTTTGTCTTGTGAAGTAGAAATGGAAAAAGTGTTTATCAAACTCCGAGCCAAGGTCGACGATGACTAGTCAAATTAAAAACTGAAGAGGCGAGCGGGCAACGAATGTTATTGTACTCAAAGTAATTTATCATAATGTACATTTATAACGATGGCTGTATGTACTTTTAGACTACTAGAAAGTAGTAATTTAACATTTCAAATACACAGATTAAATATAAGTCAACGTTTGGACTATTTGCTTACCTTAATGCAAGCGTCTAGAAAACCATGTAGTGTTTAAGTTTTCAATACAATGGAGTTAGATTAGAGTAATGCAAATGCGTGAGAATATGTATTAGATTACATATAGTATAATATGCTGTAATATGTAATTTCATGAGTACAAAAAAAAGAAATGGAATAATAATTGTGTCAAGTGCAGTTATACATATTTCTAGCTGTTGTCCCCGAAAGCTTGGAAGTAGTTTTCATTAATCACTTCAGAACCTTCAGAGAGATCGCATAAATTAAATTTTTCTACATAAATGGCGTATTTTCTCAAGTTAAAAGCCACTTATGCCTATTTGTCGTAAATATTGATATGATCTCTTCAGAAATTTCGTTTAGGAAAAGTAACAGGTGGGCAGACTAATATAAAGCTATCTTATACATATGTATATACATATAAATATTTACTAAAATCTATTCTATATAAATTATATATTATGATGGACTCAAGACTTAATGAAAGTGGCTGGTATGGACTGATCAAAGCCCAATTATTATTATTTTTCTCCAATACAATAAGTGCATTTTAACTACGAAACACGTAACAAATCAAGGCGAGAATTGAGTATGATCACGTCTATTAGATTCAATATTATCATTAAAATCACTGTAGGCACACAAATGTAAGTCAGAAAACAATCCTAAGTATATAAATCATGGCAACAGAATACTGATGTCGGCTTTTCGAGACTGTATCTTCAATAGATTTCATTCAATAGAAAAGATTTTATCAGAGTCAAATGTACAGTGAAGAGTTCTAAAAGTTTAAGTATGAAGCGTGACAAAGATAAAAGTGAATTATCTGAATGTATTATACCATAAGCTATTGACAAGAACCCTCTTAGTTTAGGGTCATACAGTGGGGTCGACAAACTCGTGTGCATTCAGCTGTGATCGTGTTCATTGATGGTCGTTAGAGAGCGCACTCACAAAAGATGGATTTAAAGTTTTGATACAGAGAGATAGCTAGGCATTTCTACTTTATTACCATAATTATGCTCAGTGGCCACATAAAGCGGAGAGCACGACCTTAGGGGAGTTATTTGAATTCATTCTTGTTTTACGTTTAGCATAAAGGCCTGTATTCACTTTGCTTAGTGCGAGTGCTTAAGGTGCTTAGTACGGGTGATCGGTGATTGGTGGAAAGTACGAGTGGGCAGCGAATTCGCGGTCCACACGTATTTTCTACCAATCGTTGATCGCTGAAAAGGTAGTAGAGCCAGGCTGATTTCAGCACGTACGGGCCGGCTCGACCGTCGCGGTACTACCCTCGCACAGAAAATCAACGTAAAATGACAGCGTTCGTGCTGTCGTATTTCGTTGGTGAGTGCGAGACCGGAGGCCCAAATAGTCTAGTCAACAAGTTCCATACTTGTTGACTAGACTAAAAGATGCAGAAGCGTCACTAGCCCGCCATGGTGTGGGTCGCCATGCTGTATTGTCTGCATTCGCAATGAGTATGGTGATCATAACTCTTGGATTCTGCTTATGCTGTCCATCAGGCAGAGTAGAGTCATTTTGGCGGGCCATACTTAAAAAATAAAAAGAAACAAAGTGAATACGGGCCTTAAGAAAGATAAAAAAGAGCGTGGTTAAATCATTGTACGCGTGATATAACTGCGAGTGTAAAAAATATCATAATATGACACAAAAAGTCCATTAAGTTGTAAAGGGCCGTTTGTATTCAAGCTAGACTTAATTGGCGGAGAGCCCGCATTAAGGGAACTCGAGTGCAATTTACATAGCTAACTGGCCAGCTACTACCTGAGAGGCTGACTTGTAAAACGTTGGTTTAAACATTTTCACCACAGAAAATAGGATATAGAAATAAATACAGTAAAATACAGTACATGATAGCTAATTCCTATCGTTCATTTTGTTGATAGTAAGTCAATATTTTCATTTTTTATCACCTAAATATGATGTACCCAAAAATCATGTTTTAGTACGCAGTAACTTTTACCTATAATTCCGTTTTCGGTTCCCACATGTCTTAATGATATAATTGAGAATGGAACCTATTTCCCTCACTGTACCAATAGTTATTTATTCAAATCTGTTCAGTGTCAAAGGGACAACACAAATTCTATTCATCCAACGAACGTCCTCGTTAATTACTTATATAACGAACGAAAGTCACGCTTGTATTTCCTAGTGAGATACGTATTAAACTATCATATTTTGAAAACCATTATTTGCTTTCGATGACGTTCTAGGGGCAGGTCAACTTACGTTGTAAAATGTAAATATTAAGAAAAAAACCGGCCAAGTGCGAAGCGGACTCGCGCACCGAGTGTTACGTTTTGTACGTAACACTCGGTGCGCGAGTCCGCCTGTAGGTTATATTATATGATGTAACTAAAAATTTATGCTTTTAGCAATTTTTCCTTTATCTGTGCTATAAGACGTTGCTTCGTACCAAATTTGAAGAATCGGAGTTTACGGGAAAGACCCTGTAGGTTTTGATTCCGTTGCGAGGGTCGAAAATTATGCAGCATAAACGTCTGTAGCATTTGATTGCGTTGGCTTAAATATTAGATTTTTTCACAGCTCTAAGGGACAGTAGACTTAAGTATTTGATATGAATTTCAGCTTGATACCTTCACGCGTTCCTGAGAAAAAGTGTCTTCACAGACAGACAGACGGACAATAAAGCGATCCTATTAGGGTTCCGTTTTTTGCCTTTTGAGGTACAGCACCCTAAAAAGGTATACAGTAATTTAATTACAGGAAAAACTTGTGTTTAAAGGGTTGGATTTAAGAGTGCAAGCAATAGCTTGACAAAACCAGGTTTCCATAGCATTAAATCACTATTTCAATGTTTTTTCACCATCTTTCTTGCCTGTACCAATCTTAAAGTAGTTTCTTAGGGATACAATTTTACGAGATCTAATTAAATCCCTGAAAGCTGATCAGGCTGACCTGAAGGCAACAACCAAAACCACAACACCAGAATCTAACATCACCAAAATTCTTTGTAAATTTTGTTATGAAAATTTTACACTACTCATGAACTGTTACGTCTTTCATATAACAGGAACTCTTTTTTTTAATATAATTTCAATTTTTTAGTCCATATACCTATTTTATTTTGTGAAAGACATTTTATATTCACGATACATATGATCTTGAAACAAAAAGTCGACTCTATATCACAAAAACTTCGGAGTTTTTAACATACATGAGGAAAGAGATACCCACTCAAAGCGACTTTTGCACTTACATGTCAAAAACTACAGACACACCTACTTCAATATATGGTCGTAAGTCGTTTTTATGTTTCATTGCTAACTTTGTAATATCCATAAAAATATAGTAATGAATGGAGCCTGTAGTAGCTCCGCATTGCGAACTGTGTCAACACAATATCACCACAGCGTTAACATGAAGATAAAAGCCTGCATGCGGTGAATGAGCAGTAATAGGGTTATTTAAAAGCAATGTTACACGCTCATAAACATGTGCACGTTACCAATATTATCCGGTAAATGTGTATGCCATACCCTCTTATGAGAAAGCGATGCTAATTAGACACATTTTTCTTGCCTACTTTCGTACTTTTAAGTTAATAAAAGTAAACAAACAACTTTGATGCCTAAGTTTATAATTAATTTGGTTGACCTCAAATGTAAATGAACACAATTACCTACTTACTTAATCATGTTCTATAGAAAATCATTGAACACATCGGTACCTACTAAATATGTTTATTTTATTTTTGTATAGGTGACAAATTGGTAAAATAATAACATTAAAAGCACAGTTAACATTTTAATTTTTTTGTAACATTAAATAACGACCGAGGCGAAACTCCAGTACCTACATCCATTAGGAAAAACCAAGTTTCCTTATAATTAATTTTTATGGCAACCGCCATGCGTGAAAAATACTTTTTATAAGAATTATGCCGCGGTTGCCCCGATTTCATAACTTTTTCACGGAAATAAAAAAGGGTCCGAATATGCACGTTGCTGTTTTATGCGAGTTTTCGTAGTAAGTACACAAAATATAAAAGATTGTTAAACTTATTGTAAAAAGTTAGCAGGTTCCAACGCGGATTCTGTTTTACTCTCTCTCTCTGTATAAAACTTTTTACTTACACTAACTATTTTTATACATTTTTTTATTAGAAGTCATATTATTTTTTCATTCGTTTTATTTATTGAAACCCTTGATTGAGCTACTGATGTCATAAACACTTTAGAAATGCTGATCTATACGTGATAGACATAATATTCCATTGATACCCTGCTTAACAATGAGTACCTTAACAATGAGTATGTTTTCTACCGTTTCTTTATTGGAAATAAAAACATTTTTCAATTTCATCAATCACAGACTGGCAATATTAAAATCTATGTTTTTTTTTCACGTGGATGACTTACAATATATTTATGGAGAAAAAAAAATAATTTCAAGTAGTATAATAAAATGCTTTCTGAATAAAAAAACGATATATGCTCAGAACTGTGTTTGGTGGTACTTACTCAAGGTGATTTACTTAGATTTAATGTCATAATAAAATTTTTCATACTTATTTCTTTTTTTTATGGAATAGGCGGCAAACGAGCAGACGTATCGCCTGATGGTAAGCGATTACCGCCGCCCATGAACACCCGCAATATCAGAGGCATCACAAGTGTGTTGCCGGCCTTTGGGGAAAACGGGGAGGGAGATGGGGGAGGGGTTGGGATATGAGCCTCCGGTATCCTCACTCACTCGGTGAAACACAGCGCAAGCGCTATTTCACACCGATTTTCTGTGAGGACGTGGTATCACTCCGGTCGAGCCGGCTCATTCATGCCGAAGCATGGCTCTCCCACGGTTAGAGTATTAATATAATTAATAAAATTTAATCTATTTATATATAAATGAATCGCCGAAATGTATGTACGCGCATAACTTTCGATCGGGTGCACCAAATTAAATAATTCTTTTTTTTATGTGTTCGTTATTGTTAGGACAAGGTTTGAGTACAAGAAAAATTATAAAAGATAACGGGAAAAGTAATTGTTTTGTCCGCGACGGGAAGCTGAGACAGACAGGTAAATATGGCGGTACGAAGTTCGCCGGGTCAGCTAGTATTATATATTTAATATTATATAGGTGCGTGATATTGAATAAGCACATATTATCTTAAAAGGTTTGGAAAAGTGTTATGGGATATACATTTGCAAACCATTCGCAGTTGACCAAATCGATAAAGTGTAAATAACTTTCGTAAAAGTGTAGCAGATTAATTGTCGCCTGCGGGCTTTCCGTACCCAGACAACCTTCAAGAATAAAAAGTGATCCTGCCTCAGAAACCGAACTTGTGATTCTTAAGTCACATGGTACCATTTGACGTCCAAACCACGTTATATTATTACCTTTATCTATATATATAAAAATGAATCGCCGAAATGTATGTACGCGCATAACTTCCGATCGGTTGCACCAAATTAAATATTTTTTATTTTATGTGTTCGTTATTGTTAGATAAACGGTTTGTGTACACTAAAAATTCAAAGATAATGGGAAAAGCTTTTTTTGTCCGTGACTGTACACTGCCTGTGGGAAGTTGAGACAGATATTATGACGGTATGGAGTTCGCCGGGTCAGCTAGTATTATTCTAAAAAAACATGAATACATTTGTTCAACATATAATTTTTGTTTCTAGATCCGGGAGAGGTGCAGCATATGCTTGCTCAGAGGGAGAGGGCAACGCTCCCAAGTCATGTTGTGGCAGGCCTCCGTTGAGGCTATGCGTGCTGTTCCTGGGTGTCGTCGGCGCGTGCCTAGTCGCAGCAGGAGCTGTTCTCGGAGCTCTCAGGCCTCACCCAAAAGCACCTCTCACATTACTCCTTCTTATGATAGGTAAGCATTTTGTAACTCATATACTTTGTAGCAGGTTAAGAAACTTAATTGAAAAGAAGAAAAACTACAATTCTCTTAAATTTCTCGTTAAAACTATTGCATCTTCAAAACTTTATTGATCAGATTTTAAGTATACAGTGGGTATTATAGTTTATAATAATACATTTAATATACATCACTGATATAAAAAGTCGTTGTTATTTCTACTTTTTTTTCAATCTAATAGTTTATTTACTAATATCACCGATAGTTACTTAAAACAAAAATAACTTCATAAATGGAATTATTTATGTATATATAATATGCAACGGTACAGTTATCAGTTTGTTCATATTCAGTTCTAATGTAATATTTAAAAATCCCTTTAAAGCTCTTTACTTTGAACCCTTGTATAATCAATTTCACTAAATTTGTAATATTGTAACATGAATTCGTAATTAGTGTAATCATTTCTACTGGTATTTAGTAATATTTGTATTTAAAAGATCGTATCCCAAAGGCCTACATTCAGGTAGGTAATAATGAAACGGTACAAATTTAATTATCATTATTTAACATCCATCGCCGCAGGGTTTACTTATACACTTGGCTAATTGGACAAATAAATTATTACGGAACAAAAATAAATTGTTAGAGTGTACTTAAAACATTGTTGCAATATTATTGTTATCGCCAAAGGGACGAAAATTATTAATGTTAAAAATGTTAAAAATGGTAAATGTAGCGTATCATAACATCTCAGGATAAGCTTTTAATTAAAGGCCTTGTCTTTGACTTCGATGTCATCCCTTAATGAAAAATTACAGGACGGAAAATAGCACAATAATATTTAAATCCTCTCACTTGCTTTTGAAGATTATAAAACCAAGGCGAAAATTAATTTATTACCGCGACTGCTCATTGGAATGGAACCCTTTATATTTCGAGACTTTGATCATTAGGCAGTTCACAACTCATTTCATGCTCAGGCTTATTTTTTCCTTCACAGCTGATTAAAATTATCCGGTCCGATGAGTGAACCGGCGACGGAACCGAAGTAGGCGAGATTTATCCGTTCGCCTGCAGATGTGAACAAAACTTAACGTCCACGTTCTAATATTCATGAATTCGGCTAAAACGGTGGCCATAACAGGCGACCGTAATTAACCGTGAAACAATCTGCGGCTCATTTGTTATTCGCTATGCATATGACAATAACAAGTCTGGCCAAAATCTCATTACATCATTCCCATCGCCACGCCCCTGGAGTTTTCAATAAAACTTCAAATGAGTTTTAGAGTGGAATTAATTGGATTTTCATTAGCATTAGGGACAAATGATATTGTTACAGGCAAGCGATCTATTGTTATGTCGACGAGCCAATTTGTACGTGTCATTCACCGCCAAACTTCACGCATCCGCATTTTGCCATAAGGCGCCTATCGACCAGCACTCCCTTATTATATGAGATAAAGCTTACGGAGTGATTAAAATGCCAATAACATGATCATGATTACTAAGCGACTTACAGGAAGGAACTTTCAATGAATGATTAGTTCAATGATAAAACTAGGATGTAATATAATGTAAGACTAGGCTTTTTTGTACGTGTTAAAACCCCCTTGATGTGAGTGTAGCAATCGAATCATCAAATTGTTTGTGCAATACTATGAGTAAAAGAGGTGGGATCTGGATAGCTAGCTGTCATTAAAACATTCGGACATTGGTATCTTTCTTAACTTAATTTTTGTTTTTTTTTTAAATTAACGGCGTATTCGCCCTACAGGTCTATCTCTATATAATTTATAGTGAATGTTTAAATTACACTATTTGACGATTTTTTTTTCTAAAACTATTTCTCTTAATGACATGTATTCAAGATTTTTGGTTAACAGCAAAATATGAATATTTTTATTACTACAACTTCACACTACAACATACTGTATGTTTTCTTTTAATAAAACGGAGCAACCACAAAGACGGTAGCGAGCTCGAAGGATTACACCGGAACAAATTGTCTGTGATCACGAGCACGAAAGTAATTAACAACAGTTGCTAAATGCGCCAGTTGTTGTTATTATCTATGGCAAATTATAGTTATAAATATCTATGGTCATGTCACGTTTGACTGCCAATGTTGACATCTGGCCGGATAATAAACTAAATTATTTTAAATTTGTTCAATGAATTTTGGAAATGCAATCATTCCCTACACATAATAAATTTAATACAGGCTTTAGTTGTAATTACTTTGTAATAAAACTTTTGTAGTTTATGTATCTGTTTTCCATGTTGGTCTAGTGGTTAGTGACCCTGGTTGTAGGTTTGATTCCCAGTCAGGATACATAGTTGAGTGATGAACGCAATAGTTTGTTCTGTATTTGGGTATAATTGATCTATTATGTGTATATATTAAGCATATTTATCAGCAGTTTGGTAACAGGTGATAGCCTAGTTTGAAATCCAACGGCCGTGTTAGACGTATAATCTTATTTAATTTTTCAATTTTTCTAAAATTTTGATAATAATATTAAGTGTGACTTGAAGATAGCATGCTGAATATGCTTTTTAAAGCATTGCACAGGACATTTTTTTTTTTTTTTTTTTATGTATGGCCCGCCATAATGACTCTCTGGACTCTCATCTGCCTGATGGAAAGCATAAGCAGAATCCAAGAGTGGTGGTCACCATACTCACTGCGAATGCAGACAATGCAGTATGGCGACCCACACCATGGCGGCCTAGTGATGCTACTGCATCTTTTAGTCTAGTCACCAAGTATGGAACTTGTTGACTAGACTATTTGGGCCTCCGGTCTCGCACTCACCAACGAAACACGACAGCATGAACGCTGTCATTTTACGTTGATTTTCTGTGCGAGGGTAGTACCGCCCCGGTCGAGCCGGCCCGTTCGTGCTGAAATCAGCGTGGCTCTACTACCTACTAAATGCTAATGGCTCACTGTCTTATATTATTATCTCATCGTAATAACTGTGTCTGTTCTGTGAAGATCAGTTTTTTTTCATTCTTTCTTTTAATTTATTTCTTTTCGTTCAGCAAGCCCTTTGTTGCTTAAAAATAATTGATGAAATGATTACTGAAAGTTAAAATACACTCTCTAGATGCCTTATGCCATTTTGAATATGTAATTTCCTTGAGAGATGAAGATAAGACGAGAGTGAAGGTTACAGTTGCGAGAGCAGTTAACGCTTACTTTTATAGTAGGTACCAACGCACTTCGTCTTGTTCCTGAATGTAAACAAACTTGTTAGTGACAGTTAAACTAGTCGTTAATAGAATTAACGACCATGACTGTACGGTTTTACGTTCAGTACTTTAATGGATTACATTTTCATTTTTCTGATACGTAGATTCCTAATTACTAACTACAAAAATGTTACTACGAAATATTTAATCGAAAGAAATCTAAACTTAAACTATTATTTCTAGATTTACACCATCATAGTTGAATTTTGACGTTAACGTATGCACGTTATTGTAAAACTCAACTATCATAATCTATCAAGTACATATTATTATATTTTACACAAGGTCGACATAAGATTTCGGTGAAGCGATTAATCATGCATTGAAAACTGCCCACTGGTTTTTTACTGACTCGATGTTTGATCGACTTACTATCATAATGATTGGTGCCCACACTTAAAGAACGACTTACAGGCAACATCATGGTGACAAAGCCTTGACGTTTTTTTATAGGAAATAAGAAAGATAATGATCTAATTGTTAATTTCTGTAGGAATTTACTAAATCAGAAAACAGTTGTTAATATAATTTTATATGTATGTTTATCTTAGGCAATAATAAATAATATTAATTGATTAATCAAATTTGTACGTGAGAAATAAAAAACGCTGAAACGCTAATATTTGAACGCTAGGGATCAAATATATACCTTTGAAATGTTTGAAGTTTCGATCAAGTTGTATTGGCAGAAAAGTCGGGTCTCGAGAAAAACTTGTCAGATGATAGGAGTGACAATGGTTTCATCAACGAATTTAAATAACGCATGTTCATACTCGGATATAATTTAAAAAATATGTTATGAAAATACAAAAATTTAATTAAATAGACAAGAAAGTCAGTTTTTGCGCGTAACAATTTCTAAGACCCAACTTCTGCCATATATTCTTCAAATATAAAATGCTTCGTTAAAGTTCAAAATGATAGTATTTACTATTATAGTTTATAGTTATAGACATTGACGCCACACTTTGTATTCCAGGTATAGGAGTAGTCCTTGTCACAGCTGCAGGTCTTGCTTGGCGGTTAGGTGCTCGCGACGCTCCGTGTGCACTCTTGGGCCTACGCCGCTCCTCATGCCGTCGTCTTGTGCCGCGGTTACCGCCTTCTTATGCTAGACCTCATCATCCGTATGCTGCCATGCTCTATCCGGAGTTCCATTATCGGCCACCACCACCTACCTACCAAGCTTCCATGCAAGAATATAGGCTCAGGTTTGTACTTCAACTTTCTTAATTTTATGTATATTATCCATGTGGTGACGAATTTAGGATACGGAGTATCACCCCTATTTATCCCAAGAGTATCGTAAGAGCGGACTATGGAAACAAACAATATATCTACCCGTCTGGCCAATGTGGTATAGTAGAGGCAGGAGCCTTTCAAAGGTGAGTATGTTCAACAGTACACTATTAAGGGCTATTAATTATTACTACTAGGGCTATTAATGTTATTACTTCGTGCATTAAAGACCCTAAACTTTTTGGATGTTTTATTTAACTAGCTGAACCCCGCGGTACAACAATAAACGCAGGTAGAGCCGCGGGGCAAAACTAGTCTAAAAAAAAGTAGCCTAAGTTACTCCCTATATCATCAGCTATTTGCCCGTGAAACGGTGAAAGTCCCGTCAAAATCGGTCCAGCCTTTCTAAAGATTATCCGGAATAAACAGACAGACAGACAACCAAAATTGTAAATATAATAAATGACGCTGAGGCTATTGTAAGTCTCTCGTAAGGTGGCAATTGGCTAGGGGCTATTGATGATGATAATGAGGAATTTAATACGTTTTTTTACTTATAACTTCGTGCATTAAGCTAGGTGTTTTTATTATAATAAATGACGATGAGGTTAATGTAAGTTTCTCGTAAGATGTCAATTACACGTCACTAATCCTTTCTTAATAAATGACGTTCTTAAGACCCTACTCACAAGTATTGTTGTGTCATACTTTTCGAACCTACCTGGCTTACGTTAATAGAATTACATACTATTCAATACTATGTATCTCTATTAGTATTTCCTTGGAAACTAAATTAAGATCTCACAACTTGTAACTTCACTTGGAAATGTTGTTTATCATAATTTGTTGCGTAATATAATAATCTCTTTGTAATGATTTTGTTATTGTATTTACAAGTTTTTATCTATTTACAGGTTACTTCTGTTAGATAGAACCGTGGCCGCCGTGTCGCCACCACCGACTTACAGATCAAACTCAGCCAGTCTAGTCAGGTACGCAAAGTCAATACAACCTTAATCTGAAATATACCGCACATTGCTTTTCTGTCAATATTCAAATTGAGCATCAAATATAGTTACGAGAAGATAGGATTCGTGTTTGTTTTTAGATTAAACATAGAATAAATTGAATATTAATTAAGATAGACTCAATCAAAGATAATACCCATAAAAGTATCATCATAGTCTTAATAAAAACTGTTCCCGGATTCCTTCTATTCTGGACGAAGGAAAACCATACGATGTGTCACACACACCGTATGGTTTAAGTCGCGTTAATTATAAACATTGCCCCATCGTAAAACCCTGATAGAAGACGGCTCGAGGGGAATCGTCAGACATTGAAATATAGAAGTTACACAAATTGCATTTGCATAAAATAAAGAAATAAAAAGAAAGAAACAAAATAAATTCAGTCTCAAATCATGAGAACGGGTTTGATTACTAATTTGATTATATTTATAGACCCTTGTAATGGTCAAATTCTTACTTTTTGCGAATATCTTTTGGTAATTTCCTCAAGCTGTAAGTTTTTTTACATGAATAAGGTTAACTAAATTGATTATTATTTGTCTCCAGCAGAGGATCAACAGGCGCAGCGTGGTGTGGCACTAATTACAGCGGACCGCCTTCATACCGCGCACCCCGCGTTGACCCTCCTGTGACCGTCACAGACAACTTGCCCACCATCACGCCTATAGACCTCAAATACGTCGATAACACCATCGAGAACCTGCCAAGACAAACACCAGATCAGGAAAAAGATCCTGATGAACATCTCGTCACAATAGTGCATACCGACTCACAACCAGTAATCGTGACCGTGTCTGGTTCGCCAGCTTTGAATGATACTCATACACCACCACCTTCAGAAATCGACATACTGGCGCACTTATAACGGAGACATATTAATAGCACAATAAACAAAGTTCTAGAGGTCGACAAAATATTCTAATTTTGCCGTGAATTTAATCCCATGGTCGTTTGATTGCAAGTTTTCGGGGACCTGGGATTGTGTGGTAACAATGCAAGTGAGTAAAAGATATTGTAGTAAAGATTTGTAAGCAAAAAAGTGATTTAATATAGTACGTGAATATATCAATGAATAAAAATATAATTAGAAGAATGGACTATGTAGTTATACATTCGAGAGGCATAACAATTTTGTTTTGAATGACCGATAAAAAGAATTTGGAATGAATTTTATTGAGACTAGTCTAGGTAAATAGACTACTTCAACTATTATATATTCAGTATAAGTTTTATTGTACTAACAAATACAATTTCAAACCGATTCGCAGCGATTATTCAAAACAAAATTGATAACTGTTTTAAAGATATAACGGTTTGACGTACCTTATTTTATTATAATAAGTATTGTGTAAATATTTAAAAGCACTGACGGATGTTTCGTTTAAATAGTGTTGTTATATTTAACAAAATATGTGCCGTGTATATACAATTGATACAAATTATATTAGAGTATTAATTAAGAAGTAGATGATGCAACGATTCGTCATAAACCAAATCCTTCACCGTGATGTACAACTAATAAACTTGTTATTCATATAGTGCCAATGGTTGTTTAGTTGTTTTGTAAATACATTTTGTAAATCACTTCTTCTTTCCTTTATATTCGGCTACCATTAACTGCGAAAACAAATTCTTGTTCTCTATTAACAGCATAAATTGAAAAACAAAACTCGTTCTGTGTCCTTCTAATTTCTATCTCTCTGCACCTCGTATAACTTTCTCTTTGAATACTTTGATTACTTAATGCTCTACATAAACACTATAAATTATTTTAAAGTTTACCATTCGACCTCTTTTTAATTTTATTCATACTACTTCTTGATAATGTGAATAAAATTTGCCAACCATTTAGCTATTATTTTCAATGTTATTTTTTCATCTATATCTTGACTACGATCATGTTCCATGTATGAAATAGTTATGCAGTTTATGTCTCGAAAGTCGTTGGCTACGACAACAAATTCAAACCGTGGCATCCCTTTTTCATACTCTATGACTTGCAATGTCTTATTTACTACTAGTGTGACGCGAACTCGATTTGGTTAGTACTCTACATTTATATTACTACAAGTTAATATAAGATATGTGGACTTTGGTTGAACACTAGTAGTAAACGAGACATGCAATTACGACTCTGCTCTATTTTCGAACATCGTTTTATTTGGCTTAACTGCTTTTAATTCTAAACCACGTTAGCAGTGATGAGATAGTACTGTATAAATTACTACTAGGTTAAGGTGTAACGATTAATGTAATAAACATATTGTAAATAACGTTATTTGTATTATAAGAAATAAAGATCTTTAGTGAAACCAAATAATGTTGTTTTATATTTCTACACATGCTCACATACCAGCAATATTCTCTGACGATTGCAAAGGAGATTAAACTATAAACCGGCAGCTTATACTATCTCAAAGGAGTTGTAACCATCGCTGTGGTCGAAATCGACTGCATTATATAAAACAATTTATTCTATTATTAAATTTAAAAGGAAATTATATTGTTTTTCATTATGGACTTATTTATAAAAACTTGTTATGAATGATTGGTACTACTACCACTTCATAAGAAATCGAAATTCGTCATTGAGTTGTCACCTTGTAATGGACGAATGTAACTGAGAAATAAAACAAATGAACTAAGATAAAAGCGAAGGAAAAAGGTTTATATCTACTGAATTGTTTTTTTTTTTTCTATTTAAATTTTATAAAACATCAATTGAATCTTTCAAGATTCAGTTGATGTTTATTGAAATATAAAACATCTTTGGAAAAATATATACAGTGAGTATATATTTTTCCAAAGGTACGCCGTTGTTATTAAATACAACTACTATATATGTTAAACGTATACGGTATGTTAATGTGTATTTATTTGGTGACAGTGTGCGAATGTGTATGGAAATTGTCTAGATCTGGCATTTGCATAATCGGATTTTGTGGATTTCTCGTTGATAACGTTTTGATGCTAGTTCTGCAAGTAGATGCTTACTTTCACTTTTTGTTTTGTTTAAGTGTTTAATATTCAGAGACGCAGGTATTTATGCAAAAAAATGACTCTATACCTAACGATAATGTGCCGATATTGCTTGAGTTTTTGCAATTTTTTTATGTATGGGCTTGCCAAAGTGACACTACTCTGCCTGGTGGAAAGCATAAGCAGAATCAAGAGTGGTGGTCATCATACTCATTGCGAATGCAGACAATGCAACATCGCGACCCACATCATGGCGCCCTAGTGATGCTTGATCATTGGGCCTCCCTACTTACTTACTCATTCTTTATTGGTTCTAATGGTTAGATCTCTAGCATACCACTTGAAAGGTTTTAATTGGTTGTTATAAGTACGGCCTAATTCGTTTCATTTTCTTTCGCAACATCACAATTGAAAGTCAAAAGAAACTAAATAGATATGTTACTTACGAATTGTGCTAAAAGTGTCAGAAGTAATAGCAACAGCATAGCACTGACGAAATATAACTTATTGTGTCATTGAGCATAGTTATGTATACGGATTTTTAACGATAGGGTCACAAATCAAAACATTTTTTTTTGTCAGGAGCGTACATTTCGATTTGTGCCCTTGTTTAAAACCCAAAATTATAAAATTAAAAATTCTTCATTTGTTGTAGTTTATCCAATTGGATACACTCCAACAAATTAAGAATTACCCTATCCCTCAAGCTCCATATCTTAGAACAGTCATAAAATCAATGAAATAACAAAGTAAGCCTAGAATATCGATATATGAGACAGTAACCATAAGATTGATTAAAAACCAAGGAAGTAATACCATTTGGTAAATGAAATCAAATATTCAATAAGCAAATCAGATAGTTTAAAAAGCATATATGGAAGCATACAACAAAGTACTGACTTCATTACATGAGACGATAAAATTGTGATTTAACTAAGCATCATTTTGTCTCCAATAGCAAACAGCAAATTGTTTCGTAATGAAACTACTTGAACAATTTGTATAAATTTGTCCCGTTCACAATGTAAATCGAAGCACAGGCACAGTCAGCGGATTCCGGGACAATAGTACTCTGTAATTATATTGTAGAGCAATTTTGTCACGACACGACGCCTTGCGATGCTGCGAAAATGAAAATCAGCCCGGTATTAATAAAACGCCGGGCATAATAGCCAACGACATGAATGTGATAAAGCAAAAAATTATGAACGAATAAAAATTTTAATATAATTTTCTACGCTGTGATACATGTGGAATTTAATATTGTTTACACTGATTACACCGGTCGTATTTATAATGCTCTGGTTTTGAAAAGGAAGATGTGTTATTGTCAATACATTTGGACCCTATCTATTTAAGCAGTCTGGACTTAGTTCTTGTCAAAAAAAAATCATTTTTATTTTATACTTTTAAATAATTCTATTCCCTTTATCTCTTAAAAAAGACAACTCCCGCACTAGGAATAAATCCTGTGTCGCGGGGACTTTACAAACATACATGAAACGGACACAAAGAACACTCAGACTCAGAACAACAATTTGTGGATCACACAAAGTGTTGTCCTACGTGGGATTTGAACCCACGACACTTGACGAAGTAGGAAACGGCGTGGTGAGCGTTAAACCACTAGGCCCCGCTTCCCGCTGCGAATTATGGAATGATTAAATTGTACTCAAAAAACGTCCTTTCGTAGACCTTAACTTACCTTGGAAGAGGCTATGAGAATCGTGTTCTTCATAATATATATATGCAAATTAAAAACTATGCCCGTACCTACATATGTATCTCTATGTCATGTTACCTAAATACCTATTAAAAAAAAACTATTTCAACTATTCAATGGTTTATTCCAGACTTACTTATTAGTTTTGTAGGAAATTACCAGTTTTAGTATGTATACCAATTAATATCTACTAACATTATTAAACTACACTGTAAAAGATATAGTTGTTTACGTACCGCAGCGACCAAAATTGTGTTTTTCAGTTTCAAAATAGATGTTTCTAATTGCTTATTATTTTACTATTGAATAGTTTTAAACCACAGAATATTCGCTTGTTGTAGAAGCTTTCTTAAATACTGCGACTGTCGCCGCTGTCGCGTGACGCCACTTTCTACAGTGCTGAGTATTGTGGGTTCGATTCCCACATGGGATAACACTTTGTGTGATCCATAAATTGTTGTGAGTATGTTCTTTGTATACGTTTCATGCCCGTTTAGAAAGTCTCCCGCGATCAAATATATATTCATGGCACGGCAATGATCTTTATACAAAAAAAACAATAAAATTTAAATAGGTACTTACAGATTTTTCCGAACAAACTACTACAATTTAGACATCCTGGAAAAAGTTTCGTTGTAATAATAATACCAAAGAAAAAAATCTTAATAAGCTTTTAGTTATTGTTGTAAACAATGATTATAAACTTGGACTCAAGTACACATCTTTAACTTATATTTTCAAATTGCAAATTACTTTTAGAAATAGCTTTGAAATATTTACCAGTAAAATATCTAGTTAGGTACAAGTAGGTATAATTAATTTCCATTTACTCCGTTGTTTGTTATCATAAATGCAGAAAAGAAATAGTATTTTGAATATAAACGGCCTGAAACTTGATTTATATCGTCGTTATCTAAATTTTCTTCAAAGTAAACCCTACAACATATACCCTAATAACACGTCTGCATAGAGAGAAAGTATAAATGTAAAGCGATTATTTACACGGGGAACCTCTGTCACACCGCAAAACGTTATGTATCGGGACATGCGGGTAAAAGATCCGATTACTAGATATGTGTGATCGATTGCCGTTCTTTGCTGAGAGGCTATGCAATAAATTTTGCAATAAATTTTGATTTCGGTTAGTTTTAAGCGGTAAGGAAACCTAAAATATCAATAATTTGAACGATTTATGAAACGAAATGATTGTTTGATTATGTTATAAACGTGATGGAAATTCTCAAATTCTTCAAACAAAATTTGAAAATTTTAAATTTCTTAGAACTTTCAAGAAGGTTAGGAAATTGATATATAAGTTGAAGACTTTAAGGCATTTAGAAAGGTAATACATTAAATGATATTTCTATTATTATTCCACCGTGGGAGAGCCACGCTTCGGCATGAATGGGCAGGCTCGACCGGAGTGATACCACGGCCTCACAGAAAACCGGATCGCTACACTACGTTTGCCCAATCGCGGTTTTCACAAAAGAAAAAAAAAAGAAAATACTTTTCCCCCATCTTTAAATCAAGAGATGCAGAAGCATCACTAGGATGACGGCCTAGTGATGCTTCTCACATGCTGCATTGTTTCATTGTCTGCATTTGCAATGAGTATGGTGATTACCACTCTTGGATTCTGCTTATGCTTTCCATCAAGAAGAGTAGAGTCATTTAGGCAGAGCCATACATTAAAAAAAAGACATTTGGAACTATTTAACTACCCTCATTCAACGAAATGGAAATATATCATTCCAAGTCATCTGTTTCATGTTTTATCTCGATTTCATTGTCACCTTGATACTCAATTATTTGAGGAGTTTTTCAATGTTTTTAGAAAGTTACTTTACATCTTGAGTATTTCCCCTAGGTTGACTTTCAAAAGATTATCTCAAGACCTATATTTAATATGCATCCTCTACTATTTCATAACAATATTATTAAATTCCAGATATTGCTTTTCAATGCAACTTCGTCCCGAGGGGTACCTAAAGCGTAGTCATGTGGCACCATGGAATATGCGCAGTTTATGAATATCCAATAGGATCCTTTAGCCAAAAGTTCTGCATCAATTTAAATGTTGTATGAATATTTGATGGATCTGTCTAATAAATCTGCAGTAATTAAATAAATCGAATGAAAAATTATGGATTTATTCCTTTCAATATTTATAATTAACTCTCAGTATTTGTAAGTTTGCTGCTAGATGAGTGTGTAAGGTATAGTAATTTTCTAGAAATTAACGGAGTTAGCGTTTTATTTATATAGGTGTATATAAAAGAAAAAACAAGTAAGTAAATATATTTTACAGATACATTTTGCTCCAGATAAAATAACCCCATAGTTCTCTTTCCTTGAACTTTCATTGATAGGTCACAAAAAGATGAAGCCTAAAGTGGTATATGAGTGTCAGACTTGAATTTTGTACTTTCCTCTTTCCCATTATAAGCTACACGACCTTATTAAAGCTAAAATATACCACCACGAGAGTAACGAAGCTCAAACTTGGAAGTTATTAGCTAAAAAACATTGTATTTTTTGACCTTTCATGAAATAATAATGTAATCAGCAAGAAAACGCCTGAGGCCTCAGGATTTACAAAATATTTTCATGTCGTCGCCATGTTCGTTCTTATTAAATAGGTATGTGTTACGTAGGGCCTAAGGCTCAAGGATTGAATTAGAAGCCATTTCAGTTATTACAATAAAAGTCTGTAAGTAATTTACAGGAAAATAAATTAATGTCTTCACATCTTTCATAATAAAACTATTTTTACTGTAGTAGTTATGTTACTTACTCGACAACCCCATAAAGGGGTTTTCATTCTCGCCAGACATATTAGGTTGCTAAAGCCTACTTATATTTGAAAAGCGGCGATTAAGCATTGAGCGAATAAATCGCTATTCATTAGAATCGATAAGAGATGCCAAGAAATGATTTATTGACTTGTCGACTGCTCTGTCGGCGGCCCTCACTAATGGTGGCTGAATAAGCGTTTTCCAATGCCTTCCTATTTTCTTTACATGGATGATGATAAATAAATGTAAATTATGCAGTCACAAAAGCAGGAAATTGAGTGTATCGGTTTGTATTGTATGTAGTATTGAGTGTCAGGAATTTCGATACAAAAGTGTTCTAATTACTTTCAATTGATTTCAAAGTTCAGGTTTAATTTGTAATTAAATAAATAATATAGCAACTATGTGGTATTATTCTCAATGATTTTATAATACTTTTGCGCTTATATGTCATTTAATATAAGATCAGCGGCCTCTATATTCCATATATATAATTCGCGGGTCCGCTAAACTCTTGGGTTGTTTTGTATTTATTTTATGATGGTAAGTACATAACAATATCTGAGATAGAATTTTTAGATGCATCACATAATTTAAACATTCTTTTAGCACACAAACTAGTGATAAGGCATTACTGTCAAAAACACAATCGAAAAAAAATTGGACATGAGCAATAAACGTGAAATAATACCGAGTCAGCATAGTGAGTACCGAGGCTCCATATCAAAGGAGAGTTCCGGAACTTTTCTCATTTGCATAAGTGACTTAACCTTCGTTCATTTTATATTCAAACCTGGCAGATTTGCCTGCGAATGTTCAACTCACTCAGAAATATTATGCCTCCAGGCCCCAACTATATGCAAACTCACCAATTCTCATCAGGAGTGAGGTTGCAGTAATTCTACTAATTAATTTTTAGAGACTTAAAAAGGACACTATCATTTTATAATTCAAAATTCCATAATCATATCTCATTTATGGTGTAGAATTTGCCGATAAATAAATCACTTTTTCTTGACTTTATGATTATTGTGCTACTGTAACTAACTATATTATCTATCACTACACTAATAATATGCAAGCTAGATCTATAGTCATAATAAAACTATAAACATTACTAATATCCTATATTCGAAATGTTTTTTTACTTTATAAAGTTTTTTTTTTAAACAATTCCAATTACACAAATTGTTAACCGTAAATGCTCTCAAAGTCTCACAGGCGGTCGCAAATCAGCTCTCTGATGCGGTTAAAGAACGTCCTCGCCTCAGTAACTTCAGTTAACATCTACAAAGAGTGCTCGATGTGCTCATGTAAATCAAAGCTTCGAGCGTATGCGTCATCAATCTTTTATTCGTCATATTGTTGCCAGGTAAAATTAATTTTCTTTTTAATAACCAGACAAAAGGAAAAAGACTCCTCTTGTTTAGCCGAAAAATCCTCAAGAACCATATCATGATGCAATTTATTTTCACCCATTTTGCCATTATATTTAAACTAATTACTTATCTTTGAATTATATCTCCAAGGAATATATTTCACATATTAAAATTGAGAATGAGAAATAATAATGAGAATTTACTACCACCATCTCCAGCTTTCTAGTCGGTTTTACCTGACATTGGACTTCAGCAAACCTTATCCAATTTACTACAATTCATTTAAATTTAATAAAAGTTTGTATACAGGTTTTTATTAATATAGTATTCCAATTTATATCGTAGGTATTCTCAGTATGAACAACGGAGAGGCAAGTTCAACTTGAGCCCAATTAGTTGGCGTACAGTCGAGAAAGGAACAAATAAAGTTTTGTTTACAGTCAGTTACGGGATGATCTCGCTCCAGACAGTTAAACAGACATCGACTGAATTGTATATTCAGTATACAGCTGTAGGCTATTAGGTAATCGATAACACTGTTCGCTAATTGTTTACTTGAAATTGTTTTGGGGATTTTACTTATATAGTATCTGAAACATCGAACTTTCCCATACTCAATATTAATTAATTCATCGTGTCTCGTTTATATTCCCGAAATGATGTTATTCAGGGTACTTGTAATTCTATAACTGTTGTCTTTTTGTGGTAGCACACTTATTCGATAAATGTATCTAACTCCCCTGAATCTAATAAGTCCTAGAGTAAGTTAATATACATAGATGATACTATTATTAGTAGATACTCCTAAACATAAAATATTTTATCTCCAACTAGTTTATAAATTAATTCTGTAAATATAAATAGGTATTTAAATTAGAATCGATACAAATTTACAATTAGTTTCTATGTTCCAAATTAAAACTATCTTTCAGTTCTGATTGGAAAATGTTGGCGTTCATTATACACATAAAGTTAACTTAAAAGTTGAAAACTATTTAATAGTTCGAGATGAAACCGAAATGGATCGAACAAAACAAAAAAAATAAAAAAAATCATTTTAAAAAGCTATTTATACATACAAAATATAGATACAAAATGACTTTTTAAAATGATATAAACAAGACATCTCCAGTTTTAAAAATGTTTTAGACATAAAGCTCTATAAATTCGTAACCATTCGAAAAATATTTTAGAAAATAAACTCATTCACCTATATTAGTAGACACATACACGATCATATAACCGACTACTCGAATTATCCACTAGAGCCTTCACCGAGCTCCGGAAGGTGCGTGAAATATAAATCAGCTAGTTGTGATTTACGTGAAACCTCCCGGAAAGTTTTAATTCTGTTTCGCCCAAGCTCTCGGCCATTTAATTTATCTATTATTTATTGCACGGCGGGAAACTTGGACACTTTGTTTATTAGCTATTCAATTAGATAGTCTGATACTTTTTATCCCTGAAGCATTATTTGTGACGTGAAATGGAATGTACTTATTGTTTAATGTATCTTCTTTAAATGTACTTAAATATTCACTTGTATAAATAAGATAAAGAATAATTTTGGAGGTAAAAGCTGTTTGTTATGATGCCTAAATTACGTGATACCTGTCACTACAATAACATGGTGTAAAAAAACGACTGAAGAAGAAATTTCTGGTAAATTTCAATTCCTCTGCCATTGTATTGTATTACTGTCACGGTCACTATTACTCTCGAACTTAAAAGGAATACCTATAGCATCTTACAGTGAAACACACACGAACGCACATGCTGCTATAGCACCAACAATAATTTAGAAAAATCATTTTTGCCATCTTGTCCCAAACTAAGCAGAGCTGTTATGGGTCTAGTACCCATAACACAACTGATACAAATACATATATACTTTTTTTTTGTAAATACGTACATATTATACATACATACAAACTCCGAAACAAATATTTGTAGATCATACAAACATTTGGTCCGATCCGGGAATCGAAACCGAGACCTCATGATTAGCAGTCGCACACGCCAACCGCGAGACCAACGAGGCAGTCTCGGATTGAAACTACATTTTTCTTATAAATTATGATGCAAACAATATTAAGATATGGATTAACTTTTTTCAACCAACGCGACCTCGTACAGTATCACAAAGTAAA
The DNA here is from genome assembly GCA_949125395.1 of Diaphora mendica. Classification (NCBI taxonomy): domain Eukaryota; kingdom Metazoa; phylum Arthropoda; class Insecta; order Lepidoptera; family Erebidae; genus Diaphora; species Diaphora mendica. The sequence continues at coordinate 13,653,825 of OX421321.1, forward strand.
GGTGAAATTTTTGCAGTATAATTTTCGTGCTGGATATTTGGATTCGTATGCAATTAAGTTCAGAAATGGATGAATGAGGATAAGTCTCTTGTGGAACAGGAAACAAACTAATTCCAAAAGTTTTATTGCTAGCAACTATGAGAGTTCTTAATCAATTAGAGGGATGTTGTGGAGCCAGGTAACCAAAACCGAAAACGACGGATATTCGAAATAAAAATGATCCATAACCGTTCCTAACATAGAAGTTTCGGATAAATTAAATTATCGGCACAGTCTAAAATGAGGTACGACACGATACATTACCCACACGTCAACGCTTTTATAGTTTAATTACTTTTTATAACAACTATTGGTTATAACGTTGTCAGGAGACGTCTCGATTTGCCAGGGATACAACTATCAAGGGTTGCCTTAACATCCCTAATTACGGTCCGATAAGTAGCTGGTATCTAATGAAATGTCGGTCGAGCATATCACTGCAGGAGTAGCAAAAAGGCTTACTTCATTTTTTATTTCTTTTAATCAAAATACTTGTTTTACTCCAATAGTTACTTCATAGCATTTATAGAAATTAGATTATAAGAAAGTGACATCTATAACACCTTTGTATTAACTTAAGGTATGTAAATATTTGATATGGAAATATATGTAAGTGTAACTAAATTATCTAAATTTTCTATCAGGTAAATATAATTTTTATATTTACTATTATCTTATTATCTAATTCTTATATAAATAATAAATAAGCCTTTTTATTTCTTGCTTCTACAAAGTTTTGAACATAACGAAAGATACAAATAAATGTTTAATGTTAGTAGTTTACTATAATTAAAATTTACGTTTGTTAGTAGTTTAGTTAATAATTAAGTTTAAATAATATCTAAGTAAAAAATAATATTCTTCTTTGACATTTTTAGTCAGCAAGAACCCTGGCTTGGGTAAAGGCCTCCTGTAAATATTCCCATTTGTCTCTATCCTGCGCTATTTCTCTCCAGTCAGTGCCGACTGTTCTCCTGAGGACGTCTTCCCAGCGAGTCAGTGGTTTCCCTCGATTTCTTCGACCCTGCGGGCTGCTCCAGGATTTCACTCGTGCAGTCTACCTCTGGTCTGTAGATCGCACTACGTGCTCGGCCCATTTCCACTTTAATTTTCGTGCGTGACTGAGGGCGTCAGTCGCTTTAGTGGTTTTTCTTATTTTTGTATGTCTTATTTTATCCATTCTTTTTATATTGAGCATACTTCTCTCTAGCCCACTTTGACATGTTCTGATTTTATTTGCGGCTTTAGTGGTGAACTTCCACGTCTGGAACTCATACGTCAGACATGGTAGGAGACTCGAGTTCATAACTTTTGTTTTGATGTCTGTCGGCATATTACTTTTGAAAATTTATTTTTGTGCCCAATATTTATTCCAAGTTATATGTACCCTTCTTTCACTTTCTAATAGGTCTCTGTTTCGGTCAAAGGTTATTAATTTTTCCGGATATATGTAGTTTTCGACTTGTTCTAGTTGCTCCCCTTTGATTGTTATGGGTCTCCTCGGCATGTCATTGGTCATTACCTTGATTTTGGTTAGGTTCATCTCCAGTCCCACCTTGACACTGGCTTGGTGTAGAGACCCAATCATGCGCTGCATCTCTGTGGGCATTTCTGACAGAAACACCAGGTCGTCTGCGAATCTGAGATGGCTTAAGTCGGCTCCTTTTATGTACTGGCCTGATCTACACCAGTCCAACTTACCAATGATGTTTTCAAGGATTGAAATAAACAATATTGGGGACAGGGGGTCCCCCTGTCTTACTCCTCTTCTTATAGAAAAAGATGGGCCAATGGACTCGAGTTTGATCCTTCCTATATTGTTGCTGTATATGCTCTGGATAGTATTTATATATACTTCTTCCACACCTTGCTCTTCCAGGCTCTCCTATATACTTGTGTGTGACACCGAGTCGAAGGCTTTTTGGTAGTCAATAAAAGTTATATATAGAATTCTCTGCTGCTCTTGGTATTTTTCTATAATTACCTCTAACGTGTGGATGTGGTCTATTGTTGAAAAACCTTTTCTAAAGCCCGCTTGTTCTATAGGTTGTTTTGTCATTAGTGTAGTGCTTATTCTTTTGTTTATTATAGTAGAGAATAGTTTATAGAGGCTGGGTAGTAGGCTGATTGGTCTATAGTTGTTGATATTTTTGGGGTCTCCTTTTTTGTATATAAGTATTATATTTGCTTCCGACCATTCAGTGGGGGTTTCTGAGTTTTGTAGTATCAAGTTGAACAGTTTGGACAGAGGTGAAGCCAAAATCTCGTGAGCGATTTTAGTGCTACGTTTGTTATGTTGTCGGTTCCTGGGGTTTTTCTAGTTTGAGTTTTTTTATTGTTTCTATTACTTCCATTTCGTTTATCTCTTTGAAGTCTGTATATTGTTTTTTTTTTGTTATTATATGATGTTGAAATATGGTTTTGATTTTTTTCGCTATATAGTTTTCTATAGAACTCCGTGGCGATGTTTAATATATCGCCACGTTTGTATGTGACTTCATCCCTATTTTTTAATTCTTTTATCCAAGAATTATTTATTCGAAGTTCTTTGAACGATTTTTTCGTGCTACCGCTCCTAATCTAATTCCTATAGGGTACCAATAATAAAAGTTACTTAAACAAAATATAGAAACTCAATTAGTTAGTAGCACAACTTTAGGTTACTAATCAGTATGTGTTCACAATGAGCATCTATAATTATAAATTAATCACCTCTAGAGTTAATTATATAAGAACCACCAAATAAGAACCTCCAATTATAGTTTGACATCTTCTTCTTGTATTTTTCTTTAAAATTCTTTATTCAAAAAAGATATTTTATTTTTTTTAAATTAAGAACTCAAACGTAACAGAAACGTAAATTATTATTTCTATATCCGCATATGTAACCACCCTCCATACCCTCCTTGGGGGGGCATATGAATACATGTTTATAATAGGCACGTGTTAGGTAGGTACACAGTTAACAAAATATCTATTTGGGAGTCATTTAAATAAACCTATCGTATTCCAAACCTATGGTATTCCAAACGGAATACTTTCCAAATTCTACACATTACAAAATATTTGTCCACTGTAATTTAAATATTAACATGGACATATTGCTCCTACAACATTTTCATAATACACTGCTTATTCAGCTCGCACGGGCGTACCAATGTTATAGGAGCATAGTTTGACGGCAGCCCACCAGAGACCCGTACCTAATGAGAATTTACAGCTTACGGGTGCCCAAATGCATTCAGAATTCAGATGTTTGCCACTTGCATGTAATATTTTAGCAAAAGTTCGGGCTATGCTAAACCTCGCTCCAACAAGATTGTGTATTCAGAATAAATTATGTTTTATTATTTAATTCCTTTAAACACCTCCCCGTTATTCATCACAATCATACAGGACAAATACAATTTTATGCAAGACTAGTTCTTGCCCGCGGCTTTGCGTATATGTCAGTTATCGCGGCTAATAGTAGCCTATGTGTAATTCTGATGTATAAGCTATATTACTGTAAAGTTTCATCCAAATCCGTACAGTGGTTTTGCGTGAAAGAGTAGCAAACATCCATCCATCTATGCATCCATCCATCCATCCATACTTACAAACTTTCACGTTTATAATATTACTATAGATATTGATATTATGGCATAATGTCTTTATGGCCCTGAGTCGTAAAACTTGAAAAACTTACCTAAACGCAGAGGCGTCTTCAACAGTCTCGTATAGTGACAAGTCCGTAACAGGTCAGTTTAGTAGTTTATGCTGTTTATGGTGGGTAAATAAGGAGTATTGTTCATTCCTCTCGCCAATGCAGCGATCACCTTGTGACGTTTGAAATACCTATAGGCCTATGTTAAAAGCATACAATCGCTAAAACTAGTTCATTGGCAAGAGCAATGAACGACGGCGCTTTCACCGTCTTCTTATTCTAAGCTACTATAATCAAGCACTTACTGGAGATGTGTAGATTCCTTGAAGCGGCGTCCAAGAGGCCTCTTGGTAGTTTCCTCTCTGCGTCGGTACACATACATGACTCCTAAAGTGCTGTCCAGCCTCCAAGGTATTCGAATTACAATACACTCGTATTTAGCTATCACGGATCGCGCCTATTTGAACGTGACTACTACAACTCGCGAGTCCAAACTAGACCACTCATAACGGAAAACCACTAAAGGAACCGAGTCCTATCGACAATTAGCTAAATATCAATTAAATTAACTTAAATCGACAGTCAATTACGAAGCCTTGCTCGACCGATCCAAGCGTCTCAAAGTACCACTGTCCACGTCAAAACGTCAAACAAGAAAAATGACAATCGAAAATGTTGCCATTACAATGACGTTAAATTTCTAACAGTCACCCGCCCGAACAGGTCCGTACCTGTTCCCTAATCTACAGGCAGGCGAGATAACGTGGCTACCGCTCGTTTGATAACTGAGTCCCCAACTAGAACCTCTGCGGACCGGGGGGTCCCATCCTTACCAGGGTACAAGTTAACAATGCGCCCCCGGCGCCAACGCAGTGGCGGTAGGTTAGCATCCTTAACCAGCACGAGGTCACCAACACTAGGGGGGCTAGTTTTGTCAGTCCACTTAAGGCGCTGTTGCAGAATGTACAGATACTCTAGAGACCATCGTTTCCAAAAATTCTGTGAAAACTGCTGCAACATCTGATACCGAGACAACTGAAACAATTTCACATCTTCGAACGGGTGTTCGGGCAGCGCGTTAAGTGGCTGACCAATTAAGAAATGGCCTGGAGTCAACGCCTCCAGGTCATTTGGATCCGAGCTGAGCGGACACAACGGTCGCGAGTTGAGAACGGCTTCGATCTTACAAAACAACGTCGCGAGTTCCTCAAATGTCAGCGCGGTCTGACCTACAATACGCCCTAAATGCGTCTTAGCTGACTTAACTACGGCTTCAAAAATCCCGCCCCAGTGGGGGCAACCTGGTGGACTGAAGGTACATTGTATACCCCGACAGGAGAGGGCTGTTCCAATATCCACTTTGTTTTCATTTAAAAACCTAACTACATCTCGCAAGTATCGTTCTGCACCTACGAAGTTGGTTCCGCTATCGGAACACGAATCAATGCTGGCAGTCCCCTCCGGGAAACGAATCTGTCCAAGCACGCTATAAAGGCTTCCGTCGTGAGGTCAGCAACGAGCTCGAGATGCACCGCCTTGGTGGACAAACAGACGAACACGCAAAGGTACGCCTTGTACTGTTTCGCGTTCCGCAGCCGCGAGCTTTTCACTAAGAATGGGCCCGCAAAGTCTGTACCAACACCAGCCTATGGCCTAGCCTCATTCACCCGATCAGGGGGCAGATCCCCCATGTGAGGCTGCATCGTGGCAGCCTTGCTCCTATAACAAGGCATGCACCGAAACACGATGTTCCGTATGGTACGACGCCCAGACAAAATCCAAAACTCCCTCTGGAGTGTAGCCAACAAGGCGTTACAACCTGCATGAGCGTTTTTAACATGCCGATCAGTCATCAACAACTCAACCAACTGCCCTCCCTTGAGGAGCAGTAGGGGGTGACGAGCCGAATACGGCAGATTCGCATTGCGCAATCTTCCTCCTACCCGAAGCAACCCGGCCGAAACTATAAACGGGTTGAGACGCGCGACAGCACCCTTCAATTTCGAACGCCCAGTTCGTAGACTCTCCAATTCTGCTCCAAAGTTCGAAGACTGTACCAACCGGATCAAATTCAGAAGCGACTCATTTCGCTCTGCCGGTGACAGAATTGGGCTTAGCGTTCGCTGTTCGCGGGAAGTGCGACAATTCCGAATGAATCTTCTGATCCAACAATTGACATTGATCAATTTATCAAGAGAGCTATACCGCTCAATCAAGAAACTCGCGTCAGTCTCCTGGACCTCCTGGGTCACATAAACTGCCATTATACCACAGTCCATAGGCAATTTCGCGTTGTTAAGGGGCCAATCCGATTCCTTCCTTGCCAGCCAAGGAGGGCCCCACCATAACTGATGGTTAACTAACTCAGGAGCCCGGCATCCCCTGGATGCATAATCCGACGGGTTCAATTCTCCTGGCACATGTCTCCATGTCAATGCGACTTCTGATGGCTGTATTTGGGAGACACGGTTTGCTACAAAAATCTCCAGATTATGAACTGAAGCCTTCAGCCAGCACAACACTATCTGACTGTCAGTCCATGCATACACCGTGTTCTCCAACTCCATTGAACCTAAATCCTAGGAATCCTAGGAAAACTGGCGGAGTTGAAAATATGTATATTAAAAGTATTATAGTAAAATAAGCATTCCATTTAGTTCATAAAAAAATCTTCTTGTCTACTTAATTTTTATAACTCACGTCGATTAGATTGTTCTAGGGTCTATATTTATCAAGATGTGTCTGGAATCCTCCAATTTACAAATAAGTATATGAACTATGTGGTACAAAGTTTTTTTCCATCCATACTTATATTATAAATGCGAAAGTAACTCTGTCTGTCTGTCTGTCTTGCTTTCACGGCCAAACCGCTGCACCGATTACAATGAAATTTGGTACACAGATAGTCTAGAGCCTGAGAAAGGACATAGGCTACTTTTTATTGCGAAAAAAAGGTAAAAAAGGGTTGAAAGGGGGGATGAAAGATTGTATAGAAGAGTGGTTGGTAACTCGCAACACGCATGCGCGTTGCCTTAGTGACACAGGGCGTCTTGGCAACGAGTTAACAAGGATGTCAAATTCATTCAAAAGATTTCACTTTTTAAACAAAGACTTAAATTAATATGATAATCTAAGATTAATACATACATTGATAAATCTGATTTGTATGTTAATTATAATAATAGAAATAAATAAGACAAATTACAAAACAGTGTTTCTAAACTTAAAAAATCTCTTCAAAAGTATTGTCATTTTAAGATAAAATAATAATATTTATTTTTTAGGCTGTTGATTAGATATATATAAAAACGTCATTAAAATTTTGTAAAAATTTTACCATAAAGGGCGTAAAATAGCAATAGGGGATGAAAGTTTGTATGGAAATATGCAAGGTTTGTGAAAATTTAGAGCTATTCAGATGTAACATTTACTGAATTATCACAATATGCCTAAGTGTGCTTACCCGAACGGGCAGACACGTGACGGCAGACGACTGTGCCGCATGCGGATGTTGAACTACAAATTCGTTATTATTCAATAGGATTAGATTTGTTTACATGATTTTTTGTTTAATCAAATAATTTTATTCGTGAAAAAATCGGAAGAAAAGTACCTATCCGGGGGGATTTAAACACAAAATAATACAAAATTTTAACAAAAAAAAACCGACTTCAAGGACGACCAAATTGAATTAAGGGGCGCGTCCCTAAAAACGCGCGAAAAGGCACTTGCAGTTTTGCAAAACACAAACAACTCAATTCATATTTGACACTAAAAAAAAAATCTCAGTAGTTTAATTAATCAGTCTACCAATCTACCGAGTGACATTTATAAAATAATTCTTTATTTTTGTGAAAAAAAGCCTTAACAAAGATCAAAATCATCGAAATCGACCTTTTTAATTAGCACACTCTGTCCTATTTCGTGCTCTATTTTAAATGTTTTTTTCTTATTTCGCGAGAAAAAAGTATGGAGAAAAGATTTACCGTTTTAGTTTTTTATTAATTCTCACCAAAAAGCCAGAATCTAAGGCTAAACATCATTCATTTTTAGCGACAAAAGTTCCATACATTTTAGTACGTAGATATCGTCTCCCGTAAATTGCAATAAATAAGTTTTATCGCGCTCAAAAAATTCAGTGCCCGCCGAATATTCAAGGTGACACCACGTCCGTTTGTAGTTTGCACTGAGCTCCCTAATACGTAAATGACAAGTTTTAGGGTGGGTTGCCAGTGAATGTCGAATTGTAACTGTTAATTTGTATTCTTGAATTTAATTTAATTTTTTTAAAGAATAATTTCAAAGAAAAATATTAGTATTTCTTATTAACACAGAACTTATTTTTATGTTTTTTTTTAACTTGCTATGTATGTATATATCTAACTATATTTGTTAAGACGGAATCTTGCAACTCAATTTTGCAGATATCTTCAACCGCTTGTGTTGAATTTTTGTAGGCATATGTATATAGCGTGACAATGCTATATTATGATGACATGGAGCTGATCTGATGTTGAAGCTGGAAGGTGGTCATAGGAACTTTGTAACGACGGAACCTATCGAGTTTGGAGTCGTTTGATTTGTCTTGACGAGTACTTTGAATACACTTTGACAGACCGAGACACTTTGAGAAATTGTTTTTAAAAAAGTAAAAAAAAATTTTTTTAATGATTTCTGTTAGAATTGAATAACTACTACTGAAATAATGAAAGACCTTAAAATTACAGTTTTATTTTTGACTGCATGGTTGGTCTAGTGGTTTAAGCGGTTGCCTCGCCGCTTCTTACTGTATCAGGTGTTGTGGGTTCAAATCACACATGGGACAACACTGTGTGATCCACGAATTGTTGTTCTGAGTCTGGGTGTCCATTGTGTCCGTTTCATGTATGTTTGCAAAGTCCCCCGCGACACAGGATTTATTGGATATATACGGAAGTTGTCTTTTTTGAAAAAAAAAACTAGCTGAGCCCCACGGTCTTACCCGCGATACTACACCAACTACTACCTATCAGTAAAAATCCCGTCAAAATCGCTCCAGCCGTTCCAGAGATTAGCCGGCACAAACAAACAGATAGACAGACAAAAATTGTAAAAAAGGGTCCCATCTATACTTTACGTCATTTCCATTATTATTCATCCCTTAAGTTCGAATTTAATCAATTGGTGAATTGTAAAACAATAGATGCCCTATCCCTTACATTATCTGATATCTGTTATCTATATAAATAAAAGAGGAAGGTGACTGACTGACTGACTGACATACCCAGAGATCAACGCACAGCCCAAACCGCTGAAGTTAGAATCCTGAAATTTTGCATGTAGGTTCTTTATATAACATAAGTGAGCACTAAGAAAGGAATTTTTGAAATTCTACCCCTAAGGGGGTAAATCAGGGGATGAAAATCTGTGTGGGCGAAGCCCCGTGTAAAAGCTAGTATTATATATTTAAGGAAGTTTCCATTTCAAAGTTTTACACTCATAATATTCACAAAACAAAAAGTGTTCTGTGTTAATATTAATTTTAAGACAAATAGTTTGTTTTTTAACTGTCTTAAAAAAAGAAGGAGTTTATAAATTAACTGTTTTTTTTTTTTTACCCGACCACGGCAAAGCCAAAGGAGGGTTATGATTTTGACAGGCTATGTATGTATGTTCATCTGTTCCCTCATAGCTCCTTAACTACTAATTAGAACTGGATAAATGAGGTATTGTTAGAAGTGTCTTGATCGTCCGCTGCTTATAGGCTATATGACGCGTCACTCAATTTAATGTGGCGCCCTCTAGCCGACATAAAGTACTGTATTCAAAAATGAATTTGACATAAACATGCCGTGTTTGGTATCATCGGAAAGGGTGTTACTTGTACATTTCAAATATATTTATGTATTATTAGCATTTGCTGGTGACTTTGTTCGTTTCTATTAATTTTTTTTTTATATTTCTATGTTAGGTATATAAAACATACTTTGCATATAAATTATTATTATCACTACACCAAAACATTTTAAATAAAAAAAAGTAAAAACTTAAATTAAAATAGAAACGTACCATAACTCTTAAAAACACGTGACTACGGCTTTTCAAAACTTGTTTCATACTTTTTCAGCGTCGTTTTTTGACAAAAAGTGAAAAAAGTACGTAAGTAATCTATGTAGTAAAATTTAGTCAATATGAGCAATAAAAGCGATCAAAAATTATATTTTTAAGAAACATTATGTTCCATTAATATAACATATATCATACAAATTTTATTTCATAACATAGCATTAAAATCCGTTGATTACTGTAAAAGATCTAAGCTGACAGATAGCGCGAGCGACTTAATTTTATACTGTGTAAAAATATATTATTTGTCCATGAAATGAATTAAAAATGAATAGGTACACTTGAACCCCATTCTCGGCCGTTGACGAGTTACTTATAGTCCGCGGGCTTTCCGATATGACAAAGATACATTGCGTGCTTTGTAGGACATTTTAAACATTCTTCAAAGGCGAACAGTTAATGAATATGTAACTAGAAGAAAAAACCGAAAGTAAATTTATTATTTGCCAGGGTTAGTATGCAACAGTGCCCGATGCGTTTGTGTGCATGTAAAATATGAATGTGGGTGTTCAATCACAAATTCCCACGCTCAGGGACTACAGTCTTAAGTTATTTTTCGCGCACATACGTAATGCAAATTGAAGATTTATATGATTTTCTAATGGATGACATGTCAGAACTAGACCACATTAAAATGGGAATACATGAGAAAGAAACAAGTTTTAAAATAAAAAAAGAATCATCAAAATCGGTTAACCAAGTCAAAAGTTATGAGGTAACAAACATAAAAAAAAAACAGTCGAATTGAGAATCCTTTTTTTGAAGTCGGTTAAAAAAGCAAAAGGGGTACGCCGAAAGATGAAATAAATGCCTGTATGAAACATATGTATTATGGGTACATGTTAAAAAGTTTTGTCTTAATACAATTATGCGAGTACAACTTCACAATGATTTATGAGCAGTGTCAATGTGCAAATGCTCATCTAAAAATAGGAGAAGATTGTATGCCAAATGACAGTAAAGACATGATTACACTGAGACGTGAATCCTGGTATATGATGGCACAAATGATCTAAAAATAATATCTATTCTGATTCGCCGAATAATGAGACAATTATCAAATAAACGAACGGATCATGTCAGACGTGGAGGAAGATGTTATCGAATGTATCTAAGGAAACAATGCAAGGGAAACTGAACCAGTTATATCATAGCTTATACATAAAGTTTCTCAACTCTTTAGAATTATCAGGAGCGCCTTCCAATAAGTTGAGAATGAAAGTTAATGTTCCAGTACTATTAATAAGAAGTCTTGAGCACCAAAGCTATGTATAGTAGTGTAGTGTATGTATATACACGGTTAAAAAATACAAAAGTGAGGTACAACACTGTAAAAGAAAATGTTTTAATTCCCCGTATTCCAATAATTCAAACTTATCTGCAATTTCAATTTAAAAGAATGCAGTTTCCGCTGAAAACAACATTTGCAATAAAAATTATCAAAGCCCAAAGACAGACGGATAAAGTTGCAGTTCACTTAAAGAAAAACATGTTTTTCCAATGGGAAGCATAATCGCGTGTATCAAATCAGCTCAATCACAATATTTTGGCAAAAGATGGCAAATCAAAAACGTAATATTTTAAAATTGTAAAAATTGAGAAGAATTTGCTCAGTCTGAGAGAAAAATTAAAGAAGAATCCAAAAGTGGAGGCAACCATACTAGCTGAGAAAGCAGACAATGCAGAACCAAACCGTTTGTTTCGAGAGCGTATTTCTAAGAATGAAGCGGTGACTTCAAAGACCAGCACGTGTTGTTCTGTAGAGGAAGGGAAAAGGTGGGATCAGTTGGAAGAACGCTTCAGAACACTTTCAATGGTAAAGCGGTAGAGGACTGCAATAGAGGCGATATCTCTCCGCAACTGCAGAGGCTCAAGGGACTCGGTGGTATCGGGACTGTTGATAATGCGGACTGCTTGCCGTTGCAAAAGATCGAGAAAATCAAGTAAATACTGCCTGGATCCATCACAAAGATGAGAACAGTACGGACGAGCGAAAATGGGTATTATAAAGGAGACACAAATGCTCGGGCGCGAAAAACCGTCTCACAGTGTTAAGGCTGCATTAGTGGTGCCCTCGATGTACTCCCGTGGGTTGAGGTCTCGGCAAATATCCATGCCCAGGACACCGAGCTTATCCCGTAGTGGCAGTTGAGTGCTCTGAAAAGTGGGGAGGGGAAGCAAAGGAGACGTTTTGGTAGAGAAAGGGGAAAATTGTGTTTTCTTAACGTTGAACTCGAAAAGATTCTCATCACCCCATTGTTAAATGCGGTTCATAACCCGGTCAAGCTCAGCGACAAGCTCCTATCAATTTTACTTAAAGTCTACCATCTTGGCTGCAGGGTATCCATGATATCGTCAATGTACTGTGATATCGTCTGCATAGCAATGTATATTGCCAAGGGCTAATATGTCATTGACATGCAGAAGAAAAATCTTGGGAGAAAGGACTGAACCCTGAGGTACGCTAGCGTTTACATCCAGAAAAAAAGAGGCCGCGCCGTCCGTCGCAAAGAACGCTAATGCGAAGGCGCTGATGAAGAAAAACGTCAATCTAGAGACGAGTCTAGGAGGCAGACCGAATGCTTAGAGCTCGGAGAGAAGGGAAGGGTGAAAGAACAGGTTGAAAGTCTTGGCCATGTCGAATGTCGAAATAAGCTCATATGAAATAAATTTTATTTTATGTACTTATATGAATACCTAATTATATTTATAACAGTGAAAAGTGTGTCTTATTTTTAAAATAATATTAGCCTTAATAATTAAAACTGCTACCCAAAGTCACTGTTCAACGCGGACGAAGTCGCGGGCACAGCTAGTAATAAATAACACGGAGTCTCGACGTGAGACTCCGTGTGAGAGTGTGAGACGTGAGAGTCTAGACGTTGTTTTGCGAAAAAATATATTGTAATAAGTTTGGCTATGATTAGTTACCTTTTCTGTCGCATTTATTGCTCTCGAGACATCTGTGTATTTACATAAAGGGTTAAGTTTACTTGTTATATTGATTATAATGTAAGTTGTCTACAAGACGAATTGCTTTTTTATTTTAGTCGACATTTCTTATACAAAGTTACCCCCTTCGCACACGGGTCGTAAGCGTAAGCGTATCGTTACAACGCTACGCGTACGCGACCAGCAGTGTTCCACAAACGAATCGTCGCGTAGGCGTATCGTTTTGTAAGATCTTAGCTGAAATCACGAGTTCTACCAAACTGAAGACTGTAACCATGCCGCGGGTAACCAACAAATGATAGTCCCAGAATATAATGCAAATCTTCACGTTGATAGAACTTCTTTATCAATCCAGCTTTGCGGTTATATGGCAAATTAATTTCTGAAAGCCAGTAATTCTCTTCCGTGGCAGTCGCAGCATTGTGTGTGTTTTTTCAATAAGTCAATAATTTTCAATAAATCAGTTTATCTTTGACGATATTTCTGTCCAAGCTTTATCTGTTACAACTTTCCTTGATTATACATATTTACTAAATAAATAATTATACAGACAAGAACGTTTCAATGAGTTTCACGAATTTAATCATTTTTTCAGTCATATTGAAAATTAAAAGTCGTAAAAAGTAAAAAAAAACCGTTTAATTTTAAAGAAATTAATGAACAGTTTTTATACGGTTGCTATTTTACGCCAGTACGCTACAACTATCGTAATGACAATACGCATCTCCTACGATACGCTGCAGCACCGCTTCGTGTGCGGACTTGTATTAAAATATTCATGCTCGTATTGCTCTCGTCGTACGCGCGGATTACGATACGCTTACGTTACGACGCCGTGTGCGAAGGGCCTTAAATGTTTCGGTAATACCTTACCTACGTAGAAAAAGTTACATTCATTAAATATCTGAGACTTTGTCTCTCTTTGTAGACAAAGAGACATAAAGTCTCAGATATTACTTCTTGTGTAGACACAAGTCACAGTTTTAGAACTTACTTTAGTACATAGGTACTTATTTAAGTACAAACAGTTTAACAGTTTTGGAATGTGGAGTGTCTTACACAAGTTTTTATTTTTATACCTACAGGTGACTCAGTAAAAACATTAGGTACCTCGATATATTTGTAATTACTTTTATTAATATAGTAGTACCAAATATGAAAGCTTAATCACTATATATGTATAGAAAATATCAAAGAGATTTTATATTTAGGGGCTATGACATTATACGGACGCCATTATTGGCCGTAACAGCCGTTTCGTCGGTAAAATTCAGATTGAAAATTAAATATAATTTCGTAAACTGCTTATATCCTTGGTCTTTTTTTTCTTCTTTGTTAGATTAATTACAAAGATACATATAAACTGCAAAAATCAAATCCAGTAATATAATTTTCCCGATCAGGTTTACTGCTGCTCCAGTCATAAACGAGTCCTAGTTCTGAACCCATCTGAAGAAGCGCCGGATACGGATACCTACTCTAAATTGGTAATACATCTCATTTACATAAGGTTGTTTAACAGTAGCCGATATTATCTACGTTTTACATAGACGTTACCCCCATCAACCTTCATCCATCCCTATCTTTGCTCCCCTTCGCTTATCGGCTAGCAATTTGACTGCACCCTTGTGTTACAAAAATTGAGCGGCCGATATCATATGGCCGCGTTTGGGTTTACACTTTGTAATGGAGTACTCCCGTAAATTCGATCCCAGATCGTTCCATTTAGGGAAGACGTGATAGATAGATATGTGGGGGTAAGGTTTAGATACCTACAGCCGTTTGAGGTATTGATATGAATGGATAAGTAAGTTGAATGCGTGCGTTTTGTAGACGATGTTTGCTGTGGAGGTAAATAGATGTGTTATTGTAAATCGTTTGGCATAAGTTTGGATTAGATTCGGCGTATTTTCGGTTAGTTTTTAAGATAAACCAAAGATTTTTTCTGTTTGGAAATAGTACGTTAAAATTACTACTAATACATTAATACACATACATTAATATTATATTATAAGCTTTCCGGAAAATAATGTAGGTAGGTAGGTACATTACTTTATTTATTATTGACGAAGATGAAATCGCAATTAGATACATAAGTTAACATGATTCAAAAAATTAAATATATTATATTTTTTTTACAATTGTCATCATCTTCCTAGACTTATTTTGGGTTGGCTGTTAGTTCAACTGGTTTTACCTGAGTTGTCAGTTTTTCCACGAAGTAACTGGCATTCCCGCATTCGACTTCCGTAACCCTGAGAGTGAACTAAATTCGAAGTTTGAACTAGTTCTTCAGTACTTTGAGGGCACTGATTTCCCAATAACGATCGCCGTTGATGTTCATGACAATCGAGACAGGACTGAAACGCCACCTACATACCTATGCCTATTTCCATTCTTCGGGCCGTTATTAAGAATTTTTGGTAAGAAAAACTCAACAACACTCCATGGTTCGATACGAGAATCGAACCCGAGACCTCTTGATCGGCAGTCGCGTACGCTAACCTCAAGTTTTTAACCGACTTCCAAAAAGGAGGAGGTTCTATGTTCCACTGTATGTATTTTTTTTTTTTTTTTTTATGTATGTTACCTGATTACTCCGTCAGTTGTGGACCGATTTTGAATTTTTTTTTTGTATTCGACAGGGTATGCTTCCGTGGTGGTCCCATTGCCAGCATATCAGGATCTGATGATGGGATCCCAGGGAAATCGAGGGAAACCCTCATTTTTTATAGGCACATACTATGTTTTTCGTATATTTTCTGAAGTTACACCGGTATTTGCGTCTGGTAGTCATCATTTTATGATGATGAGCTGATGATGTAAGGTACCACTCCTTAACGGTTAGGAGTTGGAGGATAAATCTTTAAATATCATATGTATATAAGTTACCTTTAGTTGTATTCTTACAAATTATTTAGGTAAGCTGATGATGGAAGGTGGAAGGTACAACTCCTCAACGGTTAGGAGTTGGAGAATAATTCTTTCAATTTCATACGTATCTAAAGACCTTCAGTCGTATACTTTCAAGCTATTTAGGTGAGCTGATGATAGAAGATTAAACTCTTCAACAGTTAGGGATTAGAGGATGATTTTAATATTACACGTACCTTAATTTGTATTCTTGATGATGAAATTTGATGAAATAATTCAACTTACTACTTACCTACGATTGTTTGCACTAAAAACTGTAAAATAAAAACTTTTTATAAAAAAAAAAAAACCGACTTCCAAAAACATCCAACGAAAATTCTCTGTCAAAAAACACTTAAAAGCGTAAAATAAACTGGTTCTTCATAAATTGCCTATACCTAATTCTTTATTCATTTAAATAGTAGTATTATAATGGGTGCTAGGTACCTAAAATCTGTTTGAAGTCGGTGCTAAGCCAAAAAGAATACAAACGAACAATTACTAAAGTCTAAGCGATAGTCACTTGGCACCGACTTCAAACAGATTTTAGGTACCTAGCACCCATTATAATACTACTATTGAAGAAGCAGTTTATTTTACGCTTTTAAGTGTTTTTTGACAGAGAATTTTCGTTGGATGTTTTTGGAAGTCGGTTTTTTTTTTTTTATAATAGGTTTTACCTTACTCTATAGGTAATTTTCATTTTACCGCTAAATAACGTGAGCGTTAACATTATCCATTGGCCCGATTACAGCTGCATGGTTGGCCTAGTTGTTTAGGCGGTCCCCTGGGGTCGCCCATATCGTGCGGTGCGACAGAAGCTCCGCACGTCGGGACCCCCCCTTACCGAGACTCTCCAGCCCAGCTTCCTGCAGGAAGTGGTCGAGGGCCTTTTCCCTGAGCGGGCGGAGCACACACCCCCGTCGATGGCCTATGCGGTCATAGATGACGGGGGTAGAGAGGACGATGTGCCGCCCGTTAGTGAATCGGAGGTTGGGGCGGCTGTTCTTCGGATCCGTTCCAAGAACACCGCCCCCGGGCCGGACGGGGTTCCAGCCCGAGTGATGGCCCGAGCCCTCGACCATATGTCGGACCGCCTCAGGGAGGTGTTGGACGCTAGCCTGGCGTCCGGACGCTTCCCTGAGTGCTGGAAATGCGGGAAGCTGGTCCTATTGAGGAAGCCGGGACGGCCTGCCGATTCGGTCGCGGCCTATAGGCCCATCGTGTTGCTGGACGAGGCGGGTAAACTTTTTGAGAGGATACTCTCTGCCCGCATCGTCCGGCACCTCTGCGAGGTAGGGCCCGACCTGTCGGACGCCCAATTCGGATTCCGAGAGGGGCGTTCGACGGTCGATGCCGTGATGCGCCTTAGGGCCGTGACCGAAGAGGCAGTGAGCTGTGGCGGCGTGGTGTTGGCGGTGTCCTTGGACATCGCCAACGCCTTCAATAGTCTGCCATTTAGCTGCATCAGGGAAGCACTCCACTACCACGGGGTGCCAGAGTACCTGAGGCGGCTAGTGGCAGACTATTTAGAGGAGCGTACCGTCGTGTACGAGGACCGAGAGGGCGTCTTAAGACGGCGACCCATGTCGTGCGGCGTTCCGCAGGGGTCTGTCCTTGGACCACTCCTGTGGAACGTGGGGTACGACTGGGTCCTACGAAGTCGTCTGCCTCCCGGGCTGGGCGTAATTTGTTACGCCGATGACACACTTGTCACAGCCCGGGGGGCGAACTTCCAAGAGGCGGCGCGCTTGGCCACCAGGGGTGTTTCTCTGGTGGTCGGGCGCATCGAGGCGCTGGGCTTACGGGTGGCCCTGGACAAGACGGAGGCCCTATTGTTCCATGGGCCCCGTCGTGGTCCACCCGCCGGCGCCTCCATAGAGGTCAACTCGGTCCTCGTACCGGTTCGGGCCCAGATGAGGTATCTGGGCCTGATCCTCGACGATAGGTGGCTCTTCGACGAGCACTTCCGACAGCTTGGTCCAAAGCTGGTCGACGCTGCCTCCGCCCTTGGGCGACTTTTGCCCAATTTGGGTGGAGCCAGCGTCGCAACGAGACTCCTATACAAGGGGGTTGTCCGGTCGATGGCGCTGTATGGCGCACCGGTGTGGGTGGCGGCTCTGACTGCCCTAAATAAGGCTCGCCTCTGGCGGCCTCAGAGGGTATTGGCAGTCAGAGCCATACGCGGATACCGCACGGTGTCGACCGAGGCGGCGTGCGCCTTGGCCGGAACACCCCCGTGGGATTTGGAGGCGGAAGTGCTCGCCGAAGTTTATCGACGGGTGGCTGAATATCGGGCGGAGTATGGCTATCGCCCTCCGCCCGAAGAGGTACGCGAGTGGCGTGAAGCCGCCCGTCGAGCCACTATGGCTAGATGGTCGTTCCGGCTGGAGACTCCACGTGCTGGCTTTGCCGCCGTGGAGGCTCTCCAGCCGGTCATCCTCGAGTGGGCAGGGCGGCAGCACGGGACCCTTTCCTTCCGACTGACGCAGGTCCTTTCCGGGCACGGTTGCTTCGGGAAGTACCTGCACTCGGTCGCTAGGAGGGAATTGAGTCCCGCCTGCCACCACTGCGACTGCAGTGAGGACTCGCCCAGCATACGCTGGCGATCTGCCCTGCATGGGCGTCGCAGCGCCGGGCCCTCACTGCAGTCATCGGAGGAGATCTCTCGCTACCGGCCGTCATACGCTCCATGGCCGGTAGCGATAGCAGTTTTACCGCGGTCGCAACCTTCTGCGAAGAAGTCATCTCGCAGAAGGAGGTGGCGGAGAAGGCCCGGGAGGATGATATCCACTCGGACCCAATCCGCCGCCGGCGAACCGGGCGGCGGAGGCGCGCCTATCAGCGCCTCATGCCGCCCTGAGTGTGGCCGCGGATGGTCGGGACGGGCTTTCCCCTCCATCCGCTCTAGTGGCCACCCGCGAGGGGGCGACGTACGCGTGTGCCGTACGTCGCCTAAATAGAGAGTTTTAACAGCAGACGGTGCCCGCTTCAGTGCGGGCAAGCGCTGGGAGGGGTCCGGACGTGTTAATAACTGCAGTTCCCGGATTCCTCCCTTCACAGGCGCAGAGTGGCACACCGTGTGGTTTTAGTCGGTTCGAGTCCGACACCGCCCCGCCGCAAGCCTCGGCGCGGGTGAAGGTCCGAGGGGATTTCCACACGTTAAAAAAAAAAAAAAAAAAAGTTGTTTAGGCGGTCGCCACGCCGCTTGCCAATTCGCCAAGTGTTGTGGGTTCAAATCCTACACGGGACAACACTTTGTGTGATCCACAAATCGTTGTTCTGAGTTTGGGTGTTAATTGTGTCTGTTTCATGTATGTCTGTAAAGTCCCCCGCGACACAGGATGTTTATTCCTAATGCAGGAGTTGTCTTTTATAAATATATATATATAGATATCACGGTGGCAAAAAGCCATTTGTCATAGGTTTTTTTTTATTATTGAATAAGGGCAAAGGAGCAGACGTATCACCTGATGGTAAGCGATTACCGCCGCCCATGGACACCCGCAACACAAGTGCGTTGCTGACCCTTTAAGAAGGAGTACGCTCTTTTCTTGAAGGTCGTATTGGTCCGGGAATACCGCACGCGACAGTTTGTTCCACAGTTTTGTTGTGCGAGGCAGAAAGTTTCTTGAGAAGCGCACAGTTGTGGACTGCCGGTCTAGATGATAGATATTACCTACTTCGCATAGTAGTAGAAGGTACCTATTAGTGGATTCCAAATACCTACGCATAGACTGACCTAAAATAGTTTGACAAATACTACTACAGACTCTTCACATAATTATAATTATATGCTCTGCCGAAAGACAATACCTACATTAGACAAACGTGTAGAAAATTATAATTAGATAAGATGACCATATACAAGAACAAAGCATAAGACCAATTGATTTGCATCATGGGTTAGAATTGTTTACCAACGCACTGGAAGGCGTCTTCAAGACGCTTGATTAGAACGGCCGGGGAATCGATGTCTATGATGTTCAAGGTAGTTAGAGCCAATCTGATTTCAGCACGAACAGGCCGGCTCGACCGGGTTTTCATGTTATTTCCCTCTGACAGAAGACCAACCAAAATCGTGACAGCATTGTGCTCTCGTGTATCGTTGGTGAGTGTGAGACCGGAGGCTCGATGATGAAGAAGCATCTCAATAGGCCGCCATAGTATGGGTCATGTTAATTACATTGTTTGCATTCCCAATGAGTATAGTGGCCACCACTCTTGGATTCTGCTCATGCTTTTCATCAGTCAGAGTAGTCACATTGGCAACACCTACTTGCGATCTGCAGTCGACATAGTCATAGGCATCCTGGTGAAATCTCTACATGACCTGGAACAAATGCTTGACAGTCTGGACGATTCTACAATACGAGTGGGACTTGGGATGAAAATTTGTGAGACCTGCAGCTATTTCAGGTATTATTTTTAAACGAAATGAGTTCAAAGTTTAAAAAAATCACGCGAGCGAAGCTGCGGGCAGTAGTTAATTACGAGTATATGATATAGGGATTTCAAATTATTAAAAAACAGTATAGAATCCTTTTCAATTTTAATTATATAGATACACATTTATTTGCTTTATAAAAATTGTCTAGTGAGACTATCTAACAATTAGTTCTAAGCAAATTGTACGTTGCTCTATGAAGTTCTCATTGTTTACGTTATTGCAATTTTTGTTTAATTTACTACCGTTGTTTTTAACGAAAACTTCATACAACAACTATTCCGGTGGAATTAAAAATAAACCTATGTAATGGACATACCCTTCGTTATTACATAATAATTATCATTTTGACGTTAATTATATAATTCAATGTACATAATATTTAATAATTAATACGAAGACATTTCATTGGGAAATCATTTTTAAATTTATTTTACATTTGTAATGAAAAAATATTATTCAATTCGATGGAAATATGATAGAATTGCAATTAAAAATGATTGTTATTTTATAAGATGTTATGCGTAAATTGTATGTTTGTGTGTATAAATGTCTACATTATTCACTAGAACTAAGAATACACATTCCGTTTGCTACACACAGCAAAATATGCTAGTATTTTAGTGACAATGTAGACAACTATATGAACTTTTCATACATGAGTTCACGTAAAATATAGCATATAATTTACCTAAATATTTCTACAAACACACGTGTAGACACAGATCACACTTATGCTGCCATGTGTACATCGAATTAACTTTGCATCTTTCTGAGCCTTGATCCAAATATATTATAACCAGTAATATCTGGTTTGTCAAAAAAAGAAACATTAATTTCACATAATATATTCAAAAATGAGTCGTAGCTAGGCAAGCTCCAAGAAATAAAATATGTAGAAATATATATATTATGCATTGTGAAAGAGTAATTCCGTATAAAAAATTGTATGGGATAAAAGATTTTAACATTTAATAGGGAGTGTGATACGAAAAGCCACCTAGCCCGAGATTATTAGCATGCAAACAGCGAAATACCAGCTCTGTTGTCTACCTGCAAAGACAAAATAGTTAAATTACACACACATATTAAACATATTTATATTTTCAGACTTCAACAAAATTGAAAGATATACATTTACCATATTTAAAATACTCTACTGGGGTTACAATCTCTCCTACCCCCTTGGCCAAGAATAATAATAATAAATATTTCGGACATCTAACACACAACGCCATCTAGTCCCAAGCTAAGCAGAGCTTGTGTTATGGGTACTAGACAACTGATACAAATACATACTTTTTTTTGTAAATACATACATATGATACATAGAAAACACCCCTCGATACAAATATTTGTAGTCCAACCCGGGAAATGATTATCTCATAGAAAAGATAAATGAAACAATTTTAGTTTGTCTCTCTATAACTAAAAATTGCTTAAGGTAAACCAGAGTGTGTATGCTGCACAACTGTGAAGGTATATCCTCTACTCAGCTCAAGATTACCTGACAGGTGTAACTGTGCACATAAATATATCAGGTAAACCCTATTATGTAGGTATGGCTAGGTTAAGTAAGGATTATAGTTCTCTATAATTTTACAACAGGTTGCTTTAATTGTTTCTTTTCAATTCAAGACCTCGTGGTCAGCAGTCACACACGCCAACCGCAAGACCAACGAGGCAGGCAAGAAGCAAGTGTTTCGCATCGATTCTCTTTCTACAATTTTGTTGATCCCCTCCCCTCGCCCTCCATCCCCTCTATTTTCTTGTATCTTGGCTAATATTTGTTTTGGCTACGTGTCTTAGTATTAAGATGCCGTCATTCGCATACATTTTATGGCGACTTCCACATATAAAAACATATTACAGCGCTAGCTACCGAAGATACATTGAACTACGAAGTAACGTACTACACAACACTACTAATCCTGAATCGCGCAATAGAAGTTCTCGCGCTGATTAGCATATATACAACATCCCAACATCAACCGTTGGGCCGTGGGCTGCCAGGCATGATCACCTCGCCTGGTCGGAGGATCCTCCCTTTATGTTGGAGGAAGATGACGCCCATTCCCCACTAATTTGTTAGTTTTCTCATACGATTGTAGAATGTTAACTTGGCAAGGGGGATTGTCTCAATCAAGTTATCTACTGGTAAGTAAGACTGCTTTTCTCAGATTAGTGATGTTTTTATTTTATTCTGTGTCACCTACTTTTTAACCAAGTCAAACTTTTTTTTAAAGAGTGACTAAATTTAAATATTACTGTAAACCAAAATACACATTTTTACTATGGAAATCAGATATATTGAGAACTACTTACCTAAATGTTCTTCAACACTCAGGATGGAAAATTACTGTCTATTAAGACAGAGCAGTGTGTGAACTATTAAGACATTTTAATTCTAGACGACCTCTTCTAAAATCCTCTTTCCATTATTATTTTATTTATTTTACCTTTTCTTGGGCACTTCATCCTTAGCTTTTTTATCAGCTTCCCTGCGCTTCGCGGCCTCCTCTCGTTGTTGCCGGATGATAGCGAGACGTGCAAGATCAGCCCGCGCTTGATCAGTTTTGCCTTCCGCGTGCAGTTTTTGGTATGCGGCGGCCGCTCGCTGTCTTTCTACTTCTTCCCTTTCGCGCCTGCATGTTATAAATACTGATAAGTACGCACGATGTAATGAGTACAAGGCTTATTACATTATAGGAATCTAGTAATACATAGTATAGTCGTTCCTAAATAGTGAGTGACTGACTGACTCGTAAAAACTCCCTCAAAACAGTGGTAATTTAAATTTTTACATACTTATCTATATCGTATTTTAATTAAATAAATAAAAATATATTTTGAAACCAAGAAATAACAAAAGACAGAACAGATTGGTTGATTATGGCTGTTAAAGTTTTAACTATGTTGCTGCCACTAACTACTTATCGTTAGAAGCGTCTTGATCGGCCACTGGGTATAGGCTATATGACGTGTCATTGAATCTAATGTGGCGCCCTCTAGCCGACGTAAAGTGCTGTACTAAAAAATACGTTTGAGATATATATGCCGTGTTTGGAATCATTGGAAAGGGCGTTACTTGTACATTTCAAAAATACCTGCCAAAGTGACTCTACTCGGCCTGATGGAAAGCATGAGCGGAAAGTATGGGTTACCATACTCAATGCGATGTGAGTGCAGACAACACAATGCAGTATGATGAACCAAACTTTGGTGGCCAGTTGAGATGCTTCTGATTCATTGGGCTGAATCATCAATACGCATAATAAGGTCACTAATTTAATATGCATTAATGAATTGCTCTGTTTGTTGGTTTTAATAAAACTCGAGAATCACTTTACCTATGTATATGTGAAAGTTTAACAGTGCAAAAAACAACATAAAACAACTTGGTTGTCATGGAAGCACTTAGTCCATAATAATACTAACATTCGAAGTAGCAAGTACAGCTAGTATTGGTATTAATCGGCATTTAATAAATCAACACTATAGTCTATTTTTGAACTAATGAAGGTTCCAAATAGATAAAATTATAATTCCTATAATAATTGCCTAAAACAAACCCATTATGAAACATAACAATTTTTCACAATTAATAGGGTGTTGTTAGGGAGAGGTGTAATAGTATATTAATAACTAGTATAAATTAGTATACGAGTATATAGTTGGTTAATTACCTAGATAACTGAGGCTTCTCCCCTTCCCCTAAATTATCCAAATTATTTAGTTTCTTGTTTTTCTTTACAACACGGTTGGGATTTTCTACTTCAATTAGTCCTGACACACCCTTCGCCTTGGTTGGTTTCTGAAATCGAAAGAACACTGAGTATTCTGTATCCAGGAAATGTATATGAGTATTGATGTCTGTAGAATGAATTTTGTATACACCGAATATCTTTACAAGCCAAAATTTTAATCAATGTAAAACTAGATTCAGTTTTGTATATTACTTGAGGAAACACAAGTTTTTTGTGTATTTCATACATATTTACTCACTGTTTCTGTTTAAACTTTATAATTATTAGAGATGTGCCGACTAGTCGGTAAAGCCGACTATACGGCAACTATCGTAGTCGACGATTAGTCCGCGAATAGTTGGCAAAGAGAGCCGACTATTCGGCTTATTACTTTGTTTGTATTTCTCAATAATTATGTGTGTGTGTATTTTAATTTTATAATCAGTTTTAGTCATTTTGAAATGTATAACAAAGCAATCTTTTTTTGGTAACCAGTTTCTAAAATTACTTGCTGATAAAAACATATCTGACATTTGTTAAACAAAATGTTTGCTTGTAGTGTTTGCTGTTTTTTCCTAACCACAACGAGAAATAATCATTGGCATTGATTACACATAACAGCATTAGGGTCCAATGCGACGGCGCGGCCTCTGATTTTCTAGAGGTAAACGCTGGCGTACCTCCGTCTCCGGCTCCGTCCTGTCGCCCACACTGTTTCTTCTGCATATCAATGACATGTTAACCCATGGCAACATAATAAATTGCTAGGCAGAGAACAACACAGTCCATGGGCGATATTTTGGACAACTTGCAGTCAAGCTGGCAGACGTAGAGGAAAAAATACAGGAGCTTATCGCTGGGCTCAGACATGTTCTAGGCCGCATTTCTCAATGGGGCTGTCAGAATCTGGTCGAGTTCAATGTCAAGATTAACAGGTGTGCGTGTTCTCTGCCAAAAAGTCTCCATTCCTTCCCCTTCCCACTTTTCAGAACGCTCAAATGCCATTACAAGGTAAGCTCGATATCTTGGGCATGGATACCTGCCGAGATCTCAACTGCCGAAATTCGTCGGGAGTCCGACACACGCCCTTCGTGTGCCCACTGAGGGTATGGTGCACAATGCAATACCGCGTAAAAAAAAATGGTTTGCTCGTGTGTGGAGTACTGTTCTCATCTTTGCGATGGTACCGCACAGTATCTGTTTGACGCTCTCGACCTGTTACAGCGGCGAGCAATACGCATTGTCGACAGTCCCTAAGCCACCGAGTCCCTTGAGTTAAGCCTCTGCAGTTGCGAAGAGATATAGCCTCCATGGCAGTCCTCTATCGCCTTTATCATGTAGAGTGTTCTGAAGAGCTCTTCCAACTGGTCCTCTCCTCTCTCTTCCTCTACAGGACAACACGTGTCGGCCTCGGAAGTCACTGCTTCAGAGTGGTAAACATACGTTCTTGCACTCATCGCTTCGGTTCTTCCTTCCTGTTCCAAGCGGTCAAAATCTGGAACTCACTACCAGCGCACGTGTCTCCTTCCCACTATGATCCCGGGTCTTTTCAGCGGGGCATGAAAAAGCATCTTACCAGACCCCCATAGTGTGGGTCACCATGCTGCATTGTCCTTATTACCTACCTACTACCTACATTGAGGATGGTGACCACTCTTGGATTCTGCTCATGATTTCCCTCAGGCAGGGCAGAGTCATTTTGGCAGCAAATACATTTAAAAAAAACGAGAGCATCACTAAAGCGGCCTCGCGGAAACTTGACGTACTGAATAGGCGGTTCTTTGCGCCCGAGCATCTGTGTCTTCTTTATAAGACTCAGATTCGCTCGTTCGTGGAGGACTGTTCTCGTCTTTGTGATAGATCCACGTAGTATTTGCTTGATGGTCTCGATCATTTGCAGCGGTCAGCAGTCCGTATTATCAACAGTCCGGGTGCCACCGAGTCCCTTCAGCCTTTTTACTTGCGGAGAGATATCGCCTCTATGACAATCCTCTAGCGTGTTTACCATGGACAGTGTTCTGAGGAACTCTTCCAACTGATCCCACTTTCTCCCATCCTCTACAGGACAATACGTATTTGCATTGGAAGTCACCGCTTCAAAGTCGTCGAAATACGCTCTGGAACTAAACGGTTCCGTTTTGCCTTCCTGTGCCGAGCAGTTAGAACTCTTCATTTCAATCAACAATAATAATAGTATCTTTACACAAAAATATTTTTTACACTAAAACACCGCTCCGCCCCCTCCTTCTTACCCTTAACCTTAAGTTTCGCAGGCGGCGTTTGCGACTGGGGCGCGAATCAGCTGTAAACGAAGAGTTACGGAAATATCCAAAACCATGATCGGTTTGGCCGATTAGTTGGCCGACTAGTCGGCCTTTTTAGGACCGACTAATCGGCTAGTCGGCCAAAGTACTGATCGGCCCATCTCTAATAATTATCTTTATAGACATCAAGTTTATATAGATTAAAACTTATGTACTAAAATATAAATATATTTATTTATTTTTGGAATAAGCGGGCAAACGAGCAGACGTATCGCCTGATGGTAAGCGATTACCGCCACCCATGGACACCTGCAACACCAAAAGCGTCACAAGTGCGTTGCCGGCCTTTTGGGGATGGGGGGAGGTAGGGGTAGGGGGATTGGGTATGGGCTTCCGGTATCCTCACCGTTAATACTCACTCGGTGAAACACAGCGCAAGCACTATTTTACACCGGTTTTCTGTGAGGCCGTGGTATCACTTCAGTCGAGCCCATTCATGCCGAAGCGTGGCTCTCCCACGGTATGTGGAATATGTGCGGTTTAGTATGAAGTATAACAACTGTTTCAGCTAACAAGCCATGACATTATGTTACAATGTATCTAAGTTGCTATACATTGTTACAGAATCCTTAAATACATAATCGGGGCTAACTAATACCCATACATACAAATCTACATAATATTATTCTTTGGAAATCTCGGATTTCCTCTACTATAACATGCATGTATCATACATATTTTCTTTTGAATCACTCTATCCATTGCAGTCTGAAAACTGCATTAAAATCCATTGAGAAGTTTAAAAGATCCAATCGAACAGACAGTGCAAGTAAATTCATTTTTAACCGACTTCCAAAAGGAGGAGGTTCTCAATTACATCAGTTTTTTTTTTTTTTATGTATGTACTTTGATTACTCCGTCAATTGTGGACCGATTTTGAAAATTCTTTTTGTATTCGAAAGGGTATGCTCCCCATGTAGTCCCATGGCCACTATATCAGGATCTGATGATGGGATCCCAAGGAAATCGAAAGAAGCCCTCAAATTTACGTGAGCGCCTGCAATGAAGTTAAGAGCAATTGTCTGCATGCCTTCATATTCTGTAGACATCATTTGATGATGAGACTTGAGAAAGACTAAAAAACGAAAATTAAAAAAAAAAATCTTCGTTTAAAAAAACCTAAAAAACAAGCCAAAAATATGATGTTGTGTCTTATCATGTATGTGTCAAAATAAACATTATTTTCTTTCTTTCTTTCCAAAATGTTATAGTAGGTACCGCACTCGCCGCGTGTGACCTTGAGCGGGATAGCTGCTCTTCGCGTTGAACAAAACAACCGAAGCGTCGGTGACGTCGTTCGTCTCGAAATATAGCGAGTGTGGTACCTACTATTACATTTGGCTTGGCACTGACTTCAAACCTATGAATAGGTAGCACATACAAATTAAGTTATTTTATACTTTTTAGTTTTTGAAGTCGGTTTTTTTAAACGAATTTTTTTTTTATGTACTATGTAAAGATGTAATCTTTGTAAAGGCAAAATTAACTTAAACACAGCTAAACATAAAAGCAAACAATGACTTCATAACTATATTAAAACTACTTTTTTAAGTGACTAAAAGACATGAATCATGTCAGATACAATGTGACAAGCCTTACGTCATCATCAGAGTCACTGTCTTCACTGCTACCGGAGCCAGACTTTTCTTGTTCTGATTCAGACTCACTGGATTCTTCTTGACCATGCTCTTTTCTCCACCTGGAAAAATATACATTCATAATGTAAATTATTGGAACTTTGCAATAGCAAATCGGAGAAGCCTGTGTCCAGCAGTAGAGTATAGGCTGATGATGATGAATACCAAATCAGATGTGAGACACAAACATCGTGGGCTAAAATAATTCATTTATATGTATTTTTAAATTTGAAATTTTTGAAGCAATGTTCTTTTCCAGACCCTATCTTAGATAATATGGCCAGTTCGTGATTCTGGGGTATCAGAAATAAAAGAAGGTTATTTGAAGATAGTTTCAATGTTTAACATCAAATATGATGATACTTAATAATAAATATTTTTTCGGACATTTAGACAACGCCATTTAGTCCCAAGCTAAGCAGAGCTTGTGTTATGGGTACTAGACAACTGATACAAATACATACATTTTTTTGTAAATACATACATATGATACATAGAAAACACCCCTCGATACAAATATTTGTAGATCATACAAACATTGGGTCCAACCCGGGAAATGATTATCTCATAGAAAAGGTAAATGAAACAATTTTAGTTTGTCTCTCTATAACTAAAAATTGCTTAAGGTAAACCAGAGTGTGTATGTTGCACAACTGTGAAGGTATATCCTCTACTCAGCTCAAGATTACCTGACAGGTGTAACTGTGCACATAAATATATCAGGTAAACCCTATTATGTAGGTATGGCTAGGTTAAGTAAAGATTATAGTTCCCCACAATTTTACAACAGGTTGCTTTAATTGTTTCTATACTTTCACAATTTATATTAGATTTGTTAATTTGGATTTAATAGCGTAACAGCTTTGTCCTAATGTTAAATTCATTATAGTAGTTTCTTCAAAACAGGAGGAGTTTCTCAATTCGACCGTATATATATTTATTTTTTTATGTGTTCGCGGATAACTTCGTCGTTTATGAACGATTTTGTTGATTCTTTTTTTAATGGGAAGGAGATATACCAACGGCGGTACCATGATAAAGACATTAAGATCTGATGATGGCATCCAAGAGAAATCGAGTCGAACCTTGAAGTCGGACGTTTTTGTTAAAATTTTTACTCTCAATTATCGGCACTCAGTGCAACTTGTTATAATACATTCTTGAAATAAACTTCACTTGTATTTTTATTCCACTATTTTACAAAAAATTACCTGACCAGTTGTACCCTAAGAGAGTATCAGAGGTTATCTTCCCTTATTTAATAGTGGGATAAGAATACAATGGAGTTTTAAGAATAAATTAAAGTAATGTTACAAAACTCACTTGTACTATGATTCTACTATATAGAAGTTAAATTGACCTTGAATGGTTTTACCTTAGACATTATCTACTTTCATTAATTAGTAAAGTAAAAGAACAAGTTAATTTTATTTCAAGAATGTAACAATGCTACCTGTTATTCTAAAATTAGAACCGTCAATGTCTTGTGACAAGAAATTTGGCAAAGAAATACAAATATTCTTGTAATTAAATCATCAGATAAGATTTATTGTTTATATAATTAAATTTGTTTTAAATGAAGTAGCATTACACTACTGTAACATAAATTGCTTCATACTATGTTATAGATTTAATGTCTGCTAAAAGATGGAATTTAAATATACCGAAAGTATTAATACTTGTTTGAGTTACCAATAATAACATCATCACACTTAACATCCACAATTACGTAGCTACAATGTTGTCTTGCCAGCCCTCACATCGCACTTGACCAGCGTGGGGACATATGGCCTAAAACCTCTCCTGAGAGGAGACCCGAGCCCTGCAGTGGGACCTTATGAGTTGTTGATGATGACTTAACAGCCTTTAATTCACAGCTGAACTTGATGTCTCCATAGAAAAACAGTTTGGCCTACTACACATTGCTGGCCAGGCCAGGTTGGTATAGGTTTTGTCTGAAGTTTTCCTTCTCTTTGAAGTAGGTAATTTTATCCTGGATAATTTATTCCCAAAGTATGCTCTTATATCACCCACGGGAAGATTAGGTTCTGGGACAGTACATATTCTGAATCTATCACCACATCGATTAATTTTAATAAGGCATGATTACCACTGCTCATAGTCACCCGCAGTAAAGAATTGAATGCATGCAATGCACTTTCATTCCCCATATGAATAATTTATTTTTGTATTTGGTTTTAGTCTCATACCAATGATTTAAGTGTTATTTACAGACAATACAATTGATTTTATATGTTTTGGTATAAACAATATCATTATTTGGATAATTATGTAAATTTGTGTATGCACTGTATTTACTTAACAAGTTTTTACAGAATGTTTTGGTTGCTTTAACTGCGACTTATTGCTATTCACAGCCTAAACAGAAAACAATTCATCATAAATTTACCAGACAAATAGTCTAAACAGTCTAGAGCCTCACTCTATAAACAAAAGAGAATTTAAGTAACCAGTAACACTAAACAACAACTTAAAATATTGTTTCTTGTAAATGGTTATTTCTTCTTTTCACAATACATCACAAGGATTGCTCACATCACCTGCTTAATTCTGATGCTTATAATTAACCATAAAAAAAAACAGAATTACATAAATAATTAAACAGTTCTCTATGGCAACTTCTGACAAACAACTATGGATTGTGTTTTTAATGTCATTGTTAATTTTCCTACAACTAAACAGTTTTGGCATCAAAATATGTCTAGAATGTTGCAACAGAATCCGAGTTGTAATTAGTAAATTACTCACTTTTGCTTTATTTCTTCTTGTTTTCGCTGTTCCTCTAATTCCTCAGGGCTAGTAAATTTGCGATTTCGGCCCTTGTGGTTGGTAAACTTTCCTAAAATTATAAATCAAACATTTCAACAAGGTTATAAAGATATTGACAATACCACAAAACAAACGTTTATATAATATAATTTCTTAGTAAATGACTTATTAGAACTGCTATTGCTAGTAACTTCACAGTCCACTAACAAATCTAGGTAAATTCCTAGAGAAAGCACATTCTCATAACATTGTACGACATTGAGAAAAACAACACGTAAACGATTCACTTACCGCGTGGCATCTTGGTTTTTTATGTATGGAGAAAAAAATTAAATGATTTGAATAAGAAAATTTTGGAACAGTTTATTAATTGGATGATAAATATGTGGGAAATACTAAAAATTGGATAAATTTAGCGTTGACGTCTCGTCGGAACCGGAATTCGAAATCGGAAAGTTGTGGCATAGATAAATTAAATACAATGTTGCCAGCAACAACAGTAATTGCTCACCTGAAATGGAACATTGTAAATTACGGCGGCTATTTTATTTTATAATATTTTTGTGAACTAGAAACATGTGAAACTGTTAAAATCTCATTTTTAAAATAATATGTTTGTCATGCGTTGAATTACACTAGACATTTAAATTAAAGCTGTTGACAAATTTGGATATTCATGGCATGGCCTGACCATTACCAGTCCAAGATCCCAGTTAGCCCAGACTTACGTCATTTTCAAAGTTTTAGGGTCGGTAGTCTAATATATACTCAGAAAGGAATGGATACTCACCAAGCTGAAAGCGGGGCCGTTTTACAGTTAGCAGGTATCAAAGGTGGAAAAAACCATGCTAGATGCTTAAGTACGTCATTTTAGGAAGCCTGAAATTTATATAATATCAGTCCTTATTACCACCTTATCCATCTTCCAGAAAAGACATTATTTAGATACACAAAACCTTTACTAGATGTCTCTGTAAGATTTGAAATGAAAATTTTAAGAAAATTATATGATTGCCTTTTATAGGCGGTACACACTATAACGATTTATCTTAGTGATTTTTGCTGTAGGCAGACGCGGCTGCGCACATCAGTCAACTCATTTAATTAATTTATCCCATCAAAATCGGTCCAACCGTTCCAGAGAATAGCTAAAATCACACACTATGTGATTTTCTTCTCTTTTTGTACAAATAAATAAACATTTCGGACATCTAACACACAACGCAATCTAGTTTTAAACTAAGCAGAGCTTGCATTATGGGTACTAAACAACTGATACAAATACATGTATACTATTGTTACGCCATAGAGAAATCTCTCGTATAAACAGGAACTTTCGAGAGCCGAGGAAGGCGCCATCTAATGTCGGGTAGTGCGCAACTGCGGAGATATGACTGGTGATTCCGATATTTCAACGCTAGACGGCGCTAGAGTACTGGCTATAGGTCATTCTAGTTGGTCCAGAATGTTCTATCGAATTATTTAGAGAATACTTTCATTTGTATAATACCCAGCTCGTAACACTATTTTCTGTAAATAGGTACATATTACACATAGAAAACACCCAAAGTCCCAAACAAATATTTGCAGATCATGCAAACATTTGGTCGGACCCGGGAATTGAACCCGAGACCTCAAGCACAGCAGTCGCATACGCTACCACTACGCCACCGAGGCAGTCAAATTAAGCCATTTAATCGCAAGCACGTCATCGTCTTCTATCGCGGACGACATGTTTATAGTCTGATCTTCTGCAGAGAACTGATGATCGATGCAGATACCGTAGACGTGTGGACACTCAATGGACATTTGATAACTGCACAGACGAACTGTGCAGTCACATCGGTACGATAAATCGCTGTAGTGTATACCGACCATACACTAATCTATACAAATAAATAAAATTGGAGTGTCTATTTGTAATATTAAAATAACCACTTTTTACTAAATTCATACGTGATAGGTACGACAATAACCGCCGGTAACTCTGCAGGGCTCAGCTCTGCCCCCGTTGTTATAATAGGTCTTTACCTATGAAATTGCCGTTTTGTATGCAATAAGTGAAAGTACTTATTTTTTCAAACTTTTTTATTGCTGTTATTCGAAGTAATTACCCACGCAATCGACGCATCTTTGCCAACGCATTGGCAGTTTATTGATGCTCTTCTTGTAAAAATCAGCTGGACGGGAGGCAACAAACTCTTCAAAGGCATTTTGTACTGCCTCTCGGGAATTGAATTTTTTACCCACTAAAAAAATTCTCTCAAATAATTTTGGAAAAAGTAATAGTCGGTAGGTGCAAGGTCTGGTGAGTATGGCGGATGAGGGAGAGCTTCCAACCCAAATATGGTGAGAGTGTAATGAAATATGGTGAGAGTGTAATGAAATATAGTGAGAGTGTAATGATTTAGAATGGGATTGTAATGAATTTTTAGTATCTTGTTAGAGTTAATGGAAGAAATTTTGTAATTTATGCCTTTTTAATTATTTCCAAATTCCTCCGACTCAATAATCAATTAGAAATAATTTGTGTGTGACAGTAATAACGTATTTGGCAAAACCAGAGTCAGTAGAATGTACAAAATCTATTGCAAATTTATTTTCCTTCCAGGATCCTTCTTTTCATTGTCATTTTCAGCCCGTTATAATCCACTGCTGGATATAGGCCTCTCCTAAGGAACACCACAGAGCCCGGTCTGTTGCTTTTTACATCCAGTCGCTGCCAGCCCTCCTATGCAAGCCGTCTCGTAAGACGAACTTAGTCAAGTTCACGGAGACCAATTGGTTGGGAGGCTTAATTTACTATCATAGTGTTATAATTGTCACAGCCCGGGGGGCGAACTTCCAAGAGGCGGCGCGCCTGGCCACCTGGGGTGTTTCTCTGGTGGTTACGGCGCATCGAGGCGCTGGGCTTACGGGTGGCCCTGGACGAGACGGCCCTATTATTTCATGGGCCCCGTCATGGTCCGCCCCCCGGCGCCTCCATAGTGGTCAACTTGGTCCTCGTACCGGTTCGGGCCCATATGAGGTATCTGGGCCTGATCCTCGACGGTAGGTGGCTCTTCGACGAGCACTTCCGACAGCTTGGTCCAAAGCTGGTCGACGCTGCCTCCGCCCTTGGACGACTTTTGCCCAATTTGGGTGGAGCCAGCGTAACAACGAGACTCCTATACGCGGGGGTTGTCCGGTCGATGGCGCTGTATGGCGCACCGGTGTGGGTAGCGGCTCTGACCGCCCTGAAAAAGGCGCACCTCAGGCGGTCTCAGATGGTACTGACGGTCAGAGCCATACGCGAATACTCGCACACGCACAGTGTCGACCGAGGCGGCGTGCGCCTTAACCGGAACCCCCCTAAGTTTATCGACTGGTGGCTGAATATCGGGTGGAGTATGGCTATCGCCCTCCGCCCGAAGAGGTACGTGAGTGGCGTGAAGCCGCCCGTCGATCCACTATGGCTAGATGGTCGTTCCGGCTGGAGACTCCACGTGCTGGCTTTGCCGCCGTGGAGGCTCTCAAGCCGGTCATCCTCGAGTGGGCAGGGCGACAGCACGGGACCCTTTCCTTCCGACTGACACAGGTCCTTTCCGGGCACGGTTGCTTCGGGAAGTATCTGCACTCGGTCGGCAGGAGGGAACTGAGTCCCGCCTGCCACCACTGCGATGCAGTGAGGACTCGGCCCAGCTCACGCTGGTGGTTTGCCCCGCATGGGCGTCGCATCGTCGGGCCCTCACTGCAGTCATCGGAGGAGATCTCTCGCTACCGGCCTTCATACGCTCCATGGCCGGTAGCGACAGCAGTTTTACCGCGGTCGCAACCTTCTGCGAAGATGTCATCTCGCAGAAGGAGGTGGCGGAGAAGGCCCGGGAGAATGATATCCACTCGGACCCAATCCGCCGCCAGCGAACTGGGCGGCGGAGGCGCGCCTATCAGCGCCTCATGCCGCCCTGAGTGTGGCCGCGGATAGTCGGGACGGGCTTTCCCTTCCATTCGCTCTAGTGGCCGCCCGCGAGGAGGCGACGTTACGCGTGTGCCGTACGTCACCTACATTGAGAGTCTTCAGGTGACGGTGCCCGCTTGTGTGCGGGCAGGCGCTGGGAGGGATCTGGATGTGTTGATAACAGCAGTTCCCGGGTCCCTCCCGTCTCAGGCGCAGAGTGGCACACCGTGTGGTTTTAGTCAGTTCGAGTCCGACACACCGCCCCGCCGCAAGCCCCGGCGGGGTGACGGTCCGAGGGGATTTCCACACTTTAAAAAAAAGGCTGTGCAGCATCTCTTGAACTTCCTGCAGTGATTCTGCCATTACAACGATATTATCGGCAATCCTCAAGGGTCATCTGTCTTGTTTGACTATTCTGTACTTGGATGGACATGGTTGCGGCGTCAAACAGGCTCCTCAGCACCTCAATTTATCGAAAATCAACTTGGCACCGCTGCAGGGAGTCCAAAACAGACCAGATCTTCATAGTGTCAAACGTCAAACAGGCTCCTCAGCACCTCAATTTATCGAAAATCAACTTAGCACCGCTGTAGGGAGTCCAAAACAGACCAGATCTCCATAGTGTTAAAGGCCTTCTCATAGGCCACAAAAGCGAGACACAGAGGCTGAATACACTCCTGGCTCTTCGGTTTGATTTGCCTTACAGTTTGTATGTGGTCTAGTCTGGTCAGTCGTTGCGTCAGCCTATTTCCGACCAACCTGGAAAACAACTTGTAGACGTATCCCAGGAGCCATCTCGGACGGTAGTTCTTGAGAAGGGTCTTGTCTCCTTTCTTGAAAAGTAAGACTACCATACTCCTGCCCTACACTCTTGGAGATCTTCCTTCATGGAGAACGGAGTTGAATATAACAGGATTTCCCCCGTTTTAAGAGCTCATTTGTAACTCTGTCCTCACCCGGAGTTTGTTTGTTTATTTTCACGTCTCTCACTTTAGACTCTCATCTGGTAATTTTAACTTCCTTTCCGCAAGATCCTTCTTAATTTCTGCATATCTATCTCTCTCTCGCAATCTACCTTTGGCTAGCTTTTCTTTTGTATTTGCTATTTTCTTTGGCCTAGCTATTTTTGTAACTATCTCAGTAATAAAAAAGAGTTTTCAAAAACTTAAATTTTATACTCTATGTATAATTATAAACACAAAATCAACCGCAATCACTTTGTACAAATAATTTCATTACCTTCCAAAACCGCTTCATTCACTTCCTGGTCAAAATAGGAGGAAACGGAATGGAATGAAACAGAGCTGAATGAAGTTTAAGCAGTTTTTCAACTTATCTTGAATAACAGTTATAAACAGAAGTCAATAAAAATAACCTAGTATAAGATCACTGTATACTATAAGTTGTAGTAAAAATTATTAGTTTTTCTCAAACGCTTACTTGGAAGCGAATGAAGTTTTTCTGGTGCCAAAACTTTTAAGTCGATTATTTTAATGTTATACATTCTTTTAAAATACAATATTAGGTATTGATAATCCACAGTAATTAACTTAGTACTTAGTAACAAAAGTAGTTCATAATTACATTAGATAAGCCAACTAGAGAACGAAGAACATTCCGAGTTGCGAATAGGAACAGGAGTGTAATGAAAAATTGACATGTTTATGGTCTGTTTTTTTTAAATCAATGTATTTAGAACTAATATGACTATTGGACATTTTAACATTAACCATATGTAAGCCAATTCATATGAAAATGTTTAGATCGTTTTGTTTTTAGTGT
This sequence comes from Diaphora mendica, assembly GCA_949125395.1. Lineage (NCBI taxonomy): Eukaryota > Metazoa > Arthropoda > Insecta > Lepidoptera > Erebidae > Diaphora > Diaphora mendica. The sequence continues at coordinate 13,690,143 of OX421321.1, forward strand.
CCACTTTTGGCCTGGAAAGGTGATTCGGACGAAACGTTAGAATCACCCTCAACGCCTTAATAATAATAGGGACTATGTTTGTTTTTTATTTCTTAATCTGATAATTTACGTCTCTATAACACAGAAAAAAATGTAAATAGGCTTGAATATTGAAAATAATATTAAACTAATTTTCAAAGTGAAATTTAAAACACTGAATAGAGAACTATTCAAACGCCGCCATTTTGCGCGCGCTTTTGACACGGCCAATGAAGTCATTGTCATTTTGTGTTTGTTTACTATTCAGTGAAGTTTTAATTGCTATAAAAATCATGGAAGCAGTAAATTTTTCTCACAAACCCTACTAACAACTACTAATACAGTAAGAATTTCGACGCCGATAATTTCGATGAAGTGACCATCGACGTCACATTTCGTTTCGACCAATAGTGACGCATTTCATAAGTTTGAGTTTCCCTCCCTTAATTTTCACTTTTTTTAAATACTAGCTGTTGCCCGCGGCTCCGCCCGCGTGTATGCCGGTTATCGCTGCAAATAGTAGCCTATGTGTTATTCTGATGTATAAGCTATATTACTGTAAAGTTTCATCCAAATCCGTTCAGTAGTTTTTGCGTGAAGAAGTAGCAAACATACACACAAACTTTTGCATTATTAAATTAGTGTGATTTTCTGGGTTTAAATAATGATTAAATAAAAAAAAACCCTAAGATTGTCAAAACCTATTGTAATCTATTTTGCGAGATTGCAAACAGTCGAAAGATTGTGAAATGCTATCGATGAATCGCAAGTCGCGCGCTGATTGGTTGAACAGCATATGTCCCGCGCCGCCATATTTGTTTGATAATTCGTCTTTGTTGCCGAATGTAAAGTATTTTTGTGATTGTAAATTCATTTCATGTTGAAAATACCTCACAGCTTTAGAATTAGTTATATTAAATTGTTGTGACAGTAAAATTAATTTGTGATTAATTAAAGAAGTTCTAACCTAGCCTAACTCTATGGCCATTGAACGGCCTACTGTAAAACCGACCAATCAGGGACAGTTGACAATATGACGCCCGTAAGCAGTATATCACAGTTGACAATCTATCGATAGTTTGCAGTCTCGCTAGGTAGATTATAATCTAACGGTTTTTACAATCTTACGGTGACATATATATATTGTCAAGACAACAAAGAATTTAGAAAAAATATTTGAGACAAATAAAAGTTTTATGCATATTCCCTATTCAGCCTTTTAGGTTACCTAAATCATATAAAGTAAAAACGACAATACATATAATATTACTTATTTATTTGAAAGTAATATTTATTTATTTGACCAATACCTATATGTTAAAAGTGTGTATTTTGATTTAGAATAGACTTAGGCTTCGGTCTCGGCCAATTCCATACGAGATCGTTAACCCGGCTCCAAAACTCCAGGGAGGATAAAGTGACCTTCTGTATCCTTCTTTTCTTGAACTTGGTTATAATGAAGTTCAGTGTAGGTACCTACTGTTTTAAAATAATGTGAATATAAATAACTCTATGACTATAAAAGTTAATAGGTACCTACATCACATCTCCTGTAAAGCTAAAATATAGTATACCTTGATAAAAATATATATTAAAAAAAGGTAGGTACCTACCTAATATCTATAACAGAAACACTCATCTTTTCTATAATTAATTATATACTATCGACTTCCGTATTGGTTTCACGCTGTACAAAGTGCATAAATGCAAAACTGGAACACAATCAAAGACTAAATTGTAATACATCACGTTTGTGAGACTGTAATATTTTGCGTAATAATATTACTTTAGGCCGCATGCATAACGTAAATAGAGGCATCACGTACATACATAATGAACTGCAATAACATTATTTTACATTGTTTTAATGCAAAAAAAAAATCTAATTATTGTGTACCATACTTGATCATCTCAGCCAAAAGATGTCCACAGCTGGACTTATTCTTGCCTCATTGCTCTCCATGACAACCGGTCCTGTGCTGTCCTCATCTAACGGCTTTAATTATTATACGGCTTATATATTTTAGGTGGCCTGCAATATATACCCACGCTGCACTTTTTGACCCCATAGACTATCCTGTCTGCAAGTAAAATGCCCCAGCCAGTTATGTTTTGCAATTCTCCGGGCAATGTCGTTGACCTTGGTTCTTCTGTGGATCCCCACATGCCTGATTTGATCATGCGAAGAAGTCAGAGCATTGCCCTCTCCATTGCTCTTTGGGTGACTTTGGGGTCCTTATAAGACCTTTTGTGAGCGACCACGTCTGTGTTCCATTGGTCATCACTGGCAACGCACACTGGTTAAAAACTTTCGTTTTGAAATAAATAATGTGGTATTCAGGCCCGCCGCTAGCTGTTTCAGCGCCCGCGTACAAACCCGATTATGCCGCCCTACGTCTACTTACTCTCTAGTTTTGTCAACAAAAAGGATCATTAATCTTAACGAACACCTTCCACCATCACTTAAAAAGCTTTTATATGATGCCCGCACATTCGCAAAAGTTCACAACTACTCTAGCTGGTACTCCAACGGTAAAATCCTGCTGCGAAAATCCCCGACGGAGAAACCAATTGAAATAAAAGCAGCTAGGTGTCTCATTCTGCTATCGAAAGGACAATGACTACACGATTACTTACTTATTTTTCAATCTGCATGCATAATTTTTTTTAATAAGTCAACTATATTTAATTTATATTTTATTATTAAGACCGATATCCATCATTCTAATTTTATTACTTTTATTATGAAGTCAATTATTTATAATTCTAATGTTAATCTCGTAAGTTTTTATTTATCATTGTATGAACACACATTTACCACACAGAGGATACAAACACATCAATCAAGACACGCTATTGTAGTGCAACATACGCTATGGAATCACCAATGCTCAGACTTCCCTCACAACACGTACTCCTTTAGATACATACATACATACACGTACATTCAAATCACGCCTTGCTGTAAACCCAGTACTCATATTGTTAACTCTTCGTCCATACTCAAGACTCATCTTAAGTCATCCTTTACTTGTACTTCCTATAAAACCAAAAATGCTAAACGATATTAATCTATTAAATAATCAACTAGATAATCTTTCTATATCTAAATCCTGTCATTGCAAACCTGAAGATTGTAATAAATATTTAAAAAACCCTGGCGACCACCTGAAAATAATCTCGCAAAATATTAGATCAATCAATCATAATTTCCATAATTTTGAAACACTCCTTACCCGTCTTTCCATAGAATGCGATATTATTGTTCTCTCCGAATGCTGGCTCCTCTGTCTTAGCAATACTAACTTACCCCAGCTCCGTGACTACTACATAAGCCATACCAATAACTACCGTAATCAGAGCGACGGGGTAGTTGTATACATATCGACCAAATTTACGTATAAAACCCGCGAGCCTGATTTTCATGGGTCTGCTTCTGGATTAGTCATAGAGCTGGACACGGGTGTGGCTATACTTGCTATATATAGAGCTCCGTCTAACGACTGCATACAAGTTTTCTTAAACTCGCTAAACGAAATATTATGTTCCTTAAATAGATTCAAAACAGTCGTTATTACTGGCGACATAAACATTAACATAAACACAGATCTTAACAACACTACGGACTATCGAACCCACGATTATCTTAATTCTCTCGCTTACCACAAATTTCTGCCAACTCATACCCTGCCAACTAGAGGTTCAAACTGTCTTGACCATACTATACTGAGAACCAGATCTCCATCATCCGTATTTGTTCTTGAGTCGACGGTAACTGACCACTATGCGACTCTCCTCTCTCTAAACCTAAGGCCACAGTGCAGTCATCCTGTCACTTCCATAATAAAAACTAACTACGCCTCTCTCGACAAATCAATGGAAAAACTTGACCTTTCTCACATACTCTCTATGACAGAACCAAACTCCGCGACCAACTGCCTTGTTCAAACACTCTCCCAGACAATCAAGCAAAACACATCGACGAAGCATATCTCAAAACGTAATAGAATCTTAAAGCCCTGGATAACCCCAGGGTTGCTAAGATGCATGAGAAATAGAGACGAAATGCACAAAAAGTGTAGGCAGTCGCCTGAAAATACAATATTACTAACTACCTATACAAGATATAGAAATTATTGTAACAAAATCTTGAAAAAAGTGAGACGACGATTTGATTCGGATGAGTTAACCAAAGCTGGTACCAATACTAAATTAATATGGGATACTGTCAAACGCGTAACACATAGCACAAAAACTACACGTACACCAACAGAGCTATTCTCTTCTACCAAAACCTACTCTCAATCTGTAAACGAGGTTAATGAGTTCTTTGTTAATGTCGGAAGGGATCTTGCTGATCATGTAAAAACTATACAAACTAATGCCCTAGACAACCTAAAAATGACCACAAGGAATGGCTATCCCAATTCATTTGTTCTTTTAGATACTGACGCTGACGAGGTGGCCTCTACTATAATGTTGTTGAAATCGAAAGCTACAGTAGGTCATGATGGCATTTCTACCATTTTTTTAAAAAGATACTCGGTCATCCTAACACCCGTACTATGCCATATTATTAATCTTTGCTTTGCCACCGGCACTTTCCCATCTTCGTTTAAACAGGCAATCATTCATCCAATTTTCAAGGCTGGCGACCGTACCACTGTCAACAATTACCGCCCTATTGCTATTCTAACGGCGCTCTCCAAGGTCATGGAACGCCTAATGAATAAAAGGCTTATTAATTATCTGGAGTCTAATGCGTTACTTTCCCAGAACCAGTTCGGCTTTTTTCGAACCTTTGATGATGCCATAAGGCGAAACCGGTCAGGTGTAAACAAAAATAAAATAGTGGAATAAGTACAAGTGATTTTAATTCAAAAATGTATTATAACAAGTTCCATCAAGTGCCGACAATCGAGAGTATAAATTACATGAAATCAACTTCCTCTGCAGCTTTGGAACTTGTTAGTGGAATAGTTGAGAGACTTAACCAACATAAAAAAGTCCTTACAGTGTTCCTGGATCTTGCTAAAGCATTTGACACGGTCCCTCTCACTTGCCTTATTTCTAAACTTGAAAACATGGGTGTTAGAGATATACAGCTTCAACTCTTTAAATCCTATCTCACCGGTCGCTCACAAAGAGTGAAAATTGACAAATATTTAAGTGATGAGCTGCCCATTTCATACGGAGTCGCACAAGGTAGCGTATTGGGCCCTACCTTATTCCTGGTCTACCTTAATGACCTTTGTCAAACAACCTTACCGTCAGGAATAATCATCTCCTTTGCTGACGACACTGCCATTACCTTCCACGGCGACACATGGTCACAAACACAAACCGCAGCTCTAAATGGATTTAACACCATCTATAAATGGCTTATCTCACACTCACTGACACTTAACACCTCCAAAACAAAACTCATCACATTCTCACTTAACTCCGCATCACAACCGAAGACACCAATTATTCTTCAAGCACACACCTGCTACAACGGCACACCTAATTGTCACTGTCCATCCATAACTTCTACCGATACCATCAAATACCTTGGTGTGATACTTAATAAGCATCTCAATTTTAAAACACACATTGCACACCTAGCAAATAGAGTACGAAAACTCATCTACATTTTTAAAACACTTCGACACATTGCCAATGCTCACATCATTCGTACCGTGTATTATGCTATGTGTCAATCAATAATTTGCTACTGTATCACAACTTGGGGTGGTGCCGCTAAAACGCTTTTAAAGCCACTGGAGGTAGCTCAGAGAGCTGTACTTAAAGTCGCTACTTTTCGCCCTATACGATATCCCACTACCGAATTATATCAAAACTGCAACGTTCTTACGGTTCGACAACTATTCATACTAAGCACTACACTCCATCAGCACACTCAAGCTCCACACGCACATGACCAGGCTATGCCTAAACGAAGAATCAAAATCTACACTACACCTCGCACTTACTTTACGTTCACAAAACGATTCTTATACTACCTGGGACCACTTCTATATAATAGAGTAAATGAAATCCTTCCGATACACAAATCCTCATATGCTGCATTAAAATCTCAAATGACTCAATATATCTCGAAGAAAAACTATACGGAAACCGAAAACTTCATGTCATCAAAAAGCCTATCATAACTACATAATTTTATAGATTTACACACATAAACAACTCACAAACACATTCACACACAGTCACACGTGCACACAAACAAACACACCAATTAATATAATCTAGTATTTAAATTTTAATAACAATTTGCAATTTTATATGTTTACCTATGTGCCTTTTCTTAATTTTATGGAACACAGCAACAGATTGTTCTTTATACAGGCTATGTAAGTAGCCTAGCTAGAACAACTGTGACTATTATGTAAAGGTTATGTTTTTACGAAATAAATTATTTATTATTTATTATTAAGTAATCACCCATGCAATCGACGCATCTTTGCCAACGCATTGGCAGTTTATTAATGCCCTTCTTGTAAAAATCAGCTGGACGGGAGGCAACAAACTCTTCAAAGGCATTTTGTACTGCCTCTCGGGAATTGTTGCGAACTGTACCAAATGATGTTGTCAGTTCAGACAGTCTCCAAGCTGCAAGAGCTGGGGTTGGAAGCTCTCCCTCATCCGCCATACTCACCAGACCTTGCACCTAGCGACTATTACTTTTTCCAAAATTTAGACAACTTTTTAGTGGGTAAAAAATTCAATGCCCGAGAGGCAGTACAAAATGCCTTTGAAGAGTTTGTTGCCTCCCGTCTAGCTGATTTTTACAAGAAGGGCATCAATTAACTGCCAATGCGTCGGCAAAGATGCCTCGATTGCATGGGTGATTACTTCGAATAACAGAAATAAAAAGTTTGAAAAAATAAGTACTTTCACTTATTGCATACAAAACGGCAATTTCATAGGTAAAGACCTATTATTTGCGAAATCTTCTATCAACTTTCTTGTATCCAAACTGTCTAAAATGTCATCATCATCATCAGCCTATCGTAGTCCACTGCTTCTCGTAGGTCCCTCCAATTTCACGCCACTTGGTTCGATCCTCGACTTCTCGAATCCAGCTCCTGCCAGCCGTCTTGCGCAGATCATCCCTCCACCTGGACTGTGGACGTCCCACACTATGTTTGCCGAAACGCGCTCTCCACTCAAGAACCCGTTTACCCCAACGGTAATCATTGCTAATATGGCCAGCCAACTCCATTTCAGCTTGCTAATCCTTTGGGCTATGTCGATGACCTTGGTTCTCTCCTGGATCACCTCATTCCTGATGCGATCCCTCGGAGAAACGCCGAGTATGGCCTTCTGGCCATGTCTGTTTATGGAGAGCCAAAGCACGCTGAGCGACTTTAAACTTGTGGACCAGCAGTGCCGTGACGTTTCGGCTCTGTAAGTTATGACGGGTAGGACGCACTGATTAAAGACTTTCGTCTTTAGGCACTGTGGGATCGACGATGAAAAGACCCGACGAAGTTTCCCAAACGCTGCCCAATCCAGCTGAATTCTCCTGTTCACCTCATCCTCGAAGTTGTTTCTACCTAACTGCGTGGAGTGATGATCTGCGCAAGGAGCTGGATGCGAGAAGCCGAGGATCGAACCAAGTAGCGTGAGATTGGAGAGGCCTATGTCCATCAGTGGACTGCGATAGGCTGATGATGACATTTTAGACAGTTTGGATACGAGGTACACATATTTTTTAACAACGTCGAGAATGGCACCGTGTACCGTGACCGGTTCCGGTGGTACATGTTCATTGAACATGACCTTGGTTTTATCCAAGTTCATTGAACATTACCTTGGTTTTATCCAAGTACATTGAACATGACCTTGGTTTTATACAAGTTCATCCGTAGGCCGATGCGCACAGAAAAGTTAGCCAGATCGTTCAGCATCTGTTGCAGGTCCTGCAACTTCTCTGCCATAATCAAGATGTCGTCAGCAAATCGCAAAAGATAGATGTTTTCGCCATTTCGCGATTTATGCCACGTCCTTTCCAGTGTAGCTTCTTGAAAAAATCCTCAATTGCATTTCGGGGATCGGGGAAATAACGTCCCCTAATCTCACTCCTCGATGTAATGGTATGGGCCTTGTATAGGACTCCCACACATAACTGCGAATTCGCAACGCATCGCAAATATCTGCGAGCTTGCACGAATGCACCGCAAGCCCTTCACGCCACATCGTGTCGCAGTTATGTGTGGGAGCCCTTACTGATTCTGTACTTAGACGGACATAGTGGCGACATAGTAGAGACATCTCAGCACTTGGATGTATCGCCAGTCCACTTGGATGTATCGCCAGTCCACTTGGCAATGGTGTAGGGACTCCAGAACAGACCAGATCTCGGTCGAGTCAAAGGCGTTCTCATAGTCCACGAATGCTAGACACAGGGGCTGATTATACTCTTGTCTTCTGTATAGTCTGCCGCACTGTGTGGATGTGGTCTATGGTGCCATATCCACTCCGAAATCCAGCTTGCTCCGGTGGTTTGAAATTCGTGATGACCCTTGAGAATAGCTTGTAGACGTAACTTAGACGGGAAATGGGTCTATAGTTCTTCGACCTGGTCTTGTAACCCTTTTTGAAGAACAAGATGACACACTTCTACTTCACTCCTCTGAAGTTCTTCCTTCGAACAGGACAGCGTTAAAAAGCTTTTAGAGCTCCCTCACTACGGGGTTACCTCCAGCCTTTAACACCATCTCTTACAATGTCAAAAAAGTTTTACTTCAATTACGCTACACGCAATCTTTTTTTTAAATGATTGTTTTATATACATATACCGTTATGCCGGAAAATTTCAGACAAATAGAATTCGAACCCACGTAACATTGTCTAATAGACGTTCATTTCAATTACAATATAAACTGCTCATTTCTTTTACAACAAGTATTCTGCTGCCCGCGTGCGTTGCACTCTTTGCACGCCTGCTTGCGGCGGGCCTGTTGGTATTTAAGACAAGAAGACGTCGCAGAGCTCCCTGAATGCGGCACAGCCGATAGTCCAGTCGGGACAGACATTTAAATAGAAAAAAATCCGGGGAGCGATTTTATTTTTTTAAACGTCGAGGGGGGTGGTTGGAAGTATAAATCTCGATTTTCGAACTAATCCCGGTAGAGGGTTCGCCGCCATCTTGCTTTAAAGTTTTTTTTTCGTTTTTCTGAAACAGCAAAAATGGCAGTATCCAAAGTTGTTGGAAATTTAATTTCTCACAAGTTTGGTTATTATTATCTGGTTATACACAACTGCCTCGTTGGTCTCGCGGTTGGCGTGTGCGACTGGTGATCATGAGGTCTCGGGCTCGATTCCCGGGTCGGACCAATGTTTATATGATCTACAAATATTTGTTTCGGAGTTTGGGTGTTTTCTATGTATAATATGTATGTATTTACAAAAAAAAAGTATATATGTATTTGTATCAGTTGTCTAGTACCCATAACACAGGCTCTGCTTAGCTTGGGACTAGATGGCGTTGTGTGTTAGATGTCCGAAAATATTTATTTATTTATTATCATTTTTACGCTAGGATCAATATTTGCAGAGTTATACTATATTATACTAAAGTTGAAAATTAACGAGTTATTTCAGAAAAACGAAAAAAATTTAGTTCAAAACAAGATGGCGGCGAACCCTCTACCGGGATTAGTTCGAAAATCGAGATTTATACTTCCAACCACCCCCCTCGACGTTTAAAAAAATAAAATCGCTCCCCGGATTTTTTTCTATTTCAGGCTAGTTTTATGTCTATCCCGACTGGACTAGAGTTAAATTCGACAATTGACCTCTTTTTCAGGACTGTCAGACTATCCAGCTAGGTAAATCTAACTGGATAGAAATAAAAGATAGTGTTGTTTCATATAGTAATTTCAACGGACATGTATAAAGCATCTGGCTGATACAATATAAAAAATATGTAGGTGTATGTTCTGCTGTCTACTGGCTTGGCGAGCTGCTCCAAATTATTTGCAATCGCCTGCAGCTTTTTATGGCAGCAATTGTGGCCGCGCCCTATACGCCTTAACAAGGTTATTGACATCTTGAGTGGTAAGTTGCTATAACCTTATCATTTTGATTTATGCTGCCTGTTTAATAACCCGTTATATCCGTTAAAAATTGCAATGTTGAATGGTGCAGGTCAAGTAAATTAAGATGTAAATATTTATCAAGACTTAAGGCCCGTATTCACTTTGATTAGTGCGAGTGCAGGTGATCAATGATTGGTAGAAAATACGTGTGGACAGCGAATTCGCGGTCTCAAAGTGCACTCGCACTAATCAAAGCGAATACGGGCCATAAGTCTATCGATATCGAAGTTTACTAAAATATATAATATATACATTGATATTTACAAATATATGTATAATATGCATTATTGCCCACCGCTGTAAAACCGTTACGTTGATTTATGTCCGTTTTATGGAATACGAGACCCTCCTCCTCTCCTCGAATGTTGGGAGCATGATATGTGTTGATGGATAGCTTAATCGACTGATAGAACAATTACGAGTGTTGATTGTCTTGTAGATTCCAAAATCCAACCATGAAGACTGAAGAGGTTAATCATTCCAGTTTATTGGCGAATTTCTTTATGAACATGTTATTCTATCCTGAAAAAACAATAGGCACAATTCATAAAAGAGTTATTATAGAAAAATGGTTAAACGATTTTTGAAAGGTAAATAATGTTTTTCTTAATTTCTGAATTCTTACGTTTTTAAAAGTAATTACATTACAAATTAATGATTTCTAATGATTTAATTTACTTTCTGTCACTTTAGAGAAGCAGAAAAGAAAAAAGGAGAAAAAAAGTCAAGACATTTTTTTTCTTCTTTTTACAGAAAGAACGATCAGAAACGCTGGTTACATTTTAAAAATTATTAGATGGATTAAAAATCAATTACGTAGGTATACAACAAATATATTTCTTAGGCGAATTTAAGGTAGGTATATGGGCAATATTATAACCAATAACCATAGGATTATATTAATATTGCTAGCTGCCCCGGCAATCTTCGTACTGCCAAAAATTTCTTGCGTAAATATTTTCAAAATTTCTGAAAAACTTATTGTAGTAATTATGCCCGCTTCAGTTTCGTACAGGTAGTGAATAAAAAACACTTTTAAGGTTAATTAATTAGTAATTTTCTTTTACACCGCCACACCATCAGCTATAGAGCATACATTTTAAATTTCAAGCCTCTTACTTCAAAAACATTGGACTTTCATACAAACTTCCGACCCCCGTTTTTTCCCCTTAGAGGTGGAGTTTCGTAAAATGCGTTCTAAGCTGATGTCTACACCCTATAAGAAACCCACCTGCCAAATTTCAAGTTTGTAGGTGTTATAGTTTCTGAGATTTCGGGATTAATCAGTGAGTGGTATTCGGTCGCTTTTTGTATTTAGGTAGATAAGAAAATTATTAACCAACCTAATAAGTATTAGGAAAAAAGGATCACATCAAAGCGTTTAGCGTATGGGATTAATTGCGTACTTATTCATGGATTAATACTGATGTCCAGACATTAGTCAGTTTAGTCAACGATCAGTCAGTTGATCAGCCGCAAACACAGGCTTACAGAATCAGTGGAGCACGTATGTGTAACGTCCAATTCTGTACTAACAGTGTTTCACCTCAAAAAAGGTAGACATAGTACTTCTCCAACTAGGTGGTGGTATGTTATACAGTTCCGACTACAAGCGGTGAAGGTAAAAAGTAGCTCCTAAAAACACACGTCTTAATATAATTGATGCTTTACATTTTAATAAAATACTTAATAGTGCCTACCATATAATTTACTATTCCAGTTATAGAACCTAAACACCAAGTCACGAATCGTTCACCTCGTTTCGAGAGGTTATTGGCAAGTCAAGGCTGATCAGCAGCTTACTATGTAACGCGTCACCCGACACCGAAACCTAATGTTTGTGACGGATTTTGCTTCTGAGTCATGCGTTACGACAAACACTAATATGTAAACAATCTTCACCATTTAATGCTGGAACACTAGCTTGATTTTGAATATAATAAAATTAATGCAAATGGGATTTCTATTACCTACATCGCAAAAATTAATTTCCTTATTTTTATAAGAACACATTAGTTACGTATCATCAATAACTTTAGATGTAATAAAACTTTACGTATGATTTAGGAACAGAAGAATTACCACATGAGTTGAGAAGTGGGTATGGCAAGTTTACAGAAAACCTGTGCAGTTCTGTTGTTTTTCAAATTGTTTGAGAATGGGGAAACTCAGAGGGCGGCAAAGTACTTGTGTCTTTTGAGTTACAAGTGTTCATGGGCAGCAAACACCCGATACCTCTAAAACAGCAGCCGCATAAGTTACGGCTGCGCCACCGAGGCAGTCGAAGTGATGATAGTCTGGAGCGATTGGATGACTGTAAAGGTAGAAAAAGAAGAAAATATTCAGAGGCCGGAGTTACGTAGGTGGTTCAATCAGCTCTCTCTCTCTCTCTGAATCAGCTGGAGATACCGATAAGTATTATTCCACCAAGCCACTGCTCCCACATTTCTCAGACACTAAATGGTATTAACTATGAAAAAGAGCCACGATCCTCACTAGTAAAAAAAACAAATAGGAGTTAGTTCATTTGTTGTTTATCGCCTACACAGTAAAAAAATAATAGGTACACCTGTTACGTTATGAGTAGTAAATGGAGTATCTATGCAACATTTTCTTGCAAGAGTTGTTAAGTTGTAACATCTTCAAAATGCGTACTCTAACGCAAGAAGAACATACTTATATAAAACTAGCTGATCCGGCGAACTTCGTACCGCCATATTTACATAGCTGTCTCAGCTTCCCACAGGCAGTGTACAGTCGCAGACAAAAAGATTAAACACTTTTCCCGTTATCTTTTATTTTTTTCTCTCTAGCAAAAAAAGAATGAATGAAATTGGACTATGTGATTGAATTACAACTAAGTACATATTTTGACTTTCATCCCTTTATCCTATGTCCTACCTCGTAGTATGAACTCAAATCATGCCAAGTTTCATTTGAATCCGTTCAGTAGTTTCGGCGTGATGCGCAGCCAAGATACAGACAGACAGACAGACGGATAGACAGACAGACAGAAAAAAAAAATACAGTTTTGGCTTCAGTATCGCTTATAGATAGCCCTCCAAAAAAATTTTCAAAATATATTTAATGTACAGAATTGGACCTGTGACATTTTTATTATAAGTATAGACTAGCTGATCCGGCAAACGTTGTTTTTCCATAAAAAAGGGTATAAGAAATAGATGTTGGTCGATTCTCAGACCTACCCGATATGCACACCAAATTTCATAAAAATCAGTCCAGCCGTTTCAAAAGGGGTCTGGTAACTAACATTGTGACACGACAATTTTATATATAAGATTATTATGATCCGAATAAAAAATTGGATAGATTTATTTTGTTGCAGCAAAAAGATATGTTATAATTGACAACTATCAGTCTGTTTTTATACAAATCTTGGTTGTGCAACAACATTTCTACTAAAACCCTTATTTTATTACATTGTTATTACATTGAAATGACATAATAACGAAGATATTTTTATTTGTTTGTTTAGCCGGCTGTTTTGAAGCATTTCCAAGTTTTGTGTAGTCAGGTCCCTCCTAATGAAGCGAAGGCACCTTTACTTGTTTTAAGCTGGCTAATATAGATAGATAACTCTTTATTGTACAGTAAAACAATGATACAAGTTAAAAACACACACAGAAACACACAAAGTTACAGTTTGTAAAATTACAATAGAAAACAAAACAAAAAAGTTGTACAAATGGCGGCCTTATCGCGGTCTGCGATCTCTTCCAAGCAACCGCTGGATAGAATAAGGGATAAAATATTTAAGAAAGGAGGGAGTTACGAATTACAGTAAGGGTCATCCACAGTAATATATGCTAATTTTATTTCATAACAGAAAGAAGACAAAAAAAAGAATAGAATTAGAATAAAAATAAAGTGCACAGTGAACATACACACACACATACACTATCAGATACACACACATATACACTACATGGCCGGACATCACGGTTCTCATCATATAACATTTCAGAAATGTTCCTTAATATATTTTTTTTAATTGCCAAGTGTTTGTCCGTGTCTGATGGGCAGTGGCAACACGTTCCATAGACGTGCAGCTTGCACCATACAGGACTTGTCCATAGAACTCGTACTATGCTTCGTAATTTTCAAAATTAAGTTCTCCGATGATCTTAGTAACCTTGAATGTGAATCACGTAAGAACTCAAAGCGTTCCTTTAGATAGAGAGGAGTGTGGGGATTAAAGAGAATATTGTACAATAATGTTAGAATGTGAGTATTCCGGCGAAGGCGAATGGGTAACCAGTTGAGCTTATTCCGATATTCAGATATATGGTCAAATTTTCAAAATCCAAAAATGAACCTTACACAGAAGTTTTGAAGCCGCTCAACTCTATTAAGTTGGTCCTCGGTGAGATCAAGGTAGAAGCTATCTGCATGGTCAAGAATTGGGAGAAAAAGGGATTCTTCTAGCGCAACTTTGGTCGCAATCGGCAAGAAGTTTCGCAACCTTCTCAGAAATCCCGCAGAGGCAAATAATTTCCTTCTGAGTTCTTGCAGTTGTGGCCCCCAGGACAAGTGTTTATCAAAAATAATTCCCAGGTTTCTGAAATCGGAACTAAGGCTCCATCGCAGAATACTCGAGGCTGTTGTGACCAATCCACTTTGGATAAGAACCTAGTACTACCGATAACTATTGCTTGTGTTTTTGATGGATTCACGGCTAAACCATGTTGCTTACTCCATACACAAATCTGCTCTATGTCCCTATTAATAGTTGAGATCCCTACTTCTAGTTGTTCCACGGGTGCTTGCAAATAGATCTGTAAATCATCTGCATAAAGGTGGTAGGCAGTAGAGTAGGTAGAGGCAAAATTATTGGAAATGGAGTTTATGAAAACTGCGGAGAGCAAAGGAGCGAATACGTTGTCGGCGCCCGTACAGGTAGTCACGAAACCAGTCAATTACCGTCGGAGATATGTTAAGAGAGCCCATCGATCGTGGCAAGTAAGATGTCGAAGTCAACGGTGTTAAAGGCATTGCTAAAATCTAAGTTGTGGTTGTAAACAAGACGCTCTAGAGTTTTAGATAGGAAAAGTAGGATAGAAATAGAACGAAAATCGGAGAAAGTGGATGGGTTAGATTTTTTGGTAATGGAGTTACTAAAGCTTCTTTCCAAGCAGTAGGAAAGTTTCTTGTAATTAGGGAAAAGTTAAATATGTGAACAAGGACAGGATAAATTTCTTCTAGATTCGGCAGAATCATATCGTAGATAGAATTAATATAGTTGTTAATTTCTTACTATACTTTTCTTAGTACTATTAATGTAATTATTACCGTAGTCTATCAATATAAACACTATTGAGCTATGTACCGGAAAGTTTTCAAGTCGTTTCTACCAATGTTAATACGCCCATCAATATGAAATCAAACAATTAAAAGATGCTTCTATTTCCGTAGTCATGGTTTTGAGTATCTACCGTATCGGATTCTGTTAGATTGCAGTTTTTTAAAGCATTTAGTTTTAAAAACATCAGCTATTACCTTAATATTTTTTTTTTATTTAAATGCTTTTGTACCGTAATTTTATAAAATGGACTACCTGTTCTTTTAAGTGCACATCCAAAAAACAAAGAAACTTCTGTTTCTGAAATTGCTTTGAATAATTATATAATCTTCACCTGTTATAAAATTATAATACCGTTTCGTTGTAAGTCATTCTGTTTCCTCATTAAAAACCGCGTACATTTTATAGGCTCTTGACTCCTTATTTGCAACAACTTTTCGTTTATTTCTTGGATAATAATTTATTATACGGGAACTTGGGAGAAAATTATTATTTCAGAGAAGAAATCTTATTTGTGAAAGCATTTAACTGTAAATAATTATGGGGAAAAATACAGGTAAATATTAAAAACAAATATGGCCCCCATAAACTGGCATAGGTACCTGATAAAATAGTGTGTTAAGCTAGAGGTAATGCATTAAAATTTTTAACCGACTTCAAAAAAGGAGTATGTTCTCAATTCGACTGTTTTTTTTATGTTTGTTACCTCATAACTTTCGACTGGCGGAACCGATTTTGATGATTCTCTTTTTATTTAAGCTGGTGCTTCCCATTTTAATTTGGTCCAGTTCTGACATGTCAACCATGAGAAAATCATATAAATCTTCAATTAGAATTAAGTATGTGCGCGACAAATTGACGAATAACTCAATATCACGCCGACTGCTTTCGATGATTCTTTTTTATTTGAAAACTGGCGCTTCCCGTGTGGACCCAATTCAATTTGGTCGTTCTTGAAGTCGGTTTTTTTTGTTAAAATTTTTAACCGACTTCAAAAAAAGGAGGTTTCTCAATTCGACCATATATATTTTTTGTATTATTAAGTATATTGCCGCAAATAAGGACAAAAATCTAGGAAGTAAGGTGAACTAAGGCATACATTGGATATACCTCCCAGTAGAGTTAGGTACCTTTTGTCCAAAACAGTCGTCTAGTAAATCCTTGCGATCGCTATTAGGAAACATTCTCATATCGCTCATTTCAGCAATTTTTCGTTAGATTTAGTGTATTATATGATTGATGAATGAAAATTCATAGTTATATGGACAATTACAAATTTGTATACATTTCTAAACATGGAGATAAATTACGTGATTCACTGTAGCTTTACGTGCATTTGTAGTTGTCAGGTAGCTTAGAGGTTTTTAAGTGCTTTGGGACAGTGGACAGTCAAGTGGCAGAAACAGCGTGTAAAATTTATTTTAATATACAAATAATCAATATTAAAATTAAATATTTGTTTAAAATTTGGTTGGGACACTGCTTGAGATGTTTTACAAAAATTGATTCATGTGTAATATATAATAAATATACGCATGAGGATAATATGTGTGATAGTATAAATTACAACGAATATGAAAAATTGACGAGAATTTAGGACATTGCGATTGAATGCCGATTATAATATGTCCATTTAACCGTTATGGTGTTGTCTTTTGAGTGTATGAGGGGTAGATAAATTTGAAGATTTAAGTGTTTATAATCTTGACATGTGACAGATCGTGCCTCTGAGGTTACGTTTGGCCGATAAATGTTAAACCTTAAGACATCCTTTATTTAAAAATGTGTTTAAAATACTTATGAAATGAGCGACTTGTAAAAATATATATTTTCTATAAAATTCGTTTGTTTGCTGTAAGTCTAGACGTCTTATTGTCTACTTTACTAGTCTTACATAGTGTTATTGTAGTGTAATTTAATACTGCACAAATTGCATAGTGGTTTAAGAGGTCACCACATACAACCACAAACAAAATTACCCTGCAATGGATAAAAGGGCACTGTTACTCAATGGGTAATGACGCTGCAGATGAATTGGCTAAAAGGGGATCGGAAACGACAGTTTGTAGACCGGAACCACTACTGCCTTTGCCCCAAGCCCAAATGATAACATGGCTGCGCGCCAAAACCGAAGATAAACACAAACAATGAAGGATGTAGGCAAATAAAAAGTGCAGTTCCGGTGGCATCAAAAAGACTAGCCCGCAACCCGATTAGACTAAAAAGGGACGATCTCAGGAAGGTCACAGGTATCCTGACAGGGCATTGTCCCCTGAACAAGCACCTATTCACTATAGGCGCAACAGACAGCCCTCTGTGCAGGGGATGCATGGAGGCAGAAGAAACGCCGCAGCACGTTCTCACAGAATGTAGAAGTGTGGCAGATCAACGGGCGGACATCCTCCAATCAAAATCACTCCCGGAAGCATGTAGTGACCTGAAAAGGCTTCTGAGCTTCTGGGATGAACTAGGATGGTTGGAGTAGGAAGATGACAAACTCACGTACAACGGCCCAATCAAGAGGCTAAGTGCGAAAATGGCCCGGCAAAACAAAGAGGTCCCCACGCCGCTCGTAACGTCAGTAGACATAAAGTGTTGTGGGTTCAAACCCCACATGGGACATCAATTTGTGTGATCGACAAATTATTATTCTGAGTTTGGGTGTTCCTTTTATTCGTTTCATGTATGTTTGTGAAGTACCCAGCTATATACGAATATTTCTAGTATGGGAGTTGTCTAATAAAATAGTAGACTGAGTTCAGTGCTTACATTATATCAGTTGCACAAAAGATTCATGTACTGATGTAACAGCTGTTCATCAGACCTTTGAGTCAATATTCAGTATGTCATTACGATTATGATCTTGATGATGAACAATGATACAAAGTAAAGGACGCGGCGGAGTGCGGTGCAGCGACAGTCGTGAATTAAAGTGTAGAACTTGTGTGGTGTAAAAATGTGTCAGATTTTAACGTTATGTTATGTATGTTACGTTATTATGTACATTGGAATTCTATTCTTCTATAACAAACATACCTACATTATTATAGTTCTGAACTTGTTCTTGTATACTAAGGTAAGATAATAGATATAAAAATACGAAGAACTAAGTAGGTATAGAATCTTCTCCTTTTTTAAAGTCGGATAAAAATACATTCATTGTTGTCATAATATGTTCGCCACATACGATTAACAGGATTAATGGTTCAATTTCCATACAAGACAATATTTTAAATTCGCTATGCTAATATTGATTAAGTAAATAGGCGTTACAAGACTACTTGTTTTTAAACGTATATGAAATCTCATTCAGGAACGAGAAGTAATGCTTTGAAATTGGTCAATTATAACTGTGTAATATACATATATTAATATCAATGAAAATTATATTTGAGATTTTTGTATCTTTATATTTTACAATCATGATCCCTCAATCAGCTGTCTGAATGATAATTACAAATTGCTATGGCGTGATTTGCAGTCATGCTTTGATGGTGACGTCACTTGATGAGACAACATGATGGGAAAATTGAAAATGTTGATTTTACTTTACCTGTCGGAATTGACTAAACTTTAAAATATAAATAAAAAAATATTTCGGATATCTAAGACACAACGCCATCTAGTCCCAAGCTAAGCAGAGCTTGTGTTATGGGTACTAGACAACTGATATAAATACATATTTATATATTTTGACTACTAGTTATTTTCAGTTGTTTTTGACCTACTATAGCACGCTGGCCAGACGGGTTAGTATAGGGTTTGGTTTTATGTTTTCCTTCTCCTCGTAGCTTCCTAAGTCGGCTTTTTTTTGGGACTAATCCTGCCCACACGCCCACCACGGTAACTCCTGTACACCAGGATCAACAGCAGTGACCCACAAACATATCGAGCTATGACACTCGGGAAGTCCCAGGAAAAATTAAACTGTCTTGGAACCCGCAACGAAATCAATCAGAAGAAAAACTGTAGGAGTTGGAAATATGATAAGTCCACTTCCCTCCTTAGCAAAGCGGGAGACAAAATGAAGTCAAAATAGGCAAACACCTTTTTCAAACCGCGAAGCACCTCTATTTGATTACTATAGTATGTATGGCAGAATCTTTGCCGGCTTATTAATTACTAGCTGACCCACGCAACCTCGGTTACGTCTCCCGTGCTCGTAGCGTAATAATTTTCCCCCGTTTTTGTAACATTCTTCATTGGTGCTCCGCTCCAATTGGTCTTAGCGTGATGATATATAGCCTATAGCCTTCCTCGATAAATGGGCTATCTAACACTGAAAGAATTTTCAAATTGAACCAGCGGTTCCTGAGATTAGCGCGTTCAAACAAACAAATGAACAAACAAACTCTTCAGCTTTATAATCCTACTACTAATCACTACATAGTATAAAACAAAGTCGCTTTCTCTGTCCCTATGTCCCTTTGTTTGCTTAAATCTTTAAAACTACGCAACGGATTTTGATGCGGATTTCTTTAATAGATAGAGTGATTCAAGAGGAAGGTTTTTAGGTATAATAACTGCATAATATAGTATGGAAACACTATTAATTTTCGAGGTTTCTAATGTGATGTAGCAAATAAACACATTTTTTGCGCTTACATTGCAAGCGCTGGTTGCACCCTACGAGATAGATCAAAATAATGTACTACAGTATTGTACACCTTAAAAAGTACTACAAAAAAGTCCGCGACGGTATAGGTCTATCTCTTAGGGATAACCCACAACAACCATTTTTTATTCCTTTCTTTTTACGAGAAATAATGACTTATTTACGAAGTGATTTTAAGCAATACAGAATTAATCCTTATACAATTAAGTAAATTAAATACATTGTGCGTTTAATTTAGATCAAAATGGCCCTTTACAGTATCTAATTTAAATGAATATATTCGAAGATATTACAGATTTAAAATGCACGAATCGTGTCGTCGGCGGGGGCATCTGAAATCCACCCGTGCGAAGCCGGGGCGGGTCGCTAGTATATTATAAACGCGAAAGTTTGTAAGTATGGATGGATGGATGTTTGTTACTCTTTCACGCAAAAAGTACTGAACGGATTTGGATGGAACTTCACAATAATATAGCTTATACACCAGAATAACACATGGCACACAGGCTACTATTTGCCGCGATAACCGAAATATACGCTGGTGGAGCCGCGGGCGACTACTAGTATTAGTATAGAATAGATTAATTATGACATACCGGGATGAATTGGAGTATGTAGTTACACTTTGTGTTCTTAATCCGTCACCACACCACACAGATACGAGACGCCCATAAATGTATTGACGATCATTGGTTACAAAAAACAGTTTTTTTTATATTTTAAAAGGCTTCATATTTCGTACTACAACCTGCTGTCGTAAACTGCGCCTGTGGATATGAGACTATAGTTATTTACATATTTACCTTATACCCTTAAACCTTATAACCAGGATAAAAAGACACGTGATATATTTAGGATTGTAAATAGTAAAAAGAGTTAATCTAAAGATCCTAGATAAAAAAAACAATTGAATTCTAGAGAGAAGGTTAACGCCTGCTCTATTTTTGTATACCTACATATATTTAATTTAAAATAGTATTCTTGATACAAATACATTAAATATATTGCTATTAAAGATTAGGAGGAGAATCGTTTGTAACATACTAACGTATGTAGAATATAGAAGCAATAAAGATTTTCCTCCAAACAGCCCTCATCATTAACAAAGTTATATACCTACTATTGTCTTATCCCCATATCAATAAGTACGACATGACTCGACATAGAATATAAATGGTTATTTAATCGGCCTGCGATAATCGTCGATAAAAAAACAAACACGAGCCCCCACGAGTTCGAATCTACATATATCGCGGAGTGTTAAGATTGCCAAGTGTATCATTGTTAGCGCCTTTACGTGTATAAGAGGCTTGGGAGCATCGGCGCGGTTCCACAGCCGCGCTTAGACCTTGTCCGCCACGCAAGGACGACTCCAGCCCCTAAGAAAACTGACCATTTTCATACGTACTCCAACGCGAGAAGCTCACTTGCAACCAATTGTTTAATAGTTTTTAAAATTCATTTTATGAATAAGACTGAACCTCATTGTGTAGTGACAAAAGTGCTTAAGGATTTTTTGGTGAGTACTCGTACATTATTACTTTATTTAAAAAAAATAGTTTGCAACATTATTTATTATATTTGAAATTGTAATATAAAGCAATAATATAAACCTATTTTTTTGATGTCGAGAACGTTCCTATAATCTTAAATATCGTATTCCCTAAAAGTAATTTTAGTCAGTAGGACTATAGTCTTTTGATTTTGCGGAAAATTTCTTCGATATTTGAACTTTCTGTAGTGTCACTTGTTCCATTATGCATGTATAAGTGACAAGAGATGCTATTGTCAATCATATTTTGAGAATTATTTTCTCTTTATAATGAATTATTGTTCTTATTTATATCTAAACTAGTGACGCACCTGAAAGGTTCATTAGACGCTTCGGTGAGATCTAACTTAATTTGTATTTGTTGATCTTTATCATAATTATATTTTTAAACACATCAGATATATATTAAGGTGTAATTATCTCAAGACAAGATGAATCTTTTCATCGTTTGAGTATACAGGCTGTCCTAAAATTATTCTACATACAGGGGAAATTAAATGTATTATATCTACTTAACTTGAATTTAAAATTTTGTAAAAATAGGTTTTTATATTAGTCTATTTTGCATTTGAAATTAAGTGAAAAAATTTATGGTGTTTTTATGATTGTTATTGTTCTTCAAATGTGATGTTTTATACCCGACGCGTAAGAAAAGCTTTTAAATTATTAATTAAATACACGTTTTAATAAGAACTTTAAATAATAATAAGAAATTAACGTAATATTAAATGAATATAGTCTGTCTAGTAATAGTTTTTTATGATATAAGTAATAATGGGTAAGTGGACCACCACAATTTATATTGTGAATGGTAAGTATTTTTTTTTCTTTTTTTTTTACATCTAACACACAACGCCATCTAGTCAAATGTAATATGTAACCTCTTTTTTTGATGTCGAGAACATTCCTATAATCTTAAATATCGTATTTCCTAAAAGTAATTTTAGTCAGTAGTACTAGGGTCTTTTGGTTTTGCGGAAAATTTCTTCGATATTTGAACTTTCTGTAGTGTCACTTGTTCCATTATGCATGCGTCAGATCGTGACAAAAGACTTTGCAGTATCAATAGTATGCACAATCGAACACACATTAGGGCATTCAGTAACGGTGCTTTTCACGTGTGTCTTTAATAACTAGGTATTTAAATTATCAAATTAAGTTGAGTTATCTCACCATCTAACTGTTGACTACTGTTACTCATTCAAAGTCGAATTCAAAATATCTAAATATAAAAATAAATAAATAATAAATATTTCGGACATTTAACACACAACGCCATCTAGTGCCAAGCTAAGCAGGGCTTGTGTTATGGGTACTAGACAACTGATATAAATTTGTTTTTGTAAATACATACATATTATACATAGAAAACACCCAAACTCCGAAATAAATATTTGTAGATCATACAAACATTTGGTCCGACCCGGGAATCGAACCCGAGACATCAAGCACAGCAGTCGCATACGCTGCCACTGCGCCACTGAGGCAGTTTTTAAATGAAATACATAAATAAAATGAAGAAAATTATTTTATATAGTCAACATAAAAAATGATTTTTATTAATCAACACACAAAAACATGAACCTGTGGATTACCAATAAAATTCGAAATTCGATCCACTGACGAGTTACATTTAAATGAATAATTAAACATACTATACATGGTGTTCTTTAAGTATACACTGTATTACACATATAACAAATACTTCGTTCGCAATGAAAGAAAACGCAGTAGACCGCAATATGTACAAACAGTTTGTTATTTTTGAACTCCTGTTCAAATTTGTCTTTCAAAGTTGGTTACAAATTGGAACTATTCTAAGTGGATTGCTATTAGCGATCATTTGATAAATATACAAAATGACTCTTGCTCTAATTTAGTGTTATGTACACAATAGAAAGAAACGTTATACAAATATTACTATAGGGTGTTTGTTCCAACATGATGTTTTAAAATTAAAACTGTATGGCTGAGTGATAACTGTTAGGTACACAATATAAAAATGTTGACTTCATTTATCTAATGATAAACTCAGCAAAAAGTTTTTAAACGTCTCGTTGGGGCTAAAACATCCTACATGAAAAAGAAAATTTAGTAAAAATGTTTAATAAGTTCGTTACTTTTTTATTTGTCTGCTTTGGATTATATTATTACACTTAATTACAAAGTAGTTTTTCATCCTCACCCATCTCTACAAAGAAACATCTGTTCAGATATTCTGTCAATATTGACTGCATATATGGCCTAGTGGCTTAAGCGGTCGCCACGTGGCTTATTGCTTCACCAAGTGTTGTGGGTTCACGTCTTACATGGGACAACACTTTGTGTGATCCACAAATTGTTGTTTTGGATATTTTTTATGGATGGCCTTGCCGTAATGACTCTACTCTGCCTGATGAAAATCATAAGCAGAATTCAAGAGTGGTGGTCACTCATACTCATTGCGAATGCAGACAATGCAACAATGCAGCAGCCACAATGTGAGCCACACCATGGCGGCCTAGTGATGCTTCTGCATCATTGAGCCTCTGGGTATTTTTTATGTCCGTTACATGATGCTTGTAATGTCCCCCGCGACACAGGATTTATTCCTAGTGCGGGAATTGACTTAAAATAAAACAATAACTATAAATTCTCAAATTAAAAAAAAACCCGACATAATAACCTGAGTTCCCTTTAAAAGTAAAAAACACGTTATGCGCTTTCATTTGAGACCCCACTCGATGATATTTTTGCAGACATTCAGTTACTCTTCCCCACTTTCACCCCCATAACTTTTAAACGGCTCAACCGATGTTCATGAAACATGTCTAAGAACACTCGCACGTAACTCACCTTTCATACAAAAGAAACTAAATTGAAATCGCTTCATCCGTTCGGGAGCTACGGTGCCACAGACAGACAGACACGTGAAACTTATAACACCCCTCTTTTTGGTCGGGGTTAAAAAGAAAAAACAATTGACATCAATGAAAAATGTTAAAAGAGATATACCTGTATTAATGTGTGGAATCAATTTATTGTATTTATTGAAAACCATTTTGTATCAATAGGGCATTGAAACAAACATAATAAAAGATATAAATAACACTCTCTCTAATGGAAAGGGATATGAAAACAATTCTCCAATAACCCGATAAGGACACCTGTCATATTTTGCGCTTTAATACTTTAAGATTTAAGTCACGATAAAAATCTTATTTTTAAAGTAAACGTTCTATTTGAGCTTAAGTGTAGTTTTTGTATACTGATCTAAAAAAAGCCCTCTCTTTAGGAGAGACCTTTGTATGAATGATCTAAAGTAACTTAGTTCAGTCACGTATGTATTCATTGCAGTAAAGCTTAAATACTCTCAACAAACCGTGTCTGCTCCACACTCTACTGTTAATATAATAAAATAAAAACATAACTAATGAACAACCTTAAGTCTTAAAAATTGTAAACAATTTTATCCGAGAGAAAAATCTAGTTTGTGTGTGTAAAAACAACATTGTTAGCAGTGTTAACCTGTAGAAAGATTCTCTGATACCAACGACGCGACGCAGGCGCACGGTTAATGCTAATACGATCGATAATGACCGCTGTCGTAGGGCTGGATAAGGAGTCAAGCACACAAGTCTTAGTCCTTTGAAATCATTAGTTATTTGCAGTGTATGTGGATTCAATAAGCGTTAAAATGTTCACCCTAAATTACTGACACGATATTAAAATAGGTGAAATGAAAACCCACCAACCCTCGACGGCTTGTGTGTAAAATTTGCATAATGATTTAAATTTCATTTTGACATAATTGATTTATTAGTTACTTAATTTAAACACATAACATAACATAGTTTAAAAGGCTGGATAGCCTCGGACGCATCATTTCGCGTAAATCCCACGGATATTGTTAATGTGTCCTACGTAGCAAGTTCATACTTAGTTTATAACGTGAGTTTAGGTATATAATTTACCAACTCAACTGACAAAATAGGTTGTGATGTGACTTCTGATAAATGTGTGTGTTGTTCTAGTTTTAAATATTAAAAGTTTTGTTTGGAAAATGACTATTTCTACAAAGTATATTACTCCTGATTAAGAAAACTATATAATCTATAATATATATATATATATATATAATATAACTATATAATCTGTTCACGTTATTCGTATAAGAAAATCAGAAAACTAAATAAAATCCTTATATCAAAAATTACTCTTATTAGTGTCAGATTACCAGATTTGTAATACTATGAGACAAATATAAATAGAATAGGGTTGATTACCCTCAAGGCGCACCACTGCCCTGTCAAGTGTTTTTTTGTAAGCCCCAGTGTTCGCTAAAACAAAACCTGCACGAGACAGTTCATTGGCAATTATTTATTTTACAGCAAACAATTTACCTCACGAGGTACTTAAATTTATCATTACTCATGATAATAAAATCAGTTTTAAACAAAATAATATTAAAACCTCTTTATTAAGCATTTTTCTTTATTCATTAATCAGATAGTAATAAAATAATAAATGGGTCACTGGCAACATTAATAATGGCTTATTATTATTAAAAAAAAAATCCCGAGTATTGTAGGTAATATTCCTACCTATTAATATCTAACTGTAACGCTAAGTCTCAAATAAGTTATAGTACAATACGATACCAACTTAGCAAGCCGACCTAAGATTCTTTAGGGGTTTTATTTTTATATAGTGTTAACACTGTTCTTAAATTATGATTATTAAATCAGATAAAATAGTTCTACAATTATTTTCATATTTAAATTATGAGCTCAACTTAAACTATGATTATAATCATCATCAACTCTTTTTGTGCTTTAGAAATCATTTAACGAAAAGCTGTATAGATATATCTTAATATATATAAATCTCGTGTCACAATGTTTGTCCTCAATGGACTCCTAAACCACTTAACCGATTATAATAAAATTTGCACACCATGTGCAGTTCGATCCAAATTGAGAGATAGGATAGTTTAAATCTCAAATTATAGTCGCAATTTTAATTTATTGCTAATTATTGTATATAAATATGGCGGTACGAAGTTCGCCGGGTCAGCTAGTCTTATATAAAACATTCTCGTGTCACAATGTTAGTTACCATACTCCTCTGAAACGGCTGGACCGATTTTTATAAAATTTGGTGTGCATATCGGGTAGGTCAGAGAATCGACCAACATCCATTTTTTATAACATTTTTTTATGGCAAAACAACGTTTGCGGGGAAGCTAGTAAATGCTAGTATTATATATAATCACTCTGAAAATATAGGTATACATATACAAGTTTGATATCAAATTAACCATTTACAACGTAGGTAGTGGATCATATGTTTGTATTAATCATTTCAAATTACTTTTTATGACAGCTAGATAACGATCATCTTAGTGAGTAATCGTTTGTTTTTTGTTTAAAATCACTTGCATATTGTATTTTAACCTGTTCATTACGGTTCTTTATTTAGTAACTTAGCAATATATAATTCTGTGTGTAAGGATAGTACTGAAAATAATTAAATTCCTTTTGTAATTAATGCTAATGTCGTCTTAACTTTAAGTTCCTGTCTGTAAAAATGACGAGAATATGTTTGTTTTAAACTCAAGGGCGATTCTTCTTATTACAATAAATAGGAAATAATGTAAAATATAATTACCTACATGTATTTATTTATGTCTATATCTAAAGAGATTGATAGAACTATATAAAATATTTTTTACATCAAATCAAATCAACCTATTGCCCGTTCAATACTGAACGAAAGTCTCACAAGAGACATAAGGAGCGCCACGCCAACTATCCCGATCTTGGGCAGTCCGCATACTTACGCATACTTACTCAATATTCGGATCTACTCACCTACCTTCTTAGATGGTAAGGACTAAGCCTATGAACGTCAACCCGGTAATTTAATTAAGAACAAGTAAAGATACAGTGTATAGGTAAGTACGTCAATGGCGTTCCAAAAAAAAAAAAAAAAACTTAACATAACTAGAGCTGGTCGAAACGCCAGTACCTAGATGTATAGGTAATACAAATAACGTGGTTTTGTTAATTTCAGTTCATATTACGAGAATTAAATGAACTTTGATCGTTTTTAGCAACAAGTCATAAATATGTTTTGATCCAGAATTCAAATAAATAGGAGTTTTCATTATTGTATTATAGTTTTTGGGTTAGTGAGCTAACCCATGGATACCAGAAAGATACCTATAATTCTTAATCATTCTTGTGGCACGGCAGTTACACAGTGATTCTTATTTGAATAACGTCCTATCTTTCGTCATACCGCTAGCATAGCCGACTATATTCTATGAAGAGTGTTCTGTGATCGTGTGTCAATTACATTGGCATGTGCATGTGCTAAGCGCCATAGCTCATTGGTATACCCGTCACTTGTATGACAGGATCGATGGGGTTCTGATACACAAGCTATTGTGAACGCTAGATGTTTATTTTATTTGATAGTACAACACGTATCTACACATTAAAAAACATTTCACTCACTCGTAGATAAAGCTATTTTGCGACCTCCATCACTTTATCTCACATACATATACAATGTTAAATTGGTCTAAGTAGTACACTTCAAAAACTCATAAGATACTGCATCGGCCACCGATTAAGCTCAAATTTTGATACTAAATAATAAACGCTTGAAAGAAAGTTTTAATGTATTTCCCACAACCATGATGTGCCAGAGCGAATTGTTGCAAGGTACATCTAGTATTTCATAAACATATCAAAAGCTTTAAATATTAGGTCTTTACCTATGAAATTGCCGTTTTGTATGCAATAAGTGAAAGTACTTATTTTTTCAAACTTTTTAATTTCTGTTATTCGAAGTAATCACCCATGCAATTAGTCAACAAGTGGCCCAATTAGTCTAGTCAACAAGTTCCAAACTTGTTGACTAGACTAAAAGATGCACAAGCATCACTAGGCCGCCATAGTGTGGGTCACCATGCTGCATTGTTGCATTCGCAATGAGTATGGTGGCCACCACTCGTGGATTCTGCTTATGCTTTCCATCAGGCAGAGTAGAGTCATTTTGGCGGGCCAAACATAAAAAAAAAAAAATGCAATCGACGCATCTTTGCCAACGCATTGGCAGTTTTTTGATGCCCTTCTTGTAAAAATCAGCTGGACGGGAGGCAACAAACTCTTCAAAGGCATTTTGTACTGCCTCTCGGGAATTGAATTTTCTACCCACTAAAAAGTTGTCTAAATTTTTTAAAAAGTAATAGTCGGTAGGTGCAAGGTCTCAGCAAGTTGGTTAGACCCTGGTTCAGCACCAAAGCAATACCCTAAACCAAAAATGACCCCTAAAAAGGTGATGGTCACTGTTTGGGGATCTAGTGCGGGTGTGATTCACCACAGCTTTTTACAAAACGGCATGAGCATTAATGCAGATGTGTTCTGCGAAGAACTGAAGAGAATGATGGAGAAGCTTGCACATCTGCAACCAGCTTTGGTCAATCGGTCGTCCCCACTGCTCCTTCACGACAACGCGCGACCCCATACTGCGCAACAGACAGTCTCCAAGCTGCAAGAGCTGGGGTTGGAAGCTCTCCCTCATCCGCCATACTCACCAGACCTTGCACCTACCGACTTTTACTTTTTCGAAAATTTAGACAACTTTTTAGTGGGTAAAAAATTCAATTCCCGAGAGGTAGTACAAAATGCCTTTGAAGAGTTTGTTGCCTCCCGTCCAGCTGATTTTTACAAGAAGGGCATCAATAAACTACCAATGCGTTGGCAAAGATGCGTCGATTGCCTGGGTGATTACTTCGAATAACAGAAATAAAAAAGTTTGAAAAAATAAGTACTTTCACTTATTGCATACAAAACGGCAATTTCATAGGTAAAGACCTATTATATCGAAGAATACAGACATGATTTAACTAACACTTATGCTTGAGGTCTGCATGCTGGTCAAACAATATAATTCAAATTCACATCATACAGTTACAATTACGTCTTATACAAAAATTATTCATTTTTGAGGTGAAGATTATCTATATGAGTAATCTTGCCAGGTCTGAGATAAGTTTAAAACAAATAAAGGACTACTGTAATTTGAACCTATGTAATGAGAAAAATCAGTCGCTATGGAGAAATTTTACGCACAGACTATAATTTTATGACAGGAATAAGTTTAGGTGTTAATTGTGTTTTTTTTCGATCCTTGGCTTCTCGCATCCCACTGGCTGGAGCAGGATGCGAGTGGCCAAGCAACGAAGCAATTGGAGACGCCTATGTCCAGCAGTGGACTGCGATAGGCTGATGATGAGTTTTTTTACTAAATTTAAGTTACATAATAGATAGTAATATATGCACATTTGCAAGGAAGCAATCATTAATGAATGAACCATCAATACAAGGCAAAATTGTTTTTTTTTCCAGACAGGAACTTGAATAATTTTGGCAGGATTTTATTTATAATATAAAATCTAAAATTTCATAAATCAACTTCCTAGTGGTGGGAAAATTACAATAATTTGTATGTAAATTTTACTAAATTATGAATGGGAAGTTAGTTTTCTTGTTAGATGTGAAGTAAGTGCAGATAATACAAATTAATTCAAGCATGTTTATGATAATCATTAGAAATTGAGTGATATTTAATTTTAGTGGCTAATTGAGAAAACACTAAGTCTTATTTAGTTAAAACGTAGTTTTTCTTTATGTTGATACGATTAATTTATGGGACAGTTAGGTGATACGAATCACAGAGAAAGGAGGTGTCCTCGATTTTCTAGGAGATTATTGATAGCAAGTGTATAAACGACTTTAATTGGTGACATTACCATATTCTTTGTTTCAAATACTCTTCAGCTAATTCTCAAATAAAAACACAAATAATGTTTAAAAATCAACAACGTAAACCACGAACTAAATATAAATAATATCAAGTATCAAAACTGTGCAGTCTTTATTTGTACTTGGTACTTGTTCTATCATTTCTTTTAAGTCTTATTTTAGAGCAGGTGCGTCGAGAATTGCATCGACAAGTATTGCAGTATATACTTTTTTGATGCTACAATTTTTATAGGTACCGTCAACAACAAAGGTTATAAAATTTCGATACATTTGTTAAACGATGTCGCCACGTCATCACATCAGTAGCTTTTAATACTTTACTGCTGGTCATTGAACTTTCTTTAAAAAGGAGGTTTTAGCATACTACACACTACACCATCCTGGTCCATCCATACAGTTTAGTATTTCTTCTCTTTTTTTCTTTTTCTATCTTCTCTTTGCTGTGCACTGTGTTGTTGCGTAGTTTGCTCCCTTCGGTTCAATTGGGGTGGAGAAATTTAATTAATTACCTCCTTAATCTGTCACCACATGGACGAAATGTGAAAAGGTGTCTGTATATTCATTACAATAGTTATCGTGTATTTCTAGCACAATGTCAGTTTTGTAAAATAGGTTGCTTGTCTAGAATAATATATTTTTGTATCATTTTTTTTATGTGATTTAATCTACTGATACGTTATTTAACTGTACACTGTACTAAGTAAAATGACGTTTGTATAGTGCTTGTGAATCATAGCTACTGTTATAATGTGAATATCCTATAACAATAGTAATATTAAAGACGGCCAAGGTTAGCGAATTTATTTTTATAACGTCCTTTATTTTTTAATTGACGAACAGGTAATTTTGTCATAGGTACATATTCGTATGTCATTTTCAGCCTCAGATTACATCAGTAATAGATGTAATCGATTTTTATGAACAGTGATTGTTATGAATATTACTCGTCTTTGGTGAAGGTAAATGCAAACTATCAGGTCTAAATGTCTTGACGATTCGGATCTCTTTTTCTCGGAACCCTCCTATTTCTGATGTAAAGTAGCACACCAACTGGTTTTATTCCGGCTCTATTTCAACACAATATCGCTTTAAGGAATTTCCATTATTATGAATACCCTAACTCATTTGGATATCAAGCTATTTATTCTATACTTACCTACATACTTCATAGAATTAATAATAATAAAGCTGTATTTATTCCTTACACAGTTTATATTAATTATAAACATTATTAGTAGTGTTATTATTACACTTATTCTAGTTTGTTATTATATGTTATTAACTGCATTAACGCTTTTTGTTGTAAGGACCGCTCTGGCGGTAAAAGCCTGCTCCAATTCCTTCCATTTCGCTCTGTCTCTTGCCAGTCTGCTCCTGGTATTTCCCACCGTGTCAACTATGTCATCACTCTATCTTTTGAATGGTCTTCCTTTTCGCCTTTTCTTGTGAATAGGGTAACAATTAGTGACAATTCTGGACTATTTTTTGTCTGGCGATCTTTGGACATTTCCATTTCCATTTTTGGGTCATTATGATTTTTCCTATGTCTTTTACCGTGGTAATTTTCCTGATGTCTTCATTTCTTACTTTATCGCTTAGCTTAAGGCCCAGGAGACTTCTTTCCTTGCTATTTTGGCACACTTAGACCTTATGAGTCTGTTTTGTTGACTAAGGCCCCATTTGGGGAGCGTAAGTGAGACAGGGTACTATACATGTCTGCATAGCTTTAGATTTCAGTGTAACTGGTAGATTGCTCTTGAATACCTGCTTCATTGCCCAATACTTGTTCCAGGTTATTTTGATTCTTCGCTCTACCTCTTTATCATTGCATGACTTGAATGATAGTAAGTGTCTCAAATAAAGATAGTCTTCGGTGTATTCGATTTCAGTTGAGTCTAACTTTATACTCATGGTTTGCAGATTTGTCATTGATTTAGTTTTAGCTCAGTTAATTTCTAGACCTACTTTCTTTGCTGAGTGATTGTATCATGAATTCCATTTCTTTTGGGTCTTCCGAGAGCAGTACTATGTTATCCGCGAATCGCAAGTGCGAGAGGCGTTCGCCATATTATGTTTATACCTCTATCTTCCCAGTCAAGTGTTCTGAATATTTCTTCGACTACTGCAATGAAGAGTTTTGGAGATAAG
This sequence comes from Diaphora mendica, assembly GCA_949125395.1. Lineage (NCBI taxonomy): Eukaryota > Metazoa > Arthropoda > Insecta > Lepidoptera > Erebidae > Diaphora > Diaphora mendica. The sequence continues at coordinate 13,722,721 of OX421321.1, forward strand.
TGGTCGCCCTGTTTCACTCCTCTTCCAATTTCAAAGGCTGAGCCATACTCATTTATTTTGATTCTAGCGTTACTTTTGTTGTATATTTCCTTCAATATATTGATATAGTCTTGGTTCACTCCTTGCTTTGCTAGTACTCGCCAAATTGCATTGTGGGATATAGAGTCAAATGCTTTGCAATAGTCAATAAAGCATATGTAGAGAGATAGGTCGTATTCGTTGTATTTTTCAATGACAAGTTTCAAATTGTGGATGTGATCTGTTGTCGAAAACCCCTTTACAAAACCTGCCTGTTCTACTGGCTGGTGTTCATCTAAGATACTAGTAAGACGTCGGAGTAGAGTCGATGCAAACACCTTGTAGACGCACGACGTGAGGCTGATTGGTCTGTAGTTTGATTTTGATTTCGGGTCTCCTTTTTTGAAAAGCAAAACTATATCTGAGTACGTCCACTGTTTAGGTATTTCTTTTGTTGATAGTATTTAATTGAATAGGTTTGTTAGTGGTGCAGTGAAAGCGTTTGTACCTGAAATTAATTCGCTTGTAATACCATCAGATGCTGGACTTTTTTTGGGTTTTAATAACCTCAACGAGCTCTTCTTTTTGTAAACGGTACTCAAACGTAGAACAAGAATGTATGTATGAGTATGCCAAACCGATGTTCTTGTGTTGTTAGTGTTCGCGGTAGAAACACGGATTATTAATTGTTTAAGTTACCTAATAAATTTTTAAAGAAAACTGTTATTTCAGTCTTTTTTTCGAACTTTAATGTTAGTGGTTCAAATGTCAAAAATCCCTTTATTAGGAAAATGGCAAATTTCTTTATTAATGCAAAGGTGACTTGGTTTATCGTTACTGTGACAAACGAAAACACTTTATTTGATGAATCCTTAAAGAAAATTTTAATTAATATCAATCAGGAGAAAAGTTATTGCAAAAATATATGTTGATCCCTAGACACATATGTTGATCCCTAGACACTTTTGATGTGTGTAGGTATGTAATGTGAGATGTTCAATACATCATCAACGTAAACCAGTTCGATTCTGAGTTGCATTCAACCCGAGCTCTAGGATGATCAATGCAAATTGTTCACGACGTTCATGTTGATTTTTTTGTACTAAAATCGTTTTTTATAGCGTATATATATAAACTATGGTATGTACATATTTCCGTTTGACGTAAATTATTTAAGTACTGACGAATTTTTTTAGGCGCAGATATTGGATATGTAATATACTAAATATACCATTTCACCGAGATTACATTTATTTAAAAGATACATAATATTTATATTAATTTTAAATTATAAGTGACATTTTGTTCATCAGGTTCCATCATTTCATACAATTTTTATTCTGAATACGCGGAGACACCAGTATACCATACCATATCAGATTTTCGATCTTATGATAAAATAATCATCGCGTTTGTAACTGCACGGTTGGCCTAGTGGTTTAGGCGGTCGCCACGCCGCTTGCCAATTCGCCAAGTGTTGTGGGTTCAAATCCTACACGGGACAACACTTTGTGTGATCCACAAATTGTTGTTCTGAGTTTAGGTGTTAATTGTGTCCGTTTCATGTATGTCTGTATAGTCCCCCGCGACACAGGATGTTTATTCCGAATGCTGGAGTTGTCTTTTTTAAAATTAAAAAAAAAACAAGATAAACAACAAAAAAATGGTTTATTTTATTCAAACAATTGTTTTTAAATATTTTCGCTACCATACCATCACGAAGGGAAAACGAACGCCTTTTGTGTTTGCAAATATCTAGTTTCTGAAGTAACAAAACAGCCAACCCATACATTTTTACTGAGATGTAGAGTTTATGAAGTTAGGGTTGGTAGAGTTAGGGCGTGTAGATTCAGATCCTTGGCTCTACATGAGATCTGATATCTTTTTCACAGGGTAAGCCATATGCAGTCGTCTTGGCAACATTTTACATGAAAATGTTTTTGGTGGGATTTCATTTCTTTTTGTAAGTTGCTTGAGGTAGTTTTTTTGCGGTTTATTTTTCGTACATCTTCTTTCTTCTTTCGAAAAAGTCCGTATACCAAAAATAAAACCTCTAGCATAAAATTGTGAAAGTCTCATACAAACTTTCACCCCCCAAATTTGGGGGTTGGGGCCAAAAGTAATAGGTTTATGAATTTTTTCGTTGTTTGTATACTAAACTTAGTTTACATACCAAATTTCAGCTTTCTAGCACTTCAGGAAGTACCCTAACAGTTTTGATGATCATCAGTTTGTCAGTGACGAAATCGGTGTTTTTTAGGTATCAATAAAATCTAAAGTATCAAAGCCATGCAATTGAAACTTTGTATGTTTCATTAGTCTATTGTTAACATCATATCCTGAGAATTTGAACGATCTGGTATATCGGGAACCAAAGTTATGAGGGTTCAAAAAAACGACGAAACACTTCGAGAAAAGGTAGGTAATGCCCTTGCGCTTCGCTTGGCTCGTCTTGGCGGGGGTGAAATGAACTGCGAAACGACTGACCTACTCGTCCTTTTTGGTCGATATTCAGTAAAATACAAGGCTTTTATCTCCGCAATTCTCCTGCAAAAACACTCGCACCTCACTTCCCATAACCACAAAGCATCACCACAATTTTATTCCATGAACTGTATTGAACTGTATTCAGAACGAAACAAAATCAAAATATTGTGGTTAAAAACCACAGCTTAGATCAAGCTGATTGTTCTACCACTAACATCTTCTACATTGTAATAAATAATCTCTTTTCATGACCAATATTGATATGATGCAAATAATTGGATATACCTGGTGTATCTGTACCTAGATGAGTATTAATTTTGTGATAAGTAAGTGATGTTTTTGTAAATTCTGATACTTCACAAATTTAACACAGATGAAAAAGGTTTTTTTAGTAGATATACACAACCTTAACAAAGCTCTGTGAAAATTTGCCAATCATTTAAATATATTGCTGCTACGTTTTTTTATGGTATAGGGGGCAAACGAGCAGACGTATCGCCTGCAGGTAAGCGATTACCGCCGCCCATGGGCACCCGCAATACCAGAGGCCTCACAAGTGCGTTGACGGCCTTTTAAGAAGGAGTACCTATGCTCTTTTCTTGAAGGTTTGAAGGTCGTATTAGTCCGGGAATACCGCAGGCGACAGTTCATTCCACAGTTTTGTTGTGCGAGACAGAAAGTTCCTGGAAAAGCGCACAGTTGTGGACTGCCAACCATCTAGATGATGGGGATGAAACTTCTGTCGCGTAAGACGATAGCGAAAGAGGCGGCAGGAATCAGTCCAAAGAATTCCTCGGAATACTCCCCATGGTAAATGCGGTAGAAGATGCACAGTAAAGCTACATCTCTACGCAGCGCCAAAGAGTCTAGCCGAATTGTTAGTTCTTGGAAATACTTACCGTTATAATATGTATAAGTTCTGAAATATAAAAAACTAATTTGGTTATCTCAGAACTCGCTATCTTTGTATAGATCTATTGACTTAATATTATGTTGGCATATATGCACAGATAATTGTCAGACAACCTCATACACAGGACATACACTATAATATATATTAATATATAGTACTCCATTCTCCACTGAACCCAATCTATACGTTTTGCTTGTTATGCAAATTGTTACTTTGAGATGGTGATAGCAACTGTAAAGTTATTATACTTATCGTGCTTGTTAAGTACACTTAACTAAAAGATGAAATGTCTTTAAACCTAAGTGATTTCAACAACTATATCCCCTGTCCCCAGCTCACGTAGACCTGACACATTGTGTTTATCTAATGAGTTAACCATTTCAAAAATTATGAATTTAAAACAAAATCTCTCGTTTTCGAATTCGAATTTCAAGAGGTATATTGTTTAGGTGGATTTTTCGCCCCCGCCGCATATTTGTCGATTATAGCGATAAAAAGTAGCCTATGTCCTTCTTCAAAGTCCAATTTATCTCTATACTGAAATTCATCCAAATCGATTCAGCGGTTTAGTCGGGAAAGCGTAACAGACAGACATACAGACAGAGTCACTTTGGAATTTATAATAATAAGAATGGATAACGTTGCATGTAAAAACTGCTGCATCAAATTAATGTTAATCACTAAATACGTAGGTAATAAGTGTACCGGTAATTTCATTCTATACCTTGACCTGTTTGGCAACAAAGCCAAGTAGGTACTCTATCAAGTTCAATGCCAAGAATCCGTTGATCTCCCACACTAAAATTATATTACCAAGTTTCATGTTGTGTTATTCGGCACGCATAGTGTGTCTTCGAACTAGGCGAATCCTTTGGCATCTTTGACAGTGTAACGAGATACTATAACAGTTATTTCTTACATAGTACTAGATTTTTTACAGTGTTCTATTATCCTTATAAAAATAAAATCTAAATAACTATATCACTTTTAAACTAATTTTATTTAAAAATCTTCTTCTTCCTAGCCTTTATTATTCCCAAGATTTGGGGTCGGCTACTAGTTCAACCGGTTTTACCTGAATATCAGTTTTTACACGGAGCGACTGGCATCGGACCTCCGCAACCCTGAGGGCGAACTAAATTCGATGATTGAACTAGTTGTCAGTATATTTGAGGGCGCTGACTTCCCAATAACGATTGCCATAGATGTTCATGACAACCGGGACCGACGGCTTAACGTGCTCTCCGAGGCACGGGCGGGAAACACCGCCATATTCCATACTCCGGGCTGCTATTTAGAATTTCTTGTAAGAAAAACCCAACAGCAGTCCGACCCGGGAATCGAACCCGAGACCTCTTGATCTGCAGTCGCTTACGCTAACCACTAGACCAACGAGGCAGTTAATTTTATTTAAAAATACAAATTAATAAAAGGAATAGCATTCTTTCAATAAAATATTGAAGAAGAACGGAAAACATTTTTTTAAGATATAAACCTATAATAATAACTATTTTGCTTAGCAAATAATGCTCTTGAAATATCTTTCTGTAGCATTATATTTAGCAGTAAAAGGCATTTTTATGTAATGAGGCTGCGTGGAAGGTGTAAAGATTTAAAGGATTTCGGTTGAGCCTATACCATTATAGCACAAATCCAAAGGCTTATGAAATGAACAAATATATAAGACGCTTTACATAACACAGAAAATACTCACATTGTTGCAATTTTTTTTTTTCTGATTCCGAATCTATACTACAAAAAAAAAACCGATGAAATTGAGAACCTCCTCCTTTCGGAAGTCGGTTAAAGACGTAAAAGATTTAGTCTACTAAAAAGGTAACAATGATGATATAATTAAAACAGTTGAACGGTACAGGGTAGTTAACGAACTGTGAATGCCAAAGGTGTGGTCATGATTTCATACCTTGTATGTGCCGTAATTCTTTGTCGTCAAGATTAGAATCTGCGGGGCGAACGTAACAATGCTTTACGATGATTTGCTAAAAGGATGACGAGAGGCATATGTGGAATTATTCACTTGAACTTACTCAGGGAAAGACCAATGATCAGTGATAGCGCTGTACTATTTTTCAATTACATAGCCCACAAGCTTACTAGCTTCAACTTTTACCTCACAGCATCATTTACTGAGTTTACTAAACTCCCGCAATAGAAATACATTTATTATCCTATTTCGCGGAGAACTTTACAAACTCAAAACGGAAACAAGAGACGCTTGGACTTGCAACAACAATTTGTGGAACATACAAATGTATGTGAAATTATGTGTCTCTCGAAAATTTCTGGAAATTATGGAGCATATAAAAGTTTACGTAAACACAAAAAAAAATTTAGAGTACGTAACGTGACCTAAAGGATAGTATAGTATTATTTAATATTTTTAACCGACTTCAAAAAGGAGGAGGTTCTCAATTCGACCGTATAATATATACCGTATAAGACCGTATAAATAAATATATAATTTTTTTAATGTGTTTTTTTTCAATGTCATCCGCGAGGATATCGTGGAAAGGAGATATCTTAACGGTGGTACTATGATAAGGACACTAAGATCTGATGATGGCATCTAAGAGAAATCGAGTCGAACCTTGAAGTTGGTTTATGTTTTTGTTAAAATTTTACTTGTTGTTAAATAAGGTGAAGAGTTTTTTCTAGAAAAAATTGAATCCGCTGATAGAAAGGGTTCATTTCAGCGATTAAATGCAAATATAACGTGGAAGTTTTTATGTATGTATATAATGTAAATATTTATCATACGAAGGTTTTTTAATTATTTCAAATCTTCTGAATACTCCAGCGAAGAATTGGTTTGTAAGATTGGCACTGCTATTCTATGCTCCAGTAGCTGTCATAATTTAAGATATTCTGGCAATTACTGGCATAATATCGTAAAACTGCCGTTACGGGTGTTGCTCACAAAATTTTATTGTGTTTTAATATCTTTAATATTAATATTAGGTATCCACTTGAAGTTAATCATAATTTTAAGTTGAATATTGAATGTAGCTATATTTTAAAATGCAAAAGTGTTAATTTAAAATAGTTTTTTTGTTAAATAGTAAATAAATTTTCAAACGTTTGAGAAATATTTATTTATTTATTTACACGAAATAATATGAAACCATAATAGGTATAATCAAGTTTACTCATAGAGATAACTTTAATTACACTGATTTTTAAACGAAGCAACCGATACCAGATTGGGAATAGCTGTTTTATTATCCAAAACATGACATTACCGTCGTAATAAAAAACAAGGAATTTAAAATCGTGTAAAGTTACAACTAAACAAATTTTTGAACATTATAATTTAAATTAGATCATTACTACACCACGCCTGCACAAAAACTAAGGAATCTGGTTAAATAATAACAACATCTTGCTCTGTAATAAAAAATAGATACGCAACTCTTGTAAACTTATACTTAGAACTGTAAAAAACAGTTAATATCCTAAAAAAATGATCTCATCTGCTCTTGGAGGTTATTGTTATAAAGAGCGGTCGATAGCTTCTGGATAATAAGGCTAACGAATGACGTAAAGATAGACATAAAAATAACGTAATTGTATATTAAAATGAGACATCACACACAATGCTGTCTGAAATTTAGCAAATACAGAACTTTATTAATTATTTATTTTTTTGTTTGGCCCTGCCAAAATAGCTCTACGCTGCCTGATGGAAAACATAAGCAGATTCCAAGAGTGGTGGTCACCATACTCATTGCTAATGCAATCAATGCAACAATGCAGCATAGTGTGGGTCTAAGGCGGCCTAGTGATGCTTCTGCATCATTGGGCTCCGGGCTCGCACTCACCAACGAAACACGACAGGACGAACGCTGTCATTTTACGTTGGTCTTCTGTGCGAGGGTAGTACCACCCCGGTACCGCCAAACCGTGCGCCGCACCGTCTCGTGTTCTAGTAACCTGCTATACTCTAGTAGAGAAATCCCTGGAACCCCTAACCTCTGTCTTTTACCTAAACTTAGAATAAATGTTATTACATAGTCGGGTTATAGTTTTAAACTTTTTCTTGTTTTAGAATAGCTTTTTTTATTTTCTTAAACAAAAAAACATTAAAAGGAAACGTAGAATATAGCATCAATATACCGAAATACATACACTGAAAATTATGCAATTAAAGAATTTATGTTTTTTGTCTAAAACATTTCATCATCTTCTATTCCCTATAAAACTTAAACGCAGCGAATTTATAATTGCTGTTATGGCATCAAACCACTTTTATTGATTAAACAATAGTTCTGATAAATATCAATAGGGTTTTTTCTTTAATCGTATGTTGCTATTTGAACAAATTATTAATCAAACAGAGGCTTTGTTTAGCCCATGACACGGTCATTGAACCTTAGCATAATCCCCAAGTATAATTACAAGAAGATAACTATCAACATGTACTAAATGAGGATGTTTTGTTTCTCAAGAGCAGTCCAAGACGACTGTGTTCTATAAAAAGTGCTTTTTTGTTCCTCCCAAATTAAGCTCCGTATTAGCAACGACGCTTTGTTTTATAATTGTTCGCCGCCGGATATTACCATACTACGAGCAGTTTACTTGTGTTACGTTTTAAATTATGAAGTGTAATTATGCAAAGTGTGAAATATGTTTTTGTGTTTGCATTCATCGCGCTTTTTCATACGGATTATACTAAATTCGTTGTATAGTATGCATGCTTTTTAACATTTTATGGTTTTCAATTACCTTTATGAGGAGCTACGCTGATTCCAACTGTAACCTCTTATCATAAAATCATGGAAATATCTGAATCGGCATTTAAGAACGAAAAATATTTATTATCTGTTATTAATTTAGTTTAGTTACCTACTTAGATTAAACATTTGAAAACGATATTCAATCTGAATACAAGTTTTGACTGATTATACATTTATCATTAATCATCAGGGGAAGCAATGACAATAAATAAGAATTTCTTTTGTTTTTATTCTCGACCTCTAAGATCGGGTAGACAGCTTTAGGACTCAGATCTTAGGACCAGATCACCGGATTAATTTCTTACCCACATTAACTTTGCTTGAGGCTTTGTTGACAGGTTTCGAATCCATTATAAGTACATCCTATTGTAGGCTATTAGTCATTTAATACTTAAGGATATTCTTTAATAGCGTATTAGTCACATTATACCTACTAGGATAAGTATCTATCTGATTGAATTGATAGCTTGTTTACCATTGAAGTGACTTTCGGTCAGGAAGTACCTAAATAAGCTTTGACTTAAATAAATCTGCATTTAATTGTTTCCCTTTCCGTTAAGTTACCTACAAATCTTCACTTAATATTGTCAGTAACAAGGATATAATAGAAATATAATAATATATAATAGAGATAAATATAATTGTCGACTTACGATGAAACTGCAAAGAAGTATTTTTCATTATTTTTTAACCTTATAATACTAGTATCTATAATTTAAAACTTCATCAACGTTCAGTAGTAGGTTTCATTATTAATAGGATATATCCTTTAATAATGAAACCTACTACTGAACGTTATTAGATAGAGACAAAACACTACTGATTATAATCAGTGATAATAAAAGTCAAACTACCAGTCAACCAAAGAAATATAAAAATAATTATAATGTTCTATGGAAAGTTGCACTTAAATTCACGACCACTACCAACAGACTTTAACATTCCACTGCTGGACATAGGCATCTCCTAAGAAATAAGGTTTTTTTTTTATGTGAGTCTTTGAAAATGACTCTACTCTGCCTGATGGAAAGAATAGGCAGAATCCACGAGTGGTGGTCACCATACTCATTACGAATGCAGACAATGCAACATGGTGACCCACACTATGGCAGCCTAGTGATGCTTCTGCATCATAGGGCTTCCGGTCTCGCACTCACCAACTAAACACGACAGCACGAACGATGTCATTTTACGTTGATCTCCTGTGCGAGGGTAGTACCGCCCCAGTCGAGCCAGCCCATTCGTACTGAAATCAGCGTGGCTCTAATACCTGTCAAACCTGTTTTGACCTACTATACCAACTAGAAGGGTTGGTAGGGTACCGTTTACCAACCTGTTAAGAAAAGGAAAACTTGAAACAAACCCTCTACCAACCCGTCTGGACATAGTGATATAGTAACCCAAAAACTAATTTCGAAGGAGATTATGTGCATTAGTGAACTACGGCTGTTGATTAATTTATTTAAATACTTAATGTGAAAACGTCATTTTGTTTCGATGTCTAAAAACAGTTTACAGAAACCGGAGCCTATGAGGAGTACCGTTTATCTATAGATACACAGTTAAAAATTACACAAAATGAAGCCTAGACGTGATAAGTAGATGACAGTAGGTTATATCAAGTTCATAGACCAAGGATTTTTTTAGCGTTATGGTTACAAATTCAGATATATGCAGAAACCGTAGTGTAACGCAAGGAAAGCCACAATTTCGTCAATGGAAATGTTTTTTAATAAAAAACCTCTATTTTACTTCGCAGTATCTGATCTCTATTTTACTTTTTCGAAATTTCGTTTTTCTTATTTTATGTTTTTTAAAGTGAAAAACGAAAAATTATAATCTATCTATACTTATAAAAAAATGTTACAGGTCCAATTCTGTACATTAAAGATATTTGGAAAATTTTTTTTGGAGGGCTCTCTTTAATCGATACTGAAGCCAAAATTATATATTTTTTTCATTTTTGTCTGTCTGTCTCTCTGTCTGTATCTTGGGCGCGCATCACGCCGAAACTACTGAACTGATTCAAATACAACTTGGCATGATTTGAGTTCATACTAGGAGGCCTACCTCGTAGTATGAACTCAAATCATAAAGTATCCCATGTCCTAACATGGGATACTTTTATCCCGAAATTCAGCACGGTTTCCTGGAGAGAGGGGATGAAAGTCAAAATATGTACTTAGTTGTAATTCAATAACACATAGTCCGATTTCATTCATTCTTTTTTTGCTAGAAAGAAAAAAAAAAAATAACGGTTTGTTCCCTCTAATCTCTGAAACCGGTTGGACCGATTTGTATGCTGTATGTTATGACATAAGGAACTTAGGCTACTTTTTTTAGATTAATTTTGTCCCGCGGCGTAGCCCACTATACTGTAAAGCTAGAACAAAATAACGCTGGTACCACCACGAGAGTCATCTAGTACTTATTGAATAAGTTGATGTCTGTCAATCTCCCCAAAATAAGAAAATTTATAACTTAACTCTCACTCTTCATTTATGTCGTATGACAATATTTTTTCGATATAACAGAAATTCCGAGTCTGAAGAACAACACAACAACAATAAATACTCTATAGTTTGGATATTAAATTACGTAATCATATTTGCAAAAATTGTGCTGTCTGAATTTTGTGTAAAGTGTAATTACTTCAACTTTATATTAATTAAATGATTAAATGTTACGACTTATTCAATATTTTAGTTTATTCAAAGTCACAGTTTACGTACAGTCACGATTTTATCATTAGCCCTTACAAATACAGATAAGTGATAGAAGAAACAGTCTTTTCAAAAAATCTTTAGTTCGAATTTTAGATATGATATCCTCACATATTTGAGATAGTTCGAGATATTCCTCATACTTCCCTATATCGCTTTCTGACCATGGTACTCTCTACTTCAGGCGTGAGACCATCATGATTTTTCGACTTGTCAAAAACATACACTACAGGCACATATTAAATCGGGAATATCTATTAGTTTTCATTATCTTTTCTATTGAACGTTCGAAATCTTTTGTAAATGTTTCTTATATCATTACTTAATATAAACTCTGTTAATAATGACTTCAAAACAGGCACGTAGGTGAATGCCTTTTTAACAGTACAACATTCTTGATGAACAGAAATAAATCAAGTTTGTTGCAATTAGCCGTCATAAAGTTTATACTTTGATTATATAAAATTGGTTTTGAAAAAAGTTATAGGTATACTTACTTGTAAGCTCTGCTTTACCTATTCCTGTTTTATTTAGTAATCGACTAAGCGTAAATAATATTTTTTGTACCTAAAGCAATTAGAAAAAAATGCTGTATTGAAAACATTTAATTTTCTTTAAAATCTTAATATTGTTATACTGACACAACATTGATTAAAAAAATGTAGGTGGAGATTTAATAATTACTTAAAAATATTCATATGCCCTGAAGATATTAATAAAAAGAATTAATCACCCATACTAAGCTTTTTACCCATTATTTTGTTAACCGGATAGCTAAAAACTGTTATTATGCAAGTTTAAAGATACTTGAGACGAATGAAATAATTTTTCGTCTAAGTTCTGAGTTAGGGAGTCATATTATTTTTGATTAGTTTAGAATATTAGTCTAACTTTGTTACAAACAATATTTTCAAATAATTCCAGGTAATAAAAGAAATCCTCCTATTTTTCCTCTTAAAAGACAACTCCCGCACTAGGAACAAATCCTGTGTCGCGGGGGACTTTACAAACATACATGAAACGGACACAAATAACACCCAGACTCAGAACAACAATTTGTGGATCACACAAAGTGTTTGTCCTACGTAGGATTTGAACCCACGACACTTGACGAAGTAGGAACCGGCGAGGTGACCGCTAAACCACTAGGCCAATCGTGCAGTCAAATCGTTGATTTTATTTATTTTATTGCGAAATATGATGTGTTGACATAATGATATAATTAATCAAAATGAGAATGTTTCAAGTTTCAACCCTAACGGTCACAATTTGAATTTCATATTAAACATATATTACATATAGTAACGACCTGGCCCAGCTTTTAAGTTCTCGGATTTCCTGTACTATATTATGCATGTATTATACATATGAACCTTCCTCTTGAATCCCTTTAACTATTGTTTAAAACCGCATTAAAATCCGTAGAGTACTTTTTTTTTATGGATGGCACGCCAAAATGACTCTACTCTGACTGATGGAAAGCATAATCAAAATCCCAGAGTGGTGGTCACCATACCCATTGCAAACGCAGACAATGCAGCATGGCGACCCACACCATGGCGGCCTAATGATGCTTCTGCATCTTTTAGTCTCGTCAACAAGTATGGAACTTGTTGACTAGACTATTTGGGCCTCCGGATTCGCACTGACCAATGAAACATGACAGCACGAACGCTGTCATTTTACGTTGATTTTTTGTGCGAGGGTAGTACCGCCCCGGTCGAGCCGGCCTGTTCGTGCTGAAATCAGCGTGGCTCTACTACCTACCTACCGTTAAAGGGATCCAAGTTACAGACAGCGAAAGCGACTTCATTTTATACTATGTAAAGATCAGGTAATTGCTACATGTCAATAATATTGAACCTTTTAAACAAACAACAAAGCTGTAGATTTTTTTAAATTTAATCAATTGTTTCTGTCACAAAAAAGAAGCCGATTGAATGGCGTGTTGTTGTGACTGACTTCTATAGCTACTTTACATAACAACACACAGCGTCTCATATAATCCATACTAATACTAATATATAAAACTGAAGAGTTTGTTTATTTGTTTGAACGCGCTAATCTCAAGAACTACTGGTCCGATTTAAACAATTCTTTCAGTATTAGATAGCCCGTTTATCGAGGAAGGCTATATATAACATCACGCTAAGACAAATAGGAGCGGAGCACCAATGAACAATGTTACTAAAACGGGGGAAAATTGTTACGCTACGGGCAATAGGAGACGTAAACAAGGTTGCGTGGGTCAGCTACCTAGTAATCTTTATATATATAATTCTTCTGTGAGTGTGTATGTCACTGAACTTCTCTCAAACGACTGGACCGATTTTGATGAAATTTTTTGTGTGTGTTCAAGGGGATCTGGGAATGGTTTAGATTCACAAAAACGACTGGACCGATTTTGATGAAATTTTTTGTGTGTGTTCAAGGGGATCTGGGAATGGTTTAGATTAACAAAAACGTAAACGATGTTACGTGGGTCAGCTAGTATATATATATAAAAATGAGTCGCCGAAATGTATGTACGGGCATAACTTCCGATGGGCTGCACCAAATTAAATAATTCTTTTTTGTATGTCTTCGTTATTGTTAGCACAAGGTTTGTGTACAAGAAAAATTAAAAAATAACGGGAAATGTCAATTTAAAAGTCAACTGACGGAGTCAAAAGCTAAGACATATGTAAATATGGCGGTACGAAGTTCGCCGGGTTAGCTAGTCTATATATATAAAAGAGGAAGGTGATTGACTGACTGACATACCCAGAGATCAACGCACAGCCCAAACCGCTGAAGCTAGAATCCTGAAATTTTGCATGTAGGTTCTTTATATAACGTAAGTGAGCACTAAGAAAGAAATTTTTGAAATTCCACCCCTAAGGGGGTAAATCAGGGGATGAAAGTCTGCGTGAGCGAACCGCGTGTTAAAGCTAGTAATATATAATTTATTCACAACAAAACACTTATATACCTACATACTACCTACTACTAAACTAATTGATTAGGACTCATTTCGTTTCGGATCACAATATTAAACACATAATCGAAAACTATTATCAGATGGCTAATTCAAGCAATTAATTCAAGAGACTACCTTGAACTAATAAATAACAGTTCTAATCTTGACCTTGACACCTCACACTGTTCTACACAACGTGCCATTGGGATACAGTCTATATAATTAAAACAAAACAATAAGAAAGTGAATAGATTCCCGCAGATACTGTTGCACAACGAATCTGCAGAATCGCCGGATGGACGATACCATCAGCTGTTTGAAGTCCATGACGCAAGTTACCAAACTAAACGATTTTGTTGGATTGATTTATTGTTTACTCCTGTATTGTTTCGAAGAACTAATGCTGTAATTACGATTAGGATGTTAACATACACATCACATCAACAGTCTTTTTATTAGTCCACTGCTGGACATAGACCTCTTCTTCGTGGTGACGTGTGTCGTGTTTCGTTGGTGAGAGCGAGACCGGAGGCCCAATGATGCTGGAGCATCTCAATAAGCCGCAATAGTGTGGGACTATACTGCATCGTTGCATTGTCTGCATTCGCACTGAGTATCACTACTCTAAGATTCTGCTGATGCTTTCCGTCAAACAGAGTAGAGTCATTTTTGCAGGCTCATATAATTAGAAAAATAATTACAAATTTTAACAAAAAAAAAGACTTCAATCTGGACCAAATTTAAATGAGACCATTCGGGAAGCACCAGCTTTTAAACAAAAAATGAATCACCAAAATCGGTTCCCCCAGTCGAAAGTTATGTAACAAATATAAAAAAAATATAGTTGAATTGAGAACCTCCTCCTTTTTCTGAAGTCGTTTAAAAAGAGCTTCAACTATTCAGATATCTTATTTTCTTTTTTTTACACGATCAATGTAAATAATAGAGAAGTTAAATAGGAACATAAAGCTTGTTCTTAATTTTAAATTATTATTAAGGAGTACCTCATGTCAAATGTGCTTGATAGTATGTTTTTGTTTTAACAGAAGTTCTGGTTCTGACTTAAATATGGAAAGGCTATTAAGACGTACCTATCAGGCTTGTTGCCTTTGCATTACATAATGAGATTTTTTACTGTACGCTGATGGGAAATTGAGATCCAGAGAGTATTGTATGCAGTAGAATGTTTTTTGATGGAATAAACTCGTAACATTAATGAGAAAACAGGATATACTGTAATAAGAATAAGAAAAACACGCTCCATAACCCGTGCTAGTCATTAATGATGTTGTAAAACTGTGCTTTGGTCAATGTTATGACTTTATTGTTCTAGAGGTCTTATGCCCAAATTTATAATTACCTACTTCGTTGTTAACCGGTGTTAACTTATGTATTGTTATAAATTACTTAATATTATTCGTAATGTGGGTAAAAGTAATATTTCTGGTTCATTCTATGTTTTTGAAGTAAGAGACTTGAAATTTAAAATGTATAGGTACTCTATAGACCACAGAACAAAAAATATAATAATGTATCTTTAGAAATCAACCCCCTTTTGGGGTTAAAACGGGGGATGGTAGTTTGGACGCAAACGAGGTTGCTTAGGTCAGCTAATCTATTACAATGTAAGGAAAAGTCAGATTCATTATTGATAGTAATGAAAATTAAACTAAATCACTGCACGTTTGGCCTAGTGGTTTAACGGTCACCACGCCGTTTCCTACTTCGCCAAATGTCGTGGGTTCAAATCCTAACTTACTTAACTTAAAACTTAACTAGCTTTTGCACGCGGCTTTGCTCACGCAGACTTTCATCCCCTGATTTACCCTTAGAGGTGGAATTTCAAAAATTCCTTTCTTAGTGCTCACTTACGTTATATAAACCACCTACATGCAAAATTTCAGGATTCTAGCTTCAGCGATTTGGGCTGTGCGTTGATCTCTGGGTATGTCAGTCAGTCAGTCACCTTCCTCTTTTATATATATAGATAGATTATCGTGTATTTTTTCGCAAAAATTGAAATAAATATTTCTTGTATATTGAGTTATTACAATGATCCAAAATATTTGTTATATTCAAGAAGTCTTGTAAAACATAGCTATGCCTAGATTTCAGAGACGATGTTAAATGCGCATTAAAAATGACTACTTCTTCCTTAAGAACCATCGCAATGCATTCGGAGTAGGATAAACAAAACCAAGGCACGAATGCTTCTATAAATATGGCAGTAGTTAGGAATACACTGTAATTGCTGAGAGGAATCTCTCAGTAATGATGCTATGAAGTCATCGGTTAATGACCGTTGGCATGAAAATCGTGACGCCAAAGGAATATTTACTTGTTTGTTATCATTTTATCTTAGTAGGCATCTAAGTCAAGTGTCAAGGCCAAATCTATATATATATAAGAGGAAGGTGGTTGACTGACTGACTGACTGACATACCCAGAGATCAACGCACAGCCCAAACCGCTGAAGCTAGCATCCTGAAATTTTGCATGTAGGGTCTTTATATAATGTAAGTGAGCACTAAGAAAGGAATTTTTGAAATTCCACCCCTAAGGGGGTAAATCAGGGGATGAAAGTCTGCGTGAGCGAAGCCGCGTGTAAAAGCTTGTCAGCAAATAAACTAAAAATGGTGTTTCAAAAAATTGTAGACATCGTTTGTTGAAACAAGAATAAGAAAAAATAATACTAAAGATAAAATGAAAGTGAAAAATGTCATTTAAATTAAAGGAAAGGTGTATATGATACTGTATCTGAACTGAGTGAAATCTCAGTGTTGGTAGTAACTCATCGATCAACACATCGTTAGCTGGTGCTTGTACCCTCACGAGTTGTAAGCGGACTCCATGTACTAATTGGGTTGTCAAGGCACACAAAAACATCCTTCCTCCAAAAGCTCTACTGCAGATGCAGGAGATTTGTCCTAAAAGTATAATATTTATACTTCAGGAAATTCTGTATGTATTAAAAAAAAAATTAACGAAACATATTTTCAAATGTTTTCCATTTACAAATCCTTTCAAAATTGATCATGTCTTCATCATCAGCTTATCGCAGTCCACTACTGGACATAAGCCTCTCTAATTACACGCCACTTGGTTCGATCCTCAGCTTCTCGCATCCAGCTCCTGCCAGCCATCTTGCGCTAGTCGTTACTCCACCTGGCCTGTGGGCGTTCTACATTTTGAAGGTAGTAGAGCCACGCTGATTTTAGCACGAACGGGCCGGCTCGACCGGGGCGGTACTATCCTCGCACAGAAAATCAACGTAAAATGACAGCGTGCTGTCGTGTTTCGTTGGTGAGTGCGAGACCGGAGGCCCAATTAGTCTAGTCAACAAGTTCCAAACTTGTTGACTAGACTAAAAGATGCAGCAGCATCACTAGGCCGCCATGGTGTGGGTCGCCATGCTGCATTGTCTGCATTCGCAGTGAGCATGGTGACCACCACTCTTGGATTCTGCTTATGCTTTCCATCAGGCAGAGTAGTCATTTTGGCGGGCCAAACATAAAAAAAAACACTACGTTCGCCGAGACGTCTTCGTTTTGAAAACATAATGTGTTTAAAGAATTTTTATTTTCTCATAAGAACTTACAGCTAGTTCACTTAGAATGAGATACATAGCATTATCTTATGACTAATACATTATTCACCTTTCAGCGTATTGGAAGTTACAATGTACATGTACAAACATATTTCTTTAGCCCGCCTTTAAATACATTTAAACTGTCACATTCCTTTAATTCATTCGGCAGTCTATTAGCTTAGGTAGAAGCTTTTGATGGCTTACTGTGTCAAATGCTTTTTTTAAGTCAATATAAATACCTAAAGCCAAACTCCTTTGATCGATATGAGTTTTAATTTTTGTGATTAAATCTAATGCGGCAGTTAGAGTACTGGATTTTGAACGAAAGCCGTACTGTTGGTCTATTAAAAACTTTTTTGAGTTAGATACTTATTTAGGCGTGTATATAAAACCCGTTCGTATATCTTAGATATCACAGGTAATACCGATACCGGTCTGTAGTTACTTGGGTCAGTTCTACTTCCGGATTTGAAAATAGGACTGACCCTAGCAACCTTGAGCGTATCGGGAAAGATACCGCGTGATAAACACACATTTATACAGTCCGTTAATCTCTCAATAATTATTGTTTTTAAGCACTTAATCACTTTGGTGCTCATACCGTAATTTGCTCTGTTACCATACATTCTGGAATTAAACTCACATGTACTTATTCTACTATTTAAATTCACTTCAATCCTTACCGGGATTATCAAATATATATAAAAACGCTCTTTTCCTGTTTCTTGGAGTTCTATATTAAACATAAAAACATGGATTATGACTCTAACCTATGGGCAACTCATCTATATATTAATGGCCTCGTTAATATTAAGACGTTTTGTAAGAAAAAAGCTTAATCTAGCATACATCTATGATTTTGTTCTTATAACAGGAAACTCAAATGCATAATAAAATCGTTAGTGTCTTTCCTGAATTATTGTTCTTAAAGTGATCTATAAAGCGATGAAAAACTAGTTTACCATATTCAGATTCCGTAATAAAATCTTTAGATGTATGTATATTAATTTAACATAGGTACGTACTTCATAAATTTAATAATGGTAATTAATGCTTATAGAAATAGTAATTGTTATGTATTTAGATGAATATGTAACAGTTAGTCATACTCATATTGCGATCTGGAAAACTTTTAATTAAACAAAATGAGAAAACTTGAAACATGATTATGACTGTAAATAAACACATTTTTTAATAACTACATATATCATTTCGCAAATAGTCTTCGTTACATTCATTCTTGTTTCTTAACACTGTGGATTCCGTGGAAATAAGTTAACTTTTATATTTACGTGTAATTGCGTTGTCTGGTTCTGAATAATTGTTTTGAATTTCTTGCTAACCGACTTCAAAAAAAGGAGGAGGTTTCTCAATTCGACCGTATATATATATATATATATTTTATGTGTGTTCGGGGATAACTTCGTCGTTTATGAACCGATTTTGATGATTCTTTTTTTAATGGAAAGTAGATGTCCCGACGGTGGTACCATGATAAGGAAACTAGGATATGATGATGGCATCCCAGAGAAATCGAGGGTAACCCTCATTTTTTTCAGGCACGTACTATGTTTTTCGTATATTTTCTGAAGCTACGCCGGTATTTGCGTCTGGTAGTCATCATTTAATGATTATGAGCTGATGATGAAAGGTAAAACTCCTTAACGGTTAGGAGTTGGAGGATAAATCTTTAAATTTCATATGTATGTATGTTACCTTTAGTCGTATTCTTTCAAGTTATTTAGGTAAGCTGATGGTGGAAGGTACAACTCCTCAACGGTTAGGAGTTGGAGGATAATTCTGTCAATTTCATACGTATCTATAGACCTTTAGTTGTATACTTTTAAGTTATTTAGGTGAGCTGATGTCACAGGCGCTACGATGACTAACCCCTTAATGTATTTTGCTTTAAGTAACTCGCCTGATTCTATTTCATCACGACATTTAAGCTTGGACACGATTCCTATTGCCCCGTAGACCACGTTCTCGGTAACAGAAATCTTGCATCTCAGCATAATTTTGGAAACTGATCATACTCAGTTTTAATACGTATTCAAACCACTAAAGTTATTCGCATTAGCAGAAATTATATGAAATAGTTCAACTTACTGATAACCTATGATTGTTTGCACTAAAAATGGAAAAATAAAAACTTTTTATAAAAAAAAACCGACTTCCGAAAAACCATCCGACGAAAACTCCCTGCCAAAAAACACTAAAAAGCGTGAAATAAACTGGCTCTTCATAAATTGCTATGTGCCAATTCTTGTCTATACCTAATTCTTTATTCATTTAAATAGTAGTATTATTGTGTATGCTAGGTACCTAAAATCTGTTTGAAGTCGGCGGTAAGCCAAAATGTAATAGGAGGTACCGCACTCGCCGCTGCCGGATAGCTAGCATAAAACAACTCAAGCGAGCAGACACGCGCGGGCTGACGCGACGTCGTTGATGGTCGTCTCGAAATAAAGCGAGTGTGGTAACTACTATTACATTTGGCTTGGCGCCGACTTCAAACAGATTTTAGGTACCTAGCATACACAATAATACTACTATTTAAATGAATAAAGAATTAGGTATAGGCAATTTATGAAGAGCCAGTTTATTTTACACTTTTAAGTGTTTTTTGGCAGGGAGTTTTCGTCGGATGGTTTTTTGGAAGTCGGTTTTTTTTTTATAAAAAGTTTTTTAACGATTCATGTCGTAGGGATATTATGTAGGCTCAAAACTAAAACTTTTGCAATCAGATATTGTATTTTGGGTAAGCGTATAAACTTTTGCAATGAGATTTGTTATTAAAATCTGTAAAACCCAGCTTATGCAGTTATTTAATTGTAAGTCAAAAACTACTAACGGTTATAAGTATTCAGTTTATTAATTAAACAATGTTGTATCTTCTTTAAAGCATGCTAGTCCCTTGAAACATCTGAGGAAGTGATCTACAGGCGTTTAAAAACATAGGAAGAATGATAACAATCGTTACGTGGCAGGTTAATGTATGTGATATTCTTCTAAAGGACAGTTAACGTCAAAATAAGTAACCCTATCCTCGCACAGAAGATCAATCTAAAATTCGTGCTGTCGTGTTTCGTTGGTGAGTACAAGACCGGAAGCCCAATGATGCAGAAGCATCACTAGGCCGCCATAGTGTGGGTGCATGCTGCACTTTTTCATTGTCTTCATTCACAATAAGTATGGTGATCGCCACTCTTGGATTCTGCTTATGCGTCCCATCAGGCAGAGTAGAGTTACTCTGGCTGGCCCATACATATAAAAAAACTAGCTGATCCAGAAAACGTTGTTTTGCCATAAAAAAAATTGCGGCATAAAAATAGATGTTGGTCGATTCTCAGACCTACCCGATATGCACACCAAATTTCATAAAAATCGGTCCAACCGTTTCAGAGGAGTATGGTAACTAACATTGTGACACGAGAATTTTATATATAAGATGATATAAGGATTTAGGTTTTATGTTCTATACGATACGAAGTGTTCAAGAGACTTTTTTTTATGTATGGCCCTGCCAAAATTACTCTACATTGCCCGATGGAAAGCATAAGCAGAATCCAAGAGTGGCGGTCACCATACTCATTGCGAATGCATACAATGGCAACCTAGTGATTGAGCCGTAACAGGGTTTAAAATAGGCGATTGTCAAATCAAATGAGTATTTGTACTAGATAACAATACGGTAGACTGAATATGTAACAGATTAAGAATACGGAGTGTCACCCTCCTCTCCGTTTCATCCCATAGTTGTAAGAGCTGTCCAAAGGCGCGTCTCTACCAATATATTTGGCAATTTCAGTGTTTCTAAAAATCGCCAACTTTTGTTTTCATTGTGTGTACTCCGAGTCGCCAACAATTTGAAAAACATTCGAACTAAGAGAAATGTGGTCATATTTTATCATCGTATTAAAAAGCTGCACGGATTGAGATGAAATTAGGTGTGGAGACAGTTTGATTTTTGAAGAAGGACATGGGCCACTCTTAAACGCGAAAACCGACAAAAACGCGGGCGGAGACGCTGTTAAAAACTAGTCTACTTTACTTCATAAAATAAAACTCATAGTTCGCCAACAACTCCTATATATTACAAGAATATTGAAACTAAAGTTCTACTTTGCACTCTCTGACGTTGACTGTACCTTTGTATAAAAACTATTGATAATCACTGACAGAACTGGGTGATTTTCTCACAATAATGGCTCACATCCGCTGCAATGAAACGTGTCAGTTTGTTGTAATAACTTCTTTAATTAGTGCAATATTACGCGCATATTATACGAGGTGTTGATGAATATCAAAAGTTCAAAGTTATACATCAGCTACAGCAGGCAGGTTAGTAGCTAAATGTTGTATTGACCGGAAATTGTCAGTAAATATACGATTGCGTTGGTGGCTTCACTTAAATGCAATATTTTACAGTCAGTTATCAGTGTTTACATGTAGACAGTGGAGAAAATGTAGTTTCCACTATGTTAAAAAAAGAATACAATAACATAAACAATAATCTGCGATACAAAGTTCAAGATAATCTGTAATGTCCACACATTTGTGGAACACAAATGAGAAGGTCGATTTTGTAGTACTGTAATTAAGTAGGTATCTTAGGATTAGGTTCGATGTAAAAGTGAAGCAAAATAATAATAGAAAATATTTAAAGACATTTTCTGTCTCAGATTTTCCTCATACATCTACTGAATAAATAAATTAAATTTAAAACATGGCCAAAACAAACGATGTTATGACTACACCGCTAATGAAACGACTTAGATATTTATCATCTAGGCAGTGTTAACGACCAAAATATGTTTATAAAATTAAGTACAATCATGTTTATACTATGTATCGATAGATGGCGTTGTACCATTCGCCTGAATCGCGCTATTGTTTGTATAGTTGCTGTAGTATAAGATGTTTTAATATGTTTTAAAATAAATGCTTGAAGCTAGATCAGATTACAGTTGTGTTTTCGTTTCTCGAACCCTTCTAGTATATCGTTATAGTTCAACCAGGTCATATTTACGCTTGTCGTAATAGGCAGCCTCTACATGAAACTTTAAGCTCTGTATTAGCATTAGGATTTACGAAGATTCTTTTTGAGCGAGTTAAGCTAACTCACACATAACCTTGTGAAACTCACCATAGTTATGTACGAATATACGCAGTGACTCTTCGTCGTCATCGTTGTCGTTATGGTAATCAGACTGCTAATAAACATACCTAAACATTTATAAATATCTACATATATTTTGTACTAGCTGACCCGGCGAACTTCGTACCGCCATAGTTACATATCTCTCTCAGCTTCCCAAAGGCAGTGTATAGTCGCGGACAAAAAAAAAGACTTTTCACGTTATCTTTTATTTTTTTCTTTCTAGCAAAAAAAGAATGAATAAAATCGGACTATGTGTTATTGAATTACAACTAAGTACCTACATATTTTGACTTTCATCCCTTCTCTCCAGAAAACCGTGCTAAATTTCGGGATAAAAAGTATCCTATGTCCTACCTCGTAGTATGAACTCAAATCTTGCCAAGTTTCATTTGAATCCATTCAGTAGTTTCGGCGTGATGCGCGGCCAAGATACAGACAGACAGAGAGACAGACAGAGAATGAAAAAAAATACAGTTTTGGCTTCAGTATCGATTATAGAGAGCCCTCCAAAAAAAAAATCTAAATATCTTTTATGTACAGAATTGGACCTGTTACATTTTTATGATAAGTATATATAGATGAATATTTTGTATATAAATCACATGCAGAGACAATACACGATCGTGCTCATCACACAAATATTTGTCCTGGATGGGATTCAAACTCACGACCACAACTCTACTTAGCAGTTAGCCTATTGTGTATGGCCGTCTTAAAAAATAGTGTTTCTGTTGCTCATGTAATTCGTCGCACACCTACATTGTATCTAGCTTCTATTATCAGATCTTAAGTATGTGTGTTCTTATAAGTATTTACGATTACCTATAATGATAATATTATGAATAAACGCAAGTAATTGCTAAGGACAATAATTTGCAATACACACAAGTTTTGCAATATTTTATAACAGGTTCTATAATGACTGGTTGTAGTTCGAAACGTACGACCACACATAGTAGCCTTGACCGTGAAGTAAGTAGCTGAATGTGCAACGAGCTTCGTTATGTAAACCGTTTATGCTTAAAACGAACAATTACAAAAGTCTAAGCGATAGTCACTTGGCACCGACTTCAAACATATTTTAGGTACCTAGCACCCATTATAATACTACTATTTAAAAGAATAAAGAATTAGGTATAGGCAATTTATGAAGAACCAGTTTATTTTACGCTTTTAAGTGTTTTTTGACAGAGAGTTTTCGTTGGATGTTTTTGGAAGTCGGTTTTTTTTTTTTATAAAAAGTTTTTATTTTACAGTTTTTAGTGCAAACAATCGTAGGTAAGTAGTAAGTTGAATTATTTCATCAAATTTCATTATCAAGAATACAAAATTAAGGTACGTGTAATATTAAAATCATCCTCTAATCCCTAACTGTTGAAGAGTTTAATCTTCTATCATCAGCTCACCTAAATAGCTTGAAAGTATACGACTGAAGGTCTTTAGATACGTATGAAATTGAAAGAATTATTCTCCAACTCCTAACCGTTGAGGAGTTGTACCTTCCACCTTTCATCATCAGCTTACCTAAATAATTTGTAAGAATACGACTAAAGGTAACTTATATACATATGATATTTAAAGATTTATCCTCCAACTCCTAACCGTTAAGGAGTGGTACCTTACATCATCAGCTCATCATCATAAAATGATGACTACCAGACGCAAATACCGGTGTAACTTCAGAAAATATACGAAAAACATAGTATGTGCCTATAAAAAATGAGGGTTACCCTCGATTTCCCTGGGATCCCATCATCAGATCCTGATATGCTGGCAATGGGACCACCACGGAAGCATACCCTGTCGAATACAAAAAAAAAATTTAAAATCGGTCCACAACTGACGGAGTAATCAGGTAACATACATAAAAAAAAATAAAAAAAAAAATACATACAGTGGAACATAGAACCTCCTCCTTTTTGGAAGTCGGTTAACAAGGTGCAAGAAAATCGGAACGCGAAGTAAATTCTTATTTATAAAGCAAATTTTTATTATCTAAAACGTTTGTAGAATAAAAACGCATAGACTCTGATACGAATAGTTTGTAGGTGTGTTAATCAGATTAGGGTACCAATTGTAGTATCCGTACTTTAAAAAAAAATCGAAAGTAGCTCTGTCTGTCTGTTGGTTTTTTACGCTTCACAGCTAAACTGCAGCATTGATTTCTATGAAATTTGGCATGGAGATACTTTGAAATGGATACTTTGAAAAGGAATAACATAGGCTACTCTTTACCGCGATAATCGAAATATACGCGGTCGGAGCGGTGCGCAACAGCTAGTTTCCAGCATATTGTTTAGCAATTAAATATTGCTTAAATGGGTCTTAAACGATATAAAAGTAATGGACACCCTTTTCACAAAACCTCATTACAAATAAAACAAATAATTACAAAATAGTACAAATAATTTAATCGAGTAAGTGAGCAGCTGCAAGGAACCAGTTCAAGTTACTAGCCTACCGCTCAAGTTCAGGGTTGCTGGGTAAATTTACGCATGCAACGTTATGTGTAGAACTTGGAACCAGAGAAATTGTGTTTCTACAGTTTCTAGATTTTTCTAGATTTAGTTACATACATTTGGTTATATGATTATCCTTTACTGATTTATCTTGGAAGAAATGTTATTAATCTTTTGAGCTGAATATTCTTATTAATAAGTAAAGTTAAATTAAGGTTCAATTATCTGCTATATCCTTACTAATATTATAAATGTGAATGTAACTCTGACTGTATTTGTGGCGCTTTCACACCGAAACTATTAAACCGATTAAAATGAAATTTGGTACACAGATAGTCTAGAGCCTGCGAAAGGGTATAGGCTGCTTTTTAATGCGAAGAAGGGTTGAAAGGATGGGATGAAAGGTGGTATAAATGCTACCCAAAGTCACTATTCCACGCGGGTACAGCTAATATTATATGTATAGCAGATATAGGTTACTACACTTTAACAGCAAGTGGTGAAGGTTTAACAAATATAAGAATAGATTATGTATAGAGTATTTTTTTTAAATAGTAGGGCATATTCTTACTTTACTCTTCTCTTTCTATAACTCCAATTGGTTGGCAGCTAGTTGATGTAATCCTACGTATAACAATACCCGGACCCATGGTGTAACAGGATGCAAAAAATATTTTATTCGTTTATTGAAGTCACAATTTATTTAAGGTCAAAATTTTGACCTTAAATTTGGCACGCTACTTGATATTAAACAGTAAATCGTAAAGATTCGTTACGCCATTGTCTATAGAAACCCATTAAATGATGATGACTTAAGGAATATGTTACAGCTTACCAAGGAAGTAATAAAGGAAGTTGATGTTTTACGATTCCTTTTTTGTTTAATTTTTTTTTTTGTTTAGATTTTTATCAAATCATGTCAGAAAAATTTGAGTCTTGTCCAATAAAACCGGCAGATGTTAACTATATTCCTTACAACTAAAGCGAAGCAACTTAAATGTTCTTCCATTTGTGGATTATTCGTTGCCTTCCTTATTTGTTAATCCAAAAAATATTTTTGGTAACAAATAGAAGGCCAATAGTTTAGTGAATTAATAACATATCAAACCAATACTAACGTAAGTACCTACTAACTAACGTAACCAGCTTTTATGTATGCCATAGTAACTAATATTGTTTACAATAAGTACAAATGCGTACATAAAGACGGCAAAAAATATTTCTATTATTCTTATTAATTGGCACATGTACAATTACTGTTTTTTTATCTTGTTATTTTTTTTTGTTTTATCAGTTACTGTAGAAATGTAAATAATATCTGCGTCCACGCATCGATCCTTATTCCTTACACAACAGTTACAATGGATTAGCACGATACCTTATCCAGAGAATAATAATTTGCACAACATTTCACTTATTGGGTTTTATATTCATACCTCACATTCTTATTGTACTGTACTGTAAAACTTAGCTCTCATTAAAAATAGCATAAGTTAAAAGGCGTAGGCTTGTGCTATGTAATCATAAAGTAAGAAATTAGTCAGATACAAGTAAGTGATCTAATTCATAGCAAATAAAATCCAATGAATCCCTTAGTGGACTTATCGTGTAGCCTACACATATTTATAATTTCGATTAATAAACAAATACTTGTAAAAGTACATACTTGATATAAAATATGTATTATACTACATGCAGTCGATTATCGAAAACGTAACATCGCTTACAATACCATGCATATGCTGCCAGCGACATAATATGATAAAATAAATAGTACCTGTTGGCGATAGCTTCGCCTGCTTATTTTCAGACATTAAATTATCGGAACTCAATCGAGTGCTAACCGCAAGAATGCAGTCCAGACCTCGACAACTGCTAGAAAAGGGGATCTTCAAGAAACCTGTTTTATTTTTATTGTAACGTCCTTTAATAAAGGTACTTGGGCTATAAACTACCAGCACCGGTTCGAAACTGCATACGGCAAGCGTAAACTGAAAGTAAAAGTTTATTGACGTAATGAATGGGCGTCTAGGATTAGGTCAGTAGGGAAATAGTACAGTAAATACAGTACCTACAGATGATGAGTTATTCATTAGTTCATAAACTACAAAGGAGCATTTATTTACGTTAAATATTTTATCGTTTCTATAGTTTTTCAATCTTTTTCAATAGTAGTGCATGCTTTTCCATACATGAAATTAAATGCGCGAAGTGTACTCAAAAAGCACTTATATTTAAGGTCATTATTCCAAATTCCTTCAAAATTGTAATAATAAAGACAAAAGTTTTAGAATAAATGTATAGTCTAATTTAATTATGTTTTAAAATTCCTTAGGAAACATGTAGGACAAATTGCAATTAAAATTCAAACCACATTATCTAGTAGGTACCAAGTAAAGTGTCATAATTTTTTTTTTTTTTTTAATGCACAATCAGTAAACACGGAATTCCGTTTACTATGGCAGGATTCTAAGGTATAAACCTAATCACACTCGACAAACACATGCAAACAAGTCTAAGTAATGAAAACTATAATTAAATCGTAGCCTTATATACAA
This sequence comes from Diaphora mendica, assembly GCA_949125395.1. Classification (NCBI taxonomy): domain Eukaryota; kingdom Metazoa; phylum Arthropoda; class Insecta; order Lepidoptera; family Erebidae; genus Diaphora; species Diaphora mendica. Next base: position 13,750,345 of record OX421321.1, read on the forward strand.
CCTCTAATCTTAAATTAAATTACTCAATATGAAATTGCTACCGATCAGTGGCGAGCCGGGTAATACCGATCAGAGCGAAATTATAGCTTTTAACTACAATTTTGCTCTAGATAACTTCAATTAAGCCAATTATTTTTTATTTAATATTATCGAGAAGGCAAGAGCTCACTTTGCATAATACGCGTAATAGTAACTTCTCGTAATGAAAATGTACAACTCTGATACAAAAACCAACAGGCTTCATTTTATTTGGTCTTATTTTCATTATCATTCCAGTTGTAATTATTATGGCAAAGAACTACGAGGATCAATTTGTTCTTATGAAGGCTGGCTGGTTGTTCACTTCTGACCTTTATAAAAATGCCTCGGGAATCGTTGGAAATTCATTGCGGTGAGCCACCCTGGCGAGCCAATTCTCATCTCATTCCTTTTTGTATAGGGCTTTGTTAAGTATGGGCTATAGTTAAGTAGTTTATTTTACTACATCAGTTTTACATTTTACAATTTAAAATACTTATTATAAGTTGAATGTTTCAAAATCTGTCTGTTTCATTCATATGTCGTGTTTTTGGTACAATTAATATGTTACCTGTTAAAGAATATCGTTTTGACTAAAGTCTCTATTAGAAAGATAATAACGCTAAATATATTTTTTAATTTTGTTTAAAATTTGATACATGATATTAAAAATTTGGTAAAGTTTCCCTGAAAAATGAACCATTGGATCATGTGATGTAATGCAGATTACACCAATAAGTTCCATTCCATTATTTACTTATTCTTATTACTATCCCAGCGTTAATAGTAGTTTAAAGTATTAGTAGTTGATAAAGGATTAATTCGTGAAGACTAGTTTAGAACCCCTACCGCTGTAGATGTAGGTAAGTGGGATTGATGAGTTTCTTTTTTATATGGCCCTGCGAAAATGACTCTACTCTGCCTGATGGAAAGCATAAGCAGAATCCAAGAGTGATAGTCACCATATACTCATTACGAATGCAGACAGTGCAACAATGCAGCATGTGGACCCACACCATGGGCGCTTGTTGCACCATGTGATGCTTCCGCATTATTGGGCCTCCGGTCTCGCACTCACCAACGAAACACGATAACACGAACGCTGTCATTTTACGTTGATCATAAGTGCGAGGGTAGTACCGCCCCGTTCGAGCCGGCCCGTTCGTGCTGAAATCAGCGTGGCACTACTACCTTGAGTTTATGCACAATGGTTATTGGTTTTATGTTCTTGGCTAGACAAGTCCCATAAGAAAAAAAGTAATTGATTTATGTCGAACAATTACAGCCTTAAAGATTTATTTGCACTCAACGACTCTGTCATACCAATGCCGTAAAATATAGTGTTCTGTATTTGACTTATCTCTGAACTTAAGAATTAGACTAATGATGAACTTCGCAAACTTTGAGTTTTTGGATTACTTTTCTCAAGTTATCTTTTTTTCAATACTATTAATTTATTAATATTAATGGCTACAGAAACAGTAAGTCTGCGATGCAAGACTGAGCGTAATTTCGTCGCAGTCATGTGATGCCAGTGATGATAATGTGTAATATAATCACACAATTTCTGTAAATATCCTATTCTAAAGCGGTACTGGAAGATATACTGCAGTGGATAAGTAATCCAATCTTTAACTCAACAAGAAAATTAAAAAAACTATAACTCAACTTCATAATAACTTTCAATAAAATATAGTTACGGTAGAACAAAGTAACATGCATAGCCTGTTGAAACTACTTACCTATGGGCCGGGCCTACTTACCCTTCCTTTTGACTTTGCTGCAGTCGCATAAAACAAATCGAGAGACCTGCAACTATGTCATGGCCTGCCAGATCGTGATGTGACCTGATTTGGCCTCTAATGAAAGTAATGAAGAATATTTCCAGGGAGATTTTCTATAAACAGATACTTTTTATTTAAATAGTCACTACAATAAATACACCACAATAGTTACTTAATAATGAAATAAAGCGTACAGCGTCAAGAACACAATAGCATACGTTTCGTTGTAGATTAGATTAAATGTAGCAACCGCTATCACTGTTTCGAAGGTCCTAGACACAAACATGTAAAAAAAGTTCGTTATACTCCACTATAACCATTTTACTTCTTCTGTTTCAGGTAGCTTCGACTAAGATGATCTTCATGCTGTAACAGACACTGATTGACTGCCAACATGAACCTTATATTAAAAGGATTATATACATCCCTTATATTATTTATAATCATAATAGAAACTACTGGAATAGATTCTGATGGTATGTAAACTTGTTAGTTGGTGTTCTGTTTTTTAATTATTAATTTCATACGAGCCAGTCAAAGCGGCTCTACCTGCCTGATGGGAAGCATTTTTTTTTATGAAATAGGCGGGCAAACGAGCCGACGTATCGCCTGATGGTAAGCGATTACCGCCGCCCATGGACACCTGCAACACCAGGGGCGTCACAAGTGCGTTGCCGGCCTTTGGGGGATGGGGAGGAGGTGGGAAGATAGGGGGAGGTGTGGGGTATGGGCCTCCGGAATCCTCACTGCGACACAACAAACACAGCGCAAGCACTATTTCACACTAGTTTTCTGTGAGGCCTTGGTATCACTCCGGTCGAGCCGTCCCATTCATGCCGAAGCGTGGCTCTCCCACGGTATATGAGCAGAATTCAAGAGAACTGGTCACCATACACATTGCGAATGCAGGCAATGGCGGCCTATTGAGATGCATCGTTGGGCCCCTTCGGTCTCGAAATTACCCGCGAAACATCGCGAATAACATTTAAAATTATTAGGGTAAGTTTCAGGACTTGCTGGTTAAGTCTCTTATAGTCAACTTATTTGCAAGTTAGTCCTTAGTCTCCAACTCTGCTATTAAGTAGCTTGAATACACCAAGACTACTCTTTGTTTATTTATCTCGTGTCTATTTGCTCATTCAATATTGTCTGTAAGAGATTGCTTTTAGTATTAAGGCTGTTCGTTGTACATATCCGTCTGTAACATTCAACTATCGGTTGTTGTGATATTGGTTAGTTACAATAAAGCATATTCTATTATATTCATAAAAAAGGAGTGAAAACCTAAAAATATAATCTAACAGTGGTTACTTACATAAATATACTCCCCATCCAAACATGCCTTCAGAAGTTTTTACTTCAATTAGTTCTAAAAAAGTTTGAAGTTTGTACAGTTCTGGTAATAGTCATTATAAACTCTTTTCCAACCATTTAATACATATAAGTAACAACCATTTCCTTTTATTTTTCTATTGCATATTCCTTTCCCTTTGAATATATAAGTATTCGCATTAGAGAGCGTTATTATGCGATCGCACAATATAATTTAAACATTTTTTGAACTGTTTAAATCATAGTGTGCGATTGGAGTTACATTACTTATAAAATCAATCAATATTTAATCCAATTATTAACAATAATTACAGAGTCGTTACCAGATGAAAATCAACCCGATGTCAGGGGCAGAATGATAAAATCATATTCTGGAGCGAAACCCGAACCCATAACATGTACAGGTGAAGGCTTTGTGAAAGATCCTGAAAACTGTTCTATGTTTTATCGGTGTTTGAAATCTGGAAACAATAAATACACTATATTTAGGGTAAGTTAATACGAGAACTACTATCAATGAATGTCAAGTAGAACAAAAAACCTCAATATTCTATTAGACATTGTACCCAAATATTTCGTTTAGATTTATAACACTTTTTTTTTTCAGTTCCAATGTGGGCCCGGGACTGTTTACGACCCAGATCATGAGGTGTGTAATTATCCCCAATCCACAAAGAGATCTGAATGTGGTGGTATTTCTCCACCTTTTCCACACACTTCTCATATTAATGACATTCAGGACAATATGTATAATGAAATACCCTCTCCGATGGTGAGCAGTAAACCAGTACATCCTTCATATACATTACAAAAGACTAGTACAATGAATGTTAAACAAACTTCACCATCTTATGCAGTAAGCTCTACGACAGAACTTTCAAGTTCTTACCCATGGGCGTCATCAATAAACCCAATTAGCACTGATCGTAATATACATAAGACGACCGTGAAACCACTAGACACAGAAACTAAAATATCACATCCGATTTCTCGAGATGATATTTGTATATCAGATGGATTCATGGGAGATAGCGAAAATTGTCGTAAATTTTACAGATGTGTAGCAAACCAGAATAGGGGATTTACTAGATATGAATTTATGTGTTCTGAAACAACAGTTTGGGATGAAGAAAACCAAATTTGTAACCATGTTTGGGCAGTAAAGAAAAGCAGATGTAGTCTTTACTCTGAAAAAGTTACAGATTCAAACATGCAGATTACTACTGAAAAATTGCACACACCTGAAAAAAATACAATGGACCTACATATAAAAGAAAATCCTAACGATAATGTTATTAATACTATTCAACATCAACTTCAAATAGGCTATGGTACAAAAGTTACTCAATCGCAAATTCAAATAGGTAACGGTTTTGTACAACAAAATCAGACACAAGTTAATTATGGCGATCGATTAAATCAAAATAAAAAGAAAGGAAGCAAACAAAATCAGAATCAAATCAGTCATGGGTCAGCTGTGAGTCAATCACAAATACAAGTTGATTATGGTAATAAAGGTGTTCAAACTCAATTACAAATCGACCATTCCAAAGATGCAAGTCAAAACCAGATCCAGATTAGTGAGACCTCAACTAAAAAAGGTTCAACTACTATATGGCAATCCACAAATCAAGAACAAGGTAAGCCTGAAAGTACAGACTGCATAGAGGATGGATTTATAGGCGATAGTATTGACTGCCGAAAATTTTATAGATGTGTTAATAATGGACAGGGAGGTTTTAAGAAGTTTGAATTCAACTGTGCTGATGGCACAGCTTGGGATCCCAGTATTAAAAGTTGTAACCATATATGGGCGGTCCAAGAATGTAATTCACATGGATCTGGGGAGTCTAGTCCACATACTGTGAAAACAACAACATATACAACAACACAGAGTTATCATACAACAATATCTACGGAACGCACAACAGCACAACTCATTGAAGATAATGAAAACAGTGACAGCGTTGGCTATGGAAATTCTGAGCCAGAATCGATGCAGACACCTTCATCAAGTACAACAATAATGACCGCACATGACTCCAATGGAACTGAATGTTTGTCTGATGGATTTATGGGAGATAACAACAATTGTAAAATATTTTATAGATGCGTCAACAACGGTAATGGAGGCTTTACAAAACACACATTTCAGTGTGGTGAAGGAACATTATGGGACCCAGAAATTAAAGCATGTAATCATGCGTGGGCAGTTGTTAAATGTGGTGGGAATATCTCACCAGATATTACTAAAGTAGAGAAAACAACTGAAAAAATAAAAACTTCTACACCTATATATATTCAAAATACTACATCTACACATTTACCGAGTGTATCGTCTGATGAACACGAATTTGATGACGAAAACAACGTACCAGGATATGGATCGTCAAACAATGAAATTCAAACAACCACAATACGAAATCAACATACAACAGAATCTATATCGATAGATGAAAAATGTACACAAAGTGGTTTTATGGGCTCATCAAGTGACTGTAAACGATTTTATAGATGTGTCGATGACGGAAATGGATCTTACATAAGATATGAGTTTATATGTGGAGAGGGGACTTTGTGGGACCAGGAACTTAAATCATGCAACCATGCATGGGCAGTAACTAAATGTGGCTCTAATGGCGAATCTTTATCAATAAGTAATGAAGTTAATCATAAGAATCCGCAAAATGAAAATGTTGTCTCTCAAACTGGTAGTACAACCACTGATATCCCTGCTTCTACTGACACTACAAAGCACGAAACTGCTAGTGAATTGTGCGGTAGTAGTGGTTTCTTTGGTGATACAAAGCACTGTGAAAAATTCTACAGGTGTGTTGATGACGGTAAAGGTAGTTTTATTCGTTACGAATATGTATGCGGTGAAGGTACTGTTTGGGATCAAAGTTTAAAAGCATGTAATCACCGTTGGGCTGTTCAGGAATGTGACTTTACAAAAAATACTACAACCAATGTACCAAGTGAGGGTACTACCGAATATACTGTAATATTAACCACATCTTTAAAATATGAAGAGTCTCCAGTAACTCAAAATATATCTGAAGTTTTATGGTCTAAAAATGACTCAAGTGTTATTTGCACTAAAGAAGGTTTTGTGGCTGACCCGAAAAATTGTAAATCGTTTTATAGATGCGTTAATGATGGTAAGGGTGGTCTCACAAAATATCAGTATAACTGCGGAGAAGGCACTTATTGGAATCAAGAAATTCTATCCTGTGATCACATTACTTCTGACAAAATCTGTGAGCCAGAATATTCATCTACAACGAAATTACCTCATACGCAAGAAGAAATAATACCAGAATTAACTACTGTTTCTAGAGATGATACTCAAGAACAATCACCGCCGTCTAAACCAATGGAATCATCAGCAACTTGCACATCCGAAGGTTTTTATGGTGATCAACATGATTGTAGGAAATATTATAGATGCGTTAATAATGGAAAAGGAGATTTTACTATGTATAATTTCAGTTGTGTAGAAGGAACTAGTTGGAATAAAGACTTTCACGTTTGTACATACGAGTCACTCGGCAGATGTACTGATTTAACATCTTTAGAAACCACTCAAAATCCATTTCAACAAGAAAATAGCGCAGCGACTTCAGAGAAACTTAATACTTCCTCCACGTCAATGGAACAATGTGAATTAGAAGGTTTCTTCGCAGTCCCAAATGACTGTAAAAAGTTCATTCGGTGTGTAAGTAACAATCAAGGTGGATTTATAAAATATGAATTTGCTTGTTCGGAAGGCACAGTTTGGGTTCAAGAAATGTTAACTTGCTATCATGATACTGGAGAAGCCAATTGTAATCCTCAGATAATGACCAAACCTGTGACAAATGAACATCATCCACAAACAACTGAAAATAATGTGCCTAGTAGCTCGGAGCATTTACCAGGAGATAAAGTAAATGATGAAAATAAGAGTACCATTAAACCACCTCCAAATTCGGCTGATGTTTGTTTATCAGAGGGATATTATCCGAATGAAAAAGATTGCAGAAGATTTTATGAGTGTGTAAATAATGGCAAGGGAGCTTTTACCAAATATGATCATATTTGTTTCGAAGGTACCGCCTGGGATCCTAATACTGAGAAATGTAATTATATCAGTCGAGTATCATCTTGCCAAGAGTCTGTAATGCATGATGCAGATTATACTCAAACAACCGAGAGTTCAGGAGCAACAACACAAGGTTTAACTTCATCTACTGTCAGTACGACAACATCAAGAAGCCCCGATTCTCCTTTGCATAGTATGGACGTTTGTGAAAGTGAAGGTTACTTTGGTGATACGCAAGACTGCAAAAAGTTTTATAGGTGCGTTCACAACGATAAAGGAGGATATACAAAATATGATTTCACTTGCGCTGAAGGTACTATATGGGATAAAGATATTCCCACTTGCAATCATCCTGAAAATGTTGCAAATCCATCGTGTAATATAAATAAACCCAATAGTGACTCAATGCCAAACATGACGGAGAGTACTGAGGATCAAAGTGAAGCACCTACGAGTAAAACACCAGAAAATAATAGCATTAACTGTACTAAAGCAGGATTTTATCCCGACCCTAATAATTGCAAAAAGTTTTATCGATGTGTAGATTGGGATGGCAATGAAACAAAATTTTCTATATTTCACTTTGAGTGTGGTGAAGGTACAATATGGGATCCAGCTCTAGATACATGTAATCATGAAGATTCTGTGTATCCACCTCGCAATTGCAGTGGTTTGGTGTCTCCAGTGACAGAAGAAACTACTACAACGGAAAAAGAAAGTACAACAAAGTTACAAGAAAGCACAGAAGTGATAACTGCACCTGCTACCACTGAATCTGCAGCACAGACTACCACCGAACGGTTAAAAGAAAGTACTACAGAACAATCCGGTGAAACTACTACTGAACGCTCAGGAGAAGCATCCACTGAACAACCACCCGAAAGTACTACTGAACGGTTAGGAGAAAGCACTACAGAGTACACGGCACAAACTACCACAGAACAATTGGGGGAAACTACTACTGAGCAGTTAGTAGAAACGACAACCAAAGAGTCTGTAGAAAGCACTACTGAACAAATAGGAGAAAGTACTACTGAAAAAATAGGAGAAAGTACAACTGAAAAATTAGAAGAAAGTACTACTGAAAAAGTAGGAGAAAGTACTACTGAAAAATTTGAAGAAAGTACTACTGAAAGAGTGGGAGAAAGTACTACTGAAAAGATACTAGAAAATACAACAGAAGAATCGGTAGAAACCACGAGTACTACAGAACAATCATCTGAAAGTACTACAAAAGAATCAATAGAAAATACAACTACAGAGGGTTTAGGTACAGATCAAACAACAACGGAGCAAGTAGAGACAACAGAAAGTGGAACAGATAATTCCACACAAAAACCTACAGGTAGCGACTGTCCACAAACAGAAAACGACCAAAACTTATTTGTATGTCCATCGTCTTTCAGAAGGCATCCAAGATATTGTAATTTATTCTATCAATGCGATGAAAACGAGGATAGTCATGAATTAAAAATTGCAGTATTTACTTGTCCTAATAATACAATTTATGATGAAAGCAAGACAAAATGCGTAAATGAAAGTAAAGCTGAAAAATCCTGTGGTGGTGAAATATCAGAAAAACGTAGAATTAAACGAAAAGAGAGAAGAGGAAATATTATCAATGATCCAGTAAGTACATTTTTGTATTATAATATTTTTGAATTGATTTTATATCAATTTATCTGTCTGCGTCTACCATTTTACTTGGAGACTACTGTTTAGTACCAGAAAACTGTAATTTTGCATGAGAGATATCTGTTAGTCACCACCTTAGTAAAATATGTATTTGTAACCTACCATTTTACTTACAGTATCTTTTTGGGATAAGACTCCTGTAAAGACACTGTAAATACTTTGAATAAATAAATATATGTTGTTATAGTAAAATTAATAATACCTTAAATATAGTTAATTGAAAAATTCTATAAAAAAATATAAAGAAATCCTTAGAAAAATTACTAAGATAAAGTAATTTACAATAGAACTCTAAATTACGCGTAGCCTGTCTCATGCTTGACTAGTTTGTTTTTATAAAATAACTAGCAGACCCACGCAACCTTGTTTGCGTCTCCTATTGCCCGTAGCGTGATAATTTTCCCCCGTTTTTTAAACATTTTTCATTGGTGCTCCGCTCCTATTGGTCGTAGCATGATGATATATAGCCTGTAGCCTTCCTCGATAAATGTACTATCCAACACTGAAAGAATTTTTCAAATCGGACCCGCGGTTCCTGAGATTAGCGCGTTCAAACAAACAAACAAACTCTTCAGCTTTATATAATGGTATAGAAATTATTATATTGATGCACCTACTACCAAAAACTACAAAAAAGTTCTCAATAAAAAAAAAAAAAACATTTTGGGGAAGAAAATTGAATCTCTAATAATACTAACACCTGGGATGCATTGGTTATAACCCAAAGTTCTATAATATTTTCTGTTATTATCTTAGTCAAATCTATATCTATACTAATATATTAAGCTGAAGAGTTTGTTTGTTTGTTTGAACGCGCTAATCTCAGGAACTACTGGTCCAATTTGAAAAAATATTTTAGTGTTAGATAGCCCATTTATCGAGAAAGGCTATTCCTTAAGCCCTAGGCCTAAGGCCTAGGGCTTAAGGAAGGCTATATATCATCACGCTAAGACCAATAGGAGCGGAGCACCATTGAAGAATGTTACGAAAACGGGGGAAAATTATTACGCTACGGGCAATAGTAGACGTAAACGAGGTTACGAGTATAATGCCTTATCCAAAAAAAAAAAAATACTCCTTTTATTCTTTTTTTTCCAGCTCGTTGTCTCTGAAAAAAGTTACGGGTGTTCTAAGACTGGATACTTTGCATTTGAAAAAGAAGGTGACTGCTCTAAAGGGTTCCTCAAATGTACATCAACAAAGTCGAACAAGCTACGAGGATTAGTGTATCAATGTCCAGAAAGTTACGTATTTTGGAATGTGAGCAAACGATGTGAACCAATTAATAAAGTTAGTGACTGCAAGCGTTCACTTGTCAATGACTGGAGTAGGAGGTCGGAGATACCTATAGAAAGACAAAATGTAGCCTGGTAAAAATATATTGCCATTTATGTATAAAGAAGAAGAAATTTAAGCATTTGTATTGTGATAGATAACATACTGCGCTTGTGCAATACGGTTAATGTTAAATAAAGACGTAAAATGGTAAAATATGTACCTAACATCCAATGTAATTTCGTAACTAGATTCTAAGGTTTTGACTGTTATATTTTTAATGTCGCACCTAGTGGTCACTTTATGGTATTCATATAATGATAATAATCAGCTACGACCAGAGTGGAACTTAAGCTTTATATAAATCGTGTAATATAGGCTTTAGTAGTAGAGATTATAAATTCAAATATTTAAGGCTAAGCTAACTTTACAGTACGGAATTACTGTTTATTACTTTCATTACTGCGCGTTACTATGTGGCACTGCACGCAGCAATTTAATACGCGCAAGATCTTGTGCACATTTGGCAGCTGTGGCGACACTTGTTCTATAAACCTATATGGACGTGTTGAAAACCACGATTTATAGATGGATAGACACACTGATAAGGACAATTGTTGATGCTGGACTGTCTTGCGTTTATGTGAACTTAACCTTAAAGGACATGTATACCGCATAACTTTAAATTGGTGGTAGATATAAATTTCAAATATTTCAAACTACCCACACGTGAAATTATTCTTTATATTCGAAAAATTACATTTTTGACTAATTTTGATACTCATAATTTTCAACGATAAAAAATTGGAAAAGTATCAGAAATGTTCCAAATTAACAGTTTTAACAGTAATGTAAGACAGATTAACTTTTTTTCATTTCTAAACGAAGTCATCATAGTCAGCCTCTGTAGGGCAAATAAAAATTTAATTGGTTGTTGGTAATATTATACCAATTTTAAGTACAACCATTAATAGGAGCATCACGATATTAGTTAAGGTAATACTTGTTACTTTAGTCCTCATTCTTGACCATATATTGTTTTAAATATGAAATATCTAGTCTATATTTTTTTTAGTTTTCAGCAACAGTTCTCTTACAGCCATAATATTAAGATAAAACCTTGTGAACAAAATATTGTTCAGCTTACGAAAGCAATATTTTGATCACGAATTAATTTAAAGTTAGTTGAATAGATTAAGGAATGCAATAAATTATTAGCGAATGTATTTGTTTTCTTACTTCTAATAACCCTACAAAAACAAAGGAAAAAAAAACATTTGAAAAATAATTTAATACGAAATAACAATAGCTAATGTGATTACATTTATAATAAAATCAAATCGATACCCATACAGGAGGATAAAAGCCCCTTACAAAAAATAGTCAGTTCAGCAATTATAAAATCAGTAATAGTTTCTTCTTGATTGTGATGGACTACATTACTATAAATCGTTCCCAAAAAGGCATGACAAGATGTATCAGTAGCTATAATATTACCTTTTAAATCAATTGTGAGTTTATTGACTTCTAGATTCTGGTCTGTTTCACTGTTCTGTGATATATTGGTAATATTATAAAATTCTGACTTGTTAAGAGTAGTCGGAGCTAACATAATAACTGGTTCAAAATTATGAACAATTGGTTTTCCAGGTTCTCCTAAACCATCCCCAGATAAAGCACTATGTTTATCGGAATCAGAGGGAATAATGATACTTTTACGTGTTCTGTTATTAACTTTGGTCGGTTCTGGCTTCGATTTCAACCCTTTATTGTGAAATAAAAATTCTAAAAATAATAAGGGTAACAAACCCATTTTAGTACTTTTATTATTAGCTTCTAAAGACCCATCACTAGTATTGCGCGTTGATTGTTTAGAAATATCATTCACATTATAACTTGTTTTAAGTATCATACTGTCTGTTTGTCCTATATCTGAAGTGGTAAAATTCTTAGATTTGGTATCTGCTATGATAGGGGCATGACGTTCGTGTCTTATGGATTGTATATATCTGTCTTCAGCTTCAGAAAGAGTTTGTTGTGGGTAGGCATTAACTGATATATCTTCCTTTTCTAGAGCATTAATAATATCTTGGATATTATTCATCTTCTTTAAATCCTTAGAGGTTTTGGTTAGTTTATGAGTAAATTTTAAATCTTTAATTACTTTACTTGTATGTCCATATTTATTCAGAAGTGTCTGCAACTTTTTAATGTATAGAGTGTGTTGAAATTTGGGAGTTAAAATATCAGGATTAAATGCCACACCCCCCTTATCCCAAATGGAAACTGTGCGTGCCATAAACTCAATTAGTTGATGTGGTAATATCCTCCAGACCTTTCTAAGTGGTGAATTATCCATAAAAGCAGAAAGTGACAAATACTCAATGTTTATATTATGATTACCAGTTTTATGTTTATTAACATTTTTATCTCTTGTCCACAACATGTTTAAAGCTAGTTCATTATTTTCCTCAGCACTCAACCAACCTACATTAGTATCATTAATAATTACTATAAAATTAAATTTAAAATCAGTATACGTGGTTGCTATTACGTCAATGTATGGCATGTATTGATTTAAATCTATGTCATCATGTTGGCCAACAAATACATGTATGTATACATCAAGTAATATTTTCATGGAAGTATTCCTATTTTCATTAGTTCGTACTGAGTAAGCAGGCTTTGTGTCGACGGATGAAAGCATTGAAAATGCAAATAGACTGTTATAAACGACAAATACTGTTAAACTAATCATTCCGATTGCTATCCACCAGTAAGTAAGAAAAGACGACCAGTGATCTGAAAAAAAACAATATAAAATATTACTACTGTAATCAGTTTCATAATATTCCGATACGAATAATTTGAATGCACCATGTGTACCCTTTAAAATGTGAACATACCTAAGTTATTTAAAGAACTCTTTATTTCTTTTATTCAACTACTTTATTTATTTATACATTTATATCCACACATCTTTACATTTATTACCAAATAACTAACAATATTTTACAGACCCTTTAAGAACTTTTTCTCCAATCAGTAACTATGATACGTTTAAGACCCTGCAATACCCAGTTTAATATCATTTCATGTCTTGCTTTTAGAGATGTTTACCACGCAATTACGTACCCAAGGCAAAAGATTTACATACAAAAAATCCTTGTTACGGGTATATCTGAACTTTAAATTGATTCATAAAATGTCCAACAATATGAAGCTGAACATGAACAGGTTTCTGTAATCTATCTATCTATCTATATATATAAAAGAGTAAGGTGACGGACTGACTGACATAACCAGAGATCAACGCACAGCCCAAAGCGCTGAAGCTAGAATCCTGAAATGTTGCATGTAGGTTCTTTATATACCGCAAGTGAGCACTAAGAAAGGAATTTTTAAAATTCCACCCCTAAGGGGGTAAATCAGGAGATGAAAGTCTGCGTGAGCGAAGCCGTGTAGGAGGTAGTAGAGCCACGCTGATTTCAGCACGAATGGGCCGGCTCGACCGGGGCGGTACTACCCTCGCACAGAAAATCAACGTAAAATGACCACGTTCGTGCTGTCGTGTTTCGTTGGTGAGTGCGAGACCGGAGGCCCAAATAGTCTAGTCAACAAGTTCCATACTTGTTGACTAGACTAAAAGATGCAGCAGCATCACTAGGCCGCCATGGTGTGGGTCGCCATACTGCATTGTCTGCATTCGCAGTGAGTATGGCGACCAATACTCTTGGATTCTGCTTATGCTTTCCATCAGGCAGAGTAGAGTCATTTTGGCGGGCCATACATAAAAAAAAAAAAAAAAAGCTAGTTCTATATAAAGATGATACCTGGCCAGCGTGTGAGGATCGCTGCCGCTCCTTTATGATTAATCCTAGCGCGTCCTCTGTATGCCGTCGGATGGACTCGCCGATAATAACTCGGACTCAGCTCTTCCTCCGACCCCTCTTCACATAGTAATGGATGCTGTTCTCTATAATATTCACTCATCACTCCCCATCGATTCTACTATTAACAAAGAATATAAATTAATATCAATTATTATGTTACAAATATACCTCAAAATTTAATCTTTTAAAGTTTTTTATGTAATGAAACGTCATGTCAAATTTTACCACTTATAAATGTAATGGCTGGACTAAAGAGGATGTGCCTAACATTGGATTATAAAGTGGCGTACAAAAAGTTTACATAATAGTAGTACTACGTAACGTATTCGCTATAATTATAATAAAAAGACTTCTAGCTAGCTATGGCAATTGATGGGTACGAGTAGAAATTGAACAAAGAAACGATGGATGAAATTTTAATATAAAAATAATATAATTAAAATGGAAAAAAAGACACAAACAAACTTAGATGATGAAAATAATTTTAGGAGGGTTACATTATTTTGTATATCAGCTTATTAAGTAATAATGTTATCAATAATATAAAACAATTAAGAATAAATACTTTTCACTTAAAAATGTTGCAATCGACTTGCATCGATCGTTAGTACATTACAAAAAAAAAGTCAAGGAGTTGCTATCAACTTTGCCGAATATAACTAATATTTCTAACTGTGCTGTATTTTATGATGTAAACTCCTACAAATGTTATCGTTATGGTACAATGAAAATAACTGTATGAAGAAAAAAAAAAAATTGAATATTTTGCTGAAACATTAAAAAGCAGCTCGTTCATATCCATGTACTAGATGCCTCTATAATGATAGAATAGACAGAAAAACCTCAAATACATATGTATCTTACCCACAGTCCTCTGATACTTAGGGATCAGAAGACTGTGGGTGGGGACTCTGCCTGGTAGCCAGGCATAGTCTGTATAAGGTAACTAGACAGAAACCCAATAAGTACCGTTACCGGTCCACGCTTCGGTCGGAAGGGGCTGGCCCGACCGGAGTGATATCACTGCCTCACAGAAAACCGGTTTGAAATAGTGCTTGCGCTGTGTTTCACCGAGTGATTGAGGATACCGGAGGCCCATACCCCCAGCCCTTCCCACATTCCTCTTTCCATTCATTCAATTTCCCCATGACCCAAAGGCTGGCAACGCACTTGTGACTCCTCTGGTGTTGTGGGTGTCCATGGGCGGCGTTAATCGCTTACCATCAGATGATACGTCTGCTCGTTCACCCCTATTCCATAAAAATAAATCTTATATATACAATTCTCGTGTCACAATGTTAGTTACCATACTCCTCTGAAACGGATGGACCGATTTTTATGAAATTTGGTGTGCATATCGGGTAGGTCTGAGAATCGACCAACATCTATTTTTTATACCCCAATTTTTTTTACGGCAAGACAACGTTTGCCGGATCAGCTAGTATAGATATATAATTCTCGTGTCACATTGTTGGTCATGATGAATTCCGAAACTATGTAACCGATTCTAAAAAAATATTTAAATGTGTATTTGGCTGGCTTGCTTATGATAGAATAGTTAATATCACGCTAACACCAATAGGCGCCCGGCATTATTGAAAAGAGACGCATACGCAGTTGCGTAGACCAGTTAGTACACCTATGTACTTATATATTTCTAAATACATACATATAATAGATAAATTACATCTATACAAATAAACGGAATTGGAGTGTCTGTTTGTAATATTAAAATAACTGCTTTATACTAAATGCAAATGTATGTATACACGGTACACATACCAAAATAACATTTTTAAAATATTTTTTTATTTCTCTTACTTTTAGCTAGCTTACCCGCGGTACGACTACGACAATAACCACAGGTAACACCGCGGGACTCAGCTAGTTCAGAATAAGAACAACGATCATGCTTATCAAACTATTATTTGTTCTAGGTGGTACAGAAGTAACGATCTCTGTTATAGCAGCCAGCAGACAGCATGTTTAAATACTGGACCAACAGACCTATCAAACACATACGAGTACGTAAACCAGCCTCTTCAAGTTATTGCAGCCTCAGTCCAGTTTAATAATCTTAGCTTCTTCACTTGATCGTTTTACTTACTTACTTTAGTTTACCTAATCTAAAAACGATTCCATTCTAAAAGGAAATTGGGTTCACAAAAGTCTGTTTAAAAGAAAAAAAAGTAGAGTCGAAATCCTTTTAAATTTTACCTAATACTCCAACCCTTAATCGAAATCGGAAAAGTGCAGGAAGACGATGATGATGATTACGATAATGATTTGATGTTAAATCAAAATGTAAAGAATGATGAAAGTCACTATCGATCTCCTCAAAAACTTTTTTCAAAAAAACTACAGTTTAACGAATGCAAAGACGAATGCGACAAATTTGCAATATGTTCTCACAAATACGAATTAAATATTGTATTTAATAATATAGAAAAAAGAGTGAAGTGTTCTTCCCGCCCACATATGCGTGCATTGATGTATGAAAAAGAAAGGGCCTATAGACAATACTGTCACAATTAATATACATACACCCTTCGATGTAAGCTTTTTAGTAAGTACGATGAACAAAGGCAACGATGAAACACAACAATCTTGTAAGCACTAAAGTAGTCCGTTTTCATTGGAACTGATCTCAATTTTCACTTTTCACAAGTACATTTAAATATTTATAGGTGTTAGACATCGAGAATGAGTTTCCTATATTTTTAACATCTGAGTAAGGATAAGGTAGATACGTACCGCCATTTCGTATTTAACTAGCCAGTTTCAGACAGAAATTGGCCTACGATTTTTTTCCAGTCTGAATCGAAATTCCGGACATTAACGCGCTCAACCAAAAAAATAAACTCTTTAGCGTTATTATGGTCTAATGACACACACATATAACAATGATAGCGACCAACACGGGGAATGTTTGACTGTATATACAAATGTTCACGTAAGATACAATCAGAATTGTTGCTCGGCACGTAAACATTTTCCGCTATAATTTTGTTGAATCAACACCTCATTCGTCTCACGTACAAAGTTATTACGATTAACACTGAACAGCCGACTTTGCAGATATTTGACCAATCAAATACTAAATTATGATGAAATGGTCAGTTAGTCACTCCTCTGAAAAAAATGATGTCCCTTAATGAGTAAAATCTTTGAAAACAAAAATTTTGTGAAATTGTTATTTTACATAGCGAAATAAAAGTCAGAATTAGTAGAGAGTCAGAATTAAATATCATTTTAATTGGAAGAGCATGTTGCATCTACTCTGGTTTATCTAAAAATTGGTAAAATAAACAACAGGTCTTAATTATTTAAGTATAGTATTACTTTCAGAGACGTTCCTAGCCCGTGCACCCACCCACATGGCACCCGTGTGCAATCATTACTCTAGCGCCCTATAGTTAACGAAGCGCCCTTCAGTAAGTGCACAGATTCATTAAAAGTGCTGCAGCCAGCGTCCCTAACAGAAATGCGCCCGTGTGCACACCTTGCATTATAGGAAAAGACGCCCCCAGATAATTATGTTAAAACCTAAAGCAGAATTAGACCAGATTTCGCCATCGACCTGAACTAAGATGTTCCGTTATAACAGAGCTTAGTTGCAGGCTGTAGGAGACACAAGTATATCCTTGCCTTTGCGGTCATAGTAACACCACCTAATGGAAATCACGAGTACAATAATTGGGCATTTTTCATTTCTGCTGTATTCAGCATAGCTTTAGTAAATTGACAAAATTAAATATTGGTTATGTGTTAATTATTTTTATATCTTTCAGAGAGCACCCTTTAAAAGCCTTGCAATGATGTTGTGTTTCTGTTGTATATAATTCTGGTTTTAATTTGTTGCTCACGATCAATGATATTTTAGTATATCATTGCTCACGATGAACTCCGAAACTACCTATCTAACCGATTTTCATGGTTTTTTTTAAATGTGTGTTTTGCTGGTGTCCGACGTCCCTAAGAGAAGATAGTTATGATCACGCTTAGACAAATAGGAGTCAAGCATGATTGAAAAGAGACGCAGACGAAATAGCAGAGAAAGGATAAAATATGTATATCTTAAAACCGCTTTGTAATAAATTGGCAGCATAAAAGTTAATACGAGATATATCAAGTTTAAAAACATATAAAAATGACGTTCATTTTGAAATTAGAATGGCTGCAAAATTATTAGCAAATGTCTTACTCCCGTTTTGAAATTCCCTCTTACGTTGAATATTGAAAGATTTAAGTTACTGTAAATAATACGACATTATTTGAAATAAGGTAATGAATTTTTTTTATTTATATTTAGATTTCGTTCGATGGTGCTTACTTTTCAATATCTAAAGTTGGTGTAACTTTTGGCATTTGCATCTTGGATTTGACTAGTGATTTCAGGTTATTGAAATAAAACAAATAAACAGTAACTGTATTTATTTATTATTATTTCTTTAATGAAAATGGGATATGAAAGTATTGTTGATAAATTTATTAAAACTTGCGAGTATAAATACCTACTACTAAATAAAGTAATTGTAGTTTGAAATCAATTATGATACTACTTAAGAAACACTTTTAAATAATTTAACTACAACATTTATATAAGTATGTACTCTGAACCATAACTGAGTATATATTAGGTATCACATCCACATAATGTACATACTGAGCAATATATAAGATGATACATAGCACACACTAAAAGATATTTGAGTATAGTACTTACTGAAAAAACATTGCATAAGGCCTACTTTATGTCATAGGCGTTTCCTTCCAGTCGACCTTTGCGTGTTGCAAAACTGTATGTATCAGTGTATCATTGGAACAAGTGAGGAGGACTGTTTAATTTAAACATAAAATAGGTATCTACTTTTAATAGGTACTATAAACTTAAAAAATATAAAGAATAACACATACAAAAATACTCTTGATATAGTATAATAATGAATACACAAATAATGATTCTGATGACTCAGTCAACATGTCTCCGTAGAGCTTGCATAGATTAATCTTGGAGGTTAATCGGTTGGTAGACGTCCTAATATCTAGGGGATCGCCCCTGTGATTTACAACTTGGAAAGTGAAGGAAGACTGAAAAATTTCTGTCATGAGCAAAGATTTCTATCATCGTTAGAGCAGAGATATTCCAAGTCGGATATTAGATATGTGGGCAAGTTGTATACTCTAAGACTACAACATTGTCAACGCTGTGCGACATAATAATCTGCAGCGCTGTCTTATAAGTACCCATGATAGTTGCGACCGATAAGCGAATACCATGATCAGACTTTTGTAAGTTCAAGTGTTGAGAAGTCTGTCTAGTTTATTAAGGAGATCTGCATTTAGCTCGAGGTAACACGCATGACCATATTCGACGACTGGGAAAATTAAAGTCTGGACTAACAACGTTTTTGTTTGTGTCTTTGTGTTTTTATGCAAAATAAATGTTATGTAGATGTGTACAAATCATCCAAAAATGTTATTCTTATTTTGACTGCCTCGTTGGTCTCGCGGTTGGCGTGTACGACTGCTGATCATGAGGTCTCAGGTTCGATTCCTGGGTCGGACCAAATGTTTGTATGATCTACAAATATTTGTTTCGGAGTTTGGGTGTTTTCTATGTATAATATGTATGTATTTACAAAAAAAAAAGTATATATGTATTTGTATCAGTTGTCTAGTACCCATAACACAAGCTCCGCTTAGCTTGGGACTAGATGGCGTTGTGTGTTAAGTGTCCAAAATATTTATAATTTATTTATTTATTTATTTATTACTATATCAAATACTACCCAGTATTTTATGAAGGCCATTATGCCTTCACAAACTACACGTTTGTGATCGCATGATGGCTGTATTAAATTTAGCTAATGTAGAACAATGTAATTTATATTCACAGTGCGATATAATGGTGGAGCATGCTCCACAGATCAAAGTAGAAGAGCAGTATCCGTTGTTGAAAGTGGACGGCGGAGGAGATGGCGCAACTAATCCACAAGTCGCACCAACACTGGTCACGACAGGATGGGGCGTTACCTGTGCCCCTAAGCAGTCGTGGCTAGTACGCTGGCCAGGTCAGTATAAGAAAATCTTTATGTAATATCTGGGCACTTAAACAATTGTGGCTAGTACGCTCGCCGGATCAGTAGAAGAAATTGCATATGTAATACAGATAGATAACTATTGTCTATGCGGTGATGGATTATGACTACGGGCACCACCCTATTCATCCCGTGAATACCGTAAAAGCCGACTAATAGAGCAAACTGTGCAGGACAGCAGCACTGAGAAGTCAAGCTTGACACAAATCCTATACCAACTTGTGTGGCCGTGGTATAATAAGCCAAGAAAAGCCTAAGTCCAACCATGGATTGTTAAATGATGAGTTGCGTGCAGTACCTACTATTATTAGCATTTATTTATTTAGGCCATGAACCTATACATACAATAGTTTTAAACTTATCTTATTAACTTATTTGTTAGTTTCCTTAGTATTTATTCTTATCAATAGAAAAACTAAAACTAACTTACTTACATATTTTAAATTTTACATTATATCTTTAAAAGAGATTATGAACAATCGCAACTAAAGACTTTTCTCTTTATTAACTGGGATGAAAATAAGACAATAAATTATAACAGATTGGATATTCAACCGCCAGTTTCAAGGTTTGCTTGATGTCTGGAAGGATGTCTTGAATTCTGCAGTGTTATGCTGTGCTGCACTACAATTTTCCTATGCTAATTAATGTCGATGTGCTATATTTCCCTGTATATTGGTATACTGTGCATTCGATTGCCATAATTTTCAAATTTATTTGATTTAATTTTTGATGTTTTCAATAGCAATAATTTAAGACGAGCCATATGAAAACAAGGTTTTCTATCAAATGATTTCAGCAGCATTCATTACATCTGATTTGCGAGTTATCACGTTGTTCCAAATATATTGAGTTTACCATTTAATTGGTTAATACCATTATCATCTCAGCCGAAAGACGTCTATTCCTAGTCATATAATTAGTTATTAATAAGTTATAAAATGTAATCAGTAAGAGAAAGTAATACAAAATTAAATATTTTTCAGAGTACATTTCGGCATGCTGGATGACTTTAATCTTGCTCGGTATATCATTCCTCGTATTTTATGCGTTAGGAATGGAGGCATATAGAAGACAACCCGTGTTGCTTATCAAATACAACTCTTCAAAGCCTGCGAGCAATATCTTCTATCACCACATTATACCTAGAGGAAGCTCCCCACCTATAACACTCTATAGCGAATATTTGTCCAACATGGCCGTGCAGTACCCTTTGCTCAGTTTCCATGTGTACTTTTTAATCGATGATTCTATTCAAAATTCTTATCGAGCGCCAAGACACGCGAGATTCATCAATACTTTAATAGCGATGCCTTTATCTACTTCATATACATTTTTTAAACTTGATGATACCTCTAAACGTGAAATAACTGAATTTCAAAGGAAATTTCATAATCTTAACGTGACTGTTATGTCTCTGAGCAAGTACATGGCTATGACTCCATTAAAATATAACTGGAGAAGCATACCAATTCCATACCTATCGTTTTACACAAGAGTATTTTCTGTATGGCAATATGGAGGCGTTGGACTGGATTTATGTGCCTTCAATAATTACTTCAATAATCGAAAGGATGTCGATCGTAGGATTTCTATTATATTAAAACAACATAACGATGGCATAAAACCCGAGGAATATACTAAAGCTCTTCATAAAATTGATTGCGAAGAGGAAAGTGAAAAATTCTTTTCATTAGTCTATGGATTGATAAGTTCTATTTTCAACGAAACTCGAACATTCTTCTCGAAAAGTTTCCAGTTTTCTCGAATCGCTCTAGAAAAGGATGCAAACTATAAGACTAAACCATTGATTCCCACACACAGAAATAAACGAGATGTTTCTTTTGCACCGCCAGACAATAATGATACAGATTTTAACTCTGTTTCATTTGTAATTTTAAATTCAACAAACGTTACTGACCTCAAAAAAGATGAATATTCAACATCTCTGGAAAAAGTGGATAATTTAAACAAAAGTACAGCGCTTCAAGAAAACGACTCCTTTATTTTTAATAATATTAATGTAGAAGGATCTAACAGGTCTGATACAAATAAATCAGATCACCCGCAGTTGGTACTATTCTACGATTTCTCCGTTTTTTCAGACAGTATGATGGGACCTTCCTTTATTACGCCTGATGCTTTTGTGAGCTCTAATAATAGCCAACCAGGTAAAGAGAATAAATCAGTACAAAATGTTAATACTGGATCATACCTTCTTTCTCTAGATCCAGAAGGTTTTTTTATAGCAGCATCTTTTAGGCTCCATCCCTTCTTGGGTCATTTAATTTCGGCTGGTTGTCAACGCCTGCATCCCAAGTTCGCTATTCAAGACACACTATTTACTCAATGCTCAGGCTTGTTTAAGGAAGATGTCTACTGCAACAACATTTATTTATTATAGTTTTAATTTCTTATGTAAATGTTTTCTTATGATTTCTTGTATTTTCATAATTGTATTCACTGTAGAAAACCGTGTATGGTATTTGGATAAATTTAGAATTAAAAGACAATTACGTTCAATCTTAGTTTAATTTCTAATGTGGTATTCATTACCTGGCAAATGAAGCTTAGGGCAAGCTTAAACATAGTTTAAATACATTTATGACATACTAAATGCGTTTAACAAGGTTAAACACAATTAGCATCTTGTACAACGATACATTTTTTGCTAAACTATTTAAGGGCCACTTGCACGAAATAGCTTAAATACATTTAAGACATACTAAATGCGTTATAAAAGGTGAAACACAATTGGTATCTTGCACAACGATACATTTTTTACAAAACATTTTTAAAAACTGCCGAAGTTAAACATCGAAACTCGGCTATTTAGCGGCGCAAAAAGTGTTTAACGCGTGCATGGGTGCGAGTGCAACACTAGGCTACTGCCGTCTTGCCCACACTCGCAGGGCGCGCCGGCGCGCGACCCCTTATCATATTTAACTAAATTTACCTGCTGTCATCGTTGTGCAAGAGGGCGCAATTTTTTTTTGTTACACGTGTTATTGTATTTAATAAATTTTGTTTAGTAGCTACTTAAGTCGAAAGTTGTGCAAGTGGCCCTAAGAAACTGCCAAAGTTAAACATCGTAACTCAGTTATTTAGCGGCGCTAAAAGTATTGAACGCGTGCGTGTGCGCGAGTGCAATACTAGAATAGTGCCGTCTCACCCACACTCGCAGGGCTCGACCCCTTGTCATATTTAAATAAATATACCTGCTGTCATCATTGTGCAAGAGGTCGCTAAATTTGTTTATTCTAAAAGTGTTTATGCGTTTAACTGCATTTAACTAATCTTGTTTAGTAGCTACTTATATCGAACGTTGTGCAAGTCGCCCTTAGTATTCTTGTTATCAAAAGTATTTTAACAGTAATTGATCACCTTAGATGAATGATCCATTGTGTGTTGTATAACAATAAATAAAATTTTAAAAAGGGCAATCATCATCCTGTGAGCTTACTTCCTAACGGCCGTTTTCCAATAACCTGTCTCCAGTTTTATCTAGTGATATGTTATTGACAATGGTCTAAATTTATCTTAAAAAGAGTAAAAAAATAATATTCTGCATATCAATAAAAGTTTTTTATCAAAAATCATATTGAAAAAAATAGAAAAAACTACATAAACTATCTCCAAACAACTTGTAAAGGTTCGCACATACTATAGCCGCGACAGGCCACAGCGCATCGCATTGCAAAATTACGCCAAAGCACACAGGAGGGTCGGGCCGCACCGCAGCGCAATATTCGAATCAGTCAGCCGTTTAGCGTTAATGCCGCATGTAGCGTTCAACTCAGTAGTATAAATTATTACATTTATAAATTTTATATTACTTAGAATAGTTTTAAGGCGAGTTCCATTACTGCATGGTTGCATTCTGTCGTTACGGAACGTCAGTTTCACCTAGCAAAATCACCTTCTTATAGATAAGACAAACTACAGTATTGTTGAACATCCGAGATTCGACTCCTCCTCGGTAAATCATGAACGCGATTCGTTCGGCCGTCAACCTCAAGTGCCTTCCAACGCACTACGCACACTGAGGCAGGCCGCATTGTAACGCATAATATCGCCGCAAAAATACGCCTGGCACTGGCAACCGATCCCCCAGTGCATTGCGATGCGGCCCGTTGCGGCCCGCCCGCGGTGTGCGATAGTTTATATAAATAGTACGAAATTGATTCAGGAGGATTTTTGTTACGTGTTGCGGTGCGATGCGGCCAGCCCTAATGTGCGCGAGCATTAATGGTGATGATGTTCTCCTAGCCTAGCCGATTTCGGCCACTGCGGCCAGCCACAACGGAGACAAGCCAATTACGCAGGAGATATTCTAGTGTACTAGTGTGTGCGCAAACGACGCAAACGCAGGTGCTCTTTCTGTTGACTCACTCTCATAATCCGATGGGACGGTTATCTGACACGACTGGGTAGAGATCAGGCGCAGGATCTACGCCTTTACGTGCTCTCCAAGGCACAGGGGCTGAGACTCCATCTTCCAAACTCCGAGCTGTTATTAAGTATTTTTAAATTCAGAAGAACTCGATAACACTTTTTGACCTGACCCGGGACTTAAACCTGAGACGTCATAATCAGCAGTCGTTTACACCAACCGCTAGACCAACGAGGCAACAATCCACTGCCGGACATAGACCTCGTCTTAAGTGCCTACCACACGCGCAAGTATCACCACACTGCGCAGATAAAACTGTCATTATATATTTGTTTGGTGCGTGATATAGTTTAACCAACCACACGCACGGTGTTCCGCATACAAGCATACAAGCGGGCCTGCGCAGCCAAAACTGTGGTGATACTTGCGCGTGTGGTAGGCACCTTAGAGAAGAAGCTTAGGCCTTCTATACACAGACGATTGCTTAGGGTATATTTAAAGTTTTTCTCTTCTTTTCAGTGCTGTTGTCCACAACGTAGTCGTAGTTTGCTCCCTTAGTACACTCTTACGATACCCATGAGATGAATAGTGTAGATCTATAGACACTTTTAATAAAACTGAGAAAACTGTATGCAATGCAATAAAATAATTATTTGTGAATGTCTTTAAATATATTAGACGCATGAGCTATTTACTTAAGATCAGAGTTCTGGTAAATATAAAATCACATAAAATAATAGGGGCGTTGTAATTGTTCCACCCCGTTAGTAACACAGTTTTGTATTTGTGATATCTATACTTATAATAAAAATGTAACAGGTCAAATTCTGTACATTGAAGATATTTTGAAATTTTTTTTTGAAGGGCGCTCGATTATCGATACAGAAGCCAAAACTGTAATTTTTTTCATTTTTGTCTGTCTGTCTGTCCGTCTGTCTGTCTGTCTGTCTGTCTGTATCTTGGCCGCGCATCACGCCGAAACTACTGAACGGATTCAAATGAAACTTGGCATGATTTGAGTTCATACTACGAGGTAGGACATAGAATACTTTTTATCCCGATATTCAGCACGGTTTCCTGGTGGGGGGGGATGAAAGTCAAAATATGTACATAGTTGTAATTCAATAACACATGGTCCGATTTCATTCATTCTTTTTTTGCTAGAAAGAAAAGAAATAAAAGATAACGGAAAAGTCTTTTTTTTTTATCCGCGACTGTACACTGCCTGTGGGAAGCTGAGACAGATATATAAATATGGCGGTACGAAGTTCACCGGGTCAGCTAGTGTGCCTATAAAGTTATTAAGAGTGTTCATTACAATGATCGTTTCCACTTTTACAATATCATGAGATAAAACGGTATGAAAACTGAGAAGCGTGCATGCAAAGAAACGCTTTCGATGACAATTTTGACAAATTAATTTTGAGACAAATAGTAAACACAAATTTGAAATGTAATTTATCATGAAAATTATGTTAATCAGGCATAATGAAGTTACCGTTTCACATAATTTTGGGTCCAATATTGAAACCGTACCTTAGCTGTACGAGATTCTTTTGCAGTCACCCAGCATTTGCAATGAGTGTATATTACACGTACGTGTATGGAGCACTTGGATTTGTAAGGATTGATCAGCAATAGGTTTTAGACACGTACTACAAAATCTAACCAATGTTAATGTGTTTTATTCAAACACAAGATTATATTACAGAGACTATAAACCTAATTATGTATTGTTTACATAGGTATCTCCAAAATGGTATGAAAATGCGAAACGCTTACATTTGTTGGCGAGACCACAGCAACAAAAATGCAGAATATTTTCGATTTAATTTGCTTGATAGACTGAATACTAACTGTGTGTAGAATTTGAATACTTATGATAAAATTGTTTTAAAACATAGGCTTTGTAGATATATCAATGACACTGATTATACTGAATCCTTCAGATCATATATTAAAAATAAATAGCTGGTGCAAACTATCATCACAGCAAAAAATGTTGATGATTTTTAAATAACATTTGTAAGGGCTCTTACACATAACTGCGATGCGAAGCGGCGTGTGAAGTTCTTACGGTGCATTCGTGCGGGCTCGCAGATATTCGCGATGCGTTGCGAATTCGCAGTTGTGTGTGGGAGCCGTTATAGCTAACATATCTACTCACACGTGTTTTTTTGCAGTTTATAAGCGCAAATCATCTAAGAAAACATTTGGGAGAACAGCCGGTGGAATATGGACAACCAATCAATATGTTAGGTCAAAGTAAATTTATGCTTATACATGATTTGAAGATCATTGCAACGTCTATGGGATTAGTACAGTATGCCTGTTTAGTTAGTGGATGTCTATCAGTAAGTTTCAACAGTGTAGTGAATTTAATGAAAATAGTTTAAAAAGATTATGGCTGTAGTTTTTGCTGTATTTTTTTTTGATAAACCAGACTGAAGACCACATAGACAAATGGACTACATGTCTCTCTGCATATGAAAGCATACAATGTTTCTGAGAACGGCCTTAGCGAGATTGCGAAGTACAGAAAGTATACCAGATGACCCCACCATCATGTGGGATGAACAGTTGGGAAGAGAGAACGTGCACGAAATTGCCAAAAATATTAGACAGAACCTGTAGTGGGATAGTGGGTATTTCTAAGCAGTGGCTTTAAGATGTGCCTCAACAAAATATGCGTAACAGTAAAAGTACCTATCAATATAATTTACATCTAAAGTTTACTTTATTAATAAAATTTCTTATTTAATTTACTGTTCCAAATTTACCAAACGGGTACCAATTAATTTATTTGGCAATATCTGATAATCATAACCTTTCAGGAAAACCCATCTTTGTTCCTGCCTCATCTGTTTGGACAAATAAGCGTCGTATTGGTGAAACTTCTAAACATCCTTTTGGTCTTGCCGTCCTGCAGGACGTGGCGTAAACTCACTCATAAAGTGCCTGCCTTTATATTGCTGATGTTCAATTTACTTCAAGAATTTTGTGTATTTAGACAATTTCTTTGTATTTGTGATCTGTAAACTTTTGAGTTCATTTAAACTGTAAATAAAGATATATTATCTACTTTGAAGGAACTTTACTATTGAATATATATAGAGACTAGAGTAAGTACAAAGTTTAGATCAATGCAAACCTTATGTACCTATATATTGCTTAGGTACTAATTTAAATGTGTTATAGTCATTCATCCAGAATGTACCTATTTTATAAATAAATACATTGCCAGTGCACGTTTAAAGTTAAAATGTAGATTAAATTGTATTTTCAACATTTTGATTTCTAATATTTAAATACAGGTATAAAAGACTGAGGATGGTTTATAAAAAGTAAGTAGGTGTAATACAAGTAATAATTGGGATAATTGACAGTAACATCGTGGTTCGGACAGAAGGGTTACAACACACGAAGGGGCTGCAACAAGCCGTGAATGACCCGTGGACCGGAATCCTTCAGGGTACCAGGGATTTCTTTCTGAAGTAACTACACCTTTTTGCCCGGCTATGGCGTGCAGTTTTCATTCGGTTTGAGTCCGACGTAATTACCTCACCGTTTGTCCGGTGGGTCATACCCGTGAGGATTAAAGCATAAGAGGGACCTTATAAACATACAATCAAACGGATACAGAACACCCAGACCCAGAATAAGTATCTGAAGATCATACAACGTGCTATCACATGTGGGGATCGGACCCACAATACTCAGCGACCGCATAAATGACCTCATCGTATATAGGTTATGCACAAAAATGTGCATAAAGGTTTCCGTAATCAAAAATGAAAAATACTGGCTGTAAAATGATAGCGGCCTTCACGTTGACAGTGACACAAACAGCAACAGAATACCTACAATGCGCGCAGCCCATTGACATTCACATTTTATATTTCCTCATGCGGTACATTATGTAACAACCACAACATTTTATGTAAAAATTAGTGTGTTCTCATGAAATGTATATTTATGTAGTCTCCACCACCGAACCGAGTAACATGAAGGTTCTTAGTGGTTAAATGTAAGCAGGATGAAAACTGAAAGCCAAACGTATTTAATGGATCAAATGCGACTCAAACATAATAACCGAACTATCATTGTAAGTATATGAACATAATACTTTCTCTTAATACAAATAAACTGATTCTACATAATTAAATTAGTATCTTATTTATGGTAGGAGTTCGGCGTATCTTGGACAAGCTAACGACGCAAGCTTCTGATTGGTTCTGTAAACTCTATTTTTAACCAGTTTGGAAAAAACTAGTCACTGAGGTTTACAGTTCTTCTTGTAATTTCATTATATGCGCATTGTTCCTAAATAAAAAATAAATAAAAAATAAAACTTCTGGCTATATAACAGTCTGTCCTCATTCTGCTGGTAAAAACGACGACAATAATAAGTCTCTACTTCGGTATGCTTCTACTCATACCTGTACCGAGTTGACGTCTTGATTTTTAAAACCATCTTTCGGAGAGAGCCACGTCCAGCAGTAGACTATTAAAGGCTGTTGATGTGATAAGTATGATTTTTAATGAAGTCATTTTATTCTGAATTATCTCGATCTAGTGTGGCCTAAGGGGCTAAAGATCCTATTTTTGTGAGGCAGACATTACATCTGCTCTCCAATTTTGACGCCTACGATGTTTGTTGTCGGTATGCTGAAGTACATATGATCTGTTTCAATTAGCTGTCACATGTCGACGAAGAGAGCTCGGAAGGGTTCAAGATAAAGTTGCGGGCATTGTTAGTCGCGCTGCTCGGAGTGTCGATGTCGGCGTGTGCGTGTGCTTCGCAGCCGGTTGAACTCGAGTTAGACGATGACGACGTCGCGCAGAAGCTCAACAACGTATGCTTCGCTAGACGGTAATCTATTACTTTCTTCTCTATAGTAAGCAGTTTTTTTTATAGAATAGGCGGGCAAACGAGCAGACGTATCGCCTGATGGTAAGCAATTACCGCCGCCCTTGGACACCTGCAACACCAGAAGCGTCACAAGTGCGTTGCCGGCCTTTTGGGGATCGGGGAGGGAGGTAGGGGATTGGGTATGGGACTCCGGTATCCTCACACACTCGGTGAAACACAGCGGCACAGAGGCCGTGGTATCACTCCGGTCGAGCCGGCCCATTCATGCCGAAGCGTGGTCCCGTGGGTTTGTGTGCCAGTGAGACTATAGGTTCTAAAAATGACTCTTAATTAATGGGATATGGAAATGCTGAGCTTGACCTTTGAATAATAGCATACCTATAGCAAATATTGCTTCACATAAAACGCAAATTTTAAACGCAGAAATGTATTCACTCGCCATTATTTTTGCCCCTTGGCTGTAGCAGTCGGTAGTACCTACCTATTTCTGAAGTGCTTATGTTTTTTTTTGCGACATTTTCTTCATCGTAGCATAGTAACCATAGTTATCTAAATAACATTCATATTATATATTACCAAATTACTTGTTGCAGAATAACAAAACCGACTATTCGCCTTGTGATGGGCTATGGCAAACTTAGCGTTTTCGTCACCGCAGCGACATCTCTGCTATTACTAATGGCTGTGATGTCAAAGGTATTGACTTATCGTAATAATAGAAAGTTTAATAAACACAGTATTATGGGTTGACTGATTAAGAAACTTAATATAACTAACTTTTTAAAAAGAGGTATATCATAAGTTGCAAGATGAAGGCTTTTCATAATTTTGTGCAATAGAAGATTCTGATATTTACTTGGGCAATTGGAGGCTGTAGGTATTAATTGTACACGGTTCACCTTGGTTGTATATAAATAGTAAAATTGGCATTTTACATTAGGTACGTAGCAGTCGGCAGTACCTATAGTTGTTAGCGTAGTTACCTTAGAGTTATGGATAGTCTTAACGGGCTTATCAAAACATGTTCTAATATGCAATTCTGTTCGTTTGTCAAGTATATTTACAATTACACATTTATAGGATATTGTGCTCTGAAGGGGAATTAGAATTAAAATACATACTTTGAGTGACAGATCATACATGACAATCTTGACATAATTTCATTTATGTTACTGATATAGCAAGCGTGGTGGCGTCGAGGCGCTCGTTGGCTGGCAGCCCCAGCATTGTTGGTAGCAGCACTGGAGGCGGCTTCAGACATGAGCGATGCAATGCTCGCAGCTGCTCTGCGTGGTACCGCCGAACCGGCTCGCGTGGCTGTGCAAACAATAGCAGCCGCTCTTCTCATCACAGTGGAAGTATTAGTCTGGTAATGACATATTTTACATCCCGTATTTACCTACATTTCTTGTAACTCTTTCAGTTATTACACGCAATTTTTCACACAGGTACTTTATAGCTAAATTCTTCGAGTACAATCCACCGCCATTACAGGAAGAAAGAGAAAAAGAATATCTAATGAGAACACTTCCAGAATAAACATTTTTTTCAACTTTATAAATGTTACTGAACCAAATCAATAAACTTGATGTAACTTATCAAGCGTTTTATTTACGTTTAATTTTTATCAGGGGTGTAGCTACCGCCATATCAGCCGTATTAATGATACGGGGACCCCGGGCATTAGTAAAATGTTATCCACAATGTCACTTAATCTCGTGCTTCCCGGGAAAAAAGATTTCCCTTCAAAATTTTCAAAATTAAAAAAACCTTTTTCTTTTTTCCGGGTTAAGCGTGCGCCCAAAAGTTGGCAACATCCTACAAGAGGAGATTATAAAAAAATACCCAAAATGTCTTATTTTTTTCAGCAGTCATCTTCTTTGAGTGATTTAAATTACAATGGTAAGTACCTACATACTACCTATTTACCTACTAGTAGCGAAGGGTGAATTTGTTTTTACAAGCTTTTATTTACTTTCCTGTCCCGATGTTTGTCTGTAATCAAATCTTGCAAGTTAAATTTGATCCACTTCCCGATTTCCGATTAAGCTGAAATTTTAAATATCTATAGGTACGGTATAGGTATTTAAAATTTCGGGTAGGTATAGGCTATACCTCAGATTACAAATGTACAATTTTGTAATCTTAGACCCCAATACCTTTAGTTCTGATGACAATGCAATTCTAAATAAGTAGGTACCTAATCGTATTATTATTATCCAAATTGGCGGCGAACATATTTCTAAACAACCCACCCAGGCTTAGTTTTTTTTTATTAACAAGTACCAATTAAAAGATTGTTTTAAAAAAAACTGTTTAAATTAATCACTTGTTGGAAATATTTTTTTTTTCTTTTTCAATCCTGCGATCAGTCATAATTCAACTATAAGCAGATGAGGTGTAAGTACTGTTGGCGTTCAGAGCGTCGCTCCCAGTGGAACCTGCCCTTTCTTTAGTTTTTTTTTTCCTGGAATTTGATCATCTACTCGTCAGATAAATCGCGCCGCTTTTTGAGTCGACGACGTATGGTTTCCGGGATAGTGACCTGTCTCGCTAGCTGGTTCGGGTGCTTTGATAACCTCAACTTGTAGTTGACTCCGTGGTTTTCTATTTCCTCCCTGATCATTGGTATAACCAAAATTTCATGGACCACTGGCATTCTTACAAACCAGGGTGCATTCGATATTTGTCTTAAAATATAGTTTTGTGCCCTCTGTATAATCATTATGTTGGAGGCGCTGGCGGAGCCCCACAACCGTAATCCATAAGTCCAGATGGGTTTCAGTATCGACTTATATATGAGCAGTTTATTCTCCATGGATAGTTTTGAATTTCGTCCCAGCAGCCAATAGAGACCTCTGTATTTGAGGTTGATTTCTTCTCGTTTTGTTTCAATATGTTTTCTCCAGGTAAGTCTACGGTCCAAATGCATGCCTAGGTATCTTACTGTCTGTTGGTGAGGCAGCTGTGTGCCGTTGGAAAGAATAATATAATACTTATAATAATAAGCAACCTTCAATACACGAAAATACCTGATCTGATCATATACCTACTTACTCGTATACCTATTGTACCGAGCAATACTAAGAATTTTGTTTTGATATTGTTCATTAGTAGAACAAGAAGTTGATTATTACTCATAAAGCCGTTTATTGCGTAATGCTGGGAGAATAGATAATTTAGCACTTGAGATTTTATAGGTTATGTGGCTTTCAAAAAAATATAGGTACCTAAGTTCTGAATTTTTGACCAAATATCGTAACCTTACCTACGTATCGTACGTTACTTAACATAGGTACCTACATTTTTTTAAACTACACTAGTTGTAGGTAGTCCTTTAGTTTCGAATAATTAAAAAATCTTTACTGTATTCAATTTAAAGTATATTTAGATTCTTCTGACATCCGATGTTCATCCGGAAATGGCAGAAACCCAAATGGATGGTTCTAAGAAGTCGGAATAATTTTGTAATGTACCTAACTTTTTTTTATGTTTGGCCCGCCAAAATGACTCTACTCTGCCTGATGGAAAGCATAAGCAGAATTCAAGAGTGGTGGTCACCATACTCATTGCGAATGCAGACAATGCAGTATGGCGACCTAGTGATGCTGCTGCATCTTTTAGTCTAGTCAACAAGTGTGGAACTTGTTGACTAGACTAATTGGGCCTCCGGTCTCGCACTCACCAACGAAACACGACAGCACGATTGTTGTCATTTTACGTTGATTTTCTGTGCGAGGGTAGTACCGCCCCGGTCGAGCCGGCCCGTTCGTGCTGAAATCAGCGTGGCTCTACTACCTTTTCTTCTTCTGTCTGATAGAGGAAATTTTGGTGACAGTCCAACTGAATGCAAACGAAAAATATTTTTAAAGGTC
The DNA here is from genome assembly GCA_949125395.1 of Diaphora mendica. Lineage (NCBI taxonomy): Eukaryota > Metazoa > Arthropoda > Insecta > Lepidoptera > Erebidae > Diaphora > Diaphora mendica. The sequence goes on from OX421321.1 coordinate 13,783,668, forward strand.
CATTTAAACCACAAGGACCGTTTCCAAATGATTCTGAAACAAAGCGACGTTTTTCCGCCTATCATTGTTCATACAATAATAATTATAGACTGAGATGCCAGTCACCTCATTTACCTAGTGCATTTTAATTAAATTATTTTTTCTAAAACATTAAATTCTTAGGATCGGCAGTCTAACATAACCTCAGAAAGGAATGGATACTCGCTAAGCTGAAAGCGTGGCCGCTTTACAGTTATCAGGTATCAAAGGTGGAAAAAACCATACTAACTTACGTCATGTTAGGAAGGCTGAATTTTAAATATACCATTAAGTATAACATTTTCCAATGAGCCAGACAAATCCGATGGGCCAAACATACTCCCAGACTCCTAAATTTTTTTTTAAAGGGGCACCTCTCTTTTCTATAGTGGCAGACATACGCGTCATGTGTATTGATTGCTATATAAGTTAGCGCAGGGTTCATACTTCTCAACAATATAGACTAAACACTAACTCAGAATTATTTAGTATGTAGTAATGCCATACGAGATTGTAAAATCCTTAATAATATAATAAGCTGGATCCAACCTTGTGTAAGATCTTATAACTACAATTAATTTCTGTTATAAGCATCATCATAACCTTTCTCTGTACCTTGAGGTTCTGCGCAACATCGAATGCATTTTCTAAATAAATAAATCAACAAAACTTGGTCACTTTTTTATTCTTTATTAAGATGATAACACTTCTACATAAGCCAATAGCTAGTTACAGAATTTGTTCTACAAAAAATTCTAATCGTTACGTAAAAAATAATTGTATATTTCTCAAAAGTGGTAATTTTAGGCATACTTTGGGTTCCTTTAAAAGTACATTTAATATTAAAACAGAAAACTATCAAAACAAACAAAAAATATTATGCAGGTATTTCTATTTACGTCTGTAAAATGTCAACTTGTCACTATTTTCTCAATGTAGGTACATATATTTATAGATACATTAAACTTTGCTTTTGTGCCCTGTTCACTTCAGTCCTTGATCCTTTAGGCATACTTTGGGTTCCTTTAAAAGTACATTTAATATTAAAACAGAAAACTATCAAAACAAACAAAAAATATTATGCAGGTATTTCTATTTACGTCTGTAAAATGTCAACTTGTCACTATTTTCTCAATGTAGGTACATATATTTATAGATACATTAAACTTTGCTTTTGTGCCCTGTTCACTTCAGTCCTTGATCCTTTTCAAATCTTAGTTTTCCAAGGCACATATTTTTGAAAAAATGTTAGCAATTTGTTATCATAGTGCACAAATTGCATCAATTTCTTTTTTAATCTTAAAAAGTATATTTGGTAATCAAAGGCCTCATTTGATAAGTACATATTTTTACAAATTACAGAAACTTTCTCTTAATAAGGACGTTTTACGTAATAAGATGTAAACGGGTCTAGAATCTAAACTTCTATTGCAGTCATAAGCCGGGTCTCCACCGAACAAAAGTTGAAAATTTTTGTGTTGTCAACACGTGTTGGTGACAAAAGTTGCTGTAATTTCCTTGTGTTGGGAACAAAATTGACAACAAATGTTGAGAACAGTGTTTCCCTTTTTGGCGGTAAACGTCAAAAGAATACGTTTGTTGCAAATATTTATTGGCTCTATGGTGACGCTTAGGTCGAATATTTTTCAAATTGTTTGCGACTCGGTGTAGACACAATGGAAACAAAAGTTAGCGATTTTTTGAAGTGTTGCAAACAGTTGGAAACACCGAAATTGCCAACAATTTTGGTGGAGACCTTTAGACTCTAGATCTTAATGCACTTTCGACATTGCAAGCTTAAGCATTTATTAAGTAAAATCCTCTTTGAGACAAGATGTAGACCTAATCTTCATCAAAGAGAAATATCAAGCGTCATAAGCAAGTTATTAAATTATTCATTTTCTTAACTACATACAGTTTCCTTAAATACATTCAAATATATATTTTAAGTATTATAATAATTTGGACATTTGTGATGATATGTTTCGTTTTCTATAAATACTATATATATTGAATACAAATATGATTCTTTGTTTCCTTATTATGACCATAGAGCAACACAGGCCAGCGTGTTGCTAGGCCCGTATTCACTTTGATTAGTGCGAGTGCAGGTGATCAATGATTGGTAGAAAATACGTGTGGATAGCGAATTCGCGATCCAAACATATTTTCTACCAATCATTGATCACCTGCACTACGCACCTGCACTCGCACAACTAATCAAAGTGAATACGGGCCAAACCAAGGGCCTTTATCAATAAAGTTTTACGACGGTAAAAGAAAAAAGAGGTTTTGCCATCACAAGCACGTGAAACGTAATATTTAATGATATTGACAACACCTGACAATTTTTATGCCTCTTTTTACTTTTGACGGCATTGACAAGTTAGTTATACGGACATTTATTTATTTTCTCAAAAATAATAATTTATAAGTACACTTTTACACTACTTATTTTAAAGAATATTATGCGGTTGGTTTATTGTTTATACTCAGTAAACGCTGAGTTTGCAGTTTGACTAACAAAAATCTAGTTTACTCCTAACGCAAATTTTCAGAAGCTGGTTATTCTTTTTTTAAATAAATATATTTTGGGTTTGTCTCGGTTAGGTCCGGGAGAAAAAGATTTCTACTGAAATATATTGATTAGGTGTTTTTAATTACTCGTATTTCCAAAAAGTAGGGTTCATAAGTTTAATTTGTCTTTTTGTTTGTGGTAACTATAGTTTCTAAACTGATGAAGACTTTGACTTATATAGTTCTTTTTGTTTGAAACGTAATTTGATCGAGTGTTCTATTATTACGATTATCAAATATTTTCTTATTCATTATATTTTTCTTATTACAAAACTTGTCGATTCGGGACTATGTATTTAAATAATTTGATGTATTCCACTTTTTCATATTTTGTGTTATGTAATATTTAAAAACATATATATGTATTGGTATGTAATATATAAAATTATATATGATATAATATCAAGCTTCAAATAATCACAATCATGTGTACAATAAATCAAGATGTGGGTCAGAATTTATTCAACGCAACAGATATTATGGTTTCTGTCCATCTTTAAAGTTGAAACCAACACAAATACAACACGCACGTCATAAACGAGACTAGGTGGAGTAGGTGGTCTGAAAGTTTAGGACTTCAACGTGAAGATAGCAGCATTCGTTAATAAAAACTAGTGAATGTAAAGTCCATTCGTTTAGACAGTGTCGGTATACCCGCACGCAATTGTGGTTATTGTTGTCAAATACGAACATAATAATTCATACAAGTTAGATGCTTGCCTACGTAGTAACGAAAATTACATGAAAAATAAAAACATCTCATCTTCCTAGCCTTTATTAAAACATTTTCAGTTTACACGTTAGAACAGTCAACAAACACAATCATTCACTACACAGCTGCGGCGTAAACTGACAAATCATATTACACTTGTAGGTGTACGCCGCAGGCGGCTCCTTTGATTTTGCTTTGACAAAAAGCCGCACGTGTGACGGCGGCGCGATTAAAGTGACCGTATCTAAGCGAATGGACTTTACTTGCGCATGTTTACATTTATATTGTGTGTCGCTGGGAGAAGTGTATAAAGTTGGAACTTTATTGTATCGTCGTTAGGTAAGAAACTTTTCAGATTTACACACACACACGTTAATGTTCATACGCGTTCATGCACACAAATGCGTTTGCGATACATAAATAATATAGCACCAAGTTTAGAAGACAAGGCGTAAGCAATTTAGAAGCTAGAATTTCTTAATTTAAACCTTAATCCTATACAGTAAAGGATTATATTTCATTATCATTCACTATGTATTATCACTTAATAAAATGTGATGTTTGAAATATTCTATATAACTACAGTTAATTCAAATATAATACAAAATAGTGTAAACTATTTTTTTTGGTTGTTTTTTTTTTATCACATTTTAAACCGATTATAGTAACATTGCGACGACAGTTACTTTTGTAATAACAAAGTCGAAATCCCGATTTTAGAGGTTTTACACATCTAAGTCTTTTCAAGGCACTGTATCCATAAATCTGCAAGATTATGAGATGTTCACAAGAGTTAGGTAGATATATAATAATACAGGTTATCAAGTAAAAGTTCAAGCTCTTGAAAACTTTTTAGCACTAGAATAAGAATACTTTTGCTGGACATACTGTGCGGTTACCCTAATATTTCATTTCGATACCTCCTAAGTATACTGAGTCAACTAGCAAATTTAGGTATTTTATGATTTTTATATAAATATATGCAATTATCTGTAATGTTTATGATAGTGTTAAAAAAAAAGAACAATATTACTAAGATAATTTCGCGTATACTAAATCAATTTCAACATCAGATAGAATCGTATATTTATACTCATTCAACTGACATCGTACCTGTATACGCGGGGTGTGTGGGGGGACGCATCGGCACAAGTGTATTGCGGCTCAGTATACGATGCACGGCGGTGAGTCGTGCATGCGATTTTGGCTAACATTTTTGTTTTGAAAATTAGTGAATATTTATAGTTTAATGTGGGTGTATGTGTTTCGTATTGTATAATACGATACCTCCTAAGTATACTGAGTCAACTGACATTATAGTATTTGTATTTGTATTTATTCTTTATTGTACACAATAAACACATAAATAGGAAAAATTATACAAGAAAGTTTCATGTACAAAGGCGTGCTTAACCCAAAATTGAGTTTTCTGCCAGCAAACCCTGAGTGAATAGAGGATAGCAGAGAAATGTAAGGGCATAGTCATGCGTACTTAGGAATCAGAGAAACAATCATATTAATTTATACAGTAGAAAGAATATATTATACATACATATTACAAGTTACACATATACGATATTTATGCGTAGATACATACAGGTATAGGTACATATATACATATTGTCTTGCTATTGTAGGGACAGATAATAATCCCTGGTTTTCTCCCTGAACACACTCAGAGAAGGACTGGCGCGTATCGCACGCGGCAAGGAATTCCATAGCCGAACAGCTGCAACACTAAAGGAGTTATTGTAACAGCTCGAAGTATGAGAAGGAGTTCGAAGAAGGAGAGAAGAGGAAGAGCGACAGGGTTGGCTTCTGGGAATAAAGTGCTCGAAGCGGTCGCGAAGATATGAAGGAGAATTGGGATTGTAAATAGTTGAATACAATAAGGAAAGTATGTGTAGATCTCGACGCTGACGAATAGGTAACAACTTTAGTTGTTTCCGGAATTCCGAAACGTGGTCGAACTTTTTCAAACCAAATATGAAGCGGATACAAAGATTTTGTAGTCGTTCTAGCTTACTCCAAAGTTCTTCGGTAGCGTCAAGAAAAGAAACATCGGCATAATCAAGAAGTGGAAGGAGAAGGGACTGAGAAAGAAGGATTTTAGTCGAAAAAGGGAGAAAATTTTGAAGGCGTTTGAGAGAATGATATGTGCCGAAAACCTTCCTACTCACCTCTGTAATGTGTGTGCTCCATGACAAGTTGCAGTCCATAAAAATCCCAAGATTTTTAACTTGTGTCAAATACGGTATGATAGTATTGTTATAGGACACTGTAGGTAGTGAAGTCAGATCGAGACTATTATACATGTACCTGCCACCAATAATGATAGCTTGAGACTTTGCGGGATTGACAAGCAGCCCGAACGATTTTGCCCATGTATAGATGTTCTGGAGATCATTATTGATGGCAGTGACAGCGTCCGTTAGCTCATTAACCTTAAAATGACGGTAAAGCTGCAAATCGTCTGCGTAAAGATGATAACGAGAAGAGATGACTTTAGTGATAGCATTTATGAAAATAGAGAAGAGTAGAGGAGACAGTACGCCACCCTGGGGAACACCCGCATTAAGATTACACCAGTCAGAGGACGACTCTTCCGAGCGAACCACCTGCGAGCGACCCCGAAGGTAGTAAGTAGTAATTTTATAGGAGAGCGATTTGAAGACAAATCGCTTATATTTTTATGAAATTAATCTTAATTAGAGTAAATTATATGAATCTTTTAATAAATATGGGAAGCTTTTCCTTTGGTATGAAAATATATTTTATAATTATTTTGGTGTACAACGTACATGGATATAAGTGGTAGTTAAACCATTTTACTATTGAGTCCCGCCGGCGTATACCCAGCGATGTACATAAAATATAATTTAAAACAAAAATCATCAAAAACATTTCATACCAAGGGAAAAGCTTACCATATTTATTAAAAGATTCATTTAATTTACTCTAATTAAGATTAATTTCATAAAAATATAAGCGATTTGTCTTCAAATCGCTCTCCTATAAAATTACTATAATGTTAGTTGACTCAGTATACTTAGGAGGTATCGATTGACTTTAAGGGTTTATCATTTTTTAAACGTGCGATTAATAAAGCAATCGTTTTTGTGCTTAAAAATATCAATATTTAAATTTATATGTACCAAATATATCTATGAAAATATTTTTGTATTATTACTGGACATGTATTTTGTGTATAATAGTGTTATATTAAGCAAACCTAATGCCTCTACAGGATTCACAGACTACAAGCTTCTTATGTGGATACTCAACGCGTCTCTTATCCATCTCTTCATCGATCCAGCGGAGAAGACGATCTTTCAACATTAATATCGTATCTTGACGCACCATACCTTCTTGGAAGAATTCTTTTAACACAACCATTATAGTGTTATCGTTGCTTCCAATGTCCCCAAGAGGTCTCTCATGCTTCAAATAGTTGAAGACAAACTTCACAATTTGTACAATTAAGTCCTCTTCTGGACTAAGTAGTCTTAATCTTGCAATATCCTCAGGAATGAGACGTGACAATATGTTAAAAGAGACAGTCATGACATCGGTATAGATGTCTTGGCTTAAGTTTTCCAAAATTAAAGCTATATTTTCAGCTCCAGAAGCGCTTACTCGCACCAGAAGAGTGCCTATTCTTAATATTTCGCCTGGATGAATGCCAACCAGCATTGTGTTTTCTTCTTCAGTGTCCGTGAATGTTGTTACAGCATTTGTCGAAGGAGTGATTCGCGTTGGCATGTTTCTAGAACTGACGTCAGCCGGACCTAGCGTACTAAACAACTGTGAACGCCCATCCTTCCCAAGGTTGTACAAATCTGATGGGTTAAATTTATGTTGTGCGTTAATGTTAACACGGCCATCAGCCGTCATAGAAATTCTGAGTTTGTGCTGGTTAATGTCTTTGTTGATTCTGAGTGCATCTGCGAAGAACTGATCTTTGTCGACGATGTTCTGTATGCCTCTGATGACTTCGGTGTTGCCTTGAACGACTCCTTGGACTCTCCTCGACTCGGCGCTTATTTTGTCGAATATTTTTCTGAAAAAAATAAAACTACTAAAACCAAAAGACAAGTTATCGAATCGTGTGAGTGGTAAAAAAGTCAGTAGAGTGGTATTCGGGTACTTGATAAATTACACTTAACATAAAATATACATGTAGTAGGACAATTCAAGATTTTTAGTTCATTATTTGCTTAACAAATTAATATAATTTGCAACTTAGAGTGAATGTGCCTACCTGTGTCTATTGCTCCTAAGTGAGCTTCGATATTCGTTAATGGTTTTAGCTTGAGCGTCCTCAATAATATTCTGCGCGGTCCTGTTTGACACAACGGCGTGGCAGAAGAACAATGTTGCTGAAGCAAACTGGAATAATTCCAGGCTGGTAGGTTTCTCTCCGTGCTTCCGGTACTAGAAAGTTATATTAGAAGTTCGAGTTATAAGTGTTTTAACATATTGTGGCAATGGGTCCTCACGTAGTCAATCGCTAGGGATGGCAAACTAAGCAGAGCTTGTAGCACTGACGGCTAGATTGACTTATAGAATATTTAAAAACTTTTAACTGTAAATCCATACATATTATAATTTATACTATACATAGATAAAACCCATACTCTGAAACAAATGTTTGCAGATCATAAAAAACATTTAATTTTGGTCCGACCCGGGTATCGAAACCGAGACCTCAAGCATGACAGTTGCATACGCGACGACACCTAGGCAGTGCAAATCAGGGTTAGTAAAAATCATGTTTATTTCTAAAAGTCATAAAAATCGGATTAATTTGATTTAAATCTTAGAATTTAGATTTTTTAGATTTTGATACTTTCTTGTCTTTTTTATTAATTTAATGGTCAGTTATTTATTAAATGAAAGCAAAGTATTTTTTAAATTGAATTATTAAATCAATTAAAAGGTAATTTAACAAGTTCTACTAAAATCAACAATTTAAAAAACAGTAGTGTTGAAAAAATAACAAGGAAAGTAAAAACTTAGCAACTCATTAAAGTACATATTCTAATTCTATCAAGATGATTACACTATCTGAAATAGGATACTTGTCGCTTTGCATTAAATTTGAATAGCATGCGTGAAATAATTTCTGAAATATTTGATAACTTTTAGAACATGTCCTGTATAGCATTTGGAATCCCGGAACTGGTCAGTAATAGCTCGCTCGCACGGCATTGTGCAAGTGTGCGCGCCGTAGTCTATGTCGGGGGAAGTCCCTAGACAATTTTTGGCCAATTTGGTTGCAGTAAAAATTTTATGATTTAAATCATTGACATTTATAAAAAAATCATTTGATTTAAATCACAATTTAAATCACTGATTTAAATCATATCAACCCTGGTGCAAATATATATGGTGAAAGCCAAGACACGAATGGTTAAACCTCCTTTTTATTTATTTTCACTTAAATATAAATAAATAAAAATTGAGAAATTTTAAATCCCCTTAAAGTAACTTAGCAATGTCCATAAAAAACTTACCTTGAATATGATATGCAAGAGACTGTTTACGACGCCTGCGCCACCTGTCACTAAGTTCGCATGACGCAGTACTTCTACTGACACAGCTATGGCTTGCCCCGTCTAAAAATATATCATCGGCTTATTTATAATATAACTATATCCTCTATAACCTTACATAATCTACATGAGATCAAAATTACGGCTTTTCGGCTTTTTATCGGAAGCGAACAAAGTGGATCGACAGGGCAATGTCCGCGTGATCCGGTCACTCCGTCCGACTAACCGAACAACGCGAACATTTTTTTTTGGTTGGTCCGAAGGACCAGACAGTATGGACGTTTTTTTTGTTGGTCTGACTGATTGGACGACACAGTCATAGCCAGCGACAATATGTTTTGTATAAATCATCAAAAATTCAAATGCCTTTCAATTGCTTTTTTGAACAAATCTTTATCATCGCTTGTGTAGGTATACTAAAAGTAACAGATTATAGAAAACTAACCTTTACCCGCGGCTCTGCCTGCGTATATGTCAGTTATCGTGGTCAAAAGTAACCAATGCCCTTCCTCAAGAATCAAAGTATTTCTAAGTCAAATTTAATGGAAATTGGTGCGGTGGTATATCAGTGAATGCGTAACAGACAGAGTTACTTTCAAATTCATAATATTAGTATAGATTAATATCAATGATAATACAAATAAAAAACTGTATATTTAGGAATTCAATATGAAAGACTTTCTACATTTTATGTCGTTATTCTTGATAGTGAGATTTTAAAACGAATTCTGTTGAATCATTCTTTAAATTCTTAATTAAAATTTTAGTTTACCCGAAGATTGAATTCATCATTAAACTAATATGCTCTTATATGTTAACTGTATTAACTGGTGAACAATAATGTTTACTCTATTCTCTATAAATTATTTTTTTATTTAATTTCGATGATACATTCTTACATACTACATACATATATACTGTTCTAACTATGCATTATTATTTGTTTAAAGTATAAGTATCACATTCATACCTTAGTCATATTAGTTCCGGCGGCTGCGGTTTTCGAAAGTAATGAGCTCGCTGCTCCCGCCGCCAATCCAACGCTCGAAGCAGCAATGTTGAGCCAACTGCCGCGGGCCTCGGCGTCCGTTGGACTGATTGTCTAATTGCATAATAATTAACAATAGAGTAGATGACACCTTAGTCAAATTGGTTACTTTTTATCAAAGCTGTCAAAACGATAACTTTTTAAAAAAATTTACTAAATACAAACTTGTGACGTCACTGTTTTAGACTACTCAATTGAACAATATATTTCAATGTTTATTTGATTGAAATTTGTAATACAAATGAAAAGCTGTAATAATTTAATTTTCCCAGATGTTGTGTAATATGCTTTTTAATGAAATAGACATCTGACACACAACGCCATCTATCTTCAAACTGAGCAGAGCTTATACTATGATAGATTGACTGATAGAAGACTTATAATTTTTTCTAAATAGATTCAAATTCCAAAACAAACGTTTGATCATACAAACATCGGTATTAGTATGTATGTATCAATCAGATATCGGTAAACAAGAGTATCGAGCCACCCGAAATCTTAGCACAGCAGTCGCCATGGGCGTAGCCACGGTGGGGCAGGGTGGGGCACTTGCCCCACCCTGGCTCTCACCTGTAAGGTACTTTTTTTCATTACGTGTGGAAACTCTGACGGGCCGTCACCCCACCGGGTTTTGCCGCGGGATGGTGTGTCGGATACGGACCAACTAAAACCACACGGTGTGCCACTCTCTCTGCGTCTGAAAAGGGAGGGATCCAGGAACTTCTGTTATTAACACATCCGAACCCCTCTCAACGCATGCCTGCTCTAGAGCGGGCACCGTCTGCTGATGGACTCACTAATTAGGCGACGTACGGCACACGCATACGTCGCCCCTTCGCGACTGGTCACTTAAGCTGATGGAGGTTAAAACCCGAGATTACATCTTCGCAGAAGGTTGCGATAAAACAGCTGTCGCCTCTGGCCATGGAGCGTAAGACGGGGCCGGTAGCGAGAGATCTCCTCCGATGATTACAGTAAGGACCAGGCGGGGCAAACCACCAGCGTATGCTGCGCCGAGTCCTCACTGCGTCAGTCGAAAAGGATGACCGGTTGGAGAGCCTCGCCGACGGCAAAGTCAGCGCGTGGAGTCTCCAGCCGGGACGACCAGCGAGCCATGGTGGCTCGACAAGCGGTTTCACGGCACTCGCGTATCAGTCGGAAGTCAGTCGTCCGCCGACAAACTTCGGCAAGCACTTCCGCCTCCAATTCCCACGGGGGAGTTTCGACCAAGGCGCACACCGCCTAGATACAGTGCGGTAACCGCGTATGGTTCGGACCGCCAATATCCTCTGGGAAGGCCAGAGGCGCGCCCTTCTCTGAGCGGTCAGCGGTGCACCATATAACGCCAAACCCCTGTGCAGAACCGTCTTGTCGCGACGCCGGCTCCACCCAAATTGGGCAAAAGTCGCCCAAGGGCAAAGGCAGCGTTGACCAGCTTCGGAACAAGCTGTCTAAAATGCTCGTCGAAGAACCACCTACCGTCGAGGATCAGGTTTCATCTGGGCCCGAACTGGTACGAGGACTGAGTTGTCCACGAAGGAAGCGCCGGCGGACCATGCAACAATAGGCCCTCCGTCTTATCCAGGGCCACCCGTAAGCCCAGCGTCGCAATGCTCCTAACCACCATAGAAACACCCCTCCGGCCGTGAGCAAAGTGTCATCGGCATAACAAATTGCTCCTAGCTCGGGGGGAGACAACTTTGAAGGACCCAGTCGTATCCCACGTTCCACAGGAGTTGATCAAAGACAGATCCCTGCAGAACACCGCACGATATGGGTCGCCATCTCAAGACGCCATTTCGGTCCTCTTACATGGCGGTACGCTCCTCTAAGTAGTCTGCCACTAGCCGCTTGAGGTCCTCTGGCACGCCGTGGTAGTGGAGTGCTTCTCTGATGCAGCAAAATGGCAGACTATTGAAGGCGTTGGCGATGTCCAATGATACCGCCAACAGCACGCCGCCACAGCCCACTGCCTGTTCGGTCACGGCTCTTGGGCGCAACACGGCATTGACCGTCGGACGCCCCTCTCGGAATCAGAATTGAGCGTCCAACAGATCGGGGCCCACCTCGCAGAGGTGCTAGGCGATAAGGGCAGAGAGTTTCCTCTTAAACAATTTACCCGCCTCGTCCAGCAACACGATGAGCCTATAGGCCGCGACCGTATCGGCAGGGGTAAGACCGCGGGTATACTAGTCTAGCCATAAAAGTTTGCTATTTGATATTTTTTTAGACTGCTGCCCCACCCTGAGCCCATGGCTGGCTACGCCCATGGCAGTCGCATACGCTACCAATGCACCACCAGTTTTTTTTTTGTGGTGTAGGGGGCAAACGAGCAGACGTATCGTCTGATGGTAAGCGATTACCGCCGCCCATTGACACCTGCAGCACCAGAGGTGTCACAAGTGCGTTGCCAGCCTTTGCGGGGGATAATTTTGAATGATCGGATTCGCATTACAATCAGTAACTGTGCATGTTTTTTGTTTTGAAAAAATGATCGAAGACACAATCTTACCACTGAATATTTGGAATAATACTTGATTGTGTACGTTTACAACAACATTAAATAATCTTAATGTCATGTAATGTTACTGTACCTATAATCGCCTATCAAAGGATAATTTACTAATTGTATGCTAATTTCGTACTAAACAAATCTTTTTTGATACCTAAAATTAGTCATTTAGTTTAGCATATTTTGCTAATTTTTGTGCATACTTCAAGCTTTTTCCATGCATATAACAAGCTTTTTATGTTGCATATAATCCGGTCTCTAGTCATAACCGTGTAATGCGTATGGCTACTCCCTACCGTGTTGCTTTATGCTGTTTTATAACCGCTTGTAAATAGTGAATTTACCTGTTCATGAGTACTCCTATCATGGAGATGAAGTGATGATCTGACGAGTCCGTAGACGCCAGTAGCAACAGTTGCGGTAGCTGCACCTATCAGCACGACCGGCGCGACAGGTGTGAACGCCGCAACACCGATCACGCCTATAGCTCCTATAGACGCTACAGTACTAACAGTGTCCACAGAACTAAGTACCCGGGCTTTCACACCCAAGGCTGGTGTAGGCGCCACCGTCAGTTTCACGTAGAAAGCTTCTTCTCCCTGTTCATAATTATAATAATATCATTAAGTTGATACGATTTTACTTACGTGAGTTTTTGGAACGAAAGTTCCTTATGGGGCGTTGCGGAGAGGTAACCCAGCCGCCAAAAAGCGTCCTTAACGTTAAATAAAAAATGCGTAAGATTTTAAAAATATAGTATAACGCCATCTGTATACCCTAGCCGGCAAAAACGGTTTACGATATACCAGATAGTTCAAATTCTCAGGATTAAATTTCAATAATAGAATAATTAAATATACAAAGTTTCAATTGCATAGCTCTGATACTTTACATTTTATTGATATCTGAAATACACCAATTTCGTCACTGACACACTGATAATATAATTATCAAAACTGTTAGGATACTTCCTGAAGTGCTAGAAAGCTGTTGGTATGTAAACTAAGTTTAGTACAAAAAAAAAAACATAAATCTATTACTTTTGTCTCCCAAACCCCAAAATTATGGGGTGTAAGTTTGTATGAGATTCACAAATTTTTATGCTAGAGGTTTTATTTTTGGTATACGGACCTTGCGAAAGAAAATGTGTACATCTTCTTTCTGATAGTAACTTCAGAAACTAAGTATACGCATAACACATTACTTCAGAAACTAAGTATTCGCATAACACATTACTTCAGAAACTAGATACATATTTGCAAACACAAAAGGCGTTCGTTTCGCCTTCGTGACGGTAGCGAAAAGGCGAAGCCATACATTTTTACTAAGATGTAGAGTTTGTGAAGTTAGGGTTGGTAGAGCTATGGCGTGTAGACTCAGAAGCTTGGCTCTACATGAGATCTGATACCTTTTTCACAGGGTAAGCCATAAGCAATCGTCTTGGCGGCATTTTACAAAAAAAAAAAAAGTTTTTTGTCTATAGTGATGAACTCTTAAAAAAAACATGAGTGTTGTTTAATATTTGTGTTATTTTAATATTTATTTCATAGTTTAAGGTTTTTTATTTTTTTTTATTACTAAAATTTTTAAATTAGACCATGCTTACCATAACTATTAGATCCCTTCCGTGGTCGGCCAAGTAAGTAGGTAGTCATACTTTTAAATGTGAATACAATGAAATACAAAATAATTGTTTCATCATAGAAATAATAACACATACCGCAAGAAGGTTTCCAGTGTATTCGCCATTCTCAGGTACAATTATAACACATTTAGGAAGGGTATTATCCTCCAAGTACGACTGCCAGTTATGATAAACACGTGCGCTGTCGTCGACGTACACACAGCAAGATTTTGCTGTAATAATATTGAAATGAGTGTTAAAGACTCAACACTAAGTGGGTAGGTCTAAAGAGTATTTAGTTTTGTATCATAAATATAAACATATGCATAGATAAACAATTTGGAAGGGAGCAATAAGCACTACAATATAGTAAAGTTTTAAAAAATACAGCGGTTTGTATGAATGTAATACAAAGTCACAAATAAATTTTTCATCCCCCATCTCGGAAAGAGTATTTTTGCCCTTTGATATCTGAGTGCAAAAGCCGTTTTTATCCGCTATCTAGAGGATAAAGTAAATTGAATTTAGAACACCGTGTGCACTAAGTTTGTGAATCCAAACATCAATAAATCTATTTACTTCTACCTCCATGGTGCCGAATTTATCATACAACCTTTTTTTAATTTGTTAATAAAAAAAACTTCGTTTAAAAAACCGACTTCAAAAACCAAAAGTATAAAATAACTTAATTTGTATGTGCTATCTATTCATAGGTTTGAAGTCGGTGCCAAGCCAAATGTAATAGTAGGTACTAGTAGGAATTTTCAAAATCGGTCCACAATTGACGCAGTAATCAGTGTACATACATAAAAAAACGATGAAATTGAGAACCTCCTCCATTTGGAAGTCGGTTAAAAATTCAGACCTTCTTGGTGTACTTTTTTTTAAATTTGCTTTGCCCGCGCCATTTTCTTATCACGTTATATTGTCAAAACCTTAGCTTAAAAACAAGAAACTTGAAAGCAAGTGAAAAACCTAAAATGAATAATTCTAGCGTCGAGGAAGTTTATTTGACGCCAACAGAACTGACTGAAATTGTTAATAATGCGCAAATGATCTTTTTTGCATTTAGTCATTTCCTCGTTGAGGTGGGATGAAAAGTTACGTGTTGCACTCGAGTGCATAGATTTTTCACCTCGTGCTCTTTTGATTCCCTCGCTAACGCTCAAGACTCTAATATTTTAATGACTCGCTGCGCATTATTAAACTACTATTAAAATTACAAATAGCTCTACATAATAATAGACTGCAATAAATACATTAGTTTCAGTAGGTATGATTGTAAAGTGGCTGTTTTAAGTATCACTTACTGTTCCTTATCATTTATTAATTTACTGAGCTGCTAAATAACCTGTCAAGAATATTATAAACTATACACCTGGCTCTCTATTACAGTTCAGGTTATCAGGTTTACGTACATACGAAGGAATGTGTTCTCCATTTACGTTAAGTGAGAATGGAACAAAGCTTCCTAATATAATATTATAAAGGCGAAAGTTTGTGAGACTGGATGTAATGATGTTTGTTACTCTTTAACACAAAATCTGCTGAGCCGCTTTTGATTAAACTTTACAGTAATAAAAAGTTAAACATCACAATAACACATAGGCTTCTATTTAGTTAGGGCGATAAGCGATATACACGAAGGCAGAGAAAACTAGTTTTTAACAATAATAATATGATTATAATCTTGTAACACTTACAGCCAACTGTGGTAGGAATACATTTTCTGATTTTGAAAACAGCTGTGCACCATATATCGCCATCAGTTTTCTCGTGCAGATCTAACCAGTAGTTAGATGGTTGTATTTGATAGAACTTTAGAGGCTTTGGCCGAGCACACACTATGAGAAGCACTGACAAGAATATGTCCTCATCATTTTGTGAATATTTACCTGCAAATTAACATAATATATCTACTGTACCCAGTGTTTTAAAATAAAATAAAAAAGTAAGTAAGTTAAAACATTTATGGTGGTAATGTTTATCAAAATTAACTTAAAAACTAACTAAACTTATGGAAAGTCATCATTATCAGCTTTTAATAGTTCATTATTGAACATAGGCCTCTAGAAAGGAAGTTTTATCATGCTGGGCTGAATGGTTAATATAAGGTTTGTGTCACATTTTAGTTCTATTTTCAGTGCAGTTGTCCAACATAGTTTGTTCCCGTAGACGGCTCACATAACACCCGCAGGATGCATGGGAGACACTCCATATTCTTTATCCATTACCACACAGACATAAGGTACATCACCTTCCTTTATTATTTCCAAGATTATTTGGGGTTGGCTACTAGTTCAACTGGTTTTACCTGAATATCACCCTGAGGGTGAACAGAATTCGAAGGTTGAACTAGTTGTCAGTATATTTGAGAGCACTAACTTCCCAATAACGATTGCCATTCATGTTCATGACAAGCGGGACCGACACGGGCGGGAAACACCGCCATCTTCCATACTCCGTATTGCTATTAAGAATTTCTTGTATGAAAAACCCAACCCGACCCGGGAATCGAACCCGACACCTCTGATCGGCAGTCGCTTACGCTAACCGTTAGACCAACGAGGCAGATAGACATAAATCAACTTAAAATTAATCTTAGGGAAACTTACTTTGATCACATATTTTTTCATAAACTTTCATAACTTGCTCTTTTTGTCTGGAATTATAGCCTTCCAGATGAGCATTTTCATTGTCTTTTTTTACTGTCAGACATCCTTCAACACTTGGACTGCCAAACAATGCAAATGCAATGTTTTGTACAAGATAATTTCGGTTTTTTTTCTCATACCTAAAAATTAAAATAGTTTGAAATGAAATCAGTAAATATAATTGCATTTATTTCACTTCTAATTTAACCATTTTCATGTGATATGAATGGAAATCAACAAAAATGACATCATAGGCATATCATACTTTTGATTACCTTTAAGTTTCAACTATTGTAGGTTGTACAAGCTGTGGTCAGTGACTGACCAAATTGGCCTTAAGACTGACCGTCAGTCTTAAGGCCAATTTCAGCATTAGTTGATAAAGTAAATAAGTAGCTGATAACTACAGATTTTAGGTACCCCATTCTTAGATAAAAAAATAAAAGTATGTCAGATATACATATTATATATATATGTATATAAATATCAGCAACCTTTATCTGTTAGTGTTATTAGGTAGACTAGCTTTTGCCTGCGGCTTCGCCCACATAAAAGTCGGTTATCGCGGTGATTCTTCAAACTGATATAACTTTTTTATTTATGAACCGAATGAAAGGGACCAAATACTATAAAAAACAGCATTCGAATTGATTAAGCGGTTTATGAGATTAGCATGCACGAATATACATATTAATATAGTTAACAGTTAACAGATAAACAGACAGAAATTCTAAAAACTTAACAGTTAAGTTTTTTTTATTTTTATGGAATAGTCTGGCAAACGAGCAAACGTATTGCCTGATGGTAAGCGATTACCGCCGCCCATGGACACCTGCAACACCAGAAGCGTCACAAGTGCGTTACAGGCCTTCTGGTGATGGGGGGGGGAGGTAGGGGTTTGGGGTGTGGGCCTCCGGTATCCTCAGTCACTCGGCAAAACACAGGGCAAGCACTATTTCACACCAGTTTTCTGTGAGGCCGTGGTATCACTCCGTGGCTACCCCACGGTAGATTTTATGAGATGTATTGATGACTATTTGAAACTTTATCAGGAATTAATGAAATTGGCGGTTAGGTTTTTATTAAACCAGTAATATAAAAAATAATCTTCATGATTCACATCAACCTTAAAAATTCTAGTCTTGTAGACTAGAATTTTTAAGGTTGATGTGAGAACAAACACAGTTCTAGTTTTAGCAATAGGTTTTAAGTTCATTGATGTACCTTACTGCCTTGATTTAAGAGTCTAATATTGAAAACAGACATGATTCATAAATTAGTAAGTCTGATTTATGCTATGTTTGATAAACAATCATTGTGCAACCATAAAATTGTCCATAAGTGTTTCCTTTTTGGTATTATTTATAGATAATCCAAGGTTAACTGACTGCCATGTTTTGTTTAGAAGAATTAGAAGAAATATTGATAATAGCTTTTAATTCAATTTTAATCAAATTGAACCAAACGAGTTTAATTAAGTACATTTGGGAATCACATCACACTAATATATAAAGGCGAAAGTTTGTATGTATGTTTGTTACTTCTTCACCCAAAATCTACTGAACGGATTTGTATAAAACTTTACAGTAATATAGCTTATACATCAGAATAACACATAGACTACTATTTGCCGCTATAACCGACATACACGCGGGTGGAGCTAGTATTATATAAAGAGATAAAGTTTGTGAGTTATAGGGGTAGGGGTAATCTCTGGACCTACTGAACCGATTTTGAAAAATACCAATAGAAGGCTACGTTATTTGGGAGTGACATAGGCTATAATAACCCGAAAAGTGGAAAGACTTTTTCGTGGTAGCTGAATTTGCAAAGTAAGTCGGAGAAAAATGCTATAGTTCTAAGAACTATTGTTATCAGTTAAATCTTAGAATAGTATCATAGAAGAAAATCAAAATTTTGCATTTATATGGGACAGAGCAATACATTGGATCCCTGGTAATCCGGCACTGTTTAATGTAGGAACTATTATTTGCGCCGCCCATGGACACTCCCAACACCAGAGGCATCACAAGTGTATTGCCGGCCTTTGGAGGATGGGGAGGGGTTGGGGTATGGGCCTCCGGTATCCTCACTCACTTGGTGAAACACAGTAAAAGTGCTATTTCACACTGGTTTTGCTTGTAATTTACATTTTTATTAGATTACACATTAAACAGCTTATAACTTTTCCTTTTTTTTAAGCTTTTCGCACAGCATATTTGAGTTCCATCATACCCCTAAATATGTTACTAAACACATATAATACAATCAATATGAATTTGAACAGAGTCTGTTGGATTATCTGGTCTATAGGGTTTCTTGGGTAGTATTTAACAAATTTGATAACCTGCCCTCGTAATTTTTGTCAGAATACTGGGAGCCCACTGTACTATTTCTAAGACTATTGACTAAACCACAGCCTAAACTTTATCCAAATTAAATTGTTAATACATACCTCACCCAATCACAGTCACCTAAGTTTTCAAAATATTCCTGTTGTATTTGCACAGGAGACATCTTTATTGGCAAATTTACAATGTCATCATACAACATTTCTGCATGTTCCGATTCATTTGCTTCATATGACGATAAATTGGGAGCAGCTTGTATATTCGCCATGTTTATAATATTATATCTTTACTGTTGATTTTCCAATATGAAATAGGACAAAACTTAAGTTAAACTCTACTACCATACCTATTAACATAAGTTTTATAAAGTGCAAAAAAACGATATACAAATTCCTAAAACCAAAGCTTTTTAAGTTTTCATAATAACACCATATATATGAATTAGATAATGAAATAACTATATCTTTAATATAAGTAATAAATGTAATTTTATAACATGCTTTACACAACACAGCTAATTTAGCTAAGTAAATAAAAAATATATTTTTATTTCAATAAAAAATACACAATCTAAATAACCTTTCTAGCATTATGAATGTTGAATTAATTGCGTATTAATTTTATTTAAACAAAAGACTGACTATTTTCGATTTACCATTCAAAACATGCAGTTAAACTAGGGTAACTACATCAATAGTTGACGCAATATGTAAAATGATTGCATTTCCATAATTAGATGTATGATTAATTACGATCTTTCAACTTACCTTTCTTATCAGATTATCTGTTAGAAGTTTAGAAGAAAGACACCTCCTCACTGTAATACCACTTTAGTACAGACGTCTTGTAAGTCAAGTGTACAAGATATTGGTACACTTATCATAACAATGGTACAATTCTGCAGTAAGGGAAAGTCCCGAACACAGATTTCAATTATTTAATTTTAATCTATAGCCAAGAAAGTAAATATAATAAAGTTCTTCTGTTTTTGTTTTAAAAATTTTAAATGTGTCACTGTCAGTGTCAAATAGGCAAGTCGATTTAAAATCGATTAGTCCAAAAATCGATTATTTTGATTGATATAATCGATTTTTCCGATCGATGTTGAGCTCTACATCGATTCAATGAATCCATAAACCCCCGAATCGGACCGATCAACACAAAATTTGAACCTTAGTGTGGTTACCACAACACCTCACCTAACTATACATTTTTTTTGCAGATCTCGCAAAAAGTACCTACCTTGTTTCGAAAATTGATAGCCACAGACTAAATACAATCAAATAAAAAATATTTTAAAAAAAACTACACATAGGTGGCTAGTGATTTTCATACAACAAATTGTATTTAAAGATTATCTGTCACTCTTCTTTTGTTTGTATCAATGGACGTCTCGCGAGAAGCTTTTCGTGCTATGATTTTCTATGATTATAAAAGAGGGTTAAACTTCAAGTAATCTAAAGAAAATTTACAAGCTGCATAAGGGGAGTCTGCTCCTGCTTTAGCAACAATTACTTAATGGTTTCGTGAATTTAAACGTGGTCGAGAGAACTTAAACGATGACCCCAAACCCGGCCGACCACCAACTGCAGTAACTCATGAATAGGTTCAGGGTAGAGTGGCTATTGCCGCTATTGCGAGAAAATGGACCTATTACACATCGAGAGATACGGGCTGAACTAAATATTGGATCACAGGCAGTTTCCACCATCCTGCATGAACACCTTATAGTTACGAAGCTTGCTTCGCGATGGATACCTCATTCTCTCTTCGATGAGCAAAAATGCCGTCGTGTTGATTGGTGCAAATTTATGTTAGAAAATAATTATTATTATTTTTACGGGAATTAACGCGATCACTATTTCAAGGTACTACATACCTCTGTTTTGCCTGACGTTTCGACCAGGTTGCACTGGCCGTGGTCACAGGCTGACTGGCTCAGCGGCGCACGCCCTCCGTCGTCGAATCCGTGAAGTCGAAGGTTCTTCATCCACCCGCACATTTTCGATATTATTGATATTTTTGTTTCGCCATGTACCGTCACATACCACACTAACAGGGTCCCTATTCTGTAAGCAAACCGATGTGTTCCTATTCTGGTGTTTATCCGACTGCGCAGAAAAGCGAGGTGGTATGTTTTTTAACACTGGATTCCACGCTGTAGATAATTTAAAACCATCTTCCCGATTGAAAGTTTTATGCTTTTTAATCTCAATCGCTTCACGTACAACTCTTGAATAAAAGTGACGTTCGGTGGAGAGGACTTGCGTGCGGTGAAATTCAATCCAGTGGTTGATGCCTGCATCGAGTGCATGTTCTGCAATCGCCGATTTGCTCGTCTGTCGGTTCTTCACAGCAGCGATATGTTCTTTGACCCTTTCAGCAATAGTCCGTTTCGTTTGGCCTATGTAGGAACTTCCGCAGCTGCAGTCTATTTTATAAACACCCGGAGTTTGTAGTGGCAATATATCCTTCGGTGTGCCGACGATGTTGTGAACCTTTATGCCTGGTGTGTATACTGTCGGAATGGAGTATTTCTTTAACACGGACCCGATCTTATCCGTAACTCCCTTGACATAAGGCATATAGGCTGGTTGCCTGTTCACTTCTGGATACTTGCGTCTTATTTTCGGTTGCTTCCGTCCTCCATTCACTTGATATCCGTTACCTTTGAGTACCTCCTGAACATGTTCTAGCTCCCGTTCTAAATGTTCAGGGTCACAGAGATCGTAAGCTCTGTTCTTGAGTGAAGTCATAACAGATTGCAAGTGCCGGGGGTGATGATGAGACGTGGCGTGTAGGTATCTATCCGTATGAGTAGGCTTACGGTACACACAATGTGACAAGGACCCATCTGATCTCACGGTTACTTTAACATCCAAGAACAACAACGACCTATCCGTCTCCATTTCATATGTAAACCTTATTTTAGGGTGAATAGAGTTAAGATGTTGTATATATTGATCTACTTCTTGTTTATTTACTTTAACGATACTGAAGATGTCATCCACGTATCGCTTCCACAGCTTAACGGTATTCGGGCCGAGACTTAGAGCCTTCTCTTCAAAATGTTCCATCCAGATGTTGGCAAGTACTGGGGCTACAGGACTTCCCATCGCGACACCATCAATCTGGAGGTAATGTTGACCTTGGAAAAGAAAATAATTGCCATCTAAACAGTGTTCAAGTAGATCTATATAGTTGAACGGCAGTTCGTTGTCTCTCAGCAGGTCATTTACGACGTTTAAGCACTCTTTTATTGGAACATTGGTGAAAAGCGACTCCACGTCAAAGCTCACCATGACGTAATCCGGTTCCAACGTGAGATCTTTTATAATTTGTATGAAGTGCCGTGAGTCTTTCACAAAAGACGGTGTTTTGCCTACAAGTGGTTGCAATACTGAAGCAACGTGCTTTGCAAGATCGTAAGTAGGAGAAGCAATTTGACTTACAATGGGCCGCAGCGGCACGTAAGGCTTGTGTATCTTAGGCAGACCATATAATTTCGGTGGCTGGTGTGACTTTGGTTTGTACAGTCTGTTGTACTCGTCTTCTGAAAATAGGTCCTCATTATCCCGGATTAGAGATCGTATTTTACGCGTTACTCTGGCTGTAGGGTTGTATGTTACCGGTTTGTATACCTTATTATCACTCATATGTTAGAAAAGTTCGAAGGAGGAACTTTTCAAAACGTATCCTAAGTACATTCTTATAACTGACGAATCATATATTTAGCTACGATCCTCTCACGAATCAGCAATCCACACAATGGGTGTTTGAAGAGGACGATTTGCCCACAAAGTTGTTCGTGGTCAGTAAGTGTTCGTGGTCAGTGGTTCGTGGTGGTGTGTTAGTAAAAAAATGATAGCGGTGTTTTTTCGACGCAGTGAACCAGTAGCAGTAATTCCGCTAGAAGACCGTAGAACAGTTACTATATAGTGAATGATATAGGGAAGTTCGTCTGGCTCAAGCTTTCGGGGAGTTGGATAGCGAGCGCCCAAGGAGCGACGTCCGTGGCATTATTTTTCACCAAAAGAACTCGCCGGCTCACACAGCTGCTAGAACTATGGACTAGAAGAAAGAAGAAGAATTATTGCACGGTAGACTTAATAAAAGCAGAATTGCAAATTTCACCAAACAATAAACATAGACATGTCTTGTTCTAAATTCTTATATAAATGTAAAAATGACTCTGAATTAATGAACGCGACCCGTAATAAGTTTTTTTTTATGAGCCTGCTGTGTTCCACTGCTGCAAAAAGGCCTCCCCTGCAAAAAGCCACTTCTCTCTATCCAAGGACAGTTGCGGTCAGTCTATGCGATAGGCGTCAAGAATTTCGCGCCATCTTCTGCGGGGTCTACCTCGTCGTCGGCGTTTACCCTGAGGCCCCCAGTGTTCGACGACCTTGGCCCACCGGTCCGGATTCATACGACATATGTGTCCGGTCCAATCCCATTTTAATCTGGCAGTCTTCTTGCCAACATCCTCGACTTTAGTCTAAGAACGCAGCTCTGTTTCTTATGCGATCCTCGTCGGATGACACCCAACATTCTGCATTCCACTGCTGGTGGTGGCGAACAAAGATTTGTCAATCTTCGTCCACCAATGACAATGCTCGTTGTCCATGAAGCAGACAGTTTTTTGAAGACTTCCTCCAGGGTGCTTGTAAATAGTTTCGGGGATAGAGGGTCTCCCTGTTTCACACCCTTCTCTATTATAAAAGAAATATGCATGGAAAATATTTTAAAAATACGCATAAATACGAAACAGGTTTTTATTTTACCCGCAGTCTTTTTGATGACCTGAATTAAACTGAAATCCGACCGACCGTCTCTGATAACCATTCGATTGTCCCGATTTTTTTTTTCCAAAAGGTGGCAACCTTGCATCACACTAATATATAAAGGTGAAAGTTTGTGAGTGTGTATGTTTGTTACTTCTTCACGCAAAAACTACTGAACGGATTTGGATATAACTTTACAGTAATATAGGTTATTATACATCAGAATAACACAGGCACACAATAACACTATTTGCCGCGATAACCGACATACACGCGGGCGGAGCCGCGGACACAACTAGTTAATTATATAGAATTATAGGTATGTACTAGTAACTTCCCAAATTTTAAAAAGTTTTATTGGCAACCAAACGATTTTCATGAAATTGAAGGATGATCATCTAAATCACGGCATTGATCACAAAGTAAACCTGATAAGTTATTGATTGAAAAACATTTAATGGTGCGATTACACTACATAGCGAAATTGTAAACTAATTGTCGAAATTTACACGCAAAACGACAATACTATAAAAAGTTAGTGCAAAATAAAGGTTGCTGAGAATTTGCAGTTACTGTTACATAATATGCCATAATACGTAACAGTAACTGAAATAAAAACCATAATATTTAAAGTTCTTTAATATTAAAATACCCTTTTTTCAATCTTAATATTTATCAAAAAAATAGGGAATTTTTTACTGCGTATGGTATCATAACACGCACAAAGATGTACGTGTTCCTACAGTGTCGCTGCCGGCTGTCACGCACACTAAAATAAATCAATCGGCGTCATGTTATTGGACAATAACGTTCCATCTGGCTTTCTTTTTAACCGACTTCCAAAAAGGAGGAGGTTCTATGTTCCACTGTATGTATTTTTTTTTTTTTTTTTTTTTTTATGTAATTTACCCGATTACTCCGTCAGTTGTGGACCGATTTTGAAAATGGGATCCCAGGGAAATCGAGGGAAACCCTCATTTTTTATAGGCACATACTATGTTTTTCGTATATTTTCTGAAGTTACACCGGTATTTGCGTCTGGTAGTCATCATTTTATGATGATGAGCTGATGATGTAAGGTACCACTCCTTAACGGTTAGGAGTTGGAGGATAAATCTTTAAATATCATATGTATATAAGTTACCTTTAGTCGTATTCTTACAAATTATTTAGGTAAGCTGATGATGGAAGGTGGAAGGTACAACTCCTCAACGGTTAGGAGTTGGAGAATAATTCTTTCAATTTCATACGTATCGAAAGACCTTCAGTCGTAAACTTTCAAGCTATTTAGGTGAGCTGATGATAGAAGATTAAACTCTTCAACAGTTAGGGATTAGAGGATGATTTTAATATTACACGTACCTTAATTTGTATTCTTGATGATGAAATTTGATGAAATAATTCAACTTACTACTTACCTACGATTGTTTGCACTAAAAACTGTCAAATAAAAACTTTTTATAAAAAAAAAAAAACCGACTTCCAAAAACATCCAACGAAAACTCTGTCAAAAAACACTTAAAAAGCGTAAAATAAACTGGTTCTTCATAAATTGCCTGTACCTAATTCTTTATTCATTTAAATAGTAGTATTATAATGGGTGCTAGGTACCTAAAATCTGTTTGAAGTCGGTGCCAAGTGACTATTGCTTAGACTTTTGTAATTGTTCGTTTGTATTCTTTTTGGCTTAGCACCGACTTCAAACAGATTTTAGGTACCTAGCACCCATTATAATACTACTATTTAAATGAATAAAGAATTAGGTACAGGCAATTTATGAAGAACCAGTTTATTTTACGCTTTTTAAGTGTTTTTTGACAGAGAGTTTTCGTTGGATGTTTTTGGAAGTCGGTTTTTTTTTTTTATAATGTAATCTGAGCTTGTAGGAGTACCAAGGTTTGGCGGGTGGGTTTTCCTGGATCATCGCGTACCATTTTCCCTTTTGTGTACTTGAATATTCCAGTATTCATGTCACAACCTTTTCAGATCATGGGTGATCGCTGCTTGGTAGTCAGTGTGCGAAATCTTCATAGTAGCAGAGTGATCAACATCAAACCTATTTATCGCGGAACTTTTGTGCGAAATTTTTAATAGAAAACAGCTACTAGTATCGTTGTTATTTATTGATATCATATTTGTAGACACTCCTGCGTCCCGTGGGAAGATTTAAACTTGAAAAACAAACAAAATTTTTAATTTCTGGACTTAGAATATTTTAAAATTTCTAAATTACCAAATTTTCGAGGTTTTTGTCGAATTATTCGATAACGCTTCTCCTCAAAGTTGACATAGCTACAGATCTAGATAGCCCTCATCAAGGCCTATCTAATAACACCTCCTTTATATAGGTTGGATAAACATAAGTTACTAAATTTCTACATTCATTGTGACTTTCGGTATTTTTAAGGAATTTTTCAAAGCTCTTGGCTCATAACTCTTCGAAATTTATTTTAGAAATTTTAAATTATATATATTTAGATAGAACTCGTCAAGGCCTATCTAATAACACCTCTTTTATTAAGATCTGGTTAATAGAAGTAGTAAATTTTCATCATATAAAACTCAATTTACCGCTTTTTCGAAAATTTTCCGAGATTTTCTTTGAATAACTTGCCCCCTCATTTTTTGGGAACAATAAATCATACATACCTAGATAGCTCGCGTCACGACCTATCTAACAACACCTGTTTTAATTAAATCTGGTAAATAGGACCTTAGAAATCCGACATTTAAATTTCAATTTTAGTCATTTTTGAGGTTTTTGTCGATTAATTCGATAGCCTTTATTTTCCAAATTACTAATTATATATATTTAAATAGCCCTTTCAATTACCCGTCGAACGACACCACTCTCGTCCGGATCCGCCTCACGGAAAATCAAAAAATTCCTTCCATATTTCACTGGGTATATAGGCTTTGCTTACACGGATTGCCAACAATTGGTAACGACTAAAAAATTTCTTATCTATAAAAGGTTGCTAAAGATTTCGTGCTGTTTATATTGTAGACTGAGGCTATTTACACCTCTCAAAACAAGGGAAACGGCTCTGTATAGAGCGAAATTTTTCATTTTAATTTAACTTTTGATAATTAGAACTGCGTTCTACTAATTTTATTAATTTTAGCCTATTTTTAAACTAACACTCACCCCCCTATACAGGGTCAGACGGACACACACATTCACAAATTGGACAATTTTCCCCGTCCACTCGCACTACACACTACGCCACACCTTCTTACACACAAACGCAAAACACAACATGTTCCAGACACCACCTACATCCGGCGCGGCCAAGAAGCCAACTACTCCCGGCGCTACCACCTCACCCTCGATAGTGCAGGACGCTGCAAAAACCTTCATCCGAAGACCCGGAACGAAGAGAAGGTCGCTCGACAATATGGACCAATACATCAAACAGCAAACCACCTACGCTGAGCAGTCGAGCGACCAGTGACTCCAGGAGGTCATGAAGACCTTTGAAGACATACCCTCAAAGGTCCAGCAGTACCCTCAAATGAGGAGGGACATTAAGACCTACCTGGAGGTACAATCTGACAAGGGCATAAAGATATTGTTTGAGCGCAGTAAGAGGGTGAAAAAACTGGAAGCGGCGGCGCCTGGGACTGCTATTAAGGCAGTGGCTGTATCTTCCAGTAGTGAGGAGGCACTACTGGAAAGACTGAGAAAAATGGAGGATACCATAACCGCGAGGCTCGAAAAAGTAGAGACAAACTTGAAGAAAGACCTGAAAAACCTCAACACAGACAATAACGACCGGGGCGCCGACATAATCGACCATATTTGGAACAAGGCCGGAGAGACCAAGCTCGCGATAGAGAAGGCGGTCGATGGGGTCGTGGTGAGCTCACAAGCTGGCAGTGCTAACGCCTTGGAAAGGGGCTTCTCGAAGATCGAGGAGACCCAAGTCGACATCGACAAGGCGACTGAGTTGATGATTGTGCGTGCGCAGTCCCAACTCGAAGACCTGGTTGGGACTGTCGCAAGAGATGTCGTCATCGAGACTCAGACGCACATCAGCGCAGCCGTTAAGGGACTGATACCTGTAAGCGTCCCGGACCCGATCCCCCCCAAGACCTATGCCAGCGTAACCGCAACCAGACCCGGGCGCCGGCCGGCGCTTCACTCGGTGGCGGTGACCTCAACGGACAGCCAGGAGACTGCCGATGAGGTACTCGCCAGGGTGAAGAAGGCGGTCGACGCCAGGAGTACTGGTTTAAAAGTGAGCAAGGCTAGAAAGGCAAAGGCTAGCACGGTCATCCTGGGCTGCGACACGGAGGTGGAGCGGAACAGGGTGACCGAGAGAATTGTGAGTCGTGATGGTGGGCTTGTGGTGGTCCCCATGAGGAACAAAGATCCACTCGTCGTCCTCAAAGACGTTTTTGTCGATGGTGACGACGAGAACATGATCGGGGCGCTATACACCCAAAACGCCGATGTCTTCATGGGACTACCACAAGAAGAAAGAGAGATCAAGGTCAAATATAGAAAAAGAACAAGGAACCCCAAGACGTCTCATGTCGTACTGCAGGTGGGACCAAGAGTGTGGCAAAGGATGACGGAGATTGGAACCCTCTACCTGGACCTGCAAAGGGTCAGAGTGGAGGACCAGTCTCCGCTCATCCAGTGCACGAAGTGCCTGGCGTTCGGCCATGGCCGAAGGTTCTGCACCGAGAGTGCTGACAGGTGCAGCCACTGCGGAGGCACGCACTTACGCGGGGAATGCCCCGAGTATAAAACGGGAGCCGAACCGCGGTGCTGCAACTGTTCGCACTCTGGGATGCAGAGCGTTGGCCATAACGCCTTCAGTGCCGAATGCCCGACCCGCTCTAAATGGGACTACCTAGCAAGGCAAAATACGTCGTATTTGTGACTCATTCACACACGCACATACACGACACAGAACATACACATACACACACACTGATATAGAAAATATATAATAATCATATACGAATATATCAAACATGCATACAAACATTGACACATACACGTAAACAAACAAAATTGGAAAGCACTGGTTCATAATAAAGGTTGAAACAATTATATATATTTTGAACATATACAATATATTGTTAGACAGGAAGACAATAAAAAAGAACGTATGAATTAGGAAAGTGGAACACGCACAAAAACATTGGACAGGTACACAAACAGAGACACAAGGTCATAAATGCGACGATTAACAAGTTGGAACACAACAACTAAATGAGACGTCTTGGAGAGACATAACAATTAACAAGACAATACACAGTGAAATTATTACGCATCGTATCAAATGGGAAACAGAAATTGTAACACAATAAATTTATAATATGTAAAAATTATATTATGTATAAAACTATAGCATTATGTACAAATAAAACAGTAGTAATATAAAACAGTAAACAAAAACTTAAGCCATAAGGAGCAACTATATAATTGGAAAATAAAAATTGGATAAATTGGACACAAGAACTATATAAAAAGTAAAGAAAAGAAATTGTAAATAGGATAAACAGTTAAGCAGTAGATACAATAACTTAAATAAAATAATTCCCTTAGCAAATAATGTATTTGATGTAAAGAAAGATTGGCACGAGGCACATAGTGCGAAGACTCTTAACGAGAAACGACACAAATATAAACCACAGAATAATAAGGTCCTGTCGTTTCCATGGACGGGGAAAAGCAGAGGGGTCCTCTGACACCTCACAAAAAAAAAAAAAAAAGAAACCTATTTATCGCAACATCAGTCTGTTTTAAATATTAAGTACCTGGATGACCGAGCGTCGCTCGGTATTTTTTATATTGGGTTTTTTGGTAACATTGGGACTATCCAAACGCAACCTTTTTGTTATTTTTATTCCAATAGTTTAGTGGCGCCCTCTCTTGGTACACCCTGATACTGTTTATTCTGCACCTTATTCCAGTATAGTTTAATGTAGTTCGCTCGAGTTGCGATAGAAGGCGTCGTCGTCGCCGGGATATAGGCTTTTAGTTGGTGCTTCAATAAAATATTAGTCGTATTTCAGGAAATTGAAGATAGTCATATACCTACACTAGCGACCCGCCCCGTCTTCGCACGGGTGGATTTCAGATGCCCCCGCCGACGACACGATTCGTGCATTTCAAATCTGTAATATCTTCGAATATATTCATTTAAATTAGATACCTACTCTAAAGGGCCATTTTGATGTATTTTAAATGCACAATGTATTTAATTTACTTAATTGTAAAATTATATGCATATATATAACCTCTCCTTGGTAGCTTATAAGTACAGAGCGAGGCCCGTCAGAACTCTCTCCCGGGGCGGAAGGCGTGGGTGGGTGCTTAAAGTCGTAAATTTTCAATAAGAAAAACATGATTAGGTGCAGTTCTGAAATTTGGTAGACTTATAGTTTTTAACTGTAGACGTCGGCGAGGGCATCTGAAATCCACCCGTGCGAAGCCGGGGCGGGTCGCTAGTATGTATATAATTCGTTACTACACTTAGAATAATAACGCATAGAAAAATAGTCTTAGCCCTGTCAAAAATGAAGCACTGAACCGATTCACATAGGTGTGACGATTATGTAGGTACGCGCGGCGATACGCACACATGCAAACGGGTAATGTTGCCAGAGGAAGTGTAGTTTTCCCGAAAGTGGGGAAATGATTCGGCCGCTGATATCCATTTGTTTTTGGCAATAATACATAAATAACTATGTGTGATGGTAATGTAAAGTCGGTATATGAAAAAAATGTTTATATGAATTGAATACTTAACTAAAAACAACAACACGTGAAAAATTACAATTTATTTTTATTTCGAATGAAACACAGTTAAATTCAATTGTGAAAGAAAATAACAAACAAATATTTAGTTGCATTAACATGTATTTGTTGGGTTAATATGGATATGAAGTACCTGTAAACTGTATTTGTTTCTCCACGACTAAGCCTTATATTTTTCACCCATTTATCAGCAATAACAGGGTCAATAGGAATCCTTTGAACAACAACACGCAATACTTCTAAGTTGTGATTAAAACAAGTGTGGAAATAAATTTCGTTTAGACTTCTCAACTTTTGATACATGATATTTGTAAATCACAGAAACACCTACATTACTGAACGTGTCACGTAATATCAGTAACAACTGTTTTAAAATTAATCAGCCGGAGTAATAAAGAATGGGAGAATATTTTGACAATCTGGCAACACTGAATATTGAAACAAAACATTTCTATTTTGACCAAATTATTTACAAAATACTGTGAAATAAAAAGTTACCTGTGAAAAGTGATGTTATCACACTTCTTTTGTTTTTCAGATGCGTTGTGACACAATTTAATTGCACAAACCGTCATAATTGTTTCTTTTTCGCGAGACACGTTCGGCGTACTTTGACCTTGAACACTATGAAGCGGCCGGGCGTTTGGAGCCATATATGGCTCCATTTGAGGTGCTTCAAAACGGACGCGCGGACTCGGTTTCTATGCGTTATTATTCTAAGTTACTACACCTTATCAGTTCACGTTTTCGTAGCCAGCTCTTAGTCCAATACCCATTATACAATTACACCCGAGACACAGATTCAATCTAGTTCGGCCAAATAACAATTAATGTATTTTATTTATAAATTTATTGTACCTTTTTAACTAAATAAATATTATTAATTACATATAAACTTGTTAGGTATTACACCATTCAAGGACACCATTATCTCGTTAATTGGCGCTACTTCGGTCTACACTGTTATACTAATTATTATTTTAAAGTAATTCGTTACGTTACAGACCACGGTATAACCGTGGGTTTCCCTATAAGATAACGTATCAACTTGTTTTATTTTATCGTAAAATATGCATAAAAATTCAGTTTTGCACTATTATTTTTATGGATTATAATTTTTTGCTGTTTGCAGATGAATTATATTACCTGTTAATGTTTATTTACAATACAATTAGATATATAATATAACGCATCCTGTCACGCTTAACTTTGGCATACGAATATAGTGGTCGAAGGGAATTGAGGAACAAAAGTGAAACATAGAGAAAAATCAAATTAAAAGTTCTTTTTTTTAAGTCGTTTATAAATATTCCAACAGCGCTGAAATGTTATAACTTCAATTTGGAATTTTAACTCATTTGTTAATTAATTATATTAATGATGCCTGCCTTCCTAACGGTACCTGTACCGCCTGAGGTTCCAGAGGTCTGGCAAATCAGGCAACTTTTAAATCTCTTTAAATCCCGTTACCAATCTCACACCTATCTTTCGCGAGAATTACTTGTTCTTTATTCCCCGCTCCGTGCTATGGCCACTGTCCTGATACAGAATGAGAGAATCCTCACTCCGATATCCGTCACGAGATCATATCTGTTTCATCCACGCCGAGCATTCTGCCAGCGTGTCCTTGCTTTGAACATCGCAGTAGTGTGTGGCACTTAGACGTTGGCTCATCGCAGATTAGATACAGGTGCTCTCCGAAGTATCCCTATAAGAGGGACTTATCTCCTCTTGAATAAATTCTGCGTATCCTGTATTACTACCGCAATATCCATGATTTTCCGAACATAAAACTATCACCCGTTTAGCAAGACGTTCAGTAGTCGAAAATCTTCTTCCTCCTTTTTTAAGGAGGAAGTTTCCTTACTACCTTAATAACTTACCTCGGCTTACAAAGTAATGAAAAGCTGTAAGTAACACACAGACATTGATTTTTATATGGTTAAAAAGCAAAACTCGTAGATCAGCCAACGGAAAGGTGACTTAACTGGTCGAGGTGAAGGCAGATGAAATATGTCAATTATAATTCATCTTTCCTTTCGAAAGTCTTTGTACTTTAAGTCCCGAGAAAGGATTTTTTTTTCAGTTCAATACTTTTGTATGGCTTTATATCGACTAAAAGAGAAGGAGAGCGGAGAAAATAATAAATAAATACTAAATAAATATTTCGGACATCCAACACACAATGCCATCTAGTCCCAAGCTAAGCAGAGCTTGTGTTATGGGTACTAGACAACTGATATAAATACATTAAATATACATTTTTTTGTAAATACATACATATTATACATAGAAAACACCCAAACTCCGAAACAAGCATTTGTAGATCATACAAACATTTGGTCCGACCCGGGAATCGAACCCGAGACCTCAAGCTCAGCAGTCGCATACGCTACCGAGGCATAAAGGTTATTTAGGTTCGTTTAGTTGAGGTTTATTTAGCACCAGTTGTACATTAATGTTAGTACATTGTTGTCTTAATAATGTATTTCTATGGATTGTTTAGACTGTAGCAGTTATGCTACTGGTCATGAAAATTTTAATTTATTAAAAAAAATTATTTAGACTGCACAGATAGGCTAAAGCGATCACCACACCGTTTTCTACTACGCTGGGTGTTGTGTTTTTGAACCACAGATGGGTCAATACTGGTGTCATCCACAAATCGTTGTTCTGAGTCTGGGTGTTCTGTTTGTCCGTTTCTTGTACATATGTTTGTAAAGGAAACACACAGGGTTATACTCGTATATTTCTGACGCGAAAGTTTTCTGTTTATAAAGAAAAAAGTTACAGTCAGAAGAGTTCCATAATACATATTAGATAACATAAAATTCGTCAATACATTATATATTATAGTTAGTATAGCATTGAGTTATATGGTATACTAGCTGACCCGGCAAACGTTGTTTTGCCATAAAAAAGGTAAGGTTGGGTCACCCTTATCATTTAGGGGTATGGAAAATAGATGTTGACCGACTCTCAGGCCTAAATTTCATAAAAATCGGTCCAGCCGTTTCAGATGAGTCTGGTAACAAACTCCACGACTTAATTTTATAAGAATTCATTATGTATTGCTTAAAATCACTTCGTAAATAAGCCATTATTTCTCGTAAAAAGAGAGGAATAAAAAATAGTAGTCGTGGGTTATCCCTAAGAGATAGACATATACCGTCGCGGACTTATACTGTAGTACATTATTTTGATCTATCTCGCAGGGTGCAACCAGCGTTTGCAATGTAAGCGCAAAAAACTGTGTTTATTTGCTACATCACATCAGAAACCTCGGAAATTAACAATGTTTCCATACTATATTATGCATTTATTATATATAAAAACCTTCCTCTTGAATCACTCTATCTATTAAAGAAACCCGCATCAAAATCCGTTGCGTAGTTTTAAAGATTTAAGCAAACATAGGGATATAGGGACAGAGAAAGCGACTTTGTTTTATACTATGTAGTGATGATGATGATGATGTCCTCGAAATTTAATGGTTATTTTGAATACAATCCTATTGTTCCGGTGTTGCGATATACATCTAGATCGAGTTTACATTTTTGTAACAATGCGGGTTTATATCCGCGAATGACAGTTTGTCTCTACCGTTCTGTTATTCACAATGTTTGTTTAAGCCCGCAGCTAATAACGTTTGCATGCGTGTAAGGTTCAAACGTTCTCCATCATACGTTATTACAATTTTTCTCGTTTAAGCAATTAGTAGGCTTACACGTGTGAACAGTGAATATTAACTCCTATTTTTTTTTTTTTTTTTTAAATTTTGTCGCATGTAAGTGATTGTAAAAAAAAGTGTTTTAACTATAGTTATGGCATAATGGATAAACTTTTACGCGTTATTATTAAACTTGAGTTGATTAGTGATTGAAATATTATAAAAAATGTTTTTTAATGAGGAGGACTCATACATTCAACTCTATAATTATATTTGTTTAATATTATTAATGGAATATGAGTATATTATGACGAATGAATCTCTAAAAAGTAAAAATCAATGCACATAGGTATATTATAATGTATACTCGTCAAATTATTTACAAGTTAATGAGAAAACGTTCTACGAAAATTGTGTTTCTTATTTTATTTGGTTTATCTACATATGCATTGTTTGGGAGAAACCGTGATTATGAGGATTCGATGAAAGAAACTGCTAGAGAAGTGGTAGTTGACCAAGCTTATAGGAGACATAATGCTGTTATTGCTAGGTTCTTCAGACGTCGTCAGGTAAGAGTTTCACTTATAACTAAAATGTACATAAAAATATGAGTGCATTCAACACTGGTGGAGTAATCTATACATACAATAAAAAATGTAACAAGTTAATGTCTGTACTGACCTATTTCTTAGCGTTCCATGGATTCACCGTGCGGGTGCCGGGTCCATCGCGTGATAGATGGGGGCAACACATGCGACTTCGACAGTGCCTGGGAATTGCGACCCAGGTTTAGGTTGAAGGAGCACTCCTTACGACGCGTCAACGCTCACCTCCACTGTCCGCCGTGTTACCCCCTCTACCTAACCATATTTGAAGTGAGCCTAGCAATGCCGCTTTGGATATTCGTTCAAGAAAAGAGCTTACTGAAGCTCTTGGCAATCCAAGGTCTTTAAGCAGGTTATAGAGGGATTTAGCTGGTATACCCCTCGCACCCACTTCCACGGCATACAGCGCAACGACATAACCATTTTTAGTTATTTCGTTGGTTAAGTCAAAGTACTTGTTTCTTTTTAAAGCGTGGTCTTTAGGGATGTTCGTTTCCCACGGCACCGTGAGTTCTACTAGTACTACACGCTTAATTGACATTGCATAAAGAAATATGTCCGGTCTGGAACATATTTCTTTATGCAATGTTAATTACTTATCTTATAAATGCGAAAGTTTCTGAGGATGGATGTATAGACGTTTGTTGTGTCATAAAATATTATAAACGAGAAAGTTTGTAAGTATGGATGGATAGATGGATGTTTGTTACTATTTCACGCAAATTTGATGAAAATTTACAGTAATAGCTTATACATCAGAATAACACATAGGCTTCCTACTTTTTGCCGCGATAACCGACATATATTATACGCGTGTATACATAGATATGTCGGAGACACAAGAATAAACGAGAACATGAATCACAGATACAGCCAATCTGGACTATAGCCAAACACTAATCACTACTATACGGATATGAATTAACTTAAACACCATCAGCAATCCCCCACGAGGGGATTGGGGCAACGCTCACCCCTCCGCGATGCCCTGTGGAATTCGCCACCTAGGCTAGTAATTCCCCCACTGATAAATATCGCCTCATACACACAATATAAAACACAGAGATACAATAAATCACAAATCAAATAATAGATATGGTCGTCGCGAGATCTGAAGAGAACTGTGTCCTGTTGCCGATCGCGCCGCTTTATATAGACTGTTCCGTAGTGTTCGATAGAGGCAAATGTTTGTATCACTTATTATTCGGATACCCTCATTCCGACACGGCCGTCCTGACGTATTACACGTCCTCGTGTGATGTTGAAGGCAGTGCATCATCATCATCGTTATCCGCAGAAAAGAAAGAGATTTTTGTGTTGTTCGGCCACTCCTGACCAAGGACATTGGGTACATTATTACATTTTATCTTCTGTGGAACAACTTCATTTAGGACATTCTCATAAAATAGGCTTTTCGTTATCAAATCTGAATGCTAATAGACTTCTCGCTACATACTAAATTAATAACACCAGTAAGTAGTATCGCAACAGTCACCTCACCGTTTATCGCGTTACACATTTTTGGATTATTATTATTAACAATATCTACATGGCCTCTTATTCCACCAATTTCACTTTTCAATGGCCACCTCGCCTTTCAGTGGCCACCTCGCCTTTCAGTGGCCACCTCGCCTTTCAATGGCCGCCTCGCCTTTCACAAAACTTAACTAAACTTTAACAACCAACATGCTGTTAGGATATCTCATAGTCTCATTATAGAGACTACTCGCCACACAATTACGCAATTTCATTCCATTGCATCAGCATTAATTAACCCTTGATTATCATCATCAACATCAATAGGGACTTGATCTACGGGGATTTTCCTCACTATTATCAATGCCAGACAAATCTACCTCCTCGGGTATATCACTTAAAGGAAACTCTCGTATACGAACGCAAGCGCATTTGTAGATTCTGTTACTAGTTAAAGATTTCAAAGTATAACGATCGCCATCGAGCAACTCTACAATTTTAAACGGTCCTTTATACTTAGGATTTAACTTTGTCTAATTTCTTTCTTAACTTTGAATCAAAACTAAGTTACTGAGATCAAACTTTACTAATTTACACATTCCCTATCAAATGTCACATACGTGTACACACAGTATCTCACTCACTCTGCCATATCTGACCTCGCTGTCTATTCTGTCTCAATAAAACAGTACACTACTGAACAGCAAAAGAAAACAGTAACATCATTATTAAAATCAAAACAACATAAAATAAGAACTTTAGTAATTGACTACTGCTGCAAATTCTCAAAGCAATCAAAATAAATAGTATCGTAGGTCATCCCTGTGACCACCACAAGTGTAACAGTTAGTTATCCCTTGTGACTCCCACACGTGTATCTGCCAACTACATAGACATGCCAGCTACAATCAAAGATGAATCCGCCTCAAACTAAAAATCACATCACAATCATAAATTTAAAATTGAATAAATAAAAAAACCCCTTATGCAGCATCAGGTCGAAGTTATCAATTACACAATTGTCATTTTACGATTATACTGGCACGTTTTGCAGACATTCGGTTATTCTTCCCCACTTTTACCCCCATAACTTTTTAAAGGACTCCCGATTTTCATGAAACATGTCTAAGAACACTCGCACGTAACTCACCTTTCATACAAAAAAACCAAACTGAAATCGCTTCATCCGTTCGCGAGCCACGGCGCCACAGACAGACAGACACGTCAAACTTATAACACCCCTCCCCTTGCGTCGGGGGTTAAAAATAAGAAATAAATTTAAACAATAAACAAACAGCATGTGCAAAATCGGCAGCTCCATTTCTGACATATTTCTGCTATGGTATAATACTACACTATACTTCCGAAATCGTCTACCTTTGTAACGATGTCACCATTAGAAACGATCTTATTATTTAAAAAAAATATTCTTTTCGAAAACAGATTCTCATCCTTTTCTTTAAATAATTATGTCGCTTGAAATACAGCAATCGTACACTACATGAAACAATAACCACACTAAATAAACCTGGATTAAAACTGTACATAGAATTTCGATGCTACAATAAGTGCGGGCATTACCTACCCTCAATAATGTTACTGAACAATATTGTCCATTTTTGAATTAAAATCACTTATTCCACTATTTTATTTTTGTTTACACAAAAATCAACAATCAATCAAACAATCGAGAGTATAAATTACACAATATTGTCGTTTGCCTAGAAATTCATCTGACAGAACTTGTCTTATTAAAGTGCATTCGGCACAAAATAAAAATAGTACGACTCACCAGATTGTTGGAGTTGTCCGTACATACCGGTTACTTCCCAGTAATCGATGCTTTGTATACTACCACCGCACGCTGCCGCTGTTGTAGGCCGCACGTAGTCTCACAAACCGTTCGTACGCGAAATGGCTATACCGACACTTTGACACTATGTGAGCGTTCTCGCTTACAAAAATTTAACTAATGGCACCTCGTACGATTTTCGAGCGGAGGGTATTCGACCGCTCGCCGCGACTGACGATCCGTTACACTCTCAAACATTGTGGGCAAATGAGATTCAGATCCCACTTCTGATGTCGGAGACAAGAATAAACGAGAACATGAATCACAGATACAGCCAATCTGGACTATAGCCAAACACTAATCACTACTATACGGATATGAATTAACTTAAACACCATCAGCAATCCCCCACGAGGGGATTGGGGCAACGCTCACCCCTCCGCGATGCCCTGTGGAATTCGCCACCTAGGCTAGTAATTCCCCCACTGATAAATATCGCCTCATACACACAATATAAAACACAGAGATACAATAAATCACAAATCAAATAATAGATATGGTCGTCGCGAGATCTGAAGAGAACTGTGTCCTGTTGCCGATCGCGCCGCTTTATATAGACTGTTCCGTAGTGTTCGATAGAGGCAAATGTTTGTATCACTTATTATTCGGATACCCTCATTCCGACAGATATATATTATATAAAGTAATCAAACATTGATTTTGCCCTCTCAAAACATGTTTAAAAACACAAAGCGGTTAACAGGTGTGTAAGGGTTACAATTAGTTAAAAATGTAAGATGTTTTTGTGCGTATTAAAACTCACAGCAATCTTTCAGGGTGGCCTCATACATTCGCAAACCTCTTTAGGAATTTTATTCGAAATATCGAGTTGGGATATCGAATGCAGTTAATTCATACAAATCTACATACAAACAGTAGATTTACTTCGAAGTTTTCTCTGATTCGATTCGCCTTCTTATTTCAAATTGAAATAAACTTAGTGTATAATGTATTTACGGTATCCTGAATCGATATTTCGAATCGAAATTCCTGATCGGAATTCGGAGTGTGTGTGGCCGCCCCTATGATGGCTCCAGGTTTATACATAGCCAATATACCTACTAAAATATTTTCCTTACAAATAATAAAAATAGCATGTGGATTAGTCAAGACGGCGGCAAAGTAAACACGTTATAGTAGCACTAGCTCACAATACTCTACAGTGCACACCAAGTAGAACGTCTAGAATATGAATGCGTCTCAATTACTCGAACGATTATATTTTTATAGTATTTGACAGGCTTGACCCAATTTAATACTTAATTCACTTATAGCAGATATTGTTTATCATAAATATTCTAATGATTATTAGCATACAACTATTATTCGATAATATAGGATTGTGTAACATTAAAGATTTATTAGGGCGGAAGTAGGAGTAGTATCTATGATATGAAATATAAGTCGCACCGGAAGGCGCCAAGATATTAATATGAATCAACTATTTACTTGTTTATAAAATCACCAATTGAATTATAAGGTTATAATGTATTTTATTGTATGCCTAGTAATTATTAAGATTTAAATGAACGAGGCGTTTATACGTGGTTGGAATCGTTACATAGAACACATGACACATGCCACGCAAGGTCGTATTATTTCCAACTATGTAGAGTTTGAAGTTAAAATTGAATTTTTCCATTATCTACAGACTATTTCTAAGCTTTTTAGACATTGTTTGTTTAGAAATTGTTATAAATGAAAAATGAAAATGAAAATAGTGAATTTATCACTTGAGGAAAAACTACTTCATTGATAACATAAACCGTTAAATGTAAGCGTAGTTATAAGAATCACAGAAAAATATGTACTAGCCATTAATTGGTTTTATAATGATTGAATTATTAATGGCACTAATTTGGGGCCTAGCTTCATTACCTAGCTAAATATGAAACGTGTTATAACCGCTTTGAGGGTATTCTCCCAATTTAGAAAGCGTATCATAAAATTTAGTGTAGTTGCTTTTTTAGGTATTTATATTTACAAATTATACATAACTCAAAGACAATCTTATACAAGAAATGAGAAAGGAATAGCACTTTTAGGGCTTGGGATGCATATTGATGAAATTCATAAATACTTTAATGATCATTTGGTGAGAAATGTTTATTGTTTACTGTAAGTCTTACTTGACTTCTTAATGGATTTGTTTCATGGCTTCAGCTTCACTAGTGTTAATGCGAATTAGGATGAAAAAAAATGTCGTATTCCAGACTATAATTTATATCTCTTCTAAATTTCATCCAATTCTGTTTACCCGTTCTAGCGTGAATCATTTCAAACTCCAATCTTTACTATTATAACATTTAGCATTTCTATAGATTACAGTGTTTTGTGATTACATATATTGTTACTGGTTAAGCCGACTAGATACTTTAGGGGCTGTAGTGGCAGTAGTAGTTTTACTGTAAACCTAAACCTGACCATTTTTAAAATTTTAAATTTTAATGAAAAGTACTGGAATTTTACCTTCCATTTTTTTTATTTCCGTTCCGACATAAACGGGTAACGATGTGTATCAAAAGACGGTATATTACTGTTATCATTTCGTATTCCGAGCTCGTTTACATGTCTTATCACTTCTTATCTGCATTTGTTCATTTAAAACGCGGAATGAAGGTAGGATAGTGGAACATAACTTTGCAAACACTGAAATCATAAATGTCATGTATATACATAAACAGCAAAGTGTATGTTTGTAATCCTCGATATCGATTTCAATCGATAATTTACTAATTAGTTACGATGGAGCAGTAGTCTTATAAATAACTTTTGGTTTTGCAGGACTGGGCTACTTCTAACTTAGGGACCATGCTCTTCAAATATGAAGAAACTCTTGACAGCACTCCCCAAAATAGAACGTACATTGTTTTAGTGTGGAATTATTGGGAGTGGCTCAAGAAACGACATACTTATAATTTTAGATCTTCAGAGTAAGTATGGCGATAATTAATTTTATTTTAGGTATAAGAATAGAACAATTAACGACCCATCCACTTTAGAGCAGAGAGGAAAATTATTTATTTAAGAACTTTAAAGGATTGGTGTTCAAACAAAAGTATAACTGTGCTCTAATCAAAATTAGTCTACTATGAAATTCAACAGTTTTTAAAGTCCATTCTAAGTTTTAAACTAATATTAAAGAGAATTGCTATAAGTCTTCTGAATCCATAAACTATGTGTAGTAGTTAATGACCTTACTTTACACTATATTAGTGTTCATGGCGTAACAATCCATATTCTTTCAAACTAACACAGGTGTTTTATTAAGGTAAATTTGAAATTGATTGTGTTAACTATGTTAAGTATGTATACCTAATCACAGTTCTTTGAATAAATTCCTAAAATTTTGTCAGGGTTAATTCGTGTGTATCAAAAATTGAGTGATTTACTTTTAATATTATCCTTATTAAACCAAATGTGAAACTGACTGTAATACCACATCCAAATTTATGTTTACAGAAAGAATACCTTAAGTGGCTGTAGTGTAAATAATTGCATTTTTACTGGAGACAATGACAAGTTAGACACAGCTGATGCAGTAGTCATTCATTTGCAGCGTGGGCTGATACCTCAAGTTAAACAGAGAAACCAACAGCAAAGATGGATATTTCTAAGTGACGAATCACCGAGGAATACTTTCTCACTATCAAATAGTGCTATCAACCTAAAAGACTTAGAAAACGTATTCAATTGGTCTATGACTTACAGGTACTCATGTCGTTAAATCATATTTATTGTTTTGTAGCTACCTAAAATGTTGAGACTCCAACTTAATCAGTCTTCTCACTGTAATGTGTGAGTGTAAATCCATCATTGGCAGCATATAAGATTGAAGTTTATTTACGTGTGGTATAGTTATTTATTAATGCTCCTTGTGGGAGGCATTCGTTCAGCAGAGAACGACGATAGGCTGATGATGATGATAATTATTTTATCAGGTACCGTAATATAACAAGACGCTCATAGCCCACTTGCACTTGGTGTTTAGAAACAATCACCGAGGGTAAGCAACGACAGCGCGGTCAGTATCTGGATGGGTGATCGCTAGGTGATGATACCATGAGCGTCTCCGTAATTCGGAGGTCACGTTAAGCAGTCGGTCCCGGTTGTTATTTATTTCTTTAGTATTAAACCTTTAAATAAAATGTTTTCCCATAGCTACTGTGTTCAAAATATCTATACTATTATATAAAGCTGAAGAGTTTGTTTGTCTGTTTGAACGTGCTAATCACAGGAACTGCTGGTCCGATTTGAAAAAGTCTTTCAGAGTTGGATAGTACATTTATCGAGGAAGGCTATAGGCTGATATATAGCCTACGCCTCACGCCACGACTAATAGGAGCGGAGCACCAATGAAAAATGTTTAAAAAACGGGAGAAAATTATCACGCTACGGGCAATAGGAGACGCAAACGACGTTGCGTGGGTCAGCTAGAATCATATAAAGTGACAAAATGTAATAAGACCTTACACACTTGCCAATTACGGGCTAACCAACATTCACCAAATCGTAACACGTAAATAATATTCAATAATTATCATAGGATAACACTCGTGAAGGTTATT
Source organism: Diaphora mendica (assembly GCA_949125395.1). Taxonomy (NCBI): domain Eukaryota; kingdom Metazoa; phylum Arthropoda; class Insecta; order Lepidoptera; family Erebidae; genus Diaphora; species Diaphora mendica. The sequence continues at coordinate 13,826,452 of OX421321.1, forward strand.
AATTCCACTTTGACAATACAGCACATACTGTGGCGTCTATATGTGTCGATCTATGATTTTTAACTCTAGCTTTAATTTAGCGTTTATAAATGTCACTTAGTGTCTTAATTGAATACATTTTTCTGAAATTAAATTAGTGTAAGGCCTTCGGGCGTCTTAAACACATCCATCGGCAAGATTACGTAGCTACAACGTTGTCATGTCAGTCCTCTACTCCACTCGAGTAGCGTGGGCACGTATGTCCTCTTCTGAGAGGAGACCCGAGCCCAGCAGTGAGACATAATGGGTTATTGAAGTTGAAGTAATATAACAATGAAAGAAACCTATATAGTAGAGGGTGCTTTGATAATGTACAACAAAACCAAAAAAAAAACATGCACCGAGGGTATTTAGGGTTAATAAACGAAAACTAAATTTATATTCCAGGAGTGACGCTGATATACCAGTACCTTATGGACGTACAGTGGCATTTGATGAACCTGTATTTAAAAATATTGATTTCGAAGACATTACGAATATCATTCCGAATTGGAAGAAGAAAAGGCGCGATGTTTTAGTCACGGTACTTATATCAAACTGTGCAGTTAAGTACAGAATGGATTTCATAACAGAATTACAGAAGTACATTCCAGTCGATATTTATGGAAAGTGTTCAAATAATAAAACAAATCGAAATCGGTAGGACATATTCCTATTATTTAAAATTTTCTTTGTAATTACATACTTAATTACCTACACATTATTAAGTATGACAGAGTTCATAAAGACGTAGAGTCCTCATCTCGGGATTCCTGTACCACTAGTAAACCTCTTTTTTCGGAGGCCCACCGAAGATATATACAGGCCGTACCTATCTATATGCTAATGAATTAGGACGTACAACTTAATTGAATCCTATCAAAAAGCTGGCCTGTTTCTTATCCGTGAAATTATGTAGTATTTTCCGGCCAATAGGTACACTTCGTAGGGTAGGTGTAGGGTATTTGATGCTTGAGGGCTAAGTCTATATTTTTTTATTTAATTTCATTACATAAATAAATATTTGAGAGTTATTTATAGGACAATTTGTATACATTCAAATAGAGAACCTCCTCATTTTTTGAAGTGGCTTAGGGTCATTAGAGAGAATATATTAAAGAGAATATTTCATATTTAGCTCCTACAAACAGAATAATAAGTCATTACATTTATACATCACATTAAATTTCCTACGAAATAGATTTTTTATTCGTTTATGATATGATATCCCCGTCTCCATTTAGTTAGTGAAAATTTTATTCACAAAAAAGAAGGTAAAACTCAATATATTTCCTGTTCCTAAATATGACGTTTTTAGTCGAATTAAGAGTAAACTACTAAACGCATCTCTACTCACACTTATATATTTTACTTAGTAACATATCACTCAATTAATAGACTTATTTAATATAGATATTGTATTGTTATTTTTCAGCTGCCCGGGACATTTCAAATCAGATTGCGAACCAATATCAGAATACTTGTTCTATTTAGTATTAGAAAATTCTTATTGCCGTGAGTACTTAACGGAGAAAATATGGTTCCATGCCTATTCAAAAGGGGCTATACCAATAATAATGGGTGTATCTAGAAGTGATTGTAGAAATGTGTTGCCTCCTAACTCATACTTTTATATCCCCATGTCTACTATTAGAAACGCGACTAAAATGAAAGCAGTAGCTTCAAACATTATTTTTGTTAGTCAAAATGAAGAGTACTATCGTACATTACACTATTGGAGAAATGACTTTGCAGCAGTTAATGAGCATGGGTATTTCGGTACCAAATCCTATCATTGGTGCCGAGTTTGTGAAGCCCTGAATTATAATGAGGAGACTAAGAAGGTTTACAGTGAAAGAGATCTCAAATGGTTCATAGATCCAAAGTTACTATGTGAAAAAAAGTGATGGACCTATGTGACAGAAAACATGAAATGAAAAACTTTCGTACCTTTGGTCTGAAATCTTTTTTGTCTCAGGCCCTTAGGACTTCTGTTGTCAGTTATTTCTATAATTAGTTTTTGATATGATCCGAAAGCTTCTTGTGAATAAATAATACGAAATAATTACTAGTAATCTATTCTGATAAAAAATCCAATCATAGAAAATTTAATTCCAGCAATTGCATTTATAATGTGTACATTACACAACTTTGTAGAAATTGAATATTTCTACGTGATATCTATGCCGAAGATAGTATATTCATAATGTTTTAGGCCAAATGTTAGGAATTTTGTAAATGCTTACATGACTTGTTGCTCTAATAAATGATGACATTGTCATATTTGTTAGAGCCTTTCGTTTTACATGCTCTTAATATGGTATTACGCAAGCTTCGATCAAATATTATAGATGCACAGTTCCATACAAAACTAAACAAAATACTGGCCACGCTTCTATACGTACTTAGGTACATGTATACCACTTGAGATATAGCGAAAAAAGTCCTGAACTGGCATTCAGCTTAACCTAATGTTAACTTTAAGCAATTGACGTACGGACGGAAATAAATCCATATTAAATTCACTACATATTACCTTTTAGTTTGATAACATGATAGGACAATAAAATTTTATGACTCTTCACATATGACATATCTCATATGACACATGCCCAAAAACAAGTGTATTGAAAAATTAAACATAATGTATTACAATAAAGCACATAATAGTACAAAGAATAACGAGAGTTACATTTAACTGACATAAAATAGTGTTTTCCCGTCTTATCGCTTCTATTTGGAACATAGACAAAATGGAGTTGCTTTTCGATTAAAAAAAAAACGGTAGTTGGATGGACCAACAAATAATTAATTCTTCACACAATTTTTATTTCTTCTTTTGATTCTGATAGCTTAAAGTTTGAATAGAATTTTATTATAAATTATGATAAGTATTAATTTAATATTGAATATTCCACTCAGATATTAGACCTTCTATACCTACGTGCCTGTATTTATACATATTATATTGCACTGTTAAAAGGTTTTCAGATATTTACGAACGGACATACATATAATTTTAAATTTTGGCAATCACGTTTAGAAATTTTGACAAAAATACATACATGCAGATCGAATTAATAACACCTTTTTTTAAAGTCGATTAAATATTCTTAGTAGATTATAATACCTACCTGTAAAGTTGGTTAGGCTGTCTTTTTTACTGTCCTGAATTCCTTTTCTGTTTTGTACATATCATCTTCACAAAAATGGTTAGAACACACCACACTGGTGCATGCATGCATGCATGCATTTGGTTTATATAAATTTTGGAAAACAAAAACAAATCTTCAATTAACCTAAAAAAATAATTGTAAAGGCGACTCCGCCATTATCCTACTGACTTTGTTCGCTAGCACTAGGCTTGTCTTGTTTTCTCTTATGAGCATCGCCCGTGAGTGTGAAAGGGATAGATGCGTACATTAGAAGCCGTTGTAAATCACAAATTTTATCAAAATATTCAAAAAATTAGCCTTAAAGCTCATCGAAAATACACCAATATGTTAGATTAAATATAGACTTACTGAAAATATGATATTCCATCCTTCTTTTGCACTTTTAGAGTGTAATTTTTACAAGTTTTTACTACGCACTTCGGCATTGCTAATTGTGTAAACACGAGCGCGGCCACCAAGCGAATGAGAGCGAAACAAGGCATATTGTTGTTTTATGCCTTGTTTTGCCGGTGCCACTTTTGAAGCGGCAACAGTGCACCTATGATATATTTGATCGAAGTACGCAAGTATATAACAAAAGGTTAAAGCACAAGAACACTTATTTTCTGGAAAAGTCGTTATTCTTTTCAGAGTATAAGAACTCAGAGTAAGATATACAGAATATTAATATAGCTGCTGACAGTCTCAGGCGACAGCTAGTTTATTTTGATAAAAACTTTCATGTTTGTCTTCACAAACGGATACTTTTGTAGCGCACCATTTAGCCGAGTCCGCAAATAATTTCAGAGAGTTTTGAAACTTGCCTCCGGGGATCTTCCATGAAGAATATAAATCCAATGTTCATTGAGTGATAAATTTCATCGCATTGTTATTCAGGGAAAGACTGGTCCCTTTGAATTATGAAACAAGTTTGTTTTTATTAGGTACTTGTATTGTTCAAGGTGTAAAAAAATGTGTTCAGTCCGGTTTAACATTATATTTTCATTGATCATTCATCTTTCCACAAATATATATATTGTTAGGTCTACCCCTGCTCTAGCGATAAATTATGCAGTGCGATCCTATAAAAGGGCGGTACTTGGCTATGCTTTCACTCTTGTCGTTCGAGCAGCTGTGTCGGTAAGACGTGTTTACATGGGATCGTACGGCATATATTGTCGTTTAATGTTATATCGTTGTAAATCTATTGCTTTATCGTCTTAATGTCGATCTATTATGTATTTCGTTAATTGCTTGTAATCATATGTCGAATTATAAGATTCGTTTGTTGTGAACTGTTTAGTGTTTTAATTACTAAAATAAGAACTGAGGTTAGGCTACCTCCTATTTGGTTCTTTTATTTAAATCTACACTCCTAGTTTCTAACAATATATATATATATACTAGATGACCCGGCAAACTTCGTACAGGCATTTATTTATCGCAACTATTTTCTGAATTTCTGAAATACTTGTTTTAGTAATTATGCCTGCTTCATTTCGTTACATGTAGTAAAAAAAAAAAAGGTTATCTTTTGATTTTCATCTATACAACCTTGTCCTAACAATAATATACATAGATTTTTTTTTATTCAATTTGGTGCAGCAGATCGGAAGTTATACGTGTACATGCTTGTATATTGCGGTGATTTGTTCGTTTTTATTTATATAGATACTACGGGTAACTTTGTACCGCCATATTTACACATCTGTCTCAGCTTCCCATAGGCAGTGTACAGTCACGGACAAAAAAAAGACTTTTCCGTTATCTTTTAATTTTTCTTGTACACAAACCTTGTCCTCACAATAAGGAACACATAAAATAAAGAGTTATTTAATTTGGTGCAGCCGATCAGAAGTTATGCGCGTACATACAATTCAGCGATTCATTTTTATATAATATAGATTTATTATAAATTACGCCGTGTAACGCGTTACAAACCCGTTTATAATACACTTTAGATAATGCCTTTCTACGATAGTTATTCCTTTTATTGTTGTAAATGTACTTTCTCAAATTAATCCAGCTTTTATGATTTATACTTTTGCTAACTAAGCTCAAACATATCAACATAATATATTATTATTTGATCCTGCAGAAGTTATACTACCAACAGCCATAGTTTGGTTAATCCCTTAAGAAAACAAGTCTTTGTTAAGTTGCTGAGAAAACTTCTCGTTGAATTACGTAACTGGCACGTAACATTAATTGTTTTAAGAAATACGCGCTGCCTCATAAACAGCTTAGAGAGGGCTTAGGATTAAAAGCGGATCAGCGTGTAATTGTGATAAATGAGGTGTGACGTGTAGCGATGATGCTTCTACAACTCGAGGAGCCTTTAATGTTTTCATGTTAATGTGTGTAATTCTCATTTATAACGACAATATTAATGATACCTGTTTTTGTTTTCGGTAAACCCGAAATAGATTTGTTTCTTTAGGTACCCGTTATATTATATTAACAGGTACCAATAGATAGGAAAAATGTTGCATCACTTACAAACGTGATTGACACATACAAATGTAATAAAAAACGGACGCGACAGTAACATGCAGTTAAATAAATGAATCTAAGATCCAAACAAAAAACAGTTCTTTGTTTGTTAATTTAAATTAGTATTCTAGCGTCTTGGGATGTTAAAACTCTTGTCTTCGGAGGTTTCTACCTTTAACTATAGACTTACTTTTTGCTTCTACGATTCTTTCTATAATATGTATTATTAGGTTAAGAGAGATTAAATTCCTTCGGTAATTTGTCTGGAAGAAATCGCCGTGAGCAATAAGTTGTTGAGCGATGAAACGCCAATTGGTACGTCTACAAGTTTGTTGTTTTTTTGTGTTTTATTTTATTTTATGTAGGTACACAATAAAGATATAAATAAATAAATAAACAATTCTGATGGAAAATAGAACAGTTTAAAACGAAATTCTTTGTTAATTTATTCCTATTATTGATCGATTTTCAGGTGATCAAAAAGACATATAGATTATCCAAAGAATTGGATTGGATACCGGCCTTTGGTGAGGCTGTGTTGTATAGTATAGGGGCAATTGAGAAGATGGGTCACCTGATAGAAACTGGTGACCAATGCCTATAAAAGCCTGGATCTCAGAAGTCACAAGAGCGTTATGAATTTATTATGGTGGCCGGTTCATCAGACGAATACATTTTCTATTTTAGGGGATTTTTCAAAAAGCACAAGACGGTGTAAACATAAAGCATTAAAACACTTTGGACTTAAGAACTCTCCTTCGTACGTAGATGCACAGCTTTAAAGAATACTATCTAATTAATTACGATTTCATTTAAAGAGTAATTATGTCATAAAACCCCTGAATAAATCCAGTCTGTAGCGTTTGCAACCATCCTTTAAAATAAAAAAGCAATGCTCTGACATTAAATAGCCTCAAACGTATAACGTTGAAAGCATTTTTACAACTTAATTATCCTTTTAATCCCAGGGATTTTTTTATAATAGCAGATTTTGAATGTATGACATCAAGTTGAGAGTAGAGGCTGCCTGCATAGGGAAGGCAAGGGCAACCGTCGTTAAACGTTATTACCGGGATTAACATTCAGATTTAATTTCTGTATGCTGGTTTCCGCAATATGCTAATACAGTTTCATTGTTATATATTTTATTTTTACGATATATCTATGCAAATAACTTCATTGACACTTTACATAACTGGACGCGTTTTTAAACAGGATTTTTGTGGGTTTTGTTTAAACAGCGGTCTGTCATTTTACGACCGTTTTCATTATCCTATTTCTAGTTAAAACTGCAGATAGTCTATAAATATATATATGTATATATTTTTCATTATGGTTGATTCAATACTTTCATTGATTTGCAGGATCAAATTATTTTCAAATTTTAGCTGTTAAAAAAAATCCTTTTAAGGTAAATTCAGACGACCGTTTTCAATAATAATAGCTATCTAGATATCTTTACTATCTGTTGCAATTTTATTACTAGGAGCTAGTGATGTCTACTATACCAGTATTTAGTAAGTTATAAATGCCTACAGGTGTAAGAAAATGTTAATGGTTGTTGTGTCTACCAGGCATATGAGTGTCCATACAGATAACAATACGCTTCACTGTTCCACATCGCAATAAGACTAATGGCATCCACGTGTCATCCCAAGAATTACCGATCAATGGCAAACACTGTAAAAACCGTTATCGCAATAAAAGTGGTAGGAAATGATTGAGCAGCGCGTTCCTTTTTTAATTCTACGCAAAATAGCGTATTATGATTTTAAGCGGCCAGGATTAAGTTTAATAACTGTTTCAAAAAGTGATATTTATTTAAATGGCGATAAAGTCGTGTGCTCTGTTTACTTCCTGTTGTGATCTTTATAGATCACGTGCCATCACATCACATCAACAACATTTAATAGGCCTCTCCTACAGGAGGTTTTAGCCCACAATACCACTCTGGCTAGACGAGTTGGTATAGCATTTGTTTCAAGTTTTCCTCCTCTTCGCAAATAGAGTCATATAAAGCCTAATAGAAAATAAAATTTGGAATCATATAATACATTGCTGTGGCGGTTATCGACTTCAAACACTCACTCACTACATACAATAACAAATGAATACACATACTCAATTGTAAATTAAACCCATGTATTTAAAAATATTTCTATAATGCCCTTCCTATTAATTTACATGTCTAACAAAAAGTTTTCAATCCTTAATAAAATTCTGCATTAAGTCACTGTGAAACGGGTTAAGTATCTATTCAAGCGTAGTACACCTTATGGTGGACATTACCACTTTCAAAGGTCATAAGTACCCTAATAAAGATAACTGTTACAGGATTTTACTGCCTACAGCCGCGTAAAGTACCCTTGTAATGTATATTTATTCAAATAGTGCTTCTTTTTGCAATATAAACGTCCCTATCTCTCTTTATTGACGGCCATCTTCTAAGTATTGAACATTTGTAAAGTATTTTCCTTTAACATGGATTTGAACATAGAATCACACGAATCGATGTACACGAACTGAATATTTTCGATCATTTCAAGTAAAAAATAAGGTTCACAACACCGTTCGACAGAACTTTTCTATCAGGTTTGGAGTTTTACCTATTCGTTGAAGTGGTTTACAAAATTGTTCTTACATCTAATTTCTTGCGGAATACCTGCCTCAACTTAACTTGATATGCCCAAGAATAACGCTCAATATTTTGAGCATTTTACAACTTTTCAACCATTGCTGAAAAGTCGTTTATTATTCAGTTGCCTAACAAACCGGTTTTTTTACCTAGAAGTTTTAAAAGGTCGTGTTCTACCTTTTACTAAAATGAATGTACCTATGTATATATTACAGGAGCTGTTGTAGGTTTTGGTTGATTGTTATCCAATCAGTCAATCAAAACTTATCAAAAAACAATGGGTTTCTAAAATTATCAATCAATGACATATGTTTGGAAGTGTAGTGATAGGCCGTGTATAGTTTCACCCAGTTAATTCAAAGATATAATTTTCCGAGGGACCCGTAAGTGTAAAACCAGCCAAGTGCGAGTAGACTCGCGCACGATGGGTTTCTTATCATTATCAAAAGAGGCAAAAAAATCATGTTTGTTGTATGGGAGCCTCCCTAAATATTTATTTTATTATGTATCTGTTGTTATAGCGGCAACAGAAATACATCATCTGTGAAAATTTCAACCATCTTACTATCAACGTTCATGAGATACAGCCTGGTGACAGACGAACAGGCAGTGTTGATATCTCGGTTGATAATTTTCGTATTTATTTTACTGGTAGGGGAAGGAAAATATAGAAATTTGTGCTCTCGGAAACCGTATTGTGATTTACTAGGGACAGCTTCCTTATTTTAGGATAATATTTTAGTTTTTCTGTTCTGCTATTTTTGAAAGGAAGGATGTGAAGATTATGTAAACAGAAGCCATTTTAATAATTATTGGAATGTATATTTTTTTGTTTAGTTGTTACTCATCGTATAAAAGTGGAAAATATGGGTGATAGTTTCTTCTTTAGGCCAATTTATGAGCGGTATCTTTATATTTTTAACCGACTTCAAAAAAGGAGGAGGTTCTCAATTACCGTATATATGATTTTTTTATGTGGTAGTAGAGCCACGCTGATTTCAGCACGAACGGGCCGGCTCGACCGGGGCGGTACTACCCTCGCACAGAAAATCAACGTAAAATGACAGAAGCTGTCGTCTTTCATTGGTGAGTGCAAGACCGGAGGCCCAATTAGTCTATTCAACAAGTTCCATACTTGTTGACTAGACTAAAAGATGCACAAGCATCACTAGGTGGCCATAGTGTGGGTAACCATGCTGCATTGTTGTATCCGCAATGAGTATGGTGGCCACCACTCGTGGATTCTGCTTATGCTTTCCATCAGGCAGAGTAGAGTCATTTTGGCAAGCCAAACTTAAAAAAAAAAAAATGTGTTCGCGGATAACTTCGTCGTTTATGAACCGATTTTAATGATTCTTTTTTTAATGGAAAGGAGATATCGCAACGGTGGTACCGTGATAAGGACACTAAGATCTGATGATGGCATCCAAGAGAAATCGAGTCGAACCTTGAAGACGGTTTTTATTTTGTTAAAATTTTACTTGTGTTTAACAAATCGTTTGTCAAATCACCAACTCTCTATTACGGAGGTTTGTTTTATTGTTATACTAGTTTTTGCCCGTGGCTACGCCCGCGTTTATATCGGTTATCGCGGTAAATCAGTGCAGCGGTTTAGCCGTGAAAGCGTGTAACACTGTAATTTCTAAAATAGAATTATATTTTTTTTACTAGTAGAGACCTCTGTGATCGCAGAGTGTAGTCAGGCTCTGTAAGGAACTTCAATGTTAGTTCACGGATTGTACGAGAGATGGCAGTAAATTAGACAATATATAAATCCGATTGATTTAGGTTTTTAAACGAAATAAGGAACCATTTCAGGACGAAAGTTTAAATGTTACTTTTAGCTGTGGTGGGAGAAAGCAGAAAGTAGGAAATAAATAAATAATAAATAAATAAATAAATATTTTCGGACATCTAACACACAACGCCATAACATACCCATAACACAAGCTCTGCTTAGCTTGGGACTAGCCCAAGCTAAGCAGAGCTTGTGTTATGGGTACTAGACAACTGGTACAAATACATATATACTTTTTTTTTTGTAAATACATACATATCATACATAGAAAACATCCAAACTCCGAAACAAATATTTGTAGATCATACAAACATTTGGTCCGACCCGGGAATCGAACCCGAGACCTCATGATCAGCAGTCGCACACGCCAACCGCGAGACCAACGAGGAAGTCAGGAAAAGTTCTCGAACAGTCGATGGAAGGAATATAAAAGGAGATTCTTCCAATTTGGGAGCCCTTTTCTTTCCTGAACTGATCGAGAAACAGTTATTTATAGTAATTCGTTGATAGTATTAATATATTAATTATGTGATATCATCCCGTGTGAAGCGGTAAGTGAAGAAATGTTTTTTTATTGTAGAAGTCATTTTCAGTTTTTTAAACAATACTGAGATATTCCATTATTTCTTAGGGTTGATGGTTACGGCCTGAAGATCCTCGTTGAGGGTTACGGCCCGATGGTTAGTGCAGTATAAAACTGCACAACCACATTACTTTGAGGATGCCACGAGTGTGGTGTGGCTTGAGTGAGGTGTTGATGTGGCTCCCAGTACCAAGGAGCCTGTGATGTGGCTGCTGGCGGGCGGAGGATGGCCTGACCGCAGGTTAGGCCAGCCGACGTGCTGGAGTAAAGGTCACGTACCTTATTTTTGTACTAAATTAGTGTAATTAACCACTATTAATTTTAAGATTTAGTTTTAAGTTATATATAGTGTTCTTGTATATTGTGTAATATTGTTGTGTTGTTTGATTAATATATAATGTGAATATGTCTAGTTTTGTTTCTCTGAAGTGACCTAAAAGGAACCCACCCACACACAATTATTTATTAGATTTTATATTAGTGAGTTATTGTGATTAGTGATTAGATAATTTATTTGTTGAACGGCGCCCTGGGTAACTCTTGCTCTTATGACTGACTGGGTCGTGCCGGTGGTAGCACCCCCTGTTCAGGTTAGGGGACTGCAAGGTCGGACCCGCCTCCTAGGTCGGTTGATGGTTGCAACATGTGATCTGCATGGTTGGACCTGCCGCCTAGGTGGGCCATTGGTTGCGACTTGCGAACCTCCTGACAGGTTTGGGTGTTACAAGCGTAACAAACAGACAGCGTTACTTTCGAATTTATAATGATATGTTATCAGCGATAATTGAACATTTATATGGTACTAATTTTTGCTCACGGCTCCGCCCGCGTGTATGTCGGTTATCGCGGCAAAAAGTAGCCTATGTGTTATTCTGGTGTGTAAGCTATATTACTGTAAAGTTTCATCCAAATTCGCTCAGTAATTTTTGCGTGAAAGAGTAACAAACATCAATCCATCCATCCATCTATAATTACAAACTTTCGCGTTTATAATATTAGTAGGATTTAGTACTGGTATTATTATACAGTTTGAGGAGTTTTTTTTCACATTTCCATCGCAAGCTAATTTAAAACCTATAGAGTATATTTATAAGAGAAAAACAAAAAATTGTAAAAACAGAAAAATTGTAAAAACTATTGTGTTTAAGGCAACTTAGGGCGTTTTGTAGGTGTAAATATCAACTATATACTATCACAAACGTGAAATAAAAAAATTGTGCGTGTGGCATAAATTCAATACTTTATTACCATTTGCAGGCTGTGGCAATTTGTGGACTGGCTGCTTTACTTTACGATTCCGCAATAAAAAGAGGTTGCTACATATTTATTATATATATAGTTTCCGAAACAGAGGTGCGTACAACCAAAATGAGTTGAACCACCCGTGTCCATTGAATTCTATTGGTAGTTTATGACATCGTGAGGTCGACTTGTTTTGGATGCGTGCCAGTCTGAATTACAGCTACACCGTGGAGGGCAAATGATTAGGTGTGTACTCGTATCTTGCGTGTTATCCTCTCAAAAGAAACCTTTTTATTCTGTCATCTTATACTTATATGATACAATATATAATAAATTACATTAAGAATTGCACTTGCTTTGTTATGTTACTCACGGAATAAAAAACTTAATATTTTTTAATTGTGACACTGTTTGGTTGTTTGTGTTATTTGAAATGTGTATGTGCATTGTGCATAGCTTCGATAGTTTTTAGTTTATGCCATAAAAAAAATATTTTAAACTAGCTTTTGCTCACGGCTCCGCCCGTAAGTTTGTCGGTTATCGCAGCAATGAATAGCCTATGTCCTTCCTCAAGAATCAGAGTATCTCCATGCCAAATTTCATTGAAATCGGTGCAGCGGATTTATCGTGAAAGCAGGACAGACAAACAGAGTTACTTTCGCGTTTATAATATAGGTATGGAAGGTATTGATTAATAAATCACAATTTTAAAAAAAATGGACGATAAAACCACCAGCTTTCAAATAAAAAAGAATCATCAAAATCGGTTCACCCAGTTGAAAGTTATGAGGTAACAAACATAAAAAAAAAACAGTCAAATAGATGACCTCCTCCTTTTAACCCGACTACGGCAAAGCCAAAGGAGGGTTATGATTTTGACAGGCTATGTATGTATGTATGTATGTTCATTTGTTCCCTCATAGCTCCTCAACTACTTATTAGAACTGGACAAATGAGGTATCGTTAGAAGCGTCTTGATCATCTGCTGGTTATAGGCTATATGACGTGTCGCTGAATCTAATGTGGCGCCCTCTAGCCGACATAAAGTAATGAATTAAAATAATAATTTGAGATAAATATGTCGTGTTTCGTAACATTGGAAAGGGCGTTACTTGTACATTTCAAATATATATATATATTTTATAATAATAATGGCACCAAAACATTTTAAATACAAAAAAAAGTAAACACTAAAACCCAACTACGACAAAAAACGACGCTGAAAAAGTATGAAACAAGTTTCAAAAGCCGTAGTCACACGTTACATAGAAACGCACCATAACACTTTAACAACGTGTGACTACGGCTTTTGAAACTTGTTTCATACTTTTCAGCGTCGTTTTTTGTCGTAGTTGGGTTTTAGTTTTTACTTTTTTTTCCGAAATCGGTTAAATACATAAATGCCAATGATAATATCGTTATAATATCTGCATGGTATATTTCTTCCGTATGTGTGTATTTAAGTCGCCTATGAATAATTAATTTGTACCCAACAAATACTGTTGCAACCATAATCAATTCCCTTTAAATGTTTTTGAAGTTTGGTAGTCGTACTTAGCTAATACTCGTATTACGTTTTGGACTAATTTGCAACTTAAGAAAGTGGACCTTCATTTAATTTCAAAGACACCCAAATTCTCTTTTCGCCTTGTAGAAGTTTTATAGATCGTATTTTATCCCTAAGGAAGTGATGTGGACCACTTTGGGTATCATAGTTCCAGTCTGAACTGAAGAACAAAATGTTTTGTGCATAACTAAAGTTTTAATTACTTAAAGTATTTCAAACATTTTGTTATAATTATTTTGATTATTTCTAATACAGTTTTCTTTTGTGAAGCCTCATAAATTGCCAGCCACCAGATGGCACCACGGTGCAATCTTTCGTGCTCACTTTCGTTTTTCGATAGGCTATCAACATTCTCTGCGATAATATATTGCTGACCCCATCCCTAACCGTTTTCAGCATTTTAATCTAGTGATTTATGGAGAAAACGAAAAACAATTTTTGAATTCACTGAAATTCATTTTTGGATGAATTATTTAGGTGTTTAGTGTAATTTTTTACAGATATTTAAAAGAAATGATATCTCTTTAATTTTAAGAAGAAATATTTTGATATTCGTGTTATGATCTTGCCTATATTATATGTAACTTAGAGACTTTTGACTCATTTTATATAAAATCACTTATCCCTTTAACTGAGGGATCGTATCCTTACGAACTCATAAAAGCTGTTGGTGATGATGATGATAAAGTCCTCTAGAGCCTCTTTATCATCATTATCACCAACAGCTTTTAATGGTCTACTGACGGACATAAGCTTCTCCTTCGAAAGGAAGTTTTACTCTACTATACCATGCTTTAGGTTGTGTTCCAAGTTTTCCTTCTTTTTGCAATGATGTAGTCATGTATAGTTCTTGGTCTTTCGTATAATGTGTTTATTTTCCTTTGGATGGCAATAACACATCGCTGGCCTAGACGTATAGGACCAAGAGTTTTTCTAATTTCTGATTAACTATTGTTTCAAACAGGTTTAGTTCTGCAGTCAGCACTGAGATTTTTAAGTGGATAAGCCCTCAACTTTTCTTGACTTTATTGTTAAATAGGTAGGTTCTGTACCTATATTTCTATCCTCACAGCCAAGTCATTCTAAATGAAGTCTCTTCATTTTCATTCATTCTGCTGAATCAATACAGATAATTTAAATATAGAAGACTTAAATATATACCTTTTGTATTCTCCTTAGGAACACTTAAGTACTTAAAATACCTACAAAAAGGGAAGGTAACCAAAAGGAACGGTAAACAAAGCTTTTTGTGGAAAGCAAATAAGCAGCTTAGTGGGGTGGAAGGTGAACATCGAAGTATTAGTTAACATCTGAGAGATTTCCCACCTAGCGAAGAGACGTCCTTTTGTTTTACCATTAAAACACTAACAGACAATACTCGTTTTGTGATTTAAATAATATCGACCGATGTCTTTAGTGTGTAATTGTGTTTTTGTCTAATGGTTATAAATGGTATGAACTACTAGTGGAAAATTAAAAAAAATGCTTTGAAAATTATATATTTTTGAGGAAGAAGTATTCTTAACCAGTGTCTTGCTATGCTTAATGTCCGTTATTATTAGTTTTATAAATTAGAATATGAGACGATAGGCCCATCATTAATTTGGTTGGTGTCGTAGGTGAATATGTAAAAAAATCGACAAAAAAAACCATTTCGCATTTGTACTTGTAAGTGTCTGCATATAGCACGTTGGAACCCTAATTTCTTAATAGTGTCTTACGTGGAATTTTCAACCGTCTGCAACATTCTGTGTTGTACTTATATACAAAGTGTTTTATTTACTAACCGACTTCCGAAAAGGAGGAGGAAAAAAATAAAAAAATTACATACAGTGGAACATAGAATGTTCCACTGTATGTAATTTTTTTATTTTTTTATGGATGTTCACCAATTACTCCGTCAATAGTCGACCGATTTTGAAAATTATTTTTGTATTCGAAAGGATATGCTCCCGAAGTGGTCCCATTGCTACCACATCAGGATCTGATGATGGGATCCCAGGGAAATCGAGGGAAGCCCTCATTTTCGTCGATTTCTCTTGTCTCTCTTTAAAGGCCTTACACAAAGGAATTACACGTACGTATAGACCTTAATTTGTATTCTTTCAGTTATTCATATGGATCGTTTTATTGAGTAGACACCCACTAAGGAAGGAATTTTGGAATTTCTACCCCTAAGGGGGTGAAATAGGGGTTGAAAGTTTGTACAAAAGTCCGTCATTTTTTAAGTTAGAAACATGCAACTTTATCTTTGGGCTACTGATTAAAAATGAGTAGAAATGTCTTTAAGCATTTCCGGATATTCTACCCCCAAGAGGGTGAAATAGGGGTTGAAAGATTGTATAAAATTTCGTATTTTTTTAAATTAGATACGTCAAACTTTATTTTTTGGCTACTGATAAAAATGAGTAT
This sequence comes from Diaphora mendica, assembly GCA_949125395.1. Classification (NCBI taxonomy): domain Eukaryota; kingdom Metazoa; phylum Arthropoda; class Insecta; order Lepidoptera; family Erebidae; genus Diaphora; species Diaphora mendica. The sequence goes on from OX421321.1 coordinate 13,842,355, forward strand.
TAACGTATTACGTAGCATTTCTGGATATTCTGTACCTAAGGGGTAAAATAGAGGTTGAGATTTAAACCACTAAAGTTATTTGCATCAACAGAAATTTTATGAAATAGTTAAACTTACTACTTACCTATGATTGTTTGCACTAAAAACTGAAAAATTGAAACTTTTTACAAAAAAAAACCGACTTCCAAAACCTAAAATCTACCAAGCCAAAAAGAATACGAACGAACAATTACAAAAATCTAAGCGATAGTCGACTTCAGACAGATTTTAGGTACCTAGCACACATTATAATACTACTATTTAAATGAATAAAGAATTAGGTATAGACAAGAATTTTACAAACAATTTCACGCTTTTTAGTGTTTTTGGTAGAGTTTCGTTGGATGTTTTTTGGGAGCCGTTTTTTTTACTTATCTATTTGTAACCGGGAAAGCAAACAATTTTACAATTGTCTTAGTTTAAGGTCTAGTGGTTAGCGTAAGCGACTGCAGATCAAGAGGTCTCGGGTTCGATTCCCGGGTCAGACTGTTGCTAGGTTTTTCTTACAAGAAATTCTTAATAGCAGCCCGGAGAATGGAAGATGGCGGTGTTTCCCGCCCGTGCCTCGGAGAGCACGTTAAACCGTCTGTTCCGGTTCATGACAACCGTGTCATGAACATCTATGGCAATCGTTATTGGGAAGTTAGTGCCCTCAAATATACCTATTGACAACTTTTTTTTTTTAACGATTAGAAATCCCCTCGGACCCTCACCCCGCCGGGGTTTGCGGTGGGGCGGTGTGTCGGACTCGAACCGACTAAAACCACACGGTGTGCCACTCTGTGCCTGAGACGGGAGGGACCCGGGAACTGCAGTTATTAACACATCCAGATCCCTCCCAGCGCCTGCCCGCACAGAAGCGGGCACCGTCTGCTGTATACCTACTGACAACTATTTCAACCTTCGAATTCAGTTCACCCTCAGGGTTGCAGAGGTCCGATGCCAGTCATTCCGCGTAAAAACTAATATTCAGGTAAAACCGGTTAAACTGGTAGCCCACCCCAAATCTTGGGAATAATAAGGGCTAGGAAGATAATGATGATTTATAATTCTGTAGAATACAACGTTGTATACACGTTTTACTTTACAAAACAATGAAAAATATATATAATACGTAGATATATACTGTAAAATTTGTATTTCAAACATTATTTTTATTGAGCTTATAGAAATTAATATGTTAGAAATTGAACGTCATTATAATGGCAACATTTTTGATTGTCATTTTTCTTGTTTGACGTTTTGAAGTGACAAGAAGAACTAAGGAGACGCTTTGACCGGTCGAGCAAGGTTTCGTAAAGGAGTGCCGGTTTTAAGTGGAATTTAATTGAAATTTAGCTAATTGTTCATCCAATTCGATGTTTCGTTGGTTACCGTTATGATTGGTCTGGTTTGGACTCGCGAGTTTTAGTAGTCACGTCAATTAGGCGCGATCCGCGATAGTTAAATCGGGTGTATTGTAATTTACGATACTTCGGGAACCTGTAAGCCCTCCTATGTGGCTTGAATGCTCCTATGAATGTGTGAACGCGGTGAGAGGATCAGCAGAGGGGTACCCCTCAACGACCGCAGATATCAAGGACTTCACGCATCTCCAGTAAGTGCTTGATTACATTAGCTTAGAATAAAAACACGGTGAAACGCCGTAAGTTTAATGCTCTTGCCAGTGAATTAGCTTAGCGATTGAATGACTTACTCATGGGCCCTAAGGCATTGCAAATTTAACAAGGTGATCGCTGCATTGGCGAGAGAATTGAACATTGTTTAAATCTCAACTAGCTTCTGTCGGTAACAGTGAGTATATTTACTATGTGACAAAGTATTTATAGAAAACCAAGAGGTATACCTATAAATAATTTACCACCATAAAGTTTATCTCAACGTGAATATTAAATAATACTTTATTTCATAATAAATATGTATTTAATGTAATATAAAGTGGGTGCTATTTGTGTACTTGATTCAGCTTTTCAGCTGTGACTTTGTAGCGCCACAAGTTATCTGTTTAAAGGCCTTTTCGGTTAAATGTTCTGGAAGTAATCGCCGGATTCTACGACTAAAATGCAAATATACTTTATTAATAACAAGCTTTTTTCCAGGGCCTCACTCGTTATAAGTTAATAATATATAAGCAAAATTTCATTATGATCGGTTAAGCAGTTAAGCTTGTAAATGTAGCTAATTATTCCGTATTAAAAAAATAAATTTCTAATGTTTGGATTTAACCTTTTCTGTAATTTTCACATTTTGAATTAATTACATGTTTTGATTAGAACTTGTAGCGCTCTACATTTTTTTTATCCGACTGCGAAAGAAGTAGGGTTATGTTTTTCGAGTGTATGTTTGTATGTATATGTATATTTCTTTGGCACGCCCTAGAGCCTAAAGGGCTTGTCGTATTTTTACGTGAGTGGTGTCAATAGATTCGTCTTAGTCGTGAGAGTGACACTGGGTACACCATAATAAAAAAAAACAAAATTAAAAAAATATTATTAAAATAATCTTTTCTTTTCAGTACTTCAATTAATTTAATAATGATGGCAGATATTGACGCTGTCGGGTTTTTTTTAAATTAAATAAATTTGTTACTTGCTAACATGAGAATTTACTGTCCTCCATAGTTAGATTTGTTAGGACTGGTTGTTGTGGAGAGCCATGCGGGAGCCCTGTGATCAGCAGTGGAAGTCTTTCGATTAAGATAATGATAGTTAGAATTCGCTTAAAAGAGATACTTTTATGGGTAAAACTTTAGTAGTTATTATAGTTCCTTTTAATTATATTTTACTGATAGATATGAACCGCGATGTGAACATACCCCACTGTGTACTAGTCGATTTTAGTAAAAATCACTACATAGTATAAAACAAAGTCGCTTTCTCTGTCCCTATATCTCTTTGTTTGCTTAAATCTTTAAAACTACGCAACGGATTTTGTTGCGGGTTTCTTTAATAGATAGAGTTATTCAAGAGGAAGGTTTTCATGTATAATAAATGCATAATATAGTATGGAAACACTGTTAATTTTTGAGGTTTCTAATGTGATGTTGCAAATAAACCCAGTTTTTTTGCGCTTACATTGCAAACGCTGGTTGCACCCTACGAGATAGATCAAAATAATGTACTACAGTATTGTACACCTTAAAAAGATCTACAAAAAAGTCCGCGACGGTATATGTCTATCTCTTAGGGATAACCCACAACAACCATTTTTTATTCCTTTCTTTTTACGAAAAATAATGGCTTATTTAGGAAGCGATGCAATACAGAATGAATCCTTATAAAATTAAATACATTGTGCATTGAATATAGATTAAAATTGCTCCTTACAGTATCTAATTGAAATGAACATATTCGAAGATATTACAGATTTAAAATGCACGAATCGTGTCGTCGGCGGGGGCATCTGAAATCCACCCGTGCAAAGCCGGGGCGGGTCGCTAGTATTTAATAATTGGCATTTTCTAAGTAATAAAAAATCTAGTAGATTGACTTTCCATTCTTGCAAGTGTAATTAGTATAAGCATTTCGTAAAAAAATCGGAAACATTTTGACCTATTAAGTCATCTATAGTTATATTACCAACTGGTAGCTACTCCAACGTACAGTCAATTATGCTAATATTCTAAGCCATTTTACGGTTACCGGCAAGCTTGTTTAGGTTTCATGCTAATTCGGTTCTATAATCTCTGAGTGCTAAATCCTGTCGTGTGTAGAGGGTAGACTAGATTGCGCTGTTCCTCCATATCTGCAATGCAAATGTTTCACATCAGCATTCTGTGCATACGCTTGGTGCCCTGTCACCGTCTAACAACATTTAGGAATAAAAACCGTAGTCGTATATTCCCAATGTTGTCTATATCTAATCAATAAATTATTGTATAGGTACACTCACACACTATCCCAGTATCCCTCTTAATCATACACGTTGTTTAACTTTAAGGAACGAAAGAAATACGTATGTTAGTCACATTCCCACAAAATAGACGTAAAAGAAAAAATAAATACTTAACAGGACTAAACAACAAACAAACATAAAAATCCTGGCTATGTGTAGAGGGCCACAGCTCAGTTTACGCAACGATTCTGTTATTTTCAACTTTAAGGCTGGCAGTTTAATGTTGAAAATAGCTCCGAACCTTTGTTTATAGTTTAATAATGTTAATAAATAAGGGGGTGTGTTTAGAGGTACTTACTTTTTATATTTAGGTACTACGTAGTCAGTTAAATCTTTGAAAAGTAAAGATATCAAAGTACTGTAGATATCACTAACATAAACTAATAAATAAAAACTCGTTACAATTAAATTGCTTTGTAAAAATTAATATTTTATCAGAAGAAAATGCTGATCCATAAAAATATTCCTATTTGGTGTCGGCTTATGACTGTTACTGTTCCTAATAAAATTATACTTAGCAGGTTTAATACTTAATAAAAAATCCTTTTTCTATCCACATTGAACAATACTCCGGCATTATTTCCATGAAAATCTGTTTTAGAACTTTTATATAATTAAAACTCCAGATTTGCGAACTCAACCGTCGCTGGAGCGAATAATTCATAAGGAGGTTAATTAAATTGGTTCTTCCACAGTGGTTGAGAGAACGTTATAAAATTAAATTACTACCATTACTTTAATAGCATACGTTGGTTGCGCCCCTATTCCTCTGAAAATATTTCCAAGCCGCATGACTATACATGACTTATCTATGCAAATAAATAAAATTGAAGTGACTGTTTCTTAACACCTTTTCACTAATACATATTAAAGTATACTCACTCAGCTACATCAAAAAATCATTAATTTGTCTGTTTGTCCCGGTTAATCTTTCAATGGCTGGACCAATTTTGACGGGCTTTCACTGGCAGATAACAGCTGATATAAGGAGTAAATGTACAGCAACAACAGCGGGGATCAGCTAGTATCTTGTAAAAACCGCAAAAAATATATAAGGTTACAAACTTTCATAAATTGAATCATTTTCGTGTTTAACAGGTACTGAAGACAGTCTAACAAAGACATTTTTGCTATCTCTAATACCCGAGTATCCCTAATACTTAAATAAATACCTATAAAGAATTTTTCATTATGGAGGTTGCAATAATGATTGGAAATGTACAAATATACCGTTGTGTGCGTCCACGAAAATTCCTATCAGTCCTCTTTTCGAGAACAATTTTCTTTAATGAAAAATTTCTTGTCACACTAAAGACCACTCAACGTCTTCCAAAAAGCAACTAACAGAATTCCTTTCAATTTAAATACATAATATCAGAATCAGAAATGATAAGTAAGATAAAGTTAACTACTATCTAAAAATTTGAGTATATAATATATATGTACCATCACAAAAATGATCAAATTAATGCAATTATTAGTCATACTTATAAATTTACATTTGTAATTGTTCCTACGTATAATGTACAAGACTTGATGTAAGTTAAGTATTATTTTTTCCCGGGTCGGGCCAAAAGTGTTATTGAGTTTTTCAGATTACGGAAATACTTAATAACAGTCGGTCCTGCCTGATCTCTTCCCGATTGTATCGGTTAACCGTCCCATCGGATTATGAGAGAGAGGGAACAGACAGTGCACCCGAGTTTGCGCACACACTTGGGCAGTATAATATCTCCTGCGTAGTTGGCTGGTTTCCTTTGAGACTGGCCGTCGTGGCCGTAATCGAATAGGATAACATCATCATCATTCTTTTTTCAGTAGACAACATTACAAGTATTTTCTTGTTTTTTTTTTTAAATTATAATCACAAATTTTAACAAAAAAACCGACTTCAATCTGGACCAAATTTAAATGGGACCACACGAGAAGCACCAGCTTTCAAATAAAAAAGAATAATCGAAATCTGTTAGCGTGATATTGAATTATTCGTCGTTTTACGCGTACATACTTAATGCAAATTGAAGACTTATATGGTTTTCTCATGGATGACATGTCAGAACTGGACGAAACTGAAATGGGACCACATGGAAAGCACCAACTTTCAAATAAAAAAAGAATCATCAAAATCAAGTTATGACTTTATGAGGTAACAAACATTAAAAAAAAAAATACAGTCGAATTGAGAACCTCCTCCTTTTTTTGAAGTCGGTTAAAAATGAACTTTTTAAAACTTCAGGATTAGATAAACTCAGTTTGGTGTTTCGAGTCCCCTGGGGTCCCTTTTTGACTATTGCTTTTTTATAATAGCTTTAAAAATAGTTTTTTAATGAGTCTGCCAAAGTGACCAAAGTTGTCACCATAATCGCTGCGAATGCAGAAAATACATGTATTGTTGCATGGTGCAACAATGCATGTTGTATTGTTGTATGTTATATTGTTATACTGTAGCATGGTGACCCACACTACAGTAATTAATTAGAATATACGGTATAAGCATATATGTTTTTAACCGACTTCCAAAAGGAGGAGGTTCTCAATTTCATCGCTTTTTTTTATGTATGTACATTGATTACTACGTCAATTGTAAACCGATTTTGAAAATTCTTTTTGTATTCGAAAGGGTATGCTCCTCATGTGGTCCCATGGCCACCATATCAGGATCTGATGATGAGATCCTAAGAAAATCGAAGGAAACCCTCAAATTTACGTGAGCGGCTGCAATGAAGTTAAGAGCAGTTGTCTGCAGGCCTTCATATTCTGTAGATATCATTTAATTTCATAATATATAGTCCATTTGAGATTTTATTACAAAAATTATCTGAAGTCCTTTCGATTCTATACAGTATGTATGTTACCTTTAGTCGTAGTCTTTCAAGTTATTTAGGTGAAATAATGATGAGAGACTTGAGAAAGACTAAAAAGCGAAAAAAAAAAAAAACTTCGTTTAAAAAAACCGACTTCAAAAACTAAAAAGTATAAAATAACTTAATTTTATGTGCTACCTATTCATAGGTTTGAAGTCGGTGCCTAGCCTAAATGTAATAGTAGGTACCGCACTCGCCGCGCGTGACCTTGAGCGTCAAACTATCAAAGCGTCGGTGACGTCGTTGACGTTCGTCTCGAACGAGCGAGTGTGGTACCCACTATTATATTTGGCTTTGGCTTGGCACCGAATTCAAACCTATGAATAGGTAGCACATACAAATTAAGTTATTTTATACTTTTTAGTTTTTGAAGTCGGTTTTTTTAAACGAAGTTTTTTTTTTAAATATGTATAACTTTATAACAACTTACAACAACACATTATACGTAATATACCGAATACTCAAACACTTCTCTGAAGATTAACTATTATTCGTAGAAAACTCATAAGAGTACAAAAGCTTATAGTTAGGAATTTTAAAATTTTATTTCATTGTTCTAAATATTCCTACCTTTAAACTTTCACTATAAGATTCTTGTTGCCTTGAGCAATATTTTAAACATTTTACTACTCTTGTGAACTCACAATTAGTAAACATCTCACGATCTACATATTAATTTGATGACTATACCTATTAGTGTAATATATATCTATCCATTGATATTATAATTGTCTAATCAAACCTTATGTCACAGCTGCGATAAATGGAGCATTACTTAACAGGTAACACGCGCTTAATTGAAGCCTAAGCGATGTCATTCACTATGGCGACTCTGATTGAAACACGTTATTTAATTTATCATGTTACTAGCTGTTGCCCGCGGCTTTGCTCGCGTGGAAGTTGATTATATGTATTTATTTAAAACTGTGTAAGTATCTATGAATACTGTGTTCACGTTTTTAAACGTATTTATTAATAATCAATAGTCCATTAAAATTGACTTTCACACACACTTTCGACCCTTATTTTAACCCCTTTAGGAATAGAATTCCCATAAATGCTGATATAAGTATTCATTTATTTGTAATCAAAAGCCTGAAGACAAAGTTTCAGGCTACTAAATTAAAAAATGACGGACTTCCAGTCTAGCCTAGGGATAGAATATCCAGAAACGCTTAAATACGTATCTCATTATCATCAACGCAGTCCACTGCTGGACATAGGCATCTCCAATTGCACGCCACTTGGTTCGATCCTCAGCTTCTGTCATCCAGCTTCTGCCAGCCGTCCGATCATTATTCCACCTGGCCTGTGGACATTCTACGCTACGTTTGCCGAGACGCGGTCACCACTCACGAACCCGTTTATCCCAACGGTTATCAGTTCTACGGCTAATATGGCCAGCCCACTCTCACTTCAGTTTGCTTATCCCGTGGGCTATGTCAATGACCTTGGTTCTCTACCGGATCACCTCATTCTTGATGCGATCCCTTAGAGAAACGTTGAGCTTTTGTGATGAGAAAAATTAATCATTATTATTATTATAGCCCTCTCCATAGCGACTTTGAACTTGTGGACCAGCCGTGTCGTGTCCACGTTTCGACACAGTATGTCATGACAGGTAGGACGTATTGATTGAAGAGTTTCGTATTTAGGCACTGTGGGATTGACGATGAAAAGACCCGACAAAGTTTCCCAAACGCTGCCCAACCCGGCTGAATTCTCCTGTTCATCTCGTCGTCGAAGTTGTTTCTACTTAACTGCAAAGTCTGCCCGAGGTACCACACATATTTTTGAACAACTTCAAGAACGGCACCGTGAACCACAACCGGTTCCGGTAGAACATGTTCGTACATACGTATCTACTCATTTTTAATCAGTAGCCATAAATAAAGTTGCATGTTTCTAACTTCAAGAATGACGGACTTCCAGAATAACCTATATACGAAATAACAACCCCTATTTAACCTCTTAGGGGTAGATTATCCAGAAACGCTTAAACACGTATCTACTATTTTTTAATCAGTAGCCCAAAAGTAAAGAACGACGAACTTCCTTACAAACTTTCAACCCCGATTTCACCCCCTTAGTGGTAGAATATTAAGAAACGTTTAAATACTTATCTATTCATTTTAAATCAGTAGCCCAAAAGTAAAGAATGACGAACATCCTTACAAACTTTCAACCCCGATTTCACCCCCTTAGGGGTAGCATATTAAGAAACGTTTCAATACGTATCTATTCATTTTAAATCAGTATCCCAAAAATAAAGTTTCACGTTTCTTACTTAAAAAATGACGAACTCCCATACAAACTTTCAACCTCTATTTCACCCCTTAGGGGTAGAATATCCAGAAACGCTTCAATACGTATCTACCCATTTTTAATCAGTAGCCCAAAACTACATTTTCATGTTTCTCACTTAAAAAATGATGGACTTCCTTACAAGCTTTCAACCCTTATTTCACCCCTTTACGGGCATAATATCCAGAAACTCCTAAATAAGTATCTAATCATTTTTATTAAGTAGCCCAAAAATAAAGTTTCATATTTCTTATTTAAAAAATTACGGACTTCCATACAAACTTTCAACCCCTGTTTCACCCCCTTAAGGGTAGAATATCCAGAAACGCTTACACGTATCTACTCTTTTTTAATCAGTAGCCCAAAAGTAAAGTTTCATGTTTTTTACTTAAAAAATGACGAACTTCCATACAAACTTTCAACCCCTATTTAACCCCCTTAGGGGTAGAATATTAAGAAACGTTTTAATACGTATCTATTCATTTCAAATCAGTACCCCAAAAATAAACTTTCATGTTTCTTACTTAAAAAATGACGAACTTCCATACAAACTTTCAACCCCTATTTCACCCCCTTAGGGGTAGAATATTCAGAAACGCTGAAACACCTATCAATTCATTTTTAATCAGCAGCCTAAAAATAAAGTTTCATGTTTCTAACTTCAAAAATGACGGACTTCCAGACTGACCTATATAGGAAATAACAACCCCTATTTAACCCCTTAGGGGTAGAATATCCAGAAACGCTTAAATACGTATCTGCTCTTTTTTAATCAGTACCTTAAAAATAAAGTTTGTTGTTTCTTACTTAAAAAATGACGAACTTCCATACAAAATTTCAACCCCTATTTCACCCCCTTAGGGGTAGAATACTCAGAAACGCTGAAACACGTATCAATTCATTTTTAATCAGCAGCCTAAAAATAAAGTTTCATGTTTCTTACTTAAAAGATGACGGACTTCCAGACTGACCTATATACGAAATAACAACCCCTATTTAACCCCTTAGGGGTAGAATATCCAGAAACGCTTAAATACGTATCTACTCTTTTTTAATCAGTAGCCCAAAAATAAAGTTTCATGTTTCTTACTTCAAAAATGACGAACTTCCATACAAACTTTCAACCCCTATTTAACCCCCTTAGGGGTGGAATTTCAAAAAATCCTTTCTTAGTGCTCACTTACGTCATATGAAGAACCTACATGCAAAATTTCAGGATTGTAGCTTCAGCGGTTTGGGCTGTGCGTTGATCTCTGGGTATGTCAGTCAGTCAGTCAGTCACCTTACTCTTTTATATATATAGATTATAAATAATATAGTGAGCTATTTATTAAAAAGCGGCCAAGTGCGAGTCGGACTCGCCCATGAAGGGTTCCGCAGCAGCAACTAACATATATTTTTAAACGGTTTTATTTAGCTCACCCCGTTTGTTTTATTTATTATTCTTGGGTCAAATTTAGTAATTCAAATTTCACCCTCTTCCTGTCAACCGATTAATCTGAAATTTTGTATACACTTTGGATTTTGGTGACAATACAATTATGTTTATTCATTATCATTATAAATTCAAGATGGCCGCCGCTACAAAATGGCGGATAATTTATGTTTTATTAATCCCATCAATATGGGTATCAAATGAAAGGGCTCAACAAGCAGAATACAATATACTATAAAAAATTGAAATCCAAGATGGCGGCCGATACAAAATGGCGGATAACGTAGGTTTTATCAATCCCATCAATATGGGTATCAAATGAAAGGGCTCAACAAGCAGAAAACAATATACTATAAAAAAATGAAATACAAGATGGTGGCCGCTACAAAATGGCGGATAACGTAGGTTTTATTAATTTTTCATAGTGAACTACTGATACTACTAATACTACGAAAAATTTAAAACTAAAAACTTGAAAATAAAAAATATATAAAAAAGTTTTTTTAATTTAAACGGTTTTATCGAAAATAATGTACTAAAAGTTAAAAAATAAAAATAAATTGTCTGATAAAAAATAAAATCGTTGGGCCCGTGTTTACATCAAGTCAACTCAGTTTACGCTACGCCCAACGATTTAATTTTTTATCAGACAATTTATTTTTATTTTTTAACTTTTAGTACATTATTTTCGATAAAACCGTTTAAATTAAAAAAACTTTTTTAGATATTTTTTATTATCTATACTAATATTATAAAGCTGCAGAGTTTGTTTGTTTGTTTGTTTGAACGCGCTAATCTCAGGATCTACTGGTCCGATTTGAAATTTCTTTCAGTGTTGGATAGTCCATCTATCGAGGAAGGCTATAGGCTACATTTTATTTTCATAAAAAATAGAAATCCGTAAGGAAATTGCGATTTTGTAACCCAACTTGTGAAATCGGAAACCTATTTTTGCGTGCGCTGCAAAAAGTATTGACAATAGAACAAAATAATGTATTACGGGTTTGTAGGTCCAATTAAGATCTACAAAAAAGTCCGCGAGAGCATATATCTAACTATCATGGTTTAGCCACAATAACCGCTTTTGTGTTCAAAAAAATTATTAAATCGTCTGAAGAAAGAAACTACTTTATATGTGTATCGTAATATTAATCCTTATCTAAATAAAGCATTATGTTATCAAGGGTATTTAGGTAGAAGTAAAATAGTTTTTGTTTCATCCCATTCGGACATTTCGTTTAGAAGTTATCAAGAGTATAAGACGCTAAGAGTTGGTACCTATTATTGAGTTATTTGCCAAAGAGTTTTTATCAACATAATACCTAATATTAGTCTTTATCCAAATAAATGTGTTGTTGATTATGAGTATTAGATCTTAGAAGAGTGTATTAATACATCTATACTAATATATAAAGCTGAAGAGTTTTTGTTTGTTTGAACGCGCTAATCTCAGGAACTACTGGTCCAATTTGAAAAATTTATTTCAGTGTTAGATAGCCCGTTTATCGAGGAAGTTTATCGAGTTTATATTTATCATCACGCTATGACCAATAGGAGCGGAGTACCAATGAAGAATGTTTCAAAAACGGGGGGAAATTATTACGCTGCGGGCAATAGGAGACGCAAACGACGTTGCGTGGGTCATCTATACTAATATATAAAGCTGAAGAGTTTTTGTTTGTTTGAACGCGCTAATCTCAGGAACTACTGGTCCAATTTCAAAAAGTTATTTCAGTGTTAGATAACCCGTTTATCGAGGAAGTTTATCGAGTTTATCTATATCATCACGCTATGACCAATAGGAGCGGAGTACCAATGAAGAATGTTTCAAAAACGGGGGAAAATTATTAAGCTACGGGCAATAGGAGACGCAAACGACGTTGCGTGGGTCATCTATACTAATATATAAAGCTGAAGAGTTTGTTTGTTTGAACGCGCTAATCTCAGGAACTACTGGTCCAATTTCAAAAAGTTCTTTAAGTGTTAGATAGCCCGTTTATCGAGTTTATCTATATCATCACGCTATGACCAATAGGAGCGGAGTACCAATGAAGAATGTTTCAAAAACGCGGGGCAACTATTACGCTACGGGCAATAGGAGACGCAAACGACGTTGCGTCTAGTCGTCAGCTAGTTTTTTATATTTGTGTTGATTGAATGAAAGTTAAATTGCAGTTTACGATTTATGACGTATTAAAAAAAAACTACTTACTAGATTTCGTTCAAACTAATTTTCGGTGGAAGTTTACATAGTAATGTACATCATATATTTTTTTTAGATTTATCATGCTCTTATTTTAGAAGTTACAGGGGGGGGGGGACACATTTTACCACTTTGGAAGTATCTCTCGCGCAAACTATTTAGTTTAGAAAAAAATGATATTAGAAACCTCAATATCATTTTTGAAGACCTATCCGTAGATACCCAACACGTATGGGGATGAACAATTTTTTTTTGGGTTTCAGTTCTAAGTATGGCGGACCCCCAAAATTTATTGTTTTTTTTTATTTTTGTGTGAAAATCTTAATGCGGTTCACAGAATACATCTACTTATTAAGTTTCAACAGTATAGTTCTTATAGTTTCGGAATAAAGTGGCTGTGACATACGGACGAACAGACAGACAGACGGACGGACAGACAGACAGACAGACATGACGAATCTATAAGGGATTCCGTTTTTTGCCTTTGGCACGGAACCCTAAAAATGTATTGAATACGTGGTCACGCATTCTGGATATTTTTAATTTTTATATAAGCTTTTGTTGGTTTCCATAATATCTAAGAATACTCGTAAATTGAATGAAGGAAATTGATAAAATACTCCCCACTGGTTCAATCTTGAGCATCCGATAATGAATTTGAGGCAATTTCCTTGAGAGCTTCGTTATACAAATTGTCAATAGCCACTCGTTAAGCCGGGAAAATATCCACAAACAAAGGAGTTATCATCGGAATTTATGACCTATAAAATTGGCACGGACCACCTTTATACGAGAAAATATGAAAGTTAGCACGGAATAAATTATTCTAAATTGGTTCACTTTGGATTGTGGTTACCCCTTTTCGATTGGAATTGAGAAAATTAGGGACGTTTCAGGGAACGCTGTGGTCATTTGTGAGGCGATAAATTTTGTGGCAAAAAGGTGGTTAAAGTAGTTTGTTTGTTTTTAATTATATGTGGTTATAGTTGTGTTGTTATGGTATAAAAATATTTTTTTTTTGTTGGGACTAATCTCGCCCACACGCCCACCACTGTAACTCCTGTATACCAGGATCAACAGCGGTGACCCAAGAAAACACCGAGTTATGACACTCGGGAAGTCCCAGGAAAAAATTAACTGTCTTGGAACCCGCAACGAAATTAATCAGAAGAAAACTGGAGGAGTTGGAAATATAATAAGTCCACTTCCCTCCTTAGCAAAGCGGGAGACAAAATGGAGTCAAAATAGGCAGACGCCTTTTTTAAACCGGGAAGCACCACGGATAAAAATATTATGGGTCCTAAGTGAGCTATATTTGATTTCTATAGTATGTATGGCAGAATCGCTTAAACGCACGGAAATTCACCGCAGTTGACACAAGATCCCCATAATATACTACCCCAGACGTCATTTGTAAGCTATTTAGCATAATGTTACGTTCATTGTACCAAAGACTACATTCCCAGAGGATATGATGAGCCGACTGTTCACAGCTAGAATCAGGTGTTGAGCATTGACACAATGGTGAATCGACTAATTTAAATGAGTATAGTTTGCTCTTAAAGTTACCGTGGCCTGTAAGAAATTGAGCGACACAGTGATCTACCTCGAGCCATGTCCTTGACAACCTTTCGCGAACAGATGGAAAGAACTGGTAGAGGTGGCGCCCCTTAGATGATTCGTCCCATCGTTGCTGCCATTCATCCAAGAGGTCGTTATAGACATTGGATTTTTGTTGAAACAATCTTATGATTTTACCGCGGTCTCGTATGCCCAAAAAATCGCATTCCATGTTTTGTAGTGTGGAATAGTACATGGCTGCACGTCTTTGCACCTCGAGATCGACCGGAAGAACACCTGCCAACACCGGTAAAGCCTCAGTGCTAACCGTCCTATATACCTTGCACAAGAAAATCAATGCAGGTCGTTGGCTTTGTAACAGTTTGCGACGGACAGCACCTACAGTCGCCCTATCTGCCCATACAGGAGCACCATAGCAAATAGAGCCCAAATAAGTAGCTCCATATATGATCTTTAGTGTATTATATGACAGACCCCATGTCGCAGTTGATATCCTCGTCAGTGCAAAGAAACTCTTTTTAGACTTTTCATTAACTGTTCTAATATGTTCAATAAATGAAAAATTTCTTTCTAAAACCAATCCTAAATTACAAACCGAAGTTTTATTTTTAATAGTAACATTTTCAAATTTAATACACGGCGGTGATTTGAGGTTACCTTTCAGAAGTAGCTGGAAGGTTTTGTTTGGTGCAAACGTCAACCGATTACGCCCACCCCACCGAGATATTAAGTCCAAACATTCACTGGCCAGCCTCTCAAGCCCCGTTCTAGTATCCGACTCTATCAATAACAAACCGTCGTCCGCGAACGCATTCAGGGTACATCCGGACGGCACAGGCATTGCCAGAAAATCGTCGAAGCCTATGTTCCTTATGTACAAGTATGGTCCTAGCACTGACCCTTGAGGACACCCCATCGTAAGCGCCTTCGACACAGAATGATGCCCAAGTCTCTATTTAGTAGTACCTTGTAAGAAGTACGAGGAGATAAGGGAATAAATATTTTTAAAGCAACCTCTTAATTTTAATTTTAGCAATAGCATGGGCCACCACGCATTGTCAAAGGCGCCAGATATATCTAAGAAGATGCCTAAAACGTATTGAAAACTTGACTCGGTGACAGTTTTCCTTACAGATATAACCGCATCAGTGTCCGATTTTCCCAACGTAAAGCCGAATTGTCTATCATGAAATTTAACTCCACCCGGTAGAAGTCGTGGTACTACAAGACGCTCTAAAAGCTTTCCCAGCGATGGTAACAGTGTTAAGGGTCGATAGGATTTAGGATCGTCCGGCGGCTTATCGCCGCTTTTTGGTATTATTCGAATATTACCGCACCGCCAAACACTAGGAAATACTCCTTCCGCAATGCAACGTTTAAAAACTGTTAAAACCGTATCACCCGAAAGTTTACAAGCTTCTTTTATCATTTTGTTTGATATTTTATCGTCGCCCGAAGCCTTATTTAGTGGCAATGACCTAACAATACTGAGGAATTCGTCTGAAGATGGTAAGTCAGACATTGGAGACAATGGTGGTTCAATAGCCCACTGCCTAATTTGTCGGTGATAATCCGTGTCATCCTCCGGCCGATCGTCAGGCACAAGTGATTCTAAAAGATATTCTGTGGTTTGTTCTACTCCTGTAGTATAACTATTATTAATTTTGAAGTTCTGTACGTATGCAAGGTCGATTGATCTATTTGCTTTAAATTCATGATACAAAGGTGACCAGGGACCCTCTCTATCGAGTTTATCAACAAGTTTACGTATTAAATTTCCCTTTGATTTCTCCACAGCAGCTCTATAATGAGACCTGGCAACTCTAAGAGCAATAAGAGCATTATTGTAAATATCTCCTGTTACGTTACGTTTTTTAATGTCATTTAGTTTTTTACGAGCTTACCGATAGATTCTACGTAATTCGACTAATTTATAATTCCACCAATCACATCTACGAGTGTTAGTGATAGATCCACGGCCGATACAAACATCAGCACAATATGTGAAAGTATCTGATAATATGTTTGCGCTTTCCTCAGCTGATAGACCACTGCGACTGAAGTCTTTGGCATGTACTGCAAAGAGTGAACCAAATGAAGCCCAATTTGCCCCTTTAGTTTTATACCTAAAATTGTAAGGAGTTCTTTGTGGATATTGTGCAACCATTGGTATGAATTCGTACACGATTAAGCGGTGATCACTACAGGATGCGTCCGGTAGGACACGCCATCCAGATATCGAGACGTCGCCGCGCGTAAGCGTCACGTCAATAGAAGACTCACCCATTGGGCTGCAAAAAGTTGGTGGTGCATCAGGGGTATTGTGGATGTAAGATTCATTTCCGCAATAAAATCTTCAACCGCACAGCGACGAGCCATGTCAGCTGCACGCAATTTGCCATACCATAAAGTAGAAGAAGCATTGACATCAGCGCCAATGATAATTTTGTGTCCTATGAGGGACCGCAAAACGAAACGTAAATGATGTAGATGAGGATCAATAGGATGTGAAAATTGAAAATAACAGCTCACTACGTAAATCCTACAGGTAGAGGATGAGATCTCAGCAACGGCGCAGTGTGACGTCATAAGGTTACGCAAAGATGTTACCGTAAAATTAGAACTTGCAACATATATCCCAGCCCGCGACCGGCCATCTAGTTGTACTACATAATTCCGAATTGAGCGCTTTGATATTGCTCTTGTATAAGGACAATGTCTAACTTTTGTTCCAAAACTAAGCGATCTAATTCTGACGTGGCTATTTTATCAATATGAAGATTTAACTGGCCTATTGAGATATTCTCCAATTTATTAAAAATGTACTACAACTACTACTGTATAAGCTATTCAGTAATTAGTATTTAGGATTAGCTGCTCTAATTTAAGTTTATATGTGGAGCAGTCTTGTGATCCACATCGATGGTCACATGGTTTTTTGTACCGGCTGCATTGTGCGCATTTCGGTTTAAAATCTGGTGTGTCCTTATCCAGGCAAGCCCTTGTATCGTGGCTGGTCGCGCAATTAGCACTTGTAGGAGTTTAAATAGTGCAAAATTTTTGAACATGACCGAATTGTTGACAGTTTAAGCAACGAACTACTTCTAAGTCGTCTATAAACCTACATGTGGCCCAGTCTATATATAATTGATCTTTTGAGCTAGCCAAGTGTTTCCTAACCTCTGTCTCTAATTCTAAGCCTATCCATTGACGTCCGTTTTCCAGTTTACGATGCCTGACAATTTTGGTTGTTTTAAAAAAATCGCTTTCGCTTAATTTTAATTCGTCCTTGATATTCTGACGATATAAAGCTGTTAGGAAGGTACGATCCTCCATAGAACCGGGCACGTCTTTTACAATTATACGGGGTCTTCGGCCTTTCGGCTTTTCTAAGCGTAAGCCTACAGATTTAATGGCGTTTACTGATTCTAGTTTTTTAAGCTGCCGTTCATTTGCGACCCGCAACATGACGCCTGCCTTTGCGGTTTTTTTGACGCCTACAATTTGAAAACCTTCGTTGCTAGGTTTAATAGCCTTCATGAGAGCTTATTTTGTAGCTGACGAAGTTGCTTAGTCCGCTGAACGTTCCGTAGTAGGATACGCAATAACTCACGGCCTAGATACGCGTGCCTCAGCGGACACCGGACACGAGGCTGATCCAGGTGGTAAGCGAAGCCTAAGCTTGTCCGCGTACGTCAAGCCCGGCTGTTGAACGGCGACACCCCCCACCCGGCGCTCGAGATTCGCTAATTTCGTCTCATTGCTAGCAGATTTAATTGCGAACAATGAGACGATACCGGTAATCCGCTGGGTTACGTCCATAATGGCGGTCCTATTCCTCACATTCAATCGCGACCCCTGATCGTTTACCAATTCGTTAATTTTTGCCAAATATTCGGTTGCCTGAGACACCAACTCAAAATAATCATACTCCCCACAGTTATCACGACCACTAAGAGACGAAACACTCTCGCCCAAGTCCGAAGCCCTAATTCGTTCAGTTCTACTTTCATTTGACGATAAATTTGATGGCGACATTCTACCAAACAATTTATTTCCGGTTGGTGTTCGAAATTCATTTGTACCACCGGGATCCGGCAACTCGCCAACAACCGACATGGCCAAACAAAGACACACCAGACAAAAGAAATATCAATAAAAAACAACTTCAAAATCAAAAAACACGAAAAGAAAATTAATACAAACAAAATATTACTCCTACCTACCTTTAAGAATAAAATAAATTGACTTACCGATAGCCGTAGTAAAAAAACTAACACAATATTTGTATATTTATGGCGTAAAACTTACAGATTATTTGTCAGAAACACTATACACAACCTTATACCACCCAAAAACCTGGTAACAGTCGCAAGGATACACAAAAATAATATTTAAATTATTAAAACGCGACGTCACACGTGAACCGCACAGAGCCGCGGAGGGAAGTTGTAGTTGTAGTAGTTGAAGTATAAAAATAATTTATAAAACAGTGTTTATATAAAAATCTGGAGCATTGTGATTTGTGCACTTAAAAATTAGTGAAAAAAATATTTTTACTAACTGAACCCCGCGGTGTTACCCGGTGTTACAGCTAGTACGGGAGGTACCGCTATAGTTGAGCAAGTCATTTTTTTTTCTTTTCTTTTCAATTTTGAAGTAACACTGCTGGTTTATCAATGTATATTAAAAAAAAGCGGCCAAGTGCGAGTCGGACTCGCCCACGAAGGGTTCCGAAGCAGCAAGTAACATAATATAAAGTTCTTGTAGTTCGTTGTAACTTTGATCGATGTTTAATAATAGTGTTTGCTATATGAATAGTTTGCGGTTTACGATTTACGACGTATTAAAAAAAAAAAACTTACTAGATCTCGTTCAAACCAATTTTCGGTGGAAGTTTGCATGGTAACGTACATCATATATTTTTTTTAGTTTTATCATTCTCTTATTTTAGAAGTTACAGGGACATTTTACCACTTTGGAAGTGTCCCTTCCAAGGGAAGTGTCCTCCAAGTGGAGTTTCAGTTCTAAGTATGGGGAACCCCAAAATTTATTGTTTTCTTTTATTTTTGTTTGCAAATCTTAATGCGGTTCATAGAATATCAACAGTACAGGTCTTAAAGTTTCGGAAAAAAGTGGCTGTGACATACGGACGGACAGACAGACAGTTAGACAGACATGACAAATCTATAAGGGTTCTGTTTTTTGCTTTTGACACGGAACCCTAATAAATCACAAGCGTTGACGCAAAACGTTAGGATACAAATCTTCTGATATCTTTCGCGAACACAAATCAAGGCGTTATCTTTTTAAATGTTATAACATTAAAATATGTATGTCATTTAGTCTCAAGAAAGCGTTATCGCAGCGTTTCCCTTTACTTTGAAAATGCGGTGTGATTTACGTTAGGCTTTGTAATGATCTTGTTAACAAGTTGCTATAAAGTTTTATTACTTACTGCGAAATGTTTTTCGTTTGCATTTAGTTTAAGTCGGTATTGTCGTGACTTGTTTTGAGAGGGCTGTCTATAAAAACTTTCATAAGTAGCCCGTCTAAACTATGAATGTACCTAATAGAAATAATTATTTTATTATCTATTTAAATTAAAATTGAGATGACTTTATCACAGAATTAATTATTTTTCAATGTTTGTAATATTTTCAATAATATTTCTGCATTTTTTTTCAAAAAATCTTTACATCGCTTAATAGAAATATATATTGGCCTCCGGTATCCTCATTCACTCGGTGAAACATAGCGCAAGCACTATTTCACACCGGTTTTCTGTGCGGCCATGGTATCACTCCAGTCGAGCCGGCCCATTCATGCCGAAGCGTGGCTCTCCCACGGAATTTCAAGTTTTCTTTCCTTTTGCAGTGATCTTGTCCTGCTTAGTTTGTTTCCTTAGTCGCATCGTAAATTATGTTGTTGACTACTAAGCTACTACTTTAAGTAGCTTAGTAGTATAATTATAAAAGTAAACTAAAATAAAAAAAATAAAGTAAGTTTTTAAAGTACAATTATAAAAATAATAATTACAAGTCAATAAACTGGCCAAGTCAAATCTAACCTACTTTAAGATCTCACATTTTTATCTCCTAGTCTCATATTGTGCATTGAACTTGGCACTCATTTAGATCTCCATTCTTTTTGCGACGAAGCCCACAGCCAAGCATAATTTTTGTATTGAACTTGGCTCTCCTTTTTTACATTTATGTTTTTGGTGGCATTCTAATTTACAAGATGCTGAATTGTAATAAAGAATTGATATGTCTAGACTGATAGAAAACAAGGCTACTGTAGATCGGAACAAAACCTAATGGGAAATAGCTTTCTAGTGTTTCTAAACAATTCAACTTTACAAGCACACTTTACGTTTGCGATTTTGTAACAAATTCCCGAAGACTAACATAATTGAAATGTACCTTTTCATTTCATTTTATAAGTATACTTTTGAAGCGGACGAATCAATTTGCCATTGTTCGGGCTAAGATTAAAATATAATGAAATCCTTTAGATTTTGATGACGACTTGATTCAATCAGCTGAATCCCTTTGGGAAGAATTAGAGGGTTTCGGTCGTTTCGATTATTACGTCTTCAACGATTTAGATAATTGAAAAAATTATGAAGTCCGTAAAATAATTTTTGTGGTACTCTAAAGGGTACTGTTCGTATTTAGCCTGTTCTAAATCAGTAACAGTTTTAATTGAATATTTAAATTAGATACTTTACGACAAGGAGAAAGTCGAAGTTTTATAAGATAACCTACGCATTAATTGGTAAAGTTTTATTAAGTTTCGTATGTATAAAGAATTTCATTGTTATGTACAGTATTCAGCTAGGAATAGAATAGATTACAGTAAAATATATTAGCAGATTTTTTACCTTGTAAAATACAAGTGTAAAACATTTCTGTAGAAAAATGCTTTTGAATATGTATCTCTCTTCTAAGTAACTATTTACTGCTATATATTGAAAAGTCTACTGCTAAAGTACCCTGTGATACAGATATATTCCTGCGAGAGTTGTCTACAATAAAAGAGTTGTCTATACAAATAAATAAAGTTGGAGTGTCTGTTTATAATATTACAATAACCGCTTTTTACTAAATGCATATTGTATGTATACATGGTACATATACCAAAATAACATTTTTTTTCAATTTTTGTCTGTCTGTTTGTTCAGGCTAATCTCTAAAACGACTGGACTGATTTTGACGGGACTTTCACTGATAGAAAGCTGATGATATAAGGAGTATCTTAGGCTATTTAATAAAGAAAAGCTACTTTAGGTCTATAAAGTAAAAGTTTAATCTTGCATGAACTACTACAGTTAACTTTGGGTGGGCCGATTGAGCTAAATCCCCACTTGAAACTTTCGACTCTCTTGAAGTTCTGGATCGACAAGCTCAAAGCTTATAAATTATATCATACAAATATCAACCTCATTTTTCTAAGTATCAGAGACTCTTTTCAAACGAATTAACTCATCACTTCAATCATTAGGCAAGGAGACTATACTAAATGCAAATAGAGGTGAAATACATAAATTACAGAAAAGATTAGAAATAAATATTTATACAATTTTATCGCCGGGGATTCAGACACGGGTCATTTATGTCTTTCATAATACTTTTAAAATGTTTTTTGAAAAATTAATTATATTTGTTCAAATCTAGCTTTCAGATATTAGACGGTAGTAGCAATGTTTAGTTCATATCGAGTAAACATTGCATTAATTATTTCAGCCATTTTGGAATTAAACTGGTTTCCCATTAAATTTAATGTGACTGCAGGGTCCTTGGAGACAATGATTGGCATTTCAATTTAGTGCGAGTTGCAGATATCGGTTACGGTTATACGTCACGATACGACACCGACCCGACCGATCATTATTGTTTGTGAATATTCAACAACGAAATAACTGTTTATTTTTGCTTGTGTACTTTTATTTTCATCCACTTTATGTAACTAAAATTTTTAGCAGTCACTTCCGCATGTATTTTGAATTTCTATCTATTGAAATATTACCTGATATACTTATAGATTGCTTTTGGAGTTAAGACTGCATGAATACCAGCTATATTTGCAAAGCTTCGTAACTGTGGGTACAGCAAAGAATATTTTTTATATAATTCTCTAAAGTGAACTCTTGTATTTATTTATTTTTATTAGTAGCTCATTAATGTGTCACGACTGGTAGTAGAGAGCAATTAGTCAGGTATATAATAAATAAATAAATAAATAAATATTTCGGACATCTATAACACACAACGCCATCTAGTCCCAAGCTAAGCAGAGCTTGTGTTATGGGTACTAGACAACTGATACAAATACATTTATACTTTTTTTTTTGTAAATACATACATATCATACATAGAAAACACCCAAACTCCGAAACAAATATTTGTAGATCATACAAACATTTGGTCCGACCCGGGAATCGAACCCGAGACCTCATGATCAGCAGTCGCACATGCCAACCGCGAGACCAACGAGGCAGTCAAATATGATGAAAGAATTAAATTAATAGTACCCGTTTAACCCCAATGGGTTACATTTATTTAACATGATCAATGATCTTGTAAATAGATGTAATGACAGTAAATAACTCCTAAAAATATTTAACAGGCTAGTTTTAGTCGGTGGTTATAATAAACTAATTAAACTCTTGTCTACTAGTCGTATGTATATTTCAATCCGTTTACTGAACAAAGACCAAACCCATTTGTTTACGTCCAGTCGGCCAAATGACATTGTTTCTTTTGTTTTTCTAAATTACAATCCGGACCTCGAATGATTCAGTGAAAATAAGAGCTTCATAAACAACTCTACTAAAGTACTGCTGTTATTACTTTTATCATGTAACAATACTATTTCAGCTACAAACTCAAGTAAACAAGCTATCAATTACTGTTCTTGAGTCCTTTGTTTCTTCAAACAAGACTCTTAAGGATCATAAATTGTTCTCAATAAGATTTTGCTTGCCTATATAAACAATTATAAGCAGACGCGCTCACCACGGACTTATTGCAAACATTTATTTTCCCAAAAACCCGGGCCACGTAAATTACTTTAGCATCTTCGGAAGCAAAAACATAATTAATGTTGTGTTGTTTGTAATCAGAGACAAGTAGGTATACAACGCCAGATGTCTCTTGTTATTATTACGCCCCATTACACATTACAGATATAAGTGTATTTAAATGTTTTTTTTGCATCTAAATGAGATATTTTTGTTATTTTGGGTTTTTAAAGGTAGTAGAAGCACGCTGATTTCAGCACGAACGGGCCGGCTCGACCGGGGCGGTACTACCACGTTGCTCCGTGGGTACTGCCCTCGCACAGAAGATCACCGTAAAATGGCAGCGTTCGTGCTGTCGTGTCAAAAAAATTGTTTATAGTAAAAATTAAGGAATAAATAAAACAGTTTAGTACAAATAAAAAATGGAATGTTACTATTTTCAACCGACTTCAAAAAAGGAGGAGGTTCTCAATTCGAATGTTTTTTTTTTTAATGTTTTTACCTCATAACTTTGGACTGGGTGAACCGATTTTGATGATTCTTTTTTTATTTGAAAGCTGGCGCTTCCCGAATGGTCCCATTTCTGACATGTCATCCATGAGAAAACCATAAGTCTTCAATTTGCATTATGTATGTACGCGACAAATTAACGAATAACTCAATATTCCCGTATGGTCCCATTTAAATTTGGTACAGATTGAAGTCGGTTTTTTTTTTGTTAAAATTTGTCTTTCTTTGTCTTGTCTTTAATGAAACAAAATTTGTTTATAAAAAATACCTATGTAAATCGCTATTCACAGCAAAAAGTGTCATATTTATTTGAGTACTTAACACTGACTGCAAGAAATATTCAGCTTTACAGATTATATGTATTGCTTTAACTGTTAACTAGAAACAAAAAATATTTTCCGCTTATTTTCAGTACCAACTAAACTTTTCTATTGTTGTTCTTTGCGATGAATTAAGTCCTCCAATTAACTGAGAGAATTAGCAGTCCAAGATTGGAACAACCATTTTCAACTTGCACAACAAAATAGAACGTTCTTTTTTGCAATAATAATAACACTAAAACTACTCTACTCTCAATGAGACATAGTAAGATATATATTCAGATTATAACTGAATATATATCTTGTATAACTAAATGTAAGGAATTATACAGGTAGATTAAAAGAGAATCTATCATAAAGATATGTGTCTTAGGTTTTTCCAAGTATAACCATCATCATGTTAATGATGATAAAGAAGGAAACAGAAAGTACAGTTCGCCTTTTTTTTTCTTCTTTATGAAACAATATTTAGAGACTAGTGCTCTAAGAATCTGTAATGGTTACGTACTCTAATGAATGTATTAATTAAATAACGTCCAATGCTACCTGTATCACTCACCTCAGTGATATTTGCTCTACGTAAATAGCACACAGACTGAAAACGTTCTCAATTTTAAGAGTAATATTTAAATGTGTTCAATTAAATTTGAAATTTATTCATTTCATAAAGGAACAACAGGTACTAGAATGTTAAGGATATGATGATGAAGGCAATGGCGTAAGAATCAATTATAGGAAAGAAAACAATATGACATGAACCCAATAATAACGCGGGACAAGCTCAAGCCGATTGTAAAGTGGTCGACTTGAAAGAAACAAAGCGGAGATCTCACTCGAAATTGACGAAGGTTTTCTGAACAACTTTGTGAGAATGTTGTCCCAATACATATTTTTATAGAAATCGAGTTCATACTAAGCAAAAGTTA
Source organism: Diaphora mendica (assembly GCA_949125395.1). Lineage (NCBI taxonomy): Eukaryota > Metazoa > Arthropoda > Insecta > Lepidoptera > Erebidae > Diaphora > Diaphora mendica. The sequence continues at coordinate 13,867,456 of OX421321.1, forward strand.
CTTAAACATGTAAAAAATCTTTGTCCATCTGTTTAAACTTCTTTAAGATATAATTATATTTTACCTTATTAACCGACTTCAAAAAAGGAGGAGGTTCTCAATTATGTTTTTTATTACGTGTGTTCGCGTATAACTTCGTCGTTTATGAACCGATTTTGATGATTCTTTTTTTAATGGAAAGGAGATATCAGAACGGTGGTACCATGATAAGGACACTAAGATTTGATGATGGCATCCAAGAGAAATCGAGTCGAACCTTTAAGTCGGTTTATATATATATAATTATACTTGTTTTAAGTAATGTCCAGTACATAAACGAGATACCTGGAGAATTGAAGTCATATATAAAAACATTGTAGCCTTTCATCTTTTTTTTAAAATCAGATATTGTTTTGATTTGAAAAAATAATTCCTACATTAATCACGGACAGATTATTTTTCTTGACAAGACGTCGTTTTAAGTTTATTTATTTCCTGTACTTAATTGCGGTCTTCAATTTCGGGCTCCGTCGTGCAAAAACCTTTCTGTTTTGATAATAATTAATGAATCCAACGCTCGTTAGGAGTTCTCAGTACCGTTTTTGACCAGCTGTTTCGGTTTTTAGTCACGAATATGTCATTTTTATGGCAACCGATTTCATAACACTGTACCGTAATAATTTAATTTAGTGTATTGTTATTATTTTATTGTTCCGACGACATGTACGTTCTCAAAACTTATGTGCATAACCTCAGGAATAAAAAATTAGCAATTTATCATGATTACTTTATTTATTAATTTTGTAATCTCTTTAAAAGAAATAAAAGTTGTAAAATTCAGCAAAAAGTGGAAGTGTTTGTACTCTTCTTTTTATCTTCTTCTTTTTTCCTTCTTTACTCCTTTGGGGCTTAAGATATGACTATATAAATGTATGTATTAAAAACACGTATATTTTGCGTTGCTGCGTTATAGTTACGATTACATCCACTCGTATCCACATCCATACCATCAAAAGGTAGTAGAGCCACGCTGATTTCAGCACGAACGGGCCGGCTCGACCGGGGCGGTACTACCCTCGCACAGAAAATCAACGTAAAATGACAGCGTTCGTGCTGTCGTGTTTCGTTGGTGAGTGCGAGACCGGAGGCCCAATTAGTCTAGTCAACAAGTTCCATACTTGTTGACTAGACTAAAAAATGCAGCAGCATCACTACGCCGCCATGGTGTGGGTCGCCATGCTGCATTGTCTGCATTCGCAGTGAGCATGGTGGCCACCACTCTTGGATTCTGCTTATGCTTTCCATCAGGCAGAGTAGAGTCATTTTGGCGGGCCAAATATAAAAAAAAAAAAAAAAACACATAATTATTATTGAATTGAAAATCATTTTCGTAAATACGGTTCAAAAATCCAAAAGGCTTCAGACTCTAAATCTAACTTAAACGTTTTGCTTTAAATCGTCGATTGGTAAATCAACTTTTAAAATTAACATCTGTATAGCAAACGATAATATTCAAATATTTCATAGAAAACATGATTTCGTTTTCGGCGAGAGAGTAAAATGGAAATGTGACTATCACACTTATTTCAGAGGAGCTGTCAAAGTCAATATGTTACCAAGAGACAAGGCGAGCAGAAGCGACTATATTGCAGACGAAATATTGAAGATTTTATTGTAAATCTTAGTGAAACGTTTCTTACAGTATTAAAGATACCTACTTATAAACTACATCGTTGGCACACTTTTGCTTGTAATATAACATGCTTTTTATGTTAAAGAAATGCACGCAAGTGATTATTGTAAGTACAAGACTTCATGTGTTTACACAACATTTAGTTTCTAAAGAAAACTGTCTCACAAAAATCATAAATCATTGTTTTTCTGTTGCTAAAAATTACAGAAATTAATGTTATGTATTTGTCATTGTGGTTTTTATGGGTAATATAGAATTATGTTAAGAAGAATGAAAATAACCCGAATAACAATACATTATTACAATATATCGTTAATATATCATTTTTGTGTCCTGGAATAAAATATGGAAAGAAACAAACAATATGAAGCTTTTTTTATTGTATAGGGGTAAACGGGTAGATGTATCGCCTGATGGTGAGTTGTGTTTCACATCGTTTTTCTGTGAGGACGTGGTATCACTCCGGTCGAGCCGATCCATGCATGCCGAAGCGTGGCTCTCCCACGGTAAACTGTGTTGAAAATAATATGTAATATATTTTCAAAAACATCTCGCTGCTTGGTTTTGAATCTTTGGTTAGCGTTACTGTAAAAATAAATAATAATTATGAATATCTAGTAGGTATATTTAAAAGATTTATATAAAATAAAAAAAGAGCTCAAAGGGTCAGATCTGGTGCATCATGGATTCTATTTTTATACACTAGAGTTTTTACAGTTCACTATTAAAAGAATCTTGTTGTGTCATGGGACACTGAATAGGAGCGAAGTTCCTTATCAAAAATCATCAATATCTGTAATTCAATCATCTGGCGATGGCGATGGCGCAAACCACAAAATTCTCTTAACACCTTTATTTTATTTAAAATGATTTATAAAAATATATAAAAGTTCTATGCGAGGTAAAAAGAAAATAACTATTTAGGTATACATTTTTTATTATGATTTTTATAGACAAAAATAAAACTAAACTTGTCACTTGTGCTGCCACCTAGTAATTTCTATTGAAACAAGTTCTGCCTAGAGTTACTCCGTACTTGTTACATACAACTTACAGATTACTACGCTATACAAAATTTTGTCTTCAAGAAAATAAATAAACATATATTTCTTACATCCCTTTTTTGTAAATACATACATTATACATAGGAAACATCCATACTCCGAAAAAACAAAGATTTGCAGATCTTAAAAAAAAAAATATCCTACCGAGATTCGAACCCGAGACCTCAAGCACAGCAGTCGCATACGCTCTCATTTTGACACCGAGGTGTCAATCTTACGGTCCGGATGTTTTTTGCCGGCTAGGGTACCCCTTCGCAACGCCATATAAGGAACTTTCGAACAATCGTGGTCGTTCATTGTTTTTGTCTCTTTCTTCATCATGATAAGTACTTACTATTTTATACATGCACCATTAGTCGATTTAGAGTATTAGGTATTCAATACACTATTGAAATTCGTTCACGTTCTGTAGCTTTTATTGACATTGATTTTATCTGAAGATTGAACGGATCTTGTAATTGCACAAGAACAGCTGTTTTATGTGCAAACTAGGTTCACGGAACAGATATTCATTTTATTTTTTATTTCTACTCATTTTATAAAGTTGTTTTAAACAGAAAATTTTCATACAAAATAAGCAGCGTATTTTCTTTAATAATCCCTTTGTCGGAAGAATGCATAGTAATGACTAATCTCTATGCAAAGAGGCTTCCACTGTAATACAAGATAATAATACGATGAACTAAGCTGGCACTGGTGTTAATTAAGACTTATTAAGCAAGCAAAAGCTCTAAGAGGATTTATATTTTCTTCTGAAAAGTTAATACAACTTGGTATACTTGACGTAATCAAAATATTTAAACTCAAACAAGGATCTTTTCTGACAATTTTGCTGGTTGTGGCCTAATGCCAGTTCGTTAAAATTATTCTCTAAAGAATATCTGAGAGATTTCGTACATCCGTCTGAAGCTTCCCTTTTATATTTAATTAAGAACTAAATTTTTACACAACAGAACTTAGTATCGTTTAGCAAATCGTGGTCTATAACTTGATGTCATTACAAAGTTGAAATTTGTATATATCACAAAAATCAGTGATAATAAACTAACTGTTATTTCAACACTCGAATAGCAATGTAATAATACACCAAGTACTCAGAACGTAAGCAATTTATTCAAATAATAACAAAACCTTATAATCAACATGAACGTGACTAACTATAGCGCGTTACAACTTTATGATACAGCGACATCTTTCGAGTTACTTCGAAATTCACAATTACACTCAAACACTAATTCTATACAAGAGTAAATCGTTACAACCAATATATATAGAAAAGTTTTTTTAAAGTAGTAATTCACATGTAATACAATAAGATAAAAGTAGTTGTTTTATGTATAAGAATTGATGATGTCTTTATATCAATCTTTGAATTGGATCTCGAAATTGCCCTAGTTTCGAGGGATAAGTGTTCCAATATGTCACAAGGGTAGGCAGTAAAATAACAGGACACAGACCTTGAAAAAAGTATCCTCTCTACCAAATGAGGCGGGCTTACTTCGCAACTTTACTAATTCATGATCTAATAAATAGCCAATGCTACGCAACTTGTCGGGTTTCATTCCGAAAATAGATAAATATAGTGAACCTCGAGGCTTCTTGATCATTATTTAATGATATCGAAAGGAAAATATTATCTGGTCTTATTAGTCGTATCAATATTGTTTTGGGGAAAGACAAAATAGTAATTACTTTCAGTGAGCTTGTTAGAAAATAATGATGTGTACTTATTTGTAATAAGATATTGTTAACAATATTCTAGTATTGTTTATTATGACATTTCTTTGACTATATTCTTGGTTGATATTGTTTATTTTGATAAAATATATACATACATTTGTTATTTAATTAAATACTAGAATTACCCGCAGTTGATGTTGTACAGGTACATCAACAACCGCGGGACGTAGCTGGTTATACATTGTCATATAAACCTTCCTTTTTACTCTATCTATTGCTAAAACAACATTGAAATTCGTTGAGTAGTTTAAAAGCTAACAGATAGTGGAAGCGACTCCATTTTTCAATTTGTAAAGATTAATAAATCGATTTTCAAGATTCATATACATATAAATCAATGGTCGTTTAGTTGTATTTGATAACTTCAAAATAGACAGAGGTACAATGAAAAGAAAACATTGTATTAAACAAAAAACTTTTAATTTGTAATAAACTTAAACATTATAACACCAAAACGTAACATTGTGGACAGAAGAACGGTAAATTTATATTGGCATAAGAAACTATTCCCATAGGAAAACTGCATCTAAGTAAACTTCAGCGGGGAGTATAATTTATTGTGGTTCATTATTATGTGATCCTAAATAATATATATTGGTTCACCTGCCCTCTAGAGATTTCTCGGATATTTTATTAAGTTGGACTAACCTGCGGACAGTCATCGATCGACACTCCTGTGAAAAGAATTTCATGACTGATCACAAATTGTGAATTTCCTCTTATTTACTTAGAGAAATGATGAATGATGAATTAAAGAATAGTTTTACTGCAACTGCAATTACATTAGTATACACAAACACAAATTACAATAGTGTTACTTTTAATTATTCATAAAAAAAGTGTCAATACACTCTAATGAACTAATGAAGAATACCCAATACATGAAAATAAATAAACAAAGTACCAAATCCAAAGTAGATAAACTTTCAAGACGATATATTTTTCAGAGTACAGAAGATGGATCTACTATTCGACACAATATTTCTAGATCTAATAGAACAGCTTATTAAGTTGAACTGAATTTAAGTCCTCCTCCAATTTGAAATACAATAGTTTTTTCCTAACCATTCATCATATTAAGGAGTTGTGGTCAAACAAAGACGATAAAAACTTGATTCTGTGAAGAATGTAGTTTTTTTCATCCATTTCCTCTCTTATTTACCTGCTGAGTAAATATTGTTATACGTAAACTTAAACTTTTTAATACAAGGTGTGAGAAAATGGGCTATTATCCGTCCTGGAAAATGGCAAAGGCAAGACAAATAAGGGCTGGTTACAACGTTGTAAAATTTTATACACTCTATGTACCCAAATTGCGAATTACGACGGTGCTTGTTTTATAATTTGTCTTTCGCTCCACATGAATTTTTGTTAACCAAATTTTCACACTCTCTTTTATGGGGTTCCGTGCCAAAGGCAAAAAACGGAACCCTTATAGATTCGTCATGTCTGTCTGTCTGTCTGTCTGTCTGTCCGTCCGTCTGTCTGTCTGTCCGTCCGTATGTCACAGCCACTTTATTCCGAAACTATAAGAACTATACTGTTGAAACTTGGTAAGTAGATGTATTCTGTGAACCGCAATAAGATTTTCACACAAAAATAAAAAAATAAACAATAAATTTTTGGGGTCCCCATACTTAGAACTGAAAAAAAAATTGTTTTCATCAAACCCATATCTATGGATAGGTCTTCAAAAATGATATTGAGGTTTCTAATATCATTTCTTTCTAAACTGAATAGTTTGCGCGAGAGACACTTCCAAAGCGGTAAAATGTGTGTGTCCCCCCTGTAACTTCTAAAATAAGAGAATGATAAAAAAAAAAATATGATGTACATTACCATGCAAACTTCCACCGAAAATTGGTTTGAACGAGATCTAGTAAGTAGTTTTTTTTAATAAATGGTAAACCACAAAAAAATACACTATTATTAAAACATCGATCGAAGTTACAACGAACTACAAGAACTTTTATATTATGTTACTTGCTGCTTCTGAACCCTTCATGGGCGAGTCCGACTCGCACTTGGCCGCTTTTTTATGTTCTACTACTTTCAGAGTCTGTAAAATTAAAGGGCTAAGTAATCCTTGTCTGGCAACATTTTTGTGTAACGTTTAATTTTATTAATATCTAATTTTAAAGCTAAAGCTTCTTCTGAAATCTAAGTATGAATTACTATATCTTCAGGTTGCATTTTCAAACCATAAGCCTAATGACACAGTTGTGTAGTTGCGTAGAGTTTACCTCTTTATATTTAAACTTTTAGTTATATGGCTTCAAAACCCACAGAAATGAGAAGTGCGTCGAAGTGACTCCGAAATTACTTGAGACTTTCTTGCACATTAAGAAGACGAGCCTTCTCGAAAACTATCTTGGTTAGCACCATCTGTCTCACTATCCTCTCCGCAAACGATCTAAGTTTGTTTCGGCTTTCAGGAACGTTCACTCGTTATTTTCCAGTTATAGTGGTAAAACTTCTTCATATTTTACAGCCCTTTTGAAACTTGAACTTATATGTTTTTAGAAATAGCAATGTGTAAATTTGTTCCATAAAAGTAAATGGTTTGAGCTTACTTAATATGATCTTATACAAATGTTCCATGTTGTGTTTTAGTATTTCAAGTTTTTGAAAAATATTATCTTTGAAACATTTCGTTTTATCCGCCTACGGTGAAACGAAGAGTTATGATCTAGGCAATCTACTTATGTTCGCCTAAAATACTGAACCGATTGTAGTGAATAAGGTGCCAATAGATAAATAATAATGGTCCCGGTGACACTAGCATAAGAATTTTATATCTAAAATTTTTACGAAGTTTAATTTTTTTCTTGTTTTATTCATTTACTAGCTGTGGCCCGCGGCGCCGCCCGCGTGTATGTCGGTTATCGCTGCAAATAGTAGTCTGTGTGTTATTCTGATGTATAAGCTATATTACTGTAAAGTTTCATCCAAATCCGTTCAGTAGTTTTTACGAGAAGAAGTAACAAACATACACACAAACTTTCGCCTTTATATATTTGTGTGATGATGTGATTTCACAAGTCCTGTTTTCTCTATTTGAGCACGGGGTAGATTTGAAATCAAATGGCATTATCTACTAGACAACTTCTGTATGGTTATTTTTTTTTTGCGGAATACGAGCATACGTTTCGCCTGATAGTAAGTGATTACCGCCGCCCATGGACACGCACCGCAACACCAGAGGCGTCACAAGTGCGTTGGCGGCCTTTGGGGGATGAGGTGGGGTGGGGGAAGGGGTTGGGGAATGGGCCTCCGGTATTCTCACTTACTCGGTGAAACACAGCGCAGGCGCTCTTTTACACCGATTTTCTGAGAGGCCGTGGTATCACTCCGGTCAAGCCGGCCCATGCATGCCTTTCGTATATAAATAAGCGTGGCTCTCCCACGGTAATTAAAGGGCACTTGCTATGGATGGGCCTATTTCCACCAGTAGACTGTTAAATGCTGTTAATAATGATGATGATTACTGAGAGGCATGGCAGGTGTATAAAAAATAATCGTAGATCATACAGTTAGTTAAATTGTATATAACACTAAGGATTCATATCCACTTCGCCATAAATATACAAAGACACATAATGATAACAATAACACACATATACTAAAAATACAATTCATATCTAATTATCTATATACGAGTATATGAAAATGAATCTCTAAAATGTATGTACACACATAACTTCCGTTCGACTGCACCAAATTGGATAATTCTTTTTCCTATGTGTTTGCTATTGTCAGGTCAAGGTTTGTGGACAAGAATAATTAAAAAATAACGGGAAAAGTATTTTTTTTACTCTGCGATTGGACACTGCCTGTGGCAAGCTGTGACAAATATGTAAATATGGCGATACGAACTTCGCCGGGTCAGCTAGTATACTTATAAAATACAGTTACGATTACGGCATATATTATTACTAAAAGTAGCAATCTAATCATATACCGAAAATATATTTAAAAAAAATCCAGGATGAAAGAAGATAGTCATATAAGAATGAAGTGAAAATAAATCTTCTACCCTCATCTACAAGTTAATGTAAGTAGGCTTGTGTATTTTTAGTATAAACTAGTAAATGCCCAGCAGTCGAAATCTGATCATAATTGTTTTTTTTTACCTTTCTGCACTTTTCCTCCGTATAGACTCTTGTGCCAAATTTCATACTCCTCCATTCGCATGATTTTCGTAAAAGAGTACAAGTTTTTGGTACACGTATTTATGTATAGTTTAGCTTTATACAATTTCATGATCAACGATGATGAGGCTTATGCTGTAACCTTACCCTCTAACATAGAGCTATTATAGATAGAGCAGGGGAGCCAGGCCTCCAGTCGTCTCTCGGTTAGAAAGAGAGAGACAATCACGGTACCTATCTGTCTCTCTCTACTTGCGTATGCGCAGTTAGCGCGCAAAAGCAGCATAGCAGAACGATTCGACGGTTAATGGTTGTGATTGGATTACCATTATTAGTCCTTAACTGCGCATGCGTCAGTAGAGAAAGACAGATGGGGTACCGCGATCTTCTCTCTTTTTTTATTTTTTATAAACATACGGCTGCCTGTAAGCGGAAACGTCCAACGGTTATCCGTTGGACGTTTCCGCTTACAGGCAGCCGTATGTCATCCTTACTCTATCTATAATAGCTCTATGCCCTGAAAGCCGGTTAGTAGCCCGTTACAAAGATCATTTATCTTAAATTAACTTGATAAACGAAATTTAGTGAGAAGGTAACATCTATAAAAAATACATCTGTTTTTATTGGAACAGCTTACCGATAGAATTTAAATACATGCTTAGTTTTTACCAGTTGTCACTGGTACATAACCATAGAAGGGTCCGGACTTTTACCAGTGAGTGTTGATAAATCTTATGTTTTACTGGAAAATCTTAGCATTTACCGTGGTTCGGGCTTTTTACAGTAGCATATTAATATAAACACACAAGCCAAAAGGAGACTGTGGGAACTCTCAATAAACGTTCATTTTCTTTTTTGTTATAAGCGGTACATTAACATACCTTTTATTATCAAAACAATAAGCTAAAAATAATGAGCTAAGTAACACATATTTCGCAATTGCTTGGGAAGTTATTTCATAAATGAAGATAATTAAATAATTGAATATTTTCTTTGAAGCTGAAATAAACATTTAGAAAACCTTATAACGCTTAAAGCCGACAAAGTGCGAAGAACGCGAGGCCGCACAAAACAAATTTGGAGCATTTCCTTCAAAGTGATGACTATAGTTCGTTTCACTTTTATTCACTAAACGATGTCATTAATTAAAAGTTAGGTGATTAGCGCCAAATAAGCTATTCGGGACAGCGAACTCTGGAACCCTTTGTCAACCTCAGAAGAAACTTTTCTCTAAATTGATTCATCTATTATCATTTATTTTGAAGTCAAACGAAATTTAGTGATGAGGAAATATTAAGATCACGATGTTGGTATCGTGAACTTTTTATATAGAAGAGAAAATTGGTATGAATAATAAGTTCTAATACTTTTATTCTGTGTGCTTTATAATGTGCTTTCCATCAGGCAGGGTAGAATCATTTTGGCAGGCATACATAAAAAAAAAAAAAATCTAGCACCTTTTAGAAGGAGTATTCTTTTTGTAGCATTTTCTTTTGAAGTGTATATATTATTATAATCATAATCTTAATCTTGTCAATTTGGCAGACTCATATAGGTATCATCATCATGATCATCATCAGCCTATCGCAGTCCACTGCTGGACATAGGCCTCTCCAATTGCGCGCCACTTGGTTCGATCCTCGGCTTCTCGCATCCAGCTCCTGCCAGCCGTCTTGCGCAGATCATCACTCCACCTGGCCTGTGGTCGTCCTAGACTACGTTTGCCGAGACGCGATCTCCACTCAAGGACCCGTTTACCCCAACGGTATTCAGTTCTGCGGCTAATATGGCCAGCCCACTGCCACTTCAGCTTGCTAATCCTTTGGGCTATGTCGATGACCTTGGTTCTCTGCCGCATTACCTCGTTCCTGATGCGATCCCTCCGAGAAACGCCGAGCATAGCCCTCTCCATAGCACGCTGAGCGACTTTGAACTTGTCGACCAGCCGTGCCGTAAGTGTCCACGATTCGGCTCCGTATGTCATGACGGGTAGGACGCACTGATTAAAGACTTTCGTCTTAAGGCATTGTGGGATCGACGATGAAAAGACCCGACGAAGTTTACCAAACGCTGCCCAACCCAGCTAAATTCTCCCATTCACCTCGTCCTCGAAGTTGTTTCTACCTAACTGCAAAGTCTGCCCGAGGTAAACATATTTTTGAACAACCTCGAGAACGGCACCGTGTACTGCGACCGGTTCCGGTAGTACATGTTCATTTAACATGACCTTGGTTTTGTCCAAGTTCATCCGTAGGCCGATACGCACAGAAGAGTCAGCCAGGTCGTTCAGCATCTGTTGTAGGTCCTGCAGCGTCTCTGCCATAATGACGATGTCGTCCGCAAATCGCAAGTGAGAGATGGATTCGCCATTGATATTTATGCCACGTCCTTTCCAGTGCAGCGTCTTGAACAAATCCTCCATTGCATTTGTGAACAATTTCGGGGAAATAATATCCCCTTGTCTCACTCCTCGATGCAATGGTATGGGCTTTGTTTGCTGATTCTGTACTTGGACGGATATGGTAGCAGCTTCGTAGAGACATCTTAGCACTTGGATGTATCGCCAATCCACTTGGCAACGCTGCAGGGACTCCAGAACAGACCAGATCTCGATCGAGTCAAAGGCCTTCTCATAGTCTCAGAATGCTAGACACAGGGGCTGATTATATTCTTCTGTCTTCTGTATAATCTGCCGCACTGTGAAGATGTGGTCTATGGTGCCATATCCGCTCCAAAATCCAGCTTGCTCCGGTGGTTGGAATTCGTCGAGTCTTCGCGCAAGACTGTTCGTGATGACTCTTGAGAAAAGCTTGTAGACGTGGCTTAGAAGCGAAATGGGTCGATAGTTCTTCAACCTGGTCTTGTCACCCTTCTTGAAGAACAAGATGACCACACTTCTGTTCCACGCCTCTGGAGTTCTCCCTTCGAACAGAACAGCGTTAAAAAGGTATATATATTAAAAAATATTGTATTTCACTATAAACCCGTGTAAGTTTTATTTAGAAATAGCTTTCGCCCGCGGCTATGCTCCCATTTAATAAAAAGTATCCTATGTTACTTCTAATACTAATCCAAGAATATATTGTGTACAAAGATTCATGATGATCGGTTAAGTAGTTTTCGCGTTTTCGCCTTTCACCTTTATAATAAGAAAATAAATTCAAGAAATAGAAACCAATATATAGACTTAATAATTATTATCTTAACCTTTATTTAATTTCTATTTTATACTAGCTGAGTCCCTCGATGTTACCCTCGATACAACAAGAACCACTGGTAACGGTTATATGTTTGTGCAAACAAACAGAAAGACAAACAGACAGACAGAGAAAAATTTAAAAAACTGTTATTTTGGTATATGTACGTTGTACGGTGTATACATACATATGCATTTAGTCAAAGTGATTATTTTAATATTACAAACATACACTCCAATTTTATTTATTTGTATAGATTATAAAGCATACTCTAAAATATGTGTATTGGTAAGAAAAACTCCAGAAAAATTTGAATATCAATCAAGATTAAGGTAATGATTATATAGGTACCTACTTAAGTCTGAGACCAGGAAGGCCTATCAATTAGACGGCTCATTGACGTGAAAGAATGCTACGCCCTCGATTGGAAGCCCCTAACAATTTCCTTCTCTTCATTTTTTTGTGAACATTTGTTATTTCGCTATTTCGTTAATTTAATGAGCACGGTTCATTTTAACTTTAGTATAAGTAGACACATTAATAAATTGAAGCTGTTCCAATAAAAACAGATGTATTTTTTATAGATGTTACCTTCTCACGAAATTTCGTTTATCAAGTTAATTTAAGATAAATGATCTTTGTAACGGGCTACTAACCGGCTTTCAGGGCATAGAGCTATTATAGATAGAGTAAGGATGACATACGGCTGCCTGTAAGCGGAAACGTCCAACGGATAACCGTTGGACGTTTCCGCTATATTGGTTTCTATTTCTTGAATTTATTTTCTTATTATAAAGGTGAAAGGCGAAAACGCGAAAACTACTTAACCGATCATCATGAATCTTTGTACACAATATATTCTTGGATAAGTATTAGAAGTAACATAGGATACTTTTTATTAAATGGGAGCATAGCCGCGGGCGAAAGCTATTTCTAAATAAAACTTACACGGGTTTATAGTGAAATACAATATTTTTTAATATATACCTTTTTAACGCTGTTCTGTTCGAAGGGAGAACTCCAGAGGCGTGGAACAGAAGTGTGGTCATCTTGTTCTTCAAGAAGGGTGACAAGACCAGGTTGAAGAACTATCGACCCATTTCGCTTCTAAGCCACGTCTACAAGCTGTTCTCAAGAGTCATCACGAACCGTCTTGCGCGAAGACTCGACGAATTCCAACCACCGGAGCAAGCTGGATTTTGGAGCGGATATGGCACCATAGACCACATCTTCACAGTGCGGCAGATTATACAGAAGACAGAAGAATATAATCAGCCCCTGTGTCTAGCATTCTGGGACTATGAGAAGGCCTTTGACTCGATCGAGATCTGGTCTGTTCTGGAGTCCCTGCAGCGTTGCCAAGTGGATTGGCGATACATCCAAGTGCTAAGATGTCTCTACGAAGCTGCTACGATATCCGTCCAAGTACAGAATCAGCAAACAAAGCCCATACCATTGCATCGAGGAGTGAGACAAGGGGATATTATTTCCCCGAAATTGTTCACAAATGCAGTGGAGGATTTGTTCAAGACGCTGCACTGGAAAGGACGTGGCATAAATATCAATGGCGAATCCATCTCTCACTTGCGATTTGCGGACGACATCGTCATTATGGCAGAGACGCTGCAGGACCTACAACAGATGCTGAACGACCTGGCTGACTCTTCTGTGCGTATCGGCCTACGGATGAACTTGGACAAAACCAAGGTCATGTTCAATGAACATGTACTACCGGAACCGGTCGCAGTACACGGTGCCGTTCTCGAGGTTGTTCAAAAATATGTTTACCTCGGGCAGACTTTGCAGTTAGGTAGAAACAACTTCGAGGACGAGGTGAATGGGAGAATTTAGTTGGGTTGGGCAGCGTTTGGTAAACTTCGTCGGGTCTTTTCATCGTCGATCCCACAATGCCTTAAGACGAAAGTCTTTAATCAGTGCGTCCTACCCGTCATGACATACGGAGCCGAATCGTGGACACTTACGGCACGGCTGGTCGACAAGTTCAAAGTCGCTCAGCGTGCTATGGAGAGGGCTATGCTCGGCGTTTCTCGGAGGGATCGCATCAGGAACGAGGTAATGCGGCAGAGAACCAAGGTCATCGACATAGCCCAAAGGATTAGCAAGCTGAAGTGGCAGTGGGCTGGCCATATTAGCCGCAGAACTGAATACCGTTGGGGTAAACGGGTCCTTGAGTGGAGATCGCGTCTCGGCAAACGTAGTCTAGGACGACCACAGGCCAGGTGGAGTGATGATCTGCGCAAGACGGCTGGCAGGAGCTGGATGCGAGAAGCCGAGGATCGAACCAAGTGGCGCGCAATTGGAGAGGCCTATGTCCAGCAGTGGACTGCGATAGGCTGATGATGATCATGATGATGATACCTATATGAGTCTGCCAAATTGACAAGATTAAGATTATGATTATAATAATATATACACTTCAAAAGAAAATGCTACAAAAAGAATACTCCTTCTAAAAGGTGCTAGATTTTTTTTTTTTTTATGTATGCCTGCCAAAATGATTCTACCCTGCCTGATGGAAAGCACATTATAAAGCACACAGAATAAAAGTATTAGAACTTATTATTCATACCAATTTTCTCTTCTATATAAAAAGTTCACGATACCAACATCGTGATCTTAATATTTCCTCATCACTAAATTTCGTTTGACTTCAAAATAAATGATAATAGATGAATCAATTTAGAGAAAAGTTTCTTCTGAGGTTGACAAAGGGTTCCAGAGTTCGCTGTGCCGAATAGCTTATTTGGCGCTAATCACCTAACTTTTAATTAATGACATCGTTTAGTGAATAAAAGTGAAACGAACTATAGTCATCACTTTGAAGGAAATGCTCCAAATTTGTTTTGTGCGGCCTCGCGTTCTTCGCACTTTGTCGGCTTTAAGCGTTATAAGGTTTTCTAAATGTTTATTTCAGCTTCAAAGAAAATATTCAATTATTTAATTATCTTCATTTATGAAATAACTTCCCAAGCAATTGCAAAATATGTGTTACTTAGCTCATTATTTTTAGCTTATTGTTTTGATAATAAAAGGTATGTTAATGTACCGCTTATAACAAAAAAGAAAATGAACGTTTATTGAGAGTTCCCACAGTCTCCTTTTGGCTTGTGTGTTTATATTAATATGCTACTGTAAAAAGCCCGAACCACGGTAAATGCTAAGATTTTCCAGTAAAACATAAGATTTATCAACACTCACTGGTAAAAGTCCGGACCCTTCTATGGTTATGTACCAGTGACAACTGGTAAAAACTAAGCATGTATTTAAATTCTATCGGTAAAATACCGAAACTTGTTCTCTGTTAATAAATTCAATTTACCAACTCGAACTCTTGTTGGCATGTCCTGAATATTGGTTAGTGTTATAACTAATATTCAGGCTTTTACAGTAACATTATAAAATAGGGGGCTTCGTTAGGCACGGTCGAGGCCCCGCCAAGACGAGCCTAACGAAGCGCAAGGGCACTACCGGCCTTTTCTCGAAGTGTTTCGTCGTTTTTTTGAACCGTCATAACTTTGGTTTCCGATATACCAGATCGTTAAAATTCTCAGGATATGATATCAATAATAGACTAATTAAACATACAAAGTATTAATTGCACAGCTCTGATCCTTTAGATTTTATTGATATCTAAAAAACACCGATATCGTCACTGACACACTGATGATCATCAAAACTGTTAGGGTTCTTCCTGAAGTTCTAGAAAGCTGAAATTTAGTATGTAAACTAAGTTTAGTATACAAACAACAAAAAAAATAATAAACCTACTATTTTTGCCCTCCAACCCCCAAATGGGGGGTGGAAGTTTGTATGAGACTTTCACTAATTTTTATGCTATAGGTTTTATTTTTGGTATACGGACTTTTTCGAAAAAAGAAAGAAGATGTACAAGAAATATAACCCAAAAAAAATAAAAAAAATACTGCCTTAAGCAACTTACAAAAAGAAATAAAATCCCACCAAAAACATTTTCATGTAAAATGTTGCCAAGACGACTGACTGCATATGGCTTACCCTGTGAAAAAGATATCAGATCTCACGTAGAGCCAAGCTTCTGAATCTACACGCCCTAACTCTACCAACCCTAACTTCACAAACTCTACATCTCAGTAAAAATGTATGACTTGGCTGTTTGTTTTTAATTGCTAAAAATGTCACTAGTGTCTTATATACATAAAAAAAATATTGACTTAGCCGCAGTCGCGTAAAAAAGTAGGTCTTCTTTGAAGTGTCACAAAAGACTAAGAATATCTACATAAGCTTATAGATCATCTATATATATATATATATATATAAAAGAGGAAGGTGACTGACTGACTGACTGACATACCCAGAGATCAACGCACAGCCCAAACCGTTGAAGCTAGAATCCTGAAATTTTGCATGTAGGTTCTTTCTATAACGTAAGTGAGCACTAAGACAGGAATTTTTAAAATTTCACCCCTATGGGGGTAAGTCAGGGCAGTGGCGTAGTGTGGACTTACATAGACGTGGGCGAAGTCACATCAACGAGGCCCCTTTTCTTTCGCCCCCAAGATCTACCTAATAAATTTATCTAACCAAACATGCTTTGATATGACATGCATCTCGATTTCGATACTCATGGTACTAAAAAAAAAACAAATGAGTAGTGGAAGAATACTTTTTTTGATTATTGATTTAGGGGCAAACGAACACACGTATCGCCTGATGGTAAGCGATTACCGCCGCCATGGACACCCGCAACACCAGAGGCGTCACAGGTGCGTTGCCGGCCTTTTAAAAATGAGTACGCTCTTTTCTTGAAGGTTTGAAGGTCGTATTGGTCCCGGAATACCGCAGGCGACAGTTCATTTCACAGTTTTCTTGTGCGAGGCAGAAACTTCCTAGAATACCGCACAGTTGTGGACTGCCAACCATCTAAGTGATGGGGATGGAACTGCTGTCGCGTAGGACGATAGCAGAAAGAGGCGGCAGGGATCAGTCCGAACAATTCCACAACTGTCTCCGGACGCAAAGAAGGATCGCATCCCATCCCAATCCTCGGACTTGTAGTGCCACATCCGACGGCTGCGTGCAACTCGCGATCGCGGCGAGCGTGTGATAGGCACTGTACTCCGGACAAGGCAATGGTCTGAAGAGCCATTACTTTACGTATACGCGATAACCGTCCGGATGTGAAGTCAGCAGAAGGTTCAACAGTGAAGGATTCTGGCCCTCCACATCTGGGACTCGCGTGGGCGTGGTAACCAGTTGTGTCAGGTCGTATGCCAGGGTGAAGTCGTGAACAGATCTCCCCGCATGATCCGTTTCACTGGAACTGGATCACTGGAACAGTCGGCGTGGTGGGCGTTAAAATCGCCAAGTACGATAATCTCTGCGGAGGGGATCTGCTGCTGCACGAAGTCTGTAGCCAATGTAGCCATCTGGATGTGCTCAATAAGTCGGTCAGATTTGGCATCGCCGCTATGGGACCTGTAGAGGCACGCATAGACGCGGGGATGGTCATCGCTGTCTACACGGAGCCATAAGATGAAGAGGTCCCTACATACAAGATTGCTGAGGCTACGAGAGCTAACATCGTCTCTGAGGTACACGCACGTCTCTTTCGGCGTTAGAGATGAAGGAGTGTTCGAATCCGTACTTACGGTCAGTGAGGTAGGATGTGTTAGCTGGAGACGAAAATAATTCATGGTATTTAATTTAATCTAAAAAAAAAAATACTACAACTTTCATCATTGATGTACCATTTAAACAAACGAATAAACTATCTTAATCTGAATTAATTATTTATGGAATTTTAGAAATCCTCCCTTTTTCCAAAATTACTATCAACTTTGCTGTTTTGTATGAAGTATGTGTTTAAAAAATCGTTTTTCAAAGCTAAGCTGTGTTGCCAGTCTGTGACGAGTGTGGCCAATATTTCTAAGGTATTTATTAAATATTTTTTTTAAAGTCTGGTGGCCTCGCAAGGCCCCTTTAATTGCGAGACCGTGAGCGAGGGCCCACTTCGCCCACGCCTAGCTACGCCACTGAGTCAGGGGATGAAAGTTTGCGTGAGCGAAGCCGCGTGCAAAAGCTAGTCTTAACATAAAATGGATCGAAATTAATGTTAAAAATCAAACGGTCTTTCATATAAGTTATAATTATACACACATCAAAAGTGTCTAGGGATCAAGCATTTTTATGCGGATTTCTTGAGATTGAGATGTGGCTTTGTAATAAATTTATGATTTTATAAATTTATATGGATCCTTTTTGGTGCATTTCATAATTTGAATCAGGAACTGTCAATCAAATTCGAGTAAAAGATGAAAATCAGCTGTCAATATTTTCCCTACAAAAACATACAACGCATTGAAGACATTATTAGTGCTACTGTTTCCCTACTACTGACTAAAACCAACGTTATTATGGAGCGGCGACGTCATTTAAGCAGGGAAGAAATGCTCAGAGCTGTGGGAATGATAGAAGCTGGTTCCCGGCAACGTACTGTGGCTTTAGCTCTGAATACAAGTCAGAGTGTTATCAGTCGACTTTGGACACGTTACCGAAGCACTGGTACCGTGGCTGAGCGCCATGGAGGACGGTATCGCTGCACCACACGGAGACAAGACCGATACATTCAAATCTTAACTCGAAGAGCTCCAACAATAACCGCCATGATGTTAGCCGTGAGGCTTCATCACTCTTCAGGGAACTTAATTAGCGACCAAACAGTCAGAAACCGCTTGCATGAAGTGAACCTTCATTCCCGAAGACCGCTACGGGTACCACCTATAGCAATGCACAATCGTAGGATTCGATATCAATGGGCTCTTGAACACAGAAATTGGGCAGAAGAACAATGGCGTTTCGTGTGCTTTTCTGATGAGTCTCGTTTTTGTATGAGACCGGATACAAGACGTATACGACACTGGAGAACCCCTGGACGCCAACAGCGATTAAAATCCTGCCAGGAAGTCCATCCTTATAGTGGTGGAACAATCATGGTATGGGCGGGTATTTGGATCGGCGGAAGAACTGAGTTGATTTGGATCAGAGGCAACCTCAACGCTCAAATTTATGCTGAGACGATTGTATCAGACGTCATCGTTCCTCTACAAGTGCAAATCGGTCCCTTATTTCAGTTAATGCATGATAATGCACGACCGCACACCGCAAGAGTTGTAAGACAGACTCTCGCCGCAGCTAACATCAATGTTCTGCCCTGGCCTGCTCAGTCGCCAGACTTGAACCCGATTGGGCATGCATGGGATATGCTACAGAGAAGAGCTCTGCCGAATATGGAGGGTATCCAGTCGCAAGAAGACCTTTTTTTGTTGTTGCAACGAACATGGGCGGCCATTCCACAGCGTGATTTGGATGAACTCATTTTGAGTATGCCAAACCGATGTTCTTGTGTTGTTAGTGTTCGCGGTAGAAACAAGAATTATTAATTGTTTAAGTTACCTAATAAAATTTTAAAGAAAACTGTTATTTCAGTCTTTTTTTCGAACTTTAATGTTAGTGGTTCAAATGTCAAAAATCCCTTTATTAGGAAAATGGCAAATTTCTTTATTAATGCAAAGGTGACTTGGTTTATCGTTACTGTGACAAACGAAAACACTTTATTTGATGAATCCTTAAAGAAAATTTTAATTAATATCAATCAGGAGAAAAGTTATTGCAAAAATATATGTTGATCCCTAGACACTTTTGATGTGTGTAGCATCAAATTGCTTAACCATTCTTCTCACCATCTGGTGTGCCGTATGCTCTATATCTATCATCCGTACTTAACTTGTTTCCAAGAAAACGAATGTTATGATGGAAAACTTTCACTATAACGGACAATATGTTCCGTATAATGAGATCGTGATAACATGAATACAATTTGTCCGACAAAATCTTGAACGATATTAATGCGGTCACAGAATATTGACCTATAGTACGATAAAAAGCTATTAACCTTTTAAGGGTCTCATGTTTTCTTCGAAACGGTATCCATAAATACGAACTTAGGAAAATTTATTCTCATGACTTGATAAGATGCGAGACTGGCATGATAAGACGTATTTGGTTTTAATGCTATACTATAATTAGGATTACATTAGGATTAGGATCGTCGTCATTAATTTGCCTCGGTGGTGTAGGGGCAGCGTATGCGTCTGCTGTGCTTGAGGTCTCGGGTTCAATTCCCGGGTCGAACCAAGTGTTTGTATGATCTGCAAATAATTGTTTCGGAGCTTGGGTGTTTGCTATGTATAATATGTATTTATTTACAAAAAAAGTATATATATATGTATTTGTATCAGTTGTCTAGTACTCATAATACAAGCTCAGCTTAGCTAGGGACTAGATGCGATGTGTTTTATAGATGTCCAAAATATTTAAAATAATAATAATATTGATAGCTTTTGATATTCTATTGTTCAACATAGGTGTTTTCTTAAAAATAAGGTAATGGCTTAATGTAGGTACAACGCTGGCCAGACGACTTCATGTAGAGTTTGTTTCAAGCTTTCCTTTTATTTGCTTTTCCTGTGTAGTTTGTGCCCTCAGTCGCCTACGCTTTACGACACCCATGGAGTGAAATGGGGTGGTGACACTCCATGTTCTTAATCCATCACCGCAATGTGTACCTAACTAT
The DNA here is from genome assembly GCA_949125395.1 of Diaphora mendica. Classification (NCBI taxonomy): domain Eukaryota; kingdom Metazoa; phylum Arthropoda; class Insecta; order Lepidoptera; family Erebidae; genus Diaphora; species Diaphora mendica. The sequence goes on from OX421321.1 coordinate 13,887,912, forward strand.
TATTATTGGAGCATTAACCAGATAGTCGTAATGCACACCACTGCATATTTCATTATAAAATGTAATATCATAATCACTTACACAAAAAATATATTTCTTACATTACTAAAATATCTAAGTTTAATAACCGACTGTATCATATTTTCAGAGCCGAAATTATCTTATTAATTTAATTTCAGTCAAAAATAACTAAACTAAAAACATTTATGAGTGCTATTCAGATATTGTAGACTAGCTGCGCCTACAACAACAACCGCGACTAACTCCGCGAGGAATTCCTATCAAAATCATCAAAAAATTAATACGAACAAACTGACAGACAACCAAAAATTTTAAAATGATATTTTTAATGTATCTAAGTACCGCATATAGTTTCACTTTCAATTAATCTCTCAATTTTCTCTCAATTTCATTGACTTGTGTAGATAAGGTATTCCACCTGCGTGTGTGTTGTGTATTTGGGACCAGACAAATGTGGGCGAAATAAGGCGTCTCGTCGTCCTAATTTCAAAAGAGACAATGGTTGGGAGCTGTCACCTGTTTAACACCCTGTCTGAAACATTATATGCAGGTAAAATTAAAAATCCGTTTATAGCCAGTTCGTCAGGTGCCGACTGTATACATTTTCCAACACACATTTTAAGAACAACGTAGCTTATATTACTTTATCTTTGAAAGTCATTTCAATTCAATCCAACATTTGACAATGATATCGAAATCATTTTAGAATAGGATATAATTGAATTGTAATAATGTATTTATTAATTGTTCACTAGTACATTAAACAATAATATATAATTTCACAGGTCTTATATAATATTAAAAATAATTGGCAATCACAAATAATGCAATGCTGATACTTAAAAGGAAAACCGGTGTAAGCAACTGTTTTGTAACCATCATAGCTGAACAAAAATATATCAAAGTAATGAAAAATTCTCACTCTAACTTGTTAAAGTATGTTGTCTAACAGTAACATGAAGGATGAACATTTGGCGCATTGTTAATATTACGAAGTGGTCATGTAGTTCTTTGGTGGGAAAGCAGTAAGGTAGGAAATTGAAAAATCTCTATTGTATACCACATAAATAAAAAAGATGTTTGTTTGTGTAAGTAAATCTTTTTTAGTTTTTATAAATTGACTAGCTGACCCGGCAGACGTTGTTTTGCCTTATCATTTAGGGGTATGCAAATACACACATCAAAAGTGTCTAGGGATCAACATATGTGTCTAGGGATCAACATATATTTTTGCAATAACTTTTCTCCTGATTGATATTAATTAAAATTTTCTTTAAGGATTCATCAAATAAAGTGTTTTCGTTTGTCACAGTAACGATAAACCAAGTCACCTTTGCATTAATAAAGAAATTTGCCATTTTCCTAATAAAGGGATTTTTGACATTTGAACCACTAACATTAAAGTTCGAAAAAAAGACTGAAATAACAGTTTTCTTTAAAATTTTATTAGGTAACTTAAACAATTAATAATGCGTGTTTCTACCGCGAACACTAACAACACAAGAACATCGGTTTGGCATACTCAAAATGAGTTCATCCAAACACGCTGTGGAATGGCCGCCCATGTTCGTTGCAACAACAAAAAAAGGTCTTCTTGCGACTGGATCCCCTCCATATTCGGCAGAGCTCTTCTCTGTAGCATATCCCATGCATGCTCAATCGGGTTCAAGTCTGGCGACTGAGCAGGCCAGGGCCAAAGCCACATCTCAATCTCAAGAAATCCGCATAAAAATGGTTGATCCCTAGACACTTTTGATGTGTGTAGATGTTGCCCGATTCTCAGACCTAAACGATATGCACACAAAATTACATAAAAATCGGTCTAGCCGTTTCCGAGTAGTTTGGTATCAAACACCGCGACACGATAATTTTATATATTAAATATTTAACACGTCGAATTTTACAGCTAGAAGGCGCCTTCATTCCCTAAGATTCACTCTGGAAAAAAATGCCGAAACAAACCACAGAGGTGTCTTTCGTACATTGATTAAATTATCTAAAATTTTATCGATGTTCAATCTTAAAGTTAATATTAGGATTAGGCATCCCTTAACAGGTGTTTCCGTTGGGAAATAAAGAAGTCGGGCATCTCTCAAAAATTCATTTAGGTAAAACTTTAAAAAATTATAATGGAAAGGGCTAAAATGTTTTGTATAAAAGCACTAACCTTTAGTAAAATTAAGCTCAACACATCGTATGGAGCTACCCTGTAATAAATAGAGACAATCGTTATATATCTACTGATAGCAGATGGATCTCATCAAAGTAACAACGGTGCAAACTAAAATAAAACATCAACAAAAATGGAAAACAGTAAGAGTCCCTACGATGGCGGAGGATAATTGAATTTTGTTCGGCGTGGTCTGATGTTTCTCGTTAGTCTGTGGCATCGAATCATTTTAACAGAACCGCAAACCGAATGTCAATCTATATTCAAACTTCGTTTTTACACCAAAAATACAAAGGGGATTTTTGTTTTTTTAATTTTACGAAACCTTTAAAAAAATACACGATACTATTTACCAATAGCCGTTCTAACTATAAAATGTACATACCTAGAAGTGAATGAACCAGTCGATATACCTTTTTCAATTCTCCGTATTATGTAATATATAAGTAATGTATAAACGATATACTAAATAGGGTTAGTGTATATCAATATTTATGCCTTTGACGTGTCATTTTTTTATATTATTGAATTAAAACTATATTTAACTATGGAAAACCGTTCTTTGTTCTGTTTTTATTCATATTCAAGAATTGTTTGTGATGTTTATGTGCATTCTTAAATTACAAAGAGCCTCTAAATTGTGTGTTAATAGTAATATAAACAATATCAAGATCTTGTGTGTTTTTACTTTTGTTTCTAAAGTCAGAGAAGGAGTATAAAAATTTAATCTCAATAGGTACAGTTTTTTTTAATTTTTGCATTGCACACAATTCAACTTAACACTTATATAAAGTCAGCTACTAAGAAACTATAACGTTTTTTGTAAGTGTATAGAAAATGCAAAATTGTGCTTGACCTATATTGCTGGACTATTATTAAAGGAATAAAAAACAAAACTATAATAAAATTACAAGCATCGTATACTTAAATACACAGTTTTCATCGAAAACAAATAGCAGAATAATACACAAACTATTTGGGACTTATGCTCTAAGGAGTGAACATCTGGTTTGTAGCAAAATATTACACATTACTTTAGTAATGAGGAGCCATTCCCCAGCAGACAAACAAAAATGTATACGAAAATTAAGCTTATTCCCATTTACTTCTATTTATCTAAAGATGTATACATTAGATAAAGATGTATAGATGTAATGAAAGTAGTAAAAAAGATAAACTATATTTGTAGTAGAAACACTTAAAATGTATATTAAGGTTCTATTATTCTTATATATTGTAACTAGCTGAACCCCGCGGTTCTACCCGCGGTGCGACAATAACCGCGGGCAAAGTCGCAGGGCGAAGCTGGTCTAAAAAAAGTAGCCTAAGTTACTCCTTATATCATCAGCTACCTATCAGTGAAAGTCCCGTCAAAATAAAAAATAAAAATCGGTCAAGCCATTCCAGAGATTAGCCGGAACAAGACAGACAGACAAAAGTTGAAAAAATGTTATTTTGGTATAATATGTACCGTGTATACATATACGAGTACATACATACGCATTTAGTAAAAACGGGTATTTTATTTAATATTATAAACAGACACTTCAATTTTATTTATTTGTATAGATAATAGATTAGTATATTATATATCTAGCTGTTGCCCGCGGCTCCGCCCGCGTGAATGTCGATTATCGCGGCAAATAGTAACCTGTATAAGCTATATTACTGTAAAGTTTCATCCAAATCCGTTCAGTAGTTCTTGCGTGTAAGAGTAACAAAAACAAACACTCACACACATTTTGTGTTTTGTTTCTGGTAAATTATCAAAACTATTATGTTACATGTTTGTTTATATTAAAAATTATAATTCCTAATTCAAATATTATAAACTTAAAATTGATCTTTTACATTTTTACTATACGATAAAAAAGTAATGATATATAACGCACCTAATGTAAAGTATCTTTTAGAAACTGTTTAAGAACTACCAGATGTGGATGTTGTGTTAGTTACATTGAGATGATAATTTTAGGAACTGGTTTAAAATAAATACCCACGTAATTGGATACCTAAATAGTTCTCTGCAATGTCATAGTTAAACTGTAATTACAATAATCAAAATTAGAACTGTTTGTTATTGAATCAGTTAGCTGTTGATATATAATACTTTTAAATAATTTATATCAATATTATTAAGCTTATAATAATAATAATATTCCAGTTGTTGTAGCGGCGACATATATATTTATTATTATAAGTTGTTTTTTTACAAATGACATAAAAAGCTATTGTATTCGTTAATATTATTTAATTTTGGTCTAATAACGTAGTGTATCGACATTTATTGGTCTTAAGTAACAAACATATGATTATTATGCAGTCAGCATTGTAATGATATGTTTTTTTTTTCTGGAACTGCACAAGGATAGAGTAAACTACAGAATATTTTTGCAGAAAAGTTTTCGAGGTTGCGAGCACAACCAAACAGATACACAGACACAAACTCTAAAAATGGTAGAAATGGGCTTAGTTTGCTGTCCCATAACACCCACACACACTTTTTTGGAAATATAATATAGATTATTTATTTATTATTTATTAACTTTAAGCACTAAGAATGTACATCGGCGGACTTAATGCCCAGGGCATTCTCTTCCTGTCTACCTTCGGGTGGTGGAGAAATCTTATAAGGCAGGTGGTGTGCAGAGGTTATATACATAAGAAGTCCGTTAAAATTTACAATAATCACATCATATTCAACGTTATACATACAAACATACATATACAGATTTACGTATACATAAAAACAACATTTATACACTAAATAATGGAAAAGAAAGGTAAGTAAGCTATAGATTAGATAATTCTACCAGTTCATCGAGAAAGAGCTCATGTACTTTATTTTTGAATGTATATCGGTTAGTGGACACCCTGATTTCGAGCGGGAGCGAATTCCAGAGTAGTACTGCTTGAACAAAGATCGAACAGTTCACGAAGTCGGAGTTATGAGACGGACATGAGAGAAGCAGATTATTAACTGAGCGAAGATTTCTATCGTGATTAGAGTACAGGTATCGGAAATACGGAGCAAGCTAGGTAGGTAACGATGGCGAGTTGAGAAATGAAAATAGGAAAGTAAGTGCTCGCTGATTGCGCCGTAGGCGAATAGGTAACCATTTTAACTGGGAACGCAAAGCAGACACATGGTCATACTTTCGAAGATTGAAAATAAATCGAATGCAGTTATTAAGAAGACGGTCAAGCTTGTTAAGGAGGTCTGCATTCAGGTCGAAGTAACACACATCACCATAGTCCATTCAGTGTTCCGCAAACTTTTTGGGTTCAAGGTACATCTAGGAAGATAAAAAAATTTGGAGGTACACCATAATTAATTATAAAAAAAAAAACCGACTTCCAAAAACATCCAACGAAAACTCTCTGTCAAAAAACACTTAAAAGCGTAAAATAAACTGGTTCTTCATAAATTGCCTATACCTAATTCTTTATTCATTTAAATAGTAGTATTATAATGGGTGCTAGGTACCTAAAATCTGTTTGAAGTCGGTGCCAAGTGACTATCGCTTAGACTTTTGTAATTGTTCGTTTGTATTCTTTTTGGCTTAGCACCGACTTCAAACAGATTTTAGGTACCTAGCACCCATAAAATTTATAAAAAGTTTTTATTTTACAGTTTTTAGTGCAAACAATCGTAGGTAAGTAGTAAGTTGAATTATTTCATCAAATTTCATCATCAAGAATACAAATTAAGGTACGTGTAATATTAAAATCATCCTCTAATCCCTAACTGTTGAAGAGTTTAATCTTCTATCATCAGCTCACCTAAATAGCTTGAAAGTATACGACTGAAGGTCTTTAGATACGTATGGAATTGAAAGAATTATTCTCCAACTCCTAACCGTTGAGGAGTTGTACCTTCCACCTTCCATCATCAGCTTACCTAAATAATTTATAAGAATACGACTAAAGGTAACTTATATATGTCGGAGTGAGGGTATCCAAATAATAAAAGTGATACAAACATTTGCCACTATCGAACACTACGGAACACTCTATATAAAGCGGCGCGATCGGCAACAGGACACAGTTTCTCTTCAGATCTCGCGACGACCATATCTATTATTTGATTTGTGATTTATTGTATCTCTGTGTTTTATATTGTGTGTATGAGGCGATATTTATCAGTGGGGGCATTACTAGCCTAGGTGGCGAATTCCACAGGGCATCGCGGAGGGGTGAGCGTTGCCCCAATCCCCTCATGGGGGGTTGCTGATGATGTTTAAGTTAATTCGTATCCGTTTAGTAGTGATTAGTGTTTGGCTTTGGTCTAGATTGGCTGTATCTGTCATTCATGTTCTCGTTTATTCTTGTGTCTCCGACATCAGAAGTGGGATCTGAATCTCATTTGCCCACAATGTTTGAGAGTGTAACGGATCGTCAGTCGCGGCGAGCGGTCGAACTACCCTCCGCTTGAAAATCGTACGAGGTGTCATTTGTTAAATTTTTGTAAGCGAGAACGCTCACATAGTGTCAAAGTGTCGGTATAGCCTTTTCGCGTACGAACGGTTTGTGAGACGTGCGGCCTACAACAGCGGCAGCGTGCGGTAATAAAAGCAACGCATCGGTAACTGGGAAGTAACCGGTATGTACGGACAACTCCAACAATCCGGTGAGTCGTACTATTTTTATTTTGTGCTGAGTGCTCTTTAATAATGTTGCGCCTTCGAGAAAAATAGTTTAGAACAATCTACCAGTCGCGAGAATTGAATTGAAGGCGCCATCTAGTGTCAAGTGGCGCGCAACTGTGGAGTAACTCTGATATTCGACGCTAGATGGCGCTAGATTACTCACTCTGGTAATTTCTGTTTAGTGTAGAATGTTCTATCGAATATTATAGATCTTTCTAGGGGTTTCAAAGCCATATATAAGCAGATTGGGTTACCCGTACAGTGAGTATTGTTCACGATACAGCGGAGTTAACATCGAAGCGATCTTCTAGTGCGATTAACAAGTGACATAGCGACTTATTATTGTAAAAAGGGTTGTAAATAAACAGTGTGTTATTTTTTTGGTAATCAACCGACTATCTTTAATTATTTAATACCCGGCTCGTAACAATTTGGTGTCAGCAGTGGGATTAAAGTATGCCGGTTTTACCAAAGGAAGACACGGAAGGTATCCGAACTAGGAGTCAGCGTCAGCAAGAGGCCGACCTGAGGCGATTTGGAGGTGCACAACTGCCCACACCGGAAGGTCAGCAGCCAGCGATGGAAGCCACGCTGTCCACATCGTCAGCAGCTCCAGATATCACGGCCCTAATGGTGATGCTCCAGGAGCAGGCCCGCCGTCAAGAGGAGCAGGCCCGCCGCCAAGAGGAACAGGCCCGCCGTCAAGAGGAGCAGGCCCGCCGATTGGAGGAACAGCTGCAGCGGGACAAGGAGGAGCAGGCCCGCCATCAGGAGGAGCAGGCCCGCCGCCAGGAGGAACAAATGCTCTTGTTAAAAGGCATTCACGAGACCTTCGGCAAAGAACTCAAGGTAGTGAAGGATCAGGTTCTTCAACACGAGAACCGTATCACTGAGGCCGAAACTCAGATTGCCGACGTGAAGAAGGCATTAGGGAACCTCAAAGTTGGAGATGGAGCGGTGACTTCAGTAACTGCTGTTCCTTCGGTGCGGGGGTTCAAAGTACCGCCGTTTGATGGGACATCTTCGTGGTCAGCCTACAAGATCCAGTTTGAGGCTGTTATGACGGCGAACGGCTGGACCAAGGAACAGGCTATGACCGCGCTCACCTTGGGTCTTCGAGACCAGGCTCTAACCGTCCTCGAAGCCCTCGGTAAGAAGGTAACCTATGAGCAACTGCTGGAGGCATTGGAGGCAAGATATGGTGACGCTCACCTGGAGCACGTTTTTCGTGCACAGCTGAAGGATCGTGCCCAACGCATCGGTGAGAACTTGCAACAATGGGCTCTGGAAGTTGAGAAACTGGTCCGTAAGGCATACCAGTCTGCACCTGCGCTCGTGGACGGGAATCTGGGGCAAGCTTTCATCGATGGCATTCGTGACCTCGAAGTTAGAGCTGCTGTGCGACTTGGGCACCATGAAACTCTCAAGGATGCTCTGGCCCATGCTTTGGAGGTGGAAGCTGTGAGACAAGATCATTGGTCTCATCGGGTCCGGGAGGTTGTGGCGTCACCTGTGCGGGACCGGGTTAAGGGGTACAGCCCTAGGTGTTACGCCTGTGGGGAAAAAGGTCACCTTCGGTCCAGCTGCCCTAAGCGAAGCATAGGAAATGAATACGAGCGACCTCAGCAGATTAGGGCGACTGATAGTACTGCCCAACATCGCAGTGGAAAATCACACGGTAACGCAGACGCATTATCAAGAAGACCTTGCCCTGAAGACTGCAAACACTGTGCCAAGCAAGAAGTAAAGGAAGCTGTTCCTATAAGGACAATAAAGACGGACCTTAGCATCGAATGGAAGGAAAGCCTACAGCAAGCACAGCAAGAGGATGCAGATATCAAACCAATTCTCGAGTGGATTAAAGCTGAGACTCCTAAGCCTCACTGGAGCGATGTTGCATCGCTGAGTTCAACCACAAAGAGTTATTGGGCTCAATGGGATAGCCTAGTCATCCAGGATGGAGTCTTGTGCCGTAAATGGGAAAACGCTCGAGGAGACAGCTGTCATCTGCAAATGGTTGTCCCTAAAGCTAAGATACCAGTGGTTCTGCAGCTCTACCATAACGGATGTTCAGGAGGTCATATGGGAGTTAAGAAGACATTGTTAAAGATAAGGGAGAGATTCTACTGGATTCATTGTCGTGATGATGTTGAGGACTGGTGTCGCAAGTGTACTAATTGTGCGGCCGTGAAGGGACCTCACACACGTAGCAGAGGTCCATTGAAATTGTACAATGTTGGGGCACCCTGGGAAAGAATTGCAATAGACGTAGCGGGACCATTTCCTGAAAGTGAAACTGGAAACAAGTACTTCATGGTTGTAATGGACTACTTCACTAAGTGGCCAGAAGTTTTCGCCATTCCCAACCAAGAGGCATCAACAGTTGCAGACAAATTAGTGCACGAAGTCTTCTGTCGTTTTGGAGTGCCTTTAGAAATTCACAGTGACCAAGGAAGAAATTTTGAGTCTCAAATATTTCAAGAGATGTGTCGAGTAATGGGTGCTCATAAAACCAGAACCACCTCTTATCACCCACAATCTGACGGAATGGTGGAACGATTTAACCAAACACTAGAGAGGTATCTCGCAAAAGTTGTTGAAAGTAGGCAAAAAGATTGGGACAAACACATCCAACCGTTTCTTCTGTCATACCGAAGTGCAGTCCACGAAAGCACTTCAGTAACACCAGCTTTTGCAAACTTCGGAAGAGAACTACGATTGCCTGCAGACTTGATCACTGGAATACCCCCTGACACCCTGCGAAGTATAACGGAGTACGCTAATGACTTGCGGAACAAGATGAATGACATTTATGAGCATGTCAGACAATCGGGCCAGCAAATGTCTGAGAAGATGAAAACCCGATATGACCGGAAAGTGAACAATAAGGGCTTCGAAGAGTGTTCTCTAGTATGGCTCCATAATCCAGTTCGCAGTAAAGGGAGATCTCCAAAGCTACAAGCCAAGTGGGAAGGGCCATACCGGGTGGTGACAAAAATCAATGATGTTACCTACCGGATACAGAAGTGTCCAAGAGGCGCCCCAAAGATAGTTCACGTAGATCGATTGGCGCGATACTATGGAACTGATTATGCTCGGGACGAGCATGTCTTAGGAGGGGGCAGTGTTGCGCCTTCGAGAAAAATAGTTTAGAACAATCTACCAGTCGCGAGAATTGAATTGAAGGCGCCATCTAGTGTCAAGTGGCGCGCAACTGTGGAGTAACTCTGATATTCGACGCTAGATGGCGCTAGATTACTCACTCTGGTAATTTCTGTTTAGTGTAGAATGTTCTATCGAATATTATAGATCTTTCTAGGGGTTTCAAAGCCATATATAAGCAGATTGGGTTACCCGTACAGTGAGTATTGTTCACGATACAGCGGAGTTAACATCGAAGCGATCTTCTAGTGCGATTAACAAGTGACATAGCGACTTATTATTGTAAAAAGGGTTGTAAATAAACAGTGTGTTATTTTTTTGGTAATCAACCGACTATCTTTAATTATTTAATACCCGGCTCGTAACAATAAGATAAGTTCTGTCAGATGAGTTTCTAGGCAAACGACAATATTGTGTAATTTATACTCTCGATTGTTTGATTGATTGTTGATTTTTGTGTAAACAAAAATAAAATAGTGGAATAAGTAAAAGTGATTTTGATTCAAAAATGGACAATATTGTGCAGTAACATTATTGAGGGTAGGTAATGCCCGCACTTATTGTAACATCGAAATTCTATGAACAGTTTTAATCCAGATTTATTCATTGCGGTTATTGTTTCATGTAATACACGATTACTGTATTTCCACGACATAATTATTTAAAGAGAAGAATGAGAATCTGTTTGCATTAAGGTTTTCATTTGCAGTTTTCGAAAATAATTTTGTTCTTAAAATAATAAGATCGTTTCTATTGGTGACATCGGTACAAAGGTAGACGATTTCGGAAGTATAGTGTAGTATTATATCATAGCAGAATATCTGTGATGGAGGTGGATTGAATTACCCGTTCTGCACATGCTGTTTATTGTTTAAATTTATTTCTTATTTTTAAACCCCGACGCAAAAAGAGGGGTGTTATAAGTTTGACGTGTGTGTCTGTCTGTGGCACCGTAGCTCGCGAACGGATGAAGCGAATTCAATTTAGTTTTTTTTTATGAAAGGTGAGTTACGTGCGAGTGTTCTTAGACGTGTTTCATGAGAGTTGGTTGAGTCATTTGAAGGTTGTGGGGGTGAAAGTGGGGAAGAAAAACCGAATGTCTGCAAAACGTGCCAGTATAATCGTTAAATGACAATTATGTAATTGATGACTTCGACCTGATGCTGCATAAGTTTTTTTTTTAAATTTTAAATTTACGATTTTGATGTGATTTTTAATTTAAGGCGGATTCATCTTTGATTGTAGCTATTGTTAACATTTTTTTTAGATTATTATTTTTACCACTTTGTGATAGTTGTGACTCGAATTATAATTACCGTTTTTTTATTTTGTGATGAAATGTCGATATTTTCAGTAAAGATAAAAAAAACTGGTCGGACTTCTATTTGGTGTCAGCTATCTCACCAGCAGCGGGTGATTGTAGCTGGCATGTCTATGTAGTTGGCAGATATACGTGTGGTAGTCACAAGGGATGACTAACTGTTACATTTGTGGTGGTCACAGGGTGTGACCTACGATACTATTTATTTGGATTGCTTTGAGAATTTGCAGCAGTAGTCAATTACTAAAGTTCTTATTTTATGTTGTTTTGATTTTAATAATGATGTTACTATTTTCTTTTGCCGTTCAGTAGTGTACTGTTTTATTGAGACAGAATAGACAGTGAGGTCAGATATGGCAGCGTGAGAGAGATACTGTGTGTACACGTATGTGACATTTGATAGGGAAAGTGTAAATTAGTAAAGTTTGATCTCAGTAACTTAGTTTTGATTCAAAGTTAAGAAAGAAATTAGACAAAGTTAAATCCTAAGTATAAAGGACCGTTTAAAATTGTAGAGTTGCTCGATGGCGATCGTTATACTTTGAAATCTTTAACTAGTAACAGAATCTACAAATGCGCTTGCGTTCGTATACGAGAGTTTCCTTTAAGTGATATACCCGAGGAGGTAGATTTGTCTGGCATTGATAATAGTGAGGAAAATCCCTGTAGATCAAGTCCCTATTGATGTTGATGATGATAATCAAGGGTTAATTAATGCTGATGCAATGGAATGAAATTGAGTTGTAATTGTGTGGCGAGTAGTCTCTATAATGAGATATGAGATATCCTATCAGCGTGATGGTTGTTAAAGTTTAGTTAAGTTTTGCGAAAGGCGAGGTGGCCACTGAAAGGCGAGGTGGCCACTGAAAGGCGAGGTGGCCACTGAAAGGCGAGGTGGCCATTGAAAAGTGAAATTGGTAGAATAAGAGGCCATGTAGATATTGTTAATAATAATAATCCAAAAATGTGTAACGCGATAAACGGTGAGGTGACTGTTGCGATACTACTTACTGGTGTTATTAATTTAGTATGTAGCGAGAAGTCTATTAGCATTCAGATTTGATAACGAAAAGCCTATTTTATGAGAATGTCCTAAATGAAGTTGTTCCACAGAAGATAAAATGTAATAATGTACCCAATGTCCTTGGTCAGGAGTGGCCGAACAACACAAAAATCTTTCTTTTCTGCGGATAATGATGATGATGCCTTCAACATCACACGAGGACGTGTAATACGTCAGGACGGCCGTGTCGGAGTGAGGGTATCCAAATAATAAAAGTGATACAAACATTTGCCACTATCGAACACTACGGAACACTCTATATAAAGCGGCGCGATCGGCAACAGGACACAGTTTCTCTTCAGATCTCGCGACGACCATATCTATTATTTGATTTGTGATTTATTGTATCTCTGTGTTTTATATTGTGTGTATGAGGCGATATTTATCAGTGGGGGCATTACTAGCCTAGGTGGCGAATTCCACAGGGCATCGCGGAGGGGTGAGCGTTGCCCCAATCCCCTCATGGGGGGTTGCTGATGATGTTTAAGTTAATTCGTATCCGTTTAGTAGTGATTAGTGTTTGGCTTTGGTCTAGATTGGCTGTATCTGTCATTCATGTTCTCGTTTATTCTTGTGTCTCCGACATATACATATGATATTTAAAGATTTATCCTCCAACTCCTAACCGTTAAGGAGTGGTACCTTACATCATCAGCTCATCATCATAAAATGATGACTACCAGACGCAAATACCGGTGTAACTTCAGAAAATAGACGAAAAACATAGTATGTGCCTATAAAAAATGAGGGTTTCCCTCGATTTCCCTGGGATCCCATCATCAGATCCTGATATGCTGGCAATGGGACCACCACGGAAGCATACCCTGTCGAATACAAAAAAAAAATTCAAAATCGGTCCACAACTGACGGAGTAATCAGGTAACATACATAAAAAAAAAAAAAAAAAAAAAATACATACAGTGGAACATAGAACCTCCTCCTTTTTGGAAGTCGGTTAAAAAATATTTTTAAGTAATAAAAAACAATGTTTCTAATTAGTCACAAAACTATATTTTTATTTTACACTTTAATTGAGCATAGGCGGTCTCATCTCTTCGTCGATCGTCTTAAGGCGTTCGGATTTTTTAGGGTTCCGTGCCAAAGGCAAAAAACGGAACCCTTATAGATTCGTCATGTCTGTCTGTCTGTCTGTCCGTCTGTCCGTCTGTCCGTCTGTCCGTCCGTCTGTCCGTCTGTCTGTCCGTCTGTCCGTCTGTCCGTCCGTATGTCACAGCCACTTTTTTTTCGAAACTATAAGACCTATAATGTTGAAACTTGGTAAGTAGATGTATTCTGTGAATTGCATTAAGATTTTCATACAAAAATACGGTTTTTCATCTAACCCATATGTGTGGGGTGGGGTATCTATGGATAGGTCTTCGAAAATGATATTGAGGTTTCTAAAATAATTTTTTTCTAAACTGAATACTTTGCGCAAGAGACACTTCCAAAGTGATAAAATGTGTGTCCCCCTCCCCCCGTAACTTCTAAAATAAGAGAATGATAAATCTAAAAAAAAAAAATGATGTACATTACCATGGAAACTGCCAACGAAAATTGGTTTGAACGAAATCTAGCAAGTATTTTTTTTTTAATACGTCATAAATCGTAAACTGCAATTTACCTTTCATTCAATCAACACAAATATAAAAATAAAATAAAAATTATGTTATGTTACTTGCTGCTGCGGAACCCTTCATGGGCGAGTCCGACTCGCACTTGGCCGCTTTTTGTTTTTTATTGTGGTAAGAGTTAAAAATCCTATATAAAAATAATATAGGTAGTAGAGCCACGTTGATTTCAGCATGAATGGGCCGGCTCGACCGGGGCGGTACTACCCTCGCACAGAAAATCAACGTAAAATGACAGCGTTCGTGCTGTCGTGTTTCGTTGGTGAGTGCGAGACCGGAGGCCCAAATAGTCTAGTCAACAAGTTCCATACTTGTTGACTAGACTAAAAGATGCAGCAGCATCTCTTGGCCGCCATGGTGTGGGTCGCCATACTGCATTGTCTGCATTCGCAGTGAGTATGGTGACCGCCACTCTTGGATTCTGCTTATGCTTTCCATCAGGCCGAGTAGAGTCATTTTGGGGGGCAATACATAAAAAAAAAAAAACCTAATTCACATAAATAGGTTATTGCTCCATTCCAAATTATGTTCATCGAAATATTCTTCCGTTACTTTAAACTTTTCTTATCTAGTTGTATGGTTAGGCAGTCGCAGTCAAAATAAAAAGATCTCAGAAATTACAGAATAAAAAATAAAAAGTCCTCAGAAATCAGAACAGAATTTTCAGGAAAAGAAGAATAAGAATAGGACGAAAATTTTCAGGAAGGGAAGAATAGAAATAAAGCGAAAATATTCAGGAAAAGGTAGAATAGAATTAGATCGAAAATGTTCAGGAAGGGAAGAATAGGAATACGGTGAAAATGTTCAGGAAGGGATGAATAGGAATAGGGTGAAAATGTTCAGGAAGAAAAGAATAGATATGGAGCGAAAATATTCAGGAAGGGTGGAATAGGGCGAAAATTTTCAGGTAGGGAAGAACAGAAATAGGGCAAAAATGTTCAGGAAGGGAAGAATAGAAATGGGCCGAAAATATTCAGGAAGGGCAGAATAGAAATAGAGTGAAAATGTTCAGGAAGGGAAGAATAGAAATAGATCGAAAATATTCAGGAAGGGTAAAATAGAAATAGAGCGACAATGTTCAGGAAGTATAGAATAGAAATAGGGCGAAGATGTTCAGGAAGTCAGGGACTAATCTTTTTGGTAAGAGGGGTGATGAAGGCCTTACGCTACTGCAGTGGCGAACCTAGGAAATTATTTCGGGGGGGGATACCATCTTTTGTGAACCTTTAAAATGCATAAAGAATTTAAGTATAGGTATATGTTACCAGCAATCTGAATAATTCAGGTATTATTATACGGCAATGTATGAAATATATTAATTAAAGAAAATTATTGTTCATGTATTATTGGCTATGTATAAAATAAATAGGTTTTGGGCTGTATTTATTAATTTTATGTTACTACCTAGCTACGTACTCCTACCTAGAAACATGTTCTGTTTGCATAAAATCAACTTTATTGAGAACTAGATGACCCATGCAACCTCGTTTGCGTCTGCTACGACTATTGCCTGTAGCAATAATTTTCTCACTTTTTGGAAACATTTTTCATTGGTGATCCGCTCCTATAAGCCTTGGCTTCACGATATATAGCCTTCATCGATAAATGGGCTATCTAACACTGAAAGTATTTTTAAAATCGGTACAATAGTTTCTGAGATTAGCGCGTTCAAGGAAACAAACAAACTCTTCAGATTTATACTAACCCAAACCTATACCTATAATCTCTACGATTATAGGTTTAGGTTAGGTTAGAACAGTGATCATCCCAGATCCACTCTGTTGTTGTTGAATCATTTGGATCAGTTGAGATTTTTTATCTTTAAAAAGACAACTCACGCAATAGGAAAATACAGTAAACCACTAGGCCAACAGTGCAAGACAGATTGATTGGATTGTTTTTAATCTGTTCCCGTAGATATTACACCGGCATACTGCTGCGCATTAGGCATTGTATAGAATACCTAGGCAAAGTATAAAATAAATAATATTTTAAACATTACGTATGGACACAATGGTCTACGACTGAATTCGTTCTGACGGTGGGAACGGCGAAGAGACGGCGCCGGATCATGAGCCCGGAAAGCTTCGGCGGAACGCACATACGCAAGCCCTAAGGGCTCGTCGAGCGCGGCTCGAAATCCAGGGCTGAGCCAGCCAACACGCTGTCGGAGCCGTTCTGCCGAGCTCGAAACTTGGATAGAGAGAACCGACTGTGTCACCTACCGATTCACTTAGATATTTTCCTGACACGGTTGCTTCGATGAGTATCTGACCATATTCGGACGTGAGGCTTCGACACAATGCCACCACTGCGGGTCCGACCGGGACTCCGCCCAGCACAAGCTGGACGACTGCCCTGCGTGGGAGTCCGAGGGTCGAGTCCTGGTCAGACAAATCGGACGAAACCTGTCCCCACCCTCATTGATCGTAGCAATGCTGGCGAGTAGTGGAGAATGGAAGGCCTCCTTCTGTGAAGATGTTATGTTCCAGAAGGAGTCCGCAGAGCGGGATCGGTAAATGGTCGATCTCGCTCGTAGGAGGCGACGAAGGGAACGCATCAGAGGCCACTATCTCCCAAATCGTCGCTTAAGGTTCGTTGTGGCCACATCGCTGTCGCTGCAAACGACCCCAGAACGGTGACAACCCGGTGCGGCCGGGGGGTATTGTCTAAGGCGGGTCGGTGTTCCGACTCTTACTGTGTAAAGCGGTGAGAGGCGCGACAGCGATCTGCCCCGAGGGTGACTCTGGTTACCCCGGGATGTACCTATGTCGTGAGGTACGGCAGGGGGGACTCCAGAAGCCGCCGATGCGTTCCTAGAGCTCTTCCCGACTGCCGAGGTAGGCCGCTGCGGGGTTTAGTGGGTAGACCGATTCATCGTTTGTCTTCCATGGAGGGTATGGTGCCCTAGAGAGTATGGTAAAAAAAAGTGAACGATCATTATTCCGTACATTAACTCATGTTAATGTACGGAATAACCATAAAATTTTTTATGAAGCCCCGTTTATTTATAGCGCGCTAGCTTGTTAAGGATTTCTTTTAGGTTTACAGGAACATCTCGATGTCCTGTGGTGCTTCTCAAGTAGGATTTCACTCTTCATAGAGTTGAAAACAAACGCTCACGTGTTGCAGTTGTTACCTACAGGAATCGTGGCACCAATTTGCGTCGCGTCGTCGCCAACAATCGTTACTTTACATTTTTTATCGAACATAAACATTTCGGGGGGGGATATATCCCCCATATCCCCCCCCTGGGTTCGCCACTGCGCTACTGCCATCATGCTCCACAGCATGAGAGCGTATAGATAGGATGATATTTTTGATGTCCTCAAAAGACAATAAAGAAAATTCAAATGAGTCAATAGCGGGATACTTAGTTCAAAGATCCGGCGTAGTTGTGGATGAGAAATGACAATTGATATCATTCTAACTAATAGTTTTTTTGAACTCGGTACTTCGGAGAAGTAGTCAATAGCAGGAGGGCAGTAGACTACATCTAGAATAACGCTTACTCTCTTGACCAACCCAAACTTAGTAGAGATGAACGAAACAAAACGCTTCCCTAGTGCTTTCGCGTAATTAACATCTGTGTACCTAAATGATTTTTCCGAGGCACACCAACAGATGACCACGGCACACCAGTGTGCCGCGGCACACCCTTTGCGGAACACGGGAATGATTAAGGACTGCATGAGAGTGATTTTAGTTTTAGGGGGCAGAAAGTTTTTGAGACGATATAATGTTCGCAGGCTCCCAGTTACGTATTGTTTTGTATTAGTAACTATTAAATTATCGATGAATATTGCACTACAAATATTTACCTATAAATCTACCTATAGGTAAATATTATGTAATATGTTCATATTAAAACTTATAAAGCCTTATTCAAGAATTATAATTATGCTAATAATAAATATCTTAAAAAACAAATGACCACTTAACGTTATTGTTTTGTTCTTAGTTTTATTACGTATGGCTGTTAATAGATGTCGCTAGGTGTTGTTGTTGAAAAATATTTTTCCTATGGATAGAGAGATTGCGATAAATCAAATACTTAATGCTACACCGAATTATACGTAATACTTGTGCGTATAACGTTTTCACTATTATTTTGTACTTTTACGTTGTCTGCACAATCAAAGTGTTATTACGTATGGCTTCCAATAGATGTCGCTACGTGTTGTATTTCGTAATAATAAATTCTTTATATTTTTTTTCCAATAGATAGAGAGATTGTGATAAATTAAATAATTAATGCTACAATCTTTAGAGTATTTCCTTTCTAACAAAAAAAGAATTATTGAAATCGGACTACTCGTTAATGAATTACAATTAATTACACATTTTGACTTTCATCCCCCCTCACAGGGAAACCGTCTGGAATTTCGGAATAAAAAGTATCTTATGTCCTACCTCGGAGTATGAACTCAAATCATGCCAAGTTTCATTTGAATCCATTCAGTAGTTTCGGCGTGATGCGCGGCCAAGATACAGACAGACAGACAGACAGACAAAAATGAAAAAAAAATAGTTTTGGTTTCAGTATCAATAACAGAGTGCCCTCCAAAAAAAATTTTCTAAATATCTTCAATGTACAGAATTTGACCTGTTACATTTTTATTATAAGTATAGATTAAAAGAAAATCTTATCTGAGTACCGTACGTAATATAGGTATCATCAGGAAAATAATGAAATGATTTAAGAAATTATTATAGATATCGTTCTTTTTGAACTTCGGTAGTGCAGAAATCCAATTAATATTTAGCAACAACAACGATGTTTGTTACCCAGCTTACAAAAGCGAAATTCGGATTGCAATTCATCCAAGTAAATATTGACTGGAAATCAGACGTTGCTGCACTGAAAGCCTATCCATCAATTGTGAAAAGCTATACAAATAGGATGTACTAGATACATTTAGTTTTTGTCATTTTCGTTATTTAGGTTTATGGCCAGTTAGAGGACTCGAGATATTAGTTTCATACATGTTAATAAACAGATATATTATTCATGTAATAGAAAGTTACTTGTGTATAGAATATCACTTAATAACTATTTAATAGAAGATCGTAAAGAATCATAATAAAATGCGGGGCAGTCTTTGGGGACTGCCGATAGAAGTGAAAACTCTTTGTATATACATTTATGTATGTAATGTATACTAATATTATACGATGACCTGAGTTTCATGCTTTTTGTTCAACCAAATGTACATATATATGTACACACATTATACATATAGCACATGGAAAGCGTTCGGTGAGTATGACGCGAGTTCCATAATTTTTGTTCACTTAAAAAGTGCTCAACGCGCCTAAAGAAGTTTTAACTTCAATAAACGCTCTTGTATAAACATTAGTATTATTATTTAGACATAACGCACAAGGAAATCTGATTTTTAACTCTATAATATATAACGCCATAGTCTATGACAAACGTCTCCTTATGAATTACACCTAGATACATACCAAAAGGTAGTGACCATTGTACGATTATTTTATCCTGGATGGAGATAAAACTTGCGACCATTAGAATTGGAATACAGGGAAAACAGGACCAACAGGCCTGTCAGAAGTAGATATATTTTAAAACCTAACAGTGAATTCACTGAAGACTACTGTAAATACTTTGTGTACCTTTAAAACGAGCTTTCAAATTTAGTGCGGTCTTAAAAGCAACGGCGAAAGATCACGTCCAGCACTTAAGTAGTCCGCGGTTACAACATAAAGTGTTGGTAATGACCTACAATTGCTCACTGAGCTAGAGCTATTATAGTTTACTATTTAGTGTAGATAATGTCTTAAGAATAAGATATACGATTCTTTGGGGTTGTTGAAGACTGTTGTTGACTGAAACTTTGTGTTTAAAAGCTTAAAATTAGATATACCAAAAGAAGACATACTTTATAGTCAGGGTTAATGATAAGAAGATTCTTAAAAATCAGCTATTGTTTCAGGCTCAAGTACATAAAACAATGAACTGATTTTCAAATTATGTTTACATACATACACACATCAAAAGTGTCTAGGGATCAACATATATTTTTGCAATAACTTTTCTCCTGATTGATATTAATTAAAATTTTCTTTAAGGATTCATCAAATAAAGTGTTTTCGTTTGTCACAGTAAAGATAAACCAAGTCACCTTTGCATTAATAAAGAAATTTGCCATTTTCCTAATAAAGGGATTTTTGACATTTGAACCACTAACATTAAAGTTCGAAAAAAAGACTGAAATAACAGTTTTCTTTAAAATTTTATTAGGTGACTTAAACAATTAATAATCCGTGTTTCTACCGCGAACACTCACAACACAAGAACATCGGTTTGGCATACTCAAAATGAGTTCATCCAAATCACGCTGTGGAATGGCCGCCCATGTTCGTTGCAACAACAAAAGAAGGTCTTCTTGCGACTGGATACCCTCCATATTCGGCAGAGCTCTTCTCTGTAGCATATCCCATGCATGCTCAATCGGGTTCAAGTCTAGCGACTGAGCAGGCCAGGGCAGGACATTGATGTTAGCTGCGGCGAGAGTCTGTCTTACAACTCTTGCGGTGTGCGGTCGTGCATTATCATGCATTAACTGAAATAAGGGACCGATTTGCACTTGTAGAGGAACGATGACGTCTGATACAATCGTCTCAGCATAAATTTGAGCGTTGAGGTTGCCTCTGATCCAAATCAACTCAGTTCTTCCGCCGATCCAAATACCCGCCCATACCATGATGGTTCCACCACTATAAGAATGGACTTCCTGGCAGGATTTTAATCGCTGTTGGCGTCCAGGGGTTCTCCAGTGTCGTATACGTCTTGTATCCGGTCTCATACCAAAACGAGACTCATCAGAAAAGCACACGAAACGCCATTGTTCTTCTGCCCAATTTCTGTGTTCAAGAGCCCATTGATATCGAATCCTACGATTGTGCATTGCTATAGGTGGTACCCGTAGCGGTCTTCGGGAATGAAGGTTCACTTCATGCAAGCGGTTTCTGACTGTTTGGTCGCTAATTAAGTTCTCTGAAGAGTGATGAAGCCTCACGGCTAACATCATGGCGGTTATTGTTGGAGCTCTTCGAGTTAAGATTTGAATGTATCGGTCTTGTCTCCGTGTGGTGCAGCGATACCGTCCTCCATGGCGCTCAGCCACGGTACCAGTGCTTCGGTAACGTGTCCAAAGTCGACTGATAACACTCTGACTTGTATTCAGAGCTAAAGCCACAGTACGTTGCCGGGAACCAGCTTCTATCATTCCCACGGCTCTGAGCATTTCTTCCCTGCTTAAATGACGTCGCCGCTCCATAATAACGTTGGTTTTAATCAGTAGTAGTGAAACAGTACCACTAATAATGTCTTCAATGCGTTGTATGTTTTTATAAGGAAAATATTTTACAGCTGATTTTCATCTTTTACTCGAATTTGATTGACAGTTCCTGATTCAAATTGTGAAATGCACCAAAAAGGATCCATATAAATTTATAAAATCATAAATTTATTACAAAGCCACATCTCAATCTCAAGAAATCCGCATAAAAATGCTTGATCCCTAGACACTTTTGATGTGTGTAGATACTATTTAAGTATTATTCTTTTCTGTCAATACAACATAATATTATTACAAACTAGTTGTTGCCCGCGGCTTCGCCCGCGTATATGTCGGTTATCGCGGCAAATAATAGCCTATGTGTTATTCTGATGTATAAGCTATATTACTGTAAAGTTTCATCCAAATCCGTTCAGTAGTTTTTGCGTAAAAAAGTAACAAACATTCCTCCATCCATCCTACTTATAAACTTTCGCATTTATAATATTAGTAGGATTTATAACAAGAAAAAGTTTAAAAAACTATAACCGACTGTGTACAAGTATAATACTAAATTTATATATGTGTATGTTTAAATGTGTTCTTTATTATTAATTTAAGTGTACTAGTACATTTATTTAATTGGCTCTATTTGATGTAGGATATACCTATATTATTTAAAAATTCTACATCACCTGAAGGTCGACTGGGAGAGAATGCCTCATGGCATTAAGTCCGCCTTTGTTCAATAAGTGCAACAAGTTTTAATAAATAAATGAATAAATAACACGACTACATAAGAACTTTTGATAAAATTTTATTCGTTGAAATCGGTGCATTAGTTTAGGCCCTACGGCGGAACATACAAACATACATAAACTGCCAAATTTAGTACTCTTTCTTTTGGTTAAGTTGTAGTTGGATAAAGGCTTCGTAGAAAAACTTGTGAAAAAGAAAAATGGAAGGATGAAAGCAGGTTGTGGCCAGTTTTGCTGAAAAATGTGGATGAAATGTGTAGTTAAAAATCAATTAATGTGGCATTTGCTGTTTGATCGTGTCGGATAACTAATTGGTTTCGTTTGAAATATAAAAAAATCACGGATCCCGACAGTTTTTCAGAAATTGAAGTTGTTTTATTAAAATAAGACATATACGACATTATCAAACGTTCAACAAATGTCTGAAATTTCACAAGGTATATTTTTACTTTAAAATTGCAACAAAATATCGTGTAAGAGATGATGGATTACAAACATCTGTACCAGCAAACGAGGCTTGAAGAGATAAGGTGGAACCATCATTCACTTTTTTGCTTTTGTTCGCATCCTCATTCTATTATATTTTGCAGATAAGGGAATGGATGCGGATATTTCACGTTGATTTGTTTTTTACGTTCTTTTTTGTATAATAATTTGATTGATTCAGTTTTGTACTCAATAAAAGCTTATGTGAGACTAATATCCGCTCCTGGAATACAGGGACTGTGCAAACCTTTTCAATATTCATAAAGTAATGTGAGCAATATCTTGCTTTACTTATATTGAATAAATGACTAAATAAATTAAATAGACAGACAAGTAAAAAAAGTGATACGTAAGTTATCATTGTACGGCTATGAAATACAAAAAAAAAGTAAATGATTTTGGAGAATCTTGTAAGTTTTAAAATAATTGAATCGTGTTACATTTTTATCCTTTAGAATGGAAAACGCCCATTTGAATAATTGGCAAATAGAACCCCATTTTATTCTGTTGGAGCCCATGAAAAGTGTAAAACACTTATTCGAATTGATTCGAAAACCGATTTTCAATAAGTTGAAAGCAACTTTTTAAGTATTCGTTTCTCGAAACGGCCGATTCAGCGATGCCTTTACTGCAAGCCTAATGAATTGTACTTGTTTTAAAGTTTCTTGTATCACGGTTTGATATCGAACTCAGATTGAAACGAGGGCGGCTCTAATGATCCCGTGGTAAGAAGCCGCGTCGACTTTTTCATTTCGACTTTGGTTTTAATTAAAAACCAGCTCGTTTATTGAAGGAGCATCTGAACAGACGGTGAACTTGGACTGTACTATTAAAGCTTTTATGGCTTAGGAACGAAGTATTTGTGGTCACGGTTCGTGGAAAACCCTCTTTGAATGTTTTTAGGTTAAACTAGAAAGTTTCGTCATTATATTTTGAATAGGTTATTTACAAGATATTGTTTTTACAAAAAGATGGTATTACTTATGTTAAATCATTGTGACCTAATATAAACATCATTTTAAACTTCAGTATTTTAAGGAATACATATAAAGTAAGTATTAGGCACATATTAGGGGGCGCCCATAAATTACGTGAGGTGTTTTTTTTTAATTTCTGTCCCTCCCTCCCCCCCTGATGAGTTGTCGTGAGATTTTATTCAACCCCCTCCCCCATCCCTCAATCTCACGTGAGATTTTTCAAAATGGGAGTTTCTTACGTAAACGCGTTGGATTGTTATTGTAAAAAGAAAAAAAATATTGCTTCGTGCTTTTATTTACGACTAGTTAAGACTAGTAATCAATATTGCTGAGAGTTTAATTATAAGTGTACTAAAAATTTTACAATAGAATACTTAAATCGTAACTACTGTGATTTAAAAAATAATATCTACTCTAATTCAGTCCATGGAGAATCATGCGCGGTCTCAATTGGCACCAACATGTCCATATGATTTTCAGTAAAATCATCTGCTCCTTCAACTTCGTTCTGATCTAGCCACTCTAAGCCGTTGGCACTTGCGCACAGAAACTCATTAGCTCGTATTGTGACAATCCGGGAGGGTCGCACTTTGCGGAACGTACGCGCTTGCTTAGCTGGTGCTGTAACGTCGAAGTATGAATGAAATTATTTTCTTTCGAACGAATTAGTGAATGATCTTAATTGTATTATGGTTACGCTTGAGATTAAATCTTAAGCATGTACAATCTGGATTAAATGGACCAAAATAGTATAATTTTCTTTATTTCAATCAGAAAAAAAATTGCGTGATATTTGCCGAGATCCCCCCTCTCTCCAAAGTAAGCTTAGTTGAGATTTGACTCGACCCGCTCCCCCCCTTAAACATCTCGCGTAATTTATGGACGCCCCCTTAAACATTTTGTAAAGACAAATTAATGAAAATAGTTTAAAATGGTAGTCTTTTGTTGCTGAAGTTATTGCAGTTTTTAAATGTATATTTCATGCTTATTGTAAACCTAACACTCGTAAATTCAAACTCACTAAATTGTCCCAACTTAAAATCTATAGTATTTTAATATTATAAAGCTGAAGAGTTTGTTTGTTTGTTTGAACGCGCTAATCAGCCGCGCGCTGGTCCGATTTGAAAAATTCTTTCAGTGTTGGATAGTACATTTATCGAGGAAGGCTATAGGCTATATATCACGCTAAGACCAATAGGGGCACCAATGAGGAATGTTACAAAAACGGGGGAATTTTTTTACGCTGCGGGCACTAAGAGACGTAAACGACGTTGCGTGGGTCAGCTAGTATTATATAAAATCAAATTTATATAAACGTAGATATATATATACATATTCTTACTCCACTTCATTTTCAAAAATCTATTTTATATATAGAAGAATGACACTTTTGTACTGTTTTAAAATGCCTTTAAAAAGTACATGAAAATAACAGAATCATAAATTATGGGCGGGCAGAAGGTCAATTCGCAGCGGTACCTGCCACAGTCGACGCAAACTACAACCCCAACGGGCATATAATCGTGAGGAGAACATTTGCTATGACTGACGTTCGAAT
Source organism: Diaphora mendica (assembly GCA_949125395.1). NCBI lineage: Eukaryota > Metazoa > Arthropoda > Insecta > Lepidoptera > Erebidae > Diaphora > Diaphora mendica. The sequence goes on from OX421321.1 coordinate 13,913,012, forward strand.
AAATTTCCGTAAGTTATGACCATTGGTTGGAAATTTATTGTCTCTGGATATTTCAAACATGCATGATTTTAATCTGAAGAACTACGATTTGTTAAAGATATGCAGATAATATTATTTTATTTTAAACTAGCTGACCCGGCGAACTTTGTAACGCCATATTTACATATCAGTCTCAGCTTCCCATAGGTAGTGTACAGACGCGGACAAAAAAAAAAGACTTTTCCCGTTATTTTTAATTTTTTCTTGTACACAAACCTTGTCCTGACAATAACTAACACATAAAAAAAGAATTATTTAATTTGGTACAGCCAATCGGAAGTTAGTCGCGTACATAAATTTCGGAGATTTATTTATATAAATAGAGATATAGATAACTGCAGAGAAGGAAATAGTTAATTAAAGATAAATGACAAATAAATATATGTAGTTGAAATTTTAACAAAAAAAAGTTTTTTATGTGTAGCACAGATATCAGGTTACCTAATGGGTATGACTATACCTGATCGATGAGTGTCCCTTTTTCAGAATTAGAGAGTTTCAATCGACAACACATGCTGGCTTTGAAAGTCACGGTTTTAAAGTGGTGGACATACCCTCTCGATAAACGATTCGGCTCATCTTTCCTGTGCCGGGCAGTCAAAACCTGAAATGTACAACCAGCGCACGTGTTTCCACGTCACTATAATCCCGGGTCCTTTAAGCGGGACATGAAAAAGAATCTCACTAGGTCACCAAGTGTGGCTTACCATGCTGCATTTTCTCTATACATTTGCAATAAGGATGTTGACTACCGCTCTTGGATTCTACCCATACTTTACTTTAGGCAGAGTAGAGTCAATTTAGGAGCTTTTACATAAAAAAAGGGTAAGACCTCATTGTTGAAAAGCAACGAAATAATTGCTCAATATCGATGATGATGCTCAGTTTCCTATAGCGTCCTAAGACGGTGGCGTCACTCTAGTCCAGTAAATAAGGCACGTAAGGAATAAAGCAGATTATGCGTAACTTGCGGATGTACATGTGCGTGATCACAAGATCAATCTAGTATTAATTTTAATTATAAACTTAAACTTTTATCTAATAATGTGGTGTAATAAAGTCAAGAATCGTGTAGAGTGTTATTCTCTAGTGTCAAGACGACAGTTGAAAATAAAATCTGATCTACTATGATAAGAACTTCATAAAAATGCAACAAAACAAATGAAATGAAAAAAATCTTAATGGATACGTGATTATTAGCAAAAATCATCAACAAATGTCTTGATATTGTCACTTTTCATGCTATTCGAAGAACGTATAGCACGACTTTACATTATGACCATACCCTTTGTAAAATCATGGATATGCCATAAATTTTCATAAATTAATTCCATCATAATTTAACAAGTGACAACAAATTACTTTCCCTAACGACCGGTGAAATAAAGCCTCTGAAAGTAGTGCATCAAAAAATTTTAATGCCACTTATTATATCTAAAATTTATGAGTCAGTTGATGAGGGTGGTTGCAAATGGATGCTTTTATTACACTGTCAGGCCTTTCTGAGGTGAACGTAGTAGAAATAAAGAATTATTACTACAAAAGTAAAATTTGATGACAAAGCAAAGTTATTGAGAATTTAGAACTTATTTAAGTAGCAGTGTGAATACATATTTACATGTAGGCAGGAAAGGCACCAAGTAGCAAATATAGGCTGCATGTATCAAATGGTATGTGACTACAGTTATAGTTCCAATACAATTATTTTAACTGCATGCAAAATTTATAATATGTACATATTTAAGTCTCATCACGAATAGCAAAGGGTTCTTACAATGAACAAAATAACTTGTAAGAGTTTATACCAGACTGTTTCTATTTATTTGAAGGATTCGCGCAGAAGATGTTTTAGACACGTTCCACAGAAGAAATAGTTTCGGGCATGTTTAGTATACAAAAATATCATTTCAAATTCGTAAAGTATAACTACTACTATTTTGGAATAAAAATTACTTACACAAAACGGACCAATATATAAAGAAGTGAGTGTGTGTGAGAGCGTTTCATCTAAATTAAATTGAATTAAGACTTTTATTTAACACAGAATGCATACGAGTACGTATAATTTATCATATATGCAGATTTCATTCGAATACAGGGTATCAAAGTTTATTTCATTACAATTTATTAACCCCCGATGCAAAAAAGAGGGGTGTTATAAGTTTGACGTGTCTGTCTGTGGCACCGTAGCTCGCGAACGGACAAAGTAATTTCAATTTAGGTTTTTTTGTTTGAAAGGTGAGTTACGTGCGAGTGTTCTTAGACATGTTTCATGAAAATCGGTTGAGTCGTTTAAAAGTTATTTATTTTTTAAAGGGAACTCTGGTTATTATGTCGGAGGTTTTTTATCCTTAGATTATAACGATATATGATTATAGAATTCCATAGATACTAATTCAACTAAGATAGTTCAGGCTGACCAGGTAATTTTCAAAATATAAATATCTGTCAGACAAAATCTACGACGAAAATAATCGATCACGTAGATATAGGCAGTATTCCTTTCCTACTATTGCCTCCCATCTTAGTAATGTTTTCTTTCATTTTTAACTCTTTATTATCTATTTGATTCCTTAAATACCTAATTCACTTACTATTGTTGAGTTCTTTAAGAATATGCTTACCTAGTAATAGTAATAAGTAAATTAATTTGTAGGTTTGCGACCCTAACCTGTACCGTATCAGTAATTGTCCTCTTCTATAATTTATTTCAAATCTTATGTCCGTTTCTTTAGTAAAATATATTTGGTAATAAAAATTTACACCACAATGTAATCACTGACTGATGGACAAAAGTATTTGGCTAATTAGATATTTTAAATACACCTCTGTCAAATCGTTAAGCAAAAATAATAATTTTATGTTATAGGAGGATGCGAACGAGCAGACAGATCACCTATGATAAATGACACCATTTATGGACGCCCCCAATTAGATTAGAAATTCAATTTGCAAGGCCTATACCGCAATAGACTTCAGGCTGATGAGGATGGGCATCTGCAGCCCAAATGTCATAAGCGTGTTCCGCCCTTCGAGTGCTCTACCAGAGGGGACTTAAAAAACAATGCAATAATTACTGAACACCGATGTCTTGGGCTAGGTGGTCTGAAAAGTTTTCGACGTCGATGTGAAGATAGCAGCACTCGTTATAAAAACTAGTTAATGTAGTTGTACACTTTTGAGTCTGAATTGAGCATGGCTGGAAGAAGTGTGTAGAGTTCATGGAGAATCTCTAGAAAAAAAAAATGTATTGTCGTTAGGTCGTAAACATTTAAGATCACCCACGCACATCAATACATTATTGCTGAATAATTATGAGTTACGAATCGCACTTGAACTTGAACCATAGACTATTTAAAGCTCGTGTCAATTCCCTCTAACACTTGGCAAAAATAAAGCCATTAATAGTACATAGATATTATTTATATTCTATTGTTGTCGACATCATTTATAAAAAAAGAATCATCAAAATCGGTTCACCCAGTCGAAAGTTGTGAGGTAACAAACATAAAAAAAGACAGTCGAATTGAGAACCTCCTCCTTTTTTTAAGTCGGTTAAAACCGTGTAGTTAGTTTCTGATTTGCTATCAATAGCCTCTGTTAATCAAAGCAATTTTCTCAAACATTAAACTCTATTGTATTTCGATAGGCGTATACTGTCCTGATTAACTTTTGTTTAATGACAAAGGCAAAATAAAGGCCAGCGTTCACTAGTAGCTACACAGTAATTCCCCCTATATATCTATATATATAAAAGAGGAAGGTGACTGACTGACTGACTGACATACCCAGAGATCAACGCACAGCCCAAACCGCTGAACCTAGAATCGTGAAATTTTGCATGTAGGTTCTTTATATACCGTAAGTGAGCACTAAGAAAGGAATTTTCGAAAATTCCTTTCAATCGGGGGATGAAAGTCTGCGTGAGCGAAGCCGCGTGTAAAAGCTAGTTTAATAATAAAAATGTTAACTTATCTCTCTGTCTCTTTATCTGTTACAGTTTCAGCACCAAACCGCTATACCTTTTTTAATGTAATTTTTCATGAATATATTTTGATAAGGAAGTACGTACAGTCAGTTACGGGAACAAGTTAGTTTAGTATGTTTAAACTTATTACATGAACATCTATAAAATGGGGCATGCTAAAGATGCAGATGAAAAAAACGGAAATTTTTGTTTTTATTCACAACCAAACATTTTGAAGTTTAAGTTTTTAAGAATACAAAATTGAAAAAAAATCTGTCTTAAATGAAATACCATACTGAATAATTTAAAAAGCACCATCAAGTCGTGGTTGGAACACTATCAAGCATCTAATACAATTACGGTCTAACTTACCCATACCCTTAGCACACGAAATTGAATCAATAAATGACCATCGACATGCGAGTGTCCCTTCACCGTCGTAACCTAACCGTTTACGTGAAGGTTGGCGAAAAAGAATCACCATTAAGTTAATTAGAGAAAGGTCTACCTTATCAGTTTTCCACACGAGCAACTGATTAACGATTTACGAAAATAGCTTTGGATACGTTCTATCAGGCAATATTTTCTGCTATCCGGTGACAAAATTTCCCTATTCACGGAAACGAAGCCCTGATGGCGGTCCTTTATCTAATTTGATAAATGTGCTTTTGTTCATTCATTATCTTGGTTCAACGTCCAATTGTTGCTGTATATTTTTTGTAATGAAAAAACGGTGATGATAAATTGTTTTTATTTGCATCAGAAACAAAAATGGATTTTTATTAGCGTAAAAAACAGTATGCGACAAAACAATACTATAGAGAAATACAAATTTCCTCTCAGTTGGGTTTGAATTTGTGTATACCGAACACAGATTGATTTGAGATACTGATTAATACATTGTAGAGGCTAATTTATCAATTGAAAGATGTTGCTACAACGAGAATAAGAAAATTGCAACTTTTTATGACGTAATGGATTCAGTGGAATACAGTTTTCTTTTATATATTTCAATGAAGACTCTAAAATGTAGCTCTAGATAATAATCTGAACTTTGATGTGAAACTAGTTGCCTACGATTTACTACTACTTGCCGCTGGTGGGGGAGCGAGCAGAATCCACTCTCAAACAAATAATGAGCTGGCTCTCTGGCAATCTACTAACGATAAACATAGATAAAACACTTTATGTCCCTTTTTAAATTTCAAATATCAATTCTCCGCCCAATGATTTCGTTATAAAAGCTCACACTTGCTTACCAGGTAATGACTGTAGGTGTGAAGAACTAACTCAAGCTGAAAATAGCAAATACCTTGGCGTTCATATAGATTGTAGACTTAGGAGGGATGTTCAGGTTAACGTCTTAAAAACTAAAATCAGAAAGTTAATCCACCTCTTCAAAACTCTTCGTGATGCAACCACCCCAGAAAAACTGAGAATGATCTTTTTTGCTCTATGTCAGTCCATCATTCAGTACTGCATTCCGGTTTGGGGAGGGACTGCTAAAAAACACTTACTTGGATTGGAGAGAGCACAGAGAGCCGTTCTTAAGGTCATGAACAAAAAACCTATTAGATACCCAACTACACAACTTTGCTGTTGTCCTCAGAGTAATATTGAAGACTCACCAAACTATACCTAACAAAGGAAAGAAAAAACGTAGTGGCAAATCGATTTCGATCGAATCGATTCGTTGCAGAACCACTTTTTCCAAACGGCAGTTTAAGAGTCTGGGTCTCAAGCTTTATAATGCTCTAAACAAAAGAGAGGATATTGTTGGACTCAATAGCTATGAGGTCAAAATATAGCACATAGTTGGCTTCTCCAACTAGATTATGAAAATATCGAAGCATTACTCAAATTTCTAGAATAATCATCCGCGTTTATCACACATACACACACACGCAGACACACACACACCCACACACACACGCACACACACACGCGCACACACACGCACACACACACACACAAAAACACACACATTTTTTTCCTTTGATTTCATTTCATTCAAATACTACTTATTTTTTATAAATTAATTTTATAAGCTGCACCACTGAATTTATCAAAACGCATTTGCAGTACTCTTTGATTCGCAGTACGCAGCAATTTGTGAACTGACTCCCAAAATACAGGCTCAAAGCCTAGTTTGGGAACCAGTGCTAGTACCCTTATGTAAAGCTCAGTGTATATTTTTAGCTTAAGAACACGTTTGTAAATTATTTTCTAAGACAAATAAACGTTATTATTATTACTTAATTCTTAACCAGACCAGAACTTCAGTGACTTTGTCACACAGGAAATCCTTTTCCTACAAAGTTATCCATAATATATAGTATTCAAAAAAGTGTCTGAAGCAAAAAGGTTTTGGTGTCCTTCAATTTAGAATTTGTATCATTTAAAAAACATTATAATATTTTAGACATCTCAAGTAAATATATGTAATATATAATAGCCTTCTAACCATTGAAAATGAAACTCACTCCAGCGGGACGGAGTCACTGACTGAACAAAACGATTAAGTAACATCATATTGACGACAAAATATATACGAATAAAGCATTATACATATAGAATTTTTAATTTCGTTTATTTAGGTTAACGAGACAGCGTTGCTATTTAAAGGGCATTATTGTATTAGAATTTCTTATTAGCTTCATACATAAATATATCTAAGTGAATTAAGTGATACTGCAAAACTACATTTGGTAAATCTTTCCAATTTCTTTGTTTCTTGAAAGTAAAAGTATTTTACAGTTTAGATATTGCAAGAAGTTCAAAATCCACCAATAGGTTATAATCATGAAATTCAGCTGACCGTCAAGTCAGGGTCTTAAAATATAATGACATTCTCAAGGACAGTTCATTTATTGTTATTTCACATTTTTGGTCATTTGAAACTATGATTTTGCGGTAAAAAAATTACCAATTTTTGCACCTTTTTGTTTATGAGTAAAATTACAATTTTATTTTTCATTTAATAGCAGCCATACTATTTGCAAGTATCCCAAAAACCTATAAAACACTGAAATTCCTTTCCATGATCAAATAAAACCTCATTGCTTTAATGAATCGCTTTATAAATTTATATATTAAATTAATCCTCACAAAAACAACACAAAACACGGTAAATATTTGAAATATTTACCTGAAACGTTTGGGCTAAAATACAAAACTCGCAACCTGTATTGAAGTGGAAGTTAATTAACTCTCTGAATGGAATAGGATTAACAAGAAAAACTGTTACCAAAACAACCAGCGCAATTTCAAATTCAAAGGGCAACGTGTCTGATTGAAAAGCCTACCTTACAGACATGCAATACAAGTTTAAGTACGTTGCCAGGGGCGTTATGGGGTGATGGGAAAACCAGACCTTATTTTCATTATGAAACTCAAGTACAAACTGAATATTTTTTTCATGTCGCATCTATTGCTGACTTAAATAATATTGTGAGAATTACTGTTGTATTTAGCGTTCAATGTATTGTAAACAAAAGAGATTTCCCAATGCACCCCGTATTGGAAGACTTCGCCAAAATGAGTTAGCCAGCAGGCGTATAGTCAGTCGAGTTCAAGCTTTGAGCGAGGGAGTACGTGTTTCCATTGCCTCGAATTTATTCGTAACGGGAGCTGACAAAGTTTTGTGACTGCAAAGTTCTGTTAATTTAAATTTTCATTAAACCCAGAAGAATTGTTGGAAATTCATATTGGGAAGTGCGTGTTTATTTAAACAAAGGTTTGTAGGCATTTTGTTCTTACATATGGTTAAAAGTACTTAACCAAATAAACGATAACTCATTGTGAGTTAACATTTATTTAGTTAAGAACTTTTTGGTTTAATTAAATCATTTATTGAACCTAAGGAAATATTTTTTTTTTGTTGAGAGAGCATTTTGTGAGTGATAACTTTTAAACGAGGTGTATTTTCATCCTGAATTTGAAATAAGAACCAACAGAATGCCGTTCTTTACCTAGGGATTATTATTGATAATTAATGATAAGAGCGCGGGCCCTGATCAATTCAAAGATTTTATCTTTCACTGATATATTTTATTTCAAATGTTTATCAGACCTAGAAATAATAATAATAATAATTTAATAACATAATAATAATAGAAATTAGTGAATGGCCGAATTTTGACCGTAAATCATTCGGTTATTTTTCATTTTGTTTATCAATATAACATCGACTGTCATTTCGTAGACATTTCTATAACAGTATATGACTATCAAAATATGATGTCACAATTCCTTTAACATTAACATAATAGTGACCAATTGACTTTTTAACAGATCGGTAAAAAAAAAAAAAACTAGATCTACATGCTATCCTTACGAAATTTATACTATCCTAATTTGTTTCACGCTGCACCACTCCAATAAATAAATGTTAAAATTAACCAATAAATAAATCGTTAACAATGTCTCAGTCATTAAAAGCGATAAACAATTTATCGAAATATACAATATCTAATGATATTATTGTATACAGTTTATTATTATATACAATCAAAGATGTTTATTCAAATTTCCGGTCAGGAAATATTATGCAAGATAATGATTATTTCTACTATAGCATATTATTATGTACCTAATATTTTACAAGTATGTATATCAGTAGTCTGGTTTTCACAGCACTAGCAGGGAATTAGACGACTGCCTGTAGGTTGACATTATGGGGGAAGAAAGGGGAGATTGGACAACCAGTAATCTTTCTCCGTCGGTTCTTTGTTAGATTGTGGTGTCACTCTATTGTTTGACGCAGTACGGGTTTCCCACGTATCTCGGTTCCCCCATCATAACATGTCCATAACACCTCGATCTATACTTTGTCTATATGTTGTGTTGAAGTTTTCTGTGATCTATTCTTGATTTGCCTCCTAAACCTTACCTTTTCTATATCTACTCGTTAGTTAGTTAGGTACGTGACGTAGTTAGTAATGAAATAATTACAAGTTTTAACAAGAAAAAACCGACCTTATTATTAAATGGGACCATTCGGGAAGCACCAGCTTTCAAATAAAAAAACAATCATCTAAAACGGTTACAGTCGACTTGAGAACCTCCTCCTTTTTGAAGTCGGTTGAAAAGTAGTTCATCCCAGCCTTGGACAATGCGAACTAAAAAGAAGCGATTTTCTTTTTTTTCTTGTTAAAAAACAACTGCCGCATTAGTAATAAATTTTGTGCTGCGGGAGTCTTAACAATACACACATACATGAAACGGATACAAAAAAACACCCAGACTCAGAACAACAATTTGTGTACAATACAAAGTGTTTTCCCATGTGTAGTTTGAACTTACAATTGTCAACGCGGTAAAAAACAGCGTGGCGGAATTTTAAACAGTCAGTAATAATATGTATAGGCGAAAAATACAGAGCTTTAAAACGTGACTTTGTTACAATTTATATACCCATAACAGAGCTTTATTCGATACACGAAACATTCAGTAATTATAATTTTAATAGGTATTACCGAGTAAGCTAATTTAAACCACGATAAAATCAAGTGCTGTGCGGTTAATTTTCCGTTCTTTGATTTGCCTGCCACATAGTATTATTTTGTACACTTTTGAAATATAAATGAGGTTATTTTGAAGGTTAATTTTAGGACAAAAACATGGAACAGTCTATGTTTTTTAAAATATGGTCTAATACTAACGGGTCAAAAAAGAATCTTTGCATATAATAATAGGATGGCGCTTCCGCTGTCTGTTTGTTTAGATCTTTTAAACTACTAAATAAATTGTAATGCAGTTTTCAGCTATAGATAGAGTGATTCAAGAGAAAGGTTTTAATTGGTACATCATGCGTATCATAGTAGAGGAAATCCGATAATTTCAAAGCAGGTCCGGGTTGCCAGTAAATATATAAATGTATAAAATGTGAATACAATCCGATGTTGTTTACGCAGGTAATAAATGTTATTTGCTGAAAATATCAAAATTGTAAATGCTACATTCAAATAACAATGCTAGCCGTAATATAATATTCTGAAACCAAACAGTGTAAAATCGTTCGTTTTCCGTAATCGCGTAGCACCTGATGTCTAGACGTCTACGACGTAGCTAAAAGCTTGACACGTACCAACAAACAAGTAATGAAGGCTTTTATATTTTCTTACAACAAGTTGAAAAACAAAACGTTTAGGAGTTAATGTTATGAATATTACTGAAATGTTTTTCAGACGTATTCTGTGTTAATGTCTTTCAAATAGAGATACTTTTGGTTTGTTTGTTAAATAAGTGGCCAGACAGAGCAAAGCTGAGAATTGGAACAAGTTTATATTTTTTGCAGTGTGAGTAATATACCTACATAGTTTTTTTTTACCATTATTGTGTCATGTGGAAACTAAACAACAATGGGGACTAACAGTTAAGTAGTATGCTGGAATTAAACTGACGTAAAAATACCATACATTACATCTATAAGCTAAGAAACATGTTATCTAGTACACTTTCTGAACTTAAAAATATTAAAATAAAAAGTAATGTAAAATTATATAACCAATAGTAAAACAGAATAAGTAAGTGCCAGTGGCCTCTTGGTATACCACAGTCTTAGTTCTATATCAAATTCTAGACTTGTAACTTATCTAAAACTACACACATCAAAAGTGTCTAGGGATCAAGCATTTTTATGCGGATTTCTTGAGATTGAGATGTGGCTTTGGCCCTGGCCTGCTCAGTCGCCAGACTTGAACCCGATTGAGCATGCACGGGATATGCTACAGGGAAGAGCTCTGCCGAATATGGAGGGTATCCAGTCGCAAAAAAACCTTTTTTTGTTGTTGCAACGAACATGGGCGGCCATTCCACAGCGTGATTTGGATGAACTCATTTTGAGTATGCCAAACCGATTCTTGTGTTGTTAGTGTTCGCGGTAGAAACACGGATTATTAATTGTTTAAGTTACCTAATAAAATTTTAAAGAAAACTGTTATTTCAGTCTTTTTTTCGAACTTTAATGTTAGTGGTTCAAATGTCAAAAATCCCTTTATTAGGAAAATGGCAAATTTCTTTATTAATGCAAAGGTGACTTGGTTTATCGTTACTGTGACAAACGAAAACACTTTATTTGATGAATCCTTAAAGAAAATTTTAATTAATATCAATCAGGAGAAAAGTTATTGCAAAAATATATGTTGATCCCTAGACACATATGTTGATCCCTAGACACTTTTGATGTGTGTAGTTCCCTCGCTTTACTCTTATTTACCTTATTCCTTTATCCTGCTTGAAAAGCGCGTATTCTAGGTGACCTGCAATGAAAGAAACCATCGAATATACCTTAAATTGTTGCACATTTTCTGACCCTAAACGAAATATAAAATATATAATATCCTACTGTAACAAAATAAAAACTATAAAAAATATGGCTTAATGGTAGGTACAATAGTGACTTGGCTTCCGGATTCCACCTTTGTGAAAGACTGGTGCCTGAAATAGGTTATAAAAGATAACCTGTGTTACAGGTAAATTTATACAGGTAAAATTATCATAAGTAGTAAATATCGTTTTAAACAACCGCTATATATAATTATTCTACACTTCTTTTTTAATTGAATAAGCACATTGAAATAAATCCCTCTTAATGTTTAATTATAAAACTCAACTGCCTAAAAATCTAAATATGCAAATAATTGAGGCGGCAGGTGAAGATAATAACACTGAACATTATAAAGCTCGTATTTTAATAAGAGAGATGAAAAAATCTCGAACAAATTAAAAAGTCACCACATCGTCTTTCAAGTTTTGCACCTGACGGAGAATTTCATAAATTTCATCTTAACTGGCGATGGAGGTTATAAAAAAATAACTTACGTAGTTTATCTTTTGTAGTTTCAAACTTTGAACTAATATTAAATCATTTAAGAAGAAGGAAGAATTATTACAAAAACGATAAAAGATCTTCATTGTGTGTTTACAAATACTTAATATTACTGAAACTGAGTAAAAGTAAGCGATTGTAACAAAGACAAATATATAAAACCGCAATGACGATACTTAGTCTAGATAGCGTTTTCGTTTTTGCAAGACAACATCCACTTTTTAACCGACTTCAAAAAAAGGAGGAGGTTCTCAATTCGACTGTTTTTTTATGTTTGTTACCTCATAACTTTCGACTGGGTGAACAGATTTTGATGATTCTTTTATTTGAAAGCTAGTGCTTCCCATGTAGTCCCATTTTAATTTGGTCCAGTTCTGACATGTCATCCATGAGAAAACCTTATAAGTCATCAATTTGCATTAAGTATGTGCGCGACAAATTAACGAATAACTCAATATTCTCGTATGGGCCCATTTAAATTTGGTCGTTCTTGAAGTCGGTTGTTTTTTTGTTAAAATTTGTATTATGTAAGACAAAATCGACTGCTCCCAAAATAGTTTTCTTTAAAGATAAAGATTTGGTAGGTAGTAGAGCCACGCTGATTTCAGCACGAACGGGCCGGCTCGACCGGGGCGGTACTACCCTCGCACAGAAAATCTACGTTAAATAACAGCGTTCGTGCTGTCGTGTTTCGTTGGTGAGTGCGAGACCGGAGGCCCAATTAGTCTAGTCAACAAGTTCCATACTTGTTGACTAGACTAAAGGATGCACAAGCATCACTAGGCCGCCATAGTGTGGGTCGCCATACTGCATTGTTGTATTCGCAATGAGTATGGTGGCCACCACTCGTGGATTCTGCTTATGCTTTCCATCAGGCAGAGTAGAGTCATTTTGGCAGGCCAAACATAAAAAAAAAAAAAAAAAAACCTTGAACGTAATTTTGTGTAATGATTTCAGTCTGATTAGATGTTAACATGATATATTTTGGACTGAAAGCTTAAAAAATACACAGCTATTTATTATTATTACAATTAGTTTTAGTATGTTTTGCAAGTTCACTAATTTCTTAATTTGTTGATAAATAACCTGTTGTCGCTAGTATACCAGTTTTCATAATAGTTTTGTCAAATCAACCAGTTGACCAACCAGTATGATGTTTATTTTGAAAAAACTGTTTGAATTTGAAATTATGGTCAAACTTTTAGAAAGTTGATATTTGTCACTAAATATTTTGCATGCCACTTAGAATGCTAATAAGAAGAGTACTAGTTTGAATTTGAAAATAGCTTTTAAAATATATATATAAATAATATATACACTAAAGAATTATATGATAACACAAAATTTCTAAGCATTCATCAGCTTTACACCTACTATACTTGTATTTTAGTAAAAAAGATATTAAACAACACCATTCAAACAAATATTACCCTAACAAAAAAGACCCTACAATATAATCTCAGAAATAATGGTAAAATAAACTTTCGGCCTCCTAGAACAGAACACTATGGCAAAAAAAATATTTTATACGAAGGAGTCCAGTTATACAACAAACTCCCAGGTGAAATAAAAAAGTCCAAGAGTATTCATATATTTAAACGTAAAACTAGGAATTTTATTTCCCGAAAAATTCCTATTAAATAGAATTGAACACTCGAAGATTTCTTTATCTAAAAAAAAAAAATAACTAAAATAACTATTAATGTATATTTAACTCAAAAAAGTTGTCGGTCTATAAAAAATAAAAATTCAAAAATATCACATTATTACTTACACACAAGCAGTCTCCCTGACTATATTTCGACGAAACACTTGCACACCTGCATATTTACTAACCATTACGATCACACTTAATATAATTTATATAATAATAATTGAATTCCAATATTTTTAAAACAACAATTTTATGACATTATTATTACTGTGTCCTAGTGATAATTGGCTAGCCAGTCGTTGTGTTTTCGTTCCAATTGTTTCAACAAAACGAATGAATAATTTGTATCTACTTAATATAGTTATATGCTGTTTATTTTTGTTTAGCAATTTTTTATTGTTGTTATATTTTGTTTCTGATTACTTCACCTTTTTATGTTGTACCTACCTGTGTATTTATGTTTTGTAATATGAATAGTATACGCATGCTTCGTCACAAGATGACACTAAATGTAACTTAAAGACATTGTTTTCTCAAGTAAGTGAACTAAATTGTTCTTATGAGAATAAAGATTCTATAAACATAAAATCTAACAACGCAATGGCTTGTTAGATTGAAATATCGTAGCTTCACTAATTTTTGAAGACAAGTTCACTTGGATATTTATTAATAATAAATAATAATAATAAAAAATATTTCGGACATCTAACACACAACGCCATATAGTCACAAGCTAAGCATAGCTTGTGTTATCGGTACTAGACAACTGATATAAATACATAAATACTTTTTTTTTTGTAAATACATACATATTATACATAAAAAACACCCAAACTCCGGAACAAATATTTGCAGGTCCTTCAAAGATTTGGTCCGACCCGGGAATCGAACCCGAGACCTCAAACACAACAGTCGCATGCGCTACCACTGCGCCAACGAGGCAGTTATGAACTTAATATTTATATACATAAACCATTTTTTTGCCCTACAAATATACCCAATACTCCATCTAAAAGATCTAGAGTGGAGACCACCTTTGTATCAGAAGTAGATTTTTATTCTTTACCAGCTGACCAGCGCAACTTCATCTGTGAGTCTCTAAACGGTTAAGGTTTTTTTTCTATGAGCGTTATATATATTATATACAAGTTTATAAATAATAGCTCTTTACCTATGAAATTGCCGTTTTGTATGCAATAAGTGAAAGTACTTATTTTTTCAAACTTTTTTATTTCTGTTATACGAAGTAATCACCCATGCAATGGACGCATCTTTGCCAACGCATTGGCAGTTTATTGATGCCCTTCTTGTAAAAATCAGCTGGACGGGAGGCAACAAACTCTTCAAAGGCATTTTGTACTGCCTCTCGGGAATTGAATTTTGAATTGATTTGAATTGAAATTAAAAAGTTGTCTAAATTTTGGAAAAGTAATAGTCGATAGGTGCAAGGTCTGGTGAGTATGGCGGATGAGGGAGAGCTTCCAACCCCAGCTCTTGCAGCTGCTTCACGACAACGCGCGACCCCATACTGCGCAACAGACAGTCTCCAAGCTGCAAGAGCTGGGGTTGGAAGCTCTTCCTCATCCGCCATACTCACCAGACCTTGCACCTACCGACTATTTTTTTTTTTTATAAACAGAATCAAATTAGCGACTAAGAGATGCACACGTTGTATATTTTAAAATCAACTACAAACAACTAAACAACAACTACAAAATAGTAAAGTTAATGATAGTTAAACTGTTGGAGAGCAACGCCTCGGCATGAATGGGCTGGCTCGACCGGAGTGATACCATGGCCTCACAGAAAATCGATGTGAAACAGCGCTTGTGCAGTGTTTCACCGAGTGAGTGAGGATACCGGAAGCCCATACCCCGACCCCTCTCCCCATCTCCCTCCCCCACTACCCCGTAAAGGCCGGCAACGCACTTGTTACGCCTCTGGTGTTGCAGATGTCCAAGGGCGGTGGTAATCACTTACCATCAGGCGATACATCTGCTCGTTTGCCCCCTGTTCCTCAAAAAGACAAAAACTTTGACACGGATGGTGCAACTCAACCGTAGTGATACCATAGCCTAACAGAAGCCCAGTTTTAAGTGATTCTCTCGTTGCTTTTCACCGAGTAACTGAGGTTCCTTCTCCTCGGGTCGATATCCTCATTACTGAGGGTCGTGATTCCCCAGGTGTGGGAGTGAGGTTATCAGAGCTCAAATCCCCTCCTTCCTCTGACTCTAGGGAGCGCGACTTCTAAAAGTCATTTGTGAATCGTGGGTTGCAGATGTGTATAGGTGGCAGTACTAACTTACTATCAGGTAGCCTATTTACTCGTTTACCCCCTTGTGCTAATGATTTAAAATTGTGCATACTATAAAACAGCCTTAATCATAAAAGAGTACAATATGTATACTAATATTAAAAATTTGAAGGATTGTTTGGTTGGTTGAACGTAAATCTCAACTACTGGTAGCTCGAATTGAAAAATATTTTAGTGTTGAATAGCCTATTTCTCGTAGAAAGCTATGGATTATAATTTATGTAAACATAAGAAGATAACTATAACTACGTATAATAGGCATATATATATATATAGGTCTACACACTTATATTAATACGTTTTCTAAACGTTTCAATTAATTTAATTTTACTAGTCCAATACGAGGCGAGGCGTTATAAATCAGAAGTAAATGCTTACCTACATATAAAAATTATTGTGTATTCATATACAATGTTTATAGTATTAAAGTTCTTCCACCGTTATCACTACAAGTAACATTCTCATCAAAACTTAGTAACAATTGAAATTTGAAAGGATAATCAAATTACGTTAATACATTTGCTAAGAGCCGACTGAATAACTGTTGTGTAATAGTTTTAGTTTCGTAATACTATTAATTATAAGGTATTAATCTATTAATCTTAAGGCTATTAATCTACTATTTACACATATGTATGTTTACACTCTCGGAGGTTCTTATTGCCATAATTAAACTAGTATATGCCCTCTATTGTGAAAGTTTTTTCATAGTCGTTAGTTGTATTGATACAAAATATCTTTCTTCGCTAAACTTGTATAAATGATACCACGACCTCACAAATTCAGCATTTGTTTCATTATATTTTTAAGAATAAATGTGGCTACTTAAGGTCGAACCTCTCCTCTTAAACTTTGAGGTGACGGGTAACTCAAAGAGCGGCAAGTCATTTGCAAGTCTTGAGTTGCAGTTGTAAGTGAGCCACGGAAGTGACAGAGATTTTGTTACCTGCAGAGAATTTGTCAGCTCCTTTATTTTGCTAAACATTAAAAAATATTACGCGTTACGATTAAATATTGAAGCTATTCACTGTCGTGAAATAAATTCATTCATTTTAATATCAGTCAAATTAAAGGTTCAAAATAATACTACGAAGTCTATAGAAAACTTCAAAACTTTGTGTCATGAAGTAACTTATTACGTAATATTTCGCTGTTCTAAATTATTTACTTCTTTAGGTTTTTTTATATAAAAGGGGGCAAACGAGCAGACGTATCGCCTGATGGTAAGCTATTAAAGCCGCCAATAGACACCCGCAACACCAGAGGTGTCACACGTGGGTTGCCGGCCTTTGGGGGATGGGGAAAGGTTGGTTATGTGTGGTTATGAATTAAAAATACGCAGTGTCATCACCCCTATTCATCGCGTGGTTGTTTTAAGAGGCGACTAAGGGACATACTACGCAGGATAACATCACTGCAAAGAGAAGGAAATTCAACAAAACCAAACCGTTTGGCCAGCGTGATATAGTAGACCTAATCCTCGTTTCTGAGGGGAAGTCTATGTCCAGCAGTGGACTGATAAAGGCTCATGATGCGGATGATGATGATGAAACCACAACTACATGAGTAACAACAAAACTAGTTTTGTCAACTCTCAGTTTTTTGTACATACTTATATGATGACTGATGTCCTACCTCATAGACTGATGCAGGAGTAATTACATCTCACACGATTTTATTTAAGAACTGCATACTTTTAGAACCTCTCAAGAACTAGAAATACTTGACTGCTTCGTTGGTCTCGCGGTTGGCGTGTGCGACTGCTGATCATGAAGTCTCGGGTTCGATTCCCGGGTCGGACCAAATGTTTGTGTGATCTAAAAATATTTGTTTCGGAGTTTGGGTGTTTTCTGTATATGTATATGTATAATATGTATGTATTTATAAAAAAAAAGTATATATGTATTTGTATCAGTTGTCTAGTACTCATAACACAAGCTCTGCTTAGCTTGGGACTAGATGGCGTTGTGTGTAAGATGTCCAAAAATATTTATTTTTATTTATTTATTTTACTTTGAGTAGCGTCTGATTATCTAAGTCTAATCACTAAGACCACTGAAGTGTATGTGCTACTTTGCTTTACTAATTTACATTATTTTTATATTTATAACAAGCTTGAATTTTACGCTATGGAGGGTTTTTTTGGTCAAGATAAAAAAGGTAATTGACTAATGTAGTTTCAAAACTCAATTAAAAGTTTTTGCACACAATGTGGACGCTCAGTGTTTATATTTTTCCTAATGTTTTTTTTGAAACTCCGTACATTTTGCAATGAGCATCTGAAAATTTTTAAAAAAGATTTTATTTCTGTAGAACTTTGTTATGAATTTTTACTCTACATTCATATAATTACTCTACATGAGGACAGATTTTTGTATTTTACTAATACAAAGAAAATTAGGAGAAAGATGCCTTCAGCTATCTAATATTGTTGGTATAATTTGTCTAACTATTGTGTCAATCATTCTATTTAAGAACACAATCTTCGGGTTATGTCAGATCCCAGACTGATATATTGTACAAGCTAAAATTCAAAATTTAAAAAACTCCCTACTTAAGCACTTAATCGAGTAATCATACGCCATTGATATTTTTGCAGACATTCTGTTATTCTTCCCCACTTTCACCCCCATAACTTTTAAACGACTCAACCGATTTTAATGAAACATGTCTAAGAACACTCGCACGTAACTCACCTTTCATACAAAAAAAACTAAATTGAAAACGCTTCATCCGTTCGCAAGCTACGGTGCCACAGACAGACAGACAGTGCCGGCAAAGAAAAACTTAAAATGTCAAAAGTTAACGTAGAATATCAGCATTCAATCTTAATTTCGAAGCACTGCATTTAATAACAATTAAATATAAAATTTAAAAACCCCCTACGCATCAGCAGCATCAGGTCGAAGTTATCAAGTAATTGTCATTTAACGATTATTCTGGCACCATTGAAGCACTTAATCGCGTAATCATACACCAAAATGCCTAACATAATTTTGGAAAAGAGCTGATACTCTTACACTGCTGGACTGATATTAACCAAACATAGCTAAGAACTACTGCCTGGCTTTCAAATGATAAAAAACCGCATAGAAATTAGTCGACCCGCTTGAGAGCTACGATGCCACAGACAGACACACAGACAGACAGACAGACATCGACGTCAAACTTATAACACCCCTCTTTTTGCGTCGGGGGTTAAAAAGAGAAATTCAAGCAATGATTCAGGTTTCTAATATTTTTGTAAATTATGTAGTATCATAGTCTCAGTAATTATATTAGTATGGTACTAACAGTAACCACTAATAACTGAAAATTAATAAGTCTAAATAACTAACCTCAAACGAATGTACGTAACTAATAGACATAGGCATGGGCATATAAGCCGTTCACATTTTGGCCACTATAATTCGGCCCCATTTACCTAATAGGGTCTAAGCCAGACGTCAACCACGCCCTATAGATATTTAAGATTTGAATTTTTTCATTATATTGAAAGGGTAAGAAAGAAAGTTAATGGAAGGAAACTTGATACATTGCTCATAGAGATAAATTGTAAGTCCAAGTGTCACGTGATCACCTCATAAACATATTTGGAAACCAAAGCCACGCTTCGGCATAAATGGGCCGGCTCGACCGGAGTGATACCACGGCCTCACAGAAAACCGGTGTGAAATAGTGCTTGCGCTGTGTTTGTGTGAGTGAGTGAGGATACTGGAGGCCCATACCCCAATCCCCTACCCTACCCCTACCCCAACGCACTTGTGAGGGTTCTGGTGTTGCAGGTGTCCATGGGCGGCGGTAATCGCTTACCATCAGGCGATACGTCTGCTCGTTTGGCCGCCTATTCCATAAAAAAAAAACTCGAATAGCATAGCACTCTTAATAATGAAAGAATACTACTGCTAGTAAATGTAAGCTTTGTATTACATTTAACTAGCTGTTACCCGCGGCTCCGCTCGCGTGAATGACGATTATCGCGGCAAATAATAGCCTATATGTTATTCTGATGTATAAGCTATATTACTGTAAAGTTTCATTCAAATCCGTTCACTAGTTTTTGCGTGAAGAAGTAACAAACACACACACACATCCTTACAAACTTTCGCCTTTATATATTAGTGTGATGATAATATATAAAGTAGGATGGATTTATAGTATATTTAGAAGAAAATCTAATTTCATGTATTTTTGTGTTAACATATCAATACAATAGTATATGAAAATAGTATGTTTTAAAGTGTTTAAATGTTTCTGAGTAAGGTATAAGATTTTCAAATTTTTTTTTTGTTACAGGTTGTCAATATGAAAAACTGCACGAACAAAACCACGATGTCATTTACATTTTTATTGATCATCTTTATGGTATGCATTGGTAAGTTCATTTAATATTATGTTCTATAATTTCATTGCAGTAAAATCACTTCAGTAATATTGTAGTTACTTACATCTTCAGATATGATATTATAACATGTTTAATATATTGTGTGGCGTTTTAAATATAATTAAGTCCCAATTAAGATTACGTAGCCACAACCTTGTCTTGTCAATCCTTAACCCGCACTTGGCCAGCGTGGCAAAGTATGGCCTTAACCCTCTCCTGAGAGGAGACCCGAGCCCAGTAGTGGGACGTTATGGGTTGTTGATGAAGTCCCAAGGACAATGTTTTAAACTGTATTTTACGACACATACGTTGGTGGTCTAAGAGTTTCCGACCTAACGATGATACTGGACATTTTTCTTATTATTATTTTTCTCATAGTCTCCTTAAACTATTTACACTTCTTCTAGCGTTGTATAATGCAAATAAAAAGATGTACAACTTCATTCACTAGTTTTTATTAACGAGTATTGCTATCTCAACATTGATTTCGGAAACCTTTCAGACCTGCATTTCTAATGATAATAATAAATAAATAATAAATATTTTGGACATCTAACACACAACGCCATCTAGTCCCAAGCTAAGCAGAGCTTGTGTTATGGGTACTAGACTACTGATACAAATACATATATACTTTTTTTTATTTTTTTGTAAAAACATACATATTATACAAAGAAAACACCCAGACTCCGAAACAAATATTGGCAGATCATACAAACATTTGGTCCGACACGGGAATCGAACCCGAGACCTCATGA
The DNA here is from genome assembly GCA_949125395.1 of Diaphora mendica. Lineage (NCBI taxonomy): Eukaryota > Metazoa > Arthropoda > Insecta > Lepidoptera > Erebidae > Diaphora > Diaphora mendica. The sequence goes on from OX421321.1 coordinate 13,933,959, forward strand.
TTAGCAGTCGCACACGCCAACCGCGAGACCAACGAGGCAGTTAATGTCTATGATACTACGTTATGCATGATTTCCTCCATGCAATGAAATTTTTTAATTTATTTTATAATTTCAAATACTGTGTCAAAATATATTTATGCGGTTACGTTCTTTAATAAAAGAATATTGGATGAAAATATATTTTCTACCGCCAAAACATCAATCGTAATTTCTATCAACACAATGAAAACGAAATCATTGCAATTCAACCTTTCAGAGGCTTCTTTTCAGACCGAAATTACTATCTGAGGAGAAATATATCTTTCATTTATTTTCTACAGACCAAGGTGACGGACATTGGAAGGAAAAGGAGCAAGAAAACCTTAGACACGATATTGAGGCCTATAGAGAAATGGCAGGTAAGATATTATAATGAATGATAAAACAGAATCGGTAAAATAATGAGTAACTAATTGAAATTTGAAGTATTGGTTGATGTAACGTATATACGAGTAATTGATGTTATATAGGTAACAACACATTTTTGTGTTTTAATACTTCTTTCAAGGGATCAAATACAATATTCATTATATATAGCCTTTTAAATGGACACTCATTCTGGTCTATAGACCTCGATCGATCTCTGAATTAGTTTCGAATAAATATTTTTGAAAATACAGTTTTTTTTTGTCTTGAATATATTTAATTCTTTGTTTTAATATTCGCTTGCAAAGTTAGTGTAAAATATTTCAAATTTCTTTCCAGAAAAAATTGAACGGGAGATAGAAAGTTATTATGATAAGAATCCGGAAGAACGCCATAAGGAAGATGATTTTAGTACCATACACTTCAAAAATGTAGCGAATATGATGAACCATAAAAAAGAAACAGAAAAAGATAGTGCCAAGGCTATGAACGAAAATAAACTTTTTTATACACACCTAAATAATACGACGAATAGTGGATCATCAGAGCCTGAAAATTATAAACATAATATGGGAAAAGTAAATTTTAAAACCAATCAACCCGACAAATCTGAGATATTCAATTCACCTTGGCCAAAATTTGAAGATATTCTTTTAGCTATGGGGAGAAAATATGACTGGAAAAATGATAGATGGATAAAAGTAAAATTAAAAGGATTTGCCAACATAATGAACTCCAAGCCAGTAGATAATAACAATATCGAATTTCATGAAAAACACAAATTTAGCTACAGAATCGTAAAACTTAATAAAAGTAAGAGTAGACGAAATGTCGTGGTTGCTGTATCAGCTGTGAGATAGTGCGTTATAAAATCGGTTAAATAATGTGTTGTAAATGGACAATTTTTTGTAGATAAAACGGGACCAACTTGGATGTCGCCAGAGTTCGATCGCTTTATGAAAATAATTAAATTCACTAGCGTGATGTAATAAAGCATTAATTTATTGCCTCTGAAATGTACAACAATTATACTATGTGTAATATTTTTCTGTGCAAATAAAACGGAGCTTTTTCTACACGCCCAAAAAAAAGTATTGATACGACTGTAGGAACCTTGAAAGTAATCATGTACTCGTTCAAATTGTTGTCTGTTATCGCATAAGTAGCACTTTCAATAGATTTATTTTTGTCGCAATTAATATCGAAGTGACCAAGTAAAACATACTGCTCTCTGGAATATGAAAATGCATAAACTGTCGTTATAAATAAACTTATCCGCTGAAACCTGTGTGATTTTATTGTTCTTTTAACCCTAATATTCTTGATGAAAATGATTTAATTTGTAATAAACAACTACCTCGGTGTCCCTAAAAGACACTTTATAGTGGTAGTACCACTTAAGCGTTACCTGCTCTATAAAAGTTTCACTTCTCTTTTAAGAACAGAACACATGAACCATAAATCTCCTATGATTGTAGTGTATTGTTTTGCAAACAAAATTATGGTATAAAATAAATTTAAACTCATGAATTTCAGGTACTTTTCTATATTATATTTACGTTTAAGTAGGTGAACATAATTTACAAAAAACTATTTTATCAGCATAGACATTGTCATAAAACTGTTACCTTTTTGCTTTTAACGTTTATAATTCCATATGGTATTAATAATAGGTCTTTTGACCTATGAAATTGCTATTTTGTATGCAATAAGTGAAAGTACTTATTTTTTCAAACTTTTTTAATTCTGTTATTCGAAGTAATCACCCATGCAATAGACGCATCTTTGCCAACGCATTGGCAGTTTATTGATGCCCTTTTTAGTGGGTAAAAAATTCAATTCCCGAGAGGCAGTACAAAATGCTTTTGAAGAGTTTGTTGCCTCCCGTCCAGCTGATTTTTACAAGAAGGGCATCAATAAACTGCCAATGCGTTGGCAAAGATGCGTCGATTGCATGGGTGATTACTTCAAATAACAGAAATAAAAAAGTTTGAAAAAATAAGTACTTTCACTTATTGCATACAAAACGGCAATTTCATAGGTAAAGACCTAATATTTAGTGGAATCTGAGTTCTGTGGACAGATAAAATTGGTGGGTCGTATATTTAAATTTGTTTAATTTTTCAGATTGCATGGTATTGCAAACTTTTTGAATATGATATTCAATTTTAATTCAACATGATTCTAGTAATCTATATATATATAAAAGAGTAATGTGACTGACTGACTGACATACCCAGAGATCAACGCACAGCCCAAACCGCTGAACCTAGAATTCTGAAATTTTGCATGTAGGTTCTTTATATGTATAACGTAAGTGAGCACTAACGCAAGGAATTTTTGAATTCCACCCCTAAGGTGGTAAATCAGGGGATGAAAGTCTGCGTGAGCGAAGCCGCGTGTAAAAGCTAGTAATTCATATAGATCTCTAGGGCAGTATAAAGTACATTAAAATATCCCAGAAATATTTTAATTGCCTCAATCGCTCACTCAGATCTAAGTGAATGCATTATTTTATCCTTAGGAAGAAGGAAACTGAGGGTAAGAAAATTCAGCTTCAATCATATTTCATAACGCCTGCTTGCGCGGTAACAGTATGAACAAGTTCCCCGATATAATTTGTCAGAAACACATTTTGTTTTCCCACGTCGACATATGCATAAGAGTAATGGCTGTTATTTGTTTCAAAGAAAGGAATTTGAAGAAAAGAAACGATTACATTCAAAACATTTTTGAAACAAGAATATATTTTATAAAGCATGTGTTGTAAATTTTTCGTAAGCGTGAAAATCAATTTACTATGAAATAAGACGCCCAAGACGAAGGTTCAGTGCGGCTACTAATAAATATTAATAGGATAATGTTCTTTTCTTACAAAAATACAACCGATGTCTGACCCTTTCAACACTTGGGGTTAAGCTTTTTTATCTCGTTGTTCATTTTCTTTCAAGATAAAGTTGAGTCGTTGAGTGTGCACATACTTTTTTTTATCACTTCAATATTTTCAATTAAGTATACAAAGCAATTATTTCACAAAAATCGTGATAGCAGTGTCTATATCAACAGCTTTAAGAGCACTGTTGGACATAGGTCTATTCGCAGAAAGGAGGCTTAGGCCCCTAATATACCATGTTGTCCAGACGGATTGGTATAGAGAATACGTATGTAAACAGGTAGGAGTGTGGTTGGTACACATTTTTTATTGAATGAATCATAACATAAGTAAATTGTATTTTGAATGTTATGGTAATTTAATCACAGTATTCAAAATGCAATTATAGCCGAGAGCATATTTTTGTTACTCATCCATTTTATTTGTCGCTGGACCAACAACTTTTAATGAATTCGATAACAAAGAATTTATTTCTTTATCTCCTTTTTCTAAACATCTTATCTTTCCTCTTTAATTTGGGGACCTTAACCATTACCTATTCTCTCAAGAGGTTACATAATATTTTTTTTTTATTTTTATGTATGGCCCGCCATAATGACTCTACTCTGCCTGATGGAAAGCATAAGCAGAATCCAAGAGTGGTGGTCACCATACTCACTGCGAATGCAGACAATGCAGTATGGCGACCCACACCATGGCGGCCTAGTGATGCTACTGCATCTTTTAGTCTAGTCAACAAGTATGGAACTTGTTGACTAGACTATTTGGGCCTCCGGTCTCGCACTCACCAACGAAACACGACAGCATGAACGCTGTCATTTTACGTTGATTTTCTGTGCGAGGGTAGTACCGCCCCGGTCGAGCCGGCCCATTCGTGCTGAAATCAGCGTGGCTCTACTACCTATTATCTATAGAATTCCAAAAAATATTTGGCATAAAGTATTAATTTGTTGTGTGTGTGTGTGTAAGTAAAATACAGAAACAAACCGTGTAATAGCTGTAGTGCGCATAAATATTAATAATACTTTTAAATATTTTTATTATTATTATATTTTGTCTGCGTTTTTCATGCAAAAGTATTATGAATCATATTAGAAAGAAAAAAGGCTTTTTAGGTAGAAATAGCAAGGTTGAAATTTATAAAGCATTAAAGTTGATTGATCCATAGCGTATTATGAAATCGATTGCGACGTCTCATCCAATCGCAGGAACCCGCATTTTCTTACATAGGTACTCAATCTATATACATAGATAGATTTCAGTTACAGTGTTAAAATCAGCTCAATCAGTATTTAGCACACACGATTTTCAACCACATTTTCTATAGTACATAAAAAAATCACCTTCGTTTTATCGTCACACAACCTACGCACACCTTAAAAAAGATTATTTTGATTGATTAGCGTTTCAGGTTCAAAATACAGCGTGTAATGATACATCAGCGTTTTTTTAACAGCATGGAAGTATATTACTGTTTGCACACACCGTGTAAATGATGAATATTCATTGCTTTTTATTTCCCAAAACGATGCAGAGAGTTCTCGCTTCGTTACAATTTTAACTGTTTTTAAGGGTTTTTAGCTCATAAGCTTTTGACGAATAGAGGTCAACCTGTTCTAAAAATGTGAAAAACGAGTGAATATAGGAATGGACTGCACGAGAAAGTATATCGAAATTAAGAGAATAGGCAATAAAATGACAAATGAGATACACATATTAGTGCTTACGCCACATTAAATGACGTGTTAGAAGATTTTTTTATTTTTGGAATAGGTGGCAAATGAGCTGAAATATCGCCTGATGGTAAGCGATTACCGTCGCGCATGGACACCCGCAACACCAGAGGCGTCATAAGTGCGTTGCCGGAGTTTGGGGGATGGGGAGGGGGATGAGGGGAGGGTTTGGGGTATGGGCCTCCAGTATCCTTACTCACTCGGTAAAACACAGCGCCAGCGCTGTTTCACACTGGTTTTCTGTGAGGCCGTGGTGTCACTCCGGTCGAGCCGGCCCATTCATGCCGAAGCGTGGCTCTCCCACGGTAGGTGAAAACTGATGATTTTAACTTTTGACTTTGATGCAGATTGATGCTTCGATAAACACACAAATAAGAGGTACATGGTTTCTCATTTTCTACACGAAAGGGATTAAATTGGTGCATTCTGTAGTTGAATAAAGTATAAATGATAGCTCTTAGTTTCATAAAATTTCAAAAATAATAATAGTATCATTTATTCACACACAAATTATTGTAGACATTAATTTTTATACCTGAATTTTAAATATACAACTATAGCATCATCATGACATGGTAAAACAACAGTTTTTTACAGCCCTTCCTTAAAATAACTTAAACTATAAATTCATTCTTTAGAAAAATTGTATCCCAAAAAATCATCATAAACGAACATTATTCATCTTGCTTAAACGGTATATTCTTCAGTTCTTTTCAACGATTTCCAATTATATCTTCAGTGCAAATATCCTTTCTATTTATATGGTTTCCCGAAAGGTCGAAAGATCTTCTACGTAGTTTTCGAGACTGATCCTTCAACAAATTCCGTGGCTCCATTAGTAAACAACTTGTGTTTGCCTTTCCTCATCCTCGCGACCTGTACAAACACCAATATTTTTACACCGGGCTGTTACACTTGTAAGAAGCGCTAAGGTATATTTGCACTGCGTCCTTCCATCCGAAATACTAATTAGGCGACAAATAAACGGCTCAATCGACGCGATAAAAGGGACAACGGAAAGTAGTATAAATGGTTTTATTTTTACAATGTAATGAAGGAGGAAGAATATTAGGTTTTTTTTTAAATAAAATCAAATAAAGAATACTTATTTCTACTTTACTGAAATTTGTTTAAAATTTGTTAAATGTTCACATTATAAAATGTCAGTCTTACAAGGCCTTATTTTCATATGATAAAAAGTTACTTTACGCCTGTTTTCTAATGACCCATTAGACAAGACAATATGTTACTGTCGCATTTACCTGTCAAAAGCTTTTCTGACACATTGAATGTTGACATCTGTCAACTTCCATTAACGAGCCGCGGAGTTTTTATAAGTTCAATATTTGTATACACTTTGAATTTCTATATTCTTATATTCTCTTTTTTATATATATAATATTTTAAGTTTTTATCTAAATATACTTTAGAATAAATTACACTTTCAGATGTACTTTGAAACTTGTGGAGGAACGGTTGTCATGTCCCTCCTACATAAAGGGAGGATCCTCCGACCAGGCGAGGTGATCTTGCCTGGCAGGCCAACTGCCCAACGATTGATATTGGGATGTTGTATATATGTTAATTGGCGCGAAACTTCCACTGCGCAAACGGTAATCGAGGTTTGCATTACAAATTTAAGCAATCATAACTTGGCCAGTGTATGGATTCCTTGGACCACTCCTTAAAATATTGAAACACTTCCATGCCTCAGAAAGCACGTTAAGCCGTTGACCTCGGTTGTGATATGAACATTTGTGGCAATCGTTGCGGGTAGTTGGAACCCTAGAAAGTCCTACAACAGTCTTTAAACAGTACTTCGATTGTGGAAGTTTAGTAGCAGTCGATACACGTTTGGCAGTTTGGCAGGACTGCCGATAGAAGTGAAAACTTATAACTTATGATGGTATTTGTAAAATTAATGTGGAAATTAGAAATTTCATAACATTTAAATTAAAATTATCAACATCAAACATTGGCATGTCGGTGACGCGAACTCATAAGATTTTCCCCAACCAAAAGTACAGACGCATTTTGGCAGCTAAAACATTTAAAAAAACATTTTATCGAACCGATTTCAGTTTAATCTACTACCAGATATCATTTCATTACAGTTATAAAATTACTGTGTGTATCATGGTGTACAGTAAAAAATATGCAACCCAATATGGTAATACTTAATTTCAATTTCAGTGATTTATATATTTTACTAACAAGGTTATAAAGAGATCACATGTAACAGAAAAACCGTGCATTTACTAAACATAGATTACAATTTATTTGTTGTGTGCCGAGTGAGTGGTCGGCATTAAAATGTGATGCGACAATAAACTGAATTTTAGGAGGCGGGTGAACTGCCAGTGGATTAGCGAAATTGGTATATATTTTATTTGGTATAAAACGTTTACTTCTTGAGTGACATGTAATATATGTAGTATTGAAATAATATTTAAGTACATGTGACTTATTGAAACTTTAAGATAATTACAATTGTCGCTTTCCATGATTGTGTCAATTATATTGACGAGTAAATTTTCAAATCTCGCAAAATTTCATTTATTTATTACTCTGGATTGATATTTAATATGATTCTTTTATTCATTATTACCTCAGGATAAGCAATCAAAACTAATTTTAACTCAGTCCTACTTAGTTCAGTTAAGAAGATTTTTTCAGAGACAAATATAAAAAAAGGTAGGGAAAAATAAAATATCATCATCATGATCCTTGATCATCATCATGAACCTTAATGTGATCATCATGATCATATTAAGGTTCCGTTTTTCGGATCCCTACAAAATGAAAAATAGTAAACATTTTGTTACCGAGTTGATATTACACGATTTTTTATGTCACTAAACAGAAAACTTACACCTCAGCACAAACAATAATTTAAGAAATGCCGATTATTACCTCAGTAAAACGAACATAAACTAAAGTAGAAGGCATAAGCCATGTCATTTCCAGATCAATTTTTCATAGACATATTTCGTCTCTCGCTTTTGAACTAACAATTTATCAAGCCCATGTGTTGCTGGAGTATACAGCAAAAAAATCACAGATTAGGTCTTCACGAAAAAAAACAAAGATATACGTGATCTCACTCGAATACGTGACTCGAATCGTGTAAAGTAAAAATGTGAATTTTATGATTTTTATACGAGATTCGGTGCTTTCAACTTCCGAATACTCTTGTGATTTTAATTCAACACTCGATACATTCGATTTGACAACATCGAATGATTGGGTTATTTAACTTTATACTTTTCCACACAATTAATGTAGTAGGAGATTTCTTGCTGAGTGGAAAATATTTTTGAAAGAAAATTTTAAAAGTTTCTTTTTTTATCAATGGGTCTGCCAAAGTGGCTTTACTCTGCCTGATGGAAACTGGACGCAGAATCCAAGATTGGTGGTCACCATACTCATTGCGAATGCAAACAATGCAAAAATGCAGCATGGTGACTCACACCACGGCGGCCTTGTGATATCTGCATCATTGGGCTTTCAGCCTCGCACTCACCAATGAAACACGACAGCACGAATGCTATCATTTTAGGTTGACCCTCTGTGCGAGGGTAGAGGGTAGTTCGTGCTAAAATCAACGTGGCCCTACTACCTTCATTATTCTTATAAAAGACAATATTTTAGTGGCTGATGCTCCTTACAATCTATGTTTTCGTCAGGTATCCCCATGACTTTTCTTAAATGTCTGGAATGTCCCAGTGTTCAAAGATAGTGCTTAAAACACTCCGAATATTTATATATACTCTAGAACTAAGTTGATACTTTAAATATTTAGTCGCATATATCTTTAGCGGTTATAGAGGAGTAACAGTCGTGAAAGTCTATCATTCTGTATGTTATATTGTATTGATACATAGATTTCTCATTGGGTTTTGGAAATCATTTAACTTTCATTTCTATCAACTTATACTATGATTTAGTCCCGTACATGTATTTAGTTTTTAAAACTTTCCTTCTCAATTTCAATAAGCTTAAACAGGCAGTATTTGAATCGAATTCTTTCATAAATTGGTTGAATTACAACTAGAAGTACATCAACCAAACATAAAGTTTTTTTTTGTTGAATAGGGGCTAAAAGAGCATACGTATCGCCTGATGGTAAGCGATTACAGCCGCCCATGGACACTCGCAAAACCAGAGGCATCACAAGTGCGTTGCCGATCTTTGGGGGATGGGGAAGGGGATGGGGGGAGGGGTTGGGGTATGTGTCTCCGGTATCCTCACTAACTCGGTGAAACACAACGCAAGCGCTGTTTTCTGTCAGGCCGTGGTATCACTCCAGTCGAGGCATGCCGAAGCGTGGCTCTCACACGGTAAAGTAAGCTACTTCAAGATCAACTGTCAATCTCATGATGTTACATTAAATTACGATTGATTTGAGTTACTTATTTAATACACATGGATTCTCTAATTCATAATTAAAATTTAATCTTTCTTTCTTTCTGCTTTACAACACAATAAAACCTACTTGCTTTACAAAATAAGTTCCACACATTTCCTCTGAACAAATAGACGTGATATGAATTTACTTGTTGTATTTCTGTCTGTCTCAACTTAACTGTGCTTAGCTAGATGAGGAAATTCCATTTTCCTTACTTATAAAAGAAAGCCGGGAAATTGGAAAACAGACGAAAAATAATAAAGCAGTATAAAAGGGTTTTCAAAAGAGGCACAGTAAAGCAACGTAAGGATGAGATGAGGTGCGAAATAACTCAGAGACTGTTAATATCGTTTATCTTAGCATTACAAGCGGTTGGATGGATAACTGTTACATTATATGATAATAAGTTACTGTTAGGGCATTACTCGATAAAATTTATGGTGTGGATGAAATATACCTTATATAGAGTTTTTTGGTGTATGAATACAGATATTATAAAAGAACACATTAGATAATGTAATGTGGCCGACTTGGTTTAACAAAAGGTTTTATATGTAATAAGTTGTATTCATTACATAAAAGTGGTAATAATTACGAGTTTCTACTACAAACTAATCTGATTAAAAACAACGAAAGACAAACAGACCTCAGTTTTCTGAATCAGTACTGGAGATAACTCGGACATTGCTATTTTAGGTTTCTTCCATGATCGCCTAACTAGGTCCTTTACCGGGGAAAGTTCACGGATCTCCACGGCTTTCAATTCGCCAACATATTTCCTAGAGCCGTAATTAGTTTGCAAGCAGAAGATCACACTCTCTGGCAACCCGCGGCCCCATCAACATCTTCTTCACTCGGGATCAGCCCTCTTTTGATCCCACTCCGCAGTCTCTTTTTGGAGCATCACAGGTTCAATGAAAGAGATCACTGTGCCAATAATGGTTGCTGGCGGGAGCAGGTCTCGTCCCAAACCCCATCTTGACTAACCTTAAACTCTCTTTGTGAATACATTGTCACTGAAAATATATATAAAAAATTTACTGAAGTGGAAAATTGGTTAATTTTCCAAATCTACGTAAATATATCTGATCTGATACTGATCATACGTAGATACACATAATACGTACATGTGTATGTGTATCTGTACTATCTTCAATTTGTGGAACGTCAAAGGAATTTATTTTTGTAACAAAAAGGTAGCCCTGAAGCAATCCCCGATAGTATCACTACTTTCGTTACCCGATGTATCGTGTCGTTTAGGTGTTGTGCTATATCCATCGGATTGAACATTTGTTTTTGTATACCGGTTCCGATTTATATTCACACAATTTCAATTTCGGTGCTCCAAACACAGATTGAATAGCAATTACATGTAATACTGAATACATCATATATGTTTTTCAAGGCCGTCACACACAATGAAGATACTATAAAAATATATCTTATCTTCGGCATATCGCTAACCATACATTTCAATGGACCACCACACACAATATATATATATTTGACATTCTAGTATCTTAAGATACTGACCGATATGCAAAATATATCTTAACATACCAACGACATCTTAAGATACTGAAATTTACGTTAACATAATCGGCGACTTTATCTTAAGATAAAGCACAGGATGTTCTATCCTAAGTAACCTGACCTGACTCAGCAGATAAACAAATTACAAATTTTAAAAATTATATCGAAAATATATTGATTTACTACATAGCATTGTTGCATTTACTTACCGTAAGCATATAGCAAGTCGCGTTACATGGTAAATTTTCTTTCAGATAGATCGTGGTAAAGTTTAAATTCACCTAGTTGTTTTTTGTTTCTTATGTGATCCTCTATCCAGATTTTACGATTTTACTTCTTGATGCAACATAATAATCGAATTCACTGTCCCATTCATCATCAGACGAGCTGTCTAGTAAGTCTAAGAACAGCCAGTTTTGTATCCGTTTCATCGCAAGAACTAAACACCCTATACATGGAAAGAAACAACCGACTCGCAAGACGCCTTGTGATAGAATGATGCAGTTGAGATATATTATAGTATCTTTGCTGTGTGTGGTCCTTTAAGAAAATATATATTTATATTAGACTTTAAAATATATATTATATTCGTTGTGTGTAACGGCCTTCACAACGCTTTTTTATAACTAGCCTAAATGTTGCATTCTGGAATTTGACATAATACTGACACGTTGTCAAAAATATATCAAAGAAGGTACGGAAACAGTAATCCCACCAAAAACATTTTCATGTAAAATGGTGCCAAGACGACTGCATATGGCTTACCCTGTGAAAAAGATGTCAGATCTCATGTAGAGCCAAGGTTCCGAATCTACACGCCCTAACTCTATCAACCCTAACTTCGTAAACTCTACATCTCAGTAAAAATGTATGGCTTCGCCGTTTCGCTACCATACCATCACGAAGGAGAAACTAACGCCTTTTGTGTTTGCAAATATCTAGTTTCTGAAGTAATGTGTTATACGAATATTTAGTTTCTGAAGTAACGAAACAGCCAAGCCATTTATTTTTACTGAGATGTAGAGTTTGCAAAGTTAGGGTTGGTAGAGTTAGGGCGTGTAGATTCGGAACCTTGGCTCTGCATGAGATCTGACATCTTTTTCACAGGGTAAGCCATATGCAGTCGTCTTGGCACCATTTTACATGAACATGTTTTTGGTGGGATTTCATTTCTTTTTGTAAGTTGCTTGAGGCAGTTTTTTTTCTTTTTTTGGACTGTATTTCTTGTACATCTTATTTCTTCTTTCGAAAAAGTCCAAAAATAAAACCTCTAGCATAAACATTTGTGAAAGTCTCATACAAACTTTCACCCCCCAAAATTGGGGGTTGGGGGATAAAAGTAATAGGTTTAGGAATTTTTCTGTTGTTTGTATACTAAACTTAGTTTACATACCAAATTTCAGCTTTCTACTACTTCAGGAAGTACCCTAACAGTTTTGATGATCATCAGTGTGTCAGTGACGAAATTGGTGTTTTTAAGGTATCAATAAAATCTAAAGTATCAGAGCTATGCAATTGAAACTTTATATGTTTCATTAGTCTATTGGTAACATCATATTCTGAGAATTTGAACGATCTGGTATATCGGGAACCAAAGTTATAAGGGTTCAAAAAAACGACGAAACACTAGGAGAAAAGGTAGGTAGTGCCCTTGCGCTTCGCTTGGCTCGTCTTGGCGGGGGCACGACCGTGCCCCCAGATAACAGTTTTCTGTTTAGTGCATAGTTGTGTGTAGTTAGTGTATTGTAGATTGCCAGTTTTAAAGTGAATTATATCAATCTAAGTGTCACGCTATAAAAGTGACATTTTTTACGACATCACATACATACGAGTATATCAAGAAAAACACAACACCGTTCAAGTGTCGACTTGAATTTAACTCAGTAAATTGACATGCGAATAACAGGTGAAAATAATATCTCAAGTCTTAGTTTAATCCAAAATCTAAATGTTCTTTGAGGTTTCTTCTAGTCCTGGTCGACTTTAGTAAAACAGACATAACATACCACTCCAAGGTAAGGCTTTGAGGGTAATATAAATCAGGAGCCTAATGTATTTTCCTTCACGTCACAAGTATCGTTTACATACACCGGTCTACGTGAACGATGGCTAAACATTCTGCAATAACATATTTGCGAGAAGGATATTATAAAAAGCTTTTACCTAAAGTGAAAACGAGGAAACTTACTTATACCCTGTATTGACACGCATACTAATGAATATGCGTTACAATATTCAGCAATAAACACCTTTACTCTGTAGTGATATATTTTGTTTTAATATATTATTTACGAGTTTAAGGATCATTTATTTTACATTTAATGTAAGATATGACTGACTAGAATGGATGCAAGGTAAGGACAATGGTAGCAAGGTTAATTTAGTAATAATAATTTTTACGGGAATTAACGCGATCACTTATTAAAAGGTATTACATACCTCTGATTTGCCTGACGTTTCGACCAGGTTACACCGGCCGTGGTCATAGGAATCAGCCTGTGACCACAGCCGGTGCAACCTTACCCTTTCTTTTAATAAGTGATCGCGTTAATTCCCGTAAAAATATTTATTATTATATCATGGAACGCGAAAGTTTAAAAGGTTAATTTAAACAGTTAAACAAGGAACAATTTACCCAGTAGGATTTTTAAATTGAAATTTACTCTGTACCAGCTTTTGCAAATTTCATCTACATCGGTTTAGCGATTTAGCCTTGAAAGCATAGCAACAGATAGCTAATAGACGGACAGAGCTACTTTTAAATTTATGATATTAGTATGGACAATACAAGTTAGGCTTTGCAAGAAAACACTTCTTCTCAATGTTATAGCAGTTATAAATTTTATGTGCCTTATGATAAGTGTACTCTGATTTTAATTGTGTTATAAAAAAATGTAACAATTGTTTAAAAACACTTATTTCGTGGCTGAACTGAAATTGAATTCAAATCAGATGCGGGAACGAAAATCACAGTGCACAATGCATATTCGCAGTGTAAACGTACTGCGAAATGGATGCGGTACAATACCGTAGGTTAGTGGTGTAATCAACATATCTGCAACCTCCGAACAACAGTTAACACATGCCTACTCTTCCTAAATTATACCTCAAGCTACGTTCCCCGTTACGTATGTAATTATGTTAATACTCGTATCGAGGAAGTGCTACGTGAATACTACAGTATAGACAGTTCTGGGGGCCTAGTGTGAGTTTATTTTACCTCAACTCGCTCTCGACAACCATTTGATTGCATTGGTTGCGATTGGTGAAGAGTTTAGCGTGGACCTATGTCAGCACCGAACGCAGTCGCTCTCGAGGGCGAGTTGGTATGAAATCTACACTAGGCCCCCGGAAAGCATAGTATCGGAGACGTGTTTAGAATTTGTACTATTTATTTTTCACAATAGACTATCTCGCTTTTGCTATTTTTAGAGCAATAAGTGATTACGATATGTTAATTTTTAATACGATTTATTTTTTATATACATAGAGGTAGAAATATAAGAAGGTACACGTAAAACATATAAAATAGCCAAATCAAAGAAGAAATTAAACATCACTAAGATTAAACTTTTAAATCAGGTATTTCTATGAATTTCAAAAAAGTAATAATTATATGGAGAACACATTTCTTTGTATGAGAAACAAAGAGACTTCTTGTGCTATTGGCACGTTAATTATTTTTACAACGTAAAAATATTTCTATACGAAAAGCGAATGTCAGTCTCAACATGCAACTAACCAACACACAAGAATTACGGTTTTAGCCCGATACTGAAATGGGAAGCTATAAGTCAACAACCAGACACGACTATCACCCTTACGAGAATAAAGACAATTATCTCAGCAGACGTCGGCCAGTTAACAAGTATTATATGTAGCTATAAACTGAGAAGATCTAGTTTCCATTAAGTTTAGATCTAGGTAGTTTTGTTACGTTCTTTCTTGTATTATAAACTTAAATAGAACTTTTCTTGGTTTGATTTTTCATTTAGCACAATTGACTTTAACAGAGCATGACTAAATAAAAATATATACTACTTTATTGTGACTCTGTTAATTTAAGGCACATTTATTATTTGGTATTTTAAATAACTTGTTTATCATATTTATGATATCCACTAATCAAACAAGAGCTTTCTCCTTGCCTTTTTCCTAAATTTTGGTTAGGGTCAGCCCACAACTCAAATACTTGCTGAAATTGCGTAGAATGAGTGTTGTCAGAATTGTTATGACTCCAACTACCCGCGACGATTGCAATAGCTGTTCGTGTACACACGACAGGGGGGGGACACACACATTTTACCACTTTGGAAGTGTCTCTCGCGCAATCTATTCAGTTTAGAAAAAAATATATTAGAAACCTCAATATCATTTTTTAAGATCTATCCATAGATCACACGAGCGTCACACGACAGCGTCACACGCATGGGTTTGATGAAAAAAAAAATTTTGAGTTTCAGTTCTATGTATGGGGACCCCCAAAATTTATTGTTTTTTTCTTATTTTTATATGAAAATCTAAATGTTCACAGAATACATCTACTTACCAAATTTCAACATTATAGGTCTTTTAGTTTCGGAAAAAAGTGGCTGTGACATACGGACGGACAGACGGACAGACAGACAGACAGACAGACAGACATGACGAATCTATAAGGGTTCCTTCCTTTGGCACGGAACCCTAAAAAGCGCTTATATGTCTTCTTCTTCTTTTGATGGGATGACAACCAGCTAATCAGCTTTTTTAATCAGCTATTTCTGCCAATGTCAAGTATTTATAGTCTTCAATTCTAAGAAATGATAAAAAAATAAATTAAAAAGCTTTTTAAAAACAAGCTTTTACTAGAATGCCTCGAGACGAATAAAACGAGTCGAAACTCGATGATGTTGCGACGTTTCTTTACAGATGATACGATATGAACATATGGCCACCTTCCAGCTCCAGCATCAGATTAGCTCCATGTCATTATTTGTCACGCTATATACATATGCTTGCAAAATTTCAGCAAAATTGGTTGAAGAAATCTGCTTCAAAATTGAGTTGCAAGATTCCACCCGAACATACAAGCATACATACATACATTGCAAGCTAATAAAAGCTTGTAAAATATAAAACATGTGGATGACATGAAATGGGGACCGTCTTTCGAAAAAACAAAAAACTATCTCCCTTATATGTCTAAATATGTATAAAAAATATTGTAGCGTTTAAATATCTAGTCGATCAAACTTGTGATTGTCTCCTCGTTGACATAACAGACTTACTCTGTTATGTCAACGAGGAGACAATACGTACACCTTACATTCTCCTGCCATTTATTGAGTCTCGTCGTCAAATCGAATTACTAGTGTCAAGCTATTCCAGCGCTTTTAGGAATGGAAGTTCCATTTACCTATGCTTTGCTTGTAGAACACTTTAATTTTAGTGGTGCCAATTCTGTTGTTGCTAAAATTTATCTAAATTTTCTATTCTGTGTTTTATTTTAGTAAGCGATTTCCATTTTTTTAACTACATGTATTTCATAAAGTCTATTTTTAGTGTGAGGTATCTAATTTTAGTCAATATCTAACAATTAGAACGTTGTTAGACAGGAGAAAACTCATTTTTGGTGACTGTTAGTTTAGAGAGTTTTCCAACAACACAAGTTAGCACCATTGTCTAGTTATTTAGGTAAATTCCGATACTACCAAGCATCGCTTCGGTCCTTTCCCTCGCTAAAGATCTTAATACTTGTACGTATCATAACTTTTTGTTACCGACACAAATTTCCCAAGGGAAGGATTCTCAAAAAAGTTTTCACTTTTATTAAGTTTTCTTAATACTGTATAATATGTATTTATTACAAAAGTTTTATCTTAAAATACTTACGTAATAGCGAAAGAAACGTTTATAAATGTTCTAGTAAGAAAAAGGGAAGTAAAGTATAATATTAATAATATACACATTTTCTGGCAGGTATGAAAGAATATTTTTTAACTTAATTTATATTATAGTAGAGGTTAAAATTCTAAAACATAACTTTCAGATTTAGTAGTATGCTCTAGATAGAGAAATAAGTTCTTTAAATAAATCTATTTGTACCAGTTGTGATTAATGCCATTTGAAGCGGCTATATTATTATTCAATAATTATATATTACTAGCTGATCCGGCAAAGGTTGTTTTGCAATTAAAAAAAATGGTGTATTAAAAATAGATGTTGGTCGATTCTCATACCTACGCGATATGCACACCAAATTTCATTAAAATCGGTCCAGCCGTTTCGGAGGAATATGGTAACTAACATTGTGACACGAGAATTTTATATTTAAGATTAGCCATTAGAATTAGATTACTTTTTTCATATTTTTTGCAAGAAAAAGAAAAACAGAATTTGTTATAAAATGGACATACTTTTATTATTGAAATTATTTGAGCAATAGAACTTTTTAGAAACTACATTAATCATTCAATTCAAAATTATGCTTCTTTTTATGTTAGATACTAAGTAAAATATATAGAGGGCATGTCAATATCCCCTATGTTATGCGGTATGAAATCATAACACCGCGGTGTTACCTACGGTTATTGTCGTACCGCGGGTGACGCCGCGGGGCGAAGTTAGTCTAAAAAAAGTAGCCTAAGTTACTCCTAATATCATCAGTCTAGTCAGTCATCATCGGTCTAGCCGTTCCAGAGATTAGCCGTAACAAACAGACAGACCGACCGACAGACAGACAAAAATTGTAAAAATGTTAATTTGGTATATGTACCGTGTATACATACATATGCATTAAGTAAAAAGCGGTTATTTTAATAATACAAGCAGACACTCCAATTTTATTTATTTGTATAGAGAATAGATTATTGTTTAGAATCGTAGGATGGCGTATCGTGGTATGAGTGTCACTGCAGTTATTTAAAATTTTAGGGTACATAAAGATTTTAAGAACATTTTTTCGAGATGGAATTGTTATTATTTTCATCCCTACACAAAACTTTTATTAATTGTATCAAACAGTATACCAAAGTAGCTTCCTATGTTTATTATAAACTAGTGGTTGCCCGCGGCTCCGCCCGCGAATATGTCGGTTTTCGTGGCAAATAATAGCCTATATGTTATTCTGATGTATAATACTGTAAAGTTTCATCCAAATCCGTTCAGTAGTTTTTGCGTGAAAGAGTAACAAACATCCATCCATCCATCCATCTATCCATCCATACTTACAAACTTTCGCGTTTATAGTATTAGTATAGTTTTGTTATTTAAAATAGACTACATTTATTAAAATATAATTTTACAGTACGTAGTACGCCCTAAGAGGAGTAATGCGGCAGGCACTCGGTGGCCATTTGGCTGTCTTTGATCATGTGTCGAGTTAATTTATGCAATTACATCTTACTCAGCATCTTGACTTGAAGTCCAGAAAGTAGCCGGAATATCGTCTTTGACTACCTAATATCATTATTCTAGTTCACTATCTTGAACATAAGATTAACATAATGCTGATACGACTGTGTTGACGTTTGTTTTGAAGTTTAGAAGAATGGGATTTGAGTTGAGTAGTCCCTATTAAAAAAAAAGCTGCTATGTGGTGGAATCTTGTCATAAAGGTTAGAATTGTTGTTTTTTATCTCCAAATTATTATTTCACCATTTTGACACGAGACTTAGGCCAGGTTCAGATGATGAGCGCTCAACGCGCGTTTTGGTAACGCGCGTTTACAACTATATGTTATATCATTCTAGGAGTACACATGCTAACGCGCGTTTCTAGACAAAATAAATGTAGTTATGACCGCGCGTGGTCTAAAGGTGATTTGCATTTCGCTGCAAGTGAATATTGGTGTACATAAGCACTTTTATGCCTGTTTTTTTTTATCTCTAGATAGATCAGATACTTTCCAAATTAAATATACATAGATATTAAATTTCTTACTAATATATTTAAGTTTAGATAAAATACAGACACCGAAGTCAACTAGAAAATATGTTACTTGAGAAATACCCTGATACGTATTTAACTTAGGCATAAATTATGCTATATTTATGTAGGCGATAACAAAAAGTCGTCGGTTTTTAATTTTGCGTTTTTCTTGCTAGCGATGAGAGCTTAAGTTTATTTCACACATCTAAGTCAATTTTAAACAATAAGAGTTCGTAGAATCATGTCCGATAGCGATTTAATTCGACCATCTGAACCGGCAAGTCAAGGGCCTCCTTATTCTTAAGAAGATTACAACAACTTCTAAAGAGGAACAAATCGTAATTTCATATTCTTTAAGTTTCTCAATTTCTTTACAATAGACATCCGAACTTTAGAGATAACAATTAAATGATTTACGGATCTTCATAAATAAAACTGATGAATTTGCTTTTTGTCTAAAAGAAAATATAAACTTCTTGTTCACATTTCCCACCTAATATATAGAAAATAGGCAACAATTTGCTTTAAACTAACTTTGGTAGTAGAAGACTGCTCAAACCTTTAAGACTTCTTATCATGCACGATGTCAACGAAGTAAATCTGCAATAGTTCAAACTTTCCTTTGAACATTTTATCAAAGCAGATTCAGTTGGCAGCAAACTCACAACGCATCTGTAATCTCTTCTCTTTAGAGGATTTTCATGAAAAAGAAATAATATTACCGTCAAAAATAATTTGAACAAATTTCTCAAGCAAAATAAATACTTGTTAGTCAAACCCATTTAGAACTATTGTCGGACACATTCAATAAAAAACTCCATAGTGCCTTGGAACTTGGAATGGCGTGAGTAATCGCTCATCGCACTTGCACTCTCGCTTGTAGTCCAGAGACAAAACTATCGAAACTACACACTCGCTTCCCGCTGTTCTCCAACTCGTTTATAGTTTCTAGTTCTACTCGTTTCTCGTTCATCATCGGTGGTCGGACCACATCCTTGCAGTTTACCCAACTTTAACGAATGGTTTTATTATCTTAATTAGCTCCGGTAAAATCTACTATAGTTATTGTTAGAAAGTTTTATTATTTATTCATTTGTTTGATTTATGTTATATTGTTTAATATTTTATTATTAATATTTATTAGTTTTATTCTTCGATCAAATATATCATAGATGCACTGTTGCCGCTTAAAAAGTGGCACCGGCAAAACAAGGCATAAAACAACAATATGCCTTGTTTCGCTCTCATTCGGTTGGTGGCCGCGCTCGTGTTTACACAATTAGCAATGCCGAAGTGCGTAGTACAAAATTGTAAAAATTACACTCTAAAAGTGCAAAAGAAGGATGGAATATCATATTTTCAGTAAGTCTATCTTTAATCTAATATATTGTAGTATTTTCGTTATGTTTTAAGGCTAATTTTATTAATACACACATCAAAAGTGTCTAGGGATCAACATATGTGTCTAGGGATCAACATATATTTTTGCAATAACTTTTCTCCTGATATTTTGATAAAATTTGTGATTTATAACGGCTTCTAATGTACGCATCCATCCCTTTCACACTCACGTGCGATGCTCATAAGAGAAAACAAGACAAGCCTAGTGCTAGCGAACAAAGTCAGTAGTATAATGATGGAGTCGCCTTTACAATTTTTTTTTAGGTTAATTGAAGATTTGTTTTATGAAATTTATATAAACCAAATGCATCTAGTGTGGTGTGTTCCCACCATTTTTGTGAAGATGATATGTACACAATAGAAAAAGAATTGCGGAGAATAAAAAAGACAGCCTTACTAACTTTACCGGTAGGAATTACGATTACCGATTACTAAGAATATTTAACCGACTTTAAAAAGGTTATTAATTCGATCTGCATATATGTATTTTTGTCAAAATTACAAACTGTTTATAAATGTTGGTCTATACCAGATTGTAAACGTGATTACCAAAATTTAAAATTATATGTATGTCTGTTCGTAAATATATGAAAAACCTATAAGTTGGAATATAAAATATCTTTGATGATTACAGTTTAGGTATAGTCCAACTTATGGAATACAAACACGAATAGAAGAATACTGATTAATAAAGAAAAACAGCTTAGCAGTAAAAAAAATTATCTTCATTTATTAATTCAATTTGAAACGCGTTCCTTACAAAAAGCACCATCACGTATAGACAAAGAGACGATCAAAAGTGCCGTAAGAGTTCCTTTTTTTCTTTTAAGGTACGGAACCCTTCAAATGTTCTATAAGAGAAATTCTTATTAATTCGGTATTCCATGGAAGTCTTCTCGCGTTAAGCACTTATAAATCGGCACGGCAATATCACTTGGAATTTACTGGTGTGATAAATTGATATTGAAATTGGTCGTAACTCAATAGATAAGAGCATGGGAAAACGGTGAAATTAATCGTGTAACCTAATTGCTGGCTTTTTATCAGGTTACTTTTATGAGTAAAATGTGGATGATCTTTCGGAAAGCTTTAATAAGATGTGTTAAAATAATTCTAACTATTATTATTATATATATTATATTAGGAGGAGTGGTTGAGGTTGGGGTATGGGCCTCCGGTATCCTCACTCACGCGGTGAAACACAGCGCAAGCGCTATTTCACACATGTTTTCTGTGAGGCCGTGGTATCACTCCGATCAAGCCTGCCCATTCATGCCGAGGCGTGGCTCTCCCACGTTTCATGATTATGTAATTTTTAGTAAGGATACTTACAAGAAATAGAAATAGAATAGAAATAATTCAATCACATAAAAGATATAGGTTGTACTGAATGTACACAAAATAAAAATGTTATTAGTTAAAAAAAATTGATTGATAATGAAACATACTTCGAATTCCGTAGTCATTAATTTGCTGATTTAACATAAATAAAACGTTTATTCCAAACATATAAAACTACATTTTATAATACAAGAATTGAAAACACCTAAAAAAATGGAACATTACTCTTATCTCTCATTTTAACTGTTTTCTATTTATTTCAATGTCAAAACATTCAATCGTTTCTTCAGCAACCTCGCTTTGTTGATTTCCTAACTCACATCATTATACAAACTTAAATTGTTTGATCTATTCCAAGAACAGTTGTTCATCCTGTTTGATTCACTATTTATACTTGAATGAACATTGTTGTTCGGAAAATATCAATGCTTCATGCTTGATTCTTCAAATTATACGTGGATGACTGGGTATCAAGTGGATATGAAGTAGTGTGGTTGTGAAGTAGTCTTTTATAATAAAATGACAGTATGGTTTATTTTTGGACATTTGAATATCTGCATATCTGCACCATCTTTATAAAGCCAGCTAAATTCTCAAGTATTCAGTTCACCGTCAAGGTTGCGGTGGTCCGATGCCAGTCGAAATTGACATTCAGGTAAAACCGGTTGACCTAGTAGCCGAGCCCAAATAATCTGAGGAATAATAAGGGCTAGAAAGAAGAATTTAGGTAATATTTTATCTAACACAATTTTATGTATCTATGAATGTTTCGTGAATAAATAAAATTTATTAAAATATTTGAAGTATTTTTTGTAGTTTCATTCTTGTTTTCCTTGTATCAGTATCACATTTATTAAAATGAAATGTATATTTACGATGTTTTATATGATTTATAAAAATAAAACCATGAACGTTTTAGTACTATGAAAACAATAGACTAAACATATTCTTGACAAATTATTTTTAAAGCACTCATCATAAACAAGTCTGGTTTTTATACCTATATCAATAAAATACTGTTGAATTCCAAGATATACTTTTAACGTTTTAATTTTACTTGAAAGGGTTCAGACAATACTATAATTATTTATCGTTATTTTATACGAATTAATAGACGGATGTTCAGAATACCAATTAAAAAGAAGTTGTTTTGTAATTTTATCCATCTTTGCCTGGATGATAATCCAAAAATCTCCAGGTTTAAATAATAGCACATAACAGTAACTATATCATAGTCACCGTATCACCTTCCACTCATAACCTATACAGGATTAGAGCTTGAATTATAAGCGGATAGAACGATTTTTTAAAATCGTAAATGCAAAGGGAACGGTTTTACGGTCTATAAAAAATACACTCTTGAGACAAAAACTGTCTCTAAATGAATTAACTGACAGTTAAACTGCTCGGGGCTCCTCGGAGAGTATAAGTTGAGACAACCCGTGACCTCGAAACGATAATGCTTTTATCGAGACTTGAATTAAGGCCACCTATATATTAAAGGAAAGAACATTATAATATTAAACACCTACATTTTGAAATAAGATAATTAAAGACATTATTCTTGTTTGAAACAGGAACTGAACCTGCGGTATATGTGAGGTGCTGAAGTCAGTCATGGAAAGAGAAGGATTCCTTTTTAAACTATATCTCAGACACTGACATCCTAAAAGTAAAAAAAACAGACTAATATTCAAATACTTATTCGATTAATAATATTTAAAATAACACAATTATTGGAACCACAACATAAGATAATGAGATGTTGAGCTGAATAATGAGCTTTTTATGATATATAATACCTAACAAAAGAAAATAGATCATTAAAATACACATAATTATAAGCTAAGACAAGACAATGGGGTTCCTTTTCGAAATCTATACCATATATGTTATCAATATAAAAAGTGCCTATAATAACAGGGAAAATCAAACTTAATTTTTAATTTGGTACCTTATAAAGTTGCTTCACTACCTAAAGGTTGTCTTGAGGTTTAATGCCCTAGGAATTTAGTCTATCAATGTATGAATTTAGTACAGAAAGTTGATATACTAATAGATTAACAAAATAAATATTCTATTTATATACTTTTCAATTGCCCGACCAGGTTGTTCCGACCATGGTAACAAGCGGGCCATACGTTTCTGGTCGCGTCTAGTGCAGTGATCGAAACGTGAAATACAAAAATAAATAGAGTTTAAAAAACTAGAAAAGCACGCATACACAAGTCGGTTACAAACAAATAAACATACAGATGAAGCTCATATAAACGTGTTAACAGGTCCTTAATTATGAAGTAAATATACATACAAACACTTAATCATCAACCAAATATATTGGCACACTTATCGCGGCATAAGGCCGTGACTAGTATTATTGTGTATCAATAAAATACTTAGCTGAATACACAGGAATATTCGATATTGCATATGGCCAGGGAGCAAGACAAAATCCTCACTCGGTATCCTACAGATCAATACCGTTGGAGACTACATGTTTAAAAAAATATTATAACGCATGCGATCTCGATTCTAACATATCTTTATAATATGGTTTGGTAAGCTTTGGACACGCAGAGAGAATGGATCATAGAAGACTCTCGAAATTATAGAGATGTGTGAATGTGTCGTAAGAGTGCATCCACGGTAAACATACCTACCAAATTGGTAATAATGTGAAAAGCACCAAAAACTGACAAGCATGCATGGAGCGATTGAACTATGTGGACTAAGCATAAACACTTTTTAACAAAAAAATTAAACCGCCGAAAAAACTGAAAAGCAAAAAATAATAAACATTTTTAATAATAACAAAGTTCTTGAACTAATGTAAGTATACCTACGTAATTTTCAGTAGGCGCCAAACAACGAACGTGGTCGTACAATTCTTCAAACAATTACAATATCTAACCTATAGCAAGCTTTACATAATAAAACTATCAATGATATAAAAAAGTAGCTAGTACTTCCACCATTTCATACGTGTTTAACACAATACATTCAACTTTGAGCCGTTGACCTAAACAATGTGGTGCATAGCTCCTCCCTCAACAAATGATAAGTTGAATTGAAATTTTCGACCTCTTAGAAGATTAAAATAGGCAGGAGATAGTTAAACATTTATATGTTTTGAGAATTTAGCAGCAATATTTTTTTCAGTATTTTATGTAGCCCTCGTATTCGTCTAGTTCATTTCAGCTAGTCCCAATATTATCATTTAGATTGCGCCGATTTGTCACGTAACAACAAAAGCTGAAACACATTATCATGTAACATAGTGGAATCCAGCAATATGAATTCGGAATTATTTGTTTAATATGACAAGTAAGATCTTGCTCCTTAACGAATTTCATCTCGTGTGTCTAGATGATAACTGATGATATGATGTATTATTTAAAGTATTAAGTGACAACACTATAGTACATGCTAAATATTGTTTGCAATAAGTAGAACTTATAAGGGAAATAAGATTCTAAATTAATTTACTGAATGAAGTATGTAAATTATTTTTTTAGAATCTTATGTACAAAAGGCAAATAAAAATTTAGTTACACACGTTTTCCAAAATCAGCTACTTTCAAGAAATATTATTTAAAGCAAAACAAAACGCTTAGTGATTAATAGAGCTTGTTTGCCAAGTCACGTAGAAATGAAGAATTTATCTTATTTTATGTTCAGAAGCGCACATTTTCTGTGCATAATAAAATGAAAGAGTCAGATCGCGAGAGCAGAAAAGTTATTCTTGCCTTGTATAGGATCTGCTTATAGGAACAAAAACAGAAATACTCCAATGGTGATAGACTTTTTTGTCGATGTCAATTTTGCTATTTTCAGCTCGGAAAGTAAAATTTCTGTCCACGCCCCGTTAAGAATATGTGTTACTTCGGATGTTTAAAACATCGAAGTAACACATATTCTTGAACGGTGGACAGACATTTATGAAGTTTAAAACATTCTAACCATATGTTGTTATTTACGTATAAGAGAGTTTATTTATATAATTCAAGTGACGTTAAATACTAACCCATCAGGCAGCGTATTGTCACTTTGGCAGACTCTTATATAAAAAAATGCTGGATTAAAAATATCTAAGGTTTGACAGCTGAATCACAAATATGGCAGCTTATCGTGATCTGGCCAGTCATAATTATGTCGATCGGCTTAATTTAATGGTCCTATGAAGAGCTACGAAGGCCTACGACATATGCAAAATGTGGAATAGAAGTTTCCAGTATTCACAAATATCAGTCATGAAACTGATAATACACACTTACAAATTTGAAAATATAATAAGTAGAAGGAAACATGCAGTTAGAATTTTCATAGAAACTGAAGGAATTTTCTATTCTTTGTAGTGTTTTCAAAAGTTCTGGTGGTTCTTTAGAAAACTTAATTATACATTTTCAAATAGTTTGAAGAAGGTACTCTCTTTTAGAAGGTACTCAACAACTTCTGTATGACGGTTCTGACAGACTTGGAATAATCATATCAAATTATAGTTTCTTTTAAAACAGTTTGTATGAAATTTTGTGAGCTGCTTACTATTTATCTTTTTTTTTTACCTCCTTAGTTAAACAAGATAACATTGAATGACCAAATATTGTTTTTCACGATGTAGTATTAGTATAGTATAGTATATAGTATATATAGTATATAGTATAGTATAGATTGTACGTCAAAGAGATATATTTTTAGTCACTTCATTGATTCATTCATACATTTATTCAACAGCTACGCTTAACTAATTGCATTTTAAGACACACAAATGAAAATTACCCAGAAAATACATTTCATTAAACAAATAGCAAATAAAAATGCATTGTTTTTTCACTCCGGGGGCTATCGGCAATCTTCGACGCCCCATATCATCAAATTTTCAGGTGTGTGTGAGTGTGAGTCATTTTATAATAATGTTAGAATTCTCTCTCTTTGTAAAAGATAATAACGTCAGATTTTATTGAGAAAATATAAAATAAAATTACTTGCAGTTATAGAAAAATCAAATCTCTGCTCAAAACAACAAAAAATGTACTATAAACATTTTTAAAAAGTTTCAAAAAGGTGTTCAAGTAGATCTGAGCTTATTTAAAATTAAGATAAGGATAAGAAAATGAATACTACACAATTAAAAAACATGAACTCCTTTTTTAAACTAAGATGTTTCATTAGATTTATGGTTCTTTAATGAATGAATAAAATTCATTCATTAAAGAAACAATGCTTGAAAACGTTTAAATGCATATAACTATGCAATTTTACACTTTTAAGAATATTTCTTGATTAACTTTTTAATGTAATTAATTATAATATATAATACCCTACCGCATTTCACTTCAGATTAAATACACACATCAAAAGTGTCTAGGGATCAAGCATTTTTATGCGGATTTCTTGAGATTGAGGTGTGGCTTTGGCCCTGGCCTGCTCAGTCGCCAGACTTGAACCCGATTGAGCATGCATGGGATATGCTACAGAGAAGAGCTCTGCTGAATATGGAGGGTATCCAGTCGCAAGAAGACCTTTTTTTGTTGTTGCAACGAACATGGGCGGCCATTCCACAGCGTGATTTGGATGAACTCATTTTGAGTATGCCAAACCGATGTTCTTGTGTTAGTGTTCGCGGTAGAAACACGGATTATTAATTGTTTAAGTTACCTAATAAAATTTTAAAGAAAACTGTTATTTCAGTCTTTTTTTCGAACTTTAATGTTAGTGGTTCAAATGTCAAAAATCCTTTTATTAGGAAAATGGCAAATTTCTTTATTAATGCAAAGGTGACTTGGTTTATCGTTACTGTGACAAACGAAAACACTTTATTTGATGAATCCTTAAAGAAAATTTTAATTAATATCAATCAGGAGAAAAGTTATTGCAAAAATATATGTTGATCCCTAGACACATATGTTGATCCCTAGACACTTTTGATGTGTGTATCATAATAAGGAGTAGTTTTTAAAATAACAAGTACCGTAAAGTTTCTTAGCTTTTCTTTTGAGTCAGAACTATATGTAATCATAATTGAATTTAGAAACCATTTGAGTTATTTTTATAATTTAATAATCAACCTCGAAGTGACATCTAAACATGATTAATTACATCTTTGTTACGCAGATTTTCGTTAGGTAGTTAAATTTTTGCCATGACTACATACGGTACCCTTATAAGTAGTGCTAGCGTTTGAATTTCTATAAATATTAATTGAGTTAAATATGTCAGACTAAAGACGTGTAGTATTAAATAAAGGCAGTTCTTAAAATTTCTAAGTTATCAGCTTAAAAGACACTCAGACTTATAAAAGATGTGGTTCTATTTCTGCCTTAACACCTTTAATATTAATATCATCCAAATTTTAATAAAAAGAGAATATTTTGCGGGAAATATAAAGCAAATGAAAATTAATTCCCAAATGAATTGAAAACTCTCAAAAAATGGTTATCCTTAAGGACTTCGAAACATAATTAAAATGGTGAATATTTAATTTAAATTAATGGAGTAAGAGCAACACTTTTCTGTAAATTGATATTGTTGTATAAGAGCTATTAAAATTTCATTATCAGAAAGCAAACAGATACCAATTTACTTGATTGATGAGTCTTAGGAAGACCTTTTTTAGTATTTTTACCTATATTTCTTTATTCTACCTACACTATTACATAAAGAGGTAAATCCTACACTTCCTACACTATTATAAAAAGAGGTAAACTTACTTTTAAACTTTCGCGTTCCATGATATAATAATTTTCGATTCGACCAGGTTGCACTTGACCACGGCCAGTGCAACCTTGTCGAAACGTCAGGCAAATTAGAGGTATGTAATACCTTAATGAGTGTTCGCGTTAATTCCCGTAAAATAATAATATAATAATTATTATAAAGAGGTAAAGTTTGTGAGTTTGTGACGTTGTGACGTTGTAGGGGGTAATCTCTGGATCTACTGAACCGATTTTGAAAATTATTTTACCAATAGAAGGCTACGTTATTCGGAAGTGACATAGGCTATATAATAACCCGAAAAGTGGAAAGACTTTTTCGTGGTATCTTAATTTGTAGCAAGTCGGAGAAATGTTTACTGCCCAACGAAGTGGGCACGGGTCAGCTAGTTATTTATGAAAAGGTAGTAAGTAGAAAAGATCAAAAAGTACACACATCAAAAGTGTCTAGGGATCAAGCATTTTTATGCGGATTTCTTGAGATTGAGATGTGGCTTTGGCCCTGGCCTGCTCAGTCGCCAGACTTGAACCCGATTGAGCATGCATGGGATATGCTACAGAGAAGAGCTCTGCCGAATATGGAGGGTATCCAGTCGCAAGAAGACCTTTTTTTGTTGTTGCAACGAACATGGGCGGCCATAGCACAGCGTGATTTGGATGAACTCATTTTGAGTATGCCAAACCGATTCTTGTGTTGTTAGTGTTCGCGGTAGAAACACGGATTATTAATTGTTTAAGTTACCTAATAAAATTTTAAAGAAAACTGTTATTTCAGTCTTTTTTTCGAACTTTAATGTTAGTGGTTCAAATGTCAAAAATCCCTTTATTAGGAAAATGGCAAATTTCTTTATTAATGCAAAGGTGACTTGGTTTATCGTTACTGTGAAAACGAAAACACTTTATTTGATGAATCCTTAAAGAAAATTTTAATTAATATCAATCAGGAGAAAAGTTATTGCAAAAATATATGTTGATCCCTAGACACATATGTTGATCCCTAGACACTTTTGATGTGTGTAGTAGAGCCACGTTATTTCAGTACAAACGGGCTGACTTGACCGAGGCGGTACTACCCTCTCACAGAAGATTAACACAAAAAGACAGCATTCGCGCTGTCGTGTTTCGTTGCTGAATGCGAGACCGGAGGCTCAATAATGCTCAACATTTCAACTCAACATCTCAACTCTCATGCCGCCATATTGCGTATGTATCTTCATTCACAGTGAGTATACATACAAACATTTGCTGCAGGGTTACAAAGATCCCATGCAGTCGCTTGGTGTAAAAACTAATATTCAGGTAAAACCTGTTGAACTGGTAGCCGATCCCCAATTATCCTGGGAAGATAGGCTAAAAAAAGTTGTTATTGGAACGAAGTTCCTAATGGGGCGTTTCGGAGGAGTACCCTAGCCGGCAAAAAACGTCTATAACGTAAGATTGACGCCTCGGTGTCAAAATGGCAGCGTATGCAAATATTTGTTTTTTGGGAGTTTGGATGTTTTCTATGTATAATATGTATGTATTTACAAAAAATAGTCCGAAATATTTATTTACAGCATAGAACTTTTATATATTTTTATAAATCTATATTTATTATAAATCTAATATCTTTTCTTTTTTTAAAAGACAACTCCCGCATTAGGAATAAACATCCTGTGTCGCGGGGGACTTTACAGACATACATGAAACGGACACAATTAACACCCAAACTCAGAACAACAATTTGTGGATCACACAAAGTGTTGTCCCGTGTAGGATTTGAACCCACAACACTTGGCGAATTGGGGCGTGGCGACCGCCTAAACCGCTAGGCTAACCGTGCAGTGCAATATATTTTTATAATAAGGAACTTTGTTCCTATCTGGTATACCACAACACCACACGACTTTTTTAAATAAAAATTATACGCATTTGATTTCTGTATGTAGTACAAATTTTATAATTGTGTTACTGTATGTCTATCTGCATACCTTTATTGGTTGATAGTAGCAATGGTAACTGCCTCGTTGGTCTAGCGGTTGGCGTGTGCGACCGCTGATCATGAGGTCTCGGGTTCGATTCCCGGG
This sequence comes from Diaphora mendica, assembly GCA_949125395.1. Lineage (NCBI taxonomy): Eukaryota > Metazoa > Arthropoda > Insecta > Lepidoptera > Erebidae > Diaphora > Diaphora mendica. The sequence goes on from OX421321.1 coordinate 13,964,357, forward strand.
TCGGACCAAATGATTGTATGATCTACAAATATTTGTTTCGGAGTTTGGGTGTTTTCTATGTATGTATGTATTTTCAAAAAAAAAGTATATAAATATTTATATCATAATTATTATTATTTTTACGGGAATTAACGCGATCACTATTTCAAGGTACTACATACCTCTGTTTTGCCTGACGTTTCGACCAGGTTGCACTGGCCATGGTCACAGGCTGACTCAGTACTCCCGTAAAAATAATAATAATTATATCATGGAACGCGAAAGTTTAAAAGTTAATATTTATATCAGTTGTCTAGTACCCATAACACAAGCTCTGCTTAGCTTGGGACTAGATGGCGTTGTGTGGTAGATGTCCGAAATATTTATATATTTATATTTATTTTGTTTTCAATTTTTTTTATTAGAAAATAATCAGTCTGTGTATGTTTAGTGTATACAATATCACGTAACACAAATTCCGGAGTGATGGGAGTAAAAAACTTCGCTTGTCTGTGGGCAGGAAATTAAAGTTGGTGAATTCCAGCCGCATACGGCGCTAAATCAACGTTGCTGTGTTGAATATTTAAAACGTTGGTATTCGTGGATCTCTAAAAAAAGCATTCTCCATTTAAATATTTTAATCTTTTAAAAATCATAATCTAAATTATCTCTTACATTAAAAACCAGCCAAGTGCGAGCCATACTTGGCCGGCTTCGGGTTCCGAACCATTATCTATAAAAAACGAGCAAATAAATCACGTTAGTTGTATGAGCCCTTTTTAATATTTATTTTATTCTGTTTTTTTAGGATTTTTTGTTATAGCGGCAATATAAATACACACATCAAAAGTGTCTAGGGATCAACATATATTTTTGCAATAACTTTTCTCCTGATTGATATTAATTAAAATTTTCTTTAAGGATTCATCAAATAAAGTGTTTTCGTTTGTCACAGTAACGATAAACCAAGTCACCTTTGCATTAATAAAGAAATTTGCCATTTTCCTAATAAAGGGATTTTTGACATTTGAACCACTAACATTGAAGTTCGAAAAAAAGACTGAAATAACAGTTTTCTTTAAAATTTTAGGTAACTTAAACAATTAATAATCCGTGTTTCTACCGCGAACACTAACATCACAAGAACATCGGTTTGGCATACTCAAAATGAGTTCATCCAAATCACGCTGTGGAATGGCCGCCCATGTTCGTTGCAACAACAAAAAAAGGTCTTCTTGCGACTGGATACCCTCCATATTCGGCAGAGCTCTTCTCTGTAGCATATCCCATGCATGCGCAATCGGGTTCAAGTCTGGCGACTGAGCTGGCCAGGGCAGGACATTGATGTTAGCTGCGGCGAGAGTCTGTCTTACAACTCTTGCGGTGTACGGTCGTGCATTATCATGCATTAACGGAAATAAGGGACCGATTTGCACTTGTAGAGCAACGATGACGTCTGATACAATCGTCTCAGCATAAATTTGAGCGTTGAGGTTGCCTCTGATCCAAATCAACTCAGTTCTTCCGCCGATCCAAATACCCGCCCATACCATGATGGTTCCACCACTATAAGGATGGACTTCCTGGCAGGATTTTAATCGCTGTTGGCGTCCAGGGGTTCTCCAGTGTCGTATACGTCTTGATCCGGTCTCATACCAAAACGAGACTCATCAGAAAAGCACACGAAACGCCATTGTTCTTCTGCCCAATTTCTGTGTTCAAGAGCCCATTGATATCGAATCCTACGATTGTGCATTGCTATAGGTGGTACCCGTAGCGGTCTTCGGGAATGAAGGTTCACTTCATGCAAGCGGTTTCTGACTGTTTGGTCGCTAATTAAGTTCCCTGAAGAGTGATGAAGCCTCACGGCTAACATCATGGCGGTTATTGTTGGAGCTCTTCGAGTTAAGATTTGAATGTATCGGTCTTGTCTCCGTGTGGTGCAGCGATACCGTCCTCCATGGCGCTCAGCCACGGTACCAGTGCTTCGGTAACGTGTCCAAAGTCGACTGATAACACTCTGACTTGTATTCAGAGCTAAAGCCACAGTACGTTGCCGGGAACCAGCTTCTATCATTCCCACGGCTCTGAGCATTTCTTCCCTGCTTAAATGACGTCGCCGCTCCATAATAACGTTGGTTTTAATCAGTAGTAGGGAAACAGTAGCACTAATAATGTCTTCAATGCGTTGTATGTTTTTATAGGGAAAATATTGACAGCTGATTTTCATCTTTTACTCGAATTTGATTGACAGTTCCTGATTCAAATTATGAAATGCACCAAAAAGGATCCATATAAATTTATAAAATCATAAATTTATTACAAAGCCACATCTCAATCTCAAGAAATCCGCATAAAAATGCTTGATCCCTAGACACTTTTGATGTGTGTACGTCATCTGTGAAAATTTTAATTGTCTATCTATCACGGTTTATGAGATAAAGCCTGGTGATAGACCAACAGGCAGACGGACGGAAAACGGAGACCTAGTGGTAACCTTTATAGGGTACGGAACAATAATAAATGACGACCTTCTTAATGAAAGAACTGGGAAACGAGCATGAACGCTTGCAACTCAGAAATTAGAGCATCGATGTTGCCGGTCTGGTCAAACGAGTGAATAGTCCAACATCAGAATAATAGGGTAGCTCCTATTGAATACTGTATTGTTATAAACTAGGAGGAGAATTAAATAAAAGAACAAATTGGAGGTAGCCTAACCTCAGTTCTCATTTATAGTTAAAACACTAAACAGTTCACAACAAACGAATCTTATAATTCATGATTACAAGCAATTCACGAAATACATACAGATCGACATTAGAACGATAATGCAATAGGTTTACAACGATATAACATTAAACGACAAGATATATGATTACGATCCTACGAAGACACCTTACCGACCTTTTGCTCAAACAACAAGTGAGTATGCATAGCCAAGTACCGTCTTTTTATAGGTTCGCACTGCATAATTTATCGCTAGGGTTGGGATACAGTATTATATTTATAACTATACTATTTTACCCACATGATGATGAAGTTAAATCGTATTCGGAAAACAAAGTTCTAAGTAACTGTAGATTCGTACCCTGTACTCCTTATCATAAATATATAAACAATACGACACACGGCAATAAACACATAAATTTTCTCGTTATTACAAGATGAAATGTATGTAGAATCTTCCGATATATCATACCTTTCCTAATATCGTTTAAGAAAATATACATTTATTATGCGAGCGTATATTTTATTGTCAAATATCAGTGTAACTGATGACTGAGCTTCGTTATGAAAACACAGGGACGGTGTACTGTAACAAATAAGAGAAATCTCGAATTGCACATTAATCATATACGAGTAGACTAGCAATACTTTATCAGGGTACGGTTACACTACGGTAGTATGACGCACGGCAATAATTAATGAGTCTATACCATAATAAATAATTACGAGTCATTTCATGCACGTTGTTCACTGAATTATTGGAGCGATGTTTTTTCCTTAAAGATATTTAAATTTTTTAAAGCACATAATACGTATAAATAATTTGGTTTTGTATTTCCCAAAATCTTCTAATCGGTTTATCTAATACTAGCTGACCCACGCAACCTCGTCTACGTCTACTATTATTGCCCGTAGCGTAATAATTTTCCCCTGTTTTTGAAACATTCTTCATTGGTGCTACGCTCCTATTGGTCTTAGCGTGATGATATATAGCATATAGCCTTCCTCGATAAATGGGCTCTAACACTTAAAATATTTTTTCAAATTGGACCAGTAGTTCCTGAGATTAGCGCGTTCAAACAAACAAACAAACTCTTCATCTTTATATATTAGTATAGATGTATTTATTTACTCTTCTGAGATCTAATACTCATTTATTCAACAACACATTTATTTGGATAAAGCTTGAAGGTATTATTTTGATAAAAACTCTTTGGCAAATAACTCATTATTAGGTACCAACTCTTAGCGTCTTATACTCGTGATAACTATCAAATGAAATTTCCGATTGGGATGAAACAAAAAGTATTTTACTTCTACATAAATACCCTTGATAACTTAATGCTTAATTTGGATAAGGATTAATATTACAATACACATTTAAGGTAGTTTCTTTCTTCAGACGATTTAATAATTTTTTTTGAACACAAAAGCGGTTATTGTAACTAAACCATGATAGTTAGATATATGCTCTTGCGAACTTTTTTGTAGATCTTAATGGGACCTACAAACCCGTAATATATTATTTTGTTTTATTGTCAATAGTTATTGCAGCGCACGCAAAAATAGGTTTTCGATTTCACACCTTGGGTTACAAAATAATTATTTTCTTACGGATCCCTAATTTTTTTGAAAATAAAATATAGCCTATAGCCTTCCTCGATAAATGGACTATCCAACACTGAAATAATTTTTCAAATTGGACCAGTAGTTCCTGAGATTAGCGCGTTCAAACAAACAAACAAACAAACTCTGCAGCTTTATAATATTAGTATAGATATCTGATTTTAATTAATTACCGTTACTCACATTAAATAAAGAAAAGAGAATATTAATTAATTATTTTATACATGTACCTAATTGAATGAAACGGATCTGATTTGAAAAGTTAATGGTGCTTGTTCATTTTCCAATCAATTTCTCAGTGGATGTATTAATTATTTACCGAACTTATCGGGGTTGATATATCATACCCATAAACAATTAGGTTTGCGAATATTAACCCTTCGGTTTTCGATTAAAACGGTATTTTAAAGTCATAACTCATTTTGATGGGTTTCAATACAATATGTAGACAACATAGAGACTTTTGGTTCAAGGAGTAGATTTTTTGGTGCAAGTGTGGAGGAACGGGTGTCATGTCCCTCCAATACAAAGGGAGGATCCTCTGACCAGGCGAGGTGATCATGCCTGGCGGGCCAACTGCCCAGCAGTTGATGTTTGGATGTTGCGCTGTATGCCGTGGAAGTGGTTGCGAGGGGTATACCAGCTAAATCCCTCTATAACCTGCTTAAAGACCTTGGATTGCCAAGAGCTTCAGTAAGCTCTTTTCTTGAACGAATATCCAAAGCGGCATTGCTAGGCTCATTTCAAATATGGTTAGGTAGAGGGGGTAACACGGCGGACAGTGGAGGTGAGCGTTGACGCGTCGTAAGGAGTGCTCCTTAAACCTAAACCTGGGTCGCAATTCCCAGGCACTGTCGAAGTCGCATGTGTTGCCCCCATCTATCACTCGATGGACCCGGCACCAGCACGGTTAATCCATGGCACGCTAAGAAATAGGTCTTCTATGGTAATCGGCACGAGAACTTCTATTGCGCGATTCAGGATAGGTAGTTTCTTCGCTTCCTTCGTAGCTCCGTAGTTCGACGTATATTAGGTAGATGGCGCTGTAGCATATTTCTGTTGCGCTGTATGTAGGGATTGCAATCCGGTGTCATTTCCAATCCGGCCGGATCCGGACCGAATTTCATAAATATGGCCGGATCCGACCGGATCCGGTCGGATTGGTTTAACAAAGAAAACTTCATTTCCTTGTGCGTTTCAACATGGACCGTTAATGAAGTGTAAAAAACGATAGCTATAAACGAAGTCGACTTTATTATACTTATCGTCGTTCACTTTGAAACAAATAAATTCATCTTTCAAAGTTACCGTTACAGAGCTACGCTTCGGCATACATGGGCCGGCTTGACCAGAGTGATACCACGGCCTCACAGAAAACCAGTGTGAAACAGCGCTTGCGTTGTGTTTCACCGAGTGAGTAAGGATACCGGAGGCCCATCCCCTGAAGGCCGGCAACGCACATGTGACGCCCCTGGTGTTGCGGTGTTCATGGGCGGCGTTAATCGCTTACCATCAGGTGATACATCTGCTCGTTTGCCCCCTATTACATAATAAAAAAAAGATCATAGACTAAAACTAAAATAATTACAATTTCCAAAAATAATAACGTCTCTTTATTACCTACATACGTTATGTACAGTGGTGATACAGTCTACTTTTTACAGATTAATCAGAGATCAATACTATTAATAAACATCATGTAACTAACTAAACATAACGTAATGATTAACCTTAAGTGAGATCAAAAATCTCAATCCGACTGCCTCGTTGGTCTCGCGGTTGGCGTGTGCGACTGCTGATTATGAGGTCTCGGGTTCGATTTCCGGGTTGGACTAAATGTTTGTACGATCTAAAAATATTTGTTTCGTAGTTTGGGTGTTTTCTATATATAATATGTATGTATTTACAAAAAAAAAGTATATATGTTTTTGTATCAGTTGTCTAGTACCCATAACACAAGCTCTGCTTAGCTTGGGACTAGATGGCGTTGTGTGTTAGATCAGTGTTCCGCAAAGGGTGTGCCGCGGCAAACTGGTGTGCCGTGGTCATCTGTTGGTGTGCCTCGAAAAAATACGGTTATCCCACAAACCTAAATAGACGGCCTACAGAAAAATATTTAGGTACACAGATTTTAATTACGCGAAAGCACTAGGGAGGCGTTTTGTTTTGTTCATCTCTACTAAGTGTGGGTTGGTCAAGAGAGTTAGCGTTATTCTAGGTGTAGTCTACTGCCCTCCTGCTATTAACTACTTCTACGAATAGCCGAGTTCAAAAACACTATTAGTTAGAATGATATTAATTGTCATTTCTCATCCACAACTACGCTTTCAAACTAAGTATCCCGCTATATTATTGTCTTTTGAGGATATCAAAAATATTATCCTATCTATACGCTCTAATGTTGTGGAGCATGATGGCAGTTCCCAAAAAGAGTAGTCCTTCACTTCCTGAACATTTTCTCCCTATTTCTATACTTCCTGAATATAGTCGCTCTATTTCTATTTTACTCTTCCTGAGTATTTTCGCTCTATTTCTATTCTTCCCTTCCTGAACATTTTCGCCCTATTTCTATTCTACCCTTCCTGAATATTTTCGCTCTATTTCTATTTTTCCCTTCCTGAATATTTTCGCCCTATTTCTATTCTACCCTTCCTGAGTATTTTCGTTTATTTCTATTTTTCCCTTCCTGAACATTTTCGCCCTATTTCTATTCAACCCTTCCTGAATATTTTCGCCCCATTTCTATTCTTCCCTTCCTAAACATTTTCGCCCTATTTCTATTCTTCCCTTCCTGAACATTTTCGCCCTATCTCTATTCTACCCTTTCTGAATATTTTCGTTCCATTTCTATTATTCTCTTCCTGAACATTTTCACCCTATTCCTATTCTTCCCTTCCTGAATATTTTCGCTCTATTTCTATTCTTCCCTTCCTGAAAATTTTCGCCCTATTCCTATTCTTCCCTTTCAAAAAAATTCTTGCGCCCTATTTCTATTCTTCCCTTCCTATACAAAGTGCTTGAGGTCTGTGCATATAAGCAGCTTTCAGAATTCACTTACAGATTCTCTCTCTTCTGATTTCTGAGGACTTTTTATTTTTTATTCTGTAATTTCTGAGGTCTTTTTAATTTGTCTGCCACTGCCTAACCATATAACTGGATAAGAAATATTTAAAGTAACGGAAGAATATTTCGATTAACATAATTTGGAATGGAGCAATGACCTATTTATGTGAATTAGGATTTTTAACTCTTACCACAATAAAAAAACAAAAAAACGGGAACGCCTCAAGACGATCGACGAAGAGATGAGACCGTCTATGCTCAATTAAACTGTAAAACAAAAATATAGTTTTGTTAACTAATAAGAAACATTGTTTTTTATTACTTAAAAAATATTTTTAACCGACTTCAAAAAAGGAGGAGGTTCTCAATTTAACCGTATATGTTTTTTTATGTGTTTTCGCGGATAACTTCGTCGTTTATGAACCGATTTTGATGATTATTTTTTCAGTGGAAAGGAGATATCCCAAAGTTGGTACCATGATAAGGACACTAAGATCTGATGATGGCATCCAAGAGAAATCGATTCGAACTTTGAAGTCGGTTTTTGTTCTTGTTAAAAAAGTTTAATTTATGGTGTACCTCCAAAAATGTTTTATCTTTCTAGATGTACCTTCAACCCAAAAAGTTTGCGGAACACTGTGTTAGATGTCCGAAATATTTATTATATGTTTATTAATTCATCATTAAGTCATTATCATTAGTGACTATTGACCGACCTGACATCTAATTAGTAGTAGATTCGTCAAGTGTCAAATAGTATGAAACATGGAGGCAGTCGTTTTGATAGCTTTTGAACTGAAGTTTTAACATGGAAAATCCGTAAATATATACTCTTTAGATGTCTAGTTAAATGTCTGTCAGGTTTGTGTTCGAACTCTGTAGCTTGTAAACAAATATAATTACTATTAGTTTAAAACAACGATCTTAAGAAACAGTTTGAGTTAATTGTGTCATATCCCAATCGACTTAACAGAGCTTGCAAATGTAACCTGCAGGCATGGGACGCACGACTTGCACAGGTAGTATAAACAGCATACGCTTAAAGTACCTACATTCGATACAGCGCGATTATTTTGCCAAAATACAAATTTACCGGATCCGGTCGATGTAACAGTACCGGATCCGGTAGACGTATCCGCCGGATTATCGGATCCGGTTTTCCGGATTGCAATCCCTAGCTGTATGTGGAAGTCACCTCACAGGTATTTTTCACACAATAATAAAAATTTAAACGAATACCGAAGCTAAAATTTCTTCGGCGGTTTATTATTTATTTTGAAAGACGTTCATTCAATCATAAACTGTGCGACAGTTGTTGGTGTTATTTTTGTGCAACTAAATATTGACAGTAAAGTACCTATATAATATCAGTAGCACATTAAATACTTATTTGCTACAAGAACTGAATCAGGTGATCCATAATATAGCACTTAAAATAAGTGTAGATCTGAATCACCAAATTTTCCTAGTAGCTCATTTTTAACCGACTTCCAAAAAGGAGGAGGTTCTATGTTCCACTGTATGTTTTTTTTTGTATGTTCACCGATTACTCCGTCAGTTGTGGCCCGATTTTGATTTTTTTTTTGTATTCGAAAGGGTATGCTTCCGAGGTGGTCCCATTGCCAGCATATCAGGATCTGATGATGGGATCCCAAGGAAACCGAGGGAAACCATAATTTTTTATAGGCACATACTATGTTTTTCGTATATTTTCTGAAGTAACACCGGTATTCGCGTCTGGTAGTCATCATTTTATGATGATGTAAGGTTACAACTCCTTAACGGTTAGGAGTTGGAGGATAAATCTTTAAATATCATATGTATATATGTTACCTTCAGTCGTATACTTTCAAGTTATTTAGATGAACTGATGATAGAAGGTTAAACTCTTCAACAGTTAGGAATTAGAGGATGATTTTAATATTACACGTACGTATAGATTTAATTTGTATTCTTGATGATGAAATTTGATGAAATAGTTCAACTTACTACTTACCTACGATTGTTTGCACTAAAAACTGAAAAATAAAAACTTATAAAAAAAAAACTGACTTCCAAAAAACATCCAACGAAAACTCTCTGCCAAAAAAACATTTAAAAGCGTAAAATAAACTGGCTCCTCATAAATTGCCTATACCTAATTCTTTATTCATTTAAATAGTAGTATTATAATGTGTGCTAGGTACCTAAAATCTGTTTGAAGTTTTGAAGAAAAAGTTTTTATAAAAAATATTTTAAAGGGATCACTTTATTGTACAAAAACCCATTTGTAATTTCCTAGTTCATTAAAGTCTACTCTATAGTGACGTTAAGATAGTCGAGAAATCCTTTTCGAAGCTCTTAAATTACGATCATAAAGTCTAAAACGCCTGTCGAGAACGGTACGATAAGCTAAAATCATGTTAGATCTATTTAGATATCAGCAGGTTTATCTATGAGATTTTATGTGCGTGTATGAGAGATAAAATATGGAAAAAACAAAAACATGGTTGAAAATCAGACCTAATTATTGTTAAAGTGGACTATTTATACATCGCGTAAGTATTAGAGCCACCCTAGCTTCGACGATTCAATTTTTTTCGTATTAATGTCCAGGAATCTTCTCATCGAGGTCAAGAGGCTGACTCTGCGCCCTTAATTGTCCAACGGCCAAGGGTGATAATTAACCTGGCAAAAAAGTGCGTCCGAAATTATACGGCTGACATTATTACAAGATAAATCTTGTTGTTATATTGCAATTTTGGGTACTCACTACGTCTGGGGTGTAAGATCTAAGTCGAGATCGTTTTTTTTTATAAAAGAACAAATTTCTGTTAGATTACTTTTTTCAAGCTTGTCACTATGTTCATAATTTAAAAGATCTCTATTTTAGAATTATTTACATTATGTCAACAAACATCTTTTCAAGGTTCCATTCTTTCTCAGTACAAGTTTGTACAACATGTCGTGGTCACGAATAGAAAAAAGCTACAAAATTGTAAATACGTGTTTACTTGTACTTATATTGCTTCATTTTGTAGCAATATTGTACGTATCTAATAGAGTGCACTGAAATAGAAAACATTATGAATATATTTGTATTGAAATGCCAATTGTATTCTTCGTAACTACAAAGCGTTGCGCATTTCTCTAGGGGCTTTGATTTTCCCACTTCGTTATTATACTGACACATAACTAGAAAATATGAAAAAATAGATACCTTGCAAATACCGATTTGCAATATTTGTCTTGCAAAAAAAAATCAGAAACTATGTTTTGGTAAATACTTTCAATAATGTTTTCAATGAAAGAGGACTTTATCGTCAAACTTTAATAGATTTAAATAACAAAAATGAATATTCATTTATACGATGAAAATTTTATATTGATTGATTAAAAATAATAATTCACACATACCCACAAATCATGTTATGTACAATGTTATACAAAATTGGACGTATATTATAAACCCTGAGCCTGGATTGAAATATGAATGAAGGTCAACCAAAGTACTGGGTACCGGACGACATCAGCCCTATAAAATCCCGAGCTCATCCACACGCTGCTAATGCGTATCATACATATTTTACTCTCATTCAATATTATATTATAAAATATCCAGAAACAAAATAAAATAAACAGGAAAAATATCGGTAGAACAATTATTTCATGTTGCTTTTGCAATCACATTTATGCAGTATAAACAATATTTTACCCCATCTGATACAATATACGGATTCAATTTTTGCTTCATTTATGTTTCGATTCTACGAAGGCCTTCCAATTTTGTGGACAAAGTAGAGATATTAAACCATTCTTGATTCAATTTGAAACCCAAAAAGAATAAATTGAGTGTGCACGTGTATTTTTATTATACTCGTAGATATTTTATTTAAGCTATCTACATATGACTGTGTTTGTAATTAATACACTTTAGAAGCTTATCATCAGTATATAGCATACCAATGCCCCTCTTAATGTATATGCGCTTGAAAACATGTAAAAAAACTTGAAACTCACTTTAAATGAGACTGACAGGGTCTCTGTTCAAGAGTCTAGAAATCAAATAATACAAAACAATTCAATTTTGTTTCCCTATCTTAATAAGAACAAAACAGAAATTCAGTACTAAGCTACCGGTATTCATGAATTTTACATTTTAAACCTGTAACACAATTGTGCATCCACCGTTATGTTAATCTTATAAGCCCGTTTGTAAATAAACCGTTTTAATGGAGTTATGGTTTATTAAAGAGAACTTTGGGCCAAGATTCTTGATCTTTTACAACTCTGTTTGGCAAAATTCCATTTGAAGTTTCGTTTGAGATTTAAATGTTTATTATCGGATGTTGGAAATGAACATTACAATGACAATAGACAATATGATGAATATTGAAACTGTTTATAAATATATCTTTTCTTTGTGGGCTTCAGAATTTATATCAAGACAATCAAGGTCGTTGGTTATCCCCAAGTATGAACTTAGTTTCTATAGATACTAGATAGGCTATCTGTGAGACTTGAGAAATGATCGATTTCAAACTATGAGAAGGTTTTGGAACTATTTCATGGGTATCTAATATTACGATTCCTCCGCGATTTAACCTAAAACTTTCAGAACACCATGACCTATTTTTATAACTATTTATTTATATTTATGACAGTTGTAGAACATTTAACCTAACAGTATTTTACGATTTTCTGAATAGCCTCGCACAACAAAACTGTGGAATGAACTGTCGCCTGCGGTATTCCTGGACCAATATGACCTTCAAACCTTCAAGAAAAGAGCGTACTCCTTCTTAAAAGGCCGGAAACGCACTTGTGACGCCTCTGGTGTTGGAAAGCGATAGAACGGCTCGTTTGCCCGCTATTCCATAAAAAAATACTAGATTTTATTTTATTTAAATAGCTAATTTTGAAAATTTCTCAGTAAAATTTATAACTAGCTTTTTATCTTTCTTAACCGTCCTGTTTCAATGAAAAAGTACCGCAAACATCCCTTTGTCATAACTTACCTCAATTTCCTCTCAATGTGCCAACATTTGAAATGCAGATGCTTCTTCAGTATATGTATATATATGTATGTATGTAGATGGCAAGATAAAAACCATGGAACATACTTTTGTTTCTGCGAGTAACTCGGTCACAACACAACAGAACTTCCGTTTTATCTCCGAGCATGTCTCATCATGTCTACCTTGTGAATACGGCCTGAAGTTTTTAAAAACACTCTTTGTCTTACGTAAGTCAGCGTTGGATATGAGAAAGAAGCTTTAAATTTGGAATGACAATTTGAAGTTCTTAATCTGCATATGTTGGTTTTGTAATTAAAGAAGAAATAAATGCTTCTCTTCATATTTTTAATATCTGCCTGTTTAACAGAAAATTTCTTTATTTTAATTTGTAAATTGGCAGTTACACTGTTCAGTGAATAATGTGACATTAGGTGTTATGTACAAGTTAATATTGTCACAGTCTTTCGGTAATATTTCCGTAGAAAGTTTTCTGGTAGTGTTAAACATGGGAAATCTTATAAATGTCCGTGTGCTCTTTGAGAATGACGCCTAAAATTAATTATTTTACAACAAATCATTGTCGACAATTTCACGGGAGTAACGTTTGAGGAGAAATGTACTACTTTTATAAAAAGGCAACAGTATCAGTATGGCGTTGGTTAAAATATAGACATAGATAAAAAAACAGTTTTGGCTTCAGTGTCAAATTATAAAATGTTTTTCAGCAATGATTCTAATTTTCAGCAAACTTTATATAATTTCTCTAATTTACATAATTAGACCTGTAATATTTTTAATATAAGTTAGTATAGAGTTGTATTATATCCATACTTATATTATAAATACGAAAGTAAATCTTTATGTCTGTCTGTCCTGCTTCCAAGGCCAAACCGCTTCACCGATTTAGATTAAATTTAGCATGGAGCTACATTGATTCTTGAGAAAGGGCATAGGCTATTCTTTGCTGCAATAACCAACGAACAAGCGGACGGAACCGCACGCAAAAGCTAGTAATAGTATACAGTAGAGACCTGCTATATTGTTCTACTAACTTTTAAACTTTCGCGTTCCATGTTGTAATTATTATTATTTTTACGAGAATTAACGCGATCACTTATTTCAAGGTATTACATACCTCTGTTTTTACCTGACGTTTCGACCAGGTTGCACTGGCCGTGGTCACAGGCTGACTGGCTCAGCAGCGCACGCCCTCCGTCGTCGAATCCGTGAAGTAGAAGGTTCTTCAAGAACGGCCAGTGCAACCTGGTCGAAACGTCAGGCAAAAACAGAGGTATGTAATAACTTGAAATAAGTGATCGCGTTAATTCCCGTAAAAATAATAACTGCTATATTGTTATTATAAGTATTAATTAAGTTCATTTAGATCGACTAATGATTACTCACCCCAAATTAATATACTCAGTTTAAGGCAATATAGAATACTGAATATTAAATACTAATTTTATTAAAAATAAATTTATCGATTTTCTTTATCAAATATAAAGTGAGCTGAATCCTTTAAAAAGTATTCGACCTTGTATTTTTGGCTAAAGTTGTGTTTTCACGCTTATCAGATATACTAGAAGTTGTTGTCATTTTACTAGCGATTAAGTTGTTAGCTGGTTCCTTTTGCATTGTGAGGCCGTGGCCTTGGTGTCATGGAACTATAAAACCATAACTACTATTGGTAGTGATAATCTATTGGCTAATCAGCGTAAGATCAGAATAATAGGTTACGTAAATGTGGATACAGTTTCCGCTTCAGTTACCCGCCTTGCTTAATTAAATGAGAAATAACCGACCTCGGTAGACAAGGTTAGTCCATAGTTAGTTATTAAGACATTGTGCATAGTTCTGAGTTTTTGAAATTGAAGGGATGGTATAGTGGTTTAAGCAGCGAACTTACCGTATTCTACTGCACTGAGTATTTCAGGTTCATACCCCATATGGGACAAAAACAAGAAAAAATACGTTATTTTAGACAAAGCTAGTCAAGCTTTCAAGACTAGTTTCTTAAGATAAAACTTTTTGTTAATCCAATTTAAAACTTTTTACCCGACTGCGAAAGGAGGGTTATGTTTTTCGAGTGTATGTATGTATATAATTATGAATGTATATTTCTTTGGCACGACCTAGCCCTAGAGCCTAAACGGCTTGTCGTATTTTTATGTGATATGGTGTCAATAGATTCGTCTTAGTCTTGAGAGTGACACTGGGTACATCAAAATAAAAAAAAAGGGTTTTTGGCGCCAAAAAGTAATTTAAAAAAATTATAATGTTTTCAAAATACATCGAGTGTGGTATCAAAATAAAGATTTTTTACGGTGATTACGAGTATATATAAAACTTATATGTTTTTATTGTTAAATATTGACGCAGTTGGGTTTTTTATTTCTAATAATTTGTACTTGTTAGCTTTGAAATAGAAAGTAAGTATATTCCACAGATTATAGACACGATCTGAGGGATATACAAAAAGCGGTCAAAAAATTATAATAATAAGAAAACAATTTAGAATATTAAGCTGATATAATCAGGCTACCAAAAATTTTAAAACAAATGTATTTTTATATAAACTCTGTTTATTTTGTAATTAAACAGTAGTTATTTCTAGTCTCCTTTGTTCAGTACTGTCTTAATGACTTGGACAGCTGAGAGGAGGACCACGAAACTATGTCCTATATAATTCGTCGTTGTTATTCAAGTGACGTAGTAACTAGAGGAAGCTAGTGCATTCAATGGCTTTGTAAATTTGCCTCCGTCTACTGTAAGCATAATGAAATGCATACTCCAAGCTAATAGAGTCATTACATTAGATATATTGCTTTACTTTATTAGGAAGCCAAATAAATGAGTAGCTTTAGTGAGTTATCTGTGTATCACGGATACCTTAGAAATATACAGTTAACGTACAAATAATTGTCCTCTAATAGAATATAATGAACACAATTCTATTGACTCTTGCTGAAGCCAGCAATTATATGCCATTTATTTTGACCTGTTATCTGTTTGGCTATTTATTTTGATTTGTAATTATCTTCAAGTATATTAGGCAATTAGGTAGTTGTTCATAATTTGTTTATCTAGGTATATGCTATACCAATAGCATACAACGCACAATATTTTCAAAAAACTAACACAGGGTATATTTTTTAAATGTAAGTCGTAAAACTATTGTAGTTTGAGATATGTTATCTTAAGAATTGAAGGTAACATTTATTCCATGATATTTAAAATACTTTTTGCACAAAATATTTCATAGTTAATTAAATTTCTGAAAGTTTCAATTTTAAGTGAACGAGATTTCTCTAAGATATAAACCTCTATAATTTCTGTAATTCAATAAAAAATGGATGAATACTCGCTTTGTTAACTTAAAAAAGTTAAATTAAATAAATAAATATATTTTTCAGACATCTTACACACAACACCATCTAGTCCCAAACCAAGTAGAGCTTGTGTTATGGATACTAGACAACTGATATCAATACAAATATACTTTTTTTGTAAATACATACAAATTATACATAGATAACACTCAAACTCCGAAACAAATATTTGCAGATTATACAAATATTTGGTACAACCCGGGAATCGAACCCAAGACCTCATGCACAGCAGTCGCGTACGCTACCACTGCGCCAACGAGGCAGTCAAAATTGGTATTACTTAGCTAATAACAAAAAACATACTTTAATTATTACAGAAAGGTCCATTGAATATGGGTACTTACCACCGCCGTGATATTATAATTCTATTGTAGTGTCTACGGAAGAATTGGGTTGAGTGTACAACCGCCCAAGATCCCCTATTCAAAATTCCAATAGATCAACTGGCGCCGCAACAAATTGGTGTTCGGTTACACTCAAATCGTATTTCATTTTTGCTGCCGACCTTTCCTTTGTTCCACACAAATCAATTTAGAATCAAGTCTGTGAAGTTCATTGGATTCGAGTTTTCAAGAAAAAGCCTTTGTGTCCGCAAAAAGAGGAAGATATTATTAATGAATGCTAGAAAGTTAAAGGAGAATGGCAGATCCTGTACCGTTGGTAATATGTTATGAATCGTTATGAGATTTATACCGTTTATTAAGTGAATCATCCTAATTATTTTCATGTATTTATTATAGTTATATAATTCTGCTAAAATAATTTTAATTCTGCTCATTAAGTTGTTACAACTGCATTAATAAAACGCATTCCTACGTGTTTTAAACACGCCATGCATAAAGTCTACTAAGTCTGAAAACTAGATGGCGTTGTGTGTCAGATTACTAAAAATGTTTTACATTATTTTAAAATATATATCACATAAAAAATATTAAATATTTGAATCGATATTTATGGATAAGCTTACTGGTGAATTTTGTAAAAGAGCAACATTTTAATGACGGGTCAAGAAAGTCGTACGCGAATGATTTTGATTTCAAAAATATTTTAATACGCCATCTTGTTGACAATAATAACAACTCACTTGTGATCCATGAATTTTATTGTAATCTAAAATCTAAATTAACTTTTGAACGCAAGGTTGTAAAAATCTGAGAATTTATAACGTTATTGTCGGTGATATTTGCAGCCAAATAAATACGAAAACAATCCCTACCATGAGATACGCCAGGCGGCACAAAAGTCCTATACAAACCTGTCATTGTCCTTTGAAAAGCTAGGGACACAGATTGATTACTTTACATTATTTTCTATACTTTTGTGGAAAGTGTTATCTCACCTCGTACTAAAAAAGTAGGACACTATAGGATACATGAATGTAGGCAGGTGATAAAATTTAAAAGTTGAATCTCTTAAAATTATGTTAACTTAATTATTAACATCCGAAGTATTGAATATAATTAAAAATTTACAAATTACAAAAAATTACATTAAAAATAAATATAAAGTTATACTCTTACTTACTTACTCTTTAAAAAGTGTTGCAATAGCAATGCAGTATTTATTTTACAGATCAATGTTTTTTTATATGCAATAATTCAACTTGCTATGTAGTAGACAATAAAAATTGTAAGTTATTCATATTCATTACAAAAAAATTGCCGCAATTATTCCGTAGCTGTATTTTCGATTATATAGTGAAAGAAGCAAACAAGCAAAAAATATACACGACAGTATTTGCCTATTACAGTCTACCTCTATCTCTTTGACAACGATTAGCATCACACATCTGCAACCTATCGAAGTCAACTATTGAACACGGGCCTTTCCAATTGCACGCCACTTGGTAACGATTAGCATATCTTGTCTCAAATTTCACAAGTTGAAACGATCGTCCGATCGATATTGCTTAGACACTTAATTAGCTCAATCAAGATTCCCGTTAGATGGTTTAAAATGGAAGCTCTATATTAGATTACTTATTTTAATGATTTTATTTTGTAAGAGTTTCATATAAGTTCATATTTAATTTACATTGAAAATGATTCTGACTGCCTCGTTGGTTTTGCGGTTGGCGTGTACGAGTGCTGATCATGAGGTCTCGGGTTCGATTCCTGGGTCGGACCAAATGTTTGTATGATCTACAAATATTTGTTTCAGAGTTTGGGTGTTTTCTATGTATAATATGTATGTATTTACAAAAAAAAAACTATATATGTATTTGTATCAGTTGTCTAGTACCCATAACACAAGCTCTGCTTAGCTTGGGACTAGATGGCGTTGTGTGTTAAAATGTCCGAAATATTTATTTGTCTGAATTCTGAAATATAAAATTTAATGAATTTCACAATGGCGACCAACATACCGACCGACCGACCAACCGACTTCATATCAACACAATATATTTATAATAATTCAAATTAATCAAATATCAAAGACATTGACTTTTCATAATCTTTAAAGTATCTACCTACATATCTGCCAACCTTACACATTTAAATTACAAAGCTTTCGAATCAGAACTTGCAACCCGAATGTTTCCTTTTTGTTGAAATGAAAAAAGGCAATTTTCACTATTAGCTTCGTGTACGTCATAACAAAATGTATCCGGTCCGACCTGGCTCAGCGTAGGCCGTGACTCGCTTACAAAAGAATCCGTTCAATGAGGACGACAAAAGTTTTACGATCCTTCAGAAAAAAAAATGTAGGCAACTGTTGAACTCCCTCTTCAGGCTTTTTCTTTGAAACTAATGTCAGTAAGTTCTAATTTTCACTACTAAAGAAAAACTTGTCTTATTCAGCGGTACATAAGAATATTGCTTATTTATTATTTATGTTGGTAAATAAGATTTTTTATGACTGACTTTGATTTAGTTGCTTAAAATATGACGTGTTCTTTAATTTTATGAAACTCGATGAAGTATGTTTATTAGCAGTCTAATTAACATATATAAGAAGTGAGAGGATATTAACTATAAACATTTTATAATATTGAAAACTTATACTATATATATACCAGCTCTTGTATGATCTAAGGAATTTCAAATCAAAGTTTTTTTTTTATGTACGCCTGAAAGTACCCACTGACTGCCGCTAATTCACTGGGGTGAATAATAGGAATGACACTAAATGGCTATAGTTACATGGTGAGAGATCCAAAAAAAATCCTTTAAGAAAATAATATTGATTGAAGTCTACTATTTCTGAAGCACACGAATGTCCCTGTCATATCCTTAAAAATCGACACGAGAAGTGAGACGACTACTTAAATCGTTGCCGCTTCGAAATTGTAGTAACTGTTTGCCCAATTTAATACCATAAAAGTCGCAGTAGACAATTTGAGTGAATAAGAAATTCATTCACTAAGCCCTAGAGCCCATAAGATTCAAATTCAGTTTAGGATCATGGTTCTCATTTAGCAAACATTTTGTGCACATTTCGTAATCCACTTGAAAATACTTGATAATTATATTTAACTAGCTGACCTGGCGCACTTCGTACCGCCATATTTTTCTTTCGTAAATATTATCAATTTTTTTGAAAAAATGGTTTTAATCATTATGCCCGCCTCAGCTTTCCACAGGTGTTTCCACAAGTGTAGTCACGGACAAAAAAAAGTAACTTTTGTAGTTATCTTTTAATTTTCTTCTATATAAACCTTGTCCTAACAAAACGAACATATAAAAAAAGCATTATCGAATTTGGTGCAGTCAATGCGCATACATACATTTCAGCGATTCATTTGTATTTATATAGATTTATGTAAATGCTTTCAAATAAATTCTTATTTGTAATATTATAATATTAAATATAAAATTCTCGTGTCACAATGTTAGTTACCATACTCCTCTGAAACGGCTGGACTGATTTTTATGAAATTTGGTGTGCATATCTGGTAGGTCTGAGAATCGACCAATATCTATTTTTTATAACATTTTTTTTATGGCCAAACAACGTTTGCCGGATCAGCTCCGTTCGATCGATCGATCGATCAGTGATATATAACATAACGATGACTGGGTTACAAAAATCTGAATGTCACGGATATTATGTCGTGAAATTAAATAATTTGCTAATGAAAACACAATATTTTGGCTGTATGATAAATCCATTCAAAATATTTTTTTATTCATCAATATTAGGTCTGGATACTGATAGTCCGGGTTTTCCGGAACAAATTTTACAAGTTATTACTATCAAGCTAATTTTTCGTGAGTGGCTTTATTTTGATGAGGGCCTTAAAAAAAATCAATTGTGGGAACTAACAGGACTAGCAGGGAAAGAAAACTTTTGAGCGAATGGCCGTGATAACGTACCACGCAATTTGTAGGACAATGTGGCTGTTAAATTATATTATTGTTAACTAACATTAAGTATTACATAATGGAAAAAAATATTTGTCCTACCAAATGCATGGTTTGATCTTTCCAACAAATATCGATAGCGAGGTCATAAAAAAGCGGCCAAGTGCGAGTTGGACTCGCCCATGAAGGGTTCCGCAGCAGAAAGTTTTTTTTTTTAATATTTGTGTTGATTGAATGAAAGGTAAATTGCAGTTTACGATTTATGTCGTATTAAAAAAAAACTACGTACTAGATTTCGTTCAAACCAATTTTTGGTGGAAGTTTACATGGTATTGTACAACATATATTTTTTTTAGATTTATCATGCACTTATTTTAGAAGTTACGGGGGACACACACACACACACACACATTTTACCACTTTGGAAGTGTCTCTCGCGCAAACTATTCAGTTTAGTTTATCTAAGTTTCAACATTATAGGTCTCATAGTTTCGAAAAAAAGTGGCTGTGACATACGGACGGACAGACAGACATGACGAATCTATAAGGGTTTCGTTTTTTGCCTTTGGCACGGAACCCTAAAAATTATACTAACCAGCTGATTTTTTAACAGTTGCTTAGTTAATATTGACATAATTTAACAGACACATTGTCCTGCAAATTGCGTGGTACGTTATCCCGGTCCTACGCTCAAAAGTTTTTTTTTCTCTGCTAGCCCTGTTAGTTCCCACAATCGATTTTTTTAAGGTGAAAGATGGGCCCTCATCAAAATGAAGCCACTCACAAAAAATTAGCTTGATAGTAATAAGTTGTAAAATTTGTTCTGGGGATCCCGGACTATAAATACTTTTCTTTTTAAACATAAGTTAATTGGTGGAAATTTCGGATGGACTAAGAATAGATTATTAATATTTTAGTAAGTTAGTTACAGGAGTTTCCGATTAATTTGTACTGAAACAACAAACCGACTTACATTCAAGTCTAAAGAACGCAAACTTCTTCGGAATAATTCGGCAGTAGAGTCACAAGTCACAACCCCATGTATATATATATTTTATATCTATTAATTTATGTAATAGTAACTTTATGTATATTGGTTGCATCTGATGTAGGATATTTTTTATTTACGAAATTATAATGTACCAAGGAAAATTCAATACCTTTGTACCTACCGCATCTTATTTCTTCATCACCAGAAGGTCGACTGGGAGAGAATGCCTCATGGCATTAAGTTTGCCCAAATACAAAAACTGTTACTGTTAGTTTTAAATAAATAAATAAATATATTATAATAGCCAAATTTCTTTTATTCGTATTTTTACAAATTTTTATTGCCACATAAACCATCACCTAAAACTCATATTATAAAACATGACATGAAACTGATTGTAACGTCAATCATCATTTGAATTGGTCAAATAAAAAATAACATTATAATTTCTAAAACGTCATTCACATTGTTTTGTGAGTCTTGTTTTGTGCAAAAATTGGTTTATTTTAATTTGGGTATTTATTATGTAAATGGGTATTAATATTATGCGTTTATAACTAAGCCGTCATTGCCCATCGTCCCTCGAGCGAATACTAAGCTTCCAGGATATTTAAAGCCTTAAAATCCACCCACCCGCTTTACTGTGACTCATTTTGTACCATCGGCATTGTAATAATGTATTCAAAATATCTTTTATAGTCCCTCTAATCCTATTGAAAATGGAGCGACGAGATTTTTAACGCCCCTCTACATTTCCGAGGGGCGCTTTTGATTGTATTGGAATGGAATTTGTAATATTACGCTTTATTTTTTATTACATTATTTGTTTAGGTATCTATTAAACCGTTTATTAGCTTTCAAATAATGTGGAAACATCAAGTTTCGTAACGTTTTTATTTGTCTACAGAGATGTCTATGAGTAATAGTAATTCAGTTCAAGGCAAATAAAATGTAAGTGAGTGCTTACACTAATGGGTGACCTTCTCTTAAGGACTCTATTTACGTGACCACTTCTAACACAAGTTAATTGGATAGTTAGCAATTAGATAGTAATACGGTATATGACATTGATATTTATAAAAAATAATGATAATGCTATCAAACACAAATTATTATTGGATAATGACACAACAGCGTTATGTAGTTTTATCATGGCATGACAAGATGGTGAGTGCTCCAAAATTGGAAAGGGGGTGCTTGATGTAATAATAATAATATTTTTTTTTATTGTACACCAGCTTATGTAGATACAAGGTTAACTTAAAACTATTATAAAGTATGTACAAGTGGCGGCCTTATCGCTCCAAAGCAATATCTTACAGGCAACCATGGGATGGAAAGAAGAGTAGGGAAGAAAAGTATACGGTAGTGCCTGGTATATTATTAAATTAAATTAAGGTATAGTTTACACATTACATAAACTAATAGCAACACGTAGTTTAAAGGATTAAGTTAATACATACAGCTAGATAAGTGAAACATACGGACATAAAAGTGAATACCCTGACCCACTCAGTGTAGCAGACTATGGGACATTGACTTCTACCAGGTATTATTCCTTTACCAGTCTCTTAAAGCCAGTCAATGTTTTCGCACGTTTTATTGCGACTGGTAGGGCGTTCCATAAACGAACTGCCTGTATGTGTATGTAACATACTATACAACATAATAATCACTGCAAAGAGAAAGGAAAATTTGAAACAAATCCTACATCAACCAGTCTGCCTAGGGTGGTATAGTAAGCCTAAACTATTTCCTCGTAACTGCCTTAATGGCGTAGTGGTAGTGTATGCGACTGCTGTGCTTGAGGTGTCGGGTTCGATTCCCAGGTCGGGTCAAATGTTTGTATGATCTGCAAATATTTGTTTCGGTTTTTTTGGGTATTTTTTATGTATAATATGTACCTATATATTTACAAAAAAAAGTATTACGTATTTATATCAGTTGTCAAGTACCCATAACACAAGCTCTGCTTAGTTCGGGACTGTATAAACATGTGTGTTGATGTCCGAAATATTTATTTATCTGTCTAAGGCCAGACCAGACCAGCAGTGGATTTTTATAGGTTGTTTGATGATTGTTGATATCTATTAACAATACCTACAACTTGAGGTCGACGAAATGTATAATACGTAACGTAATAACGTAATGTAAATAATCTTGACAAAAATCTTGAATCATTTCTTTTACACCCACCCACTCAACTGCCCAACCTTTCCTAGAAATGTATTAGTTTTTAGACGAGTCAATGGAGAAAAGTAAGGAAACTGATAGAGCAAGGGAGGAGTAGAGTATACAGCAAGTCTTGGATGGAAAACCACACTGAAATTTGCAGTAAAAATAATTCTTTAAATACACACAATTTTATCGTGGGAGAGCCACGCTTCGGCGTGAATGGGGCCGGCTTGACCGGAGTGATACCACGGCCTCACAGAAAACTGGTGTGAAACAGCGCTGTGTTTCACCGAGTGAGTGAGGATACCGGAGGCCTATAACCCAGCCCCTCCCCTCATCCCCCTGCCCATCCCCCAAAGGCCCACAACACACTCGTGACGCCTCTGGTGTTGTGGGTATCCATAGGTGGTGGTAATCGCTTACCATCAGGTGATACGCCTGCTCGATTGCCCCCTATTCCTTAAAAAAAACTCTGAAATCTTGAGTTTTTCAGGATGCCCATAAAGCATGTCTCTTATACCCTATTAGTATCTTTTAATTTTAAATATCTGTGCATTATGGCTAAATTTCTACCATTCTGAAAACCTTTCAAATACTTTGTATAAATAAACCATAACATACCAAAGAGAGAGAGAGAAAGTATAAAATTATACAGAATGTGATAAAACTTCACAAAACAATACTGATTAAATAAAACTTTGCGTGTAATTAATAAAGCGTATTTAAAAGTATCCTTAAAGTTATACACTTCAAAGGATAAAGAGGCTTTTGAAATTTGAATCGTATATTATTATCTGGTTGTCTTTGGTTTATAATCTTGTTAAACGATAACACAAAGCGTTACAATGTAATTTTAATCCCCAAAGAGGCTAATGTATGAGCAGGACGGTCGGTTACAACATTTTGATAGATCCTCATTATATGATGTTTGACGATAAAACTAGAATTTGAGTACAATGTATAGTGACAATAACATCCTTGTAACTTGTACATGGTCTACGAACACTATCCATTTCAAGTTTATTATGAATTATTTAAGTTTAACTAAGATTATACGTTTCCAACGTTCAAAATTTGGAAATATGTCTGTAAAAGTAATCTCCTCTTCATTTGTAAGATTATTTAATTCAAAGCTTGGAATATACCACAGAATGTAGGTTACACGTAGTTCTTAAAACTGCCTCACATTATTTTATTGGAATTGAATAGAAGTTTCTAATTCTCGAAAAATAGTAATCACACACAGTGGATTTAATGCATTATAAGGAGACATTATGCCATTGAAACCAATCTACTCAGAAACAAAAGCGCCATAATATCACAGACAATAAATACAATTAGATATATTCAATTAATTAGTTAACCCGGCCACATTAATAGGCACTCGTAGGGATTTTAGCATTAGACCGTACAGAGATTGGATTAGTGGTAGAATAATTAAATAACAAACTACGCCTCGGGCAAACAACCTTATTTTGTTATTTATTTCTCTTTCTCTATCCTAAGTATGTATTTATGTTAGGGCACGTTCCTATTGGGCTATTTAGTGTGTATCGAACACTAGCTGTTTAACTAGAGACGATTGAGATGAAAGATGGAGAATCGTCGTAAATGAGTTTGTACTGTAGTAAAAGAGAAAATATGAAGCTCTAAAACATTTCTATGTAATTTCTAAATACAGTTATTTTGCAATCTTTTGTTTATTTGCAAAAAGCAGAATGTTTAGTTATATTCTGTGATAATTTATAGTTCTGAAAACCTTATGACTTGTTTTATTCTTTATAATATTACTTAAGAATCATCGCTAGAATACGTCGTAATAAACATTAATGAAATTGAAATAAACTGCTATTGACCTGACGGCTGAAGACAAATTTGAAATTTGTTCTTTGTTCTCATAATAACTAACAGGTTCTATTTTTTATTGCTTGTACCATTCAGGTGCAAAATATGTTTTTTTGTGTTGTAACTGCCATAATGCCTCTGCTCTGCCTGATGGAAATCATGAGCAGAATCCAGGAGTGGTGGTCACCATCCTCAATGCGAATATGGACAATGCAGCATGGTGACTCACACTATAGAGGCCTAGTGAGATACTTTTTCACGATCCGTTTAAAGGACCCGGGTTCACAGTGGGAGGGAAACCTGTACGCAGGTAGTGAGTTCCAGGTTTGGACCGCTTGGCACATAAAGGAAGGACCAAAGCGGTGAGTACGAGAGCAGCCGGCACATGTTATCCTCTAGAGGAAGGGAGAAAGAGGCACCAGTTGAAACAGCTATTCAGAACACTCTCCATGATAAAGGCGATAGAGGACTGCCATAGAGGCGATATCTCTACGCAACTGCAGAAGCTCAAGGGACTCGGTGGCTTTGGGAATGTCGACAATGCGTATTGCTCGCCGCTGCAACCGGTCGAGAGCGTCAAACAGATACTGCGCGACTCCATCGCAAAGATGAGAACTGTGCTCCACGAACGAACGAACCTGGGTCTAGTAAAGAACACACAGATGCCCGGGCGAAAAGAACCGTCTCAACTTGATTAATAAAACAGTATTATTATTGCTTCTCATATTTCCAAGTAGCACACATTAAGAGAACTTTAGTTAATTACTTAAAATTACTTTTCTTTCTGTTCAGAAAAAGATATGAAAAAATACAGATATCATAATAAGATTACAGTTCAAAGTAGGAGCAATTGTACTATATTTTCTACATGTACGAGTATTTAAAGATAATTAAATTAATTTAAACATTTGTATCTTTAGTCTATGGCGCAGGAACAATTATTAATATAGCGCAAGCGCTATTTCACACCGGTTTTCTGTTAGGTCGTGGTATAACACCGGTAAAGCCGGCCCATTCATCGCATTCATTTGATGGGTATATAGGTGTATGGGAAGCAGGTTTAGGCACTGCCTTTGCCTGATGTAGACAGTAGACATCCAGGTAGGTAATTAAACCACGACATTCTGACTTGTCATGTGCCTTCGTCAAAGAGTTCCTTGTGTTTTTGAAAAGTTGTTGATAGTCTCGGATATCTTGAATTAAAAAATGTCATTGCCTATCGTTACTGTCACAAAATATGGTTAGACTATCGGTGTGGAAAGTAACTAGTGTGGAGACCCTAGTGCCATTACGTACGGTAAGTAGATAAATATGTGTAGTTATTTGTATGTGTAAATATATGATTTACACATACAATAGGATTAGTGCTCGTAAAAAACCCTTATTTTTCGTTCCACGTGTTAGAACTAATTATAGAAAGAATTCGTTTATTTTGAGATCCTGCCATTCCTTTAACATTGTCATTAATACTTGCGATTGTAATGGTTCGTTGCATATGTTTCACCTCTCTCTAACCAAATTTAAAAAGTTGCTTCACGATTGTCTGGCTCCTATACTTGACAACTGAGTCATAAGGACTAACTTAAATATTAATTATTTCATTAGTTTTTTGTTGTTTTTGTGAAATGTATTATTTGTAGGACTCCAAATTGTATTTAAAAACAACACTTTAAGTTGTTTCAGATTCCGTTAACTTTCTTTTTTTTTTTTTTTTTGTTTTTAGTTTGGCGCAAAATGTTAAATTAATTTGTGGAAACTGTTCTGGATTATGTGTAAATTACTTGTATATTATTGTTATCTATTTTGTATCTGTTTGTTTCCCTAATAAACTAAATTAAAAAAAATAAAAATTTAAAGGTATCGATGCTGTGACACATAACAAAGTTCATAATCGATAATAAACATAACTATATCATAGTCGATAAATCATTTTTTATTATTTTCTTTTGGACTAATCAATACAAACATTATCAAAACGTACATCAAACCACCTCTAATTATATTTAGTTACCAATACAAACATTGTTCGAACAAACACAAAATAAAAATCACAAAGACCATTGAGTAGTTAATCACCGGTTATTTGTTCACCTTTTTCTAACAAAAGGTTGAACATGCGACTGTCAAAGATAACGCTATAGAAACAAAGGTAAATTGGCTTGGAATAAACAAGGTGTGCGAGGGTGTAAGGGTAGCAGAAGGTCAGGCGCTACCATCTATCTCTTTAGGACAGGTAGTTCCATTAATATTATAGCTTACAGATATCTAGCTACTAAATGTTCGATTATGCGGTTTTGTAAAATGTATTATTAACATTTACTTTTTTTTTCGTTAAAGACAACTCCCGCACTAGATAAATAAATAAATCCTGTGTCGCGGGGACCTTACAAACATACATGAAACGGACACAAAGAACACCCAGACTCAGAACAACAATTTGTGGATCACACAAGGTGTTGTCCTACGTGGGATTCGAACCCACGATACTTGGCGAAGTAGGAAACAGCGTGGTGACCGTTAAACCACTAACGTGCAGTCAGTACATCAACAATATTCAACTTTGTAAAGAACTATACAGATATATATACTATTTTACCTGGTGTACAATAAAGTTTATTCTATTCTATCTATCTATATATATAAAAGCGAAATACCACTCACTTATTAATCACGAAATCTCAGAAACTATAACACCTACAAACTTAAAATTTAGCAGGTAGGTTCCTTATAGGGTGTAGACATCCGCTAAGAACGGATTTTACGAAACTCCACCCCTAAGGGGGTAAAACGGGGATTGGACGTTTGCCTGAAAGTCCTATGTTTTTGAAGTAAAAGACTTGAAATTTAAAATGTATGCTCTATAGACGGTGTGGAGGTGTGCTAATAATATATCTTTAGAAATCAACCCCCTTTTGGGGTTAAAACGGGGGACGGTAGTTTGGAGGCAAACGAGGTTGCTTGGGTCAGCTAGTTCTATATATAGATGAGTACACTTTCATATTTATTGTAAGTAGTAGTAAGAGTAGATGTGTATTCCATCTTATTATTTTTTATATAGACGGTTCAGTTTAAGTGTGCTTGAAATTTGAAGAAAGTAAGGAATAAATGAATACGTTAAGTGTCATAGATTTTATTTAACATACTTTTCAAAGTATGTAATATATAATGTTTGTGATTTCTGTTTGGAACTTTTCAAACATGAAACTCAAAAATCTACGGTTCTGTGGTATGTGAAAATTTTATTCTTATATAAACTTTAGATTATGATGACTTCTTCTTTCACTAAAGTGTAAATATGCAATGTTTACGTGAGTTATATTTCTGCAGTTAAAATAATGTCTGGATAAAAACAAAGCAAAAACTGAATGTATAACAGCTACAATCAAGTGTTCATTATACAATACAGAAACAGTAATCTTGTTTGCAACTTAATGAGTGTTCTCAAGTCTTAAGATTCTCAATGGACAATGCTAACTTCAGAAATTAATAATAATCTTGATAACTTCTGAACTTAGTACGAATCTGTAGAACAAGGCAACAGATACTAACAACAATTAGTTACTGTCTTTTGTTATATGTACTACGGAGATAAGACCTCAATAAATACAGAGTTACCTAACGAAACCACCTGCTTATTTACTCCAAAAATTATTTCATTATTATTAAATAAATATTATACTAGCTGTTGCCCACGGCTCCGACCGCGTGTATGTCGGTTATCGCTGCAAATAGTAGTATATGTGTTATTCTGATGTATAAGCTATATTACTATAAAGTTTCATCCAAATCCGTTCAGTAGTTTTGCGTGAAATAGTAACAAACATTCATCCATACTTACAAACTTTTGCGTTTATAGTCAAAGTCAATTAGACCATTCGATTTCTATCTCAGTTTGGAGAAAGTCACTAACGCGTCATGTATATGCACACATATCTCTTCTAAATAACCGTTGCGTCTTTTGATTGATATTCTCATAACTAATCATCAGTATTGGAGTGGAGTACCATCGATATAATTGCGATATAACGTGTATTGGAAATGCACGTATAAGAAATATCAGTTTTGAAATATAAATAAATAAATAAATATTTCGGACATCTAACACACTACGCCGTCTGGTCCCAAGCTAAGCAGAGCTTGTGTTATATGATATGATGACTCATGAGTAGTCAGGTTCTATAAGAGTCAGCCTAAAATTTATTGCTGACAGATGTTGAAATTGTACATCGACTGACTTTATGCCTAGAGCATTTTCCGAGCCAATATTTGGCTAGTGTAAAAATATTGCGAGGTGAGCGCACATAGTTTACATACTTAAACAATTAAAGGATACATTACATAAAAAATACGCTCGTTTCTGGGAATGTTAGGTTATGAAAAGGAAAATATTACCAACCTTAATAACACCTAATATGAGATCAATCTATTGCCGTCTATCAAGTTTTATTGGAATTAGGGATTTGAATTACTGAATGTTGAAAACCACATGTTTGCTTCACTAATACTTAGGTCCGAAACTGTTGTTTTGTTGTTTGTTTGTTTCACTTGTTAGTCAACATTCACTACATAGACTTTTATGATAAAGATATCAAT
Source organism: Diaphora mendica (assembly GCA_949125395.1). Classification (NCBI taxonomy): domain Eukaryota; kingdom Metazoa; phylum Arthropoda; class Insecta; order Lepidoptera; family Erebidae; genus Diaphora; species Diaphora mendica. The sequence goes on from OX421321.1 coordinate 13,994,049, forward strand.
CCTAATTAATAACCCAAAATTGTAAGCTTAGGGCGCTTAATGAGCTTCATTTCACGCAGCCATCAACGACTTTGAACCATTTCAATTAATTGTTACTATATCTCTCTAACACGCAATTTAGCAAAGTGATAATTACGTTATATCGAATCTTGAATCCACATTGTAATATAATGTTATGTATTATATTACTGAGCCCAATGATGTATGTAGTTTCTTTATTTTATAATTATAAAAAGTTATTTTTTTACCTGAGTTTTAGTCAAAGCTGTGAAATTTTAAAATACCTTGAGTTATTCGGATTTTCGAGGTGGAGATTAATAAAATCAGTTCAGCCATGCCCTTTTTTTACATGTAGTTTGGTTTGAAGTAATATAGAATTTGCAAATTACCAATTTCCACTTACCTAAAGTTAGCTTGTGGGTTTCTTAATGAACTAAGTTGTATAAAACACTGTTAGTAATTAAATCACCACCTCAACGAAATCAAGGTACGACAACGTAATATGAGCATCATAACTTTTCTTTTTTCTTTGTAACGACTGAAAAGAGGAAATTATTTTCTACGTGCTGTTGACACATTATTCAAATGACTACACAATATTGTTTCCATGAAATGAGTTTTTGTGGTACATTGATTCGAGTAAATAGAAAACATTTCTGTTTGCATTAGTGAACACTGGTTGTAAGGGGCTTTCGTGCTTCCATTCGCATGTGTATATGGACAACTAATATGACTTTATTATTTTGGCCCAATAAAGTTTGCTCTTAAAGTGGAACATTTGGTAGCGCATTGGCTAAACATAGGACAAGCGAAACTATTGATGATCGAGTGATGATGATGATGACGATAACATCTAACTTGTTCCAACCCCAATGACGCCTCTTGGGATTTCATTCAGGAGTGAAGAATACTGACGTGAACGTGTCAGGCATCACACTATATGAGCAAGGCTACTACGGCTTCCTTGATATTTTGGATCTGGCTACATTTCCATTGGGTTGCGTGTTATAATTTTGGTACAGGTACTAATGGGCACTTGTGATCCATGCACAAATGACTATTTCATTTTTGGAATGGAATTCATCCCATGATAGTGTTTAGCCATAATCTATGTATTTTGACACTCGCTTGAGGGAACTTCACAATAAATATCAAGGAAAGAGTTATCTAACACCGGTTTTCTGTGAAGTCATAATATCGCTCACACCTCATTAATTAATTTCGTTTCAGTAGTTTAGGTGTTATGGCGGGACATGCATAACATAGACTGCCAAAAGTATTACTCTTAGGTTGGCTTCGTGGTAGTTAGAAAATAACGACATTTGACTTGCAGTTGTTTAATTTGAAAAGTAAAGTATTTTCAGAATTGGTAAATTATACATATGACGTATAACTTTCTAAACGTTAGTTAGAATTACAATTTTATCAAAAAATAGTAGATAATAAGGATATATATTTAATGCGTGTGTGCGAATTTTATATAACATTTTTACGATAACCGTGTGATAAATGAACTAAATGTGAGAGGCTCTGAAGTGTACCTAATATTCGGTGACGCACTCACAGAACATTAAGATGAAAAAACATTTTAGAAGTTGTTTTATGGTAAAGGTAGCCAATGTTTGGGTTTTATTTGGTTATTAGATTGGTGGGAGTTAATAATGTGAATAGTATTAGAATAACAGTAACAAGAACATTCTTGAAATTACTAGCAATTTTATAGAAACCTAAAATAAATAAAATGCTACCAAAAATATTTTCATGTAAAATGTTGCCAAGATGACTGCATCTGGTTTACCCTGTGAAAAAGATATCAGATCTCATGTAGAGCCAAGCTTCTGAATCTACACGCCCTGACTCTACGAACCCTAACTTCACAAACTCTACATCTCAGTAAAAATGTATGGCTTCGCCGTTAAGATTCAGAATTCGTTCGTTTCTACTTATATACAAACACCTATACTATTGTAGTATTTTAATGCTATTACTTAAGATTTCAAATATACCAATCGTCGACCACTACTGAAAGATGATCTCCCATAAGGCGCGCCAACTATCCCGATCTTGAAAAGTTCGCATCCATCCGCTGTCAACACTTTCATTCCTATTCTTATAATATCATTACGGGTAGGACCCACTGGTTAATACCTTGGTCCATACGATTGCGGTATCGGCGACTCAAAGATGTGACGATTTTTGGTTTACAGATCCTGAATTTTGAATTATTTAGTAATCTTTACATTACACAAAATTTTAATTTCTGAAAAAAGACATTTAAAAGTTTTCTGGAACAAAATTGAATCGTAAAGTTACACTGTATAACATATTTCGAAGCAATGAAGAGAAGGTTAGGACCAAATTAAACTCTGATAAGAAATTATGACAAGTGCAGACGTACAACGAACACGAGTTCCGAATAAGAATTACATATTACAACTCGTATATTGAAGGAATAAAGTTAAACGTACTTATGTAAATATGTCGCGATAGAACGGGCTCCACGAATTTTATTACTTGAGTTTTCCTCGCAACCGATGTAAATTTTAAGTGTACAAGACACGTTTTAGATTTAAAATATTTTACTTTAGGGAGTGAGTTAACAATATCTGCAACATAATATGTGGGATATTTCTTCAGAATTTTGAAATGACATTTTTAAGAATGTAACGTTAAATGCACTGTGCATCTGACGTTTAAGAAGCTCGTAGTATCTTACGTATTTTGGATTTAGACAATTTTATTTAAATTTTGTTTGTTTTAAAATAATGTTGTTGTAATTTTTGGTTTGAAAAAAAGTCTTGAAATCCTTGAGGAGGATTTGTAATATCAAGATAAGATCTTTTTATGAAGATAAGTAATACGCGGTTGTAACCACGGACTACATCTTGGAATATTGTGAATATGTTTTAGTCGATGATCGAGTATAGTTTAATAACTAATACAGTCTGACTAGTACAGTCTAAATCGAGCGTTTAATAGAATTTGAAACTAGCTATATAATCATTTAGTTTTTCAAAGAAAAATGTGCGATAGTTTTAAAGTCATTGCAATGTAGTTACATGAGCAGACCTTACAGTCTCACATAAAAAATCACAAATTTTACAAAAAAAAAAACCGACTTCAATCTGGACCAAATTCAAATGGGACCATACGGGAATATTGAGGTATTCGTTAATTTTTCGCGTACATACATAATGCAAATTGAAGACTTATATGGTTTTCTCATGGATGACAAGTCAGAACTGAACCAAATTTAAATGGGACCATTCGGAAAGCACCAGCTTTCAAATAAAAAAAGAATCATCAAAATCGGTTCACCCAGTCCAAAGTTATGAGGTAACAAACATAAAAAAAAAAAAAGAAGTACAGTCGAATTGAGAACCTCCTCCTTTTTGAAGTCGGTTGAAAAATCAAAGAGTTTTTTAAATAATGTTACTGGTACATTTTTATTCAGAAGTACCTACCTGTGTTCTACATTAAAAATATAATAAATTAGAAATCCACAAAAATTCGTCGAGATTGCTTTTTAAAGCAAATTTCTTTGACCTCAATGTACTCATGATAAAAACCTGACCTTGTATGTTAAAAGTTCCACTTGTCTTGGAGAGGATATATTAGCTTTATAACTAGTATAATAAGAATAGAAGTCACAAATAAAATGAAAGAAAAAAATATACCAACATTGCTTTGTACATCACAAATACGTATAAATTTTTCCTTCCTCTTGTTAACATGCGTAAGGTGAAAACATTTATTTGAGGTGCTGTTTGAGCCTCTTTTTCATAATCGAATGAGCTTAGCAGTTATTTCGTTGGAAAACTATGAATTTCAGCTGAATAATCAGTGTTTCTGTATGGAATAGGGGGCAAACGAGCAGACGTTTCACCTGATGGTAAGGTGAAATGGACGCCCGTGGATAATATAATAGGTTGATTAACTAATCTTCGAGCTGACATGTAAATGATACTTTTTATTTTCTGCTTAAGGCGAATGAAAGCCAGTTCAAGCTTATTTCAAAGACAAACAGAGGTAAAGTCCCACGACATGTTCACAATATAGACATAAACCAAATATTTGAATACCTTCCAGTTGTTTGTTTTAAAGTGAAGTTCCGCGTAGAGCTTAGTTTGATATATGTATTATGATTACGTGGACGTCTGCTAAGAAGAGTTTGTGAGTCATATATCATAAAGAGCGTTTTAGTAGTTAATAAATTTGTCTTTAAAAAATCTAGATAAATTTATGGAAACGATATTTGCTTAAAATATTGTTCTATTTTTTGCTGTCATCATTCTTAAAATAATGCTAATTATGTAACCCGAAAACTCTAAAAATCGACCAAGTGCGAGCCGGACTCGCGCAGCAACGTTTCCCTACCATTTATAGGTTCAAGCGTCTACCTGTTGCCTTTATCAATATCGAGCAAAAACGAGCAAAAAAATCACGTTTGTTGGAAGCCCTTAAATATTTATTTTATTCTGTTTTTAGTATTTGTTGTTATAGCGGGAACAGAAATACAGCATCTCTGAAAATTTTGCACTGTCTAACTATCACGGTTCATGGGATACAGCCTGGTGACAGATAGACAGACAGCGAAGTCTTAGTAATAGGGTACCGTTTTACCCTTTTGGTACGGAACCCTAAAAATCACTAAAAAGTAAGATTTTCCTATCAAACGACGTTGTAAATCCGAAGATTTACTAAACTATATATGTCACACTAAAAAAATTGACGTCGTCTAAATATGTACATAGATACAAGAAAAGCATTTTGGAAATATTTAAGTAACGTACTAGTACGTAAAAGTTATATACGTAAAAGTACTTACATGTTGTTACTATCATTTTGTTAAGGTAAAAGTATGTAGCAAAAAAATACATTAATACTAAAGGAACTAAATAAAATAAGAAAAATCAGTGATAACCATAACGAAAACGCACCCATTGGACCATTTAATAATTACTTACAAAAATACTATGTATCTAGGATTTATTATTATTTTACGGTTTATTATTTTAGGATGTTTTAGACCAGTAGCAAAAATCCATTTGTCAGTTTACGCACAATCAAGTGCCTACATCACTTACGCCGAACCGCTAGAAGCAAAACAGGAAATTGTTTTCTGATTGACAAAAACGGTTTTCTGATTGCCAAAAACAGTTTTCTGTGTGATCATAGAAACATTTGGAATCTGTGAACATATATTACCCTGGAAGTTACACACAAGAACACAATGCGACATTAAAATGTATTGGGTATTTAAGTTAAATGGTGGCGCATCATAGGGTTAATAGTAATAAGTTAGTGAAAATTTAAGTTGTAGAATCTATATATTAATACGTAAAACAAAAACTTTGTACCCCTTTTTACGAAAACTATGCGAACGGAGAAGTATTAAATTTGGCACAGTTAAAGTTTATATGGAGGAGGAGTGCAGAGAGGTACAAAAGTAAATAACAAAAAAACATGGTCGAATTTCGACCACCGGACGAGTAAATTGTAAAACTTGAGTAACCAAATATATTTAGTTTGATTATAATCACAAATTGTAACAAAAAAATACCGACTTCAATGAGGATCAAATGGGCCCACACGGGAAACACCAGCTTTCAAATAAAAAAAACAAATCATCAAAATCGGTTCACCCAGTCGAAAGTTATGAGGTAACAAACATAAATAAAAACAGTGGAATTGAGAACCTCCTCCTTTTTTTGAAGTCGGTTAAAAATACATTTCAGGGAGAAAACTACGCAGGACAACATCACTACAAAGAGAAAGAAAACTTGAAACGAACCTTGTAACATTGGGGTCTCCTGACACAAGCAACCCTAGCTTAAAAGGAGATACCCAACACTAATTTGTTATATTGTAACTTATATGTAACTATAAATAAATAAATTAAAAAAAAAACAAATATAATATATGGCCAAAACCTCCTTTCTAAGTGTGCAAATGACAATGGCAGCGGGGCGGGCAGCGGAATCCGCTCGCTGGTAACGCAAACACATAGTTTTTGACTAAGGCGCACCAAGTGCGGGCGGGGCGGGTGAGCGGGAATCGCAGCGGGACAAGCGGTTGTCGCGAGCGGGGCGGGTGGACGTAAGTCAGTTTGCGTTTCCCGCTCTGTGTGTTCGGATATGCCGTTGCCGAGTGAAGATTTAACAAGTGCCGTATTGGCTGGTCCACCTTTGTGGAATTCTAGTGATTCCCCTTGGGTTCTTCTCGTAGACCCAGGCTAGAGTCTCGGGGTAACTTTTCCAGGCTATGGCCTGTTTAAGTAGTATTCCACGCCGCCTGCAACTACAGGCGGGTGACTGGGTTGGGCCCGATGGGCCTTTTGGTATTTCAAGGGTGTTAGTCCCGGTTTGGGCGTAACTAGCGGGAGGACCCGCTAATAACGGGGTTTATCTAGTGTGGTGACCTGTGCTTAGCGAGGTCGAGCTTCTAGAGGTGTAGACTTGAAGAAGCGCCCGTCAGCTAGCACTAGGTCGGATATAGAGAATGGTCCGGTGGGTGTTGAGGATGGTCCGGGGGGGTTGCCACGGAGACGAGATCTCGTTGTAGACCATACCTGTCCGGCGGTCGCCGATGGTAGGGCGCGAGCTCCCGCAGGTGGCGAGCTTGCGATCCGTCAGCACGCACGAACAGGTTGGTGCTCAGGCGTCCCACAAAGTCATCCAGGCTCTCCATGCGCAGATCCCTGGAGATCGTCCTGTTTCGCACAAAGCGGGGAGCGTTTGCAAGGGTGCGTAGTGCGAGCGACTGCTGCGCACGCAACCGGCGGCGATTCGTCTCGGAGACGAGGGCAAACCAGGCCGGAGCACCATAGGTGAGTCGGGTGCGAATGTACGCCTTGTACTCACCAAGCTTCGCGCGGAGCGGCAATCGGGACGATAGTACAGGCCGCAAAAGGGAACGTGCGGCATGAACCTGGGCAACGACGTTGTTAACATGAGGCTTCATGGACAGGGTGCGGTCGATGGTCACGCCGAGGTATTTCACCGTCGCGGACCACTCGATATTCCGTCCCATGAGCTTCAGCTGTGGCAGTATCACAGTCCCTATGGATATCGAATGAGTCTTCGCCACGTTGACCGTCAGTCTCCAATCCTTCAGCCAGCTGGGAAGTGCGTCTAGGGTGCGCTGCATGTTGGTGACAGCGTGGGTTCCATGTTTTGACGTCGTGATGTAGGCCGCGTCGTCGGCGTATAAAGCAAGTTGTACGTCGTCAGTTACGGGGATGTCGTTTATGTACCAGGAATAGCACACTGGAGATAGGCAGCTTCCCTGTGGCACACCGGCACAGATGGGTTGGTCCGTGGACAAGGCGCTTTCAACCGCCACTTGAAAGCGTCTGTCTTGCAAGAAGGTGGCCACAATCTTCACTACTCGACGAGGAGTAGTAGATGTGGACAGTTTGTACAGCAGGCTGGCGTGCCAGACGCGATCGAACGCTTTTTCCATATCAAGGAAGACTGCAACAATACGTTCGCGCTTGTTGCGAGCAACCGCGATGTCGTGCAGTACCCTCGCGAGCTGGTGTGTCGTGGAGTGTTCGGCACGAAATCCGAACTGTTCGTCGCGTGGCTGAAGGTGTGGCGTCATGTGCAGCAGCAACAGTTTCTCAAACAACTTTGACGTTGTCGAGAGGAGCGTGATAGGGCGTTAGCTTCCGGGTTGGAGGATGTTCTTCCCCGGCTTGGGCAGCATGATGACTCTGCCAAGTCGCCATGTGGCGGGAAAGTGACCGGTGCAGAGGATGCCATTAAAAAGACGCGTCAGCGTCGCGATTGCTCGCGGAGGCAGGTGACGCAAGGCTTCATTGGTCACCCGGTCGGGTCCGGGTGCTTTTCGGAGAGGCATTCGGCGAATCATCCGCTGGATTTGACCAGGGGAGAGGATGATGGGGTCCTCGTTCGGGGCTATCGGCTGCTCAAAGTACTGCTGGAGCTTCCTCTCAACATCTGCTAAGTGCTGCACGTTGTAGGCAGGATTCGGGCGGAACTGCGCTTCTAGGAAGTCGGCGAATATCTCCGCTCGGTCCTCGGCACGGTAACGTGGGGTTCCGTCACCAGCTAGCAAGGGCTTAATCGGAGCAGGTTTCCCAGAAAGTTGTCGGCATAGGCGATGTATGCACGACCAGTCTTCACTGGCTCGCTCAATGGTGCGTTGCCACGACTCCGTCGCGTTTGTTGCCAACGCGGCAGAGATCTTCGCAGCCAGAGCATTGAGCTGGGACTTCATGATCGGACATCGGGTGTTCTGCCACTGCCGTCGCAGTTTTCTCTTTCTTTCAATCATCGCCAGGATGTGGGCGGGGGGCTGAAAAGGCTTCCTAGCGGTAGCGATGTCAAGCTTTGACTCTCGAAGTGCGGTCTGTAGGGAAGCACTGAGATCCGTCGCAAGCTTCTCGACGTCGTCAGCTGTCTTAATTGGGAAGGAGGGCGAGAGCACCGCCATATGCTCGGCAAAGACCCGCCAGTCTTGGCATGATCGAGGGGGTAGCTGGAACGTTTGCGGGATGTCATCTAGAGTCAGGCACACCGGCTGGTGGTCGGATATGAGATGGTCGTCCAGGACGTCAAGATACACAGCCGCGTTGATGTCGCGGGTGATGGCTAAATCTATGACGGCCGGTGTATGGGCCACGCAGTACAGGTAGTGCGTTGGAACCTCTGGTCCTAGCACCTGGTACGCGTTCCGGTCAGCATCATCTAGGAGGCGGTGGCCTTCTGGGCAAATGATGTTGGAGTTCCACGCCGTGTGTTTCGCATTAAAGTCACCGGCGATTATGGTGGGCAGCGGTGAGCCCAGCAGGATGTGAATATCAGACACTGCGAGACGCTGACCCGGTGGTCTGTAAAACGCAAACACACGGGTGGGCTGGCTTCCGATGAAGACCTCTACGCCCAGGGCGTACGCAGATTGCAACATTGGTACTGGTAGCACTTGGTGGACGACTCTTCTCTTGACCAAGACTGCTAATCCCCTATAAGCAGTCCCTCTCGGCGAGCGTTGGTCCTGCCGGTAAACATGATAACCTCCCATTTTGAGTTTGTCTACTGGTCTAAGGTGTGTCTCGTTGAGTAGGGCTATGTCGACTTGCTGCTTTGCCAGTAGCTGTTTCAGTAGCCTGGTCTTCTCTGGTGACATCCCGTCGGCGTTCCAGAATAGTATTTGCAGTCTACGCAAATCCAGATTTGCATAGTTCTGCAAGGCAATTAATGATCAGTGGGACGGGGTCCCGCTTCTCCAGTAGCGCTACCAGCACCTTCTGTAAAGTACCGATAACGCTGGTGAGCCTAGGGTCCAGGTCTACCGTAGCCAGATTTGGGGCCTGTTTCGGTTGGTCAGTCCGCTTCGCCTTCGTCCCCTCTGAAGGGGCAGCGACCACGGTGACCTCCTGGACGTTGTTGGAAGGCGCGTCTGCCTGCTCGGCCTGCGTCTTTCCATTCTTCTTGGGTCGTCTCCTGCGACGTGTACGCGGTGGGTTGGCTGCTGCCATGAGTGAGGTGGGAGCGTTGCCGTCCTCGACGATGCTGGGCTTCTCTGCAGGGTGTGATGTGGCTGCTAATGTGCGTGCGATAGTTCCAGCCTTCCGATTTCGGATCTCCCGTTTGAAAACAGGACAGGCGGAACTATTTGCAGTGTGCGATCCTCCGCAGTTCGCACATGTAGGTGGATCCTCTAGAGGGCGTGGGCAGTCTCGAGCGGTATGGGCTTCGCCACAACGCACACAGGAGAGTGGCCTGTGGCAGTTATGGGACGAGTGCCGAAATTGTTGGCACCTGTGGCATTGCGCAGGTCCTTTTTTGCCACGCCATGCCTCTATGCGTACGCCGGGCATACATAGAAGTTCGTTTACTTCGTAGATACCCGGCGTGACGTTTGAGGTGCGCGCCAACTGCGTGAAAAATAGGCAGCCAGGACGGCCCTCTCGAGCTCGGATGGGGTGCACGAACTCGGGCGTAAACCCGAGTTCGGTGAGTTCTGCTTGGATCTCTTCTGGCGGAGTATTTACTGGGAGTCCTCGAATGGCCACCTTGAGGCTGCGTTCTGCGGGGAGGGAGTACGAAAACCAGGAGATTTTCTCCTTCGTCTCCAGCGCGTACAGGTGATGATACGGATACCGGATCACCTTTGGATGATACGGTACTCTTGTTCCGATTTTGGGATAAAACGCACTCCCTTCCCGAATGGGCGACCGTTTGGCGCGTGCCCAAGTAGATTTTTGAGTTCCCGGAAGTGTGTCGGCCAATTCGGGAGCATTTCAACAACTAAAGGTGGGTAGCGGGTGGTTGCCTGTTTCTTGTCAGCAACAGGGATAGCACCAGCGTCAGCATCGAGTGTGGCGGCATTGGCAGAAGTAATGGTAGTGGCAAAAGCGGGGGTAGGAGCCACAGCAGGTGCAATGAGGTGGACAGCAACAGCGGAGGCAGCAACTGCGTCGACGACACTTGAAGCGGCGGGCGCTCCCGCAATAGTAGCGTAGGTGGGCCCCACGACTTCCATGGGTGAGCTTCTTGTAGTCGCTGGTTAGTTAAAGGGCGGCGTCATGAACAAAGCTCGCCTTTCCTCCATTTGTGGTGGGGATGGGAAGCGGTCGGAGGCTTCAAATTTATATTTCGTTTAAGCCGCGTGATTTCAATAAAGCTATATCCGACTTAAATGATGATTTAAACAGAATCGTATATTGGGCGGACAGAAACTCGCTGGTTCTCAACCCGAATAAAACGAAATATATGGTATTCGGAACTAAAACGTGTCTTAAATCAATTCCCAATTTAAACATAACCCTAATTGGGAAGTCAATTGAGAGAGTCAATGAGGTTCGGAATCTTGGTCTGCTTGTTGACAGTAATTTAAGGTTCGAAAAGCATGTTGCTGACTTGGTGCGAAACTGCTTTTATAGATTGCGTATATTATACAAGTTATGGCCCTTTCTGTCCGAGGGCTTGCGAATAAGATTGGTTGAGTCCTTGGTGCTATCGAAGTTAAACTACGGGGATACGGTGTATGGGCCGCGCCTCCTAGCCCGCACGGATCGGTTAATTCAGAGGGTACAGAACGCTTGCACACGTTTTTGCTTCAGGATACCACCTAGGACACACGTTACACCAGTCTTAAACGACAATTTTATTCTAAAAATGAAGTCCAGGCGTAAACTTCACTTGGCATCACTTATGTTTGGCATTGTTAAATACCGAGAACCATTTTACCTGTTCCGTAAGTTAGAATGGGTGTCAAATAGACGTGATTGTACCGTAAGACAGTGCTCGAAACAACTCTCTATTTTACCTCACAAAACAGCAGCTTTTAAAGGTAGTTTCCGCTATGCAGCTTCGAAAATTTGGAATAACTTGCCGCCGCCTATAAGATCGTTAAATACTATCGGTACCTTTAAATTTAGACTGCGGCAGTACCTTATAGACGCACAGCGGAAACTGGACATGATTAATGTAAACACATCATTTATATAGCGTATTAATAAGCGTATAATACTGGCGAGCGCTCCCCCAATGTTAAATATATCAAATGTAATATATAAAATTAAATTTATTTGTTTAGCTGTTTTTTGTTAGTTTTTAACCTTTTTTTATTTGTACTATTATAATTTAGTGAATGTTTTTTATTTGTACTATTATAATTTAGTGAATGTTAAGGTTATTCGGTGTGAGGGCATAGCATCAAATATCTAAGATGTATTTGTAATCTATAAGCTATTGTAACGGTGATAAATTATCACTGATAATGATAATGGTGATAATGGTGCAATTCGTTTTTAAGAATAGTGTCACTAATTGTCAGTTAAGTAGCCTTAGGTACACTGTCACTTGGGCCCAATTGAAAACCAGCGTCAGGTTTTTTGCCTGACACAATGCTGAAATGGGTCCATTTTTGGTACAGTTTTTTGTTACGTGTATTCCTATTTTTGTTTTTTTGTAAACAAATATTGTATAGTGTGTGCCAAAATAAATATTTTTCATTTCATTTCATTTCATTTCATTTCATTTCATTTCATTTCATTTCATTTAGTCTGTGGACCAGGGAAGCGTGGCGGGGGGGCTGCCGCCTTTTTCGGCCTTTGCGGCATCGCTCGTGCCCCTTCTGTAAAGGCGGATGCGGGTGGTGTGGCATTAAAAGCAGTGGCAGGCGTGACAGTCGGCGCCGGCTCGACTGGGCTTCCGGCTGACGGCCCGGGTGGAGGTGATGTATCAGGTAGCGATAGCACGGAGAGGGTGAAGAATTCCTCCCCCGCTCCCGGCGTCGGTGTCAAGACAGCACTCGGAGGTGTACTCGACCGCTCACTTGGCTCTGTCACAGGAGGCCGTTGTGTCTGCGTGGCGCGGCGTGTCAATGAGGCTTGGTCTGCGGCTGCCACGCGCTTCAGTGCGGATGCTGCAGCGCCTCGGGAACGGACGTAGATTCGCTTCACGATCCCGGAGTTCTGTTGTGGGCGAGTTGCCCGGCGTGCGGTTGGAGGTGGCATGCCAGGTTATGCCTTCCTTTGTTACTGTTTATATATCAACATTTATACGTGGCTTTGCGATGCGCTGCACAAACAACACTTTTCGGCACAAGGTACCCACTGAACCGGCCCACCGGGGCTTGCCGCTGGTGGCAGACCGGGGGCCGAGGACGGCAGTGTACCCTGCGATATCCGTAAGGGCCGTTGTATGCGCGGTATAAATAATTTGCTAACGCGCCAACCGCGGTCGTTCGGCGTTCAATACGCAGGGCTGTTATTATCACTTCGCTCGGATTACGAGGCGAGCGACGCCTGTACTGCACGAAGTGACGTCACGAAAACGTACGGTGAGAGATCGGCACAGACGTGCGTCCCTCGCGACAGCGCGTAGCGGAGTTCCCTAGTGATTCAAATCATTCGAATCGACTAGTAATTTAAAAGCTATGGGAAGAAATAAAAATAATAAGCGGAAATTCTAATGGTAATTCACTTTTATTAGTTATTTTCATTGTTATAACTATTAAAGTAAAGTAAATCAGTAAAGTCACTTCGTGCTGCTCTAGCCCTCATTGTAACCCGTCATTGTGGAACTATTGTTATGTAGGTAGGTACGTCGGGACCGCTCAATCGCCCCGCTGCAACTGTGTTCATCCAATGGAATGTGCATTTCCCGCTCGACCCGCCGCCCGCCCTGGGCCTCTGTAATTGCACACTAAGGAGATGCCAATGTCCAGCAGTAGACTAACTAGCTAGTGAGCAGTAGTAAAGGCTTTTGATGATGAAGATTTGATTAAAATAAATTTACTCTGAAATTCGCTAAATAACATAACACATTCCAACTCGATAATATATTAACTGCCATTTCATGATTATACATAGGTAGGTACAACTAACTATTCATACAACCGATATTTAAGTAGCGACTTGACACATTAAATATTGAGCGAATAATTGCTAAGACCTTCAAACAGCTGCAAGTGTTTAAAATCAATACTACGATATATGTTAGTAGTCATAAAAAAAATTCAAGTATTGACAATTTGAGGTAATATTTATTAATAATATTTATTTTTATTATATGATTAAGTAACAAACGGAATCTTAATTACAACGACTAAGTACTGCTAATAGCTAACTGTTTTTATTTCTACTTTTTCTTACTAGGTTTCACGATACTGGAAAGTCTAAAGTATGTTCTTGTAACGAAATCATGGGGCAATCTAGTTAGACAGCACAAATATTTATCGAACTGTGGTGTAATAACATAAGTAACGCTACTTAATCAAGAAATGAACGACCATTTCATTTAATGGTAACATATAATTTTAAGATCAGTCCACGACTTGTAGAATTTTATTTGCCTATACTCTCTATCTATGAATGAAATCAGTGTAGGTACCTCTGAACAATTTTGACACTTCAATCAATTTACATTCTTTATATTATGTATCTCTCAATAACATATTGTTTCTCTTTTTTTTTTTTATATGTATCTCTCAATAACATATTGTTTTTTTTTTGTTTTTCTTTTGTTAAACTTCTTTTACTTAATCCAGTTTAGTTTATAATTATATTTAGAACAAGCTGAGCCCCGCGGTGTTACCCGCGGCTGTTGTTGTACCTTTCTATAAATAACCGCGGGTAACCCTGCGGGACGAATCTAGTAAAAAAAAGAGCCTAAATTATTCCTTATATCATCAGTTATCTGCCAGTGAAAGTCACGGCAAAATCAATACAGTCGTCGCCAAAATTAACCGATGCAAACAGACAGACAATAAATAAAAAAAAATTGTAAGTACCGTATAAACTTTTATATGCATTTAGTGTGAAGCTGTTAATTTGAAATAACAAACCAACATTTCAATCTGATTTATTTATGTAGTTTTTATACATAAAATTCTAATTTTCACACAATACATATTTATGTAAGGCGAACATATTTATTATATTCGACATCTCACTAATAAACACACAGGCATGAATATTCTACTCGTAATTATAACATGCTAACATGTTACAATTGCTGAAGGCTAAAGGATAGATAGATTATTCAGCCATCCACCATTAGGTTATGACTACGGTTTATTATAAAATACACTGTTTAAATTAAATACATTGCCTCTAACGAGCACTAATAAAGATCTTTGGGTAAACTTTTAGGTACATACACGTATATACCTACCCGAATATGAACTTAAACTACTGCTAACAATAAACCATGTTATATTTTATGAGATTATTCCAAGTTCGTATATTTTATACGAAATTTCATGAAATCTGAGCTTAAAATGACGTTGTAAAATGATGAATGTTTTCCAAATGATAAAACGAAATATAACAAGTGAAATCTCCAGTCTTCGGATTCCGTAGTTATTTAATTTAATTTTGATGGTCTCATTTTCCAATTAAGTGAAATCTTACAAAATCATTTCCTCTCAAATTCACAAATTTCATATATGAAATTAATATCGAGTTTCATGGCTTTATTTTAATATGCATATTTAGTAATAAATAAGTAGGTACACGACCTTGTTGTGACATTAAAGCTTATAGTTTAACAAGTGTTGCCCATTATAGCTTTGAAAGAGTAGGTAGTTAATATGCTTAGATTCATTGCACATCCGAACACATTTTTTTTCAAGATAAATAAGTTGTCAGCTATCTCTATACCAAATTTTATCAAAATTTGTCCAGCCGTTTGCGCGTGTAGAAGCATCAAATATACAAAAGCACTTGTGAGTTCTTTTGTATATTTGTTGCTTTTTCACGCGCGTATATTGCTACTGTCAATGTAAATGTCACTATCCATTTAAAAAAAAATAGGTACCTTTATATGTAAAGGTAAAATAGTATAGATATACTATAGACGTGATTAATTAATTAATTAACAAACGCAAACCATGCAGTTCATGATTTGTTAATACAGCATATTATTATCTAACTCGTTTTGTGCAATCTAATACAAGTACATAATGTTTCTAATTAATTGCACGAGCTATAATTAAACAAACAGAGAGAATTTCTAACCAGTACTGGATTTAAATGAATCAACAAATATTACGAAGGGATAAATGTTCCCCGGATTGTTTAGCAATACAAACATTTTTCGTATTTTCTTATACTTACTTACTTTTACTTTTTACTTACTACTTTTATACTTACTCCTTCTGGCTCAGTCGAGTAATACTCGACTGAGCCAGAAGGAGTAAGTATTTGTATGCATATTTTTGTGGCATACTGTGTAGCATAAAAGGGTTGATGAAATATTAGTATTGTCCTTAGAATAGTCTTAATTGTGACAGTGACACGTAGCATATGAGAAATATGAAAACTAAAAATCGCCGTTTTGTAAATCACAAGTATGGGTTTTTTGTTTATATATAATTTATATAATTTAACAGTCACATTGTCCTACAAATTGCGTGGTACGTTATCCCGGCTCTACACTCAAAAGCCTACTAGCCCTGTTAGCTACCATAATCGATTCTTTTAAGGTGAAAGGTGGGCCCTCATCAAAATGAAGGAGCCACTCACGAAAAATTAGCTTGATAGTAATAACTTGTAAAATTTATTTCGGGGATCCCGGACTATTAAGAGATAGACAAAAGCGTATAAATTCCGAATTAAATAAAGTCGAGCCGACTCAGAATTTATTTAACAAATGTCGTTTAAAATACTCAGATCGTTATACCTTTTAAATTATGTTTATTAATATTGTACTAGTTATTCAAAGCAATAGGTCTAGCTTCACAAAAGCACTGCAGCTAAAACACTTCTTGCTATAAATTCTAGCTGAATCGTGCAGTTTAAAATGTAAATAGTGAATAGCTTCAATTGAAATAAAGAATAAACTAAGTACGCGCCATTTTTCTTTCTGTGAACGGACTCCTTGACAGCCGATATGAGCATACTGCAAGCCATGTAATTGGGAAATAAACTATTATAGGGCAATAAAGAGCTACAGTAAAAATAATGAGATACTACATTTCTTCAGTGTATAAAATGTATTTAGATATATAGATAGAAAACTCTTTATTTGTACACCATAATATTACACAATTACAAGATTACATAAAATGTGAGATATAGTGTACAAAGGGCGGCCTTATTGCCAAAAGCAATCTCTTCCAGGCAACCTTAGGATGGATCAAAATGTGTAGGAGAGACAGTGGTAGTTGACGGTGCAGTGAGTTTTTAATTAATTATATTATTAATTCTATTACTATCTATCTATAATGTATTTATGTTCTAGATAAAATATATTCTCATTTTTTAAATAGAGTAATATTGAAAAAGATAAAAATATTCATTACAAATAATAATTGAGCTTTTTATCATTCAGCAACACGGTAGGGAGTAGTCATACGCAGGCGTTCGGCTCTGCTAGATTAAATGAAGCCTAAATATATAAGCCTAAATGGGCCTACACTTTACACTCTTATGACACAGAATGTATTTATGTGTGCGTGAAATTGTAAATGTTTTAATTATGTGTGAGTTCGTAGTGACAGGCGATTGTTTTTGTATGTGAGTCTAAAATGTGTATGTGTCAATATTTCCTCTCGCGAAAAATGGCATACTGTTTTGTTCTGGAAAAATACGCTATGTCTACTCCCCTCCGTTCGGTGGCCCGTCTTGCTCTATGGATTTTTATACAAGATAAAAAAACACATATTCACCATTTTACCATGAGATCATGACATTACTATTATTCACATTGACCATTAATAACATACCTATGCGTAATATTATGACGTATTTAACGTCTTGATATTTAACGTGAAATTTCCGTTTAATAAATTATCTTAGTTTCAAATTCCTTATTAATGTATTAGGCATTATTTGAATTTCAAACAATGAAAATGCTTCCACGGAAATTGAACCATATTTTACTTTCATGTGTCATCTTGTGAATAATGTAGATTGTTCTTCAGAGTACGGGATGTTATGATTAATAACTTGTAAATGTGACAGAACATAATGTAATATACTTAACTAGAAGTGGAGTTACAATGTTTGTTCACGAATTTTAATCATCTACACATTATAATTATACATTCATAAAAGAACTAATCTTTAGATGTCCTTTCAGGGTACTAAGGAGATAATTAAGGTCAGGACGTGGCCTTAAATATTCTTAAACTATTCAGTAGTCAGCTCACCTCTTCATTCAAAATTCTAATATTATGCAAATGTGATATGTGACGTATATATTATCGGACGCAACGTCAGGTTATGAAGTAAGTGCTACATATTATTTACTAGCGACCTGCCCCGGCTTCGCACGGGTGGATGTCAGATGCCCCCGCCGACGACACGATTCCTGCATTTTAAATCTGTAATATCTTCAAATATATTCATTTAAATTAGATACTGTAAAGAGCCATTTTGATCTATATTAAATACACAATGTATTTAATTTACTTAATTGTGTAAGGATTCATTCTGTATTGCAGTTGGCCCGCCAGGCATGATCACCTCGCCTGGTCGGAGGATCCTCCCTTTGTGTTGGAGGGACATGACACCCGTTTCTCCACAGGTGCAACCAGCGTTTGCAATGTAAGCGCAAAAAAATGTGTTTAATTGCTACATCATATTAGAAACCTCGAAAATTAGCAGTGTTGCCATACTATATTATGCATTTATTATACATAAAAACCTTCCTCTTGAATCACTGTATCTATTAAAGAAACCTGCATTAAAATCCGTTGCGTAGTTTTAAAGATTTAAGCAAACAAAGGGATATAGGGACAGAGAATGCGACTTTGTTTTATACTATGATATGATAACATATATCGATATGAAAACCAATTTTCTACCTGGAATAATAAAGTATCTGAAAGTGGTATTTTTTTAAAAACCATAAATATAGATAGTTAATAAAAAAATAGGTTTTTCTTAACTCTATTATTGGAATTCAGTAGGTAGTAGACTAGTAGTATCATGTTCAAATTAAATTCATACAAAGATAAATTCTTAGTAAATGGCATCGAATCAAACAATTTTTTCTATTCGAATACTGAAAATCACGAGTTTGAGATTAAACGAAAAAAATATTTCTTGAACAAAAATTTCTAAGTATTCAGGCAACATACCAAGTTTGTTCCACCATAAAACTGATTGAATTATTCACGCTTACACGTACCCACTTGCCAATAATGGCCAAACACCCCATCGACGTGAATTACTCAGAGTGCTCGGGTTGTTTAATATTACATAGAATGTGTTATAGTATGTGCTTCAAGCTGGATGATAGCATTCTTATTTAAAACCAATCTGCAGACGCGAGATGATACTCAAATATTGTATTAAGCAAACAAGAAGGGTAAACCACGTTTTATGTTTATTGTTACATTTCTGCCATTGTTATAATCGTATGTAAGAGCATTTTTTGTTTTCAAACATTAGTAAAATTATGATCATCATATTTTCACTAAAAACGCTCTATATAGCCACAGTAGTCGGTTAAGAAAACTTTACTATACATATGAAATTACTTTAATATACAACTAACTACTAACTAAAATAATCTTTAATATAAACAGGTACTAAATGAAACAAAAACAGAAACTATATTGGTTAGCTAAAAGAATAGTCAGTGATATGTACCTACACAATTTGTTTAGTCAGCATATTTACATTTAGTGGTACAATGGTAGCTTTTAAATATTATAATAAATAGGGGAAAGCCTGGGAATTACGGTTAGTAATTCAAGCATTTAGTTAAAGGTAGTATAGTTAATGAAACGTATACGATAATTTTATTCCTTACGAAATAGATTAGAGAATAGGTACCAGCCCCCTAGCCAAGTTGCAAGCGTTCTTCATTCTGCAATCGTTAACGCCTAAATTCTCTTGTGTCATTGGCTAATCTTATAGTAGAAGATCCGATCCTAGATCGAACTGCACCGAGCTGATAATAGAATAAAACTTATTTTACAATTAATTTCGTATAATATACTATATTTTAAAACTGGGTTGTCTAAAAAAATCCTGGACAGAATATATTTAATTATTTTTTGAAAAATGTCTTTTTTTTTAATTTTGCAACATCAAGATAATAAGAAAATTTTATACTGGACTTAAAGTACGAAACATGTAGAATGTGCCGACATAGGATTGTCTATTATTTACCTGGACGAACTACTGGGTTGCCAGGTATAAACAGGTATGTCGATATCAGTTACTTTCACTTGTGTGATTATAGAAAAAAAAATATATCACATTATGCGCTGCTTTATTGTGAACACGTTGATATAGGGTTGTCTGCAAAAAATTTGGTCCTAATAGAGGTTTGCTAATTTTCAAGATTTAAATTTTCAACGCGTGTGGAAATGAGTGACAGAGAGATCTGAGGTAAGTATCCGTGTAATGGATGGTGATGTGTGCTACTTTGACCTGAATGCAGATCTGCTCAATAAGCTAGACCGTCTTCTCAATAATTGCATTCGATTCATTTTCAATTTACGTAAATATGATCATGTGTCACAGTATCGCTCCCTATTGAATTGGCTTACAATTCGCCAACGCAGAGAGGTACGAGCATTAACCACCTTATAC
Organism: Diaphora mendica; assembly: GCA_949125395.1. Lineage (NCBI taxonomy): Eukaryota > Metazoa > Arthropoda > Insecta > Lepidoptera > Erebidae > Diaphora > Diaphora mendica. The sequence continues at coordinate 14,014,078 of OX421321.1, forward strand.
TCTTTACTCTACTCACCAAGTTCTCCTTCTTACCTAACTTCCCAACTTCAATATGTAGGTGCTAATCACGCAAAAAACCTTAGATCGTCAAACAACTTACTTCTTCATTGTCCCTCTCACCGCTCGGATTTTGTACATTCTTCTTTCCTGGTTCAATCTGTCCTGTTATGGAATGCGCTCCCTCTCGAGATCAGGATGGCGAAAACACGTCAAGCCTTTAAATACTTGTTGCGGAAACATTTCACAAAAATATTAACACCACAATCCTAAATTTTATCCTCTTCACAACAAAAATATATATAAGGTATTATGTATGTATATGTATATTATGTGTGTATATATGTATATATGTGTGAGTATATAATTACTTAAATATTATGTGTACTAATATCCTAATGATATAAGTAATAATGTAAAATCATTAAGTAATTTACATTTGTAAGCTCTCTCTCTCTCTCTCTCTCTCTGGAAATATGATATACTATAGTGGAATTATTTTATTTAACATTTCTGAACATTGTGCATCTACCACTCTTGGCTCTGCATCACCCTAAGGTCGACTGGTAGAAAATGCCTACGGCATTAAGTCCGCCTGTGCAACAATTATGCATGAAGACTTAAATAAAATAAAAATAAAAAATAAGAAAGTGCGCATACTCGGTACATAAACTATGGAGAGTAGAGGTACACCTACTAACCTTCATATTGTAAACAGTACGGCGTTATTTTGGCTCTGCTTGAAATTTGGGTAGGGGGGCTGTATAGAATGTATTGATGATCATATTTCTACACTCTTCCAACACTTTATTTTCTACGGTAGTAGCCTGTCCGCTCCTCGGGGGCCAAACAAAAAATATGAAACCTTATTTGGGTCTACAGCTACCTGTTTACCTTCCAATGTTAGAAGAGCCCACTTCAATTCTCCGAGGAAATCTTACCTACTCAATATTTTTTGGATTTTGTTTACTTGTATCGCTTTATATTAGCTACCACGAGATCGTCGAACCTATCGGTAAATATAGACTTGTAAAACAAGAAATTTATCTACATTTTGTTGGAATAATTTATGTTGACGTCCTTTGTTATTTAATTGCTAGCTGATCCGGTAAACGTTGTTTTGCCATAAAAAAAAAGATATAAAAAATAGATGTTGGTCGATTCTCAGACCCACCCGATATGCACAGCAAATTTCATAAAAATCGGTCCAGCCGTTTCAGAGGAGTATGGTAACTAACATTGTGACATGAGAATTTTATATATAAGATAATATTATTCTACCACTTTACTAACTAATAAACATAATTAAATATAAAATTTGTAACTCTTATTATATTTCAATATATTACACTAGCTGACCCAAGCAACCTCGTTTGCGTCCAAACTACCATCCCCGTTTTAACCCCAAAAGGGGGTTGATTTCTAAAGATACATTATTAGTACACCTCCACACCATCTATAGAGTATACATTTTAAATTTCAAGTCTCTTACTTGAAAAACATGGGACTTTCATACAAACGTCCAACCCCCGTTTTACCCCCTTAGGGGTGGATTTTCGTAAAATCCGTTGTTAGCGAATGTCTACACCCTATAAGGAAGCTACCTGCTAAATTTCAAGTTTGTACGTGTTATAGTTTCTGAGATTTCGTGATTAATAAGTGAGTGGTATTTCGCTTTTATATACATATACAGATAGACATAGGCCTCTCTTCAGAAATAAGGTAATAGCCTACTGTACCACGCTGGCCAGACGGGTTCTTAATCCGTCACTACATGGACAAATCGATAGCTATCTACCTATATTCTTTAAAATCAATAAAGAAATTGGTTGTCTGTAAAGTCGGTTTACGGACGATAGTTTAACGTGACAACGTCATAATAAAACATTGATGAAATGATGAGAGATAGATGAGGTGCAAGCGCCGCTCATACAATGACGTATAATGAGAGTCACGGGACAATGAGTCATCCTTTTTCAACCGACTTCAAAAAAGGAGGTTCTGAATTTGACTGTTTTTTTTTTATGTTTGTTACCTCATAACTTTGGACTGGGTGAACCGATTTTGATGATTCTTTTTTTATTTGAAAACTGGTACTTCCCGAATGGTCCAGTTCTGACATGTCATCCATGAGAAAACCATATAAGTCTTCAATTTGCATTATGTATGTACGCGACAAATTAACGAATAACTCAATATTCCCGTATGGTCCCATTTAAATTTGGTTCAGATTGAAGTCGGTTCTTTTTTGTTAAAATTTTTTTGTGCATGCAGTCGGCGTTCATCACTTTATTAGACGTCGTCACGTCGAAAAAAAATTGCTTGAAAAAAAAGATTAAATTAACCAAATAATAATTTACTAACATCACCTTCGAATAAAATACTGAGACATTCACATTCACAATTACGAAAACCTTTAAATAAACCTTGAAGTTTCAGGCTAGTGACATAGTTATCTTCTCACGGGGACCCATGTCACATAGACGTAATCAGGATCAGAAGGTTGACGGTTACGTAATGAGGACTCACACAAATCTTCTTTATACAAATGTTCAACGTATTTCTTTTTCCCTTTTTCTTTAACTGCTCTAAACATAGATAAAAAGTGTTTATTTTCGTTTTGAGACAAAATGATTAAATCTGAAACAATTTTTTACATATTTTTTCGAATAGAGTTTAATCTAAGTTGATGTTTAAAATCACTATTTATTAACTTTATTATAATTAATCTGGGCTTACGAATTTTGGCAGTAAAGGAAGTCACGGCCAGTAAGTCGTTGGTGCTACGATTTTTTTTTTGGAATTCACGTAAAATAAAAATAAAACATTTTCCGTGACTTAATAAAGCCCCTAGTAACATCTTACAAACTGAGGCAGCGGTGCCGCATGTAATGGATCGGGGAACAGAAGGAGGTCCTTAGATGTGTAAAGGACCAAATGATGTTTTATTTACCTGCCAGCATCTTTATAAGTTAAATATTTTTCAGTAATCGTTGGCTTGTTTATATATTTAGTTTTTGTTATATTTTATAGATTGAGTAACGGTATCGCTCGTTATGGTAACACATTTTGTCAGGTTATTTAGTTTTTTCTTAAAAACAGCATATTTTTGAAGAAGAGAGAGAAAAAAGTGCTTTATGACAATTTCAATGACCCAGATAATATGACAATAGACGTCGTCCGTACCCTACCACGCTTCTCCATGAAAATGTGTCATGGCTGGTGGTATGGTTGAAGTGATGAGAAATGAGCACGCAAGGCAGAAAATAAATAAAAACAGTATTTGATGCGGTTTTTGACTATTTAAAGCTTTCATAAATGAGTATACACAAAATCACGCGTGTTTACTCGAAAAAGTAGTGAGAGGAATATTACAAATGCTGCAAAGGAGGACTTTATCCTGTATGCATTTTCTACCACTTTTCGCGCTAGTGTTTTGGTCCCACGTAATATGTAGGTGGCGAGTCTATTGTTTCTAAACGGGATGAAGTGTTTACCGGGGCCTCGTCTCGATCGGCAGGTTAACCACTTGCAAGTGCAGTTGGCTTGGGGCTCTAAGTTCTTGGCATCCCATATTCAACATATTTATACCATAAATAACAATGTCATTTTTAAAATAAATATTATTTAGATTAACAGTAGCTATAGAAAAGCTATTCATCATCAAATCAATCATCAAAAAAAAAAACTATTTAAAAACATTATTGACAATATTTTTCTGTATCGTCAATAGTCATCGGTAGTCGCAAATATTTATATTTATTTTAAAGAAATTAAATAATTTAAATATATCAACCAATATACATACGCAAGTAAGATGCCACATTTCCAAAACAAATTTCTAGTTTAACTTGCAAGTCTCATGTTACTTACCATATTTTAAATGACTAGTGCATAGTGTCCAGGGTATTAAGTCCGCATTTGTTTACCGTGCTGCGTTGCTGTTGTTTAAAATATGCATTAAGTTATTATGAAATATTTTGTAATTTTTTCTTAAATTTTAATGTTGTATAATAGTCTTTAACTATTGTTTTTATATTTAGTTTTTGTAACACATTACCTTGCCATTTCAATCATAATCCTAATTTTTGTATGTATTTAATATTTGATTCAGATTACGAAACTTTATGATTTTCTTTACGAAAGTTCTATATATACTTGTCTTCTTAAAAGTATATTTGCTTGAGCGCAATCCATTCATTTTGAGAGCAGAACTCGTTTCTCGTCGTCCCATAGTTTATATCACTCATTTTCCTCAGTGTTTCTAATGCTCCTTTTAGGATATCGGCCCACCACCTCATCTCCTTGATATCGTCATGTTTTTTTCGCCATCTCTATATATAAATGCAAATTTTTTTGCTTAGTTGACAATGCAACAGATATTGACTAAAAAAAAATTTAAGCAATAGAAACGATTGGTTTGCAACTACGACAGGTAAAGATAAATATAATACTTTACAAAGATGCATATATAATTGAAATGTAAGAAGATTAAAAATAAGTCAAAGTTAGTAACTGCAAACACTAGCTTGCACTAAATTTTAGTGTCAACGTCTTGCACTGAAGGACACTAGAAGAAACGGTTTCGTTGTTCGTTAAGCTGTTCAAAGAGTCCGAACCATTTCTTTAGACTTTTTGAAACATTTCGGCTGTTCATTATCTTCCGTATGCGAACATAGTTTCAAGGCACACGACCTTAAGTTTAATTTATGTGGTTCCTAACGTTTGTTTCTTGAGTGTCTGGTGAACAATACTAGTAAATCTGTAAAATCGTTGAAACGTCAAAATCCTTGAAATGCAAAATGGCATATTTTCCAGTTTGCAACGGCTAATTGCATAAAGTAGCAGTAAATTCAGGAAAAAATAATATTTGCTGCGGCTAGACATGCGGTTTGAATTACGGGATTGACTCCAAACCGGCTTATTGCGAAAGGCACTGCTATATTTAGGATACCTTACAGTATTGCCAAACCCATTTAGTTAAATTTGTTTGGCCCGTTTGGCTTTTGAAATATGTATTAATACATTCTAAAAATAAAATCACTTATACTTATTCCACTATTTACAATACATTCTAGAATTAAAATCACTTGTTCTTTTTATTCCACTATTTTATTTTTGTTTACAACTGACCGGTTTCGCCTTATGGCATCATCATGATGCCATAAGGCGAAACCGGATAAGTACAAACAACCGAAATAAGTACAAGTGATTTTATTCTATAATGTATTATTACAAGTTTCATCAAGTGCCGACAATCGAGAGTATAAATAAAATAAAATATGTATTACTTTTATTTTGTTTTATCATATCTTAAAGTGTTTCAATGAATTAAAATGACAGACTGCAATAAAATGGAAAGTAATAGAAAACATAATATACATTACTAAGTAAATAATTTTTAATCAGTTTTCAGTAAGTCTTTATGTTAAATTAGTTTTGAAGCTTAACTATTTATTAGAAAAAACCGTTATGCTTTATGGTTTGATAACTTTTATACACACCTAACGAATCCAGAAAAATAACAATGGAACAACGTTTACACACGTAATAGAAACATACACAATGCAGTTCAATAATTACTACTATTAAATTTATTACCTTTATTTTCATTTTGCTCTTTACACATACAACTATATTCATAATTCTAATTGTTTTTTCGTACACCAAATTATTATAACTTTACTAATGTGGAAATTTGAAAGAGATAATATAATGTAGTTTAACAACTGGGAAATTCATTACTCAATTAAATATATAGGTTACGTGCATCTTGTGTACTTGACAGGTAGAAAATATGCTACATCACTTTCCTAATTCCTACGGGATGGCATATATATATATATATTTGTCTAATAAACTTAATATGTCATAGACTTATATTTGTATATTTATGTAGAAGTCAACTTCAAGGCAGCACATTTTTCTTTATCGAATTTACCACAAGGTGATTAATAAACTGGGTAGTGACGAGGCGCTTCAAGAATTTTTCAATCGAAGTTAGCGAGTTCTCTTAAGTTCCGGGCCAAACGTGACATTAAATTATTCAGATGACCGAGCGGTATGGGTACCGACCCAAAAAAAATACCCTTTCCACTGCTGGGTTACCAACTTTCGTTATAAATTTTAACTCATTTAACAGTTTTACAACTCTAACACTCTCTTTCTCGTAGCTTTTTGTATAAAAAGATTTCAGACGTTTACACATCGGTGTCAGATCGTACGTTACCCTGTTAAACTACGAGTACTCTCATACTACGAATGATCATACTAACAATGAACTCATCAACGGAATTGTTTACTTAAATTGCAGGCCGTAAAGTCCCTTCATAATAACCAATTTTTACTTTTTTTCACTGAATTTGCCTAGTTGTATTTGTTATAACTACCATTACATATTTCGGCCAGTTACTTTAATAAGCATAAGCACACTCGCTATATTTCGAGACGAACGTCAACGACGTCACCGACGCTTCGGTTGTTTTGTTCTACGCGAAGAGCAGCTATCTCGCTCAATGTCACGCGCGGCGAGTGCGGTACCTACTTTTACATTTTGGCTTGGCACCGACTTCAAACCTATGAATAGGTAGCACATACAAATTAAGTTATTTTATACTTTTTAGTTTTTGAAGTCGGTTTTTTTAAACGAAGTTTTTTTTTATTTTTCGCTTTTTAGTCTTTCTCAAGTCTCTCATCATCATTTCACCTAAATAACTTGAAATAATACGACTAAAGGTAACATACATACTGTATAGAATCGAAAGGGCTTCAGGTAATTTTTTGTAATAAAATCTCAAATGGACTATCTTCTATAGGTGATCAATATATAGTATCTTCTATGGTGAATTCAAGTGATTTGAGGTAAACTGACAATATCGTTAGGACCCGTAATATATTATGAAATTAAATGATGTCTACAGAATATTAAGGCATGCAGACAATTGCTCTTAACTTCATTGCAGGCGCTCACGTAAATTTGAAGATTTCCTTCGATTTCCTTGGGATTCCATCATCAAATCCTGATATGGTGGCAATTGGACCACATGGGGAGCATACCCTTTCGAATACACAAAGAATTTTCAAATTCGGTCGACTGCTTCGTTGGTCTCGCGGTTGGCGTGTGCGACTGGTGATCATGAGGTCTCGGGTTCGATTCCCGGGTCGGACCAAATGTTTGTATGGCCTACAAATATTTGTTTCGGAGTTTGGGTGTTTTCTATGTATAATGTGTATGTATTTAAAAAAAAAAAAGTATATATGTATTTGTATCAGTTGTCTAGTACCCATAACACAAGCTCTGCTTAGCTTGGGACTAGATGGCGTTGTGTGTTAGATGTCCGAAAATATTTAAAAAAAAAAATTGACGGAGTAATCAGTGTACATACATTTTAAAAAAACTAATGAAATTGAGAACCTCCTCCTTTTGGAAGTCGGTTAAAAAGTTATTCAAAGAGGCGTTACTAAAAACAAAAATATTTCATAGCACGTCAACGAAACGCAGGGCATGCGAAACGTTATCTAACACAAAGTTATTTTTTCCTATTTGTTTTTTTAAACCACTAATGTGTTATATGTAAACAAATTATTGTTCTTTTACGACAGTGATGATGATCTTAATAGCCATTTCTTTTCAGTGAAGATGAATAAAATAATACAGAGGATTTAATTTGACAATTATTTAGAGAAGTGCGTGATGGAGATCCATAAATCGTTTTTTTTTTCTGAAAATGCCAATTAATAATTATAAAGTTAGTTAAATTTCAAAAGAATTATCATAAAATGGTAAGCAGTAAAATGTACGTTATGTAACAATAGTTAATAAAATTCTGCCAATACTTAAAAAAATATGCAATATTTTAAGAAAACGAGGTTCTTAGTACAAATTCGCCTCTAGGGTTCCGTAGAACCCTTATAGTTTCGTCTTATCCGTCCGTCCTTCCGTCCGTCCATCCTTCCGTCCGTCCGTCCTCGGCTTACCTTCTAAATCTTTATTTACCATGTCGACAATGTGCTAAAAGAAAATCACGAAAAATCTTTTTTTAAAGGTCTCTCCTCCATGTAAAGTGAAAACATTTTTTTTCTCGCGTCTATCCCATAGTGTGGGGTATCATTAGACAGGTCGTTTAAAGACGATATTTTCAAATGAAAATATTGTTTTAGCAACCTCTTAATGACTTGAATAAATAGTCATCTGTTTCTGCGATATCCAACGCAAAGGCACATTTTTTCGTTAAAATAGGGTGACTCGCCCTCGGCTCGAAAAATCTGAAAGAATTCGTCATAGCAGTTCATATGAGACGAATTTTAAAGAAAAACTATAATGTCTTATATAACTTTGTTAGTGTAGGAATTATAGATACCTAACTTGTAAAATAGGCTTACTGTTAAAACTTCTTACAAAAATAACGAAATTAATAATAAGAGAACATATAAAATATCAAACATATAATCGTAACAAATGGGTAACTACGGAGCTCTATTCTATGTGTGACCTGACACGAACTTGGCCGGGTTTTCTATGTTACCGGAGGTTCATTCCTGTTTAGCATATAAACTGGTGTAGTGTTATTTTACCACAAAAACTTTAATATACAAAATATCTTCTCGTGCTACTTTCTTTAAAAATCTTCCTTATTTTACACGCTCTAGTAACTTTTTAAAGTGCAAGCGCTAAATTATTAACTACGGGGTCAATATAGACCTATTTCTAAGCGTTCCATGGATTCACCGTGCGGGTGCCGGGTCCATCGCGTGATAGATGGGGGCAACACATGCGACTTCGACAGTGCCTGGGAATTGCGACCCAGGTTTAGGTTTAAGGAGCACTCCTTACGACGCGTCAACGCTCACCTCCACTGTCCGCCGTGTTACCCCCTCTACCTAACCATATTTGAAGTGAGCCTAGCCTAATAGGAGTTTTGTTTATTCGTAAAATATCATCACAGAAACCAACCAATTAACCTGAGGATGATTCTTAGTAGTAATACATTTCTAGGCCTTTACACCCGCATTTATAGTCATGAAGAAGTAATGTTTGTAACCTTTGATCGTGAGATATTTAAATGAAAGATAATTTTATTGTAACACTTAATATATTTGAATAAAATAAAGAAATGCTCCGGTAGCCTAAGGTCAGGGTCGCGGGTATTTCGTCTCAGGGTTTTGATGAATCGGGGTCGCACACTGTTTAGGACGTGCCTGTGGTGGCCCCTTTGTCGGTGACGCGGCACAGTGGAGTCACCCGACGCTCTGGCCGCAGACTGGCCGCTGGCCGTAAGGTGGCTTCGTACCCGTGGGGTGAACTTGTAACCCGTTGGATGGGTTCGAATCCGTAAGGTAGACGTGTACCCGTAGGGTGGATGCGAACCCGTAGGGTGGACCCTGAAGCGGAGAAGGTAGGCGGCCTCAGTAGGGTACCACACACAGCGTCGAAACGCGCAACGAACACCCGTTCAGGCATTCGCTGCACGTTCACAGACACTTCACAATTACACAGATTAAGGAAATAATAGATACTCAAACAACTACCAACGGCAAAGCAATTACAATTATTGAATCCGCAATCACATAAGGTGATTGCGGGTATTTGAATTTAATTATATATTTATAATTAAATTAACAGCGACTAAGCACTTTAATAGCCCTGGAACGGAATAAGAAAGATTTAAATATGGGAATTAACTTACCGAAATATATTCGGGTTAAGTATAGGTAAACAATTAACAATTTCAAAATTAACAGTTGCACCAAGATCAGCACAACGACGGCAGTTCGGTAGTTTAAAGCAGTTTGTAGTTTAAGTTTGTAGCACGAAATGACAAAATCTACATATACCGACATCAATTAAATAAGGTACACGCAAATAGTGGTGTACCTACCAACTCGACTAATCAACTTGCGTACAATCGATTATTAATAAATGATACCGTCTAATATATATCTACCACGTTACATGTTCACACGAGAATTGTAGCCACCCTAATTTATAAAATACTAGCTTTTCCACGCGACTCCGCACGTTACCTATGTTGGTTACCGCCTTAAAGAGTAGCCTATATCCTTCCTTAAGATGTAGCAGAATGACAGACAAAAAGATTTGCTATGAATGAAGAATCTGAAGAATTTCTAATGCGTACTACTAGTAGCACAGAATAACTAATAGTACTTACGTACAGAAGTTCCACTGTCGAACAAAAGTCAAGTTTAGGCATAATAAAATTTCAACTCTGCCACCTCGCAAGCGAAATTAAATCTTGTCGTGTGACCCGAGTGTTCAATTTCGTTAAACACCGCTCGATTTACAGCAAGAGCCCAGGGTGCCCACTTGCTGTCGATTAGGTAAATATTAGAATAAATAATAAAGATAACACCTTTAGTAACATGATAATCTTGTCTACTACTGGTCCTGTCCTGTCCTACCTGTCGTACTAGGTACCTATTTGATTTTTTAGTTACTTTATTTATTACACAGAGGAAAACAAACTGAATTACAATCTTTGTGCCGCAAAACCTGCTTGATGGTTTGACTGGGCGGTCGAGTCTCCGTACAATTATGAACTTATAAAATAGTATTACTAAATAAAACAAACAATTTAGAAAACAAAACTTACAACTATGAAATTAAGAAATTCTTTTTAAACTTTTAAAGGTAGGTACAAAAATTGATTATATTGAATCTAATGAATACTTTTATAGTTTCGTTCTAAAAGTATTTTGATTTGGTTCCTCCCTGAAGTCCGTTAGCAGACGATATTAGATTGTAAGGATTTTTTAGAGTTTTGTCACCATGATAATTATGCGTTCTTCGCACAATTACCAAATTGCCGTCACTAAGCGAGAAATTTTTGTAATGTATTAATACATGTCTGTCTTAACATATTTTTAAACAACATATTATCTATTTTAATGCTAAGTAACTATAAACATAATAATTAGTTCGTTTCGTAGTCATTTTTCGCAGTAAGTACACGTAATATTCAACTTGTTTACGGACGACGCGACACGGCTAGCGTGCGCGCCGAGCGCCGAGTGGCAACCATTGCCTAGTAGTTCTTCCCGGGAGGCGCTCGGCGGCACATAACTAAACTGAGAAGTGAAACCCCCTGCTAGTAGTAAGGATTCGCAGAAGTTACCAGTGTTTCAAAAAAAAGTCTAACAGTCGATTTTATCCTAGTTTGATTATCAACAAAAATCGAATTCGTAGCATTAACTAATAAATACATTAGCAAAACTAAAAACTAAATCAAATTTCATTTTATATTAATTTTCTGAAATTCATAAATGATACACAGTTATATTTTATCCAACAAATTGTATGGCTATGTACGATATTACATATTTTATACCTATATTAATATTTGAGACAATTCTGTACACAAAACAAATGAAACAAAGAAAGTACAAATATTATATTGTTCGTTTATTACTCGGTATGACGTGTAGAATGTAATTTAACATTTAATGTCGAGTTAGCACTGTTTCATTTACATTCCTATCATAATTAAATTCTAGACTTTCAGGTAATAACTGTTATTTTGACTTGAATACCTGTTGAATTCAAAATTTAATAATAATATCATATTATTTCTTTAAAATATTTAGAACAGTTAAAATAATTGTAATTACAACAAGTTCCACCAAGTGCCAACAATCGAGAGTATAAATTAGTTAAAATAATTATTTCAGTTCACTTAAACTGAAGCTCTAATTCCCCAATACGTTTTGATTTTGTATTAATGTTTCGTAATTATGTTAATTATTTATAAAGATTTATTAATATTTAACCGTACCGTGTTCCGTGGGAGAGCCACGCTTCGTCATAAATGGGCCGGCTCGACCGGAGTGATACCACCGCCCCAAAGAAAACCGGTGTGAAATAGCGCCTGCGCTATGTTTCACGAGTGGGTGAGGATACTGGAGGCCCATACCCCAACCCCTCCCCCTATCTCCCCCCCATCCCCCAAAAGCCGGTATCGCACTTGTGACGCCTCTGGTGTTGCAGGTGCCTATGGGCGGCGGATACGTCAGCTCGTTTGCCCGCATATTACATTAAAAAAAAGTACAAGTGACATTCATTGTCTCATCCTCAATCTTAACTATAATGATAGATTAAGAATAATAGTAAAACGAGTAGATTTAAGATATTAAACAGTAAAGGGCTATGGCAAACAGGCTTTAGCTGTTTCCTTTCATCTAGATACAATCTCCCAAGAATATTATTTTCTAAGATTGTAAAATGTATGACGATAAGTCTTTATGAAAGACTGGTATCTGTACAATAAGGTCTATGTGAATATCCGCATTCGGAACAGATATAAACTGGTATGAATAGAGCTCTCAAATACATTGGCTTTTGTATTAGATTTAGTGATAAATTCACGTTATATAATTAAAGTTATATAATTCAATAACCACCTACTTAAAATAATCTTAAGATTTTAGATATTGTATGTGATGTGGTTAGATATTTGATTCTGTTTGTATGTTTCGCAAAAGAAATGTTGTCATCCAAGACTCCGTTATCTACATGCGGTTGGGAATAAAGTCAGTGTGGGCATTTCCTAAGTGAACCATTAATTTTAGAGATAAAGGAAAACATAAGATTTAAGCTTGCGATGACTGGGATTAAAGATACTGTGGTGAATAATAAGAAAATAATATTATTTTTTTAACTTACACCAAACAAACGAAAAGGTTCAGGAAAATGCTGAGCTATATTCTTGTAGTCGAGTAAAGATAACGCAAAAGGTTTGTAGCTTTATGTAAGGCATGATATTGTAAAGTGCACACTGACCTAGTTTTGTTCCAATAATTTTAATTGCAGAGAGATGCATTGAAATACAAGTTTCTTCAGCGAGATTTCTGGTGTAAAGAGTGCAATAGAATTCGACATCTATATAATTAGTGGCTTAGTACTCTTTGTAATAATATTTATTATACTTATGACTTTATTGACTGAGTTCCTCGACTTTTCTGAAGGTAATTTGTGTAGTAAAATAAGTATCTGTGACCTTGATGTAAGTTGGACACTTACCATCAGTATACTAATTTTTAAAATGAAAACCAACATAATTATTATTCAGTAAACACTTAGAGTCAAAACAGAACATTGCCATAGAGGATTAAAATTACGTATGTGCTTAAATTATATTGTCGCCTGTTCTGTTTAATATAGCTCTCGAATACAGAGAAACAGAGATACAACCGAGACATAAAGAGCAGAAAGACATAAGAGAGAAAATAATGCCAAACATAATCGGGGAAATAAAAGCTGCTCGACTTCGTTGGCTTGGGCACATCGAAAGAATGGGTGAGGATCGAGCCGTCAAAAGAGCATACCTTGGGCAGCGCATAGGGCGGAGGCCGGCGCGACGACCCAGATACCGCTGGAATGATGAGGTTGCTATAGATATGGAAGAGATGAAAGTGTCCGTTTGGTCTGAGTTGGCACAGAGTAGGAAAGAATGACGCAAACTACTGTCGGAGACCAAGGCACACTTTGGGTCGCTGAGCCAGCGAAGTAAGTAAATAAGTTTTATAACATATTTGCTCGTAAAGGGTCTCTTATTTCACCAATTTCAATATCGAAATGTATCTCATTACGTACTTAAGGGTTATTGTAATGTAAAACGCACGTTTTTTTTAAATAAAGTAAAACTCACGGTTTATTAAGATGCTCGAACAATACTCTTTTAAATATTAGCATAGAGTTTTTATGTCAGAAAAGTGGTCAACATTTTATGAATAAAATTAACTTTGAGAGATAAATATAATAAATAAACATTTAATTCTTTAGTTTCATTAATTTTGACAAAAAATTACAACCATTTATCTGTGACAAAAATGAATTAATAATAATAACTTGACAAGCTTAAAAATGTCAACTGGCAACGTAATAATCAATTTTACAAATTGTTCAAATTTTTATAACTGCTTTAACAACTAATTAAAGATTTATTCGATCAAGAAAGTCCAAGTTTTATTTATTTCCTCGCAAATATGTTATAAAACGTCGTATGACATACGTGCGCTTTGATAATTACAGCCTCAGCTTTCTTGTAGCCTTCGCCTCGGGCTAGCAATATCGCCTCGGTTGTAATGTTCAACTTACCGCACTTATATCATAATGTACTAAAATTATATTGTAATACAAATTTACATCAAGATGCCTGTCACAGTCCACTGCTGGTCATATGCCTCTCATTTGAAAGGAGGTTTTTACTTCGACCGGTGAACCGATTTTGATGATTCTTTTTTATTTGAAAGCTGGTGCTTCCCGTGTGGTCCCATTACAATTTGGTCTAGTTCTTGAAGTCGGTTTTTTTTTGTTAAAATTTGTGATTATTTTTTCAGTGATATTGTTCTTGTGTGGTCTGCTCTCTTAGTCCCCTCTTACAACAACAATGGGGTGAAACCTAGAGGTAGTAGAGCCACGCTGATTTCAGCACGAACGGGCCGGCTCGACCGGGGCGGTACTACCCTCGCACTGTCGTGTTTCGTTGGTGAGTGCGAGACCGGAGGCCCAATTAGTCTAGTCAACAAGTTCCATACTTGTGACTAGACTAAAAGATGCAGCAGCATCACTAGGCCGCCATACTGCATTGTCTGCATTCGCAGTGAGTATGGCGACCAATACTCTTGGATTCTGCTTATGCTTTCCATCAGGCAGAGTAGAGTCATTTTGGCGGGCCATACATAAAAAAAAAAAAAAAAAAAAGAATAGGGATGATGACATTTTGTATTATTAATCCATTACCACATGCAGGAAATACAATTTAAACAGTGTTAGTAGTGGAATTTTTGAATTAATTAATGTGAATAGAATATACAGATCACTTGAGCAACTAGCTTACAAAATACTAGCTTACTTCAGGTAACTAATATTACACAGTACATGTTTTAATTCTTCTAGTTGTAAAGTCCGATTTGTAAAAATATGCGTAAAACGATGTATATATAGTCAGTATAGAATATGATGGTTAAACAAGTCTGTAACCCAATGACATTTTGATGTGATCGCTAAACTCTTTACTCTACTTCAACAAAATATTATTTTAAACAAATATGGAATGATATGGAAAGGAATGGATAAGAAAAAATCCAATATTTTCAACTAGACAAACAAACGATTAAAATATAGATGAAAACAAACCGTTATGTGAATAAAGTATTCTTAACAAAATGCTTTTATTCGAAGAATCGCACCGAAGAGAAAACAAGAAAACACATACGAGAAAGATAAATGGACATGAATCGACGCAAGTCTCGAAGGAAATCAACTTGTAGAGTTTCAAGTTCTTTAAAATTGTCTAGGTGCTGTGTGGTAACATATATTATAAGTGGTTTTAAAATGGTATAAAAACTTTCTGATACATTTAGAACTTTAATTGCACGCACTGTAGAAACATATGTATTAATAATTACTTTCAATGTGGAGCGGTTTGTAACTTTGAATTGAAGTCGATGAGTAGTTATCTGTATAGTTCGTCCACCAGCGCTGCTTCCTTTGGAGTGGAAGGAACCTTGTGAATAGCCTTATACGGCCCATAGATATCAGCTAAGCACTCGCAGACCGATCACTGTTGAACGGAGGTCAACTTAGGGCGCTAACACCCCTTTTTTTCCTATTATTGTAATAAATAGTAAATTTACTCACGGTAGTGACGGCTTCCAAATCTTCTGTGCGAAGAGGGAATCCACTGTCGATTTCTACGCCTTCCGTGCACACCACACCGTTTCACTTCTCTAAACACATTTGAAAGTAGGGTGGATTCCCGAATCTTTCCTCAACAACCCGGTTAATCACATCGTATGGAACCGCCAGACAATTACATTAAGTTTATACAATTCAAGCTCATCAACGCAGTGGCCGAAACTATTCACACACTGAAGCTTCACAATTATAGTCCCCCTGTAGACACCACAAAGTTGGCCCGCGCCAACATAATTTCCGACCAGATACCGTCCGCACGGTAATATTTACTTCTAATCAATTAATAGGCCGACACGCGTCTGCACGCGATAACCTATATCCAAAAAGAGACCTTCTCGAGACTTCGATCTACATAGCGAATGACATTTTGACCTAACCTAAAGTGTCACTTATGTCAAACCCTAGTGTGGCCACTACAAATTACGTTTACGTATCGTACATTATCTTTAATATATACTGTATTATTTTAAAAACTTTTATCCAGATTATGATTAATGTTGACATATTTTATATTGATATTTTTTTATAAGTAGCAAACTTGTAATTTATTTTGAAGCGATATTCTTCATGTCATCCTCTCTAACCAGAATTAATCAACAACCTTTAACTGCAAACTTTAACTTGCTGCAAATAGGCCTCTTCTAAGAAGGTTTGCCCTACTACGCCACGTCGGAAAGACAGCTTGGTAGATATATGGTTTGTTTCAAGTTTTCCTTCTGTTTGCATTGATATTTTCCTGCGTAGTTAACTCCCTTACGACACCTCCGACTCCCTTAAGTTAGAATGGTGACATCTCTGTATTCTTAATTCGTTACTACAGGGAGATCTGACTAGTAGCAACTTTAATTAATTAACACCACATAACGTCCAACTGTTGGGCTCGGGTCTCCGCTCAGGACAGGGTTAAGGCCATACGTCCCCACGCTGGCCGAGTGCGGTTTAGGGATAACTTTAATATTAGATACTTTTCGTATTTAGTACATTTTTGTAATTACCTGACGTAGCTTCCATAAAACAATTAACTATATTAACATTAATTTTTGTTTCAATACAAATTTAATTAAAATGAATACCTACCTACGTGAAAAAACAAAAATTAGATATTGGAAATCACTCGACTTATTTGATTTTGGATAACTTTGGGATGGACATTGGGCTATGATTTAGGTGTGAATATAAATCAAAGTAGAAACGTGTATAAAATCGCCTGTCTCCAATCATTCATTATAGGATCTTCAAACGATTCATCAATGCCATCCCAGCTTATACTTTTTACTGGAAAAGTCACTGGGAATAATGTTTAAAGCTGCGAAATGAAAAAAATAATTTAAGTAAATGATATCATGTAACATGATACTCAAGCAAGAAAACAGTTTATAAATATATTTTTCATCCCACCAGCTCGTAAAAAGTATTTTTGCCCTTCGATATCTGAGTGTAAAAGCCGTTTTTATCCTCTAGAGAATAAAGTAAATTACATTTAGAACATCACTCGGGTGCACTAAGTTTGTGAATTCAAAACATCATTAAACCTATCTATTTACTTCTACCTCCATGGTGCCGAATTAATCATACAATATTTTTTAATTTGTTAAAAACTCAGACTCGGAACCTTCTTGGTGTAGTTTTTTTTTATTTGCTCTGGCCGCACCATTTTCTTCTTAAGTAACTATAGCAACGTAACTTTAAATTTCTCTTAATTTATCTATACATCCATACAAATAAATAAAATTGAAATGTGTGTTTGTAATATTAAAATAATCGCTTTTTACTAAATGCATATGTACACGGTACATTTACAAAAATATTATTTTTTTACAATTTCTGTTACATTGTCTGTCTGTCAGTCGGTCTGCCTGTCTCTTTGTTCCGGGTAATCTCTGGAATGGCTGGACTGATTTTGACGGGACTTTCACTGGCAGATAGCTGATAATCTAAAGAGTAACTTAGGCTACTTTTTTTAGACTAGCTTTGTCCCGCGGTGTTACTCGCGGTAGGACAAAAACCGCGGGTAACACCGCGGGGTAGAGCGAGTACCTAAGTATTTTTAAAATAATTTAAAAATAAATCTGTAGGTAATACTTACCTATCATAATGTAGTACCTAATAAATATTAATACCTAAACTGAAATAAAAGTATCTTGTGATTGTTAATGCTTTTTTTGCATTTAGTTGTTTCCTCGCTGAGGTGGAATGAAAAGTTACGTGTTGCACTCGAGTGCAAAGATTTTCACCTCGTGCTCTTTTGATTCCCTCGCTGACGCTCAGGATTCTAATTTCTGAATCCTTCGCTTGCTCGGTCTTCAAAATTGAGCACGCGGTTAAAAAACAACTTTGCACTCTTGTAAAACAAATAACTATTTAAACAACGTAAAAAGTTTTGTCGAAATTTATGCAGCCTGTGTTACCCGGGTCATTATTACAAATCTATAAATTTACATTTTATTAATTAAAATCGGTTCAATTGTTTAGGCGCTATAGTGGAACACACAAAGATTTATACACACTGCCTTTCTTTATATACCTTTCTTTCTGGCTTAGCCGTAGTCGGGTAATGAGAACTAAAGTGTATCCTGTCATAACTACATCAACTTTAAAACATTTAGTGACATAAGGATGAACTATTAAGCGTATTCCTAGAATTAAAACTGACGCCCTCTTGGGTGGCGTAAGAGAACATTAATAAAAGATTTTTTTTTAATTTTTTTATAGAATACGGGGCAAACGAGCAGGCGTATCACCTAATGGTAAGCGATTACCGCCGCCCATGGGCACCCGCAACACCAGAGGCGTCACGAGTGCGTTGCTGGCTTTTGGGGGATGGGGAGGGGGATGGGGGCAGGGATTTGGGGTATGGGCCTCCGGTATCCTCACTCACTCGGTGAAACACAGCACGAGCGCTGTTTCACACCGGTTTTCTGTGAAGCCGTGGTATCACTCCGGTCGAGCCGGCCCCATTCATGCAGAAGCGTGGCTCTCCCACGGTAAAATTAAAACTAAGAAAACTAGAGTATAATAATTTAAAACTATTGCCAACTAAGACGACATTTAATATTTCTAGTTCCATAGAATAAACGTGCAACAAGTTTACGTAATATGATTCATTCTCTGGAACAGCCTTTCAGAAAGGGGATAAAAATTGGTCATATGATAATAATATAAATTAATAATAATAAATCACTTTATTGTTTACGAGATAACTAAGTACATAACTTAATGCTAGGTCAGTACAAGTAGTAATAAAAGTACTCTTATTAATAACTGTTTTCATTTGTTTTGTTTTGTATATTGTTTTTTGTTGGTTAATCTAAGTTATATGTCTTATTTTTCTTTTATAAAATAAAAAATAAATATTTCGGACATCTAACACACAACGCCATCTAGTCCCAAGCTAAGCAGAGCTTGTACTAGACAACTGATATAAATACATTTATACTTTTTTTGTAAATACGTACATATTATACATAGAAAACACCCAAAATACGAAACAAATATTTATAGGTCATACAAACATTTGGTCCCGAATCGAACCCGAGACCTCATGATCAGTAATCGCACACGCCAACCGCGAGACCAATAAGACAGGCAAATTTTATGTGACTAATAAATGTATTCTTTCTTTCTTTAATACCATGGGTGCCGTAAGAAGCGATGATGAGAGCAAACTACGCAACACTGCATCACTGTAAAGCCGGGTCTCCTGCGACACTGTTTAATGTTTTTAAACACCAAACATCACATATTTATCAAAATATGGGCGTGGCCTAACTGTTTAGTTATTTTTAACAAGCAAACGCGTTATACGAAGCGGACGGAAAACATCCCCGTGTTCGCCTGCAAGGGGGAGGAGGGCGATTTCATTTGTTAACATAGGGTTGTGCATTTACCACATAACATTCTTCATTTCAGTCGTTGCGGAGGTAAAGATTATTATTATTCTCTTTATTTCATTTATATATACATATTAATTACATTTTTAAATATAAATATTAAAACAAATACATTTAAAAATATAAAAAATAGTAGACCACCGATCTCGGGTACAGGGACCAAGAAACCGGTGGTTAGGGCTCCAGAGACAGGAACCTCCTCACAATACGAGCCGTGTCAAGGAGGACTGCCTTCTGCATCAGACCCTTGATCCAGCCCTCTAACGTGAGCCTCTTAAGATGTTGGTCGAGGCTCTTGGCTATCAATCCGTGAGCGGATACGACTATCGGAACAATGATTACCGAATCCACATTCCACATATCGACAATCTCGTGAGATAAATCCAAATATTTTATTTGTTTTTATTATTATTATTATTTTTTATTTTTTTTATGTAATAGGCGGGCAAACGAGCCCGTTTTGATCGTTTTGATTTACAAATCGGATGTTATCGACTTGCTAACCAGTGATCAATTTCGTTATAATTAAGTAGCTGATACTTATTAATACATTTTTTATTTTATGCTTCTCGTATAATGAAACTGAACTAAAATATTAATACTAATATTATTCATATTTATACTATAAAGGACAATTTAAATAATATTAAAAGGTTACCTAACATCAGTACTATGAGCCATTAAATTATTTCCAAAATTAAATAACTATTTTGTTAGTCATTTCGGATATGTAACGACATTTGTTTTTTATGTCATGTTCTAGGACTCTATCTTTATGGAATGATTTTCCAATCCTTCAATCAAAAATAAAAAGCGGCCAAGGGCGAGTCGGACTCGCCTATGAAGGGTTCCGTAGCAGCAAGTAACATAATATTTTTTTTTTTTTTTTTTAAATGAGTTGATTCAATGAAATACAAATTGCGGTTTACGATGTATAACGTAATAAAAAAAACTACTTACTAGATCTCGTTCAAATCAATTTTCGGTGGAAGTTTGTATGGCAATTTATATCATATTTTTTTTTTAGTTTTATCATTCTCTTATTTTAGAAGTTACAGGGGGGGGGGACACGTTTTACCACTTTGGAAGTGCCTCTCGTGCAAACTATTTAGTTTAGAAAAAAAATGATATTAGAAACCTCTATATCATTTTTAAAGACCTATCCATAGATACCCTACAGGTATGGGCTTGATGAAAAAAAAATTGTTGAGTTTCAGTTCTAAGTATGGGGAACCCCCAAAAATGTATTGTTTTGTTTCTATTTTTGTGTGAAAATCTTAATGCGGTTCACAGAATACATCTACTTACCAAGTTTCAACGTTATAGATAGTTCTTATAGTTTCGAAAAAATGTGGCTGTGACATACGGACGGACGGACAGACATGACGAATCCATAAGGGTTCCGTTTTTGCCATTTGGCTACAGAACTCTAAAAAGGTCGCCATTAGGCCTCGGTAAGAAAAGTACTCAATACTTTGAAGTATCGATAGTTCCGTTTCGATACGTTTTATTCGATGCTACTCATGAGTACAGTATCGATACTTTATAATCGACACCGTATCCCTATGTTTGATGTTCGTATGTGACGTTTGTTTAAAGTCGCAGGAGACGGCAATGGCCTGATAACATGGTTTGCAAAAACATTTCTTTAGTTTGTTTTGTTATTTTTGGGAGCAGGAGACACGCCTTAAAGAGCAGAAAAACTTGGAACAATCCATATATAAACTTAAATGACTGCACGGTTGGCCTAGTGGTTTAGGCAGTCGCCACGCCGCTTGCAATTCGCCAAGTGTTGTGGGTTCAAATCCTACACGGGACAACACTTTGTGTTTTGTTCACAAATTGTTGTTCTGAGTTTGGGTTTTATTGTGTCCGTTTCATGTATGTCTGTAAAGTCCCCCGCGACACAGGATGTTTATTCAAAATGCGGGAGTTGTCTTTTTAAAAAATAAGAAAAAATAAAAATATATCAACTCGTGTTGTTGGTATGGTTTGTGTAATAATGTGCGTGGCTGTGTCAACATTTAAATCGATGTCAATTTGTTTAGTAAATTTTCTTTAGTCATTGAACCCGTCTGGCTTATTTAAGTATTAGGAGCCAACATAAAACTCAAGATCCTCGATCTAATGTGAAAGGCGTACAAGATCTCTTCGAAGCATCGTAAAACGTCCGCGGTCCGACGTTATTTATGTCTTATCCCCAAATTTTATATAGGAACGTTTGATAAAGGGTGACATTCTGGAAAACATAAATTTCGTTTAGGTTTTCCGTATTTTAACCCCTCAACCGAAGCGAATCAACGAGCGTTAACAGTGTGCCGAAACTGTAATGCATAACATGAATAATGGACTTAGATTACAATCCTTTGAAATTGTATTTCTCAAGCTTTTCCTCTAATGGTATTTAACACAATAATTAATACATCCTTAAAAACTGCTGGAATAAAACTAAAATTAATAAGAACTGTGATCGAGAATTTACTTTTGATATTCTTAATTTCTATGGTATTTTAGCTATTAGCTTTTTGCTTACTTTATTTATTTACGGAACTTTTTAAATGAAGAAATAAGTTAAGAATTTGGTAGGAAGTTTGCTTTAACAGTCACTCTCACAATTAATATTATTAAAATAGATGGATTTTTAAATTAGTCCTCTATAAAAGTTCTGAAACAGCTATCAAAATGGCGAACAAAAATGGCGGGATACGACGTGAATTCGAAAAACAGTTATTTTTTTAAATAGGGCGCTGTGGTACCTACTGAAATGCGCATGCCTGACAATGTTCTTTTTTTGAAAACGGAGTTGCATAAAAAATTTAGTACAACATTATAACACTCGTTTGGATGTTCTTATGACACAGGTGTTTTAACGTTGGCAATAAGCTAACTGTTTCAGAAACTTTTATAGAGAATTTATAGCATGGGCGTAGATAAACATTATTATAAATTTGATAGTAACACTGTTTATCTGTCTGTCTGTTACTCTTTCAAGTAAACTTCAATGAAACTTCGCATGGAGATACTGTGATCCTTTTGGAAAAACATAGACTACTCTTTAACACGATAACCGACATACGTAAATAATGGCTATAGCTCAGTTATCATAAACAGCAATCGCATATACTCTATAATGTATATTTAATTTGTAATACTAATATCACATTATTCATATAAGGCTACGAGAATCTGATTACTTTTCGTAATTCCGCCAAAAGCTCAGGAAGATTTTAAATTACTCTCGGCGAAGCACTCTTATTATAATCCTCGTTTTTGCTTTAAAACATTTTTTTAATCAAGAACATCTTTTATAATAAAAAACGGATATAATGCCTTCATGATATACTTACCAAATATCTAAGAAAAACTAAATATTTTACCAAAGATGCCATAGCCATAGCAAGTTATTATATAGCCATAGCATTCTAATAAATTCTAAGATCAATACACACTAATTTGAAAACTGTATATTTAAGCATTACCGTTGTAGAATATTTATTATCATTCTAATATTTGATGAGGCAAAACAATAACCATTTTTAAGAATATTTTGTTGACAATCTATGTACATCATGTCACCACTAAAAAGACAAATAACATTGATGATAGTCAATGTCATTTGTCTCTACGTACATCTTCTTATATATAAAAATGACTTGCTGTTCGTTTGTCTGGCTAAAACTAGTGAACCGCCGGGCCGATTTAGCTGATTCAGGTTTTGAAATGTTTGTCGTAGTTCAGGGAAGGTTTAAACGGTGAGAAAATATGGAAAAATTGAGAGAAAGATAATAAAAACAACAATTTCCTTTTGCCCATATATACTTTTCAACCAACTTTCCTGTCAATCTTTTGACTGTCAAATTGAAGCATTTATTTAAAATTAAGGGTTTTAAATAGACACCATATATTATGACACGAATCAAATTAAGGGTTTTAAATAGAGACCACATATTATTTCTATATTATTATCGCGTATTTTAATATTATTATTTTGATGGTTGTTATTGTTGGTTCATTCAGAAATGAAATTTGTATTGACATATTTTGTTGGTTGTCACCAAAGAGTATATAAATCACTACGTGTTGTCACTGTTTAGAATGCAAATAAAAAAGTATTTATTGTACCATATCCATAGAGGTCATATTACAAACAAAATAAGATAACACTGTTAATAAAATCAAAACGCTGTTTTGTTGGAATGCAAAAAAAAAATTATGCACTGCATGCAATTTTTTGCACTACGGCATATAAAGTATCTGTCATTCTATTACCGTTATTAAAATCTTCTATCAATTAGTTTGTCTGTGTGTGAGAATTTTATTTACTATTATTATTTGAAACACAGCCAAGCCATACATTTTTACGGAGATGTAGAGTTTGTGAAGTTAGGGTTGGTAGAGTTAGGGCGTATAGATTCAGAAGCTTGGCTCTACATGAGATCTGATATCTTTTTTTCTTTTTGATGGTATAGTTGGCAAACGAGCAGACGTACAACTGATGGTAAGCGATACCGCCGTCCATAGACACCCGCAACACCAGAGGCGTCACAAGTGCGTTCCTGACCTTTGGGGGATGAGGAAAGGGATGTGGGGAAGGGTTGGGGTATGGGCTTCCGGTATCCTCACTCACACGGTGAAAAACATCGCAAGCGCTATTTCACACCGGTTTTCTGTGAGGCCGTGGTATCACTCCGGTCGAGACGGCCCATTCATGCCGAAGCGTGGCTCTTCCACGGATAAGACCTTTTTACAGGGTAAGCCATATGCAGTCGTCTTAGCAACATTTTACGTGAAATGTTTTTGGTGGGATAGATAATTATTTTTGATAAAATTTGTATTTGTATCACAAATAATAATTTAACAAGATAATTGCAAATACAAGGACAAATTTATCACGGACTGGGAGCACTGCTGCCACTGCCAGATGTGGACCATCAATTTTTACAAATTTATTTTTTGTGCAATCAAGATGCGAAAGTTGAAAGGCGTTGTGCTCATAATCCAACCGAACCATAAAACGAACCATTGTCCAAGAACTGCAAACGTTTCTTCATCAAAACAATAATTTAGTCAAAATGTTCAAAAAGGCATTAGATCGTATGCCATCGGACAGCCATAATATTGTAATCAGAGCTGACAAAACACCTGCTGGTGAGCAATTAAACCTCCTTGAGGTTTAATTCACCGACAATCGATGAAGTGGCTATTATCGTTTTTGGAGAAAATTTGCAATCTAGAGATATCGTGCTTCATCGTCGGAACAATGAATTGAAACGTGTGTCTGAAACGCATAGTTCTTATGACGCGTTACAATATCCATTTATCTTCTGGCAGGGAGAAGATGGATATCATTTTAATTAAATTTATTTAAATTTAATGGTTAATCAAGTAAATGGTAATGTTATTAGATAATATTTTTAAAATTCAGTATCAGTGTATCTATATATATAAAAATGAATCGCCGCTATGTAGGTATGTACGCGCATAACTTCCAATCGGCTGTACCAATTTTTTTTTATGTGTTCGTTTTGGACAAGGTTTATGTATAAGAAAAATTAAAAGATAGTGGGAATATTTTTTTTGTCCGTGACGGGAAGCTGAGACAGAAATGTAAATATGGCGGTACTAAGTTCGCCGGGTCAGCTAGTATATAATAAATTAAATGTTGTGTATCTTAGTAAATAACTTTTAGACTGCCTCTTTCGTCTCGCGGTTGGCGTGTGCGACTGCTGATCATGAGGTCTCGGGTTCGATTCCCGGGTCGGATCAAATGTTTTTACGATTTACAAATATTTGTTTCGGAGTTTGGGTGTTTTCTATGTATAATATGTATGTATTTATAAAAAAAAGGTATATGTGTATTTGTATCAGTTGTTTAGTACCCATAACACAAGCTCTGCTTAGTTTGGGACTAGACGGCGTAGTGTGTAAAAAATAAAACTAAGGCTTAAAGTGTGTACAACTCTTATATCTCAAAACTTTTACTGGTTCTGCAAAACTATCGTGAGTTAAAAGTTATACACTTAATGCTAGTTGGCATTAAAATAGTTAAATTTTTAAACAATATTAAATCTCAGGACAATGCGGTAAAGCTGTGTAGAGCAAATATCCAACGGGTTGATTATGTACCTTTGAGATACAACGAAGAAATTACATTTTGAATCAAATTCATGTAAATATTTTTGGACGTAGACTCTGTTTAACTAGGATCGTTATAATAGACCTACAGGGATTTGAAGGCAAGGGACGAGGAGTGTATTTGAAACACGATTGGTGAGTAAAGTTATAAGGGTTAATATTGATTTAATTGTAACAGTCCTCATTTCGTAATATAGTTCAACAACTACTAGTTTAACGTATATGCGTACTGCCTTAATAACTTTGAACAATACAATAAAATCATTAAAATAGACCCTGTAATCGAAAAAAAATCTGACATTTTACAATGAACTTAAAAATTACAAATTAAATAGTGATGAAAATCGTAAATGTAATTTAAAACTTATTAACGCTCAAACAAATGAGTCAAATACTTAAATAATAGTAAAATACTAGCACAGAGAATCAGCATTGCCATTCAACGTGGTAATGCTGCCAGTCTTTTGGGAACGCTACCAGTAGGCGAAGATGTGGAGTTTTTTGAGGCTTGTATGTAAATATTGTTATTGTTTTTTTTAATTATGGTTATGTACATAGGTGTCAATATACTTAGTAGTAAAAAAGTTACAAGAAATGTATTACTATATTATAACTTTTGGTATGCCTTTCCGTATCTCATAAATATACGTACTATAATCTCGTATTATATTATATTCACATGATGAGCCCAGGCCGTACTGTAAACGACTATATTATAAAAGTGAATAGCTGTAAGAAGTGTAAGCATTGGGCTTAGGCGAAATTTAACTCAATCAAGTATGAGATGAGCTCGGACGAAATGTGAAACAACAAAATTCTCTGTGGTACATTAAAATTCTCTATGACATTTCAAAGTTACTAATAAAGGAAAAGGGTAACATTTTCTAACATTAGTATACCACTTGGTATTCAGCTTGCTAAATCGCAAAACCACAGTAATAGCACTACATGAACTTTCGAGCGAAATTTTATAATTGCAGAACACTATATTCATGAACCAAAAACTTTCTATTTCATTAATTGGATTACGGTACAATTACACAATTAAGATTTATTCGTTTTCATTCAGAATATTCTATGGTATTAAAAAGAGGTAAAATTTGTGAGGTTATAGGAATTAACTAAGGGATCTACCGAACCGATTTGAAAATTTAAGACACACATGTGAACAAAAACCTTATACCTAATGGATTACTGGTACTCGTACTAAGCTTCACAATGATCGATGTTTCGGTTAAATCACTGTGTAGTAGGAGTATAATTATTAAAATCAGGCAGTTAATCTCGTTTTATTTATGGAAACGACTTAAAACATCTCGTGGTATAGTGATTCAAACGAGCATACAGGTCACCTAATAGTTGAAAGTGCAGTTTTGACTTCCAGTGACCGTATTCACTTCGTATAAATCATTGAATGAAGTGTTTACCACATGTTTTTCGTGGTATCACTCATGTCGGCCGGCTCATACCGTCAGAAGAGATAAGATTTATACAATTATCACATGGTGTTAGGGCTTCGTACAAGTAACTTACTACTTGTAACTTAAACACATGATAAAAGTCAAGGACTTTTACGGGAGAGACGAGAAATCCTTCTTTTTAATACGATTTCATTGATTTTCTCCTCAAATTAATTTTCTGAAATAGAATTCATTTTCAATTTTCAAGGTGCTTATCTAATAAGAATGTTTACTTAGCTTATAAATTTTACTTTTAAGTGTGTCTAGTTATAAAAAAAAAAACTTCGTTTAAAAAAACCGACTTCAAAAACTAAAAAGTATAAAATAACCTAATTTGTATGGGCTACCTATTCATAGGTTTGAAGTCGGGGCCAAGCCAAATGTAATAGTAGGTACCACACTCGCTATATTTCGACGTCACCGACGCTTCGGTTGTTTTGTTCAACGCGAAGAGCAGCTATCCCGCTCAAGGTCACGCGCGGCGAGTGCGGTACCTACTATTACATTTTGGCTTGGCCCCGACTTCAAACCTATGAATAGGTAGCCCATACAAATTAGGTTATTTTATACTTTTTAGTTTTTGAAGTCGTTTTTTTTAAACGAAGTTTTTTTTTTATTTTTCGCTTTTTAGTCTTTCTCAAGTCTCTCATCATCATTTCATGTAAAATTTATTGATGTCTACAGAATATGAAGCAATGCAGACAATTGCTCTTAACTTCATTGCAGGCGCTCACGTAAATTTGAGGGTTTCTTTCGATTTCCTTGGGATTCCATCATCAGATCCTGATATGGTGGCCATGGGACTACATGGGGAGCATACCCTTTCGAACACAAAAAGAATTTTCAAAATCGGTCCACAATTGACGGAGTAATCAATGTACATACATAATAAAAAAAAAAAAAAAAAAACCGATGAAATTGTGAACCTCCTCCTTTTGGAAGTCGGTTAAAAAGAGTACATTGTCAAAGACTACCAAAATGACAAAAAGCTTTTTAATTAAAAATATTGAAGTGATTCTATACCACAGACGTATAAAGAGAAGCAGACTAAACATAATTATACGCACACATTAACCATGTAAAAAAATATCGTTGTCACTTTCACTCTAACCTAATATTGTATATATTTATCCCTTTTTTTCTTATATGGCTACAATAACTCACACATAGACACATCGGAGGTCGGAGAGGTGCGGCACGTAGCTTGTCAAAATATGCTACACAACGGCGTGCTGACGTTTGTGCTGTGGTGTTTTTTATTTTATTTTGTTACTACAAGCTGCTTAAAGAAATAAAATATAATGGTGAAGTGTTGTGCCCCGAAGTGTGCCCCAACGCATCTTACAAAAAATCTCCAGAAATAACCTTCTACCGGTATGTAAATATCATTTTATTATTGCTTGCCTATTTTTTGTATTTAACATACTAAGCCATGCCTTTTTTTCCCTTGACATTAGAAGATACGTTAGGTTCTTTAGAAAAAAAGCTGTTGTGACTAGATTACTAAGTGAAATACATAAAATTTTATTGAAAATGTTTCTTGAAGACGTAGTTTGACATTTTAAGTACTAGGGAAATTAACAGGGTCGAACTCAGAACTTATTTTTAGGTGTATTGATATTTTAATATTGATTGTGTAGCGTCGTCGGTGAAGCAGAAAAAGACGTATGTTAATACTCAATAAACCTCTTTTTACAGATTCCCCTACAATGAAGACTTAAAAAACCTTTGGATTAAAAATCTTACTAAAAAGGACTGGCAACCTAAATCGAGCAATGTGATATGTTCAGCACATTTTGAATCGCATTTATTATCCAGAAGAGGCCACCGCACAATTGTGAAATTATATATAGATATAAGGTGTAATAATTATGCTAAAACCAATCAAACATCGGAACGAAATTATTTCAAACGAATTGTAATTTTTAAAAATAAATAAACATATCTAAAAGTTTTTGGTTTTTATTTTCTGTTTATCACTTACATAACCCAAAAGAAGAACATACAGCTAAACAGAGCTCCAGTTTAACTGTAACCACTTTCAATCAGGTGGGCCGTGTGCTTGTCTGCCATCTAAGTAGCAAAGAAAAAGTCCTAACATATGACCAAATTTGGTACGTACCGATCAACCGAAATTGGTATGCTCCGAAACATATTTGTTCGCTTGCGGAGCACTAGCAGTCCCCCGGACATTATTATTATTATCGGACATATTAATGGGCGTCTTTCGGCATGCAGCATAGGCTCATACACGTGTATTTCGAGTTACAAAATATTAATTTAAAGTGCAATCTTTCATTGCTGAATTCGGCACTGTGTTTTGTGTCTGTGTGAGTAATGTTTGTATGTAGTGTAATTGCCACGCATTTGCATGGATTGTGTTAAGTCTGCTTCTCTTTATACGTCTGTGTTCTATACACAATCACATCCTTACCCCCAAACAGATTTACATTATATTTGGCATTTGTCTCCGACAAGTTAAATGTAACTCAGAAATAATGCCTCGAGCAAGTTACAACGTAGGAATTGCCTATACAGATCACATACGTATTAACAAGCTGTAGCACAAACAACCACTGGTATCAACACCTATTATCTAGTCAGCGATCAATATTCCGGAGTGCCCGAAGCTCGAGTGTAATTGTCGTTCCTATTCTCTACACACTCATTAGTAGATTCATTTCAGTGATACTATATTTTCAGCATGAAGTTCCAAATACACCTAGTTTATTTAATGTCTAATATCTATGATATATTGTCTATCGACATTATTTATTTAAACTGTGCGAATGTCGGATGATATTAAAGTGTTTTTTACTATCTAGCTATCTAATATTTCCACATTTCTAATATGCAAACTCGACGGAAGTGGTATGGCAATTGGTATGTCCATAAATACCTATGAACCATCACTGAGGGAGGGAGAAATTAAATTGGAACCAGATATTGGCTTATTAAATAGAAAGCACATAGGGGCGATGTAAAATGGGCATTTTAAAACGGGCCTGTTGGTTAGTCGGTTGGTAGTTAAAGTGGTTAGTGACCCTCACTACGAAGCCGGAAGTTATGGTTTCGATTCCCACCTAGGATAAATGTGTGATGAGCACGACTATTTGCTCTGTATCTGAATTTTATCTTTGAAATGCATGTATTCAGAAATATTTCATTAAGGTGAGATTACCGTGTATTACCTTTATTTATTATAATATCCTCTATAGCCACAAAAAGATAAAATTTATAAGATTACCCACCCACTCTTTATATAGTGAAATTATCATGGGTCGAGTAGAAAAGGACAAGGAAAAAATCAGTATAATTAGCCTATACAGGCCTCCAGACCTGTCAGTAACTAATTTTACTAAAGAGATTAGCTATATTATTAAAAACAGAGTAGACAGATGTAACCTCTTGCTTATAGGTGATATGAATATTAATATATTAAAGGAAAGTACTAGTAAAACTGAGTACCTTAACACACTGTGCGAGATGGGCTTAACCAGCTGTATTAATCAGTACACAAGAGTCGAAAAAAAGGGTAGCATAATTACAAAATCATGTATCGACCATGTCTTCATGCGAAGCACGTCTGTGACAGCGAACACGATCTATTCTGCGGTTGTGAGTGAGTCGCCGGCGGATCACTATATAACGGCATGTACAATAGTGTATAAACACCCAGCTACAAGCGTATCTAAGAAACCGGTCATCTATATATTCGATAACGATCAGCTGCGCGCCGAGTTACGTCGTGCGGACTGGACTACACCTCTGTGTTATGGTTCGCCTAACGACATCTATAAAAATATATGTAGTACCTTCTCAGACATATATAATAAATGTAAACGAGAAAAAGTACTGAATAAATATAGACCGAATTCATGTAAATGGATAAATGAAAGGGTAATAAATATGTGTAAACAACGAAATAAGCTATATAAAATATTTCAAAAAACGCCAAATATAGAAACAGAATAATTTATAACAAATATAGAAATAAGACCAATAAGTACATCAATTATACAAAAAATAAATTTTACAAAGAGGAAATTGCTAAAAATTTTAATAATTCGAAAAAGTTATGGCAGTTTATCAATGAGTTGTGTGGCGTGGTTGTGAGCTCAGTACATGAAACGATTAGAAGGTATTTTTGTGTATCAGACCAGAAGGCGGCAGATTTGTTCGCAGACCATTTTAAAAGTAACCAAAACATAAATATCAAAAACTGTAACAGGAAAATGCTAACTGAGCTCTCATCTGCTGCTAGTGACGGGATAGATGTGACAATGCGGATGGCGAAGATAAATAACAACGATACGTACAAAATTATAAATAAATTACACACTAATAAAAGCCCAGGCATAGACGGAATAAGAGCTAGTGATATAAAATATATTAACAAAGAAATTACACCCACAATTACTCATTTGATTAACAGCTGCATTGACACATCTAGTTACCCGGAGGAGTTGAAGGTGGGCGTGGTCCGACCTATTTACAAAAAAGGTAGTCATGGAGACTGTAACAACTACCGTCCCATCACCATATTGTCCTGCGTTGATAAGATAATTAAGAGGTACATAGGTGACAAATTAAGTATATTTCTACACTCTAACAAAATAATAAATAACAAACAATACGGTTTTCAAAAAGGGAAGAGTACCTCTCAACTATTGTGTCAATTTAGCAACGAGATTAACGAGCACCTGAATGAAAAACGACACGTGCTCGTTATTTTCGTTGATTTCAGCAAAGCATTTGATATGCTACAATATAAAGTGTTGTATGAACGTCTTGAGCAGACTGGTATTCAAGGCCCATTTCTACGGCTCCTTAAAAATTACCACATAAATAGAAACACTAAAGTAAAAGTGGGAAATATGTACAGTGCTAGCATAAACACAGACCAAGGCACCGCTCAAGGCTCCATAATAGGCCCATATGAATATATTATATATGTCAACCAAATGTGTAATATTTTTGAACATGGCTCTGTGTACCAGTTTGCAGACGATACTTGTCTAATGGTGGCAGACAAAGATTTAAAAACTGCTGAAAGAAAACTGCAGGAAAATTTCAATATAATGTGCAAGTGGTCACATGACGTCGGACTACTAATTAACTCCCAAAAAACTAAATTAATGTGTATAGAATCATCACATAATAGGTCGGACTATACACCTAGTATAATGGCCCATGACCACCGATGTTTGCATGACAGTCTTATCTGCATGCCTAATGATAGCTGTAATAAACTAGAAATAGTAACAGAACACATGTACCTAGGTCTCATAATAGACAACCGCTTTAACTGGAAACCTCACATTGATCATGTTTGTAACAAATTACGAGCTATACTCAGTAAATTATATACACTAAAATATAAGATGACATTTAAAGCACTCCGCCTACTATATCTGGCAATGGCGGATTCTGTCATAGGATATGGTCTATGTACCTATGGTCGCACCTATAGCACTTACTTGAATAAAATATATACTTTGCAAATCAGATTATTAAAAACTATCGTACCTAAACATGTAAGAGCTAGCTGTAATGGGTACTATAACAAACTATTTAATTACTGTAAGGTACTGCCTATACAGAACAAAACAAGAATGGCCGTTGTGCGGGCGGAGTATTTGCACATTGCACAACTAACTAAATACCAGCGAAAAGGTAATCTGAGAAAGCTGTCAAACATAAAGCGCTACATAATGCCTCATTATAACAACACATATGGCACTAGAATGTACAAATATATCCTGCCCAAAATTCTTAACGAGCTGCCGAATGAGATTGTGTGTGCGTGCGTCGCAGGCCAAACTCACCTAAAAAATGTTAAACAATATTTCTTGACACAGGTAGACTACAAGCACATCCTGGAATAGATTGTAATCTACAAATGTATATATAATAGTGTAATAAATAACAATAGTATGTTGAGTAAACGAACCCCTCTCGCATAAAAACCTACACGGTTTAAGCGAGTGGTTGTGATCTGTATAAAATTGTATACTGTAATGCTTTGTCCATAATAATAATAATAAAAAAAACATAATTATGTGAAGTTATAATTATTCTAACTCTTTATTTGTACTTACTACCCACATTTTCTTCACATTTACAAAAACATCACAATGTCAGGTCATTCTATACAAAACTGTTACACAGTATCATTTCACAAGATATTAAATGTTTTTACATCAAAAAAACTCGTCGAGGTTTTTTATTTAAAACTTCCAAATGTCCCATACGAGACATTATTACTTTTAGCCCAAATAGTGTAATCAATCACAAATAAAATAATCAAGTGAAATACTGGTATATATGGAATACAACCGTGGGAGAGCCATGCTTCGGCATGAATGGGCCGGCTCGACCGGAGTGATACCACGGCCTCACAGAAAACCGGTGTGAAATAGTGCTTGCGCTATGTTTCACCGAGTGAGTGAGGATACCGGAGGCCCATACCCCAATCCCGTAACCCTACCTCCCTCCCCCATCCCCAAAAGGCCGGCAACGCACTTGTGACGCTTCTGGTGTTGCAGGTGTCCATGGGCGGCGGTAATCGCTTACCATCAGGCGATACGTCTGCTCGTTTGCCCGCCTATTCTATAAAAAAAAAATAAAAAAATACTAGGTTCTGAAGTTACTGGCCAAAGTTATAACGAAAGTTCAACGTGAACATTACAACGTCTGTGATGAAAGCTGACTAGCCATCACAATGTAATATCAAACAATCAGTGTAGATCTAATCCATCATACCACGAAAACACAATATCGAGTAATTCCCTTTTGTTGTTAGTTTTACTAGTGGAGTTTTAATAGTTTTAATTAATTAGTTGGAAGTCTAATTAACCATATGTTGTGGTAAAAATGTATTTCTATGACGTAGAAGTGGTCTCGTAGCCACTAGAACTGAGTGCTCATGTTAGTAGTTTTATAAATATATACATCTACTCACTTTGATCATACAAATGCGTCACTTTCACGGATTACATTGGCTTAACCTCGCTAGGGAACTCCATCCCTCGGATGTACAACCAAAAGTACTAGGGTAAATTGTATTCGGTGTGACCAGCATGTGTGACTTGAATTACTACAGAACTAACCCCAGAATCTCACAAACAAATATTGAGATGAAAAGTACAAAATTGGTTCTGCGTAAAATTGTATTGGCAACACACATTTTTCATATCAACTGGTCTATAAATTTCGTTTATGTATTACAACAATTCTTAAGATAAAATATAGGAGTTATGTTTTCCGCAATTCTCTCATAGTATCTCTGTTTTTTATAAAAACGCGGTGATAAAAACGAAAGCTAAGAAAATTATTAATTAAATTGTGTTTACGATTCATAAAGATAAGGCCTGTAATAATTTTGTAACAAAGTAACTTAAGAAATCATGAAAATTGTAGCATTATAAATAAGTAATTATTTTGTGTTTGTTACTGAATTAAGTGACGCTAAAATTTTGCGTCAAGTTTAAGAGAAATATGAACTTAGAATATAAATCATGCTTGTATTATATTAACAGTCAAAGAATAACTTTTAAATAGAACCTATTATGAGTTTTTACAAGCTTTTTATTAACTTGAAATGTATGTATGTATTTTCGGGTGGAATCTTGCAAGTCAATTTTGAAGCAGATATCTTCAACCGATTTTGCTGAAATTCTGCAAGCATATGTATACAGCGTCTCAATACAATATTACGTCGCAACATCATCGAGTTTGGACTCGTTTGATTCTTCTCGAGGCATTCCAGTAAAAGCTTGTTTTTAAAAAGCTTTTTAATTTAATTTATTAACAACGAATCTATGTATATTATATTATATTATATTTATTAAAACAAGTTGTCATCTCTTTATTGGCTGGATGCCTAAAAAGAGGCACACGTTTCTATACCCATTTGTTTGAAGTATTTGTATTCTGTGTAATCACGAAACATTAAGAGCGCGGCGACCGACGCTCGCAACTGCAAGTTGAAATTTGTTCGGAATATTGCTGTATCTAATATATAATAAAATAAAATATATATCTAATATCTCGTCACTGTATCTCGGTAAGCCATACCTGGCGTAGTATATTGACATCTGTTTGCTGCGATAGCACTACTAACTATTTGGTTTTTATAATAAATTTGGATGTGTTGTAGACTACCAAAAATCATCAATGAAAACTCAATGTTTTTTCATTTTCTTTTCGATAATTAGTAATTTGATAATTCAAGCTATGCTTTTTTATCATAAATAATATACGTATTGCTGTTTATAATATAGAAAAAACAAACTTAAAACATGCCATTTACGCTGTAAAAATGTGCAAAATTAAATTCAACTTTTTCGTTACTTTACGTAAGTTTCTTTAAATAAAAAGGGAAAAGGAGCCTGGATAAATACTGTTTAAATCTGGATATCAACATAATATGGTGGAAATATGTTCAAACTACAAATTATTTTGGTATTCAATTTGTATGGAGAACTCAGTGACAGTGACGAGACGATGGCCCCTTAAGTTGCAAATTTTAACTAATCATGTATACAATTGTATACCAGCTTTGTGTTTGTCGGTTTTCGTAGCAAAAACTAGCCCATGTCCTTCTCCAAGGTTCAATCTATGTCTACACCGGAACTCATCGAAATCGGTTTTGATTAACAGACAGACAGAGCTAATTTCGAATTTTTGTAATAAAATTTATTAAATCTTGTTTTGCGTCTAGTAAAACTATTTACTATGCAAATAATTACAGCTATAATTAAAATATCACCAATAAAAAAACCAAACAATCAGTACCGTAGATATGGAGTAAAGATATTTCGATCAAGTCATATTATATATAAAAATAATTGCACAGAAATAAAACAAATGAACGAAAAATAAAATTACCATCCTACAAAAAGTACTTAATTTTAACCTACAACAACTCATTATATACCTACCTACGTGATACGTTTTATGAAATACAGAAATTGTCATTCCGACGGTTAAGCGAAACCTACGGAAATTGCGCCCCATTGGAGACACCTCCTGGGTCTACAAATTATGTACACGCCGAAAATCGTAGGCTGTAACTACAAGCAATTTTGACCTTTATTGCAGTGGCTGTGAGGGTGAAACCTGCTGTTTATGTATTTGATTTATCTTCCTAAAATAATAGAGTTGACATTCTGTCGGCTCTGAGATAGACAATTCACAGAACAAGTATGCTACAGATTATAAATCGATTTAGCGTCGGAAGACGTGCCGGCTTGAATTGGTAGGAACAGAATACAAAGTATGGACATGTCGCATTTTATAGCGTCTATTCGCTTGCCCCACTTTAGGTATATGAGTAACCAATAATCCATCAGGCAGGCCAGGCCAGGGTCATAAAAAATCAGCCAAACCCTTTCGCAATGTTACAAATTTCGCTGATCGTAAAAAAATTGCTAAAAAGGCAGGAATGTGATGCTTAATGGTGATTTAGTTTTCATTCGGATATAACTTAAGGAAACGAAATTCTGATTTCCTTGCCTTGTACAATAAGAATTGGATATTTTATTTCAGAACATTGATATTTATATATGAATATTTACATTAATTTACTCAAAATTTATATGTAACATAAGTACGTAATGCTTTTAAGCATTTATTTGAACGAGGAAAATTTCTGCATAAGATTTGTGTACATAATATCTGTGGTACTCATGGAACGGCGGAATAAGTAATAAGTTTCTCAAGTGTACAAGGTGTGGTCATATTCAAAGTGCAAATTGTTGGAAGGCTATGGAATCATTCGAAATAAAATAACTTTGTTTATGTAATCATGTTAAATCGTACTTTAATTTCTTTCTTCAGACGTAGGATAGATATTTAGGATATGATAGCATTTTATTATTGTAACTTTAACTTTCGAGGAAGCAACTAATGGGTGCAATATATCTCGATTTTAGCTAAACGATTACTATTTCAAGCCCTTTCCAAAAAAATCTGTGACATAAAGAAACTCTTTATACTTTTTATTACTGTATTCATTTTGACCAAATAAGCAGAACGATAAGAGAAGTAATTTAGAATTACACGAATTGTACTTGTTAAAATGTCGACATGAATGTTATTTTTAACATGATGTTTCCAAAGCAGATTTAGGGTCAGTACTCAGTTTGAAGCACCTATAAATGGGGAAAGGTTATAATCAATTTTCTTCACGTATTATTATATAAAAACAAAACATAAGCAGCGAAAGTGGTAAGAATTGCCTAACCCAATTCTTTGCCAATGAATAATCTGAATCTAACATCGTATTGCAAGGATTCAGTGATGACCTATTTATCGGTAATTGTATAAGAAATAACAGTATCTAATAATACGAATAAATAATCCTATCAATGATTAGTCGTAACGTAATGTACCAGAAAGGAAGCTTTTATTTAGATTTATGATCGTACGTATACGACCCGGAACGAATAACGGAGTAGTAATAAAAAACTATGGTTGGAACATAATTATCCGAAAATAGAAAGATCGCCACAATAGTTTGCTGTATGTTAATTTTCATCAAAATACCTTCAATAATTATTTATTTTTATTTTATTTGGATTTTTTTTAAAACAGACATATTCCTAAAACTAATAGGTATTTACCTATGAAATTGCCGTCTTGTATGCAATAAGTGAAAGCACTTATTTTTTCAAACTTTTTTATTTCTGTTATTCGAAGTAATCACCCATGCAATCGACGCATCTTTGCCAACACATTGGCAGTTTATTGATGCCCTTCTTGTAAAAATCAGCTGGACGGGAGGCAACAAACTCTTCAAAGGCATTTCGTACTGCCTCTCGGGAATTGAATTTTTTACCCACTAAAAAGTTGTCTACATTTTGGAAAAAAAAATAGTCGGTAGGTGCAAGGTCTGGTGAGTATGGCGGATGAGGGAGAGCTTCCAACCCCAGCTCTTGCAGCTGCTTCACGACAACGCGCGACCCCATACTGCGCAACAGACAGTCTCCAAGCTGTAAGAGCTGGGGTTGGAAGCTCTCCCTCATCCGCCATACTCACCAGACCTTGCACCTACCGACTATTACTTTTTCCAAAATTTAGACAACTTTTTAGTGGGTAAAAAATTCAATTCCCGAGAGGCAGTACAAAATGCCTTTGAAAAGTTTGTTGCCTCCCGTCCAGCTGATTTTTACAAGAAGGGCATCAATAAACTGCCAATGCGTTGGCAAAGATGCGTCGATTGCATGGGTGATTACTTCGAATAACAGAAATAAAAAAGTTTGAAAAAATAAGTACTTTCACTTATTGCATACAAAACGACAATTTCATAGGTAAAGGCCTATTATTACTGCATACAACAATGCAACCATCACAATAACAGCTTTTAACTGTTTACTGCAGCACATAGCCCTCTCCTTGGAAAAAAGTTTTTTGCCCTACCATACCAAACTTTAATAGGCGGTCCACACTACAACGATTTATCGTATATCTGAGTCAATTTCCGTCCACACGTACGATAAAACTGCACAAACGAACTGCACAGTTAAATCGCTACCATATATCTTTGTAGTGTGGACCGCCTATAACAATGCGATGCAGCAATATAATACAAATCGAGCAGATTTTCGTTTGGTTATGCTGTTTGGCTCTGTTTGTGTGATTTACTTGATGATGAGAAACAAGTACTTTAACTCTAAGTAAAACCAAAGTTGTATGTCCAATAATAAAACTCTATCTTTATATAAATAAATCTTCTGTGCGTGTGTATGTAACTAAACTCCTCCTAAACGGCTGAAGCGATTTTAATGATTTTTTTCGTCTATTCCTGAGGTTTCGAGAATGGCTTAGATTCACAATTCGGTCAAAAAAACATAAAAAATCTATTTGTGTAGCCAATTGATTCGACCTGCGGGTGTATAACATCAAGTAATATATAAAACATCACCAGAGAATAATCTGCAGAATACTATTAGTTGAATGCCCAATAAAATTATAAGTATGCAGTACTAAACAAAACACTTAAGTTTTTACGGTGGTATGTTTGATTATTATTGAATATACTGCGTTTGAATGCTCTGACTGCCGTGAAATAAGTTCAGTTGTAAAGGACGACGTATAACCCAATGCTTTTCATGATTATATTGTTTTAGGGCTTTATTATACTTGTAGTTCTGAAATGCGCTTTGTAATACGCAGTTATTATGTCGAAAGAATATAAAGTTTACCCTTAATACTTATAACTTTTATTGATATAAAAAATCGAACACTGTGGTACATTTTTAACTTATCAAAACATAAGGTAAAATCAGTGGATATTGAACAACGGGCACAAACCCTGACACAATTCCTATAACACCTATAATGAGCCTTTAAATAGTAATAATTTCGAGGGCCTGATTTACGATTTCCTAACAAAAGAGTCTTTATTGAACACTCTATATCAGGTTATGACTTATATGCTAGTTGTATCTTGATCAGCTATAACGTACATACGCGTGATTACCTCTAGTAAGTAATTAAGTTTAAGTTTACGTTCTTACTAAAGCGGAGTAGAGCGAAGAAGAGCAGTGAAAAGTATGGAGTGTTTCCACGGAAGCGGAAAGAGCGAAATAGAGTCAAGACTCGTACTGAACAGGTGTCTGAAGCATATGCATGTATATAATGAGTTGTCAATTTAGGTATATATTCTTTTTATGGTATAGATGGCAAACGAGCAGACGTATCACCTGATGGTAAGCGATTACCGCCGCCCATGAACAACTGCAACACCAGCGGCGTCACAAGTGCGTTGCCGACCTTTGGGGGATAGGGAAAGGGATACGACCAACCACCTCCCTACATAGGGAGGGGTTGGGGTATGGGCCTCCGGTATCTCACTCACTCGGTGAACACAGCGCAAGCACCATTCAACACCATTTTCTGTGAGGCCGTGGTATCACTCCGGTCTAGCCGGCCCATTCATGCCGAAGCGTGGCTCTCCCACACAAAAGAAGGAAATCCTCTTGTAAAGAAAATTATGTAATCCACAAAACGCACCCGGAATAGTTCTCGTTTCGGGGGCCAGAGTGAAAGTGCCTATTAAAGGTAGTTTCCTGACCTCACTCACTATAAAAGGGTTCCTTAACATAGACCGTAAAAACAGCTTGTGACCCCAGCGTCAAGTAAATACATTTTAGCCGCGAACGTGCTACCAACGAGACTTTACTCGGTACACTACGATAACATTCAGTTCGGCTTTGCTGCAAGATACAAATAATGTGTGAAAACACTCGCTGAATTTATAAATTCATTGAATGTATTCAGGCTTTTTCATATACTTCCAACCAATTTAAAATATTTATAATAATACAATTCTGTTTCTGATCTGCCTTCTTAGTGAAGTGTAATAAGTAAATAATTTGTAGAAAAAATAATAACTAATACTTACTTTACACATTAATCGTATAAGAAAAATGCGATTCTTAACACGGCAAATCACGAGTTAAATCCACGTGAAATGGATTACATACCATTAGTTGTAAATGACCAAAAATGTAACAGGTTATTTAATACCATAAACTTTTATACATTTTTCTTAGCTATGTATATATGTTAATTATGTTTTCACTTTTTAAAACTCAATTGAAAATTAAAAAGTAAACTTACAGAAGAAAATTAATATAAACTCTGAATCAATTAGACGAGTCCCTCTCTAAGGAAATCAGCTTCGAAAGTTTCAAATTCCTTAAAATACTGTTACACATGTGTAAAAAGATATTACTGCGAAAGTTTAATAAAATTGTGAATGCAGTTGCCGCTATGTAAATTTCAATTGAAGTTTCGATTTATCTCTATATTAAAAAAAAAAGTGCGAGTCGGACTCGCCCATGAAGGGTTCCGAAGCAGCAAGTAACATAATATAAAAGTTCTTGTAGTTTGTTGTAACTTTAATCGATGTTTTTATAATAGTGTTTTTTTGTTGCGGTTTACCATTTATGACGTATTAAAAAAACTACTTACTAGATCTCGTTCAAACTAATTTTCGGTGGAAGTTTGCATGGTAATGTACATCATATTTTTTTTTAGTTCTATCATTTTCTTATTTTAGAAGTTACAGGGGGGGGGGCACATTTTACCACTTTGGAAGTGTCTCCCGCGCAAACTATTCAGTTTAGAAAAAAATGATAATAGAAACCTCAATATCATTTTTGAAGACCTATCCATAGATACCCCACACGTATGAGTGAAAACATTTTTTTTGAGTTTCAGATCTAAGTATGGGGACCCCCAAAATTTATTAGTTTTTTTTAGTGTGAAAATCTTAATGCTGTTCACAGAATACACCCACTTACCAAGTTTCAACAGTATAGTTCTTACAGTTTCGGAATAAAGTGGCTGTGACATACGGACGGACAGACAGACAGACGGACGGACAGACAGACATGACGAATCTATAAGGGTTCCGTTTTTTGTCTCAGAACCCTAAAAATCAGCGATCTCTTTCATATTAAATACAAAATAAATAATTTTAATACTTTCCATTGCGATATTGCATGACCATGAACACCACACATGATAAAATTAAGATGATTAATAAAACTGTATTTAAGTAAAAAGTTAGTTTACATCTCGAGAATACTCATATTCACAAGGTCGGACACGACATAGTCGTATCCTAATGTCATGTCGTAAAGCAGAACAAAGAGATCAAACGGATCGAACTAGTGGTTTTGAGAATCGGTACCGAGTAGAATTTAAAGTACTATTGATTAGGTCTGTAATACCATAGCGTGGCAATCTAAGATACTTCACACGTAGATAGTTTATTCTAACAATATAGAGATAGAAAATAATGTTTTCTACATTATTATCATCAGCTTATCGTAGTCAATTACCGGCAACAGGCCTCTTCTATTATAGACTATGGACCCATGTCGAAATCTGAACCACCAGGAGACCTTTTTAGCAAGATACAGGGGCATAAAATAATAACATTTAACACTATGCCGTCACTTGTAAGCTGTCCAACTGAGTGGTAGGTGGTAGCAACTCTCGATTTTTCTCCCTTGTCACTCACGAAAAATTCGCTTGATAGTAATATCTTGTAAAATTTGTTCCGGGGATCCCGGACTAGTAGGTTTGATTAGAATTAAGTAGAAGGTGTGTGTCTGTGTGTGTGTGTGCACGTGCGTACGTCTGTGCTTGCGTATTAATTGAATATAACACAGAATTAATACCTCTAGTGAGGACAACGTAGGCACTGCCTGTTTTATAGATCAGATACATTGTAGTAACCAGTTGTTAGTTAAAAAACCACTGGTCTACTAATCAGCGATCAATATTCCGGAGTGCTCGAAGCTCGTAAATTATTGTAGTTTCTATTCTCTACACAGTCCCAAATACAATATAGTTAAATAAATATATCTTTAAATTGAGTTACTTTTACATATGTATGCGTGTGTGTGTGCGTACGTGCGTATGCGAGTGTGTGTGTGCGTACGTGCGTATGCGAGTGTGTGTATGCGTACCTGCATGTGTGCGTATGTGGGTGTGTGAGTGCAAGGAAATTTCCACGAAACTAGAAAGTTCAAAAGTTTGAAGTATTTTCTTACCCTACCAACCTACTGAAATATTCCAAGCACAAGTATCGATTTTCAAATTAAGGAACACAAATACTTCAACTTAAATAGATACATTTTCGTTTCAAAAACAGTATCAGATATTTCTCCCACAATAAACGCTTTCTGTATACAAATCCATTACATAAAAGTATACAATGTCGTCATGCAATCGGACCTTTCCAACCATCGTG
The DNA here is from genome assembly GCA_949125395.1 of Diaphora mendica. Lineage (NCBI taxonomy): Eukaryota > Metazoa > Arthropoda > Insecta > Lepidoptera > Erebidae > Diaphora > Diaphora mendica. Next base: position 14,057,047 of record OX421321.1, read on the forward strand.
TTTCCAACTCATTAAGCGGATCGAATTAAGGAAGAGGAAAAAGTTTCATCGAAATATGACACCTGTTAGTAGGGCTTGCTTGAATCAAAGGACAATGATAAACGCAGGATATTCAATAAAAGGAAACGGTCCCTACAAATATTTTCTACCTATGCGAATATGTTTCTCAGGGCTTCGGTATTATCTCGGAGTTCGGTATTATTTATGACTGACAATGTAGTTATTTATGTAGGTACGAATTGATTATTGTTTGGCATGATGAGAAATCTGTATTTTTTTATTTTCTTGAATAGGTGGGATGACATCTTAACCTTACTCCGTTATTTATAAATTTACCTTAGAAGGGTTTCGCGTCTACAGATATCTTTTCAGATTAGACTTAAGTACTACACATCGGTTTCTCTATGGGTATGTCACAGGTTATAAATATATTTCATCTGGTTGATTTTTAACCATTGCTTTTGAGTTCGTTTTCAGCTCCGAAGTGATACACAACGGGGTCACAGAAAATCGATATTATATCATTCTTTCGTAACCGTGGGAGAGCCACGCTTCGGCATGAATGGGCCGGCTCGACCGGAGTGATACCACGGCCTTACAGAAAACCGGTGTGAAATAGCGCTTGCGCTGTGTTTCACCGAGTAAGTGAGGATACCGGAGGCCCTATACCCCAACCCCTCCCCACATCCCTTTCCCCCATCCCCCAAAGGTCGACAACGCACTTGTGATGCTCCTGGTGTTGCGGGTGTCTATGGGCGGCGGTAATAGCTTACCATCAGGTGATACTTCTGCTCGTTTGTCACCTTTTATCATAAAAAATAAAATAAAAGTGACTGGTATTTCTGGGCAACGACAGTTACCATCATGTGGCCCATTAGTGCTTTGGCTTCCTATACCAAGGTAAAATAATACACTTTTTCTCTCAAACCCCGACAAATTTATTCAAACGCTTTTATCACGAGCCCATTTTACTTAAACATTAAAATATTTTATCACTAGTAATCGCTAAATTTCAAGGCGATAAGTCTTTAATCATTCCTTAATCTTGAATAGCTGTCTAACAAACACTTGCTTTCATTTAAACTTGTTTGATACAATATTCTCTTTTTATTCTTAAAGCTACCCTAATACCTTGCGTAAAGCGTCAAAAGGAATTTTGAAAATACCAATCATTTTTACAAAGAGGAATTTTAAATTTAAGGTATTAATTTATAATAGAATCCAAATGAACTGCGTTTAGTCGAATTAAAAATACAATATATGTGGCATAAGATACTAAAAAAGATACACATGCTCATATTAGTTCGTTACGAATAACTGACTATACCACTGACATCATATCATGCCTTAATTATTCTCTAACATGGTAGTCCGTTTGAGTAAGTTCTGCTATGTAGGGAGGATGACGTATGGTTTCCAACTGCAGCCCCTGTAGAGTTACAACGGTTTCTCGTGCAGCGTGAGGTCTTGCGTTCTCATGGAGCAGTAATGGTGAAGATCGATTTACGAGTCCGGGTTTCTCATCACTGTTCGAATTTCAGCACAGTAAACCTCTGCTGTTATTACTTGACCAGACCTGATATTCCTATAGTGAATAACATCATGAATAGATCACCAAATATTTACCAGTACCTTTATATCGGTAAGATTTTCTTTAGGGCACTGTTGAGTGTTGTAGCATTTGAACTGGGGCCAGCCATTGCATTTTCAAATGCATTATTATTTAAATGCAAATTGCATATTTTTTTTCGGTTATCGTAAAGAATGCATTTTAAATCACATGTACCTATTCAACATGGCAAGTTTCAACACGCGTATCTTTCTGCATATCGTTCAAATTATGAGGCACCCATTTTTAAGTTGAGTTAATATTGTTGGTAAGGTAACATTAAACCATGCCGCTAATTCCTGGCTAGCTTGACTCGGATCGGCCTCTTTCAATTTCTCAGCTCGACCGGAGTGATACCACGGCCTCACAAAAAACCGATGCGAAACAGTGCCAGCGCTGTATTTCACAGAGTGAGTGAGGATACCGAAGACCCATACCCCGATCCCTCCCCCATCCCCCTCCCCATTCCACAAGGGCCGGCAACGCACTTGTGACGCCTCTGGTGTTCTTCCGGTCGATCTCGAGGTGCAAAGACGTGCAGCCATGTACTATTCCACACTACAAAACATGTAATGCGATTTTTTGAGCATACGAGACCGCGGTAAAATCATAAGATTGTTTCAACAAAAATCCAATGTCTATAACGACCTCTTGGATGAAGTGCAGAAACGATGGGACGAATCATCTAAGGGGCGCCACCTCTACCAGTTCTTTCCATCTGTTCGCGAAAGGTTGTCAAGGACATGGCTCAAGGTAGATCACTGTGTCGCTCAATTTCTTACAGGCCACGGTAACTTTAAGAGCAAACTATACTCATTTAAATTAGTCGATTCACCATTTTGTCAATGCTCAACACCTGATTCTAGCTGTGAACAGTCGGCTCATCATATCCTCTGGGAATGTAGTCTTTGGTACAATGAACGTAACATGATGCTAAATAGCTTACAAATGACGTCTGGGGTAGTATATTATGGGGATCTTGTGTCAACTGCGGTGAATTTCCGTGCGTTTAAGCGATTCTGCCATACATACTATAGAAATCAAATATAGCTCACTTAGGACCCATAATATTTTTATCCGTGGTGCTTCCCGGTTTGAAAAAGGCGTCTGCCTATTTCGACTCCATTTTTTCTCCCGCTTTGCTAAGGAGGGAAGTGGACTTATTATATTTCCAACTCCTCCAGTTTTCTTCTGATTAATTTCGTTGCGGGTTCCAAGACAGTTAAATTTTTCCTGGGACTTCCCGAGTGTCATAACTCGGTGTTTTCGTGGGTCACCGCTGTTGATCCTGGTGTACAGGAGTTACAGTGGTGGGCGTGTGGGCGGGATTAGTCCCAATAAAATGATAACATTAAACCATGCCGCTAATTCCTGGCTAGCTTGACTCGGATCGGCCTCTTTCAATTTCTCGGCTCGACCGGAGTGATACCACGGCCTCACAAAAAACCGATGCGAAACAGTGCCTGCGCTGTATTTTACAGAGTGAGTGAGGATACCGAAGACCCATACCCCGATCCCTCCCCCATCCCCCTCCCCATTCCACAAGGGCCGGCAACGCACTTGTGACGCCTCTGGTGTTGCGGGTGTCTATGGGCGGCGGTAATCGCTTACCATTAGACGATACGTCTGCCCGTTTGCCCCATACACCATAAAAAAACTTTATTCAGCTGTGTGAATCATCTTCTACTTGGTTCGTTCTTCAAGTCGAGATTTCCAATACGAAATCATTTATTATTATTATTAAATTCAATAAGTTTTTTGAAATGGAGGATACAAGTTTTAAGAGCTTTGGTTTAGCCGAGTCAAACTAGCCAGGTTTAAACGTTTTACGTTACGTATACTTTTAATTACTTTGTTTTTTTCTTGCCATGGCAGAACGAATTACAACCATCTGTTATCCAGATGAATCATATTTTTTTGTTAATTTTATTAATAATTGAAAACACCTATCGCAAAGCTGTCATGATTATTGCTTTTCAATTAATTTCAATCACTTTTTTTAAGCAAACCTGTACCATTATATTTCCTATTAAACAACATTTATTTTGATACAAACGGTATATATAAGTTGATCATTGCTAATTGTATATGCTTTGCTAATTGTATTATCAGGATTATATCTAAAGTTTATCCAATTAATCTATATAAACGTGTTGATCCCTTAACACTATTTATTCAATATATATCACTTTGTGTGATTCACAAATTGTTGTTCTGAGTCTGGGTGTTCTTTGTGTCCGTTTCATGTATGTTTGTAAAGTCCCCCGCGACACAGGATTTATTCCTAGTGCGGGAGTTGTCTCATAATAAAAAAAAATTAAAAAAAAACGTGTTGGAGTTCGAACAATTTGAAAATAAGTTTTCTATGACCGGTAAAAAGACTTCACACAATAATCAATCCTTAATGATCGCCGAGGTCGAGGTTAATTGTATCACTCAGATATTTATCACAGTGTACTGCACGTTCGACGAGGCACCTTTTTATGTCGCTCCTTTATATTATACGCTACGAGTACTTAATCCTTCTGGATGATTTTAACAGCCATAGAACATTAGAACGTGACCATTTATTTGTCTTTGCCACAATGTATTATTATTAGAGCTTAACTAAAATTTGTACGCTAAACTAACTATCGCCACATTCTACAATTTCTTAATGTTTCGTAAAATATTATAGTTTTTTTTATTTGACTAGATTGTTAAGCAATAAGCGATTCTTCAAATATTTAATGTACCAAAGCTTTTTTATCGCATTAATCTTTTTTCCAAGCTTTGCAGCTATGGAAACCAATTCACGGTTTATACAACGAGCTTACGTTCTACTAAGTCTGGAAATTAGGTTTTAGAGAATTCAAAGTTATTAGAAAAGTTTTAGCTCTAATTGTAAGACGGCAATTAAGATTACAGCACGTTTAATAGAAGCAGTCACTTTAGTTTTCAACATCAGTTCATGTCGACCTTGCCAGACAGTTACCATTTCAAGTATTCTACTAATGAGTATTATTTCTAACTAGTTGTTGCCCGCGGCTCCGCCCTCGTGTATGTCGGTTATCACTGCAAATAGTAGCATATATTCTGATATATAAGCTATATTCCTGTAAAGTTTCATCCAAATCCGTTCAGTAGTTTTTGTGTGAAAGAGTAACAAACATCCATCCATCCATCCATACTTACAAACTTTCGCGTTTATAATATTAGTATAATTTACTCTAAATCTATAAGTATGATAACAGTGTTGATATCGTCATTGTGTTGATGAAGATCTGACTTTTAAAAAGAGAGGCCATGAGTTTCTTTGCCAGTATTCTTCTCATAAGACTCTACACATTTTGGAAACTGGAAGTTGTGGATCCGCACAGGCAGGCAGGCAGGCAGTCGATTTTGGTGTTTTCACCTAATTTACCTTGACAATACAGTACATTTGTGGAGTCTGTTTGTGATGATCTATGATTTTTACAAGTTTTTTATTAACTTGCAATGTATGTATGTATGTATGCTTGTATGTTCGGGTAGGAATCTTCCAACTCAATATTCCAACTCAATTTTGAAGCAGATATCTTGAACCGATTTTGCTGAAATTTTGCTAGCATATGTATACAGCCTGACAATACAATATTATAATGACATGGAGCTGATCTTTTGCTGGAACTGGAAGGTGGCCATAAGAACTCTGTAAAGAAACGTCGCAACATCATCGAGTTTGGACTCGTTTGAATTGTCTCGAGGCATTCCAGTAAAAGCTTGTTTTTAAAAGCTATTTATTTTATTTAACTGTAGCTTCAATTTAACGTTCATAAATGTCACTTGGTGTCTTAATTGAATAAATGATTTTGAATTTCCTATTATTGATGTTGTGCTGACAGCAAATGAAATCGTAAGTATCTTAACTAGGTGTTTATAATTTCTGATACATCCATACTAATATTAGAAATTCAAAAGTAACGTTGTCTGTTATACTTTCACGGCTAATCCACTACACCGATTTCTATAAAATTTGGCATGCAGACACTTGATTCTTAATAATCACAAATTTCCGACTTTAAAAAAAACCGACTTCAAGAACAAATAAAAATGAGACCACACGGCAGGCACCAGCTTTCAAATAAAAAAAGAATTATCAAAATCAATTTACCCAGTCGAAAGTTATGAAATAAAAAACTAAAACAAAAAACAGTCGAATTGATAATCTCCTCCTTTTTTGAAGTCGGTTAAAAAAGTACTTGTACTCACTTTTTACAGCTGATTCTGCTATTTTACATGTTTGGATTAAGATTTAAAATGTTTCCTGTGAGTTGTATCTCATAATAATCTAACAGCTAGTGCTTCCAAGTTTATTGTTCCGCATCCGCCACAATCTATCAAGTTAGACGGTTGTGGTATTTTCCAATGAAGATGGTTTCGAGGATATTGCTGTTGAACTGCTGTTATGATTAAAACCTTAATAATTTTATATCCTTTGTTTATACAGAAAAGGATTTTTTGTTCGAATAATAGGATTAATTTGTTGAATATTAAATAACGTTTATTTCATTTAATTCGAACTGTTTATCTAAGAATTCCATTAACTGATAATCCTGCCAGTTAAATTTGTGATGCGTTTATCTCTTAATCGTCTAATGATTTAACAATCGTTCGAACAAATTAATCATGTTGTTATAATCCCAAAACATAATATACTTAAATTAAAATAATATATTATTAACTATTATTACTATTAGTATAATAAATTTTCAATGATTCGAATATCTCTCCCTAGTGCATCATCTCTCCTTAAAGTACAGCGCTATTTATAAAAACATATTCTAGGACCCTGTATCTTATCCGCTACATAGCCCGAAATATTTAAAAAACTTTTCTTCATTACCTGCTGAAGCTTTCATGATAAAAATTCGTGTCTATTGTCAAATGAACTGCTCAAATTTGTTCCTTGACCGTCCTCGTATTCAGATGTTTGTGTATTTCCGAAACATTCAGGAACCATGGTGAGTTAGATATTTGTTTCAGGGCATGTTTTTGAACCCTCTGTATTTATTGTATTAAATAATCTCTAAATGTTTTATATGAATAAACCAATTGCTAAATACTGGAAATGGTTTTATGTGTTTAATACTAACTATATAACGCCAAATATTAATTTATATAATATATATTAATATATTAAATTATATAATAATAATCCCAATAATTGACTATGGTGATGTGCGTTACTTCGACCTGAATGCAGAACACGTCAATAAACTAGACTGCCTTCTAAATAACTGCATTCGATACATTTTTTATCTCCGGAAGAACGACCATGTATCTGATTTACGTTCACAATTAAAATGGTTACCGATTCGCCTGCGCCGCAATCAGCGAGCACTTACTACCCTATACTCATTTCTCAACTCACCATTCGCTCCCACTTATCTCGCGCCATACTTCCGTTATCTATCCTCTAATCACAACAGAAATCTTCGTTCAGAAAATAATCTGCTTCTCTTATGCCCCTCCCACAACACCGACTTCGTGAACTCTTCGTTCTTTGTCCAAGCGGTACTGCTCTGGAATGCACTCCCACCCGAAATCAGGATGTCCACAAACCGTTTTACTTTTAAAAAGAAGTTACATGAGCTCCTTCTCAACAAAATGGCAGAAAATACTAATCGATAGCTAGTGTACGAATATATCGTAAGTATATGTGTGTATGTGTATGTATATTTGTGTACATGTAAGTATGTGTATATGTATGACTATGACATGTATTCTATGTATGATTACGTATGTAATGTTTTTTTTTGTATTTTTGCGTGTAGTCTTTGTAGTTAATTTTATATTCCAACCTCTGTGCACAACTTACCTTACAAAATTTCTACACCACCCTAAGGTTGACTGGACGAGAATGCCTTGGGCATTAAGTCCGCCGATGTATAAAAGTGCATAAAGTTTAAATAAATAAATATATTCAAATCAGTTTATCTTACTTTTTTTTCAGGTTCAAAGTAGATAGTATTTTAGCATTCCTTTTATAAAATAATACTTTTGGAAAGAAAATAATTTATCACTCCAAGTCTTGACAATGAAATACAATTTGATGAAAAAACCTTTGTTTGAGGCCACATCGTAGTGAAAAGGACACCTGGAAAGATAAGTCTGAAAATGTGTTGATATTTCATCCCTCACAATTTTGAGAAAAATGTGGTACAAAATAAATGTTTTTTTTGAAGAAAAAATTTAAACAAGGTCGTGTTTGTAACGACCCACGAGCCTACGCTCAAGCTATTTGTCATCAAAGACAGAATACAATTACATTCGAGTAAGTAAAATCTTAATTATAACATACCTACGTACATTAAACATTGTGAGCAAATCGTTCTAGGTATAAACGATAAATAAATACATTGTCTGCATTCGCAATGAGTATGGTGCCCACCACTCTTGGATTTTGCTTATGATTTCCATCAGGCAGAGTAAAATATCCATAGAGACTTACAATATAAATTTATTTATCAATAAATAATATGAGTATGACATGCTATCATTTAAAATGTTATTTCTGTACTGCTTATTTATTATTATCTTTGTTTTCTATGTATAATATGTATGTATTTACAAAAAAAAGAGTATATATGTATTTGTATCAGTTGTCTAGTACCCATAACACAAGCTCTGCTTAGCTTGGGACTAGATGGCGTTGTGTGTTAGATGTCCAAAATATTTATTTAATTATTTATTTATCGTACAGTAAGGGTGGAATCACGAAGCCACTATGACTTGTTTAACGTCAAGAACTTGAGTCGTTACTGTAGTGATAATAATCTTTTACGATCTTTAACAGTGGCTTGGCACGGTTTGGAGTAGCATATTAACGATAACTAGAACGCTACATACATTACATGCATTTTATATGTAACTTAAAGATGGAAAACTGAAGCTTATTTAATTAATATGAATGGCTTTAAAATGGATGATATTATTATAAGTTGAAATTTAAGATACAGATTTCATTAAGATGAATATTTTTTGTTGCCTAGAATACTAAGGAGTTAACAACTACTGAAGGATCATAATTCAAATTTCTTTCTTTATCTGTCAAGTATTTTAGTAATAGGGTATCAATAAAACCTTCTTTTTTTATTTAATCCACTCTATTTTAAACATACAAAACTATCATCACAAATTTTAACAAAAAAAAACCGACTTCAATCTGGACCAATTGAAATGAGACAACACGGGAAGCACCAGGTTTCAAATAGAAAAAGAATCATCAAAATCAGTTCATCCAGTCGAACGTTATGAGGTAACAAATTACAATCAAAAATTACAGTCGAATCGATAACCACCTCCTTTTTTGAAGTCGGTTAAAAAAGAGTCGAGTTACAATGTTATAAGAATTTAAATTATGTTCTGTAACGGTGGATTAGCGCCAAGTAGAACGTTCGGGATATGAATGCGTGAAATTACTCGAACGAAGGTATTTTTATAGTATTTGACAGGCTTGACCCAATTCAATACTAAATTCACATATTTAGTAGATAATATCAAATATTGTTTACCATAAATATTCTAATGATTATTAGCATACAATTATTATTTGATAATACAGGATTGTGTAACATTAAAGATTTGATATGAAATATAAGTCGCGCCGGAAGCTGACAAGCGGAAGGCGCCAAGATATTAATATGAATCAACTATTTACTTATTTATAAAATCACCAATTGAATTATAAGTTTATAATACATTTTATTGTATGCCTATTAATTATTAAGATTTAAACAAATGAGGCATTTATACGAAGTTGGAATCGTTACTTATAACAGTTCTTTCCCCAGGACGATTTTGTGTTATTATTCTTTAATTTTATGAAAGTAGCAATAATAGTTTATATTTATTATTTTCAACAATAGAAACATTCAATCTGTGTAAAAATTCGCGGTTAAGTACCTCACCATAGCTAATCGATGCGATCTAACTAAAACCACAAGAAGTTACGAATTACTTATTCGTCTCGGTCTATTACAAGGTACCTTAAGTTAATAACTACCTTCAAAGATATATTTCTATACATAATCACATCAGATTCCATCACAAATAACATCAATAGCTTTTAATAGTTCTCTGCTGGACATAAGCCTCTTTAGAAAGAAGGCCTTTGAGTTCAATAAAAAAAAATAGGAAATAAAATTATGTAGCTTGTAAATGTGTCAATTGTGTGTATAAAGAAAACAGGTTTCTGCGGCAACAAAAAGGGATAAACAAAAAAATTTGAAAAGTGATAAAATTCTAGTGGGACTTATAACAACGCAACACTTCATTGTTATTGTAATTTTAGAATGTGAAAGTACTCTAGGGTACCATTTCGAGGATAAACGAGAAACGAGTTTCCTTTAAAAATACAAATCTATTCACGGCATTCAGATAAATTATATTGAACAAACACGTATTTTAAGTTTTTATTTACAGGCCTAGCATTGAAAATATCACTCTTTGATAGTCAAATCAAGGCTAACCTTTTTACGAAGAAAGAATACGAAAAAAGAAATAAAATTGCGAAAAACCTAGACTAGAATTATTCCTTTTTCCCTTTACAGAGATACAATGGAACATAAAGTAAGATTTCTGGCGAATGCCAAAGAACTTAAAAGATAAGTGAACGTACGAAGTACGTATTGAGTTACAAGAAAAAATTGTAAGTATTCACAGAATCATAAATGTGATTACTAAATTGTTATGATTTGTATTAAGTTCATTCTTATTATATCAGAAACGGCAGCGTTAGATTTTTTTAACCGACTTTAAAAAAGAAGGAGGTTCTCAATTCAACTGTTATTTGAAAGCTGGTGATTTCCATGTGGTCCCATTTCAATTTGGTCCAGTTCTTGAAGTCGTTTTTTTGTTAAAAATTTGTTTGTTACGAAGTATTTACATCTACAAATCAATCACTTTTTATTTTAGTTTGAACAAAAGTAACTAAATCATTAATTATCTAATATTATTTTTTTTAAAGAATATTGAAAATACTTTCAGAAAAAAACTCACTTGAACCTTATTAACATTTAATAAGGCCACATTGCCCATAATTCAGTAGCCAGAAGTCTGTAAGCTGTAATATTAATGGCACTACCTGTCTCGCAGAGATGGATGGGATCCACTGACCCCATTCTCACCTTACGCCCTTGCCGCAACCTATTTCTTTTAAGCCACCTGAATTTACCAATCTTTGGAATTTGTATTTTTTACAGACGGAAACTGGAACGGAAATAAAACTAGGTGCCAAATCTCTGCTACTTTCGTTGTTACATTATATCGATTTTCTTTTATTACGTTTGATACAATATCTTCTTTTATGTACAGAAAAGTATATAGATTATATGAAGTTAAGTGATTACTGTCACCCATTTACATCAACAACTCACAATTCACAAATACGTTGTTTCAGCGCGCATGCATATGCGACATAACAATTTCTTATTCTTCTTCATTACGTATTCGAACAAAAATCGGTACACTACCTCACTGAACCCATTTCTAATACAACTATTAATCTACAGTTACCTAAGATTTAAGAAATATAGTTTTTACAACCTACCTTGCTATTTACTTTTTTTAAGCCTCTATAGCCCTCTATAAGTAATTTAATTATGAGTAGGGCGATAGTAGCAATTGAAGTAATTGAAACATAATGGCCAATAAAATATGTATGAGGTTTAGTACCCGCTAATAGTGAAACAATAAAACGTCTGTCTAATATACTAAACTGTTTAATTTGTTTTAATATATTCTCTATTATATTTTATATAATACTAATCTGTCCCGCTTTACTGCAATAGAAACGGGGAACAAAACTGCCGCGTAAATGAAGGTAAAACAATATTTGAAGCGTATATTTTAAGAAAAATATCGGTGCTTCAACGGTGCAATACTTTCAGAACTTTTTAAACGTTGATCAAGATAGTTTTTTTAATAAATTATATTGTTAAGAAACTAGGAGTGAGAATTAAATAAAAGAACCAAATTGGAGGTAGCCTAACCTCAGTTCTCATTTATAATTAAAACACTAAACAGTTCACAACAAACGAATCTTATAATTCATGATTACAAGCAATTCACGAAATACATAACAGATCGACAAAAAACGAATAAAACGATAAAAATAGGTTTACAACGATATAACATCGAACGACAAGATATTGCTGACGTATGCCTTACGATCCTATGAGAACAGCATCTCGCAGCTCGAACAACAAGTGAGAGAGCATAGCCAAGTACCGTCTTTTTATAGGTTCGCACTGCATAATTTATCGTTAGTTGGGATACACCTAACAGTATAATATCACAAAAATCTGAAAATATTCCACATTTCTTTAAAATTATCAGATCAGATAAACTACAACATGTAGTTTTCTTAATTTATCTCATTAAATATCACAATAGATACATGCAGTGCTTACCAGACAATAGTTAGAAAGCGATTAACAATACAACCGCTAAGGAGCGTTGCAATGTTGCCAAAACTAACTTTTGTTTTAAAGCGCAGTTGGTCCTCGTACATCCAGTACCGTCAAACCGCTTTAACCAGGTCACCGATTTATGACTTCCAGTTTGGGAAAATATCCAGATAACTAGTACATTGTTATAGCGTTGAAAGTAAAATAATAATTATTAAAAAATATGAAAGGATAGAATTATCTATTTTCAGTTAGAGTTAGTTATTTTCAGTCAGAGTTTCAAATCTTTGAATTTTTTTATAGTTTAGTAAACTATCTGCATAAATAAAAGATAAGATCGGCTGTGGCTGGACTCTTTGGCGCTGCGTAGAGATTTGCATCTTCTACCGCATTTACTATGGGGAGTGCTCCGAGGAATTGTTCGGACTGATTCCTGGCGCTTCTTTCCGCCATCGTCCTACGCGACAGCAGATTCATCCCCATCACTTAGATGGCTGGCAGTCCACAACTGCGCGGTTTTCTAGGCATTTTCTGCCTCGCACAACAAAACTGTGGAATGAACTGTCGCCTGCGGTATTCCCGGACCAATACGACCTTCAAACCTTCAAGCAAAGAGCGTACTCCTTAAATGGCCGGTGTTGCTTACCACCAGGCGATACGTCTGCTCGTTTGTCCCCTATTCTATAAAAAAAAAGATCCTATTTATAATAAAATATTTTTTCAAAGACAACTCCCGCACGGAATAAATCCTGTGTCACGGGAAACTTTACTAACAAACATGAAACGGATACAAAGAACACTCAGACTTAGAACAACAAACTGTGTTGTGTGCAAGATCGTTTTTTAACCGGCTTCAAAAAAAAGGAGGAGGTTCTCAATTCGACTGTTTTTTTTTATGTTTGTTAACCTCGTAACTTTCGACAGGGTGAACCGATTTTAACGTTTCTTTCTCATTTGAAAGCTGGTGCTTTTCGTGTGGTCCCATTTAAATTTGTTTTTTTTTCATTAAAATTTATTTTTATTTTAAAACAAATTAATAATCCAGTAGTCTTATTGTATTATCAACTAAATTGCGTGTTATAGTTCTTTCATTTGTTCTCCCGATAATAATAAAAAAAAAAACGAATACTTAAGCTCCGCTAGTTTTATAAAACCTGCAATATAATAGAAAATGTTTAGTAGGTTTCGATATTAAGTAACTGGTTATTCTGAAGCTATGTACTAATTTTGTCATAATATGGAAACTAACGTTTACGGGTAAAATTACTGTACATAACAATTTTGTTAAGTGTAATTACTTCATAATTATGGATTGAATACGATATTTTTCGTTGGTAATTAGTTACATACATGTTGTTTCTCTACTGAAGGTATATGTAGCATATGTTTAACATGATATTACGATACTACACTAATTAGAGAATAATGATTTCCAAGGTGGGTTTAACCTTGAAGAAAATTACTATTTTAGGTTCACTAAACGGCAGCTATAATATTTTAGATCGTGCAGATCCTAGGTATGACTAGAAAGCAATACTGAATACATACTACATTCTGCATAAAAACTAAGGTCATATATTTTTATAGTCTGAGGTTAATCTCACAATTGCTTGTATTTCATTTATCTATACTTATATTATAAAGCTAAAGAATTTGTTTGTTTGAACGCGCTAATCTCAGGAACCGCTGGTCCGATTTGAAAAATTCTTTCAGTGTTGGATAGTACATTTATCGAGGAAGGCTATAGGCTATATATCATTACGCTAAGACCAATAGAGCGGAGCACCAATGAAGAATGTTTCAAAAACGGGGTGAAATTGTCACGCTACGGGTAATAGGAGATGCAAACGAGGTTACGTGGGACAGCTAGTAGTGTAAATAATTTTTTTTTTCATTTTATGTTTTTTAAATATTTTGGACATCTAACACACAACGTCGTCTAGTCCCAAGCTAAGCAGAGCTTGTGTTATGGGTACTAGACAACTGATATAAATACATATTATATACTTTTTTTTTGTAAATACATACATATTATATATAGAAAACACCTCCGAAACAAATATTTGCAGATCATACAAATATTTGGTCCGACTCGGGAATCGAACCCGAGACCTCATGTACAGCAGTCGCATACGCTACCACTACGCCACCGAGGCAGTCGTATATGTGTTGATTATTTGAAACACTTAGACTAGTTCCACTTCTCTTTCATTTGCGATATACATTTATATTACACCACGAAAATATATAAATAAAAATACTTTGTTACGCTTTGTGTTATCGTTTAGAGAGATTACTAAAACTAAACTACTAAAGCTACTTTATCTTTTCATCTTTTCAGAGTATTTTAGGATACGCGATTATTTTATCCATTACCTACGGAATATTTTAGCTTATCCGTGGGTAAATGGCTTATTCAAATCACAATCGCAAATATTTTGTTTGTGTTGATATTATTATTATGATAATGAAAAATAAGTTAAAGTACCAAATATACTAATAATAGGTCTTTACCTATGAACTTGCCGTTTTGTATGCAATAAGATGCTTCCAACCCCAGCTCTTGCAGCTTGGAGACTGTTTGTTGCGCAGTATGGGGTCGCGCGTTGTCGTGAAGCAGCTGCAAGAGCTGGGGTTGGAAGCTCTCCCTCATCCGCCATACTCACCAGACCTTGCACCTACCGACTATTACTTTTTCCAAAATTTAGACAACTTTTGATTGGGTAAAAATTTCAATTCCCGAGAGACAGTACAAAATGCCTTTGAAGAGTTTGTTGCCTCCCGTCCAGCTGATTTTTACAAGAAACGAGGGCATCAATAAACTGCCAATGCGTTGGTAAAGATGCGTCGATTGCATGGGTGATTACTTCGAATAACAGAAATAAAAAAGTTTTAAAAAATAAGTACTTTCACTTATTGCATACAAAACGGCAATTTCATAGGTAAAGACCTATTAATAATCAATTAATGATAAACAAGTGACTACATACATACGTCTATGTCGAATATTTTTTATTTTGGGTAGTCTATGTCATCCATCTATATATATAAAAGAGTAATGTGACTGACTGACTGACATACCCAGAGATCAACGCACAGCCCAAACCGCTGAACCTAGAATCCTGAAATTTTGCATGAAGGTTTTTTAAGAGTATATAACGCAAGTGAGCACTAAGAAAGGAATTTTTGAAATTCCATCCCTAAGGGGGTAAATCAGGAAAGGGGGGAAAGTCCCAAAAGCTAGTCTTGCATAACTGTACTCGGTCAAATTGTTTACGTGTAGTAAACAAAAAACTAGTAACCAGTAATCAGTATTTACGTTATAGCTATTCACTTGAAAGCTATATAATAAAAAAAAACCAAGGGTGTAGTATCAAAAGGATAAAACTAAAATCTGAACGAAAAATTAAGAATAGCGTTAAAAACCTCATCGTTCCAATTTCTAAAGGGTGAAGGGAAATAAAATATGAGTATACTTTATATGAAAGGGTTCACGTATAGGGACCGCTGTCAAAGGGACAATGTGAAATAGATAACGTGGACAGGCCTTTATAGAAGGGTCAATATGAAAAGAGCAATATGCAAGGGACAATGAAGAGACAAAATCACTAGCGAAGCTCCAATATGAATAAAACTTTATGAAATGGATGAGAGAAAGTTTCTGAAACATACTAATTTAAGGAGTAATTTAAACTAAAGTTTTAGATTAAATAATGTCAGATACTTTTGATTAATT
Organism: Diaphora mendica; assembly: GCA_949125395.1. Taxonomy (NCBI): domain Eukaryota; kingdom Metazoa; phylum Arthropoda; class Insecta; order Lepidoptera; family Erebidae; genus Diaphora; species Diaphora mendica. Next base: position 14,072,822 of record OX421321.1, read on the forward strand.
ATTACTTATTATCATCAGTGCCAACTCTTAGTCTAAACATCACTGCATAGTATTAAAAAAGTCGCTTTCTCTGTCCCTATATCCCTATGTAAGCTTAAATCTTTAATACTACGCAACGGATTTTGATGCGGTTTTTTTAAAAGATAGAGTGATTCTCGAGGAAGGTTTAGATATATAATTTGTTATGTTTTTGTGTACATTGGCTAAAATATAACGATATTTGTTGGAGGAGTCGTCGGCGGTACGAAGTTCGCCGGGTCAGCTAGTACGTAATATAATGCTTGGTTTGATTTTAATTTATTTATAACAATTTAATATTTACTGTCTCGCTACTCTTTGGTAGCGCGACAATAAATACACTTTCACCGTCATTAAGTATTGGGCTATCACAGGCAAAGAGAATTTCTCAAACACTACTTACCACGATAAGTAGGTTTAGAGATTAGCATGTTAGTTATATTATATTTTTCTAAATAAAACTAAGTAAATTGAATAACTAAGTTTATGTAAAATAAATTTATTGGTAACATAGAATTCAAAATGAATAATAGATGTTTTTAAAAGTATAGGTCGTATTTCAGAAAAATAACATTTTAGATACAGATTTTTAAAGTTCCAGCCAAAAAAATAATTAATAAGCTGAACCCCGCGGTGTTACCCGAACAAAAACACCGCGAGGCGAAGCTAGTCTAAAAAAGTAGCCTAAGTTAGTCCTTATATCATCAGCTATCTGCCAGTGAAGTTCCACAAAAATCGATCCAGCCGTTTTAGAGATTAGCCAGAACAAACAGAACGACAGTCAGACAAAAAAAATGATATTTTGGTATATGTACCTTGTATACATACCTAATATATGCATTTGGTACAAGCGGTTATTTTTAACCGACTTCCAAAAGGAGGAGGTTCTCAATTTCATCGTTTTTTTTTTATGTACACTGATTACTCCCTCAATTGTGAACCGATTTTGAAAATTATTTTTGTTTTCGAAAGGGTGTGCTCCCCATGTGGTCCCATTGCCACCATAATAGGATCTGATGATGGAATCCCAAGGAAATCGAAGGAAACCCTCAAATTTGTTAGGCACGTACTATGTGTTTCATATATTTTCTAAAGCTATTACAGTATTTACATTTGGTAGTCATCAGTTCATGATGATGAGCTGATGATGGAAGATAAAACTCCTTAACGGTTAGGAGTTGGAAGATAAATCTTTAAATGTCATGTGTATGTATGTTACCTTTTGTTGTATTCTTTCAAGTTATTTAGGTGAAATGATGATGAGAGACTTGAGAAAGACTAAAAGCGAAAAATAAAAATAAACTTGGTTTAAAAAACCGACTTCAAAAACTAAAAAGTATAAAATAACTTAATTTGTATGTGCTACCTATTCATAGGTTTGAAGTCGGTGCCAAGCCAAAATATAAATGTAGGTACCGCACTCGCCGCGCGTGACCTTGAGCGGGATAGCTGCTCTTCGCGTAGAAAAAAACAACCGAAGCGTCGCCGTCGGTCACGTCGTTGGCGTTTGTCTCGAAATATAGCGAGTGTGGAACTTACTTATTATATTTGGCTTGGCACCGACTTCAAACCTATGAATAGGTAGCACATACAAATTAAGTTATTTTATACTTTTTAGTTTTTAATATTACAAACGGACAATAAAATTTTATTTATTTGTATAGATTGAAGAAAACTCTTATAATTATATACAACGAAATAAAATAAGTTTGTATGTATATTATAAGGAAATATTTGTCCGCTTATACCTTTTTACATTTACGATGATTACAGATTGATTGATTGATTTATGATTAATTAACAGTTCTTTTGATTTTCTAAATAATATTCGACATTCATAGATTTATAGTACTTATAAAACCTTGAGACTATTTGTTATCTTTCTTTCTTTAGTAAATGACAACGTAAATAATGTAATAATTGAAATACTAGCTTAAGTCCGCTGCTCCGCCGGCGTGTATGCATCGGGCATCGCGACCAAAAGTAGCCCATGAACGTCTCCGGTCCAACCTATCTCCATACCGAATTACTGTAATTGTCCTTTTAGAGCAGCCATGGCATTGATTACGCCTGTTGACCCAGAGTATGATATTGAGATATTCAAATTGTCGCAGGAACTTACATAGCTCGACGCACAATAATTCGTAGGAACGGTAGCAACGTATTTTTTCCTAAGATGACATTAAAGTTGGTTTTTCAGTAAAGTTAAAGGTCGTTACATATTTATAAATTAATAGCAAATAGACTAGACTAGACACATTAGTAAAATACACACACAAAAAGAATTTTAATAGCGACACACACCTCTAATACGGCAGTCTGATCCCTAACCAGGTAGAGCCTTCACTATGGTAATATATAACTACTGATGAACATCTATACTAATATTATAAAAGCGAAAGTTTGTAAGTATGGATGGATGGATGGATGTTTGTTACTCTTTCACGCAAAAACTACTGAACGGATTTAGATGAAACTTTACAGTAATATAGCTTATATATTAGAATAACACATAGGCTACAGTTTGCCGCGATAATCGACAAATACGCGGGCGGAGCCGCGGGCAACAACTAGTGAAACTATATAATTATGTCCCGGGTAGGAATCGAAACCACTACCTATGATTTAACAGTCAGAGACACTAATTTGTAGACTTTCGCGAATTTTACACATAGTCTTATTCGCGATATAAGTTACGATACTGTTATATGTCGGAATGAGGGTATCCGAATAATAAGAGTATAAGAAACATGTGCCACTATCGAGCGGGTTCGTGAGTCGGGCGAGGCGGGTATATAAAGCGTCGCGATCGGAAGCAGGGACAGTTTACTCTTCAGATCTCGTGACGTTCATATCTCTTGATTGTGACATGGGTCACTTCTGAGTTATAATAGTTTTCTATTATTTGATTTATGATTTATTGTATCTGTGTGTTATATCGTGTGTGCTAGTACCGACTAAATTGTCCTTAATCTCTCCCTTTGATCCGCGTGAGGCGATATTTGCCAGTGGGGGAATTACTAGTCTGGTGGCGAATTCCACAGGGCAAGCGCGGAGGAGTGAGCGTTGCCCCAACCCCCTCGCGGGGGTTGCTGATGGTTTAAATAACAATACCTTCTTTTTCTCGAAGTTTCGAATATTATACACCGCTCGTGGTTATTGGTAGACTGGGGTAATACAATAAAAACTAGGGTTACCACTACTTACTACCCACTAAACTAATTGGTTAGCCTATTACTACCTTCCTATTACTTCTATGTTTCTATTCCTATTGTAACCCCTATTTCCGCCCGCCAGTCTGTTCAAGTTGTACATAAATAAGATAATAAATTGTACGTGTCCATTAAATAAGTTATGTGAGTTAATTTACTTGTTAAGAGTCACTTATAGTTTACAGCTGCATTCAAAGATAAGGCTGAATAAGTCCCTACATAAACCGCGTTACCCTTGTCAGAAGTTGACATGCGCCCTTACTCAACCCTTCACGTATTTACAATCAAAGCATGAATAATTTGCGTTAAATTACCATATAATCCTAAAATAATAATTATATTAAACAAACTTTATGTTTCTTCGATATTTATTTGATAATTCTTTTAAATAATAAATCAATGTTTCACTGAATATTTTTCAAGTGAAAACTTCTTCAGGAGCATTGAGCACTTTTTGGGTGAACCGAAAGCGTGAAACTCGCGTCATCGTCACCGCCTTTCTCGACGATACAATTCCCAAGTTACTTAGTTTTCACTTCTATTGGCAGTCCCCAAAGACGAACAAATACTTACAGTACCCCTTCGAATGTGGCTCATTACCGCTTCCCATTCGAGATAAAGAGACTTACTCTAGAGAAGAAGCCAGATGGGCCAAAGGATCACCTACTTTAAATCTTATTTCTTTATACATAATATAAAACATAAAACCGTTTAAAAAATAAGGCATTTTATGGTTTTTTTTTAAAACTCCAAAGTGTTCCTTGCAAGAAAAGTTCAGGAAGATGAAAATGATTTTCATGTAGTTCCTTTTTATTACATTACAGTAACCTCTTCTCCCTGAAGTTTAGAAAATTGCAGTCAATAATTTGAATGTTTTTGACAGTTACGATTACAGTAGGTACATTTTATCTAATTCATGTATCTGATTTTGTAATCACCTATAAGAATCCACTATCATTTGAAAACACTGATTTTATGTTGTTCAATATTTGTAATTCCACATCGCAAGACGGTATTGGTTGCTTTGTTTTGACTTTGTTACCTTTAACCTACCATAACTTTATAAGTGAATAGAGTCTTAAATTATTCGATTAACATATTCACTATTAAATATATCACAAGAGAATAATATCGAAGCACATGGATAAGCTTAAATGTAGAATTATTGAACATGTGTGAATAATAAGAGAAAGTTGCCACCGTAAATTTTAGTGAGCAACCACGCTAGCATCGATATATTGCAATATTGGTCTAGTTATTGAACTTCCAAGCATCTGGTATCGCTAGCTAAATATTATGAGCGCATAGAAACTTGCTGGTTACGACGTTGGGTATAGCGACAACAAAGTTTGCTTTAATATGTTAATTGCGGCACGTGCGTTCAATCTTTTCAGGGCATAAGATTTTAATTAAGAAGCGTATGGCATAATTTTGGTATGAATACTGAATGTTTAATTTTGACTGCACGGGTGTCCTAGTGGTTTAAGTGTTCGCTACGCCGCTTTCTAGTGCGCCAAGTGTTGTGGGTTCAAATCCTACATGAGACAACATTTTGTGTGATCCACATATTGTTGTTCTTAGTCAGGGTGTTCTGGGTATCAGTTTCATGTATGTTTGTAAAGTCCCTACGACACAGGATGTAGGTATATTCGTAACGCGGGAGTGGTCTTTTTAAAAAGAAAAAAATGTTTACCTTATTGCCTTTCTATTCATTTCAAATATCTCAGATGTAATAAACTTGGGAAGAGTATATACAGCTGAAAATTAAAAAAAAAACGTTTAAAATGAAATGCAGCAGTCATTGTTTTCACTACGAATTATTTAAAACTCCAGTTGACGTTGGTATCATAGTACAAAGCTTTCCAATTATCGTTTGATACTGATTTTGATAGGTATATTCAACCATGTTTGTTTGTAGTACTGATTAACTAATAAATGAAATTGAAATACTGTGAATGTAATGTAAAATATGGAATAATTGAATTGAATTGAAATGGATTCCAATGAAATTGGTACAGACATAGAAATTATCCTGGATTAGCACATTGGTTAATATTCACGCACATCCACGAGAACAAATTCATGAGTAAAAGGGTATTCGATTATTTTACTAAATAACATTTTAGTACAGGATCCCGCTGCTCGATTCTGCAGGTATCTATTTTTTTATTGAAATTAATTTCAATGACAGTTGAGGAAGTATTCAATGGATTAGCAATAGGTTGCCTAAAAAAATTAGCAGCAATTACCTTTTATTAGTTTTGGAAAATTAATTTGGTAGTATAAATTGCAGCTATATGTTTTCCAGTAGTTCCTGAGAATAGCGCGTTCAAACAAACAAACAAACTCTTCAGGTACCAACTCTTAGCGTCTTATACTCGTGATAACTTCTAAACGAAATGTCCGATTGGGATGAAACAAAAAGTATTTTACTTCTACATAAATACCCTTGATAGCATAATGTTAAATTTGGATAAGGATTAGTATTACGATACACATTTAACGTAGTTTCTTTCTTCAGACGATTTAATAATTTTTTTGAACACAAAAGCGGTTATTGTGACTTAACCATGATAGTTAGATATATGCTCTCACAGACTTTTTTGTAGATCTAAATGTGACCTACAAACCCGTAATACATAATTTTGTTCTATTGTCAATACTTTTTCCAGCGCACGCAAAAATAGGTTTTCTATTTCACACCTTGGGTTACGAAATAGCAATTTTCTTACGGATCCCTAATTTTTTTAAATAAAATATAGCCTATAGCCTTCCTCGATAAATGGACTATCCGACACTGAAAGAATTTTTCAAATTGTACCAGTAGTTCCTGAGATTAGCGCGTTCAAACAAACAAACAAACTCTGCAGCTTTATAATATTAGTATAGATATGTTGTGTGCTAGCGTTTGCATTCAAATCGAGTAGGTCGGCATCTCATCATTAGTGACATAAAACTCATACAGACCCGAATTTCATTTACCAACGTCATTCATTAAAGATGTCGGAGTGAGAGCATACCTATGCGAAAATATTAACATTGTTACAGTGTTTTAGTAATTTCTATTATGTTCATTATTTAACATCATACTATATTAACATAATATTAACAATTTATTTATTTACTAACTTTAACTTTTAGCTTTCATAAACATCAAACAACACATTAAGAGTTTGTTCTTTTGGTAAAATACAATGTTTTTAATATTCATACTTATTTAATTAAAGCTGCTGTCATCTCTCGTAGCAAAGATCTTAGACACGCCTTTTCGTTTCGTCAAGTATTAAATAGTTCACATGGCAATAGTTGGAGGTGTTAGATAATGTCATAATAGAATAAACAACTCCGAAAGACTTTGCCTGACTTTGAGAACGACAGGGGCCATTGAATGTAATTATGGGAATTTTAGGTGATTGAATTTGGACACATTGAATTGACTTAAGCATTCACTTTGATATTCATTCAGCCGGGCGTATTCCAGTCCCTAACTTGTTCACATTCCACAAAGAGGTTAATAGAAAACGTACATAATGATGTATGAGAATGACGTCACGCAACACAAAGTCACGTGGTCAAAACAAAATATGAGTTAATATACAGCAGAATAGAGACGTTAACGATTAGAGTAAGAGAATCGTTGCGAAACACTTGCATCTTCTCTAAGGAGGCAGGTGTATTTGCTACCTTAAGAAAGGTCTTAGACTAGTAATAGATACTAGACTTTTTTTTTGTAATAGGCTGGCAAACGAGCAGACGTATCGCCTGATGGTAAGTAATTACCGCCGCCCATGGATACCTGCAACACAGAGGCGTCACAAGTGCGTTTCCGGCCTTTGGATCGGGTGGGGTAGGGGAAGGGGTTGAGGTATGGGCCTCCGGTATCCTCACTCACTCGGTGAAATACAGCGCAAGCACTATTTTACACCAGTTTTCTATGAGTACGTGGTATCACACCGGCGAGCCGGCCCAATCATGCCGAAGCGTGGCTCTCCCACGTTTTTCCTACTTGCTTTCAATTGGGAAACCATAAGGAAATAGATGTGTCTGTCGTATCTATGTATAAAACTGTTGAAATCATACTAATATAAAAACAAAATAAATCTGAGGTTCTGAATACAAATTGAAATTATTGAAATGACGTAAAACATTACATTTATTTTTCTGTAATAACCAAACCTCGACGAGAATATTTTTGTACCTTCCGTAAGTCTGAGGATTCATAATAAATCCTTCAACAAAGCCATCTACAATGAAAATATGTTTCTAAGAGATGAGTTTTATTTCATTCCTACTTAAATGTTATACCTGTTTGATTGTGGTTTCTGTTTAAACCTTTTTTCTTATTTGTATTATACATACTTGAAAGATATTGAATAAGCTCATTTGAATTCTTAACAATTTTATTCTATCGAAAAATATATCGCATAGTTGCGGCACTTTCATTTATTTGTTCCATTTATACTAATATTTTAGAGCTGAAAAAATTGTTTGGATGTTTCGTTTCAGGAGATGGTGTTGCAAATTGAAACATTCTTTCGGTGTTATGTAGCCTAATTATGACGGATAAATTTTTGCAAAAACAAGGAAGAATTATACCTTTTAAGAGACTCGACTCATAAAACATAGCACTATAATGTGTTTGTTATTATTAAATTTAAATGGTGTTGTATAACAATATACCACTATAGTTTTGAAATTCCTTTGTAGGCTTTCACTTAAGGCAAAGCATTAAAATACCTACTCTACGATTTTTGTTAATATTTTAGAACACCACTGTACCTCAAGTTGTAATTATTTCATAAAATAAATAAATAAAACATTATTTGTTAACTTTCATACTACAATTAGTCAAAAATGTCGTAGCCAGTTATTCATTTAGGATGAGACAATAAAATAAACAGAATTAAAAGTGTAATGTTTAGAAAAAAATAATACTTGACCCCTAAACATAATTGAATGTAATTTTATACTAACTAAACCATTGCAAAGAGCGAGGACAAATGTTAATTGGGGGTATCCATAATAATTCTACGGATTATAGAAATGTCACGTCTGGGTTCGCTCGCCTTCATTATCTTTAGAAGAAAATATTAGTGATTTAGTTATTTGTACGGCAAATTGCTATTTCTAGTAAAACCATCTTTTTTGTTAGAGCAGTGTAATAAAAGTGAATTCTCGCTCTACCATACATATATATGTTACTGTATACTTAAAATATAATTGAGCTCTGCATTGCATAAAAATGTAAAACCAATCATCTTAGAAACAAAGTATCTCTCAGACTTTGTTATATTTTACAGCAAACCATAGAGTTCGCAATACCTGTGCTTCAAAAATGTACTGTATTCATTCTTCAATACATTTTTACTTACTATTTCGTTGCACTCTACCCGATACATATTGAAGCGACATAAAATCTGGAAAAATGTTTCTATCTTCTTACCTGAAATCCTGAAGCGTAAAGCTTGAAAATATTGTACAGAGCGAGATAACTTACATCCGAATAGGTTCTTAAAATGTCTAATATTACTTGTATAGGAAGTCTGGAACATCTTTTGTATTTTACAAAAGCTATGTAAGTATTGTTATTCACAAAAAACAAACATTTAAAATAAAATATTTGTATAGATTGAAAGTACCAAGGTATAATGAACAACTGGGATTTTAGTTTTAAATTCATTGAATTAAGCCTGTTTGTATGTGATTTTACAAAGTTACATGAAATGGACACAAGACGCCCAGACTCAGAACAACAATTTGTATCTACAAATTGTTGTTGAACCTACAACGCTCAGCGCAGTAGTAAACATCGTGGTGACCGCTTAAACCACTACGCCATCCATGCAGGTATGCATGAAAGCGTGAAGCAATGCAGCAGCCGGATCCAGCTGGGGCATTATTTTTCTCCAAGATATGGCCTGAAAAAGCGTGGCGTCGTTTCAGGGAGGACCTGAAATAACCTGGACTAAAAACCACAAAAATGGAGCAAGATGTATCGAAGGGATATTCCACCCCATCAAAAAAAAAAGCCGGTATAATGAATATTACACTAAGTAGTGTGCTGAAAAAATATTTCAAACCGCAGTAATTGATTGACTTCATTTCACAAGATATCAAATCTAATTAAGATAGCTTGAGGAGTCAATAATCATTAATCTAATGAATGATGTAATGAGGTTCAATATGAGACTAATATAGTATTATATGTAATAACAGTGATAATAATTTTTTTTCTCCTGAAAAATATATGACTTAAATTTTATAACATACAGTTTTGTAGCGGTAAGGAAGCCAACCTTGGATACGCTCCGTGTAATGGATTTAATTTTAAAAAAATTACAAAGCTTCGTGAGGGGCACGGAGTTTTATTCATTTTTAGATTGGAAAAAGACAATCTTAGATGGTATTCATATTTACAAAAGACATAATTAAGTATGACACACGTGTGTATTTCGCAAATGCACGATTTTTTTAACCTTTATCAAGAGATAATTTCTGCGTCATTATCAGGTGCCAGAAGACTCCAGGCCAGGCTACAAAATTTGCTATAATTAAAACTGTAAAGCAGTTTTTTTAAAACCCATCGAGTATGGCTACGTGGCAATACTTTAAAAACATATTAAACATTATAACCACCACATATTACAATGTATATAATAGTCCGCAGGGCAATCATTAAAGTATTTTTTGTCGATACTCGTAAAATATCACGCGTCGTCGTTCGGCAATTAGGGGCGCGCAGTCAGCTTCTTGAACCCTATGAGTGGGCGCCTTCATATTCTTAAAAAATCATACTCAGCAAGAGTGGCGACTTAGTAGTAAGGTTAATGATACCTACCTATATTCATAAAATTATCATTTTTTGTTAAATGTTAGTATAAAGATGCCCAATTCCTGTCCTCGGATACATCCTTTGCCGCGAGGTACTTTTAATAATTTATATAACGCATACAAAGAACAATCGCATGTTTGCCTAGTGCGTTTGCCCATACGACGAAACCAAGCGTCGTGGGTTCAAATCCCACGTAGGACAACACTTTGTGTGATCCACAAATTGTTGTTCTGAGTCTGGGTGTTCTTTGTGTCCGTATCATGTATGTTTGTAAAGTCCCCAGCGACACATGATTAATTCCTAGTGCGGGAGTTGTCTAAAACAAAAGACAAAGACAATCCACACTCAGAACATTCCACACTCAGAACAATTCACACTGAGAACAACAATTTGTGGATCACACAAAAGTTTTCTCCCATGTGGGGATCGAACCCAATAATACTCTATTCTCAAATCAGTTGCTCAATTATGAATTCCAATTCTTACATACTAACGCACGAAATACAATTCTTACATTTATCTACTTGAACATGTAGGAAGTCAATGCATTCTATATTCAAAAATAAAAAAGGACTTAATCTAATCCTTTGTAAACAAAACCACTGTTTAACTTAAGCCAAGTAAAAGTATTTACTTTGCTAAAAGAGACAACAACCAACGTTGAGTATAAGTAAATAATAATCCATTTGGATTAAATAGCTAACTCTTACAGGGTTTTCATCCTAAGAATATCATTTGCGTCCACGGCTTGACAGGGAACATGCCATTAACTTCCGTCTACACTCGCAGTTATGTCAAGGTTTCGCTATACATGCCAACTCATATCTTCAATGGTTCTTATTCACTGGTTATACGGTTCAAATTCCTTTGACATCTGTGTATGTGAGACATAATTACGTACTTGAATGTATACAGATTATGGGGAATTTAGAGGTGATTTAAATATTAATCCATTGACATCTGAAACAACTCTGAAGCTTAGTGTCATGTAGGTGTGACTTGTCTATACATGCTTTTGAACTCCCGTTCCATATTAAATAAGTATTATTCTGTAATTTCTTAATAATAATTAATAATGTTATTAATAGGTTACAAGGCCCGTGATATTGAACGGGCTGACTGGCACACGGACTCAGTGGTGCACGCTCTCCGTCGTAATTTTCCATCAATTTGTTTATTATAATAGGTCTTTACCTATGAAATTGCCGTTTTGTATGCAATAAGTGAAAGTACTTATTTTTTCAAACTTTTTTATTTCTGTTATTCGAAGTAATCACCCATGCAATCGACGCATCTTTGCCAATGCATTGGCAGTTTATTGATGCCCTTCTTGTAAAAATCAGCTGGACCGGAGGCAACAAACTCTGCAATGGCATTTTGTACTGCCTCTCGGGAATTGAATTTTTTACCCACTAAAAAGTTGTCTAAATTTTGAAAAAAGTAATAGTCGGTAGGTGCAAGGTCTGGTGAGTATGGCGGATGAGGGAGAGCTTCCAACCCCAGCTCTTGCAGCTGCTTCACGACAACGCGCGACCCCATACTGCGCAACAGACAGTCTCCAAGCTGCAAGAGCTGGGGTTGGAAGCTCTCCCTCATCCGCCATACTCACCAGACCTTGCACCTACCGACTATTACTTTTTCCAAAAGTTAGACAACTTTTTAGTGGGTAAAAAATTCAATTCCCGAGAGGCAGTACAAAATGCCTTTGCAGAGTTTGTTGCCTCCCGTCCAGCTGATTTTTACAAGAAGGGCATCAATAAACTGCCAATGCGTTGGCAAAGATGCGTCGATTGCATGGGTGATTACTTCGAATAACAGAAATAAAAAAGTTTGAAAAAATAAGTACTTTTACTTATTGCATACAAAACGGCAATTTCATAGGTAAAGACCTATTATTTCTAGTCTATTTACATTTAGTTTAAATGAAAATTATAATTTATCTAAGTTTATAAACTTTCAACGAAGACAAAACTATATAGTCGAAGAGCCCTTAGTAACTACTTCTTTTAAAAAAAGTGTTAAAATATGAGTTGTGATTATCATATTCAGAGTATATTAAATCTAGTTTGATTACGGAGTTCTGCAGGGGTCTTTACTCGGTTCGTTGCTATTTGTTAGTTATGTGAATGACATCAACTCATGTCTGCGTTCTTCCTCACTTCTTTGCTTCGCTGATGATATGAAGATTTATACCGCTATTTCGTCTCCGGCTGATGGAATTGCCCTTCATGACCTGCATCGCCTAAATGAATATTGTAAATTAATAAATAGACTACTGTACTATAATATAACTTAATTCATTTTTCTAATCTACACACATCAAAAGTGTCTAGGGATCAACATATGTGTCTAGGGATCAACATATATTTTTGCAATAACTTTTCTCCTGATTGATATTAATTAAAATTTTCTTTAAGGATTCATCAAATAAAGTGTTTTCGTTTGTCACAGTAACGATAAACCAAGTCACCTTTGCATTATAAAGAAATTTGCCATTTTCCTAATAAAAGGATTTTTGACATTTGAACCACTAACATTAAAGTTCGAAAAAAAGACTGAAATAACAGTTTTCTATAAAATTTTATTTGGTAACTTAAACAATTAATAATCCCTGTTTCTACCGCGAACACTAACACAAGAACATCGGTTTGGCATACTCAAAATGAGTTCATCCAAATCACGCTGTGGAATGGCCGCCCATGTTCGTTGCAACAACAAAAAAAGGTCTTCTTGAGACTGGATACCCTCCATATTCGGCAGAGCTCTTCTCTGTAGCATATCCCATGCATGCTCAATCGGGTTCAAGTCTGGCGACTGAGCAGGCCAGGGCCAAAGCCACATCTCAATCTCAAGAAATCCGCATAAAAATGCTTGATCCCTAGACACTTTTGATGTGTGTATTTAATCTTAACCCGTCAAAATGTTCTTATATTAAAATAGTCGTAGTAATAGTCTTCCATGTTCTTATATTAAATAATCTAGCTTTTGCCCACGGCTCCGCCCGCGTGTATGTCGGTTATCGTAGTAATTCGTAGCCTATGCAATGTCTTAAGAATCAAAGTATCTCCATGGCAAATTTCATTAAAATCGGTGCAGCTGCTTAACCGTAAAAGTGTAACAAATAGACTTAATTTCTTTCGCATCTATACCGACTAACATTTGGCAATGCATTGACTTTAATATAACATGTACAGATTAACGAGAAATATAAGAAAATGACGATTTGCGTCCAGGAACGTCGTTAGTAATATTCATTAAATGAGAAGTTTCCTAATTTATTTTGCATGATTACCTCATCACGCTTGCCCTGGCCCACCTCAACATTCCCTGCTAATTTTTAACCGACTTCCAAAAGGAGGAGGTTCTCAATTTCATCGGTTTTTTTTTATGTATGTTCCTAAAAATATTTCTATTTCAAGCCTTTCTTACTTCAAATATGAAAGTGCGTATGCACTTAAACTAAGGAGTTTCTTGGACAGATTCCCCTTGTTTTGGAGGGACATGGCACCCGTTTCTCCACAGTGGTGACCTCGCCGTGATAGGAAGCAGTCTTCGAAGGAGCAAATCAATAACAGCATCGTCAGCGCGCCACCATCACCACTGTGGAGGAACGGGTGTCATGTCCCTTCAACATAAAGAGAGAATCAAGTGTATTTTCAAGCATATAGTATTTTTAAGACGTAAGTACCTGTTTACATTATATATTCTACACAATAACTTATATTCAATACTAACTTGACAGTGTTGCTAATAAAAATAAACGTTTTATTTAAAAAACAATTACGCCTGAGGATATTTACATTGAAATATATTTCTTTCGTAAAATATAATTCTTGGCGACGTTGCAGCACTTTCATGAAAATTTCTCAAAGCGATCTCATACGTCCGTGATACGACTGTCAGCTTACGATAAGCGCGGTAGATGCCTTCATCAGTGTCACCGTTGGATTTAAACCTGGCTTTACCACTCCTGAATAATTTGTGCGCCTCTGACGCTCAACTTATTAAATGCTAAGTTTCCTGAAAAGTCATCGCGTCTAATTGGAGCATTTTATGTTTGAACCATTAACACCGGTCGTGTCAGTAATGAAGTTTTTCCTTAATGAATGAATTCACTGTACTGAAACTATATTATATGAATGTGAAGAACTAAAATAAATTGAAAATATGTAGTCATCTGAAAGATAAAGATATATTTTCTTGATATAGCTTACGATCAATAAAAAACCGTGTGGTGTGGTGGGACACCAGATAGGAACGAATTTTCTTATTATGAAAATATTAATTTTAAGTTCTATTCGAGGTAAAAATATTGTTTTTATATAGAATAGGGGGCAAACAAGCAGACGTATCGCCTGATGTTAAGCGATTACCGCCGCCCATGGGCACCCGGAAGACCAGAGGCGTCACAAGTAAGTAATTATTCGGGTACATATTAATTCTTTCACTAGCGTGGTGAGCAGACGTCTTTCAAGTTTTAATTGAGTAAAAATAATTACGTGCTATAATAGATTAAACTTAATACCACTGGAAATAAAGTATATTCTAGAATAATAGTGAGTGTTCGGCGTTGTTCAATCATAGTGTGCGTATACGTCACTAGGTAGTGCACATATTACACAGGCGGAGCGACAAGCGGAGCGGGTAACATACTAAAATCATTTAATTAGTAATAAATATAATAAGTATGAGTGTCATAAAATCATCTACTGACACCGCTGGAGCTACTAGTTCTCAACCAGATTTATCAAGTTTCGGGATTACTGTACCAGAATCTATGAACAAAGCAACACGAAAGCGAAAAACTCGTGACAATGAGTTCTCGCAACAATTTACTGAATTAAGAAATGAAATTCTTGAAATGTTTAAGGAGTTTAAAACGTTCCAGATAGATAGTTTTACTGCCATAAGGCAAGACATATCTTCTGTAAAGGAACAATTGAATGATATCAAAATCACAACGGAAAGACTGACTGCTGATAAGTTAAGTCCCTTGAGTGTAACCTCCATACCCTACAACCAAATGGAAAATTTTCGCCTACAATGGAAAACCTGGAATCATTAACTACCGATTTTTTCATTTATTTTTTATTATAATTCACAAAACTGATGTAAAATCTCACTTACATACTTAGATAATAATAAACATTACATTGTTGCTTCCGATTTACATCTACTAGATGTGAATCTAACATGCATTTACAACTAAAGCTAATAATCTTATTTGGTAGTTATAAGACGCATTTAAAATCTAAAATTATATAAAATTAAAATCATTCCATCAACTCTCTTAGTTTGGATCTAACTGAAGCTAAAGAACCAGTAAAAATATCGAACTCGGTACGGAGAGAGTTAGCGAAACAAGGTATACGCGTCATGGGCGAGGATTGACCTATGTTGGTGCGGTAGTGTGGCACAGCAAATGTCGTCCGGTTGACCAAACGACTTCCAACGCGTGGAACGCAAATATTGACCATTCCTAACAGCTCGGGAGAATCAATTTGACCGTGGATCAACTTAAACAAGAATAAAACATCCAAGACCTTTTTACGTGCACTTGATTTCATCATGTTGTAGTGATGCAGCCTAGAATCGTATGAGTTGTAATGATGACATTGATTTTCTAAGTAACACAAATTGTATACAAATCTTTTCTGGATTCGCTCAATTCTATAACTATGTACTTGATAAAACGGACTCCAGGCTATACAGCAGTATTCTAAAATACTCCTTATATAACTATTATAAATAAAATTGTAAGATTCGGTTCTCTAAAAATTTTCATTTCTCTTACGGTATGAAACCTGCTTACTTTGATGCTCTGTTAATTATATTGCCATATTGTTTTTTGAAGTTTAAACTACTGTCTATTGTAATACCTAGATCCCTAACACTATTAACCTCTTGCAATGCGCAGTTATTTATATAATAACGAGTTGTATCCTGATTCTTTTTTCCACTAAAGTTAATGAAGTAGCACTTGCCCTGATTTAAAAGTCATACCGTTATTCATACACCACTCGCATACATTATTCAAATCCCATTGAAGTTACTTATGATAAAATAATAGCAGAAGTGCAAGAACGCACTGAACGTAGCAAAAATATAATAATTATAGGTATTGCTGAGTCGTGCTTTGACCGCGCCGAACAAAGAAGAGAGGAAGATAAAAAAGGGTATTAAATGCGATATCAGCCATTTATCCAACCTGTCCAAACCCGATAAAAATTATACGCTTAGGCAAATACGACAAGAAAAAAACGCGCGCCATTAAAGTTTGTTTCGAATGTCAGGACACGACCCTTATAGTGTTAAAAGAGAAATCTAAAGTCAATGATAAAACTATTCGAATCTATTCTGATCAGACCCCGAACCAGCAGCATACTATGTTAAAATTGCGAGAAGAGCTACGTCAACGAACAGAAACTTAATTATAAAATATCAAAAAGGTATACCGAAAATAATTAAACAACAATCAAAAACCTATGTGCAACAGTAAAAAGTGTAGGATCAAGCAAGTTTATAATATATAAAAATCGTCTAAAAACCATACATACAAAACTACATACATACATAACTAGGAAACATTTCTCATAAAAAATAATAGTTGTTAGAAATTTAACGTCATTGTAATGGCAACATTTTTGATTGTAATTTTTCTTGTTTGACGTTTTGACGTTGACAGATAGAACTTGAGACGCTTTGACCGGTCGAGCAAGGCTTCGTAAAAGAATGCCGGTTTTAAGTGGAATTTAATTGTAATTTAGCTAATTGTCGATCCGACTCGGTTCCTTCCGTTGTTACCGTTATGAGTGGTCTGGATTGGACTCGGGAGTTTTAGTAGTCACGTGAATTAGGCGCGATCCACGATAGTTAAATCGGGTGTCTTGTAATTACAAGACTTCGGGAGCCCGCAAGCCATTTAGGAGTATGTATGTGTAACGACGCAGAGGGGAAACTACCAAGAGGCCTCTTGGACGCCGCTTCAAGGAATCTACACATCTCCAGTAAGTGCTTGATTATAGTAGCTTAGAATAGAACACGATGAAAACGCCGTCAGCTCAATGCTCTCTCCAGTGACATAGTTAGCGATTGAATGACTTACTCATGGGCCTAAGACATTGCAAATTGCACAAGGTGATCGCTGCATTGGCGAGAGAATTGAACAATAGTAATAATAATTTCTATACCTACACTTATTTTTGTTTTATACACTTGCTAAAATAAATATAAATTTTAATTACAAAACAAAAATATTTTATATAAGACACAACATAACTATAATGCCACTAAACTCCGCTTATTTAGTAAATATTTAATATACTAACTACAAATTAAACCTCTTACACTGTTTTTTTACTAGCAAACAAAATGTTTAACATCAATCGAAATGTCACTAAGTCATAGGCTTGGTAAATAAATTATTGCTTCACAAACATTTTCAACCTACATTTTTATAAAAGATATTTGTACTACCCACCTAAACAAAAAAAATCACAACTACCTTACTAACCACGCTAATTAGGTAACATGCTTTTGTTTAAAACTATATTTTTCTCTGTAAGTGATTATTGTAATCTTTTGAGAAATAAATGTCTTTAACCACACACATATTTTTTATTATGATTTATTTATCGATAAAAAAAACAACATTAAAAATGATCTTAACATCTTTATTTTATTTATAATGATTTATAAAATATATACCATACTGCAATAATAACAGTCATCACGTAGACTTTACATTAGACACTGTATAGCCATCATACACAGACTATACATAAAAATCTTACGCTTTTTTTTAACGTTACGGACGTTTTTTGACGGCTTAGTACCCCTCCGCAACGTCCCATAAGGAACTTCATTCCATAAATTGGAGAAGTACAAAAAACTAATAGCCAAAGTAATGTTACTTTAACTAACATTAATTAATTAATTAAAAAATTAAAGCAGCAAGCAGCTTAACTAACTTGCTTGCTTGCTTGCTTAACTATGTTAATACAAAGAACCAGCCTATCCCATTTCGCATTGTCAACGATACTCATAAACTCTAAAGTAACTCTGTATCTCTGTCTACCTGTTTGTCTGTTACTTTCACGGCGAAGGCGCTTCACCGTTTCAATAAAATTTGTAATGGAGATACTTTGATTCTTGATGGGTACATTACACGCGGGTACATACACATAATATAAAGTCGGTCAAAGTGTTGAGAAATTTCAGTGTTTTTTACAAAAAAATAACCGTCAATTGAAGAACTTTTAGACTACAAAGTCAAAAGATTTTTATTCAAATAGGCACTTGTTTTACAGGCACTTATCAATAGTCAGTGAGTATTTAAAAATCTAGTGATTCTAGTCGCCAGTTCCAAGTGCAGCCTACCCTTCATGGAGAAGAATCTGGCAAGAAACTCCATTGTTGCTCCTTTTAAAAAAATAAATCGGGTTTACAATATTTTTTTACTATGAGACTTGAATGAGAACGAAGTCGACCAAAGAAAACAAAACAAAAGTTTGGAGTAATTGCTGCACGGCCATGAGCTAACTAATCATGCGCCGTTATTACTCAAAATTGTAAATACTGAAATAATTCGTACTTTCTTTCATCATCATTTCATTTGGCGTAATAGTTTACACCTTTATTTATTTGGTGCCGACTAAAAAAATATTGTTTTAGTAGGATATTACAGAAAAATAAAAAAAAGAAATGAAATTCTTTAGTAAAGAATTTGAGATTCATACTAAATTTCTTTTTTATTTCACATATTTTCGATTATTTTGATTTTTTTATTACAAAGTATTATAGATGAGAAAGTGAAATTAACATTACTGAAAGAATCAAATATCTAATCTTACATTTAAATGATAATAATGATCGTGATAATGATAGTGATAATAATTTGTATTAAAAGGATAATACCTTAACACTTAAAGTTAATTAATCGGTTGTTATTAACTACCTAACAAGTAACGAATGAAAGCAAAAAAGGTGTTTGCTCTCATAAATTCGTAACATTTACAAGAGGCAAAAACAAAAAATGGATGAACCGAAGGGTTAAATTACGCAATGCGAACGCGACTCTAATTGGCAATCTGTGTGACATATGGACGTACAGTACGGGCACTTGTTAATTAATACATCCACACACAACTTATTGGAAACTATTTACTTCATTACATTTTTGGCAATAACCCACAATAAATTAATTAACTGAAGGACACGTGGGTTTACTCCAATTCAGATTAATATATTCAGACACCATGTGTTCCTAGGATAGACAAATCATGATTGATCATTAATATAAATAAACTATCAGTGTAGTGATGGATCAAGAATACTTTGAACAATTACTGATGGAGATCCACGCTTATTGCATGGGCCGGCTCGATCGGAGTGATACCACGGCCTCACAGAAAACCGGTATGAAACAGCTCTTGCGCTGTGTTTCATCACCATACACCAACTCCTACCCCCGCCCCCCATCCCCCAAAGGCCGACAACGCACTTGTGACGCCTCCGGTGTCGCGGGTGTCATTGGGTGGCGGTAATCGCTTACCATCAGGCGATACGTCTGCTCATTTGCCCCCTATTATATAAATAAATTTTTGGACTGCCTCGTTGGTCTCGCGGTTGGCGTGTGCGACTGTTGATCATGAGGTCTCGGGTTCAATTCCCGGGTCGGACCAAATGTTTGTCTGATCTACAAATATTTGTTTCAGAGTTTGGGTGTTTTCTATGTATAATATTTAATATGTATTTACAAAAAAAAGTATATATGTATTTGTATCAGTTGTCTAGTACCCATAACACAAGCTCTGCTTAGCTTGGGACTAGATGGCTTTGTGTGTTAGATGTCCGAAATATTAAAATACATAGTCTCATTACTCCCATTAGTGCACGGTGTATCGTAAGAATCGAATCTAGGAACAAATTATGCAGGACAAAGAGCATTATAATGAGAAGGAAAACTTGATACAAACCCTATACTAATCTTTCTAGCTAGCGTGGTATAATATGCTAAACCATTTTTCTAACGAGAGGACTATGTCTAACAGTGTACTACTATACTAAGTTATGGAATCAGGCGTTACTTTGCGGAAATCCATGACATTAAATGCTATGAAATATATTTAGCTTTAATTCCGCGAGACAAACATCCCGGTCTGAAAGCAGGGCACAAATCCCACCGTCATGCATACTCACATGCACATATGGGTATCATGCATATGCACACATACAAAACAAGCGAGAAATAATTAGCATGCCATGCAACCAAACCTATACTCGACACGTGTTTCGCCCCTCCACGGGGCATCCTCAGGAGATGTTGACTCGTCGAGCGTTTGAGCTCGAATGAGTTAGCCGTACCGCTGTCGGCCCTTTATATACCGTTTCGATGACGATTCGATGTTGCCGCTCACAGGAGTGGCCATCCAGATAAATCACATTTCGCAAAACATTTAATCGATACCGGCCACTCCTTGAGCGGCAACAATACCTATAACATTCTGCATGTTTGCGATTGCGTTTGCGTTGCATGGCATGCTAATTATTTCTCACTTGTTTTGTATGTGTGCATATGCATGATACCCATATGTGCATGTGAGTATGCATGACGGTGGGATTTGTGCCCTGCTTTCAGACCGGGATGTTTGTCTCGCGGAATTAAAGCTAAATATATTTCATAGCATTTAATACTACTATACTCTTTGCGCTGTAGCATGGTGCATGACAGATTCAGTAACATTTCGTTTCACTCTTGAAAGTTGCCGCGATTTACAAATTATGACTTAGTATTTCAGCTGTACCACATTCGCAATATATCAAATCATTAATAACTGTAGTAAATTAAACCAACCAGAATGTTCTAGTCTACAAATAAATGCCGCACCATGCTACAGCGCAAAGAGTATAAAGGATTGATAGACGTCAATGAACCAAGAATAGTGACGGCTATTGTAGATCGTCATAAGTTATGATTATTTGGGCATTTTGAAATCTGTTACCTATTTTATATTGTTTTCTTTTAGTGTTCTGAGTATGTCTATACGGCACGAAACGGTCAGTCAATGTATTTGTGAAAAAAATACGCTAAAAATGGTTAAATTAAATGATAATAACTAGCTGTAATTACTTGTTTCAGGATGAGTTCATTAATAATTTCTGAATAGCAGAATGCCGCAGGGCATCGGTACTCTGATAAATTTGTATCGTTACTCCAAATGATTAATATCCGGTTTGAGATTTCTCTTATTATGGCCATAATACGCCTGTCCGTTTTTGTGGGATGGAAAATTTGTCATCGGTTGTGTTTTTTGTTATAAAAAGATACACATAATAAATTGCGTTAAAAACAGTTTGATACTTAATTGATATTTTTGGAATAAATCGAAGTTTTGCGTTAACAAAAAGAATCCCAGAATAGTTTTCTCTTAAAATAATATCGTGGAAGCGTCTAATGAGATTTAACACAGCATTGTACTTTGTACAGTTTTTCATAACTATTGAAGAGTCTTTTAAAGTTTATTAAAGAATTTGAATATTCCGTAAGTATGAATTTAAAAATAAATGTACAAAGTCTAACGTACAAACAAAAAAAATATTAAAAATCAGTACAGTAGTTTACGCGCTTCGTTGGCACGCTCCGCAAAATCCTCCCGCACCTTGGCTTTCCAAAGCAATCAAACAACTAATGTCCAAGCGAGATACAGCTTTGAGAACATATAAAAAAACCTTCCGACGAGCATTAGTGGAACTATAAGTACACATGACTTCGCCCTAACATTCTTCAGTATCCTCTATTCACTCTAAGGTTAGTTGGAAGATAACTCATGTTTGGGTTAAACTCCCCGTTGTTCATGTTATTTCCTTGTAACTAAAATGTTTTTCCATTTGTGTACAGTAAAGAATAAAAGAACACACATAAGTAGACTACCAAAACTATAATACTCTTTCATTTGTTCATTCGTCGTAATCGGGTAAGAATAATATAAAAGAAAGTCTACTCGTAATAAAGTATTCTTCTGACAAATGTCATTTAAATTCTTTATAATCTTAATGTTAAATTTTTCAAACGTAAACACAAACACAATTCTCATGAAATTCTAGAACAAAACAATTTAATAAACTTTACAATTTCTTAAACTGACGTCAAAGCGGCAATAAAACAATGTCATGAAATATTATATTTATTTTATCGGTTGAAAAATGATAAAAACAGAAAAGTAGGCAAACTAGTTTGTTAAATTTAAAAAAAACGACTGAACTCTACTGATGAGTTATTTCTGAAATGTAAGTTTGGTTTCAGTTATCGTAAGAACTTAATTGGATATTAGGACGCTTGACTAGACTGAGATCCTAAAACTTGTACTGTTAATAATAGTTGCATAACCTATTAAACACATGTAATAGCCAATTTCACGGAAGAAATACTATTTTAGTGTAAGTGTAGTGGTACCTACATAATATATATGGTCTATACCCGGACGCCCTCAAAATGGGTTGCGTAAGACCAATCTTTAAAAAGGGTAAAAGAAACGATTACAAAAATTATCGCCCAATGACATTGCTTTCATCAATAGATAAAATAGTTGAAAAACATGTATGTGAGCAAATCCATGCGTTCTACAGGAAACACAAAGTAATAAACCAGCAGCAATTTGGTTTCCAGTCTGGTAAAAGCACTATGGCCCTACTGTCACAGTTCACCGACGAAGTCAACAAACACCTAAACGAAAAAAAACACGTCCTTGCTCTCTTCATTGATTTCTCGCGTGCGTTTGATACTTTGGTGCACACTTAGCTAATTGACAGATTGGATAGCTGCGGGGTGCGAGGCCCGGTACTGACTTGGTGTTCGGATTACCTAAAAAACCGTGCCTTCACTGTCAAAATTGACAATATCTGCAGTGAACCCGCAACTGTAACTAAAGGAACAGCTCAAGGCTCTGTAATTGGTCCCCTGCACTTCCTGACCTATGTTACTAACATGAGCAATTGCATCACATATAGTACATGTTACCAATTTGCGGATGACACCTGTCTTGTAATTGCTGATAAAAATCCTCGAACAGCGCTTGAACAGTTGTAGTGTGATCTGAATGCTTTGGCAAGATGGTGCCATGACGCTGGCCTTGTACTTAATGCAAACAAAACAAAACTATTAGTGATCAAATCTCCATACATAAGACCTATCCCAGTGCAGAACTTAATAGCCCATGACCACAACTGTTTGCATGATGCCAGTGTCAAAACCTGTAGTTGTCCATCTGTAGATGCTGTCAAAAACCACACATATCTTGGGCTGAACATAGATAACAAGTTTAACTGGGGCTATCACATCGAACAAGTATGCGATAAACTGCGACAATTTCTTGCGAATATCACGATACTAAAAAATCGCGTCCCGTTCAAGGTTAAACTTATGCTTTATTACGCACTGGCCGAGTCTCGTATACAGTATGGTCTCAGTAGTTACGGGCGTACTTATAAAACTTACCTGGATAATATTTATAAACTTCAAGTTAAAATTCTAAAATACATAGTTTCAACAAAAATAAAAAATGAGTTTCGTGACAATGAAAATGGTCTATTCAAATACTGTAAGGTTTTGCCAATTCACAGTCAAATTGACTGCGCATTATTAAAAGAACAATTCTTTAACGATTCTTTGAGGCAAATTATTGAACATCCTGTACGCACTCGGGCAGTTTCCGAGAGCCGGCTTCACACGCAGCGAGCCAATAATGCGTTCGGTGAGCGCACTACCGCCTATATTGTACCGCGACTTATTAATATCCTACCCTCAGATTTGTGTACTAGTTTAACAAAGAAAAACATAAAATTTAAATTAAAACAGTATTTTTTAAGTCTTAATATTTAAGCAATAAGCGATATCTTCATGTATTTATATAGAATCACTAGCTGACTTACGCAACCTCGTTTGCGTCCAAACTACCATCCCCCGTTTTAACCCCAAAAGGGGGTTGATTTCTAAAGATACATTATTTGTACACCTCCACACCATCTATAGAGCATACATGTTAAATTTCAAGTCTCTTACTTCAAAATCATAGGACTTTCATACAAACTTCCAACCCCCGTTTTACCCCCTTAGGGGTGGAGTTTCGTAAAATCCGTTCCTTGCAGATGTCTACACCCTTTTTTTTTTTTTTTTTTAACGTGTGGAAATCCTCTCGGATCGTCACCCCACCGGGGTTTGCGGCAGGGCAGTGTGTCGGACTCGAACCGACTAAAACCACACGGTGTGCCACTCTGCGCCTGTGAAGGGAGGAATCCGGGAACTGCTGGTATTAACACGTCGGGATCCCTCCCAGCGCCTGCCCGCACAGAAGCGGGCACCCTCTTCCAGGAAAGTCTCAATTTAGGCGACGTACGGCACACGCGTACGTCGCGCCCTCGCGGGTGGCCACTATAGCAGATGGAGGGGAAAACCCGTCCCGACCATCCGCGGCCACACTCAGGGCGGCATGAGCCGCTGATAGGCGCGCCTCCGCCGCCCAGTTCGCCGGCGACGGATTGGGTCCGAGTGGATATCATCCTCCCGGGCCTTCTCCGCCACCTCCTTCTGCGAGATGACTTCTTCGCAGAAGGTTGCGACCGCGGTAAGATGTCTACACCCTATAAGGAACCTACCTGCCAAATTTCAAGACTGTAGGTGTTATTGTTTCTGAGATTTTGTGATTAATAAGTGAGTGGTATTTCGCTTTTATATATATAGATTTAAGTATATAAATGTGTTACAGTAGTAAGAGTAAGATTCTTTTATTTTCCTTGTTTTGTGTGTGTATTGACATTGTTCGATATATTCTTAACTTCTCAATTTGATATAACAAGATTAATTATGTTGTATATATTATAACAAGACAGACTCAAAATAGCACAAAGGTAAACCTTGGTGGTTTTTAGTTGCTATTAGTACGGAAATTATTGTAATTTTTTTTTTGTAAAGGATAATTAATAAAATAAAAAAAATAAAAAAATATCTACACTAAACCTTGTCCTTCAGAAAAAGTTTAATTTCATTCTATTACCTACACGAAGTAAAAATGTATTTCTACTTATAAGATTATAACTCATAATAAATGTAATATATCTCATTTTGGATTTAGTTGTTAAGTTAGTGTTGTAAGTTGGTGATCTGAATAGTCTAAAAATACAGATCTGTTCAAACCAATAGTACGTACTTGCAAAGGAGTTATTGAATGTTATCGTCAAATAAATTTAATCCCACAGTATGATCCAATTAGTTTTACAAAGTATAATTTGAATACACTGGATACTATTCATTTAGCCATATTGATTTTATGCTCTGTATCAATTTGCAGAGTAGACTCAATACCTATAGCTTTCGACACTCAACACGTTACTGTTCGACGAGCCTGTTGAGCTGTCTGCATTGAATAGAACTGCTTTCAACTCACTCTGTATAGTACTTCAATCAAACTAATTAATAACGAAACATGGACGAACTAACCATAGTTACCTTTCAATACAATGTTGTAGCTGTAGTTATAGTTCAGGATTTTTGAATTCTTATCCACATTTTTAGAGAACATTAAATTTTCTATTTGCAATAAAAAGTAGCATATGCGTCCACTGCATGTCAGCCTCTAGCCAGCATGAAGAAGTTTTTTTTTTTTTAAAAGACAACTCCCGCACTAGGAATAAATCCTGTGTCGCGGGGGACTTTACAAATATACATGAAACGGACACAAATAACACCCAGACTCAGAACAACAATTTGTGGATCACACAAAGTGTTGTCCTACGTGGGATTTGAACCCACGACACTTAGCGAAGTAGGAAACGGCGTGGTGACCGTTAAACCACTAGGCCAAACGTGTAGTCATAACACATAAAACACATTTTCACAAACTTTTATTTTAATAATAATATAACTACTCTCACTATATTTTATCAAAACTAGTTCAGCCGTTTACGCGTATATAAGTAACAAAAAATAAATTCATAAACTTTCCTTTATAATGTTAGAACGAGAAGCAAATAAAAGCGCTCAGAAGTCACAAAATATTTAATCAAAAAATAAATGTAGACATATAAAATATTTCCGTTTTAAAATAATAAAAAATTACAATATTCACAAATCGATAAAATATCGGTTTCATCATAAATATTATACATAAGGTACGTACTTTAATACCAAATTGAAATTAATTACACCCAGAATTTAAACATAATATTTCAAGTAAATTTAGTTCTGTTTTTAATATTAAATATTCATTTAATCAAACATATATTATCAAAAGTATTATCAGGAACCGATTGTGAAGTATAATAATAATAAATACATGTTATGTCATGTTGTGCTACATACAAATGTCAGACCTTACCGGTTTGAAAAGAAAATACAGTTACCTGTCAAAATCTACAAAGCCTAATGGATGTACGGATTTATAAGCAATCCTAGTAGGCTGCGATGTTTTAGGAATGATAGATTGTCGCCGACGTGCGTAGCTTACCGGTACATCGTCGTCCTCGGCACGAGCGCCCGGCATTATTGAAAAACGCCTGTAAACAAGTGAACTTGTATTAATTCATTTTAATAGTGACGAATGATACAAATAGTCAATCAAATTTTACGAAATAACATACTAAAAATCACAGATTACATAAATGTGTGCCTATCTTTTTGTTGACTTGTGTAATCGTGCTTGTGTATTTTTAAAGTAGACGTGGACAAACCAGCAGATGGGTCACCATTGGTAAATAAAAACTACCACTGCCCACGGATTCACGACGCTTGCAACAGAACAATTACCCAGAACCGGACCGAATTATTTTGGAGACCCGAGCCCAGCAGTGGGATATTATGGGTTGTTGATGATGATAATGATGGTGGGGGGATTGAGCTTTCGTAACGTCATTCATCCCATAAAAAGAAGAATAAATAAAAAGGATTTTCTGTGAAGTTGTGTTATCACTTCGATAGAATCGAAGATTGAATCGAAGATTGAATCGAATCTTAGACATGTTCTTTAGGATACAACGTCTATTGACACCACAAGTCAATTTGCAATATAACACCGATAATACAGAGAGAAGACGGAAACCGGCATGTGTATATATTTTTTGTACGTGGTTAATTTGCATCGTGGTGCAACCGTCAGGTCAAAAAGCTACATTAATTATTTTTAATAATTAAATTACAAAAACAAATGAAACGGTAACCTTGAAGCTGGAATCAGGGACATTCGTCTGAAAAGATATCTCGCTGCCGACTTTAGATCATCGTCTTGCATGAGGTCAACTAGATCTTGTCGTCGTTTTTCAAGACAAGCATCTGTAGTTGTGATTATTTCGCCTTCGACTGATACGTTTACACACTGAAAGGTCAGGTTGTAATGAGACCTATACCTAATTAAGTTTATTAAAAGCTTGCGTACATATCTTATAATGTTAAGAAATAACCTCAAAAGATGTACTAAATTCGTTACGTTAGACTTAATACAGATTTTAATGATATTTAGTACACATACATAAAATATACCTGTTTAAATACGTAGAAATGGGTGGTTAATATCTTTTGTGAAATGTTAGGAGAATACCTGTATTAATTTAAAATTTTCTTAACAAATTTAAATATGAGTCATAAAATAAGTCTAACTCAGTTAATACAGCTCTTTAGTTATCGGTAGTTATTAAAACTAGGTTCATTAAAAAGTTAAGGCCCGCCTGTTGTTTAATAAATACACCAACTTTAAAAAGTTCCTTAAAACATAAAAAAAACTTAATTAAGTAAATATGGTTACTCTAAGTTATGGCCCTTTTACCAAAAGTATAAAGTTCCTAAAACACTTAAGAACTTCTTGAAATGGTAAAAATATTGCTGAGATGTTGTTCTTTCTTTACTTACTTTAGGTCTACTTAAGGAAAAAGAACACTATTCTAGTATCGGAATCTGCGTCAAAATTTATGTAAAACTAGCTTTACACCGCGGCGTTGCCCCCGGTTTTTGTACCTTGGGTAACACCATGGGGTATTATACACCAGCTAGTATACATACGCATATGATAATTCTACTACTTAAATACCATTTGAAATCCTTCTGCCATAATTATTTTAACTTCAATAACATTGGACTTTCATACAAACTACCTTCCCCCGTGTTAACCCCAGAATGGGGTGAGTTTCTAAAGATACATTATTAGTACACCTCCACGCCATCTATAGAGCATTCATTTTAAATTACTCTTACTTCAAAAACATATGACTTTCATACAAATTTCCAACCACCGTTTTACCCTCTTAGGGGTGGAGTTTCGTAAAATCCGTTCTTAGCGGATGTCTACACGCTATAAGGTACCTACATGCCAAATTTCAAGTTTGTAGGTGTTATAGTTTCTGAGTTTACGTGATTAATAAGTGCGTGGTATTTCGCTTTTATATATATAGATGGTGCTAAAGCTTTTTTTATAAACAGGTAATTTATATTTCATCCCACCAGCTCGTAAAGAGTATTTTTCTTCTTCACAGAGTACACTCAAGAGAGTACACTTCTTGGTGTACTTTTTTTGATTTGCTTTGCCAGCGCCATTTTCTTTTCACGTCATTTAGTCATTTCCTCGCTGAGGTGGGATGAAAAGTTACGTGTTGCACTCGAGTGCAATTTCTTTTTACCTAGTGCTCTTTTGATTCCCTCGCTAACGCTCAGGATTCTTATTTTAGAATCCCTCGCTTGCTCGGTCATCAAAATTGAGCACGCGGTTAAAAAGCAACTTTGCACTCTTGTATAACAAATAACTATTTTCGTATTTTTGTTTGTGTTTACAACAAGCAAATTTTACTACGTATATTTCACCGTAAGATTATAAAAAGTGTTAGATTATAATCTACTTCGCGAGATCCTAAACTATAGAAAGATTGTCAACTATGACATACTGCTTACAATTTAACGTACTATTTTTCATTACACTATAATGTAAATGTATCGAAGTAAAACCGTTAAATCACAATCTGTTGCGCGTCAAACTGTCAACTGTCCCTGATTGGTCGGTCTTACAGTATTCTGTTCTATGGCCATAGAGTTAGGTCAGGTTAGAACTTTACTTGCTTACTTTTCTTTAACTAATCACAAATTCATTCATACTGCTACAACAATTTTATGTAGCTAATTCTAAAGCTGTAAGGTATTTTCAACATGAAATCAATTTACAATCAACTAACAAATATGGCGGGTGTGAAACATATGCTGTTCAACCAATCAGCTCGCGAGATACGATCCGTCGCATACCATATTACAATTCGACGGTTTCACTTCGACAGATTATAATCTATCTAAAAATAATACGTTAAATTGTAAGTTGTATTTAGTAATTGTTACGTTTCACAATATTTCGACAGTTTGTGGTTTTGACTATCTGACGGTAACATATTATAATGCGGTATTGCCAATTAGAAATTGCCTCTGGTCTTGATTTTAGTGGTCATGGTATCCCACCCTATTTAAATACCTAATTCAACAGCCTTTAATTATCCACTTCTGTATAAAGAAATGTTCATAGAACGGTGGCTAGACCTACTTCAAATATGAAAAGAAACGTTATACTCCTAGCTTTTGGTGTATAAAACATATAACCATGTCAGTGAACAGTATTTTTTGATTACATGATAGTATTTTGTCTTTGAAAACTTTTCCAGAACTTAACGTGGTATATTAATGTTTAATATACAGCTAAATAATATATTATAACCAAAGTCTTTTGAAGTAATGATACCTTAGATTTTTTTGTGTATATATCTAACTAGCTTTTATACGCGGCTTCGCTCACGCAGACTTTCATCCCCTGATTTATCCCCTTAGGGAAGGAATTTCAAAAAATCCTTTCTTAGTGCTCACTTACGTTATATAAAGAACATACATGCAAAATTTCAGGATTCTAGATTAAGCGGTTTGGGCTGTGCGTTAATCTCTGGGTATGTCAGTCAGTCACCTTAATCTTTTATATATATAGATAGATATATAGATAAGCGGATTATGAACCAATTTTTTTACCGTTTCAAAGAACTCCGCTATGTCTCCGTAGCCGTAAGATCGTGCTAAGCCAGTGGCCTCTATTAGCACTGCCCGAGCTTCGGGTCTATTATTTTGTAGTAAATGACAACGAGCGAGGAGGAACAGCACATTCAAGAGCCATACCCGTAGATTGGCCGCTTTCGCTTCTGCGAAGAAATGATAAGCTAGTATGGATACTCGAATCAGTATGGTTTTTGTATTTACTTGTGAGCCTAAAGCGTATTTAAATTGCTACGAATTTGATGGTAATAATTGTCGTTTGTCATATTATTTTAAATTTATAAATTTAACTCACTTACCATTTTGACACTTGTGAGCGTAATAACGAGCCTTTAAAGCTTGTTTAGTCTCAACATGTAATCGAGCTAGTTCGTGCAAGACATAGCATCGTTCTGACTGTTTGGTGCTCAAAGTTAAGGAGCGTTCCAGGTTGCGAATACGAATTCTGTTAACAATATAAGGTTAGAAATATTTTATTCGTATTGCATCAGAAAATTTCCTTAGGAAACACGAAGAGCAATTGTAGTTCCATGACTATGACGCTTTAACAGAAACATTTGTCACATTTGTTGTCACAGATCGTGTCTATGGAGAGGAGAAAAACTGAAGTCATAGAAAAAATCCTCATTATCCATTATAGTTTTTAGGAATATTGATTTTTGTCTCCTAAAACTTACAACAATATACCATGTGTCCCAAAATTCAACGATAAGCGGGCGCCAAAAGGTAGACCTGCTCATGAGTACATAAGGAAAAATAATACAAAAAATATACCTAGTTTTTTTTTAGTTACAAGAAAAATTTAGAATTTCTTTGAAAATTTATACCCTTCATTTTTTTTTATTTATTTATTACGTAGTGGTGTCCATACTTTTTTTTTACAAGACCATGAGTCAAAGTACACTAAGAGTAAAAATATTTCAAAATTGTAGGGAAAAAAAATATTTTGAACGTTTTTTGTGTAAAAACTGCGGGCAATTTGGTGTTTTTAAGAGTTGTGCAAGAGAGTCACAAGTTGTGAGCAATATCATGAAAGGTTATGGAATCAGGCGTTACTTTGCGGAAATCCATGACATTAAATGCTATGAAATATATTTAGCTTTAATTCCGCGAGACAAATATCCAGGTCTGAAAGCAGGGCACAAATCCCACCGTCATGCATACTCACATGCGTATCGTGCATATGTACACATACAAGGATCCGCAATCCGATCGGTATTGTTGCCGCTCAAGGATCGGCAATCCGATCCTTGAGCGGCAACAATACCTACAACATTCTGCATGTTTGCGATAAGGGTTTCCGGATGAGTGTGTTGGAACAGTTAGAAATATCAAAATATAACAATAATAACGCATATACACTGTTGAATGACCAAACAAACTTATTTCCATCACCACTTCTAAGTATGATTGCGGGTAGTTCGGCACAGATGTCGTTGTGACATTGTATCGATCGTGATTATAGCGTCATCGAAACGGTATATAAAGGGCCGACAGCAATGCGCTAGCGCATTCGAGCTCAAACGCTCGACGAGTCAACATCTCCTGAGGATGCCCCGTGGAGGGGCGAAACACGTGTCGAGTATAAATGAAAAATATTTAACACAGCGTAGGAAGTTGGAGCGATTAACCCGGGATAGCCAAAATAATAATATTAGTAATATCACCAACTTAGAAAATAATGATTCAGATGCGGTTCATTCTTTCTACCCACGCGTTAAAAATTATACAAATACCCAATTTTCCAATTCAGAGATTTCTTTACTAGAGAAAGGCCTTAAATATAACATCAGGCCACGGTTATCCCAGAAATCGCTCGAAACTTTAATGGTAGATTCAGAAATGGCTTGTGTTAGAAGTAAAATGGATAGCGCCGTTAAACATCAGGTGGCATTTCAGATAAAGACAGCGTCCGCAACCACCATTACCCAAAATTATTCCGAAATACAAGTACATAGGTCATTACAAAACACAATTACTCAAAATGATTTAATAATTACTAAAGCCGACAAAGGCAATACAGTAGTCATTTTGGATAAAACTGCATACCACCAGAGGGTTAACGACGTTATCCAGGGGGAAGATTTTGAACGTCTTACTACCGACCCTACCAAAAAATTCACTCTAGAAATAAAGAATGTAATTAATAACACGTCGTACATTTCTCCAGGCCAGTTAAAATATAAAATTCCAATGAACCCACGATCTCCTTTTTTGTATGGTTTACCAAAAACTCATAAAGACAACATCCCAATTCGCCCCGTTGTCTCTTACATTGGTGCCCCGACATACGATTTAGCCAAATATCTAAACAATTTACTAAAGGCAAAGACATCTTTTAAACCACAGTACAGTTTAAAAAATAGTTTAGATTTAACTAAAAAAATACAAAATATTAACACCCCCCACAATTCGAAATTATTATCACTAGATGTAAATAGTTTATTTACAAATATTCAATTTGAAGAGTGCCTATGTATTTTGGGGTACCTTTTGGAGAGGCAACGTTTACATCCAGGAGAAATAAATGACCTACTTAACCTCACACGTATTTGCATGGAACAAAATTACTTTCGATTCAATAACGAATACTACCGCCAAAAAGAGGGTCTAGCAATGGGATCACCTTTAAGTCCATTAATGGCGGAAATATTTATGGACTACTTCGAATGTAAATATGTGGTGGGCGAGCCCAACATTCTGTTTTATTATAGATATGTGGATTACGTAATTATCTGTTGGACAGGTACTAATCGTCAATTAGATATTTTCGTAAATAGGCTCAACACTCACCACCCCAAAATTAAATTCAAATTAAAGTTAGAATCAAATCAGTCCCTTAATTTTTGGATCTAACAATCACAAGAGTCAATAACAAACTCGATTTCCAAATTTATCGAAAGCCCACACACACGGACACAACGATTCCCGCTTCATCCTGTCACCCACTACAGCATAAACTAGCAGCCTTCCGCAGCTATGTCCACCGTTTAATGTCACTCCCACTGTCCACGGATAATTACGCAAAAGAACTCAAAATATTGTATCAAATCGCGACTTCAAACGGTTACACCAAACAAGTTATTGATAATATAATTAAGAAAAAACAGAATGACCGGGCTCGCTCAGCACTTTATGCATGTACAACCGAAAGAATTAACAAGAATGTCGGGAGTCTCACTTACATAGGCCCAATTTCAAATAGAATCGCGAATATTCTAAGAAAACACAATGTTTACGTAGCTTTTCGATCGGATCATAACTTGCGTAAACTATGTAACGGTAAAGATAAATTAGAGAATCCAAAAAAATCCGGAGTTTACAAATTAGTATGCAATGATTGCACCGGGGTCTATGTGGGTCAGACAGGCCGTAGTTTCGAAATTAGGTACAGGGAACATGTTGCCGCTCACAGGAATGGCCATCCAGATAAATCGCATTTCGCAAAACATTTAATCGACACCGGCCACTCCTTGAGCGGCAACAATACCTATAACATTCTGCATGTTTGCGATAAGGGTTTCCGGATGAGTGTGTTGGAACAGTTAGAAATATCAAAATATAACAATAATAACGCATATACACTGTTGAATGACCAAACAAACTTATTTCCATCACCACTTCTAAGTATGATTGCGGGTAGTTCGGCACAGATGTCGTTGTGACATTGTATCGATCGTGATTATAGCGTCATCGAAACGGTATATAAAGGGCCGACAGCAGTGCGCTAGCGCATTCTCAAACGCTCGACGAGTCAACATCTCCTGAGGATGCCCCGTGGAGGGGCGAAACACGTGTCGAGTATAGGTTTGGTTGCATGGCATGCTAATTATTTCTCACTTGTTTTGTATGTGTACATATGCATGATACGCATGTGAGTATGCATGACGGTGGGATTTGTGCCCTGCTTTCAGACCTGGATATTTGTCTCGCGGAATTAAAGCTAAATATATTTCATAGCATTTAATATCATGAAAGGTATACATTTTCAAAGAAATTCTAAATTTTTCTTGTAACTAAAAAAAAAGGTATATTTTTTTTATTTTTTTTCCTTATGTAGTCATTAGCAGGTCTACCTTTAGGCGCCCGCTTATCGTTGAATTTTGGGACACCCTGTATATTTAACAAATTTCAACAGTGTAAAAAGATAAATTACTTATAATCCCGTGGCGGCGCAGGGGGTCGAACGCGGAGCACAGAGTCACGGCTGGGCTCACGAGATATTGACATACCGAGGAGTATAAATGCTCTGCGTTCCCGATCTGACTCGCTCATGCTATCACGGACACGTTTCTGAATATAAAAAAGATTGTGACATTACAACGTGTAACCCCTGAGTTTTAATATACGCTGAATATTATATAAACTAAATTTGTCAAGTATACCTGATCTAGAAAAGCGTTTGCAACAATGAAATGTAATTCTTGTAAGTATTTATCTTTTCCTGGTAATAAAGAAATCGGTTTTCTGGCAATTTGTTCCAATCCAAATTCAGCGCATTCCAAACATTTGTTGGTGTCACGTTCCTCGTAAAAAGCTTGTGCTGTCTGTATGAGGCGGCGAGCATCGGTAGCGTGTTGTAGTTGCGTGTGTTTCATTTGCATTTTGCGTGCATCGGAGAGCCTCGCTCTAGCGGCAGCCGCGGACGCACGGGCGGCATACAAAGGTCGACGTTCACGAAGCACCTCCTAAATAATAAAATAATAAATTGATGCTATAGAAACACTAGAAATTAAAAAAAAAGTGTAAAAATTTATAGCTTTGTCAATATGTATCAAACTGACATAGCCGTGGTAGAGCCACGCTTCGTCATGCATGGGCCGGCTCGACCGGAGTGATACCACGGCCTCACAGAAAACCGGTGTGTTTGCGCTTTTTTTCACCGAGTAAGTGAGGAAACCGGAGGCCCACATCCAACCCTCCCCCGTTCCCATTCCCACATCCCCTTCCCCGTCCCCCAAAGGCTGGCAACGCACTTGTGACGCCTCTGGTGTTGCGGGTGTCCATGGGCGGCGGTAATCGCTTACCGTCAGGTGATACGTCTGCTCGTTTGCCATGTATTCTATAAAAAAAAAAGATATGGGCTATGTATTTTTTTCTCTGCCAAACAAAAATTTTATAAAAAGATAATATTTTCAAGTAAGATTATAACAGAGAATTAAAATTTAAACTCAGAGTCAGGTTTGATGTTGCAAAGAAGCTATAAATATTATTTCAACCAACAATTTTTGGATAATTCTGAACAAGGATAAAGTTGTCAAGAAAAAGATAATTTTATTAAATATTTAGGTACTTGTCGTTTCTCCACATCGGCGAGAGCTTTATTTGCCAATTCTTGTAGTTTCGTTGAGCCTTGTTTATTGGCCGATACCAGACGTTCGTCCTTACACAGGGCCGTTAAGAAATATTTGTCATGTGCCATTCGTTCCAAATATTTCGAAGCCATTAAACGGGAGATTTGTTCGGCTTTCTGTTTTTCCGCGCGAGATATCTCTTGGACCTGTGATATATAACCCATAATATTTATGGTGCGTTTAGTAAACCTTGTACACACAAGTAGACGCTTATATTTGTTCAAGTGATATGACTTTTAATTAAATTCTACAATCCAAATTATTTTCTGGTGTTATTCGAAAGCCCTATAGTCGTGGAGTTCAAAACTGAAATGAGTATTCAAAATAAGTAATTTCTATGTTTTATTTTCCTAATTATTCCCAAATCAGTAATTAGCCGTGGGAGAGCCAAGCTTCGGCATGAATGGGCCGGCTCACAGAAAACCGTTGTGAAACAGCGCTTGCGCTATGTTTTACCGAGTGAGTGAGAATACCGGAGGGCCATACTCCAACCGCTCCCCATCCCCCAAAGAACGGCAACGCACTTGTGACGCCTCTGATGTTGCAGGCGTCCATGGGCGGCGGTAATCGCCTACCATCAGGTGATACGTCTGCTCGTTTTCCATTTCATTCGATTCCATAAAAAGAAAATAATAAAATGTAATAATTTATTTACCTGTAATGATTGCTGTGGTTGCATACGTGGCATGTGGATTCTTTTGCTAGGAGCATTTTCATCAATAGATATTTTCTTTATTTCAATATTCCGCACCAAAGCCACAGCTGTTTCCAGTACAGAACTAGCTGTTTTGCCAGCACATTCCCGAACCTAAAAAATTGTCAACAGTTATATAAGCTTTTGGGTCAGAACAGTCCTTTAGTAGATATTTAAATTAATTGCAATATACAATTAACGTTGCATGAATAACATTTGAACAACACGTCATAACTTTAACTTAAAATTGAAGTGACAACATACAACATAATTTGAAGCCATAATTTTTTACAGACTCAAATATTTTCACTGCATTTTAAATACAGCTGGTTTTGTATTTAACGCAACTAACTGTAATAAAACTACCATTCCAGCTACCTACCGCCTACACACTATTAGTAAAATGTTCCAATTGTGGTCACTCCTTAATGTCAGCCATTATGATTCTGAGATACAATGCGAGCGAACCTCCATTAAAATTTACAACTCAATTACCACCAGTGTAAACAAAAGCCTGAGTACAAGCACTTATTTCCGGTGAATCGCTTTAATATTCTCTCAACCGTACACAACCGTACGATGTATCGATTTATGAATGAGTCTGCGTTCGCTAGCAGATTATTACTTTCTTGATTGATTGATGAGGCTCTATTTATTTTTGTAGCCACATGTTCTTTGTCAGTTGTATGTTACGTTTCTTAATTCTGGTTTTGTAAAGATAACAAATGCGACTCTGCTGATGTTCTGTTTTAAAACAAGAAAGTTATTTCATCTTAATATATATAAATCTCGTGTCACAATGTTTGTCCTCAATGGACTCCTAAACCACTTAACCGATTATAATAAAATTTGCACACCATGTGCAGTTCGATCCAAATTGAGAGATAGGATAGTTTAAATCTCAAATTATAGTCGCAATTTTAATTTACTGCTAATTATTGTATATATAAATATGGCGGTACGAAGTTCGCCGGGTCAGCTAGTAAGATTATATATTTGTTAATAGAAAGGCCCGTGCGCTTCCTTCAGTAACAAGAGTAACATCAAAATGTATTGCTTTAAAAAAAAAACAATCGAATCGTATATATTTTAGAGTGTAAGCAAGGACATACCTTTAGCCTGTATATTTTTATAGGCAAACATAGGTGCAAGATTTAAAAAATCACTTAAAAACCTCATTTCGTTTAAGTGTTTTTTTTTTTTTCGTAACAAAAACACATGGAGCATTATTTTAGTCGTTTAAAAAATATGAATATGTTTTGAAACAATATATGCTATCATTATCAAGACTGGAAATATACATTAATTGGACGCCCTAAGACTATAAATAAAACTTACGACAATCATTTGCTAATACATTAAGAAGCCATGGAACGGATCCTGATCCGGACTTTCATCTACGAAGTAATTGCTGTCAAATCTAAGTTTGAATAAAACGTGCAAAGTTGTAAACCCAATGAAATATTCACCAGCCGTATGCCAAATTATCGTAAATAAAAAACAATAAAATATTCAGGGGTTAGTGCCATGACACAAATAAATAATAAATATCTGTCTATCCACGTCAGCTGGACTCCCTCGAGTTCTTTGACGCATTTTAATGTCGCATGCTCACTGTTATTAACATTACAAAAGAATACTTAAAACCATTATATCGTTGGAATATTATATATAACCAATCGATTGATTGATGATCCTGAAATTTGTAACTATGCTAAATTGAAATCAATCGGATAAATTGTTTGATAAATATTTTTCTTTATAAGACAACTCCCGCGTTAGAAATATACATTCTGTGTCGTGGGGGATTTCACAAATATACATGAAATGGACACAAAGAACACCCAGACTCAGAACAACAATTTATGGATTACATAATGTCGATACCTCCTACGTATACTGAGACAACTAGCAAATTTAGGTATTTTATGATTTTTATATAAATGTATACAATAATCTATGATCTTTATGATAGTGTTAAAAAATAAATTAAAAAGAACAATATTACTAAAATAATTTCGCGTATACTAAATCAATTTCAACATCAGATAGAATCGTATATTGTATACTCATTCAACTGACATCGTACCTGTATAAGCGGCGTGTGTAGGGAGACGCATCGGCACAAGTGTATTGCGGCTTAGTATACGATGCACGGCGGTGAATCGTGCATGCGAAATACCTCCTAAGTAACTGACATTATAGTAATTTTATAGGAGATCGATTTGAAGACAAATCGCTTATATTTTCATGAAATTAATCTTAATTAGAGTAAATTAAATGTATCTTTTAATAAATATGGGAAGCTTTTCCTTTGGTATGAAATTGGTGTAAACCATGTATTTTGGTGTACAACGTACATGAATATAAGTGGTAGTTAAACCATTTTACGATTGAGTCCCGCCGGCGTATACCCAGCCATGTACATAAAATATAATTTAAAACAAAAATCAGCAAAAACATTTCATACCAAAGGAAAAGCTTCCCATATTTATTAATAGATACATTTAATTTACTCTAATTAAGATTAATTTCATAAAAATATAAGCGGTGAGTCTTCAAATTGCTCTCCTATAAAATTACTATAATGTTAGTTGACTCAGTATACGTAGGAGGTATCGATGTGTTGTCTTATGTGGGATTTGAGCCCAAAACACTTGACGCAGTAGAAAGCGGCATGGTGGCCTAACCGTGCAATGAAAATTTATTAATTAATATAATCGTAAGTAAAGCCAAGACAATCAGCTACTAATCTATACTATTATATAGAGCTGAAGAATTTGTTTGTTTGTTTGAACGCGCTAATCTCAGGACAGGATTTGAGAAATTCTTTCAGTGTTGGATAGTAAATTTATTGAGAAAGGCTTTAGGCTATATATCATCACGCTACGACCAATAGGAACGGAACACCAATGAAAAATGTTTCAAAAACGGGGGAAAATTGTCACGCTACGGATAATAGGAAACGCATACGAGATTGCGTGGGACAGCTAGTATAGGTATAATTATTATCAGATATAATTCTATATCTTAATACTAATAAGATAGTTATACGCTAGATTCTTTAAAATATCTTACGGTATTTAGTTTCTTTAGGATTTAATTCTATCAGAGCTGTAGCTGTAACTTACATAACAAGATTAACTTTGTAACATATCTACGTATTTCTTATTATTTCAATACATAAAAAATCATCATAAACATATAAAATCGTACACGGTCGCTGTAACTGTAATTGGAGAGAAAAAGAAAAAATAATTGCTCAAATACCGTTTCCTCGGCGCATCTGGCACACTCATCAAAATCTGGTGGAACCCTCCTCAATCGTTTACCTCTGTGTGAGAGAACTAACGCCCGCTCAAAGGCACTCTGTTCGTATTCCGTTTGCGCTCTTATTTGTAACGCTTTGCAGTTTTGAGGTTCTAATTCTGTAAAAAGCTGGTAACATCTTAATAAAATTCCTTGATATGGTTACGAATAAACTATAGGCAACTTTAATTTTATTCTGTTTTTTTTTAATTAAAAAGACAACTCCCGCACTAGGAATAAATCCTGTGTCACAGGGGACTTTACAAACATACATGAAACGGACCCAAAGAACACCCAGACTCAGAACAACAATTTGTGGATCACACAAAGTGTTGTCCTACGTGGGATTTGAACCCACGACACTTAGCGAAGTAGGAAACGGCGTGGTGACCGTTAAACCACTAGGCCAAACGTGCAGTCGACGTGAAACGTGTTTGAACCATAAAATACTAAATTTTAGAAGTAATATATCTTTAATTACTAAACCTACAATGAATTATTGTTGGTTTTTACGGTATCACCAAGGGTCTGTCTTAATTATACGATTCATGAGCAATTTACGATTTTCATGAAAGTGCAGGGTCGATAAATCGATTTAGCTAGGATTCAGAAAATAACAAAAAAAAAAAACAAAACAAGGTTCAGTTATCCAGGTACTGATAGTGGTTCGAACATTGCTTACCTGCTGCATGCGCTGCATCTTGCAAAGCACTTTTGTAATGTGTAGCTTTTATTCGCGCTAAACTACGTCCCAGCAAAGAGCGAACGTCTGAACTCTGAGAACAAATTTGTTATTTTAGATGTAACTTTATTATTATGTAGAATTCATACTCTTTATAGAATAAGAAATAAAAAAATGCGTTATTGTGCACTGCCAAAAAATTTGTTTCAAACGATTAAATTATTATGCAATTAACATTGGTCTATCGATGTCCATTGCTGAACGAATGTCTCCCCCAAGGAGTGATAACCGGCAATTCATATCCATCCGTTTTTTACGGGGAATATTTTAAAGTACATAAATATTTATTTGAAAGTTTTATTCACAAAATAAAAGACAGTGAATAGTTAAGTACAAACCACGTAGAAAAAGAACTATTGCAGACCAGTTATAAAATTTCATTTGGGTTTAAATTATAAGGGTCCTATTAAAGTCAAAAGGCATTATTTGCTTAGTGAAAATTAAATTATTTATTTTATTATTTTATTAAAAATACACAATATTAATCGTGAACTTTATTATGTTACTTACATTCCATCGTAGAGCTTCATTGTAAGCAAGAATAGCCTTCTCGAATTGTTCCGATCTCTGCAAGTAATTGCTGAAGAAAATAAAAGTTACATACATATTTATTTTACTCGTTCAAAAAATGTGATTATATGAAGTCCGTCTGAAACATGTAGTTATGAAAATAGTTTCTTTTCAAAAGGTCTTAATTTTTTTAACATTGATTACAATAAAATGTTACCAAATACCAATACCAATAGCATATTACCAACTTAAAAAAAGCAGTTTCACTTTTTGGCATAGTTCTTGTTTACCAAATGGGTCTGAAATAAACGTTGACACCAATAAAACATACTCTACACAACATCTCATGCTTTGGTAATTGAATAAAAAATCAGAAATGATCAGATCAGAAATATACAGTTAAATAAAAATGTACAAATATCAGTCAAATTATGAAAATTATTTAATCTGAGGTACCTATAAGTAATTGCAAACTTTATATTGTTTAACTTACAATGTATTTTGGTTCATTACTTAATGCTAAGGATAAACCTTCAAAGTCTATCATAGTCATGATGAAATACTTATTATTATATCGTTATGCGATTAACCGTTGATGAATATATCTGAGTTGTTACTGAAGTACGTAAAATACTTATTACTCTATAACTCACCCTCTCTCGCGAAATACATTCACAGCATTACATATAGGTCTTTCTTCTAGAGTATATTTTTTTCTCATTTTCCTTGTAATCATATGTCTTTAAAAATAATTTAAATATGTATACCCAGATTCGTTGCTATGTTACTGTTACAAAACATTAATCAAGATGACTCCGATTCCATGAAATTTTGAAATCGCTTATGGCAAAGAAAGATACCTACATATCTCTTTGGGCCTACACTTGAAGTACTACAAATATGTGTTCAAAATCTTACTTATATTGTAATTACTACCTTTACGACTAAACTGCTGAATTAGTTTTATTACTTAGCATGGACACTCTTTTGTAAGAAGGGTTGGTAAGGTAAGGTATGCACTGAAATAGGCTATTTTTTACCGCAAGAACCAATATACACGGGGTAAGGGTCACGGTTTGCCGTAGAACAAATAACCGTTGGGGTGAACGTGTTCTGGATTGGAGACCGCGTCTGGGTAAACGTAGTGTAGGACGTCTACAGGCCAGGATGAATGATGATTTACGCAAGACGACTGGCAGGAGCTGGATGCGAGAAGCCGAGGATCGAACTAAGTGGTGTGTAATTGGAGAGGCCTATGTCCAGCAGTGGACTGCGATAGGCTGATCATGATGGTGATGATGTAGAGTCACGGACATAAACTAGTTTTCAGCCAGAGGAATAAACACTTATCTTTATTCTTTCGTGGTAATATTTCATGCGTGTGAAAAATTGGGTTTCAAATCGATAACATATCCAGTATGTAAAAAATGTAACGCGGTAAACACATGACCCGTCTGTTATAAATTGGTTTACGTGGCGCTATAAACATGCGCTACACCGTTCATTACCAGT
Source organism: Diaphora mendica (assembly GCA_949125395.1). NCBI lineage: Eukaryota > Metazoa > Arthropoda > Insecta > Lepidoptera > Erebidae > Diaphora > Diaphora mendica. Next base: position 14,115,058 of record OX421321.1, read on the forward strand.
TGCTAACCGTATGCCCATTTATTTTTCGACCCGCTATTAATCCAGGTGGCGTAATTGTCACATATTTATAGCTTTAATAAATTTGAAATAAATTAAAAGTATATTTTTAAGATTCATTTTAGTTTTGAATCAAATGTTTTTAAGAATAAGCCAACCCCTAAGCTAGTAATTGTTCATGGGTTGTATGGCAAAGATCCACCGTCATTACATTTTAATTGGTTAATAGGAGCGTACACCAGATTGAACTTTAAAAAAGCGGCCAAGTGCGAGTCGAACTCGCGCATGAAGGACTCCGTAGCAGCAAGTAACATAATATGAAATTTCTTGTAGTTCGTTGTAACTTTGATCGATAAATTGCGGTTTACGAGATGTATAATACGATACGTATTAAAAAAAACTACTTACTCGTTCAAATCAACTTTCGGTGAAAGTTTGTATGGTAATGTACATCATATATTTTTTTTAGTTTTATCATTTTCTTATTTGAGAAGTTACAGGGGGGACACATTTTACCACTTTGGAAGTGTCTCTCGCGCAAACTATTCAGTTTAGAAAAAAGTGATATTAGAAACCTCAATATCATTTTAAAGACCACTCTATAGATACCCCACAAGTAAAGGTTTGATGAAAAAAAAAATTGAGTTTCAGTTCTTATTGTTTTTTTATTTTTGTGTGAAAATCTTAATGCGGTTCACAGAATACATCTACTTACCAAGTTCCAACAGTATAGTTCTTATAGTTTCGGAAAAACTGGCTGTGATATACGGACGGACAGACAGACAGACGGACAGACAGACATGACGAATCTATAAGGGTTCCGTTTTTTGCCTTTGGCACGGAACCCTAAAAACGATTAAGATCTGACCCTCGAAACTATTGTTGTGAATTTTAGCATTCCGGCATACATAACAGACAATTTTACCGAGAAAGAAAAGGTTATTTTTCTACAATTTAAATGAGTAGACCTACACTTGGCAAAAGTGAACCACAAAATATACGGTAGGTACTGTAAACACATAAAAATATATCGCTGAAGAAAACGTTAAACGCTAACCTAAAGTATGTTCTATATTTAGTGAGTATCTACGTGGTATCTACTAAGGTGTCGGTAGTTTGGTGAAGTTGCCCGAGTCAACTAGTCCAGTCCTTTGACACCCACAACCTCCCCTTTTCAAACTCTTCTCTTTTTAACCGACTTCAAAGAAGGAGGAGGTTCTCAATTCGACCGTATTTTGTCGAGTGTTTTTTTTATGTGTGTTCGCGGATAACTTCGTCGTTTATAAACCGATTTTGATGACTCTTTTTTTAATAGAAAGGAGATATCCCAACGGTGGTATCATGATAAGGACATTAAGATCTGATGATGGCATCCAAGAGAAATTGAGTCGAACTTTGAAGTCGGTTTTTTGTTAAAATTTTACTTGTTATCAGAATGACACAAGGGATCTGTATAAAACGAAGCACGTGGATGCTTATTGGAAATCGTGTGTTAGACAGATATAAAGTATTAATGAACTTGGATACATAAAGCCGGATAGGCCTATATACGAGTACATTCCTATCTTTTATAAATATTTGTTGTTAAAAATTAATTAATCAGTTGCCACACGAATGGTTTAGTTTAAATATCTCAGTTTATTAGTATTGATAATCTAGGTTTAATAATCTAACTCATCTGCTCCAAAACAATAGTTTAACTTGCAAAAGTGTTCATCTAACCTAATTGCAGAATAAATTATTTCATATCATTTCAACTAGACAAAAAAAGACTTTTGAAAAACAGGGAAAACATGTTTATATTAAAAAAATATTCAACTTAACAAAATTAAATTATGAAAAAAAGATATTTCTGAAACGATAGACGTTGAAATGTCCGCAATAACGGACGCGGGCATACCCTCTGACTGCGATAAAAATGTTCCGACCAAACTTTAAAAGCTTTACATTTTGTTTTGGACCTAATTTTTTTTTCTAAGTATATGGTGTAAAAAGTGAATTAAATCTAAAAAAAATTAGGTATTTACCGATGTATTATTAGAAACTATAAAATCAATTTTTAATCTGTCCGGTAGTTTAATCAACAATTTCAAAAGTCTCACTTTAACCCATTTTAATAAATTAATACCACTAACAGCTGTTATAAATATGAATATTATTGCAACTCTATTAATGATAATCTATATTAGACTTGCCTGAAGGATTACTCCTTCAAGCAGGTCACCTACTTGTTTCATGTTGTTTCTATAAATATTAATAGTCGTGAACAACAACACATTTTTCGCTAGAGTAAACAACTTTAGGTAAACACTTATCTGAGAGAAAATAATTTCACATTCTATATTGTTAATATTCTGTTGTTAGTGCAATAGAATCTGACTGTTTTTTATTTAAGTCCTACTTATAGCTTATGCTGTTTTACAATGTATATAGTGTTTATTAAGGCATCACTAACTTCAAGCCACATATGGCACGATGAATGGTAATAAACTGTTTGTTCGTTCTTTAACTTTATAGTTATACTAGTTGTTGCCCGCAGCTTCGCCCACGTGTATATCGGTTATCGCGGCAAATAGTAGCCTATGTGTTATTCTGATGTATAAGCTATAATACTGTAAAGTTTCATCCAAATTCGTTCAGTAGTTTTTGCGTGAAAGAGTAACAAACATCAATCCATCCATCCATACTTACCTACAAACTTTTGCGTTTATAATAATAGGTCTTTACCTATGAAATTGCCGTTTTGTATGCAATAAGTGAAAGTACTTATTTTTTCAAACTTTTTTATTTCTGTTATTCGAAGTAATCACCCATGCAATCGACGCATCTTTGCCAACGCATTGGCAGTTTATTGATGCCCTTCTTGTAAAAATCAGCTGGACAGGAGGCAATAAACTCTTCAAAGGCATTTTGTACTGCCTCTCGGGAATTGAATTTTTTACCCACTAAAAAGTTGTCTAAATTTTGGAAAAAGTAATAGTCGGTAGGTGCAAGGTCTGGTGAGTATGGCGGATGACGGAGAGCTTCCGTCTCCAGCTCCTGCAGCTTGGAGACTGTCTGTTGCGCAGTATGGGGTCGCGCGTTGTCGTGAAGGAGCAGTGGGGACGACCGATTGACCAAAGCTGGTTGCAGATGTGCAAGCTTCTCCATCATTCTCTCCAGTTCTTCACAGTACACATCTGCATTAATGCTCATGCCGTTTTGTAAAAAGCTGTGGTGAATCACACCCGCACTAGACCACCAAACAGTGACCATCACCGGGAAAACCAATAACGGGTTATGCGTTCGTTTCTACAGTTCTCTCCGTAAACGTTTTTGATGTTACGTGCCGTTTGTGTCGCGTTGGTGCCACTACGGAACTCATATTCCATAATTACACGAATTTTTAAAGTCTCCATTTTGACGAAAAATGTTCAAATGTAATGAAAATACAACGCTAATCAAAAAACAAATGGCTGAGTTTGTAAATAGAATGTCATGGTTTTAAAACAAAATTAATTTGAATTTAGAATACAGAGCCATTACAAACTTTTTTTTATTTGAAATGACCAGTACTGAAGAACGGCAATTTCATAGGTAAAGACCTAATATTAGTAGGACAAACGCTCAGAGTTTTTTTTTTCAAATGAAGCCTAACAGAAGTTATACCCTCCCAAAATGGAATGTACTAATAGTTACAAACATAAATAAATAAAAATCAAAACTGTACAATTAGTTGAGGTTTGTGCTTGCAAATATTTAGTATAATTTTGAAGTATATTTATTATTTTGTCGTAGATTCATAAGGTTTTGAATCTACTAGGTTTATATCTTCGTCCACCATCTTATATTTTAAATCAATCATCAAATCAAAAAAGTCAATCAAAAAAAAAAAAAAGTATATATGTATTTGTATCAGTTGTCTGGTACCCATAACACAAGCTCTGCTTAGCTTGGGACTAGATGGCGTTGTGTGTTAGATGTCAAAAAAAAAAAAAAAAAAAAAAAGTGCGCACACCCGGCGCAGACGACGTTTCAGGAGCAAGTGAGGTGCCCCATTAACGTACACACTACTGACAGATTGAAGTGACAGACATCGACAACTACATAACAGACTGTCAACGTCATACATTGACATGAAGTTAACGACATGTAGGGTAGTATTGCCATTCAAATTAAATAAATAATCGTTCATTCTCCGACACATATATATCTCTTTACTAAGGAAAAGGTCTATATCCAACAGTGGATTGTTAAAGACTGTTAAGGGATGTGCAAAACGACGTCTTTTGCTTATATTTAAACGTATAAATATATACCTTTAAACCTTTGCCGTTCCATCCAATTAAATTTAACTATTAAATTAAACTCTTAATTTTTCTACATAATTTTGGAATTAGAGTATTGTTGATTTGATAGCGAAATGCTTGTCTTCTATGAAGTGATTAGAATCAAAATGATTGTAGTGCGGAAAGTGTGAGTTTTATACGCCTCTACATACCCATTTGCGTATACAGGTGCGAGTGTATGTTTGTAGAAAAATGTATATACGTAGTATTGAAAACTGTAATTCTTTTGTTCTAATTTATCTAAAGGCCAGACTTAGATAAAATTGTATTACAATTTTCTTTGGAAATTCAAATAAGAGAATGTTTCACTTAGTATTTCGTTTTAAAAGCCTATGAAACCATAAACCAAAGGCAAGCGGTAAATCTAATTTATAAACTTGATACTTTTAGAGCATTATCGGTCTAAAAGGTACTTTGAAAATCAAATAGCATTTATTTTCCAAACCTGGTGCGAAGTCTAGAGTGATGTTCTCTTGTTTGTCACTTAGTTGCTGTCACCGATATTTTATATATCTACTAGCTTTTACACGCGGCTTCGCTCACGCAGACTTTTATCTCCTGATTTACCTCCTTAGGGGTGGAATTTCCAAAATTCCTTTCTTAGTGCTCACTTATGCAAAATTTCAAGATTCTAGCTTCAGCGGTTTGGGCTGTGCGTTGATCTCTGGGTATGTCAGTCAGTCAGTCACATTCCTGTTTTATATATATAGATTATGGATTATATTGTTATATTTTTTTCATTCTGTATATATATACATAATTAACAATATTTATTGTTAGTTAAAGTACGTACAGAATGGAAAGATAATATACCACCAACATTTATTAACTCTAGGTCTAAAATATTACTAATATTAGCTTGTGATTCAACCTCTATCTAAGTTATTAGTTTGTTTTATATTACATAATTTACCTGTAACCGGACTATACTATAAACGTTTTTGCCAATCTGGTTGTATTAAATAAAATCTTACTAAATAATATAAATTTATTTGATAATTTTAAAAAAAAAATATTAATAATGTCATAATGTATTCAATTTTCTCGTATTTTTTATTTAGTACAAAATTCGTGTTATAAACGCCATCGAATGTTTTTTTATCGAATACTGCATTCAAAGGTATGCACATTTATTTATTTGTACTCTTGTACGTTAATAATTTTAAATATACATTTATAGTTTCTATTCATTAATTAATTAATGTAAACATTAGGGTTTTATTAAATTTCTTTGTGTTTTCCACATTCAAAATATTGATATTTGAATAAAAATTGCACCCAAACTCACGGTCGAAGATATTTAATAGACGGAAAATGGAAAGACTTTGATGTTACTTTATATAATGTTTTTAAGTCAAGCATTATAGCTATTGTAAATTAAAAAGTTAAATTTCAAATTAAGCCTATTTTTACCCGACTGCGAAAGAAGGAGGGTTATGTTTATCGAGTGTATCATGTATGTATATATATTTCTTTCGCGCGCCCTAGGGCCTAAACGGCTTGTCGTATTTTATGTTAGTGGTATCAATAGATTCGTCTTAGTCGTGAGAGTGACACTGGATACATCAAAATAAAAAAAAACATTAAAAACCTGAATTTAATAAAGATGGCAGATATTGACGCAGTCGGTTTTTTTTTAATCAATTATAAATTAATTTGCGTTGCACGAAGTTTAGACTCCAATGGATAATTTAATCTGGAATTTTCCACTCATAAATTTTTAGAATCAATTTTAGACAGAAATCTGTTTAAATAGAAATTAAAATTACCCAAACTTTTCACTTAGTCTTTGGATAGTTAAGTATATAATTAAATTTATGCAAGATTATAATATATTTTTTTATAGAATAGGGGGCAAACGAGCAGACGTATTACCTGATGGTAAGCGATTATCGCCGCCCATAGACACCCGCAACACCAGAGGCGTAACAAGTACGTTGCCGGCCTTTGTGTGAATGGGGAGGGGGATGGGCAGGGGAATTGAGAGGCGGATGGGGGAAGGGGTTGGGGTGTGGGCTTCCGGTATCCTCACTAGCTCGGTGAAACACAGCGCAAGCGCTATTTCACACCGGTTTTCTGTGAGGCCGTGATATCACTCCGGTCGAGCCAGCCCATTTATACCGAAGCGTGGCTCTCCCACGGTACAAATATATCTTTTTAAAGTAGAAAACAATGTATTAATTCTGAAAAAAACCTTTATTTTTACTGTTCTTACATCACTTTTTAGTCGTCAATTAATAGCAGTGATTAAATAATGTAAGAGCACTATTGTTGAAAAACCATAAATATTTAGACACAGACTCGGTTCAAAGTCAATGTGACATCTAAATCTATAAGGTTATAATACTACAATTGTAGTACTTAAGTACAATTAGCTCTTAAACAAACATGGTTAACTACATCACCTTTTTTTGGTATCTGTATTCAATTTTGACACCTCGGAGAGCACGTAGAACTAGCAATTGCTACACGAGAATCGCTATCGTTTGGTACCCGTAGTTAGAGATTTATAAATCCAACTATAGAATTTCTCCAGAACTTCGATATAGCCTAATACTTAAATTGTGGAGGTTTGATGGAGGTCGCTCCACGTTAAAAATCGTAGTTCAGTCATATCGTAGTAGATTAATGCTAAACTAGACTAGTTATAAAAGCAGATCTCAAAGTAGTTTGGGGAAGAGACTCGGAGGATTTAAATTCAGTTTTAACACAAAACCGCACAAAGAAAATACCCTTGAAGTATATTATTGTTAAATGTATCAACATGATGTGACAATAATATGCAGTTGTTTCGCCTTATTACTAGAGATGTGCCGACTAGTCGACGACTAGTCGGTAAAGCCGACTATCCGGCAACAATCGTAGTCGACGATTAGTCGGCGAATAGTCGGCAAAAAGCGCCGACTATTCGGCTTATTACTTTGTAGGTATTCCTCAATAATATATTTGTAAATTTTTATTTTATAATCAGTTTTAGACATTTTGAAATGTAAAACAAAGCAATCTTTCTTTTGGTAACTAGTTTCTAAAATTACTTGGTGATAAAAAACATATCTGACATTTATTAAACAAAATGTTTGCTTGTAGTGTTTCCACTTTTTTTCCTTTCCACCACGAGAAATAATCATTGACATTGATTACACATAACAGCATTAGGGTCCAATGCGACGGCGTGGCCTCTGATTTTCTAGAGGTAAACGCTGGCATACCTCAGGGCTCCGTCCTGTCGCCCACACTGTTTCTTCTTTAGCCTACAATGTAAGCCCATGGCAACCTGATAATTGGTAGGCAGACAACAGCAAAGTCCATGGGCTATATTTTGGACAACTTGCAGTCAAGCTGGCAGACGTTGAGGAAAAACGTTGGAAAGACGTTGAGAGATGTGGCCGCTACAAACGGCCCGAAACCGGTGACACCACGGTGCGGCCGGGGGTTGTCGTTTAAGGCGGGTCGGTGTTCCGACTCTTATTGTGTAGAACGGTAGGAGGCGCAACAGCGACCCGCCCCGGGGGTGACTATGGTTACCCCGGGATGTACCTCAGTCATGAGATACGGCAGGAGGGTTTCCAGAAACCGCTGATGTGTTCCTGGAGTTCCTCCCGACTGCCAAGGTTGGCTGCAACGGGGTTTAGTAGGTAGACCATCGAGTCTCACACACGTCCTTCGTGTGCCCCCCCACGGAGGGTATGGTGCACAATGCATTCCCGCGTAAAAATAAAATAAAAAAAGAAGGTTCGCTCGTGGAGTACTGTTCTCATCTTTGCGATGGTGTCGCACAGTATCTGTTTGACGCTCTCGACCGGTTACAGCGGCGAGCAATCCGCATTGTCGACAGTCCCTGAGCCACCGAGTCCCTTGAGCTGAGCCTCTGCAGTTGCGAAGAGATATAGCCCCCATGGCAGTCCTCTATTGCCTTTATCATGGTGAGTGTTCTGAAGAGCTCTTCCAACTGGTCCTCTCCTCTCCCTTCCTCTATAGGACAACATGTGCCGGCCTCGGAAGTCACCGCTTCAGAGTGGTAGACATACGTTCTCGCACTAATCCCTTCGGTTCTTCCTTCCTGTGCTGAGCCGTCAAAACCTGGAACTCACTACCAGCGCACGTGTTTCCTTCCCACTAAGATCCCGGGTCCATTCAGCGGGTCGTGAAAAAGCATCTCACCAGGTCACGCTGTCCTGTGTGTCCTCACACTTCTGCATTGTCCTTATTACCTACCTACTATCTACATTGAGGATTGTGACCAGCACTTTTGGATTCTGCTCATGATTTCCATCAGGCAGGGCAGAGTCATTTTGGCAGCAAACACATAAAAAAAAATCGAGAGCATTACTAAGGCGGCCTTGCGGAAACTTCGCGTACTGAATAGGGTAAGACGGTTCTTTGCGCTCGAGCATCTGTCTTCTTTTTAAGACCCAGGTTCGCTCATTCGTGGAGGACTGTTCTCATCTTTTTGATGGATCCACACAGAATTTGCTTGATGCTCTTGATCGGTTGCAGCGGCCAGCAGTCCGCATTATCAACAGTCCCGATGGCACCGAGTCCTAGAGCCTTTGCACTTGCGGAGAGATATCGCCTCTGTGACAGTCCTCTAGCGTGTTTACCATGGACTGTATTCTGAAGAGCTCTTCTAACTAATCCCACTTTCTCCCATCTTCTACAGGACAACACGTACTGGCATTAGAAGTCACGACTTCAGAGTCGTAGAAATACGCTCTGGAACTAAACGGTTCCGTTCTGCCTTCCTGTGCCGAGCAGTTTTTAACTATTTGGCACTACCAGCGCACGTGTTTCCCTTCCACTATTATCCCGGGTCCTGTAGGCGGCGTGAGAAATGCATCTCACTAGGCCGCCATAGTATAGGACGCTATATTGCATTGTCTGCGTTCGCAGTGAGTATGGTGTTGGAGTGTTGGATTCTACTCAAGCTTTCATCAAGCTCAGCAGAATCACTTTGGCAGGCTTTCAAATAATAAAAAAAACAAAAAGCATCGTCCACTTGTTTAAAAAACATCGGCACAAGTTATTTTCTTTTTCATTTAACTCTTCACTTCAATCAACAATAATAATAATATCTTTACACAAAAATATTTTTTACACTAAAACACACCTCCGATTACGACCCTTACAGAAGCAAAAATGAAGAAACAAGGTTCGCAGGCGGCGTTTGCGACTGGGGCGCGAATCAGCTGTAAACGAAGAGTTACGGAAATGTCCGTAACCACGATCGGTTTGGCCGATTAGTCGGCCTTTTTAGGGCCGACTAATCGGCTAGTCGGCTAGTCGGCAAAAGTAATGATCGGCCCATCTCTACTTATTACGTTTACTTAGGTTACAGCAGCCTTCTACCACGATAACATATTACCCACTTTGAGGTATTTTGTAACACATAAATTTTCGCAGTAACTTTTCAGTACAGAACACACCTGGGTATTGTTAGCAGATAGTATGCTATTATTGGGTTGATAAATGTGTGCCGGCTATCGCGTTATCAACTTTGTACTATTTGGTTATTACTACATGCATATATTTCAGTTCCTTTTAAGTAACACCGTTGCTTTTCAATGTCAAACTAAAATTGATGCTATAAAATGTTAATTAACCTCTATTTTCAGTTGAGGGATGACGTTATAGATTGATGTGTCCTGGTTAACTTTCAGAGGTAACTTTTACCAATGGCATCCTACTGGCTCACTGCAAAGATGAGTTATGAATATCATCGATGGTCAGAAACTCACGAGAGGTGTACTACTAATTTTTATGCTAATCTTAGCTAGCTTATCTCTAAAAAAAGACCGGCCAAGTGCGAGTCGGACTTGCTCACCGAGGGTTCCGTACAAACCTGTAGGTATATTATATGATGTAACTAAAAATGTATGCTCTTTGAAATTTTTCCTTTATTTGTACTATAAGAACACTTTGCAGAATCTTGAAATTTGGTAATAAGACGTTGCTTCGTACCAAATTTCAAGATTCTGAGCTCACGGAAAGTACCCTGTAGGTTTTGGTTCCCTTGCGAGTGTCGAAAATTTGCAGCATAAACGGCTGTACCTTTTGATTGCGTTGGCTTAGTAGTTTGTTTTTTTCAAAGCTCGAAGGGACAGTAAATCTGAGTATTTTATATGAATTTCAGCTTGATAATTCCACATGTTCCTGAGAAAACGGGTCTTGACAGACAGACGGACAAAAAAGTGATCCTATAAGGGTTCCGTTTTTTCCTTTTGAGGTACGGAACCCAAAAAATATTAAACGATTTTAACAAGTTAGGTAAATGATGCCTAAGTATTTCAGGGTTTCAAAAGCATAAATAAATATTGAGATCTTTGAACACTATGCAGCCATTTACATCATCATCATCAGCCTATCGCAGTCCTTGCAGTTCACTGCTGGACATAGGACTCTCCGAAATTATACTAACTTAAACTGTTAAAATCTATATGGTGGTACACATAAAAACTTATAGAAAATGCTGTTTGAGTGTTTTTTTAATATTTTCTAATCAGAAAGATTTATAATTCAATGGAATACCATCTTTTACCATATATATATATATATATCTGTTTAATTTACTGTTTCTTCGTCTCCTTATCTTTTAAGTTACGACCAATCTCGATATCAATTTATTACATTCATACAAATTGATATTGCCTTGCAAGATTCATTAAATAGGGAGTTTAGATAGAAGCTTACATTTAATTGTGATATGAAATTACGTTTATCAGTTTCATTTTTATTAAAACTATAATAGATGTACCTTTCTCTTTATTTTACATAAAAAAATAACAAATAGTAAAACATTTGAAAATTGTGTTACTTAAAATTTCATGGCAATCTCTTATAATATCCAACTATGAATAAAATTATAGGCTTATATAATTTGTTTAAAAATAGACACAGTAATACCTAGACTTATATTTCTAGGAACAGTAATCCTTGCGCTCAAGTATAACTTGAGTTTTATTACGAAAACGAGGATTACTATGAAAACAATATTAAACTACGGAATCCGTGCAAGAAAGTTCGCTAAACTGAAAATACTACTGCGTAGTTTTTGATACCCTTAGCTAACTGAAGGATTTGTAGCTTGCTTGTGTTACTTGTTGTATAACTTTGCTGAGAAATAAATGATGAAAATCTTAAGAATAAACGATGTAAGTTTGTTAAAAACTGCGTTAATATTATGAAGACATTCAAAGGGTTAAGTTACTTTACTGCTGAGAAATTTTGTATCCTAGGTAGTTTTAAAATGAAAAGTTGCAGGCAGCGTTTTCAAAGTTAGCGGACAGCTGAGCGGAAGCAGAGCGGCGGCGGCAGTGGGGTGGACACCGGAGCGGACAGCGGAGCCGTTTTCGAAACCAGCGGGCTAGTCAGCGGGCGCTAGAGCGTTTTATTGTTGTGTTAGAAGAAATTATACCTACCGCTAGGTTCGTGTACGCGGCCGCACAGTTATTAATTTTGTTACATATAATCTTAATGCATAATTCTTTTGTATGTTTCCAAGGGCGTCGATTAGCATCTTAAGAAACTTACATTAGACCTTCTAGACACGGCAGAACGGCGACACGGCGACTTCTATAATGCGGAGGTTCATGTCTCTTAACCCCTAACCACCGGTTTCTTGGTCCCTGTACCCGAAGTGGGTAGTCTACTATTGTTTATGTTATTAATTATGTATTTTGGTTTTTCTTTTGAAATATATAAAATTAAAAAATATGTGTAACAAAGAAAATAATAATATCTTTAATTTTATTCACATGAAATTTACTCTTGAAATGTGAAGTTTAGTTCTCTGAATACCAATCATATAAAATGGAATGATTTTCTAGAATAATAATAACCATTACTTATGTCTAATTTTTATGTTCAAAATCAAACTATGAGTGAGTAATATCAACCACTGGTAAGTATGAATTATCGCTACTGACAAACGCGTTAGGATTTTGGAAGCTTGTCATACATCCAGCAGCCTTTCAGTTCACTGCTGGATTTAGACCTCTTCTTTGTCATACATATCATCATCATATCTTAATCACATGTTAATACATGGATATGATATTAGAACATAAAATCATGGTTGCCTGAGATTGCCTTCGGGCGATAAGGCCGCCAATTGTACTTCACAGCATTAAGTTACCTTTGTAAGTAATCTGGTATACAATAAAGTGATTACATATTATTATTAAATCTAAAATTATATGTAGAACGTTTATTCTTTAAGTATTATTAATCGGAATTTGTAAACTCCGGCAACTGTATTGTGCACATTGAGATGTTTCTTAACCGGTTCGTGTTCTAAACAATAAGGAAGAATAAATATGTCGGATACGGGATACAATTTTATATTGTTTTTCTTTTACCCATTCTTTGTAACCGCGCTGTATTATAAAAGGAATTCCTGTTTACTGAGGGTATTGCAATGGTCTCGTGACACAAAGGGTTTCGCAATGCTATGGTTATTTTTTGTAGACACATTAATTGTATTCATATTGTATTCATATGGTAATGGTATCTTTGTCTTTGCTTATGAAATCGAAATTATACAAATCTATATTGAATAAGACAAGTTATTAAACTACCTTTATTTCAATGTCGATTATATTTAAAAGTAGTATATATAAATTCGACTTTCGGATATTTTAAAAGGTGCACTTGTGCATCCTATCCATAAGAGTGGCGACAGAGACAGTGTCGGGAACTAGAGACCTATATCGGTACTAAGTGTAAAAACTAAGTGTAATTGGAAAAACTTATAAATTACAGGTTGGTAAAATTTTTAGAAAAAAATAATATCATAGCAGATAACCAATTTGGCTTTATTAAGGGCAAATCTACAGAATATGCTACTTTGTTACTCATAGAAATTATCAGTAAACATCTTGATAACAGAGAAAGAGCTATTGGTTTCTCTAAGGCTCTCTAAGGATCTCTCTAAGGCCTTTGATACTGTCTCTGTCCCTCTACTGTTTGTTAAGATGGAGTCAGTCGGTATTCGCGGTGTTGTGTTAAAACTATTTCATTCTTACTTAACAAATAGAACCCAGTGCTTTAGGGTGGGCAAGTTTACTAGTTCCGAGCGGTCGCTTTCCTTTGGTGTGCCGCAGGGTAGTATGCTTGGACCTACTCTATTTCTATTGTACATAAACAGCTTGTGTACCAAGTCGCTACCTAACTGTGACATCATCACTTATGTTGATGATACTGCGTTGATCGTGCATAGTAGGGACTGGATGGATACTCGACGCTACACAGAGCATGCGCTTGAAGAAGTGATGATGTGGTTAAATAAAAATCTACTCACTTTAAACGTGGATAAAACAAGATACATTGCCTCTACACCCCGTGCTATTACTCAACCCCACATGATTTTAATATTACTGCACATACCTGTGGACTGCTGGATGGTTGCGGTTGCCCTCAACTAACCCGGACTGATAACATAAAATACCTTGGTCTCATAATAGATTCCTCACTAAATTGGTTGCCTCACATAAAGTTATTAACAGCCCGTGTGAGGCGATTGATACAAATTTTTCGAAGACTTAGATAATCTGCAGACATTGAGATATTCCTATGTGCTTACAACGCACTAACTCAGTGCCTATTCCTTAAGGTACTGTATTGTAAGGGCAAGACCACACTGCTATCCTTGCAGCGTCCACAGAGGGTGATATTGAAAGTGATGCTGAGTAAGCCGCGGAGGTACAGCACCAGTCTACTGAACAATGAATGTCCCGTGCTAACTGTTAGACAACTTTTTAAACTATTAACTGTTTTTCTAAAACACAAACAAATTACCTATCACGTGATTACAAAGCGTAACAAAACAAAAGTTTGCTCAGTCAAAAACCAATTCTACGTCATGAGTAATAAATTATACAACGCAGCAAATCGTGCAAATAACATCTATGCACTACCTATTAATAAATGCAGGGATACTCTTAGAAAGTGGTTGTTAGGCTTAACCTATGGTCAAACGGAGGATCTATTACGTTCCTATTCTTAACAGAATATTTGAGAACACAATCTCCCTCCTCACACATCACGCTCACACATTCACACATATACACATCACATACTCACATAACACATCACTCATGCACACATAATCTCACATCGACAGTGGTAACAGTTCTTAAACCATCTCTTTTACAATTATTATTGATTAAGTGTACTACTTTGTTAAAACTAAATGTTCATAATATGTGTTCATCATTCTTGTCTCTATTTCCAGGAAGTAGGGTGGAAGGCGCTGACGACCGTAGCACAGTTCACACTAGTACGGTCGTCAACTAATTCTCTTATCCTAATTTATAAGTATATATCCTATGTAATAAACAAAGAGAATGTACTTAGATTAAGAGAAACTGTTAAAATGGTTTTATGAAATTTCATGAAATAAAATTATTATTATTAATTATTTTTAATAAATTACTTAACAAAATGTCAGGCTGGTAATAACAAAATCATAGTTGAAAATAATCGTGTTCTCATTTTACCAACACGAGCTCTGCAAACCACACATTTTTAATATGAATTGCTATAACAGTATTTTAAAACAGTGGAAATAGAGAAAATTTTACTGAGATTTCACAGCGGGTTACATAAAAGAGAATGGTCGACTAAAATAAATTTTATCGGAATTAAAACAGGCCGTAGTTGCAACCACAGCATAGCATTGTTTAACGAGTACAATATTCAAATTATACAACGCTAAAAATATTGAAGAAAGTAGTTGTATCACCGAAAATTTGATTTAGTTTTAATTTAGAAATTTCATAATGCACGTTTCATTTGTAACATAGCCTAAAACTGAACAAGTTGGGGTAGTAAAATAAGTGGCTTCATCTAGTAAAAAATTTAGGGACTATGGATGTATTTTATCTTCCTAGTACATGAGCGCAAAACATTTAAATGTCATAGTTTTATAATACTTTTGAAATTAGGATTATTAAAGAAAGCTTCTAAGATTGTTTACACTCTAAAACATTTATTAGTTACAATATTATTGTTACATAGAATGATATAAATACTAGTTTAAGTTTATGTAGACAAGTTGAAGTTGGTGACAACAACCTACAAAGTTCAGAAAACAAATTGTAGATTTTTGACGGTTGGCTGGAACTTTACGGAAAAAGTTATCGTTAATTGATTTGTGGTAAAGACGCTCTTAAATATAAAACAACCTTTTAAATAGTTTTTAAGTATGAACTAGTTTTAAATTCTCTACGCTTTGACCTTCATTAAAGTCTGGATATATTTTTTGGTTTTTTTGCTTTAGTAACAGCTTGAAGAAAAAGGGCGTTTCAGACAAAAATTATTCTATTTAAATATATGATATAAAATTGAACTTAAACATTAAGATATAACGATCAGTGTGACCTGAACTGCCTCGTTGGTCTAGCGATTGGCGTATGTGACTGCCAATCAAGAGATTACGGGTTGGAAGCCGGGTTCGGGCCAAAAAGTGTTATTGAGTTTTTGTCATTATGCTTAATAACAGTCCAGAGTTTGGAAGTTGGAATCTTAATCCCCGTGCCGCAGAGAGCACATGAAGGCGTTAATCCCGAGCCTGATCTCTCCTGGACAGCCTACCCATCGGAATATGGTGCATGCAGAGTGAGGGATCACGGGAACAGAGAGTGCACCTGTGTTTGTGAAGAAAAGAAAGTGCAGTAGCTGGCTGATCTCCGTTAAGACTGGCCAAAAGCGGCTAGAAGTAACTTATCGCTTGAAGTAAGTTTGTGCTAAAAATAAGCCATAAATTTTATTGTCTAGATTGCGCTTGAAACTTAATAAATGTTAACAACAAGGGAGGCGTGCGCCAGATAATCGCGTTGTTTTATTAGCTTTGTTTAGAATGGTCCTTTTTATTATTTTAATTCTGAATTACATTTAATATTGCAGTAGGCGGTTGTTATTTCAGTTATTTTGTAATTTAAATAATCCAGATTGTTGCTAAACAACAAGTGTGCATAACCAGGAATATACATAAAAATAATTAATTAAAATTCCACTTAAACCGTGAGCGTCGTGCTTTGTCATTCATCCCAGAAATATTTTGAATGATAGTTCAGAAAATATATGTGGAGTACAGGTTAATTATGATAAAGTATTTAAATTATGAATATTAAAATAATGAATATCTGTATTCGTGTCGTATTATATTAGCTACGCCTAACTGTTCGTTATCAAGCGGATACTCTTTGAATGTAAATAACTACATAAAAATATCATCGTTTGGTCATAGAACTGCTTTTAATATTTACATGATTACCTACTTAGTTTAGAATCTTATTTCATAATGACACAATACAAACTAAACGAGCATTTCCAACCCGAAAAGTATAATTAGTATTCTATGCTTTGGAAACTGAGTGGCCCTAATAACATTTTTTTACCACAAAAGCACCATAATTGACTATGTAATCAGTAACGTAGAAGGTGTGCTAAAGATGAAGAAAATAATGAAGGTGTGGCGACTTCCGCATACAGCGCAACAGAAATATACTACAGCGCCATCTACTGAAGTTACACTGAACTACGGAGTAACGAAGGAAACTAAGAAACTACCAATCCTGAATCGCGCAGTAAAAGTTCTCGCGCCAGTTAACATATATACAACATCCCAACATCAACCGTTGGGCAGTTGGCCCGCCAGGCATGATCACCTCGCCTGGTCGGAGAATCCTCCCTTTGTGTTGGTGGGACATGACACACTTGTCCCCCTCCAAGTAAATCTAAAAGATGAAATAGTTCTAAATAGCAACAGTTTAATTAAACTAAGAAGAGGCAGGGATATAAATAGTGAAACTTTCGTCATCAAATTAGCGTTATCGAACTTAAGCTATTGTTGCCAAAACTATGATATACAAATCATATATATAATTAGATAAACTTCTAAGAATTATTTGAATAAATGATTAATATTTCTTAATGTTAATAAAAGTAATCTTTATTGTTGTTCGATTAATACTCAAGAATGAGAGCTACTATGATACAATATAGTTGTAAGGACTGGTATATTATCAGACGCTTTGCCGCTCTTGCGGTATGTCTATCAGATGAAGGTCTAACACAATACTTAAGAAGGTATTACGAGGGGTTTGGTTGTTTGATGGTATGGAAGGTTACTTTGCATTTTGATTATACTATACAACACATCTTCTTATTGTTCTGTTGAATTTAATTTCAAAGAAGTACCAATGCGACACAACTAATGGTAATTTCAGTTAATATCAACATTAAGTGTTGTCATACGCATATTACGATTGCAATCAAATTTGCCGTGCTCTTAATGAGAAATGCAAATTTTTGTGCTTTAAGGGTTGGCTCTCGTTACTTGCTTAAATTAACCTGTAAATAGCAGCCGAGGTTATTTATGAACTGTTCAAAAGTTCACATTTTGTATTCTGTGTATATATTAAAGTTTAAATAACGACCTACACGAGTAGAAACTACCCAACATGTAACTGTAACATGATTTAAAATAAGATACAATTTCAATATACATTTTCTGACATCGTATGAGTTAATAATTAAAAGTTGGCATCGTGTCCCTCGGCAATGCATTTATACATTTAATGCAATGTGTAACGTGAATAATTAATATTAGTTTGTATTTTAAAAATGAAGTACCTATGCATTGACATTTTTCTTAGCATTGCGTCAAAAACAACGTTACGTAACAAAAACCTTGGAAGGTTTCCAATGCGAGTAAGGGTCAAGGATCTGTTTTTAATGGTACTTTGCTGTAACTATAACATTTTCGGATGCCTGAATTTCAGATTGGCATTACGTACATTTTTGTGTGTTTTTGATTTCACATTATGTGCATACATTGTAGTACACATGTATGTAATAATAAAATAACAACACAGATATACAGCTTGTATATCTGTGTTGTTTTTGATTTATTAGTTTCGAAAAGATTGACATGCCTTACATTTTTTTGGCTTATACAAGTAAATTATTTTTGGGGTTATACATATTTCTTTAAGAAAAAGGCAACTTTTTAATATGAATTCTAATTCCGTCTACCGCTATGTTAGGCAGCCAGAGGAAATTAACAACTTTCAATTATTTTTTAGCCGACTACGGCGAAGATAAAAGGAAGAATAATTGTTTTGGCAGTCTAAGTATTTTTGTATGTTCCACCATAGCCACGCCTAAGCTATTGAGCCAATTTTAAAGACAGATGTGTCAATAGATTTGTAATAATGGCTCAAGTGATATAATATAGGCTACATATTATGTTATCAAAAGTTTTTATGTAGTAGGTAGTTTTTAAACTCTTTCTTGTTCATTGTGGCTATTAAATGATGTATATGTATATATTTAGAGAACCGCTAAATGGATTTCTAAAAAAAAAAACTTCGTTTAAAAAAACCGACTTCAAAAACTAAAAAGTATAAAATAACTTAATTTGTCTGTGCTACCTATTCATAGGTTTGAAGTCAGTGCCAAGACAATGGAATAGTAGGTACCACACTCGCTATATTTCGAGACGAACGTCAACAACGCTTCGGTTGTTTTGTTCAACGCGAAGAGCAGCTATCCCGCTCAAGGTCACGCGCGGCGAGTGCGGTACCTACTATTACATTTTGGCTTGGCACCGACTTCAAACCTATGAATAGGTAGCACATACAAATTAAGTTATTTTATACTTTTCAGTTTTTGAAGTCTCTCATGATCATTTCATTTAAAATTTAATGATGTCTACAGAATATGAAGGCATGCAGACAATTGCTCGTAACTTCATTGCAGGCGCTCACGTAAATTTGAGGGTTTCCTTCGATTTCCTTAGGATCCCATCATCAGATCCTAATATCGTGGCCATGGGACCACATGGGGAGCATACCCTTTCGAATACAAAAATAATTTTCAAAATCGGTACACAATTGACGGAGTAATCGATGTACATACATTAAAAAAAAAAAAACCGATGAAATTGAGAACCTCCTCCTTTTGGAAGTCGGTTAATGAGTCTTCACATAGTCTTACACAAATTCAAATATACTCGCAAGCTATTTTATATTTTGTCCACGGCTTCGACCGCATGTATATCAGTAAATAAAAGTAGTCCACATCCTTCTTCAAGAATCAAAGTATCTCCGTGCCAAATTTCATTGAAATCGGTGCAGCGGTTTAGCTGTGAAAGCGTACCAGATAGATTTGCAATATTAGTATGGAGCACCATTAGAAATCAACCACTAAATAAAACTGTTAAACAGAAAGCTGTAGAATGAAAACGACCCATGAGGTTTTTAATGTGAATTGAACCCTAAACTTATGTTATAAGTAAAATACGATTCAATGTTTTTGTTCACTACAGCAAATAACTGAAAGAATAATACCTAAATAAAGAAACATGATTAGTCAGCAAGCTTAAAAGGCACAACAAAACTAATGCAATAAAAGAAAAGAAAACCAAAACAACCATGAATAAGTTAATGTTCATCAAATCGAAACAGATCTATATTGACTTAAGTTGATTGCTAACCGAAATACATTACTTTTAAAAATAAAAGCCAGGATTCCGATACTATTAAATGAGTTTAAAAATTTGTTAGAAAGTTTTAAAGTCGAGATCGATACCCACGTCGCGTTCTCTACTGAATAATTTAATGTCACGTTTTGCTCCAAGCTTAGGAGCACCGCTAACTTCGATTGAAAAATCCTTGTGGTGTCTCGTCCCTGCCTAAGTTCTTAACCACCTTTCGAGAATTTGGAAGAACATAAAATACCTTTGTTTTTGTAGTAAATCATGTTTTGTAGTTTTTCAGGTCATTAATGTCAAAGGATTAGATATGTATCTAATTGATAATGCATCCATGAATTCAAAAAGGACATCTAGGCAGATTTTATTTTATCAAACTTTGTTTTAGTATGTTTTCTTATAAATCTTTTTGTTCTTTACCATTTTATGGATTAATTTTAAAAGTATTTGAAAAAACATATTTCACCTACACATAAATAAAAAAAGCAATAATTTGGAATAGATACAACCTGTTTTATTTCTCTTAATATGATTCCTATTACAGTCATAACAAACAGGCGACATAATGTTGTTCACAGGCTGTGGTCACGGGCTTGTTAATTCCAGCATGGCTTTTGTTATTAAAATTTACATCATTCGGAATTTCGTAAACTTTTACACAAAATTTGAACACTAAATTTATTTTATATCCTAGTACAATCAACCTATATGCGCTGCATAAGAGAATGAGGTAAGTTATTTGAATATTTAAACCCTTAATGCTTCGCAGCATTAAGCTTAAATTGAATATTCATACTTCTGACATGGAACAACTTATATAAGTAAGCAAAAGCTCAGACAATAGACCAGCCTTCTTAGCGAAGTTGAAAGTATTTCGTGTTGATTCTCTTTCTACAAACTAACGCCCTTTATTAGCCAATATTTTGTTTTAACCAGGTGACTTATTGCAAGAAGTAATTTGTAGTCTTCTAACTTCCTCTTCTTCCCATACATTTGCTACTTTTCTGTTATCGTTTACGTTTATAGACTGTCAACTTGGCTTGGGAGACTGTGCCATCTAACATGAATAATAACGTTGTTTAAATTGCATTTTAGTAGCTGTTTCTTTGCTAGCTATTTAACAACATGCACTAGAAATAACGGCAAACGATTTTTTTTTTGACTTACTTTCTTTACAATTTGTAAGCAAAACGATTAACTGTCTTTCATTCTCAAACTATTAACGGTTCTTAAGTACTTACTAAAACTAATTGGTAATTCATACATGTATATAGTTATATACTCTAATATTCATAATTGTTATGAAAATCTTGAAAAATTTGTTCAGTTTTAGTTTACTATTAAACAAAGGATACTGTTATCACTTCCACGAATATTAAATTAAAAAGCATCATAACATTCTAGTATTCCTTAGGTAAACAGTGAAATAGTTTTAGATTTAAATATACGTATAAAAATATTACTATCTGAACAGAGTATACAGTATTTTTAAGTCTGTCGTCGTCTCGCGAGATGTGTCATAGAAACAAACTAAATATTTACAAGAATTTGTATTGTACAAAATTACTACAAGTTTTTATACTTTCTCCACGTCATTTTAAATCTAGACTAGTTTTTAAATAATTTTGGTAAATCAAATAAAACAGAAAGCAATAAAACTAAGTTGTTGATTCGTAAATTAATGTACTTACGTGTCAACAAATAAAAACACGTTAGAAATTTATTATTTAACACGGTCAGGTAAGTCCTTTGGGATAAATTGCCGCTTAAGTAAATCTTACTGAATAAATTAAGTTCCCCAAAGTTTCCACTTCCGCATGCCGAATAAGGCTTTGTCTCCGAGACTATTAAGTAGCAGGTAACAAACAAACATTACCTGTTTAAGACCTAATCTAACCAATGGCTTTTTCTTTTCTAAAAGCATATTTGTAAGCTACGAACGCTATCAGTCTTCAATTCTTCACACATATTTACAATCTCGTTTAGTCTTGAAACGCTGGTAAGTAACTATTTATTTAAGCAATAAAATTAAGATTTCAAATTTCAATAATGTACAAAGATGCAAGTAAAAAATATGGATCACATCTATTCCGCGCTTGTAGACAAAGCATAAATAGCAGTTCATTGTGACTGCAGATTGAATTATGATTTTAAACAAAACCACTACAACAAATAATTCCCAGGTGAGAAAAATTAAAGGCGAAAAAAGAAGCCGAAGTTAAAAGAAAAGTGTAAAAGAAGTCAAACCTTGGGGGAAACCGATGTCAGTACAGCTTTATTTTAATATATATATTATGTACTTAAGGTATGTTTATGCATGTAACCGTAGGCATATTGTATTAATATCTGTAGGTATGTGTGAGTTGTTGTAAAGAGCCTTGGAAGAGGCTACATCTAGAAGTGGACGTCATTATGCTGAGAAGATGCTAACGAAAGTGACGATAAAAATATATTTAAAAGTATTTCTACAAACAAATATCATCGTTATAAGTTTATAGTGAGTCCGGTCACTATTTATTCAAGACGATCTGACTGGATGCAATATACTCACGAGTCTATGTATTCAACACTTTGGTTAGATTGTCGAATTCAAGTGAAACTCACCTTTGCACGGTCAAAGTAAGTGCATATTGAAGTTTCAAGCAATACCAAATCTAAATAGATTTAAATTGTCGTTTGGCTTTGCTGGTGCTTGGATGTTGTGGATTTGGATGAAATGTACATATTGTACATATATGTACGAATACATATTATTACAATCAATGTAAATAAATATAGGTATGGATAACAGAGGCTACTCTATGTAGGTTTTCTTTTAATTCCAAGAAAAGCTGAATAAAGAATTGGATGTAAATTTAGATGAAATTATTTAATTTCTAAAACGTTCTATACTCATATTTGTGCGTGGTGTACACATTTGGAAATGAACATTTTGTTTAAGTTTCATGAACTATGTTATATATTGTCACCTCTGCATTTCCATAGCATTTGAACCCTGACGTTTTATTCATCTTAACAAGATGGTTTATATTAAGGTTCTGCCCCCCAAGTCAAGTTGCAAGCGTTCTTCTTTCTGCAATCGTTAACGCCTAAATTTTCGTGTGTCATTAGCTAATCGTAGACAAAGTATTAACCAATGACGCATGAGAATTTAGGCGTTAACGATTGCAGAAAGAAGAACGCTTGCAACTTGGCTAGGGGGCTGGTCTGGCAAATTAAAAGCATAAATAGTTAAAATCAGAATGGTGCCAATGAATGATGGTAACTTAGTAAAGAATATATTTTAATATCATGAAATAAAATGCGTCGATATTAAGTTGAGGTTTTTTTTTATCATAATTCTATTTCAAAAATGCATATAATAAAATGTAATCACATCAATTTTGTATTTCCAGAATTTTATTTGATAACTTTATTTTTACTAGTTGTATTAATATATTGTATTGTATATTATATTAATAATATTGTAACAAAAAGACTATCTCATAGGTCAACAGATGACTGCGGGCTACAATATATTTGTAACTAGCTGAGTCCCGCGGTGTTACCCACGGTTATTATCGTACCGTGGGTAACGTACGGCGAAGCTAGTCTAAAAAAATCTTATATCACCAGCTACCTATCAGTGAAAGTCCCGTCAAAATCGGTCCAGCCGTTTCAGAGATTAGCCGGAACAAACAGACAGACAGACAAAAATTATAAAAATGTTGTTTTGGGATAAGTACCGTGTAAACATAGATATGCATTTAGTAAAAAGCGGTTATTTTAATATTACAAACAGACACTCCAATTTTATTTATTTGTATAAATTAAACACATTCATTTTAATCATCATCATCATCTTAGCCAAAAGATGTCCACTGCTGGATATAACCTCCCACAAGACACTCTACATCTACAACAACTGATCCTGTATTGCCTCCAATTGCTTCCCGTGACCTTCATCATCATCACTACATAGTATAAAACAAAGTCGCTTTCTCTGTCCCTATGTCCCTATATTCCTTTGTTTGCTTAAATCTTTAAAACTACGCAACGAATTTTGATGCGGGTTTCTTTAATAGATAGAGTGATTCAAGAGGAAGGTTTTTATGTAAAATAAATGCATAATATAGTATGGATACACTGTTAATTAAGTACATAAATATATAAAACTAAAGCTGTACTAACTAAAATCTGCCATTCGTCAATGCGACACGGAATTCAAAGTAGCTCACAATTCGATTGAGATCGATAATATGCTAATACTGCAGTGATACGCGTCATATCCTCTTCCTTCAGACGCTTTGTAAATATCAGTAATAAATATTAATGAGTAGTATATCTGTTTTGGTGGATCATCAAAAGAAAAGAAAAGTCTGTCTCTTGTGACTTATTTTTGATACTAGAACGTATCATCTGCCAAGAAATACTGACAGATTTATAACGATTTGAACCAGTAGGCTTCTTCAATGTCACAGCAATCCTCAGGGAAGACAGCAATCCCGCAGTACTGTAAGTAAAGAAAAAGTTTTATATAATATTATGTATGTACGAATCAACAATATTTTTTTTACATCACCTTGTAAATGCGGTTTGACACTCACAGGTACGGTACACACACTTTACCGTAAATTTGTTAATAAACCACGTAAAGCACTGTTTTCTTTATGGTATCATAATAAAGTTTATTTAATATTAAATCTAATGCTAACTTACCTTCGAAAAAAAGAATAAATAAATATTAATTTTAAAAAATAGTCATGACATCTTTGCGATTAGTGAACTATCAGGTGTGTTCCTTAATTAATAGAATTACAAAAAAATATGTATCATCTGGTTATCAGACTTCGATCTTCACCGGCTCTTAGACTATTAGAGCTGCAATTTGATGTTCTTCATTTGGATATTTTGTTAAACGAATACCAAAAAATCGATTATTACAGTGCTCATTAAATGAAAATCTTAGTGTGTGATGTCATTGAAAATCTGAAAAAGTCGATGACGGGAGTGCGTGGATTTTGTGGAAAAAGTGTTAGGTACGTTTAAGTTAAACTTTATAACTCAAAGAGTGGAATAAATTACACTTACTCTGAAAGTATCATACCTACATAATTCTAC
Organism: Diaphora mendica; assembly: GCA_949125395.1. Lineage (NCBI taxonomy): Eukaryota > Metazoa > Arthropoda > Insecta > Lepidoptera > Erebidae > Diaphora > Diaphora mendica. Next base: position 14,139,976 of record OX421321.1, read on the forward strand.
GAAAAAATATCTGCTTTTTAAAATATTTATATTCAAAACAGACAAATTTTCTTTTACAATGAAAGTGTACTAGAAGTGACGCAAAGACACAACCAATCAGAATATATAAAGAACATTATCTCTCCAGGGATGAAAGCAACAACACACAAGATTTGTGGCTAAAGAGTAAAATAAAGTTTTATTTTCTTCAGTTTTTCGCTCTGAGAGTGCACTGTCTAAGGCCCACTTCATCAATCAATATTTATATTTATAATGTACTATCGAAGGGAACGAGTAAATGTATATCCCATTCATTTCACTGTTTTTAAGAACGAAGTAACAAAAAATCTAAATCACTCCATGCCGCCTTCATTAATGATTTATGCTTCCCTATTCATGCAAAAAACATATGAGGAAAAAGTGAATATAAAATTACCACTTATGAATAGATGCTATTCTTCGTACGAAGAAAGGTTTTCAATTTCGCAGAATGTAATACGATTTGTGAATATAATAAGCGTATTTCTAATCTCGATGAAAGGTTAAAGTATAATAAAAAGGTTTGTTGTTTGAATAAAAAATAACGCTGAACAATGCAATAATGGAAACAGTTAATATCGCTGTTTCCTAATTCGCCAAGTTTCGTGGGTTCAAATCCCACGTAGGACAACACTTTGTGTGATCGACAAAATATTGTTCTAAGTCTGGGTGTTCTTTGTGTCCGTTTCATGTGTGTTTGTAAAGTCCCCCGCGACACAGGATTTATTCCTAGTGCGGGCGTTGCCTTTTTAATGGAAAAAAAAATTGTGCAAAAACGCTTGTTAATATTGTAAATCTGTGTAATAATATTATAATAATATTAAGTATGGATTCAAGTGAAGATTATTGTCACTTGATTCCATTTTTAACCGACTTCCAAAAGGAGGAGGTTCTCAATTTCATTGTTTTTTTTTTTTATGTATGTACATCGATTACTCCGTCAATTGTGGATCGATTTCGAAAATTCTTTTTGTATTCGAAAGGGTATGCTCCCCATGTGGTCCCATGGCCACCATATCAGGATCTGATGATGGGATCCTACGGAAATCGAAGGAAACCCTCAAATTTACGTGAGCGCCTGCAATGAAGTTACGAGCAATTGTCTGCATGCCTTCATATTGTGACATCATTAGACATGTAGACATCATTAAATTTTAAATGAAATGATGATGAGATACTTGAGAAAGACTAAAAAGCGAAAAATAAAAAAAAAACTTCGTTTAAAAAAACCGACTTCAAAAACTAAAAAGTATAAAATAACTTGACACTTGGCACTGACTTCAAACCTATGAATAGGTAGCACATACAAATTAAGTTATTTTATACTTTTTAGTTTTTGAAGTTGGTTTTTTTAAACGAAGTTTTTTTTTATTAATATTATAAATTCGAAAGTAACTCTGTCTGTCTGTCTCTCTGACTGTCAGTTATGCTTTCACCGTTAAACAGCTGCACCGATTTCAATGAAATTGAACACGGAGATAATTTAATATTTAAGGAAGGAAATAGCCCCTACTACACACATCAAAAGTGTCTAGGGATCAACATATATTTTTGCAATAACTTTTCTCCTGATTGATATTAATTAAAATTTTCTTGAAGGATTCATCAAACAAAGTGTTTTCGTTTGCCACAGTAACGATAAACCAAGTCACCTTTGCATTAATAAAGAAATTTGCCATTTTCCTAATAAAGGGATTTTTGACATTTGAACCACTAACATTAAAGTTCGAAAAAAAGACTGAAATAACAGTTTTCTTTAAAATTTTATTAGGTAACTTAAACAATTAATAATCCGTGTTTCTACCGCGAACACTAACAACACAAGAACATCGGTTTGGCATACTCAAAATGAGTTCATCCAAATCACGCTGTGGAATGGCCGCCCATGTTCGTTGCAACAACAAAAAAAGGTCTTCTTGCGACTGGATACTCGGCAGAGCTCTTCTCTGTAGCATATCCCATGCATTCTCAATCGGGTTCAAGTCTGGCGACTGAGCAGGCCAGGGCAGGACATTGATGTTAGCTGCGGCGAGAGTCTGTCTTACAACTCTTGCGCTGTGCGGTCGTGCATTATCATACATTAACTGAAATAAGGGACCGATTTGCACTTGCAGAGGAACGATGACGTCTGATACAATCGTCTCAGCATAAATTTGAGAGTTGAGGTTGCCTCTGATCCAAATCAACTCAGTTCTTCCGCCGATCTAAATACCCGCCCATACCATGATGGTTCCACCACTATAAAGATGGACTTCCTGGCAGGATTTTAATCGCTGTTGGCGTCCAGGGGTTCTCCAGTGTCGTATACGTCTTGTATCCGGTCTCATACCAAAACGAGACTCATCAGAAAAGCACACGAAACGCCATTGTTCTTCTGCCCAATTTCTGTGTTCAAGAGCCCATTGATATCGAATCCTACGATTGTGCATTGCTATAGGTGGTACCCGTAGCGGTCTTCGGGAATGAAGGTTCACTTCATGCAAGCGGTTTCTGACTGTTTGGTCGCTAATTAAGTTCCCTGAAGAGTGATGAAGCCTCACGGCTAACATCATGGCGGTTATTGTTGGAGCTCTTCGAGTTAAGATTTGAATGTATCGGTCTTGTCTCCGTGTGGTGCAGCGATACCGTCCTCCATGGCGCTCAGCCACGGTACCAGTGCTACGGTTACGTGTCCAAAGTCGACTGATAACACTCTGACTTGTATTCAGAGCTAAAGCCACAGTACGTTGCCGGGAACCAGCTTCTATCATTCCCACGGCTCTGAGCATTTCTTCCCTGCTTAAATGACGTCGCCGCTCCATAATAACGTTGTTTTTAATCAGTAGTAGGGAAACAGTAGCACTAATAATGTCTTCAATGCGTTGTATGTTTTTATAGGGAAAATATTGACAGCTGATTTTCATCTTTTACTCGAATTTGATTGACAGTTCCTGATTCAAATTATGAAATGCACCAAAAAGGATCCATATAAATTTATAAAATCATAAATTTATTACAAAGCCACATCTCAATCTCAATCCGCATAAAAATGCTTGATCCCTAGACACTTTTGATGTGTGTATTTACTCCGACACACACGCGCGTGGATTGCGAGTTTGTTTTATAATTAATTTTGAGGCATTATCCGAATGTAATCTCATTAGTTGATTAACATTGAAAGCAATTTATTCAAAAGTTAGTAGTTAAAAATTTGATAATATGTGTGAGATATTAATATTACATAATTAGCATTAGCATAATAGGTAGTATAGCCAAGCTGATTTCAGCACGAACGGGCCGGCGGTACTACCCTCGCACAGAAAATCGACGTAAAATGACAGCGTTCGTGCTGTCGTGTTTCGTTGGTGTGTGCGAGACCAGAGGCCCAATGATGCAGATGCATCACTAGCCCGCCATGGTGTGGGTCACCATGCTGCATTGTCTGCATTCGCAGTGAGTATGGTGACCACCACTCTTGGATTCTGCTTATGCTTTCTATCAGGCAGAGTAGTCATTTTGGCGGGCCATATATAAAAAAAAAAATACATTTTTTTCAGTGGCTCTCATTTTCGATGTTTTTAACATCATTTGATGAGTTCGTTCATAAGTTTTTTACGTCTTAAACACCATTAAAATCATTCTCAAATATTATAATTACAATCATTTGTCTTCTTGTATCATCTAATCAAGGGTTTGTAGCGGAGTGGTGTATTAAAATTGAACCGACTAAAACCATACAGTGTGCCACTCTGACTGCCTCGGTAGCGCAGTGGCAGCTTATGCAACTGCTGAGTGTTGTGTATCGGGTTCGATTCCCGGGTTGGATCAATGTTTGTACGATCTGCATATATTTGTTACTAAGTTTTTTGTTTTCTTTGTATAATTTGTTTGTATTTACAAAAAAATATATAAATATATTTCTTAAACTTGTCTAACACGCATACCTAGTTTGTACTAGGTTGTGCTCTACTCAGTTTGGGACTAGATGGCGATGTGTGTCAGATGTCCGAAACATTATTATTACTCTTCGTCTGAAGTAGAAGGCTAGAAGTTCTTGAACAGCTGTTATTAAGACATCCGGACTCTTCTCAGCCCCTGTCTGATCAGTGATCAGCCTATCGCTATTTATGATATTAAAATAAACTTGAACCACTTGAATTTGTCCACCACCTGAAGTTATTGTTGTCTTCAAGAAAATGACTTTTTTATTTTTATTTAAAAAGACAACTCCCGCTTTAGGAATAAACATCCTGTGTCGCAGGGGACTTTACAAACATACATGAAACGGACACAAAGAACACCCAGACTCGGGACAACAATTTGTGGATCACACACAGTATTGTACCGCGTGGGATTTGAACCCACGACACTTGGTCGGGCACACGGGCAAGCGGCGTGGCGACCGCTGAAATCACTAGTTCAACCCTGCAATCAAATATTTAGCAGTATTTTATTTAGAATAAAGAAACTTCATTCACAAAATCAAACTTTAAAATCTCTTTCTTACGAAGAAACGTCTTGCAATAAACTTAATGTTAAGCTACAAATGTGTACACACATTAGGGACCTTAAGTCTTTTTGAGATTTTATTATTAAAACGTTCTAAGTGCACGTATTGTGCACGTGTAAACGAGTAAATAGAAACACTTTACTATAATTTAGTGGTTAATAGAAATTTATTACCCTCTCGGTAAGGTACTTTGGTCTCATTGTAACTTAACTAACACGCTGCGCGAGTAAAGTGTATGTAATGGGATATACGGGGTAACACGGGAAGTAACTACACGATAATCTGTTCAAGTTATTTATATAATAAATTGAAAAAATATATTAAGGTTAGGAATGGGATACAAAAAGATGATATTTTACTAAGTTAAACCTCTAATTTTAATCTTGTATTTTTAACCGACTTCAAAAAAAGGAGGAGGTTCTCAATTCGCCCGATTTTTTTTAATGTTTGTTACCTCATAACTTTCGACTGGGTGGACCAATTTTGATGATTCTTTTTTTATTTGAAAAGGTGCTTCTCGTGTGGTCCCATTTCAATTTGGTCCAGATTGAAATCAGTTTTTTTTGTTAATATTTGTGATATTATTAATGTTATTAATCGCAGGTCAATAAACTAAAAAGTACATTTAAAAAGTAAATCGCTTTTTAATTGTAACTTCTTCCACTTTAGTACTTTTGGCACAAACTTATTTAATGACAACAAATAAACTAAGTCTTTACTTTTTACGACTTTAAAATGAGGAGTTCGTTGAATTCGTTGCGATCGTTTCTTTTTTGTAAGTTACCCAACTCCTAGTGGTTACGACAGGACATGAAATAAAATCTATGAAAACGGTAATAGTCTAGAAAGGGACCGCAAACGTTATTAGTACCTACATTTTTTCATCCATAATGCCGCTCTAAAAATCCCAAACGATTCTCTGATCGTCGTAAGGGCATTTTGGGCAATCAGAAAACCATTTCCTTCAGCAGTTCTTGTCTTTAGGTGTGAAACTATGTGATTGTGAGTGAATTGATGCGAAGAAATGAAGCTCACTGTAATATGTTTTACATATAAAATACATTTATTATTCTGAAAATGATGAGCTTTGAATTTTTTGCATTTTCGTTGTATTCCTAATTCTTTATATATTGTTTGAATTCGAAATGATGTTGGAAACATTAGATTCTATTCAAACACTCTACGTATGATTGTGCATCATAGATGTAATTATGGTTGTCACATATAGGTGTAATGAGTCGGTCAAGGCATACTCATAGCTGGACTAAATATTTTTTAATACAATACTTGAATATTTCTTTAGCATGACAGGCAAAGTTAAGTTTTTTATTTGATTGATTAATCTACAAAACAATTTTATTTTTATTAATATCCAAGTATAATAATTAGTGTTGCGCCAGCTACAAAAATATGGCTATACTTTTTCAGAAGATTTCCCTCCTTTTGGTAAAGTGATAACACCCAAGATATGACTGATATGACCCCTTACTATGACTTACAATAAAGAGCTGTGTTAGGATCAAACTGACTATAGCTGCATAGTTTTCGGTCACAAGTGAGTCCATCGTAATGAATTCGAATATATTCTAGATAAAAAAAAACGGTCAAGTGCAAGTCGGACTCGCGCACCGAGGGTTCCGTACAAACCTGTAGGTATATAGGTAAGTAAAAGTTTTCAGAATTTTCCTGGTACTTGTGCTGTTAAGCTATTGCTTCTTACCAAATTTCAATTTTCTATGTCAACAGGAAGCAGCTTTTAGGTTTTGATTCCCTTGCGAGCAGTCGCGAGTTTCAAAATATCGGTATAAATGGTTGTACCTTTGCGTTTTGCGTTTTTGCGTTGACTTAATTTTTTTTTCAAAGCTAAAGGCAGTTAGACCTAATTTTGATATAAATTTCAACTTGATACCTCTGCGCATTCATGAGGCAAAGTAATTAATATACATAGTTATATAATTATTTAAAAAAACATGTGATTTAAAAATTTAAGATTTTCAAAATGTTTCCTTTATTTGTGCTATAAAACGTTGCTTCATGCCAAATTTCAAGATTCTAGGACGGCTGGAAGTGTCCTTAAGGTTTTGATTCCCTTGCGAGTTTCCAAATATGGGGCTTAAATTGCTGTTTCTTGAGATTGCGTTAATATAGAAATTTGATTTTGTAACAGCTTAAAGGTATTATAGACCTGAGTATTTGATATGAATTTCAATTTAATAGGTACCTCTACGAGTTCATGAGGAAAAGGGTAGTACGTTTAATTTTTTAAAATATTTTTGTTATATTATGTAACTAAAAAAATATGCTTCTTGCAATTTTTCCTTTATCTGTGCTATAAGACGTTGCTCTGTACCAAATTTCAAGATTATGAGTTCACGGGAAGTACACTGTAGGTTTTGATTCCCTTGCTAGTAGTTGCGAGTTTCGAAATATGGGGCTTAAATTGCTGTTTCTTTTGATCACGTTAATACAGAAGTTTGATTTTGTTAGAGCTCAAAGGTGTTAGAGACTTGAGTATTTGATATGAATTTCAATTTAATACCTCTACGCGTTCATGAGAAAAATGTTAATAATTAAAAAAAAAAAAATATGATGTAACAAAAAAAAATATAATTTTCGCAATTTTTCCTTTATCTGTACTATAAGACGTTGCTTCATACCAAATTTCAAGATCCTGAGTTCACGGGAAGTACCCTGTAGGTTTTGATTTCCTTGCGAGTGTTGAAAATTTGCATCATAAACGACTTATTAGACGAAGTAACTAAAAATTTATACTTTTCGCAATTTTTCCTTTATCAGTACTATAAGATGTTGCTTCGTACCAAATTTCAAAAAGATGACTTCACGGGAAGTACCCTGTAGGTTTTGATTCCCTTGCGAATGTCCCAAATTTGCAACATGTTACAACTCGAACAATAAAGTAATTCTATGTGGTGATTTTAACATTAATACTTTAAAGCAAGATAAATTATCTCTCGAATTTATAAGTTTCCTATTGAACTACAATTTATGTTTACAAATTAATCAACCAACTAGATTACAAAGCAATACGTGTATTGATAATTTTGCACATAATATTTCACGAAAATGTACTCATAATATTCTTGATCTACACATGTCGGATCACACGGCACAAACTTTAAAGCTTCCAGTAAAAAAGACATGTTTAATCAAAAGTTGGAATATAAAAGTGCGTGACTATAGTAATGAAAACTTGGTGAAATTTAAAGACTGTTTGAAATCAATTTCTTTTTCTGATGTCTACCTTACTAAAGACCCTAACGTAGCTTATAACAACTTTTTGGAGCTATTCCAATTGTTTTATAATTTGTGTTTTCCGATTATGTTCAAAAAAAGAAAATTAATAAACAATCCAAGTTGGATAACACCTGGTATTAGACGGTGTAGCCAAATAAAAAGACAGTTGTTATGGCAACATAGATTGAATCCATCTATGATAAATGTGTCAAGACTTAGAAATTATTCAAATCGACTTAAGAAAATTATAAAATTGACACAATTCGCAAAGAATAATTATAAAATAAAGACAGCTTATAATAAATCGAAAATGACATGGAATATAATAAATGGAAATAGAAGCAACTCTCCACCAGAGTATATAAAAGAAATAAATTATGACGGAGTTACATACACTACTCCCAAAGACATAGCAAATACTTTCAACGACTACTTCATAAGCCAAGCAGAAAAACTTTCTACTACTTCCATGCAACTGACCACTGACAATAAAATAAATTTCTCTGTCCAGTCAATGTTTTTGGCCCCAATTATACCAGATGAAGTAAATAGAATTATAAAAGATTTAAAGAATAAAAATAGTGTAGGATACGACGATATTTCAACAAAGGTTCTAAAATATGTTTCAGAAATAGTGTCACATCCTCTCAGCTTTATATTTAATTTATGTATTGAGTCTGGAACCTACCCTGATAAACTTAAACCTACTGTTATAAAACCTTTATTTAAAAAAGACGATGAGAAAGACATTAAAAATTACAGGCCAATAGCTCTTATTTCGGTAATATCCAAGATATGCGAAAAATGGATCTATAGGTCCATAGAAGGATACCTCAACAAACATAATATACTTGTGAAAGAACAAAAAGGATTTAGGAAAGATCACTCAATAAATATGGCCATATACGACTTTCTTAATGATATCATAGCTAACATGAATGAGAGAGTCCCAATATCAGCGGTGTACATGGATATGACCAAGGCATTTGATTTGGTCAACCATGATACACTGCTGAGCAAGTTAAATGCTTATGGGATAAGAGGAAATGTCTTATCACTCATAAATTCTTACTTAAAAAATAGAACACAACATACAGAAATTAGTCGAATTTGTAAGCGAAATAAAACTGTTATAAAATACATATCTAAAGAACGAATGATATCTTATGGAGTACCCCAAGGCAGTGTGCTGGGGCCTTTATTATTTCTTATATATATAAATGACTTCCCCCAGAATATACCCTATCCTATGACATTGTTTGCCGATGACAGTACTATCATTGTTAAACTTGATAAAAATAATAAAGACTTTGAAGCTAATATAATCAATGCATTACAACAAGCTGTTGTCTGGTTGGAGCATAACAATTTAATACTAAATTTTAAGAAAACCAAAATTATGAACTTTCGCCAAAGATTAACTAATTCGGAACTAAACGTAATCTTTAATAATGAAAAAATTGAAGAAGTTGCAAATACAAAATTTCTAGGCTTAACAATCGACAATCAACTTAATTGGAAACAACATACTTCATTATTAATTAAAAAAATTTGTAAGTTTGCTTTTGCTTTGTATAAACTCAAGAAAGTAGTCAATCAAGCCGCGGCAGTTACTGCATACTATGGCTATGTCGATTCTATACTACGCTACGGAGTCATGTTTTGGGGTAACTCCTGCAATAAGGACATGGTGTTCAAGGCTCAAAAAAGATGCATTAGAGCTATTACCGGTATAAAAATAACTGACAGTTGCAAACCTTATTTTCTATTGTTAAAAATAATGACTTTACCCTGCTTGTACATATTTGAAACCGCTTTATTTGTCAAAAAAAACATGCATCTATTCAGAAAAGCATCTGAACATCGCTATAAAATGATTAGACAAGATTATAGACATGAACTATGCATTCGACCATCAAAGACCGCCTTCATGCATAAAAGCATACTTTGTATGGCCCCAAAAATATTTAATAAATTACCAAATAGAATTAAGGACTTAAATATTATTCCATTTAAATTTAAATTAAGGCATTTATTATTGGAGAAATGTTATTATAGTATTGACGAATTCCTTAGTGATAAATTGTAAGTTATTTGACATTGATATTTTATTTTATTTTGACATTGTATTATTATTATTATTCTTACTTTAGCAAATTATTTGACATTGATATTTATTAATTTTGGCATTATTAGCATTATTTTTATTACTGCAAGTTATTTGACATTGGCATTTATTTAATTTTAACTCTGCATTATTATCTTATATTTTTTGTTTTGTTTTGTAATCCTTAATCTTATTTTAATATGTTGAAGACTCTTATTTACAATAAATTACTAAAATTATGAGAAAGCGTGTACACCTTCAAGGTAGATTTTTGAGGAACTATTTCATTAATTATTAAGATCGCATGTAAAAATGTACCAAAAATCACACCAATAAATGAATTTTGAATTTTTGAATTTTGAATTTTAAACGGTACAGCCGTTACTTGTTTTTGTCCCTTGATTTTAGGTAACTTGCTTTTCGCTTATTGAATATTACTTAATTTATAAAAACTGTTTTTAGACTTTGGCGACTTTTACACATACACGTACTTTTCACGGGCCTTGTAACAGGCGATCTTATCTTTTTAATATACAGAGGAACTCAATCGTGATAATTTATAATAATTTCTTTAACGCGTTTTCACCTCCAAGTTTTGGAATGTGATCAAGTATACTATTTGTGATAAGGACAAAATGTTTCATATATTATTACTTTGTTTTAACGAAATCAGAAATTTTCATATTCAGGGCTTTATGTTTCACAATAATTTTTTTAAGTAATACATCAACATTCTAAGATAGAAATCACATTTCACGAACGCAATTTCGCTAAGTGCGATAATATCAGCTCGTGTACTGTGTTATGACAAATGAAACATGTAGGTAATATGTATGACAAAGAGTCAAACTAATGCAATTTTCTCTAGTGTGTTAAGGAATTGCTTCGTTTATTTTATTTTCATTTTCTTTTTGCGGTATTATATATCAGAATTAGAAATTAAATTGAAAATAACATCTCAAGCTACAAATTTTAATGTCGTATTATCATCTGGTAAATGTAAGTAAAGTGTCTCTCAGAAAAGGTATTTTTTTATAAAAAAATCTGCTTTGTAATATAGCATAATATATTTATTTGTATCTGTGCAACTTCATCGCACACCACTATTGTATATATATGGGTATAGGGATACTTATATGGAGATCAACATTAGGCATTGTAACAGGCGATCTCTTTCAGACAACTTTTGTACGGATGTTGTAAAATCTTGCTTTGGGTAGTCGACGGTGGACTTATATAATACTGTACTTAGATATAATTTTATGCCATTGTTAATTTTACAACATAAAATAAGTGACAATAACAATAACATGAATTTTAAAATAGGTTTGTCGAGAGTAGGGAAGCTTCTTGATACGGGTACGTGATAGACTATTGTCTCCAAGCTATGCACTTTTTCTAAAATACTCAATGAAATTCGTGTGATAAAAACTTATCTCGTATTTTATCGCGAAGACCGTATGAAGGCATATTAAATTTACATCATAAAATAAAAATGCCAACATACCAACATTTTATTTATAAAACTTTTACTTGAAAGGTAGAATCCCTGAAGCGGTATGTTTACCATAACACGTAATATAATTTATATAAATAAAAATGAATCACCGAAATGTATGTATGCACATAACTTCCAACGTCTGCATCAAATTGGACTATTACTTTTTAAGCTATTGCATAGCTTTTATCGCGGGCTTTGGGGCCTTTGTGCAGAAATTCCGTAACGTAACAAAAAAACCTGACACCCGAAGCTCGCACGGATCGAGACGAGCTGCTCCGAACGACGAATCAACGAATGTTTCTGTCTCTGTCAATCAAAGTCAAATATAATTGCATAAGTTGATAAAAAATGCTATGCAATAGCTTTACCGCGGCAGTCCCCGAGTGCCACACGTATTTTTTTTCATGTGTTTGTTACTGTCAGGACAAGGTTTGTATAGAAGAAAATTACAAAGAAACAGACATATTTTCTTAGTCCGAGACTGTACACTACCCGTGGAAACCTGAGGCGTATATACACTATGTGAGAAAAGAGCGTGACCAGCAAAATTTAATGAAAATCTTAGTAATATTAAACGGTAAATTGTAATCAAATAAGTCTTTTATTGCTGTTTGATGCTTTATATTAATACGGTGTCCATTATTCTTCAACTCCATCTCCATGATTATTCATAATCGCTTGGCATCTTCGCGGCTTACTTTCCGCCAATTTTTGAGCATAGCTGCGAAGTAAAGACCTACACGCGGACTTCAGTTCACGAGAGAGGTTAGCGACGGTCACTACATTTTTTGCCCTTAGCTTAAGCTTCGTCCACGCCCAAACATTTTCAATTGGATTGGCATCAGGGGCTGTGAGGGCCAATCCAAAACGTTAATCCCATGTTCCGCGTTCCAAGTGGTGCAGAGCCGACTTCGATGTTTAGAATCATTATCCTCTTGCAGAATCAAGAAATCATTTTGGTGTGGAAACATTTTCTTAGCCGACGGCAATAATGCTTTTTCGTAAATTTTCGTCATCTTCTCAGCATCCAAAGTAACGGTAAACGAGTGCAAATTTCCGAAACCCTTTTTTGAGAAGCATCCTCAAAATTGCATCTTTAAAGGGTGTTTCACGGTGCGTACCATCAGTTTATTGTCAGCCGTAGTCCAAGCTCGAGTCGAGTAACCGGTTGCCCAAAATAAAGCTTCATCAGAAAAAATTCTCTTGTGCCAATCATGGTCTTTGTTTTCGCACGCCTAATGCAGCCTTTTTTCAATATGCGTTTCAGAAAGGAGAGTTCTCTTCACATTGCTTCGATATTTGACGCTCTTTACAACTAAACGCCTTTTAATAGTGTCAAATGATATGATTAAACCCTTTTTCTTAAACTTTTTTTGCCCAGAGCGAAGTGATAATAAAGGATTCCTAGCAAACAGCTGCACAATCCGTTTATCCTCTGCAACAGACGTCTTTTTCGATTTTCCACGATCTGGTAAGTCATCGACGGTTTTTGTTTGTGAATATCTCCTCACCCACTTACTCACAAAGGCCTTGGACTTTTTCATATAATGGGCGGCCTAGTTGCGGGACATTTTGGGGCCTTTCGGATGACTACAGAGAAACACAGCTTCAAATCAGGAAGCGTACGCGGCACTCATTGTAAAAAAGAATATTTTAACAAGGATAACCGGAGGGAAAACTTATGTTTTTACAATACATTTTAGACAAAGGATTGTTCTATTCAGCCTAATTTTTATGTTTATAAATTGCATTCCAAAATTTAAAAATATGCCGGTCACGTTCTTTTCACACACACTGTAAATACTAAAACAAGTTTTTCGGAAACTTAGGTATGGTGATACGAAGGTCGCCGGGTAAGCTAATGTAGTACTAAATTGTAGCAAAAGATTTCATCGTCATCAACAGTATTAAATAGTTAATAGTCCACTAGACTGGACTGGACCTAAGTTTCTTTTAGAAATGATTTTTATATAAAAGCCTTATCTATTTAGTCGCCTCTTACGACACTCGTGGTGATACTGTGCTCATAACCTAAATCGTAATTTTATGCATCTGAAACAAACTGAAATATAGTCTTGTCATCTATTTTCTGTGAGTTATATCTGGTTGGCAATTATTAACAATATTATTAACAAGATAAATTCTTACTCTGAAAAAATCATCAAAAAATAAAGTTTTGTAAAAGAGCATATGCAATCAATAAAATTTAACATTTCATTGTTATTTTTAGACACAGCTAAACATTTACGTTTTCATATCAATTATTTTCTCTTTGATGAAAAGTTACATTTATTATAATTTCGATTAAAAGGCGAAAACATGTTATGTAAATTTTCTGGGCTAAAATTAATATAGGTTGGTCCGCAAGTGTCCGAAATTTCAGGCCTGTTAAATTTTATGTTATGATCATTGATGAACATATTACGTTCATTTTACATAACAATATTCCTATGGACTTTGTTTTGTTTTCGATCTGAACTCATAGCGATATTGTGTACCTATCTAAAATTAATAACCGTCGTAATTAATATTCTGGATTGAATCTTTCATGTTTCTGTCTTTCGTGATTGAATTTCGTGATCGATTTTCAATTTTCAACCATTTAAAGTAGCATTATTACTTGAACTTCCATTAAACAGTATACTAGACGTCTATAGTGCTATGTAACCCTTTTATATTATACTATTTTTCCCCCGCGGCTTCGCTCGCATTTAATAAAAAGTATTCTATGTCACTTCTAATACCTCCAAGAATATGTGTAGAAAGTTTCATGATGATCGGTTAAGTAGTTTTCGCGTGAAAGCGTAACAAACAAGCTTACATTTATAATGGTTAGGATATAACTTGATATTTATTATGGTTTACAAATGGCTTTACTGAACTTCAGCTATTCTTGAAATACTTTTACATATTATTTAATATAAGTTTTAAGACGAATGGTTTCCCAAAGGATTGCCGTTCTTTAGAACTTGAGGTAATATGATATTATTATTATGATTGATTTTTGTTATTTTATTCACAAGACATCAATAAATCAATTATATAATAACAATTAAATAAGTTTGTTTGACTTGAGAAGAGTAAGTTATAAGTTTAAAACACTTACTTGTTTATAAATCTGATATCATAATGTTTAGCTCGTAAAACATTACTTTCACGTAATATCTTATGTATAAATGTAGTATCTGAATGATCGAGCTTTACCTGGTATTTTTTTTTTGTAAATTTTCTAAAACTTAATCATATACTCTTTGCGCTGTAGCATGGTGCGGCATTTATTTGTAGACTAGAACATTCTGGTTGGTTTAATTTAATTTACTACAGTTATTAATGATTTAATATATTGCGAATGTGGTACAGCTGAAATACTAAGTCATAATTTGTAAATCGCGGCAACTTTCAAGAGTGAAACGAAATGTTACTGAAACTGTCCCGCACCATGCTACAGCGCAAAGAGTATAGCTAGATCAATTTATCGTCTCCGAAACCCCCGGCATACTAAATTTTATGAAAATCTTTGGAGCCGTTTCCCACATTCAGTTATATGATATATATATAAGAATTGCTCGTTTAAAGGTATCAGATTAGACATGTATTATGGTAATAAACTACTTTATATTCTTCACATCATATTTTTACTTTTCTAGTCTCAAGCCGAGTCAAAGTCACAGAATCATAACAGGAGAAATAGTAAGATTTGACAAAATAAAAAACCGACTTCAAAAACGATTAAATCGATCTATTTCTCTTGGATGCCATTATCAGATCTTAGTGTCCTTATCATGTTATAGTATTGGGATATCTCCTTTCCATTAAAAAAAGAATGATTAAAATCGGTTCATAAACGACGAAGTTATCCGCGAACACACATAAAAAAAACATAATTATATACATCCAATTGGGAACCTCCTCCTTTTTTAAGTCGGTTAAAAATAGCAAAATCACAAGTTCTTAGCTTTATGTTAAAATTTCTTGACTGTTAAATACCTCAATTATGTTACTCCGTTCTCCGTGTGGTGATGGATTAAGTATACGTAGTGTCACCACACTTATTCATCCCATGGGTGTCGTTAACAAAGACTATGGAAATAAATTACGCAAGACAACATCAATGGAAAGTGAAGGCAATTTTTACCGTGGGAGAGCTACGCTTTGGCATGAATGGGTCGGCTCGACCGGAGTGATACCACGGCCTCACAGAAAACCAGTGTGAAATAGTGCTTGCGCTGTGTTTCACCGAGTGAGTGAGATACCGGAGGCCCATACCCTAATCCCCCTACTCCTACCTCCCCCCCCCCCATCCCCAAAAGGCCAGCAACGCACTTGTGATGCTTCTGGTGTTGCAGGTGTCCATGGGCGGCGGTAATCGCATCAGGCGATACGTCTGCTTGTTTGCCCGCCTATTACACAAAAAAAAACCCAATATCAACCTGTCTCGTCAGTCTGTCAGAGTGGTAAGTAGACCAAACCCTCCTTTGTAAGGACAAGCTTACATCCAGCAGTGAATTATTAAATTCTATTGATGTGATGTGTGTATACTCATGTTATTTATTTGTATTTACACTGGTATTAAACATTGTACAACTTTTACCGTGGGAGAGCCACGCTTCGTCATTAGTAATTTAGAGCGCTGTGTTTTACCAAGTGAGTGGGGATACCGGAGGCCCATACCCAAACCCCTCCCCCCATACCCTTCCCCATCCCTCAAAGGCCGGCAACGCACTTGTGACGCCTCTGGAGTTGCGGGTGCCCACGTTCAGCGGTAATCGCTTACCTTCGGGCGATACGTCTGCTCCTTTGCCCCCTATTCCATAAAAACTGATTATTGTCCTAAAAAAAAATATAATGTTTAAAAACGAGATCTATTCTGATTCTCTCTCATTTTAAAGAGTAAAACATTTTAAATCTAAAATGTGTCCTGCACACTTAAATTTACATCGGTTACGAGGAAAACTTCCCGTAATAAAATCCGTGGAACAGGTTCCATCGCGACATATATTTAGATAACAACGTTTAACTTAATTCGTTGAATATATGACATGGAAAATGTGATCCTTATTGCAATCTTGTCGCAAGCTCATAGTTACTTGTAGTAATTTCTTGCTGGTCTTCATAAGTCTTTTTAGGTATGTGATTATTAAACTTCAATTTGTTATCAATATGGAGACTTACTATAGTGTGAATTAAGATGTCTCATAACAGAAATAAATGTGGTTAATCTTTTACATAAGAACAAAAAAAATAACCCTAAAGCGTTGTTCTGTACTTGAGCATTAAATAAAAATAGGTTTTATGAAAAAGTAAAAATATAATCTAAAAAGTGGGCAAAAGCGAGATTGATGATGTCGATTTCATGTCTTTCGCTGGTTACATATAATTATGACAACACTATTGTTGTGTGGCTTTTGTACATTGTTTCATTGACTTTGATGTTGGTCAAAATAAAAATGGTAAATCTGAGTGTTAATCCAGAAGTCTTGAGTTTGAATCCCACCCAGGACAGATGTTTGTGTGTTAAGCACAATCATTTGTTGTGACTGGATGTAATTTATTTAAGACATATGCATATATTTACAAATATATTATGTATTTATTTAGAAATATGATAAAGTATCAGCACTTTGGTTACCATGGTATAGGCTGTGCCTAGTTGGGGACCAGACAGCAGCGCGGGAATGTGTGATATTAATATTATTATTTACTGTATTATAAAAAAAAACAATAATAGATATGTTTTTTCCTGTAGTGCAAAATGTGTTCCAACAAAATCAGTTAAGTAGTTTTAATAACTTGAATATGATACAATATTTATTTTTGAACTTAAATTCTTAAAAAGGTGAAAATACTTAATTTTCATTTTTATATCGCTTACAACTTTTATTCCACTATTATTTTTCACGCTATTAAATGTGTATCTGTAATTTGCTCGATGCGATACTTGCGATCACAAATTTTAAAAAATAGCATTTACTCTCCTCTCTTGCTTGCCTTGTCTATTGACTTTGACTTGATTTTTGGAACGAAGTTCCATAAGGGGCGTTGCGGAGGGGTACCCTAGCCGGCAAAAAACGTCCACAAAGTAAGATTGACGCCTCGGCGTCAAAATGGTAGCGTATGAGAATGATGTAAGTCTCGGGAAAGAATCCCGTGTAGGATCAAATAGATTTTTTGATCTGCAAATATTTGTTTTTTGGGAGTTTAGATGCTTTCTATGGATAATATGTATTTATTTACAAAAAAATGTCCGAAATATTTATTTATTTATTTCGTGAACGAAAAATGTATATAATCTGTAAGTTGCATGTAAGGGGCCGTCCATTAATCACGTGATTTTTTTTTATCTGCAAATATTTGTTTTATGGGAGTTTGGATGTTTCTATGTATAATATGTATGTATTTACAAAAAAAAAGTACGAATATTTATTTATTTATTTCATGGACGATTTTTTTTATAATCTGTAAGTTCGATGTAACAAGTACGGAGTAACTCTAGACAGAACTTGTTTCAGTAGAAATTATTAGGTGGCAGCACAAGTTTAGTTATTTTATTTTTTTTAATCATAATAAAAAATGTATACCCAGAATAGTTATTTTGTTTATACCTCGCATAGAACTTTAATATATTTTTGGAAATCATTTTAAATAAAATTAAGGTGTTAAGACAATTTTGTTGTTCTTAAAGAGCCTGAACGAAAAATTTAGTATAGTGCCATCTGTAAGTTGCATGTATTATTATATTTTATCTATAATTCTATTTGTTAATATACTCATATGTTAAAACAATTATTAAACGGCATTATTATTACAATGTATGTTTATTTATATAGTAGAAACTTTACAAAATATTGTATAAATTTAGTCATTGACTTATAGCATTTCTATTATCATTAATCTATCTAAATATATAAAAGAGGAAGGTGACTGACTGACATACCCAGAGATCAACGCACAGCCCAAACCGCTGAAGCTATTATCCTGAAATTTTGCATGTAGGTTCTTTATATAACGTAAGTGAGCACTAAGACAGGAATTTTTGAAATCCCACCCAAATGTAACTGAAGGAAAAGATTAGTATAACCCACGACAAAGACCACTATCATTACATTAAACAGTTTATGATCATGATGGTGATGGTCTCAACTATGGTAAAATTTTGATTATTTTTTCTGAAATATCAGCGAAACGATTCAAAATTATATCGTGTATTTCAAATTCTGTTATACAGTACATTTAAAATTGTATTCTATCTATCTTTCACTTCAATTCTCTGCGATGGTAATCGCCTCCTTTTTTATTTTTATCGAAAAAAAAATCAAGATAAAAAATGTATACCCGAATAATTATTTTCTTTATATATATACAATAGAACTTGAAATATATATTTTTATGATAAGGAACTTCGTTCCTATCTGGGGTCCTACGACACCACGCGCCTTTTTTTTTGAATTTGACTTATTCAATTTTTTTTCATTAGGTTGTCTAGTATCGTATAGGTATAGCTTTAAGTCTAATAGGGTAAGTAACATGTCCTGTAAATAAACTCTGGCATGAAATGTTTATTTATAAATTACTACCAAAGGTAATTTAGATAAACTTTCTTCTACAAAAATAGTATGGAGTGGTTTCCAGCTTACTGCTATGTACTCGTATATTACATATCCTAGTATCTACTAGAAACATTGACTAAACTTTAAAATTTTATTTAAGATGCCAATACCATGTAATTTATTTGTATAGCAGACTGCAATCTCATTCAAAGTTCTGCCTGCCGGGTGGAAAGCAAAAGCAGAATCCAAGAGTGGTGGTCACCATACCCATTGCGAATGCAGACAATGCAACAATGCAGCAGGGTGACCATACCATGACGGCCTAGAGATGCTTATGCATCATTGGGCCTCTGTCTGGTATCACACTTACCGACGAAACACGACAGCACGAATGCATTTTAGGTTGATCTTCTGTGCGAGGGTAGTACCGCCCCGGAGATTAAACACAATAAACAAATCAACTCCTGTCAGTATTGTAAATATAAATGGATATTATCAATTGTAAAACTTCAAAATGTTTGTTAGCTATTGAAATCAAATTGTGTTAATGTTTTTACGTTTACGATTTAAATTGCCGATTTTCACTCGCGATTTTAATATATTATTATAAATGTGCTTGATCGTTTATGTTAAATAGATTTATAGTTTCAATCTCATACATAGTCATGCATGTAATATTTTTAACATTTTTAACTCAGCAAATTTGCATATGAACACTGATTGTGATATTCATTTTTCATGAATAATATTGAATTTAAATAACTGAATCATATGCGTTGAAAAACGTGGCTGGAAATTTACTGCAGGGCTTTTCTTACAATATTTTATTTCTCGTCGAGTGTAATAGTTTTTACCAACATGGATGCAGGGAATATGTTCGCTATTTCGATTGTTATATTAGGTGCTTACATATGAAATTGGTATTTTGTATGGGAGGAATATAAAGTCGTTATAATTTGTAAAATATATTTAATTTGTCAAAGTATGTACCATTGTTATCTATACACTTTTGCCATCTCATATGTTGTTCATTGATCCTTTTGCTAAAAAACCATGGGGGCGAGAATCAATAAACTCTCTGAAGGTGGTTTGGACTGCTACATTGGAGTTTTTTTTCCTTGTAATTGAAAATTGAAATTGAATTGAAAATTATAAGAAGTTACCCAAATTACGGCAAAAATAGGTCATCTATTGGAGCAAGGTCTGAGGAGTAGCGTGGATGTCGCAGACATTCCAATTGCAGATCCTCTAGTTTTTATAACTTAGATTTATAACTTTGAATTTGAAATTCTTATCCAAAGAAGATATTTTTCAGATTAAAATGGCCAGTGCGACAAAACGCCAATTTGAAATTTAAGGACTTAATATTTAATTAAATAATTTAGGGAATGTAGGCTGCTTTGTGAGATGATAAGTCTTTTTTAATCACCGACGATGTAGGTTTGGTTATGTCTTCGGAGACATCAACCTACTCAAGATTTTTTAAGCTTGTATTATGAAAATAATATTATTATTAATAATTTATTATATTCAGAGTTCTAAATTCAATAAAAGCCCTCTTTAACTACACCCGGGACGCCTGTCCCTAACTTGCTTTACTGTATGCATCAACATTAACAGCCATAATATACTCGTATACCACTATCGTTATAAAGAAGGTTTAACTTACTGTCTTGGGAAACTATAATTAGTCTGGGGTATATCATATACTTTTTTGAGGCAACACTACGTAGTGCGTGGCCATATAATGTATTCCTGGCCATTATTTTCATTGACGTCATAACATGACCTTTGACTTTGTTTTTCTTTCGTCTACATGTATTACGCATTCAACTTGCAAATGAAAAGTCACCTCGTTCACTATTTCAGTGAAACATTTTCTATTTCCTCAAACAAAAGTCCCACAAAAACCGATTTGTTGAAAACAATATTGTGTGAGCGCTTGAGTAATGTGACAGTAAGTAGACAACCATTTCCTTCACCAACACTTACAAAAAGAAAAACTATTAATGCCAACATACGTATTAATGTTTCTTTTCCTTTTTGTAATAGTTTCACTACAATTTATTCTTTTGATCCTACCGATCTGTGTAACATTACTGAACAGTTATAAATATTATTACCTTTGATTATTACAGTTTAAGTAGTTAAAATGAAATCTACTTACCTAATACATACATAGATAGTCTGAAAAGTGTCCCACCTAGTCATGATACAAGATTTTATTTTTATTTTCTACATAATCTCCTTGAACTCCACACACTTCTGCCAGCGATGAGCAATGCAAATGCAAAGATGCACAGCCACATTCAGTAGTTTTTATTAAAGAGTGTTGTTATCTTCACGTTAAGATCGGAAAATTTCTGACCAGCCAGTAAAATTATTCATAGACTAGTCAGCTGATGTCTCTGTACAAATGGCCTTTGCAATCACAGGACGGACATCCAGAAACGTGTCTGCGGTCTCTTTAAATTACTACCGCCTGTGTCCATACCCAGTGGAACCTGTCTGGAAGAACAAACAATTCAAAACTATGAACCTAGTAACTACCTTGAGTAACTTAACTCTCGTAAATAAAAATATACATGTAACTAGATAGCTTAAAAGTAAGTTCTGCAGTGCCTGTCCCATTTCTGATCTCCTTTACCGCAACACCCTCTTATCGGCTCTTTCCAAAAAATACTACAGTAGATTTTTTTTTTTTTTTCAGGCAGGAAGGATCATTATTTAATTGAAAAGCAGTTGTAAGCTTTTATATAAGTACTAGCTAATCCCGCAAACGTTGTTTTGCCATAAAAAATATATTGGGGTACAAAAAATAGATGTTGGTCGATTCTCAGACCTACCCGATACGCACACCAAATTCCATAAAAATCGGTCCAGCCGTTTCAGAGCAGTATGGTAACTAACACTGTGACACGAGAATTTCATATATAAAATCTCCAATGCTACTATTTAACTTAAGAGAAAGACAGAGATGGACAAGGGACAATTTGGTTATTCTTTGGTTTTGTAAAAATAAATATTTATTTAAATCAACATCAAAAGTCTCAATAATAATCTATTATTTCAAAAATATTCATGTAAATCAAACTTTTCTGAAACAAAATATCAAACATTTTAGATATTGAATAAACAATAAAGTAATTCTTTGTAATATTTGTGAAAGTGGCAAAAGAAGTCGATAATTTCAATAGTTTTACAAACGATAATTGAAATCGACAGTTTTGAATAAATAAACTGAAAATACATTACAAACAAGCAACAAGTTCCAAAAACCTACATGCTGACGATGATAACGTCAGCATGTAGGTTTTCGGATTAACGGATTAGCAGTTTTAACGGTTTAGTAATATAAAATAGTATTTTTTGTTTACAATGTATTTACTATTTCGATTTTATAACTGAACTAGAAATTATTAGATTTTATTATCTACATTGTCCTAATCCTAAATCTGCCAACATAACTACATTATACCGTATTTTTATATTACATTATTATTGGTTGTCCACAGGTCAAGTGGAGTGATGATCTACTCATGATGGCTGGCAGGAGCTTAATGCGAGCAGCCGAAGATCGAACCAAGTGGCGTGGCGTGCAGTTAAAAAGGTCTATGTCCAGAAGTGGACTGCGAGAAACTGATGATAATAATTATTTATTGAAGAATAATAGTGCCTCATTGTTGGATTAGCTTTAAGTCCTCATGCAGCATGGTGACCCACACCATGGCAGCCTAGTGATGCTTCTGCATCTTTTAGTC
The DNA here is from genome assembly GCA_949125395.1 of Diaphora mendica. Classification (NCBI taxonomy): domain Eukaryota; kingdom Metazoa; phylum Arthropoda; class Insecta; order Lepidoptera; family Erebidae; genus Diaphora; species Diaphora mendica. The sequence continues at coordinate 14,162,654 of OX421321.1, forward strand.
TAGTCAATAAGTATGGAACTAGTTGACTAGACTATTTGGGCCTCCACTCTCACACTCACCAACAAAACACGACAGCACGAACGCTGGCATTTTACGTTGATTTTCTTTGCGAGGGTAGTACCGTGTATCGTGAGACTTTACAAACAAACATGAAGTGGACACAAAGAACACTCAAAAAAAAAAGATGCAGAAGCATCACTAGCCCGCCATGGTGTAGGTCACCATGCTGCATTGTCTGCATTCGCAGTGATTATGGTGACCACCACTCTTGGATTCTGCATATGCTTTCCATCAGGCAGAGTAGAGTCATTTAGGCAGGGTCAAACATAAAAAAATGGATCACACACAGTATTATCTCATATTTGAATTCACAACACTAAACACAATTAAAAGTGGCAAGAAGACCGCTTAAATCATTAGGCCATCCGTGCAATCAAAGATAGTATATGAATTCTATTAACTTAAAAATCCTCCTTTTAGCTATTCAAAATGCTATGTTTTCTATATCGATACGATTTAAGCAATACTCGAATTTCGGTAAAAGCTGAAAGTCATAGAGATATATAAATTCAACGCCAACAGCTGCCTCTGTACACAACTGCTTCCGTCGAAGTCGGAAACTTGAGCTCGCTTGGGAAAACTTGAGCCTCGTTCTCGGCAATAGTTATCACTTGTGTAAATACACCTCGTATTTTGCTTTTGACTGTCTTAAGTTTTTAGCCTGGATACAATAAGTCTACCTTTAGCAAGTGTCATTAAAGTTAGTTTTGAACTTTGGTAGACGGGTATTATGAAATTTAATTCAAAATCAAAAAATAATTTTGCTACCAAGACTTTAAACACGTAACGAGGTTAGTGTATATTTTTCATGCATCCAATTTTCCATTAAATCGTTGTAAGCAGAAAACACTATTAATCGGAATTTTATGTACTTTTGTGCATTGGCGGTCTTAATGCTCCGAATACTATCTTCCAGCCAACCTTTTGGTGGTGTAGAAATCTTGTAAGATAGGTGCACAGAGGTTACATACATGTGTAGTGTGTTCATCTATATACAAATATACACACATGAACACATTAATGTATTCCCGACAGAATACATTAATGTGTTCATGTGTTTCAATTGTGTCAAAAGACATACCTCACTATCAAAAATATGAATTGCGTTATTTATACTTCTGCCAGGTCAAAGCCATACATATACTATAGTATAATTTTAATGAAACTGACTTTTTCACGAAAGTATTTACACTACATAAGTAATTTACCTTGGTCATCAAAGCTTTTAGGTATTTAGCGAAACCTCATAACTTTTTTATTTTCACTCTTAAAAGTAAATAAACAACCACAGGCTGCACGACTTTTCTAAACAACTTACTTCTTGCTTTTTACTCGCGCTTGCTCAACTGAAATAATTGTTCCTGTAAATGTACTGGCATAATTAATTTAGAAAGTAAACTTCTGCATGGTTTTATATTTACACTGTATTGTTAGTGTTACTGTAGTAAATAAAGGTTATTTAAACTTGTATTTTACCCATTCTATCGTAAAACCAATCACATATCGGTAATTAAATGATAATGAGTTGAATCATATTTGTTAGTTATAATCAGTGCCCTTGAAAACTTATAAGCATTCCTCAGGAAGTTTTAGTAATCCTATAAAATAGCAGGAACACAAATTTAAAAAATCACTAAATCCTAGCATAATATCATTGATAATGGAATTGCAAACATCAATATTGCATCTTTCTTTTGGCCATTGCATAGATCGCTCAAACAAGTAAATGCGCTTTTTATGGAATTGGAGGAAAACGAGCAAACGTATCGCCCAATGGTAAGCGATTACCGCTGCCTATGGACATCCGCAACACCAGAGGGGTCACAAGTGCGTTACCGGCCTTTTAAGAAGAAGTTACTCGAAGCACTCTTTTCTTTACTAACTTTTAAACCCTTCAAACACTGTTTTGCTTTCAAACACAGGCAAAACAGAGGTATGTAATACCTTGAAATAAGTGATCGCGTTAATTCCCGTAAAAATAATTATTATTACACTCTTTTCTTGAAGGTTTGAATGTATAGAGAGAGTGGTAGAGTGGAGAAAAGGAGTGGAGAGTAATTGGTCCGGAAATACCAGAGGCGACAGTTCATTCACACACAGTTTTGTTGAGCGAGGCAGAAAGCTTCTAGAAAAGCGCACAGTTGTGAACTGCCAACCATCTAAATGATGGGGATGAAACAGGACGTTGGCGGAAAGAAGCGGCAGGGGTCAGTTCGAACAATTCCTCGGAGCACTCCCCATCGTAAATGCGATAGAAGATGCATATCAAGGCCACATCTCTCTGATTCCGTGTTATTAACAAGTTTCAAGTAGATCGCAGATAGTACGTGATCATATCCATCGCTCGAAGTCAGGATGTGCAACAACGAACCAATCTAAAACTAACCAGAAGTTAGATTAAACTCAAACAACGGACTTCGAAGCTACATTTAATAACTTTATTCGATGATTCAATTTCAAAACTGTGTACAAATAATATCCTTGAAGAATGGGTTTAATTAAAACATATTTTATGTATCCATTAGTACCTAACTCGTATTTATAATAATATACTTATATTTGCTTACTTATTTTACGCTTTTGAGTGTTTCTAGGCAAATAACTTTTCGTTTGATATGTTTTTTTTCTAAAAACCTACAATGTTGACATTTTAATAGTTATCAATATTGTGTTAGCATACGTGCAGATAAATCAGCTAGGTATACCTGGTATACCTCTTATCTAATCTCTTTACTACAAACAATGAACTGTAGTACTTATTATTTCAGTAACCATAACAGTCTCATTTTATTCACATTACATAAAAAAATCAGAAGGGAAAAAAGCAGAATATCACTTTAACGAAAATTTAAATATGGTACCTGTAATGCATATGGACCACAAATAACTTTCATATTTGTAAAATTAATAATATTAAGGCTAATACAAAAAATAAATGTTTTATGATAAACTATTAAAAAAGTTTCATCGACTGCCTTTCAATTAGTTTTCTTTTGTCAATCTCATGCCGTAAATTTTTATTTATTAAGATGGAATATTTCCTTTTAATTTGAATGAGACCTTGTTTATTACCAAACCGATCGCAATTAATGAAACTGAAAATTTAAATTTCTGTGTAATTGAAAACCTTCATTTTTTGGTAATCTATTAAAGACTAGAATCTTTTGCTTTCATACCTTCTCTAGGAGGTATAAAAATGAATAACTAATTAAATCGATGTTATTATTATTGCGTTTAAATTCAGATCGATTACAATATAACGCATTTCAAAGTGCACTGATTTGCATTGCATTTGATCAACTTTATTTCTTTGCTTGTACATTAAACCAGTAACCTTTTACTTAATTATCTATTGTTGATATTATTACGAGTACAATGCTAATAAAGATTACCGAAGCAGAACTTAAGATAAGCTTTAAAATAATGGTATCTTGACTCTACGAGTAACGTAAAAATGAAATATTTTCAAGACGTGATAAGCCCACAGTTGTTTGCAATCGTTCGTTCATTATTTATGAAACTGTAAAGCACTGTTAATTATTATTTTACATAATTATTTCTTGTACAGTTCCCAAGATATATTTTAAAACTACCAAATAAAGTAATATTTATATATGCTGCGTAGAACAAGTCCCATGGAAAACAATGCAGGCAAGATAGTTATATTATGTTATAGTGTAAATGATATGTACAAAATATGGGCTTATTGAAAAAAAAAATTTCATCCCACCATCTCGGAAGGAGTATTTTTGCTCTTCGATATCTGATTGCAAAAGCCGTTTTTATCCGATAGAGGATAAAGTAAATTCGAATTTAGAACATCGTGTGCACTAAGCTTGTGAAGTCAAAACATCATTAAACCTATTTACTTCTACCTATGGTGCCGAATTTATCATACATTTTTTTTTTATTTGTTAAAAACTCAGACTCGTAACCTTCTTGGTTTACTTTTTTTTTTATTTGCTTTTCAGAGCCATTTTCTTTTCACATCATTTAGTCATTTCCTCGCTGAGGTGGGATGAAAAGTTAGGTGTTGCACTCGAGTGCACTCTTGCAGCTTGGAGACTGTCTGTTGCGCAGTATGGGGTCGTGCGTTGTCGTGAAGCAGCTGCAAGAGCTGGGGTTGGAAGCTCTTCCATACTCTTCATACAATTGGATTTTGCTAGCCCAGGGACAATATTACTAGAATAATATTGTAATATATAAGTATTTGTAATTATTGTTTATGTAATTGTCTTGAGTTGTAGTCTTGAATTGATAAAGAGAAACTTGTAGGTAGATATATATATCTGAGATTAAGTTACTGCACAAGCACTTAATAGGGTTTTATATGAAGTCCCTAATAGTGTTTGAATAAATAGTTTGTTGCATACATAAAATATTGTAACTTGTAAGTATCGTTTTGCCGCTATGTCGTTCTCATTGTACCGGGCTAAGATTAGCACAGAACTGAGATGGTTTACATCGGTTCAAGGTCTCCTAGGCCGACCAGATAGACAGGATGCACTGTTGGCTCGAGCTTTGGATGCACCGGCTAGGCTGGAGTTATTGATGGAAACGCTTACCAAGGTCGAGGCCCTTGAGGAGGAGAAGGTCAGCGATCAGATAAGGTCAGCGATCAGATAAGGTCAGCGATGCAGGCTGATGTTGACCAGTGCCTCTCAATTGCTGATGACATTCAGCAGCGCATAGCTGAAATAAAGCGCCAGCGCAGGACTGGCTGTGATGAAGAAGCTGTGGAAGGCCTACACTCTCGCGGGGTTGTATCAAAACTGCCTCAGATACAACTACCCAGCTTTGATGGAGAGCTCGGTGAGTGGGTCAGCTTCATCAACTTATTTGGAGAGTCCAGGGGAGACGCCAGATCACCAAGCAACGTGGCTGGTGTTTTTTGTCTCTGGGTCCCCATTTAGCAAGGGATTGCGCTCGGTCCGCAATGTGCAAAATTTGTGGAGGCCGCCATCTTGAGATGCTCTGCCTGAATAGGCCCGGCCAACATCACGCAGATGGACAGGGCCGTACTCAGGGACGGATGGGGTCAAGTACACAGGGCCGGACTTGGAACCAGGGTCCACGGGACCAGGGCCCTCATAGGGAAGATGTTGGGGGCGATGTTCAGGCCAACATCGCGCGCGGTTCCCCGACCTATTGGCAGGCCAGTGGCTCAGTTGGAGCTGGCACGGGCGGGTGTGCGGATGCACCCTCGAGTACGGAGCGGTTCGTTAGAACGCCGCCTCGGGTGTCATCGCGCTCGCCGCCGACCACTAGAACGCCGCCTCGGGTGTCATCGTGCTCGCCGAAGATGACGATATTTCGTCGATTTTCGCCGCCCATCATGGAGCGCCCTCGGTTGGATCACCGCACCCCCCCCAACCGTGGACGGCACCAAGTAGAGCGCCGCGACTAGAGGGGCACTTACGAGGGACGATGGGATGCCTACCACAATGATATGCCCGGTTGCTCGGGTTATAATGCGTGGGGCTCCGGGGGCCCCCGCTAGGAAATTGCAGCCAATCAAAATTTGGTCCCCAACCGGAGGCTATAGTCTCGCCCACTGCCTCCGTGTGTGTTTGGGGTTTGATGTCGACACCCCAGGTACGGTTGACGTGCTACTGGGAGTAGACGTTCTGGGTAAGTTTTGTTGTCGGATCGGCGAGTCTTGCAGCATGATCGACTCATGGCTGTGGAGACATGTGCCAGGAGAGTTGAACCCGTCGGATTGTGCATCCAAGGGATGCCGGGCTCCTGAGTTGGTTAACCATCCTAAGGTGGGGTCCTCCTTGGCTGGCAAGGAAGGAATCGGATCTGCCCCCTGATCGGGTGAATGAGGCTAGGCCATGGGCTGGTGTTGTTACAGACTTTGCGGGCCCATTCATGGTGAAAGGCTCGCGGCTGCGGAACGCGAAACAGGACAAGGCATACCTTTTCGTGTTCGTCTGTCTATTCACCAAGGCGGTGCATCTCGAGCTCGTTGCTGACCTCAAGACGGAAGCTTTATAGCGTGCTTGGACAGATTCGTTTCCCGAAGGGGACTGCCAGCACTGATTCGTTCCCATAATGGAAACAACTTCGTAGGTGCAGAACGATACTTACGAGATGTAGTCAGGTTTTAAATGAAAACAAAGTGGATATTGGAACAGCCCTCTCCCGTCGGGGTATACAATGGACCTTCAGTCCACCAGGTTGCCCCCACTGGGGCGGGATTTTTGAAGCCGTTGTTAAGTCAGCTACGACGCATTTAGGGCGTATTGTAGGTCAGACCGCGCTGACATTTGAGGAACTCGCGACGTTGTTTTGTAAAATAGAAGCCGTTCTCAACTCGCGACCGTTGTGTCCGCTCAGCTCGGATCCAAATGACTTGGAGGCGTTGACTCCAGGCCATTTCTACTGGTCCCTCTAATGTTGGTGACCTCGTGCTGGTTAAGAATGCTAACCTACCGCCACTGCGTTGGCGCCGGGAGCGCATTGTTAACTTGTTTCATGGTAAAGATGGGACCCCCCGGTCCGCAGAGGTTCTTGATGGGGACTCAGTTATCAAACGAGCGGTAGCAACGTTATCTCGCCTGCCTGTAGATTAGGGAACAGGTACGTACCTGTTCGAGCGGGTGACTGTTGGATTTCGAACGTCATTGTACTGGCAACATTTTGACTGTCGCTGGTTCGTGTTTGACGTTTGAGGTTAATGTTCGAAAGAATAAAATTGATTCGTGTTAAAATGGCCGGTGCCGTAATGGAATTTGATTGGTAATTTTGTGTATTCATTGAGCCTCCGCGTGATAGTGATGACACTTTGGGTTTGTTAGGCTAAAATACTTATAATAGTTGAGAACGGTTTGATCGGCCAGGATTGTGAAAATCAATTGATAGTAAGCTGATTGTATTGTCCATCGACCCGCGGTCTCTTTAGTAATAAACCGTATTGTGTTAGGTCGTGGATTCGCGAGTTTTTGTGGGCTGTTCCGCGTAAGCCGAAACGAGAGTATTGTAGCTCGAATACCATAGGAAGTTGTACAGCATTTTAGGAGCTGTATGTGTAAACGTACCAGGACAGACCAGGCGGTGGGGTACCCCATCAACGGCGCCGAAAACAGGACGACACACAACTCCTGTAAGTACTTTAATTATTTTAGATTGTAATAGAACACGGTGACACTGCCGTGGTTCATTGCTCCTTCCAGGGGACATTGTTATAGCGATTGAATACCTTATTCTATGGGCCGTAAGATATCTCAAGTATCACAAAGTGATCGCTGCCCCTTAAGGGAGAAATGAACAGGTGGTCTATAAAAAAAATCTACTTAAGTAATAGCTAAGTTAGATTTAGAGATGAGTACATTTTAAGTTTAAGTTACGATGGGACAGACAAGGACTACAAGCTCCGTAAATGAACAAAGACTTAAAATGATTTTCTTAATTAGATTAGTGCCATATTCTACGTGTTATTAATTTTTATATCAACAGTAGTGGAACTTATAATATACGTATATACTATTATTATAAAGAGGTACAGTCAGGGGCGTAGCTACCGCCGTATCTGCTGTATCAATTATACGGGGCCCCGGGCCACAGGGGCCCCCGACGTGCGTAAGTTAAAATTAATAGACTCCCCATTTTTTTTTTTTTTCAGAAATGAGAAAAGCCAAAAAATCAAATTTTTTTTCCGCGTAAGGCCTGCGTTCAGTTACAACCGCAACTGCTGAAAGAAGTTTTTTTTAAAATTAAAACTGATGAAAAATTACTTAAGAACTTCGATGGGACATGAACGCCTGTCAGACCTGTCACTATTGTCCATAGAGGCAGAAACTTTTGAAAAACGAAAGTCATCATCAGCTATAAATGATTTAATAAATCAGTTTGCCGAAAAAAAAGCAAGGAGAGTGTATATCTTGCTACGCCACTGGGTACAGTTGTGAGATTGTAGGAGAATGGATGTCTCTTCCGGATGTTTTAATAACAGCAGTTCCCCGATCCCTCGCTTCTCAGGCGTAGAGTGGCACACCGAGTGGTTTTAGTCGGTCCGATTCCGACACACCACCCCGCCGCAAACCCCGGTGGGGTGACGGCTCGTGAGGGTTTCCACACGTAAAATAGGATGTATGTATGTCTCTGAATCTACAGAACCAATTTAAATTTAATTTTAAAATCATTTTACTGATAGAAAACCACATTATTTGTGACTGGCATAGGCTATGTGTTAACCCGAAAAATTAGAAAGGCTCTTTGATGTAGTCGTATTTGCTTCAAAATTTGTATAAAGAGGCAAGTTATCGTTAGATTTTATGAGAGACGTGCTTCAGTACATATGGCTTCTTATTGTGACGGCAACGCACTTGCGCTTTTTTTTCATGCACTTGAGGCAAGCGAGACGTATCACCTGATGGTAAGTGATTACCGCCGCCCATGGACACCCGCAACACCAGAGGCGTCACAAGTTCGTTGCCGACCTTTGGGGTATGGTGAGGGGGATTAGGGGAGGAGTTGGGGGTATAGGCCTCCGGGATCCTCACTCACTCGGGGAAACACAGCGCAACCGCTATTTTACACCGGTGTTCTGTGAGGCCGTGGTATCACTCCGGTCGAGCCGGCCCATTCATGCCGAAGCGTGGCTCTCCCACGGTAAGAAGCGTGGCGCTTTTTGTATTGCAGATGTCCATGGAACGACTTACCGTGAAGTGAACCATCCATCCGTCCATTTTCTCTGACATATGTACATAATTGTACTTGAGTCCAACCGTATCATAGAATATTATGATGTTTATATTTTAAGATAAAGCTCATACTTATTAAAATTATTCTAATTAAATTAAATGTGAAAGAGCTTCATGTTGTTTTAAAATAAACGTTACTATTTCTTTAAAGTATCTGTCACCCTAATAAATGTCTAGAAATTATGATACTCTAGCAATCATCTAAACACGCGCCTGAATTCTCATGTATAAATTATTTTAATGTTATAGTAATGATGTAATAATTTATTAGGTACATCATAATAACGAATACGAAACTCTCTACACAGACAAATCACTAATGTATGTTATAAACACTGGAGCAGTAAAAGCTGGTTAAAATCAGCAAATATTCAGAGAACTCTGAAGCAATCATGAATGAACTAAATTACGACCTCCTATAAGCTTTCACTTGCAGAAAACCGCCTGTCCCGAGTAATATGTATTCGGGGCTTGACAATGAACACGCAATTAAGTTCCAAGCGATGTAGCGTTATGTTTGAGTTTCATATGATGGACTCACATTTTAAATGTTAAATACTTACGTGCATGCAATAGAGCTGAAAATCCCATAGCAGATACTGTCACATCAGCTGTTAGAACTTTTTGGAAATAATGAAGCATCCATAGTGATTTTAATAATTAAGCGTACAGTAAATCTTGCGAAATGACATGACACATGTCTAATCTCAGATGTGAGGCTGCACAATTATATGGAGAAATACAACAATGATAAGGTTGGTTACGATATCAAATTAAGTCGATGTCGTATCTCGCCGAGGTTTGTAATTATTAAACTGTTTTAAAAGCGTCATTGCGAGTATTCTAGAAATACCACATGTCAATATTTCAAATGAGTTTATGGGAGTGTGTACTAACCACGAAGCAATTGCTTCGTGGTACTAACACATTAGATGTAATTTTTATATTTATCTTGTTCTGTCCGCTCCTACATGTACAATATTGCGTTGTCAACTATATTAAACTATGGAAAAATAATTTAAATTAAAAAGCTTTTTAATAATCTATAATCACAAATTTTAACAAAAAAAAACTGACTTCAATCAGGACCAAATTTAAATGGGACCACACGGGAAGCACCAGCTTTGAGATAAAAAAAGAATCATCGAAACCGGTTAGCGTGATATTGAGTTATTCGTCAATTTGTCGCGCACATCCTTAATGCAAATTGAAGACTTATATGGTTTTCTCATGGAAGACATGTCAAAACTGGACCAAATTGAAATGGGACCACATGGGAAGCACAAAAAAAACAAATAAAAAAGAATCATCAAAATCGGTTCACCCAGTCGAAAGTTATGAGATAACAAACATGAAATTAAAAAAAACAGCCGAATTGAGAACCTCCTCCTTTTTTGAAGTCGGTTAAAAACAAGCTTTTACTGGAATGCCTCGAGACGAATCAAACGAGTCCAAACTTGATGATGTTGCGGTTGCAACGTTTCTTTACAGAGTTCCTATGGCCACCTACCAGCTCCAGCATCAGATCAGCTCCATGTCATTATAATATTGTATTGTCATGCTGTATACATATGCTTGCAAAATTTCAGCAAAATTGGTTGAGATATCTGCTTCAAAATTGAGTTCCAAGATTCCACCCGAACATGCAAGCATACATACATACATACATTGCAAGTTAATCAAAAGCTTGTAATAAGCCGGATTATCAACAGTATAATATTTTTTAGTTTGGCAAAAGTCCCCTAATGATGTGTTTTAGTGGGTATTATATATTTTTTCCAATCATGACCTGCATGTCCCTTGATGTCGTCCTTCCATCTCATTGGTGGTCTACCCCGCGGTCTAGTGTGTGGCCTCGGGCGCCACTCCAACAGCCTTCGAGTCCACCTTCCGCTACCTTGGATGTCGGCGGCTCAGGACCGTCAGAGGTGGAAGAGTATGGAAGAGGCCTACGTCCAAAACTGGATAGAAAGAGGCTGAGATAGATAGATAGATAGATATATTTTTTCTATGTATTATATGTATGTATTTACAAAAAAAAAGTATACTATATAATATGTGTTTATATCAGTTGTCTAGTACCCATTACACAAGCTCAGCTTAGCTTGGGACTAGATGGCGTTGTGTGTTAATGTCCGAAATATTGATTAATTTTTTTTTTTTTTTTTTTTTTTAAGTATATATCATCACGCTAAGACCAACGGAAGCGGCGCATCAATGAAGAATGTTACAAAAACGGGGGAAAATTATTACGCTACTGGCAATAGGAGACGTAAACAACGTTGCATGGGTCACCTAGTATATTACTATAAATATAGTTTGTTTGAACGCGTTAATCTCGGTAAGTACTGATCTAATTTGAAAAATTATTAGTGTGTGTTAAATAGCCCAGTTATCAAGAGAAGCCATAGGTAGGCTAGGTATTTTTTTTATTTTTTTTTTATGTATGGCCCGCCATAATGACTCTACTCTGCCTGATGGAAAGCACAAGCAGAATCCAAGAGTGGTGGTCACCATACTCACTGCGAATGCAGACAATGCAGTATGGCGACCCACACCATGGCGGCCTAGTGATGCTTCTGCATCTTTTAGTCTAGTCAACAACAAACAAGTTTTATTTATTTATTTGTGTATGAAAACGAAACATGACTGCCTCGATGGTCTAGCGGTTGACGTGTATACGACTGGTCGGGTCAAAACTGCTTTTGGGTTTTTCTTGTTTGTGATCGATACGCCACTCAATGTTTAATTTTATCGGAATCTTACCCACGACCTCCGGATTCGTAGTCAGGGTCACTAAGCACTAGATAAACTGGCTAGTCTTATCGGCAATACTAGATTTCAAAACGAGTACGCAGAAAGTTTATGTGTAGTGACTTTCCAATTCAGCAAGTTTTACCTAATTAAGAAACACATAATGGGCGTTTGATTATTATTGTCACTACAAAAGAAACAATCTTTTGCGGAATAGTTAAACTTAATAACTTAACTTTGACTGCCTCGGTGGCGCAGTGGTAACGTATGCGACTGCTGTGCTTGAAGTCTCGTGTTCAATTCCTGGGTCGGATCAATGTTTGTATGATCTGCAAATATTTGTTTTGGAGTTTGGGTGTTTTCTATGTAGGCATGTACATATTTACAAAAAAAAGTATTTACATATTTATAACAGTTGTCTAGTACCCACATTACAAGCTCTGCTTAGTTTGGGACTAGATGGCGTTGTGTGTTAGATGTACGAAATATTTATTTATATTCATTATTTTTCTAATACATACATATACCTATAGGTAAATATACATCACGCTATATACCCATCAAATGTATATTGTACACTAAAATATACACAATACACATGACATGCTGTTGAAAACCAAGTTGCTAGATATGTCAAATAGTCACGCTTAGTTAACTTAAATTGCTATCAGTTTTGTTAGCGTTAAACTTGGACGGCATTAAAACGAAAGTGATTGCCAATTTCACGGGAGAGTTCACATTTTTCGAGACCACGTTCTGCTTTGCGAATTTAGAGAGTATCGGAAATACTTGGAAAGTCATCACATTTACAGGTAATTTAATATGGTCAAGCTGTGTTAAAGTATGTAGGACAAGTACGTTAGAGAAACGTATTTACTGCCGTGTGTATCTTTTTGGAGTTATTTCTTGAAATCCTGATTAAATTTCATCTAAATTATTATTGTATAGGTGAAGCATTAGATGGATAATTTTTAAATAAATCAATACATGAGTCCATTAGATGAGATAAAAAATGAAATATTTGCTACTAGCTGAACCCCACGTTTTTACCCGCGGTTATTGTCGTACCGCGGGACAAAGCTAGTCTAAGAAAAAGTACCCTAAGTTACTCCTTAGATCATCAGCTATCTGCCAGTAAAAGTCCCGTCAAAATCGGTCGTTCCAGAGATTACCCGGAACAAACAGACAGACAGACCGACAGACAGATATACAGACAAAAATTTAAAAAATGTTGTTTTGGTACATGTATATACATATGCATTTATTTAAAAGCGGTTGTTTTAATATTACCAACATACACTCCAATTTTATTTATTTGTACAGATTAATAGTGTCAAATTTCGTGACGATAAAATTATCGGAAGTCGACATTAAATATTTTGCTAAGAACAAGAGCACTTTTGCTCGTAAAACACTCAAGTTATTATAATCTAAGAATTAATTTGCAAATTACTAAGTGTATTATGAAATGTTTCAATAATTTTAACTTCGTTATTCATTACACTCATTAGTATTCGGATGGATGTAAAAGTTCCTCGAAGAGAGGCACCCTTTGCCCTTTTCTTCTAAGAATTTAATAGGACCGTTTTCCACCCCGAAGGGAAGAAAACGATTATTTCAGGTCTTGCCGAGGCTTGACCTTCGGAGATAGCCTACCCCACCCATACGTACTCACATGCGTATACTTACCTTCCTTTTGTCTCTGTGTGTACCTTAAGTGCGGGATGAGGCGTGTAGAGGGGCTCCCCCCGCACGGCGAGGCGACGGCGGGCGCGCGAGCGCTCACGATCGCGCGACTTCTTCAGTACCTTACTCCGAAGAGCCGGCAAGAACTTGCTTCGGTCAAGCCTCGGCAAGACCTGAAATAATCGTTTTCTTCCCTTCGGGGTGGAAAACGGTCCTATTTCAGTTCTGTGCCTTCGGCTTGACCTTCGGAGACGTGTCTATCCTCTGCCGGCGCCCATAAGCGTATTGTGACAGAAGTGGGTGTAAAGCAGCCAACGAAAATAAACAAGAGTATTTCAGTGAAAAAAACAGTTTTGTTATTTGTTCGTATTATTTGCATACAAAAATATAGAGCCTAGTCTCATACATAGAGAGACCATATCAGACAAGAATTTAGGAACTATGTCTAATAATATAAATACAACTTAGTCTTTGAATATTAACCCTTACGTACTAGAATACTGAATCTTATAAAGAACAACTCTTACATTTTAATCAATAAAACTCTAGCAATAACTAATAATTCAGAGATTAGTCTATTAACTTACTGGTGCTATCACAGAAGATTGACTAAACACAAGGATTCATAACAGTGCAGAGAATGAACTCCTAAGAATGTTGGAGTTACAGGTTCTAGGAGGTTCTACCATTTTACAATAATGTTTGAAAAAATTATCTGAACCTCTCCAGTTACCGTTTTTTAAAATATCATCTAAGGGGACATTATTTTCGTAGTCATGTGATGCCACCGCCGACCTTATCGAGCCTGGGCTAAAATTTATGCCTAATTCCCGGAAAGGAGTTTTCAACCAACCTGCAATTACTGTCCTAGAGGCAGCCTTCACTTCACCACGAGTGGTGATAAATAGATTATGCAAATTAGGTCGGGCATTTCTCCTACAGCCCGAGATATTTATGAGAAGGTTTACCCATTTTACTAAGCTTAAATCAGGATCGCCAGAACAAGATAATTGCCATCCTGACTGTCGACTCTTGATATTGTCTGTTTTAGAACCAAATTTAGGCCAAAACGTTACGCAGGAGTTTGATCTCTCACAATGTTGGTCGTCAATACTCAAGAGAGTTAAGTCATGAATACGGCGTCCAGAAGCCAGCAATAGCAGTAAAGCCACATGTCGAGATACTTGGAATAAGCTATCATCAGACGGGATATGGGACTTCAGCCATCGTAATAAATCCTGAACGTTCCAAATTTGCCTTTTAGATGACAATGACACACACTTATTTAAGCTTATAGCTTTAACCATTGTTGAAACTAAAGGATGACTTGCTAAGTGTTTTTCTTGCGTAGGATCTGCCAAAGTCAATATCACTGATTTGTGGACTAAAATTGTTGATACTGCAAGCTTCCTAACACGAGACAAAAAACCTAAATATGAAGCAACATCCTGGGGGCGTGGATTGCCGGGGGTTTTCTCATTTTGTCTACACCACGTAACCCACTGCAACCAGGCCGACTTGTACGTACGCCAAGTGGAATCGCGCCACGCTGTTTGGATGAGATCAATGTCACCTGGGCTTAACTCTGCTATCAACTCGCTCCAGCCCGTATCCTCCAAACCTCGAAAAAGAAATCTTCTGTTTTCGGTAGTGGGCAGTTGGTGGAGAGGTCGATCAAGGACCTGTTGACATTTCGTATTTGAAAGGGAGGGTTCAGAGCCCTCTTCTTCAAATCGCTTCTCCAGAACACTGTCTCCCAACGCGGAACCATCAGAAGGTATATTCCTGAAGATTGGTTGAGGTGGCGAAGCACTCTGGGTATCAAGGGAGGAGGAGGGAAGGCCCATGCCAGCTTGTAATGCCAAGCTCGACTGAAGGCATTGATGAATGCTGCCTGAGTGTCCCATGATTCTATTGACACATACGTTGGGACTATCTTTGATCGACTGGTAGCGAAGAGATCTATTTGAGGAGTACCCCACTTTATGAATATTTTGCTTGTGATCTCTTTTCTGATATGCCAATCTGGAAGAGTCCTTCCCCTGGACAAAGAGTCGGCTACCGAATTGTATCGGCCTGGTAGAAAAAAGGCCTGGATGGTCACTCCTAAACTCTGCGCTACAAGAAGAATTTTCCTGGTTTCTTCCAACAACGTGACCGACCTTGTACCCCCCTGGTTTCTCAAATACGAAACCACTGTTCTGTTGTCTGACTGAATCATTACTGATGTGTTTGCTATAGAATCGTGGCATTTCTTCAGTGAGGTTCCTGTTCGCCATGACCACCGTCCTATCTGTAACACCTGTTTTAAATCCGCAAGAAGTCGTATTATCTTCTCTTCTGGGAGACGTTTCTCGTTGGCATCGGTATCCCATACAATCCCTAGAAACTCTATTCTTTTTGTTGCCTGTAGGACAGACTTTTCCAGATTTACACACCAACCAAGACTGCTTAGAATGTCTATTGCATAACTCATTTGTTCTTTCAATGCCTGGGGATCTTGGTGCGCAAAGAGATAATCGTCCAAGTAAACTAAAACCCGTAGACCTCTCGCCCTCAGTAAACCTGCTAGCCATTTGCTGACCTGGGAGAAGGCTAGAGGCGCACTGGACAGACCGAACGGGAGAGATGTCATTTGGTAAAGTTCGTCGGCATACCCGAATGCAAGAAATCTTCGGTGACTCTCTTTTATCGGGATGTGAAAATAAGCCTGGCTTATGTCTAACTTTCCTAGGTAGTCCCCGGGCTGGAGAAAATTGGGAACCTGAGTCTGGTTTATCAAGCGAAATTTTCGTGGATTCAGATAATAATTCAAGCGTCGCAGGTCGAATATTTGCCTTAACTTTCCGTTTGATTTTGGAATGAGAAACATTCGAGACAGAAATCCCGTTTTGGCGAAACACTTTTCCACTACGCCCTGAGCTAGAAGTGTTTTGAGCTCCTTGGTCATTGTGTCTGACGGATTGGTCGCGAATCTTCCTAAATTCTCTTGCAAGGGAATGCACAGTGGTTTGGAAACAAAGGGGATCGAGTATCCTGTAATTATTTTTAGAACTGATTTTGGGGCTCCAAGTTTTTTCCATTGATGTAGAAATTCTTGCAACTGCCCCCCTCGAAAATTGTCAGTATGTACGCGGATTTCGTGACTTTTTATTGCTGAGCTCCTTCCCCTTTCTTCGATTCCCATTCGAAGTTCTTTTTGTAGCTGTGTTATAGGATGCTGAGTGATGCGAGGAAGACTGAAATTTAGACGCGTTTTGGACTGTACTGGGGCGAAAGCTAGGCTTACCGGCCTTGGTTTTGACGGTAGTTTGAAGTGCTGGCTTACGAAATGAATTGGTAATACCGTGTCTTCCTTGGGTTTTTGGAGATACGAAAACGGCAGCTGTTCCACCGTTATCCTTAATAAAAGAGCTCAGCTGACGTTCATCAAATAGGTGAGTAGCTGACGGCGGAATATGGTGTAAAGCACTATTGAGGATCTCATTCCGTGTTTTAAAAACCTTACGACGAAGGTCGATTGTTTCTGATCTGTGAGCGCACACAAACTGAAGAATTTGGTCGGAAATCGTTTTGAACTTTGAGTCCTCTGCAACCAACAGTTTAAGCTCTGAACTGGCACCCGGACATTTTTTAATGATGGTATTTAAACCATCTGCTAGGGCCTTACGTTGGAGCAATAAGCCATGTGTTATAGTGCCCAGTATTCCTTCTTGTTTAGTTAACCACGAGGATGGTTGTGGGGAAAGAGTGCCTAACTCAGTGTTCACCTTAAGTGGGCTGAAAACTGATGCAGCGCGCAAGTGTTTTTCTACTTCTTTATAGCGGATACGGCTCCAGCTTTCAGTACCTAATCTTTGGCACTCAATGCCCTCAATTTTAATCTGGGCCAAGGGTTCGGGTATAAGGGGATCTGCTTCTTTCGTCACGGGTAGGAATTGAAGCTCATCCTCACTTCCCTCTTCTTGAAACTCGTCTGGTTCTATAGCAGGAGCTCTCCATGGTGTCTCAGACGGCGTTGACTCTTCGTCACAATCCGAAATACCATTTTCCTTATCAGAGTCCGAATCTTGCCGTCGTTCGATCTTTTCAAGAAGTAAAGAAAACATTTGTTCCATTTTTTGCTCTAAGGCATCTATCTTCGCGTCCTGTGACGTGGAGGGTGAAGGTGAATCAAGTTTCCGTCTGCGCGATGACGGCTGGATGCTTTGTAAGGATACGGAAGATGTACTTCTCCTTTTTCGGCCGGTTGTTTCCGTTATATCTAGACATCCAGACAGGATCTTATCCGCTTCTGATCTGGTATGTAGCATCGGACGCAATACATCAATTGCTTCCTTAAAAAGTTCAGTTCGAGCTGCTGAACCTCGGACACGGTTTGCCACTGCTGGTGGGCCTAAAATAAGAGCTCGTGTAAAAGCCCAATCGAGCAGCTTATATCTTATTTCACGATAAGCCTTCTCCGATAAATGATCCGCCTCTGGTAGAAAGGCGCGAACCAAACCTACAGTAGGTAATGCGTAAACCAGCTTATTGAGCACGTTCGCCTCAATATTTTCTCCAAAAACCTCCTCTTTGGTAGCAGTCGTAACTTGCCAAGAGGTCCAACCATCCGGGAGATGCTCCTGTGCCAATATCTTCACACGCTCCAAAATTTCTTGGTCTTGTTCTGTTTCTGCTCGCTCGTCTAGACAAAAAGAAATTGGTAATAACAACTTACCTGGATCTACACTGTAGAACGTTACAACAACGTTAATTCACTACACGAGATCGCACTTATAACTTTTATTTAACTGTTAAAAATATACGCACGTGTGCACACTAGGTAAGAAATAAGCGTACTGAAGAAGTCGCGCGATCGTGAGCGCTCGCGCGCCCGCCGTCGCCTCGCCGTGCGGGGGGAGCCCCTCTACACGCCTCATCCCGCACTTAAGGTACACACAGAGACAAAAGGAAGGTAAGTATACGCATGTGAGTACGTATGGGTGGGGTAGGCTATCTCCGAAGGTCAAGCCGAAGGCACAGAACTGAAATATGATTATTTTACAACAATTTGTTTAAAAGATTTTATTTTCATGAAGGTCCTAATTATACACACATCAAAAGTGTCTAGGGATCAACATATGTGTCTAGGGATCAACATATATTTTTGCAATAACTTTTCTCCTGATTGATATTAATTAAAATTTTCTATAAGGATTCATCAAATAAAGTGTTTTCGTTTGTCACAGTAACGATAAACCAAGTCACCTTTGCATTAATAAAGAAATTTGCCATTTTCCTAATAAAGGGATTTTTGACATTTGAACCACTAACATTAAAGTTCGAAAAAAAGACTGAAATAACAGTTTTCTTTAAAATTTTATTAGGTAACTTAAACAATTAATAATCCGTGTTTCTACCGCGAACACTAACAACACAAGAATCGGTTTGGCATACTCAAAATGAGTTCATCCAAATCACGCTGTGGAATGGCCGCCCATGTTCGTTGCAACAACAAAAAAAGGTCTTCTTGCGACTGGATACCCTCCATATTCGGCAGAGCTCTTCTCTGTAGCATATCCCATGCATGCTCAATCGGGTTCAAGTCTGGCGACTGAGCAGGCCAGGGCCAAAGCCACATCTCAATCTCAAGAAATCCGCATAAAAATGCTTGATCCCTAG
Organism: Diaphora mendica; assembly: GCA_949125395.1. NCBI lineage: Eukaryota > Metazoa > Arthropoda > Insecta > Lepidoptera > Erebidae > Diaphora > Diaphora mendica. Next base: position 14,181,526 of record OX421321.1, read on the forward strand.
ACACTTTTGATGTGTGTATTTCGAGAGAGTGTAATTTGACAAGTACATATTAGAAATAAATTTTATTTAGATTCCAATCTGTGTGTTCTCCTGTGTTCCTCTATTTCCTGACAGACATTTGATATGACATTCCATTTATTGATATGACTTTTACACTTCTAGTATTTTGTAGAAATACACATTTAATGTAGAGTACGAGAATTAAACCAAAAAAATAATAAATAAAGTTTGTATGGAGCATGTAACTTCCTTTTATTGAAAATTGGTAGTTTTTGGGTCCTATGTATTTTATTACTGTCTAATTTTCCAGTAGTTAAATGCACTTTGTGTCCTCCAAAAGCCATTATTTATTCATATTGAATATCGAAAGGCAATCAATTAAAAACACCAACACACAAACTACTCGCAGTTTAGATGATAAACATAGTGTTGTGCTTATAAGCAGGATAATAAATAATATGCTTAATCGTAATACTCTCAGTAAACTGTAGTTTTCCTATAATATTCTCCATATAGTCAGTCAATTAAGAATACAGAGAGTCACCACCCCAATTCATTTCATGGGTGTCATAAGAGTCGACTAAGGGATCAAAATACGCTGTATAAATTTCTTTTTCTGTTTTTTTTTTCTGCCACTGTTCTAAAGGTTATGTCAGACTCGAATCGACCAAAAACCGCAAACCGTTTCAAGTTACAAGTAGCTGGGGAACCAGGGGTACCATAGAAAGGAAAGCGCTGGATCCCCGACGTACCTCGGGTCAACTTCTTGTCTAAATGACACCCTCCTGAGTGGGAACTTTGATGAACCCAGGGTGCGTGCGCTCCATAGCGTGTCTCGCTACCATCCCGGCCAAGACAGATGGCCTCACCTGTCACCTCCAGCCTTCTGCTCATGGAGGAGGGAGATCGCTTTGCGATTTCTGCGATACCGAGGCCATTTTCGAGCCTGGTGGACAGTCCTAAGCCTCTCCCGATCCCGTTCCACCTTCTCCTACGAAAGCATAACTTGCTCGCAAAAGGAGTATAAAGTTTATTGAAGTATATATACTTTTTATTTCGGACATCTAACCATCTCGTCCAAAACTAAGCAGAGCTTGTATTATGAGTACTAGATAAAAGATATAAATTACAAATAAACTTTTTTTGTAAATACATACATATCATACATAGAAAACACCCAAACTCCGAAACAAATATTTGCAGATTATACAAACATTTGGTCCAAACCGGGAATCGAACCCAAAACCTTATGCACAGCAGTCGCTTAAGCTACCACTGCGCCAACAAGGCAGTCAAGGAGGAGGCAGTGGAGTTCCACGAGCTCTCGCTCCGCACCGTTGAGTGATTTAAAAGATCTAAGCGAACAAACAGTGGAAGCGACTTCGTTTTATACTATGTAAAGATAAATAAAACTGTGTCAAATTAAATGAGGCACGCTATACTATCCATGCATTATTTACACTGCTTAGAACTAGTCCTTTGAGCTGGTCACACATATGTAAGCAAAAAGGTATAACATTTCACATACACAAGGATATCTATGAGATAAGCTAGGAGCATTAAATTACGTAAAATGTTAACTGAGGTATAGTGCTATCTTTTTTTTTTTTTTTTTTTTTGACGGGGGGAAATCCTCATGGATGTCCTCCGCCCTGGGGAAAGGGGCGAAGGGGTCTGTCAGACTCCTACTGACTAAAACCCCCCGGTGTTCCGTCTCACACCTACGCCGGGGATCACGGGAACATAAGAGACAACCGCGATCCCCGACTGGTGCCGGCCCGCCGCTGCGGGCCACATCTCGTCAGCGAGGGAGAGTTTCCCTCGCGACTTCAAGAGGGGCGCGCGGGAACACTACGCGCCGCCACCTCGGGCCCAGTTGGGGGGCGACGGACATCCCCAAGTCCGCCACCCCTGGACCCAGTTAGGGGGGCCGGTGGAGGGCAGCGTAGGCCCTCCCCCGACGCCCGGTGCGCCTGCTGCGGACCGAGAGAGAGGTCAGGATCTCCCTTTCCCTTTCCGCAGCCTCCTTCTGCGAGATGACCGCTTCGCAGAAGGACACCACCGCGTCCCAGGACTCCTCGCCGTCGACCATAGAACGAACTACGGCCGGCAGCGAGAGGTCACTGCCTACTACAGAGATGAGGGCACGGCGCGGCCCCTCCCAAGCAGCACACTCTGCCAGCGTATGCCGCGCCGTGTCCTCCCGACAGTCGACGCAGTGGTGACACCGAGCGTCCGGCTCCCTGCCTATGCGGCACAGGAACCTCCCGAAGCAGCCATGCCCCGAGAGGACCTGCGTCACACGGAACGAGAGGGAGCCGTGCCCTCTCCCGAGCCACAGGTCGAGCACTGGCCGGATGGCCTCGATAGTGACGAGGCCAGCGGAAGGGCTTAAAAGCCTGTCCCGCCATTCCGCCACCAGGACCTCGCGCAGCTGTGACCGGCGCAGCTCGATAACTCGCTGCGTCGGTCCCACGCCACTGGCCCGCGCGTCCTCACGCCACCAATGTAGTGACGCGAGGACTTTCGCCTCCAGGTCCCAGGGCGGAGATCCGGCCAGCACGCAAGCTGCCTCGAAGGAGATCGTGCGATAACCCCTAATGACTCTGACGGCCATCACCCTCTGCGGCTTCCGCAGCACGGTGAAAGAGCCGGCCGTCAGGTCAGCCGCCCAAATCGGGGCCCCATATAGGGCCATCGATCGCACGACCCCCTCGTACAACCGCCTGCAGGCGGCGCTCGGGTCCGACACGTTGGGAAGCAACGTTGACAGCGCCCCCGCCGCGCCCATCAACTTGGGTGCTAGCCGCCGGAAGTGGGGGCCGAAATCCCACCGGCTGTCGAGCACCAATCCCAGATATTTTAGGGTGGACTCGACAGCGATGGTAGCCCCCCCAACCACCATGTGCAATCCCGGCGGCGGCGCCCGTCGGGGAGGTATAGTGCTATCTAAGCCAAGGCTTCCAACAAAAGCTCGAATTAATTAAAGGTCGAGGGTGTGTGATAGGGTTGCGTATAGCTAACTTCACGTGTACCATGATGGCACATACTGATAACTCAATGAATATTTTGGACAATATACAAAAGTAAGATAAATATTGAAATGTAAATAGTGTTTTAAGATCTTCAATAAATATTTTTTTCGTGTTTACGTATTTCGTTGAGCGTATCTATTGAATTAAATATTTAAAAAAAAACACTGGTGTTGTAAAAATACAGCCAATTTCTTTCTTAATGAATGACGAACAGACAAATCTGGGCAACGACTCTACTTTATGATATCTTCAATATTACACAAGCATTGTTATTTTCAAGAAGCGATTAGTCTCTATCCAATCTAAAACCACCCGTAATGCGATAAATTAATAGTTTTGTTTTTACCAAAGAAAATACAAACCAATTTAGTGACGACACGAAAACAGTATACATAATGAACCTTTGACAAAATTTATAGCTCAAATTACATTGTTAACCAACATCTGAATACAAGCACTAATTTCCTGTGAAGCGTAGTAATATCCTCGCGATCGTTCATTGTACCGATTTATGGGAGAGCTCGTGTTCACCAGCAGATAATTACACGCTGTTTTTGATTGATTGATGAGGCCCTATTTGCTGCTATTGTTAAGCACACTGCACTATATCAATTGGATTGGCGAATTTGTTTTTTTAATATTCATTTTGTTTTATTTAGTGAGTTTTTTTCTCTCCGTTTACACAGGCGTGAGTGTCAGTATGTATATATAAGCGACCGAGATTATAGAAGGTTCAATATCTAAATTTGCAGGTGTAGGTGGGTGTAGGTTGCCACTTACCGTAAGCTTACACTGTAAAGTCAATTGGGGTTGTGCACAAGAAAAAATATTACGATATAATTTAATAGTTTGTTATGTAGATTCGAAAATTAATCATAAAACTTAATTCAATAATAGCTAGCCATATCACATACAGATCTGCCCGTCAGATCTGCCCGGCAGGCAGATCCGTGATTCACCACACACGCACAGATCTGCCCGTCAGATCTCCCCGGCAGGCAGTACGGGCAACTGACGGGCATTAGTTCAAATCGTAACTCCAGCATATACGCTCATATACGGTTGTCTGTAAAAATGTCTAATTCAAAGCCTAAATTACTTTGTATCTTTGCAGCGGGATTGATTTTGTTGCATTTTCGACCAATTTTTCGTATGTTTGTGCCTTTAATTCTATAATAAGGTACAATTGCTTATATTTGACTCATCAAAAACAAGGCAAAGACTTAAAGGCTCTATAAAACTTATCCAAAATGCTTTATTTTCGCTTAACACCATTTTTGTGATCAAACTCATTTAAACTAATTACAGTGTTAGTGCGCGACTGACGTCAAATCTGGCGGGCACATCCGTCGCTAGGCTCACACGTACAGTTGGGAGCTCGGATCTGCCCGCCCCGTGCCCGATCCGCTCAATTTGACCACGGGCAGCGGGGAGGCACCCGGCGGGCAAATCCGTGCCCGTTCTCACCATACACGCACGGATCTGTCCGACAGGCACGTCTGCCGGGCAGATCCGGCTGGCAGATCTGTACGTGTATGGCTAGTTAATATCATGCAGCTTTAGTAGCGATGACCTCGCTCGGAAACTAAAACAGAAAGAAGGTTCTCAGCGTCGACGAAAAGAAAACGTATAAAAGTGGGCTAAATTCTGAGAGTGGCGGAAAAATCTATCAATCACTCTGGCACCCCTTTTCCTCTCAAGTGCACTTCGCAACTGGGAGGGTGTGTTTTTAAAATTGAATATAGTTCAGATCATAATGTTATGATATACTTTTCATACTGCTACTTTTCTTCAGCAGAGAGCTTGTTTGTTTATATCTTTATGCTGCCTCGTTGGTCTAGCGGTTGATGTATGCGACTGCTGACCGACCGGTCTCGGGTTCCAATTCCGGGTCGTGCCAAAAAGTGTTATTGAGTTTTTCTTATTATAGAAATACCTACTTAATAACAGCTCGGAGTTTGAAAGTTGGGGTCTGAACCCCCGTGCCTCGGAGAATACGTAAAGCTGTCGGTCCTGCACATGATTTCTTCCTGGTCATGTCGGTTAACCATCCCATCGGATTATGAGAGAGAGGGAACAGAGAATGCACCTGTGTTTGCGCACATACTTGTGCACTTATCTTCTGCGTAGTTAGCTTGTCGCCGTTGAGGCTGGCCGTGGCCGTGGCCGTAATCGGCTAGAAGAACATCATCATCAGTGTATGTATGTACGAATCTATTAAAAAGTCTCACTTTTTGTTACATAGGCATGTTGGTAATAAGTCATTTTTGTGTCCCAGGGCTTCTATCAATTTTTTTTTATGTATGGCCCGTCAAAATGACTCTACTCTGCTTGATGGAAAGCATAAGCAGAATCCAAGAGTGGTAGCCACCATACTCACTGCGAATGCAGACAATGTAATTCTCAGGAAATCTAAAATAGCGTTAGTATAATAATCTAATGATGATGATCTGATGATGATCATAATTTAAGATGATAGGAATAAGAGTAAATAGGAGTTTGAGTGCTCGTTTTATTTATAGTGAGCTAGCTTTTATAAAGAGTAGCCTATGTCTTTTGTCATGAGTCAAAGTATCTCCATCCAAATTTCATTGAAATCAGTGAGGTTTAGCTGTAAAAGATTTAAAGAACCGACAGCCAGATTTACCTTCGAATTATTAATTTACAAAAAACAAAAATCTTCTGGGTTTATTCTTCTACAAAGAATTAGCATTTTAATCTAAAATGACACTGTTGTCTGCATTTTCTTTACACTGTCGATCATTAATTTGGTGGTGGTTTTTTATAAATTTTTAAATTACTATTATATAGACAGGCAGATGTTTAAAAGAACTAATAATAGCCTGTATCCTGAAGGATTCCTATTAGTTTAAATATGAATAAAACTAATAAAATACTGATTGGAACGAAATATTATTTGCCAACGTATGGACGCTTGCAATCACTTTATCAAATCAACCAAGAAACCATAGGGCTCCTTAGTACCACTTTGAATGCCCATGTAAAGTACACACAGAATCAGTTCTCAGCAAGCGTAGCAGTTTGAGTTAGATAACTACCAGTACGCTTGGGGTACGTCTAATTGAAATTGAAATGGAATCTCAATTGTTTACTTTTAACTTATATTCCTTCGAAGAGCCTCATTTAATGGAAGAATGGCATTTCCAAACTTTTGAAGTAAAAACTTCTTTAGCCGCGTCGAGCACTTTTTGGTAGAATAGTTATGAGTTCGCGTCACCGCGTAACCGACATGCTGACGTCACAAAACTTCTTTGGTAGAGTTAAGTACTCTTTGGTAGGGGAAATTCTATGGGTTCACGTCATCGACATGCTAATGTTTGATGTTGGTAATTTTAATTTAAACATTAATTTTACAAATAACATTCTAAGTTATAAGTTTTCACTTCTATCGGCAGTCTTTATAACTGCTTATTTTTTTTGCCGAGTGTTGTTTTTTAATGGATTCTTAGAACTGTATTAAGTAGCAACAAATAGTAAAACCTAAAAAATTGTTTTACTGTTAAAATTATTGATAAAAATACAAATCATGTAAGACCTCATAAAGAAGTGTTCGTTGTTATTATTGCTGAACTACACACATCAAAAGTGTCTAGGGATAGGTATCAACATATATTTTTGCAATAACTTTTCTCCTGATTGATATTAATTAAAATTTTCTTTAAGGATTCATCAAATAAAGTGTTTTCGTTTGTCACAGTAACGATAAACCAAGTCACCTTTGCATTAATAAAGAAATTTGTCATTTTCCTAATAAAGGGATTTTTGACATTTGAACCACTAACATTAAAGTTCGAAAAAAAGACTGAAATAACAGTTTTCTTTAAAATTTTATTAGGTAACTTAAACAATTAATAATCCGTGTTTCTACCGCGAACACTAACAACACAAGAATCGATTTGGCATACTCAAAATGAGTTCATCCAAATCACGCTGTGGAATGGTCGCCCATGTTCGTTGCAACAACAAAAAAAGGTCTTCTTGCGACTGGATACCCTCCATATTCTACAGAGCTCTTCTCTGTAGCATGTCCCATGCATGCTCAATCGGGTTCAAGTCTGGCGACTGAGCAGGCCAGGGCCAAAGCCACATCTCAATCTCAAGAAATCCGCATAAAAATGCTTGATCCCTAGACACTTTTGATGTGTGTATATTTATCTCTATCGAAGTGACTGCTTTAATATATACAAACCATAGTCATATTCTAGTAAAACTGAACATAAACTAGAATTTGAATTCTACAAAGTCTGCTCAATATACAGGTATAAGATAAAATGAGGTCTGGCTTTCGTCGACATTGTACCTACTCTACTATCGATATTGCTTTCAGATTGTAACTTATGAATATGAATGATTTATTAAATGTTTCACATATTTGCAACAAAGTAGTTGAGTTATTTATTGTTAATATCAATCTCATATGTAGTTTTTTTTTTGTTTATTTGTTTTCTAACAAACAGTTTTTGAAGTAACGTACCCATGACAAGCGAAAAATGCAGACATTAAGTACCTACACATAAATAAACAAAACATAAGTATGTGAATCTCATACACATGTGTATGTATAAAATAGTAGTACACTACGTATGGGCATATATTATAGTAGAGTACATCAAAGAAAGCTAGGTACAGAAATAAATCTTGAATTTTAAGAGAATTTAAGAGTAACACCCGGTATCCATGAAACACCAATGGTTTTTTTTTTCTATAAAAGTGAGAGTCCAATGACCCCCGAGGGCGTTCACACGGTGACTTCTAGTCTAGTCTAGACTATAGAGACATAACAACTGTTGCAGAAAATCTATTGTATTTGTAAGTGTTATCGATTTTCATAATACAGCATACGTAGATATATGGTGCTATGACAAAAAACATGACTTGACTGAAATTCAGATTACCGTGGGAGAGCCATGCTTCGGCATGAATGGGCCGGCTCGACTGGAGTGATACCACGGCCTCACAGAAACCCGGTGTGAAATAGTGCTTGCGCTGTGTTTCACCGAGTGAGTGAAGATACCGGAGGCCCATACCCCAATCCCCTACCCCTATCTCCCTCCCCAATCCCCAAAAGGCCGGCAACGTACTTGTGACGCTTCTGGTGTTGCAGGTTTCCATGATCAGCGGTAATCGCTTACCATCAGGCGATACGTCTGCTCGTTTGCCCTCCTATTCCATAAAAAAAAAAGATTTATAATTTTTAGTAATAAAATCGACTGATATAAACACGTCCCTGAAATATGTGCTATATAAATTTATATGCGGTCATTTTATTTGCTGAGATGTTATCATGCGAAGGCCCTATGTAAAGAAAATATTCGGAATTCGTAAATCATTTGTGCGTGCCTTATCTTAGGCCATCACACATAAGACCAGTGTCGTATTTATTTGAAGATACTATAAACACATATTCTTCTCGTATACGACTTTGTTGCTGATTCACAACTGATTGAAGAACAACTTGAATTTATTTAATATATGTAATTAAAATTGACGTGGAAATTTTTGACACTTATCAAGTAGAACTAATTAAATCAAATTGAACAAAGAAAATTGGGAACAAATGCTATTAACTACGAAACTTTACTACTTCATCAGTTATTGAAGTCAAGAGCTCAGTCTAAACAGTCAGTGAACAACGAACTCTGGACTCAATCTACAAACACTTAACGAAGGCATTACCTTAGTTTGGGAAAACTGTAGATTTTCAAATTCAAATTCAAAAAGATTTTATTCAAATAGGCACTTATTTTACAGGCACTTATGAATAGTCAATATTTTAAAATCGAGTGATTCTAGTCGCCGGTTCCAAGTGCAGCCTACCCTTCATGGAGAAGAATCTGGCAAGAAACTCCATGGTTGCTCTTTTTAAAAATATAAGTAGGGTTTACAAAACATTTTTTTACTAAGAGACTTGGATGAGAATGAAGTCGACCAAAGAAAACAAAACAAAAAGTTTTGCGTCATTGCTGCACAGCCATGCACAAGATTTTTATATTGTGAGGTCCACTTATGGAAAATAAAATCCAAATAGCACTTTCACTCACAGTCAAATTTAGAAAGATGTAATATGCCCAAATATAAAACAATCAATAAAATGTCACAAATGTAAAATAAACTAAGACGCATGGATCAGCCATCTACCTATTCAACCATAGTTAAGCCGCATACTCAGGCCGCACGGTTTGTTATGACTGATTTATTCTCTAACATAAATTATCTTGAGTGTAGGAATACTGTTCAAAAGTATGTTGCTGCAATTTTTCTCAAAACATATATTTCAGTGAGTAGTGTATGGTCGTGTACATTAATTATTATCCTTGTTGAAGGTACTATACTCTTTGCGCTGTAGCATGGTGCGGTGCGGGTGACAGTTTCAGTAACATTTCGTTTAATAAAATGAGAATCCAATTAAAGGAAAAAAACCGATAGATTGAAAATATTTAATGATTTCACTAACTACTCTGTTTCGTAAATTTTACTGACTATTTTTATGAACTCCAAGTCAAATGGCATAAAAATAATGAAATTGAAGAAGTAACTTTAGTTAAAAATAATATAAACACTTTTCTTTAATTCTCCGAAAAGAAGGACAAAATTACAAAATATCCAAAATATTTTCATTATTACGTTCCTTTCTTGTTATACCTTAACAAATTAAAAAAGGAACTAGAAACTTATCGGAAAAAAAAAAAATCTGTCAAGTAAAATAACTTGCAAGATCTATCAGTGGAATGTGCAAAGTTCCAGAAACGATTTGTAGGCTTTTAATGGACGACCTCGAAACTTTGCTGAAATAGCTTCAATTGCGGTAGGACGTGTCTTACTGAGATAAATTATTTCTCTAGTATTTTTGTAATGAAATAGAGGCCAATAGACAGACAGGCTTTCTTCGTGGTAAGTGACTGCCGTTGTTCGGATAACATTTGCTTCCTTTAGTAATCTAATTTACTGGGAATAATATAGAAATCTATATACATAACCATAATTTAAAAAAAAAACAATAACAATATTTCACAAGCGTCAAAAAATTCCTCCGCATCATCGCCCACTGGTAGCGTTCTCAAAAAGCTGGCAGCATTGCCACGTTGAATGGCAGTGCTAATTCTCGGTGCTAAAAAAAGGCCGGCCTTCTAGACAAGAGAAGCGTCGATGAGTTGCTTAGCTAGTTGTTTAAACATAGCGCGAGCACTGGGACCGCATGAACCTACTTACTGGGTGTAAAACACGAAAAAAATACTTATCGCCGGTATGCTGTAGGGCCGGGATATCAGTCTAGTCGAGCTTACCTAAGCATGTCGGGCATGGTTTATTAAATTATGTGTATTGATTTACACATGATTTTCATAGTTAATATTATACAGTTATAGACTATTAACAACAACATTGGGATGATGGATTGGATATTGAGATGGTGATTTTAATTAATGTTTTGGTTACCTAAAAATATTTTAATACTAATGTTTCTTTAAGAAAATGATTTTGGGATTATCCTAACTATAGTTTTGTATTTAAATAGAGGTTTTCATACTTTGGTATATTCAATTCGTTAATGAATACAAGCGAATGCTACTAATCAAATTTTAATGACACTGTAATGCCAGTATGGGGCAGTCAACATTATATTCTTCGTGAATACAATATAAATAAAAATAATAAATTATTATTTGAATAGTAAAGAATACCTTCTTCGTTGTTCTTACTTTTTCATTTATTTAAAGCTACAGTTGAAGCATACTAAATGGAACAGACACTGAATAAATTTAGTAAGCAGATCTATTTATATTTTAAGTCCAGATTGTTGAATTGTTTTAGCGTTAATCTATTATGATTCGGTAATACGAAGAGCTTATATTTTAGTAGGGGTTGCCTATTGGTCAAAATTCGACTATAATTAGTTTTTATTTACCTTTCTGCACTTCTCCTCCATGTAAACTTTAACTATACCAAATTTCATACTCCGCCATTCGCATAAATTTTCGTAAAAGAGGTAGAAAGTTTTGTGACTCTGGAATTATAGGATCTATAGGTAGTGGTAGCCACTTGGCATTTGGGATAAGGGAGCTAACTAACCAAGTCAGCTACGCTGCAAAGAGAAGAACCGCTTGAAAAAAATACTTTGCTAAACCGTTTGCATATCTGACGGATAGAAACTCCTTCCGAAGCTTCGCTTCTACGAAAAGGCCTATGTTCATATGTCTAGCTGTGGACTATTAAAGTTTGTCAACATTGACGTTGACGACCCGTCAGCTAATTGCTTCCTCATCCCCATTTTACCATAAAGGTACCGCAATAATTTCTAGTTGAAAAAACACGAAGAGTATTGCCTGAAACGAAAGCTTAAAGTAAACAGTTGCAGTAAACTATTCAGGCAATATATAGCGACAGAGGAGAGAGACGTGCGAGTTTGTTTTTTTCATTTTTTTATGTTGCCGAGCTCCACAAACTTTTTACAGTTTCCCGTCTGTCATCAAATATCGAAAAAGGTGGTAATAGATTAAATCTGTTTGGAAATGGCGTGGAAATCTATTCACGAACTAAAAATATTAGGTTTACTGAGGTAGAATAGAAGATAGAAATTATCTAACCATTTCAAAGGGGTAGTGAAGAATGAATTAGATTATAAGGGATCGAAAATGTGGTTTTCGGATTTAGTTAAGTTTATAAGTAGAACAAATACAAAGAATGGCTTTACAATGATAAATTCGTGTTTTAAAAAATGGACGCTGTATTTGAAGGACCATTTGTAGAAAATCTGAAGCAACTATTCAAGGGCCCGAGTGATTAAAGAGGTGGTATTTTTTTTTTTTCGATTGTGTCTTTAAACTGCTTGGTTAGCGTAGTGGTTTAAGCGATCACCATGCCGCTTCTTACAGCATCGAGTGTTGTTAGTCTAACTCCCACATGGGAAAACGCCTTGTGTGATCTACAAGTACTTGTTCTGAATCTGAGTGTGTATCCGCTTCGTGTATGTTTGTAAAGTCTCCCACAGTACAGAATATATTTACTATGCGAGAGATGTCTTGATGAAAAAAAAATCCAACAAGTAATGTACTTTTGTAAATTTATTCATACTCTAATATTATAAACATACAGTAACTCTGTGTTTTACAATTTCATGGCTAGACCGCTGCACCGATTTCTTTGAAATTTGACATGGATATACTTTGTTTCTTCAGGAAGGACATAGGCTACTAGCAAAAGCTAGTCTAATAAACATATTAGACCTTGCAACTTACTAGCTACCTCTAATACTAATAAAGTACCGAGAAAACAAAGATAATGTTCCTGTTTATTTATAGCCTCGTAATTCCTTTTATACAATGCAGCAAGTTGCCAGATTTACGAATAGACTTCTTTGTATTTGAATTACCTGAAGAAATAAATTGTAGGTGATACAAGACAATATTTTTAACCGACTTCAAAGAAAGGAGGAGGTTGTCAACTCGACTGTATTTTTTTTTTTTTTTTTAATCGCTCTCCAAAATGACTCTACTCTGACTGATGGAAAGCATAAGCAGAATCCAAGAGTGGTGGTCACCATGCTCACTGCGAATGCAGACAATGCAGTATGGCGACCCACACCATGGCGGCCTAGTGATGCTGCTGCATCTTTTCTAGTCTAGTCAACAAGTTTGGAACTTGTTGACTAGACTAATTGGGCCTCTTTTATATTTTATATTTGTTACCTCATAACTTTCGACTGGGTGAACCGATTTTGATGATTCTTTTTTTATTTGAAAGTTAGTGCTTCCCGAATGGTCCTATTTAAATTTGTTCCAGATTGAATTGAATCGTTTTTTTTGGTAAAATTTGTAATTATTATTAATACAACCCGAGTCTATTCTCAAATACAACAGACTGTGACCTCTCAACATATTATTCTGGACATATAGTAAAGATGTCGGTGAATGATTCGTGACTAATATGTAAATTAGTCAGAAACATAATCTTTGAGAGATTATAACAAAATGCAAATGCCAATGGAACACAAAAATCAAGGGTAGTAATGTTATATTTATACTGTTGATTGTCGGCGCTTGTTAGAGTACATTCTTTAAATTAAACTCACTTGTGCTTTTGTACTAAGCTTATACAGCAGAATAAAAGTAAGTACTAACTAGTGCCTAGCGTACTATGTAAGCAAAGCTTTTATGCTATTTGAATGAAATACGTTGAATAGTTAGAAAATTATCAGGAATCAAAAATGTATTAAACACTCGCTGTATCAGGACCTATTTCTTAGCGTTCCATGGATTCACCGTGCGGGTGCCGGGTCCATCGCGTGATAGATGGGGGCAACACATGCGACTTCGACAGTGCCTGGGAATTGCGACCCAGGTTTAGGTTTAAGGAGCACTCCTTACGACGCGTCAACGCTCACCTCCACTGTCCGCCGTGTTACCCCCTCTACCTAACCATATTTGAAGTGAGCCTAGCAATGCCGCTTTGGATATTCGTTCAAGAAAAGAGCTTACTGAAGCTCTTGGCAATCCAAGGTCTTTAAGCAGGTTATAGAGGGATTTAGCTGGTATACCCCTCGCACCCGCTTCCACGGCATACAGCGCAACGACATAACCATTTTTAGTTATTTCGTTGGTTAAGTCAAAGTACTTGTTTCTTTTTAAAGCGTGGTCTTTAGGGATGTTCGTTTCCCACGGCACCGTGAGTTCTACTAGTACTACACGCTTAATTGACATTGCATAAAGAAATATGTCCGGTCTGAACGCCGAGGCACAGATATCCTCCGGTATTCTGTAGTGATTTTCATACGTGTCCACTAATAATGTCCAGTCACTGGCGGTATTTATAATTGAGTACGGCTTTTGTGTGAGTGAAATCTTTTTTGTTGAGCCTTCCTTTACAAACGCGATGTTAGTTTTTATGTTTGTTGTTGTTCCTTTTTTCGCTCTCGCCAGTGATAAACTTTAGCTTCGCGTATGATGAGTAATACCCTATCATGGCGACGTGAATAATGACCCCGGTCTAATAGCGCCTTACAACCTGTCAGTTAGTGCCTGGCTGTACCTATTGCCGCATTGCACATCGTACAAGCCTTTTCTGTAGCTTTTCCCCACCTTACTAGGTTGCTTTGATCGGGGAGGGTTAATTGAAAGGCGTTGAGGTAGAATTTTAACAGGGCGGGTGACCAATCATATAAAATTGTGCGCCATTTCAAAGCTGGTGGGATACAAAATTCTCCTAGAGTCAACCATTCATTCTGCATTTCTAGGTTCATTGCGTGCACCTTGTAGGTCTCGTTTTCATCTTGTTGTATGAAAGATTTTGTTATCTCTTTGTCGGTCTGTCTTCTAGTATTTCCCAATCCAACTCTACTGGACTGCGTACCCACCATGAATTTTTTGTGGAATTGGAGCCGTGACTCTAGCTCTGATGAATTTTTGTCTTTTGGAAGGGATCTAACGATTTCGTCTTGGGATTTTGACAAGACATGCATTTTGGTAACTCTTAGGTGTTTGTAGAGTTCCGAAGGTTTTTTAAATTTCATTCCAAAATTATTCGAGCCCCTGTACAACGTTGACGGGTCTGCAGATGGTGCTAGCCCGAGCCACAACTTCAATGTCTTAGTGACTTTCGCGTCCAGAGTTCTTATGTGGTTCTGGTTTATATCATATACTAGAAACGGCCAGTTGAGACGTGATGTTAAGTAGTTGTCGTAAATCCAAGCTTTTTTTACGTTACTAATTGGCTGTTGGTCTACCTTGTCAATGTCTTTTACGAAGTCATCGACTATTACGTTTATAGATGGAGTACGACCTTTGTATTCTATCTTTCTTCCAAGGAATTTAAAGGGCACGGTTTCTGATATTATTGAAACACTTTCCCCACCAATAGTAATCCCGGGGTCATATGAGGTATACCTGGTGCCTCGCCGGCCCAGACAAAGGCAATAGCATTTGCTAGGTTTTGTCCTCATTCCCTCCGTCCAGGTACAGAAGTCATCTACCTTACGCAGTAGTTCTTGGCACTGCTTTGGATTACGTGTAATGATCGCAAGGTCGTCTGCGAACGCTAAGATGGATTCCGTATGTTTTCCATTGACCTTAAACCGATAGCCCCACCTCTTTTCGCATGTTGCGATATTATCTATTAATATATTTATAACTGTATTAAATACTACTGGCGATAAGCAGCAACCTTGGAACAACCCTACTCTGTATTCGAGAACTATATATATAGAACTAGAACTATATAGAACTAAAATACAGACACAGTATCTAATGTAATATTACGTAAGCGCTGTAATATCTCGCGTAACGTAAAAACAAAAGCATTTTTCAAAATAAATTTCTAAGATGCTTCAATATTCAACGAACTAATAATATACCACATGCCATATCTAGAAATATGTAGATATGTATAACACAAATCTTTCAAATGTAAATCTGTAAAATATAAGCACTTTTCAGCATAATTATCTACTTTTATAGTTTAAGTGTATACCGGTAATATTACTACAGTTTTGATGACTAAGCTAAATAAAAATGACTACAATTTCTTCTTAAATATTTCATGTAAATGGAGCCATATGCTCTTAGTTTTTCCTTAAACTACGTTCCCCCAACTTAATTATAGTTTTGTAAGTCCACTAACAGCTTTCTGCAGCTTCTCTTTCATTCTAAATTCTTAAAAGGTGTCGAAAAAAAAATTTGTTAGAGTATTCTAGTAATATATATACATATTGAAACAATATATACATATTTTTTCAATATGTATATATTGAAACAAACCGTTTTGTTCCTGTGTAGCAGACAGTTGGCCCTTAACCTTGCTGCGTAAGAGATGGCAAATAAAAAAGTTTAGAAAACTAACATTATAATATTAGTATATTCATGTAAAACAATATGATACGTAAAGAAACAATATCTTGTAATAATAATATTAATAAATAAATATTCCGGACATCTAACACACAAGGCCTCTAGTCCTAAACTAACTCCTATATTATACATAGAAAACACCCAAACTCCGAAACAAATATTTGCAGATCATACAAATATTTGATCCGACCCGGGAATTGAACCCGAGACTTCAAGAACAGCAGTCGCATACGCTACCGCTGCGCCATCGAGGCAGTCTTTTATTATAGTTTTTCTTATATAGCTGTTGGATTTCGAACGTCATTGTACTGGCAACATTTTGATTGTCTCTGGTTGACGTTTGACGTTTGAGGTTAAATATGTAAAAAAAGATTGTGATAGAATTCGTGTGCGAATGGCGGGCAGTGAATAATTTGATTGTTAATTTTGTAGTACTCGTATAGTTTCCGCGTGAGATTGATAACACCGTGAGGTTTGTTGAGCTAGGGTACTTGTGGGCTCGCCGCCCAGCGTGAGACGAGATTAATATCGAAAATTGTTGAGAAGGTTGATCGGCCAGGCTAGGCTTGGAACAGTTAAGTCAATTGTGATTAGACTCGCGAGAATTGTAATACGTGATAGGCGCGTCCCGCGAGAACTAAAACGAGAGTATTGTAATTCGAATATCAGTGAAAAGTTGATTATTGAGATTAATTCGGATACCTTGAGAAATAACCAGCACCTGGAAGCAATGTTTGTGTGAAGACGCAAGAGCAGAAGATTCTACCCAAGAGATATCTCTTGGACGCCGAGAACAAAGAAGACACACACTCCAGTAAGTGCTTTAGATGAATTTAATTTAGATTAAGAACACGGTGACACAGGCCGTGGGTCATTCTTCTTGCCAGTGGTATTAGTAGTGATTGTATATCCATCTATGGGCCCGTGGGTATTATAAACTTCACAAGGTGATCGCTGCCTTGGCAAGAGGACTGATCAATAGCACTTATATAGTTATATTTACTAAATACATATTGTAATATATATTGCTTGGTGATTATGAAAATGGAAACATTCAGACAGTAGAAATGATTGTGCTTATCACATTGTCATACACTATTATCTTCAGTTGGAAACGTATCTACAACCTTTCGTTTAGTAAACAGAATGACTAACAACCAAATACAACTGACCTATCTTATCGTGTAAATTATGTAGTGTGTAAACACGAATTGAGGGAACCGTGTCGCATTGAACAAGGATTTTATCGCCGAGCAGATTTGCGATGGGATTGCTTTACAATCAGATTACGCATAGGTACACACACGTACATCGCAATCCCCTTTTTTATTCCATTTTATTTTCTGTATTGGACCTTTGTAGTAACTTTCCATTTTCAATGAATGCTATCTGCATTGATTTTAAATCTCACTTTTCTTTATAAAATACATAATTTACATCCACAGAAACCGACTATATCCGATCAGATGATCAAGTCATGAAGCCGTAGCCACTCATTGCTCTTAAACTTGAAAATATGACTTCATGATGCCTTTTGATCTGATTTAAAACTAGTAAAATTAAGTCATGAAAGCTGTATATAGCTCTTAATATAAGTTTAGCCTTTTCATTTTTTTGTCTGTGCAGAAATACCCCCGGATACCACCAACTGATGGTAATTACTGCACGACGTCTCAGGTAATAGTAGCCGAATATAAGTTTAGTCTGCGAATAAGTGCCTTAGTAATCACAAGATATTTAATGTATTCAAAAAGCAGTTACGAATCAGATAAAGTGCAACATAAAATTTCCATATTTACATTCTTGTTTCCGACATTTTATCGTTACCTAGAAAGTACTCAGGTTAAAAGCATTAAAAAGTATGTTTCGTATTTGACTTATCATTAATTATATTTTCTCGTAGTCCTGGGTGTTTGGCGGAGCAGATTAAATTATTTGCATCCATAGAAATTTATCATGATTTTCCAACGTTGTGAGTATTGCAGAGATCTCGGTATCTTTTTTAATTACGATACTGTCTAATAATCATTACGAGTATATTAAAGATATATTTAATAACTGCTGATGATAACATTAATTGATATAATTTTAACTGTGTTCGTGTTTAAAACACTATTTTTTGTACATGTACGTACGATTACGTAACGAGTATAAACGTCACTCTTTATAATTGTAAAATAATGGTTGTCTTAAAAATCAATAGAAAGAAAACTATAACTACTAACTATTGGGTTTTATAATAAATATGGATGTGTTGTAGACTACCACAAATCATCAATGAAAACTCAATGTTTTTTCATTTTCTTTTCGATAATTGGTAATTTGATAATACAAGCTATGCTTTTTTGAAACAATATTAAACGTATTGCTGTTTATAATATAAAAAAAACATGCCATTTACGCGGTAAAAATGTGCAAAACTAAATTCAACTTTTTCGGTACTTTTGGTACGTTTTTTAAATAAAAAGGCAAAAGGAGCCTGGATAAATACTGTTCAAATCTGGATATCAACATAACACGGTGGAAATATTTGAAACTGCAAATTATTTTGGTATTCAATTAGCCGGCCCCTTAATTGCGACGATATAATTTTTTTAATGACGGTGAACAATTGTCGCTATCCATAGATAGATTTATATAATCTATAGGTAGTATTTATAATACAGTAGGTGTTAAGTTATTGTAGGTGTATTTTTAGCATTAATTTCGCCAATGATTTCCCATTCATGCTTTCGCAATATGCTAACACTTTATACAAACCAAAGGGAAACATGAAGATATGCCTAAATATGTGTATATAAACTTGTAATATCGAAATAAGGATATAAAATAATATTTATCGTATTTTACGCTAAGGAAGTTAGGCAATATATTATCAAAGTTTACCTCGAAACATTACTGAAAAAATATACTTACCTTTCGTTACAGAGCGCATCATGTGTTACTTCTAAAGGATGGCCTACCATCCTTTTTAAGCTTCCCTAGAAGCTTTTTATTATGAATGAGGTAAGGAAGCTACCTTTAAAGCTAAAGCCCCGATAGCTATTCAGATTCTATGAATTTCAGGATAGCCAAAGTACCTGTAATATTTGAACCTTCATATTTTATGAGCACGTTTTTATCTTAAAGAATTTTTTTACAATGCTAAAAGTTTGACTTGTTAATTTCTATATTATTACTCACCTTCAATATTTGAAATACATAATTATGTAATTAACTTATAAGGTTTTACGACGCCAACTTAGGCATCCACAGCTTGTAATCTTCAGCTTTAAATGTTAGACATACAAATAACTTTTAAGCTCTTGTCATCAGCACACCCATACCAACTTATATTGTCTTCATTACTACCATCCTAAAAAATTGCCTTATCCTTTTCTGGCAATGACATCTATCACCAAACGCACCTTATACATAACAAGCTAAACACTTGTATATAAAATTATGTCGTTGTCACTTGATTTCTTTCCGTCGAATACCAATAACAAGCTACCAGCAAAACTAATAAACAATGTATATATTCCCCGAAATGAACGAATCCAAAGCAAAAGTACATATTAATTTCCGTGAAACTCTTAGTCGTCTACATACAAGGATGCAATTACGACTATTCAGCAATATCTCCTTTAGGAGTGAACAACGAAACCCAATTTTCCTCCAGTTGAATCTTTTGTTTCGTTCACTTTCATTAATCTACTTGCCCTTAGCTCTCGAACACTTTATAGTACCGTTGCTGGTGACATAACTTTTTATATGTACTAACTTTTTACATTATATTTTTAATAAGCCAAAATAGTTTCATGATATTTATTCACTAGTCTCGTGACTAATATTTGCGTGATATTTATTTTTATATACATGTATATAAAGTATCACTTCATTGACAGCCTCTCTGTCGGTCTGTCTGCTTGTCTGTTTGTAAGTATGTCCATCAAGAACCGATTTCGGTAGTAGGCAGCCGTAGATACACCCGTAGGAAACTATAATAGCTGTTTTTTTTTAAACTTGAATATTGCGTTTGAAAAACTCTATATTTTATACATCAATACATGCGATAGTATTTTCTGAATGGTCAAAATTTGACAGGAAAACCAAATGGTCCAATATCTTTGAAAATGGATTTCCGAGTCTTTTGTTTTTTTTACTGTATCGAATAATCATAAATGTCACTTTTAGATAAAATATAATGTTGGAAAGAAATAATCTCATGAAACAGTTATGGGCTGTGTTGCAAGATTGAAAAATGTTTTACGACCGATGTTCGGGGCTCCTCTGTAGAGGTTTTAATAAATATTTGAGTACATTGAGATTTTGCTTGCTTTTACAGTAAAAGCAATTTCCAATAAAATCCAGGTTAAAATTGTAGACGGTAAACACAAAGTGACTTTAGACTGCCTCTGTGGCGCAGTGGTAGCGTATGCGACTGCTGTGCATGAGGTCTCGGGTTTGATTCCCGGGTCGGACTAAATGTCTGTATGATCTGTTCTTGTTTCGGAGTTTGGATGTTTTCTATATATAATATGTATGTATTTTAAAAAAAAGTAATATATGTAATTTATATCAGTTGTCTAGTACCCATAACACAAGCTCTGCTTAGCTTGGGACTAGATGGCGTTGTGTGTTAAAATGTCCGAAAAAAAAGTCATGGTTTAAAATTTACAGTACTCACATTCATAAAATAAAAAATAGACAAAAAGATATTTACTAAAATAACATTCTTATGGCTGAGAGGTCCGCAGCACTAAAAAATAATCTTTCTAAATTGGCAAATTGTGACATAGCCTAAGTTGTATACATATACGATGGAATACTAATGAGATAGTAATTTCACAATACAATTGTTGTGGGTTCAAATCCCACACGGGACAACACTTTGTGTGATCTGCAAATTGTTGTTCTGAGTCTGAGTGTTCTTTGTGACCGTTGAATGTATGTAAAGTCATATATATACATAAAGTTCATAATAGTCTATTAGGGACTTTATCAACCAGTGATGAATCTGGTACTTTATAATTTTTTTTAAGGGGTTTACCAACTGAAGAGCGATTTGTCTGCCTGTCTCGTTGATGCAGTGATAGCGTACGCGACTGCTGTGCATGAGGTCTCGGGTTCGATTTCCGGGTCCTACCAAATGTTTGTATGATCCGCAAATATTTGTTTCGGAGTTTGGGTGTTTTCTATATATAATATGTGTATATTTACAAAAAAAAGTATATATTATGGCTTTGTAACAGTTGTCTAGTACCTATAATAGACGCTCTGCTTAGTTGGGACTGATTGGCATTGTGTAAGATGTTCAAAAATATTTATTTATTTATTTTATCATTTCGAAATGCAATGTCAATACGTGTCAGCAGTAATATCTGTTTATTCTTAGTACAATTATAATAAATATAATTTTTTTTGTGGTTTAAGAAGGAAAACCAGCAGATAGGTCACCTAACTGTAACTAACTAAGGGCCTTATCATACTAGCCGCAGCTGCACAGCGAGGACGTCGCGGGGTGGTAGCGTGGTTTTCGAAAATGATAATGAAGTATTCCAAAATGATAGCAAAGGTGAATATAGGTATTCTTTAGAAATAGATGCACTGGAGCCACTTCTGATTTTTAATTCTATCTTTGACGTAGGTTAATCTTGTTTCGCGTCCGCAACGAATTCGCTGCGTATACACCTCAAAACAACTGTATGAATAATGGTCTCATAAAACCTCAATATAATATTTTTATTAACGTTGAAAGTACTCAGCATTATGGCGCTCTTTACTGCTGAACGTACCTCACGAAACTCCGAGTATTTCTACGTAATATATTCGATTATTAACACGCATATAACCAACATCATAAAACCTTCAACATGTTTTGTTTTCGGTTTCCTTCGCATTAAAATGTTTACGATGTACTAATAACTGAGAATTTCTAATTTACGCGTAGTATAAATATTTCCATTAATATAGGAGTAATTTGTTCTTGCCAGATTCCAGGCAAAATTTAAATACATAATTGTAAAATAGGTTTGTAATTTTTTATTTTTTTTTTAATGTTTGGCCTGCCAAAATGACTCTACTCTGCCTGATGGAAAGCATTAGCAGAATCCACGAGTGGTGGCCACCATACTCATTGCGAATACAGCAATGCAGTATGGCGACCCACACTATGGCGGCCTAGTGATGCTTGTGCATCATTTAGTCTAGTCAACAAGTATGGAACTTGTTGACTAGACTAATTGGGCCTCCGGTCTCGCACTCACCAACGAAACACGACAGCACAAACGCTGTCATTTTACGTTGATTTTCTGTGCGAGGGTAGTACCGCCCCGGTCGAGCCGGCCCATTCGTGCTGAAATCAGCGTGGCTCTACTACCTACTAAATATTTCTCCATCGCGCTAGAAAAAATCAGCACGATGTTAACCTCATCAGATCACATCAACCGTCTTTAATAGTCCACTGCTGATATACGCCTCTCTTCAGAAAAGTGTATTTTGCCTAATATATCGGTTTGTATTAAGTTTACATTCTCTTTGTGCTGTTGTCCTGCATGGTTTGCTTCCTTAGTCGGCATTTACGACACCAATCAGATGAAAAGGTGTGGTGACCCTCCATATTTTTAATCCACCATCCCCACACGAATATACATATATTATACATATATGTAGGCGCTCATAGCCCAGTTGCACTCGGTGATTATAAACAATCACCGAGGGTAAGCAACTACGGCGCGGTCAGTACCTAGATGGGTGACCGCTAGTGGCACTATACCACGAATGTCTTCGTGAGGTCACGTTAAGCAGTCGGTCCCGGTTGTTATCGTAGAATAACAGTCGTGAAACTTAGTTGGAGGCCTTTGGGCGGCTTAAAAACATCCAACGGCAAGATTGCGTAGCCACAACGTTGTCCTGCCAGTCCCCAACTCGCACTTGGCCAGCGTGGGGACGTATGGCCTTAATCCTCTCCTGAGAGGAGACCCGAGCCCAGTAGTGGGATGTTATGGGTCGTTGATGAAGACATATATGTAATCACCCGTAATACAATCAACATTACTTAAATTACAGGCAGTAAACTAAAGAAAACATAGGTACTATACCTGTTTCAAACCATAAAATGAAACAGCTTTTAAAATGGCATAACTCATTTTTTAAAGTAATATATGCTAATATGCATGATATGCATGTATCGCGTTACAAGATATGTAAAAGTGCCTCAAGAACGAATTAAATTAGGTACGTCAAACAAGGCCGCATACTTTCAGCATTTGCATATTAATCTTTGTGAGAAAAATGCAACTTATATGCTGAATCGTGTTGGACTAAATTTTACACACAACCTAGTTTTTTAAAAGCATTCACCTCACACGTTTGAATAATTTTATTCAGTTATTCAGTGTTAATATTGAAATGATATTAGCAATGTGTTGAACATCAAAATATAAATAGTCAAAGACGAGTGTTGAGGTATAAAATAACCTGTTCTGAAAATTTACCTGTAGCTGTTGTTAGACGTCAAATGTTTCACAGCTAGGAACAGTTTCTATGGGAAAATTTCATTGTCGTTTTTAGTGTTTCCGGTAATTATTGAATGAATTTATTGATGAAAACCATATTAAAATCCGTTATAATTTTTTTTTGATTACAGGCAAACAGACTTTGTGCCTACTATAAGAATCAAATATTGGAAAGGACGTATAAAGAACTTTTTTAATGACTGTTAAAATGAAGACCAATTATAAAAGAAAAACTTCACTGAGCGTAGAAGCGGTAATAATTGACATCGTCTTGTTTAAAACACGACGATGTTTAGTTAGTAGGTAGCAAATTAAAAAAAAAATGTTAAATGCAAAATGCTAATTGCTCAACAGACGACGTTAGAGCAATTAGTGTTTTAAAGTATTCTTACAAAGATATTTTAATAAATAATTAATTACAAATTAAAACGTTCTACTAAGTAGAATCATCATCATCATCAGCCTATCGCAGTCCACTGCTGGACATAGGCCTCTCCAATTGCACGCCACTTAGTTCGATCCTCGGCTACAAAAGTAATATAATTAATAATTTAATTTAAGTAATGTTGATTATATTACGGGTGATTACATATATGTCTTCATCAACGACCCATAACGTCCCACTGCTGGGCTCGAGTCTCCTCTCAGGAGAGGATTAAGGCCATACGTCCCCACGCTGGCCAAGTGCGAGTTCGGGACTGGCAGGACAACGTTGTGGCTACGCAATCTTGCCGTTGGATGTTTTAAGTAGAATAACTTTCCCATATTTTATTCTATTTATTGCTATGATTTTTTAAAAAGAAGTTATTGATTGTGAGCCTTGGTCGAGTAAAATTGATAAATAATAAACTGCATTTCGTTTTCTTTTTTTTATTTTACGTATATTACTGGAAATTATGTAGAAGATTCATCAAAAACTAATTCGAACTTTTTGGGGGAAGTTTTATGTGGTGACGTTCATATAAACCAAAAAATGAAGATTTTTTAAATATTATCTAACGAAAATATACTTTTTTTGTGTGGGACTAATCCCGCCTACACGCCCACCACTGTAACTCCTGTACACCAGGATCAACAGCAGTGACCCACGAACACACCGAGTTATGACACTCGGGAAGTCCCAGGAAAAATTTAACTGTCTTGGAACCCGCAATAAAATTAATCAGAAGAAAAACAGGAGGAGTTGGAAATATGATTAGTCCACTCCTCCTTAGCAAAACGGGAGACAAAATGAAGTCAAAATAGGCAGACACCTTTTTCAAACTGGGAAGCACCACGGATAAAATATTATGGGTCCTAAGTGAACTATATTTGATTACTAAAGTATGTATGGCAGAATCGCCTTAACGGAAATTCACCGCAGTTGACTCAAGATCCCCATAGTATACCGCCCCAGATGTCATTTGTAAGCTATTTAGCATTGTGTTACGTTCATTGTACCAAAGACTACATTCCCAGAGGACATGATGAGCCGACTGTTCACAGCTACTATCAGTTGTTGAGCATTGACACAATGGTAAATCGACTAATTTCAATGAGTGTAGTTTGCTCTTAAAGTTACCGTGGCCTTGTCCACGACAACCGTTCTAATACACACATCAAAAGTGTCTAGGGATCAAGCATTTCTATGTGGATTTCTTGAGATTGAGATGTGGCTTTGGCCCTGGCCTGCTCAGTCGCCAGACTTGAACCCGATTGAGCATGCATGGGATATGCTACAGAGAAGAGCTCTGCCGAATATGGAGGGTATCCAGTCGCAAGAAGACCTTTTTTTGTTGTTGCAACGAACATGGGCGGCCATTCCACAGCGTGATTTGGATGAACTCATTTTGAGTATGCCAAACCGATGTTCTTGTGTTAGTGTTCGCGGTAGAAACACGGATTATTAATTGTTTAAGTTACCTAATAACATTTTAAAGAAAACTGTTATTTCAGTCTTTTTTTCGAACTTTAATGTTAGTGGTTCAAATGTCAAAAATCCTTTTGTTAGGAAAATGGCAAATTTCTTTATTAATGCAAAGGTGACTTGGTTTATCGTTACTGTGACAAACGAAAACACTTTATTTGATGAATCCTTAAAGAAAATTTTAATTAATATCAATCAGGAGAAAAGTTATTGCATAAATATATGTTGATCCCTAGACACATATGTTGATCCCTAGACACTTTTGATGTGTGTATGTTCGATAAATGAAGATATACCTAACAAATTACAAAAAAGCATAAGATTTTTCTTCTGAGACCTGTTTAAGATTTAATACGAGTTATATACTTTTTTGAACAAGGTTCCCAAAAAGTGAATAATATACAGAAAAAAACATAATGCCAAAACTACTAGTAAATAAGATTTGAATTTGTGTATTAACGTTGCTTTTGCTCGTAGCTTATAAACTAGCGTTGTCGCTACAAAATGTAGCCTATTTCCTTTTCTAAGTTCTAATCTATCTATACACCGTGATTCATCCAAATCGGTGCAATAGTTTAGGCATGATAATGTAACAGGCTGACAGACAAAGTTATTTCCGAATTTATAATATTTAGTATGTGAGTGTGGGTAACACGCATTAAGAAAATAAAATGTATTGATACTAATTCTGAGCATTTGAAATAATACAGTATATTATGATTATAAATGTACGCGTGGCATTATGGTGCTATACTAAGCTATCATCAATCATGATAAATTATAATGCTCTTGAAATGAATAAATGTGATGATTGAACGAGGTTTCACAAATTTAATATAATGTATCATTCGGTATCACCTAGATAAATGTTATAGATTATTGATTCGAGATGAAATATCAATGCAAAACGAAATGTATTAGTTCTGTCAGTAATAACTATAAATAAAATCTTACATTGGCATACTTACTTACATACAGATATTTACTCTATAATGCTAAGAAGTAATCTAATTATTAACCATAAGAAAAACTAATAAGTTTTTCTTCATGAATAACTTGTAACTGTGATGACGAGTAAAACTTATGAACATAAATTACTCATTTGTATGAATGCGGTATAATATTAATATTATTTGGTATTTATATAAAAATGAAAATCTATTTAGAATTTTCTGAAAACAGATAATTCTGATTTACTCAAACGGTTAATGACGTAATTATATTCCCGATTTCCTTCTTTACTTATCCTTTTAATAAGTCCATCTTATTTTAACAACTCCCAGTTGTGGGTAATAACTGACGGGAAACTCAATTGGTACTCTTCAGTATATGAGCTTAATATATTGTCAAAGTAGCTATTGACTTTGAAAATTTAATTCAAATTGCATTATCATGAAAAAAATAATTGAAATTGACTTGTGATCTCCATTTGCTTTTATTTGTAAAACTAAAGTGGTAAATTATTTCTATGAAATATATCCAAATTCCCGAAATGAGTACTTGTATCAAAAGAAAGTCAGCATTTCAAAAATATTTGAGGTTGGTTCAAAAACAAAATCTAACACTACAAACTAATTTAGAATTTAAACTCACTACCAGAGTACTATACCTAAAGCTCTTTTGATAACATTCACCAATAAACTTGACCCTAGAGAAAAGTTTTATCTATGAAAATTTCAGAACTCATTTATTAACCACTACGTTACAGACCCATTTCGTATTAAACAATCCCTTAGCGATCATTATATTATATTTAAACTGATAAACGAACTATGACGGTATTAATAGTTATGATACATAAATTATCATATCGAAAATAATCATAGACTCGTGTTATGGATATTTTTTTTACATCTAACACACAACGCCATCTAGTCCCCAACAAAGCAGCAGTATGGTACAAGACAACTGATACAAATACTTTTTTTTTTGTAAATACATACAAATATTATAGATAGATAACAACCAAACTCCGAAACAAATATTTGCAGATCACACAAACATTTGATCCGACCCGGGAATCTAACCCGAGACCTCAAGCACAGCATTTGCATACACTACCACTGCGCCACTGAGGCAGTCTTCATTTTACACTGAGTGTTGGATTTCGAACGTCATTGTACTGGCAACATTTTGATTGTCTCTGGTTCGTGTTGACGTTTGACGTTTGAGGTTAAATATGTAAAAAAGATTGTGAAATAACGCGCGTGTTGAACCGGCCGACGATTTGTTTGTTATTGTGAAAATCAATTGATAGTAAGCTAATTGTATTGTCCATCGACTCGCGGTCTCTTTAGTGATAAACCGTATTGTGTTAGGTCGTGGATTCGCGAGTTTTTGTAGGCGTGTTCCGCGTAAGCTGAAACGAGTGTATTGTAGCTCGAATACCATAGGAACTTGTACAGCATTTTAGGAGCGTGTGTTTGTGTGAAGACGCAATAGCAGAAGATTCTACCCAAGAGATATCTCTTGGAACGCCGAGAAGAACATTGAAGCCACACACTCCAGTAAGTGCTTAATTATTTTAGTTTAGATTAAGAACACGGTGACACTGCCGTGGTTCAGCCTTCTTGCCAGAGGGCATAGTTCAGTGATTGTAGACCTATCTATGGGCCCGTAGGTATTATAAACATCATCAAAAGGTGATCGCTGCCTTGGCAAGAGGACTGATCACTGAGTGTATGCTTTTTACACTTTATATTATACTTATACAAACAAATTTATACCAGGTAATAGTAACGCTATTTATCTAACAATTTCTACTTAGAAAAACATAATATATATATATATATCTTATCACATCAAAACTACTTGAAAAAGTATCAACAATAACCGTGGGAGAGCCACGCTTCGGCATGAATGGGCCGGCTCGACCGGAGTGATACCACGGCCTCACAGAAAACCGGTGTGAAATAGTGCTTGCGCTGTGTTTCACCGAGTGAGTGAGGATACCGGAGGCCCATACCCCAACCCCTCCCCCTATCTCCCCCCCCCATCCCCCAAAGGCCGGTAACGCACTTGTGACGCCTCTGGTGTTGCGGGTGTCCATGGGCGGCGGTAATCGCTTACCATCAGGCGATACGTCTGCTCGTTTGCCGGTCTATTCCATAAAAAAAATAAAAAAAAAAAAAAAAAAAAAAAAAAAAAAAAAAACAAATAGTTAAAATAACAAATGTGAAAAACATAGATATGTGTCTTAACTTTTAGTATTCCTTCGAAAGCTATAACAATAAATCATTCGTGTTAGGTACCCACGTTACACTTCAGAAAAGTCCCAGCTCGCTTCTAAAAAAAATTACTTTAACATCTTCCGATATATTTGTTATGTTACAAAGATGTGTTATGTGGAGTTTATATTTGTTTGATGTTCACAATACCTAATTGAAAATAATACTAACAAATAAAAGACAATGTAGTATCGCTGAAGATTTCCTCCGGGAATTATAGTCGTTCTACTTAAAATTGATAGTGAACTAAAATTCGAAATAAGGTTTGTATAGTATAATGGTACCGCAGCCGTCCCCGGGCGGCCAGAACGATCGTAAAGCCATCAATCAATATTCATATTTTAATTTACTGTTGAAAGCAACGTATCATTAATTTCAGCTTCATTGTTATCAAGATTGTACCCACAAAAACAGTTTTTTTACTTCGTAAAAGCTTTAATTCTATTTTGAATCAAAATTTTTGTTGAAAATATTATATTTCACACTATTAAGCTTTAGTTTTCTGTCAACTAACGCTCAATAAATAGAGGGAGGTTACCGGAGTTCAAAACCCCCCGTCTTCTGAATTAGGAACTCCTAGGATGGAAGGACACAAGTGTCTCTTGAGTTGCAGATGTGATCTGCTGGTTTATTTCCTTATACTGGAAGACTAGATTATGATCATGATTATAGATATCGTATATGATCATAATCCAGTCCTTCTTGTACTGCCGATTTGGGATATTGTCTTGATATATGACCTTTGAGGACAGTTATGACTTTTTAACTTGTTTGCATTTATTATTATTAGACGTAGCAATATAAGAACTTTTCCTTTTAAATATTATCTATGGATTTCACATTTGAATCCTGACTTCAGTGACTTCTAAATAATTTTACCTCAAAAAGTGACATGTAGAAATGATTAGGATTTTAAATTGTATTGAGTTATGTAAATAATATTAAATATGCATGATGTAATTTATTAAATTTTTCTAATTTTTTTATCGATTTTCGTTTTATGTCTGATTTTTAAATTTGTTAACGTGTCTATTATTTATTATGACTCAAGAAGTGAAGAAAGGATCACCAGCCATATATGGTAAAATCACTCCTCCAGCTGTGGAAAAGGGTAAAGTTACGTATTGTACAGATTTGGACAAAACGGTAATAAGGGCTAGCTGCGAGCGTCGTGGTTGGACCCAAGTGGGCATAGATGATGAGTGGAACTTTTATTGGTCTTATACACAAAACTGTCGAAATCTTTTTAGTATAGAAAGTGGCTATCGCATGAATGATAATCAACTGATTAATCACTTTCCTAACCATTATGAACTATCCCGCAAAGACTTACTAGTCAAAAATATCAAAAGATATAGAAGAGAGCTTGAGAGGGATGGCAATCCTTTGGCTGAGAAATCAGATGTAGTTTTACCTCATGGACAGCTCGGCACACGGTATATACATTTGGATTTTATACCAGTTACATACGTGCTACCTGCTGACTATAACATGTTTGTTGAAGAGTACAGAAAGTCACCACAGAGTACATGGATTATGAAACCATGTGGCAAATCACAAGGTGCGGGTATATTTTTAATAAATAAGTTGTCAAAAGTAAAAAAGTGGTCTCGTGATGCAAAAGCTGCCTTTCATCCTCAACTAAGCAACAAAGAAAGTTATGTAATATCACGATACATCGACAACCCACTCCTGATTGGGGGCAAAAAGTTTGATCTACGCTTGTATGTATTGGTTACATCGTATCGTCCTTTAAAGGCTTATTTATTTCAACATGGGTTTTGTAGATTTTGTACAGTAAAGTATGATACGAGTGTCGCTGAACTCGATAATATGTATGTCCATTTGACCAATGTAAGCGTACAGAAACATGGAGGAGATTATAATAGCTTACATGGCGGGAAAATGAGTATACAAAATTTCCGCTTATACTTAGAAGGTACCAAAGGGCGATCTGTAACTGATAAACTATTTGCAGAAATGCAGTGGCTAATTGTTCATTCTCTAAAAGCTGTGGCACCAGTAATGGCCAATGACCGTCATTGCTTCGAGTGTTATGGCTACGATATTATTATAGACAGTAACCTGAAACCTTGGTTAGTGGAAGTGAATGCATCTCCGTCACTTCAATCCACGACTCATAATGATAGAATATTAAAGTATAAGCTAATCGATAACATAATGTCTATAGTATTACCACCAGATGGAATACCAGATGCAAGATGGAATAAGATTCCCAGCGAAGAAGCTCTAGGCGATTTCGATATTTTAATTGACGAAGAATTAATAGACAGAGAGGATACAAACTCCCGTTACAATAAATTACATCGTGCTAAAACGTGAGTGCTAATTAAGTTAGTGTTGCAAATTGCTTTGTTTAAAAGTAATGTGTAAGAAAAAACGTTTTATTGTAATCCTAATATGGTTGATTGTTTAGTGATCAAAATAAATTAATGAAATTTGTAAACTGATTTATTGCTACAAATATTAAACCTGATTAGAAAAAATCTAATCAGGCGTAATAGGCTTTACAGCGTTGCAGAAAATAGTAAATTTAAACCATCATCAACTATTTTTGAGTGTTTGTAACTGTCCCCTGTAAAACTGTACCCAATTTCTCTAAATAATATCACCCATTCAATTGTGACAATATTTTTATTGATGTTGTTTAATATATAATAAGAATAAAATATTGGAAGAAGGATATAATGGCGGATTCATTTTCTAGTCCATTTCTTTGATCTCTGTTCAATCATGAATTTTATGTAGTCAAGTAAACAAAAACAAAATAACTTGGGACATTATATGTAAGAAACCTGTAATTTAAAAGCACAAGTTGTGTTGCAATATCATTAGTCGATCTAAAGTTCCGTCGCTCTTCGTTTGTCGGGAAAATAATTAGTCGCACTAACGTTCTTCGCGCTGACGTGCATATACTGAACACATCGTTCTGTCGTCCTAACGTTCGTCTTGTATTTGTTTGTCGCAACTATAAGACGGAGTCCTGCGAGGCACGGAAGAGATGTGTTAAGAAATAGTCAACCATCCAAATACAATGCTCTTACTGAATTTACCTGTGATAGCAATATTTGCGGTAGTCAAATAAAATTAAATGAACTAGGAAGTATACAATATTTGCATGTTATTTTATATAAGTTAACTAAGTATTTTTTCATAGTATGTATACAACTCAATGACTTTATATTAAAACTTAGTCCCACGTAAAGAATATGCAAATATTATCTATGTCTACTACGCATGAGATTATATAGTGTACATATTATTTGGATTACTTTTATCACATTGCATCAGCCCATGCACTCCAATTAATCTTCAATAATTTGACAATATACCTGACAAATGAAATTTGTAATGGTAAGGTGAAATTAAAAATTTTGAATTTAAGTTCCGTAGACTGTGGTAAGTCTAGAAATTAAGTCAGTCTCAATATCCGTATCGAAGCGACTTCACCTTCATTAAATGTTTATTTCACATAAACTGGATTTCTCATTTATTTTCAATATTTTTATAGACAAATTAACATCTCATTGGCAAAATTCTCGTTTGCCAAACTGCAAAAAAAAATGAAGCAACTACATTAAAACGTCAATTTCAATTGACGTTTTTTATTATTATACTTGTGTCTCGTTTTATTGAAAAAATTGTACTGTTTTTTGGCTAAAATATTTTTTTTAATTTACACGTTATGGCTTTGGAAGCTAAGAAAACAACACCGCCATTTTGTAAAGGTATCACGACTAACATGGAAAAAGGTAAAGTAACTTATTGCACAGATTTGGAGAAATCAGTGATAACGACTAATTTTGACCGTCGCGGTTGGATTCAAGTGGGGCCCGATGATGAATGGAATTTTTACTGGTCATTTATACAAAACTGTCGAACTCTTTTTAGTATAGAAAGTGGCTACCGAATGAATGACAACCAAATGATAAACCACTTTCCTAATCATTATGAACTGTCCCGTAAAGATTTGTTGGTGAAAAAAATAAAAAGATATAGAAAGGAGTTAGAAAGGGATGGTAATCCATTGGCTGAGAAGACGGATGTCATTTTAGCAAACGGTCAGGTTGTCACCCGTTATAAACATTTAGATTTTATACCAGTTACATACGTGCTACCTGCTGATTACAACATGTTCGTAGAAGAATATAGAAAGTCACCCCAAAGTACATGGATTATGAAACCTTGTGGAAAATCACAAGGTGCAGGAATATTTTTAATCAATAAACTGTCAAAACTTAAAAAATGGTCTCGCGATGCAAAAACTGTTTTTCATCCTCAGCTGAGTAGTAAAGAATGTTATGTTATATCACGATATATCGACAACCCACTCCTGATAGGTGGGAAAAATTCGACTTAAGGCTCTACGTTCTAGTGACATCATTTCGCCCACTAAAAGCCTATTTATTTCAACATGGCTTTTGTAGGTTTTGTACTGTTAAATACGATACAAGTGTCACTGAGCTTGATAACATGTATGTCCACTTAACTAATGTAAGTGTACAGAAATATGGTGGTGATTACAACAGTTTGCACGGCGGAAAAATGAGTATACAGAATTTTCGTCTTTATTTAGAAGGTACTAGAGGCCACGCTGTAACCGAAAAATTGTTTGCAGAAATGCAATGGCTTATCGTACATTCATTAAAAGCTGTTGCGCCAGTAATGGCTAATGATCGCCATTGCTTTGAATGTTATGGTTACGATATTATAATAGATATCAATCTGAAACCATGGCTAGTGGAAGTAAATGCATCACCTGCACTTCAATCTACAACTCATAATGATAGAATACTAAAATATAAACTCATTGATAACATTGTGTCTGTCGTTGTACCGCCTGATGGAATACCTGACGCTCGGTGGAATAAGATTCCTACTGAAGAAGCTCTTGGTGACTTTGACGTCCTTATTGATGAAGAATTAATGGAAAAGGATGATTTAAATTCACGTTATAATAAAATTCATCGTTTTAAACCATAATACTACGCAACTTTATTTCTAATATATTTGTTACATTAACATTTTTTATTAAAAACAAGTAATGGAAAATATGTATTTATTATTTCTACCTTCTTACTTCGTCTTTCTTTCTTTCTGCTTCTTCATCTATAAGTATTTGAAATCCCCCTAATGCTTCGGTAGTCGGATTCTTATTCCATCGTGCATTTGGTATACCGTCTGGGGGTAAAACTACTGATAAAATATCTTCTATAAGCTTATTCTTTAGAATTCGGTCATTTACGGTTGTTCCAGTCATTGATGGTGAAGCGTTTACCTCTATAAGCCAAGGTTTTAATTTATTGTCAATGATAATGTCATAACCGTAACACTCAAAGCAATGTCGGTCATTCGCCATAATGTTCATTACGGCTTTTAAAGAATGAACTATTAACCACTGTATGTTTTCGAATAACTGATCAGTCACATGGCGACCTCTAGTCCCTTCCAAGTAGAGTCTTAAATTATGTAAACCTAACTTCCCTCCATGGTAACAATTGTAATCCCCTCCATGTTTTTGTACGCTAACGTTTGTTAGATGGATATACACGTTCTTTCTTTTTCTTATGAATGGCAAACTGTGCCGGTGTCGACAATTCTGCCAATGTCAAGTAGAATGGAGATACGTGGGTTATAATAAAAAAAATTTAGAATTTTGCAGCCATCCAGAATTTTCCAAAATTAGCAGTGGACTAAAGGATATACACGTTGTCGAGCTCTGCAACGCTCGTGTCATATTTCATCGTACAAAATCTACAAAATCCGTTGCGAAACATGTAAGCTTTTAAGGGACGAAATGATGTGACTAGGACATAAATCCTTAAATCGAATTTCTTTCCCCCTATGAGTAAAGGACTATCTATATAACGACAAATTACATAACTATCCTTGCTAGTTAGGTGATGTTGCAAATAATTTTTGGACTCCCGAGACCATTTCTTTAGTTTAGACAAGTTGTTTATTAGGAAAATGCCAGCTCCCTGAGATTTGGCACAAGGCTTTAATATCCACGTGGTCTGTGGAAATTTTTGGTATTCTTCGACAAACCTGTTGTAGTCTGATGGGAGCACGAATGTAGTCGGTATGAAATCTAAATACATAAAGCGAAGAACGGTATGTCCGCCTTTCATTTTCACTTCAGTTTTTGCTGCGAGTAGATTACCTTCTTTTTCTAGTTCTTTTCTGTATCTTTTAATATTTCTTACAAGTAAATCTTTCCGAACTAGTTCAGCATGCGTCGGGAAATGATTAATTATCTGATTGTCGCTAAGCCGAAATCCATTGGTGATGCTAAATATGTTTCGCGAGTTTTGCGTATTTGCCCAATAAATATGCCAGTCATCTTGTACTGATACTTGCTCCCAGCCTCGGGACTTAAAACACTTTATTACAATAGACTTTTCAAAATCTGTGCAAAACTTTACACGCCTAATTTTCATTAGCGTACTTGATGCACCAATTCCCCTCTCTAGCTTCTTACTATTTGATGTCATTTTATAGGTATGATTTACTTGAGGTTTAAGTTAGAAAAATAAACTGATGGTTATAATTTAAAGTATTTGTTTACAAGAAATATTATCTATCCAAATCAGATTTGACATTTGCATTGTAGGTTCAGTGTTATAATCAAGTAGGTCGCACTCACAATAAACAGAGACTTTTTACTGGATCACAAGGCAATCTGTTCTGAATAGAAAGTTGGCTCATATCGATAGGGGATTGCCGACTTACTTGAT